>JAIFGZ020000436.1:0-10000000 GCA_019925245.2 Oryza australiensis
TTCATATTGAATTATCACATGAACAATATGGATAGAACCTTGGCTGAATTGCATGGGATGTCAAGACAAATGAGGAGAGTATCCGAAGAATGGTCATCATGTGATGATGATGCGAGAAGGCTAAGCGCAAACCACCCGTCAAGAAACTTTGCACCAAGAGGAAGTTAACTCCCGATTAGATCGCGAGTGCCTCCAATGCAAAGAAGGGCAAGAAGGGGTCGGCGGCATCGGATGCCGTTTGCTTCTATTGCAAGGAGACATGCCACTTGGAAGAGGAACCGCAAGAAGTACATGGAGGATCTCAAAAAGAAGCAAAGTACGACTTCGCTTGTGTATTAATGTTATAGACATTAATCTTGCTACTTCACCTACCGACTCTTGGGTATTTGATACCGGATCGCAGCTCATATTTGCAAATCGTTGCGGGAATGAGAAGAAGTAGAGGATTGAGAAGGGGCGAGGTGAACTCGCGCAGCGGCAATGGAGCAAGCGTTGCTGATTCTTGTCGGCACGATACCACTTCATCTACCTTCAGGATTAGTTTTGGAATTGAATAATTGTTATTGTGTTTCAACACTATGTCAAAACGTTATTTCCGCTTCATGTTTGCAAGCGGAAGGATATGATTTTAGATCAATGAACAATGGTTGTTCAATATATCTCGAGATATGTTCTATTTTCATGCTCCATTGGTGAATGGATTATACGTTTTGAATCTTGAAGCGTCTCCCATCTATAACATTAGTACAGAAAGGCAACTCTCTAATGATACAAACCCCACGTTTATCCGGCATTGTCGCTTAGGCCATATAAATCGAACGCATGGAGAAGCTCCATAAGGATGGATTGCTTCACTCTTTTGATTTTGAATCATTTGAGACATGTGAGTCCCTGTTTACTTGGTAAGATGACAAAGGCACCTTTCACGGGACATAGTGAGAGAGCAAGTGACTTATCGGCACTCGTACATACCGATGTATGTGGACCAATGAGCTCAACGACCGTGAGGTGGTTATCGTACTTTATTACCTTTACCGATGACTTTGGTTGATATGGTTATATCTACTTAATGAGGCATAAGTCCGAATCCTTTGAAAAGTTCAAAGAATTCCAGAATGAAGTACTGAGTCATTTAGGGAAAATAATCAAGTTTCTACGATCGGATCGTGGAGGAGAATACTTGAGCCAAGAGTTTGGTAATCATCGAAAGATTGTGGAATTGTTCCACGCTTGACTCGCCAGAACTCCACAATGGAACGGAGTGTCCGAACGGAGAAATCGCACCTTGTTGGACATGGTGCGGTCGATGATGAGCCAAAGTGATCTTCCGTTATCCTTTCGGGATATGCTCTTGAAAAGCCTACGCTCACACTAAATAGAGTTCCATCTAAGTCGGTTGAAAAGACACTATATGAGATATGGACAGGCAACCCCCTAGTTTGTCTTTTCTCAAAATTTGGGGATGCGAAGCTTATGTAAAACGTCTACATCGACAAGCTCACACCCAAATCGACAAGTGCTTCTTTGTGGGATATCCTAAGGAAACTAAGGGATATTACTTTTATAATCGGGAACAAGGCAAAGTGTTTGTCGCCGACACGGTGTCTTCTTGGAGAAAGAGTTTCTTTCAAGAAGGGTTAGTGGGAGCAGGGTGCATCTTGAAGAAGTTCAAGAAACACCGTAAAACGTTTCAACGACCACGGAACCACAACGGAGGAGCAAAGTGTTGCGCCACCGTTGTAGATACACCAGCCCCATGGAGGTCCGAAAGATCACGTCGTGCACTCGACAGTACACAAAGTGAACAACGTGATATATTGTTGTTGGACAACGATGAACCTAAGACCTATGAGGAAGCGATGGTGGGACCCGATTCCAACAAGTGGCTTGGAGCCATGAAATCCGAAATAGAATCCATGCATGTCAATCAAGTTTGGAACTTGGTTGATCCACCCGATGGTGTCAAAACAATTGAGTGTAAATGGGTTTTTAAGAAAAAGGCCGATATGGATGGAAATGTTCACATCTATAAGGCGCGATTGGTGGCGAAAGGTTTTAAACAGATTCAAGGAGTTGATTATGATGAAACCTTCTCGCCCGTCGTAATGCTTAAATCTATTCGGATTATTCTAGCGATTGCTTCATATTTCGATTATGAGATATGGCAGATGGATGTCAAAACGGCTTTCCTAAATAGAAACCTAAGCGAGGATGTATACATGATACAACCTCGGGGTTTTGTCGATCCAATCGCTGGAAAGATATGCAAGCTATAGAAATCCATTTATGGATTGAAGCCAGCATCTCGAGTTGGAATATTCGTTTTGATGAAGTAATCAAAGGGTTTGGTTTCATCAAAAATGAAGAAGAGGCCTGTGTTTACAAAAAGGTCAGTGGGAGCGCAATTGTATTTCTAATCTTATATGTGGATGACATATTGTTGAATTAAAATGATATCCCTATGCTAGAATCTGTCAAGTCCTCATTGAAAAATAGTTTTCCACGAAAGACTTAGGGAGGCAGCATATATATTGGGCATTAGGATCTATAGAGATAGATCCAAGAGGCTAATTGGATTAAGCCAAAGTACATACATTGACAAGGTGTTGAAAAGGTTCAACATGCATGATTCCAAGAAAGGTTTCTTGCCCATGTCACATGGTATTAATCTTAGCAAGAATCGGTGTCCTCGGACACATGATGAGCGGAATAAGATGGGTATGGTTCCATATGCTTCGGCAATTGGATCCATCATGTATGCCATGCTTTGTACACGCCCGGATGTCTCGTACGCTTTGAGTGCTACGAGCAGATGCGTCGAGATCCAGTGAAGGTCACTGATCTGCCGTAAAGAATATCCTTAAGTACTTGAGAAGAACTAAGGATATGTTCCTAGTCTATGGAGGTGAAGAAGAGCTCGTTGTAAGTGGTTACACCGATGCTAGCTTCCAAACAGACAAGGATGATTATAGATCGCAATCTGGGTTCGTGTCTCGCCCGAAAGGAGGCGCGATCGTGGAAGAGTTCCAAGCGGGATACCGTTGCGATTCTACAACGGAGGCCGAGTACATTGCTGCTTCGAAGCTGCAAAGGAAGCTGTTTGGATCAAGAAATTCGTTTCGAGCTTGGTGTGACGACTAGTATGACTGGTCCAATATCTCTCTATTGTGATAACAAGTGGAGCCATTGCGCAAGCCAAGGAGTCGAGGTCACATCGAAGTCCAAACACATACTTCGGCGATATGATCTCATCCGCGAGATGTGGACAGAGGTGATGTCAAGATATGCAAAGTGCACACGGATCTCAACATAGCCGATCCACCGACAAAACCTCTCCTCGGCCGAAGCATGAGACGCACACAAGAGCAATGGGTATTAGATACTTACATGATTGACTCTAGTGCAAGTGGGAGATTGTTAGTGATATGCCCTAGAGGCAACATGGAGATGTTGGATATCACGTCAATGTTTATGTATTTATGAATAAAGTGTTATTCGGTTCCATGAAATAGACATCTTGTATTGATCAATAAGTACGTGACTTATTTATGAGACTCGATATGTATGAATCTATTTCTAAATGATCCTCGATCATATATCATATTATTGGAACTAATATGATTCTAAGATCGGCATGTCTATTGATTGATGATCATGTCTCATAGACATGGGTATGGAGATACCAAATCAATAAACATGGACACATGTGTTGGAGAACACATTGTTGGATAGACCCACCATGAGACACTACAGGAATTAATGTGCCATTAGTTGGTCTCGGGTAGTGTTGGTACAAAGTCCTTAGACCTGAGATCACCATGGATTCCAACATGTGTAGTAGCCTACTTTGGGACTACCAAACGCTATTCCGTAACTAGGTAGTTATAAAGGTAGTTTTCGGGTTTGCTATGAAACATGGAGTGGGATGTGAGTGATCAAGATGGAATTTGCCCCTCCTTTGGAGAGATATCTCTGGGCCCCTCGAGGTAATGGATTATGGAAATGCATGGCCATGCTAAGTTGATTAAGGAGTCAATCAACGGATAGATAATCCAATACGGTTCGAGTGAATGGTTAAGCTATTGAAGGGATGGCACACATCTTGCCTATAGCTTAGCTGGTATCGTGAGGCAAAGGGATTTGTGTACACATTACAGGTTCGAGCCGATATTATTCTTGTATACTATGGTGTCAATATGTGTTGCTAGGCGCCGTGTTGATGGGTCGGCTGAGTTGGACTCGAGCCGACGATCGGCTAAGTTAGACTATAGCCGAAACCGAGTATACCGAACCTACAGGGTTGCACGCTTAAGGGGATAAGAACGAGGCATTCGAGTTGGACTCGAATACGGCTCGATTGGATAGGGATCCGATCGGATAGAGTCCTATGGGCTTACGACGTATGGGCGGCCAACTCTATGAGATTCGAGATAGGATCCGATTCAAAATAGAGTCCCGATCGGCCATGAGTCCCAGTCGGCCAACTCTATATAAAGCGGTGAGGGGTGGAGAGCTGTGGAGTACATCAAGTCAATTAATTGCGCCGAAATCAATCTGATCACACGCGGCTTTAGAAGTCATCGAGATCAATCTCCACGGAAACCCTCCCCACCTTCGAGCCTAGCCTTGCATCGCGTGCTAGCACACGGGTGTTCGGCGTTTTCCCCGGACGTGTGGATACCGGTAGAGGCGCTGCTACGTTGCGCACGTTAATCGGGCGATTGGCGAATCGGCTGTCCCCCGGGAATCGGCTGTCGGCTTGCGGGAATCGGCTACACAGTTCCGGATCGGATAGCCACGATTGGCTATTTCCATTGCATACTCCAATCGGTAACGATCTATCGGCCCTTACTTGCAAGTGTTCCTGGTTTGCGCGGTAGAAAATTTTTGTTTTCGGCTAGCATAGCTTCTGCGTAACCCTTCAGTACCCGCTCCATGAACTTAAATCCTCTTGCACTCTAGTCGTCCTTTCCTAGCAGTGAGAGGAGTTCTGGCGCTCCCGGGGTAAGGGAAAACTCATTCAGTCTTTAAGTTGTAATTAATTTTCGATTTTGATTCATCACTTCAACACACAGGCCGCAGCCTCATCTCAACATCAAACCACATCTCAACCACAGAACCACTATGCAGGGATACTGCCTCTGCTCGGCTATCTACTTCGCTAGGTCTATACCCATTCGAGAAGTACGGCTGTACTGGCTCGTTCCATGTTATGAGTCTCATGGCTTGGTGTAACACTCTAAAAATCGAAATATAAAAATTAGAACGTAAAAAAAATATTTTGATTGATTGCATCTTGTCGAATTTATTTGCCTCTTATTTACAAATCTTCGATGCCGAGTTAAATAAATGAATATTTATTTTGAAAGGGAAAGTCGATAGGGTTTTAAAATCCTAAAAGAAAGGAAATTACAAATATCGAAATAAAATTATAAAAATAAAGATTTAGGGAAGAGTTAAGATTTAATAAAAATTTACTTTTGAACATGGATATTGAATTTTTGGGTATAATACAAAAATTTACTAAGTTATAAATAAGAAGAAAAAGTATAAAAAAATAATAAATATATAATTAAAATAATATATATGTTTATAATAAAGTGGGCAAAAACTTAAAATCTAATTAAACTACAATTGGGCCAAAAATCCTATTTAGTTTATATGTGAAATACAAAGGAATTGATAGTGATAAAAAAAGAAAAATCAGAAAAATAAAAAAAAGCACTCTTCATTATGCGCCACCGCTCGATCCGGTCCTGAGCCCCTCGTGCCGCACGTTGCGTAGCCGCGTGGCTTGGCCGCCCGTCCCATCGCCGCCGAGCCCCGTGCCACCGCGCCTCCAACCCATCCCCGCGTCGAGCCCCGCGCCCTCCCCGCCACGCCGTTGGTCGTCGCCATCGCCGCACCGCCCGTCGCATCACCGCGCTGCGACCCTCGCGCCCCGTGCCCGCGCCACACTGCGTCCCATCGATGCGCTGCCCCATCATCGCATCTTGTCTCGCGCCCCATGCTCGCCATGCGCGCGTCGCCATCGCCCCCGCGCGCCGTGCGTCACGTTGCGGCCGTCGCCATCGCCACTTCTTCCCCCCGTGCGTGGTGTAATCCCCCTCTTCTCTTCCTCCCCGTGCCATTTCCCGATTCCTTCCCCTTCTCCATCTCCCTATTTCCGCGCCGTGCGATGCCGAGCCGCCTCCGTCGCCGCCACGCCGCCGGTAAGCTCCTCCTCTCGCCCCTTAATCCCTTCGCCACATGCCGCCGCCCTTGCATGCCCGCCTCGGCCGGCTCACCATGCCGAACAGAGAGAGAAGGAGAGAAGAGAAGGGAATAAGAAGCGAGAGGAGGCATAAAGAAGAAGGCAGAGAGAAGAAGGAAGAAAGGGGAAAGAAAGAAAAAGAAAAAGAAAAGAAAAGAAAAGAAAAAGAAAAGAAAAGAAAAAGAGAAAAGAAAAAGGAAAGAAAGGAAAGCAAATAAAATAAAATAAGAATGTAATTTTGGGAAAAATATTTGGGAATTTTGAGTAAAAATTTATGTTCTCTTTTCTTGAGATAAAACTTTTAATTTTGAAATTAATTAAAAGCTAAAGTCTTAATTATCGTGTAAATTGATTTATTCAATTATCACTTTATAAATTTTATTATAGTTTATTTTGTTATTAAATATTAATTTTAGCATATGAATTTTAAAATTTTAAAATTCTAAATAGTGTCGAGCTTTAGGGTTAGTTATTTTCGGATTCGGTTATTTTAACCCTAGGGCTTGTTGGCCCGACAAATTAAGACAATTATTTTTGGGTATAATATTTTTGAGTCGTCGATCATAATGTTTCTCAAATTTAAAATATATTAACTTGAGATAATGCCACACATCATAGTTAATTAAATCGGTTCAAAGCAAAACTTCAAATTGTCATAACTCGCTCGTTCTAACTCGGATTCTATCGAAACTCGAACCTAAATCTACTTAAAATCGTAGCCTAGTGTTAGAAGCTGCTTTTGCGATTTAATTGGCTTTTGGTGATTCTTATTTGAATTTTAATCGAATTCAATCGGATTTCTCGCACGTATAATAGAGCCCGAGGGAACCGTTGAGAACGTCGAAAACTCAAGCCAACAAGGTCCCGAGCAAGGCAAGTCATCACTCCCTTTGAACATATTGATCCTATTTGTGAACTTCTGTTGATTCTAAAACTAAAGTGTGCATGCTCTACACAAAAAGAATACCTATTCTTGTTATGCCATGCCTTGATGTTGATTACCTTTAGTTATATTCCTTGTAACCCTCGATATGATGTAACCGAAAGAAATCTTCGGTAAAATGCTTAGCCATGCTATTATTAGATTCATGCATACTCATGCTTTTGCAAAGAGCTATATGCTTGGGCAACTACCTTTGGGAAAGGTAGTTGAGATATGGCATGTGGAGACATGAGCACCACATTGCCATGAGAATGATCAAATTAGTTTGATGAAAACTAAAAATACTAAACAAATGTTTTAGACTGGGCCTGGATGATTTGGGTGGATTCCGAAAAGGCAAGAGCCGACCCTGGTCATTAAGGACCGAGCCATGAGATAGCCGGAAAACGAGCCGTACAACCATACTTCTCGAATGGGTATAGACCTAGCGGAGTAGATAGCCGAGCGGAGGCGGTACCCCTGTATAATGGTTCTTATGTATGAGATGAGACTGGGAATGGATGATTGAAAATCAAAATTAATTACAACTTGAAGAATGAAGTTTTCCCTTACCCCGGGAGCACGGAACTCCTCACACCTTGCTAGGAAAGGACGGCTAGAGTGCAAGAGGATTTAAGTTCATGGAGCGGGTCGCCAAAGTGAGGTTATTGAATGGCTTTTCCGTGACACGTCTCATGTGTTGGGACGTAGGCTCATTTGTTGGGCGATCGCGAGTACGGGTAAAGTGTACATCCACTGCAGTGTGAATGAATCAATCTATTCGAATAGCCGTGTTTGCGGATATAGAGCATCGTGACAAGACTTTCGCTTGGCTAGACTCTAAATTTTAAAATGATGGGATGGGTTTGCATGATGATTTTTATGCACTGGTGGATCAACTTCTCGAAAGCGAAGGGTAGACTCCCCATAAAACCATGACGATCCGGAGGCCGGAAGACATCCTTGGGATCACTATGGATGGTAGACAGAACCGTCGCCGACTTAATGAACTATGGAACTAAAACTTGACTTGGCTAGATGTTAGGTTTGTGAAAAGATTTGCAAAGTTGGCTTTGTGCAAATAAACCATGGCCATTCCTTGAGAATCCTCTATCATGTGCATCTTTTCATGTTGGCTTGCTGGGTACGATTGGTACTCACCCTTGCTATACGCACAAACCTTCAGATGGTGGAAATGAAGACTTGGAGGATCCATATGCCTACTGCAAGGAGGGTGAAGAAGACGATGGCGCATGCTAGGTCTTAGTCTTCGGTTGTTGCCTGTGACAATCGACAAGCCGCTGCCTTCCATTCCGCTGCCTTTCCTAATTTCTACTTTTGGTTGTATCTGGACCGTGAGGTCCTATATGTTGCATATTGCCTTCGGGCCTATATTGTAATATTTTTGGTGTAAGACTATTCGTGCATTTGCACATGATAATTCAGTACTGTATTTCGTGGGTACCAAACTACTCGATCCAGGGAAATGGTACTATGAACATGAAAGATTCCCGTTTCGAAAACGGGGTCCATAGAGCGTATCGGGCGGTGCGGCGTAGGATAAGACCAAGCGGCGCCCCACCCCCTTTATAGCTGGTTAAAGGGAAATATCCGTACTTAGGAATTATTTTTAAAATACAGACTATGTTTACAAAACAAATATGATTTTCCTTACACTCTTGACCCCTATTTCTTTACAAACATTTGATTTTGCCACTACCTCTCTCTAAACCTAAGTTATTTTCAAAACATATGTCGGACCTTGGTCAGATTGGAACATGGGAGATTGAGATCCCGTTGGAAGAGGGATATGTGCTGCAGCTTCAGCAATTGTTACGGTGCTTGAGATACCCGGATGCCCCCACCTATCGGAGCAAAAGACATGGTACCGACAGCCACCCTTTAAGGGAGGCTGCGGTGTCGATTGAGGCCCGTGTTGGGAGCGAGCCACCCTACTGCTTCCAGACACGCTACCATCGAGATTATGGAGGCGGCACTTCAGGATGCTGCTCGCGAGGCATTCTTACGCCTCAATGCCATCCACTGTGCTGAGCTTACGGTGACTGAGTTTGTACACCACCCGTACCGGGAGGAGGGCAACTCAGTCTGCACCGTTGAGGCCACCCTTTGCTGCTATAACCCGATGGTTACCCGGTTGTCTCGCTGGGCTGAAGCGGAAGATGACTGCTATGAGGAGGCACTGCTAGAGATTGATGAGCAGTAAAGGCGCATGAGTGACCTTGAAGAGGAACACCACAACTGTGGCAACCAGATCAACTCACTAAAATCTTAGCTCCAGTTCAACAGTGCCCAGTATGATCAGCTTTCAGATCGATACGTTGCTCGAGGAGAAGCCCTGGTCACCCTGGAGAAGCAACTCAGGAAGAGTTAGAGGCAAGTCGGTCAGCTGGAGGAGCAGCTCCGTACAGTCTCGGTTACCACTACAGCTGCCTATACTTCCACCGCACCACCACCACCCCCTGCATCGGTCCGTGACCACTACTACTTCCTCACTCCGTCGTGCCTGGCGACTTTCCACACGGTACCGAAGGAGGTGGACATGCTGAGCACTAAGCCCGGACCCTACCTGGTGGATCCTACTGCGACTCAGCCTGCTGTAGAGACGGAGCCCACCCTGATAGCCACAGCTGCTTCATCTGAGCCTGGTTTCGGAGTAGAGATCCCAATCCAAATCGATACCGACCCAGGGACTGAGTCAGATCCAGAGAAGGAGGTCGAGAGAGAGCCCAACATCACAGATCCGTCAGAGGACGAGGCTCCTGCTTACCGCATCACCTATGCGGGAGGACCCATCACTCGCAAGACTGCCCACAAGAGCACCCGACCTAGGGGCAAGAAGCCCAAGACTGACCCTGAGGCGACCACTTCTGAGCCGTGGGGACTACGGTTTGCATCCGCCAGGGACCAGCCACTTCCTACACCCGGTTCCTGCGGTTGGTTGGACGACTAGACGAGAGGTCTGCACCGACTTTGATCTTGCTTTGTATGGTTTTTGACAGCAAGGACCACACCCTCCCCCTTAGTAGCTGATGGCAGTAGTGCGATGTTAGCTTTTGCATTGTGTTGTGTGGGACTGCGTATGTGCAGTCTGTTGTATCTGCTATTGATCTATTAACTATGGACCTATGTAATGTTCTATGGTATGTTATGAATGAGTTTATTCCACCATGCTTGCTATGTTCAAAGATCACTTAAAAACAACTTGAAGAGAAAATCACTTAGAAGCCGTGACCTTAGTAGGTCCAATCTCTTACCTCATCTACCTTCTTCAGATGGCGCACCCTCGCAGAGCCTCAACATCCAACGAGAACCCACCAGAGCCTAACCCCTCCACCCTAGTAGAGCTCATTGCTTTACAAACCCAGTTGCTTCAAGCCATCGCCAACAACCAAGGGAATCGCGGAGGATCGAGCTTGGGAGAGTTTATGCGAGCCAATCCGCCTACATTCTCCACGGCAGACGAGCCAATGGATGCTGAAGATTGGCTGAGAGTAATAGAGAAGAAGTTGACCCTCGTCCGAGTACGAGAAGCTGACAGAGTCATCTTCGCCACCAAACAGCTAGAAGGTCCCGCAAGTGACTGGTGGGACACCTACAAAGAGACACGGGCAGAAGATGCCGGAGAACCGACCTGGGAGGAATTCACGGCTGCCTTCCGTGAAAATTTTGTACCCGTCGTAGTCACGAGGATGAAGAAGAATGAATTTTAGAGATTGCGCCAAGGCAACACCATGGTACAAGAGTACCTGAACAAGTTCACACAGCTTGCCCGATATGCCACTAGCGACCTGGCGGACGAAGAAGAGAAAATAGATAAATTTATTGAAGGATTGAACGATGAGCTGAGAGGACCGATGATCGGTCAAGACCACGCCAGCTTCCAAAGCCTTATCAACAAGGTTGTGCGATTGGAGCATGACCAGAAGATGGTGGAGAACAATCGCAAGAGGATAATCGCTATGACCCGCCACTTCAGGGAGCGTCTCAGCATCCCAAGGGAGCCACCCCATATGGATGGAAACCAACCGTTGTGGCAACCAGTCGTCCTGCTGCACCTAGCAACATCAACAGGCTGATTGTGACCCAAATCCACACTACGACACCTACCCTGGCTGCTCCAGGAAATAGGAATGTGAACTGCTTCAGCTGTGGAGAATTTGGGCACTATGCCAACAGCTGCCCCAAGCCACGCAGTACCCCTATTTGTATCGGTGCCAATACAACGGCTGTACATGGAACTACTACCCCTGCTGCTGGACGCATTTTGTTCAGGACGGCGCAACCCAATGAGTCTGCTACCGGATTTCGTCGCGCACAAGTGAACCAGGTGCGTGTCAAAGAAGCACAGGAAGATCAGAGCGTGCTAATGGGTACGTTCTCTATCAACTCTGCCTCGATTAAAGTCTTATTCGATTCCGGAGCATCGCATTCCTTAATATCATAAAAAACAAACACAACCTACACCGGGTAAAACTTAAGAGACCCATGTTAGTGTGTTCACCCGGGAAAGCGAAGATGTTCTAAGGACCGAGTACCCACACCTACTCAACAACCGGTAAGAAATCTCGGGACGAGATTTATTTAAGGGGTAGGTTTGTAACACCCTAAAAATCCAAAGTTTTAAAAATCAAAATATAAAAATCAGAACTTAAAAAATCTTTTGATTGATTGCATCTTGTCAAATTTATTTGCCTCTTATTTACAAATCTTCGATGCCGAGTAAAATAAATGAATATTTATTTTGAAAGGGAAAGTCGATAGGGTTTTAAAATCCTAAAAGAAAGGAAATTGCAAATATCAAAAATAAAATTATAAAAATAAAGATTTAGGGAAGAGTTAAGATTTAATAAAAATTTACTTTTGAAAAAAGGATATTGAATTTTTGGGTATAATACAAAAATTTACTAAGTTATAAATAAGAAGAAAAAGTATAAAAAATAATAAATATATAATTAAAATAATATATATGTATATATAATAAAGTGGGCAAAAACTTAAAATCTAATTAAATTACAATTGGGCCAAAAATCCTATTTAGTTTATATGTGAAATACAAAAGGAATTGCAAGTGATAAAAAAAAGAAAAATCAGAAAAATAAAAAAAATGCACTCTTCATTATGCGCCAATGCTCGATCCGGTCCGAGCCCGCGCGTGCGCGCGCGTCACCTACCCCGCCGCGCGTTGCGTCGCCGCGTGGCTCGGTCGCCCATCCGTCGCCGCCAAGCCCGTGCCGCCGCGCTTCGTCCCATCCCCGCGTCGAGCCGCGCCCCTCCCTTCCACGCCATTGGCCATTGCCGTTGCCACACCGCTGTCCCATCGTCGCGCGCGCCGTGCCCACGCCACACCGCGTCCCATCGCCGCGCCACGCCGTCGTCGCATCTTGCCTCGCGCCCCGTGCTCTGCCGTGCGCGCGTCGCCATCGCCCCGCGCGCCGCTGCTCGTCACGTCGCCGGCCGTCGCCATCGCCGCTTCTTCCCTCCCCATGCATGGCTATAAATCCCCCTTTCTCTCTTCCTCCCCCGTGCCATTTCCCCGATTTCCTTCCCCTTCTCCATCTCCCCTATTTCCACTGCCGTGCGACGATGAGCGCCGCCTCCGTGCCAGAGCTCCCCCGCAAGCCGCCGCCTCCGTCGCTGCCATGCCGCCGGTAAGCCCCCCTCTGCCCCCTAATCCCTTCGCCACATGTTGTCGCCCTTGCACGCCCGCCTCGGCCGGCTCGGCCATGCCGAACAGAGAGAGAAGGAGAGAAGAGAAGGGAATAAGAAGGAGAGGAGGCATAGAGAAGAAGGCAGAGAAAAGAAGGAAGAAAGGGGGAAAAGAAAGAAAAAAAGAAAAAGAAAAGAAAAGAAAAGAAAAGTGAAGAATAAAAGAAAAGAAAAATAGAAAAGAAAAAGGAAAGAAAGGAAAGCAAATAAAATAAAATAATAAAGTAATTTTGGGAAAAATATTTGGGAATTTTGAGTAAAAATTTATGTTCTCTTCTATTGAGATAAAACTTTTAATTTTGAAATTAATTAAAAGCTAAAGTATTAATTATCGTGTAAATTGATTTATTCAATTATCACTTTAGAAATTTTATTATAATTTAGTTTGTTATTAAATATTAATTTTAGCATGTGAATTTTCAAAAGTTTAAAATTCTAAATAGTGTCGAGCTTTAGGATTAGTTATTTTCGGATTCGGTTATTTTAACCCTAGGGCTTGTCGGCCCGATAAATTAAGACAATTATTTTTGGGTATAATATTTTTGAGTCGTTGATCATAATGTTTCTCAAATTTAAAATGTATTAACTTGAGATAATGCCACACATCATAGTTTATTAAATTGGTTCAAAGCGAAACTTCAAATTATCATAACTCGCTCGTTCTAACTCGGATTCTATCGAAACTCGAACCTAAATTTACTTAAAATCGTTGCCTAGTGTTAGAAGCTGCTTTTGTGATTTATTTGGCTTTTGGTGATTCTTATTTGAATTCTAATCGAATTCAATCAGATTTCTCGCACGTATAATAGAGCCCGAGGGAACCGTTGAGAACGTCGAAGACTCAAGCCAACAAGGTCCCGAACAAGGCAAGTCATCACTCCCTTTGAACATATTGATCCTATTTGCGAACTTGTGTTGATTCTAAAACTAAAGTGTGCATGCTCTACACAAAAAGAATACCTATTCTTGTTATTGCATGCCTTGATGCTGATTACCTTTAGTTATATTCCTTGTAACCCTCGATATGATGTAACCGAAAGAAATCTTCGGTAAAATGCTTAGCCATGCTATTATTAGATTCATGCATACTCATGCTTTTGCAAAGAGCTACATGCTTGGGCAACTACCTTTGGGAAAGGTAGTTGAGATACGGCATGTGGAGACATGAGCGCCACATTGCCATGAGAATGATCAAATGAGTTTGATGAAAACTAAAAATACCAAACAAATGTTTTACACTGGGGTGGCTGGATGATTTGGGTGGATTCCGGAAAAGGCAAGTGCCGACCCTGGTCAATTAAGGACCGAGCTATGAGATAGCCGGGAAATGAGCCAGTACAATCATACTTCTTGAATGGGTATAGACCTAGCGGAGTAGATAGCCGAGCGGAAGCAGTACCCCTGCATAGTGGATCTTATGTATGAGATGAGACTGGGATTGGATGATTGAAAATCGAAATTTATTACAACTATAAGAATGAAGTTTTCCTTACCCCGAAAGTGCCAGAACTCCTCACACTGCTAGGAAAGGACGACTAGAGTGCAAGAGGATTTAAGTTCATGGAGTGGGTACTGCCAAAGTGAGGTCATTGAAAGGCTTTGCCATGACACGTCTCATGTGTTGTGACGTAGGCTCATTTGTTGGGCAGTCGTGGAGTACGGGTAAAGTGTACATCCACTGCAGTGTGAATGAATCAATCTATTCAAATAGCCGTGCTTGCGGATATAGAGCATCGTGACAATACTTTCGCTTGGCTAGACTCTAAATTTTAAAATGATGGGATGGGTTTGCATGATGATTTTTATGCACTGGTGGATCAACTTCTCGAAAGGCGAAGGGGTAGACTCCCAGAAAACCATGACGATCCGGAGGCGGGAAGCCATCCTTGGAATCACTATGGATGGTAGACGGAACCGTCGCCGACTTAATGAACTATGGAACTAAAACTTGACTTGGCTAGATGTTAGGTTTGTGAAAATATTTGCAAAATTGGCTTTGTGCAAATAAACCACGGCCATTCCTTGAGAATCCTCTATCATGCGCATCTTTCCGTGTTGGCTTGCTGGGTACGGTAGGTACTCACCCTTGCTATACGCACAAACCTTCAGAGGGTGGAAATGAAGACTTGGAGGATCCATATGTGCCGGAGGATGAAGAAGACGATGGCGCCGCTAGGTCTTAGTCTCCGGTTGTTGCTCGTGGCAATCGACAAGCCGCCGCCTTCCATTCCGCCGCCTTACCTAATTTATGCTTTTGGTTGTATCCGGACCATGAGGTCCTATATGTTGGATATTGCCTTCGGGCCTATATTGTTATATTTTTGGTCTAATACTATTCGTGCATTTGCACCTGATAATTCAGTACTGTATTTCGTGGGTACCAAACTACTCGATCTAGGGAAATGGTACTATGAACACGAAAGATTCCCGTTCCGAAAACGGGGTCCACACTCGGTCCTTAGTTGACCAGGGACGGTACTTGCCTTTGCCGGAATCAACCCAAATCATCCAGCCGCCCCAGTCAAAAACATTGGTTTTGTATTTTCACTTTTCAACAAACACATTTTATCATTCTCATGGCAATGTGGCGCTCATGTCTCCACTTGCCGTATGTGAACTACCTTCCCTAAGGTAGTTGCCAAGCATATAGCTCTTTGCAAAAGCATGAGTATGCATGAATCTTATATAAGCATGACTAAGCATTTTTACCAAAGATTTCCTTCAGCCACATCATGTCGAGGGTTACAAAGAGTATAACTAAAGGTAATCAACATCAAGGCATGGCATAACAAGAACAGGTATTCTTTTGTGTATAGCATGCACATTTTAATTTTAGAATCAACATAAGTTCGCAAATAGGATCAATATGTTCAAAGGGAGTGATAACTTGCCCTGCTCGCACCCACACCCTTGTTGACCTAGATCTTCAACGCACTTAGGTGCTCCCTCAGACTCTAAAAAAACGTGAGAGAAACCGAACCGAATTCAATTATAATTAAAATATAAATCACCAAAAACCAACTAAATTTCAAAAGCGGCTCCTAAAACTAGTTTATGATTTTAGATGAACTTAGGTTCGAGTTCTGACAAAATCCAAGTTAAGAGGAGCGAGTTATAGTAATTTGAAGTTTTGCGATTAAACCGGTTTAAATTATTACGAGGTGATGCTATTCCCAAGCTGATCTATATTTTAAATTTTAGAAATGTAACGTTCGATGATTCAAGAATATAATATAGGAAAAAGAAATGGTTAATTCAAAACTTATTGCAAATTTATCGGCCGACAAACCCTAGGGTTAAATATTTGAATCCGAAAAATAGCTAACCCTAAAGCACGACACTATTCAAAATAATTTGAAAATTAAATTCAAGCTTCAGAAAGAAGTTCATCTAACAAAATAAATACTTATACACAATTTATATTATCATTAATTTCCATATTAACTCATGCGATAACTAAACTTCTAATATAATTCAATATTTAGCCTATAATTACCCCTAAAGTTCTATTCCACAAATATATATATTTTCGCCTCGAACTTCATATATTTTCCCAAAATATTTTTCCTATTATTATTTTTTATTTTCTTATCTTTTTCTTTCTCTTTTTTCCTTTTCTTTTTTTCCTTCCCTTCTTTCCTTTTCCTTCCTCTGCTCTGTTCCCCTTTCTCTCTCTCGTTTGGTAGGGCAAGCGGCGTAGGGCAAGGTGCAAGGGGGAGAAAAAGGGAGAGAGGGGAGGGGAGAATGGCTCACCGGCGATGCGGCGGTGACGGCAGCGACGGCGGCGCAAGGAGAGGCGTCGGCGTGGTGGTGGCTCCCGAGGGCGGCGGTGTGGCGGCGTCTCCCGAGTGGCGGCGATGAGAGGAGGGGGCTCGGGGTGGTGCGGTGTGGCGAGGGGAGGCCGGGGCCTCTTTTATAGACGCGGGCGAGGCGGGACAACACCGTGGCGTGCGTCGGTGGCATGGGTGACGGCGTGGGCATGGTACGGTGACACGACGGCGAGGCGACGACAACATGGCGTGGCTGACGACGGCGTGGCGCGGCTACGGCGGCGATGCGACGGCTCGTCACGGTGCGGGGTGGCACGATGAGGCGTGGCATGGGCATGGCGTTGACAACGGGGCACGCGGGGACGGTGGCGATGACACGGGCGTGTGCGCAGTACGATGACGCGACGGCGAGGCGGCGACGGCATGGCGTGGCTAACGACGGTGGCATGCGCGCGGCGACGGAGGAAAAGGGGGGCCGACGAGGTGCGTGCGTGGGTGGCGGCACGCGGCACAACGCGGGCGCGCGCGTAGGGACGGCCGGGCACGGCGCGGCTCATGGCGTCATGGGCGTCGTGCACACAACATGCGCGCGGGTGCGGCGCGGCGGTGGCAACGCAAGCGGGTGGGGGACGGGCACGGCCAGGACGCGCGGGCGCGACGCGCGTCACGCGCGCGCGATCGAGGGGATGCGACCCTAGCGGTACGGGATCGAACACGTGGTGGGCAATGCACGGTGCTCTTTCCGATTTTCCCTAATTTCTTTTTTAACATTTTTTTCTATTTTTAGTTATTCTTTTTTCATTTCACCCATAATTTTAAAAATATAATTTGCCCCAATTATAAATTTAATTTAATTCTAAATTTTCAACCCTTTTGTCAAACTTTATTATTATATATTATTACATTTATATGTATATACCCTTCTTATTTCCATTCTTCCTTTTATTCCATTTTATTTTATTTTTTGTATTTTCCGAAATATGGTTTTGATTCAAATTAAATGCTTATCAACCTTAGTTTCTTTTTTATAATTGTATATTTTAAAATTCTTATTTACTTTGGAGTTTTATTCCCTTTTAGGGTTTTAGCCCTTTTGATTTTTCTTTCCTTTAAACAAGAGTATTTTTATTTATATCATGCAATAAAACTTGCAAATAAGAGACAAATAAGCACAACAAGATGCCATGATTCAAAAGTTTTCGTGGGCTCTAGTTTTTGGATCGCGATTTTTAAATTCTAATTTTCAGGGTGTTACATCGAGTATGCTCCATTGTCAAAAACATTCTCAAACAAATATGGAGTTATCAGACCAAACCTACCATCAAAACCGACAGCCTATCTCACATCTAGTACCGATCACACCTGGTCTATTTGTGAAAAGGTCGCTATGCACAATTTCTTTATGAACGTTATCGGCTTGATCACCCTGCATGATTGCGAACGGACGTCTGATATGCTTGTAAGTTGGGTATGTGAAAAGTCTTGCTGGCAACATGAGATGCACATTTAATAACCAACTCAAGCGCCCCTAAAACTGGTCAAGGGATGACTACACCTTTTCTTCGCGAGAGTAGCGATTGTAGTAGTTCCACCACCTGTACGAGGTCTCTACGAGTGGTCTGGATATGACTACACACTAGGTCCTCGATCACATGGTACTGATCTACCCACCACCTCTACAAGTCCTTTACAAGTGATCGAGATACGGCTATACACCTGGTCCTCGATCATCGTGATAGCAATCCTTCCATCACCTCTACAAGTGGTCAAGGTACGACTACGCCTGGTCCTCACTTGACCAATGTCGTCGCGATCCTTCCACCACCTCTATGAATGGTCGAGGTTCGACTACACACCTGGTCCTCGCTTGACTAGTGTGTAGCAATCCTATCATCCCCATGCATTGATCTGTGTAAGTTTTTATACATACCAAGCATGTATTTTTTGTCCTTGATCCCCTGTTCTCATATCACTACTAATTGAAGTCGTTTCTTATTGTGCTATTATGTTAAGCTTGACTAATCACCAGGTCTCAAAACCTTGGCCGAGGACGCTTTGTACTATTGGATTAGCCAGGTGCTGGAGGGTCGAATGATCATGTCAGAGTAGGTAATGTAACGTATTAACTGGCCATGTAATTGGGAATTGGTTTTCCCAACTTCACGGCTAGGGGCTAAAAGTTTGCTACTTCAACATAATCTATTACGAGATTTAAGCTGCTTTTGTGGAAAAATTTTCATAAAACCATCTGGGGGCTAAGAAAAGTACACAACACTGTTCAGTTGAGGATGGCTCTGGTGAGAGTACTCGTTTATTTTCACACATAGATATGATTTATTTTCAATGATTCTAATATGTATCATGCTACTCATGAGTGTTCGCTTGCAGGCTTTTTATCTAATAATTTGTTCTGACAATCGATTTCAAGAAAATCATATATCAAAGCAATTGGCCTTCTTGAGTAAAAGAGACTAGTTGGAGGATATATAGTAGTCGGCATCTTGTCTTGACTAAATAGAGCTCAAGCCGACAATTCTTGTACTCAAGTAAAATACATATATTGGTCCTAAGGCACACAGTAGTCGTAATTCATTTCCAACTAGATGGATGCCAGATTAGTGACTTCAAGTCTCTGTAGATATAAGAAGAGGTCCCATGACAGAGCAGAACCGAAGAGTTGTGTTGTGGTCTCACTTTGTGCCGACTAAAAGAAACTAAGAATGATAATAGTATGGTCACTTATCTTGTATGCGCCTGAGAATCTATATATAGAAAAATAAAGATTGAACAAAGTGATGGTTTACTTATCGAGATTATATTTTTTGACCTCAATCCAAATTCAAACAATAGTCACATTCTCTATCATGTACAAGAAAGATGGCTTGTTTGAAATTCCATGCCTACTCGGTATTCTGAGAACGGCTAGGTGATTCTGACAATGATGAATCTCCAGGCTACATGGTCGAGAACGCTAGTCCGATCATTTCGATTGAGTTCGGGGGCTACTATCATTGTTATACATAAGTCATGCCTAATACATTTGTGTTAGGCTTGACGGGGCACACCATATACCAAGTCTTATATGAAATCATGCCTCATGTAAGGAAGGTGTTTTAAATAAGGAAAGAGAAGCAATGTCCAACTTGGACATGACAAGGACTACTCAGATCGTATCCATACTCGATTCTCTAGTTCTACTTGGACAAGAGGACACCCGAGGGTATAATACAAGACCTCATAGGAAGAGAGGAGAAGGCCAATAGAGGCAAAGACAAGCCAGGACAGACCTAGAGTCAATGCAAGACAACTTCAATCTCGCCAAGTTCATATTCAAGGAAGCAGAGACTAGATTAGGTCATTTCAAATATTTTACTCGTGTGATATTGATATATAAAGGCAACACCGACTTCGGTCGATAGGAGTAGGGCTATTACCTGTTAGTTAAGAGGCCCGAACCTGTATAAAAATTTGTGTCTCCTATCAACAAGATGGTGGGCAGTCCTCCAAGGGGGCTACCCAAGGAGGTAAAAGAGAGTGGTCGAGGCATCTCACCGATGGATCCGATGGTCGACTCAGGTATCAAACGAGCCAAGAGACAAGAAGGTTTATACTGGTCCAGTCCTCCCGGAGGACAATAGGCCTATGTCCAGCAATCTTTGTTAGGGTGGTGTATGAACAAGGATTACAATTGAGAGAGTTTTTCGGTGTTCTAGAGATTGGATCTAGCTCCCAAAGACTAGGGTTAAGAGAAGAGTTCTCAGGAGGCAACCCCCTGCCCGTTCGCCCTGCCCTCCCTTTTATAGCTCAAGGGGGACAGTTACAAGAGGACTTGGGGGCCAAGAAAGCTAAGACTAAAGAATAAAAAGCAAGCACAAACAAATATATGAAAAGTACATAGAGATCCCCCGGGTCCTACGCGCTGTGGGCATCTCGTGCTCTATCCTGCCTTGGGATCCATCCTTCGCAGGTACCCCTGCGCAGTCTTGTCGGGTGACGTCAACTTCTACCGGGTTGTCCCCTCCTTCCCTCCGTTGCGAACCTTGCAAGGCAAGGCTTCCTTCCCGAGGAGATCTCAGGTCGAGCCACTGAGCTGTGGTCGAGAAGGAACATCGAAGTCGAACCTGGGGGATGTCAGGGCGGCCGAGCTCGTCCTGAGGAACCCCGGTCCGACTTCAGCTGACCTTGACTCCGCTCCGTTAGCTACCCTAGGGTGATACCCCCAACTGCAGCCCCCGAGCCTAAGGATGAATGAGACATCAATCCTTAGGGTCCAAGTTCTCCTGGTCGCCGTCTTCAGTAGGTTCCCAAAGCGTTTCGATTAGGCTTGGGCAGGTGCAGCCCCCGAGCCTAAGGTTGAATGGGACATTCGACCTTAAGGTCTGAATTCTTCCATGTCGTAGACTCCAGCGAATTCCCGAAGCCTCTTAATCATGCTTCAGCAGGTGCACCGCCTAGGTGCACCTGTCAGATGTAGCCCCGGAGCCTAGGGATGGATGGGACATCCGGACC
The DNA here is from genome assembly GCA_019925245.2 of Oryza australiensis. Lineage (NCBI taxonomy): Eukaryota > Viridiplantae > Streptophyta > Magnoliopsida > Poales > Poaceae > Oryza > Oryza australiensis. The sequence continues at coordinate 21,182 of JAIFGZ020000436.1, forward strand.
TAGGGTCAATCCATAAGTACTATATTTCATTCGTCTTTGGACTAAATTACCGTCGGGAGACTGATGGTGGTCGGCGAAGTCTACCCGTCATAGCTCAGAGGTAGGCGGCTGCTTCGACTAGGCCATAGCCCGGAGACTGATGGCGGTTGGTGAGCACGGCAAGCCTACTGCCAAAAGGATGATGGTGGATGCCGAGCTTGTCGGGACCATCGCCCAGAGGCTCATGTGTCCCAAAGCCGACTTAGTCATAACTATGAGGCCGTAGACCGAGTCGGTAAGGCCATAGTGTTGATGAGAAATCTTTCCCACGCGCTGGCCTGGGAGATCTGCTTAACTCGAGTGAAGATCCGTCCTCGGCTGCCTTTTATGAACTAGGCGTGCCAGTTGGTTTGATCTGCTAACCAACAAGAAATAAACAGATACATGCATTAAGGTTAAGGTTAGATCCTACCGGATCGGCTCAAGGAATCAACTTACATATAATTGCTATCCCAAAGAACATTTAAACTAAGTGATTGAGATAGTTCGGCTATGCCGAGACAGTATAAACCACTTAATCTAAACATACGTCACGATAATAAATATATGCACTTATAACCTAGCCGATGTTGTAGATCTAACGTGAATCGGCTAGTACTCCGTTACATCTTATGAAAAGATATTAATCTAACCTAAATGCGCTGAACTTGATCAATCAGCTGTCGGTTGATGCCAACAGACTGGTACCGACTCAAGGCATTTAACCAAATTGAGATCTTAATATAAGAGGCAACTTTAATATACCTGATAGTAAATAATGCTAAAAGATAACTAAAATAGATAAAGTCGGCTGAAACCCGGCACCGTCTCTATTGATAAACATCTAGCCGAATAGATCTTAATAATTCTAAGAGCGACTTAATAGGTCATGGTGATGCAGCATTAAGTACAAAAAGAAGTACTAGATCTATATGAACTGATGTAAACCCCTCGAGACGGTGGATACAGCACATAAACTAGTTCAACATCTAGATCTAGCTTTATCGGCTACTGTCTCCCGAGAGAAACGAGCCGATGGCAAGATAGATCTATACATTGCTCCAAGTTATATGCCATATATGATAAATTGCGCAGTCTATAACATCAGATCTACAGTATCATGACGATGTAAGCACTAGATTCAATGATACAAACTACTAACGACAAGTGTGTACCTTATTCGAGGGTCGAGATCGATGCAGCCCGAAGCGGGATAAAAACTCGTCTAAAAGAAAATAAAGAGGTGATGCGCCGAATTGATTGTGTTATGATTGTCTCTCTTTACAGGGGATCTCGGGTCCTATTTATACCAAGTACAACAAAGTCCGTGTAGAACACGGTTCCTATCTATCTACTATACACGGTACGACAATATTCCGGGACGTAGGTGTCAAGCCCCGATTTTTGTTCGGGATTAAAAATCAATAAATAATTCATTTTCTAGAAATTAAATAAAATGAAAAACATATTAATCAAGTGAAAGTATTAAGGAAATAAAAATTTCATTTAAAAATCATGGCTGGAAATATTTTTGAAATATTATCCATGCCCTAAAGTACTCTCAGAAATTTTTCGTGAAATTTTGGAGCTCTAGAAATAATTTTAATAATATGAAGAGCATTTTAGTAATTATTTAAATAAATTAATTAATCAGTAAATAATCTGGTTGAATTTTTATTAAATACTTTGAGTGTCCATATAACTTCAGGATTTTTCTTCAAATTATTTGAGCATTGGAAGTATAGATAAAAATTCAAGGATGTTTGGAAGGAAAAGTCTGCTTTACCTCCCTGGTGCTACGGTGTCGTCTTCCTCCTCGAGCAAAGCGCCTATTCTCTCTCTCCTGTGCAAACTGTAGCGCCGCCGCACCGTTTGATCTCACTCCTCATCGGTTTTCCTTCCAATTAAATTGCGAAAATCGATTTCCCTTCACGTCCTCATCAATTCCCCCATAAATCCCCATTCAATCCCGCATCAATTCGTGGTGTATTTTGATCTTCAATGTCGAGCTCCACCATGGTCGGCTGTCCCCGCCTCTCCCGGCCATGTTCCTCCACATTTAACCACGTCGTAATGTGTTCACGGCTTTACTCCTCCGTTTCCTCCATTTTCCCCCTTCCTCCGCTCATCATGTGCGCCGGAACGACCAACTTAAAGACCATCAATTGCAACCACCATTAATGTCGCCACGCGACAGGTTTCGTCCGTTCCCTGCTCCTCCCGGCCATGCTCGAGCGCCCTTGCCAGTTATAAAGATTCCCTACACTCCGGAACACGCTCTCCACTCATTTCCCCTCGCGTTCACCCATTCCCGAGCTCCCGCACCGTGCGCCGCCCAAATTCCATCGCCGAGCTCGCTGTTTCCGGCCGTTCCCGCTAAATCATCACTCTTCCCACCGAGCCACCACCATCTCCACCTTCGCAATTCACGGGAACACCTTCTCGTTGTGTTTTCCCCAATTCCTAGCTGCCGCTTTCGCTCGCCGTCGTCGTCCCCATCATTTCCGACCGTCGGTGAGCTTCATTTCTCTCCTTCCTTTTCCTTTGCTTAGTTTGTTCGGTCGTTCGTGTTAGCCTCGGTCGCGTTATGGCAAGCTCGTGTGCTGTTCCCGTCGGCTGCCGGTGCCCCTTGGCCCATTGCCGTTCGTTCTCGCTGCCGGCGTCAAGCTGCGCCGCCCCTCTCCGTTCCTCCCGCCATGCGCGCCGCCTCTCGGCCGTGGTGCGCTGCGTCGACCGCGCCCTCTCCCGCGCCGCCATGCCGCGCGTGCCGCCGTGCCGCCGCCCGGCAGCGCGCGCCTCTCCACCGCTGTGCCGCCGTGTCACCGGCGTCCGCGCGCCATTCATCGCCTCGGCTCCGCACCGTCGCCGGTGCGCCGCGCCGCCTCTTCTCGCTGTTGAGCGCCTGGTGAGCCGCCCCACTGCCATCCTTGCCCGCTGTCGTCATCCTACTCTTTTTCCATCCAAAAATAATTAATAATTGCGCCAATAAATCAATTTAATTTTCAGAATTCATTTAAATGGTCTAAAACTTCTAAAATTCATATCTAATCCATACAAACTCCAAATTGGACCATGCAAATTGCAAAATTCATCTAAAATTGAGCTCTACATGTTTGTTTACTTTTCTTGTATTGTTTATTTGGTTTTTATTAGGGTTTTCCTTGTTTTGCATGTCGGCGTGTAGACTTCGTCGTTTCGGAGGTTTGCGCTCGTGAGGAAAAGAAGATTTGTTCGAAGGAGCAAGGCAAGTCATGTCATTTTGATCATATTGCTATCCGAGTTTACAAAATTATGTTTATTTAAATTATTGCATTTTGCTTTATTAAATTCCCTCGTCTATCACTATTTTATTTAGCCTTACCGATTCTCCTTGTTATAGCCCTACTACTTATATTATGATCCTTGATAACCCTAGGAAAAATAAAACTAGTGAGTACTTTATGTATGTCATACTCACTAGCAAACTTAGGAATATGTTAGCCCTGCTTGAATAGAAACAGTTAGATGTTTTCAATAATTAGACTAAGGAATAACTTGTAAATGATGAAATTTTGGCTGTTTGGCCGTGACAATAAATTTCCCCTTCAAAATTCCCCAACCATGTTTTCGGCTGGGCACGAGGTGCATGGTTTTGTTAGTCGCACCTCGGCCGTCATAAGGACCGGTCTTCGGGCCTCTATTGCAAAGTATTTCCGTACTACCACCTGTCTAATGGGTAAGGCTTAACACATCGACTAGTGCGGTCAGAAACAAAAAAGACACGGATAGAGATGGATGAAGCCCTAGGAAGGGTTGAAGCCCATGGGCTAACGTCTCTGGCAAGTGAAGGCTCAGAACGAGTTGAGATGCCTGGGGGCATAGACTGTCTGCTCGACCCAGGACACATGGCAGGGAAAGTCTATGTCGGTCTTCTTTGTTTAGGGTAGTACTAAGTGATGAGTTATGTCATGGCTTCCGTCCGTATGCCATGGTGGCATGTGGCACGCCGCAACACGTGAGGAAAACATGTCTGGTGGGTAAAGATGTACACCTCTGATTAGAGTAAATCTATTCGAATAGCCGTGCCCTCGGTTATGGGCAAGCCGAGCAATGTACCCAAGTTAGAGTTTATTTCTGTTTAAAACTAAAAGAATTGGAGTTAGCACTTGTTGGCCTGGATTAAGGCAAGATCGCGTTGGTGCACGACTTGATAATAGTTTGACTAGAGATAGGCTCATGTTTATTGAAATGCCTTAAAATATTTAAATGATTTGAATTGCTGGTTTTCTGCAAAACAACCCTATATATGAATCCTTTGTACCACCTTGCATTATATTTGCATTCTTCCGGCATGGCTTATTGAGTACGGTGGTTGTACTTAGCCTTGCAATTCCTTCCCCCTTTCAGAAATGTAGTGCCTCTGAGTCGAAGACGGTGTTAGAGGACCAAGGCTCAGACCCCAGTTGAGTTTGCCTGTGGAGTGGAGCTGAAGGCCCGCTAGTATCGTCCTTCTTTTTCGCTGCAGTTTTCTTCGAGTGCGGGGACTAAGTGCCTCTTCTGTAAGTATTTATACGCTTTAATTTACGTTTGGATCTGTGTATTGATTTGTCATTTTGTGTACCCTGGCTGGTCCTAGACAGGGAATTAATACACAAAATAGTCTGGAAATTTTGGATAAATTTCTGGGCGTGACACGTAGTCCCATGCCGCATTACAAAAGGAATATCTATACAAATTCCTATTTTACAGATACAATTGTCGTTACAGGACTCCATCCATAGATGGCAATATCTTAACGAACATTTGGGGCTTGAATCTTCCTTTTTTCTTCAAGCTTCTTCATCAGAAACGTGTTAATGACCAAATTTGGTAACCAAATCCCTAAGTTCAAGGTTGAATTTGAAGCGGAATTGGGTTGGTGGAATAATCTGCGGAGAAGCAGAGGCTGCATCGGCTATGGTCAAATCGGCTGAATGACGATCGGCTATGAGGTCAATCGGCTGAGGATGGATCGGATAAGGATAGCCGATAGCCGATGCTGAGTCAGAGGAGGGGATAAAACCGTTTCCGATGAAAGTGGTTGAAGATAAATAGAAGATTCGGTTTCCAAATTGTGCGTTAAAACATATTGCCATCTATGGATAGAGTCCCGTAACGAAAATTGTATCTCGTAAATTAGAAATTTGTTTAAACTGTTTATTGTAACGCGGCACGGGTCCTTCTCGGGATATTGTCGTATTTTAAATAGTAGTTTAGATAGAGTCCAGGGTCTGTACAGATAATGTTATTCTTGGGTATAAATAGGACCCGAGATCCTTGTAATCAAACGTTCTCACAATCAATACAACCTTCGGCGCATCGCCTCCTTTTTCTTCAGACGAACAATTGATCTGGCTTCGGGATGCATCGTTTTGATCCCCAAGTTAGTGGTGTATCTCGTCGAATTGAGTGCTTCCATCGTTATGACACCCTAAATTTGATGATTTATGCTGCACTAGTTATCATATATCGCATATAATCTAGAATAATGTTTAGATCTATCTCAACATCGATTCGTTTCTGTAAGGAACCAGCGGCCGATGGAGCTAGATCTAAGGATTGGCATAAATTATATGCGATATCAACTGTCTCGAGGTATTTACATCAGCTACAGTAGATCAGATTGTTCTTTTTATACTTAATGTTGCATCAACATTGATCTATTAAGTCGTTTTTAGAGCTTTTATGATCTATTCGGCTAGATGTATACTGCTTAGAGACAGTGTCGGGGTTTCAGCCGACCTTATCTGTTTTAATATTCTTTTAGTATATTTTGCTATCAGATTCGTTAAAACCACCTCTTATATTAAGATCTTGCTCTAGTTAAATGCCCTAAGCCAGAATCAGTTTGTCAGCTACAGCGGACAGCCGACTGATCTAGGTTTAGCGCATTTAGTTCAGATCAATATCTTTTCATAAGATAAATTGGAGTATTAGCCGATTTACAGTTGGGCCTATGACATCGGCTAAACTATTAAAGCATATATTTATTATCCCATGGTATATTTGGATTAAGTGGCTAATACTGTCTCGGCACGGCCGATCTATTCTAGTCACTTGGTTTAAATACACTTCGGGATAGCATATATATGTAAATTGACTCTTGCAGCCGATCCAGTAGGATCTAACCTAACACTTAACACATATATCACTATTTTTCTAGTTGGTTAACAGATCAAACCAACTGGCACGTCTTGTACAGCATAGGTAGCCGAGAAGGACCTGCACTGGAGTTAAGCAGATCTCCCACGCCAGCGCGTGAGAGAAATTTCTCATCAACACGCTTCTTGGCACGCCCAGTGGGACTATCTCTATCAACTCGGTTCGGACGCAGCAACGTAGCTGACAAGATGGTCGACATCAAGAGCCCCAGCGTTTCGCAGAACAACATCGTGCCTGTGAAGATGGAACAACTGTCGGTTGAACAACAGGCCGACTACAAGAAGATGGTAGAGGAGCTCCAAGCCAACTACCTACAGTCGTTCACCCAGACAAGGTCTGGAGCCGTGCACCAAACATAGAAATTCAGCATGGACGAACTCAAAGCGTCCTCCTCCAGCGGATCAAAGGACAAACAGAAGGCGGAGGAGCCGATTCAAGAACAAGATGATTCGGGCCTACACACTTTGCAAGACCGAATCGATTCGGCCGTCCACCATGTGTTGGTCAACCAAAGTGGCATTCTTGTCAACACCCTTAACAATATGATCGCCACTGTGGTTGACGCCAAGATAGCTGAACAACTCCAGCGGGGGCCGACTTACTTCACAGATGGCCAGTTTCACAGTTACAGGACGTTGGCCACCCAGAATCGGTCGATTCCACCACCAGCACAGCCAGGGCCGCCAGGAGGGGTCCTCAACCAGCCGAACTCGTCCGGATCGGCTACAAGACCAGTGATCGCCATGCTGAATCGACAACAACCACTGCCCCAAGATCAGATCGCCAACATGTTCGACGACGATCGGCAGTTAGAGCCGGTTGCCCAAATTGGCCTGGACAGACAGTACAACGCCGATGGCCAATAGCTGTTTTCGGGTCCACCAACGCCACCACCGGCAAATCGGCCGCCTCCCGCTGATCACCCGTTCCAGTACCAGTATCAAGAGGCCGTCGAGACCATCACTACAGGCCCCAGACACCACCACTGTTGTATCGGCAAGCATCCGCGCCATATGATCAATATGAGCCGATACAGCAGGACAACCAGACTTGGGCCGATTTGATTGTGGACGTCATGCGTGATCAATTCGGCCTCAAACCAAAGGACTCAGGGAACATGTATCGGTATCCTTATCCGGAACATTTTGAGCGAATTCCATTACCCAACCGATACAAAATCCCAGATTTTTCAAAGTTCTTAGGGCAAGACAACGTGTCAACATACGAGAATGTCAGCCGATTTTTGGCGCAGTGTGGCGAAGCTTCGGCTACAGACGCCTTGAGAGTCCGGTTGTTCCCTTTGTCTCTTTCGGGATCAGCTTTCACCTGGTTCTCTTCATTGCCTTACAACTCAATTCCGAGCTGGGCCGACCTCGAAAAACAGTTCCAAAGCTACTTCTACACCGGCAACCATGAAATGAAGTTGTCGGACCTCACCAGTATCAGGCAGAAGCACAATCAATCGGTTAAAGAATACATTCAATGCTTCAGAGAATTGAGGAACCGATGCTATAGCCTGGTGCTATCGGACGCCCAGCTAGCCGATTTGGCCTTCCACGGCCTGATCACGCCGATCCGTGAACGCTTCTCCGCTCAGGACTTTGACAGCCTGGCACACCTAGAACAGAAAGTGACGGCCCATGAACAAAGAGTTCAGGACACCAGGAAGGCCGTCAAAAACATAACACAAGTCATCATAGAGTCGACTCCGATTCCAACGACGATGACGCGAGAGGTGCGGCGCCGAATGGGCCAAGAACAAAAAGGTCATCGTCCGCCGGTGGGCTGCCGAAGACGACCAAAGAGGAAAAATATGACTTTGACATCACCAAGGCCGATAGGATCTTTGACTTATTACTCAAGGCCGATAGCTCCCCGAGAACTATGTGATCCCATCGGCCAATGAATTTAAGAAGAGGAAATATTGCAAGTGGCACAAGTCTACATCGCATGCCACCAACGACTGTAAAGTCTTCAGACAGTAGATCCAGTCGGCAATAGAGGCCGGGAAACTCAAGTTTGCCGATTCCACTCGGCCGATGAAGGTAGGCAAGCTGATCGGTAGCACAGAATGACGTACAGCTTAGCCAAAACATTGAAGGGGGTCAGTGCAGAGGATGAGCCGACTGGAATTCAAGCTGCATCAATCAACATGGTGCGCCCCGACGTCCGATCGGCTGATCGACAACCGATCATCATGAACACCCGACGCTGCCCCCAACAAGCAATTTTTGCGGGAAGAAGCTCGGTTTGAAAGGTTTTATCGGCAAGAGCCAAAAATGCGAGGCCGTCGGTATGACAGGAATCACAGCGGTGCCGATCCCCATTGGCATTGTAAATTTTTCGCACCGCTATAAAAGCAGGGATGAGGCTAGACGCTAGAAAATTGCCGGAGCTGCGGCAGCGAGTACCGCGAGGACGAACACAGGAGCCGGCCGATCACCGGTCCAACTCGGTTCGTCCCGAGGCCCATACAACTCAACCAACACCGGCAGTCCGTTCACGATCGGCTAGGGCCGATCCATCAAGACTTCTTTGACAAAAATGAGAACGACGACTACTACGACGAAGAAGAGGCCGATGATGAAGAATCGGCCAAACCCCATTGGTGCCCCTCTGTAACACCCTGAGGTGTTTTCCCCTTTTTAAAATCCAAAAGGAAAATCATAAAAGAAAATTGTTCGAATTATCGGAGAGAATAAATATTTTTAAAATCCAAATGTTAAATGGAAATGACATGGTAGGATTTTTCCTAGATTCTACATGTCAAAATACGCTAACATGATTTTTAGTGGAATTTTCGAGCACAAAAAATAATTTTTAACCAATTAAAAGCAAAATCGGAATTAATAAATCTCGGGAAAATTAGTTTCTCTCTCCTCCATCCTTTCCCGCTCTTTTTCCGGCTGTGGGCTACCGGCCCGAGCCGACGGCCCAATCCCCCCCGCGCGCGCCCTTCCTTTTCCGCCGCGCGTCCCTCTCCTCTCTCCCTCGTGGGCCGACGGAAGGCCGCGGCCGTTTACCTCTTGCGCCACGAACAAGTCCGGTTCGCCTCCCTCTTACCCTCGGACGTCGACGAGGTGGGGCCCACTGTCGGGCCGTCGTCCCCGACCTCGGCGCCCTCGGCGCCATTTCCGACGCCTCCCTCCGCTTGGATCTCGCGCACCCGTTTTCCGCGCTCGGGATCCCACCGCCTTAACTCCCACCGTGCCCACCGGCATTCAAAGCCCGTCCGCGCGCCCCGCGCCCTAATGGCCGGATTCCATCCCGGCCATTACTTCCCCAAACCGCGTCAACGAGAAATTCCGCTCCTATCCGTTCGTCACCGACTTCCCCATCCCCTATTTAAGCACCCCCTCGTCCTTCCCGAGCTCCCGACACCTCCACTCAAGCCTCCCTCTCTCCGTCGTTCCCGCACCGTGCGCTCCGCCGGACGTCGTCGCCGAGGTTCGGCCGTGTTTCCCGCTACTCGAGACGTCCGAGCTCCGCCGACTCCTCCTCCTCGTCGCCGGTGCCCGCGCCACTTTGGCCACCCCTTCCCGAGTGGTTCCGCCGTCTCCCTCAGCGTCCGCGCCGTCGTCCCCTCCACCTCCGGCGACCGCGGTGAGCACCCCTCCCTATTTCCCCTCTCGGCCGAGTGCGCGCCGCCGTTCGAGTGCGCACGGCTCCGCCTACGCGTGAGCCATGGCTTTCCGCCGTCCCGCCGCCGTCCGAGTGGCGCCGGTCGATCTCCGGCCGCCGTGCGCCATCGCCGGCCGATCGCACCGCCCGAACCCCTTGCCGGCCGTCCGTCTGTCTCGGCCGTCGGCACCGTCCGTCCCCGCGCCCACGTGGCACTGCTGCGTGGCCGCCGCGTCGGCGCCACGTGTGCGCCACGTGGTGCTCCGCTCTCCCTCTCGGCCGTGGACCCGGTCCACCGTGGACCGGTGCTCCGCGGCCGATGACGCCATCGGCGCGTCGGCCCTAGCGCGACGCAATTTAGGATTTATTGCGCAATAAATTATTAAGAATTTTCTGTTTTAGTAAAAACACGAGATAATCTTCTAAAAACCATATCTTTTCAATCCGACCTCCGTTTTAGCCCATTCAAATTTTATTAAATTCATAAAAATGCCAAGAGTCCATTAAAAATGGTTTTGTTCCCTGTTTTAGTAGCTTTTTAGCCTGTTTTGTTGAGGTGCTTGTTTGCGTGTAGATCCCGGTAGTCCCTCCGTCCCAGTTTACTTTGAAGTCGTCGCGGAAGTCCCCCAAACTGAAGAGCAAGGCAAGTCATGCTATATTATTGATCATATTGCTCCCATTTTGCTAAAACACATGTTTTACTCTATGAAAGCTGCATGTATTTTTTTATATTGTCATTTCATGGGAAATAATACACCTTATGCTTAGTTTATGCCTTAGGTTTGACACCCCAAACCCTTTGATCAAACTTTGGGAAATAATGTGATTAGATTTCAGGACTAGATTATGCTTAGCCTGGCTTAGACTCATTAGCTCACTAAATGGTTCATTTTCTCACTTAATGTATCTCTCCCGGCCTTATGTTCGGAGGATTAATGATTATAGATTCAGGTGAACCGGACTAATAACTAAAATATGAGAAATGGTGGGCTGTAGGCGCTATGGTTTTGGTTAGCAACACCCATGGCAATTAAGGACCGGTTCACGGGAACCCTCGGGAGAATGACCATGCAAACCACAAGCCGAAATGGGTAAGGTAGGTCCCGTAGCGTAGCCTCTCCTAGGCGACGAACCCATCGGCAAGGGTGAGCGGATGGAGTTTCGGTCGGCCCCGGTATAAGGTCTGTGGGATGCCGGTTTCACCGAGGCACTTGGGGGGCTGCCCACTCCCACGGTCCGGGAGTGGGGGCGAAACCTTGGTGGGGTTCGCTTGGTTAGAGGGGGGTTATACGGAAGGTCCTATCACAGTTCCCTTTTCGGGGTACCGAGGTGGTATTCCGGCGCACGGAAACCATGTTGTGGGGCTGTGTCTTCGGGTACGATTGTACACCTCGATCGGAGTAAATCTATTCGAATAGCCGTGCTGCGTAATGGGGCAATCGACCAAGCTCTCCGTGATTAGTCTCACACTTTTACACCCTAAGTTTTGGAACATGACTAGTATAGGTGGATGGTTTGGGCCTGTCGCAACGTGGGGATAACGTTGGACAGTGCTGAAGTCAAAATGTTTTAATTACTCAATTCACTGTTGTTTTGACTATGCTCAACATTCGTATTGTTTGGAAAAACTCCTATCGTTTGCGCAAAAGCAAACCTTAGCCAGACCTTTGTCTCCCCTGCATTCATTCTTCTCCTCTTCCGTGACTTGTTGAGTACGTGAAAGTACTCATCCTTGCTTCTTCACCGAACTGAGCCGAGGTTGAAGATGAAGATGAAGTGGAGTAGGCTTTGCCCTACACTCGGAAGTTGCTGTGGAGTGGTCGATGCCTCGTGGCCAGCGTCAAGCTTAGGCTTAGGCCCTTTTTTTTCGTTGCTCTTTTGTAATATTTTTGTATTGTTTCTAAGACGTGGAACTGTAATATCAACAATTGTCGTATGTGTACCCGGCTGGTCTGGACGGGATTTTAATACACATATAGCTTCGGAAATTTGGGTCTGAATTTCAGGCGTGACAAGTTGGTATCGAGCCGGGTTCCGACGGTAGGAAAATCCAAACGGAAAAACCTTAGGAGCCCTCGAATCTTTTCATATGCATAAGCCACGGCTTTTGAAAATGGTTTCGGGAAAATGGGTCATGTTTCCTCGGGATTGGGGAAAAATTTTAAGTTTCTCTCCGAGCATTTTGAAAACTTGGTCAAGTCTAAGTGATAGGATTCTAGAGTTAAAATTTGGAAAAAATCGTTTGATCTCTTATTCAGCCGCCAAGTTGGGATTTTCTAAGGGATCAAAGTCCTAAGTCGAGGTAGGAGGGAATGGTCGCCAATTTTATTTTATAACTAAGCATCTATTTTTCAGCATCATCTAGGGGATGTCCTTAGGAGGTTTTAATTAGCCTCATAAAAATGTTTCTCCAAAAATCCTGTTTTTCTCATTTACTTTACTTGAGTCCTTTCTCGTTTGTCTAACTTGGGTTTGAGCATGCATTGATCCCCTACCTTGTCTTCTCTAGATGGCAGGTCGACCAGTCACCCACAACGGTCAGGGTTTGAAGGGTTTCGTCGCGGAGCTAGCGAGAATGGCCTTGGCAGTGGGCTATCCAGATGCACCTGAGTACACTGTCGTCTCACCATTCGGCAGTTAGTTGCCTCACCAAGTCCGCCTGGAGGTGGACGGGTTCGTCGGCACCAATATCCCAAACATGGTGGTCACGGCATCGGGAGGAGCAGATGAGCATGCCGCCAAGAGGCGGCTTATCTAATGCTAGCTCGGATGAGGGAAATGCATGACTATCATCTCCACCACTCGCCTACCGGTACCATCCTCGGCGGGAACTTCATCGGCAATCAACACCGTCCGCCGTCTGCGAGGGGGAGAACGACACCACCTTCTCCCACATGATGACGGTGATTGAAGGGTTGGATAAGATGCATGCGGAGCTTCACATGGCGGCAAAGGCTCTGAATGACCAGAAGATCTTAAAAATCAAGAGCTTGAAGGATGAGGTGGATCGACTCAAGAGGGAGATCGCCAATCTAAAGGGGCTTCCACCTCCCAACATCCTTTGGATAAGGATCACGCCGCGGAGGAACACCAAGGCTCGGTGCGGATGCGTGGCGCCCCGGGTTCCACCCTTCGCACCACCGCCTTCCCGAGCCCCGTCCCGTGCCGGATCCCGCTCTTGCTCGGTCCCCCCCAAGCGGAGGAGGAGGATGGATCTCGGTGTCCAATAGCGGCAAGGGCGTGCGGCGGCGGCTCCAAGAGTCCCGGACGGAAAGGCGAGTTAGCCGGCTCTCGAAGCGCTCGAAGGAAAAGGAAGACGAGAACTCCCTTGGAAGTGGTTTCGACTCCTCCGACCATGGAAGCCGTTCCGACCCTTAGAGCGTCGCCACCCTTAGTTTACCGTTTTCCTAGTTTTTCTGTTTGCTTAGATCTTGTGTGTTAGGTGTCTTTGTGTGTGGGTAGTGGTCAACTTTGTATCAAGTGTGGATATGGGTTGCCCGATTAAGGATGTTGGGTGTGTTTTAAGTGTTTTAAGGCAAGAACAGATCAAAACAAGTAATAAAGATCAACTTCTCTGTTCAATCTATTTTACTCCTTCTCCCGCCTTGTTTGTTACGCTTCTTAAGATGGTGAACATCGGGAATGGCGCAACGCAATGAGTCGGTGAGAACAACACCCGTGCTAATACCAACAACCCACCTCCTCCCCCGAGAACATCACTTTGGCACAAGTCCTAGCCAATCGGACCCGGATGATGGCTGCAATGATGCGGCAAATGCAACGAGGCATCGGCGAGATGCGATTGCAAATGATGCAACGGTTTCAACGACAAAACCAGCATCGGCACGACCATTTCGCACCACCACCTCCTCCATAAAACAAGCGTCAGAATTTCTTCGAGTCGACCCCCAACTTTCTCCAGCACCACCAACCCCATGGAGGCTAATGGCGGATCATTGCCATAGAAAAGAAGTTGGACCTTCTCCGGTGCACATACCGGAAAGGGTGTCTTTGGCCACTCACCAACTCCAAGGTCCCGCCTCGGCTGGTGGGACAATTTCTTGGTCACCGTCGGGCGGATGCACCCGCGGTTACTTGGGCGAGTTTTGCCACCAATTCGGAAGGCTCACATCCCCGGAGGGATAGTAGCCAAGAAAAAGGGAGTTCGGATCCTTGGAGCAAGGCACTCGAACCATCACCGAGTATCCGCACGAATTTAATCGCTTAGCACGATATGCTCCGGAGGACGTACGTACGGACGCCAAGCGTCAAGAGAAGTTCTTGGCCGGGCTGGACGATGAGTTGACGGACGAGACTCATCTCGGTGAGTATGCTGACTTCGAGAAGTTGGTCGACAAAGCCATCCGTCAAGAAGACCAACGCAATAAAATGCTCGAAAACGGAAGGCTACCCGGTTTAGGCCACATCCTCGGCAAGGGAATTCCGCGGCCGCGTTTCACTCGAGAGGCTAGAGTGGACCTACCACTATGATCGTTCCTCGGCATCGCCCGTACCATCCCGGGAACTTCCAATCCGGTGGAAGCCGTCCCGGACGACCGCGGCGGAATCCGGCCCCGCATCCGCCAACGGCGCAGCCACCACCGCAGTCCAAGCCGGTGCCACCAAAGAAGGACTCGGGATTCAAACCACGTAATTGTTTCAGCTGTGGAGAACCTGGACATTTCGAGACAAATGTCCATGACCAAAACGCGCGTCCGGGTTCATCCAAGCAAGAGTGAATCATGCTTCGGCGAGAGGAGGCACGGGACGCACCGGATGTCATACTCGGGTATGTTCCTGTGAACTCCTTTAATGCATCGATCTGTTTGATTCGGGTGCAACACATTCTTTCATATCAAAAGCATTTGTGGGAAAACATGGGTTGTCGGTGTTAAAACTTAAGATACCCATGCGGATCCAAACTCCAGGAACCGTTTGAACACCGCCCACTTTTGCCCTTCGGTGGCAATAAAAATCAAGGATTCCTCTTTCTAGCCAACCTTATCCTTCTAGAATCAAAAGGCCGGATGTCATCCTTGGGATGGGTGGTTAACCCGCCATAAAGGTCGATTGATTGCGCAAGCCGCACGATCTCTTTAACCAATGACGAGGGAAGAAAGTAATTTACCGCTCCCTAAACCCCGAGGGTAGTGGCAAGCCTGAATCGGATTTTGGCTAAGGAGAAGCTGAAGAGAAAGGAAAGGACCAGGCGAAGTTAGAAGATATTCTGTGATTTGTGAGTACCGGAAGTCTTCCGGAAGACCTAACCACAATGCCACGAAAGAGAAATAGAGTTTCGGATTGACCTAGTCCACAGCCCGCTCGGATCCACAAGAGACCCTATAGAATGGGAGCCAATGAGTTGGCGAGAGGTCAAGAAGCAAGTAGATGAACGATTCTGAAATGTTATATCCGCCGAGCACATCGCACGGGGTGCGCCGGTCATTTTTGTGGAGAAAAAGGATAAGACCAAAAGGATGTGCGTCGACTATCGTGCACTCAACGAGGTCACCATTAAGAATAAATACCCTCTCCCTAGGATTGACGACCTGTTCGATCAATTAAAGGGAGCAAAGGTGTTCTCCAAGATAGACCTGCGGTTAGGCTATCATCAGCTACGAATCCGAGAAGAAGATATTCCCAAGACTGCCTTCGTCACTCGGTACGGTCTGTACGAGTGCACGGTCATGTCCTTCGGACTTACAAATGCCCAGCCTTTTTCATGAATTTGATGAACAAAGTGTTCATGGAATTCCTAGACAAGTTCGTCATGGTGTTCATCGACGACATCTTGATCTATTCGCAGTCGGAAGAGGAACATGAGCACCATCTCCGGTTGGTACTTGAAAAGTTAAGAGACCACCAGCTCTATGCTAAGTTTAGCAAATGTGCTTTCTGGTTGAAGGAAGTGCAATTCCTCGGCCATATCGTGAATGCCCAAGGAGTCGCAGTGGACCCTCCCAATGTAGAAGCTGTGACCAAATGGACTCCACCTAAAACCGTCACCCAAGTCAGAAGTTTTCTAGGACTGCGGGTTATTATCGTCGGTTCATCGAAAACTTCTCTAGAATTGCCAAGCCTTTGACATAGTTGTTAAAGAAGGATGAAAAGTTTATATGGACTGCCGAGCGCAACCAGAGTTTTGAAACACTCAAGCGAAAACTGGTGTCCGCACCCATGTTGATCTTGCCAGATCAAACCAAGGATTTCCAAGTCTATTGCGACGCATCTCACCAGGGGTTAGGCTGTGTGTTGACGCAAGATGGAAAGGTGGTCGCATATGCTTCCCGCCAATTGAGACCTCATGGGTCTAATTACCCAACACATGACTTGGACCTAGCAGCAGTCGTCCATGCTCTGAAAATATGGCGACATTACCTCGTCGGCAATCGCTGTGAAGTATATACGGATCATAAGAGCTTAAAATACATCTTCACCCAACCGGATCTGAACCTCCGTCAGCGACGATGGTTGGAGTTGATCAAGGATTATGATCTCGGTATACACTACCATCCTAGCAAAGCTAACGTGGTAGCTGATGCCCTGAGCCGAAAGAGTTATTGCAATTCTATTCACATAGAAGGGAGATGTGAACAGCTACTACAAGATCTAGAGCACCTAAACCTGGAAATTGTTGAACCCGGATTTGTGGCCGCTCTTGAGGCCCAACCCACACTCTTAGATCAAATTCGTGTAGCTCAATCCTCGGATCCGGACATAGCCGAACTTAAGAAGAATATGAGAGTGGGAAAATCTCGTGACTTCACGGAAGACGAGCATGGAACCATGTGGATGGGCAACAGGATATGTGTGCCAGAAGACAAGGAATTGAGAAAGTTAATCCTTACTGAAGCACATCAGAGTTAGTACTCTATCCATCCGGGAAGTACCAAAATGTATCGGGATCTCAAGGAGAAGTTCGGTGGGTTAGCATGAAAAGAGAAATAGCGAGTTCGTGGCACTATGCGATGTATGCCGGCCAGTAAAGGCGAACACCGGAGGCTCTTGGATTATTACGACCACTTCAAATTCCGGAATGGAAGTGGGAGGAAATCAGGATGGATTTCATCACCGGTTTACCGGACATCATCGGGACACGATTCTATACGGGTTATAATCGCGCCTCACTAAAGTGGCCCATTTTATCCCGTACTTACCACCTATACGGGCGAAGGTTAGCAGAATTGTACCTTGCAAGGATTGTGTGTCTTCATGGTGTACCTAAGAAGATAGTATCGATCGTGGTAGCCGGTTCACCTCCAAGTTTTGGCAAAAACTACAAGAGGAACTCGACACCCGGTTGAATTTTAGCACGGCTTATCATCCGCAAACCGATGGTCGGACGAAACGTGTAAACCAGGTTTTGGAAGATATCTTTGCGAGCTTGTGCTCTGGATTTCGGAGGAGCTTGGGATAAGAGCACGCCCTATGCGAGTTCTCTTATAACAACGGTTATCGAGGCTAGTTTACAAATGGCACCTTTCGAAGCACTTTACGGACGAAAGTGTTGAACCCCGCTTTTCGGGGTCGGACCAGCGAACGTCGGTTGTTCGGGACCGAAGTGTTAAGTGATGCCGAAGAGAAAGTCGAATCATAAGAGAAATGAAAGTTGCACAGTCTCATCGGAAGAGTTATGCGGACAACCGCCGTAGAGAGCTAGTCTTTAAAGTTGGAGACTATGTATATCTTCGTGTTACCCCACTTCGGGAGTGCACCGATTCCAAACCAAAGGCAAGTTGGCACCACGCTATGTGGGACCATATCGGATTCAAGAACGAGGTGAAGTGGCATACCAACTCGAAGCCACCCACCATGGCGGGAATCCATGACGTTTTCCACGTCTCCCAACTCAAGAAGTGTCTAAGAGTTCCGAAGAACAAGCCCGTCGGATCGGATCGAAATCCGGGAAGATCGACGTATGTGGAGAAACCAGCACGGATACTCGAAACCGGTGAACGGAGGACCGGAACAAGGTCATCGGAGTTACGCGAGTTCGGTGGACTCATCACTCCGAAGAAGAAGCAACTGGGAAAGGGAAGATGAGCTAAAGGCCGCTTATCCCTATCTTTGTTGGTACCTCCGAATCTTGGGGTCGAGATTCCGTTTAAGGTGGGTAGGTTTGTAACACCACGAGGTGTTTTCCCCTTTTAAAAATCCAAAATAAAAATCGTAAAAGAAAATTGTTGGAATTAACTCGAGAGAATAAACAATTTTTAAAATCCAAATGTTAAATGGAAATGGCATGGTAGGATTTTTCCTAGATTCTACATGTCAAAATACGCTAACATGATTTTTAGTGGAATTTTCGAGCACAAGAAATAATTTTTAACCAATTAAAAGCAAAATAGGAATTAATAAATCCAGGAAAATCAGTTTCTCTCTCCTCAGTCCTTTCAGCTCTTTTTCTTTGTGGGCCAGGCCGCCGGCCGAGCCGACGGCCCAATCCCTCCCGCGCGCGACCCGTCCTTTCTTCGCCGCGCGTCCTCTCCCTCTCTCCTCGCGGGCCGACGGAAGACCGCGGCCCGTTTACCTCTTGCGCCGCGAACAAGTCCAGTTCGCCTCCCTCTTACCACGGGCGCCGCAGGTGAGGCCCACTGTCGGCCGTCGTCACCGACCCCGCCGCCTCGGCGCCATTTCCGCCGCCTCCCTCCACTTGGATCTCGCGCACCCATTTTCCCCGCGCTCAGGATCACACCGCCTTAACTCCCGTGCCGCCAGGCATTCAAAGCCCGGCCGCCGCTCCGCGTGCCCTAATGGCGGATTCCATCCCGGCCATTACTTCCCCCAAACCGTGCCGGTGAGAAATTCCGCTCTTAGCCGGTCGCCACCGACCTCCCCATCCCCTATTTAAGCACCCCCTCGTCCTTCCCGAGCTCCCACACCTCCACTCAAGCCTCCCTCTCTCTCAGTCGTTCCGCGCCGTGCGCTCCCGCCGGACGTCGTCGCGAGGTTCGGCCGTGTTTTCCCGCTACTCAGAGGCGTGCCGAGCTCCGCCAACTCCTCCCTCCTCGTCGCGGTGCCCGCGCCACTTCGGCCACCCCTTCTCGAGTAGTTCCGCCGTCTCCCTCGCTGTCAGCGCCGTCGTCCCCTCTCCCTCTCTGCGACCGCGGTGAGCACCCCTCCCTATTTTCCCTCTCGGCCGAGTGCACACCGCCGTTTCAGTGCGCACGGCTCCGCCTACGCGTGAGCCGCGGCTTTCCGCCGCCCCGCCGCCGCCGAGTGGCGTCGGTCGGTCTCCGGCCGCCGTGCGCCATCGCCGGCCGATCGCACCGCCCGAACCCCTTCCGGCCGTCCGATCTGTCTCGGCGGATTGGGGTCGTCCATCCCCGCCCGGCCCACATGGCACACCGCGTGCCGCCGCGTCGGCGCCACGTGTGCGCCACGTGGTGCTCCGCTCTCCCTCTCGGCCGTGGACCCGGTCCACCGTGGGCCGATGCTCCCGCGGCCGATGACGCCATCGGCGACGTCGCCCTAGCGCCGCGCAATTCGGGATTTATTGCGCAATAAATTATTAAGGATTTTCTGTTTTAGTAAAAACACGAGATAATCTTCTAAAAACCATATCTTTTCAATCCGACCTCCGTTTTAGCCCATTCAAATTTTATTAAATTCGTAAAAATTCCAAGAATCCATTAAAAATGGTTTTGTTCCCTTTTAGTAGCTTTTAGCCTGTTTTGTTGAGGTGCTTGTTTGCCGTGTAGATCCCGTAGTCCCTCCGTCCGGTTTACTTTGAAGTCGTCGCGGAAGTCCCCCAAACCGAAGAGCAAGGCAAGTCATGCTATATTATTGATCATATTGCTCCCATTTTGCTAAAACACCTGTTTTACTCTATGAAACTACATGTATTTTTTTATATTGTCATTTCATGGGAAATAATACACCTTATGCTTAGTTTATGCCTTAGGTTTGACACCCCAAACCCTTTGATCAAACTTTGGAAAAATAATGTGATTAGATTTCAGGACTAGGTTATGCTTAGCCTGGCTTAGACTAACTAGCTCACTAAATGGGCATTTTCTCACTTAATGTATCTCTCCCAGCCTTATGTTCGAAGGATTAATGATTATAGATTCAGGTGAACTGGACTAATAACTAAATTATGACAAATGGTGGGCTGTGCGCGCTATGGTTTTGGTTAGCAGCGCCCATGACAATTAAGGACCGGTTCACGGGACCCCTCGGGAGAATGACCGTGCAAACCACAAGCCGAAATGGGTAAGGTAGGTCCCGTAGTGTAGCCTCTCCTAGCTGACGAACCCATCGGCAAGGGTGAGCGGGATGGAATTTCAGTCGGCCCCGGTATAAGGGCTGGCTGGGCTGCATTCACCGAGGCACTCGGGGCTGCCCACTCCCGGGTCGGGAGTGGGGCGAAACCTTGGTGGGGTTCGCTTGGTTAGAGGGGGTTATACGGAAGGTCCTATCACAGTTCCCTTTTCGGGGTACCGCGGTGGGGCACGGGAAACCATGTTGTGGGGCTGTGTCTTGTGGGTACGGTTGTACACCTCGATCGAGTAAATCTATTCGAATAGCCATGCCGCGGTAATGGGGCAATCGGCCGAGCTCTCGTGATTAGTCTCACACTTTTACACCCTAAGTTTTGGAACATGACTAGTATAGGTGGATGGTTTGGGCACTGTCGCAACGTGGGGATAACGTTGGACAGTCTTGAAGTCAAAATGTTTTAATTACTCAATTCTTGTTGTTTTGACTGTGTTCAACATTCATATTGTTTGGAAAAACTCGTCGTTTGTGCAAAAGCAAACCTTAGCCGAGACCTTTGTCTCCCCTGCATTCATTCTTCTCCTCTCCGGCGTGACTTGTTGAGTACGTGGAAGTACTCATCCTTGCTTCTTCACGGAACCGAGCCGAGGTTGAAGACGAAGATGAAGTGGAGTAGGCTTTGCCCTACACTCGGAAGCTGCCGTGGAGTGGTCGATGCCACGTGGCCGGCGTCAAGCTTAGGCTTAGGCCCTTTTTCTTTTATTGCTCTTTTGTAATCTTTTTGTATTGTTTCTAAGACGTGAAGCGTAATATCAACAATTGTCGTATGTGTACCCTGGCTGGTCACTGGACGGGGATTTTAATACACATATAGCTTCGAAAGTCGGGTCTGAATTTGGCGTGATACCCTCGACGTCTTCACCAAAACGCGAAATGGAGAATTCAAAAGTTAAAGCATGAAGGAAGGGACGAAGAAGTTCGGCAGATGATCGAAGAACAACGCCATCGGTGGGCAAAATCAAAAGACGATTGATCCCCAAAAGAAAACGGTCATAGCCGACGAGGAACAAGCCGGGGAGAGTTCGGTCGATCAAGCTAGGAAGGCAGCCAAAGGGAAAGGCAAAGTCACGCATCTTGTCAATATGGTATTCATATTGCCGCCAAATTCGGTGCTCGAAGCCGATGCGACAATATTGAAGATGCCTTGGTCAAACTAGCACTGTTCCCGGATCAAGTGATTTTTGACAAGCCGAGAGAGAACCGAAAATCGACACCTAAAACCGCTATATGTAAAAGGTTTTGTCAACGGCAAGCCGATGTCAAAGATGCTAGTGGATGGGGGAGCCGCAGTAAACCTGATGCCCTATGCAACATTGAAGAAAATTTGGAAAGGGAGCCGAAGACCTGATCAAGACTAACATGGTATTAAAGGACTTCGGCGGCAACCCATTAGAGACCAAGGGTGTGTTGGATGTCGAGCTAACCGTTGGCAACAGGACCATACCTACAACCTTTTTTGTCATTGACGGGAAAGGGTCTTACAGCCTACTGCTCGGGAGGGACTGGATACATGCTAACTATTGCGTCCCTTCCACTATGCACCAGTGTCTACTTCAATGGGACGACGACAAGGTGCAGATGTGCCAGCCGACGGTCGATAGCGGTGCCGATTTGCCACTTTGGGAAATCGATGGCATTGATTGTTTGTCAGGAAAATCGGCAAGCCGATTTTCTAAAATTGTCCGATTCTGCCATATAGCCAATTGGAGACGACGGGCCACAATTGCTGCTCGAGCAAGACGTTGTGGAGGGCTCGAATGTCTATGGCATGGACACCGCGGACGAAGATGATGGCAAGCTAGAGCAAGGTTTTACGTTGGCCGACGAGTTAGAAGAAATAGACATAGGCTCTGGTGACAGGCCTAGGCCGACGCATATCAGCAAAAATTTGTCTTCTCATTGTAGATCCCAGCTTATTGATTTGTTAAGAGAATATAAAGATTGTTTTGCGAGATGCCCGGTCTTAGCCGATCTATAGTTGTTCATCAACTGCCAATCAAGGCAGGCTATCGTCCGTTCAAACAACCCCCCAGGAGGTTCAAAGCCGATATGTACGATGTGATCAAAGCCGAAATAACTCGGCTATATGATGCTTGGATTCATTCGGCCTTGCCGATATGCCAAGTGGGTCTCAAACATTGTCCCGGTATTGAAAAAGAATGACAAACTTAGGGTATACATCGATTTCAGAGACTTAAACAAGGCTACCCCCAAAGATGAATACCCAATGCCTATAGCCGATTTGCTCGTAGACGCTGCGTCAGGCCACAAAATCATCAGCTTTATTGGTGGCAACGCAGGCTACAATCAAATCTTCATGGCCGAAGAGGACATTCACAAAATTGCTTTTTGATGTCTTGGGGCGATCGGCTTGTATGAATGGGTCGTTATGACGTTTGGGCTGAAAAATATTGGGGCAACATATCAACGGGCCATGAATTATATCTTCCACGACATGATCGGATCTCTGGTGGAGATCAACATTGACGACGTCGTTGTCAAGTCCAGGGAGATAGAGGACCACATAGTCGATCTAAAGCAGGTTTTGGAAAGGACAAGAAAATATGGCCTGAAGATGAATCTGCTGAAGTGCGCCTTCGGCGTATCGGCTGGGCAATTTTTAGGGTTTCTTGTTCATGAAAGAGGAATTGAGGTTACACCAAGAAGCATCAATGCTATCAAGACGATACAACCTCTGAAGGACAAGAAGCAGCTTCAATCATTGATTGGCAAAATCAACTTCATCAGGCGGTTCATAGCCAATCTTCCAGAGAAGATGGAGCCGTTCACACCATTGCTTCGGCTTAAAGCCGATCAAGCATTCACATGGGGGGCAGAGCGGCAGAAGGCCTTAGACAATATCAAGAATTATTTAAGCTCGCCCCTAGTTCTAATTTCTCCACGAAAAGGAATATCGTTCAAGCTTTACTTGTCAGCCGATGACAAGTCAATCGGCTCAGTTCTAATCCAAGAGGTTGAGGGCAAAGAAAAAGCTATCTTCTATCTCAGTCAACGGCTATTGGACGTCGAGACAAGGTATTTACCGGTGGAGAAGTTATGCCTTTGCCTATATTTTTCATGTACAAAGTTAAGGCATTATCTGCTATCCAACGAGTGCACAATAATATGCAAAGCGATGTCGTTAAGTACATGCTATCGGCTCCAGTTTTAAAAGGGCGGATTGGAAAGTGGATTTTTGCCACGACCGAATTTGATCGAGGTATCAAGCACCAAGGGCGAGTTAAAGGGCAAGCCATAGCCGATTTTATCGTGGAGCACGAGAGATAGCTCAATCGGCTCAATCAAAATTATGCCTTGGACACGATATTTGATGGCTCGGTGTGCACTAACGAGCTGCGGTATTGGCATGGTCATTATTTCGCCTCGGGGGCAAGCTTTGAATTTGCTTTTTCTATCAACCCCCATGCTACAAACAATCAAGCCGAATATGAAGCAGTGCTCAAGGGGTTGCGTCTTCTCAAAGAAGTTGAAGCCGATGCCATAGAAACAATGGGGGATTCACTATTGGTCATCAGCCAGTTGTCAGGGGAGTATGAATGCAGAAATGATGTGTTGATGGTCTACTATCAACAATGCTGAGAATTGATGGATAGCTTTCGGCTAGTTACACTGAAACACATCCCTAGAGAGCAGATTATAGAAGCCAATGATTTAGCTCAAGGGGCATTAGGCTATCGGCCGATGATAAAAGAAGTTGGGATAGAAGTCGCTGCAATGAGAGCCGATCTACAGCTATTTACAGAACCCCTCTCAATCGGCTTCAAGGAAATTGTGATACAAAGCCTTAAGATATGTTTTGCTCGACGAAGATCTCTACTATCAGACGATTGATGGTGTGCTGCTCAAGTGTCTTAGTGCCGATCAAGCCAAAGTGGCTATCGGAGAAGTGCATGAAGGGATATGCGGCATGCATCAATCGGCTCACAAGATGGAATGGTTGCTTTGGAGAGCACGATATTTTTGGCCGACGATGCTGGAGGACTGTTTCAAGTATTATAAAGGTTGCCGGGATTGTTAGAAATTCGGCGCCGTTGAGAGCACCAGCATCGGCTATGAACCCAATCATAAAACCTTGGCCGTTTAGAGGATGGGGCATCGACATGATCAGCCGAGATCAATCCACCCTCAAGCAAAGGGGATAAATTCATTACGGTGGCAACAGATTACTTTACAAAATGGGTGGAGGCAATTCCTTTGAAAAAGGTTGATTACGGGGACGCAATCGAGTTTGTTAAAGAGCACATTATCTACCGATTTGGCGTCCCACAAACAATAACAACGACCAGGGATCTATCTTCGTATCGGACGAGTTTGTTCAGTTTGCCAACGGCATGGGGATTAAATTACTTAATTCTTCACCATACCATACTTCACCATACTAGCGAGGCTTCGGACAAAGTTTGATCAACCGATAAAGAAGAAGATTTTTGAATACCTAAGCAATGGCATAGCCGATTAGCCGAATCACTTTGGGCATATCGGATGGCATGCCACGGATCTATCCAAGTCCCTCCATACAAGTTGGTCTATGTGCATGAAGCAGTACTGCCGTGGGAACATATCATTGGCTCGAGACGAGTTCAGCTACAAGATTAGCTCACAGCCGATGATTACTATCACCTGATGGTAGACGAATCGGAGGACCTAGTTTTATCATGGATGAGGGCCTTGGAAAAGGCAACAAGGGATAAAGAACAAGTGGCCCGTCATTACAATAAGAAAGTTGTACCAAAGTCTTTTGAAGAGGGCGAACTCGTGTGGGAACTGATATTGCCGATTGGAACAAGAGACAATAAATTCGGCAAGTGGTCACGAAATTGAGAAGGGCCTTTCAAGATCCACAAATGCGTCTCTAAAGGAGCCTACATGTTAGAAGGGTTGGATGGAGAAGTGTTTGGAAGGGCTCTAAATGGAAAATATTTGAAAAAATACTACCCAAGTGTGTGGATCAACTCATGATTCGGCTCTGTTTGTTCCGCCGATTCGTGCCAACCGATGCGTTGTAACGCACGCATCGCCTTTAGGTCATTTTCAAGTCAAGTTGTTTTTGCCCTAGTTGTTCTATAGATCGGCTAGATTTGGCCGACGGTTACGACAACAGGACGCAAGCGTATTAAGTTCATAATTTCATCGACATCAAAGACATCAACGAAATTAGGGGGCATATGCATATACAATACAATACGATATACGGGAGAAAGAGTGACTTTTCGATACAATACGATATCAAGGAGAAAGAGTGACTTTTTCAAAAAAAAATTGACAATTTCAAGCAAGTTCAACATAATCGGCAAGCATGTGTTGAGTGGAACTCAGGTAAAACCAGCCGATTACAGAAGATAGTTTAACGTCAAGCAAGATTTTGCAGAAACCAATCACAAGATAGGTTCAGAAGGCCGAAGCCGATTACAAAAGTTAGGATTTCTAAGTTATTATAATCGGCTCATTGCTTGAGGAAATCTGCTATAGCCGACAACGCCTTGCGCCGGATTTCGTCAACTTCCTCGATCGCCTTGGCATCGGCTGCATCAGTCCCGGCCACCGGCTTCATCGCTTTTGTAAGTCTGTGTGATATCACACGACTGCTTTGATGCTTGATCATTTGTCTTCAATCTCTTTGGGCAGGCCGGCCATGTATTCCTCTTGCACATGGATTTCGGTGGTGATTTGGACGAGGTCAGCTATCAGTTCGTCCCTGCGTGCGCGAAGCCGCTCAAGTTTGGCAGCCGGCTTCATCTTCAAGGCATCAAATTCGGCTTTCTTTGCCTTGATCTCCTCTTGGTTGGACCTGATGGCAGCCGTCAGCGAATGGTTTGCTCGGCGATCCGTGATGTGTTGCTTGGCTCGTTCGTACTTGGCCGATGCGCTTCAAGAAAAGTTGCGCACGATTGCGTCGGCCGGGTCGTCGAGGAGTCTAGTTTGAATATCTTCAAACCGAGCTCGGATGGGACCGCAATCGGCCACCAGCGTGTCTAGAGAGGCTTCCAGCCGTTTGCCGATATCGGCCAGTGTAGATCGCAGGTCCTCATCCAACAGCACTAAAGCTTGGTCAGCTCTGTCGTCTGGCTCCACGAACTTCGACAAGTCAAAGCCTAGTAAATTGGCCACGCTCTACAAGAAGAGGAATAGGTGGAAAAGTTAGCGAGAGGTCATCAAGCCGATTGTAAAGGATAATCAAAACTTACTGGGATCGCTGGGCAGAAGCAACTTCCTCGTCGGCATGACCGCTGTCTACGGCCGATGGAGTGTGTTCACTTGACATTTGGGGGGCAGGTGTCGGAGCGCGAGGGGGCTGAAAGAAGGGGTTAGTGCAAGAATCGGCTAACTAAAGGAAGGAATGTGAAGTCAAAATTTACCGAATGAGGGGGAGCCGTCTTCTTCCTTGTGGCAAGTTTCTTCCTCTTCTGATATAAGAAGAAAGGATGTACAATGAGAAAATTACGAATGAAGGTGTTAGAAGATTAAGTGTTGGAGTTTGCTTACCGGCATCGGACGAATGGGACGTCTTGGGGGACTTGGAGTTTTTGTACGGATGCCTCGTCGGCCGATGGGGTTCGCGTGTATCTTTCGGAGGAGCTCGAATCGGCTGTGGCTTCGTTGATTGCGTCGTCAATTTCGTCGTCCTCAACTTCTTCATCAAGCACCGCATCGGCTTTGGGTCGATTGGAGCGAGTCGTCGTTGTACTCAATTTTTGCTTCTTGGTGAGTTTTTTCTTTCGTGCAGCTGGCACGGCGGTAGCCGATGGTTTGCTCCGCTTCATCCGACGGAGTGGCTCACGAGTTTGGCCATGGAGGAGCGTGCCTATTTTTGGCGCATTATAGCCGATGGACGATGGTGCCAGTCCGCAGCCTTTCAGCAATATGCCTGGGCTATTGTTAATAGCCATTCCGATCGGGCGATCAGGGAGGGAGGAGTCGTTTGTCGCAAGAATTAAAGCATAAATAACGGGACATGCATATAATAAGTGATGAAAAGAGAAGGAGACATGGAAAGGGATCTTCTGATGGGATCATCTCGGGATCAATTGTTATGCGGAACATGAGAAGCGGCCCAGGTGTAAGCAGATGTGATTTCCATTCAGCCCACCATCGGCTACAGGAGCTCGTTCTGGTGATTGCCAGTTCAATAACTCCAATCTGGCCAAGAGGAGGACCGAGAAGGCTCATCAGTTGATGCATCATTATGCTGCCATCAATGATGCCTCTGGTTTGAATTTTGTCTGAGAAGAACAGCCCGATCGGCAGCTGGCCCAATCCAAGTTGTCTTGCGGCAGCCGATGGATGGTAGAATTCGTAACTCTTCTGAACATTTTGGCCTTGATGGATGCCGACTGGCAGGATGCATGGGGATATAGCAGTCATGAAGATTTCCCTTGGCTTCTCAAATTTTGGATTGTTAATCTCATCAAGCCGAAGGTCGTCTGGCCGCTCAAAGTGAGTGAACTTGTCATAAGCAAACTAAACCCTGGAATCGGCTGAGAATCCGTTGTCGAAGTTGCTAAACCAATATTTGAAGGGTTCAGCTGAAAGTTTGGACCCTGAGAGGGTAGAGGCAACTTCCTCGTATGACACACATCGCCAGGTAGTTATTTCTTCATCATCACAATAAATCGGCTCAGCTCGTGGGAAATCGGCGTTAAGCAAACTCGGCCGATTGGCGATCTTGTGAGTGTACAGGTTGAGCCATATCTGAAGCAGCTACCAGGGGCCTCCAGTGCTGATGGATTGCCTCAAAGCTAGCATGGCTGGCACGTTGCTAAGCGTTTGGTACAGACAGCTGAGCAGAAATTTCCCTAAAGGGATTTGCCTCTTTTCCACTAATGCCTCGGCTATGTGTTGCCAATTGGTGGTCGGCCCGCAACTTGATCTGCAAAACAGAAACTTTTTTTCGCCAACCACATCATTAGAAAAGCTGTGTGTTCCCTATTGGAGACTAGGCCATCCCTCATGTTCATTGAAATATAGCAGCTCCAGCCGCCTATGCTCTTAGTCTTGAAGATATGTTGGCATTTGATATTCACGTCGGAAGGATCGGCGGTTGAGGTTATATCCAAACCAGTTAGCATCACTATGTCCATCGAGTCGGCGTCATCGGCCCGTGCTTGAAAAGGAAAGCATTCATCGTATCGACAAAAAATAGATGGCAACCGATAGAAGAGGTTCGTCCTTAGGCATATCGGCTAGGGTTAGTGCTATGCATTGGCCGATTCCTATGCATTGGTCGATGCCTATCTCATCCCAAAATATTGTTTGCTGGCAGCCATCCTAGCATACCAAGATGGCTAGGATTTATCCGTGGATGGCCAAGATTTGAAGGCTCCCGTCCAATAAGCTAGGTCTAGGGTCGAAAACCTAAACGAGATCCGATTGGTTTCGGCGTTAATGAATTCAATGGGGTCTGGGTTGCCAATCGGTCCTAGCAGCAGTTGGTCGGGGTGAAGGAGGCTGGGAATTGCGATTTGGTGGGTAAGGTGGTACAGATTGTAAAGAAGAAATGATGAAATCAGAAAAGGGGAAAAAGAACCAGATTGCGATAAAAGAGCAGTTTTGGGCCGATGAGGACTTGCCTCAGGGTATTTGGCGGAGGCCGTATAGGACGAAGCGCTTGAAGATGCCATCACTGCCGGGAAGATGTCACAGCAGGGCGTGTGCCGGCGGGATGTGGAGCAGTTCCGACGAGGTCGTTGTGAGGTCGCCAAAGAGCGAGGAAGAAGAAGGGTTTGTTGGCTAAGACTTGAGTATGGAAAAGTGACAGCGTGGCTTGTTTCGGCGTCGGACGGGCGGTATTTGAAGAGTTTTTTGGGTAGCCGAAATGGTTTCGATCGGGAAAAGTGGGGATTTGGAAAAGCAGCAAATCCGCGATATTATATTACCACGGACTTGGGGGGCATGTGTTAACGACCAAATTTGGTAACCAAATCCCTAAGTTCACGGTCAAATTTGAAGCGGAATTGGGTTGGTGGAATAATCTGCGGAGAAGCAGAGGCTGCATTGGCTATGGTCAAATCAGTTGAGTGACGATCGGCTACGAGGTCAATTGGTTGAGGATGGATCGGATACGGATAGCCGATATCCGATGCTGAGTCAGAGGAGGCGATAAAATTGTTTTCGATGAAAGTGGTTGAAGATAAATAGAAGATTCAGATTCCAAATTGTGCGTTAAAAGATATTGCCATCTATGGATAGAGTCCTGTAACGGTAATTGTATCGTAAATTAGTTGTTTAAACTGTTTATTGTAACGCGGAATGGGTCCTTCTCGGGATATTGTCGTATTTTAAATAGTAGTTTAGATAGAGTCCAGGGTCGTACGAGATAATGTTATTCTTGGGTATAAATAGGACCCGAGATCCTTGTAATCAAACATTCTCACAATCAATACAACCTTCGGCGCATCGCCTCCTTTTTCTTCAGACGAACAACTGATCCGACTTCGGACTGCATCGTTTCGATCCCCAAGTTAAGGTAATTGTTTGTCATTAGTGGTGTATCTCGTCGAATTTAGTGCTTTCATCGTTATGACACTCTAAATTCGATGATTTATGCTGCGGTAGTTATCATATATGGCATATAATCTAGAACAATGTTTAGATCTATCTCAACATCGGCTCGTTTCTGTCAAGAACCAGCGGCCGATAGAGCTAGATCTAAGGGTTGGCCTAAGTTATATGCGATATCCACCGTCTCGAAGTATTAACATCAGCTACAGTAGATGAGATTGTTCTTTCTATACTTAATGTTGCATCAACATTGATCTATTAAGTCATTTTTAGAGCTTTATGATCTATTCGGCTAGATGTATATTGCTTAGAGATAGTGCCGGGGTTTCAGCCGGCCTTATCTGTTTTAATATTCTTTTAGTATATTTTGCTATCAGATTCGTTAAAACCGCCTCTTATATTAAGATCTTGCTCTAGTTAAATGTCCTAAGCCAGAATCAGTTTGTCACCTACAGCCGACAGCCGACTGATCTAGGTTTAGCGCCAGATTAATATCTTTTCATAAGATAAATTGGAGTATTAGCCGATTTACATTTGGGCCTACAACATCGGCTAAACTATTAAAGCATATATTTTTATCCCATGGTATATTTGGATTAATTGGCTATTACTGTCTCGGCACGGCCGATCTATTCTAGTCACTTGTTTTAAATACACTTCGGGATAGCATATATATGTAAATTGACTCTTGCAGCCGATCCAGTAGGATCTAACCTAACACTTAACGCATATATCTCTATTTTTCTTGTTGGTTAACAGATCAAACCAAGCGCACGCCTTGTACGGCATAGGTAGTAGAGAAGGACTGCATTGGAGTTAAGCGAGATCTCGGGCCGGCGCGTGAGAGAAATTTCTCATCAACAAAACGGTTTCATCTTCTTCTCTGAATCGGAATCGGTATTGGTTGTCCGTATCCAATTCGGCCTCGTCGATTGGTCTCCCGGTAATTTGATCGTGGCCGATCGGCCTCTGTTTCTCCGCGAGATCACTTTCCCGATCCGATTCCGCTTCAATTCGACCTTGAACTTAGGGATTTGGTTACCAAATTTGGTCGTTAACACATGCGCCCCAAGTCCGTGATAAGATAATATCGTGGATTTGCTGCTTTTTTCAAATTCCCGCGTGACTTTCGTCCTATTCCGTTTCGGCTATTATTAAAAAACTCTTTAAATATTGCCCGCTCGGCGCCGAAACAAGCCACGTTGTCACTTTTATTCCTCAAGACCTAGCCAGAAAAATTGTCCTTCTCCCTTTGATGATTTCGACGAACCGAAGCAGAACCCCTCCGGCGATCTCCCTGCGACGGCTATCCCCTTCACCAATGGCATCCTCAAGCACCCACGCCGACGCGCCTCAACAGACATACCCCGAGGTAAGTCTCGTTGGCCATAGCTCTTTTCCTTCCGCAATTCAATCTTTTCGCTTTCTATGATTCCTTCGTTCTTTCCTGCAACCTGTAGCACCTTTCGCACCAAATCACCATCCCAGATCTTGTTCATCCCAACCAATATCTGTTAGGGCTGATTGGCAACCTAGACCCAAGTGAACTTATCAACGCCGAAACCGACCAGATCCCCTCTAGGTTCTAAACCCCAGATCGGCATCTTGGACCGCCTTCAAATCTTGGCCGTCAACGGACAAATCACGCTGACATGGTACCTTAGAATGTTGGCTAGGATGCAAACCCACTAGATCGAGCTTGGGATAAGCCAATTCCTAGAACTGACAATAACCAACATGCCTAAGGACAAACCCCTCCTATCGGCTGTGAGTTACTTCTGGTCCGACACCCTCAACGCCTTCTTGTTTAGGCAAGGACCGATGACCCCAACATTCCTGGACGCAACAATGATCACCGGACTATACATAACATCCACAGTCGATCCCAATGGCCTCCAAGTAAAATGCCATCACAACTTCAAGACCAAAAGCATAGGGGGAGTGGAGCGGCTTCATAGCAATGAATATGAAGGATGGGCCGATCTCCGATAAGGAACACATAACTTTTCTCCTGATGTGGCTAGAAAAGTTTATCTTTTGTGGATGAAGCTGCGGACCAACCAGCAATTGGCAGCATATAGCCGAAGCCCTAGTAAGCAAGAAGATGATCCCTCTGGGAAAGTATCTGCTCGGCTATGTGTATTAGATGTTGAGCAACACATCGGCTAGGGTGGCCTCAAAACAAACTATCAACACGGGGGCCACGGTGGCTACTACGGCTACGGCTCAATCTTCACCTCTATCGGTCGCTAAAAGGCCGCCCCACTTGAAGCCAATTTCCCTTGCTCGAGCCATGAGTCGAAGATGATGAAGAGAAACGACTTCATTTGTGCATGTCATTTGGGAGGCAGTGCCACTTATCCGGATCTAAGTTAACAGTGACCACTTCAAGAATTGGTTCGGCAATCTATACGGTGGCTTTCCAAACACCTCGAAGATCTGGTTTGCCTACGAAGACTTTGATAAATTTGAACAACCCGATGATCTTCGGCTAGGACGAGCTCAATTCGAAGAATATTTAAAGCCGAGGGAAATCTATGTAACAGCCATCACTCCTGTATCCTCCTGTCGGCATCCATCAAGGACGCAATGTCACCAAAACTTATGAATTCTATCATCCAATGGTAGTGCAAGGCGAGTTTGGGTAGGTCAGCGCCGGTTGGTCTTTATTATGCCGACAAGATCCAAGCCAAAGAAAAATTGAAGGCGGTATCATGATGCATCGGTTGTTACGCATCCCTGGTCCCCTTCTTGGGCAGCATCGACAAAATTGACTTGGCGGTGACCGGGACAGCTATCTTCGGCCGATGGTGGAATGAATGGAAACAACATCTGTTCCACCAATCGGCTTCGTTGTACCTGACAATCGTCGACCCTTACTTGGTCCCCTCGGTGGGTATTGTGTCCCCAACTGACCGCATCTTATTCCTTTACAGATAATTGACGACTCCCCTCCGCATACCAGCAACACAGGAGTAGCCATCCTCTACACTCGTGGCATCCTTCCCAACGGCTGTGGCCTGGCACCGTCCATCATCGGCCACAACGCACCGAAGGTGGACACGCTCCTTCACGGCCAAACTCGTCAACCGCTTCAACAGCCGAAGAGGGCAAAACCACCGGTCGCTGCCACCCCTGCTGCCGAACGAAAGAAAAGAGCTTCGAAGAAACCAAAACGAGCTCCAGCCGACGACCTCTCCCCAATCGATCCGGATGTGGACGCCTTCTTGGACGATGAGGTCAAAGCCGAAGAAATGGATAAAGCTGTTCATGAAGCCGCAGCAGACACCAGCTCTTTGGAAAAATATGCTCAGACACCGTCGAGCCAGCGAGCAATCGGCTCAAAAAACCCCAAGTCCTCCAAAGCGGGCTGCTCATCTGACGCCAGTAAGCCGCTTTCCTTGCTCAATCTATCAATAATTTCATCCACATTTTCTCACTGTCCTTGTTGCATCGGCAGAGGAAAAAAGTGGTCACTAGGCTGAGAAAGGCTGCTCCTTCGGTAAGCTCTTAGCCATTGTATTTTTCTTGTTAACCAGCCGACTCTTGAACTAACATCTTTTTCAGCCTCCACGCGCTCCGACGCCTGCCCCCCAAATATCAAGCTAGCACACTCTATCGGCTGCAGGTGGCGAAAACGCTGATGATGAAGCTACATCAGCCCTAGCAATCCAAGTAAGTACTATAGCTGTCTTCTTCGCAATCGGCCTTATGATTTCTACCCATGTTATAATTGTTCATTGTTCTGCAGAGCGAAGCCAACCTCCTGGGTTTCGTCCTGTCTGAGTTCGTCGATCCAGACGAGGACGCTGGCAAGGCCATGGTGCTACTCGACGAAGATCTAAAGGCAACACTAAGCGACATCACTAATCGGTTGGAGAGTTCCCTAGATGCCGGTAGCCGATTGCGGCTCATCCATAACCGGTTTGAAGAAATCCAAGCCGGGCTCCCAGGACGATCTAGCCGACACCATCGCACCTGCAACCTTTCTCGAGGCACATTGGCACAAATACGAAAGGGAAAAATAGCGGATAGCCGACCGCCGAGAAAACAAATCATTGGCAGCTATGATCAAGGTCAATCAAGAAGAGATCAAGGCAGAGAAGGCCAATTTCGACACTCTAAAAACAGAGCCGATTGCCCAACTTGATCGGCTTCGCGCGCGTCGGGATGAACTGGTGGCCGAACTCGTCAAGACTGAAACTAAAATCCAACTCCAAGAAGAACGAGTGGCCGGCCTGTCGAAAGAAATCAAAGACCAACGAGCAAAGATCAAGGCAGTTGTGTCCTACTTAACAGACTTGACAAAGACGGTGAAACCGGTGGCCGGCACTAATGCAGCCGACGCCAAGGCGATCGAAGAGATTGATGAGATTTGCCACAAGGCGATATCGGCTATCGCTGACTTCCTGAAGCGTTAAGCCGATTGTAATAGCCCACTAGGACATCTTTGTAACCCAAACTCTCTATGCATTTTGTAATCGGCTTAAACTTCTTCTGTGATCGGCTAGTTGCAACTTAATCCTTGTTTAATGCCATTCACATGCATGCTTGCCGATTACTTCAGACTTGCTTGAAAGCTTCAAAAATTTTGAAAAGTTCGCTCTGCCTTCTTGATATCACATTGTATTGTATATGCCCTCTAATTTTGTTGATGGTGTTCCCAGCATTAACAAAATTATCAAATCAAATATCTTGTCGCTGTTGGCTAGGCTGAGCCGATCTAGAAAAATTAGGGGAAACTTGGCGTAAAAACGTCCTAAAGGTGATGTGTGTGTCACAACGCATCGGCTAACATGACTCGGCACAAACATAGCCAAATCACGAATTGATCCACACACTTGGGTAATACTTTTTTAGATATTTGCCGTTCAGAGCCCTTCCGAATACCTCTCCATACAATCCTTCTAGCATATAGGATCCTTTGGAGACGCATTTGCGGATCTTGAAAGGCCCCTCCCAATTTGGTGACCACTTGTCGAATTTATTATCCCTTGATCCAATCGGCAATATCAACTTCCAAACAAGTTCACCCTCTTCAAAAGACTTAGGCACAACCTTCTTATTATAATAACGGGCTACTCGTTCCTTATCTCTTGTTACCTTTTCCAAGGCCCTCATCCGTGACAACACCAGATCTTATGATTCATCTACCATCAGGTTGTAGTAATCATCGGCTGTAAGCTGATGTTGTAACTGAATCCTTCGTGAGCCGATGATGTTTTCCCATGGCGGGGCGCTTCATGTCCATAGACCGGTTTATATGGAGGCACTTGGATTGATCCATGGCAAGCCATCCGACAAGCCCAAAGTGATTCGGCTAATCGGCGTGCCATTGCTTAGGATATTCAGCGATCTTCCTCTTTATCGGCTTGATTAGACTCTTGTTTGAGGCCTCTGCACTGTCTGTTGCTGAGCATAATACGGCAAAGAATTGAGCAACTTGATGCCCATGCCATCGGCAAACTGGACAAAGTAGTCCAATATGAAGATAGATCCCTGATTTGTTGTTATTGTATGTGGGATGCTGAATTGGTATATAATGTGCTCCTTAACAAACTCGATTGCATCCTTTGAATCAACTTTCTTTAAAGAAATTGCTTCCACCCATTTTGTGAAATAATCTGTTGCCACCAATATGAATTTATGTCCTCTTCTCGAGGGTGGATTGATCTGGCCGATCATGTCGAT
The DNA here is from genome assembly GCA_019925245.2 of Oryza australiensis. Lineage (NCBI taxonomy): Eukaryota > Viridiplantae > Streptophyta > Magnoliopsida > Poales > Poaceae > Oryza > Oryza australiensis. The sequence continues at coordinate 56,492 of JAIFGZ020000436.1, forward strand.
TCCCCAACCTCTGAATGGCCAAGGCTTGATAATTGGGTTCATAGCCGATGCTGGTGCCCTTTGTATAGCTCCAAACTTCTGACAATCCTGGCAGCCCTTGTAGTACTTGAAACAATCCTCTAGCATCGTCGGCCAAAAATACCCTGCTCTTCGAAGCAGCCATTTCGTCTTGTGAGTTGATTGATGTGTGGCGCAGATTCCTTCATACACCTCCCCGATAGCTACCTTGGCTTCATCGGCACTGAGACACTTGAGCAGCACTCCATCCATCGTCCGATAGTATAAATCTTCATCGAGCAAGACATATCTCAAAACCTTCTAGCGCAATTTCCTTGGAGCCGACTGGGAGGGGTTTTGCACATAGTTGTAGACCTCAAACCTCCAGTCGTCGGCTGTCATGGTGGCAATCTCTATCTCAACATCTTTTGTCATTGGCCTGTAGCCTGATGCCCCTTGAGCTAAATCATTGGCTTTTGCATTCTGCTCTCTGGGGATGTGTTTTAATGTTACTAGCCGAAAGTTGTCCATCAATTCTTGACATCGTTGATAATAGACCATCAGCGCATCATTTTTGCACTCGTATTCCCCTGACAACTGGCTGATGACCAAAAGTGAATCTCCCATTATTTCGAAGGCGTCGGCCTCAACTTCCTTGAGAAGATGTAATCCCTTAAGCACTGCCTCGTATTCCGCTTGATTGTTTGTGGCATGAGGGTTGATTGAGAAGGAAAATTCGAAGCTTGCCGAATACCACATCCATTCGTGCAAACCGAGCCGATTGAACCATGTGTTCTACAATGAAATCGGCTATGGCTTGTCCTTTAACTGGCCTGGGTGCCTGATATCTTAAATCAAATTCTGTTAAAGCAAAAAATCCACTTCCCAACTCGTCCTTTGAGTACTGGAGCCGATAGCATATATTTGACTACATCGGCTTTGCATACCACTATGCATTCGTTGGATAATAAATAATGCCTCAACTTTGTACATGAAAAATACAGGCAAATACATAATTTCTCCACTGGTGAATATCTTGTCTGTGCGTCCAGCAACCGTCGGCTGAGATAAAAGATGCTTTCTCTTTTGCTTCGATCTCTTGAATCAGGACTAAGCCGATGGACTTGTCGTTGGCTGATAGGTACAGTTTGAATGGTACCCCTTTTTGTGGAGAAATCAAGACTGGAGGTGAGCTTAAGTAATCCTTGATATTGTCCAACGCTTTCTGCTGCTCTGCCTCCCAAGTGAATGTTTGATCGGTCTTCAGTCGAAGCAATGGTGTGAATGGCTCCATCTTTTCTGAAAGATTGGCTATGAATCGCCTGATGAAGTTGATTTTGCCGATCAAAGATTGTAGTTGCTTCTTGTCCTTCAGAGGCTGTATCGTCTTGATAGCATTAATGCTCCTTGGCATAACCTCAATCCCTCTCTCATGAACAAGAAAACCTAAAAATTTCCTGGCCGACACGCCTAACGCGCATTTCAGTGGATTCATCTTAAGGCCATACTTCCTTGTCCGCTCCAAAACCTTTCTAATATCAGCTATATGGTTTTCCATTTCTCTGGATTTGACAACAACATCATCAATGTAAATCTCTACCATAGAGCCGATCATGTCATGGAATATGTAATTCATGGCCCTTTGATAAGTTGCTCCAGCATTCTTCATGCCAAACGTCATGACGACCCATTCATACAAGCCGATTGCTCCTGGGCATCTGAAAGCAGTCTTGTGGATATCTTCTTCGGCCAAAAAGATCTGGTTATAACATGCATTACCATCCATAAAACTTATGATCTTGTGGCCAGAAGCAGCATCTACGAGCATATCGGCTATGGGCATTGGGTATTCGTCCTTAGGGGTAGCTTTGTTGAGGTCTCTGAAATCAATACACACCTTAAGTTTACCATTCTTCTTCATTACTGGAACAATATTTGAAACCCACTCCGCATATTGGCAAGGCCGAATGAATCCCGCATTGTATATCCAAGTGATTTTGGCTTTGATCGCATCATACATATCGGCCTTAAACCTCCTAGGAGGCTATTTGTACGGCTGATACCCCGGCTTGATAGGTAGCTGATGCACAACAATAGACGGGCTAAGACTAGGCATCTCAAAATACTCCCAAGCAAAACAATCTTTATACTCCTTTAATAAGTCAATAAGCTGGGATCTACAACGAGAAGACAAATTTTTACTAATGTACGTCGGCCTAGACCTATTTCCAGGACCTATGTCGATTTCTTATAGCTCGTCGGCCAACATAAAACCTTAACCAAGCTTGCCATCGTCGTCGTCCGCGGTGTCCTTTCCGTAGACGTTCGAGCTCTCCACGACACCCTCAAAGTAATAATTGAGGCTCTTCGTCTCCAATAGGTTGTTGGCTGGCATGATTTCAATCTTGTCGCCTTGCCGTTGGATCAGACTTTGATGCATTGTGGAAGGGACGCAACAGTTCGCATGGATCCAGTCCCTCCCAAGTAGCAGGCTGTAAGATCCTTCCTATCGATGACAAAGGATGTTGTGGGTACGGTTTTGCTGTCGACGTTCAGCACACCCTTGGCCTCCGATAGGTTGTCGCAAAAGTCTTTGAGCACCATATTCGTCTTGATTAGATCTTCGGCTCCATTGCGCAGCTTCCGAAAAGTGGCGTAGGGCATGAGGTTGACTGCTGCCCCTTCATTGACTACAATCTTTGACATCGGCTTCCCGTTAACAAATCCTTTCACGTACAGTGGTTTGAGGTGCCGATTGTCAGTCTCCTCTGGTTTTTCAAAACAGCTTGTGCCGGGGAGAATGCTAGTTTCGCCGAGGCGTCTTCGACACTATATGCATCGGCTTCTGTGGCGCCGAATTCGGCTGGTAATATGAAAACCATGTTGACCGATGCGGTAGCTTTCCCTTTTCCTTTAGCCGCCCTTCGGCTTGGTTGGCTGCGCTCTCGTCGTTGGGGTGTTCTTCTTCTTGGGGCGCCACTTGTTTCGCCCTGAGCGTTGTTGATCTTGAATCATCTGTTGGACCTCTTCTTCCTGCCCTTCGCTTTTCAGCCTCTGAATTCTTCTCTTCTGTGTTTTAGTGAAGAGGTTAGAAGGGCACCATTGTGAGTTAACCAATTGCTCATCTTTAGCTTCTTCTTCGTAGTATTCATCTTCGTCTTCGTCTTCGCAGAAGTCTTGGTGGATAAGCCCAAGCCAATCATGTACCTATTGCCACCTCTGGTTAATTTGCACGGCCACAGGGACAGGTGGGCGAGCTTTGCATTAGCGGATCCATGTATTTGTCTTCACGATATTCACTGTAGGCCGAGCAGTTGTCTCTCGTCAGCAGCCTCATCCTCGATTCCCAGCCGTTGTGGTCGTTGTGGTCGGCGATCGGCGATTCCCGGCATCATCCCCAATCGGTGGGTCGCGATCGTTGTGGTGTCGATAATTCGGAGGTACCTCACCTCAGGTTCCATAACGTATGGCTTGCCGCGCCGGGCCTCCTCTTCTTGCCCAAACCGTTCCTGGAAGCAGCGTCGGCTATCCATGCGAATCGGCCGTCGATCGGCCGATCGGTCGGTTGGATGAACCATGTTGACTGGCACAGCTTGATCTACAGTCGGCCTCTTCTCTGCCTTGACCCCCTTGAGAGTTTCGGCTAAGCTATACATCATTCTGTTCTGCCAATCAACTCGCTTGGGGTCGGCCTGGACCATGTTGACCAGGAAGGGGTTGCCATCGACTTTCATCGGCCGAGGTGAATCGGCAAACTTTAGCTTCCCGGTCTCAATAGCCAATTGAATTTGCTGCCTGAAAACCTTACAGTCGTTAGTGCTATGGGAGGTAGAGTTGTGCCACTTACAGTACTTCTTCTTTTTGAGCTCTTTAGCCGATGGGATCGTGTGGTTGTCAGGAAGCTGAATTTGCTTCTCCTTCAGCAATAAATCAAAGATCATATCGGCCTTGGTGATGTCAAAGTCATACTTCACCTCCCTAGCCGTTTTTAGCAGCTATTGGCAAACGATGGCCTTTTTATTTTTGGTCCATTCGGCTGCTGCAACTTCTGCGTCATCGTCACTTGTTTCTGAGTCAGTCTCGACGATGACGTGGGCAACCTTCTTGATGGCCTTCCTTGATTCCTGAAATCTTTGCTCGTGGGCTATCACCCTCTACGCCGAGATGGGCCAAGCGTCGAAGTCTTGAGCCAAAAACATTTCATGGATTGGCGACAGCAGTCCATGAAAAGCCAAATCGGCTAACTGGGAATCAGACAGCACTAGGCTATAACAGCGGTTCCTCATCTCTCTGAATCTTTGAATGTAGCCCTGAACCGACTCCTCATGCTTCTGCCTAATGCTTATCAGGTCCGACAGCTTCATCTCATGGTTGTCGGTGTAGAAGTAGTTGTGGAATTGTAAGGCAGTGAAGAAAACCACGTAAAGGCTGATCCCGATAGCGAGAGCAGGAATAAGAGAACCCTCAGGGCGTCTGTAGCCGGTGCCTCCCCGCATTGCGCCAGGAATCAGCTGACATGGTCGTATGTGTTGACGAGAAACTTCTCTCACGCGCTGGCCTGGGAGATCTGCTTAGCTCCAGTGCAGGTCCTTCTCGGCTGCCTGTGCAGTACAAGACGTGCCAGCTGGTTTGATCTGTTAACCAACAAGAAAAACAAAGACATATGCGTTAAGTGTTAGGTTAGATCCCCACTGGATCGGCTGAGGGAATCCATGAGCATATATATGCTATCCTAAAATATATTTAAGCCAAAAGACTGGAATGGATCAGCTATACCGAGACAACATCAGTCTCTTAACCCAAATACAGTAAAGGATAATAAATATATGTATTGATAACCTAGCCGATACTGAAAAGCTAACTATGGATCGGCTAGTCCTCCGATGATTCTTATAAAAAGATATCATTCTTGAACCATATGCTTAGCCTAGGAAATCGGCAGTCGGCTGTTGATGGCAGGCCCATTTCGGCTTATGATGTCCGACAAGAATGGGATCTTAATATAAGAGGCAGTCCTAACATAAATCTAGTAATAAATATACTAAAAATATATCAGGGCAAATAAGACCGGCTGAAACCCCGGCACTGTCTCTAAACATATAAATCTAACCAAACAGATCATTGGAAGTTCTAAAACGACTTAATAGTTCAACGTTGATGCGGCATTAAGTATAAAAAGAACAACCTGATCGTTGTGGCTGATTTATACCTCTCAAGAACGGTGGATACCGCATATGAACTAGCCCAACCTTTAGATCTAGCCCTATCGGCTGTGGGTTCTCGGTAGAACTGGCCAATGGCAGGATAGATCTAAACATTGCTCCAGTTTATATGCGATATATGGTAAATAGCACAGTATAAACCCCTGAATCTAATGTGTCATTACGATGGAAGCACTAGAATCGTGAGAACATACCACTAATGACAAGCATTTACGGATTTGGGGATCGAAACGATGCAGCCCGTAGCCAAATCAATTGCTCGTCAAAAGAAAAGGTTTGGCGATGCGCCGAAGGTTGTTTGATTGATTGAATGTTGAATGTGTTTACAGGGGGTCTCGGGTCCTATTTATACCCAAGATAACATTATCTGTACAGACCCTGGACTCTATCTAAACTACCATTTAAAATACGACGATATCCCGAGAAGGACCCACGCCGCATCACAATAAACAGTTTAAACAAACTCCTAATTTACGAGATACAATTGCCATTATAGGACTCTATCCATAGATGGCAATATCTTTTAATGCACAAGCGATAACCGAATCTTCTATTTATCTTCAAACATCTGCACCAGAAACGGTTTTATCTTCTCTGAACCTAGAATCGGCTATCGGCCGCTCTTGTCCGATTCAACTTTAGCCGACTGGCTTCGCAGCCGATCGCTTCTCAGCCGATGCGGCCTCTATTTCCCATCAAACCAGCTGATCCGATTCTGTTTCACCCTTGCCAGGACTTAGGGATTCAATTACCAAATTTAGGTGTTAACACATGCCCCCAAGTCCATGATACGAAGTGTTACGGATTTGTTGCCCGTTCAACTTCTCACTCTTTTCTGACCTAAACCGCTTCGGCTGCCTCAAATGCCCTTTAAATAGCCCTTTGCCTTGACCGCAACAATCACGCCTTCAAAGCGCACTCAAAACAGTTCACAAACAAGCTTTCTCCTCTCTCCTCTCCGGCGATTCATCAGTGTCCTTCATCAGATCCCGGCGCTCCTCGCGAACCAGAACCCATCTCTGTCTCCGATGACTCCAATGGCTTCCGACACCGCCGCCGCATCAAGCGTCGCCGTCGCATCGGCCGCCGCCGCCGCACCAGCTGTCGCCGCCGCACCGGCCACTACCGCCGTCGAGTTCCCTGAGGTACGCCCGTCGGTTCAAAACTCTCTTCTTTTTCTCCAAATTCCTTTTCAGCCATGCCTCCTAGCGTTTTTGCATTCATCATGCCTTTAGTCATTCTTGATTAGCATTTTCCTCTTTCAAGCTGTAGCTTTGTCACATCAAGTGGTCATCCCAAGTTTGACCCAAGAAAAGAGGTACTTTCTCGGCCCCATCGGCAACACTGACCCAGACGATGTAATCATAGCCGAAACCAACAGAATCCCCTACAACACTAGGAAGCCATCCCTAGCCCACTGGAATGGGACCTTCAAGTCGTGGCCGACCATAGACGCAACCTAGATTGAATGGTATAAGAGGGTGCGATCGGCCAAGTACGCTCAGTGGGAGGAAGCCGGGATTGCCCAGTGCTTGGCCTTGTCCGTCGCCAACATGGAGAAAGATGAGCCGCTTCTGTCGGCTGCGACGTACTTTTGGAACGACAACTTCAACGCCTTCCTATTCCTGCAAGGGCCGATGACGATCACATTAGCCGACGTATACATGACGACCGAACTGGACATCCTGGTGTCGGCTAACCCCGGAAACCTGAACTTAAAGGGGCAACACCAATTCAAAACCAAAGCCATCGACGGGTGGAGCGGCTTCATTGCTCAAAACATGAAGGATGGATCAGTCGGCCACAGGGAACACACCGCGTTTCTCATGATGTGGCTCAAGAAGTTCTGTTACGTGGCTCAAGCTATGGGTCGACCTCAAGCGGCGGTCGTAGCCGAACTTCTGGCCGATGGGAGCAAGCTCGCGCTGGGGAAATACCTCCTCGGCTATCTGTATCAAATGTTGCACCAAGTTGCCTCGAAGATAGTCGCCAACGCCCCTGTCAGCACTGGCGGCCCCTGGTGGTTTTTACAGATCTGGCTGGTGCTGGCGACCCAAAAAATAGCCGGTCGGCTCCCCTGACTGAGGTTGTTTTCCCGAGATTGGAGTCGATCGAAGATGAAGACGGCAACAAGATCACTACCACCAGATGCATGAGCTATGGAGAAGCAGCGGCTGCTCGTGCGGGCTCAAAGCAATTGGCCAACCTGCTGGCCAAATGGTTTATCACCCTGTACGATGGGCTGTCACGCGAGAACCGCACCTGGTACTTCTACCGGGATCGGGCACTGTTTGAGTTGCTGGTCGATTTCAATTGGGAGGACATTAACTCAGCCGACAACCCTAAGTGCAGGGAGTTGTTCATTGTCGCTCTGACCCCTTGCATCCTGCCGATCGGGATCCACCAGGGCCAAGAACTGATAATGCATCGGCTGCTGAACATATCCGGTCCTCCCCTCTATAGCATCGACAAGATGATCCTGGCGCTCAAGAAAAGTGCAGCCTACGACCAATGGTGGGCCGAAATCAAGCGACACATCTTCCACCAGCGGTCATCTTATTATGTCGACCTGCTCCTGCCCGAAGAGATCCCCTCGGTAAGCTTTAAACTCCAAATGATTTTTCTTTCCTTATCATCGGCCGATGTAGCCAATTAACACTTGCCCTCGACTTGCGGGGCCGAGACGGAACGGCCAGACGGTGAGTGACTCTGGATCCCCATCGAATACCGTCTAGGTGTTACGGATGGGGCGGCCTTGCTCCATCGGCGATCGGCTGGAACGCGCCGAAATTGGCGTCCCTCCTGCGTGGGCAAGTGCGTGAGCCGATCACTCACAAGAAAAGGGCTTTGCCTCCCGTACAGCCATCGGCCACGCCTGCCCCCAAGAAGCTGAAGGAGAAGAAGCCGATCGCGCCAACCGATAGCCTTCCCTTGGACCGAGCATCGCGCGGTTTCTTGGCCGTTGCCGGCGGAGATGCGAGCGGCTGCTGGAGCGACAGCTGAACCGAGATCTCAAGTCGTGAATCCGTCAACGCTCCAGCCGACGTCCCCGGTTCCGAGTCCCCGCGAAAAACCGGTCGGTAAGCTCTCGTCTCATCAAATTCGGTCTTATGATGATATCACTTGCATCGACCAAACCATCCTTCTCAGGTCAAGAAATTGGCTGGCCGCACTCCGTGTCATGCACAATCGGTAACCATCCCTTGCAACTTGATCTATAGAACTTAGCCGACTTGACCGCTACCCCTTTCTTTTGCAGCCCCCACGATCTCCATTGGCTGCCCCCCAGGCGTCCAGTGAGCACATTGTGACTGCCGCGGGCGGCGGCAACGGCGTCGATGATGAGGCCCCGACTGCTGCAGGCGGCGAACCTGAGAGCCAGCCTAGCCGACATCGGCAACCGGCTAGAGGCTTCGGTGGATGCGCTGGTAGTCGACAGCGGTTCGATCCGCGCACGCTTCAAGGAGATCCAAGGCCAGCTGCCGGAAGCTCTAGCCGATGCCATCGTGCCGACCACCTTCTTGGAAGCCCATCAACTCAAATACGAGCGGGCACGGCAGCGAATAGCTGATCGTCGTGAAAACCAGATGTGGTCGACAACCCTCCAGTCGACCAAGGAAGCCATCGAGAGTCAGAAGGCCGCCTTCGACCGCCTGAAAGCTGAGCCGACGGCCAAGCTTGAGTAGCTCCTCTCATGCTAGGACTAGCTGATGGCCGACCTCGTTCAAGTCACGAATGAGATCAACGACCACAGGGAGTACATGGTCGGCCTGCCGGCCGAAATCAACGCTCAACGTCAAAGTATCAAGGCGGTTGTGGCGCATCTCCGAGATCTGGTGAAAGGCATTCGGCCGGTGGCTGGGTCCGAGGCCGACGACATCAAGGCCATCGAGGAGGTGGACCAGATCAGGCGGACGGCGCTGTCGGCTATAGCCGATTTCCTGAAGAAATGAACTTGTAATATTTTAACATTTTGAAATCGGCTACTGCTTCATGTTATATATTCGTCAAACTTTTGTAATGGGCGTTAATTCGATCAAGCTGCTCAAACTTTGTAATCGGCTCGGCTCTTGTTTAATATAGCTTAATTTTTTGCAACTGTGCTTGTGGATGAGATCGGCCCCGGCCGCATGTACTATCTTAGTATAACTGTCAATTCTAAATTGCTTATGCTGAAATCGGCCCTAGCCGTCCGTGTCACGTCATGTTTGCCGATTCCGAAACCACACCACGACCATTGATCTTAACACCTAAATCATGGCTGTCGATCCCAATCACTTAAAACGCCTTTATATTGATTGTCGATTGCGAAGCTTAAAAAATTTAAAGTTTCCTGACACCCAATTTTGTAATCGGCTCGTGTATGTATCTGCCCCCCAAATTTTGTTGATCGCTTCGATGTCGACAAAATTGTGAATCCAAGCCATTTGCACTTCATTGACGTCGCTATCGGCCAATCATTAGCCGACCGTAGAAAACGTAGGGGAAAAAGGTTGCATAAAAATGCCTAAAGGCGATGCCTTATTGAAACAAGACATCGGCTGTCATAAATCGGCTAAGCAACCAGAGCCGAATCATGAGTTGATCCATACGCTTGGGTAGTATTTCTTCAGGTACTTTCTGTTAAGATCCCTTCCAAATACTTCTCCGTCTAATCCTTCTAGCATGTAAGCTCCTTTAGAGACGCATTTGTGGATCTTGAAAGGCCCTTCCCAATTTGGTGACCACTTGCCGAATTTGTTATCCCTAGATCCAATCGGCAGTATCAATTTCCAAACGAGTTCTCCTTCCTCGAAAGATTTAGGCACCACTTTTTTAATATAGTGTCTGGCTACTCGTGCTTTATCCCTTGTAACTTTTTCCAAAGCCCTCATCCTAGATAAAACTAAGTCTTCTGATTCGTCCACCATCAAGTGATAATAATCGTCGGCTATGAGTTGATCCTGTAGCTGAATGCGCCTTGAGCCGACGACGCTTTCCCATGGTAGCACCGCCTCATGCCCATAGACCAGCTTGTACGGAGGGACTTGAATTGATCCAAGACATGCCATCCGATACGCCCACAGTGATTCGGCCAATCGGTTGTGCCATTGTTTGGGGTACTCAGAGATCTTTCTTTTGATCAATTTAATCAAACTTTTATTTGAAGCCTCGGCTTGCTCGTTGGCCTGTGCATAGTACGGCGAAAAATTAAGTAGCTTGATCCCCATGCCGTCGGCAAACTGAACAAACTCGTCCGATAGGAAGATAGATCCCTTGTCTGTTGTTATTATTTGTGGGACGCCAAATCGGTAGATAATATGTTCTTTGACAAACTCGATTGCGTCCTTAGAATCCACTTTCTCCAGAGGAACTGGCTCCACCCATTTTGTGAAATAATTTATCACCACCAGAATAAATTTATGCCCTTTGCTTGAGGGTGGATTGATCTGGCCGATCATATCGATGCCCCATCCTCTGAACGGCCAAGGCTTAATAATTGGGTTCACAGCCGATGCTGGTGCTCGTTGTATGGTGCCAAATTTCTGACAATCCTGGCACCCCTTGTAATATTTGAAACAATCCTCCAGCATTGTCGGCCAGAAATATCCTGCTCGGCGAAGCAGCCACTTCATTTTGTGGGTTGAGTGATGCGTGCCACAGATCCCTTCGTGCACTTGTAGCCGATTGAGAGAGATTTTTGAGATAGTTATAAACTTCAAACCTCCAATCATCGGTTGTAATGGCGGCAACCTCTATGTCAATCTCTTTCAACATCGGCCGATAGCCCGATGCCCCTTGAGCTAAATTATTGGCTTCTGTGTTCTTCTCTCTGGGGATATGTTTCAACGTAACTAGCCAAAAACCGTCCATTAATTCCTGGCATTGCTGATAATAGACCATCAGCGTATTCTCATTCTCCTGATAATTGGCTGATGACCAACAGTGAATCTCCCATTATTTCGATGGCGTCGGCTTCGACTTCCTTCAGTAGATGTAATCCTTTAAGGACGGCTTCGTATTCGGCTTGGTTGATAGTAGCGTAGGGGTTGATAGCGAAAGCAAATTCGAAACTTGCCCCCCTGGGCAAAATAACGACTACGCCGATGCCGCAGCCGTTGGTGCAAACCGAGCCATCAAATGTCAAAGTCCAAGGCATAATTTTCACTGAGCCGATTGAGTCATTTCTGTGCTCCACAATAAAATCGGCTATAGCTTGTCCTTTGACTGCCCTGGGTGCCCGATACCTCAAATCAAACTTTGTTAGCGCAAAGATGCACTTCCCAATTCTTCCTTTCAACACTGGAGCCGATAGCATGTACTTAACTACATCGGCTTTGTAGATTATTGTGCACTCATTGGAGATAATGCCTTAACTTTGTACATGAAAAATAGAGGCATAGGCATAGCTTCTCCACAGGCGAATACCTTGTTTCTGCGTCTAGTAACCGTCGGCTGAGATAGAAGATGGCTTTTTCTTTGCCCTCCACTTCTTGGATTAAAACGGAGCCGATTGACTTGTCATTGGCTGATAGGTACAGCTTAAACGGTATCCCTTTTTGTGGAGGCATTAGAACTGGAGGGGAACTCAGATAATCCTTGATGTTGTCTAAAGCCTTTTGTTGCTCTGCCCCCCATGTGAATGCTTGATTGGCTTTCAGCCGAAGCAGTGGTGTGAACGGCTCCATCTTTTCTGAGAGATTGGCTATGAACCGCCTGATGAAATTTATCTTGCCGATCAACGACTGGAGTTGTTTCTTGTCCTTCGGAGGCTAAATTGTCTTGATAGCATTGATACTTCTTGGTGTGACCTCAATTCCTCTTTCATGAACAAGAAATCCCGAGAAGCGCCGGTCGATACGCCGAACGCGCACTTAAGCGGATTAATCTTCGGCCATATTTTCTCGTCCGCTCTAACACTTGTCTCGGATCGGCTATATGGCCCTCTATCTCTCTGGACTTGACAACTACGTCGTCAATGTAGATCTCTACTAGTGAGCCGATCATCCCGTGAAAAATGTAGTTCATGGCCCGCTGATATGTTGCCCCAGCATTCTTCAAGCCGAACGTCATTACCACCCATTCGTACAAGCCGATTGCACCAGGACACCAAAAGGCAGTCTTGTGGATGTCTTCGTCGGCCATAAATATCTTATTATAACCTGCATTGTCGTCCATGAAACTAATAATCTCTTGGCCTGAAGCAGCATCGACGAGCAAATCTGCTATTGGCATTGGGTATTCATCCTTAGAGGTGGCCTTGTTTAGGTCTCTGAAATTGATGCATACCCTAAGTTTACCATTTTTCTTCAATACTAGGACAATGTTCGAGACCCATTCGGCGTATCGGCAAGGCCGAATGAATCCTGCATCGTAGAGCCGAGTGATTTCGGCATTGATTGCATCGTACATATCAGCCTTAAACCTCCTGGGAGGCTATTTGAACGGCCGATAGCCTGCCTTAATCGGCAGTTGATGGACCACTATTGATCGGCTAAGACCGGGCATCTCGAAGTACTCCCAAGCAAAACAGTCTTTATATTCTTTTAACAAATCAATAAGCTGGGATCTACAATGAGGAGACAGATTTTTGCTAATATACGTTGGCCTCGGCTTGTCACTAGAGCTGATATCAATTTCTTCTAATTCGTCGGCCGATGTGAAACCTTTCCCGAGCTTGCCATCGTCTTCGTCTGCGGTGTCCAAGCCAAAGATGCTTGAGCCCTCCACCATGTCTTGTTCAAAGCAGCAGCTGCGGCTCGTCATCTCCAATCGGCTGTATGATGGAATTGGACACATTTAGAAAATCGGCTTGCCAGATTTTCCTAGACAAACAATCGATGCCTTCGATTTCCCAAAGCGGCAAATCAGCATTGACGATGCTAACTGACCTGTCGGCTGGTACGATCTCAATCTTGTCGCCGTCCCATTAGATCAGGCTCTGATGCATTGTAGAAGGGACACAACAATTAGCATGTATCCAGTCCCTTCTGAGGAGCAGGCTGTAAGACCCCTTCGCGTCGATGACAAAGAATGTTGTGGGTACGGTCTTATTGCCGATGGTCAGTTTGATGTTCAGGACGCCCTTGGTTTCTGATGGGTTGCCGCCAAAGTCTTTAAGCACCATATTGGTCTTTATCAGGTCTTCGGCTCCTTTGCCTAGTTTTCTGAATGTTGCGTAGGGCATGAGGTTGACTGCAGCTCCCCCATCAACTAGCATCTTGGACATCGGCTTGCCATTGACGAATCCTTTAACGTACAATGACTTTAAATGTTGATTCTCGGTCCCCTCGAGTTTGTCAAAAATAGTTTGGTCTGGTGAGATTGCTAGTTTCACTAGGTCGTCCTCGATGGTGTCTACATTGGCTTCAGGAGCACTAAATTCGGCTGGCAATATGAACACCATGTTGACCGATGCAGAAACTTTTCCTTTCCCTTTGGCTGCCCTCCTGGCTTGATCTGCTGGACTCTCCTTGGCTTGCTCCTCGTCGGCTGCGGCGGTTTTCTCTTTGGGAACCCATCGCCTTTTGATCTTACCCAGCCAACGGCGCTGTTCTTGGATCATATGTCGAACTTCATCTTCTCTCTCTTCATACTTGAGTCGTTGAATTCTTCTTTTCTGCGTCCTTGTGAAGAGATCGGACGGGCACCATTGGGGATTGGACGATTCCTCGTCATCGGCTTCTTCGTCGTCGCTGTTGTTGTCGTTGTTGTCTTCATCGACGAAAAAGTCTTGATGGATCGGACCAAGCCAATCATGGACGGGCCACCGCCTCTGATTTAGCTGCACGGCTCTAGGGACGAACTGGGTTGGGCTCACAGCCGATGAGTTCCTGTGTTCGTTGTTGCGGCGGATCGTTGCACGCGGGCGATCGTCCAATGTCGGCGCCACATGCGGATTCAGCCGAGTACCTAAAAAATCACAATGCCAATGCGGATTAGGCTGTTGTGGTTCACCTCGTACCGGCGGTTTTGGGTTCCCGGCTCGCACCGACGAGGTGCTTCATCGCGAGCTTCTTCCCGCTGAGACCGGTGCTGAAGACGGTATCGGCTGTCTTCATAGATCGGTCGTCGGTCAGTCGATCTGATAACGGGACGCACCATGTTGATTGGCGCGGCTTGATGTCCATTCAGCTCGCCTTCTGTCCTGGCCCCGATTGATGTGTTGACTAAGCCGTGCGCCATTCTGTTCTATCGATCGGCTCGCCTAGGGCCGGCTTGAACAGTGTTGACCGGGAAAGGGTTGTCGTCTACCTTCATCGGCCAATTTGAATCGGCAAACTTATACTTCCCGGCCTCAATTGCTGACTGGATCTGCTGCCTGAAGACTTTGCAATCGTTAGTGGCATGGGATGTGGAGTTGTGCCACTTGCAATATTTCTTCTTCTTTAGTTTGTCGGCCGATGGGATCACATGATTTTCGGTGAGCTGGATATGTTTCTCCTTGAGCAGCAAATCAAAAATCCTATCGGCTGTAGTGATGTCAAAGTCGTATCTTTCTTCTTTGGCCGTCTTCAGCAGACGATGGCTTTTTTGTTCTTGGCCCATTCGGCTTCCGCCACCTCTGTGTCATCATCATTGGAATCGAAATCTGACTCAACCACGACTTGAGTTATGCTTTTGACGACCTTCCTGGTGTCTTGGAATCGTTGCTCGTGGGTCGTCACCTTCTGCGCCAGGTGGGCTAGGTTGTCGAAGTCCTGCGCAGAGAACTGCTCTCGGATCGGCGCGATCAAGCCGTGAATGGCCAAATTGGCCAACTGGGCGTCCGATAGCACCAGGCTGTAGCATCGGTTCCTCATCTCTCTGAAGCATTGGATGTATTCTTGAACCGATTCGTTGTGCTTTTGCCAGATACTGGTGAGGTCCGACAACTTCATTTCATGGTTGCCGGAGTAAAAATAGCTGTGAAATTACTTTTTGAGATCGGCCCAGCTCTGGATTGAGTTGTAAGGCATTGCGGAGAACCAGGTAAAAGCCGATCCTGAATGAGACAAAGGGAACAACCGGACTCTCAAGGCGTCTGTAGCTGATGCTTCGCCGCACTATGCCAAGAATCGGCTAACATGCTCGTAGGTTGATACATTGTCTTGCCCTGAGAACTTCGAAAAATCTAGGATCTTGTATCGGTTGGACAACGGAATCCACTCGAAATGCTCTGGATAGGGATACCGATACATGTTCCCTGAGTCCTTTGGCTTGAGGCCGAATTGATCGCACATGACATCTGTAATCAGATCGGCCCAAGTCCGGTTGTCTTGCTGTATCGGCTCATATGGGTCATATGGCGCGGGTGCTTGCCAATACAGAGGTGGTGGCGTCTGAGGCCTGTAGTGATGATCTTGACGGCCTCCTTGATACTGGCAGTGGACTGGATGATCAGCGGGAGGCGGCCAATGCGCCGGTGGTGGCGTTGGTGGTCCCAGGAACAGCTGTCGGCCACCGGCATTATACCGTCTGTCCAGGTCAATCTGGGCAATCGGCTCTGACTGCCGATTGTCGTTGAACATGTTAGCAATCTGATCCTAGGGCAGCGGTTGCTGTCGGTTCAGCAAGGTAATCAACGGCCTTGTAGCCGATTCGGTTGGATTCGGTGGCGAGGCCCCTCGGCGGCCACGGTTGTGTTGGCGGTGGGATCGGCCGATTCGGGTGACCAACGTCCGTAACCGAGCGGCCGTCCGTGAAGTACGTCGGCCCCCGTTGCAGCTGGTCGACTATCTTGGCGTCGACCACAGTAGCAATCATGTTGTTGAGAGTGTTGACCAGGATGCTACTCTAGTTGACCAGCACATGATGGACGGCCGAATTGATCCGGTCTTGCAAGGTATGCAGGGCTGAATCATCTTGTTCCTGAATCGGCTTCTCCACCTTTTGTTTGCCTTTTGATCCATTGGAGGATGCCTTGAGTTTGTTCAAGCTGAACTTGTACTTCTGATGTACAGCCCCAGATCTAGTCTGGGTGAATGATTGCAAGTAGTTGGCCTGGAGCTCTTCCACCATCGTCTTGTAATCGGCTTGCTGCTCAGCCGATAACTGCTCCATCTTCACAGGCACGATGTTGTCCTGAGAAACATTAGGGCTCTTGGAATCGACCATCTTGTCGGCTGAGTCGATGCGTCCCAGCCGAGCCGACAGAGAAAGTCCAACCGAGCGTGCCAAGAAACGTGTTGACGAGAAACTTCTCTCACGCGCTGGCCTGGGAGATCTGCTTAGCTCCAATGTAGGTCCTTCTCGGCTGCCTGTGCAGTACAGGGCGTGCCAGCTGGTTTGATCTGTTAACCAACAAGAAAAACAAAGACATATGTGTTAAGTGTTAGGTTAGATCCCCACTGGATCGACTAAGGGAATCCATGAGCATATATATGCTATCCTAAAATATATTTAAGCCAAGCGACTGGAATGGATCGGCTATACCAAGACAGCATCAGCCTCTTAACCCAAATACAGTAAAGGATAATAAATATATGTATTGATAACCTAGCCGATCTTTGGAAAGCTAACTATGGATCGGCTAGTACTCCGATGATTCTTATAAAAGATATCATTCTTGAACCGGATGCTTAGCACAGGAAATCGGCCGTCAGCTGTTGATGGCACGCCGATTTCGACTTATGATGTCCGACAAGAATGGGATCTTAATATAAGAGCGGTCCTAACATAAATCTAGTAATAAATATACTAAAAATATATCGGGCAGATAAGGCCGGTGAAACCCAGACTTGTCTCTAAACATATAAATCTAACCGAACAGATCATTGGAAGTTCTAAAAATGACTTAATGGTTCAACGTTGATGCAGCATTAAGTATAAAAAGAACAACCTGATCTGTTGTGGCTGATTTATACCTCTCGAGACGGTGGATACCGCATATGAACTAGCCCAACCTTTAGATCTAGCCCTATCGGCTACGGGTTCTCGGTAGAACTGGCCGATGGCAGGATAGATCTAAACATTGCTCTAGTTTATATGCGATATATGGTAAATAGTGCAGTATAAACCCCTGAATCTAATGTGTCATTACAATGGAAGCACTAGAATCAGCAGAACATACCACTAATTACAAGCATTTACCTGGATTTGGGGATCGAAACGATGCAGCCTATAGCCAAATCAATTGCTCGTCCGAAGAAAAGGTTTGGCAATGCGCCGAAGGTTGTTTGATTGATTGAATGTTGAATGTGTTTACAGGGGGTCTCGGGTCCTATTTATACCCAAGATAACATTATCTGTACAAACCCTGGACTCTATCTAAACTACCATTTAAAATATGACGATATCCCGAGAAGGACCCACGTCGCATCACAATAAACAGTTTAAACAAACTCCTAATTTACAGATATAATTATCGTTACAGGACTCTATCCATAGATGGCAATATCTTTTAACGCACAAATTGATAACCGAATCTTCTATTTATCTTCAAACATCTGCACCAGAAATGGTTTTATCTTCTCTGAACCTAGAATCGGCTATCGGCCGCTCTTGTCCGATTCAACCTTAGCTGACTGGCTTCGCAGCCGATCGCTTCTCAGTCGATGCGACCTCTATTCCCAATCAAACCAGCCGATCCGATTCTGTTTCACCCTTGCCAGGACTTAGGGATTCAATTACCAAATTTAGGTGTTAACAGTATGTAGAAGTATTGTCCTGCCCTGAGAACTTGGAGAAATCTGGGACTTTGTATCGGTTGGGTAGGCAACCTCTCAAAATGTTCTCGGTATGGATACCGATACATATTGCCAGAATCTTTCAGTTTGAGGCCGAATTGATCGCGCATGATGTCGGCAATCAAATCGGCCCAGGTCCAGTTATCTTGGGCTTACTGTATCGGCTCATATGGATCATATAGTACGGGTGCTTGCCGATACTGAAGTGGCGGTGTCTGCGGCTGGTAATGTTGGTCATGCTGGCCTCCCTGGTACTGGTACTGAGCTGGGTCGACGGCGGGAGGCGGCGGATTCACCGGTGGTGGTGATTGGTCGGAGAAGAGCCGACGGCCGCCGACATTGTACTATGTCCCTTGAATTAGATTGGCGGCAGGTTCTTGCCGCCGATTGAAGTCGAATATGGCGGCTAGTTGCTCCTAATAAGGAGGTTGTTGCCAGTTCAGAATGACGGGCGACGGCCTTGAAGCCAACGCGGATGCAGTCGGCTGACTAAGGACCCCTCCTGGTGGCCCTGGCTGTACTGGTGGTGGCATCGGCCAATTCTGGGTTGCCAAGACCCTGTAGTTGAGGAACTGGCCATCGTGAAATAAGTCGGCCCCCGCTGCAGTTGATCGGCAATATTTGAGTCGACCACAGTGGCAATCATATTGTTGAGGGTGTTGACCAAGATGCCACTCTGATTAACGAGAGTGTGGTGCACAGTTGAGTCGATTCGGTCTTGCAAAGTGTGCAGTCCCGAATCGTCTTGTTCTTGCTTCGGCTCCTCCATCTTGTGTTTCCTTTTTGTATCGTCTGAGGAGGATGCCTTGAAGTCGTCCATGCTGAATTTGCACTTCTGGTGGACGGCCCCAGACCTGGTCTGGGCAAAAGATTGTAGATAGTTGGCCTGCAGTTCCTCCACCATCTTCTTATAGTCGGCCAATTGCTCAGCCGACAATTGTTCCATCTTGACAGGAACCATCACGTCGACTTTGTTAGTGCGTTCTAGCCGAGTCAATTGGTCACATCAGGCGTGCCAAGAAGCGTGTTGATGAAAAATCTTTCCCACGCGCTGGCCTGGGAGATCTGCTTAACTCCAGTGCAGGTCCGTCCTCGGTTGCCTTTGATGAACTAGGCGTGCCAGTTGGTTTGATCTGCTAACCAATAAGAAATAAATAGATACATGCATTAAGGTTAAGGTTAGATCCTACCGGATCGGCTCAGGGAATAAACTTACATATAATTGCTATCCCAAAGCACATTTAAAGTAAGTGATTGGGATAGATCGGATATGCCGAGACAATATAAACCACTTAATCTAAATATACGTCAGGATAATAAATATATGCACTTATAACCTAGCCGATGCTGTAGATCTAACGTGAATCGGCTAGTACTTCGATACATCTTATGAAAAGATATTAATCTAACCTAAATACGCTAAACCTAGATCAATCGACCGTCGGCTGATGCCAACAGACTGGTACAGGCTCAAGGCATTTAACCATATTGAGATCTTAATATAAGAGACAGCTTTAATATATCTGATAGTAAATAATGCTAAAAGATAACTAAAACAGATAAGGCCGGCTAAAACCCCGGCACTGTCTCTAATGATAAACATCTAGCCGAATAGATCTTAATAATTCTAAGAGCGACTTAATAGGTCATGGTGATGCAGCATTAAGTACAAAAATAAGTACTAGATCTATATGAACTGATGTAAACCCCTCGAGACGGTGGATACAGCATATAAACTAGTTCAACATCTAGATCTAGCTTTATCGGCTACTGTCTCCCGAAAGAAACAAGCCGATGGCAAGATAGATCTAGACATTGCTCCAGATTATATGTCGTATATGATAAATTGCGCAGTCTATAACATCAGAACTAGAGTATCATGACGATGTAAGCACTAGATTCAACGATACAAACTACTAACAACAAGTGTTTACCTTATTCGGGGGTCGAGATCGATGCAGCCCGAAGCGGGATCAAAAACTCATCTAAAAGAAAATAGAGAGGCGATGTGTCGAATTGATTGTGTTATGATTGTCTCTCTTTACAGGGGATCTCGGGTCCTATTTATACCCAAGTACAACAAAGTCCGTGTAGAACACGGTTTCTATCTATCTACTGTACACGGTATGACAATATTCCGGGACGTAGTCCCATGCCGCATTACAAAAGGAATATCTATACAAATTCCTATTTTACAGATACAATTGCCGTTACATGACTCCATCCATAGATGGCAATATCTTAACGAACATTTGGGACCCGAATATTCCTTTTATCTTCAAGCTTCTTCATCGGAAACAGTTCCATCTTCTTCTCTAAATCGAAATCGACTACCGGTTGTCCCTATCCAATTCGACCTCAGCCGATTGGTCTCCCAGTCGATTTGATCTTGGCCGATGCGGTCTCTATTTCTCCGCAAATCACTTTCCTGATCCGATTCCGCTTCAATTTTGACCTTGAACTTAGGGATTTGGTTACCAAATTTGGTCGTTAATACATAGCCCGAAGGCTGATGGCGGTCAGCGAGCTCAGCAAGTCCACTACCCGAAGGCCGATGGTGGTTGCCAAGTTTGTGAGGACTATCGCCCGGAAGCCCGTGGTAGTCCCAAAGTCGACTTAGTCATAACCCGAAGGCTAATGATTGAGTCGGCAAGGCCATAGCCCGGAGGCCGATGGCGGTCAACTAGCTCGGCAAGTCCACTGCCCGAAGGCTGATGGTGGTTGCTGAGGCCGTCGGGACCACTGCCCGGAGGCTCATGGTGGTCTCGAAGTCAACTTAGCCATAGCCCGGAGGCTAACGACTTAATCACCTAGGCCATAGCCCGGAGGCTAATGGTAGACAGCGAGCTCGACAAGCCCATTGCCCGAAGGCTGATGGTGGTTGCCGAGCTTGTCGGGACTATTGCCCAGAGGCTCATGGTAGTCCGAAGTTGACTTAGTCATAGCCCGAGGCTAACGACTAAGTCAGCAAGGTGTTGATGAGAACTTCGATTCCCACGTACTGGCCTAAGAGGTTTGCTTTACTCTAGTGGAGGTCCAAATTGGTCGCCTCTAGTATCGTCAAGGGCGTGCCAGTTGGTTTGATCCTGTAACCAACAAGAAAACAAGAAACTGGCATTAAGTTGGAATTAGATCTTATCGCATCGGCTGAAGACATCAATAAACATATAATTACTATCCCAAAGCACATTTATACCAAGTGATTGGGATAGATCGGTAGTATACCGAGACAGTATAAATCACTTAGGCTAAAGGCATATTAGAATAATAATTATCTGCATTGATAACCTAGCCGATATTGTATGTCTAATGTGAATCGGCTAGTACTCCGATACATTTTATAAAAATATATTAATCTAATCTAAATGCGCTAAACCTAGATCAATCGGCTGTCAATGTAACTTGCCAGATTGATACTGGCTTAGGACATTTAAATAGATTAAGATCTTAATATAAAAGGCGGCTTTAATATATCTAATAGCAATCAACACTAAAAGATAACTAAAACAGGTAAGGCCGGCTGAAACCCCGGCACTGTCTCTCTAATGATAAACATTAAACCAAACAAATCTTGATAGTTTTAAAAGCGACTTAATAGTTTGATTAGATGCAGCATTAAGTACAAAAAGAAATATCAGATATGTATAAGCTAATGAAAATCCCTCGAGACGGTGGATACGATATATAATCTAATTCAACCTCTGGATCTAACTCTATCGGCTACTGTCCCGAAAGAGAAATTAGTCGATTGCGAGATAGATCTAGGCATTGCTCTAGATTATATGCCGCATATGATAGATTAAGCAGTTTATAACATTGAAGCTAGAGTATCATGACGATGGAAGCACTAACGTTGACAATACAAACCACTTGTGACAAGCAATTACCTTGTTCGGAGATCGAAGCCGATGCAGCCCGAGCGAAAGCAAGAACTTGTCAAAAAGAAAATAAAAGGGTGGCGATACGCCGAAGTTGATTGATTGTCTGTTGTTGATATCTCTACAAAGAGCCTTCGGGTCTTATTTATACCCAGGCATAACGACATCCGTGTAGGACACGGTTTCTACCTTATCTTCTATTTACAGTACGACAATATCTCGGGACGCAGTCCCATGCCGCATTTACAAAAGGAAAATGTATATAACTTCCTATTTTACAGATACAATCACCATTACAGGACCTTATCCATAGATGGCAATATCTTTAACGCACAATTTGGAGACCGAATCCAACACTTTATCCACAAATTTCCTCTCGGGACAGGCCCCAGCTCTATCTTCACGCAGGATCGGCTATCGGCTATCCTGATCTAACTCGGACTCAACCGACTGGCTCTGCAGCCAATTCGGACTTAGCCGATGAAAACCTCTGTTTCCTCGCAGATCGCTTCTCCTTCAATTCTGCTTTAATCTTGGTCCCGAACCTGGGGATTTGGTTACCAAACTTGGTCGTTCACACAAGGCCATAGCCCGAAGGCTAATGGTGGTCAGTGATCTCGACAAGCCCACTGCCCGAAGGCTGATGGTGGTTGCCATGTTCATCGGGACTACTGCCCGAAGGCTCACGGTAGTCCCGAAGTCGACTTAGTTGTAGCCCGGAGGCTAACGACTGAGTCACTAAGGCCATAGCCCGGAGGTTAATTGCCGTCAACGAGCTCGGCCTGCCCACTGCCCGAAGGCTGATGGTGGTTGCCGAGGTCATCGGGACCACTTCCCGAAGGTTCATGGTAGTCCTGAAGTTGACTTAGTCATAGCTCAAAAGCTAATGACTGAGTCAGCGGAAGGCATAGCCAGGAGGCTGATGGCGGTCAGCGAACTCGACAAGCCCACTGCCCGAAGGCTGATGGTGGTTGCCGAGCTTGTCGAGACTTCTGCCCGGAGTCTCATGGTAGTCTCGAAGTCGACTTAGTCATAGCCCGGAGGCTAAGGACGGAGTCGGCAAAGCCATATCCCGGAGGCTGATGGCGGTCGGCGAGGTTGAAGGAAGATCCTAAGAGGGAAGTCGTTAGACGGTTACTTGACCCTGGGGCATGCGTCACACACGTGGACCCCTGTCATTTTTGAATCAGAGAGCCGATCAAGTCTCATTACGGTCGTCAAGACCTACAGTACGCAACGGCTGATCAAGCTTTAGGTCCCCCACTTTTTCCCAACTGCTTGTGGATCCAATGGTCGAGATTAGTCACTCAGGTAGGATGGTGGGCTCAACAGCGGTTTCTCCGAAGCACGTGACGGAGACCAAGCAGTTGTTGTTAGTCGCTCCAAGTAACCGATGGCTCTGATCCATAAACGGGATGACGTGGCCGCCAGGGAGACAGATAGGCCAAGGCGCCTCGGACGCTCCACATGCACCGATAACGGCGCCGCACGCTTTCTGAAGATGGCGCTACCAGGCCCATCACTGTTCCATTTAAATCTTCGCTGTTTTGCCCTCCTTCTTCTTCCTGCCTTCACTTCGCCAAAAAATTCCCAAAAACTTTCGCATCCAAGCTCTCGCGCCTCCTCCCTGGCTCCACTCCGCTTTAGCTCTCAAGGCCGGCACCCCCATTGCCGGTGCATCATCTGCTACCAAAAGGGTCGCCGTCTTATCTCGTTGAAGCCCATGGCGCCCAGGAGATCATCAAAGAAGGCGACAAAGTCCTCAGGTGGAGACGAGACCAGCGCGCCGGGGAACAGATGATGGTGGACCTGCAACAGGCCAGCGTCCTTCCCCTTGGGAGCTCACGATGTGGCAACCAGCGTGGGGAGAGCAGTTTCTGACGCCTGACTCCAGTGAGCTGGTTGTGTTTGCTGCTTTCCTCCTTCATGGGTTTGGAGTGCTGGCTCACCCCTTTGTTCGGGGCCTGCTCCACTATTATGATATTGCTCGTTCAACCTCAATCCAAACTATCCTCCAAATTTCTATCTTTATCCATCTTTGCGAGGCCTATCTTGGGATAGACCTACACTTCAACCTCTTCCGCCACTACTTTTGTCTCCGACGGGCGGTTGGCAGCGTGGTCGGAGGAGCCAGGATTCAATTCCGAGAGAAGATGTCGCAGCGCTACATCCCCATCAACCTGATGACATCAAAAAAGGGATGGCACGCTGAGTGGTTCTACATTGGGAACCACGAACCGACGATCTCCCTCGAGATACCAGGAGCCAACCCCAGCGACCACCTGGACAGCCAACTGCTCCCTCGGTGACCAGGACCAAGTCGACGAGCTTGCCAGCATGGTGGATCGACTGAAGGAGCAAGGCCTGACCGACGCTAGAGTAGCGCTCAACTTCGCCCTCCGAGGCATCCAACCCTGCAAGGAGAGGGTGAGGCCGGCGTATGAGTACTCGGGTGGTCGGAATCCTACCTGGGAGGTGACAGTCCCCCTTGAGCGTGTGCGCCAAAGATTGTCGGGCTTCCTCTTGAGCTCGGCGAACATCAACGATGGGAGGTCGCTCAGCTACAGCCTCCATCACCCTCAGCCCGACGTAAGTTTGGCTTTCTTTCTTCATTTGTTCAGTTTGCTTCTTCTTCTTTTGCTCGGTATCTCACCTGCCAGGTGTTAGTTTCAACAAGGGCGGCAAGCGTACGTGTCGCTCGCATCACTCCCCGAAGCGGCCAAAGGCGAGATGTCGAGAATCCACATACCTCGGCCGAGGTCAGAGGGGAAGGGGAAGAAGCCCGATCTCCCCCAGCAAAAGACCGAGGCAAAAAGGGTAGCGCTGAGGAGCCTCACGATCCCTGGCGCAAAGCGGAGGCTCGTGATTACCTCCGACGAGGAGGAGTAGGGGGAGGTTTAAGCGCGTCCCGCGTCACCATCATCTAGTTCAAGCGGGATGCCAAGGCCGGAGCCATCCGGGCACCTGAAGAAGGCAGCCAAGCGCGTCGGAGTCTCGTTCAGGGCCTCCACTAAGTATGTGATTGACCAGGCGATCCATCTTGATTTTCCTTCATTCTTCATGTGCTGACAAATTACCTCGAGGAGGTGCGTTAAGGATGCGGAGCCTTGTGGCGAGGAACCGGCGTGGGAGGCCGAACAGTTTGCCCAGCTCTAGAGGGCGGGATCCGACCAGACCTCGGTTGCTGCTGGCTCGGGAGCCGAAGCTCCGGTGGCTGGACAAGTAGAGGAGCAACCGACGGCTGAGGCCGAGGATAGGGTCGACGCAACAGCCGTCGGAGCAGCCCCGGAAGCTGGGCCCGAGCTGGCGGCTGAGGAGGAGAGGGCTCTCCCGGAGTTGCCAGAGATCAACTAGGACCTGCTCCCCCTTATTGACGTTGGCGACGATGGAGCCCCCGGGAATGAGTTGGCCACAGTGGGGGCCGAGGACCCATCCGCCTCAAGCGTCGATGCTCAGATGGTTGGGGAAGCCGATGACCAGCTTGGCCCGAGGGCAGAGGAGGCCACCCTTGCAGACCTATGGGCCTCGAGCAGTGCATCGGTGGTCAAGGAACCCTCCGACGCCGAGGCTGAAGACATGTTGGAGCTCGATCGTGCCCTTCGCCACGTCCGGGACCTATTCCGGGTAAGGATAAGACTCCCCTTTTCTTCCTTGGCTACCTTTCTAACACTTTGAAATTGCAGGACACCGCCCGCCCATCACAATCCGTGGAGATGGTGTGGGAGTTGGAGGCGAGGCTAGCGAAGCCTCCCGCCGTAAGTTTGCTTGCCTTCGCCTTGATTTCCTCCTAGAGTCATCATTTGATATATATTGTCGTGTAGAAGCTGACGAGGACAAAGCCTACACCGAAAGGCTCAAGGAGGTCGTCAAGGAGACCAACTTGACGGCCTCGAAGCTCCAGCTGCAACGGGACAGCGTCTAGGGGCTTCTCAAGCTCTCGGACACCGCCTGAGAGGAGGCCGAGGCGGCTAAGGCAGAGGTGGAGGAGGAGCTGGCGGAGTCCGAAGCAGCTAGGGCCATTGCGGAGGAGAAGCTCACGGCCTCGGAGGCGGCGAAGGTTGAGGCGGAGAGAAGGCAGGAGGAAGCCGAGTCGGCGAGGGATGCCGCCAAGAGTAAGTGTCGGTATTGGCATCTCTCTCTGTCTTTACTTCTTTTTGCTTGCACCGACCGACTCCCCCTCCTTTTTTTGACCAGGTCGTCTGACGGTGTTTTGCCACTAGATCGGAGACCTCAAATTCCGCTTGGAGGTGGCCGAGGCTCGATCGACTCGGTACCAGGAGGGGGCTCTGGCCCTTTTGGACACAGCCAACAACGAGCTCCCGCTGGCCAAGGAGATCGAGGCAGCGTTCTTTGCAAGGCTGCAGAACGGGCCACGACGTCTCCAGGCTCTTGTGCGAGATGCAACAAAGATTGCAGTGATGCACGCCCTTGGCGTCCTGCACAAGCTCTACCCGCGCGTCAAGGTGGTGGAGGGCGACGTAGACGACATCTACGCAGAGGTCGAGCCAATGGCCGAGAAGATAATTGGTGATTTGGTCCTATAAAAAACCCTGATGTAAACATAAACTAAATTAGATATGTCCAGAATCTGTAAACTTTTTTATGTAACAAAGTTTGAGCTCTTGGCCGAATTAGAGAGCAGCTTATTAGACTTCAATGAGGTTTTAAGTTCATCTATTCGCATTGCATCCGACTACCGCACATCGGGTCGCGATCTTAGCCCGTAGCAGCAGGGAGAAAACTCTGACCAGACCATGATGGGCTTCAGATCGAGCCTCCGCGCCGTAGTCATTTTACTTTGGAAGTAGGTGGACAAAGAGGTCGCTGGCGACTGAGTCCCCCGAGTAATTTGGCATTGCACCAAGCTGACTTGCATCGGAACCCGACCCTAACCGACCCCGGGAGGGGATATGCCCATTTTCTGACCGGTGGGCAACAGGCCGAGCCACTGCATTAGGTTAGGATGTGCCGACTAGGTACTCGGGAGAACCGTCGAACCCCTGAGTAACACAAGCGCACTCAATAGGCTTCCTTCTAGGGAACCCCGACCATGATCGGTCGGGGCCACGTAGCTCAGAGCTGATCATAAGTGCAACGCAAAAGTTATCGGGCGTACGAATGTTACCCGATGGTCGGGAGAACCCGGCAAGCCCCCGAGTAGCTTGGGAGTACTCAATAGACTTCCTATCGGGGAACCCCGACCCTTGCGGGTCGGGGCCGCATGGCTTAGGGCTGATCGCAAGCATAGCACGGAAGTTATTGAGTATACATAGACTACTCGACGGCAGGACGGAAAGCAACAAGAGATAATGGAGAGATATCGAAGCTGCTTTATAAAAGGAGTTGAGTGAAGAGTACTTAGCTGTCCAAAAGTAAAATCTGCATGAACTTGTCCTGCACACACACGCACCCCAGCAAGCCAGAGGTCTCCTGAGAGAGGATGAGGCGGCTGAAGTCGTCGGTGCAGAAGACCAGGCACCCAAAGATGAACGTCGCCCCGACAGGCGCCTGAAGTCGGTGGAGAAGACAACAGCCATTGAATCGCTTGAAACAGCAAAGAAGTGCCCCTACCTGGCGCACCAACTGTCGATGGGGATGGTCGCCAGTTCTCCGAGGGGGCTACCCAAGGAGGTAAAATAGAGTGGTCGAGGCGTCTCATCAATGGATCCAATGGTCGACTCGGGAATCAAACGAGCCAAGAGACAAGAAGGTTTATACTGGTTCAGCCTTCCCGAAGGATAATAGGCCTATGTCCAGTGATCTTTGTTACGGTGGTGTATGAACAAGGATTACAATGGAGAGAGTTCTAGAGATTAGATCTAGCTCCCAAAGACTAGGGTTTAGAGAACAGTTCTCAGGAGGCGATCCCCCTGCCCGTTTGCCCTGCCCTCCCTTTTATAGCTCAAGGGGGGCAATTACAAGAGGTCTTGAGGACCAAGAAAGCTAAGACTAAGCAAGCACAAACAAATATCTGAAAAGTACATAGAGATCCCCTCGGGTCCTACACGCCGTGGGCATCTCGTGCTCTATCCTGCCTTGGGATTCATCCTCCGCAGGTACCCCCTATGCAGTCTTGTCGGGTAACGTCATCTTCTTTCAGGTTGTCCCCTCCTTGCCTCCCCTGCAAACCTTGCAAGGCAAGCCATCCTTCCCGAGGAGATCTAAGGTCGAGCCACAGAGCTGTGGTCAAGAAGGAACACCAAAGTTGGACCTGGGGAGAGGTCGGGCGGCCGACCGCAAGAGGGGTTCGGGCCGCCGACCCCGTCCCGAGGACCCCTGATCTGACTTCAGCTGACCTTGACTTCGCTACGTGAGCTACCCCAGGGTGATACCCCCCCACATCTCTCGTCTCTTTTACCTCAATTTCATGTATAACCTAGCATCAACGATCCCCATACTCTATAAATACCGTAGGCGGGTATAGCTCGTCGAAAGAAAGCTTGTGGAGTCTACATTCAGATGGTTCTAATCCAACGTCAAAATTCCTCCTAAGAAGTCAGGAATCTGCAAAACAAGTCACGTACCTCATCCACTCCGAGTTTGATTTGGGCCTTGGGCCTTATAATTGTGTCGTGGGATAAGCCCAAGGGCATGTGGGCCCAAGGGCTAACCCTAGGACGTCCAAACTCATATATATTCTTTAGTCGTCATCGTTTAGAGTTGAATTTTGCTTAGATTATTCTCCAGTGCAGTTTCGTTGTTTAGTTTGGTTTATGGAACCCTCAACTTTTGAGCTTCATCGTATATTTGCAATATATTTAGATTGCTTCTACTCTCTTGCTTGTGTTCTCAATTCACTTGCAAGAGAGAGCCTTCTTGGTGAGGTCAACTATGCTTCAGCACGGTTGATAACCAATGGAGTGGTGGTGTAGTGATTGTGAGAGGTTCGATCATTTTTGTTGGAGCCTTTGGATCATCAACGTAGAGTCTTCATAATCGACTTATGAATACCTATCAGAAGATCGAGACCTAGTCCTCATCACAGGGAGAGAAGACATAGTCATCATTCTCAATGTTTTGTCATGGCAGATGGCTTTGGGCCTATTTAGAAGAGCTTTTAGCAGCTGTAGCTTCTCACAAAACCTCTAGCTCCCCCCAACAATTTAAATTGTCACCCAAAATTTTCAAATCTAGAGTTATAGAATCCAGAAACAGAAAACCCATGTTTCTCTCTGGATTTTTAGAAACTGGCTACCAACTAGCAGATTCTCAGAACCTTAAAATTTTCAAACATAGCCTTTTATATGGTTGTGGACAAGGGATGGATGCTGTCAAATTTGAAAGCCCATGCAATTTTAGATGGTGCATGGCTCGGTTGTATGAGATCAATTGGCCACAACTAGGGCGCATTACGACGTGTCTTACTCAACTGTAAAGTTCACCACCCGTCAAGAGAGTGTACTAGTCTACGTATGACTTACCCATCAAGAGGGTAAGGCATACCCTCCGATGAATGCAGAGACAATTCACCAAGCACAAGTATGTGATGGGTATGCGAGAGTGTTTCTGGATCATGTGTTAGAACAATGGGTCGACTATCCTTTAGATCCACCAACTGAATATTTAACAACTCTAGGAAAAGCAAGAGGTTCCTTTATCCAATGGCCCAAAAATCATATCATCATCGAAATGGTCCCTCATCCATCAAATAAGCAATCTGAAGTACCTGCTCTACCAAGTTGTCTTCCAATTGCCCCTCAGGATGACCTGTCATGAGATTTGGGCATTGACTTGGACAAAGAAGTTCCAATCCCACCATGACGTCCTTCAAAGATTGCAAAGGCTATAACAGCTCCGGCACAAAAGGTTTCAACGACAACTCCAAAGGGAAAGGCCAAAGTCACAACCTTGGTAAATAAAAAGTTTCGATAGTTACCAGCAGAGTTTGTGAACGGTTCTCCGTTAGTCACCGATCATGTATTGAAGACGGTGGGGGTTGTTTGCCAGAAGCTCCACAAGCATTACATCAATGTCTCCAACCGTAACCAGGCCCACACAGAAATATTGTTCATCGGTCAACATGGGATCGAACCATTCCAATAATATACCTGCTCTTTGATTGTGGGGTTCAATGATTTGTACGACTTGTACCATTCTTGACACGCTTGACATAGGACTTGTTAAAGTGTTTGAATTGTAATTACTTCTTCCTTTCAATCCTATTAATCAAACTTGCAAATATCATTTCTTGTTAACAAACTGGACATTTTCAAGGCTATCTAGCTACGAGCAAGGAAGAGCAACCATCTAGTTGGTTTTCTCGACCCAGAAATGGTTTGCCTAAATAACATTGAGGCCAAGTTTAGTGAAATCCATGACTATGTCTTACGGTGCATGATCTTTCACCAAGACAAGGAGTATATCATGTTCCCATACAACCAAAGATAAGTGAAATTAGAAACTATGATTCTTGGAATAATTTGGAATGTGAAATAACTTAATCACACTAATTCATTGCATGTACCACTAGATCCTTGTGGTCTTGATACCAAATGAAACAAGCTCATTTACCTTGACCCCTTCCATAAAGGCAATCACACTTACCATCCTCTTAGTAATTTGATGCAAGAGGCGTAGGATAGCTATGTTCATCAAGGAGGCAAGCACAAAACTGGTTGTGACTCCCTAGGGTTCATCGAGAAATTTAAATGCCCGCAACAGCCTGGAGTAGGGAATACTTGTGCTTTCTATGTATTTCACCACATGAACAAGTTGACATTGCAGGTGATGAATTCTAATCCTGAGGTTGGTGGGGGGGAAAACAACTAACGACCACATATCATTCTAAATATTACTATAGACATATACTAATATGACTCAACTTTTGATTTACAGGAGCGCCCATGGAATATGAAGGGTATCAACCTCCATGCCCTTAGAGAACAGTTGGCAAAGTTCATCATATTTAATGTCGTGAGCAAAAGTGGAGCTTTCTCTGGGCTGTCCACGTGTAGCTCCAACTTAAATTGGAACTTTGGTATTGTGTCTTCAAGTAAAATTACACATGTTTATGGCCAATCAATGCGCAATGGTCTTGCTTTGGTATTGTCCATGTGTCTCTAGACTTGTAATAATCCATCTCTAGCTTTATATATTTATGTGAACCTAAGTACTGTGAACTTTGTAATCTATTATATTTTATTTATATCTTTCGTCGCTATAACTTATAACAAATTTGGTTTGTTATTTACCTCTAGTTTGAATCAATTTAATGGATGTTCCAAATTTGTGAATTGCATGAAATGAAATTTTGATGTAATCTATGAGAAATGCATATGTGATATATGCATGAATCGTATGAAATGAAAATTTGATGTAATGTGATATATTGAGAGTAATTGGTGTATAAATGTGGGCACATATGGGTGTTTCTCTGTGCAGGGGCATGGCTAGCAAATTTGATGTTAGAAAAAAAGAAAAACTATTTTTGGTATTTTTATCATCTGTAACGGCTCTATCACCCTCTTATGTAACGGCTGTAAAAAGGCCAACCGTTATAGATGATACCCTCATCTATAACGGCTTATGTTCTCGAACCATTTGTAACGGTCACCTAGCCGTTACAGATGACATGACACACTTGTAGTTGTTATGTTGTTACGGATACATGTTAAAGATGACATTTTTTAGTCGTTAGAGCATCTCCAAGAGTTCCCTATTTAGTTTTCTAATATTTGATTTTTAGAAAAATAAGAAAATTCACTCTTCAACAATTCCTAATATATACTCCTAATTTTTATGTACTTGGGAAATTCGCATCGTTTCGCGTAACTTTGCACGGAGCTTTCGTCGCGCGGATACAGCCTCCCACGCGACTTCCTCCTTGCCGTGCCTTCTTTTACCCACGCGAGAAGCAGATCGGCGTCGGGTCGCGGTAGAGCGCACGCAAGAAGCAGAGCCACCCTCCTCCCCCGCGTCCAGCACCGCATGGCAGCGCCGTTGCCGCTCGCCCGGTCACCGGGTCACCGCGCCCACGCTCCACCGCCGCTGCGCCGCACGGCCGAGTCGTGCTCCACCGCCGCTGCGCCATACGGTCGTGCCGTCGCCGTCGCAGCTCGCGGTGTACCGAGTATAATACTTGTGGCTGTCTACTTGTTTGGCTGAAATCTGAATGGATAAGGTTTAGATTGGTTTGCCGGGGCAAGGAGTAGTAGTACTTGCAGATTGGATTGCCGGGGCAGGGAGTAGTAGTACTAGCAGATTGGTTTTTACTGTGCACTACCCATTGTAGTACGATACAGTACTGTAGTTTATTTTTTAAGTTTTTTACTATACAGTAATAGTACAATGTTTATTTTATGTGTAGCAAATTGAATGCAGTAGATGTTTTGTTGTTGCTGACACAGCTCTTCTCTAACAATTAGCTCACTGCGTTACACACTGTGTGGCAAAATTATAGCTTTGTTGCATTGGGCTGGAGCCTAGAGGTAAAATTGGATTAATCAGGCATGAACATATGAGGCAAAAGAAAATTCCAATATAGGGCATATGTTCATTTATTCGTTCGTGAAAATTTTGGTTCTGCATTTCTCAATTGTGTATCGCCTAGTTTTGGTCGCATGTGTTAATTTTGTCACCTAGTAAAATTTTATTATTCATGGCATTTGGTAATGATTTCTTTATCCATATTTGCAGGCTCCTCGTAATGTCCGGTGGTGGATATTGGACTGACTTGGTCACGGGATTTGAGGATGTGTCATATAAGGACGTGCACATAGGAGCTAGTCTTGAAGAAGATGAAGTGCAGGCAGTAGCAGCTGTTGAAGTTGTAGAAGTGCAGCCCAGTGCTGGTAGTAAACGCCCACGCATTCCAAGGCCAAACGCCAAGAGGCAAAAAAATTTCAGTCCAAACGAGGATGAAATTATTGTCTTCGCTTGGTTGAACGTCAGCAAAGATCCCGTGCAAGGTGCTAATCAGTCTCATGCCTCCTCTTGGCGTAGAATTTTTTAGTACTATGAGACCAGTGGCGGATCCAACAGGGGCGGATCCAACAGGGGGGCTAGGAGGGCTCTAGCCCCTCCTACCGCCAGAGAACCCCCTTAGCCCCCCTTTAACCCCCTCTCCCCAAAAAATTTCAGCCATGGAGAAAGAAGCCATGGGAGAAAGAAAAAGAAGGAAGAAGTAGAGAGAGAGAAAATGACTTGTGGACCGTTTGATCAAAGATCAACGGTCTAGATTAGAAGTCACATACCTCTTCGCTACTTTTAAACCCTGGCCTATTATGTATTTAACCCTCAGTCCGTAGTAGTTCAAAAATATTTATGTTTTGGTCCCTAACTCTTACCAAATAACCCCTCAACTCCTCAATAAATACTCTCACAGTTCACCCTTGTTGTTTTACATGCTACACCTCCGATTTATCTACATAATTACGTATAGGTTCGCTTTTTGTATTTTAAACCCTCTAAACTCTGTTTTCTTGCCAACCAGCCCCTAGAACTTGTTTTATACATAACTTTCTCGTTTTAAATCTGATTAGTGTGATTTCTGTGCTCACGTGTTCGTAGTTATGTGTAGATTAATTTAAAATCTCTTGTCCACTCTATCTTCATTGATTGGTGTATTGTTGTAATTAATAGTAAATTATTTGCATGTATGGCTTGATTTGGATGTTTGTATGGTGCTATTGATCACATATAGACGAATAGCTGTATGAGTTAATTGAAAACGGAATCTTGAGGACAACTATTAACAACAAGCATTTGAATATGATAGTTTAGTCCTCCTTAATATTTTTCCTAGATTCGTCACTGTATGAGACCCATAGGAAGTCATTTGCAAGCCGAACAGAGAGTTCACTACTGCATAGATGGATGCATATTTTGGAAAATGTCAACAAGTATTGTTCTTGCTATGATGCGATTGAGCATAGAAATCAAAGTGGAAAAACCATTCAAGACAAGGTTAGTGCTAATGTATTTTTTTTCCATATTTCATTAATCTTAGAATACATACACGTTGATATTTAATAAACACATATGTTTGTAGGTTACTGAAGCATTAACTATGTTCAAAGGAATGAATGGTGATAAGACATTCACTCTCATGCATTGCTGGAACATTTTGAAGGATGAAGAGAAGTGGAAGCCCAAGAGGAGAGAACTAGCATAGGTGAAGCAAGCCTCTAAGAAGAAACAAAGGGTTCGGCCGAAATCCACCCCCACAAATGTACAAGTCAACATCACTGAAGATGTCAATGAGATTGCACCCCCAGAGATCGAAGCCCGAAAGAGGCCACAGGGGCAAAAGAAGGCAAAAGATGCTTTAAGGCGAGGAGGAGGTGAAGCTTTGAGGCTTTGGATAAAATGTGGGCTAAGAAGGAGGCATTTGACGTGGAGAAAGAGAAGAAGAAAGAGGATAGACACATGGCTTATCTTGAGCTAGATAAAAATATCTGCGTTAGAAGAAAAAAAGGTGGAAAATGACACGATTGAAAAGGAAGAAAAAATAATGGCAATGGACATTAGCGCCCTGACCCTGCTGCATATGGAGTATTTGTCTAAAATACTCCATATGCTTTGGTTCTGTGTCTACTTGTTGCTGAAATTTGTCATGGACCATTTTGTTGGTCTGTAGCTGTAAGAAGTTTTAAGACTACAGAAAGTTTTCTGGAATTGAAGACATACTGCATTTGACTCAGAACTGGACAAAGACTCCAATGTCCTCGATTAGTTCAATTTGATGTGAAGTTCATTATAAACTGCCACCTTATTTATCTCTGCTACTACCTTCAATGAATTCTGTTATGTGAAATGTTAAAATGTTAACTATACACATTTGTCATAAACTGTTTAGAGTGTTGAAAACACACTGATAAGACATTACGACACATACTGGAATATAAGCTAGCTCATGATGATGTAGACGGGAAATGTTGTTTGCTTTGCCACAGGTTTAAGAACATCCCTTTCTATGCCTCCTTTGCGATGATGACATGGCAGATCTTTAAAGTTTTTGATTAATTATTGGGATTTTTTTGAAAGCGGGTGATTTTTTATCTAATATTTGGAAGTTTAATTTTAGGCAATTTTTTTAAGATGCTCTTATTTTGTGCTCACTCAGATTTTTAAATATGTAGTTATAGAATTCAGAAACTGAAAAACTCTAATTTTTGTTTAAATTTTTAAAAGCTGCCTATCAACTACCATTGACCAGAACTACACGGCGCACTGCGACGTCTCTTACTCGATTGTAAAGTTTACCGCCCGTCGTACTAGTCTACGTACGTGTTGGACTTGTTCTTCTCCAGGCTACTTTCCCAGTTGGTCCCTCGCTCTCCAATCTGCCACATCAACAAATTAACTCTGCACTATGCACAACACTATCAGAATACTAGTCTTTTCCCCGGTTCCGGTCACGCCGGCAAAAAAGCAGAGCAGCGAAACATGTCGCCGCCGCTGAAGGTGTTCGGCTCGGCGCCGTTCACGAACGTGGCGCGGGTGCTGCTCTGCCTGGAGGAGGTCGGCGCCGAGTACGAGATGGTCGACGTCGATTTCGGTGCCAGGAAGCACAAAGGCCCCGACCACCTCGCCAGAAACGTATGTATGCAGTACACACAGACAAGATTAATTATTTCTTGCTGTCGAATTGAGCGACGAATTCTTGCCGAGTTGCAACTTGATTTTGTCCTTGGTGTTCCATCAGCCGTTCGGGCAAGTTCCGGCTTTCCAGGACGGAGACCTGATGCTCTTCGGTGAGTAATACACATTTGAACTATCGAGCAAAAAAAATTCACACGAATTCGCCTCAAAAAATTATTGAATCTTTGTGTTCAAAGAGTCCCGTGCGATTTGCCGATACATTCTCCGGAAGCACAGGGCGACCGACGAGGCCAACCTGCTGCGGGAAGGCGATCCCTCCGAGTCGGCGGTGGTGGACGCGTGGCTGGACGTGGAGGCG
This sequence comes from Oryza australiensis, assembly GCA_019925245.2. NCBI lineage: Eukaryota > Viridiplantae > Streptophyta > Magnoliopsida > Poales > Poaceae > Oryza > Oryza australiensis. The sequence goes on from JAIFGZ020000436.1 coordinate 92,136, forward strand.
CTCCGGTACGAGCCCGCGGTGCACGCCGTATTCATCCAGAGCCGCGTCGTCCCGGCGCTGGGCGAGGAGCCCGACGAGTGGGTCATCGCCGAGAGCGTCGCGCGGCTGAGGGAGACGCTCGCCGTGTACGAGGCCCGGCTGGAGGCCACGCGCGGGTACCTCGCCGGCGACGAGGTGAGCCTCGCTGACCTGAGCCACTTTCCGTACACGCGTATCGAAACTTGGTTTCGACAATAGAAATTTGAGGGTGCAGTCAAGATCGTCAAGCTTGATGGGTTAGACGGAAAACAAGGTTTACACAGGTTCAGGCCCTCTCGTGAGGTAATACCCTACTCCTGTTTCGGGGATTCAATCCGCCGAGTGTATATTGATCTCAAGATCTAAGGCTCCTAAAGTCTAAAGCTCTTGCTCATCAACTCTCATATCTCATATCCCTCAAAGGACGCCTCTCACCGCCTTATATAGTCTTGGGAGGCGGGCTTACAAGTCGAAAACCATATCTTACTCTAAGTCGGTTTCCTCAATCTTACCAAACCGCGACTATGGGCCGCTGCCTTATCTCAATCGACAACGTAACACCCAAGTCATGTTTGGTTTACAGATATGATAGGCGCAGTCTATCCCTACCTTCAGTCAGATAAGCTTGCCATGTAGATATCCGATTGCCATAATCTTCACAGTAGCCCCCGAGTCCTTTTCAGTCGACGAGACAACTCACCATCAAACCAAGACAGTATACAGCAAAAAAACTCTTTGGCCGAGTGCTTCTGGCGCTGAGTGATTCCATCATCTCTGCCTGAATCTCCCGAGTGGCTCCAACGACTGTGAAGGGCTAGAAAATATCTAAAAAAATTCTCAAAAATAAATATCTAGGTGCATCTCCTGATGCACCTAATTAGGTATAGCCCCTGACTATGTGGTTAGTCAAAAACATACAAAGCATATAGTCAAGAACTATAAAAAATCATACTCATATGAATGCTTAGCTCAAGCTAAAGCAATCATAAAAAATCATATAACACATCACTCGGCAAGCTCATGCTTATCCGAGTAGATTCGCCCGAGTCATCTTGAAACAAATAATTTAACTAGCCCTCACGGGTAAGAAATCAATTCGCTCGGTAAGCTCATGCTTATCCGAGCTGATCTTTTCGAGTCATCCCTGAAATTTGCCCGAGTCATCTCAGAACAAATAATTCTTATATAGATGCTTAGCTCAAGCTAAAGCAATCATAAAAAAATCACATCACTCGGCAAGCTTATGCTTATCCGAGTAAGTTCGCCGAGTCGTCTCGAACAAACAATTTAATCAACCTTTATAGGTAAGAAATTAATTCACTCGGCAAACTCATGCTTATCCGAGTTGATTTGTCCGAGTCATCTCGAAACAAATAGCTCAATCGACCCTCATGGGCAAAAACACTCGGCAAGCTCATGCTTATCCGAGTTAACTTGCCGAGTCATCTCGGGACAAATAATTTAGTCAACCCTCATGGGTAAAAAATACTCGATAAACTCGTGCTTACCCGAGTTAACTTGCCGATCATCTCGGAACAAATAATTTAATTGGCCCTCATGGGTAAACAAAATTTTTCAGTCATCTGAAAGATATGACCAAAATATTAAATAGCTCCTGCCATAATATTGGTCTTAATCTAAAAAGATCTTTACCAAGGTAAAAAAATAGCATTGATATAATCATTTAATCAAATGCTTTAAAACCAAATAGTTCCAAGCATCAGGACAACCATGAAAAACTTAACTATTTGTCACCTTTCAAATTGCATTGTGCCAACTTTTCATTAAGTTATGCAAACCGCGGTATGAAAGGATTTTAAAGGTATTGGGCTATGTGACACGTGCATATTGCCGGGCAAATCTGCTTAAGTCCATCCACTTAAGTCCCTAAGGACACGTGTCAAGCCACACCTTAGCTGGCCGCAAGTCTCTCATGGGCTCGGCCCAATCGCGAGATAACTTGGCAAAAACCCTCAAGTCTTTTTACGAAGCCTCGAGGTCATCCTCGACACTTCATCTTTCCTAAAAATTTCCTCTTTCGCAGCCTTGTTCACCAGCTCTCCATGGAGAACCCTAAACTCGTGTGCACGCAAATCCATCCATCTAGGAACTCTTGTTCCATCACAAGCCATCTTCCGCATCCAGCCTCCAAGATTCCCTTGTCGTTCGAGGTTCAGTCGGGAGTGAGTTTAATCATCTTGGTCTCTTTATGCCTCCGATGTGAACTTGTAGGTATCTAGCTTATTTATGTTAATGCCTTGACCCGAGTCTTCATAGAAAATTTTTTAAGTAATTTTCGTCATGTCACCAAGCCTAAGCTTGATTAGATCATCGAGAAAATTCTCGAGTCCTTATCTATTGAACTCAAATCAAAGAACATTAAACAATGATAAACCAAATATAAACAAGTTGTCGAAGAAGATCATGCTTTATTGACACGTATGCAGCCCCTCGTCAACTCAAGAAGTCATCTTGCTTGAGGTTGGCAGTCAAGAATAACATGAAACTTACGGTAATTTAAGCATAGTATCGTCGAAGATGTTCAATATTCCAGGAGTTCTCCACCATAGATCCATCTTCGCGCTTTAGTCGACATGCTCCTGGCCGAGTCACCTCAGCGATTATGTATGATCCTTCCCATAGTGGAGATAATTTATGACGGTCCTTGGTGGTATGGATCTTGCGTAGAATCAAATCGCCGACAATGAAAGCTCGCGCCCGAACATTGCGGCTATGGTATCGTCTAAGTCCTTGAAGTTATCTTGCCGACTGGATCAAGGAAGATTTTCTTCGTTTTGGCGTTGCCTTGTCCCGACTTGGCTATCTTCTCTGTATGAATTTCACCATCTTCAGATGTTGATGCAGCCAGTCGGATTTCTTTCTGGCCACATGATCTCTCACAAGATTGGGCCATATCGCAGCTTTGTTTGTTGCAGGTGAAGGCTTGTTTGACGTCGCTGCGCAGGGTGATGACGCTATTGGGGCCGGGCATCTTCATGCAGAGGTAAGTGTAGAGTGGTATCACCATGAACTAGGCGAGAGCAGGCCTCCCAACGATTGCGTGGTAGGCCGTCTCAAAGTCGGCCACCTCGAAGGTGATGTTCTCCGTCCGGAAGTTCTCCCGAACTCTGAAGGTGACTGGAGGGGCGATGTGCCCGAGTGGCGTAGATGACAGCCCTGGGATAACTCCGTGGAAGAGGGCTGAGCTTGCCTTCAACTCGGATCTTGGAATATGCATCTCGTCCAAGGTCTTGGCAAACAGGATATCGAGGACGCTGCCCCCATCGATAAGGACGCGCTTAAGCTTGATATTCCGAACCACCGGGTCAAGTACCAAGGGATACCGCCCCGGGTGAACCACTCGGTCAGGATGATCCGAGAGATTAAACGTGACGGCCACCTCTGACCATCGTAGATGTTGTGGGACTTCGGTTTGTGCCGCATTGACCTCGTGGTCCATCAGCTTTTGCTTCCTCTTGGACTTATAAGCCTGTGGCCCCCAAAGATGTGATTCAGCTCGCCCACGGGGTCTTGAAAAGGCTCTGAATTTCCAGTCGGATTATTCTTCTTGGTTCTCGATGGACCGGCTTCATCAGTCGGCTTCTTGTTTAACCGTGCCGCATATTGCTCGGTGAATTGCTTATAGATGATGCGTGCACTGAGCGTTCACGATCGTTCATGATCGCGTCGTATGCCGCAACTCAGGGACAGCGTTGAGAGCTGGACGTGGTCGCAACCAAGTCCTCAGGCCGGCGCTTGCGATCTTTCTGGCCATGATTGCTATCGCCGTTATCCTTCTTAGGATGTCGGCTTCCTCCCGACTGCTTGTCGTCCCTTTCGTCAGGCCGATCTTGGCGTGCCGCTTTGATCGCGTCGCTAGATTTGGCGTAGGAGTTTGCTGTCTCGAACATCTACTTCACCGTCTTCGGTGGCTTGCGCCCAAATTTTCCGATCAACGGCTCATCATGGACTCCTTTACGGAAGGCGGCGATGATGATGCCGTCGGTGATGTTGGGGATCTTGTTGCGCTTTTCGGAGAAGCGGATGTAGTCTTTCAATGACTCGTCTGGCTTCTGGACGACGTTGTAGAGATCAAAGTGGGTTCCAGGCCTCTCGAAGGTACCCTGGAAGTTGGGATGAAATGGTCTCTTAGCTCGCTCCACGAGCCGATCGAGCCTCTTGGCAGGCTCGTGAGCCAATTCCTAGCTGAGTTGGCGAGGGCCACGGGTAGGTAATTGGCCATGGCCTTGTTGTCACCGCTGCTTTGCACGGATGGCGAGGGTGTACACGGTCGGCCACGACTCGGGGTCGGTCTTGCCGTCGTACTTCTCGATTCCGGTCGGCTTGAAACCGTTCGGCCAATGCACTCGGCGGAGCTCCCGAGTGAAAGCTGGTACCCCGTCGTCATTGCTGTCGGGTGATCCCCTCCGATCTTCCCGAGTGCATTGATCTCGCTCTTGGTAGCGACGATCGAGGACTTCCCGCAGATCACTCGGCGAGGTCCTCGGCAGGCTGGTTGGGTAGCTGGAGCTGTTGTTGTGGCGGACGAGGTGGTGGACGGGTGGACGTCCATGTCGCTTCTCGCGGGAGTCGGCCGTTTGCTCCTGATGCTTCTGCGTGGACTCGTGGCGTGGGCCTCTTGGCCTGGTTGTCGACCGGTCCGACTCGGGCCTCTTGTAATCCCTTGACCTTAGCGACGGGAGCCGGCTTCTGTCGGGCGTTTCAGCCACGGACTCAGTCGGCCTTCGTGCTGAGGTGGAGGGATGACCGTTGGTTGTAGCTGCGACGATGGTCTTGATCTTGTCGAGTATTGGAGTCACGTCGGCGGGTGCCATCTCCATGACGGTGTCCAAGAGTGTGAGTGCGGCAACAGCGTTCTGTTGTGGCGTCTGGAAGATGTTGGTGTTGCGGACCCGCGTTTGGAGGATAGCCTCCTGGGCGGATCGTCCGGCTGCCCGTAGATCTTGCTTTCTTTTGTCGGCATCTTCCCTGCGTTTCTTCTCCTCCTCAGCCAGCTTGCGCTCTTGCTCGATCTTGGCTCGCTCTTCCTCCGCAAGCCTGCGGGCCATGGTTGAGTCGTTCTCGGCCGGCTCAGCCATGAGAACGTCGAAGCACTTCGGCTCGTAGTCCTTGTGACAGTCGGAGTCGTCAGCTTCGTCTGAGGGGATGCCATAGAGGTCGTCAAAGTCGGCGGAGCTGAGATATTCGTTGAGCTCCGAAGATGAGCATGAGCCGAGCAGTGGAGGATGCAGCGATCTCCCTTGATCTGGGCGGCTCGGGTCGGATCGCTCCGGTCAGTCGGAGCTTGGTGATGCGGGCTCTTCCGAGTGGGTCGACCTCGACTCGGGGGAGAGGAGTTTGCCGTAGATCTCGGCGGCGTTTGGTAATCCAAACGGCACCGAGAGGTATTCTTTGGAGTAGATCGTCTCCGTTGGGGAGACGAGAAGATCGATGCAGATTTCGGCGGTGTTCGGTAATCCGAACGGGGCCGAGTGAAGTCCTTTGTTGGAGAGGGTGGAGTGCATCTTGGACTTGAAGATGTCGTCGAAGATCTCGGCGCTATACAGGAGCCCGAACGGCGCCGAGTAGGTCTCTCCTTCCGACTGGTTCGAATCCGAGTCGAAGGAGGAGTGCTTGTCGAAGTTGTCGGCGGCGAAGTCGCCGAATCCTGAAGGAGATCCCATCACGCTTGATGGCGAGATTGTTGAAGAAGTCTCGACGCGCGGTCCCCTACCTGGCGCGCCAACTGTCGAAACTTGGTTTCGGCAATAGAAATTTGGGGGTGCAGTCAAGATCGCCAAGCTTGATGGGTTAGACGGAAAACAAGGTTTACACAGGTTCAGGCCCTCTCGTGAGGTAATACCCTACTCCTGTTTCGTGGATTCGATCCGCCGAGTGTATATTGATCTCAAGATCTAAGGCTCCTAAAGTCTAAAGCTCTTGCTCATCAACTCGCATATCTCATATCCCTCAAAGGACGCCCCTCACCGCCTTATATAGTCTTGGGAGGCGGGCTTACAAGTCGAAAACCCTATCTTACTCTAAGTCGATTTCCTCAATCTTACCAAACCGTGACTATGGGCTGCTGCCTTATCTCAATCGGCAACGTAACACCCAAGTCATGTTTGGTTTACAGATATGGTAGACGCAGTCTATCCCTACCTCCAGTCGGATAAGCTTGCCATGTAGATATCCGATTGCCATAATCTCCACAACGTGCTACTTCATGGAGATGCCGTACGCGGCGCCGGTGTTCGCCGCGTACCCTCGAGTGACGGCGTGGTGGGAGCGCCTGGTGGACAGGCCGTCGGTCAGGAAGGTGGCCACCATGATGAGCGGCGGCGAGGGTTGATACGTGTGGTGCTGCTTAGCTACTACTTTTTCTTAAAAAGGAGAATTCTAATGGAGAGCGTTTATATTTGATTTTTGAATTTTTTTTGAATTTTTTTATTTTTTAATTTAAAAATAACCTTTTAGCCACGGCAACAAAAACAACGTTGATACATGCGTGAAAGTCATGAAAGTTTTGTCCTATCATGTCATCGAGAGTGACTTGGCCAAACAACGCTGTCACGGCAGTCAAACCAGCATAAGTAAATAATGTTGTCAAGCCAGCCAAATCAACGTATCATTGTTATTTTGTCACGTCAACAGTTGATGTCGTCAAAAGTTATGTTAGAAATATGTTTTGAAAGGATTTATTTTTAAAATTAAAATTTTAAAAAGTTCAAAAATAAAAATAAAATCTTTATATTTCTGGCCTCTGTACAGGATGCTTGGTACTACAGTATTGCCTATTGCTAATCATAATGACCACTTATTTCTATGTGTGAATTTGTGATTAAGACAGAGTGTGTACCTTTGCGATACGGGATGGATACGTATTCCACATCCATGAGTTTTCGCTCAACTCTTTTCATGTGTCTAAGTTTCAAGTCAAAAATTCTGTTTTGCTCTTCTACATATGCTAATTACGTTACTTGACTTCGAGAGTTCGAGTGGACTATTAACATTTTTAAGTGATGAACTTATGATACTGTATCTCGCTTATAATCATAGGCGCGCGCATGCTAGCTTCTGTGTCGAAATTAGAGGTATGTTCGTGCAAATTTAGCCCGAGACACATATACAAGACCAAAAATAATAATCATAATATTGAGCTCCAACCCTTAAGAGGGATGGAAAGCCTCGGTGTACAAGTCGACTGCATTACATATAGAGAACAAAATATAAGACATCTCATAAGTTAAGCTCTTGATATAACATCAGTATACATCTCCCCGGCTTTCGTTACTGATGATCATTATTTGTTCTCCGCTATCTAAAGTTCTGACCAATGCAATTATTTTTATAGTTTATTAATAATAAATTAAAAATATAATGGTTTCACAATATTTTCCACGTTGAATCAACCCAATGCATATTCTTATATAAAAAGTATTTTTGTGTCCATCAATTTTTTCGAAATATTAGGTTGTCTTGCCGATCGACTAATTGCAATTATTTAGCTATAATCGCGTCGTTGTCTTGCTGATCCTGCTGCTTCTTGAACACCTTGCGTTGCACGTGCTGCTTGAATGTGCGCGGCGCGAAGAGCGGCTTGCCATCGCCGTTGGCGAGCAGCTCCGGCACCGGCTGCAGCAGCACGGATTCCTGCGGCGGCTCGCAGAAGACGACCCAGGAGACGCGCACGGTCTCGCGGCTGACGAGGCCGCGGTGGAGCACGCTGGTGTATCGGCCGTTGGTGAGGATCTCCAGGGTGTCGCCGACATGGACGACGATGGTGCCCGGCTCGGAGCGCGCGGTGACCCAGCGCCCGGCGTGGTGCACCTGCAGTCCCGGCACGCCGTTGTGGAGGATGAAGGAGAGCGCGCTGACGTCGGTGTGTGCCTCGACGCCGATGGCGAGGTCAGGCCGTGGGCACTTCGGGTAGTAGTTGATCTTGAGCTGGAGGAGCAGGTCGTCGTCGACGCCGTGCTCATGTCCTTTCAGGCGCATTTCCAGTGTCTCCTCCGGCAGGCCGAGGCCGAGGGAGAGGATGGCGAGCAGCTTGGACGCGAGTCTCCGGACGCGGCCACCGAAGTCGCGTGACACGGGGACGTACTCCGTCGGGTGTGCCGGCCAGAGCGAGTGGTCGGCGAGGTGGTCTGGGTAAACGAGGTGGAACAGGTAGTCCTCCCACTCTCTCTTCCCGCTGGCGTTGGCGGCGAGCTTGCTGCCGTACCCCTGCAGCCGCCCCGCCGCCGGGTCGTTGGCGTACGCCTCCTTCTCCGCGATGGGCAGCGCGAAGAATGCCTCGCCCGCCGCGCGCAGGCGGTCGACCACGTCGTCCGGGAGGCCGTGGCCGGCGATGTGCATGACGCCCCAGTCCGCGGCCGCCTCGCGCACCGCCTCCACGCACGCGCGCCTGCCGTCGCCTTGGTCGTCGAACGCGGAGATGTCGACGACGGGGATGCGGGCGGTGTCCTCGGACGCGGTCCGGGCGAGCTCTAGGGCGTCGCCGAGATCGGTGCGCTCCTCCTCCGGGCGGACGTACTCCGGCGGGATGGCGGAGACACCGCTCAGGCTGAGGGCCTCCACTCTCAGCTCCACATCCGTCATGTCGCCCTCTCGAGATCGATGTAGCCTTCGCCGGTAATGGCGCGGTAGTAGCTAGGGTAGTAGCACAGCTGCTCAAGTACGTACTCGATCGGCGGCCGGTGATGGCGAGGCAGGCGGAGCGCGCCCAGCTTTATACTCCGGCGCTGCCGCTGCCTTGCTCCATCCATCCATCGGTGTATGTGTTGTAACTTGTATAGCTAACAACAACCAGCGTTGTCGAGCACGCGCGGTTAGCTCCATCCATCAATCACGTGCGTGTTCGTATGTTTCAGGACCGACACTGCCCCTGTTGTTTCTTAGTATAATTCAGATGCGATTTTGCTATATATTTACCATAAATTTTCTCCCAAAAATTTAACAAATATAAATATAATATAATTATAATATAACTTACACGTAAGTTATATATAATTTCATATAATTTTTAAACGTTAGATTTGCTTTAAATTTTATATAAAAAAACACAGCGTATACATATAAAAAAATTTGGTCCCACGACCTTCGTTTTATGGAAATACCACTGTCATGAAATAACACGTCGGTGCCCATTAGGGATGAAAACGGTCGGGAACGGTCGGAAAAAGACCTTAACCATTCCCGTTCCCATATTTTTTAGCGGGAACGAAAATGGAAATGGGAAAGACGGACGGAAAAACGAATTCGGTAATACGAGACATCGGGAACGGTCGGGAACGATTGGAAGCATGTCAATTACGATCAGGAATCGATAAAAGAAAACAGAAACATCGACACACATATAACCACTTCAAAGAGTTAACTAGATACAACAATTATAACCATATATAATCTCATGGTATGAGTGAAGGTTTTATTATGCACATGAGCTTACAATGTTCTAAAAATTCTATGAGTGAAGATTTAATAGACTAAAGTGAATGTTTTATTATGCACATGAGCTCAAAAACAGGAATTTCCCGCGGAAATTTTCTCGGATAAATACAGGATCCGTGAATACGGTCGGGAAAACATCCCAACCATTCCCGTTCCCTTTTCCCGTTTTCCCGTTCCCCTTTTTTCGTTCTCGTTTTCTCGCGGATACGGTATTCGGTCGGAATTTTCGGTATTCGGTGACGGTCGGTACGGGATTTTCCTGTCCCCGCTTTCATCCCTAGTGCCCATCATCAGTGCCGGTTCGATAAAAACCTCTACACTGATGATGATTTACTGCCAAAAAAATATGTTCGCGCTATGCACATGCATGCTTCCCTAACATTTATGAGGAGACATCAGTGTCAGGTTTTATAACCTTTCAACACCGATTGTTTGACGACTTATCAGTGCAGGATCTTGTTAGTATAGCGGGATGACTGTACTTTTGGCAAGAAACGACATCACTGCCGAGTCATAGCAATACTCGACACTGATACCACTTATATCAGTTACATTTTACAATAAAATTACACCACAATTATACTATATTTATTTTTTCAAATAATAGCATGTTATTGATGGATTTTGAAAAGTTATATATAAGTTAGTTATATGCAAGTTGCAATGTAATGTAATTACATTACAAGTACTATACTTACATCTATCAAATTTTTTAGAAAAAATTTATCAATAAATATATATCCCTCGACACTGGAAGCTCCTAATAATCCCATTTTAAAAGGAACGCGTTCACGTACTTCCTATTTTTGTTTCGTGTATAACATATCTATCGGCGGCGTCGGCCTTCACAAAGCAACCGAATTAAATCCTTTTTTATTTTAAATTCTGTTTCAAAATAAGAAAGAATTATTTTTGTTTCTACAGATTGCGTTCAACAATGCCCCTGGAAGACGCGTAAAGAGAACTTGTGAGATTTGAACAGAGAACTTATGAGATTTGATTCATTCTGGAAAAAAAGGACTCTCTATTCTATCATTGTACAGGCGCATATGACTCATTTCTGAAATACCATTAACGAAATGATTTCGAGGTACTCCCATATAAATTCATTGCATGCTCGTTGGCCTTTAAGGCATAACCAGAATTTGATTCCAGAACGTAAAATTTTTATTGTAGAACTTATTTTGTAGTTGATTTTTGGACTTTTTCCCCTAGTGTTTTCTAGTTTTCAACCTTAGCATTTGGACCGTTAAGAACGAAACTTTAAGTGTTAAGCACCATTTCTACTATGGTGGAATTATGATTGTGTACGAGCACGAGGCTCACTCCTATTGAATGGTCTCAAGTACCACGCACCTAGGCTGAGGCAACACCCTAAAAATATTTTATTTCCGGTGTAAATGGTCCTTGGCACCTTTTCATTTTAGTCCTCATGCTTTTTAAATTTACATGGAGGTCTAAAATTTTAGCATAAAATCTACAAACTAATATAAAAATTCATCTCTCCTCTCCCCACTATCCATCGACTGTTCCCCTCTCCTCTCTCACCACTGAGCTCACTCAACGGTGACAATGAGATCCTCCCGATGGAGGCCACAAGCTGAATACCCTCTTTCCTCCACACTAAGTTCCACTATATGGTGACCATGAGCTCCTCGCTGTTGAGTCATTGATACAGCGGAATTCATCGCCTTTCATTTCTCACCCACCCTCTCTCTCCACTACAAAAGCCATCATGGACAGGTTGAGGCCTTGGCGGTGGTCTACTCCTTGCTTAAGATCCGACGGAGGTTGTTGTCACACCCCAATTTTCATTCGGGATTAAAAATAATTTAATAATGCATGTTCTAGAAATTTTATTAAAAAGAAAAATAAATTATCAAGTGAATTGAAAAAGAAAATTAAATTTCCCTTTAAAATTAATTGCTGAAAATATTTTTGTAATATTCTCCATGCCCTAAAATACTCTCTGAAATTTTTCGTGAAATTTTGGAGCTCCAAAAATAATTTTAGTAATAAAAAAGCATTTATGTGATTATTTAAATAAATAATTTAATCAGTAAATGATCTGGTTATATTTTTATTAAATACTTTGAGTGTCCATTTATTTTTAAAATTTTTCTTGGAATTATTTAAGTACTAGAAGTATTTATAAAAATACAGAGATCATTTATGTGATTAAATAAAAAGAAAAACAAAATTTTAAATTCCTCTCCTGTGCTTGGTCGTTTTCGGCCCAACTTCGCAAGCCCATTTTCCCTCCCCATGGCCATCCTTCTCTCCTTGGTCCATTGACTCGTCGGCCCGCTCCCTTGTGCAAAGTCCGTTTTCCCTCCCCGGCCCTCTCTCTCCCTCTCGTCGACAAATGGGACCAGGGCCCACCTGTCATCCCCTCTCCTTCCTTCCTAGCCACCGATAGGTGGGTCCCACCTGTCAGGCTTGTCTCTAACCTTCGGGCGCCATTTTTGCTGCCGTACCACGTCTCCGTGCTTCTCGGCCACCTCGCGCGCTCCCGCACCGCCTCGCTCCCGCACGTGCAAGCCTCAACCGCCTCTCTTGCCCACGCCATTTCACCCCCACTCCCTGCGCAAATCGACGCCGCGTGCCGCCACCATAGCCCACGTCGGTCGCCCTCTCCGCCCGTGAAATCCGCCGCTTCCCAGCCTCCGCACCGCCTTCCTACGGCTATAAACATTCCCCAAGCGTCCCTGGTCATTTCCTCTCTCTCTCTCCCGAGCCTGTTGCGCTCCCCATTGCCCTCCCCATGCTGCCCTCTCTCTCCTCGGTCATCGCCGCACTTCGACAACGCTCCACGGCTACACTAGCCACCATTGTCTCGTGCCGCTTGCGTCGCTGGCTTCGCCGCATCGAGGGCTACCTCGGTCGGCCCTTGTCCGCCACGAAACACTCTCGTAGTGTTGTCTCCACCACAATCCCAAGTCGCCACCGCCACACTTCCACTCCAACCGCCCGATTCGCACCCTCCACCGCTCGCCGAGCCACCGCGTCTCCACCGCTAGCTTCGCCATTGCGCAAAGAACATCGGCCATCGCTTTCCCCTAATTTCCCACCTGCCAATCATGCTGGTTACCGTTTCTTCCACAAGTCTAGACATTTTCCCGTGAGCACCTCCCATCCCTCTTTCTCCCCTCGTTTTCTCTCTACCAGCCGCTCCCCAGACGAGCCGTGTCGTCGTCCCTCGTCGGCGCATCGCGCCCAAGCGCGCGCCGCTCCCGGCCGAGCGGCTCGGCTTGTGTGCCGCCTTTGCTAGCGTCACCGCCATCGGTCTCATCCGCCCCTCTGCCACGTTGTGCCATGCTCGCATGCGCCGTTTGCCGCTCCGCGTCCTCCGGTGCACGCCGCCGCGCCGATGGCTGCCGCCCGAAACCATCGGGCTACGCGCGTCGTTGCCGTCCCGCCCCATCCGGTCGGCCGACGGCCGCCGCCCCCTATCAACCCACGCCGTACGATCTGCCATCGGGCAGATCGGGGCCGTCCATGTGGCAGCCCACGTGGCCGCCACATCGGTGCCTCGCTGGTGCCACGTGTACGCCACGTGGCGCACTCGCCATGCCGTCGTGGACTCGGTCCTGGGTGGACGGACCGTACCCGCGCACGCCTCCCCGCGCTTACGTCAAGCATCTGCCTTTTTATTTGTAAATTAATTAATAATTATACAATAAATCGAATTAATATCTAGAAATTCATTAAAATGACCCAAAACTTCTAAAATTCATATCTAATCCATGCAAACTTTAAATTGGGCCATTCAAATTTTAAAATTTATCTAAAATTGAGCTATACATGTTTGTTTACTTTTTCATATACTGTTTATTTGGTTTTTATTAGGTTTTTTCCTTATTTTTGCGTGTCAACGTGTAGACTATGTTATTTTGAAAGTTTGTGCTCGTGAAGAAAAAGAAGATTGGCTGAAGAAGCATGGCAAGTCACATTCCCCCTTGAAACATATTGCACCTATTTTATAAATATTTCTCTATTTGTAAATAAAATTGCATCTTTTGCTAATTACTTGGGATGAGAGAACTACCAATCTGCTTTCTTGTGCCATATTTATTTGATATCCATTCTTTGTCAAACTTGGGTGATAATTTGATTGGCTCACGTCACTCGTGTGATCTTGCTAGAATTATTCACGCTTAGCCATGCTTAATTACACTAGCTCACTTATAGTCACATGAACTGATGGTAATGGACCAGTATTATCTTGAAATAAAGGTTAGTCACATGAAATGATGGTAATGGACCAGTATTATCTTGAAATAAAGGTTAAATAAAATATGACCAAATGATGGATTGTGGGTGCATGGTTTGCTAGTGGCACCCATGACAATTAAGGGCTGGTTCGCGGGAAACCTTGGAAGACTTACTGTACTTACCACAAGTAAGAATGGGCAACTGCTCGACTTATAGTATAGCTTTTTTCTGGCTGACGTACCCAGGCAAGGGTGGGTGTGATGGAGTTCGAATGGACCGGGCAAGGTCTATGCAGTTTTCAGATTCACCGCACAAGGGGGCTGCCTACCCTGGATTTAGGGGTAGGGGCGAAACCTTAGTATGGTATCGCTTGGTCAGGGAAAGTTATGCGAAAGATCTTGTCACGATCACTCGCATGGTAACGTGTCCGGCCAGGCATGGTGACATACGGTGGATTATGTCTTGTGGGTACAGTTATATAACTCTGATCAGAGTAGAACTATTCGAATAGTCGTCCCCGCGGTTATGATCGATCGACCAGATTCACCGTGATTAGTCCTACCTTTAATAATTTTACCAAATGGAACTGGTTTAGTTCAGGTGGGATGGTTGGACCTGTTCAACGTGGTTTAGAGTTGTTCACTGGATAATTAGCCTTGACTTAATTAATCAACTTTTTCTGTTTTAAACTAGAAAGGTTTTATGACCGTATTTATGCAAATAGCCCCAAGCCTCTTTTTGTCTCCCCTTACACGTCTTCATCCTCGACGTGGCTTGTTGAGTACGGTGGTTATACTCAGCTTTGTTTTGTTCCCCTTTTCCTAGAAATGTAGTGCTTCTGAGCTAAAGACGGAGTTAGAAGACCAATGCTTAGACCCTAGTTGAGTTTGCGTGTAGAGTGTAGTTGAAGCCATGCTAAAATCGTCTTTTTTTACTGCTGCTGCTTTTTTCGAATACGAGGACTAAGTGTCTATTTTGTAAGTATTTTATGTTTTATTTTACGTTTAGATATATTTATTTATTTGTCATTTTCTATATCTTGATTGATTTTTGAACATAGACTTATATATAAAATTTTTGGGCGTGACTGTCGTGAAGACTGCTGGAGCTTCAGATCCGTGGTCACTCTCACCTCACATCTACTTATTACTTTTGAAGATGGAGGAAGCATCCCAACAGCTTGTTCGAGGAGGATGTCACCGCTGTGCCCTGCTCTCTCCTCCGTCATGGTCCCTAGTGGCATGGGTCGACGTGGATCGAGGCAGCTTAGGCGACGGGGACGGGAGGGACGTCAGCGTCATGTGCAAATCCTGTGACAAGGACGATGGATTGAACACCAAGCTCCCAACAGTAGGAGTGGTCTTCTCGGAGGAGAGCAGAGAAGGGGAAAGGCGAAATAGATGGGGGCATGTCGTGAAGAGACAACATCGGCAGCACGCTGCTCTAAGCATGGCTTTGCGGTTCCTGAGCTAGGGCAAGCCAAGGAGAAGCTTGTTTCTGTCTATACTATTTAAAAGAATATAGCGGATGCATTCGCAACCCCATCTACTTTCATTCTCATGGTAGTTTTACAAATTACCCATTCAATTTATTATTAAAAGAAATCTAATACATAAAATCAAATTTAGATGAATATTCCCTATAGCATAATAATAGGTAGCATAGCTTCAAAGCAAATATATCTTTCATTTATTTTAATATATTTTTATTCACTAACAAAGCAGGTGCATTTAGTTAGTAAAATTAATAAATAGAGTTGTTCGTCCACAGGTTCAAACAAGCCAGTGAAAGCGGCCATTATGATTTTGCAGCGAGCCAGCAAGCCGCGGTTCGTACAGTATGCACCGACAGCTTTTGATTGATCTTGTCAAAATTAGAATTACCACTATCTTTTTATCAAGAGTAAAGTTCACCTAACTCCATTTGTTATGGATTAAGTTACATAAAAATAAGATTAATACGTGACACATTAACTTATGTATTATGTTATAAAGTTTCATAGATATTACGATTATTTCGATTTTGATTTATCACGCTTTTAAGTTTTACAATTATATTTTAAATTTATGAGTAATTTATCCATCATATAAATGTTTCATCAAATAAAGTGTTTTAAAATTTTAATTAAAAAATATGTCAAATTAGTAAACAATGTGATTCTATAAAGCTTTAAAACCATATAAGGTCATAAGGTCACGTGTCAGAATTTCTGTGTGGTTTTGTATAACTTAGATTTTATAAAATTTACTCATTTTATCAATTGACATGCTAGAATGTAACAACGAATCCGTTCGAACTTTATAGTTGCTCAGCCAATCGATCCGGAAGCAAATAACTTACTTTAAATCGTCGGCTGTTACTTGAAGTAACTTACTTCTGTCCCAAAACTTCGGGAGTTTTCGTGGAGATTAAAAAATCTAAAAAAAGACTAGATTACCTAAACACCCAATTATAGAAGTACTTGTAGTAGCTATATTTTGGAATAAGATAAACGCTAAAAGTAGCTACATTTTGGAGTGAGTATCTAACAAGTAGCTTGCACATTCGGAGAAAATGTAGCGCTTATGACTTCAAAGCTGCAAAATCACGTTTTGTAAATTAACGAGTACAAATTGACCATGTTTTGGACAAAACTTCACTATCGCAAAAATGAGTAAATTGGTCGTTCATATGCTGTAGTGGCGAATAACCTAAACACATGGTGAGCATCTCTTACAACCAAGCTGACACGAAATATATCAGTGCACACTTGTTGACCTTGAGCTAACAGAACAGCGAGAAGCATTTTAGAATCACTAGTAGAATATGGGACCCAACTTTCCCTGGTTATTTAGAGATCAGCTCTCCCTGGGTATCTGGGGAAGGGGATGACATCTCTGATGTTCTCCAAACCAGTGGCGAAAAGAATCATTCTTTCGAAACCCAAACCAAAACCACTGTGCTTGACAGATCCAAAGCGACGGAGGTCCAAGTACCATTCATATGGCTCCAAAGGCAATCCGCTGTCTTGTATCCTGTGAAGCAAAATTGCCATGTCATCAACTCAGTATATATATTTTATGGAAAAGATATGACTAAATACGTTTAACAGAAGCAGGGGAGGAAGATACACATTAATAGTGTAAGATTTTTAGCATGCTCAGCATCATCCTCCCTTGGGTACATAGCTTCGAAAGAAATGATGACATATTTAATAATACAATATATGAGGAAGAATGATTAGTGCAAGAATTTTAGCATTCTCAAAATCAACCTCACTAGGTACATCAGCAACAAGCCAGGAAGATGATACATATGTATTGGTTAAGATTGTTACCATGCCCAATATATACCCATTCTAAAAAAGGATTCCCTGGGACCTGGAGGTTAGAGATTAAGGAGAGATTACTGAAAGAATGGTACAATAGATGTACCAAAGAATCCAAAATGTCTTCTGCTTGAAGTTGAGCATCACATACCTTGTTTTGAGAAGGTCTAGACGTTCCTCCCTTTGGCTTCCACCAACCAACTCGCCAACCTTTGGAAGATATTCCAGCACAAAAGTGTGTCAAGGCATGACAAACAATTTAAAAGTAGGGAACTTATTGGCTACTATGGCAGGTCGGTAATGACAATTTTTGTTCCTGCACACATTTACAACCTAACCTATAGTGTCACTAACTAAAAATCTAAAATATTTATATTTACCTTGGGCACAAGAACATCCATAGCAGCTACAGTCTTCTGATCATCATTCAGTCTCATATAAAATGCCTTTATTTCTTTCGGATAGTTATAAACAATCACCGGCTTCTTAAATATCACCTCAGTTAAATACCTTAAACAATGTAAGAAGAGATATAAAAATATAAACAAAGCGCATTAAGCCATCGGAAGATAAAAGATTGAATTCTGATATGCATACCTTTCATGCTCTGAAGCTAAATCAATTCCCCATTCAACCTTGTTTTCAAATTTCTTGTCAGTGACATTTTTCAATAGTTCAACAGCTTTTGTATATGAAATGCGCTGAAAAGGTGTTGAGGAAACAAGCTCTAGACGCTCAATTGCAGTCTTATCATAATTTTTCACCATGAATTCCATGTCTTCCCGGCAATGCTCAAGAAGCCACTTGCAAAGGTACTGTACATATCTTTCTGCACAGTTCATATCATCCTGTAACACAGTTCACAAAAACATCATAAAATAACAATTCACACAGAATCTTATAACCAAGAATAGACAGATTTACAAGATAAGATGAAATAGTTACCTGCAAGTTAGCAAATGCAATTTCTGGTTCAACCATCCAAAACTCTGCCAAATGCCGTGATGTATGGGAGTTTTCTGCACGGAATGTTGGACCAAAGGTATAAACACTGCTAAGAGCACACGCATAGGTCTCGACTTGAAGTTGTCCAGACACAGTCAGAAAAGCCTGGCGTTTGAAGAAGTCATTCTCATAAGCTACTGTCCCATCATCTCTGTGTGGAATTCCAGGCTTCAACTTAGATCTTTCCTCCAGCCTTGAGACATTTTCTTTTGCCTTGTTAAGCTCTGCAACAGCAGCTGTTATCTCTTGTTTGCTAGCTTTTGCAGCTTTAAGCTGTGCAACCACATCTCCTTTCTCCTTGACAACAAGTCTAGCTGCTTCTATATCAGATTCTGATGGTGCAGGGTTCTCTTTCAATTCCTTCTCCACCTTTTCAGCATGGCTGAACAAAGTCGTCACTTGAAACATCTCACCAGCGCCCTCACAATCACTTGTAGTTATTATAGGTGTATGCACATAAAGAAAACCATTCTCATCGAAAAACCTGTGCGTTGCACAGGCTAGCTGGTGTCTAATCCGAGCAACCGCACCAATCTGCAAAATAAAAGAACCAGAGATTGTAAAGTTTGTTACGTGAAACATTCCAACTTATGAGTTATGAACAGAGAAAAACTGAAACAAAGTACATTTTCCATTCATATGAAGAAGTCATTTTACTTATATATTGAAAAATCTAGAATTGCAGTTCAATATAGAGTAGCAGGCTAGTGGAAATCCAAATGGCAACCATACCAAATCCATCAACCGAACCTTTTAATGCAATCAAAATAAAAAAATCCAAAGCTACATGCAGAAGCAAAAGCACTTCAATACTAATATTTTTTTACAAAAAATAGCTTTCACGAATTGATTGCATGGTAAGCATGCACGGCTTACTATCAAAGATTATGGCTATCCAATAACAGATATCTTTCCAGGCTGAACATGCCGTACTCTAATTGAGGACGCCTGAATTCAATGGAGTTAATCATCCATAACCTTAATTAACATGACTCTCTCAGCGAATGTACTTTCCAGAATAGCGAAGTTGGCAGATGAGAGGACTAGGCACTAAACACCACAAACTGCCAGATCCACATAACTTTAAATTAACCAAGTGTTCGATTTGTGTAAAATCCGCAGTCCGCACAACTCATAATCCAGTATAAAAACAAAACAAACTCATCCTTCAAAATATGCATCCCCATAAATTTAATCTAGTACAATAGGTAAAATTCGCAATAAAACTAGACTAGACTAAATTGTGTGGCCTTGTTAATTATTTATCCACAGAGCTAGATAACCGAAATTTTCACACCAGGAACAAGACAACCTAAATTTTGAAACCAGGATTTATGAAAACTAATGTGAAAGTTGCAAAATCTAGAATTTATATACTTTACTGCAGAAAGGCTACAACTTTCTGGATGTGAGGAGAAACAAACCGACCGTGTTGGTGCGGGAGCGGAGATGGACGACGTCCCTGAGATTCTCGAGCGTGAGCTTGGTCTTGGGCAGCGGGTAGGCCGCGGGGTCGACCTCGCCGACCTCGATCACGCGATCGACGCGGAGCTCGACGCGTTGCTTGGTGCCCTCCGGCGGCTTCTTGAGCTCGCCCTCGACGAGCACGGACGTGCCCGTGGCGGTGAGCGGCGCAAGCGGGTGGACGGCGGCGTCGACGAGGACCTGCAGGTTGGAGACGCAGGAGCCGTCGTTGAGCTCGAGGAAGGCGAAGGAGCCCTTCCCCTGCTCCCGGCCGGTCTTGACCCACCCGCCCACGACGACGCGCTCGCCGGCGCGCGCGGCGCCGTCGGCCAGGATGGATCGGATGCGGGTGCGGGTGGTGGCGGGCTCCAGGTCGTCGGAGAGGAGGCCGCGGCCATGGCGGCCGCCGCGGCGTCTTCGGCCATGGGGGAGAGGAGGGGAGGGGTTGGGTGGGAGGCGGCGGCGGAGGAGAAGAGGAGTGTGTCGGGTCGGGTGGCAATGGGGAATTTTTAGGGTTTAGTAGGTTTGTTGCCACTTGGCACTTTGCTGTGGTGGAGAGGTGGAGAATGTAGCGCGCGTCGTGTGGTGATGTGGCTATAGCGGGCCCGCCGGCCCACTGATTCGTTTGTTCCGGAACCGGCGTACGAGAAGGCATCTATCAGCCCACACCGCCACATCCCCGGTTGGAGGAAAAAAAGGGAGAAACCAACAATGAAGAGTTCTTAAAAGAAACCAATAATGAAGAAAATGATTTGCTGCCAAGAGTATATTTTAAGTAAATTTTAGAAAACTATGTTGTATGTTTTATGATTAAAATTACAGAAAACTGCGTGTGTTTAAATGTTTCAAAAAATCCATCATTATTCAAATCTCGATTAATTTTAACATATTTATAATAGTATTTTTTTAAAAGTAGTAAAGAGCTAAACTACATAGCTCAGCAGTGAAGAACTCAGAGCCACATCTTTTGCCCTAGAGCGTTTATGCCGATGTCAAAATTTAAATATTAAAACTTAATTTTCAGTAGATTTTGAGGTTTTGCATCGTCATTTCATTTTCAACATCGACGTTTAAGTCAGTAGGGACACTTATGTAAAAAGTTTTAGCCATATATTATTTTTTATTGCTAATACGCCATGTGACGTGTTATCAGCAATTGACCAACCGAACCGATGGTAGCCTCAATAATTAAAAAGCTCATATGCATTCTATGCTTTAAAATTTTAAGTAATTTATACTCAACATTAATAGGGTTAGGTTTTGTGAATCTTTAAAACTATGTCACCCGTGGTTTTATGTTACCTTAACCATAAACATAGGGTTTTGTGAAATTCACTCTTTTTAAGAAATACAGTACGCTCGTAATTTTTTAAAGAAATACAATACAAATAAAATACAGACGCTCATACTTACCTACCTATAAGAACTTCCGAAAGATTAGATCAACATATCTTGAGATTGGCAAATGCACCACAGATGCCTCGTTATTGATAGATATATCGTCTACCACTAAAAAGTAAATAGACATAAATATGAGTACCTATGTCAAATATGTGACTTGAACCCGGGTTGGTAGGTTCCACCAACCTAACCAGTTGAGCTATACTTACTTCACCTACTAAGAGTATCTCTTCCGATATTCTTACTTGCCACCTAAATAATCGTCAAAATTTTGAAAAAAATGACAAGATTTAATACTTCCTTCATGCATAGGTCCATGTCTAAGCTTCATATATGTATCCATATCTAAATTCATATGGATATTAATGAATCTAAAAAAATGAAGAGATGATGCGAGACTAAATTCAATTTCTATCAGTTGTAACAAAAATAGCAAATTAACATACATTCATAGTTATATTTCTTATTTTTATTACAGTTTAATTTGAACTGTATGGTTGTAATATGGTTGTATAGTAATATATCTCATATTAATCTATCTTATCATTTTTTAAAAAAATATAAATATTTAGATGAAAACACCTTCCTAGTTTAGACAGCTTTTGTATGTATAAAACTTTTATATTACATATCTAAGTTGTGCTTTTATTTAGAAAAGGATGTGTTTTTTAAAAAAAATTCAGGGGGCAGTATGTGCGGATTATTTATTGTAGATCACTTCAGAGTGTAAAATAATAATAGTAAGTTTTAAGTCCGATTTAACCCCTAAAGTATGACAAAAGTATAATTTAACACCTCCTAACTACAATACCGAACATTATTCCAGATGAATTAGCCCAGGCAGAAAGTGAGTGGTTTTGATATATATGGCGCACACGTGGCGTTATTTTGATTACATGGCAACCCACTCATCAAGATTATCAAATGGAATTAAAAAAATCTGACTGATCCCATGTGTCAGCCACTATGGAGAAACGATTTTTCCATTCGGGCCAAAAGACATCTTCCTGTACGGAAGGTCTGCCCGCATGTGTGAAAATGTCTGGAAAAAGACCATTTTCGCGTTCGGGTGGCCCAACCACACATGAAGATCGATTATCCCGTGCGGTCGGCTTAAGAGCACTGCACGGGAAGATTCCATGCGACCCACTTTACCCGGACCGTACGTGTAACATCCCGAAAATCGAAGAAACGAAATCGGAACGTAAAAATCGGAACTTTCAAAAACCTTCGCTTGTTGCTTCTTTCTCAGGTTTGTTGCTTCTTATTTGCCAGCTCAGTTGCATAAATTTAGTCGTGATCAATTCCCTTTCGATGTTTTTGGATGATTTGGAGTTATCGGAATGAAAAAAATACAAAAGTCCGTATTAGGGATTTTAAAAAGAAATCGGAGAAGCGCGAATTTATGAAAACGCGATTTGGGAGATATAAAATAGTAATTGTGGTTGGAAGAAGATAAATTAGCACACAAAATAAATAATAAAATATTCGGGAGTCGTACTCGAAATCCGAAAAAATTTTGGGAAATAAAGGGATGAATATTGAAATTAGAAAAGAGGATTTTAAATAAATAAATATGAAAAATAATGTGGGAAAATAAAAGTGGAGAAAAGTTGAAAATATTATATTAAAAATTATTTTTGAATTATAGGAATTTATTTTGGAATTTTTAGAAGAAAGGAAAATAGAAATGGGAAATTAAAATTGAAAATAGGAAAAATAGAAAAGTGCACTTCATACCGCCCCATGTGTTCGACGCCGTACGCGCTCGTGCAGCCCGCCCGCGCGCTCGCCACGCGCCGCGCGCGCTCGCGCGCGCCCGGCCCGCCTGCACGCGCGCGCACGCGCGCTGCCCCCCCGCGCGCGCCGCCCGCCGGACCTCGCGCCCGCCGCCCGCGCCGCGTGCCCACGCCGCACGCCCGCCGCGACGGCCGCGCCCGCGCCCACGCCCTCGCCGCCACGCGCCGTGCCGCGCCGGCCGCCACGCCGCGCGCGCTCGCCGGCGGACCCCGCCGCCCGCGCGCCGCCTCGCGGCGTCGCGCCCGCCGCCGTGCCGGCCCGTCCCCGCGCTTCGCCGCGTGTCGCCACCACCCGCGCCACGCCGGTCCCACCCATCTCCACCCGCGCCGCGCCGCGCCCTCCCGGCCGCGCCTATAAAAGGCCGGCGCCCGCCCTTGCCGCACCGCCGCCGCTCTCTCCCCGTTCAGCGCCAACGCCGTCGCCGCCGTGCGCAAAGCCCCCCCTCCCCGTGCCCCACCACACCTCCCCGCCGCCGTCGCCGGTAAGCCCCGCCGCTGCTCTCCTTTCCCCATGTGCTCGCGCCGCGCGCCTCTGTTTTGCCGGGACCCCGGTCGAACAGATGGCGGGCAATGAACGATGCGAGGGAAAGAGAAAAAATAAAAAGAAAAATAGGGAAAAATTTGGAAAAATATTTTGGGAAGATTTGGGTAAAATTTTGGGCAAAAATAAATTACTTTCTTGCATGATTTCTCGGTGAAAAATTTGGAAATCAAATCCGGACTTTTCCGAAATTTTTTTGCGTCGTTTTTGAATCCGAATTTCGCTTAGACCTTTCTCGCCGTTTTAATATGTTTCCATTTCGAGCTCGGACCTTCAAAACCTCTAGCCCCAATCCCTCCGCGGATATTTTCAAATCCATTTTCTCGAACGGATCGCAATCGTCGTTTACGAAAACCCTAAGTCGTCGACCCGATGGCGAAACTTGGAGTTTTCCGGGCGATCGTAGTACAAACTTAAGTAGGAATTTGGGCTTAGCGCTTGGAATCGTTTATAAGACTTTCTCGAATCTTTTCGACCTTTTGGTGTTATCTGGGATTCTAATCAGAATCAATTGATTTTTCGCACATACGGATAGCACTGAAGAGACCGGCATCGACCCCGTTGAAGACACCACCCTCAAGCGTGCGAGCAAGGCAAGTCATCACACTCTTTGAACATATTGATCCTACTTTGTGAAATGATGTCGATTCCAAATTACAAATTGCATGCTATACACAAATGAATACCTATGCTTGATATACCCTGCATTGATGTTGATCACCATTAGAATTATTATTTGTAACCTTCGATGTGATATGACCGGAGGCTAACTTCGGTAAAAATGCTTAGCCTTGCTTATACTAGATCCATTCATACTTATGATTTTACAAAGAAGCTTTATGCTCGGGCAACTACCTTAGGGAAGGTAGTTGAAATACGGCTGTGGAGACATGAGCGCCACATGGCCATGAGAATGATGAACTAAGTTTGATGAAAATTGAAAATTATATACAAATAATTTAGGCGGGGTTGGATGATTTGGGTGGATTTGAAAAGGCAAGTGCCGACCACGGTCAGTAAGGACCGAGCCATGAGATAGCCGGAAACGAGCCGGTACAACCGTACTTCTCGAATGGGTATAGACCTAGGCGACTAGATAGCCGAGCGGAGAGCGTATCCTTGCATAGATGGTTCTCTATGATATGGTTTATGTGATGAGAATGAGGCTGCGGCCTTTCTTGTGAATGGTGGAATTAAATCGATATCAATTGAACTTAAAGATTGAGGAAGTTTTCCCTTACCCCGGGTGCGCCAGAACTTCTCTCGCTGCTAGAAAATGACGGCTAGAGTGCATGAGGGCTTAAGTTCATGGAGCGGAGTCGCCAAAGTGAGGTTATCGAAAGGCTTTTGTGACCGTCTCATGTGTTGAGACGTAGGCTCATTCGTTGGGGCTGTCGCGGAGTACGGGTAAAGTGTACATCCTGCTTGTGAGTGAATCAATCTATTCGAATAGCCGTGCTCGCGGATATCGAGCATCGTGACAAGACTTTCGCTTGGCTAGACTTTAAACTTAAAACTGCTGGGATGGGTTTGCATGATGATTTCATTTGGTGGATCAACTTCTCGAGATGCGAGAAGGGGTGGATTCCCAGAAAATCATGACGAATCGGAGGCGAGAAGCCATCCTTGGAATCACGATGGATGGTAGACGAAGCCGTTGCCGGATTAATGAACTATGGAACTAAAACTTGATTTGGCTAGTTGTTAGGCTTGTGAAAAGAATTGTGAAAATTGGCTTTATGCAAAAGAAACTCCAGCCATTCCTTGAATAATCCTATCATATGCATCAATTCCGTGTTGGCTTGGTGAGTACGGTTGGTACTCACCCTTGCTATACGCACAAATCTTCAGCTGATGGGAATGAAGAGCTGGAGGATCCGTACGCTTACTACGGAGGGTGAAGGAAGCGATGGCGCTTACTAGGTCTTAGCTCCGGTCGTTGCACTGTGGCAAATGACATGCCGCTTGCCTCTATTCCCGCCGTATCTAATTTCGCTTTTGTGTTGTATTTGGACCATGAGGTCTGTGTGTTGAACATTGCCTTCGGGCCTATGGTTGTAATAATGTCATTTGTAAGACTATTCGTGTATGTGCACTGATTATTCGATAATGTATTTCGTGGGTACCAACTACTCGATCCAGGAAATGGTACCAAGAACACGAAAGATTCCCGTTCCAAAAACGGGGTCTACGAGTGGTATCGAGCCATGCGACCGTAGGATAAGACCAAATGGCGCCCTACCCCGACTAATTGGCTAAAGGGAAGTATCCCTACGTAGGACCATTTCCAAACTATTATTTGAAAATACAAATATACCTTTTCTACATCGTATTTCCTTTTCGTACCAAATGGTTTTGATGATAGCTCTCTCCCTCTAACCCTAAGTTACCTTCAAAAGCGGATGTCGAACCATGACGGAACTGGGAGATCACCATCCCACAAGACGAAGGATTTGTGGCACGCTTCGATCCTTCTTTGTGGTGTTTAAGATATCCGGAACCACCCACCTACCAAATCAAGAGGCATGGCTCGAAGGATATCCAGCATGGGAGGCGGCGTTTCCGTGGAAGCCCGCATGGGAAATGAAACACCTTTCGCTTTCACACCCGCTATCACGGGATTTAGCGGAAGCGACCATCCAAGATACGTCCCGCGAAGCATTTCTTTGCCTTAATGCGATACATCGTCTTGAACTTACAGTGATGAGTTCGTGCACCATCCCTATCGCGAGGAAGGCAACCCGGTTTGCACCGTGGAAGCCACCCCCTGCTGCTACAACCCTATGGTCACACGTCTATCACGGCGGGCGGAGACGACGCGATGATGGCGCTACGAAGAGTGCTTGAGATCAACGACCGGCGGCAACGCCTCAATGATCGGTCGAGAGTCACCGTGGGTGGGGATCGGATCAACATGCTGCAGACTCTGCAAGCCAACGGTGCCCAATATGAGCAACTCTCGGACCGCTACATGGCCCGTGGGAAGCCCTGGTAGAGCTGGAGGAGCGCTCGGGAAGAGCAAGCGGCAAGTCGACCGAGTGGAGGGAGCAGCTGCGCTCCCGCCCCATCCACTGCGAGTACTTCCACCGGGGTTGTACCAACACCTCCGCTCCTGTGCCCGACCACTACTACCTTATGACTCCAGCATGCTTGGATACCTTTCAAGCCATGATGGAGCAAGCTTTATGTTGAGCACGAGCTGCGCCGTACACGATAGACCCCCCTTCGCCACGTCCATGGGACCCACCTCGAGCTCGTAGCGGTGCCATCCGAGCTGGATCGGGAGAGAACCCCATCCAGATCCACACCGACTCGGAGTCGAGGCGAAACCTATGGAGGTCAAATGGGAGTCCAGCGACACCGATCCAATGGAGGAGGAAGCTCCCACTCGTCGCGACTCACACCTGGAGGTCCCCTCACCCGCCGACCGCTCGCAAGAGTACACGGCCACCAAGCGGGAAGATTCGGCATGACTCGAGGCCACCACCTCCAAGCCATGGGGACTCTGATTTGCTTCAGCAGAGGATCACCCCCTTCCTGCACCTGGCTCCTGCGGATGGTTGGACGATTAGGTGGGAGGACCATCCCAGCTTGATCTCGCTCTGGACGGTTCTGCAGCAAGGACCACAGTCTATCCCCCCTTAAATAGTTAATGCGGTAAGACGATGTAGTTGTTGTTATCATGGCATGAGGATGTGCATGTACGTCCGTGTACCCTTTGATGTAATATGATGGACCTAAGTATCGCTTTGTGGTATGCTAATTAATGAGCTTATTATTATTTTACCATGCTTGTTGGTTGAAGATCATATAAAAACAACTTGAAAAAAATCACCTAGGAACCATGACCTTAACGAGTCCGATCTCTTAATTCATTTATCCTCTTCAGATGGCGCATCGCCGCAGAGCCGCAGCCACCAACGAGAACCCACCGGAGCCCAACACCTCCACTCTGGCGAAGGTTATGGTCTTCTGACCCAGTGCTCCAAGCAATTGCCAACAACCGGGAAGTCGAGGAGGATCAAGTTTAGGAGAGTTCATGCGAGCTAAGCCACCAACCTTCTCCACGGCCGAAGAACCTATGGATCGAGGACTGGTTGAGGGTGATCGAGAAAAGCTAACTCTCGTCCGAGTTCGAAGCGAGATAGAGTTATCTTCGCCACTAGCGGCTTGAGGGTCCCGCAAGTGGCGGTGGGACACCTACAAGGAAACTTGAGTGAAGATGCTGGGAGAACCGACATGGGAAGAATTCACGGCTGCGTTCCATGAAAATTTCGTGCCAGTGCAGTTATGAGGATGAAGAAAAATGAGTTCCGCAGGCTGCGCCAAGGAAACACCTCGACGGAGTACCGAACAAGTTTACTCGGCTTGCCCGCTACGCCACAAGCGACACGCGGACGAAGAAGAGAAGATGGATAAATTTATCGAGGGACTAAACGATGAGCGAGAGGACCGATGATCGGACAAGACCACACCGGTTCCAAAGCCTCATCAACAAGGTCGTACGGCTTGAACACGACCAAAAGATTGTAGAAAATAACCGCAAAAGTAGGCTCGCTATGGCCCGCCCATTTCAGGGAGCGCCACAACGTCCCAAGGGAGCCACCCCGTCTGGATGGAAGCCAAACGTTCGCGGCGGTCGTTCCCCGCTCCCGACCATGTCGGCAGGCCGCTACACTTCGGTTTCGTACACCGACGCCAACCCTAGCCGCTCCGGGAAGAAGGAATGTGAGCTGCTTCAATTGTGGAGAATTCGGGCACTACTCCAATAGCTGCCCCAAACCACGCAACATTCGTGCGCACCGGCGCCAATGCAACGGCCGTCGAGGAACCCCCACCCCGCTGCGGGACGCGGCTCTTCAGACCCCGCTACCCAACGAGGCTGCCACCGGGTTTCGACGTGGCCAAGTGAATCATATGCGGGTTGAAGAAGCTCAGGAGGACCAGAGCGTACTGATGGGTATGTTCTCTATCAACTCTACCCCAGTTAAAGTCTTATTTGATTCTGGAGCCTCGCATTCATTCATATCTTCCCAAGTAAGCAAACAACACCACCTACACCAAGTAGCACTTAAGAGACCTATGATGGTACACTCACCTGGGGAAACATAACCGTACCCCATGCTTGCATCAATGTGCCCATACGGATTAGGGACGTGGTGTTCCTTTCAAACCTTATGGTGCTATCACCCCAAACCATTGATGTCATACTCGGGATGGATTGGTTGACCAAGAATAATGGGATCATAGACTGCAGTCGAAGGGAAGTCACGGTATCCACCCGATGGGGATCACCAATGAGCATAACTATGGACCAAAACCCGAAGCTATGCGAGCAAGCTGCGGGAGTATTCACCATGCTACCTCTAGGCGGGATGCCGGTAGAAACCGAGAATACCGGACGTGTTTCCCGAGGAATTGCCGGAATGCCCCCGGATCGCGACATAGAGTTTATCATCGACCTAATGCCCGTCTGTCCCCATATCCAAGAGACCTTATCGAATGCCGGCCAACGAGTTAGAAGAACTCAAGAAGCAAATCCGAGAACTACAAGAGAAAGGATTTGTACGCCCCAGTTCTTCTCCCTGGGGAGCCCCAGTACTCTTCGTCAAGAAGAAGGATGGGAGTATGAGGATGTGCGTGAACTACCGATCGTTGAATGAAGTGACTATCAAAAACAAGTACCCGCTACCCCGAATCGATGACCTATTCGATCAACTTAAGGGCGCGCAAGTGTTCTCAAAGATTGATCTTCGATCGGGATATCATCGATTGAAGATTAGAGTGGAGATATTCCTAAACGGCGTTCTCTACACGTTACGGCTTATACGAGTTCACGGTAATGTCCTTTGGATTGACCAATGCACGGCATATTTTATGAATCGATGAACAAGGTATTCATGGAATACCGGATAAATTCGTAGTGGTATTTATCGACGATATACTTATCTACTCCAAGAACGATGACGAACATGCGAGCATCTATGTGGTACTAGAAAAGCTACGAGAGCACCATGTATGCAAAATTTAGCAAATGCGAGTTCGGCTCAAGGAAGTCGCTTTTCTTGGCCACGTGGTTTTAGCCGGAGGAGTAGCGGTAGACCCTGCCAAGGTCGGAGCTGTCACGGAATGGAAGGCACCCAAGTCAGTGACGGAAGTTCGAAGTTTCTTGGGCTTGGCCGGGTACTACCGAAGGTTCATCGAAGGGTTTTCCACCGTAGCCCGACCTATGACTCAGCTTCTGAAGAAGGAAAAGAAGTTTGAATGGAACGAGAAGTGTCAGGAAGCCGTCAACCAACTAAAAGAAAAGTTAACCACCGCCCCAATCTTAACTTTGCGACAACCGGAAGGATTTCGTGATGTCTTGTGATGCGTCTCGGCAAGGACTAGGAGGCGTGTTAATGCGGGATGGGAAGGTCGTAGCATATGCCTCGCGACAGTTATGACCCCACGAGGAGAATTATCCCACACACGACTGAAATTAGCCGCGGTTGTTCACGCATTGAAGATCCGGAGACACTACCTGATTGGGAACCACTGTGATGTGTATACCGATCACAAGAGCTTGAAATACTTCTTTACTCAGCCCGATCTCAACCTACGACAGAGACGATGGTTGGAGTTGATCAAAGATTACGATCTAGGAATCCATTACCATCCCGGCAAGGCAAACGTAGTGGCCGACGCGCAAAGCCGCAAAGCCCAATGCAACCATATGGGATTGGAAGGTATGGCCAGTGAGCTCCAAGAAGAAATGACTCAACTTAATCTGCACCTGATTCCTCACGGAGAAGTAAACTCACTGGAAATCCAACCCCATCTGAGGACTCAAATAGAAGAAGCCCAAAAGGGAAATGAGGAAACCCAGAAAGTCAAAGAACGCATGGCCGCTCGGCGTGCTAAGGAATTTTCGGTAGACGACAAGGGAATCCTGTGGTACAAGAAAAGAATCTGCGTGTCTGAACAAGGTGGTTTGAGAGGGTTGATCCTAAAAGAAGCACACGAATCGACATATTCGTTACATCCAGGAAGCACGAAAATGTACCAGGATTTGAAGGGAGAATACTGGTGGCCCAATATGAAGAGAGATGTGGCCGAATACGTAGCCGTGTGCGATGTATGCCAAAGGGTGAAAGCTGAGCATCAACGACCAGCAGGCTTACTACAGCCGCTCAAGATTCCCGAATGGAAATGGACGAGATAGGCATGGATTTCATAGTGGGATTACCCAAGACTGCGACTGGTTACGATTCCATTTGGGTAATAGTAGATCGGCTCACCAAGACCGCCAGATTTATTCCCGTAAAGAGTAACTACATCAGTGCCAAGCTAGCGGAACTATACATGAGTAGGATTGTATGTCTCCACGGTGTACCAAAAAGGATTATATCGGATCGTGGTACCCAGTTCACGTCTCATTTTTGGAGCAAAGTCCACGAGGCACTCGGAAGTCACCTTGCCTTCAGTACCGCTTACCACCCACAGACCGACGGACAGACTGAAAGGACGAATCAAGTACTAGAAGATATGCTGAGAGCCTGTGCGTTGGATTTCACCAAGGATTGGGAGAAATGTTTACCGTACGCCGAGTTCTCCTACAACAATAGCTATCAAGCCAGTCTGAAGATGTCACCAAACGAAGCTCTATTTGGTCGCCGATGCCGAACCCATTAATGTGGTCACAAACCGGTGAATGAACCGTATTCGGGCCTGACATAATCAAAGAGGTCGAGGAAAATGTTCGCCTGATCCGGGACCGATTACAAGCTGCTCAATCACGATAAAAGAGCTACGCGGATACCCGACGAAGAGAATTAGAATTTAAAGAAGGCGACTATGTGTATTTAAAGGTCTCACCACTACGGGAACTCGGAGGTTCAAGGTCAAAGGGAAACTCGCACCAAGATACGTGGGCCCATTCTTGATAAACGCTAGAAGAGGTGAAGTGGCCTACCAGCTGGAGCTGCCCGAGAACCTCTCCGATGTCCACCCAGTATTCCACGTGTCGTAGTTGAAGAAATGTCTGCGAGTGCCAAAAGAGCAAGCTCCTTTGGAAACGATCCATGTCCACAGTGATCTTACCTACCCGGAGCATCCAATCAAGATCTTGGACGAGGCGAAAAGAAGACACGGACCAAGTCATGACGCATGTACAAAGTACAATGGAGCAATCACACGGAAGAAGAGGCTACCTCGGAGAGCGAGGAGTTCTGAAGACGAATACCCACACCTACTCAGAAGCCGGTAAGAAATCTCGGGGACGAGATTTATTGTTAGGGGGGTAGGTTTGTAACATCCTGAAAATCGAAGAAACTGAAATCGGAACGTAAAAATCGGAACTTTCAAAAACCTTCGCTTGTTGCTTCTTTCTCAGGCTTGTTGCTTCTTATTTGCCAGCTCAGTTGCATAAATTTAGTCGTGATCAATTCCCTTTCGATGTTTTTGGATGATTTGGAGTTGTCGGAATGAAAAAAATGCAAAAGTCCATATTAGGGATTTTAAAAAGAAATCGGAGAAGCGCGAATTTATGAAAACGCGATTTGTGAGATATAAAATAGTAATTGTGGTTGGGAGAAGATAAATTAGCACACAAAATAAATAATAAAATATTCGGGAGTCGTACTTGAAATCCAGGAAAATTTTGGGAAATAAAGGGATGAATATTGAAATTAGAAAAGAGGGATTTTAAATAAATAAATAAAATATGAAAAATAATGTGGGAAAATAAAAGTGGAGAAAAGTTGAAAATATTATATTAAAAATTATTTTTGAATTATAGGAATTTATTTTTGAATTTTTAGAAGAAAGGAAAATAGAAATGGGAAATTAAAATTGAAAATCGGGAAAAATAGAAAAGTGCACTTGTTCATACCGCGCCATGTGTTCGACGCCGTACGCGCGCACCGCCCGCCCGCGCGCTTGCCCGCGCCCGGCCCCGCCCTTTCACCGCGCGCACGCGCGCCGCCTACTCCTCGCGCGCCACGCGCCCGCGGGCACGCGCGCTCGCCGCGCCGGACCCGCGCCGCCGCCCGCGCGCGCGCGCGCGCCGCGCACGCACGCACGCTGCCGTCCGTCCCGCCCCGCGCCGCGCCCTCGCCGCCACGCGCCGATCCGCGCCCGGCCGCCGCCGCCGCGCTCGCCGCGCCGGACCCGCCGCACCGCGCGCTCGCTCGCCGCGTCGCCGCGTGTCGCCACCACCCGCGCCACGCCGGTCCCTCCCATCTCCGCCCGCGCTGCGCCGCGCCTCCCGGCCGCGCCTATAAAAGGCCGGCGCCCCGCCCTTTGCCGCACCGCCGCCGCTCTCTCCCCGTCCCGAGCGCCAACGCTGCTCACCGCCGTGCGCAAAGCCCCTCCCCTGCCCCACCACACCTCCCCGGCCGCCGTCGCCGGTAAGCCCCGCCGCTGCTCTCCTTTCCCCATGCGCTCGCGCCGCCGCCGCCTCTGTTTTGTCGGGACCGGACGAACGAGATGGCGGGCAATGAACAGTGCGCAGGAAAGAGAAAAAAAGAAAAAGAAAAATAGGGAAAAATTGGGAAAAAATTTAGAAAATTTGGAAAAATATTTTGGGAAGATTTGGGTAAAATTTTGGGCAAAAATAAATTATTTTATTGCATGATTTCTCGGTGAAAAATTTGGAAATCAAATCCGAACTTTTCGAAATTCGTTTTGCGTCGTTTTTGAATCCGAATTTCGCTTAGACCTTTCTCGCCGTTTTAATATGTTTCCATTTCGAGCTCGGACCTTCAAAACCTCTAGCCCCAATCCCTCCGCGGATATTTTCAAATCCGTTTTCTCGAACAGATCGCAATCGTCGTTTTACGAAAACCCTAAGTCGTCGACCCGATGGCGAAACTTGGAGTTTTCCGGGGCGATCGTAGTACAAACTTAAGTAGGAATTTGGGCTTAGCGCTTGGAATCGTTTCTAAGACTTTCTTGAATCTTTTCGACCTTTTGGTGTTATCTGGGATTCTAATCAGAATCAATTTATTTTTCGCACGTACGGGTAGCACCTGAAGAGACCGGCATCGACCCCGTTGAAGACACCACCCCTCAAGCGTGCGAGCAAGGCAAGTCATCACACTCTTTGAACATATTGATCCTACTTTGTGAAATGATGTCGATTCCAAATTACAAATTGCATGCTATACACAAATGAATACCTATGCTTGATATACCCTGTATTGATGTTGATCACCATTAGAATTATTCTTTGTAACCTTTGATGTGATATGACCGGAGGCTAACTTCGGTAAAAATGCTTAGCCTTGCTTATACTAGATCCATGCATACTCATGATTTTACAAAGAAGCTTTGTGCTCGGGCAACTACCTTAGGGAAGGTAGTTGAAATGCGGCCTGTGGAGACATGAGCGCCACATGGCCATGAGAATGATGAACTAAGTTTGATGAAAATTGAAAATTATATACAAATGATTTAGACTGGGGTGGCCGGATGATTTGGGTGGATTCCGAAAAAGGCAAGTGCCGACCTTGGTCAATTAAGGACCGAGCCATGAGATAGCCGGGAAACGAGCCAGTACAATCGTACTTCTCGAATGGGTATAGACCTAGCTGACTAGATAGCCAAGCGGAGGCAGTATCCTTGCATAGATGGTTCTCTATGATGTGGTTTTATGTGATGAGAATGAGGCTGCGGCCTTTGGTGTGAATGGTGGAATTAAATCGATATCAATTGAACTTAAAGATTGAGGAAGTTTTCCCTTACCCCGGGTGCGCCAGAACTCCTCTCGCTGCTAGAAAATTACGGCTAGAGTGCATGAGGGCTTAAGTTCATGGAGCGGGTGCGCCAAAGTGAGGTTATCGAAAGGCTTTGCCGTGACCGTCTCATGTGTTGAGACGTAGGCTCATTCGTTGGGCGTCGCGGAGTACGGGTAAAGTGTACATCCCTGCTTGTGAGTGAATCAATCTATTCGAATAGCCGTGCTCGCGGATATCGAGCATCGTGACAAGACTTTCGCTTGGCAAGACTTTAAACTTAAAGCTTGGGATGGGTTTGCATGATGATTTCATTCGCTGGTGGATCAACTTCTCGAGATGCGAGAAGGGGTGGATTCCCTAGAAAATCATGACGAATCAGAGGCGGGAAACCATCCTTGGAATCACGATGGATGGTAGACGAACCGTCGCCGGATTAATGAACTATGGAACTAAAACTTGATTTGGCTAGTTGTTAGGCTTGTGAAAAGAATTGTGAAAATTGGCTTTATGCAAAAGAAACTCCAGCCATTCCTTGAATAACCCTATCATATGCATCAATTCCGTGTTGGCTTGCGAGTACGGTTGGTACTCACCCTTGCTATACGCACAAACCTTCTGCTGATGGGAATGAAGAGCCGGAGGATCCGTACGCTTACTACCAGGAGGGTGAAGGAACTGATGGCGCTTACTAGGTCTTAGCTCCGGTCGTTGCCTATGGCAAATGACATGCCGCTGCCTCTATTCCGCCGTATCTAATTTACGCTTTTGTGTTGTATTTGGACCATGAGGTCTGTGTGTTGAACATTGCCTTCGGGCCTATGGTTGTAATAATGTCATTTGTAAGACTATTCGTGCATGTGCACCTGATTATTCAGTACTGTATTTCGTGGGTACCAACTACTCGATCCAGGGAAAGGGTACCAAGAACACGAAAGATTCCCGTTCCAAAAATGGGGGTCTACAGTACGGGATAATCTATCTTCCCATACGGTCCGTTAAGTCGACCGCACGGGAATATGATCTCCCATGTGCCCATTATTTTATGTACAGATCTGTAGCTATATATATATATTGTCCTCTCTGTCCTCTCTCTCTGTCCTTTCTCCTCTCCTCTTTGTCTTCTCTCTCCTTTCCTCTCCTCTCTCTCCTCTCCTCTCTATCCTCTCTCTCCTCTCCTCTCTCTCTCAGTAATATTATCGATCGATTGATAAGATGCATGTATATATATTTATATTTCGCATGAGGAAAAAATATTTAATTATATTATTTCCTCATAAAAGATATAAATATACACAGATCATGCATTATATACATCTCAAGTTTCGTCTCATAAATATTACAGAAATCTAGCAATAATTTACAAATCTTTTGAAGTCTAGCAATAATTAGACAGATCATTCATGGCGGTGCTCTTTTTCCCACTCCCTAAGTCTTTTGAATTTATCGTCCGTAGCAAGCTCGCTCTCCAGATCGTAAAAATCACCCAAATGGTTGTAGACATCGCGACGGATGAATCGGCAAAGATCTGCAACCAAGTTAAGCATGGTTCGATTGTCGAACCTGTTCGCTACAATTGGAGCGGAATCGATCTGTTTAAGGAAGAATACACATACATACGATTAGAAAAATTATACAAGATCAATCTTAACGTGTAGAAAGATATTTTCTCTGAACTTACTTGTTCAAACTTTGTAGTGTATCTCCCGTAGATTCTTAGCATCTCGGACACGTAGTAGCCGCATAGGCTAGTGCCTGGTGGTTGCTTATAACACTATGTTGAATAAAATTTATTACGTACGTCAATATTTAAAATTAAACACAGTATAAAATGTCGGCATATAGCAAGCATATAATTACCGGCCAATTTGTCTTCACCAGAAGCTTCTTCTTTTGTGGATCCTTGACCGGTCCACCGTTTCTTACATAATTTGCGTGTGCTCTATGTAGACAAAATAATTGTTTCACTCAATTGTTTATTCGAGAGTAAAAAGAGACAAAACTTATTAAATGGTGCATGATAGTACTTACAAATTTAACATGATGAGGAACTCTTTGAATGTTTTCTGGCTGTAGTGTGTCGGATCAAGCACTATGGCCACGTGGTCCCGCGGATATACCAAAATAGTATGTAGTGATCACTGCGATAGAAGAGATATGTTAACTATAGGTGATATCGTAGTAAAATATCGGTTTTACGGACGAATATTACGTACCGCAACACATAAGGGACCATGAGGACATTTTTGTCTCTGTGCTCCAACATAGCTCTGCCCAAGTAGAATGCTACCGCGATCATCTTGTCCTTGTGTATTTGTTTGATGATCACCTCTTTTTGTTTCTTCGTTTTGCCTTTGAGCTCATCGCAATCTGCACGAAGATGAACCTCGTGTTCCGTCCAGCATATCCTTGTTGGGTTAACGTATGCAGCTGGATAATTGGTCTTTTTCGCGTCTGTGTATTGCATCCTAAGTAATGTAGCGAGTAATTAATTATTCACAAGTTAGTTTGCAAATGAATTCATTAATGACATTAAGTGCGATTGATACTTACAGGCAAAATGCAACAATGAGATTTATATCCATTTTTTTCATCTTAAATAATGCGTGAAGGTCGTTGAAATCGATGACCAACATCCTATTTGGGCCACTGGTGAAAGCGTTATCCGGGACCTTCACCGTAAGCATGCTGAGTCCCAATCTGGATGCCTTTAGGTACCAGCCATGCATTGGCCTAATTTCTCAGGGCATGTCTTCCATGACGTGCCACTGCAGGAACGGCTTGCCGTACTCGTACTTTGTTGGCACTTTGTCCGAAGTCCAATGTTGCAGGTCCTCTGCTTGGTTCTTCACCGATTGTTGTGACTCCAACAACTTTGACAGTTGATCCTACGGCTTGTCAGTCGGCTCCTCCCCCTGAAAGCCAGGAACACTAAGTTTTTCTCGTCTTTGGCCATTAATTCCTTATCATAGCTTGATCGAACCATCTTTTGGGATAATCTGACGAGGTTGAAGCTTGCTCGGACTTGGAAGGCTTTTTGTTTTCAGAAGAGGCCTTTGAGGTACCGCCAATGCTGACTGTGGTATCGGAGGAGATTGGTGAATATGTTGGACATTCGTTGGAGGCTGTTTTGCGACGACTTCAGGGGCTGACAGCATTGGTGAATTAGGACCTTTATCCTTAGGAGGGGAGCGAGGTGGGGAAGCGGGCCACAGTGGAGAAGGCGGTGCGGCGCAGCGGCAATCGAGGCCAGGCTGGGCGGGGATGCTGTGTACCGACCAACAGGATATCTCGTCGATGCCATAAAATGAACTGATTCACCGCATCCCCAAGCAATTCTATCCCTTCGGTGCTAAAATGTGTAGCTCTAAGCTGTTATGCTCTGCATGCATCTTGGCCACCTGCACCCTTGCATATTCCTCAAGGATTGGAGAGTTGTGAAATTATCGCCCTGGTATAGCAAGTCCTGTACCCACCTCCTTTCTCATCCCGGCCATTCCTATCGGCACGAGGAGGCTGCACGGCGTCGGGCCAGTTATGGTATCTACTGGATAGGGTGCGGTGTCAACCGACCCGATCTTCTGGGCATCATCTGTGGGTTCTTCGGATTCTTGAAAGAAGTTAGGGAAGGCTTGGCGATTACGTGCAACAAGAGAGTAGAAATGCTCTTCAACTTGTTTTGCTATCTTCTCTTCAAATTTATGTTTGTAGCTGTCCCTTTTCTTGTAACTTGTAGCTTCCTCAGGAAACCCTTCTTTCCAACTTGTCTTTGACGATACACCCCTTACTTGTCCAGAATGTTCGGGGTTACCCAATGCAGCTGTCAACTAATCGTGTTCCCTCTTAGCAATAAATTCCCCAATCTTCTCCTTTTCAGCAATGTCTTTTAGACTTGTGGTCACACGCTCTATATCCGGATCCTCGAAAAGGATCTCTCCCTCGTCGATGACCTGTCCCGTGCTACGTGCTCACACCCAGTTTTTGCTTCTTTCTTTTAGTGCATCTACAAGCAGAGGTTTTCCTTGGGCAGCAAACTATTCTTCGGTTGCTCGCCACTTCTCAACGTGGCCATCGTAGCCGCTAGAGCCCAACCGATGCGGCTACTTGTTCCTTTTCACGAGGTCGGACATCTTCTTCCTCCGTGCTAAGGCTTCAGGGCTTGTCATCTTCGCCACGAACCTATCCCATTTGGTGGGCGTAATACCATTGTATTCTTCGAATGGGGACATTTTCTTTTGCACGTAGTGAGTTTCAAGTCCGATTTCCACTGCCTCCACCTCCCCCCAATCATTTGTAAGGCAAACTCTTTTCCCACAGCCTCTGAACCAAGCGGATATACAAGCCACTTCTACAACTCGTTCCATATGAAGTTTTTCAAGTTGTCATCCACCTGCTCCCATGAATCTACATTTAAAGGGCCGTGGGTTTTGGCTAGTACCCCGCAAGTGCTGCTGAACTTTGTCATTGCTACCTTGGGCTCTAATGGCTTCCCATCATGGCTCAGAGAGGTGATATAATATGTCTCCTTGGGGGTTGGTTTTTACTTCTCTGACCACGTCTTCTTTTTTGACGTCCTCCAGCGCTCGCGGACGTGCCGGTTTCTACCGGACTGGACGTTGCTGTGTCCGTCTCGACTTTGGCAATTACGGCAGACTTGGCGGCCTTTCTTTTTGAGCGGCGCCTTGCTTCCATCTGTATGTACAACAGAGAACGTTAAACGAGATCCTACGATAGGGATTATAACAATATGGCTCGACTTACTACTTGCTCGATAGGGATGTAGTCGGGGTCTTCTTCAACCGGTGGTGCTGGTGCTTGCATAACTTCGATGAATGGATCGCTTGGTTCATGCCATGTGCCTTCGCTCGAAGACTTCTCCGTTGATTCAACGTTGGGTGCCTCCGAGGGAGCTTTCTCGTTCGACTTTTGATCTATGGTTGTTCATAACACACAACTTGTGAAATTTGTAAATGAATGGACTAGATAGTTGTAATATGGTGTATATAAGAGGTGTACATATGTGCACAAAGTTTACCCTAAAAGACTTTAGCAATGAGAGTAGCTACGGGAGCTTGAAGTTGAAGGGGCACAGGTAATTTTCTGTGTCCCTTCAACTTCAAACACCCTTAGCTATTGTCATCGCAATCCCAGCAAATTTTGCTACGCAAAAGACATAGAGAAAAAAAATAAAGACAAGAAGAAGAAGAAAAATTATATTTATTTCCTTCTTCTTCTCTTTATTCTTTTGCTCTCAGAACAACAAGACTATATATGTCATAGCATGAGGCGTTGTGGTAAGTTGGGTGGCTACCAGAAGATGTCCGTTGTGCCCTGTGACACAAGGTTTGATGCGGAGATCTTCGGTAGCCACTTAGCTACAACATGCCTAAATAATTCGAGCTGTGTTTGGATGTTGCAATTTACAATATGTCTGAACGGCTCCAGTTCATCATCGAGCAAAATTTATTTGAAAATGTGAGACAGGGGAAGGGGAAGAGATGAGATACCGAGGAGAGAGGGAGATTAGAGAGGGTGGGTATATTTATTTGAAAATCTAAAATCTAACCTAAATGTAAAACTATTTCACATCAACTAATTCACATCATAACAATTCATGAAAAAATAACAGTCCATCTTACAATAAATTTACAATTATAACAGTCCAACAATCCTAAAATAAATAGTCCATTTACAATCCTAAAATAAACATTCCATTTACAGTCCATAAATCATCTAAAATAAAAAGTCCATCATATTTTCTAAAATTCATTTTACATCTCCATCCATAAATATTTTCTAAACATTTTATAGGCCATAAATATTTTACAGTCCATATTTTCTAAAATAAAGCTACTACTATTACTATCCTGCAGCCCTTGTGGGCATTTCATCGAACAGTTGGCGTGCAACCAAACATTCACTCCTAAATTTGCCATCCAACAAATAATTCACCAAACAATATAGCCATTAAATCATCCATTCATTCATTCATCAATTCAACCATCCATCCATTCATTCATCGAGCAAAATATTCAAAAAAATCAATTAGGGCCGAGCATCCATTCCTTAACAAAAATCAAAAATTTCATCCATTCATTCACAAATTTAGGGCACGACAAGAGCATGTGGTACCTGCGCGGTTAAGGAGCCCCGACGCCAGGGCGGCGTTGAGGCGCGGTGGAGCGGTTGAGGGCATCGGCGGCCGGGCGGTTGAGGCGCGTCGGCATCGGGCGGTTGAGGACGCGTCGGCACCGGGCGGTGAGGGCACGTCGGCACGGGCGGCGATGAGGCGCCGGGCGGCATTGAGGGTGGCGGCGGCCGGCGGTTGAGGCGCGTCGGCACCGGGCGGTGAGGCGCATCGGCACGGGCGCGTTGAGGCAGCGGTGAGGGCCCCGGCACCGGTGAGGGCGTCGGTGAG
Organism: Oryza australiensis; assembly: GCA_019925245.2. NCBI lineage: Eukaryota > Viridiplantae > Streptophyta > Magnoliopsida > Poales > Poaceae > Oryza > Oryza australiensis. The sequence goes on from JAIFGZ020000436.1 coordinate 132,472, forward strand.
CGCGACGATGTTGTTGAGGCGGCGGTGTTAGATCCGGCGTGGAGCGGCGGCGGTTTGGTGGCGCCGCGATGGGGTGAGGGCGAGAGAGAGAGGGAGCGCGGTGAGGGCGGGAGATCTGGGCGGCAGTTATCGGTGGCGAAAATTTTGGCAGCTTGACGGTGCTCTGGTGTTCGAACGTTCGCCTGGACTTAGAAATTTTCAAGAGGCCGCGCACGGGTATATATAAGGGGCCGATTATCGCGTGCGGGCGCTTAACGGCCCGCACGGAAAATGATCTTCCGTGCGGGTGGCTTAACGGTGCACGGGAAAATATCTTCCCGTGCGGGCCGTTAAGCCGCCCGCACGCGATAATCGCCTCCTCAATAATTTATAACAAATTGGATATTAATAAAAAAATTATCAAACTACTTCAAAAAATTACCAAAGTTTTCCATAAATCAATCTATGCTAATTATTGCCTATGGAAAAATTTTTGAAATCAAACGATAATTCGGCCGTCACTTTCTCTCGAAATCTAACCAATCCTTCTCAACACTTATAATCTTCTTCGAAGAATCTTCGGTTTTGTGAGCGTTGTATCTGATAAAATATTCAAAACCTTCTCAATTTTTTACCACAACCTCAACGTATAATATCATGATATCCAGACAATTTTCATGATTTTCCGACTTCGTTTGCTATTTTTACAATTTTAAAATCATTCGGTCAATAGGTTCCTAATCATGTTTCATGAAGAAAATTTCAAAATTTATTCTCACTTACAGGATAATGACTCAAGCGGGTCTAAATAACATGAATATAATTTTTCCACTAATTTTATTTCATTTTTTAATCACTTGCAGTTCAAATGTGAGACTTGGCAAAAAATTCATGAAGATAAAATAAATCAAAGAAATATAGCAAAACCAATCAAAAAATTACCAAATTTTATAATTAGGAGTTACATGTTGTATTTACATAGTAGAGAAAGTTTGGAGGGTGGAGGAGAAATTTTTTTCAAAATTTTGCTGAGTGCCAGGGCCCTTAAGCCAACCGCACGCGATAATCACCCCCCTTAAGCCGACCGCACGCGATGAATTTACATATTTTATTTAAATGCTCATATTGTAATGTATATTCATCAAATATTGTAAAAAATAACATATTATATTTAAATTAATCAATGTAAATTCATTGCATATTGTAATGTAAATTCATCAAATATTAATTCATCACATATAGAAATATCAATTCATCACATAGAAATATCAATTCATCACATAGAACCACACATTCGCTCGTAACACCATAAGTTTGATACATTCACTCGCAAAAACATACTATACGCAAAACACAAACTAGCGTTTTACAATTTTTGGATTAACATCCTTCCGCACGGATGCAAACTTTGATTCGTCGAGGACACTCTCAATGCATTTCATCTGCGTAGGAAGATCTGTGAATAATGAAATGGCGTCGTATTGATTATAATCGGACATGTCTTCAATGTTGTCAATACCAATGATGTGTTACTTGCCCGATACAAAAATGTCCATCTTTTCATCGGAAGGATCCTTCACATAAAAAACTTGTGCAACATGCTCGGCAAGGACCCATGGATAATCCTTGTGTCCAATTTTACTCCGTTCAGCACACGTAAATCCAAATTTATCTACCATGCTATCTTTCACCCATTGGCATCTGAGAACAGGGATCTGAATGTTTAAACCGTAGTCAAGTTTCCATATTTCTTGTATGATCACGTAGTATGATTTCTTCTGCCATGTTGCGTCCAACGCTTCGACACGAACCCCATTGTTCTGAGCTGAGCTTTTCTTGTCTTTGTTGTTGGTGTAAAAAGAGTATCCGCCGATGTCATACCCTTGCCATGAGGTCACAAGGCTTGTTGGGCCAGCTGCAAGTCTTTCTACCGTTTTTTCCTTGAGTGATTCACCAGACGGTAGCTTTTGATCCTTAAGCCATTGGGGAAAAGTGCACTTCTATTCTTTCCAAAACCCAATCGTCGGATCGCCCAGGATTGCATGCTCTGATCTCGGAAGTGTGTTGCTCAATGTAGGGCGCAACGATGGCGAGTTGTTGAAGAACACTGCTGTGTGCATCTGATACCGCTTTATAATCGTTGTCGTAGAAGCATTTTCTTCCCACAGTACCCTTCCCAGATAATCTTCCATCATGTCGAGGCATCGGTATCCCAATGGGGTTGGCATCTTTCATATAATCTAGGCAACACTCGACAACCTCCTCAGTTGTGTAACCCTCTATCATCGAGCCCTCCGGATGAGTACGATTATGGACATACCCTATCAGAACAGCCATGTATCGCTCGTATGCCCACATTTGATGTAGGTATAGAGGACCAAGTTCAATAATTTGAGGGACAATGTGAACAATGAGATGTTCCATCATGTCGAAGTACGATGGAGGAAAAAACATCTCTAGCTGGCAAGCTGTCTCGACTGCGAATTTCTGAAGGGGTCCTAATTCTTCTGGATCAAAAACTTTCTTTGATACTCGATTAAAAAAATAGCACAGCTTTGTTATCACTACCTTAGTGTGCACTAGTTTCACCGCCCTTATAGTGATAGGAAGGAATACCGTAAGCATCTTATGACAGTCATGAGCGTTGTATCCAGAAATCGACAAATCTTTCATTGATACTAGTTTTCGGATATTCGATGAGAATCTAGTCGGCACTTTCAATCCACGAAGACATTTACAGAAAGCTTTTTTCTCTTCTAGTTTCATTGAGTAGCATGCCGGTGGAATCTCAATCTTACCATTCTTTAGCTCTATCGGGTGGAGATCTTTCCTTATGCCCAAATTGACCAGGTCGTTACATGACTTCAACCCATCCTTTGTTTTACTAGGGATGTCAAGTAAAGTCCCGATGGTGCTGTCGAACATGTTTTTCTTGAGGTGCATGACATCGATGGCATGCCGAATCTCCAGGTCTTTCCACGTCAGGTACTTGAAAAAGATTGAATGTTTCTTGAAGGGCAGTGCATTTTCTACCACTTCTTTCTTCCTCTTGCCTGAAGCTGTCTTTCCCTTGCCGAACACGACCTTTATGTTCTTTGTCAGCTTGAACACTGTGGAACCATCCTTTGCTTCGGGGGCAGTACCTTCCTCGACAGTTTTGTCAACAAAGGTAGTCATCGCATGATACCTATGCTTCTGTGGTAAGAAACGACGATGACGCATGTAAACTAACTTTTTTGACAAGGTCAGGTATATGTATGATGTGTTGTCCAGACATATCAGATATCCGGTCTTTCCTTTAATCTGTCCGGATAAGGAAAAATTGGCTAGTAGATCGTTTATAGTAACGAATATGATAGCATGCAGAGTAAAATACTCCTGGCGGTACGCATCAAATAATCGTAGACCCTCTTCCCACATTTCTTACATATCCTCCATCAAAGGTTCAAGAAACACATCTAGGTCGATGCCAGGCTGTTTTGGCCCTTGTATAAGGATAGTGAACAAAATGTACTTTCGCTTCTAGCATAACCATGTCGAAAGGTTATACATGGTGAGCAGAACTGGCCAAGTGATGTGCGAGCTGCTTAGGTCACCGAACAGATTCATTCCATCCGTGCTCAACACAAACCTAACATTTCTCGGATCATTTGTAAATTCTGGGTGCTTTGAATCAAAGTTTTTCCATTATCGAGCATCGGCGGGATGTCAAATCATACCATCCGTCTTTTTACCCTCTTGATGCCATCTCATCAACTCGGCGTCAGTGGGGTTCGAGAACAATCGCTTCATTCGATCTTTCACTGGCAAGTACCACATCACCATGGCCGGAATCTTTTTTCCTGGCTCGACCAATGAATTTGGTTCGGCAACGTCACTATCGGCGGCATTGTTATCCTTTTTGTACCTACTCACCTCACAAGTTGGACACTTGTCCAAGTCAGTGTATTCCTTGTGATAAAGTACACAGTGATTAATACAGGCATGGATCTTTTTCACACCAAGTGATAATGGACATATCAGTTTCTTGGCTTGATAGGTGTTAGCTGGCAACAAGTTAGGCTTAGGAAGCTTAGCTCTCTGGAGAACCATAGGGTCGTTGAAACTAGTATCAGACCATCTGTGCCTGCCCTTCAATCTAAGAAGTTCTAGCACCGACCGCAACACTGTATAATCCATATCACATCCCTTTGCTTGATCGTACAAAAGATCTTTCGCTGCTTTCTGCAACGCCTCCCAATTGTTTAAATCTCTTGCTTTCTCTGTTAGGACCTCTGGTTCAGCGTGCCGCAACATATCCTCAAGATCAAGATCAGTATCAACCTCTACATTGTCAAAACCAGAGCTGCTAAAATCACCCGTCATTTCACGGCACATGTCCTCAATTATAAAATTCTCTGCCTCATCAAACCAAATATCAGGATTCTCTTCCGGAGGGGGCGACTTCCTCATGATAAGTCCAAACTGTGTATTTCTCCACAAATCCACGCTGAATTATGTCTCGAGAATTACATTCGAATCTTTCAACATCTTCGATTCTTGCAATCCACGCAAGGACAAAAATATCCTTCATACTCTCCCTCAAAGCGTGTGCCTTAGCCTTATCTATAAATGTTGATGCTTCTCTCATGAACACTGGATGAGTTCTCCGTGTCTCATACATCCATATCCGATCCATCTAAAAAAAGTGACAACATAAATTAATATTATATTACCGATGTTTTCTAAATAAACAAATTAAACTTAAATTCTACTTTATAACTAAAACCTCATGCACAACAAATAATAATAATGAGACAAAATTAGTTACCAAATAGTGGTTCAATAAAAAAACAAAATATTTGACCTACAAATTACAAAAATTGCTTAAAATATATTACAATTCAAACAAGTTTAAATACCTTCGCATTCAACCAATGAAATTTTATAAAAACGGAAGCAAATAAAGGAGATGATCAAGCACATTACCTTTTATATTGAATTCAATTGAAGATTTAAAGTCTAAGCCTCCCTCAAAAAAATGCCTATTATTGAAGAGAGAAACCGAGTTAAAAAAGTTCAAATATCTTCGCATTCAACCAATAAATTTTTTTAAAAATGGAAGCAAATGGAAGAGGAGATCAAGTATGGTACCTTTTGTATTGATTCCAATTGAAAAATTCAAGTTGAAAACCTTCCCCTCTATAATAGCCCTTTTTTGGAGAGAGAAACACCATGGTAAATGTGCAACTATCGGGTTGGGCAGGGAATTTATGGTGCATCATCGCATGCGGTCCACTTAATGACCCGCACGGGAAAATACATTATCCCATGCGGGTCCTTAGGTGGACCGCACAGGATAATGCACCATTATCCCATGCGGGCCACTTAAGCGACCGCATGGGATAATAGCCCGTGCGGTCGCTTAAGTGGACTGTACGGGATAATGCATTATCCCATGCGGTCCAATAGACAGCCCCCTCGGGACCGATGTTGCTAGGCGCGACCACTTATGACCCGCCTAGAACCTATTGGGGGCCTCGTCCAGGAAAATCGTTTCTCCAGTAGTGAGCTCTACTCCTTTTTCTTAGCACATTATCTCTCTATCTCGCTGGCTCTTGCTCTCTCGGGTCCAACCGGTGTCATCATCGCTTGGTTCCAGACGATGTCACCGTCCACCCCTACTCTTGTTCTATCGCTCACTCTCGAATCCAAACAATCTGGCATCACCCTTCTCCTGTTCGTAGTCTCACAACTGCCACTCTACCTTCAGATCCATGGGAGCAAAGGGAAAGACAATGGAAGTCTTCTGCAAACATACGAATACCATTATAGCATTTCACTCATAAGTATTTAAGGTATCGTTATTTATTTTTTGGCAAAAATGAAATGGTTTAAAGAATAAATCAATATGCTCATGATCATAGTGTATGATTGATAAATCATAGTTTAAATAGAAGTAAATGATAGTATTAAGGTAATGTGACACACAAGAAAAACATCTCTATTAAAAATAAACTAGATTGGTGGAGAACGACAAAAAAGCTATGGTTTTTATAAACTTCTATACTTACGATGCATATAGTTTACACGCATACATACATATACATATACAAGCTTAGCACTTAGTTCTATGCACCCAGACATTACTGAGAGACCGTTCCCTACCAGTGGTGGACGCAAGATTAAAAAAAGATGGGACGAAGATGCTCGCTTCACAAGGACAACTAAACGCAACAAATACCATATTAATACTATAATCTAGTATAATCAATAAATTAAGGCAAACAAAACCCATTTTTAAATAAAGCAATAATCTTTGTGTCATACATAATTCATCATACATCAAAAGATACTAGTAAATATGTCAATTTGTAAATATGAGTCAATTTGTAAAGTATGGTTGATAGATATCTTGAAAAAAGATAAATATATGAGAAGACATACCATCAATAAATCACTAAGCCTTTTTTAGGGACTTTAGGAGGCTTAGGCAATTCTATTCGCTGATCACTCATGTCTTGAAATCTCCGCTTAACTTTTTCAAGATCAAGTCCTCTAAAAATCTCCTTCTCAATATAGCACAATATCAAGTCATTGAGCTATTCATCGGACATCCTATTGTGCAAATTTGACTTTATTATATTTATAGCCGAGAAGGCTCTTTCAACATATGTCGTTGCCACAAGTAGAAGCAATGTTAACTCGATTAGATGATAGACCAATGAAAAAGCAATATGCTTTTGTGTTTCAACCATCTTCAAGGCCAAACTACCAACATCATGACATGTAGTGAAATCATCAATGCGTCGCACGTGTAGAATAAATGTCTCAAGTTGATCCTTTATATTAGAACAGTCAAGAGGTGAGAAATCTTGGTCATAGATCTACGTCAACCATGCGATCTTATCAACATCAAACTTAGAGAATGACTCTCTTGGATCAAGAGAAGAGAGGCAAACAAGCAACTCGAATCCTCATTGAAGCGATGATCCATCTCCGTTATAATAGAATCATGAGCAGCAAAGAAAGTGTCAACACGGTAGAGATGCTTAAGTGTGATTAAGTTGCCATCCAGCCTTGATCGACCCCATCTTGGTACCGGTTCATCCAAATTTGGTATTGGAATTTTTTGTGCCACAAAATGATTTGACTTCTTCATAATGGCTCCCAACCTTGGTTTCTCAAGGTGACCAAGCGCGTTTTGAAATCGACAAGCAATTGCATTGCCTCGAACTATTTTTTGATCCTTTCTTTGTAGCAAAAGAGATAACTCATTCGTAATATGAAATACTTTCAGCATCAACTTCATATTTTACACAAAGGAAAAGCTCTCCATTTTGTGCACCAAACCATTGGCTCGACTAGGATTACACTCATCCGCATGAATCATCGCTAACACCTTGACCACAGAATTCCACATTGACTCTAAGCTGACTAATGTTGTAAAATGAGAACCCCATCTTGTATCTCCAAGACAAACCAAATTTGTTCTTTGATTCTTTCATCTTCCTGAAAAAATTTCACCTCTCTCTAACTTTTCCAAAATAATGTCCTGATGCTTTGCAAGTAACACATCCTTCCTCTTGCAAGATGCACTAGTATTTATCACAATCAAATTCACATATTTCAAGAAATCATCAACAAATGAGCAACATTTTGTAATAGAAACAATGACCAATTGCAATTGGTGTGCAAAGTAGTGGACATAGAAAGCATGAGGATTATCATCACGAATTTGTTTTTGTAAACCATTGAATTCACCTCTTATATTGGATGCTCCATCATATCCTTGCCCTCTTAATCTTTCAATAGGAAATTATACTTATCAAGCATTTCAAGCAAAGCTTTCTTCAATACATTTGATGTTGTATCCTCCACATGTTTGAGACCCAAAAACCTTTCCACAACCATTCCTTTCTGATTCACAAACCTACAAGACACATACAACAATCAGTTGAGCAAGATAACAACTAAGAGCAAAAAAAAGTACATAGATAAACCATGGCTCACCTCACAGTAACAACCATTTGCTCCATGATTGAGATATCACGAGATTCATCAATTAAAATAGAGAATTGGCTGTCCCCAATCTCTTGCTTTATCTCTTTGCTAATCTCTTGTGCACAACTATTATAAAGTTCCTTTTGAATCCTATGAGAAGTCATGCGAGCATTATCCAGGCATAACTCACCAAATGCAACTCCAAATGCAACTCTTACCTCCTCACTCCTTTGTTTATACCGATCAACAAGTTCTAAGAAATTTTCCTTATTTATGGAAGGAGATTCATCATGACCACAAAAAGCATGACCTTGCAAAATGAGATATCTTGCAATATCCAAAGAAGCAGTCAAACGGATTTCATACAACTTTTCTGACTCTTTGCTATGAGACTCAACTTTATGTGAGATACTTGCCCTTTGATTCTTAAAATCATCGGCACATCTCCTTGCTTTATTATGGCAACCGGAAACCCCACCAACATGAATAGGGAATGCCCTATATGCATCCTTCCCATCATCATATTCAATCTTTGTGAAAATAACATGGCCAAATTTTTCATGATCGGCTTCCTGCCTAAAGAGAAAGTAATAGAAACAATAAGTTGCATCTTTTGACACACTATATTCCAACCAATCCTACTGAGCATCCACACTGCTCAAAAACATCTCTTATCAGACCCATATTGTTTACGAGGAAATGTAATATTCGATTGGCTAGGTCCCTTCAACAAATAAGCCCTTCTAACTTTCGATCTAATGTCCAGACGTAATTTCTCTATTGGGATTCGAGAGTTGGATGAACAACATAAACTTCTGAGTCAAATTCCCTGATAAGATCAATATCTTCAAGTTTTGGTTGTTATTGTGTATCTTCAACCATAGTCTCAACATGCTCTTCAAGCACTTCCTCGATTATGGAATCTACAAGAGCATCATCTCTGTGGGTACATGGACTTGGATGAGGGGAACATGTGCTAGCACTTCTTTTTGTCAAAAAGCTGCCCAAATCTACAAAATCAAAATTCATAGGAAATAAACAATCAGTGTTGCTCCTTATTTACTCGTTATTATTGTCTATCAAATTGAAAAATTTACAAGAAGTCCATCATATACCTTGATTTATAGACCTCTAGTTGATGATACTTCTGCCACCAGGCATGGCATTCAGACTCAATGGACTTCTATCATGCCTAGAAATTTTTGCCCGGAATTTCCGAAGCAGAACGTGCATTACATCTCTGTCTAGGACCGGTGTCATGCCCAGAAATTCAGACCAGAATTTTTGAAGCTATATTTAAAATCCTTGTCCAGGACCAGCCAGGGTACACATATGACAATTGTTGATATTACAGTTCCACATCTTAGAAACATTACAAAAAGATTACAAAAGAGCAGCGGAAAAAGGAAAAAGGGGCCTAAGCCTAAGCTTGACGCTGGCCACGCGACTTCACCCATTCCACAGGCATCTTCCAGAGTGCAGGACAAAGCCTACTCAACTTCGTCTTCTTCTTCAGCTTCTTGCTCACGTTCTGGTGAAGAGGCAAGGATGAGTACTTCCATGTACTCAGCAAGTCACACCGGAAGGTGGAGAGAATGAATGCAGGGAAGACAAGGGTTTGGCTAAGGTTTGCTTTTGCGCAAACAGCAAGGGTTTTCCAAACAATAGGAATTTTGAACACCATCAGAACAATAGCAATTTAAGCAATTAAGGCATTTTGAATCCAACACTGTCCAACGTTATCCCCACGTTGCGACAGGCCCAACCCATCCACCTATACTAGTCATGTTCCATTAATCAAAGTTTAATAGTGTGAGACTAATCACGGTGAGTTCAGTTGATTGCCCAATTACCGCGGGCACAACTATTCAAATAGTTTTACTCTGATCAGAGGGGTGCAACTGTACCCACAAGACACAACCCCACTACACGGTCTCCCGTGCACCGGAATACCACCATGGTATCCCGGAAAGGAAACTGTGATAGGACCTTTCGTATAACCCCCCCGCTAACCAAGCGAACCCCACCAAGGTTTCACCCCCACTCCCGGACCCTGGGACGTGGGCAGCCCCCTCGAGTGCCTCGGTGAATCCGGCAGCCCAGCAACCCTTATACCGGGGCCGATGAAACTCCATCCCGCTCACCCTTGCTGATTGGTTCGTCAGCTTGGAGAGACTACACTACAGGACCCACCTTACCCATTTTGGCTTGTGGTTTGCACGGTCATTCTCCCGAGGGTTCCCGTGAACCGGTCCTTAATTGCCATGGGCGCCACTAACCAAAACCATAGCGCCCACAGCCCACCATTTGTCATATTTTAGTTATTAATCCGGTTCATTAGGTTCTCCAATTATTAATCTTCCGAACAGATGTCCAGGAGAGACATATTAAGTGAGAATGACCCATTTAGTGAGCTAGTGAATCTAAGCCAGGCTAAGCATAACATAGTCCTGAATCTAATCATATTGTTATCCCAAGTTTAGTCAAAGGGTTTGGAGTGTCAAACCTAAGGCATAAACTAAATATACGGTGTACTATTCCCCATGAAATGACATTATAAAATACATGCAATTTAATAGAGTAAAACATGTGTTTTAGCAAAAATGGGAGCAATATGATCAATAATGTAGCATGACTTGCCTTGCTCTTTGACTTGGGGGAACTTCTGCGACCACTTCGAAGTAAACCAGGACGGCGGAACTACCGGGATCTAAACGACACACAAGCAATTCAACAAAACAGGCTAAAAAGCTACTGAAATAGAGAACAAAACTATTTTTAATGGATTCTTGGCATTTTTATGAATTTAATGAAATTTGAATGGGCTAAAACGGAGGTCGGATTGAAAAGATATAATTTTAGAAGTTTTCTGGGTTTTTTACTAAAACAGAAAAATCCTTAATTGATTTATTGTGCAATAAAGCCCGGGGGCGGCGTCGGCTAGGGGCGACGAGCAGCCAGATGGCGCGTCGGCGGTCCGTGGGAGTGCCGGTCCACGGTGGACCGAGTCCACGGCCGGACGGGCGGTGCACCACGTGGCGCACACGTGGCACCAAGGTGGCGGCCACGTGGTGTGCCACGCGGGTGAGCGGGGAACGGACGGTGCCGATTGATCGAAACCGATCGGATGGCCGAGAGAAAGGGGCGTGGGGCACGGTCGGCCGGCGACGGCGGCCGGTGGCCGAGGCCGCCAGCCATTCGGGCAGCGGTGCGGGGCGGCGGAGTGCCGCGGCTCACGCGCGAGCGGAGTCGCGCGCACTCCGCAAACCGCGACGTGGGCTCGGACCGAGAGGGTGTGAAGGGAGTTCACTGCGGGTGCCGCCGGAGGTGGGGAAGACGACGACGGTGATGGCGAAAACGGCGGCGGAAGAGCGCGGGGAGGGCGGCCGAGGAGCTCGGGTGCGGGGATGGAGATGGGGACGACGGCGAGGTCCGGGGCGGCTCAGGACGACGGGGAAACGCGACCGAAGGTCGGCGACGTGCTCGGGAGTTTGGGCGCACGGTGCCGGAGCAAACGAGAGCGAGGAAAGCTTGAATGAGAGCGTGGGGAGCTCTGGGAGGTCGAGGGGGTGCTTAAATAGGCCGCGGGGAGGACGGTGGTGGCCGGATAAACGAGTAATAACTCGCCGGAGTTAAGAGAGAGAGAGAGACAAGGGGAATTGATGGCCGGCGATCAATTCCGGCCATTAAGGGGTGCTGGGGAGGCTGCCGGGGGCTTTAAATGCCGGCGGGCACGGCGGGGAGTAACGGCGGCGGGATCCCGAGCGCGGGGGAGGCGGGCGTGCGAGATCCGTGCGGGCGGGGCGGCGAAAATGGCGCCAGGGTGACCGGCTGGAGGTGGACGACGGGCCTGACAGGTGGGCCCCACCTGTCGGTGTCCCGGGGAAAAGGGGAAGGAAAACCGGTCTTATTTGCGGGCGCGCGGCTTAGGCGGGCCATGGCCTTCGGCCGGCTCCGCGAGCGAGGAGAGAGGGGCGCGCGTCGGCGTGGATGGCCCGGGTGGGCCGATTGGTCGGGAGGGATTGGGCCATCGGCTCGGGCCGGCAGCCCACGACCGATTGAGCGGGAAAAGGACGGAGGAGAGAGAAGCCAATTTTTCCGGATTTATTAATTCGATTTTGATTTTAGTGGCTTAAAAATTATTTCTAGTGCTCGGAAATTCCACTAAAAATCCTGTTAGTGTATTTTGACATGTAGAATTTAAGAAAAATCCTACCATGCCATTTCCATTTAGAATTTGGCTTTTAAAATTATTTGTTCCTCTCTAGAGTATTCTAAAAGATTTTCTTTTGCGATTTTTCTTTTGGATTTTTAAAAGGGAAAACACCTCGGGTGTTACAAACCTACCCCCTTAAACGGAATCTCGACCCCGAGATTCGGAGATGTATGCGACGATGATAGGGATGAGCGGCCTTTAGCTCATCTTCCCTTTCCCAGTGGCTTCTTCTTCGAGTCATGAGTCCATTGAACTCGACAGAACCGGATAACCTTGTTATGGGTCCTCCGCTCACTGGTTTCGAGGATACGTGCTGGTTTCTCCACATAAGTCAGATCTTCCTTGATTTCGATCTGATCCAGACTGGCCTATTCTTTCGGTACTCTCAGACATTTCTTGAGCTGGGAGACGTGGAAAATGTCATGGATTCCCGCCATGGTGGGTGGCAATTCGAGTCGATAGGCTACTTCACCTCGTCGCTCTTGAATCCGATATGGTCCCACATAGCGTGGTGCCAACTTGCCCTTGGTTTGGAATCTGTGTACTCCCCGAAGTGGGGTGACACGAAGATATACATAGTCTCCGACTTCGAAAGCAAGCTCTCTGCGACGGTTGTCTACATAACTCTTCTGATGAGACTGTGCAACTTTCAGCCTCTCTTATGATTCTAACTTTCTCTTCGGCGTCACTTAACACTTCAGTCCCAAACAACTGACGTTTGTCGGTCTGATCCCAGAAAAGCGGGGTACGACACTTTCATCCATAAAGCGCTTCGAAAGGTGCCATCTGCAAACTGGTTTGGTAACTGTTGTTATAGGAGAACTCCACATAGGGGAGGCTCTTATCCCAAGCTCCTCCGAAATCCAGAGCACAAGCTCGCAGCATATCTTCCAAAACCTGGTTTACACGCTTCGTCTGGCCATCGGTTTGTGGGTGATAGGCTGTGCTAAAATTCAACCGGGTGCCAAGTTCGTCTTGTATCTTCTGCCAAAACTTGGAGGTGAACTGACTACCACGATCAGATACTATCTTCTTTGGTACCCCATGAAGACATATAATCCTTGCAAGGTACAATTCTGCTAACCTCCTTCCCGTATAGGTGGTGTGTACTGGGATGAAATGAGCCACCTTAGTGAGGCGGTCGATGATAACCCAGATAGAATCGTGTCCTGACGATGTCCGAGGTAAAGGTGATGAAATCCATCCCGATTTCCTCCCACTTCCATTCCAGGATTTGGAGTGGCTGTAGTAATCCAGCAGGCCTCTGGTGTTCTGCCTTTACTCGCTGGCATACATCGCATAGTGCCATGAACTTGCCTATTTCTCTTTTCATGCTAACCCACCAAAATTTCTTCTTAAGGTCCTGATACATCTTGGTACTTCCCGGGTGGATAGAATACTGACTCTGATGAGCTTCAGTAAGGATTAACTTCTTCAATTCCTTGTCCTCTGGCACACATATCCTGTTGCCCATCAATATGGTTCCGTGCTCATCTTCCGTGAAGTCACAAACTTTTCCAACCCTCATGTTCTTCTCAAGCTCAGTTATGTCGGGATCCGAGGCTTGAGCTATGCGAATTTGGTCTAAGAGTGTAGGTTGGGCTTCAAGAGCGGCCACAAATCCGGGTTCGACAATTCCCAGGTTTAGGCGCTCTAGGTCTTGTTGTAACTGTTCACATCTCCCTTCTATGTGGATAGAGTTGCAGTAACTCTTTCGGCTCAAAGCATCAGCTACCACGTTAGCTTTGCCAGGGTGATAGTGTATACTTAGACCATAATCCTTGATCAACTCCAACCACCTTCGCTGACGGAGGTTCAAATCCGGTTGGGTGAAAATGTATTTCAGGCTCTTATGATCCGTATATATTTCACATCGATTACCGACGAGGTAATGTCGCCATATTTTCAAAGCGTGGACGACTGCCGCTAGTTCCAAGTCATGTGTTGGTAGTTAGACTCATGAGGTCTATACTGGCGGGAAGCATAAGCAACCACTTTTCCTTCTTGCATCAACACACAACCTAACCCTTGGCGAGATGCGTCGCAATAGACTTGGAAATCCTTGGTTTGATCTAGCAAGATCAATACGGGTGCGGACACCAGTTTTCTCTTAAGAGTTTCAAAACTCTTGTTGCACTTGGCAGTCCATATAAAATTTTCATCCTTCTTTAACAACTGCATCATTGGCTTGGCAATCTTTGAGAAGTTCTCGATGAACCGACGGTAATATCCCGCAAGTCCTAGAAAACTCCTGATTTGGGTGACGGTTTTGGGTGGAGTCCACTTGGTTACTGCTTCCACATTGGAAGGATCCACTGCGACTCCTTGGGCATTCACGATATGTTCGAGGAATTGCACCTCCTTCAACCAGAAAGCACATTTGCTAAACTTAGCTTAGAGCTGGTGGTCTCTTAACTTTTCGAGTACCAACCGGAGATGGTGCTCATGTTCCTCTTCCGACTGGGAATAGATCAAGATGTCATCGATGATCACTACGACGAACTTGTCCAGAAACTCCATAAACACCTTGTTCATCAAGTTCATGAAAAAGGCTGGGGCATTGGTAAGTCCGAAGGACATGACCGTGCACTCGTACAAACCGTATCGAGTGACGAAAGCGGTCTTGGGAATGTCCTCCTCTCGAATCCTTAGCTGGTGATAGCCTGACCGTAAGTCTATCTTAGAGAACACCTTTGCTCCCTTTAATTGATCAAACAGATCGTCAATCCGAGGAAGGGGGTACTTGTTCTTAATAGTGACCTCGTTGAGTGTGCGATAGTCGACACACATCCTTTTGGTCTTATCCTTTTTCCCCACAAATATTACTGGAGCACCCCAGGGCGATGTGCTCGGGCGGATATAGCCTTTCTGTAACTGTTCATCCACTTGCTTCTTGACCTCTGCCAACTCATTGGCTCCCATTCTATAAGGCCTCTTGTGGATCAGAGCAGTGCCAGGAACTAGGTCAATCCGAAACTCTATTTCTCTTTCAGGTGGCATTGTGGTTAGGTCTTCCGGGAAGACTTCCGGGTACTCACAAACCACGGGAATATCTTCTAACTTTGCCCGGTCCTTTCCTTTCTCTTCGGGTTTCTCCTTAGCCGAGATCCGATTTAGACTTGCCACTACCCCCGACGGTTTAGGGGAGCGGTAAATCACTTTCTTCCCTTCGCCATAGGTCAAGGTGATCGTGCGGCTTGCGCAATCGATCGGGCCTTTATGATGGGTTAGCCAGTCCATCCCAAGGATGACATCCAGGCCTTTTGATTCCAGAAGGATAAGATTGGCTAGAAAGGGGGATCCTTGGATTTCTATTGCCACTGAAGGGCAAAAGTGGGCGGTGTCCAAATGTTTCCCGGGAGTTTGAACCCACATGGGTATCTTAAGTTTTAGTACCGACAACCCATGTGTCCCCACAAATGCTTTTGATATGAAAGAATGGGTTGCACCCGAATCAAACATGACTGATGCGTTAAAGGAGTTCACAGGGAACATACCCAGTATGACATCTGGTGCGTCCTATGCTTCCTCTGCCGAAGCATGATTCACTCTTGCCTGGATGAACCGGGGCGCACGTTTTGGTCTTGGACACTTGTCTACGAAATGTTCAGGTTCTCCACAGTTGAAACAATTGCCGGGGTTGAATCCCAAGTCCTTCTTTGGCGGTACTGGCTTGGTTTGAGGTGGCGGCTGCGCCGTTGGCGGACACGGAGTCGGGTTCTGCTGCGGCTTCGGGACGGCTTCCACGGGTTGGAAATTCCTAGGATGGTATGGGCGATGTTGGCGGAGGACGATCATAGTGGTACGTCCACTTTGACCACCCGGAGTGAAACGCGGCTGTTGGGGATTCCCTTGCTGAGGTTGTGGCCTAAACTGAGTAGCCTTCCGTTTTCTGAGCATTTTATTGCGTTGGTCTTCTTGATGGATGGCTTTGTCGACTAACTTCTCGAAGTCGACATATTCTCCGGAGATGAGTTTGTCTATTAACTCATCGTCCAGCCCAGCCAAGAACTTTTCTTGACGCTTGGCGTCAGTGCGTACGTCCTCTGGAGCATATCACGCTAAGCGATTAAACTCGTGCAGATACTCAGTGACAGTCTGAGTGCCTTGCTCCAGGGATCTGAACTCCCTCTTTTTCTGAGCTACTATCCCTCCGGGGATGTGCGCCTTTTGAAATTGGTGGTAGAACTCTGCCCAAGTGACAGCAGGTGCATCTGCCTGACGGGTAACCAAGAAGTTGTCCCACCAGGCTGAGGCGGGGCCTTGGAGTTGGTGGGTGGCGAAGGACACCCATTCTTGGTCCGTGCACTGGAGAAGGTCCATCTTTTTTTCTATGGCAGTGATCCAATCATTAGCCTCCATGGGGTTGGTGGTGCTTGGAGAAAGTTGGGGTTCGGACACAAAGAAACTCTGACATTTTGTTTTGTGGGGGAGGTGGTGGTGCGAAATGGTCGTGATGATTCTAGTTCTGCTGTTGAAACTGTTGCATCATTTGCAACTGCATCTGTTGATGCTGCTATTGCATTTGCTGCATCATTGCAACCATCATTTGGGTCTGGTTGGCTAAGACTTGAGCCAAGGTGATGTTCTCGGATGGAGGAGGTGGGGTGTTGCCATTAGTTCTGGTGTTGTTCTCGGCTGACTCAGTGTTGGTGTTGGTACTGCCGTTCCTGGTGTTCACCATCTGAAGGAGCGAAACAAACAAGGTGGGAGAAGGAGTAAAACAGATTGGACAGAGAAGCTGATCTTTATTACTTATTTTGATCTGTTCTTTATTAAAACACTTAAAACACACTCAACATCCTTAACTGGACAACCCATACCCACACTTGATACAGGTTGACCACTACCCCACGCACAACACTCCTAACACACAGCAACTAAACAAACAGGAAAACTAGGAAAAACGGTAAACTAAGGGTGGCGACACTCTAGGGGTCGGAGCGGCTTCCGCGGTCGGTGGAGTCGAAACCACTCCCTTGGGAGTTCTCGTCTTCCTTTTCCTTCGAGTGGCTTCGAGAGCTTGCTAACTCTTCTTTTCTGCCTGGGCTCTTGGAGCTGCCACTGCTACTGCCTTTGCTGCTGCTGGACACGGAGATCCATCCTCCTCCTCTGCTCGGCGCGGGGACCAGAGCAGGAGTAGGGTCTGGCATTAGGTAGGGGATCAATGCATGCTCAAACCCAAGTTAGATGAACGGTAAAGGACTCAAGTAAAGTAAACAAGAAAAGGAGGGTTTTTGAGAAACATTTTTATGAGGCCAAGTAAAGCTTCTAACGACATCCCCTAGATGATGTGGTAATGCTTAAAAATAGATGCTTAGTTATAATAAGTATAAAATCAGCGACCATTCCCTCCTATCTTGACTTAGGACTTTGCTCCCTTAGAAAATCCCAACCGACGGTCGAATAAGAGTGTAAATGATTTTTTTCCAAATTTTAGCTTCAAAGTCCTATCACTTAGACTAACCTGGTTATCAAAATTCTCTGTTTTGAAAGAAGCTCAAAATTCTTCCCAACCCGAGGAAACAAAGACCCATTTTCTCGAAACGACTCCAAAAGCCAGGACTTATGCATATGAAAAGGTTCAGAGGGCTCCTAAGGTTTTTCCATTTAGCTTTTCCTACGGTCTGGAATTGGCTCTGATACCAACTTGTCACGCCCAGAAATTCAGACTAGAATTTTCGAAGCTATATGTGTATTAAAATCCTGTCCCGGGACCAGCCGAGTACACATACAAATTGTTGATATTACAGTTTGACGTCTTAGAAACATTACAAAAAGATTACAAAAGAGCAGCGGAAAAAGGAAAAAGGGGCCTAAGCCTAAGCTTGACGCTGGCCACGCGGTTTCACCCATTCCACATGCATCTTCCAGAGTGCAGGACAAAACCTACTCAACTTCGTCTTCTTCTTCAGCTTCTTGCTCAGGTTCTGGTGAAGAGGCAAGGATGAGTACTTCCACGTACTCAGCAAGTCACACCGAAAGGGGGAGAGAATGAATGCAGGGAAGACAAGGCTTTGGCTAAGGTTTGCTTTTGCGCAAACAGCGAGGGTTTTCCAAACAATAGGAATTTTGAACACCATCAAAACAATAGCAATTTAAGCAATTAAGGCATTTTAAATCCAACACTGTCCAACGTTATCCTCACGTTGTGATAGGCCCAACCCATCCACCTATACTAGTCATGCCATTAATCAAGGTTTAATAGTGTGAGACTAATCACGGTGAGTTCGATTGATCGCCCAATTACCGCGGACACGGCTATTCGAATAGTTTTACTCTGATCAGAGGGGTGCAACTGTACCCACAAGACACAACCCCCCTACATGGTCTCCTGTGCACCGGAATACCACCATGGTATCCCGGAAAGGAAACTGTGATAGGACCTTTCATATAACCCCCCCGCTAACCAAGCGATCCCTACCAAGGTTTCGCCCCCACTCCCGGACCCTAGGACTTGGGCAGCCCTCGAGTGCCTCGGTGAATCCGGCAGCCCAGCAACCCTTATTGCGGGGCCGACTGAAACTCCATCCCGCTCACCCTTGCCGACGGGTTCGTCAGCTAGGAGAGACTACACTACGGGACCCACCTTACCCATTTTGGCTTGTGGTTTGCACGGTCATTCTCCCGAGGGTTCCCGTGAACCCGTCCTTAATTGCCATGGGCGCCACTAACCAAAACCATAGTGCCCACACCCCACCATTTGTCATATTTTAGTTATTAATTCAGTTCACCAGGTTCTCCAATTATTAATCTTCTGAACAGATGTCCAGGAGAGACATATTAAGTGAGAATGACCCATTTAGTGAGCTAGTGAATCTAAGCCAGACTAAGCATAACCTAGTCCTGAATCTAATCATATTGTTATCCCAAGTTTAGTCAAAGGGCTTGGAGTGTCAAACCTAAGGCATAAACTAAATATATGGTGTACTATTTTCCATGAAATGACATTATAAAATAGATGCAATTCAATAGAGTAAAACAGGTATTTGAGCAAAAATGGGAGCAATATGACCAATAATGTAGCATGACTTGCCTTGCTCTTCGGCGGGAAACTTCTACGACCACTTCAAGTAAACCGGGACGGCGGAAATACCGGAATCTACATGACACACAAGAGATTCAACAAAATAGGCTAAAAATCTACTAAAACAGAGAACAAAACTATTTTTAATGGATTCTTGGCATTTTTATGAATTTAATGAAAGTTGAATGGGCTAAAACGGAGGTCGGATTGAAAAGATATAATTTTTAGAAGTTTTATGGGTTTTTTACTAAAACAGAAAAATCCTTAATTGATTTATTGCACAATAAAGCCCGGGGAGGTGTCAGCGGCTAGGGCTGACGTCAGCAGCCGAGGGCTGACGTTAGCGGTCCGCGGGAGCGCCGGTCCACGGTGAACCGGGTCCACGGGCCGGACGGGGCGGTGCACCATGTGGCGCACACGTGGCGCCGAGGTGGCGGCCACGTGGCGTGCCACGCGGGCAAGCGGGGAACGGACGGTGCTGATCGGCCGAAACCAATCAGACGGCCGAGAGAAAGGGGCGTGGGGCACGGTCGGCCGGTGACGGCGGCCGATGGCCGGAGGCCGGCCGACACCATTCAGGCGGCGGCGCGGACGGCGAAGTGCCGCGGCTCACGCGCGGGCGGGGCCGCGCGCACCCGCAAACGGCGACATGGGCTCGACCGAGAGGGTGGGAAGGGAGCTCACCGCGGGTGCCGCCGAAGGTGGGGAAGACGACTACGGCGATGGCGAAACGGCGACGAAGAGCGCGGGGAAGGGCGGCCGAGGGAGCTGGGGCGCCGGGGATGGAGATTGGGACGGCGGCGGAGGTCCGGGCGGCTCGGGACGACGAGGAAACGTGACCAAAGGTCGGCGACGGGCTCGGCAGTTTGGGCGCATGGTGCCGGAGCAAACGAGAGCGAGGAAAGCTTGAATGAGAGCGTGGGGAGCTTGGGGAGGTCGAGGGGGTGCTTAAATAGGCCGCGGTGAGGTCGGTGGTGGCCGGATAAATGAGTAATAACTCGCGGAGTTAAGAGAGAGAGTGAAAAGGGGAATTGATGGCCGGCGATCAATTCCGACCATTAAGGGGTGCGGGGAGGCGGCGGGGCTTTAAATGCCGACGGGCACGGCGGGAGTAACGACGGCGGGATCCGGGCGCGGGGAGGCGGGTGCGCGAGATCGTGCGGGCGGGCGGCGGAAATGGCGTCGTGGCGGCCGGTGGAGGTGGACGATGGGCACGATAGGTGGGCCCCACCTGTCGGCGTCCCGGGGAAAAGGGGGAGGAAAACCGAACTTATTTGTGGGCGCGCGGCTTAAGAGGGCCGTGGCCTTCGGCCGGCCCGCGAGCGAGGAGAGGGCGCTCGTCGCCGGGGACGGGCCGGTCGGCGGGCCGATCTGTTGGAGGATTGGGCCGTCGGCTCGGGTGCGCGGCCCATGACCGATTGGACGTGAAAAGGACGAAGGAGAGAGAAGCTGATTTTTCCTGGGATTTATTAATTCCGATTTTGATTTTAATTGCTTAAAAATGATTTCTAGTGCTCTGAAAATTCCACTAAAAATCCTGTTAGTGTATTTTGACATGTAGAATTTAAGAAAAATCCTACCATGCCATTTCCGTTTAGAATTTGGCTTTTAAAATTATTTGTTCCTCTCTAGTTAATTTTAAAAGATTTTCTTTTGCGATTTTTTTTTGGATTTTTAAAAGGGAAAACACTTCAGGGTGTTACAACCGGCCAGGGTACACAAACGATAAATTAAATATACAGAATCCACGTCTTAGAAACATCATAAAGGTCTTACATAAATGCAGCGGAAGATAAACGAGCTAAACTACATCTTGGCGATTGCAGCATGGCGACTCCACTCCATGGGCATCCTCGATGGTAGCGACAAGCCTACTCATCCGCGAAGCCATTGTCTGATCCATAGTCCAATTCTGAGGTGGGGAAATGTTAACGACCAAATTTGGCAAGTTATGAATCGGATTTGGAATCAAGGCCGAGGCAGATTTGGAGGAGATCGTGATCTTCAGAAACAGAGTACTCACCAGTCGCAAGCCAAATTGGCTAAGGAGTTCATCGGTTAATACCGAAACGACTAAGATGTTCAATCGGCTGATACCGAATCGGACAAGATAAGCCGATATAGCCGATTCCGGTAAGACGACATTGGAATCATTGACGATTCAGGTTGAAGCGCTTCATGAGGATTGCCTATGTGGATAGAGTCCAAAAAAGGTAATTTTATCTATTAATTAGGTTATTTTAAGAATTTTACTTATAGATTGTGCCGGTAAGAGTCCACCTAAGGGACTTGTCCGTATTTTGAGTTGTAATAGAGATAAGAGTCGTGTCCGACAAGGACATATTGTGTAATTGGGTATAAATATAGCCCAAGACCTTATAAAAAACAACAATCAATTCAATAACACCTTCGACACATTGCCACCTTTTACTTTTGTTTGTTTCGATGAGTTCTTGCTTTTGAGTTTGGCTGCATCAGATTCGATCTCCGACGAGAGGTAAAGCTTGTTATGGCGGCTTGTTATGACACTCTAATCTTGTTTACACAAATCGTTGAGTTATCATATATGCTATATAATCTAGATCAATATTGCTATCTAACACCAATCGGCTAGCATCTGTCACTAGACAACAGCCGATAGGGCTAGATATCTACGTTGAGCTAGGTTATATAGTGTATCCACCATCTCGAAAGGCTTTCATCGACTTGTTTAGATCTTATGCTTCTTTTAATACTCAATGCTGCATCGGTTAAGTCCGACCTATTAAGTATTATCTAGAATCATAAGATCTATCTTGGTCTACGATTGCTCTTAGAGATAGTATCGGAGTTTCAGCCGATCTTACCTGGTTTAACTATCTTGTTTCCTATATGTTTACTTGATATGCTAAATCTGCCTTTATATTAAGATCTCAGTGTGGTAAAATATATTAAGCTTGTTATCAATCTGTTAGGTCATCTTAACACTTGATTGATTCTTGTTTAATCTATTTAATCTATATTGATATCTTAGTATAAAGTGGTATCGGAGTACTAGCCGATACGAGTTAGATTTATTACATCGGCTATGCTATAAATACGTATAATCTCTGTCCTAAAGTACTTGTAGACATAAGTGATTTATACTTTCTCGGCACACTGCCGATCTATCCCAGTCACTTGGTTTAAACGTATTTTGAGACCTTGATTATATACTATTGATATCTACAACTGATAGAGTAAATCTAATTTTCCCTTTGCCGATCCCATGCATATTGCATCGGCTCAATATTGAACGATACGTCATCGGCCACTAGCCGATCGGCTATCGTTTATGGATTTAACTCTCTTTTCTTTCTTTAGTTTCTTATTGGTTGTAGGATCAAATACAACTAGCATGCCCTTAAACCCAAAAGCAAGATTTAGGTCCTACACTAGAGTGAAGCAGATCTCTCAGACCAGTGTGTGTTTTTCACGTCAACACGCTTTTGGCACGTGTGGTGGGACACGATTAGAAGTCAATACATCATGGTGGATCTCAACTCAACCGACATTGACCCAGAGAGCATTATTCCTGTGACAATGGACAAACTGACGCCAGAACAGAAGGTAGAGTTTGAAGAGATGATGAATAACATGCAGAATCAATTTTTGCATTCATTTGTTCAGACTCGCTTGGGCACAGTGGTTCAGAGGTATAAGGTAGCTTTGCCAAGCAATGATGAGCCCGAAACGAGTTTTGGCAAGGAAGGTAAGACTCAGGATGTCAAGCAAGATGAAGGCCCTACAGAGTTCAACAATCTAGAAGATCAGATTGATTACGCTGTGCATCATGCTTTGATCAACCAGTCAGGAATTCTTGTTAATAATCTAAACAATATGATCAATTCTGTGGTTGAAAGTAGGATTACTGAGCATCAAGCCAAGGGGCAAGTGTTTCTTCCTAAGGGCAATTTTTCCACAATACAGGACTATGGTTATCGACAAACATCAGCCTGTTTCAGGTGTGGTCCCAGAACAGCCGATGGCATCACCATCGGCACTGGAAAGCATATTGCATCATCATCGGCACAGAAGCAACCAGGGTTCAATCCTCTGCTTTTGGTCAAACAACAACCTCAACACATAGGACATAACATCCCACACGTTACTCAAGATCAAGTTGCGGCTATGTTCGAACAAACCAGCCGGTTGTTGAGCCGATCCCGCAGACACCGATGAGGCAGCAGACACCGATTCCACAGCAACATCAGCCTATCCATTCTCAGTTTGTTCATGATCGGCAAACCCATATGTTGCATTAGTCTCCTCAACATCATATGGAGGGCAATGTTAATTTCCGGTATCAGCCTCATTCACCTCAAGTGCAGTATCAGCCAGGGGCATCACCTCAACCCTAGTATTTGCCTCAGTTTAATCAATTTGATCTGATACAGCAGCAGGTTCAAGGGGCACCTTAGCAAAAGTGTTGGGCTGATATGGTAGCCGATGTGATGAGGGAGCAGTTTGGTCTTAAGCCTAAGGATACTGGTAACTTGTATCGGCATCCATACCCGAAATACTTTGAGAGGGTGCCACTACCAAACCGATACAAAGTCCCAGATTCTTCAAAGTTCTCAGGGCAGGATAATGTATCAACCTATGAACATGTCAGCCGATTTCTTGCTCAGTGTGGCGAGGCATCGGCTACTGATGCTCTGAGGGTTAGATTATTTCCTTTGTCTTTATCTAGATTGGCTTTTACATTGTTTTCATCTTTGTCATATAATTCTGTTCAAAGTTGGACCGATCTAGAAAAGCAGTTTTATAGGTACTTCTACAGTGGAGTCCACGAGATGAAGCTGTTTGATCTGACAGCAATTAAACAGAAACATGATGAATCTGTTCAAGACTATATTCAGAGGTCCAGGGATATGAGAAACAGATGTTACAGACCTTGACAGATCCTCAGTTAGCCGATCTTGCTTTCCAAGGATTGTTGACACCGATTAAGGAAAGATTTTTGGCTCAAGACTTTGAGAGCTCGGCTCATCTGGCTCAGAAGGTGACAACACATGAGCAAAGGTTCCAGGAAGCCAAGAAAAACATTTGTGAAATCAAAGTGTGTTTGATTCTTATGATGATGAACAATTGGCATATGAGATTATTGGTTTTGTTATTTGGAGATCATTGACAAAATGGATTTGGAGATATTTGTTTTTCGGACGGTGAACGATCGTCAACCGTATTGTCCTGGCCCGACCGGGCTTGCTATGCCGCCCGACCGAAGGACCTTGTGCGGTCGACCGAGTGGGCACACTGTCGTCGGCCGACGCAGCCGACCGCAGCCGATTTTGTTTTGGTTTCGGTTTCGGGTTGTTTCCTTGTTTGTTCATGGAAGATTCATGTTTCTATGCGCATGTATGGTTGTTTATGCTGACACTGAGTCAAGTTGGAGATAGCTTGTACTCGGATGTGGTTTCTTTGTTTAATTATGTGTAGGTAATCTTTACGTCTCGAGAAAGTGTTGCCGGTGATCGAGTTGGAGTCAACTTGGAGATAAGGTGACGTCCAAGATGGAGATCATGCGGGATGTTGAAGGGTAGAAGATTGATGCACGTGTTTGGTGAAGTTTCCATATGGCATAAGATGAAGATATTGTGTGCATATGGAATACGGAGTTTCAAATTTGGGAAGTCCGAGATTGCGACCTATGGAATATGTAAAGTTCGTTTCTTGTACGGGAAGGTTTCCTAGTGGGTTAGGACTTCTTGTATGAGTAGGATTCGTGGCTTTGGGCTGCACATCTTGTGTATAAATAGAGAGGAGAGGCGTGGCTTCTCTGTATCAAGTTTTAGAGAAAGTTGAGTTGAGAAAAGTTTAGGGCTTTGAGTTTAGTCAAAATTTTGTGTGGAGTGCTGTGGATTGCACTTTGTAAACACAGAGAGATTCAATAAAGTTTTAATCTACTTTGAGGGATCTTCGATTTGTGTTTTCTCGGGTATGGCGGTCTGATCGGCGGTTAGACCGGCGGTCTTCAACCGGTCAGACTGCGAGGATCATTGCGGTTAGACCGGCTTTCATCGGCTACACTTGGCGCATTGGCTACATCAGGCGAATCGGCTATGTTCGGTGATCGGCTACACGGCGGTCGACCAAGCGCTGAGCGGTCGACCGGAGGTGATCGGGCGGTCGGACCGGCGCAATGCGTCGGTCATACCGCGCAACATCAGAATCAGAGGTAAAGTTTTATTTTGATCTAAAATTTGGTTTTTGGGTGTACCAACCATTCACCCCGTCTGGTTTGCTTAGTCTGGGTATTCGATCCTACAAGTGGTATCAGAGCCTTGTTTTCTTCTTTGGATTTTTATCGATATAAAGGTTTTTTCACCATGTCTGATAAGTTTTTCAACTAAGCCACAATTTTTCGATGGTACGGATTTTCCTTATTGGTGTAGTAAGATGCAATCTTATTGAAGGGTTACGCGGAGGCTACGCTAGCCGAAAACAAAAACTATTTACCGCGCAAACCAGGAACACTTGCAAGTAAGGGCCGATAGATCGTTACCGATTGGAGTAGAGTGCAGCAGAATAGCCAATCAGGGCAATCCGATCCGGAACAGTGTAGCCGATTCTCGCAAGCCGACAGCTGATACCCGGGGACAACCGATTCGCCAATCAGCCGATTCGCAGATGCCGTAGCCGATCCGAGTCGTCCGACCGTGTTCTCGTGCCTCGCTCCGATGCGCCCGACCGCAGCCGATCCGAAGCCGATCAACAGCGCGCAACGTAGCAGCGCCTCTACCGGTATCCACACGTCCAGGGACAAAACGCCGTACACCCGTGTGCTAGCACGCGATGCAAGGCTAGGGTTTGGCTCGAAAGTGGGGAGGGTTTCCGTGGAGATTGATCTCGGCGACTTCTGTTGCACGCGATGCCATTGACGTGCCGCAGCTCTCCACCCCTCCCTCCTTTATATAGAGTTGGCCGACTGGGACTAGTGGCCGATTAGGACTCTATTTTGAATTGGATCTCATCCGTATCTCATAGAGTTGGCCGCCCACACGTCGTAAGCCCATAGGACTCTATCCGATCGGATCCCTATCCGATCGAGCCGTATCCGAGTCCAACTCGAATGCCTGTTCTTATCCCCTTAAGCGTGCGACCCGTAGGTTTAGGTGTACTCGGTTTCGGCTATAGTCTAACTTAGCCGATCGTCGGCTCGAGTCTAACTCAGCCGACACATCCAACGCGGCGCCTAGCAGCACATATTGACACCATAGTATACAAGAATAATATCGGCTCGAACCGTAATGTGTACACAAATCCCTTTGCCTCACGATACCGGTTAAGCTATAGGCAAGATGTGTGCCATCCCTTCAATAGCTTAACCATTCACTCGAACCGTATTGGATTATCCGTCCGTTGATTGACTCCTCAATCAACTTAGCATGGCCATGCATTTCCATAATCCATTACCTCGAGGGGCCCAGAGATATCTCTCCAAAGGAGGGGCAAATTTCATCTTGATCACTCACATCCCACCCCATGTTTCATAGCAAACCCGAAAACTACCTTTATAACTACCCAGTTACGGAATAGCGTTTGGTAGTCCCAAAGTAGGCTACTACACATGTTGGAATCCATGGTGATCTCAAGTTTAAGGACTTTGTACCAACACTACCGGAGACCAACTAATGGCACATTGATTCCTGCAGTGTCTCATGGTGGGTCTATCCAACAATGTGTTCTCCAACACATGTGTCCATGTTTATTGATTTGGTATCTCCATACCCATGATCTATGAGACATGATCATCAATCAATAAACATGCCGATCTTAAAATCATATTTGTTCCAACAATATGACATATGATCAGGGATCGTTTAGAAATAGATTCATACATATAGAGTCTCATAAATAAGTCACATACTTATTGATCAATACAAGATGTCTATTTCATGGAACTGAATAACACTTTATTCATTTATACATAAACATTGACGTGATATCCAACATCTCCATGTTGCCTCTAGGGCATATCACTAACACTTATATCATGGCTCAAGACTATGATGTTTGGCAAAAGGTAGCAATTCCTTATGAGATCCCTGAGGTTATTAATTCTGAGGCTTTGAAAACTGAATTCAATTGTAAAGCTCGTAATATTTTATTGAATGGGATTTCTCGTTGGGATTTTGATCGTGTTTCGCATCTTCAAACTGCAAATGAAATTTGGATTGCTTTAAGAAATTTTCATCAAGGAACTAACAACATAAAAGAACTTCGTCGAGATCTTTTCAAAAAGAAATATATAAAATTTGAGATGAAACCTGCTGAAGCTTTGGATGATTATCTTGGTAGGTTTAACAAAATTTTGAGCAATCTTAGATCTGTTGATTGTGCCTATGATACAAACTATCCTCAATCTGAGATTTCTCGCCACTTTTTGAATGGTCTTGACATGTCTATTTGGGAGATGAAAGTTACTTCAATTCAAGAATCTGTTAATATGGCTACTTTGACTTTGGATTCGCTTTATACAAAACTCAAAACTCATGAGATGAACATTCTTTCTCGAAAAACGGATTCTAAGTCAAGTGCTTTGGTTTCTTCTTCTTCAACTTCTTCTGATGTTGCTTCTTCTTCAACTCCCTGTGCTTTTGCTTTAATTAATGCCATGTCCGATGAGCAACTCGAGCAATTCGAGGAGGAGGATTTGGCTTTGGCTGCTAACAAACTTTCTAGAGCTATGAATAAAGTCAGGTTTAGGAAAAGAGGTGGACGAGCTCGCTGTTTTGAATGTGGTGCGTTGGATCACATCCGCTCCAACTGCCCGAAGCTTGGGAGAGGAAAAAAGGAATACAAAAGCGGGGAGAAGGCCAAGGACGACAAGCCCAAAGGGAAGCGCTCGAAGGAGATGATGAAGAAAGTGCTAAGCAAAGTCTATGCCGCTTTTGAACCATTAAGCGACATAGATTCTGATAGCGAGGAAGAGAAGGACAATAACATCTCCGGCATTTGCCTCATGACTCGCGAAGATGAAGTTTTTGAAAATGAGGAAGATGAGGTAAGCTCTCTTGAGGAAGCTATTCTTGTTTTAAGTGCAAAAAATAAAAAATGTGAAAAGATGTTTAAAAAACAAGAATTTGTGATTGAGTCTTTGAATGCTGAAATTGCTAGATTAAAATCTCTTATTCCTAATGATGATGAATGCAAAAATTATGAGGTTTTAATGCTTGAAATTTCAAAAATGAGAGATGTCAATGATTCTCAAGTTTTGGCTACTCAACCTTGTTTAACATGTGATGCTAATGAATTAAAATTAAAAGATGCTTTAGCTCGTGTTAAGCACATGGAAGAGATTGTTAAACAAGATGAGGTAGTTTCTTGCTCTAAATGTCACAAAAATAAAGATGTCATGATTGGTTGTGAAAATTGTGCAAATCTTGAAAAAGAAGTTTCTTATTTGAAAAGTTCTTTGCAAAAATTTTCTGATGGTAAGAAACAACTTAACATGATTTTGGATCAATCTAAAGTGTGTGGCGACAATAGAGGAATATGTTTTGATGCTCGTGACTATCTCACCAAAAATCCCCCAAATGTTTTGAGAATAACTGAAAATGGTGAGATTTTGACAAAACCTAATGATGTGAAAACAGTTTTTAAATCTGCTGAAAATATGTCATCTCTTTCTGTTTATTTAAAAGAAACTAAAACTAATATTTCAAAACCATCAACCACTAAGGAAAAATTTTCTTGCTTCTTTTTGTGGTAAAGATGGTCATCTTGTTGGTTTTTGTTTCAGATTAGCACGAAAATAGAAAAAGGAAAGAGAGGTTAATTTTGCAAAATCAAAGTGGCAAAATTTGGCTTTCCCTCGGGAAGGTCGGTCGGACCGCAGTGGATCAACCGGTCGGATCGGCCGTGGCACCCGGTCAGACCGATGGCACTGCCTCGGTCAGCCCGTCGGTGGCACGCGGTCAGACCGGCAGTACCCCATCGGTCAGACCGGCTCCGAAGGAATTTTTTTGAAAATTCTAAAACTGATTTTGCACGTGGATATATGCGTATTGGATCTGTTGGTCGTGTGTCTCAGTACTGGATTCCTAAATTTCTTTTGACTAACCCTAGTACTGAGGCTTCGACATCTTCTTTTGCATAGGCGAGGAAGGAGAACGTATGGATCGTGTACTCGTTGTTCGCGGCACATGACCGGAGATAAAAATTGGTTCTCCTTCCTCAAGATGGCATCCAAGACTGAATCGATAATCTTTGAAGATGCTTCTAAAAGTGCCGTTCTCGCTACCGGATCAGTCAAGGTAAATGACAAATTTGAATTGAAAGAGGTAGCTTTAGTTGAGGACTTAAAGTATAATTTACTTTCAGTTTCACAAATTTTTGATGAGAAGTTTGAAGTTCACTTTAAGAAAACTGGAAGTAAAATATTTGATTCTTGTGGTGATTCTATGTTGAACATTTCTCGTTATGGGAGAGTTTTTAAACTTCCTTTTGGAAACCCTATTTCTCCCGTTGTTACATGTTTGGTTGCAAAATTCAACAAAGATTTGATGTTTTGGCATCGCAGACTTGGACATGTTGGTTTTGATCATTTGACTAGACTAAGTGGTTTGGATCTTGTTCGTGGGTTTCCTAAACTTAAGAAAGATCTTGATTTGGTTTGCGCACCATGTTGTCATGGTAAAATGGTTGCTTCTTCACATACTCCAATTCTTTCTGTGATGACGGATGCACCGGGACAACTTTTACATATGGACACTTGTTGGTCCAACTAGAGTGCAATCCGTTGGAGGAAAATGGTATGTGTTGGTTGTTGTTGACGATTTTTCTCGATATTCTTGGGTTTTCTTCATGGCAACTAAGGATGAGGCCTTTGGACACTTTTGGAGTTTGGTTCTTCGCTTGAATTGTGAAATTCCCGGTTCTTTGAAAACGATTAGAAGTGATAATGGTGGTGAATTTAAAAATGCTTCTTTTGAACAGTTTTGCAACGAAAAAGGCATTGAACATCAATTTTCTTCTCCTCGTGTTCCTCAACAAAATGGTGTTGTTGAAAGAAAAAACCGCTCTTTGGTTGAGATGGCTAGAACCATGCTTGATGAGTATCACACTCCTAGGAAATTTTGGGCCGAAGCTATTAACACTGCTTGCTATGTTTCTAATCGTATTTTCTTGAGATCTAAACTTGGAAAAACACCTTATGAGCTTCGATTTGGTCGTCAGCCAAAAGTTTCACATTTGCGTGTTTTTGGTTGCAAGTGCTTTGTCTTGAAATTAGGAAATTTGGATAAATATGAATCACGTTCAACCGATGGTTTATTTCTTGGTTACCCCACACACACTCATGGTTATCGTGTACTTGTTTTGGAGACTAACAAAATTGTCGAGACTTACGAAGTCCTTTTGATGAGGCTAGTCCCGGTACTAGACCAGAACTTTCAAGTACTTTGCCATAGGTTCGGGGAGGATGGTCGTATCTTCGAAGACGAAGCGACAACGAAGACGACGAGGTCGACTTGACCGGTCGGACCGCCGAGTGCCGTCGGTCGACCGGAGCAGCTGCATGGTCGGGCGCGGAGACCCGGTCGGACCGGCGGGGCCGATCACCTCGGATTCTATTGAATCCAATCAAGGGGATTCATCGGTGACTACGAGCAGTGCAGGTACAGAACATGCATCAACTTCTGAAATCACTGCTCCATTGCACATTCAACGACAACATCCGCCAGATCAAATAATAGGTAATTTACATGAGCGGACTACAAGATCTAAGGTAACTGCGCATGACTTTGCAAATTCTGCTTTTGTTGCTTCTTTTTAACCCAAAGATGTTACTCATGCATTAACTGATAAATCGTGGATTAACGCCATGCATGAAGAACTTAAAAATTTTGAAAGAAATAAAGTTTGGACTTTAGTTGAACCACCTTCAGGACATAATGTTATTGGAACCAAGTGGGTTTTCAAAAATAAACAAAATGAGGATGGTTTAATTGTTAGAAATAAATCTAGACTTGTTGCTCAAGGTTTTACTCAGGTGGAGGGTTTGGATTTTGATGAAACTTTTGCTCCTCTTGCTAGGATTGAAGCAATTAGACTTTTGTTAGCTTTTGCCGCTTCAAAAGGTCTTAGATTGTATCAAATGGATGTTAAAAGTTCTTTTCTAAATGGCTTTATACAGGAGGAAGTTTATGTTAAACAACCACCGGGTTTTGAAAATTCTGATTTTCCCAACCATGTTTTTAAATTGTCAAAAGCTTTGTATGGTTTGAAACAAGCACCTAGAGCATGGTATGATAGACTTAAAAACTTTTTGCTTGAAAAAGGTTTTCAAATTGGAAAGATTGACAAAACGCTTTTTGTTCTTAAGCATGGTGAAAATCAACTTTTCGTTCAGATTTATGTGGATGATATCATCTTTAGTTGGTCAACTCACGCTTTGGTTGTAGAATTTTTTGAGACTATGCGCATGGAATTTGAGATGAGCATGATGGGTGAATTGTCATACTTTTTGGGATTACAAATTAAGCAAACACCTCAAGGTACATTTATCCATCAAACAAAGTACACCAAAGATCTTTTGCGAAGGTTCAAGATGGAGAGCTGCAAGCCAATCTCTACACCTATTGGTTCTACTGCTGTTCTTGACCCTGATGAAGATGGTGAATCCGTGGATTGAAAGGAGTATAGAAGCATGATTGGATCTTTGTTGTATCTAACTGCTTCTAGGCCAGACATACAGTTTGCTGTGTGTTTGTCTGCACGTTTTCAAGCTTCTCCTCGTGCTTCACATCGTCAAGCGGTCAAGCGAATAATGAGTTATTTGAATCATACACTTGAGTTTGGAATTTGGTATTCTACTTCTTCTTCTATTTGCTTAAGTGGATATTTCGATGCTGATTTTGCTGGTTGTAGAATAGATAGAAAAAGTACTAGTGGAACATGTCATTTTCTTGGTACATCACTAATTGCATGGTTTTCTAGGAAACAATCTAGTGTAGCTCAATCAACTGCTGAATCTGAATATGTTGCTGTTGCTAGTTGTTGTTCACAGATTCTTTGGCTTATTTCTACTTTGAAAGATTATGGACTTGCTTTTGAAAAAGTACCTCTTTATTGTGATAATACAAGTGCCATTAACATAGCTAAGAATCCTGTTCAACACTCACGCACAAAGCACATTGATATTCGCTTTCACTTTTTGAGGGATCATGTTGAGAAGGGAGATGTTGAATTGAAGTTTTTGGACACAAAGTTGCAACTTGCTGACATTTTCACTAAACCATTGGATTCTTCTCGCTTTGCTTTTCTTCAAGGAGAGTTGGGAATTATTCATCCTTTTGGCATGTTTTGAGGGGGAGATTTGTGCTCATGTTTTTATCAAGCAATTCTTGAATAATATAAATTGAGAAAAAGAGAGCTTTATCCATACATATTGTATTTTCATGTGCATGCTAGCAATACTATGAAGATTTATTTGTCACTAGCATAGCTTGTATGTGTTCTAGTATCTTTATGTGATCTAGATTTTATTCTTAAGTGAAATGATACATGACATTTAATATCATACTTAAATTAATGAAATATGCAATGTCAATACTAGTGCATGTGTTGATTTTTAAATGCTTATATATGCACTGTGTTGAATTATTATTCCTCAAATTATTTTAAAATTGCTCATTGTGTAAAGAGAATAAAATATTATCTATGAGACAAAATGAATACCGAATCCTTGAAAACAGTCTTGACGACAAGGACGTATTCGAAGTGAGCAAAAATAATGGGTACCGAATCTTTGGAAACAGATCTTGATGACAAGGGCGTACCTGGAATAATTGAGAGAAAAAAATATGAGCAAAGAAAAATTTGGCTCAAATAAATATAAAAAATTATCTTGGTTGTCATGTGCAAAAAGGTAAATTTGAGAAAGAATAATAGTTGCAATAGGTATATATATTTGGATTTATCTTTCAACCTGTATACTTGTAAAGATGCTGCACTATAAATCGTTTGACTCCATGAATTTTGATCACATTATTGATCTTAATTATAAAATCTTTGATTCATGACTATACTCTAGTGCATATTTTCTATATAATTGATGAGTTCATCTTCTTATTATTGCAACACATGACATGACTTGCTCTATGTATGATTGCTAAGCTATTCAATAATCATGAACATAATTCTTATGCTTGATGAAATCATTGTCAAAAAGGGAAGAACAAATGAGAGAATAACAAGTTAAAAAAGTGCAAGTTTTGTCAATGTCAAGGGATTTTCTTCTTTTTAAAAGGGGGAGAAATTTTCTTTGGATTTTTGAGCACTTCGATGCTTTTTACCATTTTTGTTTTTAATTTTCAAAACACCAAAACAAAACATTTTTAATTGGTTTGCCAATGTGTTCATCAAGGGGGAGATTTTAAAATCAAAGTGTGTTTGATTCTTATGGTGATGAACAATTGACATCTGAGGTTATTGGTTTTGTTATTTGGAGATTATTGGCAAAATGGATTTGGAGATATTTGTTTTTTGGACGATGAACAATACTGTCAACTGTATTGTCCGGTCTGACTGGGCTTGCTATACCGGTCGACACAGTCCGACTGCAGGCCGATTTTGTGTCGGTTTCGGTTTCGGGTTGTTTCCTTGTTTGTTTATGGAAGATTCGTGTTTCTATGCGCATGTATGGTTGTTTATGCTGACAATGAGTCAAGTTGGAGATAGCTTGTGCTCGGATGTGGTTTCTTTGTTTAATTATGTGCAGGTAATCTTTACGCCTCGGGAAAGTGTTGCCGGTGATCGAGTTGGAGTCAACTTGGAGATAAGGTGACGTCCAAGATGGAGATCATGCGGGATGCTGAAGGGTAGAGATTGATGCACGTGATTGGTGAAGTTTCCATATGGCATACGATGGAGATATTGTGTGCGTATGGAATACAGAGTTTCAAATTTGGGAAGTTCGAGATTGCGACCTATGGAATATGTAAAGTTCGTTTCTTGTACGGGAAGGTTTCCTAGTGGGTTAGGACTTCTTGTATGAGTAGGACTCGTGGCTTTGGGCTGCACATCTTGTGTATAAATGGAGAGGAGAGGCGTGGCTTCTCTGTATCAAGTTTTAGAGAAAGTTGAGTTGAGAAAAGTTTAGGGTTTTGAGTTTAGTCAAAATTTTTTGAGGAGTGCTGTGGATTGCACTTTGTAAACACAGAGAGATTCAATAAAGTTTCAATCTACTTTGAGAGATCTTTGATTTGTGTTTTCTCGGTACGGCGGTCTAATCGGCGGTTAGACCGGCGACCTTCGACCGGTCGACCGCGAGGATCATTGCGGTCGACCGGCTTTCATCGACTACACATGGCGCATCGGCTACATCGGGCGAATCGGCTAAGTTGGTGATTAGCTACACGGGCGGTCGGCCGAAGCTGCACGGGCGGTCGAGCCGGAGGTGATCGGGCGGTCGACCGGCGCAATACTCTCGGTCGACCGTGCAACATTGGACTCAGAGGTTAAGTTTTATTTCGATCTAAAATTTGGTTTTTGGGTGTACCAACCATTCACCCCCTCTGGTTGGCTTAGTTTGGGTATTCGATCCTACAACATTTAAAAAGGTGAATCACGTTATATATGCTTCTAAATCTGATGAAGAATATGATTCCGAATTAGTAGCAGCCGAGTGAGCAAGGAACAAGAAAATTGTTACATGTCAGTCGATCAGAGATTCTGCTAAGGGAGAAAAATATGACTTTGACATTACCAAGGCTGACAAGATCTTTGATTTGCTATTTCGGGAGAACCAAATTTAACTACCTGGTGGTCATGTAATTCCATCAGCCGATGAGGTTAGAAAGAGAAAGTACTGTAAATAGCATAATACTGGATCTCACGGCACCAATGACTACAAGGTTTTTAGGCAACAAATCCAATTGGCTATTGAGCAAGGAAAGATAAAATTCGATGGCTCAAAAGGCCGATGAAGGTTGATGGTAATCCTTTTCCTGTTAACATGGTTCATACAAGTGGGAGGGTAGCCGGTAGGAAAGATTATCGGTCCACACAGCTCAACTCTACCAGAATTATCAATAAATACCAGAGGCAGTATGATAGGTAGGAAGAGAGGTACTATGAGGAGGATGATAGTTTTGATCCCCATTGGAGTTGTGAATTCTTCAGATTTTGTTGGAATGAAAGGATAAGACTGCCATCAATAGAAAATTGTCTAGCATGCAGCAACTACGATGAGGACTATGTTGGAGGACCAAGCCAATCTTATCCAGCTAACATAGAGGAAATTACCTATTCATCAGAGCTTGGGTCCAATTCATCAGGGTTTTTTACAGGAGGATTTTGATGAAGATGAAGATGAAACCAGGAACCCATAATGGTGTCCTTCTGGTATTTTTACTAAAAACCAGAAGAGGAGGGTTCAAAGGATGAGGAACAGGGAGCGTTCCCAGGTGGTACAAAAAGAGATCAATCATCAGCTAAAGAGGAAAAAGCAAGAACACTTAACGAAAGAGTGGCGCGTCAAGAGCAAGGTTCTTTCAGCTGATGAGGTCAAAGCCGATAAGGCAGAAAGGCTGGCTAAGGGGAAGGCTGTTGCTTTTGCATCGGTTAATATGGTTTTTGTGCTACCAGCAGAATATGAGGCTACCCAAGCCGATGCAGATGTTATGGAAGAATCCTTGGCAAAATTGGTGTTATCTCTAGAACAAGCTATCTTTGAGAAGCCAGAAGGAACATGGCATCGACACCTCAAGCCATTGTATGTTAAAGGATTTGTTAATGGCAAGCCGATGTCTAAAATGTTGGTTGATGGTGGAGCTGCTGTGATTTTAATGCTGTATGCTTCATTCAATAAGATGGACAGAATTCGAGATGATCTTATCAAGACCAACATGGTTCTTAAAGATTTTTGTGGCAATACCTCAGAAACCAAAGGAGTGTTGAATGTGGAGTTGACAATCGGCAGCAAGACTGTTCCTACCATATTTTTGTCGTCGATGAGAAGGGATCATATAGCCTGTTGCTTGAAAGGGATTAGATTCATGCGGATTGTTGTATTCCTTCGACCATGCA
Source organism: Oryza australiensis (assembly GCA_019925245.2). Lineage (NCBI taxonomy): Eukaryota > Viridiplantae > Streptophyta > Magnoliopsida > Poales > Poaceae > Oryza > Oryza australiensis. Next base: position 168,732 of record JAIFGZ020000436.1, read on the forward strand.
TCAGAGTTTAATCCAACGGCAAGGTGACAAGGTAGAAACCGTGCCAGCCGACAGGTCAGTCAATGTTGCTAATGCCGATTTAACTATTTGGGAGATGGATGGAATTGATTGCTTGTCTGGAAAAATTTAGGAATGAGGTTATCTGAAAGTATCCGATTATGATATACAGCCAATTGGAGATGAAGAGCACTGATTATTACTTTGAGGGTGTCGTGGAGGGTTTCAAGTTTCTACACCAAGCACACTGGAGATGATCTCAATGGCAAATTGGGACAAGGTTTCATGTCGGCTGATGATTTGGAAGAAGTGGATATAGGTCCAGGAGATAGGCCTAGGCCGACTTTTATGAGTAAAAAATTATCTTCTCATTTTAGAACGAGGTAATAGAACTTTTGAAAGAATATAAAGATTACTTTGCTTGGGAATATTTTGGGATGCCTGGACTTAGCCGATCGATTGTAGAACATCGGCTTCCTATCAAACCAGGAAATCAACCATATAAACAACCACCTAGAAGGTGTAAAGACGATATGTATCATGCTATCAAAGCTAAAATTACTCGATTATATGATGTTGGTTTTATTCGGCCATGCCGATATGCTGAGTGGGTTTATAATATAGTTCTAGTTATCAAGAAGAACGATAAACTTAGGGTTTGCATTGATTTTCGAGATCAAAACAAGGCTACCTCTAAGGATGAGTACCCAATGCCAATTGCCGATCAATTGGTTGATACTGCTTTAGGGCATAAGATTATAAGTTTTATGGATGACAATGCTGGATATAATCAGATTTTTATGGAGGAAGAAGACATTCATAAGACTGCTTTTAGATGTCCTGGTGCAATCGGCTTGTATGAGTGGGTTGTGATAACTTTTGGCTTGAAGAACGCTGAAGCTACATATCAGAGGGCCATGAATTACATATATCATGATCTGATTGGCTTGTTGGTTGAGATCTATATTGATGATGTGGTAGTGAAGTCAAAGGAAATTGATGATCATAGTGCCGATTTGAGAAAAGTTTTGGAAAGAACAAGGAAATATGGCTTGAAGATAAATCCCACAAAGTGTGCTTTTGGTGTATCGGCTAGACAATTCTTGAGTTTTCTTGTTCATGAAAGGGGGATTGAGGTAACACAAAGGTGTATTAATGCGATCAAGAATATTCAACCTCCAAAAGACAAGAAGCAGTTGCAGTCTTTGGACAGCAAGGTGAATTTTATCAGGAGATTTATTTCTAACTTATCTCAAAAGATGGAGCCCTTTACACCTTTACTCATATTGAAAGCTTATCAGGAGTTTACTTGGGGGCAGAGCAACAAAAGGCCTTGGATAATATTAAGGAATATTTGAGTTCCCCTCTAGTTCTGATTCCTCCACAAAAAGGAGTGCCTTTCAAGTTGTACTTGTCAGCCGATGAGAAGTCAATCCGCTCGACCTTGATCCAGGAATTTGAGGGCAAGGAGAGAGCAATCTTTTATTTAAGTAGAAGACTTCTGGATGTAGATACAAGGTATTCTCCAGTGGAAAAATTGTGCTTGTTTTTATATTTCTCTTGCACAAAGTTGAGGCATTATTTGTTATCCAATGAATGCACCGTAATTTGCAAGGCCGATGTCATTAAGTACATGCTATCGGCTCCGGTGTTGAAAGAGAGAGTTGGAAAGTGGATCTATGCCTTAACGGAATTTGATCTCAAGTGTCAATCGCCCAAGGCAGTTAAGGGACAAGCCATAGCCGATTTTATTGTTGAACATCGTGATGACTCAATTGGCTCGGTTGACATAGTGCCTTGGACATTGTTTTTTGATGGATCAGTTTGTATTCATGGTTGTGGTATCTTGGTCATAATATTACCTAGGGGGACAAGTTTTGAATTTGCTTATACTATTAAGCCTTATGCTACCAATAATCAAGCTCAGTATGAGACAGTTCTCAAGGGATTACAACTCTTAAAGGAAGTTGAAGCCGATGCTGTTGAAATCATGGGTGATTCTTTGTTGGTCATCAACCAGTTAGCCAGGGAATATGAGTGCAAGAATGATACATTGATGATCTACAACGAGAAGTGCTGAGAATTGATGGATAGTTTTTGGTTGGTGACTTTGAGGCATATTTCTCTAGAGCAGAATGTTGAAGCCAATGATTTGGCTCAGGGAGCATCGGGATACAAGCCGATGGTAAAAGATATCAAGGTAGAAATCGCTACAATCGCAGCCGATGACTGGAGGTATGATGTATTTAATTATTTGAAGAATCCCTCTCAATCGGCCTCGAGAAAATTGAGATATAAAGCTTTGAGATATGTCTTGTTGGATGATGAGTTATATTATCGGACGATTGATGGGGTATTGCTAAAATGTTTGAGTGCCGATCAAGCCAAGGTTGTGATGGGAGAGGTACATGAAGGTATATGTGGTACTCATCAATCGTCCCACAAGATGAAGTGGTTGCTTCGGCTCACTAGGTATTTTTGGCCGACAATGTTGGAAGATTGTTTCAGATATTATAAAGGCTATCAAGGATTGCCAAAAGTTTGGAGCAATTCAGAGAGCACCAGCATCGGCTATGAATCCTATAATCAAGCCATGGCTGTTCAGAGGTTGAGGAATCGATATGATCGGCCAGATCAATCCACCTTCGAGCAAAGGACATAAGTTTATATTGGTGGCAATCGATTATTTCACAAAGTGGGTGGAAGCAATACCATCGAAGAAGGGTTATTCTTGCGAGTCAATTCAGTTTGTTAAAGAGCATATTATATATCGATTTGGTGTTCCTCATACTATCACAACCGATCAGGGATCTATTTTTGTATCAGGTAAGTTTGTCCAATTTGCAGAAAGCATGGGGATTAAGTTATTGAATTCTTCATCATATTATGCACAGGCTAATGGACAGGCAGAAGCATCCAACAAAAGTTTGATTAAGTTGATTAAAATAAAGATTTCTGAGTTTCCAAAGCAATGGCATAGCCGATTGGCCGAGGCATTGTGGTCTTATCGGATGGCTTATCATGGATCGATCCAGGTTCCTCCTTACAAGCTAGTTTATGGGCATGAAGCCGTGTTACCATGGGAAAGTGTCATCGGCTCGAGGAGAATTGATTTGCAAGATGAATTGACAGCCGATAATTTATCATAATCTCATGGTAGATGAATCGGAAGAGTTGGTTCAATCCAGGATGCGTGCTTTGGAGAAAGTAACGAAAGATAAGGAGAGAATTGCTCGTCATTATAATAAGAAAGTTGTGCCAAAATCTTTTTCAAAAGGCGAGTTGGTTTGGAAATTGATTACAAGTGGTCAACAAATTGGGAAGGGCCTTTTCGAATCTACAAGTATGTTTCTAAGGGAGCTTATATGTTGCAAGGGCTTGATGGAGAAGTTTTTGGAAGGCCTCTCAATGGGAAATACTTAAAGAAATATTATCTGAGTGTTGGGATCAATTCATGATTCGGCTGTGTCACGTTGATACATGGTAGCCGATGTGTTAACATCGCATTTAGATGACCGATATAAGAATATCGCCCTTAGTCAAGTTATAATTTTATCAATGTTTGGCATTGTAAAATTAGGGGGGCATACATGCATGCATACAAAATATGTGGACTTTAAAAACAAATTTTACAGAAGTTATATTACAGGAATTCGCAAAGGTTCGCAAAAATCATCCAAGATACAAGCAAGCTCCTATTACAAATCCGCTTATCCAGACACAAGTTTGTTAATAGCCGATATGGCCCTCTGCCTAATTTGCTCTACTTCATCGATGGCTTGGGCGTCGGTTGCATCAGTTCCTAGGATCACCTTCAGAGCCTTAGTCAGATCTGACAAGTGTTTGACAGATGTCTTCAGCTTAGATTTTTGCTCTTCGATGGCCCTGGAAAATCTACAAGTTTTTGTTCCTCCGATGCTATTTTGACATTGCATTTTTCCAATTTGGCTAGCAGCTCTGCCTTGTGATTCTTAAGCCGATCAATATTAGACTGGGTAGAGCTTGGCCCGACAATCATCTCATCAAGTTGGCTTTCTCGATTGGCTTGAATGGTGGCTTCAAGGTCCTTTCTCTCTCGCCGATTGGCAATTCTTTGCCTAGCCTTCTCCAGCTTGAATCGGTATCGCTCAAGAAATACTGCTTGGAGAGATGACATCAGCTAGGTCTTTCGGGATCCGGTCTTGGATTTCTTCAAATCTTGCTCGATTGGCCCGCAATCAACAACCGGGTGTCCAAGTAGCTTTCTAGCCGATGAGCAATGTCCAACAGCGTTGAAGCATCTAGGCCTTCTTATTTATTTTGGTAATTAATGACAAAGTGCTAATTGTGGACTAACGATACTTTTGAGTTTTATATGTTTAAGTAAGGATCACATGACATGAAGTGCATGAATGTTTACTGAAGATCATTTCCGATGGTACCATGCAAAAGGATTGAAGACAGTAAAAGTAACGGTTTATTTTTTAATGATCGAGGAGGTTGGGCGATCAAAATTCATAGATTCTTTCTATATCTTTGCCGTACTATCAAGAGGGGTAATGACCTAAGCAAAGAGATGATTAAATTGCTACATTAGGTCATTTGCATTTCTTTTTGAATACTCTTCCTTCACATAGCTGGCTGACCAAGGCCGGTCAGACCGTGGATGTTGATCCGGTCTGACCGGGCCTCGAAGGAGGTCTGACCGCAGGTACGGGAGCGGTCTGACCGGCACCTAGCTGCGATCAGACCGGCCCTATGACCCCCCTTCGGTCGGCCGATCCAGTAACCGCGCGAGCCGCAACCGGTCGGCCGAGCCGATGGCGGCCGACCGAGCCGTGCGGTCGGCCGGCCATACACCTCCGGTCGACGCCCCGTGACCTCCCTTCGGCCGGCCGATCCAGAGCCGCTAGAGCCGCAACCGGTCGACCGAGCCGATGGCGGTCAGCCAGAGCCGGTGCGGCCGACCGGACTTTTGGCCTCCCGGTCGACCGGCCCCCGTTGTCGAGGTAATCATTGCTTGCAACGGCTATTTTTCTAGCCGTTGCTACACAAGGCCGGTCTGACCGGCCAACCTTCGCCGGTCTGACCGGCAGGCAATAGTGTTGGGGTATTTCGTCTCCAACGGCTAGTTCACTTGTTTTGGGGTATAAATAACCCTTCTTTGGCTGCAAGGAAGCTCTTCTTTGCACTCTATTGCATTGTATACATCCTTTCATCTCTCACACACCTTCTTGAGCTAGTGTTCATCCACTTGTTGTGTTTGAGAGTGTTTTTAGCCAAGAGCCAAGTGCATTGCTTCATTGTAGAGCTAGTGTGGCACTTGATCCGAGCCGCGGGATTACTTGTTACTCTTGGAGGTTGCCGCCTCCTAGACGGCTTATGGAGGAGTTGCCCGGTGACCTCTCCGAGAAGATTGTGGAGGAGGCCCGGCGCCGGTTTTGTGAGTGGTTTGGAGTTCACCACCTTCGGAGCGAAGGAAGAACTACCCCTAGTGATCGAGGCTTGGGTAGTCCTCTCTGTGGGCCGGCTCCCACCTTGCCCACCTCTTGACGAAGGGGGCGTGCGGTGGCTTCGTGGTTTGAGCGGTGGAGTTGGGTTCGCCTCAACGGGGACTAGGAAACCAACGAGTTTCCGAACCTCGGTGAAAAATTCCTTTGTCTCTTGTCTAATTCACTTATTGCATTTACTTTTGTGCAATTTACTTTAGTAGAGACATAATTGAGCCACTATCACCCTAGGATTGCAAAAATTAACTTAGTTGCTTAGTTAGACTCATCTTTCACCAAGCCTAGCAACTTAGGTTAGTTTTGATTTAGTGTCACTTAGTTTTAAATCGCCTATTCACCGCCCTCTAGTCGACATCTCAATCCTACAAGTGGTATCAGAGCTTGGTCTCTCTTGATTGGGCTTCACCGCCTAGAGAGAAGATGTCGAACGAGGTGAACCATGTAGGAAAGGCTCCCATGTTTAATGGCTCAAATTAATCCACTTGGAAAATTAAAATGTCTACTCACCTTAAAGCTATGAGCTTCCATATTTGGAGTATTGTGAATGTAGGTTTTGCTATCACCGGCTCACCCTTGACAGAGGTTGATCACCGCAACCTTCAACTCAATGCTCAAGCCATGAATGCGTTGTTTAACTCCTTGAGCCAAGAAGAATTTGATAGAGTGAGCAATCTTGAGACCGCTTATGAGATTTGGAATAAGTTGGAGGAGATTCATGAGGGCACAAGTGAATATAAGGATGCCAAGCTTCATTTTCTCAAGATTAAATATGAGACATTCTCTATGTTGCCTCATGAGAGTGTAAATGACATGTATGGAAGACTAAATGTTATTGTTAATGATCTCAAGGGCCTTGGAGCAACTTACACCGATCTTGAGGTTGCCCAAAAGATGCTTAGAGCTCTACCGGAGAAGTATGAGACATTTGTCACCATGCTTATCAACTCCGATATGTCAAGGATGACACCCGCAAGTCTCCTAGGAAATATCAACACAAATGACATGTACAAGTTGAAGAAGAAGGAGATGGAGGAAGCATCTCCATCTAAAAAGTGCATCGCTCTTCAAGCCGAAGCGGAAGACAAAGGCAAGAGCAAAGTATATGAAGCAAGTGATGACTTGGAAAAAGAGATTGCTCTTCTCGCAAGAAGATTAAATGATCTCTTGGGAAGAAGAAAAGAAAGAGGAAGGGGCTCAAACTCAAATATGAGAAGAAATAGAAGACCCAACAAGACTCTCTCCAACTTAAGGTGCTTTAAGTGTGGTGAGAAGGGACACTTTGCTTCCAAGTGTCCTTCAAAGGAGGATGATGAAGACAAGACATACAAGAAGAAGAGTGGAGGTTATAAGCTCATGAAGAAGCTCAAGAAAGAGGGTAAGAAGATTGAATCCTTCATTGGGCAATGGGACTCAAATGAAGAGAGCTCCGCCTCTTCCGAATCCGAAGAAGAAGAAGGTGATGATGAGACAAGCTCCAAGAAGAAGAAGATGGCCGTAGTTGCTATCAAGGAGGCTCCATCACTTTTCGCTCCACTTTGCCTCATGGCAAAGGGCTCTTCTAAGGTAACATCATTTAGTGATAGTGAAAGCGATGATGATTGTGATGATGTTTCCTATGATGAGCTTGTGAGTATGTTTGAGGAGCTCCATGCTTATAGTGAGAAGGAGATTGCCAAGTTCAAGGCCCTAAAGAAGGATCATGCTTCTATAAAGGTCTTGCATGAGGAGCTAAAGACTTCTCATGAGGAACTCACCATTTCTCATGAAAAGCTTAAGGAAGCTCATGACACTCTTCTCTCTACATGGATCTCCCATTGATGTTGGCATATCGTGTGATTTGCTTGATGATAGTGCTATTTGTCATACTACTAATGTTGCATCATCTAGCATATCTACTTCCTGTGATGATCTCATGGATATACCTTGCTCTAGCTCTAGCTCTCATGTCCCTATTTATGATGCTTCACTTGTTATTGAGAACAATGAGCTTAAGGAGCAAGTGGCCAAGCTCAATAAGAGTTTGGAAAGATGTTTCAAGGGTAAGAGCACTCTTGACAAAATATTAAGTGAGCAACGGTGCATCCTTAACAAGGAGGGACTTGGATTCACTCCAAAGAAGGGTAGAAAACCTTCTCACCGTGTCACTCGGTTTGTCAAGAGCAATGGTAAGTATTGCTCAAAATGTCGTGAGGTTGGTCATTTGGCAAGTGATTGCCTTGGTAGTAAGCCATCTAAGATATGCATGTTTGATTCACATTATATGCTTAGGAAGACTCATGATGGTCATATTGTTGCTCGATATGTGGGTTCCCCTATACTTGGTGGTAAAAAGAATGCCATTTGGGTGCCCAAAGCCTTGATCTCTAACCTCCAAGGACCCAAACGAGTTTGGGTACCTAAAAGAGCTTGATCTCCTTTTGTAGGTGAACTACCACGCCGGTGGGAGCCATTGGGTGCTAGATAGTGGGTGCACTCAACATATGACCGGTGATAGAGGAATGTTCACCACATTTGAAGTTGGAGGGAAAGAACAAGAGAAAGTCACTTTCGGAGATAATAGCAAAGGAAAGGTAATTGGTTTAGGTAAAGTTGCTATCTCAAATGATCTATCTATACAAAATGTTTCTCTTGTTGAATCACTAAATTTTAATTTACTTTCGGTTGCACAAAATTGTGATCTTGGTTTGTCATGTACATTCTTCCCGAAAGAAGTTATTGTTTCTAGTTTACATGACAAGTCTTGTGTATTCAAAGGTTTTAGATATGGAAATCTTTATTTGGTTGATTTCAACTCTAGTGAAGCAAATTTGAAAACTTGTTTAGTTGCAAAAACTTAATTGGGTTGGCTTTGGCATAGGAGACTAGCCCATGTTGGTATGCATCAATTAAGCAAACTTTCAAAACGTGATCTAGTTGTGGGCTTGAAAGATGTGAAGTTTGAGAAGGATAAACTTTGTAGTGCTTGTCAAGCCGGCAAACAAGTTGCATGAGCTCATCCTTCTAAGAGTATCATGTCCACATCTAGGCCATTGGAGCTCTTGCATATGAATTTGTTTGGCCCAACAACCTATAAGAGCATTGGAGGAAATAGTCATTGTCTTGTGATTGTTGATGACTATTCTCGCTATACTTGGGTGTTCTTTTTGCATGATAAGTCTATTGTTGCCGAGCTTTTCAAAAAGTTTGCGAAAAGGGCCCAAAATGAGTTTAATTGCAGTCTTGTAAAAATTAGAAGTGACAATGGTTCAGAGTTCAAAAATACCAACATCGAAGACTTTTGTGATGATCTTGGTATTAAGCATGAACTTTCCGCTACCTACTCACCACAACAAAATGGAGTAGTAGAAAGGAAAAATCGTACATTGATTGAGATGGCAAGGACTATGCTTGATGAATATGGTGTTTTCGACTCTTTTTGGGCGGAAGCTATAAACACCGCTTGCCATGCATCCAATAGGCTTTATTTGCATCGTCTCTTGAAAAAGACTTCCTATGAACTAATTGTTGGGAGGAAGCCAAATGTTGCATATTTTCGAGTTTTTGGTTGTAAATGCTATATTTATAGAAAAGGTGTTAGACTAACCAAATTTTAAAGTCGGTGTGATGAAGGGTTTCTTCTAGGGTATGCCTCAAATAGCAAGGCGTACCGGGTCTACAACAAAAGCAAAGGTATTGTGGAAGAAACCGCCGATGTTTAATTTGATGAAACTAATGGCTCTCAAGAGGGGCACGAGAATTTGGATGATGTAGGTGATGAAGGCTTGATGAGAGCTATGAAGAACATGTCTATTGGAGACATCAATCCTATTGAAGTTGAAGATAAGCCATCCACCTCCATTCAAGACGAGCCATCTACTTCCGCTACGCCAATTCAAGCTCAAGTTGAAGTGGAGGAGGACAAGGGAAAAGATCCATCTATTCCGCCAAGAATACACACCGCTCTCTCCAAAGATCACCCAATTGATCAAGTTTTGGGTGACATTAGTAAGGGTGTCCAAACTCGATCTCGTGTTGCTTCAATTTGTGAAAATTACTCATTTGTTTCTTGTCTTGAGCCAAAATGTGTAGATGAAGCTCTTGGTGATCCGGATTGGATTAATGCTATGCAAGAAGAGCTCAACAATTTTACAAGAAACAAAGTGTGGACTTTGGTTGAAAGACCTAAAGACCACAATGTCATAGTGACAAAGTGGGTTTTTAGGAACAAACAAGATGAGAATGGGTTGGTGGTGAGAAACAAGGCAAGATTTGTTGCTCAAGGCTTCACCCAAGTTGAAGGTTTGGACTTCGGTGAAACTTTTGCTCCCGTGGCAAGACTTGAGGCTATTCGCATCCTTCTTGCATTTGCATCATGTTTTGATATAAAGTTATTTCAAATGGATGTGAAAAGCGCTTTTCTAAATGGTGAAATTGCCGAACTTGTCTTTGTTGAACAACCACCCGGTTTTGAAGATCCTAAAAAGCCTAACCATTTTTACAAACTCTCAAAAGCTCTTTATGGATTAAAACAAGCTCCTAAAGCTTGGTATGAAAGATTGAGAGATTTTCTTTTGTCAAAGGATTTCAAAATTGGAAAAGTTGACACCACCCTTTTCACAAAAATCATTGGTGATGATTTCTTTGTTTGCCAAATTTATGTTGATGATATTATATTTGGTTCTACTAATGAGATGTTTTGCAAGGAATTTGGTGATATGATGTCCAGGGAATTTGAGATGTCCATGATGGGAGAGTTGAGTTTCTTCCTTGGACTTCAAATCAAACAACTCAAGTATGGGACGTTTGTAAGCCAAACCAAGTACATTAAGGATCTACTCAAGAGGTTTGGCTTGGAGGATGCAAAGCCCATCAAGACGCCTATGGCAACAAATGGGCATCTCGATCTTGATGAGGGAGGTAAACAGGTAGACTTAAAACTTTATCGCTCCATGATAGGTAGCTTGCTCTACCTTACCGCATCTAGGCCGGATATCATGTTTAGTGTTTGCATGTGTGCACGGTTTCAAGCCACTCCTAAAGAATGTCATTTAGTGGCCGTGAAAAGAATTCTAAGATATTTAAAGCATTCCTCAACTATTGGTTTGTGGTACCCAAAAGGTGCTAAATTTAAGCTTGTTGGCTATTCCGATTCGGATTATGCCGGTTGCAAAGTGGATAGAAAGAGCACCTCCGGTAGTTGTCAATTGCTTGGTAGATCCCTTGTGTCATGGTCATCCAAGAAACAAAACTCCGTTGCCCTCTCTATCGCCGAGGCGGAATATGTTTCGGCGGGTAGTTGTTGTGCACAATTGCTTTGGACGAAACAAACTTTGTTGGATTATGGTATATCTTTCACCAAAACACCACTCCTATGTGACAATGATAGTGCCATAAAGATAGCCAACAATCCGGTCCAACATTCTAGAACCAAACATATTGTCATTCGCCATCACTTCCTAAGAGACCATGTTACCAAGGGTGACATAGTCATTAGCCACATAAAAACCGAAGATCAACTAGCCGACATCTTTACCAAGCCTCTTGATGAAACCCGCTTTTGCAAATTGAGGAATGAGTTAAATGTCATAGACTTCTCAAATGTGGCTTGAGATCTTGCACCATGGATGCTATTTGTGCTTATTGCTTAGTTGCTTGCTCGTCGTTCTTTTCTTTGGAATTTATTGTTATTTGGTTGTTTTTTTTGTGAAAACGGAGCTTGTCACATTAAGGGGGAGTCTTGCATTTCTTCATGTGCTCTACTACTCCTTATATGTGAACAAATCAAATACAAGTGCTAGTAGTGTTTTCAAAATGTCCAAGTCAACATAAGTCAAAAGTTTTGCAAAATCAAAGTAATTTGAAAACTATTTCTTGAAAAAGGCTTAAATGGGTCCCTATATGTTTTTCAAGCTTTTATTCTCAAGAAAAATGGAGTTTGTTTGAAAATGCCACTTTGGTCTCTTTTTGAAGAAATGTTTTGGCCAAAATGAGATTTATCTCCAAAATGAGGTTGAGAAGGATTTTGAGAAAAGTGTAAAAACAAAATTAGTAGATGAGACCTCCTTGAATGTTTTTATATTTAAATCGACTTCAAAAACTAAACCTTTCAAAAGTTATTTGAAAATCAATTTGGCCCAAAAACCCCTATAGACCATAAAAGGTCACCTCCTAGCACTTAAGTGAGTTAAGTTGCAAATCATCATAATTTTCAAGTGTTATGGATGGTTAGCAATATTTCAACTCATACATTTCAAATTTGCTCCAAACTTCAAATTTTATTGGTTTTTCCTTGTGTGGGGTTGTCGGTTTGTGCAAGGGCTGTGCACAGCCGACAGGGGGCCTGGCGGTCTGACCGGCGCTATATACGCGGTCTGACCGTCCAGGTGCGGCGGTCTGACCGGACGAATAGCACCGGTCAGACCGGCCTATCAGGTGGGCCCAATACTTTGCCTCTCTTCTTCCTCTACCCGATCTATTCTCTCTCCTTGTCTTCTCCTCACTCCTCCACCCGAAATTTCTTTTCTCTCACTCTCTCCCTCAAGCCCTAACTCCAATCCCTCTCTTTTCCCCTCGGTTAGAACGCGGATTTCTCTCCAGTTACACCGTAAGTGAATCCCCTCTTCCTCCTCTCTTTGTTCCATGGATTAGATTTGGTTTTAATTGATTTTGTGATCCATGGATTGTCACCCTAGGTGAAGGAAGAGGTGTTCTTGGTTGTGCACACTTTAAGGGTTTAATCTTCGTGCAAATCAAATCCGGCAATAGGTGATTTCAGTTCACCTCACTTGTAATCGAAAAATCGTCTATTTCACTTCTAGGGTTAAGGGTAGTTTCTTTATCTTATCTTTCTTGATGAAATAGACATCTCCTTGTGCTCCTTGTTCATCCTAGCAAAATTTAGACTTACATTGTGGATGTGAAAAATTTTGGAGATGTATTTCTGACTGCCATCAGCGGTCTGACCGGTGTCGGCTCGCGGTCTGACCGCAGGCACCACGTCGGTCTGACCAGCATGTTGCCTTCGGTCTGACCGGAGTTTGCCGTCGGTCGGCCGTTTCCCTGGTCTAACAGCCCCTGGCAGTCTGCAGTCCTCCATTTCACCACTTCCAAGTGTTTTCTAATTAGTTGCTAATTTTCACTCCTTGATCTATTGCATTCAGAAAATGCCTCCTCGCACTCGCCATGGCCGTCAAGCTCAAGAATTAGAAAGTGAGCATGAATCAAGTGAAAATCAATATGCTCCGAGTGGTGGTGCGCAAAGTGAGGAAGAACAAGAAGCAGCTGAATCTGAGAACTCAAGTGAGGAAAGTGGAGATGAGATGGAGGTGGACCCGGCAATTCAATTTGTTCTTAACATGAGAAATCCAACTCAGTACACAATTCTCAGACTTCATGATCAATTCAGAAGGCCGAGAGACTGCACTGACCCGAGGTTTCACACTGCCTTTCAAAAGTCAGTGTTTGAACATGTCTATAGAGGAAAGGCTTTTGCCGAGCACAAATGGATCTCCTGGCGCAGCGTCAGCGACACTCCAGAGTTCCAGAGCCTCCAGGACATGTTCAGAGTTGTTGGCATTGATAGGATTGTGACCTTAAGGCAGGACTACGACGAGGAGTTGGTTCGTCTGTTTTATGCCATGGTGTGGGTTGCAGGAGACTTCTCTGAGATGAAGTGGATGTCAGATACCCTTCAATGTTCCATCTCAAGGAGAGAATTTCGGAGGCTGCTGAACATTCGGTTTGACGTTGGGGATGACTTGCATGAGGATCACGCTCACAATCCTTTCTCCATAGATGACCTTGAGCAATTTTATGAGGATGGAGTGCGGCACACGTATGGGAAGGTTGTTGGTTTAAGAACTCTTCCCAGTGTTGTCAATAGGATTGTGCGAGCTACCATTCTACCTAGATGTGGCAACAATGATGATATTCGAGGAGTAGCTTGGCATGTTATTGATGCTATCCTCCAAGGGCGTCAGTTTGATGTTGTGAATCTCATTATGCAGAGATAGCCATCTCTAAGGGCACTTTTGGACAAGGAATTTACTATGCGCCTTATATTATGAGGATGATTCAGATAAGCTTGGAAGTGCGGGGAATAACCTTAAGGAACACAAAAGTACAAACCCCGTCCACTCAGCACTCCTCGTGTTCTTAGAGTGCGCCAACCTCAATTCGATCATGGCGCAAGTTCTAGTGCGGCACCTCCACCACCTCCTCCACCTCAAGGTTTTGACTCATATTTCACTCCTCAGTACGCTTACTTTGGCATGCCTCCTCTCGGATTATTTTAACCCAAGTGTTATAGGCCATTCACTCTCTTAATGACAACATGGCGAGGTTGAGCACTGGGCAAGAGGCCATGTATGAGGATGTTAGGGGGATAAGGACTGATGTGAGCAGCTTAAATGTCAATGTGGGGAGATTATCAACTCGAGTAGATTCCTTGGATAGGCGCATGTCTTCTTTGGAGAGCTCTCACGCCTATGTCTACTCTCATCGTCAGCACTCCGGTTCCTCTCACTATCCCATTCCTCGCCCTCCTTCTCCGCCCCAAGAATAATTTTTTTTGGTCCTTGATGCCAAAAGGGGGAGAAGTCCACAAGGGAGAAGACCAAACTTCGTTCTTTCATCCTAGGTGGGTTTGGGACTAGTTTTAGTGAGGATAGTCCTCCTATTTAGTAGGTTAAGGTGGAAGGGCTATTTATCTATGTATTGGGCTATTACTATTATCAATTGTGTGTTCTTTATCGTTTGTTGAACTCTTTTGAGATTCTATGCCCTTCGTGGTCTTGTAATAGCCTAGAGAACTTTTATGGATTGGATTGTTGTTCTCTATGGATATCTTTTATGGATTGATTTACTATGTCTAAAATCACTTGATGGAAGAATCTTTCAGCACTTGTTAATGTTTGTGATTATTATGCACATGTTTAGGGGGAGCTTATTTTCATGATTCATATCTATTATTTTTGTGAGGTGTTTGTCATCAATTACCAAAAAGGGGGAGATTGAAGCATCTAGGCCTTATTATTTATTTTGGTAATTAATGACAAAGTGCTAATTGTGGACTAACGATACTTTTGAGTTTTATATGTTTAAGTAAGGATCACATGACATGAAGTGCATGAATGTTTACTGAAGATCATTTCCGATGGTACCGTGCAAAAGGAATGAAGACAGTAAAAGTAACGGTTTATTTTTTAATGATCGAGGAGGTTGGGCGATCAAAATTCATAGATTCTTTCTATATCTTTGCCGTACTATCAAGAGGGGTAATGACATAAGCAAAGAGATGATTAAATTGCCACATTAGGTCATTTGCATTTCTTTTTGAATACTCTTCCTTTACATAGCTGGCTGACAAAGGCCGATCAGACCGTGGATGTTGATCCGGTCTGACCGGGCCTCGAAGGAGGTCTGACCGCAGGTACGGGAGCGGTCTGACCGGCACCTAGCTGCGGTCAGACCGGCCATACACCTCCGGTCAGACCGGCCCTGTGACCCCTTCGGTCGACCGATCCAGAGCCGCCAGAGCCGCAACCGGTCAGACCGAGCCGATGGCGGTCTGACCGAGCCGGTGCCGGTCAGACCGGCCAAACACCTTGTTAGTGATATGCCCTAGAGGCAACATGGAGATGTTGGATATCACGTCAATGTTTATGTATTTATGAATAAAGTGTTATTCAGTTCCATGAAATAGACATCTTGTATTGATCAATAAGTACGTGACTTATTTATGAGACTCTTTATGTATGAATCTATTTCTAAACGATCCCCGATCATATGTCATATTGTTGGAACAAATATGATTCTAAGATCGGCATGTTTATTGATTGATGATCATGTCTCATAGATCATGGGTATGGAGATACCAAATCAATAAACATGGACATATGTGTTGGAGAACACATTGTTGGATAGACCCACCATGAGACACTACAGGAATTAATGTGCCATTAGTTGGTCTCAGGTAGTGTTGGTACAAAGAACTTAGACCCGAGATCACCATGGATTCCAACATGTGTAGTAGCCTACTTTGGGACTACCAAACGCTATTCCGTAATCGGGTAGTTATAAAGGTAGTTTTCGGGTTTGCTATGAAACATGGAGTGGGATGTGAGTGATCAAGATGGAATTTGCCCCTTCTTTGGAGAGATATCTCTGGGCCCCTCGAGGTAATGGTTTATGGAAATGCATGGCCATGCTAAGTTGATTGAGTAGTCAATCAACAGACAGATAATCCAATACGGTTCGAGTGAATGGTTAAGCTATTGAAGGGATGGCACACATCTTGCCTATAGCTTAAGCGGTATCGTGAGGCAAAGGGATTTGTGTACACATTACAGTTCAAAGCCGATATTATATTCTTGTATACTATGGTGTCAATATGTGCTGCTAGGCGCCCGTTGATGTGTCGGTGAGTTGGACTCGAGCCGACGGTCGGCTAAGTTAGACTATAGCCGAAACCGAGTATACCGAACCTACGTGGTCGCACGCTTAAGGGGATAAGAACAGGCATTCGAGTTGGACTCGGATACGGCTCGATCGGATAGGGATCCGATCGGATAGAGTCCTATAGGCTTACGACGTATGGGCGGCCAACTCTATGAGATACGGATGAGATCCGGTTCAAAAATAGAGTCCTGATCGGCCACTAGTCCTAGTCGGCCAACTCTATATAAAGGAGGGAGGGGTGGAGAGCTGCGACATGTCAATTGCATCGCGTGCAACAGAAGTCGCCGAGATCACTCTCCACGGAAACCCTCCCCTTTCGAGCCAAACCCTAGCCTTGCATCGCGTGCTAGCACACGGGTGTACGGCGTTCTGTCCCCGGACGTGTGGATACCGGTAGAGGCGCTGCTACGTTGCGCGCTCTTGATCGGCTTCGGATCGGCTGCAATCGGAGCGATCGGCTGTGGTGGAATCGGCTGCGGTCGGGCGCATCAGAGCGAGGCGTGAGAACACGACCGGACGACTCGAATCGGTTGATTGGCGAATCGGCTATCTCCGGGAATCGGCTACACAGTTCCAGATCGGATTGCCCTGATTGGCTATTCCGCTGCACTCTACTCCAATCGGTAACGATCTATCGGCCCTTACTTGCAAGTGTTCCTGGTTTGCGCGGTAAAATTTTTGTTTTCGGCTAGCGTAGCTTCAGCGTAACCCTTCACACCTCTGGTCAGACCGGCCCTGTGACCTCCCTTCGGTCGGCCGATCCAGAGCCGCCAGAGCCGCAATCGGTCAGACCGAGCCGATGGCGGTCTGACCGAGCCGGTGCCGGTCTGACCGGCCCCCTGTTGTCAGAGGTAATCATTGCTTGCAACGGCTATTTTTCTAGCCGTTGCTACACAAAGCGTCGGCCGGCCAACCTTGCTGATCGGCCGGCGAGCAACGATGTTGGGGTATTTCGTACGCAATGGCTAGTTCACTTGTTTTGGGGTATAAATAACCCTTCTTTGGCTGCAAGGAAGCTCTTCTTCGCACTCTATTGCATTGTATACATCCTTGCATCTCTCACACACCTTCTTGAGCTAGTGTTCATCCACTTGTTGTGTTTGAGAGTGTTTTTAGCCAAGAGCCAAGTGCATTACTTCATTGTAGAGCTAGTGTGGCACTTGATCATCTCCGAGCCGCGGGATTACTTGTTACTCTTGGAGGTTGCCGCCTCCTAGACGGCTTGTGGAGGAGTTGCCCGGTGACCTCTCCGAGAAGATTGTGGAGGAGGCCCGGCGCCGGTTTTGTGAGTGGTTTGGAGTTCACCATCTTCGGAGCGAAGGAAGAACTACCCCTAGTGATCGAGGCTTGGGTAGTCCTCTCCGTGGGCCGGCTCCCACCTTGCCCACCTCTTGACGAAGGGGGCGTGCGGTGGCTTCGTGGTTGGAGCGATGGAGTTGGGCTCGCCTCAACGGGGACTAGGAAACCAACAAGTTTCCGAACCTCGGTGAAAAATTCCTTTGTCCCTTGTCTCATTTACTTATTGCATTTACTTTTGTGCAATTTACTTTAGTAGAGACATAATTGAGCCACTATCACCCTAGGATTGCAAAACTTAACTTAGTTGCTTAGTTAGACTCATCTTTCACCAAGCCTAGCAACTTAGGTTAGTTTTGATTTAGTGTCACTTAGTTTTAAATCGCCTATTCACCGTCCTCTAGTCGACATCTCAATCCTACAAGTGGTAGCAGAGATTGGTCTCTCTTGATTGGGCTTCACCGCCTAGAGAGAAGATGTCGAACGAGGTGAACCATGTAGGAAAGGCTCCCATGTTTAATGGCTCAAATTACTCCACTTGGAAAATTAAAATGTCTACTCACCTTAAAGCTATGAGCTTCCATATTTGGAGTATTGTGAATGTAGGTTTTGCTATCACCGGCTCACCCTTGACAGAGGTTGATCACCGTAACCTTCAACTCATGCTCAAGCCATGAATGCGTTGTTTAAGTCCTTGAGCCAAGAAGAATTTGATAGAGTGAGCAATCTTGAGACCGCTTATGAGATTTGGAATAAGTTGGAGGAGATTCATGAGGGCACAAGTGACTAGGAAACCAACGATTTTCCGAACCTCGGTGAAAAATTCCTTTGTCTCTTGTCTCATTTACTTATTGCATTTACTTTTGTGCAATTTACTTTAGTAGAGACATAATTTAGCCACTATCACCCTAGGATTGCAAAACTTACTTAATTGCTTAGTTAGACTCATCTTTCACCAAGCCTAGCAACTTAGGTTAGTTTTGATTTAGTGTCACTTAGTTTTAAATCGCCTATTCACCCCCCTCTAGTCGACATCTCAATCCTACAAGCGTGGCCTTCAAATCATCGGCAAAGGGAGCTAAGGCCTTGCTTGTGGTTTCTTCCTCTTCGTCCATGAACTGCCTTATGTCAAAACAAAACATATCGGCAAGAACCTGAAAAGGAGAATGTTGAGCTTGTTAAGTGTTCGAGAACTCAGACAGCCGTTATAGAGTTTGAGAAGAAATACTTACAGGGATGACAGGAGTTGCTTCTCTTTCCTCAACATGGTGGCTGCCCACAGCCGATGGAGTGTGCTCGCTGGATGCATGGTGGGCAGGTGCTGGAGAGTGAGGAGGCTTAACAAAAAGAAAGAGAGAAGTCTAATTCTGCATCGGTTGATTGAAAAGTTAAAAGAAACTTTGAGTTCGAGTTACCGATGGAGTGGAGTGGTTTCTTTTGGTGGCTAGTTTCTTTTTCTACAAGTAAAGGAGTTTGGTCGAATTGAAATATGAATATTTGAAGGAAGTAAACTCCAAAAAGATACATACGGAGGAGGACGAGGGTGGCGTTTTGAAGGAGTGGGAGTCTTTTGAAGGGTTGGCTCATCGGGCGACGGTGGCTGCGTGGTTTTTCTTGTTTCACTCGTGTCGGCGCAGCGTCATCGATGGCTTCCTCCATCTCTTCTTGATTTAGAAACTCCTCCACGTCTGGGTCCAGAGATGGCAGATTAGCGGCTGCAGTAGTCTTTTGTTTCTTGGAAGCCTTTTTTTTGCAGCCGATGGATCAGCAGCCGATGGTTTGGTTCTTTTCCTTCTTCCAGCTTCAGAAGGGATCGACTTGCGAGTTTGGCCATGAAGCAAGGAAGATGTCTTGGGGGCATCATAGCCGATCCTTGAAGAGCTAATCCACCACCGTTTGGAAGAATTCCAGCAGCATAGCAAATAACTGCTCCACCTTGGTTGGTGTTAGGAGGTGAGGAGTCTGTGGTCTGCAAACAAGGAGAAAGAGGTGGTCAAATATTGAAAGATGTTAGTTGGCAATGAAGAATCGGACAAAAGGAAGAGTGCTTACCTATGGAACCGACTCCGAGTACATAGTAGTCAAGTACATTGAAACCGATTGGTGAAAAAAATGTTTCTTTTATTCTATCCACCATCGGTCAAAAGATGCACTCCTCATTATGGCCAACTCGATGTTATCAATACTGCCAACCAAAGGCGCTGGAATATTTAGCAGTATGTCCATCATGAGGGCCGAAGTGATTTCCCCCCTAGTTTGGATCTTGTCCATGAAGTACAAGCCGATTGGCAGCTGACCCATCCCCAATTATTGAGCAGCACTCATCGGATGATAGAATTCATATGAAACTTGGACATTTCCGCCTTGATGGATGTCGACGGGTAGTATACGGGGATATGGCAGCTGTAAAGACTTTTCTGGATTTTTCAAACTTCTCGAATTGATCTCGTCGAATCTGAAGTCACTGGGAGCTCAAAATCTTGAGTGTTCATATGCAAACCAAATTCTTGAGTCCCTTGGGAATCCTTCATTGAAGTTGTCGAACCAATCTCTAAAGAGGTCAGCCGATAGCCTTGATCCAGCATATGAAGATGCCGCCTCTCCAAAGGACATGCATCGGCGAGTTGTAACTTCATTGCCATCCTCATCTGTGGTCGGTTACACTAATGGGAAATCAGTTTCCACTAATGCTAGCCTTTGAGCAGCTTTGAGAGTGTGCAAGTTGAGCGAAATCTGCAAGAGCCACCAAGGGCCTCCAGTGCCGATGGCAGAATCCGTGGTAATCCATGCCGATGCAGAGTTCAAAGTTTGATAGAGGTATCCTAGCAGATATTTTCCCAAAGGAAGTTGTTTCTTATCTGCTAGGGCTTCGGCTATGTGTTGCCAGTTGGTTGTAGGGCCACAGCTTGGACCACAGAACAATAACTTTTCCAGCCACATCAACAGAAGAGCTATGTGTTCCTTAGGGGTTATTGGGCCGGTTCCCGTATTATGAGAGATGAATCCATTCCAACCTCTGATGGCCCGGGTTTTGAAGGAGAATTTGCCCTTGGTGTTCAAGCTAACTGGGTTAGCTGATGAGGTGATGTCCAGTCCTGTTATCATGATTATGTCCAGAAGGGTCGACATCATTGGTCCTTGATTGAACAAGAAGTCATTCAGGGTATTGGACCAGAAGTAGGTTGTAGCCAACAACATTGGTTCGTCCTTAATCATATCGGCTATAGTCAGAGATAAGCATTGAGTTATTCCAAGTTCTTCCCAATTGGTCTGCTTACTATCCGATATCCTATTATACCACTCTGGCCAGGTCTTGGATGGCCAAGACTTAAAGGTTCCAGCCCAGTGGGCTAAGCTAGGGTTTGTTAACCTAAAGGGAACCCTATTGGTTTCGGCATTGATGAACTCGGTGGGGTCTATGTTGCCGATTGGACGCAAGAAGAATTGGTTCGGATGGTCTAAACTGAGAATTGCAGTTTGGTTGGAGAGATGCTATAATAGAGAAAAGCAAATAAAAAAAAGAAAACCAATCTGCATAAAGAAAAGTAGTTATAGCCGATAAGGCTTACCTCAGAGAACTCAGCTGATGGAGTACCAGATGGGTTGGCAGAGGTCGACATCATCGGAGATGGAATCGCCGCCTCAAAGGGATCACCTGTGAGTCCGCCGAGGGCTTGGAGGAAATCGCCGGTGAAGTTGGGGAAAGCCGTGACTAAAGCGGTGAAAACGGAAGCAACGACGTGAAAAATTTCAAGGCGTGGTTGTTATTTAAAGAGGTGCGGTAACGGTCGAAACGGAAAGCCCTAGATTTTCTCGGAGATAAGATTCGGCAAATCCACAAAATTATAAATTCAACGAACTTAGGGGGGCATGTGTTAACGACCAAATTTGGCAAGTCATGAATCAGATTTGGAATCAAGGTCAAGGCAGATTTGGAGGAGACCGTGATCTTTGGAAATAGAGTACTCACCAGTCGCAAGCCGAATCGACTAAGGAGTTCATCGGCTGATACCGAATTGGCTAAGGTGTTCAATCGGCTGATACCAAATCGGACAAGGTAAGCCGATGTAGCCGATTCCGGTAAGAGGACATCGGAATCATTGACGATTCAGGTTGAAGTGCTTCATGAGGATTGCCATGTGTGGATAGAGTCCAAAGAAGGCAATTGTATCTATTAATTAGGTTATTTTAAGTATTTTCCTTATAGATTGTGCCGGTAAGTGTCCACCTAAGGGACTTGTCCGTATTTTGAGTTGTAATAGAGATAATAGTCGTGTCCGACAAGGACATATTGTGTAATTGGGTATAAATATAGACCAAGACCTTGTAAAAACAACAATCAGTTCAATAACACCTTGGGCACATCGCCACCTTTTACTTTTGTTTGTTTCTACGAGTTCTTGCTTTCGAGTTGGGCTGCATCAGGTTCGATCTCTGACGAGAGGTAAAGCTTGTTATGGCAGCTTGCCCTCTCGGGATTAGTGTTTACATCTTTATGACACTCTAATCTCGTTGACGTAAATCGTTGAGTTATATAATCTAGATCAATATTGCTATGTAACCCCAATTGGCTAGCAGCTGTCACTAGACAACAGCCGATAGGGCTAGATATCTACGTTGACCTAGGTTATATAGTGTATCCACTATCTCGAAAGGCTTTCATTGAATTGTTTAGATCTTATGCTTCTCTTTATACTCAATGCTGCATGGGTTAAGTTCGACCTATTAAGTATTATCTAGAATCATAAGATCTATCTTGGTCTACGATTGCTCTTAGAGATAGTATCGGGGTTTCAGCATCTTACCTGGTTTAACTATCTTTCCTACATGTCTAGTTGATATGCTAATATGCCCTTTATATTAAGATCTCACTGTGGTAAAATATATTAAGCTCGTTATCGATCTGTTAGGTCATCTTAACACTTGATTGATTCTTCTTTAGTATATTTAATCTATATTGATATCTTAGTATAAAGTAGTATCGGAGTACTAGCCGATACGTGTCAGATTTATTACATCGGCTATGCTATAAATACGTATGATCTCTATCCTAAAGTACTTGTAGACATAAGTTATTTATACTATCTCAGCACATTGTTGATCTATCCCAGTCACTTGGTTTAAATGTATTTTGATACCTAGATTATATAGTATTGATATCTACAGCCGATCGAGTAAATCTAATTTTCCCTTTGCCGATCCCATGCATATTGCATCAGCTCAATATTGAACGATATGTCATCGGGCACTAGGTGATCGGCTATTGTTTATGGATTTAACTCTGTTTTCTTTCTTTAGTTTCTTGTTAGTTGCAGTATCAAACCAATTGGCACGCCCTTGAACCCAAAAGCAAGATTTAGGTCCTCCACTAAAGTTAAGTAGATCTCTCAGGTCAACAGGAAAATGAAGCAAGTCTGAGTACTACCCACTGTACTTAGCAAGTCATACCAAGAGGAGGTATGATGCAAGTAATTCCAAAGGAGGCTAGGGGTTATTTGAATAAAGCAAGCCTTTTAAAGACAATAGTTGAAAGTAGTAAAATTGGTTAGGTTTAATTAAATAGAATTAATCATCACTGACCAACGCTACACCATGTTGAAATAGGCCCAACCCATCCATCTAGTCTACACCAGTTCTATTAAGTCAATTTATTAAACATAGGACTAATCATGGTGAATCTGGTCGATCACCCATAGTGGTGGGCACGACTATTCGAATAGTCTACTCTAATTAGAGGTGCACATCTCTACTCACAAGACACAACCCCACAACATGTTTCTGTGCGCCGAAATGCCAACGACACATTGAAAACGAAACTGCGATAGGACCATTCGCATAACCCTCCCTAACCAAGAATACCACACTTCAAGTTTCTCTTGTACCATTAAATCCAAGGTAGGCAGCCCCCTCTTGTGCCTAGGTGAATCCAAAAGCCACAAAGGCCTTGCTTGGCCCATCCGAACTCCATCACGCTCAACCTTGCCTGGGTACGTTGGATAGGGAAAAGCTACACTACAAGCCAAGTGGTTGCCCATGCTGGCTTATGGTTCGCACGGTAATTCTCCCAAGGTTTTTCGTGAACTGGTCCTTAACTGTCATGGGTGCGTCCATCAAAACTATGCACCAACAACCCACCATTAGTCATGTTTTAGTTGAACTTGTGTTATAGTGCCATATGTTCATGACCATCATCATAAGCTAGTAGTGATATTCTCCCATAGTGAAGTAGTTGAATTAAGCATGGCTAAGCATTCCCTAATCCAACTTCTAGTCATTTTATACCCCAAGTTATCAATGACACAGGATAAATCAAACTAGGATGAGTACTATAGGTCCCATCCCACATGACATTATAAAAATAATGCAATTTAATAGAAAGCGAGATACTTTGCACTTAGCAAAAATATGATCAATACAGAATACATGACTTCCCTTGCTCTTGCTCTTGAGGGACTTCTGCGACTACTTCAAAGTAAACAGGAATGTCGGAGGCACCAGAATCTAAGCGATAAATAAAGCATGACAAAAACCAGCTCTAAGTCTGTTGAAACAAGCAATAAAACTATTTTTACTGGATTCTAGGCATTTTTATGAGTCATTTGCAACTTGAATTGACTCAAACGAGTTGAGATGAATTTTCTATGAATTTTAGAAGTTTACTATTTTTACTAATTAAGAAAAGAAATAACAATATATTGCGCAATCGGGCTTAGGGACTGGCGTCACCGTGGGGGGCGGGGGAGGGGGTCGAGCCGACGCCGACAAGCGAGATCCACCTAGTGGTTGCGTGCGAGAGGACGGTGCATGGTGGTGGGTCCATGGGCACGGGTGCACGCGCGCACCACGTGGCGCCAACGCAGCGGCGGACACACGAGCAACTAGCGGCGACGCGGCGCGAGGTGGCGCCGATGTGTGGACGCCCGAATTCACCCGAGGGTGAATCCGGCGGCTTCGAGAGGGTGGCGGTGGCTTGTGCCGGTCGACGTGGTATGGCGGTGAGGACGGCGACGCGTGGGACCAAGGTCGCCGACATTGCTTGGGAGTGGCGCGCGGGGCATGACGCGTGTGGGCAGAGCTGGTAGGGTGTTCGGCCGTGGGAGAGAAGAGGGGAAAAAGAGGGGAAAATTGCTCACCACAGTAGCGGTGACCGGCACAGAGAGAGGAGACGGCGGGGCAATTCTGTCGGCGAACCGGCGAAGTGAAGGGCGGTTGGGGCTCTACACGAGTTGGCAAATATGAGAGGTGAAAAAGAAAGGAGGGGATGGCTTGCGGTGGCGGGAAATGTCGACCGAAGGGAATTGAAATGGAGGGTCTCCCCGGTGCGCGAGGTGGAAGGGTTACCGGTGGTGCAAGGCGGAATCGGAGTGGCGGCCGAAGCTCTCCATGAGCTGGTGAAGCTGACGACGGTAGCCGGATGGCCTGGCGATGAGCCACGTAGTGCAGTTGAGTGGCCGGAGCGGTGGAGCTGCGGCAAAGTTAGGGTTTTGTGGCGCAGGTGCGTTTGAGAGCTCGGGAGGTGATGACGAGTTGGGGAAATGGCCGAGAGGTGCAGGGGGTGGCGTTTTATAGCCTTTGGGATGGCGGACATGGGCCAAGGGCGGCGAAAATGGCCACGGTGTGGGAGAGAGAGAGACGGGGTGACTGGGGTCCTCGGATCTGGCCATTTCCGGCTCTATGCGCATGGGGAGAGAGAGTGAGTAGTGCGGGTTTCGCGGGGCGACGAGGAGAGGCGTGGGAGAGGCGGGGATGCTCGGGAGAGGCGGTGGTCTGGGCTGACGTCAGCCCGCATCGCCCGGCCGACGTGGGCAGACGTTTACACGAGGCTGGGCTGTGGCCTCGGGCGGGCGAGGAGAGGAGGGACAGAGAGGGGGCGCATGGGCTGGGATGCTGTTAACGACCAAATTTGGTAAGCCAGTTATCAGATTTGGAACTAAGGCCGAAGCCGATTTGGAGGGAATCGGGTTATTCTGAAGACAGCGCATGCGCCAAGTTCAGTTCGAATCGGCTAAGGAGTTCGTCGGCTGATGACCGAATCGGCTAAGGTGATCGTCGGCCGATACCGAATCGGACAGGATGAGCCGATATAGCCAATTCCGGTAAGAAGAGATCGGAATCGTCTTCGGATTCATTTGAAGTGCTTCATGAGGATTGCCATACATGGATAGAGTCTACGAAAGGCAATTGTATCTATTAATTAGGATATTTTAAATAGTTTCCTTATAGATAATGTCGGTGAGAGTTTGTTTTAGGTAACTATCTGTAATTTGAGTTGTAATAGAGATAGGAGTCGTGTCCATCAAGGACCTGTATCTGGGTATAAATACGACCCAGGACCATGTAAATTAACAACAATCAAGTTCAATACAACCATCGGCGCATCTCCACTCTTTTCTTTTAGTTATTTTGACGAGTTTTTGCTTCTAGTTGGGCTGCATCGAATTTGATCTCCAGTAAAAAGGTAAAACTTGTTATGGCGGCTTGTGCTCTCGGGATTAGTGCTTCCATCGTCATGATACTCTAATCTTGTTTATGTAAGTTGTCGAGTTATCATATATGTTATATAACCTAGATCAATAATGTGATATAGCCCTAATCAGCTAGTGTCTGTTATTACACAACAGCTGATAGGGTTAGGTGTCATCGTTCGCTCAGATTATATAGCGTATCCACCATCTCGAATGATTTTCATTGACTTGTTTAGATCTTTTGCTTCTTTTTATACTTAATGTTGCATCGGTTAGGTCTGACCTATTAAGTCTTTTTCAGAATCATAAAGGATCTATCTTGCTTTTTGATTACTATGAGAGATAACATCGGGGTTTCAGCCGATCTTATCTGTTTTAACTATCTTGTCTATTTTATGTTAACTTGATATGTTAAAGCTGCCCTTTATATTAAGATCTCACTGTAACTAAATATGTTAAGCTTGTTATCGATCTGTTAGTTATCTTAACAATTGATCAGTTTTTGTTTAATATATTTAGTCTATAATGATATCTTAGTATAAAGTGGTATCGGAGTACTAGCCGATACACATTAGATCTATGACATCGTCTATGCTACAAATAATATAATCTGTATATTAAGGTACCTTTGAACATAAGTGGTTTATATTGTCTCGGTATGCTATCGATCTATCCCAATCGCTTAGTTTAAACGTATCTTGGTATTTGGATTATGTATTATGAATATCTACAGCCGATCAATTAGATTTAATTATCCTGGCCAATTCAGTGCATACCGCATCGGCTTAACAACAAACAATATGTCGTCGGCCATCAGCCGATCGGCTATCGTTTGCAGACTAACACTTGCTTCTTTGTTTCTTGTTGATTGCAGGATCAAATCAACTGGCACGTCTACGAACCTAAGAAGCAATACTTTGGACCTGCACAAGAGTAAAGCAAATCTCTCAGGCTAGCGTGTGATCTTCCTGGTCGGCGCATTTTCGGCACGATTTGGGATCAACATGCTTTTGGCATGCCTGGTGGGACTCGATTGCAAACCAGACACAATGGTTGACATTAAGACTTCTGAGATCAACCAATAGAAAACATAATTCCAGTCACTATGGACAAACTGATGCCAGAGCAGAAGGCCAAGATAGAGGAGCTGATGAACAAGTTGCAGAACCAATATCTGCATTCCTTTGTCCAAACTCGGTCAGGCACCGTTGTTCAGAGGTACAAGGTAAAGCTGCCAGGTGATGACGAGCCTGAATCAAGCTCTAGCAAAGGTGCCAAAACTCAGGATGTCAAACAAGAGGAGGGCCTGGAGCTCAACAATCTGCAGGACCATATTGATTATGTCGTGCATCAAGCACTGATCAACCAATCGGGCATCCTTGTTAACACTCTGAACAATATGATCAAGGACGTGGTCGATTCCAGGGTTGCCGAGTGTCAAGCCAAGGGCCCAATTTTCCTCCCCGAAGGCAAATTTCCACTTTATAGGACTTTGGCCACCAATGGATTGCAGTCTGTCTCAGGCATACCCCTAGGTCAGCCAATGGTGTCAGCATCGACACCCGAAAGCCGATTATTTCGTCATTAGCACAGAAGCCACCGAAGTTCAGTCCTATACTTCTATCCAGGCAACAGCCTCAGCATGGCGGGCAAGATATACCTCTGGCTGCTCAAGAACAGATTGCGGCCATGTTCAACATGAATCGGCCACCGGTTGAGCCGATTCCACGAGTGCCGATAGGGTCATAGACGCCCAACTTGCAGCAGCACCCTATCGGTCCCCAGCTCGGTCATGATCAGCCGGCTCACGGGGTACATCAGCCTCCTCAGCATCACATGGGGGGCAATTTCAATCTTCAATATCAACCACATTCACCTCAAATGCAGTATCAGCAGGGGACGCCGCCGCAACCCCACTACGAGCCACAACTCAATTAGTTTGAGCCGATACAGCCACAAGGAGCACAGCAACAGAAGCCTTGGGCAGACATGATAGCAGATGTTATGAGGGAACAATTTGGCCTCAAGCCCAAGGACACAGGCAGCATGTATCGGTACCCTTATCCAGAATATTTTGAGAGGGTTCCACTGCCTAGCTGATACAAGGTGCCAGACTTCTCTAAATTCTCAGGGCAGGACAATATCTCCACCTATGAACATGTTAGCCGATTTTTAGCCCAATGTGGTGAGGCATCGGCTACTGACGCCCTGAAGGTTAGGTTATTCCCTCTTTCTCTCTGGATCGGCTTTCACATGGTTTTCTTCTCTACCTTACAACTCCGTACAAAGTTGGGCCAATCTAGAGAAACGGTTTCATAGATATTTTTACAGTGGTGTTCATGAGATAAAACTGTCCAATTTGATAGTTATCAGGCACAAACATGACGAATCTGTTAAGGACTACATTAAAAGATTTAGAGACATGAGGAACATATGTTATAGCCTAGTTCTGTCAGATTCACAGCTAGTCGATCTCGCTTTCCAGGGTTTGTTGACACCGATAAGGGAAAGGTTTTCGGCACAAGACTTTGAGAGTTTGGCTCACTTGGCCCAGAAAGTATCAACACATGAACAAAGGTTCCATGAGGCCAAGAAAGCTCTCAAGAAGATTAGCCATGTTGCATACGCCTCTGAATCGAAAGGAAAGCGACTCTGAAGTGGCAACAGCCGCTTGGGCCAGGAACAAGAAGGTTGTCACGTGTCAATGGGTGAAGAACTCTGCTAACGAGGAAAACTACGACTTCGATATCACCAAAGCTGACAAAATCTTCGATCTGCTGCTTTGGGAGAAGCAAATCCAACTTCCAGCCGATCATGTGATCCCATCGGCTGAGGAACTAGAGAAGAGGAAGTACGCAAGTGGCACAACACCGGGTCTCATAGTACAAACGATTGCAAGGTGTTCCGACAATAGATTCAATCAGCTATAGAGGCGGAAAAAAATTTAATTTGAAGACTCGAAGAAGCAATGAAGGTTGATGGAAACCCCTTCCTTGTTAACATGGTCCATGCTAGTGGTAGACCAGTCGGTAGTGAGCCCCCGGAGGTGGATAGCTTGATCAAATTCATGAAGGACTTCATCGAGAGGGAATCACCGTCTTCTGCCAAGGCCGTCAAAAAATATCAACAGGAAAATGATAGGCAAAAAGAAGGGTGCTACGAGGGAGGTGTCAGCTTTGATCCTCACTGGAGTTGTGAATTTTTTAGGTTTTGTTGGAACTAGGGGATGAGGCTGCCATCATTGCAAGATTGCCCAACATGCGGTGGCTACAACAGACAACACGTTTCTTGGCACGCTGCGAGCTCAAGCCGATCTCTGCCTAGAGAAAATCGGTTGAACCTGAAGAAACTTCCTGTTCATCAGAGGTTGGGTCCGATTCATCAAGACTTTTTGCAAGATCCCGATGAAGATGAAGACGAAACCGTGAACCCACAATGGTGCCCCTCCGATACTTTCATGAAGACTCGAAAAGGAGGGTGCGAGAGGATGAAGAGCAATGGTCGGCTATAGGAAGTTCAAGCCAAAATCGACCATCGGCTGAAGAAGAAGAAGCAACAACGCCCAAAGAAAGAATGACGTGTCAAGAGCCGAGTGCTCTCAGCCAATGAGGTCCAAGTCGACAAAGCCAAGAGACTATCTAAGGGGAAAGCTTTGGCCTCTGCATCGGTCAACAAGGTTTTTGTGTTGCCAGCCGAGTACGAAGCGGCTCAGACCGATGCAGATATGGTTGAGGAGTCCTTAGCCAAGTTGGTTTTGTCCCCAGAGCAAGCTATCTTCGTAAAACCAGAGGGGACAGGGCATCGGCATTTGAAGCCACTTTATGTTAAAGGATATGTCAATGGCAAGCCGATGTTCAAGATGTTGGTCGATGGAGGAGCTGCGGTGAACTTGATGCCCTATGCTACATTCAAGAAATTGGGTAAGAGTATAGACGACCTCATCAAGACCAACATGGACTTGAAAGACTTTGGAGGCAACCCATCAGAAACCAAAGGGGTTTTGAATGTAGAGTTGACAATCGGCAGCAAGACTGTGCCCACAACCTTCTTTGTCATCGATGGAAAGGGATCATACAGGCTGTTGCTGGGAAGGGACTAAATTAATGCCAATTGTTGCATCCCTTCTACCATGCACGAGAGCTTAATCCAAGGGCAAGGTGACAAGGTTGAAATCATGCCAGCCGACAGCCGATTGGAGATGAAGAGCCCCAACTGCTGCTTTGAGGGCGTCATGGAGGGGTCAAGCTTCTATACAAAGGACACTGTAGATGATCTCGATGGCAAGCTAGGACAAGGCTTCATGTCGGCCGACGACTTAGAAGAAGTCGATATAGGTCCAGGGGATAGGCCTAGGCCGACATTCATTAGTAAAAATTTGTCTTCTCAATTTAGAACCAAGCTTATAGAGATTTTTAAAGAATATAATGATTGTTTTGCTTGGGAGTATTTTGAGATGCCAAGACTTAGCCGATCGATTGTTGAACATCGGCTTCCTATCAAGCCAGCGTATCAGCCATTTAAGCAATCACCTAGATTGTTGATTTTGGGGCAGGTCCTGATGCTTGCCCGCCCGCCTCCCCGTGGACGCCGGCCCATCCTCTATGGAAGCGTTAGTTTTCGCTTCCCTTTCGGCTCGGTCATTTTGAGGGAAGGCATATCTCGCAATCTCCGGCTTTGGAATAACTCCAAATTCTGCCGGTGAAGCTCTACTAGAGGAATGGAGAAAACATTCGGGCAAGGGAGTGAGGTTAAGCCTCCCTCTCAGTCGAAGCAGGGACTGCCAAACGCCTCCGGGTGGCAGACCTGTTCGTCTCGGCTAACACCTTTTGGTGGACCTCGAGCGTTGCTCCGATCATCGAGAGATTGGCAAAACGCTCTTGATGATTTGACCCTAGGCTCGGATGTGACATCGACCCTAGGCTAGGGGCTACACCCGTCGGGTGCACCAAGACAGTGCACCCACAGAATATCGATTCACAAGAACTGCTAGGGATCGACACCTTGGAAGAAAGCTTGACCCTAAGGCCAAATGTTCCATTCACCCTTAGGCTCGGCGGCTACACCTGGCAGGTGAACCTAGACAGTGCACCTACCAAAATCTTGGCTCAAAGCTCCAAGGATTACTTGAAGTCAACCCGAGTGTGCTCGGGATGTGACCAAGAGCCCGACCCACGGGGTGTTAGTGATATGCCCTAGAGGCAACATGGAGATGTTGGATATCACGTCAATGTTTATGTATAAATGAATAAAGTGTTATTCGGTTCCATGAAATAGACATCTTGTATTGATCAATAAGTACGTGACTTATTTATGAGACTCTATATGTATGAATCTATTTCTAAACGATCCCTGATCATATGTCATATTGTTGGAACAAATATGATTCTAAGATCAGTATGTTTATTGATTGATGATCATGTCTCATAGATCATGGGTATGG
Organism: Oryza australiensis; assembly: GCA_019925245.2. Taxonomy (NCBI): domain Eukaryota; kingdom Viridiplantae; phylum Streptophyta; class Magnoliopsida; order Poales; family Poaceae; genus Oryza; species Oryza australiensis. Next base: position 199,856 of record JAIFGZ020000436.1, read on the forward strand.
AGATACCAAATCAATAAACATGGACACATGTGTTGGAGAACACATTGTTGGATAGACCCACCATGAGACACTACAGGAATCAATGTGCCATTAGTTGGTCTCAGGTAGTGTTGGTACAAAGTCCTTAAACCTGAGATCACCATGGATTCCAACATGTGTAGTAGCCTACTTTGGGACTACCAAACGCTATTCCGTAACTGGGTAGTTATAAAGGTAGTTTTCGGGTTTGCTATGAAACATGGAGTGGGATGTGAGTGATCAAGATGGAATTTGCCCCTCCTTTGGAGAGATTGAAGGGTTACGCGGAGGCTACGCTAGCCGAAAACAAAAACTTTTACCGCGCAAACCAGGAACACTTGCAAGTAAGGGCCGATAGATCGTTACCGATTGGAGTAGAGTGCAGCGGAATAGCCAATCAGGGCAATCCGATCCAGAACAGTGTAGCCGATTCCCGGAGACAGCCGATTCGCCAATCAGCCGATTCGAGTCGTCTGGCCGTGTTCTCACGCCTCGCTCCGATGCGCCCGACCGCAGCCGATTCCACCACAGCCGATCCCTCCGATTGCAGCCGATCCGAAGCCGATCAACAGCGCGCAATGTAGCAGCGCCTCTACCGGTATCCACACGTCCGGGGACAGAACGCCGAACACCCGTGTGCTAGCACGCGATGCAAGGCTAGGGTTTGGCTCGAAAGTGGGGAGGGTTTCCGTGGAGATTGATCTCGGCGACTTCTGTTGCACGCGATGCAATTGACATATCGTAACTCTCCACCCCTCCCTCCTTTATATAGAGTTGGCCGACTGGGACTAGTGGCCGATTAGGACTCTATTTTGAATCGGATCTCATCCGTATCTCATAGAGTTGGCCGCCCATACGTCGTAAGCCCATAGGACTCTATCCGATCGGATCCCTATCCGATCGAGCCGTATCCGAGTCCAACTCAAATATCTATTCTATCCCCTTAAGCGTGCGACCCTGTAGGTTCAGGTATACTCGGTTTCGGCTATAGTCTAACTTAGCGACCGGTCGGCTCGAGTCCAACTCGGCCGACCTATCAACAACGGCGCCTAGCAGCACATATTGACACCATAGTATACAAGAATATAATATCGGCTCGAACCTGTAATGTGTACACAAATCCCTTTGCCTCACGATACCGTTAAGCTATAGGCAACATGTGTGCCATCCCTTTAATAGCTTAACCATTCACTCGAACCGTATTGGATTATCTGTCTGTTGATTGACTCCTCAATCAACTTAGCATGGCCATGCATTTCCATAATCCATTACCTCGAGGGGCCCAGAGATATCTCTCCAAAGGAGGGGCAAATTCCATCTTGATCACTCACATCCCACTCCATGTTAGAATCATATTTGTTCCAACAATATGACATATGATCAGGGATCGTTTAGAAATAGATTCATACATAAAGAGTCTCATAAATAAGTCACGTACTTATTGATCAATACAAGATGTCTATTTCATGGAACCGAATAACACTTTATTCATTTATACATAAACATTGACGTGATATCCAACATCTCCATGTTGCCTCTAGGGCATATCACTAACAATCTCCCACTTGCACTAGAGTCAATCATGTAAGTATCTAATACCCATTGCTCTTGTGTGCGCCTCATGCTTCGGCGAGGAGAGGTTTTGTCGGCGGATCGGCTATGTTGAGATCCGTGTGCACTTTGCATATCTTGACATCACCTCTGTCCACTATCTCGCGGATGAGATGATATCGCCGAAGTATGTGTTTGGACTTCGATGTGACCTCGGCTCCTTGGCTTGCGCAATGGCTCCACTATTATCACAATAGAGAGACATTGGACCGTCGTACTAGTCATCACACCAAGCTCGAAACGAATTTCTTGATCCAAACGGCCTCCTTTGCGGCTTCCGAAGAGCAATGTACTCGGCCTCCGTTGTAGAATCAGCAACGGTATCCGCTTGGAACTCTTCCAGTGATGCGCCTCCGTTCGGCGAACACGAACCCGATTGCGATCTATAATCATCCTTGTCTGTTTGGAAGCTAGCATCGGTGTAACCACTTACAACGAGCTCTTCTTCACCTCCATAGACTAGGAACATATCCTTAGTTCTTCTCAAATACTTAAGGATATTCTTTACGGCGATCCAGTGACCTTCACTGGATCGGCAGTATCTGCTCGTAGCACTCAAAGCGTACGAGACATGCGGGCGTGTACAAAGCATGGCATACATGATGGATCCAATTGCCGAAGCATATGGAACCATACCCATCTTATTCCGCTCATCATGTGTCCGAGGGCACGATTCTTGCTAAGATTAATGCCATGTGACATGGGCAAGAAACCTTTCTTGGAATCATGCATGTTGAACCTTTTCAACACCTTGTCAATGTATGTACTTTGGCTTAATCCAATTAGCCTCTTGGATCTATCTCTATAGATCCGAATGCTCTAATATGTATCTTGCCTCCCTAAGTCTTTCATGGAAAAACTATTTTTCAATGAAGACTTGACGGATTCTAGCATAGGGATATCATTTCCAATCGTAATATGTCATCCACATATAAGATTAGAAATACAATTGCGCTCCCATGACCTTTTTGTAAACACAGGCCTCTTCTTCATTTTTGATGAAACCAAACCCTTTGATTACTTCATCAAAACGAATATTCCAACTCCGAGATGCTTGCTTCAATCCATAAATGGATTTCGTAGCTTGCATATCTTTCCAGCGATTCGGATCGACAAAACCCGAGGTTGTATCATGTATACATCCTCGCTTAGGTTTCCATTCGGAAAGCCGTTTTGACATCCATCCGCCATATCTCATAATCGAAATATGCAGCAATCGCTAGGATAATCCGAATAGATTTAAGCATTGCGACGGGCGAGAAGGTTTCATCATAATCAACTCCTTGAATCTGTTTAAAACCTTTCGCCACCAATCGCGCCTTATAGATGTGAACATTTCCATCCATATCGGCCTTTTCTTAAAAACCCATTTACACTCAATGGTTTTGACACCATCAGTGGATCAACCAAGTTCCAAACTTGATTATCGTGCATGGATTCTATTTCGGATATCATGGCTCCAAGCCACTTGTTGGAATCGGGTCCCACCATCGCTTCCTCATAGGTCTTAGGTTCATCGTTGTCCAACAACAATATATCACATTGTTCCGCACTGTGTGACTCGGTGCACGACGTGATCTTTCGGACCTCCGTGGGGTGGTGTATCTACAAGCGGTGGCGCAACACTTTGCACCTCTGTTGTGGTTACGTGGTCGCTGAAACATTTTCGGTGTTTCTTGAACTTCTTCAAGATGCACCTTGCTCCCACTAACCCTTCTTGAAAGAAACTCTTTCTCCAAGAAGACACCGTGTCGGGCGACAAACACTTTGCCTTGTTCCCGATTATAAAAGTAATATCCCTTAGTTTCCTTAGGATATCCCACAAAGAAGCACTTGTCGATTTGGGTGTGAGCTTGTCGATCGTAAACGTTTTACATAAGCTTCGCATCCCCAAATTTTGAGAAAAGACAAACTAGGGGTTGCCCTGTCCATATCTCATATGGTGTCTTTTCAACCGACTTAGATGAAACTCTATTTAGTGTGAGCGCTTGTTTCAAGAGCATATCCCCGAAGGATAACGGAAGATCACTTTGGCTCATCATCGACCGCACCATGTCCAACAAGGTGCGATTTATCCGTTCGGACACTCCGTTCCATTGCGGAGTTCTGGCGGAGTCAAGCGTGGAACAATTCCACAATCTTTCGAGATGATTACCAAACTCTTGGCTCAAGTATTCCCTCCACGATCGATCGTAGAAACTTGATTGTTTTCCCTAAATGATTACGTACTTCATTTCGGAATTCTTTGAACTTTTCAAAGGTTCGGACTTATGCCTCATTAAGTAGATATAACCATATCTACTAAAGTCATCAGTAAAGGTAATGAAGTATTGATAACCACCTCGGCCGTTGAGCTCATTGGTCCACATACATCGGTATGTACGAGTGCCAATAAGTCACTTGCTCTCTCACTATGTCCCGTGAAAGGTGCCTTTGTCATCTTACCAAGTAAACAAGACTCACATGTCTCAAATGATTCAAAATCAAAAGAGTGAAGCAATCCATCCTTATGGAGCTTCTCCATGCGTTTCTTATTTATATGGCCTAAGCGACAATGCCGGATAAACGTGGGGTTTATATCATTAGAGAGTTGCCTTTACGTATTAATGTTATAGATGGGAGACGCTTCAAGATTCAAAACGTATAATCCATTCACCAATGGAGCATGAAAATAGAACATATCTCTAAGATATATTGAACAACCATTGTCCATTGATCTAAAATCATATCCTTCCGCTTGCAAACATGAAGAGGAAATAACGTTTTGACATAGTGTTGGAACACAATAACAATTATTCAATTCCAAAACTAATCCGAAGGTAGATGAAGTGAGTCGTGTCGACAAAGAAGCGTAGCAACGCTTGCTCCATTGCCGACGCCGCGGGTTCACCTCGCCCCTTCTCAATCCTCTACTTCTTCTCATTCCTGCAACGATTTGCAAATATGAGCTCTCGATCCGGTATCAAATACCCAAGAGTCGTAGGTGAAGTAGCGAGATTAATGTCTATAACATTAATACCTGAAGCGAAGTCGTACTTTGCTTCTTCTTGAGATCCTCCATGTACTTCTTGCGGTTCCTTTCCAGGGCTTTGTCTCCTTGCAGTAGAAGCAAACGGCATCGATGCCGCCGACCCCTTCTTGCCCTGCTTTGCATTGGAGGCACTCGCGATCTCATCGGGAGTTAACTTCCTCTTGGTGCAAAGTTTCTTGACAGTGGTTTGCGCTTTGCCTTCGCATCATCATCACATGATGACCATTTTTCGGATACTCTCCTCATGTCTTTAGCATCCCATGCAATTCAGCCAAGGTTCTATCCATATTGTTCATGTGATAGTTTAATATGAATGGCTCGAAGCTCGGAGGGAGCGGCGGAGAATCACATCGTAGCCAACTCTTGGCTAAGGGAAAACCTAGTTTTCCGGACTCTCGATATAGCCAATCATCTTTATCACATGCGGATGACGGGATTCCCTCAACAAGCTGCACGCAAACAAGGACTTTGAGGTGTTGAACCTCTCGGCCCGAGCTTGGTTCTCAAACATGCCACGCAGTCCCGAATAATAGTGTGAGCATCGTTGCTCTCATATTGCTTCTAAAGCTCGGGGACATTGTAGCAAGCATGAGACGGCTTATATCTAGGGCATCATTAGTGTGCTTCTCATAAGCCCTCCGTGCGGTTGCGGTGGCATTATTTGGCAAATCCTCGGGATAGGGTACTTCAAGAACGTACTCCTTACGCTCTTGCTTGAGAACAATTCTCAAGTTGCGATACCAATCCATAAAGTTTGTTCCATTTAATTTTTCCTTTTCGAGAATAGATCGCAAATTAAAGGTACTTGGGTGTAGTATTAGCCGCCATTTATTCTACAACAGAAAAACAAAGTTTAGCACAATGTTTATGTTATGTCTTTTGTTAAACAATTTAACATAAGACTCCCATTACGTATTTTCCACCTTCCCTCTAGGTTACGTATTGTGTCAAGATCCACATGTTAATTAATTTTCTAGTGAGCTTTGGCATCACTGCTAGAAGATTAATAACATCGGTAAGCAACTCCTTGCTAATCACATCTCTATGTGACTCTTGTTGTTGGTGTGGCATCTCCATGCCCCGGCCCCAACCTATGCCCCAAGGCCCAAAAGCTGTTTTGATAGCCTTGTTAAGTAAACCAAATGCTCTGCGTATATGTCCGACATATACCCCTCGTGTTATGATAGAGAATGGCACTCTGCTTTGCAGACCCACCATTGAGGAGCATAACGGTGACGGGTGCAACATTTGGAAGGGCATCATTACTACTTAATTTTGTGAGGGATGCTATCCTATCAAACAAACATATCACATATGAAAGCAAGAAGAATAGCATATAGTGAAATAGTATGGCCCCCTTCGCATGGTGATCTCCATCTCCATGCCGGTGTAGAGGATCTCCATCTTCATCACCGTTCTTTCGAGTGCCGAATGCTTGATTTCTTCAAACTAAGCTACTACTATAGAAGCTCTAATTGAAGATTACATCGACTCGCAGTCGTGAAAGAATATTACAAGCATTGCACGTAAGAAAGAATATTACAGGGATTGCACATATGAAAAAATATTACATGCATCACATGCATCTCATACATCTCATACATACAATAGGGCCATACCATCTCAAAGCATTCTCTGCAAAAACAAGTTAGGCGTAGAAACGTTTTCTACCTATCGCAGAGATACAACACCGAGACGACCTATAAGGGGGTACGCACACGGCGGTCCCGCTAGCCGGTTAGCGGGCGGGGGGTCGAGGGGGAAGCCGCTCGAGGTAATGGATTATGGAAATGCATGGCCATGCTAAGTTGATTGAGGAGTCAATCAACAGACAGATAATCCAATACGGTTCGAGTGAATGGTTAAGCTATTGAAGGGATGGCACACATCTTGCCTATAGCTTAAGCGGTATCGTGAGGCAAAGGGATTTGTGTACACATTACGGGTTCGAGCCGATACTATTCTTGTATACTATGGTGTCAATATGTGCTGCTAGGCGCCTTTGTGACAGTCGGCTGAGTTAGACTCGAGCCGACGATCGGCTAAGTTAGACTATAGCCGAAACCGAGTATACCGAACCTACGGGTCGCACGCTTAAGGGGATAAGAACAGGCATTCGAGTTGGACTCGGATACGGCTCGATCGGATAGGGATCCGATCGGATAGAGTCCTATGGGCTTACGACGTGTGGGCGGCCAACTCTATGAGATACGGATGAGATCCGATTCAAAATAGAGTCCTAATCGGCCACTAGTCCCGGTCGGCCAACTCTATATAAAGGAGGGAGGGGTGGAGAGGCTGCGGCATGTCAATTGCATCGCGTGCAATAGAAGTCGTCGAGATCAATCTCCACGGAAACCCTCCCCACTTTCGAGCCAAACCCTAGCCTTGCATCGCGTGCTAGCACACGGGTGTACGGCGTTCTGTCCCCGGACGTGTGGATACCGGTAGAGGCGCTGCTACGTTGCGCCTTTGTTGATCGGCGGATCGGCTGCAATCGGAGCGATCGGTGTGGTGGAATCGGCTGCGGGCGGGCGCATCGGAGCGAGGCGTGAGAACGCGGCCGGACGACTCGAATCGGCGATTGGCGAATCGGCTGTCTCGGGAATCGGCTACTGTTCCGGATCGGATTGCCACGATTGGCTATTCCGCTGCACTCTACTCCAATCGGTAACGATCTATTGCCCTTACTTGCAAGTGTTCCTGGTTTGCACGGTAAAAAGTTTTTGTTTTCGGCTAGCGTAGCCTCCGCGTAACCCTTCACGGGGGTCGGGCATTCCGGCCTTCCCCCGAGTCCGAGCTTGGACCCTTCTCTCGACTCCGACTCGTCGCCCGACCTCAAGCATCCTTGGGAGGAAACTTGGCAGATAAGGAGGAAGAAGGAGGAGACAGCCCGGCAGCATCTGACACCACCTGGCGGCACAAGAGTAGTGTCCTAGGGCTGGTAGGAGCACAAGACATCCACGCTGTACAGGACCTAGCAGACCAGCATGCACTTTATCAGATATTCTTTGTACCCCACTGTTTGCCTCTCTTAGTATTAGCTTTCTTGGCCCCCAAGTTCATCTATTCCTGCCCCTCTTGAGGTATAAAAGGGAGGGCAGGGGAGGGGCCGAGAGGGAGGGAACTTATCCATTCTCTCTCATGCTTGTAACTCTTGTTGATCATCCACCCGTGAGAAAGAAAACCACACTCTGGACGTAGGCCTATTATCCTTCGGGAGGGCTGAACCAGTATAATCCCTCGCGTCTTATTTCTTGGCTCATCTTAGGATTCGATTCGACAATCGGATCAATCGAGGATCAACATCTCTATCAAACTCTCTTCTACCTCCTCGGGGACCCCCCTTGTGGACTGCCGACCTACCCGTCGACTGTTGGCACGCCAGGTAGGGGCATTATTCTTCGTCTGAGGTGGTCCGATGGCTGTTTCCTTCGCCATCGACTTCTGCTCCCTGGTGTCCCACGTGAACGACTTTCGTCGCCTCACTCTTTCCCAGGTGGCCTCCGGTGAGCTAGCGCGGGCGTCGTGCTTCCGCGCGTGGCGGCGAGGCCAAGGCACGTGGTCTCACACCCTGAGGCCTCAGCCCTCAAGCTCCGTGTGACCGTTAGAGTTTGGTAGCCCAAGTCCCTGACTGCTCGCTCGGCAGTCCTAAGGGTAGATGATGCTTGGCCCCGGATCGAGCGTCCTGCTCGACTCAGCGCCATGCATTCTGCTCCACCATCCCGAGGGCCATCTTCCTCGCCTTCGTGTGTTGCTGGGGATGTTCCTGTGCCTCTTGGCATAGAGGAACCTAGCAGGATCATTTGCTACGCCTCTTGCCCACGCATGGTGTCGAGTGGACGGCTCTGTGGACCAGTGTTCATCCCTGGTAACCGTTGGCCCGCCAACTTCGTCATCATGGCGGAGGCGGTGTCCGACGACGAGGTCATGGGCTCTCAGGAGTCCGATGCTCACTGCAACACGCGTTGTTCCCATAACGCGGGGAGGGTTGCACGGCGCGAGCAGACTCGTCGCCCTCACATTCAGCCCCGGCACCTGGAGTCCGACTTCATGATGGAGTTTGAGGGACACCAGGTTTTTCGGACGCCGGCGGCCAACTTGGTCACCATTGAGCGTGCCCTCAATGGTCTTCCGACTCCCCCGAGATCTGGAAGGTCATGGCCATGACCTAGGACACTGTTGCGCAGCTTAATGTCCCGACTTTGTCTGAGTGCCCCCTGGGAGGGCTCGATTCTCGAGGTCGTGACGACAGCAGAGTGTCAGTCATTCGGCCTCCCCGTGCCCTACGGCGGGCATGGCCACGAGGACCATGGTTCTCCCCGCGGGCACGACACGACACTCCCGGAGTGCTCGCATGACCAAGCATCAAGGGAGCTCCCACACAGGAGATCTGCGCGAGGTGATCGCGCAGAGGATGGATGCCCGCAACACCATCGAGCGGTGTGCCGCCGATCGAAGGCACCAGGAGATACAACAACGGGACATGTACGACCTGTTGCACAGACCTCCTGACGCTGTGCCCGATCCCGCACCCTGCCATGATGGCTTTGTGGCCTTCATCACCAAGCTCCGGCAGGTCACGTGGCCCAAGGGGTTTTGCCCGATGGGGATAAACCCATACGACGGCAAGACCGATCCCACCTTGTGGCTCTAGCTGTACTGCACGGCTGTTCGAGCCACAAATGGTGACGATCGCATCATGGCCAACTATCTCCAAGTCATGACGATCGCAACATTTTCGACAGCGATGTCATGCGAATCTTCTCTGAGGGCCTTCGAAGACCCTCTGAGTTGTTTCGCTTCCTCGCTCGGACGAAGCCAACAACCCCGGCCCAGGTGTTTACCATTGCCGAGGGCTTCGCCGACGCTGAGGACGACGAGAACCAGCTCATGGCACATGCCGGTTCCTGCCTCCCGAGGGAGTCGAAGGGAAAGGAGCGGGCCATCCCCGAGCGTCGCTCGTCGATGAGGTCGAACTGCTGCATGCGTCTGCAGGATCGGCGAGATGATGCGAGACACCGGCCGACCATGGAAGTTGTGGCCCTTGAGGGACCGAGCTCGAGGGGGAACCCTCGGGTGAAACACTCTGGGAAGCACTCGACAAGCCATGCTTCCTCCATCCAGACGAGAACCACACCATCCGGCAGTGCTACTTTGTAACACCCTAAAAATCCAAAGTTTTAAAAATCGAAACATAAAAATCAGAACTTGCAAAAATCTTTTGATTGATTGCATCTTGTCGTATTTATTTGCCTCTTATTTGCAAGTCTTCAAAATGCCAAGTTAAAATAAATAAATAATTGTTTTGAAAAAGGAAAAGTTGATAGCAATTTCAAAAAAAAACCCTAAGTAGGAAAAAGAGAAATTGAAAATAAAATATTTGAAATAAAATTCTAGAAATATGAATCAAGGAAAGTTATGATTTAATAAAACTTGTTTTTAGGGACCAATATTGAATTTTTGGGAAGAATACAAAAAAATGGCTAAGTTATAATTAAGGAGGGAAAATATACATATGAGTAAATATATATAAATGTATATATATAAATTAAAGTAGCAAAACCAAAAAAATAATTAATTAAGTTGCATTAGGCCAAAACTTTATTTGTGGAAGAAATACAAAAGAATTGGCAACAAAAAGAAAAAGGAAAAAGCCGGCTGCCGTGCCTCGCGCCCGCGCCGCGTCGTGTCGCCCGTGTCCTCGCGCCCGCGCCGCGTCGGCCGTGCGCGCGCGCGCCGCCGCTGTCGCCACCGCGCCGCGCGAGCCCCGTGCCGCCGCGCGCTCGTCCCGTTGCCTCGCGCCCCACGCCGCCGCGCCAACCGTCACGTCGCCGCCGTCGTAGTCGCCTCTCCCTCTCTCTCTCCGGCCGTCTATAAAAGGGAGGCGAGCCCCTCACCGCTCTTCCCTTCTCTTATCTCCGCTCTCGCTAGTCGTCGGCGCTCGCTGCTAGTCGCCGCCAAGCCACTACTGTGGAGAGTTTGGGCACTACTCCAACAGCTGCGCCAAGCCACGCAGCACCCCTATGCGTACCGGCGCCAATACAACGGTTGTACGAGGAACTACTACCCCTGCTGCTAGACGCAGTCTGTTTAGGACGCCGCAACCCAATGAGTCTGCTATCGGATTCCGTCGTGGACAAGTGAACCATGTGCGTGCCGAAGAGGCACAGGAAGATCAGAGCATGCTGATGGGTATGTTCTCTGTCAACTCTACCCTAGTTAAAGTCTTATTTGATTCTGGAGCATCGCATTCGTTCATATCATCACGAATAAGCAAACAACACCACCTACACTGGGTAGAACTTAAGAGACCCATGTTAGTACACTCATCCGGGGGAAACATAACCGTACCCCATGCTTGCATCAATGTGCCCATCCAGATTAGAGACGTGGTATTTCTTTCAAACCTTATGGTACTACCACCACAAGCTCTTGATATCATACTTGGAATGAATTGGTTGACTAAGAACAATGGAGTAATAGACTGTGGCCGAAGGGAAGTCACAGTATCCACCCCATGGGGATCACCAATGAACATAACCATGGACCGAAACCCGATGCTATGTGAGCAAGCTGTGGGAATATTTACCATGCTACCTTTGAGCGGGATGCCAGTAGTGCAAGATTACCCGGACGTATTTCCTGAGGAATTTCCCGGAATGCCCCCTGATCATGACATAGAATTTATCATTGACCTAATGTCTGGTACTGCCCCCATATCCAAGAGACCCTACCGAATGCTGGCTAACGAACTAGAAGAACTCAAGAAGCAAATCAGAGAACTGCAGGAAAAAGAATTTGTACGCCCTAGGTCTTCTCCCTGGGGAGCCCCGGTACTCTTCGTCAAGAAGAAGGATGGAAGTATGAAGATGTGTGTAGATTACCGATCGTTGAATGAAGTGACCATCAAAAACAAGTACCTATTACCTCGAATCGATGACTTATTTGATCAACTCAAGGGTGCCCAAGTGTTCTCGAAGATTGATCTTCGGTCAGGATACCATCAGTTGAAGATTAGAGCCGGAGATATTCCAAAAGCAGCATTCTCTACGCGTTATGGCTTGTATGAGTTCACAGTAATGTGTTTTGGATTGACCAATGCCCTGGCGTATTTCATGAACCTAATGAACAAAGTATTCATGGAATATCTGGATAAATTCGTGGTGGTGTTTATCGATGATATTCTTATCTATTCCAAAGACGATGAGGAACATGCAGAACACCTACGATTAGTACTAGAGAAGCTACGAGAGCATCAGTTGTATGCGAAGTTTAGTAAATGTGAGTTCTGGCTTAAGGAAGTCGCTTTTCTTGGCCATGTAGTCTTAGCCTAGGAGGAGTAGGGGTAGACCCCGCCAAGGTCAAAGCTGTTACGGAATGGAAAGCACCCAAGTCGGTAAAGAGGTTTGGAGTTTCTCGGGATTGGCCGGATATTACCTGAGATTCATCGAAGGGTTTTCCACGATAGCCCAACCCATGACTCAGCTTCTGAAGAAAGAGAAGAAATTCACCTGGAACGAGGAGTGTCAGCAAGCCTTTGACCAACTAAAAGAAAAGTTAACCACCGCCCCAATCTTAATCCTACCTGACAACCGTAAGGACTTTGTGATATACTGTGATGTGTCCCGACAAGGACTGGGAGGCGTATTGATGCAGGATGGAAAGGTCGTGGCGTATGCCTCGAGACATGTGACGCCACGAGGAAAACTACCCCACACATGACTTGGAATTAGCAGCAGTTGTTCATGCGTTAAAAATCTGGAGACACTATCTGATTGGGAATCACTGCGATATATACACTGATCACAAGAGCCTAAAATACTTATTTACTCAGTCTGATCTCAACTTACGGTAGAGACGGTGGTTGGAATTGATCAAGGACTACGATCGAGGAATCCATTACCACCCCGGCAAGGCGAATGTAGTGGCCGACGTGTTAAGCCGCAAAGCCCAATGCAACCATGTGAGACTAGAAGGCACGGCTAGTGAGCTCCAAGAAGAAATGGCTCGACTTAACTTACACCTGAATCCTCACAGAGAATTGAACTCATTGAAAATCCAACCTCTTCTGAGGACACAAATAAAAGAAGCTCAAAAGGATAATGGAAAAACCCAAATGATCAAAGAGCACATGGCCGCTGGGCACGCGAAGGAATTCTCGGTAGGTGACGATGGAACCCTGTGGTATAAGAAAAGGATCTACATGCCTGAGCAAGGTGGTTTGAGAGGATTGATCCTGAAAGAAGCACACGAATCAACATATTTGCTACATCCTAGCAGCACGAAGATGTACCAGGATTTAAAGGAGGAATACTGGTGGCCCAATATGAAGAGGAACGTAGCCGAATACGTGGCCGTATGCGATGTATGCCAAAGGGTAAAAGCTGAGCATCAATGACCGGCAGGCTTGTTGCAGCCACTCAAGATTCCCGAGTGGAAATGGGATTAGATAGGCATGGACTTCATCGTTGGACTACCCAAAACTGCAGTGGGATATGATTCTATTTGGGTAATAGTAGATCGGCTCACCAAGACCGCCGGATTTATCCCCGTTAAGACTAACTACAATAGTGCCAAGCTGGCGGAACTATACATAAGTAGGATCGTGTGTCTTCACGGTGCACCAAAAAGAATTATATCAGGTCGCGGTACTCAATTCATGTCCCATTTCTGGAGCAAAGTTCATGAGGCACTGGGAAGTCACCTTGCCTTTAGTACCGCTTACCACTCGCAGACCGACGGGCAGGCCGAAAGGATAAATCAAGTTCCTAAGGATATTTTGAGAGCTTGTGCGTCGGATTTTACCAAGGACTGGGAAAGATGCCTACTGTACGCCGAATTCTCCTACAACAACACCTACCAAGCAAGTCTGAAGATGTCGCCAAATGAAGCCCTATTTGGTCGGCGACGCCGAACCCCATTGATGTGGTCAAAAACCGGTGAACGAGCTGTGTTTGGACCTGACATAATCAAAGAGGCCGAGGAAAAGGTTCGCCTGATCCAAGACCGATTAAAGGCAGCCCAGTCTCGATAGAAGAAGCTACACGGATACTCGTCGAAGGGACTTAGAGTTTAATGTAGGCGACTATGTGTACCTAAAGGTCTCACCACTACGAGGGACCCAGAGGTTCAAGGTCAAAGGTAAACTTGCGCCAAGATATGTAGGACCATTCCTGATAAGCGCCAGAAGAGGCAAAGTGAACTACCAGCTAGAGTTACCCGAGAACATCTCCGATGTCCACCCAGCACTCCATGTGTCGCAATTGAAAAAGTGTCTGCGAGTGCCAGAAGAGCAAGCTCCTTTGGAAACCATCCATATCGACAGTCACCTCACATACCCAAAACATCCGGTAAAGATATTGGATGAGGCAGAAAAGAGAACACGAACCAAGTCATTGCGCATGTACAAAGTGCAATGGAGCAATCACACCGAAGAAGAGGCCACTTGGGAGAGTGAAGATTTTCTAAGGACTGAGTGCCCACACCTACTTAACAACCGGTAAGAAATCTCGGGGACGAGATTTATTTAAGGGGGGTAGGTTTGTAACACCCTAAAAATCGAAACATAAAAATCAGAACTTGCAAAAATCTTTTGATTGATTGTATCTTGTCGTATTTATTTGCCTCTTATTTGCAAGTCTTCAGAATGCCAAGTTAAAATAAATAAATAATTGTTTCAAAAAAGGAAAAGTTGATAGCAATTTCAAAAACCCTAAGTAGGAAAAGAGAAATTGCAAATAAAATATTAGAAATAAAATTCTAGAAATATGAATCAAGGAAAGTTATGATTTAATAAAACTTGTTTTTAGGGACCAATATTGAATTTTTGGGAAGAATACCAAAAAAATGGCTAAGTTATAATTAAGGAGGGAAAATATACATATGAGTATATATATATATAAATTAAAGTAGCAAAACCAAAAAAATAATTAATTAAGTTGCATTAGGCCAAAACTTTATTTGTGGAAGAAATACAAAAGAATTGGCAACAAAAAGAAAAAGGAAATCGAGAGAAAAATCAAGAAATTCAGAAAATGCACTGTTTATTGTGGCTCGGGTGTTCGGTCCGGTCCCCGTCGGTGTCGTGCCTCGTGCCCGCGCGCGCGCGTGTCGCCGTCGCCGTGCCGTGCCTCGCGCCTCGTGCGCCGCGCGCGTCGCCATCGCCGCGCGCGTCCACGCCGCCCGCGTCCTCGCGCCCGCGCCGCGTCAGCCACACCGCGCATGTCGCCGTCGCCGTCGCCGACGCGCCGCGCGAGCCCCATGCCGCCTCGAGCAATGCCGCGCGCATCGCCATCGCCGCCCATCCCGTCACCGTGCCGCGCCCGAGCCCCATGCCACCGCGCATCGTCCCGTCGCCTCGCGCCCCGTGCCGCCGCGCCAGCCGTCGTGTCGCCGCCCGTCGCCGTCACCTCTCCCCTCTCTCTCCGACCGTCTATAAAAGAGAGGCGAGCCCCTCCTCATTTTTCCTATCTCATCGCTCTTCCCCTCTGTCATCTCCTCTCCCGCTAATCGTCGCCGCTCGCCGCTAGTCGCCGCCGCCTCCCTAGCCGCCGCCACCGTCGTCCGTCGTGAGCCGGGGTCCCGCCGCCTCCTGTGGACCCCGATTTTGAGTCGGGAATCTTTCGTGTTCATAGTACCATTTCCTGGATCAAGTAGTTGGTACCCACGAATACGATCTTGGATAATCAAGTGCGCATGCACGAATAGTCTTACAATACCATTATTACATAAATAGGCCCGAAGGCATTGTTCATCCCACAGGACCTTATGGTCCGAATACAATATAAAACAGAGTTTAGATAAGGCGCGGAAAGAGGCAGCGGCTTGTCCATTGCCACAGGCAACGACCGGAGCTAAAGTCTAATATGCGCCGTCAGTTCCTTCGCCCTCCGGGTAATACGCGTAGGGGTCTTCTGGCTCTTCATTTCCATCAGCTGGAGGTTTGTGCGTATAGCAAGGGTGAGTACCAACCGTACTCAGCAAGCCAACACAGAATTGATGCATATGATAGGGTTATTCAAAGAATATGGCTAGGGTTATTTTTGCGTAAAGCCAGTTTTCACAATTCTTTTCACAAGCCTATCGACTAGCCAAATCAAGTTATAATTTCATAGTTCATTAACCGGCGACGGTTCGTCTACCATCCATCGTGATTCCAAGGATGGCTTCCCGCCTCCGGTTCGTCATGATTTTCTGGGGAGTCCACCCCTTCTCGCATTCTCGAGAAGTTGATCCACCAGCGAATGAAACCATCATGCATACCCATCCCAGCAGTTTTAAGTTTAAAATCTAGCCAAGCGAAAGTCTTGTCACGATGCTCAATATCCGCGAGCACGGCTATTCGAATAGATTGATTCATTCACACTGCAGTGGATGTACACTTTACCCGTACTCCGCGACAGCCCAACAAATGAGCCTACGTCTCAACACATGAGACGGTCACGGCAAAGCCTTTCGATAACCTCACTTTGGCAGTACCCGCTCCATGAACTTATGCCCTCATGCACTCTAGCCGTCCTTTTCTAGCAGTGAGAGGAGTTACGGCGCACCCGGGTAAGGGAAGACATTTCCAATCCTTAAGTTTAATTAACGGTAGTTTAATTCCACCATTTATAACAAAGGCCGCAGCCTCATCCTCATCCCATAACCACATCATAGAGAACCATCTATGCAAGGATACGCCTCCGCTCGGCTATCTAGTCGGCTAGGTCTATACCCATTCGAGAAGTACGGTTGTGCGGCTCGTTTCCGGCTATCTCATGGCTCGGTCCTTAATTGACCAGGGTCGGCACTTGCCTTTTCCGGAATCCACCCAAATCATCCGGCCGCCCCAGTCTAAAACATTTGTATAGTACTTCCAATTTTCATCAAACTTAATTCATCATGGTCATGTGGCGCTCATGTCTCCACATGCCGAATCTCAACTACCTTCCCTAGGGTAGTTGCCCAAGCACAAAGCTTTTTCATACAGTCATGAGTATGCATAAATCTAAGTATAGCATGGCTAAGCGGTGTACCGAAGTTATGCTTCGGTTATTTGTATCACATTGCGAGTTACAAGGAGTAATTCTAAAGGTAGACAATAGCAAGGTATGGCATAACAAGTATAGGTAATTCGGTAAAGCATGCATGTTTAGAGTTTAAATTAACATCATTTCGCAATTGGGATCGATATGTTCAAAGGGTGTGAAGACTTGCCTTGTTCGCACGCTTCTTGAGTGGGATTTCTGCGGGGTCGGTGTTCGCCTCCTCGGTCGCTAATCATACGAGCGAAAAGGAAGAATAAAAAATGGATTCCAGTTAAAATCCGATAAGAACGAACGAAAAAGCATGAGAGATCACAAAGAACTCTCCAAACTATTTTCCCCTACGACCCTACTCGAGTCACGGAGGATTTTTATAGCAAAATCGGCGTAGCGACGAATTTCGACTTTTAGGGTTTTTGTATAAAGGGGTCGATAAAACGACGAAGCGGAAATCTTGCGAATGTTGTTCAAGAGGTTCGTTGATATATCTTTGCCGAGTCCGGTGGTTAAGTATAGTTTAAAGAAAAGAAAAATAATATTAAATCTTCAAGAAAGTTTCACGTAAACGGAAATTTCCAAAAATCGTATATAGAAAATCATTTTACTCGAGGAAAAATACCGAGAAAACTATATATTTTTGCACAAATCTTCCCCAAAATTCCCTAAAAATATTCCCCAATTTTTCTAGAATTTTTCCCTATTTTTTCTAATTTTTCTCCCTTCTTTTCTTTTCTCTTTCTTTTTTTCTTTTCTCTAGCCAGACCTTGTACATTTCTCTCTCCTCTACCCCCTCGTCTACCCCCCGTCAGTGGTGGCGCTCGGCTAGGCCGACGACGACGGCGCGGCTGCCACGGCCGGCGGCGACGGTGACGCTCGGACTTTGGGCGAAAATGGAATCGTGGGACACTTACGGATCGGCGGCGAGCGGCGGCGGCTCCGGTGATCGACGGGCGATGGCGAATACGGCGGCGCGCGGTTCGGCCAAAACCCGACGTGGCTCGGCGGTTTTCGGGGATGGCGAGGAGGCGAAGGGATAGAACGGTGGCGGCGAGGTGTGGGGAAGAAAGGGAAGTTTGCCCACCCTTTTATACTCGGCGAGAGCGCACGGAAACGGTGGAGAGCGGCCGACACCGGCGAATGTCGAGCGGCCACGCGGCGGTCGGCTGCGGAGCCCGCGCGTGCGTTTGCACGTCGCGGCGGTGTGGCGACGCGCGCGGCCGCCCGGCGACACTTGTGCGGGCGAATCCGTGATGCGGGCGCGGTGTGCAAAGCGTGGCCGGCTGTACTTGTACGGGCGAGCGTGGACTTCGGGAGCCCTCGCGCGTGTACGTTGCACGGCGGCTGGCGAGCGGCATGGCGCGTGCGCGACGAGCGGCGGCGAGCACATGCGGCCGCGTACGGCGAACCCGGCGATGTCGGCGGCGTGGCGACGGCATGGCGCGGGCGCGTGGCGATGCGGTGTACGGCGCGGCTGTTGTGCGAGGGACGTGGTGACACGGCGACGGTGCAGCGACGCGGCATGGCACGGCGGCATGGCGACGTGGCGCGGGCGTACGGCGGTGTGGGGGCATGGTGCTGCAGCGTGGGGGTGCGGCGTGGTGGCGTCGTCACGGCGCGGCTACGGGCGGGCGACGCGCGGCGGCGTGCGCACTTTGACGCGGGCGCGGGACGGAACGCGCGCGCAACGCGCGGCGTCGTGGCCATGTGCGCGTGGTACGGCATGACCGGCGTCGAACACCGGAAACAAATGACAGTGTGCTTTCTCTTTTTCCCGAATTATTAAATCCTATTTTCTATTTCCATTTCCTCTCACTCTAAAAATTCAAAATAAATTCTAACATTCCCAAAATAGTTTTGAAATTATATTCTTCAAACTTTTCCCCCACTTTTTTTTTCAAAATATATTTTTCATATTTTTATTTCTTCTTTTAAAATCAATAAGTTGGGGTCTTTAATTAATTTCTAAATTCATATTTCCTTTTCAAAATATTTTTATCATCCAAATCCAAATATTTATTATTTTTCTTCCACCAGTTAGGGTTTAAACCAAAATATATTCTTTTCAAGAATCTTTTGTAAATCCACAAAATTAGTTATTTATCCTTCTCCAAATATATATACATTTTGAATTATTACTCTCACCTAGGATATCAAAGCTTAGGGTTTTTCTCCAACTTCGCATCAAAACAATTCAAAAAGAACTCTTATGCAAAGAGCTTGGCAAATAGGAACGATAAACACGATAAGAAGCAATTAATCCAAAATGTTTTTGTGAGTTCCGATTTTCACGTTCCGAATTCCACTCCTTCGATTTTCGGATGTTACAAACCTACCCCCTAACAATAAATCTCGTCCCGAGATTTTCTTACCGGTTGCTAAATAGGTGTGGATGTTACGTCCTCGGAATTCTTGCTCTCCCGGGTAGCTTCTTCTTCGGTGTGATTGCTCCATTGTACTTTGTACATGCGCCACGACTTGGTTCGTGTCTTCTTTTCGCTTCATCTAGTATCTTGATTGGATGCTCCGGGTAGGTAAGATCACTGTGGACTTGGATGGTTTCTAACGGGGTTTGCTCTTGGTACCCGAGACATTTCTTCGCTGCGATACGTGGAATACTGGGTGGACATCGAGAGATTCTCGGGCAGTTCCAATTGGTAGGCCACTTCTCCCCTCCTAGCGCTTATCGGGAATGGGCCCACGTATCGTGGTGCGAGTTTTCCTTTGACTTTGAATCTCTGTGTTCCCGTAGTGGTGAGACCTTTAGATACACGTAGTCACCCTCTTTGAATTCCAATTCTCTTCGTCGAGTATCCGCGTAGCTCTTTTGTCGTGATTGAGCAGCTTGTAGTCGGTCCCGAATTAGGCGAACCTTTTCCTCGGCCTCCCGATTATGTCGGCCCGAATACGGTTCGTTCACCGGTTTCGACCACATCAATGGGGTTCGGCACCGACGACCAAATAGAGCTTCGTTTGGCGACATCTTCAAGCGGCTTGATAGCTATTATTATAAGAGAACTCGGCGTACGGTAAGCATTTCTCCCAATCCTTGGTGAAATCCAATGCACGAGCTCTCAGCATATCTTCCAGCACTTGGTTCGTCCTTTCAGTCTGCCCATCGGTCTGTGGATGGTAGGCGGTACTGAAAGCGAGATGACTTCCGAGTGCCTCGTGGACTTTGCTCCAAAAATGAGATGTGAATTGGGTACCACGATCCGATATGATCCTCTTTGGTACACCGTGAAGACATACAATCCTACTCATATATAGTTCCGCTAGCTTGGCGCTGTTGTAGTTAGTTTTCTGGTATAAATCGCGAGTCTTGGTGAGCCGATCTACTATTACCCAAATGGAATCGTAGCCAGTCGCAGTTTTGGGTAGTCCCACTATGAAATCCATGCCTATCTCGTCCCATTTCCATTCGGGAATCTTGAGTGGCTGCAGCAAGCCGCCTGGCCGTTGATGCTCGGCTTTCACCCTTTGGCACACATCGCACACGGCTACGTATTCGGCTACGTCCCTCTTCATATTGGGCCACCAGTATTCTCCTTTCAAATCTGGTACATTTTCGTGCTTAGGGATGTAACGAATATGCCGATTCGTGGGCTTCTTTTAGGATCAATCCTCTCAAACCGCCTTGTCCAGGCACGCAGATTCTTTTCTTGTACCACAAGATTCCCTTGTCATCTACTGAAAACTCCTTAGCGCGTCCAGCGGCCATGCGTTCCTTGATTTCCTGGGTTTCCTCATTCCCTTTTGGGCTTCCTCTATTTGAGTTCTCGGTAGGGGTTGGATTTCCAGCGAGTTCACTTCTCCGTGAGGAATCGGTGCATTGAGTCCGGCCATTTCTTCTTGAAGTTCGCGGCCATACCTCCCAATCCCATGTGGTTGCATTGGGCTTTGCGGCTCGGCGCATCGGCTACTACATTTGCCTTGCCGGGATGATAATGAATCCCTAGATCGTAATCCTTGATCAACTCCAGCCATCGTCTCTGTCGTAGATTGAGATCAGTGAGTAAAGAAATATTTTAGGCTCTTGTGATCGGTATACACATCACGGTGGTTCCCGATCGAGATAGTGCCTCCAAATCTTCAATGCGTGTACAACTGCGGCTAATTCCAGTCGTGTGTGGGATAATTCTCTTCGTGGGGTCGTAGCGCCGAGAGGCATACGCTACGACCTTCCCATCCTGCATCAATACTCCTCCTAATCCTTGCTGGGATGCATCGCAGTACATCACGAAGTCCTTGGTTGTCGGGTAAGGTCAAGATTGGGGCGGTGGTTAACTTTTCTTTTAATTGGTCGAAGGCTTTTTGGCACTTCTCATTCCATTCAAACTTCTTTTCCTTCTTCGAAGTTGAGTCATAGGTCGGGCTACGGTGGAAAACCCTTCGATAAACCGTCGGTAATAACCGGCCAAGCCCAAGAAACTCCGAACTCGTCACCGACTTGGGTGCCTTCCATCCCGTAACGGCTTCGACTTTGGCGGGGTCTACGGCTACTCCTCCGGCTGAAACCACGTGACCAAGAAAAGCGACTTCCTTGAGCCGAACTCACATTTTGAACTTTGCATACAGCTGGTGCTCTCGTAGCTTTTCCAAGTACTAGTCGTAGATGCTCCGCGTGTTCCTCATCGTTCTTGGAGTAGATAAGTATATCGTCGATGAACACCACTACGAATTTGTCCAGGTATTCCATGAACACCTTGTTCATCGATTCATAAAGTAGGCGGGGCATTGGTTAATCCAAAGGACATCACCGTGAACTCGTATAAGCCGTAACGTGTAGAGAACGCCGTCTTAGGAATGTCTCCGGCTCTAATCTTTAACGATGATATCCTGACCGTAGATCAATCTTGGAGAACACCTGCGCACCTTTAAGTTGATCGAATAGGTCATCGATTCGAGATAGCGGGTACTTGTTCTTGATAGTTACTTCATTCAACGATCGGTAATCCACACACATTCTCATACTCCCATCCTTCTTTTTGACGAAGAGTACGGGGCTCCCGGGGAGAAGAGCGGGCGTACAAATCCCTTCTCTTGTAGTTCCCGTATACTGCTTCTTGAGTTCCTCTAACTCGTTGGCCGGCATTCGATAAGGTCTCTTGGATATGGGGGCAGTACCAGGCATTAGATCGATGATAAACTCTACGTCGCGATCCGGGGGCATTCCGGGTAATTCCTCGGGAAACACGTCTGGGTATTCTTGTACTACGGGCATCCCGCCTAAAGGTAGCATGGTGAACACTCCCGCAGCTTGCTCCCATAGCCTTGGGTTTTGATCCATAGTTATGCTCATCGGTGATCCCCATGGGGTGGATACGTAACTTCCCTTCGACGCAGTCTATAATCCCATTATTTTTGGTCAACCAATCCATCCCGAGTATGACATCTATGGTTTGGGGTGATAGCACCATAAGGTTTGAGAGAAACACCACGTCTCTAATCCGTATGGGCACCTTAATGCAGGCATGGGGTACGGTTATGTCTCCCCCCGGTGAGTGTACCAACATCGGCCTCTTAAGTGCTACTTGGTGTAGGTGGTGTTGTTTGCTTACTTGGGAAGATATGAATGAATGCGAGGCTCCAGAATCGAATAAAACTTTAACTGGTGCAGAGTTGATAGAGAACATACCCATCAATACGCTCTGGTCCTCCTGAGCTTCTTCCGCCCGCACATGATTCACCTGACCACGTCGAAACCCGGTGGCAGCCTCGTTGGGTAGCGGGGTCCTGAACAGACCTCGTCCTGCCGCAGGGGTGGAGGTTCCTCGGACGGGCGTTGCATTGGCGCCAGTGCGTACAGGGGCGTTGCGTGGTTTTGGACAGCTATTGGAGTAGTGCCCGAATTCTCCGCAATTAAAACAGCTCACATTCCTTCTTCCTGGAGCGGCTAGGGTTGGTGTGGGCGTACGGAACTGAGGTGTAGCTGACCTGTTGACATGGTCGGAGGTGGGAGAACGTCCGGTTGCCGGAACGTTTGGCTTCCATCCGGACGGGCGGCTCCCTTGGGGCGTTGTGGCGTTCCCCG
Organism: Oryza australiensis; assembly: GCA_019925245.2. Lineage (NCBI taxonomy): Eukaryota > Viridiplantae > Streptophyta > Magnoliopsida > Poales > Poaceae > Oryza > Oryza australiensis. The sequence goes on from JAIFGZ020000436.1 coordinate 222,576, forward strand.
AAATGGGCGAGCCATAGCGAGCCTCCTCTTGCGGTTATTGTCCACCACCTTTTGGTCATGCTCAAGTCGGACGACCTTGTTGATGAGGCTTTGGAAGCGGTGTGATCCTGCCCGATCATTGGTCCCCTCGGTTCGTCATTTAGTCCTTCAATGAATTTGTCTATCTTTTCTTCCTCGTCTGCCAGGTCACTGGTGGCGTAACGGGCAAGCTGGGTAAACTTGTTCAGATATTCTTGTACCGAGGTGTTCCCTTGACGCAGCCTGCGGAACTCGTTTTTCTTCATCCTCATCACCGCACTGGCACGAAATTCTCACGGAACGCAGCCGTGAATTCCTCCCATGTTGGTTCGCGCGTCTTCAGCTCGTGTTTCCTTGTAGGTGTCCCACTAGTCACTCGCGGGACCCTCCAGCTGGTTAGTAGCGAAGACAACTCTATCAGCTTCTCGGACTCTGACGAGGGTTAGCTTCTTCTCTATCACTCTTAGCCAATCTTCGGCATCCATAGGTTCTTCGGCCGTGGAAAAAGTGGGCGGCTTAGCTCTCATGAATTCCCCTAGACTCGATCCTCCTCGACCTCCTTGATTATTAGCAATCGCTTGGAGTAGCTGGGTCTGCATTGCCATGACCTCCGCCAGGGTGGAGGGGTTAGGTTCTGGCGGGTTCTCATTGGTCGCTGCGGCCCTGCGGCGATGTGCCATCGGAAGAAGGGCGATGAATCAAGAGATCGGACTAGTTTAAGTTATAGTTCACAGGAAATTTTTCTTCAAGCTCTTTCGAATGATCTTCAATCAACAGACAAGGTGAAATAATAATAAGCATACGAATTAAGACGTCGCAAGGCGATGCCCAGGTTCATCATATTACATAAAGGGGGTACATGGACCGTACATACACAGTCCTTCATGCCGGGACAGCAATAATAATTATATCGTCCAACTAGATCAACTAATTAAGGGGAAATAGGAAGTGCCGCGAGCCGGGAAGGTCCTCCCGCCTAGTCCTCCATCCATCCGCAAGAGCCAGGCGCCGGAAGTGGGTGGTCTGCTGCTGAAGCAAACCGAAGTCCCCACGGCTCGGAGGTGGTGGCCTCGGAGTCACGTCGAATCTTCCGACTCGGTGGCCGCGTACTCTTGCGAGCGTGGGCGGTGAGGGGCCTCCCGTGTGGGTCGCGACGCGGGGAACTTCCTCCTCCATTGAGCCGGTGTCGCTAGACTCCCATTTGATCTCCATGGGCTCGCCTCGGACTCCGTTCGGTGCAGATCTGGATGGGGTTACCCTCTCCCGATCCGGCTCGGATGGTACGGTACGGAGCTCCGGGTGGGTCCCATGGATGTAGCGGCGGTGGGGTCGACCGTGTATGGTGCGGCTCGTGCTCAACATGAAAGCTTGCTCCATCATAGCTTGAAAAGTATCAAAGCTTGCTGGAGTCATATGGTAATAGTGGTCGGGCACAGGGGCAGGATGTGATGGTACAGGCTCAGTGGAAGTACCTGCAGCGTAGACAGGACGAGTGCGCAGCTGTCCCTCTAGCTGGTTGATCTGCTGTTTGCTCTTCCTGAGCTGCTCTTCCAGCTCTACCAGAGCCTCCCCTCGGGCCATGTAGCGGTCCGAGAGTTGCTCATCGAGCACCATTGGCTGCGGTGAGTCTGAGCATGCTTATCTGGTCTCCGCAGCCTTGGTGGTGTGACCGATCATTGAGGCGTGCTGCGATCGTTGATCTCGAGAAGGGCCTCCTCGTAACGTGATCGTCTGCGGTCTCCGCCCAACGGGATAGACGCGTGACCATCGGGTTGTAGCAGCGGGGGTAGCCTCCACGGTGCATCGGGTTGCCCTCTTCGCGGTAAGGATGATGCACGAACTCGTCATTGTGAGTTCGGCACGGTGTTCCGCATTAAGGCGAAGGAAGGCCTCGCGAGCCGCATCTGAATAGCTGCTTCGCTAGGTCCGGTGGTAGCGGGTATGGAAGCGTAAGATGTCTCGCTTCCCATACGGGCTTCTATGGATACATGCCTCCCAGCTGGATACATCTCGGAGCCATGTCTTTTGGTGTGATAAGTGGGCGGTTCCGGATACCTCAAGCACCATAGTAGGGACTGGAGTTGGACCACGAACCCCTCGTCCCGCGGAACAGTGACTTCCCAAGTTCCGTCGTGGTTTGACATCTGCTTTACAGGCAACTTAGGGTTAGCGGAAGGGAGCTATCGTAATCATTTGGTAAAACGAAATACGGATGTAGAAAAGATATATTGCATTTTCGGAAATAATAGTTTAAAACTGATCCTACCGTAGGGATATTTCCCTTTAGCCATCCGGTTAGAGGTAGGGCGCCATTTGGTCTTAGCCTACGGTCGCATGGCTCGATACCAGCTCGTGGACCCCGATTTTGAGTCGGGAATCTTTCGTGTTCATAGTACCATTTCCCTGGATCAAGTAGTTGGTACCCACGAATACAATATCGAATAATCAAGTGCGCATGCACGAATAGTCTTACAATACCATTATTACATAAATAGGCCGAAGGCATTGTTCATCCCACAGGACCTTATGGTCCGAATACAATATAAAAACAGAGTTTAGATAAGGCGGCGGAAAGAGGGCGGCTTGTCCATTGCCACAGCAACGACCGGAGCTAAAGTCTAATATGCGCCGTCGGTTCCTTCGCCCTCCGGGTAATACGCGTAGGGGTCTTCGGCTCTTCATTTCCATCATGGAGGTTTGTGCGTATAGCAAGGGTGAGTACCAACCGTACTCGGCAAGCCAACACGAATTGATGCATATGATAGGGTTATTCAAAGAATATGGCTAGGGTTATTTTTGCGTAAAGCCGTTTCACAATTCTTTTCACAAGCCTATCGACTAGCCAAATCAAGTTTTATTTTCATAGTTCATTAACCCGGCGACGGTTCGTCTACCATCCATCGTGATTCCAAGGATGGCTTCCCGCCTCCGGTTCGTCATGATTTTCGGGAGTCCACCCCTTCTCGCATTCTCGAGAAGTTGATCCACCAGAATGAAACCATCATGCATACCCATCCCAGCAGTTTTAAGTTTAAAATCTAGCCAAGCGAAAGTCTTGTCACGATGCTCAATATCCGCGAGCACGGCTATTCGAATAGATTGATTCATTCACACTTGCGGTGGATGTACACTTTACCGTACTCCGCGACGCCCAACAAATGAGCCTACGTCTCAACACATGAGACGGTCACGGCAAAGCCTTTCGATAACCTCACTTTGGCGTACCCGCTCCATGAACTTATGCCCTCATGCACTCTAGCCGTCCTTTAATAGCGTGAGAGGAGTTCGGCACACCGGGGTAAGGGAAGACATTTCCAATCCTTAAGTTTAATTAAGGTAGTTTAATTCCACCATTTATAACAAAGGCCGCAGCCTCATCCTCATCCCATAACCACATCATAGAGAACCATCTATGCAAGGATACGCCTCCGCTCGGCTATCTAGTCGCTAGGTCTATACCCATTCGAGAAGTACGGTTGTCGGCTCGTTTCCGGCTATCTCATGGCTCGGTCCTTAATTGACCAGGGTCGGCACTTGCCTTTTCCGGAATCCACCCAAATCATCCGGCCGCCCGTCTAAAACATTTGTATAGTACTTCCAATTTTCATCAAACTTAATTCATCATGGTCATGTGGCGCTCATGTCTCCACATGCCGAATCTCAACTACCTTCCCTAGGGTAGTTGCCCAAGCACAAAGCTTTTTCATACAGTCATGAGTATGCATAAATCTAAGTATAGCATGGCTAGCGGTGTACCGAAGTTATGCTTCGGTTATTTGTATCACATTGCGAGTTACAAGGAGTAATTCTAAAGGTAGACAATAGCAAGGTATGGCATAACAAGTATAGGTAATTCGGTAAAGCATGCATGTTTAGAGTTTAAATTAACATCATTTCGCAATTGGGATCGATATGTTCAAAGGGTGTGAAGACTTGCCTTGTTCACACGCTTCTTGAGTGGGATTTCTGCGGGGTCGGTGTTCGCCTCCTCGGTCGCTAATCATACGAGCGAAAAGGAAGAATAAAAAAAATGGATTCCAGTTAAAATCCGATAAGAACGAACGAAAAGCATGAGAGATCACAAAGAACTCTCCAAACTATTTTCCCTACGACCCTACTCGAGTCACGGAGGATTTTTATAGCAAAATCGGCCGTAGCGACAATTTCGACTTTTAGGGTTTTTGTATAAAGGGTCGATAAAACGACGAAGCGGAAATCTTGCGAATGTTGTTCAAGAGGTTCGTTGATATATCTTTGCCGAGTCCAGTGGTTAACTATAGTTTAAAGAAAAGAAAAATAATATTAAATCTTCAAGAAAGTTTCACGTAAACGGAAATTTCCAAAAATCGTATATAGAAAATCATTTTACTCGAGGAAAAATACGAGAAAACTATATATTTTTGCACAAATCTTCCCCAAAATTCCCTAAAAATATTCCCCAATTATTCTAGAATTTTTCCCTATTTTTTCTAATTTTTCTCCCTTCTTTTCTTTTCTCTTTCTTTTTTTTTCTTTTCTCTAGCCGAGACCGTACATTTCTCTCTCCTCTACCCCCCTCGTCTACCCCCCCGATCGGTGGCGCTCGGTGGGCCGCGACGACGGCGCGGCTGCACGGCGGCGACGGTGGCGGCTCGGACTTTGAGCGAAAATGGAATCGTGGGACACTTACGATCGGCGCGAGCGGCGGCTCCGGTGATCGACGGGCGATGGCGAATACGGCGCGACGCGGTTCGGCCAAAACCCGGCGTGGCTTCGGCGGTTTTCGGGGATGGCGAGGAGGCGAAGGGATAGAACGGTGGCGGCGAGGTGTGGGAAGAAAGGGAAGTTTGCCCACCCTTTTATACTCGGCGAGAGCGCACGGAAACGGTGGGAGAGCGGCGGCACGCGGCGAATGTCGAGCGGCCACGCGGCGGTCGGCTGCGGAGCGCGCTCGTGCGTTTGCACGTCGCGGCGGTGTGGCCGACACGCGCGACCGTCTGGCGACACTTGTGCGGGCGAATCCGTGATGCGGGCGCGCCGTGCAAAGCGTGGCCGGCTGTACTTGTACGGGCGAGCTGGACTTCGGGAGCCCTCGCGCGTGTACGTTGCACGGCGGCGGCGAGCGGCATGGCGCGTGCGCGCGGCGGTACGGCGAGCACATGCGGCGTACGGCGAACCGGCGACGTCAACGGCGTGGCGACGGCATGGCGCGGCGCGTGGCGATGCGGTGTACGGCGCGGCGTTGTGCGAGGACGTGGTGACGCGGGCGACGGACGACGCGGCATGGCACGGCGGCATGGCGACTTGGGCGCGGGCGTACGGCGGTGTGGGGGCATGGTGCTGCAGCGTGGGGGTGCGGCGTGGGGCGTCGGCACGGCGCGGCTCTGCGCGCGGGCGACGCGACGGCGAACGTGCATCGACTTTGACGCGGGCGCGGGACGGGAACGGGCGCGCAACGCGCGGCGTCGTGGCCATGTGCGCGTGGTACGGCATGACCGGCGTCGAACACTGGAAACAAATGAACAGTGCGCTTTCTCTTTTTCCCGAATTTTGAAATCCTATTTTCTATTTCCATTTCCTCTCACTCTAAAAATTCAAAATAAATTCTAACATTCCCAAAATAGTTTTGAAATTATATTCTTCAAACTTTTCCCCCACTTTTTATTTTTCAAAATATATTTTTCATATTTTTATTTCTTCTTTTAAAATCAATAAGTTGGGGTCTTTAATTAATTTCTAAATTCATATTTCCTTTTCAAAATATTTTTATCATCCAAATCCAAATATTTATTATTTTTCTTCCACCAGTTAGGGTTTAAACCAAAATATATTCTTTTCAAGAATCTTTTGTAAATCCACAAAATTAGTTATTTATCCTTCTCCAAATATATATACATTTTGAATTATTACTCTCACCTAGGATATCAAAGCTTAGGGTTTTTCTCCAACTTCGCATCAAAACAATTCAAAAGAACTCTTATGCAAAGAGCTTGGCAAATAGGAACGATAAACACGATAAGAAGCAATTAATCCAAAAGGTTTTTGTGAGTTCCGATTTTCACGTTCCGAATTCCACTCCTTCGATTTTCAGGATGTTACACTCCCTCACCGCCGCCGCTAGCCGCCGTAAGCCCTCCCGGCCGCCGCCCCATGCGCCGCTGGGCCGGCGTGGAAGAAGGAAGGGGGTAAACGGGGTTAGACGAGGAGGAGAGAGAAGGTGCCGAGCCGAGAGGAAGAAGGGAAAAAAGAAAAGAAAAGAAAAGAAAAGAAAAGAGAAAGAAAGAAAAGAAAAGGAGAAAATTTTGGGAAAAATTAGAAAAAGTTTTTGGAAAATATTTTGGGAAAATCTCTGGGCAAAATTACATATTTTCTCAAAAACAAATTTGGATGTCAAAAATAATTCGGGACCGATTATTAAACATGATTTTCAAAGTATTTGATCCTCGCGTTTACCACTCTAGGAAATTATTTATATCTTAGCTTGTCTTCAAATATTATTTTTGATATATATATACATATTTGCTAGACATAAAACCTAGATTATTTAGTATAGTGTTTAGCTTCGAGATTATTTTTAGGATCAACTATTATTAACCCTAGGACTTGTCGGCTCAATAAAAATTGTGATAAAATTTAAAGTTAACCGTTTCCTTTTATTTATTATATTTTGAATCATCAACCATAATATTTCTCAAACTTTGAATATATTCACTTAAAATAATACCACATCATAGTAATTAAATCGGTTTAATATGAAACTTTAAATCTTTGTAACTCGCTCATTCTAACTTGGATTTTGCCAAAACTCGAACCTAAACTTACGTAAAATCATAACCTAGTGTTAGAAGTCGCTTTTGCAATTTATTTGGCTTTCATTGGATTTTATTTGAATTCTAATCGAATTCAATTGCACATACGGTAGAGTCCGAGGGAGCCGTTGAGAACATTGAAGACTCAAGCCAACAAGGTCACGAGCAAGGCAAATCATCACTCCTTTTGAACATATTGACCCTATTTGTGAACTTGTGTTGATTCTAAAACTAAAATGTGCATGCTACACACAAATATAATACCTATTCTTGTTATGCCATGCCTTGATGTTGATTACCTTTAGTTATATTCTTTGTAACCCTCAATATGATGTAACCAAAAGAAATCTTCGGTAAAATGCTTAGCCATGCTATTATTAGATTCATGCATACTCATGCTTTTGCAAAGAGCTATATGCTTGGGCAACTACCTTTGGGAAAGGTACTTGAGATATGGCATGTGCAGACATGAGCGCCACATTGCCATGAGAATGATCAAATAAGTTTTGATGAAAACTAAAAATACCAAACAAATGTTTTAGACTGGGGCGGCTGGATGATTTGGGTGAATTCCGGAAAAGGCAAGTGCCGACCCTTGTCAATTAAGGACCGAGCCATGAGATAGCCGGGAAACGAGCCAGTACAACCATACTTCTCGAATGGGTATAGACCTAGCGGAGTAAGTAGCCGAGCGGAGGCGGTACCCCTGCATTGTGGTTATTATGTATGAGAGACTGAGAATGGATGATTGAAAATCGAAATTAATTACAACTTGAAGAATGAAGTTTTCCCTTACCCTGGAAACGCCAGAACTCCTCACACTGCTAGGAAAGGACGACTAGAGTGCAAGAGGATTTAAGTTCATGGAGCGGGTACTGCCAAAGTGAGGTTATTGAAAGGCTTTGCCGTGACACGTCTCATGTGTTCAGACGTAGGCTCATTTGTTGGGCAGTCACGGAGTACGGGTAAAGTGTACATCCACTGCAGTGTGAATGAATCAATCTACTCGAATAGCCGTGCTCGCGGATATAGAGCATCGTGAGAAGACTTTCGCTTTGCTAGACTCTAAATTTTAAAATGATGGGATGGGTTTGCATGATGATTCTTATGCACTGGTGGATCAACTTCTCGAAAGGCGAGAAGGGGTAGATTCCCAGAAAACCATGACGATCCGGAGGCGGAAAGCCATCCTTGGGATCACTATGGATGGTAGATAGAACCGTCGCCGACTTAATGAACTATGGAACTAAAACTTGAGTTGGCTACATGTTAGGTCTGTGAAAAGATTTGCAAAGTTGGCTTTGTGCAAATGAACCACGACCATCCCTTGAGAATCACCTATCATGTGCATCTTTCCGTGTTGGCTTGCTGGGTACGGTTGATACTCACCCTTGCTATACGCACAAACCTTCAGATGGTGGGAATGAAGACTTGGAGGATCCATATGCCTACTGCCAGGAGGGCGAAGAAGACGATGGCGCCTGCTAGGTCTTAGTATCCGGTCATTACCTGTGGCAATCGACAAGCCGATGCCTTCCATTCCGCTGCCTTATCTAAATTCTGCTTTTGGTTGTATTTGGACCATGAGGTCCTATATGTTGGATATTGCCTTCGGGCCTATATTGTAATACTTTTGGTGTAAGACTATTCGTGCATTTGCACCTGATAATTCAGTACTGTATTTCGTGGGTACCAAACTACTCGATCCAGGGAAATGGTACTATGAACACGAAAGATTCCTGTTCCGAAAACGGGGGTCCACATACTTCCTCCAAGACCAAATGGTCCAGGAGGCACGAAACCCCCTACCTCCAAGGCCGCGGAAGGGGAGGAGCGTAGACCAGAAGCACGAGAAAGGGGACCAGTGACGGGAGGACGGTTTCCAGGAGCCGACCCACACTGTCAGCATGATCCTCGGCGGTGAGGCGACCTCAAAGAGTCGACGCCAGCAAAAGCTCCTTTCTTGTTGTGTGAACACCATCTCGATTGACTCGCCTGGGCACCTTCGATGGTCAGAGGTTCCGATCTCTTTCTCTCAAGTGGACCAATGGACCGACGTCCTGAAGCCAGGTCGGTTCCCATTGGTGGTGGACCCAGTGGTGCTCAAGGTGCGTCTCAAGCGTGTTCTAGTCGACGGGGGGAGCAGCATCAACGTCCTCTTCAGAGGTACCCTTTGTGAGCTTGGAGTCTCCCTCTCCACCCTTGAGCCTACAGACTTGCCATTTTACAGCATCGTCCTGGGTCGAGGAAGCCTGCCCCTCAGTACGATTTCCCTCCCCGTGACGCTCCAAACGCGGGAGAACTTCCGCACCAAGTTCGTCAGATTCTACGTGGCCGTCTTCGAGACGGCCTACCATGCAGTACTCGGCCGTCCGGCCAACGCCAAGTTCATGGCGATCCCCCACTACACATACCTGGTTCTCAAGGTGCCAGGTCCTCGAGGGGAGTTCTTCGTGCGAGGTGATGTCACCACGTCTCACGCTTGTGAATCGAAGAGCCTCGCCCTCAGCGAGGCCACCGACCCGTCGTCCCGGGTAGGCGGATTTGCTCCCTCGCGTGCCGACCCAATGGGGAAGGCACCGATGGTCGAGGATGAGCCAAGACCAGCGCTGCCAGCGTCGAGGCCTTCCGTTGGCTTCGCTGAGTACAAGGCTGTCTCCCTCTCTGACACCGATCCCTCCAAGACGGTGCTGATTGGCTCACATCTCGGGGAGAAATAGGAAAGTGCGCTCATCGACTGTCAGCATGCAAACATTGATATGTCCGCTTGGAAACCGGAAGACATGCCAGGAGTACCCAGGGAGTTGGTCGAGCATGAGCTTCATGTTCCCCCCCGACACCAAGCCGGTTAGACAACGACTACGACGGTTCGCCCAGGAGCGCAAGGACGAGATCTGAAAGGGGTTGACTTGGCTTCTAGATGCGGGTTTCATTCGGGAAGTGCATCACTCGGATTGGTTAGCCAATTCGGTCCTTGTAAGGAAGAAAAAGGGGAAATGGAGAATGTGTGTTGACTACACCAATTTTAATAGGCATTGTCCTAAAGACCCGTTTACTGTTCCGCACATCGACCAAGTTGTCAACTCTACCGCGGGTTGTTCCCTCCTATGTTTCTTGGATTGCTACTCAAGCTATCATCAGATAGGCCTCAAGCATTCGACCAGGAGAAGACGTCTTTCATTACGCCATTCGGGGCCTTCTGTTACACCACGATGGCTTTTGGTCTAAAGAACGCCGGCTCGACCTATAAGCGAGCCATCCGGCGTTGTTTAGCCCGGCCCGATCGGTCGTAATGTTGAAGCTTATGTGGATGACGTAGTGATCAAAATGTAGATCCCCGACGATCTCTTGCCTGACATAGCAGAAATCTTCACGAACATGCACAAGTACCGATGGAAGCTTAATCCCGAGAAGTGCGTCTTCTGCGTGCCCTCTGGGAAGCTTCTCGGTTTCATTGTTTTTTAGCGAGGAATCAAGCCCAACCCCGAGAAGATCTCTACAATCCTGAACATGCGAAAGCCGTCCTGCGTCAAGGACGTGCTGAAGCTCATGGGAAGCATGACATCTCTCAGGAGGTTTATTTCCTGACTTGGCGAGCGCATAGCGCCATTCTTCAAGCTGGTCGGGAAGGGCAACGATCTCCAGTGGTCGGAAGACGCCAACAAGGCGTTTGCCGACTTCAAGCACCTTTTGACTATGCTGCCAATCCTCACAGCTTCGAACCCTGAGGAACAACTACTTCTGTACGTCGCCGCGACCACCACTGTTGTTAGCATGGTCTCTGGTCATCGAGTGAACAGAGGAAGGGCGCGCCTATCCGGTCCAGAGGCCTGTTTATTATATATCTGAGGTCCTCGGGCCATCGAAGACGCGCTATCTCCAAGTGCAGAAGTTGCTGTACACCGTCCTCATCACCACCTGGAAGCTGCGACATTATTTCCAAGCCCACAAAGTGGTGGTGGTGATCGGGTTTCCCCTTGGCGACATCATTCGGAATCACGAGGCTACTGGACGGATAGTCAAGTGGGCCTTGGAAATGGGCGAATTCTCCATCGATTACAAGTCGTGCAACACCATCAAGTCGCAGGTCTTAGCCGACTTCGTGGCCAAATGGATAGAGATCCAGCTCCCGCCGACTTACGAGTCGTGCCCGACCTGCCCCATATATTTCGACGGTTCCCTTAGCATTGACAGAGCTGGAGCTGGCGTGCTTTTGGTCTCCCCGAAGGGTGCGCACATCAAGTACATCCTCCAGTTGTTGTTCAAGGTGTCCAATAATGCCGCCGAATATGAGGATCTCCTCCATGGTCTCTGGATCACCAAATCCATTGGCGTTGAGCGCCTTATGGTTTGTGGGGATTCGAAGCTAATCATTAGCCAGGTCAACAAGGACTGGTCCTGTTCGAGCGAGAAGATGGATGCCTATTGCGCCGAGGTCCGCAAGCTCGAAGGCAAGTTTGCTGGCCTCGAGTTCCACCCCTCCCCCGGGACATCAACTCGACGGCTGACCAGCTGGCAAAGTTCGGATCCTCCCGAGCGATGGTGCCGCAGGGTGTCTTCATCCACGAGCTGCACAAGCCGTCGATCAGGGACCCGGATCACCCGGAACCGGCCCCAGCGCAACCAGCTAAGTCAGTACTCGCCATCGCCGACACCCCCGATGACTGGCGTCAAGAACTCATAGACTACATCACCACCAAGGCACTCCCGCCCGACAAGGCGAAAGCCGAGCGTGTCGCCCGACGTAGCAAGCAGTACGTGGTAGTGGGCCGTGAGCTGTTCAAACGTGCAGCATCCACCTGAGTACTCTTGATGTACGTCCCTCGGGACCGCAGGGCCCAGATCCTCGATGAGATTCATTCAGGAATCTGCGATAACCACGTGGGTGCAAGGACGCTAGTCGACAAGGCCTTCTGGGTAGGATACTATTGGCTGACTACCAATGGAGACACCAAGGAGTTAGTCCGGCGCTGTCAGGGTGTTGATGAGAAATCTTTCCCACGCGCTGGCCTGGAAGATCTGCTTAACTCCAGTGCAGGTCCATCCTTGGCTACCTTTGATGAACTAGGCGTTCCAGTTGGTTTGATCTGCTAACCAACAAGAAATAAACAATACATGCATTAAGTTAAAATTAGATCCTACAGGATCGACTGAAGGCATCAATTTATACATAATTACTATCCCAAAGCGTACTTAAACTAAGTGATTGGGATAGATCGACTATGCTGAGACAGTATAAATCACTTAGGCTAAAAGCGTGTTAGGGTATTAATTATCTGCATTAATAACTTAGCCGATATTGCAGGTCTAATATAAATCAGCTAATACTCTGACACGTTCTATAAAAAGATATTAATCTGATCTAAATGTGCTAAACCTAGATCAATCGGCTGTCAGCAAAGCATGACAGATCGATGTTGGCTTAGGACACTTAGATAGATTAAGATCTTAATATAAAAGGCAGTTTTAATATATCTAATAGTGAATATAACCATAAAGATAATTAAAACAGATAAGGTTGGCTGAAACCCCGGCACTGTCTCTAAAGATAAACATCTAACCAAATAGATCTTAATAATTCTAAAAGCAACTTAATAGATCAATATGATGCAGCATTAAGTACAAAAAGAAGTATCAAATCTATAAAAACTGATGTAAATCCCTCAAGACGGTGGATACAACATATAACCTGGTTTAACATCTAGATCTAGCTCTATCGGCTACTGTCTCCCGAGAGAAACCAGCCGACGGTGAGATAGATCTAGATATTGCTCTAGATTATATGCCGTATATGATAATTTGTGCAGTTCATAACATCAAAACTAGAGTATCATGACGATGTAAGCACTAATTTCGATGATACAAACCACTAATGACAAGTAATTACCTTACTTCGAGATCGAAATCGATGCAACCCGAAACGAGATCAAGAACTCGTCTGAAAGAAAAAGGTTTGGTGATGCGCCGAGTTTGTATTGATGTGTGTGTTTTACAGAGAGCCTTCGGGTCTTATTTATACCCAGGCATAACGACATCCGTGTAGGACACGGTTTCTGCCTTATCTACTATTTACAGTATGAGAATATCTCGGGACATAGTCCCATGTCGTATTACAAAAGGAATACCTAATAACTTCCTAATTTACAGATACAATTGTCGTTACACGACCTTATCCATAGATGGCAATATCTTTAACACGCAATTTGGAGACCGAATCCAATACTTTATCTTCAAGTTTGCCTTCGGGACCGGCCCCAGCTCCATCTTCGCTCAGGATCAGCGTCGACTATCCTGGTCCGACTTGGAGTCAGCCGACTGGCTCCGCAGCCGATTCGGACTTAGCCGACGCGGCCCTTGTTTCTCAGCCAATCATGCATATCTTCCGATTCCACCTCAATCTCTGCTTCAAACGTGGGGATTTGGTTACCAATTTGGTCGTTAACACAGGGATGTCAGTTCTTCGCCAAACAGCACCACCTCCCGACGCAAGCCCTTCAAACAATCTCGTCATCATGGCCCTTTGCGTGCTGGGGGCTCAACATGGTCGACCCATTTCCTAAGGCACCAGGGGGCTACACTCACGTTTTTGTCACAATCGACAAATTCACGAAGTGGATCGAAGTGCAGCTGCCGAGAGCTTGCACCGCCCAGAAGGCGGCTGAGTTTATCGAGGGCATCACCTTTCGCTTCAGCGTCCCAAGGGAGATCATCACCGACCTCAGGACACAGTTCACCGTTTTTTGGGACTTTTGTGAAGAGAGGTGCATCAAGGTCAAGTATGCCTCGGTGGCGCACCCTCGAGCGAACGGGCAGTGCGAGCGTTCGAATGGCATGATTCTGCAGGGCCTAAAGGCTCGGGTCTTTGACCCGCTTCGGAAGCATGAAGGCCGTTGGTTGCATGAGTTCCCAGCTGTGTTCTGAGGGCTGCGCACTCAGTCGAGCCGAGCCATAGGACGGTCCTTGTTCTTCCTGGTCTACGGCTCGAAGGGAGTTCTCCCGGTCGACGTGCTTCATTAATCCCCAAGTGTTCGATCGTATGATGAAGGGATGGCCAAGCAAACACGGGCCGAGGACATCGATAGCATCGAAGAAGAGCATATGGCCGCCACAATCCAGATGGACCGGTACCTGTAGGCGCTTCACCGATACCATGACCGCAATGTCCAGGGAAGATCCTTCAAGGTCGGCGACCTGGTTCTTCGAAGAGTGCAGTCCACCCCCAATATGAACAAGCTCTCACCCCCGTGCGATAGCCCCTTCATCGTCTCTGCCGTCACCCGTCCGGGCTTATACAGGCTGATTCGCAAAGATGGACAGGAGGTGCCGAATTCCTGGAACATTGAGCACCTGTGCCGATTCTACGCTTGAACAGCTAAGTACCCAACCCCGATCCCTTCAATTCTGCAAGTTTTGGTTATTTGAAAATCCCACTTGCAGATTGAATACCCGACCCCCCGAAAAAGCTTGGGGGCTCGGAAGCCCTCCCGAGCAGTATCGCCAGCCGCGTTGATCCGTTCTCACGCAGTTACCCTCATGGCAAAGCCTGAGGTGAGCGGCCCTTGATTAAGGTTTCAGAGAAGCTATGCCGCCTGCTGTGCTTGAGCTGCTCGGGGGCTCATTCATTACCCGCTTCGATTGAACGTGGTCGGCTCGGCCCCGAGTCCCTCGGGTAGTAACTTCATTCCTATCTGGGGATGGCTGGGGTCAGGATGGCTGTGTTTCAGACAAGTGTCGGCGAGTGAGCTCGGGGCTCGAAAATGTCTGAATCCTGTGTATACAACTAAGAGCCAGGAGCTTGACTTGGGCCACCCAGACAATGTCTGTAGATGGCCCGACTCGCTCTACTTTGAGGGTTAGACACACAGAGATCGGATGAACGTCGATGACCTCGCATTCACCTGTTGCGTACACAACTAAGTGACTTTACTTGACCGAATGCTGCACCCTTGAAATTGAAGGGTTACGCGGAGGCTACGCTAGCCAAAAACAAAAACTTTTTACCGCGCAAACCAGGAACACTTGCAAGTAAGGGCCGATAGATCGTTACTGATTGGAGTGTGCAGCGGAAACAACCAATCAGGGCTATCCGATCTGGAACTGTGTTGCCGATTCCCGCAAGCCGACAGCCGATACCCGAGGACAGCCGACTCGCCAATCAACCGATCGCTCCGATTGCAGCCGATCCGAAGCCGATCAACAGCGCGCAATGTAGCAGCGCCTCTACCGGTATCCACACGTCCGGGGACAGAACGCCGAACACCCGTGTGCTAGCACGCGATGCAAGGCTAGGCTCGAAGGTGGGCGGGGTTTCCGTGGAGATTGATCTCGGCGACTTTTGTTGCATGCGATGCAATTGACGTGCCGCAGCTCTCCACCCCTCCCTCCTTTACATAGAGTTGGCCGACTGGGACTAGTGGCCGATCAGGACTCTATTTTGAATCGGATCCTATCCGAATCTCACAGAGTTGGCCGCCCATACGTCGTAAGCCCATAGGACTCTATCCGATCGGATCCCTATCCAATCGAGCCATATCCGAGTCCAACTGGAATGCCTGTTCTTATCCCCTTAAGCGTGTGACCCCAGGTTCGGTATACTCGGTTTCGGCTATAGTCTAACTTAGCCGACCGTCGGCTCGAGTCCAACTCGCTGACACATCAACGCGGCGCCTAGCAAGCACATATTGACACCATAGTATACAAGAATATAATATCGGCTCGACCTGTAATGTGTACACAAATCCCTTTGCCTCACGATACCGTTAAGCTATAGGCTAGATGTGTGCCATCCCTTCAATAGCTTAACCATTCACTCGAACCGTATTGGATTATCGTCCGTTGATTGACTCCTCAATCAACTTAGCATGGCCATGCATTTCCATAATCCATTACCTCGAGGGGCCCAGAGATATCTCTCCAAAGGAGGGGCAAATTCCATCTTGATCACTCACATCCCACTCCATGTTTCATAGCAAACCCAAAAACTACCTTTATAACTACCCGATTACGAATAGCGTTTGGTAGTCCCAAAGTAGGCTACTACACATGTTGGAATCCATGGTGATCTCAGGTCTAAGGACTTTGTACCAACACTACCCGAGACCAACTAATGGCACATTAATTCCTATAGTGTCTCATGGTGGGTCTATCCAACAATGTGTTCTCCAACACATGTATCCATGTTTATTGATTTGGTATCTCCATACCCATGATCTATGAGACATGATCATCAATCAATAAACATGCCGATCTTAGAATCATATTGGTTCCAATAATATGATATATGATCAGGATCATTTAGAAATAGATTCATACATATCGAGTCTCATAAATAAGTCACGTACTTATGGATCAATACAAGATGTCTTTTTCATGGAACCGAATAACACTTTATTCATAAATACATAAACATTGACGTGATATCCAACATCTCCATGTTGCCTCTAGGGCAAATCACTAACAATCTCCCACTTGCACTAGAGTCAATCATGTAAGTATCTAATACCCATTCTCTTGTGTGCGCCTCATGCTTCGGCCGAGGAGAGGTTTTGTCGGCGGATCGGCTATGTTGAGATCCGTGTGCACTTTGCATATCTTGACATCACCTCGTCCGCTATCTCACGGATGAGATGATATCGCCGAAGTATGTGTTTGGACTTCGATGTGACCTCGGCTCCTTGGCTTGCGCAATGGCTCCACTATTATCACAATAGAGAGACATTGGACCGTCGCACGGTCATCACACCCAGATCGAAACAAATTTCTTTATCCAAACAGCCTCCTTTGCGCCTTCCGGAAGCAGCAATGTACTCGGCCTCCGTTGTAGAATCGCAACGTATCCCGCTTGGAACTCTTCCACTGATCGCGCCCCGTTCAGGCGAACACGAACCTAGATTGCGATCTATAATCATCCTTGTCTGTTTGGAAGCTTGCATCGGTGTAACAACTTACAACGAGCTCTTCTTCACCTCCATAGACTAGGAACATATCCTCGTTCTTCTCAAGTACATAAGGATATTCTTTATGGCGATCCAGGTGACATTCACCTGGATCTCGAGTATCTCGCTCGTAGCACTCAAAGCGTACGAGACATGCAGGCGTGTACAAAGCATGGCATACATGATGGATCCAATTGCCAAGCATATGGAACCATACCCATCTTATTCCGCTCATCATGTGTCTTAGGACACTAATTCTTGCTAAGATTAATGCCATGTGACATGGGCAAGAAACCTTTCTTGGAATCATGCATGTTGAACCTTTTCAACACCTTGTCAATGTATGTACTTTGGCTTAATCCAATTAGCCTCTTGGATCTATCTCTATAGATCCGAATGCCTAATATGTATGCTGCCTCCCTAAGTCTTTTATGGAAAAACTATTTTTCAATGAAGACTTGACGGATTCTAGCATAGGGATATCATTTCTAATCAACAATATGTCATCCACATATAAGATTAGAAATACAATTGCACTCCCACTAACCTTTTTGTAAACACAGGCCTCTTCTTCGTTTTTGATGAAACCAAACCCTTTGATTACTTCATCAAAACGAATATTCCAACTCCGAGATGCTTGCTTCAATCCATAAATGGATTTCGTAGCTTGCATATCTTTCCAGCGATCTCGGATTGACAAAACCCGAGGTTGTATCATGTATACATCCTCGCTTAGGTTTCCATTCGGAAAGCCGTTTTGACATCCATCCGCCATATCTCATAATCGAAATATGCAGCAATCGCTAGGATAATCCGAATAGATTTAAGCATTGCGACGGGCGAGAAGGTTTCATCATAATCAACTCCTTGAATCTGTTTAAAACCTTTCGCCACCAATCGCGTCTTATAGATGTGAACATTTCCATCCATATCGGCCTTTTCTTAAAAACCCATTTACACTCAATGGTTTTGACACCATCGGGTGGATCAACCAAGTTCCAAACTTGATTGTCGTACATGGATTCTATTTCGGATTTCATGGCTCCAAGCCACTTGTTGGAATCGGGTCCCACCATCGCTTCCTCATAGGTCTTAGGTTCATCGTTGTCCAACAACAATATATCACGTTGTTCCGCACCTATGTACTGTCGGGGCACGACGTGATCTTTCGACCTCCGTGGGGTGGTGTATCTACAACCGGTGGCGCAACACTTTGCACCTCCTGTTGTGGTTCCGTGGTCGCCGAAACATTTTCCGGTGTTTCTTGAACTTCTTCAAGATGCACCCCCGCTCCCACTAACCCTTCTTCAAAGAAACTCTTTCTCCAAGAAGACACCGTGTCGGGCGACAAACACTTTGCCTTGTTCCCGATTATAAGAGTAATATCCCTTAGTTTCCTTAAGATATCCCACAAAGAAGCACTTGTCGATTTGGGTGTGAGCTTTGGTAAACGCTTTACATAAGCCTCACATCCCCAAATTTTGAGAAACGACAAACTAGGGGTTGCCTGTCCATATCTCATATGGTGTCTTTTCAACCGACTTAGATGGAACTCTATTTAGTGTGAGCGCATGTTTCAAGAGCATATCCCCGAAGGATAACGGAAGATCACTTTGGCTCATCATCGACCGTACCATGTCCAACAAGGTGCGATTTCTCCGTTCGGACACCCCATTCCATTGTGGAGTTCTGGCGGAGTCAAGCGTGGAACAATTCCACAATCTTTCGATGATTACCAAACTCTTGGCTCAAGTATTCCCTCCACGATCGATCGTAGAAACTTGATTGTTTTCCTTAAATGATTCGTACTTCATTCTGGAATTCTTTGAACTTTTCAAAGGATTCGGACTTATGCCTCATTACGTAGATATAACCATATCTACTAAAGTCATCGATAAAGGTAATGAAGTACGATAACCACCTCGGCCGTTGAGCTCATTGGTCCACATACATCGTATGTACGAGTGCCAACAAGTCACTTGCTCTTTCACCGTGTCCCGTGAAAGGTGCCTTTGTCATCTTACCAAGTAAACAAGACTCACATATCTCAAATGATTCAAAATCAAAAGAGTAAAGTAGTCCATCCTTATGGAGCTTCTCCATGCGTTTCTTATTTATATGGCCTAAGCGACAATGCCGGATAAACGTGGGGTTTATATCATTAGAGAGTTGCCTTTCGTATTAATGTTATAGATGGGAGATGCTTCAAGAGTCAAAACGTATAATCCATTCACCAATGGAGCATGAAAATAGAACATATCTCTCGAGATATATTGAACAACCATTGTTCATTGATCTAAAATCATATCCTTTCGCTTGCAAACATGAAGCGGAAATAACGTTTTGACATAGTGTTGGAACACAATAACAATTATTCAATTCCAAAACTAATCCCGAAGGTAGATGAAGTGGTGCTGTGCGACAAAGAATCGTAGCAACGCTTGCTCCATTGCCGACGCGCAGTTCACCTCGCCCCTTCTCAATCCTCTACTTCTTCTCATTCCCTGCAACGATTTGCAAATATGAGCTACTGATCCGGTATCAAATACCCAAGAGTCAGTAGGTGAAGTAGCAAGATTAATGTCTATAACATTAATACCTGAAGCAGAAGTCGTACTTTGCTTCTTTTTGAGATCCTCCATGTACTTCTTGCAGTTTCTCTTCCAGTGGCCTGTCTCCTTGCAATAGAAGCAAACGGCATCTGATGCCGCCGACCCCTTCTTGCCCTTCTTTGCATTGGAGGCACTCGCGATCTCATCGGGAGTTAACTTCCTCTTGGTGCAAAGTTTCTTGACAGGTGGTTTGCGCTTAGCCTTCTGCATCATCATCACATGATGACCATTCTTCTGGATACTCTCCTCAGCTGTCTTTAGCATCCCATGCAATTCAGCCAAGGTTCTATCCATATTGTTCATGTGATAATTCAATATGAATGGCTCGAAGCTCGGAGGGAGCGACCGGAGAATCACGCCCGTAGCCAACTCTTGGCTAAGGGGAAAACCTAGTTTTTCCGGACTCTCAATGTAGCCAATCATTGTTATCACATGCGGATCGACGGATTCCCTCAACAAGCCGCACGCAAACAAGGACTTTGAGGTGTTGAACCTCTCGGCCCGAGCTTGGTTCTCAAACATGCCACGCAGCCCCTGAATAATAGTGTGAGCATCACTGCTCTCATATTGCTTCTGAAACTCAGGGGACATTGTAGCAAGCATGAGACAGCATATGTCTAGGGCATCATTAGTGTGCTTCTCGTAAGCTCTCCGTGCGTTGCGGTGGCATTATTTGGCAAATCCTCCGGATAAGGTACTTCAAGAACGTACTCCTTACGCTCTTGCTTGAGAACAATTCTCAAGTTGCGATACCAATCCATAAAGTTTGTTCCATTTAATTTTTCCTTTTCGAGAATAGATCACAAATTAAAAGAACTGGGTGTAGTATTAGCCGCCATTTATTCTACAAAAAAACAAAGTTTAGCACAATGTTTATGCTATGTCTATTGTTAAACAATTTAACATTAGACTCCCATTACGTATTTTTACACCCTCCCTCTAGGTTACGTTTGGGTCAAGATCCACATGTTAGTTAATTTTCTAGTGAGCTTTGGCATCACCGCTAGAAAATTAGTAACATCGTAAGCAACTCCTTGCTAATCACATCTCTATGTGACTCTTGTTGTTGGTGCGGCATCTCCATGCCCCGGCCCCAACCTATGCCCCAAGGCCCAAAACTGTTTTGATAGCCTTGTTAAGTAAACCAAATGCTCATGCATGTATATGTCGACATATACCCCTCGTGTTATGATAGAGAATGGCACTCGCTTTGCGGACCCACCATTGACGAGCATAACGGTGACGGGTGCAACATTTGGAAGGGCATCATTACTACTTAATTTTGTGAGGGATGCTATCCTATCAAACAAACATATCACATATATGAAAGCAGGTAGAATAGCATGAAATAGTATGGCCCCCTTCACATGGTGATCTCCATCTCCATGCCGGTGTAGAGGATCTCCATCTTCATCACCGTTCTTCCGAGTGCCGAATGCTTGATTTCTTCAAACTAAGCTACTACTATAGAAGCTCTAATTGAAGATTACATCGACTCGCAGTCGTGAAAGAATATTACAAGCATTGCACGTATGAAAGAATATTACGGGCACATATGAAAGAATATTACATGCATCACATGCATCTCATACATACAATAGGGCCATACCATCTCAAAGCATTCTCTGCAAAAACAAGTTAGGCGTAGAAACGTTTTCTACCTATCGCAGAGATATGGCACCGAGACGACCTATAAGGGGGTACGCACACGGCGGTCCCGATACACTCATTATGCCGTCCCAATACACTATCAAGGGATATGGTTTGCGTAGGCGCGAGGCAGCAAACAAGATCGGACTACGAGATAGCTTCGGCATAATCACATTATACCGTTCCGATACACTATCAAGGAACGCTATCTCGAAGCCGACTCAAACCGAGTTCTATGGATATTGCTTCGACGTAATCACATTACGTCGTTCCGATACACTATCAAGGAACGCAATTACAATGAACTCTCCTCAACAAATCCCGTAAACCGATTGATCTAATCAACCCATGCGCAAAACTTGTTCCAGATCCAATCTAAAACCCGAACTAACCAAGATTAGCTCTGATACCACTGAAGGGTTACGCGGAGGCTACGCTAGCCAAAAACAAAAGCTTTTTACCGTGCAAACCAGGAACACTTGCAAGCAAGGGCCGATAGATCGTTACCGATTAGAGTGTGCAGCGGAAACAGCCAATCAGGGCTATCCGATCTGGAACTGTGCTGCCGATTCCCGCAAGCTGACAGCCGATACCCGAGGACAGCCGACTCGCCAATCAGCCGATCGCTCCGATTGGTGCGCGATCCGAAGCCGATCAACGCGCGCGCAACGTAGCAGTGCTCTCTACGGTATCCACACGTCCGGGGACAGAATGCCGAACACCCGTGTGCTAGCACGCGATGCAAGGCTAGGCTCGAAGGTGGGGAGGGTTTCGTGGAGATTGATCTCGGCGACTTCGTTGCATGTGATGCAATTGACGTGCCGCAGCTCTCCACCCCTCCCTCCTTTATATAGAGTTGGCCGACGGGACTAGTGGCCGATCGGACTCTATTTTGAATCGGATCCTATCCGAATCTCACGAGTTGGCCGCCCATACGTCGTAAGCCCATAGGACTCTATCCGATCGGATCCCTATCCGATCGAGCCGTATCCGAGTCCAACTCGAATGCCTGTTCTTATCCCCTTAAGCGTGCGACCCCGTAGGTTCGGTATACTCGGTTTCGCTATAGTCTAACTTAGCCGACCGTCGGCTCGAGTCCAACTCAGCCGACACTGTCAACAGCGGCGCCTAGCACATATTGACACCATAGTATACAAGAATATAATATCGGCTCGAACCTGTAATGTGTACACAAATCCCTTTGCCTCACGATACCGTTAAGCTATAGGCTAGATGTGTGCCATCCCTTCAATAGCTTAACCATTCACTCGAACCGTATTGGATTATCCGTCCGTTGATTGACTCCT
Source organism: Oryza australiensis (assembly GCA_019925245.2). Lineage (NCBI taxonomy): Eukaryota > Viridiplantae > Streptophyta > Magnoliopsida > Poales > Poaceae > Oryza > Oryza australiensis. The sequence goes on from JAIFGZ020000436.1 coordinate 244,886, forward strand.
CAATCAACTTAGCATGGCCATGCATTTCCATAATCCATTACCTCGAGGGGCCCAGAGATATCTCTCCAAAGAAGGGGCAAATTACATCTTGATCACTCACATCCCACTCCATGTTTCATAGCAAACCCGAAAACTACCTTTATAACTACCCGATTTACGGAATAGCGTTTGGTAGTCCCAAAGTAGGCTACTACACATGTTGGAATCCATGGTGATCTCGGGTCTAAGGACTTTGTACCAACACTACCCGAGACCAACTAATGGCACATTAATTCCGTAGTGTCTCATGGTGGGTCTATCCAACAATGTGTTCTCCAACACATGTGTCCATGTTTATTGATTTGGTATCTCCATACCCAAGATCTATGAGACATGATCATCAATCAATAGACATGCCGATCTTAGAATCATATTGGTTCCAATAATATGATATATGATCGGGATCATTTAGAAATAGATTCATACATATCGAGTCTCATAAATAAGTCACGTACTTATTGATCAATACAAGATGTCTATTTCATGGAACTCGAATAACACTTTATTCATAAATACATAAACATTGACGTGATATCCAACATCTCCATGTTGCCTCTAGGGCATATCATTAACAGAAATAGCCATCGGGCATAGTCAGGATCCGTCCAAACATCTTCCGCCGCGTAGTCATGAGAGTTATACTCATATCGAGTGATCGCCGATACTCCCCCGTCTTCCTATTCGTCCTGCACTCAACTGAGTCGATCCGAGTAGACTGAGGAAGCCTTCGGATCTGTCCGTTAAGGCCCGAAGAATGCTCAGCATCGGAGGCCAGTCAGGAGACAAATAGAAGGTTGTCTCCTCGCGCTCCAACCCGCTATGAATGAGAAGGATCTGCCTGGAGTTTGATCGGTATCCCTCCGGACTTGGTCCGTTGACAGCCGAGATCGCTCGGCAGGATCTACTCTCCCTCGCAGACATCCTAGAGTTTGACCGAAAGCCTTTCGGCCGTTGGTTCGTAGACGGCCATGGTCATTGGATGTAAGCTATCCTAAGGTGATAGCCCTTTCCGAGTTTTGACCATTTTGCCCTCTAAACTCGGACTGTTGAAGGACGACATCTCTTGAACGATCAGTTGCATAGTGGTGTGTTGGATGTCCAAAAAATACTTTGGACATATTGCGAGTCGAAGACAACATACAAGGAAGACTAATAAAGGTCTTCTTCATTTCTCGTGGGGTGATGATCGTACATAGGGCCCGAGGTCCCCCTAACATACAGCAGCATCGACGCGGCGACCTCTTTTACTATCAGTTCCACAGATCGGGCCAAGGGTGTGCACATGCTGGAATGATTGGAACAACAAGGTCAAAGGTTTTCCTAACCTATAGGACCATGTTGCTCACAATCTTATTCGCCACCGACTCTACGGAAGCGTAGATATCGTCGACGTCGCCCGACTCGACGTCGGCAGGCCACCCCTCGGTGATCGCGTCGATGTCTACCCAGGGGTACAACTTCTGTACAATGCCAAGGATGTGCGTCACCTTCATCTTGGCTACCCCCTGAGCGTAACGCCGGAGAAGTTCCAGGCCACTCAGTAGACGCGCCTGAAGCACGCGGTCGTTCGGGATGAGCGATGACGTGTCTGGATCGATCTCGGCGAGGAGTGTTCGGGCCGCCTCCGAACAGATTTCCCATCGCCGGTCGATCATCTTCAGGCTGTCCCCGAGTCGACAAAGCCGTCGACCGGCTTCCGCCAATTGTCCTGGTCACAAAACAGGTTGGCTGAAGAACACTCCTACTTTGACAACGAAGGAATTAAAGAGGACGGTACTTACGGACAGCCTTCGCCCGCCCGACCTGGTCCTCGGCCATTTTGGCCAAGGCTTCATCCTTGGCCCCCTCGGAGATCGCCAGCTTCTCCTCCAGCTTCACCGCGGCCCCCTCCGATGCTGACGCCTTCGCCTTCGCGTCGTCGAGCATCCCGATCAAGTCTCGGATGAGGGCTTGGGTCTACTGTGAAGTGGCCGCAACCACTTCAGCTCCGCCAGCAGATGACGGCCCGATAAGGCGAGGGTCGGTCCTCGACGGCTTCCTATCAGTAATGCCAGTTAGCGGGGGTAGTGCCAATAAAACACGACCATGGTGCTCACCTATTGAACACTATGAACTTCACAGCACCACGGCGTGCAATCTTGGGGGCAGGTCCTGATGCTTGCCCGCCTGCCTCCCTGTGGACGCGCCCAGCCTCTATGGAAGCAGTTAGCTTTTTCTTCCCTTTCGGCGCAGTCGTTGTGACAGGAAGGTGTATCTCTGCAATCTCCAGCTTTGGAATAACTCCAAATTCCTGCCACGGCATCAACACCTGGGAGGTGAAGCTCTACTAGAGGAATGGAGGAAACATTCATGCAAGGGAGTGAGGTTAAGCCTACCTACCGCAGCCGGGTTCTCAGGGCTCCCAATTGAACTCCAACCTTCACTGGAACCTGACAATGAGGCCATGAGCCTAAGACCGCTTAGAAGGAGAAGAAGGTTGCAGAGTGAAGACGGGAGAACTGAGAAATTTTCTCTTCCTCTAGGTGGAGAAGTAAAATGGCATTCGGAGAAGAGCCCGTTGCGACGGGGTTTACATAGGTAGATGGGGATGGGCTCGCTGGCATGGTTTTTGAAAAATGTGCAGCGTCATTTATGGCAAGCGGGGAACATCCGAAGCACCTCTCACCCATCGAACTCCTTAGCTTGACACGTCGACTTCGGGTAAAATCTGGGCTGTCGGATCTACGGAAGGGCGAGTGGTGTCTTCACAACTTCCATCATTCACTCTGAAGAGCTCGTCGAAAGGTCACACCACCTTTCCCATCTCAACTGTCAGCACCACCTGACACTTTGGAAAGGGTGGGGTGCCAAAAGATTCGATGTGATACAGCGATGCTCCCAATCCTCGCGCCATATTCAAGAAGTAGCAGACAATGTCAGAAGACTTTGCTTTGGTAATAGCAAAACCCCATTTGGGTCGGGTTCTTCTCTACTCGGGGCAGGCTTCCAAGCTAGCCCTCGGTTGAAGTTGGGACTACCGTGTGCCCTCGGGCAGTAGTCTCGACCATAACCATGTTCTTCGTTGCCCCAAGGGCGGTGACCTTGACGACTCGAGTGTGGACTTCTGAGCTAGTCCACCAGTGAGGTCGGGGATACCTCGAGCCCCAGGGCCTGTAGCCCCGAACGCCTCACCCATTCTCACTGCCTTAGGGCAGTGAACTCTCTGACTCGGGGGCTGAAGGCCAAGTTGCCTCCCCCTCGGTCGAAGTAGGGACTGCCAAATGCCTCCGCACGGCAGACCTGTTCGTCTTGGCTAACACCTTCTAGTGGACCTCGAGCGTTGCCGGATCATCGGGAGATTGGCAAAACACTCTAGATGATTTGACCCTAAGCTCGGATGTGCCATTTGACCATAGACTCGGGGGCTACACCTGCCAGGTGCACCTAGACGGTGCACCCACAGAATATCGATTCATAAGAACTGCTAGGGATCGACACCTTGGAAGAAAGCTTGACCCTAAGGCCGAATGTTCCATTCGCCCTTAGGCTCGAGGGCTACACCTGGCAGGTGCACCTAGGCGGTGCACCTACCAAAATCTTGGCTCGAAGCTTCGAGGATTACTTGAAGACAATACTCTGAAAGAACTCTGACCCTAAGGATGGATGTTTCATCCCTCCTTAGGCTCGGGGGCTGCTGTGGGAGGTGTCACCGCGGGGTGGCTCAAAAACTCCGATTGAACCCCAACAAAAGTCAAACCGAGTGTCCTCGGGATGTGACCGAGAGTCTGACCCCCCGAGGGCCGGGGATGCCGGCTTTCCCCCGAGTCCGACCTCGGCCGCTTCTCTCGACTTCGACTCATCGCCCGACCTCTAGCATCCTCGACAGGAAACTTGGCAGGCAAGGAGGAAGAGGAAGGAGACAGCCCCGCAGCATCTGACACCACCTGGCGGCACATGAGCAGGGTCCCAGGGCTGGCAGGAGCACAAGACACCCACGGTGTACAGGACCTAGCAGACCAACATGTACTTTATCAGATATTCTTTGTACCCCCACTGTTTGTTTCACTTAGTCTTAGCTTTCTTGGCCCCCAAGTTCATCTGTTCCTGCCCCCCTTGAGATATAAAAGGGAGGGCAGGGGAGAGGCCGAGAGGGAGGGAACTTCTCCATTCTCTCTCACGCTTGTAACTCTTGTTGATCGTCCACCCCTGAGAAAGAACACCACACTCTCGACGTAGGCCTATTATCCTTCTTGAGGGCTGAACGAGTATAATCCCTCACGTCTTATTTCTTGGCTCATCTTAGGATTCGAGTCAACCATCGGATCCATCGGAGAACAACATCTCTACCAAACTCTCTTCTACCTCCTCGGGGACCCCCCTTGGTGGACTGCCGACCCACCCGTCGACAGTTCAAGGCCGATATGTATGATGCTATCAAGGCCAAAATCACTCGTCTATATGATGCTGGCTTCATTCAGCCTTGCCAATATGTTGAATGGGTTTCTAACATAGTTCCAGTGGTCAAGAAAAATGGCAAACTTAGGTTGTGCATCGATTTTTGAGATCTAAACAAAGCTACCCCTAAGGACGAATATCCAATGCTGATTGTCGATTTGCTGGTTGATTCTACTTCAGGGCACAAGATCACAAGTTTCATGGATGGCAATGTGGGATGTAATCAAATTTTTATGGTAGAAGAAGACATCCACAAAACTGCTTTTAGATGCCCTGGTGCAATCAGCTTATACAAGTGGGTTGTAATGATTTTCGGTCTGAAGAACGCTGGAGCTATGTATCAAAGGGGCTATGAATTACATGTTTCATGATCTAATCGGCTTATTGGTTGAAATCTACATTGATGACGTGGTTGTGAAATCGAAAGAAGTTGATGACCATATAGCCGATTTGAGAAAAGTTCTCGAGAGAACAAGAAAATATGGCCTGAAGATGAATCCCACAAAGTGTGCCTTTGGCGTATCGGCTGGATAGCTTTTGGGTTTTCTTGTTCATGAAAGAGGGATTGAAGTGACGCAAAGAAGTATCAATGCAATCAAGAATATTCAACCTCCACAGGAGAAGAAGCAATTGCAATCTCTGGTCGGCAAGGTAAATTTCATCAGGAGGTTTATTGCCAATCTATCGAGAAAGATGGAGCCCTTCACACCTTTGCTTAGGTTGAAAGTCGACCAGCAATTTGCTTGGGGAGCAGAGCAACAGAAAGCTTTGGATAATATCAAAGAATATTTGAGTTCCCCCCAGTACTAATTCCTCCACAGAAAGGGGTACCTTTCAAGTTATACTTGTCAGTCGATGAAAAGTCGATCGGCTCAGTCTTAATCTAGGAGTTCGAGGGCAAGGAAAGAGTAGTATTCTATTTGAGCAGAAGGCTTCTGGAGGCTAAAACAAGGTATTCCCCAGTAGAGAAGTTATGCTTATTCCTGTATTTTTCATGCACAAAGTTAAGGCACTATATGTTATCCAATGAATGCATCATAGTCTACAAAGCCGATGTTGTCAAGTATATGCTATCGGCTCCAGTGTTGAAAGGATGAGTTGGTAAATGGATATATGCCTTAACAGAATTTGATCTCAGGTATGAGTCACCCAAGGCAGTCAAGGGACAGGCTATAGCCGATTTTATTGTTGAGTATCGTGACGACTCAATCGGATCGGTTGACATAGTACCTTGGACCCTATTTTTTTGACGGATCAGTTTGTACCCATGGCTGTAGTATCAGCTTGGTCATCATATCACCTAGGGGGCAAGTTTTGAATTTGCTTACACTATTAAGCCCTATGCTACCAATAACCAAGCCAAATATGAAGCAGTTCTCAAAGGGTTACAACTTTTGAAAGAAGTCAAAGCCAATGTCGTGGAGATAATGGGTGATTCGTTGTTGGTCATCAATCAGCTAGCTGGAGAATATGAATGCAAAAATGATGCGTTGATGATCTACTACAAAAAATTCCAAGAGTTAATTGGTTGTGCTCTGCCGATATGTGATGGCCGATATAAGTTATATCGCCCTTAGTCTTTTTATTCTTATCGTAATCGGTTATGTTTCTGCTGATGCATGATGACCAATTGTGTGTGATATCGTCCTCTAATTTATAATTTTATCAATGATCAGCTGACATTGTAAAATTAGGGGGGCATATATATACACACAAGTGAACTCAAGTGGACTTCAAAAAAAATTGCAATGCAGAAAAGATTACAAGAATCGGCACAGAAATCATATTACAAATGTTACTGCAGGAGTTCACAAAAACTAGTGTGACCAAGTTATATTACAATCGGCATGAAGTTTCACAGGGGTTCAAAATTCTAAGTTCTATTACATAAATCGGCTTAGCAAGTTAAGAAGTTGTTGATGGCCGATATTGCCCGCTGACGGATTTGATCAAGTTCTTCAATCGCCTTGGCATTGGCGCGCGTTCGGGATCGGCTTCAAAGCCTTTGTAAGATCCGCGATTCTTCATTCAAGCTTTCAGTTTGGACTTTTGATCCTCGATGGCTTTGGGAAGACTAGCAATGCGTTGCTCGTCCGATGTTATATCGGCACCAAGCTTGGCAAGCTCAACCGCCAATTCTTCTCTCCGCTTGCATAGCCGATCGAGGTCGGAGTTGGGTTTAGTTGTCATCTCGTCCAACTTGGCTTTCTCTGTTATGATCATTCGCTGATTGGCTTCAATGGTAGCCTCTAGAGCCTTCCTCTCTCATCGATCAGCCATTCTCTGTCATGTCGTCTCAAATTTGTGCCGATGAAGTTCAAGGAAAGCGGCTTGAGATATGACATCAACTAAGTGGTCTGTAATCTGATCTTGAATTTCTTCAAGTCTTCCTCTTATTGATTCACAATCAGTGACTAGGAAGTCTAGGAAACTTTCCAGCCGTTTAGCTATGTCGGATAATTGGGATTTTAGATCATCGGTGAGAGGGCTAAGGATTTGCTTGTGATCTCCTCATCATCATCCATGAATTCTTTTATGTCAAAAGAAAACATGTCGGCTAGGTTCTGCAAAGCAAAAGTTGAGATTTTGAAGTGTTGAAAAGATTTGAACGAGCCGATTTGGGTTTGAAAGAAAAACTTATAGGGATGATGAGAGCTGGTGTTTCTTCTGCCTCGACATGATGGCTACCCCTAGCCGATTGAGTCCGTTCGCTTGATACACGGGGGGTAGCCGATGGAGAGAGAGGAGGCTGCACAAGAAAAGGAAAAGAGGCAAGATTGGTTCAGAATTGGCTGAATGGAGAATTGAAAGCAGTTTGAATATGAAAGTCCCGATGGAGGTGGAGCCGGCCATTTCCTTGAAGCCAATCTCCTTTTCTACAAGACGAAAGCTTAGTGAGAGTTGAAGTGTGAAAATTTAGAATGAGAATTTTTCAGAAAAGCACATACTAGCTGAGGTCGATGTTGGGGCTGGCATCTTGGAGGACTTGGCATTTTTTGAAGGGCTGGGTCGTCGGTTGGCGGCGTTTGTGCAGATCTTCTTGTTTCACTTGTGGCTGCTGCAGCCTCATTGACAGCTTCATCGATTTCTTCTTCCATCACTCCTTGATCAAGGTCTCCTCCATGTCTAGGTCCAATGGCGGCAGATCATCAGCTAGGGTTGTCTTCTATTTTTTGGATGTTTTCCTCTTCACAGCCGATGGATCAGTAGCTGATGGCTTGGCTCTCTTCTTCCTTTGGAGTGGCTCGCGGGTTTGACTGTGCAACAGGGTGGCTACCTTAGGTGCGTTGAAGCCGATTGATGAAGGGGCGAGGGCACCATTATGCGGGAACAGTCCTGTAGCATATTGGATCCTAACCCCAGTGTTGCTGATGTGAGGAGGAGAAGAATCGGTTTTCTGCAAATATAAGAAGACGTGGTTAAATTTTTGAAGAATGTTAGCCGACAAATGAAGAAAGCGACAAAAGAGAAGATGTTTACCTCAGGGACCAATTCTGGGAGGATGGTTGTCATATACATCGAAGCCGATTGGTGAAAGAGGTGCTTCTTTAGTTCAATCCACCATCGGTTAAAGGCCACACTCCTCATCATGGCCAACTCCAAGTTATCAATGCTGCCGAGGGAAGGGCCTTCAATGTTTAACAAATTGTGCATCATCAGGCCTGAAGTGATCTCTCCCCTGGTTTGTATTTTGCCGGTGAAATACAGACCAATCAGCAGCTGACCCATTCCCATCTGCCTGGCAGCCACCATGGGATGATAAAATTCATATGACATTATGACAGTTCGCCTTGATGGATGTCGACGGGAGGATACATGGAGAGATTGCATCCGAGAAAACTTCCCTTGACTTTTCATATCTTTCGAATTGATTTCATTGAACCTAAAGTCATGAGAGAGTTCAAAATCTTCATAACTTGCATAAGGGAACCAGATTCTTGTATTCTTGGGGAACCCATCATACAAGTTGCAAAACCAGTCATTAAGGAGTTCAACTGATAGTTTGGATCCAGAGTAGGAGGTGGCGGCTTCTCCATATGACATGACTGATGTGGTGATATCTAGGCCGGTGATCATGGTCACATCTATCAAGGTTGGTGTCATTGGACCTTGTTGAAGGAGGAAGGCATTGAAGGTATTGGACTAGAAGTAACTGGCAGCCGATAGTAAGGGTTCGTCCTTGGGCATATCGGCTAGTGTAAGGGCTAAGCATTGCGCCATCCCTAATTCTTCCCAGTGAGTGTACTCGCTAGCTGATATCCTGGAGTATCATGCTGGCCAAGACTTATCTGTAGAAGGCCATGATTTGAAAGTCCCAATCCAGTGGGTTAGGCTAGGGTTCACAAACCTATAAGGGATTCTGTTGGTCTCAGCATTTATGAAATCGGTTGGGTCCTCATTGCCAATTGGGCCAAGAAAATACCAGTTGGTGTGAATAAGGCTAGGGATTCGATTTGATACACAAGGTGATACAATGGAAGGAAAAAGGAGAAATCATGGAAACCAAGTACACAGGTCTACTACGAGGGAAGACATAGGGTTGATGGGACTTACCTCTGGGAACTCAGCCGATGACGCGGCAGAGGGGGCAGTTGATGAAGACATTGCCGGAGTTGAGGTTGCCACCATGGGAGAAGTTGCCTGTGGGTGCGCTGAGGGTTTTGAGGAGATCGCCGGTGAGGATTTGGGGGTGTTTTTTGATGAAGTGGTGAGCGCGTAGGTGATGACATGAAAAAATTCAAGGCGTCAGGAGCTATTTAAGGAGGCGTGGTAATGGCTGAAACGAAAAGCCTTGCAAATCCCTCGGAAGATAAGATCACGCAAATCCTCAACATTAATAATATCACGGACTTGGAGGGCATATGTTAACGACCAAATTTGGTAAGCCAATTATTAGATTTGGAACTAAGGCCAAAGCTGATTTGGAGGGAATCGGGTTATTCTGAAGACAACGCACGCGCCAAGTTCAGTTCGAATCGGCTAAGGAGTTCGTCGGCTGATGACCAAATCGGCTAAGGTAATCGTCGGCCGATACTGAATCGGACAGGATGAACCGATATAGCCGATTCCGGTAAGAAGATATTGGAATCGTCTTCAGATTCATTTAAAGTGCTTCATGAGGATTGCCATACATGGATAGAGTCCAGGAAAGACAATTGTATCTATTAATTAGGATATTTTAAATAGTTTCCTTATAGATTATGTCGGCGAGAGTTTGTTTTAGGTAATTATCCGTAATTTGAGTTGTAATAGAGATAGGAGTTGTGCCCGTCATGGACTTGTCTTGTATCTAGGTATAAATACGACCCAGGACCATGTAAATTAACAACAATCAAGTTCAATACAACCTTCGGCACATCGCCACTCTTTTCTTTTAGTTATTTCGATGAGTTTTTGCTTCTAGTTGGGCTGCATTGAATTCGATCTCCAGCGAAAAAACTTGTTATGGCAGCTTGCTCCTCGGGATTAGTGCTTCCATCGTCATGATACTCTAATCTTGTTTATGTAAGTTGTCGAGTTATCATATACGTTATATAACCTAGATCAATAATGCGATCTAGCCCTAATCGACTAGTCTCTGTTATTGGATTATATAGCGTATTCACCATCTCGAAAGGTTTTCATCGGCTTGTTTACATCTTATGCTTCTTTTTATACTTAATGTTGCATCGGTTAGTTTCGACCGATTAAGTCGTTTTTAGAATCATAAAGGATCTATCTTGTTTTATGATTACTATTAGAGATAACAACGGAGTTTCAGCCGATCTTATCTTTTTTTACTATCTTGTCTATTTTATATTTACTTGATATGTTAAAGCTGCCCTTTATATTAAGATCTCACTATAATTAAATATGTTAAGCTTGTTATCGATCTGTTAGGTTATCTTAACAATTGATCGATCTTATTTAATATATTTAGTCTATAATGATATCTTAGTATAAAGTGGTATCGGAGTACTAGCCGATACATATTAGATCTATGACATCGGCTATTGTCACATATGCAAATTCTAGGGTCAAAGAAATTTTGTCCGAACAAAATGAAGGTAAAGTTTTTCAATTTTGTGAACAAAAAATTATCATTTTCTAACTTAGGTCAAAAAACTACAACTTATTTGCCTAAGTTAAAATTTGAGAACTAAAATGTTTCTTTTCTAATTAGGGGAGACCAACCTAGGCCTTTGCATGATAGACTAGATTTTAAAACAAGTTAAAACTTTCATATTCCTAACCTAGAACATACATGTCGTTGCACATAAGTTCATGTATATGCATGAAACATGTTCTGATCATATATCCTTCGTGCTTTTAGATTTTGAAATCATATTATAGGACACATAAGGATAACCTAAAATATTTAAATTTACAAAACAAGCCTACAACTAACCTTGGATAATAATATGTGGACCTAAAGAAAAGAACGAAAGATCAACTCCTGTGCCAAAGAAAAATCTTAATATAACCCCTGTAATTATTAGGTGCATTTACAAAGAGAGAAACAAGTATACATAAGGGAATTACCCTAATTTTCTAAAATAATCCATGCTACATAAAATCATGGAAAAATTCATGTAGATGCCAAACATTATATACAACTCAACATAATTTTTGTGCAATTTAAAAACTAGGTATGATGCCCCAAACAAATTTAACAAAACAGTCAAATATTAGGCAAAATATAACCCTAATCGGCTAAAACCATACCTAACTAAAATATGCATTAAACTCTATGGAAGTGTATGTTGTAAATAATTTAATCAAATACTAAGTTAATTAACATAAATAAATATAATTTTTCTAGAATTTGTCTCCTCAGTTTAGGACTCCTAAAAATTCAAACTAGTTTCTAGATAGCCCATCTTTGTTGAATTTCTGGGAACAAACCATAAATTATTTTTGAATGCCACCAAAGAAAATGGAAACTAGGAATAATCATCTAACTCCAGAAAAATTTACACTAATTTATCATCTCCACATGTTAAATTATTGAGCTACAAAGATAGGGAAGAAAATTAAACCTGAAAATTCGTCAAAAATCAAAGAACACCCATGTTCCTGCCCATACCCCTCTCCCTTGCCTAGCCTATCACGCGTTGGACCCACATGACAGCCTCCACGGCTTGCTTTTCTTCTGTACACCCTCCATCCACCGCTCTGGAAGGCGAGAGTGAAACGAGAGAGAGAGAGAGAGAGACCGAAGCCGGCTGCGCTCAACGCGTGGAGACGACGTGCATGCGCTGTGTGCTGCCTATTTCTTCACCAGCCGCGTCACCTAAACTTACTTCCCACCCCAGTGCCAAGAAACCGAAGAAGGAGAGCCCTCTCTCGTCCACCTCGCCTCTAGTGTTTCGTCGGCCGCCGAGAAGACGCCATCACCGCCGTCCAACGGGTCATCATCGTCGCCATCTTCCCCACGTTCCCAGATCCTATCGTCATGCCGCATCCACTGCTCTGATTTCGCCCCATTTCTTGCAGCCATTTGACAGGAACGCGACAGTGTCAACCAGCGTTCTAGCACGCAAACATAGCACGACCACGGGTGTCAACACTCTGCTGCAACCACCTGAGACCATCTCTGGCAGGACTGCTGCGCCATCGTCATCATCTGGCCATGTTCTATGAGACCTCAAGGGATCCCTCTCGGTTATACTATGAGCAAGGAGAACAGCCATCGTTTTCCCCAACTCCTGCCGTCGAACTCCAACTTTGATTCCATCGCATTCGGTGAGTCACTGGTCAATTCCTTGCGCATAAACCATCCTCTTGCAGTTCATGACCTTGTACATGCCTCACTTTTGCCATGTTTTTACCCGATCGAGCCGACGTCACCAACTTGAAGATTCCCGCGCCACGGAGACATTTCGTCGTTGCTAGCCGCCGCCTACGCTACTTCGACCTCCACTAGCCGAGGTAAGTAGAAAAATGTAACCATGACAACATGCTCTTTATTTGTGTTTCGACCTCAACCCCAACCGAGCCATCAATCGCTGCCGGTGGACTCGTCAAAACCACGGCCAAAACTCCCAGGATCCGATCTAATCTGTTGCTGTTGAAAATTAGGTTTTGAAAATTTGAACAAACCAAGGGTCCACTATGTAAACATGCCGCTCAGTGACATGTGGGTCTAGGAACTATCTGTAATTATGTGAACACATCGAGGACTCTCAATTGAAACTGAATAAAAGGACCAAAACTTTCTCAAATTTGCTGAAAAATATGCTCAACTTGTAAAATCCATATAAAATCCTATTTAACTTATTTTGGGATGAAACAAATTTCTATGAACTCAATATAAAATGAGCTTTAATTTATAATTATAAAACTTGGCACTTACAATACAAATTTAGTCTCAAAAATTTAAATAAGGAAGCTCACACATAGGGATTACACTAACTTGTAAAATGCATAGAAAATTCAATTTAACTTGTTTTAGGACAAACTCAAATTCTATAGATGCACCACCTTACACCCTTATAAAAACATATGGTTACCTTGTGCTAAATACCTTTAAAAATTATTTACACTAAAATGATGAATTATAGGTAGACTGAACTTTAGGGATTTATATAAAATCCATTTTAATTCCTTTTTGAGTAAACTTAAATTGTGTAGAATCACCCAAACATGTACTTTTAAGATGTAAAATAAAACTATCTGCCTTCTGTTGTGTAGTATAATCCCTTAAAGTAATTATAAATGAAACTAATGGTTTAATGCACCCTTCAACATGAGAAAAATTGTAGAAAATTCAGTCTTAATCCTCTTTAAATAAAATAAGTTTTTATAAAACCAGGAACTAATGCACTTCAAGTTAGGTAAAATAAATATCGCAACTCATACACTGAGTATGTAGTAAAACCCTACATAGATATCCTAGGAACTAATAGTTACAAATAACCTAAGTACCATGTACACCTATATAACTATGTATACAAATAGTTGTATAAACATGAATTTAACCCTAGCTCTAAATTCATTGGAATAGATTGTGTTGGACCAGTAGGACCGCATTTTCATTCCAAATTCACCAAGGCTTAGTACAAATAACTCTATAAGCAAGACCTAGGTTAAAATAATAAACACCTACCCCTAGTAGCATTTCCTAGCATAGAAAATATACACTTAGTGAGACCATTTACGCTCCAAAAGCTATTGTACCTAAGAGTAAATTTATTTGCTAAATTACAACCCACTCATGCAAAATAAACAAGTTCTGGACCTAAAGCCCTATGACCACCCCTTTAGCATGTCATAGGCTTAAGAACACGCTATAGGTTCGTAACTGGACCTAAAGCCCTATGACCACCCCTTTAGCATATCATAGGCTTAAGAACACGCTATAGGTTCGTAAAGTACCTAATAAATTTATTTAGCTCTAAAAATTGAGAAACAAATTGCATTAGTCCTAGAAACCACTTTTCTTCACCTCTGTAAAGGTCAGGGTTAAAATAAATTTATTCGTAAAAACATTTTTGAACAACACTTAGTCAAAAACTACCTTATACCGAGAAAGCCCAAAATTCATAACTTCTCAAAATAAAGATAGATGAATTAGGAATTCCTTCTCCACAAACCTCATCCACGCAGCACCAAACCACACCAAGTAACCACATGCATTTTAGAGCATTTTTTATGTTTGTCATCATATTCATCCATTATCGATACCATTCTGATGAGGAGATTACTATTCAACCCAGGTATTACCACTCAACCCAGGAAGGTCTTATGACAACCAAGGCAAGTTCTTGCCCCTCCTTTGAACACTTTGAACCCATATTTTCGGGCAATATGTTTTGTTTTTGAAGTTGCATGCGTATTTTATCGTATGGTCGCTTTTAAAGTAAGATTGGTAGATATATCCTGAAAATTTGCACGAACCCTTTTAAAAATACTCCCTTGCTGTTTTGAACCTTAGGAATTAAATTAGAGTACTCTAAATGGTGCTCATGTGAAAAATGCTATGCTTTGTAAAAGTGAAATGCTTAGCCTTGCTTAGTATTAATCAAAATATAGGCATGGATTGGTTTGCTAAATGCTTTGAAAAAAAATCCTTTGGGTGTTTTGACTAAATTGGGTAAATCCCAACTATTTGCAAAACAAATAAAGTAAAAACATGATTTTAGACTTGGGCGACAAGTGGCATGCAATTGATGTATTTGTATGCCGATAGGGGGAGTGTTCGTCTGAGTCGATTAAGGACTGAACTACATGTCATTCACTGTGTATTCCGTACATCCACATGTGCTAGTATGGGATAGCCTTAGTCGAGTAATCTATTTAGCACCTAGCCTTGCATTATGGTAGGCCGAACTATATGGGTTCGGATAACCCAGAGGAACTTCCTATTTACCCTGTCGTGGTAGTTTAGACGACTAAGTCTGTCCAATACAACAATATCGTGCCACGTGGGTGGTTCCTGTCGTGTCCGCCACCACGGTGTTAAGTTAAGGCGTGGGCCCACCACTTGATAGTTCTAGGTCACATTTCAAGGATGACCTAGGATGGAGGAAACACGTATCGTGCTGGTGCAAGGCTAGGGGCTAAGTAGTGTAAAGGCATCGTGGTGACCTCTAGACTCTACTCAATACGTAGAGTATGGTGGTATCAACGGGTACCAGATAAACTAGAGCGATTAACTTCATGTGGGTAAAGCTGTATGTGTACGAACTCTGCAGAGTTAATAAAACTAATCGATTAGCTGTGCTCATGGTCATGAGCGACACGATGAAATGCTATGGGTATAAATTCTCTGTTTTGCCTAAATGTTCTTGAAACTAAGTGTATTGTGCTAAATGTGAGGTTGTTTTATGCAACATATCTCATGGTCATGAGCGACACGATGAAATGCTATGGGTATAAATTCTCTGTTTTGCCTAAATGTTCTTGAAACTAAGTGTATTGTGCTAAATGTGAAGTTGTTTTATGCAACATGTTTGCCCTACTCCCCGACTTGTGTAAGGGATTAATATCTATCGGTTTATGATCAAAACCATACCATGTTTAGTAAAAAATTATGTGTTGCTGAAAATGCCTTGCTTAATCTACATTGTAAAAAGTTTGCGAATTAAAATTTGCTTTCCACCAAAAATTGTAACTACAAGTAGCTTTCCTTTGAACTAGAGCTTTTATGTATGTAGGGTTGTTTGTGCTCTTGCCAGTATATTATTTCAAATAATGTAGTAACACTTGCGATTGGAATATTCATTTGATGCAGGTCATGGACTTAGTATCTGAGAGATATGGGTACTTGACTTGCTTCTTTTAGGATTTTGAACTTGATGGGGTAAACCCCTAGTCGGTGTGCTTATGGGTGGGTACTAAAGTCATCGATGTTCGCTGTACTCTGATTTGTATATGTATTTGGCCGGTCGGCCTTTGTAACAATAATGTTGATGTAGTCCATAATTACTTCTCATTTTAGATGTATTTTCCTTTGTATGCTCATGCTAGAGAAGAAAGTGTGAATCTAGCACACATCCTTGGAGCTAGATTCACATGAGTATGAGTTACGAGCAATTGAGATGTTGTAGATCTTTAGCCATTTTGTCAAGTCTTCTGAATGTGTAACATATCTGGTCGTCACCTTCAAGTGGTTTGACAGGCACACTTCAGGCTGAAGTTGACTGATAGGCTAAAGGCCCAGCAATGTCTCATTTATCCCTCTCTCAGGACATCGGATGTTTCGTTATACTGTTTAGATGAGACTGAAGCGTTTCAACTCATCTTGCAAATATAATGGAAGGTCCGGGGTGTCTCCGACAGCTATGCTACAAATATATATAATATGTATATTAAGGTACATTTGAACATAAGTGGTTATAAGTGGTTTATATTGTCTCAGTATGCCACCGATCTATCCTAATCACTTAGTTTCACTTAGTTTAAAAGTATCTTGGTATTTAGATTATGTATTATGAATATTTATAGCCAATCAATTAGATTTAATTATCCTGGCCGATTCAGTGCATACCGCATCGGCTTAACAACAAACGATATGTCATAGGCCATCAGCTGATCGACTATCGTTTGCAGACTAACACTTGTTTCTTGGTTTCTTATTGATTGCAGGATCAAATCAACTGGCACGCCTACAAACCTAAGAAGCAATACTTTGGACCTATACTAGAGTAATGCAAATATCTAAGGCCAGCGCGTGATCTTCCTGGTCGACATATTTCCGGCACGATTTGGGATCAACAGTTGCATAGGAGTGGGCCGTCGGCCCACGGCATGGAAAGGAAAAAGGGAAAAAGAAAAAGAAAAGGAAAAAGGATTTCTAGAAGTAATTTAATTGCGATAATCCTATTCAAATTTTAAAAATTATTTCTCATGCTCTGAAAGTTCCACTAAAAATCATGTTAATGTATTTGACATGGGGAATTTAAGAAAAATTCCACCAATCCCATTTCATTTATTAAATGTAATTATTTAATAGGGTTTTACTCTGAGTTAATTCTTGGCATTTTCTATGCGCAATTTCTCAAGTGAATTTTAGAACTAAGGGGAGGAAATTTGGGGTGTGACAACTTCCTCGCCCGTGGCCAGCTGCGATGATGTTTGTAGGCTCCTTCGTTGAATCCGAACCGGAACCACGGCCAAGAGCACGCCTATATCCCTGTCCCTGTCCATCGATGTCCATAGCGGCGGGACGGTAGCAGCCAGCAGGTCAACAACAAAGGTGAAGGACGAAGGATGAACCAATCATCGATGATTCGATGAAGATGAAGGGGCTAGGACACAAGGTAGTAGGCTAGCCGGCTAACCCAAATAGCATAGTCGCTAGCCACCATGGCACCGCCCACAGGCCATAGTCCCACAGGCAAACTGCAGACAGGGTAACGAACATACTATTTGGGGTAGTGTCGACGCGGACACATGGCGACGTTGACTAGCGGTCGGTAGACACCCGATGCTGAGCTTCTCCGGTGCAATGGTGATGGTGATGGGCAATGGCGGTGCAGCGGCTCCGGTGTTGCCGCATGGGGACAGCCGGACAAGGACGGAGGCATCGGGCACATAGGGCTAGGACGACAAAGATGGTAGAGACCAGTGACGACGAGGCGGCGATGGTGACGGCGTCACATTGGTACGTTTGGTGTCGAGCAGGAGGAGCGAGCGGTGTGACCCATCACTAGAAGCTCGGTACCAAGGCGTCGTCGTGCGGGTCAGGGCCGACAACGACGATGGCGTCACGTTGGCTCGTGTGGTGTCGAGCAGGAGGAGCGAGCAGCGTCGGCCGTCAGTAGGTGTCGACGGGTGGTGGCAAGGTGCTGGGTAGCGAGGCGTCACCGTGCGGATCAGGGGCACGACGTGCAGAGATGACGATGGCATCGAGTATCGAGGTGTCGTGCGGGGGTAGCGAGACGCGGCATGACTCTTTTGATTCTGTGAAAAATCTAAATTGGACACTTGGGCTGCTCACTTATGGGCCAAATGTGAATAGGATATGATGGTAGGCATCCTAGGAGGGTATTGGGGGGCCGGCATGGGCCATAGCTGGGCCGGCCGACCCACCCTACTAAATGGGTGGTTCCGTCCCTGCTCCCTTCTAGTCTCTCATTGTGGTTATGGCAATTTGTGAACTCTTATTTCATACCTGAACCTGAAGGTTTACAAATAACGGACAGGGCTTTCAGAACTTGCCGCTACCTCTACAACCCATGAGGTACACGCGCATCGAATGGCATTTAATCAACCTAAGCACCATGCTTGCACCGTTAAATAATACATCTAGTTGCCACAGGACTCTCACCCTATGGATGGATAAGCAAGAACTAGCGCAACCCGTTAATATTATTGGACCAATGTTGTGGCGTAGATCGACTAGCCTAAATATATATAACATGTGAGATATGTATAAATTAATGAAGGGACATATAACTGACAAAAGTAGTATATGAACCATGAACATCGATAAATGAAGAAGATAACATAATTACCAAGCTCACAGTCTTACAAAGAGAGAAGAGTACTAAAGCCATACCTGAATCTCCAAGAGGACCTAGAAACCAAATAGTAAAGCTACTCTTAGCCTAAACTCCACTAATCTAGAGAGTAATACAAATGAGAGAAAGAGAAAACTTCTTGAGTGTGTGTTGTGAAGTGAGACTTTGTCACGCCCAGAAATTTTGCCAAATTTCTAAACTATTTCGTGTATAAGTCCCTGTTCAGGAATCAGCCAGGGTACACAAAACGACAAACCAATATACAGATACAGATTCAAACATAAATAAAGGGGGTAAATACTTACAGCTGATGCACTTAGTCCTCACACCAAAAAGAAAGTAGCAGCGGAAAAGACGATCCTAGCGGGGCTTCAGCTCTAGTCCACAGGCAAAACTCAACTGGGGTATAAGCCTTGGTCTTCTAACTTCGTCTTCGACTCAGAAGCACTACACTTCTTGGAAAGGGGAAAATAGCAAGGCTGAATACAACCACCATACTCAATAAGCCACGACAATGATGCAGATGTGCAAGGGGAAACAAAGAGAGGCTTGTGGCTATTTGCATAGAGGCGGTTGTAAACATTTATAGTTTAAAACATGAAAATAGTTTATTAACTAGGTCAATGTTAATTCTCAACTGAACAACGCTACACCATGTTGAACAGGCCCAACCATCCCACCTGAACTAGACCGTTTTATTAAGCCAATTCAATTAACAGTGTGGGGCTAATCACGGTGAAGCTGGTCAATCGCCCATAACCGTGGGCACAGCTATTCAAATATTTTTAGTTTGATCAGAGGTATACAACTGTACCCACAAGACGCAATCCACCATATATCACCATGTCTGGTTGGACATGTCACCATACGAGTGATTGTGACAAGACCCCTCGCATAACTATCCCTAACCAAGCGATACCACACTTTAGGTTTCGTCCCTGCCCCTAAAGCTAGGGTAGGCTGCCCCCTTGCGCCTAGGTGAATCCAGAAGCCGCATAGGCCTTGCCCTATCACGCCCACCCTTGCCTGGGTACGTCAGAAAGGAAAGAACTATACTACTAGTCCAGAAAGAACTATACTACTAGTCCAGAAGTTGCCCATTTTTACTTGTGGTAAGTACAGTAAGTCTTCCAGAGTTTTCCGTGAACCGGTCCTTAATTGCCATGGGTGCGAGAAGCAAAACCATGCACCCACAGCCCACCATTAAGTCACCTTTTAGTTGGATAATTATGACCAATAAACATGACTAGGTGTCTCAAGCTCGCAGCTCGTACAGATATTAAAATAATTAATGTGACTATCCTATTCGGTGAGCTAGTGGTAGTTAAGCATGGCTAGACATATATAGTTCTAGCAAGGTCACATAAGCGACGCAAGCTAATCAGATTATCACCCAGGTTTGACAAAGTATGGATATCAAATAAACATGGCACAAGCAAACAAATAGGTAATCCCAATTCCCATGAAATTAGTAAAACATGTAATTTATTTGTAAACGATAAAATATTTTATAAATTAGGCTCAATATGCTTCAAGTAGGAATGTGTGACTTGCCTTTCTTCTTCAGACAATCTTTCGAACAATTTTCCTCGCGAGCGCGAACTTTCGAAACAGCGGACTCTACATGCTAGCATGCAAAATGTGGAAAACCCTAATAAAAACTGAATAAACAGTAAATAAAAAGTAAACAAACACGTAGAGCTCCATTTTAGATGAATTTTGCAAGTTGAATGACTCAATTCGGAGTTCATATCAATTAGATACGAATTTTAGAAGTTTTATGCCATTTAAATGATTTTATAAAAATTAAACCAATTTATTGTGCAATTATTAACAATTTTCTCAAACGAAAAAGGGATTTATATCGTCAGCGATGGGAATCGGTGCCAACAAGCGGGCCCCATGCATAAGTGGGTCAAAGGGGGCAGTCCACAGGGGACCGAGTCGACGCTCGGCCAAGCGGGTGCACCACGTGAAGGAAAACACGGAGGCTATGATAGCATAAATCAAAATTTTTCTACCGCGCAATCCAGGAAAGCATGTGAGTAAGGGTATATAGATCATTACCAATTGACATGCAGTGCAGCGGAAAAACTACGTTGGAGTAGCTGACCCAACGTACGCACGTCGGGAAGTCTTGCCGACCTCGGACAATGCTTTGCCGACCTCAAACAGCGCCTTGCCCGATCTCGCAGACCTCGGATAGTGCCTCGCCCGACCTCGCTCTGATCTCCCAATCTGCTCCCCGATCACGTCGCCGACCACGATCCGATCTCCTGAATCCTTTCTGATTCGCCGACTTACACCGCAACGTAGCGATGTCTCTATCGGTATCCACAAATCCAGGGAAGGAGCGCCGAACACTCGTCTGCTAGCACGCAATGCACGGCTAGGGTGTTAGCTCAAACGTAGACTAGGGTTTTCGTGGAGAAGTTGATCTAGCTTAGAGGTTGCGCATGCAACCCTCCACCCCTCGTCCCCTTTATATAGAGTTGCTGACTGGGCCTTGTGGCCCATCTTGACTCTATATTCAATCGGATCTCTATCCGAACAGATCCGTATACGAGTCCAACTCAAATACACGTTCCATCCTGTTAAGTGTGCGACCCCATAGGTTCATGTATACTTGGTTCCGACCGAGTACAACTCGACTGGCCCATCAACAGCGGCCCCTAGCAGAACGTATTGCCACCAAAGTATACAAGAAGATCATAATGGGTAAACCTATAATGTGTGTACAAATCTCTTTGCCTCATGATATCAATTAAGCTATAGGCAAGACTCGTGCTATCCTATCAATAGCTTAATCATTCACTTGATCTCGTATGGGATTATGTATATGTTGATTGACTCCTTAATCAACTCGACATGGCCATGCATTTTCATAATCCATTACATCGAGGGGCCCAGAGATATCTCTCCCATAGGAGGGACAAATTCCATCTTGATCATTCAGATCCCACTACATGTTTCATCTCAAACCCAAAGACTACTTTTATGACTACCCCGCGTTTGGTAGTCCCTAAGTAAGCCATTACACATGTTGGAATCCATGATGATCTCAGGTCTAAGGACATTGCACCAACACTACTTGAGACCAACTAATGACATATTAATTTCCTACAGTGTGTCAAGGTGGGTCTATCCAACAATGTGTTCTGTGATACATTTTCATGTTTATTGATTTGATATCTTCATACCATGATCTATGAGACATGATCATCAATCAATAAACATGCTGATCTTAGAATCATATTTGTTCCACATATATGATATATGATCAGGACTCATTTAGAAAGAGATTCATACATAAAGAGTCTCATAAATAAGTCATATACTTATTGATTAATATAAGTTGTCTATTTCATGGAACTGAATAACACTTTAGATATCCACCATCTCCATGTTGCCTCTAGGGCATAACACTAACAGTCTCCCACTTGCACTAGAGTCAATCATGTAAGTATCTAATACCCATTACTCTGGTGTGTGCCTCATGTTTCGGCTGAGGGAGAGGCTTTGTGAACGAATCAGAAATATTTAGATCCGTGTGCACTTTGCATATCTTTACGTCACCTCTGTCCACTACCTCACGGATGAGATTGTATCGCCGAAGTATGTGTTTGGATTTCTGTTGTGACTTAGGCTCCTTAGCCTGCGCAATGGCGCCACTATTATCACAATAGAGGGACGTTGGACCAGTCACACTGGTCATCACACCCAGCTTAGAAACAAATTTCTTGATCCAAACAGCCTCCTTTGCAGCTTCAGAAGCAACAACGTACTCGGCCTCCGTGGTAGAATCAGCAACAGTGTCCTGCTTGGAACTCTTCCAGCTGATTGTGCCTCCATTCAGACAAAATACAAACCCAGATTACGATTTATAGTCATCTTTGTCTGTTTGGAAGCTAGCATCAGTGTAACCACTTACAATGAGCTCTTCTTCATCTTCATAGACTAGGAACATATCCTTAGTTCTTCTCAAGTACTTAAGAATATTCTTTATAGCTATCTAGTGACCTTCACCTAGATCTGACTGGTACTTGTTCGTAGCACTCAAAGAGACATCTGGACGTGTACAAAGCATAGCATACATGATGGATCCAATTGCCGAAGCATATATAACCATATTCATCTTACTCCGCTCATAGGTGTCCTAGGAAACTGATTATTGCTGAGATTAATGCCATGTGACATTGGCAAGAAACCTTTCTTGGAATCATGCATGTTGAACCTCTTCAACACTTTGTCATTGTATGTACTTTGGCTCAATCCAATTAGCCTCTTAGATCTATCTCAATAGATCCTAATGCCTAGTATATATGCTGCCTCCCCTAAGTCTTTCATGGAGAGACTATTTTTCAATGAAGTCTTGACGAATTCTAGCATAGAGATATCATTTCCAGTCAACAATATGTCATCCACATATAAGATTAGAAACACAATTGCGCTCCCACTGACCTTCTTATAAACACATGCCTCCTCTTCATTTTTGATGAAACCAAATCCTTTGATTACCTCATCAAAACAAATATTCCAACTTTGAGATGCTTGCTTCAATCCATAAATGGATTTCTGTAGCTTGCATATCATTCCAGGCAATTTTGGATCGACAAAACTTTTAGGCTGTATCATATACACATCCTCGCTTAAGTTTCCATTTAGGAAAGTCATTCTGACATCCATCTGCCATATCTTTCGAAATATGTAATAATCGCTAGGATAATCCGAATAGACTTTAGCATTGCAACGGGCAAGAATGTTCAATCATAATCAACACCTTGAATCCGTTTAAAACCTTTCGCCACCAATCGCGCCTTATAGATGTGAACATTTCCATCCGTATCTGCCTTTTTCTTAAAAACCCATTTGCACTCAATGGTTTTGACACCATCAGGTGGATCAACCAAGTTCCAAACTTGATTATCATACATGGATTCTATTTCGGATTTCATGGCTCCAAGCCATTTGTTAGAATTTGGTCCCACCATCGCTTCCTCATGGGTCTTAGGTTCTGTTTAGACCCAAATTTGGCACCTAAGATTAAAATAGGGAAAATTGCCAATATTTGGAAACTCTGCCGGTTTCCTCCAGAGGGCACGTCTGACCGCAATGGATAGGACGGTCAGACCAGGCCTAGGGGTCGGCGACCGGCGGCATGTGGCCGGCCGCGCGAGTCCGAAACCAAGACAATTTTATCGGTACATGGGTTTTCTTGCTCCATAGGATATGTTTCAGGTTTCTGAGGTGTTTATCCTGGATTGGACATGGAGGAGGACCGTAGAAGGCAAGATCAACCCCTATTTAAGGGCTAAGGCCGGTTCAATTTGCAAAAGACAATACACAATACTCAAGATCAATCTAGTTTCTAGTTTTTAGCCAATTGAATTGTTCTTTTACTTTTTTCATACTATTTTGTCCATCTTTGTCGACTTGCACTATAAATCGTCTGCCGCCGCTGCGAGAGTGCAACATCTCTTTGTAGGTTTGTCTTGAAA
This sequence comes from Oryza australiensis, assembly GCA_019925245.2. Lineage (NCBI taxonomy): Eukaryota > Viridiplantae > Streptophyta > Magnoliopsida > Poales > Poaceae > Oryza > Oryza australiensis. The sequence goes on from JAIFGZ020000436.1 coordinate 268,803, forward strand.
ACCTTCCGTTTGCCCATGAGACGGGTATTTATCCATCGTTCTACTCGAATCGGCTCCGCTAGCCAGTTTAATCTATAAAACCCATCTTGGTTTAGCTTTTTTGCTAGATTTGAGGTGGTTGGTGACTCCATATCACTGCAAGACATTTAGGTGTGTCGATCGTGTTCGTCTTCTTGCCAAAAAAGTTGCCAACACGATTTTGGGGACTCCACTAGGGAGATCCGTTCAACGCAATCTTAACTTCGACGCCGTGATGTCGAAGCAAGACATACAGGAGGTAAGTCCATCTAATGTTGTCCACATATCGTTGGATGACCTTGATAGAGAGGCGAGCAAGATCATGGAGGAGCGGGGATCAAGATAATCACGTAGGAGTGGACAAATCTTGCACCAAAACTCGTCAAGGTGTGGTCCTCAAATCTGGGAGTACGCTAAAGGTCGTTCGTGATGAGGTGAGTACTGATAATGTTGCGCTTCCAATTCAAAACTCATAGCAAGTTCAGTAGATGAATTCGTTACTGCTGTCGTTAATAATAAACTTGAACCTGCTATCCAATCTTGCTTTAATAAGATGATGGATGCTTATATGAGTTCTAAATTTGGCTCTCTCATGTCCAATTTACCATCTACATCTACTGCAAGTGCTAGCCAAGCCCCTGTCCATCAAATATTTAGCAAAACTAATGGGGCGGCTATGCAACAAGCCGAAGGGGAGAGTTCTACAGCTCGTGCCGGTCTGACTGGCCAACAGGCCGGTCCGACCGCCCCCCTTCACCGGTCTGACCGGCAGCTATATGGCTAGTCAGACCGCACCCCACACTGCCGGTCAGACCTGGCCCTGGGCCGGTCAGACCGGCGCATTGGTGCCAGTACAAGAGGTTGACCCAATTATGGGCAATTCGATTTTATATCACGTTCCCGTACATGATCCCCCTGTACCTACTGTTTATCCACAAATTCCTCCACATATAACTAATCAATACAATGATCCTAATAGGGGTTATTCGCATGATACTAGGTATGGCCAATGTGGCAATATTGTGCCACAACAACCTTTTTTAGGCCGCCAAACTTACCTGATTTACCAAGGCTTGAAAATATGGAGGAATGGATTAGAAACATCATTAGGGAATCATTTGGAATTGAACCGAGGAATTGTGCTAAGGTTTACCAAAAGCCGTATCCCGATTATTTTGATAATATCCCATATCCTTGTGGTTATAGAGTTCCTGAGTTCCCTAAATTTAGTGGTGAGGATAATAGGATTACATGGGAGCACATAGGCCAATTCTTAGCACAATGCGGAGAAGCAAGTACTTCTGATGCCTTTAAATTGCACTTGTTTTCTTTATCTTTGTCCGATATTGCTTTTACATAGTTTACTTCTTTATCGACAAATTCTATTCATACTTGGGCTCAACAAGAGCAGAAATTTCATGATTATTTCTATACTGGTGAAACTGAGCTTAGGTTATGTGATTTGACATCGGTTAAGCAAAAGTATAATGAATATGTCACTAATTATATTAAGAGATATAGAGATGCTAGAAACCGATGTTTAAGTTTGGATATAACTGAGAGAGATTTGGTTGATCTTGGTTTTAGTGGTTTACTTGCTCCTATTAAAGAAAGGTTAGATGGCCAACAATTTCTTGATGTTAGTCAAGTCATGCAGAAGGCTCTGGCTCAGGAAAGCCACGTCAGGGATAGTAAGAAATTTGTTAGAGCTAATGACAAAGGACCTCGTGTTAGTATGGTTGATTGCTCCAATGATAGTGATTCTGATAATGATGAGGGCGATCATGACATGTACGTTGCTGAGTGGTCCTGGACTAATAAAAATAAGTCTTTTGTTTGCTCTAGCTTGATGCTAACTCCTCGCAAGGATCGACAAAGTGAGATTAAGTATAGTTTTGATGTGGCCAAATATAATAGAATCTTCGATTATCTCTTGCAAGAGAAGCATATTAAAATGCCTAAAGGCCATTTCATACCCTCAGTAGAAGAATTGAAGCGTCGGTCTTACTGTAAGTGGCATGATTTTTATTCTCATTCTACAAATGAGTGTAATGTGTTTCGTCGATAGGTTCAATCGGCCATAGACGAAGGATGATTGAAGTTTACTAAGGGCTCCAAGATGAAACTTGATAGCGATCCTTTCCTGTTAATGTCATTGACTTCAATGACAAAAAGGTGTTGATTCAGCCGAAACTAGCCGGATCTACTAAGGGGAAAGGGGTCATGATTGGGGAGTCTAGACCCAAGATGCTCATGCCGAAGGATCCGGAGGTTGGCATTTGGAAGAAGAATGAAGGTAAAGCTTCAAGTTCAAGAAACCCCCAGAAGCCGAATGTCTCTTTTGATATGCTCTTGAACAAATATGAGAAGAGAAGCATGGAGAAGGAGCGTAACAAGGGCAAGAGACCAAGATCACCTCCTAAGGAGCGATTTGGTCATTCGCCAAGGGCGTTGGAGCCACCATTCTCGCATTGGCCTCAAGTCATTTCATGGGGGCCTTGCCCAATGCCGCCGCCGGGATATCCTTTCCCTTATTTTATGCCATGAGGGGCAATTCCACCAATGTATGATCATATACCTCCAATGCAATTTCATCAAGGAAGGGGAAGGGAGAGGAGATCAGTACATGAGCGCATATCTTCGTCATACGGAAGCCGGTTTCCATCGAGGAATCGGCTCGAAGAGGAAAAGAGGGTGCAAAAGCGTATTAAGGCTGAAGAAAGGACTTCGGAGGTGGTTATTATCAAGATAGGGTCTCATGATGTGCCAATACCATCTGAGGAGAAAGCCAGGGTGGTTTTTGGTGATTGAACCAAAGTCGACGTAAGTTCTGTGGAGTAGAACAGTCAGACCAGGCCGGCTGGCCGATCTGACCGAAGATCTATAGCCGGTCTGACCGGGCCTGCTGGCCGGTCTGACCGAAGGCATATAGCCGGTCTGACTGGGTCCTCTGACCAGTCTAACCGCAGGTATAAGACTTGTCCGACCGGTTACCAGCGTCGGTCTGACCGCCAGTTTTCTAGAAGTGGTTCGGGTTTTGCTTCTTCTTCGTGAAGGAACAATGGCGGACATTACATACCTCCTAGTGCGCAGCCGAAGCCAAGGTGGATGCCTAAGGATTTGGATATGATGGCTACACAGAGGAGAAGGTTGCAACGTCTTCGGGCTTGTGAGTTGAAAGAAAAGGAGGTCGAAGATTGGAGAAATAGAAGATTTGATGAGTTGCGACCGCCGCTAATGCAGGAGTGGAGATCCAAACCGTTCAAGGGTGAAGAGCCGATGGTTGTTCGAGAGGAAGAGGAAAAGAAGGAAAATGAACAACCGGCTGAGGTATCATCGCCGGGTGAGAGCATGGACATTAGCATGGTGTGCAGGTTGCCCATGGAGTTCTGTGCCTTGGAGGAGACTGAGGTTGCTCAACTTTCACTAGGTCCAAGAGATGCGGTTTTTGAGAAACCCGATGAGTCCAACCGTCATATGAAGCATCTTTATCTCAAAGGCCATATTGATGGGAAGCCGATCTTGAGGATGTTGATGGATGGAGGTGCCATTGTGAACCTGATGTCGTGTTCGCTATTTAAGAAGTTGGGTCGCGAAGAAGCTGAATTGAAGAAAACCAATATGATACTCAACGGCTTTAGTGGTGAATCGGTGAAGGCCAGGGGAATCCTGTCTATGGAGCTCACAGTGGGAAACAAGACGTTGCCTACCGCTTTCTTCGTCGTCGAGGTGCAAGGTAATTATAGTGTTATTTTGGGGCGTTGTTGGATTCATGCCAACTGTTGTGTTCCTTCTACTTTACACCAATGCTTGATTCAATGGGACGGCGATGATGTTGAAGTTGTTCAAGCAGATGCATCAGCTGACCTTACAATGGCCGATGTTTCGATGGGGTGGCAACATGGGAATGTGCTATGCTTATCAGGGTTAGATCTATCTAGTTTTGATTTTATTAGTGTTTGCAAAGATGGCTTTGTAGCTATCTCTATAAAGCCGGCTAGTTTCGCACGGCTAGGTGGTATTACTTTATATAGAAAGTAAAGAAGCCAATTTAGAGTGGTTGCAAAGGAGGGTGCAAGAATGTTGGTCTACAAAGAACGATATTGGAGAAACTATTGAAGATTTTGATGAGGTAGAGAAACTTGGTTAAGGGTTTACATCGGCCTATCCATTAGAAGAAGTGGACATAGGAGATGGAAGTATTCCATGGCGGACTTTTGTAAACAAAAACACGAAAGCCGTTATAAGGTTAAAATAATCGAGCTGCTTAAAGAGTATGTTGATTGTTTTGCCTAGGAGTACCATGAGATGCTGGGACTTAGACGTGATCTTGTTGAGCATCGGCTTCCTATAAAATCAGGATTTAGGCCTCATAAACAACCCCCTCGTTGCTTCAACCCTCTCATATATGATCGTGTCAAAGAAGAGATAGACCAATTATTGAAGGCGGGGTTTATTAGGCCATGTCTTTATGCGGAGTGGGTGTCCAACATTGTTCTGGTGGAGAAGAAGGGGAGTGGAAAGATTAGAGTATGCATAGATTTTAGAGATTTGACCAAAGCTACTCCTAAAGATGAATATCCTATGCCTACCACCGACATGTTGATAAATGATGCTTCGGGTCATAAAGTGATTAGCGTTTTAGATGGCAATACCGGCTACAGTCAAATCTTTATGGCGGAAGAGGATATGTACAAGATGGCTTTCAGGTGTCCGGGATTTGTTGGGTTATTTGAGTAGGTTGTTATGACGTTTTGATTGAAGAATGCCGGTGCAACATATCAAAGGGCGATGAACTTGATTTTCCATGATTTGCTAGGTTTTATCTTAGAAAGTTACTTTTGAAAGGATGTGTCGGTATGGTTTAAAGATGAATCCACTCGAGTGTACTTTTGGTGTGTCGGTAGGGAAGTTCTTAGGATTCATGGTGCATGAGAGAGGAATTGAGATTGATCCTAAGAAGGTTGAGAAGATTCAAGATTTCAAGGTGCCAACATGCAAAAGAGAAGTTCAAAAGTTGGTAGGTAAAGTGAATTACTTGAGGAGATTTATATCTAACCTAGCGGGTAAAATCGATGCTTTTGTTCCTATCTTACGTTTGAAAAAAGAAGCCGATTTTACTTGGGGGGTAGCACAACAAGAGACGTTTGAGGGATTGAAGAGATATTTGTCTACTCCACCTGTGGTGTGAGCGCCTAAAGCTGGAATTCCGTTTCAGTTATGCATTGCTGTTGATGACAAAGTCATTGGAGCCGTTTTGAAACAAGAGGAAGATGACAAGAATACATAATCACATATTAGAGTCGCCGTCTTTTAGATGCCAGAACGAGGTATGTCTTTGTGGAAAGACATTGTCTTTGCTTGTACTATGCTTGTACCAAGTTGCGTCATTACTTGTTGTCTAGTACTTGCATAGTTGCTTGTCAGACCGATGTTATTAAACATACGTTGCAAAGGCCAATTCCGAGTGGGAGAATTGGTAAATGGGCGTTGTAACGCCCGAAAATCGGAGAATTTAAAAACCAAAAATTAAAGATCGAGCTTACGAAAACTTTTGCTTGTTGCCTTTTGCTCGTTTTTATTGCTTCTTATTTGCCAGCTTAGTTGCATTAATTTATATGTGGGCGATTCATCTCGGTGTTTGTGAAAACCAAATGATTTGGATTTTCGTTGGGAAGGAAAATCTTGAAGTATAAGGTTAGGAATTTTTAAAATAAAATCAGAAAGTGATGCGGAATCATGAAAATATTTATTTGGAAAATAAAACATTAATAGGTGATTATGGAGTATTAATTGGAAAATAAATTAGGCAATAAAATATTTTAAGGAATTTATATAAGATTTAGGAAATTATTTGAAATTAAAAAATGGTGATTTATGAATTTAGGAAAAAGGGATTAAATTAAATATGGAGATATATATTTTAAAATAAATAAAGGTGGTGAAAAGTTTGAAAATATATTTTTAATTAATTTTGGGAATACTATATGTTTATTTGAAATTTTTAGTGTGAAGGAAAATAGGGATTGGAAAATGGAATTGAAAAATCAGGAAAATTAAAAATCGGCACTGTTCATTGGTCACCACCCGTTCGACGCCGACGCCCGGCCGCGCGCCGCGCGCGTTGCCCGACGCATCATGCGCCGCGCCGGGCCGCGCCACGTGCCGTGTGCACGCGCACGCGCCCACGCCCGGCCCGGCTCGCCCCGCACGCCGCGCCCGGCCCCGCCGCACCGCGCGCCGTTGCCGCCAAGCGCCCGCCCGTTGTACCGCCCCGCCCGTGCCGTGCGCCGTCGCCGCCGCCCGTCGCCGCCGCGTCCCGACCCGCGCCCGCCTCGCCACCGCCGCCGCCTCACCCCGTCCCCGTTCGCGACCTCGCCACGTGCCGCCGCCCGCGCCCGGCCCCGTGTGTGCCCGCACCCCGCACGCCCGGCCCCAGCCACCCGCGCGCCGCGTGTGCTTTGCCGCACCGCCGCCGCGCCGGCCCCCTCTTTCCCTCGTTCCCTCTCCCCGTCGCGCCTATATAAGACATCCTCTCCCCTCTGTTTCCCCACACCGCCGCCGCCCATCGCCGTTTCCTCGCCGTCTTCCCGCGCCGTTCCCGCCGCAACCCTAGCCACCAAACGCCGCCGTCGCCGCGAGCCCTACCGCCGTGCGCCGAGCCCCACCGCGCCCCCGAGCGTCGCCATCGCCGGTAAGCCCGAGCCGTCGCCCTTCCTCGCTAGCGCGCCGCCGCCGCAACAGAGAGAAGAGAGAGAGGGAACCCGATCGAACACCTTGCGGGTGATGAATAGTGGGCGAGAGGAAAAGAAAAAGGAAAAGAGAAGAAAAGGGAAAAGAAAAATAGAAAAAAATGGGAAAAATTATAGAAAATTAGGAAAAATGTTTTGAAAAGATTTGAGGGAGTATTTGAGCAAAAATAAATTGTTTTCTTGTAAATTTTTCTCGGAGCAAATCGACTTTTTCGAGATTTTCGTTTCGCATTGTTTTAACCCGGATTTTGTTTAATTATTTTTCGTCATTTAAATATGTTTCTCTTTTCGCTCGAACCTTCAAAACCTCCAAGACAAATCCCTCTTTTGATATTTCTAAATCTATTTTCTCAAATAATTACGATCGTCGTTTTGCGAAAACCCTAGGGCATCGACTCGAGTTCAAACTCGGATTTTTCCCTAACAACCCTCGTCCGACCTCTAGTAGAATTCTATGCTAAATGTTTTGGATCATTTTATGGTTTTTATGGTTCTTTTCGATCTCTCGGTATTTTATTGAATTCTGATCTAATTCAATTGATCTTTCGCACGTATGGATAGCAACCGAGGAAGCGAGCATCGACTACGTTGAAGACCCCGGTCAACAAGTGTGCGAGAAAGGCAAGTCAACACTCCCCTTTGAACATATTGATCCTATTTTGCGAAATGATGTTGATTTAAACTTCAAAACATGCATGCTATACACAAAATGAATACCTATGCTTGATAAGCCATGCCTTTAGATACCATCTTTGTAACCATCGATGTGATATAACCGGAGGATAGCTTCGGTAAACTGCTTAGCCATGCTTATACTAGAATCTTGCATATTCATATATTTTACAAAATGCTATATTCTTGGGCATCTACCGTAAGGGAAGGTAGTTGGAATACAACATGTGGAGACATGAGCGCCACATTGCCTAAAACATGATGAAATGAGTTTTTAGGAAAACCAAAAAGGAAAAATCAACGTTTTTAGACTGGGGCGGATGGATGGATTTGAGTGGATTCCGGGAAAGGCTAGTACCGTCCCTGGTCAATTAAGGACCGAACCATGAGACTACAACTTAGAACGAGCCAGTACAACCGTACTTCTCGAATGGGTATAGACCTAACGGAGTAAATAACCGAGCGGAGGCAGTATCCCTGCGTAGTGGTTCAGGTGTAGGCGTTGAGGTAAGGGCCTACCGGTGGGGGCTCACCACTGGGGGGTGCCTGGACGAAAGTTAAGGGCCTACCGGCAGGGGGTGTACCGCTGGTTGGTACATGGGCAGAGATCGGGCATGCGATCAACATGAAGAAATGAAGACATGAAGAAAAGGACATGAAGATGGAAAATTCAAGGATAGAGCAATTCTTTCTCTTACCCCGGAACGCCGTAACTCCTCTAACTGCTAGGAAATGATGGCTAGAGTGCATGAGGACTTATGTTCATGGAGCGGGTACTACCAAAGTGAGGTTATTGAAAGGCTTTGCCGTGACTATCCCATATAGAGGGATGTAAGCTCATTCAATGAGTAGTTGCGGAGTACGGGTAAAGTGTACATCCACTGCAGTGTGAGTCAATCAATCTTTTCGAATAGCCGTGCTCGCGGTTAATGAGCGACGTGACAAGTTTCTCCCGTGGCTAGACTCTTAAACTTTAAACTGATGGGAATTGGGATTGCATAATGATTTTGAGTGTTGGGAAACCAACTTCTCTATCTGAGAGAAGGGGGAAGACACACCCAGAAAACCATGACGAATCGAGGCGGGAAGCTATCCTTGGGATCACAATGGATGGTGGACAGAACCGTCGCCGACTTAATACACTATGGACCTAAAACTTGACCTGGCTAGATGTTAGGTTTGTGAAATGATTTGTGAAAATTTGCTTTGTGCAAATAAACCACAGCCTCCCTTTGAGTGGCTCTATCATGTGCATCATTCCGTGATGGCTTGCTGAGTACGTTGGGTACTCACTCTTGCTATACACACAAACATCATATGAAGGAAACGAAGAACTAGAGGACCGGTATGCTCACTACCAGGAGGAATTAAGACAATGAAGCGCGCTAGGTCTTAGTCCCCAGTCGTTGCCTGTGGCAATCGACATGCCACTGCTTTCCGTCTGCCTATCTTATCTAAACTCTGATTTTGGTTGATTTCGGACCAGTAGGTCCTATATGTATCGGATATTGCCTTCGGGCCTATTATTGTAATAAGTCGTTGTAAGACTATTCGTGCACTTTGCACTGGTAATTCGAACCGTATTCGTGGGTACCAAACTACTCGATCCAGGGATATGGTACTATGAACACGAATGATTCCCGTCCTCAAAAACGGGGGTCGACAGAGCTAGTATCAGAGCAGTGCGACTGTAGGAAAAGTCCAACTGGCGCCCTACCCCTGACTAGCTGGTTAAAGGGAAATATCCCTACGTAGGATCATTTCGCAAACCCAAACTATTTTTACAAAACAAACATACTTTTCATATACCCTTATCCCCGTTTCTTTTGCTCAAATTGTTTTGATATTATCCCTCTCTGACCCTAAGTTACCTTCAAAAGCAGATGTCGGACCATGTCGGAGTTTGGGAGATCAAAGTTCCACGGGAAGAAGGATTCGTGTCACAACTCCAGTTATTGTAATGGTGCCTAAGGTACCCAGATGCACCGACCTACCGGATTAGGAGACATGGCACCGAAGGATACCCGATATGGGAAGCTGCAATTTCAGTTGAGGCCCGCATAGGGAGCGAGACACCCTATTGCTTCCACACTCGTTACCACCGAGATTTGGTAGAAGCAGCTCTTCAGGACACAGCCCACGAAGCATTCCTCCGCCTCAACACCATTCACCGTGCTGAGCTCACCGTGACTGAGTTTGTACACCACCCCTACTGCTATAATCCTATGGACACCCGTCTATCCCGCTGGGCAGAAACAACAGATGACAGCTATGAAGAGGCATTGCTCAAAATCGACGACCAGCAGCGACGCCTCAATGATCTGGTCGAGGAACACCAAAACTGCGGGGATCAGATCAACTTGCTGCAGACCCAGCTGCAGGCTAACGGTGCCCAGTACGAGCAGCTCTCTGGCCGTTATGTTGCCCGTGGAGAAGCCTTGGTTGAGTTGGAAGAACAGCTCAGGAAGAGCAAGCAACAGGTCGGCTAGCTGGAAGAGCAACTTCGCTCCAACCCTGTCCCTGCTGCTGGTACTTCCACCGAAGCTGCACCAACACCCCCTGCCCCTATGCCCGACCACTACTACCTCATGACCAGCATGCTTGAACACTTTTCAAGCCATGATAGAGCAGGCCTTCATGTTGAGCACAGAGTCAGGACCATACCTGATAGACCCCACTGCTGCTACCTCAATGGAACCCACCTCGAATTCCATGGCTGTACCATCCGAGCCTGGTTCGGGAGAGGAGAACCCCATCTAGATCAACACTGACTCCGAGTCCAAGACAGAACCCATGGAGATCAAGTGGGAGTTCAGTGAAACTGATCCATCAGAGGAGGAAGCTCCTACTCATCGCATGACTCTCACCGGAGGTCCCATCACCCTCAGGACTGCCCGGAAGAGTACTAGACCGCCAAGTAGGAAGATCAGACATGACTCTGAGGTCACTACCTCTGAGCCATGGGAACTTCGATTTGCTTCGGCCAAGGATCACCCCCTGCCAGCACCTGGATCATGCGGATGGCTGGATGACTAGTTGGACTTCAGCAGCAGCCCTGGTCTTGCTTTGGATGGAGTTAAGACAACAATGACCAAGCCCCTACCCTCTTATGTACGAGACCTTAGAATGATGTTAGTAATGTTGTATGGTGTCGTATGGACTATATGAGTCCAATGTATCCCTCTGATGTAACATTTAAGAACTGATAATGAAGTTCTATGTTATGTCCTAAATGAGTTTATTCCACCAAGCTTGCTTGGAAAAGATCACTTCAAACAACTCAAAGAAAATTTCCTAGCATTGCGATGTTAGCAAAGCGAGTCTCTTACCTTATCCCCATTGTTCAAATGGCACATCGTCGCAGAGCCCCAGCAGCTCCCGAGAACCCGCCAGAGCCTAACCCATCCACCTTAGCAGAAGTCATGGCTTTGCAATCGCAGTTGCTGCAAGCTATCGCCAATAACCAAGGACAGCGCGGAGGATCAAACCTCGGCGAATTTATGAGGGCAAAACCGTCGACATTCTCCTCGGCAATTGAACCCATGGACGCCGAAGATTAGCTAAGGGTAATAGAAAAGAAGCTGACCCTCGTCCGAGTACGGGAAGCAGAGTCATCTTCGCCACCAATCAGCTAGAAGGACCCGCAAGTGATTGGTGGGACACCTACAAGGAGACACGGGCTGAAGATGCCAGTGAACCCACGTGGGAGGAGTTCATGGCTGCCTTCCGTGAAAACTTCGTACCTGCTGCAGTTATGAGAATGAAGAAGAACAAGTTCCGTAGGTTGCGCCAAGGCAACACCACGGTACAAGAGTACCTTAACAAGTTTACTCCGCTCGCCCGTTACGCCACAAGCGATTTGGCAGATGAAGAGGAAAAGATGGACAAGTTTATTGAAGGACTGAACGACGAGTTAAGAGGACCGACGATCGGTCAGGACCACGCTAGCTTTCAGAGCCTCATCAACAAGGTCGTAAGGCTTGAGCATGACCAAAGGACGGTTGAAAACAATCGAAAGAGAAGACTTGCTCTAGCCCGCCCAATTCAAGGAACGCCCCAGCGACCCAAAGGAGCAACCCCGTCGGGTTGGAAGCTGACCATTGCAGCAACCCATCGCCCGGCAGCACCAGGCAATGTCAGCAGGCCACCTGCAACCCCGTCTCGCACTCCAGCACCTACATTGGCAGCCCCAGGAGCCAGGAAAGTCTATTGCTTCAATTGCGGAGAGCTTGGACATTATGCCAACAGCTGCCCTAAGCCGCGCAACACCCCCAACCGCACCGGAGCCAATGCCGTTGCAGTACGAGGAACCCCTGCTCCAGTACCTGGACGCAGTCTATTTAGAACACCCCAACCTAAGGAAGCTGCGACCGGATTCCGCCGTGGTCAAGTCAACCATGTGCGTGCTGAAGAAGCCCGGGAGGACCAAAGCATGCTAATGGGTACGTTTTCTATCCATTCCGCACCGGTTAAAGTTTTGTTTGATTCTGGAGCCTCGCATTCATTTATATCATCAAGGATAAGCAAAGAGCATAATTTGCACCGGGTAGACCTTAAGAAACCCATGATAGTACACTCACCTGGAGGAGACGTGACCATACCCCATGCGTGCATCAATGTGCCCATACGGATCAAGGACGTGGTATTCCTATCCAATCTCATGGTTTTACCACCCCAAACCTTGGACGTTATACTAGGAATGGATTGGTTAACAGAGAACCAAGGAATACTAGACTGTGGACGAAGAGAAGTTACCCTATCTACCCCATGGGGATCATCCATGTCAGTAACCATGGATCAAGACCCTATGCTCTGTGACCGAGCTACGGGAATATTTACCATGCTACCCATAGATGGAATGCCAATAATCCAGGACTACCCGGACGTGTTTCCTGAAGAATTACCCGGAATGCCCCCAGACCGAGATATAGAGTTCATTATTGACCTCATGCCTGGTACCGCCCCCATAGCTAAGAGACCCTACCGGATGCCGGTGAATGAATTGGAGGAACTTAAGAAACAGATACGGGAACTGCAAGAGAAAGGCTTCGTACGCCCTAGTTCTTCACCATGGGGAGCCCTAGTGTTGTTTGCTAAGAAAAAGGATGGAAGCATGAGAATGTGCATAGACTATCGGTCGTTGAATGAGGTTACCATTAAGAACAAGTACCCGTTGCCTCGGATTGATGACCTGTTCGATCAACTCAAGGGAGCCCGAGTGTTCTCAAAGATCGATCTTCGATCCGGATACCATCAGCTGGAGATTAGGACTGAGGATATACCCAAGACTGTGTTCTCTACACGCTACGGCTTGTACGAGTTCACAGTAATATCGTTTGGACTGACCAATGCCCTGGCCTATTTCATGAACCTCATGAACAAAGTATTTATGGAATATTTGGACAAGTTTGTGGTAGTGTTCATTGATTATATCCTCATCTACTCCAAGGATGATGAAGAACACGCAGAACACCTACGCTTGGTACTAGAGAAGCTGCGAGAGTATCAGCTATATGCCAAATTCAACAAGTGTGAATTTTGGCTTAAGGAAGTAGCTTTTCTGGGACACGTTATCTCAGCAGGAGGCGTAGCAGTAGACCCTGCCAAGGTCGAAGCTGTTACCAAATGGAAGCACCCCAGTCGGTAACAGAGGTTAGAAGTTTCTTGGGATTGGCTGGATATTACTGACGGTTTATAGAAGGATTCTCAAGGATAGCCCGACCCCTGACCCAACTATTGAAGAAGGAAAAGAAATATTCATGGACTGAGCAGTGTCAACAAGCATTTGACCAGCTCAAAGAAAAGTTAACCACCACCCCGATCTTAGTCCTACCGGACAACCGGAAAGACTTCGTTATATATTGCGATGCATCTCGACAAGGATTAGGAGGTGTGTTGATGCAAGAAGGAAAGGTTGTGGCTTATGCCTCAAGACAACTGCGACCTCATGAGGAGAACTATCCCACCCTTCACTTAGAATTGGCCGCAGTAGTGCATGCCCCGAAGATTTGGAGGCACTACCCGATTGGAAACCATTGCGACATATATACGGACCATAAGAACTTGAAGTATTTCTTTACCTGCATGATCTTAACCTACGCCAGAGAAGGTGGCTGGAACTGATCAAGGATTACGACCTAGGAATCCATTACCACCCTGGCAAGGCCAATGTCGTGGCAGACGCTTTGAGCCGTAAATTGAGCCGTAAAGCACAGTGCAACCAACTAAGGGTAGAATATATGGCCGATGAGCTTCAAGAAGAGATGGCTCGACTTAATTTGCAGTTGATTCCTCAAGGACAACTGAGTTCGCTAGAGATACAACCTCTCCTACGAAGTCAAATTAAAGAAGCCCAGCAGGATTGTGAGGAAGTCCGGCTAATCAAGGAACGCTTGGCAGAAGGACTAGCCAAGGAATTCACAGCCGACAACGCTGGAACCCTATGGTATCGAAAAAGGATTTATGTACCCGAGAAAGGCGGATTAAGGAAGCTAATCTTGAAGGAAGCCCATGAGTCAGCATACTCGCTACACCTGGGCAGCACCAAGATGTACCAGGATTCGAAAACGGAATACTGGTGGCCCAACATGAAAAGAGACGTAGCGGAATATGTGGCCGTATGCGATGTATGCCAACGAGTTAAGGCTGAGCATCAGTGACCTACAGGATTGCTGCAACCGCTCAAAATCCCTGAGTGGAAATGGGATGAGGTAGGCATGGACTTTATAGTAGGACTACCCAAGACTGCTACCGGATACGATTCCATTTGGGTAGTTGTGGATAGACTGACCAAGGCTGCCCAATTCATCCCAGTTAAGACTCGGTATAGCAGCGCCAAGTTGGGCGAGCTGTACATGTCCAGAATCGTGTGCCTACATGGAGTACCCACAAGGATAGTGTCAGACCGTGGCACTCAGCTCACATCTCACTTCTGGGATAAGTTTCATGAAGCGTTAGGAACTCACCTCGCCTTCAGCACTGCCTATCACCCTCAGACAGATGGACAAACGAAAAGGACAAACCAAGTCCTGGAGGACATGCTAAGAGCCTGCGCGTTGGATTTTACTAAGGACTGGGAGAAATGCCTGCCCTACGCAGAGTTCTCCTATAACAACAGCTACCAGGCTAGTCTAAAGATGTCACCGAACGAGGCCCTATTTGGACGAAGATGCCGCACCCCATTGATGTGGTCAGAGACCGGTGAAAACGAGCCATATTTGGACCAGACATCATTAGGGAGGCCGAAGAGAAAGTTCGTTTGATAAGGGATCGGCTTAAGGTAGCCCAATCTCGGCAAAAGAGCTATGCCGACACTCGCCGAAGAGAGTTGGAATTCAATGTAGGTGACTTCGTGTATCTGAAAGACTCGCCACTAAGAGGAACCAAGAGGTTCAAGGTTAAGGGAAAACTAGCGCCAAGATATGTAGGACCCTTCCCTATAAGCGCCAGAAGAGGCGAAGTGGCTTATCAACTGGACGTACCGGAGAATCTTTCCGATGTACACCCTGTCTTTCATGTGTCACAACTGAAGAAGTGCCTGCGATTACCGGAAGAACAAATTTCCTCGAAAGACATTCTTATCAGTGAAGATCTCACATACCCCGAATACCCTGTAAAGATTTTGGACGAAGATGAAAAGAAGACTAGGACTAAAACATGGCGGATGTACAAGGTGCAATGGAGCAATCACACGGAGGATGAAGCCACTTGGGAAAAAGAAGACTTTTTGAAGACCGAGTACCCGAACCTATTCCGCTAGCGGTAAGAAATCTCGAAGAATTTAAAACCGGAAATTAAAGATCGGAGCTTACAACAACTTTTGCTTGCTGCCTTTTGCTCGTGTTTATTGCTTCTTATTTGCCACTTAGTTGCATTAATTTATATGTGGGCGATTCATCTCTGTTTGTGAAAACCAAACGATTTGGATTTTCGTTGGGAAGAAAAATCTCAAGATTAGGTTAGGAATTTTTAAAATAAAATCGAAAAGGGATGCGGAATCATGAAGATATATGTTTGGAAAATAAAACATTAATTGGTGATTATGGAGTATTAATTGGGAAATAAAATAGGCAATAAAATATTTTAAGGAATTTATATAAGATTTAGGAAATTATTTGGAATTAAAAAATGGTGATTTATGAATTTAGGAAAAAGGGATTAAATTAAATATGGAGATATATATTTTAAAATAAATAAAGGTGGTGTAAAGTTTGAAAATATATTTTTAATTAATTTTGGGAATACTAGATGTTTATTTTAAATTTTTAGTGTGAAGAAAAATAGAGATGGGAAAATGGAATTGAAAAATCGGGAAAATTAAAAATCGGCACTCTTCATTGGTCACCACCCGTTCGACGCCATACCGCCCCGTCGCGCGCCGCCGCGCGCCGCCCGCCGTCACGCGCCCGCGCTCGCGCCCGACCCCGACTCGCCCGCATGCCGCGCCCGGACCCACCCGCGCCGCGCACCGCTGCCGCCACGCGCCCGCCCGTAGTACCGGCCCCGCCCGTGCCGTGCGCCGTCGTCGCGCCACCCGTCGCCGCCGCGTCCGGACCCCGCGCCCGCGCTCGCCACCCGTCGCCACCTCACCCTGGCCCCCTTTCGCGACCTCGCCACGTTGCCGCACCGCCGCCGTGCCGTCCTCCCCTCTTCCCTCGTTCCCTCTCCCCGCCGCGCCTATATAAG
Organism: Oryza australiensis; assembly: GCA_019925245.2. NCBI lineage: Eukaryota > Viridiplantae > Streptophyta > Magnoliopsida > Poales > Poaceae > Oryza > Oryza australiensis. Next base: position 284,930 of record JAIFGZ020000436.1, read on the forward strand.
ACCTCTCTCCCTCTCGTTTGCCCCACACCGGCGCCGCCCATCGCAGTTTCTCGCCGTCTTCCCCGCGTCGCTCCCGCCGCAACCCTAGCCACCAAACGCCGTCGTCGCCGCGAGCCCTACGGCTGTGCGCCGGAGCCCAACCGCCCTCCCCGAGCATCGCCATCGCCGGTAAGCCCGAGCCACCGCCCCTTCCCCTCGCTTGCGCCGGCCACTGGCCGCAACAGAGAGAGAAGAGAGAGAGGGAACCCGGTCGAACACCTTGCGCGCCGATGAATAGTGGGCAGAGGAAAAGAAAAAGGAAAAGAAAAATTAAAAAATGGGAAAAATTATAGAAAATTAGGAAAAATGTTTTGAAAAGATTTGAGGGAGTATTTGAGCAAAAATAAATTGTTTTCTTGTAAATTTTTCTTGGAGCAAATCGGACTTTTCGTAGATTTTCGTTTCGCATTGTTTTAACCCGGATTTTGTTTAATTCTTTTCGCCATTTAAATATGTTTCTCTTTGTGCTCGAACCTTCAAAACCTCGAGTACAAATCCCTCCGTTGTTATTTCTAAATCTATTTTCTCAAATAATTACGATCGTCGTTTTGCGAAAACCCCAGGGCATCGACTCGAGTTCAAACTCGGATTTTCCCTAACAACCCTCGTCCGACCTCGAGTAGAATTCTAGGCTAAATGTTTTGGATCATTTTATGGTTCTTTTCGATCTCTCGGTATTTTATTGTATTCTGATTGAATTCAATTGATCTTTCGCACGTACGGATAGGAGCCGAGGAAGCGAGCATCGACTACGTTGAAGACCCCGGTCAACACGTGTGCGAGAAAGGCAAGTCAACACTCCCATTTGAACATATTGATCCTATTTTGCAAAATGATGTTGATTTAACCTTCAAAACATGCATGCTATACACAAAATGAATACCTATGCTTGATGAGCCATGCCTTGATATTGATTACCTTTAGATACCATCTTGGTAACCATCGATGTGATATAACTGGAGGATAGCTTTGGTAAAATGCTTAGCCATGCTTATACTAGAATCTTGCATATTCATATATTTTACAAAATGCTATATTCTTGGGCAACTACCGTAAGGGAAGGTAGTTGGAATACGACATGTGGAGACATGAGCGCCACATTGCCTAAAACATGATGAAATGAGTTTTTATGAAAACCAAAAAGGAAAAACCAACGTTTTTAGACTGAGGCGGATGGATGGATTCGGGTGGATTCCGTGAAAGGCTAGTACCATCCCTGGTCAATTAAGGACCGAGCCATGAGACTACAACTTAGAACAAGCCAGTACAACTGTACTTCTCGAATGGGTATAGACCTAGCGGAGTAAATAACAGAGCGGAGGCAGTATCCCTACGTAGTGGTTCAGGTGTAGGCGTTGAGGTAAGGGCCTACCGGTGGGGGCTCACCACTCGGGGGTGCCTGGACGAAAGTTAAGGGCCTAACGGCAGGGGGTGTACCGCTGGTTGGTACCTGGGCAGAGATCGGGCATGCGATCAACATGAAGAAATGAAGACATGAAGAAAAGGACATGAAGATGGAAAGTTCAAGGATAGAGCAATTCTTTCTCTTACCCCGGGAACGCCAGAACTCCTCTCACTGCTAGGAAATGATGGCTAGAGTGCATGAGGACATAAATTCATGGAGCGGGTACTGCCAAAGTGAGGTTATCGAAAGGCTTTGCCATGACCGTCCCATATAGAGGGATGTAAGCTTATTCAATGAGTAGTTGCGGAGTACGGGTAAAGTGTACATCCACTGCAGTGTGAGTCAATCAATCTATTCGAATAGCCGTGCTCACGGTTAATGAGCGACGTGACAAGTTTCTCTCGTGGCTAGACTCTTAAACTTTAAACTGATGGGAATTGGGATTGCATAATGATTTTGAGTGCTGGGAAACCAACTTCTCTATCTAAGAGAAGGGGGAAGACACACCCAGAAACCATGACGAATCGGAGGTGGAAAGCTATCCTTGGGATCACAATGGATGGTGGACAGAACCGTCGCCGACTTAGTATACTATGGACCTAAAACTTGACCTGGCTAGATGTTAGGTTTGTGAAATGATTTGTGAAAATTGGCTTTGTGCAAATAAACCACAGCCTCCCTTTGAATGGCTCTATCATGTGCATCATTCCGTGATGGCTTGCTGAGTACGTTGGGTACTCACTCTTGCTATACGCACAAACTTCAGATGAAGGAAACGAAGAACTGGAGGGCCCCTATGCTCACTACCAGGAGGAATGAAGACAATGAAGCGCGCTAGGTCTTAGTCCCTAGTCGTTGCCTGTGGCAATAGACATGCCACTGCTTTTCGTCTGCCTATCTTATCTAAGCTCTGATTTTGGTTGATTTCGGACCAGTAGGTCCTATATGTATCGGATATTGCCTTCGGGCCTATTATTGTAATAAGTCATTGTAAGACTATTCGTGCACTTTGTACCTGGTAATTCAGAACTATATTCGTGGGTACCAAACTACTCGATCCAGGGATATGGTACTATGAACATGAATGATTCCCGTCCTAAAAAACGGGGGTCGACAGGCGTATACGTTGATTGAATATGATTTGGCTTATGATCCTTGAAATCTGTGAAAGGCCAAATTGTAGTAGATTTTGTAGTACACCATCATGTGGATATTGCTTATAAAGATGAGGTTTGCTTGCTTAGTGTTACACCTTGGAAGATTTATTTTGATGGTTCTTTATGCAAAGAAGGTCAAGGTATAGGTGTAGTTTTAATTTTGCCTAATGGTCAATGTTTTGAAGCATCGGTTCATCTAGAATAGTGTTGCACAAATAATCAAGCTGAATACAATGCTTTATTATTCGGTTTACAAGTGATACAGATCATTGGAGCAACGCATGTAGAAGCGTTTGGTGACTCAGAGTTGGTGATGCAACAAGTTGCCAGAGTTTACAAATGCCTTGATGAGTCGCTAAACAAGTATCTCGATCAATGTTTAGATATTATCACCAATTTCGATGATTTTGCTATTAAACATATTGCTAGGAGTGAAAATTCTAGAGCAAATGATTTGGCTCAGCAAGCATCTAGTTATAGTGTCAAGAGAGGGACATTTCTTATATTAGAAAAATCGGTGCTTGATCATAACTTTTTGGGCGAAATTGGCGAAGATACAGATTGCAGGCGGTCTGACCGGTGCATTGCTGCCGGTCTGACTGTGGATGGCAGGCGGTTTGACCGGCAGGTTACTTTCGGTCTGACCGCGGGTGGTCAGTGGTCTGACCGGCGTTGCTTGGCCGGTCAGACCAAGTTCACAGAAAGTGCTGGGGGGCACAATTCATCTGATACAGAGGCCGAATTAATTTTAAATTTGGTCGTTTGTACCGTAGAAACAGCACAAGATTGGAGAATATTTGAAAGATCCTAGTCTTAAGGTTGATCAAAAAATTCGGCGGGAAGCATTCAAATATACTTTGCTTGATGGAGATTTATATCGCCAAAATATAGATGGAGTGCTATTAAAGTTCTTAGATAATAATCAATCTAAAGTTGCTATGGGAGAAGTACATGAGGGTATTTGTGGGACTCATCAATCGGCCCACAAAATGAATTGGTTGCTTAGGTGAGCGGGATTCTATTGGCCAAAGATGATTGATGATTGTTTCAAATATTATAGAGGATGCGAAGCTTGTCAATGGTTCGGCAATGTTCAATTGGCACCGGCTATGGTGTTGAATCCTATTATTAAACCATGGTCGTTCCGAGGTTGGGCTTTGGATTTCATTGGTCAAATTTATCCTTCGTCATCAAAAGGGCATCGGTTTGTGCTAGTTGCGATAGATTACTTTACCAAGTGGGCCGAAGCCGTGCCGCTCAAGAATATAACTCATACGGAGGTAATTGATTTTATCTTGAAGCATATTATACATAGATTCGGTATTCCTCAAACATTGACTATGGACCAAGGAGCTTCCTTTATGTCTAAAGAGGTGAAAAGTTTTGCCGAATCTTATGGTGTCAAGTTGTTGAGTTCTTCTCCTTACTACGCTCAGGCTAATGGACAAGCCGAGTCAAGTAATAAAACTTTGTTAAAATTAGTCAAAAAAAGATTGAAAAACATCCAAAGAGGTGGCATGAGGTGCTTTCTAAGGCATTGTGGGCACATAGAACATGGTGCTACCAAGATAACCCCTTTTGAGTTGGTCTATGGACACGAGGCCGTTTTACAGTTGAGGTGAATCTTGGCTCTCTTCGATATATAAAGCAACACGATTTGTTGGTTGAAGACTATAAGACCTTGATGGGAGATAATCTTGATGAGATAATCGACAAACGTTTGAAGGCTTTGGAGGAAATAGAGAAAGAGAAGAAGAGAGTGGCTAAAGCATATAACAAAAGGGTGAAGGCAAATACGTTCCAAGTAGGAGATTTGGTATGGAAAATAATTTTGCCTTTGGGTTCTCGATCTAAAGAATTCGGTAAGTGGTCACCAAGTTGGGAAGGGCCTTATCGGATATGCGGAATCCTTCGAGGAAATGCATATTTTTTGGAAACACTTCAAGGAGAACGTTTTCAGCGAGCTATCAACGGTAAATACCTGAAGAGATACTTCCCAAGTGTTTGGCAAGATGCTTAGGGAATATTATGGCCGGTAATTACATTATCGCCCTAAGACAAACATGTTCTATGCTTTTAGATTCACAATGTTCATCATAAAAGGCAGGGGCATGTGTTTACACCCAAAATTGGTACCTATGATTAAAATAGGAAAATTACCAATATTTGGAAAATCTGCCGGCTTTCCTCCAGAGGGCCGGCTCGACCGCAATGGATAGGCCGGCCGATCGGGTTTAAGGGCCGATCAGACCGGCGGCATGTTGCCGGTCTGACCGACAGAGTCTGAAACCAAGACAATTTTATCGGTACTCAGGTTTCCTTGCTTCATAAGATATGTTTTGGGTTTCCTGAGGTGTTTATCCCGGATTGGACGTGGAGGAGGACCTGTAGAAGGCAAGACAACCCCTATTTAAGGGCTAAGGCCGGTTCAATTGGCAAGAGACAATACACAATACCCGAGATCAATCTTGGTTCTAGTTTTTAGCCAATTAAATCGTTCTTTTACTTTTTTCACATTAGTTTGTCCATCTTTGTCGATTTGCGCCGTAAATCGTCCACCGCCACTGCGAGAGTACGACACCTCTTTGTAGGTTTGTCTTGAAAACCTTCCGTTTGCCCACGAGACGGGTTTTTATCCATTGTTCTATTCAAATCGGCTTTGCTAGCCGGTTTAATCTACAAAACCCATCTTTGTTTAGTTTTTGCTAGATCGAGGTGGTTGGTGACTCCAGATCACCGCAAGGCGTTTAGGTGTGTCAATCCTTTTCGTCTTCTTGCCAAAAAAGTTGCCAATAGGTTCATCATTGTCCAACAACAATATGTCACGTTGTTTTGCCCCTGTGTATCTTTCAGGCGCACGGTGTGATCTTTCGGACCTACGTGGGGCTGGTATATCTACAACAGATGACGCAACATCTTGTTCCTCCTGTTGTGGTCCTGTGGTAGCTGAAATGTTTTCTAGTGGTTCTTGAATTTCTTCAAGATGCACAGTGCTCCCACTAACCTTTCTTGAAAGAAACTCTTTCTCCAAGAAAACACCATGTCGGACGACAAACACTTTGCCTTGTCCCCGATTATAAAAATAATATCCTTTTGTTTTCTTAGGATACCCCACAAAGAAGAATTTGTCAGATTTGGGTGTAAGCTTGTCAGATTGTAAACGTTTTACATAAGCTCCACATCCACAAATTTGGAGAAAAGACAAACTAGGGGGCTCCCCTCCATATCTCATATGGTGTCTTTTCCACTGACTTAGATGAAACTCTATTTAGTGTGAATGCAGTTGTTTCAAGAGCATATCCCAGAAGGATAATGGAAGATCACATTGGCTCGTCATGGACCGCACCATGTCCAACAAGGTGTGATTTCTCCGTTCGGACACCCAGTTCCATTGAAGAGTTCCTGGCGGAGTCAACTGTGGAACAATTCCACAATCTTTTAGATGATTACCAAATTCTTGGCTTAAGTATTCACCACCACGATCTGATCGCAGAAACTTAATTGTTTTCCCTAAATGATGATGTACTTCATTCTGGAATTCTTTGAACTTTCAAAGGATTTGGACATATGCCTCATTAAGTAAATATAACCATATCTACTAAAGTCATCGGTAAGGTAATGAAGTACTAAAAACCTCCTCTGGCCGTTGAGCTCATTGGTCCACATACATCAGTATGTACGAGTGCCAACAAGTCACTTGCTCTCTCACCGTGACCCGTGAAAGGTGCTTTTGTCATCTTTCAAAGTAAACAAACTCACATGTCTTAAATGATTCAAAATCAAAATAGTAAAGCAAACCATCTTTATGGAGCTTCTCTATGTGTTTCTCATTTATATGACCTAGGCGATAATGCCAAATAAATGTGGGGTTTATGTCATTTGGGAATTGCTTCTCTGTATTAATGTTATCAATGAGAGACTCTTCAAGATCCGAAAAGTATAATCCATTCACTAATGAAGTATGAAAATAGAACATATCTCTAAGATAAATTGAACAACCATTTTCCACTGATCTAAAATCATATCCTTCCGCTTGCAAACATGAAGCGAAAATAACGTTTTGACACAGAGCTGAAATACAATAACAATTATTTAGTTCCAAAACTAATCCTGAAGGTAAATGAAGTGGCATAGTGCCGACAGCAACTGTAGCAACCTTTGCTCCATTGTTGATGCGCCGGTTCACCTCGCCCCTTCTCAAGCTTCTACTTCTTCTCATTCCCTGCAACGACTTGGAAATATGAGCTACTGATCCCGTATCAAATACCCAATAGTCAGTAGATGAAGTAGCAAGATTAATTACTATAACTATCAACGGATGGATCGGCAGTCCTCCAAGGGGGATCCTTGAGGAAGTGAAAGAGAGAAGGTGGTGGAGAAGCTGCCCTCCAACGGATCTCGACGGTTGACTCGGTCCTAAGACGGGCAAAGAATGAGACACAAGGAATTATATTGGTTCAGCCCTCCCGAAGGATAATAGGCCTACATCCAGTGTGTGGTGTTCTTCCTTGGGGTGGATGATGAACAAGAGTTACAAAGGAGTGTGCTAGAGTTTGGAAGTTGGATCTCGCTTCCTCTCTCTGTCTCCCTACCCTCCCTTTTATATGTCAAGGGCGGCAGGAACAGATGAACTTGGGGGCCAAGAAAGCTAAGACTAAGAGAGACAAATAGTGGGGTACAAATAATATCTAATAAAGTACATGTTGGTCTGCTAGGTCCTGTACACCGTGGGTATCTTGTACTCCTGTCAGCCCTGGGACCCTGCTCATGTGCCGCCAGATGGTGTCAGATGCTGCCGGGCTGTCTCCTTTCTCTTCCTCCATGCCTGCAAAGTTTCCTCCCGAGGATGCTCGAGGTCGGGCAACGAGTCGAATACGAGAGATGGGGCCGAGGTCGGACTCGGGGAAAGGTCGACATGCCCAGCCCTCGGGGGGTCAGGCTCTCGGTCACATCTCGAGGACACTCGGTTTGACTTCGGTTGGGGTTCAATCCGGGTTTTTGAGGCACCCCGGGGTGACACCTCCCACAGCAGCCCCCGAGCCTAAGGAGGGGTGAAGCATCCATCCTTAGGGTCAGAGTTGTTTCGGAGTGTTGTCTTCAATTGATCCTCAGAGTTTTGAGCCAAGGTTTTGGCAGGTGCATCGCCTAGGTGCACCTGCCAGGTGTAGCCCCCGAGCCTAAGGGTGAATGGAACACTCAGCCTTAGGGTCAAGCTTTCTTCCAAGGTGTCGATCCCTAGCAGTTATTGTGAATCGAGATTTTGCAGGTGCACCTGGCAGGTGTATGCCCCAAGCCTAGGGTTGGATGGCACATCCGAGCCTGGGGTCAAATCATGAAGAGCGTTTTGTCAATCTCTCGATGATCCGAGTGATGCTCGAGGTCCTCCAAAAAAGGGGTTAGCCGACATGAACAGGTCCGCCGGTCAGAGGCGTTTGGCAGTCCCTGCTTGGACCGAAGGGCAGGCAATTTGGCCTTCAGCCCCCAAGTCAGAAAGTCCACTGCCCGAGAGCAGTGCGGATAGGTGAGGTGTCCGGGGCTACAGGCCTTGAGGCTCGAGGTAGCCCCGACCTCACTTGTGGACTAGCTTGGAAGCTTACATTCGAGTCGTCATGGTCACCACCCTGGGGCGGTGAAGAACATGGTCATGGTCAGGACTACTGCCCAAGGGCACATGGTAGTCCCGACCTCGACCGGGGGGCTGGCTTGGAAGCCTGGCCCGAGTAGTCGAGGCCATCACCCGGAGGCGATGGGATCGAGGTCATGGTCGAGACTACTGCCCAAGGGCGTATGGTAGCCCCTACCTCACTTGTGGACTAGCTCGGAAGCCCACACTTGAGTCGTCACGACCACCGTCCTGGGGCGATGTTAATCAAGGTTATGGTCAAGACTACTGCCCGAGGGCGCATGGTAGTCCCGACCTCGAGCAGGGACTAGCTCGAAAATCCACTCCGAGTCGAAGGAATCCATTACTTTTAAGTAATGGAGATGAGGTCGAGACCACTGCTTGAAGGCCATCTGTTGTCTCGATCTCGATTGAGGGCTAGCTAGGAAGCCCTTCTCTCGAGGTGTCGGGGTCCTGACCCGGAGGTCAGTGATGGTTTAGCATAGTCAAAGGAGAAGTTACCTGAACCTTGTCGCCAGTCGGTTACTTAGTCGTGAGGTATTCTCAATGAGTGGGGTCCCACCTATCAATGTGAATAGGAGTCCCGCTACATCTCGTCGGAAACCACGAAAACCGTGGCGATTCAACGGCTGGTCCCGTTCCCACTTCCCACTTTCCCGTTGTGTGAGATATGGTCGACGATTGGGGTGAGGCGGGAATGTCACTGGCGATTCCTTTGGGAGTCGCAACAAGCGCGCAAAAGACGCCATTACTCTCCATGAGAGACGAACGGTCCAGATCGAACGCCCGGGCGACGTGGACGTCGCGGAGATGAGGGGTTGAAAATGCCCCGGACGCTCCGTGCACGCCATTAACAGCGTTGCACGTCCTCCGATATTAGCGCTGTCGGCCTTTCCATCATTATAAACTCTACCGCCACCGGACTTCTCCTCTTCATTATGCTTCCCAATCGCCTAGGAACCAACCTCTCAAGCACCCACAACCTTCCTCTAGCTCGACCTCGCTTCAAACCACAGTGTCGCCATCCTCACTGTCGCTGCGTAGTTTGCTATCACAAGGGGCGGCAACTGTTTTGGCCGAAGGCGATGGCACCGAAGAAGTTGACAAAGAATATAGGAAAGGCCCCGGCAACGAGCGGAGACGAGGTCGAGACAAGCTCGCCCTTCGTTCCTCATGCGCGGGGAAGGCGACGATCGAGGAACTAGTACGACTCGACGTCCTCCCCTGCCATGGCATGACTTCATGGCGCGCCGCCCAAGGAGAGGCGTTCCCAACCCCGAACACCGGTGAGTTGGTTGTTTTCTCTTCCTTCCTCCTGCGCGGCTTAGGGGTGCTGGCCCATCCCTTTTCTGAGGTCTACTAGAGCACTACGGGATAGAGCTCTGCAACCTCAAACCCAATTGTATCCTCCAAATCTCTGTCTTCATTCATCTCTGTGAGGCCTACCTCGGGGTAGACCCGCACTTTGATCTCTTCCACCACTACTTCTTCCTGCGGCGGTCGAGGAGCGGCGACGTCATCGGCGGAGCGGAATCCAGCTCCGCGGAGGGATGGGCGAAAGCTACATCCCCGTCGACATGACTTCCTCCAACAAGGGGTGGCACACAGAGTGGTTCTACATTGCGAACCACGAGCCGGCCCTCAGTGAGGACATCCACAAGGAGTCATTAACCAATCTCAATTGGGTGGGCACTTGTTGCTCCTGCAACCAGGATTAGGTCAACGAACTCATCGAGCTGATCAAGGACCTGAGGAGGCGAGGTCTGAGCGGTGTCCACGTGGTGCGTAACTTTGCCCTCCATGACATCCAGCCTTGCATGCGTAGGGAGCGCATGGTGTACCTGTGCCCGGGCGACGCGATGGTGCCCGAGGAGAGCGTGCACCACTGGCTGTCGGTCTTCTACCAAGGCACGACAGGTTCTGGTGAAGGGGGCTCAGAGCCTTTCTCGACGGACAACCCTCCTTTTGTGGTAAGATCGACCCCTTTCTTTGTTTTTGAAAGTTTTTGTTTTGCCTAGTGTCTGACCTACCAGGGGTCGAAACTGATAGGGTAGGACATATGTGTCCCTGGCCTTGATCCCCAAGCCTGCTCGGTCGACATGCCGAGCGTCCGGTGGCCTTCCGTAAGGCCTGAGGGAAGGGGAAGGGGAAGGGAGCTTGGGCTTCCAGAACGGCAGGAGGAATCCGGCGCCATGGTGCCGAGAGGCACCAAGCGGAAGCTGGTGCTCGAGTCCTCCTCTAAGGAGGGGTACAATGACTCGTCCGACTCGAACGTGTCAAGGATGAAGCCCACGCCGCCACCGAAGAAGACGACGAAACGGATCAGCTTCAAGTTCAAGGCGTAAGTGTAATCCTTGAACCCGAGTGAAATTGCCCTCCTCCCTTTTTACATTGAAAGTTTCCTCCTTGATCAGGCCCGTTGGAGATGTCAGGCCCCACACCGAGGCAGCTCTGGGGGCGACCAGGGTCGTCGAGCCGGTCGCCGCAAGGGCCACCGGCCCTTCCCCGCCTACCAAGGGCTCGGGGGTGGCAGCGGTGACCGACCCTGAGGAGGAGCACCCGCCGGTGGAGACTGCCGGTGGGTCCAAGGAGGAGGTGCCCGAGAATGTGGCCACGCTGGCAGCCAAGACTGCCGCTGAGGCTACGCGAGCGACTGAAGCGCCCACCGAGGCTAAACAGGCGGCGAAGGTATCCGCCGACACCGAGCAGGTGGCCAAGGCTTTTGTCGAGGCCGGGCGAGTGGCAGCGGCGGCCACGAAGGTCGAGGTTGATGGCTGGGTGGAGGAGGCTGCCGCCGGAGTAATTGTGCTGGCCGCCAAGTCGGCTGCTGAGGCTGTAGCCCGTTAGCTAGGGGCGGTGAGAACTCCTCCGGCATCGGTTGGGGCCAGTTCAGCAACATCGTCGACGACGAGAACGTTACTGAGCTGCCCATCGAGGGTCTTGCCGCTTCGCCCATGATCGACGCCGAGGAGCTCCATGACGCCGGGGTCGAGAGGACGGCACCATCGAGGTCGTCGACACCGGGGCCACCGGGGGTGAGCTGGAAGTCGGGGAAGGCTCCGGGTCCCAAGCCGATGACTTGTCGGAGCTCGACCACCATTTCGCCAGCATCCAAGGCTTGTTCATGGTAAGGCTCAAATATTTTTCCTTCTTTGCATGACTCTTGTCTGACTTTCTGTTGTTCTAGAGGCGCACTCGTCCGTCCGGGCCATCGGAGGCCGAGCGGGCACAGGAGGAGAGACTTGTGGAGGCTTGTCGCCATAAGTTCGCTTACCTTTGCCCCTCTTCTTCCTCCTCCCATCCTGAAACGGTTATATAAGTTTTCGCAGGGGCTCGGGATGCCCTCGAGCAAGCCGAGGTCCTTCGAGTTGAGCGGAACAGTGCTCGAGAGGCTCTCAAGCTTTCCAAGAACGCCGGAAGGCGGCCGAGGACGCCCAAGGCACCTTGGAGGTGCAGCTCGGGAAGGCTCGGGCCGAGATGGAGGGGTTGGCTCTAGCCAGGGCCGAGGTCGAGAAGGCCAGGGCCGAGGCCGAGTCTGCTAAGGCTGAGGCCGAATCAGCTCGGGCCGTGGCCGAGCAGGCCAAAGCCTCGGCCGAGTCGGCCAAAGCTGAGGCAAAGGCTGCCAAGGCTGAGATGGAGGCGTCGTTGACCACGGTCGGGGAGGACCTTTCCGCCACGGAGAGCACAATGGCCAAGTGTCAACCCCCATTTTTGAGGATGAGAATCATTTGTGTTCATAGTACCATATCCCTGGATCGAGTAATTTGGTACCTATGAACACAGTTCTGAATTACCAGGTGCAAAGTGCACGAATAATCTTACATCGAAATTATTACAATAATAGGCCCGAAGGCAATATCCAATACATATAGGACCTATGGTCCGGATACAACTAAAAGCGAGTTTAGATAAGATGGCAGTCGGAAGGCAGCGGCATGTCGATTGCCACAGAACGACCGGGACTAAGACCTAGTAGACGCCTTCTCCTCCATCGCCCACCCCGGCAGAAGCATAGGGGTCCTCCAGTTCTTTGTTTCCTCCATCGAAGGTTTGTGCGTATAGCAAGGGTGACTACCCAACGTACTCAGCAAGCCGACACGGAATGATGCACATTATAGGGTCATTCAAAGGATGGCTGTGGTTCATTTGCACAAAGCCAATTTTCACAAATCATTTCTCAAACCTAATATCTAGCCAAGTCATGTTTTAGTTCCATAGTATGTTACAACGGCGATGGTTCTGTCTACCATCCATCGTGATTTCCAAGGATGGCTTCCCGCCTCCGGTTCGTCATGGTTTTCTGGGGAGTCCACCCCTTCTCGCATTTCGAGAAGTTGAGTCCACCAGCACACAAAATCATTATGCAATCCCATCCCATCATTTTAAAATTTATGAGTCTAGCCACGGGAGAAACTTGTCACATCGCTCATTAACCGCGAGCACGGCTATTCGAATAGATTGATTTACTCACACTGCAGTGGATGTACACTTTACCCGTACTCCGTGACTACTCATTGAATGAGCTTTTATCCCCTTCATATGGGACAGTCACGGCAAAGCCTTTCGATAACTTTGCTTCGGCAGTACCCGCTCCATGAACTTAAATCCTCTTGCACTCTAGCCGTCCTTTTCTAGCAGTGAGAGGAGTACTGACGCTCCCGGGGTAAGGGAAAACTTTCACAACATTCCCATTCATTACTCAACACTTAGGCCGCAGACTTATCTCAATAACTAGAACCACCTCTTCACTCAAGAACCACTATACAGGGATACTGCCTCCGCTCGGCTATCTACTCCGCTAGGTCTATACCCATTCAAGAAGTATGGGTGTACTAGCTCGTTCCAGTTATAAGTCTCATGGCTCGGTCCTTAATTGACGGGACGGTGTAACACCCGAAAATCGAAGAAATTAAAATTGAAATTTAAAAATCGGAACTCACAAAAACCTTTTGGGGTCATTGCTTCTTCTCGAGTTTTTTGATCTTATTTGCCAGTTCCGTTGCGTAAGAGTTTCTTCTGGAATTACTTTGTTGTAAAGTTGGATAAAACCCTAAGCTTTGAAATCCCAGCTGGGAGAAATAGTTCAAAATATACTTTTGAAAGTGGATAAATATATAATTATGGTGATTTATAAGGGCTTCATTGAAAAGAATATATTTTTGTTTAAATCCTAAATTGGTGATGGAAAAATAATAAACATTTGGATTTGAATGATGAAAATATTTTTGAAAAAGAATTATGAAATTTAGAAACTTATTTTTAACCTAAAGACCTATTTTCTTGAATTTAAAGGGAGGAATAAAATAAATATGAAAAATATATTTTGAATAATAAAGAGTGGGGGAAATAGTTTGAAAATATAATTTCAAAATTATTTTGGGGATATTAGAATTTATTTTGGATTTTTAGGGTGAAAGAAAATAGGAATGGGAAAATTAGGAATTTAATCCGGGGTAAATGAAGAATTGCACTATTCATTGATCAGCAGGTGTTCGATCGTGTTCGGGCCCTCGCGCGCGTCGCAGCCGCTCGCCACGTCGCCGCGTCACCCCGTTCTGCGCACAGCATCCGCCACGTCGCCCGCCATGCCACACGTACACGCGCGCACACGCGCTCCCGCGGTCGCCGCCCGCACGCTCGCCGCGTCGCCGCCCGCCATGCCACCGTACGCCCGTGCACGCCCGCCGTGCCTCGCCCGTGTCACCAAGTCCCCATCCAGCCCCGTCGTGCCTCGCCCGCGTCACCCCCTAGCCTCGCACATTCCATGCCGTACACCCGCACGTCGCGCACGACGCACGCGCGCGCTGCCCCGTCCTCGCCGCGCTGCGTGACGTCCGCCGTACCCGTGCGCGTCACCAGCCCCACGCAGTTGTCCGTCACCGCACGTCGCCACGACCTCCACGCGCGCGCACCACACCACTGTGGCCTCACCGCACTGCCGTCAGCCGCACCCGCGCTCCCATGCCGTCGCCACGCCGCTGACGCCGCACCAGTGCGCGCCCCGATCGTCGGCCGCCTATAAAACGAGCACCCTGAACCGAGTTGCCCATGTAGCATTTCTCCCTCATTACTCCCTCTAGCTTTCCCCCAAATTATCCCCAATTTTCTGCCCGCCGAACTCCCCGCCTCGTCCGTCGCCATGCACACGTCGCTAGGTCACCCCATGCTTCTTCGGCCGAACCATCGCCGCCATTAGCACCGCGAGCCCCTAGGATGCTCCCAAGCCCTCGCCGTGGCCGTGCTATCGCCGGAACGCGCCGCCGACGTGCGCCGTCGCCGCCTTAGCCGCCTCGCCATCGCCAGCTCTCCCCGCCGCCCCTCTGTCCCGGCTAAGCCCTGGGATGGGTTCCCCGTGGTCCCTAGATGGTGAAAGGACCCCTATACTAGCTATTCCGGCCCTCCCTCACCGTCGGCACCCTCTTCTTCCCTGTTGGCGCCGCGCTAGCGAGAGAGAGGGAAAGAAAAGAATAAGGGAAGGAAGAGAAAAAAAGAGAGAAAGAAAAAAAAAAAAGAAAGAAGGGAAAGAAAAATAGAAAGAAATTAGGGAAAAATTTTGGGAAAAATTTTGGAGATATTTTGGGAATATTTACGCCAAAATTCTATAGTTTTCACAGGCATTTTCTTCAAAATGAAATGAGCTCCTATATACGATTTTCGGAGAACTTTGCGTTACGAAAACTCTTCCCGAAGATTTATTTTTATTTTTATTGTTTCTTTTCAAATTATACTTAACCTTTTGAACTGAATAAAAATATATCAACGAATCTCTTAAACAACATTCGTAAGATCCTCGCTTCATCACTTGATTGGTTCTTTTTGCAAAAAAACCCTAGATAACCGTAACTCGATATTACAGTTGGTTTTACTCTAAGTCCTCCGCAACTCGTGCAAAGTCATAGGGAGATATTTTGGTGTACTCTTTTTGGTTTTCTTGATTCCTTATTTGTTCTTATCGAATTTTAATTGGATTCAATATTTTATTTCGCACGTATGGATAGCATCCGAAGAAGCGACACGACTACGTCGAGGACCCCACTCAACAAGCGTGCGAACAAGGCAAGTCATCACACTCTTTGAACATATTGATCCCAATTGTGAAATGATGTTATTTTAAACTTTAAACATGCATGCTATACACAAAGAATTACCTACACTTGTTATGCCATGCCTTGTTATTGATTACCTTTAGAATTATTCCTTGTAACCCTCAATGTGATACATACAACCGGAGAATAACTTCGGCAAAATGCTTAGCCATGCTATTAGTAGATTCATGCATACTCATGATTTTATAAAGAGCTTTATGCTTGGGCAACTACCTTAGGGAAGGTAGTTGAGATATGGCATGTGGAGACATGAGCGCCACATTGCCATGAGAATGATAAAATGAGTTTTGATGAAATACCAAACAAATGTTTTAGACTGGGGCGGCTGGAAGATTTGGGTGGATTTCGGAAAAGGCAAGTGCCGACCCTGGTCAATTAAGGACCGAGCCATGAGATAGCCGGGAAACGAGCTAGTACAACCGTACTTCTCAAATGGGTATAGACCTAGCGGAGTAAATAGCCGAGAGGAGGCGGTACCCCTGCATAGTGGTTCTTTTGTATGAGATGAGATTGGGAATGGATGATTGAAAATCCAAATTAATCATAACTTGATAAATAAAGTATTCCCTTACCCCGGGAGCGCCAGAAGTCCTCACACTGCTAGAAAAGGACGGCTAGAGTGCAAGAGGGTTTAAGTTCATGGAGCGGGTACTGGCAAAGTGAGGTTATTGAAAGGCTTTGCCGTGACCGTCTCATGTGTTGGGACATAGGCTCATTTGTTGGGGCATCGCGGAGTACGGGTAAAGTGTACATCCACTGCAAAGTGTGAATGAATCAATCTATTCAAATAGCCGTGCTCGCGGATATTGAGCATCGTGACAAGACTTTCGCTTGGCTAGACTATAAACTTTAAAATGATGGGATGGGTTTGCATGATGATTCTTATTCACTGGTGGATCAACTTCTCGAGATGCGAGAAGGGGTGGACTCCCCAGAAAACCATGACGAACCGGAGGCGGGAAGCCATCCTTGGAATCACGATGGATGGTAGACAGAACCGTCGCCGACTTAATGAACTGTGGAACTAAAACTTGACTTGGCTAGTTGTTAGGCTTGTGGAAAGATTTGTGAAAATTGGCTTTATGCAAAAGAACCCCAGCCATTCTTTGAATAACCCTATCATGTGCATCACTTCCGTGTTGGCTTGCTGAGTACGGTTGGTACTCACCCTTGCTATACGCACAAACCTTCAGATGGTGGAAATGAAGACTTGGAGGATCCATATGCCTACTACCAGGAGGACGAAGAAGCCGATGGCGCTTGCTAGGTCTTAGTCTCCGGTCATTGCCTGTGGCAATTGACAAGCCGTTGCCTTCATTCTGCTACCTTACCTAATTTCTACTTTTGGTTGTATCTGGACCATGAGGTCCTATATGTTGGATATTGCCTTCGGGCCTATTATTGTAATAATTTTGATGTAAGACTATTCGTGCATGTGCACCTGATTATCCAGTACTGTATTTCGTGGGTACCAAACTACTCGATCCAGGGAAATGGTACTGAGAACACGAAAGATTCCCGTTCCAAAAACAGGGGTCCACAGACAGTTCTTTCCTTTACCATTATCCACCCAAATCCAACCATCCGCCCTACTCCAAAACATTGGTTTTGTATTTTTTATTTTTCATCAAAACTATTTTCATCATGATCAAGGCAATGTGGCGCTCATGTTTCCACATACCGAGTTCCAACTACCTTCCCAAAGATAGTTGCCCAAGCACGAAGCTTCTTTGTAAAATCATGAGTATGCACAAAGCTAATATTAGCAGGGCTAAGCACTTTACCGAAGTTATCCACCGGTTATATCACATCGAAGGTTACAAAGAATAATTCTAATGGTAATCAACATCAAGGCAGGGTATATCAAGCATAGGTACTCATTTGTGTATAGCATGCAAATTTGTAATTTAAATCAACATCATTTCACAAAGTAGAATCAATATGTTCAAAGGGAAGTGTTGACTTGCCTTGCTCGCACACTTGTTGGCCGGGGTCTTCAACGTAGTCAGTGCCTGCTCCCTCGCTTGCTATCCGTACGTGCCTAATGTTCTACTCGAGTTCGACGAGAGTTTTTGGGATAAAATCCGATTGAAAAGCGATTTTGGGATTTTAGGTTTTCGCAAAATGTCGATCCAATTTAATTAAGGGATAAATTTAAAAGCGCTTGATCAAAAGAATTAGTGCTCGAGGTTTTGGAGGTCCGAGCACCAAAGATTATATTTTTAATGGTGGAAAAAAAATAGATAAACTTCAGATTAAAAACGACGCGAAAACGAAATCTCCGAAAATTCGATTTTGATTTCTGAATTTGCACAGAGAAAATACACGAGAAAACAATATATTTTTGCCCAAATATTTTCCAAAATATTTTCTAAATATTTTTCCTAATTTTCCTGAATTTTTCCATATTTTTCCCCTTTTTTCTTTTTCCTTTTTCTATACTTTTTTCTTCCCTTACTTTTCTTTTTTTCTTTTCTTTCTTTTCTTTTTTTCTCTCCTATTCCTTTCCTTCCTCTCTGTTCGACCACGCCCTCCCTCCCTTCCTCTCTGTTTCCGGCCGGCGGCCGGCGCTAGCACGAGGGGCAGCGGCCCGGGGACTTATCGGCGACGACGGCGACGATGCGGGCGCGGCAGAGCTCCGGCGCACGGCGGCGACGACTTGCGGCGGCTTGGGCGCACGGCGGCAGAAACGGTGAGGGAGTGGAGGAAAGGTGGGGCGAGGTGGGGAATGGGAAGGGCTTGGCCCTTTTTATAGCCACGGTGAGAGAGGGGAAGAGAGGAAGGGGGCCTGCGCGGCGGCGGCGGGAACGCCACGCGGCGGTGTCCGAGGCGGGCGGGCGGCGCGCGTGCACGCACGACGTGCGCGACATGGGTGACACGGGCGGGGCGCGTGCGGCGGCGTGGGTGACGCGGCGGGGCTGTGCGGCGGCGTGGTGACGCGCGCGGCGCGCGGCGGTACGGGCGGTGACGCGTGGCGCGGCGAGGCGCGCGTGGGCGGGCTGGTACGGCACGGCACGGCGGCAGGTGGCGCACGCGCGCGCGGGTCCGAGCGCGGCGTGTGCGGCGCGGCGACGCGAGGCGGGCTCGTACGGCGCGGCGATGCGCGGCAGGGATGGCGCACGCGCGGTACGGCGTTGAGCATGTGGCACATGATGAAAAGTACGCTTATCATGAAAAGTGCGCCTTCCTAATTTTCCCGATTTTTAGCTTTATTTTCCTAAATCTTTTCCTTTCACTCTAAAAATTCAAAAGAAAATCTAATATTTCCAAAATTAGTTTAAAAATATATTTTCAAACTTTTTCCTTCTTTTTATTAGTTTAAAAATATATTTCACACATTTAATTTAATCCTTTTTCCTTGAATTCCGAAAAATATAATTTTGATTCGAATAATTTCTAGACTTCATATATCTTTTAAAATATTTTATCACTCATTTTATTCACTAATTGATATTACACAACCACCAAAATAATGTTTTGTTCCCAAATATATATTTTTATAAATCCATAACCCTTTTCCTATTTTATAATAAAATTCCCAACTCTAAACTCCGAAATTTTTCTCCCAATGAAAATTCAAATCGTTTGGTTTTTCTCAAACATCGAGATGAATCACTCACATATAAATTTATGCAACCAAGCTGGGAAATAAGAAACAATAAACACGATCAAGAAGCAACAAACAAAAAGTTTTTGTAAGTTCCGATTTTTAATTCTCGATTTTAAATTCTCTGATTTTCAGGGCATTACACCAAGCTGGCCAAAGAACTGAAGGATGCCAATGCTTCCACGGAAGGTAATCGTTAATTCCTACAGTCATCCCCAACTCATGCTTTTCCTTTCTCACCTCAATTTTCACGTCTTGGCCTCGTTCCTACACAGAGCGCGTGGAGATTTCCCGTCGACAGATTGGTCACCTTAAGGGGCTCCTGGAAGTGGTTGAAGCTCGGCTGGCTGAGTTCAAGATGGCTCTCTCGCCATTCTGAACCGGGCCGACAACGACCTTCCTCCCGCCCAGAAACCCGTGATGAGTTCCTCAACCGCCTACGGGATTGTCCTCGTTGGCTCGACGTCTTCGTCGTAAGGACGCCGCGAAGGCTGCGGTGAGAGTGGCCCTCAAGCATCCTCGGTCGTCGGTTCCCGGAAGTTCCGGTTGCCGACATCGGCCTAGGGTGGCCGAAAGGCCTCGAAGCCGACGAGCCCGATGCCATAGTCACCAAATTTGACAAGATTGCCTACCGGGTTGTTGACCTCATAGAATTTTGATTACTCCTTGCTGTAATAGCCCTGAGTAGGAAGGACATAATATTTTTTATATTAATATCAGGGTCTCATGCCCTATCCTTTTGCATTGCCACGCCAAAGGGTGTTCGACTGAGGCATGCGTAGGTTCAACTTCGCCTGCTCATATGATTCTCAACGTTTAGGCCTTAGAAAATGATCTTTGCCTGGAATAGCCAAGAGGATTCTCTAACCGGACTTTGATAGGTTCTGAATCGGCCTTTCGCATAATGTCATTCATTTTACAAGCTAGGCGAAGCGAAGGGTCTCGAAAGACCAAATTTCCCAAGTATTTCGACCATACGACGGGCCATTGTCGCGTTTCAACTTCAACCCAAGTTTGACTCTAGGAGGGAAAATCTGACTCTGACCGGAGGGGGATGGGATTGAAGCAACGCGTTTGGCAAAGTCGTATTTCTCTGATACTCAGGAAAGAAGCCGTATTGGCAAGTAGTCACTGACTCGATCGATAACATTCCGTCCGGAGAGCCCGGAGCACATGGGTCGGGGCCACGAAACTCAGAGCTGGTCATGAGGACTTGCGCAGAAGTTATCAAATCGTTTGGTTGTTACTTGTCAATCGGGAAGCATCGCTAAGCCCCCGAGCGGCAAAGGCAAGCTCGACAAGCAACCTACCAACATATCGACCATTTAAGCGATCACCTAGAAGGTTCAAAGCTCGATATGTACGATGCTATCAAGGCCAAAATCATTCGTCTGTATGATGCTGGTTTCATTCGGCCTTGCCGATTCGCTGAATGGGTTTCTAACATAGTTCCAGTGGTCAAGAAGAACGACAAACTTAGGGTGTGTATCAAATTTTGAGATCTAAACAAAGCTACCCCTAAGGATGAATACCCAATGCTGATTGCCGATTTGCTGGTTGATGCTGCTTCAGGGCACAGAATTATAAGTTTTATGGATGGCAATGCGGGGTATAATCAACTTTTCATGGCCGAGGAAGACATCCACAAGACTGCCTTTTGATGTCCTGGTGCAATCGGTTTATACGAATGGGTTGTGATGACTTTCGGTATGAAAAACGCTGGAGCTACGTATCAAAGAGCCATGAACTACATCTTTCACCATCTGATTGGCTTGTTGGTTGAGATCTATATTGACGACGTAGTCGTGAAATCGAAAGAAGTTGATGACCATATAGCCGATTTGAGAAAAGTTCTCGAGAGAACAAGGAAATATGGCCTGAGAATCCCACAAACTATGCCTTTGGCGTATCAGCTGGATAGTTTTTGGGCTTTCTTGTCCATGAAAGGGGGATTGAGGTAAAACAAAGGAGTATTAATGCGATAAAAAATATTCAACCTCCACAGGACAAGAAGCAATTGCAGTCCCTGGTTGGTAAGGTAAATTTTATAAGGAGGTTTATTGCTAATTTATCGGGAAGATGGAGCCCTTTACAGTTATTGTAAGGTTGAAAGCCGACCAGCAGTTTACTTGGGGGGCAGAGCAGCAGAAAGCTTTGGATAATATCAAAGAATATTTAAGGTCCCCTCCAAAATTGATTCCTCCACAAAAACGGGTGCCTTTCAAGTTATACTTGTCAGCCGATGAAAAGTCAATCGACTCGGTCTTGATCCAGGAGTTCAAGGGCAAGGAAAGAGCAGTATTGTATTAGAGAAGAAGGCTTCTGGATGTTGAGACAAGTTATTCTCCGGTGGAGAAATTATGCTTATGCCTGTATTTCTCATGCATGAAGTTCAGGCACTATTTGTTGTCCAATGAATGCACCATAGTCTGCAAAGCCGATGTTGTCAAATATATGCTATCAGCTCCAGTGCTAAAAGGGCGAGTTGCCAAATGGATATATGCCTGGACAGAATTTGATCTCAGGTATGAGTCACCCAAGGCAGTCAAGGGCCAGGCCATAGCCGATTTTATTGTTGAGCATCGTGATGACTCAATCGGCTCGGTTGGCATAATACCTTGGACTATGTTCTTTGACGGATCGGTTTGTACCCATGGCTGTTGTATCGGCTTTGTCATCATATCACTTAGGGGGCAAGTTTTGAATTTGCTCACACTATCAAGACCTATACTACCAATAACCAAGCCGAATATGAAGCAGTTCTCAAAGGATTGCAACTTTTAAAAGAAGTTGAAGCCGATACCTGGAGATCATGGGTGATTCGTTGTTGGTCATCAACAAGCTCGCTGGAGAATATGAATGCAAAAATGATGCGTTGATGATCTACTATGAAAAATGCCAAGAGTTGATGGAAAATTTTTGGCTAGTGACTTTAACACACACTCCTCAAGAGCAAAATGTTGAAGCTAATGATTTAGCTCAGGGGGCATCAGTATACAAGCCGATGGTCAAGGACATCAAGATAGAGATTGCTATCATTGCAGCTCATGAATGGAGGTATGATGTTTTTAATTATCTGCAGAATCTGTCTCAATCGGCTTCAAGGAAATTGTGTTATAAGGCTTTGAGATATGTTTTGCTCGAGAATGATCTTTACTATCGAACAATTGATGGGGTATTGCTCAAGTGTTTGAGTGCCGATCAAGCCAGAGTTGTAATGGGAGAAGTGCACAAGGGCATTTGATCTTGCCGATTGGTACTCATGACAATAAATTCAGCAAGTGGTCATCGAATTGGGAACGACCCTTTCAGATCTACAAGTGTGTTTTCAAAGGGGCTTACATGTTGCAAGGGTTAGATGGAGAAGTTTTTGGAAGGGCTCTCAATGAAAAATATTTGAAAAAAATATTATCCAAACGTTTGGATCAATTCATGATTCGGTTGTGTTGAGCCGATACATGGTAGCCGATGTGTTTATATCGCCTTTAGACGGCCGATATAAGTTATATCGCCCTTAGTCTCTTCAAATTTATCATAATCGGTTGTGCTCTACCAATATGTGATGGCCGATATAAGTTATATTGCCCTTAGTCTTTTTCTTATCATAATCAGTTATGTTTTTGCCGATATATGATGGCCGATTTTGTGTGATATCGTCCTCAGCCAAGCTATAATTTTATCAATGATCGGCTAACATTGTAAAATTAGGGGGGCATATATACACACATCAGCGAACTCAAGTGGACTTCTTACGTGGACATAAATTTTTGTGAACTTCAAAAAAAAAATTCAACGCATATCAGATTACAAGAATCGGCACGAGTTATATTACAAGGCTTATAGCCGAAGTTCACAGAGTTTGCAAAGAGCAACACAAGTTATATTACAGAAGGTCTCAATTGTTCAAGCTAGCCCTATTACATGGATCGGCTCAGCTAGACACGAATTCATTAATTGCCGATATCACCTTTCATCGAATTCGATCGATGTCTTCAATGGTCTTGGCATCGGCAGCATCATTCCCAAGGATTATTTTTAGGGCTTATGTAAGATCTGACAAGTTTCTCATTGAAGCCTTCAACTTGGATTTATGCTCTGATACAATCCTTGGGAGATCGGCAATTCTTTTCTCTTCGGATGTTATATCGTCATCACATTTGGCATGCTCGGCTAGCAGTTCTTCTTTGTGTTTGCGCAGTCGATCAAGATTAGAAGTTAGCTCAGCGGTCATCTCATCGAGCTTGGCCTTGTCTTCTACTATGGATCGCTGATTGACTTCTATTGTAGCTTCAAGGGCTGTTCTTTCTCGCCGATCGGCCATCCGTTGCTTGGCTCTCTCAAACTTGTGCCGATGTTGTTTAAGGTATGCAGCTTCAGAGATGGCGTCGGCTATGTGGTCTGGGAGCTGATCTTGAATGTCTTCGAATCTGGCTCTGATTGATCCACAGTCAGTAACTAGGAAGTCTAAAGAACCTTCTAGCCGACGAGCCAAATCTTGCAGTATTGTTTTCAAATCATCGGCAGCAGAGGCTACGATGTTGTCGGTGGTGTCCTCCTCATCATCCAAGAATTCCTTTATATCAAAAGGAAACATATTGGCTAGAGCCTGCAAAGAGAATATTGGAATTGATAAGTATTGAGACTATTCGTCATTGAAAGCTTTGAAAGTAGCCGATATAAAGTCAAAGGACTTACAGGGATTACAGGAGCCGATGTTATTTCTGCCTAATTGTTGTGGCTGCCCCTAGACAATGGAGTTCTTTCACTAGATGCCTGGGGGCAGGTGTTGGAGAGCGAGGAGGCTGTACACAAAGAAAGACAGGTTCGACTAAGCATCGGTTAGTTAAAAAAATGAAAAAATTTCAAAGTCGAGATTACCGATGGGGCTGGAGCCGATTTCTTCCTTGAGGCCAACTTCTTTTCTGCAAAGACAAAGAACTTAATGAGGGGTTATGTGTGAATTTAAAGGAAGAGGATTTCGGATAAATGCATACTGGGTTAGGTCGACGTTGAGGTTGACGTCTTGGAGGACTTGGTGTTTTTTGAGCCCGGTCATCGGCTGGCGGCGTCTGCATAGATCTCCTTGGCTCGCTTGTCCGTAGCCTCGTCAATGGCTTCATTCACTTCTTCTTGTTCTAGGAATGACTCTAATTCTGGATCCAAGTCTGGTAGATCATTGGCTGTAGTTGTTTTCTGTTTCTTTGAGGTTCTCTTCTGTACAGCTGATGGATCGGCAGACGATGGTTTGGCTCTTTTCTTCCTTTGAAGTGGCTCTCGGGTTTGGCCATGGAGCAAGGTTGATGTCCTAGGGGCATTGTAGCCGATTCTTGAGGGGGCCAGTCCACCGCTGTTGGGAAGGATGCCGCTGGCATAATTGATGGCCACCCCGGTGTTGCTGATGTGTGGAGGAGATGACTCGGTATTCTGCAAGCAAGAAAACAAAGAGTTAGTTAAATAATAAAGTAGGATAGCCGATAATAGATAACAATTAACAAGAGAGTGAGAAGTGCTTACCTCTGGAATCAGCTCCGGGTATATGGTGGTGAGGTACATGGAAGCCGATTGGTGAAATAGATGTTTTTCCATTCATTTCACCATCAGCTAAAGGTTGCAGTCCTCGTTATGTGGAGATTATGGCAATCGGATACCCTCATGGAAAGCTTGTTCGACTGGAAATAGGGATAGGTTATGTTTATGGATTATGTAAACCAGTTATGACTTGGGTGTTACGTTGCCGATCAGATAAGGCAACGGCTCATAGTCATAACTTGGTAAGATTGAGGAAACCGACTTAGAATATGATAGGGTTTCCGACTTGTAAGCCCGCCCTCCGAGACTATATAAGGGGGGTAAGGGGCGTCCCTTGAGGGAGAGGAGCTTTAGGAGCAAGAGATCAGATTCATGAGCAACAGATCTTGAGATCACTAAACACTCGGCGGAGCGAATCCCCGAAACAGGAGTAGGGTATTACCTCACGAGAGGGCCTAAACCTGTCTAAACCTTCGTTTTCCACTTAACCCATTGTGCTTGGCGATCTTGACTGCACCCCCAAATTTCTATTGCCGAAACCAGGTTTGGACAGTTGGCGCGCTAGGTAGGGGACTGCGCGTCAAGATTTCTTCTTCATCTCGCCGACAAGCGCAATGGGATCTTTACCAGGCATCGACGACTTCGCCGCCAAAGGACTCAACAAACTCTCCCTTCCCGACTCGGATTTGGACCAGTCGGGAGGGGGAACCCGCTCGGCGTAGTTCGGGTTACCGAACAACGCTGAGATCTACGACAAAGTTCTGACTTCCGAAGCGGAGTCTATCCACTTGGAAGGAGGAATCCACTCAGCGCCGTTCGGATCACCAAACGCCGCTGAGATCTACAGCCACCTCCTGACCTCCACGTCGGAATCCATCCACTTGGGAGGAGAAACCCTCTCGGCGCCGTTTGGGTTACCAAACGCCGCTGAGATTTATTGCAATCTCTTTTCTTCCGAGTTGAAATCAACTCACTCGGGAGAACCATTGCCACCCAGCTATGACCCGAACTGGAACAATCCAGATTCAAGCAATCCAGGCTCAAGGGAAATCGCCGTCATACTTCAACCGTTTGGATCATGCTCATGCACGGAGCTCGATGAGTACCTTAGCTCTTCAGACTTTGATGACCTCTACGACATCTCCACGGACGAGGCCAATGACTCCGACTTCGACAAGCATTACGATCCAAGGTGCTTCGACGTTCTCATGGCTGAGGTGGCCGAGACCGAGTCGGCCATGGCCCGCAGAATCACAGAAGAAGAACAAGCCAGGCTCGAGTAGGAGTGCAAGCTGGCCAAGGAGGAGAATAGGCGCAAGCAAGAAGCCGATAGAAGAAAGCGAGATCTGAGGGCGAATGGGCGATCTGCTCGGGAGGCCATACTTCAGACACGAGTCGACAACACCAACATCTTCCAGACGCTTCAGCAGACACTGTTATCGAAGCGGCACCTGCTACGGTAACACCACTCCTGGACAAGATCAAGGCCATCATAGCGGCTACAGCCAATTGCTCTCCCTCCACCTCAGCACGAAGGCCGACTGAGTCCATCGCTGAAACACCCAACGGGAGCCGACTTCCGCCGCTACGGTCGAAGGACTATAGGAGGCCCGAACAAACCAAGACGGCCACTAGGTCAAGAGACCCATGCCATGAGACAACACGGAGGCATCAAGAGCAATCGGCCGACTCCCACAAAAAAGGACATGGATGACCACCCGTCCACGACCGAATCCGCCGCAGCTACAACTCCGACTATCGTATCAGCTTACAAAGAACCCCGACGAGTGATCTGCGGGAAGTCCTTGACCGGTGCCATCGAGAGCGCGAACAACGCTCCTACGAAGACCGAAGGAGATCACCTGACTACAACGAAGACGGAGTGCCTGCGTTCACTCGGGACCTGCGCCGAGTGGATTGACCGAGTGGTTTCAACCCCACAGAAATCGAGAAGTACGACGGAATGACCGACCCCGAGTCATGGCTGACCATGTACACCCTCGCCATCCGCGTAGCAGGAGAAGACAACAAGGCCATGGCCAATTATCTGCCTGTCGCCCTCGCCAACTCAACCAGTAACTTGCTCACAAGCTTGCAAAGAGGCTCGATTAGCTCGTGGAGCTAACTCCGGGTTCACTTCATCGCCAATTTCCAGGGCACTTTTGAAAGACCTGGGACCCACTTTGATCCCTACAATGTCATCTAGAAGCCAGACGAGCCACTAAAAGACTACATCCAGCGCTTCTCGAAAAAGCGCAACAAGATCCCCAACATCACCGATGACATCATAATCGCCGCCTTCCAGACGGGAGTCCATGATGAGTTACTGATCGAAAAGTTTGGGCGTAAGCCACCGAAGACGGTAAAGCAAATGTTCGAGATGGCGAACTCCTATGCCAAATCCAACAACGCAATCCAGGTGGCGTGGCAAGATCAACCTAACAAAAGGGACGACAAGCAGTCGAGAGGAAGCCGGCATCCTAAGAAGGATAACGGCAACAACAATCATGGCCAGAAAGATCACAAGCGCCGGCCCGAGGAACCGGTTGCCACAACGTCCAACTCTCAACGCCGTCCCCATGTCGCGGCCTACGACATGATCATGAATGCTCGGTGCACACATCTTCCAAATCACAAACACGTGGCCAAGGATTGCTTCATCTACAAGCAGTTTGCCGAACAATATGCGGCACAACTAAACAAGAAGCCGATTGACGAAGCCGGCCCATTGGGAACCAAGAAGAACAACCCGACTGGAAATTCAGAGCCTTTTCAAGACCCCGTGGGCGAGCTGAATCACATCTTCGGAGAGCCGCAGGCTTATGAGTCCAAGAGGAAGCAAAAGCTGACTGACCGCGAGGTCAACGCGGCACAACCCAAAGTCCCACAATATCTACGGTGGTCGGAGGTGGCCATCACGTTTAATCGCTCGGATCATCCTGACCAAGTGGTTCACCCGGGGCGGTATCCCCTGGTACTAGACCCGGTGGTTCGAAACATAAAGCTGAAGCGCGTCCTCATCGATGAGGGCAACACCCTCAATATTCTGTTCGCCAAGACCCTGGACGAGATGCAGATCCCAAGATCCGAGTTGAAGGCAAGCTCAGCCCCCTTCAACGGAGTTATCCCGGGGCTGTCATCTACGCCACTCGGGCACATCGCCCTACCAGTCACCTTCGGAGTTCGAGAGAACTTTCGGACGGCGAACATCACCTTCGAGGTGGCCGACTTCGAAATGGCCTACCACGCAATCATTGGAAGGCATGCGCTTGCCAAGTTCATGGCGATACCACACTACACCTACCTTTGCATGAAGATGCTCGGCCCCAACGGCGTCATCACCCTACGTAGCGACGTCAAACAAGCCTTTACCTGCGACAAGGAAAGCTGTGATATGGCCCAATCTCGTGAGAGATCACGTGGCCAGGAAGAAATCCGACTGGCTCCATCCACATCTGAAGAGGGTAAAATCCCCACGAAGAAGATAGCAAAGTCGGGACAAGGCAACGCCAAAACAAAGAAAATCTCCCTTGATCCATCGGATCCTTCCAAAACCACTGTAATCGGCGTTGAGCTAGATCCTAAATAGGAAAGCGCGCTCGTCACCTTCCTCCAAAATAATAAAGATGTTTTTGCTTGGAAACCATCTGATATGCCTGGAATTCTTAGGGAGGTGATCGAGCACTCTTTACACGTCAAAGATGACGCGAAACCTATCAAACAACGATTACGCCGTTTTGCTCATGATCGGAAAGATGCTATCAAGGAAGAACTCACAAAACTCTTAGCCGCCGGTTTCATCAAAGAGGTTTACCATCCCGACTGGCTAGCTAACCCGGTCCTAGTCCGAAGAAGACATGGCAATGGCGCATGTGCGTTGACTACACCGATCTCAACAAAGCTCGCCCTAAAGATCCTTCGGATTGTCTCGCATTGACCAAGTCGTAGATTCAACAGCGGCTGCCAGCTCCTGAGTTTTCTGGACGTTACTCGGGCTACCACCAGATCAGCTTGAAGGAATCCGACTACCTGAAAACATCATTTATCACGCCGTTTGGAGCTTACTGCTACATCACGATGCCCTTCGATTTGAAGAAAGCCGGAGCCACGTACCAACGCATGATCCAGAGATGCTTTCAGACGTAGATCGGGAAAAATATGGAAGCTTACGTCGACGATGTCGTCAGCAAGACCAAGCAGAAGGAAGACCTGATTGCCAACTTAGAAGAAACCTTCGCAAACATTCGGACCTTCAGAATGAAGTTGAACTCGGAAAAATTCACATTCGGCGTGCCATCAGGCAAACTGCTCGGCTTCATGGTCTCCCATCGCGGCATTGAAGCTAACCCAGAGAAAATCAATGCTATTTTAAATATGAAGCCCCGAGTAACCAGAAAGATGTCCAGAAGCTCATTGGCTGCATGCCGGCGCCAAGCCGATTCATCTCCCGACTCGGTGAGCGAGGCATGCCTTTTTTGAGGTTATTGAAGAAAACCAATGACTTCCAATGGACCACGGAAGCCCACAAAGCCTTTGAAGGTTTCAAAGAGTTTCTCATGACACCGCCCGTCCTAGCCTCACCTCAGCCGCAGGAACCCCTGTTGTTGTATGTCTCATCAACTCACCAGGTGGTCAGCACAGTTCTTGTCGTTGAGCGTGAGGAAGAAGGACGAGTCTAGAAGATTCAAAGGCCAATCCACTTTGTTAGCGAAGTGCTGGCAGGAGCCAAAATTCGCTACCCCCTGGTACAAAAGTTATTATATGGCATTCTGATAACCGCGAGGAAATTGGCGCACTATTTTCAGGGTCACTCGGTCACCGTCATCACATCCTTTCCACTCGGCGATGTCATCCATAACCGGGAGGCGACTGGGCGCATTACAAAGTGGGCTCTAGAACTGATGCCGCTGGACTTAACTTTCAAAGCGAGGACGTCTATAAAGTCACAAGCCCTGGCGGACTTCCTGGCCGAGTGGACTGAACAACAAGAAGATGTACCCAGGGAGGACCTACAATACTGGACCATGCACTTTGACGGATCCAAGAGGATCACTGGCTTGGGAGCGGGAGTCGTGTTGATCTCCCCGACTGGAGAAAGGCTGCGATATGTTATTCACATTCATTTCTCCGCCTCACACAACGTCGCCGAGTATGAAGCCCTGCTGCATGGCCTATGACTTGCTGTTTCACTCGGGATATGATGGTTGGTTGTGAAAGGAGATTCCCAGCTGTTTGTCAACCAAGTGATGAAAGACTGGTCCTGTTTAAACGACACCATGGAAGCCTATCGGTAAGAAGTTCGCAAACCTGAAGACAGGTTTGATGGATTGGAGATATCCCATGTCTTGAGACACAACAATGAGGCAGTTGACAAGTTGGCGCAGTTCGGGTCCAAGTGAGAAACCGCCCCGACAGACGTCTTCGTAGAGCATCTCTATGAGCCAACTGTTGTAGGAAAACCAACTCCCAACGAGCAAGCTGCAAACCAAGTCACCATGCTCGACACCGACTGGAGGGCACCTCTCATCAAATTTCTGACTCAGCAAGAGCTGCCGGAAGACCGGGATGAGGCGAAACGAGTCCGACGTCGTTGTCAGAGCTATGTCATGGTCGACTCCGAATTATACAAGAGAAGCCCTTCTGAAGTCCTAATGAGATGTATCACGTCAGAGGAAGGATGGCAACTACTCCAAGACATCCACTCGGGTGTATGCGGAAGTCACACGGCGGCACGCACCTTGGTGGGCAAAGCTTATATGCAAGGCTTCTTCTGGCTCACAGCGGTCTCCGACGCCGACAAAGTGGTTCGCACATGTGAAGGTTGCCAGTTCTTTGCTCGGCAGAGCCATGTTCCAGGCCAAGAGTTACAAACGTTTCCATTATCTTGGCCGTTTGCGGTATGGGGCTTGGATATGGTCGGCCCTTTCAAGAAGGCTCCAGGAGGATTCACACATCTATTCATCGCAATCGACAAGTTTTCTAAGTGGATTGAGGCTAAGCCGGTTGCTATGATCACCACTGACAAGGCACGAGACTTCATCCTCAACATCATGCATCGGTTTGGTGTCCCAAATAGAACTATAACCGACAATAGGACTCAATTCACTGGAGGCGTTTTCAAGGAATTCTGTGAAGATTTCGGCATCAAAATCTGCTATGCATCAGTCGCGCACCCCAAAAGCAATGGGCAAGTTGAGCGCACCAATGGCATGGTTCTTCAAGGCATCAAGGCCCGAGTGTTTGACAGACTAAATCCTTATGCCAACAAATGGGTTCAAGAGCTGCCCTCGGTTTTATGGTCTCTACGGGCTACGCCCAGTCGGGCTACCGACCAAACTCCTTTCTTCATGGTTTACGAGGCAAAAGCCATGTTGCCGAATGAAATTGTCGAAACTTGGTTTCGGCAATATATTTTCTGGGGTCGCAGTCGAGATCGCCAAGCACAATGGGTTAGAAGAAGAAGAAGATTTAGACAGGTTCAGGCCCTCTCGTGAGGTAATACCCTACTCCTGTTTCGGTGGATTCGATCCGCCGAGTGTCTTTATTGATCTCGTGATCTAAAGCTCTCGCTTATGAAGTTGTATCTCTGATCTAGAATCTGATCAAGTCTAAGATATCTGATCTCCTATCGGAATATCCCTCAAGGGACGCCCCTTACCCCCCTTATATAGTCTTGGGAGGAAGGGTTTACAAGTCGGAAACCCTATCTTACTCTAAGACGGTTTCCTCAATCTTACCAAACCGTGACTATAGGCCGATTGCCTTATCTCTATCGGCAACCGTAACACCTAAGTCAAGTTCGGCTTACAGATATAGCAGGCGCAATCTATCCCTACTTTCGGTCGGATAAGCTTGCCAAGTAGATACCCGATTGCCACAATCTCCACAAGTAGCCCCGAGTCCTTTCGGTCGACGAGACAACTGCCAGACCAAAGCAAGACTCAACCAAAAATCTCTTTGACCGAGTGCTTTTGGCGCCGAGTGATTCCATCATCTCGCTGAATCTTCCCGAGTGGCTCCAAAGACGTGAAGGGCTGGAAAAATATACATAAAAATTCTCAAAAATAAATATCTAGGTGCATCTCCCGATGCACCTAATTATAGGTGTAGCCCCGACTATGTGGTTAGTCAAAAATAGACTAAGCATATAGTCAAGAACTATAAAAAATTATTCTCATGTAGATGCCTAGCTCATGCTAAAGCAATCATAGAAATCTTATTACTCGGCAAGTTCATACTCAACCGAGTGAATTTGCCCGAGTCATCTCGAACAAATAATTCAATCATCCCTCATGGGTAAAAAGCACTCGGTAAACTTTTGCTCAACCGAGTGGATTCGCCCGAGTAATCTCGGAAAAATAACTCAACCAACCCTAGCGGGTAAAAGCACTCGGTAAGCTCATGCTTATCCGAGTAGATCGCCCGAGTCATCCGGAACAAATATTTTAATCATCCCTCATGGGAAAATAAGTTCTTTCAATCATATGAAAAATATGACCAAGTTATTAAACAGCTTTTGCCATAATACTGGTCTCAATCTTATAAAGATCTTCACCAAGGTGGAAAACAAACAAAGATTGGCAAGATTACCCGACCAAATGCCAAAAACCAAACAGCCCTTGTTCACCAAGGCAGCTATAAAAACTCAGTGTTGGTCACCTTCCAAATTGCATCACGTGCCGCTTCTCATGAAGTCGGGCAAACCGCGGTATGGAAGGATCTTTTAAAGGTATAGGGCACTCGGATACGCGCATATTGCCGTGGCAAATCTGCTTAAACTCATCCGCTTAAGTCCCTAAGGACACGTATCGGACCACACCTTAGCTGGGCCGTAGATTTTCTTATGGGCTCGGCCCACTCATCGAAAACCTAGCGCAACCCTCAAATCTTTCTTATAAAGACACGAGGTCGTCCCCGCCTCTTCGCCTTCCAAACGATTCCCCTTCTCACGGTGCATCGTTCAACACTCACCGCGGAGAACCCTAGGCTTGCGCGCTCCCGTCCATCCGCCAAGAAGCTCGCTTGCCGCGACAACTAGCTCTCGCAGCCAAAACTCCCACACCCATCGCCCAAGATCTAACCTTTCTCGCCGGATCCGCTCCCCAACAACCTCGCTCTCATGGCGGAGGAGAAGAGGATTCCGTTCGACCAATGGGCCACCTCAGACGTGAGGGAATACACCCTCAAGGAGATGGTAAAGCACGGCATGCTTCCGCCGAAGGAACTTGTGGGATGGCGCCGGCGGCGGGGAGGACTTCCCGACCCCAAACACCGGTGAGCTCGTTGTCTTTACCTCCTTTTTCTATTGCGGGTTCAGCCTTCCCACCTCCGAGTTCTTTCGGGGCTCTTGGACTATTATGGCCTTCACATCTACCATCTGAACCCCAACTCGATGCTTCACATAGCACTCTTTATTCATGTATGTGAAGCCTTTCTCGACATTCTTCCTCACTTCAATCTGTTCCGTCGTATGTTCTACCTTAAACCCCATCCGAACAAGGACCAACCTTGCGTCGTTGGTGGGGCAGCTTTCAACTTCGCGGATCTCTCCGCAAAGACTACTTCTCTCTCCCCTTGAAATCCTCGAACAAAGGCCGGCATGCGAACCGGTTCTACATCGCAATCTTGAACCCGCCTTCCCGCCTTTGTTGGTCTTCCTCCTGTCCCCAAGCCATCTTGGAGCACCGTCCCGTAGCCCAAGAATGGGATGAAGCCAACGATCCGCTCGCGAAGATCCGGCGATGAAGAAGAGGAATCTTCGCGGGGAACAAATCACTCGGCACTTCATTAGGTGCCGACCGGCGCCGATCAAGGAGCGGTCGAAGCCGGCCTTCGAGTATGAAGGCGGAACGGACCCCAATCGGGAAGACCCAGATCCGCTCACATACGAGATCCCGAAGATTCGTATGTACAAACTCTTCTCGTTCGGGATTTCAGTCGAGCGGGCCCTCATACTGCCAGTCCTTCCATTCAGCATCCACCGACCTCCTCCTCCGGTAAGCCGATTGGGTACTTCATAGTATCTTTCGATCTCGATGTCTTGTTGTTTAATGTTGCACTTTCCTTCTTCTACAGGAAAACACCTCTATCTCCTCCAAACCATATAAGGTGGCTCATGATGACGCGCCGTGTCGCCCTGCCAAGAAGCCGACTGGCGGGATCAAAATCCAAGCTGATCCAGTCGGGAAGCGGGCTGCGCCGAGTGAGGAATCGAACAAACGCGCAAGCAAAAGGCGGCGATCATCGAGGATTCGGATGACGACGTCCCGGCTCCTCCGCCGAGACCCCGCCCCTAAGGCGATCACCGCGACGGCGCCAAGATCCGCCGATCCTCCGGTATGCTCAAACCAAAGTCCCGAGCTTTTTCGTAGAAAACTTTTCTTTATCTCCGTTGTGTTCACTTGTGTAGGAGGCCCCGGGACATAGATCCGCCTGGGAGGGGTGAAGGGCCGACCCGGCTGCTACTCCCGAAGTGCCAAGGCCGTCATAGCCAAAACCCCGGAGCCCGCAACCGAGTGCAAGCGTTCCGGAGAAGCATCCTTCTCCTCAGAAGGAGAGCGCCCCTAGGGAGGAGCCCCGACCCGCCGGGTATCCCGACCGGAAACCATCGGCTGGGAGCCCACGGCTGCGGCCCGAGCACCCCGACCGAGGGTCACTCGGCGCGAGCTCAAAAAAGAAGAAGAGCCCGCTGCCCCACCTAGGGGTGCAACCACCGAAACCGGTGAGACTTGCTTCAAACTTCCCTTTGTTCTTTCAATTTTGAATCCTTCATGTCTTCATTGGTCTTTCTTGTTTGCTAGCCACGGTAGAAGAGATCCCTGTGTTACGTCCGCTGAGACTGGGTTCCTCCGATCGAATCGAGTGGCGGGATTCGGAAGGCGAGAGACGGGGCATCATCCTCGATCGGCAAGCCGAGAAGGATGAAAGGGATGCCCTCGTCGAGAGCCCGAATGAGGCGACCCGACCGCTCAACATAAGCCTTCGTCTTTCTTTTGATTATATCTTCACTATCCTTCGCCGATCACTTCACCGCTTTTGCATGCGAAAGAATACCGCGCTCGATGGCAAAATCCGAAGTGTTGGAGAAACTGGTTCCCACTTAAACTCCCCGGAGGACGTTCGGCGATAGCTGAAGGCCACTCGGGAGGAGGCCGCATCAAGGGAGGCCGCCTTAAGGAGGGAGATCTCGGAGCTTCGGGAAGCGAACCTTGACCTCCGCGGTTCAATTGGAAGTAAGTCCGCCTTTCCTAGCTTCATTATGATTTTTATGTTGATCTTGGCTATTAATAACCTTCTTTCGTTGTAGAAAATTCTTCGGAGGTCCACTCGCTTCAAGTCCAGTGAAGCGGTCAACCTTGACAAGGCCGAAATGGAGGCCGAATTTGAAGGTAACCTTCTTTGAAGTCAAATCCCGTGTCGCTTTATTTCCGAGTGCCTTGACTGATCTAGGACTCCTTGCAGCTTATAAGATGAAGACCCGAGCCCAATACGACGTCTTGCTTGGGCGGATCAAGTCCAGCGACGAGATACGGGAAGAGGTCGCTAACGCCGCCACGCCGATCTTAACATCCTTGTTTGATCAAGGAGTTGGGGCCGCTCGGGGCCAATCGAGACCTTCGACAAGCTCCGCGGCTCCCGAGCGATTCGAAGAACATCACCGGCGGCCAACATGGGGCTGGTCTCGGCTCTTTGAGTACCAAGTCCCTCTACCCCGAGTGGATATTCATTCAATCGGGAGGGCTTTGCCGAGGGGACAACGATGAGCAGGCCTTAGATATGCTCGGCGAGGCGCAAGAGGCGGCGAAGAAGATCTCTTTAGATGTAGTAAACAATTTTAAGCTCGAACCGTATTTTGACTTTGCTTTGTGAATGTCATGTAATCGTAACACTCGACATGGAATCTTTGTGACTATTTTTAGTTTATTTATGTCAATGCCTTGATTCGAGCCTTTGCGTGAAATTTCTTAAGTAGTTTTCGTCTTTGTCATCAAGCCTAGGCTCGATTAGGTCATCGGAAAACTCTCGGTCCTTAGACATTGAGCTCGAGTCGAAGGACATTAAACAATGATAAACTAAATTGTGCACAAAAATTGATGAGGACAGTTTGAGCTTTATTGATATGTGTATCACCCCACCGCTAGCTCAAGAAGTCATCTTGCTTGAGGTTGGCATCAAGGAAAACATGAGGCCTTAGCCAAATTAGGCGTAAAACCGCCGAAGATGCTCGATGTTCCAGAGTTCTCCACCATGGACCCGTCTTTGCGCTTTAGCCGGTAAGCACCGGGCCGAGTCACTTCGGCGATTATAAAGGGTCCTTCCCATAAGGGAGATAACTTGTGTCGGTCTTTGGTGGTCTGGATCTTGCGTAGGACCAGGTCGCCAACAATGAAAGCTCGTGCTCGCACGTTGCGACCGTGGTATCTTCGAGCCCTTGAAGGTATTTGGCCGACCGGACGAGGGCGCCTCGCGGGCCTCTTCCAATCGGGTGAGGTCATCCACTCGGTCGATGTCGTAGCGTTCATCGTTGAAGCTGCGGACCGGAGGGACTCATACTCCATCACGTTTGGCAACATGGCTTCTGCGCCATAGACCAAAAAGAAAGGAGTTTGGCCGGTGGCCCGACTGGGTGTGGTTCGCAGCGACCATAGAACCGAGGGAAGTTCTTGGACCCATTTGCCAGCGTAAGGGCTTAGCCGGTCGAAGACGCGAGCCTTGATGCCTTGAAGGACCATGCCGTTTGCTCGTTCGACTTGCCCATTGCTTTTAGGGTGGGCTACTGATGCATAGCAGATCTTGATTCCGAAGTCTTCGCAGAATTCCTTGAAGATGCCTCCCGTGAATTGAGTCCCATTATCGGTTATGATTCTGTTTGGGACGCCGAAGCGGTGCACGATGTTGAGGAAAAAATCCCGTGCTTTGTCAGCAGTGATTGTGGCAACCGGCTTGGCTTCAATCCACTTGGAGAACTTGTCGATTGCGACGAAGAGGTGTGTGAAACCTCCTGGAGCTTTCTTGAAGGGGCCAACCATGTCCAGCCACCATACCGCGAACGGCCAGGAAAGTGGGATTGTTTGAAGCTCTGGCCGGGACATGGCTTTGTCGGGCAAAGAAGCTGGCAGCCTTCGCAGTTCTTACGACTTTATCCGCGTCGGAGACCGCGGTAAGCCGAAAAATCCTTGCCCGTAAGCTTTGCCGACTAGAGTGCGTGCGCCGCGTGGCTTCCGCATATGCCCGAGTGGATATCTTGGAGTAATTGTTTCCCTTCTTCGGGTGTGATGCACCTCATTAGAATTCCGAGGGCTTCTCTTGTATAAATCGGAGTCGACCATGACGTACGCTTGGCAACGACGCCGGACGCGTTCGCTTCATCCCGGTCATCCGGCAGCTCTTGCTGAGTTAAGAATTTGATGAGCGGCGTCCTCCGTCGGTATTGATCATGGTGACTTCGTTCGTGGTTTGCTCGTTGGGAGCTGTCTTTGCTTGACGGTTGGCTCGTAGAGATGTTCGACAAAGACATCGCTTGGAGCGGCTTCGTGCTTAGATCCGAACCGTGCTAGCTCATCGGCGGCTTCGTTGTTATGTCTCGGGACATGTGAGAGTTCTAGCCCATCAAACTTGTCCTCGAGCTTGCGGACCTCTTGTCGGTAGGCCTCCATAGTGTCGTTTAAGCGGGACCGTCTTTCATCACTTGATTGACGACCACTGGAGTCGCCTTTCACAATAAGCCGACAAATCCCGAGTGAGACTGCAAGGCGCAGTCCATGTAAAAGAGCTTCGTATTCGGCGACGTGTTGTGTGAGGCGGAGAAGTGGAGGTGAAGGGCATATCTTAGCCTTTCCCGTTGGGAGATCAGC
Source organism: Oryza australiensis (assembly GCA_019925245.2). Lineage (NCBI taxonomy): Eukaryota > Viridiplantae > Streptophyta > Magnoliopsida > Poales > Poaceae > Oryza > Oryza australiensis. The sequence goes on from JAIFGZ020000436.1 coordinate 322,250, forward strand.
ACAACTCCCGCTCCCAAGCCGGTGATCCTCTTGGATTCGTCGAAGTGCATGGTCCAGTGTTGGAGGTCTTCTCGGGAACATGCTCTTGCTGTTCGATCCACTCGGCCGGAAGTCCGCTAAGGCTTGTGACTTAATGGACGTCCCGGGCTTAAAAGTTAAGTCCGCGGCATCGTTCAGGGCCCACTTGGCGATGCGCCCGGTTGCCTCGCGGTTGTGGACGACGTCGCCGAGTGGAAAAGAGGTGATGACGGTGACCGAGTGACCACGAAAGTAGTGTGCCAATTTCCTCGCGGTTATTAGAACACCATAAAGCAATTTTTGTACCTGGGGTATCGGATTTTGGCTCCCGCCAATACTTCGCGACAAAGTAAATTGGTCTTTGAATCTTCGGGCCCGTCCTTCTTCCTCTCGTTCAACCACAAGGACCGTGCCGACCACTTGGTGAGTGGCCGAGACGCAGCAAGAGGGGTTCCCTGGGCTGAGGTGAAGCCGGGACGGGTGGCGTGGTAAGGAACTCTTTGAAATCTTCAAAGGCCTTGTCGCCTTCGTGGTCCACTGGAAGTAGTCTGTCTTCTTTGCGGCTGAAGAAGGGCATGCCTCGCTCGCCGAGTCGGGATATGAAACGGCTCAGTGCCGCCATGCAGCCAGTGAGCTTTTGGACGTCTTTCTGATTACTCGGGGGCTTCATGTTTAAGATGGCGTTGATCTTCTCTGGGTTTGCTTCAATGCCGCGGTGTGATACCATGAAGCCGAGCGGTTGCCGATGGGACGCCGAAGGTGCACTTCTCCGGGTTCAACTTCATTCGAAGGCCCGGATGTTTGCAAAGGTTTCTTCTAAGTCGGCGATCAGGTCTTCTTTTCGCTTGGTCTTGATGACAACATCGTCGACATAAGCTTCAACGTTTTTGCCGATCGCGCGTCTCTGGAAGCATCTTTGGATCATGCGTTGGTATGTAGCTCCGGCGTTCTTCAGGCCGAAAGGCATGGTGATGTAGCAATAGGCCCCGAACGGCGTGATGAAAGATGTCTTCAAGCAGTCGGATTCTTTCAGACTGATCTGGTGATAGCCCGAGTAACAATCCAAGAAACTCGGGAGTTCGCACGGGTTGAGTCGACGACTTGGTCGATGCGAGGCACCGAACGGATCTTTGGGGCAGGCTTTGTTGAGGTCGGTGTAATCGACACACATGCGCCATTGCCCGTCTTTTGCGGACCAGACTGGATTGGCTAACCGGTCGGGATGAAGGACTTCTTTAATGAAGCCGCAGCCAAGAGCTTTGCGAGTTCTTCTTTGATCGCGTCTTTTCGATCCTGTGCGAACCCGCGTAATCGTTGTTTTATTGGTTTGGCGTCATCTTTGACGTTCAAAGAGTGCTCGATCACCTCCCTAGGAATTCCGGCATATCGGATGGTTTCCAAGCAAAAACATCTTTATTATTTTGGAGGAAGGTGACGAGCGCGCTTCCTATTTAGGATCTAGGTCGGCGCCGATTACGCAGTTTGGAGGGATCGGACGAATCAAGGGAGATCTTCTTGGTCTTGGCGTCGCGATCCCGATTTGGCTATCTTCGCGGGGACTTCGCCCTCTGCCGAAGTTGATGCAGCCAATCGGACTTCTTGTTGGCCACGTAATCTCTCGCGAGATTGGGCCATGTCGCAGCTCTCCTTGTCGCAGTGAAGGCTTGCTTCACGTCGCGCGAAGAGTGATGACGCCGTTGGGACCCGGCATCTTCATGCGAGAGGTAAGTGTAGTGGGGATTGCCATGAACTTGGCAAGCGCGGGCCTCCCGATGATGGCGTGATACGCTGTTTCGAAGTCGGCCACCTCGAAGGTGACGTTCTCCGTTCGGAAGTTCTCTCGGGCTCCGAAGGTGACTGGGAGGGAGATATGCCCGAGTGGGGTTGAAGATAGCCCGGGATAACTCCGTGGAAGGGGCTGAGCTTGCTTTGAGTTCGGACCTCGGGATCGCATTTCATCCATGGTCTTGGCAACAGGGATGTTGAGGGTGCTGCCCCCATCGATGAGGACGCGCTTAAGCGATGTTGCGGACCACGGGGTCCGGGACGAGTGGATATCGTCCCGGGTGGACCACTCGGTCGGGATGATCCGAGCGGTCAAAGGTGATGGCCACCTCCGACCATCCAAGATATTGAGGGACTTCAGGTTGAGCCGCGTTGACCTCCCGGTCAGTTAGCTTTTGTTTCCTCTTGGATTCATAAGCTAACGGGCCCCGAAGATGTGGTTGAGTTCTCCCACCGGATCTTGAAAAGGTTCGGCATTTTCAGCCGCGTTGTTCTTCTTGGCGCCGGACGGGCCAGCCTCGTCGATCGGCTTCTTGTTGAGCTGCGCCGCGTATTGTTCACGATCGCTTGTAGATAAAGCGATCCTTTGCCGTGTGCTTGTGATTTGGATGGTGGGTGCACCGGCGTTCATGATGGCGTCGTAGGCGGCGACTGGGGACGGCGTTGAGTATTGGAGGTTGCGGCCACCAGGTCTTCAGATCGGCGCTTGCGATCTTTCGGGCCCTGGTTGCCGTTGTTGCCGCCATCCTTCTTAGGATTTCGGCTTCCTCCTGCTTGCTTGTCCTCTCTTCGTCGGGCCGGTCTTGACGGGCGGCTTTGATGGCGTCGTTTGATTTGGCGTATGAATTCGCCGTCTCAAACATCGCTTCACCGTCTTCGGTGGCTTTCGTCCGAACTTGCCGATAGCGGCTCATCACGGACTCCCTTCTGGAAGGCGGCGATGATGATGTCATCGGTGATGTTCGGGATCTTGTTGCGCTTCTCGGAGAAGCGACGAATATAATCCTTCAGAGGCTCGTCCGGCTTCTGGATGACATTGTAAAGGTCGAAGTGCGTGCCGGGCCTCTCGAAGGTGCCTTGGAAGTTGGCGATGAAGTGGTCCCTCAGCTCGCTCCACGAGCCGATTGAGCCTCTTGGCAGGCTGGTGAGCCAATTTCTGGCCGAGTTTGCGAGGGCCACGGGCAGGTAGTTGGCCATGGCTTTGTTGTCGCCACCGCAGCTCGGATGGCAAGAGTATATACGGTTAACCAAGATTCGGGGTCGGTTTTGCCATCGTACCTTTCAATCCCCGTGGGCTTAAAGCCACTCGGCCAATGCACTCGGCGGAGCTCCCGAGTGAAGGCCGGTACTCCATCGTCGCCGCTATCGGTGATCCTCCGATCTTGCTGAGTGCGACGCGCTCTTGGTAGCGGCGGTCGAGGACTTCCCGCGATCACTCGGCGGGGTCTTCGTTGGCTGGTTGGGTAGCCGGAACTGTTGCGGCGGACTTGGTGGTGGACGGGTGGACGTCCACGTCGTTTGTGGCGGAGTCGACCGTCGCTCTTGGTGCCTCGGCGTGGACTCGGGAGGTGGGCCTCTTGGCTGTTTGTCGACCGAGCCGGCTCGGGCCTCCCGTAGTCTCCCGACTTTAGAGGTGGGAGCCGGCTCTTGTCCGGCGTTTCGCCACGGATTCAGCCGGCCTTCGCGCCGAAGTGGTGGGAGGGCCGTTAGCCGTGGCAGCAACGATGGTCTTGATCTTATCAAGTATGGGAGTCACGTTGGCGGAGCCGTCTCCATGACGGTATCCAAGAGCGTGAGTGCGGCAGCGCGTTCGCGTGGCGTCCGGAAGATATTGGTGTTACGAACCCGTGTTTGGAGGATGGCCTCCCGGGCGATCGTCCGCCGCACGCAGATCCCGCTTCCTTTTGTCGGCCTCGTCTTTGCGTTGTTTGTCCTCCCCTGTCTTGCGCTCAAGCTCCACTCTAGCTCGCTCCTCTTCGGCAAGCCTTCGGCCATGGCTGAGTCGGACTCATCCGGCTCGGCCATGAGGACGTCAAGCACTTCGGCTCGCATCCATAGGGCGGTCGGAGTTGTCGGCTTCGTCAGAAGGGATGCCGTAGAGATTGTAGAAGCCGGCGGAGCGAGGTATCCGTTGAGCTCGAAGATGAGCAGAGCCAAAGGACGGGAGGATGACAGCGACCTCCCTTGATCCCGGGAAATCCGGATCTGGATCGCTCCAGTCCGAGTCGGAGCTTGGGGGATCAGGCTCCTCCGAGTGGATCGCCGCCAACTCGGGGAAGAGCAGTTGACTGTAGATCTTGGCGACGTTTGGTAACCCAAACGGCACCGAGAGGTCTTCAGCTGAGTAGATTGCTTCCGTTGGGGAGGCGAGAAGATTGGCGCAGATCTCGGCGGCATCCGGTAATCCGAATGGCGCCGAGTGAAGTCCGTCGTCGAAGAAGGTGGATCACATCTTGGTCTTCAAGATGTTGTCGAAGATCTCGGCGCTGTTGGGGAGCCCGAACGGCGCCGAGTGGGTCTTCCCCTCCGACTGGTTTGAATCCGAGTCGAAGGAGGAGTCGCCGGCGAAGTTGGCGGCAAAGTCGCCGAGTCTTGGAGGAGATCCCATCACGCTTGTCGGCGAGATTGTTGAAGAAGTCTCGACGCGCGGCCCCCTACAGCGCGCCAACCGTCGAAACTTGGTTTCGGCAATATATTTTCTGGGGTCGCATCGAGATCGCCAAGCACAATGGGTTAGAAGAAGAAGAAGATTTAGACAGTTCAGCCCTCTCGTGAGGTAATACCCTACTCCTGTTTCGGTGGATTCGATCCGCCGAGTGTCTTTATTGATCTCGTGATCTAAAGCTCTCGCTTATGAAGTTGTATCTCTGATCTAGAATCTGATCAAGTCTAAGATATCTGATCTCCTATCGGAATATCCCTCAAGGGACGCCCCTTACCCCCCTTATATAGTCTTGGGAGGAAGGGTTTACAAGTCGGAAACCCTATCTTACTCTAAGACGGTTTCCTCAATCTTACCAAACCGTGACTATAGGCCGATTGCCTTATCTCTATCGGCAACCGTAACACCTAAGTCAAGTTCGGCTTACAGATATAGCAGGCGCAATCTATCCCTACTTTCAGTCGGATAAGCTTGCCAAGTAGATACCCGATTGCCACAATCTCCACAGAAATGGAGTACGAATCTCTTCGAGTCCGCAGTTTCAACGATGAGCGCTATGATCAAGACCGAGTGGATGACCTGACCCGACTGAAGGAGGCCCGTGAAGCAGCCCTGATCAAGTCGGCAAGGTATCTTCAAGGACTTCGACATTACCATAATCGCAACGTTCGGGCGCGAGCTTTCATCGTTGGTGATATGGTTTTACACAAAGTTCAGACACCAAAGATCGTCACAAATTATCTCCATTATGGGAAGGACCTTACATAATCGCTGAAGTGACTCGGCCAGGAGCGTACCGACTAAAGCATGAAGACAGGACCATGGTGGAGAATTCTTGGAATATTGAGCACCTTCGATGATATTATACTTAAACCCTTTTGAGCTTCATGTTTTTCTCGACTGCCAACCCCAAGCAAGATGACTTCTTGAGCTGACAGTCGAGGGCTATACATATATCAATAAAGCACGGCTTTCTTCGATAACTTGTTCATGTTTATTGTTTTGATTCGAGTTCAATAGATAAGGACTGAGAATTTTTTGATGACCTAATCAAGCTTAGGCTTGGTGACAGTCGGACGAAAATTACTTAAGAAATATTCTATGAAGACTCGGGTCAAGGCATTAACATAAATAAGCTAGATATCTACAAGTTCACATCTGAGGTTACAAGCAACATTCACAAAGTTATTAAGATCGAAGGTTATCAACTACATCAGCAGCTACTTTTTTGGCTGACTCCTGTACTTCACTGATCAACTCTAAGGCTTGCTCATCTGAAGTGCCGTCGGCAAAGCCTTCCCCGACTGAGTCAACATCTATCCGATCTCACCGGTGTTTGGAGTGGGGAACTCTTCACCGGCCGCTGGACGCCAGCCGATGATCTCTTTGGCCGGAAGAACTCTGTTCTTCACCATCTCCCGGAGAGTCGATTCCTTGACGTCCGAGGTCGCCCATTGATCGAAGGGGATTTCTTTCTCTTCCGCCATGGATGCAATTTGGGGGAGAATAGATCTGGCACGGGAGATGGGGATTCGTCAAGGGAATCTTGGAGGTTGGATGCGGAAGATGGCTTGTGGTGGAACGCGAGTTCCTAGATGGATGGATTTGGGGCGCGCGAGTTTAGGGTTCTCCGCAGAGAGCTTGTGAACAGTGGCGCGAAAGAGGAAATTTTGGAAAGACGAAGTGGCGGGGATGACCTCGAGGCTTCGTAAAAAGACTTGAGGGTTTTTGCTAAGTCATCTCGTGATTGGGCCGAGCCTATGATAGACTTATGGCCCAGCTAAGGTGTGGCTTGACACGTGTCCTTAGGGACTTAAGTGGATGGACTTAAGCAGATTTGCCATGGCAATATGCACCTGTCACATAGCCCAATACCTTTAAAATCCTTTCATACCATGGTTTGTGCAACTTCATTAGAAGTTGGCACGATGCAATTTGAAAGGTGACAAACAGTTAAGCTTTTCATGGCTGTCCTGATGACATGGATGTTTGGTTTTTAAGCATTTGATTAAATGATTATATCAATGCTATTTTTCCACCTTGGTGAAGATCTTTTAGATTAAGACTAATATTACGGCAGGAGCTATTTAATATTTTGGTCGTACTTTTCAGATGACTGAAAAATTTGTTTACCCATGAGGGTCAATTAAGTTATTTGTCCCGAGATGACTCGGCAAGTTAACTCGGATAAGCATGAGTTTGCCGAGTGAATTAATTTCTTATCCTTGAGGGTTGATTAAATTGTTTGTTTCGAGACGACTCGGGCAAATTAACTCGGATAAGCATGAGCTTGCCGAGTGATGTGATTTTTATGATTGCTTTAGCTTGAGCTAAGCATTTATATGAGTATGATTTTTTATAGTTCTTGACTATATGCTTAGTCTGCATTTTTGACTAACCACATAGTCGGTAGCTACACCTAATTAGGTGCATGAGGAGATGCACCTAGATATTTATTTTTTGAGAATTTTTGGGATATTTTCCAGCCCTTCACAGTCTTTGGAGCCACTCGGGAGATTCAGGCAGGGATGACGGAACCACTCGATAACAGAAGCACTCGACCAGGGAGTCGTTCAGTTGTGTGTTGCTTTGGTTCGAGGCAAAGTTATCTTGTCGACTGCGATCGGGGGCTACTGTGGAGATTATGGCAATTGGATACCCTCATGGCAAGCTTGTCCGACTGGAAGTAGAGATAGGTTATGTTTATGGATTATGTAAATCGGCTATGACTTGGGTGTTACGTTGCCGATCAGATAAGGCAACGGCTCATAGTCATAACTTGATAAGATTGAGGAAACCGACTTAGAATATGATAGGGTTTCCGACTTGTAAGCCCGCCCTCCGAGACTATATAAGGGGGGTAAGGGGAGTCCCTTGAGGGAGAGGAGCTTTAGGAGCAAGAGATCAGATTCATGAGCAACAGATCTTGAGATCAATAAACACATGGCGGAGCAAATCCCCGAAACAGGAGTAGGGTATTACCTCACGAGAGGGCCTGAACCTGTCTAAACCCTTGTTTTCCACTTAACCCATTCTGCTTGGCGATCTTGACTGCACCCCCAAATTTCTATTGCCAAAACCAAGTTTTGACACGTTATGGCCAGCTCAATGTTGTCTATGCTGCCAAGTGGGGGGGGCCTTCAATGTTTAGCAATCTATCCATCATTAGGCCTGAGCTGATTTCCCCTCTTGTTTGGATCTTATTAGCAAAGTACAGACCAATCGGCAATGGTCCCATGCCCAGTTTGTCTGGCAGCGCTCATGGGATGATAAAAATCATAAGAGACTTGCAAGGAGAGATAGCCGATGTGAAGACTTCCCTAGACTTCTCAAATTTCTCAGAATTTATTTCATCGAATCTAAAGTCACTAGGGAGTTCAAAGTTTTTAGAGTTCTCATAGGCAAACCAAATCCTTGAAGTTGTTGGGAACCCATCATAAAAGTTGCCGAACCAGTTCTTGAAGGGATCGGCTGAAAGCTTAGCTACGGAGTACGAAGATGCTGCCTCTCCGAATGACATACATTGGCGTGTTGTGATTTCATCGCCATCTTCGTCTCTTGTTGGCTGTGCTAATGGGAAGCTGGCATCTTGCAAGTCTGGCCTCTAAGCAACTTTATATGTGTGCAGGTTTAGCCATATCTGCAGCAGCCACCAGGGACCTCCATTGCCGATACCTGAATTGGCGATAATTTTAGGCGATGCATTATTCAACATCTCATAAAGATATCCTAGCAGATATTTTCCTAAGGGAATTTGCCTTTTCTCCACTAGGGCTTCAGCTATGTGTTGCCAGTTGGCTGTGGGGCCGCAGCTTGAAACACAAAATAGAATTTTTTCCAGCCACATGAGAAGGAAAGTTGCGTGTTCTCTAGGGTCCACTGGGCCAGTTCCCATGTTCTGGCTTATGAATCCGTTCCAGTGTCCAATGGCCCTGGTCTTAAAAGAGTACTAGCACTTGGTGTTCAGGCTGACAAGATTGACTGATGAACTGATGTCAAGACCCGTGATCATGATTATGTCCAAAAGAGTGGGGTTCATCGGTCCTTGGTTGAACAGGAAAGAATTCCGCGTATTAGATCAAAAATAGTTGGCAGTCGATAGCAGGGGTTCATCCTTAGGCATGTTGGTTATGTTAGGGCTAAGCACTGTACTATCCCTAGTTCTTCCCAATGGCTCTGTTTGCTAGCCGACACCCTATTGTACCATGTTGGCCAAGCCTTATCGGTTGATGGTCATGATTTGAATGTTCCATTCCAATGTGCCAGGTTAGGGTTGGACAGCCTGAAAGGAATCCTGTTGGTTTTGGCATTTATGAATTCCGAGGGGTCTAGGTTGCCGACTGGCCCTAAGAGATACTGGTTGGGGTGGATGAGATTGGGGATTGCAATCTGGTGAGAAAGGTGCTACAATAAAAAGGGGGAAGGAACCAATTATGAAAAGCAAGGGCTAGATTGCAGGAAAGAAAGGAGCTAAAGCCGACAGGGCTTACCTCTGGGATTTCGGGCGACGGCGCCGTGGAGGGAGTGGTCGAGGTCGACATCGCCAGGGATAGTTCGTCGCCGCATGGAGGATGCCTGCAAGTTCGCCGAGAACGCCGGGGAGGTCGCCGATGAAAGTTGGAGATGTTTTTGGCTAAAGCGATGGAAGCAAAAGTAATGGCATGAAAAACTCTGAGGCGGCGGTCATTGTTTAAGGAAGTGTGGTAACCGACCGATGGGAAGCCCGAGATTTGCTCGGAGATAAGGTTATACAAATCCGCAACATTAACAATGTCGAGGACTTGGGGGGCATGTGTTAACGACCAAATTTGGTAAGCCAATTATCAGATTTGGAGCTAAGGCCGAAGCCGATTTGGAGGGAATCGAGATGCAAAGTGCGCGCCAAGTGCAGACTGAATCGGCTAAGGAGTGTGTCGGCTGATGACCGAATCGGCTAAGGTAATCATCGGCCGATACCAAATCGGACAGGATGAGGCGATGTAACCGATTCCGGTAAGAAGATATTGGAATCATCTTCGGATTCATTTGAAGTGCTTCATGAGGATTGCCATACATGGATAGAGTCTAGGAAAGGCAATTGTATCTGTTAATTAGGATATTTTAAATAGTTTCCTTATAGATAATGTCGGTGAGAGTTTGTTTTAGGCAATTATTTGTAATTTAAATTGTAATAGAGATAGGAGTCATGTCCTTCAAGGACTTATCTTGTATCTGAGTAAAATACAACCCAGGACCATGTAAATAAACAACAACCAGTTCAAAACAACCTTCGGCACATCGTCACCCTTTTCTTTTAGTAATTTCGATGAGTTCTTGCTTCTAGTTCGGCTACATCAAATTCGATCTCTAGCGAAAATGTAAAGCTTGTTATGGCAACTTGCGCTCTCGGGATTAGTGCTTCCATCGTCATGATACTCTAGTCTTGTTTACGTAAGTTGTCGAGTTATCATATACGTTATATAACCTAGATCGATAATGCGAGCTAACCCTAATCGGCTAGCCTCTGTTATTAGACAACAGCAGATAGGGTTAGGTATCATCGTTGGCATTGATTATATAGCGTATCCATCAACTCGAAAGGTTTTCATCAACTTGCTTGGATCTCATGCTTCTTTTTATACTTAATGCTGCATCGGTTAGGTCCGACCTATTAAGTCATTTTTAGAATCAGAGAGGATCTATCTTGTTTTATGATTACTATTAGAGATAGCATCGGGGTTTTACCTGATCTTATCTGTTTTAACTATCTCGTTTATTTTGTGTTTACTTGATATGTTAAAGCTGTCCTTTATATTAAGATCTCACTGTAAGTAAATATGTTAAGCTTGTTATCGATCTATTAGGTAATCTTAACACTCGATCGGTTCTTGTTTAATATATTTAATATATAATGATATCTTACTATAAAGTGGTATCGGAGTACTAGCCGATACACATTAAATCTATGACATCGGCTATGCTATAAATATATATAATCTGTATATTAAGGTACTTTTGAATATAAGTGATTTATATTGTCTCGGTACGTTACCGATCTATGCCAATCACTTAGTTCAAACATATTTTGATATTTAGATTATGTATTATGAATATCTACAGCCGATCGATTAGGTTTAATTTCCTCTGGCCGATGCAGTGCACACCGCGTCGGCTTAACAACAAACGATATGTCATCGGCCATCAGCCGATTGGCAATCATTTGCAGACTGATACTTGTTTCTTTGTTTCTTGTTGATTGCAGGATCAAATCAACTGGCATGCCTACGAACCTAAGAAGCAATACTTTGGACCTGCACTAGAGTAAAGAAAATCTCTTAGGCCAGCGCGTGATCTTCCTGGTCGGTGTACTTTCGGTACGATTTGGGATCAGCACATAGGTCCATGACCATCATTTCAAGTCATCATGTGCTAGTAATAATGTTCTCCCATAATGAGCTAGTTGGACTAAGTGGGGCTAAGCATTTCCTAATCCAACATCTAATCATATTGAATCCCATTTATCAATGACACAGGATAGACAACCTGGGCTGAGTACTATAGTTCCTATCCCACATGAAATGATAAAACAATGCAATTTAATAGATAAAGCAAGATAAATTTGCAATTAGGAACAATATGATCAATTGGAATACATGACTTGCCTTGATCTGGGTCCTAAGGAACTTCGGCGACTACCTCAAAGTAAACAGGAGCGTCGACGGCACCGGAATCTAATCGACAATCAATGCACGACAAAAACAGGCTATAAGACTAATTAAAAATTAAACTGAAAACTAATTAAAAATTCCCTCTCTCGCCCATAAAAGGGATCCCCAGAGCCTCCTCGTCATTTTTCCTCACTCGCCCGAGCTCCTCGCGACCTCTCACGTGCTCCCCGCACCACTCCCTCTCGTTCCCGCTCGCCTGTGTTCTCTGTCTAAGCATTGTCGCTACCCTGGCCACCGTCGTGCCAAGCCGTCAACATCGTCGGCTTCATCACGCTGCTCCATACCCCGGCCACCACTCCATCATATCCAACCACCGCCGGAGCGACGTCTTCGCCGTGGATCTGAAGCCACTGCCACTTCCCTCACCAACAGCCCCTCGCCGTCGGCACTTGGCACCACGTGGAGCCATGCAACTTCAAACCTCCGGCTTTGCCGAGCCTCACTGCTCCCCAGCCACCTGTGGACCCCCGTTTTTGAGACGGGAATCTTTCGTGTTCATAGTACCATTTCCCTGGATCGAGTAGTTGGTACCCACGAATGCAGTACTGGATAATCAGGTGCACATGCACGAATAGTCTTACATCACCATTATTACATCAATAGGCCCGAAGGCAATGTTCAACCCACAGGACCTTATGGTCCGCATACAACACAAAAATAGAATTTAGATACGGCAGCGGAATAGAGGCAGCGGTTTGTCATTTGCCACAGTCAACGACCGGAGCTAAGATCTAGTATGCGCCGTCAGTTCCTTCGCCCTCCTGGTAATACGCGTATGGGTCTTCTGGCTCTTCATTTCCATCAGCTGGAGGTTTGTGCGTATAGCAAGGGTGAGTACCAACCGTACTCAGCAAGCCAATACAGAATTGATGCATATGATAGGTTTATTCAAAGAACATGGCTGGGGTTCTTTTGCATAAAGCCAGTTTTCATAATTCTTTTCACAAACCTATCGACTAGCTAATCAAGTTTTAATTTCACAGTTCACTAATCCGGTGACGGTTCTGTCTACCATCCCTCGTGATTCCAAGGATGGCTTCCCGCCTCCGGTTCGTCATGATTTTCTGGGAATCTACCCTTCTCGCTTCTCGAGAAGTTGACCCACCCGAATGAAATCCTCATGCATACCCATCCCAGCAATTTTAAGTTTAAAGTCTAGCCAAGCGAAAGTCTTGTCACGATGCTCGATATCCGCGAGCACGGCTAATCGAATAGATTGATTTACTCACACCGGTGGATGTACACTTTACCCGTACTCCGCAACAGCCCAACAAATGAGCCTACGTGTCACGCCCAGAAATTCACACCAGAATTTCTGCAGCTAATTTGTGCATTACATCCTCGTCCAGGAATCAGCCGAGGTACACAAATCGACGTTATTGATAATACAGAATCCTCGTCTTAGAAACAATATAAAAGAGTTACATAAATGCAGCGGAAAAGAAAGTAAAACTGACTTAAGCTAAACTTTGACACGAGCGAAGCGGAACACCAACTCCACGGCTAAACCTTGACGAGAACAAGCCTACACCTCCTCGGAGATCTCGCTCTCAACCTCGGCAAGGGGAAAAGAAGCAAGACTGAGTACAACCACCGTACTCAACAAGTCACACCGGAAAAAAGGGGTACATGATGCAAGATAAATAACAAGGAAAGGTCAAGGGGCTCGATTTGCGTAAACAGCATTTGCAGTATATAATAATAATATTTGAAGACAGTAAAAAGTAGTAATGATTAAGCAATATTAAACAAACACTGTTCAACGCTCAAACCACGTTGCAACAGGCCCATCCATCCACCCGCACTAGTCATAATCCAACATTTCATTCGAATAAAGTAAATGAGACTAATCAAGGTGAATCGGTCGATCGCCCGTAACCGTGGGCACGGCTATTCGAATAGTTTTTACTCGATCGAGGTGTACAACCGTACCCACAAGACACAATCCCACAACACAATACCGTGCGCGGTGCACCACCACGGTGCCCCGGAAAGGAATTGTGACAGGACCCTTCACACAACCTCCTCTAATCAATCGTACCACACCAAGGTTTCGCCCCCATCCCCATCGGCAATGGGCAGCCCCCTCTAGTGCCGCGGTGAATCCGGAAGCTGATCAACCATTAAAACCGGGGCCGACCCAACTCCATCACGCTCACCCTCTCGGGATACGTTAACTAGAGACAGTGTGCTACGGGCCCACCATTACCCATGCCGGCTTGTGGTATGCACGGCATTTCTTCCGGGTTTCCCGAGAACCGGTCCTAATCGTCATGAGCACGCTAACCAAAGTCCAACCATGTGCTCACGACCCACCTTTCTTATAATTAAATATTATTAAAACCAAAGTCATATCTTAATATCGTCGGAAGATCCAATTTAGAAATAAACTTGATTAGTGTGACTTCCTTAAGTGAGCTAGTTGCGCTAAGCATGACTAAGCAACCTTAAACTATCATCTAGTCACATTGGATCCCAGTTATCAATGGTATAGGGTACACAATCCTATGGTTGAGTACAATAGGTATAAAACATCCCATAAAATGACATTCTAAAACATATGCAGTATTTGAAAGAAACAGAGATATTTACATAAAATAGGTACAATATGGTCAATATAAGGTATGACTTGCCTTGCTCTGGAGACTGGGGAACCTCGGCGACTACTTCGAAGAGAACGGGCTCGCCGGAAAACTCGGGATCTACACGACAAACAAAGCACTCAACAAACACCCTAAAAAGTCTACTAAAACAGCACTGAAAAGTATTTTTAATGGATTCTTGACATTTTTCTGGATTTAATGAAATTTGAATGGACTAAAACGGAGCTCGGATTCAAAAGATATGAATTTTAGAAGTTTAATTGCGATTTTTAAACTAAACAGAAAAGATTAAATTATTTATTGCGCAATTAAGTCCCCGGTGACGTCACCCTTGCGCGGCACGGGCTGGCGTCATCATGACGTCGGCGGGCCGGCGTCACCCTAGGGTGACGCGCGCGCCCGGCTGCAGCGCGGGAGACGGGCGCGGCGGCCGGATTGCCGCCACGTGGCGCAATCCGAGCGGCCGGATTAGCGGCGACGGGCGCGATTCAGGCGGCGGATGGCGACGATCGGACGGCGCGGACCGCCGCGATCGGTCGGCGCAGATCCGTCCGATCCGCAAGATCGGACGGGACAGGGGCGCTAGGGTTAGGGTTAGGGTTTGGGCACGGCGGCGGCGGCAAGCTCGCTCGCCGGCCATGGCCGCGCGGCGGCGGCCGGACTCGTCGGCACGGAACAACGACGGTGGGCGGCGCGATGCACGGAAACGACGGCGGAGAGCGCCGCGGCTCGGGACAACGGCTCGGGTCAACGGCAACACGGAAACCGAAGGGGAAACGCGGCGGCGCACTCACCGAAGATGGGGAAGACGACGACGCGCGACGATTTTGGGGCTAGATTGAACGGGAAACAAAGGGGAAACGCGGAGGTGCACGAGGGGACTTTATAGGGGCGGAAAGAGGCGGATTGCGCACGGGTTGAGCGTGAATCCTCGCCGTCGGTTTCGGACTCGGAGAGAGAGAGAGGATAAACGGCGACCGTTTGGGCGGCGGCGGCCGTTGCGGCGCGCGGAAGTGCGGGCACGAGTGCGGCGGCACGGGCGGAGCCCGGCGTGGGGCCCACGCGGCGAGCGCGCGGAAACGGCCGGGTAGAGGCGGGCGGCGCGGCTATGGCGGCGGCGGCGGGGCGGCGGGCGCGGGGAGGCGGCTCGAGCAAGTGGGGCCCACATCGGTGGCCGCGACGCGAGGAGGCGCGCGGACTTGCGCGGCGCGGCGGGACCGTGGGCTTCGGCCCACGTCCGGAGGCGCGCGCGCGCGGGCCGGGCCGACGGCCCGCTACGGCGACGGGCGGGGAAAGAGCCGACGGGACGTACGGAAAAAGGAAGAAAAAGAAAAAGAAAAAGAAAAAGGGAAAAGGGACTTAATTAAATTCCTGTTTGCTTATTTAATTGATTAAAAATACTTAGAGTGCTCTAAAAATTCCAAGTAAAAATCCTGTTAGCGTATTTTGACATGAAGAATTCAAGAAAAATCCTATCATGTCATTTCCATTTATTAATTGCATTTTAAAATTATAGGTTGACTCTGTTAATTTCGAAATTCCGATTATTTAGGTAAATTATTTTAAATGAATTTAGGGAAAAACTCAGGATGTGACAACCTACCCCCTTAAACGGAATCTCGACCCGAGATTCGGAGGTACGGCGAAGAGGTGCGGGTGCGCGGCCTTTAGCTCATCTTCTCGTTCCCAAGTAGCCTCTTCCTCGGAGTGATGAGTCCATTGAACCTTGTAAAACCGATAACTTTGTTTCGAGTCCTTCTCTCACCGACCTCAAGAATACGTGCTGGTCTCTCTACATAGGTTAAGTCCTCTTGGATTTCAACTCGGTCCGGACTCGCCTTGTTCTTCGGTACCCTTAAACACTTCTTTAACTGGGACACATGAAATACGTCGTGAATACCAGTCATGTTGAGAGGAAGCTCCGGTGATAGGCCACTTCTCCTCGACGTTCCCGAATCTGTATGGTCCAACGAAACGTGGTGCCAACTTACCTTTGGTTTGGAAACGTGTACTCCGGAGTGGTGTGACGCGAAGATACACAAAATCCCCGCTTCAAAAGCGAGATCTCTTCGACGATTATCGGCTTAGCTCTTCGTCGGGATCGCGCAATCTTCAACCTTTCCCGAATCACTCGGACCTTTTCCTCTCGCTTCGCTTATTACTTCCGTGCCAAACAACCGGCGCTCACCCGTCGGTCCTGAACGGGGTGTGCGGCATTTCCGTCCATACAGTGCTTCATACGGTGCCATTTGAATGCTGGCTGTAAGCGTTGTTGTAAGAGAATTCGGCATAGGGCAAGCTTTTGTCCCACGCTTTTCAAAATCGAGCGCACATGCTCTTAGCATATCTTCCAAAATCGATTCACTCTCTCGTTTGGCTGTCTGTTTGCGGATGATAGGCCGTGCTGAAATTTAAACGGTACCGAGTTCTTCTTGCAACTTCTTCCGTAACTTGGAAGTAAACCGACTTCCCTATCGGACACGATCTTCTTAGGCACGCCATGCAAACACACGATCCTTGCGAGATAAAGCTCTGCCAACTTCTTCCCTGAGTAGGTAGTATGTACTGGTATGAAATGGGCCACCTTGGTGAGTCGGTCCACCACGACCCAAATCGAGTCATATCCTGACGTTGTGCGGGGTAAACCCGTGATGAAATCCATCCCAATTTCTTCCCATTTCCACTCTGGAATCTGAAGTGGTTGCAACAGTCCGACGGGCCGTTGATGTTCTGCCTTCACTCGCTGACAAACATCACAAAGTGCAACAAACTCGGCTATCTCCCTCCTCATGCTGACCCACCAAAACTTTTCTTTAAGGTCTTGATACATCTTGGTACTGCCCGGGTGAATTGAGTATTGAGTTTGGTGAACTTCCGTAAGGATCGCCTTTTTCAAATCCTTGTCTTCTGGCACACACAGCCTCTTTCCCATCCAGATTGTGCCATGTTCGTCTTCCGAAAAACCACGAGCTTTTCCGACTCTCATGTTCTTCTTGAGTTCGGACATTTCGGGATCTGACGCCTGAGCAGCCCGAATTTGATCAATGAGAGTGGGTTGGGCTTCCAGAGCACCACAAAACCAAAATCCACCACTCGTAGATTTAGATTCTCGAATTCCGCTGCAACCGGTCACACATTCCTTCGACACCGAGGGTGGTGCAAGAACTCTTTCGGCTTAGTGCATCCGCAACCACATTAGCTTTGCCTGGGATGGTAATGTATCCCTAAGTCATAATCTTTGATCAGTTCCAACCATCTCCTCTGTCGGAGGTTTAAATCCGGTTGGGTGAAAATGTACTTAAGACTTTTGTGATCCGTATACACTTCACAACGATTACCAATTAGGTAGTGTCGCCGATCTTCAATGCATGAACCACTGCGGATAACTCCAAATCATGAGTGGGGTAGTTGTTTTCATGTGGGCGCAATTGACGAGATGCATATGCGACCACTTTGCCTTCTTGCATCAACACACATCCTAACCCTTGGCGAGATGCATCACAATAAACTTGGAAGTCCTTTCTTGGGTGGGCGGTATCAACAGTGCGGACACCAACTTCCTCTTGAGCTCTTCAAAACTCCTATTGCATTCTGCCGACCACTTAAACTTCTCATCTTTCTTCAACAGTTGAGTCATTGGCTTGGCGATTTTGGAGAAGTTCTCAATGAAGCGGCGGTAGTAACCCGCAAGTCCAAGGAAACTTCGGATCTGCGTGATCTGTTTAGGTGGGGTCCACTTGGTAACGATTCCACATTTGCTTGGATCCACGGCTACTCCTTGGGCATTCACAATGTGGCCGAGGAACTGTACCTCCTTTAACCGAAAGCACACTTGCTAAACTTGGCGTAGAGTTGATGGTCTCTCAACTTTTCGAGTCTTGTCCGAAGATGTTGCTCATGATCCTCCTCGACTTAGAGTAGACCAAAATGTCGTCAATGAACACCACCACGAATTTATCCAAGAACTCCATAAACACCTTGTTCATCAGATTCATAAAGAAAGCCGGTGCATTGGTTAAACCAAAAGACATGACCGTACACTCGTACGGTTCGTACTGGTGGTGAAGGCGGTCTTGGGAATGTCCTCTTCCCGAATCCTCAAGCGATGATAGCCCGATCGCAGATCTATCTTGGAAAATACCTTGGCCCCTTTGAGTTGGTCGAATAAGTCATCAATCCGGGGTAGGGGATACTTGTTCTTGATAGTAACCTCATTGAGGGCTCGATAATCCACACACATTCTCTTGGTCTTGTCCTTCTTTTCCACGAAAATCACCGGAGCACCCCAAGGCGATGTGCTCGGCGAATATACCCTTTTTGCAACTGTTCATCCACTTGCTTCTTTACTTGGCCAACTCGTTGGCTCCCATCCTATATGGCCTCTTGTGTATTGGGGCGGTCCGGTACTAGGTCAATCCGGAATTCGATTTCCCTTTTGGCGGCATCGAGTTAAATCCTCGGGAAAACTTCGGGTATTCTCGACGATGGGGATATCCTCTAACTTCACAGGGTCTTGGCCGCCATTTCGGACGATTCCCGGTGGAAACATGATTCAAACTTGCTACGGGCTTGACTTGCATGGGAGAGCGAAAAACAACTCTTTCTCCTTTCGTATTAATTAGAGTAATGGTGCGACTAGCGCAGTCAATTACTCCCTTATGTCTGGACAACCAATCCATCCCAAGAATGACATCTATGCCTTTGGACTGAAGGAGGATAAGGTTGGCTAGAAACATAGATCCTTGGATTTCTATGGCTACCGAGGGACAATCGAGTGGTCTCCAAGTGGTTTCCGGGGTTTGAACCCGCATAGGTATCTTAAGTCCCACTACCGACAACCCATGTGCCCCAACAAATTGTTTTGAGATAAAAGAATGCGTGGCGCGTAATCAAATAATCTTGTGACGGAGTATAGTTTACGGAAACATACCCAGTATAACTCGGGAGCGGTCTCAGTGCTTCCTCGGCGGACGCATGATTGACTCGAGCCTGGATGAACCTTGGCCCGGCGCGTCTTGGCTTCGGACACTTGTCCGCAAAATGCCCCGGGTCACCACGGTTGAAACAGACTCTGGCTTTCCTCCCGAGTCCTTCCTTGGAGGTGGTGGTCGTGATCTTGCGGGATGGCGCCGTTGGAGGGCGCGGGGTGGAGTACGTTGTTGCCGACCACCGCCACTACCGCCCTTGGAAATTCCCCGGGTGATAAGGTCGATGCCGACGAACAATCATGGTGGTAGGTCCACTCGACTTCCAGTGCATGAAATGCGGCCTCTGCTGATTTCCCGCTGTTGAGGAGGTCGTGTGTCTGGAATGCTTTTCTCTTCTTGATCATCTTGTTGCGCTGATCTTCCTGTCGAATGGCCTTATCGACCAGCTTCTCAAAGTTAGCATACTCTCGGAGATAAGCTTGTCCGTGAGTTCATCATCCAAACCAGCCAAAAACTTTTCCCGCCTTTCTCGCATCGGTGCGCACATCTTCCGGGGCATAACGGGCAAGACGATTGAACTCGTGCGGATACTCGAAGAATCGATCTCGTTACCTGCTCAAGAGAACGGAACTCACGCTTTTTTCGTGCAACTATTCCCGCAGAATATGTGCGGTCCTCAAACTGCGACGAAACTCTTCCCGGGTAACCATTGCTCGCGGGCGAGTAACCAAATAGTTGTCCCACCAAGTCGAACGGGACCTCATGAATCGATGAGTGGCAAAAGAGACTTTCTCTTGATCCGTGCACTGCAGCAGATCCAACTTCTTCTCTATGGCATGAAGCCAATCATTAGCCTCCATGGGATTAGTGGTGCTTGGAGAAGGTCGGCGGCCGGACACGAAGGAACTCGCGGCTTGATCGGGGTGGTGGGGCGGCAACCGATTGTTCCGCGCGTTGCTGCATTTGTTGCAGCAACGCTGTTGCATCCGGTGGTGTCTTGTTGTTGCATTTGCTGCATCATTGCAGCCATCATCTCGTGTCCGTGAAGCGAGCACTTGAGCAATGGTGGGATTCTCGGGTGGCGGTGGAGGAGCATTTCCATTGGCGTCGTGAGCCTCGTTGTTGTGGGCACCGACGCCCATTGTTGCTGTTCGCCCGCCGGTCCCGGTGTTCACCATCCGAAGGAGACGACCGACCGAGAGAGAAAAGAAGAAAAAGCAGACGAGACTTAGCACTAATCTTTATTATTTGAATTCAAATGCATTGTTCGATCTTGACTAGAAACAAGGAAAAGCACCAAACATCCTTAATTGGTCGGTCATATCACACTTGATATCGACGCCGCTATCCCACACACAGACCTAACCCACAACAACTACCAAGAAGACAAACTAAGATAAACGGTAAAACTAAGGAGGGCAACTAGAACGATCCACGAGACGAGGAGGCGAAACTGCTTTCTTCAGAAGATCCCCATTCTTCCGAACGGCTCCTGGAGTCCTCGGCGTCACCTCGACTTGGAATCTTCGAGTCGGTTGCCGTAGCCCAACCGATCCCGCCTCTTCCCTCCGAGGAATCTTGAGTCTCTTCGGAGTCCATGTCTTCAGCCGAATTCTCTGAGCTTGAGTCACTGGAGACGGAGATCCAACCATTACGCCACCTTCGCCTGGATTTGCCGAAGTGGAGCAAAGGTGAGGCGAGCCTGCAGCGGAGGAAGCGGAACCGGCGTTGGAACGGGAGCGGGTGGAGCTGGAGAGGGCGGTGGAATCCGAGGTGCTAGCTGGATGCGGACAAGCGCGGTGGTGGTCTTCCGGGCGTAGTGCGGAGTCTAACCCCAACCGGTGGCGGGAGTCCCTTCAACTCGCGACCTCCTTCTTTAGACGAACCACTTCGTCCCCGCAGTCGCGCGATCCTCGCATCTTCTTGTCGTTCGGCTCTTTGGTCGCCTTGTGTAGGTCGAGTGCATCGATCCAGTCCTTTGAGCACGGTGCACATGTGACCGAAGGTAGAGTCGTTCTCCTCTCGCCGTAGACTTGAATGCACCGACCTCGAGGAACTACCTCGACGGGGATGGTAGCGGTAGGAGGAGGTGCGAAGGTCAGCATCATGCAGCTCCCTCATCCTGGCCAACATCAGGTAGGCGGCTTCTTGACAAGCGTGATCTGACGTGCCTCCGGAAGTTGTGACCTCCATGTTGGGAAGACACGTTCCCACAAACCCGTGAACCTCCAACCGAACACGGTAGGGCAACTCGCCACCGAGAGGCGCAACGTCGTATACTCCGGTGCTCGGGATATCCAACTACAAGGGCCATACGCGCCGCCGCAACGAAGCCCTGTCATCCCTTTTCCGCAGTGCGTCGCGGGAACCCGCCATCTATAGAAACAAAGGAGTGGGAAAATCAAAACATGCTCAAAACCCACGACCACGTCCCATTTTCGCAATTCCTAAACCCTAGACTGACTCCACTTTTCAAAACACCCCTTTTTCTTTCAAAACATATGCACATGAAAAGAATTAGAGGGCTCTTAAGGTTTCCAGTTGGCTTGTCCTACAGTCATAGGAAGGCTCGATACCAACTTGTCACGCCCGAAATTCACACCGAATTTCTCGACTAATTTGTGCATTACATCCTCGTCCAGAATCAGCCGAGGTACACAAATCGACGTTATTGATAATACAGAATCCTCGTCTTAGAAACAATATAAAAGAGTTACATAAATGCAGCGGAAAAGAAAGTAAACTGACTTAAGCTAAACTTTGACACGAGCGAGCGGAACACCAACTCCACGGCTAAACCTTGACGAGAACAAGCCTACACCTCCTCGGAGATCTCGCTCTCAACCTCGGCACCGAAGGGGGAAAAAGAAGCAAGATTGAGTACAACCACCGTACTCAACAAGTCACACCGGAAAAAAGGGGTACATGATGCAAGATAAATAACAAGGAAAGGTCAAGGGGCTCGATTTGCGTAAACAGCATTTGCAGTATATAATAATAATATTTGAAGACAGTAAAACAGTAGTAATGATTAAGCAATATGAAACAAACACTGTTCAACGCTCAAACCACGTTGCAACAGGCCCATCCATCCACCTACACTAGTCATAATCCAACGTTTCATTCGAATAAAGTAAATGAGACTAATCAAGGTGAATCTGGTCGATCGCCCGTAACCGTGGGCACGGCTATTCGAATAGTTTTTACTCTGATCAGAGGTGTACAACTGTACCCACAAGACACAATCCCACAACACAATACCGTGCGCCGGTGCACCACCACGGTGCCCCGGAAAGGAATTGTGACAGGACCCTTCACACAACCTCCTCTAATCAATCGTACCACACCAAGGTTTCGCCCCCATCCCCATCGGCAATGGGCAGCCCCTCTAGTGCCGCGGTGAATCCGGAAGCTGATCAACCCTTAAAACCGGGCCGACCCAACTCCATCACGCTCACCCTCTCTCGGGATACGTTAACTAGAGACAACAGTGTGCTACGGGCCCACCATTACCCATGCGGCTTGTGGTATGCACGGCATTTCTTCCAGGGTTTCCCGAGAACCGGTCCTTAATCGTCATGAGCACGCTAACCAAAGTCCAACCATGTGCTCACGACCCACCTTTCTTATAATTAAATATTATTAAAATCAAAGTCATATCTTAATATCGTCGGAAGATCCAATTTAGAAATAAACTTGATTAGTGTGACTTCCTTAAGTGAGCTAGTTGCGCTAAGCATGACTAAGCAACCTTAAACTATCATCTAGTCACATTGGATCCCCAGTTATCAATGGTATAGGGTACACAATCCTATGGTTGAGTACAATAGGTATAAAACATCCCATAAAATGACATTCTAAAACATATGCGTATTTGAAAGAAACAGAGATATTTACATAAAATAGGTACAATATGGTCAATATAAGGTATGACTTGCCTTGCTCGGAGCCGGGAACCTCGGCGACTACTTCGAAGAGAACGGGCTCGCGGAAAACTCGGGATCTACACGACAAACAAAGCACTCAACAAACACCCTAAAAAGTCTACTGAAACAGCACTGAAAAGTATTTTTAATGGATTCTTGACATTTTTCTGGATTTAATGAAATTTGAATGGACTAAAACGGAGCTCGGATTCAAAAGATATGAATTTTAGAAGTTTAATTGCGATTTTTAAACTAAACAGAAAAGATTAAATTATTTATTGCGCAATTAAGTCCCTGGTGACGTCACCCTTGCGCGGCACGGGGCTGGCGTCATCATGACGTCGGCGGGCGTCGGCCCTAGGGCCGACGTCGGCGCCTGGCTGCAGCCGCGGAGACGGGGCGCGGCGGTCGGATTGCCGCCACGTGGCGCAATCCGAGCGGCCGGATTGGCGGCGGCGGCGCGATCGGCGGCCGGATGGCGGCGATCGGGACGCGCGCAGACCGTCGCGATCGGACGCGCGAATCCGTCCGATCCGCAAGATCGGGCGGCACGGGGCGGCGCTAGGGTTAGGGTTAGGGTTTGGGCGCGGCGGCGCTCAAGCTCGCTCGCCGCCATGGCCGCGCGGCGGCGGCGGACCTCGTCGGCACGGGAACAACCACGGCGGGCGGCGCGATGCATGGGAACGACGGCGGAGAGCGCCGCGGCTGGGACAACGGCTCGGGGCAACGGCAACACGGGAAACCGAAGGGAAACGCGGCGGCGCACTCACCGGAGATGGGGAAGACGACGACGGCGTGGCGATTTTGGGGCTAGATTGAACGGGAAACAAAGGGAAACGCGGAGCGCACGAGGGGACTTTATAGGGGCCGGAAAGAGGCCGGATTGCGCACGGGTTGGCGCGAATCCCTCGCCGTCGGTTTCGGACTCGGAGAGAGAGAGAGGATAAACGGCGACCGTTTGGGCGGCGGCGGCCGTTGCGCGCGCGGAAGTGCGGGCACGAGTGCGGCGGCACGGGCGGAGCCGGCGTGGGGCCCGGGCGCGAGGCGCGCGGAAGCGGCCGGAGAGAGGCGGGCGGCGCGGCTATGGCGGCGGCGGTTGGGCGGCCGGGCGCGGGGAGGCTGCTCGACAGTGGGGCCCACTGTCGGTGGCCGCGCGCAGGAGGCGCGCCGAGACTTGCGCGGCGCGGCGGGACCGTGGGCTTCGGCCCACGTCCGGAGGGCGCGCGCGCGCGGACGGCCGACGGCCCGCTACGCGACGGCGGGGAAAAGAGCCGTACGGACGTACGGAAA
Organism: Oryza australiensis; assembly: GCA_019925245.2. NCBI lineage: Eukaryota > Viridiplantae > Streptophyta > Magnoliopsida > Poales > Poaceae > Oryza > Oryza australiensis. The sequence continues at coordinate 346,169 of JAIFGZ020000436.1, forward strand.
AAGGAAGAAAAAGAAAAAGAAAAAGAAAAAGGGAAAAGGGACTTAATTAAATTCTGTTTGCTTATTTAATTGATTAAAAATACTTAGAGTGCTCTAAAAATTCCAAGTAAAAATCCTGTTAGCGTATTTTGACATGAAGAATTCAAGAAAAATCCTATCATGTCATTTCCATTTATTAATTGCATTTTAAAATTATAGGTTGACTCCAGGTTAATTTCAGAAATTCCGATTATTTCCGGGTAAATTATTTTAAATGAATTTAGGGAAAAACTCAGGATGTGACACTACGCCTCAACACATGAGACGGTCACGGTAAAGCCTTTTGATAACCTTGCTTTGGCGCACTCCGCTCCATGAACCTAAGCCCTCATGCACTCTAGCCGTCCTTTTCTAGCAGTGAGAGGAGTTCGGCGCACCGGGGTAAGGGAAACTTTCTCAATCTTTTTATTTAGTATCGGTTTAATTCCACCATTCACAACAAAGGCCGCAGCCTCATTCTCATCCCGTAACCACATCATAGAGAACCATCTATGAAAGGATACTGCCTCGGCTCGGCTATCTAGTCGCTAGGTCTATACCCATTCGAGAAGTACGGTTGTACCGCTCGTTTCCGGCTATCTCATGGCTCGGTCCTTAATTGACCGGTCGGCACTTGCCTTTTCCGGAATCCACCCAAATCATCCACCGCCCCAGTCTAAAACATTTGTATAACATTTTCAATTTTCAACAAGCCTAGTTCAACATTCTCGGGGCCATGTGGCGCTCATGTCTCCACAGCCATAATTCACTACCTCCCCTAAGGTAGTTGCCCGAGCACAAAGTTTTCTAGCGAAAATCATGAGTATGCGGGATCTAGTGTAAGTGGGCTAAGCATTTGTACCGAAGTTATTCTCCAGGTCACATCATATCGAAGGTTACAAAGAATAAATTCTAATGGTGATCAATATCAAAGCGGGGTATATCAAGCATAGGAACCGTTGTGTAAAGCGTGCAATTTGTAATTTGAAGTCAACAAGCATTTCACAAGGTAGGATCAATATGTTCAAAGAGTGTGATGACTTGCCTTGCTCGCACACTTGAGGGGTGGTATCTTCGCGGGGTCGATGCCGGTTTCTTTAGGTGCTACCCGTACGTGCGAAAGATCAATTGAATTCAATTAGAATTCAATAAAATACCGAGAGATCGAAAAGAACCATAAAAGCCATGAAAACAATTCCAAAAGTTTTGCCGAAAATTCTACTCGAATTAGAACAAGGGTCGCTAGGAAAATCCGTGTTTTGGAATCGAGTTGATGACTAGGGTGTTCGCAAAAACGGCGATCGTAATAATTTTGGGAAATTAAATTTGAAGATATCAGCGGAGAAAATTCGCACTTGAGGTTTGAGGGTTTGAGCACAAAAGAGAAACCTATTTAAATGGCTGGAAAGAATTAAACGGAGTCCGGATTTAAAAACGATGCGAAATGAAATTCCAGAAAATGTCCGATTTCGATTTTTTTCAAACTTTGCACCGAGAAAACATGCGAGAAAATAATTTATTTTTGCCCAAAATTTTACTCAAGTCATCTCCAAAATATTTTCCAAATTTTCCACAATTTTTCCTAATTTTTCCTTATTTTCTTTTTTTTTCACTGGTCGGCACTGTTCATTTGCCGCATGGTGTTCGACCGGGGCGCGTTAAAACGGCGGCGGCCGTGAGGAAAAGGGCGGCGCAAGGAGGGGCTTACCGGCGATGGCGGGCTCGGGAGGAGCAAGTGGGGCACGGAGAGGAACTTGCGCACGGCGGCGGCGGCTCCGATGGCTTCGGGAGAGGAAAGGAGAGGCGGCGGTGCGGCGAAAGCGGGCGCGGCGCGGCCTTTTATAGGCGCGGCGGCGGCGCGGCACGAGTGGAGAGGGGAGGGGCCGGCTCGGGCGTGCGTGGCGCGGCGCGACACGCGGCGTAGCTCGGGAGGGCCGGGTACGGCGGTCTCCACGCGGCGGCGCGAAGGCCGGGCGGGCGCGGCGCTTGCGACGTGGTGCGACGAGCGGGATGCAAGCGGGGTTCGGACGGGCGCGGCGCGCGAGGGTGTGAGCGAGCGGGCGGGGCGCAGACGGCGGCGGAGCGCGTGGCGCAGCGCGCGCGCGCGGCGGCGCGGGCGGTGCGGGGTCCGGCGCGGGCGGGCGTGGCGCGCGGCGTGGTGGCGCGCGTGTAGGGGCGTCGCGCGCGCGGCCGGTACGGCGTCGAACACTGGCGCAATATGAATAGTGACCTTTTTGATTTTCCCGATTTTCTATTTTCTTTTCCCATTTTCTATTTTCTTTCCTTCTAAAAATTCCAAAATAAATCCTAATATTCCAAAAATAATTTTTAACATTATATTTTTAACTTTTTCTTGACTTTTATTTTTCCATAATATTTTTCATATTTATTTGTTTTAAAAATCCTTTTTTTCTCCCCGATTTCAATATCCCCTCCTATATTTTTCCAAAACTTTCCGGACTTGAGTGCGACTCCCGAGAACTTTATTATTTACTTTGTGTCTTGATTTACCTATCCCCAATCAAAATTTTGTTTTATATTTCCCAAAACGCGCTTTCAAAATCCGCGTTTCCCTCGAATTCCTTTTTAAAACCCTAATGCGGCTTTCGCACCTCCGTTTCGACAACTCCGAATCATCCAAAAATACCGAAAGGGAAAATTGACCACGACTAAATTTATGCAACCGAGCGGCAAATAAGAAGCAACAAACCCGAGAAGAAGCAATAAGCCAAGGTTTTTGAAAGTTCCAATTTTACGTTCCGATTTCGGTTCTCCGATTTTCGGGATGTTACAAACCTACCCCTAACAATAAATCTCGTCCCCGAGATTTTCTTTCGGTTGCCGAGTGGGTGTGGGTATTCTCGTCCTCGGGAACTCTTCGCTCTCCCAGTAGCCTCTTCTTCCGTGTGATTGCTCCATTGTACCTTGTACATGCGCCATGACTTGGTCCGTGTCTTCTTTTACGCCTCGTCTAGTATCTTGATTGGATGCTCCGGGTAGGTAAGATCACTGTGGACATGGATGGCTTCTAAAGGAGCTTGCTCCTCCGGTACTCGCAAACATTTCTTCAATTGTGACACGTGGAACACTGGGTGGACATCGAGAGGTTCTCGGGCGGTTCAATTGGTAAGCCACTTCTCCTCTCCTAGCGCTTATCAAGAATGGGCCCACGTATCTTGGTGCGAGTTTCCCTTTGACTTTGAACCTCCGAGTTCCCGTAGTGGTGAGACCTTTAGATACACGTAGTCACCTTCTTTAAATTCCAATTCTCTTCGGCGGGTGTCCGCGTAGCTCTTTTGTCGTGATCGAGCTGTTTGTAATCGGTCCCGAATCAAGCGAACTTTTCCTCGGCCTCTTTGATTATGTCAGGCCGAATACGGTTCGTTCACCGGTTTCGACCACATTAATGGGGTTCGGCATCGGCGACCAAATAGAGCTTCGTTTGGCGACATCTTTAGACTGGCTTGATAGCTATTGTTGTAGGAGAACTCGGCGTACGGCAAACATTTCTCCCAATCCTTGCTGAAATCCAACGCACGGGCTCTCGGCATATCTTCTAGCACTTGATTCGTCCTCTCGTCGTCCGTCGGTCGTGGGTGGTAAGCGGATGCGAAGGCGAGGTGACTGCCGAGTGCCTCATGGACTTTGCTCCAAAAATGGGACGTGAATTGGGTACCACGATCCGATATAATCCTCTTGGGTACCACCGTGAAGACATACAATCCTACTCATGTACAGTTCCGCTAGCTTGGCACCGTTGTAGTTAGTTTTACGGGAATAAATCGCGTCTTGGTGAGCCGATCCACTATTACCCAAATGGAATCGTAACCGTCGTAGTTTTGGGTAGTCATACTATGAAATCCATGCCTATCTCGTCCCATTTCCATTCAGGAATCTTGAGAGGCTGCAGCAAGCCTGCTGGTCATTGATGCTCCGCTTTCACCCTTTGGCACACATCACACACGGCCACGTATTCGGCTACATCTCTTTTCATATTGGGCCACCAGTATTCTCCTTTCAAATCCTGGTACATTTTCGTGCTTCCGGGTGTAACGAATATGCCGATTCGTGGGCTTCTTTTAAGATCAATCCTCTCAAACCACCTTGTTTCGGCACGCAGATTCTTTTCTTGTACCACAGGATTCCCTTGCCATCTACTGAAAACTCCTTAGCGCGCGTCCGCGGCCATGCGTTCCCGATTTCCGGGTTTCCTCATTCCCTTTTGGGCTTCTTCTATTTGAGTCCTCGAAGGGGTTGGATGTCCAAGTGAGTGTACTTCTCCGCGAGGAATCAGTGCAGATTTAGTCTAGCCATTTCTTCTTGGAGTTCGCGGCCATACCTCCCAATCCCATGTGGTTGCATTGGGCTTTGCGGCTCGGGCATCGGCCACTACATTTGCCTTGCCGGGATGGTAATGGATTCCTAGATCGTAATCCTTGATCAACTCCAACCATCGCCGTTGTCGTAGGTTGAGATCAGCCGAGTAAAGAAATATTTTAAGCTCTTGTGATCGGTATACACATCACAATGGTTCCCGATCAGATAGTGTCTCGATCTTCAATGCGTGAACAACCGCGGCTAATTCCAGTCGTGTGTGGGATAATTCTCCTCGTGGGGTCGTAATCGTCGCGAGGCATACGCTACGACCCTCCCATCCCGCATTAACACGCCTCCTAATCCTTGCCAAGATGCATCACAAGTACATCACGAAATCCTTGGTTGTCGTAAGGTTAAGATTGGGGTGGTGGTTAACTTTTCTTTTAGTTGGTCGAAAGCCTTTTGACACTTCTCGTTCCATTCAAACTTCTTTTCCTTCTTCAAAAGTTGGGTCATAGGTCGGGCTACGGTGGAAAACCCTTCGATAAACCGTCGGTAATAACCGGCCAAGCCCAAGAAACTCCGAACTTCCGTCACCGACTTGGGTGCCTTCCATTCCATGACAGCTTCGACCTTGGCGGGGTCTACCGCTACTCCTCCGCTGAAACCACGTGGCCAAGAAAAGCGACTTCCTTGAGCCGAACTCGCATTTGCTGAACTTTGCATACACGGTGCTCTCGTAGCTTTTCCAGTACTAGCCGTAGATGCTCCGCGTGTTCCTCATCGTTCTTGGAGTAGATAAGTATATCGTCGATGAATACCACTACGAATTTGTCCAGTACTCCATGAATACCTTGTTCATCGGGTTCATAAAATATGCAGGGCATTGGTCAATCCAAAGGACATCACCGTAAACTCGTATAAGCCGTAACGTGTAGAGAACGCCGTCTTAGGAATATCTCCAGCTCTAATCTTCAACTGATGATATCCTGACCGAAGATCAATTTTTGAGAACACCTGCGCACCCTTAAGTTGATCGAATAGGTCATCGATTCGAGGTAGAGGGTACTTATTTTTGATAGTCACTTCATTCAGCGATCGGTAGTCCACACACATTCTCATACTCCCATCCTTCTTCTTGACAAAGAGTACGGGGCTCCCGGGGAGAAGAGTCGGGGCATACGAATCCCTTCTCTTGTAGTTCTCTTATTTGCTTCTTGAGTTCCTCTAACTCGTTGGCCGGCATTCGATAAGGCCTCTTGGATATGGGGGCAGTACCAGGCATTAGATCGATGATAAACTCTATATCGCGATCCGGGGGCATTCCGGGCAATTCCTCAGGAAATACGTCCGGGTATTCTTGTACTACGGCATTCCGCCTAGGGGTAGCATGGTGAATATTCCAGAGCTTGTTCGCATAGCTTCGGATTTTGATCCATAGTTATGCTCATCGGTGATCCCCATGGGGTGGATACCGTGACTTCCCTTCGATTGCAGCCTATAATTCCATTATTCTTGGTCAACCAATCCATTCCGAGTATGACATCTATGGTTTGGGGTGATAGCACCATAAGGTTTGAGAGAAACACCACGTCCCTAATCCGTATGGGCACATTGATGCAAGCATGGGGTACGGTTATGTCTCCCCAGTGAGTGTACCAACATAGGCCTCTTAAGTGCTACTTGGTGTAGGTGGTGTTGTTTGCTTACTTGGGAAGATATGAATGAATGCGAAGCTCCGAATCGAATAAAACTTTAACCGGTGTAGAGTTGACAGAGAACATACCTATCAATACGCTCGGTCCTCCCGAGCTTCTTCAGCCCGCACATGATTCACCCGGCCACGTCGAAACCCGGTGGCGCCTCGTTGGGTAGCGGGGTCCCGAATGACCTCGTCCCGCCGTAGGGGTGGGGGTTCCTCGGACGGGCCTTGCATTGGCGCCGGTGCGCACAGGGGTGTTGCGTGGTTTTGGGCAGCTATTGGAGTAGTGTCCGAATTCTCCACAATTGAAGCGGCTCACATTCCTTCTTCTGGAGCGGCTAGGGTCGGTGTGGGTGTACGAAGTTGAGGTGTAGCGGCCTCGCCGACATGGTCGGGAGCGGGAGAACGACCGGTTGCCGGGCGTTGGGTTTCCATCCCGACGGGGTGGCTCCCTTGGGGCGTTGTGGCGCTCCCCGAAATGGGCGAGCCATAGCGAGCCTCCTCTTGCGGTTATTTTCTACCATCTTTTGGTCGTGCTCAAGCCGAACGACCTTGTTGATGAGGCTTTGGAAACTGGTGTGGTCCTGCCCGATCATTGGTCCTCTCAGCTCGTCATTTAGTCCCTCGATGAATTTATCCATCTTCTCTTCCTCGTCTGTCAGATCACTTGTGGCGTAACGGGCAAGCTGGGTAAACTTGTTCAGATACTCTTGTACTGAGGTGTTTCCTTGACGCAGCCTGCGGAATTCATTTTTCTTCATCCTCATAACTGCAGCTGGCACGAAATTCTCACGGAACTCAGCCGTGAACTCTTCCCATGTCGGTTCTCCGGCGTCTTCAGCTCGCGTTTCCTTGTAGGTATCCCACCAGTCACTTGCGGGACCCTCCAGCTGGTTAGTAGCGAAGACAACTCTATCAGCTTCTCGGACTCTGACGAGAGTTAGCTTTTTCTCGATCACCCTCAGCCAGTCTTCAGCATCCATGGGTTCCTCGGCCGCGGAGAAGGTTGGTGGCTTAGCTCTCATGAACTCTCCTAGACTCGATCCTCCTCGACTTCCTTGGTTGTTAGCAATTGCTTGGAGTAGCTGGGTCTGCAAAGCCATAACCTCCGCCAGAGTGGAGGGGTTGGGTTCCGGCGGGTTCTCGTTGGTTGCTGCGGCTCTGCGGCGATGTGCCATCTGAAGAAGATAGATGAATCAAGAGATCGCACCAGTTTAGGTCATGGTTCCTAGGGGGATTTTTCTTCAAGTTCTTTTAAATGATCTTCAATCAACAAGCAGGGTGAAATAATAATAAGCTCACGAATTAAGACACCGCAAAGCGATGCTCAGGTTCATCATATTACATAAGAGGGGTACACGGACTGTACACACACAGTCCTTCATGCCATGATAGCAACAACAACTACATCGTCTAACTGCATCAACCAATTAAGGGGAAATAGAGTGTGGTTCGTGCTGCCGAGCTGGGAAGGTCCTCCCGCCTAGTCGTCCAACCATCCGCAAGAGCCAGGCGCAGGAAGTGGGTGGTACGCTGCTGAAGCAAACCGGAGTCCCCATGGCTCGGAGGTGGTGTCCTCGGAGTCATGCCGAATCTTCCGACTCGGTGGCCGCATACTCTTGCGAGCGGTCTGGTGGGTGAGGGGGCCTCCAGTGTGAGTCAGGCGATGAGTGGGAGCTTCCTCCTCCATTGGGTCGGTGTCGCTGGACTCCCATTTGACCTCCATAGGTTCTGCCTCAGACTCCGTGTCGGTGTGGATCTGGATGGGGTTCTCCTCTCCCGATCCAGGCTCGGATGGTACTGCTACGGAGCTCGAGGTGGGTCCCATGGACGTGGCAGCAGCGGGGTCTACCAGGTACGGCGCAGGCTCTGTGCTCAACATAAAAGCTTGCTCCATCATGGCTTGAAAGGTATCCAAGCACGCTGGAGTCATAAGGTAATAGTGGTCGGGCACAGGAGCAGGAGGTGTTGGTACAATCTCAGTGGAAGTACCTGCAGCATAGACATGGCGAGTGCGCAGCTGCTCCTCCAGCTGGTCGACTTGCTGCTTGCTCTTCCTGAGCTGCTCCTCCAGCTCTACCAGAGCTTCCCCACGGGCCATGTAGCGGTCCGAGAGTTGCTCATATTGGGCACCATTGGCTTGCAGCTGAGTTTGCAGCATGTTTATCTGGTTCCCACAGCCTTGGTGGCTCTCGACCAGATCATTGAGGCGTGACTGCTGGTCGTTGATCTCGAGCAAGGCCTCCTCGTAACAGTCGTCTGCCGTCTCCGCCCAATGTGATAGACGCGTGACCATCGGGTTGTAGCAGCAGGGGGTGGCCTCCACAGTGCAGACTGGGCTGCCCTCTTCGCGATAAGGATGATGCACGAACTCTGTCACCGTGAGTTCGGCACGATATATCGCATTAAGGCGAAGGAAGGCTTCGCGAGCCGCATCCTGAATGGCTGCTTCTGCTAAGTCCCGGTGGTAGCGGGTGTGGAAGCAGAAAGATGTTTCACTTCCCATGCGGGCTTCTATGGATACGGCTGCCTCCCAGGCTGGATACACTTCGGAGCCATGCCTTTTGGTGTGATAGGTGGGTGGTTCCGGGTACCTCAAACACCATAGTAGGGACTGAAGTTGTGCCACAAACCCCTCGTCTCGTGGGATGGTGACCTCCCAGGCTCCATCGTGGTTCGACATATGCTTTTGTAGGCAACTTAGGGTTAGAGGGAGAGAGCTATTATAATCATTTGGAAAAAGAAAATACAGATGTAGAGAAGGTATATTTGTATTTTCGGAAATAATAGTTTAAAACTGATCCTATGTAGGGATATTTCCCTTTAGCCAACTAGTTAGGGTAGGGCGCCTTTTGGTCTTAGCCTACGGTCGCATGGCTCTGATACCAGCTCTGTGGACCCCCGTTTTTGAGACGGGAATCTTTCGTGTTCATAGTACCATTTCCCTGGATCGAGTAGTTGGTACCCACGAATGCAGTACTGGATAATCAGGTGCACATGCACGAATAGTCTTACATCACCATTATTACATCAATAGGCCCGAAGGCAATGTTCAACCCACAGGACCTTATGGTCCGCATACAACACAAAAACAGAATTTAGATACGGCAGCGGAATAGAGGCAGCGGTTTGTCATTTGCCACAGGCAACGACCGGAGCTAAGAACTAGTATGCGCCGTCGTTCCTTCGCCCTCCCGGTAATACGCGTATGGGTCTTCGGCTTTTCATTTCCATCACCGGAGGTTTGTGCGTATAGCAAGGGTGAGTACCAACCGTACTCAGCAAGCCAACACATAATTGATGCATATGATAGGGTTATTCAAAGAACATGGTGGGGTTCTTTTGCATAAAGCCAGTTTTCACAATTCTTTTCACAAACCTATCGACTAGCTAATCAAGTTTTAATTTCACAGTTCATTAATCCGGTGACGGTTCTGTCTACCATCCCTCGTGATTCCAAGGATGGCTTCCCGCCTCCGGTTCGTCATGATTTTCTGGGGAATCTACCCCTTCTCGCTTCTCGAGAAGTTGACCCACCAGCGAATGAAATCCTCATGCATACCCATCCCAGCAATTTTAAGTTTAAAGTCTAGCCAAGCGAAAGTCTTGTCACGATGCTCGATATCCACGAGCACGGCTATTCGAATAGATTGATTTACTCACACCGCAGTGGATGTACACTTTACCCGTACTCCGCAAATGCCCAACAAATGAGCCTACGCCTCAACACATGAGACGGTCACGGCAAAGCCTTTTGATAACCTTGCTTTGGCAGTACCCACTCCATGAACCTAAGCCCTCATGCACTCTAGCCGTCCTTTTCTAGCAATGAGAGGAGTTCTGGCGCACCCGGGGTAAGGGAAACTTTCTCAATCTTTTTATTTAGTATCGCTTTAATTCCACCATTCACAACAAAGGCCGCAGCCTCATTCTCATCCCGTAACCACATCATAGAGAACCATCTATGCAAGGATACTGCCTCGGCTCGGCTATCTAGTCAGCTAGGTCTATACCCATTCGAGAAGTACGGTTGTACGGCTCGTTTCCGGCTATCTCATGGCTCGGTCCTTAATTGACGTGGTCGGCACTTGCCTTTTCCGGAATCCACCCAAATCATCCAGCCGCCCCAGTCTAAAACATTTGTATAACATTTTCAATTTTCAACAAGCCTAGTTCAACATTCTCGTGGCCATGTGGCGCTCATGTCTCCACGGCCATAATTCAGCTACCTCCCTAAGGTAGTTGCCCGAGCACAAAGTTTTCTTGCGAAAATCATGAGTATGCAGGGATCTAGTGTAAGCAGGGCTAAGCATTTGTACCGAAGTTATTCTCCGGTCACAACATATCGAAGGTTACAAAGAATAAATTCTAATGGTGATCAATATCAAAGCGGTATATCAAGCATAGGAACTGTTGTGTAAAGCGTGCAATTTGTAATTTGAAGTCAACAGCATTTCACAAGGTAGGATCAATATGTTCAAAGAGTGTGATGACTTGCCTTGCTCGCACACTTGAGGGGTGGTATCTTCACGGGTCGATGCCGGTTTCTTCGGTGCTACCCGTACGTGCGAAAGATCAATTGAATTCAATTAGAATTCAATAAAATACCGAGAGATCGAAAAGAACCATAAAAGCCATGAAAACAATTCCAAAAGTTTTGCCGAAAATTATACTCGAATTAGAACAAGGGTCGCTAGGAAAATCCGTGTTTTGGAATCGAGTTGATGACTAGGGTGTTCGCAAAAACGGCGATCGTAATAATTTTGGGAAATTAAATTTGAAGATATCAGCGGAGAAAATTCGCGCCGAGGTTTGAGGGTTTGAGCACAAAAGAGAAACCTATTTAAATGGCTGGAAAGAATTAAACGGAGTCCGGATTTAAAAACGATGCGAAATGAAATTCAAAACGTCCGATTTCGATTTTTTCAAACTTTGCACCGAGAAGAGAAAATAATTTATTTTTGCCCAAAATTTTACTCAAGTCATCTCCAAAATATTTTCCAAATTTTCCACAATTTTTCCTAATTTTTCCTTATTTTCTTTTTTTTTCACCGGTCGGCAATGTTCATTTGCCGCAAGGTGTTCGACCGGCGCGTTAAAACAGGCGGCGGCAGTGAGGAAAAGGGCGGCGCAAGGAGGGGCTTACGGCGATGGCGAGCTCGGGGAGGAGCAGTGGGGCACGGAGAGGAACTTGTGCACGGCAGCGACGGCTCCGACGGCTAGGCGGCGGCGGCGGCGCTTCGGGAGAGAGGGAAAGAGCGGCGGCGGTGGCGGCGGGGCGCGGCGCGGCCTTTTATAGGCGCGGCGCGGCGCTGGCGCGAGTGGAGAGGGAGGGGCCGGCTCGGGCGTGCGTGGCGCGGCGCGACACGCGGCGTAGCTCGGGGAGGGTCGGGTGCGGCGGTCTCACGTGGCGGCGCGGAAGGCCGGGCCGGGCGCGGCGCTTGCGGCGTGGTGCGGCGAGCGGGATGCGAGCGGGGTCCGGACGGGCGCGGCGCGCGAGGGTGCGAGCGAGCGGGCGGGGCCGGACGGCGGCGGAGCGCGTGGCGCAAGCGCGCGGCGCGCGGCGGGGCGGCGCGGGCGGCGGGCGCGTGCGAGGTCCGGCGCGGGCGGGCATGCGCGCGCGTGGCGTGGCGCGTGTAGTGTAGAGCTGCGCGCGCGCGCGCTGGCGGCGCGGCGCGTGGCGTGCGCGCGCGGGCCGGTATGGCGTCGAACACCGGCGCAATATGAATAGTGACCTTTTTGATTTTTCCCGATTTTCTATTTTCTTTTCCCATTTTCTATTTTCTTTCCTTCTAAAAATTCCAAAATAAATCCTAATATTCCAAAAATAATTTTTAACATTATATTTTTAACTTTTTCTTGACTTTTATTTTTCCATAATATTTTTCATATTTATTTGTTTTAAAAATCCTTTTTTTCTCCCCGATTTCAATATCCCCTCCTATATTTTTCCAAAACTTTCCGGACTTCAAGTGCGACTCCCGAGAACTTTATTATTTACTTTGTGTCTTGATTTACCTATCCCCAATCAAAATTTTGTTTTATATTTTCCAAAACGCGCTTTCATAAATCCTCGTTTCCCTCGAATTCCTTTTTAAAACCCTGATGCGGCTTTCGCACCTCCGTTTCGACAACTCCGAATCATCCAAAAATACCGAAAGGGAAAATTGACCACGACTAAATTTATGCAACTGAGCTGGCAAATAAGAAGCAACAAACCCGAGAAGAAGCAATAAGCCAAGGTTTTTGAAAGTTCCGATTTTTACGTTCCGATTTCGGTTCTTCGATTTTCAGGATGTTACACCACCGCTTCGTCAAGCCCAGAACCCGCCAGAGTCCTCTCCACCTCATCACTCGGTGAGCCCCGCTGTGAGTTCCACCGCCGGCCACCTCTCCTCGTCGCTCCCTTTCCACCCCTCCGCCTTCACCGAAAACCGCCAGAGCGCCGTTTCACCTCCATCCCCAGCATCGTTCCTCCCATCGAGCTCCTCCCAAACCGCCTCGTCGCCGGCACGCCCTTGGTGAGTCCCCTTCTCGCCTCCCCGCCACCATCACTATGCATCACCAAGCCGGATGGTCATCGTCAATGACCATCGGGTCATGTGCCGTCCCACCTCGACCGATCGGCCAACGAGCCCCACTCTTGCTTGCCCGCCCGCCGATTCGCCCGGGCGAATCCGGCCATCCGCGTGGCCTCCCGGTGCCGTCCCGTGTCGGTGCCATTGTGGTGCTCGTAGCACCACCTCAGCCTGCTTGGCCGCCATGGCCATCACGTGGCTACCACGTGGTCCTCCCGCGCCACTGTCTCTAAGGACTCGGTCCACGGTAGGCCGACCTCCCTTCAGCCGACGACACGTGGGGACCGCTTGTCGGTGCCAGTCCCCTCTACTAACGCAATAATCCTAGATTTTCTTTGAGAAAAAATTAATAGTTGTGCAATAAATCAAATTAATTTCTAGAAATTCATTTTAAATGGCTCAAAATTCTAAATTCATAACTAATTCATGGAAACTCCAAATTGAACCATTGAACTTGTAAAATTGATCTAAAATTGAGCTACACGTGTTTATTTACTTTCCATGTACTATTTATTTGGTTTTTAATAGGGTGTTTCCTCATTTTGCATACCGTGTGTAGATCCTGTCGTTTTCAAAGTTTGCAGACGCAAGAAAATAGTTCAAAGAAGTAAGGCAAGTCACACATTCCCCTTTGAAGCATGTTGAACCCACTCTATGAAATGTTTTACCGTTTATAAATAAATTGCATGTTTTATTAATTACATGAAAATAGGTGCTACATATATATATGTTTACTTGATATTCATCCTTTGTTAAACCTGGGTGATAATTTGACTAGCTTGCATCATTTATGTTGACCTAGCTAGAATTGTATATGCTTAGCCATCTTGATGAGCTATGAGCTCGAGACACCAGGCCATGTTCTATTGGTCGTAATTATCCAAAGAAAATTTGGCTTAATGGTGGGCCGTGGGTGCGTGGTTTTGATTGTCGCACCCATGGCAATCAAGGATCAGTTCGCGGGAAACCCTGGAAGACTTACCGTGCTTACCACAAGTAAGAATGGGAACCTGCTGGACTTGTAGTATAGATTTTCCCTCTCTGACGTTCCCAGGCGAGGTGGGCATGATGGAGTTGGGTCGTCCCAGGCTTATCGGTTGATCGGCTGCCGGATTCACTGCGGCACAAGGGGGGAGTGCTCACCCTGATTTTGCAGTGGGGGTGAAACCTGCGGTGTGGTGCGCTTGATTAGGGGGAGTTGAGCGAAGGGTCTTGTCACGATTTCCCCCTTTGCAGTACCATGCTGTACTTCGGGGTATGGCAACATGTGTGGAATCATGTCTTGTGGGTACAGTTGTACATGTCAGCCAGAGTAAAACTATTTGACTATCAGTGCCCACGGCTATGGGCAATCAACTAGCTTCACCGTGATTAGTCCCACTGTCAATTAACTTGACTTAATGGACTAGTTTAGTTCAAGTGGTTTTGTTGGGTCTGTTCAACATGGTGTAGCGTTATTCAGTGGAGATTAATCCTGCATCAATTAATCTACCATTTTACTATTTTAAACTATAAACATTTGCAATCGCCTTTATGCAAATAGCTTCAAACCTCCCCTTGTCTTCCCTTGCACGTCTGCATCATTGATGTGGCTTGCTGAGTAGGGTGGTTGCACTCATCCTTGTTGTGACTCCCCTTTTCAGAACTGTAGTGCTTCTATGATGAAGATGAAGTTAGAATACAAAGGATTATACCCACTTGAGTTTTGCTTGTGGAGTGGAGCTGAAGCCCCCCTAGGATCATCGCATTTTTCCGTTGGTGCTTTCTTTTCGGTGTGAGGACTAAGTGCCTCTTCTGTAAGTACTTACGCTTTATTTACATTTGGAACTGCATATTAATTTGTCGTTTTGTGTACCCTGGCTAATTCCTGGACAGGGTTTCATACAAAAAATAGTTTGGAAATTTTGCTAAATTTATGGTCATGGCAAAGTGGTCTGAGAGCCAACTCGACTGTAGGTTGAACCAAATGGTCAAACCCCTAAGGAAAAGTTTTTGAAAACCCTACTTGAAAAAATCTCTTCTCTCATCCTCGCGAGTTCTTTGCAAACCAAGTCATCAAATTTCTCTTCTTTTCCCTCTACCTCTTTTAGTTGTTGAGCCTGGCGGGACAAACCCAGCTTCACGTCTACTCACGAAAGTAGAGTCAAGCACAAGCTTCAAGGAAGAAGCGAGAAGATCAGACCAGGGTCAGCGTTCCATGAGTATCAAGTGAAGCCTTCCTATAGTTTACCTGAACCTAATCCTTCCCATAAGAGTAGTGTCGTTAGCTGCTAGACTGTATGTTATTTATTATGTGTAGCTGTATGGTTTATATCAATGGTGGGGATTTTACCATACTAGGTTGTTTGCCTAATCAACTTGTACAATAAAAGTCTACTCACAACGGATCAGTAGTGTCACAACCCGATTTTTGGTCAGGACTAAAAATCATTAAATAACTCATTTTCTAGAAATTAAATAAAAAGGTAGAAGAAATTATCAAGTGAAGTATTAAGAACATTAAATTTTCCTCTAAAAATCATGGTGGAAATATTTTTGAAATATTCACCAGGCCCTAAAGTATTCTCTGAAATTTTTTGTGAAAGTTTAGAGCTCCAGAAATAATTTTAACAATATAAATAACATTTTAGTAATTATTTAATAAATAAATTAATCATTAAATGGTATGTTTTATTTTTATTAAATACTTTGAGTGTTCATCTATTTTTAAAAATTTTCTTGGAATTATTTGAGCACTAGAAGTATTTATAAAAATTAAAGGATAATTTATGCGATTAATTTAAAAGAAAAACAAATTAATTTCCTCCTCCTGTCCTGGGCCATTTTTGGCCCTATTCCTTGAAGTCCACTTATGCTCCCTCCTTTTCCTCTCTTTCTAGCCTGGCGGTTTCCCCTGTCTCCCGCGCGCGCCTCACCTCTCCCCGTGGGCTGGCCCACCGTCATCCCGCGCCGCGTGAAGTCTGCACCCCCTCCCTCACTTCCCGGGTTGATGACAGGTGGGTCCCACCTGTCATCCCCGTCCTCCGGCCGCACCGTCATTGTTGCCGCCGACCTCGCGACCTTGCCGCCGCACATCTCGCCCTCCCCTGTCGCTCCCGCGCGTGGTTTAATGTCGCAATCAAGCCACCACCGGTTCCCCTTAATTTTCCCCAAATCCCACCGCCATTAATCACCGCCTTAACACCCCCGCGCCTTAACGCCGTCGGCCACTTCCTTCGCCTCAAAATCTGCCAAGTACCGACCATGCCCGCTCCACCCCGCGCCTATGAAACCCTACCCAAGCGCCCCTCTCCCATTTTCCCCAAAACCCCGAGCCCACCGTGCTCTCCTCGCCTCTCCCGCCACCTCGCTCGCCGCCGCCATCCTCCGGTTACTCAATCCGTTCGCACCGCCACTCGTCGAGCCACACATCTCCACCGCCGACTTAGCCGTTGCCCAAAGAACATCGGCTGCCACTTTTTCCCAAGCCCCTGCCCGCCAATCTCACCGGCCCACGTTGTCTTCCCCGTCTCTGGCCACCTCGGTGAGCAATCTCTCTCTCCCCGTCTTTTCCCCTCTCTTCAGTCGGTCCCGAGCCATCTCGCACTTTGGCGCCGCCCGTGCCCGCACGCGTTTGTGCGTGCGTCCTCCTCCGTTCGTAGTTAGGCCAATCGCTGCGTCGGTCCTGTGTGCCGGCCATTCTTCGCTCGGCCGTGTCGCGCCCTGTTGCCCGCGTGCATCGCCAATCTCGGCCACCCGACCCAGCCATCCACGCGCATCTCTGCTCTTCGCACCGCCTGGCCCCGCCGCCCGACCCCGTGCCTCTTCACGCCTGACCCTGCCGGCCGGCCTCGCCTCCCAAGCCATCCGATCTGCCTCTCGATAGATCAGGGCCGTCGGTTTCCCGTGGCCACTCGATCCCCTATAGGGTGATCCGGGTCGTCCACGTGGTGGATCCATGGACCGATCCCCATGGACTAAGTCCACCGTGGACCCTTGTGCACCGCCGTTGCCGTGGCTGACATCAGCACTCGGCTACTGACGTCAGCCCAAGCCACTGACGTTAGCCCTTGGTCTGCTGACGTTAGCCCTCGCTTGCGTCAGCCGTTGTCCTTGCTAACGTCAGCCCTACCCTTTTACCTTTGAAAAATAATTAAAAATTGTGCAATAAATCTAATTAATGTCAAGAATTCCTTTAAATGGTCCAAAACTTCTAAAATTCATATCTAATTCATATGAACTTCAAATTGGGCCATTCAAATCGCAAAATTCATCTAAAATTAAGCTCTACATGTTGGTTTACTTTTCATGTATTGCTATTTGGTCTTTATTAGGGGTTTTCCTCATTTTATGTGCCAGCGTGTAGTTTCCGTCGTTTCGGAGGTTCGTGCTCATGAAGAAGAAGTTGTTGGAAGAAGCAAGGCAAGTCACACTCCCCTTGAACCATATTGAACCTATTTTACAAATGATTTACTATTTGCAAATAAAATCGCATTGATTTGCTGATTACATGGAATGATGGGATTACCTATTTGCTTGCTTGTGCCACACCTCTTGATGTCCGTCCTTTGATAACCTTGGGTGATAATTTGACTGGCTTTAGTCACTTACGTGATTTTTGCTAGAATTATATGTTTATCCATGCTTAATTACTACTAGCTCACTAAATGGGATTATCACATTATCTAAACCTAGTTCAGATGAGTGCAAGCTCAAAACATCTGGCCAAACTTATTGGTCCTAATTATCCTAACTTAAATATGACTGAATGGTGGGCTGTGGGTGCATGGTTTTGGATTGTCGCACCCATGGCAATTAAGGACCGGTTCATGGGAAACCCTGGAAGACTTATCGTGCTTACCACAAGCAAGAATGGGCAACTTCTGGACTTGTAGTATAGCTTTTCTCTAGCCAACGATCCCTGGAAAGGGTGGGTGTGATGGAGTTCCAGTCGACCCCAGTATAAGGGTTGCTTGGCTTCCAGATTCACCGTGGCACTCGGGGGGCTACCCACTGCCCAGGAACGGGAGTGGGGTGGAAACTGTGGTGTGGTTCTATGGACCCCTGTTTTTGGAACGGGAATCTTTTTTGTTCATAGTACCATTTCCCTGGATCGAGTAGTTTGGTACCCACGAAATACAGTACTGAATAATCAGGTGCACATGCACGAATAGTCTTACAACGAAATTATTACAATAGTAGGCCCGAAGGCAATGTCCAACACATAGGACCTCATGGTCCGGATACAACCCAAAAGTAGAAATTAGATAAGGCAGCGGAAAAAAGGCAGAGGCATGTCGATTGCCACAGGCAACGACCAGAGACTAAGACCTAGTAAGCGCCATCAGCTTCTTCGCCTTCGTGGTAGTAGGCATATGGATCCTCCGATTCTTCATTCCCACCATCCGAAGGTTTGTGCGTATAGCAAGGGTGAGTACCAACCTTACTCGGTTAGACAACACGGAAGTGATGCATATGATAGGGTTATTAAAGGAATGGCTGGTGCTCTTTTGCATAAAGCCAATTTTCACAAATCTTTTCACAAGCCTAACAACTAGCCAAGTCAAGTTTTAGTTCCATAGTTCATTAAGTCGGTGACGGTTCTGTCTACCATCCGTCGTGATTTCCAAGGATGGCTTCCCGCCTCCGGTTCGTCATGGTTTTCTGGAGTCCACCACTTCTCGCATCTCGAGAAGTTGATCCACCACGAATAAGAATCATCATGCAAACCCATCCCAAGCATTTTAAAGTTTAAAGTCTAGCCAAGCGAAAGTCTTGTCACGATGCTCAATATCCGCGAGCACGGCTATTCGAATAGATTGATTCATTCACACTGCAGTGGATGTACACTTTACCCGTACTCCGCGATAGCCCAACAAATGAGCCTACGTCCCAACACATGAGACGGTCACGGCAAAGCCTTTCGATAACCTCACTTTGGCAGTACCCGCTCCATGAACTTAAGCCCTCATGCACTCTAGCCGTCATTTTCTAACGGTGAGAGGAGTTCGGCGCACCGGGGTAAGGGGAGATTTCATTCATCAAGTTAAAATAAATTTCAAATTACCATCATCTCTTTCACATCTCATCTCATCCATAAGAACCACTATGCAAGGGTACCGCCTCCGCTTGGCTACCTACTCCGCTAGGTCTATACCCATTCGAGAAGTACGGTTGTACTGGCTCGTTTCCCTACTATCTCATGGCTTGGTCCTTAATTGACTAGGGTCGGCACTTGCCTTTTCCGGAATCCACCCAAATCGTCCAGCCGCCCCAGTCTAAAATATTTGTTTAGTACTTTCATTTTCATCAAAGCTCATTTCATCATTCTCATGGCAATATGGCGCTCATGTCTCCACATGCCGTATCTCAACTACCTTCCCTAAGGTAGTTGCCCAAGCACATAGCTTTTCATAAAGTCATGAGTATGCATGAATCTAAGTATAGCATGGCTAAGCGGTTTACCGAAGTTATTCTCCGGTTGTTTGTATCACATCGAGAGTTACAAGGAATAATTCTAAAGGTAATCAATAACAAGGTATGGCATAACAAGTATAGGTAATTCTCTATGTATAGCATGCATGTTTAAAGTTTAAAATAACATCATTTCGCAATTGGGATCAATATGTTCAAAGAGTGTGATGACTTGCCTTGCTCGCACGCTTGTTGAGTGGTGTCTTCAACGGAGTCGATGCCGGCTTCTTCAGGTGCTATCCGTACGTGCGAAAGATCAATCGAATTCGATTAGAATCCAATATAACACCGAAAGATTGAAAAGAACCATAAAAGCCATGAAAACGATTCCAAGCGCTTAGCCTAAATTTCTACTTGAGTTCGTACGAGGATCGCCAGGGAAAACTCCAAGTTTTGAAATCGGGTCGATGCCTTAGGGTTTTCGCAAAGCGACGATCGCAATTTGTTTGAGAAAATAGATTTGGAAATATCCGCGGAGGGATTTGTGCTCGAGGTTTCGAAGGTTTGAGCACAAAAAAGAAGCATACTTAAATGGCGAGAAAGGATTAAACGAAATCCGAATTTAGAAACGACGCGAACACCGTTTATGAAAATATGTATTTGAGAAATAAAATATTAACTGATGATTATGGAAGATTAATTAGGGTAAAAAATAGACAATAAAAATATTTAGGGGATTTACAAGAAATCCTGTATTTGGAAATTTTCTTCCCAACAAAATCCAAGCCATTCACGAACACCTAGAGGAATTGTTCACAACTAAACTTATGCAACCGAGGCGGCAAATAAGAAGCAACAAACTCGAGAGAGAGGCAACAAGCAAAAGTTTTTGTATGTTCCGATTTTTACGTTCCGATTTTAATTTCTTCGATTTTCAGGATGTTACAAACCTACCCCCTAACAATAAATATCGTCCTCGAGATTTCTTACCGGTTGTTGAGTAGGTGTGGGTATTCAGTCTTCAGAAAATCCTCGCTTTCCCAGGTGGCCTCTTCTTCAGTGTGGTTGCTCCATTGTACTTTGTACATGCGCCATGACTTGGTCCGTGTCTTCTTTTTTTGCCTCGTCCAGTATCTTTATTGGTTGTTCCGGGTATGTGAGATCACTGTTGATATGGATGGTTTCCAAAGGAGCTTTCTCTTCTGGTACCCGCAGGCATTTCTTCAACTGTGACACATGGAACACTGGGTGGACATCGGAGATGTTCTCAGGTGACTCTAACTGGTAGGCCACTTCACCTCTTCTAGCGCTTATCAAGAATGGGCCCACATATCTTGGCGCAAGTTTCCCTTTGACCTTGAACCTTTGAGTTCCTTGTTGTGGTGAGACCTTTAGATACACATAGTCGCATACGTTGAACTCTAAGTCCCTTCGACGAGTATCCGCGTAGCTCTTCTGTCGAGACTGGGCAGCTTGTAATTGGTCCCGGATCAGACAGACCTTTTCCTCGGCCTCTTTGATTATGTCGGCCTGAACACGACTCGTTCACCGGTTTCTAACCACATCAATGGGGTTCGGCATCGCCGACCGAATAGGGATTCATTTGGTGACATCTTCGAGACTTGCTTGGTAGCCGTTGTTGTAGGAGAATTCAGCGTACGGTAAACATTTCTCCCAATCCTTGGTGAAATCCAGCGCACAGCTCTCAACATATCCTCAAGCACTTGATTTGTCCTTTCGGTCTACCCGTCGGTCTGTGGGTGGTAAGCGGTACTGAAGGCAAGGTGACTTCCGAGTGCCTCATGAACTTTGCTCCGAAATGGGACGTGAATTGGGTACCGCGATCCGATATAATTCTTTTTGGTACACCATGGAGACACACAATCCTACTCATGTATAGCTCGCTAGCTTGGCGCTATTGTAGTTAGTCTTTATGAGGATAAATCTGGCGGTCTTGGTGAGCCGATCTACTATTACCCAAATGAAATCATATCTGGCTGCCATTTTGGGTAGTCCAACGATGAAATCCATGCCTATCTCATCCCATTTCCACTCGGGAATCTTGAGTGGCTGCAACAACCCTGCCGGTCGTTGATGCTCGGCTTTTACCCTTTGGCATACGTCGCATACGGCTATGTATTCGGCTACGTCTCTCTTCATATTGGGCCACCAGTATTCTTCCTTCAAATCCTGGTACATCTTCGTGCTTCCCGGATGTAACGAATATGCTGATTCGTGCGCCTCTTTTAAGATCAATCCTCTCAACCCACCCTGTTCAGGCACGCAGATTCTTTTCTTATACCACAGGGTTCCCTTGTCATCTACCGAGAATTATTTAGCGCGCCCAGCGGTCATGCGCTCTTTGATCGCTTGAGTTTCTTCATTATCCTTTTGAGCTTCTTCTATTTGAGTCCTCAGAAGGGGTTGGATTTCTAGTGAGTTCACTTCTCCGTGAGGAATCAGGTGCAGGTTAAGTCGAGCCATCTCTTCTTGAAGCTCACTGGCCATGCCTTCCAGACTCATACGGTTGCATTGGGCTTTGCGGCTTAGCGCATCGGCCACTACATTTGCCTTGCCGGGGTGGCAATGTATTCCTAGGTCGTAGTCCTTGATCAATTCCAACCACCGTCTTTGACGTAGATTGAGATCGGACTGAGTAAAGAAGTATTTCAGGCTCTTATGATAAGTATATACATCGCAGTGGTTCCCGATCAGATAGTGCCTCCAGATTTTTAATGCATGAACAACTGCCGCTAATTCCAAGTCGTGTGTGTGATAGTTTTCCTCGTGGGGTCGTAACTGTCTCGAGGCATATGCTACGACCTTTCCATCCTGCATTAATACGCCTCCCAGTCCTTGCCGAGACGCATCACAGTACATCACGAAATCCTTACGGTTGTCAGGTAGGGTTAAGATTGGGGCAGTGGTTAACTTTTCTTTTAGTTTGTCAAAGGCTTCTTGACACTTCTCGTTCCATATAAATTTCTTCTCCTTCTTCAGAAGTTGAGTCATGGGTTGGGCTATCGTGGAAAACCCTTCAATGAACCTT
This sequence comes from Oryza australiensis, assembly GCA_019925245.2. Classification (NCBI taxonomy): domain Eukaryota; kingdom Viridiplantae; phylum Streptophyta; class Magnoliopsida; order Poales; family Poaceae; genus Oryza; species Oryza australiensis. Next base: position 368,226 of record JAIFGZ020000436.1, read on the forward strand.
CGGTAATATCCGGCCAATCCCAAAAAACTCCGAACCTTCATTACTCACTTGGGTACCTTCCATTCCATAACAGCTTCGACCTTGGCAGTTTCTACCGCTACTCCTCTGGCTGAGACTACATGGCCAAGAAGAGCGACTTCCTTGAGCCAGAACTCGCACTTGCTAAATTTCGCATACAGCTGGTGCTCTCGCAGCTTTTCCAGTACCAGTCGTAGGTGCTCTGCATGTTCCTCATCGTCTTTGGAGTAGATAAGTATATCGTCGATAAATACCACCACAAATTTATCCAGATATTCCATGAATACCTTGTTCATCAGATTCATGAAATACGTGGGGCATTGGTCAATCCAAAGGACATTACTGTGAACTCATATAAGCCATAACGCGTAGAGAATGCTGTTTTGGGAATATCTCCGGCTCTAATCTTCAACTGATGATATCCTGACCGAAGATCAATCTTTGAGAACACTTGTGCACCCTTAAGTTGATCGAATAAGTCATCGATTCGAGGTAGTGGGTACTTGTTTTTGATGGTCACTTCATTCAACGATCGGTAATCTACACACATTCTCATACTCCCATCCTTCTTTTTGACGAAGAGTACTGGGGCTCCCCAGGGAGAAGAACTAGGGCGTACAAATCCTTTTTCCTGTAGTTCTCTGATTTGCTTCTTGAGTTCTTCTAGTTCGTTAGTCGGCATTCGGTAAGGTCTCTTAGATATGGGGGCAGTACCAGGCATTAGGTCGATGATAAATTCTATGTCACGATCAGGGGGCATTTCGAGCAATTCCTCAGGGAATACATCTGGGTATTCTTGCACTACTGGCATCCCGCTCAAAGGTAGCATGGTGAATACTCCCGCAGCTTGAGCGCATAGCATCGGGTTTTGGTCCATAGTTATGTTCATTGATGATCCCCATGGGGTGGATACTGTGACTTCCCTTCGACTACAGTCTATGACTCCATTGTTCTTAGTCAACCAATCCATTCCAAGTATGATATCAATAGTTTGGGGTGATAGTACCATAAGGTTTGAAAGGAATACCACGTCTCTAATCCGTATGGGCACATTGATGCAAGCATGGGGTACGGTTATGTTTCCCCCAGGCGAGTGCACCAACATGGGTCTCTTAAGTTCTACCTGGTGTAGGTGGTGTTGTTTGCTTACTTGTGAAGATATGAATGAATGCGATGCTCCGGAATCAAATAAGACTTTAACTGGGGTAGAGTTGATAGAGAACATACCCATCAGCACGTTCTGATCCTCCTGCGCTTCTTCAGCACGCACATGATTCACTTGTCCACGCCGAAATCCGGTGGCAGTCTCATTGGGTTGCGGAGTCCTAAACAGACCGCGTCCCACAAGCAGGAGCGTGGTTCCTCGGACGGCCGTTGCATTGGCGCCTGGTACGGACTAGAGTGTTGCGTGGTTTGGGGCAGCTGTTGGAGTAGTGCCCAAACTCTCCGCAGCTTGAAGCAATTCACATTCCTTCTCCCGGAGCGGCTAGAGTTGGTGTCGGGGTACGGAATTGGGGTGCAGTCGGCCTGCTGACGTGGTCGGGTGTAGGGGGTCGACTGGTTGCCATGACGGTTGGCTTCCATCCGGACGGGGTGGCTCCCTTGGGACGCCGAGGCGCTCCCCGAAGTGGGCGGGCCATAGCAAGCCTCCTCTTGCGGTTATTTTCTACCATGTATCGGTCATGTTCCAACCGTATCACCTTGTTGACAAGGCTTTGGAAGCTGACGTGATCTTGGCCGGTCATTGGCCCCCTCAGCTCATCACTCAATCCTTCGATAAATTTATCGATTTTCTCCTCCTCGTTTGCCAGGTCACCGGTGGCATATAGAGCGAGTTGCGTGAACTTGTTTAGGTATTCCTGCACTGTGGGGTTGCCTTGGCGCAACCTCCGGAATTCGTTCTTCTTCATTCTCATGACAGCGGCTGGTACGAAATTTTCGCAAAAGGCGGCTGTGAACTCTTCCCAGGTTGGTTCTTCGGCGTCTTCTGCCCATGTCTCCTTGTAGGTGTCCCACCAATCACTTGCGGGGCCTTCCAATTGATTGGTGGCAAAAATGACTCTGTCGGCTTCTCGTACCCTGACGAGGGTCAGCTTCTTCTCTATTACTCTTAACCAGTCTTCGGCATCCATCGGTTCGTCGGCCATGGAGAATGTAGGCGGCTTAGCTCGCATAAACTCTCCCAAGCTTGATCCTCCGCGATTCCCTTGGTTGTTGGCGATTGCTTGAAGCAACTGGGTTTGCAAAGCCATAACCTCCGCCAGGGTGGAGGGACTAGGCTCCGGTGGGTTCTCGTTGGATGTTGTAGCTCTGCGACGATGCGCCATCTGAAGGAGGTAGATAAGTTAAGAGATTGGACCCATTAAGGTCATGGTTTCTAGGTGATTTCTCTTCAAGTTGTTTCTAAATGATCTTTGAACAGAGCAAGCATGGTGGAATAAACTCATTAACAACATATCAAAAAACATGGGTCCATAGCGATTACATTAAAGGGGATACAATGGACTACACATACACAGTCCCAAATGACATAATGCGAAAGCTACATCGTACTACTGTCATTGGCTACTAGGGAAGGGTGTGATCCTTGCTGCCAAAAGAACCATCCAAGCAAGGTCAAGTTGAGGCGGTCCTCTCGCCTAATCATCCAACCAACCGCAGGAGCCAGGTGCAGGAAGGGGGTGATCCTCTGCTGAAGCAAATCGAAGCTCCCAAGGCTCAGAGGTAGTGGCCTCGGAGTCATGCTTGATCTTCCTGCTTGGTGGTCGGGTACTCTTCCGAGCAGTCTTGCGGGTGAGGGGACCTCCGGTGTGAGTCAGGCGACGGGTAGAAGCTGCCTCCTCTGCTGGATCAGTATCACTGGACTCCCACTTGATTTCCATAGGCTCTATCTCGGACTCGGAGTCGGTACTGATCTGGATGGGGTTCTCTTCTCCCGAACCAGGCTCAGATGGTACAGCCATGGAGTTCGAGGTAGGTTCCATTGAGGTAGCAGTAGTGGGGTCTATCAGGTATGGTGCCGACTCTGTGCTCAACATAAAGACCTGCTCCATCATGGCTTGAAAAGTGTTCAGGCATGCTGGAGTCATGAGGTAGTAGTGGTCGGGCGTCGGGGCAGGAGGTGTTGGTACAACTTCGGTGGAAGTACCTGCATCAGGGACAGGGTGGGAGCGAAGTTGTTCTTCCAGCTGGTTGACCTGTTGTTTGCTCTTCATGAGCTGTTCTTCCAGCTCCACCAGGGCTTCTCCACGGGCCATGTAACGGTCAGAGAGCTGCTCGTACTGGGCACCGTTGGCCTATAGCTGAGTCTGCAGCAAGTTGGTCTGATCCCCGCAGCTCTGGTGTTCCTCGACCAGACATTGAGGCGTCGCTGCTGGTCGTCGATCTCGAGCAAAGCTTCTTCATAGCAGTCATCCGCTATTTCTGCCCAGCGGGATACACGAGTGACCATAGGATTGTAGCAGCAGGGGGTGGCTTCCACAGTGCAGACCGGATTGCCTTCCTCGCGGTAGGGGTGGTGCACAAACTCAGTCACGGTGAGCTCAGCACGGTGAATAGCATTGAGGCGAAGGAACGCTTCACGGGCCGCGTCTTGAATAACTGCTTCTACTAGATCTCGGTGGTAACGGGTGTGGAAGCAAAAAGGTGTCTCACTCCCTATGCGGGCCTCAACTGAAATTGTTGCTTCCCATACTGGATATCCTTCGGTGCCATGCCTCCTGATCTGGTAGGTGGGTGCCTCTGGGTACCTTAGACACCACAGCAATGACTGGAGTTGCGCCACGAATCCTTCATCCCGTGGAATGGTGATTTTCCAAACTCCGACATGGTCCGACATCTGCTTTTGAAAGCAACTGAAGGTCAGAGGGAGAGATAATATCAAAACCATTTGGGTAAAGAAAGGGAGATAAAGGTATAGGAAAAAGTATGTTTGTCTTTTCAAAAATAATAGTTTGTGAAATGATCCTACGTAGGGATACTTCCCTTTAGCCAACTAGTCAGGGGTGGGGTGCCAGTTGGTCTTATCCTACAGTCGCATTGCTCTGATACCAGCTCTGTGGACCCCCGTTTTTGGAACGGAAATCTTTCATGTTCATAGTACCATTTCCCTGGATCGAGTAGTTTGGTACCCACGAAATACAGTACTGAATAATCAGGTGCACATGCACGAATAGTCTTACAACGAAATTATTAAAATAGTAGGCCTGAAGGCAATGTCCAACACATAGAACCTCATGGTCCGGATACAACCCAAAAGTAGAAATTAGATAAGGCAGCAGAAAAAAGGCAGAGGCATGTCGATTGCCACAGGCAACGACCGGAGACTAAGGCATATGGATCCTCCAATTCTTCATTCCTACCATCTGAAGGTTTGTGCGTATAGCAAGGGTGAGTACCAACCTTACTCAGCAAGCCAACACGGAAGTGATGCATATGATAGGGTTATTCAAGGAATGGCTGGTGCTCTTTTGCATAAAGCCAATTTTCACAAATCTTTTCACAAGCCTAACAACTAGCCAAGTCAAGTTTTAGTTCCATAGTTCATTAAGTCGGTGACGGTTCTATCTACCATCCATCATGATTTCCAAGGATGGCTTCCCGCCTCCGGTTCGTCATGGTTTTCTGGGGAGTCTACCCCTTCTCGCATCTCGAGAAGTTGATCCACCAGCGAATAAGAATCATCATGCAAACCCATCCCAGCATTTTAAAGTTTAAAGTCTAGCCAAGCGAAAGTCTTGTCACGATGCTCAATATCCGCGAGCACGGCTATTCGAATAGATTGATTCATTCACACTGCAGTGGATGTACACTTTACCCGTACTCCGTGACAGCCCAACAAATGAGCCTACGTCCCAACACATGAGATGGTCACGGCAAAGCCTTTCGATAACCTCACTTTGGCAGTACCCGCTCCATGAACTTAAGCCCTCATGCACTCTAGCCGTCATTTTCTAGCAGTGAGAGGAGTTCTGGCGCACCCGGGGTAAGGGGAGATTTCATTCATCAAGTTAAAATAAATTTCAAATTACCATCATCTCTTTCACTTCTCATCTCATCCATAAGAACCACTATGCAAGGGTACCGCCTCCGCTCGGCTACCTACTCTACTAGGTCTATACCCATTCAAGAAGTACGGTTGTACTGGCTCGTTTCCCGGCTATCTCATGGCTCGGTCCTTAATTGACCAGGGTCGGCACTTGCCTTTTCCGGAATCCACCCAAATCGTCCAGCCGCCCCAGTCTAAAACATTTGTTTAGTACTTTCATTTTCATCAAAGCTCATTTCATCATTCTCATGGCAATGTGGCGCTCATGTCTCCACATGCCGTATCTCAACTACCTTTCCTAAGGTAGTTGCCCAAGCACATAGCTTTTCATAAAGTCATGAGTATGCATGAATCTAAGTATAGCATGGCTAAGCGGTTTACCGAAGTTATTCTCTGGTTGTTTGTATCACATCGAGAGTTACAAGGAATAATTCTAAAGGTAATCAATAACAAGGTATGGCATAACAAGTATAGGTAATTCCCTATGTATAGCATGCATGTTTAAAGTTTAAAATAACATCATTTCGCAATTGGGATCAATATGTCAAAGAGTGTGATGACTTGCCTTGCTCGCACGCTTGTTGAGTGGTGTCTTCAACGGAGTCGATGCCGGCTTCTTCAGGTGCTATCCGTACGTGCGAAAGATCAATTGAATTCGATTAGAATCCAATATAACACCGAAAGATCGAAAAGAACAATAAAAGCCACGAAAACGATTCCAAGCACTTAGCCTAAATTTCTACTTGAGTTCGTACGAGGATCGCCAGTGGAAAACTCCAAGTTTTGAAATCGGGTCGATGCCTTAGGGTTTTCACAAAGCGACGATCGCAATTTGTTTGAGAAAATAGATTTGAAATATCCGCGGAGGGATTTGTGCTCGAGGTTTCGAAGGTTTGAGCACAAAAAGAAGCATACTTAAATGGCGAGAAAGGATTAAACGAAATCCGAATTTAGAAACGACGCAAAACGAAATTTCGGAAAAAGTCCGATTTTGATTTTTAAATTTTTCACCGAGAAAACATACAAGAAAATAATTTATTTTTGCCCAAAATTTTACTCAAATCTTATCAAAATATTTTTCCAAATTTTCCATAATTTTTCCTAATTTTTCCTATTTTTCTTTTTCTCTTTTTCTTTCTTTTTCTTTTTTTCTCTTTCTTTCTCTCGCCTGCTGTTCCTTGCCCACAAGGTGTTCGACCGGTGCTCGGGAAAACAGAGGCTGCCGGCGCTAGCGCGTGGGAAAAAGGGGACGGCTCGGGCTTACCGGCGACGACGGCTCTTGGGAAGCACGGCGAGGTTCGGGCGGCTTTGCGCACGGCGGCGCGGTGGTGGCTCTCGGTTTCGCGGCGACGACGACGCACGGCGGTTGGCGGCGGCGCTCGGGGGACAGCGAGGGAGGGAGGTGAAGAGCAGCGGTGCGGTGGGAAAACAAGGGTGGGCTTTGCCCTTTTTATAGCGGCGCCGAGGGGGAACGGGAGAGAAAAAGGGGGCGGCGGCTGCGCCACGCGGCGGCGGGAAGCTGGGCCGGGCGCGCGGCGCGGCGGGCGGCGGGTGGAGCGCGGGCGCGGACGGGGTCCGGATACGGCGGCGGGCGCATGGCGGTGAAGGCGCGAGCGCGGCGGGGCCGAGTATGGCGGCGGGCGCGTGGCGCGGCGCGAGCGCGGCGGGGCCGAGTACGGCGCGGGCGAGCGAGGGCGCGGGCGCGGCGGGTTCGCGGCGGGAGCGGGCGCGCGGGCGCGCGGCGCGGCGCTTGCGCGGCGCGTGGCGCGTGCGCGGGCGCGGCGCGTACGGCCGGGCGACGCGCGGTGGGAAGCGCATCCGGGCCGGTACGGCGTTGAACATCTCTGCGCAATGAAAAGTGGCGTTTTATAATTTCCCGATTGTTAATTCCAAATTTCCAATTTCTATTTTGTTCCACTCTAAAATTCAAAATAAATTCTAATATTCCCAGAATAATTTTTAATATTATATTTCCAACTTTTTCCCCACTTTATTCTTCCAAATATATTTTTCATATTTATTTAATTCCCTTTTTCCTAATTTCATAATTTCCTATTTTAAATTCCGAAAATTTCTTAGATTTCTTGTAAATCCCCTAAATATTTTTATTGTCTATTTTTTACCCTAATTAATCTTCCATAATCATCAGTTAATATTTTATTTCTCAAATACATATTTTCATAAACCCGCATCCCTTTTTCGATTTTATTTGAAAAATTCCTAATCCTGTATTTCGAAATTTTCTTCCCAACAAAATCCAAGCCATTCACGAACAACGAGAGGAATTGTTCACAACTAAACTTATGCAACTGAGCTGGCAAATAAGAGGCAACAAACTCGAGAGAGAGGAAACAAGCAAAAGTTTTTGTAAGTTCTGATTTTTACGTTCCGATTTTAATTTCTTCGATTTTCAGGATGTTACAGGTTCGGTTAGTTAGGGGAAGGTTATGTGAAAGGTCTTGTCACAGTTTCCCCCCTTTGTAATATCGTGGCGATACTTCGGAAGCATGGCAACATGTGTGGAATCGTGTCTTGTGGGTAAAGTAGCGCACCTCTGATCAGAGTAAAACTATTAGAATAGCCATGCACACAGTTATGTGCGATCGACCAGATTCACCATGATTAGTCTCACCCTTAATAATTCGGCTTAATAATTTGGACTAGATCAGGTGAAAATGGTTGGGCCTGTTCAACGTGGGTATAACATTGTTCAGTGGAGGATTAATATTGACTTATTTAATCAACATTTTTCCCTGTTTTTCAAAATAAAATGTTTGCAACCGCATTTTCGCAAAATCAGCCCCAAGCCTCCCTTTGCCTTTCCTCGCATCTTTGCATTTTCCTTTGTGTGGCTTGTTGAGTATGTTGGATGTACTCAACCTTGCAAAATTCTTCCCCCCTCCCAGAAGTGTAGTGCTTCTGAGTTGAAGACGGTGTTAGAGGACCAAGGCTCAGACCCTAGTTGAGTTTGCCTGTGGAGTGAAGCTGAAGCCCCGCTAGGATCGTCTTTTCCCCGCTGTCGCTGCTTTTTTTGAGTGTGACGACTAAGTGCCTCTTTTCCTGTAAGTATTTATATGCTTTATTTATACGTATGGATCTCTGTATTGATTTGTCATTTTGTGTTCCCTGTTGATGCCGGGATAGGGATTAAATACACAAACTAGTCTGGAAATTTTGGAATAATTTTTGGGCGTGACAAGTAGTTAAGTGGGTTGAGGTCTTAACTTCAATGCAACCCCTCAATTTCATCTCTCTTCCGTCCTGGCAACAGTTGGTTAGCACCGGAGAGATCACCAACAATAGTGTGTGGAGGTCAGAACCCAATGGGTCAGTTCAACGTAACAATATGCAACCTATGCTAGAAAACCCCGCTCTTGTTCAATCCGGATCACCTAAAATCAGATGATGGTTATGTTGATGCAGCACATGCAAAGTCCTATGCAGTGACATTGCCAGATGCAGCGGCAGTACCACCACCAGCAGATGCAATCTCAGATGTAATCTCGAAATTAGAATCGGGACCAAAGCCAGTATATTCAAGTGCTAGCACTCGTAACTCTTGCCAATATACCGCCACACCCCAGCAGACAAGCACACCTAAGCCACCATCCACCCAAGAAGCAACAAGTATTACCTATAGTGGTCATGATGTATACGGGCAGTTTTGGGTAAAGTGTCTGACCATCCTTGGAAGATGTATGCTAGGACACCAACTGATGATGAGGCATAGTTTCTGAGAGGAAAGAAAGCTTTCGGTCATCTTATCGGCAAGAACTCTGATGCACTAGAGTCCAACCCTAAGAAGAGGAAAGCATAGTACGGAATACAAAGATGCCAATAACATGATCATCACTGGAATGGCATTTTCCTTGAAAGATGTGAAGAAGATACATAGACGTCTGCGAGGAAATATCTTTCGTGATGCACATCAGCTAACCTGGCACCTCAAGTTGTATGGTCCGCCAAAGCCCAAAGATAATAAATCAGAAGAGGTGTCCTCCGATGAGGATGATGAAGCGATCCTCGAAGGCTTTGTTGAAATAGAAATGGAGCTCAAAGCATGCACTACATGTGGAGAAATTGGACACACCGCTAGCATATGCATCCACACCTGCCTTTATGGTGGAGATACCCATATGCCAGATGAGTGCCCTATGAGGAAGGTCACATGTTCCTGTGCGAGAGAACAGATCATGTGACTAAGGACTGTCAGCTGAATTTGGTCCTAGCTATAAGACCAAGGAGGACAAATGACATCTCTGCAACCCATTTGTCAACTCATGGTTGTCACCAACAATAGTGGTAATACTTCTGATCTTCAACCTGCCCCAACTACAATGGCAGCCAACAGTGGTAGCAGAAACAACATTGTAAACAAAGTTCATGAGTCCCTATCTGCTCCACTATCAGTTGTGAGCATGCACAACCAGAAGAATGCACCTCGGGACCAATCAAGTTTGTGTTGTTTCAATTGTCTTTAGCTAGGACACTGCCTCAGGAAATATCCACTTCCGAAACCATGAAAGATAGCCCACCATTGTTTCAATTGTGGGAAAAACAAGTTATTTCTTAAAAGGTTGTCCAACGCCAAAGCACCATGATCCTCGAGCCATCAGCAGCATTGTTTGCAACATCCCTACTCCTCAAGTTACATCAGTTCCACTGCTGAGTGGTTAGATCCAGCCAAAGGACACCAGGAAGATAGGATATACCAACCTTCACCCGACTATAAAGCTTCGACCATAGCATATTGACATTGAGAGCACTAGCAAAGTCTCCATTGTGTCACCCGCGATCGCTCTAAAGCTATAGGACCAGCACAAACAGGGCAAGCAATGCTAGGAAATCAGTGATCTACTCCAACTTCAAGGAGACAATACAATCCCTCAGCAATGCCCTCAATCAATGTTCTGAGCACTAGTTCTCTCAACCGTCGTCAACATCAGCCATGCACCTCATGTGTTTTGACGTGGATGTCTCGCAATCACCATCAAAAGAGTGACACCAACAGCAAGAAGGTTCTACCCACTTCAGCTATCAAGAACAGGGACATTTCTTCAAGGACTGTCAGCACTTAAAGCTTTGACCTTGTTGGAACTCCAACCGGTAAGCAACGGGAGAACAAGTCAACCATGTCAGAATCACGGGAGTGAATGTCGTGTTGGTTAATACATTTTCTAGCAAGGGTCAAAAAGGATCTACAAGTCTTTGATGTTCAGGTGCTTTTCCTTGTCACTAGGAGTTCTATGGAAGTTATGTAATAAGAAGGGAATACTGAATAAAGCATGAGTCAGACAGTTTTTTCTTCTCATAGGATTCACCTTGAGTATGAAAAAGTAGAATGACATGTGTACCTGTCAGTGTCACAAGAAACCTAGAGTCTCTTTTTGGACTCATTGCAATTCTGTTGAGCCCAAAAACCTAATTGCCAGCCAAGAAAAGAATTGGTAAATCAATGAAGCGAGAATGGTTAAACCGCGGGAACACTCAACATGATGAGATCCATCAGAAGGACAGTATAAATGGAAACTCATGAGAATAACAAGTGGGATAAAATATTCGAAAGTAACATCCTATAAGGAATATCAGGACTCTCTAACCTTGAAAGTTCTATGGAGAATAGTAAGTGGCAACTACACCCTACCGATGCAAACATTGATCAAGAATGGGTTTTCTTAAATCAAGGCAACCGTTACAGTTTTCGAAAATCACCTCAGTGTTTCTTGGAAGATGACAAAGGAATTTCTCCATCACCTCTGCCAGAGTGAATGGATGCAGACCGGGCAAAGAAGTCATAGTCAACAGAGTGTATGACGCAGAGCTCTTCTTAGTGAGTCGCCTCTACTCAAGGAATGATAGTGAACTTGTTATGATGAAAGATCAAAAACTGACAGTAGTATCAAACATAGGTTCCAACAGTCATGCAGGTTCTAGTATTTGTGAGAAAGTGACTACATAGTCTATAACCCGCCAATCCAAAAGTAAAATCAATGGACAAGAGAAAAAGCGAAATGTTATATTGAGGGATTAACCTCTCGAGCATGATCTATTTAGTGATCAGTGCTTATTTCGAAGATATCTGCTAAGCAACCCATTCAGACAGTTACGCCAAAGTTAGGCTAGAGGTAGAGCAGTCATGTCAGCAGTTAAAGCTGATGGGAAAGTTAATCAAGAGTCTGTATGTTCATGAGCTGAATGAGGGCCTCTTTATGTGCAACTTCCTATCATCGACTAAGTGTTAAGTTCCAAGCTTTCTTAGAATGAAAGTGCACCATTTTTGCCTCACTTTGATTGACCAAGGAAGTACCCTATTTTTAAAATCAAGATTCTTTGTAAATCAGAGGAATGTTGAGTACTGAAAAGGTCATTTAGGCCTAGAGGGGGGTGAATAGGCTAATTAAAACGAAAAGCGGAAGATAAAACTAAAAATAGGTTAGATAGTCTAATGTAAATCAGATTGTCTGACAAGCAAAGATGTGCAACAAGCAAGCTATAGATCCACTACACAAACAAGAGTAAATGCACAACTAGCAACTAAGCTATAGCGGCACAAATAGGACAACAAGTACAAGAAGAGAGAATGTATATCACCAAGATTCTGTGTCGAAGTATTTCTCGAGTTCAAAACCTTGAGGGGATTCTATTCTCCATTGATGGGCTCACAAAGAGTTGGATCTTTTCAACCCTTTCCTCTTGAGGTTGCACAAATGCACTCCTTTCACTAGAGGTATCTCTTTCCTTACGGAGGTGAGATCCAGCCTTCACAAACTTCCCTTGGCTCACCACAAGTAGATCGGTGCCTCAAGAGCGACGCCTAGCCATCTAGGAGTCCTCAACCTCCAAGAGTAACAAACACCACACTACGGTTGGACAAAACCTAGTGCTCAATATTGAGTGAAACACACACTAGGCTCCCAAACACCAAATCCACAACCACCAGGATCCAACAAACAAAGAACAAGGAGGGATTTGACAGAGGGACAAAGAGCTCGAAGATCCAAAGCACTTTAGCACCAAGCTCAACCCAAAGTGAATGTGAATTGAATGAGTTGGGTAACCCTAGAAAGGGGCTAGGTGGAGGGTATTTATAGATCCCCCAAAATGTGGCCATTGGAGGGGAATCTTTTCATTCCACGTTGGATGGTTTGATATGAAATCAGATATTCTGATATCTTAGCCCCCAAAAGCGCTGAGAGACAGAGAGTGAAGTTCTGTAAAATTTCAGACAGTCTAATCCATCGGATAGTCCGATGTCATGTCTGACGGTTTGATGTTTGTGTTTACACCCAAAATTGGCACTTAGGAATTAAAATAGGAAAGATTGCCAATATTTGGAAATTTGCCGGTTTCTTCGGAGAGGTCGGTCCGACCGCCGTGTATAGGCTGGTCGCCGGGGTGGGCCGGTCGACCGAAGGCATATGGCTGGTCGACGGCAGAGTCCGAAACCTAGACGACTTCATCGGTTTTCGGGTTTCCTTTCTTCATACGGTTGTATTTCGGGTTTCCAAACATGTTTATCCCGAATAGGACGTGGAGAAGGGTCTGTACAGGGCAAGACCAACCCCTATTTAAGGGTCTAGGCCGGTTCAATTGTAAAAATCAACCAACACACAACATACAATCAATCTATTCGAATCGTTTTCTTTATTTTCAGTCTTCTTTTCTACTTTGCCCTAGTTCAGTCCATCTTTGTCGATTTGCACCGTAAATCGTCCGCCGCCGCTGCGAGAGTGCAACAATTCTTTGTAAGTTTGTCTTGAAAACTTTCCGTTTACTCACGAGACGAGTAGTTATCAATCTTTCCATCTAAATTGGTTCCGCTAGCCGATTTGATCTACAAAACCCACTTTGTTCTAATTCTTGCTAGATTGAAGTGGTTGGCGACTCTGTACCAAGAACCACCGCAAATCTTTAGGTGAATCGATCGTGTTCGTGCCTTTGCCAAAAAAGGTGCCAACACGATTTTTGGCGACTCCGCTGGGGAAGACACGACGCCAACTCGGATTCGACGCCGCCATGTCCAAGCAAGCGGCGCGAGACGTGGAGTCATCCAACGTCGTCCACATCTTGTTGGACGACCTGGATGGGGAAGCTCGCCAAATAATGGAGGAGCGCATACGAGCAATCACGCGGAGGTGCTAGATCAATCTTGCACCAAAACACGACAGGGCGTCATCATCAAGCCTGGGAGCCCGCTCAAGGTAACTCGCGGCGAGGTAAGCGCTGATCACGTCTCTATGCCTATTCAAAAACTTGTTGCTAGTACGGTGGATGAGTCTGTTACCGCCGCCGTGAACAATAAGGTTGAATCCGCTATGGAGGCTTGTTTTAATAGGTTGTTTAAAGCGCACATGAGTGGTAAATCCGGTCTTCCCGCGACCGATTTGCCGCCTACCTCGGTTTCAGGGGGGAACCAAACCCCTGTGAACCACATATTTAGTAAAACCGATGGGGCGATTGCCCAAGGCCCCGGCGAAAGTAGTTCTGCCGCCTCTGTCGGTCTGACCGGCCCTACGGCCGGTCTGACCGGACCTCACTACGTCGGTCCGACCGGCCCATCATATCTCGGTTTGACCGGCCCGACGGCCGGTCTGACCGGAGCACAGTACGGTGGTCTCACCGGCCCTATGGCCGGTCTGACCGGGGCGCCTTACGTCGGTCTGACCGGTTCACCCTACATCGGTCAGACCGGCCGTCAGGCCGGCCCGCACCTATACTACACCGGTCGACCGACGGCTATCGGCCGGTCGGCGCGCCTACCCGACCGGTCGATCGACGCTCCGGTGCCGACGGAGATAGATCCCATCACGGGCAACTCGGTTTTATACCATGTTCCTGCACACAACTCCCCTGTGGCTACTGTCCATGCACCAATTCCCCCGCACGTCCCGAATCAATACAATGATCCTAATAGGGGATATCCGCGCGACACGAGAGATGGCCAATATGACAATATTGCGCCGCAACAGCCACCTTTTAGGCCGCCGGTCGTAGCCGACCCGCCTAGGCCTGAAAATATGGAAGAACAAATTAGAAACATTATTAGAGAGTCGTTCGGAATTGAGCCCAGGAATCGTGCTAAGGTTTACCAAAAGCCATATCCTGACTATTTCGATAACATCACATATCCTCGTGGTTATAGAGTCCCTGAATTCACCAAATTCAGTGGAGATGATAATAGGACCACATGGGAACATATCGGCCAATTCTTAGCGCAATGCGGGGAGCTAGCACTTCAGATGTTTTTAAATTGCGCTTATTTTCGTTATCTTTATCCGGTACTGCTTTTACTTGGTTTACATCTTTATCGGCTAACTCTATTCATACTTGGGCTCGGTTAGAACAGAAATTTCATGATTACTTTTATATCGGTGAAACTGAGCTTAGACTTTGCGACTTGACATTTGTAAGGCAAAAACATAATGAATCTGTTACTGATTACATTAAGAGGTTTAGAGATGCTAGAAACCGGTGTTTTAGCTTGAGTATAACCGAGAGAGACTTGGCCGACCTCGCTTTCAATGGGTTGCTTACTCCCATTAAAGAAAGGTTAGATGGCCAACAGTTTCTCGATGTTAGTCAAGTAATGCAGAAGGCTCTGGCTCAGGAAAGCCGGGTCAGGGATGCTAAAAAGTTTGTTAGGCCCAGTGATAAGAAACCTCATGTTAGCATGATCGACTGCCCTACTAGTGAGTCTGAGTCTGATGAAGTCAATCATGATATGTATGTTCGAGTGGTCTTGGACAAACAAGAACAAACCTTTTGTTTGTTCTAGTTTGACGCCGACTCCTCGCAAGGATCGGCGAGTGAGATTAAGTACGTTTTGATGTGGCCAAGTGTGATAGGATTTTTGACTATCTTTTGCAGGAGAAACAGATCAAATTACCTAAAGGCCACATCATACCCTCATTAGAAGAGTTGAAGCGCCGTTCTTATTGTAAATGGCATGATTCTTATTCACATTCTACTAATGAGTGTAATGTTTTTCGTCGATAGGTTCAATGGGCCATAGATGAAGGACGGTTGAAATTCACCGAGGGCCCGAAGATGAAGCTTGACAGCGATCCTTTCCTGGTGAATACCATAGATCTTGATGGCAAGAAGGTGTTGATTCGGCCGGAGCAAGCCGAATCAGCTAAGGCGAAGGAAGTTGTCATCGGGGAGCCTAGGCCCAAAATGCTTGTCCCAAAGAGCCCGGAGGTTGGCACATGGAAGGAGAATAAGGCCAAGGCATCTATATCGAAGAGGTCCCACAAGCCCAAAGTGACCTTCGACATGCTCCTTGACAAGTACAAAAGGAAGAGTGCCGAGAAGGAGCGCGCCAAAGGAAAGAGACCAAGATCGCCTCCTAAGGAGCGATTTGGTCCTTCATCGAAGGTTTTGGAGCCGCCGTTTCCTCATCTCCCTCAGGTCATGCCATGGGGACCATGCCCGATGCCGCCTCCAGTTATCCGTTCCCTTACTTCATGCCTTGGGGGCACCCCCGCCTATGTACAACATGCCTTCAATGCAGGATCACCAAGGATGGAGAGGGGAGAGGAGATCGCCGCGAAGGCGGCATCTACTTCTAGTAGAGGCCGGTTCCCCACTAAGGACCGGCTTGATGGCGAGAAAAGGGCACACAAGCGCGTCAAGCCCGAGGAGAGGGCTTCGGAGGCGATCACGATCAACATAGGATCGTATGACGTGCCAGTGCCATCCGGCAAGGGGGCTAAGTTGATATTTGGCCTCGAACCGAAGTCGCAAAAGATGCCGCGCAGAAGACAGTGGACTCGACGCCCCGGCCGGTCGACCGCAGTTCAACAGCCTGGCCGTACCGAGCCTTCTGGCCGGTCTGACCGCGCGTCTGCAGCCGGTCAGACCGCGCCATGCGGTCGGTCGATGTTCGCTCAGTCCGACCGGACCTAGTCGCCGGTCCGAACGCGGGCACAAGACGGTCGGCCGGCCCGGCGGGCCGGTCGGCGACATCCCGGTCGAAGGATACTGGAGTGACATTATTTGCCTCCTGGAACAGAGCCAAATCCTAGGTGGATGCCCGGGAATTTAACGGCTACTCAGAAGAGAAGGTTGCAGCGTCTTCGTGCTTCTGAGTTAAGAGAGAAGGAAGCCGAAGAGAGGAGAGACAGGGAGTTCGATGAGTTGCGACCACCGCCCGCGAAGGAGTGGAAGCGTAAGTCATCAACTGCTGGGAAGCCGGTGGTTGTTCAAAAGGATGAACAACCGGCTGTGGAAGCATCATCCGGCGAGAACATGGAGATCAACAAGGTTTGCATGTTTCCCATGGAGTTTTGCGCCATGGACGAGGCCGAAGTCGCTCAAATGTCACTAGGTCCAAAGGATGCGGTCTTCAAGAAGCCCGATGAGTCCAACCGTCACATGAAGCCTCTTTATTTGAAGGGCCACATTGATGGGAAGCCGGTCTCGAGGATGCTAGTGGACGGAGGCGCGGCGGTGAACCTGATGCCTTACTCTCTCTTCAAGAAGTTGGGTCGCGAAGAGGCGGAGCTAAAGAAGACCAATATGCTTCTCAACGGCTTCAACGGCGAATCAACAGAGGCGAAGGGGATCTTGTCCGTGGAACTTACGGTGGGGAACAAGACGTTGCCTACCGCCTTCTTCATCGTCGATGTACAAGGTAACTATAGTGTCATCTTGGGACGGTGTTGGATCCATGCCAACTGCTGCGTCCCATCTACTTTACATCAGTGCCTAGTACAATGGGATGGTGATGAAGTTGAGGTAATTCAGGCGGATACATCGGCTGAGGTTGCCATGGCCGATGTTTCTGTGGGATGGAAACATGGAGACATGCAGTGTTTATCAGGGCTAGATCTTTCTAGTTTTGACTTTATTAGCGTTTCCAAAGAAGGCTTTGTACCCATTTCTGTAAAGCCGGCTAGTTTAGCACGGCTTGGTGACATTACTTTGTATGATGAATAAAGACCAATTTGGAATGGTTACAAAGAGAATTCAAGAATATCGTTCAACAAAGAACGATATTGGCGAAACTATAGAGGATTTTGACGAAGTAGAGAAGCTCGGTCAAGGGTTCACATCAGCCGATCCATTAGAAGAAATAGATATAGGAGATGGGAGCGTACCAAGACCGACCTTCATAAATAAAAACATGAGAGCCGATCATAGGGTTAAGATGATCGAATTGCTTAGAGAGTATAATGACTGCTTTGCATGGGAGTACCATGAAATGCCCGGACTTAGCCGTGATCTTGTTGAGCATCGGCTTCCAATAAAGTCAGGGTTTAGGCCTTATAAACAACCTCCTCGTCGGTTTAACCCACTTATATATGATCGTGTCAAAGAAGAGATAGACCGATTGTTGAAAGCGGGGTTTATTAGGCCATGCCGGTATGCAGAGCGGGTGTTCAATATAGTACCGGTAGAGAAGAAGGGGAGTGGCAAAATCAGGGTTTGCATAGATTTTAGAGATTTAAATAAAGCCACTCCTAAAGATGAGTATCCTATGCCTATAGCCGACATGCTAATAAATGATGCCTCGGGTCATCGAGTCATTAGCTTTTTAGATGGCAATGCCGGCTACAACCAAATCTTCATGGCAGAGGAGGATATGTATAAGACAGCCTTTAGATGTCAAGGATTTGTCGGGTTGTTTGAGTGGGTAGTTATGACATTCGGGTTAAATAATGCCGGCGCAACGTATCAAAGGGTGATGAACCTAATTTTCCATGATTTGTTAGGTTTTATCCTAGAAATCTACATTGATGATATTGTAGTCAAATCGGATGATATGGATGGACATATGACCGATTTGAGCTTAGCTTTTGAGAGAATGCGTCGGTATGGTTCGAAGATGAACCCACTAAAGTGTGCCTTCGGTGTGTCGGCGGGAAAATTCTTAGGATTCATGGTGCATGAGAGAGGGATTGAAATTGATCCTAAGAAAGTTGAGAAAATTAAAGATTTCAAAGCGCCGGCATGCAAGAGGGAAGTTCAGAGGCTGTTAGGTAAAGTGAACTATTTGAGAAGATTCATATCTAACCTAGCAGGTAAAATCGATGCTTTTGTGCCTATTCTACGTTTGAAGAGAGAAGCCGATTTTACTTGGGGGGCAGCACAACACGGGGCGTTTGAAGGTTTGAAAAAATATTTATCTACTCCGCCCGTGGTGCGAGCTCCTAAAGCCGGGATTCCGTTTCGGCTGTATATTGCTGCTGAAGACAAAGTTATTGGAGCCGTTTTGACGCAAGAGGAAGGCGGCAAGGAGTACATAATTACATATTTAAGTCGCCGTCTTCTGGATGCCGAAACGAGGTATGTATTTGTAGAGAGGCTTTGTCTTTGCTTATACTATGCTTGTACCAAGTTGCGTCATTACTTGTTATCTAGTACATGCATAGTTGCTTGTCAGACCGATGTCATTAAGCATATGTTGCAAAGGCCAATTCTAAGTGGTAGGATTGGCAAATGGGCGTATCCATTAATTGAATATGATTTGGCCTATGAATCATTGAAATCTATGAAGGGCCAGATTGTAGCAGACTTTATAGTAGATCATCATGTAGATGTTGATTATGGAGATGAAGTCTGTTTAATTAGCGTTACACCTTGGAAAGTTTATTTTGATGGCTCTTCGTGTAAGGAGGGTCAAGGCATAGGTGTAGTTTTAATTTCGCCCAATGGTCAATGCTTTGAAGCATCGGTTCGTTTAGAATATTATTGTACAAATAATCAAGCTGAATACAATGTTTTGTTATTCGGTTTACAAGTAATGGAGATCGTTGGAGCTACACATGTAGAAGCGTTCGGTGATTCAGAATTGGTGGTGCAACAAGTTGCCGGGGTCTACAATGCTTCGACATATCATTGAATAGGTATTTAGATCAATGCCTAGATATTATTGCCAATTTCGATGAATTTACTATTAAGCATATTGCTAGGAATGAAAATTCTAGAGCAAATGACTTAGCTCAACAAGCATCTGGTTATAGCATCAAAATAGGTTTATTTTTCATATTAGACCAACCGGTGCTTGATTATAATTTTTTGAGCGAAATTGGCAAAGAGGCAGGCTGTAGGCGGTCTGACCGGCGCACTATCGCCGGTCTGACCATGGATGGCATTCGGTCTGACCGGCGTTCTGTGGCCGGTCTGACCGTGGGTGGTGCGCCGGTCCTGACCGGAGTTGCTTGGCCGGTCGACCGACTTCACGAAGGTCTGGGGCACATTCTTCTCAATACAGGGGCCGAATTAAGTGGTAATTCGGACATGTGTGCCCTGGGAGTAGTGAATGATTGGCGAATTCCTTTGATTAGTTATTTGAAGGATCCTAGCCTTAGAGTTGATCGGAAAATTCGGCGGCAAGCATATAAGTATACTTTGCTTGATGAAGAGTTATATCGCCGAAATATAGATGGTGTACTATTAAAATGTTTAGATGCCGATCAATCTAAGGTTGCTATGGGTGAAGTTCATGAGGGAATTTGCGGGACTCATCAATCGGCCCATAAGATGAATTGGCTGCTCAGAAGAGCAGGGTTCTATTGGCCGAGAATGATTGATGATTGCTTCAGGTACTATAAGGGATGTGAAGCTTGTCAACGGTTCGGCAATGTTCAATTGGCGCCGGCTTCGGTGTTGAATCCTATAATTAAGCCATGGCCGTTCCGGGGGTGGGCTTTAGATTTTGTTGGTCAAATTTATCCTCCGTCTTCAAAGGGGCATCGGTTCGTGCTAGTTGCGGCAGATTACTTCACTAAGTGGGCCGAAGCCGTGCCGCTCAGAACATGACGCATAAGGAGGTAATTGATTTTATTCTCAAGCATATTATTCATAGATTCGGCATTCCTCAAACATTAACTACAGATCAAGGAGCTTCTTTTATGTCTAAAGAAGTGAAAAGTGTTGCCGAATCTTATGGAATTAAGTTGTTGAGTTCGTCTCCTTACTACGCTCGTGCTAATGGACAAGCCGAGTCTAGTAATAAGACGTTGTTGAAGCTAATCAAGAAGAAGGTCGAGGAACATCCGAGAAGGTGGCATGAAGTGCTTTTCGAGCTTTATGGGCGCATAGAATATCTAAGCATGGTGCTACCAAGGTGACCCCTTTTGAGCTTGTTTATGGACAAGAAGCCGTTTTACCGGTTGAGGTAAATCTTGGTTCTCTTCGATATATAAAGCAAGACGATTTGTCACCGAAGACTACAAGTCCTTGATGAGTGATAATCTTGATGAAGTGGTCGACAAACGTTTGAAAGCTTTGGAGGAGATAGAGAAAGAAAAGAAGAGAGTGGCCAAAGCATACAACAAAAGGGTGAAGGCAAAGACGTTCCAAGTGGGAGATCTAGTATGGAAGACTATTTTGCCTTTGGGTTCCCGATCTAAAGAATTCGGTAAGTGGTCGCCAAGTTGGGAGGGACCTTATCGGATATATGGAATCGTTCGAGGCAATGCATATTTCTTGGAGACACTTCAAGGAGAACGGTTTCAGCGGGCTATCAATGGTAAATATCTAAAGATATACTTCCCGAGTATTTGGCAAGATGCTTAGGGAATTGTGTGGCCGATAAATGAGTTATCGTCCCAAGTTAAAACATGTCTTATGCTTTTAGATTCACGGTGTTCATCATAAAAGGCAGGGGCATGTGTTTACAACCAAAATTGGCACTTAGGAATTAAAATAGGAAAGATTGCCAATATTTGGAAATTTGCGTTTGCTTCGGAGAGGCCGGTCGACCGCGTGTATAGGCCGGTCGGGCCGATGGTAGGGGTCGGGCCAGACAAGGCATATGGTGGTCCGACGGCAGAGTCCGAAACCTAGACGACTTCATCGGTTTTGGGGTTTCCTTTCTTCATACGGTTGTATTTCGGGTTTCCAAACATGTTTATCCCGAATAGGACGTGGAGAAGGGTCTGTAGAGGGCAAGACCAACCCCTATTTAAGGGTCAAGGCCGGTTAATTGTAAAAATCAACCAACACACAACATACAATCAATCTATTCGAATTGTTTTCTTTATTTTCAGTCTTCTTTTCTACTTTGCCCTAGTTCAGTCCATCTTTGTCGATTTGCGCCGTAAATCGTCTGCCGCCGCTGCGAGAGTGCGACATTCTTTGCAAGTTTGTCTTGAAAACTTTCTGTTTACTCACGAGACGAGTAGTTATCAATCTATCCATCTAAATCGGTTTTGCTGGACGATTTGATCTACAAAACCCACTTTGTTCTAGTTCTTGCTAGATTGAAGTGGTTGGCGACTCCGTACCAAGAACCACCGCAAATCTTTAGGTGAATCGATCGTGTTCGTGCCTTTGCCAAAAAAGGTGCCAACAGTTTGTAGGAGCAAGAACTTCATCCTCACACAGAGACTCAAGTTCCATTGAATTTTGAAGTCTCTGGATCATCGGACTATTGGATCCAAAATCAGATACTCTAATTTTAACTTAGAAAAATTCACTCCAGAGAAATAATTCAATTCAAGACAAACAGTGAAGTTCCAAGGAATTTCGGATAGTCTGAAATATCAGATAGTTCAATGTCACATTAGACAGTCTGACTTTTTTAGCACAGCTCACTATCCAGAGATAGAGACTGACATTTGGTGAAAAAACAGTCAATCTGATGGATTGGGTAGTCTAATATCACATCAGATAGTCTGACCTAACAGCAACAAGAACACTTAAACAAAATGATTTTGAGCACTAGTGTTCTGCCAATTATATGCATGTTGTATCCCTCTTAATAGTACGACATCCTAAACTCAAGAAAACAAGATTTACAAGAAATTAACATAATCACAATGCCACTAAGTCTTATTCAACCTTCAACTCCTTTCGATCCTTGCATCCATCTCAATAATAATAATTAGTGTGTTTCTACTTATGTTATCATTAACACCAAAATAAATAGGAGTCCTAGATGCACTTTCAGGTACTCTCAAGGATAACAGTTTAATTGCTCACATGCAAACGAGAAGCTCAATCACCTTGTGAGGTTAGCATCAAAAATAAATTGGTATATCCTGAAACTGTCTCACTTGGAGGTTCAACCCAGTAAAGCAATTAGGTGAGACTGAAAGAAGTCACTTACAACGTTTTAGCATGGCTACACCAATCTCAAGAACTCGGGAGTTCGAGTTCGAGTTACAACCGTTGTGTCAACAATTCAGCCTAAAGAAGCAACAAGCGGGAATAGTCGCAGTCTAGATAAAAGATAAATCAAGCAGCTTCTTGAAACGCTTGTCACTAGGACAAAGAGCAGTTCAGAGCAAACTCAACATCTGTGGATTAACTAAAGACACTTACAAGGTTTCAGTAACAACTCCACCCATTGCTAGTCAGCGTGGTGAATTCTCAGGTCACCAAAGGTGCCAACGCCAACTGTGTAGACCAAGTAAGCCCTATGAACGTCTGCAATCCAGATCAAGGTCGAAGCGAACAGAATCAGTCAGTGCAGTTTTGGCATAGCAATTGAACACCGAGCTTGATGCCAACAGGTTCAATTAGGCAGGTTTAGTCGACCAATCAGTTAGTTGAAAATGAAAATAGGCACTGGCAGAAGTCAGCAGACCAATCCAACACCACCCACACCCAGCATCTCTTCTAGTCATCCCATAATCTCGGGACGAGATTCCCTATAAGGGGGTAGATTTGTCATGCCCCAATTTTTGTTCGGGATTAAAAATCATTAAATCATGCATTTCTAAAAGTTGTACTAAAATTAAAAGTAGTTTATCAAGTGAAATTAATGTGGGAAATGAAAATTCCTTTAAAAATCATGCCTAGAAATATTTTTGTAATATTCTCCATGCCCTAAGTTACTATTTGAAATTTTTGTGAACTTTTTGAGCTCAAGAAGTAATTTTAACAATATAAAGTTCAGTTAATTAATTAATTAAATTGAAAATCAATTTAAAATTCCCTCCTCTCGTTTGGGCCGAATACGACGGAATTCCAATTTTTCCTCCCTTAGCCTTGGCCCGCTTCCTCCTTTTCCCTCGGGCCAATTCCCCTCTCATCCCTCTCCGCCAGCCCAATTACTCTCGCCCGGCCTAGCTCACCTCTTCTCCCTCATGCGAAGTCTGCTTCGCCTCCCTCTCTCTCCCATGCCGCTGACAGGTGGGCCCACTTGTCGAGTGTCTTCCCCTACCTCCAGCTGGCCAAGCTAGCAAAAGCCACCGCCCCCATGTCGCTGCATCTCCCACGCGTCTCCCCGCTCACGTCCTCGCCTCTAAACCTCGTGCCGCCCATCTTTGTCACGCCCAAAAATTTCTACCCATAATTTCCGAAGTTGAATGTGTATTAAAACTCCTGTCCAAGACCAGCCAGGGTACACACACGATAAATTGTATATATAGAATCCACGTCTTTTAAGCAATAAAAAGGTCTAACAGAAATGCAGTGGAAAAAAATAGCAAAATCTAAACTACAGTCTGGCGCTCGGTAGCATGGCGACTCCACTCCATAGGCATCCTCTACAGTAGCGACAAGCCTACTCGTCCACGAACTGCTGTGCTGCTTCATCCTCCAACTCTGAGGTGGGGGAAAAGGCAAGGGTGAGCACTTTCCATGGTACTCAGCAAGTCACACCAAGGGGAGGTACGATGCAGGTGATTTCAACGAAAGGCTATGGTTATTTTGCATAAAGCAAACATTTCAGAAGGTTAAGTTGAAGACAATAAAAATGGTTAAGTTTAATTAAGCAAGATTAAACATCTCTGCTCAACGTTACACCGTGTTGAGACAGGCCTAATCCATCCAACTATTCTAACCAGTTCCATTAAGTCAAGTTATTAATAGTGGGACTAATAATGGTGAATCTGATTGATCGCCCATAATCGTGGGTACAACTATTTGAATATTTCTAACTCTGATCAGAGGTGTACATCTGTACCCACAGGACACAACCCCACGATATGTTTCTGTGCATCGACATGCCACCATAATATATCGAAAAGGGGTCAGTGACAGGACCATTCGCATAACCCTCCCTAACCAAGCGACACCATACTTCACATTTTGCCCCTACCTTTAAATCCAAGGTAGGCAACCCTCTCTTGTGCCTAGGTGAATCCGGAAGCTGCATAGGTCTTTCCCGGCCCATCCTAACTCCATCAGGCTCACCCTTGCCTAGGTACGTTGGACAGGGACAAGCTACACTACAAGCACAGCCGTTGCCCACGCTGGCTTATACTACACACGTTTAGTTCTTCCAGGGTTTCCCGCAACCGGTCCTTAACTGCCATGGGTGCGTCTATCAAAACCGTGCACCCACAGCCCACCATTTAGTCGTATTTTATTTATCATCGATACCATAGTATAATAGGTCCATGACCATCATTTCATGTCACTATAAACTAGTAATAGAGTATTCCCAAAGTGAGCTAGTTGGACTAAGCGGGGCTAATAATTTCCTAATCCAACATCTAATCATATTGATTCTCAGTTAATCAATGACATAGAGTAAACAATCTAAGATGAATATTATAGGTCCCATCCACATGACATTAGAAAACAATGCAATTAAATAGATAAAGCGAGATAACTTTGCAATGTAGGAACAATATGATCAATAGGAATACATGACTTACCTTGATCTGGGTCTTGAGGAACTTCGGCTACTACTTCAAAGTAAATCGGAGCGTCGGCGACACCGAAATCTACTCAACAAACAAAGTACTCAAAAAAGGATATAAGACTAACAAAACAAGCAATTAAACTATTGTTAATGGATTGTAGGCATTTTTATGAATCCACTGCAACTTGAACGGACTCAAACGGAGTTCGGATGAATTTTACATGATTGTTAGAAGTTTCAGTGAATTACTAGTAAAGAAAAAAAGGAAATTAAGTGATTTATTGCATTAGCGTCAGCTAGGGTTGATGTCAGCACGTGCGGGAGAGAGAGAAGGGCGCACGGTGGACTAAGTCCAATGGCTCGGGCGAACACGGACCACGTGGCGCTTGCGTGGTGCCTGCGTGGCAGCCACGTGGCGGTCACATGGGCGGCCAGTGCCGAGGTGGCACCGCCACTTGGACAGGTGAATTCGATGGTCTGGGAGAGAGGCGGCATGAGCGGCCAGCGATGAGGTGCGAGTGGCGGTGCGGGGCGACGCTCTGGGCCAAACAGCCACCAACGGGCGGCGGAAGCGGCGCGCGGGCACGCGCACGTGGGAGCGGTGCGACGGCGAGGTGCGGCACGGCTCGGGAATGGCCGGGGAGAGGGAAAAAGAGAGGAGAGAGAGGGGCTCACCGGAGAGCGGACGAGTTGGAGAGGATGATGGTGACTGGTGGGAAAATGGCGGCAAAAATTGGGGGAAAATGATGGCCGGTGTACCCGAGGGATGGCGAACGTGGCGGTGGTGGCAGATTGGAGCAGCGAGCGGCGGACGACAAAAATTGGGCGACCGAAGGTGAGCAATCGGTGGCAGGTTTGGGTTTTGTGACGTGGTGCAAAAGAGAGCTCGGGAATTCGTGATTGAGTGAGGGAAAACCTTGGCCGGCACACGGGGTGCTATTTATAGGCCGAGGGGGCACAAACATGGCCGGAAGTGCGGGTATGGCAGCGGCAACGTGTTAGCAATGGTGGGCAACCGGAGTTCAAGGATTAGGCCATTCTGACCATTTCGCGGATGGGGTGACGTGGAGGGAAGGTAGCACGAGGCATGCGGGGTGGCATGGAGTGGGCAAGGTGGCGGCATGGGGTCGCGGGGATTTCGGTCGGAGGTTGGGGATGATCGGTGGGCCCCACTCGCGCTCCTCGACCGGGAGGGAGGGGAAACGCAGCTGGTTGCGCGACCGGTGGGCTCGAGGCCTTGCGCCGGCCCAGCCAAGAGGAGGCAGCGCGCACGGAAAGAAGGGAAGGGGAAATGGGTGGCGGACCACGGCCCAAAAGAAAATGGAAAAAAAGGAAGGAAAAAGAAAGAAAAGGAAAAAGACGGATTTTCCTTTAGGAATTTAATTTCGATAATCCTAATTTAATTTTTAAAATTGTTTTCCTTGCTATCCTGTTAGTGTATTTTGACCAAGCCCTTTTCCAATTATTAAATGGAATTTAATTATTATTATATTCACTTGCTTTATTTTCCCGACAATTTCTTTTGCACAATTTCTCGAGATAATTTAACTAGGTAGAAAAGCTGGGTGTGACAATCTCCTCCACCATTTTCCCCATTTCCGCCACAAAAATTAGTGCCGAGTCGAGCCCACTCGTCCCACATCGCCACTCGTCGCCATCCGTTGCCGCCATGCCGGCCACGATCTCCACCTCTCGAGCCCATAAAGAAGATCCCCGAAACCCCCTCGTCATTCTTGCTCACTTGCACAAGCTCCCCGCGACCTCTCACGCTCTCCCCGCGCCACTCCCTCTTGTCGCCGCTTGCTGATGTGCTCCAGCCAAGCATTGCCGCAGCCCTAGCCACCACCACGCCAAACCATCACCATCGCGACTTCGCTGCGTTGCTCCACACCCCGGCCGCCACTCTACCACCTCCAACCACCATTGGAGCGATGTCTTTGCCGCGGATCCAAAGCAGTCGCTGCTTTCCTCACCTCCAACCACTCGCCACGGGCCCTAGGAGCCACGTCGGGCCACGCCGCTTCAACCTTCAGCTTTGCTGAGCCTCGCCACTCCCTGACGACCCCTTCTCCGAAGCTCGGAATCTGTCAGAGTCCTCTCCACCTCGTCACTCGGTGACCCCAGCACGAGTTCCACCTTGGGCAACCTCAACTCGCCGCTTCTCAGTCGTCCTTCCCTCTCCTAATCCCTCTCTCGTCTTCCCCAAGTCACGCTGCTTCCCAGATGCCCCTCCACCTTCGCTGGAAGCCGCCAAAGCATCGTCCCACCTCCATCCCGAGGAGCCCATCACCGCCATTCCTCATCGCCGAGCTCCTCCCGTGCCACCTCTCATCGTCAACATGCCCTTGGTGACTCCCACTCTTGTCTCCCATCCACTTTCGTCGTCAGCAACCATCGGGCCGTGCACCATCACTCCCTAGCCGACAAGCCTCGCTCCCACTTGCCTCGGCCATCCGATTCGCTTGCAGCGAATCCAGGCCGTCCGCGTGGCCTCCCGGTGCCTTCCCTTGTCGGTGCCACCGTGGCGCCTCGTCAGCACCACCTCACCTTGCCGGGCTGCCATGACCACCACATGGCCGCCACGTGGTCCGCCCGTGCCCGTGTCTCCATGGACTCAGTCCATAGTAGGTCGGCCTCCCTTCAGCCGTTAATGCGTAGGGCCCGCTTGTCGGCATCGGTCCCCTCTGTTAACGCGATAATCCTTGATTTCCTTTCAAAAAGTAATTAATAATTGCACAATAAATTGAATTAATTTCCATAAATTCAATTTAAATGGCTCAAAACTTCTAAAATTCATAACTAATTCATAGGAACTCCAAAGAGCCATTTGACTTGTAAAATTCATCTAAAATTGAGATCCACATGTTTGTTTATTTTCCATGTAGTATTTATTTGGTTTTTTTAGGGTTTTTCCTTGTTTTGCATGTTGCTTGTAGATTCTACCGTTTCAGAAGTTCGCGGACGCAAGGAAAAGAGTTCGAAGAAGCAAGGCAAGTCACACATTTCCCCTTAAAGCATGTTGAACCTTCTTTATGAAATGTTTTACCGTTTACAAATGAATTGCATGTTTCTCTAATTACATGAGAATAGGGACTACCTATATGCTTGCTTGTGCCATGTTTACTTGATATCTATCCTTTGTCAAACCTGGGTGATAATTTGTGATATACACTACGGTGTCCTGATCTTTTCGGTGGAGATGATAACTTCGATTTAATGGAGCAACGTTCACAGTCCAACTACAACCGTAGGAGACGTTGTTGTGTTGCGCCTCAGCGATCGATACACATCTCTGTGGGTTTTTGATCTTGCCGATACAGATCAACCTTATTCCTACAAGCAAATCGAAGAAACAAGCAAGAACAAGATAAAAGCAATCTGAATTGCAAATAGGAATTGAATACAAATGATAAGTTGGAATTCCGAAGACGAGTAATTAGGTGGTCTAGCCAACACACGTAACTACAAGGTAAAGTAGTAATGGCTAAAAATTTAATCTAACAAAACTCAAGAGATCCTGAGAGGGTAGCTAGTTATTTAAGGAGGTGAGAGGACAACCTAGGGCTGCCTAGAGTCATGCTCCACTAGGTTGGGGCGCACCCCACTTAGGCCCAACTTGGGCCGGGGTCCCAGATGAAGTTCCAACCCCACAGGCTCATTATAGGTGATACAACACCTTGTTTCTGTGATTGTGGCTGATTGGAATGGAATTTAGAGATGAGGCTGGATTGTTGGAAACAGGACTCCGAGAGCTTTCCATCAAGTACTCATGGACCCAAATCGGAGCACTTATGCATATATGGCGGCCGTTTGAATTCAGCGTTGTCCTGTAGTTCGACTCCAGCCCCAAAACGTGTTGGATTACATCTCTTTTCTTTCCTTGGGCCAAAAGTGATGTTAGGAATATTTGAATTTGGCCCCCAATCAACTTCCTTTGTCCTCCATGTCTCCATTTATGTTTAACTCTCTTTTTGATCTACATATGTATTTCTTAAAATATAAATGAACACACATCATGGTGCAGCAACAATTCATCAAAAGCATCAAATACAATTTTGATAAAGAATTTGTTCACCTTTAAATCAAAAGTTACCAATGTGGTTGTATCCGAGTAAGTGATGTCCTCATCAATTTGACTAGCTAGTGTCACTTATGTTGACCTAGCTAGAATTATATATGCTTAGCCATGCTTAATTACCACTAGCTCACTTAATGGGATAATCATGCTATCTACTATAAGCATTTTGACAAACTATGAGCTCGAGACAACTGGACATGTTCTATTGGTCGTAATTATACAACTAAAATTTGGCTTAATGGTGTGTTGTGGGTGCATGGTTTTGATTGCCGCACCCACGGCAATTAAGGACTAGTTCGTGGGGAACCCTGGAAGACTTACCATGCTTACCACGCGCAAGAATGAGCAACTGCTATACTTGTAGTATATATTTTCCCTCTCCGACATTCCCAAGTGAGGCTGGGCGTCATGAAGTTGGGTCGGCCTGGGCTTACAGGTTGATCGGCTGCCAGATTCACCTGCGGCTAGGGGGACTGCCCCACCCCGGTTAAGGGGTGGGGTGAAACCTACAGTGCGGTGCGCTTGGTTAGGGGGTGTTGTGCGAAGGGTCTTGTCACCATTTCCTCCTTTGCAGTACCATGGTGATACTTTGGGGCATGGCAATATATGTGGAATCGTGTCTTGTGGGTACAGTTGTACACCTCTGGCTAAAGTAAAACTATTTGAATAGTCGTGCCCATGGTTATGGGCGATTGACTAGCTTCACCGTAATTAGTCCCACTGTCAATTAACTTGACATGATGAACTAGTTTAATTCAGGTGGTTTGGTTGGGCCTATTCAACGTGGTGTAACGTTGTTTAGTGGAGATTAACCTTAAATTAATTAATCAAACGTTTTTACTGTTTTAAAATATAAATGTTTGCAACCGCCTTTACACAAATAGCCACAAACCTCCCTTTGCCTTCCTTGTACGTCCGCATCATTGATGTGGCTTGCTGAGTATGGTGGTTGTACTCAGCCTTGGTATTATTTTTTTTCGAAATCTAATGCTTCTATGTTGAAGACGGAGTTAGAAGACCAAGGCTTATACCCAGTTGAGTTTTGCTCGTGGAGTGGAGCTGAAACCCCGTTAGGATCATCATCTTTTTCTGCTGCTGCTTTTTTAAGGACTAATTGACTCTTCTATAAGTATTTACACTTTATGTACATTTGGAACTACATATTAATTCGTTGTTTTGTGTACCCTGCTGATTTCTGGACAGGGATTCTTACACCAAACAGTCCAAAAATTTGGCTAAATTTTTGGACATGACATAAATATGACTTAACCATAGTAGTAGTAGTAACAACAACAACAACAATACATATCGGGAGTTTTTCCCTTTGTGAATTTTCGGTGAAGTAAAAAGGAATTAGCTCATAAAAGAAAGTTGAAAACAACATTGCAGAAAGGCGTTGCACCTGCCACGGAAGGTTCGGTCGGCGGAGCCGGCCTGCGGCTTGCCGACGTCGGTCCGGCAGCGGGCGTTGGCGAACTTCTTCGTCTTCTTCTTGGGTGGCTGGAGAGTGTGATCTCCGGTCGTCTCTCTGGCCGGCTGCTTTTTTCGGCAATGGCGTCATCTACGGATTCAATTTGTTTCCGGCAAGGGAGGTGTTGTGTCAGGTTTGTTTGGCCAGTGGTGGTTGTGGTGGCACTGCCTCGGTGGCTTTTCTTTCTTTTTTCCTTTTTAGACTTTGGTGGCATTTGGTAACGACGTCGATCGTGCCGGTGAACTTCAGGCGGCGCGACACCTTCGTAGCGAAAACGTCCTATCACCGATGTTAGTTCTGTTCGAGGAAAGTATAATCTTGTGCAAACAATGGTGTGGCATCCTCTTCCAGCGACTAAGCTCCATCCTTGACATTTCTCGGTAAAGGTATCTAATTCTTGCTCAAGTAGTGTTGAGCTGTTTACTCGTGAGGGGATGGTGGAGGAAGTCGATGATTGCTTTTTTGTTTCGGATCGTAGTGTTGTCGGTTCATCTGACCCTGCGATTGATCTTCGTCCAAAAGGTTCTAAATACAACTTTTGGGATGAGATGTCCAATGTCGATTCCTGTGAGGTGGATGAGCTTCTACCCCTCACGCCGGAATTGGTAAGGCATGCATGAGTTCATGGGTTTACCAAAGAGCATTTAGTTGCGGCGGATTTAGCGTTGAATGATCCAGTTGTCTTGCGTCAAGTCAAAGAGCCTTTAACACCATCATCGATGAGTCCGAAAGTGGAATTCGTTCATAATATTGTTAAATCGTTGACAGATGTTCCTCGGTCGGCGGTAAAACCTTGGTCGGGCGCGTTGCCATGGCCAAGGATCTCGCCGGCGAGGACTTTGGGAGATTGTGTCATGACTTTTAAACGAGGTTCTCAATTCGTAGCTGAAGGCTCTTTGGTTGAGGTGTTGCGAAATTCTGAAAAACTTCAATCTGTTGATTCGCCAGGGGTTACTCGATTTCGACAAGTTTTGCCTCGGGTTCAAAATCAAAAAACGTGTGTTTTGATCCATACTCGAAGGGCAGCGCATAACCAATTCTCCCAGGGAGACTCATTGGCGCACGACTTGGGGGTGGATGGACTCGACACAACTTGGATTCAAAATCAAACCGCACGGTATTTGGTCCATGTTTCTAGGGCGACGCATAACAAACTCTGCCGAGATTCTTCAATTCACGGCTCGGCGCGCAGTTTGGGGTTGTGTGGGCCGGTTGTGCAAAGGAAAAAGCCGGCTGTGTTGCCATCTCATTTTCTCGGCGTTGAGGCTTTTGTTCTCACAATTAACACACAAACCCTATCCACTGTTCCGTCACGTTGCCCTTCTTTCTTGGAAGTACTCCGCGCAAAGATGGCTTTGCCTTCGGAAGGCCAGGGCGGCAGTGCGGCTACTCAGGGCCGTGGTTCTGTTGCTGAACAAGGCGGGGCTGGACCTCGGGGTCATCCCTTTTCCAACGACGGCACAGCCATGGGAGGCCCTCGTATTGTAGATGTCGACAATGCAAGGATTATGTCCAATGATGGTGCAATTTAGGGAGCAGCTTTGGGAGCTCCTAATTCTGCTGATGCTAATTTTGTGAGAGGTTGGGATGCAGGGCACGGCAATGATTTCTCCCGTGGCCACCCAGGTTTGGGTGTAGGCCGTGGAGGTGAATCACACCGCATGAATGCACCTTTCAATGGTGGTAATTTTAATCCTAACCTCGGGAGCTTTCCGCCAAGGTTTTGTCCAGGGTGGAATCACGAACAGGGCAGGAGAGGTTGCTTTGGTAATGCTCATGGCCATGGATGGAATCCTGCATTTCGTTCGGGATGGGGCATTCAGCGACATCCTCGGTTTCGTGATCACCCTCGACATCATCCTCATCAATCTCAACAGGTGAATGATTTTAATTATTTGTCGTCTTTTAACAGTAAGCAGTTCCATTTACGACGTGTATGGGTTCCAAAATTGCAGCAGGCCCTTCGGCATGATGAGCCACAACGGCCTCTTAATGATAATAATGGAGATGAACAGACAGCTTCGGCTGTCAAGTTGGATTCGCTTGATAAGGATAAAAATGCTCAGTTAATGAAAGGCTCATCGTCGTCAGGAGGTGCCGAAGCAAAGAAGGAGGAAAATGTGTTAATCGCTTGTGACAATGTTGCTAGTTATGAGGGGACTCAAAAGTCACAACATCTAAAGTTTGCAGAAGGTGTGGGGTGAAAGGTCACTTGATGGTTGAATGTGCAGTATAGGTTTTTTGTGAAATCTGTAAGAATGCGGATCATGCTATGTGTAGGTGTCCAATTCTTAAACAGCCAAAGCCGGTTGTTCAGTTGGTGGTATAGGCTGCAGATTCACTTGCTGGCTTTCTTATCCCATTTGGTCCTATTCAGCCGACAAAGAAACAATCTAGAACGACCCTTATTTCAGTGTCTGATAAGAATTTGACAGAGGAGGAGGCTTCTTTCTTGAAGGTGTTGGTGTCAGACTCCTTTAATTGGGAGGTTCAGAGGTATGGTGAGTCTGATTTTAAGGTTATTTTTCCTTCTCAAGGTGATTTGATTAAGATGACTAAATTTAATGCTGAGATTGGGGAGGGAGTGACTTTGAAATTCCAGGAATTAAAGGAGGATGAGGAGTATTTTGGACATCCTTTGCCTGTGGTGTGGATCCGTGTTCTGAATCTCCCAGCAGTTCTGAGGGAGTTTGTGGTACTTTGGATTCTTGCATCTCTTTTTGGTGTTCCTCAGGAGGTTGATATGACAGCCACTCGAGCAAATAAATTTGGGAGGTTTGCAGTAGCAGTGTTGGAGCCTGAGGCGATTCCCAGTAATCTAGATGTTATCATTGGTAACAGATACTTTCAGCTGATCTTTGAGGTGGAACCTTTTCCGCCTAATATTGGTCTTACTAGTGATGGTGCTAAGGTTCAATCTCTGGGGGCAACAAGTGATTTGGAGATGATTGAGGCTTGTCATTCAAAGAAGAATAAGTCATCTTGGAATGATGTTTCAAATATGGGGAAGAATGACTTGGAAGGAAATCAGATGGTTAATCCGGAAGCGCAGATGGATTATGACTTCGCTGAAGATGACTTGCTTGGGGAGGAGTTAGAGTTCAGAAAGAATCTTAACAAGAATGGAGGTGTGGACTGTTCTTTGATCAAGCCGGCAGAGGGGTTGATTGTTCCTAATGAATCTCTTTTTGATGATGGTTTGATGAGGGCTAGGGTGGCATCTGATGGGAATTCTTCTAGTATGTTGGGGAGTATGACACAGTTGGCCATGCTATCTAAGGAAGTTGTGACACCAGTGAGGCGTAGTAACCGCAATGCAGCAAAGGCTCATGTCAATTCTCTTGAGAAGGCACAAAAGAGAGTGGCGATCAACAACCTGGATGGCATCGATGGTAATCATGATTTAAGTTCAGTTTTATATTCTCTAATAGTCATATGGTTCAAAATTTAGAGGGGGTTGGTATTTCTTTGGGGTCTGATAATGGTAGGGTGTCTAATCACTAACCTTGTTAAGGGATGTTGAGAATGATAGATGTAATAATTATACTGCCTCTCTTAATATTGGAGTAGATGATAAACAAGAGGAGGAAAAAATAGAATCTAAGGAGGATGAGATTGGACCTGATATTACCACTATTAATCGACTCTGTGGCGATTTAATAGAGGAGATACAGGAAAATAGTCCCGCAGGAATTGATAGTGTTTTAGTTGATGTGCCAATCAAGTTGGCTAAAATTCCAAAGAAACACAAGAAGAAGTTTTTTAGTACAAACTTTGCTGCAAAGAAAAAAATTAAATCTCTGATGAAAGGAATCTTTTGGAATTGTAGAGGTCTGCGTGATTTAGCTAAACATATTTTTTTGAATGATATTGCTGAATCAAAAAGGGCTTGATTTTATAGCTTTATCAGAAACCAACAAAAACAGTTTCTCGACTCAGTGTCTAGAAAATTTTTGTGCGAGAGCTGATTTTGTTTGCCATTGGCGAAGTCCCAGAGGAATGTCTGGGGGTATGTTAATGGGATTACATCAGTCTTTATTTGAGATTCAAAGTGTTGAGGATGGTGATTACTTCATTAAGTTTGTTATTAAAAATAAAGTCGATGGATTCAGATGGGCTTTCTTGTCCGTTTATGGGGCGGCTCAAGAGGAGCACAAAGATGATTTTCTGTCAGAATTTGTTCGTGCTTGCACTAGTTGTGGAGAGTTACCATTCATAATAGGAGGTGATTTTAATATTATTAGAAGCCCGTCTGAGAAGAGTAATGATAGATATAGCAATAAATGGCCGTTTTTATTCAATGCGATTATTGAAACGCTGAACCTTTGTGAGTTAGAGTTAACTAGAAGGAAATACACTTGGGCTAATTATGCTGACATAGCGACTTATGAAAAATTGGATCGAATTTTAGTTACAACAGAGTGGGCACATAAATTCCCATTGGCATCTGTTCAGGCTTTGTCCCGAGAATTATCTGACCACACACCTTTATTGCTAGATGCAGGGCAACCTTCTCATAGAGGCAACTCAAGGTCTTTTAAATTTCAATAGGGGTGGCTAACTAGAGACGGTTTCTTTGATATGGTGAAAAATGTGTGGATTGCTGAAAATACAGGCCGAACGCCTATGAAAAAGTGGCAAAATAAAATAAGGAGAGTTAGAAGTTTTCTTAGAGGGTGGGCTAGAAATTCTGTTTTTCAAAAAAGGAATTTAAAGTCTACTCTACTTAATCAAATAGATGTGTTTGATAGGAAAGCAAAGACTTGTTTACTATCACCTTTTGAAGAGGAAAATAGGTGTCATCTCAAAGCACAACTGCTTAAATTGCTTAGAGAAGAGGAGATCTACTGGCTCCAACGCTCAAAAGCAACAAAGCTGTTTTTAGGGGATAATGACACTAAATATTTTCATCTCTTAGCAAATGTGGGGCATAGGAAAACAAAGATAACGCAACTAGAGCAAGATGAAGGAATTATTGTTGGGGATGATGGGGATGATAATCTAAGGACATACATAACGAAGTATTATAAAGGTTTGTTTGGACCTCATATGTCTAATTCTTTCTCAATGGACGAGACTATGAGGAATGACATTCCTCAAGTCTCGGAGGAGGAGAATGAAGCATTGACGGCTCTATTCAGCAAAGAAGAAGTTAGGATGGCAGTTTTTGATATGGAACATAATAAGCCTCTAGGACCGAATTGTTTTCCAGTTGAGTTTTATCAATTCTTTTGGGAGGTCATAAAAGCGGATTTAATGAGTCTTTTTAATTAGTTTCATGCAGGAAGACTGCCCATTCATAGCTTAAACTTTGGAATTATTACTCTCCTGCCAAAATCTTCGGAAGTTGTGAGGATTCAGCAGTATAGGCCTATTTGTCTTCTAAATGTGAGTTTTAAGATTGTGACAAAAGTATTGAATAATAGAATCTTAAAAGTGGCGGACAAACTTATAGGTCCTTCGCAGTCAGCTTTTGTGCCAGGTCGTTATATCCTGGATGGGGTTGTAGTTCTTCATGAAACGATTCATGAGTTACATCGAAAAAAGCAGAATGGTGTAATTTTGAAATTAGATTTCAAAAAGGCTTATGATAAGTTAAATTGGTCTTTTATCCAACAGGTTTTAAGAATGAAAGGTTTTTCGACAAAGTGGTGTGATTGGATTTCAAAAGTTATTTCTTGTGGGAGTCTTGCTGTTAAAGTCAATGATAATGTAGGTCACTATTTTCAAACAAAAAAGGGAGTTCGTCAGGGGGATCCTTTATCTCCAATTTTGTTTAATATAGTGGTAGATATGTTGGCCATTTTTTATTACTAGGGCTAAAGAGGTCGGACAAATTCTTGGGGTTGTGCCACATCTGATCGATGAAGAACTATCAGTTTTCCAATATGCAGATGACACAATTGTTTTTATAGATGATGATCTTGAGAGGGCAAAGAACATGAAGCTCTTGCTTTGTGCCTTTGAACAACTTTCGGGGCTTAAGATCAATTTCTCTCAAAGTGAATTGTTCTGCTAGAGATAATCAACTTGCTTACACACAAATCTTTGGATGTGGTGTGGGTTCTTTCCCTTTTAGATACTTGGGTATTCCAACGAATCATAGGAAGTTATTAAACAAGGATTGGAAACATGTGGAGGAAAGATTTCAGAAGAGAGTAAATTGTTGGAAAAGCAAAATGTTGTCAGTGGGGGTAAGGTTGGTCTTAGTTAACTCTGTGTTAACCAGCCTCCCAATGTACATCCTATCCTTTTTTGAACTTCCAAAAGGGATTTTGAAAAAACTTGATTACTTTTGGTCTCGGTTTTTTTGGCAAAGTGATGAACACAATAAAAAATATAGACTATTAAGATGGAAGGTAGTCTGTACTCCTAAGGATATAGGAGGCTTAGGGGTGCTTGATTTAGCTGCCCAAAATAGGAGTCTTATGTGTAAATGGTTGGTAAGATTACTCAATAGTGATGGGATGTGGCAATAGATGATTAAGAACAAATACTTGCGAAATAAATCTCTGACTCAGGTTCAATATATGCCTGGGGATTCTCATTTTTGGGCTGGTCTCATGAAGGTTAAGGATGAGTTTTTGTAAATGGGCAAGTTTAACATAGCTGATGGGTCTCAAGTTAGTTTTTGGGAGGATGCGTGGATTGCGGCACGTCCTCTTAAGAATATTTTCCTAGCTTTGTATAGTATTGTGAGGAAGAAAAGTGCTTTGGTGAATACGGTTTTGTCTACAGTTCCATTAAATGTAGCTTTCAAAAAATCTTTGGTGGGGG
This sequence comes from Oryza australiensis, assembly GCA_019925245.2. Classification (NCBI taxonomy): domain Eukaryota; kingdom Viridiplantae; phylum Streptophyta; class Magnoliopsida; order Poales; family Poaceae; genus Oryza; species Oryza australiensis. The sequence goes on from JAIFGZ020000436.1 coordinate 405,163, forward strand.
ATAATCTACAAGCGTGGCTTAAGATAGTGGCTATGGTTGCTGGAGTTAAGCTGTCGGACCAAAGGGATCATTTTAGATGGGGGTTACATCAAAATGGACGGTTCTTAACAAAATCTATGTACAAAAGAATAGTGTAGATACAATCTTTGAGTTACGTTTTAATGATATGGAAACTTAAGCTTCCTTTGAAAATAAAAGTCTTCTTGTAGTATTTGTATAAGGGGATCATTTTAATGAAGGATAATCTAGCAAGACGTCATTGGCAGGGAGATAATAAATGTTGTTTTTTTCTAAGAATGAAATGATTCGACATTTACTCTTTGATTGTCATGTTGCTAGTTTCCTATGGCAGATTATTCATGTGTCTTTTAATATACGACCTCCTTCTAGTGTGCATGATCTTTTTATAAATTGGTTAACAGAGATTACTAAGAAATTGAAACCATACATTCTCGTTGGGGCAAGTACACTATGTTGGGCATTTGGCTATCCAGAAATGATGTGTTTAATAGAGCATCAGTATCGTCTTATTTGCAGATTTTGTTCAAGGGGACTTACTGGATCAAATATTGGTCAGCTCTACAGAAGGAGGAGGCTCGCCATTTGATGAAGGCAGGATGTGTTTCTATTGAAGGAGTTGCTATGGAGGTTTTTGCCAAACATGGATGGCGATTTATCAATAGAATTACTATGTTTTAAGGAGTTTTGCTTTGTTTTTTATTTTATTTTGTTATGGATCAAAACTTTGTCTTTGAGATTTCTTGATTTGTTCTATTTCAAGTTGTAATAATGAACCGCTCTATGCATTTATCTATGCAACGGCTGGAATATTAATATATTTTCTTTTAAAAAAAACACTTCAGACTTAACATGATCAATTAATTTGAAATCTAGTGGTCCAGCATGCAACCAAGGTCTTATGGCCCACTTCATATAATCATTTCTAATGGGCCACCTAAAACATTATTGATGTTTTCAGGACAAGTTTGGTAACTAAGGCATTTCTACATGTGCTCCATGGGCTCTTGTATTTTCTCTCATTCGTAATACAACAATGCGCAATTCTCCTGTGAATTCAAGATAAAATATATTTAATAATATGATTAGCTTTGAAAAGACAAACTTGTGTGGGGCTGTAGCTGGCTAAGTCAATCTAGCTATATGGACTCATTTGTAAAATTATTTTGGTGAGACTCCTAAGCAGACCCACGATAATTCTTAATTATATATCTATGAATGGACATAGGGCTGAAATATTATTTTTTTAGTTTCAATATTGTAGCATGTCTAAGGCAGAGAGAAATAATAAGATCGGATAATAGGACATGTACATGGGAGACAAGAATCAAACAAATATCAAATGGCACAAAACCTTGGGCTGTATTTATGAAAGAAAAATGGTCCATTTAACTCTCTCAAACTATTTTTATTGGAGCACTTAACCCCATAAACTATCTTGTTCTCATTTATACCCTAGACACTCTCTAACCCTATTTCTCCTTTTTATTTCTCTCTATATAAATCATATAAGTCATGTTTTGCACTACAATTTCGAGAGAATGATAGATACATTATAACTAACGTCTCAATATTTTTTTATTTTTCTCACTATTAATATAGATTGGGAACACATTTAAACATCATGATTTTAAAGCAAACAGTCATGAAAAAAATTAAAAATATTTTTAAACTTTGATGTTGAATCCATTATGGCTCTAAAATATTTCAGCTTAGAATACAACTTGTATAAAATGTAACATAAAAGAGAAATATTAATATTATTAAGGAGTAAAGTGAATAATTTTTTAATAGATTAGGGAAAAATGAGAAAAAGTTTAGGGCTTAAGTGATCTAATAAATTAGTTTGGAGAGTAAAATAGACTTTTATTTTTCATCTTCACCTTTACAACTTAACATGTTATATTTTTGTGAGAAAAGCAAAGGAACTCATAGTTGGCACATGAACGCTGACAGGTTAAGTCGTGCACCTATTCCTATTTGCAGTGGCAGAGGGAGGGGGGCTGGGGGCCTGGCACCCCCAACATCCTCGTAATTTATTAATTAACTATCTTTCATTAACTATGTTTAAATTAGTGTTTCATTAACTAATTAAATTAAATTAATTAGTGCTTATTAACAAGTGGACTGTTTAAAACATGTAAATATGTATCTTATTCTATGGTGAACATGAACAGATTGTTAAGATTAGTATTAACTCTTTCAGTATCAACTGCAACCACCGAAAGATATTTTTCAGCTATGAAACTTGCGAAGACACGTCTTAGATGTACACTGGGTGATGGATTTTTGCGAGATTGTTTGGTAATTTATATTTAGAAGGAATTGGCTGCATCAATGAGTACCGATGAAATTATTAAAGCCTATAATCTTGCTGCTAGTCGTAGAGCTAAATTTAAGTTGATAGAAAAATAAATTTTTTTGTTAAGACTTGTGAAACATAATACTATTATATATGACAAAAATCATATGACATGACCATCCATTCTACTTTGTTATGTTTATTGCCCCTGTCCTCAAATCCTAGCCCCACCCTCCCCATGGATACGTATCCCTGTGGAGACCAACTCCCAGCATGCACAACATATTTCCCTTTCTAGGACGGGTAATTTCCCCTCTTGTCACTTTCCATACATGAGGACACAAGATGTGGATACCAATCCAATTTCTCAAAACTTTTCAATCTAGAGTCTCCCAAACCTTCTCCTTGTGGCTGAAACGTTGAACACAAACTACAGAACTTTCGATTCAAAATAAAAAAACTTCCAACTAAAATTGCAAAACTTTAGATTAAAAAAACTTTCAACTAAAATTGTAATATTTTGAATTCAAAAATAAAAAGTTTCAACTAAAAGTATAAGCTTTCAACTAAAATTACAAAAAATTGATTTCAAGATAAGATTTTCAACTGATATCTCAAAAAACTTCATGCCCAAAACATTGAACTTCTAAATCAAAATTCTTCCTACTTTGAAATTTTCAAGTCAAAATTTAAATCATTCTACATATAGTTTTCAACTGTCAACTTAAAAATCTCTAAAGTTTCTACCGAAAACCTCAAACTTTCAACTCAAACTATAAAACTTTCTCTTTCAAAATCTCAAACTCGATGAGGAGACAAACTCCGAGCAGGATGTCGCGAGAAGGATGTGAACTGCTTCTCGCCAATGTTGATATGTTGAGGCGGGGAGCAATGCTTTAGAGAGGAGGAAGAAGGGGAACCGAGGGTTATAAATGAAGGAGGAAGGGGATTAGCGCAAGCAAAACCTCAAAGAGGAGGAAGAAGGGAACCTCTCTAACCGGTGGTAGAGGGAGCAACGACCTGCCTACCATGCCACATATCGTCGCGCCGGGATATTGGAAGGGACTCGGTGGCGGGCGAAGAGGAAGGCATCACGTGGAATCGAGTCAATCTCACTGGTGAATGGATAAAGAGATAAGGAGTTCGCTACTTTGGTTGCTCGCGAATGTCCGCCAAAAAACAATTATGAGAAAACTTCACCGGCATCCCATGAGATCTGTACGTTCATGTGTCGTGGCAACACAAAGCATGCATTGGAAATTCTTAGCTGGTTCGTGCACTCTTAAGGCACGCAAAGCTGGTCGCGCTGCCACTTTCTCATAAAGCCTACATCCAGCCTAGCTAACTTGCTGTAATATTGTATAGTGTCGGTTTGCAATATCTTTAGTTCTGAGTTACAAACCAGAACTACGAAAATGGGACTAAAGATATCTATTTTTAAGTCCTGATTTAAAATAATCGGGACTAAAAATTCATCTCTAGTTCCAGTTGATGATGAAAGCATCATGTGGCTAGCACAACCATCTTTTAGTTATGGTTAGTGTTACCAATTGGGACTAAAGATGATTTTTTTAAAATAATTGCTCTTGTTGCTTGCTACTTGTTTATATATTTTATGCATATATTATGCATATATATTATGCATATATTATACATATATATTTGTAAAAACATATATATGCATAATATATATATATAGACTATAGATGTTTTTTAATTTTGCTCATGCCGCTTGTGCTTGTTGCTTGTTTATATATTATGCATATATTTATGTGTAAATACATATATATACATAATATATATGTAATATGTATATATATATGTAGTATATATATATATATATTTATATATATGTGCAATATACATATATATGTATAAATACATATTTTACATACATATATATGCACTTAAAAAATATACATATTTTACCAAAATATGTACACACATATAAGTATATACATATATTATATTCCTAATGTTCTATATCATATATTACAAAATCTAATCTATGTGGAGTTGATCGTCAATAGGACGTCCATCACAGTAGAACTCTCTCACGGGATCAATAATCGCTCATTGATAAATCAGTTTTCTTGAGCAGCCTTTATGAAATCACCGTGGGAGAGTTTGTCCCTTATCAAATAATCTGTAATTTGAAAAAATGAGAAATAAATATATGAAATCAATAAGAAATCGAGACATAATGTATGAATGATTTTTATACGTATACCCAGATCCTTGGGATTTGTGACTTAGTGAACTAGGCAGTGAATATAATCACAGACGTAGTAGCCGCACAAGTTCGTCCCCTGCTCCTATTTTGCACACTAAAGGAGAAACGACGAGAGATTTAATAAACATCTCTATTTTAGAACAAATTAATAATTCAATATAACCTTAGAGCATGTACTCACTGAAAATTTCATCCTCACAACGAGTTTTTCTTTCCAAGTCCCGAGGACCAATGCACGGAACCGTATGCATGCCCTATGTACAGTTGCAAGCTAGTGAGTAATTGTATGAGAACCACATAGTAGCAATAGCAACTAAGATGGCATTACCTGTGTATCACTTCAAAAATTTTTGCCAAGGTAGACTCTGTTTTATCCATTGAATCATAGATATGGATTTTGCACGAGGAAAGGTCAAAAAGGAAAAGCACCTAGTGGAATCTGTAAATTGCGTGAGATGATATATGGAACTCTATATGTACGAGATAGAAATTGGTACAGAAGGCACTAAAATCTCACGCTGTGTTATACGACAATAGTATCCAAGTCTTGTAATACTGCTGCACCAGCATATAGACGATATTATCCTCTGTTTTCTTCTCAAAATGTTCTATCATGTCCGTGTTAATTTTGTGGGGGTCCATACATCCTATATTGAACCATCCCCGTTTACGACACTCTTGGATCGATATTCTACAACAGATAAAAGGAATTTTCATCAGCTACATACAAGGAGCTAAGGAAAGAAATAAATTTAACTAAACAATACTTACAAAACCCAGCAGCTAAGAAGAGACATCGAGGGTGTCTTGTTGGTACAGGTCGAACACATCCTCGAAGCGGATCCACATGATATCATCTCCTTGGAGGAAATCTATGTTTCTAATCCGCACGCTAAGCATCTCTTTATCTCTGCCTAAAATTTCCATATATCACTTATGGAATCGGTACATCTATATAGAGAGAGTTTTGACCTAAAAATGCTTGACAAGAGGTTCACCGAGACTAAACTTGTATTTCAAATCCTCTTTTGTCGCCTTTTTTATTTTTGCGCCTCCAAACAGTTGCTCCCTCATTAGTCCCATCTCTGCCATAAATTTTCTTAACTGATCTTCACCAGGTAGAAGCAAGGGCTCAAGGGATTTGTGTGGTTGCTTCCCGAGCTGCGGGACATGTTTCGCCTTTCCTTTCGCCTTCTGAAAAGTCTTCTTAATTATTATGTCGTACTCAGACGGCAAGGCTGGTTTAACCGGTGGCGCGCACATATTCTTAAAAAATGCCTTAGCCGTCGGGTCGATAGGAATCGGCTTTTCAAGACTCCGACGCTTCAAATGCTCCTTCACTTGCGCAGCTACGATCGCGTTAATCTCCTCGGGAGTGCAGTCATACGCCCTTTTCTTTTGAGCGGGGAGCCTTGGCTCGTCAAGTCTTGGCTTCTTTGTTTGTCTCGTTGACCTTGACGGCGCGACTCGAGTTGTACACGGAGGAGGCGGAGGAGTCGATGACCGTTTAGGAGTCGGTGCTCGTGGAGGTGACGGATGAGTCGGTGCTCGCGGAGGCGATGGAGGAGACGGAGTAGGCTGGGGAGTCAGTGATCGTTTAGGAGACGGTGCTCGTGGAGGCGACGGAGGAGGCGGAGGAGACAGACCACGCGGAGGAGATGGTCCACGTGGAGGAGATGGAGGAACGGAAGTAGCTACTCCCCCGGGAAACACGATGAATGGCTTGCACCATAGTATGATTGCGTGGGCCATGTCTCCTAGTGTCATCTCCCCATCTCCTCCGGGGATATTCAGTTCAAGATCTTCAAAGCCTCATTCCACCTCTTCAATTTCGACCTTTGAATACCTAGGTGGAACGGGCATGCAGCGATATGTCCCGTCTCGTTCAACTGGTATGGCCATGCCCAACGCCACCTTCATAAGAAGAGAGGTTATTAACTAGTAATCAACCTACGCACCAACTTTCGCAATGTACAAGTCATATATCACAAAACTAGGAGCATACCTTGATTGACAAGTTCTTGAAGGAAATATGCAGCTCACAAGGTGTCCGCCGAGTGATCCACCGTTGGTGTAGTACCAATGCTTTGATCGTTCTGACCAGTTAGCTGTGGCCAAAACGATATCTCCTTCTATCAGGTCGGCTTCCATTCGCTCCCATCTCGACACTGCCTTGTTATAGCCGCCTGACCCTAGCCCGTGATGATACTGCTTTTCAGCATCATTGGATTTATTTTCCTCAATCAGCAGTTGCACTTCCTCTCCTGTCTTGTATTAGACAAACGCATCCCAATGATCTCTCAACTTTGGGAATTTGTCAAAATCCATTGTCTGGCCCTTCACGAAGTACTTCTTGTGTAATTTCTTCTTACAGTTCCTAAACAGTTTGGGCAGTTTTTTAAGTGAACATTCCTTCACCTTGGTCTGTTCTGTCTCAGGGATTGTGAAGGTCTCGAGCATTGTGGACCATAACATTTCTTTCTCCATGTCTGGGAGATAGCTTTGCTCCTCCCCGCTTGTCCGTATTCGGCGCCAGTTCACCATGCCGATGGGAACGGGAGCCCTCACTACCCATCCACTGTGTGCGATAAACTTCCTTGCGGCGTCAGCTGGGGCACATGGTCGATCGTCCAGTGCCACGTTAGTAATAATATGCTGACCCTCAATTTTTTTTGGTGACACCGCATTGTTCAAGTGTTCTCTTCTCTCCAACGGTTGAGGTGCGCTCATTTCCCTCATCATTGCCCTCCTTGTTCCCTTCCTTGTTAAGGTACTGGTTGGGATCCTCGTTCCCCTCCTCAGCTACCCAGTATTGGCTGCTCCCCTCTGCGATCTCGTTGAAGATGATTTGTTCGTCCGTGCAATCTACCATTCGTTAGTTTTACTTGGACGACTTGGAACCCCTTAAGCTTGAGCCACGGCGGCTATCAGCAGCTGAACCAATTAATTCTAACAAGTTAAAGAGTATTTAGTTAAAACATGTATGATGTTACTAAGTCTAATATTTAGTTAATGCATATATACATTGTTATGTGAGAGATAGTGACTCAGGATATTGGGTGAAAACAACCGAACAAACTTTGTCTTGATTCCTATGCATAGGAGTAAAGACAAAATTTTGTTCTGATTCCCAATGCATATATAGGAGTCAACAAGATAAAATTGTCTTTGACTCCCAATGGATAGGAGTGAAGACAAAGTTTATTTTGGAATTTTGTTTCCAACCAATATTTTGAACCACTACCTCCTCCATTGTTTTTCAGACAGTGGTCTTAAGTCTAAATTTCCAATGCATATATACATCGTTGAGAGATAGTGACTCAGGATATTGGGTGAAAACAACCGAATATACTTTGTCTTGATTCCTATGCATAGGAGTAAAGACAAAAAAAATTTCTTATTCCCAATGCATAGGAATCAAGAAAAAATTTTGTCTTTGGCTCCCAATGGATACGAGTAAGACAAAGTTTGTTTTGGAATTTTGTTTCCGGCCAATATCTTAAACCACTATCTCCTCCATTGTAATTGTAAGTTATTTTAGTTCAATTTTTCATATGTCAAAATTCTCCAACTTTTTGACCAAATTCATAGAAAATGCCCTAAGACCTCCAATAGCAGATCAATGCATTATTAAGACATATTCTTTCCATCCCAAAATAAACAACCTATTACGGGATGTGACACATTCCAGCACTATATAAAACACGCAAGTTGAGTTTCCTTGCCCTTGTCACCCATGGGTTGCGAGACAACAAGTTGAGTTTCGTTGCCCTTGTCATCCATGGGTTGCGCTTCGGTGGGTTTTTCCATGGCGTTAAAAAGGTGTATGACTATATTCAGTATAACTACAGCTCTCCAAAACAATTTAAGAAAAAAGATAAAATTCAGAAGAAAATTATGGATATATAATAAAATTATGGTCTGAAATTTTATGGTTGCTCCCTAACTTAATTATCAGGTTTGTGTGGTCCTTAGGCTCCTTTTGCATCAAGCAATAAAAAATAAGTTCAGAAATCATTGACAATATAATTTGTACATGGATTGACAAGACTTGACATGGAAGAGCATGTACAGAGCATAATTTCAGAATGGTCGCAATTTAGTACAGTTTGAAATTTAGAACTAGTACAGTCTCAGATTTCAGAACAATCTACAGCAGTTTCTAAACTTATATGCACATATAGACAGTATATTAGATCATCTATATGAGCCCCTATTCGGACAAAATTTAAGAACAAGGCTATATGGGCCTTATGGCCAACAGTACTATTTGGCTAGATTAACACCTGCATTATCATAAAAAAATTAACATGTATAATCTGCAAAAGCATGAAATCAGATTTCTTCACAATTTGATCATATTCACAATTTCACAATTTCTTCTGAACCTAGCACAATCTCTTCCCAATTTCACAAACCCTAGAAATTTCAAACGGTGACGACGGCGACGACGATGACGATGATGACGACGTGACGATGGCGAGATGACGACGACGGCGGCGAGAAGATCAACGGCGGTGAGAAGATCAACGGCGGCCGACGAGAACATATATAATAACTCTGTCCCAGATCAAATCGGTCGGATCGTAATGTCTTACCTACAAATGCGGCGCGCAGAGGGCCGTGGCAACAACGACAACGACGGCGAGATGAGGACAGCGAGACAATGGCTGCGGCGGCGGTTAGGGTGAAACAAAGGTCTCGGTGCAAGAAACGGCTAAGTGCTAGATCGGTAGAGAATAAGAAGCGTGCTGGTATATATATATACACCCAGGATCTTTAGATCCAGCTTGTTGCCATCAACCGGGACTAAAGATTGTATCTTTAGTCTCGGTTGTTTCCACCAACCGAACTAAAGATACCGTACCCAGGTAGGTGGAAACTCTTTAGTCTTGGTTGTATCCACCAACCGAGACTAAAAATATCATTAATCCCGGTTGTTTCCACCAACCGAGACTGTAGATATTTTTTCGCTATTTCCAAATATTTTTCTCTCCCGGCTAGGATTAACAACCAAGACTAAAAATTAAATAATTCATTAAACTGGGCCAAATTAATTTCATGAAATATAAATATAGGTTTAAAACAATAATAAGTAATACATTTAAATTTAATAAAATCACAAAATTAATGAGAAAACATTTAAAATACTTTAATGTTGTTATTAAATTGTAATATCATAAATAATTCATATATGCCCGATTTAAAATTATTTTATATTGTAATAGTCCTACATAATTAACATATGACCAATTTAAAATTATATAAAATTGTTATAATCAAATCTAATTAAGAGATGGATCTTCAATAAATTCAAAATAATTTACATCGTCCATACAACAACCTAGCTAGGCTAGTACATGTAACATAATTTAGTGCGTGATGGTTTCTCTCACATACTTTCTCCTTACTAATGTTCCTTCGCTATGATCGTTGTGTGAGTAAAAGGTGTCCTCATTTAATAGGAGGATGCTTGGGTCAACCGTCACCCCAAATGGAGGTTGCCTGTCAAACTAATCGTAATCTTCGTCGGTCTTATTCTCGACTCCGATGATTTTCCTTTTGCCTGGGAGAACCACGTGGCGCTTTAGCTCGTCGGAGCCTATCCCCTTCTTTGCTTTGCTAGCCATACCCTTCACATGAAAACTTGCGTACATCATTGGCCAGGTGAAGGGTTTATCTGAGTATCTAACCTTGTTAAGGTCAACCATTGTCATCCCACTATCATCAATCGTTACGCCTCCACTAGTCAACCTTACCCACTAGCACCGAAACAGAGGGACCTTCAGAGATCTATAGTCAAGTTCCCATATGTCATCGATGCCTCCGTAATACGTGCTAGTTGTATCATCGTATCTCATGGCATCAATGCGAACAAAACTGTTCTGGTGTGCTCTTTCTGCCTTGGGCTCTTGTGTAAAATGTATACCCATTGATTTCATATCTTTTGAATGTCGTGATCGAGCAAGATGGTCCCCTCACCAAGAAGGCTAGTTGTTGGTCAATAATCCCGTTACTCATGAGATGTTGTCGCAACCAAGCAGGGAAAGTATCAATGTGATGACGTGTAATCTAGGCATTGGTCTTACCAATGTTTTTGGAGCGAACAATCGCCAAGTGCTCCTCGATATAAGGAGCCACCAACGAAGATTGTGGCAAAACCATGAAATGTGCTCTACGGAATAAATCGTTGTCTATAGTCATTATTGCTTTCCTTCCAAGAGTTTTCTTTTCCCGTAGTCTCTCTACATGGCTTGATTTAGGCGTCCCGATTGGACGAAGGTCTTCAATAAAGTCTACGCAAAACTCAATGACCTCCTATGTTCCATACCCCTTGGCAATGCTGGCCTCCGGATGAGAACGATTACAAACGTACTTATTTAGAACGCTCATATACCTCTCAAAAGGGAACATGTTGTGTAGGAATACACGACCGAGGATACGGATCTCTTTGACAAGGTGGCATAGGAGATGCGTCATGATATTGAAGAAGAAAGGTGAAAAGATCATCTCAAAACTAACAAGACATTGCACCACATCATTTTGAAAGGTTTCTAATCTGTCCGGATCGATGATCTTCTTCGAAATTACGTTCATGAAAGCACATAGCTTTGTTATTATTGCCCGGACATTATCGGGAAGGATACCACGAATTAAAACAGGAAGTAGTTGTGTCATGAGCACGTGGCAGTCATGAGACTTTAGGTTTGTGAACTTCTTCTCCTTAGTGCTTATTATTCCCTTTATATTCGAGGAGTATCATGAGGGTATCTTGATACTCTCCAGGCATTCAAACATGCTTTTCTTCTCTCCCTTGCTTAGAATGTAGCTAGCTTGACTCAAGTAATGGCTTCCTTTCTCCTTTGGTTCCAGGTGAAAGCTGTCGTGTTGTTCCATATGCTTGAGATCATTACGTGCTTCAAGTATATCTTTCGACTTCCCATATACACCTAGAAGCCCAGCAGGTTGACGCAAAGGTTCTTAGTGAGGTGCATCACGTCGATTGCGTGGCAGACGTCCAAGACTTCCCAATAGGGTAACTCCCAAAAAATAGACTTCTTCTTCCATATCGCCGCACGACCATCTTCAGTTGTCATAGGTTGGCTACTAGGTCCCTCTCCAAATACTAATTTCAGATCTTTCACCATGGCAAACACGGTTTTTCTGTTACGATATTTTGGCTTAGTACGGTGGTCTGCCTTCTGCTCAAAATGTTTGCCTTTCTTCCGGACAGGGTAGCTTGCAACAAGAAATCGACGATGGCCCATGTACACAACCTTTTTACAATGTTTCAAACACGTACTTTCAGTTTCATCCATACAGTGGGTGCAAGCCTTATACCCCTTGTTTGGCTGTCCGGATAGGTTGCTAAGTGCAGGCCAATCGTTGATGGTTACGAATAGCAAAGCTCATAGGTTAAATTACTCATGTTTGTCTTCATCCCACATGGGGACATCTTTTTTCTTACACAGTAGTTTTATATCTTTGACCAATGGTCTTAGGTACATATCAATGTCATTACCAGGTTGCTTTGGGCCTTGAATAATAATCAGCATCATGATATACTTCCGCTTCATGCATAGCTAAGGGGGGAGGTTATAGATACACATTGTAACAGGCCAAGTGCAATGGCCGCTGCTCATCTCTCCAAATGGATTCATGCCATCCATACTTAAACCAAACCTTATGATTCGTGCATCCTCTCCGAAGTCTTTAAGTATCTCGATGTTTCGCCACTGCGACCCATCGACGGGGTGCCTCAGCATCCCGTCTTGTTGACGTTCTTCTGTGTGCCAGCGCATCATTCTAGCATGCTTTTTGTTCCTGAACAAACGCCTGAGCCATGGTATATAGGAAAATACCACATCATGTAGCAGAAACTCTCTTCTTCGAAGGTTGTCCGTCAACTTAATCTAGATCATCTCGTCTAATCTTGTATCATAGTGCTTTACAAACTGGACATCCTTTTAGGTTCTCGTACTCCTCATCGCAATAGAGGACACAATCGTTCGGACATGCGTGTATCTTCTATACTTCCAATCCTAGAGGACAAACTAACTTCTTAGCTTCGTATGTTGATTCGGGCAATTCATTTCCCTCCAAAAGAATGTTCTTCATGAGTTTTAATAACTCGCCAAAAGCCTTGTCACTAACACCATTTTTGGTCTTCCATTGCAAGAACTCCAGTGTGGAACCCAACTTTTTGTGCCCCTGTTTGCAACCTGGGTACAAGAACGTTTTGTGGTTCGCTAACATACGCTCTAATTTCAGGATCTTCTTTTCACCTTCGTAGTTCTCCTTTATGTCACACAACATCTGACCAAGATCATTTGCACCGTCTTTCTATTCAACAGCACCGTCGACCTCGCCTGCTGTATTTTTTTCAAATCCACCATATTGACCTCAATCCGAATGTTGTCGTCTTCTTCTCCATCTTCTTTCATTGCAACCCCTATCTCTTCGTACGATGTCTAACAATTATATTTAGGCATGAATCCCGACTCAAACCAGTGGTCATGAATAGTTATTGATGTAGAATACTCATTCTGGTTTTTTGTACTTTCTGCATGGACAACGTATAAAGCCCTTATACTTGTTAGCATTGGTCACACTCAAAAAATAATACATGCCTTTAATAAACTTTGTCGACCGTCATTCGCGCATATCCATTCGATCTATTTACATGAAATGCACAAAATCATAAAAAGAAAATCCATGAAAGTCAAACTATTTAAATAATAATAAAAATATATAAATAATCAAAATTTAGAATTATCTTTAAAAGTTTTTTTAAAGTTCTAAACATATTTTTAATGTAGTGTACTTATTTCTAACTATTTTAACGATTTTAAATCAACTTAGTTTTTTAATCTTTTATCTTAACGTTCTTTATTTTTCCTTTGTCATCTGTTTTATAATATTTTTATTTATAAATTTTTAATTTTAAAAAGTAACATAATTTTTCAAGTAAAATTTTCCTCTCATCATTTTTTACATATCTTTTTAGAGATAAAAATATATAAAAATATACCTATAAATGTAAAATGGTAAGCATATATTATTAGAGGATGTAGTTGCTAATTTTAGAAAGTAAGATAATTTTACCTAAAAAAATTTTTCTCTCACCATTTTCCAAAATCGTTTTTAGAAATAAAAATATATAGAAATATATTTGCAAATATAATATGCTAAGCATACATCATTAGAGAATGAAATTGCTAACTTTTAGATCCCTCCGATTTGTATATTATCACTAAAACAATTACAGTACAAAATTTTGACAATATGTCCCTTTCTTTTTTAAACCTTTGTAGTAATGACTAGAGCTGAAGGAGAAAAAAAATATAAAAATGACCTTCATTTTAACAGAGACTAAAAAAATATAAAGCTGTAAACTAGTGATACTGACACTACAGCACACGACTCCTCTCTATGCAATCAAACAATGTTACCTTTTTCATACATACAGACGTGACGTCCATCGTCCATGGTTTACCTTTTTTGCACATGTTGAACTACAAAATTGTGCATGCAAATCTGCGGACTAATGACGGCGTCAGCTGGAGTAGAGCCTCGTTTCAGGCTCACATCATGCCATACAAAACAGATACACGTGCACAAGTTATATCCATCTATTATTATATACTTAAAAATCCATTAAATATTAAACATTCTGGCATTTTAATAAATTTTAAAAATTTCTAAAAATTCTGAAAATATCCACACTTGATTTTCACTTAAATCAATGAACACATTATTTATGCCATTAGATTTATTATAGATAACACAAATCTAATTAAATCTATCAAAAGAAACAAAACTCTCCTCCCACCCCCTCCAACCGTACGTACTACCTCCACCCTCTGCCTGCTCTTCTATTTTTTTAACTAATCTATTTAATATAAAGACAACTAATAAAATTTAAATTTAAGATCCATATCACCCATATTTTACTATATAAAAACTAAAAACTAAAATACATTGTTTGAAAAGATCCTATCCTTTAAAGAGCAACCAAGCAACATTCGATTTTTAATTTATTTGAACAGTAATTTTATTTATAATTAATTAAACAAACCAACATCTATATTACTAGTATTTTGCTATATAAAAGTTAAAATACATCATTTAAACATACAAGCAACAACCACACAATCACGAAACAGAAACATTAAAAGAATACATGTCATCTTAAATCATTCTACGTAATAAAGATTCACCGAACGTTTTTAGAGTGCTGTTAAGTCACCATGTGTCACATTTTAAAACTAAAAAATTAGAAACTTAAATCAATGGCCTATTACTCGCACTACAGAAATGTCATGTCTAAAAAAATAGGAAAAAAATATGAGAATTATTAGAAAAAACATCCAATCATCGGATTTCATTAAAATCATTTAGGAAACATATAAAAGAAAGTCGCCTCCACCTCCTTCGCTCATATGCACACGACGCCTCTTTGGCTCGAATTATACACTTTTCATTAGTCATAAGCAATCAAAGAAAAACAATCAATAGCTATAAGCTACATGTGCGATATCTAATCTAACGTTTGCTGCATTATAATCAAACAAAAAATGCAAGATGCATAGGCCTATACTTTGTTATAGAAGAAATATGAAATTTGAGGACAATCGACCCATGTATCCAAATAGCAACGAATACTATAAAAAGTTATCTAAATTACGTCATTATACATTAGTCTACAAACATACATAGCTAAATTCAATTAATAGTATCCAAAAAATATAAATCCAAGTACAAAACAATATTTTTTATGGACAACACCCCTGCTCTTTTACATGTCATCCAAATAATAAAATAACTATGAAATAATTCATCAACATAGGATGCACCATCATATATTATTCTAACATGAAAACTAAATTAAATATACAGCGCCTAATAAAAATATATCAAATAAAAAAAATCGATGGGACATATATCATTGGCCTTTTACATGTCATTTGAATTGTCATAAAAGAATTAAGAAATAATCCAACAATACAAGTTACGCCATCATGCATTGTTTTGTAGACATGAATAGCTAAGTTAAGAAAAAAAAGGTTAACTCAAATATAAATAGTCCAAGTCACTACTAAAATCCAGTGGCTTTAGTTAAAGAAAAGGATCCAGTTACTTCATATTTTTAGAAATTAATGTGGTCAAATAATTCGAGTAAGCCTAAGTGCTTTAAACTATATTAAACTATATTATGTAACCATCTAATATATTTTTTTGAGGGTACCATCCAATAGATTTGAGATAATGTTTAATACACTTTTGGTATTCACATATAGATATTCAAGCATGTATTTATAATAAATCACATTCAAAAAAATTATGAGTGCACAATTATATTTGGCCCTCTGATTGTATTTCTGCTAGGTTATATGGAGCTTCGCACACTCTACATAAAACGTTCATAGATGAATTGTTTCCCATACTATGCAATCATATTGAACTCTACAAAACCAATGCGTTTAGTATAGTCTCATGTTATACCCAATCCATCTATTAATAAATAGAAAGAACCTGTATCGGTCTTACATGCTTATACAAAAGAAAAGAAAAGGTAGCTCATTTCCTTTTCAAAATAGTTGACATAAAAGGTATAACACTCCATCACTATTTAACATATCATGGATTTAAACTTAAAATAAGACTTGTATAAAATAAAACAAAAAAATTGCCAATACGAACTACATTAATCGAACTAATTAGAGAAAATTAACTTTTTTTGCTTCATGCTTCATGCTTTGCACTTAAATTGAAACAACCATTGCATCATTTTTTAATTAAGTACTTAGATATTAATGATTTTTTCTCTATCCTAAGTCATGGTATTTTGAATTTCTCTATATATTACTGCAAATATAAGCAAAATACTAAGGTTACAGTACATAGTTGGTGTAGAAGTTATATTTCTTGCTATTAAATTTAAATTTTAAGATTCAAGTTGATTAGATTTTTCTTTTAAAAGTACAATAGATCACACATATCATAGGAAATCGAGACTACACATATCATAGGAAATCGAGACTAGGATGCATGTATATCTCCTTTGCCTTGTTCACATGTAAGTAATAATTAAATTACATCAATATAAACCACTAAATAAAAGGAGGGCAAGGGCAAGCTAGATGATACAAATAAACACATTTGTTAACAATCATAGCCTTTTAAGATTTGATAGAAAAAAGTCAGCCCCTAAGCATTCAATTTTAAAAAACACCTACCTTTTAATTATTATTTTTTAAACGTAATAAGTCAGTTGTTGTATTTTAAATGACGAGAAAGATTATAAATATTGCTTAAAGGATGATTAAATATTATATGACATAAAGCTAATAAATAGGTTAAAAATTTATCAAAGCAACACATTCTACTATGTCCACATGAATGCGTGAGCTACCTTCGTAGTCAACATTAAAGATTCACACCAAGTTAACATTAAAGATTCACAGAAAAATATAAAAATATAAGCTTCGTCTTACCGTGACATGTACAGTTCAAACTTAAAAATCTAAAAGTTCAAGTTTCATTTTTAATTGATCTATCATATATATTACGAAGAGAGGTCGACCAAAATAAGCTATCTCGTTCATTTGGAGTAGAAATTACCATGTCAATTGGATAAAAAGAAGAAAATGTACACCGGTATGATTCCCGTGTGACCACCTAACGATTCGGATCAATCGATATAATCGTATACAAATACAATTGCATTTATAAAAAATAGAAATAAGAGCTATATAGATATGTTTTTTAAATATCTTAGCTCCACGCTAATTTATGCAGCAAAATCCGCTAGTTTTCATTTGTCGAAATACAAAGGACACTCCAATTTGACCTGGATTCTTTCAAGTCAATCTCACGCCAAGCCACCATATATGAGTTCAAAGTGGAAATGGATTAAAACTGTCCAGGAGAATCCGTTCGTCATTTGGCCTCATTTGGTAGGGATTCTCCTCCCTGATTCTTAAGAGAATCAGCAAAATCCCACTCAAAATAGGTTACTTTGCAACTAATTTCGACAAAAATTATTTTAAGTGATTCAACAGTTTTATATAGGGAGTGAGAATCACCTAAAAAGCAGCTTCTCCTTAGAATCACCTGAAACCAATTTCTTCTAAGAATCATCGAAAATCATCTAAAATATTGTTCTAATTATTACTTTACTATATCAATCTTGATTCTCTCTAAAATTTGATTCGAAGAATGAGAACCTAAAATCGGAGAATCATAGAATCGGTAGTCCTACAAAATGGGTCCTTACATATCATTCAAATATACTTGTAATTTTTAAACAATTTAATAAGAAAAAAATTAATATTATGACATATCAATCTACAAATATATTAAAAATTCAATTTTTATAAATTATAATATAAATAATAAATTATATAGATAGTTAACATCGTTAGCTCAAAATGTGACAGGAGTGCTACGTGTCGAAGAAAAATGGTGGTGGTATGTGTTTCTGGTCAAAAGCGGAAACTTCATGTGCTATTTTTTTATCATGTTGTTTCTTGTGCTATACATTGAATTTTCTCTTTTTCATATTACTGAACAAATGATCTTTAATACATAATAGTCTCGGTTTCTATTGGAACCGAGATTAGAAAACATTTTTAGTCCTAGTTAAAAAGCATGAGCTCTCTAAGATCTTTAGTCCCGGTTAATATTACTAGTTAGATTCCTGTCAGAACCTGTCAGAGCAGTAAAAATCTTTAGTCTCGGTTGGTAAGACCAATCAGGACTAAAGATCCTAACTTTAGTCATGACTGGTGTTACCAACTGGGACTAAAGATCTAAATGATCTTTACTACCGGCTGATAACACTAACCGGGACTGAAGTGAAGGTGTTTTATATACTTCTTCTTTCTACTCCAACTTAAGCCAGTATCTTCAAAGCTTTGCTCTAGATGAAAGTTGCTGCCAAAATTTTTTACTAAATTTTTTTGGTGATAAGACACAAATATGAGAAATCTAAAAGGTTAGCAATTTCATTCTATTATAATTTGTGCTTAGCATATTACTTTTTACGGTTTATTTTTATACACTTTTATCTCTAAAATAGATTAATGGAAAAGGAAGAAAGAGAAAATTTGTTTGAAAAATTATTTTACTTCTTAAAATTCACAACTCCATCCTCTAAATATGTTTATCACATTACATTTGTAGCTATATTTTACATACACTTCTATCTCTAAAACATTTTATGGAAAATGATGAGAAACTTGTGGATAAAAAATATTATAAAATAGATGACAAAGGAAAATATAAAAAAATTTATAGTATATTAGAAAACTAAGATAATTTTAAAATCATTAAAATAGTTAGAAATAAGTACCCTACGTTCAAATTCTAAAAATAATTTTAATTTTTTTGAAGTACAACACATTATGTATGTTGAATTATTATAATTATTGTCGATTATATATTTATATAATTATTGTAATATTATTTAAAATTCTTTGACTTTCTTGTATTTTTCTAATGATTTTTGTGCATTTCATGTAGATGGATCAGCAATGGATGTACACCACGGACCGACGGTCAACAAAGTTTATTCAAGGCGTGCATTATTTTTTGAGTGTAGCCAATGCCAACAAACATTAGGGCTTTATGCGTTGTCCATGCAAAAAATGCAAAAATGAGAAGGAGTATTCTACATATAGAATTATTCATATCCACTTGTTTCAGTTGGGTTTCATGTCTCACTATAATTGCTGGATATCGCACGGAAAAGTAGGAGTTGCAATGGAAGAAGATGAAGAAGACGACAACAACATTTCAGACTGTGGTCAATACGGTGGGTTTGAAGAGGATACAACAGGCAAGGCGGACAGGGATGCTGAAGAAAACGACAGTGCCGATGACCTTGGTCAGATGTTGCGCAACGTACAGGAGGACTGCGAAGGTGATAAGGAGGTGTAGAAATTGGAGCATATGTTGGTGGACCACAAAACATTCTTGTATCCAGGTTGTGAATAGAGACATAAAAAGTTGGATACTATGTTGGAATTCTTGCAATGAAAGACCAAAAATGATGTCAGTGACAAGGCATTTGGCGAGTTACTAAAACTCGTGATGAACATTCTTCCAGATGGAAACGAATTGCCAGAATAAACGTACAAAGCTAAGAAGTTAGTATGCCCTCTAGGACTGAAGGTATAGAAGATACACGCATGTCCTAACGATTGTATCCTCTATCGTGGTGAGAAGTACGAGAACCTAGAAGCATGTTTGGTTTGTAAAGCACTTCGATACAAGATCAGACGAGATGATTCATGCGAAGTTCACGGACGATCGTTGAAAAAAGGAGTTCCTGCTAAGGTGATGTGGTATTTTTCCTATAATACCATGGCTCAATCGACGTGATGCATCTCACTAAGAACCTTTGTGTTAACCTGCTGGGCTTTCTAGGTGTATATGAAAAATCAAAAGATACACTTGAGGCACGAAATGATCTGAAGCATATGGCACAACGCGATGCCCTTCACCCAGAACCAAAGGAGAAAGAAAGCCACTATTTGAGTCCAGCCAGCTACACTCTGAGCAAGGCAGAGAAGGAAAGAATGTTTGAATGCCTAGAGAGCATCAAGGTACCGTCTAGGTACTTCTCGAATATAAAGGGAATAATAAACACAAAGGATAAGAAGTTCACAAACCTAAAGTCTCATGACTCCCACGTGCTGATGACACAGCTGCTTCCCGTTATAATTCGGTGTATCCTTTCCGATAATGTCTGGGCAACAATAACAAATCTATGTGTTTTCCTAAATGCAATTTTGCATAAGATCATCGATCCAGACAGACTAGAAGCCTTTCAAAATGATGTGGTGCAATGTCTTGTTAGTTTTGAAATGATCTTTCCGCCTTCCTTCTTCAATATCATGACGCATCTCCTATGACACCTTGTCAAAGAGATCCGTATCCTCGGTCCTGTATTCCTACACAACATGTTCCCTTTCGAGAGGTATATGGGCGTTCTAAACAAGTACGTCCGTTACCGTTCTCGTCCGAAGGCCAGTATCGCCAAGGGATATGAAATAGAGGAGGTCATTGAGTTCTGCGTTGACTTTATTGAAGACCTTCGTCCCATCGGGGTGCCCGAATCAAGCCATGAATGGAGACTACGAGGGAAGGGGACTCTTGAAAGGAAGGCAATAATGACCGTAGACAATGACTTGTTCAGGAAAACACATTGGACTGTTTTGCGACAATCTTCCTTGGTGGCTCCTTACATTGAGGAGCACTTGGCGATTGTTCGCTCTGCAAACATCGGTAAGACAGATGCCTAGATTACACGCCATTATATTGATGCTTTTCCTGCTTGGCTGCGACAACATCTCACGGGTAATGGGAACATTAACCAACAACTAGCCTTCTTGGCGAGGGGACCATCTTGCTCGATCACCACATTCTAGGCATATGAAATCAATGGGTACACATTTTTACACATGGGTCCAAGACAAAAAGAGCATGAATCAGAATAGTGCTATCCGCATCGATGTCGTGGGATACGATGAAACGACTAGCACGTATTACGGTAGCATCGAGGACATATGGGAACTTGACTATGGACCTCTGAAGGTCCCTCTGTTTTCTGTGCCAGTCGGTTAGACTAAGTGGTGGAGGCGTAACGATTGATGCAAGTGGGATGACAATGGTTGACCTTAGCAAGGTTGGATACTCAGACGAACCCTTCGTCCTTTTTTTTATCGTTAAAAACTGGGGTGAGGTCCCCACAATTACGAGCAAATTTTATAGAAAAGATAAACCCGGGAAGGAGTTTTAGAGTACAACCTTTAGAGACCGGGCAAGGAGGCCCTGAAAGTCAAAGAGACTAGACGGCTCAACGGCGAACTAGTGGAGCTAGGAAACCAACCAAGCGGCTAAACAGAGGAAGGAGCTAGATAACCAGCTCGGAAACTAGGCCATCGAAGACCCAAAGCCTCCTAGTCCCCTGGGCCCCTATATCTCTAGGCCCCTAGGCCCCTTCGTCCTTGCTAATGATGTAAGGCAAGTTTTCTATGTGAAGGACATGGCTAACAAAGCAAACAAGAGGAAAGGGTCCGACGAGCCAAAGCGCCACGTGGTTCTCTCAGGCAAAAGGAAAATAATGGGAGTCGAGGAGAGGACTGACGAAGATTACGGTCAGTTTGATAGGCAACCTCCGTTCGTGGTGGTGGTTGACTTGAGCATCCTCCTCTCAAATGAGACACCTCTTACTCACGCAATGATCATAGCGAGGGAACAATAATGTGGAGAAAGTACGTGAGGACAACCATCACGTAGCTAAATTTTTATATGCACGATGTAAATTATTTTAAATTTATTGAATTTATTGTAACCATTTGAATTTGTTGTAAATTATTGTAAATTAGTAAATTTATTGAATTCAACAGTAATTTGAATTTAAAATACTTTTTAATAGGGCATATGTTAATTAGATATGATTATTAGAATTTAAAATACTTTTTAATAGGGAATATGTTAATTAGATATGATTATAACAATTTAAAATGCTTTTCAATAAGGCATATGTTAATTAGATATGATTATTAGAATTAAAAATACTTTTCAATAGGGCATATGTTAATTAGATATGATTATTAGAATTTAAAATATTTTTCAATAGGACATATGTTAATTAGATATGATTATTAGAATTTAAAATACTTTTGAATGTGGCATATGTTAATTAGATATGGTTATTAGAATTTAAAATACTTTTCAATAGGGTATATGTTAATTAGATATGATTATTAGAATTAAAAATACTTTTCAATAGGGCATATGTTAATTAGATATGATTATTAGAATTTAAAATACTTTTCAATAGGGTATATGTTAATTAGATATGATTATTAGAATTTAAAATACTTTTCAAAGGGGCATATGTTAACTAGATATGGTTATTAGAATTTAAAATACTTTTCAATAGGATATATGTTAATTAGATATGATTATTAGAATTTAAAATATTTTTCAGTAGGATATATGTTAATTAGATATGATTATTAGAATTTAAAATACTTTTCAATAAGGGTATATGTTAATTAGATATGATTATTAGAATTTAAAATACTTTTCAATAAGGACATATGTCAATTAGATATGATTATTAGGATTTAAAATACTTTTCAATAGGACATATGCTAATTATATATGATTATTAGAATTTAAAATATTTTTCAATAAGGGCATATGTTAATTAGATATGATTATTAGAATTTAAAATACTTTTCAATAGGGCCGTGTTTAAATGTTTACTCTCAGTTTTTAACACCAATCGGGACAAAAAAATATTTAAAAATAGCGGAAAAACATCTTTAGTCCCGGTTGTTAGCTTCAAGTGGGACCAGAGATTCTCATCTACCAGGAGTACGGGGATCTTTAGTCCCGATTGAAGCCAACAACCGAGACTAAAGATGATATCTTTAGTCCCGGTTAGTGTCTTCAACTGGGACTAAAGATATTTTTAGTACTGGTTGTTGGCTCCAACCGAGGCCAAAGAGCCCGGTATCTATAAATAGCAGGGGGCGCGATGGACTATAAATACCGGTATCTATAAACCGCAAGCCGCCGTGCCTGTTTGATTTATGTGTATGTACTATGAATGTCGCCGCCGGCACCACCGCCGCCGCCGCCGCATGCCCTTGCCGCCCTCTGTTTGTTTAATATGGACTACGAATGGACTTAGGTGTGAATGGACTTTGAATATTACTGTGAATTTGATTAGTGACTATGAACTTTAATTAGTGACTGTGAATTTTGAATGTATATATATATAGTGCATCTTGAATATATATATATATATATTGAATTTTGAATATATATATATATGGACTTTGAATATTGACTGTGAATGTTGAACATATTTTTGATGTTAATTAATTTTGAATGTGAATTTGATTTAATAGAAGCATTAAAATGCGACTTATATTCCTCATCCTCGTACCTCTCCTCTCATCCACTATCTCTCATCTCCACCTTATCTCCCTCACTTCATCATCCTCTCTTTCTCTCTTTTGGCGAAAGACTAAACGGTAATGACATTTAAAATATAAATTTTAAACGGTAACGCCACTCCGCCATTACTGCCATATAACACGACATCCATTATCCCCGCAATATGAGCGAGATCACCACCACCCCGCCGTCTTTGCCGTAGAGCCTCACATCCGTCGAACTGCCAAAGCTTTGCCGTAGATACCACACTGTCGCACATACAAGGGCCTCCAATAAGCTGCCAACCCAACCTGTCTCGTCAAGAGAGATAAAATTTAAAATACAAGTTTCTTTTAGAAGTTGAAATATACATAGAGAAAAAACTCAAAGAGAAGAGAAAGGAAAAAACATTACAATTTTTTCCTTCTTCTTCTCTTTGTTTTTTTGTATGTTTTTCTCAATCTTTGTCTTATTCTCTTTCTCTCTCTATGTTTTATACTTATATTGGATGGGCTGTGAGAATGACTTTTACGACGGAGTACATATATATATGCATTACCTAAATATCAGACTTAGGAACATCATACATGTATTAACAGAATAATTTTTTTCTTGTCAGAATTTACTTGATCAAGTCGTCCAAGCACAACAATCAAATGGTTGATCGCGAGGACGAACAGTTCCTCCTCGATGAGATCGCATAGGGGAGCAGCAAATACTTCATTCAGGAGGGGAACGAGGATCCCAACCAGTACCTCAACGAGGAGGGGAATGAGGGCACCAGAGCCGTTGGAGAGAAGAGCGCACGCTGGCAACACGGTGTCAGCAAGAGAATGTCATAACCGATGTGGCACAGGACGGTCGACCATGTGCCCCAGCCGAAGCCGCAAAGAAGTTTGTGGCACACAGGGAATAGGTAGTGAGGGATCACATGCCCATCAGCGTAGTGAACTGGCGACAAACAAGGACAGGAGGGGATGAGCAAAGCTATCTCCCAAATACAGAGAAGGAGATGTTGTGGTCGACAATGCTAGAGACATTCACCATCCTAGAGACAAATAGGCAAGGGTCAAGGAATGGACGCTGAAAAAGATGGCCGAGCTTTTCAGGAACTTCTAGAAGAAACTACACAAGAAGTACATCCTTAAGGGCCAGAACCATGACAAATTCCCAAAGCTGCGAGATCACTGGGAGGTCTTTGTGCAATACAAGATAGGAGATCAAGCAGAAGCACTCATTGAGAAGAACAAGACCAACGTAGCAAAGAAACAGTGCCATCACAAGCTAGGGTCAGGCGGCTATCAGAAGGTAGTGCCGAGATGGGAGCAAATGAAAGCTGACCTTTTAGCCAGAGATATCGTTTTGGCTACAGCCAACTGGCCGAAACTATCAAAGCACTGGTTCTATGCTCACGGCGGATCGCTCAATCTTGCCGATGGCTCCGTAATATTTGGCGATGCAATCCAAGAAGCCACGAGAAGATTAGAAGATGCAGTGGACGCCTCTGCCTCGGGCTCATTCCAGCCTGACAGAGAGAAGGATGAGCTTACGCTCGCACTGCAAAACCCTGAGCATCCGGGACGAACACGAGTTGAAGGCATCGTTCCCTGGAAATACGGATTCTAAGAGGACATCCAAAGCTATAGAAGCTGCATGAGGAGGAAGTGAGATACGGATGCGAAGCTAGCTGATATGACGCTAAAAATTGCACAGATCGATGACATGGTGGCAAGAAAGGTGGCCGAACAGATGGCCGAGCTACGGAGCCAGCATGTGAGCCAACCAGATCCACCGCAACTACAACATGAGCATAGCAGCTGTGCTTCTACAGGCTATCTGGCTGAACAGGCCCTAGAAGCTCAAGCAGTACCGCCATGCCCTATTGACGAGATCACGCAGTGGACACCTTGTGAGCTGCATGTTCCATTCAAGAACGTGACAATCAAGGTATGCTCATAGTTTTATGATATATATTCCCTTGAAGAACTTATCAATCAAGATTGATTACTAATTAATAAAATATCTCCTAGTGAATGTGGCGTCGGGCATGCCGATACCAGTTGAACGAGACGGGACCTATCACTGCATGCCCGTTCCACCTAGGTACTCTAAAGTCAAAATTGAACAAGTGGAACGAGGCTATGAAGATCTCGAGCTGGATATCCCAATAGGACATGGGGAGACGACACTAGGAGACACAGCCCACGGGATCATTCTATGGAGCAAGCCTTTCATCGTCTTTCCCCGGCGAGAAGCGGCTTCCGTTCCTCCGTCTCCGCCATGTGGACCGTCTCCTCTGCGTGGACCGTCTCCTTCGCCTCCTCCACCTCCTTCGTCGCCTCCACGAGCACCGAGTCCTAAACGGTCTCCCACTCCCCATCCTCCTCCGCCTCCTTCGTCGCCTCCTAAGCGCAAAGCTCGAGCCACACGGTCAATGTCAACCAATTCACCAAGAAAAAAGATGCCAAAACTTGACCGGCTCCCGCCATCCCCAAAGAAACATCATACGACAAGACTCCTGAGGAGTTGCATGAGGCCATCCTAGCTGAGGTGAGGGCACATTTCAAGAAGAAGTCTCCTGAGAAGCCTATTCTAATCCCTGTGGAGACCAAGGCCTTTTTCAAGAAGATGTACTTAACACCACCGGCTAAACCGAAACCATAGTCGGACTATGACAGGACAATTAGAAAGGCGCATAGGAAGGTGACAGCAAAGGCCAAAGATGTCCCGCAGCTCGGGATGCAACCTAAAAAATCCATTGAGCTGGTGGTGCAACCACAAAGAGCCGATTTAAGAAATTTTATGGAAGATGCAAGAATAACAATGGACCAAATATCCGGACGCGCAACTATCAAGAAGGCTGAGCTGAAATATAAGTATACATTTGGACGACCTCTTGTCAAGCCTGATGAGCTCAAGATTCTTCCCACACAGATGTATCGTTTCCACCAGTGGTACATGGAAGCTTCGGGCAAAGATACAGAGATGATCATGGTGCAGATCAGAAACGACACATTCTTCGAAGCATAAGATGATCTAATGTATATCCGCTTCGAGGACATCTTCGACCTGTACCAACTGGATGCCCTCAACGTCTCAATTGTAACCACGCGGGTTTTGTAAGTATCGATCGGTCAAAATTTATTTCATTACTTAGCTCCTTGTATGTAGCTCACTAAAATTCTTTTATTTGTTGTAGAATGGTCATCCACGAGTGCAATGAGCGGGGATGGATGAAAATAGAAAATTCATGGATCCCTGCAAAATTAACACTGCGATGCTAGAATAATATCCCGCGGAAACAGATGACAATATCCTCCATATGCTGGTGTAGCAGCATTACAAGACTTGGATACTATTGTCGTACAACACAGCGTGAGTTTTTACTACCTTCCGTACCAATTTTTATCTCGTACATATACAGTTTCATATATATTATCTCACGCAATTTGCAGATTCGACTGGGTCCTTTTCCTAATCGACCTTACCACTCGCGGATCCATGTCTACGATTCAATGGATAAACAAGAGTCTACATTCGTAATGATTTTCGAAGTGTTAGACATGTAATGCCATCTTAGTTGCTATTGCTACTATACGATTCTCGAATAATTACTAGCTTGTAACTGCACGTAGGGCATGTGCACAGCTCCGTGAGAAGGTCTGCGGGCTTTGGAATGAAAAGCTTGAAGTAAAAATAAAATTTTCAGTGAGTACATGCTCCAAAATTATATTGAACCATTAATTTATTCTAAAATAAAAATTTATATTAAATCTGTCGTTGTTTCTCCTTTAGTGTGTAAAACAGGCGTAGAGGACGAACTTGTGCGGATATTACGTCCGCAACTACATTTAACGCCTAACTCACGAAGTCAAATGCCCCGGATCTGGATGTACGTATATACGTATAATAGTCATTGATACATTACGTCTTGATTCTTATTTATTTCATATATTTATTTCTCATTTTTTTCAAATAACAGATTATTTGCATAAAGGACAAACTCCCTGACCACGATGATTTCATACAGGCTTCTCGAGAATCACTGATGGAATTTATCAACAAGCAAATTATTGATCCCGCGGGAGCATTCTACTGGGATTGGAGTGGTCGTGGATCCACATCGTAGAGAAATTTTTTAATATATGATATAGAACAGTAAAATAATTAGAAATATAATATATGTGTATATTTATATGTGCGTACATATTTTCGTAATACATGTATATATTTACTTAATTAAGTGCATTTATATGTGTGTAAAATATATGTTTATACATATATATATATATGCATATTATAAATATATATATATTATATATGTGTGTAAATTATATATGCATAATATATAAACAAGCAGCAAGCTAGCATAAGTAAAATTTTTTAAAAAAACTTTAGTCTCGGTTGGTAACCGGGACTAAGGACGACGGAGCCAGCCATGTGACGTCGTTATCTTTAGTCTCGGTTATTTTAACTGAGACTAAAGATAGACATCTTTTAGTCTAGTTTTTGTTGTTTTGGTTTAAAACTCGAGACTAAAGAAGAGGATTATGAATCGAGAATAAAAGGATTTTTCCAACAGTGGCAGGTGACAAATAGCGTATCCGTTGGTCTGTCAGTAACAAAAGCCCTCTAACACCCTTCATCTTGTACTTTAATTTCACCTCTTCACCCAAACTGTATATGCTGTCTTTTACTTGACTTGTAGTGCAACCTTCCACTGTCACGCATGACGCATCCATCTGCATCGCATCTTAATGATATTCTCCAATTTCCAAATAGCACGTAGGCATGCATGCATGCATCAATGCCATCACCTTCATCTGCTCGTTCACTCAGCGATAGATTGATTTTTTACTACTCCTAGGAAGCTAGTGATCGCCAATTCGCCATGGCCAGCAGCCTCGTCAACCTCCTCCTCATGGAGGTGGCGGCCATCGTCAGCATCGTCCTCCTCGCCCTCCTCGTCGTGCTCAGCTCCTACCGCCGCCGATCTGGCCACCCGGCGCTCCGCCTCTTCGTCTGGGCGGCCTCCACGCTCTTCCTCCCGCTCGTCTCCTACGCTGTCTCCGCCGCCGCCAAGTGGGACGCCGCGCGCGTGCCCCTCCTCCTCGCCTGGACTGTCTTCCTCCAGATGCTGCGCAACACCATCGACACCGCCCGCTCGTCGTCGTCCACGATCAGCAACGGCAGCGCCAGCAGCAAGTTCAGGCCCTCCGTCGAGCAGCTGGCGAGGATGGGCTGGGTGGCGTTCCTCATCGTCAGCAGCGGCGGCGCCGCCGGGAGCCCGCAGCTCACCGGGGTGCTTCTGTGGCTGTGGGTGCTCAGCCTCGCCAAGCTCGTCCACCGGCTCGTCGCCGCCGAGCTCGCCAAGAACTCATTCGCCGTCGGCCTTAACGCCTACCTCATCGCCGACTACATGAAACAGCTGTATGGGCAAGACCAAGGAGAAGGCGGCCATGACCACGACGTGCAAGCTCCTCCGTTCTTGGTGATGGGCGAGGAGAAGATGCAAATCGAGGCGAGGCCACAGGGGTACCGCATTGGCCGGACATCGCCGCCGCCATTGTGCGTCGACGCCGGGCATGTGGTCACCATGGACCGGATATGTCGGCTGTTCTCCTCCGGCGATCCATTCGTCGCTTCTAACCCGCAGATCAAGGACATATGCCTCTCATTCGCCCTGTTCAAGCTGCAGCTCCGGCGGTTCGTCGGGTGCCCCATCGCTGAGGCGGGCTCTCGCCGTGCGGTGGCGTTCGTGCTCGACGGCCTCCTCGGCGAGAGCCACGAGCGGGCGTTCCGGGTGATCGAGACCGAGCTGTCCTTCCTCGCTGACTTCCTCTACTCCAAGCTCACCGTCTTCTACGCGAGCGGGTGGTGGTTCCCGGTGCTCAACTCGATGCTCGTGCTCGCCACGTGGGTCAGCTGCCTCGCCGCCGGCGGCGCCATCGTGCACGACATGACGTGCCGCGGCACGACGCTCGCAATCGACTACGACGTCCTGAGGAACTACCTGCAGAACCACGAGGTCCACGACACCGTGTTCCACGTCATCGTCGGCCTCGACGTTCTCGTCACCGTTTCCTTCATCGTCGCCATCGTGTTCACGGAGGGGTGGGAGATCGTCACCTACGTCCGCTCCGACTGGATCAAGGTGTCCACCATCTGCGAGTACGCGCGCCGGCCGTCATGGCGCAAGTCGCCGTGGACTCGCCGCAACGTCGGCCGAATTCTCCCGCTCAAACCAATGCAGCGCTGGGACGACCGGTTCGGGCAGACGTCCATCCTGCAGCTCAGGCTGTGCTACTGCGGCTGCGTCTCCCAGCAGGTCGACCGGATCACCAAGTCATCGGTCACTGTGCCGGCGGCGGTGAAGACGGCAGTCGTGGACACGCTGTGGACAAACCAGGGAAACCTGGGAAACGGCGTGCTCTCGTTGCAGCGGAACGGCGTCGCCGACAAGCTCGCTTGGGCGTGCTGCGCCGGCGCCACCGACACAGGAGGCGAGAGAAGCGTCTCCGAGCAGATCCTGGTATGGCATGTGGCAACAAGGCTTCTCGAGATCAAGCGCTCAGAAGGCGCTCACGGGAAACACGACAACGACAACGACGGCGACGGCGGCGGGGACAGCGACACCGTGGTAGTCGCGACACGGCTGTCGCGGTACTGCGCCTACCTAGTGGCGCTGAAACCGGAGCTCCTGCCGGACCACCGGGTCTGGACAGAGGAGCTCTACGAGGGCGTGGTGGAGGATGTGTCCAGGGCACTCGCGCGCTTCGCCGGGCCGGTGGTGCGGTACGAGCGCGCGGCGACGTGCCTCGGCGGGAGCATGAACGCGACTCTGAGGAAGGCGGCCAAGCTCGGGCGGCAGCTGGTGGAGGAGCTCGGCGGTGACGAGGAGTTGACCTGGAGGGTGCTTGCGGATTTCTGGGCCGAGCTCATCGTCTACCTTGCGCCATCGGAGAACGTGGCAGCGCACTCCAAGGCGCTCCGCCATGGCGGCGAGTTCATTACCGTGCTCTGGGCGTTGCTCGGCCACGCCGGCATTGTTAGCCGGCCGGACACTGACGTCTGACTGTGTTTATGGCGACATGGTTTTCTTTCCGCTTTTGTCGTTGTGTATACCGTACAATTATACAAAAACAGTACAGTCATGCGATGTGTTTGCCAAACTGTCGACAATTTTCTGATTTGCAACAGTTGAACAGTTCCAATTCAATCCTTTACGAACAAGAAGCAGAGGTTCTATGAAAACCAAATGATGTTGCAGATCTTAAAAATACAAATATCTACTGGCATAAACGTGAAGAATTTTGCTAGGCATCTCCAGCCAGGTGGCTTGAAAGGCAAGGCCGGAATCTGTCATCACATGAGCAAAAGCTTCGCTGGTCGGAAAACCAGCTTGGTGCACTCTGCATTGCGCAGCTGCAATGCAACCTTGAGATACCGAATCATGTGCCGAGTGGAAAAGCAATGCAATGCAAAAGCTGCCTGTTCAGCTGGACTAGGCTAGCTAGTTTTTATCATCAGGCAGGGGTATCTTTCAGGTTGTTTGTATTGCCTCTATTTTTTAATCCCCAAGTCCCTAATTCAAGGGCAATGTTCATCTCCGGTGCAGAACTTATCTCAGAAAAGCTGAGGGGTTCGGATGGCACTTTCCATGGGCTAGAGCTGAATGTTACGCTTATGGTCTGGATCCCCTTGCCATGGAAGCGTTAGCATGCAGAGATGGTCTGATTTTCACCACAAAATATGGTGTTCAGTATCAACACCTAGAGACAGATAGCCAAGACCTGGTGAAGCTTTGGGACAACGTTGATAGACATAGATCATATATAACGGCCATCTTGAAGGAAATTAGAGATCGTAGCTTGACTTTTCTTGCATTTTCTTTGAGTTATGCCCAAAGAAGTTGTAATAGAATAGCCTCATGTAAAATCAAAGTGTATGTTTGATTCTTCTTTGGATGATGAACAATTTGTTATTTGGGATTTATTGATTTGAGTGTTTTGATTTTGAAAGAGTTAAATTTTCGGATGATGAACAGTGTTCGCCGGTTGCCACAGCCGGTCCGACCGGCGTGTTCGCCGGTCCGACCAGAGGTGTTTTGCGCCGACCGGACAGCTTGCTCATGCGGTCGACCGACCGAGCGATCCGACCTGGTTGCCGATTTCGTTTCGGTTTTGGTTTCGGTTTGTTTCCTTATACATACATGGAAGTTTCGTGTTCCTATGCACGTGTCTGGTTGTTTATGCTAACAATGAGTCAAGTTTGGATGGCTTGTGCTCGGATATGGTATTCTTTATTAATTGTGTGCAGGTATTCTTTACGCCTCGGGAAAGTGTTGCCGGTGATCGAGTCGGAGTCAACTTGGAGGTAAGGTGACGTTCGAGATGAGGATCATGCGGGATGCTGAAGGGTAGAGATTAGTGCACATGATTGGAAAGTTTCCATATGGCATACAATGGAGATATTGTTGCATATGGAAAGCGGAATTTCGGTTTTAGGAAAACCGGATTGTTACGGTTGGTTTATGTATAGTTTGTTTCTTGTACGAGAAGGTTTTCTAGTGGATTAGGGCTTCTTGTATGAGTAGAATTCGTGGCTCTTGGCTGCGGATTTTGTGTACAAATAGTGAGGGGAGGCGTGGCCTCTCGGTATCGCTTTTATCGATTTTGAGTTTGAGTTTTAGAGTTTCACAAGTTAGGGTTTCAAGTTTAGATTGAGATTTCGTGAGGAGTGCTTTGTTTGCACTTTGTAAACACGAGAGTTTCAATAAAGATCAATCTTCTTGAGAATTCTTTGTGTCTACTTCTTTCTCGGTGTGGCGACGAATTTTGGATCGCTAACCGGTCGGACCGCAGACACTACGACGGTCGATCGTCTTCTTCCCGGTTAGACCGCGAGTACATTTGCGGTCAGACCGGCAGGCATCGGACTTCATCGGCATCGGCTACTACAGGCAAATCGGCTGAGGCGATCGGCTACGGGCGGTCAGACCGAAGGCTATCAGGCGGTCAGACCGGCTGAACAGCTCGGTCAGACCGATGCGACACCTGTGGTCAGACCGGACGTCAGAAAACAGAGGTAAAGTTTTATTTTTGCTAAAACTTTGTTTTTGGGGTAATCAACCATTCACCCCCCCTCTGGTTGGCTTTTTATTGGGCATTCGATCCTACACCTCACACTTTGGCTAGGCAAGTTTCAGATGACACTAGGGTGGTTGAGTGGCATTCAGCTCCACCGTGTGTTTTGCATCTGTTGGTCGAGGATTGTAATTCCGGTTTCCCTTGATTAATTGATTGCCTGAGTCTTAAAAAAAAGAAAAGTTGGGCTTACCCTTTTAAAAGAGTGCGTAAATTTGAGGATATAAGAAGATACTAAGAGGTACTTTCATTTATCCTAAAATAAATTTGTTTTGAGTAATCATTGCATCAATTAAAGTAAAAAATAATTATGTTAGGAGCAGATAAAATAAGAAATAGTTGTCTTGCAATTAGATAAAGTAGAAATATTTAGTGTTTCGGTGTTTGCATATCAGTAAAATATGAATAAAAAATAAACTTATTTGGGGATATAGATAGTATCACATCTTGTAGCCTAAATTTTGATAGCTTCACGTACCTCCCGAAACTTTGACAAAGTTGGCCCTTTCATGATCGGGAATTAAGGACGTTGAGAAAATCATGGACCAGGAGAACAGTGCACCGAAGCAAGTCGAAATCCCATTCAAGAATAACTGTATGTAGATTTTTGGCTGATCACTACTATAGAAAAGATTCTTGTTTCATTGGCTAAAATCCATAATAATTCTGGTTCCAATATGAATCGAGACTGTTTTTAATTTCGGTTAAAAAAGGCAACGGTTTTTTAAATATTTAGTCCCAGTTAATGTTACCAACCTGGATTAAAAATAATCTTTAGTCCCAATAAGATTTTTGTCAGAAGACTGGGATCTTTAGTCCCGGTTGATAACAGCAACCCAGACTAAAGATCCTAAATTTTTGTCCCAGTTAGTTTTACCAACAGGGATTAAAGATCCAAATAATCTTTAGTCCGTGTTGATAACACCAACCAGGACTAAAGATCTCCACTCAATTTGTATCGATAAATTGTATTCACCTTTATGTACCTTTACTTTACAAAACATAAATTGAAATAAGTTTCACTTTGTGCTAGATAGTGCCATATTATTAAGGGAAAACAATGAAAAATCTAAGTTAAACTTATGATCTTAGGGCAGCAACCCCTCCTCTTCAACAATTAAAATGAAGTATATATTAACATATGATTAATTAAGTATTAGCTAAAAATTTTAAAAAATGATTAATATGTTTTTCAAAGCAACTTATCTATAGAATTTTTTTCAAAATACACACCATTTATCAGTTGGAAAGCGTGCACGTGAAGAATGAGAAATGCAAAGGTTTGCAGGAAGAAGGGAGGATTAGCCTTCTTGGCGAGGTCAACCGGGTCTGTGTCTCGGTTGATAACCAAAGAAGTTGTGATGCTAAGATTGCAGGGTTGGATCTTTCGATCCGAAGCCGAATCGGTGTGTCACTCTCGCCACATTTGTTTTTCTTGTCCTAGAACCTTCCTTGTCATAACCTTTGTATATTTTAGTTTGAGAGTCCGTCGTGTCAAGTTTGTGTTCTGGTCGAGGTCTTGTTGCTGGTTAGATCGTGTTAGAGTCTAGTTCATGTGTTTCCCCCTTTGTTTCCATCAAACCCTAGCCGTCGTGTCTAGTTTTTTCGCGTGTAACAAGTTTTTACGCGCATTGTTCCTCTTTTGTCCTTTAATTCGAAGTTGTTTTTAAAACAACCATAACATTTGTATACGGACTTCGATTGAGACATTCCATATATTAAAATCGATCGAAAAAAGTGATCATAAGATTTTATTTTTCCCAAAAACTGATCATAAGACTGCCTTTTCGAGCCCGAAAGCTTTTTGTCAATTCTGAGCACGCCTTCTGAATTTTCCATCGGCCATGTCTTTCACTTGTTTAGGCTCAAATTTTCTGTGATTACCTCTCGTGTGCTCCTAAGTCAAGAAAAAATATTAAAAAGTCATTTTTTTCAAAAAAAGGACAACAGCTTAAAAAAGGAAAAAATAGAGGGGCAAAAGAGGAACAATATCTAGAGGAGCAAATAGAGAGGTGTAATGTCTTGGATTACCTATATTTGATTAACTTTTAATGCATAACTTATTATTGTCTTAAACCTATATTAAATTAAATTAATTTGGCCCTATTTAATGGATTATTTAATTTTTAGTCTCGGTTGTTTACCCTAGCCGGGAAAAAAAATTGAAAATAGCGAGAAATTATATTTAGTCGTGGTTGTAGCCACTTGGGACTAAATATGAATTGGAAATAGCGAAAAATTATCTTTAGCCTCGGTTGATGCCACCAACTGGGACTAAAGACGAATTAAAAATAGCGGAAAATTATCTTTAGTCCTAGTTGGTGCCATCAGGACTAAAAATTGATCTTTAGTCTCGGTTGGTGCCACCAACCGAGACTAAATATATTTAGTCTCGGTTGGTGGCACCAATAGGGACTACAGATCCAGGGTATATATCCTGGTGCATATTGTCTTCTTCATCGATCCAACACTTAGCTATTTTTTAGATCTCTTCTTCTTCTTTTGTCGCCATCGTCTCGCGTCGTATACGTCCTGATCTCGCCATTGTCGTCACCGTCATCGTCGTCGTCGCCGTCATCATCGCTATCGTGGTCGCCGTCGTCGTCGCCGTCGCCGTCATTGTCGCCACCACACGCCGCCACCGTCGACGTCGCTTCACCACCGCCAGCCCCTTCATCACCTCCTCTACCGCCATCGTCGTTGTCGTCGGGTGTTGGCAGAGGATGAATTTTTGAATGATTTTGTTGTAGATTTTTTTGATGTTTTTATGAATTATTGGATGATTGTGTTGTTGCATTTGATTTGTGGTGCTAATTTTAATGTTGTTGTATTCAATCTGTGGCGTTGAAAAAAATAATTTTGATGTTGTTGCATATATATGTATAAATATATATGTGTGTTATGTATTTATACAAATATATGCATATTGCATATATATATGTATAAATATATATGTGTAAAACATATATGCATAATATATAAACAAGCAAGAAGCTAGCAGGAGGAGAAAAATTTAAAAAAAGAAAAAACCTTTCGTCCCGGTTGGTAACACCAACCGAGACTAAAGATGGCAGAACCAGCCACGTGGCACCGCCATATTTAGTCCCGGTTAGTGGTACCAACCGTTATTTCAACCAGGACTAAAGATAGACATCTTTAGTCCCGCTTTCGTTGTCTCGGTTTGAAACCCGGGACTAGAGGGGTTTTCCCCAGTAGTGGATCTTGATGTTGGAATTAATATGTGAGCCAACGCCCATGTAAAAATTAATTCTTTAAAAAATCACATAACTCATCTTATGAAAGACATACATGTCAATCTTTAGTATCACTTTGCCTATTCTAGGAGAGTGAGACATTCTTAAAAGAAAGAGTGTCCTTCTAGCCACCTGAGGCATGTATGGTGGAGAGAACTAGAGAAAAACATGCGCTCGCTCACCTAGCATGGGCCAGACGGCGTGCATATGTGGCTTCCTTTTGCAGTTTTGTTTTTGAAAACACACCAAATAATCCAAGCGTGGAGCGGTGTAGATTTCAGACAAGTTACTATCGACGGGTAGGTCGGCAGTCCTCCGAGGGGGTGCCCAAGGAGGTGAGTGAGTGGTCAGGAATGCGCTTCCTCTCAGGATCTGATGGTCGACTCGAGTCACTGAGATGAGTCAAGTAACAAGAGACACAAGATTTATAATGGTTCAGCCCTCCCGAAGGATAATAGACCTACGTCCCGTGTTCTTTGTTGGGGAGGATGATGAACAAGGTTTACAAGTGTGAGTTCTTGAGGTCTAGAGCAAGCTAGCCAAGAACAAACTATGAGCTGAATGATGAATCCGATCCTCCCCTCAGCCCGTCCTGCCCTCCCTTTTATAGTCTAAGGGGGGCAGTTACAAGGGACTTGGAGGCCAAGAAAGCTAAGACTACGGATCTAAAAAGGTAAGTACAAACAATATATGAAAAAGGTACATGGAGATGCTCTCTGGGTCCTATGCACCGTGGGTGTCTTGTGCCTTATCTTGTCTTGGGATCCCTCCTCTACAGGTACCACCTGTATTGTGCTGTCGGGTGACATCATTCCTTGCTGGGTTGTCCCCTCCCCGCCTCCTTGCAAAACCAAGTCTTGTCCCGAGGAGGCCGGAAGTCGGGTTGAGGAGTCAAGGTCGAGAGAGGAGCGTCGAGGTCGGACCGAGGGAAGGTCGGGGCGGTCGACCCCAAGGGGAGGTCGGGTTCTCGACCACGTCCCGAGGACTCACAATCCGACTTCAGCTTGACTTCAACTCTGGTCTGAGTGCTACCCCGGGGTGACACCCCCCACAACAGCCCCTGAGCCTAAGGAGCAATGAGACATCCATCCTTAGGATCTAAGGTCCTTCTTGTCGTCGTCTTCAATGGATTCCCGAGTCATCCAACAAGGCCTCAGCCATTTCCCAAAATCTTGTAGCTCGAGCTTTGTTGACGATCACTATCACCCAAAATCCCACTGTCAACTCCTGCATAAGTGGAACAAACTTGGCACATCAATGTAGCGGTAGGGTTATTAACTAACCTTTTCCATGAGTGTTGGTGATTATTTGTATGCAAGTGAATAATGTATCTAAATGAAGTGAAAGTGTGCTTTCGTGGTGAATAAATATAACTCCAACCAATCGGTGATCGCCATGTCAGCTTCCCGTGGATCGGAGGACCCACAAGTCAAATGAAACCGACTTATATTGGCGCCAAACACCCGGAAACCGTCTTAGGGTCCCACATGTTAGTGCCTGGAGAAAAACGGGGGAGAACGGCGCTGGTCAGGGTTCGGCCGACCCCTGGTTCGCCCGAACCAATTTGGTGGCCGTTCATCCTCACCTTTCACGTGGCAGCTCCCTATTCATCCCCAATGATGGTTAGGTTGGTAACCGCCATCAAACCGACATTGAGGGCTATAAAAGGATGCACTTGACTTTATTTCAATACACCTTCAAGAAGATCAAAGCTTCACTCCAAAAGGTTTAATGCTAGGTCACTAGTACTTAGAAAATACGTTGGAGAGTGAGGGAAAGCTCCGAAAGGAGAGCCCCAAATGTCGGAGTTTTCTCCGAGGGGTAGTTCGGAGGAGTGTCGGGAGTCCCGCCACAGACCTTCGGCCTTGTACCTCGACGAATACTTTATTCAATAAAGTAAGTATTCGTTATTTACTATGGTTGATATACTTTTACTTTGAGTAATTTACTTTACCGCTTTTACTTACAAGATAATAGTCCAATTAATTTGGGTGCTCTAGTACTAAGACCCCTGATGAAGACGGGTGTTCTTGCGCGAGGCTAGAGTAGTATTCAATAGCGTAGATGTGGTATCTAGGCTAGAGTTTACCTTTGTTTGCCTCGTACTCCATGGGTGAGAGGTAGGCGGTAGGTGGTGATAGCCCTGTCCGTCCTTTGTATTTCTCCATGTTTGGGTACGGCGTAGAGCTGTAGGCCGGAGTCACTCGGCAGACCGAGTGTAAGCCGACACCCAAAGTAAGCAAAGAAAGTAAAGTAATTTACTAGCTTCTTAGAGCCACAACCATAGAAATCCTCTCTATACCTTAGCATACCTAATCTTGGATGTCCTTCGATGATCCCTATCGTTCCTTGGATTCGATATCCCTTGGAATACTCCCTGGGTGAAGTGCTACTGAAGGATTACGCGGAGGCTACGCTAGCCGAAAACAAAAAATTTCTACCGCGCAAACCAGGAACACTTGCAAGTAAGGGCCGATAGATCGTTACCGATTGGAGTAGAGTGCAGCGGAATAGCCAATCGGGGCAATCCGATCCGGAACAGTGTAGCCGATTCCGGAGACGGCCGATTCACCAATCGCCCGATTCGAGTCGTCCGGCCGCGTTCTCACGCCTCGCTCCGATGCGCCCGACCGCAGCTCGATTCCACCACGCCGATCGCTCCGATTGTAGCCGATCCGAAGCCGATCAACAGCGCGCAACGTAGCAGCGCCTCTACTGGTATCCACACGTCCGGGGACAGAACGCCGTACACCCGTGTGCTAGCACGCGATGCAAGGCTAGGGTTTGGCTCGAAGGTGGGGAGGGTTTCCGTGGAGATTGATCTCGGCGACTTACTGCATGCGATGCAATTGACATTTCGTAGCTCTCCACCCCTCCCTCCTTTATATAGAGTTGGCCGACGGGACTAGTGGCCGATTAGGACTCTATTTTGAATCGGATCTCATCCGTATCTCATAGAGTTGGCCGCCCATACGTCGTAAGCCCATAGGACTCTATCCGATCGGATCCCTATCCGATCGAGCCGTATCCGAGTCCAACTTGAATATCTATTCTATCCCCTTAAGCGTGCGACCCTGTAGGTTCAGGTATACTCGGTTTCGGCTATAGTCTAACTTAGCCGACCGTCGGCTCGAGTCCAACTCAGCCAACTCGTCAGCGGCGCCTAGCAAGCACATATTGACACCATAGTATACAAGAATATAATATCGGCTCGAACCTGTAATGTGTACACAAATCCCTTTGCCTCACGATACCGGTTAAGCTATAGGCAAGATGTGTGCCATCCCTTCAATAGCTTAACCATTCACTCGAACCGTATTGGATTATCCGTCCGTTGATTGACTCCTCAATCAACATAGCATGGCCATGCATTTCCATAATCCATTACCTCGAGGGGCCCAGAGATATCTCTCCAAAGGAGGGGCAAATTCCATCTTGATCACTCACATCCCACTCCATGTTTCATAGCAAACCCGAAAACTACCTTTATAACTACCCATTACGGAATAGCGTTTGGTAGTCCCAAAGTAGGCTACTACACATGTTGCAATCCATGGTGATCTCAGGTCTAAGGACTTTGTACCAACACTACCTGAGACCAACTAATGGCACATTGATTCCTGTAGTGTCTCATGGTGGGTCTATCCAACAATGTGTTCTCCAACACATATGTCCATGTTTATTGATTTGGTATCTCCATACCCATGATCTATGAGACATGATCATCAATCAATAAACATGCCGATCTTAGAATCATATTTGTTCCAACAATATGACATATGATCAGGGATCGTTTAGAAATAGATTCATACATATAGAGTCTCATAAATAAGTCATGTACTTATTTATCAATACAAGATGTCTATTTCATGGAACTGAATAACACTTTATTCATAAATACATAAACATTTACGTGATATCCAACATCTCCATGTTGCCTCTAGGGCATATCACTAACACTACAATGGTATTCCGTGCGCTTGCGGATTTTATCTGTGGTCGTAAGAAATACCAACAAGCATTTCTGGCGCCGTTGCCGGGGAACGATTGCTATTTTATCCTAGAGCCTAGGTCATCCTCGTATCTTTTTATTTCTCCTTTTTAGATTATGGAGCAATCTATCCAAAGCCTATCCGCTCCGAAGGGCGAGTTCTTTGAGCCACCATCTTCTTCTGAGCCAATTCTCTCATGAGGCTTTGAACTTTGCCCTGGCTTTATAGTCGTTGTTCGGGAGCAATCCTTCTCCGGGCTCGATCATGAAAACCCACACTATTACCTGCGAGAGTTTGAACTATTGTGTTCATACCTGAACTCCAGGCATGACATAAAGAACTTTGAAGTGGAAGTTGTTTCCCTTCTCGCTTACCGAAAGTTCAAAGCAATGGTACACTCTTACCGTAGAGAAAGTAAACAGTGAGTGTGAAGAACTCAGCAATAGGTTCTGTCTCGCTTTCTTCCTGCTAACCCGTATCTCATCTCTACGAGTAGAAGTTCTCAGCTTTCGTCAGACTGAGAAGGAGACTATAGGTGTAGCTTGGGTCAGGTTCTTAACTCTGATTCAATCCGACCCCGACTTGTCGTTACCCGACCATGTGTTGTTGCAACACTTCTGGTCAGGTCTTGGCAAAGAGTCTGCCCTATATCTTGACACCGCATCCGGTGGTTCATTCTCACATAAGACTCCAACGGAAGGAAGGGAAATCCTAAGTCGTATCTTAGAGAACACCTCCTTCGTCGAAGATTATTGTGAATCACTAACGACGGTAGTCAAGGCAAGCGATGAGGACAATTCATCAGCCGACCCCGACTCTTTACCTTCCACATCTCAAGGTCTGGCTATAGAATCCTCACCCAAACCGGGAACACCGAAGGATGAAACAATTCCGTCTTCGGAGTATGCCTTCAATTTTGAGGATGATCTTTTCGAAGATTATGGAAATACCTCAAAATTCTTCTGCAAAAGAGACCACCAGTCCTAGTTTCTCCTCCTGTGCCTCTCGAGGATAAATTCCTTAGAGAGACTGTGAAGGGGCTAACGTCCATTATGAGCCATGAGTGGTTGAAAGAGTGTGAATTGTTGTCCGAAGCAATTCGTATTAGTTCACCTTCGTCAACCATTCATTGCAACATAAGGGGAACTTTGGTTAAGGCTCTCTACAATCCCATCGTCGGGGCAAATATCATCTCTGATACCCTAGCGTTCGTACTTCTTGGTGACGAACCTTTGACCCTGACCCATAAAACTTTCAAAACTCCTCATGGAGATATTTTAGAAAGTTATGGGATTTTGCAGAACATGACCGTAAGTCACAAAAATCTTGAGGCAATCCTAGACTTTCATGTGTTTGAAGTTTTAGACTTTGACATTCTAATCGGGCATCCGCTTGAAAAGCTTTTCTTAGATGCACCGACACTAGGAATCCTCAATATCAAACTCGGGAGGGATTCATTCTCAATTCCTATCTCTAGAGCTATGAACTCCATAGCTGAGTCCTCTCCCGAGTATGAGCCTATTGAGGAAGTTTTGGAGGTTTCTCCTTTTGAATCCCCAGAGTCTATCCTTGAGAAAGAAGCTACCTTCTTTACTCAAGAAATGGACTCTAGCGAGACAATTGAGCTGCCCACATCTGAACCACCATCACGACCTCCGATAGAGCTCAAACCTCTACCTTCTGGCCTTCGATACGCTTTTCTACTCGGAGATATGGAATCACCTGTCATCATCAGTGACAGGCTTTTCGAGGATGAAACTTCCAAACTTATCTCCATCTTAGAAAAGCATCGATCTGTTCTAGGCTACTCACTCCAAGACCTCAAGGGAATCAGTCCCACTCTCTGTACCCATCACATCCCTACAGACCCAACTCTCACACCTTCTAGGGAACCTCAATGGAGGTTAAATAATGTGATGAGAGAGGTGGTGAAAAAAGAGGTCTTGAAACTCCTTCATGCCAGGATAATTTATCCCGTTCCCTATAGTGAATGGGTTAGCCCAGTTCATGTAGTGTCAAAGAAGGAAGGTATGACGGTCGTTGTCAATTCTCAAAACGAATTAATTCCGCAACGTACTGTCACTGGATGAAGAATGTGCATAGATTATCGGAGTCTTAACAAGACAACAAAGAAACATCACTTTCTGCTTCCCTTCATCGATGAGATGTTGGAACGGTAAGCGAATCACTCTTTCTTTTGTTTCCTTGATGGGTATTCCGACTATCATCAAATTCCCATCTCTCCTGATGACCAAAGTAAGACCACATTCACATGCCCCTATAGAACGTATACCTATCGCAGGATGTCTTTCGGGTTGTGTAATACACCCGCATCATTCCTAAGGTGCATGATGTCTATTTTCTCAGACATGATCGAGCAGATCATGGAAGTTTTCATGGATGATTTCTCCGTCTATGAAAAACTTTTGATCATTGTCTCGAGAATTTAGACAAGGTCTTACAAAGGTGTAGGGAGAAGGACCTGGTATTAATTGGGAGAAGTGGCATTTCATGGTCCGAGAAAGCATTGTCCTTGGGCACCTTGTGTCCGAAAGATGGATAGAGGTGGACAAAGCTAAAATCGATTTTATCAAAAAACTTCCACATCCTATCATTGTCCAGGGAATCCGTAGCTTCCTAGGTCATACGGGGTTTTATCGTAGGTTCATTAAGGATTTCTCTCAAATCCCTAGACCCCTCACAAACCTCTTAGCTAAAGATGTTCCCTTTGACTTCGGTGATGAGTGTCTGCATTCCATTAATATTCTTAAATAAGCACTCATCTCTGCCCCTATAATTCAACCTCCTAACTGGTCGCTGCCATTTGAAATAATGTGCGATGCGAGCGACTTTGCTGTAGGAGCAATCCTTGGTCAGACCAAGGACAAGAAACATAGTGCCA
Source organism: Oryza australiensis (assembly GCA_019925245.2). Classification (NCBI taxonomy): domain Eukaryota; kingdom Viridiplantae; phylum Streptophyta; class Magnoliopsida; order Poales; family Poaceae; genus Oryza; species Oryza australiensis. The sequence goes on from JAIFGZ020000436.1 coordinate 447,973, forward strand.
TAGCCTATGCTAGCAAAACTCTAACAGTAGCTCAGCTTAACTATGCTACCACTGAAAAAGAGCTTCTAGTTGTTGTTTTTGCTATCGAGAAGTTTAGGTCTTACTTAGTAGGAGCTAAGGTAATTATTTACACTAATCATGCTGCCTTGAAATACCTACTCACTAAGAAAGATGCTAAACCTAGGCTAATAAGATGGATTCTCTTACTCCAAGAATTGGACATCAAAATCAAAGATAAAAAGGTAGTAGAGAATTCTGTAGCAGACCACGTGTCTCGTGTGCATTATATGCAGGACCTACCCGTCAATGATTGCCTACAAGACAAGCATGAAAGTTTCTTTCTTGAATTTGAGGAACCTTGCTCTCTTAAGATATCATTAGAACTGTCACATGCCACGAGCACATACAACCACCTTAAGGTCCTCACTAAAAAAATATTTAGAAGGTTGGTTGTAGATGTATTTGTTTATCATAAACATTGCAAATTTTGTGGTTGCTCTTTTGGCACTAACATTGCAGCTACAACCTCAATGATAAATTAACAACTGGTGGTGAAGCTGGGAACTACATCACTAATGGTGGCTGCAATGCAAAAGTTCCCCATCGTCGATCTTTTGACCATAAACAAAGCACTATCGGGAGGTAGCCCGGATTTTCATTTTCCTTCATAAATAAAAAGCAAGAACATGTTTTAGCGAGAAGTTTTCCCTTGGGTATTTTTGGTCACTAACCATTTCAGGTTAAGATTAAAAATAATGATGGTCATACGACGCCTGTGAACATGGGAGCTACATCAACTGTAGTACCCTAGTGTTTCTGGTGATGGAACAAGTTTTGAAGAAGGCTCGACATCACACACTTGACTCTTGATGTCCCGCGACACAAAATTCCAAGTGTGGGGGAGGATCAGTACGTATCTATTAATAAATTCCATTCATGCCAAAATTCCACCATGGTTTAGAGATGATGTTAGTTCATGAATCTTGCCTTGCTGGAAAAAAACTGAAAAAAAAAGTTTGAAATGTCCTGCTTTTGACATTAAACAAAGCCTTGCCGGGAGGTACCAGAAGTTCACCATTCATATACTCGTATTTCTCTTCACATGAATATAACTTGATCATATGCTTCCTTAATCTATTCTTGCATGCTCTGGTTTGAATGAATGTGTACAGTCCATTCATAGGCTCTTTAAATTAAGCATAGTGCTTAGGTTAAAAAGTCTCCTTTAATCAAATTATACTTGGTGTCAAGTTTGCTTAGTGAACCTTAGAGTTAATGCTTATTTACATCTTGGTAGTATACATATGGACTTTAAGTTGATTCAACTGGAGATACCCAAGGCATTGGATATATGACAAAGATGTATAACATACAAAGGAGGCGCAAAACACTGGTGTTTATGTTGAGTCAATTCTAGTTTAGTATTGTTTGAGTATAAAAACTTGGTAAAAATAAAATTTCAAATAAAAATAAAAATATAATAATAAAACAAGGTAAGAAAGGTAAGAATTTCTTTTTCTCTTGTTCCTTTTGTTTGGCCCATGGGTGACGCAGCCTTCATGCAGAAAGTCCCCATGTGGATTCAAGGTAAGTTTCGGTAAGGTTCATTTTAATTGAATAAAATAAAAGTTCTCCGGTTATTTACATTGGTAGTATTATTTGCTTGTCTCCATTTGTGTTGTGTCCAAATAAAGTAGCGGGTACACAAATAAGTGTGGGGCGTCCCTCGTTTCAACACGCACATCCCTCGGACCACCTCCATATTATTGCACACTCTAGCACAATGGTGGCGCAAGACAACACAGCAAGACCTCCATTGGTATTACACGTTGTCATGCTCTCCCATTGCGTAGGTTTGCAACTTTTATTTATGCATTTTGCATACTAATAAATTGTGCTAGCACCATAAGCATGAGCCTATATAATCTTGGAGACATGACACATGTTGGTTGGCTTACATACACTTTATTCCATGACTTTTACTCGTACACTGTGAAATCAATTATTTAGGGATAACATATTATTCGAGCTATTGATCTATGAGAGATAGTCTAGTAATGAGCAACTTTGTTTCATGCTGCATAGAAATACTTGGGAGTTTTATTTTGAAAAATTCAAAAACCATAACTTTAACTCCTCGATGATGTTTTCTTCCTACCAAGGCCATATGTCGATATTTATGATCAAACCTTATATATATGCTACTTGCTATCATTTTGAGTTTGGTCAAATAATTAGACCCTAAGTAGAATCTTGTGAATATCCACCATATAAAAATTTGCTCTCCCTCTACATTAGAGGTTTAGCCAAAAATATACATTATCCATATTCTCCACTCTCCACATATATGCAGATTTCTACTCCAGGAATTTGCATCCACTTTAGCCATCCACAAAATAAAGAATCCAATTATTAGTGATCCTCCTACTTATACCAAATGAGACATGAGTTGTAGGAATAAATAAATAAAAAAGTTCATGATGCTCACAAAATGGAAGAAACAATTCTTCTCGAACAGAATGATAAAAAAGGGAAAAAATAAAAAAATTCCATAGCCATGATCTGAAAATTAAGTAGGAGGAGGATCATACAAATAAAGGAGTCATGAAAACAATTATTTTTTCTCCGTCCATCCACATATATTCCTATCCACATAAATATGCACAAGCTTGGTCATGACTACATTGTAGGATCAAACTCCCAAACTAAGCCAACTAGAGGGGGTGAATGATTGGTACACCCAAAAACCAAATTTTAGCGGAAATAAAACTTAACCTCAGATTTCGATGTTGCGCGGTCCGATCGAGAGTATAGCGCCGGTCGACCACCTAATCACCTCCGGTCGACCGCCCATGTAGCTCCGGCCCGACCGCCCGTGTAGCCGATCTCCAAAACTTAGCTGATTCGCCTAATGTAGCCGATCACCGTGTAGAGCCGAAGCGCCGGTCTAACCGCAATGATCCGCGTGGTCTGACTGGTTGGAGGCCGCCGGTCTAACCACCGATTAGACCGCCGCACCCGATAAAAACACAACATAAAGATTACTCAAAGTAGATTGAACTTTATTGAATCTCTCTTGTGTTTACAAAGCGCAACCACAACACTCCTCGCAAAATTTTGACTAAAACTTGAAACCCTAAACTTTTCTCAACTCAACTCTCTCTAAAACTCGATACAAAGAGGCCACGCCTCCCTCACTATTTATACACAAGATGCGCAGCCAAAAGCTACGAATCCAACTCATATAGAAAGTCCTAATACCCTAGGAAACCTTCCCATACAAGTACAAACTTGACATAAATGAACCATCGCAATCTCGGTCTTTCCAATCTTGAAACATCGTATTCCGTACGCACACAATATCTCCATTGTATGCCATATGGAAACTTCACCAATCACGTGCATCAATCTCTACCCTTCAGCATCCCAAATGATCTCCATCTTGTAAGTCACCTTATCACAAGTTTACTCCAACTTGATCACCGACAACACTTTCCCGAGGCATAAAGATTACCTGCACATAATTAAACAAAGAAACCATATCCGAGCACAAGCTATCTCCAACTTGACTCATTGTCAGCATAAACAACCATACATGCGCATAGAAACACGAATCTTCCATAAACAAACAAGGTAACAACCCGAAACCGAAACCGAAACCAAATCGACTGCAATGGATCGGTTGTCGGCCGGTCGACCAGTGAAACCCACTCGGTCGACCGCACATGGTCCTCCGGTCGACCGGCAAGACAAGCTCGGTCGAGGACAATGTAAACAAGCAGAGTACCGTTCACGTCCGAAAACCAAATATCTCCAAATCCATTTTGCCAATAATCTCCAAATAACAAAACCAATAATCTCAGATGTCAATTGTTCATCACCATAAAAGAATCAAACACACTTTGATTTTACAATCTCCCCCTTGATGAACACATTGGCAAACCAAATAAAAATGTTTTGTTTTGGTGTTTTGAAAATTAAAAACAAAAATGGTAAAAAGCATCTGAGTGCTCAAAAATCAAAGAAAATTTCTCCCCCTTTTTAAAAGAAACAAATTCCTTTGAACTTGAAGAACTTGAACTGTTTTTTTAACTTGGTTCTCCCATTTGTTCTCCCCCTTTTGACAATGATTTCATCAAGCATAAGAATTATGTTCATGATTATTAAAGAGCTTAGCACCATACATAGAGCAAGTCATGTCATGTGTTGCAATAAGAAGAAGATGAACTCATCAATTATATAGCAAATATGCACTAGAGTATAGTCATGAATCAAAGATTTTATAATTAAGATCAATAGTGCAATCAAAATTCATGGATTCAAACGATTTATAATGCAACATCTTTACAAGCACATAGGTTGAAAGATAAACCCAAATATATATACCTATTGCAACCATTACTCTTTCTCAAAGTTACCTTTTTGCACACAATAATCAAGAGAATTTTTGTCATATTGATTTGAGCCAAAGTTTTCTTTGCCCATATTTTTTCTCTCAATTATTCTAGGTATGTCCTTGTCGTCAAGACTGTTTCTAAGGATTCGACACCCATTATTTTTTCTCACTTCGAATACGTCCTTGTCGTCAAGACTGTTTCCAAGGATTCGGTATTCTTTTTTTCTCTCAAAGATAATATTTTATTCTCTTTACACAATGAGCAATTTTAAAGCAATTTGAGGAATAATAATTCAACACAGTGCATATATAAGCATTTATAAATCAACACATGCACTAGTATCAACATTGCATATTTCATTAATTCAAGTATGATATTAAAGTGCCATGCATCATTTCACTTTAAAAAAAATTTATAGATCACATAGAAATACTAGAACACATATAAGCTAGTGACAAATAAATCTTCATAGTATTGCTAGCATGCACATGAAAATACAATATGTATGGATAAAGCTCTCTTTTTCAAGTTAATTTCATTCAAGACACTACTACGAAAATAGTTTTTCGTGGCGGTCATTTTGGGTCTTCGCTGGTGGCAATTGGGACCGCCACAAAGCAAAGGCCAGTGAAGATCAAGATCTTCGCTAGCGGTTTTCCAAACGCCAGAGAAAAAAAATTTCGCTGGCGGCCGACCAAAGCCAGCCGCCAGCAAAAATATCTCTTTGCTGGCGGTTGGGTTAAGACGGCCGCTAGCGAAAAACAAAAATCAAAAAAATTTCCCCCGTCATCGCCGTGGTCGCCGCCGCGTCGTCACCCAGTGCGGTCGTCGCCGGCGTCGTCACGCCGTCGTCTCGCCGTCGACGGCGGCGTCGCCCTCCGCCGTCGTCGCGTCGCCGTAGCCGTGCCGTCGCCTGCGCCGTCGCCCGCCGTCCGCCGTCGCGGGCCTCGCCGTGTCGCCGGATCTGGGGACGCCGCATCTAGATCCGGCGACCCCAGGCCCCCCGGCCGCGCCCTCCCATATCCGGGAGAGGGGAAAGGAGGGATGTCGCCGCCGCCCCGCCGTCGCACCGTCCTCCCGGCCACGCGTGGTCGCCGCCGCCTCACCGTGGTCGCCGCAGCCCCTCGCGCCGTGGTCGCCGTCGGCCCTCGCGCCATGGTCGCCGCCGGCCCTCGCCGTCCTCGCCCTCCCGGCCACGCGTGGTCGCGCCGCCCTCGCGCCGTGGTCGCCGTCGCCCTCGCGCCGTGGTCGCCGTCGCCCTCGCCGTCCTCGCCCTCCCGGTGTAACATCCCGAAAATCGAAGGAATGGAATTCGGAACGTAAAAATCGGAACTCACAAAAACTTTTTGGAATCATTGCTTCTTATTGTGTTTTTCGATCTTAATTGCCAGTTCAACGATATAAGATTTTCTTCTAGAATTACTTTGAGGTAAAATGGAATAAAACCCTAAGCTTTGCAATCCCAGCCAGTGAAAACAATTTCAAAATATACATGTGTGTACCCTGAAAAGAGCACATAGATATATATATGTATATAATGTGGTGCATCACAAAAAGAATATATTAATGTTTAAACCCTAATTGATGAGGGAAGGATAATGAATAATTGGAATTTGGATAAAAAAATATATATTGAAAAGGAGAAATGAAACTTGAAATTTGTCTTCAATCAAAATCCCATTTTCTTGAATTTAAGAGAAGAAACAAAATAAATATGAAAAATATATTTTGAAAAGTAGGGAAATGTGGAAAATATAATTTTAGAAATTGTTCGTGAATACCAAAATTTATTTGGGATTTTTAGGAATAAAAGAAATGGAAATGGAAAATAGGATTTTAAATTCGGGAAAAATGGAAAAGCGCTTGTTCATTGATCGCAGTGTTCGACCGATTACACCGCCCGTTCGCAGCCGCCGAGCGTCACCCGCCGTACCGAGACCTCGCGCGTGCACGTTCCCCACGTCATCGGCTCCGGTCACGCACAGGAGTCGCCGGTACGATCGCGCCATGCCGATTGCCCCAAAGTCGACGCCGTACACGCTGGCCATGCCGCTCGCGTTAGCGCCGCGCGTGCACAGTCCGCGCCACGCCGTCCTTGCCGCGGCGCTGCACTCCGCCCTCGCGCCTGCCTCACCGCGCTCGCCGTACACGCACGCGTTGGCTGCGCTTGCCGCACGTCGCCGCGACGTGCGCGCGCTCGTCACCTACCGCCGCACTGGGACGCCCGAACCATCTCACCGTCGACCGCCTATAAATCGGCCTCCCTGCACCCAGCTGACCACGAGCAAATCTTCCCCGTGCTCACTCGTGCTTTTCCCCGATTTTCCCCAAAAGTTAGCCACCGCATTGCGTGAATTTTGGAAGGATCGGAGCTCACGGAAGAACCCTAATTCGACCGCCCGTGCAAGACTCGAAATTCGTCACCCTCGGCCGATTTCTTCCCGAATTGAAGGTACCATCATCATCCCCGTGCTCTAAGTATTATTTCCCCTAAGCTTTCCGAGCCAAATGGTCGCCGAAAATCGCCGGCGACGAGCCCCCTCGAATTCCCTGTCTCGGCCGCCGCCACCCCGCCGTCGCCGCACGCCGCAACGCCTCCCGGCCGAACCAAACCCCCTTTAGCATCCCTAGGGTTCACCGATGCTCGTAGACCCCTCACCTTGGCCGGAACTTCGCCGGAGGTTGCCGCCGACGAGCGCCACCGCCGCCGAACCACCCCGCCGTCGCCAGCCCTCTCCGCCGCTCCCGGTCTCGGCCGAGTGGAGAAATGGAACCCCGTGGTCCCAAGATGGTGAAAAGCCCCTCTTTCCCTAGCTCCGGCCCTCCCTCGCCGTCGGCGCCCCTCCCTCACCGCCGGCCGCCGGAGAAACAGAGCAGGGAAAGGAGGGAAGAAACAGAGGAAAAAGAGAAAGAAAGGAAAAAGAAAAGAAAAAAAAGAGGAAAAGAAAAATAGTAAAGGAATAGGGGTAAAGGTAAAAATTATTTTGGAAATATTTTAGGATAAAATAAGGTTTTTGAAAATATTATTATTAGGAATGAGTAAAATATTCTTTTTCCTTCCAAAAGAAATACTTTGTGAAAATGATTTATAGATTAAATTTTTCCTTTTTATGAATTCAAATATTGTCCAACCTTTAAATTGTTATCGAAGTTCACATGAGACCTTTTTAAATATTGGTTAAGCATGGATGACATTATCTCGTCGTTAGAATTTCAAAAACCCTAACAAATATAATTGCAACATTAAAGATCAATTATTGGAGATATGAAAATTAGAAACCTAATTATTCTAGGATATCTTCAAATTTAAGTGCAAAATACATATTAATTACAAGATGGTTCGCTCGGTTTAACCGAACTCCTTTTCGTTGATTCAACTCTTAAGATTTCGAAGTTTGAGGTTGTGTTTGGAATCCGCTTTCCGCGATCATTTTGAGGTCTCTTTCTTTTCGTTGATGTTGTTGAATTTTAATTGGAATCAATCCTTCTTTTCGCACGTACGGATAGCGTCCGAAGAGGTGAACACCGACTATGCGGTAGACCCCACTCAACCGCGTGCGAGCAAGGCAAGTCTTCACACCCTTTGAACATATCGAACCCAATTGCGAAATGATGTTATTTTAAACTCTAAACATGCATGCTTAACGAGTTACCCATACTTGTTATGCCATTCCTTGCTATTGATTACCTTTAGAATTACTCTTTGTAACTCGCGATGTGATACAAACAACCGAAGAGTAACTTCTGTAAACCGCTTAGCCATGCTATACTTAGATTTATGCATACTCATGACTTTATGAAAAAGCTTTGTGCTTGGGCAACTACCTTAGGGAAGGTAGTTGAGATTCGGCATGTGGAGACATGAGCGCCACATGGCCATGATGAATTAAGTTTGATGAAAATTGAAAGTACTATACAAATGTTTTAGACTGGCGGCCGGATGATTTGGGTGGATTCCGGAAAAGGCAAGTGCCGACCCTGGTCAATTAAGGACCGAGCCATGAGATAGCCGGAAACGAGCCGTACAACCGTACTTCTCGAATGGGTATAGACCTAGCCGACTACATAGCCGAGCGGAGGCGGTATCCTTGCATAGATGGTTCTCTATGATGTGGTTAAGGGATGCGAATGAGGCTGCGGCCTTTGTTATGAATGGTGGGATTAAAGCGATGTTAATTAAACTTAAAGATTTGAAAAGTCTTCCCTTACCCCGGGTGCGCGAACTCCTCTCACTGCTAGAAAAGGACGGCTAGAGTGCATGAGGGCTTAAGTTCATGGAGCGGGTACGCCAAAGTGAGGTTATCGAAAGGTTTTGCCGTGACCGTCTCATGTGTTGAGGCGTAGGCTCATTTGTTGGGCGTCGCGGAGTACGGGTAAAGTGTACATCCACTGCAGTGTGAATAAATCAATCTATTCGAATAGCCGTGCTCGCGGATATTGAGCATCGTGACAAGACTTTCGCTTGGCTAGACTTTGAACTTAAAAATGCTAGGATGGGTTTGCATGATGATTTTATTCGCTGGTGGATCAACTTCTCGAGAATGCGAGAAGGGGTGGACTCCCCAGAAAATCATGACGAACCGGAGGCGGGAAGCCATCCTTGGAATCACGATGGATGGTAGACAGAACCGTCGCCGGGTTAATGAACTATGAAATTAAAACTTGATTTGGCTAGTCGATAGGCTTGTGAAAAGAATTGTGAAAACTGGCTTTACGCAAAAATAACCCTAGCCATGTTCTTTGAATAACCCTATCATATGCATCAATTCTGTGTTGGCTTGCTGAGTACGGTTGGTACTCACCCTTGCTATACGCACAAACCTCCAGCTGATGGAAATGAAGAGCCAGAAGACCCATATGCGTATCACCAGGAGGGCGAAGGAACTGACGGCGCATACTAGACCTTAGCTCCGGTCGTTGCCTGTGGCAATTGACAAGCCGCTGCCTCTTTCCGCTGCCTTATCTAAACTCTGTTTTTATGTTGTATTCGGACCATAAGGTCCTGTGGGATGAACAATGCCTTCGGGCCTATTAATGTAATAATGGTATTGTAAGACTATTCGTGCATGTGCACTTGATTATCAGTCGTATTCGTGGGTGCCAACTACTCGATCCAGGGAAATGGTACTATGAACACGAAAGATTCCCGCCTCAAAATCGGGGTCCACAGAGCGGTATCGAGCCATGCGACCGTAGGCTAAGACCAAATGGCGCCCTACCCCTAACTAGATGGCTAAAGGGAAATATCCCTACATTAGGATCAGTTTTAAACTATTATTTCCGAAAATGCAAATATACTTTTTCTACATCTGTATTTCTTTTTACCAAATGATTATGATAGCTCTCTCCCGCTAACCCCAAGTTGCCTATAAAAGCGAGATGTCAAACCACGACGGAACCAGGAAGTCACTATCCCGCGAGACGAAGGGTTTGTGGTACAACTACAGTCCCTACTATGGTGTTTGAGGTACCGGAACCACCCACCTATCACACCAAGAGACATGGCTCCGAAGTGTATCCAGCCGGGAGGCACTTGTATCCATAGAAGCCCGCATGGGAAGTGAGACATCCTTCGCTTCCACACTCGCTACCACCGGGACCTAGCGAGCGGCTATTCGGGATGCGGCTCGCGAGGCCTTCCTTCGCCTTAATGCGGAACACCGTGCCGAACTCACAATGACGAGTTCGTGCATCATCCTTATCGCGAAGAGGGCAACCCGATGCACCGTGGAGGCTACCCCCTGCTGCTACAACCCGATGGTCACGCGTCTATCACGCCGGGCGAGAGACGACGGACGGCATTACGAGGAGGCCTTGCTCGAGATCAACGATCAGCGGTCACGCCTCAATGATCGGTCAACATGCCACCAAGGCTGTGGAGACGAGATAAACATGCCGGGACTCTCCGCAGCCAATGGTGCCCAAGTATGAGCAACTCTCGGACCACTATATGGCCCGTGGGGAAGCTCGTAGAGCTGGAAGAACAGCTCGGGAAGAGCAAGCAGATCAACCAGTTGGAGGAGCAGTCCGCACTCGTCCCGTCTACGCCGCAGTACTTCCACCGAGCCGTACCATCACCTCCCGCCCCGTGCCCGACCACTATTACCTTATGACTCCAGCAAGCTTAGATACTTTTCAAGCTATGATGGAGCAAGCTTTATGTTGAGCAGAGCCGCACCGTACGATAGACCCCGCCGCCACATCCGTGGGACCCACCCCGAGCTCCGTACGCACCATCCGAGCCGGGATCGGGAGAGGTAACCCCATCCGATCTACACCGACACGGAGTCCGAGGCGAGCCCATGGAGATCAAATGGGAGTCTAGCGACACCGACTCAATGGAGGAGGAAGCTCCCCTCGTCGCCCGACTCACACGGGAGGCCCCTCACCGCCGGACCGCTCGCAAGAGTACGCGGCCACCAAGTCGGAAGATTCGGCGTGACTCCGAGGCCACCACCTCCGAGCCATGGGGACTTCGGTTTGCTTCAGCAGCGGACCACCCACTTCCGGCGCCCGGCTCTTGCGGATGGTTGGATGACTAGGCGGGAAGGACCTTCCCGGTTCGGCAGACGAACCACTCCCTATTTCCCCTTAATTAGTTGATGTAGTTGGACGATATAATTATTGTTGCTATCTGGCATGAAGGACTGTGTGTGTACATCGTGTACCCCTTATGTAAAATGATGAACCCGAGCATCGCTTTGCGGTGTCTTAATTCGTAAGCTTATTATTATTTCACCCTGTCTGTTGATTGAAGATCATTCAAAAGAACTTGAAGAAAAATCCCCCTGGGAACTATAACCTAAACTAGTCCGATCTCTTAATTCATCTACCTTCTTCAGATGGCACATCGCCGCAGAGCCGCAGCAACCAACGAGAACCCGCCAGAACCCAACCCCTCCACCCTGGCGGAGGTCATGGCTTTGCAGACCCAGCTACTCCAAGCGATTGCTAATAATCAAGGAGGTCGAGGAGGATCGAGTCTGGGAGAATTCATGAGAGCTAAGCCACCCACTTTTTCCACGGCCGAAGAACCTATGGATGCTGAAGATTGGCTAAGAGTGATAGAGAAGAAGCTAACCCTCGTCGAGTCCGAGAAGCCGATAGAGTTGTCTTCGCTACTAACCACTGGAGGGCCCCGCAAGTGACGGTGGGACACCTACAAGGAGACACGAGCTGAAGACGCCGGCGAACCAACATGGGAGGAATTCATGGCTGTGTTCCGTGAGAATTTCGTGCATGTAGTTATGAGGATGAAGAAAACGAGTTCCGCAGATGCGTCAAGGGAACACCTCAGTACAAGAATATCGAACAAGTTCACCCAGCTTGCCCGTTACGCCACCGGTGATCGGCCGACGAAGAAGAAAAGATAGACAAATTCATTGAGGGACTAAATGACGAACCGAGGGGACCAATGATCGGGCGGGATCACACCGGTTTCCAAAGCCTCATCAACAAGGTCGTCCGACTTGAGCATGACCAAAAGGTGGTAGACAATAACCGCAAAAGGAGGCTCGCTATGGCTCGCCCATTTCGGGGAACGCCACAACGCCCCAAGGGAGCCACCCCGTCCGGATGGAAGCCAAATGTTCCGGCAACCGGACGTTCTCCCGCTTCCGACCATGTCAACAGGTCAGCTACACCTCAGCTTCGTACACCCACACCAACCCTAGCCGCTCCAGGAAGAAAGAATGTGAGTCGCTTCAATTGCGGAGAATTCGGGCACTACTCTAATAGCTGCCCAAAACCACGCAACGCCCGTGCGCACCGGCGCCAATGCAACGCCCGTCCGAGGAACCCCCACCCCTGCGCGGGACGAGGTCTGCTTCAGACCCCGCTACCCAACGAGGCTGCCACCGGGTTTCGACGTGGCCAGTGAATCATGTGCGGGCTGAAGAAGCTCGGGAGGACCGTAACGTATTGATGGGTATGTTCTCTATCAACTCGCACCGATTAAAGTTTTATTCGATTCGGAGCCTCGCATTCATTCATATCTTCCCGAGTAAGCAAACAACACCACCTGCACCAAGTAGCACTTAGAAGACCTATGCTTGGTACACTCACCGGGGGAGACATAACCGTACCCCATGCCTGCATTAATGTGTCCATACGGATTAGAGACGTGGTGTTTCTCTCAAACCTTATGGTGCTATCACCCCAAACCATAGATGTCATACTCGGAATGGATTGGTTGACTAAAAATAATGGAATTATAGACTAATCGGAGGAAGTCACGGTATCCACCCCATGGGGATCACCGATGAGCATAACTATGGATCAAAACCCAAAGCTATGTGAGCAAGCTGCGGGGAGTGTTCACCATGCTACCCTTAGGCGGAATGCCGTAGTACAAGAATACCCGGATGTGTTTCCCGAGGAATTACCCGAATGCCCCGGATCGCGACGTAGAGTTTATTATCGATCTAATGCCCGTACGCCCCCATATCCAAGAGGCCTTATCGAATGCCGGCCAACGAGTTAGAGGAACTCAAGAAGCAAATAAGGAACTACAAGAGAAGGGATTTGTACGCCCCAGTTCTTCTCCCTGGGAGCCCCAAGTACTCTTCGTCAAAAGAAGGATGGGAGTATGAGAATGTGTGTGGACTACCGATCGCCGAATGAAGTAACTATCAAGAACAAGTACCCGCTACCTCGGATCGATGACCTATTCGATCAACTTAAGGGTGCGCGGTGTTCTCAAAGATTGATCTACGATCGGGATATCATCGTTGAAGATTAGAGCCGGATATATTCCTAAGACGGCGTTCTCTACACGTTACGGCTTATACGAGTTCACGGTGATGTCCTTTGGGTTGACCAATGCCCCCGCATACTTTATGAACCGATGAACAAGGTATTCATGGAATACCTGGACAAATTCGTAGTGGTATTCATCGACGATATACTTATCTACTCCAAGAACGATGAGGAACACGCGGAGCATCTACGGCTCGCATTGGAAAAACTACGAGAGCACCCTGTATGCAAAGTTCAGCAAATGCGAGTTCGGCTCAAAGAAGTCGCTTTTCTTGGCCACGTGGTTTCATGGAGGAGTAGCAGTAGACCCGCCAAGGTCGAAGCCGTCACGGAATGGAAGGCACCCAAGTCGGTGACGGAAGTTCGGAGTTTCTTGGGCTTGGCCGGTTATTACCGACGGTTTATCGAAGGGTTTTCCACCGTAGCCCGACCTATGACTCAACTTCGAAGAAGGAAAAGAAGTTTGAATGGAACGAGAAGTGTCAAAATGCTTTCGACCAACCGAAAGAAAAGTTAACCACCGCCCCAATCTTAACCTTACCTCGACAACCGGAAGGATTTCGTGATGTACCGTGATGCATCCCGGCAAGGATTAGGAGGAGTATTAATGCAGGATGGGAAGGTCGTAGCCTATTCCTCGCGACGCTTACGCCCCACGAAGAGAATTATCCCACACACGACTGGAATTAGCCGCGGTTGTACACGCATTGAAGATCCGGAGGCACTATCGATCGGGAACCACCGTGATGTGTATACCGATCACAAGAGCCTAAAATATTTCTTTACTCAGCTGGTCTCAACCTACGACAAAGGCGATGGTTGGAGTTGATCAAGGATTACGATCTAGGAATCCATTATCATCCCGCAAGGCAAATGTAGTGGCCGATGCGCCGAGCCGCAAAGCCCGTGCAACCACATGGGATTGAAAGGTATGGCTAATGAGCTCCAAGAAGAAATGGCTCGACTTAATCGCACCCGATTCCTCACGGAGGAGTACACTCACTGGAAATCCAACCCCTTCGAGGACTCAAATAGAAGAAGCCCAAAAAGGGAATGAGGAAACCCGGAAATCAAGGAACGCATGGCCGCTGGACGCGCTCGGAGTTTTCGTAGATGACAAGGGAATCTGTGGTACAAGAAAAGAATCGTGTGCCCGAACGAGGCGGTTTGAGAGGATTGATCTTAAAAGAAGCCCACGAGTCGGCATATTCGTTACATCCCGGAAGCACGAAAATGTACCAGATTTGAAAGGAGAATACCGGTGACCTAATATGAAGAGAGATATAGCCGAATACGTAGCCGTGTGCGATGTGTGCCAAAGGGTGAAAGCCGAGCATCAACGGCCGGCCGGCTTGCTGCAGCCACTCAAGATTCCCGAATGGAAATGGGACGAGATAGGCATGGATTTCATAGTAGGACTACCCAAAACTACGGTGGTTACGATTCCATTTGGGTAATAGTAGATCGGCTCACCAAGACTCGCGATTTATTCCCGTGAAAACTAACTACAACAGTGCCAAGCTAGCGGAACTATATATGAGTAGGATTGTATGTCTCCATGGTGTACCAAAGAGGATTATATCGGATCGTGGTACCCAATTCACATCTCATTTTTGGAGCAAAGTCCACGAGGCACTCGGAAGTCATCTCGCTTTTAGTACCGCTTATCACCCACAGACCGATGGGCGGACGAAAGGACGAACCAAGTCTTGGAGGATATGCCGAGAGCTCGTGCATTGGATTTCACCAAGGATTGGGAGAAATGCTTGCCGTACGCCGAGTTCTCTTACAACAATAGCTATCAAGCCGCCCAAGATGTCGCCAAACGAAGCTTTATTTGGTCGCCAATGTCGAACCCCATTGATGTGGTCGAAACCGGTGAACGGACCATATTCGGGCCCGACATAATGAAGGAGGCCGAGGAAAAGGTTCGCCCGATCCGGACCGACTACAAGCTGCTCAATCACGACAAAAGAGCTACGCGGATACCCGACGAAGAGAATTGGAATTTAAAGAAGGTGATTACGTGTACCTAAAGGTCTCACCACTACGGGAACTCGAGATTCAAAGTCAAAGGGAAACTCGCACCACGATACGTGGGCCCATTCTTGATAAGCGCTAGGAGGGGAGAAGTGGCTTACCAATTGAACCGCCCGAGAATCTCTCCGATGTCCACCCAAGTATTCCACGTGTCGCACTGAAGAAATGTTTGCGAGTACCGGAAGAGCAAGCCCCGTTAGAAACCATCCATGTCCACAAGTGATCTTACCTACCCGGAGCATCCAATCAAGATACTAGACGAAGCAGAAAAGAAGACACGAACCAAGTCGTGGCGCATGTACAAAGTACAATGGAGCAACCACACAGAAGAAGAAGCTACCTGGGAGAGCGAAGAATTCCCGAGGACGAATATCCACACCTATTCAGAACCGGTAAGAAAATCTCGGGGACGAGATTTATTGTTAGGGGGTAGGTTTGTAACATCCCGAAAATCGAAGGAATGGAATTCGGAACGTAAAAATCGGAACTCACAAAAACTTTTTGGAATCATTGCTTCTTATTGTGTTTTTCGATCTTAATTGCCAGTTCAGCGATATAAGATTTTCTTCTAGAATTACTTTGAGGTAAAATGGAATAAAACCCTAAGCTTTGCAATCCCAAAAGTGAAAACAATTTCAAAATATACATGTGTGTACCCGAAAAGAGCACATAGATATATATATGTATATAATGTGGTGCATCACAAAAAGAATATATTAATGTTTAAACCCTAATTGATGAGGGAAGGATAATGAATAATTGGAATTTGGATAAAAAAATATATATTGAAAAGGAGAAATGAAACTTGAAATTTGTCTTCAATCAAAATCCCATTTTCTTGAATTTAAGAGAAGAAACAAAATAAATATGAAAAATATATTTTGAAAAGTAGGGAAATGTGGAAAATATAATTTTAGAAATTGTTCGTGAATACCAAAATTTATTTGGGATTTTTAGGAATAAAAGAAATGGAAATGGAAAATAGGATTTTAAATTCGGGAAAAATGGAAAAGCGCGTTGTTCATTGATCGCAGGTGTTCGACCGATTACACCGCCCGTTCGCAGCCGCCGAGCGTCACCCGCCGTACCGAGACCTCGCGCGTGCACGTTCCCACGTCATCGGCTCCGGTCACGCACAGGAGTCGCCGATGCGCGCGCCATGCCGATTGCCCCAAAGTCGACGCCGTACACGCTGGCCATGCCGCTCGCGTTAGCGCCGCGCGTGCACATCCGCGCCACGCCGTCCTTGCCGCGGCGCTCGCACTCCCGCCCTCGCGCACTCGCTCACCGCGCTCGCCGACACGCACGCGTTGGCTGCAGCTTGCCGCACGTCGCCGCGACGTGCGCGCGCTCGTCGCCTACTACGCCGCACCGGGACGCCCGAACCATCTCACCGTCGACCGCCTATAAATCGGCCTCCCTGCACCCAGCTGACCACGAGCAAATCTTCCCAGTGCTCACTCGTGCTTTTCCCGATTTCCCCCAAAAGTTAGCCATTGCATTGCGTGAATTTTGGGAAGGATCGGAGCTCGGCGGAAGAACCCTAATTCGACCGCCCGTGCAAGACTCCGAAATTCGTCACCCTCGCCGATTTCTTCCCGAATTGAAGGTACCATCATCATCCCCGTGCTCTAAGTATTATTTCCCCTAAGCTTTCCGAGCCAAATGGTCGCCGGAAAATCGTCGCAACGAGCCCCCTCGAATTCCCCGTCTCGCCGCCGCCACCCCGCCGTCGCCAAGACGTTGCAACGCCTCCCGGCCGAACCAAACCCCTTTAGCATCCCTAGGGTTCACCGATGCTCGTAGACCCCTCACCTTGGCCGAAACCGCCGGAGGTTGCCGCCGACGAGCGCCACCGCCGCCGAACCACCCCGCCGTCGCCGCCCTCTCCGCCGCTCCCGGTCTCGGCCGAGTGGAGAAATGGAACCCCGTGGTCCCAAGATGGTGAAAAGCCCCTCTTTTCCCTAGCTCCGCCTCTCCTCGCCGTCGGCGCCCTCCTCACCGCCGCCGCGGTAGAAACAGAGCACGGAAAGGAGGGAAGAAACAGAGGAAAAAGAGAAAGAAAGGAAAAAGAAAAGAAAAAAAGAGGAAAAGAAAAATAGTAAAGGAATAGGGGTAAAGGTAAAAATTATTTTGGAAATATTTTAGGATAAAATAAGGTTTTTGAAAATATTATTATTAGGAATGAGTAAAATATTCTTTTTCCTTCCAAAAAGAAATACTTTGTGAAAATGATTTATAGATTAAAATTTTCCTTTTTATGAATTCAAATATTGTCCAACCTTTAAATTGTTATCGAAGTTCACATGAGACCTTTTTAAATATTGGTTAAGCATGGATGACATTATCCTGTCGTTAGAATTTCAAAAAAACCTAACAAATATAATTGCAACATTAAAGATCAATTATTGGAGATATGAAAATTAGAAACCTAATTATTCTAGGATATCTTCAAATTTAAGTGCAAAATACATATTAATTACAAGATGGTTCGCTCGGTTTAACTGAACTCCTTTTCGTTGATTCAACTCTTAAGATTTCCGAAGTTTGAGGTTGTGTTTGGAATCCGCTTTGTGCGATCATTTTGAGGTCTCTTTCTTTTTCGTTGATGTTGTTGAATTTTAATTGGAATCAATCCTTCTTTTCGCACGTACGGATAGCGTCCGAAGAGGTGAACACGACTACGCGGAAGACCCCACTCAACCAGCGTACGAGCAAGGCAAGTCTTCACACCCTTTGAACATATCGAACCCAATTGCGAAATGATGTTATTTTAAACTCTAAACATGCATGCTTTACAGAGTTACCCATACTTGTTATGCCATTCCTTGCTATTGATTACCTTTAGAATTACTCTTTGTAACTCGCGATGTGATACAAACAACCGAAGAGTAACTTCGTAAACCGCTTAGCCATGCTATACTTAGATTTATGCATACTCATGACTTTATGAAAAGCTTTGTGCTTGGGCAACTACCTTAGGGAAGGTAGTTGAGATTCGGCATGTGGAGACATGAGCGCCACATGGCCATGATGAATTAAGTTTGATGAAAATTGAAAGTACTATACAAATGTTTTAGATCGGGCGGCCGGATGATTTGGGTGGATTCCGGAAAAGGCAAGTGCCGACCCTGGTCAATTAAGGACCGAGCCATGAGATAGCCGGAAACGAGCCGCACAACCGTACTTCTCGAATGGGTATAGACCTAGCCGACTAGATAGCCGAGCGGAGGCAGTATCCTTGCATAGATGGTTCTCTATGATGTGGTTAAGGGATGCGAATGAGGCTGCGGCCTTTGTTTATGAATGGTGGGATTAAACCGATGTTAATTAAACTTAAAGATTTGAAAAGTCTTCCCTTACCCCGGTGCGCTGTAACTCCTCTCACCGCTAGAAAAGGACGGCTAGAGTGCATGAGGGCTTAAGTTCATGGAGCGGCACGCCAAAGTGAGGTTATCGAAAGGCTTTGCCGTGACCGTCTCATGTGTTGAGGCGTAGGCTCATTTGTTGGGCTGTCGCGGAGTACGGGTAAAGTGTACATCCACCGCAAGTGTGAATAAATCAATCTATTCGAATAGCCGTGCTCGCGGATATTGAGCATCGTGACAAGACTTTCGCTTGGCTAGACTTTGAACTTAAAAATGCTGGGATGGGTTTGCATGATGATTTTATTCGCTGGGATCAACTTCTCGAGAATGCGAGAAGGGGTGGACTCCCAGAAAATCATGACGAACCGGAGGCGGGAAGCCATCCTTGGAATCACGATGGATGGTAGACGAACCGTCGCCGGGTTAATGAACTATGAAATTAAAACTTGATTTGGCTAGTCGATAGGCTTGTGAAAAGAATTGTGAAAACCGGCTTTACGCAAAAATAACCCTAGCCATGTTCTTTGAATAACCCTATCATATGCATCAATTTCAGTGTCGGCTTGCCGAGTACGGTTGGTACTCACCCTTGCTATACGCACAAACCTTCATGATGGAATTGAAGAGCCGGAAGATCCATATGCGTATCACCGGGAGGGCGAAGGAACCGACGGCGCATACTAGACCTTAGCTCCGGCCGTTGCTCGTGGCAATTGACAAGCCGCCGCCTCTTTCCGCCGCCTTATCTAAACTCGTTTTTATGTTGTATTCGGACCATAAGGTCCTGTGGGATGAACAATGCCTTCGGGCCTATTAATGTAATAATGGTATTGTAAGACTATTCGTGCATGTGCACTTGATTATCCAAGATCGTATTCGTGGGTGCCAATTACTCGATCCAGGAAATGGTACTATGAACACGAAAGATTCCCGCCTCAAAATCGGGGTCCACACCCGGCCACGGGGAGGAGGAGGTCGGGGGCGCCGTAGGGGAGGAGGAGGGGAGACCGGGAGAGAGGTGAGCTAGGAGGAGGAAGGAGAGGATAAGGATAAGGATAAAGAGAGAGGAGAGAGGGAAAATGGAATTTTTTCCCTTTCCGCGTGCACACCCAAATTTTCAGCGTGTCCTCTCTTTTCGTTGGCGGATCTTTTAGTAAACCGCCGCCGAAATCGATTTTTGCTAGCGGATATTTAGGAGGACCGCCTCAAAAATAGAGTATTTTTGTGGCGGATGTCTTAACGTGACCGCCGGCGAAAATCGATTTTTTGTGGCGGGTCTGACGTGACCGCCGCGAAAATTGATTTTCGCCGACGGTCCTATACCCTCCACCCCTTCTTATGTTTGTGCTGGCGGATTTTTCTCTTAGCCGCCATAAAAAATTTTTCCAAACGTCATGAAAAATGGTTTTTGTAGTAGTGAGAATTGCTTGATAAAAACAAGAGCACAAAACTCCCCCCTCAAAACATGCCAAAAGGATGAATAATTCCCAACTCTTCTCGAAGAAAAGCAAAGCGAGAAGAATCCAATGGTTTAGTGAAAATGTCAGCAAGTTACAACTTTGTGTCCAAAAACTTCAATTCAACATCTCCCTTCTCAACATGATCCCTCAAAAAGTGAAAGCGAATATCAATGTGCTTTGTGCGTGAGGGTTGAACAGGATTCTTAGCAATGTTAATGGCACTTGTATTATCACAATAAAGAGGTACTTTTCAAAAGCAAGTTCATAATCTTTCAAAGTAGAAATAAGCCAAAGAATTTGTGAACAACAACTAGCAGCAGCAATATATTCAGATTCAGCAGTTGATTGAGCTACACTAGATTGTTTCCTAAAGGACCATGCAATTAATGATGTACCAAGAAAATGACATGTTCTACTAGTACTTTTTCTATCCATTATACAACCAGCAAAATCAGCATCGGAATATCCACTTAAGCAAATAGAAGAAGAAGTAGAATACCAAATTCTAAACTCAAGTGTATGATTCAAATACCTCATTATTCGCTTGAGCGCTTGACGATGTGGAGCACAAGGAGAAGCTTGAAAGCGTGCACACAAACACACAACAAACTGTATGTCTGGCCTAGAAGCAGTTAGATACAACAAAGATCCAATCATGCTTCTATACTCCTTTTCATCCACGGCCTCACCATCTTCATTGGGATCAAGAACAGCAGTAGAACCAATGGGTGTAGAGATTGGCTTGCAGCTCTCCATCTTGAACCTACGCAAAAGATCTTTGGTGTACTGTTTGATGGATAAACGTACCTTGAGCTGTTTGCTTAATTTGTAATCCCAAAAACTATGACAATTCACCCATCATGCTCATCTCATAATCCCTACGCATAGTCTCAAGCAAATTCTACAACCAAAGCGTGAGTTGAACAACCAAAGATGATATCATCCACATAAATCGAACAAAAGTTGATTTTCACCATGCTTAAGAACAAAAAGCGTTTTGTCAATCTTTCCCATTTGAAAACCTTTTTCAAGCAAAAAGTTCTTAAGTCTATCATACCATGCTCTACGTGTTTGTTTCAAACCATACAAAGCTTTTGATAATTTAAACACATGGTTGGGAAAATCATGATTTTCAAAACCCGATGGTTGTTTAACATAAACTTCCTCCCGTATAAAGCCATTCAGAAAAGCACTTTTAACATCCATTTGATACAATTTAAAACCTTTTGAAGCAGCAAAAACTAACAAAAGTCTAATTGCTTCAATCCTGGCAACAGGAGCAAAAGTTTCATCAAAATCCAAACCTTCCACCCGAGTAAAACCTTGAGCAACAAGTCTAGCTTTATTTCTAACAATTAAACCATCCTCATTTTGTTTGTTTTTGAAAACCCACTTGGTTCCAATAACATTATGTCCTGAAGGTGGTTCAATTAAAGACCAAACTTTATTTCTTTCAAAATTTTCAAGTTCTTCATCCGTATTGAAAAAGAATGGTAAACTTAGGGTGTGCATCGATTTTAGAGACCTAAATAAGGCTATCCCCAAAGATGAGTACCCGATGCCTATAGCCGACTTACTCGTAGATGCTGCTTCAGGCGACAAGATTATCAGTTTTATGGATGGCAATGTAGGTTACAATCAAATCTTTATGGCCGAAGAATATATTCACAAAACTGCTTTTCGATGTCCTGGAGCAATTGGCTTATATGAATGGGTTGTCATGACGTTTGGGCTGAAGAATGCTGGGGCAACATATCAATGGGCCATGAATTACATCTTCCATGACATGATCGCCTCTCTCGGTGGTAGATCGACACGTAGGGATCCGGAGGACCCCCTTTTGATTCGGCACGGGAGCAGTGTATCCTGGTTTAAACTCGCGATGAGAATGAGATAATGCAGATGAGGCGGGAAGACAGAACCAAGATTGCGGAGACGCGGGGACTTATATAGGTTCGGGCCACCGGCGTGGTGTAATACCCTACTACTGTTTGTATGTGGTATATGAGGGAGTTGCCGAGAACAAAGGGAACGTTCCTCTCCCTTGAAGTCAGTGGTGGACGAGCGGTTGCTAAGAGCTGGCTGTTCAGGAGGCTGGTCCACCGATCAGTCAACACCAACCCGTTTTATGATGGACTTGGGTCTCCTTTTATAGTACGAGGGAACACCACAGTTGTCCGAACTTCTCTCTACTTCACTCCACGTGGGGGAGTGGTTTTTATCTTGTCTTGTCGGAGGAGCCATTCCATTCCTACTCCTTCCTGTTTGCTGCGTCATGATAAGCGGAAAAAAAGGGTGGTCGTCATGGTAGCCATGCTGCTGACGCGATGATGGCTTGCCTACCTACTCCGACGGGACCCACTGGTCAGCGACCCATTCCACGGGTAGGTACTGGCACCGCGCCTCCCACGCGCGCACTCTCTCCCCCACGCGGCCGCCCAACGCATTAAACGCGACTGGAAAGGGCGTGAGGGAGGCGTGCGCGGAGTGGGCGCGCGGCCATACCGCGGTCTTAGTCAAAGACTTTAAGCCCCCTTTACCTCGTGACAGGCAAAAATGGGTGATGATGGGAGCAACTGACAGCCACGCCTCACATCGCATTGAATGCGGTGAGGCGGCGCTCGCTCTCCTCCTTTTGAGCAATAAATGGGTTGGTTGGTAGTTGGACTCGCCCTCTCTCGAGAGGTGCGGCGTGAGAGATGGGGGGTCCGGGTAACCTCGGACCCTACCGACCGGGGGTTCGGGTGATCCCGGACCCTGCCGTTTGGGAGTACGGTGGCCTCCGGCCAACCTCCGGCCAGCCCCTTCGGGGCGGCCGCGTGGCCGCCCGTGGCCGGGACTCGCATAAGCCATTCGGGGTGTAACTTTGACACTCCCCGGACGGGCGGGGCGCCTTCCTTTTCCCAAATGTCATATTCCCGACATACCCCGGCCCATATCACCGACAATCATACCATGCTCTAGGTGTTTGTTTCAACCATACAAAGCTTTTGACAATTTAAACACATGGTTGGGAAAATCATGATTTTCAAAACCTAAGGGTTGTTTAACATAAACTTCCTCCTGTATAAAGCCATTCAGAAAAGCACTTTTAACATCCATTTGATACAATTTAAAACCTTTTGAAGCAGCAAAAACTAACAAAAGTCTAATTGCTTCAATCTTGGCAAGCGGGCAAGTAAGAGGAGGCTGGTTATTGACGACTCGGACGACGATGCGCCAGCCCCTCAAGCCGAAGTGACCCCTCCAAGGCCGTCACCAAAAACTGCGCCCAAAATTTGCCGATCAACTAGGTACGTCTCATGACTGAAATTATGCTCTTTGTTGAAAACATTTCTGCCTTCATCCCGATTGCTCCTGTCTTTCTCTTTGCAGGAGGCCTCAGAACATAGATCCCACTGGGCAGAGTGAGGGCCCTATGCCAACTGCAGTAGCTGAGGCATCAAAGCCTCTAGAGCCGAAACCCCGGAGCCCTCTCCCTAGTGAGAGCGCTCCGAGTGAAAAGCCCACTCCTCCCAGTGAAGATATCCCAAGGGAAGAGCCCCCGACCGCCACCCGGGAAGCCCCGACTGGAAACCAGTCGGCCGCAGAAGTGACCCTGGCTGCCACTCAAAGGACCCCGAGAACCGTCGGGCAAGAACCAAGATGGGAAAAGCAGGGAAGTACCATCAAGGATTCGGTCACCGAAGCGGTAAGTCTTGAAACAATCTTTCATCTTTTAATCTCTAGTTCATTTTTCTTGTGTCTTCATTCGCTCCTTCTGAATCAATCAGCCAAAGTGGAGGAGATCCCCAGGTTGCAGTCCTCTGAGACCTGGGTCCCTCCAATCAAGATTGAGTGGCGCGACTCCGAGGGCCAGAAACAAGGCATCATCCTGAACAAGCAAAAGGAGGGTGAAGAAAGGGGCATGCTCGTAGATAGCCGAACGAAGCCACTCACGCTAAATGTAAGTTTTGTTCTTTTTCGTTGTAACTTTGTAATTGCTTTTTAGTCGACCAACTTCGAACTCGTATGTAGAGGGTGTATTGTCGGTCGATGGCCAAATCCGATGCACTCGAGAAAGCTGGTCTCGCACTTGAACTCCCTGGAGAACATCCAGCAAGAGCTAAAGGCCACTCAAGAAGAAGCTGCATCAAGGGAAGCGGCTCTGAGGAGAGAAATAGCCGCACTCCGGGAGGAGAACCTCGACCTCCGGGGTTTAGTCGGGGGTAAGCTTGATCTCCTTAGTCTTTTTGTGCCTATATTTGTAGTCTGTGTTTTGATCTTGGCGTTGACAACTTTTCTTGCTGCAGAAAACTCGTCGGAAGTCCACGTGCTTCAGACCCAGTTGGAAGAAGCCAACACCAGCAAAGCCGAGCTGGAGTCTGAGTTCGAGGGTACGCTCTTTCCAGATAACATCCTTCATTTTGCTTCCTCTTTGGGTATCTACGTAATCATATGCCTTTGACACTTATAAGGTCAAAACCCGAGCCTAGTATGATGTCTTCACTTAAAGGGTCCGAAGGGCCAAAAGCGTAAGGGACGATGTTGCTAACGCGCGACACCGATCCTCTTGTCGTTGTTCCATCATGGGCTCGGGACCGGTTCGCGGACGCCATCGAGGTCTTCGACAAGCTTAGGCGGGCCCGATCGCACGGCCAACATCTCCGGCGCCTATCATGGGAGCGGGCTTCGCCCTTGCGCGACCAAGTCACTCTATCCCGGATAGATGTTGATTCAGTCGGGGAGGGCTTCGCCGATGGCACTTCAGACGAGCAGGCCTTGGAATTGATTAGTGAAGCACAGGAGTCGGCCAAGAAAGTAGTGAAGGGTTGCGCGGAGGCTACGCTAGCCGAAAACAAAAAATTTAACCGCGCAAACCAGAACACTTGCAAGTAAGGGCCGATAGATCGTTATCGATTGAGTAGAGTGCAGCGGAATAGCCAATCGGGCAATCCGATCCGGAACAGTGTAGCCGATTCCCGGAGACAGCCGATTCGCCAATCAGCCGATTCGAGTCGTCCGGCCACGTTCTCACGCCTCGCTCCGATGCGCCCGACCGCAGCCGATTCCACTACACGCCGATCGCTCCGATGCGCGATCCAAGCCGATCAACGCGCGTAACGTAGCAGCGCCTCTACCGGTATCCACACGTCCGGGGACGTAACGCCGCACACCTATGTGCTAGCACGCGATGCAAGGCTAGGGTTTGGCTCGAAAGTGGGGAGGGTTTCCGTGGAGATTAATCTCGGCGACTTCTGTTGCACGTGATGCAATTGACATGTGGCAGCTCTCCACCCTCCCTCCTTTATATAGAGTTGGCCGACGGGACTAGTGGCTGATTAGGACTCTATTTTGAATCGGATCTCATCCGTATCTCATAGAGTTGGCCGCCCATACGTCGTAAGCCCATAGGACTCTATCCGATCGGATCCCTATCCGATCGAGCCGTATCCGAGTCCAACTCGAATATCTATTCTATCCCCTTAAGCGTGCGACCCAGTAGGTTCAGGTATACTCGGTTTCGGCTATAGTCTAACTTAGCCGACCGTCGGCTCGAGTCCAACTCACCGACCACTCAACGGCGCCTAGCAAGCACATATTGACACCATAGTATACAAGAATATAATATCGGCTCGAACCTGTAATGTGTACACAAATCCCTTTGCCTCACGATACCGCTTAAGCTATAGGCAAGATGTGTGCCATCCCTTCAATAGCTTAACCATTCACTCGAACCGTATTGGATTATCCGTCCGTTGATTGACTCCTCAATCAACTTAGCATGGCCATGCATTTCCATAATCCATTACCTCGAGGGGCCCAGAGATATCTCTCCAAAGGAGGGGCAAATTCCATCTTGATCACTCACATCCCACTCCATGTTTCATAGCAAACCCGAAAACTACCTTTATAACTACCCGTTACGGAATAGCGTTTGGTAGTCCCAAAGTAGGCTACTACACATGTTGGAATCCATGGTGATCTCAGTCTAAGGACTTTGTACCAACACTACCCGAGACCAACTAATGGCACATTAATTCCGTAGTGTCTCATGGTGGGTCTATCCAACAATGTGTTCTCCAACACATATGTCCATGTTTATTGATTTGGTATCTCCATACCCATGATCTATGAGACATGATCATCAATCAATAAACATGCCGATCTTAGAATCATATTTGTTCCAACAATATGACATATGATCGGGATCATTTAGAAATAGATTCATACATATCGAGTCTCATAAATAAGTCACGTACTTATTGATCAATACAAGATGTCTATTTCATGGAACCGAATAACACTTTATTCATAAATACATAAACATTGACGTGATATCCAACATCTCCATGTTGCCTCTAGGGCATATCACTAACAATCTCCCACTTGCACTAGAGTCAATCATGTAAGTATCTAATACCCATTGCTCTTGTGTGCGCCTCATGCTTCCGAGGAGAGGTTTTGTCGGCGGATCGGCTATGTTGAGATCCGTGTGCACTTTGCATATCTTGACATCACCTCTGTCCACAATCTCGCGGATGAGATGATATCGCCGAAGTATGTGTTTGGACTTCGATGTGACCTCGGCTCCTTGGCTTGCGCAATGGCTCCACTATTATCACAATAGAGAGACATTGGACCGCCGCACGGTCATCACACCAAGCTCGAAATGAATTTCTTGATCCAAACATCCTCCTTTGCGCTTCCGAAAGCAATGTACTCGGCCTCCGTTGTAGAATCAGCAACGTATCCCGCTTGGAACTCTTCCACTGATGCGCTTCCGTCGGCAGAACACGAACCGCATTGCGATCTATAATCATCCTTGTCCGTTTGGAAGCTAGCATCGGTGTAACCACTTACAACGAGCTCTTCTTCACCTCCATAGACTAGAAACATATCCTTAGTTCTTCTCAAGTACTTAAGGATATTCTTTACTGGCGATCCAGTGTCCTTCACTGGATCGACGTATCCGCTCGTAGCACTCAAAGCGTACGAGACATCGGGCGTGTACAAATCATGGCATACATGATGGATCCAATTGCCGAAGCATATGGAACCATACCCATCTTATTCCACTCATCATGTGTCCGAGGACACCGATTCTTGCTAAGATTAATGCCATGTGACATGGGCAAGAAACCTTTCTTGGAATCATGCATGTTGAACCTTTTCAACACCTTGTCAATGTATGTACTTTGGCTTAATCCAATTAGCCTCTTGGATCTATCTCTATAGATCCGAATGCCTAATATGTATGTTGCCTCCCTAAGTCTTTCATAGAAAAACTATTTTTCAATGAAGACTTGACGGATTCTAGCATAGGGATATCATTTCCAATCGTAATATGTCATGCACATATAAGATTAGAAATACAATTGCGCTCCCACCGACCTTTTTGTAAACACAGGCCTCTTCTTCGTTTTTGATGAAACCAAACCCTTTGATTACTTCATCAAAACGAATATTCCAACTCCGAGATGCTTGCTTCAATCCATAAATGGATTTCGTAGCTTGCATATCTTTCCAGCGATTCTGGATCGACAAAACCCCGAGGTTGTATCATGTATACATCCTCGCTTAGGTTTCCATTTAGGAAAGCCGTTTTGACATCCATCCGCCATATCTCATAATCGAAATATGCAGCAATCGCTAGGATAATCCGAATAGATTTAAGCATTGCGACGGGCGAGAAGGTTTCATCATAATCAACTCCTTGAATCTGTTTAAAACCTTTCGCCACCAATCGCGCCTTATAGATGTGAACATTTCCATCCATATCGGCCTTTTCTTAAAAACCCATTTACACTCAATGGTTTTGACACCATCAGTGGATCAACCAAGTTCCAAACTTGATTGTCGTACATGGATTCTATTTCGGATTTCATGGCTCCAAGCCACTTGTTGGAATCGGGTCCCACCATCGCTTCCTCATAGGTCTTAGGCTCATCGTTGTCCAACAACAATATATCACGTTGTTCCGCACTGTGTACTGTCGGGCGCACGACGTGATCTTTCGTACCTCCGTGGGGTGGTGTATCTACAACTCGGTGGCGCAACACTTTGTTCCTCCCGTTGTGGTTCCGTGGTCGCCGAAACGTTTTCGGTGTTTCTTGAACTTCTTCAAGATGCACCCTGCTCCCACTAACCCTTCTTGAAAGAAACTCTTTCTCCAAGAAGACACCGTGTCGGGCGACAAACACTTTGCCTTGTTCCCGATTATAAAAGTAATATCCCTTAGTTTCCTTAGGATATCCCACAAAGAAGCACTTGTCGATTTGGGTGTGAGCTTGTCTCGATTGTAAACGTTTTACATAAGCCTCACATCCCCAAATTTTGAGAAAAGACAAACTAGGGGTTGCCCCGTCCATATCTCATATGGTGTCTTTTCAACCGACTTAGATGGAACTCTATTTAGTGTGAGCGCATGTTTCAAGAGCATATCCCCGAAGGATAACGGAAGATCACTTTGGCTCATCATCGACCGTACCATGTCCAACAAGGTGCGATTTCTTCGTTCGGACACTCCGTCCATTGTGGAGTTCCTGGTGGAGTCAACGTGGAACAATTCTACAATTTTTCGATGATTACCAAACTCTTGGCTCACCTCCACGATCCGATCGTAGAAACTTGATTGTTTTCCCTAAATGATTCTGTACTTCATTCTGGAATTCTTTGAACTTTTCAAAGGATTCGGACTTATGCCTCATTAAGTAGATATAACCATATCTACTAAAGTCATCGGTAAAGGTAATGAAGTCGATAACCACCTCGGCCGTTGAGCTCATTGGTCCACATACATCGTATGTATGAGTGCCAACAAGTACTTGCTCTTTCACCGTGTCCCGTGAAAGGTGCCTTTGTCATCTTACCAAGTAAACAAGACTCACATGTCTCAAATGATTCAAAATCAAAAGAGTGAAGCAATCCATCCTTATGGAGCTTCTCCATGCGTTTCTTATTTGTATGGCCTAAGCGACAATGCCGGATAAACGTGGGGTTTATATCATTAGAGAGTTGCCTTTATGTGTTAATGTTATAGATGGAAGACGCCTCAAGATTCAAAACGTATAATCCATTCACCAATGGAGCATGAAAATAGAACATATCTCGAGATATATTGAACAACCATTGTTCATTGATCTAAAATCATATCCTTCCGCTTGCAAACATGAAGCGGAAATAACGTTTTGACATATTGTTGGAACACAATAACAATTATTTATTTCCAAAACTAATCCCGAAGGTAGATGAAGTGGTATCGTGCCGACAAGAATCGTAGCAACGCTTGCTCCATTGCCGACGCGAGTTCACCTCGCCCCTTCTCAATCCTCTACTTCTTCTCATTCCCCGCAACGATTTGCAAATATGAGCTACCGATCCGGTATCAAATACCCAAGAGTCGTAGGTGAAGTAGCAAGATTAATGTCTATAACATTAATACCTGGCGTAAGTCGTACTTTGCTTCTTTTTGAGATCTTCCATGTACTTCTTGCAGTTCCTCTTCCGTGGCTGTCTCCTTGCAATAGAAGCAAACGGCATCCGATGCCGCCGACCCCTTCTTGCCCTTCTTTGCATTGGAGGCACTCGCGATCTCATCGGGAGTTAACTCCATCTTGGTGCAAAGCTTCTTGACAGTGGTTTGCGCTTAGCCTTCGCATCATTATCACATGATGACCGTTTTCTTGATACTCTCCTCACTGTCTTTAGCATCCCATGCAATTCAGCCAAGGTCCTATCCATATTGTTCATGTGATAATTCAATATGAATGGCTCGAAGCTCGGAGGGAGCGACCGGAGAATCACGTCCGTAGCCAACTCTTGGCTAAGGGGAAAACCTAGTTTTTCCGGACTCTCAATGTAGCCAATCATTTTTATCACATGCGGATCGACGGGATTCCCCTCAACAAGCTCGCACGCAAACAAGGACTTTGAGGTGTTGAACCTCTTGGCCCGAGCTTGGTTCTCAAACATGCCACGCAGTCCCGAAT
Source organism: Oryza australiensis (assembly GCA_019925245.2). Classification (NCBI taxonomy): domain Eukaryota; kingdom Viridiplantae; phylum Streptophyta; class Magnoliopsida; order Poales; family Poaceae; genus Oryza; species Oryza australiensis. The sequence goes on from JAIFGZ020000436.1 coordinate 477,966, forward strand.
AATAGTGTGAGCATCGCCGCTCTCATATTGCTTCGAAGCTCGGGGACATTGTAGCTAGCATGAGACGCTTATATCTAGGGCATCATTAGTGTGCTTCTCGTAAGCCCTCCATGCGTTGCGGTGGCGTTATTAGGCAAATCCTCGGATAGAGTACTTCAAGAACGTACTCCTTACGCTCTTGCTTGAGAACAATTCTCAAGTTGCGATACCAATCCATAAAGTTTGTTCCATTTAATTTTTCCTTTTCGAGAATAGATCGCAAGTTAAAGGTACCGGGTGTAGTATTAGCCGCCATTTATTCTACAATGAAAAAGCAAAGTTTAGCACAATGTTTATGCTATGTCTTTTGTTAAACAATTTAACATAAGACTCCCATTACGTATTTTCCACCTTCCCTCTAGGTTACGTATTGGGTCAAGATCCATATGTTAATTAATTTTCTAGTGAGCTTTGGCATCACCGCTAGAAGATTAATAACATCGGTAAGCAACTCCTTGCTAATCACATCTCTATGTGACTCTTGTTGTTGGTGTGGCATCTCCATGCCCCGGCGCCAACCTATGCCCCAAGGCCCAAAACTGTTTTGATAGCCTTGTTAAGTAAACCAAATGCTCCTGCATGTATATGTCGACATATACCCCTCGTGTTATGATAGAGAATGACATTCGCTTGCGGCACCCATCATTGACGAGCATAACGGTGACGGGTGCAACATTTGGAAGGGCATCATTACTACTTAATTTTGCGAGGGATGCTATCCTATCAAACAAACATATCACATATGAAAGCAAAAAGAATAGCATATAGTGAAATAGTATGGCCCCCTTCACATGGTGATCTCCATCTCCATGCCGGTGTACGAGATCTCCATCTTCATCACCGTTCTTTCGAGTGCCGAATGCTTGATTTCTTCAAACTAAGCTACTACTATAGAAGCTCTAATTGAAGATTACATCGACTCGCAGGTCGTGAAAGAATATTACAAGCATTGCACGTATGAAAGAATATTACAGGGATTGCACATATGAAAGAATATTACATGCATCACATGCATCTCATACATCTCATACATACAATAGGGTCATACCATCTCAAAGCATTCTCTGCAAAAACAAGTTAGGCGTAGAAACGTTTTCTACTTATCGCAGAGCTACGGCATCGAGACGACCTATAAGCGCCGGAACACCACACGAAATTCATAGATCCAATCTATGAATTCGCTTATGGAAACCATGTCGGCATAATCACATTATGCCGTCCCGATACACTATCAAGGGAGATGGTTTACACTAGCAAACAAGATCGGACTACGAGATAGCTTCGGCATAATCACATTATACCGTTCCGATACACTATCAAGGAACGCTATCTCGAACCCAACTCAAACCGAGTTATATGGAAATTGCTTCGACGTAATCACATTATGCCGTTCCGATACACTATCAAGGAACGCAATTACCATTAACTCTCCTCAACGATCCCGTAAAACCGATTGATCTAATCAACCCGTGCGCAAAACTTGTTCCAGATCCAATCTAAAACCCGAACTAAGCAAGATTAGCTCGATACCACTGAAGGGTTGCGCGGAGGCTACGCTAGCCGAAAACAAAAAATTTAACCGAGCAAACCAGGAACACTTGCAAGTAAGGGCCGATAGATCGTTACCGATTGGAGTAGAGTGCAGCGGAATAGCCAATCAGGGCAATCCGATCCGAAACAGTGTAGCCGATTCCCGTAGACAGCCGATTCGCCAATCAGCCGATTCGAGTCGTCCGGCCGCGTTCTCACGCCTCGCTCCGATGCGCCCGACCGCAGCCCGATTCCACCACGCCGATCGCTCCGATTGCAGCCGATCCAAGCCGATCAACAGCGCGCAACGTAGCAGCGCCTCTATCGGTATCCACACGTCCGGGAGAACGCCGCACACCTCGTGTGCTAGCACGCGATGCAAGGCTAGGGTTTGGCTCGAAAGTGGGGAGGGTTTCCGTGGAGATTGATCTCGGCGACTTCTGTTGCACGCGATGCAATTGACATGTGGCAGCTCTCCACCCCTCCCTCCTTTATATAGAGTTGGCCGACGGGACTAGTGGCTGATTAGGACTCTATTTTGAATCGGATCTCATCCGTATCTCATAGAGTTGGCCGCCCATACGTCGTAAGCCCATAGGACTCTATCCGATCGGATCCCTATCCGATCGAGCCGTATCCGAGTCCAACTCAAATATCTATTCTATCCCCTTAAGCGTGCGACCCCGTAGGTTCGGTATACTCGGTTTCGGCTATAGTCTAACTTAGCCGACCGTCGGCTCGAGTCCAACTCAGCCGACCACACATGCGCGCCTAGCAGCACATATTGACACCATAGTATACAAGAATATAATATCGGCTCGAACCCGTAATGTGTACACAAATCCCTTTGCCTCACGATACCGTTAAGCTATAGGCAAGATGTGTGCCATCCCTTCAATAGCTTAACCATTCACTCGAACCGTATTGGATTATCCGTCGTTGATTGACTCCTCAATCAACTTAGCATGGCCATGCATTTCCATAATCCATTACCTCGAGGGGCCCAGAGATATCTCTCCAAAGGAGGGGCAAATTCCATCTTGATCACTCACATCCCACTCCATGTTTCATAGCAAACCCGAAAACTACCTTTATAACTACCCATTACGGAATAGCGTTTGGTAGTCCCAAAGTAGGCTACTACACATGTTGGAATCCATGGTGATCTCGGGTCTAAGGACTTTGTACCAACACTACCCGAGACCAACTAATGGCACATTAATTCCCGTAGTGTCTCATGGTGGGTCTATCCAACAATGTGTTCTCCAACACATATGTCCATGTTTATTGATTTGGTATCTCCATACCCATGATCTATGAGACATGATCATCAATCAATAAACATGCCGATCTTAGAATCATATTTGTTCCAACAATATGACATATGATCAGGGATCGTTTAGAAATAGATTCATACATATCGAGTCTCATAAATAAGTCACGTACTTATTGATCAATACAAGATGTCTATTTCATGGAACTGAATAACACTTTATTCATAAATACATAAACATTGACGTGATATCCAACATCTCCATGTTGCCTCTAGGGCATATCACTAACAAGTAGCCGCCGATGTAGTGAACAATTTTCGATCTTGATTGCTTTGTGAATGTTGCTTGTAACCCTTGATGTGAACTTGTTGATGTCTAGCTTATTTATGTTAATGCCTTGACCCGAGTCTTCATAGAAAATTTCTTAAGTAATTTCGTCCGACTGTCACCAAGCCTAAGCTTGATTAGGTCGTCAAAAAATTCTCAGTCCTTATCTATTGAACTCGAATCAGAACACTAAACAATGATAAACCAAATATAAACAAGTTGTCGAAGAAAACCATGCTTTATTGACATATGTGCAGCCCCCGACTGCTAACTCAAGAAGTCATCTTGCTTGAGGTCGGCAGCAAGAATAACATGAAACTTAAGGCAATTTAAGCATAGTATGGTCGAAGATGTTCGATGTTCCAGGAGTTCTCCACCATGGATCCGTCTTCACGCTTTAGTCGATATGCTCTTGGCCGAGTCACCTCAAGCAATTATATATGGCCCTTCCCAAAGTGGAGTAATTTGTGATGGTCCTTGGTGGTTTGAATTTTGCGCAGAACTAAATCGCCGACAATAAAAGCTCGTGGTCGAACATTACGACTGTGGTATCGTCTGTCATTGAAGATATCTTGCCGACTGGATCAGGGCTGCCTCACGGGCCTCTTCCAGTAGGGTGAGGTCATCCACTCGGTCTTGATCGCAGCGTTCATCATTAAAGCTACGGACTCGAAGAGATTCGTACTCCATTTCGTTCGGCAACATGGCTTCTGCGCCATAGACCAAAAAGAAAGGAGTTTGGCCGGTAGCCTGGACTGGGCGTAGTCCGTAGGGACCATAGAACCGAGGGGAGCTCTTGGACCCATTTGCTGGCATAAGGGTTCAGTCGGTCAAACACTCGGGCCTTGATGCCTTGAAGAACCATGCCGTTGGCACGCTCAACTTGTTCATTGCTTTTGGGATGTGCGACCGATGCATAGCAGATTTTGATGCCGGAGTCTTCACAGAATTCCTTAAAGATGCCTCCAGTGAATTGGGTCCCATTATCGGTTATTATTCTGTTTGGGATGCCAAACCGGTGCACAATGTTGAGGATGAAGTCTCGTGCCTTGTCAGCGGTGATTGTAGCAACCGGCTTAGCCTCGATCTATTTGGAGAACTTGTAAATTGCGATGAATAAATGCGTGAATCCTCCTGAGGCCTTTTTGAAAGGACCGACCATGTCTAAGCCCCATACCGCAAAAGGCCAGGATAGTGGAATCATTTGTAGCTCTTGGGCTGGGACATGACTCTGCCGAGCGAAGAACTGGCAACCTTCACAGGTTCGGACCAGTTTGTCGGCGTCAGAGACCCCCGTAAGCCAGAAGAAACCTTGTCTGTAGGCTTTGCCCACCAAGGTGCGTGCTGCCGCGTGACTTCCGCATATGCCCGAGTGGATGTCCTGGAGTAGTTGTCATCCTTCCTCAGGCGTGATGCATCTCATTAGGACTCCAGAGGGGCTTCTCTTGTATAAATCAGAATCCACCATGACATAAGCTTGACAACGGTGTTGGACGCGTTCCACCTCATCCCGGTCTTCCGGCAGCTCTTGCTGAGTTAAAAATTTGATGAGCGGTGTCCTCCAGTCGGCGTAGATCATGGCGACTTGGTCTGCAGCTTGCTCGTTGGGAGTTGGTTTTGCTGCAACAGTCGGCTCATAGTGATTTTCTACGAAAACGTCCGTTGGGCAGACTTCTCGCTTGGACTGAACTGCGCCAACTCGTTAGCCGCCTCGTTGTTGTGTCTTAGGACATGGGATAGCTCCACCGTCAAACCGTCTTCAAGTTTGCGAACTTCTTGCCGGTAGGCCTCCATGGTGTCGTTCAAACGGGACCGAGTCTTTCATCACTTGGTTGACAACCAGCTGGGAATCTCCTTTCACGACCAACCGTCATATCCCGAGTGAAACAGAAAGTCGCAGTCCATGCAGCAGGGCTTCGACCTCGGCGACGTTGTGTGAGGCGGAGAAGTGGAGGTGGAGAACATATCTTAGCCTTTCCCCGGTTGGGGAGATTAGCACAACTCCCGCTCCCAAGCCGGTGATCCTCTTGGATCCGTCAAAGTGCATGGTCCAGTATTGTAGGTCCTCTCGAGGTACATCTTCTTATTGTTCGGTCCACTCGGCCAGGAAATCCGCCAGGGCTTGTGACTTTATAGACGTCCTCGCCTTGAAAGTTAAGTCCAGCGGCATCAGTTCCAGGGCCAACTTCGCGATGCGCCCAGTTGCCTCCCGGTTGTGGATGACATCGCCGAGTGGAAAAGAAGTGACGACGGTGACCGAGTGTCCCTGAAAGTAGTGCGCCAATTTTCTTGCGGTTATCAGAACACCATATAGCAATTTTTGTACCAGAGGGTAGCGAATTTTGGCTCCTGCCAGCACTTCGCTGACAAAGTAGATTGGCCTCTGAATCTTCTGGACTCATCCTTCTTCTTCGCGCTCGACCACAAGAACCGTGCTGACCACTTGGTGAGTCGCTGAGACGTACAGTAGCAGGGGCTCCTGAGGCTGAGGTGAGGCTAGGACGGGCGGCGTCGTGAGGAATTCTTTAAAATCTTCAAAGGCTTTGTGGGCTTCTGTAGTCCACTGGAAGCCGTCAGTTTTCTTCAGTAACCTGAAGAAAGGCATGCCTCGTTCGCCGAGTCGAGAGATGAATCGACTTAGCGCCACCATGCAGCCAGTATGAGCTTCTGAACATCTTTCTGGTTACTCAAGGGCTTCATATTCAGGATAGCGTTGATTTTTTCTGGATTAGCTTCAATGTCGCGATGGGACATCATGAAGCCGAGCAGCTTGCCTGATGGTACGACGAACATGCACTTCTCTCCGGTTCAGCTTCATTCGAAGGCCCGAATGTTTGCGAAGGTTTCTTCTAAGTCGGCAATCGGGTCTTCCTTCGCTTGGTCTTGATGACGACATCGTCGACGTAAGCTTCCACGTTCTTGCCGATCTGCGTTTGAAAGCATCTTTGAATCATGCGTTGGTATGTGGCTCCGGCGTTCTTCAGACCGAAGGGCATCGTGATGTAGCAGTAAGCTCCAAACGGCGTGATGCACGATGTTTTAAGGCGTCGGATTCTTTCAAGCTGATTTGGTAGTAGCCCGAGTAACAATCCGAAAGCTTAAGAGCGGCCATTGTCGAGTCCACGACTTGGTCAATGCGAGGCACCGAATGGATCTTTGTGGCAGGCTTTGTTGAGGTCGGTGTAGTCAGCGCACATGCGCCATTGTCATGTCTTCTTCCGAACCAGGACCGGGTTAGCCAACCAGTCGGGATGGAGAACTTCTTTAATAAAACCGGCGGCTAAGAGTTTTGTGAGTTCTTCCTTGATAGCATCCTTTCGATCCTGAGCAAAACGATGTAATCGTTGTTTGACAGGTTTCGCGCCATCTTTGACGTGTAAAGAGTGCTCAAACACCTCCCTAGGAATTCAAGGCATATCAGATGGTTTCCAAGCAAAAACATCTTTATTATTTTGGAGGAAGGTGACGAGCGCACTTTCCTATTTTAGGATCTAGCTCAGCGCCGATTACAGTAGTTTTGGAAGGATCCGATGGGTCAAGGGAGATTTTCTTTATTTTGGCGTCGGCTTGTCCCGCCTTGGCTATCTTCTTCGCGGGGATTTCATCCTCTCCAAAAGTTGATGCAGCCAATCAGATTTCTTCCTGGCCACACGATCTCTCACGAGATTGGGCCATGTCACAACTTTCCTTGTCGCAAGTGAAGGCTTGTTTGATGTCGCTGTGCAGGGTGATGACACCGTTGGGGCCGGGCATCTTCATGCAAAGGTAGGTATAATGCGGTATCGCCATGAACTTGGCGAGTGCAGGCCTTCCGATGATTTTGTGGTAGGCCGTCTCAAAGTCGGCCACCTCGCAAGTGATATTCTCCGTCCGGAAGTTCTCACGAACTCCGAAGGTGACTGGAAGGGCGATGTGTCCGAGTGGCGTGGACGACAGCCCCGGGATAACTCTGTGGAAGGGGGCTAAGCTTGTATTCAATTCGGGTCTCGGGATTTGCATCTCGTCCGTGGTCTTGGCGAACAAAATGTTGAGGCGCTACCCCCATCAATGAGGACGCGCTTCGCCTTGATGTTGTGGACCACCGGGTCTAGTACTAGGGAATACCGCCCCGGGTGAACCACTCGGTCGGGATGATCCGAGCGGTCGAACGTGATGGCCACCTCCGAGACCACCGTAGATATTGTGGGACCTCAGGTTGTGCCGCGTTGACGTCGCGGTCGGTTAGCTTCTGCTTCCTCTTGGACTCATAAGCTTGCGGCCCCCCGAAGATGTGATTCAGCTCGCCTACGGGGTCTTGAAAGGGCTTCGTATTTCTAGTCGGGTTGTTCTTCTTGGTCCCTGATGGATCGGCTTCGTCAGTCAGCTTCTTGTTGAGCTGTGCCGCATATTGTTCGGCGAATTGCTTATAAATAAAGCAGTCCTTGGCCGCATGCTTGTGGTTTGGATGATGCGTGCACTGAGCGTTCATGATTGCGTCGTAGGCCACGACTCGGGGGCGGCGTTGGGAGTTGGATGTCGCGGCAACCAGATCCTCAGGCCGGTGCTTGCGATCCTTCCGCCCCGGTTGTTGTTGCCATTATGCTTCTTAGGATGCCGGCTCCTCCCCACTGCTTGTCGTCCCTTCTGTCAGGCCGGTCTTGCCGCGCCGCCTTGATCGTGTCGCTGGATTTGGCATAGGAGTTCGCTGTCTCAAACATTTGCTTCACCGTCTTCGGTGGCTTACGCCCAAATTTTCCGATCAACAGTCCATCACGGACTCCCTTCTGGAAGGCGACGATGATGATGTCGTCGGTGATGTTGGGGATCTTGTTGCGTTTCTCCGAGAAGCGCCGGATGTAGTCCTTCAATGGTTCGTCTGGCTTCTGGATAACATTGTAGAGGTCGAAGTGAGTCCGAGGCCTTTCAAAGGTGCCCTGGAAATTGGCGATCAAGTGATCCCGTAACTCATTCCACGAGCCGATCGAGCCTCTTGGCAAGCTCGTGAGCGTTCCCGGCGAGTTGGTGAGGGCAACGGGTAAGTAATTGGCCATGGCCTTGTTGTCTCCTCCAGCTGCATGGATGGCGAGGGTGTACATGGTTAGCCATGACTCGGGGTCGGTCTTTCCGTCGTACTTCTCGATTCTGTCGGCTTAAAACCATTCGACCAATGCACTCGGCGCAGGTCCCGAGTGAACGCAGGTACTCCATCGTCGTTGCTGTCGGGCGATCCCCTTCGATCTTCGCGGAAGCGCTGATCTCGTTCTTGATAGCACCGGTCAAGGACTTCTTGCAGGTCACTCGGTGGGGTCCTTGGCAGGCTGCTTCGGTAGTCAGAGTTGTTGCTGCGGTGGACCCGGTCGTGGGCGAGTGGTCATCCATGCCGCTTCTTGCGGGAGTCGGCCGATTGCTCTTGATGCTTCCGCGTGGCCTCATGGCGAGGGTCTCTTGACCTTGTGGTCGTCCGATCTTTTTCAGGTCTCCTGTAATCCTTCGACCGAAGCGGCGGAAGTCGGCTTCTATCGGGCGTTTCTGCCACGGATTCAGTCGGCCTCCGTGCTAAGGTGGAGGGAGAGCAGTTGGCTGTATCCGCGACGATGGTCTTGATCTTGTCCAAGATGGGCATTACCGTGGCGGGTGCCGCTTCGATGATAGTGTTGAGGAGAGTGAGGCGGCCACGGCGTTACGTTGAGGCGTCCGGAAGATGTTGGTGTTGTCGACTCGCGTCGAAGTATGGCCTCCCGGGCGGATCGTCCAGTCGCCCTCAGGTCCCGCTTTCTCCTGTTGGCTTCCTCCTTGAGCCTCTTCTCATCTTCGCCGGCTTGCGCTCCTGCTCAAGTCCGGCTTGTTCTTCCTCCGCGACCCGGGCCATGGTGAGTCGGTCTCGGCCACCTCGGCCATGAGAACGTCGAAGCACTTCGGCTCGTAGTCCTTGTCGCAGTCGGAGTCGTTGGCCTCGTCCGAGGGGATGCCATAGAGATTGTCGAAGCCTGAAGAGCTGAGGTACTCATCGAGCTCCATAGATGAGCATGACCCGAACGGTTGGAGAATAACTGCGACTTCCCTTGAGCCTGGGTTGCTTGAATCTGGATCGCTCCAGTCCGGGTCGTAGCTTGATGACGGGGGCTCCTCCGAGTGGGTCGGTTTCGACTCGAAGGAGAGGAGTTTGCAGTAGACCTCAGCGGCGTTTGGTAATCCAAACGGTGCCGAGAGGGTTTCTCCTCCCGAGTGGGCCGATTCTGATGGGGAGGTGAGAAGACAGCTGTAGATCTCAGCGGCGTTCGGTAGTCCAAACGGCGCCAAGAGGATTCCTCCTTCCGGGTGGGTGGACTTCATCCTGGAAGTCAGAACTTTGTCGTAGATCTCGGCGTTGTTCGGTAGCCCGAACGGCGCCGAGCGGGTTTCCCCTTCCGACGGTCCGAATCCGAGTCGGAGAAGGAGATCTTGTCGAATCCTTTGGCGGCGAGTCGTCGATGCTCGATGAAGATCCCATCGCGCTTGCCGACGAGATTGAAGTAGAAAACTTGACGCGCGACCCCCTACCTGGCACGCCAACTGTCGAAACTTGGTTTCGGCAATAGAAATTTGGGAGTGCAGTCAAGTTTGCCAAGCACGATGGGTTAGGTGAAAAACGAGGTTTAGACAGGTTCAGGCCCTCTCGTGAGGTAATACCCTACTCCTGTTTCGGGGATTCGATCTGCTGAGTGTTTATTGATCTCAAGATCTGTTGCTCTTGTGTTGCATATGAAATATGATCTAGCATATCCCTCAAGGGACGCCCTTTACCTCCCTTATATAGTCTTGGGGGTGGGTTTACAAGTCGAAAACCCTATCATACTCTAAGTCGGTTTCCTCAATCTTACCAAACCATGACTATGAGATGTTGCCTTGTCTAATCGGTAACGTAATACCCAAGTCATAGTCGGTTTACATAATTAGAAGGCGTAACCTATCCCTATTACCAATCGGATAAGCTTCCCATGTGGGCATCCGATTGTCATAATCTCCACAGCTGGCGCGATCGGTTGCTTCTTCTTTGGTTTCTTTGCAGGTGCAGCCGATGGTTTCGCGCTTGGAGCAGCTCTTTTTTGACGGGCCAGCGGCTGGCGCGTCTGTCCGTGCAGCAAAGTTTTCAGTTTGGGCGCATCCCAGCCGATGGCCGATGGAGCTAACCCACACCCGTTCGACAGAACGCCTGTGCGGTACTCGATGGGGATGCCCGAATTGCTCATCGTCGGCCGTTCGGTTTCAGTCACCAGCAAGAGAATAAGAGAGAATTTTTTCAAGTGTTAACAGACCAAATCGGCCGATGATTTAAAAGGAAGAGTAATTTGAAGTATGAGACTTACTGAGGAGATTTCGTCTGGCAGCAGCAGAGTGATGAAGTGGGAAGACCGCTCATGAAAAATATGATGTTTGATCTCGACCCACCAATGGTCATTAGATTAGATCGATAGGCCGTTGACATATTTGATCTTGCAATAATAGTTGGCTGCAAGGTGACCAATTTTCTAAAATGCCTAAAATTTGATAATGTGGCCTAACAAGAGAAAACTTGTTATTCTGTTATAAAAATTATTATAGCGGGAGGAGAGATTTGCGGCACCAGATTTCAAGTTAGATCATGACACTATACCACTAGTGTCCTCTCGACGTACTAAGGACTTGAACAACTGACATTTGCATAAATGTGAACATGTGGTATTTAAATGATGTATAACAATAACCAACTGGACTCGGTCCGGCGATGAAATTTCCACAGTCGAGCTGAAACATATATAAGTTAACATGTCGAAGCAGAGCAAAATATATTTGTGGCGAAGGCAACTAGTAGGGCCATTTCTCCCAAACTTCATTTCACCATCGGTAAGAGTGCTTGTCCTATCTCTTCTACTTTGGTTACAGACGAAGAACTGGAAGAGGAGGAAGAGGATAGGAGGTGACCAAGAACTAGTGGATCAATGGATCATCAAATCACCGTCCTGCGATTATCCAAGATACTTCCGTTCGGTACTAATCGACTATCGATTTTTGCTCTTCCCTTCTCTCCTACACATTGCACAGAGCCAGCTCTTTTAGCAAGTTGATCAGATTTCATACCACTTGATGCCTCCTACTTATTAGGTCGATCCATTCTTTCAAAATCATTTTTGCGATGTTTCGAAGAAAACATTTTTTTTGTTATCGTCGTTAGAGTACTGCTACGTGTCAAATGCCAGCTTAAGACATCGAATAATAGGTTTATATTGTAATATCTATTGATATGGTTCAGAACACGATAATTTTCGAGATTCCTGCGTGATCTCTTCCCATTTTTAACGTGTTAGCAATGAACAAGCATCATATCCAGTTAATGCAGTTGCAGTGTGATCGCGTTAAGACGAACAAATTCATTATCTCTGATCACAAATCCATGAGCATGTTATGCCAGGGTAGCATCGGAAGTAAACGATTCGTAAATGGATAAAACTTAAGAAAAACTCCTGTGTAGTGTGCACTGCCATAGCAGTTGAGACAGAGGCAGAGGCAGAGGCAATTGATTGGTTAGTTTAACTCGGTATTTATGCTGCTTGATAACAGTCGGTTACTTTTTGTGTAGTGACTTGTGTATCGCAGTTAATCCTACAAAAGTTTTATTTCAACTCAAACTGATGTTTGCAAGACACAACATAAAACTAAGCCAGTTACTGACAGAACAAAATATGAATAATAATGTTATATGCAAGATAAATTCACTATGATTCAACAAAAACACTTATAATTTTCAGGACAAACGTTAGATCATAACAGGATACGTATCTACTTCCTCCGGTCAAAAAAGCATGTCATTTCGGTCGTTGACACTACTTTAAAAACATTTTTCCTTGCAATTCCAAGGGCAAATCAAATCATTTGAAAAGCCTGGTAAAACTATAGTATAATGAAGGTATCTTTTGAGGTAAATCAACCAATATGATTCCCCAGATCGCGGATGCAGAAATATCTCTATGGGTGTACAGATTAAAAAAACACTACTAAATGAATTGAAGCATAAATAGCTCCAGTGCTCCATTAATGGGTTCCAACTGATTCATTGAGTGGAATACTACCAACTTAGGGCCAAGTCATGTATTGATGTATAATACATATATTACATACTCAATCTTTCGTAAAAACAATTTGGATGTATATTTGTTACGCCCATGTCCTACTGTGCCTCACCCTGTGATTTTCACACATTCAATCTAGATATACAAAAGATATTGATGTTTAAAATTTTCAAAGCTTGACTTAACACATGTCTAAAATGACATGTTTTCGAGGCCAAAGGAGTACTTGAGGGTAAATTTTAAATGGCCATAATTTACTCGTATAGCTTTATATCTTTAAAATGCCGCTGTTAACTTTTAAAGCCATCCAAATTGTTATCCATTCACTTAAATACCATTTCCATCAAATTTTACCCTCCATGTATTAATTAGCTAAGACATTTTTTACCATTCTCCATCCTCTTTTGTTCATTCCTCTCCTTGGTCTGCTCAATATATTTTGTCTCCTATGTTCTAAGCACGAAGGGATCTCATATAATGGGAGGCAGGCCAAAGGAACAGAAAGGCGGAAGGCCACCACGGTGTCATGGCCGTTGGTCATCATGATGCAACAAACCTGTGTGGAATTGCACAATCTTGACCGAAGTCTCTGGTGATGTTGCCGCAGCCCTCGTCACCATGGAAGCACATTCCTCTCTAATATTCGAGTTTTGGTTAGAAATGGTTTTCGCTTGTTAGAGTGCGTGCAGTAAAACTTTGAAGTCCAACTCACTAACAGATAATAAAATATTAATAGTTGATATGTGGAAATGAGATAGAAGATTTTTCATGAAAAATTACTTCCATGTAATTAAACTTTTAATGATTGTCATTAATATATGACTAGAAAAACTAATAGGCGAACATGTACATTAGAGACTATGTCGATGTCCTAAACAACAAGTAAAAAACAGGAGTAACAAGGTAGTATGCAAAGTGTTCCTTTGAAAGTTTAGGTGACATACAAGCCATAAAGTTTGTTCACTATGTTTCTTTTTATCCCCTAAATATCCACATATAAAGAACACTGGAAACACCTTTTTCAGAGAGTTCATATGGCACTGGTGCTACTGCTCAGCGTTGCAATCATGGTGCATCTCAAACCTATATCAGCTCAGCCTGCCCTGGGATGCCAGACACATTGCGGTGATGTGGAGATCCCATACCCATTTGGCATTGGCGCAGGCTGTGCTATTGAACGAGGCTTTGAAATAACTTGCAACAGGACTGCTGATGGAACTATGAAGCCATTCACTACTAATGTCGAGTTCCTAAATATTTCACTGCTCCATGGTCAAAGTCGGCCATTTAACTACCTCTCAACATATTGCTACAATTATAGCACAAGATCAATGGAGCGAGAAACATGGTCGCTTGACTTTACGCAATCACCATACCGCTTCTCCAACATACATAATAAGTTCGTAGTTATTGGCTGCAACACAACATCATACATCTACAATAGTTATGACATGAAAGCCTATACGTCAGCATGTGCATCAGTTTGTGGGAGCACTGAAGCTGATAAATGGCTCATGTGTTGGTGTAGGCTGCTGCCAAAGCTCCATACCCAAAGGATTAAATCGCTATGATATTTCTATGTAAGATGTATACAATGATTCAGGTAGCTGGCGGTTCAACCCATGCAGCTATGCAGCTCTGGTTGAAACAGACTCATTTAGTTTCAACATAGAGTATATAACTACTAAAAGGTTCAATGAGACCTACATGGGCCGGCAGCCGCTAGTGCTGGACTGGGCAATTGGAAATGTGTCATGTGAAGTGGCAAAACAGATGACTTCCTATGCATGCCACAGCGGAAACAGTGAATGTGTGGATTCGAACAATGGCCCAGGGTATTTATGCAACTGCACCAAGGGGTATCAAGGGAACCCTTACCTCCGTGATGGATGCACAGGTATGTTTTTGTATTACCTATAAGTGTATCCAGAGAATCTTGGGTAGCCAATACTTCGAAAACAATCAAAAGAATAAAAACAATTACAACATATCCTTTATTTTATATCAGTTTGACCTTCTGTTGATCTGGTGAGAATGTGAGGTCCATATGTTCACCGCTTTCATTTCTTTTCCCGTTTTAACAAAAAAATGTTGGTAGGCACACGTTGTTTTTAGTTTTTAAAAGAATTGTTTTATTGGTACATTAATTTGCAATGTTATTGAGTTGAGCAAATGATCTGTTTGTTTTTATGATGCAGATGTTAACGAATGTGAGCAAAATCCAAGCCCATGTCCAAAGAGGGCAACTTGTCACAACACATTAGAGACTACTATTGTTCATGCCATCCAGGAAGAAAGCTGGTAAAGGAAACAAACTCTTGCAACCCAGACATCAACCTGATCATAGGTAAAGAGCTAAAAGTTGGGAGCTTGTTATTCTCTATTCTATTTTAGGAAGTTAATGCATAACTTCAGCAGTAAGAATTATGTTTAAGGGTCCCTTATTTAAAAGGTACATGTAAGCCCCAACTTGTCACAAAATCATCCATGAATGGAAAATTTCAAGCACTAAAAACAGAAAGGCATAGGACGCAGTCAAGCATACCAACCAGAGAGGGAAAACTTTTAGTGGCATGGGCATGGGCATACAAATGGTGTGTTTTACGAATTTTTAATGGAGATCATGAGAGAGCATGAAACTAGTAAAATCGGCAAAAAGTAAAATACAAATTTATCCGTGGAAGACATCAGTGCATTATTGGTAGAGTGATTATGTTGTATCATTAACTAAGTCTGTGTCACCACAATGAATCAATTAGAAATGACTTTGTTAATGCAACTTTTATAGGTTAATTTAATAAGCCTATTTGATACTAATCTATGCAGGTGTGTGCATTGGCTCTGTAGTTATATTGATTATCATTTTCATCGTGCGAATAATTTTCGAGAGAAGAAAGCTTACAGATGTCAAGAGAAAATATTTTCAGCAACACGGAGGGCTGCTGTTATTTGAGAAGATGAAATCGGATCAGGGACTTGCATTTAAGGTGTTCACTCAAGCAGAACTACAACAAGCAACAAACAAGTTTGAGAAGAGCCGGATTCTTGGACATGGAGGGCATGGCACTGTGTACAAGGGAATAACTAAGGATAACATTCCAGTGGCAATTAAGAGATGTGCACTGATTGATGATAGGCATAAGAAAGAATTTGGTAAAGAAATGTTGATTCTTTCACAGATCAATCACAAGAACATTGTTAAGCTACTAGGTTGCTGCCTTGAGGTTAATGTCCCAACGCTAGCGTATGAGTTCATCCCAAATGGAACATTATCTGACCTTATTCACGCAAAAAACCGTATGTTTCATATCCCTTTCAGTTCTCTCCTAAGAATCGTCAATGAGGCAGCTGAAGGGCTTGCATTTTTACATTCCTATGCAAACCCACCAATTTTGCATGGTGATGTGAAAACCTCTAACATCCTTCTTGATGAGAACTACATGGCAAAGGTATCAGATTTTGGAGCCTCTATATTAGCACCAACTGATGAAGACCAATTTGTGACTATGGTTCAAGGGACATGTGACTATTTAGATCCTGAATATCTGCAAACATGCAGATTGACAGACAAGAGCGATGTTTATAGCTTTGGTGTGGTCCTCTTGGAGGTCCTCACTGGGCAGATGCCATTGAAACTTGAAGGCCCTGAGATACAGAAAAGCTTGTCATCAAGTTTCCTATTGGCAATGAAGGAGAATAATCTTGAGGAAATGTTGGACAGTCAAATTAAAGATCATGAGAGCATGGAACTGCTCAGTGGGCTTGCAGATATAGCTAAGAAATGCTTAGACATGTGCAGTGACAATAGGCCATCAATGAAAGAGGTATCTGAGGAGCTTAGCAGACTACGAAAACTTTCAAAACACCCTTGGATACAGCGTGATACTGAGATAGAGAGCTTACTCAGTGGACCATCAACCAGTAACTTTGAAACCGAGCACAGCACCGAGTACACAAGGAAGGACGAAGAAATGCCCATAAACCCAAGCACTTCATACTTTATCCGGTGAAAACAAACTGTTACAAGATTGTACTCAAGCGTTTCCACTTTCGTCCTTAACCTTATCCTGTCAAGTTCAGTGGCTACGTTTTATATTGCAATTAGCAATAATTTCTGTTGGGTAGCAAACTTTGACACCATATATGCTTGTGACAGTTTACCACGATTAAATCTATTATGCTATATTAAATAAGTTCCACTGAACTGAACTGAAGTGTCCAAAAATTCTTGAAAACTGATAAGCTTAGTGGCTGCAGAAGTTTGTGTTTTCTGTTTATTCCGTAAATTTGACTGAGTTCAATCTTAAAATAAGATATAACTAACTTACTTTGGGGTGGTTCGGTAGTTGAAAGCTAGCATCCTTGGCAACAATTAAGAGGTGCTGAGGAGAAATCTTCACATGTGGCTTCCATCGTTGTGCATAATTGTGCCAAATCTGTCAGTCCTGCACGCAAGAGAAAATTGTAAACGATTTTATTGAACTATGCGGAATCAGCAAGATGGAATCTATCATGGATACATTCAATCGACGATACCGAGAATCCAAGGGGTGGATACCAGGAATGGTCGGGATCGATCTGCACTGACCGGATGGGATTGGGGATTAATCGACGATCTGCACTGATCGTTCTGCACGCGGTGTGCCGTGTTTGCCGCCCCGAGGGGATGGGCGGGGTTGATCGGTGCCGAGAAGGATGCGGCACGGTGTGAAGTGTTGCCAATCGAGAAAACGAGTAGCAAAAAGTAGATTCTAGCACCTTGATATTGATCTCAATGACCCTTTATATAGGGTGATTACAAGACTAGGATTCTAGGCATTTAGTATATTACATCAATTAGCAATAAGGATGATTTATGTCCTCAATTATATGGCTGTTACAAATGAGTTGATTGCTGCCATAGTTGCTCTTTGATGAATATTTGATGAGAATTGTTTTCTGAGAATCTATTAGGCATGCTCAACATGCTTATCGGTGTCCCTAAATAAATCTCTAAAATCAAAAATTTTAGTATCTATATATATCTCAAAAATTAAAAATTCTCTAAATTACCTCTCCCGTTCATCTCTCTTTCTCGCGTCGTGTGAAGTCTTGCGCGGTGAACTGTTCATTCCCGCCCGCCGCATTCGGCTTTTCTACCCCGCGCGTCGCAGAGGAGGAGGGTTAGGGCTGATGCGGAGTTGGTAGGGCTGGAGAGGCCGGCGAGCACGAGGCGGAGGACGAACAGGGGCCGCGATGGTGCCCCGGACGGGCTACGCGGACCGGCGTGGCGTCGGGTGGGTCGCGCTCGCGGAGGGGGATGGACTGGAGAGGAGCTGCGTCGGCCGACGAGGCCGTGGCTGAGGAGGAACAGAGGCGGCGGTGGCTCGCCGGACAGTGTGTGGAGTTGCGCTGCGTCGACGGGAGCGGCGGACTGCGAGGATGGGTCACGGAGGAGGGCTAAGGCGCTCGTGGAGGGGGCTCCGCCGAAGAGAAGCTGCGGCAGCTGGCGAGCTCGCGACGGAGAAGGAACCGAGTCGGCTGCGGAGGAGGTGAGTCGCATTCCATCTATTGTATTGCTCTGCGTCCCATAGATTCGAATTTTGCTCTGCTCCCTAGATTGCATTGCCTTCACCCAGATTGCATTGCAAGTAACTAACTGTTCATTGAGAGTTTATTATCCTGAAGATGTATTATCTGAGCTATATCAACATGGTCGAAATCATCCCGTGATACCACTTGCAGTGTAAATTACTCAGTGATATGACTATAAAACTCTGTTAAGTACGATGATAGTCTATGAATGCTTCAGCAATTCGAAACTTAATTTGAAAGTTCATTTTGAGGTATTTTCATCGTAGTTAATCTTTCGTCATTGGTTTTTATCTTACTGCACCCAGTCGCATGCTGCAGTGATGCTCTCAGATGCATACCTTGCATATATAGTTATCAGTTTCAGCCAGAAATCAATCAGGTCAGTAATCTGTCACAACTTGTATGGAAGATTTCACGAGGAAGGAATAGAAAGTTCAGTTATTGTGCATTGTGTAAAATCAAGTAAATTCAGAATTGAGCTTTTGGATGTGAAATCATACGTGTCTGGGCATGTGGTCTGGTCCTTGCTGCATTCTTCCCATCCTGGCACTCGTTGTGACCATTCTCCTGAAACGCCAAAAGCTCGATGAATCAGCTATCTTGTCAAGCAGAAGTAGAGCATCCCCAAATTCAGAAAAAACATGATCACATTTTTCATACCGTTATATTCTGAGTTAGTGCATCCACAAATTCAGCTACACCTTCCTCATAGTAGTCGTCTTCTGACGTTTCGATGATGTTGTCATCCCAAACCTGAGGACATCATCAAGAACAAAGGATTCAGAATTATGTTTTTCACAGTTTTCCTAATTGATTTAGTCAGAACCGTGGCCATGTTATGAATTTTTTTTCGTAGTGGGATGTTTAGCCTGAATATTCGACTTACATGGTGGAGAACAGTCTTCCTTGTGTACCAGTGCACATCAATGGTGTTGCCTCCTTTATCAGAGGTAAACCCAACATGAAGCGGCTGCATCAACCGGCCAGTGCAATTTATACACAGTAATCTCCCAATAATTATACACTAATAGTAACGATGCAGTAGCCTACTAGAGGCGTACTGATCACATCTTTTTCAGGTACCTAACTGGTGGATGTACCAATCCTTTTCTATACCATGTATCTTTTTTTTGTATGAACCTGGATGTTTATACTTTACATAAATGCTTGTTTGATTAGCAATGAGAAGATATAATTACTTGTTCTTTTGTTGTATTGCATTGCCTTCACAGTTCTTATGCGTTCAGATCTTGTTGCAAGCTCATTAACACCTTCAAAACTATTATGTTCAAAATCAGTTTCTCTCTCGTCCTTGATCATCATGTTATGCATAATCACGTAAGCCTTTATAATTTGAGCAAGAGTACATTGATTCCAATAATTAACAGGATCACGAACAATGACAAAACGGGCTTGAAAAACGCAAAAAACACGCTCCACATCCTTCCTTGCAGCTTCTTGTGCTTTTGCAAAATACTTTTGCTTGTTCCCCTGTGGCATAGGTATAGTTTTTATAAAGACAGCCCAATTTGAATAAATATCATCGGTTTGATAAAAACCCATTGTATATTCATGTCCGTTGATGATATAATTGACCTTTGGTGCCTGCCCTTTCGCCAACTTTGCAAATAAAGGTGAACGTTGAAGCACATTAATATCGTTATGAGATCCTGGCATCCAAAAAAAGATGTCATATCCATAGATCTTGTGATGCTACAACTTCTACGATTATTGCAGGCTCATGCATATGTCCTGAACTGTCCATGCCAGCCTTTTGAACAATTCTTTCATCTCCAAGTGCATGCAATCTATGGATCCGAGCATTCCAGAAAACCTCGACTCTCCCCAATTGCCATTAGTCTCGATGTGTCATTTTTATTTGGCGACCGAAGATATTCCTTCCCAAAAACATCCACAACCACATTGACAAACTTTACCAAACTTTCAATAGCTGTGCTTGCGCCAATTCACACATACTCATCTGTCGCATCAGCGGCTATCCCATAAGTCAATATCTGCATTGCCGCTGTTACCTTCTGCAAACAACTTAGTCCAAGTTTACCAGTGGCGTCTCTTTGATAAACAAAATATAAATCATGCTCCTCGACGCCTTCCTTTATACAAAGGAACAATGTACGACCCATACAAAATCTACACATAATAAAGATAATGGTATGAGTAAATATAAATACAATCATTAATACCTACACTAATTAATGTTTCGTATGTGCGCCGAAACATGGTAGGACTATACGTAGGATCTTCTGAAAAATAATCTTCAAACAATCTGACATATCTAGCTTGTCTATTACGTTCAATAACTCGATGACCGGGAAGAGAACCAAGATGCGACCCGTCATTACCTCCGTCATCATCGCTGCCTGGCAAAGATGGAGTACAGCGACAATGAAGTCGATATCATTTTTGGATGACGACTCCAAATAATAACGCATCAATGCAGTAATCATTTTTGGATGATGACTCCAAATAATAACGGATCAATGCGCTATGTTGGTTCATTAGAGTGCAGCTCAGCCAAAAACACAAGCATAGAACTGTGTTTTGTTTTTGGATGAAAATGTTGTTTATGTTCCAAATTCATCTACAAACAAAGGCCGACTTCTGGCCGTAGCGTAGCGGAGGCCCGTCGCCAGAGGCTTGGGCCGGAGCCCGCGGTCCACACTTACCCAGTTTAGGGTTTCCTTATACCCAGTTTAGGGTTTCTACCTTATTTAAGTTCCCGTAAGCCGCCGCATGGGATAAGTCGATTCAGTAGTAAATCCCGGGCGTTCGTAACCTCACCAAGATATAGTAAAGATTGTTGTCGGCCGGCGCCCGTGGTTTTTTCCCTCTCGTGTTGGGAGGGTTTTTCCACGTTAAATCTCGTGTGTTCTTTGCGGTTGATCTTGTTTACTTCTTGTTTTACCGTCATTGCGTCTAACAAGTGGTATCGAGCTGAGTTCTTCGGATCGTGGAGTCGCGATGGCGTCAATGAAGTTTGATCTACGCCGCTCGACTACAAGACGAGGTTTTCGCGTGGCAAGTGAAGATGAGGGCGATACTCGCCCACCAAACACAGGATCTGGATGAGGCACTGGAAGGATTCGGAAAGAAGAGCAAGAAAGATTGGACTCCGAGGAGATCCGCAAGGATCGTAAGGCTCGTCGCTTATTCAGCTTTATCTTTCTAATGATATTTTGCAAGAAGTGCTGCAGAGAAAACTGCCGCAGTAACTCGGTTGAAACTGAATCGATCGCATGTCAAAGGATCTAACCAAGAAGATGCATTTGAAGATGAAGCTTTTCTCGCACAAGCTCCAGGAGGGAGGATCGGTAATGTCTCACATATATGTTTTCAAGGAGATCGTGGCCGATCTAAAATCCATGGAAATAGAATTTGAGGATGAGGATTTGGGACTTCGTTATTATGTTCTTTGCCTAGTTCTTATTCCAATTTTCGTGATACCATATTGATAAGCCGTGATGAACTAACCCTAGCGGAAGTTTATGAGGCACTCAGTAAGGAGAAAATGAAGAGTATGGTGCGGGGTGATGGCCAATCATCCTCCAAGGGCGAGGCGCCGCATGTCGTGGCGAGATCGAGCGTAAGTCCGAGAACAACAACCGCGACAAGAGCCGTGGACGTAGCAAGTCAAGAGACAAGATGTTCTGCAAATACGTAAGAAAACAAATCACTTCATCGAAGATTGCTTGAAGTTAAAAAATAAGGAGAAGAGGAAGAATGTGCACCAACGAAACATAAGTCCGTTGAAGGTAATGCCTCTGTTGTCTCAGTGCGACTCTAATGACTCGGTGATTGTCTCGTTGTATTTGCGGGTTGTGTTGCTAGTCATGATGAATGGATACTCGACTCGCGGCCTCTTTTCATATCTCGCATTAACAAAGATTTGTTTAGTTCATATAAGTACGTGCGTAATGGAGATGTCGTGCGCATGGGGGATGATAACCCGTGTAAAATCGTTGGTATTGGATCCGTTCGTTGAAGATGCATGATGGCATGGTGCGCACGCGGAGAACGTGCGACATATCCCGGGGATGGCAAGAAACCTTATTTCGATCAGCACACTTGATGATGAAGGATTCAAGTACTCCGCTAGAGGTGGAGTTCTCAAGGTTTCAAGAGGTTCGCTTGTTTATATGATTGGTGATTTAAATCCCATTAAATTATATGTCCTTAGAGGTTCTACTTTGCATAATTCCATGTGCATGCAAGTGTTTCGATAATAATAAGACGACTCGTGGCATAAGCGCCTTGGACATATGAGCGAACTCGGTATGGCGAGTTGATGAAGAGAAACCTCGGATGGCTGCACACGAGCAAGATGAAGTTTTGTGAACACCGCATCTTTGGTAAGCATAAGAGGGTGAAGTTCAATACCTCGGTTCATCGCACCAAAGGTATCCTTGAATATATACATGCTGATTTGTGGGGGCCTTCTCGTAAGACCTCATATGGTGGTGCTAATTATATGCTTACTATCATTGATGATTATTCTCGCAAAGTGTGGCCATATTTTCGAAAAGTAAGAATGATACCTTTGCTGCATTTAAAGAGTGGAAAACCATGATAGAAAGGCAACCGACAAAAAGGTAAAGCGCTTCATCGACAATGGTGGTGAATTTTGCTCCCGGAGTTCAAAGCTTTTTAGGAGAGAAGGCATCGTGAGACACCACACTATTCCGTACACTCCGCAGCAGTAACGGTGTGGCCGAGCGCATGAACAGGACCATCATCTCCAAGGCCCGTTGCATGCTGTCCAACGCAAAGATGAGTAAGCATTTCGGCGAAGCCGCCAACACCGCATGTTACTTGATAAACAGATCGCCTTCTATTCCACTTGATAAGAAAACTCCTATTGAGGTATGGTCGGCAAACCCGCGATTACTCACGGCTTAAAGTTTTTGGTAGCACCGCCTATGCTCATGTTGATAATGGAAAGTTAGAGCCTAGAGCTATTAAATGTCTTTTTCTTGGTTATGGTTCGGGTGTTAAAGGATACAAATTATGGAATCCCGAAACAAGAAAGACCTTTATGAGCAGGAATGTTGTCTTTAATGAATCGGTTATGTTCAATGACAGTGCTTCTATTGATATTGTGCCGATGCGCTTCGATAATGAGTAGCGAGGTTTGGTCTTGAGGTGGAGCACATGAATGTTCTGAAGAAGAAATTATTGATGAAAATTATGATGACAATGTTGATCTGTTCAGCACTCACCCTGTTTTGCAAAGCAAGATGATCGCCTATTGCACTCCGCAGAGAGAAGAGAAGTCGTGGGGCTCCTAAACGGTTGATTGAAGAATGTAATATGATTTATTATGCTTTGAGTTGTGCTGAACAGTGGAGAATAATTATGAACCAAATACATACTCGAGGCTATTGCATCCGGTGATCGTGGAAAGTGGATTTCAGCAATGCAAGAAGAAATGCAGTCCTGGAGAAGAATTGTACTTGGGACGTTGTACCATTGCCTAAGAAGAAGAAGACCGTTCGTTGCAAGTGGATCTTCAAGAGAAAGGAGGGTTTATCTCCTAGCGAGCCTCCAAGGTACAAGGCAAGGTTAGTGGCTAAAGGTTTTAGTCGATTTGGTGTTGACTATAATGATGTATTCTCTCCCGTTGTCAAACATAGTTCTATTCGTACTTTCTTGATATTGTTGCTATGCATGATCTTGAGCTTGAGCAGCTAGATGTCAAGACACATTTTTGCATGGAGAGTTAGATGATGAGATATACATGGACCAGCTGAGGGGTTCAAATTCCCTGGAAAAGAAAATCATGTTTGCAAGTTAAAGAGGTCCTTGTATGGTTTGAAGCAGTCCCCTCGTCAGTGGTATAAAAGGTTTGATTCATTTATGTTGGCACATGGTTTTAAAAGGTCAAATTATGATAGCTGTGTGTACATCAAATTTGTGAATGGATCACCCGTGTATTTGCTGTTATATGTTGATGACATGTTGATTGCTGCCAAGAGCAAGGAACAAATTGCTACTCTGAAGAAGCTGTTGAGTAGCGAGTTTGATATGAAGGACCTTGGTGCTGCTAAGAAGATCCTAGGTATGGAAATTACTAGGGACAGGAAATCTGGTTTGTTATTTCTTAGTCAGCACAATTATATTCAGAAGGTTCTTAAACGCTTTAATATGCAAGATGCAAAGCCTGTTAGCACTCCCATTGCACCTCATTTTAAATTGTCTGCAAAGCAATGTCCTAGTACTGATGATGATATTGAGTACATGTCAAAGGTGCCATATTCGAGTGCTGTTGGTTCATTGATGTATGCTATGGTTTGCTCTCGCCCGGATTTATCACATGCTATGAGTTTGGTCAGTCGATATATGTCTAATCCTGGCAAAGAACATTGGAGGGCAGTTCAGTGGATTTTCAGGTACCTTCGTGGGACGGCAGATGCCTGCTTGAAATTTGGCAGGACTGACAGTGGAGTCATTGGATATGTGGACTCAGATTATGCTGCTGATTTAGATAGGCGAAGGTCACTCACAGGATATGTGTTCACTATTGGCAGTTGTGCTGTGAGCTGGAGAGCAATATTGCAGCCAGTTGTTGCATTATCTACCACTGAAGCAGAATACATGGCAGTTGCAGAAGCTACAAAAGAATTGATATGGTTGAAAGGTTTATATTCTGAGTTATGTGGAGTTGATTCTTGCATTAACCTATTTTGTGATAGTCAAAGTGCTATATGTCTCACTAAGGATCGATGTTTCATGAGAGAACTAAGCACATTGATATCAAGTACCATTTTGTGCGTGATGCTATTGCACAAGGGAAGTTAAAGGTGTGCAAGATTAGTACACATGATAATCCAGCTGATATGATGACCAAGCCAGTTCCTGTTACCAAGTTTGAGATTTGCTCAAGCTTGGTCGGTATTTCAGTTAGCCCATGAGGCTATGGTGCCAGTGGTATTTTTCTTTGTTATGTTTTCAGGTGGGGATTGATTGATGCTGCGAGGAAGGAATTTGTCTCAAGGTGGAGTATGTTGTTTATGTTCCAAATTCATCTACAAACAAAGGCCGACTGCCAGTAGCGTAGCGGAGGCCCGTCGCGCAGGCTTGGCCCCCGCGGTCCACACTTACCCGGTTTAGGGTTTCCTTATACCCAGTTTAGGGTTTCCACCTTATTTAAGTTCCTGTAAGCCACCGCATGGGATAAGTCGATTCAGTAGTAAATCCCAGGCGTTCTGTAACCTCACCAAGATATAGTAAAGATTGTTGCTGGCTGGCGCCCGTGGTTTTTTTCCCTCTCGTGTTGGGAGGGTTTTTCCACGTTAAATCTCGTGTGTTCTTTGCGGTTGATCTTGTTTACTTCTTGTTTTATCGTCATTGCGTCTAACAGAAAAAACATAAAAAAAACACATTAGATACTCATCCGCTGAAGCACACATTAATTAGATAAACAAACCTTTGTCTATATTCTGGGATATATGGCTGTATACGAACATTTGGTCATTATCAGAGAATCTACTCAGCTGTATCTCACCTTATGTGGAGTTTTTCTCCAACACCTTGATTTTAATCTCATGATTTGTAGACTTCAAAGCATACGAACAGAAGCTCACGATCAGGGTATACGAACACACGCGGTGCCGATTTGCATACTCCGTGGTGATCAGCAGGATTCACGTGTTTCTATTGTCAAGATGCAAACTTTGTCGCGTGGTTCTGTCGCACGATCTTCCTCCTCCTTCTGGTGGATCTGATTCACGCCAGCGCAGCACCGTGGAGACCGCACGTCGCCAGCAATCTACTAGCCGCCGTCACATGGCACCAATCACCAGCACACATGCGCTGCTGCGCCGTCACCAACCAAAATCCACCAGCACGCATGGCGCCATCGCCAACCAAAACCCACCAGCATGCGCGGCGCTGTCGCCAACCAACAACAACCAGTGCGTGCAAAAGAGGGCACCAGCACCTGCGCCGTTGCCAGCCAACAGCCACATGCACGTGCGCCCGTGGCAAATATCCAATCGATTAGTTAGTTAACAAATTGGGAAGTAGTATACATGTTGTAAGAAAATAAATTTTGATGGTTCGACTTTGCCATCGCTAATAAGCTTTGTAACTGATAATTCTTGCGTACATCTAGCACAATTCTACACTTCATAATTTCAAAAAAGAAATTGATGGGACATAAAATAATAATATGCACAAAATTTACTTATATTATGAATGATTTTCTATTCATTTTTGAAATATAGTGAAAGCTTTAGCGGCCACTATGACGATGGAAATCCACTACCGCTCTGCTATCCACTAGTTTTATCCTCAATCCAAAGGCCGTGTGGGCCTCGACAGCCAACGCACTCCATCACCCCGGTCATCCTAAGTTTGTGGCCGCATCATGCCCGAAGCTGGAAGCTAAGGTGGCCCGTTACGATGCCTAAGGACTTGTTTGGGGAAGTTTTGACAGTTGTAGCTTCTCCTATAATCTTCAGCTGACAGAAGTTCCCATGAACAGTCCAGATTTTCAACTCATGCTATACACACACGTGTTCACACTTGGGAATGTAATTTGTAGGGTGCATGCAAATCACTACATCCCTACGGTTTTATTTAGAACTAAGGTATATATTTGTGCTGGTTACAAAGGACAGATTTATTCCAAGCGATCAGACGTGTCTAGTACAACAAAATTTTGGTTTCCTCAATAGGACTAACCATACCAAGCGTCACCTGATTCATACGTTGGCACAGGTGTCATATGTACCATCCAACTTAGTTACGTGGCATTTCCCTTCTCTGTTATGAAAGTTCTACTCACCAATCTCTTTCTCCAGAAGCTGAACAAGATTAGCTCCTGTCCGTCTGTATATCCAACCATTTGTCGAGGCATCCCAATCGAGCCTAGAAGGCCCACTGCAAACAATAGTAGACAGCCTCTTTAGTACCAAGAATCAACATGTGTTACAACTGCAGATTGGAGAAATACCAGGAATTCTTACGTAGGGCTGGCTGTGGAGTAAAGTTGAGTTTTATTAAGTTTTGTTCAAAATCGATTCGTTTTGATGAATTATCATTTCGTTAATAGTTTACAAGCAATTTCAGAATTAAGCTAATGATAAGAACATGTATGCTAAAGAATTCCATATGAAATTGGCTCATTCAACTATGAACAGAAGATTAGCATGTTTGAAGCAACCAACCAAGCATGCTGAAGTAGTTTTATGTTTGCCAACCCCATGTTACAGATACTGGATGTTCCAAATTACTAGTCCATACATCCTGAAACTATTTGAACCATATTGACAATTATCATATCTATGTAGCATAATACTGAGTTTAATAGAAGAATTGCATAATTGATGAAAAAGACGGTAATACACTTTCAGATAGCTTAAAAAAGAAAAAAGAGGTATTGGATCAGGTACGCAATGCATAGAATCAAGCATCTAAATAAGATAATGGTAAAGGGTAGCATAGTCTCATACCTCAAAGGTGAAGAAAGCCAAATTTGTCTGTTTCGTGTTTGCTTGTTTACAACATATCTCCTCAACTCTCCTAGCCTCATTGTTAAAACTTGGTTCTAAAATGTCAATGGATTCGCTCGCCGTTACTAGGGGAATCCTCGTAAGTTTCTTCTCCTCTACTTATTTATATGCTTTAACTCAGCGGGTAGTCCCGCCTGACCTGGGGTCGCGGTCCGAGCCACGTCCTCGGTGCGTCTACCCCCCATGTTCACCTTAGGGCGGGGCTAGCCGGCGGTGACTGATCCTCCTGCCACGGGAGGTGGCGTCGTCGTTTGATCGAGGGGAACGTCTCTTGTGCGGGATCGGTGGACTGGGCCTGCAAGGGATAGCCAGTGGTGGCATTTTCTCGCTACTCTCCGGCAACGATGGCGGCCGTTGTTCTTCGCTCGGCAACGACGACACCCAACAACGGCGGAAACCCCTATTTCTTCGCTCGGCCCTGTTCTTTGCCCGACAACGTCGATAGCTATTGTTCTTCTTCCAGCAACTCGACAACGGTGGTGGTCCTTGTTTCTCGCCCGGCAACAGCGACAACTGTTGTTCCTGTTCCGACAAATCGCAGCAGGACTCTTCTTCAATGGTTGTTCAGCTGCGCCAACTACGTCTGTCAGTCTCCGGTCCACGTGGTCTCACCGCCGGTGAGCTCTTTCCGACAGGGTCGTTCCACTTCTAAAAAAATGGTCAGTGGATCTCGCATGGCTTGGGCATGACCGCTGGGGGCTCTTCGGCCGATCTCGACGACGCCGGCAGTGACTTCACTGCACAGTGGAATTTTAAAGGCGGTGACAAGGAGATCGACAAGGACTTCACTCGGAATAGTTCGGGCGCCGTGTTAGCATCTGGTAAGCATGTCTTCAATGTTCTTTCAGGTCATGCAGTGTTGCGGCGTCCTCTTCTGGTGGCCAAGATACTTCCATGACAATAATCTGTGAAGGTAACTGACTTTGAAGCAAACTTTGCTGGGATCTTGGGTCATGGAGATGGGACAGATGAGGTGGATGGCAACTGTTCTTTCACCGCAGATTGTAGTGTCGTCCATATATCTGACCCTAGATTGACCTCCGTCCTAAAGGATCGAAGTCCAAATTTTGGGATGAGACGTCCCATGACGATTCCGATGAGGAGTACGATTCGTTACCCTTCACATCGGATTTGGTTAGACATGCATTTGTTCATGGTTTTACCAAAGAACAATTGTATGTGGCGGATTTAGCAATGAACGATTCGTCAGTTATGCGACAAGTTAAAGAGCCATTAACGCCATCATCGATGAGTTTGAAAGTGGAGCTCGTTCGTAATATCGTGAAAACCTTGACCGATGTTTGTCGAATGGCGGTAAAAACCATGGTCGGGCGCGCTGCCGCGGCCAAGGAATTCACAGGCGATGACCCTTGGTGATTGTGTTACAAAGATTAAACGTGGTACAAGGAATGTGGAAGGGTGTACCCTTGCCAAGGCATTGATAGCGCGTGAAAGAAAGCCGATGGGGGAAAATTCAAGGGGCAGTGGACACCGGTGTTCTTCCGTTCAAATTCAAATTGCACGGGATCTGATTCACAATCCTCGATCCGGTTTTGTCACGGGGATGGCCAATTCTTCGAGGGATTCCTTCGTGCCGAACGTGCGCGGCTCAAAGACTTACCTTCCAAGGGCGGTGGAGTCGGGTTGGGTGGGCCAAACGCGCACGAAAAAACTAGGAACACTGCCTCCGCAATTTTTGCGTTCCACGAATTTCCTGAACGCGATCAACAATCGCACCCTAGCCGCCGTTCCAACCTGCCACCCCTCGTTCCTGCAAGTTGTCTGTGCGACCATGAACACACCAAGAACCGGCGGGGGTGTAGACGGAGGAGCCAGGGGGACGGAGTCGGGCGCAGTCGTGGGAGGCCGGGTGGCAAGGCGCGGAGGAGTCGCTCCTCGAGGTCGTGCATGTTTTGGCGTTGGCCGAGGAGGAAAAACCTACCACGCGAATGAGGCCTTCAATGGTGATCAATTCAATCCTAACCTCGAAATCTATCCGCCGATGTTTGGTCTAGGGTGGGAATACGAAGGAGGGAGGCGAGCTCGCTGTGGTATTGCTCATGGCCACGGGTGGAACTCTGGGTTCCGTTCGGGACGGGGCATCCAGCGACAACCTTTGTATCATGATCAATATCAGCAACAACCTCGTCAGGTGCTACAGGTGAACTTTGTTAAAAATCAGCCGCCTTTTTCTTGTAAGTAGTCTCACTTACGATGTGTTTGGCTTCCAAAGGTGCAGTAGCCCCTTAGGCGTGTCCCAGTTTCGTTCATGCAGGATGGGTCTTCAGTGAAGGCGCAACAGCTTCTTAATGTTCACAATGAGGGTGAAGATGCAACAATGGCCAACAAGTCTGACTCACATATTAGACATGGAAAGACAAGATTGTACAGATTATGAAAGGTTCTTCATCGTCAGGTGGTAGTGAAGCGAAGAAGGATGTGTTGATCACTTCTGGTTCTGTTGCTAGTGCTGAGGGGACTCAAAAAGTAACAACGTCTAAGATTTGCAGGAGATGTGGGGTCAACGGACATTTGATGTTTGAATGCTCAGTACAGGTTTTTTGTGAAATCCGTAAGAATTCAGACCATGCTGTGTGTAGGTGTCCAATTCATAAGCAACCAAAACTGGTTGTTCAGTTGGTGGGGCAGGCTGCAGATGCACTTTTTGGTTTTCATATTCCTTTTGGTCCAATCCAACCAACAAAGAAAAATTCTAGAATGGCTCTAGTTGCAGCATCTGGTAAGAATTTGTCAGAAGATGAGGTTACTGCTTTTTTGAAGGTGTTGGTGTCGAATTCCTTTAATTGGGAGGTACAAAGGCATGGGGAGTCTGGTTTTACGGTATTCTTTCCTTCTCAAGGAGATATGATCAAGATGACTAAATTTAATGGTGAGATGAGGGAGGGAGTGACTGAATTTCCAAGAATTTAAGGAAGATGAGGAATACTTTGGGCATCCCTTGCCGGTGGTGTGGATGCGTGTTATGAATCTTCCGACAGTTCTGAGGAAGTATGGGCTCTTCCTTCTCTTTTTGGTGTCCCTTAGGAAGTTGATATGATCACCACTTGAGCGAATAAATTGGGGAAGTTTGCAGTGGCAATGTTAGAACCAGAGGCAATCCCCACTAGATGTCATCATCGGTAACTGGTACTTTCAGTCGGTTTTTGAGGTGGAACCTTTTGTGACTAATATTGGCCTCAACAATGATGGTAGTAAGGTTCAGGCAATTGGGACAGCAAAAGATTCTGAGATGAGGGAGGCATATCACTCAAGACAAAATAACTTTTCAGGGGATGTTGCTGAGAGTGTGGGGAAGAGCAACTTGGAAGGAAGTCGGTCTCAAAATCCATAAGCACAAATGGATTTAGACTTCACTGAGGATGACTTGCTCGACGAGGAGGTTGAGTTGAGCAAGGGCTGTAACAAGAATGAACAGGTCAATGAGGTTGGGGTCCATTTGGCTCCAGCGAGACTATCTCAGGGTGGTAGTAAGGAGAACAAATTAATTCCATCAGGTTCAACAAAGGTGGCGGGCGATCCATCCACATCAATTGTTGACATGATAACATAGCCACAGGATGAAGGAGTGCATTGTCCCTTAAACAAGCTGGCAGAGGGGATAGCCGCCCCTAGTGACATTCATTTTGAAGATGCTATGATGAGGGCTGGGGTGGCAGCTGATGGGAGTTCTTTAGTCAGCTGGGGAGTATGAGGCAGCTAGCTATGTTATCTAAGGGAGATCTTACACCAGTGAGGCTTAGCAAGCACAATGCAGCATAGGCTCATGTAAATTCTCTTGAGAAGGCACAAAAGAGAGCTGCTATCAACAATCTCAAAGTCAATCAAGGTGCTCATGCTTTAAATTCAGTTTTATCTTTTTCTAATAATCATATTGTTAAAAATTTAGAGGGAGTTGGTATATCTTTGGGGATTGATAAAGAAAGGGTGTCTAATTCTGTAGCCTTGATCGGGAGATTGAGAATGGGAGAGTTAATGTTTCTTCTTCTCTTAATATTGGGGTAGGAGGTAAACACATGGAAGATAAGATAAATCTTGAGGAGGATGAGATTGAGCCTGACATTACCGCTATTAATCGACTCTATGGCGATTTAATAGAGGAGGTACAGGACAATAGTCCCGCGGGCCTTGATAATGTACTAGTTGATGTGCCAATCAAGGTGGCAAAGAATTTAAAGATGCATAATAAGAAGATTTTCAGTAAAACCTAACTACAAAGAAAATGTTAAATCTCTGATGAAAGGAATTTTCTGTAATTGTAGAGGTCTGCGTGACTTAGCCAAACACACTTTCTTGAATAATGTTGCTGAATCCAATAGGCTTGATTTTATAGCTCTATCAGAAACCAACAAAAATAGTTTCTCGACTCAGTGTCTAGAAAGTTTTTGTGCGGGAACTAATTTTGTTTGGCATTGGTGAAGCCCCAGAGGAATGTCTAGGGGTATGCTAATGGGTTTAGGCTTTCTTTGAAATTCAATGTGTCGAGGACGGTGATTACTACATCAAATTTATTATTAAAAGTAAAGTAGATGGTTTTAGATGGGCTCTCTTGTCTCTTTATGGTGCAGCACAAGAGGAACATAAAGAAAGCTTTCTTCCAGAGCTAGTACGTGCTTGTACTAGCTGTGGAGATTTACCGTTCATAGTAGGAGGAGACTTTAACATTATTAGAAGCCCTTCGGAGAAAAGCAGTCGTAGATATAATAATAAGTGGTTGTTTTTATTCAATACGATTATCCAAATGTTGAATTTAGTTTCACAAAAAGGGAATCTTAAGTCCACTTTACTCGACCAAATAGATGCGTTCGATAGAAAAGCAAAAACTTGTTTACTATCGCCTCTTGAGGAGGAAAATATGTGTCATCTCAAAGGACAACCGCTTAAGTTGCTCAGAGAAGAGGAGATCTACTGGCTTCAATGCTCCAAAGCAACAAAGTTGTTGTCAGGGGATGACAACACCAAATATTTTCATTTGTTAGCAAATGGGAGGCACAGAAAAACAAAAATAACGTAGCTAGAGCAAGATGAAGGAATTGTTGTTGGGGATGATAACTTAAAGGATTGTTTGGACCACATGTGCCAAATTCTTTCTCAATGGACGAGACTATGAGGCATGACATACCTCAAGTGTAGGAGGAGAATGAGGCATTGACGGCTCCATTCAGCGAAGAAGAGGATAGAATGGCTGTTTTCGACATGGAACATAACAAGGCGCCAGGGCCGGATGGTTTCCCATCAGAATTCTATCAATTCTTTTGGGAGGTCATAAAGCCATATTTAATGAGCCTTTTTAATGAGTTTCATGTAGGGCAATTGCCTATTCATAGCCTAAACTTTGGAATTATTACTCTTCTGCCAAAGACTGTTGAGGCTGTGAAGATTTAGCAGTATAGGCCTATTTGTCTCCTTAATGTGAGCTTTACGATTGTGACCGAAGTGTTGAACAATAGAATTCTAAAAGTGACTGATCAACTCATAGGTCCTTCTCAATCGGCCTTCGTGCCGGGATGTTATATCTTGGATGGGGTAGTAATTCTACATGAAACAATTCATGAGTTACACCGAAAAAACAAGATGAGAGATTTTGAAAAGGCATATGACAAGCTAAATTGGTCTTTTATTCAACAAGTGCTGAGAATGAAAGGATCCTCGCCAAGGTGGTGTGATTGGATTTCAAAAGTCATGTCTCGTGGGAGTGTCGCTGTCAAAGTTAATGACAACATAGGCCACTATTTCCAAACAAAGAAAGGAGTTCACCAGGGGGACCCATTATCTTCAATCTTGTTTAATATAGTGTTGGACATGCTGGCCATACTAATTGCTAGGGCCAAAGAGGTTGGGCACATTCATGGGGGTGTACCGCATCTGATTGATGAAGAACTGTCGGTCCTTCAATATGCAGATGACACAATTATTTTTGTGTATAATGATCTTGAGAGGGCAAAGAACATGAAGCTCCTCCTTTATGCCTTTGAACAACTTTCGGGGCTTAAGATCAACTTCCGTAAAAGCGAATTGTTCTGCTATGGATCATCTAAAGATAACCAAATTGCATACACACAAATCCTTGTCTATGATGTGGGCTCTTTCCCATTTAGGTACTTGGGCAGTCTGATGATCCATAGGAAGCTTTTGAATAAGCATTGGAAACATGTTGTGGAAAGATTTCAAAAGAAACTTAATTGTTGAAAAAGTAAAATGTTGTCAGTTGGCGGAAGGCTGGTCTTAGTCAACTCCGTGTTAAGCAGCCTCCCAATATACATGCTTTCCTTCTTTGAACTACCTAAAGGGGCACTACAGAAACTTGATTACTTTAGATCTTGTTTTTTGGCAATGTGATGAATACAAAAAGATACAGGTTAAAAAGATGGGACATAGTCTGCACACCCAAAGACATAGGAGGCTTAGGGGTGTTAAATTTAGACGCCCATAATAGGTGGCTCCTGAGTAAATGGTTGTTAAGGCTATTAAATAGTGATGGGATGTGACAACAGATGATTAAGAACAAATATTTGCGGAATAAATCTTTAACTCAGGTTCAATACATGCCTGGGATTCTCATTTTTGGGCTGGCCTCATGAAGGTCAAGGATGTGCTCCTATCTATGGGCAAGTTTGACATAGGTGATGGGTCTCAAGTTCGATTTTGGGAGGATGCGTGGATTGGGGCGTGCCCCCTAAAAATGATCTTCCCAGCATTGTATAGTATTATGAGGAAGAAAAGTGCTTTAGTAAGTATGGTTTTGTCTACGGTTTCGTTAAATGTAGTTTTTAGAAGATCTTTGGTGGGTGCTAACTTGCAAGCATGGCTAAGGATAGTGCTTATGGTTGCCGATGTACAGCTAACGAACCAAAGGGATCGTTTTAGGTGGGGGTTACATCAAGACGGGTTGTTCTCAACAAAATCTATGT
This sequence comes from Oryza australiensis, assembly GCA_019925245.2. NCBI lineage: Eukaryota > Viridiplantae > Streptophyta > Magnoliopsida > Poales > Poaceae > Oryza > Oryza australiensis. The sequence goes on from JAIFGZ020000436.1 coordinate 512,237, forward strand.
ATAGAAGAATAGTGTCATCACAATCTTTGCTCTACAATTTGCTGATATGGAAACTTAAGTTACCTCTTAAAATAAAAATTATTTTATGGTACTTGTACAAGGGGTTATCTTAACGAAGGACAACTTAGCAAGACGACATTGACAAGGAGATAAGAAATGTTGTTTCTGTTCTGAAAATGAAATGATTCAACATTTATTTTTTGACTGTCATGTTGCTAGTTTTCAATGGCGAGTTATTCAGTTCACAATTTGTTTACGAATTGGTTGACAGGGATTAATAAAAAGATGAAATCTCAAATTCTTGTGGGTGCAAGTGCAATTTGCTGGGCGATCTGGTTATGCAGAAATGACATTGTGTTTAATAGAACTTTCGTACCATCTTATTTATAGGTTTTTTTAGCACTTCAGAAGGAGAAAGTTCGCCAATTGATGAAGGCGGGTTGTGTTACTATTGAGGGAGTTGCTTTGGAGGTGTTTGCTAGACATGGATGGTGATTTATCAATATAATTGCCATGTAATAAGGATAGTTGCAACTTTCTTTATCTCGTTATGGATCGGTATTTTGTTTTTTGAGATTCCTTGGACTTTTTGTCTTTAGTTTGTAATAATGAACAACTATATACATTCATCGATGCAACGGCTGAGATATTAGTATATTCCCTCTTCTAAAAAAAGTGAGTGACATTATTGAGTAATCTAGTTCATTAGTAACACATCGCAGCAAGGAATCACATGACACTTCATTGCAGCTAACCTCGTAGTCTATGTCAAAGACTTCCAACAGAAGAGATTCACCATATTCCAAAAGTAGAGTTACAAAAGACAAATTAACAAAAGATGTCGATTTTAAGTGATATATTTATAGTGAAGCTTCTATTAGGAGTAAAAAATTGATGACTACAACATATAGGATCTATTACCTCAAGTTTTTCAAGCAGGTCATGCATTGTTTCATCTGCTATTTCGTGATACTCATCCTCTGGTAGTATCAACCTGCTGAACATACAGAACAGACAATAAACAACCTACCCGGTAGCACAACAATGTATGAGAAAATAACACTGCAAACGAAAATTAAACTATGCATCAATTCAGCAAAAGAAGCTCGGATTTTGTGCCAAACTACTTCGACAGTAGTAGATCTAAAGCTATGCCACTTTCCACATTTCAGTATCTCCATATATTTTTCTGAGCTACAACGATTTTGACATAATGTTTTACTATGCTTTATGATAAGTCTTGAGTTTAGTAACAAATAGCCCGCGAAGAGAGAAATACAAAAGGTTTATTTGATATTCTGTCAAATCTGTATATAAATTCTTGCTCATTCGCCAATTTCACACACCAAACCATCCTTATAAACTAAACAAGTGAGCAAAACCTTCAGCTAAAGGGAGCTAATACCACAAGATAAATCACACCTCTTGTCCATGGCGGATAGGCCAGGCGCACCACCGCCAGACAGAGACACCGCCCGAGTCGACGAGAGGGCTCTCGAGGATAGGAACTATATAATTGTATGAATTGTCTCTCGTATTCATTGATTCAAGAATGCATATATATATTACAACAGCCGGCCTTTGGCCATGGTGACGCATGCGTGATCCGAGAGAGCCGACGTTGAGGCGGCGTGCGCAGCGTGGGGCATGCGATGGGCTAAAACAAAGCATGCGCTATATCCGTTGACACCCCCCCGGCAGTCTCATTGTCGGTGTAAGTGACAGAGAGTCCGTCTCTGAAATCCAAGAAGAGCGTCGTAGGAAGTCCTTTGGTGAAAATATCTGCAATTTGGCGTGCACTAGGAACGTGGGTGACGCGGAGCTCGCCGATGGCAACCTTCTCCTGGACGAAATGTATTATGTTTTGTGCAACGGTGATGAACTGGATTCCACAACATGTAGACTGAAGATATGTTGTCGCAAAACACCAATGTCGCTGATGGAAATTTGCAGAGGAGCTCATTGAGGAGGTGTTGAACCCAGGAGCACTCGGAGACAGCATTTGCGATTGCACGGTACTTGACTTCGGCGCTCAACCTTGACACCGTGGTCTGGCGTTTTGAGGACCAAGATATGAGGGAGTCACCGAGGAAGACGCAGAAGCCAGACGTAGAACGTCATGTACCGGTCGCCCGGCCCAGTCCGCGTCCTGAGTATGCGGTGATCGCCGGTGAGGTAGCTTTGCGTAGTTGTAGACCTAGAGAGATAGTGCCTTTGATATACCTGAGAATGTGCTTCAACATAGTATGATGAACATCCCACCGCGAGTGCATGTGTAAGCAGACTTGTTGCACGACGTAAGCAATGTCGGGACGACTAATCGTCAGATACTGAAGTGCTTCGGCGAAGCTTCGATAGTGCGTGACGTCTTGGAGGGGCTTGTCATCTTCGGTTGATGGCTTGGGCTTCACATCAGCTGGGGTACTCACAGGCTTGCAATTGCTCATGCCGGCGTGATCGAGTGAGTAGGTCCTCGACGTACTGAGTTTGAGAGAGGTAGAAGCCGGCGGTTGTGCGACGCACACTGATGCCGAGAAAGTGATGCACCGGGCCCATGTCTTTGACAACGAAGGTGTTGTGGAGTCGGGCAATGACATGGCAAAGAAGACTTGGCGTGGACACGGAGAGGATCATGTCATCAACGTATAAAAGCAGATATGCCGTGGTGCCATTGCGGTGGTAGACGAATAGGGATGAATCTACTTTGGACTGAATGAATCCCATGGATGTCACATGTTCAACGAATCGATCAAACCACGCCCGGGGAGCCTGCCATAGAACATAGAGGGAATGGGAGAGAAGGCAGACGTCATTAGGGCGGGCAGGATCGATGAAACCGGTTGGCTGCTGGCTGTAGACGCGCTCCTGGAGATTGCCATGGAGAAAAGCATTGGAGACATCAAGTTGATGAGCTGGCCAATTGCTCATTGCGACGAGCGTGAGGACGGTGCGTATGGTGGCTGACTTGATCACCGGGGAGAACGTCTCACCAAAGTTGATGTCAGGCCGTTGATTGAAGCCACGGATGACCCAGCTAGCCTTGTAGCGCTCAAGCGGTATGCGCGTGCCTGGGATGGGTGGCAAAGCGATGGTAAGTGGAGGCGGCGACGGTGTGGAGAGGCGACGCAGCGGCGGCGTGGAGATGGCTGGAGGTGAATTAGAGGCTACGACCTCAGGAATTGGGTCGGTGGAAGGGGTCGGCTGTGGTTGTGGAGCTGGGGAAGTATTGTGGATGGGGAAAATTGTCTCGTCGAAGACAACATGCCGTGACGTGATCACGCGGCCGGTGCGCACATCATAGCATTTGTAGCCGCGGTGATTAGTGGGGTAGCCGATGAAGACACACTCGGTGGAGCGGGCGGCGAGCTTGTGGCCGGTGGTGGTGAGAAGGTTGGGGAAGCATCGGCACCCGAACACGTGGAGGTCGTTGTAGGATGGCGACGCTGAAGAGCAGCTCGTACAGCGTTGTTGTACCAGTGGCACGGAAGGTATGGCGGTTGATTAATTACGTCACCGTAGCGAGAGCTTCAGCCCAGAACACCAAGGGAGCTGCTGTTAGTGATATGCCCTAGAGGTAACATGGAGATGTTGAATATCACGTCAATGTTTATGTATTTATGAATAAAGTGTTATTCAGTTCCATGAAATAGACATCTTGTATTGATCAATAAGTACGTGACTTATTTATGAGACTCGATATGTATGAATCTATTTCTAAACGATCCTCGATCATATGTCATATTGTTGGAACAAATATGATTCTAAGATCGGCATGTTTATTGATTGATGATCATGTCTCATAGATCATGGGTATGGAGATACCAAATCAATAAACATGGACATATGTGTTAGAGAACACATTGTTGGATAGACCCACAATTAATGTGCCATTAGTTGGTCTCAGGTAGTGTTGGTACAAAGTCCTTAGACCTGAGATCACCATGGATTCCAACATGTGTAGTAGCCTACTTTGGGACTACCAAACGCTATTCCTAATGCTGGATAGTTATAAAGGTAGTTTTCGGGTTTGCTATGAAACATGGAGTGGGATGTGAGTGATCAAGATGGAATTTGCCCCTCCTTTGGAGAGATATCTGGGCCCTCGAGGTAATGGATTATGGAAATGCATGGCCATGCTAAGTTGATTGAGAAGTCAATCAACGGACGATAATCCAATACGGTTCGAGTGAATGGTTAAGCTATTGAAGGGATGGCACACATCTTGCCTATAGCTTAACTGGTATCGTGAGGCAAAGGGATTTGTGTATACATTACAGGTTTAGAGCCGATATTATATTCTTGTATACTATGGTGTCAATATGTGCTTGCTAGGCGCCGCTATTGACAGTCGGCTGAGTTGGACTCGAGCCGACGATCGGCTAAGTTAGACTATAGCCGAAACCGAGTATACCTGAACCTACAGGGTCGCACGCTTAAGGGGATAGAATAGATATTCGAGTTGGACTCGGATACGGCTCGATCGGATAGGGATCCGATCGGATAGAGTCCTATGGGCTTACGACGTATGGGCGGCCAACTCTATGAGATACGGATGAGATCCGATTCAAAATAGAGTCCTAATCGGCCACTAGTCCCAGTCGGCCAACTCTATATAAAGGAGGGAGGGGTGGAGAGCTGAATAGACATCAATTGCATCACGTGCAACAGAAGTCGCCGAGATCAATCTCCACGGAAACCCTCCCCACTTTCGAGCCAAACCCTAGCCTTGCATCGCGTGCTAGCACATGGGTGTACGGCGTTCTGTCCCCGGACGTGTGGATACCGGTAGAGGCGCTGCTACGTTGCGCGCTGTTGATCGGCTTCGGATCGGCTGCAATCGGAGCGATCGGCTGTGGTGGAATCGGCTGCGGTCGGGCGCATCGGAGCGAGGCGTGAGAACGCGGCCGGACGACTCGAATCGGCTATCTCCGGGAATCGGCTACACTGTTCCGGATCGGATTGCCCTGATTGGCTATTCCGCTGCACTCTACTCCAATCGGTAACGATCTATCGGCCCTTACTTGCAAGTGTTCCTGGTTTGCGCGGTAAAAGTTTTTGTTTTTGAGATAGCGTAGCCTCCGCGTAACCCTTCAGCTGCACTGTGAATAAGCATGATGCGCAGGCAATCGTTAAATGTACGAAGAACACGCTCGGCTTTGCTGTTTTGTTGGGAAGTATAGGGACAGGAGAGACGAAGCTGAGTGCCGAGGGAAGAAAGCAGGAGACGCATGGTGGTAGAATCGTATTCACCACCATTGTCGTTCTGAAAAGCGAGAATGGGGAGGCGAAATTGAGTGTGAATGTAGGAGAGGAATGCACGGATAGTGGGAAGAACATCAGACTTATTTCTTGGAGGAATTATCCAAAGATAGTGAGTAAAATTCAAGAAACACCACATTGTATTTGTAACCGGAATAGCTAAAGCAGGGGATGTCCAGATATCGGAATGAACTAATTGAAAAGGGAAATAAGTGCGAGAGGCAGAATCAGAGAAGGGGAGATGAACATGTTTACCAAGCCGGCGGGAAGAACACGAATGAGCATTAGATTTATTACATTGAAAGGGAAATTGCTGTAAAACTTGGTGAGTGATATGGTTGTTGGGGTGGCCGAGACATTGATGCCACAAGGATGTTGTCGAAGAAGCAGTGAGAGCGTGATGCTGAAGACAAACAGGGTAGAGATCACCGCTGCTATCACATCGGAGCATCTCCACCTTGGTAAGAAGTTCCTTGATAGAAAAATCATATGGGTCAAATTCGATGGAAACATTGTTATCGAGGGTTAAACGACGAACACTGATCAAGTTCTTAATAAGATGGGAAGAAACGAGAATATCATTGAGACGTAGATTGGATAACGTTGTAGGGCTTAATGTGTGTGCTTGACGAGTAACCGGTAGACAAGCGCCATTGCCGACGGTAATGGCAGATGACAAGGAAGGAGGGGTGGAAGATACCAGGGGAGGAAGACGCATGCAACGATGCGTTGGTGTCGAAGTACCGGTCCGAAGAGCTCAGCGGCTGCGAGGAGACGGCAGTGGACTAGAGCGCGGCGTAGAGCGTGTTGGTGTTGAATGCATTGCCGGGCGAGGAAGCAGGTTGATGTACGGCCGTCATTGCTTGGTGAGATTGGAATTGTGGACGTGGACCTAGGACGCGGCGCCGGGTGCACGGAACGGCATGGGCCACGCCTGTACCATGCCCTGCCATGGGTTGTAGCCCGCCGCCCACGGCACGCTCTGGTGTGGGGGGCGCTGCCCGCCGCCGGTGCCACGGCCTCGGCCGCGACCTTGCCACGATCCCGGCCGTGATCGGAGCATGGATGGTCGCGAGTGTTGCCGCTACTGGCGGTAGGACGAGATGCGGGGGTGAAACCATCGGTGTTGCTGGCGGACGACGAGGCAGATGAACTGCCGGGGGGGCGCCTTGTGTCGCGGTGAAGGCCTAGGTCGCTTCAGTGTTCGCATCATGCTAGGCGCCAAGTTATTCGAGAATGAGAAAGGAGTGCGCGCTCTGGAACGAGTGCGGCGGGCTCCGCGAGGTGATCACCAGCTTGACGTAGCGGTAAGGAGGGTTGAGACTGCGGAGGAGATTGAGGACTTGGCTCGGTTCGGAAACAGGATGGCCGATGTCGCATAGCTTGTCCGCCAGGCACTTCAGCTTGGTGCAGTAGTCGCGCATCGACATGTCACCTTGTTGAAGAGTACGCAGCTTAGTTTCGAGGTACACGACGCGCTGCAACTCGTTATCCTGGAACAGGCCCTTGACGGCGTGCCACAAGAAGAAGGCGTCATGGCGATCGCGGCGAATGATGTTGAATATGACGGAGGAGATAGTGGAGAGCATCCAATTGACGACATAGGAGTCTACCCGTTGCCACTCGCCGTCACGTTGGTCATCTAGAGTGGGAGTGCGAATGAGGCTATCGAGACCAAATTTGCCGAGAGTGGATTCGAAGAAGAGGTGCCACTGGCCGTAGTTGGCCTCATTGAGATCAAGGACGATAGGAACGTGCTGGCGAATGGAAACGCTCTGGAGCACGACGGCGAAAGCAGGCACGACGGAGAGATCATCGTCGGAGGAAGAGTTGTCGAGAGTGAGGTGGTGCGGAGAGAGAGCCATGGATACGGAAGTAGAAGTGGCGAAGGGATTTTTGGGAAGAACCGTGGAATCTGATAGCATGTAGAATTGTATGAATTGTCTCTCATATTCATTGATTCAGGGATGCGTGCGCCCCCCAACACATATATATACACGCATCCCCCCCCACACACACATATATATATAGAGTAAATATGCCCGTATCTTGCAACAGACGCCATTTTCCATCCAAGCCATCTCTTTCTTTTCAGCATTGGGACTACGGGTTAATTTTATAAACACTAAAGGGTTTTCTGCAAAATAGCTACATGAACTGTGGGTTAATTTTATAAATACTCAAGAGGTTTTCTGCAAAATAGCCAGACGAACGAAAATTTTGGATAAAAACACTACTTGCTTTATAGATAGTTATAGATTATAGACTACAATAGCTCGCATTAAGGCGGCGTGTGCAGCGTGGGGCGCGCGATGGGCACCAGAGGTTGTTGGCGAGCTGAAGACTCGGACTAGGCTAAAACAGAGCATGCGCTATATGCGGTATATCCGTTGACAGGAACAACCCCGACGGCCCCAACCCCGAACCTCACGTCAAGGTGGCGGTGGCGTCAGGAGTCGACGTGGAAGCTTCCAGGAGGGGAGAGGACGAGACGAGGATGGGAGCACGAGACCTCAACTGCCTTGCCACTGTGAGGCGGAGGACGAGCTTCTGCGAAACCATCACCGCCGGCGCGCCGTTGAATTGGGGAGGAGGATGCGTTAACCGGTTCACATGAGGAACTCACATTGTATCTGACATGGAAGAGCATCAAAGAAAATTACAGCATTAGGTGCTACATTATATCCTCTGGATGATGCCTGTTGTTGCAAAGAGGTATGTTGAATCCACCAAACAAGATAAACATACTCATAGTACTGCTATCCTTGTCATGATGCCCACCTATATTCTTTCTCACAGAATAGATTATACGCAATGGAAAAACATAGATCGATCAGGATGGTTATTATGGCTGAGAGCTCGGGAAAAAAGAAGACCTCAAATCTGAATCCCTTGAAGGAGGAACAAATGGAGAGGGCAATAGGCTTTACCAGGATGAGGTTGAGGAGGGTGGCCTGGTCGACCTTGACAAAGTCGACGTCCCAGCTCTTGGGGAGGCGGTGGCACGACGGAGGCGAACGTGGCTACGACGGAGGTGTTGGATGCCATAGCCGCGATGGTGTGGATGTGAACCAAGGAGGCGTGGAGGCGGAGGATGGGGAGGCACCAAGGAGAAGCGAGAGAATTTTTTATTTTTTATTTTATTTATTAAAATATTTAAAAAATGATTTTTTTAATATAAAACTAGTCGCTTGATGCCCTTTGGAAGGCGTTTTTCTAGACGTGGAAGGCAGTCGTTGGCCTCCGCCTAATGGCCACCTGCCGAGGGAGGGTTATTTTGTAGGTGACCTCCTTGCTGCCCTCACAGATGGCGTTTTTTTACGGGCGGGGAGGGGGGGGGAGAGGGGGGCGCCTGCAAAATGGCTAGGAGGGCGGCATGCCACAGGCGACCCCCTTGCCCGGAGGGTGATTTTTTGCGTAGGTCGGGGAGCCGCTGCGAAAGGATGGTGAGGGTGGCATTTTGCAGGCGCCCCTTGCCGCCATCTGGGAAGTCAATTTTTTACTATTATTTCATATCAAATAGAATCAATAAAAATAAGAAAGAATAACAGAATATTCGAATGTTCACTCAAAAAGAAAGTAAAATCATTGTATTGAAAAAGACTAACATAAAAGAACATTTTTAAATTTAATGATTTATTTTTCACTCGGGTTAGAGCCCGAGAAGGACATTTTTTTACCTCAAACATTTAAGTCAGGCAAGTAGCGTATAATTCTGCGTAGGTTGAATCATGTACATAGATGTAGAATTTACAAAAACATTTACGAAAATATAAGCATGTACTTATACAATTTATAAGGAAGACAACGCATCGAGGGTGATAAAGGGACTTTATAAATCAAAATGATAGAATGCAATTATTTCTTAATTTGTGATGCATACACCAGCACATCAGTAGAATTTGCATTATTATGAAAAGATAGTTAAGAAGTCCCATGGATACACGATACGAATTTGTTAATCCCGACGAAACGAGGTGAGCTTATCTATCGACCCCTTCTACATCGTTCAACATGTATTGCCTGTTCGTGCTCCTTCAATCGCTGGTACTCTACTTGTGTTTTAGACTTAGTTATTTTTTCGCCATGATATGTTGGATTGACATTGTCGATCTACAGAGTGAATCCGCACCTCCTTGATTGACCTGAGAAATAGATGCATTTAGTCAGTTAGGGTTGTAATATTATTGAAATGTTCACGAAATTGTAGAAATGCAAGGCTTCGATGTACAATGAAGTTGTTGTCTATGTTGAGGCAGATAAAATATCTCCTTCCAAATGTTTCGTCTGCAAAGGACGCTCGGACCATTCAAGTAAACCTAATGGGTTGTTTCTCTAGTCTAAGCTAGCAAATTGTACACCACGTTCGTACTCCATCCATGCGTGAATGAATTGTGTGGTCGCCTCAGGTTGCATTATCCTTTGACCGATGGAACTAACTCTCACCGTATCTATCCACTTTACGAATTGACATCAGTAACTTGGCGATTGATACAACAGGTAAACAAAACCACGGTAAGAACTTTAATTCATTCAACAGAGGAAGAGGACGACGAATGGAAGTTCATCGGTGATCGTGGTGTCCGGCTCTTGCCTGATCCTGCGATGGTCCTCCGTCCTATAGGTATAAAATCAAAATTATGTGCATTAATGGATGACGAAGATTCTGACGATGAAGTCGTTTCTCAGTCACTGTTTTCGCTAGAATTGGCATGACATGCTTCCGTGCATGGATATACAAAGAAACAATTGCATGTGGTGGAGATAGCATTGCGGGACTCGTCGGTTCGCCGGCGGGTAGAACAACAACAAACTCTGGCGTCGACGGACACGAAGGTCAATCTTGTACGTAATATCATGAACTCTTTGACAGACGTTCGCCAGATTCCGATTAAACCTTGGTCGGGCAAGCTACCACAACCGAGGGAATCGCCGGCGGTGACCCTTGGGAATTGCATGGTGAAATCAAAATTTGGTAGATGGCAGAATACACGGATTACTCTCATCGAGGCGTTGCAATCCTCACCGGCTACGGCGCTTCAAACCATGTTGATGGTCGTTAAGTACCAAATTCGACCGTCACAGACCTCGGAAATAAAAGAGAATTTTCATCCTTTACTGGCATTTAGGTTTAGAATTAATAAAGGTCCACATGTCCTTGGAGTTTAGTAGAATGCAGGAATATTTATCAGCAAATGAAGTGAAGATGAGCTCGTGCGGCGAAGAAACACAATTCCCACCAATCAACAATCGCCACATCAGCTTCCTGTGGATCGGAGGGCCCACAAATATGGTGAAACCGCCTTAAAGTGGGCCATATGCCCGGGAACCGCCTTAGGGGCCCACTTATCAGTGACTGGAAGGTCGGTGGGGATTGGAGGTGCCCAGGGTTTGGCCGAACCCATGGTTCGGCCGAACCATGACGGTGGCCGCTCCCCACCGACTTGCACGTGGCAGCACCTAAGGCCTCCCCAATGGCAGTTAGGGGTTATGGCGTTTAGAAACCAACATCAAACCACCATGGAGAGGCTATAAAAGGAGGAAGCCCACTTCATCTCAACACACACCACAAGAAGTAGTTCCTACATTTCTATCTTAGTCTCTCGGCTAGTGGAGTTTAGGAATAGTTTAGAGTCTTTACTCGGTTCCCGAGTCACCTTTGGAAGTCGAGTATGTCTTTTCTACTTTTCTTCCTTTGTACGACTTTAAGCTTAATAAAGTATTCATCTTCTAGTTTATCCGAGTGTGGATCATGTTCTACTTTCGTAGATAAGTATTCCATTTATAGTTTACTTAATAGTTATGTTGTGGTTAGACGAGTAACTCTATTGTCACAGACACGGTCCAATGAACAATTAGGATGTAGGTTTGCCTTTGCCTTAGTCATTGACATCCTCGGAGGTAAAGGTATCTATGGTAATGTGAGCGCGATGCTCAGATTATTTCATAGACATTGGTTAAGGCCATTCCCCACGAGTTGTAGAAGTAGGCAACAGGTGGTGATAGCCCTATCTGTCCTTTGTAATCCTCCACGTTCGGGTATGGTGTAGGGCGAATGGTAAGAGATCGCTTTATGGTGGCAGGCTGTAGACCCCCGTTTTTGAGGACGGGAATCATTCGTGTTCATAGTACCTTATCCCTGGATCGAGTAGTTTGGTACCCACGAATACAGTTTTGAATTACCAGGTGCAAAGTGCACGAATAGTCTTACATCGAACTTATTACAATAATAGACCCGAAGGCAATATCCAATACATATAGGACCTACCGGTCCGGATACAACCGAAAACAGAAATTAGATAAGATAGCAGACGGAAGGCAGCGGCATGTCGATCGCCTACAGGCAACGACTGGGGACTAAGACCTATTGCGCTCCATTGTCTTCATTCCTCCTGGTAGTAGGCATAGGGGTCTTCCTCATCTCCTTCATCTGGAGGTTTGTGCGTATAGCAAGGGTGAGTACCCAACATACTTAGCAAGCCAACACGGAATGATGCACATGATATGGTCATTCAAAGGATGGCCATGGTTTATTTGCACAAAGCCAATTTTCACAAATCATTTCACAAACCTAACATCTAGCTAGGTCAAGTTTTAGGTCCATAGTATATTAAGTCGGCGACGGTCCTGTCCACCATCCATTGTGATCCCAAAGATAGCTTCCCGCCTTCGATTCGTCATGGTTTTCTGGGTGTGTCTTCCCCCTTCTCTCAGATAGAGAAGTTGGTATCCCAGCACTCAAAATCATTATGCAATCCCAATTCCAATCAGTTTAAAGTTTAAGAGTCTAGCCACGGGAGAAACTTGTCACGTCGCTCATTATCCGCGAGCACGGCTATTCGAATAGATTGATTTACTCACACTGCAGTGGATGTACACTTTACCCGTACTCCGCAACTACTCATTGAATGAGCTTACATCCCTCTATATGGGACGGTCACGGCAAAGCCTTTCGATAACCTTACTTTGGCAGTACCCGCTCCATGAACTTAAGCCCTCATGCACTCTAGCCGTCATTTCCTAGCAGTGAGAGGAGTTCTGGCGTTCCCGGGGTAAGAGAAAGAATTGCTCTATCTTGAACTTTCCATCTTCATGTCCTTTTCTTCATGTCTTCATTTCTTCATGTTGATCGCATCCCCGATCTCGCCTGTGTACCAACCAGCGGTACACCCCCGTCGGTAGGTTCGTCCGTGCACCCACCGCAGTGCACCCCACCGGCAAGCCCTTACCTCAACACCAACACCTGAACCACTACGCAAGGATACTGCCTCCGCTCGGTTATTTACTCCGCTAGGTCTATACCCATTCGAGAAGTACGGTTGTACTGGCTCGTTCTAAGTTGTAGTCTCATGGCTCGGTCCTTAATTGACCAGGGACGGTACTAGCCTTTCCCGGAATCCACCCAAATCCAACCATCCGCCCCAGCCCAAAACATAAGTTTTGTACTTTTGTTTTTCCATCAAAACCATATTCATCATGTTCAAGGCAATGTGACGCTCATGTCTCCACATGCCGTAGCTCAACTACCTTCCCTAAGGTAGTTGCCCAAGCATAAAGCTCTTTATAGAATCATGAGTATGCATGAATCTAAGAATAGCATGGCTAAGCATTTTACCGAAGCTATCCTCCGGTTATATCGCATTGGGGGTTACAAAGATGGTATCTAAAGGTAATCAATATCAAGGCATGTCTTATCAAGCATAGGTATTCATTTGTGTATAGCATGCATATTTTGAAGTTTAAATCAACATCATTTCACAAAATAGGATCAATATGTTCAAATGGGAGTGTTGACTTGCCTTGCTCGCACGCTTGTTGAACGGGATCTTCTGCGTAGTATGCGCTTGCTCCTTCGGATGCTAACCATACGTGCGAAAAGGAAGGATTGAATTTGTTTAGAATTTAATAAACTCCAATTAAAAGCCAAATAAACTGCAAAAGCGGCGCCTAAGACGAATCTACGACGTTAAATGAATTTACGTTCGAGTTTGGCTAGAATCCGAGTTAGAATGAGCGAGCTATAATAGTTTGAAGTTTTGCGATCCATCGATTTAATTTATTATGTGGTGACAATATTCCATGTTAATTCGTTTTAAAATTTTTGAAATGTTATGATTGGTGATCCAAGATGTATACCAAAAGGAAATTGTAAAATTCATAGTTTTACCCTAATTTATCGACCGACAAGTCCGGGTTTGAACCATTTTAGATTCCGAAATAATTTTACCCTAGAGTTTGTCACTATTTGAAATTTTAAATTTTTAAAGAATTCATAAGCTAGAATTGATGTTTAGTCACAAACCAAATTACATTTAAATTCCTAAAGTGAATATCAAATAAATTGAGTTATGTGACAATTAATATTTTACTCTTTAATCGGTTCCAAAGTAATAAGAATATGCATTTTTTTGCTAACAACCCTTCCCAAGTATTTCCCCAAAAAATTATTTTTTTAATTTTATTGTTTTATTTTTCTTTTATCCTCTTTTTTTTCTTTTTTTCCTTCTCTTCCCCTGCTCTATTTCTTCACTTCCTTCCTCCCTCTCTTCTCTCCTCTATATCTCGGCCGGTCGAGACGCACAAGGGGGGACGGCTTAGGGCGAAATGAATTAGGGCAGAGAGGAGGGACTTACCGGCAGCGGTGAGGTGGCGCGGCGCGGCGACAATGGCGTGGCGACGAACGGGACGGCGCAGCGCGGAGCGAAAAGGAGAAAAAAAGGAAGAGTAGGGAAGAGATGTGGTGGGGAGAAGGAGCTCGGGCTCTCCTTTTATAGTGCACGGCGCGGCGAGAGGAAGGGGGTCCGGCGGCGCATGCGATGCGCGGCGCAAGCTCTGGGGCCCGGCGCGACACGGCAGCGGGCGTGGCGACGCGGCAGCGCGACATGCGGTCGGGGCGCGGGGCACGAGGCGCGGGTGCATAGTGCGAGGGGCGGCGCGGCAGCGCGAGCAGAGGGAGGCCGGGCGGCACGCGGTGCGGGCACGCGCACGTGAGGGAGGGGGCTGGCGTGCGCGCGCGCGGCGCAGTCGGGTCGACGCACGGCGCGGGCGCTGTTCGGCTTAGGGCGACACTTGCAGGGGGGGGCGGCGCACAGCCGCGAGCACGCGCGGAGGGGGGCGGCGGCACGCGCAGCACGCGCGAGGGAGGGGCTAGGCGGCGCACGACAGGCGCACGGCGTGGCGCGCTGCGCGCGGCTTGGCATGGGCGCGCGGCGCGTGGCATGGCGTGGCAGCACGCGACACGCGCGCGGTGGCGCGGCAAGGCAGCGCTGCACGGCGCAACATGCGCGTGGCACGCGGGCAGGGAGGTGTAGCGCAGTCCGGCGCGACGCAACAGCCGCGCGTGCGCGAGGGGGTCCATGGCCCCGGCGATTCGGAATCGAACACGTGGTGGGCAATGCACAGTGTCATTTTCCATTTTTCCGATTTTTGATTTTTTTATTTTATATTTGTTTGTTTCTTTTGCATTTCACTTATACAATTTAAAATATAATTTTGGTCCCAATTATAAATTTAATTTAATTATAAATTTTTAATCTTTTGTCCAGCTTTATTATTATTATTATATTTTTCTTTCTTCATTTATAATTAAATATTTGTCTTACATTTTCCAAAAATAAATTTTGATCCCAAAATAAACTTTTATCAACCTTATCTTTTTCAACCGCATATTTATAATTTTTTCTATATTTTTTTTATTTTGCAATTTCTTTTCCTTTTAGGATTTCCAAAACCTTCTCGACATTTCCGCCCCTCAAATAAATAATCTTTTATTTATAGCACACGACAAAACTCATGAGTAAGAGGCAAATAGTACGACAAGATGCAACAATCCAAAAAGTTTTTGTAAGTTCCAAATTTTAGATTCTGATTTTTAAGTCTTTGATTTTCAGGGTGTTACAAATCTACCCCCCTTAAAATAAATCTCGTCCCCGAGATTTGGTTTTGATTGTGGTTGGAAGTCCGTTGGTTCATATAACACCGATCCATTTTGGGCTTCATCCCAAAAAACGATGGATAGGATGATTGTTTATGATAAGGCGGAAATCTATCACGGAGTTCTTAAGGATCACCCTATAGTGTCCTTGCGACTCTTTGTTTCAGATAACTATATTATCCTTTTTTAAAAAAAACCTTTCTAGGACCTCTAGATTTAGTGGTTCTATTAATCTAATATTTCCGTAAGGAATCTTTTGATGTGTGTCCTTGCTTCATTTATAAGGAAAGGGGAGAGAGAGGTGGCTTGTCTCTCACACTTGTCCCAGATAGCAGATTGGAGAGTGAGTGGAGGCGAAGTAGCTCGAGTGAAGGAGGGAGGGAGCGAGGGCTCCATGACGAAGGCAAAGTAGAGCGATGGGTTCTTGGCAGAGGCGGACTTCGTCGGCGGTTAGGGCTTGCAGTCGTAGGGTCTAGGGTGGAAGGAGATGTTTCCTCATCGGTTCAGGCAATGGGTTGATTTGTCGCCGGAGACGATGCTCGAAGGATAGTGGTGTCAAGGTTCTTCGGTCGTGGAGGCTGCATTCTGGCGAAAGGGGTTGCTACCTGGCGATGGGTGTGGGCAAAAGTGTGGTATGTCGGAGTGGCTATTAGTACTTTACTGGCTTGGGTGCTATACCCACTGGTTTTTGTTTGGAGGCTGTGGCGGGATGCGACAGAGGATGGTTACAATGATTTCCTTTGTGAGGCGGTTTGTCTTCTCGTCGTGTTGGCACCCATTGTTTTTCTCTCTTTTCTGGGGTTACTAATAGATTAGGTAGTCAATGGATGGTTCCTAGAATTTGTCCCCTTATGTATGGATCTGGCGGCCACGCGAATCTCTCTTTTGTCTTTATATCAGGAGCACATTGGATGTTTTGTCTAAACTGGTGCTCAGGTGGTTTAGGTTGTTGTTGGGTTTTGCTTGTCAGAAGAGTGGTTGGATGACATTGATTGCTAGGATTTCTACTTGCATTCCATCTAGTATCCCTTGTAAAGCACATGTAACTAATTATGTTTTGAGGAAACTTAGATCTATCTACACCTTGTTCTCCGAGATTAGGCGTAATGTCCAATTGACTAATTGGTGGTGGCGGTGTCTGTCTAAAGAACAATCTTTCAAACATACAATATTTAGTATGTCTAATGTTAAGCTTTCCTTAAGTTGTATAATAGACTTGCTACTCCAAAATTTTAGAGACCTTTATAGCATAGATGGGTAGTGACCTTATATGGTATGATTGTGATCCAGGGTATGGTTGACGGAAGACCATCCGAAGAAGGTTTGGTTTCATCTAGCTACAACATGGGACACAAATTTAGAGATCCATGGTCATGTCACTCTACCCCCCTTAAAATAAATTTTAAGCTTTGCTTTAGGCATAATCAACAAATCCTTAGGAAATATGTCCGGGTAATCCTGATCTTACCAGCATACCGGTCGTGGTAGTAGGGTAAATAATCCCGTGGCTCGCTCACACAACATCGAGTTTCGGTCCATGGTTATGCTTGTCGGTGAAGTCCATGGGGTGGACATGGTGACTATCTCTTGGTCACAGGTTATAACTCTCTTGTTCTCAGTCAACTGGCCCATGTTAGAATGATACTGAGGGTTTGTGGCGGTATCATGACATTTGAAGAAAATACTATGTCTCTACTTCTGATGGGTATATTGATGCTGGCACGGGGTATGGCTATGTCTCTCCTAGGTGAAGGTATCATTATGGTTCTCTTATGGTCTATCTGACATAGGTTACGTTCTGTGCTTGTCCTCGAGGTTATGAAAGAATGAGAAGTTTTGAAACCAAATGTAACTTTAACTTAGTGCGTAATGGATGGAGAACGTACCCATTAGCATGATCTCGGTCCTCCCGGGCCTCTTCAAAGCATGCACATGGTTCACTTGGCCATGGCGGATTCCGTGGTGACCTCCTTGCTGGGTCTCCCGACGCCTCGCGTCCAGTGCCGGGCAGGGGTTCCTCTTACAAAGAATGGCGTTGGCTCCAAGACGGACGGGGTGTTACGTGGCTTAGGCGTGATTGGCGAAGTGTCCATATTCCCCACAGTTGAAGCAGTTCACATTCTTAAGTCTTGGGGTCGCCAAGGTAGGTGCCGGGGAGTGGAAAGGGGTGGCAGGTGGCCTGTTGGCATTGCCGGGTGCAACGGGGCGATTGGTCATTGTGACGGCTGGCTTCCAACATCTTGGTGTTGCTCCTTTGGGTCGCTGGGGCGTTCCTTGAATCGGGCGGGCTAGAGCAAGTCTTCTCTTTCGGTTGTTTTCAACCGTCCTTTGGTCATGCTCAAGCCTTACAACCTTGTTGATGAGGCTCTGAAAGCTAGCGTGGTCCTGACCGATCATTGGTCCTCTTAACTCGTCGTTCAGTCCTTCGATAAATTTATCCATCTTTTCTTCTTCGTCCGCCAGTCGCTTGTGGCGTAGCGGGCAAGCCGCGTGAACTTGTTAAGATATTCTTGCACCGAGGTGTTGCCTTGGCGCAACCTCCTAAATTCATTCTTCTTCATTCTCATAACTGCGAAGGGTACAAAATTTTCACGAAAGCGCCGTGAATTCTTCCCATGTCGGTTCTCCGGCATCTTCAGCCCGAGTCTGTTTGTAGGTGTCCCACCAGTCACTTGCGGGACCTTCTAGCTGATTAGTGGCCAAGATGACTCGTCGCTTCCCGTACTCGGACGAGAGTCAACTTCTTCTCTATTACCCTCAACCAATCTTCAAGCATCCATTGGTTCCTCTCGCCGTGGAGAATGTTGGCGGCTTGGCTCGCATAAACTCGCCTAAGCTTGATCCTCCGCGTTCTCCTTGGTTGTTGGCAATGGCTTGAAGTGAAGGGTTACGCGGAGGCTACGCTAGCCAAAAACAAAAAAATTTACCGCGCAAACAAGGAACACTTGCAAGTAAGGGCCGATAGATCGTTACCGATTGGAGTAGAGTGCAGCGGAATAACCAATCAGGGCAATCCGATCCGGAACAGTGTAGCCGATTCCCGGAGACAGCCGATTCGCCAATCAGCCGATTCGAGTCGTCCGGCCGCGTTCTCACGCCTCGCTCCGATGCGCCCAACCGCAGCCGATTCCACCACAGCCGATCGCTCCGATTGCAGCCGATCCGAAGCCAATCAACAGCGCGCAACGTAGCAGCGCCTCTACCGGTATCCACACGTCCGGGGACAGAACGCCGTACACCCGTGTGCTAGCACGCGATGCAAGGCTAGGGTTTGGCTCGAAAGTGGGGAGGGTTTCCGTGGAGATTGATCTCGGCGACTTCTGTTGCACACGATGCAATTGATGTCTATATAGCTCTCCACCCCTCCCTCCTTTATATAGAGTTGGCCGACTGGGACTAGTGGCCGATTAGGACTCTATTTTGAATCGGATCTCATCCGTATCTCATAGAGTTGGCCGCCCATACGTTGTAAGCCCATAGGACTCTATCCGATCGGATCCCTATCCGATCGAGCCGTATCCGAGTCCAACTCGAATATCTATTCTATCCCCTTAAGCGTGCGACACTCGTAGGTTCAGGTATACTCGGTTTCGGCTATAGTCTAACTTAGCCGATCGTCGGCTCGAGTCCAACTCAGCCGACTCAATAGCGGCGCCTAGCAGCACATATTGACACCATAGTATACAAGAATATAATATCGGCTCTAAACTGTAATGTGTACACAAATCCCTTTGCCTCACAATACCGTTAAGCTATAGGCAAGATGTGTGCCATCCCTTCAATAGCTTAACCATTCACTCGAACCGTATTGGATTATCCGTCTGTTGATTGACTCCTCAATCAACTTAGCATGGCCATGCATTTCCATAATCCATTACCTCGAGGGGCCCAGAGATATCTCTCCAAAGGAGGGGCAAATTCCATCTTGATCACTCACATCCCACTCCATGTTTCATAGCAAACCCGAAAACTACCTTTATAACTATCCAGACGAATAGCGTTTGGTAGTCCCAAAGTAGGCTACTACACATGTTGGAATCCATGGTGATCTCAGGTCTAAGGACTTTGTACCAACACTACCTGAGACCAACTAATGGCACATTAATTGTGGGTCTATCCAACAATGTGTTCTCTAACACATATGTCCATGTTTATTGATTTGGTATCTCCATACCCATGATCTATGAGACATGATCATCAATCAATAAACATGCCGATCTTAGAATCATATTTGTTCCAACAATATGACATATGATCAGGGATCGTTTAGAAATAGATTCATACATATCGAGTCTCATAAATAAGTCACGTACTTATTGATCAATACAAGATGTCTATTTCATGGAACTGAATAACACTTTATTCATTTATACATAAACATTGACGTGATATCCAACATCTCCATGTTGCCTCTAGGGCATATCACTAACATGAAGCAGTTGGGTTTGTAAGGTCATGACTTCTGCTAGGGTGGAGGGGTTAGGCTCCGGTGGGTTCTCAGTAGCTGCTGAGGCTCTACAACGGTGCGCCATCTGAAGAATATAGTTGAGGTAAGAGATTGGATTTTTTTACTGGTCTTCGAGTTGTTTTTAAGTGATCTTTTGCACACAACAAGCATGGTGGAATAAACTCATTTAAGACATAACATGGAACTTCATATTAGTTTGTAGATGTTACATGAGGGGGACACATTGGACATGTGTAGTCCATACAACACAATACAACAACACTAATATCGATCTAGGGTCTTCATCCATAAAGGGGAAGGGGCACGGTCATTGCTGTCTTAATTCCATCCAAAGCAAGACCAGAGTTGATGCAGACTTCTTGTCTAGTTGTTTGGGCTGCCGCCCGATCTGGGGTTGCCACCTATGGCTGTTGCATTGGCACCGGTAAGAGGAGGGATGCTGTGTGACTGGGGGCATAGTGTCCAAATTCCTCACAGTTGAAGCAAGTCACATTCCTTTTCCTTGGGGCTGCTAGGATAGGTGTTGGAGTGCGAAACGGTGCGGTAGTTGTCCTAGGGCAGTCATTGGCATAGTGCCCTAACTCTTCACAGTTGAAGCAGTGCACATTCCTCTTTAGACGTCGGGGAATCTCCTCATCTTCGGGGTACACACCGTGCTCGTGATGATCATCCCGCGCACCACCGTGGTCCATTTTGGTGACTTCCTCTTCCTAGAGTTGGATGGCGAACCGAGCCCTTGGCCGGTCATTGGATTGAATTCCTTGTCCTTCCTTCCGCACTGTATCTCTCCCTCGATCGGGGTTCCGATGTGTTTTTCCCCTGCACTGTTCCTTATTCCATATCCTTGTTCCATGAAGCCGTAGCGGGGCCAAGTGTTTCCTTCCCTCCTAATGGTGGGTTTGGCGTTCGCTCTTTGTGGGCTTGACAAGATATTTGCAGGAGCCATCGTGGCTTGAGTCGGAACGTACCGACGTTGCTCGACACAAACCCAAAACTTGAAGGTGTCGTTGCATTTGCTGCACCATCATGATCATCAATTGTGTCTGGCTAGCCATTATCTGGGCTAAGGTCGGATTCATAGGGAAAGAGGGTGGAATGTCCATAGGGTCGCTCTGGGTTGATCCATGAGATTGCTGAGATCTTGATTTCATGCCCTTGTTCTTTCCAATCTATTGTCAGAGAGAGGAAGAAATTAGAAGAAAGGTTAAGCTCTGGTTGGGACCTTATTCCTATGTACTCTTATTGCTTTAGCGGGTGGAACAAACAATCTCCCAAGCTTTAACAAGGTCACACTCCTATATCTATTTTTGAAGATAGTTTAGGGTTTAGAGAAAGGTAAAATCAAATGTTTGTAGAGAAATTGGGGTAAGAGAGAAAAATCTGTTTGTCTTGTGAAAATAGTTTGTATTTCCAAAATAATCCTATGTTGGGATATTTCCCTTTGACCAGCTATAAAGGGGTGGGGCGCGCGTTGGTCTTATCCTACGCTGATCGCTGCCGATACCAGCTCGTAGACCCTCATTTTTTAGGACGGAATCATTCGTGTTCATAGTACCTTATCCCCTGGATCGAGTAGTTTGGTACCCACGAATACGTTCAATTATGAGGTGCAAAGTGCACGAATAGTCTTACATCAAATTTATTACAATAATAGGCCCGAAGGCAATATCCAACACATATAGGACCTACGGTCCGAGACAACCAAAACGAAATTAGACAAGATAGTAGACGGAAGGTAGCAAGATGTCGATCGCCTATAGGCAACGACGGGGACTAAGACCTATTGCGCTCCATTGTCTTCATTCCTCCCGGTAGTATATGTATGGGTCTTCCTCATCTCCTTCATCCGGAGGTTTGTGCGTATAGCAAGGGTGAGTACCTAACGTACTCAAGCAAGCCCAACATGGAATGATGCACATGATAGGGTCATTCAAAGGATGGCCATGGTTTATTTGCGCACATCCAATTTTCACAAATCATTTCACAAACCTAACATCTAGCTAGGTCAAGTTTTAGGTCAATAGTATATTCGTCGGCGACGGCTTGTCCACCATCCATTGTGATCCCAAGGATAGCTTCCCGCCTTCGATTCGTCATGGTTTTCGGTGTGTCTTCCCCTTCTCTCAGATAGAGAAGTTGGTATCCCAGCACTCAAAATCATTATGCAATCCCAATTCCCATCAGTTTAAAGTTTAAGAGTCTAGCCACGGTATCCTGCTTGGAATCAGCAACAGTATCCTGCTTGGAACTCTTCCAGCTGACTGCGCCTCCGTTCGCGTAACACAAACCCATTGCGATCTATAATCATCCTTGTCCTTTGGAAGCTAGCATCGGTGTAACCACTTACAATGAGCTCTTCCTCACCTCCATAGACTAGGAACATATCCTTAGTTCTTCTCAAGTACTTAAGGATATTCTTTACGCGATCCAGTGACCTTCACTGGATCTCGACTATATCTGCTCGTAGCACTCAAAGCGTACGAGACATGCGGGCGTGTACAAAGCATGGCATACATCATGGATCCAATTGCCGAAGCATATGGAACCATACCCATCTTATTCCGCTCATCATGTGTCCGAGGACACCGATTCTTGCTAAGATTAATGCCATGTGACATGGGCAAGAAACCTTTTTGGAATCATGCATGTTGAACCTTTTCAACACCTTGTCAATGTATGTACTTTGGCTTAATCCAATTAGCCTCTTGGATCTATCTCTATAGATCCGAATGCCTAATATATATGCTGCCTCCCTAAGTCTTTCATGGAAAACTATTTTTCAATGAAGACTTGACGGATTCAAGCATAGGGATATCATTTCCAATCAGTAATATGTCATCCACATATAAGATTAGAAATACAATTGCGCTCCCATCGACCTTTTTGTAAACACAGCCTCTTCTTCATTTTTGATGAAACCAAACCCTTTGATTACTTTATCAAAACGAATATTCCAACTCCGAGATGCTTGCTTCAATCCATAAATGGATTTCGTAGCTTGCATATCTTTCCAGCGATTCTGGATCGACAAAACCCGAGGTTGTATCATGTATACATCCTCGCTTAGGTTTCCATTGAGGAAAGCCGTTTTGACATCCATCTCGCCATATCTCATAATCGAAATATGCAACAATCGCTAGGATAATCCGAATAGATTTAAGCATTGCGACGGCGAGAAGGTTTCATCATAATCAACTCCTTGAATCTGTTTAAAACCTTTCGCCACCAATCGCGCCTTATAGATGTGAACATTTCCATCCATATCGGCCTTTTCTTAAAAACCCATTTACACTCAATGGTTTTGACACCATCAGTGGATCAACCAAGTTCCAAACTTGATTGTCGTACATGGATTCTATTTCGGATTTCATGGCTCCAAGCCACTTGTTGGAATCGGGTCCCACCATCGCTTCCTCATAGGTCTTAGGTTCATCGTTGTCCAACAACAATATATCACGTTGTTCCCGCACTGTACTCAGTGCACGACGTGATCTTTCGACTCCGTGGGGTGGTGTATCTACAACCGGTGGCGCAACACTTTGCACCTCCCGTTGTGGTTCCGTGGTTGAAACATTTTCTCGGTGTTTCTTGAACTTCTTCAAGATGCACCCGCTCCCACTAACCCTTCTTGAAAGAAACTCTTTCTCCAAGAAGACACCATGTCGGGCGACAAACACTTTGCCTTGTTCCCGATTATAAAAGTAATATCCCTTAGTTTCCTTAGGATATCCCACAAAGAAGCACTTGTCGATTTGGGTGTGAGCTTGTCGATCGTAAACGTTTTACATAAGCTTCGCATCCCCATATTTTGAGAAAAGACAAACTAGGGAGTTGCCCGTCCATATCTCATATGGTGTCTTTTCAACCGACTTAGATGGAACTCTATTTAGTGTGAGCGCACTGTTTCAAGAGCATATCCCTAAAGATAACGGAAGATCACTTTGGCTCATCATCGACCGCACCATGTCCAACAAGGTGCGATTTCTCCGTTCGGACACTCGTTCCATTGTGGAGTTCTGGCGGAGTTAAGCGTGGAACAATTCCACAATCTTTCGATGATTACCAAACTCTTGGCTCAAGTATTCCCTCCACGATCCGATCGTAGAAACTTGATTGTTTTCCCTAAATGATTCTCGTACTTCATTCGGAATTCTTTGAACTTTTCAAAGGATTCGGACTTATGCCTCATTAAGTAGATATAACCATATCTACTAAAGTCATCGTAAAGGTAATGAAGTACGATAACCACCTCTCGGCCGTTGAGCTCATTGGTCCACATACATCGGTATGTACGAGTGCCAACAAGTCACTTGCTCTTTCACCGTGTCCCGTGAAAGGTGCCTTTGTCATCTTACCAAGTAAACAAGACTCACATGTCTCAAATGATTCAAAATCAAAAGAGTGAAGCAATCCATCCTTATGGAGCTTCTCCATGCGTTTCTTATTTATATGGCCTAAGCGACAATGCCGGATAAACGTGGGGTTTATATCATTAGAGAGTTGCCTTTCGTATTAATGTTATAGATGGGAGACGCTTCAAGATTCAAAACGTATAATCCATTCACCAATGGAGCATGAAAATAGAACATATCTCTCGAGATATATTGAACAACCATTGTTCATTGATCTAAAATCATATCCTTCCGCTTGCAAACATGAAGCGAAATAACGTTTTGACATAGTGTTGGAACACAATAACAATTATTTAATTCCAAAACTAATCCCGAAGGTAGATGAAGTGGTACTGCGTGCCGACAAGAACCGTAGCAACGCTTGCTCCATTGCCGACGCGCAGTTCACCTCGCCCCTTCTCAATCCTCTACTTCTTCTCATTCCCGCAACGATTTGCAAATATGAGCTACCGATCCGGTATCAAATACCCAAGAGTCAGAGGTGAAGTAGCAAGATTAATGTCTATAACATTAATACCTGAAGTAGAAGTCGTACTTTGCTTCTTCTTGAGATCCTCCATGTACTTCTTGCAGTTCCTTTTCCAAGTGGCTGTCTCCTTGCGGTAGAAGCAAACGGCATCGATGCCGCCGACCCCTTCTTGCCCTTCTTTGCATTAGAGGCACTCGCGATCTCATCGGGAGTTAACTTCCTCTTGGTGCAAAGTTTCTTGACAGTGGTTTGCGCTTAGCCTTCGCATCATCATCACATGATGACCGTTTTTCGGATACTCTCTCTCACTGTCTTTAGCATCCCATGCAATTCAGCCAAGGTCCTATCCATATTGTTCATGTGATAATTTAATATGAATGGCTCGAAGCTCGGAGGGAGCGACCGGAGAATCACATCGCAGCCAACTCTTGGCTAAGGGAAAACCCAGTTTTCCGGACTCTCAATGTAGCCAATCATCTTTATCACATGCGGACGACGGGATTCCCCTCAACAAGCCTGCACGCAAACAAGGACTTTGAGGTGTTGAACCTCTCGGCCCGAGCTTGGTTCTCAAACATGCCACGCAGTCCCTGAATAATAGTGTGAGCATCGCTGCTCTCATATTGCTTCAAGCTCGGGGACATTGTAGCAAGCATGAGACACTTATATCTAGGGCATCATTAGTGTGCTTCTCATAAGCCCTCCGTGCGTTGCGGTGGCATTAGTTGGCAAATCCTCGGGATAGGGTACTTCAAGAACGTACTCCTTACGCTCTTGCTTGAGAACAATTCTCAAGTTGCGATACCAATCCATAAAGTTTGTTCCATTTAATTTTTCCTTTTCGAGAATAGATCGCAAATTAAAGGTACTGGGTGTAGTATTAGCCGCCATTTATTCTACAATGAAAAAGCAAAGTTTAGCACAATGTTTATGCTATGTCTATTGTTAAACAATTTAACATTAGACTCCCATTACGTATTTTCCACCTTCCCTCTAGGTTACGTATTGGGTCAAGATCCACATGTTAATTAATTTTCTAGTGAGCTTTGGCATCACTGCTAGAAAATTAGTAACATCGGTAAGCAACACCTTGCTAATCACATCTCTATGTGACTCTTGTTGTTGGTGTGGCATCTCCATGCCCCGGCGCCAACCTATGCCCCAAGGCCCAAAACTGTTTTGATAGCCTTGTTAAGTAAACCAAATGCTCCTGCATGTATATGTCGACATATACCCCTCGTGTTATGATAGAGAATGGCACTCTGCTTTGGCGGACCCACCATTGACGAGCATAACGGTGACGGGTGCAACATTTGGAAGGGCATCATTACTACTTAATTTTGAGAGGGATGCTATCCTATCAAACAAACATATCACATATGAAAGCAAGAAGAATAGCATATAATGAAATAGTATGGCCCCCTTCACATGGTGATCTCCATCTCCATGTCGCGCCGAGGATCTCCATCTTCGGCACCATCTTCCAAGTGTCGAATGCTTGATATCTTCAAACTAAGCTACTACTATAGAAGCTCTAATTGAAGATTACATCGACTGCGAGTCGTGAAAGAATATTACAAGCATTGCACATATGAAAGAATATTACGGGGATTGCACATATGAAAGAATATTACATGCATCACATGCATCTCATACATACAATAGGGCCATACCATCTCAAAGCATTCTCTGCAAAAACAAGTTAGGCGTAGAAACGTTTTCTACCTATCGCGAGCTACGGCATCGAGACGACCTATAAGGGGGTACGCACACGGCGGTCCCGCTACACCACACGAAATTCATAGATCCAATCTATGAAATCGCTTATGGAAACCATATCGGCATAATCATATTATGCCGTCCCGATACACTATCAAGGGAGATGGTTTGCGTAGGCGCGAGGCAGCAACAAAGTCGGACTACGAGATAGCTTCGGTATAATCACATTATACCGTTCCGATACACTATCAAGGAACGCTATCTCGAACCCAACTCAAACCGAGTTACTTGAAATTGCTTCGACGTAATCACATTACGTCGTTCCGATACACTATCAAGGAACGCAATTACCATCTACTCTCCTCAACGATCCCGTAAAACCGATAGATCTAATCAACCCGTGCGCAAAACTTGTTCCGATCCAATCTAAAACCCGAACTAAGCAAGATTAGCTCGATACCACCGAAGGGTTACGCGGAGGCTACGCTAGCCAAAAACAAAAACTTTTACCGCGTAAACCAGAACACTTGCAAGTAAGGGCCGATAGATCGTTACCGATTGGAGTAGAGTGCGCGGAATAACCAATCGGGGCAATCCGATCCGGAACAGTGTAGCCGATTCCGGAGACAGCCGATTCGCCAATCATCGCCGATTCGAGTCGTCCGGCCGCGTTCTCACGCCTCGCTCCGATGCGCCCGACTGCAGCCGATTCCACCACGCCGATCGCTCCGATTGCGGCCGATCCGAAGCCGATCAACAGCGCGCAACGTAGCGCGCCTCTACCGGTATCCACACGTCCGGGGGAGAACACCGTACACCCGTGTGCTAGCACGCGATGCAAGGCTAGGGTTTGGCTCGAAAGTGGGAGGGTTTCCGTGGAGATTGATCTCGGCGACTTCGTTGCACACGATGCAATTGATGTCTATATAGGTCTCCACCCTCCCTCCTTTATATAGAGTTGGCCGACGGGACTAGTGGCCGATTAGGACTCTATTTTGAATCGGATCTCATCCGTATCTCATAGAGTTGGCCGCCCATACGTCGTAAGCCCATAGGACTCTATCCGATCGGATCCCTATCCGATCGAGCCGTATCCGAGTCCAACTCGAATATCTATTCTATCCCCTTAAGCGTGCGACCCGTAGGTTCAGGTATACTCGGTTTCGGCTATAGTCTAACTTAGCCGATCGTCGGCTCGAGTCCAACTCAGCCGACTGTCAATCAGCGGCGCCTAGCAGCACATATTGACACCATAGTATACAAGAATATAATATCGGCTCTAAACCTGTAATGTGTACACAAATCCCTTTGCCTCACGATACCGGTTAAGCTATAGGCAAGATGTGTGCCATCCCTTCAATAGCTTAACCATTCACTCGAACCGTATTGGATTATCCGTCCGTTGATTGACTTCTCAATCAACTTAGCATGGCCATGCATTTCCATAATCCATTACCTCGAGGGGCCCAGAGATATCTCTCCAAAGGAGGGGCAAATTCCATCTTGATCACTCACATCCCACTCCATGTTTCATAGCAAACCCGAAAACTACCTTTATAACTATCCCATTACGGAATAGCGTTTGGTAGTCCCAAAGTAGGCTACTACACATGTTGGAATCCATGGTGATCTCAGGTCTAAGGACTTTGTACCAACACTACCCGAGACCAACTAATGGCACATTAATTCTGTAGTGTCTCATGGTGGGTCTATCCAACAATGTGTTCTCTAACACATATGTCCATGTTTATTGATTTGGTATCTCCATACCCATGATCTATGAGACATGATCATCAATCAATAAACATGCCGATCTTAGAATCATATTTGTTCCAACAATATGACATATGATCGTGGATCGTTTAGAAATAGATTCATACATATCGAGTCTCATAAATAAGTCACGTACTTATTGATCAATACAAGATGTCTATTTCATGGAACCGAATAACACTTTATTCATTTATACATAAACATTGACGTGATATCCAACATCTCCATGTTGCCTCTAGGGCATATCACTAACATGAAGATTGGGTTTGTAAGGTCATGACTTCGCTAGGGTGGAGGGGTTAGGCTCCGGTGGGTTCTCGAGCGCCGAGGCTCGCAACGGTGCGCCATCCGAAGAATATAGTTGAGGTAAGAGATTGGATTTTTTACTAGTCTTCGAGTTGTTTTTAAGTGATCTTTTGCACACAACAAGCATGGTGGAATAAACTCATTTAAGACATAACATGGAACTTCATATTAGTTTGTAGATGTTACATGAGGGGGACACATTGGACATGTGTAGTCCATACAACACAATACAACAACACTATCTAGGGTCTTCATCCATAAAGGGGAAGGGGCACGGTCATTGCTGTCTTAATTCCATCCAAAGCAAGACCAGAGTTGATGCAGACTTCTTGTCTAGTTGTTTGGGCTGCCGCCCGATCTGGGGTTGCCACCTATGGCTGTTGCATTGGCACCGGTAAGAGGAGGGATGCTGTGTGACTTGGGGCATAGTGTCCAAATTCCTCACAGTTGAAACAAGTCACATTCCTTTTCATTGGGGCTGCTAGGATAGGTGTTGGAGTGCGAAACGGTGCGGTAGTTGTCCTAGGGCAGTCATTGGCATAGTGCCCTAACTCTTCACAGTTGAAGCAGTGCACATTCCTCTTTAGACGTCGGGGAATCTCCTCAGCATCTTCAGGGGTACACACTGTGCTCGTGATGATCATCCTGCCAGTACCACCTGTGGTCCATTTTGGTGACTTCCTCTTCCTAGAGTTGGATGGCGAACTGAGCCCTTGGCCGGTCATTGGATTGAATTCCTTGTCCTTCCTTCCGCACTGTATCTCTCCCTCGATCGGGGTTCCGATGTGTTTTTCCCCTGCACTGTTCCTTATTCCATATCCTTGTTCCATGAAGCCGTAGCGGGGGCCAAGTGTTTCCTTCCCTCCTAATGGTGGGTTTGGCGTTACTGCTCTTTGTGGGCTTGACAGTATATTTGCAGGAGTCATCAGGGCTTGAGTCGGAACGTACCGACGTTGCTCTGGACACAAACCCAAAACTTGAAGGTGTCGTTGCATTTGCTGCACCATCATGATCATCAATTGTGTCTGGCTAGCCATTATCTG
Organism: Oryza australiensis; assembly: GCA_019925245.2. Lineage (NCBI taxonomy): Eukaryota > Viridiplantae > Streptophyta > Magnoliopsida > Poales > Poaceae > Oryza > Oryza australiensis. Next base: position 541,620 of record JAIFGZ020000436.1, read on the forward strand.
GGCTAAGGTCGGATTCATAGGGAAAGAGGGTGGAATGTCCATAGGGTCGCTCTGGGTTGATCCATGAGATTGCTGAGATCTTGATTTCATGCCCTTGTTCTTTCCAATCTATTGTCAGAGAGAGGAAGAAATCAGAAGAAAGGTTAAGCTCTGGTTGGGACCTTATTCCTATGTACTCTTATTGCTTTAGCGGGTGGAACAAACAATCTCCCAAGCTTTAACAAGGTCACACTCCTATATCTATTTTTGAAGATAGTTTAGGGTTTAGAGAAAGGTAAAATCAAATGTTTGTAGAGAAATTGGGGTAAGAGAGAAAAATCTGTTTGTCTTGTGAAAATAGTTTGTATTTCCAAAATAATCCTATGTTGGGATATTTCCCTTTGACCAGCTATAAAGGGTGGGGCGCCAGTTGGTCTTATCCTACAGTTGCACTGCTCTGATACCAGCTCTGTAGACCCCCATTTTTTAGGACGGGAATCATTCGTGTTCATAGTACCTTATACCTGGATCGAGTAGTTTGGTACCCACGAATACAGTTCTGAATTATGAGGTGCAAAGTGCACGAATAGTCTTACATCAAATTTATTACAATAATAGGCCCGAAGGCAATATCCAACACATATAGGACCTACCGGTCCGGAGACAACCGAAAACAGAAATTAGACAAGATAGTAGACGGAAGGTAGCAGCATGTCGATCGCCTATAGGCAATGAGTGGGGACTAAGACCTATTGCGCTCCATTGTCTTCATTCCTCCTGGTAGTATATGTATTGGTCTTCCTCATCTCCTTCATCTGGAGGTTTGTGCGTATAGCAAGGGTGAGTACCTAACGTACTCAGCAAGCCAACACAGAATGATGCACATGATAGGGTCATTCAAAGGATGGCCATGGTTTATTTGCGCAAAGCCAATTTTCACAAATCATTTCACAAACCTAACATCTTGCTAGGTCAAGTTTTAGGTCAATAGTATATTAAATCGGCGACGGTTCTGTCCACCATCCATTGTGATCCCAAGGATAGCTTCCCGCCTTCGATTCGTCATGGTTTTCTGGGTGTGTCTTCCCCCTTCTCTCAGATAGAGAAGTTGGTATCCCAGCACTCAAAATCATTATGCAATCCCAATTCCCATCAGTTTAAAGTTTAAGAGTCTAGCCACGGGAGAAACTTGTCAGGTCGCTCATTATCCGCGAGCACGGCTAGGAATAGATTGATTTACTCACACTGCAGTGGATGTACACTTTACCCGTACTCCGCAACTACTCATTGAATGAGCTTACATCCCTCTATATGGGACGGTCACGGTAAAGCTTTTCGATAACCTTACTTTGGCAGTACCCGCTCCATGAACTTAAGCCCTCATGCATTCTAGCCGTCATCTCCTAGCAGTGAGAGGAGTTCTGGCGTTCCCGGGGTAAGAGAAAGAATTGCTCTATATTGAACTTTCCATCTTCATGTCCTTTTCTTCATGTCTTCATTTCTTCATGTTGATCGCATCCCCGATCTCCTCCCAGGTACCAACCAGTGGTACACCCCCTGCCGGTAGGCTCTTAACTTTGTCCAGGCACCCACCAGTGGTGCACCCCCACCGGCAAGCCCTTACCTCAACACCAACACCTGAACCACTACGCAAGGATACTGCCTCCGCTCGGTTATTTACTCCGCTAGGTCTATACCCATTTGAGAAGTATGGTTGTACTGGCTCGTTCTAAGTTGTAGTCTCATGGCTCGGTCCTTAATTGACCAGGGATGGTACTAGCCTTTCCCGGAATCCACCCAAATCCATCCATCCGCCCCAGCCCAAAACATGGGTTTTGTACTTTTGTTTTTCCATCAAAACCATTTTCATCATGTTCAAGGCAATGTGGTGCTCATGTCTCCACATGCCGTAGCTCAACTACCTTCCCTAAGGTAGTTGCCCAAGCAAAAAGCTCTTTATAGAATCATGAGTATGCATGAATCTAAGAATAGCATGGGTAAGCATTTTACCGAAGCTATCATTTCACAAAATAGGATCAATATGTTCAAAGGGGAGTGTTGACTTGCCTTGCTCGCAAGCTTGTTGAACGGGATCTTCTGTGTAGTCAGTGCTTGCTCCTTCGGATGCTAACCATATGTGCGAAAAGGAAGGATTGAATTCGTGTAGAATTAAATAAACTCCAATTAAAAGCCAAATAAATTGCAAAAGCGGCGCCTAAGACGAATCTACGACGTTAAATGAATTTACGTTCGAGTTTGGCTAGAATCCGAGTTAGAATGAGCGAGCTATAATAGTTTGAAGTTTTGCGATCCATCGATTTAATTTATTATGTGGTGACAATATTCCATGTTAATTCGTTTTAAAATTTTTGAAATGTTATGATTGGTGATCCAAGATGTATACCAAAAGGAAATTGTAAAATTCATAGTTTTACCCTAATTTATCGGACCGACAAGTCCGGGGTTTGAACCATTTTAGATTCCAGAAATAATTTTACCCTAGAGTTTGTCACTATTTGAAATTTTAAATTTTTAAAGAATTCATAAGCTAGAATTGATGTTTAGTCACAAACCAAATTACATTTAAATTCCTAAAGTGAATATCAAATAAATCGAGTTATGTGACAATTAATATTTTACTCTTTAATCGGTTCCAAAGTAAAAAGAATATGCATTTTTTTTGCTAACAACCCTTCCCAAGTATTTCCACAAAAATTTATTTTTATAATTTTTTTTAATTTTATTGTTTTAAAAGAAAATGAAAAATCGGAAAAATGGAAAATGACACTATGCATTGCCCACCACGTGTTCGATTCCGAACCGCCGGGGCCATGGACCCCTCGCGCACGAGCGACGCTGTGCACCGCGCCGGGCTGCGCTACACCCGTCCCCGCCCGCACGCACGCACGCATGTTGCGCCGCGCAGCGCCGCCCACGCCCGCGCCACCCGCCTAGCCTCGCCACCGCGCCGCCCACGCCAAACCTCGCCGCAGCGAGCCGCGCGTCGCGCGATGTCGTGCGCTTCCTAGCCCCTCCTCGCGCGCATGCTGCGCCGTGCCGCCCGGCCTCCCTCTCGCACGTGCTCACGCCGTGCGCCACCCGCCCCGCACGCGTCGCCCGAGCCGAACAACGCCCGCGCCGTGCGCCGACCCGACCTGCGCCGCGCGCGCGCGCTGCCCAGCCCCCTCCCTCACGTGCGCGTGCCCGCGCGCGTGCCGCCCGGCCCTCCCTACCGCGCCGCGCTGCCGCACCGCCCTCGCGCTACGCACCCGCGCCTCGTGCCCCACGCCCGACCGCATGCTGTGCCCACGCCCGCTGCCGTGCCGCCCCCCCCCCCGAGCTTGCGGCGCGCGACGCACGCGCCGCCCGGACCCCCTTCCTCTCGCCGCGCCGTGCGCTATAAAAGGAGAGCCCGAGCTCCTTCTCCCCACCACATCTCTTCCCACTCTTCCTTTTTTTTCCTTTTCGCTCCCCGCCGCGCCGTCCCGTCCGCCGCCACGCCATTGTCGCCGCGCCGCGCCACCTCGCCGCCGGTAAGTCCCTCCTCTCGCCCTAATTTATTTCGCCCTAAGCCGTCCCTTGTGCGCCTCGGCGGCCGAGATATAGAGGAGAGAAGAGAGGGAGGAAGGAGGTGAAGAAACAGAGCAGGGAAAGAGAAGAAAAAAAAAAAAAAGAGGATAAAAGAAAAAATAAAACAATAAAATTTTTAAAAAAATTTATAAAAATAAATTTTCAGGGAAATACTTGGGAAGGGTTGTTAGCAAAAAAATGCATATTCTTATTACTTTGGAACCGATTAAAGAGTAAAATATTAATTGTCACATAACTCGATTTATTTGATATTCACTTTAGGAATTTAAATGTAATTTGGTTTGTGACTAAACATCATTCTAGCTTATGAATCCTTTAAAAATTTAAAATTTCAAATAGTGACAAACTCTAGGGTAAAATTATTTCTGGAATCTAAAATGGTTCAAACCCCTGACTTGTCGGTCCGATAAATTAGGGTAAAACTATGAATTTTACGATTTCCTTTTGGTATACATCTTGGATCACCAATCATAACATTTCAAAAATTTTAAAACGAATTAACATGGAATATTGTCACCACATAATAAATTAAATCGATGGATCGAAAACTTCAAACTATTATAACTCGCTCATTCTAACTCGGATTCTAGCCAAACTCGAACATAAATTCATTTAATGTCGTAGATTTGTCTTAGGAGCCGCTTTTGCAATTTATTTGGCTTTTAATTGGAGTTTATTGAATTCTAAACGAATTCAATCCTTCCTTTTCGCACGTATGGTTAGCATCCGAAGGAGCAAGCGCTGACTACGCAGAAGATCCCGTTCAACAAGCGTGCGAGCAAGGCAAGTCAACACTCTGCTTTGAACATATTGATCCTATTTTGTGAAATGATGTTGATTTAAACATCAAAACATGCATTCTATACACAAATGAATACCTATGCTTGATAAGACATGCCTTGATATTGATTACCTTTAGATACCATCTTTGTAACCCCCGATGCGATATAACCGGAGGATAGCTTCGTAAAATGCTTAGCCATGCTATTCTTAGATTCATGCATACTCATGACTCTATAAAGAGCTTTATGCTTGGGCAACTACCTTAGAGAAGGTAGTTGAGCTACGGCATGTGGAGACATGAGCGCCACATTGCCTTGAACATGATGAAAGTGGTTTTGATGGAAAAACAAAAGTACACAACCCATGTTTTGGACTAGGGCGGATGGTTGGATTTGGGTGGATTCCGGGAAAGGCTAGTACCGTCCCTGGTCAATTAAGGACCGAGCCATGAGACTACAACTTAGAACGAGCCGTACAACCGTACTTCTCGAATGGGTATAGACCTAGCGGAGTAAATAACCGAGCGGAGGGTATCCCCGCGTAGTGGTTCAGGTGTTGGTGTTGAGGTAAGGGCTTGCCGGTGGGGGTGCACCACCGGTGGGTGCGGACGAAAGTTAAAAGCCTACCAGCAGGGGGTGTACTGCTGGTCGGTACCTGGGCAGAGATCGGGGATGCAATCAACATGAAGAAATGTAGACATGAAGAAAAGGACAAGAAGATGGAAAGTTCAATATAGAGCAATTCTTTCTCTTACCCCGGGAACGCCAGAACTCCTCTGGGCAGTTGAACCGTCATTTATGGCATCATCGGGCTCAAAGACCCTTCGTGATTTCTCGGCACCCTCGGCTGCAATTGTCTTCATCAGACCGACAGTCAACACGGGGGAAGCTGGTTTTGAAATCAAGACTGGGCTCATTACCATTGTGCAGGTTAACCCATTTTGTGGGAAGGCCAACGAGGATGCCAGTGCTCATCTCCAGACTTTCCTGGAGATCTGCACTACCTTCACTATCAAGGGAATCACCCAAGACGCTATCAGACTCCGGTTGTTCCTGTTCTCTCTCATTGGGAGGGCGAAACTATGGTTCTGTGTGAACCAAAGTGCTGTGGATACTTGGGACAACTGCTCCAATGCATTCCTGTTGATGAGAATTCTTCCCACGCGCTGGCCTGAGAGATCTGCTTAACTCCAGTGTAGGTCCAAAATTGGTCGCCTTTGGTGATCGAGCAGGCGTGCCAGTTGGTTTGATCCTGTAACCAACAAGAAACAAAGAAATACATGTTTGGTTAGGGTTAGATCTTACTCGATCGACTATGAGTATTAATAATATACAATTGCTACCCCAAAGCACATTTAAATTAAGTGATTGTGATAGCTCGGTAGTATACCGAGACAAGTATAAATCACTTAGATCCAAATGTATATTAGGACCACAATTATATATATTCATGACTTAGCCGATGTCGCAGATCTAATGTAAATCGGCTAGTACTACGATATATTTTATAAAAAGAGATTAATCTAGATTAAATGCATTAAACTAAGATTAATCGGCTGTTAGTATATCCTAACAGATTGATACCAAGCTTAATACCTTTAAGTAGATTAAAATCTTAATATAAAAGGTGGTTCTAATACATTTATAAGTAAAAATACATAAAAGTGATTAGAACAGATAAGACCGGCTGAAACCCCGATTCTATCTCTAATAGCAGACATTGAACCAGATAAATCTATATAGTTCTAAAGGCGACTTAATAGGTCAATTAGATACAACTTAAAGTACCAAAAGAATTATGAGATCTATGTAGGCTAATGAGAACTCTTCGAGATGGAAGATACGCTATATAACCTAAATCAACCTCTGGATCTAGCTCTGTCGGCTGCTATCTTCAAAGAGATATTAGCCGATCGCGAGATAGATCTAGACATTGATCTAGATTATATGCCGCATATGATAAATTAAGTAGATTGCAACATCAAAATCAGAGTATCATAATGATGGAAGCACTGGCCCTGATACCACAAGCCACTTGTAACAAGAAATTACCTTTCCTGGAGATCGAAGTCGATGCAGCCCGAGGTCAAAGCAAGAACTCGTCAAGAAAACGTAAAACAAAAAGGTTGGCGATACGCCGAGATTGTATTGATGTGTGTTGATATGTTTTACAAGAGCTCGGGTCATATTTATACCTGAATATACAATGAGTCTCTGACGGACACGATTCCTATTACAGATTAAATCTCTAAAGAAACCGACATTATCACAAAAGGAAACTATATAAGATATCCTAACTTAAAAGATACAATTGACGTTGCAGGACCTTATCCATAGATGGCAATATCTTTAACGCACTTTGGAAACCGAATCCAATACTTTATATTTAAGCTTTCTTTTCGGGACTGGCTTCACTTCTATCTTTAGTCAGAATCGGCTATCGGCTATCCTGGTCCGATTCGAACTTAGCCGACTAGCTTCGTAGACGATTCGGACTCAGCCGATGCAGCCTCTGTCTTATCGCAGATTGCGCACTCCCTCAATTCTGCTTCAATCTCAGCCTCGAACCCGGGGATTTGGTTACCAGATTTGGTCGTTAACAGTTCCTCACGAAATTCATCCCGATGGGCAAGACCAACGCCCTTCGCGGAAGGATTTCAAACTTTTTGTAGACATCAGATGAGTCAATTCCAGAAGCTTGGGAGCGCTTCAAAGAGTACATCTTGGCTTGCCCTCACCATGGTATGGACAGTTGGCTCATCATCCAGAATTTCTACAATGGGCTGACTTCAGCTGCCCGTGATCATATTGATGCTGCTGTGGGAGGAACCTTCTTCTCGTTAACTATTGCTCACCCGACTGAGTTAATTGAGAAGATGGTCTCTAACTAGGGGTGGAGCGATGATCATCTCCAATCCCGTAAGTGGGGCATGCAAACCGTTAAAGAAACAAACATGCTTCTTGCCAAGTGGACCTCTTCTTGAAAAAGTTGGATGACAAGGCCGAAGGAGTTCGGGCCATAGAAGCTCGCATGACGTGCAAGACATGCGGCATCACCGGGCACTCGGGGAATAACTACCCCGAGATTGGTGAGGATTTATGCTACCTGAACAACAATGGCTACCATCCGCAAGGAGGTCAAGGGTGGAACCAAAAATGCCCTTGGTATCAAGGAGGTAACAACTCTGCTCACCCGTTCAATACTAACTAACCCTCCTTGAAAGATCTTGTCTTAGGCCAGGCTAAAATTAATGAGAATATGTCTAAGAAATTAGCTGCTACTGATAAGACTTTAGAGAGCATTAATGGTAAAATGGAAGGTTTCTCCTCTACTATTAAGAACCAGTTGAGTTTTAATAAAATGTTAGAAACTCAATAAGCTCAATTGGCTGCTGCTATCCCTTCATCTGAATCGGGGAAGATTTTGGGGCAACCTGAGGCTTCTCTTGAAAATGTTAGTGTGGTGACCACACGAGGGGGTAAAACCACTTGTTATCAGCCATATCCTAACAATGCAGGGAAGGCAAAAGAAAAGGAGGACGGACCAACCAACATTCAGAACCAAGTGCATGAGGAAACTATGGCCCCAGAGGAATTCCACGATACCACACTATTGTTGTTCCTCATCACAACAGGAAGCCAACCATGGATGAGCAATTTGCTCATTTTGTTGAGGTCATTTAGAAGATACATATCAACGTCCCTCTGATAGATGCGATGCAAGTACCTACCTATTGATGAGAAATTTCTCTCACGTGCTGGCATGGGAGATCTGCTTAACTCCAGTGCAGGTCTTTCTTGGCTACCTATGCTATACAAGGCGTGCCAATTGGTTTGATTTGTTAACCAATAAGAAAAATAGAGATATACGCATTAAGTGTTAAGTTAGATCCCACTGGATCGGCTGCAAGAGTCAACTTACATATACATGCTATCCCGAAGTGTATTTAAACTAAATGACTAGAATAGATCGGCTGTGCCGAGACAGTATTAGCCATTTAATCTAAATATACAATGGGATAATAAATATATGTTTTAACAATTTAGCCGATATCGTAAGTCCAACCGTGAATCGGCTAATACTTCGATTTATCTTATGAAAAGATATTGATCTGAACTAAATGCGCTAAACCTAGATCGCGTCATTGTCAGAAGCGACAAACCGATTCGTGAGGGCATTTAACTAGAGCAAGATCTTAATATAAGAGGCGGTTTTAATAAACTTGATAGCAAATATCAAAAGAACATTAAAACATATAAGGCCGGCTGAAACCCCGGCACTGTCTCTAAACATATACATCTAGCCGAAATGATCATGAAAGCTCTAAAAACGACTTAATAGTTCAACACTGATGCAACATTAAGTATAAAAAGAACAGTCTAATCTACTGTAGCTGATGTAAATACTTCGAGACGGTGGATATCGCATATAATTTAGGCTAACCTTTAGATCTAGCTCTATCGGCTGCCAATTCTTGACAGAAACGAGCCGATGATGAGACAGATCTAAACATTGTTCTAGATTATATGTAATGTACGATAACTAGCGCAGCATAAATCATCGAGTTTAGAGTGTCATAGTGATGGAAGCACTAAACTCGACGAGATACACCAGTAATGACAAACATTTACCTGAACTTGGGGATCGAAACGATGCAGCCCGAAGCCAGATCAGTTGTTCTTCTGAAGAAAAAGGAGGCGATGCGCCGAAGGTTGTATTGATTGTGTGAATTATTGTTTACAGGGGTCTTGGGTCCTATTTATACCCAAGTACAGCAAAGATCGCGCTACACACGGTTACAACTAACTACTATATCTATACGACAAAAGCGCGGGAAGCAATCCTTTGCCGCCTTTACAATAGGGTTATACCTAAACAAATATCTAATTTACATACGTTCGCCGTTATGAGACTTTATCCCTAGATGGCAACATCTCTTAATGCGTAATTTAGAAACTGAATCTTCTATTATATCTCCAAATATCTGCATCAGAAACGGCTTCGACTTCTCTGAACTTGGAATCGGCTATCGGCTGTTCTTGTCCGATTCAACCTTAGGCGACTGGCTTCGCAGCCGATTGCATCTCAGCCGACCCGGCCTCTGTTTCTCTGTCAAACCAGCCGATCCGATTCTGCTTCAACTTCAGCTAGGACTTAGGGATTTAGTTACCAAATTTAGCCGTTAACACTACCTATGCTCACTACCTCAAGGATATCCTCAACAACAAGAGGCCGATGCCCACCACGGAAGTCATTAAGTTGATGGAAGAGTGTAGCACTGCTATACTCAACCAACTTCCGAAAATGAAGAAGGATCCAGGGTGTCCCACGATTACCTGTTTGATCGGGACACAACAGTTCGACCATGCCTTGTGCGACCTTGGGGCTAGTGTGAGCGTCATGCCCAAGGAGGTTTTTGATCGGTTGAACTACACTACCTTGGCATCAACACCAATGTGGTTGCAGCTGGCCGATTCATCGATCTGCTATCCGGTGGGAATCGCAGAGGACATACCAGTGAAAATCCAGGGATGTTTTATTCCCGTGGACTTCATGGTGCTCGACATGGATGTCGACAAAAGGACGCCACTCATTCTTGGGTGACCGTTCCTTAGCACTGCAGATGCCCACATTGATGTGGGAGCTGGAGAAATCCGACTCCACATAAATGGGAAGGAGAATAAATTCAATTTCTAGCCAAGAGTGGAGCAATGTTCGATGATCAAGATCAAGTACATACCCAACATGAAAAAATTTAAGGAGGTCGATGTCAAACCCCCGAAAATGGACATCCTCATCAAATTCATGAAGAATTTCTTGGAGAAGGAGTCATCATCTCAAAGGAAAATTAAGACAGTGAGGCAGGTAGTGTCAGTTCAGCCACTGCTGAAGTCCGAAAATCCCTCGACCACACCAAACGAACAAAAGAAGACCAAGAAGGTGTGGTGAGTAAAACAGGTGAAATCGTCCGTATCTACTTCTCCGAGACCAGGCGGTGTGAAGGCTTAATTGCATGGTGGAAGTCCGGCTCATCGGACTTTAAACTAGGAGCCCTTGCCGACAGGTAAATCGATATGTATCCCCATATTTATTTTCCCAAATGCATATTTATTTCCTCAAAAATTCTGATTCTTGCATAATTAGCATGGCATGTTTACTTTCCCACATCATGCATAGAAAAATATAAAATTTTGTAATTAGCATTTTTATATGGAAGAATTCTTGTGCTCATCATTGCAAGGCTTTATCCTTGGATTCCACTCATCAAACATGCACTAGGCTGAATAGTTTTACGAGAGTGAGCATTGGATCCTTGGATGGGGCCAACCCCACCAATTTGGTTCGCGAACGAACATAGGGTCCAATGCTGCTCAAATTTTTGTGTAGTGGTTGATGATGTGGAGATTAGGGAATCCAAAGTTTGGAGGGGAGAAGAGCACCCCTTGGTTTGGCCGAACCAAGGGTGAGCTCCCTCTATAAAAGGGAAGGTGGGGGAGGTAGTTCTCCTTGCACCAACTTGAGCTGCCATAGTTTGCCATCAAGTTCCCTCTTCCTCTCTTGAGTTCTTCCAATGTTCTTATCCTATGTTCATAAAAAAATATTTCTTGAACTTTTGCTGCATTGGGAGTTTCCTCCGCGTGTTGTCACGCAAAGAATGGTTTTTGGTGGCAACAAGGCTCCACAAGAACGACTAACCCTTGGACTAATTTTGAGCTAACCTTTAACCCATCTCGAGTGTTCTTGTGTAGTTGTTCTTTTCAGCTGCAGGGATGAAGAAGAGTGTCAAGCGGTTGTTCGGCGCTATGCACAAAGCATCGGGGACGAGCTCGAGCCATTCAAGCTCAACTCTGTATACCGGCTATGCACATAGCCCGGCAAGGTAGGATGATCCACAAGCCACTACATCAAGGGAAGAAGGAAGCTCTCATGCTTCATCTCTTTTGTTTGACACTGATCATGATTTGAGGGATGATCGAGAAAGGTCGGCATATGTTATTCTCAAGGACCAGGACTTTGCTCATACCCGAGCATATGACCCGGATTTGCTCACCAAGACAGGTATGGATTCCGACTTCCTAAATGTTTGGCATACCATAGGATGGCATTATTTTGCACATGTGGGGGAAGAAGGTTCATGCCTTCTCACCATCCAATTTCTTTGCACACTAAAAGAAATAGGAGATGGTATTTCATTCCGATTCTTCGGGAAGGAATACTATTACAGATGAAAGGAATTTAGTCTCCTACTTGGCTTCACCCAACAATGTTCTGTGGACTGGGAGTCAAGGTTGTCAAACTTTAGTAAGCATAGGTTTTGGCAAAGTATATTAGGTGAAACCTTTTGTACTAAGCCAAGAGCTAATGACATTCATAATCCTACCCTAAGGTTGATGCATAAATGGTTAGCTTTTACCATTTTTCCTTGAGATGATGTAAGGCCTATTAGAGTTGATGAACTAATGATCCTTTATGCCATGGTCAAAGAGATAAAAATCTCTCCTGTAAAGGTAATAATAAAACAATGGTTAGAATAATTCAGGATGAAGGGACTTATTGAATGCACTTCACTAATTACTCATATTGCTCATAATGCCAAGGCCATGGTAAATGTGTAAGTTTTGTACATTACCAAACCCCGTGAAATCATAAATGAGGAGTATTTAGTGAAGGGCCATACCTTAAAGCATGATCCCGATGGGTCCCTTATCTTTTTCTTCCCTGGATATACAAATGAAATTCTGCTTCCTAACCCGGAATATCATTTGTATAAGTGCTGGGTGCTAACCATTGCTCTCCAACCAAGAGAGGTTGCCCGCAGGAGAAGTATCTCAGGTAAGATCATTAGGAGCAGGTCTAGAAGAGCTGCCATGGAGGAATAACCTCAACAGCCTCAGCAAGACATTCCACAGTCGCGGTGGGTTCGAACTGGATACGCATCCGGTTGGGAACAACCCCAGCAATATTACAAGGCTAGAGGATCATCGTGGCAATCAGCCAGCAGTGAACAGTGGGCACAAGGACCTGGTTGGTACCATGGACAAGCCACAGAGACATCAAGCTCTAGTGGTTTGCCTCCATCGTTTGGTGCTCAACGCTCATTCTCGACACGAGGTTTTCATGACCAAGGATTTGCGGAGATCACCCAACGACTGGGAGAATTGGACATGAGAAAAAGAATAAGCACAAGTCTATACTCAATACATATCCACATACCGCTCATGACCATGAGCACGGCTAATCAATTAGTTTTTTACTCTGCAAAGTTTGTACACTTTAGCCACATGATGTGAATCACTCACATGAAGTGAAGCGCTCTAGTTTGGCTCGGTACCCGTCGGTACCACCATACTCTACACATTGAGTACAGACTAGATGTCACAACGAAGCCTTTATACTACTTAATCTCTAGCCTTGCACCAACACGACTTGTGTTCTCCCCATCCTGGTCATACTAGAAAATATAACCCAGAACCATCAAGTGGTGTGGCCCCGCTTTAAACTTGACGCCATAGTGACGGACACAACAGGAACCCATCCACGTGGCACAATATCATTGTATTGGACAGACTTAGTCGCTTAAACTATCACGTCGGGGTAAATAGGAAGCTCCTCTGGGTTATCCGAACCCATACACTCCGGCCTACCATAATGCAAGGCTAGGTGCTAAGTAGATTATTCAGCTTAGGTCATCCCATACTAACACATGTGGTTGTACTGTATACGAAATGAACTGACATTGAGTGAAGTCCTTAGGTCGGTTTGGGCACACTCTCCCCCTATCGGCATACAAATACATCAATTGCATGTCACTTGAGGCCCAAACCTAAAATCTATGTTTTCCACCATTTTATTTGTCAAAATCATAGATATTCAAGTTCTGTCTAGATTATTTAGAAATAAATTTTTAGCTTTGTAATGAGCCCATAATGACGAGGAAGAGCATTCTAAGCATTGCTAAGCATCATAGTACTCTAGTAAAATCAAAACTTATGATATAAGGTGGTATAGTCATATTTTTCCTAAGTTTAGGAATGAAGGATATGGACATATGTGGGGTTAAGGTGATAATGCAAGTAATAGGAGTTGTCTAACAGGTTTAACAAATTTTTAATTTATTAGTGTACAATCGACATGCAAGATTTGCAAATATTTTCAATAACCTCCGAAACATCGGTTCAAAGTGTTCAAAGAGAGTGGGAGGTGGAACTTGCCTGGATCTTGAGAAATGTTAGCATCTAATCCACTCCGTCACCGTTTATGCAATCATCTAAACAAAATACACAATATGCAATTAAATATCAAAAACAGGAAAAAATCTAAAATGCTCTAAAATGCATGATTTGTGCACTTTGAGTAGGTACTGATATAAAATGATTTTAGGTGAAATAATTTCTAATTTATCTTATTTCATTTAGGAGTTATAATTTTTAGAAGTTTTATCGGGACGTAGCGGCATAGAGTTAGGTGATGTTTGGACAATGTTCCTAGGATTTGATTTTCTTTAATTTGTATTCACAGAGGTGAAGAGATGTGTTTTCTAAGGCCAACACATTTGGTTTCATAATTTTTAGAGTTACTAAGATTTTATTACGTTTTTCACAAGATTATAACGTGTTTTAGGCCTATAACATTCGATATGCGTATAACTTAAAAACTATGGGCACTTTTATACTTAGGTGAATGTAAGGATAAATTTTGGTTAGGTAAACCATTTTTTTAGTTCACATGATCATGGTCCTTATTTTCTTGGTTCATACTTTAACAACTAGAGGTGTTTTAGTCTAGACTAGAAATACCTGTATTAATCTAGACCTTATCTCATAAGCTAAGTATATCCAATTTTTAGTGTATGAGGATGATCTCAAAGTTTCTCTGGTCTAATAGGTTTTAATTAGGTTTATGTGGAGCTAATGTGCATAGGTGCATTTATACATATACATACATATAGTACTTAATTACTAGTATTAGTACCTAGGTTTTCTTTGTAAACTCATATAAGTGACTACATTTTATTTTACCTAGTTGAATTTCATTAGTTGTTGGTTTTATATAAACTTAGTTCACTCAAAATGGATTTAGGATGAATTTTCTACAAATTTTACAAGTTGAAGTGTGCACTAAGTTGTTTATTCTTTATATAAATATTTAAGTGATATTACTATGCAGTAAGCATATATTTTTATTTTATAGTTTTAAATTAAATGTCTTGGTGATTCTACAGAACTTGAATTTACTCAAAAAGGAATTAAAATTAATTTTAAATAAATCCGTAAATTTCAGCTCACATAAAACTCATCATTTTCTCAATAATAGTTTTAAGAGTATTTGGCTCAAGGTAATTATATACTTTTATTTTTTCTAATCAGAGAGAGTGAGTGGAGGAATTTATAGGATTTAAGTTTGCCTAAAAATGAGTTCATTTGAATTTTCTACTTATTTTATAAGTTTATACAAGCTCTATGGATGGTTTTCTTTATTTAAATTTTTGAGGTAAAATTTGTACAGTGAGGGTAAAGTTTCATATGTAAATTAAAGTTCATCTTTTTGTGAGTTTACAGAAATTTTTCTCACCCCAAAATGTGTTATAATGAATTTACTATGGAATTTATAAGTTAGCATCCTTAGTTTAATAGAAAATCATCTTAATCACATTTCATACTGGAGATGTTTCAATAAGAACCCTAGACTTTCCTGACAATCCGCATCCAGGGACTGCTCTATTTAGATGAATGTTTTGTGAATTGACCCTTAGATTTAATTGAATTGTAATAGTGTGGTCCCTAGCGAGCTGAGCTATGGCCAGTGGCCGTGTTTGCCCTCGCCGACGGCGAATGGTACCTCGGATGGGGTCACAGCCAAAATAGAAAATGAAGAGCACGTTCTCGTGATTCCATTCCTCTACTTATCAATGAATAAAGTGTTATTCAATTCCATGAAACAGAGAACTTATATTGATCAATAAGTATATGACTTATTTATGAGACTCTTTATGTATAAATCTATTTCTAAATGATCCCTGATCGTATATCATATCAATGGAACAAATATGATTCTAAGATCAACAGACAGTGGAGGGATACAAAGGACGGATAGGGCTGTCACCACCTGCCGCCTACCTCTCATCCGTGGAGTACGAGGCAAACAAAGGTAAACTCTAGCCTAGACACCACATCTAAACTATTGAATACTACTATAGCCTTGCGCAAGAACACCCATCTTCATTGGATGATGATCCCGTAAGTAAATGTGGGGTCTTAGTACTAGAGCACCCAGATTAATTGGACGATGATCCCGTAAGTAAATGTGGTAAATTAAATTACTCAAAGTAAAAGTATAACAACCATAGGAAATCATGAACACTTACTTTATTGAAGAAAGTATCCGTCAAGGTATAAGGCTGGAGGTCGGTGTCGGGCCTGTCGGCACTCCTTCGAACTACCCCTCGGAGATAACTCTAACATTTGGGGCACTCCTTTCGGAGCTTCCCCTCACTCTCTAACCTATTTTCTAAGTACTAGAGACCTAGCACTAAACCTTTGGAATGAAGCTTTATTCTTCTTGTAGGTGTGTTGAAATGAAGTGAGTGCCCTCCTTAAATAGCTCCATATGACGGCTGTAGGTCGGTTAGTAACCTCTATTAGCCTCTAACCATCATTGGGATGCATTGTGGAAGCACCACGTGGAAGTTTGGGGGGATCAGCCACCTTCCTGGTTTGGCCGAACCAGGGTTCGGCCAAACTCTGGTCGGCGCCGATCCCCACCAACTTTCTCCCAGTGCTGACATGTGGGCCCCTAAGGCAGTTCTCGGGTGTTTGGCCCCACTTTTAAGGAGGTTGCACCCAACTTGTGAGCTCTCTGATCCATGGGAAACTAACGTGGTGATCGCCGATTGGTTGGAGTTGTGTTTCTTCGCCACGAAAGCACACTTTAGCTTCATTTCGGTATATTATTCACCTGCATACAAATATTCACCAACACTCATGCAAAGAGTTAGTAAATAACCCTACCACTACATGGGTGAGCATAGTTTGTTCCATTTATGCAGGGATTGACAGACGGATATTAGTCATTAAGGATCGTCAACAGTCCCACAAAACATGGTGCCAACTTACCTTTTGTTTGGAAGCGGTGCACTCCCCGAAATGGTGTGACACGGAGATACACATAGTCCCCTGCTTCAAAAGTGAGATCTCGTCGGCGGTTGTCTGCGTAGCTCTTCTGCCGAGACTGCGCAATTCTCAACCTTTCTCTGATAGTTCGGACTTTTGCTTCTGCTTCACTTAACCCCTCAGTTCTGAACAACTGACACTCACCAATATGGTCCCAAGAGAGTGGTGTATGACACTTTCATCCATACAACACTTCGAACGGTGCCATTTGCAAACTGGCTTGGTAACTGTTGTCGTAGGAGAATGTCATGCCCAGAAATTTAGCCAAATTTCTAGACTATTTTATGTATTAAATCCCTGTCTAGGAATCAACCATGGTACACAAAATGACAAATCAATAAGCACATCCAAACGTAAAATAAAGCGTAAAATACTTACACAAGAGGCACTTAGTCCTCACACCCGACAGAAAGCAGCAGCAGCGAAAAAGGTGATCCTAGCTGGGCTTCAGCTCCACTCCACAGGCAAACTCAACTGGGGTTTGAGCCTTGGTCTTCTAACTTCATCTTCAGCTTAGAAGCACTACATTTATGGGAAAAGGGGGAAATAGCAAGGCTGAGTACAACCACCGTACTCAAAAAGCCACACGGAGAAATGCAGACGCGCAAGGGAAGACAAGAGTGGCTTGGGCTATTTTGCATAAAAGCGGTTGCAAACCTTTCTAGTTTAAAACATTAAAACAGTTGATTATTTAATCAAGATTAACTCTTCCACCGAACAACATTATCTCCGCGTTGAACAGGCCCAACCAAACCACCTGAACTAGTCCAGTTCCATTAAGTCAAATTATTGAGGCGGGACTAGTCATGGTGAATCTGGTTGATCGCCCATAACTGCGGGCACGGCTATCCGAATAGTTTTACTCTGGGCAGAGGTGTACAACTGTACCCACAAGACACGATCCACCATATGTCACCGTGCCATGCCTGACACGTTACCATGCGAGTGATCGTGACAAGACCATTCGCATAACCACCTTGACTAAGCGACACCACACTAAGGTTTTGCCCCTACCCCAATGCCAGGGTAGGCAGCCCCCTCTGGTGCCTAGGTGAATCCGACAGCTGCATAGACCTTCCCTGGTCCATTCAAACTCCATCACGCCCACCCTTGCCTGGATGCATCGGCCAGGGGAAAAGCTACACTACAACTCCAGCCGTTGCCCATGCTGGCTTGTGGTAACTATTGTAAGTCTTCCAGGGTTTCCCATGAACCGGTCTTTAATTGCCATGGGTGCGACAAGCAAAACCATGCACCCACAGCCCACCATTAAGTCACATTTTAATTAACCATGAACCTTTGCCAAGGTACCTCTGGTCTAAGACCATCATTTCATGTGACTATCAGCTAGTAGTATAGTTCTCCCATTAGGTGAGCTAGTGTAATTAAGCATGACTAAGTGTAAATAATTATAGCAAGGTCACATAAGTGACGCAAGCTAGTCAAATTAATCACCAACGTTGACAATGAATGGATAACAATTAAACATGGCACAAGCGATCAGATAGGTTGACCCGATTCCCGTGTAATTAGCAAAACATGAAATTTTATTTGTAAACAAAAAATACGTTATAAATTAGGATCAATATGCGTCAAGGAGGAATGTGACTTGCCTTGCTTCTTCAGCTGATCCTATCTTCTTCGTGAGCGCGAACTACCGAAACGATGAAGTCTACACGCTAGCACGCAAAACAAGAAAAAAACCTAATAAGAACCGAATAAACAATACAACTAAAGTAAACAAACATGTAGAGCTCAATTTTAGATGAATTTTGCAATTTGAATTGCCCAATTTGGTCGAATGGATTGGATATAAATTTTAGAAGTTTTGGGCCATTTAATTGAATTCTGGAAATTAATTCAATTTATTACGCAATTATTAATTAATTTCCCAAAGGAAAAGGTATCCACTAACATCGGCAAAAGGGCCGGTGGAGACACGTGGGCCCCCATGAGTCAACGGCACGAGAGGGACGACCCACTGTGGACCAAGTCCAAGGAGGTAAGGTCGTAAATGGGAAGGGGAGGTGGACTGGACTTTTTGGGGTTAGGCTAAGGAGGAAAAGTGGACTTTGGCGACGGAGAAAGCTTATGGGCCTATGGCCAAAGAGGGAA
Organism: Oryza australiensis; assembly: GCA_019925245.2. NCBI lineage: Eukaryota > Viridiplantae > Streptophyta > Magnoliopsida > Poales > Poaceae > Oryza > Oryza australiensis. The sequence goes on from JAIFGZ020000436.1 coordinate 560,258, forward strand.
GGAGAAGATTTGGACTTTTTGCTTGGGAGGAAAGTTGGACTTAAATGAAGAAGGTGGCCTATGGCCCGACGGCCAAGAGGGGAAAATGAGTGAGAGGGAGTCGAGGGACCCATAATAGACTTTGCACAAAAGAGGGGAGTCAGTCTGGGCCGAAGCGAGGAAAAGGAAAAGGGAGGCCTAGAGGGAGGTGAAATAGACTGGGAAGGAAAGGGGAATGGGCTACTTTGGGAGGCTGGTCCGGGAGGGGGTGACGTTGTGGGGTGGCCGTGAAGGATTACGCGGAGGCTACGCTAGCCGAAAAACAAAAACTTTTACCGCGCAAACCAGGAACACTTGCAAGTAAGGGCCGATAGATTGTTACCGATTGGAGTAGAGTGCAGCGGAATAGCCAATCAGGGCAATCCGATCTGGAACAGTGTAGCCGATTCCCGGAGACAGCCGATTCGCCAATCAGCCGATTCGAGTTGTCCGGCCGTGTTCTCACGCCTCGCTCCGATGCGCCCGACCGCAGCCGATTCCACCACAGCCGATCACTCTGATTGCAGCCGATCCGAAGCCGATCAACAGCGCGCAACGTAGCAGCGCCTCTACCGGTATCCACACGTTCGGGGACAGAACGCCGTACACCCGTGTGCTAGCACGCGATGCAAGGATAGGGTTTGGCTCGAAAGTGGGGAGGGTTTCCGTGGAGATTGATCTCGACGACTTCTGTTGCACGCGATGCAATTGACGTATGGCAGCTCTCCACCCCTCCCTCCTTTATATAGAGTTGGCCGACTGGGATTAGTGGCCGATTAGGACTCTATTTTGAATCGGATCTCATCCGTATCTCATAGAGTTGGCCGCCCATACGTCGTAAGCCCATAGGACTCTATCCGATCGGATCCCTATCCAATCGAGCCGTATCCGAGTCCAACTCGAATATCTATTATATCCCCTTAAGCGTGCGACCCTGTAGGTTCAGGTATACTCGGTTTCGGCTATAGTCTAACTTGGCCGATCATCGGCTCGAGTCCAACTCAGCCGACCCGTCAACAGCGACGCCTAGCAGCACATACTAACACCATAGTATACAAGAATAATATCGGCTCAGAACCTGTAATGTGTACACAAATCCCTTTGCCTCACCATACCAGTTAAGCTATAGGCAAGATGTGTGCCATCCCTTCAATAGCTTAACCATTCACTCGAACCGTATTGGATTATCTGCCGTTGATTGACTCCTCAATCAACTTAGCATGGCCATGCATTTCCATAATCCATCACCTCGAGGGCCCAGAGATATCTCTCCAAAGGAGGGGCAAATTCCATCTTGATCACTCACATCCCACTCCATGTTTCATAGCAAACCTGAAAACTACCTTTATAACTACCCAGTTACGGAATAGTGTTTGGTAGTCCCAAAGTAGGCTACTACACATGTTGGAATCCATGGTGATCTCAGGTCTAAGGACTTTGTACCAACACTATCTGAGACCAACTAATGGCACATTAATTCCTGTAGTGTCTCATGGTGGGTCTATCCAACAATGGGGCTAGCGGGACCGCCGTGTGCATACCCTCCTTATAGGTTGTCTCGATGCCGTATCTCTGCGATAAGTAGAAAATGTTTCTACGCCTAACTTGTTTGTACACAAAATGCTTTGAGATGGTATGGCCCCATTGTATGTATGAGATGTATGAGATGCATGTGATGCATGTAATATTCTTTCATATGTGCAATCCCTGTAATATTCTTTCTTACGTGCAATGCTTGTAATATTCTTTCACGACCTGCGAGTCGATGTAATCTTCAATTAGAGCTGCTAGGGTAGTAGCTTAGTTTGAAGAAATCAAGCATTCGGCACTCAAAAGAACGGTGATGAAGATGGAGATCCTGTACACCGGCATGGAGATGGAGATCACCATGTGAAGGGGGCCATACTATTTCACCATATGCTATTCTTCTTGCTTTCATATGTGATATGTTTGTTTGATAGGATAGCATCCCTCTCAAAATTAAGTAGTAACGATGCCCTTCCAAATGTTGCACCCGTCACCGTTATGCTCGTCAATGGTGGGTCCGCCAAAGCAGAGTGCCATTCTCTATCATAACACGAGGGGTATATGTCGACATATACATTGTTGGATAGACCCACCATGAGACACTACAAGAATTAATGTGCCATTAGTTGATCTCGTGTAGTGTTGGTACAAAGTCCTTAGACCGAGATCACCATGAATTCCAACATGTGTAGTAGCCTACTTTGGGACTACCAGACGCTATTCCGTAACTGGGTAGTTATAAAGGTAGTTTCCGGGTTTGCTATGAAACATGGAGTGGGATATGAGTGATCAAGATGGAATTTGCCCCTCCTTTGGAGAGATATCTCTAGGCCCCTCGAGGTAATGGATTATGGAAATGCATGGCCATGCTAAGTTGATTGAGGAGTCAATCAATAGACAGATAATCCAATACGGTTCGAGTGAATGGTTAAGCCATTGAAGGGATGGCACAAATCTTGCCTATAGCTTAACCGGTATCGTGAGGCAAAGGGATTTGTGTACACATTACGGTTCAGAGCCGATATTATATTCTTGTATACTATGGTGTCAATATGTGCCGCTAGGCGCCGTGTGGATGTCGGCTGAGTTGGACTCGAGCCGACGGTCGGATAAGTTAGACTATAGCCGAAACCGAGTATACCCGAACCTACGGGTCGCACGCTTAAGGGGATAAGAACGAGGCATTCGAGTTGGACTCGGATACGGCTCGATCGGATAGGGATCCGATCGGATAGAGTCCTATGGACTTACGACGTATGGGCAGCCAACTCGTGAGATTCGGATAGGATCCGATTCAAAATAGAGTCCCGATCGGCCACTAGTCCCGTCGGCCAACTCTATATAAAGGAGGGAGGGGTGGAGAGCTGCGGCACGTCAAGCGCATCGCGTGCAACGAAGTCGCCGAGATCAATCTCCACGGAAACCCTCCCCACTTTCGAGCCAAACCCTAGCCTTGCATCGCGTGCTAGCACACGGGTGTACGGCGTTTTGTCCCCGGACGTGTGGATACCGGTAGTGGCGCTGCTACGTTGCACGCCGTTGATCGGCTTCGGATCGGCTACGGCATCTCGCGAATCGGCTGATTGGCGAATCGGTGTCCCCGGGTATCGGCTGTCGGCTTGCGAGAATCGGCTACACTGTTCGGATCGGATAGCCCGATTGGCTGTTCGCTGCACACTCCAATCGGTAACGATCTATCGGCCCTTACTTGCAAGTGTTCCTGGTTTGCGCGGTAGAAAATTTTTGTTTTCGGCTAGCGTAGCTTCCGCATAACCCTTCAGTGGTATCAGAGCTAATCTTGCTTAGTTCGGGTTTTAGATTGGATCTGGAACAAGTTTTGCGCACGGGTTGATTAGATCAATCGGTTTTACGGGATCTGTTGAGGAGGGTTAATGGTAATTGCGTTCCTTGATAGTGTATCGGAACGGCGTAATGTGATTACATCGAAGCAATTTCCATATAACTCGGTTTGAGTTGGGTTCGAGATAGCGTTCCTTGATAGTTTATCGGAACGGTATAATGTGATTATGCCGAAGCCGTCTCGTAGTCCGATCTTGTTAGCTGCCTCGCGCCTACGCAAACCATCTCCCTTGATAGTGTATCGGGACGGCATAATATGATTATGCCGACATGGTTCCCGTAAGCGGGACCGCCGTGTGCGTACCCCCTTATAGGTTGTCTCGATGCCGTAGCTCTGCGATAAGTAGAAAACGTTTCTACGCCTAACTTGTTTTTGCGAGAGAATGCTTTGAGATGGTATGGCCCTATTGTATGTATGAGATGCATGTGATGCATGTAATATTCTTTCATATGTGCAATCCCTGTAATATTCTTTCATACGTGCAATGCTTGTAATATTCTTTCACGACCTGCGAGTCGATATAATCTTCAATTAGAGCTTCTATAGTAGTAGCTTAGTTTGAAGAAATCAAGCATTCGGCACTCGAAAGAACGGTGATGAAGATGGAGATCCTACAGGCATGGAGATGGAGATCACCATGTGAAGGGGGCCATACTATTTCACTTTATGCTATTCTTCTTGCTTTCATATGTGATATGTTTGTTTGATAGGATAGCATCCCTCGCAAAATTAAGTAGTAATGATGCCCTTCCAAATGTTGCACCGTCACCGTTATGCTCGTCAATGGTGGGTCCGCCAAAGCAGAGTGCCATTCTCTATCATAACACGAGGGGTATATGTCGGATATATACATGCAGGAACATTTGGTTTACTTAACAAGGCTATCAAAACAGTTTTGGGCCTTGGGGCATAGGTTGGCGCCGGGCATGGAGATGCCACACCAACAACAAGAGTCACATAGAGATGTGATTAGCAAGGTGTTGCTTACCGATGTTACTAATTTTCTAGCGTGATGCCAAAGCTCACTAGAAAATTAATTAACATGTGGATCTTGACCCAATACGTAACCTAGAGGGAAGGTGGAAAATACGTAATGGGAGTCTAATGTTAAATTGTTTAACAATAGACATAGCATAAACATTGTGCTAAACTTTGCTTTTTCTCGTTGTAGAATAAATGGCGGCTAATACTACACCCAAGTACCTTTAATTTGCGATCTATTCTCGAAAAGGAAAAATTAAATGGAACAAACTTTATGGATTGGTATCGCAACTTGAGAATTGTTCTCAAGCAAGAGCGTAAGGAGTACGTTCTTGAAGTACCCTATCCCGAGGATTTGCCAAATAATGCCACCGCAACCGCACGGAGAGCTTACGAGAAGCACACTAATGATGCCCTAGATATAAGTTGTCTCATGCTTGCTACAATGTCCCCTAAGCTTGAAGCAATATGAGAGCAGCGATGCTCACACTATTATTCGGGGACTGCGTGGCATGTTTGAGAACCAAGCTCGGGCCGAGAGGTTCAACACCTCAAAGTCCTTGTTTGCGTGCGTGAGCTTGTTGAGGGAATCCCGTCGATCCGCATGTGATAAAGATGATTGGCTATATCGAGAGTCCGGAAAACTAGGTTTTCCCCTTAGCCAAGAGTTGGCTACCGATGTGATTCTCCGCCGCTCCCTCCGAGCTTCGAGCCATTCATATTGAATTATCACATGAACAATATGGATAGAACCTTGGCTGAATTGCATGGGATGCTAAAGACAGTGAGGAGAGTATCCGGAAGAATGGTCATCATGTGATGATGATGCGAAGGCTAAGCGCAAACCACTGTCAAGAAACTTTGCACCAAGAGGAAGTTAACTCCCGATGAGATCGTGAGTGCCTCCAATGCAAAGAAGGGCAAGAAGGGGTCGGCGGCATCGATGCCGTTTGCTTCTATTGCAAGGAGACAAGCCCTGGAAGAGGAACTTCAAGAAGTACATGGAGGATCTCAAAAAGAAGCAAAGTACGACTTCTTCTTCAGGTATTAATGTTATAGACATTAATTTTGCTACTTCACCTACGACTCTTGGGTATTTGATACCGGATCGTAACTCATATTTGCAAATCGTTGCAGGAATGAGAAGAAGTAGAGGATTGAGAAGGGGCGAGGTGAACCTGCGCGTCGGCAATGGAGCAAGCGTTGCTACAGGTGCGTCGGCACAGCACCACTTCATCTACCTTCAGGATTAGTTTTGGAATTAAATAATTGTTATTGTGTTCCAACACTATGTCAAAACGTTATTTCCGCTTCGGGTTTGCAAGCGGAAGGATATGATTTTAGATCAATGGACAATGGTTGTTCAATATATCTCGAGATATGTTCTATTTTCATGCTCCATTGGTGAATGGATTATACGTTTTGAATCTTGAAGCGTCTCCCATCTATAACATTAATACGAAAGGCAACTCTCTAATGATATAAACCCCACGTTTATCCGGCATTGTCGCTTAGGCCATATAAATAAGAAACGCATGGAGAAGCTCCATAAGGATGGATTGCTTCACTCATTTGATTTTGAATCATTTGAGACATGTGAGTCTTGTTTACTTGGTAAGATGACAAAGACACCTTTCACGGGACATAGTGAGAGAGCAAGTGACTTATTGGCACTCGTACATACCGATGTATGTGGACCAATGAGCTCAACGGCCGAGGTGGTTATCGTACTTTATTACCTTTACCGATGACTTTAGTAGATATGGTTATATCTACTTAATGAGGCATAAGTTCGAATCCTTTGAAAAGTTCAAAGAATTCCAAAATGAAGTACGTAATCATTTAGGGAAAACAATCAAGTTTCTATGATCGATCGTGGAAGGGAATACTTGAGCCAAGAGTTTGGTAATAATCGAAAGATTGTGGAATTGTTCCACGTTGACTCCACCAGAACTCCACAATGGAACGGAGTGTCCGAACGGAGAAATCGCACCTTGTTGGACATGGTGCGGTCGATGATGAGCCAAAGTGATCTTCCGTTATCCTTCCGGGGATATGCTCTTGAAACATTCTGCGCTCACACTAAATAGAGTTCCATCTAAGTCGGTTGAAAAGACACCATATGAGATATGGACAGGGCAACCCCTAGTTTGTCTTTTCTCAAAATTTGGGGATGTGAGGCTTATGTAAAACGTTTACAATCCGACAAGCTCACACCCAAATCGACAAGTGCTTCTTTGTGGGATATCCCAAGGAAACTAAGGGATATTACTTTTATAATCGGGAACAAGGCAAAGTGTTTGTCGCCCGACATGGTGTCTTCTTGGAGAAAGAGTTTCTTTCAAGAAGGGTTAGTGGGAGCAGGGTGCATCTTGAAGAAGTTCAAGAAACACCAGAAAACGTTTCAGCGACCACAGAACCACAACAGGAGGAACAAAGTGTTGCGCCACCAGTTGTAGATACACCAGCCCCACGGAGGTCTGAAAGATCACGTCGTGCGCCTAACAGGTACACAGGTGCGGAACAACGTGATATATTGTTGTTGGACAACGATGAACCTAAGACCTATGAGGAAGCGATGGTGGGACCCGATTCCAACAAGTGGCTTGGAGCCATGAAATCCGAAATAGAATCTATGTACGACATTCAAGTTTGGAACTTGGTTGATCCACCGATGGTGTCAAAACCATTGAGTGTAAATGGGTTTTTAAGAAAAGGCCGATATGGATGGAAATGTTCACATCTATAAGGCGCGATTGGTGGCGAAAGGTTTTAAATAGATTCAAGGAGTTGATTATGATGAAACCTTCTCGCCCGTCGCAATGCTTAAATCTATTCGGATTATCCTAGCGATTGCTGCATATTTCGATTATGAGATATGGCGATGGATGTCAAAATGGCTTTCCTAAATGGAAACCTAAGCGAGGATGTATACATGATACAACCTCAGGGTTTTGTCGATCCATGTGACATGGGCAAGCTACGTAAATCCATTTATGGATTGAAGCAAGCATCTCGGAGTTGGAATATTCGTTTTGATGAAGTAATCAAAGGGTTTGGCTTCATCAAAAATGAAGAAGAGGCCTGTGTTTACAAAAAGGTCGTGAGAGCGCAATTGTATTTCTAATCTTATATGTGGATGACATATTACGATTGGAAATGATATCCCTATGCTTGAATCCGTCAAGTCTTCATTGAAAAATAGTTTTTCCATGAAAGACTTAGGGAGGCAGATATATATTAGCATTCGGATCTATAGAGATAGATCCAAGAGGCTAATTGGATTAAGCCAAAGTACATACATTGACAAGGTGTTGAAAAGGTTCAACATGCCCGATTCCAAGAAAGGTTTCTTGCCCATGTCACATGGCATTAATCTTAGCAAGAATCGTGTCCTCGGACACATGATGAGCGGAATAAGATGGGTATGGTTCCATATGCTTCGGCAATTGGATCCATCATGTATGCCATGCTTTGTACACGCCCGGCATGTCTCGTACGCTTTGAGTGCTACGAGCAGATACTCGCGATCCAGTGAAGGTCACTGGACTACAGTAAAGAATATCCTTAAGTACTTGAGAAGAACTAAGGATATGTTCCTAGTCTATGGAGGTGAAGAAGAGCTCGTTGTAAGTGGTTACACCGATGCTAGCTTCCAAACAGACAAGGATGATTATAGATCGCAATCGGGTTCGTGTTCGCTCGAACGGAGGCGCATCACTGGAAGAGTTCCAAGCGGGATACGTTGCGATTCTACAACGGAGGCCGAGTACATTGCTCCGGAAGCCGCAAAGGAGGCTGTTTGGATCAAGAAATTCGTTTCGAGCTTGGTGTGATGACTAGTACGACCGGTCCAATGTCTCTCTATTGTGACAATAGTGGAGCCATTGCACAAGCCAAGGAGCCGAGGTGACATCGAAGTCCAAACACATACTTCGGCGATATCATCTCATCCACGAGATTGTGGACAGAGGTGATGTCAAGATATGCAAAGTGCACACTGATCTCAACATAGCCGATCCGCCGACAAAACCTCTCCTCGGCGAAGCATGAGGCGCACACAAGAGCAATGGGTATTAGATACTTACATGATTGACTCTAGTGCAAGTGGGAGATTGTTAGTGATATGCCCTAGAGGCAACATGGAGATGTTGGATATCACGTCAATGTTTATGTATTTATGAATAAAGTGTTATTCGGTTCCATGAAATAGACATCTTGTATTGATCAATAAGTACGTGACTTATTTATGAGACTCTTTATGTATGAATCTATTTCTAAACGATCCACGATCATATGTCATATTGTTGGAACAAATATGATTCTAAGATCGGCATGTTTATTGATTGATGATCATGTCACATAGATCATGGGTATGAAGATACCAAATCAATAAACATGGACATATGTGTTGGAGAACACATTGTTGGATAGACCCACCATGAGACACTACGGGAATTAATGTGCCATTAGTTGGTCTCGGTAGTGTTGGTACAAAGTCCTTAGACCCGAGATCACCATGGATTCCAACATGTGTAGTAGCCTACTTTGGGACTACCACGCTATTCCGTAATCGGGTAGTTATAAAGGTAGTTTTCGGGTTTGCTATGAAACATGGAGTGGGATATGAGTGATCAAGATGGAATTTGCCCCTCCTTTGGAGAGATATCTCGGGCCTCTCGAGGTAATGGATTATGGAAATGCATGGCCATGCTAAGTTGATTGAGGAGTCAATCAACAAACAGATAATCCAATACGGTTCGAGTGAATGGTTAAGCTATTGAAGGGATGGCACACATCTTGCCTATAGCTTAACCGGTATCGTGAGGCAAAGGGATTTGTGTACACATTACAGGTTCGAGCCGATATTATATTCTTGTATACTATGGTGTCAATATGTGCTGCTAGGCGCCATTTGATGGTCGGCTGAGTTGGACTCGAGCCGACGGTCGGCTAAGTTAGACTATAGCCGAAACCGAGTATACCTGAACCTACAAGGTCGCACGCTTCAGGGGATAAGAACTGGCATTCGAGTTGGACTCGGATACGGCTCGATCGGATAGGGATCCGATCGGATAGAGTCCTATGGACTTACGACGTATGGGCAGCCAACTCGTGAGATTCGGATAGGATCCGATTCAAAATAGAGTCCTGATCGGCCACTAGTCCCGTCGGCCAACGCTATATAAAGGAGGGAGGGGTGGAGAGCTGCGGCACGTCAATTGCATCGCGTGCAATAGAAGTCGCCGAGATCAATCTCCACGGAAACCCTCCCCACTTTCGAGCCAAACCCTAGCCTTGCATCACGTGCTAGCACACGGGTGTACGGCGTTTTGTCCCCGGACGTGTGGATACCGGTAGAGGCGCGCTACGTTGCGCGGCGTTGATCGGCTTCGGATCGGCTACGGCATGCGAATCGGCTGATTGGCGAATCGGCTGTCCCGGGTATCGAGTGTCGGCTTGCGAGAATCGGCTACAACATTCCGGATCGGATAGCCACGATTGGTGTTTCCATTGCACACTCCAATCGGTAACGATCTATCGGCCCTTACTTGCAAGTGTTCCTGGTTTGCGCGGTAGAAAATTTTTGTTTTCGGCTAGCGTAGCTTCCGCGTAACCCTTCAGTTCATAGTACCATTTCCCTGGATCGAGTAGTTTGGTACCCACGAATACATTGCTGAATCATCCAGTGCATGATACATTCATCGGCCTACACAAAATATTACAATATAGAGCCCGAAGGCATACGTCTAGAACATAGGACCAAGCAGTCCGGAATACAACCAAAAGCAGAAACTAGATAAGGCAGCGGAAAGAAGGCAGCGGCACGCCATTGCCACAGGCAACAACCGGAGCTAAGACCTACTGGACGCCATCGTCTTCCACACCCTCCTGGTAGTATGCATACGGGTCTTCTGGGTCTTCATTATCCACATCTGAATGTTTGTGCGTATAGCAAGGGTGAGTACCAACCATACTCAGCAAGTCACCACACTAAGGATGCATATGATAGGGGATAACCAAAGAATGGCTGTGGTTCATTTGCATAAAGCCTGTTTTTGCAATTCTTTTCACAAACCTAAGACCTAAGCCTGATTAAGTTTTATTTCCATAGTTCATTAAATCGGCGATGGTTCTGTCCACCATCCATTGTGATTCCAATGATAACTTCCCATCACCGGTCATCATGATTTTCTGGGGATCTACCCCTTCTCGCCTTTCGAGAAGTTGAGCCACCAGTACGTAAAAATCATTATGCATACCCATCCTATCATTTTAAAATTTAGAGTCTAGCCAAGCGAAAGTCTTGTCACGATGCTCCATATCCGCGAGCACGGCTATTTGAATAGATTGATTCATTCACATTGCGGTGGATGTACACTTTACCCATACTCCGTGACTGCCCAACGAATGAGCCTACGTCCCAACACATGAGGCGGTCACGGCAAAGCCTTTTGATAACCTCACTTTTGCAGTACCCGCTCGATGAACTTAAATCCTCTTGCACTCTAGCCGTCATTTCCTAGCAGTGTGAGGAGTTCTGACGCTCCTGGGGTAAGGGAAAACTTCATTCTTTAAGTTGTAATTAATTTTTATTTTCAATCCTCAATTCTCAGCCTCATCTCGTACATAAGAACAACTATGCAGGGGTACCGCCTCCGCTCGGCTATCTACTCCGCTAGGTCTATACCCATTCGAGAAGTACGGTTGTACTGTCTCATTTCCCAGCTATCTCATGGCTTGGTCCTTAATTGACCACGGTCGGCACTTGCCTTTTCCAGAATCCACCCAAATCATCCAGCCGCCCTAGTCTAAAACATTTGTTTTTTTTAGTTTTTTGTCAAAGAGTCATTTCATTATTGTCATGGCAATGTGGCGCTCATGTCTCCACATGTCACATATCAACCACCTTCCCCAAGGTAGTTTCCCAAGCATATAGCCTTTGATAAATAATAATATGCAAGAATCTAATTTAGCATGGCTAAGCAATACCGAAGATTTTCTTCGGACACATCATGTTGTAGGTTACAAAGATTATGTACAGGTAATCAATGTCAAGGAATGGCATATAACAAGTAGGAGAGTTCATGTGTATATAAAGCATGCATTTTTATTTAAACAAACATTAGTTCGCAAGAGGGTTCAATATGCTCAAAGGTAGTGATGACTTGCCTTGCTCGCAACCATGTTGACCTGGGTCTTCAACAGGTGCTCCCTCGGACTCTATACATACGTGCGAGGAATCCAATTGAATTCAATTAGAATTCAAATAAAAATCACCAAAAGCCAGATAAATCGTAAAAGTGGCTCCTAAAACTAGTCTATGATTTTAGACAAGTTTAGGTTCGAGTTTCGACGAAATCCGAGTTAAAATGAGCGAGTTATAGTAATTTGATGTTTTGCGATTCACCGATTTAATTTACTATCTCTATTTGCAATCCTTTACCCAGACCAGATCGGGGACGATAGTTCAAAAGTACAAATTTGTGATCCCCGAAGACTTTGACTCTGGAGCCACCACCAGCGAAGACAAAGGGAAAAAGAAGGTTGAAGACATCAAGCAAGAGCAGGATGACTCAGGGCTGCACACGCTTTAGGACCGGATCGACTCGGCTGTCCACCACGCACTCGTCAACCAGTCAGGGATACTGGTGAACACGTTGAACAACATGATCAACACTGTGGTTGACTCAAAGATAGCCGAGCAACTGCCAAGGGGGCCCTGATGGCTAATTCCCACCTTACATGACTCTGTCGACGCATGGACTGTCAATTCCTCCATTGGGACAGCCAACTCCTCTAGGGGGAGCCCCTATTCAGTCGAATGTTCAATCATCGGCTGCAAAGCAAACACCCAAGCTTCTGACCAGGCAACAACCTCAGCATCAGGGCCATGGAATCCCAATACTAACTTAGGAGCAGATGGAGAACATGTTCAGCACCAATCGGCAACCTCTCATACACAAAGTGCCGGTTGGCACCCCTGAGCAGTAGCCTCCGTTGATACCACAGTCACCTCATGCCGTGAATCAAGTTCAACATCAGTACCCAGGCGGCAACTACGAGCAGTAATACCAATCTCATTCACCGCAGATGTAGTATCGGTAGGCTCCGATGCAATATGAGCAGTACGAGCCGATACCGCAGCTACAAGCTCAAGAAAACAAGCCTTGGGCCGATCTGATCGCAGATGTCATGCGTGATCAATTCAGCCTCAAGATGAACGACTCCGACAGTATGTACTGGTACCCGTATCCGGAATATTTTGAGAGGGTGCCCCTGCCAAACCGGTACAAGGTGCCGGATTTTTTGAAATTCTCTAGGCAAGACAACGTCTCGACCTACAAACATGTCAGCCGATTTATGGCTCAGTGCGGAGAAGCATCGGCTGCGGACGCGCTGAGGGTATGATTGTTCCCGCTGTCTCTCTCAGGATCGGCCTTCACATGGTTTTCGTCGTTGCCCTACAACTCGGTTCAGAGTTGGGCCGATCTCGAGAAGCAGTTTCACAGATACTTCTACTCCAGCACGCACAAGATGAAGCTGTCAGACCTAACCAGCATGAGGCAGAAGCATGACGAATTGGTTCAGGACTACATCCAGCGCTTCAGGGATATGAGGAACCAATGTTACAGGGTGGTGCTATCAGATTCATAGCTAGCCGACTTAGCCTTCCATGGCCTCTTGGCCCCCATCAGGGAAAGGTTTTTGGCTCAGGACTTTGAGAGCTTGGCCCACTTGGCCTAAAAGGTGATGGCCCACGAGCAACATTTCCAAGAATCCAAGAACGCCTTCAAGAAAGTTAGCCACATGACTTACGCATCGGACTCCGACTCAAGTGATAGCGACGCAGAGGTGGCCGCAGCCGAGTGGACCAAGAACAAGAAGGCAATAATGTGTCAGTGGATGAAGAAATCGACTAAGGAGAAGAGATATGACTTCGACATCACCAAAGCCGATAGGATCTTCGATCTATTGCTGCGGGAGAAGCAAACACAGCTTTTGGCCAACCATGTCATCACATCAGCCGAGGAGCTCAAGAAGAAAAAATATTGTAAGCGGCACAATACCACCTCCCACAACACCAACGACTGCAAAGTCTTCCGCCAGCAAATTCAGTCGGCCATAGAAGTGGGGAAGATCAAGTTTGAAGAATCGGCTAAGCCGATGTAAGTCGACGGCAACCCCTTCCCTGTTAATGTAGTCCATGCCGGCCCAAGGCAAGCTGATTAGTAGCACAGAATGGCACACAGCTTAGTCGAGGCCCAACAAGGAAGCGTGACCGACAAGGACTGCCAGGAACAATCCAAGAGGCCGACTGGAGCCGACCCGGCCCCCATCAATATGGTCTACACCATTGGTCGATCGGCCGATCGTCGGCCCAGGCACATGGACAGCTGACTCTAGTTTCAACTCAAGGTTCAAGAGGAGGAACAAGCCCGGCGCGGCAAACCTTATCAGAGAACGACTGATCGCCTGCGAACGGCCTACATCCGTCGCCATGATGGCTGCGACCCCCATTGGCAGTGCGAGTTCTTTAGGTTCTGCCGGGAGCAAGGGATGCGGCTGCCCACCTTAGAAAATTGCCCAGCCTGCAGTGAAGTCGGGCAAGACGAGTTCAGCAAGAGCCGATTGCGAGCCCCAGCCGATTCATCCTCTGAGCCGTTCAGCTCAACCAACGAAACCTCTCCGTCCACGAACGGCTCGGCCCGATTCACCAGGACATCTTCCAGGGCGAGGATGAAGAAGAGGACGAAGAAGAACATGTCACCAACTGTTAACGACCTAATTTGGTAAGTAAATCCCCGAGTTTGAAGCGAGGATTGAAGCGGAATTAGAGGAGAAGCGTGATCTGTGGAAACAGAAGCATGATCAGCTAAGTTCGAATCGGCTACGGAGCCAGCCGGCTGAGTTCGAGTCGGACCAGGACAGCCGATAGTCGATTCCGATTGAAGACCGAAGGTGGAGCCAATCCCGGAAGGAAAGCTTGGAGATAACTATTAGGGTTCGGTGTCCAAAGGATGTTAAAGATATTGCCATCTATGGATAAGGTCCTGTAACGGCAATTGTATCTATAAAATAGGATATTTTGTAGATTTTCCTTGTGTAACATAGCATGGGACCCCGTCCCAGGATATTGTCGTATTGTAAATAGTAGATAAGATGGAAACCATGATCTACACGGATGTTGTTGTAACCGGGTATAAATAAGACCCGAGGGCTTGTTGTAAGAAATCGAACACACATCAATACAACTTCGGCGCTGCGCCAACCTTTCTGTTTTTACTTTTTCTCGATGAGTTCTTGCTTTGTTCTTGGGCTGCATCAGTTTCGATCTTCAGGAAAGGTAGTTTCTTGTTACAAGCGGCTTGTGGTATCGAGGCCAGTGCTTCCATCATCATGATACTCTGATTTTGATGTTGCAAACTGCTTAATTTACCATATGTGACATATAATCTAGATCAATGTCTAGATCTATCTCTCGATCGGCTAGAATGTTCTTCAAGATAACAGCCGACAGAGCTAGATCTAGAGGATGATTCAGATTATATGGTGTATCTCCATCTTGAGGAATTCTCATTAGTCTAAATAGATCTCATGCTTCTTTGGGTACTTAATGTTGCATCTAATCGACCTATTAAGTCGCCTTTAGAATTATATAGATCTATTCGACTCAATGTTTATTATTAGAGATAGTGCCAATGTTTCAGCATGTCTTACCTGTTTTAATCATATTTTATGCATTATTACTGTTAGATGTATTAGAACTGCCTTTTATATTAAGATATTAATCTACTTAAATGTGTTAATCTCGGTACCAATCTATTAAATCATATTAACAGCCGATTGATCCTTGTTTAACGTATTTAGTTCAGATTAATATCTATTTATAAAATATATCGGAGTACTAGCCAATTTACATTAGATCTGCGACATCGGCTAGGCTATAAATATATATAATTATTATCCTAATGTACTTTTAGATCTAAGTGATTTATACTGTCTCGGTATGCTACCGATCTATCCCAATCACTTGGTCTAAATACACTTTGGGATAGCAATTATATATTTATTGATATTCATAGCCGATCGAGTAGGATCTAATCTTAACCAAATGCCTATCTTTTTATTTCTTGGTTGTTGCAGGATCAAACCAACTCGCACGCCTTTTTGGACCTGCATTGGAGTTAAGCAGATCTCCCAGGCCAGCTCGTGGGAAAATTGTCATCAACACGCTTTTGTCACGCTCGGTGAGACCCCAACTTTCAAATCCAGTACAATGGTGAACGTCGCGGCCACGGAGCTGTACCAGGACAACATCATCCCTGTGGCTATGGACAAACTGTCGCCTAAACAACAGGCCGACTACCAGTAGATGGTGGAACGATTGCAAGCACATTATTTGCGATCCTACACCCAGACCAGATCTGGGTCAATCGTTCAGAAGTACAAGTTTATGATCCCTAAGGACTTCGACTCTGCAACCACCTCCAGCAAAGACAAGAAGGGGAAAAAGAAGATTGAAGACGTCAAGCAGGAGTAGGATGACTCGGGGTTGCACACGCTTCAAGACCAGATCGACTCGGTTATCCACCACGTGCTTGTCAACTAGTCAGGGATACTGGTGAAAACATTGAACAACATGATAAGCACCATGGGATGATTCAAAGATAGCCGAGCAGCTGCCAAGGGAGCGGAGTTATTTCCCCGACGGCCGGTTCCCGTCTTACAGACGTTGTCAACCCACGGATTGCCGGTTCCTCCACTCGGGCAGCCGACTCCTCGAGGGGGAGCCCCGATCCAGTCGAATACACAGTCATCGGCTGCACGGTCACATCCCAAGGTTCTGGTTTGGCAGCAGTCTCAAGACCAGGGCCACGACGTCCAAATAATGACTTAGGAGCAGGTAGATGACATGTTCAACACCAATCGGCAACCCATCATACATAACGTGCCGGTTGGCAACTACTCGCCGGATCCGCCTCATAACTCCGGCGGCAATCAGCCTCTCCCCGAGCAACCACCACCATTTGCTTCAGGGCTGCCTCCTGCCATGAACCAGTTTCAGCATCAGTTCCCAGGAGGCAACTACGAGCGACACTACCGGCCTCAGACTCCGCCAATGCAGTATCGGTAAGGACCCGTCAACCACGAGCAATACGAGCTGATACCACAGGTGAAACCTCAAGAAAACAAGCCTTGGGCCGATCTGATCGCAAACGTCATGCGTGATCAGTTCGGCCTCAAGCCGAAGGACTTCAGCAATATATACCGGTACCCATACCTAGAATATTTTGAGAGGGTGTCCCTGCCAAACCGGTAGAAGGTGCCGGATTTTTCGAAGTTCTCTGGGCAGGATAACGTTTCAACCTATGAACATGTCAGCCGATTATTGGCCTAGTGCAGAGAAGCATCGGCCACCGACGCGCTCTGGGTATGCTTGTTCCCACTATCTCTCTCGGGATTGGCCTTCACATAGTTTTCATCCCTGCCCTTCAACTCGGTTCAGAGCTGGGCCGACACACATGAGATGAAGTTGCCAGACTTGACTAGCATTAGGCAGAAGCACGAAGAATCGGTTCAAGACTACATCAGCGATTTAGGGACATGAGGAACCGCTGTTACAGCCTGGTGCTGTCGGATTCGTAGCTAGCCGACTTAGCCTTCCATGGCCTTTTGGCCCCTATCCGGGAAAGGTTTTTGGCCCAAGACTTTGAGAGCTTGGCCCATTTGGCCCAAAAGGTGACGGCCCACGAACAGCGCATCCAAGAATCAAAGAAGGCCTTCATGAAAGTTAGCCACGTTGCTTACGCAACGGACTCCGACTCAAGTGACAGCGACGCGGAGGTGGCAGCAGCTGAGTGGACCAAGAACAAGAAGGCCATAACTTGCCAGTGGCTAAAAAATCGGCTAAGGAGGAAAAGTATGACTTCGACATAACTAAAGCCGATAGGATCTTTGATCTACTCCTAAGGGAGAAACAAATACAGCTTCCAACCAACCACGTCATTCCATCGGCTGAGGAGCTCAAAAAGAAGAAATATCGCAAGTGACACAATACCACGTCCCACAATACCAATGACTGCAAAGTCTTCCGCCAGCAAATTTAGTCGGCTATTGAGGCATGGAAAATCAAGTTTGAGGAATCGGCTAGGCCAATGAAGGTCGACGGCAACCCCTTCTTGGTCAACGTAGTCCAAGCCAACCCAAGGCGAGCTGATAGGCAGTACATCATGGCGCACAGCTTAGCCAAAGCCCAACAAGCAACCGCGGGCGGCTCAGATCGCAAGGAGCCATCCAACAAGCTGACTGCAACCAACGCTGCGCCAATCAACATGGTCTACACTAGTGGTCGATCGGCTAATCGTCGCCCCAGACACATGGACAGCCGACTTCGGTTACAACTGAGGGTTCGAGAGGAGGAAGAGGCCCGGCGCGGCAAACCTTATCAGATGACGATCGATCGGCTGGGAACACCCTACATCCATCGCCATGATGGCTGCGACCCCCATTCGCGGTGCGAGTTCTTCAGGTTCTGCTGGGAGCAAGGGATGAGGCTGCCCACCTTGGAAAACTGCCCAGTCTGCAGCGAATTCGGGGAAGACGAGTTCAGGCAAGAACCAATTGCAAGCACCAGCTGATTCATCCCCCGAGCCATTCAACTCAACCAGCGAAAACTCCCCATCCACGAACGGCTCAGCTCGATTCACTAGGACTACTTCCAGGGCGACGATGAAGAAGAAGACAAAGAAGAGCAAATCGCCAACCCTCAATGGTGCTCTTCCGACGTTTTTACAAAAACACAAAAGCGAAAGGTGCGACGGCTAAAGAGTGAGGGTCGGCTGAAAGAAGTCCAGGCCGAGATCGACTATCGGCTGAGGAAGAAAAAGGAACAAAACCGCCAAAGACAATGGTGCGTAAAGAGAGATGATGCCTCAGCCGTTGAAAGTCCAGCCGACCAGGCCAAAAGGGTTGCAAAAGGCAAAGGAATACCTTCTGCATCGGTCAACATGGTATTCACATTACCAGCCGAATTCGAGGATGTCGAGGCCGATGCAGGCACCGTGGAAGACACCTTTGCTGAGCTAGTACTGTCCCCAAAACAGGCCATCTTTGAAAAACCCGAGGGGACTGAAAATTGGCACTTGAAGCCCCTATATGTTAAAGGATTCGTGAATGGAAAGTCGATGTCGAAAATGCTAGTCGATGGAGGAGTTGCTATCAACCTCATGTCCTACACAACCTTTAGGAAGCTATGCAAAGGAGCTGACGACTTGATAAAAACCAACATGG
This sequence comes from Oryza australiensis, assembly GCA_019925245.2. Classification (NCBI taxonomy): domain Eukaryota; kingdom Viridiplantae; phylum Streptophyta; class Magnoliopsida; order Poales; family Poaceae; genus Oryza; species Oryza australiensis. The sequence continues at coordinate 578,940 of JAIFGZ020000436.1, forward strand.
TGCTCAAGGACTTCGGCGGCAACCCATCGGAGGCCAAGGGAGTTTTAAACGTTGAGCTGACCGTCAGTAGCAAAACCATGTCCACAACGTTTTTCGTCATCGACGGGAAGGGATCAAACAACATGCTGCTCGGAAGGGATTGGATCCATGCCAACTGCTGCATCCCTTCTACAATGCATCAAAACTTAATCCAATGGCAAGGCGATAAGATAGAGATCGTGCCGGCCGACAGGTCAGTCAATGTTGCTAACGCTGACTTAACTTTATGGGAAGTCGACAGCATTGATTGTCTGTCTGGAAAAGTTTGGCAGGCCAATTTTCTGAAGGTGTCCAATTCTAACATGCAGCCAATTGGAGACGAAGAGCATCAATTATTACTTTGAGGGCGTCGTGGAGGGCTCGAGCATCTACACCAAGGACACCGTGGACGACATCGACGACAAACTAGGGCAGGGTTTTATGTCGGCCGATGAGTTAGAAGAGGTTGATATAGGTCCAGGGGATAGGCCTAGGCCGAGATACATCAGCAAGAATTTGTCTTCTCATTTTAGAACCAAGCTTATTGATTTATTGAAGGAGTATAAAGACAACTTTGCTTGGGAGTATTTTGAGATGTCTGGTCTTAGCCGATCCGTTGTTGAACATCGGCTCCCTATTAAGCCTGGATATCAGCAGTACAAACAGCCTCCCAGGAGGTTTAAAGCTGATATATATGATGCGATTAAGGTCAAAATCACTCGGCTATATGATGATGGTTTCATTCGGCCCTAACGATACGCAGAATGGGTTTCAAATATAGTTCCAGTGATAAAAAAATGGCAAACATAGGGTGTGTATCGACTTCAAAGATTTAAATAAGGCTACCCCTAAGGACGAGTACCCTATGCATATAGCTGACCTGCTGGGAGATGCAGCCTGTGGCCACAAAATCATAAGTTTTATGGATGAAAATGCTAGTTATAATCATATCTTTATGGCCGAGGAGGATATTCACAAAACAACTTTTAGGTGTCCAGGAGCAACCGACTTATACGAATGGGTTGTCATGACTTTAGGCTTGAAGAATGCTGGAGCTACGTACCAGAAGGCCATGAATTACATTTTCCATGACCTAATCGGCTTCCTGGTGGAAATCTATATCGATGATGTCGTCGTCAAATCCAAGAAAGTGGAAGACCACATAGCCGATTTAAGGAAGGTGTTGGAGAGAACGAGAAAGTATGGCCTGAAGATGAATCTCGCAAAGCGCACATTTGGCGTATCGGCTTGCTAGTTCTTGGGATTCCTTGTTCACGAGTGGGGGATTGAAGTCACACAAAGAAGCATCAATGCTATCAAGACTATCCAGCCTCCGCATGACAAGAAGCAATTGCAGTCTCTGATCGGCAAATCAACTTCATCAGACGCTTCATAGCCAATCTATCAGAAAAGATGGAGCCATTCACACCTCTACTACGACTGAAAGCCGATCAAGTGTTCACCTGGGGAGCAGAGCAGCAGAAGGCTTTGGACATCATTAAGGATTATCTGAGCTCCCCTCCGGTATTGATTCCTTCACAAAAGGGAGTGTCGTTCAAGTTATATCTGTCAACCGACGAGAAGTGTATCGGCTCAGTTCTAATTTAGGTGATCGAGGGAAAGGAGAAGACAATTTTCTACCTTAGCAGAAGACTTCTGGATGTAGAAACAATGTACTCTCCCGTGGAGGAGTTGTGTTTGTGCCTATATTTTTCATGCACAAAGTTAAGGCATTATTTATTATCCAACGAGTGCACCATAGTTTGCAAAGCCGACGTAGTAAAATATATGCTATCGGCTCCAGTTCGAAGGGCGAGTTGGGAAGTGGATATTTGCTTTAACGAGTTTGATTTGAGGTATCGGACACCCAAGGTAGTAAAAGGACAAGCCATAGCCAATTTTATCGTAGAACAAATAGATGACTCAGTCGGCTCAGTTGATATCGTGCCTTGGGTTTTAACTTTCGATGACTCGGTTTGCATGAATGGATGCGGCATCGGCTTGGTGATAATCTCCCCCGGGGGGCAATCTTCGAGTTTGCTTCCTCCATAACGCCTCATGCCACAAACAATCAAGCTGAATACGACACCGTCCTTAAAGGATTGTACTTGCTGAAGGAGGTCGAAGCCGCTAGTTATCAGGAGAATATGAATGCAAAAATGATGCGTTGATGATCTGCTATCAAAAATGTTAAGATTTGATAGACAACTTTCGGCTAGTAACCTTAAAACACATCCCTAGAGAGCAGAATTCAGAAGCAAATGATTTGTCTCAAGGGGCATCGGGCTACAAGCCGATGACAAAAGATGTTGAAGTGGAGATTGCAACCATCTCAGCCAACGACTGGAGGTTTGATGTCTACAATTATCTGCAGAACACTTCTCAGTCAGCTTCAAGGAAATTGCATTACAAGGCTTTACGATACGTGTTGCTCGATGATGACTTATACTATCGGACGATTGATGGCGTGCTACTCAAATGCCTAAGTACTGATCAAGCTAAAGTCGCCATAGGAGAGGTGCACGAAGGAATCTGTGGCACTCATCAATCGGCTCACAAGATGAAGTGGTTACTTCGGAGAGCTGGATATTTCTGGCCGACTATGCTGGAAGATTGCTTCAAGTATTACAAGGGTTGTCAGGATTGTGAGAAGTTTGAAGCTATCCAGAGGGCACCAGCATCGGCTATGAACCCTATCATAAAGCCTTGGTTGTTCAAAGGTGGGGGAATCGACATGATCGGCCAGATCAATCCACCCTCGAGCAAGGAACACAAGTTTATATTGGTGGCAACGGATTATTTTACCAAATGGGTGGAAGCAATCCCCTTGAAAAAGGTTGACTTCGGGGATGCAATCGAATTCGTTAAAGAGCGTATCATAGACAGATTTGGCATTCCTCAGACTATCACTACAGATCAGGGATCTATCTTTGTCTCATATGAGTTTGTTCAGTGTGCCGACAGCATGGGAATCAAACTATTAAATTCTTCTCCGTCTTATGCTCAGGCTAATGGATAGGCTGAAGCTTCCAATAAAAGTTTGATCAAGTTGATAAAGAGGAAGATCACTAAGTACCCGAAACAATGGCATAGCCGATTGGCCGAATCACTATGGGCTTATCGGATGGCCTGTCACAGATCAACCCAGGTGCCTTCGTACAAGTTGGTCTACGGACATGAAGCAGTTTTGCCATGGGAGAATATCGACTCAAGAAGGATTCAGTTGCAGGACGAGTTAACAGTCGATGACTATTATAATCTAATGGTGGATGAATCTGAAGATCTTGTTTTGTCAAGGATACGTGCCTTGAAAAAGGTGACTAGAGATAAAGAACGCGTACCTCGTCAATGTAACAAGAAAGTTGTGCCTGAGTCATTTGAGGAAGGTGAGCTCGTTTGGAAGCTGATCTTGCCGATTGGATCAAGAGGTAGCAAATTCGGCAAGTGGTCACCTAACTGGGAAGGGCCTTTCAAGATCCACAAATGCATCTCTAAGGGAGCCTACATGTTGGAAGGGTTGGTCGGAGAAGTGTTTGGAAGGGCTCTTAACAACAAATATTTGAAGAAATACTACCCAAGTGTTTGGATCAATTCATGATTCGGCTAAGTCCTTGCCGATCCATGCTAGCCGATGTGTTGTGAAATCATATACATCGCCTTTAGAATATTTTACCTCCACGTTTTTCCCCTTTGATTTCTCAAATCGGCTGCGATTAGCCGATAGGTGTTGGATGGTTTTGACTTATAATTTTATCGATGCTGGAGGCAACATTCAGAAAATTAGGGCGGCATATATCATACAAAATCAGAAATCAGAAATAGAGGACTTCAAAATTTTCGGGGCTTCAAAAACTTTTATGGCATTCAAGATATGGAGACTGAGTGAATCGTCAACAAACATGTGATCAATATTTAAAGGACAGTGGGCCGATTACACAAGTTATGTATAAAAGTTGACATCAAAAGTTCTGAAGACTAAAGTCCTATTACATGCCGAGGAATCTCTGGATAGCCGACATTGCTTTGTCCTTGATGGTATTGACTTGATCAACTGTCGCAAGGTCCTCTTCCTCGGTGCCTGGGATCACCTTTGCCGACTTATTTAAATCTCCCAAGTGCTTGATGGTGGAAGTCACCTTGACTCTTTGTTCTTCGGTAGCCTTGGGGAGATCGGCTAGCACCTGCTTCTCTTCGATGATTTTGGCCTTGCATTGTTCCAGCCTTGCCAGCAAATCAGCTTCTTCTGCTTCAAGTTGGCTGATTTTTGCTTGCGTAGCCGATGGGCCGGCCATCTACTCGTCGAACTTAGCCTTTTCGGCCACAAAGTTCTTCACAGTAGCATCGATCGTGGCCGCCAAGTTGGCTTGGGCTTGTCTGTTAGCCATTCTTTGCATGGCCCGCTCCAACTTGAAGTGGTGAAGATCGATGTACGCAGCTTGGGAAAGTATCTCAGCCAAATCTTTAGGAAGCCGATCTTGAATATCATTGGAACGCGCTCGGATTGGTCCACATTCCATGACCAATTGGTCTACGTTAATGTCCAGCTGACGGTTGATTTCCAAGAGTTTTTCTCCAAGGTCGTCGGCTATAGCGGCCTGATCCTGGCTGGTGGCTTCTTCTTCTTCGCTGATGAACTCCTTGATATCAAATGGGACTAGATCGGCTAGAGTCTGCAAACAAGTTCAGAGTTGTCATGGAGCATGACAGCCGATTCAAGCTCTTAAGAGAGGGGTAAAGCTTACTCAAATAGCAGGAGCTAGCGCAGGCACTTCTTCGGCATGGTTGCTGCCCGTAGCTAATGGAGTTCTCTCACTGGACGCATGGGGGCAGCTAATGGAGACCGAAGAGGCTACAAAAAGGGACAAGTGTCAGTACAAGTAGGCTAAAGAAAAAAACAAGTGAAAAGAAAAGATGAGAATAGAAATACTGGTGAAGCCGTGCGAGGAGGCCGATTGGTTAATCTTCTATACTGCAAAGGGAATTTGGTCAGGAGTTGGATGATTATGGTTTAAAGATCAAATTCAAAGGACAGAGTACATACCGATCACTTCGGAGGAGAGGAGACTGGTGATGCTGGATCATCGGCTGGTGGGCTGATGGTATTATGGCTTGAGCTGCTCGATTTGGCTGCTTCTTCAACAACTTTCGAGATTTCTTCATCCATGACTTCCTTGTTGAGAGCTTCATCGATACTAGGATTGAGGGAAGGCAAGTTGTCGGCTGGTGCAGTTGGTTTTGGCTTCTTTTGCTTCTTTATAGGAGCAACCAATGGCCTCGCAGCTGATGGGGCCGCTCTCTTTTTCCTCGTCATGAGTTAATGAGTTTAGCCGTGCATCAATGTCTTCAGTTTTGGCGCGTCCCAGCCGATGGTCGATGGAGCATATCCACATTTGTTCAGAAGAACACCCAAACGGTACTCAATGGCAATGCCAGAGTTACTCACTGTGGGGGGATCCGATTCTGTTGTTTGCAAAGGAAAAATGTTTAAAGTGCTAGCAAGTGACGATGGCCAATTGATCAGAGGGAAAGATGCTTAAGGACAAAAATACTTACAGAGGGGATTTCATCTGGCAAAAGGATGGTGAGGTACATGGAGGCGCGTTGATGGAAGATGTGTTGCTTGATCTCCACCCACCACTTGTCATAGCCCGCGCTCCTTTTGTGGGCCAACTCCAAGATCCCAATGCTGTCGATGGGTGGGCTCTCTATCTCCATTAGTTTGTTCATCATCAGCCTCGAGTAGATCACCCCTCGGGTCTCAATCTTGTCGGCATAATAGCAGCCGACCGGCAGTTGCCCAAGTCCAAACGTCGCCAACCGCGCGGGGTAGTAAATTTCATAAGTTTTTGCCACGTTGCGTCTTGGTGTACCCCAGTCGGCAAGATGCACGGAGTGAGCGCCATGGTTTAGATCTCATCCAGGTTTAGATCAATCGGCAGCTTGAATTCCATTCGGTCTTAATAGAAGAACCAAGTCCGTTTGCTTTTGCCCAGGCCGTCATAAAGGGAGATGAACCACTCGGCCAACAGCTCCCTTGATTGCTTCGATCCGGTATGAGTGGCTGCGGCCTCACCAAAGGACAGACACCTTCTTGTGGTCACTTCATTCCCCTCGTCATCTTCAGTCGGCTCTAAGAGGGGGAAGCATGCGTCGGCTAGTCTCGGCTGGCCAGAGACCTTCTGGGTTAATAGCACAAGCCAGAGCTGAAGGAGCCACCAAGGGCCTCCTATGCCAATTGTTGTGTCAGCTGCTATTTTGGCTAATGCTTGGCTTAATGTCTGATAAAGGTAACCGAGGAGGAATTTTCTCAGAGGAAGTTTTGTCTTGTTTACCAGGGCCTCGGCTACCACTTGCCAATTCACTGTGGGGTCACAACTAGAGCCGCAGAACACAAGCTTTTCCAGCCACATCATGAGGAATGCGGCATGCTCCCTAGCATTAACAGGCTCGGTCCCTATGTTCATGGCCACATATCCGTTCCAGCCCCCAATTGACTTGGTCTTAAACAAAAATTGGCCCTTGTTGTCCAGTAGATTGGGATTGTCTGATGACATGATGTCATGTCCTGTCAGCATGAAGACATCGGCTAAGGTTGGTGTCATTGGGCCTTGCTGGAAAAGGAAGGCATTCAAGGTGTTGTTCCAAAAGTATGTGGCAGCCGACACTAATGGTTCATCCTTGTGCATGTCGACTACTGAAAGGGATAGGCATTGTGCTATTCCAATTTCTTCCGAGTGACTTTGCTGGCTAGCTTGTATCCTTTTATACCATGACGATCAGGACTTGTCAGTTGAGGGCCAGGATTTGAAGGTGTCGTTCCAATGGCCTAATTGTGGGTTCCTCATCCTATAGGGCACTCTATTGGTTTTGGCTATTATAAACTCACTGGGGTCTTTGTTGCCGATAGGCCCTAAGAAGTATCTCTGGTCGTTGATCAAACTGGGAATCATTATTTGGTGCGCAAGATGCTACAATTGGAAAAAGGGGAAGATTTAAGATCCAGGAAACCTAGATTTCAGATTTGCGGCTAAGACCGAAAAAAGAAAGAGTTTGGTCGATTGGGCGTACCTCGGGGAACTCGGCGGGAGCGGAGTCTGATGGAGCAACGGGGGTCGCCATTGTCGTGAGTGAGGTCGCCAGAGAAAGAGGATCGCAGCGGCAGAGTCGAGGAAGCCGAGAGGATCACCGGAAAGCTTGAGGGCGTTTGCTGCTTTGTGGATTGCGTTTAACGGCGTGAGTTTGTTCGGTGTGGGAGGGCGTTATTTAAAGAGTTTTTGTAACGGCCGAAACAGGTTCGACCTAGGGTTGCGCTGGGGATGAGATTGCAAAAAATCCACAACATTATCAATATCGCGGACTTGGGGGGCATGTGTTAACGACCGAATTTGGTAAGCAAATCCCCGAGTTTGAAGCGAGGATCGAAGCAGAATCGAAGAAGAAGTGCGATCTACAGAAACAGAAGCAGGATCGACTAAGTCTAAATCAGCTATGGAGCGAGTCGGCTGAGTCCGAGTCAGACCAGGACAGCCAATAGCCGATTCCGATTGAAGACCGAAGGTGGAGCCAATCCCGAAAGGAAAGCTTGGAGATAACTATTAGGTTTTGGTTTCCAAAGGACGTTAAAGATATTGTCATCTATGGATAAGGTCGTGTAATGGCAATTGTATCTATAAAATAGGATATTTTGTAGATTTTCCTTTTGTAACGCACCATGGGACCCCGTCCCGGGATATTGTCGTACTGTAAATAGTAGATAAGATGGAAACCGTGAACTACACGGATGTTGTTGTAACCGGGTATAAATAAGACCCGAGGGCTTGTTGTAAGAAATCGAACACACATCAATACAACTTCGGCGCATCACCAACCTTTCTGTTTTTAATTTTTCTCGACGAGTACTTGCTTTGTTCTTGGGCTACATCAGTTTTGATCTCCAGGAAAGGTAATTTCTTGTTACAAGCGGCTTGTGGTATCGAGGCCAGTGCTTCCATCATCATGATACTCCGATTTTGATGTTGCAAAATGCTTAATTTACCATATGCGACATATAATCTAGATCAATGTCTATCTCTCGATCGACTAGCATGTTCTTCAAGATAATAGCTGACAGAGCTAGATCTAGAGGTTGATTCAGATTATATGGCGTATCTACCATCTCGAGGAATTCTCATTAGTCTAAATAGATCTCATGCTTCTTTTGGTACTTAATGCTGCATCTACTCGACCTATTAAGTCGCCTTTAGAATTATATAGATCTATTCGGCTCAATGTTTATTATTAGAGATAGTGCCGGGGTTTCAGCCGATCTTACCTGTTTTAAGGAAAAATTCCATATTTGACCATCCAACTATTGTCGAAGTTTAATTTTGGCCATCCAATTACAAAACCGGGTATCGGACACCCTGAACTACTGAAACCGTTCACGTTCGGACAGCCCAGGCGGTTTTGACCGTTTTGACTGCCACGTGGCTGCTGACTCAGCAATAGTTGGATGGTCAAATATGGACTTGATTAATTTAGGGAGAAAAATTAGAAAAAAATGAGTCCCTAAATGCTAAATCATTTTTAGGGAGTCTGGAACGTGTTGTCCACGGCGGTCGCGGAGGTCATCATCGCCGAATTTATCATTGCCGGGCTCCAGTCTGGGTGCGCCGCCCGCAGCAATGCCACCACGCCGCTGCGTGCGGGCACGCCATCGACGCCCGGACTCGACGACGAAGTCGTTGCCCAAGGCGGTGCTTCCTACCTGCGCCAGCGGAACAATGGGCGGCCACGCCGCGAGTATACTTTCCCCCGGCGCCATGATGTCCGGCTTGAGCATGCCCTCGTAGCTCCGTGACGGCCCACGCGAGGAGTACGCGGTGACCACCGGCGCCGACCGTGTCCTGATGATCGTTTGCTGGAACTTGATCGTCGCCGTCGGCCGCGTGCTGCAGTTGATGTAGCTCAGTAGGCTCGCCGCGTCGTTCGGGTTGACGACGATGGTCGGGAAGGTCACATCGCTCAGGGTTATCAAGGTGGTGTTCGAGATGAAGATGGCCGCGCTGACACCGGCCTCCGCCGTCGTTCGCATCTGGTCGAATAGAACCCCAGTGTCATAGCACACAACTATGCTTTGTGCTAGGGTTGCCAGCGACGTCGACAGTTGCACGCTGATATGGTGTCGTTGTACACCAAGTTCATGTCCTTTATCCACGTGTTCTCTAGGTACATCGTGATGCCGGTGATGGTGCTCTGCGTGTCATCGCCAAAGTAGATGGATCCGGCGAACATTTGCCGGTCCACCGTGCCGGCGGCGATGGTGAGAAGCCATGGAATGCCGTTGTGCAAGGAGCCAAGCCTCGGGCCGTCGTTGCCCGAGGCCGAGACGAGGATGCCGCGCTCGATGGCGGCGAACGCGGCGATCGCCACGGGATCTTCGTACAGCGGCACGCCATCGAAGCCGCTCGAGATGGAGATGACGTCGACGCCATCTGCGATGGCCGCGTCCATGGCGGCCAGCATGTCGGACGCGTACCGGAATATGGACTTGATGCTAAATCATTTTTTTTCTAATTATTCTCCCTAAATTAATCAAGTCCATATTTGACCATCCAACTATTGCTGAGTCAGCAGCCACGTGGCAGTCAAAACGGTCAAAACCGCCTAGGCTATCTGAACGTGAACGGTTTGAGTAGTTCAGGGTGTCCGATACCCGGTTTTATAATTGGATGGCCAAAATTAAACTTCGGCAATAGTTGGATCGTCAAATATGGACTTTTCCCTGTTTTTTAATCATCTTTTATGTCTTATTACTGTTAGATGTATTAGAACTGCCTTTTATATTAAGATCTTAATCTACTTAAATGTGTTAAGCTCGGTATCAATCTATTAAATCATATTAACAGCCGATTGATCTTGGTTTAACGTATTTAGTTCAGATTAATATCTTTTTATAAAATATATCAGAGTACTAGCCGATTTACATTAGATCTGCGACATCGGCTAGGCTATAAATATATATAATTATTATCCTAATGTACTTTTAGATCTAAGTGATTTATACTGTTTTGGTATGCTACCGATCTATCCCAATCACTTGGTCTAAACGCGCTTTGGGATAGCAATTATATATTTATTGATATCCATAGCCGATCGAGTAGGATCTAATCTTAACCAAATGCCTATCTTTTTGTTTCTTGTTGGTTGCAGGATCAAACCAACTGGCACACCCGCTCAATCACCAAAGGTGACCAATTTTGGTCCTGCACTTGAGTTAAGCAGATCTCCCAGGCTAGCGCATGGGAAAAATTCTCATCAACACCAACCCTCAATGGTGCCCTTCCGACATTTTCACAAAAACACAAAAGTGGAAGGTGCAACGGCTGAAGAGTGATGGTCGGCTGAAAGAAGTCCAGGCCGAGATCGACTATCGGCTGAAAAAGAAAATGGAATAGAACTGCCCAAGGAGACAATGGCGCGTAAAGAAAGATGTTGCCCCAGCCGATGAGAGTCCAGCCGACTAGGCAAAAAGGGTGGCAAAAGGAAAAGGAATAGCTTCTGCATCGGTCAATATGGTGTTCATATTACTAGCCGAATTTGAGGCTGACGAGGCCGATGCAGACACCGTCGAAGAAACCTTGGCCAAGTTAGTGTTGTCCCCAGAACAGGCCATATTCGAAAAATCCGAGGATACTTAGAATCGACACTTGAAGCCCCTGTATGTCAAAGGGTTTGTAAATGGCTAGTCGATGTCAGAAAATGCTAGTCGATGGAGGGGCCGATGACTTGATCAAGACCAATATGGTGCTCAAGGACTTCGGTAGGAATCCATCGGAGGCCAAGGGTGTTTTGAGTGTCGAGTTGACCGTCGGCAGCAAGACCGTGCCCACAACTTTTTCGTCATCGATGGGAAGGGATCGTACAGCCTCGCTACTCGAAGGGATTAGATCCACGCCAACTGTTGTATCCGTTCTACTATGCATCAAAGCTTAATCCCCAGTGGCATGGCGACAAGATAGAGATCGTGCCAGCCAACAGGTCAGTCAACATGGCTAACGCCGACTTAACTTTATGGGAAGTCAACGGCACTGATTGCCTGTCTGGCAAAGTTTGGCAGGCTGATTTTCCAAAGGTGTACGCTTCTGATATACAGCCGATTGGAGACGAAGAGCCTCAATTATTACTTTGAGGGTGTCATGGAGGGCTCAAGCGTCTACACAAACGACACCGTGGACAGCATCAATGGCAAACATGGGCAAGGTTTTATGTCGGCCGACGAGCTCGAGGAAGTTGACATAGGTGCAGGAGATAGGCCTAGGCCAACATATATTAGCAAGAATTTGTCTTCTCATTTTCAGACCAAACTTATTGATTTATTGAAGAAATATAAAGATTGCTTTGCTTGGGAGTATTTTGAGATGTCTGGTCTTAGCCGTTCGATTGTTGAACATCGGCTCCCCATTAAGCCTGCATATCGGCAACACAAACAGCCTCCCAGGAGGTTTAAAGCCGATATGTATGATGCGGTTAAGGCCGAAATCACTCGACTATATGATGCCGGTTTCATTCGGCCCTGCCGATATGCAGAGTGGGTTTCAAACATAGTTCCGGTAACCAAGAAAAATGGCAATCTTAGGGTGTGCATTGATTTCAGAGACTTAAACAGCTACCCCTAAGGATGAGTACCCTAAGCCTATAGTCGACTTGCTAGTAGATGCAGCCTCTGGCCACAAAATTATTAGTTTTATGGATGGAAATGCTGGTTATAATCAGATCTTTATGGCCGAGGAGGATATCCATAAGACAGCTTTCAGGTGCCTAGGAGCAATCGGCTTATATGAATAGGTTGTAATGACTTTTGGATTGAAAAATGTTGGAGCTACATATCAGAGGGCCATGAATTATATTTTTCATGACCTAATTGGCTTCTTGGTGGAAATTTACATTGACGATGTTGTTGTCAAGTCCAAGGAGGTAGAAGACCACATAGCCAATTTAAGAAGGGTGTTGGAGCGAACTAGAAAATATGGCCTGAAGATGAACCCCGCAAAGTGTGCATTTGGCGTATCGGCTGGCCAATTCTTGGGTTTTCTTGTTCACAAAAAGGGGATTGAGGTGACACAGAGAAGCATCAATGCTATCAAGACTACTCAGCCTCCGTAGGACAAGAAGTAGCTGCAATCTTTGATTGGCAAAATCAACTTCATCAGGCGCTTCATAGCCATGTTATCCGAGAAGATGGAGCCGTTTACGCCTCTACTACGGCTGAAAGCTAATCAGGCCATATCTATCACCAAGAGGGCTTTATTGGAGCTTGGGGGGCAGAACAGCAGAGGGCTTTGGACAACATCAAGGATTATCTGAGCTCTTCTCCAGTGTTGATTCCTCCACAAAAGGGAGTGTCGTTCGAGCTATATCTATCAGCCGATGAAAAATCTATCGGCTCGGTTTTGATTCAGCAGCTCGAAGGAAAGGAGAAGGCAATTTTCTATCTTAGCAGAAGACTTCTGGATGCAGAAACAAGGTACTCTCCCATGGAGAAGTTGTGTTTGTGCCTGTATTTTTCATGTACAAAGTTAAGGCATTATTTGTTATCCAACGAGTACACCATAGTTTGCAAAGCCGACGTAGTAAAATATATGCTATCGGGCCCAGTTGTGAAAGGAAGAGTTGGGAAGTGGATATTTGCCTTGACAGAGTTTGATCTGAGGTTTCGAGCACTTGAGGCAGTGAAAGGGCAAGTCATAGCCGATTTTATCGTGCAACACAGAGATAACTCAATCGGCTCAGTTGATATCATGCCTTGGACGTTAACTTTCGATGGATTGGTTTGCACAAACAGATGCGGCATTGGCTTGGTGATAATTTCTCCTAGGAGGGCAAGCTTCGAGTTTGTTTTTTCCATTACGCCTCAAGCCACAAACAATCAAGCCGAATACGAAGCCGTTCTCAAAGGTTTGCAGCTGCTGAAGGAAGTTGAAGCCGACGCCATCGAGATAATGGGTGACTCACTGTTGGTCATCAGCCAATTATCAGGAGAATATGAATGCAAAAATGATGAGCTGGTGGTCTACTATCAAAAATGCCGAGAGTTGATGGACAGTTTTTGGCTAGTAACCTTAAAGCACATCCCTAGAGAGCAGAATTCAGAAGCAAATGATCTGGCTCAAGGGACATCGGGCAACAAGTTGATGATGAAAGAAGTTGAAGTGGAGATTGCAGCCATTTCAGCTGACGACTAGAGGTATGACGCCTACAATTATCTATAGAACCCTTCTCAGTCGGCTTCAAGGAAATTACGCTACAAGGCTTTACAATATGTTTTGCTCGACGATGACTTATACTATCGGACGATTGATGGCATGCTACTCAAGTGCCTGAGTACTGATCAAGCTAAAGTTTCCATAGGAGAGGTGCACGAAGGAATTTGTGGCACTCATCAATCGGCCCACAAGATGAAATGGTTACTTCGGAGAGCGGGCTACTTTTGACCGACTATGCTGGAAGATTGCTTCAAGTATTATAAGGGCTGTCAGGATTGTCAGAAGTTTGAAGCTATCCAAAGGGCACTAGCATCGGCTTTGAACCCTACCATCAAGCCTTGGCCGTTCAGAGGTTGGGGGATCAACATGACCAGCCAGATCAATCCCCCCTTAAATAAACGACACAAGTTTATATTGGTGGCAACCGATTATTTTACCAAGTGGGTGGAAGCAATTCCTTTGAAAAAGGTTGACTCCAGGGATGCAATAGAGTTTGTTAAGGAACATATCATATATAAATTTGGTGTCCCTCAGACTATAACTACGGATCAGGGATATATCTTTGTCTCTACGAGTTTGTTTAATTTGACGACAGCATGGGGATTAAGTTGTTGAATTCTTCACCATATTATGCTCAGGCTAATGGACAGGCGGAAACTTCAAACAAAAGTTTAATCAAGCTGATAAAGAGGAAGATTGCTGAATACCCAAAGCAATGGCATAGCCGATTTGCCGAATCACTCTGGGCTTACCGGATGGCCGGCCATGGATCTATCCAGGTTCCTCCTTACAAGTTGGTCTACGGGCACGAAGCAGTTTTGTCATGGGAAAACATCATCGGCTCAAGAAGGATTCAGTTGCAGGACCAGTTAACAGCCGATGACTATTATAATCTGACAGTAGACGAATCAGAAGACCTAGTTTGGTCAAGGATGCGTGCCTTGGAGAAGGTGACTAGAGATAAATAACGTGTGGCTCATCATTATAATAAGAAGATTGTGCCTAAGTCTTTTGAAGAAGGCGAGCTCGTTTGGAAGCTGATATTGTCGATTGGTTCGAGAGATAGCAAATTCGGCAAGTGGTCGCCTAACTGGGAAGGGCCTTTCATGATCCACAAATGCGTCTCTAAGGGAGCCTATATGCTGGAAGGATTGGACGGAGAGGTGTTTGGAAGGGCTCTTAACGGCAAGTACTTGAAAAAATATCACCCCAGTATTTGAATCAATTCATGATTCGGCTAAGTCCTTGACGATCCATGCTAGCCGATGTGTTGTGAGACTATACGCACATCGCCTTTAGGACATTTTTACTCAAGTTTTTCCCCTGTGACTTTTCAAATCATATGAGTTTAGCCAACATGTGTTAGATGGTTGTTCCTTATAATTTTATCACTGTTGAAGGCAAAAGTGAGAAAATTAGGGGGGCATATATCATACAAAGTTGGAAACCAGAAACTAGAATTAGAGGACTTCAAATTTTTCAGGCTTTGACAACGTTTGAGACATTCAAGACATGAAGACTAAGAAAATTGACAGAAAATATATGATAAATGTTCCAAGCATAGCATGTCGATTACAAAAGTTATATGTACAAGCTAAGATGAAAAGTTTTGAAGACTAGCCCTATTACATTCCGAGGAAGTCTATGATAGCCGACATCGCCTTTTGCTTAATGGCTTTGATTTGATCGATCGTGGCGATGTCTTCTGCCTCGTTGGCCGGGATCACCTTAGCCGATTTATTTAGATCCCCCAAGAACTTGGTGGCCAAAGTCACCTTTGCTCTTTACGCTTCAGTGGCCTTGGGGAGATTGGCTAATATTCACTTTTCTTCGGCAATCTTGTCCTGGCATTGGTCCAGCCTCGCCAGCAAATCGGCTTCCTCTGCTTCAAGTTGGCTAATTTTTGCCTGTGTAGCCGATGGCCCGGCCGCTAGCTCGTCCAACTTGGCCTTTTCGGTTTCGAGGTTCTGCACAGTGGCATCAATTGTGGCCGCCAAGTTGGTTTGAGCTCGCCGATCAATCATCCTCTCGCATGGCCCGTTCCGGCTTGAACCGATGGAGGTCGATGAATACGGCTTGGGAGATTGTTTCCGCCAAGTCTTCAGGAAGCTGGTGTTGAATATCACTGAAGCGTGCTTGGATCGGCCCGCACTCCAAGACCAATTGGTCCACGTTAATATCTAGCCGATGATGGATATCTTGAAGCTTTTCCTTGAGACATTGGCTATAGCGGCTTGATCCTGGCTGGTGGCTTCTTCTTCTTTGCTGATGAACTCTTTGATATCGAATGGAACCAGATCGGCTACAGTCTGCAGAGGAGTTTGGGGTGATCAAAATGTAACATGAAGAGCTGATATAAATTCTTGAGAAAAGAAGTATGCTCACTCGGACGGCAGGGGCTTGTGTAGGTTCTTCTTCAACGTGGTGGCTGCCCGTAGCCGATGGATTCCTTTCGCTTGATGCATGGGGGGCAGCCGACGGAGACCGAGCAGGTGGCAAAAAAGGACAAGTCAGTACAGATCAGCTAGGTAAAAACAAGCAAGGAAGAGATAGAATTAAAGATTACCGAAGAGGCTGGACGAGGAGGCCGATTGGCTAGTCTTTTGAACTATAAGAAAGAACTTGGTTAGGGATCGAATGATTATAACTTGAAGATCAAATTGAAAAGGCAAAGATACATACCAGTTGCTTTGGGGGTGAAGGGGTCTTCTTAGTCTGTTCATCGGCTAGCGGTGTGGTTGTACTTTGATTTGAGTTGCTTGATGCCGCCGCCTCTTCAACAGCTTGGGAGATCTCTTCGTCCATGACCTCTTGGTTGAGTACTTCGTCTATGCTGGGGTCGAGAGAAAGTAGGCTATCAGCTGGTGCAGCGGGCTTCAGCTTATTTTGTTTCTTTGCAGGTGCAGCCGATGGACCCACAGCCGATGGAGCAGCTCTCTTCTTCCTTGTTATAGCTTGGCGAGTTTGGCCGTATAGCAACGTCTTCACCTTCGGCGCGTTAAAGCCGATTAGAGATGGAGCATAGCCGCCGCCATTCGGGATGAGGCCCAGGAGATACTCGATGGCAATGCCCGAGTTGCTCACTGTGTGAGGGTCTGAGTCTGTCGTCTGCAAAGGAAAAAGTAACTAAATGCTAGGAAATGACGACAGCCGATTCCTCAAGGAAAAATATTTAAGGATAGAGATACTTACAGAAGGGATTTCGTCTGGCAGAAGCGTGGCGAGGTACATGGAGGCGCGTTGATGGAAGATGTGTTGCTTGATCTCCACCCACCACTTGTCATAGGCTGCACTCCTTTTGTGGGCCAGCTCTAGGATCCCAATGCTGCCGAGGGGTGGGCTCTCTATCTGCATTAGCTTGTTCATCAGAAGCTTTGAATCGATCACCCCTCAGGTCTCGATCTTGTCGGCATAATAATAGCCGATCGACAGCTGTCCAAGACCAAGTTGTCTTCCAGCCAATGCAAGATAGTAAAATTCGTAAGTCTTCCAACACGTTTCGGCCTTGGTGTATCAGGGTCGGCAGTATGCAGGGGGTGAGCGCCGTGGTGAAAATCTCTCTGCACTTGGGGTATTCTTCTGAGTTTATTTAATCCATGTTCAGCTCGACTGGCAACTTGAATTCTGCCATCATAGAAAGATATAAACCAATCGGCCAGAAGCTCGCTTGATTGCTTCGATCCTGCATGAATGGTTGCGGCCTTCCCATAAGACAGACACCTCCTGGTGGCTATTTCGTTCCCCTCATCATCTTCAATCGGCTCCAACAAGGGGAAGCGCGCGTCGGCTAGGCGTGGCCGTCCAGCAATCTTTTGAGTCAGCAGTACAAGCCACAGCTGCAAGAACCACCAGGGGCCTCCAGTGCCAATTGATGCATCCACGGATATCTTAGCCAATGCCTGGCTCAGTGTCTGATAGAGATAACCCAGCAAGAATTTGCCCAAAGAAATTTTCTTCCTATCGACTATGGCTTCGGCTACTACTTTCCAGTTGGCTATGGGACCATAGCTAGATCCACAAAACACAAATTTCTCTAGTCACATCATCAAGAAGGCGACGTGTTCTCTGGGAGTAATTGGTCTAGTGCCCATGTTCATAGAAATATAGTCGTTCCAGCCTCCGATAGCTTTGGTCTTGAAGGAGAATTGACCCTTATTGTCCAGCTGGTTAGGGTTAGCCGACGACAGTACATCCAGTCCCGTGGTTATGCAGACGTCGGCTAACGTGGGAGTCATTGGGCCTTGTTGGAAGAGAAAGGCATTAAGGGTGTTGTTCCAGAAGTAGGTGGCAGCCGATACTAGTGGTTCGTCTTTGGACATGTCGGCTACGGACAAGGCCAGGCATTGAGCTATGCCTACTTCTTCCCAATGAGTTTGTTTGCTAGGTTGCATCCTTTTGTACCCTGTGGGTCAGGATTTATCGGTTGAAGGCTGGTATTTAAAGGCGCCATTCCAGTGGCCTAAATGGGGTTTCTTTGTCCTATAGGGCACTCTGTTGGTTTCAGCTATGATGAACTCTGTAGGGTCCGTGTTGCCGATAGGCCCTAGGAAGTATCTTTTATCGTTGATAAGGCTGGGAATCACTATCTAATGCGCAAGATGCTACAATCGGAAAAAGGGGGCAAAATTAAGACTTGGAAAACCTACAATTCAGAACTGTGACTTAAGGCGAAAACAGAGAAGATTCAGCCGATGGGGTGTACCTCGGGGAACTCTGCGAGAGCGGAACCAGATGGAGCAGCGGGGGTCACAATTGCCTTAGTTCTTGTCGTTGGAGAGAGGGGATTGCTGCGGTGAGCTCGAGGAAGCCGAAGAAGTCGTCGGAGAGCTCGAGAGTGGTTGCTGGTTTTGTGGATTGTGTTTACGGCGTGAGTTTGTTCGGCGTGGAAGGGGCGTTATTTAATGAGTTTTGTAACAGCCGAAACATACTCGAAGGATTACGCGGAGGCTACGCTAGCCGAAAACAAAAACTTTTAACCGCGCAAACCAGGAACACTTGCAAGTAAGGGTCGATAGATCGTTACCGATTGGAGTAGAGTGCGGCGGAATAGCCAATCAGGGCAATCCGATCCGGAACAGTGTAGCCGATTCCCGGAGACGTCGATTCACCAATCAGCCGATTCGAGCCGTCCGGCCGCGTTCTCACGCCTCGCTCCGATGAGTCCGACCGCGCCGATTCCACCACGCCGATCGCTCCGTTGCGCCGATCCGAAGCCGATCAAGAGCGCGCAACGTAGCGGCGCCTCTACCGGTATCCACACGTCCGGGGACGAACGCCGTACACCCGTGTGCTAGCACGCGATGCAAGGCTAGGGTTTGGCTCGAAAGTGGGGAGGGTTTCCGTGGAGATTGATCTCGGCGACTTACGTTGCACGCGATGCAATTGACGTGTCACGCCTCTCCACCCCTCCCTCCTTTATATAGAGTTGGGCCGCGGGACTAGTGGCCGATTAGTACTCTATTTTGAATCGGATCTCATCCGTATCTCATAGAGTTGGCCGCCCATACGTCGTAAGCCCATAGGACTCTATCCGATCGGATCCCTATCCGATCGGATCCCTATCCGATCGGATCCCTATCCGATCGAGCCGTATCCGAGTCCAACTCGAATATCTATTCTATCCCCTTAAGCGTGCGACCCCGTAGGTTCGGGTATACTCGGTTTCGGCTATAGTCTAACTTAGCCGATCGTCGGCTCGAGTCTAACTCAGCCGACGTCAATAGTGGCGCCTAGCAGCACATATTGACACCATAGTATACAAGAATAATATCGGCTCGAACCCGTAATGTGTACACAAATCCCTTTGCCTCACGATACCGTTAAGCTATAGGCAAGATGTGTGCCATCCCTTCAATAGCTTAACCATTCACTCGAACCGCATTGGATTATCCGTCCGTTGATTGACTCCTCAATCAACTTAGCATGGCCATGCATTTCCATAATCCATTACCTCGAGGGGCCCAGAGATATCTCTCCAAAGGAGGGGCAAATTCCATTTTGATCACTCACATCCCACTCCATGTTTCATAGCAAACCCGAAAACTACCTTTATAACTACCCGATTACGGAATAGCGTTTGGTAGTCCCAAAGTAGGCTACTACACATGTTGGAATCCATGGTGATCTCAGGTCTAAGGACTTTGTACCAACACTACGAGACCAACTAATGGCACATTAATTCTGTAGTGTCTCATGGTGGGTCTATCCAACAATGTGTTCTCCAACACATATGTCCATGTTTATTGATTTGGTATCTCTATACCCATGATCTATGAGACATGATCATCAATCAATAAACATGCCGATCTTAGAATCATATTTGTTCCAACAATATGACATATGATCAGGATCGTTTAGAAACAGATTCATACATAAAGAGTCTCATAAATAAGTCACGTACTTATTGATCAATACAAGATGTCTATTTCATGGAACCGAATAACACTTTATTCATTTATACATAAACATTGACGTGATATCCAACATCTCCATGTTGCCTCTAGGGCATATCACTAACAATCTCCCACTTGCACTAGAGTCAATCATGTAAGTATCTAATAACCATTGCTCTTGTGTGCGCCTCATGCTTCGGTGAGGGAGAGGTTTTGTCGCGGATCGGCTATGTTGAGATCCGTGTGCACTTTGCATATCTTGACATCACCTCTGTCCACTATCTCGCGGATGAGATGATATCGCCGAAGTATGTGTTTGGACTTCGATGTGACCTCGGCTCCTTGGCTTGCGCAATGGCTCCACTATTATCACAATAGAGAGACATTGGACCGTCGTACTAGTCATCACACCAAGCTCGAAATGAATTTCTTGATCCAAATGCCTCCTTTGCGGCTTCCGAAGCGCAATGTACTCGGCCTCCATTGTAGAATCAGCAACGGTATCCCGCTTGGAACTCTTCCCGTGACCGCGCCTCCGTTCGTGCAAAACACGAACCCAGATTGCGATCTATAATCATCCTTGTCCGTTTGGAAGCTAGCATCGGTGTAACCACTTACAACGAGCTCTTCTTCACCTCCATAGACTAGGAACATATCCTTAGTTCTTCTCAAGTACTTAAGGTTATTCTTTACGGCATCCAGTGACCTTCACCGGATCTCGACGTATCTGCTCGTAGCACTCAAAGCGTACGAGACATGCGGGCGTGTACAAAGCATGGCATACATGATGGATCCAATTGCCGAAGCATATGGAACCATACCCATCTTATTCCGCTCATCATGTGTCCGAGGACACCGATTCTTGCTAAGATTAATGCCATGTGACATGGGCAAGAAACCTTTCTTGGAATCATGCATGTTGAACCTTTTCAACACCTTGTCAATGTATGTACTTTGGCTTAATCCAATTAGCCTCTTGGATCTATCTCTATAGATCTGAATGCCCAATATGTATGTTGCCTCCCTAAGTCTTTCATGGAAAAACTATTTTTCAATGAAGACTTGACGGATTCTAGCATAGGGATATCATTTCCAATCGTAATATGTCATCCACATATAAGATTAGAAATACAATTGCGCTCTCACCGACCCTTTTGTAAACACAGGCCTCTTCTTCGTTTTTGATGAAACCAAACCCTTTGATTACTTCATCAAAACGAATATTCCAACTCCGAGATGCTTGCTTCAATCCATAAATGGATTTCTCGTAGCTTGCATATCTTTCCAGCGATTCTGGATCGACAAAACCCCGAGGTTGTATCATGTATACATCCTCGCTTAGGTTTCCATTCAGGAAAGCCGTTTTGACATCCATTTGCCATATCTCATAATCGAAATATGCAGCAATCGCTAGGATAATCCGAATAGATTTAAGCATTGCGACGGGCGAGAAGGTTTCATCATAATCAACTCCTTGAATCTGTTTAAAACCTTTCGCCACCAATCGCGCCTTATAGATGTGAACATTTCCATCCATATCGGCCTTTTCTTAAAAACCCATTTACACTCAATGGTTTTGACACCATCAGTGGATCAACCAAGTTCCAAACTTGATTGTCGTACATGGATTCTATTTCGGATTTCATGGCTCCAAGCCACTTGTTGGAATCGGGTCCCACCATCGCTTCCTCATAGGTCTTAGGTTCATCGTTGTCCAACAACAATATATCACGTTGTTCCGCACTCGGTACATGTCGGGCGCACGACGTGATCTTTCGACCTCCGTGGGCTGGTGTATCTACAACCGGTGGCGCAACACTTTGTTCCTCTGTTGTGGTTCGTGGTCGCGAAACGTTTTCGGTGTTTCTTGAACTTCTTCAAGATGCACCCTGCTCCCACTAACCCTTCTTGAAAGAAACTCTTTCTCCAAGAAGACACCATGTCGGGCGACAAACACTTTGCCTTGTTCCCGATTATAAAAGTAATATCCCTTAGTTTCCTTAGGATATCCCACAAAGAAGCACTTGTCGATTTGGGTGTGAGCTTGTCGATTGTAAACGTTTTACATAAGCCTCACATCCCCAAATTTTGAGAAAAGACAAACCAGGGGGTTGCCCTGTCCATATCTCATATGGTGTCTTTTCAACCGACTTAGATGGAACTCTATTTAGTGTGAGCGCATGTTTCAAGAGCATATCCCCGAAGGATTACGGAAGATCACTTTGGCTCATCATCGACCACACCATGTCCAACAAGGTGCGATTTCTCCGTTCGGACACCCCATTCCATTGTGGAGTTCTGGCGGAGTCAGCGTGGAACAATTCCACAATTTTTCGAGATGATTACCAAACTCTTGGCTCAAGTATTCCCCTCCACGATCGATCGTAGAAACTTGATTGTTTTCCCTAAATGATTTTGTACTTCATTCGGAATTCTTTGAACTTTTCAAAGGATTCGACTTATGCCTCATTAAGTAGATATAACCATATCTACTAAAGTCATCGTAAAGGTAATGAAGTGCGATAACCACCTCTCGGCCGTTGAGCTCATTGGTCCACATACATCGGTATGTATGAGTGCCAACAAGTCACTTGCTCTTTCACTGTGTCCCGTGAAAGGTGTCTTTGTCATCTTACCGAGTAAACAAGACTCACATGTCTCAAATGATTCAAAATCAAAAGAGTGAAGCAATCCATCCTTATGGAGCTTCTCCATGCGTTTCTTATTTATATGGCCTAAGCGACAATGCCGGATAAACGTGGGGTTTATATCATCGAGAGTTGCCTTTCGTATTAATGTTATAGATGGGAGACGCTTCAAGATTCAAAACGTACAATCCATTCACCAATGGAGCATGAAAATAGAACATATCTCTAAGATATATTGAACAACCATTGTCCATTGATCTAAAATCATATCCTTCCGCTTGCAAACATGAAGCGGAAATAACGTTTTGACATAGTGTTGGAACACAATAACAATTATTCAATTCCAAAACTAATCCCGAAGGTAGATGAAGTGGTACTGTGCCGACAAAGAAGCGTAGCAACGCTTGCTCCATTGCCGACGCGCAGTTCACCTTGCCCCTTCTCAATCCTCTACTTCTTCTCATTCCCGCAACGATTTGCAAATATGAGCTACGATCCGGTATCAAATACCCAAGAGTCGTAGGTGAAGTAGCAAGATTAATGTCTATAACATTAATACCGGCGTAAGTCGTACTTTGCTTCTTTTTGAGATCCTCCATGTACTTCTTGCAGTTCCTCTTCCAATGGCCTGTCTCCTTGCAATAGAAGCAAACGGCATCGATGCCGCCGACCCCTTCTTGCCCTTCTTTGCATTGGAGGCACTCGCGATCTCATCGGGAGTTAACTTCCTCTTGGTACAAAGTTTCTTGACAGTGGTTTGCGCTTTGCCTTCGCATCATCATCACATGATGACCGTTTTCTGGATACTCTCCTCACTGTCTTTAGCATCCCATGCAATTCAGCCAAGGTTCTATCCATATTGTTCATGTGATAATTCAATATGAATGGCTCGAAGCTCGGAGGAGCGACCGGAGAATCACATCGTAGCCAACTCTTGGCTAAGGGGAAAACCTAGTTTTTCCGGACTCTCGATATAGCCAATCATCTTTATCACATGCGGACTCGACGGGATTCCCTCAACAAGCTGCACGCAAACAAGGACTTTGAGGTGTTGAACCTCTCGGCCCGAGCTTGGTTCTCAAACATGCCACGCAGTCCCCGAATAATAGTGTGAGCATCGTTGCTCTCATATTGCTTCAAGCTCGGGGGACATTGTAGCAAGCATGAGACAGCTTATATCTAGGGCATCATTAGTGTGCTTCTCATAAGCCCTCCATGCGTTGCAAGTGGCATTATTTGGCAAATCCTCGGGATAGGGTACTTCAAGAACGTACTCCTACGCTCTTGCTTGAGAACAATTCTCAAGTTGCGATACCAATCCATAAAGTTTGTTCCATTTAATTTTTCCTTTTCGAGAATAGATCGCAAATTAAAGGTACTGGGTGTAGTATTAGCCGCCATTTATTCTACAACGAAAAACAAAGTTTAGCACAATGTTTATGTTATGTCTTTTGTTAAACAATTTAACATAAGACTCCCATTACGTATTTTCCACCTTCCCTCTAGGTTACGTATTGGGTCAAGATCCACATGTTAGTTAATTTTCTAGTGAGCTTTGGCATCACCGCTAGAAAATTAGTAACATCGGTAAGCAACTCCTTGCTAATCACATCTCTATGTGACTCTTGTTGTTGGTGTGGCATCTCCATGCCCCGGCCCCAACCTATGCCCCAAGGCCCAAAACTGTTTTGATAGCCTTGTTAAGTAGACCAAATGCTCCTCGCGTATATGTCCGACATATACCCCTCGTGTTATGATAGAGAATGGCACTCTGCTTTGGCGGACCCACCATTGACGAGCATAACGGTGACGGTGCAACATTTGGAAGGGCATCATTACTACTTAATTTTGTGAGGGATGCTATCCTATCAAACAAACATATCACATATATGAAAGCAGGTAGAATAGCATGAAATAGTATGGCCCCCTTCACATGGTGATCTCCATCTCCATGCCGGTGTCAGATCTCCATCTTCATCACCGTTCTTTCGAGTGCCGAATGCTTCATTTCTTCAAACTAAGCTACTACTATAGAAGCTCTAATTGAAGATTACATCGACTCGCAGTCGTGAAAGAATATTACAAGCATTGCACGTATGAAAGAATATTACGGGATTGCACATATGAAAGAATATTACATGCATCACATGGATCTCATACATACAATAGGGCCATACCATCTCAAAGCATTCTCTGCAAAAACAAGTTAGGCGTAGAAACGTTTTCTACTTATCGCAGAGCTACGGCATCGAGACGACCTATAAGGGGGTACGCACACGGCGGTCAATCTAACCTATGAATTCGCTTACGGAAATCATGTCGGCATAATCATATTATGCCGTCCCGATACACTATCAAGGGAGATGGTTTGCGTAGGCGCGAGGCAGCTAACAAGATCGGACTACGAGATAGCTTCGGCATAATCACATTATACCGTTCCGATACACTATCAAGGAACGCTATCTCGAACCCAACTCAAACCGAGTTATATGGAAATTGCTTCGACGTAATCACATTACGCCGTTCCGATACACTATCAAGGAACGCAATTACCATTAACTCTCCTCAACGAATCCCGTAAAACCGATTGATCAAATCAACCCGTGTGCAAAACTTGTTCCAGATCCAATCTAAAACCCGAACTAAGCAAGATTAGCTCGATACCACCGAAGGATTACGCGGAGGCTACGCTAGCCGAAAACAAAAACTTTTAACCGCGCAAACCAGGAACACTTGCAAGTAAGGGTCGATAGATCGTTACCGATTGGAGTAGAGTGCAGCGGAATAGCCAATCGGGCAATCCGATCCGGAACAGTGTAGCCGATTCCCGGAGACAGCCGATTCGCCAATCAGCCGATTCGAGTCGTCCGGCCGCGTTCTCACGCCTCGCTCCGATGCGTCCGACCGCAGCCGATTCCACCACGGCCGATCGCTCCGATTGCGGCCGATCCGAAGCCGATCAAGAGCGCGCAACGTAGCGAGCGCCTCTACCGGTATCCACACGTCCGGGGACGAACGCCGTACACCCGTGTGCTAGCACGCGATGCAAGGCTAGGGTTTGGCTCGAAAGTGGGGAGGGTTTCCGTGGAGATTGATCTCGGCGACTTCGTTGCACGCGATGCAATTGACGTGTCACAGCTCTCCACCCCTCCCTCCTTTATATAGAGTTGGCCGACGGGACTAGTGGCCGATTAGTACTCTATTTTGAATCGGATCTCATCCGTATCTCATAGAGTTGGCCGCCCCACACGTCGTAAGCCCATAGGACTCTATCCGATCGGATCCCTATCCGATCGAGCCGTATCCGAGTCCAACTCGAATATCTATTCTATCCCCTTAAGCGTGCGACCCGTAGGTTCAGGTATACTCGGTTTCGGCTATAGTCTAACTTAGCCGATCGTCGGCTCGAGTCTAACTCAGCCGACACATCAATAGTGGCGCCTAGCAGCACATATTGACACCATAGTATACAAGAATAATATCGGCTCGAACCTGTAATGTGTACACAAATCCCTTTGCCTCACGATACCGGTTAAGCTATAGGCAAGATGTGTGCCATCCCTTCAATAGCTTAACCATTCACTCGAACCGTATTGGATTATCCGTCCGTTGATTGACTCCTCAATCAACTTAGCATGGCCATGCATTTCCATAATCCATTACCTCGAGGGCCCAGAGATATCTCTCCAAAGGAGGGGCAAATTCCATCTTGATCACTCACATCCCACTCCATGTTTCATAGCAAACCCGAAAACTACCTTTATAACTACCCGTTACGGAATAGCGTTTGGTAGTCCCAAAGTAGGCTACTACACATGTTGGAATCCATGGTGATCTCGGGTCTAAGGACTTTGTACCAACACTACCGAGACCAACTAATGGCACATTAATTCTGTAGTGTCTCATGGTGGGTCTATCCAACAATGTGTTCTCCAACACATATGTCCATGTTTATTGATTTGGTATCTCTATACCCATGATCTATGAGACATGATCATCAATCAATAAACATGCCGATCTTAGAATCATATTTGTTCCAACAATATGACATATGATCGAGGATCGTTTAGAAATAGATTCATACATAAAGAGTCTCATAAATAAGTCACGTACTTATTGATCAATACAAGATGTCTATTTCATGGAACTGAATAACACTTTATTCATTTATACATAAACATTGACGTGATATCCAACATCTCCATGTTGCCTCTAGGGCATATCACTAACATACTCGACCTAGGGTTTCTCCAGGGATAAGATTGCACAAAATCCGCAACATTATCAATATTGCGGACTTGGGGGGCATGTGTTAATGACCAAATTTTGTAAGCAAATCCCTGAGTTTGAAGCAAGGATTGAAGCGAAATCAGAGGAAACACACGATTCTTGGAAGCAGAGGCTGCATCGGCTATGTCCGAATCGGCTATGGAGCTAGTCGGCTGAGTCCGAGTCGGACCAGGATAGCCGATAGCCGATTCCGATTAGAGACAAAAGGTGAAGCCAATCCCGGATGGAAAGCATAGGGATAATCATTAGATTTGGTTTCCAAAGTGCTTCAAAGACATTGCCATATACGGATAAAGTCCTATAACAGCAATTATATCTATAAAATAGAATATCTTGTGTAACTTCCTTTTGTAACGCAGCATGGGATTTCGTCCCGGGATATTGTCGTACTGTAAATAGTAGATAAGATAGAAACCATGATCTACATAGATGTTGTTGTAATCGGGTATAAATAAGACCCGAGGGCTCGTTGTAAAAACACAGACACATCAATACAACTTCGGTGCATCACCAAACTTCTCGTTTTTACTCTTTCGACGATTTCTTGCCTCATTTTCGGACTGCATCTTGTTTCGATCTCCAAACAAGGTAATTTCTTGTTATAAGCGCTTTGTATTATTGGGATTAGTACTTCCATCATCATGACACTTTGATCTGGATATTATAAACTGCTTCATCTACCATATGCGACATATAATCTAGATCAATGTCTAGATCTATCTCCCGATCGGCTAATATCTTCCTCAAGATAGCAGCCGACAGAGCTAGATTTATAGGATAATTTAGGCTATATGGCGTATCTACCATCTCGAGGAGTTCTCATTAATCGAATAATGCTGCATCAAATCGACCTATTAAGTCGCTCTTAGAATCATATAGATCTATTCGGCTCAATGATTATTATTAGAGATAGCACCGGGGTTTCAGCCGATCTTACATGTTTTAATCATCTTTTATGTATTATTACTGCTAGATGTATTAGAATCTCCTTTTATATTAAGATCTTAATCTATTCAAATATACTAAGCCCGGTATCAATCTGTTAAGTCATATTAACAGCCGATTGATCTTGGTTTAGTGTATTTAGTTCAGATTAATATCTTCATCTAAAACATATCGGAGTATTAGCTGATTTACATTAGATCTGTGACATTGGCTACGCTATAAATATATGTAATTAGTGTTCTGGTGTGTTTTAGATATAAGTGATTTATATTGTCTCAGTATACTACCGATCTATCCTAATCACTTAGTCTAAATGCACTTTGGAATGGTAATTTTATATTATGAATATCTTTAGTCCATCGAGTAGGATATAATTTTAAGTTAATCGCCTATTCTTTGTTTCATGTTGGTTACAGGATCAAACCAACTGGCACGCCCGCGCAATCATCAAAGGTGACCAATTTTGCACGATCTTGGAGTTCGGATCTCCCAGCCAGCGCGTGGGAAAAATTCACATTAACAGTAGTTCCAACCTTGACCGAGGGGTGGCCCAGAAGCCGTCGCCTGAGTCGGCAAAGCCACGGCCCGGAGGCCAGAGGCGGTCAGCAAGTCGGTCAGAATTACAGCTCGGAGGCTTATGGTAGTCCCGACCCCGACCGGGGGGTGGCCCGGAAGCCGTCGCTCGAATCGGCAAAGCCACGGCCCGGAGGCCAGCAGCGGTCGGCGAGTTGGTAAGAATTATCGCCCAGGGGATTATGGTAGTTCCAACCTCGACCCGCGGGTGGTCCGAAAGCCATCGCCCGAGTCGGCAAAGCCACAGCTCAGAGGCTAGTGGTGGTCATTGAGTTGATTGGGACTACCGCCCGGAGGCCTGCGGTAACCACAAAATCAACTGGATTCTAGCTCGGAGGCTAGGAATCGAGTCGTTTGGGTTGTAGCCCAAATGGCTAATGATAGTTGATGAAGTTGAACGGTGGCTTTCTGATAGTTTTAGGCAGAGTGCCAATCACATCACATTAAGGGCGTGAGAACCGGTGCTACACAGCGGTTAGTCAAACTCCTGGTTTTCCACTTTTCCTCAGGCGACAGGCTGGGTTGGAGGTTTAAGATGGAAAAAAGGTGGTGTGCTTTGGCGGCTATTTCCCCAGAACGTGCAACAGATGTCTTGTGGATGCCATTAGCCAATCCTCATAACCGATGGTTCGGATTTACTCCAAAAATGACATGGCACGCAGGGGAGATGGATGGGCGAGGGTGCTTCGGATTCCCCGTGCCCATTATTAACGGCGTTGTGCACGTTTTCCATGAACGACGCCACCAGGCCCATCATTGCCCCTTTTTAAGCCTGGTCATTCTCACTTCTTTTCATCACACACCATCCTTTGGTCAAGATAAAAACTTGAAGACTCCTGCCCTCCTTAGTCTTCTGCTGTCTTGAAACTTTCTAAGACTCATGGAGTCCTCTCTAAGTTCCTCAGAAAGCGGAAACTGGAGTTACAGCCTCGATCGTCGTCAATAGGTAAAGTCCTGAATCCTGGCCTTTACTCAAATGCTTCCTCTCTTTTTTTGTCTTATGTATTTCTATTGGAGTCTCACCTGCCAGGTGTTGGTGCCATGGTCCTGAATCCTGGCCATTACTCAAATGCTTCCTCTCTTTTCTCGTCTTCTCTGTATTTCTATTGGAGTCTCACCTGCCAGGTGTTGGTGCCATGGCAGGGTGTTGGAGCCCACACCATGCTGTCGCAGCTGGATGTTGTGGAGATCCGTCTCCCCGTTGTGATGGTCGATCCGAGGGGGAAACGGGCGCTGCCTGCTTCCCCTGAGGTGGGGCCAAGCTCACACGGGGTGCTGGAGGCACAGGAGTTGGAACCAGCCAGGAAATACCACGTCGGGGTGCTGTGAGGTTCACAGCCACCAGGTGAGTTCCAACATTTTACTGTATTATTCACTTTATTGATGCTGACCAAGACTGTCTTAGAGTCTTTGATAGGGAGTCGTCGAACATCGATCCTCGCATTGAAGGGTCGTCCTCCCAAGCCGGTGCTGAGGAGCTCGCAGCTCAGCGTCGGCACTCCGAGGACCTTTTCTAGGACCTAGTCGCCACGCTCGACAACGCTGAGGCGAGGACGAGGGCATCTGAGGTGGGTAAAGCTGAAGCAGAGAGGAAGCTGGAGGACGCCGAGGCGGCGAGGGATCAAGCACTGGCCGGGATGGCCAAGGACAAGGCCGCGCGGGAAGAAGCCGTCCGTGGGTCCCATTCTTTATTTCTCTGTACTTTTGGTTTTGGCCTATGTTCTTGACCGACCCCTTTTTTGAATAGGCCAACTTGCGGCCCTCCACCGTCAGGTCAGCGGACTACGGGCCCACGTCAAGACAGCCGAGGGGCGTTAGGCGCTCTGCACGGACGGAGTGCGGGCTCTCCTCGCCAAGATCGACCCGGAGTCATCGTTGATCGTGCTGACCGATGACGCGCTCCACGCGCGTCTTCAGAGCGGCGGGGAGCTTCTCCTTGGGGTGGTGCAAAAACTGTACCCCCATTCGGAGATCGAAGCGGTCATTGAAGGGTGGCCTGCTGGCGTCACCGAGGTCGATGTTGAGGGCATCTACACCTCCTTCGAGCCAACAACGAAGAATATCATTGCCAACATGGACCTGTGAATTAGGGGGACCTTGGGCCCTATGTATGATCGTTACCCCGTTTGTATAGGAATAAACTTTATCACTTCTTTTGAATGTAATG
Organism: Oryza australiensis; assembly: GCA_019925245.2. Classification (NCBI taxonomy): domain Eukaryota; kingdom Viridiplantae; phylum Streptophyta; class Magnoliopsida; order Poales; family Poaceae; genus Oryza; species Oryza australiensis. The sequence goes on from JAIFGZ020000436.1 coordinate 609,217, forward strand.
CTCAATTCGCGAAATGTCCGATTTTGTGTTATGTTTGTTTTTTTTGACACCCAACTTTTCGCTATGTGATGGACCACGTTGAGCGATCTCGTCCTTCGACAGTTCGAATCTGGAGGGCTCTCTATCAAGCTCGGGCAAAGTTACTACTTTGGGTAGTTTGCACTGAGCGACCTCGGCCGTCATCAGATCGAAAATTGAAAGGTTTCTGATCTAGCTTGAGCACGTCTGTCACTTGGAGTAGATCATGCTGAGCGATCTCGACTGTCAATAGACCAAGTCCGGAGGGCTATCGATCAAGCTCGAGCTGGTCTACCTCCTTCATAGCGGGTCGATACGCAAAGAGACAACCTTCTATTCTCCTCATGACCGACCTTCGATGCCGAGCGGCTTAGGGTCTGAACAGACGGATCCAGAGTGCACCCCAGCCTAACCCGGACTAACTTAGCCGTGTACATGGTGAATAGGTGGGCAGGGGAAGATCGGCGATCACTCGGTACATGTATAACTCTTGTGGACAAGCGGCTAAAGCCTGCGGAACGGATCCTGGGGGCATTCAGTTGAGCAAGGTCACTTAGTTGTGTACGCAGCAAGTGAGCACGAGGTCGATGACCGACTAACCTCTGTGTGTTCGACCCTGGAAGTAGAGCGGCTTGAGCCATCGACAGACCTTTGCTCAGGTGACTGCAAGTCGAGCTCCTGGCTTCTTAGTCCTACACATAGGATGTAGTCATTAAGAGCCCCGAGCTCATTCGCTTGGCACTTGACCGAAACATGACTGGTCCCGATCCTAGCCTATCTTGGGTAGGGGACAGGCGCCTATCCCAAGGGACGTCAGGTCGAACCATCACGTTCAATCGAAGTTGGCAAAGAATGAGCCCCCGAGCAGCTCAAGCTCAGTCGGTGGACTCCTCTTCTCTTGTACCCTCAGCTGACAAGAAAGGGACGCATTGCTCAGGACGCACCATAAGCGTATTTGCGAGAGAAGGGGCCAACGTGGCTGGTGATTCTGCTCGAGCCCCCGAACCGTCCGGGCAGTCAAGAGGAAAATGTCCTGCAAAAAGATCAGGGAATAATCAAAATTGCGCTATTTAAAGGGATTAGGGGCCAGGTACTTAGCTGTTCAAGCGTAGAATCGGCACAGGTGCTCGATGTTCCACGAGTTTGGCACCTCCTATCCATCTTCGCGAACAAGCCTGTAGGAGCCTGGACGTGTGACGGAGGAAACGATGAAGGGGCCTTCCCAAGGTGCCGACAGCTTGTTCATGCCGGCCGAGGATTGCACCCTGCGGAGCACGAGGTTGCCGACCTTGAAGGACCTCCCACGGACATTTCTATCATGCTATCGGCGAAGGGCCTGCTGGTATCGGTCCATCTGGATTGCCGCAGCAATCCGTGCTTCCTCAAGGCTATCAATGTCCTCGGCCCGCGTTTGTTCAGCCATGTCTTCATCGTAGAGGCGAATCCTCGGGGACTCGTGGAGCATGTCGACCGGCAGGATTGCCTCCGAGCCGTAAACCAGGAAGAACGGGGTCTATCCCGTGGCTTGGCTCGGCTGGTTGCGGAGCCCCCAGAGCAAAGCAGGGAGCTCGTGCAACCAACGACCCCCGTACTTCTGGAGTGGGTCGAAGATTCAAGCCTTTAAACCCTGCAGAATCATGCCATTGTCACGCTCGCATTGCCGTTCACTCGGGGTGTGGCACCGAGGCATACTTGACCTCCATGCATATATCCTCGCAGAACTCCCAAAGTCGTTCCCGGTAAACTGTATGCCGAGGTAGGTTATAATCTCCATCGGGACGCCGAAACGGTAAGTAATGCCCTTAATGAATTCGACCATCTTCTTTGCGATGTAGGTCTTCAAGGGAATTACCTCAATCCATTTCATGAACTTGTCGATTGCGACAAAGAGTCAATCATAGCCCTCCAATGCCTTCGGGAACGGGCCGACCATGTTGAGCCCCTAGCACATGAACGATCATGACGACGGGATTGTTTGGACAGCCTGAGCTAGAAGATGATGCTGTTTGGTGAAGAATTGGCACCTTGGGTAGCGTCGCACTAGCTCCTTGGCATCCTCATTAGTAGTCGGCCAATAGAAACCCGAGCGAAAAGCTTTGCCAACCAGCGTCCTAGCGCTCGCATGGTCGCCGCAGATACCTGAATGAATTTCATCGAGGATCTGGACCCCACGGTCTCGGAGGACACACAGCAGGAGTACTCGGGTTGAGGCCACGCGTTTGTATAAGTCAGAACCAACCACAACGTACTGCTTACTGCGTCGGGCGATAGGCTCGGTCACGGCCTTGTTGGGTGGGAGAGCCTTGGTGGTGATGTAGTCAATGAGCTCTCGACGCCAGTCAACCGTGGCGCCGTTGATGACGGTTATTGAGGTGGCTGGCGGATCAGGGGTCGGCTCGTATGTTTCCGAGTTCTTGATCGATGTCTTATGCAGCACGTGGATGGAAACACCCTGCGTAACAATCGCGCTAGATGACCCGAGCTTGGCCAGCTGGTCGGCTGCCATATTGGTGTCATGGAGGACGTGATGAAACTCAAGGCCGCTGATCTTACCCTTGAGCTTTCGGACCTTGGCGCAATACGCGTCCATCCTCCCGCTCGAACTGGCCCAGTCCTTGTTGACCTAGATAATCACTAGCTTTGAATCACCATACACCATGAGGCGCTCGACGCAGATGATTTTGGCAATTCGGAGACCATGTAGTAAAGCCATGTATTCGGTGCTTTAAAGACCAACTGGAGGACGTACTTGATATGCTAACCCTTTGGGGAGATCAAAAGTATGCCAGCTTCAATGCCATCGATGCTAAGGGAGCCATCAAAATACATGGTCCAGGTCAGCCGAATCTCGAACGTCAGTAGGAGTTGGATCTCCGTCCACTCGGCTACGAAGTTGACGAGGACTTGGGACTTGATGGCATTACGTGCTTGTAGTCGATTGAGAACTCGCCCATCTCCAAGGCCCACTTGTTGACGGGTAGGTCAGCAGTCCTCCGAGGGGGGGTGCCCAAGGAGGTGAGTGAGTGGTCAGGAATGCGCCTCCTCTTAGGACCTGGTGGTCGACTCGAGTCACTAAGACGAGCCAAAGAACAAGAGGCACGAGATTATACTGGTTTAGCCCTCCCGAAGGTTAATAGGCCTACGTCCATTGTGTCTTTGTTGGGGTGGATGATCAACAAGGTTTACAAGAGAGAGTTCTTAGGGCTTAGAGCAAGCTAGCCAAGAACAAGTGAAGAACTGAGATTTACCTGAACTCGGATTGTGGATCCCCTGCTCAGTCCGTCCTGCCCTCCCTTTTATAGTTCAACGGTGGCAGTTACAAGGGACTTGGGGGCCAAGAAATCTAATACTAAAGATCTAAAAAGGGCGAGCACAAACAACATCTGAAAAAGGTACATGGAGATGCTCTCTGGGCCCTGCGCGCCATTGGTGTCTTGTGCCTTATCCTGCCTTGGGGCCCCTCGTCTGCAGATACCACATGTACTGTGTTGTTGGGTAACATCATTCCTTGATGGGTTATCCCCTCCTCACCTCCTTGCAAACCAAGTTTGGTCTCGAGGAGGCCATAAGTCGGGTTGAGGAGTTGAGGTTGAGAAAGGAGTGCCGAGGTTGGACTGGGGGAAGGTCGGGGTGGCCGCCCCGAGGGTAGGTTGGGCTCCTGACCTTATCCCAAAGACTTTGCAGTTCGAGTCCAGCTTGACTTCAACTCGGGTCCGAGTGCTACCCGGGGTGACACCCCCCACACCACTTGACTATCCGACCAGTGGCCTCGCGGTTCCGAATGACATCCCCGAGGGGGAACCCAGTCACCACCACTACCTTGTGGCCTTGGAAATAATGCCTTAGTTTTCGGGTGATCATGAGGACAGCATACAACAGCTTCTGTACCTGGGGATACCACGCCTTAGACAGTCCAAGGACGTCGGAAACGAAGCATACTGACCATTGGACCGGATAGGCGTGACCTTCCTCCGGGCGCTCGCCAACCAGCATCGTGCTCACAACTAAAGTGGTTGCGGCGACGTACAGAAGCAACTATTCCTTGGGGTTCGACGTGGTGAGTACTGGTGGCGTGGTCAAGAGGCATTTGAGATTGGTGAAAGCCTTGTCAGCATCATTCATCCATTGGAAGCCTTTGTCTTTCTTGACCAACTTGAAGAATGGCTCTCCACGCTCACCGAGACGGGAAATAAACCTCCCCAGCGATGTCATGCTTCCTGTGAGCTTATTGTTGACGACCAAATTTGGTAACCAAATCCCTGGGTCTGGAGCAGAATTGAAGCAACGATTGGAGCGAAATCAAGAAGAACGCGCAATCTGAGGAAACAGATGCCATGTTGGCTAAGTCCGAATCGGCTATGGAGCCAGTCGACTGAGTTCGAGTAGGAACAGGATAGCCGATAGCCAATTCTGAGTGAAGACAGAAGTGGAGCCAACCCCGGAAGGAAAGGTTAAACATAAATTATTGGATTCGGTTTCCAAAGTGCGTTAAAGATATTGCCATCTACTGATAAGGTCCTGCAACGACAATTGTATCTTTTAAATTAGGATATGTTATATAGTTTCCTTTTGAGATAATATCAGTTTGTTTAGAGATTTAATCTGTAACAGGAATCATGTCCGTTATGGACTCATTGTATATTCGGGTATAAATATGACCCGAGACCATGTTAAACAAACAACACACATCAATACAACTTCGGTGCATCGCCAACCTTTTAGTTTTACGTTTTCTTGACGAGTTCTTGCTTTGCTCTCGGGCTGCATCGGGTTCGATCTCCGAACAAGGTAATTTCTTGTTACAAGTGGCTTGTATCGTCGGGGTTAGTGCTTCCATCATCATGATACTCTAATTTTGATCTTATAAACTGCTTAATCTATCATATGCAGAATATAATCTAGATCAATGTCTAGATCTATCTCACGATTAGCTAATATCTCTTTGAAGATAGCGGCCGACAGACCTAGATCCAGAGGCTTATTTAGGTTATATGGCATATCTACCATCTGAAGGAGTTCTCATTAGCCTAAATATATCTCATACCTCTTTTTGTACTTAGTGCTGCATCAACTTGATCTATTAAGTCGCTCTTAGAGCTATACAGATCTATTTGGTTCAATGTTACTCTTAGAGATAGTGCCGGGGTTTCAGCCGGTCTTACCTGTTCTAATCATTTTTATGTATTATTACTTCTAGATGAATTAGAACTGCCTTTTATATTAAGATCCTGATCTATTTAAATGGGTTAAGCTCGACATCAATCCGTTAGGTTATACTAACAGCCGATTGATCTTAGTTTAACACATTTAGTTCAGATTAATATTTTTTTATAAAACATATCGGAGTACTAGCCGATTTACATTAGACCTGCAACATCGACTAGGTTATGAATATATATAATTGTGTTCCTAACGTATTTTTGGATCTAAGTGATTTATACTGTCTCGGTATGCTACTGATCTATCCCAGTCACTTATTCTCAATGTGCTTTGGGATAGTAATTGTATATTTATTAATATCCATAGCCAATCGAGTAAGATCTAACCCTAACCAAATGCCTATATTTGTTTCTTGTTGGTTGCAGGATCAAGCCAACTGGCACGCCCGCTCTATCACCAGAGGCGACCAATTCGGACCTGCACTGGAGTTAACCAGATCTTCTAGGCCATTGTGTGTAGAAAATTCACACCAGCACGCTTTTGGCACGCCCGGTGGGACAACATCTTCTGGATCCAACGCAATGGTGAACGTCATATCGGCTGATCTCGACCAGGAAAATGTCATCCCAGTGACTATGGACAAGCTTTCGGCTGAACAAAAGGCCGAATATTAGCAGATGGTTGAGTAGCTACAAGCACATTATCTGCAATCTTTCGTCCAGACCAGATCTGGGGTAGTCCTCCAGAAATTCAAGTTTTGCATTGAAGACTTTGATACTTCCTCCAGCGAGGACAAGAAAGGGAAGAAGAAGATGGAGGAAGTCAAGCAGGAACAGGACGATTCAGGGCTCCATACGCTGCAAGACCGGATCGACTCGACTATCCACCATGTGCTTGTCAACCAGTCAGGGATACTGGTGAACACATTGAACAATATGATAAGCACCGCGGTTGACTCAAAGATAGCCGAGCAGCTGCCAAGAGGGCCGACATATTTCACTACTAGCCAGTTTCCACCGTACAGGACACTGTCAACCCATAGTTTTCCAGTCCCTCCGCTCGGGCAGCCGATTCCTCCAGGGGGAGCCCCGATCCAGCCGAATGCACAATCGTCGGCTACACGACCGCATCCCAAGGTTCCCCGGTTTTGGCAGCAGTCTCAACACCGGGGCCTCGGCATCCCAGTGATGATTCAGGAGCGGGCGGAAGACATGTTTAACACCAATCGACGATCCGTCATACATAACATGCCGATTGGTAACTATCTGCCGGATCGACCTCACAATTCCGGCGGCAATCGGCCTCTCCCCGAGCAAACACCACCATTTGCCTCTCGGCCACCTCCTGCTATGAACTAGTTTCAGCATCAGTTTCCAGGGGGCAACTACGAACGACACTATCGGCCTCAGACGCCACCAATGCATTATCGGCAAGGGCCTGTCCACCACAAGCAATACGAGCCGATATCGCAAATGCAAGAAAACAAGCCTTGGGCCGATTTAATCGCAGATGTTATGCGTGATAAATTCGGCGTCAACTAGAAGGATTCTGGCAACATGTACCGATACCCGTACCCAGAATATTTCGAAAGGGTGCCTCTGCCGAACCGGTACAAGGTACCGGATTTTTCAAAGCTCTCTGGGCAAGATAACATATCAACTTACGAACACGTCAACCAATTCCTGGCACAATGCGGAGAAGCATCGGCTACTGATGCGCTCAGAGTGCGCTTATTCCCACTGTCACTCTCGGGATCGGACTTTACATGGTTTTCGTCCCTGCCTTACAACTCGGTCCAGAGCTAGGCCGATCTCGAGAAGCAATTCCACAACTACTTCTACTCCGGCACGCACAAAATGAAGTTGTCGGATTTGACCAGTGTCAGGTAGAAGCACGAGGAACGGTGCAAGACTACATCCAACGGGTTAGGGACATGAGGAACCGCTGCTACAGCCTGGTACTGTCAGACTCACAGCTAGCCAATTTAGCCTTTCATGGCCCATTTGGCTCAGAGGGTGATGGCCCATGAACAAAGGTTTCAAGAATCAAAGAAGGCCTTCAAGAAAGTCACCCACGTCGCCTACGCAACGGATTCCGATACAAGCGACGGTGACGCAGAAGTTGCAGCAGTCGAATGGACGAAGAACAAGAAGGCTATAATATGCCAATGGCTGAAGATAGCGGCTAAGGAAGAAAAGTATGATTTTGAAATAACTAAAGCCGATAGGATCTTCGATCTACTGCTGAGGAAGAAACATATACAGCTTCCGGCCAACCACGTCATTTCATCGGCTGAGGAGCTCAAAAAGAAAAAGTATTGCAAATGGCACAACACCACTTCCCACAGCACCTATGATTGCAAGGTCTTCCGCCAACAGATACAGTCGGCCATCGAGGCCGGGAAGATTAAGTTCGAGGAATGGGCTAAGCCGATGAAAGTTGACGGCAATCCCTTCCCTATCAACATGGTCTAAGCAGGCCCTAGGCGAGCTGATCGACAGAATAGAATGGCGTACGGCTGAGCCAAATCCCAACAAACAACCGAGGCCGACTCAGATCAACAAGGGCCGATTGCGATGAACGCCGTGTCAATCAACACAGTTTACACCAGCGACCGATCAGCCGACCGATGCCCCAGACAGGCGGGATAGCCGACTGCGGTTCCAGCACAGGGTTCACGAAGAAGAAGAGAACCGACGCGGCAAGCCGTACCGGAGGACGCCGGATCGGCTAGGAGTGGCATACTTTCGTCACCGTGATGGATGTGATCCACATTGGCGCTGCGAGTTCTTCCGATTCTGTTGGGAATTGGGAATGAGGTTGCCCACTCTTGAGAACTGCCCGGCCTGCAGCGAATAGAGGGAGGATGAATACAGGGATCCACCAATGGAAAGCTTGAGCCGATTTGTCCCCCGAGCCGTTCAATTCAACCAACGGAAGCTTTCCATCCACGATCGGCTCAGCCCAATTCACAAGGACTTTTTCCCAAAAGAACACAAAGAGGACAACGAAGAAGAGGCCAAAAAGGAACAATTGGCCAAACCCCAATGGTGACCTTCGGATCTGTTCACCAAAATGCTATTAACGCCAGAATTTGGTAAGCCCCGGAGCCCGAATCGGCTAAGGTGTCCATCGGCTGATACCGAATCGGACAAGACAAGCTGATGTAGCCGATTCTGGTACAACAACATTGGGGACACCGTCGGATCAAGATGATGTGCTTCATGAGGATTGCCATATAAGGATAGAGTCCTAAAAAGGAAATTGTATCTATTAATTAGGAAGAGTTTGTTAGTTTCCTATTTTATCTTTAGGAAAGTGTATTAGTGTCCAATAAAGACTCAGTTTGTTTCCTTTTTATCTTTAGGAAAGTTCGGATTGTAATCTGTTAGGATCTTTGTTAGCCCATGGTTATAAATATGTAAGCCCGGGGTTCATGTATGATATCTCTCGATCAATACAACCTCCGCGCATCGCCACCTTTTACTTTTCCACTTTGTTCATCATCCGGCGAGACTTGGCACCCGACGCGGGGCTGTATTGGCTTCGATCTCCGACGAAGGGGTAAGTCCAAGGTCCTGCCGGCCCAGGCATATCGTATCTATCTTTAGTTTCATTATCGTTCATAGATACATCGGCTTAATTGGGACTTTCTTGGTTAGGTTTGATATTCTGATCAAGTCGATGTTTCTGTAAACTTAATGTTGCTTTAGGTAGATCTGTTATATCCATCACGTTAGACGGATCTATCGGCTCATCGAGTATTAGATTATCATATACAATCTCATGCTGCATCGATTAGGTCTGACCTACTAGATTGTCATGGATAATCTAAGTCTTGTTAAGCTGATAGGTTCATGCTAATGTTTCACCAGAGGGTTAGCCGGTCTTATTATAAGTCTATGTTAATCTACTCCTAGTATCTCGATTTAGCTCTATCGGTTGTCTCTCATTTTAGGGTTTCTGTCGATATCGCCTAAATCGTTATATTAGATTAGATTAGCTTAGACATCTACCACCCTGAAAATTAGTCAAAGGCTTGATTGTCTAGATATTGCATTTCTTTTCATACATAGTGCTGCATCAATTCAGTTTGACCTTCTAAGTCATGATTAGAACCGTAATCTCTAGCCTGCCTATTGGCTGCCACTAAGGGTTTCATCACGGTTTCAGCCGACGAGTTATCTGGACATCGGCATCGGCTGGAATCACACAATCGGCTGTCAACAGATCGGCTGTTTTAATTATCGACCTTTTGGCCGCTATAATTTATGCTCTGTTGTTTTGTATATCTTGTCAGTGGCAGGATCAAACTGACTGGCACGCCCGCACTTCATCGATTCTAGGACCTGCACTAGAGCTAAGCAGATCTCCCAGGCCGACGTGTTGATTTTTCTCGTCAACACATTTTTGGCACGCCCACTGCGACCGTGTTTTGGATAGCATATCTTTTTACACGGCTCGGTGAACCCATAAATTGCTGCAAGATGTCTGATAAAGAAGTCAAGGCCAAGGAAGAACAATCTCCCAAGCTGATGAATGAAGACAGGAAACAATCTACTGAGCCGATGGATGATGAGATACTTCAAAAGATGGTTGATAACATCATTCATCGTGTTGTGTTCATTCAATCTAGAGTTTTGATGAGTACATTGCATGGTTTGATCGAGAAAACAGTTCCCAGGGTGATTGCCTTAAGAAATCAGCATGGGGGGAGGAATTGGCAAGCAATCCCGGCATCATTGGCAACAACAATATTGGCTCGGGGGCAAGTTGATCAATATCAGTATGAAGAGCCACATCAGCAATATCGACCAGAGGAAACTCAAAGATATCTGTCCAAAGAGGATTGGGCTGAAATAATTACAAATGTGATGGAGGAGCAGTTTGGAATTAAACGCAAAGATCAAATTTCTGTGTATCAGCTGTCATATCCTGAGTGGTTTGATAGGGTTCCACTTCCAAGTCGGTATAAGGTTCCAGATTTCTCTATGTTTTCAGGGCAGGATGGTGTCTCTACGATGGAGCATATTTGCCGATTCTTAGCTCAATGTGGGGAGGCATCAGCTGAAGAAGCTCTGAAAGTTAGATTTTTTTCCGATGTCTTTGACTGGATTGGCCTTCACATGGTTTTCGTCATTACCACCAAATTCTATCAGAAGTTGGGCCGATCTTGAGAAGCAGTTTCATATGTACTTTTTTGCTGGGATTGGTGAATTGAAGCTTGCAGACTTGGTATCGGTTAGACAGGAAGAAGGGGAATCGGCTAAGGAATACATTCAGAGGTTTCGTAATGTTCGTAGCCGATGTTATGGTTTGAGTCTAAGTGATGAGCAGCTAGCAGTACTCGCATTCCAAGGGTTGTCAATACCAATCAAAAATAGATTTTTCTTCCATGAGTTTGACAGACTAGCTCATCTAATGCAAAATGTATCAGCTTACGAGAGCCGATGTCTAGAAGAAAGGAAGAATCGGTTTTGGGGTGATCAAGACAACGATAATTTTGAAGCATGACTTCTCATACTCAAAAACTAGGTGGCATGTGTTAACGCCAGAATTTGGTAAGCCCCAGAGCCCGAATCGGCTGAGGTGTCCATGAAGGGTTACGCGGAAGCTACGCTAGCCGAAAACAAAAACTTTTCTACCGCGTAAAGTAGGAACACTTGCAAGTAAGGGCCAATAGATCGTTACCGATTGGAGTATGCAGCGCAAACAGCCAATCAGGGCTATCCGATCTGGAACAGTGCAGCCGATTCCCATAAGCCGACAGCCGATTCCTGGGGACAGCCGATTCACCAATCATCCGATTCGCCGATGTCGCAGCCGATCCGAGTCGTCCGACCACTTCTCGTGCCTTGCTCCGATGCGCTCGACCGCAGCCAATTCGTAGCCGATCGACAGCGTCGCAACGTAGCAGCGCCTCTACTAGTATCCACACATCCGGGGACAGAACGCCAAACACCCGTGTGCTAGCACGCGATGCAAGGCTAGGGTTTGGCTCGAAAGTGGGTAGGGATTCCTTGGAGATTGATCTGGAACAGTGCTAGCCGATGACAGTCGATTTGCCGATGCCGTAGCCGATCTGAGTCGTCCGACCGCGTTCTCGCGCCTCGCTCCGATGCGCTCGACCTCAACCGATTCCACCAAAGCCGATCGATCCGCCACAGCCGTGCTTGCGTCGCCAATCTGCCGCAGTCGCCTCGCTCCGATTGCAGCCGATTCGTAGCCGATCAACAGCGCCGCAACGTAGCAACGCCTCTACCGGTATCCACACGTCGGGGATGGAACGTCGAACACCCGTGTGCTAGCACGTGATACAAGGGTAGGGTTTGGCTCGAAAGTGGGGAGGGTTTCCGTGGAGATTGATCTCGGCGTAATGCAATTCAATAATGCAACTCTCCACCCCTCGCCCCTTTATATAGAGTTGGTCGACTGGGACTAGTGGCCGATCAGGACTCTATTTTGAATCGAATCCCATCCGAATCTCATAGAGTTGGCCGCCCATACGTCGTAAGCCCATAGGACTCTATCTGATTGGATCTCCATCTGATCGAGCCGTATCCGAGTCCAACTCGAATGCCTGTTCTTATCCCCTTAAGCGTGCGACCTGTAGGTTCAGGTATACTTGGTTTCGGCTCGAGTCTAACTCAGCCGATTTGTCAACGCGGCGCCTAGCAGCACATAATGACACCACAGCATACAAGAATATAATATCGGCTCTGCACTGTAATGTGTACACAAATTACTTTGCCTCACGATACCAATTAAGCAATAGGCAAGATGTGTGCCATTCCTTTAATAGCTTAACCATTCACTTGAACCGTATTGGATTATCGTCGTTGATTGACTCATCAATCAACTTAGCATGGCCATGCATTTCCATAATCCATTACCTCGAGGGCCAGAGATATCTCTCCAAAGGAGGGGCAAATTCCATCTTGATCACTCACACCCCACTCCATGTTTCATAGCAAACCCGAAAACTACCTTTATAACTACCCAGTTATGGAATAGCGTTTGGTAGTCCCAAAGTAGGCTACTACACATGTTGGAATCCATGATGATCTCAGGTCTAAGGACTTTGCACCAACACTACTTAAGACCAACTAATGGCACATTAATTCTGTAGTGTCTCATGGTGGGTCTATCTAACAATGTGTTCTCTAACACATGTGTCCATGTTTCGATTTGGTATCTCCATACCATGATCTATGAGACATGATCATCAATCAATAAACATGTCGATCTTAGAGTCATATTTGTTCCAATACTATGACATATGATCGAGGATCATTTAGAAATAGATTCATGCATAAAGAGTCTCATAAATAAGTCACGTACTTATTGATCAATACAAGATGTTCATTTCATGGAACTGAATAACACTTTTCATTTATACATAAACATTGAGCATGATATCCAACATCTCCATGTTGCCTCTAGGACATATCACGAACAGTCTCCCACTTGCACTAGAGTCAATCATGTAAGTATCTAATACCCATTGCTCTTGTGTGCGCCTCATCTTTTGGCCGAGGGAGAGGTTTTGTCGGCGGATCGGCTATGTTGAGATCCGTGTGCACTTTGCATATCTTGACATCACCTCTGTCCACTATCTCGCAGATGAGATGATATCGCCGAAGTATGTGTTTGGACTTCTGATGTGACCTCGGCTCCTTGGCTTGCGCAATGGCTCCACTATTATCACAATAGAGAGACATTGGACCAGTCGCACTAGTCATCACACCAAGCTCAGAAACGAATTTCTTGATCCAAACAGCCTCCTTTGCAACTTCTGAAGCAGCAATGTACTCGGCCTCCGTTGTAGAATCAGCAACAGTATCCTGCTTGGAACTCTTCCAGCTGACTGCGCCTCCGTTCAGGCAGAACACGAACCCATATTGCGATCTATAATCATCCTTGTCTGTTTGGAAGCTAGCATCGGTATAACCACTTACAACGAGCTCTTCTTCACCTCCATAGACTAGGAACATATCCTTAGTTCTTCTCAAGTACTTAAGGATATTCTTTATGACAGTCCAGTGACCTTCACCTGGATCTGACTGGTATCTGCTCGTAGCACTCAAAGCGTACGAGACATCTGGGCGTGTACAAAGCATGGCATACATGATGGATCCAATTGCCGAAGCATATGGAACCATACCCATCTTATTCCGCTCATCATGTGTCCGAGGACACCGATTCTTGCTAAGATTAATGCCATGTGACATGGGCAAGAAACCTTTCTTGGAATCATGCATGTTGAACCTTTTCAACACCTTGTCAATGTATGTACTTTGGCTTAATCCAATTAGCCTCTTGGATCTATCTCTATAGATCCGAATGCCTAATATGTATGCTGCCTCCCTAAGTCTTTCATGGAAAAATTATTTTTCAATGAAGACTTGACGGATTCAAGCATAGGGATATCATTTCCAATCGTAATATGTCATCCACATATAAGATTAGAAATACAATTGCGCTCCCACTGACCTTTTTGTAAACACAGGCCTCCTCTTCGTTTTTGATGAAATCAAACCCTTTGATTTCTTCATCAAAACGAATATTCCAACTCCGAGATGCTTGCTTCAATCCATAAATGGATTTACGTAGCTTGCATATCTTTCCGAGCGATTGTGGACCAACAAAACCCTAAGGTTGTATCATGTATACATCCTCGCTTAGGTTTCCATTCGGAAAGCCATTTTGACATCCATCGCCATATCTCATAATCAAAATATCTCATAATCGCTAGGATAATCCGAATAGATTTAAGCATTGCGACGGGCGAGAAGGTTTCATCATAATCAACTCCTTGAATCTGTTTAAAACCTTTCGCCACCAATCGCGCCTTATAGATGTGAACATTTCCACCTTGTCGGCCTTTTTCTTAAAAACTCATTTACACTCAATGGTTTTGACACCATCGGGTGGATCAACCAAGTTCCAAACTTGATTGTCATACATGGATTCTATTTCGGATTTCATGGCTCCAAGCCACTTGTTGGAATCGGGTCCCACCATCGCTTCCTCATAGGTCTTAGGTTCATCGTTGTCCAACAACAATATATCACGTTGTTCCGCACTGTGTACGTCGGGCGCACGACGTGATCTTTCGACCTCCGTGGGGTGGTGTATCTATAACGGTGGAGCAACATCTTGTTCCTCTGTTGTCGTTCCGTGGTTCTTTGAAACATTTTCCGGTGTTTCTTGAACTTCTTCAAGATGCATCCTGCTCCCACTAACCCTTCTTTAAAGAAACTCTTTCTCCAAGAAAACACCGTGTCGGGCGACAAACACTTTGCCTTGTTCCCGATTATAAAAGTAATATCCCTTAGTTTCCTTAGGATATCCCGCAAAAAGCACTTGTCAGATTTGGGTGTGAGCTTGTCAGACTGTAAACGTTTTACATAAGCTTCGCATCCCCAAATTTTGAGAAAAGACAAACTAGGGGGTTGCCCTGTCCATATCTCATATGGTGTCTTTTCAACTGACTTAGATGGAACTCTATTTAGTGTGAGCGCAGCTGTTTCAAGAGCATATCCCCAGAAGGATAACGGAAGATCACTTTGGCTCATCATCGACCGCACCATGTCCAACAAGGTGCGATTTCTCCGTTCGGACACTCCGTTCCATTGTGGAGTTCCTGGCGGAGTCAACTGTGGAACAATTCCACAATCTTTCAGATGATTACCAAACTCTTGGCTCAAGTATTCCCCTCCATGATCGATCGTAGAAACTTGATTGTTTTCCCTAAATGATTCTCAGTACTTCATTCTGGAATTCTTTGAACTTTTCAAAGGATTCGGACTTATGCCTCATTAAGTAGATATAACCATATCTACTAAAGTCATCGGTAAAGGTAATGAAGTCGATAACCACCTCTCGGCCGTTGAGCTCATTGGTCCACATACATTATTATGTACGAGTGTCAACAAGTCACTTGCTCTCTCACTGTCCCGTGAAAGGTGCCTTTGTCATCTTACCAAGTAAACAAGACTCACATGTCTCAAATGATTCAAAATCAAAAGAGTGAAGCAATCCATCCTTATGGAGCTTCTCCATGCGTTTCTTATTTATATGGCCTAAGCGACAATGCCGGATAAACGTGGGGTTTGTATCATTAGAGAGTTGCCTTTTACGTATTAATGTTATAGATGGGAGACGCTTCAAGATTCAAAACATATAATCCATTCACCAATAGAGCATGAAAATAGAACATATCTTTGAGATATATTGAACAACCATTGTCCATTGATCTAAAATCATATCCTTCCGCTTGCAACATGAAGCGGAAATAACATTTTGACATAGTGTTGGAACACAATAACAATTATTTAATTCCAAAGCTAATCCCGAAGGTAGATGAAGTGGTATTGTGTCGACAAGCAAGCGTAGCAACGCTTGCTCCATTATCGACGCACGAGTTCACCTCGCCCTCCTTAAGCCTCTACTTCTTCTCATTCCCTGCAACGATTTGCAAATATGAGCTACGACCGGTATCAAATACCCAAGAGTCGTAGGTTAAGTAGCAAGATTAATGTCTATAACATTAATACCGAAGCGAAGTCACACTTTGCTTCTTTTTGAGATCCTCCATGTACTTCTTGCAGTTCCTTTTCCAGTGGCTTGTCTCCTTGCAATAGAAGCAAACAGCATCTGATGCCGCCGACCCCTTCTTGCCCTTCTTTGAATTAGAGGCACTCACGATCTCATCGGGAGTTAACTTCCTCTTAGTGCAAAGTTTCTTGACAGTGGTTTGCGCTTAGCCTTCGCATCATCATCACATGATGACCATTTTTCTGGATACTCTCCTCAGCCGTCTTTAGCATCCCATGCAATTCAGCCAAGGTCTTATCCATTTGTTCATGTGATAATTCAATATGAATGGCTCAAAGCTCGGAGGGAGCGATTGGTGAATCACATCGGTAGCCAACTCTTGGCTAAGGGGAAAACCTAGTTTTTCAAGACTCTCAATAAAGCCAATCATTTTTATCACATGCGGACTGACGGGATTCCCTCAACAAGCCTACACGTAAACAAGGACTTCGAGGTGTTCAACCTCTCGGCCCGAGCTTGGTTCTCAAACATGCCACGCAGATCCCGAATAATAGTGTGAGCATCGCTGCTCGATATTGCTTCGAAGCTCGGGGACATTGTAGCAAGCATGAGATATCTTATATCTAGGGCATCATTAGTGTGCTTCTCGTAAGCCCTCCGTGCAGTTGCGGTAGCATTATTAGGCAAATCATGCGGATAAGGTACTTCAAGAACGTACTCCTTACGCTCTTGCTTGAGAACAATTCTCAAGTTGCGATACCAATCCATAAAGTTTGTTCCGTTTAATTTTTTTCTCGAGAATAGATCGCAAATTAAAAGCACTTGGGTGTAGTATTAGCTGCCATTATTCTACAACAAAAAAGCAAAGTTTAGCACAATGTTTATGCTATGTCTATTGTTAAACAATTTAACATTAGACTCCCATTACGTATTTTACACCTTCCCTCTAGGTTACGTATTGGGTCAAGATCCACATGTTAGTTAATTTCTAGTGAGCTTTGGCATCACCGCTAGAAAATTAATAACATCGGTAAGCAACACCTTGCTAATCACATATCTATATGACTCTTGTTGTTGGTGTGGCATCTCTATGCCCCGGCACCAACTATGCCCCAAGGCCCAAAACTATTTTGATAGCCTTGTTAAGTCAACCAAATGCTCCTGCTGTATATGTCCGACATATACCCCCTCGTGTTATGATAGAGAATGACACTCTGCTTTGGCGAACCATCATTGACGAGCATAACGGTGACGGGTGCATCATTTGGAAGGGCATCATTACTACTTAATTTTGCGAGGGATGTTATCCTATCACACAAACATATCACATATATGAAAGCAGGTAGAATAGCAATTAATGAAATAGTATGGCCCCCTTCTCATGGTGATCTCCATCTCCATGCCGGTGTAGAGGATCTCCATCTTCATCACCGTTCTTCCAAGTGCCGAATGCTTGATTTCTTCAAACTAAGCTACTACTATAGAAGCTCTAATTGAAGATTACATCGACTCATAGGTCGTGAAAGAATATTACAAGCATTGCACGTATGAAAGAATATTACAGGGATTGCACATATGAAAGAATATTACATGCATCACATGCATCTCATACATACAATAGGGCCATACCATCTCAAAGCAATTTCTGCAAAAACAAGTTAGGCGTAGAACGTTTTCTACCTATCGCAGAGATACGGTATCGAGACGACCTATAATGGCGGTCCCGCTTACAGAAATCCATAGATCCAATCTATGAAATCGCTTACGAAAACCATATCGGCATAATCATATTATGCCGTCCCGATACACTATCAAGGGAGATGGTTTGCGTAGGCGCGAGGCAGCAAACAAGATCGGACTACGAGATAGCTTCGGCATAATCACATTATACCGTTCCGATACACTATCAAGGAACGCTATCTCGAACCCAACTCAAAGCGAGTTCTATGGATATTGCTTCGACGTAATCACATTACACCATTCCGATACACTATCAAGGAATGCAATTACCAACTACTCTCCTCAACAGATCCCGTAAAACCGATTGATCTTATCATCCCGTGTGCAAAACTTGTTCCATATCCAATCTAAAACCCGAAGTAAGCAAGATTAGCTCGATACCACTAAAGGGTTACGGGAGGCTACGCTAGCCGAAAACAAAAACTTTTCTACCGTGCAAACCAGGAACACTTGCAAGTAAGGGCCGATAGATCGTTACCGATTGGAGTAGAGTGCAGCGGACTAGCTAATCAGGGCTATCCGATCTGGAACACTGATGGCCGATGACAGCCGATTTGCCGATGCCACAGCCGATCCGAGTCGTCCGACCGTGTTCTCGCGCCTCGCTCCGATGCGCTCGACCTCAGCCGATTCCACCAAAGCGGATCGATCCGCCACAGCCGCGCTTGCGTCGCTAATCCGCCGCAGCCGCCTCGCTCCGACGGTGCGGCCGACTCATAGCCGATCAACGAGCGCCGCAACGTAGCAACGCTCTACCGGTATCCACACGTTCGGGGACAGAATGCCGAACACCGTGTGCTAGCATGCGATGCAAGGCTAGGGTTTGGCTCGAAGGTGGGGAGGTTTTCCGTGGAGATTGATCTCGGCGTAATGCAATTCAATAATGCAACTCTCCACCCCTCGCCCCTTTATATAGAGTTGGCCGACTGGAACTAGTGGCCGATCAGGACTCTATTTTGAATCGAATCCCATCCGAATCTCATAGAGTTGGCCGCCCATACGTCGTAAGCCCATAGGACTCTATCTGATTGGATCTCCATCCGATCGAGCCGTATCCGAGTCCAACTCGAATGCCTGTTCTTATCCCCTTAAGCGTGCGACCTGTAGGTTCAGGTATACTTGGTTTCGGCTCGAGTCTAACTCAGCCGATTTGTCAACAGCGGCACCTAGCAGCACATATTGACACCATAGCATACAAGAATATAATATCGGCTCTGAACCTGTAATGTGTACACAAATCCCTTTGCCTCACGATACCAATTAAGCTATAGGCAAGATGTGTGCCATCCCTTCAATAGCTTAACCATTCACTCGAACCGTATTGGATTATCCGTCCGTTGATTGACTCCTCAATCAACTTAGCATGACCATGCATTTCCATAATCCATTACCTCGAGGGGCCCAGAGATATCTCTCCAAAGGAGGGGCAAATTCCATCTTGATCACTCACATCCCACTCCATGTTTCATAGCAAACCCGAAAACTACTTTTATAACTACCTAGTTACGGAATAGCATTTGGTAGTCCCAAAGTAGGCTACTACACATGTTGGAATCCATGATGATCTCGGTCTAAGGACTTTGCACCAACACTACTTGAGACCAACTAATGGCACATTAATTCTGTGAGTGTCTCATGGTGGGCCTATCCAACAATGTGTTCTCTAACACATGTGTCCATGTTTATTGATTTGGTATCTCCATATCCATGATCTATGATACATGATCATCAATCAATAAACATGCCAATCTTAGAGTCATATTTGTTCCAATAATATGACATGTGATCGAGGATCATTTAGAAATAGATTCATGCATAAAGAGTCTCATAAATAAGTCACGTACTTATTGATCAATACAAGATGTCCATTTCATGGAACTGAATAACACTTTATTCATTTATACATAGACATTGACCATGATATCCAACATCTCCATGTTGCCTCTAGGGCATATCACTAATAAAACCATGCCCACAATGTTTTTCGTCATCGACGGGAAGGGGTCATACAGCCTACTGCTTGGAAGGAATTGGATCCACGCCAACTGTTGCATCCCTTCAACAATGCATCAAAGTTTAATCCAATGGCAATGCGACAAGATAGAGATCGTGCCGGCCGACAAGTCAGTCAACGTTGCTAACGCTGACTTAACTTTATGGAAGTCAATGGCATTGATTGCCTGTGTGGCAAAGTTTGGCAGGCCAATTTTCTGAACGTGTCTGATTCTGACATGCAGCCAATTGGAGACGAAGAGCCCCAACTTCTACTTTGAGGGCATCGTGAAGGGCTCAAGCATCTATAACAAGGACACCGTGGACAACATCGATGGTAAACTGGGGCAAGGTTTTATGTCGGCCAAAGATTTGGAAGAAGTAGATATAGTTCCAGGACATAGGCCTAGGCTGACATACATTAGCAAAAATTTATCTTCTCATTTTAGGACCAAGCTTATTGATTTATTGAAGAAATATAAAGATTGCTTTGCTTGGGGGTATTTTGAGATGTCTGGTCTTAGCCAATCCATCGTTGAACATCGACTCCCCATTAAGCCTGGATATCGGTAGTACAAACAGCCTCCCAAGAGGTTTAAAGCCGATATGTATGATGCGATTAAAGCCAAAATCACTCGGCTATATGATGGTTTTATTCGCTCTGTCGATCTGCAGAGTGGGTTTCAAACATAGTTCCAGTAATGAAGAAATATGACAAACTTAGGGTATGCATCGACTTCAGAGATTTGAACAAGGCCACCCCTAAAGATGATTACCCTATGCCCATAGACGATTTGCTAGTAGATGTCGCCTCTGGTCACAAATTCATAAGTTTTATGGATGGAAACACTGGTTATAACCAGATCTTCATGCCCGAGGAGGACATTCACAAGACAGCTTTCAGGTGCCCAGGAGCAATCGGCTTATATGAGTGGGTCGTTATGACTTTTCGCCTGAAGAACGTTGGAGCTACATATCAGAGGGCTATGAATTATATCTTTCATGACTTGATCGGCTTCCTAGTGGAAATCTACATTGATGATGTCGTTGTCAAATCCAAGGAGGTGGAAGACCACATAGCCGATTTAAGAAAAGGTCTTGGAGAGGAAAAGGAAATATGGCCTGAAGATGAACCCTATGAATTATGTGTTTGGCGTGTTGGCTGGCCAGTTCTTGGGATTTCTTGTGCATGAGAGGGGAATCGAGGTCACCCAGAGAAGCATCAATGCTATCAAGACTATTCAACCTCCGAAGGACAAGAAGGAATTGTAGTCTTTGATTGGAAAAATCAACTTCATCAGGCGCTTTATAGCCAATCTGTCAGAGAAGATGGAGCCGTTCACACCTCTGCTTCGGCTAAAAGCCGATCAAGCATTCACTTGGGGGGCAGAGCAGCAGAAGGCTTTGGACAATATTAAGAATTATCTGAGCTCCCCTCCAGTATTGATTCCTCCACAAAAGGGAGTGTCGTTCAAATTATACCTGTCAGCCAACGAGAAGTCTATCGGCTCAGTTCTGATTCAGGAGATAGAAGGAAAAGAAAAGACAATTTTTTATCTTAGCCGAAGACTTCTAGATGCAGAGACAAGGTACTCTCCCGTGGAGAAATTATGTTTGTGCCTACATTTTTCATGCACGAAGTTAAGGCATTACATGTTATCTAATGAGTGCGCCATAGAGTGCAAAGCCGATGTAGTAAAGCATATGCTATCGGCTTCAGTTCTGAAAGGGCGAGTTGGGAAATGGATATTTGCTTTAATAGAGTTTAGTTTAAGGTATCAAGCACCTAAGGTAGTAAAAGGACTATAGCCAATTTCATAGTGGAACACAGAGATGATTCAATCGGTTCAGTGGACATTATGCCTTGGACTTTAACTTTTGATGGCTCGGCTTGCACGAATGGATGCGGCATCAGCTTAGTGATAATTTCTCCCGGGGGGCAAGTTTCGAGTTTGCTTTTTCTATCATGCCTCATGACACAAATAATCAAGCCGAATATGAAGCCATGCTCAAAGGATACAACTGCACAAAGAGGTCAAAATTGATGCCATCGAGATAATGGGCGATTCATTATTAGTCATTAGCCATCTATCCGGAGAGTATGAATTCAAAAATGACGCGTTGATGATCTATTATCAAAAATGCGGATATTTGATGGACAGCTTTCGACTGGTAACTTTTAAACACATCCCCAGAGAGCAGAACTCAGAGGCAAATGATTTGGCTCAGGGGGCATCAGGCTACAAGCCGATGACAAAAGAAATTGAAGTGGAAATTGCCACAATCTCAGCGGACGACTAGAGGTTTAAAGTCTACAATTATCTACAAAACCCTTCTCAATCGGCTTCAAGGAGACTACGCTACAAGGCTCTACGATATGTCTTGCTCAATAAAGATTTATATTATCGAACGATTGATGGCGTGCTACTTAAATGCCTAAGTGTTGATCAGGCACTCATCAATCGGCTCATAAGATGAAATGGTTACTTCAAAGGGCAGGATATTTTTGGCTGACGGTGCTGGAAGATTGCTTCAAATATTACAAGGGCTGCCAAGATTGCCAGAAATTTGGAGCCATCTAGAGAGCACTAGCATCGGCTATGAACACCATCATCAAGCCTTGGTCGTTCAGAGGATGGAGAATCGATATGATCGGCCAGATCAAAACGCCCTCGAGCAAAGGACACAAGTTTATATTGGTGGCAACCGATTATTTTACCAAGTGGGTGGAAGCAATTCGCTTGAAAAAAGGTCGACTCCGGGAATGCGATCGAGTTTGTTAAGGAACATATCATATACAGATTCGGCGTCCCTCAGACTATCACTACAGATCAGGGATCTATCTTTGTCTCCGACGAGTTTGTTCAGTTTGCCGACAACATGGGGATTAAATTGCTGAATTTGTCACCATATTATGCTTAGGCTAACGGACAAGCTGAAGCTTCAAATAAAAGTTTAATTAGGTTGATAAAGAGGAAGATCGTTGACTACCCAAAGGAATGGCATAGCCGATTAGCCAAATCATTGTGGGCTTATCGGATGGCTTGCCACAGATCGATCTAAGTACCTCCATACAAGTTGGTCTATAGACACGAAGCAGTTTTGCTGTGGGAGAACATCATCGGCTCAAGAAGGATTCAATTACAGGATGAGTTGATAGCCGATGATTACTATAATCTGATGGTCGATGAGTCCGAAGACCTCATTCTATCTAGGACGTGTGCATTGGAAAAGGTGACCAGGGACAAAGAACGAGTGGCTCGTCATTACAACAAGAAAGTTGTACCCAAGTCTTTTGAAGAAGGCGAGCTTGTCTGGAAGCTGATATTGCAAATTCGGCAAGTGGTCACCTAATTGAGAAGGGCCTTTCAAGATCCACAAATGCGTCTCCAAGGGAACCTATATGCTAGAAGGATTAGACGGAGAAGTGTTTGGAAGGGCTTTTAATGGCAAATACTTGAAGAAATATTATCCAAGTGTTCGGATCAACTCATGATTCGGCTAAGTCCTTGCCGATCCATGCTAGCCGATGTGTTACACACATCGCCTTTAGGACATTTTTACTCAAATTTTTCCCCTCTGATCTTTCCAATCGGCTTAGTCTAGCCGACAAGTGTTGGATAGTTTTTGTTTTATAATTTTATCAATGCTGACGACATCATTGAGAAAATTAGGGGGGCATATACAATACAAAGGAAGAAATCAGAGTCAGAGGACTTCAAAATTTTTTTGGGGTTTCGAAAATTTTAAGGCATTCAGGACATGGGAACAAATAAATCGGCAGAAGGCATCCGATCAGCACTATGCGCACAACGAGCTGATTACAAAGTTATATGTACAAGAGTCGAAGACATCAAGAGTTCTTGAGACTAAGTCCTATTACACCCCCAGGAATTTATGGCCAATATCGCTTCGTCCTTGATGGCGTTTACTTCATCGACAACGGCCATGTCCTCTTCCTCGGTGCCAGGGATCGCCTTGGCCGACTTATTCAGCTCCCCCAGGTGCTTGATGGTGGCAGTTACCTTGCCCCTTTGATCGTGTGTAGCTTTGGGGAGATCGGCCAGCACTTGTTTCTTGCCGGCGATCTTTGCTTTGCACTGCTCCAACTACAATAGTAGGTCGGCTTCTTCAAGTTCGAGCTCATTTATCTTAGCCTGTGTAGCCAACGGCGCGGCTATTAGTTAATCCAATTTGGCCTTCTCGGCCACCACATTCTTCACCGTGGCGTCGATCCTGGCCGCCAAGTCAGCTTGAGCTTGCCGATCGATCATTCTGCGCATCGCCCTCTCCAGCATGGACCGGTGCTGGTCGATGTAGACGGCGTTTGAAATTTTCTTGGCCAGATCATCGGGAAGCTCGCCTTCGACTTCATAGTAGCGCAACTAGACTGATCCGCATTCTGTCGCCAGCCGGTCCATGTCAATATCTAGCCGACGGCGGATGTCTTGGAGCCTTTCTTTAACTTCGTCGGCTATGACGGCCTGGTCCTGGCTGATGGCTTCTATTTTCTTCCTTGCCAACGAACTCTTTTATGTCAAAAGGGAGCAGAGCGGCCAGAGTCTGCAAGAGAGATCAGAGCGGTTAAAAAAGGGAATAAGATGGCCGATTCTTAAACAATTTAGAAAAAGGGGAGAATGAACTTACGCGTACGACGGGAGCTGGAGCGGCCACCTCTTCGACATCTTGGCTGGTTGGGGCATATACCTCTTTGGTGTTTTGGCTGACTGGTGCAGCCGCTTCTTCAGTGTGATGGCCGCCCGTAGCCGACAGAGTTCGCTCGCTCGATACACGGAGGGCATCCGATGGAGACCGAGAGGGCTGCAGAAAACATAAGTGTTTGTATGAGTCGACCAATGCAAGCATAAGTACAAAATGAGTTCAGAGATTACTGGTGAAGCCGGACGGGGAGGTTGGCTGGCTAGTCTCTTGAACTGCAAGAAAGATTTGGCTAAGGATTAAGTGTTTATAGTATGAAAACCAGACTTGAAAAGGGCAAAAGTGCTTATCGATCACTTCGGAGCATGAGGATTTGGTGGAGTCGGATCATCGGCTGGTGGACTGACCAAATTGTGGCTGGAGCTGCTCGATTCGGCTGCCTCTTTGATAGCATGGGAGATTTCTTCATCCATAACATACTTGTTGAGGGCTTCATCGATGCTGGGATTGAGCGAAGACAGGTGTCGGCTGGCGCAGTCGGCTTTGTTTTCTTCTGCTTCTTCACTGGAGCAGCCAACGCTGTTGCAGCCAATGGTGTAGCCCACTTCTTCCTCGTCACGACTTGATGAGTTTGGCTGTGCATTAAAGTCTTTAGTTTCAGTGCATCCCAGCTGATGGCCGACGGAGCGTATCCGCATCCATTCGTAAGAACGCCCAGGTGGTATTCAATGGCGATGCCAGAGTTACTCACCGTGGGGGTTCTGAGTCTGTCGTCTGCGAAAGGGAAAAATGTTTGAAGTGTTAGCACAAGACGACAGCCGACTGATCAAAAGCTAAAAAATGCTTAATGGTTAAAGGACTTATCGAAGGGATCTCATCGGGCAGCAGGGGGGTGATGTACATAGAAGACCGCTGATGGAAAATGTGCTTTTTGATTTCTACCCACCACCTGTCGTAGGTCGTGCTCCTCTTGTGGGCCAGCTCCATAATTCCAATGCTGGCGAGAGGTGGGCTCTCTATCTCCATCAATCTGTTCATTACTAGCTTGGAGTCCACCACCCCTCGGGTTTCTATCTTATCGGCATAATAGTAGCCGACGGGCAGTTGCCCAAGTCCAAACTGCCTGCTAGTCGACACTGGGTAATAGAACTCATAAGTCTTTACGACATTACGCCCTTGCTGAATCCCAGTCAGCAGTATGCATGGGGAGAGTGTTGTGGTGAAAATTTCCCTGCACTTAGGATGGCAGTCCAAATTGAGCTCCTCCAGGTTCAGCTCAATCGGCAGTTCGAATGATGCTCTATCTTCGTAAAAGAACCAGACCCAATTGTCTCTTGCAAAGCCATCATAGAAGGAGATAAACCACTCGGCAAGCAGATCGGCTGATTGCTTGGATCCTTCATGTGTAGCTGCGGCTTCCCCAAAAGACTGACACCTCCTGGTTGTTTCCTCGTTTTCTTCATCGTCCATAATCGTCTCCAGGAGGGGGATGCGTGCTTCAGTCAACTTTGGCCGACCATAGATTTTTTGAGTCAGTAACACTAGCCAAAGTTGAAGAAACCACCAAGGGCCTCCAGTATTGATGTTGGCGTCGGCTGCGATCTTGGAGATGGCTTGGTTCAAAGTCTGATACAGATAGCCGAGGAGGAATTTGCCTAAAGGAACTTTTTTCTTGTATACTAAGGCTTCGGCTATCACCTACCAGTTAGTTGTTGGGCCACAACATGATCCGCAGAAAAAGAACTTTTCGAGCCACATCATGAGAAATGTGGCATGTTCCCTGGCATTGATCGGCCCATCTCCCATGTTCATTGTCACATACACATTCCAGCCCCCTATTGCTTTGGTCTTAAAGGAGAACTGGCCCTTGGCCTCCAACCTGTTTGGGTTAGCCGATGACAAGATATCTAAACCCGTGATCATGACAACATCGGCTAGGGTTGGGGTCATGGGGCCTTGTTGAAAAAGGAAGGCATTTAAGGTGTTATTCCAGAAATAGGTGGCAGCCGACATTAGTGGTTCGTCCTTGGGCATTCGGCTACTGATAATGCCAAGCATTGGGCTATTCCTACTTCTTCCCAATGGCTTTGCTTGGCCAGCTGCATTCTCTTGTACCATGCTGGCCAAGACTTGTCCGTGGAGGGCCAAGATTTGAAGGTACTGGCCCAGTGGTTCAGAGTTGGATTCCTTGTTCTATAGGGGGACCCTGTTAGTTTTGGCTATGATGCAATCGGTTGGGTCCTTATTGTCGATTGGTCCTAGGTAACACCTCTCATCATTCAGCAAGCTTGGGATTACTACTTGGTGAGTATGATACTATAATCGGAAAAGAAGCAGATTTCATATTCAAAAACCCTAAAATTCGGACCTACGGCTAGGAGCAGGAAAGAAAGACGGTTTTGGCCGATTGGGGCATACCTCAGGGAACTCAACAGGGAGGAGGACGACGGAGCAGCGGGAGCCACCATTCGTGCACTTGAGATCGTCGGAAGGTGGAAATCGCTGCCGCGGGGTCGAGAAGGCCGAGGACGTTGCCGGAGAACTCGAGGGCGTTTGTGGTTGTTGTGGATTGTGTTTGACGGCGTGAGTTGCTCGGCGCAGGTGAAGCGTTATTTAAAGAGTTTTGTAATGGCCAAAACAGATTTGACCTATCGTTGCGCCAGGAAATGAGATTGCACAAAATCCGCAACATTATCATATCACGGACATTGGGGGCATTTGTTGATGACCAAATTTGGTAACCAAATCCCCAGTGCGGAGCGGATTTGAAGCAGAGATTGGTGCGGATTCAAGAAGAACGTGCAATTTGAGGAAACAGAGAGGCCGTGTCGGCTAAGTCCGAATCGGCTACGGAGCCGATCGGCGAGTCCGAGTCGGAACAGATAGCCGATAGCCGATTCCGAGTGAAGACAGAAGTGGAGCCAATCCCGAAAGGAAAGGTTAAACACAAATTATTGGATTCAGTTTCCAAAATGCATTAAAGATATTGCCATCTACTGATAAGGTCCTACAACGACAATTGTATCTTTTAAATTAGGATATTTTATATAGTTTCCTCTTGAGATAATATCGGTTTGTTTAGAGATTTAATCTGTAATAAAAATCGTGTCCGTTATGGACTCATTGTATATTCGGGTATAAATATGACCCAAGACCTTGTAAAACAAGCAACACACATCAATACAACTTTGGTGCATCGCCAACCTTTTTGTTTTACGTTTTCTTGACGAGTTCTTGCTTTGCTCTCGGGCTGCATCGAGTTTGATATCCGAACAAGGTAATTTCTTGTTACAAGTGGCTTGTATCGTCGGGGTTATTGCTTCCATAATCATGATACTCTAATTCTGATGTTATAAACTGCTTAATCTATCATATGCGGCATATAATATAGATCAATGTTTAGATCTATCTCACGATCGGCTAATATCTCTTTGAAGATAGCAGCCGATAGAGCTAGATCCAGAGGTTGATTTAGGTTATATGGCGTATCTACCATCTCAAGGAGTTCTCATTAGCCTAAATAGATCTCGTCTCTTTTTGTACTTAATGATGCATCAACTTGATCTATTAAGTCGCTCTTAGAGCTATACAGATCTATTTGGTTCAATCTTTACTATTAGAGATAGTGTCGGAGTTTCAGCCGGTCTTACCTGTTCTAATCATTTTTATGTATTATTACTGCTAGATGAATTCGAACCGCCTTTTATATTAAGATCCTAATCTATTTAAATGGGTTAAGCTCGGCATCAATCCGTTAGGTTATACTAACAGTCGATTGATCTTAGTTTAACACATTTTGTTCAGACTAATATCTTTTTCTAAAATATATCGAAGTACTAGCCGATTTACATTAGATCGGCGACATCGGCTAGGTTATGAGTATATATAATTGTGTTCCTAACGTACTTCTGGATCTAAGTGATTTATACTGTCTTGGTATGCTACCAATCTATCCCAATAACTTAATCTAAATGTGCTTTGGGATAGAAATTGTAAATTTATTAATATCCATAGCTGATCGAGTAAGATCTAACCCTAACCAAATGTCTATCTTTTGTTTCTTGTTGGTTGCAGGATCAAACCAACTGGCACGCTCGCTCTATCACCAAATGCGACCAATTCGGACCTGCACTGGAGTTAAGCAGATCTCCCAGGCCAATGCGTGTAGAAAATTCACACCAACACTTTTGCACGTCCCTGATGGAGGACGGCTTGCCCATGTTCAAGATCGCTGAGATCTTCTTTGGGTTGGCCTCAATCCCTCGGCTAGAGACGACGAAGCCGAGGTGCTTCCTGGATGATACGTCGAAGACACATTTCTCAGGATTAAGTTTCCATCGGTATGTGCGGAGATTCGCGAAGGTCTCGACTATGTTGGCCAAGAGATCATCAGGGTTCCGCGTCTTAATGACCACGTCGTCTACGTAGGCTTCCACGTTACAGCCAATTTGGCTGGCTAGACAACGCTGAATGGCTCGATGGTAGGTTGACCCAGCGTTCTTTAGGCCAAAGGCCTTCGTGGTGTAACAAAAGGCCCGAACGGCGTGATAAAAGACGTCTTCTCTTGGTCGAACACTTTGAGGCCTATCTGGTGATAGCCCAAGTAGAAGTCCAAAAAACACAGGAGGGAACATCCCATGATGGAGTCGACAACTTGGTCGATGCGAGGAAGAGTAAATGGGTCCTTAGGACAATGTTTGTTCAGATCAGTATAATCAACACACATTCTCCATTTTCTATTTTTAACCGGGTTGGCTAACCATTCCGGATGATACACTTCTTTGATGAAACCTGCATCTAGAAGCTTGGTTAACTCCTTCCGGATCTCGTCTCGGCGCTCTTGGGCGAATTGCCACAGCGTCTGACCAGCTTGGCATCGGGGGGAACATGGAGCTCATGCTCGACCAACTCCCTGGGTACTCCCGGCATGTCCGCCGATTTCCAAGCAAACATGTCAGTGTTCGCGCGCAGGAAGGTTATGAGCGCGGTTTCCTATTTCTCCTCGAGGCGTGTGCCTATCATCGTCATCTTGGAGGGGTTTATCTCGAAGAGGGCAATGACCTTGTGCTTGGCATGGTCAGCGGCGGGTCTTGATGCCGGTGGCGCCGAGCTCGAGCTTCCTCGACCATCGACGCCTTCGCTTGGAGTCGGCACGCAATGGGACGAACCCCCCCCATGCAGGCTGAGGGGTCGGCAACCTCACCCAAGGTGAGGCTCTCGGCTTCACATGAATAGGAGGTGGCGACGTCGCCTCACACAAAGAACTCCCCTGTGGGCCCTGGGACTTGAGGATTAGGTACATGTAGTTGGGGACCGCCATGAATTTGGCAAGAGCAGGGCAGCTGAGTACGACATGATAGGCGGTCTCGAAGTCCGCCACGTAGAATCTGATGAACACGATGTGGTAGTTCTCCCGCGTCCCGAATGTCACAGAGAGTAAGATCATGCCGAGAAGCAAGCTCGCCCTGCCAGGGACGATGCCATAGAACAGCGAGTCCATGGGCTCGAGAGTGGAGAGGGAGATCCCGAGTTCGTGCAGGGTTCCTCGGAAGAGGACGTTGATGCCGATCCCCCCATTGATGAGGACGCGCTTGAGGCGCACCTTGAGCACCACTGGGCCCACCACCAGCGAAAACCGGCCCGGCTTTGGGACCTCGGCCCATTGGTCAGCCCGAGAGAAGAAGATCGAGACCTCCGACCACTAGAGGGGCTCGGTCGGCTCGGTGGAGATGGCGTTCACCCGACGAGAGAGAAGCTTCGCGGCGTTGGCTCTCCGACATTGCTTCGCCACCAAGGATGATGTTGACGGTGTGGGTCGGCTCCTAGAAGGCGTCATTGTAAGTGATATGCCCGAAGGCAACATGGAGATGTTGGATATCATGGTCAATGTTTATGTATCAATGAATAAAGTGTTATTCGGTTTCATGAAATAGACAACTTATATTGATAAATAAGTATGTGACTTATTTATGAGACTCTTTATGTATGAATCTATTTCTAAATGATCCTGATCATATATCATATCTAAGGAATAAATATGATTCTAAGATCGGCATGTTTATTGATTGATGCTAATGTCTCATAGATCATGGTATGGAGATACCAAATCAATAAACGTGAACATGTGTTAGAGAACACATTGTTGGATATACCCACCTTGAGACACTATAGTGAACTAATGTGCCATTAGTTGGTCAAAAGTAGTGTTGGTGCGAAATCCTTAGACCGAGATCATCATGGATTCCAACATGTGTAATGGCTTACTTACGGACTACCAAACACTACTTCATAAATGGGTAGTTATAAAAGTAGTCTTCGGGTTTGAAATGAAACATGTTGTGGGATGTGAATGATCAAGATAGAATTTTTTCCTCCTTTGGGCGAGATATCTCTGGGCCCCTCGATGTAATGGATTATGAAAGTGCATGGCCATGCTGAGTTGATTGAGGAGTCAATCAATAGATAAATAATCCAATATGAGATCGAGTGAATGATTAAGCTATTGATAGGATGGCACAAGTCTTTCCTATATCTTAATTAATATCGTGAGGCAAAGAGATTTGTGCACACATTATAGGTTCAGCCGATATGATCTTCTAGTATACTTTTGTGTCAATACGTTCTGCTAGGGGCCGTTGCTGACGAGTCGGCCGAGAAGTGTTCTCGGGTCTGAGCCAAGTATACCTGAGCCTACAGGGTTGCACACTTAACGTGATAGAACAGGCATTCGAGTTTGACTAGGATACGGCTCAATCGGATAGGGATCGACCGGACATAGAGTCCCGATGGGCCTTTAGGCCTAGTCGCAACTCTATATAAAGGGGACGAGGGGTGGAGGGCTGGATGCACAACCTTTAAGCCATCAACTTCTCCACGGAAACTCTAGTCCACGTCCCGAGCCAAAACCCTAGCTGTGCATTGTGTGCTAGCACACGGGTGTTTGGCATTCCATCCCTGGATGTGTGGATACCGGTAGAGAATCGCTACGTTGTGGTGTAAGTTAACGAATCGGAACGGATTTGGGAGATCGGATCGTGGTCGGTGACGTGGTCGGCGACGTGATCGGGAGCTGATCGGAGATCGGAGCGAGGTCGGGCGAGGCGCTGTCCGAGGTCGGCAAGATCGGGCAAGGCGCTGTCCGAGGTCGACAAAGTGTTGTCCGAGGTCGGCAAGACTTCCCGACGTGCGTACATTGGGTCGGCTACTCCAACGTAGTTTTTCCGCTACACGCACGTCACTTGATAACAATCTATAGACCCTTACTTGCAAGCATTCTTGGTTTGCGTGGTAGAAAAATCTTGTTTTATGCTATTGTAGCCTCTGTGTTTTCCTTCAGTCATCCCTCCGATGATCCTCTTTGTGGCACTTCGCATCTCCGTCGCTCCTCCACCATGGCCTCAGGGGTCGAGGATTCTGTGCCTCCTGGGCCAACTGGTCCTAAAGGGTGTAGCATTGACGGATGGTGTGATTACCATCGGGGTGCAAGAAGCACGGCTTGTTCGGTGCCTCCCGAACCGATTCACCCGAGGTCTCTCCTCGAGCTCGGTCTTTCAATGGCCGTGACCTCAGGGGTCGAGTTGCGCTTCACCTCATCCCGCCTTCTCGGCGGTCGGCGGTCCGCTCTTCTCGGTGAGTGTCGGTCGGGCTCGACCCGCTCCTTTCCTCGATACTCCCTCGGGAGGAGGGGCTCTGGGGCGAGCAATTCCTGCCGTTCGACGTCCTCGGCATCGGCGAAGCTCTCGGTGATGGAGATCATATTCTCCGAAGAGGTCGGCCGATTCCTAATGAGGAACCGAAAAAGCTCGAAGGGCTTTCGGAGGCCCTTGGAGAAGATGTGCATGATGTCTTCCTCGGTGATGCTCGCAACAGTGTTGCGGCGTTCCGAGAAGCATCAGATATAGTCCCGGATGGACTCGCTAGCCCCCTGCCAAACTTGGCAGAGGTCATAGCATGAGGCGGGGCGCTGCCACGCGCCCTGGTAGTTGGCAACGAAGGCATCGCAGAGCGCATCCCGAGAGTCTATAGAGCCCCCGGGAAGCCCTGCCAGCCAATTGATGGCAGTCGGAGCCAACATGACAGGGAGGTAGTTTGCCATCACGTGGGCATCACCGTTCGCCGCCCGGACGGTCGTGCAGTATAGCTAAAGCCACAGGGTGGGGTCGGTCTTGCCATCGTAGGGATCAATCTCGGTCGGGCGGAACCCCTGGGGCCACGTCACCTGCCAGAGGCTCGCGATGAAGGCGGAAAAGTCGTTGTACCGCAGCATGGCCTCAACATCGGCAACGCCATCAGGAGGACCATGCATCCGGTCGTAATCGTCCCAGCGTCGCATCTCCTGGCGCCTCCTATTTGCGACGTGACGCTCGATGGTGTTGCAGGCATCGGTCTTTTGCGTGATGATCTCGCGCATGTCCCCAATGTAGGAGTTGTCCTGGTGCTCTACCGTACGGGCATTCCTAGGGCGGCCTCCCGAACCACAGGGGGCGGCCCTATCCATCATGGCACGGTGAGCCGGAGTGGCCAGCGCTCTGCTGCTGTCGGGACCTTGAGCGTCACATGCTCCCCATGGGGCGCTCAGATGGGCCCGAGACGTTGAGCTGAGCGGCGGCCGCCTGGGTCATGGCCTTTGCCTTCGGCACCTCCGAAGAGTCGGGAAGGCCGTTGAGCACTCGCTCGATGGCCACCAGGTTAACCACCGACGTCGGGAACAATTGTTGCCCCTCGAACTCCATGGTGAAGTTGAACTCCGTGCTCCGGGGTTGGATGCGGGGCACTAGGCATGCTCGCGCCGTGCAACCCGCCCCGTGTTGTGGTGACGGCGGGCGTTGAGATGGGCATCGGACTCCTGGGAGCCTGTGACCTCATCCTCGGAAACCGTGCCTACCATCATGATGTACTTCGCCGACCAGCGGTTGCTCGAGACCAAGACTAGCCCGCACAGCTATTTCGTCGATGCCGAGCATGGAGGAGAAGCACGACGGGCGATATTCTGGGTGCTCTCCGTCCCGGGAAGCGTGGGAGTCCGCCTAGCAACAGACGAGGAGGACGATGGGATCCCACGTGGCGGGCAAGCCAAACGCGGGGAGCGGCGTCCCATAGGGCACTCAACCCGATCCAAGCTGGGTCCACCTTTGAGTCAACCGGACAGGCGGTTTGGGGCTCGGGCCACCAAGCCTACATAGTCAGGCGATCCATCAAGGTCGAGGCCGGCGGGCATGGTGCCGCACGCCTCAGCCTCCCCACCTCGCGCTGTCGCATGGCCACACGATCGAGCTTGCACGAAGCCACCTGGGAGAGGGTGAGGTGGCTAAAGTCGTTGACGCGGAAGACCAGGCTCCCGAATATGAACGTCGCCCCAGCGGGTGCCATGAAGTCTGTGGGGAAGACGATAGCCACTAGGTCGCCAAGAACGAAGAAGAAATGCATTCCCTACTTGACGCGCCAACCGCCGATGGTAGGTCGGCCAGCCCTTCGAGGGGGTGCCCAAGGAGGTGAGTGAGTGGTCGGGAATGCGCTTCCTCTCGGGATCGATGGTCGACTCGAGTCACTAAGATGAGCCAAATAACAAGAGACACGAGATTTATACGGGTTCAGCCCTCCCGAAGGATAATAGGCCTATGTCCAGTGTTCTTTGTTGGGGTAGATGATGAACAAGGTTTACAAGTGTGAGTTCTTGGGGGCCTAGAGCAAGCTAGCCAAGAACAAGCTATGAGCTAAGTGATGAATCCGATCCTTCCCTCAGCCCGTCCTGCCCTCCCTTTTATAGTCCAAGGGAACAGTTACAAAGGACTTGGGGGCCAAGAAAGCTAAGACTACGGATATAAAAAGTAACTACAAACAACATCTGAAAAAGGTACATGGAGTTGCTCTCCGGGTCCTGTGCACCGTGGGTGTCTTGTGCCTTATCTTGTCTTGGGATCCCTTCTCGCAAGTGCCACCTGTATTGTCTTTGTCGGGTGACGTCATTCCTAGGCGGGTTGTCCCTCCCCGCCTCCTTGCAAACCAAGTCTTGTCCCGAGGAGGCCGAAAGTCAGGTTGAGGAGTCAAGGTCAAGAGAGGAGTGCCAAGGTCAGAGCGGGGGAAGGTCGAGGCAGTCGACCCCAAGGGGATGTCAGGTTCCCGACCACGTCCTGAGGACTCACAATCCGACTTCAGCTTGACTTCAGCTCTGGTCCGAGTGCTACCCCGGGGTGACACCCCTCACAGTTACGCATGACTTAGCCGGTTCGGTCATGTGGAGTGGAGATCGTGCAAGCGTCCTGATCACGCGTCCTATTAACTCTATAAAACCGAGCCACCGCCTCCACGCAACACACATGAAATCAATCTAGGATTTGTCTCCTCCTTTGTACTACGCCGCCGCTCATAAACTACTCTGTCCCACTCATCGGCGTGCACCGGCGATCGGGAGAGCAGGTCTCCGCAACCTTCGCCTTCAACGTCCTGCACCGGGGAAATGCAACAGTAAGTTTTCTAGGAAGCGCTGCACGCGACGGCTTTCTATTCATCCGCCACGCTCATCTGCCTCTTCGCTCGGATGCTGTGCGTCATTGTCAATGCCTGGTACCGCGAGTTATTCCTGCTGTGCAGCTGAACATTCAGAACCCTTGCATTCATAATGTTTCGCATATTTGATCTATTCATGTTCTATGGTCTAGTTTAGAGTTATAGATCGTATGATGTATAATAATAGCATACATATTCAATATCATAATTTATTTATAGAATAAAATAAATATGCATGTGCTTATATATCCAACACTTAATAATCATGAAAAGAGATTGAAAAAAATTTAAATTGCCAAAACAAACTCTTAGATATATTCTAAAATAAAATCATATAGTTCATTTTTATGCAAATACCCACTTATGTCTGTATGAAACAAAAGTTATTCTTATTACTCTCTTATTCTTTTAACTTTAAATGGCCATGGGTGGCGCGGCCTCACACGGCATGGGCCCGCTAACAGCACAACCCGTTATAGTATGACCCGTTAGGCATGGCACCTGTAGCGAGCCGTGTTGTGCCAGCTTATGTGCCAAGGCCATGGCCCAGAATGGCACAAAGAGGTGTCGTGTCGTGCTGGCACGGTATGACTACTATGCCCGTGGGCCAATGGCTAGCCCATTAGTACACGTGGCCCATACAAATTAAAATTTGAGATGAAAAAAGAAAAATGAAAAAATAAATAATGAAGGACAAAAACATAGAAAATATGGGGAAATATTAAAAAAGAGGAAAAAATGAGTAAACATACAGGGAAAACGGGAAAAGGTAAGGAAAGATTAGAGAATATTGTCAAAACTTGGTTTCGGCAATATAATTTCTGGGGTCGCAGTCGAGATCGCCAAGCACAATGGGTTAGAAGGAGAAGAAGGTTTAGACAGGTTCAGGCCCTCTCGTGAGGTAATACCCTACTCCTGTTTCGGTGGATTCGATCCCCCGAGTGTCTTTATTGATCTTGTGATCTAAAGCTCAAAGCTTAAAGCTGATCTAACATCGGATATCCCTCAAGGGACGCCCCTTACCCCCCTTATATAGTCTTGGGAGG
This sequence comes from Oryza australiensis, assembly GCA_019925245.2. NCBI lineage: Eukaryota > Viridiplantae > Streptophyta > Magnoliopsida > Poales > Poaceae > Oryza > Oryza australiensis. The sequence goes on from JAIFGZ020000436.1 coordinate 644,898, forward strand.
ACGGCTTAGAAATAGGAAACCCTATCTTACTTTAAGTTGGTTTCCTCAATCTTACCAAACCGTGACTATAGGCCGATTGCCTTATCTCTATCGGCAATTGTAACACCCAAGTCATGTTCAGTTTACAGATATGGCAGGTGCAATCTATCCCTACCTCCAGTCAGATAAGCTTGCCATGTAGATACCCCATTGCCATAATCTTCACAGTAGCCCCCGAGTCCTTTTCAGTCGACGAGACAGCTCAGCTTCAGATCAAAACTACACACAGCCAAAAACCTCTTTGACCGAGTGCTTTTGGCGCCGAGTGATTCCATCATCTCTGCCTGAATCTTCCCGAGTGGCTCCAAAGACTGTGAAGGGCTGGAAAATATCTAAAAAATTCTCAAAAATAAATATCTAGGTGCATCTCCCGATGCACCTAATTAGGTGTAGCCCCGACTATATGGTTAGCCAAAATTAGACTAATCGTATAGTCAAGAACTATAAAAATCATTCTCATGTTGATGCTTAGCTCAAGCTAAAGCAACCTCATCACTCGGCAAACTTGTGCTTTATCCGAGTGAATTTGCCCGAGTCATCTCAAAACAAATAATTCAATCATCCCTCATGGGTAAAAAACACTCGGTAAGCTCATGCTTATCCGAGTGGATCTCGCCCGAATTATCCTGGAACAAATATTTCAATCGTCCTCATGGGAAAATGAGTTTTTTTCAATCATCTGAAAAATATGACCAAGTTATTAAACGCTTTCGCCATAATACTGGTCTTAATCTATAAAGATCTTCACCAGGGTGAAAAAATAAATAGCATTGATAAAATCACTTAATCAAATGCCAAAAAACCAAACAGCCCTTGTCATCAAGGCAGCTATAAAAAGCTTCACTGTTGGGCACCTTCCAAGTTGCATCGTGCCGCCTTCTCATGAAGTCAAGCAAACCGCGGTATGAAAGGATTTTCAAAGGTACAGGGCATTCGGACACGTGCATATTGCCGTGGCAAATCGCTTAAGCTCATCCGCTTAAGTCCCTAAGGACACGCGTCGGGCCACACCTTAACTGGGCCACAGATTCTCTCATGGGCTCGGCCCAATCACAAGAAAACCTAGCGCAACCCTCAAATCTTTCTATAAAGGCTCGAGGTCATCCCCGCCTCTTCATCTTCCAAAAGATTCCTCTTTTTGCAGCACTGTTCACTAGTTTCCTGCGAAGAACCCTAGACTCGCGCGCTCCCAAATCCATCCATCCAGGAGCTCGCTCTTTGCAACAACCAGCTTCCGCAGCCAAATCTCCCAAGTTCCCTTGTCAAAATCCCCACTTTTTCCGACCAGATCCACTTACCATCAACACCACACTCATGGCGGAGGAAAAGAGGATTCCGTTTGACCATTGGGCCACATTGGATGTGAGGGAATCCACCCTCAAGGAGATGGTGAAGCATGGCGTGCTTCCCCCAAAGGAGATCATGGGGCGCCCGGCGGGGCGAGGACTTCCCAACCCCGAACACCGGTGAACTCGTCGTTTTACCTCTTTCTTCTATTGCGGGTTTAGCCTTCCCACCTCCGAGTTCTTTCGGGGGCTCTTAGATTACTACTGTCTCCAGCTCTACCATCTGAACCCCAACTCTATGCTTCACATCGCCCTCTTCATTCATGTATGTGAAGCCTTCCTTGGCATCCTCCCCCACTTCCAACTCTTCCGCCGCATGTTCTATCTCAGGCCGCATCCGAACAAGGACCACCCATGCGTTGTTGGCGGGGCAGGTTTCCAACTCTGCGGATCTCTCCGCAAGGAGTACTTCTCTCTTCCCTTAAAATCTTCCAATAAGGGATGGCATGCGGGCTGGTTCTACATTAGCAACCTCGAACCCAGCCTGCCAGCTTTCGTCGGCCTTCCCCCTGTCCCCAGGCCTACTTGGAGCACCGTTCCGGTGGCCCAATGTAACATCCTGGAAATCGAAGGAGTAGAATTCGGAACGTGAAAATCGAAACTCGCAAAAACTTTTTGGAATCATTGCTTCTTATCGTGTTTTTTCAATTTTATTTGCCAATTCAGTTGCGTAAGAATTTCTTCCGGAATTGCTTTGAAGTGAAGTTGAATTAAACCCTAAGCTTTGAGATCCCTCTTGGGAAATAATTCAATATATATATATATATTTAAAGAAGGGTAAACATATTAATTTTGGAGATTTGCAAAAGATGCTTGAAAAGAGTATATTTTGGTTTAAACCTCGATCGGTGGAAGAAAAATAATAAATATTTGGATTTGGGATAAAAATATTTTTGACAAGGAAATATGAATTTAAAAATTAATCAAAGATCCCAAATTATTGATTTTAAAAGAAGAAATAAAAATAGGAAAAATATATTTTGAAAAATAAAAAGTGGGGAAAAGTTTGGAAATATAATTTCAAAATTATTTTGGAAATGTTGAAATTTATTTCGAATTTTTAGAGTGAAAGGAAATGGGAATGGAAAATAGAAAATCAAAATCGGGAAAATAGAGAAAGCGCACTTGTTCATGCGTATGCAGTGTTCGACGACGTCCTCGCGCTCCGTGGCCGCGTCAGCCCACGCCGCGCCGTACCACCGTGCCATGCCGCGTCGTACCGTCGCTCGCGTCACCACGTCCTCGCACAACCGCCGCGCGTGCACCGCATCGGCCACGCGCCCGCGCCATGCCGTCGCCACGCCGCCGACGCCGCCAGTTCGCCCGTACGCCGCGCATGTGCTCGCCGTACCGCGCCGCGCACCCGCCATGCCGCTCGCCGAGCCGCCGTGCAACGTACACGCGCGAGGGCTCCCGAAGTCCACGCTCGCCCGAACGAGTACAGCGGCCACGCCCGCACGGCCGCGCCCGCATCACGGATTCGCTTGCACGTGGCGCCAGGGGCCGGCGCGCGTCGCCCACTCCGCCGCGACGTGCAAACGTACGCGCGCGCTCCGCAGCCGAGCCGCCGCGTGGCCGCTCGGCATTCGCCGAAGCCGGCCGCTCTCCCACCGTTCCGTGCGCTCTCGCCGTGTATAAAAGGGTGGGCAAGCTTCCCCTTCTTCCCCACATCTCGCCGCCACCATCCCACCACTTCGCCTCCTCGCCATCCCCGAAAACCGCCGAGCCACGCCGGATTTTGCCGAGCCACGTCGCCGCCGTGTTCGCCGTCGCCCGCCGATCACCGGAGCCCGCCGCCGCCGCCGCCGGTCGTAAGTGTCTCATGGTCCCATTTTCGCCCGAGTCCAGCGGCACCGCGTCGCCGGCCGAACAGACGCGCCGTCGCCGTCGGCCCAACCGAAGCGCCCTGATCGGGGTAGACGAGGGGGTAGAGAGAGAAGAAAGAAAGGCTTAGGCTAGAGAAAAGAAAAAAAAAGAGAAAAGAAAAGAAGGAGAAAAATTAGAAAAATGGGGAAAATTTTAGAAAAATTGGGGAATATTTTTAGGGAATTTTGGGGAATATTTGTGCAAAAATATATAGTTTTCTCGTGTACTTTTCTCGAGTAAAATGATTTTCTATATATACGATTTTTGGAAATTTCCGTTTACGTGAAATTTTCTTGAAGAATTAATATTACTTTTCTTTTCTTTAAACTACGTTTAACCATGGACTCGGCAAAGATATATCAACGAACCTCTTGAACAACATTCGCTAGATTTCCGCTTCGTCGTTTTATCGACCCCTTTTACAAAAACCCTAAAAACTCGAAACTCGTCGCTACGCCGATTTTGCTATAAAAATCCTCCGTAATTCGAATAGGGTCGTAGGGAAAATGGTTTGGAGAGTTCTTTATGATTTTTCATGCTTTTTCGTTCGTTCTTATCGGATTTTAACTGGAATCCATTTTTCTTTTCCTTTTCGCTCGTATGATTAGCGACCGAGGAGGCGAACGCTGACCCCGCAGGAGACCCCACTCAAGAAGCGTACGAACAAGGCAAGTCTTCACACCCTTTGAACATATTGATCCCAATTGCGAAATGATGTTATTTTAAACTCTAAACATGCATGCTTTACCGAGTTACCTATACTTGTTATGCCATACCTTGCTATTGTTTACCTTTAGAATTACTCCTTGTAACTCGCGATGTGATACAAATAACCGAAGCATAACTTCGGTAAACTGCTTAGCCATGCTATACTTAGATTTATGCATACTCATGACTTTATGAAAAAGCTTTGTGCTTGGGCAACTACCTTAGGGAGGTAGTTGAGATTCGGCATGTGGAGACATGAGCGCCACATGACCATGATGAATTACATTTGATGAAAATTGAAAGTACTAAACAAATGTTTTAGACTGGGGCGGCCGGATGATTTGGGTGGATTCCGGAAAAGGCAAGTGCCGACCCTGGTCAATTAAGGACCGAGCCATGAGATAGCCGGAAACGAGCCAGCACAACCGTACTTCTCGAATGGGTATAGACCTAGCTGACTAGATAGCCAAGCGGAGGCGTATCCTTGCATAGATGGTTCTCTATGATGTGGTTATGGGATGAGGATGAGGCTGCGGCCTTGTTATGAATGGTGGGATTAAACCGATGTTAATTAAACTTAAAGATCCGGAAAGACTTCCCTTACCCCGGGTGCGCGTAACTCCTCTCACCGCTAGAAAAGGACGGCTAGAGTGCATGAGGGCTTAAGTTCATGGAGCGGGTACGCCAAAGTGAGGTTATCGAAAGGCTTTGCCGTGGCCGTCTCATGTGTTGAGGCGTAGGCTCATTTGTTGGGCTGTCACGGAGTACGGGTAAAGTGTACATCCACTGCAAAGTGTGAATGAATCAATCTATTCGAATAGCCGTGCTCGCGGATATTGAGCATCGTGACAAGACTTTCGCTTGGCTAGACTTTGAACTTAAAAATGCTGGGATGGGTTTGCACGATGATTTTATTGTTGGTGGATCAACTTCTCGAGAATGCGAGAAGGGGTGGACTCCCAGAAAATCATGACGAACCGGAGGCGGGAAGCCATCCTTGGAATCACGATGGATGGTAGACGAACCGTCGCCGGGTTAATGAACTATGAAATTAAAACTTGTTTTGGCTAGACGATAGGCTTGTGAAAAGAATTGTGAAAACCGGCTTTACGCAAAGATAACCCTAGCCATGTTCTTTGAATAAACCCGTCATATGCATCAATTCTCGTGTTGACTTGCCGAGTACGGTTGGTACTCACCCTTGCTATACGCACAAACCTCCAGTGATGGAGTTGAAGAGCCGAAGATCCATATGCTTACCACCGGAGGACGAGGGAACCGACGGCGCATATTAGACCTTAGTCCGGTCGTTGCTCGTGGCAATGGACAAGCCGCCGCCTCTTTCCGCTGCCTTATCTAAACTCGTTTTTATATTGTATGCGGACCATAAGGTCCTGTGGGATGAACAATGCCTTCGGGCCTATTTATGTAATAATGGTATTGTAAGACTATTCGTGCATGCGCACTTGATTATCCAGTACTGCATTCGTGGGTACCAACTACTTGATCCAGGGAAATGGTACTATGAACACGAAAGATTCCCGACTCAAAATCGGGGTCCACGAGCTGGTATCGAGCCATGCGACCGTAGGCTAAGACCAAATGGCGCCCTACCCCTAACTAGATGGCTAAAGGGAAATATCCCTACAGTAGGATCAGTTTTAAACTATTATTTCCGAAAATGCAAATATATCTTTTCTACATCTGTATTTCTTTTTACCAAATGATTATGATAGCTCCCTCCCGCTAACCCTAAGTTGCCTGTAAAGCAGATGTCAAACCACGACGGAACTTGGGAAGTCACCTGTTCCGGGACGAAGGGTTCGTGGTCCAACTCCAGTCCCTACTATGGTGCTTGAGATACCCGGAGCCACCCACTTACCACATCAAAAGGCATGGCTCCGAAGAGTATCCACGGGAGGCATTGTATCCATAGAAGCCCGCATGGGAAGCGAGACATCTTATCGCTTCCATACCCGCTACCACCGGGACCTAGCGAAGCAGCTATTCAGATGCGGCTCGCGAGGCTTCCTTCGCCTTAATGCGGAACACCGTGCCGAACTCACAATGACAGAGTTCGTGCATCATCCTTACCGCGAAGAGGGCAACCCGGCCGCACCGTGGAGGCTACCCCGCTGTTACAACCCGATGGTCACGCGTCTATCGTGTTGGGCGAGACAGCGAGACGACATTACGAGGAGGCCCTACTCGAGATCAACGACCAGCGATCACGCCTCAATGATCCGGTCACAGCCACCAAGGCTGCGGAGACCAGATAAGCATTGCCGCAGCTCGCCGCAGCCAATGGTGCTCAAGACGAGCAACTCTCGGACCGCTACATGGCCCGAGGGAGGCTCGGTAGAGCTGGAAGAGCAGCTCGGGAAGAGCAAGCAGCAGATCAACCAGCTAGAGGATCACCGCGCACTCGTCCTGTCTACGCCGCAGTACTTCCACCGAGCCCGTACCATCACATCCCGCCCCGTGCCCGACCACTATTACCATATGACTCCAGCAAGCTTTGATACTTTTCAAGCTATGATGGAGCAAGCTTCATGTTGAGCACGAGCCCGCACCGTACACGGTCGACCCCACGCCGCTACATCCATGGGACCCACCCCGAGCTCCGTACCCGTACCATCCGAGCCGGGATCGGAGAGGGTAACCCCATCCAGATCTCCACCGATACGGAGTCCGAGGCGAGCCCATGGAGATCAAATGGGAGTCTAGCGACACCGACTCAATGGAGGAGGAAGTTCCCCTCGTCGCGACCCACACGGGAGGCCCCTCACCCGCCGACGCTCGCAAGAGTACGCGGCCACCGAGTCGGAAGATTCGGCGTGACTCCGAGGCCACCACCTCCGAGCCGTGGGGACTTCGGTTTGCTTCGGCGGCAGACCACCCACTTCCGGCGCCCGGCTCTTGCGGATGGATGGAGGACTAGGCGGGAGGACCTTCCCGCTCGCGGCACTTCCTATTTCCCTTAATTAGTTGATGTAGTTGGACGATATAATTATTATTGCTATCCTGGCATGAAGGACTGTGTGTGTACGGTCCATGTACCCCCTTATGTAATATGATGAACCCGAGCATCGCCTTGCGATGTCTTAATTCGTATGCTTATTATTATTTCACCTTTGTCTATTGATTGAAAATCATTCAAAGAACTTGAAGAAAATTTCCGAGAACTATAACCTAAACTAGTCCGATCTCTTAAATTCATCTCCCTTCTTCGATGGCACATCGTCGCAGCCGCGGCAACCAACGAAACCCGCCGAACCCAACCCCTCCACCGGCGGAGGTCATGGCTATGCACCCAGCTACTCCAAGCGATTGCAATAATCAAGGAGGTCGAGGAGGATCGAGTCCGGGGAATTCATGAGAGCTAAGCCGCCCACTTTTTCCACGGCCGAAGAACCTATGGATGCCGAAGATTGGCTAAGAGTGATAGAGAAGAAGCTAACTCTCGTCGAGTCCGAGAAGCCGATAGAGTTGTCTTCGCTACTAACCAGCTGGAGGGTCCCGCGAGTGACCGGTGGGACACCTACAAGGAGACACGAGCCGAAGACGCCGGCGAGCCAACATGGGAGGAATTCACGGCTGCATTCCGTGAGAATTTCGTGCCAGCTGCAGTGATGAGGATGAAGAAGAACGAGTTCCGCAGGCTGCGTCAAGGGAACACCTCGGACAAGAATATCCGAACAAGTTCACCCGGCTTGCCGTTACGCCACCAAGTGACTGGCGACGAAGAAGAAAAGATAGACAAATTCATTGAGGGACTAAATGACGAACCGAGGGGACCAATGATCGGGCAGGATCACACCGGTTCCAAAGCCTCATCAACAAGGTCGTCCGACTTGAGCATGACCAAAAGGTGGTAGACAATAACCGCAAAAGGAGGCTCGCTATGGCTCGCCCATTTCGTGGAACGCCACAACGCCCCAAGGGAGCCACCCCGTCGGATGGAAGCCAAACGTTCCGGCAACCGGACGTTTCCCCCCTCCGACCATGTCAACAGTCAGCTACACCTCGTTACGTACGCCCACACCAACCCTAGCCGCTCCAGAAGAAGGAATGTGAGCAATTTTTCAATTGCGGAGAATTCGGGCACTACTCCAATAGCTGCCCAAAACCACGCAACGCCCCGTGCGCACCGGCGCCAATGCAACGCCCGTCGAGGAACCCCACCCCTGCGGCGGGACGAGGTCCTGCTCAGACCCCGCTACCCAACGAGGCGCCACCGGGTTTCGACGTGGTCGGTGAATCATGTGCGGCGAAGAAGCTCGGGAGGACCGAGAGCATATTGATGGGTATGTTCTCTATCAACTCTACACCAGCTTAAAGTTTTATTCGATCTCGGAGCCTCGCATTCATTCATATCTTCCCAAGTAAGCAAACAACACCACCTACACCAAGTAGCACTTAAGAGGCCTATGTTGGTACACTCACCTGGGAGAGACATAACCGTACCCCATGCCTGCATTAATGTGCCCATACGGATTAGAGACGTGGTGTTTCTCTCAAACCTTATGGTACTATCACCCCAAACCATAGATGTCATACTCGGAATGGATTGGTTGACCAAAAATAATGGGATTATAGATGCTCGAAGGGAAGTCACGGTATCCACCCCGTGGGGATCACCGATGAGCATAACTATGGATCAAAACCCAAAGCTATGTGAGCAAGCTGCGGGAGTGTTCACCATGCTGCCCTTAGGCGGAATGCCCGTAGTACAAGAATACCCGGATGTGTTTCCCGAGGAATTACCCGGAATGCCCCGGATCGCGACGTAGAGTTTATCATCGATCTAATGCCCGGTACGCCCCCATATCCAAGAGACCTTATCGAATGCCGCCAACGAGTTAGAGGAACTCAAGAAGCAGTACAAGGGAACTACAAGAGAAGGGATTTGTACGCCCCAGCTCTTCTCCCTGGGAGCCCCGTACTCTTTGTCAAAAGAAGGATGGGAGTATGAGAATGTGTGTGGACTACCGATCGCCGAATGAAGTAACCATCAAGAACAAGTACCCTCGCCCGGATCGATGACCTATTCGATCAACTTAAGGGTGCACAGTGTTCTCAAAGATTGATCTACGGTCGGGATATCATCGTTCAAGATTAGAGCCGGAGATATTCCTAAGACGGCGTTCTCTACACGTTACGGCTTATACGAGTTCACGTGATGTCCTTTGGATTGACCAATGCCCCGCATACTTTATGAACTGATGAACAAGGTATTCATGGAATACCTGGACAAATTCGTGGTGGTGTTCATCGACGATATACTTATCTACTCCAAGAACGATGAGGAACACGCGGAGCATCTACGACTAGTACCGGAAAAGCTACGAGAGCACCACTGTATGCAAAGTTCAGCAAATGTGAGTTCCGGCTCAAGGAAGTCGCTTTTCTTGGTCACGTGGTTTCAGCCTGAGGAGTAGCGTAGACCCCGCCAAGGTCGAAGCCGTTACGGGATGGAAGGCACCCAAGTCGTGACGAAGTCCGGAGTTTCTTGGGCTTGGCCGGTTATTACCCACGGTTTATCGAAGGGTTTTCCACTGTAGCCCGACCTATGACTCAACTTCGAAGAAGGAAAAGAAGTTTGAATGGAATGAGAAGTGCCAAAAAGCCTTCGACCAATTAAAAGAAAAGTTAACCACCGCTCCAATCTTGACCTTACCCGACAACCGGAAGGACTTCGTGATGTACCGTGATGCATCCCGGCAAGGATTGGGAGGAGTATTGATGCAGATGGAAAGGTCGTGGCGTATGCCTCGCGCGATTACGACCCCACGAAGAGAATTATCCCACACACGACTGGAATTAGCCGCAGTTGTACACGCATTGAAGATTTGGAGACACTATCTGATCGGGAACCACTGTGATGTGTATACCGATCACAAGAGCCTAAAATATTTCTTTACTCAGCCTGATCTCAATCTACGACAGAGGCGATGGCTGGAGTTGATCAAGGATTACAGTCTAGGAATCCATTATCATCCCGGCAAGGCAAATGTAGTGGCCGATGCGCTGAGCCGCAAAGCCCAATGCAATCACATGGAATTGGGAGGTATGGCCGCGAACTTCAAGAAGAAGTGGCCGACTCAATCTGCACCCGATTCCTCACGGAGAAGTGAACTCACTGGAAATCCAACCCCTACTGAGAACTCAAATAGAGGAAGCCCAAAAAGGGAATGAGGAAACCCAGGAAATCAAGGAACGCATGGCCGCTGGACGCGCTAAGGAGTTTTCAGTGGATGACAAGGGAATCTGTGGTACAAGAAAAGAATCGTGTGCTTGAACGAGGTGGTTTGAGAGGATTGATCTTAAAGGAAGCCCACGAATCGGCATATTCGTTACATCCCGGAGCACGAAAATGTACCAAGATTTGAAAGGAGAATATTGGTGGCCCAATATGAAGAGAGATGTAGCCGAATACGTAGCCGTGTGCGATGTGTGCCAAAGGGTGAAAGCGAGCATCAACGCCACCGGCTTGCTGCAGCCACTCAAGATTCCCGAATGGAAATGGGACGAGATAGGCATGGATTTCATAGTGGGATTACCCAAAACTACGACGGCTACGATTCCATTTGGGTAATAGTAGATCGGCTCACCAAGACTGCCAGATTTATACCAGTGAAAACTAACTACAACAGCGCCAAGCTAGCGGAACTATATATGAGTAGGATTGTATGTCTTCACGGTGTACCAAAGAGGATCATATCGGATCGTGGTACCCAATTCACATCTCATTTTTGGAGCAAAGTCCACGAGGCACTCGGAAGTCATCTCGCTTTCAGCATCGCCTACCATCCACTGACCGATGGGCGACCGAAAGGACGAACCAAGTGCTGGAAGATATGCCGAGAGCTCGTGCATTGGATTTCACCAAGGATTGGGAGAAATGCTTACCGTACGCCGAGTTCTCTTACAACAATAGCTATCAAGCCGTTTGAAGATGTCGCCAAACGAAGCTTTATTTGGTCGCCGATGTCGAACCCCATTAATGTGGTCAGAAACCGGTGAACGAACCGTATTCGGGCCTGACATAATCAAGGAGGCTGAGGAAAAGGTTCGCCTGATCCGGGACCGACTACAAGCTGCTCAATCACGACAAAAGAGCTACGCGGACACTCGACGAAGAGAATTGGAATTCAAAGAGGGTGACTACGTGTATCTAAAGGTCTCACCACTACGGGGAACACAGAGATTCAAAGTCAAAGGGAAACTCGCACCACGATACGTGGGCCCATTCCTGATAAGCGCTAGGAGAGGAGAAGTGGCTTACCAATTGGAACTGCCCGAGAATCTCTCCGATGTCCACCCGCATTCCACGTATCGCAGCCTGAAGAAATGTCTCTGCGGTACCGAAGAGCAAACCCCGTTAGAAACCATCCATGTCCACAGTGATCTTACCTATCCGTAACATCCAATCAAGATACTAGACGAAGCAGAAAAGAAGACACGAACCAAGTCGTGGCGCATGTACAAAGTACAATGGAGCAATCACACCGAAGAAGAAGCTACCTGGGAGAGCGAAGAATTCCCGAGGACGGAATATCCACACCTATTCAGCAATGGTAAGAAAATCTCGGGACGAGATTTATTGTTAGGGGGTAGGTTTGTAACATCCTGAAAATCGAAGGAGTAGAATTCGGAACGTGAAAATCGGAACTCGCAAAAACTTTTGGAATCATTGCTTCTTATCGTGTTTTTCAATTTTATTTGCCAATTCAGTTGCGTAAGAATTTCTTCTGAATTGCTTTGAAGTGAAGTTGAATTAAATCCTAAGCTTTGAGATCCCCTGGGAAATAATTCAATATATATATATATATATATATATTTGAAGAAGGGTAAACATATTAATTTTGGAGATTTACAAAAGATTCTTTGAAAAGAATATATTTGGTAAAACCCTAATGATGGAAGAAAGATAATAAATATTTATTTGAATGACAAAAATATATTTGAGAAATTAGAAACTTAATATTAATCAAAGACCCCAACTTATTGATTTTAAAAGAAGAAATAAAAATATGAAAAATATATTTTGAAAAATAAAAAGTGGGGAAAAGTTTGAAAATATAATTTCAAAATTATTTTGGAAATATTGAAATTTATTTTGAATTTTTAGAGTGAAAGGAAATGGAAATAGAAAATGGGATTTCAAAATTCGGGAAAAAGAGAAAGCGCACTGTTCATTGGTTGCAGTGTTCGACGCGGTCATGCCGTACCACGCACACGTTGCCGCGACGCCACGCGTTGCGCGCGCGTTCCCATCCCGCGCCGCGTCAAAGCCCCGTACGTCCGCCGTCGCGTCGCGCCGCGCCAGCCGCGCCGTGCCGACGCCCGCCACGCCGCACCCCCACGCCGCTGCAGTACCATGCCCCCACACCGTCGCCTCGCGCCGTGCGCGCGCGGCGCGCGCGCCGCGCCATGCCGTCGCCACACCACCGACGACCGCCCGGTGCACGTCGAGTCGTCGCCGCACCACCGCACACGCGCGCCATGCCATCGCCAGTATCTCGCCGCGCGTCGGCCTCCGCATGGGCACGTCGCGCCTAACGCCGTGCCATCCGCGGTCACCAAGTCGCCGCTCGCCGGCGTCACATGCATGCCCGCACGGCGTCGCCGAGTCGGTCACCACGTCGGCCACGTCGCCGCGACGTGCGCACGCCCGCGCGTTCACCGGCCGACCGCCGCATGGCCGCCCGAGACCGCCGTTCCCGTGCGCCCCGTCATGTATAAAAGGAGGGCGAGCTCTCCTTTCCCTCCACACTTTGCCGCCGCCAACCCTTCCCCTCTTCCTCCCCGCCCACACCAGCAAAATCGCCGAAGCCGCGCCGGATTGCCGAGCCGTGTGCCACCGCCGTTCGCCGTCATCCACCGCACGCCGCCGTCACCGTCACCCGCCGCCGCTAGGTGAGCCCGCGCCGCTCCATTTTTCATCTTGGGCCGCGCCATCACAGTCACCGCCGTCTCCTACGTCGCGCCACCGCCACCGGTTCGGCCGAGCGGGTCGGGGGGTAGACGAGGGGGTAGAGGAGAGAGAAATGTACAGGCTTAGGCTAGAGAAAAGAAAAAAAAGAAAAAGAAAGAGAAAAGAAAAGAAGGGAGAAAAATTAGAAAAATAGGGAAAATTCTAGAAAAATTGGGGAATATTTTTAGGGAATTTTGGGGAATATTTGTGCAAAAATATATAGTTTTCTCGGTATTTTTCCTCGAGTAAAATGATTCTCTATACACGATTTTTGGAAACTTCCGTTTACGCGAAACTTTCTTGAAGATTTAATATTAATTTTTTTCCTTTCTTTAAACTATACTTAACCATTGGACTCGGCAAAGATATATCAACGAACCTCTTGAACAACATTCGCAAGATTTCCGCTTCGTCGTTTTATCGACCCCTTTTACAAAAACCCTAAAAGTCGAAACTCGTCGCTACGCCGATTTTGCTATAAAAATCCTCCGTAACTCGAGTAGGGTCGTAGGGGAAAATGGTTTGGAGAGTTCTTTATGATTTTTCATGCTTTTTCGTTCGTTCTTATCGGATTTTAACTGGAATCCATTTTTCTTTTTCCTTTTCGCTCGTATGAGTAGCGACCGAGGAGGCGAACACTGACCCCGCAGGAGACCCCACTCAAGAAGCGTGCGAACAAGGCAAGTCTTCACACCCTTTGAACATATTGATCCCAATTGCGAAATGATGTTACTTTAAACTTTAAACATGCATGCTTTACCGAGTTACCTATACTTGTTATGCCATACCTTGCTATTGTTTACCTTTAGAATTACTCCTTGTAACTCGCAATGTGATACAAATAACCGAAGCCTAACTTCGGTAAACTGCTTAGCCATGCTATACTTAGATTTATGCATACTCATGACTTTATGGAAAAAGCTTGTGCTTGGGCAACTACCTTAGGGAAGGTAGTTGAGATTCGGCATGTGGAGACATGAGCGCCACATGACCATGATGAATTAAGTTGATGAAAATTGAAAGTACTAAACAAATGTTTTAGATCTGGGCGGCGGATGATTTGGGTGGATTCCGGAAAAGGCAAGTGCCGACCCTGGTCAATTAAGGACCGAGCCATGAGATAGCCGGGAAACGAGCCAATACAACCGTACTTCTCGAATGGGTATAGACCTAGCTGACTAGATAGCCGAGCGGAGGCAGTATCCTTGCATAGATGGTTCTCTATGATGTGGTTATGGGATGAGAATGAGGCTGCGGCCTTCGTTATGAATGTGGAATTAAACTACTGTTAATTAAACTTAAAGATTGGAAATGTCTTCCCTTACCCCGGGTGCGCCAGAACTCCTCTCACTGCTAGAAAAGGACGGCTAGAGTGCATGAGGACATAAGTTCATGGAGCGGGTACTGCCAAAGTGAGGTTATCGAAAGGCTTTGCCGTGGCCGTCTCATGTGTTGAGACGTAGGCTCATTTGTTGGGCTGTCGCGGAGTACGGGTAAAGTGTACATCCACTGCAGTGTGAATGAATCAATCTATTCGAATAGCCGTGCTCGCGGATATTGAGCATCGTGACAAGACTTTCGCTTGGCTAGACCTTGAACTTAAAAATGCTGGGATGGGTTTGCATGATGATTTTGTTCGCTGGTGGATCAACTTCTCGAGAATGCGAGAAGGGGTGGACTCCCCAGAAAATCATGACGAACCGGAGGCGGGAAACCATCCTTGGAATCACAATGGATGGTAGACAGAACCGTCACCGGGTTAATGAACTATGAAATTAAAACTTGATTTGGCTAAACGATAGGCTTGTGAAAAGAATTGTGAAAACTGGCTTCACGCAAAAGTAACCCTAGCCATGTTCTTTGAGTAACCTTATCATATGCATCAATTCTGTGTTGGCTTGCTGAGTACGGTTGGTACTCACCCTTGCTATACGCACAAACCTCCAGCTGATGGAGTTGAAGAGCCGGAAGATCCATATGCTTACCACCAGGAGGACGAGGGAACTGACGGCGCATATTAGACTTTAGCTCCGGTCGTTGCCTGTGGCAATGGACAAGCCGCTGCCTCTTTCCGCTGCCTTATCTAAACTCTGTTTTTATATTGTATTCGGACCCTAAGGTCCTGTGGGATGAACAATGCCTTCGGGCCTATTTATGTAATAATGGTATTGTAAGACTATTCGTGCATGCGCACTTGATTATCCAGTACTGCATTCGTGGGTACCAACTACTTGATCCAGGGAAATGGTACTATGAACACGAAAGATTCCCGACTCAAAATCGGGGGTCCACACTTGGCTCTCATAAACTCACCTAAGCTTGATCCTCCGTGTTGTCCTTGGTTGTTGGCAATGGCTTGAAGCAATTGGGTTTGTGAAGCCATGACCTCTGCTAGGGTGGTAGGGTTAGGTTCCGACGGGTTCTCAGTAGCTGCTGAGGCTCTACGACGGTGCGCCATCTGAAAAGTATAGATGGGGTAAGGGATTAGCCTACTAAGGTCACGATTCTAATCGATCCCGTTTCTTTCTTTTTGTTTACGTTAAGTTGTTTCAGATGATCTTTTGCACACAACAAGCATGGTGGAATAAACTCATTTAAGACATAACATGGAGCTTCATATTAGTTCGTAGATGTTACATCAGGGGGATACATTGGACATGCGTAGTCCATACAACACAACACAACAACACTAATATCGATCTAGGGTCTTCATACACAAGGGTAGGGGCATGGTCGTTGCTGTCTTAATTCCATCCAAAGCAAGACCGAGTTGATGCGGACTTTTGTCTAGTTGTTTGGCGCGCCGATGCGGGGTTGCCTCCTATGGCTGTTGTATTGGCACCGGTAAGAGGAGGGATCTTTGTGTGACTTGGGGCATTGGTTGGCATAGTGTCCAAATTCCTCACAGTTGAAGCAAGTCACATTCCTTTTCCTAGGGGCAGCCAGGATAGGTGTTGGAGTGCGAAACGGTGCGGTAGTTGTCCTAGGGCAGTCATTGGCATAGTGTCCTAACTCTCCACAGTTGAAGCAGTGCACATTCCTCTTTAGACGTCTGGGAATCTCCTCGGCATCTTCGGGGGTACACACGTGCTCGTGATGATCATCCCCCGATACCACCGTGGTCCATTTTGGTGACTTCCTCTTCCGGAGTTGGATGGTGAACCGAGCCCTTGGCCGGTCGTTGGATTGAATTCCTTGTCCTTCCTTCCGCACTGTATCTCCCCTCGATCCGGGTTAGGTGTGTTTTCCCGCACTTGTTCCTTATTCCATATCCTTGTTCCATGAAGCCGTAACGAGGGCCAAGTGTTTCCTTCCCTCCTAATGGTGGATTTGGCGTTTCTCTCTCGTGGGCTTGACAAGTATATTCGCAGAGTCATCAAGGCTTGAGTCGGAACGTGCCGATGTTGCTCGGACACGAACCCAAAACTTGAAGGTGTCGTTGCATTTGCTGCACCATCATGATCATCAATTGTGTCCGGCTAGCCATTATCGGGCTAAGGTCGGATTCATAGGGGAAGAAGGTGGAATGCCCATAGGGTCGCTCGTGTTGATCCATGAGATTGCGAGATCTTGATTCCTCGCCCTTGTTCTTTCCCATCTATTGTCGAGAGAGAAAGAAATCGGAAGAACAGTTAAGCTCGGTTGGGACCTTGTTCTGTGCACTCTTATTGCATTAGCGGGTGGAATAAACAATCTCCTAAGCTTTAACACGGTCACGATCCTATATCTATTTTTGAAGATAGTTTAGGTATAGAGAAAGTAAAATCAAATGTTTGTAGAGAAATTGGGGTGAGAGAGAAATATGTTTGTTTTGTGAAAATAGTTTGTATTTCCAAAATAATCCTATGTAGGGATATTTCCTTTTGACCAGCTATAAAGGGGTAGGGCGCCGTTGGTCTTATCCTACGTCGCCTTGCTTCCGATACCAGCTCCAGAGACCCCGTTTTTGAGGACGGGAATCATTCGTGTTCATAGTACCTTATCCCTGGATCGAGTAGTTTGGTACCCACGAATACGGTTCGATTACCAGTGCAGAGTGCACGAATAGTCTTACAACGAAATTATTACAATAATAGGCCCGAAGGCAATATCCAAGTACATATAGGACCTCACGGCCGGATACAACCGAAAACAGAAATTAGATGAGATAGCAGACGGAAGGAGCGGCATGCCGATTGCCACAGCAACGCCGGGGACTAAGACTCGTTGCGCTCCATTGTCTTCATTCCTCCTAGTAGTATGGGTACGGGTCTTCCTCATTTCCTTCATCCGGAGGTTTGTGCGTATAGCAAGGGTGAGTACCCAACGTACTCAACAAGCCAACACGGAATGATGCACATGATAGGGTCATTCAAAGGATGGCTATGGTTTATTTGCGCAAAGCCAATTTTCACAAATCATTTCACAAACCTAACATCTAGCCAGGTCAAGTTTTAGGTCCATAGTATATTAAGTCGGCGACGGTTCGTCCACCATCCATTGTGATCCCAAGGATAGCTTCCCGCCTCCGATCCGTCATGGTTTTACGGGGTGTCTTTCTCCTTTCTCTCGATAGAGAAGTTGGTTTCCCCAGCACATAAAGTCATTATGCAATCCCACCCATCATTTTAAAATTTATGAGTCTAGCCACGGGAAACACTTGTCACGTCGCTCATTAACCGTGAGCACGGCTATTCGAATAGATTGATTAACTCACACCTGCAGTGGATGTACACTTTACCCGTACTCCGCAACTACTCATTGAATGAGCTTACATCCCTCTATATGGGACGGTCACGGCAAAGCCTTTCGATAACCTCACTTTGGCAGTACCCGCTCCATGAACTTAAGCCGTCATGCACTCTAGCCGTCATTTTCTAGCAGTGAGAGGAGTTCTGGCGTTCCCGGGGTAAGAGAAGGAATTGCTCTATCCTTGAACTTTCCATCTTCATGTCCTTTTCTTCATGTCTTCATTTCTTCATGTTGATCGCATGCCCGATCTCCGCCGTACCAACCAGCGGTACACCCCGCGGAAGGCCCTTAACTATCGTCCGAGGCACCCACCGGTGGTGCACCCCCACCGGCAAGCCCTTACCTCAACGCCAACACCTGAACCTACTATGCAAGGATACTGCCTCCGCTCGGATATTTAATCAACTAGGTCTATACCCATTCGAGAAGTACGGTTGTACTGGCTCGTTCTAAGTTGTAGTCTCATGGCTCGGTCCTTAATTGACCAGCGACGGTACTAGCCTTTTCCGGAATCCACCCAAATCCATCCATCCGCCCCAGTCTAAAACATTTGTTTGTATTTCATTTTTCATCAAAGCCATTTCCAACATGATCAAGGCAACGTGGCGCTCATGTCTCCACTTGCCGTGTCTCAACCATCTTCCCAAGATAGTTGCCCAAGCACGAGGCTTATTTGTAAAATCATGAATATGCAAGAATCTAGTATAAGCGTGGCTAAGCATTTTACCGAAGATAACCTCCGGTTGCATCACATCGAAGGTTTACAAAGAATATTTCTAAGGGTATTCAATATCAAGGCAGGATATATCAAGAATAGGTACTCATTTGTGTATAGCATGCAATTTATAATTGAAAACAACATCATTTCACAAAGTAGGATCAATATGTCCAAAGGGATGTGTTGACTTGCCTTTCTCGCACACTTGTTGGTTGGGGTCTTCTGCGTATTCAACGCCTTC
This sequence comes from Oryza australiensis, assembly GCA_019925245.2. Classification (NCBI taxonomy): domain Eukaryota; kingdom Viridiplantae; phylum Streptophyta; class Magnoliopsida; order Poales; family Poaceae; genus Oryza; species Oryza australiensis. Next base: position 663,527 of record JAIFGZ020000436.1, read on the forward strand.
CTCGGACGCTAATCGCACGTGCGAGAAATCAAATTTGAATTCGATTAGAATTCAAACAGAATCCAGCAAAATCCAAAAGAAAACCAAGTAAATCGCAATAGCGGCTCCTAACACTAGGCTATGACTCGTGCGAACCTAGGCTCGAGTTTCGACGAACTCCGGTTAGAGCGAAAGGGGTTATAAGGATTCAAAGTTTTGTATTGGATCCGCTTTTGTTAAGAAGGGTGCGATATTTATTTTAATATGCTTAAAGTTTGAGAAATACTAGAGTTGATGATTCAATTAACAAATAGAAGTGATTACCATTCAATTTCATCAAGTTATTCTCGGGTCGAGAAGTCCTAGGGTTTATAATAATTGAATCCGAAAATAACTAGTTAACCCTAGATTTTAATTTCAGAAAATCCATATGATAAAATTAGTGCTTAATAAAAATTTTAGGTGACAATTATATTCCCAATGTTTGGAACCATATTGGTTACTTTAGATTTCGGAAACCTACGATAATGTTAAATAACAAGTCATGATAATATCTTAACTATAGCTATGTTAAATAATATTGGTGAATTCCTAATAATTCAAAGTTTAGATAAAAGTTGCACTTAGGTCATAAATTAGTCTCATAATTATCCCCTAAATAATTTAATTAAAAATCATACCTTATCATCATGGTTATAAAAATACTTTAGGTTGATTATATTTTGTTGTGATTACTAATTTGAGCAAATGAATTCAGGGTTTTTGGAAAAGATTGTGAAATAATAGATTTTAATTTTCTAAGCAACCTTTGTAAAAATTATTCCAAAATAAATTTATATTTATACCTACTCTACTCCTTCAAATCTTATTCCCTATATTTTTATTATTTTCCCAATTTTTTTTCTTATTTCCTTTATTTTCCTTTACACCCTTCCTTCTCTGTTCTTCAAACCTCTAGGCTCTCTCTCGACGTGTGGGCCGGCGGAGAGAGAGAAAGAAAAGAAAAAAAATGAAAATCGCCAAAATCTCGCGTGGTGGGGTTCGAACGCAAGACCGGCGATCCTTCTCTCTCGTCTCTCTCCCGCGCCAAGCGGTTTCTTGCTCCTTTCTTTCTCTCTTTTTCTTTTGTTCCCTTTTCCTCTATTCTTCTTCCTCCCGTGCGGGCGTCGGTGGGGTAAGGGCAAACGACGGCGAGGGGAGGCCGGGACTCGAGATCAGCTAGGCTCTACACCACCTAACTGACACACGGTTCTCGTCCCAAGGCACGGCTGGGCCGAGAGGCGATGAATTGAGTCGGCGGCGGTAGGGTGGTCACGGCGGCGGAGGCGCACGTCGGCGGCGCGTTCCGGTGATAGCACGGCCATGGCGAGGGGCTTGGGAGCATCCTAGGGACTCAGCGGTGCTAATGGCGACGATGGTTCGGCAAGAAAAGCAACGGAGCGACCTAGCAACGTGCGCAAGGTGACGGCCGGGGCAGGGGAGTTCGGCGGCGCTCGTCGCCGGCGATTTCCGGCGGTGCATTGACTCGGGAAAGTGGGGTAAAAGGTAGAGCTGAGTGTGGGGAGCATGATCGTACCTTCAATTTGGGAAGAACTCGACCGAGGACGATGAATTTCGATTCTTTGCTCCGGGCGGCCGAATTAGGGTTCCCCCGACCGAGCTTCGTTCTTTTGTGAAATTCTTCGCGCACGGGCTATGGCGGCTGAGAATATTTGAGGGGTTTTGCAGAGGGACAAGAAGCGGTCAAGTTTCGTGTTTGGAGCTCGGCTCGAAGAGGCTTCTTGTAGCCGATGGAGGGAAAGGACGACGCGACGTCGACCATGGCGCGGCGTCAGCGTATGGTGCGCGTGTGTGGCCAACGAACGCGCGGGGTTTCCCCAGTGTTGCCGAGGGCGGTTCGGCGCATGCGTTGTACAACGGGGAACGGCGAGAGAGCGGCGGGGCATCGGCGAACGGCGGGCGGCCACGCGGCGGGCGGCGCCACGCGCTGCGCGTGCGCGCGCACGTCGCGGCGAACGTGGCGATGCGCGACATGGTACGGTGACGCTGTGCACGGCGTGGCGAGCGGCGACCGGCGGCGGGTGCGCGCGTGCGTGTACGGCGGCATGGCGAGCGACGTGGCGAGCGCGTGCGTTGGACGGGGTGAGCGCGGCGCGGCCGCGTCCATGGCCAGCGCGACCGCACCGGCGAACTGTGTGCGTGGAAGGTAGCGCCGACGGAACGTGTGTGCTCGAGGCCCCCGGTACGGCGCGGAACGGCGGGCGACGTGTGGCGCGCGCGCAGCGCGGGACGTTGTCGAACACCGCGATGCGAGAACAAGTACACTTTTTTTACCCGATTTAATTTTCTAATTTCCCTTCCTATTTTCTTTCATCCTAAAAATCCAATATAAATTCTAATATTCCCAAAATAAATTTGAAATTATACTTTCAAACTTTTTCATCCACTTTTTATTATTAAAAATATATTTTTCTTTTCTAATTTATTGTTTTTTTCAAGAAGGTAAGACCTTTGGTTACAATTAATTTTTCTACTCCGTATTTTCTTTTCAAAAATATTTTTATCACCCATATTTAAATAATATTTACTTTTACATTATTAAATTAGAGTTTAAACCAAGAGTATATACTTTTCAAAGTGACTTTTATAAATTTCCAAATGTTAATTATTTATTCTTTTCAATTTATATTTTGAACCTTTTCTTCCATCTGGGATTTCAAAACACTTGGTTTTTCTCTAACCTCAAATTAAATCATTTCCAAAATAAATTTCATGCAACCAAGTTGGCAAATAAGAAGCAATAAGCACGATCAAGAAGCAACAAGCAAAAAGTTTTTGTAAGTTCTGATTTTTGATTCCCGGTTTTAAATTCCTCGATTTTTAGGATGTTACAGGGATTGAGATCGATCCCAAGAAAGTTGAAAAGATTCAAGACTTTAAAGCGTCGGCATGTAAGAGGAAAGTTCAGAGGTTGCTAGGTAAAGTGAACTATTTGAGAAGATTCATATCTAACCTAGCAGGTAAAATCGATGCTTTTGTGCCTATTCTACGCTTGAAGAAAGAAACTGATTTTACTTGGGGGGCAGCACAACAGGAGGCATTTGAAGGTTTGAAAAGATATTTATCTACTCCGCCCGTGGTGCGAGCTCCTAAAGCCGGAATTTTGTTTCGGTTGTATATTGCTGCTGAAGACAAAGTTATTAGAGCCGTTTTGACACAAGAGTAAGACGGTAAGGAGTATGTAATTACTTATTTAAGTCGCCGTCTTCTAGATGCCGAAACGAGGTATGTATTTGTAGAAAGGCTTTGTCTTTGCTTATACTATGCTTGTACCAAGTTACGTCATTACTTGTTATCTAGTATATGCATAGTTATTTGTTAAATCGATGTAGTTAAGCACATGCTGCAAAGGCCAATTCTAAGTGGTAGAATTGGCAAGTGGGCGCATACATTAATTGAATATGATTTGGCCTATGAATCGTTGAAATCTATGAAGGGCCAGATTGTAGCGGACTTTATAGTAGATCACCATATAGATGTTGATTGTGGAGATGAAGTCCGTTTAGTTAGTGTTACACCTTGAAAAGTTTATTTTGATGGCTCTTCGTGTAAGGAGGGTCAAGGCATAGGTGTAGTTTCAGTTTCCCCCAATGGTCAATGCTTTGAAGCATCGGTTCGTTTAGAATATTATTATACAAATAATCAAGCCGAATACAATGCTTTGTTATTTGGTTTACAAGTAATGGAGATCGCTGGAGCTACACACGTAGAAGCGTTCGGTGATTCGAAATTGGTGGTGCAACAGGTTGCCGGGGTCTACAAGTGTTTCGACAGATCATTGAACAGGTATTTAGATCAATGCCTAGATATTATTGCCAGTTTCGATGAATTTACTATTAAGCATATTGCTAGGAATGAAAATTCTAGGGCAAATGACTTAGCTCAACAAGCATCTCGTTATAGTATCAAAAGAGGTTTATTTTTCATATTGGATCAACCGATGCTTGAGTATAGTCTTTTGGGAGAAATTGGCAAAGAGGTAGACCGTAGGCGGTCTGACCGGCGCATTGTCCCGATCTGACCATGGATGGCATCCGGTCTGACCAGCGTGCTGTCTGACCGCGGGTGGTTTTCGGTCTGACCAGCATTGCTTGGCCGGTCAGACCGACTTCACAAAAGGTGCTGGGGGGCACAGTCTTTCTCAATACAGGGGCTGAATTAAGTGAGAATTCGGACATGTGTGCCCTAGAAACAGTAAATGATTGGCGAATTCCTTTGATTAGCTATTTGAAGGATCCTAGTCTTAGGGTTGATCGAAAAATTCAGCGGCAAGCGTATAAGTATACTTTGCTTGATGACAAGCTGTATTGCCGAAATATAGATGGTGTACTATTAAAATGTTTAGATACCGAACAATCTAAAGTTGCTATGGCTGAAGTTCACGAGGGAATTTGCGGGACTCATCAATCAGCCCATAAAATGAACTGGCTGCTTAGGAGAGCAGGGTTCTGTTGGCCGAGAATGATTGATGATTGCTTCAGATATTATAAAGGTTGTGAAGCTTGTCAACGGTTCAGTAATGTCCAATTGGCACCGGCTTCGGTGTTGAATCCTATTATTAAACCATGGCCGTTTCGGGGGTGGGCTTTAGATTTTATTGGTCAAATTTATCCTCCGTCTTCAATGGGGCATCGGTTCGTGCTAGTGGCGATGGATTATTTCACCAAGTGGGCGAAGCCATGCCACTCAAGAATATGACGCATAAGGAGGTAATTGATTTTATTCTGAAGCATATTATCCATAGATTCGGCATTCCTCAAACATTAACTACAGATCAAGAAACTTCCTTTATGTCTAAAGAAGTGAAAAATGTTGCCGAATCTTACGATATTAAGCTGTTGAGTTCGTCTCCTTACTACGCTCAGGCTAATGGACAAGCCGAGTCTTGTAATAAGAGATTGTTGAAGCTGATCAAGAACAAGATCGAGGAACATCCGAGAAGGTGGCATGAGGTGCTTTCTGAAGCTTTATGGGCGCGCAGGATATCTAAGCATGGTGCTACCAAGGTGATCCCTTTTGAGCTGATTTATGGACAAGAAGCCGTTTTACCAGTTGAGGTAAATCTTGGCTCTCTTCGATATATAAAGCAAGACGATTTGTCAGCCGAAGACTACAAGTTCTTGATGGGTGATAATCTTGATGAAGTGGTCGATAAATATTTAAAGGCTTTGGAAGAAATAGAAAAAGAAAAGAATAGAGTGGCCAAAGCATACAACAAAAGGGTGAAGGCAAAGACGTTCCAAGTAGGAGATCTAGTATGAAAGACTATTTTGTCTTTGGGTTATCGATCTAAAGAATTCGATAAGTGGTCGCCGAGTTGGGAGGGACCTTATCGGATATACGGAATCGTTCGGGGCAATACGTATTTCTTGGAGATCCTTCAGGGAGAATGGTTTCAACGGGCTATCAACGGTAAATATCTGAAGAAGTACTTCCCAAGTATTTGGCAAGATGCTTAGGGGATGTTGTGGCCGGTAATTAAGTTATCGTCCCAAGGTAAAACATGACTCATGCTTTTAGATTCACGATGTTCATCATAAAAGGCAGGGGGCATGTGTTTACACCCAAAATTGGCACCAAGGAATCAAAATAGGGAAGATTGCCAATATTTGGAAATCTGCCGGTTTCCTTCGGAAAGGCTGGTCTGACCGCCGTGTATAGGCCGGTCGGGCCGGGCGTGGGGCGGTCGGACCAAAGGCATGTGGCCGGTCGACCGGCGAGACTCCGAAACCTAGATGACTTCGTCGGTATTCGGGTTTCCTTTCTCCATACGGTGTATCTCGGGTTTCCAAACATGTCTATCCCGAATTGGACGTAGAGAAGGGCCTGTGAAGGGCAAGACCAACCCCTATATAAGGGTCAAGGCCGGTTCAATTGTAATAGCAACCAACACAACATACAATCAATCTACTTGAATCGTTTTTTTAATATTTTCTACTTTGCCCAAGTTTAGTCCATCTTTGTCGGTTTGCGTCGTAAACCGTCTGTCGCCGCTGTGAGAGTGTGACATCCCTTTGTAGGGTTTGTCCCGAAAACCTCTCGTTTGCTCACGAGACGAGTAGTTATCAGTATATCCATCTAAATCGGTTCCGCTAGCCGATTTGATCTACAAAACCCACTTTGTTCTAGTTCTTGCTAGATTGAAGTGGTTGGTGACTCCGTACCAAGAACCACCGCAAATCTTTAGGTGAATCGATCGTGTTCGTGCCTTTGTCAAAAAAGGTGCCAACATATATATATTCGAAGTAGGTAGTATATATCACAATTGAGATCAGAAACCTCAAATTCGGCTATAGTCGTGAACTTGTTGTTGTACAGAATTCGCATATTGTAGCACACATGAAATCCGCACTAGTCGCCTATTTGTTGTTTGACTGGAAAGTCCATTTTGTGGATGAGGCTTTTTTGGTAATTGTTATGCCGGCCTCCTTTCTCCACATATGTTCCCCACACTTTGTTGATTGCTTCTTGGATCGGGGTCCAGTCATACGTCTTAGTTTTTTTGGAGTTTTATGTAATGACATGTACTCTACTTTGGCATAATGACCAGAAGGATCCAATGGGCACTGTGACATTAATATAGTGAAAGTTAAATTCTAAAGCACTATGTGTCATGCAATTGCATATATTAGGGTACACACTTACTATTGATTATAGGCGCACAGAAAGTACTTCTTGTCTTGGTTGAACAACAAAGTCTCAACTATGTAGTCCACCATGGCCTTCCTATCGTGTTGAAGATTGGCGACCATGACCAATTGTGGATCCAGAAAGGCCACTTCCGGTGTATATCTCTGGCACCACTTCCAACTATGCCAACATACAAGACAATGTCACTTATAAGCGTGTTATAAGGATTATTGTTACCAAAATTGAGAAACACAAGAATACTTACAAGAAGTAGTACTTGAGTAGACTTGTGTTCATCGCTCGTAGTCTGTAGAGGTCGAACAGATCCTTAAAGTCTATGGCAATGTAGTTTTCAGGCCTAGAAAATGGTTTTTCATTGTGATAGCCTATGATGTCATTCTCCTTGTTCATACTCTTGCTTCTCCTCTCTATGTAGTAGAGGTGGAGCTCCCTGCAAGCTCTGTCCATCGTTCGTAGGGCGTCGTCACCAACCAAAGGCAAGCCTAGTTGGAACAACACTGAAGGAACGTTCTTGGTCATGTCTAGCTTCTTCGGAGCTAGACGCGAGGGCTGCACCTTGCCTTGGGCTCTTCCTCTCACCCTTGCCGTAGGTTTTTTGTTAGTTATTTAAGGAGGAGAGGAACATGCCTTCCTTGATTTCTTGAGCGGTGGGGGATTAATGGTTGTACTATCGGCCTCCATGTCACCTTGTCGAACAGCTGGAGCTGGAGCGGCTGGAGGAGCAGGTGTCGGTTGGGGCGGTGGCTGAGTGCTCGGTGGAGTGGCTGACCTCAGAGTCAACTTGATTTCAATGAGGTCCTTCTGCCATTGAATAAAAATTCCACGTGCAGCCCTTAGGGTTAGGATCTCGTCGTTCGGTGGATGCTGCAGTGGCAAATGGGTCCATTCGTTCTTCACCGTGTCGACTTGCACTTTCTCCTGGTCAACCATCAGTTGTGCCCCATGCACACTTGTATCAGGGTTGGCTTAAAGGCAAGTCCCTCGGTCCACCGGAACCATGAAGGTTGGCATCACCTTAACCTTAGCACACGTTAGCTGGTTCTGCAATAGATTCATCAATAATTTTAGAATACTATATTATAAGGATTTGTTAAGACTGTTACGCATTGTGGCCAATAGCTTTACCATTATTTAATCAACGGCAGCTGGGACTGGTTGTGGAGGTTCTGCCGCCTCAGTTGATGCGCAACTGCTCCGTCTCTGTGTTGGACTGTCTCGGTGCGGAACGACGGCGTGCTAGGCGGTCGGAAGCTCTACTCGCATCTCTTCCCGATCGGGTAGCCATGTCTTGCAGCTTCTCCCGTAATTCAGAGCTTAGCTCGGCTCGACATTATCACGGCCCGATTTTCGTTCGGGATTAAAAATCATTTAATAAATCATTTTTTAGAAATTGAATAAAATGAAAAGCAAAGTAAATCAAGTGAAACTATTAAGGAAATTAAATTTTCCTCTAAAAATCATGGCTGAAAATATTTTTGTAATATTCTCCATGCACTAAAATACTCTCGAAATTTTCCGTGAAATTTTGGAGCTCAAGAAATAATTTTAATAATACAAAGAACACTTTAATAATTATTTAATTAAATAAATTAAACATTAAATGAGCTGGAGATATTTTTATTAAATACTTTAGGTGTTCTTATATTTTCAGGATTTTTTTTGGAATTATTTGGGCATCGGAAGTATTTACAAAAATTAAAGGATGTTAGGGCAGAAAAGTCTACTTTACCTCAGCCGCTGCTATAGTACCAAACAGTAGCCGAACAACTGCTGTTTGTTTCCTCTGCCAAATCCGGCCCAATCCTTTGCCAAATCAAAAATTAGTTGCGGGAACGGATTCATCTCGATATCCTCTACATTTCCCCCAAGAAATCCCCATCAATCCCGTGCAAAATCGCGCGATTTTTGGCCTCATTCTTATCCCGACGAACTCAGGATAAACCCAAAAAAATCCGACGGCAAATCCTCTCGTCTCGGTGCCGGTCTCTCCCTTCCAAGCCTATAAATAGAACCCCCATGATGTCCTCCTCGGTTTTCCTCTTTTTCCCGAATTTTTCCCATGCCCTAGAGCCGTCGCCATGCTCCCCATCTCTCTCCGCCGCCAGCCTCAACTTCGGCCATGTTTTCCCGTCGTCTCGGCCATTCCGAGTCAATGTCGTCGCCACCTCCGGCATCGCAGCAATGAGGAGAAGCTCGGCCACCGGTTCCCTTGTGCCAAGCACCATCGGAAGCCACTCTTCACCGTGAAACCCGAGCGCCACTACCACTTTTGTGCCTCCAGCCGCACCTAGCCGCCGTCTCCGTCATTGCCGAGCTTTGCCGTAGCCACCGTCGGCATTGCTGAAGGGAGGGGAAGCCCGTCCTTCAACTCTCCTCTGCCAAAGGTCACCGGAACACCGCCGTCACCATGAACCCGACCTTGCCGCCGCTTCCACCTCGTCGCTGGCCATCTCCCTTGGTTCCCTGTCGTCGTGTAAGTGTCGGTAAGGTTCGCCACAACCTCCTCTTCCTCCGCGTGCTCTCGGTTTCCGTCGCTGTGTTGCCGCTAGTTGTCATCGCCATCGCCCAATTCTTGCCGACGTCGTGCCGACGTGGCCGTCTATCTGTCGCCTAGTCGGCCACCACATAGCTCTCCCTCCTTGTGTGGCACACCTCACTGTCAAGTCGTTGCCGCATCTTTGCAAGCTAGCCGCCACATCGTTTTCCACCTACATGGCATCCATCCTGTAAATACTAAATCTGGTTCAATCTCGTTCGTCGGATCTAGGTCAAACCCCGGTCATTAAATCAGAGCCATCCATCCTTTCTTTTCAGTTCAATCCTAGCCGTCCGAATCCTTGTGATCCCGTGGACTGATCGGAGCTGATGTCTTAAACATCCTTTTTCAGTTCAAAATTAATTAAAAATTGTGTAATAAATCATTTTAATTTATAGAATTTATTTAAATGGTCCAAAACAAATTCATATGAAATCCAAATTAGGCCGTTCAAATTGCAAAATTCATCCAAAGTTAAGCTCTACATGTTTATTTACTTTTTATGTATTGTTCTTTGGTTTTTATTAGGGTTTTTTCTCGTTTTGCGTGCCAGCGTGTAGTTTCCGCCGTTTCTGGAGTTCGCGCTCACGAGGAAAAGAGTCCAGAAGTTTGTTTGAAGAAGCAAGGCAAGTCACACTTCCCTTGAGGCATATTTATCCTATTTTTATAGATGTTTTATGTTTGAAAATAAAATTGCATTGCTTTGCTAATTACATGGAAGGATGGAATACCTGTCTGCTTATTTGTGCCTTATCTACTTGATATCCGTCCTTTGCTAAACTTGGGTGATAACTTAACTAGCTTTAGTCAGTGATGTTGATTTTAGCTAGAATTATATGCTTAGTCATGCTTAATTAACACTAGCTCACTAAATGGGATAATTACACTATTTATTCCAGTCTCTGATGAGCTGCAAGCTCGAAACACCTGGCCATGTCTCATTGGTCATAATTATCTCAACTAGAATATGACATAATGGTGCGCTGGGTGCATGGTTTTGGATGGTCACACACCATGGCAATTAAGGACCGGTTCATGGGAAACCCTGGAAGAATTACAGCGCTTATCACAAAAAAGAATGAGTAACTACTTGACTCATAGTATAGCTTTCCTCTGGCCGACGTACCCTAGTGAGGATGGGCGTGATGGAGTTGGGTCGGCCCCGGTTTTACGGGTTGATCGGCTTTCGGATTCACCGTGGCACGTGGGGGGGCTGCCCATTACCCTTAGGGGAGTGGGGGCGAAACCTTGGTGTGATATCGCTTGGTTAGGGGAGTTATGCGAAAGGTCTTGCCACGATTTCCCCCTTTGCAGTATCATGGTGGTACTTCAGGGCATGATAACATGTGTGGAATCGTGTCTTGTGGGTAAAGTTGCGCACCTCTGATTATAGTAAAACTATTCGAATAGTCGTGTCCACGGTTATGGGCGATCAACCAGATTCACTATGATTAGTCCCACTACTAAATAATTTGATTTAATGGAATTGGTTTAGTTCAGGTGGAATGGTTGGGCATGTTCAACGTGGGGATAACGTCGTCCAGTGGAAGATTAATATTGCCTTACTTACTCTATTGTTTTACTGTCTTTAAACATTAAATGTTTGTAAATCGCATTTATGCAAAATAGTCCCAAGCCACTCTTCTCTCCCCTTGCATGTCTGCATTTCTCGGTGTGGTTTGTTGAGTATGGTGGTTGTGCTCAGTCTTGCGATTTTTCCCCCTTTCAGAAGTGTAGTGCTTCTGAGTTGAAGATGGAGTTAGAAGACCAAGGCTCAGACCCTAGTTGAGTTTGCCTGTGGAGTGGAGCTGAAGCCCTGCTAGTGTCGTCTTTCTTTTCCGCTGCAGTTTTTGGGTGTGAGGACTAAGTATTTTATTTTACGCTTTTCTTTACGTTTGGATCTATGTATTAATTTGTCGTTTTGTGTACCCTGGTTGATTCTTGGACAGGGATTTAATACGCTAAATAGTCTGGAAATTTGGGATGAATTTCTGGGCATGACAAGTTGGTATCAGAGTCATCTCGACTGTAGGTTGAGCCAAATGGTCAAACCCTAAGGACAAGTTTGTGAAAACATTATTTGTGAAAATATCTCTTCTATCCCTCTGGAGTCTTTGCAAAGTGATTTGTCAAATTTCTCTCCTTTCCCCTCCACCTCTCTTAGCTATTAAACCTGGAGGACAAACCCAATTGTTCGTCAACCGTTGAAAGTCAAGTCAAGCCCCAAGCTTCAAGCAAGCCGATCAAACCAAGCGGAAGTCGGCGCTTCTCGAGGATCAAGCGAAGTTTTCCGGAGCTCACCTAGAACCCAATCTTTCCTGAAAGAGTAGCATCGATAGATCCTAGGTCGTGTGTTGTTTCCTATGTGCAAGTGTATGACTCACATCAGTGGTGAGGATGTGACCATACTAGGTTGTTTGCTTAATCAAATTGAAGAGTAAATATCTACCCACATCAGATCAGTAGATAAGTGGGTTAAGGTCTTATCTTTAGCAAACCCTCTCTTCCACCCCTTTCGTCTGGGTAGCAGTTGGTCAGTGCCAGAGAAAGTGTCATCAACCACAGTACCCTCAGTAGTGTGTTGAGGCCAGAAACCTTCAGGTCAAATCAGATTGCAATCTAGAGCCTGTGCCGAAACCCCGTCTTTGTTCAGTTTCTGGTTCCCCAAGATCAGATGTTGAATCCACAAGCAGTGAATAAAACAGATACAAAGCCAGATAAGAAAGACATAGCAGTGGTACCGATGGTCTCAGATGCAAGCTCAGAAATCGGAATCAAGATCAAATCTGATACATTCCATTGCAAGCACCTATACGGCTACCGTCAGTATGTAGCAGTGTCCCCACCAGGCCAACAGATGTGAGTCACCATCAACCTCAGAACTCACAAGTGTTATCGAAAGTGATTATGGTGTACAAGGACAACTTTTGCCAAAGTGTTCGATCACGTTTGGAAGTTGTATGCCAAGACGCCAACTGATGATGAAGTGTTAATCGTAAAAAAAAGAAGCTTTGGATAAACTACCCGAAAATAAAATTTTGGTACACCACAGCCCAACTCTATGAAGAGAAAAGTCACACATTTCTTGTGTGAGGGAATAAGTCATGTGCTTAAGAACTGTTAACTGAAGTCCATGCTAGCAAAGCCAACGAAGGGCTAAAGGACACCCTTGCAACCTGCCCGTTAACTCTCGGTCAACAACAACAACATTAACAATGATTTTCGCTCTCCAACCAACTCCAACCACCGTGGCAGCCAACGACGTTAAAAACAACACTTTTAACCGAGCTCCTAAGTTATTACATGTTTCAGTTCCTGTGTGAGCATGCACGACAAAAAAAATGTATCTCATAATCAACCAAGGTTGGATTGTTTTAATGATCTTGAGCTGAGACACCACCACAACAACTGTCCGGTTCGAAGAAAGTCAGTCCACCGCTATTTCAATTGTGGGAAAGAAAAGTAATTACTAAAAAGGTAATTCAACGCAAAAGTATGAACGTTTTCAAGTTACCGACACCGTCCATCAACGTCTCAACTCCCTAGTTGCCTCACCCCCAGCACAAACTGGTCAGGTCCAGCCCCCAGGATACCAGGAAGACAAGAGGCACCAACTGTCATTGAAATGTGAAGTTTCTATCTCAACAATTTGTCACCAAGAGCACCAGCAGAAGCTATATTATTCCACCGGCAACCGCTCCGAAGCTACAGTACCAACACCAACCGGGCAAGAAGTGCCAGGGAAAAACAGTTGTCTGGTCCAACTGCAAAGAAGATAGTACAAATCCCCAACTACACCTACCAAGCAAGGTCTCAAGCAACAGTTCAACCGACTGTTGTCAACCCCAGGTAGACACCCCATGTCGTTCCAACTCAACAACCTAACAAGTAATCACAGGAAAGTGGCAACAACAATGGGAAGGTTTCATCTGCTTCAGCTACTAAGAAGATCGATATTTCTCTAAGGAAAAAAATCAATCGTCAAGTCAGTGTTCTAATTGGAACCCCAGCCTGTTGTGGAGATTATGGCAATGGGGTATCTACATGGCAAGCTTATCCGACTGGAGGTAAGGATAGATTGCGCCTGCCATATCTGTAAACTGAACATGACTTGGGTGTTACGATTGCCGATAGAGATAAGGCAATCGGCCTATAGTCACGGTTTGGTAAGATTGAGGAAACCAACTTAGAGTAAGATAGGGTTTCCGATCTGTAAGCCCTCCTCCCAAGACTATATAAGGGGGGTAAGGGGCGTCCCTTGAGGGATATCAGAGAATTATATGCTTTATAAGCTTTTAGCTTTCAGTCTTAGATCACGAGATCAATAAAGACACTCGGCGAATCGAATCCACCGAAATAGGAGTAGGGTATTACCTCACGAGAGGGCCTGAACTTGTCTAAACCTTCTTCTCCTTCTAACCCAGTGTGCTTGGCGATCTTGACTGCGACCCCAGAAATTATATTGCCGAAACCAAGTTTTGACAGTTGGCACGCCAGGTAGGGGTCCGCGCATCAAGACTTCTTCAACAAATCTCGCCGACAAGCGTGATGGGATCTCCTTCAAGATTCGGCGACTTCGCCGCCTACTTCGCCGATGATTCCTCCTTCGACTCGGATTCGGACCAGTCGGAAGGAGAAATCCACTCGACGCCGTTCGGGCTTCCGAACAGCGCCAGGATCTACAACGACGTCTTGAAGACCAAGATGCAATCTACTTTCTCCGACGACGGACTTCACTCGGCACCATTCGGATTACCGAATACCGCCGAAATCTGCGCCAATCTTCTCACCTCCCCGACGGAGGCGATCTATTCGGACGAAGACCTCTCGGTGCCGTTTGGGTTACCAAACGCCGCCGAGATCTACAAACTTCTCTCCCGAGTCGGCGGCGACCCACTCGGAGGAGCCCACACCCCCAAGCTCGACTCGGACCGGAACGATCCGGACCCGGCTACCCAAGATCAAGGGAGGTCGCCGTCATCCTCCCATCATTCGGCTCCTGCTCATCTTCGGAGCTCAATGGATACCTCGGCTCCGCCGCCGACAACCTCTATGGCATCCCTTCTGACAAAGCCGACAACTCCGATTGCCGCATGGACTATGAGCCGAAGTGCTTTGATGTCCTCATGGCCGAGCCGGACGAGTCCGACTCAGCCATGGCCAGGAGGCTTGCTGAAGAAGAACGAGCCAAGATTGAGCACGAGCGCAAGACGGCCGAAGAGGAGAAGCAACGCAAGGACGAGGCCGACAAGAGGAAGCAGGATCTACGTGCAGCCGGACGATCTGCCCAGGAGGCCATCCTCCAAACGCGGGTTCGCAACACCAACATCTTCCAAACGCCACAGCAGAACGCTGTTGCCACGCTCACGCTCTTGGACACCGTCATGGAGACGGCACCCGCCAATGTGACTCCGATACTCGACAAGATCAAGACCATCGTCGCAGCCACAGCTAACGGCCATCCCACCACCTCCGCACGGAGGCCGACTGAGTCCGTGGCTGAAACGGCAGACAAGAGTCGGCTTCCGCCTCTAAGGTCAGGAGACTATAAGAGGCCCGAGCCAGATCGGTCGACGACCAGGCCAAGAGGCCCACCCCGCGAGTCCACGCTAAGGTACCAGGAGCAAACGGCCGACTCCCGCGACAAACGACATGGACGCCCACCCGTCCACCACCGCGTCCTCCGCAATAACAGCTCCAGCTATCCAACCGGCCAACCGAAGACCCCGCCGAGTGATCTGCGGGAAGTCCTCGATCGCCGCTACCAGGAGCGGGACCGACGCACTCGGGAAGATCGGAGGGGATCACCCGATAGCGGTGACGACGGAGTACCGGCTTTCACTCGGGAGCTTCGCCGAGTGCACTGGCCGAGTGGGTTCAAGCCCACAGGGATTGAAAGGTACGAGCAGGTAATTTATCAGAAGGTAGTTTGCAAATGGATTCATTTATGACATTAAATGCGATTGACTTACAGGCAAAACATATCAACGAGATTTATATCCATTTTATCCAGCTTGAATAATGTGTGAAGGTCGTTGAAATTGATTACCAACATCCCATTTGGTCCACTGATGAAAGCGTGATATGGGGCCTTCACAGTAATCATGCCGAGGCCCTTTTTAGTTGCCTTTAGATACCAGTCATGCATCAGCCTCATTTCCTAGGGCAGGTCTTTCATGACGTGCCCTGTCAAGAACGGCTTCCCGTACTCGTACTTTGTTGGCACTTCATTGGAAGTCCAGTTTTGCAGGTTCTCCATTTGATTTTTCACCGATTTTTGTGAATCCGACAACTTTGGAGTTTCTTGTCAGTCGACGCTCTCCCCCTTAAAGCCTGGAACACTAACTTTTAATCGTATATGGCCATTTCTTTCTGATCATAAGTTGATCTAACCATTTTTGGGATAAGCTGATGAGGTTCAAGCTTTGTCAGACTTGGAAGACTTGTGGTTTTCTGAAGAGGCCTTTCAGGTAGCACCAACGCTGACTATGGTGTCGGAGGAGATTGATGAATATCTTGTACTTCAGATACAGGTTGTTCTACGGGGACTTCAGGAGCTAACAGATGTAGCAAATCAGGACCTTTTGGTTTAGGGGAGGAGCGAGGTGGGGAAGCAGGCCGATTAGGTGGCGAATCTGGCCCTAGTGGAGAAGAAGGTGCAGGAGTAGCAGCAATCTTAGGAGCCAACGGGATTGGGGTTGAAGGTGATGGACCGACCAGAAGGATATCTCGTCGATGCCATAGTATGAACTGGTTCGCCGCATCCCCAAGCAGTTCTATCCCTTCCGGTGCTGGAATATCTAGCTCTAAACTAGTATGCTCTACATGCACCTTGGCCACTTGCACCCTTGCATATTCTTCAGGGATTGGCGTGCTGTGAAATTGTCGCCTTGGTATCGCAAGTCCTGTACCCACCTCCTTTCTCTTCTTGGCCCTTCCTATCGGCACGAGCAGGCTGCACGGTGTCGGAGCAGTGATGTTATCTATTGGATAAGGTGCCGTGTCTACTGACCCAACACTCCTTGGCACCTGAACTGTTGGTTCTTCGAAATGTTGGAATAAGTTTGGGAAGTGTGGAGATTATAGCAATCGGGTATCTACATGGCAAGCTTATCCGACTGGAGGTAGGGATAGATTGCGCCTGCCATATCTGTAAACCAAACATGACTTGGGTGTTACGTTGCCGATAGAGATAAGGCAACGGCCTATAGTCACGGTTTGGTAAGATTGAGGAAACCGACTTAGAGTAAGATAGGGTTTCCGATCTGTAAGCCCACCTCCCAAGACTATATAAGGGGGGTAAGAGGCGTCCCTTGAGGGATATGCGATATCGGCTTTAGATCATATGCTTCATGAGAAGTTAGATCAGCTTTCAGCTTTAGATACACGAGATCACGAGATCAATAAAGACACTCGGCGGATCGAATCCCCGAAACAGGAGTAGGGTATTACCTCACGAGAGGGCCTGAACCTGTCTAAATCTTCTTTTCCTTCTAACCCATCGTGCTTGGTGATCTTGACTGCACCCCTAATTTTATATTGCCGAAACCGAGTTTCGACAGTTGGCGCGCCAGGTAGGGGACCGCGCGTCAAGACTTCTTCAACAATCTCGCCGACAAGCGTGATGGGATCTCCTTCAGGATTCGGCGACTTCGCCGCCAACAACTTCGACGACTTCTCCTTCGACTCGGATCCGAACCAGTCGGAAGGAGAGATCCACTCGGCGCCGTTCGGGCTCTCGAACAGCGCCAAGATCTACAACGACATCTTCAAGTCCAAGATGCGATCTACCCTCCCCAACGAAGAACTTCACTCGGCACCGTTCGGATTGCCGAACGCCGTCAAAATCTGCACCGATCTCCTCGTCTCCCCAACAGAGACGATCTACTCGGACGAAGACCTCTCGGCGCCGTTTGGGTTACCAAACGCCGCTGAGATCTACGGCAATCTCCTCTCCCCCGAGTCGGGTTTGACCCACTCGGCGGAGTCCACATCCTCAAGCTCTGACTCGGACTGGAACGATCCAGACCCGGGCTACCCAGGATCAAGGGAGATCGCTGTCATCCTCCAGCCGTTCGGCTCATGCTCATCTTCGGAGCTCAACGAATATCTCAGCTCCGCCGGCTTTGACGACCTCTATGACATCCCTTCAGACGAAGCCGACAACTCCGACTGCCACAAGGACTAAGAGCCGAAGTACTTCGATGTCCTCATGGCTGAGCCGGCCGAGTCCGACTCAACCATGGCCCGCAGGCTTACTGAGGAAGAGCGAGCCAAGATTGAGCAAGAGCGTAAGATGGCTGAAGAAGAGAAGAAACGCAGGGAAGAGGCCGACAAGAGAAAGCAAGATCTACGGGCCGCGAACGATCCGCCCAGAGGCTATCCTTCAAACGCGGTGCAATACCAACGTCTTCCAGACGCCACAGCAGAACGCTGTTGCCGCCCTCACACTCTTGGACACCGTCATGGAGACGGCGCCCCCCGACGTGACTCCAATATTAGATAAAATCAAGACCATCGTCGCAGCTACAGCCAACGGTCATCCCACCACCTCGGCACGAATGCCGACTGAGTCCGTGGCCGAAACGCCCGACAAAAGCCGACCCCCGCCTCTAAGGTCAGGAGACTACAAAAGGCCCGAGCCAGACCGGTCGACGACTAGGCCAAGAGGCCGACGCCACGAGTCCACACAGAAGTACCAGGAGCAAACGGCCGACTCCCGCGACAAACGACACGGACGTCCACCCGTCCACCACCACGTCCGCCGCAACAACAGCTCCAGCTACCCAACCAGCCAATCGAAGACCCCGCTGAGTGATCTGCGGGAAGTCCTTGATCGCCGCTACCAAGAGCGAGACCGACGCACCCGGGAAGATCGGAGGGGATCACCCGATAGCGGCGACAACGGAGTGCCAGCTTTCACTCGGGAGCTTCGCCGAGTGCACTGGCCAAATGGTTTTAAGCCAACAGGAATAGAGAAATATGACGGCAAGACTGACCCCGAGTCGTGGCTTACCGTGTATACTCTCGCCATCCGCGCAGCAGGCGGTAACAACAAGGCTATGGCCAATTACCTACCCGTGGCCCTCGCCAACTCAGCCAGGAACTGGCTCACGAGCTTGCCAAGAGGCTCGATCGGCTCGTGGAGTGAGCTAAGGGACCATTTCATCGCCAACTTCCAGGGCACCTTCGAGAGGCCTGGAACCCACTTCGATCTCTACAACATCGTCCAGAAGCCAGACGAGTCACTGAAAGACTACATCCGGCGCTTCTCCGAAAAGCGCAACAAGATCCTCAACATCACCGACGACATCATCATCGCCGCCTTCCAAAAGGGAGTCCGTGATGAGCTGTTAATTGGAAAGTTTGGGCGCAAGCCACCGAAGACGGTGAAGCAGATGTTTGAGATGGCGAACTCCTACGCCAAGTCCAACGATGCAATCAAGGCGGCACGCCAAGACCGGCCTGACAAAAGGGATGACAAGCACTCGGAAGGAAGCCGGCATCCGAGGAAGGATAACGGCAGCAGCAATCAGGCCCAGAAAGATCGCAAGCGTCGGCACGAAGACCTGGTTGCCACAACGTCCGATTCTCAACGCCGTCACCGAGTTGCGGCCTACGACGCGATCATGAACGATCATGAACGTTCAGTGCACGCATCATCTACAAGCAATTCCCAGAGCAATATGCGGCACGGTTAAACAAGAAGCCGACTGATGAAGCCGGTCTATCGGGAACCAAGAAGAACAACCCGACTGGAAATTCAGAACCTTTTCAAGACCACGTGGGTGAGTGAATCACATCTGCGGGGCCGCAGCTTATGAGTCCAAGAGGAAGCAAAAGATGATGGACCGCAAGGTCAACGCGGCACAACCCGTAGTCCCACAACATCTACGATGGTCGGAGGTGGCCATCATGTTTAATCGCTCGGATCATCCTGACCGAGTGGTTCACCCAGGACAGTATCCCTTGGTACTCGACCCGGTGGTTCGGAACATCATGCTGAAGCGTCCTCATCGATGGGAGCAGCGTCCTCAATCTACTGTTCACCAAGACCCTGGATGAGATACAAATCCCGAGAACTGAGTTGAAGGCAAGCTCAGCCCCCTTCCACGGAGTGATCCCGGGGCTGTCGCCCACACCACTCGGGCACATCGCCCTTCCAATCACCTTCGGAGTTCGTGAGAATTTCCGAACGGAGAATACCACCTTCGGGGTGGTCGACTTCAAGACGGCCTACCACGCGATCATCGGAAGGCCTGCACTCGCCAAGTTCATAGCGATACTACACTACATTTACTTATGCATGAAGACGCCCGGCCCCAACGGCGTCATCACCCTGCGCAGCGACGTCAAGCAAGCCTTCACCTGCGACAAAGAAAGCTGCGATATGGCCCAATCTTGTGAGAGATCACGTGGCCAGGAAGAAATCCGACTGGCTACATCAACATCTGAAGAGGGTAAAATTCCTACAAAGAAGATAGCCAAGTCGGGACAAGGCGAGCCAAAACGAAGAAAATCTTCCTTGATCCAGTCGGCAAGATATCTTCAAAGGATTAGAAGATATCATAGTCGCAATGTTCGGGCGCGAGCTTTCATTGTCGATGATTTGGTTCTACACAAGATCCAGACCATCAAGGAGCATCACAAATTATCTCCACTATGGGAAGGACCATACATAATCGTTGAGGTGACTCGGCCAAGAGCATTTCGACTAAAGCGCGAAGATGGATCTATGGTGAAGAACTCCTGGAATATTGAACATCTTCGACGATACTATGCTTAAATTGCCGTAAGTTTCATGTTATTCTTGACTGCCAATCTCAAGCAAGATGACTTCTTGAGTTGACAGTCGGGGGCTGCATACGTGTCAATAAAGCATGGTTTTCTTTGATAACTTGTTTATATTTAGTTTATCATTGTTTATTGTTTTGATTCGAGTTCAATAGATAAGGACTGAGAATTTTTTGATGATCTAATCAAGTTTTAGGCTTGGTGACAGTCGGACGAAAGTTACTTAAGAAATTTTCTATGAAGACTCGGGTCAAGACATTAACATAAATAAGCTAGATACCTACAAGTTTACATCGGAGGCATAAAGAGACCAAGATGATTAGATGAAGTGTCGAGGATGACCTCGAGGCTTCGAAAAAGACTTGAGGGTTTTTGCCAAGTTATCTCGCGATTGGACCGAGCCCATGAGAGACTTGCGGCCCAGCTAAGGTGTGGCTTGACACGTGTCCTTAGGGACTTAAGTGGATGAACTTAAGCAGATTTGCCCTGGCAATATGCACGTGTCATATAGCCCAATACCTTTAAAATCCTTTCATACCGCGGTTTGCATAACTTCATGAGAAGTTGGCACGATGCAATTTGAAAGGTGACAAATAGTTAAGCTTTATTCATGGCTCCGATGACAGAACTATTTGGTTTTAAAGCATTTGATTAAATGATTATATCAATGCTATTTATTCCACCTTGGTGAAGATCTTTTTAGATTAAGACCAATATTATGGCAGGAACTATTTAATATTTGGTCGTATTTTTCAGATGACTGAAAAATTTGTTTACCCATGAGGGTTAACTAAATTATTTGTCCCGAGATGACTCGGACAAGTTAACTCGGATGAGCATGAGCTTGCCGAGTGTTTTTTACCCATGAGGGTTGACTAAATTATTTGTCCCGAGATGACTCGGACAAGTTAACTCGGATGA
This sequence comes from Oryza australiensis, assembly GCA_019925245.2. NCBI lineage: Eukaryota > Viridiplantae > Streptophyta > Magnoliopsida > Poales > Poaceae > Oryza > Oryza australiensis. The sequence goes on from JAIFGZ020000436.1 coordinate 684,468, forward strand.
GCATGAGCTTACCGAGTGTTTTTTACCCACGAGGGTTGATGAGATTATTTGTCCCGAGATGACTCGGACAAGTTAACTCGGATGAGCATGAGCTTGCCGAGTGTTTTTACCCATGAGGGTTGACTAAATTATTTGTCCCGAGATGACTCGGACAAGTTAACTCGGATGAGCATGAGCTTACCGAGTGTTTTTACCCACGAGGGTTGATGAGATTATTTGTCCCGAGATGACTCGGACAAGTTAACTCGGATGAGCATGAGCTTGCCGAGTGTTTTTTACCCACAAGGGTTGATTAAATTATTTGTCCGAGATGACTCGGGCAAGTTTACTTGGATAAGCGTAAGCTTGCCGAGTGTTTTTTGCCCACGAGGGTCAATTAAGCTATTTGTTCCGAGATGACTCGGGCAAATCAACTCGGATAAGCATGAGTTTGCCGAGTGAATTAACTTCTTACCTATAAGGGTTAATTAGATTATTTGTCCCGAGATGACTCGGACAAGTTAACTCGGACGAGCATGAGCTTGTCGAGTGTTTTTTATCCATGAGGGTTGATTAAATTGTTTGTTCTGAGACGACTTGGGCGAACAACTCGGATAAGCATGAGCTTGCCGAGTGATGTGATTTTTTATGATTGCTTTAGCTTGAGCTAAGCATTTATATGAGAATTATTTGTTTCGAGATGACTCGGGCAAATTTCCGGGATGACTCGGGAAGATCAGCTCGGATAAGCATGAGCTTACCGAGCGAATTGATTTTTTACCCATGAGGGATGATTAAAATATTTGTTTCGAAATGATTCGGGCAGATCCACTCGGATAAGCATGAGCTTACCGAGTACTTTCCACCTATGAGGGTTGATTGAGTTATTTGTCCTGAGACGACTCGGGCAAAATCACTCGGATAAGCGCGAGCTTGCTGAGTGATGATATTTTTTATGATTGCTTTAGCATGAGCTAAGCATTTACATGAGTATGATTCTTTATAGTCCTTTGTATGTATGTTTGGTCTGTTTTTGGCTAATCATATAGTCGGGCTACACCTAATTAGGTACATCATGAGATGCACCTAGATATTTATTTTGAGAATTTTTTTGGATATTTTCCAGCCCTTCCGCAGTCTTTTGGAGCCACTCAGAAGATTCGGCAGAGATGATGAAATCACTCGGCGCCAGAAGCACTCGGCCAAAAAGATTTTTGGCTGCGTAACGTTTTGGTTTGAAGCTGAGTTGTCTCGTCGACTGAAAAGGACTCGGGGGCTACTGTGGAGATTATAGCAATCGGGTATCTACATGGCAAGCTTATCCGACTGGAGGTAGGGATAGATTGCGCCTGCCATATCTGTAAACCAAACATGACTTGGGTGTTACATTGCCGATAGAGATAAGGCAACGGCCTATAGTCACGGTTTGGTAAGATTGAGGAAACCGACTTAGAGTAAGATAGGGTTTCCGATCTGTAAGCCCACCTCCCAAGACTATATAAGGGGGGTAAGAGGCGTCCCTTGAGGGATATGCGATATCGGCTTTAGATCATATGCTTCATGAGAAGTTAGATCAGCTTTCAGCTTTAGATACACGAGATCACGAGATCAATAAAGACACTCGGCGGATCGAATCCCCGAAACAGGAGTAGGGTATTACCTCACGAGAGGGCCTGAACCTGTCTAAATCTTCTTTTCCTTCTAACCCATCGTTCTTGGCGATCTTGACTGCACCCCCAATTTTATATTGCCGAAACCGAGTTTCAACAGGAAGGCTAGATGATTTTGAGCAACAAGAGAGTAGAAATGTTGTTCTACTTGTCTTGCTATTTTCTCTTCCAGTTTATGTTTGTACTGTCCTATTTCTTGTAACTGGTAGCTTCCTCTGGAAACCCTTCCTTTCAACTTGTCCTTGACGATAGACCTCTTACTCGTTCGGAATGTTCAGGGTTTCCTAATGCAATTGTTAGTTGATCATTTTCCTTATTGGCAATGAATTCCCCTGTTTTCTCTTTCTCCGCAATGTCCTTCAGCCTACTGGTCACACGCTCAATATTAGGATCCTCGAAAAGGATCTCTCCCTCGTCGGTGACTTGGCCCATGCTCCGTGCCCAAACCAAGTTTTTGCTCCTTTCCTTGAGTGCTTCTACAAGCAGTGGCTTGCCTTGGGCTGCAAACTTCTCTTCAGTTGCTCGCCACTTCTCTACATGGCCATCGTAGCCGCTCGAGCCCAATCGATCCGGGTATTTGTTCTTTTTAGCTAGATCGGACATCTTTTTCCTCCGCGCTAAGGCTTTCGGGCTTGTCATCTTTGTCATGAACTTGTCCCATTCGGCGGGCGTAATACCATCATATTCTTCGAATGGAGACTTGTTCTTTTGCACATAGTTAGTGTTCATGTCCGACTTCCACTGCCTCCACCGATGCGCCATCATTTTCAACGCAAACTCTTTTCCTAGAACCTCTGAACCAGGCGGGTACACAAGCCACTTCCGTAACTCATTCCACATAAAGGTCTTCAGGTTGTCATCCACCTGCTCCCAGGAATCTACATTTTAAGGGTCGTGGGTTTTGGCCAGTACCCCACAAGTGCTGCTAAATTTTGTCATTGCCACCTTCGGCATCATTGGCTTCCCCTCTTGGTTCAGAGAGGTGATGTAGTACGTCTCCTTAGGGGGTTGGTTCTTACTTCTCTAACCACGTCTTCTCTTTTGATGTCCTCCAGCGCTTGCAGACGTGTCAGTTTCTATCGAACCGGATGTTGTTGTGTCCGTCTCGACTTCGGCTATGACGGCAGACTTGGTGGCCTTTCTTTTTGAGCGACACCTTGTTTCCATCTGTACGTACATCAGAAAACGTTAAAAGCGACCGAGAGGGAGACGAATTAGTTCATAACACTACGGCTCGACTTACTACTTGCTCGATAGGGATGTAGTCGGGGTCTTCTTCAACCGGTGGTGCTGGCGTAACTTCGATCTCAAAAGGATCGCTTGGTGTCTGCCATGTGCCTTCGCTCGAAGCATCTTGCGTCGGTTCGACATTGGGTGCCACGGAGGGAGCTTTCTTGTTTGACATTATGTGCCTAGGCCAAATACTTCCTCTATAAAAAAAGTTCAAGTCCATAGCTAAAAAGAGGGTTTAGGGTTTAGGTGCCAAAAACTTCTCGAGTATTTTACGCATAACTTTGATATAGTCCCATCATATATATCCTAACTAGGAGTACTCCCTTAACTTCAAAATATTTATCATACTTTCTTCAAAGTTAAACTTTTCAAAGTTAAACTCTTGGTGGTTTTATTTAGGTCCCAAGAAAATAAGTCACAGCTTCAAAATTTTGAACTGGGGTAATGGTTGGGGTAATGGTTTATGTATAATGATGAATAATATAGATATTAAATCAGGCATTTATTTCAACTGAAGCTATAGATACTTATTATTACTACAAATTTCTTAGCTCGAAATTCAAGTACAACATAGGTGTTGTTTGGTATTTTAGTCAAGGTTAGTCCCTGGACTAAAAATTTTAGTCTCATCCTGTTTGGTTGTAGGGACTAAAAGGGACTAAAGCTCATTAATTGTACTGTACAAAGACTATATTACCCCTATTCATTTGCACCTCATTCGCGCTGCAGGAGAGAGAGAAGGGCATTCATGGAAAAATAAAGTTTTAGTCCCAATTAGCTCCTCCAATAGGGACTAATGGACTAATGGTATTTTAGTCCCTCCTGTTTGGGAGTTTAGGGACTAAAATGGACTAAAATGGAGGGACTAATGCTTTTAGTCCCTCAACCAAACAGCCCCATAATAGAAGAAGCACATCCGGAGAATCAATTAATAGAAATAGCATATATAGTGGACCATATATATATATACATATATATATATGCACAGTAAATGTATAGTGCTCTAATTGCCGGAGATGCCCTATGTATGCTTGAACATGTGGTCCATGCATGCAAGCAAGTAGATATATTTGACTAAATCGCTCTAGTTGAAAACAGAATACACTGCACTGTGAACAAAACGAAAAAAATTTCCCTCTTCATGTAGAAAGAGAAAAATGTTGATCAGTTCCCTGGAAATACTACAAAATTCATATATAAGGTATTCTTGCATTAATTCCTGAGCGATCGCCGCTGTGTCAAAAATTAGGGCAACATTCTGCTTTTTCCGCGGTTCCAGAACGCACCGGCCGCACGCGTGTAAAGGGAAATGTTGGCTTAATAAAATCTCTCTATTTTTTATGTTTTATGTAAGTTGTATTTTAAGATGATTCTTTTAGATCCATAGATGACACCATTTCAAAGTTCAAAAAAATTCAAAATTTGAGGGACAATTTGCTTGAATTTTAAATCATGGTGTTTAAATCAGTCTAAAATTCATAAAATCTGCTACTACTACTACAAAAATTCATCAACTAAAATTCTAAAATTCATCAAAAAAACTGCTACTACTACTACCCTTGTGGACATTTCGTCGAAGAGTTGGCGTGCCATCCCTAACATTCAAATGTAACACCCGAACAGTACTAAAATTTACCGAAATAATTCAACATCAAACATTCATCACACAATAACAGTCCATTTTATAGTTCCATAGAAACATTAACTCATACATCAACTCACAAATGCATCAAAAATTCATCATGCGATTAAAAACTGAGGCTTCATCAAAAACTCACAAATGTGGGGACGGTCGGTGGCGCGGGGATGTGGCGGTGGGAGGTCGGAGGAGGAGGCCGGCGATGAGGTCGGCGTCGGTTGAGGTCGGCGGCGGTCGATGCTGGTGGTGGGAGGTCGGAAGAGGCCGGCGGTGAGGTCGGCGTCAGTTGAGGTCGACGACATCGGTTGAGGCCAACGGCGGTCGATGGCGCGCGCGGTCGAGGTCGGTGAGGCCGATGGCTGTAGCTGAGGCCGGCCAGTCGATGGCGCACGGTCAGTGATCGGACGACGTTGACAGACAGAGAGAGAGAGCGCGCGGTGGCAGCAGTATCGGCGTCACGCAGGGCGGCGGCGTGCGGGGATGTGGCAGTGGGAGGCGGAGGCGACGGGGATCCGGTGGCGGTTGGTGGTCGGCGACGGTGGGAGCAAATTTCCGCAGCCTGACGGTGCTAGACGTGGTTTCGAGTTCGCCTGGGGACTTAGAAAAATTTTGGGAGCCCACGTGACTACATATAGGAGGCGATTATCGTGTGCAGGCGGCTTAAGCGCCCGCACGGAAAAACCATATTTCCGTGCGAGCCGCTTAAACCGCCCGCACGGAAAGATGATTTTCCTATGCGGGCAATTTAAGCAGCCTGCAAGGAAATATGGTTTTTTCCGTGTGGGCGCTTAAGCCGCCTGCACGCGATAATCGCCCCCATTATATTATCAATTCATCACATATTAATTTTATTAATTAATGTAAATTCTATTTTATTAATTAACATATTAATTATTTCATTTATTAATTATTCCATGTGAAACTATAAAACTAAAAAAATATCACTGCAAATATTAATTTGGTTCTATATTTAATTATTCCTATATTTAATTCTATCCCACATATTAATTATCAAGTCATAATATTGTTAGTGATATGCCCTAGAGGCAACATGGAGATGTTGGATATCACGTCAATGTTTATGTATTTATGAATAAAGTGTTATTCAGTTCCATGAAATAGACATCTTATATTGATCAATAAGTACGTGACTTATTTATGAGACTCTTTATGTATGAATCTATTTCTAAACGATCCTCGATCATATGTCATATTGTTGGAACAAATATGATTCTAAGATCGGCATGTTTATTGATTGATGATCATGTCTCATAGATCATGGGTATGGAGATACCAAATCAATAAACATGGACACATGTGTTGGAGAACACATTGTTGGATAGACCCACCATGAGACACTACGGGAATTAATGTGCCATTAGTTGGTCTCGGGTAGTGTTGGTACAAAGTCCTTAGACCTGAGATCACCATGGATTCCAACATGTGTAGTAGCCTACTTTGGGACTACCAAACGCTATTCCGTAATGGGTAGTTATAAAGGTAGTTTTCGGATTTGCTATGAAACATGGAGTGGGATGTGAGTGATCAAGATGGAATTTGCCCCTCCTTTGGAGAGATATCTCTGGGCCCCTCGAGGTAATGGATTATGGAAATGCATGGCCATGCTAAGTTGATTGAGGAGTCAATCAACAGACAGATAATCCAATATGGTTCGAGTGAATGGTTAAGCTATTGAAGGGATGGCACACATCTTGCCTATAGCTTAACTGGTATCGTGAGGCAAAGAGATTTGTGTACACATTACAGGTTCAGAGCCGATATTATATTCTTGTATACTATGGTGTCAATATGTGCTGCTAGGCGCCGCTATTGATAGGTCGGCGAGTTGGACTCGAGCCGACGGTCGGCTAAGTTAGACTATAGCCGAAACCGAGTATACCTGAACCTACAGGGTCGCACGCTTAAGGGGATAAGAACAGGCATTCGAGTTGGACTCGGATACGGCTTGATCGGATAGGGATCCGATCGGATAGAGTCCTATGGGCTTACGACGTATGGGCGCCAACTCGTGAGATTCGGATAGGATCCGATTCAAAATAGAGTCCTGATCGGCCACTAGTCCCGTCGGCCAACTCTATGTAAAGGAGGGAGGGGTGGAGAGCTGCGGCATGTCAATTGCATCGCGTGCAACGAAGTCGTCGAGATCAATCTCCACGGAAACCCTCCCCACTTTCGAGCCAAACCCTAGCCTTGCATCGCGTGCTAGCACACGGGTGTACGGTGTTCGTCCCCGGACGTGTGGATACCGGTAGAGGCGCGCTACGTTGCGCGCTGTTGATCGGCTTCGGATCGGCTGCAATCGGAGCGATCGGCCGTGGTGGAATCGGGTGCGGTCGGGCGCATCGGAGCGAGGCGTGAGAACGCGACCGGACGACTCGAATCGGCCGATTGACAAATCGGCGTCTCTCGGAATTGGCTACACTTGTTTCGGATCGGATTGCCCTGATTGGCTATTCCGCTGCACTCTACTCCAATCGGTAACGATCTATCGGCCCTTACTTGCAAGTGTTCCTGGTTTGCGCGGTAGATTTTTTTTTGTTTTCGGCTAGCGTAGCCTCCGCGTAACCCTTCAAATATATCAATTGATCACATATTAATTAATTAACATATTAATCATCCACACAAATACCATAAGTTCGATATAGAACCACACATTCACTCGTAACACTATAAGTTTGATACATTCGCTCGCCAAAATATATTGTATACAAAAACAAACTAACGTTTCACAATTTTTGGATTAACATCCTTCCGCACGAATGAAAACTTTGATTTGTCGAGGACACTCTCAATGCGTTTGATCCGCGTAAAAGATCTATGAATAATGTAATGGCGTCGTATTGATTATAATCAGACGCATCTTCAATGTTGTCAATACCAATGATGTGTTGCTTGCCCGATACAATAATGTCCATCTTTTCATCGGAAGGGTCCTTCACATAAAAAACTTGTGCAACACCCTCGACAAGGACCCATGGATCATCCTTGTGTCCAATTTTACTCCGTTCAGCATACGTAAATACAAAATTATCTACCATGTTGTCTTTCACCCATTGGCATCTGGGAATAGGGATCTGAATGTTTAAACCGTAGTCAAGTCCCCATATTTTTTGTATGATCCCATAGTAAGATTTCTTCTACTCCGTTGCATCCAACACTTCGACACGAACCCCACTGTTCTGTGCTGAGCTTTTCCTGTCTTTGCTGATTGTGTACAAAGAATATCTGTCGATGTCATACCCTTGCAATGAGGTCGCAAGGCTTATTGGGCCAGCTGCAAGTCTTTCTATTGTTTTTTCACCAGACGGTAGCTTTTGATCCTTTAGCCATTGGAAAAAAATTGTGCTTCTGTTCTTTCGAAACCCAATCGTTAGATCGCCCAGGATTGCATGCTCTGATCTTGAAAATGTGTTGCTCAATGTAGGGCTCAACGATGGCGAGTTGTCGAAGCACACTGCTGTGTGCATCTGATACTGCTTTGTAATCGTTGTCGTAGAAACATTTTCTTCCTACAGTCCCCTTCCCAGATAACCTTCCATCATGTCAAAGCATTGGTATCCCAATGGGGTTGACATCTTTCATATAATCTAGGCAACACTCGACAACCTCCTTAGTTGTGTAACCCTTTATCATCGAGCCCTCCGGATGAGCACGATTACGGACATACCCTTTTAGAACAGTCATGTATCGCTCGTACGCCCACATTTGATGTAGGTATAGAGGACCAAGTTTAATAATTTGAGGGACAATGTGAACAATGAGATGTTCCATCATATCGAAGTACGATGGAGGAAAAACTTCTCTAGCTGGCACGCTGTCTCGACTGCAAATTTATGAAGGGATCCTAATTCTTCTGGATCAAAAACTTTCTATGAAACTCGATTTAAAAAATAGCACAACTTTGTTATCACTACCTTGGTGTGCACTGGCTTCACCGCCCTTATAGAGATAGGGAGGAATACCGTAAGCATCTTATGACAATCGTGAGCGTCATATCCGGAAATTGACAAATCTTTCATTGATACTAGTTTTTGGATATTCGATGAGAATCCAGTCAGCACTTTCAAACCACGAAGACATTTACAGAAAGCTTTTTTTTCTCTTCTTGTGTCATTGAGTAGCATGCCAGTGGAATCTCAACCTTACCATTCATTAGCTCTTTCGAGTGGACATCTTTCCTTATTCCCAAATCGACCAGGTCGTTATGTGACTTCAATCCATCCTTTGTCTTACTAGGGATGTCAAGTAAAGTCTCGATGGTGCTGTCAAACACGTTTTTCTCGAGGTGCATGACATCGATGGCATGACGAATCTCTAGGTCTTTCCAGTACGTCAGGTACTTTAAAAAAATTGAATGTTTCTTGAAGGACAGCGTGTTTTCTACCACTTGTTTCTTCCTCTTGCCTGCAACAGTCCTTCCCTTACCAAACACAACCTTTATGCTATTTGTCAGCTTGAACACCGTGGAACCATCCTTTGCTTCGGGAGCAATACATTCCTCTAACAGTTTTGTCAAGAAAGGTAGCCATCGCATGATACCTATGCTTCTTTGGTAAGAAACGACGATGACACATGTGAACTAACTTTTTTGACAAGGTCAGATATATGTACGATGTGTTGTTCAGACATATCAGTCATCCGGTCTTTCCTTTAATCTGTCCTGAGAGGAAAAATTTTGTTGGTAGATCATTTATAGTAACGAATATGATAGCACGCAGAGTAAAATACTCTCGGCTGTATGCATCAAATAATCGTAGACCCTCTTCCCACATTTCTTGCATATCCTCCATCAAAAGGTTCAAGAAACACATCTAGGTCGATGTCATGCTGTTTTGGCCCTTGTATAAGGATAGTCAACAAAATATACTTTCGCTTCTGACATAACCATGTAGGAAGGTTGTACATGGTGAGCAGAACAGGCCAACTGTTGTGCGAGCTGCTTAGGTCACCAAATGGATTCATTCCATCCGTGCTCAACGCAAACTTGACATTTCTCGGATCCTTTGCAAATTCTGGGTGCTTTGAATCCAAGTTTCTCTATTGTCGAGCGTCGGCGGGATGTCGAATCATACCATCTGTCTTTTGACCCTCTTGATGCCATCTCATCAACTTGGCCTCCGCAGGGTTTGAGAATAATCGCTTCATGTGATCTTTCACTGGCAAGTACCATATCACCATGGCCGGAATCTTTTTTCCTGGCTTGACCAATGCATTTGGTTCAGTAACATCACTATCGACGGTACTGTTACCCGTTTTGTACCTACTCGCCCCACAAGTTAGACACTTATCCAAGTCAGCGTATTCCTTGCGATAAAGTACACAGTGATGAATACATACATGGATCTTTTCAACGCCAAGTGATAATGGACATATCAGTTTCTTGGCTTGATAGGTGTTAGCTGACAACAAGTTAGGCTTAGGAAGCATAGCTCTCAAGAGACCCATCAAGTCGTCGAATTAGTATCAGACCATCCGTGCCTGGCCTTCAATCTAAGAAGTTCTAGCACCGACTGCAACACTGTATAATCCATGTCACATCCCTTTGATTGATCATACAAAAGATCTTTCGCTGATTTTTGCAACGCCTCCCAATTATTTAAATCTCTTGTTTTCTCTGTTAGGACCTCTGGTTCAGTGTGCCGCAACATATCCTGAAGATCAAGATCAATATCAACCTCTGCATCGTCAAACCAGAGCCGCCAAAATCATCCATCAATTCATGGGACATGTCCTCAATTATAAAATTCTCTGTCTCATCGAAGTAAATTTCAGGAATCTCTTTAGGAGCGGCGACTTCCCTATGTTATGTCTAAACTATGTATCTTTTCACAAATCCACGTTGAATTATGTGTCCCAAAATTACATTCGAATCTTTCCACATCTTCTTATTCTTGCAATCCAAGCAAGGACAAAAAAATCCTTCCTTTTCTCCCTCAAATCATGTGCCTAAGCCTTATCAATAAATGTTGATGCTTCTCTCATGAACACCGGATGAGTTCTCTACGTCTCATACATCCATGTCCGATCCATCTAAAAATTCACGGTAAAAAATAATATTATATTACAGGTGTTTTCCACATAAACGAAAACTTAAATCCTAATTTACAATTAAACCCTAATTCATAGCAAAAAATAAATTAATACACTAGTAAATACAAAAAAAATTGTCATTCAAACAATATATTTGACCTACAAATTAAAAAAAAGCTCTAAATGATCTATTCAAACAAGTTTAAATATATCCGCATTCAACCAATAAAATTTTACAAAAATAGAAGCAAATGAAAGAGAAAATCAAACATGTTACCTTTTATATTGATTTCAATCGAAGATTTCGAGTCGAAAACCTTCCCCATAATAAATTGCTTATTTTTAGAGTCGAAAACCTTCCCCATAATAAATTGCTTATTTTTAGAGAGAGAAACACCGAGTTGAAAAAGTTTAAATATCTTTATATTTAACCAATAAAATTTTACAAAAACAAAAGAAAATAAAAGAGAAGATCAAGCATGTTACCTTTTGTATTGATTGCAATTAAAGAATTCGAGTTGAAAACCTTCTTCCTATAATTGGCTTTTTTGAAGAGAGAAACACCAAGTTTAAAATGGCAATAGTCGGGTTGGATAGATATTTATAGCCCATCATCACGTGAGGCCCACTTAAGAAACCGCACGGGAAAATGTATTATCCCGTGTGTGCCCTTAAGTAGGCCGAACAGCATAATATCCCCTGCGGTCGCTTATATGGATGCACAGGATAATGCATCTTCCTGTGCGATCTAATAATGACCCCCTGAGAACCGGTTTTTTTAGACACGGCCATCTACCTGAAACCTACTGGGGATCTCGTACATAAAAAATAATATTTCTTACAGAAGATATTTTTCTCCTCGTCTGACAAAAGAACTCAACGATATGTGCTATACATTATTTTTTCATTAACATGACTGTTGGAGACAAAATACGAACACAACACTTTGAAGGTTCAACATATATCAACAATAATATGTGTTGTACATTATTTCTCATTAATGGAGTGAACGTATATTAACCAATGAATATACAGACCAAGATGAAAAAGAAAACATACTATGATGACCTTTGACTACTAATTACATTATGCTCCTCCGAAATGTATACACCAGTTATAAACAAATGTAAATCACGACCGACGCAGCATAGATAATCCTGATATTCTACTTCGTCGTGGCTTTGTGTCCTTCTCTTGTATAAGCTCTTAATTAATTACCTGATGAAAAAGAGCAGATATATATGTTTTAGTGTGTGTTTCCCACAAGCTGCAACATAAATTTGTGAGAGCTGGAAATGGACACCCGGTTAGCTTACTTTTTATTCTTGCCTCCACTCTTAGCTTTATCGTGGTTCTGAGGAGGTTTACTACTCAAACCTTTCTTGGTCTTCGCCGGCTGGTTAGATTGATCACATCCTGCACGTGGGCACAGCAAAAGAAATATATATATATATATATATATATATATATATATATATATATATATATATATTACAGAGAAAATGTTCGAATCGTTGTAGCGACGACGCAGCGCGAAAGGAAACAGACGGAGGCGAAGGTCCATGCGGCGACGCGGGAGCTCGGAACGACGACGGGAGGAGGCGCAGGCGCGGCGCGGACGCGACGCGGATGAGGACGAAAGAGAGGGATGCGGGAGGTGCGGACTCGATTAATTTTATAAACACTCAAGGAGTTTTTTGCAAAATAATCCTTTTTTTAACTGGGTTTTTTTAAAATAGTCCGCGGACTGCAGGTTAATTCCGGAAAAACTCAAGAGATTTCTTGCAAAATAGCGAAAACAAAATTTAGGTGGAAACACTATTTGCTTTATAGATAGTTATAAATATAGATTATAGATATATTTATATATATATAAACTTATTCCTTTAGCTAGAAATTATTTTTCCCCACACCCCAAACACTTAATTTTTTATCGAGGAGGTTGCCCGTGGCGACGGGATAAAAGGTGAACAACGCGCACCAGGGGAGCGCCGGCGCTGGAGGTGTAGTCACGAGCGGGAGCCGGCTCCCCTGACGGCGCTGATCCTCCTCGGTGATCTGGCCACCATCTCTCTATTCCCCTTCCAATACCAATTGATCTGGATCTGGTGGTCATGTGCAGGTCACGGTGAGTCAACGGCGGAGCCATTTTGGGAGGGGATGGGATGGGATGGCTGCGTGAGTCGGAGACACCGCGGAGGAGCGCGCCAGCTAGTTCGGCAAGCGGTAGATCGGCGGCGACAGGCGAGCTTCTCCGAGCGGTTGGCGGCGGGTGTTCGGCGATTAACAGCAACGGCGAGGCAATCCATTCCCCGTGGAGAGCGGGCCCGCGGACAGCAGCGAGAAGGTGCATCCTCTCTCTCTTCCCCTCCAGTAGAATGGATGCAGATATGGAGGGCAGTTTGAGTGGCATCGGATCCAGATCCAGCCCGAGAACGGTGGCGGCGAGCTCCTTCCTCCAGTTCCAGTCCTCACCGGCGCAGGCGTTGTCTCAGGCCGATAGCCCGGCACCGTGCTATCTCGTGTAATTTCTTTCGGTTTCTTCGATGTTCTTCGTATCTCCTCACCTGAGCGCATCCTCCCTCGCTGCCTCCGGGCATCTCCTCTGCGTCGGCAGGATGGGGGATGCCATGACAGGGGAGGACGAACCCCCGTCGGGCCCGGCGCTGGCTCACCTCCGAATCGGTCCCCGGCAGCGCGTGCGCTCGCGTGGTAGGCTAGCGATGCCAGCACGTCTCCTCCGTGTGGCCGGCATCAATTCCATGATTGTTCGGATCGACTCCTTTGTCCTGTTCATCTTTGTTCTCATCTTTTTTTTTAAACGTCTGTTTTTTTGCAGGGATCAAAAACCGTCCGTTGTGGTAGGCCTGCTGCTAGACTGTGAAAACACTCTTCTTTTCACGATGTATTCAGCACTTCCTTCCTTGCCCCATCTTAATTATTTTGTTGTTAGTAGTGAATTTTTCTCTATATACTGGTCAGGAAATTGGAACAAGAGCCAGGTGAGACATTCTGCATATATTTATGAGACTAGTAAATATGGACGTGCGTTATATCGGATATTATTTTATTTTATTATAATTATTTTAAAGATAAAGTCTCATATAATTTTAATTTATATATTTTTTCTATATGTTTTTACCTGGCCTCGGACATTCGTCTCTGGGTCGATCTCTTTATGTCTTTACCTAGCCTCGGACATTCGTCTACCTAGCCTCGGACATTCGTCATTGGATCGGCCGAGCAGCGAGAGCCGATAGCAGGGACGATGACGTACGGAGGAAAGCAGACGGAGGATGAAGGTCCAGGTGATAACGTGAGAGCTCCGAGCGGCGACGGGGGACAGGAGGGAGGGACGCAGAGAGAAAGGGGCGCATGTGGTTTTTTTTATCCAAACCTTTCTTTTTTTCAGCATTAGGACTGTGAGTTAATTTTATAAACACTTAAGGAGTTTTTTGTAAAATAGTCAGACAGACTGCGGGTTAATTTTATAAACACTCAAAGGGTTTTGTGTAAAATAGCCAGGTGGACGAAAATTTTGGGTGAAAATACTACATGCTTTAGAGATAATTATAGATTAAGGTCTTAATGACTTCTAGTGGACCAGGGAGAAAATTTAGGGGGGAAAGTTCAGGTCGAACAACAAGATTAACCTTTGAACCAATAATATCTGGGTAGGCCCAACAGTTTTGCATGCTAGCTGCAACAATTTCTACAACTCCACATGCCTTTGTACCTTTTTTTTTATGCCAGACCTTTGTACCTGGGTGGAACTATATTGGAAAAAATTAGATCAATGCGTACCAAAGGTAAGCTGCATAATACACGCACAGTTTTTTTTTGTTTTTGCAATGCATTAATTACCTAATTTTTTATGCTATCATCTGAACTTTTATGTGTTCAGCCATGAATTTGTGTGTGCAGTACTGTTAGAAATCTGCTCCTATCTCAATTTCCATTTGTTCAGTCATATATTCGTGTGTCCAATGTTCGGAAAACTACCATTATCATCATCATCATTATGTTCTCTCATATGTTGGCGGGTTTCGGGGTGGATGCGGCTGGATCCACGGTGGGTGAAGTAGGTCGATACGACAATGACAGAACTCGGCCCAATGTTTGCCTTACTTCCATGGTACGACAAGGGTTACTGCCGGTAAGATTTGGGTAAATTTTATCAAATTTAATTCTTTTTGGAAAAAATCAAAAGAAATCATGGAGGTGGATCTTGAATTATAGTGCTAGATGGTGAAAGAAATTTTTTGGCTGAGCCTAAATAGGCATTGTTCATGAGGCCCAACTCGGCCCAACTTTTACCATGCAGTAATCGTGGTTGAACTGTATGGTTTCGGTTTTAAATTTCGTTAAACCGCGGTTACCGCATTGAAACCATGGTTACCGTGCAAAACCGTGTGGTAACCGTGATCAAACCACGTGATCAAACCATGTGGTTTCGGTTTCAAATTTTACCGACAAAATTTGTACGGTTTTGGACGGTTATCGCGATAATCGTCTTATCGTGAGGGGAGAAGGAGGTAGCCGTCTCCAAAACGGTAAGTCAAACCTTGATCCGATCGCAGCGGGATTTGGCTAACTCACCAGCAATGGAGTTGGAGGTGGTGTTTGGCGAGTTAGGATGTAGTCATCAGTTGCAATTTTTTTTGTTTTTTTAATCAAGATGAATATGTGTATGTCTATTTTTCCATGTGTAATTTTTATTGGTCAACATATAATTGTTATGGAGTAAATTGTTTACTCACATCGTAATATTGTATTCATGCCATGTAGGCTAATTGTAAAAAAGTACTCTTCTCATATCGCTGTTTAGTACAACATTTACCATGCGTTAATAATTGTTCGTGAAAAAATACTAATGAGTCGATACATAGGATTAAAAATACGAAAATACTTGGTAGTAAAAATATACGCTGCCACCAAAAATGACTAAGATTAAAGATATTATTACCATAACAGTTACTAATAATAAAAATATTACTACTGTAATAGTAGGTGGATTATTTAACTAGGGAATAAAATCAAAATCATTACTAATGATATGTAAGTAAGGCTCTGTTTGTTTTTGTTTGTTTTCTGGTTTCAGGTTAGAAGTTTTTAGTTGGCTTTTGATGAGAAGATAAATGAAAAACTAAAAAACTGACTGAAATGAGTTTTTTGTTGACTTTTAATATATTAAAAGATAAAAATTTATTATAAAATCTAATAGTAAAAGATCATGAGTCAGTCAGTAAGTCTAACTTACTAGCCTACTAAGATGTTCCTGCACAAGCAAATTTAATAAATAATTTACTAAGATGTCTACTCATCAAGAAAAAAAGGTGAGTACATTGTTTGATTTCTACATATAATAAATATTTTACTTATAGTATATTATGTCACATATACAGATAAGTTCTTAGTAATTATTTTGTTGTATGTTATTTTTAAGGTGTGAAGTGAGAGTGGCTGCGCTAGAAAAGGTGAGAGGGAAAGGAGGGGGTAGGGTGAGAGTGTATCTATGGGGAATACGTTTTACTTATCGCGCAATCCATATATACATGTGCATGCATGTGTTGTATATGGAGTTTTAAAAAAATATTTTGACGAGCCCATCATACAAAGACACTCGAACGAGTATATATATTTTCAGATTTCATAAACAGAGTAGAAGTGTTGAGACAATTTGTTCAGTGTGACCAAAAGGCATCCTCTCCCGTCCATAATAAAAAATAAAAATGAGGAAATATCCTCCATTTTAAACTATTTTTCGCTTTAATTAGCTTTATCCAAAGTCAAATATTGCCTATTAATTTTTTAAAATTCATATGGTTTAACAACATATGATTATCGTGGTGAATTAAAAAATATGAATCTTTAATTAAATCGTATAAAATTTTAAAAATTGATGATCAAAGTTAGAGATGTGATGTTTGACTTAAAATAAAACTAAAATAATAAATAATTTGAAGTGGAGCGAGTACGTGTAATAACACCAGGAGTTTTTTTGCCAAAAGAAAACCACAAAAGCAGAAAAGTGATTTGTATACATTTAAAATTTATTATTTTGAAAGAAACAACGCAATGAATTAATTTTTAAGCACTAACCAGGATCTTTTGTCTTCGACACATCACGTTCTTTGCCGCCACCTACTGGAGGCACACCTCTACGAAGTCCTGCATGAATAATACATATATGGTAACTAAACCGAATGCAGAAACTACTGATCAGAACTCGACTGAATCTCTATACACATAAGGTTGGACGCTCATGTGTATAGCTCAATATGTATACCCTGTGCCTGGACCGGCATCTTCTTCCTTTATTTGCAGGGATCTCGTTGATGAGAAAATAATCTTAATAAAGTGAATTGTTATTCCAGCGTATTTTCCCATGCACATTGATCGTAATTGCTTAGGATTAAGGGTACTCACTGGGCGCCTATATAAGCCATTAGCATAAACGAAAACGAATTGTCACAGCTCCAAAGGCAAATGCCTGTGTTAGAGGCCATGTTTTACCATTTCTACCTCAAATACACGCCTAGGAAAACATACATACATACATACATACATATATATATATATATATAAAAGTTGTATTCTTTTCTTATCAGGAGTAGCCATGTTATTATATATTAATGCTATATATTTCCTCCGTTCTAAAATTATTTATATTTTAGGATAGGACAGATGGAGTATATTGTAAAGGACATGTGGTTTTGTGTTAGCACTTGGCTTGGAGAGGAAGAATTTACTGGGGCAGGAATTTGTGTATGGAAGAACTATATTTTTCAAAAAGCTAGAACTATGTTTACAGCCTGTGCCATGGAAATGACAATGGAATTTCTAGATAGATGAATTAAATTAATGCCATGGAAATGACTATTGGTTTGGTACGCGTTCTTCAGCTAACTAGACTTAGAATTTGCACAGGAGAAGACAGAGCTAACTAGACTCGATCGGTTTTGCTGAAAGATCTGTCGTCTGCATGCAGGAAATGATGATGAGGTATTTTCCTGATTTTTTTTCATGCTGATTTAATTCAAGGCCAGCGTTTGATCCGCGTTGTGTTTACGCGTAGCTCAACGATCAACCGCGCGCCGTGGCTAACAGTTTAATTAAAAGTACTTGGACTCTTAATACAGATGAGCGCACAGGAAGCTTGCTAGTTGCCTACTCGATCTGTGCAAGATTTGTTATCTGAAAATTAAATTAATGCGAGCAGCTGCTTCAGACTTGACACAGAACTTCGTACATGATTTCTGTGGAGATAGAGACACTGGCCCTGGCGAGTTCATTTCTTCAATTCGCCGGAGATTTTTTTTCACGTGCTGCAATGCATATAGAACCAGAGATTCCAATTTCGGTTTGAAAATTCTGAATTTCAGTAATTTCGCTTACCTCCTGCAAACAAATATCTTGCCTGAAACTTTTGGTTTTTTCAATTATTTTTGAATTTGGTCAAGATTTATTCAAATGATCAGTCAAAATTTGTTAATTTTTTATCTATAGAAAAATTACTTAAAATCATATTAATATATTTTTTTCATATTTTAAAATAATATTTAATTAATCATGCGCTCATGATTAACTTCTTTTTCGTGTGAGGGAAAAAAGTTTCCAACGAGCATATCCGAAAACAGTACCAGAATACACTACATATTTCTCCTTTGATTTGGCAAAATAATGTATATGTGTGATTAATGTTTTGTTCTTGTACTCTGAAAATATATCGTTCCATCTTGTTAATTCATATATCGCGAGGTGGAATGAATCAATTGCGCAACTTCCATTTATATGATATAACCATGCATAGTGTCTTTTGAAAATGTCCCTTGGGCTAAAGTTCAATCAAGCATAGCTTATTTTGATATTTTATCAACAAAAACGGAAACATCTGGTAAATTGATCGGCAATACAACTACTGAAAGCAATTAACCATGCTAGCTAATTTCCACCGATCAGGACATCTAAGTTAAAATTGAACAGATGAAAATCATTCTTCATTTACTTGCAAACATTATTCCTTTTGTTCCAAAATATAACAACGACTATAGGTCAAACTTTATCCAAACATAATAACATATGACTTTTATCACTACCTACTACCATTGGTTTTATTAAACGAGATGGCAAGGGAAAATTTCCCATTAAAGCTTAGCTCCGCATTCCTGCCCCACGTGAGGGGAAAAATTCTAGTCCCTGCCTCCGTCAACCATGATAGAGATATATTTTTTCCATCCCTGGCCCCTGCATGGGGTATTAATCCATGTGGACCCCTCATCCCTGCACAGGCTGTAGCAAAGGGGGTA
The DNA here is from genome assembly GCA_019925245.2 of Oryza australiensis. NCBI lineage: Eukaryota > Viridiplantae > Streptophyta > Magnoliopsida > Poales > Poaceae > Oryza > Oryza australiensis. The sequence continues at coordinate 703,349 of JAIFGZ020000436.1, forward strand.
GCCGGCAGGAGAGAGGTCGACGGGGTGGTGGCTGAGACGGCATGTTGATGGTTGACGCTGGGGTGACAGACGGAGGGCTCGAGGCTGATGCCGAGGTGGTGATGGACAACAGTCTAGTGTCCCGATCTAGATAGCGGGGAGGTGGCCGAGGCAACATCCTAGCGGTTGATGGCGTGCTCGCGGACGACATGTTTGTGACCGAAGGTAGAAAGGCGGCAGACGATGACTAAGTCATTTCCAGTCTCTCGATCTGGACTGCAAGGTGGTGGCCGAGACGACATCTTGGCGGTGGGGTGCTGGCGGCCGACGACGGGGTGGAGATAGACGTGGCGATGGCCGACGGGATGGCAGACGGGTGGGCCGGTGACGGTGTTCACTCACTTCTCGATCTAGAGTTGACATAGGAGGCGTGGAGGTGGATGGGATTTTGGTGAATGGGTGGTTGACTAGGTCTTAGGGTTCGGATTTGGATTTTTTATATACGTGGACATTGGGCATAGATTTTATAGACCAACTGAACTTCTCAGGGTCATATTGAAGCAGGTCATAGCGAGGAGCGGAGACGGGGGCTAGGGGATCGTCCCTGCCCCTGCTAGCCCCAATGAGGATGTTTCTTGTACCAATTAATCCCCTGTGTATAGTAGATTGTAACTATATCCATCCCCTGATAGCTGAATTCCTCATGGGAAATTGGGGAATGAGTCTCCTTTGCCATCTGTGTGAGCCTATAGCTCACCCATTTCACGAGGAGACAACCAATTATTTTTTACCTCTCTCCTTAATATCCTCATCGAAGACTAAAACTTTCTATATATTATATATTTTAAGAGAGTGGGAGTATTAATTATATCTGTTTCGAACAGTTTGGTCACCTACTTACGTGTTATAATAATATATAAAAAAATATAAGCTCACTGTTTTTTCTTTTTTCGAAAAAGCTAGTCATATTGACATTATTGGTTTATTAGATAGTAGCGTGAAAAATTCAAAATTAATTGAAGAGAAAAAAGATTAATTAGTTTTGGCTGCTTGGGTTGCTGTAAGTTAATTAATTTGATGTGAACATATATAGCTACCGAAATATTGTTCGTTTTATTTTGTAACAAACATATTAACATTTAATCCAATCGATCCAATAAAATAGTAGTTCTGGGTCACAAATTAACTTGGTCATTGTAGTGACATGAAATGCAAACAGAGTTCAACGGATAACTTGAAATGCGAACAAGATAGATTTGCTTGTTATTAGCGATGGACGGTTGTTTCCTGATGGGCATACACGATGAATTAATTGGACATGTACAGTTACACTATTATTGAGCTGGAACCCTATGAAATATTTCCTGACTATCCTGACAATCATCTTGCTTAAATAACGAATTGATTGTCATCTCTGTGTTTTTGGAATAGCTGCCAGTATCTTTAGTAAAGCATGTGAATATGTTCAAAATATGGTGCATTGAGCTAGCAAGTTATCGTCTCATTTTATCCAATACGCTCTTTATTTAGTAGCTTTTAGTGGCTCTGCATCTTTTTTCTATCTTCCTTTCTTTTTTTCTTTTTCTGAGTTTCATAAGAGGTATAATATGAGAATTTTGGGTATGAGCTTATGACAATGTGATGTTGTTTTCTAGATAATGATATCTTGAAGAGGGTGTTTACATCCAAATTTGACATCTATGAACAAAATAGAGGAAAATTGCCAAAATTTAAAAAGTACCGGGTTTCCTTCACAAGGCCTGTCAGACCACAGGTATATGGCCGGTCTAACCGGCTAGTAGGGCCGGTCTGACCGCAGACATGTGGCCGGTTAGACCGTCAGAGTCCGAGTCCGAAGCGAATTTCGTCGGGTCTCGGGTTTCTTTGCTCCATAAGGTATGTCTCGTGTTTCCTAAGGTATCTATCCCGAATTGGATGTGGAGGAGGACTTGTAAGAGCCAAGACCAACCCCTATTTAAGAGCCAAGGCCGGTTCAATTGGTAAGATATCCAACACATACACAAACAAATCCAATCTAGCTTCTAGTTTTTAGCCAATTGAATCATTCTTTTACTTTTTTTCTATAGTAGTTCATCTATCTTTGTCGATTTACGCTGTAAATCGTCCGTCGCCAGTGCGAGAGTGCGACGACAACTCTTTGTAAATTTGTCTTGAAAACTTTTCGTTCGCCCACGAGACGGATGTTTATCTATCTTTTTATCTAAATCGGCTTTGCTAGCCGGTTTAATCTATAAGACCCACCTTGCTTTAGTTCTTTGCTAGATCAAAGTGGTTGGTGACTCCATATCACCGCTCGTGCCTTTGTCAAAAAAGGTGTCAACACGATTTTTGGCGAGTCCGCTGGAGACGTGAATTTTTCGGCCTTTTCGACCAGCCGAAAATCAATCTACCACGTTAATCGCTGCAGTTGCTTCATCGATTCTTATTTAGCCAGGTGTTTCGGCCATACAGTCGAAACCAATCTACACTCACTCGTGTGTGGAGAAAGCGACAGAGGCGGCGGCGGCTTGCTGTCGATACGGTCGAAAATTAGGAACCAATTCTATTCAGATTGCTGTCCATACATGTTCTAGAGAAAAAGATCAGGCTACCCAAGCCGATCTACTGTTCATATAAAAAAACACAGCCGATTACTACTATATCGGCTATTTCTGTGAAACTTCGATTTCTCCAAATTTTTTGCTACATACACACAGTAAGCGGAAACGAGATCAGCGAGATCACATTGGAGGAGATGTGGCAAGGTCACTCATCAAGACCCATCAAGGTGTGATTCTTAAGCCTGGACCTCCTCCTATATTCGAGGTAACCTCCAATCCGCCCGATCCATCTATTGCTATTCAAAGAGTTAATAATCGTTGTGTAGATGCATCTGCTATTTCTAGTGTTGCTTCTATACAATATGCTTATAATGCTATGAAGGGATCTATTGGTGTTTATACAGTCGATTGCATAGGAATCGGCTATATTCATAACTTAGCCAACGGTCAGACCACGCATGACTCCGGTCTGACCGCATCACTGACCACCGGTCAGATCGGACTATGGGCCGGTCAGACCGGGTGCTTGGCCGGTCATACCGTGCCTACCATAGCCGGTCAGGCCGTGCCCTATCTTGGTCAAATCGGACCTCCTACGGCCGGTCTGACCGCACCACTGACCACCGGTCAGACCGGTTACTTAGCCGGTCAAACCGGACTATCTATAGCCGGTCAGACCGGTTCCTTGGAAGTTTCGACAGGTTTTCATACCACGACTAGCAGTACTGATTTTAATTATTATTCATCACCTGTTAATACTGTTAGTCATGTTATTCCACATACTCATGCTATTTGTGCCAATAGTTGCTATGAGCCAGTACAAAATCATCAAGTAGATGTATTGACACAAAACACACATTATGGCCAGTATAATCATATTGTGCCGCCACAATCACCTATTCCTAGGCCGCCAAATCCACAACCTAGGCCTGAGAATATGGAAGAGTAAGTTAGAAACACCATTAGAGAATCATTTTGGAGTTGAGCCAAGGAATCGTGCTGAGGTTTACCAAAAGCCGTATCCTAAATATTTTGATAATATCCCATATCCTCGTGGTTATAGAGTTTCTGAGTTCACTAAATTTAGTGGTGAGGATAATAGGGCTACATGGGAACACATAGGCCAATTTCTTGCACAATGTGGTGAATCTAGTACTAATGATGTTCTCAAATTGCGTTTGTTTTCTTTGTCTTTGTCTTATACTGCTTTTACAAGGTTTACTTCTTTACCGGCAAATTCTATTCATACTTGGGATCAATTAGAACAACAATTTCATGATTGCTTTTATACTGATGAAACTGAGCTTAAGTTGTTTAGTTTAACATCGGTTAGATAAAAACATGATGAATCTGTCATTGATTATATCAAAAGGTTTAGAGATGCTAGAAACCAATGTTTTAATTTGAACACAACTGAAAAAGATTTGGCCAACATTTCATATAATGGATTGCTTGATTTTATTAAAGAGAGATTGAATGGCCAGATAATTCTTGATGTTGATCATGTGTTGCATGAAGCTCTCGCTCAGGAAAGCTGAGTGGATGATAATAGCTTAAATGCTAGTTTGGATGATAATGTAATAACCAATATAGTCTAACCAAGCGTTGGTTCGGATTGTGTTATTACTTTGAAGAATGATAAAATAACATGCATCGCCGAACCAAGTGATGGTTCGGATTGTGTAACTAATTTGGACTACGATGCATGTATAGCTGAACCAAGTATTGGTTCGGATTATGTTGCTAGCTTAGATAATGACATCATTGAAAATATAGCCAAACTAAATGACGGTTCGAACTGTGTCACATGCGATAGTGAAATAGTATTATCACCTAGGACCGAGTCACAGATCGATCATGTGAATGTTGGAAAAGATAGTGGCAATGTCTTGCAGGGTAGTGATGAAACAGAGTTTAAAGCAACATTGCATATATGTGAAAGGTCGTATCCAGAACATATAGATTCGGTCCCATACCCGCAAGGATTTGAGGTGCCCAACTTCACAAAATTCAAAGGTAAGGATGTTAGAACGACAACAGAGCATATCGGCCAATTTATTGATCAATGTGGTAAGGCCGGTAATGATGATTTGCTTAGGTTAAAGTTATTTCCTCTTTCTTTGTCAAACTTTGCATCTATGTGGTTCAGTTTACTTGCTCCTAATTCGATTTCTACATGGTCACAAATGGAGCATGAGTTTCATGATTATTTTAAGGATGCGAGCTTGATGGGGCAAAGACCGATTGATAATTCATCGGTCAATTGTGATACTATTTCGGTTACACCTATTGCTGAGACCGGAATTATTCATGATTCTCTTCCTATTGTTCCTATTAATTTTGACGAAAAGAAGGTGTTGATTCGGCCTAGTCAAGCCGAATCCACAAAAGGGAAGAATGTTATTATTGTGGATCCTCGGCCCGAGATAATTAGGATCAATAGTGCTAAGGCCGAAGATCATAAAGTTACAAAAGATGAGTCATCTAGTTATATAAATACTAAAAAGCCAAAGCTCTCACTTTTGAGATGCTTATGGCTAAATACAAGAAGGGATTAGCTGGTCAATGACTTGATAATCGTACTAGTGATATAAAAAGACCAAGATCGCTTCCTAAAAAGAGATTTGGTCAGACGCCAAAGCAATCGGAACCATCAACAATATCAACTCCATACAAACCTTCGGATACGACACCATGGTATCCATATCCAATATCACTACACGGTTATCCTGTTATGTATTATATGCCATGGATGCTTCAATCACCTATGTCGTTTCATCAAGAATGGAAAGAATCGCCTAGGTCAGTACCAAAACATTCACGCAACTCAAGACAAGACCGTTTCTCACAAAAGAATCGGTTCGGTGGATCAAAGGCGAACAAGGTGAAGAAGGTGTGGGTGAGAAAAGAAGTCAAAGCTCCGGAGGTTGATACTATCAAGGAGAAGTCTCAAGTTGTTCAAGTACCTACTGGAGATGCAACAAAGAGGCTACAAGCAGAGAAGACCGAAGCCAACATCGTGACTACCAACAATGGTGGTTTGACCGGGACAGTTGAGCGGTCTAACCACCAGTCTAGGACCGGTCTGACCGAGCCATCAGGCTGGTCTGACCGATGACTCACATCCGATTTGATCGTGCCCAGAGGTCGGTCTAACCGGGAGGCATCTGAGATGAATAAGAAAATTGAGGGCAACACAGGAGCTTCCACTTCAACCATAAATATCAAAAATCATTGCTTGGCTCCTAGAAAACAACCACAGACGAAGTGGATACCTTCCGGCTTATCTCGCTCTCAAAAGAGGAGGCTACAACGTCTTCGAGCCATAGGTCAAAAAGAAAAGAAGGCCTAAGATGTGGAGAACAAAACATGTGATAATTTGAAGCCTCGAGCAACATACAAGCAAGTGTGGAGTCCCAAGGAAAAAAACTTAAGAGACCGGTGATTTCCCAGAGTAGTGATAAATCAAATTCGACGAGAGAAGAATCATCGGTCATTAGAGGTAAGACTCCTCCACATATTGCTATGGATGCTACTATGGTGTTTATCTTGCCTTCAAAATCGTGTAGTCAAAAAAGCCGATTTTGCTCGGGGGGCAAGATATTGATATGCTCATGAAGAAATCAAGAAAGGTAAACGGCGATGGGTACAACATCACATCTTTGAACCGCCGTTTGTTGGATGCTAAGGCAAGGTATGCGTTTATCGTGTTCATCATTATAGTATGTCTATGCCATGTTAGAACATTGCTTGCTATCTAGCACATGTGTGTTTTGCTTATCAAATTAATATTATGCATATATGTTGCAAATGCCAATTCTGAGTGATGGAATTGGCAGGTTAGAATATAATTTATTTAAAGTATGATTTGGCTCGTTGGTCTTTGATATTTGTTAAAAGCCAAATCATGCATGTTTTGATGAATCACCACAGAGAATATAGATTTCATAATTATTGCATCATAAAATTTTGTTTCTTAGTAATTCGGCTAATGTCAATGGTCAATGTGATGATTTGTTCTAGAGTTGTTTTCTTTGGGAACATTGACATTGTTATAATATTTTGCATACATGTTTAAGCCGATTACTTACACTTGTAGTTTATTGAAATTCATACATGTGAGACATATGACTTTGGTGATTCATTATTGATGATATTTCAAGTGGCTAAGTGTTTTTGATGCCTTAATGATTATTGTTAAGCCACTTGAATTAGTATTCATCTAGGCATATTAATTGCATGTTGTAATTTTTATGTCTAGAAAGAAGGAATTTTTTGTCAAATAATTTGATATATCAAGCATCTCGCTATAATATCAAAAGGCAGTAATTTTTAATACTGGAAAAGCCGGTGCTTGCTTTTAATTCTTTGGGCAAAATTGACGAAGACACAGATCGCAGGCGGTCTGACCGGCGCATCGTCATTGGTCGACCGTGGATGGTCGGCGGTCGACCGGAGCGTTGCGTCGGTCGACCGTAGATGGTCGGCGGTCCGATCGTAGATGGTCGGCGGTCTGACCGGAATTGCTTGGCCGGTCAGACCGGGTTCACAGAAGGTGCTGGGGCGCACGATTCTCCTGATTCAGAGGCCAAATTAATTTTAAATTTGAACATTTGTGCCTAGGAGACAGAAGAAGAAGATCGAAGAACATCCAAAGTGGTGGCATGAGGTGTTTTCTGATGTGTTATGGGCTCACAGGATATCTACACATGGTGCTACCAAGGTTACTCCTTTTGAGGTGGTCTATGCACCAGAAGTCGTTTTGCCGATAGAGGTGAATCTTGGCTCTCTTCGATATATAAAGCAAGATGATTTGTCGGTTGAAGACCACAAGACCTTGATGAGAGACAATCTTGATGAGGAGATCGACAAGCGTTTGAAGGCTTTAGAAGAAATAGAGAAAGAGAAGAAGAGGGTGGCTAAGGCTTACAACGAAAAGGTGAAAGCAGGATCATTTCAAGAAGATACTTGAAGAAATACTTCCCGAGCGTTTGGCAAGATGCTTAGGAAGTTCTATGGCTGGTAATATGGATTGTCGCCCTAATACAAACATGTTCTATGTTTTTAGATTTACGATGTTCATCATAAAAGGCAGGGGGTATGTGTTTACACCCAAATTTGGCACCTATGGACGAAATAGAGGAAATTGGAAAGTATCGGGTTTCCTTCACAAGGCCAGTCAGACCGTAGGTATATGGCCGGTCTGACCCGCTAGTAGGGCCGGTCTGACCGCAGGCATGTGGCCGGTCAGACCGTCAGAGTCCGAGTCCGAAACGAATTTCGTCGGGTCTCGGGTTTCCTTGCTCCATAAGGTATGTCTCGGGTTTTCTAAGGTATCTGTCCTGAATTGGATGTAGAGGAGGACTTGTAGGAGGCAATACCAATCCCTATTTAAGGTCCAAGGCCTGTTCAATTGGCAAGATGTCCAACACATACACAAACAAATCCAATCTAGCTTCTTGTTTGGACAATTGAATCGTTCTTTTACTTTTTTCTATATTAGTCCGTCCATCTTTGTTGATTTGCGCTGTAAATCATCCGCCGCCGCTGCGAGAGTGCGACAACTCTTTGTAAGTTTGTCTTGAAAATCTTTCGTTCGCCCACGAGACGGGTGTTTATCTATCTTTTTATCTAAATCGGCTTTGCTAGCCGATTTAATCTATAAAACTCATCTTGTTTTAGTTTTTTGCTAGATTAAGATGGTTGACGACTCTATATCACCGTAAGACGTTTAGATGAATCGATCGTGCTCGTGTCTTTGTCAAAAAAGATGCCAACAGCGGGATTTATATATCATTACTCATGATAAAGTCTGAGGCTCCGCATTTAGTCTGAGTTTCATGGGTTGAGTAAGGATTAGTTGGGGCTTGGCAACGGGGATCGGTGATAAATTTTCACATTTAGTCTTACATTTTGATTCTTCATTTGTTAACGATTCCCGTAGAATATTTTTAATGAATAGCTGCAGAAAAGGTTAACCTTGATAAAATCGACCGCCCTTTCACAACCGCGAATTTCCATTGAGTGCGCTGCCCTTCCACAACCTCAACCAAATCCGTCAACAACCTCAATCAAAATATGTATTATTAAGGAAAGCTAGCCCTTAGATGTGGCAACATTAACAATGAAATTGTGTTCTCGTGACTTCAATTTCAGCATGATTTTATTTTAAAATGTTTATTATATGAATATTTACATATTTGGAAATACTGCAGTGAGATGAGGAGGGAATCATTAGTACTTATATTGAACGCTAAAATCAATTGCCAGTTATACTTGCATCTTTTAGAATGTATATTGTGATTTTACATCTTCCATGATATGCAGGTTGCTATAATATTTGTCTTTTTACATCTGCTTAATGTATATTTCTGGTAGTTGATGGAATTCATCATGTAGCTCAACATAAATTGTTCAACAGCCAGTTTTGTCTGTCATCCCTGCATTTATGTTAACACATGGGTTCTTAAAGTTAACTTTGAAGTAGGGTATTCTATTGACAGCTAAAATAAAACCCAGAAGAATATAAAATTTATTTTTAGAGACATGGAGCTCTAGGCCTGATAGACCTTGAGAATATTCATTCTCTTTCCTTGGAATCATTTTCTTTTTTGACATTGGGGCTTATTGCAATAGGTAGTTGTAATTATCTTTTCCTCTATATTTCTCCTAAATTTTGTTGACCTGAGTTAGATTGAATGCGCATATATATGGTCACTTGTCGTGTCCTACTATAGATTCCTGGGATAGGTTCCCATCTAATTTTTAAAAGAGTTGTTAGAACTCTTGGTCAGATTTTGAAAATGAAATTTTTAGTTTTAATTTTATGTGTTCATTGCACATCACAATCTGATATATATATATATATATATATATATATATATATATATATACCGCAGGGCTGCCCTGCGTTGCACAGCAGCCACGCGCGTGCAACAGATCCTTCGGGAGCCGAAACGATATCCTCGTGGGCGTCCTTAAACCAGACAAAAAGTACCGGATCTCACTAAGTCAGTGGATCCAATTAAAACTCTAAAGTTAAGTGTGTTTACGTAAGAGTAGTACTAGGATGGGTAACCTCATGAAAAATCCAGTTGCGACTTTATTTTTAACATAAATTGCAACTGTTATTTTGTTACACCAGTTGCGACACACCAATATCACCAACCGCTCACTAACACCAGTTGCGACACACTAATATCATCGACCGTCCAGTTGCAACTTCATCTAAACACTAGTTGCAACTCCAGCCACAGCTAGTTGCAACTCGCGTGCAACTCTGGTGGTTGACCAGTTGCAACACACTTGGTATGCTGGTTGCAAACAAATCTAAACACCAGTTGCAACTAGCGTGCAACTCTGGTGGTTGACTAGTTACAACACACCTGGTATGTTGGTTGCAACCTAATCTAAACCCCAGTTGCAACTCACATGGTATGCTGGTTGCAACCTAATCTAAACACGAGTAACCACGAGAGCAACACACTTGGTATGCTGGTTGCAACCTAATCTAAATATCAGCTGCAACATAATTGGTATGCTGATTGTAACCTAATCTAAACATCAGTTGCGACACACCAATATCACTAACTGCCCAGTTGCAACTGGTTACAACTTTCATATAAACACCAGTTGCGACACACTAGTATCACTGACCGCCCAGTTGCAACTCTAGCTAACACTAGTTGCGACACACTAATATCACCGATCGTCCATTTGCAACTTCATCTAAACACCAGTTGCAACTGTCGTGTGCACCTCTGATGGTTGACCAATTGCAACACACTTGGTATGTTGGTTGCAACCTAATCTAAACATCGGTTGCAACTCCCAGTTGTAACATACTTGATATGCTGGTCGATCTAAATACCAGTTGCAACACCGCTAGATACAACATAACACGAGGATTTCCCAGGATGTCACCCATCCTAGTATTACTCTCGTCCAAGCACGCTTAACTTCAGAGTTCTAATGGGATCCGGTGCTTTAGTATCGATCGCGACGAATCAGCCGGGGGTTCGCATGTGGAGTGACGTGCCTAATTGGTTGGGTCGGTTGGCCTGTGTAACACCCTGAAAATCGGAACTTATGAATCGAAACCTAGAATTCGGAATTCGTGAAAACTTTTACATCATTGCCTTCATTTGGATCTTATTGTTTCTTATTTGCAAGTCTTGTGGCGTGTTATAATAAAATAGTAGTCATTTGAACTTGGGTAGCCAATAGTGCCGCCCATTGCTAGCATCGGCCGCGACTAACGGCATCGGCCGAAGCCGATGAAGCCGCCACGCCCGACGGCATCATCGCACGCCCCGCAGTCAACATTGCTGTCACATCCGCACTGTGCACCACACTAGCCGATCCTATCACGCACGTCGCATGCCCACACTGTCATATGCACGCACGTACCGCGTGCGTGCCGGCGTCAGCGCGCCGTACTGTCCCATGCTGTGCCACGCCGAGTCATCGCGTCACCACCACTGTAGCCTCGCCACCCAGTGACAACCAATTTCGCATGCCCATGTCAACCGATTCGACGCGCTGCACTGTGCCGACGTCGGCCACGCCGCGCCGTGCGCCCGCGTCAACGGTCTTCGTCGCATCCGTGCCCTTTTCTCGCCTCAGCCACGCCGCGCAGTGCCGAGCCATCTCGTCACGTGCACTATAGCCATGTCGTTCCATCGTCAGCCGATTCCGCGCGCTGTAGCCACCCGCGCCTATAAAAGAGGCCTCGGCCTCCCTCTCGCCACACCGCACCACCCCCAAGCCCCCTCAGCCCCGTTAAGCCCATAGCCGACGCCACAGCCGACGCCCCCCCTTGCGTTGCTGCGTCGCCAGTGAGCTGATTCCCCTTTTTCTCTTAGGTGATTCACCTTGAGTCCAGCTTCTAATGCTCTATTCACGTCCATGCTTTAAGCCACAAGTTTTCTTCAGAGTTTTTTATTTCCAAAGCTATATTTATACCAAAACCTTAGCTTAAACCATTTCAAATCCCATCTAACCCTCGGGACATAATTTCAACAAAAGTGTGGGATTTTTGTATGCCTAAGACACAAAAGTATTTTCAATGTGGATATTGTCCTCCTATGTTTATATGTAGTTTTGACTCGGTGTTATCCCAGATTTCAAAACACTATAACTCTTTCTCACTCCCTTTTATTTCCAAATTCGGATTTATCCAAACCTAACATTATCTAAAACCGCCTTAGAACATCAAGAAGTGCTTTATGATTTTTATTTGGCTTTTGTTGGATTTTATTGAATTCTGACCGAATTCAATCTTTTCTCTCGCACGTACGATTAGCGTCCAAGGAAGGCGTTGAGTACGCGGAAGACTCCAACCAACAAGTGTGCGAGCAAGGCAAGTCATCACTCCCCTTTGGACATGTTGATCCTAATTGCGAAATGATATTGATTTAAACTTCAAATATGCATGCTATACACCAATACCTATGCTTGATATGCCATGCCTTGATATTGTTTACCCTTATAAATATTCCTTGTAACCCTCGATATGGAATGACCGAAGAAATCTTCGGTAAATGCTTAGCCATGTTGTTCTTAGATTCATGCATACTCATGATTTTATAAAGAGCTTTATGTTTGGGCAACTACCTTCGGGAAGGTAGATGAGATATGGCATGTGGAGACATGAGCACCACATTGCCCCGATCATGATGAACTGAGTTTTTATGAAAACCAAAAAAATAAAAAATTAATATTTTAGACTGGGGCAGCTGGATGGATTTGGATGGATTCCCGCAAAGGCAAGTACCGTCCCTGGTCAGTTAAGGACCGAACCATGATATAGGCGGAAAGCGAGCCAGTACAACCGTACTTCTCAAATGGGTATAGACCTAGCGGATTAGATAGCCGAGCGGAGGCAGTATCCCTGCATAATGGTTCTTATGATGAGAAGTGATTTGTGTTATGGTGATGAGGCTGCGGCCCACATTGTGAGTGATGAATCAAATCGAAATTTAATTATAACTTAAAACTGAGAGAGTTTCCCTTACCCTGGGTGCGCCAGAACTCCTCGCGCTGCTAGGAAAGGACGGCTAGAGTGCAAGAGGGTTAAAAGTTCATGGAGCGGGTACTGCCAAAGTGAGGTTATCGAAAGGCTTTGCTGTGACCGTCCCATATAGAGGGATGTAGGCTCATTCAATGGGCATTTGCGGATTATGGGTAAAGTGTACATCCACTACAGTGTGAGTGAATCAATCTATTCGAATAGCCGTGCTCGCGGATAATGAGCGGCGTGACACGACTTTCGCATGGCTAGACTCATAAGTTAAAATGATGGGATGGTATGCATAATGATTTTATATGCTGGTAGACCAACTTCTCGAGATGCGAGAAGCGGTAGGATCCCCAGAAAAACCATGACGATCCGGAGGCGGAAAGCCATCCTTGGTATCACGATGGATGGCACAAATAACCGTCGCCGATTTAATATACTCTGGAACTAAAACTTGACTTGGCTAGATATTAAGCTTGTGAAATGATTTACGAAAATTGGCTTTGTGCAAATAAACCCCAGCAATTCCTTGAGAATCCCCTATCATGTGCATCACTTCCGTGTTGGCTTGCTGAGTACGTTGGGTACTCACCCTTGCTATACGCACAAACCTTCAGATGGTGGAAACGAAGAACTGAAGGACCTCTATGCCTACTGTCAGGAGGGCAATGAAGACGATGGAGTGCAATAGGTCTTAGTTCCCAGTCGTTGCCTGTGGCAATCGACATGCCGCTGCCTTCCACTCCGCTGCCTTATCTACTTTCTCTATTTGGTTGCATTCGGGCCATGAGGACCTATATGTGTGTTGGTTATTGCCTTCGGGCTTATTATTGTAATATACCTTTGGGTGTAAGACTATTCGTGCACTTTGCACCTGATAATTCAGTACTGTATTCATGGGTACCAAACTACTCGATCCAAGAAAATGGTACTATGAACACGAATGATTTCCGTCCTCAAAAATGGGGGTCGACAGCCTGGGTGTATTCTGTACATGAAATGCATCCAAACGCAGTATAGACACCCAATGTATGCATATATATATATATGTATATACATATACATATATATGTATATGTGTGTATATATGTATATGTGTGTATATATGTATATGTATATGTGTCTATATATATATATATATACACACACACAGCCTCTTATGCAGTTGTACATAACGTACTTTCTTGTGTTTTGCACAACGTGATATATCTATAATCTATAACTATCTATAAAGCAAGTAGTGTTTTTATCCAAAAATTTCGTCCACCTGGTTATTTTGCAGAAAACCCCTTGAATGTTTATAAAATTAACCCGTAGTCCTAATGCTGAAAATAAAAAAAGGGCTTGGATGAAAAAAAGACCTCCTACGTCGCTCCCTCCCGTCCCCATCCGCGTCACGTCTGTGCCCTTCCCTCTCGTCGTTGCTCGGAGCTCCCACGCCGCGTCTGCGCCCTTCCCTCCCGTCATCGCTCGCAGCTCCCGCGCCGCCGCCTGCTTTCCTTTCTGCGTCGTCGTCCCGTTGCAATGCACAGGCATTTTTGCTAGTATATATATATAATCTATATCTATAACTATTTATAAAGCAAGTAGTGTTTCTACCCAAAATTTTCATTCGTCGACTATTTTGCGAAAACCCCTTAAGTGTTTATAAAATTAACCCGCGGTCCCAATGCTAAAAAAAAAGAGGGCTTGGATAAAAAAGACCTCCTGCGTCCCTCCCGCCTATCCCCATCCGCGCCGCGCTCCGACTTCACCCGTTATAACGCATGTACACAGTTGCTACTTGCTAGTGTGTGTGTGTGTATATATATATATATATATATATATATATATATATATATATATATATATATATATATATATCACAGCCTCCTATGCAGTTACATAACGTACTTTCTTATGTTTTGCACAACGAAACTAGTGTGCTTCAGCTTTAGAGCCATGTTCAAGAGCTGGGTAGGGTGTTGACAAATTGTGCAAAAATAAACCGTAGAAATGCCTTGGAAATTTTGCAGTCTAAAATAGGGCATTGTATTCATTTGGCATGTGCTGCAAGGATATTCTTTGATGTATTTTGTGGTGCAACTTGTACCTGGTAACACTTTCTACATTAAATATATTGGTCATCAAATTATCATAAAAGATTTGTATTTGACCATCCTACTATAAAATCGGGTATTCGACACCCCCAACTATCAAAACATGTATTTTCGTCCATCCGATCCGGTTTTACAAAAATCACATGTCACGTGGCGCGTCGAGGGATTTCCAAAACTTTCAGGGACTTTTTTTAAAATCACGGGAGATCCTTTCTCTTTTTTTTCTTTCCTTCTTTTTTCCTTCTTCTCTTGTGCGGCGGCGAGGGAGACGGGCTTGTGCAGCAGCGGCGGCGTCATCCCCGCGCGGCGGCGCGCACGGCGGCCCGCTCGGTGACACCCTCAGGCGAGGCTTGGCGGCGACGCGTGACTCCGCGGTGGCGGCGGACCTCGACGGGACGCTGCTGGTGTCCTCGTCGACGTTCCTGTACTACTTCCTATTCATGCTCGAGGCTGGCAGCTACCTCCGCGCGTTGGCACTGCTGCTTGCCGCATCGTGGCTCCTCGTGCTCTACGTCGGTGTCTCCGAGGCTGCCGCCATCGGCCTGCTCATGTTCATCATGTTCGCTGGGTTGCGCGTGCTTGACGTCAAATCCGTGGCACGCACCATGCTGTCGCGCCCCTACGTGGGCGGTGTTCCGCGGCTGCGCCGAGCGCCGGGTCATGGTCACCGCGTCGCCGGCCGTCATGGTGGGGGAGTTCGTGCGGGAGTTCCTCGGCGCCGAGGTGGCCGGCACCGAGCTCAAGACCTTCGCCTCCAGCAAGCGATTCACGGGGCGCATCAAGACCATCCTCGTCGGCGAGAAGAAGCAGGAGGTCGTCGAGAGGCTCTTCGCCGGTGGCGACATGCCCAACGTCGGGCTTGGTGACCGCGAGAGCGACCATGACTTCATGGCCATCTGCAAGGTACACTAGCTATTCCATGATCCTAAGCTACAATCTTTCACTTCTTGAATCAATCACACATGAACAAAAATTGAAGTTCTGCATCATGTGGCCACTAATAATTCAACAATTTATTTAGAACGCCATTAATAAAAAAGAAAATATTGTGAAATTAATTGTGGTAGCACCAGGCAGAGGCATGGCGTGGAGCAGCTCCGGTTGATGTTGTTGCGGGTGAGCAGAAGCGGCAAGTCAGGGCAGATGAAGGACAAGTCGTTCTCAAGGATGCGGTCGCCGAAGGTGAGCGAGGTCTCACCGGTGGGCATGTTGAGCGCGAGCTGCAGCCGACACTTCACCGTGTGCGTGTTGTCGCCACGGTCGAGGTCCATGCCAAGCACGCACCCGGTCTCCGTCTGCACGAACACCCGCCGCCGCACCGCTAGCGGCGGCAGCACTGGCGGCCCCTGCTGCAACGCGCGGGGAGGCCGCCGCACGCACGGGGAGGCTACCGCCGCTACACGTGGGGGGAGGCCACCGCCGCACACATGGGGAGGTGGCGCAGCCTCGCCGGGAGGCCGCTGTCGCCGTCGCCGAGCCACGCCTGAGGGCGCACGTGCGGGGAGGCCGCCGCCGCCAAGCCTTGCCTGAGGGCGCCGCCGAGCGGGCCACTGTGCGTGCCGCCGCGGATGACGCCGCCACCGTCGCACAAGCCCCTCTCTCTTCCTCGCCGCCGCACAAGAGAAGAAGAAAAAAAAAAGAAAAGGAAAGAAAGGTTCTCATGTGATTTTAAAAAAAAGTCCCTGGAAGTTTTTGAAAATCCCTCGATGCCACGTGGTATGTGATTTTTGTAAAACCGGGTCGGATGGCCGAAGATGCATGGTTTTGATAGTTGAAGATGTCGGATACCTGGTTTTCTAGTTTGATGGTCAAATACAAACTTTCACGATAGATCGATGACCAATTATGGACTTTTTCCTTAAAAATAATATATGATGTATTGTTCGTGCTATAGGGTTTTTTTCAGTTGCAACATACGAGCATCCCACTAGTCACTTAAAAATAATATAATGATTTTTTGATTTTTTTTGTTTGACGGGTCGCCACTTTACATACAAAAGGAAAAAGCGTCACTTCGACTATTCTTGTCTAGTCAGTTAATATGATGGTGACACGAGTCAACAGATGGCGTTTTTTATGCGATATGTAGAATGTCAAATAAGTGATGTTAATGCATTCGTTATTTGACGAACGGGGGCCAACTGCTTCCCCAGGAAGTTTTTCTTTCTCTTCTTTTCCATTTTTCCTTTTTATATCTTTTTTTTTATATCCTTTTTTTTCTTTTTTTGATACTACCCCAAAAGCTTCTCTAGTATACCCTAATTAACCCCTTCTCCTAAAACAATCCTTCTCCAATCGAGGCCTTTCAAACACAAATCAGCGTACTAATTTTAAAGCACAGAAATATATGTGCGTAACAATAGCTATCATGCATGTCTTTCTAAGAAATGGGCGCTTGCGTGTGTTGCTTGTACATGTTGCCGGCATGCAGCTATACAAATAGCTACGGCGGTCGTTCCAAGAAAATCACGTCGAAAGTGCATTCTTGTCTTGTAGGTAGCAAAGACAGCACACGCATGGATAAACTATTATTGCATATTGCTTAAGGTACGACATCGCGTCTCTTCGCGACGCGACTACAACAAGAATGGTAGTGTTTTAGTTTCAGTTCTTTGTAGGAATTCTTTTTTCTGATTTTTAACGGAATAAGTAGAATTTTTGTCAAACGAGTTATTTTATAATTAATTTTAAAAAAATCATTTTAAGTAATTTAGTAGTTTTATAGAGAGTGAGAATCACTTAAAAACAGTTTCTACTCAGAATCACTCAAACTTTCAAGAATCATTTAAAAATTACCTAAAATATTATTCTAATTATTATTTTATTATATCGATTCTAATTCTGTACCAAATCTGATTCAGGATAGATACAGACCCTTAAGCAACAACGCAACATACCTCTTAAAAATAGAACATACAGTTCACATGCAGCAGCCTAGCGTCATTGCACTAATACTTCTAAAATTTTTGATGGCTTATATCTTTTAAATCTCATTGCACTAATACTTCTAAAATTTTTGATGGCTTATATCTTTTAAATCATTTACTGATTTTAAGATTCGGTTGAACTGAAAATATATAACAAAATAAGTCCAATATTAAATATATTCAGATTATCATTTGCTGTTACTTTGAATACTAGGAAGAGTTATTTTCATATTATATATAGCAATATAGTTACTTTTAATATCATGAAGAGTTATTTTTCTACAGCGGTGCAGTTACTTCTAACACCGTGAAAACTTAGTTTTATTTCTTCAGTTACTTTCTCTATAAGCGTAATTACTTCTAATATTATGAAGAATTACTTCTAATAGTTACTTCTATTTTCTAAAGAGTTACTTCCTAGATTATATAAATTGCTTTTATCAAAAACAATAATCTATGTATACATATGGTTTACCTCGAACAAAAAAGTCATGTATTTACACTTTATCTATAAAGATATTTCTTTTAACACATATATGTAATTACTTCTAATGCTATAAAAAGTTATTTCCATTGTAGAGCTTAGTTACTTCTACCATTTAACTAAATTACTTTTAAATATTTCAATACAATCAATATTGTACTTATTTCATAATATATTTTAAGTGAAGTTTAATGGTTAAAATGAATGTTAAAAATAATACATCGTTTGAAATATATAAGTCATCAAAAATTTAAAATAGACTAGTAACAATAACAAATAGTACGTTATGAAGACTCATATTTGTCTCTTAGGTCACCTAGGCCAAAAGAGTGGAGATAAAATTTTAAAGTATATATGCATATACGCGTACGTGATGGTTTTCATCGGACGGCTTTGGCGGACGTCGTGCCGTAAGACTAATCCGCGTGTGTGCACAGATTAGATTTTACCGTGTCTTTAATAGTCTATGAATGTATTAGAAATATTGCAGACATATTTTCTAACTGCTTAGTTTTTGCAAAAAGACTTGTTTATCAGTATTTCTCCGTTTTTTAAAGATCAGTTTGTCAAATTTTTAATGTTTAATTTATTCATTCGTGTTATTGAAAAAGTCAATTTTTATCGATAAAAATTTGTGCAAATTTCATCTTTAGAAAACTCAAAAGTCTGAATAAAAAATATTGAGTTGTTCTTGTCAGCTTTATTAAACAGTACAAAATTCAGTTGCTGGCCTACCTGCTCGTGACATTGGTACGTGCTGCGTTGACATTTTCCCTCAGTGCTAGCTTGGTCTTAAAATTACCACTATTCTCATCGTCTCAAAATATAACTTTAGCATTTCAAATTTTATCACTTCTATTATTAAACAATCACGATAATTCATCTAGTTTCTTAATACGTGTCTCAGAAAAATTAATACGTGTCTCAGAAAAACTTATAGCTACGAACGACATAGTATATTCATATTTCCATATTTGTAGTTAAAAGTTGATTTTTTAAGATAGAGGAAGTATGTCCAACTCTAGGGATGCAGGATGTAGTGCTGCCTGTCTCCTCGAGCTAATTCTGCTAATTCTGCGGTTTTTTCTGACCATGTTCCAACCAAACAGGGCGATGCTAATGTAAGTTTGTGGACGGCTTCTGTAATGGTCGGTGATTATACATAATTTATTTTTAATTGACGTGTTAAAACATTTTTGGAGGAGCGATGTTCGGGTGCTTTCTAATAAAACAATATGAACCGTTCGTTGTTGAATAGTACTAGTAGAAATAATCTGAATAGCTCGTTATTAAGGGTAATTAGTAATTTATTAATATAGTAATTAGGGATAATTTTATCATATATGTTTTATTTCTTCGCTAGATCAATATGTGATCATCCGTAATGATGACATCGCTCATATTCCATTAGAAAATATAAAAAGAAAAAATATAAAAAGAAAGAAAAAGTTTAGTCACTTCTAAATGACAATTACATGCTACACACCTATCTTTTTTTATAATAATATCTTTTCACGTTTATACAACTGAATTGATAGTAGAAATAAATCTGAACCTTTGATCAAATTTAAGACGATTCAGATTACTCTATGTTAGGGGTCCTGTGTTGCTTGAAGCAAAAATCCTAGAGATTTCTCATGCCGTGTACGTACTCAGAGAACATAAACGAGCCAGTGTTTGGATGACCAATCTGGCAAAAGCTCGCGCACTCCAATCCATTGTTTGGATGAGCATGTGGAAGAGGGGTATGCGTGGATCTCCCATGTGGATCAGCAGTGAGCTATTAAAAGCAATTGAACGCAAATGTGGTGTATTTCTGTCGAAAGGGGAAGAACACATCTCAGGGGGGACACTGTTTGATTGCTTGGCACAATGTGTGCACTCCGGTTGAATACGGCGGGGCTGGATGAGAGAAGAAAGGACATGCTTCTAATGAAAAGCTTCGAATTGCAGATCGGTTCTGGGAGGAAAGCAAATATTTTGTTCTTGCAACTGGTTGCCTGACGGGGGATCAGTTGCAGCAGCAGCCCCTGCTCTGTTCTCCCACGTTAAGAAGAAGAAGCTAACAGTACATGAAGCTCTACAGGACAACACGTAGAGGAGATACCTGATGACTTGGGATAGACTGCAGAGTGCCAATCTGCCGAGAAGGGTGATTGCTCTGGTGGTCTACAAAACGTCCTTCCTGTGTCGTGCGAGATCGACTTGTGTGGAAGGGAAAGGTGTCGTTTCTTCATGTGGTTAACGATCAATGAACGCTGCCTTAATTACCGTCAACAACCTTAGTGTGCGAGGGTGGTCGCACCAAGATACGTGCCCCCTTTGTCACAGCGCGCTTCTGGACGATGCTTACAAACCATCTCCTCGTGCCTGCTTGTCCATCAGACGCGAACCTGGCCAAGCGGTGGTCGGTGTTCAGGAGATCGGCAAGTAAGGAGGACAAGAAAAAAGCTTGATGCAACGGTCATCTTGGCATGCTAGATTATTTGGAAAGAGCGTAACGTGTGAATTTTTGATGCAAAGCAGGAGACGCCGGGTAAACTGCTAGAGATCTTCAAAGAAGAGCTGATGGCATACAAAATGGCAGATCTAGGGGTATTTGAGCCTTTTTCTAGTGCAAATGTGTGGTGCTGAGCCTGGCTGTCTTTTGATAGTTTCTAGAGTTGATACCAAAATAACCTTGTTTGTTGTAAATTTGTAATGAGACACTCCTTTTCTCTTAATAAAATTCGGACGACGTCTCTTCGGCCGTCCCAGTAAAAAAAACTGTAAACTATATATGTATATTGACCAAACAATTAATGAATGAACATAACATAAACAAATCAAACATGCGTCGAGACGTATAAAAATGTACATATGTAGTATTAATGGACCACATGGTTATGAACCGCCTGAAGATTCAGGAACACTGACTTTCTTCTTGCTTAATATGTTGTATATGGTAAGAATTTGTAGATTTTCATTTCTTCTTCAAACACTTTAGCGGCCTTGCGACGGATACTTCTTCATCGTAATGCCCTTGCCTGAGAAGAAGAAACATATATCGACAGACAAAGATAGGATTAGTCAAATTAATAACGATGTCACATGCATCTATCTCTACGTACATCAGGCATAATTTTTTGCTCACTTGTGTAGGTGCTGTTCTGGGCTCCACCACCTCCCAGCTGACCATGGCTGCTGCTGATGCTGTTCATGTAGTACTGATGATCTGAATATTGCTGCGCCGGTATCCTGCCTGACGAAGTACCCTTCGATGATCCTGCGCAAAATATTTAATTAATAGCGTGCAATGCAGAGGGTAAAAACCCACACATATATATATATATATATATATATATATATATATGTATATGACGAATTACAAGGTGTAATTTACTGTTTGTGTAGTTCTAGTCTGCCAGTTAATTACCATTGTAATACGATGAAGCCATTGATTGCGCGTTATTTTCTTTATAGGAGCTGCCGTAGTTTGTTTTTCCCTGCTGTTTTGGCATGGAGTTCGAATACCCTGCATACGTCGATTCAATCAGTTAGAAATTGGATTACAGAGAGCTAGTATTTTTCATGCAAATAGATATATAAGATATAGTAGAAAATTATTAATTTGTACCAAGATTTGGAGTAATAATAGTCACCTTTTGAGTAGTACGGATCCATTTTGATCTTCTCAGGTGTTGTGCAACCGTTTCCCTCTGATCGATGCTTGTAATTGCTTGATCGAAGGATGTTATTGTTGACAGCGAATACGTACATCTGTTGAGTTTATATAGGATCTCAACCTACACAATCAAAATTCTTGGAACATTCACTGACAATGCACCTTATTTACAGTCGTTCTAGCCATTTTCTTCTACTTCTTCTTGACAATCTTGCTCAAGAAGCAACCTCCAACCTCCTGTTTCCATGAATATGCATGCCATTAGCCGAGTCACAAAATTTTCAGTTTGCTGAGGAACGCGTGTATGGCCAGATGCATGGGTACGCCTAATGTTTTGACAAAGTATCTCATTTTTTTAATGCCGTGTTGCGTTGACACAATACTAGAATAGCCTCGTGATGAACCCCTTCTCGATCTGTTAGCTGTTCAAACAGATGGTTTCAGACAGTAAAAAGGAGTTTCATCGCAAATCGCTACGATGCAGCTCGAGCTAATTCTGCAGCTTTTCCCGCCATGTTCCAGCCAAACAGGCGATGCTGATTATGTTAAGTTTGAATCATGGACGGTTTCCGTGTCGATCAGTGATTTCGATATAATTTATTTATAATGTTCAAACCTTAGTGAATACTCATGGACATTTCCCGTGGAAAGTCATCAGAATACTTCGCTAACCTAAAACATACTAATCGAATTGGAAGAAAATTTAAGTAATCAACCATGGGATACGAACTTGCATGTATTTTTTCCCTGCGGTTTCTATTACAATTAGACCAGACTCAAACCTCAATTCTCATGTCGGCAAAAAAGAACCGGAGAGATTAGGCTAAAACGTAGGTAATTCTGCATGGTGACCAAATCTATGTGTTTCCTGTCAGTGATTTTGACACACTTTCCTGGACATTTCTCGTGGAATTCAGAAGTCAAAATAATCTGAATAAACACAACTACTAAATCTGAATAAATGAACAGCTACATTTCCTCAGGTTGGAAATATATTATATTCACTTCTAGGAATTTTTGCATGTCACATTAATACTAGCTGCTTCATCGTAATTTTAATTTCTACGTCGAGACCGAAATTAATTAACTCCCATGACACATCCGCTGAAAAAGCGCATCTATCGATTGAATACTCCGTGGTCAGATAATGTTCTACTATAAAAAACTATAAGCTCCCTTCGTTTTTTTATGTTTGACATAGTTCACTTTTTACTTAAGTTTAAATTACGTTTGACTGTTTGTTTTATTAAAGATTATGTAGTTATTATTTATTTTGGTATAATTTATTATCATTAAATAATTTAAGCATCACTTTTTATATATTTATATAAATTTTTAATAAGATGAACGATCAATGTATAAAAATAAATGGCATCAAACACAAAATAAAATTGAGGGATGAAATTGGTGAACGTAGTTTTGTCTAAGGTCCTGTTTTAAACTGATTAAGATATAGATTTTTTTATTTTTTAACATATTTTTCAAATAAAAAACTTTTTATATAAAAGTTATTGTAATAATTAAAACTTAATTAATTATACGTTAACAATATCTTGTTTTGTGTAAGGTGCTTAATCTTCATCTTTATTTTAATGAGAAAAGAACACCATCTAACTGGTTGCTTTTTTTTCAAAATGGATAGTGTCAGGTCATATAATTTTTTGAATATTTTTGGAAACATAAAAGAATTAAGATTTTTTTCTTTTGAGAATCTGGTGGAAAGTGGAAAATGATCGAGAACTGTCCGGATTTATAACTTTTGAAAATAAAACGCTAGTCCATATTATTTCTATCTTTAGACCCAAATCTCTAGCCTAACATATTTGTCAATTATTTTATTTTAAAAACATCGTATATACCTATCCGTAATAGTCTCTTGGATTTTCTTCGATTTTCAGTATGTGACACTGTTAACCTTTCTGTGTACATTTTCGTATCTTCGTTGTTTCTATTCTTGATTCCGATCACTACTGGAGAAACCATCATTGGTTGAAGTGGCAAAAACCACAGTAGTCTCGGTTTGAGTTGCACCCGGGACTAGAGATGATCTCTAGTCCTAGTTTAAAAAGTCTACGGATTTCTAGAAACATTAGTCCCGCTTCGTGTCACGAACCGGAACTAAAGATCACCTCTAGTCCCGGTTCAAATGTTGTCAGAGCCTGTCAGAGCGCCGGGCACCTTTAGTCCCGGTTGTAAACACCAACCGAGACTAGAGATGCTACCTCTAGTCCCGGTTGATGCTACAAACCGGGACTAAAGATGTCTGGCACTCTGACAGGTTCTGACAGCCTCTGACACCATCTTTAGTCCCGGTTGTTAACACCAAACGGGACTAGAGATGCTACTTTTGTCCGGTTGGTGTTACCAACCGGCGCTAAAGATAATTTTGATCTTTAGTGCGGTTGGTAACACCAACCGACTAAAGATGGCTTGCTTTTTATACTTCTTCTTCCTCCTCCGGCCGAGCTGCTACACTTGTCTTCAAAGTTTTCTTTAGCTAGAGGGGAGGTGCTGCGAATTTTTGTGATTTTGTTTTGGTGATAATACACAAATCTTTGCTATCTATAAGGTTAACAACTTCTTCCTCTTATGATCTATGCTTAGCACTTTGTATTTTACGGTTGTTTTCTATACATTAATCATCTCTAGATTTTTTTGTAAACATGAGGAGAGAGAAAATTTGTTTGGACTAATTATTTTGCTAAGCACGTTATATTGTGTTCGAAAAAGTTGAGAAAAATAAAGAGGAAGAAAAGTAAGCTTAGCACGTCACGATTATAGGAATTTAGTCCGTACAATTTTATCTCAAAAAATATTTATGAAAAATGATGAGAGAGAATCTTTTGGACAAAAAAGTTATAAAATAGATGACAAAGGACCTTTTAAAATAGATGCAAAATAGTTAATTAATTTTATGCTTATCACTTTAAAAGACCTTTTAAAAATAATTCTATTTTTTTAGAACAACACATTATGTATATTGGATTAGTATATAATAATTGTCTGATTATATACATATATAAGTATTGATGTTATATTGAAATGATTTGAATTTCGTGGAATTTTCTTACGATTTTTGTGCATTCCATGTAGATGGATCGGCAATGGATGTACAACGCGGATCGACGGTCGAGAGAGTTTATTCAAGGCGTCCATTATTTTTTTAGTGTGGCCGATGCCAACAAGCATAAGGGTTTCATACGTTGTCCATGTAAAAAGTGCAAAAACGAGAAGGAGTATTCTACATCAAGAATTATTCATGCCCACTTGTTTCAGTTGGGATTCATGGATCACTACAATTGCTAGACATCGCACGGAGAGGTGGGGGTTGCAATGAAAGAAGATGAAGAAGACGACGACAACATTCCGGACTGTGGTCAATACGGTGGGTTTGAAGAGAATACGGTGGGCGAGGCGGGTGGGGATTGAAGAAAACGACGGTGCCGATGACCTTGGTCAGATGTTGCGCGATGTACGGGGGCTGCGAAGGCGTAAAGGAAGTGCGAAATTGGAGCGTATGTTGGCGGACCACAAAAGGTCCTTGTACCCAGCGTGAACAGGGCACAAAAAGTTAGGTACCACGCTGGAATTCTTACAATGGAAGGCCAAAAATGGTGTCGGTGACAAGGCATTTGGCGAGTTACTAAAACTCGTGAAGAACATTCTTCCAGAGGAAACGAATTGCCGGAATCAACGTACGAGGCTAAGAAGTTAGTCTGCCCTCTAGGACTGGAGGTACAAAAGATACACGCATGTCCTAACGATTGTATCCTATACCGCGATGAGGAGTACAAGAACCTAGAAGCATGTCCGGTTTGTAAAGCACTTCGATACAAGATCAGACGAGATGATCCAGGCGAAGTTGACGGACGGCTCTCGAAGAAAAGGATTCCTGCTAAGGTGATGTGGTATTTTCCTATAATACCACGGCTGAAGCGTCTGTTCAGGAACAAGGAGCATGCAAGAATGATGCGTTGGCACGCGGAAGAACGCCTACAAGATGGCATGCTGAGACATCCCGCCGATGGGTCACAGTGGCGAAACATCGACAGAACATTTGAAGACTTCGGCGAGGATGCACGAAACCTAAGGTTTGGCTTAAACACGGACGGCATGAATCCTTTTGGAGAGATGAGCAGCGGGCATAGCACTTGGCCTGTGACGATGTGTATCTACAACCTCCCGCTTTGGCTATGCATGAAGCGAAAGTACATTCAGATGCCGGTTATTATTCAAGGCCCGAAGCAACCTGGTAA
Source organism: Oryza australiensis (assembly GCA_019925245.2). Classification (NCBI taxonomy): domain Eukaryota; kingdom Viridiplantae; phylum Streptophyta; class Magnoliopsida; order Poales; family Poaceae; genus Oryza; species Oryza australiensis. The sequence continues at coordinate 729,337 of JAIFGZ020000436.1, forward strand.
CGACATTGATGTGTACCTGACACCGCTGATCGAAGATCTAAAACTGTTGTGGAATAAAGAAGGTGTTCCCGTGTGGGATGAAGATAAACAGGAACAGTTTAAACTACGAGGGTTGCTGTTTGTTACCATCAATGATTGGCTGCACTTGGCAACCTATCCGGACAGTCCAACAAGGGGTACAACGCTTGCACCCACTGTATGGATGAGACTGAGTGTACGTACCTAAAACATTGTAAGAAGGTAGTGTACATGAGCCATCGTCGCTTTCTTGCTGCAAGCCACCCTGTCCGGAGAAAAGGGAAACATTTTGATCAAAAGGCAGACCATCGTTCTAAACCAAAGCATCGCAACGGAAAGGCCGTGTTTGCCATGGTGAAAGACCTCAAAGTAGTATTTGGAAAGGGACCGGCAACCAATCTATAGCAAGTGAAGGTGGTCACGCGGCGATGTGGAAGAAGAAGTCAATTTTTGGGAGTTGCCCTTTGGGAAGTCTTGGACGTCCGCCACGCAATCGACGTGATGCACCTCACCAAGAACCTTTGCGTAAACTTGCTTGGCTTCCTAGGTGTATACGGAAAATCAAAAGATACACTTGAGGCACGTAACGATCTGAAACATATGGCACAACGCGACGGCCTTCACCCGCAACCAAAGGATAAAGGAGCCCAATACCTAAGTCCAGCCAGCTACACTCTAAGCAGAGCAGAGAAGGAAATAATGTTTGAATGCCTGGAGAGCATCAAGGTACCGTCTGGATACTCCTCGAATATAAAGGGAATAATAAGCACGAAGGATAAGAAGTTCACAAATCTAAAGTCCCATGACTGCCACGTGCTGATGACACAGCTGCTTCCCGTTATAATTCGAGGTATCCTTCCCGATAATGTCCGGGCAACAATAACAAAGCTATGTGCTTTCCTGAACACAATTTCACAGAAGATCATCGATCCAGACAGACTAGAAGACTTTCAAAATTATGTGGTCCACTGTCTTGTCAGTTTTGATATGATCTTTCCGCCTTCCTTCTTCAATATCATGACACATCTCCTATGCCACCTTGTCAAAGAGATCCGTATCCTCGGTCCGGTATTCCTACACATGTTCCCCTTCGAGAGGTATATGGGCGTTCTAAAGAAGTACGTTCATAACCGTTCGCGTCCGGAGGCCAGCATCGCCAATGGATATGGAACAGAGGAGGTGATTGAGTTTTGCGTCGACTTTATTGAAGACCTCCGTCCCATCGGGGTGCCTGAATCAAGCCATGAAGGTAGACTACGGGGAAGGGAACTCTTAGAAGGAAGGCAATAATGAACATAGACAATGACTTGTACGGAAAGCACATTGGACCGTGCTTGCAACAATCTTCATTGGTGGCTCCTTACATCGAGGAGCACTTGGCGATTGTTCGCTCGGAAAACATCGGTAAGACGGATGCCTGGATTACACGCCATCACATCGATGCATTCCCTACTTGGCTGCGACATCGTCTCATGGGCAACGCGAGCATTGAGCAACAACTAGCCTTCTTGGCGAGGGGTCCATCTTGCTCGATCACCACATTCCAGGCATATGAAATCAATGGGTACACATTTTACACACGGGCCAAAGACTTAAAGAGCACGAATCGAACAGTGTCCGCATCGATGCCGTGGGATACGACGGTACGGCTAGCACATATTACGGCGGCATCGATGATATATTGGAACTGAACTATGGACCTTTGAAGGTCCCTCTGTTTCGGTGCCAGTGGGTTAGGCTTGGTGGTGGAGGCGTAACTATTGATGCAAGTGGGATGACAACGGTCGACCTGAGGAAGGTTGGATACTCAGACGATCCTTTCGTCCTTGCCAATGATGTACGACAAGTTTTCTATATCAAGGACATGGCTAGCAAATCAAAGAAGGGGAAAGGGTCCGACGAGCCAAAGCGCCACGTGGTTTTCCCAGGCAAAAGGAAAATCGTGGGAGTCGAGGATAGAACTGACGAAGATTACGATCAGTTTGACAGGCAACCTCCGTTCACGGTGGCGGTTGACCCGAGTATCCTCCTATCAAATGATGACACCCCTTACTCACGCAACGATCATAACGAAGGAATAATTGTGCGGAGAAAGTACGTGAGGACAAATGTTACATAGCTAAATTTATGTATGGACGATGTAAATTAAATTGAATCATTGAATATTATCCCTGTCTTCCACTTGACCTTATTCAAGATCTATAATTACATCAAGAACCTTGGTACGTACTATCCATAGAATAGGGCATTATATATAAACACACGATCTTTTTTGAAACACCATGTTAATTATATATAAACATATGTTAATTATATATGAATATAAAATATATTAACATATGAACATTATAATTATACATGAATATAAAATACAATAGAATAGGGCATTATAATAATTAGTCCCGGTTTGTTAAAAAAACTGGGACTAGAGGTGAATTTCATTGGGCGGGAAAAAATCTTTAGTCCCGGTTTGAGCCATTAACCGAGACTATTGATGTCCACCGACTGCGCCACGTGGCTGCCCCGCAATCTTTTGTTCGGTTGGTGTATTCAACCGGGAAAAGATATGATCTTTACTCCCGGTTGAAGCCACCAAGGGCGGACATCTTTACTCCCGGTTGGTGGCTTCAACCGGGACTAATGTTAGTATCTGTTGTCCCGGTTGGAGCCACCAACCGGGAGTAAAGGATCTTCTCTACCTGTTGTTGGATTCAACCGGGACAAATGACGCCGTGACTATATATACCAAGGGCCTTACTGGGGATCCAACACTTAGCCGTTTTCGCACTTCGAAACTGCATCGTCTTTGTCTTCGTCGCCGTCGCCGAGCCCCAGGTCGACGCCGCAGCACGCCGTCTCCGCCGTCTTCGTCGCCGGAGGACCTCCGCTCTGCCGTCTTCGTCGCCGTCGCAGGTTAGCGCCGCCGCGCCCCTAAGATTTCCCGACATTATGCGCTAGGGTTTGGCCGCCGTCGACGCCATCGCCATCGCGGCCATCGTCACGGTCGCCGTCACCGCCGCCCTCCCCACGCCACCCGCCCCTTGCGCCCCTCCCCACGGCCCCGAGCCGGCCGGCCCCTAAACCCTAAACGGCCGCGCGCGCGCTCTCCACTCACGCCGCCGCCACCGCCGCACTCTGTGAATGTTAATGAATTTTGAGTATATGTGTATTTTGAATATATGAATTTTGTATGTATGGGTATTTTGAATATATGATTTTTGTATGTAAATGGACTATTATATGTAAATGGACTGTTATTAGAGTTGTTGAGAATTTTGAATATGTATTTACATATGAAATTTGAATGTTTATGGGAATTGTGAATTTTGTATTTTTGAACGAACGAAAACGCTAAAATCAACAAATGGTCGTGAACGAACGAACGAACGAACGAGTGTTCGTTCGTTCGTTCGGTCGTGGACGGACGGACGTTCACGAACGGACGAACGAACGTGGACGAACGGACGTCTCCTTTCCTCAAATTTTTCATTTCCTCTCCAATGATATAACCGAATAATTTTTTTTCAGAATTCTTTGATTAAGACCTCAACCCACAACAATCAAATGGCGGATTGTAACGAGGAACAGCTTCTCCATGATGAGATCACACGAGGAATAGAGGTTTACAACGAGGAGGGGGACGTGCAGGGGAACGATGAGGAGAATGAGGGCTTCGTCTCCGCCTCCACCTTCGCTGGACAAAAGAGGGCACGCGGGCAACGCGGTCTCAACAAGTGCATAGAGGGTCGACATGTCATAACGGAGGTAGAATCTGACGGTCGCCCTATTGCCCCAGAGGACGTCGCAAGGAAGTTTGTGGCGCATAGCGGATGGGTGGTGAGGGATCACGTGCCCGTAAGCGTTGCCAACTGGAGGCGATCAAGGATAGGAGGAGATGAGCAGAGCTATCTCCCAGACTCAGAGAAAGAAATGTTGTGGACTACAATGCTGCAAACGTTCACCATCCCACACTCACAACAAGCAAGGGTCAAGGAATGGACGTTAAAGAAAATGGCAGAGCTCTTCAGGAACTACAAGAAACAGTTACACAAAAAATATATCTTGAAGGGCCAAACCCCTGACTTTGACAAGTTCCCGAAGCTCAGAGATCATTAGGATGCTTTTCTTGAACATAAGACTGGGGAAGAAGCACAAGCTATCATAGAAAAGAACAAGGCCAATGCAGCTAAAAAGAAATACCATCACAAGCTTGGGTCAGGCGGCTATAAGAAAGCAATGGAGAAATGGGAGAAAATGGAAGCCGACCTTGAAGCGCGAGGTATCGTTCCAGGCACAACCACCTGGCCAGAACGAGCAAAACACTTGTTTTATGCTCACGGCGGCTCACTTAATCCCGTCGATGGCACAGTTATCTTTGGTGATGAAATTCAAGAAGCCGGACGGAGGTTAGAGGAAGCGCTGCAGGCCACTTCCTTGGGCGCGTTCAGGCCCGACAGAGAGAAGGACGAGCTAACGCTCGCCCTCCAAAACCCAGAGCACCCGGGGCGAACGCGAGGAAAAGGTGTCGTCCCCTGGAAATACGGGTTTTAACCTGACGTCGACACATATAAGAGCCGAATGAGGTCAAAGCGAGATAATGATGCGAGGTTTGAGATGGAAATGAGGCTCTCGCAGATTGATCGATTGTGGACGAAAGGGTGGCCATAAGGTTGGCGGAGGAGCGGAGCCATTGGGTTAGCCAACGTGGCTCCGCAACGGCCGCTCAAATACAGCGCGGCGCGCAGCTGCGCTTCAACTGGAAATGAAGGCGATTTAGCCCCACAAGCTTAACCGGGTCCGCCATGCCCCGTTGATGACATCACACAACGAACACCATGTGAGCTGCACATTTCGCTAAAGAACATAACAATAAAGGTATGTTCGTACTTTTATGTTGTACGTATATTTTGTTGAATAACTTGTCAATCAATGTTCATTACTAACTAATAAACAATCTTCTCGAATAGGTCGCGTTGGGCATGGCCATTCCAGTAGAACGAGACGGCACCTACCACTCCCGACCCGTTCCACTGCGTACTCGAAAGTTGAAATTGAACAGTGGAACGAGGCTATGAAGATCTCGAGCTGGATATTGCCGGAGGAGACGGGGAGCTGACGCTAGGAGAAACAGCTCACGGAATATTTCTCTGGAGGAAGATCTTCATAATATTCCCCGGACGTGGGTCGTCTCCACGTGGGCCGTCTCCTCCGCCTCCACGTGGGCTGTCTCCTCCGCCTCCTTCACCGCCTCCGCCTCCTCCACCTCCTGCGTCGCCTCCACGAGCACCGACTCCTAAACGGTCGTCTCCAACTCCACCGCCTTTCAACCCTGCTCCGTCGCCACAACGAGCACCGACTCCTAAACGGTCATCATCAAAGAGCGCCCCGTCATTATCAAGCGGTCGTCCAAGAAGAAAGATTCAAAGAATTGAGAAGACGCCGCCACCCGCACAGAAGCTTTCATACGAGAAGACTCCAGAGGAGCTTGAAGAAGCCGTCGAAGCTGAAGTCAGGGCTCACTTCAGAAAGAAGTCTCCTGAGAAGCCTCCTGAAATCCCCCAGGAGACCAAGGACTTCTTCAAGAAGACGTACCTAACGCCACAACCTAAACCGCAACCTCAACCGCAGTCCGACTACGATAGGACTATTCGGAAGGCTGCTGCCAAGGCGAAGAGGACGGGCAAAGATGTACCCCAGTTCAGTGTTCCAAATGTCAGATCAGACTTAAGACAATTTATGGAATCTGCTGGAATTTCAATGGATCAATTACACGGCCGTGCTCCCCTGGCGAAGGCTCCGCTGAAATACAAGTTCAAACTTGGAAAGCCTCTTGTAAAGCCTGATCAAGTGAAAAAGCTACCAACACAGATGTACCGCTTCCACAAGTGGTACATGCAAGAATCCAGCAAGGGTGGAGAGATGGTAACGGGCAAATATTCACAGTACTATTTCGTCGATGGAGGTGACGACTTCTATATCTGATTCGAAGACATATTCGACCTCTACCAGCTTGATGCCATCGACGTCTCACTTCTAGCCACGCGGGCTTTGTAAGTTTCGTTCTGTTATTTCGTTTCTTACCTTCTTGTATTTAGCTGACTAAAATTCTTTATAACCGTTGTAGAATGGTGATGCAATACTGCAACATGGACGACTGTAGCAAACATGGATTCATGGATCCACGCAAAATCAACGACGTATTGGTTGATCATTTTCCTGATCCAACACTGGACAACATTTACAAGTCGCTGGTGATAAACCACTATCGGTCATTTATCCTTCTGCCCTACAACACCGCGTAAGTATTTTCTTCCTTCCGTACCGATTTCAATTCCGTGTGCATACATAAATTTTTCATATGTGTCATCTAAACCAATTTGCAAATTCCACTGGGTTCGATTAGTAATTGACATGGATAACTCGCGGATCCATGTCTTTGACTCAATGGATAAACCAGAGTCCACATACACAAAGATATTTGAACTGCTAAATAGCTAATGCCATCTTACTTGCTAGCTATTGCATATATGCGGTTCTCTGATAATTATTAGCTAACTTTTAACTGCACGTAGTGCATGGGAACGGCTTCGGACTAATGTTCGCGGAAATTGAAAAGATAAGCTCTCCGTGAGGATGAACTTTCCAGTGAGTAACATGCTCCAAAGTTGTTTTGAATTATTACTTTGTTCTAAAATATGAAATGTATATTAAACTTGTCGTCATTTGTTCTTTAGTGTGCAAAATCGTCACAGGGCACCAACTTATGCGGATACTACGTCTGTGACTACATTCACCGCTTTGTGACCGATGTCACAACTATCGATGATATAGATGTACGTATAACAGCTATTCATACATTACGTACCGATTTCTTATTAACTTCATATATTTATTTCTCGTTTGATCGAATTAATGACAGCTTATGCAAGTAAGAGACAACCTCCCCCACGAGACCTTCATACAAGCCGCTCAGGAAGAATTGATGGGATTTATAAACAAGCAGATCATTGATCCCACGGGGAGTTCTATTTTCATTTAAGTAACTTAACCACCGGATCCACAAAATAGACAATGTTTTATAACATACGAAATATATGTGGATATTGTACATATGTGTATATGTTTTGGTAATATATTATATGTATATATTTCCTTTCTTAAGTTTATTTATATGTGTGTAACTTATATATTTATAAATATATATTATATAATATATATTTATAAATATATGTGTGTAAAATTATAATATGTGTGTGTCGATGTCGTAGGTCGACACGCAGGGATCCTAGGGACCCCCTTTTTGGTTCGGCACGGGGAGCGATGTATCCTGGCTCAAACTCGTATGTAAAAAATGAAATAATACAGATGAGATGGGAATTTATACAGGTTCGGGCCACCAGCGCGGTGTAACACCCTACTCCTGTGTGTATGCAATATATGGGGAAGGCAGCCAAGAAAAATGAGAGTGTTCCTCTCCCTTAGACCTTGCGAAGGATGGGAGTTTCTGCAGGCTAGTCGGAGGGACTCGACCTGGGGTGAAAAATGAAGGGACTGTGTTCTATTTCTCCGAACAGAACCCCCTTTATGGAAGACTTGGGTCTCCTTTTATAGAACAAAGGAACACCACAGTAGTCCTAGCTTTTTTCCCTTACTCCATGTGAGAGAGTGGTTTTTGCTTTGCCTTGTCGGAGAAGTCATTCCATTCCTACTCCTCCCTGTTGGCTGCGTCATAGAAGGTGGAAAAAATGCGGTCATCGTGATGGCCATGCCGCTGACGTGATGAAGGTTTGCCTACCCCCTTCGATGGGTCCCACCGGTCGGCGGCTCGTCCCATAGGGAGGTGTAGGCGCCGTGCTTCCTGCGCTCGCACTCTCTCTCCCACGCAGCTGCCCAGTGCATTAAATGCGACTGGACAGAGCGTGAGAGGGGCGTGCGCGGAGTGGACCGCGGTCATACCGCGGTCTTAGTCAAGGACTTTTAGCCCCCCTTTTGCCTCGTGATAGGCAAAAAGGGGTGATGATGGGGCAACTGACAGCCGTGCCTCACATCGCATTGAATGCGGCGGAGCGGGTGCTCAGCTTTTCCCTGTTTGAGCATTGAATGAGTTTGTTGGCAGTTGGGTTCGCCCCTCTCTCTGAGAGGTGCGGGATGGAGGATGAGGGTCCGGGTGATCCCGGACCCTTCCGACTAGGGAGTCGGGAGACCCGGACCCCGCCGTTTGAACATATGATGGCCTCGGGCAGCCTCCGGCCAGCCCCTTCGGGCGGCCACGTGGCCGTCCATGGCCGAGATTTGCCTTAGCCTTTCAGGGCTTAACTTTGGCGCTCCTTGGTGGGCAAGGGCACCTTCCTTTTTCTTAAATGCCATGCCCATGACATACCCCCGGGCCCATATCACCGACAGTGTGTAATATGTAGTATGTAGCACTGTTGGAGAAAGAATAAAATTAAAAAAATATAAAAATTCTTTAGTCCCGGTTGGAGCAACAACCCCGGACTAGAGATGACGGAGCCACGTGGCCGGATGCACCATCTTTAGTCCCGGTTGAAGCCACCAACTGGGACTAACGATGGCGCAGCCGGCCACGTGGCTCCGCCATCTTTAGTCCCGGTTGGTGGATTCAACCGGGACTAAAGGTGTATATTTAGTCCGGTTATTTAACCGGGACTAGAGATCGTCCATCTCTAGTCTCGGATTCGTAGTCCCGGTTTGACAACCGGGACTACTGGGGGTTACGAACCGGGACAGTTGTGGCTTTCTTCAGTAGTGGATTAAAGAAAATGAAAATAAATATGGTAGCAGTAGTTTCCATATGTTTTCAGCCGTTTGCATCGATCCCTAGTCTCGGTGTATACATGAAGAAACAAATTTTATTGAACAAACAAATTTTCATTCGTGTATATACACTGATCCAACTAATTTAATTGACTTCCTAGAAATCTTGTTACGACTCGTAGCTCCTAGCTATTACACCATTATTTATTCACACAAGTTTATCAGACACGACTTACACATATGGTATATACATAGTTTGTGCATGTGTAGGGGTTGAGTATGTGCAGGCCTCTGTCATCATTAATTGGATAACAACAAATTGTCAATACCGGTGGATTAGCGAGTGCCTGCCAAAAAGTAAAGTTAGTTTATTTGGAGTAGAAAAGCTGAAAAAGGTCACACGGATAAACTAATATAAAAAGGATTACCCTGACCAATTGTTGTATAATAAGACAAGCTTTGTGCTTGCCCTCCTATCATTACTGAAGAAACCATCATTGGTTGAAGTGATAAAAAACACAGTCGGTTTGAGTTATACCCGGGACTAGAGATGATCTCTAGTCCCAGTTTAAAAATTCAACGGTTCTCTAGGAACAGTAGTCCCGGTTCGTGTCACGAACCGGGACTAAAGATCACTTCTAGTCCCGGTTCAAATATTGTCAGCGCGTGTCAGAGCGTCGGGGACCTTTAGTCCCGGTTGGTAACACCAACCGGGACTAGAGGTAGCATCTCTAGTCTCGATTCGTGTTACCAACCGGGACTAAAGGTCCCCGACGCTCTGACACGCGCTGACAACATTTGAACCGTCATCTCTAGTCCTGGTTCTTGAAACGAACCGGAACTAAAGGTCCTAGAGAGCCGTTGAAATTTTTTTATACCGTTGCCTCGGGACTAGAGATTTTCTTTATATACTCCTTCCTCCTCCATCCCGAGCCAGCCACACTTGTACATCTTCAAAATTTTTCTCAGCTTGAGGTTCGGTGCTGCCGAGGTTAGCAACTTCTTTGGTGATAATACACATACATTTGCTATCTATAAGGTTAGCAACTTCTTACTCTTATAGATTTGCGGTTGTTTTTTATACATTTTGCTATCTACATGTCATGTGCTATCTACAATCTTAGCACTTCGTATTTTGCGGTTATTTTATATACATTTTCATCTCTAGATTTGAATGCAAACATGAGAAGATGTTTTTTCGCCCACTGAAATTCACCTCTAGTCTCGCGTGGTTTCAAAAACCGGGACTAATTATTACCGTGCCCAATTATATTTGTTATATTCATATATAATTATAATTAACATATGTTCATATAATTAACATAAAATATTATAAATTAAAATAATAACATATAATTAACATTTGTCATATTCCAAACTATTTAAAATTTAAATAATAATATATATTTAACATACGGCCTATTTGAAAAAAATTTAAATTAAAATAAAACATATAATTAACATTTGTCGTATTTAAAACTATTTTAAACCATAAACCCTAAACCCCAAACCCTAAACCTTAAACCTAAACCCTCTTACCAATAACCCTTAACCTAAACCCTAAACCCTATTTTAAACCCTAAACCCTAAACCCTAAACCCTATTTTAAACCCTAAACCCTCGTGCGGCCTACGTGATTGGCATGTAGAAGGACTGCGACACGAGCTGGAACGCCAATGCCTTCTCCTCTGATCTAACATCGTCTCTCATGCTTTCGAAGGCTGCTCCGTTCTCATCACTGTAATAGAGCCGTGGCATCTCTTCTCACTTTGTTCTACCTTGTTCTCCGATTGCTTCATCTCATCCCAATACTTCAGCACATCATCTTCAAAGATGACACCAAGCTCGCCTGCATGGCAAGAAACAAGTGTTTAAGCAACACAAATCCAGAAAACATCATTCCTTTCCGATTAGAAAAAAGAGAGTATCATTCTTGTGTAGATCTGAGTAGAAAGAAAAGAATCATACCTTGTAAAACATTGCTTTGCATGACAGTAGAGCAGAATGGCTCGGGATGGAAGCTCGGGAAGGAGATACTAGAAAAGAGAGCTTCCTCCTCAAGCAGGTAAGTATTAGTCCAAAGGCTAGTGCAATAAGGCCACCAGCTAGTTCATAAAAAAAGGTTAGATCAATAGCAGATAAACAGATAAACAAAGACTGTCTTGCAGCCAAAAGAAGCTACTGCTATAAAATTTTCTTAGCGATGAGCATGGTTAACCATGTGCATGATGCAAGGCAAAACTGTATTTACCTATGTTTTTGGCTGGGCTCCATTATTTCGAGAGACATGAATCAAATCTCACACCCGAAGGACTTGTGATCAATGAAATAGCTTATCTTAGTCGTCTCGTCCATATCCGTATCCAGTTGCTCCTGATGATCCGTGGAGAGGGCCCGACGTTTTTTTCCTGCCTTCTTCACTGATCCTGGTCTCTTCAACATGTCATAATCCATCGTAGTAGCCTTTTTCACCGATCTTGATCTCTTCAATATTTAATGATCCGGATCACGGTCTTTTTTCTTGCTTTTCTCCCTTTGCTTCATAATCTTTTTGTCTTGCTATTTCTTCGAGTACGATGTAGCAGTACTCGTGTATCTCCATCAAACTTTGAATAGCGAGAGATATGGCAACGATTGGATAGTGCGGCTATATATGGCAATGATGGCTTGTCTCCCCTGTTCCCGTCTCAATGTCTCGGCGGCGCCATGGAAGCCGCCGGTGATGTGCACGACGGCATACTACCTCTATCCGCCTGTCGTGATCGATGGGTACTACCGCCGCCACCGCCCCATTCTTGGCTCCAGCCGCCACCGCTGCCGCCGGTCTCCCTGATTTAGAGGTGTGCTTTCTGTGTTTCGGCGGCAATATTATAGTTCTCATTGCTAATGTCTTACGCCTTATTATCTGAATTGCCACATAAGCATTAGCCGTTAGAGCATTATTGTCCTGAGCACAAGTTAGGATCTTCTGTGAGTATGGAGCATGTCGACGGCCGCCCTCCTCCGCTTGTAATTCTCCGAGGACTTTTCGTCGACCTCGATCTCACCCTTTTACCGTTTTTATTCATAGCTCCTGCAATTGTAATATGATCTAGGGAATTGACTATGAATTCGGTGGATGGTGTTGGTGCCTCCTCCAACGTGGTTCCCCTTGTTCACCGTCGAAGGGACTGTTCGGTGCCGATAAACTTCTTCCTCCTCCAACGGTTGTTTTCTAACGTCATCAGGCACTGAACAGTCCCTCGGACAGTGAACAAGGGGAACCACGTTGGAGGAGGCACCAACACCATCCACTAAATTCATAGTCAATTCCCCTAAATCATATTACAATTGTAGGGAGCTATGAATAAAAACGGTAAAAGGGTGAGACCGAGGTCGACGAAAAAGTCCTCAGGGAGAATTACAAGCGAGGAGGAGGACGGTCGTCGACATGCTCCATACTCACAGAAGATCCTAACTTGTGGTCAGGACAATAATGCTCTAACGGCTAATGCTTATGTGACAATTCACGAGAATAAGGCAGAAGACATTAGCAACGAGAATTTGAACATTGCCGCTGAAACACAGAGAAAGCACACCTCTAAATCAGGAAGACCCGCGGCAGCGGTGGCGGCGGGAGCAAAGACTGGGGCGGCGGCGGCGGTAGTACTGCTCGATCACGGGGGGCGGATAGAGGTTGTCCGTCGTCGTGCGCGTCATCGGCGACTTCCATGGCGCCGCCGAGGCATTGAGACGGAACGGGAAGGCAAGCCATCATTGTCATATACAGCCGCACTATCCAATCATTGTCATATCTCTCGCTATTCAAAGTTTGATGGAGATACACGAGTACTTCTATGTCATGGTCGGAGAGAGCAAGACAGAAAGATTATGAAGCAAAGGGAGAAAAGCAAGAAAAAGACCGTGATCCGGATCATGAAATGTTGAAGAGACCAAGATCGGTGAAGAAAGCTACTACGATCGATCATGACATGTTGAAGAGACCAAGATCGGTGAAGAAGGCAGGAAGAAAATGTCGGTGCCTCTCCACGGATCATCAGGAGCAACTGGATGCGGATGTGGATGAGACGACTAAGATAAGCTATTTCATTGATCCCGAGTCATTGGAGTGTGAGATTTGATTCATGTCGCTCAAATAATGGAGCCCAGCCAAAAACATAGGTAAATGCGTTTTGCCTTGCATCATGCATATGGTTAATCGTGCTCATCGCGAGAAAATTTTATATTAGTAGCTTCTTCGGCTGCAAGACTGTCTTTGTTTATCTCGTTTATCGTTATTGATCTAACCTTTTTCATGAACTAGCCGGTGGCCTTATTGCACTAGCCTTTGGCCCGATAGTTACCGCTTGAGGAGGAAGCTCTCTTCTCTAGTATCTCCTTCCCGAGCTTCCATCCCCAGCCATTCTGCTCTACTGTCATGCAAAGCAACGTTTTACAAGGTATGATTCTTTTCTTTCTACTCGGATCAATGCAAGAATGATGCTCTCTTTTTTCTAATCGAAAAGGAATGATGCTTTCTGGATTTGTGTTGCTTAGACACTTGTTTCTTGCTATGCAGAAGAGCTTGGTGTCATCTTTGAAGATGATATGCTGAAGTATTGGGATGAGATGAAGCAATCGGAGAACAAGGTAGAAGAAAGTGAGAAAAGATTGCCACTGCTCTATTACAGTGATGAGAATGGAGCAGCCTCCAAGAGCATGAGAGACGATGTTAGATCGAGGAGAAGGCATTGACGTTCCGGCTCGTGTCGCGTCCTTCTACATGCCAATCATGCAAGCCACACGAGGGTTTAGGGTTTAGGGTTTAAAATAGGGTTTAGGGTTTAGGTTAAGGGTTAATGGTAAAAGGGTTTAGGTTTAAGGTTTAGGGTTTAGGATTTATGGTTTAAAATAGTTTTAAATACGACAAATGTTAATTATATGTTTTATTTTAATTTAATTTTTTTCAAATAGGCCATATGTCAAATATTATTGTTACTTAAATTTTAAATAGTTTGGAATATGACAAATATTAATTATATGTTATTATTTTAATTTATAATATTTTATGTTAATTATATGAACATATGTTAATTATATATGAATATACATATGTTAATTATAATTATATATGAATATAACACAATATAATTGGGCATCGTAATAATTAGTCCCGTTTTGAAACCACCCGACTAGAGGTGAATTTCAAGTGGGCGGAAAACATCTCTAGTCCCGGTTGGTGGCTTCAACCTGGACTAGAGATGCCCACCTACCTAGGACACGTGGCTGCCCGCCATCTCTAGTCCCGGTCGGTGGCTTCAACCGGGACAAAAGGTATGCTCTATTGTCCCGGTTGAAGCCACCAACCGGACTATATCATCTCTAGTCCCGGTTGGTGGCTTCAACCGGGACAATAGAGCAGTACCTATATATAGCAAGGGCTTCACTGGGATCCAAACACTTAGCCGTTTTCGCACAACTGCATTGTCTTCTTCGCCGTCGCTGAGCACAAGGACGCCGCTACAGCACGCCGTCTCTGCCGTCTTCGTCGTCGTCGTCGTCGCCGAGGGACCACCGCGCCAAGGCCTTCATCACCGTCATCGTCGCGGCCGCTGCCGCAGGTTAGCCACCGCCGCCCCCTTTTTTCTCCGTGATGCGTGCTAGGGTTAGCCTCCACCGTCGATGCCATCGCCATCGCCACCATTGTCGTCTCCGCCATCGCCGCCGCCGCCGCCGCCACTGTCGCTGCCGTGCTATATGTTTAATGAATATGAATGTGAATGAATTTTGTGAATTTTCTGAATTTTCTGAATGTGAATGAATGAGAAGGATTTGAATATGATTTCGATGTGTATGTGTAAATTTCTGAATATGATTTCGATGTGTATGTGTAAATTTGTATGAACTTTATATGTAAATGGAGTGTTTATTTAAATTTTAATGCATGAATATTGTGAATTTAGAATTTTGAATGTGTATTTAAATTTAAATGCATGAATAGATTTAAATTTGAATGTGTATGTGACTTGTGAAGTTTGTATTTTTTAACGAACGAGAACGATAAAATCAACAAACGGGTGTGGACGGACGAACGGACGGACAGCCGTACGGACATGGACGAATGGACGGACGCATGAACGAACACTCGTTCGGTCGGTCAGTTGGTCGTGCGTTCGTTCGTTCGTTCGGTCGTTCGTTCGTTCGGTCGGTCGGTCGGTCGTTACAACGTACATAGGCATGCAACGTTCTCTTTGTCCTCTCCTCTCCACTTCCTCTCCTCTTGACCTTATCTCCCTCACATACATGATCATCTCTTTCTCTCCTCTCCTCCAGATGATCGTACTCACAGACGTCAATAAACGTTAGAACGAACGGACGATAGTTTAGGATTTGGGTTTGGGTTAGGGTTAAGGGTCCGAACGAATGGACATGAACGAACGATAGGTTAGGGTTAGGGATGGGTTTAGGGAACTGCATTTAGGGTTTAGGGTTTAGGGTTTAGGGTTTAGGGTTGAGGGTGAACGAACGAACGACAGAACGGAGACGTGAACGATAGATTGAACGAATGGTCGGTCGTTCGGTCGGTCGTTTGGTCGTTCGGTCGTTCGGTGTAGATGTAATCCAGGAAGTGACTTCTAAAAAAAATATCACCATTGTGGATGTGCACAATTGGATCTGGTGTCTATCGGATTTCATCTATTTTTCCATCATCTTCTTTTCTGACTATGTTTTTTTACGTAGACAAACATGATATTCCTAAATAATTGGTACATGTATTAACCGACAATAATTTTTTCAGAATTCTTTGATTAAGTCCTCAACCCACATCAATCAAATGGCGGATCGTGAAGAGGAACAGTTTCTCCTTGATGAGATCGCACGAGGAACAGAGTTTTACAACGAGGAGGGACACGAAGATCCAGATCAGTACCTGAACGAGGAGGGAAACAAGGGCAGAGACGAGCAGAGGAACGAGGAGAGGAATGAGGGCTCCGCCTCGGCCTCCGCTGGACAGAAGAGGCCACGCGGCCTGAGCAAGAAATAGAGGGTCGACATGTCATAACGGAGGTGGCACCTGACAGTCGACCAATTGCCCCAGAGGACGCCGCAAGGAAGTTTGTGGCGCACAGCGGATGGGTGGTGAGGGATGACATGCCCATAAGCGTTGCCAACTAGAGGCTACCAAAGGAGGAGAGGAGTAGAGCTATCTCCCAGACTCAGAGAAAGAGATGCGTGGACGACAATGCTGCGACGTTCACCATCCCGGACTCGAGATCGGCAAGGGTCAAGGAATGGACGTTGAAGAAAATGGCGAGCTCTTCAGAACTACAAGAAACAGTTACACAAGAAATATATCTGAAGGGCCGGACACGGACTTTGACAAGTTCCCAAAGCTCGAGAGATCATTGGGATGCTTTTGTTGAGCACAAGACCAGTGAAGAAGCGCAATCTATCATAGAAAAGAACAAGGCCAACACAGCAAAAAGAAATACCATCACAGGCTTGGGTCAGGCGGCTATAAAAAAGCAATGGAGAAATGTTAAAAAATGGAAGCCGACCTAGAAGCACGGGATATCGTTTCAGGCACAACAAACTGGCCGGAACGATCAAAGAATTGGTTCTATGCTCACGGCGGCTCACTAAATCCCGTCGATGGCACAGTGATCTTTCGTGAAGAAATTCTAGAAGCCGGACGGAGGTTAGAGGAGGCGGTGCAGGCCAGTTCCTCGGGCTCGTTCAGGCCCGATAGAGAGAAGAACGAGCTAACGCTCAGCCTCCAAAACCTAGAGCACCTGGGGCGTACGCGAGGAAAAGGCGTCGTCCCCTGGAAATACGGGTTCCAAGCTGACATCGACACATACAGGAGCCGAATGAGGTCAAAGCGAGAGAATGATGCTAGATTCGCTGAGATGGAAATGAGGCTCTCGCAGATCGATCAGACTGTCAACGAAAGGGTGGCCGTAAGGTTGGCTGAGGAGCGAAGCCAGTGGGTTAGCCAACAGCCGGATCCAGCAACAACCGCACAACTCCAACAACAGCGCAGCAGCTGCTTGTCTACTGGAAATGAAGGCAAGCTGGCTCCACAAGCTCAACCGAGTCCGCCATGCCCCGTGGATGATATCACACAGCGGACCCCGTGTGATTTGCACATCCCACTGAAAAACATAACAATAAAGGTATGCTCGTTCTTTTATGTTGTACGTATATTTTCTTGAATAACTTGTCAATCAACGTTCATTATTAACTATAAGCAATCTTCTCGAATAGGTCGCGTCGGGCATGGCTATTCCAGTAGCCCGAGACGGCACCTACCACTCCCGGCCCGTTCCACCTTCGTACTCGAAGGTTGAAATTGAACAGGTGGAACGCGGCTATGAAGATCTGGAGCTGGATATCCCCGGAGGAGACGGGGAGACGCCGCTAGGAGAAACGGCTCATGGAATATTTCTCTGGAGGAAGATCTACATAAAATTCCCAGGATGAACAGCGTCTCCTATCGTTCCACCGCCCTCGCCTCCACGTGGGCCGTCTCCTCCGCCTCCTTCGCCGCCTCCGCCTCCTCCGCCTCCTGCATCGCCTCCACGAGCACCGACTTCTAAACGGCCATCTCCACCGCCTTCCAACCCTCCTCCATCGCCACAACGAGCATCGACTCCTAAACGGTCATCATCCAAGAGCGCGCCGTCAATATCAAGCGGTCGTCCAAGAAAGACTCAGAGAATTGAGAAGACGCCGCCACCTGCACCAAAGCGGTCGGCCTCAAGCAGGGCGAAGAAAGCGGGCAAAGATGTACCCCAGCTTGGAATGCAGCCACAGAAGCCTATGGAGTTTAGCACGATCCCAAATATTAGACCTGATTTAAGACAATTCATTCAAGAAACTGGAATTAATATGGATCAATTACACGGGCGTGCACCCCTGGCGAAGGCTCCGCTTAAATACAAGTTCAACCTTGGAAAGCCTCTCGTCAAGCCGGATCTCGTGAAAAGGCTTCCAACTCAGATGTACCGCTTTCATCAGAGGTACATGCAACGATCCAGCAAGGGTGAAGACATGATAACATGCAAATATTCAATTGACTACTTCTTCGATGGAGATGACTACCTTTATATCCGATTTGAAGATATATTCGACCTGTACCAATGTGATGCCCTCGACATCTCACTTCTAACCGCGCGGGTTTTTGTAAGTATCGACGGTTATTTCGTTTCTTACCTCCTTGAATTTAGCTGACTAAAATTATTTTTAACCGTTGTAGAATGGCGATCCAATACTGCAACAAGCACGAATGCACCAAGCATAGATTCATGGATCCACGCAAAATCAACGGCCCATTGGTTGATCAGTTTCCTAATGACACCGTGGACAACAGATACAACGCGCTTGTGAAGCAACCCTTCCGGTCCTTCATCCTTCTGCCCTATAATACTGCATAAGTTTTTTCTTTCTTTCCGAACCAACTTTAATCCCGTGCATACATAAAGTTTCATATGTGTCATCTAAACCAATTTACAGATTCCACTAGATTCTATTAGTACTTGAGATGGGTCAGTCAAAGATCCATGTCTTCGACTCAATGAATAAACCAGAGTCCACATACTCCCACATATTTGAACTGTTTAACAGGTAATGCCATCTTACTTTCTATTGCATATATGCGGTTCTCGGATAATTACGTGCTAACTTTCAACTGCACATAGGGCATGGGAACAATTTCGGGGTAATGTTCACGGAAATTGGAAAGATAAGCTCTCTGTGCGGATGAAGTTTCCAGTGAGTAACATGCCTGCTCCTAATTTGAGTTGAATCATTATTATGTTCGAAAATATGATATGCATATTAAATATGTTGTCATTTCTCTTTTAGTGTGCAAAACAGTCGCAGGGCACCAACCTATGTGGATATTACGTCTACAACTACATTCACCGCTTTGTGACCGAAGTTAAAACTGTCGATGATCTAGATGTAGGTATAACACCAATTCATACATTACGTCTCGATTTTTTATTCACTTCATATATTTATTTCTCATTTATTGTAATTAATGACAGCTTATGCGAGTAAGAGACGACCTCCCCCACGAGACTTTCATACAAGCCGCTCAGGAAGATTTGATGGGATTTATTAACGAGCAGGTCGTTGATCCCGCGGGGGAGTTCTTCATTAGTTTTAGTAACTAAACCACAACAGAGTAGATTGGAGACAATTTTTTATAAGCTAGCTAGGAAACATATATGAATATTGTATATATTTTGGTAATATACGTATATTTCCTTTCTTAAGTTCGTTTAAATGTGTGTAAATTATATATTTATGTGTAATATAATATATGTGTAATATATATATAGTAGTACTACTATAGAAATGACAAATTAAAAAATTTAATCTTTAGTCCCGGTTTAAGCCACCAACCGGGACTAAAGATTACGGAGCGGCCACGTGGCTCCGCCATCTTTAGTCCCGGTTGGTGGCTTAAACCGGGACTAAAGATGCATCTCTAGTCCCGGTTATTTAACTGGGACTAGAGATAGTCCATCTCTAGTCTCGGATTCGTAGTTTCGGTTTGACAACCGGAACTATTGATGGTTACGAACCGGGACTAGTGTGGCTTTCTCCAGTAGTGTGTGGAGCTCAGTGGTGAGACTTTGTGAGAAGTGCCTGTAGCTACACCAAAACGAAATTTAACGCAGCATCAGTCATGCATATCTAGCTCGATCATCTCTTTTCTAATTACCATTTTGGATATTTAATTAATGGGTGTTCAAGGATGCATGCGTTCTATTGTTACATTATTTTAAGCTATAAACTGACAATAAATCAAGCAGCAAATTGGTTGATCATATGATATACTTAGAAGTAAATAATTAAATTGACTGTTTAACCAATCCCATGACAAACTAGTGGAGTGCTAACATGTAGGGGTGGGCAATCAGTTTAAATCGACACTTCGGTTTGGTTTTTTTCTACGCATCGTTCGGTTTGGCACGAAGTAAAAACCGATCGGTTCGCGTAAATATTGAAAACCGCACGCTTCGGGTTTGGTTTTTTGTTTGGTTTTCGGTTTTTACCGAAAAAACAGATTGAAGTAGAGAGGGACGAGGGCGAGGCGACCGGCCAGGGCAGCGGCGGCGGGCCAGGGGCAGGCGTCGCCGAGCGGGGTGGGACGGAGGCGACACGACAGAGACGGAGTGGCGGCTGGCCGGGGCGGAGCGGAGGCGGCGCGGCGGGGCCGGCGCCCGCGTGGAGGGTGCGAGGGCGAGGCGGGGCCCGCGGCGGCGTGGTGGGGCGGGGCGGAGGCGACATGGCAGAGGTGGAGCGGCGGCTGGCCGGACGGGCGGAAGCGCCGTGGGGCCGACGGCCGCGTGGAGGGGGCGAGGGCGAGGCGGGGCTCGCGACGGCGCGGTGGGGGCTGGGCGACGTGGCGCAGAGGGGGCCGGCGGCAGAGAGGGCGCGGAGCAGCGTCGGCGCGGCGTCGGGCGAGGCGGTTCGGTGAGGGGCGAGGCCGCGAAGGACACGGGGCACCGACGTCAGGCGAGGAGGCGGTTTGGCGTTGGGCGAGGAGGCGGTTCGGCGTCGGGCTGGTTCGGTTTACCTCTGCGCATAGGAAGAAGAGGAGAGCGGTTCGACTCGTTTGGTTTTATCGAGGGTTCGGTTTTCAAACATAAAAAACCGAACCCAAACCGAATTTTGCGGTTTATGCAACACCACG
The DNA here is from genome assembly GCA_019925245.2 of Oryza australiensis. Taxonomy (NCBI): domain Eukaryota; kingdom Viridiplantae; phylum Streptophyta; class Magnoliopsida; order Poales; family Poaceae; genus Oryza; species Oryza australiensis. Next base: position 749,819 of record JAIFGZ020000436.1, read on the forward strand.
AGCCAAAACTGAAACCGAAAAATCGTAAATTTCGGTTCGACTTGGTGTGTTTCGGTTTTTTTCATTTTTTGGTTTAGAACTGCCCAGCCCTACTAACCTGTTTTCCCTCCCTGATCAGTGTCCGTGTGCACTGTGGATGGTCAAGAGCCACCCCCACCAACGGTAGGCACGGGCTTTCTAATTCCTGCATGAATAATACATCCATGAATCTGGTTAGCTACAAAAGTCATATTACCTCCATCTCAAAATATAAAATATTAGAATTAAACATGTGATTATTATTAAGAAAGTTGATGGAATTAAATGAAAGAAAGTTATGATTAATTGAGGAGAGGTGGTAGAAAAAGAATTTGAATGGTGAAAGATTGTGATTGGTTGAAAAAAGATGTAGGTGTAAAACTTGTTATATTTCAAAATAAATTTTAAAGATTAAAAATTATTAGATTAAAAATTATTATATTATTAGAAGGGAGTATGTATCAGTTAATACTCCCTCCGTCCCATAACATCATAGTAAGGATTATATCATTTTTCAAAATATTAAGGAAGTATCAAAGGCAAGTAATAAAATAAAAGGTAATACTTAATAAAATAAACTTAAAAATGAGGAGATGCGTAATAAAATAGTATAAAAGTAGATAGGTGGAGATTAATGTTTTGGTGGAATCACAAAATCTTTTATATTTTAAACATATTTTTAAGAATATAATATTTATATTTTATGATAAATTTGAAGGCTAATCTCTTGTATTTTGGGATATGGGATAGAGGGATATATCTCGACACACACAGAAGTTTTGAAGATCATACCCGAAGAGTTGTCCATCCCCCTACTTTTGCAAGGATCTTCTTGGGAGAAAAACTTCAAAATGAAATTGTTGATCTGTTGTTTGTGATAAATTATTGTGGCTTGTGTATATGCTGCTTATATAGATAAGTAGTCTTACGACCATTGTGATGGGAAAGTGCAATGTAGTAGTCATGAAGCTAGCTGCAAATTACTTTGACATTGAATTTTCGTTTCAGAAAAACAGACATGAAATACGTTAGTTATAAGGCACGAACTTGTAATTCTGTCTTGTTCTCTCTTGAGCCAAGAAATAAATTCCTAGACACGACGGGGGAATTTGTACCTAATTCTATTATTTCTCCAAGTCAATGCAGAATTGCAGAGTGTTATACTGCACACGCAAGGTAACTGATCACGGATCGTTTCATTGTCCTCCCTCCGTTAAGAAAAAAACGTACTTACTCTATTCCAAAATATAATAATTTTTATCTATATATATGAATAAAGATACATCCACATATATAACTAAAATTACTATATTTTAAAATAACAAAGATAGTATTGTTTTAGAAAGTCAAAGGCATATGAAGGTGAAAAACTATTGTTCCCTTTATTAATATAAAGAGAAAACGATAAAGGGAAGAAAATGAGAAAGAGAATGGAGTACGATAGGTTGGATGGATAAAACAAGAAACAAATGATAAGTGATACTAAAAGGTCTAATGAATATCATAGCTAGAAAGACACTGTTTGTGGGACAAATCTAAAAGCTAACGGAGAGAATACTTTTATATAAGAGCTTTTAGCATTTAAAATTTCTCTAAAATATAAGCAATTTCTTCATCTATATTATCGTATCAAACAATACACAACAGTTTTCATTTAATTTTTATCTATTTACTCTTCTCAACCAATGCTAACCATCTCCACTTATTTAATTTTACCAAATTATTTAATGCTCATGTCCGACACAAAAGTTATTATATTTCAGTTGTTAATGCAATGCAAGTTTATTATCAAATAATACTATCCCTCCCTCTCAAAAATAAGTCTCATTCTCAATTTAAAATTTATCCTAAAATAATTATCAATTTTCTTCCCATTGTACCCTCCCTCCCACTCCTAACCCCTCATTTAATGAGAGGCTGGGACATCTAATTTATTTTTTCTGCTAATTTGTCCCAATGGATGAATTACAATTTATTTTAGGATGGGAGTAATTATCATCGAGAAATATCCATAACATGACATGGAATTGACAAAGCTACAAGTAATTGGTTTCGTTTTATAAAATCGTATTTTTATTCAAATCTCAATTAATTACAACATATCTAAAACAATGTATTTCAAGGTAGTAAATAGTTAATTTATAAATCCATACACACTATGTTTTAAATTTAAGTAAATTTATAATTGGGGTGAAACTTTAGAATCGTATACATAAGTTTTATGCCACAGTCAAAATACTTAGGATTTTATATATGCAACTATGACCACAAAACGTGGGTTTAGAACCATCACTCCTGGAGAAACCATCATTGGTTGAAATGGCAAAAACCACAGTAGTCTCGGTTTGAGTTGCACCGGGGACTAGAGACGATCTTTAGTCCCGGTTAAAAAATTCAACGGCCCTCTAGGAACTTTAGTCCCGGTTCATGTCACGAACCGGGACTAAAGATCACCTCTAGTCCCGGTTCAAATGTTGTCAAAGTCTGTCAGAGCGTCGGGCACCTTTAGTCCCGGTTGGTAACACCAACCGGGACTAGAGATGCTACCTCTAGTCCCGGTTGGTATTACCAACCAGGACTAAAGGTCCTAGAGAGCCGTTGAATTTTTAACCATTGCCTCAGGACTAGAGATGCCATCTCCAGTCCCGGTTGGTGTTACCAACCAGGACTAGAGGTTTTGCTTTATATACTCCTTCCTCCTCCATCCCGAGCTAGCCACACTTGTACATCTTTAAAATTTTTCATATGTCGAAGGTTTGGTGCTACCAAGGTTAGCAACTTCTTTGTGATAATACACAAATATTTGCTATCTACAATGTTAGCAACTTCTTCCTCTTATAGATTTGCGGTTGTTTTCTATACATTTTGCTATCTACATGTCATGTGAATCTTAGCACTTCGCATTTTGCGGTTGTTTTCTATACATTTTCATCTCTAGATTTGTATGTAAAAACATGAGGAGATGTTTTTCTGCCCACTGAAATTCACCTCTAGTCCCGGTTAGTTTTAAAAACCGGGAGTAATTATTACAGTGCCCAATTATATTGTGTTATATTCATATATAGTTATAATTAACATATATGTTCATATATTCATATATAATTAACATATGTTCATATAATTAACAAAAATATTATAAATTAAAATAATAACATATAATTAACATTTGTCATATTCCAAACTATTTAAAATTTAAATAATAATAATATATAATTAACATATGACCTATTTGAAAAATATTTTAAATTGAAATAATAACATATAATTAACATTTATCGTATTTAAAACTATTTTAAACCATAAACCATAAACCCTAAACCCTAAAACCTAAACCCTTTTACCATTGACCCTTAACCTAAATCCTAAACCCTAGTTTAAACCTTAAACCCTAAACCCTCGTGCGGCCTGCATGATTGGCATGTAGAAGTACTGCGACACGAGCTAGAACGTCAATGCCTTCTCTAATATAACATCGTCCCTCATGCTCTTGGAGGCTGCTTCGTTCTCATCACTGTAATAGAGAAGTGACAATCCCTTCTCACTTTGTTCTACCTTGTTCTCCGATTGCTCAATATCATCCCAATACTTCAGCACATCAACTTCAAAGATGACACCAAGCTCGTCTGCATGGCAAGAAACAAGTGTCTAAGCAACACAAATCCAGAAAGCACCATTCCTTTTCGATTAGAAAAAAGAGAGCATCATTCTTGCATTGATTCGAGTAGAAAGAAAAGAATCATACCTTGTAAAACGTTGCTTTGCATGACAGTAGAGCAGAATGGCTGGGGATGGAAGCTCGGGAAGGAGATACTGGAGAAGAGAGCTTCCTCCTTAAGCAGGTAACTATCAGGCCGAAGGCTAGTGCAATAAGGCCACCAGCTAGTTCATGAAAAAAGGTTAGATCATAACAGATAAACAGATAAACAAAGACAGTCTTGCAGCCAAAAGAAGCTACTGCTATAAAATTTTCTCAGCGATGAGCATGGTTAACCATATGCATGATGCAAGACAAAACTGTATTTACCTATGTTCTTGGCTGGGCTCCATTATTTCGAGAGACATGAAGCAAATCTCACACTCCAATGAGTCGGGATCAATAAAATAGCTTATCTTAGTCGTTTCGTCCGTATCCGCATACAGCTGCTCCTGATGATCCGTTGAGAGGCCCCGACGTCTTCTTCCTGCCTTCTTCACCGATCTTGGTCTCTTCAACATGTCATGATCCATCGTAGTAGCCTTCTTCACCGATCTTGGTATCTTCAACATGTCATGATCCGGATCATGGTCTTTTTTCTTGCTTTTCTCCCTTTGCTTCATAATCTTTCTATCTTGCTCTTTCTTAGAGTACGACGTAGCAGTACTCGTGTATCTCCATCAAACTTTGAATAGCGAGAGATATGGCAATGATTGGATAGTGCGGCTATATATGGCAATGATGGCTTGCCTCCCCGTTCCCGTCGACTCAATGGCTCGGCGGTGCCATGAAAGCCGCCGGTGGCGCACGACGGCGGACTACCTCTATCCGCCCGCCGTGATCGAGCAGTACTATCGTCGCCACCCTCGCAGTCTTTGCTCCCGCTGCCATCGCTGCCACCGGTCTCCCTGATTTAGAGGTGTGCTTTCTCTGTTTTCAGCGGCAATGTTCAAGTTCTCGTTGCTAATGTCTTCTGCCTTATTCTTGTGAATTGCCACATAAGCATTAGCTGTTAGAGCATTATTGTCCTGACCACAAGTTAGGATCTTCTGTGAGTATGAAGCATGTCGATGGCCGCCCTGTTCCTCCGCTTGTAATTCTCCCTGAGGACATTTTCGTCGACCTCGGTCTCACCCTTTTACCCTTTTTATCCATAGCTCCCTGCAAATGTACTAGTTGGTTTTAGATGCACTATTCTTTCGTTGTTCTAAACAATTTTATCTGACAAATATCCTGTTGACTTCTAATTTTTGTTTTAGCTCAATTATGCACCAAGAATACACACTGCAATTTCTCGGCCTGTAGTTAGTTCATGGTTTATGGATGACCGCTTTCATGTATGCAAGGAAGTGACTTCTGAAAAATATCACCATTGTGGATGTGCACAATTGGATCTAGTGTCTGTCAGATTTCATCTATTTTTTTCCATCTTCTTCTTTTTTGTCTATGTTCTTTTACATAGACATACATGATATTCCTGAATAATTGATACATGTATTAACCGAATAATTTTTTTCAGAATTCTTTGATTAAGTCCTCAACTCACAACAATCAAATGGTGGATTGTGACGAGGAACAGTTTCTCCTTGATGAGATCGCACGAGGAACAGAGTTTTACAACGAGGAGGGACACGAAGATCCAGATAAGTACATCAATGAGGAGAGGAACGAGGGGGGAGACGAGCAGAGGAACGAGGAGGGAAATGAGAGCTCCGCCTCTGCCTCCGCTTCCACTGGACAGAAGAGGCCACGTGGCCTCTGAAAGAAAATAGAGGGTCGACATGTCATAACGGAGGTGGCACCACACAGTCGACCAATTGCCCCAGAGGACGCCGCAAGGAAGTTTGTGGCGCACAGCGGATGGGTGGTGAGGGATCACGTGCCCGTAAGCGTTGCCAACTGGAGGCGGTCTACCAAAGGAGGAGATGAGCAGAGCTATCTCCCAGACTCAGAGAAAGAGATGCTGTGGGCAACAATGTTGCAGACATTCACCATCCCAGACTCAGATTAGGCAAGGGTTAAGGAATGGACGTTGAAGAAAATGGCAGAGCTCTTCAGGAACTACAAGAAACAGTTACACAAGAAATATATCCTGAAGGGCCAGACACCAGACTTTGACAAGTTTCCAAAGCTCAGAGATCATTGGGATGCTTTTGTTGAGCACAAGACCAGTGAAGAAGCGTAATCTATCATAGAAAAGAACAAGGCCAACAAAGCCAAAAAGAAATACCATCACAGGCTTGGGTCATGCGGCTATAAAAAAGCAATGGAGAAATGGGACAAAATGGAAGCCGACCTAGAAGCATGGGATATCGTTCCAGGCACAGCAAACTGGCCGGAACGATCAAAGAACTGGTTCTATGCTCACGACGGCTCACTTAATCCCGTCGATGGCACAGTCATCTTTGGTGATGAAATTCAAGAAGCCGGACGGAGGTTAGAGGAGGCGGTGCAGGCCAGTTCCTCGGGCTCATTCAGGCCCGATAGAGAGAAGGACTAGCTAACGCTCGTCCTCCAAAACCCAGAGCACCTAGGGCGTACGCGAGGAAAAGGCGTCGTCCCTTGGAAATACGAGTTCCGAGCTGACGTCGACACATATAGGAGCCGAATGAGGTCAAAGCGAGAGAATGATGCTAGATTCGCTGAGATGGAAATGAAGCTCTCGCAGATCGATCAGATTGTCGATGAAAAGGTGGCCCTAAGGTTGGCTGAGGAGCGGAGCCAGTGGGTTAGCCAACAGCCAGATCCAGCAACAACCGCACAACTCCAACAGCAGCGCAACAGCTGCGCGTCTACTGGAAATGAAGGCGAGCTGGCCCCACAAGCTCAACCGGGTTCGCCATGCCCCGTGGATGACATCACCCAGCGGATACCGTGTGAGCTGCACATCCCGCTGAAAAACATAACAATAAAGGTATGTTCGTACTTTTATGTTGTACGTATATTTTCTTGAATAATTTGTCAATCAACGTTCGTTACTAACTAAAGCAATCTTCTCGAACTGGTCGCGTCGGGCAAGGCTATTCCAGTAGCCCAAGACGGCATCTACCACCCCCGGCCCGTTCCACCTTCGTACTCGAAGGTTGAAATTGAACAGGTAGAACGCGGCTATGAAGATCTGGAGCTGGATATCCCCGGAGGAGACGGGGAGACGACGCTAGGAGAAACGGCTCATGGAATATTTCTCTGGAGGAAGATCTTCATAAAGTTCCCCAGACGAACATCGTCTCCTATCGTTCCACCGCCCTCGCCTCCACGTGGGCCGTCTCCTCCGCCTCCTTCGCCGCCTCCGCCTCCTCCGCCTCCTGTGTCGCCTCCACGAGCACCGACTCCTAAACGACCGTCTCCAACTCCACTGCCTTCCAACCCTCCTCCGTCGCCACAACGAGCACCGACTCCTAAACGGTCATCATCCAAGAGCGCGTCGTCAATATCAAGCGGTCGTCCAAGAAAGACTCAGAGAATTGAGAAGACGCCGCCACCCGCACCAAAGCGGTCGGCTGTTGGCAGGGCGAAGAAAGTGGGCAAAGATGTACCTCAGCTTGGCATGTAGCCACGAAGCCTCTAGAGTTCAAGCACGATTCCAAATATTAGACTCGATTTAAGACAATTCATGCAAGAAGTGGAATTAATATGGACCAATTACATGAGCATGCACCCCTGGCGAAGGCTCCGCTTAAATACAAGTTCAACCTTGGAAAGCCTCTCATCAAGCCGGATCTCGTGAAAAGGCTTCCAACTCAGATGTACCGCTTCCATCAGTGGTACATACAACGATACAGCAAGGGTGAAGACATGATAACATGCAAATATTCAATTGACTATTTCTTCGATGGAGATGACTACCTCTATCTCCGATTCGAAGATATATTCGACCTGTACCAACTTGATGCCCTCGATGTCTCACTTCTAAACGCGCGGGTTTTGTAAGTATCGCCCTGTTATTTCGTTTCTTACCTCCTTGAATTTAGCTGACTAAAATTCTTTTTAACCGTTGTAGAATGGCGATCCAATACTGTAACAAGCACGAATGCACCAAGCATGGATTCAAGGATCCACGCAAAATCAACGGCCCATTGGTTGATCAGTTTCCTAATGACACCGTGGACAACATATACAACGCGCTTGTGAAGCAACCCTTCCGGTCCTTCATCCTTCTGCCCTACAATACTGCGTAAGTTTTTTCTTTCTTTCCGAACCAATTTCAATCCCGTGCATACATAAAGTTTCATATGTGTCATCTAAACCAATTTGCAGATTTCACTGGATTCTGTTATTACTTGACATGGGTCAGTCAAAGATCCATGTCTTTGACTCAATGGATAACCAGAGTCCACGTACTCCGACATATTTGAACTGTTTAACAGGTAATGCCATTTTACTTTCTATTGCATATATGCGATTCTCAGATAATTACGTTCTAACTTTCAACTGCACGTAGGGCATAGGAACGATTTCGGGTCAATGTTCACGGAAATTGGAAAGATAATCTCTCTGTGCGGATGAAGTTTCCAGTGAGTTATATGCCTACTCCTAATTTGAGTTGAATCATTATTATGTTCTAAAATATGAAATGCATATTAAATCTGTTGTCGTTTCTCTTTTAGTGTGCAAAACAGTCGCAGGGCACCAACCTATGTGGATATTACGTCTGCAACTACATTCACCGCTTTGTGACCGAAGTCAAAACTGTCGATGATCTAGATGTACGTATAACAGCAATTCATACATTACGTCTCGATTTCTTATTCACTTCATATATTTATTTCTCGTTTATTCTAATTATTGACAACTTATGTGAGTAAGAGACGACCTTCCTCACGAGACTTTCATACAAGCCGCTCAGGAAGATTTGATGGGATTTATTAACGAGCAGGTCGTTGATCCCGCAGGGAGTTCTTCATTAGTTTTAGTAGCTAAACCACTTCATCCACAACAAAGTAGATTAGAGACAATTTTTTATAAGCTAGCTAGGAAACATGTATGAATATTGTACATATTTTGGTAATATATGTATATTTTCTTTCTTAAGTTCGTTTAAATGTGTGTAAATTATATATTTATGTATAATATATATATATATATAGCAGTACTGCTGGAGAAAGGACAAATTAAAAAAATTAAAAAAATCTTTAGTCCCGGTTGAAGCCACCAACCGGGACTAAAGATGGCGGAGCCGGTCACGTGGCTCCACCATCTTTAGTCCCAGTTAGTGGCTTCAACCGGGACTAAAGATGCATTTCTAGTCCTGGTTATTTAACCAGGACTAGAGGTCGTCCATCTCTAGTCCCGGATTCGTAGTCCCGGTTTGACAACCGGGACTACTGAGGGTTACGAACCAAGTTCCCTAGTAATGCATATACATAAGTTCTGGCAAAATGTTTTAGCAGCTGATAAAAAATATTAAACAAACAAACAAATAATCCATCCAATTGAAACCGATACCAATATCTACGGTTTTAATTTCCAGCCTTCCAACAGAACGGGTTGTCCTAATTTTAAATCGTGGGCATTTTAAATTAAGATAATTCAAGCTAACTCTAGATGTGAATGCAGGGCAACTACAATCTTGCATGTTGTTTGCCCTCCAGTTTCTGTGCAGTACTAGTAAACCTCATCTAGAAAAAAAGATGAGACTAAATAAATTTTTGCATGGTAACCAACTCCAGCTGTTCGGTGTGGTGATTTTGACAGATTTAATTTAATTTAAATATTGTCAAAGCCTTCCAAAGATCCTGTTCAAGCAAATATCGTGGAAATTTCTCGCTGGCTTCCTCCATTCTCAAATAGAGACGTGGTTTTAGCATACAACCGAACCTCAAAATGCATATAACTATATTAAGAAAATTTTAATACGTGATATGTAAAAATTATATTAACTAGTAAATTCATGATGAAGAAAAATACTCTCATGTAGTTATATTTTCAATTATTTCCATGGATAAATGATTAATTAAAAACACTACTGGAGAAATGGTTTTTCTGAACGAGGCCTCCGATAGGTTACAGACGGATCATAAGTGGTCGCGTCTGGGGAAAGCCGAGGGTACATTATCCCATGCGGCCCACTTAATCGGCCGCACGGGAAAATGGATTATCTCGTGTGGTCGTTTAAGTGGACCGCACGGAATAATGCGGCATTATCCCATGCGGCCCACTTAGACGACCGCATGAGATAATCCATTTTCCCGTGTGGCGATTAAGTGGGCCACACGGAAAATGGATTATCCCATGCGGTCGCTTAAGTGGACCGCACGGGATAATATGGCATTATCCCATGCGGTCCACTTAAGCGACCGCACGGGATAATCCATTATCCCATGTGGGCGCTTAAGCCGCCCGCACGCGATGATCACCACCGCTTATATAGGTGTGCGCGGGCTCCAAATTTTCTAACTCCCCACAAAATTTTCAAGCGCCGCCACCACCACCACCTCCTCCTCCTCCATCACCGACCGTCGCCTCCTCCTCCGCCTCCTCCTCCTCCTCCTCCTCCTCCTCCTTCGTCGGCCGCTGTCGCCGCCTCCTCCTCCGTCGTCGGCCGCCGTCTCCTCCTCGACCGAGGCCGTCACCTCCACCGACCGCGGCCGCCTCCTCCTCCGACCGCGACCGCGACCACCGCCTCCTCCTCCGACCGCGACCGTGACCACCGCCTCCTCCTCCGGCCGTGACCGCGACCACCGCCTCCTCCTCCGGCCATGACCGCGACCACCGCCTCCTCCTCCGGACCACGACCATGACCACCGCCTCCTCCTCCGGCCGTGACCGCGACCGCCGCCTCCTCCTCCTCCTCCTACCGTGACCGCCACCTCCTCCCGCACGGTTGTAAAATTATACATATGAATATGGTAAAATTATGATGATGATGTGAAATTATTTTTGTGTAATTTGTGATGTGATATTAGTTATCGATTTAATTCAATAAATTCAATATGTAATAGGACGAATGTTTCTTTCCATACAGGATAATCGATTTTTCCATGCGGACGGCTTAAGTGGCCAGCATGGGATAATTGATTTTCCCATGTGGACGGCTTAAGTGGCCCGTATGGGAAAATCGATTTTCCTGTGCGGATGGCTTAAGTGAACCGCATGGGAAAATTGATTTTTATATGCGGACAACTTAAGTGGCCCGCATGGGATAATCGATTTTTCCATGCGGTTAGGCCATCCGCATGGGAAAATTTGATTTTCCCAGACCCTCTCGCGCATGCGGGCAGGCCTCCCGCATGGGAAGATGCCTTTTGACCCGTATGGAAAAATCGTTTCTCCAGTAGTGAAATAGTTACGATCATAACTATATAAATTATAAATTAGTCACACATTTTCTTTAAATTTGTCACACGTTGTTTTGAGGGAAAATTCATGATGCCATTATGAATTTATGGTATTTATGGTATGTACGATCGGAAAAATTGATTTTTCTCACAAATATTATATAAGGGGAGTACTTTCAATGCAAATTTAGTAATGTCAGAATGTAAATTTGACATCTGTGTTACTTGATACATAAATGTTCGGGTGTGTACGTCGACACGGGATGTGAATCTTCCATATATTGATAATAAAGTAATTTTTTATGGTATTCCAAGTTTGTTTTGACCGCTCGTATGGAGATCCAACGGGGGTATCTATACAAGAATCCTTATTCCTTGCTCTCTTATATTTATTTAATTATATTTATTTTGTGCTCACGTATATCTTGGTATTACTGCTTAAATACCATACCATGGTCAGGTATAACTTATACCTGATCAACAATTGCCTCCAATTTTATGCCCATATCTGTAGCCCACTTTATTTGTTACTTAAATTTTTATATGGAAAATGGGAATTTATTTTGATGAATTCCACTGGTCTTGCATTCATGATTAGCTGTATGCATGGGTTATTTTCTATTGCTATAGCGATGGCATATATATATATATATATATATATATATATATATATATATATATATATTAATATCATATTAAATATATATAAGGCATTTAATATTTTTAAGAGTTATATACTTTGTTATATACAGATTGCAGAACGATATTGATATATATATTTGTTTGGTTTATGTAGGGCTTGACCCTCAGATGATAAAAATTCTGAGAACTTTTCGCTGACGATGCCCCTTTTTTAAAGGAGTTTTAGGCTGTTTCGTCCTTATTTTTGCGGTTGATTAAATTCGGATGCGGAGATTATTTCTCAATAAGGAACCTCCTCCTATTTCCATGAATATGAATGCCATTAATTAGCCAACTATACCCCACAGCTCACAACTTCTGGCTGATTTTCTCTTTCTGGGGACGTGTACAGGGTACGCCTTGCGCGTTGACATGTAATCTCAAATTTCCAATACTAGCTTTCTGCGAATAGCGAGACCATCTCGATTGTTAACTGTGAAGACGGTTTCAGAAAACAAAAAGGAATTCCATCGCAAATCGATACAGTGCTGCTCGAGCAATTAAATTTAGCGGTCTTTCCTGCGATGCATGCATGTCCCAACCAAACAGGCGATGCTAATTTGACATAATTTATTTCTAACGTGTTGAAATCATCGGGATGTCTACTCCTGTACATTAAGCAAATATCATGGAGATTTCTCATGGCTGTCAAAATACTACCAGTAAACCAACCACGTACTGAATGAACTATTGAAACTAACACAACTGAAAAAAATCATTTTTTCTGGATATGCTAGGTATTTTTTTTATTCAACGGGCAGAAAAAACAATGCGTGCCAAAAAGATTGAGGCTGTCCCTGGCATAGTCCTTGCGGGTATTTAAGAAATTCGCATGCATTTAAAAACAGATTTATTTTTATGAGCGGGTTGATAAGAAATTCATGTATAAAAATTAATTTTTATAGTCTATTTTATGTATAAAAACTATCCTGAAAAATATGAGCACTATAAAGATATCACCTATATATGAAGTCAGACAATGATAAGTTTTATCTGATAATTGTACCTTCCAGTGATATAGAACTTTGTGGCCAAAAGTTTTTCCATTTAAGATTGTTTAGGGGTTTAAATATTCTTATTTTTTCTCATATCTATTTTTGAAAACGACTTCTTGAGTTTTCCAAACTACAACGGTTGGAGACATGTACTATATTAAAATCGTAGAGCTCGATGAGGTAGTGAAAGTTAAATATCATTTATGTGCCTAAATATTTGTTACAAACTTTGGTATTTATTTTTACGGGAGTTTGTTAGAAATTCCAAACTTTAATTGTTTTAGAAAATTTATATTAGGCCTGATTGAAGAAAAGAAGAGATCTATGAGATTATTGTTGTATTTCCTATAATATGACATAGTTAATAGTTTCATGGAATATTTTTTATATGGTCATTCTCTAATGTAGAGAATAGATGACATAAGTGAACAATCATATTAAAAGAATTCCTTTAAGTAAATATGAACCCAGCGAAATTAAAGATAATACTGTGTTGATCATAGAGAACTTTGGTTCACCTCAATCAAGAGTAAAACGAATTTTATTAAAAAATTAAAATTTAGTCATTTTCGAACAATAAGGAAATTGGTTTTTGCAGACGGATTTCTTGACGAAGCACCCGTAAAAATAATTTTCATAGGCGGACTTCTTCAGAAAACCGCACTTCAAACTTGAGAAAGCCTATAAAAATCAATTTCCACTCGTGAGTGTCATAAGAAAAATCATCCTTAAAAATAAGAGCACCGCTAAAATATGAAAAAGAAAGTTATACCTCTTTCATTTGAAGTGATATCATAATACACTTCATGTCGAAACTTGGTTTCGGCAATAGAAATTTGGGGGTGCAGTCAAGATTGCCAAGCTCGATGGGTTAAATAGAAAACAAGGTTTAGACAGGTTTAGGCCCTCTCATGAGATAATACCCTACTCCTGTTTCGGGGATTCGATCCGCCGAGTGTTTATTGATCTCAAGATCTATTGCCTCTAAAGTCGATATCCCTCAAGGAACGCCTCTACCCTCCTTATATAGTCTTGGAGGGCAGGCTTACAAATCGGAAACCCTATCTTACTCTAAGTCGATTTCCTCAATCTTACCAAGTTATAACTATGTGCCGTTGTCTTATCTAATCGGCAACGTAACACCCAATTCATAGCCGGTTTACATAATCCATAAACATAACATATCCCTATTTTCAGTCGGATAAGCTTGCCATGAGGATATCCGATTGCCATAATCTCCACAGTAGCCCCCGAGTCCTTCGCAGTCGACGAGATAACTGTGCCTCGAACCAAAGCAACACACAGCCGAACGACTCATTGGCCGAGTGCTTCTATTGCCGAGTGGTTCCGTCATCCCTGCCTGAATTTCCCGAGTGGTTCCAAAGACTGTGAAAGGCTAGAAAATATCCCAAAAATTCTCAAAAAAGAAATATCTAGGTGCATCTCCTGATGCACCTAATTAGGTGTAGCCCCCGATTATGTGGTTAGTGTAAGACAGACTAAGCATATAGTCAAAAACTATAAAAAAACATTCTCACATAAATGCCTAGCTCAAGCTAAAGCAATCATAAAAAATCTCTTCACTCGGCAAGCTCATGCTTATCCGTGTAAATGTTCTCGAGTCATCTCAGAACAAATAGCTCAATCAATCCTCGTGGGTAAAAAACACTCACTCGGCAAGCTCATGCTTATCCGAGTGGATCTGCCCGAGTCATCTCGGAACAAATAATTTAATCGACCCTCATGGGTAAACAAATTTTTCAGTCATCTAAAAAATACGACCAAAATATTAAATAGCTCCTGCCATAATATTGGTCTTAATCTAAAAAGATCTTCACCAAGGTGAAAAAACAGCATTGATATAATCATTTAATTAAATGCTTAAAAACCAAACAGTCCCTGTCGTCAGGACAGCCATGAAAAGCTTAAATGTTTGTCACCTTTCAAATTACATCGTGCCAACTTCTCATGAAGTTACACAAACCGCGGCATGAAAGGATTTTAGAGGTATTGGGCTATGTGACACGTGCATATTGCCAGGGCAAATCTGCTTAAGTCCATCCACTTAAGTCCCTAAGGACACGCGTCAAGCCACACCTTAGCTGGGCCTCAAGTCTCTCACGGGCTCGGCCCAATCGCGAAATGACTTAGCAAAACCCTCAAGTCTTTATACGAAGCCTCGAGGTCATCTCTGCCACTTCATCTTCCCAAAAATTTCCTCTTTTCGTAGTACTGTTCATCAGCCCTCTGTGAAAAACCCTTGGCTCGCACGCGCCCAAATCCATCGATCCAGGAGCTCTCATTTCGCCACGAACTAGCCTCCGCATCCAGCCCCCAAGATCCCCTTCTCAAATCCCCATTCCCCGAGCTAGATCCACTTCCCCCAAATCGTATCCATGGCGGGAGAGAAGGAAATCCCCTTCGAGCAATGGGCAACCTCTGACATCAAGGAATCAACCCTTCGGGAGATGGAGAAGAACGGAGTTCTTCCTCCTAAGGAAATCATTGGCTTGTGTCCGGCGGCCGGTGAGGAGTTCCTGTAACATCCTGAAATCGGAGAACCAAAATCGGAACGTAAAAAAAAATCGGAACTTTCAAAAACTTTGGATTATTGCTTCTTCTCGGGTTTGTTGCTTCTTATTTGCCAGCTCAGTTGCATAAATTTAGTCGTGGTCAATTCCCTTTTCGGTGTATTTGGAGGTTTCGGAGTTGTCAAAACGGTGGTGCGAAAGCCGCATCCGGATTATAAAAAGGAATTTGAGGAAAGTGCGGATTTGCGAAAGCGCGTTTGGGAAGTATAAAATAAAATTTTGGTTGGGAGAAGATAAATTGAGATACAAAATAAATAATAAAATCCTCGGGAGGCGTACCGAAATTTGGGAAAAGTATTTTTATTAAAAATGGGTAAATTATGAAAATTAGGAAAAAAAATTTAAATAAGTATGAAAAATAATTGTGGAAAAATGAAAGTCAAGAAAAAGTTTAAAATATAGAGTTAAAAATTATTTTTAGAATATTAGAATTTATTTTGGAATTTTTAGAAGGAAAAAAATAGAAAATCGGGAAAAAGTGAAAACGCCTTTGTTCATTAGCCGCCACGTGTTCGACGCCGTACCATCCCGCGCGCGCACGCCACGCGCCGCGCGCCGCGCCGCGCGGCCCCTACACCCGCGCGCCATGCGCGCGCGCGCGCATCGCGCCGGACCCGCACCGCCGCGCCGCCCGCGCGCCCGCCCCGCGCGCGCCGCGCGCTTATGCCACGCGCCCGCCGCCATACCGGCCCCGCTCCGCGCGCCGCGTGCCGCCCGCAGCGTACCAGCGCGCGCTCGGCCCGCCGCGCGCGCACGTCGTGCACCGCGTGTCGCCGTGCGTGCCCACGCCGCCCGGCCCGCGCCGCGTCGCTGCGCCCCGCCGCCCGCAGCCGCCGCGCGCCGCGCCGCTCGTCGCCCGCGTGACACGCCGACGCCGCAGCCGCCTTTCGCGCGCGCATGCCGTGCCGCAAGCTGCGCCACGTCGCCGTGTTCCCCATGCGCGCCGGACCCCGCCGTGACCCGCCGACACGTGGCACACGCAGCCGTCGCCCGCCGGACCCCGCGCTTCCCCTCGCGTGACCTCTCTCCCGTGTGCGCCTATAAATAAGGGCGAGCCCTATTTCCTCCCAAGCCACGCCGCCTCCTCCTCCTCCTCTTTTCTCCCTCGCCGTCGCCGGGTTGCCGAACCGTGCGCCGCCGTTCGCCGCCATCCACGCGCGCCGCCGGTTGCCGTCACCCGCCGCCGCTAGGTGAGCCCCGCGCCATTCCATTTTCCATCTTGGGCCGCGCCATCACCGTCGCCGCCGCCTCTACCGCCGCGCCATCGCCGTCGGTTCGACGAGGGGGCGGGGGTAGACGAGGGGGTAGAGGAGAGAGAAGGCACAAGGCTCACGAGAAAAAAAAAGAAGAAGGAGAAAAATTAGAGAAAAAAATAGGGAAAAATTTTAGAAAAAAATTGGGGAATATTTCTAGGGAATTTTGGGGAATATTTGTGCAAAAATATATAGCTTTCTTGGATATTTTCTCGAGTAAAATGATTTTCTATATACGATTTTTTTGGGAAACTTCCGTTACGTGGAACTTTCTTGAAAATTTAATATTACTTTTCTTTTCTTCAAACTATACTTAACCATTGGACTCGGCAAAGATATATCAACGAACCTCTTGAACAACATTCGCAAGACTTCCGCTTCGTCGTTTTATCGATCCTTTTTACAAAAACCCTAAAACGTCGAAACTCGTCGCTACGGCCGATTTTGCTATAAAAATCCTCCGTAACCCGAGTAGGATCGTAGGGGAAAATATTTTGGAGAGTTCTTTATGATTTTTCATGCTTTTCGTTCGTTCTTATCGGATGTTAACTGGAATCCATTTTTCTTTTTCCTTTCCGCGCGTATGATTAGCGGCCGAGGAGGCGAACACGACCCCGGGAGACCCCACTCAAGAAGCGTGCGAACAAGGCAAGTCTTCACACCCTTTGAACATATCGAACCTAATTGCGAAATGATGTTATTTTAAACTCTAAACCTGCATGCTTTACAGAGTTACCTATACTTGTTATGCCATACCTTGCTGTTGATTACCTTTAGAATTACTCCTTGTAACTCGCGATGTGATACAAACAACCGAAGCATAACTTCGTAAACCGCTAGCCATGCTACACTTAGATTATGCATACTCATGACTTTATGAAAAAGCTTTGTGCTTGGGCAACTACCTTAGGGAAGGTAGTTGAGATTCGGCATGTGGAGACATGAGCGCCACATGGCCATGATGAACTAAGTTTGATGAAAATTGAAAGTACTACACAAATGTTTTAGACTGGGGCGGCCGGATGATTTGGGTGGATTCCGGAAAAGGCAAGTGCCGACCCTGGTCAATTAAGGACCGAGCCATGAGATAGCCGGAAACGAGCCAGACAACCGTACTTCTCGAATGGGTATAGACCTAGCTGACTAGATAGCCGAGCGGAGGCAGTATCGTTGCATAGATGGTTCTCTGTGATGTGGTTATGGGATGAGAATGAGGCTGCGGCCTTTGTTAAGAATGGTGGGATTAAACTAATGTTGATTAAACTTAAAGATTGGAAAGTCTTCCCTTACCCCGGGTGCGCCAGAACTCCTCTCACTGCTAGAAAAGGACGGCTAGAGTGCATGAGGGCTTAAGTTCATGGAGCGGGTATTGCCAAAGTGAGGTTATCGAAAGGCTTTGCCGTGACCGTCTCATGTGTTGAGGCGCAGGCTCATTTGTTGGGCTGTCGCGGAGTACGGGTAAAGTGTACATCCACTGCAGTGTGAGTGAATCAATCTATTCGAATAGCCGTGCTCGCGGATATTGAGCATCGTGACAAGACTTTCGCTTGGCTAGACTTTGAACTAAAAATACTGGGATGGGTTTGCATGATCATTTTAATTGCTGGTGGATCAACTTCTCGAGAATACGAGAAGGGGTGGACTCCCCAGAAAATCATGACGAACCGAAGGCGGGAAGCCATCCTTGGAATCACGATGGATGGTAGACAGAACCGTCGCTGGGTTAATGAACTATGAAATTAAAACTTGATTTGGCTAGTCGATAGGCTTGTGAAAAGAATTGTGAAAACTGGCTTTTCGCAAAAACAACCCTAGCCATGTTCTTTGAATAACCTTATCATATGCATCAATTCGTGTTGGCTTGCCGAGTACGGTTGGTACTCACCCTTGCTATACGCACAAACCTCCGGTGATGGAAATGAAGAGCCGAAGACCCCTACGCGTACTACCGGAGGGCGAAGGAACCGACGGCGTATACTAGACCTTAGCCCCGGTCGTTGCCTGTGGCAATTGACGAGCCGCTGCCTCTTTCCGCTGCCTTATCTAAACTCTGTTTTTATGTTGTATTCGGACCATAAGGTCCTGTGGTATGAACAATGCCTTCGGGCCTATTTATGTAATAATGGTATTGTAAGACTATTCGTGCATGCGCACTTGATTATCAAGATCGTATTCGTGGGTACCAACTACTTGATCCAGGGAAATGGTACTATGAACACGAAAGATTCCCGACTCAAAATCGGGGGTCGACAGAGCTGGTATCAGAGCCATGCGACCGTAGGCTAAGACCAAATGGCGCCCTACCTCTAACCGATGGCTAAAGGGAAATATCCCTACGTAGGATCAGTTTTAAACTATTATTTCCGAAAATGCAAATATATCTTTTCGCATCCGTATTTCTTTTTACCAAATGATTATGATAGCTCCCTTCCGCTAACCCTAAGTTGCCGTAAAGCGAGATGTCAAACCACGACGGAACCGGGAAGTCACATTCCGCGAGACGAGGGGTTCGTGGTACAACTTCAGTCCCTACTATGGTGCTTGAGGTACCCGGAACCACCCACCTATCACACCAAAAGGCATGGCTCCGAAGAGTATCTAGCCTGGGAGGCAGCTGTATCCATAGAAGCCCGCATGGGAAGCGAGACATCTTACGCTTCCATACCCGCTACCACCGGGACCTAGCGAAGCCTATTCAGATGCGCTCGCGAGGCCTTCCTTCGCCTTAATGCGGAACACCGTGCCGAACTCACAATGACAGAGTTCGTGCATCATCGTTACCGCGAAGAGGGCAACCCGGTCGCACCGTGGAGGCTACCCCCGCCGCTACAACCCGATGGTCACGCGTCTATCGCGTTGGGCGGAGACGCAGACGATCGTTACGAGGAGGCCCGCTCGAGATCAACGATCGCATCACGCCAATGATCCGGTCTGCCACCAAGCCCGTGGAGACCAGATAAGCATGCCGCAGACTCCCGCAGCCAATGGTGCTCGTATGAGCAACTCTGACCGCTACATGGCCCGAGGAGGCTCTGTAGAGCTGGAAGAGCAGCTCAGAAGAGCAAGCAGCAGATCAACCGGCTAGAGGAACAGTGCGCACTCGTCTGTCTACGCCGGCAGTACTTCCACCGAGCCCGTACCATCACCTCCCGCCCCGTGCCCGACCACTATTACCTTATGACTCCAAGCAAGCTTAGATACTTTTCAAGCTATGATGGAGCAAGCTTTCATGTTGAGCACGAGCCCGCACCGTACAGTAGACCCCACTGCTTGCCACATCCATGGGACCCACCCCGAGCTCCGAGCGGGATCGGAGAGGGTAACCCCATCCGATCTACACCGATACGGAGTCGAGGCGAGCCCATGGAGATCAAATAGGAGTCTAGCGACACCGACTCAATGGAGGAGGAAGTTCCCCTCGTCGCCCGACTCACACGGGAGGCCCCTCACCCGCCGATCGCTCGCAAGAGTACGCGACCACCGAGTCGGAAGATTCGGCGTGACTCGAGGCCACCACCTCCGAGCCGTGGGGACTTCGGTTTGCTTGATGAGCGGACCACCCACTTCCGGCGCCGGCTCTTGCGGATGGTTGGATGACTAGGCGGAAGAACCCTCCCGGCTTAGCGGCGCTTCCTATTTCCCTTAATTAGTTGATGTAGTTGGACGATATAATTATTATTGCTATCCTGGCATGGAGGACTATGTGTGTACAGTCCATGTACCCCCTTATGTAATATGATGAACCTGGGCATCGCCTTGCGATGTCTTAATTCGTATGCTTATTATTATTTCACCTTGTCTGTTGATTGAAGATCATTCGAAAGAACTTGAAGAAAAATTTCCCTGTGAACCATAACCTAAACTAGTCCGCTCTCTTAATTCATCTCCCTTCTTCAGATGGCACATCGTCGCAGAGCCGCGGCAACCAACGAAAACCCGCCGGAACCCAACCCCTCCACCCTGGCGGAGGTCATGGCTATGCAGACCCAGCTACTCCAAGCGATTGCTAATAATCAAGGAGGTCGAGGAGGATCGAGTCTGGGGGAATTCATGAGAGCTAAGCCGCCCACTTTTTCCACGGCCGAAGAGCCTATGGATGCCGAAGATTGGCTAAGAGTGATAGAGAAGAAGTTAACCCTCGTCAGAGTCCGAGAAGCTGATAGAGTTGTCTTCGCTACTAACCAGCTGGAGGGTCCCGCGAGTGACTGGTGGGACACCTACAAGGAGACACGAGCTGAAGACGCCGGCGAGCCAACATGGGAGGAATTCACGGCTGCGTTCCGTGAGAATTTCGTGCCAGCTGCAGTGATGAGGATGAAGAAGAACGAGTTCCGCAGGCTGCGTCAAGGGAACACCTCAGTACAAGAATATCTGAACAAGTTCACCCAGCTTGCCCGTTACGCCACCAGTGACCTGGCAGACGAAGAAGAAAAGATAGACAAATTCATTGAGGGACTAAATGACGAACTGAGGGGACCAATGATCGGGCAGGATCACACCAGTTTCCAAAGCCTCATCAACAAGGTCGTCCGACTTGAACATGACCAAAGGGTGGTAGACAATAACCGCAAGAGGCGGCTCGCTATGGCTCGCCCATTTCAGGGAACGCCACAACGCCCCAAGGGAGCCACCCCGTCCGGATGGAAGCCAAACGTTCCGGCAACCGGACGTTCTCCCGCTTCCGACCATGTCAACAGGTCAGCTACACCTCAGTTACGTACGCCCACACCAACCCTAGCCGCTCCGGGAAGAAGGAATGTGAGTGTTTCAATTGCGGAGAATTCGGGCACTACTCCAATAGCTGCCCAAAACCACGCAACGCCCGTGCGCACCGGCGCCAATGCAACGCCCGTCCGAGGAACCCCCACCTGCGCGGGGACGAGGTCCTGTTCGGGACCCCGCTACCCAACGAGGCCGCCACCGGGTTTCGACGTGGCCGGTGAATCATGTGCGGGCGAAGAAGCACGGGAGGACCAGAGCGTATTGATGGGTATGTTCTCTATCAACTCTACACCAGTTAAAGTTTTATTCGATTCTGGAGCCTCGCATTCATTCATATCTTCCCAAGTAAGTAAACAACACCACCTACACCAAGTAGCACTTAAGAGGCCTATGTTGGTACACTCACCTGGGGGAGACATAACCGTACCCCATGCCTGCATTAATGTGCCCATACGGATTAGAGACGTGGTGTTTCTCTCAAACCTTATGGTGTTATCGCCCCAAACCATAGATGTCATACTCGGAATGGATTGGTTGACCAAAAATAATGGAATTATAGACTGCAGTCGAAGGGAAGTCACGGTATCCACCCCGTGGGGATCACCGATGAGCATAACTATGGATCAAAACCCAAAGCTATGTGAACAAGCAGCGGGAGTGTTCACCATGCTGCCCTTAGGCGGAATGCCCGTAGTACAAGAATACCCGGATGTGTTTCCCGAGGAATTACCCGGAATGCCCCGGATCGCGACGTAGAATTTATCATCGATCTAATGCCCGTACCGCCCCCATATCCAAGAGACCCTATCGAATGCGCCAACGAGTTAGAGGAACTCAAGAAGCGAGATAAGGGAACTACAAGAGAAGGGATTTGTACGCCCAGCTCTTCCCCCGGGAGCCCCGTACTCTTCGTCAAAAGAAGGATGGGAGTATGAGAATGTGTGTGGACTACCGATCGCTGAATGAAGTAACCATCAAGAACAAGTACCCGCTGCCCGGATCGATGACCTATTCGATCAACTTAAGGGTGCACAGGTGTTCTCAAAGATTGATCTACGGTCGGGATATCATCGCTTGAAGATTAGAGCCGGAGATATTCCTAAGACGGCGTTCTCTACACGTTACGGCTTATACGAGTTCACAAGTGATGTCCTTTGGATTGACCAATGCCCCCGCATACTTTATGAATCGATGAACAAGGTATTCATGGAATACCTGGACAAATTCGTGGTGGTGTTCATCGACGATATACTCATCTACTCCAAGAACGATGAGGAACACACGGAGCATCTACGACTCGTACTAGAAAAGTTACGAGAGCACCAGCTGTATGCAAAATTCAGCAAATGTGAGTTCTGGCTCAAGGAAGTCGCTTTTCTTGGCCACGTGGTTTCAGCCGGAGGAGTAGCCGTAGACCCCGCCAAGGTCGAAGCCGTTACGGAATGGAAGGCACCCAAGTCGGTGACGGAAGTTCGGAGTTTCTTGGGCTTGGCCGGTTATTACCGACGGTTTATCGAAGGGTTTTCCACCGTAGCCCGACCTATGACTCAACTTCTGAAGAAGGAAAAGAAGTTTGAATGGAATGAGAAGTGCCAAAAAGCCTTCGAGAAATTAAAAGAAAAGTTAACCACTGCCCCAATCTTGACCTTACCCGACAACCAGAAGGACTTCGTGATGTCCGTGATGCATCCCGGCAAGGATTGGGAGGAGTGTTGATGCGAGATGGGAAGGTCGTGGCGTATGCCTCGCGACGATACGACCCCACGAAGAGAATTATCCCACACACGACACTGGAATTAGCCGCGGTTGTACACGCATTGAAGATCGGAGACACTATCGATCGGGAACCACTGTGATGTGTATACCGATCACAAGAGCCTAAAATATTTCTTTACTCAGCCTGATCTCAATCTACGACGAGGCGATGGCTGGAGTTGATCAAGGATTACATCTAGGAATCCATTATCATCCGGCAAGGCAAATGTAGTGGCCGATGCGCTGAGCCGCAAAGCCCAATGCAACCACATGGGATTGGGAGGTATGGCCAGCGAACTTCAAGAAGAAATGGCCAGACTCAATCTGCACCTGATTCCTCACGGAGAAGTGAACTCTGGAAATCCAACCCCTACTAAGAACTCAAATAGAGGAAGCCCAAAAGGGAATGAGGAAACCCGGAAATCAAGGAACGCATGGCATGGACGCGCTAAGGAGTTTTCGTAGATGACAAGGGAATCTGTGGTACAAGAAAAGAATCGTGTGCCCGAACGAGGCGGTTTGAGAGGATTGATCTTAAAGGAAGCCCACGACGAATCGGCATATTCGTTACATCCCGGAAGCACGAAAATGTACCAGGATTTGAAAGGAGAATACTGGTGGCCCAATATGAAGAGAGATGTAGCCGAATACGTAGCCATGTGCGATGTATGCCAAAGGGTGAAGGCTGAACATCAACGACCAGCAGGCTTGTTGCAGCCACTCAAGATTCCCGAATGGAAATGGGACGAGATAGGCATGGATTTCATAGTGGGACTACGCAAAACTGCGACTGGTTACGATTCCATTTGGGTAATAGTAGATCGGCTCACCAAGACTGCCAGATTTATACCAGTGAAAACTAACTACAACAGCGCCAAGCTAGCGGAACTATATATGAGTAGGATTGTATGTCTTCACGGTGTACCAAAGAGGATCATATCGGATCGTGGTACCCAATTCACATCTCATTTTTGGAGCAAGGTCCACGAGGCACTCGCGCAGTCACCTCGCCTTCGACCGCTTACCACCCGCGGGCGACGGACGGGCGAGAGGACGAATCAAGTGCTAGAAGACATGCCGAGAGCTGTGCATTGGATTTCACCAAGGATTGGGAGAAATGTTTGCCGTACGCCGAGTTCTCCTACAACAATAGCTATCAAGCCAGTCTGAAGATGTCGCCCAACGAAGCTTTATTTGGTCGCCGATGTCGAACCCCATTGATGTGGTCAGAAACCGGTGAACGCACCGTATTCGGGCCCGACATAATCAAGGAGGCTGAGGAAAAGGTTCGCCTGATCCGGGACCGACTACAAGCTGCTCAATCACGACAAAAGAGCTACGCGGACACCCGTCGAAGAGAATTGGAATTTAAAGAAGGTGACTACGTGTATCTAAAGGTCTCACCACTACGGGAACTCGGAGATTCATGGTCAAAGGAAACTCGCACCACGATACGTGGGCCCATTCTTGATAAACGCTAGGAGAGGAGAAGTGGCTTACCAATTGGAACTGCCCGAGAATCTCTCCGATGTCCACCCAGTGTTCCACGTGTCACAATTGAAGAAATGTTTGCGGGTACCAGAAGAGCAAGCTCCCTTAGAAGCCATCCATGTCCACAGTGATCTTACTTACCCGGAGCATCCAATCAAGATACTAGACGAGGCAGAAAAGAAGACACGGACCAAATCATGGCGCATGTACAAGGTACAATGGAGCCATCACACGGAAGAAGAGGCTACGGGAGAGCGAAGAGTTCCGAGGACGAATACCCACACCTACTCAGCAACCGGTAAGAAATCTCGGGGACGAGATTTATTGTTAGGGGGGTAGGTTTGTAACATCCTGAAATCGGAGAACCAAAATCGGAACGTAATAAAAAAATCGGAACTTTCAAAAACTTTGGATTATTGCTTCTTCTCGGGTTTGTTGCTTCTTATTTGCCACTCTTGCATAAATTTAGTCGTGGTCAATTCCCTTTTCGGTGTATTTGGAGGTTTCGGAGTTGTCAAAACGGTGGTGCGAAAGCCGCATCCGGATTATAAAAAGGAATTTGAGGAAAGTGCGGATTTGCGAAAGCGCGTTTGGGAAGTATAAAATAAAATTTTGGTTGGGAGAAGATAAATTGAGATACAAAATAAATAATAAAATCCTCGGGAGGCGTACCGAAATTTGGGAAAAGTATTTTTATTAAAAATGGGTAAATTATGAAAATTAGGAAAAAGAATTTAAATAAGTATGAAAAATAATTGTGGAAAAATGAAAGTCAAGAAAAAGTTTAAAATATAGAGTTAAAAATTATTTTTAGAATATTAGAATTTATTTTGGAATTTTTAGAAGGAAAGAAAATAGAAAATCGGGAAAAAGTGAAAACGCACTGTTCATTAGCCGCCACGTGTTCGACGCCGTACCATCCCGCGCGCGCACGCCGCGCGCGCGCGCCGCGCGCGTCGGCCCTACACCGCGCGCGCCATGCGCGCGCGCGCCCATCGCGCCGGACCCCGCACCGTCGCGCGCCGCCCGCGCGCCGCCCCGCCGCGCGCGCGCGTACGCCACGCGGCCCGCCGCCGTACGCCCGCTCCCGCGCGCCGCGTGCCGCCCGTGCGTACCAGCGTCGCGCTCGGCCCGCCGCGCGCGCACGTCGTGCACCGCGTGTCGCCCGTGCGTGCCACGCCGCCCGCCCCGCCGCGTCGCGCGCCCGCCGCCCGCGGCCGCCGCGCGCCTGGCTGCCTCGCCGCGCGACACGCCGACGCCGCAGCCTTCGCCCGCGCGCATGCCGTGCCGCAAGCTGCGCCACGTCGCCGTGTTCCCCATGCGCGCCGGACCCCGCCGTGACCCGCCGACACGTGGCACACGCAGCCGTCGCCCGCCGGACCCCGCGCTTCCCTCCGTGACCTCTCTCCCGTGTGCGCCTATAAATAAGGGCGAGCCCCATTTCCTCCCAAGCCACGCTGCCTCCTCCTCCTCCTCCTCTTTTCTCCTCACCGTCGCCGGTTGCCGAACCGTGCGCGCCGCTGCGTTCGCCGCCATCCACTGCGCGCCGCCGTTTGCCGTCACCCGCCGCCGCTATGTGAGCCCCGCGCCATTCCATTTTCCATCTTGGGCCGCGCCATCACCGTCGCCGCCGCCTACCGCCGCGCCATCGCCGTCGGTGCGAGCGGCGGGCGGGGGTAGACGAGGGGGTAGAGGAGAGAGAAGGCACAAGGTGGAAAAAAAAAAGAAGGGAGAAAAATTAGAGAAAAAAATAGGGAAAAATTTTAGAAAAAAATTGGGGAATATTTTTAGGGAATTTTGGGGAATATTTGTGCAAAAATATATAGCTTTCTCGGGTATTTTCTCGAGTAAAATGATTTTCTATATACGATTTTTTTTGGGAAACTTCCGTTACGTGGAACTTTCTTGAAAATTTAATATTACTTTTCTTTTCTTCAAACTATACTTAACCATTGGACTCGGCAAAGATATATCAACGAACCTCTTGAACAACATTCGCAAGACTTCCGCTTCGTCGTTTTATCGATCCTTTTACAAAAACCTAAAACGTCGAAACTCGTCGCTACGGCCGATTTTGCTATAAAAATCCTCCGTAACCCGAGTAGGATCGTAGGGGAAAATATTTTGGAGAGTTCTTTATGATTTTTCATGCTTTTTCGTTCGTTCTTATCGGATGTTAACTGGAATCCATTTTTCTTTTTCCTTTTCGCGCGTATGATTAGCGACCGAGGAGGCGAACACTGACCCCGCAGGAGACCCCACTCAAGAAGCGTGCGAACAAGGCAAGTCTTCACACCCTTTGAACATATCGAACCTAATTGCGAAATGATGTTATTTTAAACTCTAAACCTGCATGCTTTACAGAGTTACCTATACTTGTTATGACATACCTTGCTGTTGATTACCTTTAGAATTACTCCTTGTAACTCGCGATGTGATACAAACAACCGAAGCATAACTTCGGTAAACTGCTTAGCCATGCTACACTTAGATTATGCATACTCATGACTTTATGAAAAAGCTTTGTGCTTGGGCAACTACCTTAGGAAAGGTAGTTGAGATTCGGCATGTGGAGACATGAGCGCCACATGGCCATGATGAACTAAGTTTGATAAAAATTGAAAGTACTACACAAATGTTTTAGACTGGGGCGGCCGGATGATTTGGGTGGATTCCGGAAAAGGCAAGTGCCGACCCTGGTCAATTAAGGACCGAGCCATGAGATAGCCGGGAAACGAGCCAGTACAACCGTACTTCTCGAATGGGTATAGACCTAGCTGACTAGATAGCCGAGCGGAGGCAGTATCCTTGCATAGATGGTTCTCTGTGATGTGGTTATGGGATGAGAATGAGGCTGCGGCCTTTGTTAAGAATGGTGGGATTAAACTAATGTTGATTAAACTTAAAGATTGGAAAGTCTTCCCTTACCCCGGGTGCGCCAGAACTCCTCTCACTGCTAGAAAAGGACGGCTAGAGTGCATGAGGGCTTAAGTTCATGGAGCGGGTACTGCCAAAGTGAGGTTATCGAAAGGCTTTGCCGTGACCGTCTCATGTGTTGAGGCGCAGGCTCATTTGTTGGGCTGTCGCGGAGTACGGGTAAAGTGTACATCCACTGCAGTGTGAGTGAATCAATCTATTCGAATAGCCGTGCTCGCGGATATTGAGCATCGTGACAAGACTTTCGCTTGGCTAGACTTTGAACTAAAAATACTGGGATGGGTTTGCATGATCATTTTAATTGCTGGTGGATCAACTTCTCGAGAATACGAGAAGGGGTGGACTCCCCAGAAAATCATGACGAACCGGAGGCGGGAAGCCATCCTTGGAATCACGATGGATGGTAGACAGAACCGTCGCTGGGTTAATGAACTATGAAATTAAAACTTGATTTGGCTAGTCGATAGACTTGTGAAAAGAATTGTGAAAACTGGCTTTTCGCAAAAACAGCCCTAGCCATGTTCTTTGAATAACCTTATCATATGCATCAATTCTGTGTTGGCTTGCTGAGTACGGTTGGTACTCACCCTTGCTATACGCACAAACCTCCAGCTGATGGAAATGAAGAGCCAGAAGACCCCTACGCGTACTACCCGGAGGGCGAAGGAACTGACGGCGTATACTAGACCTTAGCCCCGGTCGTTGCCTGTGGCAATTGACGAGCCGCTGCCTCTTTCCGCTGCCTTATCTAAACTCTGTTTTTATGTTGTATTCGGACCATAAGGTCCTGTGGTATGAACAATGCCTTCGGGCCTATTTATGTAATAATGGTATTGTAAGACTATTCGTGCATGCGCACTTGATTATCCAGTACTGTATTCGTGGGTACCAACTACTTGATCCAGGGAAATGGTACTATGAACACGAAAGATTCCCGACTCAAAATCGGGGGTCGACAGTTCCCCATTCCAAACACCGGTGAGATTGTTGTTTTCACCTCCTTTTTCTACTGTGGCTTCGGCCTTCCTTCTTCCGAGTTCTTTCGGGGTCTTCTTGATTATTACGGTCTTCAGCTCTACCATTTGAACCCCAACTCCATGCTTCACATTGCACTCTTCATCCATGTTTGCGAAGCTTTTCTTGGCATCCTTCCCCACTTCCAGCTCTTCCGTCGCATGTTCTACCTTAAGCCACATCCAAACAAGGATGAGCCCTGCGTTGTTGGTGGGGCCGGCTTTCAGCTCCGTGGATCCCTCCGCCGAGATTATTTCTCTCTTCCGTTGAAATCCTACAATAAAGGTTGGCATGCGAACTGGTTCTACATCTCAAATCTTGAACCCAGTCTGTCCAACTTCATCGGCCTTCCTCTCGTTCCAAGGCCTAACTGGAGCACCATACCAGTAGCCCAAGATTGTGACGAAGCCAACAAGCTCTTGGCCAGCATCCTAGAGATGAAGAAAAAGGGCCTTCGGGGAGAACAAATCACTCGGCACTTTATCAAGAACCGATTGGCGCCCATCAAAGAAAGATCCAAGCCCGCATTCGAGTACGAGGACGAAAGGGATCCCAATCGGGAGGACCGCAACTCCTTGAGCTACAAGACCCTGAAAACTCGTATGTACAAGATCTTTTCTTCTGGGGTCGCAGTTGAGCGCAGCCTCATGCTGCCTGTTCTCCCATTCAGCTTGTACCGTCCTCCTCCTCCGGTAAGCTGACTTAACCTCTTTAATGTCTTTCAATCTTAATGTTGCACCTCTCAGTGTAGATAAAATCTTCCTTGTAGGAAAATGCTTTCATCATCTCGAAGCCGTACAAAGTGTATCATGACGATGCGCCAGCTCGGCCTGCCAAGAAACCGGCCGACGACGTCAAGATCCAGAGTGATCCAATCGGCAAAAGGGCTGCTGCCGGTGAGGATATCAGCAAACGGGCGAGTAAAAGGAGGCTGGTGATTGATGACTCGGATGACGATGTCCCAGCCCCTCAAGCTGAAGTGACCCCTCCGAGGCCATCACCCAAATCCGCACCCAAGATTCACCGATCAACTAGGTATGTCTCATAACTGAAATCATGCCTTTGTTGAAAACCTTTCTGCCTTGATCCCGATTGCTTTCATCTTTCTCTTTGCAGGCGGCCTCAGAATATAGACCCCACTGGGCAGAGTGAGGGCCCAAAGCCATCTGCAGCGGCTGAGGTGACAAGGCGTGCAGAACAAGAATCCCGGGGCCCTCTCCCGAGTGAGAGCGCTCCGAGTGAGAAGCCCTCACCTCCCAGGTTAAGATATGCCGGTGAGGGAGCCCCGACCGCCGCCCAGAGACGTGGCCGAAACCGCCAGTAGAAGAAGAGATCCCGCCACTCAAAGGACCCCGATTGAGAACCGGTCGGGTGCGAACCAAGAAAAGAAAGGCAGCCAAAAAGTACTAGCCGAGGACTCGGCCACCGAAGCTGGTAAGCTCTAAAGCGGTCTTCTGACTTTAATTTTCAATCTGTCTTTTCTTTGTCTTCATTTATCTTCTTTAAATCGATCAGCAAAAGTGGAGGAGATCCCCAGGCTGTAATCTTCAGAGACCTGGGTCCCTCCGATCAAAATAGAGTGGCGCGATTCCGAGGGCTTGAAATAGGGCATTGTCTTGAACAAGCAAAAAGAAAGTGAAGAAAAGAGACATGCTCGTTGATGACTGAATGAAGCAACCCTGCTAAATGTAAGCATCGCACTTCTCTCGTTGTAGCCTTATGGTTTCTTTTAGTCGATTAATCTCTGAACTCGGGTGCAGAGGGTATATTGCCGGTCGATGGCTAAATCTGATGCACTCGAGAAGCTGGTCCCACACTTGAACTCCTTGGAGAACATCCAACACGAGCTGAAGGCCACTCGGGAAGAGGCTGCATAGAGAGAAGCTGCTTTACGGAGAGAAATAGCCACGCTCCGGGAGGAGAACCTTGACCTCCGGGGTTCAGTCGGGAGTAAGTTTAATCCTCTTGGTCTCTTTATGCCTTTATTCGTATTCGTAGTCTGTTTTGATCTTGGCGTTTGCAAATTTTCTTGTTGCAGAGAACTTGACAAAAGTCCACATGCTCCAGACCCAGCTGGAAGAAGCTAATGCCATCAAAGCCGAGCTGGAGTCTGAGTTCGAAGGTAAATTCTTTCAAGATAGCATTCTTCATTTTGCTTCATCTTCGAATGTCTGTGTAATCATATGTATTTGGCAACTTATAAGGTCAAAACCCAAGCCCAATTTGATGTCTTCGTTGAAAGGGTCCGAAGGGCCGAAAGCCTAAGAGACGATGTTGCTAACGTGGCTACACCGATTCTCTTGTCGTTGTTCCATCATGGGCTCGGGACCAGTTCATTGGACGCTGTCGAGGTCTTCGACAAGCTCAGGAGGGCCCCAGATCAATACTTAGCCAATATCTCAGAGGTAGCCACCATGGGAGCAGGCTTTGCCCTTGCACAGGCCAAGTCACTCTATCCTCGAATAGATGTTGACTCAGTCAGGGAGGGCTTCACTGACGGTACTTCGGACGAGCAGGCTTTAGAATTGATCAGTGAAGCGTAGGAGCCGGCTAAGAAAGTAGCCGCTAACATAGTCAACAACTTTCGATCATGATTATTTTGTGAATGTTGTTTGTAAACTTTGATGTGAACTTGTAGATATCTAGCTTATTTATGTTAACGCTTTGACCCGAGTGTTCCTAGAAAATTTCTTAAGTTATTTTCATCCGACTGTCACCAAGCCTAAGCTTGATTAGGTCATCAAAAAATTCTCAGTCTTTATCTATTGAACTTGAATCAAAACATTAAACAATGATAAACCAAATGTGAACAAGTTGCCGAAGAAAACCATGCTTTATTGATACATGTGCAGCCCCCGACTGTCAACTCAAGAAGTCATCTTGCTTGAGGTTGGCAGTCGAGAATAACATGAAACTTAAGGTAATTTAAGCATAGTATCGTTGAAGATGTTCGATGTTCCAAGAGTTCTCCACCATGGATCCATCTTCACCCTTTAGTCGATATGCTCTTGGCCGAGTCACCTCAGTGATTATATATGGTCCTTCCCATAGTGAAGATAATTTATGACAGTCCTTGGTGGTCTGGATCTTGCGTAGAACCAAATCGCCGACAATGAAAGCTCGCGCCCGAACATTACGATTATGGTATCGTCTAAGTCCTTGAAGATATCTTGCCGACTGGATCAGGGCTGCCTCTCGGGCCTATTCTAGTCGGGTCAGGTCGTCCACTCGGTCTTGATCATAGCGCTCGTCATTGAAGCTACGGACTCGAAGAGATTCGTACTCCATTTTATTCGGCAACATGGCTTCTGCCCCGTAAACCAGGAAGAAAGGAGTTTGGCCGGTGGCCCGACTGGGCGTAGTCCGTAGTGACCATAGGACCGAAGGTAACTCTTGAACCCATTTGCCGGCATAAGGATTGAGCCTGTCAAACACTCGGGCCTTGATGCCTTGAAGAACCATGCCATTGGCGCGCTCAACCTGTCCATTGCTCTTGGGATGTGCGACCGATGCATAGCAGATTTTGATGCCGAAATCTTCACATAATTCCTTGAAAACGCCTCCAGTAAATTGAGTCCCATTGTCGGTTATTATTCTGTTTGGGACACCAAACCGGTGTACGATGTTGAGGATGAAGTCTTGTGCCTTGTCAGCGGTGATCGTAGCAACCGGCTTAGCCTCGATCCACTTGAAAAACTTGTCGATTGCGATGAACAGATGCGTGAATCCTCCTGGAGCCTTCTTGAAAGGGCCGACCATATCCAAGCCCCATACTGCAAACGGCGAAGATAACGGAATCGTTTGTAGCTCTTGGGCTGGAACATGGCTCTGTCGAGTGAAGAACTGGCAACCTTCATACGTTCGGACCACTTTGTCGACGTCGGAGACCGTCATAAGCCAGAAAAAACCTTGTCTGTAGGCTTTGCCTACCAAGGTGCGTGTTGTCGCGTGACTTCCACATATACCCGAGTGGATATCTTGGAGTAGTTGCCGTCTTTCCTCAGGCACGATACATCTCATTAGGACTTCAGAGGGGCTCCTCTTGTATAAATCAGAGTCGACCATGACGTAAGCTTGACAACGGCGTCGGACTCGTTCCGCTTCATCCCGGTCTTCCGGCAGCTCTTGCTGAGTTAAAAATTTGATGAGCGGTCTCCTCCAGTCAGCGTCGAGCATGGCGACTTGGTTTGCAGCTTGCTCGTTGGGAGTTGGTCTTGCTGCAACAGTCGGCTCATAGAGATGCTCTACGAAAACATCTGTTGGAGCAGCTTCTCGCTTGGACCCGAATTGCGCCAACTCGTCAGCTGCCTCGTTGTTATGTCTGAAGACGTGGGATAGCTCTAGTCCGTCAAACCTGTCTTCAAGTTTGTGAACTTCTTGTCGATAGGCTTCCATGGTGTCGTTTAAACAGGATCAGTCTTTCATCACATGGTTGACAACCAGCTGGGAATCTCCTTTCACGACCAACCGTCGTATCCCGAGTGAAAAAGCAAGTCGTAGGCCATGTAGCAGGGCTTCGTACTCAGCGACGTTGTGTGAGGCGGGGAAATGAATGTGAAGAACATATCACAGCCTTTCTCTAGTCGGGGAGATCAGCACGACTCTCGCTCCCAAGCGTGTGATCCTCTTGAATCCGTCAAAGTGCATGGTTCAGTATTGTAGGTCTTCTCAAGGTACATCTTCTTGTTGTTCGGTCCACTCGGCCAGGAAATCTGCCAGGGCTTGTGACTTTACAGACGTCCTCGCCTTGAAAGTTAAGTCCAGCGGCATCAGTTTCAGGGCCCACTTTGCGATGCGCCCAGTCGCCTCCCGGTTATGGATGATATCGTCGAGTGGAAAAGAAGTGACGATGGTGACCGAGTGACCCTGAAAGTAGTGCGCCAATTTCCTTGCAGTTATCAGAACACCATATAACAATTCTTGTACCTAAGGGTGGCTCCTGCCAGCACTTCGCTAACAAAGTAGATTGGCCTCTGAATCTTCTGGACTCGTCCTTCTTCCTCGCGCTCAACGACGAGAACCGTGCTGACCACTTGGTGAGAGTTCTTTGAGACATACGAGCAGAGGTTCCCGAGGCAGGTGAGGCTAGGACGGCGGCGTCGTGAGAAATTCTTTAAAATCTTCAAAGGCCTTGTGGGCTTCTGTAGTCCACTGGAAGTCGTCGGTTTTCTTCAGTAGCCTGAAGAAAGGCATTCCTCGCTCGCCGAGTCGAGAGATGAATCGGCTTAGCGCCGTCAT
The DNA here is from genome assembly GCA_019925245.2 of Oryza australiensis. Taxonomy (NCBI): domain Eukaryota; kingdom Viridiplantae; phylum Streptophyta; class Magnoliopsida; order Poales; family Poaceae; genus Oryza; species Oryza australiensis. Next base: position 783,485 of record JAIFGZ020000436.1, read on the forward strand.
GCAGCCAATGAGCTTCTGGACATCTTTCTGGTTACTCGGGGGCTTCATATTTAAAATAGCATTGATTTTCTTTGGGTTAGCTTCAATGCCACGATGGGATACCATGAAGCTGAGCAGTTTGCCTGATGGCACGCCGAACGTGCACTTCTCCGGGTTCAACTTCATTCTGAAGGCCCGAATGTTTGCGAAGGTTTTTTCTAAGTCAGCAATCAGGTCTTCCTTCTGCTTGGTCTTGATGACGACATCATCGACGTAAGCTTCCACGTTTTTCCCGATCTGCGTCTGAAAGCATCTTTGGATCATGCGCTGGTATGTGGCTCCGGCGTTCTTCAGACCGAAGGGCATCGTAATGTAGCAGTAAGCTCCACACAGCGTGATGAATGATGTTTTCAGGCAGTCGGATTCCTTCAAGCTGATCTGATGGTAGCCCGAGTAACAGTCCAGAAAACTCAATAGCTGGCAGCCGGCCGTTGAATCTACGACTTGGTCGATGCGAGACAACCCGAATGGATATTTAGGGCAGGCTTTGTTGAGATCGGTGTAGTCAACGCACATGCGCCATTGCCCTGTCTTCTTCCGGACCAGGACCGGGTTAGCCAGCCAGTCGAGATGGAGAACTTCTTTAATGAAACCGGCGGCTAAGAGTTTTGTGAGTTTTTCCTTGATGGCATCTTTTCGATCCTGAGCAAACGGTGTAATCATTGTTTGATAGGTTTCACGTCATCTTTGACGTGTAAAGAGTGCTCGATCACCTCCCTAGGAATTCCAGGAATATCAGATAGTTTCCAAGTAAAAACATCTTTATTATTTTGGAGGAAGGTGACGAGTGCGCTTTCCTATTTAGGATCTAGCTCAGCATCGATTACAGTGGTTTTGGAAGGATCCGATGGATCAAGGGAGATTTTCTTCGTTTTGGCGTCGCCTTGTCCCGACTTGGCTATCTTCTTCGCGGGGATTTCACCCTCTTCAGATGTTGATGCAGCCAATCGGATTTCTTCCTGGCCACGTGATCTCTCATGAGATTGGGCCATGTCGCAGCTTTCCTTGTCGCAGGTAAAGGCTTGTTTGACGTTGCTGCGCAGGGTGATGACGCCGTTGGGGCCGGGCATCTTCATGCAGAGGTAGGTGTAGTGTGGTATCGCCATGAACTTGGCGATCGCAGGCCTTCCAATGATTGTGTGGTAGGCCGTCTCGAAGTCGGCCACCTCAAAGGTGATGTTCTTCGTCCGAAAGTTCTCCCGAACTCCGAAGGTGACTGGAAGGGCGATGTGCCCGAGTGGCATAGATGACAGCCCCAGGATAACTGCGTGGAAGGGGGCTGAGCTTGCCTTCAAATCGGATCTTGGAATCTGCATCTCGTGCAGGGTCTTGGCGAACAGAATATTGAGGGCGCTGCCCCCATCAATGAGGACACGCTTCAGCTTGATGTTTCGAACCACCGGGTCTAGTACCAGGGGATACCGCCCCGGCTGAACCACTCGGTCAGGGTGATCCGAGCGGTTAAACGTGATGGCCACCTCCGACCACCGTAGGTATTGTGGGACTTTGGGTTGTGCCGCGTTGACCTCGCGGTCCGTCAGCTTTTGTTTCCTCTTGTACTCATAAGCCTGCGGTCCCCCGAAGATGTGATTCAGCTCGCCCACGGGATCTTGGAAAGGTTTTGAATTTCCAGTCGGGTTGTTCTTCTTGGTTCTCGATGGGCCGGCTTCGTCAGTCAGCTTCTTGTTCAGTTGTGCCGCGTAATGTTCGCAAACTGCTTATAGATAAAGCAATCCTTGGCCGCGTGCTTGTGATTTGGATGATGCGTGCATTGAACGTTCATGATCGTGTCGTAGGCAGCGACCCAGGGACAGCGTTGGGAGTTGGATGTCATGGCAACCAGGTCCTCGGGCCGTCGCGTGCGGTCTTTCTGGCCATGATTGTTGTTGCCGGTATCCTTCTTAGGATGCCGGCTTCCTCCCGATTGCTTGTCGTCCCTTTTGTCAGGCCAATCTTGCCGTGCCGCCTTGATTGCGTCGTTGGATTTGGCGTAGGAGTTCGCTGTCTCGAACATTTGCTTCACCGTCTCTGATGGCTTACGCCCAAACTTTTCGATCAGCAACTCATCACGGACTCCCTTTTGGAAGGCGGCGATTATGATGTCGTCGGTGATGTTGGGGATCTTGTTGCGTTTTTCCGAGAAGCGTCGGATGTAGTCCTTCAGCGGCTCGTCTGGCTTCTGGATGACGTTATAGAGATCAAAGTGGGTCCCAGATCTTTCAAAAGTGCCCTGAAAATTGGCGATGAAGTGGTCCCGAAGCTCACTCCAAGAGCCAATTGAGCCTCTTGGCAAGCTCGTGAGCCAGTTCCTGGCCGAGTTGGCGAGGGCGACAGGCAAGTAATTGGCCATAGCCTTGTTGTCACCTCCTGCTGTGCGGATGGCGAGGGTGTACACGGTCAGCCACGACTCGAGGTCGGTCTTTCCGTCATACTTCTCGATTCCTGTTGGCTTAAAACCACTCGGCCAACGCACTCGGCGTAGGTCCTGAGTGAACGCAGGTACTCCGTCGTTGTTGCTATCGGGCGATCTCGTTCGATCTTCGTGGGAGCGTTGCTCTCGCTCTTGGTAGCGCCGGTCAAGGACTTCCCGCAGATCACTCGACGGGGTCCTTTGTAGGCTGCTTCGGTAGTTAGAGTTGTTGCTGCGGCGGACCCGGTCGTGGACGGGTGGTCGTCCATGCCGCTTTTCGCGAGAGTCAATCGATTGCTCTTAATGCTTCCGTGTGGTCTCGTGGAGGGGGTCTCTTGACCTAGTGGTCGTCCGAGCTTGTTCGGGCCTCCTATAATCCTTCGACCGCAGCGGCGGAAGTCGGCTTCTGTCGGGCGTTTCCGCAACGGACTCAGTCGACCTTCGTGCTGAGGTGGAGGGAGAGCAGTTGGCTGTAGCCGCGACGATGGTCTTGATCTTATCTAGGATTGGTGTTACCGTGGCCGGTGCCATCTCGATAACTGTGTCGAGGAGGGTGAGGACGACCACGACATTCTGTTGACGCGTCTGGAAGATGTTGGTGTTGTCAACTCGCGTCTGAAGTATGGCCTCCCGAGCGGATCGCCCGGTCGCCCTCAGGTCTCGCTTCCTTCTGTCGGCTTCCTCCTTGCGCCTATTCTCTTCTTCTGCCAGCTTGCGCTCCTGCTCAAGCCTGGCTTTTTCCTCTTCAGCGATTCTGCAGGCCATGGCTGAGTCGGTCTCGACCACCTCAGCCATGAGAATGTTGAAGCACCCAGGATTGTAGTCTTTGTCGCAGTCGGAGTCGTTTGCCTCGTCCGTGGAGATGCCATAGAGGTCATCGAAATCCGAAGAGCTGAGGTACTCATCGAGCTCCGTGGACGAGCATGACCCGAACGGTTGGAGGATGACGACGACTTCCCTTGAACCCGGATCGCTCGAATCTGGATCGTTCCAGTCTGGGTCGTAGCTTGGTGACGGCAGTTCTTCCGAGTGAGTTGATTTTGACTCGGAGGAGAGGACTTTGGAACAAATCTCAGCAGCGTTTGGTAACCCAATCGGTGCCAAGATGGTTTCTCCTCCCGAGTGGATGGATTCCGACGGGGAGGTCAGAAGATGGCTGTAGATTTCAGCGACGTTTGGTAATCCGAGCGGCGCCGAGTGGATTCCTCCTTCCAAGTGGATGGACTCCATCTTGGAAGTCAGAACTTTGTCGTAGATCTCGGCGTTGTTCGGTAACCCGAACGGCGCCGACCGGGTTCCCCGTCCTGACTGGTCCGAATCCGAGTTAGAGAAGGAGAGTTTATCGAATCCTTTGGCGGCGAAGTCGTCGGTGCCTGATGAAGGTCCCATCGCGCTTGCCGGTGAGATTGAAGAAGAAGTCTTGACGCGTGAGCCCCTACCTGGCACGCCAATTGTCGAAACTTGGTTTCGGCAATAGAAATTTGGGGGTGCAGTCAAGATCGCCAAGCTCGATGGGTTAAGTGGAAAACAAGGTTTAGACAGGTTCAGGCCCTCTCGTGAGGTAATACCCTACTCCTGTTTCGGGGATTCGATCCACCGAGTGTTTATTGATCTCAAGATCTATTGCTTCTAAAGTCGATATCCCTCAAGGGACGCCTATACCCTTCTTATATAGTCTTGGAGGGCGGGCTTACAAATCGAAAACCCTATCTTACTCTAAGTCGGTTTCCTCAATCTTACCAAGTTATGACTATGTGCCGTTTCCTTATCTAATCGGCAACGTAACACCCAAGTCATAGCCGGTTTACATAATCCATAAACATAGCCTATCCCTATTTCCAGTCGGATAAGCTTGCCATCGGGATATCCGATTGTCATAATCTCCACACTTCATAAGAAAATTATATATCTCGATGAGATATACAATTTTATTGTTCAACATTTTTTGCACTTGAGACTGTTTAGGGCTCCAATATTCATTACATATTCTCATATCTTTTTTTTAAAAAAAATAGATTTTGAAATTTTTAAATAACTCCGATGGAAATATTCTTTATAAGAATGTTGTAGAGCTCGACTCAATCTATGAATTTGTACTTGATGGCTTTTCATTTAATGTCACTTAGAGTGTAAAATATGTGTTATAAGTTTGATGAGAAGTGAAGTCAAAAGAATAGCATCCATTCTACAGTCACAAACCGCTACAAAAGGTGAGATGGTAAAATGACTACGTGTTTAGTGAGAGGTTTCTGGTTTGAATAATATATATCGCATACGCGCGAAGAAAAACACGCACAAAACCGTGTATATATGCCTACTAAAATACAATTTTTTTTCTAATTTCTGCCTGTGAGAATCTGCAACTCAAGACAACAGTTCTGTAAGTAATTAGAACTCGGTCTCTCATGATGTGGATTTCCCTTCCCTTCTCTGTCCAAGAACAATGAGAAGATAACTGTTAAACTTCAAGGTGCTGATCATATTGTCTGGAACTTCAAGGTTTCTGGTTTGGAGAGTGGTTTACTGAGATGTTAATGGGACTGTTTTATTATGTATAATGGACTGTTTATAATACTGAGATATTGTATAATGGGACTGTTTTTATTTTTTGAATGCTGAACTGCATAATGAAACTGGTAACATGGTGAGGTATGGTGAGGTAGCAGCCAACCATAAAGACAAAACATGGATGAATTTTCCTTTTATTCCTAACTAGCATAAAAAACTAGCACCAGTATCAGCTATTTTTGAACAATGTAATTATCAGGCGGTATCATCATCAGCCAATTCAAAGATTTATTCTCCTCCCTTTAAAAAATAAATTCAAAGATTCAAAGATTCACAGATTCAAAAATTAATTCAAAGATTTATAATCCTCTCTTTCCCCTTCCTTTCAAAAAGTATGAGAATTTTGATATATGACAAATTATTAAATTTCTTCCTCTTCTCCTCTTATTCTTTCTTTCTTTCCAATCTCTCTTCTTCTTGATTTAATTAATTTTTTTATTTTATGATTTTGCAAGTTATTTAGAGGATGTCGTAGCACGACGAACCAACGTCGGTGACAACTAGTGGGTCCACAAGGACACGGGGCCCTAAGAGTGGTAATAAAATCTCAAGGAAGAGGTACACCATAACAAAGGTGGACAACCTAGGAAAGTCATCCGCACCCAAGAACGTGTCTAAGAACTTTAGCTTCATATGCGGGATAATAGGGAGGAAGACCTTCACCATCTTGGCTGATAACATCAAGGGCGTGCCGGACGTCAAGAAGGAATCTGCATGGCTGAAGTTCAAGGAGAGCTTCGACTATCCTGCAGCCGACAAGGACAGGCTAAAGTGGATGGCCTTCAAGACGTTTGGATCCGCTTGGAAGAACTTTAAGTCCAAGCTTGTCAACAAGTACGTCACCAACCCCGGCGGAGGGGAGCCTTTCAGGGAATACCCCTTCATCACACAAGCGGTTGGGAGGCGTTCTTCGGGAAGAAATCAACCGACGATTCCCGAGCCAAAGGCGAGGCTTATAGGGCAATCCAGGCTCGAAACGTGCACCCACACCGGCTTGGCACCGGGAGATATGCTAGGAAGCATGAGCAATGGAAGAAAGAGGATGAGGCAACAGAGGAATCGAACACGCCGCCTCTATTTCCCGATATTTCGCACCCAAGGGCAAGGAGCTGGGCAAGGGCTGTGAAGAACAGTGATGAAACAATATCCTTTCCAAATGCCCAAGATAAACAAGTTTATGAAAATATTATAAGTGTCTCACCTTAATATGTTTATTTTCTTTACATCAATCGTTCTCTCAATTTATATCGAACTCACTTGTACTGCAGAAAGAGTTGGTTGCCATGAGACAGACCTCCCAAGAGGCCTGCTCTTCTAGATGCGAGGATGACATCCTCACTCAAGCGTTGGGCAATAGCGAACATCATGGACGTACTAGAGGCGTTGGCGTTTTGGTCCCTTGGAAATATGGATTTCCAGAATACGTGGGCCAGTACAAGAAGCGTGCCCTCTCAAAGGCGGAAAAAGATGCATATCTGGTCGAGAAGATCCAGGAGCAGGTCAGAATCGAGCTAAGCTCTGAATTAGAGGAGAAGCTGCAAGATCAAGGAAGAGATGCGAACACAGCAGCAGGCCACCGAGCACAGCGTCGTTCCGATTCAAGACAGTCCGACACAAAAGTGGAGCAGTTGCGCGTCAACTGAGGTGGCAGAACATTCACAACCAGTCATATCCGCTGTCTCAAATAATGGTAAAACTATCGGCCACAATGCGTAACAGTCTTAACAAATCCTTATAATATAGTATTCTAAAATTATGGATGAATCTATCACAGGAACTGACTAACTGCGTGCTAACAGTTAAGGTGATGCCGACCTTCATGGTTCCGGTGACCGAGGGACTTGCTTTTAAGCTGACCCCAGATACAAGAGTACATGGGGCGCAATTGATGGCTGACCAGGCGAAAGTGCAAGTAGACACGATGAAGAATGAATGGGCCCATTTGCCACTGCAGCATTCACCAAACGATGAGATCCTAACCCTAGGAGCTGCACGTGGAACCTTTATCCAATGGCAGAAGGACCTCATTGAAATCAAGTTGACTCCGATGTCAGCCACTCCACCGAGCACTCGGCCGCCGCCCCAACCGGCACCTACTCCTTCAGCCCCTCCAGCCTCTCTAGTTCCCGCTGTTTGACAAGATGACATGAAGGCCGACAGCACGACCATTAATCCCTCACCACTCAAGAAATCAAGGAAGGCACGTTTCTCTCCTCCGCAAATAACTAATGAAAAACATGAGGCAAGGGTGAGAGGAAGAGCCCAAGGCAAGGCGCAGTCCTCGCGTCTAGCTCCGAAGAAGCTAGACATGACCAAGAACGCTCCTCCGGCGTTGTTCCATCTAGGCATGCCTTTGGTTGGAGACGACGCCCTACGAACGATGGGCAAATCTTGCAGGGAGCTCCACCTCTACTACGTGGAGAGGACAAGCAAGAGTACGAACAAGGAGAATGACATCATAGGCTATCACAATGGAAAACCATTTTCTGGGCCTGAAAACTACATTGCCATAGACTTCAAGGATCTGTTCGACCTCTACAGACTACGAGCGGTGGACACAAGTCTACTTAAGTGCTACTCCTTGTAAGTATTCTTGCGTTTCAATTCTAGTAACAACAATCCTTATAACACGATTATAAGTGACATTGTCTTGTGTGTAGACATAGTTGGAAGTGGTGCCAGAGATATGCACTGGAAGTGGCCTTCCTGGATCCACAATTGGTCACGGTCACCAATCTTCAACACGACAGGAAGGCCATGGTGGACTATATAGTTGAGACCTTGTTATTCAATCTTTTCTGTGCACCTATAATCAATAGTAAGTGTGTACCCTAAATATATGCAATTGCATGACACGTACTGCTTTAGAATATAACTTTCACTATATTAATGCCACAGTGTCCATTAGATCCTTCTGGTCATTACACCAAAGTAGAGTATATGTCATTATATAAACTCTAAAATCACTAAGACGTATGACTGGACCTCGACCCAAGAAACAATCAACAAAGCGTGGGGAACATATGTGTAGAAAGGAGGCCGACATAACAATTACCAAAAAAGCCTCATCCACAAAATGGATTTCCCCGTCAAACAACAAATAGTCAACCAGTGCGGGTTCCATGTGTGCTACAACATGTGAATTCTGTACAACAACAAGTTCACGACTATGGCCGAATTTGAGGTTCGTGATCTCAATTGTGATATATACTAACTACTTCAAAATATATACTTATCGATCGACTAATTTCGAACTATGTACATGTAGGATACTATATCCAATTATGTGCCTAAAAGCTTCGACGGGATTAGAGAAGAGAGCAGAATTTATTGTCCGCGACATAATACATCCGAAAGGAATGTGTAGATTACAGGGTTAAAGTCCGAGATAGGATAAATTTTTTTAACATTTTGAAATTAATGTGAAAGACATGTAAATATGTAAAACTTATGATATTATTAAATTAAAATTGTCAAATGTGTTTTATACTTGCAATGTGAAATATGTGAATAATGGATGTGTATGTGAATAGATGTTGTCGATGTATGTGAATGTATATGAATATCAAATGTAATATATGTCTGTTTCTATCATTTTTGCAGCGGGCATGACTAGCAAATGCTTGAGGCTAGCCAAAAAACAGAATATTTTTTTGAGGAAAAAACTCATCAGTGACGGGCCTTAATTTAAGCCCGATGGAGATGTTAGTCATCTATGACAAGCTTAAGTTAAGGCCCGATTGAGATGTTAGTCATCCGTGACGGACTCTGGTTAGACCCGTTTGGGGCCCTTATTTGATTGGTCTGATGGGTCAACGTATCGGTGGGTGACGGACTGTAGTTTAGGCTCAACAAAGATAAGTTCATTGGTGACAGACTTTTGACCGTTAGAGATGATTTCTCATAACGGTGACCTTTGCATCGTAACGGGCGTCATATCCGATACAGATGAGGGTTGCCGTCCGATTGAGATGAGGATGACCGTTGTAGTACGAACACTATATAAATGTACATACTGATGAACCCAAAACAAGGTTAATTGTATTGCTACCCTCAATATATAACTGATCACTGACCGATCAGTAATAAACCAATGAACAAATCGAATACATCTTCTTTAATGGCTAATGAACAACATGAAGAAATTAAACCCTATATATCTAAGTTTTTTGCCGCTCCCAAACATGTGTTTACAGAAAAATACATGACAACACACAGACTTCCTTTCTTAATATGATTATTTGTATCGACGGTGCTGTCTGTTGATATTGTTCTTCATCTTCAAGCACCGCCAAATCAGTTAATATCAGCCCTTGAGTGGCGGATACCTCTTACTCGTGCCCTTGCCTGAGAAGAAGAAACATATATTAACAACAAATTAATTACTGGAGAAGTCAAATCAATATCGACGTCGCATGCATCTATCGACATATAGCTAGCTAGGAGAGGGTAAATTAATTAGATTGATAGCTTTTGCTCACTTGATCTTGCTCCAACACCTCCCAGCTGCTGGCCTTGGCTGCTGCTTATGCTGTTATAGTAGTACTGATCTGCAGTCTTCGATTTGTAATCTGAATATTGCTGCGCAGGCACTCTTCCTGTCGTGCTTTTTGATGATCCTGCAGATGCATGGCCGCACAAAATTAGTGGTGTGCAAAAGGAGAGCTTCAGAACACATGAAAAGTTTTTCGATTACCAATAATGTTTAAATGTCTAGTACTCTTTAATTTTAGTATTGTTTAATACAGGAAAATATGTTTTTGTGGAGTTTGTATTTGCTATAATTAATTACCATTGTAGTCTAAAAAAATTAATTACCATTGTGGTACGATGAAGCCGTTGATTGCGAGTTATTTCCTCCATAGGAAGATCCATAGAATGTTGTTCCCTGCTGGGCAGGCACTGAGTTATGAAGAGTCCTGCGAGCATTCATCAGTCCGTTACAAATTGAATTTCAGAGGCAAAAGCTACAGTTAGGTTTCATGCAGATCCATAGAATATAAAGAACAGTACAATATTATTTGGACCATATATGAGTTGGAGTAATAGTACTCACCTGATCCGTACGACGACATCTTGATCTTGTCAGGCCTGTGAAATCTTTTGCTTCTGATCGATGCAGGATGTTATAGTTGGAGAAGAATTAAGGTATTGGATCAGTTTATATAGAGCTCTCCATTTCAATGACGATCAAAATTCTGAGAAAATTCATTGATAATGCACACAATTTGCAGGTGTTTCAACCTCTCTTCTTCTTTTCGCCGTTAACTTAATTCAGGATTGCTTAAGAAGCAACCTCCTATTTCCGTGAAATATGCATGCCATTAGCCGAGTAAAAATCTCAACTGAAAAACTTCTCGAAATTTTCAGTTGCTAGGGTACGTAACGTGTACATGGCCACATGGGTACGCGTAGTGTTTGACATGTGTGTCTGAAATTTTTGTAGATCGTGTGTTGCGTTGACAGAATAGCTGTGTTCAGAAAGTTTCACACACAAAAAGTATACTACTTCCATTGCAAACATGCTGCTCGATGAGGTTTTCCCGCCATTTTCCAACCAACCAGACGGTGGTAAGTTATGTTTGAATCGTCGACAGCTTCCACATATATATTTGACATAATTTATTTATAATGTTAAGCAAATATCCTGGAGATTTCTCATGGCACCCGGAACAAAATTAATTAAAGTAATCAATGAAAGGACTACGAACTTGTATAGATTTCTCGTACCAGTTTCTACTGAAATGAGATCAGACTCAAATCTTATCTAGAGGGGAAGAAAAAGGGACAACTACTTCAGCTGGTTGGTGTCGGTGATTTTGACAAAATTTCAATCAAATGGTCAAACCTTGTCGTGGTTCCGTTCAAGCAAACATATCCTGGACATTTTGCATTCCATCCAGTATAGTCCGAACAAACAAAACAACTAAACCTGAATTATAAATTATTAATGCAGGGTTACGTTGTTGCAGCTAATTTTCTTTCCCATTTCTCTTGCAGTCAGCTCAAACCCAAATCTCAGAAATTTTGCATTCCGAGCTGTTTACTAGCTAGTAAATTTAATTTCGATGTTGACGCTGAAACTAACTTCCATGTTGTCGTGTGCCTGCTGTGTGTTTGCTGTGTCGCCTGATGTTGTTTTTCCTTCCCATTTCCATGAAAAAGCGATACAGAGATTTGTTCAATTTCAAGGTGCTGTTATGGTCTAAAACTCTGAATGCATCTGAATTGGGCTGAATGGATTATTAGTATTGATGGGCCGCAGATAGAGCAAATTTTGGCTTCTTTGTTGTCACGGAGGAATAAGTTCACATTAAAGTCTCTTAGTTTGTCGCCGAGTACAAAATTCGACCCTAAACCAAAATATCATATATAACTCATCTCTTAACTTACAATACTATATAAATTTTGATCCGTCGACAGTATAGTGATCAGTTTTGACTGAAATGATGAGTAAGACCTACAAGGACCCTACATGTCAGCGGTCATCTTTTCTCTCTCTTTCCTCTCTCTTCTGGCAGAGGATGGCGAGGAGATGGGTGGCAGGGAGAGGCGGCGGAGGCGACGACGGAAGTCAGAGGTGGTGCTGGCCAATGCGCCGACTTGGGGGGCGTTGTAGCGGAGCGGGAGAGGGAGCAGATGACAGGCGAAGGAGGCAGCGCCGAGCTCGCTCCGCCTAATCAACGACAGCAGCGTCTTCCCAGACGACGCCACGGCTGTGGACGTGAAGTCCCGGACACATTTAGCCTCTTGACGTCGTCGTCATATGTCGTGTACCCGCCGTCGGCGCCTACGACGGCGGTGAGCTCGGCCCTGAGCCGCCTTCCTTCCTCGTCTGCCAGGAACGCCGTGGTCTAGTAGCCATTGCCGGCGGCAACTGCAACAGCACCAACGGCCGAGCTCAAGCAAGAAGCGAAGCAGAGACACAGGCACAACAACAATGGCCTAGGGCCGTGTCCCGACGCCGTGGCCACGGTGGGCTGCATCGCGGGATGGCCGACGCTTGAGCTGCTGGAGCAGGGCGACGATGACTGGATGCTGACCTTGCCCTGCTCAAGGCTAAGCCTTGTGCTCACCAGCTCTGCCTCGTCCTCTTGCTCGCCCTTCACCGTCGTCGCCTTCTGCCGACGTAGCACAAACCAAAACCAAGCGATCGATGCGCCGGCGGTAGTCTTGAGCGGATTTACTACTCAGCTGCGGCTGCTTGGCTTGTCCGGGGGTGGCTCCGGCCATGCCCACGCAATTAAATATCTCGCCTCCATCAGCCGCTACGTCGCTCCTCTCTCATAGGCCACCGCGTGCTGCCCTGAGAGATGGGGAAGAAAGAGGAAAGAAGTATAGGTGGCCATATGGCACGGGCACGGTGGGCCGACCCGGGCACGTCCCGAAAAAGCACGGCCCAGGAACGGCCTGGCCTGGCCAGCTTAGTGCCCGTGCCTGGCACGGCCCGACCTCCGTGACGTGCCTGGCACGGCCCGGCCTCCGTGCCGTGCCTGGGCCTCTATGGCGGCCCGTAGTACCGGCCCGAGCACGGCATGGCTTATTGGGCTGACACGGGGCCAGCACGACTCCCCGCCTCCCAGCCGTTGGATGCCCCCTGGCTCCATCCGACCGTTGAATCCGACCGGGGGGCACTATATAACGCGGCGGCGACTGCCCCCATCGGCACCCGAAAACCCTAGCCTCATTCGCCTCTCTCGCTCTCTCTCCTTTCTCGCTCTCCCAGTCTCGGTCTCGCCGCACTCTCGCTCCAGCGGCTCCGCTCTGCCTACGCTCTCTCTGCATCCCTCCCCCTCCTCTGAGTCCTCTCTTCTTCTCCCCCTCCGGTGGCTTCTTGAGCCGCCGGTGGCCGGCACGGGCATACGGCACGACACAGAACTTTCCTCCTCTTGATCCCGCAACGTCGATATAGCCTTGTCCTCTCCTTGTTCGCTTCGTCTCCGTCTTCGTCCATCTCACCTGGATCTGGTGCTCCGGATGAGAATATGTTGAGGAACCAGGGCTCTTGGGCTCGCCGGCGATACTGGTGCTCCGGCTGTGAAGGTGGGTGACCTAACCCTAACCCTAGATCTGTTCTTTTCTTGTGTTTGCTTGTCTGTCTTGATCCCTAACCCCTAGATCTGTTCTTGTTCTCTGTGTGTGCAGCCGTTGAGGAACCAGGACGCCGACGAGGGACCATGGCCGTCTCCGCCTCCGTCTCAAACGACGAGACTGTCTCGATGGACGCTAATGATGAGAGATGGCTGTGTGGGATGGCCGGAGATGACGATGAAGAGGACCTGACAGAGGACGCGCAGGCTCTGTTCGGCCGTAGCCTTCCGGTTACGACTGCGATCGAGATCGACATCGACGATGGCGGTGAACCAGGGGGCGAGACAGCTCCTGCTCCTGGAGAGGTTGAGAAGGATGCCAAGTGCGCTCATCCCTCGACCTCTGTAGTGTGGCAAGATTTCCAGAAGCTATTCAAAATGGTGAATGGTAAGAAGGTCAGGTATGCTGCTAAGTGCAATCATTGCTTTAGGCAGTACTCTGCTCTCTCTAGTGGTGGCACTGGTCACCTAACTCGGTGTAGGGATAGATGCCCCAGGTGCCGTGAGAAAACGCTCATGGCTCAGTCTCAGATCTATTTTAGTTCTGATGGTAGTATGAATACTCTAGCTAGTACTGCACACTTAATCATGTCTAGAGATACCTCTACAACTTCCCTGCTGCATGCTGCATCTTCTCCTTCTAATGCATCAGAACTCATATCTTACTTGGACTGTGACACTGTGAACCAGTTAAATGATGACTTTAACATATTGGACTGGTGGCATCAGCACAAACTTACATACCCAGTGATGTCCATCATGGCTAAATATGTTTTAACTGTTCCTGTCTCTACCATATCTTCAGAATCTATCTTTAGCACGACTAGCAGGATCATCGAGGAGTGGAGGAGAAAGCTGAAGCCATAGATGGTGGAGATGTTGACCTGCCTAAAGGATTGGGAGGCTGCTGAAGCAAGGCTGCAGCAAACTGTGGAGGACAAAGAGCTTCAAGAAGCATTTGAGGAAGAGGATGAATCCATTGAGTAGTTTAGTTTCTTAGTGGTCTTTTGTGTATGTGGACTTTGTGGACTCTGGACTGTAATATGGACATTATAATGGAGCTTGGCTGTACTCTTTTTCCCTGTCTAGGGTTCTCACAAGGGTGAGTTTTACCTAGACGGGTTTTTAATGAGGCAGTCATTGCACAAGCTCCCAATAAAATGATCTTTTGATATATTTGTCTTTTCTTTCTACTTTCATTGATTCATGAACTCATTTGTACCTGTTAAGTTGTTATATGGAAAAATGAACATCTACATTGTTTAGTGCCAGTGCCGGCACGGGCACTGCAGTGCTGGCTGTTCCCAGCAGCACGACACGGCACGCTACAGGACTCTTAGTGCCATGCCTAGGCCTAAGTCCCAGCACGGCGGCGCTAAGAGGCACGGCACGGCTAATCAGCATGCCGCATAGTGCCGTGCCCAATAGTGTTGTGCCAAACCGTGCCCGTGCCCGTGCCGTGCCGTGCGGAAGAAGAGTTGGCCATTGACATATGAGGTCGACGTGACAAAACTAATCAATATATTGTTGAAGGATCAAAGTTAACATTTATCCTGAGTTGAGGGATGTGTTATACCTGTTATTTCGATTCATTAATGAATTTTAGACTTGACGATAAATTAAAGACCCTAAAATAAACTTATTCTTGTTACGAAAGAGTCCTATGCCCACGGAGTATAAAACTTAACATGATGTATCACGAAACAACAAATTTAATATTAAATTTATCACAAAATATAAATTTAAGGTGAAATATCATATTTAATAACAAAGTTATTACAAACTATAAATTTAGTGTCAACGTAATCACAAGGTTTATATCTTTTAAACTAACTAATTTTGAGCTATAATCTAAACATAAACTATGTACTATTTCGTTGCAAGAGTCGTTTTTTTGCCATGTTGGTCACTGGAGCGTCCCTGCTATCGCTGCCTTGCTATGCATGCTGACTGGACACGTCAGGCGGCAGAGGAAAGAAAAGAAAGGGAAATGAGAATAGGAGAGGAAGAAGGAAGAAGAAATTGGGAATTTTGGTGGTGGCTCAGTCAGTGTGATCAGATTCATCTTTAAACTGAGTTCCTCGCTGCAAGGGTGATCTAAAATTAGTAGATAGGTACATAAACTGATTTTAAAAAGAAATAGTTTAGTAGTTGGCAATTAAAATTTAATTTTCTGGTCGGTGGGATTAAACCTTGTTTTGAAACCAGGATTTATCTATAGATAAATTGGTATAAAAATTATATTTATCAGCTATATTTTCTAATGGCACTTATTCCTGTCAATTCGGACAAGCATGGTTTAATAGATACAGCAAAAATAGTGCTGACTGGGTTAAAAGAAAATGGTGCAACATTTCATCCAAGAACAACCGACATATAATTAGTTATATAACACGTAAATTTTAGATAATTTTATAAAATGCTTGAGATGTACTTGCTATATTTGGAAACATAAAAGGAATCACTTTGAAGGTTCAACGTATATTTATGATCAGTATGTGCTGTATATTATTAATTGTCAGATGTATCAATATATACAACTTCACATTTTATATATACAAACAAATTTGAACAAATTAAATAAACAATTACATGTACTGCTACACATATTTGCATGCATGCGTATGACCTTGACAACTACTATTTACATTATTCTTTACTATATGTACAGCTTATATACATATGTGCATTATATTGTAGTAACACACAGGCTTGTTGAACGATGAATTAATGTTTGACAATCACTGCATCTTCTTCTGTCTCATATACCTTATATGGCCAATCCGGTCAAGTCCTTGCCTGGCGTGGAGAAAGAATTCGATATGTCAATGTGTTTTCAAGCCCAGCATTGCATGCACCAGATACAACATGAACATTAAAAAAAAAGTTCCAGGTAAGCCCTTACCTGGAATAGGAAGCCCATTTGACTTACTTTGGGCGCTACTGTTCTGACTTGGTATGCGATGCTGTGACCACCTTGACCATTGTACGGCTGCTGCTTGTTGTTGTTCCGAGGAGGAGTTGTACTAAAACCTTCAACTCCTGCATATGTGCACAAGTTGGATGGCTTAAAGATTACCTTTCACAAATTTATGCAAGCCACAGGATTAGAATTTCTGCAGAATACACCTATTATCACCATTGTGTACATATATATGCCAATAAATATATAGGAAACGTTTTTTTCTTAAAAAATCATCTGTGCACCCCTAAAATTTTACCAAATTCCTTCTATATCCTCGAGTTTTGCTTGTCCTCTTTTGTACCTCTGAATTTTGGTTTGGATCTTTTTTTCATACCCTTTCAATTCATAAATATAAAGCTCTCATACAATAAATTTCTATATTCTAATAATATACTCCATAAATTTATATTTTTTCATACCAAACGACAAAATGAACTTTTATTAAGAATTTAACGGTCAATTAACAAAAATAGTATGAAAGGAATCCAAACGAAAATTTAAAATTTAGAGGTATACAAAGGAATGAGCAAAACTCAGGAGCATATAAGGGATTGGGCAAAGTTTTAGGAATACACAAGGGATTTTATATTTTTTTCTACAGCTTATTAAACTTTTTCAAAATTATACATAGAACAAATGAGTTTCTTGTAATATACAGCAATCATTTTGTTGGTACACGGAATGAGTTTGTTTTTAATACTCACATATCCCAAAATATAGCTATCTTTCCTGTTTAAATTACCATGCCAAAATATATATAGGTACCTTCCAAGTTTTTTTTTTAAAAAATAGCTACACTATATTTATTTTAGAATGGATATTTTAGAATGGAGGGAGTAACATTCAACCACCATGGAGAAAGAAGAAGCAAATAAGGAACAAAGCAGGACGGTGAAAATTATATTTCAGTCGGCAAAACAACATAAGCAAAAAAAATAAAATGACTAACATTAATCACAATTAGACTTCAAAAATACAGCAACAATTACCTGGACGGTTTAACCCTTCCTGATTAATGACCGCGTGCCTTTTGGATTTTGCAGAGGAGCCACCCTGGGGTGGCACAGAGCTACTAGTTCCTGCATGTATAATGCGTCGATGAATTGCTATAACAAAAGTAAACAACTAGAGAATACCTCAACTACATATAATTTTGGAAAATCATACCCTTAGCAGTGGCCATCTGTTGTTTTTGCAAGGATATGATCTTGTTGAGAAATGCTTCAATCAAATTGTTGCTGTGGTGCTTATGTGAAAATTTTAGTAGCTACTGTATTGCCTACTGAATTCTGATAAATTACTTTGGCTTATGTTTCTTATATAGACAAGTAACCTTAGCCCAAAGCTTATTACGATCAATGTGATGGGAAATTACAACGGAGTTGCTAGCCATTGAAGCTGTAAATGCTTTTTGTATCTATTAATTCTGTGTTAATTATAGGCCCTTTGTTATTAGTTCCCCCAATATAAGTTTAAGCAGAGGCCGGCATGCACAGTAGTGCTGCTATTGTTTAGCACGTATATAAGTACTGTTATTAACTAATTGTGCAATGTAGGACCCATGTATTTTTTTCTTCGATGTTACGGCAATTAGGATAGAACCGATCAAAAGTACGTCCTCGATCTGAAAAAATAAGACTTCCATGTACGTTTGGCATAAATTATTTTGCACGGTGACCAGTTCGAGTGGTTCCACTTCCGTGTCGGTGATTTTGACATAATTCATTTTAGCTCTTCAAACATCCTAGGTCTTGCGAATTAAACAAACATGCTGGAAATTTCACATTTAGAATACTGCCGTACGTTTTAAATTAGTGTAGCAAACATACATTAACTTGAATCATAAAAGTAAATTAAACTTTGTTTAGATCATATTTTATTACCTTTCTATTATTGAAGTTTCGCCACGTTTTAACTGAGGTTTTTTTATTTGAACCGAATAATTTTAAAATTTTAACTTAGTTGTATTTTGAACCAAGTGGTCTACAACGAAACATCAAAAATAAAAAATAGGCTTTAAATAAAATTTAGTGTAATTATAATTATAGATTCTGGGCATATGAAAAAAATATATAGCCAAGTTTGTCTACAACAAGAGATTAGATACTACAATATATTTATTTATATAAAATAATTATATGGTCAAAATAGCTAGCTGCTCGATCATTTGCTCTTTATTTTATTAGCCGAGACCAAAATTTAAATTTCAAAATTTTATTTTAGAGTTGATTTTTATGTGTTACATCGTAATTTTCTTTCCAATAGAAGCTTTTTAGTTATAACAACACGTGTAAAAATTTTACCCATGATTTGTTTCGTTAATAATCTTATAGACTTTGAAAAGTCTAAATTGATGATTTTTCTTTGACTGGCGAGAGTATATTAAATTATTTGACTAATTAAAGCTGGGCTATTTTACTACAGAGATTACAGTTATTTTCTCCACCGTCGTTTTCTGTTGAACTCAATCCAGGAAATTTGTCACGGTGCGGCCCAACACAGCTTCTTCGTGGTAGTAAGTTTAATTTCGGCGTCGATATGTAAACCGAGATTAACTATGTGCCATGGTGTCGTGTGCTGTGACCTACTCTGAAGTCTGAACGGGCCAGTTAAGAGGTTTCAAAAATACGGCCAAGCTAGTTTTCCTTCCCTTTTCCATCAAAGAACGGCAGAAAGATTAGTTCAATTTGAAGTTGTTTTTACGATCTGAACTCTGAACTGGGGAAGCTGTGCTCCACAGTATTGATGGGCTTTATTTTTTTTATCCAAGCCCATAAAGTCCAGGTCCTAGAGAGCAGTAATAAATATACTGTTCCCCGTTTCTTTCTTTCAAACCTTGAAGAGGCCGACGATGTCAGCAAAATATCCTGGACATTTCTGATGATATCAGTTAAGAAATCGTCAATAATACTGAATAAACTAACCACGTTTGTTACTAATCATGATATTACGATCAAAGTGATGGGAAAGTACAGCGCACTACTAGAAAACCCGTTCGTAAAAAAAATAGTAATGGGTTCATGTTGATATAGCATGTCTATAAAAATAAATTTTTATACGTGGGATTTAAACAAGACCACGTGTAAACATGCATATAATATTACTAACGGTTTTCTGTATATCTCACCTTAAAAAACGATTTTTACATGTGAAGTCTAAAGAGAACCAAATATGTAAATTGTAAATTGTGAGAAGGCTTAAAAGTATGAAATGTATCAGTCGGAGAAGTGCTAAGTCCTCATTTTTCATCTCCTTCCTCAGCTCTCCCACTTCGAGATCTGGATCTCCCCCACCTAAGCTCCTTCCTCGATTCAATAGTGGCGCGGGAAAGAGAGTGGCGGTGGAGGCCGATGGCGGGGCGGCTGGTAGCAGCAAGGGGAGGGCGATGCGGTCTAGATCCGACGACACTTAGCAATGGCAACAATGGAGGCGAGGATGTCATCTTGGTCTAGATCTGACGTGGCTAGGTGATGGCAACGATGGAGGCGAGGACAACACTTTGGTCCAGCATATGTTGAATAATTAGGCAATTATCTAATTAAATTTTGAATTAAATAGATCAAGACTATTACAGAAACTAGCATGAACAGATCTAACATACTAGCACAAATAAAAGTAATAGTTATGATCAAAACAACTAGAGATGCATTCCAAGCGTGTGTAGACTTAGGTATTATAGGAACTCACCGCGGACGTAGACAACGAAAGCGTTCACGTCGAGCTGATGCAGCAGGAAGACGCGTCAGATCGAATTGAGCAGTCACGCAGAGCACTTCCCAAAAACCTTATTTGTCCTCTCCCGGTGCAGGATCGCAAGGACGACAGTTCCGGAGACCTGCTTTTCTGGTCATAGGTGCACGCCGACGATGGGATTAGGGCAGACTACAGCGGCAGTGCTGTTGATGCGAAAAACACACTGGCCTGAGAGATCAGCTTAACTCTAGTGCAGGGCCTAAATCTTAATTTTGGGTTTTAAAGGCGTGCCAGTTGGTTTGATCCTGCAACCAACAAGAAACAAAGAAATAAAACAAAGTTAAATCCATAAATGATAGTCGATCGGCTAGTGATCGATGACGTATCGTTCAATATTGGACCGATGCAATATGCATAGGATCGACAATAAATGATAAAGCAAAGGGAAAATTAGATTTACTCGATCGGCTGTAGATATTAATAATATGTAATCTATGTCTCAAAATATGTTTAAACCAAGTTATTGAGATAGATCAGACAGTGTGTCGAGACAGTATAAATCATCTAAAAGTACTTTGAGACAGAGATTATATGTATTTATAGCATAGCCGATGTAATAAATCTAACATGTATCGGCTAATACTCTGATACCACTTTATACTAAGATATTAATATAGATTAAATATATTAAACAAGAATTAGTCAAGTGTTAAGATGACCTAACAGATTAATAACAAGCTTAATATATTTTATCACAATGAGTTAACATAAAGGGCAGATTTAGCATATCAAGTAAACATATAGAAAACAAAATAACTAAACCAGGTAAGATCGACTGAAACCCTGAAACTATCTCTAAAAAAATCATAGAACAAGATAGATATTATGATTTTAGATAATACTTAATAGGTCAGACTGAACCGATGCAGCACTAAGTATAAAGAGAAGCATAAGGTCTAAACGAATCGATAAAAACCTTTCGAGATGGTGGCTACACTATATAACCTAGGTCAACGTTGATATCTAACACTATCGGCTGTTGTCTAGTAACATATGCTAGCCGATTGGGGTTAGATAGGAGTTTTGATATTTAGATTATATAGCATATATGATAACTCGATGATTTACGTGAACAAGATTAGTGTCATAAAGATGTAAGCACTAATCCCGAGAACGCATGTCGTCAAAACAAGTTTTACCTCTTGTCGGAGATCGAAACCGATACAGACAAACTCGAAAGGAAGAACTCATCGAAACAAACAAAAGTAGAAAAGGTGGCGATGCGCCGAAAGTATTATTGATTGATTGTTGTTTGATTACACAGTCTTGGGCTATATTTATACCCAAATGTTAGTGATATGCCCTAGAGGCAACATGGAGATGTTGGATATCATGGTCAATGTTTATGTATTTATGAATAAAGTGTTATTCAGTTTCATGAAATAGACATCTTGTATTGATCAATAAGTACGTGACTTATTTATGAGACTCTATATGTATGAATCTATTTCTAAATGATCCCTGATCATATGTCAGATTATTGGAACTAATATGATTCTAAAATCGACATGTTTATTGATTGATGATCATGTCTCATAGATCATGGGTATGGAGATACCAAATCAATAAACGTGGACATATGTGTTAGAGAATACATTGTTGGATAGACCCACCATAAGACACTACAGAAATTAATGTGTCATTAGTTGGTCTCATCTAGTGTTGGTACAAAGTCCTTAGACCTGAGATCACCATGGATTCCAACATGTGTAGTAGTCTACTTTGGGACTACCAAACGCTATTCCGTAACTGGGTAGTTATAAAGGTAGTTTTCGGGTTTGCTATGAAACATGGAGTGGGATGTGAGTGATCAAGATGGAATTTGCCCCTCCTTTGGAGAGATATCTCTGGGCCCCTCGAGGTAATGGATTATGGAAATGCATGGCCATGCTAAGTTGATTGAGGAGTCAATCAACAGACAGATGATCCAATACGGTTCAAGTGAATGGTTAAGCTATTGAAGAGATGACACACATCTTGCCTATAGCTTAATTGGTATCGTGAGGCAAAGGGATTTGTGTACACATTACAGGTTCAGAGCCGATATTATATTCTTGTATACTATGGTGTCAATATGTGCTGCTAGGCGCCGCTGTTGACAGGTCGGCTGAGTTGGACTCGAGCCGACGATCGGCTAAGTTGGACTATAGCCGAAACCGAGTATACCTGAACCTACAGGGTCGCACGCTTAAGGGGATAAGAACAGGCATTCGAGTTGGACTCAGATATGGCTCGATCGGATAGAGATCCGATCGGATAGAGTCCTATGGTCTTACGACGTATGGGCGGCCGACTCTATGAGATTCGGATAGGATCCGATTTGAAATAGAGTCCTGATCGGCCACTAATCCCAGTCGGCCAACTCTATATAAAGGGGTGAGGGGTGGAGAGCTGGTGCACGTCAATTGAATCGCATTTCGTCGAAATCAATCTGATCACACGCGGCTTTAGAAGTCGGCGAGATCAATCTCCATGGAAACCCTCCCACCTTCGAGCCAAAACCCTAGCCTTGCATCGCGTGCTAGCACACGGGTGTTCGGCGTTCTGTTCCCGGACGTGTGGATACCAGTAGAGGCGCTGCTACGTTGCGCGCTGTTGATCGGCTACGGATCGGCTGTGGTGGAATCGGCTGCGGTCGAGCGCATCGGAGCGAGGGGCGAGAACACGGTCAGACGACTCAGCGAATCAGCTACCTCGACAAATCGGCTGATTGGTGAATCGGCTGTCCCCAGGAATCGGCTGTCGGCTTGCCGGAATCGGCTGTCATCGGCCAGCACAGTTCCAGATCGGATAGTCCTGATTGGCTATTCCGCTGCATACTCCAATCGGTAACGATCTATCGGCCCTTACTTGCAAGTGTTCCTGGTTTGCGCGGTAGAAAAGTTTTTGTTTTCGGCTAGCGTAGCCTCCGCGTAACCCTTCACCAAATTCATAATATGTCCTTGTCAGACGTGACTCTTATCTCTATTACAACTCAAAATACGAACAAGTCCCATAGATGGACTCTTACCGGCACAATCTATTAGGAATTTACTTAAAATAACCTAATTAATAGATATAATTGCCTTCTTCGAACTCTATCCATATATGGCAATCCTCATGAAACACATCAACCTGATCCGACAATGATCCCAATGTCATCTTACCGGAATCAGCTACATCGGCTTACCTTGTTTGACTCGGTATCAGCCGACGAACACCTTAGCCGATTCGGTTTGTAACTAGTGCGTACTCTGTTTCCGAGAATCATGATTTCCTCCAAATCTGCTTCGGCCTTAACTCCAAATCCGATGCATGATTTACCAAATTTGGTTGTTAACACATGCCCCCAAGTCCGCTATGTTTATAATATTGCGGATTTGCCTAATCTTATCTCCAAGAAAATCTAGGGCTTTCCATCCCGACCGTTACCGCACCTCTTTAAATAATATCCACCGCTTTGAAGTTTTTCATGCCGTTACTTCCGTTTTCACTGCTCTAACCGCCGCTGTCCCCAACTTCACCGGTGATCTTCTCAAAGCCCTCGGCAAACCCGTAGGCGATCCCCTTGCGGCGGCGATTCCATCTCCAGCGATGTCGAGTTCTGCCAATCCATCTGGTGCTCCATCGATTGAGTCCCCCGAGGTAAGCCCCATCGGCTATAACTTCTTTTCTTGCTACAGATTGGTTTTCCTCTTCGTGATTCGCTTTTCTCTACTATAGCATCTTTCCAAACAAGTTGCAATTCCTAGTCTGGCCCATTCAACCAATTTTTCTTGGGACTAATCGGCAATACAGACCCTACTGAGTTTATCAATGCTGAGACCAATAGGGTTTCCTGCAGGTTGACAAACCCTAGCTTAGCTCACTGGGCTGAAATCTTGGTCATCTACTGACAAAACCTGGCCGGATTGGTACAATAAAATATCGGCTAGTAAGCAGACCCATTGGGAAAAGCTTGGAATAGCACAATACTTAGGTTTGACTGTAGCCGATATGACCAAGGATGAACCCATGCTATCAGCCGCAATTTACTTTTGGTCCAACACCCTGAACACCTTCTTGTTTAATGAAGGACCAATGACACCAACCCTTTTGGACATAGTCATGATCATAGGCTTGGATATCACCTCATCAGCTAACCTAGTTATCTTGATTACCAAAAACAAATTTTCTTTTAGAACCCGGGTCATCGGTGGTTGGAACGGATTTATCACTCAGAAAATGGGAACTGGTCCAGTAACCCCCAAAGAACATGCAACTTTTTTGTTGATGTGGTTGGAGAAATTCCTGTTCTGCGGTCCGAGTTGTGGCCCTACCACCAATTGGCAACATGTGGTCGAAGCCCTAGCAGATAAGAAGCAATTTCCTTTGGGTAAGTATCTGTTAGGATATCTCTACCAAACCTTGAACTCTGTATTAGCTCGGATTGCCATAAACTCTACCATCGGCACTGGTGGCCCTTAGTAGTTCCTGCAGATCTGGCTCAACCTGCACACCCTCAAAGTTGCTAAGAGATTAGCATTAACAGAAGCTGATTTCCCATCAACACAGTCGACCACAGATGATGATGGCAATGAGGTTAAAACTCGCCGATGCATGTCCTTTGGAGAGGCAACATCTACATATATTGGATTAAGGCTATTAGTTGATCTCTTCAGAAATTGGTTCGGCAACTTCTATGAGGAATTTCCAAAGGATTCAAGAATTTGGTTTGCTTATGAACATTCTGAAGACTTTGAGCTCCCAACTGATTTCAGATTTGATGAAATCAATTTTGAAAAATTCGAAAAATCCAGAGAAGTTTTTACAACTGCCATATCCCCTTGCCTACTCCTTGTTGGCATCCATTAGGGTAGAAAAGTTCAAGTCTCATATGAGTTTTATCATCCGATAAGTGCTGCTAGACAACTGGGAATGGGTCAGCTACCAATCGGCTTGTATTTCGTGGACAAGATCCAAACCAGAGGAGAAATCACCTCGGCCCTCATGATGGACAGGCTGCTGAATATTCCAGGCCCTTCACTAGGCAGTATTAATAACATCGAGTTAGCCCTAATGAGGAGTGCAACTTTTGACCGATGGTGGATAGAATGGAAGAAGCATCTTTTTCATCAATCAGCTTCAATGTATTTGACTACTATTTACCCAGAGTTGGTTCCATAAGTAAGCATTCTTCCTTTTGTAAGATTCTTCATTGCTAGCTAACATCTTTCAATATTTGACCACTTCTCTTTGTTTGCAGACCATAGACTCCTCACCTCCTCATGCCAGTCAAAGTGGAGAAATTATCTGTTATGCTACAGGAATTCTTCCAAATGGTGGTGGATTAGCTCCTTCGATAATCGACTATGATGCCCCTAAGACGGCTTCCTTACTTCATGGCCAAACTCGTAAACCAATCCCTTCTGAAGCTGGTAGAAGAAAAAGTATCAAACAGTCGGCTGCAAAGAGAAAGACCTCAAAGAGACAAAAAACTACTGCAGCCGATGATCTGCCAACTCTAGATCCAAATGTAGAAGAATTTTTAGATCAAGAAGAAACGGAAGAAGCAATCGATGACGTTGTTGCCGATGTAAGAGAAACAAGAAAAACCATGCAAACATCGCCAGCCGATGTACCAGCCCCTCAAAAGACTCCAATTACTCCAAAACGCCAAACTCGTCTTCCTCCGGTATATATTTTTCTGGAGTTTACTTCCTTTAAATATTCATATTCCAATTTTGACTAAACACTTTTACTTGCAGAAAAAGAAACCGGCTACCAAGAAGAAACCAGCACCACCTCCATCGGTAACTCGAACTCAAAGTTTTTCTTAACTTTCAATTAGCGATGCTGAACCAAACCTGTCTTTTTTTGTTAAGCCTCCTCGCTCTCCAATACCTACCCATCATGAATCCGGCGAATACATTCCATCGGCTGTGGGAATCCACCATGTCGAAGAAGAAGAATCAACTCCTGTCATCCCTGTAAGCACTTCTTCTAAAACTCCATATCGGTTGTTCTAAGTTTTCCAACACTTAACAATCTCAACATTCTCTTTTTCAGGTTCTAGCCGATATGTTCTCTTGTAACATAAGGCAATTCATGAATGAAGAAGAAGAAACTACAAGCAAAGCCCTAGTTCCCCTTGCATATGATCTGAAAGCTACACTGTTAGATATTGCATGTCGGCTAGAGAGCTCTTTGGATGCCTAGCTTGGTCGTTGATTGTGGGCCGATCAGAGCAAGGTTTGATAATCCAAGACCAAATCCCAGAAGACCTGGTTGATATCATCTCTCAAGCGGTGTTTCTTGAACGATACCGATTCACTGGAGAAAGCAAGACGAAGAATTGCCGATCGGCGAGAAGGAAGAGATCTTGAAGCCACTATTCAAGCTGATTGGCTGTCAATCAACGCAGATAAAGCAAAACATGGTGAGATAATGGCTGTGCCAAGCTCCACTCAGGCCAACATTGATCAGCTAAAAAATCGAAAGGCAGAGTTACTGGCCGAACTAGAGAAGTGCAATGCCGAATTAGCATCGGAAGAGCAAAAGCTTGCAAATTTCCCTAAGGCCATCGAAGAGGAAAGATCCAAGTTAAAGACATCTGGTAAACATTTGTCGGATCTAACCAAGTCTCTGAAGATGATCCCAGGAACCGATGCAATTGATGCCCAAAGGGTCATATCGGCTATAAATAGGCTTGTATCTGGATGAACCAATTTTTTAATAGGAGCTTGAAACTTTTGTGAACTTCTGTGATACAACTTTTGTGAATATTGGTTTAAAGTCCACATATTTTTTTATGCATGTATGCCCCCCGAATTTTTGCCAAACAAATACCGATAAAATTATGGCTTGAGTAAGGGCTATATCACAAATACCGGCCATCACACATCGGCATAACACAACTGATTATGATAAGTTAAAAAGACTAAGAGCGATATAACTTAGATCGGCCATCTAAAGGCGATGTTAACACATCGGCTACCATATATTGGCATAACACAGCCGAATCATGAATTGATCCAAACACTTGGATAATATTTCTTCAAATATTTCCCATTAAGAGCTCTTCCAAAAACTTCTCCATCAAGCCCTTGCAACATATAAGCTCCCTTAGAAACAGACTTGTAGATCCTAAAAGGCCCTTCCCAATTCGGTGACCACTTGCCAAATTTATTATCACGAGTTCCAATCGGCAAAATCAATTTCCAAACCAACTCACCATCTGAAAAAGATTTCTGCACAACTTTCCTAATACAATGATGAGAAATTCTCTCCTTATCTCTTGTTACTTTCTCCAAAACACGCATCCTAGATTGAACCAACTCTTCCGATTCATCTACCATGAGATTATGATAATCATTGGCTGTCAACACATCTTGTAAATTAATCTTCCTTGAGCCGATGACACTTTCCCATGGTAACACAACTTCATGCCCATAAACTAGCTTTTAAGGAGGAACTTGGATCAATCCATGACAAGCCATCCGATAAGACCACAATGCTTCAGCCAGTCGGCTATGCCATTGCTTTGGAAATTCAGAAATCTTTCTCTTAATCAACTTAATCAAACTCTTGTTAGATGCTTCTGCCTGCCCTTTGGCTTATGCATAAAATGGTGAAGAATTCAACAACTTAATCCCCATGCTTTCTATAAATTGGACAAACTCATCTGATACAAAGACAGATCTTTGATCGGTTGTGATAGTCTGAGGAACACCAAATTGGTATCTAATATGCCCCAGAATCAACCTTCTTAAATGGTATTGCCTCCACCTACTTTGTGAAATAATCGGTTGTCACCAATATAAACTTATATCCTTTGCTTGAAGGTGGATTGATTTGGCCGACCATATCAATTCCCAACCTCTGAACGGCCATGGCTTGATTATAGGATTCATAGCCGACGTTGGTGCTCTTTGAATTGCTCCAAACTTCTGGCAATCTTGACAACCTTTATAGTATTTGAAACAATCTTGTAACATTGTCGGCCAAAAATACCCAGCTCGCCAAAGCAACCACTTCATCTTGTGGGCCGATTGATAAGTACCACATATACCTTCATGTACTTCTCCCATGACAACCTTTGCTTGATCGACACTCAAACACTTTAGCAACACCCCATCAATCGTCTGATAATATAGATCATCATCCAACAAGACATATCTCAAAGCTTTATATCACAATTTTCATGAAGCCGACAGAGAGGGATTCTTCAAATAATTAAATACATCATACCTCCAATCATCGGCTGCGATTGTAGCGATTTCTACCTCAACATCTTTCACCATCGGCTTGTATCCCGATGCTCCCTGAGCCAAATCATTAGCTTCAACATTCTGCTCTCGAGAAATATGCCTCAAAGTCACCAACCAAAAACTATCCATCAATTCCCGACACTTCTCATTGTAGATCATCAATGTATCATTCTTGTACTCATAACCCCTAGCTAACTGGTTGATGACCAACACAGAATCACCCATGATTTCAACAACATCAGCTTCAACTTCCTTTAAGAGTTATAATCCCTTGAGAACTGCCTCATACTCAACTTGATTATTGGTGGCATAAGGCTTATAGTACAAGCAAATTCAAAAATTGCCCCCTAGGTGATATTTTGACCAAGCCGATACCACAACCATGAGCACAAACCGATCCATCAAAAATCAATGTCCAAGGCACTATGTCCACCGAGCCGATCAAGTCATCACGATGTTCGACAATAAAATTAGCTACGGCTTGCCCCTTAACTGCTTTGGGCAATTTATATTTTAGATCAAATTCTGTTAAGGCATAGATTCACTTTCCAACTATTCCTTTCAACACCGGAGCCGATAGCATGTACTTAACGACATCAGTCTTGCAAATTATGGTGCATTCATTGGATAACAAATAATGCCTCAATTTTGTGCAAGAGAAATATAAACAGAAGCACAATTTCTCTGTCGAAGAATACCTTATCTCTACATCCGAAGCCTTACGCTTAAATAAAAGATTGCTCTCTCCTTGCCCTCAAATTCTGGATCAAGACCGAGCCGATTGACTTCTCATCGGTGACACAAGTACAACTTGAAGGGTACTCTTTTTGTAGAGGAATCAGAACTGGAGGGGAACTCAAATATTCCTTAATATTATCCAAGGCCTTTTGTTGCTCTGCCCCCAAGTAAACTCCTGATCGGCTCTCAATCTGAGTAAATGTATGAAGGGCTCCATCTTCCCAGATAAGTTAGAAATAAATCTCTTGATAAAATTCACCTTGCCGACCAAAGATTGCAACTGCTTCTTGTCTTTTGGAGGTTGAATATTCTTGATTGCATTAATACTCCTCTGCATTACCTCAATCCCCCTCTCATGAACAAGAATACCCAAAAATTGTCTAGCCGATACACCAGAAGCACACTTTGTGGGATTCATCTTCAAGCCATATTTCCTTGTTCTTTCAAAAACTTTCCTCAAACCGGCTATAGGATCATCAATCTTGTTTGACTTCACTACCACATCATCAATATAGATCTCAACCAACAAGCCGATCACATCATGAAATATGTAATTCATGGCCCTTTGATATGTAGCTCCAGCGCTCTTCAAGCCAAAAGTCATCACAACCCACTTATACAAGTCGATTGCACTAGGACATCTAAAAGCAGTCTTATGAACGTCGTCTTCTGCCATAAAAATCTAATTGTATCCAGCATTGCCATCCATAAAACTTATAATCTTATGCCCTGAAGCAGCATCAACCAATTGATCGGCAATCGGCATCTGGTACTCATCCTTAGGGATAGCTTTGTTTAGATCTCAAAAATCAATGCAAACCGTAAGTTTACCATTCTTCTTGATAACTAGAGTTATATTAGAAACCCACTCAGCATATGGCCGAATAAAACTAGCATCATATAATCAAGTAATTTCAGCTTGAATAGCGTCATACATATTGGCTTTACATCTTCTAGGTGGTTGTTTATATGGCCGATATCCTGGTTTGATAGGAAGCCGATGTTCTACAATCGATCGGCTAAGTCCTGGCATCTCAAAATATCTCCCAAGCAAAGCAACCTCTATATTTTTTCAAAAGTTCTATCAACTTGGTTCTAAAATCAGAAGATAAATTTTTACTGATAAAAGTCAGCCTAGGCCTATCCCCTGGACCTATATCAACTTCTTCCAAATCATTGGCCGACATAAAACGTTGTCCCAATTTGCCATCGAGATCATCTACAGTATCCTTGGTGTAGAAATTTGAACCCTCCACGACGCCCTCAAAGTAATAATTGGGGCTTTTCAGGTTGTATATCACAATCGGACACTTTTGGATGACCTCCTTCCCAAAATTTTCCAGACAAACAATCAATTCCATCCATCTCCCAAATAGTTAAATCAGCATTAGCAACATTGACTGACCTGACGGCTGGCACGATTTCTATCTTGTCACCTTGCCATTGGATCAAATTCTGATGCATGGTCAAAACAATACAACAATTTGCATTAGTCTAATCCCTTTCAAGCAACAGGCTATATAACCCTTCCCATTGATGACAAAAAACGTGGTAGGAACAATTTTGCTGCCAATTGTCAACTCCACATTTAACACTCCTTTGGTCTCTGAAGGATTGCCACCAAAATCTTTACGAACCATGTTGGTCTTGATGAGATCATCTGAATTCTTGCCCAACTTCTTGAATGTAGCATACGACATCAAATTCCCAGCAGCTCCACCATCAACCAACATTTTAGACATTGGCTTGCCATTGACAAATCCCTTGACATACAATGGCTTGAGGTGTCGGTACCCTGTTCCTTCTAGCTTCTCAAAAATAGTTTGTTCTGGTGATAAAACCAACTTGGCTAAAGATTCTTCCATGACATCTGCATCGGCTT
This sequence comes from Oryza australiensis, assembly GCA_019925245.2. NCBI lineage: Eukaryota > Viridiplantae > Streptophyta > Magnoliopsida > Poales > Poaceae > Oryza > Oryza australiensis. Next base: position 814,158 of record JAIFGZ020000436.1, read on the forward strand.
GGTTAGCCTCGTACTCTGCTGGTAGTACAAAAACCATATTAACCGATGCAGAAGCAACGACCTTCCCCTTAGCTAGCCTTTTTTGTCTTATCGGCTTCAACCTCATCGGCTGAAAGCACCTTACTCTTGACACGCCACTCTTGCTTTTTCCTCTTTAGCCGATGATTGATCTCCTCTTGAACCTCTTGGAAACGCTTCCTATTCCTCATCCTTTGAACCCTCCTCTCCTGGTTCTTAGTGAAAATACCAGAAGGACACCATTGTGGGTTCCTGGTTTCATCTTTATCCTCATCAAAATCCTCATGTAAAAAATCCTGACGAATTGGACCCAATCTCTGATGAATATGCAATTTCCTCTGTCTTAGCCGTTTTCCCTAGGACAAGATCGGCTTGACCCTCCAGCATAGCCCTTATAATAGTTGCTGCATCATGGACAATCTTCTATTGACGGCAGTCTCATCCCTTCATTCCAGCAGAACTTGAAGAATTCACAACTCCAATGGAGATCAAAACTATCATCTTCCTCATAGTATCTCTCCTCCTGCCTATCATATTTCCTTTGGTATTTATTGACGATTCTGACAGAGTTAAGTTGCATGGACTGATAATCTTTTCTATCGGCTACCCTCGAACTTGTATGAACCATGTTAATAGGAAAAGGGTTACCATCAACCTTCATCGGCCTTTTCAAATCATAAAATTTTATCTTTCCTTGCTCAATAGCCGATTGGATCTGTTGCCTGAAAACCTTGCAATCATTAGTGCTATGAGATCCAGTATTATGCCACTTTCAATACTTCCTTTTCTCAACTCATCAGCTGATGGAATTACATGACCAACAGGTAGTTGAATTTGTTTATCCCGAAGTAGTATATTAAAGATCTTGTCAGCCTTGGTAATATCAAAGTCATATTTTTCTTCCTTTGCAGAATTTCTGACCCACTGACATGTAACAATTTTCTTGTTCCTTGCCCACTCACCCGCTGCTACTTTCAAAGTCATGTTCTTCTTCAGATTCAGAAGCATATGTATTAATGTGGTTGACCTTTTTAAATGCTTTCTTAGCTTCTCAGAACCTTTGCTCATGTACTGTCACCTTCTGAGCCAAATGAGCCAAGCTCTCAAAGTTTTAAGCCGAAAATCTTTCCTTAATTGGTGTCAACAAACCTTGGAAAGCAAGATCGGCTAACTGAGAATCTGTCAAAGCCAAGCTGTAACATCTGTTTCTCATATCACTAAACCTCTGAATATAATCTTGAATAGATTGATCATGTTTTTGTTTGATTGCTATCAGATCAGACAATTTCATCTCATGGATTCCACTATAGAAGTACTGATGAAACTGCTTTTCCAGATCGGCCTAACTTTGAATAGAATTATATGGCAAAGATGAAAACCATGTAAAAGCCGATCCAGATAAAGATAAAGGAAATAATCTAACCCTCAACGCATCAGTAGCCAATGCCTCATCACACTGAGCCAAAAATCGGCTGACATGCTCATAGGTTGACACATTATCTTGCCTTGAGAATTTTGAAAAATCTGGGACCTTGTATCGGTTTGGTAATGGCAGCCTCTCAAAGTATTCCGGGTATGGATGCCGATACAAATTATCAGTATCCTTAGGCTTAAGACCAAACTGTTCCCTCATCACATCGGCTATCATATCAGCCCAAGGCTTTTGTTGAGGTGCCCCTTGAAACTGCTGCTGTATCAGATCAAACTGATTAAATTGAGGAAAATACTAGGGTTTTGGTGATGCCCCTGGCCGATACTGCACTTGAGGTGAATGAGGCTGATACTGGAAATTAATATTGCCTCCCATGTGATGTTGAGGAGTCTGATGTACCATATGGGCTTGCTGATCAAGAACAAATTGAGTATCAATAGGCTGATGTTGCTATGGAATCAGTGTCTGCTGCCTTATTGATATCTATGGAATCGTCTCAACAACCGGCTGATTTGTTCTAAACATAGCTGCAACTTGTTCTTGAGTAACCTGAGGGATGTTTTGTCCCATGTGTTGAGGTCGCTGTTTGACCAAAAAGAAGAGGATTTAACCTTGGTTGCTTCTATGCCAATGATGATGTAATCTGCTTTCCAGGAGCCGATGCTGATGCCATCGGCTGTTCTGGGGCCACACCTGAAATAGGTTGCTGTTTATCGGTAACCAGATTCCTATATCGTGGAAAATTTCCCTTAGGAAGAAACACTGGCCTCTTGACTTGATGCTCAGCAATTCTACCATCAACCACATAATTGATCATATTGCTTAAGGTGTTATCAAGAACTCCTGACTGGTTGATTAAAGCATGATGCACAACATAATCAATCTGATCTTGTATATTGTTGAATTTTGTAGGGCCTTCCTCTTGCTTGACATCCTGAGGTTTACCATCCTTGCCATAACTTGTTTCGGGCTCATCATTGCTCGGCAAAGCTATTTTATACCTCTGAATCACTGTGCCTGAGCGAGTCTAAACAAATAAATGCAATAATTGGCTCTGCAGGTTATTCATCATCTCTTCAAACTCCGCCTTCTGTTCTAGCGTCAATTTGTCCATTGTTACAGGAATGATGTTCTCTGGGTCAACATCAGTCGACTTGAGGTCCACCATGATGTCTGGCTTCAAATCAAGTCCCACTGGGCCTGCCAAAAGCCTGTTGATACGAAAAACACACATTGGGCTAAGAGATCTGCTTAACTCTAGCATAGGACCTAAATATTGCTTTTGGGTTTCAAAGGCATGCCATTTGGGTTGATCCTGCAACCAAGAAGAAACAAAGAAAGAAAACAAACTTAAATCCATAAACGATAGTCGATCGGCTAATGACCGATGACGTATCATTCAATATTGGGCCAATGCAATATGCAGAGGATCGGCAATAGAGGATAAAGCAAAGGGAACATTATATTTACTCGATCGGCTGTAGATATCAATAATATGTAATCTATAGCTCAAAATGTGTTTAAACCAAGTGATTGGGATAGATCGGACAGTGTGCTGAGACAGTATAAATCACTTATGTCTAAAAGTACTTTGTGACATAGATTATATGTATTTATAGCATAGCCGATGTAATAAATCTAACATATATCGGCTAATACTACGATACCACTTTATACTAAGATATCAATATAGATTAAATATATTAAACAAGAATTAATCAAGTGTTAAGATGACCTAACAGATTAATAACAAGCTTAATATATCTTACCACAATGAGATCTTAATATAAAGGACAGATTTAGCATATCAAGTAAACATGTGAAAACAAGATAACTAAACTAGGTAAGATCAGCTGAAACCCGAAACTATCTCTAAGAGCAATCATAGAACAAGATAGATATTATGATTCTAGATAATACTTAATAGGTCAGACTTAACCGGTGCAACACCAAGTATAAAGAGAAGCATAAGGTCTAAAGAATCAATGATAACCTTTCGAGATGGTGGCTACACTATATAACCTAGGTCAACATTGATATCTAACACTATTGGCTATTGTCTAGTAACAGATGCTAGCCGATTGGGGTTAGATAGCAGTATTGATTTAGATTATATAGCATATATGACAATTCAACGATTTGCGTGAACAAGATTAGAGTGTCATAAAGATGTAAGCACTAATCCCGAGAATGCAAGCCGCCAAAATAAGTTTTACCTCTTGTCGGAGATCAAACCAGATGCAGCCCAACTCGAAAGCAAGAACTCGTCGAAACAAATGAAAGTAGAAAAGGTAGCGATGCGCCGAAAGTGTTACTGAATTGATTGTTGTTTGTTTACACAGTCTTGGGCTATATTTATACCCAAATACATAATATGTCCTTGTCGGACACGACTCTTATCTCTATTACAACTCAAAATACGAACAAGTTCCTTAGGCGGACTCTTACGAACACAATCTATAAGGAAATTACTTAAAATAACCTAATTAATACATACAATTGCCTTCTTCGGACTCTATCCATATATGAAAATCCTCATGAAGCACATCAACCTGATCCGACAATGATCCCAATGTCATCTTATCGGAATCAGCTACATCGGCTTACCTTGTCTGACTCAGTATCAGCCGATGAACACCTTAGCCGATTCGGTTTGCAACTAGTGCGTACTCTGTTTATGAGAATCACGATTTCCTCCAAATTTGCTTCGGCCTTAACTCCAAATCCGATGCATGATTTACCAAATTTGATCGTTAACAGGCGCGATAGTGAGAAACATGGCAAAACTCATACTAGATTGATTCCAGATGACTGCGCGCCGACAAATATATAGCCCTGGATGACTTGCGCGTCAAGGAATCACCGATAGCGGATTCGGTTAGGATTCTGTTGTGTATCTAGATAGGACTTTCCAACAGAACCCGATTCGTATCCGATTAGGACTCTCCAAAAATTTGCCTGAGAACAATTGTCGGTTTGTCCAAAAAATTAAAGCACCCGAGCAAGTACGCAAATCGCGGCCACGGCCCGGGGCGACGCGACGAGACAAGCGAGCACGTGTGATTTTCCATTCTCCTCCCTCATCCATGGCTTTGGGAGGAAGAGGGAAGTCCCACTATTTAAGTTGGACAACTCCACTCTAAACTAGCAAGGTGGTACTAAAATTTTCCACCTTGCCATGCCATACATGGGCCTCATTGGACTTTTGAGATTTATTTCAGGAATTAATTGAATTACACTTGGGCTAGGCCTATTAATTCCAACAACCCCCACCAGATCTCAAACGCACATTTAGAGATTTGCCTGTTTCTCACTACTGTTTGTTATACTAGTGTTTCAGCAAGGACTGTTAAGTTGAACTCTTCCCTAAAGCTTCAAGCTACACTTATCCACAACTTGAACAATGGACTAAGCCTTGAATTGCAAGTTTTGTGCGAACGAGCTTTACTTAAAGTCATAACCAGTACTAGACCACCAGTAATCTACCCCGCGGGTGGAGCATATGCGTCGTACTCCTAGGTCTATCCATGGGTTTACTAGAGAATACCCACTTCTCATAGACTGCGACGTTAGACAGTCGGACTCATATAGATGTGTTCTTTCAAGAATATTCTGTAGTACAACATCTTTGCTTTTCCAAGCCAATAGAGCACATTAAGGCATGTCGCCAACCTGCCTTACAGGTCTTTGAGAGCTCTACATCATAGAAAGGGATAGGAAACATAGCTCTCCTCAGTTAACCAATAGCTAGGTCTTCCCATGGCCTAATTCACGGGATCTCCGATTGCATAGGTTGGGTTACCACTATGTCAACTTATATGGGTCTCAACCCCCAACTTATATGGGACTCAACCCCATCTCCCTCGATGCACTATCTATCACATTCCGTGATAGCCCTTTAGTAAAGGGATCTACTAGGTTTTTGTCTATTGAATATAAGTCACACTTATCACTCTGAAGTTTCTCAACTTCCTGACAGATTTCAAACGTCTCTTAACGTGTCTTGATGACTTCACATTATCTTTAGCACTGTTCACTTTGACTATCATAGTTTGATTGTCACAGTTCATTAGGATAGCCGGCACTAGTTTTCAACCACAGGCAAGTCCATCAAGAGCTCACGCAGCCATTCAGCCTCAACTGCAGATGTATCTAAAGCAGTCAATTTTGCTTCCATGGTTGACCTCGTCAATATAGTCTGTTTGCAAAATCTCCATGATATTGCACCACCTTCCAGAGTAAATACATACCAACTCGTGGCATAAAGCTCATTAACATCTGATATCCAGTTTGAATCACTATATCCCTCATCCCTCAAGCACAGCAGGGTGCCAAGAATAGTGAATCCCATAACTCATTGTACCTTTCAAGTAGCACAACGCCCTGTCAAGAGCATGCAAGTGATCACTACCCGGGTTGGACATGAACCTACTCAATTTGCTCACAGCAAAAGAGATGTCGGGTCTTGTTGCACTATATAGGTACATGAGTGCACCAATAATTTGTGAATATCTTAGTTGATCTTTAGAAATTTTCTTGTTCTTTCGAGTATCACACTAGGATCATAAGGAGTTGGAGAAGACTTGGTTTCCATATAACCAAAGCGACTCAAGACCTTCTCCACATAATGAGATTGTGAAAGAGTAATCCCATTCTCGTCCTTAACCAATTTGATGTTCAGAATCACATCGGCTTCTCCCAGATCCTTCATATAAAAATTTTTTGATAAGAAGGACTAGACATCATTGATCACATCAATGTTTGTGCCAAAGATAAGAAAGTCATCCACATATAGGCACAAAATAACTCCTTCACCCCCACCATAGCGATAGTACACACATCTATCAGCCTCATCAATGAAAAATCCAGCAGAAGTTAAAGTTCTATCGAACTTTTCATGCCATTGCTTGGGCGCTTGTTTCATTCTGTCAAACTTTTCATGTCATTGCTTAGGCACTTGTTTCAAGCCATACATGGATTTTAATAATCTGCACACCTTGCTTTCTTGACCCTTCACTATAAACCCATCAAGCTGATCCATATAGATCTCATCATCCAACTCTCTGTTAAGGAAAGTTGTCTCAACGTCCATCTGAGACGATTAGAGTATATGATGCTCCCAAGGAAAGTAATGTTCGAATTGTGGTCATTCTAGCAACAGGTGAGTATGTATCAAAAAAGTTTTCTCCTTCCTTTTGTGTATACCTTTTAGCCACAAGTTGAGCCTTGTACTTCTCAATTGTACCATCAGGCCTAAGTTTCTTCTTGAACACCCATTTACAACCCACTGGTTTACACCCATAGGGTCGTTCTGTGAGCTCTCATGTTTCATTGGATGGAATCGAGTCCATTTCACTTTGGACAACTTCTTTCCAATCATCCGCATCATGATATGCGTATGCCTTAGTGATAGTTGTGGGAGTATCATCCACAAGGTATACAGTGAAGTCATCACCAAAGGATTTTGCAATCCTGGGTCTCTTACTCCTTCTAGGAGTTGCTTCACTGTCATCCTTCTCAGGAACTGTCTCAAGCTCATCAGACGGTTCAGAAGACTCAAAAGGAGATAGATGTTCAGGAGTAAACTCAGATGACAATCTAGAAGTTCTAAGCATATCTTTCATAGGAAATATATTCTCAAAAAACATAGCATCACGAGATTCCATAATAGTATCAACATGTATGTCAGCTACATCAGCTTTAACTACTAGAATCTATAAGCTATACTCGCTGAGCATATCCTAGAAAGACACAATCCACTGTTTTAGGTCCCAGCTTACGCTTCTTGGTAATTGGCACATTTACCTTAGCCAAACACCCCCATGTGCGTAAGTAAGACAGTGATGGTTTTCTCCCAATGCATATTTCATATGATGTTTGATCTTTATTTCTATTGGAACTCTATTCGGGATATGATACACAGTCAACAAGGCCTCCCCCACCATGCCTTAGATAAACCAGCAGTGTCTAACATGGCGTTAACCAAGTTAGTCATCATGCAATTTTTCCTCTTGGCAATCCCGTTTGACTCGGGTGAATAGGGAGGCGTCCTCACATGAGTCATGTTGCTCACAGAATTCATCAAACATATTAGAGAAAAGCACGCCACCACGATCTGACCTAAAACGTTTAATCTTTCTTTCTAGTTGGTTTTCAACCTCAGCTTTATAGATTTAAAATAAGTCGAATGCCTCATCCTTAGTTTGCAAAAAGAAAACATAGCAAAGATGAGTAGCATCATCAATCAAAGTCATAAAATACTTCTTTCCACCTTTTGTCAACACACCATTCATCTCGCAGAGATTAGAATGTATGAGTTCTGGAGGTGCCAAGTTCCTCTCCTCAACCATCTTGTAAGGTTTTCATGGTTGCTTAGATTGCGTACAACTATTGCACTTAGAACCTTTGGCAATGGTGAAATTCGAAATTAAACACATGCTGGATAGCCGAGACATTAATCCAAAGTTCACATGACATAAACAAGAATGTCAAACACTTATATCATCACTAATATGACCAGAAATATGATTTATCGACTTATAGCTAAAATCTGATAGGGAAAAGCGGAACAAGCCTCTGGATTCATAACCTTTACTAATAAACTGTCCATGCTTAGACACTTCTAATTTATTGGACTCTAAGACTAACTTAAAACCGTCCTTCAAAAGTAGGGAGCCACTAACTAAGTTCTTGTTGATGGAGGGGACATGCTGCACGTTCTTCAGCTACACGATCTTTCCCAATGTAAACTTCAGATCTACTGTACCAGCACCATGAACAGCCGCATACGACCCATTTCCCATCATCACAAAGCCTTCGGTGCCCTGGTAAGAAGAAAACATAGATATGTCAGCACACACATGGACATTGGCTCCAGTATCAAACCACCAACTCGTAGATTGAAAAACTGAAAGTACAGTAGGTAAATTACTGTACTCATCACCCATGGTCACTGTGTTGACAGTCTTTGACCCACTACCAACTCTCTTCCTTTTGCGATCTGCACGGTCTGGGCAATCTTTGGAGAAGTGCCCCAGCTCTCCACATGTGAAGCAAGTCAACTCATATTTATTTTTCTTCTTCTTGAAGGCAGTACTCTTCACACCCTTGTGAATTTTCTGATCCTTCCCTTTGTTCTTGCCCTGTGAAAATTTCTGGACAACATTGGCGTTGGACTGGCCCTCTCCTTTCTCATAAGTATCCTTAGCCCGAGCTTTCTCTTCTACATCTAGAGACACTATCAGATTTTCAACTGATATCTCCTGTCTCTTGTGTTTCAGAGGAGTGGCGAAACCTCTCCAAGATGGAGGAAGCTTTGCAATTATGCACCCAGCCACAAACTTGTCAGGCAAATGACACTCCAGGAGTTCGAGTTCCTGGACAATGCACTGTACCTCATGCGCCGGTTTCACTACAGATCGGTTGTTCACCATCCTGTAGTCATGGAAGCTCTCCATGGTGTATAGTTCACTACCTGCATTTGATGCATCATACTTAGCAACCAGTGCATCCCACAGCTCTTTGGCATCAGTCATGTGTATGTACACATCGCACAAACGATCAGTGAGCATGCCAAGAATGCATCCTACAAAGAGATTGTTGGCATCTGAGAACTCTTCTGATGATCAGCAGAAAGCTCGCCTTCAGGTTTGCCAAGTCTCGCTTCCCATACATTCATTGCAGTAAGTCAGTCCATCAGCAAAACCAGCCATAGTAAATTGAACAGATTCCATATAGTATGGTTTTTGGATTTTTGAATAATTAGGCAATTGTCTAATTAAATTCCGAATTAAATAGATCAAAACTATTATAGAAACTAGCATGAACAAATCTAACATACTAGCAAAAATAAAAGTAACAACCATGATCAGAACAACTAGAGATGCATTCCAAGCTTATGCAGACTTTGGTATTACAAGAACTTGCCGCAGACGTAGACGACGAAAGCGTTCACGTCGAACTGATGTAGCAGGAAGACGTGCCAGATCGAATTGAGCAGTCGTGCAGAGTGCTTCCCAAAAACCTTATTCATCCTCTCCTGGTGCAGGATCGCAGGACAATGGTTCTGGAAACCTGCTATCCCGATCGTAGGTGCATGCCGACAACGGGATTAGGGCAGACTACAGCGGCGGTGCAGCAGCGAGAAACATGGCAAAACTCAGACTAGATTGATTCCAAATGACTGCGGGCAGGCAAATATATAGCCCAGAATGACTTGTGCGTCAAGGCAGCACCTGTAGCGGATTCAGTTAGGATTCTGTTGCATATCTGGATAGGACTTTTCAACAGAACCCGATTTGTATCCAATTAGGACTCTCAAAAAATTCGCCTGAGAACAATTGTCAGTTTGTCAAAAAGTTAAAGCACACGAATGGCGGCCACGGCCCGGCGAGCGAGCACGCGTGTGTGGTTTTCCCTTCTCCTCCCTCATCCATGGTTTTGGGAGGAGGAGGGAAGTCCCACTATTTAAGTTGGACAACCCTACTGTAAACTAGCAAGGTGGTACTAAATCTTCCACCTTGCCATGCCATACATGAGCCTCATTGGGCTTTTGAGATTTATTTCAGAAATTAATTGAATTACACTTGGGCTAGGCCCATTAATTCCAACAGCATATGTCGGGGATGGCAATGATGGAGGCGAGGAATGCGGCGGTGGGTCTCATGCATGTTGATCGATGATGATGTGCCCAGGAAAACTAGGTCTGGTGGCGGCAAGCCCCTAGAGCAGTGGATCGATAGGGCTGCTGGTCCCGAGTGTGTGGATCGACAGCGGCAAGCCGTAGAAGAGTGCATCCGCTAGTGGTTACGGGAACATGGAGTAGCGGATCCAGCAGCCACTAGTCCCTAGTGCGTTGATCCAAAGCAGCTGGTCCCAGGGATGGTGATGACAGCTTCAACTCTACTGGTGCTGCAACAACAACAATGGTCAGGGTGTCGCCGGTGGTGAATGCTGCTACATGCTGCTATTGCAGAGGGGATATAAGGAATTTGTTATAGGGTTGCAGGGAAAATTGCAAGCAAGAAGCTTGGGGACTTGTTATGGGTCTTGATAGGCCTAGAGGGAAGGGGGTAAATAAGCAAATTAAAACAAAATATGGAAGCTAAAGTGATAAAGAGGTATGATTATCCAATACCTTGTGGACAGTCCGATGTAAATCGGATTGTTCGAACTAGGATCGGATTATCTGACCTGTGGACACTAGCAAGCCACAACATAAAGATCTAGATCCAACTCACAAGAAAGGTAGCAAGCCCAAACAACAGGTATATTAGTGTGACACAAAGCAAAGCTACAAGAGATAAAGAGAGTGTATCATTGAGGTTTGTGCGATGATGTATTTAACATAGTTCAAATCCTTGAGGAGATTCTTTTCTTCATTAAGGAGCTCACAAATAGGTAGATTTTTTACTCTATCCTCGTGAGGTTGCATAAATGCACTCCTTCGCTAGATTTATCTCCTTCCATTCGGAGGAAAGGTCTGGCTTTCACAAACTTTACTTGGCCTACCACAAGATGTACTCTTGGAAACGCTCCCACGCATCGGTGATCGACTTGTCTGATGCCAGCTGGAAGCTTGAAATTCTTCCACGAAGGGCATTCGTTTTACCCATCGGGAAGAACTTTGCGAGGAACGGATTGGAACATTTTTCTCAGGAGTCGATAGCACTTCGGTTCGCGAAGAACCATTGTTTCGCCCTCCCATGGAGAGAGAACGAAAACAATCAGAGTTGGATGGCATCTTGGGTGATTCCCCTTATAGTGAAAGTGTTGCAGATCTCCAGGAATGATTGGAAATGAGCGCTTGTGTCCTTGTTGGCTTTCCCACAGAATGGGTTAGCCTACACCATAGTAATTAGACTCATTTTGATTTTGAAGTTGACATCACCTATGATAACAGTCGGTCCAGTAAGGACGTTGGCAGCCTAGGGAGCCGACAAGTCATGGAGGGTCTTTTGGGCCATTCCAGTTGAGCTTGATGATGCATTGGTGACCAGCTCGCTTGTCAAGAGGCTCACTTGAGGAGGAACAACACGAGGTCAAACTCTTCTCGCAAATGCTTCTAGATTTGGATTATAATTTGTCCGCAAGTTGAAACCGGTCATTCACTACCCTGTTTTCACATAAAAGAGAAAATAGACCAAGGTAAGCCTGCTAGAGCAAAGGTAAGTCAACTATGAATATATCAATAAACAAGTAATTAGTATTTCTTCTTAGACCAATGTCTTCCCTGGCAATGGTGCCAGAAATTCTTGTTGGCATTTCTTACGGACATAGATAAATCTGCAAGCGCACATATATACCATTGTAGCATTTCACCTAGGAGTATTCTGGGGTATCGTTACTAAGTTAATACTAAGGTCGAGAAGATAATACTAAATTACTATGAACATTTATTTGTTATAGTTGAGCCACCAAAGTCTAGATATGGGTAAGTGGTAATTGATAAATGGGGTAGTATGACACACAGAAGAGTCCTAGTAAATGATATATTAATGCTAAGTGGAGAGTATAGTATTAGAACTAAGTTCCTAATGTACTCCAATATAATTGCACATATTATAGAAACAATTACGTTCATGGTTAGTTACCAGTTTTTGCTCCTAGGCCTCCGGGGTACCGCCTCTAGTGGTCAGGCCTGCCACCCAAAGTCGATCTCTTATCGTTTGTCCTACGCCAAACCCGAACATGAAGGATTACAAAGAACGGACAGTGCTGTCACCGCCTGCCGCCTACCTTACAACCCGTGGGATATAACCATAACCAATATCTATGGAACAACCTAAGCGTCGTGCTTACATTGCCATAGATACTTGTTAGTGATATGCCCTAGAGACAACATGGATATGTTAGATATCATAGTCAATGTTTATGTATTAATGAATATTCCATTACATGAAATAGATAATTTATATTGATCAATAAGTATGTGACTTATTCATGAGATTCTTTATATGTATGTATTAATGAATAAGTATGTGACTTATTCATGAGACAACTTGTATTGGTCAGCAGACCAACCCAACCCCACCATACATTCTTTCTTTCTAGCGCCAAATCTCGAGACGAGATTCCTGTAAGAGAGGTAGCTTTGTCACACCCCGATTTTAGTTCGGGATTAAGAATCATTTAATAATTCATATTCTATAAAGTAAATAAAATTTGAAGTAAATTAATCCAGTGAAATTAATAAGAAAATAAATTTTTTTATTAAATACTGAGAGTTTACTTTCCAAGATTTTTCTTGGACTTATTTAAGCATCGAAAGTATTTATGAAAAATTCAAAGATCATTTCATCGATCAATTTAAATGGAAAACAATTTAATTTCTCTCTCCTAGTTGTGGGCCAAATTCTGGAAGTCTGTTTCCCCCCTCTCTGCTTCATCCGGCCGCCCCGCTCTGTTCGAGAGTCGCTTTGCCTCCCTACTTCATTTCAGCCCGATACAGTTAAGGAAAGAAATGTCTGCTTCACCTTCCTTGTGCTACGGTGCATCTTCATCGTCCAGCCAGTCGACTGTTCTCTCTCCCTTGTAGACTCAAGTGCCACCGTCCCTCGTGATCTTCCTCCTCAGTTGACTCCCCTTCCAATTGATTGCAAAAATCGATTCCCCTTCACCTCCTCATCACTTCCCCCATAATTTCCCACCCAATCCCGCGGTATTCACGGTGGATTTTGATTTCTTCATCAATGGCGAGCTCCACCATGGCCGACGCCATTCCTCTCCCTCCCCGGTGTTCCCCTGCTCCCCCCGATGACCCTCTCCCTCCCCTCCACGCCTATAAATGTCCCCGGCGCTCCCCTCTTTCATTTCCCCAACTCCTGAGCTCTCCCGTGCGCCAGAACCACCTCCTCGCCGTTTTTCCCCATCGCCACCACAGGCTACCACTTCCGGCCGCTCCTCCTAGCCGACCGGAGCCGTGCAAGACCTCGGCAATGCCTTCCTTGGAGTCGCAGCCACCTCCCCTTCCTCGGCCACCCCTCCGTTTTGCTCGAAGTCCATCGGTAGCACGCCCCAGCCGACAGCTGGTGAAGAATGTCGTCGTTCTCCATCGTCGGCAGCTCCTTTCTCCCTCTCTGTCCCCCTCGCCCGTTGACGTTAGCCTCAGCCCGCTAACATCATCCCGACCCTTTTCCTTTGTAAAAATTTAAATTTGTGCAATAAATCATTTAATTTCCAGAATTCATGTAAATGGTCTAAAACTTCTAAAATTCATATTTAATTAATACGAACTCCAAATTGGGCCATTCAAATTGCAAAATTCATCGAAAATTGAGCTCCACTTGTTTGTTTACTTTACATGTACTGTTTATTTTGTTTTTATTAGGGTTTTTCTTGTTTTGTGTGCCAGCATGTAGACTTCGCCGTTTTGGAGGTTCGCGCTCGCGAGAAAAAGAGTTAAGAAGATTGTTTGAAGGAGCAAGGCAAGTCTTGTCATTTTGATCATATTTGTGGAGATTATGGCAATCGGAGATCCACATGGCAAGCTTATCTGACTGGAGATAGGGATAGGTTACGCCTGCCAATTATGTAAACCGGCTATGACTTGGGTATTACGTTGCCGATTAGATAAGGCAACGATCCATAGTCACGGTTTGGTAAGATTGAGGAAACCGACATAGAGTAGGATAGGGTTTCCGACTTGTAATCTCGCCTCCCAAGACTATATAAGAGGGGTAAGGGGCGTCCCTTGAGGGATATCAGAAGTTAGATCAGATTTCATATGCAACACAAGAGCCATAGATCTTGAGATCAATAAACACTCGGCGGATCGAATCCCCAAAACAGGAGTAGGGTATTACCTCATGAGAGGACCTGAACCTGTCTAAACCTTGTTTTCCACCTAACCCATTGTGCTTGGCGATCTTGACTGCACCCCCAAATTTCTATTGCCGAAACCGAGTTTCGACAGTTGGCGCGCCAGGTAGGGGCCCGCGTGTCAAGACTTCTTCGACAATCTCGCCGGCAAGCGCGATGGGATCTTCTTTTGGCATCGACGACTTCGCCGCCAACGGCTTCAACAAGCTCTCCTTCCCCGACTCGGATTCTGACCAGTCAGGAGGGGGAATCCGCTCGGTGCTGTTCGAGTTACCGAACAACGCCGAGATCTGCGACAAAGTCCTGACTTTCAAGATGCAGTCTATCCACTCAGAAGGAAGAATCCACTCGGCGCCATTCGGACTACCGAACGCTGCTAAGATCTACAGCTGTCTTCTCACCTCCCGTCGGAATCAATCTACTCGGAGGGAGAAACCCTCTCGGTGCCGTTTGGATTACCAAACGCCGCTGAGGTCTACTGCAAACTCTTCTCCCCCGAGTCAAGATCGACCCACTCGGAGGCATCCACGCCATCAAGCTACGACTCGGACTAGAACGATCCAGATTCGAGCAACCCAGGCTCGAGGGAAGTCGCAATCATCCTTCAACCGTTCGGGTCATGCTCATCCTCGGAGCTCGATGAATACCTCAACTCTTCAGGCTTCGACGATCTCTACGGCATCCCCTCAGACGAAGCCAACGACTCCGACTGCGACAAGGACTATGAGCCGAAGAGCTTCGATGTCCTCATGGCTGAGGTGGCCGAGACCAACTCAGCCAAGGCCCGTAGGGTCGTAGAAGAAGAACAAGCCAGACTTGAGCAGGAGCACAAGCTAGGAGAAGATGAGAGGAGGCGCAAGGAGGACACCGGCAGGAGAAAGCGAGACCTGAGGGCGACCGGACGATCCGCTCAGGAGGCCATACTTCAGATGCGAGTCGACAACGCCAATATCTTCCAAACGCCCCAGCAGAACGCCGTTGTCACGCTCACCCTCCTCGACACCGTGATCGAAACGGCTCCCGCCAACGTGACACCGATTATGGACAAGATCAAGACCATTGTCGCAGCCACGGCCAACTGCTCTCCCTCCACCTCAGCCCGAAGGCCGACTGAGTCTGTGGCAGAAACGCCCGACAGAAGCCGACTCCCGCCGCTGAGGTCGAAGGATTACAAGAGGCCCAAACAAGACCGGACAGCCACTAGGTCAAGAGACCTTTGCCACGAGACCACGCGCAAGCATCAAGAGCAATCGGCTGACTCCCGCGAGAAGCGGCATGGACGACCACCCGTCCACCACCGGGTCCGCCGCAGCAACAACTCCGACTACCGAAGTAGCCTGCCAAGGACCCCGCCGAGTGATCTGCAGGAAGTCCTTGACTGACACTATCAAGAACGAGATCAGCGCTCCCGCGAAAACCGAAGGAGCTCGTCCGACAGCAACGACGACGGAGTACCTGCTTTCACTCGGGACCTGCGCCGAGTGCATTGGCCGAACGGTTTTAAGCCGACAGGAATCGAGAAGTACGACGGAAAGACCGACCCCGAGTCATGGCTGACCGTGTACACCCTCGCCATCCGGGCAGCGGGAGAAGACAACAAGGCCATGGCTAATTAGTTGCCTGTTGCCCTTGCTAACTCAGCCAGGAACTGGCTCACGAGCTTGCCAAGAGGCTCGATCGGCTCGTGGTGTGAGTTAAGGGACCACTTCATCGCCAACTTCCAAGACACTTTTGAAAGGCCTGGGACCCACTTCGACCTCTACAACGTCGTCCAGAAGCCAGATGAGCCATTGAAGGACTACATCCGGCGCTTCTCTGAAAAGCGCAACAAGATCCCCAACATCACCAACGACATCATCATCGTCGCCTTCCAGAAGGGAGTCCGTGATGAACTGTTGATCAGAAAATTTGGGCGCAAGCCACCGAAGACGGTGAAGCAGATGTTCAAGACGGCAAACTCTTACGCCAAGTCCAGCGACACGATCAAAGCGGTGCGCCAAGACCGGCCTGACAGAAGGGACGACAAGAAGTCGGGAGGAAGCCAGCACCCTAACAAGGATAATGGCAACAACAACCAGGGCCAGAAGGACCGCAAGCGCTGGCCTGACGACCTGGTTGCCGCGACGTCCAACTCCCAACGCCGTCCCCGAGTCGCGGCCTATGACGCAATCATGAACGCTCAGTGCACGCATCATCCCAACCACAAGCATGCGGCCAAGGACTGCTTTATTTATAAGCAGTTCGCTGAGCAATATGTGGCACAGCTCAACAAGAAGCCGACTGACGAAACCGGTCCATCGGGGACCAAGAAGAACAACCCGACTGGAAACACGGAGCCCTTCCAAGACCCCGTAGCGAGCTGAATCACATCTTCGGGGGGCCGCAAGCTTATGAATCCAAGAGGAAACAGAAGCTAACTGACCGCGAGGTCAACGCAGCACAACCTGAGGTCCCATAATATCTACGATGGTCAGAGGTGGCCATCACGTTCGACCGCTCGGATCACCCTGACCGAGTGGTTCACCCGGGGCGGTATCACCTAGTGCTAGACCCGGTGGTCCGCAACATCAAGCTGAAGCGCGTCCTCATTGATGGGGGCAGCGCCCTCAATATTTTGTTCGCCAAGACCTTGGACGAGATGCAAATCCTGAGAGCTGAACTGAAGGCAAGCTCGGCCCCCTTCCACGGTGTTATCCCGGGGCTGTCGTCCACGCCACTCGGGCACATCGTCCTTCTAGTCACCTTCGGAGTTCGCGAGAACTTCTGGACGGAGAACATCACTTTCGAGGTGGCCGACTTCGAGACGGCCTACCACGCGATCATCGAAAGGCCAGCACTTGCCAAGTTCATGGCGATACGGCGGTATACCTACCTCTGCATGAAGATGACGGGTCCAAACGGCGTCATTACTCTGCGCAGCAACGTCAAACAAGCCGTCACTTGCGACAAGGAAAGATGCGACATGGCCCAATCTCGTGAGAGATTGCGTGGCCAGGAGGAAATCCGATTGGCTGCATCAACTTCTGCAGAGGGTGAAATCCCCGCAAAGAAGATAGCCATGTCGGGACAAGGCGATGCCAAAACGAAGAAGATCTCCCTTGATCCATCGGATCCTTCAAAAACCGCTGTAATTGGCGCTGAGCTAGATCCTAAATAGGAAAGCACGCTCGTCACCTTCCTCCAAAATAATAAAGATGTTTTTGCTTGGAAACCATCTGATATGCCTGGAATTCCTAGGGAGGTGATTGAGCACTCTTTACATGTCAAAGATGACGCGAAACCAATCAAACAACGATTGCACCATTTTGCTCAGGATCAAAAAGATGCCATCAAGGAAGAACTCACAAAGCTTTTGGCCGCCGGTTTTATCAAGGAAGTTCTACATCCTGACTGGTTGCCTAACCCGGTTCTGGTCCGGAAGAAGACAGGACAATGGCGCATGTGTGTCGACTACACCGATCTCAACAAAGCCTGCCCTAAGGACCCATTCGGGTTACCTCAAATCGACCAAGTCATGGACTCAACAGCCGGCTGCCAGCTCTTAAGCTTTCTGGATTGCTACTCGGGCTACCACCAAATCAACTTAAAGGAATCCGACTGCCTGAAGACATCGATCATCACGCCGTTTGGAGCTTACTGCTATGTCACGATGCCCTTCGGCCTAAAGAACGCCGGAGCCACATTCCAACGCATGATTCAAAGATGCTTTCAAATGCAGATCGAGAAGAACGTGGAAGCTTACGTCGACGATGTCGTCATCAAGACCAAGCAGAAGGAAGACCTGATTGCCGACTTAGAAGAAACCTTCGCGAACATCCAGGCCTTCAGAATGAAGTTGAACCCGGAGAAGTGCACGTTCGGCGTGCCATCAGGCAAACTGCTCGGCTTCATGGTGTCACATCGCGACATTGAAGCTAACCCAGAAAAAATCAACGCTATCCTGAATATGAAGCCCCGAGTAACCAGAAAGACGTTTAGAAGCTTACTGGCTGCATGGTGGCGCTAAGCCGATTCATCTCTCGACTCGATGAACGAGGTATGCCTTTCTTCAGGCTACTGAAGAAAACTGATGACTTCCAGTGGACCGCAGAAGCCCACAAGGCCTTTGAAGATTTTAAAGAATTTCTCATGACACCGCCCGTCCTAGCATCACCTCAGCCTCAGGAGCCCCTGCTACTGTACGTCTCAGCGACCCACCAAGTAGTCAGCACGGTCCTTGTGGTTGAGCGCGAAGAAGAAGGACGAGCCCAGAAGATTCAGAGGCCAATCTACTTCGTTAGCGAAGTGCTGGCAGGCTCCAAAATTCGCTACCCTCAGGTACAAAAATTGTTATATGGTGTTCTGATAACCGCAAGGAAATTGGCGCACTATTTTCAGGGTCACTCGGTCACCGTCGTCACTTCCTTTCTACTCGGCGATGTCATCCACAACCGGGAGGCGACTGGGCGCATCACGAAGTAGGCCCTAGAACTGATGCCGCTGGACTTAACTTTCAAGGCGAGGACGTCTGTAAAGTCACAAGCCCTGGCGGATTTCCTGGCCGAGTGGACCGAACAACAAGAAGATGTACCTCGAGAAGACCTACAATACTAGACTATGCACTTTGACGGATCCAAGAGGATCACAGGCTTGGGAGCGGGAGTTGTGCTGATCTCCCCGACTGGGGAAAGGCTAAGATATGTTCTTCACCTCCACTTCTCCGCGTTACACAACGTCGCTGAGTACGAAGCCCTGCTGCATGGACTGCGACTTGCCGTATCACTTGGAATACGATGGCTGGTCGTGAAAGGAGACTCCCAACTGGTTGTCAACCAAGTCATGAAAGATGGTCCTACCTAAATGACACCATGGAGGCCTACTGGCAAGAAGTCTACAAACTTGAAGACAGGTTTGACAGACTGGAGCTATCCCACGTCGTGAGACATAACAACGAAGCAGCTGATGAGTTGGCGCAGTTCGGGTCCAAGCGAGAAGCCGCTCCAACAGACGTTTTCGTAGAACATCTCTATCAGCCGACTGTCGCAGCCAAACCAACTCCCAATGAGCATGCTGCAAACGAAGTCGCCATGATCGACGCCGACTGGAGAATGCCGCTCATCAAATTCTTAACTCAGCAGGAGCTGCCGGAAGACCGGGATGAGGCGGAACGCGTCCGACGTCGTTGCCAAGCTTACGTCATGGTGGGTTCTGATTTATACAAGAGGAGCCCTTCTGGAGTCCTAATGAGATGTATCACGCCCGAGGAAGGACGGCAACTACTACAGGATATCCACTCGGGCATATGCAGAAGTCACGCAGCAGCATGGACCCTAGTGGGCAAAGCCTACAAACAAGGTTTCTTCTGGCTTACGACGGTCTCCGACGCTGACAAAGTGGTTCGAACCTGTGAAGGTTGTCAGTTCTTCGCTCAACAAAGTCATGTCCCAGCCCAAGAACTACAAATGATTCCATTATCCTGGCCATTTGCGGTATGGAGCTTAGACATGGTCGGTCCTTTCAAAAAGGCTCCAGGAGGATTCACACATTTATTCTTCGCAATTGACAAGTTCTCCAAGTGGATCGAGGCTAAGCCGGTTGCTACGATCACCACTGACAAGGCACGAGACTTCATCCTCAACATTGTGCATAGGTTTGGCATCCCAAACAGAATAATAACTTATAACGGGACCCAATTCACTGGAGGCATCTTTAAGGAATTCTGTGAAGACTTCGGCATCAAAATCTGCTATGCATCGGTCGCACATCCCAAAAGCAATGGACAAGTTGAGCGTGCCAACGGCATGATTCTTCAAGGCATCAAGGCCCGAGTGTTCGACCGGCTATACCCTTATGCCGACAAATGGGTCCAAGAGCTCCCCTCGGTTCTATGGTCTCTGCGGACTACGCCCAGTCGGGCTACCGGCCAAACTCTCTTTTTGGTCTATGACGCAGAAGCCATGCTGCTGAACGAAATGGAGTACGAATCTCTTCGAGTCCACAGCTTTAATGATGAACGCTATGATCAAGACCGAGTGGATGACCTCACCCGACTGGAGGAAGCCCGTGAGGCAGCCCTGATCCAATCGGCAAGATATCTTCAAGGTCTTAGACGATACCACAATCGTAATGTTCGAGCACGAGCTTTTATTGTTGGCGATTTAGTTCTACGCAAGATTTAGACCACCAAGGACCGTCACAAGTTATCTCCATTATGGGAAGGACCGTATATAATTGCTGAGGTTACTCGGCCAGGAGCATATCGACTAAAACGTGAAGACGGATCCATGGTGGAGAATTCCTGGAACATCGAGCATCTTCGACGATACTATGCTTAAATTGCCTTAAGTTTCATGTTCTTCTTGACTGCCAACCTCAAGCAAGATGACTTTTTGAGTTAGCAGTCGGGGGCTGTACATATGTCAATAAAGCACGGTTTTCTTCGGCAACTTATGCATATTTGGTTTATCATTGTTTAATGTTTCTTGATTCGAGTTCAATGCATAAGGCCTGAGAATTTTTTGATGACCTAATCAAGCTTAGGCTTGGTGACAGTAGGACGAAAATTACTTAAGAAATTTTACATAAAAACTCGGATCAAGGCATTAACATAAATAAACTGAATATTTACAAGGCACATCAGAAAGTTGCATACAATGTTCACAAAGCAATCAAGATCGAAAGTGGTTCACTACACCGGCGGCTACTTTCTTGGCGGACTCCTGCGCTTCGCTAATCAATTCCAGGGCCTGCTCATCTGAAGTACCATCGGCGAAGCCCTCCCCGATTGAATCAACGTCTACTCGGGGGTAGAGTGACTTGGTCTGTGCAAGGGCGAAGCCCTCTCCCATGATGGCTGCCTCGGAAATGTTAGCCAGATATTGATCAGGGGCCCGCCTAAGCTTATCAAAGACCTCGACGGTGTCCAACGAGCTGGTCCCGAGCCCATTATGGAACATCGACAACAGGATCAGCGTCGCCGCGTTAGCAACATCTTCCCTACGCTTTCGGCTTTTTTGATCCTCTCAACGAAAACATCATACTGAGCTTGGGTCTTGATCTTATAAGTTGTCAAAGACGTACGATCACACCAACATTCAAAGATGAAGCAACACAAAGAACGCCGTTTTGAAAGAGCTCACCTTCAAACTCACTCTCTAGCTCGGCTCTGCTGGCGTTAGCCTCATCCAGTCGGGCTTGGAGCGAGTGGACCTCCGACGAATTCTCTGCGACAAGAAAAGTTGTCAACGACCAAGACCAAAACAGATTGCAATTAGAGGCACAAAAAGACTAAGGAGATTGATCTTACTCCTGATTGAACCCCGAAGGTCGAGGTTCTTCTCCCGGAGTGCGGCTATTTCTCTCCTCAGAGCCGCTTCTCTCGATGCAGCTTCCTCTCGAGTGGCCTTTAGCTCCTACTAGATGTTCTCCAGGGAGTTTAAGTGCGGGACCAACTTCTCGAGTGCATCGGATTTGGCCATCGACCGGCAGTACACCCTCTACACACAATTTCGGAAGATTGGTCGACTGAAAAGCGACTACAAAGCTACAACAGAAAAGGAGCAAAACTTATGTTTAACAGTTGTGTTGCTTCGTTCAGGCTGTCTACAAGCATATCTCTTTCTTCATTCTCCATTTTCTTGTTCAGGATGATGCCCTGTCTCTGGCCTTCAGAATCACGCCACTCAATCTTGATTGGAGACAGGTCTCAGAAGACTGCAACCTAGGGATCTCCTCCACTTTGGCTGATTGATTGAGAAGGAGCTAATGAAGATACAGGAAAAATGGACTGGAGGTTAAAAAGCAAGAGATTGATTCAAGACTTACCAGCTTCGGTGGCCGAATCCTTAACCCGCACTTCCCGGCTGCTTTTCTCTTCTTGGCTCTTGCCCGGTTGGTCTTCAGTCGGGGCCCTTTGAGTGGCAGCCGGGGGCTCTTCTACGGTTGATTGATTTCCAGTCGGGCTACCCCGACTAGCGGTCAGGGGCTCTTCCATTAGGGCATCCTCACTAAGAGGTGAGGGCCTCCCACTCGGAGCGCTCTCACTCGGGAGAGGGCTCTGGGGTTTCGGTTCTGCGGGCTTTGATGCCTCAGCCGCTGCAGTTGGCGTAGGGCGCTCACTTTGCCCAGTGGGATCAATGTTTTGAGGCCTCCGGCAAAGAGAAAGACAGAAGCAATCGGGATGAAGACGGAGAAATTTTCAACAAAGAGCACAATTTCGGTCGTGAGGTGTACCTGGTTGATCGGCGAATCTTGGGCGCCGTTTTTGGTGACGGCCTTGGAGGGGTCGCTCCAGCTTGAGGGGCTGGGACATCGTCGTCCGAGTCATCAATGACCAGCCTCCTCTTACTCGCCCGCTTGCTGATGTCTTCACTCGGGGCAGCCCTCTTGCCAATCGGATCGCTCTGGATCTTTATGCTGCCAGCGGGTTTCTTGGCAGGCCGAGCCGGCACGTCATCATGGTGTATTTTGTATGGCTTCGAAATAATGGAGGCGTTTTCCTGCGAGAAAGATTCTTTGAACACTAAGGAGTGATACATCAAGATTGAAAGGCAATAGAAGAGTCAAGTCAATTTACCGGAGGAGGAGGGCGATATAGGCTGTACGGAAGGACCGGCAGCACGAGGCTGCGCTCGACTGCAATCCCAGTCGAGAATATCTTATACATACGGATCTTCAAAGTCTCGAAACTGAGGGATTCACGGTCTTCCCGATTGGGGTCCCTCTCGCCCTCGTACTCGAACGCGGGCTTGGACCTCTCCTTGATCGGGACCAGTCGGTTCCTGATGAAATGTCGAGTGATCTGCTCACCCCTAAGGCCCTTCTGCTTCATCTCCAAAATCTTCGCCAGAAGCTTGTTGGCTTCGTCCCAGTCTTGGGCTACTGGTACGGTGCTCCAATTGGGTATTGGCACCGAAGGAAGACCAACGAAGTTTGGCAGACTGGGTTCAGGGTTAGCAACATAGAATCAGTTTGCGTGCCAACCCTTGTTGGAGGATTTCAAGGGAAGAGAAAAATAGTCTCGGCGGAGGGATCCGCGGAGCTGGAAGCCGGCCCTACCAACGATGCAGGACTCATCTTTGTTCGGATGCGGCTTAAGGTAGAACATGCGCCGGAAGAGTTGAAAGTGGGGAAGGATGCCAAGGAATGCTTCGCAGACATGAATGAAAAGAGCAATATGTAGCATGGAATTGGGGTTCAAATGATAAAGTTGAAGGCCGTAATAGTCAAGAAGACCCTTAAAGAACTCAGAGGTGGGGAGGCCAAAACCACAATAGAAGAAAGAGGTAAAGACGACGAGCTCACCGGTGTTCGAAGTGGGGAACTCCTCACCGGCCGCCGGGCGCCAGCCGACGATCTCCTTGGGAGGGAGAACTCCGTGCTTCACCATCTCCTTGAGAGTCGATTCCTTGACATCCGAAGTCGCCCATTGATCGAAGGGGATCTTTTTCTCTCCTGCCATGGATGTGGTTTTGGGGGAAATGGATCTGGCTCGAAAGATGGGGATTTGGGATGGGGATTTCTGGAGATGGATGCGGAGGCTAGCTGGTGACGAAGCGTGAGCTTCTGGATCGGTGGATTAGGTGCGCACGCGAGCCTAGGGTTTTCCGCTGCAAGCTAGTGAACAGTGTTGCGAGTGGGGAAATTTTTTGGGAAGACGAAGTGGCGGGGATGACCTCGAGGCTTTGTAAGAGATTTGAGGGTTTTTGCTAAGTCATCTCGCGATTGGGCCGAGCCCATGAGAGACTTACGACCCAACGAAGGTGTGGCTTGACGCGTGTCCTTAGGGACTTAAGTGGATGAACTTGAGCAGATTTGCTTTGGCAATATGCATGTGTCTGAGTGCCCAGTACCTTTGGAAATTCTTTCATATCGCGGTTTGCACAATTTCATGAGAAGTTGGCACGATGCAATTTGAAAGGTGACAAACAGTGAAGCTTTTCATGGTTGCCTTGATGACAGGGACTGTTTGGTTTTTAAGCATTTGATTAAATGATTATATCAATGTTATTTTTCCACTTTGGTGAAGATCTTTTTAGATTGAGAGCAATATTATTGCAAGAGCTATTTAATTTTTTGGTCATATTTTTCAGATGACTGAAAAACTTGTTTGCCCATGAGGGATGATTAAAATATTTGTTTCGAGATGACTCAGGTAGATCCACTCGAATAAACATGAGCTTGCCGAGTGCTTTTCACCCGCGAGGGTTGATTGAGCTATTTATTCTGAGATGACTCGGGCAGATTCACTCGGACAAGCGTGAGCTTGCCGAGTGATGAGATTTTTTATGATTGCTTTAAGCATGAGCTAAGCATTTATATGAGAATGATTATTTATAGTTCTTGACTATATGCTTAGTTTGTTTTTGACTAATCACATAGTCGGGGGCTACACCTAATTAGGTGCATCAGGAGATGCACCTAGATATTTATTTTTTGGATATTTTCTAGCCCTTCACAGTCTTTGGAGCCACTCGGGAGATTCAAGCAGAGGTGATGGAATCACTCGGCGTTAGAAGCACTCGGCCAAAGAGTTGTTCGGCTGTGTGTTATTTTGGTCCGAGGTTGAGTTATCTTGTCAACTGCAAAGGACTCGGGGGCTACTGTGGAGATTATGGCAATCGGATATCCACATGGCAAGCTTATCCGACTGGAGATAGGGATAGGTTACGCCTGCCAATTATGTAAACTGGCTATGACTTGGGTATTACGTTGCCGATTAGATAAGGCAACGATCCATAGTCACGGTTTGGTAAGATTGAGGAGACCGACTTAGCGTAGGATAGGGTTTTCGACTTGTAATCCCGCCTCCCAAGACTATATAAGGGGGGTAAGGGGCGTCCCTTGAGGGATATCAGAAGTTAGATCAGATTTCATATGCAACACAAAAGCCATAGATCTTGAGATCAATAAACACTCGGCGGATCGAATCCCCGAAACAGGAGTAGGGTATTACCTCACGAGAGGGCCTAAACCTGTCTAAACCTTGTTTTACACCCAACCCATTGTGCTTGGCGATCTTGACTGCACCCCCAAATTTCTATTGCCGAAACCGAGTTTCGACAATATTGTTGTCGCAACTTATAATATTATTTTTATTTAAATTATCACATTTTTCTTTATTAAATCCTCGTGTTTATCACTATTTTATTTAGCCTGCTTGAGAATATTCTGAGCCCTGCTTGAATAAAAACAATTAGATGTTTTCAATAATTAGATTAAGGAATAGCTTGTAAATAATGGAAATATTGGCTGTTTAGCTTTGGCTATAAATGCCCCCATCAAAATTCCAAAATCATGTTTTCGGCTGGGCTCGGGGTGCTTGGTTTTGCTAGTCACACCTCGGCCGTCATAAGAACCGGTCTTCGGGCCTCTGTTGCAAAGCATATTTGTACTACCATCTGTCTAATGGGTAAGGTTAACACGTCGTCTAGTGCGGTCATGAACAAGAAAGACACGGATAGGGGCGAATGAGGTCCTAGCTAGGGCTGACGTCTCTGACAAGTGAAGGCTCAGAATGAGTTCGAGATGCCCGGGGGCATAGACTGTCTGCTCGACCCAGGGTGCCTGGCGGGGGAAGTCTACGTCAGTCTTCTTTGTTTAGGGCAATACTAAGCGATGAGTTATGTCATGGCTTTTGTCCGTATGCCGTGGAGGCATGTGGCACATCGCAACATGTGAGGAAGACATGTCTGGTGGGTAAAGATGTACACCTCTGATCAGAGTTTAATCTATTCGAATAGCCACGCCCTCAGTTATGGGCTAGCCAAACAATGAACCCAAGTTAGAATTTAATTCTGTTTAAAACTGAAATAATTGGAGTTAGCACTTGTTGGCTTGGTTAAGGCAAGATCGCGTTGATCCATGGCTTGATAATAATTTTACTAGAGATAGGCTCGTATGTTATTTAAATGCCTTTAAATATTTAAATGCTTTCAATTGTTGATTTTCTGCAAAACAGCCTTATATTTGAATTCTTTGTACCCTCTTGCATTAATTTTGCATTTCACAGGCATGGCTCGTTGAGTACGGTGGTTGTACTCAGGCTTGCAAATTCTTCCTCCTTTCAGAAGTGTAGTGCTTCTGAGTTGAAGACGGTGTTAGAGGACCAAGACTCAGACCCTAGTTGAGTTGGCCTATGGAGTGAAGCTGAAGCCCCGCTAGGATCGTCCTTCCTTTTCGCTGCTGCTATCCTTCGAGTGTGAGGACTAAGTGCTCTTCTGTAAGTATTTTATGCTTTATTTTATGTTTGGATCTGTGTATTAATTTGTCATTTTGTATACCCTGGTTGATACGTGGATAGGGATTTAATATACAAAATATTCTAGAAATTTGGGACAAATTTCTGGGCGTGACAAGTTGGTATCAAAGCCACCTCGACTTTAAGTTGAGCCAAATGGTCAAAACCCTATGGACAAGTTTTATGAAAACCTTATTTGCGAAAATATCTCTTTTATCCCTCTAGAGTCTTTGAAAAGTGGGTTGTCAAATTTCTCCCTTATCCCTCCACCTCTTTTAGATGTTGAATCTGGAGGACAAACCCAGTTGCTTATCAACCAGTGGAAGTCAAGTCTAGCCCCAAGCTTCAAGCAAGAAGATCAAGCCGTGCAGCCCCGAGTCAGCGCTTCTCAAGGATCAAGCGAAGCCTTCCCGGAGTTCACGTAAACCCAATCCTTCCCCGAAGGGTAGTGTTCGTTAGCTGTCAGATCATGTGTTGTTTGCTATGTGCATGTGTATGGTTTACATCGGTGGTGGGGATGTGACCATACTAGGTTGTTTGCCTAATCAACTTGAACAACAAAAGTACACCCACATTAGATCAATAGTTAAGCGGGTTAAGGTCTTGTCTTTAGTATAACTCCTTTTCCCTTGTCCTCTCCTTTCTCGTCCTGCAACAAATGGGTAAAGCCAAGGGCAATGTCAGTGGATCAAGACCCCAACAGTCCCATGGGTCAGCTCAAAACAACACTGCGAGTATTCCACCTCCACCTCCTGGGAATCCAACTCTAGCGCAGGTAGTGGCCAATCAAACACAGTTAGTGGCCATGATGATGCCGCTGATGTCACAATAGTATTAGCAGCAGCAGATGCAAGTTCAGATGCATGTTCAAGGTCAATATCAAGAGCAACACCAGCCTGCTCCGATGCAAGCCTGGTGACTCCTGCCAATAAACTGTTAAGTTCCCAAAAGTCAATGGCACCAATCCCGCCATCATGATGGAGGGAAATACATTACCTCTGCCATGGTTACACTGAGCAAGGTTGTAATGCAAGAAACAGTTCAAGGGATGTGCATGCCAGGATACCGATTGAAAAAGAGATGCAGTGTCCTAGAAGGAAGAAAGTTTTCGGTCAACCAATCAGCTAAAATTTTGGTACGCCACCGTCTGACTCTAAGAAGAGAAAGGCACCAGTATGGAATATAGGATGTGCCAGCAATATGATCATCACTGGTACAGAGTTTACTCCTGAAGATGCTGAGAACATTCCCCGACGCCTGAGAGGAAATACCTTCCGTGGTGCACGTCAGCTAACTCGACATCTCAGGCTACATGGTCCGTGTGGACCCCCGATTTTGAGTCGGGAATCTTTCGTGTTCATAGTACCATTTCCCTGGATCAAGTAGTTGGTACCCACGAATATAGTACTGGATAATCAAGTGCGCATGCACGAATAGTCTTACAATACCATTATTACATAAATAGGCCCGAAGGCATTGTTCATACCACAGGACCTTATGGTCCGAATACAACATAAAAACAGAGTTTAGATAAGGCAGCGGAAAGAGGCAGCGGCTCGTCAATTGCCACAGGCAACGACCGGGGCTAAGGTCTAGTATACGCCGTCAATTCCTTCGCCCTCCGGGTAGTACGCGTAGGGGTCTTCTGGCTCTTCATTTCCATCAGCTGGAGGTTTGTGCGTATAGCAAGGGTGAGTACCAACCGTACTCAGCAAGCCAACACAGAATTGATGCATATGATAAGGTTATTCAAAGAACATGGCTAGGGCTGTTTTTGCGAAAAGCCAGTTTTCACAATTCTTTTCACAAGTCTATCGACTAGCCAAATCAAGTTTTAATTTCATAGTTCATTAACCCAGCGACGGTTCTGTCTACCATCCATCGTGATTCCAAGGATGGCTTCCCGCCTCCGGTTCGTCATGATTTTCTGGGGAGTCCACCCCTTCTCGTATTCTCGAGAAGTTGATCCACCAGCAATTAAAATGATCATGCAAACCCATCCCAGTATTTTTAGTTCAAAGTCTAGCCAAGCGAAAGTCTTGTCACGATGCTCAATATCCGCGAGCACGGCTATTCGAATAGATTGATTCACTCACACTGCAGTGGATGTACACTTTACCCATACTCCGCGACGCCCAACAAATGAGCTGCGCCTCAACACATGAGACGGTCACGGCAAAGCCTTTCGATAACCTCACTTTGGCAGCACCCGCTCCATGAACTTAAGCCCTCATGCACTCTAGCCGTCCTTTTCTAGCGGTGAGAGGAGTTACGCGCACCGGGGTAAGGGAAGACTTTCCAATCTTTAAGTTTAATCAACATTAGTTTAATCCCACCATTCTTAACAAAGGCCGCAGCCTCATTCTCATCCCCTAACCACATCACGAGAGAACCATCTATGCAAGGATACCGCCTCCGCTCGGCTATCTAGTCGGCTAGGTCTATACCCATTCGAGAAGTACGGTTGTACGGCTCGTTTCCGGCTATCTCATGGCTCGGTCCTTAATTGACCAGGGTCGGCACTTGCCTTTTCCGAAATCCACCCAAATCATCCGGCCGCCCCAGTCTAAAACATTTGTGTAGTACTTTCAATTTTCATCAAACTTAGTTCATCATGGCCATGTGGCGCTCATGTCTCCACATGCCGAATCTCAACTACCTTCCCTAAGGTAGTTGCCCAAGCACAAAGCTTTTTCATAAAGTCATGAGTATGCATAATCTAAGTGTAGCATGGCTAAGCAGTTTACCGAAGTTATGCTTCGGTTGTTTGTATCACATCGCGAGTTACAAGGAGTAATTCTAAAGGTAATCAACAGCAAGGCATGGCATAACAAGTATAGGTAACTCTGTAAAGCATGCAGGTTTAGAGTTTAAAATAACATCATTTCGCAATTAGGTTCGATATGTTCAAAGGGTGTGAAGAC
Source organism: Oryza australiensis (assembly GCA_019925245.2). Taxonomy (NCBI): domain Eukaryota; kingdom Viridiplantae; phylum Streptophyta; class Magnoliopsida; order Poales; family Poaceae; genus Oryza; species Oryza australiensis. The sequence goes on from JAIFGZ020000436.1 coordinate 843,568, forward strand.
TTGCCTTGTTCGCACGCTTCTTGAGTGGGGTCTCCTGCGGGGTCAGTGTTCGCCTCCTCGGTCGCTAATCATACCCGCGGAAAGGAAAAAGAAAAATGGATTCCAGTTAACATCCGATAAGAACGAACGAAAAAGCATGAAAAATCGTAAAGAACTCTCCAAAATATTTTCCCCCTACGATCCTACTCGGGTTACGGAGGATTTTTATAGCAAAATCGGCCGTAGCGACGAGTTTCGACGTTTTAGGGTTTTTGTAAAAAGGATCGATAAAACGACGAAGCGGAAGTCTTGCGAATGTTGTTCAAGAGGTTCGTTGATATATCTTTGCCGAGTCCAATGGTTAAGTATAGTTTGAAGAAAAGAAAAGTAATATTAAATCTTCAAGAAAGTTTCACGTAAACGGAAGTTTCCCAAAAAAAAATCGTATATAGAAAATCACTTTACTCTGAGAAAAATACCCGAGAAAGCTATATATTTTTGCACAAATATTCCCCAAAATTCCCTAGAAATATTCTCCAATTTTTTTCTAAAATTTTTCCCTATTTTTTTTCTAATTTTTCTAATTTTTCTCCCTTCTTTCTTTTTTTTTCTTTTTTTTTCTTTTCTCAGCCGGCACTGTGCCTTCTCTCTCCTCTACCCCCCCCCCCCTCGTCTACCCCCCCTGCTGCCTGCTCGTCTGAACCGACGGCGATGGCGCGGCGGTAGAGGGCGGCGGCGACGATGGCGCGGCCCAAGATGGAAAATGGAATGGCGCGGGGCTCACCTAGCAGCGGCGGGTGACGGCAAACGGCGGCACGCGGTGGATGGCGGCGACGCGCGGCGCACGGTTCGGCAACCCGGCGACGGCGAGGGAGAAAAGAGGAGGAGGAGGAGGCGGCGTGGCTTGGGAGGAAATGGGGCTCGCCCTTATTTATAGGCGCACACGGGAGAGAGGTCACAGAGGGGAAGCGCGGGGTCCGGCGGCGACGGCGCGCGTGTGCCACGTGTCGGCGGGTCGCGGCGGGGTCCGGCGCGCATGGGGAACACGGCGACATGGCGCAGCTTGCGGCACGGCATGCGCGCGGCGGCGGCGGCTGCGGCGTCGGCGTGTCGCGCGGCGACAGAGGCGGCGCGGCGGCGGCGCGGCGGCGCGGCGGCGCAGCGGCGCGGGGCGGGGGCGGGGCGGCGTGGGCACGCACGGGCGACACGCGGTGCACGACGTGCGCGCGCGGGCGGGCCAAGCGCGGCGCTGGCGCGCGGGCGGCACGCGCGCGCGGGAGCGGGCGGACGGCGGCGGGCCGCGTGGCGTAGCGCGCGCGCAGCGGGGGCGGCGCGCGGCGGCGCGAGCGGCGGTCCGGCGCGGGCGCGGCGCGCGCGGCGCGCATGGCGCGCGCGGGTGTAGCGGCGCGCGGCGCGGCGCGCGCGCGTGGCGTGCGCGCGCGCAGGATGGTACGGCGTCGAACACGTGGCGGCTAATGAACGGTGCGTTTTCACTTTTTCCCGATTTTCTATTTTCTTTCCTTCTAAAAATTCCAAAATAAATTCTAATATTCTAAAAATAATTTTTAACTCTATATTTTAAACTTTTTCTTGACTTTCATTTTTCCACAATTATTTTTCATACTTATTTAAATTCTTTTTCCTAATTTTCATAATTTACCCATTTTTAATAAAAATACTTTTCCCAAATTTCGGTACGCCTCCCGAGGATTTTATTATTTATTTTGTATCTCAATTTATCTTCTCCCTACCAAAATTTTATTTTATACTTCCCAAACGCGCTTTCGCAAATCCGCTCTTTCCCTCAAATTCCTTTTTATAATCCGGATGCGGCTTTCGCACCACCGTTTTGACAACTCCGAAACCTCCCAATACACCGAAAAGGGAATTGACCACGACTAAATTTATGCAACTGAGCTGGCAAATAAGAAGCAACAAACCCGAGAAGAAGCAATAATCCAAAGTTTTTGAAAGTTCCGATTTTTTTATTACGTTCCGATTTTGGTTCTCCGATTTCAGGATGTTACAAACCTACCCCCCTAACAATAAATCTCGTCCCCGAGATTTCTTACCGGTTGCTGAGTAGGTGTGGGTATTCTGTCCTCAGGAACTCTTCGCTCTCCCAGGTAGCCTCTTCTTCCGTGTGATTGCTCCATTGTACCTTGTACATGCGCCATGATTTGGTCCGTGTCTTCTTTTCTGCCTCGTCTAGTATCTTGATTGGATGCTCCGGGTAAGTAAGATCACTGTGGACATGGATGGCTTCTAAGGAGCTTGCTCTTCGGTACCCGCAAACATTTCTTTAATTGTGACACGTGAACACGGGTGGACATCGGAGAGATTCTCGGGCAGTTCCAATTGGTAAGCCACTTCTCCTCTCCTAGCGTTTATCAAGAATGGGCCCACGTATCGTGGTGCGAGTTTCCCTTTGACCTTGAATCTCTGAGTTCCCCGTAGTGGTGAGACCTTTAGATACACGTAGTCACCTTCTTTAAATTCCAATTCTCTTCGACGGGTATCCGCGTAGCTCTTTTGTCGTGATTGAGCAGCTTGTAGTCGGTCCCGGATCAGCGAACCTTTTCCTCGGCCTCCTTGATTATGTCGGGCCCGAATACGGTGCGTTCACCGGTTTCGACCACATCAATGGGGTTCGACATCGGCGACCGAGATAAAGCTTCGTTGGGCGACATCTTCGGACGGCTTGATAGCTATTGTTGTAGGAGAACTCGGCGTACGACAAACATTTCTCCCAATCCTTGGTGAAATCCAATGCACGGGCTCTCGGCATGTCTTCTAGCACTTGATTCGTCCTCTTAGTCCGTCCGTCGCTCTGCGGGTGGTAAGCGTGATCGAAGGCGAGGTGACTCGCGAGTGCCTCGTGGACCTTGCTCCAAAAATGAGATGTGAATTGGGTACCACGATCCGATATGATCCTCTTTGTTACACCGTGAAGACATACAATCCTACTCATATATAGTTCCGCTAGCTTGGCGCTGTTGTAGTTAGTTTTCACCGGTATAAATGGAGTCTTGGTGAGCCGATCTACTATTACCCAAATGGAATCGTAACCGATCCACGTTTTGGGTAGTCCCACTATGAAATCCATGCCTATCTCGTCCCATTTCCATTCGGGAATCTTGAGTGGCTGCAACAAGCTGCGGTCGTTGATGTTCAGCCTTCACCCTTTGGCATACATCGCACATGGCTAGGTATTCGGCTACATCTCTCTTCATATTGGGCCACCAGTATTCTCCTTTCAAATCCTGGTACATTTTCGTGCTTCGGATGTAACGAATATGCCGATTCGTGGGCTTCCTTTAAGATCAATCCTCTCAAACCGCCTCGTTCGGCACACGATTCTTTTCTTGTACCACAGATTCCCTTGTCATCTACGAAAACTCCTTAGCGCGTCCAGCGCCATGCGTTCCTTGATTTCTGGGTTTCCTCATTCCCTTTTGGGCTTCCTCTATTTGAGTTCTCGTAGGGGTTGGATTTCCAGTGAGTTCACTTCTCCGTGAGGAATCAGTGCGATTGAGTCGGCCATTTCTTCTTGAAGTTTGTTGGCCATACCTCCCAATCCCATGTGGTTGCATTGGGCTTTGCGGCTCGGCGCATCGGCCACTACATTTGCCTTGCCGGGATGATAATGGATTCCTAGACTCGTAATCCTTGATCAACTCCAGCCATCGCCTCGTCGTAGATTGAGATCAGCTGAGTAAAGAAATATTTTAGGCTCTTGTGATCGGTATACACATCACGGTGGTTCCCGATCGATAGTGTCTCCGGATCTTCAATGCGTGTACAACCGTGGCTAATTCCAGGTCGTGTGTGGGATAATTCTCTTCGTGGGGTCGTAACTGTCGCGAGGCATACGCCACGACCTTCTCATCCTGCATCAACACTCCTCCCAATCCTTGCCGGGATGCATCACAGTACATCACAAAGTCCCTTCGGTTGTCGGGTAAGGTCAAGATTGGGGCAAAGTGGTTAACTTTTCTTTTAATTTCTCGAAGGCTTTTGGCACTTCTCATTCCATTCAAACTTCTTTTCCTTCTTCGAAGTTGAGTCATAGGTCGGGCTACGGTGGAAAACCCTTCGATAAACCGTCGGTAATAACCGGCCAAGCCCAAGAAACTCCGAACTTCCGTCACTGACTTGGGTGCCTTCCATTCCGTAACGGCTTCGACCTTGGCGGGGTCTACGGCTACTCCTCCGGCTGAAACCACGTGGCCAAGAAAAGCGACTTCCTTGAGCCAGAACTCGCATTTGCTGAATTTTGCATACAGCTGGTGCTCTCGTAACTTTTCCAGTACGAGTCGTAGATGCTCCGCGTGTTCCTCATCGTTCTTGGAGTAGATAAGTATATCGTCGATGAACACCACCACGAATTTGTCCAGGTATTCCATGAATACCTTGTTCATCAGATTCATAAAGTATGCAGGGGCATTGGTCAATCCAAAGGACATCACTGTGAACTCGTATAAGCCGTAACGTGTAGAGAACGCCGTCTTAGGAATATCTCCGGCTCTAATCTTCAACTGATGATATCCTGACCATAGATCAATCTTTGAGAACACCTGTGCACCCTTAAGTTGATCGAATAGGTCATCGATCCGGGGCAGCGGGTACTTGTTCTTGATGGTTACTTCATTCAGCGATCGGTAGTCCACACACATTCTCATACTCCCATCCTTCTTTTTGACGAAGAGTACGGGGGCTCCCCAGGGGGAAGAGCTGGGGCGTACAAATCCCTTCTCTTGTAGTTCCCTTATCTGCTTCTTGAGTTCCTCTAACTCGTTGGCCGGCATTCGATAGGGTCTCTTGGATATGGGGGCAGTACCAGGCATTAGATCGATGATAAATTCTACGTCGCGATCCGGGGGCATTCCGGGTAATTCCTCGGGAAACACATCCGGGTATTCTTGTACTACTGGCATTCCGCCTAGAGGTAGCATGGTGAACACTCCCGCAGCTTGTTCACATAGCTTTGGGTTTTGATCCATAGTTATGCTCATCGGTGATCCCCACGGGGTGGATACCGTGACTTCCCTTCGACTGCAGTCTATAATTCCATTATTTTTGGTCAACCAATCCATTCCGAGTATGACATCTATGGTTTGGGGCGATAACACCATAAGGTTTGAGAGAAACACCACGTCTCTAATCCGTATGGGCACATTAATGCAGGCATGGGGTACGGTTATGTCTCCCCCAGGTGAGTGTACCAACATAGGCCTCTTAAGTGCTACTTGGTGTAGGTGGTGTTGTTTACTTACTTGGGAAGATATGAATGAATGCGAGGCTCCGAATCGAATAAAACTTTAACGGTGTAGAGTTGATAGAGAACATACCCATCAATACGCTCCGGTCCTCCTGTGCTTCTTCGCCCGCACATGATTCACACGGCCACGTCGAAACCCGGTGGCGGCCTCGTTGGGTAGCGGGGTCCTGAAGGACCTCGCCCCGCCGCAGGGTGGGGGTTCCTCGGACGGGCGTTGCATTGGCGCCCTGCGCACGGGCGTTGCGTGGTTTTGGGCAGCTATTGGAGTAGTGCCCGAATTCTCCGCAATTGAAACAACTCACATTCCTTCTTCTGGAGCAGCTAGGGTTGGTGTGGGCGTACGTAAGCGAGGTGTAGCGACTGTTGACATGGTCGGAAGCGGAGAACGTCCGGTTGCCGAACGTTTGGCTTCCATCCGGACGGGGTGGCTCCTTGGGGCGTTGTGGCGTTCCCCGAAATGGGCGAGCCATAGCGAGCCGCCTCTTGCGGTTATTGTCTACCACCTTTTGGTCATGTTCAAGTCGGACGACCTTGTTGATGAGGCTTTGGAAACCGGTGTGATCCCGCCCGATCATTGGTCCCTCGGTTCGTCATTTAGTCCCTCAATGAATTTGTCTATCTTTTCTTCTTCGTCCGCCGGTCACGGTGGCGTAATGGGTAAGCTGGGTGAACTTGTTCAGATATTCTTGTACCGAGGTGTTCCCTTGACGCAGCTGCGGAACTCGTTCTTCTTCATCCTCATCACTGCAGTGGCACGAAATTCTCACGGAACGCAGCCGTGAATTCCTCCCATGTTGGCTCGCCGGCGTCTTCGGCTCGTGTCTCCTTGTAGGTGTCCCACCGGTCACTCGCGGGACCCTCCGGTGGTTAGTAGCGAAGACAACTCTATCGGCTTCTCGGACTCGACGAGGGTTAACTTCTTCTCTATCACTCTTAGCCAATCTTCGGCATCCATAGGCTCTTCGGCCGTGGAAAAAGTGGGCGGCTTAGTTCTCATGAATTCCCCGAGACTCGATCCTCCTCGACCTCCTTGATTATTAGCAATCGCTTGGAGTAGCCGGGTGCATAGCCATGACCTCCGCCGGGGTGGAGGGGTTGGGTTCCGGCGGGTTTTCGTTGGTTGCCGTGGCTCGCGACGATGTGCCATCGAAGAAGGGAGATGAATTAAGAGAGCGGACTAGTTTAGGTTATGGTTCACGGGAAATTTTTCTTCAAGTTCTTTCGAATGATCTTCAATCAACAGACAAGGTGAAATAATAATAAGCATACGAATTAAGACATCGCAAGGCGATGCCGGGTTCATCATATTACATAAGGGTACATGGACTGTACACACACGTCCTCCATGCCAGATAGCAATAATAATTATATCGTCCAACTACATCAACTAATTAAGGGGAAATAGGAAGCGCCGCAAGGCTGGGAGGGTTCTTCCGCCTAGTCATCCAACCATCCGCAAGAGCCGGCGCCGGAAGTGGGTGGTCCGTGAAGCAAACCGAAGTCCCCACGGCTCGGAGGTGGTGGCCTCGGAGTCACGCCGAATCTTCCGACTCGGTGGTCGCGTACTCTTGCGAGCAGTCTGGCGGGTGAGGGGGCCTCCCGTGTGAGTCAGGCGACGAGGGGGAACTTCCTCCTCCATTGAGTCGGTGTCGCTAGACTCCCATTTGATCTCCATGGGCTCTGCCTCAGACTCCGTATCGGTGTAGATGCGGATGGGGTTACCCTCTCCGATCCGGCTCGGAGCTCGGGGTGGGTCCCATGGATGTGGCGGCAGTGGGGTCTACCAGGTACGGTGCAGGCTCTGTGCTCAACATGAAAGCTTGCTCCATCATAGCTTGAAAAGTATCTAAGCTTGCTGGAGTCATAAGGTAATAGTGGTCGGGCACAGGGGCAGGAGGTGATGGTACAGGCTCAGTGGAAGTACCTGCAGCGTAGACAGGACGAGTGCGCAGCTGTTCCTCTAGCTGGTTGATCTGCTGCTTGCTCTTCCTGAGCTGCTCTTCCAGCTCTACCAGAGCCTCCCCTCGGGCCATGTAGCGGTCCGAGAGTTGCTTCGAGCACCATTAGCTGCGGCTGAGTGCGGCATGCTTATCTGGTCTCCACGGCCTTGGTGGCATGGAGCCGGATCATTGAGGCGTGACTGCGATCGTTGATCTCGAGCAGGGCCTCCTCGTAACAGTCGTCTGCTGTCTCCGCCCAACGCGATAGACGCGTGACCATCGGGTTGTAGCAGCAGGGGGTAGCCTCCACGGTGCAGACCGGGTTGCCCTCTTCGCGGTAAGGATGATGCACGAACTCTGTCATTGTGAGTTCGGCACGGTGTTCCGCATTAAGGCGAAGGAAGGCCTCGCGAGCTGCATCCTGAATAGCTGCTTCTGCTAGGTCCCGGTGGTAGCGGGTATGGAAGCAGTAAGATGTCTCGCTTCCCATGCGGGCTTCTATGGATACAGCTGCCTCCCAGGCTGGATACTCTTCGGAGCCATGCCTTTTGGTGTGATAGGTGGGTGGTTCCGGGTACCTCAAGCACCATAGTAGGGACTGAAGTTGTACCACGAACCCCTCGTCTCGCGGAACAGTGACTTCCCAGGTTCCGTCGTGGTTTGACATCTGCTTTTACAGGCAACTTAGGGTTAGCGGAAGGGAGCTATCATAATCATTTGGTAAAAAGAAATACGGATGCAGAAAAGATATATTTGCATTTTCGGAAATAATAGTTTAATACTCGATCCTACCGTAGGGATATTTCCCTTTAGCCATCGGTTAGAGGTAGGGCGCCATTTGGTCTTAGCCTACGGTCGCATGGCTCGATACCAGCTCTGTGGACCCCGATTTTGAGTCGGGAATCTTTCGTGTTCGTAGTACCATTTCCCTGGATCAAGTAGTTGGTACCCACGAATAGATCTTGGATAATCAAGTGCGCATGCACGAATAGTCTTACAATACCATTATTACATAAATAGGCCCGAAGGCATTGTTCATACCACAGGACCTTATGGTCTGAATACAACATAAAACAGAGTTTAGATAAGGCAGCGGAAAGAGGCGCGGCTCGTCAATTGCCACGAGCAACGACCGGGCTAAGGTCTAGTATACGCCGTCAATTCCTTCGCCCTCCGGGTAGTACGCGTAGGGGTCTTCGGCTCTTCATTTCCATCACCGGAGGTTTGTGCGTATAGCAAGGGTGAGTACCAACCGTACTCAGCAAGCCAAACAGAATTGATGCATATGATAAGGTTATTCAAAGAACATGGCTAGGGCTGTTTTTGCGAAAAGCCGTTTTCACAATTCTTTTCACAAGTCTATCGATTAGCCAAATCAAGTTTTAATTTCATAGTTCATTAACCCGGCGACGGTTCTCGTCTACCATCCATCGTGATTCCAAGGATGGCTTCCCGCCTCCGGTTCGTCATGATTTTCGGGAGTCCACCCCTTCTCGTATTCTCGAGAAGTTGATCCACCAAGCAATTAAAATGATCATGCAAACCCATCCCAGTATTTTTAGTTCAAAGTCTAGCCAAGCGAAAGTCTTGTCACGATGCTCAATATCCGCGAGCACGGCTATTCGAATAGATTGATTCACTCACACTTTGCGGTGGATGTACACTTTACCCATACTCCGCGACAGCCCAACAAATGAGCTGCGCCTCAACACATGAGACGGTCACGGCAAAGCCTTTCGATAACCTCACTTTGGCGTACTCCGCTCCATGAACTTAAGCCCTCATGCACTCTAGCCGTCCTTTTCTAGCGGTGAGAGGAGTTCGGCGCACCGGGGTAAGGGAAGACTTTCCAATCTTTAAGTTTAATCAACATTAGTTTAATCCCACCATTCTTAACAAAGGCCGCAGCCTCATTCTCATCCCCTAACCACATCACGAGAGAACCATCTATGCAAGGATACGCCTCCGCTCGGCTATCTAGTCGGCTAGGTCTATACCCATTCGAGAAGTACGGTTGTGCGGCTCGTTTCCGGCTATCTCATGGCTCGGTCCTTAATTGACCAGGGTCGGCACTTGCCTTTTCCGGAATCCACCCAAATCATCCGGCCGCCCCAGTCTAAAACATTTGTGTAGTACTTTCAATTTTCATCAAACTTAGTTCATCATGGCCATGTGGCGCTCATGTCTCCACATGCCGAATCTCAACTACCTTCCCTAAGGTAGTTGCCCAAGCACAAAGCTTTTTCATAAAGTCATGAGTATGCATAATCTAAGTGTAGCATGGCTAAGCAGTTTACCGAAGTTATGCTTCGGTTGTTTGTATCACATCGCGAGTTACAAGGAGTAATTCTAAAGGTAATCAACAGCAAGGCATGGCATAACAAGTATAGGTAACTCGTAAAGCATGCAGGTTTAGAGTTTAAAATAACATCATTTCGCAATTAGGTTCGATATGTTCAAAGGGTGTGAAGACTTGCCTTGTTCGCACGCTTCTTGAGTGGGGTCTCTGCGGGGTCGTGTTCGCCTCCTCGGTCGCTAATCATACGCGTGGAAAGGAAAAAGAAAAATGGATTCCAGTTAACATCCGATAAGAACGAACGAAAAAGCATGAAAATCGTAAAGAACTCTCCAAAATATTTTCCCCTACGATCCTACTCGGGTTACGGAGGATTTTTATAGCAAAATCGGCCGTAGCGACGAGTTTCGACGTTTTAGGGTTTTGTAAAAGGATCGATAAAACGACGAAGCGGAAGTCTTGCGAATGTTGTTCAAGAGGTTCGTTGATATATCTTTGCCGAGTCCAATGGTTAAGTATAGTTTGAAGAAAAGAAAAGTAATATTAAATCTTCAAGAAAGTTTCACGTAAACGGAAGTTTCCCAAAAAAATCGTATATAGAAAATCACTTTACTCGAGAAAATACCGAGAAAGCTATATATTTTTGCACAAATATTCCCCAAAATTCCCTAGAAATATTCTCCAATTTTTTTCTAAAATTTTTCCCTATTTTTTTCTAATTTTTCTAATTTTTCTCCCTTCTTTTTTTTTTTTTTTTTTTTCTTTTCTCGTGAAGCCTTGTGCCTTCTCTCTCCTCTACCCCCTCGTCTACCCCCGCTGCCCGCTCGTGCGAACCGACGGCGATGGCGCGGCGGTAGAGGCGGCGGCGACAGCGATGGCGCGGCCCAAGATGGAAAATGGAATGGCGCGGGGCTCACCTAGCGGCGGCGGGTGACGGCAAACGGCGGCGCGCGGTGGATGGCGGCGAAGCGGCGGCGCACGGTTCGGCAACCCGGCGACGGCGAGGGAGAAAAGAGGAGGAGGAGGAGGCGGCGTGGCTTGGGAGGAAATGGGGCTCGCCCTTATTTATAGGCGCACACGGGAGAGAGGTCACGAGAGGGGAAGCGCGGGGTCCGGCGGGCGACGGCTGCGTGTGCCACGTGTCGGCGGTCGCGGCGGGGTCCGGCGCGCATGGGGAACACGGCGACATGGCGCAGCTTGCGGCACGGCATGCGCGCGGCGGCGGCTGCGGCGTCGGCGTGTCGCGCGGCGGCGAGGCAGCGCGCGGCGCGCGGGCGGCGCGGGCGGCGGGCGCAGCGACGCGGCGCGGGGCGGGCGGCGTGGGCACGCACGGCGACACGCGGTGCACGACGCGCGCGCGCGGGCGGGGCCAAGCGCGACGCTGGTACGCGCGGGCGGCACGCGGCGCGCGGAGCGGGCGTGCGGCGGCGGGCGCGTGGCGAGCGCGCGCGGCGGGCGGCGCGCGCGGCGGCGCGGCAGCGGCGGGGTCCGCGCGATGGCGCGCGCGGCGCATGGCGCGCGCGGGTGTAGGGCCGGCGCGCGCGCGGCGGGCGCGCGGCGCGTGGCGTGCGCGCGAGGATGGTACGGCGTCGAACACGTGGCGGCTAATGAACAGTGCGTTTTCACTTTTTCCCGATTTTCTATTTTCTTTCCTTCTAAAAATTCCAAAATAAATTCTAATATTCTAAAAATAATTTTTAACTCTATATTTTAAACTTTTTCTTGACTTTCATTTTTCCACAATTATTTTTCATACTTATTTAAATTCTTTTTCCTAATTTTCATAATTTACCCATTTTTAATAAAAATACTTTTCCCAAATTTCGGGTATGCCTCCCGAGGATTTTATTATTTATTTTGTATCTCAATTTATCTTCTCCCAACCAAAATTTTATTTTATACTTCCCAAACGCGCTTTCGCAAATCCGCTCTTTCCCTCAAATTCCTTTTTATAATCCGGATGCGGCTTTCGCACCACCGTTTTGACAACTCCGAAACCTCCCAATACACCGAAAAGGGAATTGACCACGACTAAATTTATGCAACTGAGCTGGCAAATAAGAAGCAACAAACCCGAGAAGAAGCAATAATCCAAAGTTTTTGAAAGTTCCGATTTTTTTTTACGTTCCGATTTTGGTTCTCCGATTTCAGGATGTTACAGTCCGCCCAAGCCGAAAGATAATAAATCAGAAGAGATGTTCTCTGATGATGATGATGATGATGAAGCAATCTCTGAAGGCGTTAGTGAAAAATAAATGGAGTCCAAAACACGTATTCATTGTGAAGAAATTGGACACACTGCGAGCATGTGCATCCACACCCGCCACTGTGGTAAAGACACCCATATGCCAGAAGACTATCCGATGAGGATTGTCACATGTTTCTTGTGTGAGGGAACGGATCACATGCCTAAGGACTGTCAACTAATTTTGGTCTTAGATAAGGACAAGGAAAACCAAAGGACATCTCGACGGCCTGTCAGTCGACTTGTGGTTGGTGCCATCAATGGTGATGATGTTCCTGATCATCAATCAGCTCCAACCTCAGTGAAGATCACCGGTGGTAAAAGAGGCATGGAAAACTAGGCTCACGAGTCAGTGCACATTTCAGTTCCAGCTACGAGCCTATAGACCCAGAAGAGTGCACCTCGTGATCTATCTGGTCGGATTTGTTTTAATTATTGAAAGCCAGGTCACTATTTTAATAAATGTCCACTTCCAAGATTAGCAAAAGAAGCCCGTCGTTGCTTCAACTATGGGGAAACATGTCATTTATTTGGAGGTTGTCCAGTGCACAAGCACCAAGTTACCCGCACCGACTCTCACTTTGTAAGCTTCCCTAGCTTCAGCACAATGTGGACAAATCCAGCAAAAAGATACCCGTAAGGTAAAGGATACTAGTTGTCGCCAGTACCAGGCCACAAGGCTTCCATGAAAACCAGCAAGGCACCTTGTGCTGTCTCAGCCCAAATGCTTGGCAATCGATCGAGTAAGAGCAACACCTCAAGCAAGAAGGTCCTACATACTATGGCTACTAAGAAGGTTGTTATCTTTCCAAGGAAAATCTACATGCAAGACAGTGTCCCCATTGGAACACCAGCATGTAAGCAAGGACAGATCGAGTCAATCATGCCAAAATCATAGGAGTAACGGTCACACTAGTAGAGACGTATGCTAGTCAAGTCTGCAACAGATTACAAGTGCTTAATCTTTAAGTAATTTTGCTTGTACAAAGAGGTTTCATGACAGTTATGTAAAAAGAAGGAAAATATTTAATAAATTTTGAGATATATAGTTCCTCTTTTTTTTGTGATTCATCTGGAGTATCCAAAAGCAAGTATACTTTTATAACCGCTAGTATCATAAGAAACCTAGAGTTTCATTTTCCCCACTCATTCTAATTTGGTTAGACTCCATGGCATGATTGCTAACCATGTCAAGTAAATGGTCAATCAAGAAAATACGAATGGTCAGACCATAGTAACATTCGACATGATACGATCTCTTTAAATGTCAAAATGTCAAAATACGAATTTAGAGTCTGTGGTTCCATAAAAGTCAGTTTCAAGGTTTCAGGAACTACTCCACTAGTTATGAGTCAAAGTGGATTCGCAGAATACCATAGGTGCCAATGTTAACTGGGCACCTAAGGAAAGAAAGATATCCCAACTCTGCAGCCGGATCAAGGTCGGCGCGAACGGGAATCAACCGGTGTAAGTCGCAGAAATCGTAGAGGTCAGCAGACCAACCCAACCCCACCATACCTTCTTTCTTTCTAGCCCAAATCTCGGGACGAGATTCCTGTAGGGGTAGGTTTGTGACGCCCCAATTTTCGTTTGAGATTAAAAATCATTTAATAATTCATATTATAGAAATTAAATAAAATTTAAAGTAAATTAATCCAGTGAAATTAATAAGGAAATAAAAATTTCCTTTAAAAATCATGGCTAAAAATATTTTTAAATATTCTCCATGCCCTAAAGTGCTCTCTGAAATTTTCTCGGATTTTTCGAGCTCAAATATTAATTTTAATAATACAAAAGCATTTTAGGAATTATTTAAATAAATAAATTAATCAGTAAATGATATGGTAATATTTTTATTAAATACTTTGAGTGTCCTTCTATTTTCAAGTTTTTTTTGAGCTTATTTGAGCATTGAAAGTATTTATGAAAATTCAAAGATCATTTCATCAATCAATTTAAATGGAAAAGTAATTTAATTTCTCTCTCGTGGTTGTGGGCCAAATTCTGGAAGTCTGTTTCCCCTCCCTTTGTTTAGTCCAGCCACCCTACCTCTGTTCAGAAAGTCTGCTTTGCTTCCTTGCTTCATTTCTGCCCAATACAATTAAGGAAAGAAAAGTCTGCTTCACCTTCCTTGCGCTACAGTGCATCTTCAACCTCTAGCCAGCTGACTGTTCTCTCTCCCTTGCAGACTCAAGTGCCACTGCCCCTCTCGATCTCCCTCCTCAGTGTTCTCCCCTTCCATTGATTGCAAAAATTGATTCCCCTTCACCTCCTCATCACTTCCTCCATAATTCCCCACCCAATCCCGCGGTATTCGTTGTGGATTTCGATTTCTTTCATCAACGGCAAGCTCCACTATGGCCGACGCCATTCCTCTCCATCCCCGGCATTCCCCTCCTCCACCCGACGACCCTCCCCCTCCCCTCCATGCCTATTTCCTCCCTTCCACGCCTATAAATGTCCCGGACGCTCCCCTCTTTCATTCCGCCAACTCCCAAGCTCTCCTGTGTGCTGGAACCACCTCCTCGCCGTTTTTCCTTGTCGCCACCGCTGGCTGCCACCTTCGGTGGTCCTTCCTAGTCGACCGGAGCCACGCAAGACCCTGGCAACGCCATCCTCGGAGTCACAGCCACCTTCCCTTCCTCAGCCACCCTTCCGTTTTGCCCAAAGTCCACCAGTAGCACGCCCAGTCGACAACTAGTGAACAACGACGTCGTTCTCCACCTTCGGCATCTCCTTTCTCCCTCTCCGCCCCCTCACCCACTGACGTTAGCCTCGACCCGCTAACATCATCCCGACCCTTTTCCTTTGTAGAAATAATTAAAAATTGTGTAATAAATCAATTTAATTTCCGAATTCATTTAAATGGTCAAAAACTTCTAAAATTCATATGTAATTCATACGAACTCCAAATTGGGCCATTCGAATTACAAAATTCATCTAAAATTAAGATCCACATGTTTGTTTACTTTCCATGTACTGTTTATTTGGTTTTTATTAGGGTCTTTTAATGTTTTGCGTTCCAGCGTGTATACTTCATCGTTTCGGAGGTTCGTGCTCGCGATGAAAAGAGTTTAGAAGATTGCTTGAAGGAGCAAGGCAAGTCGTGTCATTTTGAGCATATTGTTTTCTCAACTTATAAAATTATGTTTATTTAAATTATTGCATTTTGTGTTGTTAAATCCCGCGTTTATCACTATTTTATTTAGCCTTACCAATTCTCCTTGTTATAGCCCTATTACTTGTATTATTATGATCCTTATTAACTCTAGGAAAAATAAAAATAGTGAGCACTTAATATATGTGGCACTCACTAGCAAACTTAAGAATATTCTTAGCCCTGCTTGAATAGAAACAATTAGATGTTTTCAATAATTAGACTAAGGAATAACTTGTAAATAATGGAAATATTGGCTTTTTAGCTTTGGCAATAAATGCCACCTTCAAAATTCCCCAAACATGTTTTTGGCTGGGCTCAGGGTGCTTGGTTTTGCTAGTCGTACTTCGGCCATCATAAGGATTGGTCTTTGGGCCTTTGTTGCAAAGCATATTTCATACTACCACCTGTCTAATGGGTAAGGCTTAACATATCGTCTAGTGCAATCATGAACAAAAATGACATGGATAGGGGTGAATGAGGTCCTAGCTAGGGTTGATGTCTCTAGCAAGTGAAGGCTCAGAATGAGTTCGAGATGCCTGGGGGCATGGACTGTCTGCTCGACCCATGGTGCCTGGCGGGGGAAGTCTATGTCAGTCTTTTTTGTTTAGGTGTTAATGATCAAATTTGGTAAATCATGCATCGGATTTGGAGTTGGGATGTATCGGGTTCGATCTCTGACGAGAGATAAAGCTTGTTATGGCAGCTTACACTCTCGGAATTAGTGCTTTCATCTTTATGACACTCTAGTCCTGTTTACGTAAATCATTGAGTTATCATATATGTTATATAATCTAGATCGATATTGCTGTCTAACCCTAATCGACTAGTATTTGTTACTAGACAATGGACGATAGGGTTAGATGCCAATGTTGACTTAAATTATATAGTGTATCCACCATCTCGAAAGGTTTTCATCGATTTGTTTAGATCTTGTGCTTCTATTTATGCTTAGTGTTGCATCGGTTGAGTCTGACCTACTAAGTAATATCTTGAATCATAATATCTATCATGTCTCATGATTGCTATTAGAGATAGTATTGGGGTTTCAGCCGATATTACCTACTTTGGCAATCCTGTTTCTTATATGTTTACTTGATATGCTAAATCTGCCTTTTATACTAAGATCTCACTGTGACGAAATATATTAAGCTTGTTATCGATCTGTTAGGTTATCTTAACACTTGATCGATTCCTGTTTAATGTATTTAATCTATATTGATATCTTGGTATAGAGTGGTATTAGAGTATTAGCCGATACATGTTAGATTTACGACATCGGCTATGCTGTAAATAAGTATAATCTTCGTTTTAAAGTACTTTTAGACATAAGTGATTTATAATGTCTCAGCACGCTGCCGATCTATCCCGATCACTTGGTTTAAATGTATTTCGAGACTTAGATTATATATTATGAATATCTACAGCCGATCGATAAGATCTAATTTCCCATTGCCGATTCTATGTGTACAACATCGGCTCAATATCGAACGATACGTCATCGGCCACTAGCTGATCGACTATCATTTACGGACTAACTCTGTTTTCTTTGTTTGTTTCTTGTTGGTTGAAGGATCAAACCAACTGGCACGCTTTACGAACCTTAAAAGCAAAATTTGGACCTGCACTAGAGTTAAGCAGATCTCTCAGGCCAGTGCGTGACATTTTTACCATCAACACACTTTTGGCACGCCCGGTGGGACATGACAAGACATCATGGTGGACATCAAGTCTTCAAAAATTGACCCAGAGAACATTATCCCCGTCACCATGGACAAACTCATGCTAGAATAGAAGGCCAAGTTTGAAGAAATGATGAACAAGCTGCAGAACCAGTTTTTGCACTTGTTCGTCCAAACTTGCTCGGGCACGGTTGTTTAGTGGTACAAGGTAGTTTTGCCAGGCACTGATGAGCCCGAGTCAAGTTCTGGCTAGGAAAGCAAACCTCAGGACATCAAGCAAGAAGAAGGCCCAGAACTCAACAATCTACAACATCGGATCGATTACGTCTTGCATCACGCCTTGATCTACCAACCGGGAATTCTTGTTAACACTATGAACAACATGATCAATTCCGTGGTTGATAGTCGGATTGCCGACCATCAAGCCAAGGGGCCAGTGTTTCTTCTTGAGGGTAATTTT
This sequence comes from Oryza australiensis, assembly GCA_019925245.2. Lineage (NCBI taxonomy): Eukaryota > Viridiplantae > Streptophyta > Magnoliopsida > Poales > Poaceae > Oryza > Oryza australiensis. Next base: position 860,608 of record JAIFGZ020000436.1, read on the forward strand.
CCGCCATATAGGACTCTGGTTACCAGCAAACATTTGCTTCGGGAGTTGACCGAAACGCGATGGCATCAACATCGGCACTGGAAAGCCGATTGCATCATCGTCGGCCACGAAGCAACAAGAGTTTAACCCTTTTTTCGGTCAAACCGCAACCTCAACACATGGGGCATAACATCCCTCAGGTTTCTCAAGACCAAATTTTGGCCATGTTCAGAACAAACCAGTGGGCTGTTGAGCCGATTCGGCAGTTACCGATGACGCAGTAGGCACCAATCCAGCAACAGCATCAACCCATCGGGACTTAGTTTGTTCCTGATCATCAAGCCTATGGGGTGCATCAGTCTCCTCAACATCACCAGGGGGCAATGTCAATTTTGAATATCAGCTCCATTCATCTCAAGTGCAGTATCGGCAAGGGGCATCACCACAACCCCAGTACGTCCCTCAATTCAACTAATTCGAGCCGATACAGCAACAGGTTCAAGGAACACTCAACAGAAGCCTTGGGCTGACATGATTGCTGATGTGATGAGGGAACAGTTTTGCCTCAAGCCCAAGGATATTGGTAATTTGTATCGGCATCCATATCCGGAATACTTTGAGAGGGTACCATTACCGAACCGATACAAGGTACCAGACTTTTCAAAATTCTTAGGGCAAGACAACGTGTCGACTTATGAGCAGGTCAGCCGATTCTTAGCTCAGTGTGGTGAAGCATCGGCTACTGATGCTCTAAGGGTTAGATTATTCTCTCTATCCTTATCTGGATCGACTTTCACATGGTTTTCGTCTTTGCCATACAATCCCATCCAAAGTTGGGCCGATCTAGAGAAGCAGTTTCACAAATACTTTTATAGTGGGATCCATGAGATGAAACTGTCCGATCTCACAGCTATCAGGCAGAAGCATGATGAATCCGTACAAGACTACATTCAGAGGTTTAGAGATATGAGGAACAGATGCTACAGCCTGATTCTATCAGATTTTTAGCTAGTCGATCTTGCTTTCCAATGCTTGTTGATGCCATCTAAGGAAAGGTTTTCAGCTCAAGACTTTGAAAGCTTGGCTCACTTGGCTAAAAAAATAACAACACACGAACAAAGATTTCAAGAAACCAAGAAAGCGTTTAAAACGGTTAGCCACATTGCATATGCCTCTGAATCCGAAGAAGATGAGGATTATTCCGAAGTAGCAGGAGCCGAATGGGCAAGAAACAAGAAGGTTGTTACATGTAAATGGGTCAAAAATTTGGACAAGGAGGAAAAATATGACTTTAACATTACCAAGGCTGACAAGATTTTTGATCTGCTACTCGGGAGAAACAAATCCAACTTCCTGCTGGCCATGTGATTCCATCGGCTGAGGTGTTGAAAAAGAGGAAGTATTGTAAATGGCATAACACTGGATCTCATAGTACCAATGACTGCAAAGTTTTTAGGCAGTAGATCCAATCGGCTATTGAAGCAGGGAAAGTAAAATTTGAAGATTCAAAAAAGCCGATGAAAGTTGATGGTAATTCTTTTCCTGTCAACATGGTTCACACAAGTGGGAGAATAACCGATGGAAAGGATTATCGGCCCACACCGCTCAATTCTGCTAGAATAATCAACAAATATCAGAGGAAGCATGACATGCAGGAAGAGGAGTACTACGAGAAGGACGACAATTTTGATCCCCATTGGAGCTGCGAATTCTTCAGGTTCTGCTGGAATGAAGGGATGAGACTGTCGTCGGTAGAAGAATGTCCAGCATGCAGCTATGATAGAGACTATGCTAGAGAATCTGGCCGATCTCGTCCTGAGGAAAATCGGCTAAGATAGAGAAAACTCCCTATTCATTAGAGATTGGGTCCAATTCATCAGGATTTTCTGCAGGAGGATTTTAATGAAGATGAAGATGAGACCATGAACCCACAATGGTGCCCTTCTGGTACTTTAACTAAGAGTCAGAAGAGGAGGGTTCAAAAGATGAAGAGCAAGGGATGTTTTCAGGAAGTACAAGCGAAGATTGATCATCGGCTGAAGAGGAAAAAGCAAGAACGCTCAAAGAAAGAGTGGTGTGTTTAGAGCAAGGTGTTTTCAGCCAATGAGGTCAAAGCTGACAAGGCAAAACGGGCAGCTAAGGGAAAGGCTGTTGCTTCTGCATCGGTTAACATGGTATTTGTATTACCAGCAGAATATGAGGCTAGCCAAGCCAATTCAGATCTTGAGGAAGAATCCTTAGCCAAGTTGGTTTTGTCCCCAAAACAAGCTATCTTTGAGAAACCATAAGGGACAAGACATCGGCACCTCAAGCCACTGTATGTCAAGGGGTTTGTCAATGGCAAGTCGATGTCCAAGAAGTTGGTTGATGGTGGGGCCGCCGTGAATTTAATGCCATATGCTACATTCAAGAAGTTGGGAAGGAGTTCAGATGATCTCATTAAGACCAATATGATTTTGAAAGATTTTGGTGGCAATCCATCGAAAGCCAAAGGAGTTTTGAATGTGGAGTTGACAATTGGCAGCAAGACTGTCCCTACCACATTTTTTGTCATCGATGGGAAGGGATCATATAGCCTGTTTCTTGGGAGGGATTGGATTCACGCGAATTGTTGTATTCCTTCGACCATGCATCAGAGTCTAATCCAATGGCAAGGCGAACAAGGTGGAAATCGTGCCAGCCGACAGGTCAGTCAATATTGCCAATGCCGATTTAACTCTTTGGGAGATGGATGGAATTGATTGCTTGTCTGGAAATATTTGGCAAGGAGATTATCTAAAAGTATCCGACTATGACATACAACCAATTGGAGATGAATAGCCTCGATTATTGCTTTGAGGGCATCGTGGAGGGTTCAAGTTTCTACACCAAGGACACTGTAGATGATCTCGATGGCAAATTGGGACAAGGCTTCATGTCGGTTGATGATTTGGAAGAAGTTGATATAGGTCCAGGAGATAGGCCTAGGCCGACTTTCATTAGTAAAAATTTGTTTTCTCATTTTAGAACCAAGCTAATAGAACTTTTGAAAGAATATAAATATTGCTTTGCTTGGGAATATTTTAAGATGCTAGGACTTAGCCGATCGATTGTAGCAAACCGGCTTCCTATCAAACCAGCATATCGGCCATATAAACAAGCACCTAGGAGATTCAAAGGCGATATGTATGATGCTATCAAAGTCGAAACCACTCGATTGTTTGATGCTGGTTTTATTTGGCCATGCCGATATGCTGAGTGGGTTTTCAATATAGTTCTAGTCATCAAGAAGAACGGTAAACTTAGGGTTTGCATCGATTTTTGAGACTTAAACAAGGCTACCCCTAATGATGAATACCCAATGCTGATTGCCGATCTTTTGGTTGATGCTGCTTCAAGGCATAAGATTATAAGTTTTATGGATGGCAATGCTGGATATAATCAGATTTTCATGGCATAAGAGGACATCCATAAGACTGCTTTTAGATGTCCTTGTGCAATCAACTTGTATGAATGGGTAGTGATGACTTTCGGCTTGAAGAACGTTGGAGCTACATATCATAGGGCCATGAACTACATATTCCATGATTTAATCAGTTTATTGGTTGAGATCTATATTGATGATGTGGTAGTGCAATTGAAGGAGATTGATGACCATATAGCTGATTTGAGGCAAGTGCTCGAGACAACAAGGAAATATGGCCTAAATATGAATCCCACAAAGTGTGCTTTTGGCGTATTGGCTGGACAATTTTTGGGCTTTCTTGTTCATGAAAGGGGGATTGAAGTAACACAAAGGAGTATCAATGCAATCAAGAATATTCATCCTCCACAAGACAAGAAGCAGTTGCAATCTCTGATCGGCAAGGTGAATTTCATCAGAAGATTTATTGCTAATCTATTTGGGAGGATGGAGCCCTTTACATCTTTGCTCGGATTGAAAGCCGATCAGGAGTTTACTTGGGGGGCAGAGCAACAAGAAGACCTTGGATAATATTAAGGAATATTTGAGTTCCTCTCCAGTTCTGATTCATCCATAGAAAGGAGTGCCTTTCAAGTTGTACTTATCAGCCGATGAGAAGTCAATCGACTCGGTCTTGATCTAAGAATTAGAGGGCAATGGAAGAGCAATTTTTTATCTAAGCAGAAGGCTTCTGGATGCAGGGACAAGGTATTCTCCGGTGGAGAAATTGTGCTTATGTCTATATTTCTCTTGGACAAAGTTGAGGCATTATTTGTTATCCAATGAATGCACCATAGTCTGCAAAGCCGATGTTGTTAAGTACATGCTATCGGCTCTGGTGTTGAAAGACAGAGTTGAAAAGTGGATATATGCCTTAACGGAATTTGATCTCAGATATCAGGCACCCAAGGCAGTGAAGGGGCAGGCCCTAGACGATTTTATTGTCGAACATCGTGATGACTCAATCGGCTCGATCGACATCGTGCCTTGGACATTATTTTTTGATGGATCGGTTTGCAGTCATGGTTGTGGTATTGGCTTGGTGATAGTATCACCAAGGGGGGAAAGTTTTGAATTTGCCTATACTATTAAGCCTTATGCCACCAATAACCAAGCTGAGTACGAGGCAGTTCTCAAAGACTACAACTCCAGAAAGAAGTTGAAGCCGATGCCGTTAAAATCATGGGTGATTCTTTGTTGGTCATTAATCAATTAGCTGGAGAATATGAGTGCAAGAACAGTACATTGATGATCTACCATGAGAAGTGTCAAAAGTTGATGGATAGTTTTTGGCTAGTGACGTTGACGCATATTCCTCGAGAGCAAAATGTTGAAGCTAATGATTTAACTCAGGGGGGCATCAGGTTACAAGCTGATGATGAAAGATATTGAGGTATAAATCGCTACCATTACTATCGATGATTGGAGTTATGATGCTTTCAATTATCTGAAGAATCCTTCTCAACCGGCTTTGAGAAAATTGTGTTACAAAGCTTTGAGATATGTTTTGCTGGATGACGATCTGTATTATCGGACAATTGATGGAGTATTGCTAAGATGTTTGAGTGCCGATCAAGAAAAGGTTGTGATGGGTGAAGTGCATGAAGGAATATGTGGTACTCATCAATCGGCTCACAAAATGAAGTGGTTGCTTCGACGAGCTGGATATTTTTGGCTGACGATGTTGGAAGATTGCTTCAGATATTATAAAGGTTGTCAAGATTGCCAAAAATTTGGAGCAATTCAACGAGCACCAGCATCGGCTATGAATCCCATCATCAAGCCATTGTCGTTCAGAGATTGGGGAATCAACGTGATCGGCCAGATCAATCCACCTTCTAGCAAAGGGCATAAATTTATATTGGTGGCAACTGATTATTTCACAAAGTGGGTTGAGGCAATTCCATTGAAGAAGGTTGATTCTGGGGATGCAATTTAGTTCGTCAAAGAGCACATTATATACTGATTTGGTGTTCCTCATACTATTACAACCGATCAGGGATCTATCTTTGTATCAGATGAGTTTGTCCAATTTGCAGAAAGCATGGGAATTAAGTTGTTGAATTCTTCACCATATTATGCACAAGCTAATGAATAGGCAGAAGCATCTAATAAAACTGTGATTAAGTTGATCAAGAGGAACATCTCTGAGTTTCCAAAGCAATGGCATAGCTGATTGGCCGAGGCATTGTGGTCTTATCAGATGGCTTGTCATGGATCAATCCAAGTGCCTCCCTACAAGCTAGTTTATGGGCATGAAGCTGTGTTGCCATGGGAAAGTGTCATCGGCATAATCTCATGGTAGACGAATTGGAGGAGTTGGTTCAATCCAGGATGCATGCTTTGGAAAAGGTGACAAGGGATAAGGAGAGAATCACTCGTCATTATAACAAGAAAGTTGTGCCAAAATCTTTTTCAGAAGGCGAGTTGGTTTGGAAGTTGATTCTGCCAATTGGGACTTGTGATAATAAATTCTGCAAGTGGTCACCAAATTGGGAAGGGCCTCTGCGAATCTACAAGTCTATTTCTAAGGGAGCTTACATGTTGCAAGGGCTTGATGGAGAAGTTTTTGGAAGGGCTCTCAATTGAAAATATTTGAAAAAAATATTTTCCAAGTGTTTGGATCAATTCATGATTCGGCTCTGTTATGCCGATACATGGTAGCCGATGTGTTGACATCGCCTTTAGATGGCCAATATGAGTTTAGTCTCTTTAAACCTATCATAATCGGTTGTGTTTTGCCGATGTGTGATTGCCGACATTTGGTGATATCGCCCTTAGTCAAGTTATAATTTTATCAATGTTTGACATTGTAAAACTAGGGGGGCATATATACATGCATACAAAATATGTGGACTTCAAAAATTTCAATGCAAGATATATTACAAGAATCGACGCAAGCAAGTTATATCACAGGAGTTCACAAAAGTTTACAAGAATCGGGATCGACATAAGAGGTTATAAAAGTGCTAAGTCCTATTACATGGATCGACTCATCCAGACACTAGCTTGTTGATAGCCGATATTGCCCTTCGCCTGATTTGTTCTATGTCTTCTATGGCTTCGGCATCGGTAGCATCGGTTCCAGGGATCACTTTTAAAGACTTCGTAAGATCTGACAAATGCTTGACAGAAGTTTTGAGTTTGGATTTTTGTTCTTCGATTGCCCTGGGAAGATCGACAAGTTTCTGCTCCTCCGGTGCTATCTTAGTATTGCACTTTTCAAGCTCGGCTAGCAGCTCCTCCTTGCATTTTTGCAGCCGATCAATATTGGTTTGGATTGAGCTTGGACCTTTAGTCATCTCATCAAGCCTAGCCTTGTCTGCGGTGATTCATTGCCGATTAGCTTTGATTGTGGCTTCAAGAGCTTTTCTCTCTCGCCGATCGGAAATCCTTTGTCAAGCCCTCTCCAGCTTGTACCGATGTTGCTCAAGGTACGCTGCTTGGGAGATGATGTCAGCTAGGTTCTCTGGGATTTGATCTTGTATTTCTTCGAACCTAGCTCTGATCGGCCCGCAGTTGGCAAGTAAGTAGTCCAAGGAGCTCTCTAGCCGACGAGCTATATCCAGTAGCTTGGCCTTCAAGTCATCGGCAACTGGAGCCAAGGGTTTGCTTGTGGTCTCTTCCTCCTCATCCATAATCTGTCTTATGTCAAAGGAGAACATATCGGCCAAGACCTGAAAAGGGAATGGGAAATTGTTAAGTATTGAAAAAACTCAAAATAGCCTATATGGTGTATTAGAAATGCTTACAGGGATGACAGGAGCGGCTTCTCCTTCTGCTTCGACGTGATGGCTGCCCCTAGCTGATGGAGTTCGCTCACTTGACTCATGTGGGGTAGGTGTTGGAGAGTGAGGAGGCTGTACAAAGAGAAGAGAGACAAGTTTGATTCAGAATCGACTAATTGAAAATTGAGAAAGGTTTTGAGTTTAAAGTTACCGATGGAAGTGGAGCCGATTTCTTCTTGGTGGCCTTTTTTTCTGCAAGTAAAGGAGTTTGGTCAGAATTGAAATATGAAAATTTAAAGGAAGAAGAGCTGCAGAGAAAAGTACATACCGGCTGAGGACGAGGTTGGTGTCTTGGAGGAGTTGGAGTTTTCTGGGGAGCTTGGTCATTGGCTGGCAGCGTCGGTATGGTTCTTCTTGGTTCACTTGTTTCGGCCGTAGCGTCATCGACAGCTTCCTCTATTTCCACTTTATTTAAGAATTCCTCCACGTTCAGATCTAGGGATGGCAGATCATCGGCTGCAGTTGTTTTTTGTTTCTTGGAAGTTTTCTTCTTTACAGCCGATGGATCCGCAGCCGATGGCTTGGTCCTTTTTCTTTTTCCAACTTTAGAGGGGATCGGCTGACGGGTTTGACCATAAAGCAGAGATGCCATCTCGCGGGCATCATAGACGATCCTTGAAGGAGCTAGGCCGCAACCATTGGGGAGGAGTCCGACAGCATAGCAGATAGTTGCCCGAGTGTTGCTAGTATGAGGAGGAGAGGAATCGGTAGTCTGCAAACAAAAACAAAGATGTAGTCAGATATTGAAAGATGTTAAGTCGATAATGAATAATCTGACAAAAGAAGTAAAAGTGCTTACTTGTGGAACCAATTCCAGATACATGGTGGTCAGGTACATCGAAGCCGATTGGTGAAAAAGGTGTTTCTTCCATTCAATCCACCATCGGTCGAAGGCTGCACTCCTCATTATGGCCAGTTCAATGTTGTCAATGCTGCCGAGGGAAGGCCCTGGGATATTGAGCAATATGTCCATCATGAGGCCTGATGTGATTTCACCCCTAGTTTGGATCTTGTCGGCAAAGTACAAGCCGATCGGCAGCTGTCCCATCCCTAACTGTCTGGCAGCACTCATTGGGTGATAGAATTCATAAGAAACTTGTACATTTCTGCCATGTGGATGCCGACTGGGAGGATACAAGGAGAGATGGCCGCTGTGAAGACTTCTCTGGATTTTTCAAACTTCTCAGAGTTAATATCTTCAAATCTAAAATCGGCTAGGAGCTCAAAGTCTTCAGAGTTCTGATATGCAAACCAAATTCTTGATTCTCTTGGAAACCCCTCGTAGAAGTTGCCAAACCAGTCTCTGAAAAGGTCAGCCGATAGTTTTGATCCGGCATATGCGGATGTTGCCTCTCCAAAAGACATGCATCGGCGTGTTGTGACCTCATCACTGTCTTCATCTGTGATCGGCTGTGCTCTTGGGAAATCAGCTTCTGCTAGTTCTGGCCTTTGAGCAACCTCATATGTATACAAGTTAAGCCAAGTTTGCATAACCATCAGGGTCCATCGGTGTCGATAGCTGAATTTGTGTTAATTTTAGCCGATGCATTGTTCAGGGTCTGGTAGAGATACCCTATCAAGTATTTGCCCAAAAGAATTTGTTTCTTCTCTACCAAGGCTTCGGCTACATGCTGCCACTTAGTGGTGGGGCCACAACTTGAACCACAAAATAGAAACTTCTCCAACGACATCAGCAAGAAGGTTGTGTGTTCCCTGGGGTCTACTGGGCCAGTTCCTATATTCTGTGAGATAAATCCATTCCAGCCGCCGATAGCTCGGGTCTTGAAAGCAAATTGGCCTTTGGTGTTCAAGCTAACAGGGTTAGCTGATGATGTAATGTCCAGGACGATAATCATGGTTATGTCTAGCAGAGTTGGTGTCATCGGTCCTTGATTGAATAGGAAGGCATTCAGAGTGTTTGACCAAAAATATGTTGCGGCCAACAACATGGGCTCATCTCTGGACTTGTCGGCTATGGTCAGAGCTACGCATTGCGCTATTCCAAGTTCTTCCCAGTCACTTTGTTTGCTAGTCGATACCCTGTTATACCACTCTGGCCAGGTTTTATCGGTGGATGACCAAGACTTGAAGGTTCCAGCCCAATGTGCCAAGCTAGGGTTTGGTAATCTAAATGGAACCCTATTGGTCTTAGAGTTTATGAATTCAGTGGGGTCTGTATTGCCGATTGGCCCTAGGAAGAATCGGTTGAGATGGGCAAGATTGGGGATTGCAATCTGGTTCGAGAGATGCTACAATAAAAAAAGGGGTGAATCATGAAAAGTGAAAAAGATTCGTAGCAAGAAAAGGAGTTATAGCCGATGGAGCTTACCTCAGGGAACTCGACCGACGATACACCGGAGGGATTAGTTGAGGTCGACATCGCCGGGGATGAAGCTGTCACCGCGCGGGGGTTGCTTGCAGGATCACTGAGGGCTCCGAGGAGGTCACGGATGGAGTTTGGGGACGTTTGTGGCTAAAGCGGTGAGAGCGCAAGTGACGACGTGAAAAACTTTGAGGCGGTGGTTATTATTTAAAGAGGCATGGTAACCGTCCGATGGAAAGCCCTAGATTTTCTTGGAGATAAGATTCGGCAAATCCGCAACATTATCAATAGAGCGGACTTGGGGGGCATGTGTTAACGACTAAATTTGGTAAATCATGCATCGGATTTGGAGTTAAGGCCGAAGCCGATTTGGAGGAAATTGGGATCCTCAGGAAATCGGCTAAGGTGTTCGTCGGCCGATACCAAATCGGGCAAGAATAGCCGATGTAGCCGATTCTGATAAGGATAGCCGATGTAGCCAATTTCGGTAAGGTAACATTGGAATCATCATCAGATTCGTTTAAAGTGCTTCATGAGGATTACCATGTATGGATAGAGTCCAAGAAAGACAATTGTATCTATTAATTAGGTTATTTTAAATAGTTTCCTTGTAGAATATGTCTGTAAGAGTCCGCCATAAGGAACTTATCTGTGATTTGAATTGCAATAGAGATAGGAATCGTATCTGGGTATAAATATGACCCAAGACCTTGTAACAAAAACAACAATCATTTCAATACAACTTCAGCGCATCACCACCTTTTTCCTTTCAATTACTTCGATGAGTTATTGCTTTGGAGTTGGGATGTATCGGGTTCGATCTCCGACGAGAGATAAAGCTTGTTATGGCGGCTTACACTCTCGGAATTAGTGCTTCCATCTTTATGACGCTCTATTCCTGTTTACGTAAATCGTCGAGTTATCATATATGCTATATAATCTAGATCGATATTGCTGTCTAACCCTAATCGGCTAGTATCTGTTACTAGACAACGGCCGATAGGGTTAGATGCCAACGTCAACTTAAATTATATAGTGTATCCACCATCTCGAAAGGTTTTCATCGACTTGTTTAGATCTTATGCTTCTATTTATGCTTAGTGTTGCATCGGTTGAGTCTGACCTACTAAGTAATATCTAGAATCATAATATCTATCATGTCTCATGATTGCTATTAGAGACAGTATCGGGGTTTCAGTCAATCTTACCTGTTTTGGCAATCTTGTTTCTTATATGTTTACTTGATGCTAAATCTGTCCTTTATACTAAGATCTCACTGAGATGAAATATATTAAGCTTGTTATCGATCTGTTACATTATCTTAACACTTGATCGATTCATGTTTAATGTATTTAATCTATATTGATATCTTAGTATAGAGAGGTATCAGAGTATTAGCCGATACATGTTAGATTTACGACATCGGCTATGTTGTAAATAAGTATAATCTTTGTTTTAAAGTACTTTTAGACATAAGTGATTTATACTGTCTCGGCATGTTGGGATCTATCCCAATCACTTGGTTTAAATGTATTTCAAGACTTAGATTACATATTATGAATATCTATAGCCGATCGATTAGATCTAATTTCCCATTGTCGATCCTATGCGTACAACATCAGCTCAATATCAAACGATACGTCATCGGCCACTAGCCAATCGACTATCGTTTACGGACTAACTCTGTTTTCTTTCTTTGTTTCTTGTTGGTTGCATGATTAAAACAACTGGTACGCCTTACGAACCTTAAAAGCAAGATTTGGACTTGCACTAGAGTTAAACAGATCTCTCAGGCCAGTGCGTGACATTTTTACCATCAACATTAGGGCACTACTAAGCAATGAGTATGCCATGGCTTTCGTTTGTAAGTCATGGTGGCATGTGGCACGTCGAAGCACGTGAGGAAGACATGTCTAGTGGGTAAAGATGTACACCTCTGATCAGAGTTTAATCTATTCAAATAGCTGCGCGATTGGTTATGGGTAAGCCGAGCAATGTACCCAATTTAGAATAATTCTGTTTAAAACTGAAATAATTGGAGTGTGGTGGTGTCACCCCGGGGTAGCTCACAGAGCGGAGAGTGTGGTGGTGTCACCCCGGGGTAGCTCACAGAGCGGAGTTGAGGTCAGCTGAAATTAGACCAGGGGTCCTCGGTTAGAGGTCGGAAGCCCGACCCCCTCCTAGGGTCGGCCGCCTCGACCTCCCACCAGGTCTGACCTTGGTGTTCCTTCTTGACCACAGCTCGATGGCCCGACCTCAGATCTCCTTGTGAAGGAAGGCTTGCCTTTCATGGTTCACAGAGGATGCAAGGAGGGGACAACCCGGCAGAAGATGACATTACCTGACAAGACTGTGTAGATAGTACCCGTGAAGGAGGGATCCCAAGGCAGGATAAAGCACGAGATGCCCACGACGCGTAGGACCCGGGGGGATCTCTATGTACTTTTCAGATATTGTTTGTGCTTGCTTTTTTGTCTTTAGTGTTAGCTTTCTTGGCCCCCAAGTCCTCTTGTAAGTGCCCCCTTGAGCTATAAAAGGGTGGGCAAGGTGAATGGGCAAGGGGATGGCTTCCTGAAAACTCTTCTCTAAACTCTAGTCTTGGGGAGCCAGATCCAATGGCTAGAGCGCCCAAGAGCTCTCTCCATTGTAATGCTTGTTCATCCACCACTCCAACAAAGAACACTTGATGCAGGCCTATTATCCTCCAGAAGGGCTGAACTAGTATAAACTCTCTTGTCTCTTGGCTCATTTGATACCCGAGTCGACCATCGGATCCGTTGGTGAGACGCCCCGACCACTCTCTTTCAACTCCTTGGGTAGCCCCCTCGGAGGACTGCCGACCATCCCATCGACAATTGGCATGCTAGGTAGGGGCTCTTCTTCACCGTTTCAAGCGATCTGATGCATGTTTTCTTCTCCACCGACTTCACGGAGCTTGTCGGGATGATGTTCGTCTTCGGGAGCCTGGTCTTTCGTGCCGACGACTTCAGCCTCCTCACCCTCTCTCAGGAGGCCTCTGGCAAGCTGGAGCTCACCATCGTGCAATGGCGCGTCGTCGGGGGGCCAAGGCGCGCAGCTCCACGCCCCGCGGCCTCGGCTCCCGCAGTCCACCCAGCCATGAAGGTTTGGCGGCCCAAGCCCGTGACTGCACAATTGGTGGTCCTGAAGGTAGATTCCACATGGACCCAGATCGAGCGTCCTGGATGGCACCGCTCCGCATGTCAGGCTTCCCCACCGCGTGAGTTGCCTTCGCTTGCTTCGTCCTTCGCTTATCTCCCCGGGGTGGCAAGCCCCAAGAAAATCGTTCACCGCGCTTCATCTCCTCACATGGTGTCGGCCAAACGGCCGTGCGGGCCGAAGTTCGTCCCTGGCAACCGCTGGCCGGTGAACTTTGACCTCTTGGCGGATGTGGTCTCTGATGGTGAGGTCACGGGCTCTCAGGAGTCCGGCGCCCATCGCAACGCCCACCGTCACCGCAACGCAGGCCGGGTTGCGCGACGTGAGTAGGCCTAGCACCCTCGCATCCAACCCCAGAGCCTGGTGTCCGACTTCACCATGGAGTTCGAGGGGCATCAGGTGTTTCGGACACCACCGACTAATTTGGTGGCCATCGAGCGTACGCTCGTCGCCCTTCCCCACTCTCCGGAGGTGTGGAAGGCGATGGCCATGACCTAGGCACTGCTACTCAGCTCAACGTCTCGGGCCCGTCCGAGCGCCCCCTAGGGAGTGCTCGTCGATCGAGATCCCGGCAGACACAGAGCGCTGGCTACTCTGCTTCACCGTGCGACACCAAGAATCAAGCTACAAGGGCCCAAGTCATCCCCGTTGGCTCGGGCAGTCACCAGAAGAGTGCCTGAGCCTCGGAGCGCCAGGGCAGTTCCTACACTGGTGACATGCGTGAGATTATTGTGTAGAAGGTCAACGCCCGCAACACCATCTAGCGCCGTGTCACTGACCGAAGGCGCCAGGAGATGCAGCACCAGGAGGATTATGATCGAGAGCATGGTTCTCCCAAAGGCGTCGGCGGTGTCGAGGCCACGCCCCGACACAATGGGTTCTCGGCCTTCACCGCCAATCTCCATTGGTTGACGTGGCCCAAGGGGTTCCACCCGACAAGAATTTATCCCTACGACGGCAAGACTAACCCCACTCTATTGCTTCAGCTGTATTGCATGGCTGTCTGGGCAGCGAGCGATGATGCTCACGTGATGGCGAACTACCTCGCTGTCATGCTGGCGCCAACCGCCATCAATTGGCTCGTCGGGCATCCCGAGAGATCCATAGATTCTTGGGATGAACTATGCGATGCCTTCATCGCCAACTACCAGGGCACCTGGCAGTGCCCGGCTTCTCGCTACGACCTCCGACAAGTACAGCAGGGGGTCGACGAGTCGATCCGGGACTACATCCGACATTTCTCGGAGCGCCGAAACACCGTTGCGAGCATCAGCAACGAGGACATCATGCACATCTTCTCCGAGGGCCTTCGAAGGCCCTCTGAACTATTCCGGTACCTAGTCATAAACCGGCCGACTTCCCCCATCGACATGATCTCCACCGCCGAGCGCTTCGCTGAAGCTGAGGATGCCGAGTGAGAGGAGATGCGCATCCCAGAACACCACGTTCCAAGAGAATCCCATGGAAAGGAGCCGGCAGAGCTCGACCACTACTCCCCGAGGAGGGTGGATCACCGACCATCCGGGCCGCCTCCGCGAGATGAGGCGAAAAGGAAGCCGAACCCCAAGGTCGGAACTATCGATAGGCCTAGATTGAGGAGAGAGACCTCGGGCGAATCACTTCAGGAGGCATTGGACAAGCCCTGTTTCCTGCATCCTGACGACAGTCACACCATCCGCCAGTGTTACGTCCTTCCGAACCAGATGGCCCGGGAGGCGCGAAACCCCCAACCCCCGAGGGGGCGAAAGAGGAGGGAGGGGGACGCAAAACATCAGAAGGAAGATCATCAGAGAGAAGATGGCTTGTAGGAGCCAACCCGCACGGTCAACATGATCCTTGTTGGGGAAGCAGGCTCGGAGAGCCGTTGACAACAGAAGCTCCTTTTCCGACGAGTGAACGCCACCTCCATCGAGTCGCCCGAACGCATCCGGTGGTCGGAGGTCCCGATGTCCTTCTCTCGGGCCGACCAGTGGGTCGATGTCCCGAAGCCGTGGCGGTTCCCGCTGGTACTGGACCCAGTGGTGCTCAAGATACGCCTCAAACGCATGTTTATTGATGGGTGGAGTGGCATCAATGTCCTCTTCCGAGGGACTCTACATGAGCTCTGACTTTCCCCGGCTACCCTTGAGCCCACTGACTCGTCCTTCTACGGCATCGTCCCTGGCAAGGCTAGCTTGCCACTTGGCATGGTTTTCTCTCCCTGTGACATTTGGAATCCGGGTGAACTACCGCACCGAGTTTGTCAGGTTCTATGTGATGGAGTTCGAGACAGCTTACCACGCGGTACTCGGTCGCCAAGCACTCGTCAAATTCATGGCGATCCCACACTGCACATACCTGGTCCTCAAGGTGCTTGGGCCCACGGGCGCGTTCTCCGTCCGAGGTGATGTCACCACCTCCTATGCCTACGAGACTGAGAGCCTTACTCTTAGCGAGGTCATCGACCTCTCGGTTCACATGGGAGAATTCACCTCCCTACGCGTCGACACTAAGGGGAAGGCGCCGATGGTTGATGAAGCCCCAGACTATGCGCCGCCCGCGTCAGGGCTCGCCGCCAACCTCGCCGACCCTTCCAAAACGGCACTGATAGGCTCCGGCCTCGGGGAGAAATAGGAAAGCGCGCTCGTCAACTTCTTATGGGCAAACATCAACATGTTTGCTTGGAAATTGGCCGACATGTCGGGAGTACCCAGGGAGTTGGTCGAGCATGAGCTCCACGTCTACCTCGACGCCAAGCCGGTCAGACAAAGGCTATGGCTATTCGCTCAGGAATGCATGGACGAGATCAGGAAGGAGCTAACTAGGCTTTTAGATGTGGGTTTTATTAAAGAAATGTATCATCTGGAGTGGCTTGCCAATCCGGTTCTTGAAAAAAACAAGAATGGGAAATGGAGGATGTGTTTTGATTATACCGATATGAACAAACACTGTCCTAAAGACCCATTCACTCTTCCCTGCATCGACCAAGTCGTTGACTCCACCATGGGCTGTTCCCTCCTGTGTTTCTTGGATTGCTACTCAGGCTATCATCAGATTAGTCTCAAAGCAGCCAACCAAGAAAAGACATCTTTTATCACACCATTCGGGGCCTTCTGTTACACCATGATGGCTTTCGGTCTTAAAAACGCCAGGCCAACTTACCAGCGAGCCATTCAGCGTTGCCTGGCCAACCAGATCGGCCGCAACGTAGAGGCCTATGTTGATGATGTGGTGATTAAGACGCGGAACGCCGACGACCTGCTGGGGACATTGCCAAAACCTTTGGGAATCTCCACACGTACCGATGGAAGCTTAACCCCAAGAAGTCCGTCTTCGGCATATCATCCGGGAAGCTCCTCGGCTTTGTTGTCTCCAACCGAGATATTGAGGCCAACCCCGAGAAGATATTGGCTATCCTAAACATGGGCAAGCCATCCTATGTCAAGGATGTCCAGAAGTTGACGGGATGTGCGACATCTCTCGGGCGATTTATCTCTCGACTCGGCGAGCGAGGAGCACCTTTCTTCAGGCTAGTCGGGAAGGACACAGACTTCCAGTGGTCGAACAAGGCCAGCCAGGCCTTTGCTGTCCTCAAGCCCCTCTTGGCTACGCTGTCGGTACTAGCCGCGCCGAACCCCGAAGAACAACAGCTTTTGTACGTCGCTGCAACCACCTCGGTCGTGAGCACGGTTCTGGTTGTCGAATGCCTGGAAGACAGTCGCGCCTACCCGATGCAAAGGCCAGTCTATTGTGTCTCCGAGATCCTCGGACCATCCAAAGCTTGGTATCCTCAGGTGCAGAAGTATGTCGTCCTCATAACCACCCAAAAGTTAAGACACTGCTTCCAAGCCACAAGATGGTGGTGGTGACCAGGTAACCCCCGGGGATATCATTCGAGATCGTGAGGCTACCAGTCGTGTGGTCAAGTGGGCCATGGAAATGGGCGAGTTTTCCATTGACTACAAGCCGTGCAACACCATCAAGTCCTAGGCCCTTACCGACTTCATGGCCAAATGGACAGAGATCCAACTCCCATCGTCCTCCGAGACTCGACCGACCTAGAGCATGTATTTTGAGGGCTCTCTCAGCATTGATGGTGCCGGATCTGGCGTGCTTTTGATCTCTCTAAAAGGCGAGCATCTTAATTAGGCCATCCAGTTGCTCTTCAAAGCGTCGAATAATGTTGCAGAGTATGAGGCCCTGCTCCATGGTCTTCGAATCGCCAAATCCATTAGCATCGAACGCCTTATTGTGTACGGCAATTTGAAGCTAGTGATCAGCCAGGTCAACAAGGACTGGACCTGTTCGAGTGATAAGATGGACGCATACTGTGTCGAGGTCCAAAAAGTTGAGGGCAAATTGAGTGGCCTCAAGTTCCATCATGTTCTCCACGATGCCAACATGGCGGCCAACCAGTTGGCCAAGCTTGGATCCTCCCTGGTTGTCGTCCCGTGGGGGGTCTTCGTTCAGGAATTACACAGGTCCTCGATCAAGGAGGCCCAACCACCAACGCAAACCCTGCCGCCGCCAGGTGACACGGTACTCACTGTTACCATTTGCCTCGGGTGAATGGCGATGGGAGCTTGTTGAATACATCACCACCAAGGCACTATCGCCAAATAAGGTCTCGGCAGAGCACATCGTTTGACGTTGCAAAAGTACATGGTGGTGGGCTCTGAGCTATGTAAGTGCGCTGCCTCTACCGGAGTGCTCCTGTTGTGCGTCCCTCGGGACCGCGGTGTCCAAATCCTCAATGAAATCCATTCGGGCATCTGCGGCAACCACGCGGGCGCTCGGATGCTGGTCATCAAGGCATTCCGCTCGGGCTTCGATTGGACAACCGCCAAGGAGCTAGTGCAGCGCTGCAGTGGGTGCCAGTTCTTTGCAAAGCAACATCATCTCCCTGCTCAAGCTCTCGAAACGATCCCACCGTAATGGCCATTTGCGTGCTGAGGGCTTGACATGGTCGGCCCGTTCCCAAAGGCACAGAAGGGCTTCGATCGTCTTTTCATCGCAATTGATAAATTCACGAAATGGATCGAGGTAATGCCTTCGAAGACCTGCACTGCTAAGAAAGCGACCGATTTCATTGAGGGCATCACTTACCATTTCGGTGTCTCGAGGAAGATCATTACCGACCTTGACACGTAGTTTACCGGAAATGATTTTTGGGAGTTTTGCGAAGACAGGTGCATCGAGGTCAAGTATGCCTCGGTGGCCCATCCCCGAGCCAACAGGAAGTGTGAGCATGCCAACGACATGATCTTACAGGGTCTGAAGGCTCGGATCTTCGATCCACTCCAGAAGTATAGATGCCAGTGGTTGCGTGAGCTCCCCGCCGTACTCTGGGGGCTCCACAACCAGCCAAGCCAAGCTACAGGCCAGACCTTGTTCTTCTTGGTCTATGGCTCAAAAGTTGTCTTGCCGATCGACATGATACACGAGTCCCCAAGGATTCGCCACTATGATGAAGGCATTGCTGAACAGATGTGGGCCGAGGACATCGACAGCCTTGAAGAAGCCCGAGTGGCTATGGTGATCCAGACGGACTGCTACCAGCAAGCCCTTCGTCGTTACCACGATAGAAACGTCCAAGGGAGGTCCTTCAAGGTTGATGACCTTATGCTCCGCAGAGTGCAGTCCTCAGCTGGCATGCACAAGTTGTCGGCCCCCTGGGAAGGCCCCTTTATTGTCTCCGCCATCAGACGCTCGGGTTCCTGTAGGCTAATGGTCAAGAGGTGCCGAACTCGTGGAACATCAAGCACCTGCTCTGATTCTATGCTTGAACAGCTAAGTACTCAGCCCTCAATCCCTTCAATAATGCAATTTCAATTCTCCATTGATCTTTTTGCAGGTCATCTTCTTCCGACCCTCAGACAGCTCGGGGGCTCGGCATCCCTCCGAAGCAGCATCGGCAGCCATCCTGACCCGTTCCTCGCAAAATGTTCATGGCTAGCCCTGAATAATGTGGCCCCCACTTACTAGCTTGGGGTTCTTTGGAAGAGGAGTTCACCAGCTGCTTGAGCTGCCCGGGGGCTCATTCTTTGCCCATTCCGACTGAACATGATGGCTTGACCTGACGTCCCTCGAGAAAGGGGCCAGACCCTTCCCCGAGGCTGGCCAGGGTTGAGACTAATCGTGTTTCGGTCGTGTGCCAGGCAAATGGGCGCGGGGCTCTTAAAGACGCCTAGGGCTTCACTCGGTGTCCACTCGGACTAAGGTCTGTTGATGAAACGAGCCGCCCTACTTCGAGGGTCAGACACGTAGTGAATAGTCGGTCGTCGACCATACGTTCATTCGCTACATAGATGATTAAGTGGCCCAGCTTGACTGGAGATCCCCTAGAATTCGTTACACAGGCTTCATCCGCTTAGCCATGATGGTCATACACGTACCGAGTGCTCGTTTATCTCCACCGTCTGCCTGGTCGCCTTGTATACAGCTAAGTCATCCGAGATTGACTGGGAGGCCTCTAGATCCATTTGTTGAGGCCCTAAGCCGCTCGGCTTCAAAGGTCAGACACGAGGTGAACGGGCGGCTGTCTTGTCGCGTGTCGACCCGCTATGGGAGGGATAGTCTTGCTCGAGCTCGACCGGGAGCCCTCCGGATTCATTATGTTGAAGGCCTAAGTCGCTCAGCACAGTTTGCCATGTAGCGGAAGGTCGGTTGTCCAAAAAAAATTGGAAATTTCATGAATCAAAGACCGCATTCAAGAGAACTGAGGTTCTATATTATGCCAAACACAAAGTCTTCATTACAAAAGGGGTTGAAGATCATACACGGAGTTTGGGGTTCCCTAAAGCTACAAGTCCATGTCAGCGTTGATCTTCTCTATCGTCGGCTCCATTGTGGCATAAATGCCTTCAATGTCGGCCTCGGTGACACCGACCGGCCACCCTTCGGCGACTGCCTCGACTTACGTGTGGGGGTACAACTTATGCACTACCCCGAGGACGTGTGGCGCTGCAGTCTTCGCCGTGTCCCAGACATAAACTTGGAGAAGCTTTCGGCCATCGAGAAGACACGCCATGAGTGTGTCCTCGGTCATCCCGCCTGTAGGATCGAACAAGACCAAATAAACCTACCAGAGGAGGGTGAATGGTAGGGAAAACCGAAAACCAAATCTTTTGCGAAATTAAAAGATTTACCTCTTACCGATGAAACCAATCTACAAAGCGACAATGAACAGGAACTGTTGAAGCCGCCGCCGGTCACACCGCCTTACCTACGCCAGTCAGACCGCCCCCTAGCCTCCGGTTGGACCGCCGCTGCAACCTGCCGGTCAGACCGCACGCACACCTGCGGTCAGACCGTCGAGATCTAGAAAACACCGAAAGATGAACTCTTGAAGAAGTAGATCAAACTATTTCAACTTTATTGCATCTAAAAGTGTTTACAAAGTGCAACAATAGCACTCCTCACCACAATCTCGACCTAACTCAAAACCCTAGCTATTCTCTCATGTTCTCTCTTGAAAATCGATATCTAGGAGGCACACCCTCCCTCTCTATTTATACATGCAGTAGGTCCACAAATTCTTCACCAAGTAGGACTCCTAATCCATGTAGGAAACCCTCTCTAGCCAGCCATAGACTCCTCTCTTTCCTTATCTCAATCAAACTTCCCGAATTAGGATTCCTTTCCAAATTTGACTCCACATACCATCCCGCTCGTATGTCATATAACTTCTCCGTCTTATATGTGCATTATCTTCTAGCCTTTTAGTATCCCGCGTGCTGGACGTCTACTTCTCCCAAGTCGACTCCGATCTGACACCGGCAATACTATCCAAGGCCTCAAGCGATACCTGCACACATACGACAAAGAAACGATATACCGAGCACACGTTTGTCCAAACTTGACTCACATTAGCTTGTCAACAGTAACCATATGCATAAGAATCATCTAAAAATCAAATCCACAAAGAAACAATCCAAAACCGAGAAATCAAACCGAAATCAGAGACGGCTGGTCAGACCGTGTTGGTCTGACCAACTGAAAGTCGGAGTTCGACCGCGAATCGAAGTCGATCTGACCGACTATGAGTCGGACTCGCCCGGTCAGACCGCACACACACCTCCGGTCAGACCGTGCACATACACCGGTCTGACCGGTCGTGTCTGGCCAGTCTAACCACCACACAAAATATCACACATTCAATTCAAAGCACAAATCCAATGTTTCATCACATAAAATATAAATCAAACTCATTTGATTCAACAATCTCAACCTTGATGAAACCATTGGCAAACCCAACAAAAATCAATTGGTTTGTGATGTTTTGTGAAGCAACCCAAAAAGCATTTTGAATGTAACAAAATTCTTTGAAAATTCTTCTTTGAATATGAGAATGATGCATGCACAATTTTGTTTCCTTGTTCTCCCCCTTTTGAAAATGAGTTCATCAATGAATCATAAGCATGGAAGAGCTTTGCATTATATCAAAAGTAATTCAAGTTCAAGTTTCGCAATAACAAGGTAGAAAAAGTGACTAACTAATTAACAAGCATGCACTAGAGTAAAAACATGAACCTAAAATATTACAAATAAGATCAATTCAACATTAATGATTCATGATTTCAATGATTTAAAATGCAACATGTTCAAAAGTGCAAAGATTGAAAGAAAAACCCAAGCATATATACTTATTACATTGATACTCTTTCTCAAATTAATTCCTTGTCCAAAAATAACCAAGAGAACTTTGAGCTCTTTGTTTTTGAGCCCTTTATATATATATATATACACCTTTCTCTCAATTATTGTGGGTACGTCCTTGTCATCAAGATTGTTTCCAAGGATTCGGCACCCTTTTTTTTATCTCACCGCGAATACGTCCTTGTCGTCAAGCCTGTTTCAAAGGATTCGGTATTCATTTTTTCTCTCATATAAATAAGCATTTATGTACTCTTGCGGTGATTGGAACAAAAGGATAATATGATGAATAACAACTCATAAAACATATACAAAAACATTTATCATTCAAACTAAGCACTTGTTTCAATATTGCATATTTCATTAATTCAAGTAAAAGAATTATGTGTCATGTATCATATCTCTTAAAAGCAATATCAAAAGCTCAAGTAATTACTAAAATGCACACAAGCTAATATAGTAATCAAATTATCTAACAAGCATTGCTAGCAAGCACTAGAATATACTAAAGATATAAGACATAGCTCATCCACCTTTAATTTTCTTTTCTTTTTTTATTATCACACCATGCATGAATTAAAACATGAATGCAAAAGAAGAAAGAAAAGATGCATACAACAAAGAGCCAACAATTCTCCCCCTTAATTGATGCCAAAAGGATGAATAACACCTAATTCTCCCATAAGAAAAGCAAAGCGAGAAGAATCCGAAGGTTTGGTGAAAATATCTACAAGTTGCAATTTTGTATCCACAAATTTCAATTCAATGTCTCCCTTTTCAACATGATCCCTCAGAAAATGAAAGAGAATATCAATGTGCTTGGTGCGTGAGTGTTGTACAGGATTCTTTGCAATATTTATAGCACTTGTATTATCATAAAAGAGAGGAACTTTATCAAAAGTAAGACAATAATCTCTCAAGGTTGAAATAAGCCAAAGAATCTGAGAACAACAACTAGCATCAGCAACATATTCAGACTCAGCAGCTGATTGAGCAACATTTGATTGTTTTTGAGAAGACCATGAAATCAAAGAAGTACCAAGAAAAAGGCATGTACCACTTGTACTCTTTCTATCAATTCTACAACCTCCAAAATCCGCATCAGAATAACCACTCAAGCAAATAGAAGAAGCGGTAGAATACCAAATTCCAAATTCAAGAGTATGTTTTAAATACCTCATGATGCGTTTCACAGCTTGACGATGTGAAGCCCTTGGAGACGCTTGAAATCGAGCACAGAAACACACAGCAAACTATATGTCTGGCCTTGAAGCGGTGAGGTAGAGCAACGAACCAATCATGCTCCTGTATTCCTTTTGGTTCACAGCTTCACCATCTTCATCGGGATCGAAAATAGTAGTAGTTCCTATCGGTGTAGTCAACGGCTTGCAATCGTCCATTTTGAAGCGTCGTAAAAGATCCTTGGTGTACTTTGTCTTATGAACAAACGTACCTTGAGGTGTTTGCTTAATTTGCAATCCCAAAAAGTAAGTCAATTCACCCATCATGCTCATCTCAAATTCCCTGCGCATTGTTTCAGCAAACTCCACAACGAAAGTGTGAGATGAACAACCAAAGGTGATATCATCCACATAAATACGAACAAATAGTAGATCATCACCATGCTTAAGAACAAAGAGAGTTTTATCAATTTTTCCCATTGTAAAGCCCTTTGCAAGTAAAAAGTTTTTAAGTCTATCATACCAAGCTCTAGGTGCTTGTTTCAAACCATACAAAGCTTTTGACAAACGAAAAACATGGTCGGGAAAATTAGGATTTTCAAAACCTGGTGGTTGTTTTACATAAACTTCCTCCTATATGTAACCATTAAGAAAAACACTTTTAACATCCATTTGAAACAACTTAAAACCTTTTGAAGCAGCAAAAGCCAACAAAAGTCTAATTGCTTCAATCCTAGCAACAAGAGCAAAAGTTTCATCATAATCCAACCCTTCCATTTGAGTAAAACCCTAAGCAACAAGCCTATCTTTGTTTCTAGCAATTAAACCATCCTCATTCTGTTTATTTTTGAAAACCCATTTAGTTCCAATAATATTATGACCAACAGGAGGTTCAACTAAAAACCAGACTTTGTTTCTTTCAAAATTCTCAAGTTCTTCATGCATGGCGTTAATCCACGATTTGTCAGTTAGTGCATGAGTAACATCTTTGGGTTCAAAATTAGAGATAAAAGCAGAATTTGCATTAAAATCACGATTTGTTACCTTAGACCTTGTCGTACGTTCACCCAAAGTACCTATTATCTGTTTCGGAGGATGTCGTCGTTGAATATGAAGTGGAGCACTTATATCTAAAGTTTGTTCATCTTCTGTAGCTTGTTCCGACGAAGTTGAAGCTTCTGGAGGTCTATTGGCATCATTACCCGAAGCTCCCGAAGAACCACTTGGCCGGTCTGACCGCTCCTCTGCCTACAGTCTGACCGCCGATGTGCCTCCGTCTAACCGACGCCATGCCCGGTCTGACCGGCCGATGCATCCTCGTCGTCTTCGTCATCGCTTTCCACAAAAATATCCTCCCCCTGAACCTGTGATAGGGTACCTGAAATTTCGAGTCTAGTCCCTGGACTAGCCTCATCAAAAGTGACTTCGCAAGTCTCAACAATTTTATTAGTTTCTAAAACAAGTACGTGGTAACCTCGTGAATGCGCAGAGTATCCCAACATAAGTCCATCAACAGAGCGATATTCGAATTTATCCAAATTTCCAGATTTGAGCACAAAACATTTACATCCAAAATCACGCAAGTGAGAAATCTTCGGTGAGTTTCCAAAGCGAAGCACATAAGAAGTTTTTCCAAGTTTAGGTCTCAAGAAAACACAATTGGAAATATAACAAGCAGTGTTAATAACTTCAGCCCAAAATTTTCTAGGAATAGAGTATTCATCAAGTAGTCCTAGCCATTTCAACCAAAGAACGATTTTTTCTTTCAACAACACCATTTTGTTGAGGAACCCGATGAGATGAAAATTGATGTTCAAGTCCTTTTTCATCACAAAACTTTTCAAAAGAAGCATTTTTGAACTCACCACCATTATCATTTTGAATAGTTCTCAAAACTTTTGGAAATGCAAGAGCCAAATGAAGATACAAATTTTTAAAGTGATCGAAAGCTTCATCCTTAGTAGCAATAAAATAAACCCAAGAATATCGAGAAAAATCGTCAACAATGACCAAAACATACCACTTTCCTCCAACGGATTGCACTCTAGCTGGACCAACAGTGTCCATGTGTAACAGCTGTCCTGGTGCATCCGTCATCACAGAAACTATGGGAGTATGCGAAGAAGCAACCATCTTAGCATGACGGCATCGCCAACAAACCAATTCAAGATCTTTCTTAAGTTTAGGCAAACCTCGAACAAGATCCGAACCACTAATCCTAGTGAGATGATCAAAGCCAACATGTCCAAGTCTACGATGCCAAAACATCATATCTTTTGAAAATTTTGCAACAAGACACGTAATTTCAGAAGAAATGCTATTTTCAAAATCAGCTTTAAAAACTCTTCCGTATCGAGAAACATTAAGCACAACATCACCAGATGAATCAAAAACTTAACTTCCATTTTTCTTAAAAAGCACATCAAAGTCTTCATCCACAATTTGAGAAACAAAAAGCAAGTTGTACTTCAAATTTTCAATCAAAGCGACATTATTCAGTGTAAACTTGTCACTTACCTTGACAGATCCAGTTGCAGTGATCGTGCTAGTAGAAGCATCACCGAAGATGATTGAGTCCTTCCTTGATGCCTTTACGAGGGAGGAGAACCAACTTTTATCACCAGTCATGTGTCGCGAACAACCGGAATCAATGATCAACACATTCTCCATCCTCACCAAAAGGGCCTATACACAAGCATATGTTGAAGTCTCAGTACTGGGGTTAGATAATAAAAATTTGGGAATCCAGTACTGAGACACACGACCTGAACCAACAACAATATAACCAGTAGAAAATTCAACACGTTTCTCGTTAGAAAAGTTAGCCTGAGGCCAGTCTGACTGCTGCTGCACCTGCGGTCTGACCGGAGGCTTCACACCGGTCTGACCAGAGGTATAGCGCCGGTCTGACCGGGTATAGCTCCGGTCTGACCGTGTGTGGCACCGGTCTGACCGATGGTCTATCTTCGGTCTGACCGGCTGCCTCGAGGGAAAAGCCGATTTTTGCCATTTTAGTTTTGCAAAAGCTACCTCCCGTTCCTTTTTCTGTATTCTAGCAAGTCAAAAACAGAAACCAACAAGATGTCCATGTTTACCACAGATAGAACAAACATATTTTTCACGATGAGTTGAAGAACAAGTTGAGACAGCAGGCTTAGCATTAACAGTGTTTTTAGTACTAACAGCAGATTTAGCAACAAACACATGTTTAGTACTAACAACAGGATTGGTAGAACATGAAGCATTCAAAGAAGTCATAATACCAACAGATTTGAAAACAATGGGTTTAGGATCTTGTTTAGTCAAAATTTCACCTCTCTCAGTTATACCCAAAACAGCAGGAGGATGCTTAGAAAAGTGAATATAGGGATCAAAACCTGAAACACTGTTGTCTGTGCTAACCTTTGATCGATACAAAATCATGTTGAGATTCTTTTTACCATCAGAAAAATGTTGCAAAGAACTTTTTATGTAAGAAATCTCCTGAGTCAAAGTAGCACAATTTTTGCAAGCATCCAAAGGACCTTTCGTTTTCTACAAGTTTGACAAGAGAGCACCTCATCTTGCTTAACAGTTTCTTCCATATGCCTAACACGACCTAAGGCATCTTTTAATCTCAAATCATAAGCAAGACAAGATTAGCAGGGTTTTGCACTAGATTGTTTCAACTTTTTAGCACTAATTGCATTAAACCTAGAGCTAGCAAACAAGGCAATTTGACATTTCTTTAAAGCTCCTTTTGCTAAAAACAACTCAACAATCAATCTAGTGTTCATGGCAAAGCTAAGAGCAAGACAAGATTCAAGCTTTCTAGATTTCTTAGATTCAGCATCAGGCTTTTTGCAAGTAGTTAAATTGACTTCTCTAACAGAATTAATCTCAGCAAATAAAACTTCACATGATTTGCAATCATCATCAGAAGCAAGAGATTTTAGTCTATTATTTTTAGTTTTAAGAGAATCAATAACTGCTTCGTGTTGATTAATCTTATTTTCAAATTTAGAAATCTTGTAACCAAGTCTAGCAATCACATCTTGAAGATATTCAACACTAGGAGCATTTATAACATCATTTTCTACATCAGAATCTTTAGTACTCTTTGCCATGAGACAAACACCAGCGATGTTCTTTCCTTTGTCTTCCTCATCATCATCTGAGTACTCAACATCGCTGGATCCCTGTACGCCTGCAAAAGCTTCATCCAAGGCCTTCTGGTAGTACTTCCTCATCTTCATGTTTTTGGCCTGCTTCTTGCTTGTCGACCCCCATTTTTGAGGACGGGAATAATTCGTGTTCATAGTACCATATCCCTGGATCGAGTAGTTTGGTACCCACGAAAACAGTTCTGAATTACCAGGTGCAAAGTGCACGAATAGTCTTACATCAAAATTATTACAATAATAGGCCCAAAGGCAATATCCGATACATATAGGACCTACTGGTCTAGATACAACCAAAAGCAAAATTTAGATAAGATAGCAGTCGGAAGGCAGCGACATGTCGATTGCCACAGGCAACGACCGGGGACTAAGACCTAGTAGATGCCTTCTCCTCCATCACCCACTTGGCAGTAAGCATAGGGGTCCTCCAGTTCTTCGTTTCCTCCATCTGAAGGTTTGTGCGTATAGCAAGGTGAGTACCCAACGTACTCAGCAAGCCGACACGGAATGATGCATATGATAGGGTCATTCAAAGGATGGCTATGGTTCATTTGCACAAAGCCAATTTTCACAAATCATTTCACAAACCTATTATCTAGCCAAGTCAAGTTTTAGTTTCAGAGTATATTAAAACGGCGACGGTTCTGTCTACCATCCATCGTGATTTCCAAGGATGGCTTCCCGCCTCCGGTTCATGATGGTTTTCTGGGGAGTCCACCCCTTGTCGCATTTCGAGAAGTTGAGTCCACCAGCACACAAAATCATTATGCAGTCCCATCCCATTATTTTAAAATTTATGAGTCTAGCCACGGGAGAAACTTGTCGCGTCGCTCATTAACCGCGAGCACGGCTATTCGAATAGATTGATTTACTCACACTGCAGTGGATGTACACTTTACCCGTACTCTGCAACTGCTCATTGAATGAGCTTTCATCCCTCTATAAGGGACGGTCACGGCAAAGTCTTTCTATAACCTCACTTTGGCAGTACCCATTCCATGAACTTAAGTCCGCATGCACTCTAGCCGTCATTTCCTAGCAGTGAGAGGAGTTCTGGCGCTCCCGGGGTAAGGGAAAAACTTTCACAACATTCTTATCCATTACTTATCACTTAGGCCGCTGCCTTATCTCAATAACCAGAACCACCTCTTCACTCAAGAACCACTATGCAGGGATACTGCCTCCGCTCGGCTATCTACTCCGCTAGGTCTATACCCATTCAAGAATTACGGTTGTACTGGCTCGTTCCAGGTTATAAGTCTCATAGCTTGGTCCTTAATTGTCCAGGGACGGTTCTTGCCTTTACTAGAATCCACCCAAATCCAACCATCCACCCCAGTCCAAAACATAGGTTTTGTACTTTTTATTTTTCATCAAAATTAATTTCATCATGATCAAGGCAATGTGGCGCTCATGTCTCCACATTCCGTATTCCAACTACCTCCCCAAAGATAGTTGCCCAAGCACGAAGCTTCTTTGTAAAATCATGAGTATGCATGAATCTAATATAAGCAGGGCTAAGCACTTTACCGAAGTTATCCTCCGATTATATCACATCGAAGGTTACAAAGAATAATTCTAATGGTAATCAACATCAAGGCAGGGTATATCAAGCATAGGTACTCATTGGTGTATAGCATGCAAATTTGTAATTTAAATCAACATCATTTCGCAAAGTAGGATCAATATGTTCAAAGGGAAGTGTTGACTTGCCTTGCTCGCACACTTGTTGGCCGGGGTCTTCAACGTAGTCAGTGCGTGCTTGTAACGCCCCGAAAATCGAGAATTTAAAACCGGGAATTAAAAATTGGAACTCACAAAAACTTTCGCTTATTGCTTCTTGATCCAATTTTTCGCTTCTTATTTGCCAGCTTGGTTGCATAAATTTATATGTGAGCGATTCATCTCGATGTTTGAGAAAAACCAAACGATTTGAATTTCCATTGGGGAGAAAAATTTCGGACTTTAGAGTGTGGAATTTTAATATAAAATAGGAACAGGGTTGTGGATTTATGAAAATACATATTTGGGATCGAGACATTATTTTGGTGGGTGAGTAATATTAATTAGTGAATAAAATGAGTGCTAAAATATTTTAGAAAGCATATGTGGAGTGTAGAAATTATTCGGAATCAAAATTATATTTTCCAGAATTTAGGGAAAAAGGGTTAAATTAAATGTGTGAAATATATTTTTAAAATAATAAAAGTGGGTGAAAAGTTTGAAAATATATTTTAAAACTAATTTTGGGGAATACTAGATTTTATTTTGAATTTTTAGAGTGAAGGAAAATAGGATTTGGAAATTAGAAATTAAATTCAGGAAAATAGAAAAGTGCACTGTTTATCATGCGCCAAGTGTTCGACGCTGTACCGCGTCCCGCCCGCGCGCGCCACGCACTGTGCCGCGCCACGCCGGCCCCCGCCTCGCTCCGCGCGTCTCCACACGCCGCGCCGGACCCCGCCCGCACCATGCGCCGCGCGCGCGCGCCCGCCGCCGTGCCGACCCCGCCCGCGCGCTCGCCACGTCGCGCGCGCCCGCCCATACCCGACCCGCGCCGGTCCCCGCCGCGTGCCCTCCGCCGTACCGCCGCGCGCCGGGCCCCCTTCCCTCTTTCTCCCTCTCTAGCTGCGGCTATAAATAGGGTCGAGCCCTCCCATTTCCCTCATCTCGCCGCCATTCTTTCTCCACTCCTCGCGGTTCCTCCCCGAGCGCCGCAAGCCGCCGAGCGCCACAAGCCGCCGAGCGCCGCACGCCGCGCGAGCCGTCACCGCCGTGCGCCGGTGCTCCGCCGCCTCCTCGCCGCCGTCGCCGTCGCCACCGGTAAGTCCCGAGCCACCACCCCTCGTGCTAGCATCGACCGCCGACCGGAAACAGAGAGGAAGGAAGGGAGCACGCGGTCGAACAGAGAGAGGAAGAGGAATAGGAAAAAAAGGGAATAGAAAAAAAGAAAAAAAGAAAAAAAATGGGAAAAATATGGAAAAATTCTGGAAAATTAGGAAAAATATTTAGAAAATATTTGGGCAAAAATATATTGTTTTCTCGTGTATTTTCTCAGTGCAAATTCGGAAATCAAAATCGGATTTTTGGAGATTTCGTTTTCGCGTCGTTTTTAATCCAGAGTTTATCTACTTTCTTTTCACCGTTAAAAATATGTTTCTTTTGGTGCTCGGACCTCCAAAACCTCGAGCATTAATTCTTTGATCTAGTGCTATCTAAATTAATCCCCTTAATTAAATTCAGTCGACATTTACGAAAACCCTAAAATCTCAAACTCGTTTTTAATCGGATTTCATCCCGAAACTCTCCTCGAACTCGAGTAGAATCTTAGGCTAAACATTTGGAGTCGTTTTTATGGTTATTTTCGATCCTCGGTATTTTATTGAATTATGATCGAATTCAATTGATTTTTCACACGTACGGATAGCAACCGAAGGAGCAGTCAAGTTTTAGTTTCAGACTATATTAAAACAGCGATGGTTGCTATCCGTACGTGCGATAAATCTGTGGAATTCGATCAGAATTCAATAAAATACCGAGAGATCGAAAAGAACCATAAAAATGACTTCAAATGTTTAGCCTAAAATTCTACTCGAGTTCGGACAAAAGTTTCGGGATGAAATCCGATTTAAAAAGCGAGTTTGAGATTTTAGGGTTTTCGCAAAATGTCGATCAAATTTAGTTAAGGGAATATATTTTTGAAAAGCGCTTGATCAAAGAATTAATGCTCGAGGTTTTGGAGGTCCGAGCACCAAAATAAACATATTTTTAACAGCGAAAAGAAAATAGATAAACTCCAGATTAAAAACGACGTGAAAACAAAATCTCCAAAAATCCGATTTTGATTTCCAAATTTGCACGGAGAAAATACACGAGAAAACAATATGTTTTTGCCTAAATATTTTCTAAATATTTTTCCATAATTTTTCATATTTTTCCCATTTTTTCTTTTTCTTTTCTTTTTTTCTTTCCCTTTTCTCCTTTTTTTCCTATTCCTCTCCCTCTCTCGTTCGACCGACGCTCTCCTCGCTCGGCCGGCGGCGACGCAAACGCGAGGGCGGCGGCCCGAGGACTCCGGCACACGGCGGCGACGGCTCGCGGCGGCTTCGGCGTACGGCGGCGATGGCGGCGCACGCCGGACGAGGGTTGCGGCGAGGAGAGAACGGTGAGGAGAGAGGGAAACGAGGCGGTGAGGTGGGGAAACGGGAGGGCTTTGACCCATTTTATAGGCGTGGCGAGAGAGGGGAAAAGAGGGGAAGGGGACCCAGCGCGGCGGCGGTACGGCGGGAGGCACGCGGCGGCGCGGGATGGCGGGGCCGGGCACGGCGATGCGGGAGTGCGCGTGCGAGGACGGCGGGGTCCGGTGCGGAGTCGAGGCGCGGCGCGCGCGCGCGGCGGGCCGGGCGCGGGTCGGCGCATGGCATGCGCGAGCGCGGGGCCGGTATGGGCAGGCGACGCGTGGCGCGGGAGGCGCGCGCGGGCGGGCGGTACGGGCAGGCGACGGCGCGCGTGCGTGGCGCACGTGGCCGGGGCAGATGCCATGGGCGCGGCGGCGCGTGCGTGGGCGTGCGTGGCCAAGGTTGGTACGGCGCGGGCGGCGCGCGGCGCGTGGCGCGCGCGGGCGCGAGGCAAAGGACCGGATCGAATACCTTGTGACGCGTGAACTGCTGACATTTCCGATTTTCCCGATTTAATTTCTAATTTCCAAATCCTATTTTCTTTCACCCCCAAAAATTGAAATAAAATATTGTATACACGAAAATTAAGTTGTAAAATATATTTTCAATCCTTTCACCCACTTTTGTTATTTAAAAATATATCCCACATATTTAATTTAATTCTTTCTCCTAAATTCAAGAAAATATAATTTTGATTCTGAATAATTTCTTAACTTCATATACATCCTTTAAAATATTTTATTGCACGTTTAATTCACTAACTAATATTACACAACCACCAAAATAATGTTTTGTTCCTAATTATATATTTTTATAAATCCATAACCCTTTTCCTATTTTATATTAAAATTCCCAACTCTAAACTCCGAAATTTTTCTCCCCAGTGGAAATTCAAATCGTTTGGTTTTTCTCAAACACCAAGACGAATCGCTCACATTAAATTTATGCAACCAAGCTGGCAAATAAGAAGCAATAAACACGATCAAGAAGCAACAAGCAAAAGGCTTTTGTAAGTTCTGATTTTTAATTCCTCGTTTTAAATTCTCCGATTTTCAGGGTGTTACAAACCTACCCCCTAACAATAAATATCGTCCCCGAGATTGCTTACCGTTCCGGAATAGGTTTGGGTACTCGGTCTTCAAAAAGTCTTCTTTTTCCCAAGTGGCTTCATCTTCAGTGTCATTGCACCATTGCACCTTGTACATTCGCCACGTCTTGGTCCTAGTCTTTTTCTCGGCTTCGTCCAAAATCTTCACGAGATGTTCGAGGTATGTGAGGTATTCGCTGATGAGGACGTCCTTCGAGGGGATTTGTTCTTCCGGTACTCGCAAACATTTCTTCAGTTGTGATACATGAAAGACAGGGTGTACATCGGAAATATTTTCCGGCGTCCAGTTGATAGGCCACTTCGCCTCTTCTGGCGCTTATCGGGAAAGGTCCAACATATCTTGGCGCCAGTTTTCCTCTGACCATGAACCTCTTGGTTCCTCTTAGTGGCGAAACTTTCAGGTACACAAAGTCGCCTATTTTGAATTCCAACTCTCTTCGGTGAGTGTCCGCATAGCTCTTTTGCCGAGACTGGGCTACCTTAAGCCGATCCCTTATCAGACGAACTTTCTCTTCGGCTTCCCTAATGATGTCTGGTCCAAATACGACTCGTTCACGGGTCTCTGACCACATCAACAGAGTTTGGCATCTTCGTCCAAACAAGGCCTCGTTCAGTGACATCTTCAGACTAGCCTGGTAGCTGTTGTTATAGGAGAACTCTACATAGGGCAGGCATTTCTCCCAGTCCTTAGTAAAATCCAATGCACAGGCTCTTAGCATGTCCTCCAGGACCTGGTTTGTCCTCTCAGTTTGTCCATCCGTCTGAGGGTGATAAGCAGTACTGAAGGCGAGGTGAGTTCCAAACGCCTCGTGAAACTTATCCTAGAAGTGAGATGTGAATTGAGTACCACGGTCTGACACAATCCTTGTGGGTACTCCATGTAGGCACACAATTCTGGACATGTACAGCTCTGCCAATTTGGCGCTGCTATATCGAGTCTTGACCGGGATAAATCGGGCAGTCTTGGTTAGTCTATCCACAATCACCCAAATGGAATCATATCCGATAACAGTTTTGGGTAGTCCCACTATAAAGTCCATGCTTATTTCATCCCATTTCCACTCAGGGATCCTGAGTGGTTGTAGCAATCCTGCCAGTCGCTGATGCTCAACCTTAACTCATTGGCATACATCACATATGGCCACATATTCCGCTACGTCTCTTTTCATGTTGGGCCACCAGTATTCCGTTTTCAAATCCTGGTACATTTTGGTGCTGCCCGGGTGTAGCGAGTAAGCTGACTCATGGGCTTCTTTTAAGATTAGCCGTCTCAATCCGCCTTTCTCCGGTACATAAATCCTTTTATGATACCATAGGGCTCCATCATCGTCGGTCGTGAATTCCGTGGCTAAACCTTCGGCCATGCGCTCCTTGATTAGCCGGATCTCCTCACAATCTTTCTAGGCTTCCTTAATATGAATTCGTAGGAGAGGTTGTATCTCCAACGAACTAAGTTGTCCATGAGGAATCAACTGTAGATTAAGCTGAGCCATTTCCTCTTGAAGCTCGTTGGCCACATATTCCACCCTCAGTTGGTTGCACTGGGCTTTGCGGGTCAAAGCGTCAGCTACAACATTGGCTTTTCCAGGGTGATAATGGATTCCTAGGTCATAGTCCTTGATTAGTTCCAGCCATCTTCTCTGGCATAGGTTAAGATCTGTCTGGGTGAAGAAATATTTCAAGCTCTTGTAGACTGTGTATATGTCATAGTGGTTTCCGATCAGGTAGTGCCTCCAAATTTTCAAGGCATGCACCACTGCGGCCAATTCTAAGTCATGGGTAGGATAATTCTCCTCATGAGGTCGCAGTTGTCTTGAAGCATAAGCCACAACCTTTCCATCTTACATCAACACGCCTCCTAATCCTTGTCGAGATGCATCACAGTATATGACGAAGTCTTTTCGGTTGTCCGATAGGACTAAGATCGGGGCGGTGGTTAACTTTTCTTTGAGCTGGTCAAATGCCTGTTGACACTGCTCAGTCCATGCATACTTCTTTTCCTTCTTCAATAGTTGGGTCAGGGGTCGAGCTATCTTAGAAAATCCTTCTATAAACCTCTGGTAATATCCAGCCAATCCCAAGAAACTTCTAATCTCCGTTACCGATTGGGGTGCTTTCCACTTGGTAACATCTTCGACCTTGGCGGGGTCTACTGCTACGCCTCCTGCTGAGATCACATGTCCAAGGAAAGCTAGTTCCTTAAGCCAGAATTCACACTTGCTGAATTTGGCATATAGCTGATGCTCTCGCAGCTTCTCTAGTACCAGGGGCAGATGTTCTGTGTGTTCTTCATCATCCTTGGAGTAGATGAGGATATCATCAATGAACACTACCATGAACTTGTCCAGATATTCCATAAATACTTTGTTCATGAGGTTCATGAAGTAGGCCAGGGCATTGGTCAGTCCGAAAGACATTACTGTGAACTCGTACAAGCCATAGCGTGTAGAGAACGCAGTCTTGGGTATATCCTCAGTCCTAATTTTCAGCTGATGGTATCCAGATCGAAGATCGATCTTTGAGAACACTCGGGCTCCCTTGAGCTGATCGAATAGGTCGTCAATTCGAGGTAACGGGTACTTGTTCTTAATGGTAACCTCATTCAGTGACCGATAGTCTATGCACATTCTCATGCTTCCGTCCTTTTTCTAAACAAATAGTACTGGGGCTCCCTACGGTGAAGAACTAGGGCGTACAAAGCCTTTCTCTTGCAGTTCCCTTATCTGCTTCTTAAGTTCCTCCAATTCGTTCACCGGCATCCGATAGGGTCTCTTAGCTATGGGGGCGGTGCCAGGCATGAGGTCAATGATGAATTCTATGTCTCGGTATGGGGGCATTCCCAGTAGTTCTTCAGGAAATACATCTGGGAAATCCTGAATTACTGGCATTCCAGCTATGGGTAACATGGTGAATATTCCCATAGCTCGGTCACAAAGCATAGGGTCTTGATCCATGGCTACTGTCATCGGCGATCCCCAGGGGGTAGATAAGGTAACTTCTCTTCGTCCGCAGTCTAGTACCCCTTGGTTTTTGGTTAACCAATCCATTCCTAATATGATGTCTAGGGTTTGGGGTGGCAAAACCATAAGGTTGGACAGGAATACCACGTCCTTGATCCGAATGGGCACATTAATGCACGCATGGGGTATAGTTACATCTCCCCCGGGTGAATGTACTACCATTGGTCTCTTAAGGTCTACTCGGTGCAAGTTGTGCTCTTTGCTTATTCTTGACGATATAAATGAATGCGAAGCTCCAGATTCAAATAAAACTTTAACTGGTGCAGAATGGATAGAAAACATACCCATTAGCATGCTCTGGTCCTCCTGAGCTTCCTCAGCACGCACATGGTTGACCTGACCACGGCGGAATCCAGTTGCAACCTCTTTTGGTTGGGGCGTTCTGAACAAACTGCGTCCAGGTACCGGAGCAGGGGTTTCTCGTACTGTGATGGCGTTGGCTCCGATGCGGTTGGGGGTGTTGCGCGGCTTAGGGCAGCTGTTGGCGTAATGCCCGAATTCTCCGCAGTTGAAGCAGTTAACATTCCTAGTCCCTAGGGCTGCCAAAGTAGGTGCCGGAGTGCGAGACGATGTTGCAGGTGGCCTGCTGACGCTGCCGGGTGCAGCGGGGCGATTGGTTGCCACCATGGCTGGCTTCCAACCTGACGGGGTTGCTCCTTTAGGTCGCTGGGGTGTTCCTTGAATTGGACGGGCCATTGCAAGCCTTCTTTTTTGGTTGTTTTCAACCGTCCTTTGGTCATGCTCAAGTCTCATTACCTTGTTGATGAGGCTCTGGAAGCTGGCGTGGTCCTGGCTGATCATTGGTCCTCTCAACTCATCGTTTAGTCCTTCGATAAACTTATCCATCTTCTCTTCTTTGTCTGCCAGGTTGCTTGTGGCGTAACGTGCAAGCTGCGTGAACGCGCAGCCTACGGAACTCATTCTTGTTCATCCTCATGACTGCAGCAGGTACGAAGGTTTCACGGAAGGCTGTCATGAATTCTTCCCAAGTGGGTTCATCGGCATCTTCAGCCCGGGTTTCCTTGTAGGTGTCCCACCAATCACTTGCGGGTCCTTCCAGTTGATTGGTGGCGAAGACGACTCGGTCAGCTTCTTGTACTCGGACGAGAGTCAACTTCTTCTCTATTACTCTCAGCCAATCTTCAGCATCCATGGGTTCATCTGCCAAGGAGAATGTCGGCGGCTTTGCCCTCATAAATTCGCCGAGGTTTGATCCTCCGCGCTGTCCTTGGTTGTTGGCGATAGCTTGTAGTAGTTGGGTCTGCAAAGCCATAACTTCCGCTAGGGTGGAGGGGTTAGGCTCTGGCGGGATCTCAGTAGCTACTGGGGCTCTGCGACGATGCGCCATCTGAACAACGGGGATGAGGTAAGAGACGTGATTTGCTAACGTCACGATACTAAGGAATTTTCTTTGAGTTGTTTGAAGTGATCTTTTAAAGCAAGCTTGGTGGAATAAACTCATTTATGACATAACATGGAACTTCATTATCAGTTCATAGATGTTACATCAGGGGGATACATTGGACATGTATAGTCCATACAACACAATACAACATCACTAACATCGTTCTAGGGTCTCATACATAAAAGGGGATGGGCATGGTCATTGCTGTCTTAACTCCATCCAAAGAAAGACCAGAGCTGCTGCTAGTATCCAACTAGTCATCCAGCCATCCGCATGATCCAGGTGCTGGCAGAGGGTGATCCTTATGGACTACCGATGTTGCAGGTCATGCGGTCGTCTTGAGACCGAGGGCTTGGGCAATGGGCAATTTCTGGCTTCATGTCCTGCTCCGCCACAGTTGAAGCAACGCTGGTCTTCTTTTGCCAGTCTCAGGAGAGGGCATTTATTGAAAAGGTGTCCCAACTTACGGCAGTTGAAACAGATCATACCCGATTTGTCACGAGGTGCACTCTTTTGGGTATGCAACACACCTTTGTTACCACTATTGGCCTTCACCGGAGTTGGGGCTGTCTCACGATCCAGAACATCTCCTTTATTAGCGGTACCATCCAAGAGTTGATTTGCGGATTGTAGGAATACCCTTTTATCTCTCTTATGCTTGTCAAAAATCATCATTAGTTGACAGTCCTTAGGTACATGATCTGTCCCTTCACACAAGAAGCACGTAACGTCTCTCATGGGGCATTCTTTCGGCATGTGGGTGTTTTCACCGCAGCTACAAAGGTAGTTGCACATACTTGCATAGTGCCCAACTTCTCCACAACGAGTACATGCCTTGGGTTTCAACTCTCCTTCACTATCACTTTCCATGTCCCCTTCTTCATCATCCTCAGAGGACGTCTCTTCTGATGTGTCGTCTTCTGGTTTGGGTGGTCCATAAAGCTGGAGATGTCGGGTTAACTGACGCGCACCACGGAAGGTGTTGTTCCTTAGGTGTCGGGGGAATTTTTGCAGCATCCTCGGGCGTAAACACCATGCCTGTGACGATTATTTTGCGACCATGACTTATATCCCAGTCTAGTGACTTCCTTTTATTGTGCCCTGCCTCCTTTCTTAGGTCAGGATCCGGGTATATGAAGGGTTACGCGGAAGCTACGCTAGCCGAAAACAAAAATTTCTACCGCGCAAACCAGGAACACTTGCAAGTAAGGGCCGATAGATCGTTACCGATTAGAGTAGAGTGCAGCGGAATAGCCAATCAGGGCAATCCGATCCGGAACAGTGTAGCCTATTCCCGGAGACAGCCGATTCGCCAATCAGCCGATTCGAGTCGTCCGGCCGCGTTCTCACGCCTCGCTCCGATGCGCCCGACCGCAGCCGATCAAGAGCGCGCAACGTAGCAGCGCCTCTCCGGTATCCACACGTCCGGGGACAGAACGCCGTACACCCGTGTGCTAGCACGCGATGCAAGGCTAGGGTTTGGCTCGAAAGTGGGGAGGGTTTCCGTGGAGATTGATCTCGGCGACTTCGTTGCACACGATGCAATTGACGTCTCACGCTCTCCACCCCTCCCTCCTTTATATAGAGTTGGCCGACCGGGACTAGTGGCCGATTAGGACTCTATTTTGAATCGGATCTCATCCGTATCTCATAGAGTTGGCCGCCCCACACGTCGTAAGCCCATAGGACTCTATCCGATCGGATCCCTATCCGATCGAGCCGTATCCGAGTCCAACTCGAATATCTATTCTATCCCCTTAAGCGTGCGACCCGTAGGTTCAGGTATACTCGGTTTCGGCTATAGTCTAACTTAGCCGATCGTCGGCTCGAGTCCAACTCAGACTGTCAAACAGCGGCGCCTAGCAGCACATATTGACACCATAGTATACAAGAATATAATATCGGCTCGAACCTGTAATGTGTACACAAATCCCTTTGCCTCACGATACCGGTTAAGCTATAGGCAAGATGTGTGCCATCCCTTCAATAGCTTAACCATTCACTCGAACCGTATTGGATTATCCGTCCGTTGATTGACTCCTCAATCAACTTAGCATGGCCATGCATTTCCATAATCCATTACCTCGAGGGGCCAGAGATATCTCTCCAAAGGAGGGGCAAATTCCATCTTGATCACTCACATCCCACTCCATGTTTCATAGCAAACCCGAAAACTACCTTTATAACTATCCGATTACGGAATAGCGTTTGGTAGTCCCAAAGTAGGCTACTACACATGTTGGAATCCATGGTGATCTCAGGTCTAAGGACTTTGTACCAACACTACCCGAGACCAACTAATGGCACATTAATTCCTGTAGTGTCTCATGGTGGGTCTATCCAACAATGTGTTCTCTAACACATATGTCCATGTTTATTGATTTGGTATCTCCATACCCATGATCTACGAGACATGATCATCAATCAATAAACATGCCGATCTTAGAATCATATTTGTTCCAACAATATGACATATGATCAGGGATCGTTTAGAAATAGATTCATACATATCGAGTCTCATAAATAAGTCACGTACTTATTGATCAATACAAGATGTCTATTTCATGGAACCGAATAACACTTTATTCATTTATACATAAACATTGACGTGATATCCAACATCTCCATGTTGCCTCTAGTGCATATCACTAACAGTATACCCATCCCTTATTCCATTTTCGATCATGGCCTGTCGTTTGCTTTTGAAGGTAACCTAGGATCAGAGAGGGGTAATATCAAAACAATTTGAGCAAAGGAGATGGGGATAAGAGTATGAGGGAAAACATATTGTTCTGTGAAAATAGTGTGTATTTTCAAAATAATCCTATGTAGGGATATCTCCCTTTAACCAGCTATTCAAGGGTAGGGCGCCAGTTGGTCTTATCCTACAATCGCACTGCTCTGATACCAGCTCTGTCGACCCCCGTTTTTGAGGACGGGAATCATTCGTGTTCATAGTACCATATCCCTGGATCGAGTAGTTTGGTACCCACGAATACAGTTCTGAATTACCAGGTGCAAAGTGCACGAATAGTCTTACATCAAAATTATTACAATAATAGGCCCGAAGGCAATATCCGATACATATAGGACCTACTGGTCTGGATACAACCAAAAACAGAATTTAGATAAGATAGCAGTCGGAAGGCAGCGGCATGTCGATTGCCACAAGCAACGACCGGGGACTAAGACCTAGTAGACGCCTTCTCCTTCATCGCCCACCTGGCAGTAAGCATAGGGGTCCTCCAGTTCTTCGTTTCCTCCATCTGAAGGTTTGTGCGTATAGCAAGGTGAGTACCCAACGTACTCAGCAAGCCGACACGGAATGATTCATATGATAGGGTCATTCAAAGGATGGCTATGGTTCATTTGCACAAAGCCAATTTTCACAAATCATTTCACAAACCTATTATCTAGCAAAGTCAAGTTTTACTTTCAGAGTATATTAAAACGGCGACGGTTCTGTCTACCATCCATCGTGATTTCCAAGGATGGCTTCCCACCTTCGGTTCATCATGGTTTTCTGGGGAGTCCACCCCTTCTCGCATTTCGAGAAGTTGAGTCCACCAGCACACAAAATCATTATGCAGTCCCATCCCATTATTTTAACATTTATGAGTCTAGCCACGGGAGAAACTTGTCATGTCGCTCATTAACCGCGAGCACGGCTATTCGAATAGATTGATCTACTCACACTGCAGTGGATGTACACTTTACCCAAACTCCACAACTGTTCATTGAATGAGCTTTCATCCCTCTATATGGGACGGTCACGGCAAAGCCAATAACCTCACTTTGGCAGTACCTGCTCCATGAACTTAAGTCCTCATGCACTCTAGCCGTCATTTCCTAGCAGTGAGAGGAGTTCTGGCGCTCCCGGGGTAAGGGAAAAACTTTCACAACATTCTTATCCATTACTCATCACTTAGGCCGCAGCCTTATCTCAATAACCAGACTCTTCACTCAAGAACCACTATGCAGGGATACTGCCTCCGCTCGGCTATCTACTCCGCAAGGTCTATACCCATTCGAGAAGTACGGTTGTACTGGCTCGTTCCAGGTTATAAGTCTCATAGCTTGGTCCTTAATTGACCAGGGACGGTTCTTGCCTTTACTGGAATCCACCCAAATCCAACCATCCGCCCCAGTCCAAAACATTGGTTTTATACTTTTTATTTTTCATCAAAACTAATTTCATCATGATCAAGGCAATGGCGCTCATGTCTCCACATGCCGTATTCCAACTACCTCCCCAAAGATAGTTGCCCAAGCCGAAGCTTCTTTGTAAAATCATGAGTATGCACGAATCTAATATAAGCAGGGCTAAGCACTTTACCAAAGTTATCCTCCGGTTATATCACATCGAAGGTTACAAAGAATAATTCTAATGGTAGTCAACATCAAGGCATGGTATATCAAGCATAGGTACTCATTGGTGTATAGCATGCAAATTTGTAATTTAAATCAACATCATTTCGCAAAGTAGGATCAATATGTTCAAAGGGAAGTGTTGACTTGCCTTGCTCGCACACTTGTTGGCCAGGGTCTTCAACGTGTGAAATCATTGTCATGATTAATATTCGTGATGAACAATCGGCTATGCAAATAATTTATTTAATGAATTGGTTTGAGAATATGTGTGGTTTTGGTGTGGGTGTGTGTGACTAATGTGGGTCAGGTTATGATATCTGTGCCCAGAAACGGTCGTTTTGTCTGATGGTGTGCAGAATTCTTGGAGGCCAACTTCGGTCAACGGTGGGGATCGGGACTAGATTCAGGGAGGAGTTGAGGTCCAGACGATCAAGGATGTCGGGTGACGAAGTTGGATACAAGATGACACATAGTGGACGGACATCGTGTGGGAGAGATCTTCGCAACGGGCTTCACGAGGTGTGCGTGCAAGCGTCGGTGTTCGCAAAGGAGATCGAAAAAATTGGATGGGAGTATATAGCACTACAGTATGGTGAGGTACTGTAGCATACATATATGTGTGTCAATACATGTATTGTTGCATGCATGTGTGTTGCTTGAATTAGGATTGGCTGGAGTGCTCGAAGAAGGCGCATGCGGCACTGTAGCATGTGGCACTGTAGCATGCAGCACTATAGCATGCAGCATGCATGCGCGTGTGTTGTGCATGTGTGCTAGTCCGACTCGGTGTGCATGTGGCCGGTGCAGCTGTAGTTTAGGTAATTTGTAATTTGATTTAGAAAAAGAGTGATTGAGTCCTATTCTTAATAGGAGTTCTACACCTACTTTGAATAGGAGTTTTGTGGTATAAATTGAGAGGGAGGGTGTGCCTCCTAGATATCGATTTTCAAGAGCGAAACTTGAGAGAATAGCTAGGGTTTTTGAGTTGGGTCGAGATTTTGGTGAGGAGTGTTGTTGTTGCACTTTGTAAACACTTTAGATGCAAATAAAGTTGAAATAGTTTGATCTACTTCTTCGAGAGTTCATCTTTCGGTGTTTTCTAGATCTCAACGGTCTGACCGCAGGTGTGCGCGCGGTCTGACCGACGGGTTGTGGCGGCGGTCCAACCGGAGGCTAGGCGGCGATCTGACCGGCCAGGAGGGGCGGTCTGACCGGGGGAGGTAAGGCGGTGTGACCGGCGGCGGCTTCAACAGTTCCTGTTCATTGTCGCTTTGTAGGTTGGTTTCATCGGTAAGAGGTAAATCTTTTAATTCCGCAAAAGATTTTGTTTTTTGTTTCCCTACCATTCACCCCCCTCTGGTAGGTTTGTTTGGTCTTATTCGATCCTACAAGTGGTATCAGAGCCTCGTTCTTGATTCGCTTTTCTGATCTTTTTACAATGGCTGAAAAGTTTTCAAACAAACCTCATGTTTTCAATGGAACCGACTTTGACTATTGGAAGAAAAAAATGGAATCTTATATCACATCTCAAGGTTATGATATTTGGCTAAAAGTTTCCCAATCTTATGATATCCCTGAACGCATTGATACTCCTGCTCTCAAATTAGATTATGAAAATAATTGCAAAGCTCGGAACATCATTCTTAATGCAATTTCTCGTTCCGATTTTGATCGTGTTTCGCATCTTTCAACCGCTAATGAAATTTGGAAAGCTTTAAATGATTTTCATACTGGATCTTCAAACATTAAAGATTACGAAAAGATGTTTTCAAAAAGGAGTACATAAAATTTGAGATGACACATGGGGAGTCTTTGGATGACTATTTGGGCCGTTTTAACAAAATTTTGAGCAATCTTAGATCTGTTGATTCTTCTTACAATGCTAATTATTCTCAATCTGAGGTTGTTCATCATTTTTTGAATGGTCTTGATATGAAAGTTTGGGAAGTTAAGGTTACCTCAATTCAAGAATCAGTCGATATGAATACCTTGACTTTGGATGTTCTTTATACTAAATTAAAAACCTACGATATGAACATTCTTTCTAAAAGGACTGATTCAAAATCTTCTGCCTTGGTGTCTACTTCTGCATCTTCTGATTCTTCTTCACAGTCAATGTTTGCTTCTTTCTCTGCCATGTCCGATGATCAACTGGAAGAAATCAGTGAGGAGGACTTGGTATTGCTTGCTAATCGAATTTCTCGAGCTGTGAATAATATCAGGTCCAGGAGAAGAGGAGGACCAATTAGGTGTTTTGGTTGTGGTCAACCGGACACATCCGTTCCCAATGTCCCAAGGTGGAAAAGGTACACAGGAAGAAAAAGCTCAAGATGGATCTAAGGAAGCCAAGCGAGCAAGAAGCGAGGCCAAAAACATGAAGATGAGGAAGTACTACCAGAAGGCCTTAGATGAAGCCTTTGCAGCCGTACAGGGATCCAGCGATGTTGAGTACTCAGATGATGATGAGGAAGACAAAGGGAAGAGCATCGCTGGTGTTTGTCTCATGGCAAAGAGTACTGAAGATTCTGATGAAGAAAATGAGGTAATAAATGCTCCTAGTGTTGAATATCTTCAAGATGTGATTGCTAGACTTGGTTACAAGATTTCTAAATTTGAAAAGAAGATTAATCAACATGAAGCAGTTATTGATTCTCTTAAAACTAAAAATAATAGACTAAAATCTCTTGCTTCTGAGGATGATTGCATATCATGTGAAGTTTTATTTGCTGAGATTAATTCTGTTAGAGAAGTCAATTTAACAGAATTTGCAAAAAGGTTGATGCTGAATCTAAGAAATCTAGAAAGCTTGAATCTTGTCTTGCTCTTAGCTTTGCCTTGAACACTAGATTGACTGATGAGTTATTTTTAACAAAAGAAGCTTTAAAGAAATGTCAAATTGCCTTGTTTGCTAGCTCTATGTTTAATGCAATTAGTACTAAAAAGTTAAAACAATATAGTGCAAAACCCTGCTCATCTTGTCTTGCTTATGATTTTGAGATTAAAAGATGCCTTAGGTCGTGTTAGGCATATGGAAGAAACTGTTAAGCAAGATGAAGTGTTTTCTTGTCAAACTTGTAGAAAACAAAAAGGTCGTTTGGATGCTTGCTAATATTGTGCTACCTTGACTCAAGAGGTTTCTTACTTAAAAAGTTCTTTCCAACGTTTTTCTGAGGGTAAAAAGAATCTCAACATGATTTTGGATCAATCAAACGTTAGCACAGACAACCGTGGTTTAGGTTTTGATCCCTATACTCACTTTTCTAAGCATCCTCCTGCTGTTTTGGGTATAACTGAGAGAGGTGAAATTTTGACTAAACCAGATCCAAAACCCATTGTTTTCAAATCTGCTGGCATTATGACCTCTTTGAATGCTTCATGTTCTACCAAGCCTGCTGTTAGTACTAAACCTGTGTTTGTTGCAAAATCTATTGTTAGTACTAAAAACACTATTAATACTAAGCCTGCTGTCTCAACTTGTTCTTCAACTCATCGTGAAAAATATGTTTGTACTTTCTATGGTAAACATGGACATCTTGTTGGTTTCTATTTTGGACTTGCTAGAAAACAGAAAAAGGAATGGGAGGTAGCTTTTGCAAAACTAAAATGGCAAAAACCGGCTTTTCCCTCGAGGCAGGCGGTCAGACCGCAGGTACAACGCACGAGACCGGCCTCGGGCTAACTTTTCTAACGAGAAATGGGTTGAATTTTCTACGGTTATATTCCTGTTGGTTCAGGTCGCGTGTCTCA
The DNA here is from genome assembly GCA_019925245.2 of Oryza australiensis. NCBI lineage: Eukaryota > Viridiplantae > Streptophyta > Magnoliopsida > Poales > Poaceae > Oryza > Oryza australiensis. Next base: position 905,121 of record JAIFGZ020000436.1, read on the forward strand.
GTACTGGATTCCCAAATTTTTATTATCTAACCCCAGTACTGAGACTTCGACATTTGCTTGTGTATAGGCTCTTTTGGCGAGGAAGGAAAGAACGTGTGGATCATTGATTCCGGTTGTTCGCGACACATGACTGGTGATAAAAGTTGGTTCTCCTCCCTCGTTAAGGCATCAAGGAAGGACTCAATCATCTTCGGCGATGCTTCTACTAGCACGATCACTGCAACTGGATCTGTCAAGGTAAGTGACAAGTTTACATTGAATAATGTCGCTTTGGTTGAAAATTTGAAGTACAACTTGCTTTCCGTTTCTCAAATTGTGGATGCTTTTTAAGAAAAGTGGAAGTAAAGTTTTTGATTCTTCTGGTGATGCGGTGCTTAATGTTTCTTGATACGGAAGAGTTTTTAAAGCGGATTTTGAAAATAGCATTTCTTCTGAAGTTACATGTCTTGTTGCAAAATTTTCAAAAGATTTGATGTTTTGGCATCGTAGACTTGGACATATTGGCTTTGATCATCTCACTAGGATTAGCGGTTCGGATCTTATTCGAGGTTTGCCTAAACTTAAGAAAGATCTTGATTTGGTTTGTTCGTCATGTCGTCATGCTAAGATGATTGCTTCTTCTCATACCCCGATATTTTCTGTGATGATGGATGCACCAGGACAGCTGTTACACATGGACACTGTTGGTCTAGCTAGAGTGCAATCCGTTGGAGGAAAGTGGTATGTTTTGGTTATTGTTGATGATTTTTCTCGATATTCTTGGGTTTATTTTATGGCAACTAAGGATGAAGCTTTCGAACACTTCAAAACTTTATATCTTCGTTTGGCTCTTGAATTTCCACAAATTTTCAGAACTATTCGAAGTGACAATGGTGGTGAGTTCAAAAACGCTTCTTTTGAAAAGTTTTGTGCTGAAAAGGGTCTTGAACGTCAATTTTCATCTCCTCAGGTTCCTCAACAAAACGGTGTTGTTGAAAGAAAAAATCGTTCTTTGGTTGAAATGGCTAGGACTATGCTTGATGAATATTCTACTTCTAGAAAATTTTGGGCTGAAGCTATTAACACTTCTTGTTATATTTCCAATCGTGTTTTCTTGAGATCTAAACTTGGAAAAACTTCTTATGAGCTTCGCTTTGGACATTCACCGAAGATTTCTCACTTGCGTGTTTTTGGATGTAAATGTTTTGTGCTCAAATCTGGAAATTTGGACAAATTTGAATCTCGCACTATTGATGGACATATGTTGGGATATTCTGCGCATTCACGAGGTTACCGTGTACTTATTTTAGAGACTAACAAAATCATTCAGACTTGCGAAGTCACTTTTGATGAGGCTAGTCCAGGGACTAGACCCAAAATTTTAGGTACACTGTCACAGGTTCAGGGGGAGGATATCTTTGTGGAGAGCGATGATGAGGACGACGAAGATATGTCGGCCGGTCATACCGGACATGGCTCCGGTCAGACCGGTGACACATCGCCGGTCAGACCGGAGGCAGAGGAGCGGTCAGACCGGCCGAGTGGATCTTCGGAAGCTTCGGGTATTGATGCTACTAGACCTCCAGAAGCTTCAACCTCGTCAGAACAAGCTACAGAAGATGAACAAACTTCAGACATGAGTGCTCTACTTCATATTCAACGCCGACATCCTCCGGAACAGATGATAGGTAACTTGAGCGAACGCACTACAAGATCGAAGGTAACAAATCGTAATTTTCATGCAAACTCTGCTTTTATTGCTAATTTTGAACCCAAAGATGTTACTCATGCACTAACTGATGAATCGTGGATTAACGCCATGCATGAAGAACTAGAGAATTTTAAAAGAAACAAAGTTTGGCATTTAGTTGAACCTCCTTCTAATCATAATGTCATTGGAACTAAATGGGTTTTTAAAAATAAACAAAATGAGGATGGTTTAGTTGTTAGAAACAAAGCTAGACTTGTTGCCCAGGGTTTTACTCAAATGGAAGTGTTGGATTATGATGAAACTTTTGCTCCTGTTGCTAGGATTGAAGCAATTAGACTTTTGTTGGCTTTTGCTGCTTCAAAAGGTTTTAAGTTGTTTCAAATGGATGTTAAAAGTGCTTTTCTTAATGTTTACATACAGGAGGAAGTTTATGTAAAACAACCACCAGGTTTTAAAAATCCTGATTTTCCCAACCTTGTTTTTCGTTTATCAAAAGCTTTGCATGGTTTGAAACAAGCACCTAGAGCTTGGTATGATAGACTTAAAAACTTTTTACTTGCAAAGGGCTTTTCAATGGGAAAATTTGATAAAACTCTCTTTGTTCTTAAGTATGGTGATGATCTATAGTTTGTTCAGATTTATGTGGATGATATCATTTTTGGTTGTTCATCTCACACTTTGGTTGTGGAGTTTGCTGAAACAATGCGCAGAGAATTTGAGATGAGCATGATGGACGAATTAACTTACTTTTTGGGATTGCAAATTAAGCAAACACCTCAAGGTACGTTTGTTCATCAGACAAAGTACACCAAGGATCTTCTACGACGCTTCAAAATGGACGATTGCAAGCCATTGACTACACCGATAGGAACTACCACTATTTTGGATCCTGATGAAGATGGTGAGGCTGTGAACCAAAAGGAATACAGGAGCATGATTGGTTCGTTGCTCTACCTCACTGCTTCGAGGCCAGACATACAGTTTGCTGTGTGTTTGTGTGCTCGATTTCAAGCTTCTCCAAGGGCTTCGCATCGTCAAGCTATGAAACGCATCATGAGGTATTTGAAACATACTCTTGAATTTGGAATTTGGTATTCTACCTCTTCTTGTATTTGCTTGAGTGGTTATTCTGATGCGGATTTTGGAGGTTGTAGAATTGATAGAAAGAGTACAAGTGGTACATGCCTTTTTCTTGGTACTTCTTTGATTTCATGGTCTTCTCGAAAACAATCAAATGTTGCTCAATCAACTGCTGAGTCTGAATATGTTGCTGCTGCTAGTTGTTGTTCTCAGATTCTTTGGCTTATTTCCACTTTGAAAGATTATAGCCTTGTTTTTGATAAAGTTCCTCTCTTTTGTGACAATACAAGTGCTATCAATATTGCTAAAAATCCTGTACAACACTCACGCACTAAGCACATTGACATTCGCTTTCACTTTTTGAGAGATCATGTTGCAAAGAGAGACATTGAATTGAAATTTGTGGATACAAAGTTACAACTTGCAGATATTTTCACCAAACCTTTGGATTCTTCTCGTTTTGCTTTTCTTAGGGGAGAATTAGGTGTTATTCATCCTTTTGGCATCAATTGAGGGGGAGAGTTGTTGGCTCTTTGTTGTATGCATATTTTCCTTCTTCTTTTGCATTCATTTTTTAATTCATGCATGGTGTGATAGAAAAGAAAATAAAAGGTGGATGAGCTATGTCTTATATCTTTAGTATATTATCGTGCTTGCTAGCAATGCTTGTTAGATAAATTGATTACTATATTAGCTTGTGTGCATTTTAGTAATTACTTGAATTTTTGATATTGCTTTTAAGAGATATGATACATGACATATAATTCTTTTACTTGAATTAATAAAATATGTAATATTGAGTGCTTAGGTTGAATGATTAATGCTTTTGTATATGCTTTATCAGTTGTTATTCCTCATATTAATCCTTTTGTTCCAATCACCGCAAGAGTACATAAATGCTTATTTATATGAGAGAAAAAAATGAATACCGAATCCTTGGAAACAGTCTTGACGACAAGGACGCATTCGTGGTGAGATAAAAAAAAGGGGTACCGAATCCTTGGAAACAGTCTTGACGACAAGGACGTACCGGCAATAATTGAGAGAAAAAGTATAAAAAAGGAAGATGTCCAAATAGAATAAGCTAAAAGTACTCTCGGTTATTTTTGGAGAAGGCATTAATTTGAGAAAGAGTATCAATGTTATAAGTATATATACTTGAGTTTTTCTTTCAGTCTTTGCACTTGTGAATATGTTGCATTTTAAATCATTGAAATCATAAATCATTAATGTTGACTTGATCTTAATTGTAATATTTTAGTTTCATGTCTTTACTCTAGTGTATGCTTGTTAATTAGCTAGTCACTTTTTCTACCTTGTTGTTGCAAAACATGTACTTGAGATACTTTTGATATAATACAAAGCTCTTCTATGCTTCTGATAATTGATGAACTCATTGTCAAAAGGGGGAGATCAAGGAAATTGCATCATTTTTATATTGAAATTTTCATATATTCAAAGATGAAGTTTCAAAGAAGAATTTTCGAAGAATTTTTCTTGCATTCGAAATGTTTTTTGGATTGCTTCATAAAACATCAAACCAATTGATTTTGTTGGGTTTGCCAATGTGTTCATAAAGGGGGTGATTGTGAAATCATTGTCATGATTAATATTTGTGATGAACAATTGGCTATGCAAATAATTTATTTAATGAATTGGTTTGAGAATATGTGTGGTTTTTGGTGTGGGTGTGTGTGACTAATGTGGGTCAGGTTATGATATCTGTGCCCAGAAACGGTTGTTTTGTCTGATGGTGTGCAGAATTCTTGGAGGCCAGCTTCGGTCAACGGTGGGGATCGGGACTAGATTCAGGGAGGAGTTGAGGTCCAGACGATCAAGGATGTCGGGTGACGAAGTTGGATACAAGATGACACACAGTGGACGGACATCGTGTGGGAGAGATCTTTGCAACAGGCTTCACGAGGTGTGCGTGCAAGCGTCGGTGTTCGCAAAGGAGATCGAAAAAATTGGATGGGAGTATATAGCACTACAGTACGGTGAGGTACTGTAGCATACATATATGTGTGTCAATACATGCATTGTTGCATGCATGTGTGTTGCTTGAATTAGGATTGGCTGGAGTGCTCGAAGAAGGCGCATGCGGCAGTATAGCATGCGACACTGTAGCATACATCACTATAGCATCCAGCATGCAGCACTGTAGCATGCAGCATGCATGCGCGTGTGTTGTGCATGTGTGCTCGGTGGCTATTGGCTGGCAGGGAGGCCGATGCGGAGACCGAGCAGGAAGTCCGACTCGGTGTGCATGTGGCCGGTGCAGCTGTAGTTTAGGTAATTTGTAATTTGATTTAGAAAAATAGTGATTGAGTCCTATTCTTAATAGGAGTTCTACACCTACTTTGAGTAGGAGTTTTGTGGTATAAATTGAGAGGGAGGGTGTGCCTCCTAGATATCAATTTTCAAGAGCGAAACTCGAGAGAATAGCTAGGATTTTTGAGTTGGGTCGAGATTTTGGTGAGGAGTGCTGTTGTTGCACTTTGTAAACACTTTAGATGCAATAAAGTTGAAATAGTTTGATCTACTTCTTCGAGAGTTCATCTTTCGGTGTTTTCTGGATCTCGACGGTCTGACCGCAGGTGTGCGCGCGGTCTGACCGACGGGTTGTGGCGGCGGTCCAACCGGAGGCTAGGCGGCGATCTGTCCGGCCAGGAGGGGCGGTCTGACTGGGGGAGGTAAGGCGGTGTGACCGGCGGCGGCTTCAACAGTTCCTGTTCATTGTCGCTTTGTATGTTGGTTTCATCGGTAAGAGGTAAATCTTTTATTTTCGCAAAAGATTTTGTTTTTTTTGTTTTCCTACCATTCACCCCTCTCTGGTAGGTTTGTTTGGTCTTATTCGATCCTACACAACGTAGTCAGTGCCTGCTCCCTCGGTTGCTATCCATACGTGCGAAAAATTAATTGAATTCGATCATAATTCAATAAAATACCAAGAGATCAAAAAGAACCATAAAAACGACTCCAAATGTTTAGCCTAAAATTCTACTCGAGTTGGTACGAGAGTTTCGGGATGAAATCTGATTTAAAAAGCAAGTTTGAGATTTTAGGGTTTTCGCAAAATGTCAATCAAATTTAGTTAAGGGAATATATTTTTGAAAAGTGTTTGATCAAAGAATTAATGCTCGAGGTTTTGGAGGTCTATAACATCCCGAAAATCGGAGAATTTAAAACCGGAATTAAAAATCGAACTTACAAAAACCTTTTGATGTTGCTTCTTGATTGAGTTTTCGCTTCTTATTTGCCACTTGGTTGCATAAATTTATACGCGAGCGATTCTTTTCGATGTTTGTGAAAAACCAAAAGATTTGAATTTCCATTGGGAGAAAATTTTCGGAGTTTAGAATCGGGAATTTTAATATAAAATAGGGAAAGTGTTATGGATTTATAAAAATATATAATTGGGAGCAAAACATTATTTAGGTGACTGAATAATATTAATTAGTGAGCAAAATGAGTAATAAAATATTTTGGGGTATCTATATGAAATCTAGAAATTAATTTGAATCAAAATCGCATTTTCTCGAATTGAGGAAAAGAATTAAATTAGATTTGTAAAATATATTTGTAAAATAATAAAAGTGGGTGAAAAGGGTGGGACATATATTTTACAATTTTTAGGTGTGTTATATTTTATTTTGAATTTTGGAGGTGAAAGGAAATAAAATTGGGAAATTAGGAAATTAATTCGGGAAAATGTGAAAAGTCACTATTCATTGCGCGCCAAGTGCTCGACGCCGTACCCGGACCCCGGACCGCCGCCACCGCGCGCGCGCGTCACTCGCCTACCGGGGGCCCTGTGCACGCACGTTCTCGCCGGCGTCACCCTCCTACGCGCACAGGAGTCGCCGTACGTCGCGCGTCGCCCGGCCCCGCCCGCGCCATGCGCCGTCGCAACCACGCGCTAACTGCCGTACCGATCCCCCGCGCGCGCGCGCCACGCGCCACGTGCCCACGCCCATGCTGCGCACCGGCCCGGCCGCTGCGCACCCGCGCCTCGGCCCCGCTCGCTCGCCGCGCCATGCGCGCCATGCCGCGCCCGGCTCGCCCATGCCGTTCGCCGTCGCGTCGTCCCTTTCCCTGTCGACTGCCTATAAAAGACCTCGATAGCTTGAGCTCCAAACACGAAACTTGACCACCTCTTTTCCCTCTTCAAAACCCCCCAAAAATCCCTTGCTGCCATAGCCCGTACACGAAGAATTTCGCGAAGGCGAGGCCCGGTCGGAAGAACCCTAAACCGACCGCCCGGAGCCAAGTCCAAAATTCGTCGTCCCGGTCGATTTCCTCCCAAATCGAAGGTACTTCCGCGATCTCCATTCTACAAGCTTCGTTTCCCCTAAGTTTCCGGACCGATTAGCCGCCGGAGACCCGTCGTCGACGAGCCGCCGCATTTCCTCTGTTTCGGCCGCCGTCGTGCGCACGTCGCTAGCACACCACACTGCCTTCCCGGCCAGCACACCGTCGCCATTAGCGTCGCTAGGTCTTGTAGGTGCTCTGCGACCCCTCGACGTGGCCGTTCCATCGCCGGAAACACGCCGTCGACGTGCACCACCGTCGCCATTATGAGGCCGCCGTCGCTAGCCCGCTCCGTTGCCTCCCCGGCTAAGCAAGCACCTCCGTTAGCTTCCCTAGGTTCCCTAGGTGCTCCACAACCCGTTATGGCAGCCGTACCAGCGCCGGATTATGTCGCCGCCGAAGCTCTGTGCTTCGTCGGTATCGCGTGAGGAAGAAGAACAGTGGAGAAAGGAATAAAAGAAAAAGGAGAGGAATGAAGGAGAGAAGCGCTGTGTAGCGCAGTGGAAGAGAACGAGAGAGAGGAGCGCGAGGTCGCGGGTTCGAATCCCTCCCGGCGCCATTTTATTTTTTCTCTTCCTTTGCCAACGCAAGAGAGGAAAGAACGAAGAAAAGAAAAAGAAGGAGAGAGAAGGATGAGATGGGCTCGCTAGCCCAGTGGCTTGAGCCGAGCCGTGAGAGGGAGAGGGCGCGAACGAAGAAAAGAAAAAGAAGGAGAGAGAAGGATGAGATGGGCTCGCTAGCCCGGTGGCTTGAGCCGAGCCGTGAGAGGGAGAGGGCGCAGGTTCGATTCCCACCAACGCAAAGTTTAGCAAAATTTTTATTTCCATTTTTTTTTAGAATTAAAATTTGTAGGAGCCTAGTTAAAATCACAAAAACTTATATTTTCTCTTTTTAAACCTTAAACTTAATTTACAAGAATTTTCTCGAGAGTATATTATTTATCCTTTCCCAAAATGTTCTTACAAATAAAAAATGAACTTTATATTACCATTTATTTCCCATGAATAAAAACTTTATACTCAAACTCCTTAGTCTATTCCCTCTCAGAAAATCTCTATCTTTTCTAAAGCCCATCCATCTATCTATTGTTTTTTTTGGAACCCTTATAATAATTTCAAAACCATCTTTATAAATCCTAGTCAATCCTTTGCTATATGTATATATATGCATATATGCATATATATATATGTATGTACATTTGACGGCGTTGCTCCATAGAATCCTTCCCAACCCATTTTCGGTAGACCGCGACACCAATTAATTTGGATTATTATAAACCCTAGGGCTTCCCGACCCGAGAAATAATTTGATGAAATTGAAGGGTAATCACTTTCTTTTATTAATTGAATCATCAACTCTAGTATTTCTCAAACTTTAAGCATATTAAGATAAATATCGCACCCTTCTTAACAAAATCGAATTCATTACAAAACTTCAAATCCTTATAACCCTTTCGCTCTAACCCGGATTTCGTCGAAACTCAAGCCTAGGTTCGCATAGAGTCATAGCCTAGTGTTAGGAGCCGCTATTGTGATTTACTTGGTTTTCTTTTGGATCTTACTGGATTCTATTTGAATTCTAATCGAATTCAAATTTGATTGCTCGCACGTATGATTAGCGTCGAGGAAGGCGTTGAGTACACGAAGGCCCCAACCAACAAGTGTGCGAGCAAGGCAAGTCATCACACTCTTTGAACATATTGATCCTACTTTGTGAAATGATGTTGTTTTCAATTACAAATTGCATGCTATACACAAATGAGTACCTATTCTTGATATACCCTGCCTTGATATTGAATACCCTTAGAAATATTCTTTGTAAACCTTCGATGTGATGCAAGGAGGTTATCTTGATAAAATGCTTAGCCACACATATACTAGATTCTTGCATACTCATGATTTTACAAATAAGCCTCGTGCTTGGGCAACTATCTTGGGAAGATGGTTGAGACACGGCAAGTGGAGACATGAGCGCCACGTTGCCTTGATCATGTTGGAAATGGCTTTGATGAAAAATGAAATACAAACAAATGTTTTAGACTGGGGCGGATGGATGGATTTGGGTGGATTCCGGAAAAGGCTAGTACCGTCCCTGGTCAGTTAAGGACTGAGCCATGAGACTACAACTTAGAACGAGCCAGTACAACCGTACTTCTCGAATGGGTATAGACCTAGCTGATTAAATACCCGAGCGGAGGCAGTATCCTTGCATAGTAGGTTCAGGTGTTGGCGTTGAGGTAAGGGCTTGCCGGTGGGGGTGCACCACTGGTGGGTGCCTGGACGATAGTTAAGGGCCTTCCGGCAGGGGATGTACCGCTGGTTGGTACCTGGGCAGAGATCGGGCATGCGATCAACATGAAGAAATGAAGACATGAAGAAAAGGACATGAAGATGGAAAGCTCAAGGATCGAGCAATTCTTTCTCTTACCCCGGAACGCCGAACTCCTCTCACCGCTAGGAAATGACGGCTAGAGTGCATGAGGGCTTAAGTTCATGGAGCGGGTACTGCCAAAGTGAGGTTATCGAAAGGCTTTGCCGTGACCGTCCCATATAGAGGGATGTAAGCTCATTCAATGAGTAGTTGCGGAGTACGGGTAAAGTGTACATCCACTGCAGTGTGAGTTAATCAATCTATTCGAATAGCCGTGCTCGCGGTTAATGAGCGACGTGACAAGTGTTTTCCGTGGCTAGACTCATAAATTTTAAAATGATGGGTGGGATTGCATAATGACTTTATGTGCTGGGGAAACCAACTTATCTATCTGAGAGAAAGGAGAAAGACACCCCCAGAAAACCATGACGGATCGGAGGCGGGAAGCTATCCTTGGGATCACAATGGATGGTGGACAGAACCGTCGCCGACTTAATATACTATGGACCTAAAACTTGACCTGGCTAGATGTTAGGTTTGTGAAATGATTTGTGAAAATTGGCTTTGCGCAAATACACCATAGCCATCCTTTGAATGACCCTATCATGTGCATCATTCCGTGTTGGCTTGTTGAGTATGTTGGGTACTCACCCTTGCTATACGCACAAACCTCCAGATGAAAAAGATGAGGAAGACCCGTACACATACTACTAGGAGGAATGAAGACAATGGAGCGCAACAGTCTTAGTCCCCGTCGTTGCCTCGTGGCAATCGGCATGCCGCTACCTTCCGTCCGCTATCTTATCTAATTTCTTTTTCGGATGTATCCGGCTGGTAGGTCCTATATGTATTTGGATATTGCCTTCGGGCCTATTATTGTAATAATTTCGTTGTAAGACTACTCGTGCACTTTGCACCTGGTAATTCAGAACTGTCTTCGTGGGTACCAAACTACTCGATCCAGGGATAAGGTACTATGAACACGAATGATTCCCGTCCTCAAAAACGGGGTCTACAAGGTCCGAGCACCAAAAGAAACATATTTTTAATGGCGGAAAGAAAATTGATAAACTCCGGATTAAAAACGACGCAAAAACGAAATCTCCGAAAATCCGATTTTGATTTACGAATTTGCACAAAGAAAACACATGAGAAAATAATATATTTTTGCCCAAATATTTTCCCAAATATTTTCTAAATATTTTTCCTAATTTTCCAGAATTTTTCCATATTTTTCCTTTTTTTCTTTTTCTTTTTCTTTTCTTTTTTTCTTTTCCTTTTCCTTTTTTTCCTATTCCTCTCCCTCTCTCTGTTCGACCGGCACTTCCTCCTCTGCTTCGGCCGGCGGCCAGCGCAAACACAAGAGCGGCGGCCCGAGGACTTACCGGCGGCTATGGCAACGGCGAGGAGGCGGCGGCGCTCCGGCACATGGCGGCGACGGCTCGCGGCGGCTTCTGCGTACGGCGGCGATGGCGGCGCACGGCGGGCGAGGGTTGCGACGAGGATAGAACGGCGAGGGAGAGGGGAAACGAGGCGGCGAAGTGGGAGAAAAGGGAAGGACTTTGCCCCATTGTATAGGCGCGGTGAGAGAGGGGAAAAGAGGGGAAGGGGACCCGTGCGCGAAGCGGCGGGAGGCACGCGGCGCCGCGGGATGGCGGCGGGGGCGCGGCGAATGCGGGTGTGCACGTGCGAGGACGGCGGGGTCCGGCGCGGGGTGACGCGTGGCGCGGCGTGGGGCGGGGTCCGGGCGCGGAGTTGAGGCGCGGGCGCGGTGCGGCGGCGGGGACCGGGCACGGGTCGGCGCATGGCATACGTGGGCGTGGGGGCCGTTACGGGCGGGCGACACGCGGCGCGGCGAGGCGCGTGCGGGGCGGGGTCGATACGAGCGGCGCGCGCGGCGCGTGCGTGGCGTGCGCGGCGGCGGTACGGCGGCGACGCGCACAGCGCGTGCATGGCACGCGCGGCCGGGCCGAACGGCGCGGCGACACGCAGCGCGTATGTGGGCGCGAGGCGGCCGCGGCCGTCGGCCGGCGACGACGCGCGACGCGTGTCTCGCGCGTGCGCGAGGCAAAGGACCGGATCGAACACCTTGTGATGCGTGAAGTGACATTTCCGATTTTCCCCGATTTAATTTCTAATTTCCAAATCCTATTTTCTTTCACTCCCAAAAATTGAAATAAAATATAGTATACCCAAAAATTAAGTTGTAAAATATATTTTAAAGATATATCTCACATATTTAATTTATTTTTTTCTCCTAAATTCCAGAAAATATAATTTTGATTCCGAATAATTTCTTAACTTCATATACATCCTTTAAAATATTTTATTGCCCATTTTATTCACTAACTAATATTACACAACCACCAAAATAATGTTTTGTTCCTAATTATATATTTTTATAAATCCATAAACTCCGAAATTTTTCTCCCCAGCGAAAATTCAAATCGTTTGGTTTTTCTCAAACACCGAGATGAATCGCTCACACATAAATTTATGCAACCAAGCTGGCAATAAGAAGCAATAAACACGATGTCACGCCCAGAAATTCCCACCAGAATTTCCGAAGCTGAATGTGTATTTAAAAATACCCTGTCCAGGACCAGCCAGGGATACACAAACGACAAATTGTATTTACAGAACCACGTCTTAAAAACATTAAAAAGTCTTACATATGCAGCGGAAAGACAAAAATAAACTTATGAGCTAGGCTTCGATTCTGGCGGGACAGCGACTCCATTCCACAGCAACCCTTGACGGCGTGACGAGCCTACTCGGCAAGATACTCATCGGCGCTTCATCCTCTAACTCGAGGTGGGAAAAAGGGAAGCAAGCGAGTACAACCACGTACTCGCAAGTCATACCGAAAGAAGGTATGTGTGCGGGGTTAAATTTCAAGGATAGGCTAGGTTTGACTTTTGCATAAAACGAGGCATTTCACAACATTAAGTTGAAAGCAGTAAAAATAGTAATATAAGGTAATTAAATAATATTTTAATACACTGCTCAACGCTACACCACGTTGAGTCGGGCCCAATCCTTCCAACTATTCTACCTCATTTCCACCTAATCAATTTATTACTTTCGAGACTAATCACGGTGAATCGGATGATCGCCCATAACCGTGGGCACGGCTATTCGAATAGTTTTTCTCTCTCGGCCGAGGTGTACGTCTCGTACCCACAAGACACGCCCCACAACACGTGTTCGTGCGTCGACATACCACCATGGCATATCGAAAAGGAGTCCGTGAGGACCATTCGCATAACCCTTCCCGACCAAGCGACATCACACCTCGGGTTTCGCCCCTACCCGGAATCCGGGGTAGGCAGCCCCTCTCGTGCCTAGGTGAATCCGGTAGCCGCATAGACCTTTCCCGGTCCATCCGCACTCCATCACGCTCACCTCGCCCTGGATGCGTCGGCCAGAAAAGCTATACTACAAGCCCGGCCGTTGCCCATGCGGCTTGTGGTACGCACTAAAAATTCCTCCGGGGTTTCCGCGAACCGGTCCTTAAGCGCCATGGGTGCGACTTGCAAAACCGGGCACCCATAGCCCACCATAAAAGTCAAGTTTTAATTTATCGATTAACGGTACCAACGGTCCATCCGGTCGGAGACCAACATTTCATGTGAAATAATTCTAATAAATTAGTTTTCCCTTTTTATGATCTAGTTGTACTAAGCATAATAAGCATGTCCTAGCCATGTTTCTAGTCAAATTAATTCCCAGTGATCAAATAAACAAGTTAAACAACCTAGGCTTAAAACTATAGGTCCCATCCCGATTGCATTATAAAATAAATTAATGCAACAGATAAAACAATAGGAATTTGCAAATTAGGTACAATATGTTCAAAGGGAAATGACTTGCCTTGATCTTGATCCAACGGAACCTCGCGACAACCTCAAAATAAACCGGAGCGTCCTCGGAACCGCATTCTCCGACAAACAAAGCACAGCAAAAACAGCCTATTAGACAGCTAAAACAGACAATTAAACTATTTTTAATATATTCTTGACATTTTTACGAATCCGCTGCAACTTGAACGGACCCAAACGGAGTTCGGATGAATTTTCTGCGAATTTTACAAGTTTCAGCCTTTTTACTAGTTAAGAAAAAGAAAAAAACGATTTATGACGCAAGCGCCTCTAGGGCTGACATCACTGCGGGACCCACAGAACAGTGACGCAGGAGAGAGAAACCACGGGTGCACGGTGGACCGAGTCCACCGGCTTGGGCGCGCCATGTGGCGGCACCGAGTGGCCGGGTCGGGCCGGCCACACGGGAACACCCCGCTTGGCGGCTTGGCGGGCGGCGGCGGCTTGCGCGCGGCGGTGAACACGGCAACGGAAAAAGGACGGCGCACGATGCGGGAGCACGGGAGTGAGTGAACGCGAATGAGTGCGAATGTGAGACGTGTTCGGAGTGCGAGGAAACTTATAGGCGGCAAGGGAGCTCGGGCATGGCGGGAGAAGCGGGAACGGACGAAACCGTCTGAGCTCGCATTAATGGCGGCTACGAGTGATGGAGTTTAACTCGGCCGTTCCGACGCACATGATGAATGGCGGAGTGGGGAAAGTGGGGGAAACGGTGGAGAAAAATCGGGAACACATAATGACGCGGTTAATTGAGTTGGAACGTGGCCGAGATGCACGGGAACGTGGCCGGGATGCGCGGGCTTGCACGGCATGCGCAGCTGCAACTTGGGGAAGCTCAAGCTTGGGGATGACAAGTGGGCCCCGCTTGTCATCGTCCCAGACCGGAAGGGGGTCAATTGGACTTAGCGCATGCGAAAGGAATAGTGTTGGGCCGGCCCAATTGAAAAAAAAAGAAAAAGAAAAGAGGAGAAGGGGACTTGGGCCGATCGGCCGATTGGGCCACGACCAGTGGGCGGCGGGAAGGAGGAAAAAGAGAGAAAGAGAAGTGGGTCGGAGGCCCACGGGGAGAAAAAAAGAAAAAAAATAGGAAAAGGGAGGAAAAAGAAAAACCCCTTTTTCTTAAGAAAATTAATTCCAGTTAGCCTAATTTAATTTTTAAAATTGCTTCCGATGCTCTGAAAATTCCGATAAAAATCCTGTTAGCGTATTTTGACACGAGGAATTTAAGAAAAATTCCACCAAGCCTTTTCCAATTATTAAATGGATTTTTTTTAATTTAGGATTTTGATTTTCTTTAGATTTTCCGGCAATTTCTTCTTTACGATTTTTCACCTAATTTTTAACTTAGAGAGAAAAGCGGAGCGTGACAAACCTACCCTCCTTAAACGGAATCTCGACCCCGAGATTCGGAGGTTCGCGAAGAGATGCGGGTGAGCGGCTTTCGGCTCATCTTCTCTTTCCCAAGTTGCCTCTTCTTCCGAGTGGTGACTCCACTACACACGACAAAACTTGGTAATTCGGTTCTGGTTCTCCTTTCACCGGTGTCGAGGATACGAACGGTTTCTCAACATAGGTCAAGTCCTCTTGAATGTTAAGGTGATCGGGACTTGCTTGTTCCTCCGGCACTCTTAAACATTTCTTTAGCTGAGATACATGAAACACATCATGTATGCTTGCCATAGAAGGAGGAAGTTCCAACCGATAGGCAACCTCTCCGCGGCGTTCCGAATTTGGTATGGTCCCACAAAACGTGGTGCCAACTTCCCTTTGTCTGGAAACGATGCACTCCCGAAGTGGAGTGACGCAAAGGTACACATAATCTCCAACCTCGAAGCTCAACTCCCTTCGACGGTTGTCAGCATAACTTTTCTGGCGAGACTGAGCAGTTTTCAATCTTTCACGGATCAGCCTGACTTTTCTTCGGCTTCATTCAAGACATCAGTCCCAAACAACTGGCGTTCTCCGGTCTGATCCCAGAAAAGTGGCGTGCGGCACTTTCTGCCATACAATGCTTCGAATGGAGCCATTTGAAGACTCGCATGATAACTATTGTTGTATGAAAACTCGGCATAAGGTAGACTCTTATCCCAAGCTCCACCGAAATCAAGTGCACAAGCTCTCAACATATCTTCCAAGATCTGATTAACTCTTTCTGTCTGACCATCGGTCTGAGGATGGTACGCGGTGCTAAAGTTCAAACGAGTTCCCAATTCTTCTTGCAGTTTCTGCCAGAATTTTGAGGTAAACTGACTTCCTCGATCTGATACAATCTTTTTCGGTATCCCATGTAAACACATGATCCTTGCCAAATAGAGCTCTGCCAGTTTCTTTCCCGAGTAAGTTGTATGCACGGGTATGAAATGAGCAACTTTTGTAAGTCGGTCCACAATTACCCAAACGAATCATGACCGGTGGAAGTTCGGCGGACGGTGATAAAGTCCATTCCAATTTCTTCCCATTTCCATTCCGAATCCCGAGAGGTTGTAACAATCCTGCGGGTCGCTGATGTTCTGCCTTAACGCGCTGACAGACATCACACAAAGCAACGAACTCGGCGATTTCTCTCCTCATGCTAACCCACCGAATTTTTCCTTGAGATCTTGATACATTTTCGTGCTTCCGGGATGTATTGAGTACTGGATTGATGAGCTTCGCTAAGAATCGATCTTTCAACTCCTTGTTCTCGGGTATACACAATCTTTCTCTCATCCAGATGGTTCCATGTTCGTCTTCGAGAAATCCTTGGCTCGCCGGTTCTCATGTTTTTCTTTAACTCGGCTATGTCGGGGTCATTAGCTTGAGCCGACGGACTTGCTCCACGAGTGTCGTGTGTCTCGAGAGCAGCCACATAACCATGATTGACAATTCCCAAGTTCGGACATTCAAGCTCTCGTTGTAATTCACGCATAGTTCTTTAGTATGAGTGGCGTTGCGTAGTTCTTCCGACTCAAAGCATCTGCTACCACATTGGCTTTGCCGGGATGATAGTGTATCCCCATGTCATAGTCTTTGATCAACTCTAACCATCTTCGCCGACGAAGGTTTAGATCTGCTAGGTGAAGATATACTTGGACTCTTGTGATCGTGTAAACTTCACAACGGTTACCGATGAGATAATGCCGCCAAATCTTCGGAGCGTGAACCACCGCTGCTAGTTCTAAGTCATGGGTAGGATAATTAGTCTCATGAGGTCGCAAGCGGCGTGAAGCATATGAAACCACTTTTCCATCTTGCATCAGCACACATCCTAACCCGTGACGAGAAGCATCACAAGTAAACTTGAAAATCCTTGGTCCGATCCGGCAAGATTAAGACCGGTGCGTCTACAATTTCGCTTGAGTTCTTCAAAGCTTCGTTGCACTCGGCGAGACCACTTAAACTTTTCCTCTTTTTTAACAACTATGTCATTGGCCTTGCGATTCGGAGAAATTCTCGATGAACCGGCGGTAATAACGCGAGTCCAAGGAAACTTCGTATCTCGAGAAACTGAGCTTTTGGTGGGGTCCACTTAGTAACCGACTCCACATTTGACGGATCAACACTACACCCCGAGCGGTTATAATATGACCAAGAAACTGAACTTTCTTGAGCCGAAATCACATTTACTAAACTTGGCGTACAACCGGTGTTCCTTCAATCTTTCAAGTACTTGACGAAGATGTTGTTCATGCTCTTCTTCGACTTTGAATAGATAAGAATGTCATCTATGAAGACCACAACAAACTTATCCAAAAATCCATGAACACCTTGTTCATCGGGTTCATGAAGAAAGCGAGGTGCATTAGTAAGTCCGAAGGACATGACGGTGCACTCAAACAATCCGTATCGAGTAGTGAATGCTTGTCTTTGGAATATCTTCTTCTCGATTCTTAAGCGATGATAGCGACCGCGTCTATCTTGGAGAACACCTTAGCTCCTTTAAGTTGATCAAACAGGTCGTCAATTCGAGGTAACGGGTACTTATTCTTGATAGTGACCTCGTTGAGTGCGCGGTAGTCCACACACATCCTCTTTGTCTTATCTTTCTTCTCCACAAATATCACTGGGGCACCCCAAGGCGACGTGCTCGGGCGAACGTATCCCTTCTGTAATTGCTCATCAACCTGCTTCTTGACCTCAGCCATCTCTTTAGCTGCCATTCTGTAAGGTCTCTTGTAGATCGGAGCGGTTCCAGGTACCAAATCGATCCGGAACTCAATCTCCCTCTTGGGTGGCATGGTTGTGAGATCATCTGGAAAAACTTCCGGTACTCCGAACTATAGGTATATCCTCAAGTTTCTTAGATTTTGATTTTTCTGACATTGACTCAACCTGACCGGTAATTTGATTCAAACTAACCCCTTGCTTTACAGACAAAGGAGACTGGAAAATAACCACTTCTCCTTCCATACTAGTTAGGCTGATGGTGCGTGCTGCGCAGTTTATCACTCCTTTGTGTCTGGTCAACCAATCCATTCCTAGGATGACATCTAAGTCTTTGGATTCAAGAAGAATGAGATTTGCTAGAAATCGTGATCTTTGAATTTCTATTGTCACCGAAGGACTATAGCTGACTGACGTCAGACTATTTCCTGGGGTATAAACCCGCATCGGTGTGACAAGTTTCTCTCTTCTTAACCCATGTTCCCCAACAAATCTTTTTGATATGAACGAATGAGTTGCACCAGAATCAAACAAAACTGTAGCAGGAACTGAGTTTACGAGGAACGTACCCAGAATGACGTCTGGTGCATCCTGAGCCTCTTCAACTGATGCATGGTTGACCCGGCCCGTACAAATGGGTGCGTTGCGCTTAGGCTTCGGACACTTATCGCAAGTGACCAGGCTCGTTGCGGTTGAAACAAACCAATGGTTTCCCTAAAGCGTCTTTCTTGGGTTGAACAGATCGAGCCGGTGCCGCGGCGCGGAAGATTGCGATGAGACGCCCACCGTTGTTGTTGATGTTGCCACGGTTAAAGTTGGGGTTGGGACGCGAGTTGGAATTCCTGGGTGAAAGGGACGGTCTTGTCGGACAACCATAGTGGAGGGTCCACCTTGTTGTCCGGACATGAAGCGAGGTCTTTGGACATTTCCCGGTTCATCGGAACGGTCGCCTTTCTCTTACGGACCATCTTGTTCCTCCGATCCTCTGGCGAATGGCTTTATCTACCGGCTTCTCAAAATCGGCATAATCTCCCGAGATCACCGATTAGTGAGTTCATCATCAAGGCCGCCAAGAATTTGTCCCGCCTTTCGGAATCGGTGCGCACATCCTCCGGTGCGTAGCGCGCGAGGCGGTTGAACTCGTGGAGGTATTCAATACTGATCTTGTTGCCCTGTTCCGAGCTCGGAACTCCCTCTTCTTCGTGCCACAATGCCATCAGAACTTGTGCCTTGCAAAAGTTGTAGCAGAATTCCGCCCAAGAAACTTCGTCCTGCCTGGACGGGTCACCAAGAAATTGTCCCACCATCAAGCGGGACCACGGAGCCGATGAGTGGCGAACGCCACCTTTTCCCGGTCATTGCACCGTAGAAGGTTGAGTTTCTTTTCGATTGCATGGAGCCGTCGTTTGCCTCCATGGGATTGGTGGTGCTTGAAAAGGTGGGAGGGCGAACGCGTAGGAATTCGGCGCTTGGACGAACGGTGGGGGCTGGACCAGTGCGGCATGAAGTGTGCTTGTTGCAACCGCCGAAGCATTTGTTGTTGCATCCGCCGTTCTGCTGTTGCATTTGCCGCATCATTGCAGCCATCATCCGAGTTTGACTCGTCAAGACTTGGGCGAGTGTCGATTCTCGGCGGCGGAGGGGACCACGGCTGCATGTATTGGGAATGGTTTCCCGATTCGATTGGCGTGTTGTTTCCATCACCGTTGTCTGATGGATGGCCCGGTGTTCATCATCTTGAGGGAGCGAACGAAAGAAACAAAGACAAGAAGAAAAAAAAGTTGCTCGAAACTCGAATTTATTATTAATTAACGATCGATAGTTGACATTACGAAAAGTAAACGGTTCAACTTCTAATTAAGGACATCCATACCACAACCCCGGTGGTATGGTCCGCCACTACCCCAAGCAACACACCGAACACACAACTACCGGACAAAGACTAGACCACGAAGAACTAGGGGAAACGGTCTAGTGCTCGAACGGCTCTGCGGTCGGTGGAGTCGAAGTCGGCCTCGCCTCATCTCCAACCTCCTTTGATCGGCTGCGGGAGTTACGCAGGTATGTCCCACCACACGCTAGGTTCACCGCCTGCTCGAACCGCCGCCGGAGCCGCTCGCTGCTCGAGCGCCGCTGGAGAGGCCGAGGGTCTCATCGGAGGAGCCGGACGTCACTGATGCCATCCTCCACTACTGCTGCCCATGGCTGCTGCGGCGGTGCGGAGGTCAAAAGCGGAAACCGAACGGGAGACGGTGGAGCGCAGCGGCACGAACACCGGAAACGGCTCCGGAGCTGGAGGAGGGTTCCGATGCGCAAGCTGGATACGCACAGGAGCGGTGGTGGTCTTCCTCGGAGTGATGCGGGTCCGGCACCCCTAGGAGGCGAACGGCCCTGGAGAATGGCATTCTCCCTCTTGAGGCGGGCCACCTCACTCTTCAACCCGTTGATCTCCACCAACTTCGGTCGTTCGGGGCCTTGGCCGCCTGTGCGATTAGCATGCAAGGTGTCCGCCCGCATGATTGCGGTCATTCGCCCGAAGGTTGTGTCATCTTCTGACACTGCTGAGCGAAAGGAGCTGGTGTCGTCGTAGTCACCACGGCTGGGGTTGTAACGGTAGGCGGTGCGACGGAAATCGACGTCGTGACGCTCCCGAAGTCCGGTAAGCATCGGGTAGGCTGCTTCTTGACAAGCATGTTCAAAGGTGCCTCCGAAGACTCCACCAACATGTTGGGCAACACGGTAGGAATGCCATGCACCTCCAAGCGAACTCGGTGCGGGAACTCGCCGTTGAGGTGGCGAATCTTCGTGTACTCCGGAAGGCTGGGGTATCCAACCAAAACGCCATCTTACTCGGTTACGCCACAAAGTCACCCGTTTCGGCCGTAGTGCGTCGGGGAAGGTCGCCATCTATAGAAGACAAAGGAGGGAAATCAATGTATGCTCAGACCCAGATTAAATAAAATCCAAAAATGACTCAAAGGAATAATCAAATAAAAAGCATATTTTTATGCATAAAATAGTTTTACATGAGAGCAAATAAAATACTACGGACTCCAATGAATTAATGAGTAAGATAATTACATATTAATAGTAAGACGCATGAAATATTGTAACCCGCAAATTATAGACGCGACTTAATGCATAATCCCGACTATTCCCAAACGATAGTCAATTAAAAGTCAACTCGATTCCCACTGACCGTAAAATTTCTAAAACCCTAGTCTAACCATACTCGGAAAATCCAATTCAGAAGGTCATTCATTTTTTTTAAAAAAATGGGAATTCCCAAATTTTCTCGAAACCGTTCCAAACGCAAGAGAGATATGCAGATGAAATAGTTTCAGAAGGCTCTTAGGGTTAACCGGTGGGCTTATCCTACGTCAAGGTCGGCTACGATACCAACTTGTCACGCCCGAAATTCCCACCGAATTTCCAAGCTGAATGTGTATTTAAAAATACCTGTCCGGACCGCCCAGGATACACAAACGACAAATTGTATTTACAGAACCACGTCTTAAAAACATTAAAAAGTCTTACATATGCAGCGGAAAGACAAAAATAAACTTATGAGCTAGGCTTCGATTCTGGCGGGACAGCGACTCCATTCCACAGGCAACCCTTGACGGCAGTGACGAGCCTACTCGGCAGCATACTCATCGACAGCTTCATCCTCTAACTCTGAGGTGGGAAAAAGGGAAGCAAGACTGAGTACAACCACGTACTCAGCAAGTCATACCGAAAGAAGGTATGTGTGCAGGGTTAAATTTCAAGGATAGGCTAGGTTTGACTTTTGCATAAAACAGGCATTTCACAGCATTAAGTTGAAAGCAGTAGAAATAGTAATATAAGGTAATTAAATAATATTTTAATACACGCTCAACGCTACACCACGTTGAGTCGGCCCAATCCTTCCAACTATTCTACCTCATTTCCACCTAATCAATTTATTACTTTACGAGACTAATCACGGTGAATCTGGATGATCGCCCATAACCGTGGGCACGGCTATTCGAATAGTTTTTCTCTCTCGCCGAGGTGTACGTCTGTACCCACAAGACACACGGCCCACAACACGTGTTCGTGCGTCGACATACCACCATGGCATATCGAAAAGGAGTCTCGTGACGGGACCATTCGCATAACCCTTCCCGACCAAGCGACATCACACCTCGGGTTTCGCCCCTACCCGAATCCGGGGTAGGCAGCCCCCTCTCGTGCCTAGGTGAATCCGGTAGCCGCATAGACCTTTCCCGGTCCATCCGCACTCCATCACGCTCACCTCGCCCGGATGCGTCGGCCAGAAAAGCTATACTACAAGCCCGGCGTTGCCCATGCCGGCTTGTGGTACGCACTAAAAATTCCTCCGGGGTTCCCGCGAACCGGTCCTTAACGCCATGGGTGCGACTTGCAAAACCGGGCACCCATAGCCCACCATAAAAGTCAAGTTTTAATTTATCAATTAACAGTACCAACGGTCCATCCTCGGAGACCAACATTTCATGTGAAATAATTCTAATAAATTAGTTTTCCCTTTTATGATCTAGTTGTACTAAGCATAATAAGCATGTCCTAGCCCTGTTTCTAGTCAAATTAATTCCCAGTGATCAAATAAACAGTTAAACAACCTAGGCTTAAAACTATAGGTCCCATCCCGATTGCATTATAAAATAAATTAATGCAACAGATAAAACAATAGGAATTTGCAAATTAGGTACAATATGTTCAAAGGGAAATGACTTGCCTTGATCTTGATCCAACGGAACCTCGCGACAACCTCAAAATAAACCGGAGCGTCCTCGGAACCGCATTCTACCGACAAACAAAGCACAGCAAAAACAGCCTATTAGACAGCTAAAACAGACAATTAAACTATTTTTAATATATTCTTGACATTTTTACGAATCCGCTGCAACTTGAACGGACCCAAACGGAGTTCGGATGAATTTTCTGCGAATTTTACAAGTTTCAGCCTTTTTACTAGTTAAGAAAAAGAAAAAAAACGATTTATGACGCAAGCGCCTCTAGGGCTGACATCACTGCGGGACCCACAGAACAGTGACGCAGGAGAGAGAAACCACGGGTGCACGGTGGACCGAGTCCACCGGCTTGGGCGCGCCACGTGGCGGCACCGAGTGGCCGGGTCGGCCGGCCACACGGGGAACACCCGCTGGCGGGCTTGGCGGCGGGCGGCGCTGCGCGGCGGCGGTGGCGGCTTGCGCCGGCGGGCGGCGGCTTGCGCCGCGGCGGCACGAGCGGTGGAGGCGAGGCCGGCTCGGCAAGGAGAGAAAAGAGAGGAAAGGGTGGTTTTTCTCACCGTCGGCCGAACTCGGGAGGAAGGCGGCAAATGATGCGGTTCGACGATTGAAAATTGGGAAACAACAACGAGAGTGTGTTCCGGTGATTGCGAAGGTGGAGGTGGTGGTGGTTCGGCGAAAAGAGTAGCGGTTCGATGGGAACGGCGGCGAAACCGTGAACACGGCAACGGAAAAAGGACGGCGCACGATGCGGGAGCACGGGAGTGAGTGAACGCGAATGAGTGCGAATGTGAGACGTGTTCGGAGTGCGAGGAAACTTATAGGCCGGCAAGGGAGCTCGGGCATGGCCGGGAGAAGGGGAACGGACGAAAACCGTCGGAGCTCGCATTAATGGCGGCTACGAGTGATGGAGTTTAACTCGGCCGTTCCGACGCACATGATGAATGGCGGAGTGGGGAAAGTGGGGGAAACGGTGGAGAAAAATCGGGAACACATAATGACGCGGTTAATTGAGTTGGAACGTGGCCGAGATGCACGGGAACGTGGCCGGGATGCGCGGGCTTGCACGGCATGCGCAGTGCGGCTTGGGAAGCTCAAGCTTGGGGATGACAAGCGGGCCCCGCTTGTCATCGTCCCGCACCGGAAGGGGGTCAATTGGACTTAGCGCATGCGAAAGGAATAGTGTTGGGCCGGCCCAATTGAAAAAAAAAAGAAAAAGAAAAGAGGAGAAGGGGACTTGGGCCGATCGGCCGATTGGGCCACCCACTGGGCCGGCGGGAAGGAGGAAAAGAGAGAAAGAGAAGTGGGTCGGAGGCCCACGGGAGAAAAAAAAAAAAAATAGGAAAAGGGAGGAAAAAGAAAAACCCCTTTTTCTTAAGAAAATTAATTCCGTTAGCCTAATTTAATTTTTAAAATTGCTTCCGATGCTCGAAAATTCCGATAAAAATCCATTAGCGTATTTTGACACGAGGAATTTAAGAAAAATTCCACCAAGCCTTTTCCAATTATTAAATGGATTTTTTTAATTTAGGATTTTGATTTTCTTTAGATTTTCCGGCAATTTCTTCTTTACGATTTTTCACCGTAATTTTTAACTTAGAGAGAAAAGCGGAGCGTGACACACGATCAAGAAGCAACAAGCAAAAGGCTTATGTAAGTTCTGATTTCTAGTTTCCGGTTTTAAATTCTCCGATTTTCGGGCGTTACATTGCTGTGTTTAGCTTCCTTAGATCCATCTTGAGCTTTTTCTTCCTGCATACCTTTTCTAGCCTTGGGACATTGGGAGCGGATGTGTCCTGGTTGACCACAGCCAAAACACCGGATTGGTCCTCTTCTCCTGGACCTAATATTATTCACAGCTCGAGAAATTCGATTAGCAAGCGATACCAAGTCCTCCTCTCTGATTTCTTCCAGTTGATCATCGGACATGGCAGAGAAAGAAGCAAACATCGACTGTGAAGAACAATCAGAAGATGCAGAAGTAGACACCAAGCCAAAAGATTTTGAATCAGTCCTTTTAGAAAGAATGTCCATCTAATAGGTTTTTAATTTAGTATAAAAGAACATCCAAAGTCAAGGTGTTCATATCAACAGATTCCTGAATTGAGGTAACCTTGACTTCCCAAACCTCCATATCAAGACCATTCATAAAAAGACGAGCAACCTCAGATTGAGAATAATTATCATTATAAGAAGAATCAACATATCTAAGATTACTCAAAATTTTGTTAAAACGGCCTAGATAGTCATCCAATGACTCCCCATGTGTCATCTCAAATTTGATGTACTCCTTTTTGAAAACATCTTTTCGCAACTCTTTAATGTTTGAAGATCCAGTATGAAAATCATTCAAGGCTTTCCAAATCTCATTTGCAGTGGTAAAATGCGAAACACGATCAAAATCGAAGTGAGAAATTGCATTAAGAATAATGTTCCGAGCTTTGAAATCATTTTCAAAATCCAATTTGAGAGTAGGAGTATCAATGCGATCAGGGATGTCATAAGATTCTAAAACTTTTAACCAAATGTCATAACCTTGAGATGTTATGTAAGACTCCATCTTTTTCTTCCAATAGTCAAAATCGGTTCCATCGAAAACATGAGGTTTGTTTGAAAACTTTTCAACCATGGTGAAAGATCAGAAAAGCAAATCAAGAACGAGGCTCTGATACCACTTGTAGGATCGAACAAGACCAAACAAACCTATCAGAGGAGGGTGAATGGTAGGGAAAACCAAAAACAAAATCTTTTGCAGAATTAAAAGATTTACCTCTTACCGAGGAAACCAATCTACAAAGCGACAATGAATAGGAACTGTTGAAGCCCCCGTCGGTCACACTTTACTCGCCGGTCGACCGTCCTCTCCGGTCGACCGCCGCCTAGCCTCCGTTGGACCGCCAAACCGCCGTCGACGCGCGCGCACGTGGTCGACCGTCGAGATCTAGAAAACACCGAAAGATTAACTCTCGAAGAAGTAGATCAAACTATTTCAACTTTATTGCATCTAAAAATGTTTACAAAGTGTAACAACAGCACTCCTCACCAAAATCTCGACCTAACTCAAAACCCTAGCTATTCTCTCAAGTTTCGCTCTTGAAAATCGATATCTAGGAGGCACACCCTCCCTCTCTATTTATACATGCAGTAGGTCCACGAATTCTTCACCAAGTAGGACTCCTAATCCATGTAGGAAACCCTCTCTAGCCAGCCATAGACTCCTCTCTTTCCTTATCTCAATCAAACTTCCCGAAATTGGATTCCTTTCCATATTCAACTCCACATACAATCCCTCTCGTATGCCATATAACTTCTCCATCTTCTATGTGCATTATCCTCTAGCCTTTTAGTATCATGCGTGCTGGACGTCTACTTCTCCCAAGTCGACTCCGATCCGACACCGGCAATAGTATCCGAGGCCTCAAGCGATACCTGCACACATACGACAAAGAAACAATATACCGAGCACAAGTTTGTCCAAACTTGACTCACATTAGCTTGTCAACAGTAACCATATGCATAAGACTCATCTAGAAATCAAATCCACAAATAAACAATCCAAAACCAAGAAATCAAACCAAAATCAGAGACGGTCGGTCAGACCCCGCCGGTCTGACCGACTGAAAGTCAAAGTCCGACCGCGAGTCAAAGTCGGTCTGACTGACTGTGAGTCAGACTCGCTCGGTCAGACTGCACACACACCTCCGGTCAGAATGTGCACATACACCGGTCTGACCGGTCGTGTCTGGCCGGTCTAACCGCCACTCAAAATATCACACACTCAATTCAAAGCACAAATCCAATGTTTCATCACATAAAATATAAATCAAACACATTTGATTCAACACCGGCCGACACTAATTCTGGATCGATCCTGGCGAGGAGTGCCCGAACTCCATCCACGTAATATGCCCAGCGTGTCTCCGCCACCTCCGCGTGAGCTTTCAGGCCACCGACCTCTTGGTGGTGGGCCAACAGTCGGCCTGCTCAAAAAAAAGAGAGAAAAGAGGTCGGTCAAAGCACGCGCCAGTACAAAAAATAAAGGAAAAGAAAGCAGGCCGATACTCACGGTTAGCCTCCTCCCGAGCTCCACTTCTGCCAGCCTGGTCATGGTCTCAGTCCTTGCTACTTTAGTCGTTGCCAGCCTTTTCTCCACCTCGGCCTTCCCCGACTCGGACGCCACCAGCCTCGCCTCGGCATCGTTGAGGACAGTGGCGAAGTCTTGGAGAAGGCTTTCGGCATGCTACCGCTAGGCCGTGAGCTCCTCGATGTTATCTTGGGAAGACGACCCCCTCGAAGCGGGGTCGATGTCCATTGACCTCCTGCTCAAAGCCGCTACTCAGCTCATTTAACACAAATAAAGCAAAATACACAATAAAGCATCAGGGCTTACTTGGTAGACATTGTGAATTTAACAGCGCACCGACGTGGTACCTTTCTCACGGGTACCTTTCCGCCTTTGGCACCCTACATGAACTTGGCCCTTCCCGAGGGAGCTGGTCAACGTCTGTTTCCTTTTGGGGTGAGTCGTCACAACGGGGAGACGGATCTCCACAATGTCCAGCCCTGGCAGAACGGTGTGGGCTCCAACATCCTGCCATGGCGTCAGCACCTAGCAGGTGAGGCTTTGATAGAAAAACAAAAGGAGACAAAAAGGGGAGAGAGCATAGCACATTCGAGTAAAGGTTAGAGTCCAAAACATCACCGATTGTTGCTGATCGCTGTTGTTTCCGCTCCAATTTTCGCTCGCACTTTCTCAAGAACTCTATGAGGCTCCATGAGTCACAGTAGGGTTCAAAGCGGAAGAAAGCCAAGAAGCAGGCACGACAGCTTGGATGCAAATATTTTTGGGGAATTTTTCTGCAAAGAGAAGACATGAAGAAGAAGGAGAGCGAAACGGCAAAGATTAAAAGGAAGCAATGAGGGGCCTGGCAGCGCCATCTTCGGAAAGCACGTGGCACCGTTATTGGAGCACGCAAAGCGTCCAAGGTGCCTCAGCCCATCCGTATCCCTGACAGCAATGTCATCCCATTGGTAGAGTCGTCGGTTACCTGGAGCGGCTAACGGCACCCGCGTGGTCCCCGTCACGTGCTCCGGGGAGACCGCTGCTGAACCCACCACTCTTCCCGAGTGATGAATCTTGACCGTCGGATCTATGAGCCGTTGGGAGAAAGTGGGGGACCTAAAGCTTGATCAGCCATTGCATAATTTTGGTCTTGATGACTGTGATGAGACGTGATTGGCTCTCTAATTCAAACTATCAAGGGTCCACGTGCGTAATGCATTCCCCAGGGTCAGGTAACCATCCGACCACTTCCCTCCTAGGATCTTCCTTCAACCTTGTCGACCGCCATCAGACTCTAGGCTATGTCCTTGCCGACTTCGTCATCAGCCTCCGAGCTATGACTAAGTCAACTTCAGGACTACCATGAGCCTCCGGGCAATAGTCCCGACGAACTCGGCAACCACCATCAGCCTTCGGGCAATGGGCTTGCCGGGCTTGCTGACCACCATCAGCCTCCGAGCTATGGCCTCACCGACTCAGTCGTTAGCCTCAGAGCTATGACTAAATCAGCCATGGGACTACGTGAGCCTCCGGGCAATAGTCCCGACAAGCTCGACATCCACCATCAACCTTCGGGTACTGGGCTTGCCGAGTTCACCAATCATTATCAGCCTCCAGGCTATGGCCTCGCCTAAGTAGACGCCTGCCTCCGAGCTATGGCGAGTCAGCTTCGCCGACCACCATCGGTCTCCAGATGATGATTTGGTCTGAAGGCAAGCGAAAAATAGTACACCAGGCTTGACCCTAGGCCCGGATGATCCATCCAACCCCAGGCTCGGGGCCTACACCTGGCAAGTGCACCTAGGCAGTGCACCTGCTAAAGCATGATCAAGGGGCTTCAGGAATCCACCGAAGTCTGCGACCTGGAAGAATTCATACCCTAAGGTCGAATGTCCCATTCGACCTTAGGCTCGAGGGCTGCACCTAGTAGGTGCACCTGGGCAGTGCACCAGCCAAAGCCCAATCGAAACGCTTTGGGAACCTGCTAAAAACGACGACCAGGAAGAACTTGTGCCCTAAGGATGGATGTCTCATTCATCCTTAGGCTCGGGGCTACTATGGGGGTGTCACCCTGGGGTAGCTCATAGAGTGGAGGTTAGGTCAGCTGAAGTCGCACCGGGGGTCCTCGGTTAAGGGTAGGAAGCCTGACCCCCTCCTAGGGTCGGCCGCCCCGACCTCCCCCCCAGGTCTGACCTTGGTGTTCCTTCTTGACTGTAGCTCGATGGCCCGACCTCAGATCTCCTCGGGAAGGAAGGCTTGCCTTGCAAGGTTCGCAGAGGAGGCAAGGAGGGGACAACTGAAGGGTTACGCGGAAGCTACGCTAGCCGAAAACAAAAATTTCTACCGCGCAAACCAGGAACACTTGCAAGTAAGGGCCGATAGATCGTTACCGATTAGAGTAGAGTGCGGAATAGCCAATCGGGCAATCCGATCCGGAACAGTGTAGCCTATTCCCGGAGAGCCGATTCGCCAATCGCCCGATTCGAGTCGTCCGGCCGCGTTCTCACGCCTCGCTCCGATGCGCCCGACCGCAGCCGATCAAGAGCGCGCAACGTAGCAGCGCCTCTACCGGTATCCACACGTCCGGGGACAGAACGCCGTACACCCGTGTGCTAGCACGCGATGCAAGGCTAGGGTTTGGCTCGAAAGTGGGAGGGTTTCCGTGGAGATTGATCTCGGCGACTTCGTTGCACGCGATGCAATTGACGTCTCACGGCTCTCCACCCCTCCCTCCTTTATATAGAGTTGGCCGACCGGGACTAGTGGCCGATTAGGACTCTATTTTGAATCGGATCTCATCCGTATCTCATAGAGTTGGCCGCCCCACACGTCGTAAGCCCATAGGACTCTATCCGATCGGATCCCTATCCGATCGAGCCGTATCCGAGTCCAACTCGAATATCTATTCTATCCCCTTAAGCGTGCGACCCCGTAGGTTCAGGTATACTCGGTTTCGGCTATAGTCTAACTTAGCCGATCGTCGACTCGAGTCCAACTCGGCCGACTGTCAATAGCGGCGCCTAGCGCACATATTGACACCATAGTATACAAGAATATAATATCGGCTCGAACCCGTAATGTGTACACAAATCCCTTTGCCTCACGATACCGGTTAAGCTATAGGCAAGATGTGTGCCATCCCTTCAATAGCTTAACCATTCACTCGAACCGTATTGGATTATCCGTCCGTTGATTGACTCCTCAATCAACTTAGCATGGCCATGCATTTCCATAATCCATTACCTCGAGGGGCCAGAGATATCTCTCCAAAGGAGGGCAAATTCCATCTTGATCACTCACATCCCACTCCATGTTTCATAGCAAACCCGAAAACTACCTTTATAACTATCCAGTTACGGAATAGCGTTTGGTAGTCCCAAAGTAGGCTACTACACATGTTGGAATCCATGGTGATCTCAGGTCTAAGGACTTTGTACCAACACTACCTGAGACCAACTAATGGCACATTAATTCCTGTAGTGTCTCATGGTGGGTCTATCCAACAATGTGTTCTCTAACACATATGTCCATGTTTATTGATTTGGTATCTCCATACCCATGATCTACGAGACATGATCATCAATCAATAAACATGCCGATCTTAGAATCATATTTGTTCCAACAATGTGACATATGATCAGGGATCGTTTAGAAATAGATTCATACATATCGAGTCTCATAAATAAGTCACGTACTTATTGATCAATACAAGATGTCTATTTCATGGAACTGAATAACACTTTATTCATTTATACATAAACATTGACGTGATATCCAACATCTCCATGTTGCCTCTAGTGCATATCACTAACAACAACCTAGCAGAAGATGATGTCACCCAACAAGACTGTGTAGATAGTACCCGCGGAGGAGGGATCCCAAGGCAGGATAAAGCACGAGATTCCCACTACATGCAGGACCCGGGGAGATCTCTATGTACTTTTCAGATATTATTTGTGCTTGCTTTTTAGTCTTTAGTCTTAGCTTTCTTGGCCCCCAAGTCCTCTTGTAACTACCCCCTTAAGCTATAAAAGGGAGGGTAGGGTGAACGGGCTGGGGGATGGCTTCCTGAAAACTCCTTTAAACTCTAGGATTGGGGAGCTAGATCCAATGGCTAGAGCGCCCAAGAACTCTCTCCATTGTAATCCTTGTTCGTACACTACTCCAACAAAGAACAATGGATGTAGGCCTATTATCCTCTGGGAGGGCTGAACCAGTATAAACTCTATTGTCTGTTGACTCGTTTGTGTTGACGAGAAATTTCTCTCACGCGCTGGCCTAGGAGATCTGCTTAGCTCCAGTGTAGGTCCTTCTCGGCTGCCTGTGCAGTACAGGGTGTGCCAGTTGGTTTGATCTGCTAACCAACAAGAAAAACAAGATATATGCGTTAAGTGCTGGTTAGATCCCCCACTAGATCGGCTGAGGGAATCCATGAGCATATATATGCTATCCTAAAATATATTTAAGCCAAGTGACTGGAATGGGTCGGCTATACCGAGACAGCATCAGCCGCTTAACCCAAATATAGTAAAGGATAATAAGTATATGTATTAATAACCTAGTCGATATTGGAAAGCTAACTATGGATCGGCTAGTACTCTGATGATTCTTATGAAAAGATATCATTCTTGAACCAGCTATGTTTAGCCTAGGATATCGGCCGTAGGCTGTTGCTAGCAGGCCGATTTTGGCTTATGATGTCCGACAAGAACGGGATCTTAATATAAGAGGTAGTCCTAACATAAATCTAGCAGTAAGTATACTAAAAATATATCACGGCAGGTAAGGCCGGCTGAAACCTCGACACTGTCTCTAAACATATAAATCTAACCGAACAGATCATTGGAAATTCTAAAAACGACTTAATAGTTCAATGTTGATGCAGCATTAAGTATAAAAAGAACAACCTGATCTATTATAGCTGATTTATACCTCTTGAGACGGTGGATACCGCATATAAACTAGTTCAACCTTTAGATCTATCCTTATCGGCTGCGAGTTCTTGATGGAACTAGCCGATGGCAGGATAGATCTAAACATCGCTCTAGTTTGTATCCGATATATGGTAGATAGCGCAGTATAAACCCCTGAATCTAATGTGTCATTACGATGGAAGCACTAGAATCAGCAGAACATACCACTAACAACAAGCATTTACTTGGATTTGGGGATCAAAACGATGCAGCCCAGAGCCAAATCAATTGCTCGTCTGAAGAAAAGGTTTGGCGATGCGCCGAAGGTTGTTTGATTGATTGTTGTTATTAATTACAGGAGGTCTCGAGTCCTATTTATACCCAAGATAACATTATCTGTACAGGCCCTAGATTCTATCTAAACTAGTATTTAAAATACGACGATATCCCGGGAAGGACCCACGCCGCATTACAACAAACAGTTTAAACAAACTCCTAATTTACAGATACAATTGCCGTTACAGGACTCTATCCATAGATGGCAATATCTTTTAATGCACAAACTGATAACCGAATCTTCTATTTATCTTCAAATATCTGCACCAGAAACGGTTTTATCTTCTCTGAACCTAGAATCGGCTATCGGTCGCTCTTGTCCGATTCAACCTTACCCGATTGGCTTCACAGCCGATCGCTTCTCAACCGATGTGGCCTCTGTTTCTCCGTCAAACCAGCCGATCAGATTCTGTTTCATCCTTGCTAGGACTTAGGGATTCGATTACCAAATTTAGGTGTTAACACATGCCCCCCAAGTCTGTGATACGAAGTGTTGCGGATTTGTTGCCTGTTCAAATTCCCGCTCTTTTCTGACCTAAACCATTTCGGCTGCCCCAAATGCCCTTTAAATAGTCCTTTGCCTCAACCGAAACGATCACGCCTTAAAAGCGCACTCAAACACTTCGCAAACAAGCGCTCTTTTCCTCTCTCCTCTTCGGCGATTCACCGGCGCTCTTCATCACATCCCGGCGATCCCCGCGAACCAGGACCCGGATCTATCTTCGACGACCACAATGGCTTCCAACACCACCGCCACACCAGGCGCCGCCGTCGCACCCGCCGCCGCCGTCGTCGAGTTCCCTGAGGTACGCCCGTCGGTTCAAAACTTTTCCTCTTCAGATTTCCTTTCCAGCCATGCCCCCTAGCGTTGTTGCATTCATCATGCCTTCATCTGCTCTTGATTAGCAATTTGTTTTCACTGTAGCACCTGTCACATCAAGTAGCCATTCCGAGCCTAACCCAAGAGAGAAGATACTTCCTAGGCCATATCGGCAACACTGACCCAGCCGATATAATAATATCCGAAACCGATAGGATGCCTTACAACACCAGGAAGCCATCTCTGAACCATTGTGCTGGCACTTTCAAGTCGTGGCCGACCACAGACGCCGCTTGGATTGAGTGGTACAAGAGGGTGCAATCGGCCAAACAAACTTACTGGGAAGAAACAGGAATAGCTCGGTGCCTAGCCCTATCTGTGGCCAACATGGAGAAGGATGAACCGCTGATGTCGGCTGCGGCGTACTTCTGGAACGATAGCCTCAACGCCTTCATGTTCCAGCAGGGGCTGATGACGATCACATTAGCCGACGTATACATGACAACCAGACTGGACATCCTGTCATCGGCTAACCCCGAGAATCTAAGCCAAAAAGGACAACACCAGTTCAAGACCAAGGCCATCGGCAGATGGAGCGGCTACGTCGCCCAGAACATGAAGGATGGGCCGGTCGGCCATAGGAAACACGCTGCATTTCTGATGATGTGGCTAGAAAAGTTCCTGTTCTGCGGCTCAAGCTGCATGTTCTGGGCGACCGCCAACTGGCAGGTTGCACGCAAATCCCTAGCCGACGGGAATAAGTTCGCGCTAGGGAAGTACCTCCTCGGCTATCTGTATCAAACGCTGCGCCAAGTCGTTGCGAAGATAGCCTCCAATGCTATCACAAGCACCGGCGCCCCCGGTGGTTCCTCCAAATCTGGCTGGTGCTGATGACCCAGAAAGCAGCCGGTCGGCCGCCCCTGACGGAGGCTGCGTTCCCAAGATTGGAACCGATCGAAGACGATGACGGCAACGACATCACCACCACCAGGTGCATGAGCTACAGAGAGGCAGCGGCTGTGCATGCGGGCTCGAGGCAGTCGGCCGATTTGCTGGCCGAATGGTTTATCTCCCTGTATGATGGGCTTGCCAATGACAATCGGACCTGGTACTTCTACCAGGACCGGGCACTATTCGAGCTGCCACTGACTTCAACTAGGAGGATATCAACTCAGCCGACAACCCCAGGTGTAGAGAACTGTTCATTGCCACCCTGACTCCCTGCATCCTGCCGACTGGGATCCACCAAGGCCGATCAGTGGACAAGAGTTACAAATTCTACTACCCAGTATCGGCTGCAAGGCTATTTGGTCTTGGGCAACTGCCCGTCGGCTGTTACTACGCCGACAAGATCAAGACCGAGGGATCGTGAATCAACCTTTGATCATGCATCGGCTGCTGAACATAGTCGGCCCGCCCCTTGGCAGTATCGGCGAGATGATGCTAGCATACAAGAAGAGCGCAGGTTACAGCCGATGGTGGGTTGAGATCAAACGCCACATCTTTCACCAACGATCCTCCTACTACGTCGGCTCGCTGCTGGCCAACGAGATCCCCTCGGTAAGTCTTGAACTCCAGACGATTCCTCTTTCCTTATCATCGGCCGATGTAGCCGACTAACACTTCTCCTCTTTGGTTCGTAGGAGACTGAGACGGAACGGCCGACGGTGAGCGACTCTGGGATCCCCTTTGAGTACCGCCTAGGCGTTCTGGATAGGGGCGGCCTTGCCCCGTCGGCGATCGGCTGGGATGCGCCGAAACTGGCGTCCCTACTGCGCGGGCAGGTGCGCGAGCCGATAGCTCACAAGAAAAGAGTCGCGCCTCCTACACAACCATCGGCCGCGCCTGCCCCCAAGAAGCTGAAGGAAAAGAAGCCGATCACGCCGGCCGACAGCCTTTCCCCGGTAGATCCGATTATTGCTCAATACCTTGACGACCAGGTGGCCGACGAAGAGATACCAGCGGCCGTTGGGGCCGTGGCTGAGTCCAGCAGCTCAAACCATAACTCCATCAATCCCCCGGCCGACGATCCACCAGCACCAAGGCCTCCGACGAAGAGACCGTCGATAAGCTTTTACCTTACTAAAATCGACCTTAGTATGACATCACTATATACTCAGCTGATTGTGCCCTTTCCAGATCAAGAAGCCAGTCGGCCGTATCCCGCGTCGTGTTCCAACGGTAACCATCTCCCGCATCCTAGCTTATGCATTTCAGCCGACTTGACCGCTAACACTTCTTTTGCAGCCTCCTCGATCACCTTCGGCTGCCTCCCAGGCATCGAGTGAGCACGTCGTGGCTGCCGCGGGCGGCAGCAATGGCGCCGAGGGTGAGGCCCCATCGGCCGCAGGTGGCGAACCAGCCGAACAAGTTGCTCCGACCCCGGTGCCCAAGGTAAGCCGACTGAATTTTATGATCGGCTCTGCCAACTTAACAACTCTTTTATAATCATCATCTTCTCTTTGCAGAACATAGCCGACCTCCTCAATTTTGACTTGTCGGAGTTCGAGGAGTCTGGCGAGATCAGCGAGGAGGCGCTGGTGACACCGGCCGAGGACCTGAGGGCTAGCCTAGCTGACATCGGCAATCGGCTGGAGGCTTTGTTGGACGCGCGGGTAGTCGATGGCGGCTCGATCCGCGCACGCTTCAAAGAGATCCAAGGCCACTGTCGGAAGCTCTAGTCGACGCCATCGTGCCGCAACCTTCTTGGAATCCCACCAACTCAAATATGAGTGGGCTCGGACAAATAGCCGATCGCCGTGAAAACTAGATGCAATCGGCAACCCTCCAATCGACCAAGGAAGCCATCGAGGGTCAGAAGGCCGCCTTCGACCACATGAAAACCGAGCCGGCGGCCAAGCTCGAGCAGCTCCTCTCACGCCAGGACCAGCTGTGCCAGCCGAAATCGACGCTCAACGTCAATGTATCAAGGCAGCTGTGGCACATCTCCGGGACTTGGTGAAAGGCATTCGGCCGGTGGCTGGGTCCGAAGCCGACAACGTCAAGGCCATCGAGGAGGTGGACCAGATCAGGCGAACGGCGTTGTCGGCTATAGCCGATTTCCTGAAGAGATGAACTCGCTTGTAATATTTTGTGTTCTGAAATCGGCTACTGCCTCATGTAATATACCCATTCAGCTTTTGTAATCGGCTTCACCAAACGTTTAAGTACAGCCTGTCCGTTTCTAACCCGTGAGCATGAATGAACTCGGCCTTGGCTTCCTGTAAAATATTCGTCTGACTTTTATAATTAGCTTCTGCCCTTGGCTTGTTTAATATATCCTGTCAATTTTTTGCAACTGTGCTTGTAAATGAGATCGGCTCTGGCCGCATGTACTATCTCGATACGACTGTCAATTCTAAATTAGCTGTGCTGAAAATCGGCTTTGGCCTCACGTGTTGCACTAGGTTTGCCGATTCCGAAACCGCACCACGATCGTCGATCTTAACACCTGAAATTATGGCCGCCGATCCCAATCACTTAAAACGCCTTTATATTGACTGCCGATCACGAAGCTTAAAAAATTTTTTGACACCCAACTTTGTAATCGGCTCGTGTATGTATATGCCCCCAAATATTTTTGATAGCTTCGGTGTCGACAAAATTATGAATCCAAACCATTTGCACCTCATTGTCGTCGCTATCAGCCAATCGTTAGCCGACCATAGAAAACTTAGGGGGAAAATGTTACATAAAAATGCCTCAAAGTGATGCCTGATTGAAACAAGACATCGGCTGTCATAAATCGGCTAAGCAAACAGAGCCAAATCATAAGTTGATCCATACGCTTGGGTAGTATTTTTCAGGTATTTCGCATTGAGAGCCCTCCCAAATATTTCTCCATCTAAACCTTCTATCATGTAAGCCCCTTTAGAGACGCGTTTGTGGATCTTGAAAGGCCCTTCCTAGTTTGGTGACCACTTGCCGAATTTGTTGTCTCTGGATCCGATCGGCAATATTAATTTCCACACGAGCTTGCCCTCTTCAAAAGATTTAGGCACCACTTTTTTATTATAATGTCTGGCTACTCGTTCTTTATCCCTTGTAACTTTTTCCAAGGCCCTCATCCTGGATAAAACTAAATCTTCTGACTCGTCTACCATCAAATGATAATAATCATCGGCTGTGAGTTGGTCCTGTAGTTGAATACGCCTTGAGCCGATGACGCTTTCCCACGGTAGTACTGCTTCGTGTCCGTAGACGAGCTTGTATGGAGGGACTTTGGCTTCTGTGTTCTACTCTCTGGGGATATGTTTCAAAGTAACTAGCCAAAAACCGTCCATCAATTCCTGGCATTGTTGATAGTAGACCATCAGCGCATCGTTTTTGCACTCATATTCTCCTGATAGCTGGCTGATGACTAAGAGTGAATCTCCCATTATTTCGGTGCCGTCGGCTTCAACTTCTTTGAGTAGATGTAATACTTTAAGGATGGCTTCGTACTCGGCTTGGTTGTTTGTAGCATGGGGGTTGATAGCGAAAGCAAACTCGAGACTTGCCCCCCGGGTGAAATAATGCCTAAGCCGATACCGTAGCTGTTGGTGCAAACCGAGCCGTCAAATGTCAATGTCCAAGGCATAATTTCCACGAAGCCGATTGAGTCATTTCTGTGCTCCACAATAAAATTGGCTATAGCTTGTCCTTTGACTGCCCTGGGTGCCTGATACCTCAAATCAAACTCCGTCAAAGCAAAAATCCACTTCCCAATTCTTTCTTTCAATACCGGAGTCGATAGCATGTACTCAACTACATCGGCTTTACATATTATTGTGCACTAGTTAGATAGCAGATAATGCCTTAACTTTGTACATGAAAAATACAGGCATAGACATAGCTTCTCCACAGGCGAATACCTTGTTTTTGCATCTAGTAGTCGTCGGCTGAGATAGAAGATGGCCTTTTATTTGCCCTCAACTTCTTGGATTAAAACTGAGCCGATTGACTTGTCATCAGCTGATAGGTACAGCTTAAACGGTATCCCTTTCTATGGAGGCATTAGAACTGGAGGGGAACTTAGATAATCTTTGATGTTGTCCAAAGCCTTTTATTGCTCTGCCCCGAATGTGAGTGCTTGATCGGCTTTCAGCCGAAGCAGTGGTGTGAACAGCTCCATCTTTTCTGAGAGATTGGCTTTGAATCGCCTGATGAAGTTGATTTTGCCAATCAAAGATTGGAGTTGTTTCTTGTCCTTCGGAGGCTGAATTGTTTTGATAGCATTTATGCTCCTTGGTGTGAGCTCAATTCCTCTTTCATGAACAAGAAATCCCAGGAACTGCCTAGCCGATACGCCGAACGCGCACTTAAGTGGATTCATCTTTAGGTCATATTTCCTCGTCCGCTCTAACACTTGTCTCAGATCGGCTATGTGGTTCTCCATCTCTCTGGACTTAACAACCACGTCGTCAATGTAGATCTCCACTAGTGAGCCGATCATATCATGAAAAATGTAGTTCATGGCCCGTTGATACGTTGCCCCAACATTCTTCAAGCCGAATGTCATTACCACCCATTCATACAAGCCGATTGCGCCAGGACACCGAAAAGCAGTCTTGTGGATGTCTTCGTCGGTCATAAATATCTGATTATAACTTGCATTGCCGTCCATGAAACTAATAATCTTGTTGCCTGAAGCAGCATCGACGAGCAAGTCGGCTATTGGCATTGGGTATGCGTCCTTAGGGGTGGCCTTGTTTAGATCTCTGAAATCGATGCATACCCTAAGTTTACTGTTTTTCTTCAACACTGGGATAATGTTTGAGACCCATTTGGCGTATTGGCAAGGCCGAATGAATCCCGCATCGTATAGCCGAGTGATTTCAGCTTTGATTGCATCGTACATATCGGCCTTAAACCTCCTGGGAGGCTGTTTGAATGGCCGATAGCCTGCCCTAATCGGCAGTTGGTGGACCACTATCGATCGGCTAAGGCCAGGCATCTCAAAATACTCCCAAGCAAAGCAATCTTTATATTCTTTTAACAAATCAATAAGATGGGATCTACAATGAGGAGAGAGATTTTTTCTAATATACGTCGGCCTCGGCTTGTCACCAGAGCCGATGTCAATTTCTTCTAATTCGTCGGTCGACGTGAAGCCTTTCCTAACTTGCCATCGTCTTCATCTACGGTGTCCATGTCGAAGACGCTTGAGCCCTCCACCATGTCTTGTTCAAAGCATCAGCTACGGCTCGTCATCTCCAATCGGCTGTACTGTGGAATTGGACACATTTAGAAAATCGGCTTGCCAGATTTTCTCAGACAAACAATCAATGCCTTCAATTTCCCAAAGCGGCAAATCGGCACTGACGACGCTAACTGACCTGTCGGCTGGTACGATATCAATCTTGTAGCCGTCCCATTGGACCAGGCTTTGATGCATAGTAGAAGGAACGCAACAATTGGCGTGTATCCAGTCCCTTTCGAGCAGCAGGCTGTAAGACCCCTTCCCGTCGATGACAAAGAATGTTGTGGGCACGGTCTTATTGCCGATGGTCAATTCGACGTTCAGGACGCCCTTGGTTTCTGATGGGTTGCCGCCGAAGTCTTTGAGCACCATATTGGTTTTTATCAGGTCTTCAGCTCCTTTGCCTAGTTTTCTAAATGTTGCGTAGGGCATTAGGTTGATTGCGGCTCTCTCCCTAACTTGCCATCGTCTTCATCTACGGTGTCCATGTCGAAGACGCTTGAGCCCTCCACCATGTCTTGTTCAAAGCATCAGCTACGGCTCGTCATCTCCAATCGGCCGTACTGTGGAATTGGACACATTTAGAAAATCGGCTTGCCAGATTTTCCTAGACAAACAATCAATGCATTCGATTTCCCAAAGCAGCAAATCGACACTGACGACGCTAACTGACCTGTCGGCTGGTACGATATCAATCTTGTAGCCGTCCCATTGGACCAGGCTTTGATGCATAGTAGAAGGAACGCAACAATTGGCGTGTATCCAGTCCCTTTCGAGCAGCAGGCTGTAAGACCCCTTCCCGTCGATGACAAAGAATGTTGTGGGCACGGTCTTAATGCCGATGGTCAATTCGACGTTCAGGATGCCCTTGGTTTCTGATGGGTTGCCGCCGAAGTCTTTGAGCACCATATTGGTTTTTATCAGATCTTCAGCTCCTTTGCCTAGTTTTCTAAATGTTGCGTAGGGCATTAGGTTGATTGCGGCTCTCCCATCAACTAGCATCTTGGACATCGGCTTGCCGTTGACGAATCCTTTAACGTACAACAGCTTCAGGTGCTGATTTTTGGTTCCCTCGGGTTTGTCAAAAATAGCTTGGTCCAGTGAGATTGCTAGTTTCACCAAGTCGTCTTCGATGGTGTCTGCATCGGCTTCTGGAGCACTGAATTCGACTGGCAGTATGAACACCATATTGACCGATGCAGAAACTTTGCCTTTCCCTTTGGACGCCCTCCTGGCTTGGTCGGCTGGACTCTCCTTGGCTTGCTCCTTGTCGGCTGCAGTGGTTTTCTCTTTGGGAACCCATCGCCTTTTGATCTTGCCCAGCCGACGATGCTGTTCTTGGATCATTTGCCGAACTTCATCTTCTCTCCCTTCACGCTTGAGTCGTTGAATTCTTCTTTTCTGTGTCTTTGTGAAGAGATCGAACGGGCACCATTGGGGATTGGCCGATTCCTCATCGTCGACCTCATTGTCATCGCGGTTGTTGTCGTTGTCGTCTTCATCGATGAAGAAGTCTTGATGGATCGGGCCGAGCCGATCAAGGACGGACCGCCGCCTTTGATTTAGCCGAACGGCTCTAGGGACGAAAAGGGTTGGGCTTACAGCCGATGAGCTCCTGTGCTCGTCGTCGCGGCGATCGTTGCACGCCAGGCAGTCGTCCAGTGTTGGCAGCCTCATGCCGGATTCCCAGCAGTACCTGAAAAAATCACAATGCCAATGCGGATCGACACTGCTGTGGCTTGCCTCGTACCGGCGGCTTTGGGTTTCCGGCTCACGCCGACGAGGTTCTTCATCATGAGCTTCTTCCCGCCGAGACTGGTGCTGAGGACGGCATCGGCTGTCATCATGGACTGGTCGTCGGTCGGCCGATCTGATAACGGGGCGCACCATGTTGACTGGCGCGGCGTGATGTCCAGTAGGCTCGCCTTCTGCCCTGGCCCCGATTGATGCGTTGACTAAGTCGTGCGCCATTCTGTTCTGTCGATCATCTCGCCTGGGGCCGGCTTGAATTGTGTTGACTGAGAAAGGGTTGCCATCTACCTTCATCGGCCGACTTGAATCAGCAAACTTTAATTTCCCAGCCTCAATTGCCGACTGGATTTGCAGCCTGAAGACTTTGTAATCGTTAGTGGCGTGGGATGTGGAGTTGTGCCACTTGCAATATTTCTTCTTCTTTAGTTATTCGGCCGATGGGATCACGTGGTTTTCAGGGAGCTGGATCTGTTTCTCCTTGAGCAGGAGGTCAAAAATCCTATCGGCCTTAGTGATGTCGAAGTCATATCTTTCTTCTTTGGCCGTCTTCAGCAGCCATTGGCGACGATGGCCTTCTTGTTCTTGGCCCATTCGGCCGCCGCCACCTCTGCGTCATCGTCATTGGAATCGGAGTCTGACTCAATGACGACTTGAGTTATGCTCTTGACAGCCTTCCTGGTGTCTTGGAATCGCTGTTCGTGGGTCGTCACCTTCTGCGCCAAGTGGGCTAGGCTGTCGAAGTCCTGCGCAGAGAATCGCTCTCGGATCAGCGCGATCAAGCCATGAAAGGCCAAATCGGCCAACTGGGCGTCCGATAGCACCAGGCTATAGCATCGGTTCCTCATTTCTCTGAAGCGTTGGATGTATTCTTGAACCGACTCGTTGTGCTTTTGCCTAATGTTGGTGAGGTCCGACAACTTCATTTCATGGTTGCCGGAGTAAAAGTATCTATGAAATTGTTTTTCGAGATCGGCCCAGCTCTGAATTGAGTTGTAAGGCAATGAGGAGAACCAGGTAAAAGCCGATCCCGAAAGAGACAGGGGAACAAACGAACTCTCAAGGCGTCCGTAGCCGATGCTTCGCCGCACTGCGCCAAGAATCGGCTGACATGCTTGTAGGTCGAGACATTGTCTTGCCCTGAGAACTTCGAAAAATCTGGGATCTTGTATCGGTTGGGCAACAGAATCTGCTCAAAATGCTCTGGATAGGGATACCGATACATGTTCCCTGAGTCCTTTGGCTTGAGGCCGAATTGATCACGTATGACGTCTACAATCAGATCGGCCTAAGTTTGGTTGTCCTGCTGTATCGGCTCATATGGATCATACGATGCGGGTGCTTGCCGATACAGTAGTGGTGGCGTCTGAGGCCTGTAGTGATGATCTTGGCGGCCTCCCTGATACTGGTAGTGGAGTGGATGATCAACGGGAGGTGGCCGATTTGCCGGTGGTGGCGTTGGTGGGCCCAGGAACAGCTGTCGGCCACCAGCATTGTGCCGTCTGTCCAGGTCAATCTGGGCAATCGGCTCTAACTGCCGATTGTCGTTAAACATGTTAGCAATCTGATCTTGGGGCAGCGGTTGCTGTCGGTTCAGCATGGTAGTCACTGGCCTTGTAGCCGATTCAGTTGGATTTGGCTGGCCGAGGACCCCTCCTGGCGGCCCTGGTTGTGTCGGCGGTGGGATCGGCCGATTCTGGGTGACCAACGTCCTGTAACCAGGAAACTAGCCGTCTGTGAAGTACGTCGGCCCCCGTTGCAGCTAGTCGGCTATCTTGGCGTCGATCACAGTAGCGATCATGTTGTTGAGAGTGTTGACCAGCGCGTGATGGACGGCCGAATCAATCCGGTCTTGCAAAGTATGCAGGGTCGAATCATCTTGTTCCTGAATCGGCTCCTCCACCTTTTGTTTGCCTTTTGATCCACTGGAGGAGGATGCCTTGAGCCCGTCTATGTTGAACTTGTACTTTTGATGTACAGCCCCGGATCTCGTCTGGGTGAACGATTGTAAGTAGTTGGTCTGGAGCTCTTCCACCATCTTGTTGTAATCGGCTTGCTGCTCAGCGGATAACTGCTCCATCTTCATAGGCACGATGTTGTCCTGAGAAACATTGGGGCTCTTGGAGTCGACCATCTTGTCGGCTGAGTCGATGCGTCTTAGCTGAGCCGACAGAGAAAGTCCCACCGAGCGTGCCAAGAAGCGTGTTGACGAGAAATTTCTCTCACGCTGGCCTAGGAGATCCTTTGCTCGGTGCAGTCCTTCTCTGCCGTGCGCAGGGCGTGCGCTTGGTTTGATCTGCTAACCAATAATAAAAAGATATATGCGTTAAGTGTTAGGTTAGATCCCCACTGGATCAGCTGAGGGAATCCATGAGCATATATATGCTATCCTAAAATATATTTAAGCCAAGTGACTGGAATGGATCGGCTATACCGAGACAGCATCAGCCGCTTAACCCAAATACAGTAAAGGATAATAAATATATGTATTAATAACCTAGCCGATACTGAAAAGCTAACTATGGATCAGCTAGTACTCTGATGATTCTTATGAAAAGATATCATTCTTGAACCAGATATGTTTAACCTAGGAAATTGGCTGTAGGCTGTTGCTAGCAGGCCGATTTCGGCTTATGATGTCCGACAAGAGCGGGATCTTAATATAAGAGGCAGTCCTAACATAAATCTAGCAGTAAGTATACTAAAAATATATCAGGGTAGGTATGGCCGGCTGAAACCCCGGCACTGTCTCTAAACATATAAATCTAACCGAACAGATCATTGGAAGTTCTAAAAATAACTTAATAGTTCAATGTTGATGCAGCATTAAGTATAAAAAGAACAACATGATCTATTGTAGCTGATTTATACCTCTCAAGACGGTGGATACCGCATATAAACTAGTTCAACCTTTAGATCTAGCCCTATCAGCTGCGAGTTCTTGATGGAACTGGCCGATGGCAGGATAGATCTAAACATCGCTCCAGTTTATATGCGATATATGGTAGATAGCGTAGTATAAACCCCTAAATCTAATGTGTCATTACGATGGAAGCACTAGAATCAGCAGAACATACCACTAACGACAAGCATTTACCTGGATTTGGGGATCGAAACGATGCAGCCCAGAGCCAAATCAATGGCCCGTCTGAAGAAAAGGTTTGGCGATGCGCCGAAGGTTGTTTGATTGATTGTTATTATTAATTACAGGGGGTCTCAGGTCCTATTTATACCCAAGATAACATTATCTGTACAGACCCTGGATTCTATCTAAACTACTATTTAAAATACGACGATATCCCGGGAAGGACCCACGCCGCATTACAATAAACTATCTAAACAAATCCTAATTTACAGATACAATTGCCGTTACAGGACTCTATCCATAGATGGCAATATCTTTTAACACACAAACTGATAACCGAATCTTCTATTATCTTCAAATATCTGCACCAGAAATGGTTTTGTCTTCTCTGAACCTAGAATCGGCTATCGGCCGCTCGTGTCCAATTCAACCTTAGCCGACTGGCTTCACAGCCGATGCGGCCTCTATTTCTCTGTCAAACCAGCCGATCCGATTCTGTTTCATCCTTGCTAGGACTTAGGGATTCGATTACCAAATTTAGGTGTTAACACTTTGATACCGAAGTCGACCATTGGATTCGTCGGACGCCCTGACCACTCTGTTTCACCTCCTTGGGTAGCCCCCTTGGAGGACTGCCGACCATCCCGTCGACACTTAGAACTTAGGACCACACACTTTTGTCTAATTGATTAGGTGTATAGGAAGATGTACCATTATATCAAAGAATGTAGGCGATAAGTACATCTTCAGATGACATAGGGTTTTCACAATATCTACCTATAGTTAATCTAGTCCCTCTGGATCAATTATCTTCTGGCCAATTGCATTGAAGAAGGAGCACAATTGCATTATCATGTGCCATACTTTGCAGGTTTTCATGCCTAAAAAATAGAGCACTATATTCCGTTTGTGAGTGCATAATTCCTTGTCCAAGGAGGCAAAGTGCACATTACAAAGTTGGTAAATAACAGAGTATATAAGTGGAAGTGTAAATAGAGTACTTTATTACATGGGTGACCCAAGGCCCAACACTGAAAGATAAATGACAAAAGTTGAAAGCTAGGACGGGCCACTACAGGCGCTTGACGGCAGGCATGAGCTAGTCATCAAAGCCTTCATCTCCAAAGCACTCCTCTGCTGGAAGGGGCAAAAGGAGCAACGCTGAGTACCACCACCGTACTCAACAAGTCATGCCAGAAAAATGCAAATATAATGCAAGGGAGTACAAAGAATTCATTTATAAGGCTATTTGACAGAAAACCAGCATTTTAAAGCCTTCAAATTTT
Organism: Oryza australiensis; assembly: GCA_019925245.2. Taxonomy (NCBI): domain Eukaryota; kingdom Viridiplantae; phylum Streptophyta; class Magnoliopsida; order Poales; family Poaceae; genus Oryza; species Oryza australiensis. The sequence goes on from JAIFGZ020000436.1 coordinate 949,783, forward strand.
AAAGGCATTTAAATAAAACACGAGCCTATCTCTAGTCAAATTATTATCAAGATGCGCACCAACATGATCTTACCTTAACCGAGGCCAACAAGTGATAACTCTAGTTTTTTCAGTTTTAATAGAATCAAACTCTAACTTGGGTACATTGCTCAGCTTGCCCATAACCGAGGGCACGGCTATTCGAATAGATTATACTCTGATCAGATTTGTACAACATTACCCACCAGACACGTATCCCTCCCGTGTTGCCACGTGCCACATGCCACCATGGAATATGGATGGAAGCCTTGACATAACCCATCGCTTAGTTCTGTCCTAAACAAAGAAGACCGACATAGACCTCTGCTGCCAGTATACTCTAGAACGAGCAGACAGTCTATGTCCCCACGCATCTTGACTCATTTTGAGCCTTCGCTTCCAAGAGACGACAACCCTAGCTAGGACCTCATTTGCCCCTATCTGGGTCTTTTTTATTCACGACCGTACTAAATGATGTGTTAAACCTTACCCATTAGAGAGGTGTTAGTATGAAATTTGCTTTGCAACAGAGGCCCGAAGACCGGTCCTTACGATGGCCGAGGTGCGACTAGTGAAACCAAGCACCCCGAGCCTAGCCGAAAAAACTTTTGGGAAGTTTTTGAAGGGAAACATCATGTTATGGCTAAACAGCCATTAAACCAAAATTACCATTATTTACAAGTTATTCTCAAGTCTAATTATCCAAAAATCACCTAATTGATTCTATCTAAGCAACACTAAGCATATTCGTAAGTTCACTAGTAAGTACTACATATATATGCAGGGTTACGCGGAAGCTACGATAGCTAATAACGAAAAAAATCTACCGCGCAAACCAGGAACACTTGCAAGTAAGGGTCGATAGATCATTACCGATTGGAGTACGCAGCGGAAATAGCCAATCAGGAGCTATCCGATCCGGAACAGTGTTGGCCAATCACAGCCGTTTTGCCGACAGTCGATTCCCGCAAGCCGACAGCCGATTTCTGGGAATAGCTGATTCACCAATCAGCTAATTCACCGAGTAGCCGATTCGTCGAGTCATCCGACCGCGCTCACGCACCTCGCTCTGATGCGCCCGATCGCAGCCGATTCCACCACAGCCGATTTGTAGCCGATGAACTGCACCGCAACGTAGCAGCGCCTCTACCGGTATCCACATGTCCGGGGACAGAACGCCGAACACCCGTGTGCTAGCACAAGATGCAAGGCTAGGGTTTTGGCTCGAAGGTGGGGAGGGTTTCCGTGGAGATGGATCTCACCGACTTCTGTTGCACCAAATCAGATTGATTCGGTTCCAATTGCATGTCGCAGCTCTCCACCCCTCACCCCTTTATATAGAGTTGCCGGTTGGGCCTAGAGGCCCATCGGGACTCTATTTTGAATCGGATCATATCCGAATGTCATAGAGTTGGCCGGCCAGACTTTGTAAGCCCATAGGACTCTATCCGATCGGATCCCTATCCGATCGAGTCGTATCCGAGTCCAACTCGAATGCATGTTCTTATCCCCTTAAGCGTGCGACCCTATAGGTTCAGGTAAACTCAGTTTCGGCCCGAGTCAAATTCAGCCGATCGTCGGCTCGAGTCCAACTCAGCCGACCGTCGGCTCGAGTCCAACTCAGCTGATCTGTCAACAACGACGCCTAGCAACACATATTGACACCATAGTATACAAGAATATAATATCGACTCTGAACATGTAATGTGTACACAAATCCCTTTTCCTCACGATACCAATTAAGCTATCGGCAAGATGTGTGTGCCATCCCTTCAATAGCTTAACCATTCACTCGAACCGTATTGGATTATCTGTTTGTTGATTGACTCCTCAATCAACTCGGCATGGCCATGCACTTCCATAATCCATTACCTCGAGGGGCCCAAGGATATCTCTCCAAAGAAGGGACAAATTCCATCTTGATCATTCACATCTCACTACATATTTCATAGCAAACCCGAAGACTACTTTTATAGTCCCAAAGTAGGCTACTACACATGTTGGAATCCATGATGATCTCAGGTCTAAGGACTTTGTATCAACACTACCTGAGACCAACTAATGGCACATTAACTCCTGTAGTGTCTCTTGGTGGGTCTATCCAACAATGTGTTCTCTAACACATGTCCATGTATATTGATTTGGTATCTCCATACCATGATATATGAGACATGATCATCAATCAATAAACATGCCGATCTTAGAATCGTATTTGTTCCAACAATATGACATATGATCAGGGATCATTTAGAAATAGATTCATATGTAAAGAGTCTCATAAATAAGTCACGTACTTATTGATCAATACAAGATGTCTATTTCATGGAACTGAATAACACTTTATTCATAAATATATAAACATTGACCATGATATCCAACATCTTCATGTTGCCTCTAGGGCATATCACTAACAATATAAAGTGCTCACTAGTATTTTTCCTAGAGTTATCGAGGATCATAATAATTCAAGTAATAGGGCTATGACAAGGAGAATTGGCAAGGCTAAATAAAATAGTGATAAGTGCGGGGATTTAATAAAGCAAAATGCAATAATTTAAATAAACCTAATTTTATAAATTGGGACAGCAATATGATCGAAAGTACATGACTTGCGTTGCTTGCTACCAAAGTCTTCAAGACAAACCTCAAGATAGAGAAGCTCTTCTGAAACTGCAGCGTCTACACGACATACACAAAGAAAACAGCCAAAAGATAAATAAAAACCATATAATATGTAGAAACATAGCATAAAACTGGGTTCTTCATTGTCTAAGAAAAAATAAGCAACTTGAACGCGTCGATTTTGAGTTCAAACGCTCAAGATATGACCATTTAAATTTTAGGTGTTGTTTGAATGGAATTTTGTGAATATGTGAATTATTTTTCTGAAGAAAATTTGTGTTGTTGCATCAGTGGACAGAGAGAGAGAGGTGGACGGGTGCACCATGGCTCGTTGGGCCGGTACGTATGGCAACGGCGGTGGCCGAGCCAGGCAGTCACCGCCAGTGGCCATGGCACAGCAGCACGCGGGCACGCGAGAGGCGAGCACAACGTTGAGGCTCACTAGAGCGGTGGGAATGACGAGGAGGCAACGACAATGAGCTTTACAATGAGGAAGAAGAAGTGGTCGGCTCAGTTGAAGCTGGGGACATAGCTCCAAGGCTTGCAGAGCTTGGAGAAGACACGACCAAGGGAGAGGAGGAGTTGGCGAAGCTAGCAGTGGCCTCGCCGAGGCCTGACGATGTCCTGGCCAACGTCGAGCAGCGGCCGAAGCGTGCGACGGCGGGCGGCGCGCGGAGAGGAGTGGCACAACGGCAGTGGAGTGAGTGTGGCATTCGAGCGGCATGAGGAAGGGAAGGAAGAGGTCTCGAGGGGTCCCATTTTATAGGCTGGAGGCAAGGAGATGGACCGCAAGGATGGGAAAAAGCACCAGCGATGGTGGAGGTCCCTATTGAACACATCAGTTAAAGAATTTGATGGAGTGTGATTTAGTAAGGGATTGAATGGGATTTGTCGGGGTAATTGATGATGGGAGAGAGGGGAACCAAGTTTTGCATTTAGTTTGGAGGGAAATCAACCGAGGAGGGAGATCGAGAGGGGTGGTGGCGCTTGAGTTCACAGGAGAGAGGGACGGAAATGGCTGCAGGAGGACAACAGGTCTGACCGATGGGACCCGCCTACCAGCGCACGGGCGTGCGCTCTCGTGCACGTGTGCGATGCCTAATAGCGTGTCAGAGACGACCCGGAACTCTCATTATGTTTGCAAGTTGAAGAGAATTACTTCAAATCAACTAACAGATATAAAGAGACATCCGACGTCCCGAGAGAAAGTTACGTGAGACATTGCTGGGCCTTTAGCCTTCCAGTCAACTTCAGCCTGAGATGTGCCCGTCAAACCACTCAAAGGCGGCGACCACATGTGTTAGACATTCAGGAGACTTGAAAAAATGGCTAAAGATCTACAACATCTCAAATAAGCTTAACTCTTACTCATGTGAATCTAGTTCCCAAGATGTGCACTAGATTCACATTATCATCTTAAGCATGGATATACATAGCGAATACATGTAAGATGAAATAAATTTAAAGGATTACAACACATAAATAATTACATAGGCCGACCGGCCGAATAATTACATATAACTCAGAGAACAGCGGAGGCTTGGTTACCCACCCATAAGCACACCGACTAGGGGTTTACCCCATTAAGTTCAAAATCCTAAAAGAAGCATATCGAGTACCCGCATCTCTCAGAAACTAAGTCTATGACCTGCATCAAAATGGATATTCCAATCGCAAGTGTCAGTACATTATTTGAAATAATATACTGACAAGAGCACAATAAAACCTAAGTACATGACAGATCTACTTCAAAGGAAGGCTAATAGTAGTTTCAATTTATGACATAAAGCATATTTTAGTTTGCAATCAATTTGCAACGTAGTTTTAACCAAGGCATTTTCAGCAAAACACAAATCTTTACTAACCATGGCATGGTCTCATCATATATATAAAGGTATATACTAATCCATTACTCACGTCAAGGAGTAAGGCAAATACAACTCAATACGTTTCATTTTCAAGACCATTTAGGGAAAAGCACAAAATTTATATTCATAGCATATCATCATGTCGCTCATGACCGTGAGCACGGCTAATCGATTAGTTTTTATAATTCTACAGAGTTTGTATAACTTTACCCACATGATATGAACAATCTAGTTTGTTTTGAGTTTGCAAGACTCTATCACACTCTTCACGTTGAGTGCGATCTAGAGGTCATAACGAAGCATTTACACTACTTAGTCGTCCCTAGTCTTGCACCAGTACGATACGTGTTTCCTCCATCCTAGGTCATACTGGAATAAGACCTAGAACCGTTAAGTGGCAGGCCCACGCCTTAACTTAACGCAATGATGCCGGACACGACAGGAACCCACCCACATGAGACGATATCGTTGTATTGGATAGACTTAGTCGCCTAAACTACCACGTCGGGGTAAATAGGAAGTTTCTCTGGGTTATCCGAACCCATACACTTTGGCCTACCATAATGCAAGGCTAGGTGCTAAGCAGATTAATCAGCTAAGGCTATCCCATACTAGCACATGTGAATGTACGGTAAACATAATGAATGACATGTAGTTCGGTCCTTAATCAACTCGGGCAAACACTCCCCCTATCGGCATACAAATACATCAATTGCATGCCACTTGCCGCCTAAGTCTTAGATCACATTTTTATCTGATTTTGTTTCACAAATAATCAGAGATTCACCTCTGTTCAAGATGTCCAAATAGGTTTTCATAAAATACAGTAAGTGATCCATATCCATGTTCCTATTTATCACTAAGCAAGGCTAAGCACTTCAGTTTATAAAAACATAGCATAGCCATAGGAGCACAATTAAAGTACTCTAATTAGTCCTAAGGTTCAAAATAGCAAGGAATTGATTTTCAGAAGGGGTTCATGCATTTTTAGGACATAGCTACAGATCATAAGTTTTAAATTATCGATAGAGTAAAATACGCATGCAACTTTACAAACAAATCATTTAGCCCGAAACATGGGATTCAAAGTGTTCAAAGGAGGGGCATGAACTTGTCTTGGTTGTTATAGGATCTCCTTGGGATGAATTTGAATACTAATCTTCTCACCGTCGCGAAATCATCCACTAAAAGAAAATAATCAGTAACGAATAAATACCAAAACATGTAAAAATCTAAAAATGCTCTAAAATGTATGATTTTTACATATTGAATAGGTACTGGTATAGAATGAATTTAGGGGAAGAATTTATATTTTATCTTACTTTATTTGGGAGTTATGGATTTTTAAAGTCTACCCGGTATGGGGAACTATTTCATTAGGTAAGGTTCTAAAATATTTTAGAGTGATTTTTATTAGGTCCAACCTCTCAGGGGTGTAGAGGTGTGTTTTCTAAGACTAACACGTTTGGTTTTATAATTTTTAGAGTTATAACAAATTTCTTAGGTATTTTGCAAACTTATAACGTGTTCTAGGCTTATAGTCACTGTGCATATTTGGCTTTAGAGATTTTATTTTCATAGCATGTTCTATTTTCTAGTAATGTATAAAAATAAATATTGTAGGTAACAAATCTAATCTTTGTTCAAATTTTTAGAGTTTAATTTGCTCCATTATATATTTTATAAACTAGGGAGTGCTCTTATGTTAACTATTTAACATTTCAACCTAGGATGGGTTATGTGAGCTAAGTGCTCAAAATCTTAGTGTATAAGGATGGGATCATGACCTCTCTGATTGAACAAATTTTAATTGGAGCTAAAGTGCATATATATTTTCATATATATATATATATATATATGTATATAGTGCTCTACTATTATAGTTATTACCATATTATAGTTATTACCACCCTAGTTGTTCTTATTTGACATATTTAGTATATAAGTTGCCATATTTTATTTTATTTAATTGAAATTCTTATTTTATTTAATTGAAATTCGTTAAAACCTGGTTCATCCTAAGTGGATTAAAAATGAATTTTCTACCAATTTTACAAGTTGGATTGTGCATTAAAGGGTTTATTCCTTATATAAATATTTAGAGGTGATATTAATATACAGTAGGCATATAATTTTATTTTATAGTTTGAAAATATGTGTGTTGGTGAATCTACATAACTTGAGTAAAAAGGATTTAAAATAAATTTTATATAAATCCCTAAAGTTCAGTCTGCCTATAATTCATTATTTTCTTAATACTAGTTTTAAAAAGCTTTTGGCTCAAAGTAATTATATATTTTTATTTTCCCTAATTAGAGAGTGTGAGTTAAGGAATCTATAGGATTTAAGTTGGTCAAAAATATGTTAAATTAAATTTTCTATGAGTTTGTGCAATCCTGTGACTAAATAAATTTTTTAGACTAAATTTGCACTGTAAGTGTCAAGTTTTATAATTCTAAATTAATTCTAAATTAAAGTAAATTAAAGTTCATTATCTAGTGAGTTCATAGAATTTGTTTCAATCCAAAATGAGTTGTAGTTTATTTTGTATAGATTTTACAAGTTTAACTACTTCCTGTTGAAGAAAATGGTGCTGCAGCTATTTGTTTTCCTTTGCATTTCAAATCCAAAGATTCGGTGGGCCCACAGGTCAGCGGCTAGGCATTTTGGAAAAGAAGTCCCTGGGCTTTGGTTTATTAACAAACAGATCCAGGTGTCCACATGTCATACTAATAATCTTTACAGAAAGGACCTTGCAAGTTTTAAATTTTTCCCAAATCAAAACTACACGTGCTAATGGAGTGGGCCCTACTTGTTAGCTGGCTCGGTGAGGAAGGAAGCAGCAGCCAACGCAGGGCTTCTCCGGCCGGTGTGCTTCACGGTGATGCCGTCGACGAACGGCAGCTTCTCGGCCTGTGCATCCAAAACATAAAATGAAGAGGACTCCCTTGCAAACACATCGGTGGTGGTTTCGTCTCCGGGGATGGTCTAAAACGACGATGGTGATGGTGCGAGCGGCAGCCGTTTTTGGGGCGACGAGCCATAAGGAGCTATGGCCCGTTTCTTGCCAAGATAGTGCATGCATTAGTGTTGTGGAGTCTCCTGGGTGCTTACCCGAAACCGTGCCTAGGCTGTTACGGGTTGTGCGGCGACGGTGACCCAAGGAATGGCTCAGCGGTGGCGAAGCTTTGCAGGACGACGGCGGCAGCTCACTCCGGTCTTTAACCTGCTAATGGAAAGGAAGGGATAGCTCACTGATGCCTTGAGGAAGCTGCCGGTGCAAGGAATTGGACTCTACTCACCAGGTGCTCAAGATTCGGCGACGAAGCTTTGTCGTCGGAGTTGGAGAAGACGGAGGTTGATCTCCCTCATTGGTGCACCATTTTCCGGGGTGGTTTAGGGGAAAAGATGAGGAGGCCTGGGCAAAAATGATGCCGAGGTGGCCCGGCCTTGGCTCCATCCAAACGATGGGAACACTAACGATGTCGTTGTGGCGGATCCAGAGGCCGACGACGGCGGTGACCGCGACGCCACGGACTCGACCTGTGCGACAAGAACAAAGGGGGGCATAGATGTGTTAGGCATTGTAAGGGGAGTACATTCCCGGGGTTGGTTCGGGGCGAAGCTCACCAGAGGTGTCACAACAATGATCAAACATCTCTCAGCATAGATGAAGACAAAGCTGTTCCCGGCGATTCCGAGGTGAATTCTCTTGATTTATTCGTGGAACACAATGAGAGAGTGATGAAGAGTGCAGTGGCGAAAGGGTTTTTCAAACGGTGGAGATCGAGCTGGCAGTGCTCAGCTAGGTGGACTATTGCGGCGCCGACACGTGTTCTCCTTCTCTCTTTCTCCCTGGCTTTTCCTTGAGCGGTGGAACACAATGTACCTAGGTGGAGCGAGCCCAAGTGGCTGCCAGGTGGGGTCACTTCGTGGTAGGCTAGGCAAGAGAGAGGAGTATGGGTAGAAGCACTAGTGAAAGTGGTTTAAAGAGGTTTCCCTATTGTTTCTTTCTCCTAGATTTTGAAACTTAATAATTAATTCTGTGGGCATGGTAAATTAGTGAAATTTTTATTGGGATAGAAGAAATTAGTGAAATTTTTATTGGGGTAGAAGATCACCCCTAGGTTCCATTTTATTTGGTTTCATTCAAAAATAAGTTGTGGATTGTTCCCAGGAATTAATTAAATATAAGGTATTTTGGGACTTGCTTGAATTTTTAGAGGGCCCAAACAGTGAGGAAAAATTCTATAAAAATTATATTTATTTATGTTAATTAACCTAGTATTTGATTAAATTATTTTCCACATACACTTCTATGAAGTTTAATGCATACTTTAGTTAGGTATGGTTTTAGCCAATTAGGGACCATAGTCAATCTAATTTTTAACTAGTTTGACTGATTTAATTGAGATACCAAATGTAGATGTTTAATTATACCAAAATTACAGTGAATTGGATGTGATGAGCATATCCTACATGAATTTTTCCATGACTTTATCTTGCACAAATTATTTTAGATAATTAGCTGGACTTATTTCTTTATATTTGTTTCACCTTCATAGATGCATATAGCTATTATAAAAATTTCATTTTCTTGGACTACCTTGACCTGAGGTGACATTATTAGGTTTGATTATTCCTACTTATAGATGTACATATATATACATACAAAGGTTCATTTAGGTTTTTGGTTAGGAGAATACTTATGAAGGTAATTTAGGTAGTATATTCCCTAATGGGGTAATTTATCTATCCAACTCCATGTTTGTGACACGCCTTCAGATGAGTGGTCGAGCTAATTTAGTAAGGCTCGACATTGGCAAATGTTGATATACTCTAAGGCGTATGGTCCTTATGTTAACTTTCCCCTAGTGAGCAATAGACCCTAGCGATTTAATTATTTATCTAGATCCCACTTGTTATTCATGAGACCTATTATGAAATGCATATCAAAATCCAAATACACATGAATGACTCAAGTCAAAACATGTAAAGGATAGTGTGCATGCTTCCCACATGAGTTTGTTTTTTCCTGGGTTAAAAATAAAAAGTTTTAATTTGTTCTCAAAATCTTTTTCATGCAAAGGTCTAGGTTGGTCTCACCTAATTAGAAAAGAAAAATTTTGGTTCTCAAAATTGGAAAACTTCACTGTCATGTGGTTTTGACAAAAATTCTCTGACCCTAGAATTTGGGTATGTGACAGAGTGGTATACCTGGCCAGATGGGTCAGGCCTTCCCATGCCAGCCTAGGCACACACGCACTGTAGCGCGGCCCACCACGACACGGCACGAGAAGGGGTGGGTCGTGCCACGGTCCGGCGGGCGTGCCGTGCCTTGGCTTCGCCCGAGCCCGTGGACAGCACGACACGTCACAACTCCCGTGCGTGTCAAGACGACACTGCATGGCCCATGGGCCGGCACGACAGGGGCAAGGCCAGCGACGGAGGCAAGGCTGGCGATTAGCCGCCCCCATCTTGCTCCCACCACGTCGAGAGCGGTGGAATCAAAGGCACTGTCAGCTTCCCCAGCACGCAAAGCGAGCTGAGCGCCTCCCCGTGGAAAGGAGGCAAGGCCGGCGACGGAGGCAAGGCCGGTGATGAGCCGCCCCCTATCCTACTCCCACCACGTCGAGACCGGCGACGATAGTGGAAGCGGAGGCGAATGCATGAAAAGCTCGTCTCACCGTGGTCGGAGCCAAAGCCGAGCAGCGCGATAGGATGGCGTGGTCGCAGGCGAGCGGGGCGGGAAAAGAAAGCTAGGGTTATTGAGATGAGAGGAGGAGGGGAGAGGCGACGCCTGCGGGATGGCGAGATGTGGATGCAGATCAATAGGCTGACCTCGACCCATGGGCCATTAATGGGCCCGTGCCGGCACGACACGGTCCAGCCTCCCCTCCGGCCGTGCTTGGGCCGAGGGGATGGCACGTGGGTCGGCACGGCACGGCCCGCTATGGGAGCCGTGCCTAACTGGCCGTGTTGTAGCTGGCCATGCCGCAAGTGTGCCTAGGCCATGCCGTGTTGGGCGGCCGGTTTGGCCTGCTATGAATAGCAATGGCTCGGAGTGGGCCGGGCAAGGAGGCAGCTAGGCTGAGGGAAGGGGCAGGGAAAGAAGGGGAAGGGAAAGAAGGGGTAGGGAAAGAAGTGGGCCGAGCCAGAGGGGAAGGAAGAGAGGAAGGAAGGAGAGACTTCGGCCGTGGGCTGGGGATAGGAAGGAAGACTTTTGGCCAGTTGAGGGAGAGACATTTATTTTATTTTTTTTTTCTTTTTAGAAATTTTGACAAAGGTTATTGTTGCACTAAAATTATTTATTATGCTCGAAAATTCAAATAAAAATTTGTTAAATATTTTGAAACATGAGGAATTCAACAGAAGTTCCCACATGTTGGTTTGGGTTGAATCTTGGGGATTTTTAATTGTTTGAAGGCTATTTTTAGCTTTTACTATTTCTAGAATTAATTTAGATGATAAAATATTATGGTAATTTTAGGGCGCGACACCGGTAGAAGCTGTGTAATAAGGACGTGGTAGTGGTGCGACTTCATTTCAACCATTTTAAGGTCGTCCATCGAAACAAACTTTCTAATTCTCGACGAGTAACCAGATGAAACCTTAATACGTTCAAGAATATAATCATATCTTTCTTCTCCTCCCTTGACCGAGTGAGCAGGCTAGAGGAAGGTACACACTTCTGGACTTTGTTATTGTGCGTGGTAGTTTGGCACGAATAACCATATCTTCCAAATCTCATCATGTGTTGAGACCGTTCTTCATCTTACCTGGGATGTTATGTAGTAACCCAATAAGACTCTCACAAACATTCTTCTTGATATCCATCAAATTTATGCAATGTCAGACCTCCAGATGCTCTCAGTACGGTAGTAGCCAGAATATTAACTTTTTTCTCATGCTCTTCTCTTTTGGATTACCAGCTTTCTTGCTCTTTCCAAAATCATTAGGGATTTCCCTCAATAAGTCATGGACCTCTTTCCCTATTTAATCCCACTGTGGACTGGCCAGATCCCTCTTTTCATTGCAGTTCTTTCTCATTCTTCTATAAGGGTAAAACATTGGGAGAAATCTCCTACGACCCATGTAGACCATCTTGTGTGAGTTCTTCATCCACTAACTCCATGTTTTCTCCATACAGTCCGAACAAGCCTTCCTTCCTTTGGCAGTTTGCTTGAAAGGTTACCAAGTGCACATTGATGGTGCAAAATAGCAACGCATGGAGGTTAAAGTACTCCCGTCCATATGTGTCCCATGTTTGCGAGCCCTCACATCGTAGGGTTTCCAACTCATCGATTATTAGTTCAATGAATACATCGATATCTTTTCCACACTGCCTCGGTCATTGAACGAGCATAGCAAGCATAATGTAATTCCTCTTCAAGCACAATTAGGGAGGAAGATTGTAGTTCATAAGAAACACTGGCCATGTGATGTGACGACTGCTCAAATCACCAAATGGATTAATGTCATCCGTACACATGGCAAACCGTATGTTTCTATGGTCCTATGCAAATTATGGGTAAACTATATTGATTATCCTCCACTGCACTAAATCAGCTGGGTGCCTTAGCTTACCATCAACCTTCCGTTCTTTAACATGCCAACATACTAACTTAGCTTGCCTGGGATATGCAAACATTCTCTTCATGTGTTTGGCAATTGGGAGGTACCACGCCACTTTTTGGGCCACCCCTCTTTGACATACTACCTTCATCTTCACTAATGTCTCGCTTGTATCTAGAAGCCGCACAAACAGGGCAAGCATCCAAGTCGGCATACTCTTTGTAATACATTATGCAGTCATTTCGACAAGCATGAATTCTTCTAACCTCCAGATCCAATGGACATAACACTTGCTTTTCTTCATATGTTATCTTCACGATTTTGTTGCCCTCTGGTAACAAGTCCTTTAGCAACTCAACAAGTTCTATAAAACTCTTGTTTAATCAACCATTACTTACCTTAAGCTTCATGAGTTTCTAGACAACTTGGTTTGCTTTGACTTGCACCCAAAATAAAAAGGCGTCTTAGAATCGAATGCCAACTTGTTGAACTTCTCAAAATCCCTCTCGTCGTAGTCTGGATTTTCAACATCATGCAACATTTCTGATAGAGTTTCAGGTCCAAATCTATGCTATCGCCGCCTAATGGGGAAGGGACGAACAAGCCATCTCGATCTTGCTCGTTCCTTACATCCGACACTTCATCAACTGCAATATTTGATGGATCTTGCTCTTCGAACCTAGTCCTACAACTATAGTTCTCCTTAAATCCTCTACGGATCAAATGGGACTGCACCCATAAACTTTCAAAGAACATCTTATTGTTCTTGCAATCTGCACATCGACATAGCATATATTCACTCATCCTTGTTCTCCTACCATTCTTCTCAATGTTTTCAAGAATTTAACAACCCTATCCCTATACTTTGGCTCAATGGTCAATATTGTAAATCCTTCTGCGGTCCATTTGTGACCAATAAGATGACAAGTACAAGACAAAATACATAATATACGTTATCAGACAATTATCACAGGTGTGTTTTCTTTACCTCCAATTTCCAGCAAAAATTCACCCCCTTGCCCTCCCATCCAAAATGTAAACAATGCATAGGGTTAGGATGAAAAACAATTGAAGGTTAGGGTATATAAAGGGTGTCGGATACCTCTGACAAGTTAGAGTTTAAACCCGTCAGAGGTAAGTGTTACTCATCTTTGACAGGTTGCTACATTGCCACCTATCATAGGTATGAAGTCACCTGTGACGGGTCGCCATGTGCAACCGACACAGAGGAACATTGTCGAGTGCATATTTCATACTGTCAGAGGTAACTACATGCCTATGACGGGACATTGGCCTAAGGCCTTGCTCTCCAGTTTGACTCATCACATGAAAGGTCATATGTGACAAGGCACTTTGGCCCGTCACGGGTGGGCCATCAAGGCTAGCCCGATCTAGCGTAGTGCATGGACCTGTCACAGTGGGTTGGATCCAATGTCAAGGAGTAGTGGACCAGCGATGTGTTCGCCCTTACCATCACCGCTGAGCGGACGACGGGTTAGAGAGTTGTCTGCAGCTAATCAATGAGAAAGGTAGTGGCTGCAGCGGACGAGAGAGACGACGGCGCGGTGGTGACAGCGACTTTGCAAAGTAAAGATGCTGATGCAATCTGAGCCTGAGAGCCGACAGGCCTAGGAGACGACAGGTGACTCGGCTCCTCCATCCTATCTGCGTTGCGCCTGGAGCCGTGCACAGCGATGCGTTCAATCGCTCAGTTGTCCACGTGGCAGTTATCCAGGACGGGGTTGCACGAGAGCCTGTTTGCATCTGGTCTCCACCAAAATTTTTTCCGTAATTAGTGCACAATAAATACATTGTTAGGTATTTCGTAAATTTGTGTATGACATGGGTTCCTATATGATTAAAATCTAATTACACTGGAGTTAAAAGGTTGGTGCCTATGACAAGTGGACCTAGTGAGATTTATATTGACCTGTCCCCACTCGGCGCCCCCACTCGACCTCGACTAGTACTTTATCTCACTTATCCCTTTTTTCTCTCTTCATACTTCTCTCGTCCACTCACTTATCCCTTTTTCTCTCTCCCTATCTTTGTCTCTCCCCATGGTTCTCTCATCCTTGATGGTTTCGATCGCGATGCAGTCGGCCTCGTCGTCCACAATGACAATGTAGCAAGCAGGTATCTCATCCATGACATCGTGTGTAATGAGCTCGGCCTTGCCTATCTCGATGGCGGCACGGTTAGACTTGGCTTTCCTCAACGCTAACATGGTGCATGACATGACGGGCTTGCGGCATCCCGGATGAGGTCCTCCCGATGGCGACAGTGACAGGCAGCAGAAGAGTGCCCGCTGTTGAGCCTGGCGAGGCCGGTCACAAGACAGGAGGAAGAACCATATCTTCAACGGTATTTTTTTTCTTACTTTATGGATGTCTCAGGTAATATATTTATGATGTTCCTCAAGTTCAATCAAAATGTTACAGTTGGTATTTTGTTTGCATTTCTTTTTTTGTGTGTGTTTGTAGGAAATTGGTTTGTTTCGATAGCTGAAACTCGATGTTCCATACACCAAAGAAAAATGTTTCAGCCGTGAATCGGTGGATGTTTCAGCCATATATTTCTGATGTTCCTTGAGTTGAATCACAATGTCACAGTTGGTATTTTGTTTGCGTTTCTTTTTTGTGTGTGATTGTTGTATGAAATCAGTTTGTTTCATAGACTAAAGAAAATGTTTTCAGCTGTGTGTTTCACTGTTTAAATCGTTGAAACATGTTTTTCCTAGTGTTGAAACATTTTTTACGCAAAGTGTTGAAACATTTTTTAACCATAAGTAAACAACGCTCGAGTTTTTTTACAGATCGGGCACCCGATCCATAGTCACTTCCTTATTTTGGCCTCATCTTAGTTGCTTCTACTATCGCACTAGCCAATTTCCAATTCCATTCCTGTTCAAGCGAAAATGCATAAGCGCTTTCCCCATGCAATGAAAGTTTCGCGTGCCATTCGTTAGATATGTTCCATCTCTACAACAATCATACTAATGGCACAACATGTGTGCCCAGGTAAGTCGTGCATCATAAATTTCTTATTATTGTTATTTCACGAAATTATTTTCAACATATATATAAAATTAAAGTTTTAGTTGTACTATTTATGTTGATATTATTTTTTAAATGAAAATTTTCAATAGAAAGTTGTTTTCACTTAAATGTTTTTAGTGTTTATCCAAAAGTTGTGAATAACATAGAGAAAGATTTTTAGTTGTGAAATTATTTCTATTTAAATATTTTTGTAGAAAGTTTTTAAGAGGTCTTTGAACGAAAATCTTTTACACATTAAGATTTTTAGTTCTAGAGGAAGTTTTAACTACTAAAAAAATTATTTTTCCGAGCACTGGACCTTTTTTCATTGAAGGCCCTAACAGAAAAGCACATGTAAAAATAACTGAGGTTGCCTATTAAATTCTTTCATTATGTTGAGTGAGTTATCATTTTATAATGGATATTTGTTCTTAATTTTATGAGGTGGCTTTATAGGTGTCTAGATATAGGTGTAGCTCTATTAATTATGGAACTAACATATATAATATATGTTTGAAAATTCATACTATATGTTTGTCTTCATATGCGAGAGGATAGTGCTTCAAATATATAGAGCACAAAACATTCTGTTAACATGGTTGTTGGAGACATAAAAATTTAAAGCTTCGAGGATTTAATATATATGAACATTGGACAACATATATATATGTTGTACATTACTTTCGAAGCAACATATATATGCTCCACATTTTGAGAAGGTGTATACAACAAGTTTGAACAAATAAACAAATTACATGTTACAGCTATATTTTTTCCTTTCCATGCATGTAGATATCATGAACTAGGTGGACAGCTATTTATAATAATCTTTTCTGTATGTACCAGCTATATATATATACATACATATGTACATTGTAATGGACACATTGAGATTTGAACAATACATTAGTGTTGACAATCCCTGTTCATTTTTGTTCATGACTTATACTACCAATTTGGACGAGCCCTTGCCTGATGAGAAAATAAAAATACATGTCAGTTCCCTCTCACAAAAGACAAAATATATGAGGAAGCATCTGTCCCACCAGATGTGTGAGTGGTGTATTGTATGCGTATTCATGTGCGCGCGTATGTGTCCACCTGCGCATGTGCATCCACTGTATAATAGAAGAAATATGTCACTGTGTTTCTCAAACCTTTTTTACCGACTAATACACGGACATTCGTGTTAACTTTTTATTCGCGAACAGCTCAGACCGATTGACTGTATTGCAATTAGCTTGCATGGCTGAAAAGGCTGACGCCCGAATAGCCGGGGGCCCTCGAATGCAGTGGCTTTCCTTTTCTAGCTAAACTGCATAAGTATAGCTTTTATTTTTCAATCACCGATTTTTTAGGATTGATCACATATGTGATTTTTGTTGTTGTTTGTTGAACAACGCACGTACGAGACTAGGAAAGATTTATGTGAATTCTAACCCAATATGTGTCCACGTCTGCTACTTTTTATTTGAGCTTTTGGCCCAATTGAAATTTAATAGTTTTTATTTTTTAATTTATTTTTATTTCGTTTTCAAATTCATCTGTATATAAATTTCGAATGTCGAACGTTTTTATATATAAAGTTTCCATGTCAAAAGGTTATATATATAAATTTATATATATACATATGAAGAAGTTTTTATATTAAAAGTTTATATATAAAAAGTTTGTATTTCTAAAGTTTAATTTGGGTTTAAAGTTTGTGAGTAGAGATGTTAGTAATTTGAATAGAATTTCATTTGAATGAAAAGTTCAAAAATTTGGTAAAAAATCTAAATAGAAGATGTTGCTAGCTATAAAAAAATACGTGTACCTAGCTAGTTACGTAGCAATGCTTTAATTATCGGTCATATTAGTTCTATTGACAGCAAAACACGATACATGTAGCCGACATGCAAATAACTCTACCATAAATACATGCTAACGGTATGGCTGCGTGCTACTTCAGTTCTTAGCTAGCCCGGAAGATGTGTGCATCAACATGCCTGTAAATCACTGCTACGAAAATGTTTTTATGAACAAGGTCCCCATAGGTTTCAGGCGGATCATAAATGACCACTTTAAAAAACCGGTCCTTAGAGGTCAATTGCATTATTCCATACGATCCACTTAAACGATCACACGCGATAATATCATGTACGGTCCATTTAAGTAACTACACGGGATAATCCATTTTTTCGTGCGGTCCACTTAAGCCGATCACACGAGACAATCCATTTTCTCGTGCAGTCCACTTAAGTCGACCGCACAGGATAATTCATTTTTTCGTGCGGTCCACTTAAGTCACCCACACGGGACAATCACCACCACCTATATAGGTATGCACGCGGGCTCCTAAATTTTCTAAATCTCGTCATGGCTTCCTCACCGACCCGCCACCTCCTCCGCCACCGCCTCCTCCGCCGCCGGCCTCCACCACCGCCTCCACCAACCGTGGTCGTTGCCTCCACCGACCACGGCCGCCTCCTCCACCGCCTCCTCCACCGACCGCGCCGCCTCCTCCACCGCCGCTCCACCGACCACGACCGCCTTCTTCACCACCGGCCTCCACCGCTTCCTCCTCCTACCATGACCGCCTCGTCCACCGCGACCGCCTCGTCCACTACGGTGTCTCCTCCTTGCCGACCACCATCGGCTCCTCACCAACCACCCGCCTCCACCGCCGTCGGCCCCATCGACCGCCACCTCCACCGTTGTTGTCACTCGTCACTTTGTTGTAAAATTTGTTGTAAAATTATACATGTGAAATTTGTTATAAAATTATACATGTAAAATTTGTTGTAAAATTGTGATGGTGTAAAATTATTTTTTGTAATTTGTGATGTTTATTGATTTAATTATATCATTCAATAATTTAATAATTTTATATGTAATAGAGGCGAATTTATCTTCCCATACGAGCCACTTAATATGACCGCACGAGAAGATTTATTTTTCCATGCGGTCTACTTAAGCGACCGCACGGGATAATCCATTTTCTCGTACGGTCCACTTAAGCTGTCCGTATGGAAAAATAAATCTTTCCGTGTGATTAGGCCGTCCGCATGTAAAAATTTAATTTTTCCAAATCTTTTTTTCATGCAGGTTGATCTTTCGAATGGAAAGGTGTCCGTACGAAAAAAGCGATTCTCTAATTGTGAATCGTGCCGCTAATTAATGAAGCAAGCGACAAAGTGAATTTGTGATCTGAGCAGCATGATCGTGGCCCGCGAGCGTTCGCGTATTTTATGGCCCCACCCTTTTTTTTACTGCGGCTGCTGGTATACATACCAGATCTATTTTGATTTCTCAAAATTTTGGAAACCCAGTTGACTTACTTTTTTCCGTAATGTTTTGACCCCGTATGTGATGTGATGCCGTGAGCACCTTGACCGTTGTAGGGCTGCTGGTTGTAGTTCCGAGGAGAAGGTGCCCAGAAACCATTAGATCCTGCATGTGTACAGATTATTTTTAACTGATTTATATAGCCTAAACTAGGTAATTGTACATGCCAATAAATCTGTAGTCATTTTTTAATACTATATCGTTGTCCCTAATATTATTCAATAAACTACATATTTACTTGGAAGAAATGACTTTCTTGTAATACCTCCACATTTAAATATTCATATTTAAATATACTAGCAACTGGGCCCATACGTTGCAACGGGTGAAGTTGGGGCGCGACGTGAATGAGGACGGGAGGAAGGGGCGTGGGGCGCGGCGCAGGAGCTCCGAGCAGCAATGGGAGGGAGGGGCACAGACGCGACGCGGGGCATGACGCGAATGGGGACGAGAGGGAGGGGCATAGGAGGTTTTTTTTTCACTCAAGCCCTCCTTTTTTAAGCATTGAGACTGCAGGTTAATTTTATAAACACTCAAGAGGTTTTCTGCAAAATAGCCAGGTGGACAAAATTTTTGGGTAGAAACACTACTTGCTTTATAGATAGTTATAGATAAGATTATTGACTTTATTTGACCTTTGTTGTACAACTTAAACCACTATTTTCTATAGAATATAATGATTGATATAGCAAAATCAAAATATTATAAAGAAAAATCTATACCCATGTGGATTTTATGTTTTCAATCTATATTTTATGTTTTCAATCTATACGGCCATATTTTAAGAGCTATTGATGGTGAGTTTTAAAAGTTTGACTGAATAAATAAAATCAGTGTTCCATGCGTTTAAATATATATGGAGGTAGTATCTACTGTACATCAGCCTTCTTGTCCGTACAAGAAATGAGTTCATTATTTTATTCAACTCGGAGGAAATGTGGAAGAAAAAAAAGTAGGGCTGGAAAACAAATTCATTTGGCAAAACAGCCAAAACTGATTTACGTTCAAAGTTAGAATTCAAATGAATCAGCTAGTAATTTCTTTTATTGTTGAAAGCAGTAAATATTTACTTCTTTAGGGTATTTTTAGGAGAAAAGGATGGATGTATCCTTGATAATTCTAATTACCTGGGAGGTTTGCCACTTTATGATTAGTGTCCGCCTGCCTTTTGGACGTTCCGGAGCCACCCTGGGGAGGCACAGAGCTACTAAGTCCTGCACGAATTAATAAAATACATCCAATGGTTAGAGTGAAATAATATTAGTTAATGTCACAAATGCATGTAGATAAGTTTGGAAGAATATATCATACCCTTAGAAGTTGCCATTCTTCGCAAGGATCTTGTTGAGAAGACTTAGATTGATGAAATTTGTTTGTCTGGTGCTATTTCTGAGCTTGCTATCTAGCTAGCTTTTGTGGGATCTGACAATTTTCTTTGGCCAGCTTTGTACGTGACTATGTCGGTTATATAGATAACTAGCCTTTGCCCTAAGGTAATTTCGATCGATGTGATGGGAAACTACAAAGCAGTAGTTAGTCTTGTAAGCTGAAAGTGCTTTAGTTTGTATCTATTAATTTCGTGTTAATTACATGCCATTTTTATATTATCTCAAATATGTGTTTGAGAAAACATACGTAGCGGACTTACTCTACACCCACTGAATAATGGCATCGACGAGCGCAGGTACTAGTAGTCACGAGCTAAGAGAATCCGGTGGAAAAAAAGGGTAGAGTGAAAAAGTGACGTAAGATATAGAGTTCGAACTGCGTATCTAGATCTACTTTAGTCATGCAGCATAAGGGCCGAAGCTTAGCCTTTTAATCTCGAGTCTAAGTATTAATGGATTTTTTGGTTGCGTATATATTTATGGATATAGAGATCAGATTTTTATTTATTATGTAATTAAAAAACATATTATCTGCTATTGTGCCAGTAGGTATTTTTCCTATTATATTAGACATCAAACGTCGTCCTACCTAGGAAATTTGGCAGGACCAACCTAGCTGTTCCTTGCATATCGGTGATTTTTGACATAATTTCTTTCTAATATTCCAACCTTCATCCGGTCATGTGGAAGCAAACATCCTGGACATTTCTCATGGCATTCAGGCTACTCTGAACAAACCATCCACGTAACAGAACTACTTAAACAGTTGACTAATTGATGCAGGGGTACGCTAGCTATTGATTAGTACACCATGACCCAAACTCGTTAACTACAAATCTGTCGGTAAATACCCCATATACTGTTATATCATGTGTCAGGAAAAGTTTTACGGCAGACAAGGTCTGTCAGGCCAACTGCTGCCGGCAAAGATCTCTGCCGACAGATAACACTATTCCGACAGATAGGTGGACGGTGTTGTTTCATCTTTGCTGACAGATAATATTTACGGACAGACAGCCTTTGCCAACAGTTAGATTTTTGCTGACAGATAGTTCACTGGCAAATATCCCTTTTTCCGACAGAAATTTTGTCGGCACATCTTACATGGGGATTAAAAAAAAAGTTCTACGCATGGAATTCTATTAATCCAATATGCTATCACATACTGATCAATAGTTTCCATGATCACGTTCCAGCAATACATCATCTTCCCGGCCTTTCAATAAGAAATGCCTTGTACATGGAATTGGGAAGAGCAGCTATACAATTTTCTAGCAATACATAATCTTTGTCATTTCCACTTAAAGAGAAATACGATTATCTACTCCAACATGTACAACAGCAAAGCAACATATCTAGGCCTGTACAAAAATGACAAAGACACACAACAAAGTACATTTAAACCATCAAGGTAAGTACAAGATCACACAGAACAGACCTGCAAAATGATCGATACATTATCAGATAGACAATAATATAGAATGCCATATACTGGATGAAAAGCAATATACTCAGCACCTGGTATCGAAGCCTGTCATTAGCTACTAACCGAAATATATGCCGATATTTACTACGGAACACACTGCCTACTTCAGAGAAGTAATATTTTCTCCTGTTTCCACAACAGAAAGAGAGATGCAGAGTTAAATAAGTTGCAGAGGGGACAAAAATATTAACACTAACTGAGGACCATGCAAATACTGAAGACTGGCTTGGCAGCTACATTCAAAATAAAAGCAGAAGCTGGCTGGAAGTTTCACGGCATATATTTCCATATTCAAGTATTGCATCCGCTAATTAACCAGCAGGATGAATAAAACATTAAAAAAAGTAAATGGTGGATAAAACCATAAGCACATGACTGAAATCATACCATTCATATATGTTTCCTAGTACTGCATCATCTAATTAGTGTTGATATGTTCTTTTTTGGACTGTTTCTCACTTTATTACCTCAAACAGTCCATTTGTATTAAGACATATTTAATGTCATGCCCTTCCTCTAAGTTCAGAGATTAATGGTACTCCGAAGTTCCAAACGAAACAGAACTTTTACCAACTAAACTTTTAAAAATTCAGCTTAGGAGATTAAAAGATTATACAGAAAAAAAGCACACAGATCGATAAGCTTATTATCAACCATGATACACAAAAATGGCTACAGTCCTACAGAGATGATACCTTGTTGACAGTTGTAGATCCACAGGAGGTAAATTATCGTTCTTCTTGATCAACAGGAAGTCAGGAGCATTGCTCTAGTTGTTCAAATAATCAATAAATCTGTAAATTGTATTTAGCTAATTAAGATCCTAACAACCAGTCAAATTAACAAACATGATAAGGGAGATAGGCTATGATGACCTGTACAAACATTTACAATATTAATCATGCAAAGTCATGCAAGGGCACCTGTATTTTCCCTTTTCCCCACTTGCGACAGTATACCAAGATCTTGATTTCTGAAGAAGAAAAACAAAAGGTACTGTTATTCCACTAACATTATTTTTTTTAAAAAAACAGAACTATCTGAATACAAAATGTGTGGATGGTAGCGGAGATGGAGGCGGCGTGGTGGATTTTGCGGAGACGGCGGCGATCGAGGGGCATGCAGTGGCCTTTTTTTAGTTTTGCCGTGCACCGAAAAAAATTTGCGAGTTTTCAACTCCCTCTATCCTGAGTTTCTCACCGTTGGATCAAGATCTACTGGACCAAACATTGCTGCCAGATAGCTGGTCACCAAGTTTTGCCGACACATAGTTGGGTTGTCCTCTTACAATTGCTGACAGATACGTTGACCCAAAATATAGTTAGAATTACAGACATAACTATGAGAATTGTAGGTTCTCAAAACTGAAAATAGAAATATGATTCTTTAAAATAGTTCCCACTAACGTGAAGATTTTTTTATCACGAGGCGTACTCGAAAAATCGATCAGGTATCTGTATCAATCTGCTGATTATTTACTGCCTAACAATACTGTATCAATCTGCTACTGCGCTTCCTACCGCTTCCTGCCTCTGTGCCAGCCGCCCTACTACTTGCCGCACCAGCTGCTTGCCGCCCTGCTGCTACTGCGCTCTACCATTGTTGCTGCCGTGCCACACCCGTTGTCGTCGCCTGCGTCAGCCCGATGAATCTGCCGTCGCACCAAGAAAAAAATTTCATATGCTATCAACAAATTTTATATGTGGTTGATAGGATTCAATTAGTTAAAAAATAGAAAATTAATTTTAAGAATTATATCAATTTTTTATTTTATTCTTTGTATGATTTTTTTAAATTAGTTTTGAGTATCTGTTAGACATGCTCTATACGTAGTATTTTTATATATAATTTGCCTAAAGTCTTTATCAATAGATAGATTATTAACGATTGTTTATCTTTACCAACATATATCTTAACCTAGTGTCATGGTGTATGACTGTGTATTTTTACCGAAGTATGTCTGTTGGTAACCTAGTGTCATGCTGTAGTGTAATATAGGTTACATGTATTTTTCCATCCGTTTTCTCTTGCAATGAGATTCAACACAAATCTAAGGAAATATTGCATGGTGAGAGGAACGCTTGCTGCTTCGTTGTTGTATATTTTAATTTTTGACGTCGACAACGAGATTAATTAATTTCCATGCATGGTTCGCGTCATGTGCAAGCTCTGTGACGACTAACTATGAAACTGTCAAAAGTTAATTTATATAAGGTCATGTATAATGGGGTTGTAGGAGTCGCCTGTAATATGCTAATTTTGTAAAAACACCCTTGGTACTAGCTAAAGACAGGTGGGTCGGCGCCTCGCGAAGAGACGGCCTTATGCCCGTGCTCCCATGTGCAGCGCTCGTAGGCGACGCGTTGTACGGCTCGGCTGTAGGGTGTCGACGGCGCCATCGGATCAGGTACTTTTTCTGCGCGAAATCGCTCTGCAGCTTCCTCACTCTGCAACGCACCGGCGGCCTCCGCGGCTTTCTCGCTTCCCTCCTATTCCACCGCCACATCTAGATCCGTTCGACTCGGCCGCCGCCGCATCCGCCGCCGTCTCCCTCCGTCTCCGTCGCCGCCGCTTTCTCCACCTCGCCTGCCGCCTCTCCCCCCGGTGCCTCCACGAAGTTTGCCTCGCCTGCCGCCTCTCCCCTCGGCGCCTCCACGAGTTCGCATCGTCGGCCGACTCTCCCCTCGGCGCCTCCACGAGTTCGCATCGCCGGTCACCTCAGCCATCTCCCTTCGCCTCGGCCGCCGCCGCCGCTTTATCGTCATCGGTCGCCGCCTCTTCCCCCGCCACATCCAGATTCGTTCTCCTCGGCCACCGCCGCTTCCATATCCCTGCGATTTGGCCGACGGCGCCACTTTGTCGACCTTGCATTCGTCCATCTCCGTCAGGCGCCACCGAATTGTCGACTCCGGCCTCAGCTAGGAAGAAGAAGGGGTCCACTTCATCGGCGTTGGATGCGGCAGCAACCCCACCACAGAGCCTACGTCGCGGTTCCTGTCCGGTGCCAAGTAGTGCTCCAACGGCAGCACCATTTTTGTACCAAGGAGGTTCTTCCACACAGCTTGCTAGGATGCGGCCGGCGGTGATCCATCTTCTCCAGGATTTCTTCATGCAGCAGATTGGGATGCTTCATCATGGTAACGACACAAAACTTCCTTTTCATCGTCCCATGCGATTTTCAGTTTAATGGCCGCTATGAATTTTCCGTTTAATTACTCAATTCATGTTATCTGTTTATGGTATATAATTGAAATTGCGTAACTAGATTCATCCACACTTATTCTCTTTATCAGACCTTTGTCAATTTCGATTTATCAATTCATTTAGGCGAGTAAATAAGGGACCTTTAGCTCCTGTCTTCTTTTCTTAAAGTTGGTTCTTAACAAAATTATATGATGCACATCCATTTAACAGCTTGATTACACCTTTGATTACACCATGTTTTTATCTTATATACACCTCCGAATTTTATCTTGTATACACCTCTGAACTTAAGGGTAATTATCTTGTATACAACTCTGTTATGCCCCACATCTTCGAAGTCGTCGGTAGCATCCTTGGCTGCAATATTCAAGCATCTTTGTAAGCTGAAACAGAAATTCCTGAAACCTTATCGACCAACAAGTTTGCAATGCAGCAATGGGGCTGTACCCGTTAAAGACAACAAGTTTGTTTTGTGTTATGGTGCCCGTTAAAGACATCCTGTTCAAAGAGTCAAGAGATTCGCTGACATATACATGAACATATAAGCTCCCTAAAGGTCTGAGCATATTTTTAACAGGCTTGTTCATCTGGTTGAACTGGAAATAGAGAAGTAAGCAAAACTGATTTTCCTTGGCTTTATGAAGTAAAAGATCTTGCATTATTCAGAGCAAAGCAAGACCATGTGAAATACTTGTAGTGAATAACACAGGTACTGATATTGCAGCCAAAGATGCTGTTTCCTTTTTAATGCTATGCTGCAATCTGTAGTCTGTAGAAGATTTTTTACAAATTCAGACTGTAATCTGTACACTGTAGAAGATTTAATGCTCTTTTGCATGCAACAATCTGTAGTCTGTGGAAGATTTTTTTAGTCGTGTAGAAGATTTCATAAACTGATTGGCTTTTGTTTGCTTATTGACGGCAGAACTGTTCCCCGAATGACGGATGGCCTTGTAGTATTTGACTGTGGTGGTTGTGGTAAAGATACTTACCTATGGCAAGAATTAACAAGCTGTATAATTTGAGTCGTAGCAGGTGTTGCCACTTATCGGTTGTGTTATCTTCGCTTGTAAATCAACGACAATTGAAGCATATGTATATTGTCAGAATACAATTTGTATATTGCCCATGAGAATCAGTGTACTGGTATATTGCCCATGAGAATCAGTGTACTTGTGTATTTTACTGCTGAATGATCTACCCAGATGTTATAGTTTGATATAATGGCAATTGTTTCTTAATTATTTTATTTCAGTTTTTTATTAGAGTACTATCTACATTGCATTTTTAGTTGTTATATTATTCTTCATTTTTTTAATCAGAATAGAATGTACAGTGATCAACTATTCAAGAACTTGTTTATTTTACTACTTTATATCCGAAACAAATTATATTTGTTAATTGCAATGTAAATATGTTGTTTTGCAGGGATAAAGATTCATTTTCACCGGGTGGTTTCATGAGGTATTTCGGGAACCAACCACATAATTTCCATTTGGTTGGTGCACCTTCTCAAAATAGAGGAAGTTCACCATCAGAAGTTGAATTTGTATCGGGTCAACCACTTACTGGAGTCAACAGTGAAAGCGAAAAAGTGAGGACTGAGAAGAGGATTATGTGGACATCGATAGAGGATGAAAGATTGATGAGTGCTTGGATTAAAAATTCAACGAACTCAGCAACTGGTGCTGATAGAAAGGGAGAAGCATATTGGGGCGACGTTGTTGAGCCATACAACAAGAACACCCCATCGGAAAGGAAAAGGAATACGAAGCAAGCTAAGAATCAATGCACAAGGTCAATAGGTGGTGTGACCTATTTGAATCTTCTTATTTGAAGGCTCGTAGGGTGTTCACAAGTGGATACTCCGATCAGATGTGGATGGATGCAACCGACGAGTTTTATTTGGAAGACAATAAAAATGAGAAGATAGGACCATTCTTAAGAATGTTTGGAAAATTAGTCGTGAAGTGCCGAAGTGGAAAACATACAATGAAGAGCTGAAGAACATCCGTAAAAGGAAGTCTTATCACCTTGAAGAAGATGGAAAGCATGACGAAAGTGCTGATGAAATGCTAAAGCGACCAATGGGTCAAAAAGCAGCTAAAAAGGCCTCTGTTGCCGCAAAAGGCAAGTCAAAGGAGATGGAGGATGAGGGTAATCAAAGGATTCCACAATCGATGTGGACAAACTTGACAAAATACATGAAATCAAAGAAAACATTAGTGCGAACCGCATTGAGGTACGAAACTCCAGCAAAAGTTGTCTTCCGAAAAGATGGAGACTACAAGGATTGCGCATCTAACAGCACAAGAGAACAGAGAGACAAACAAGATACAGGTGGAAGGGAGAAAGATTGAGATGGAATCGAAGAAGCTGGAGATTGAGGGGAAGAAACTTGAGTAAGAATCAAAGATGATGGACACATATAACAACCTTATTTCATAGGACACAAGTTTTATGACAAATGATGAAAAGGCTGAGCGAGTTGCCGCCATGAAGTATTTGAGGAAGATTCTCTTTCCTGACATAATCTAATTCGGTACGCATTTCAATTATTTTACAGTTTTATTTCAATTAATATGGACAACTACTGTTGTTTATTACCTCCAACTGGTTTACAGCATGCATATTAGTACATAATCTTGTCTTTTGAAGCCTCATTATTTGTATATATCATTTTTAAAATTTTCCACCCACCATATTATTTTGTCTGTACATGTACAGGAAATTGGTCAATCGGCTATACTGCAGTAGCTGGGGGCGAAATTAATTTGTTCAGAGGCAAAACTGCAGCAACTCTGTGGCATGACCTCTGTACTATCTTGGATTTTTTTTATCTCTTACTGCAATTGTAGGTCTTCCTTTGAACAGGCTATATTTCTACTAGTATTGAATCTTCCATGTGAAGTCATCCTTGTCCTGTTATTAAGGGGATTTCCTGTCTGATAGAATTAGGTGAACTCCAATCATATCATGCTGCCTAGTGCTGAAAATGTGAATGGGTTGTCATTTACTCATATATCGAATGCTGCTGCCTAGTGCTGAAAATGTGAATGGGTTGTCATTTACTCATATATCGAATGCTTTCTGACCTCTTGCATTCCTCTTTCATATGCCTTTTTGCATTCTGTTTAATGTTAGTGCTTTATAAATATGAGATTATGCTGAATTTAATTGCATGTCACGAACGTGATAATTAATATGGCTTTTTGCATTCTGTCATTTTGTATCTATAAAATGGTTAGAGCTGCACTTGAGCAAAGCACACAACTTCCCTTCCACCACTCTTCCTTATTTAGTTCGTATGGAGCCACAAGATGAAGAGCTTAAGATAGAAGATGCCGATGACTTATCCTACAGAGGTGTTCACCGTGGAAGATATGATAGCAGAGGATAAAATCTTAGATAAAGTTATGAACAAGATTTTGCAGGATATCAAGGCCACCGTTACACAGGGATCAAGTGTACCTCGTCGTCGCCACCGACGCAGTGGACCAAGGAGGTACATACCAAGGAATCGAGTTGCAGGTCATGAAGATCTTGTTGCTAATTACTTTTTTGCAAATCCTATCTATACCGATGATATGTTCCATAGGAGATTTAGGATGAATAAGTCGTTGTTCCTACGTATTGTGCATACACTTAGTGATTGGTCCCCTTACTTCACTCAAAGAGTCGATGCAGTTGGTAGGAAAGGACTTTCACCTCTTCAAAAGTGTAATACTGCAATCTGGATGCTAGCTTATGGTACCTCAGCTGATCAACTTGACGAGGTGTTAAAGATTGCTGCAAGCACTTGTTTGGAGATTTTGGGAAAATTTGCTGAAGGAGTTATTGAATGTTTTGGTGAACAATATCTACGCCTTCCACGAAGTGATGAACTAGAAAAATCTTACAAGAAAATGAGGCTCGTGGTTTTCTAGGAATGTTGGGTAGCATCGATCGTATGCATTGGGCATGAAAAAAATGTCCGTCAGGTTGGGCAGGCATGTTCACACGTGGTGATAAAGGCGTTCCTACCATGATCCTTGAAGCAGTGGCAACTCAGAATCTTTGTATATGGCATGCTTTCTTCGGTACAGCCGGTTCTCAGAACGACATAAATGTTCTAAACAAGTCACCACTGTTTATTCAGGCAATAAAAGGAGAAATAAATGGAACACAATATACCATGGGTTACTATCTTGCCAATAAAATATATCTAGAATGGGTAGTATTCATGAAGACAGTGATGGCCCCTCAGTCGACATAGGACAAATTGTTTGCACTGATGCAAGAAGGGACGAGGAAAGATATCAAGTGTGCATTTGGGATGTTGCAATCACGTTTTGATATCGTTCGTCGACCATCAAGGTTATGGAAGCAAGGGGATGTTATCAACATAATGCAAGCTTGTGTTATCCTTCGTAATATGATAGTTGAAGATGAGAAAGACTCGATTAGAGAAGTCTTGGATTTGAATGAAAATCCAAGCGCGACGATAGTGCTCCCACCTGAAGTGCGTACAAGCAACACCCCCCAATCCATGTTTCGCAAAGGTATTTCGTAGAAATTCCGCTATCAAAGCTCGGCCAACACATAGAAAACTCAAGAAAGACCTAATCGCGCACATATGACAATGCTTTGAAAACGAAAAAAATTAGGCAAAATGCGTGTACTTATAAATAATATAATTATTATATTTATGTTTTTTAAAAATATTATAATCATATTCTTTTATATATATTTGCTATATTTTATGTCAAATAGCGACACTATGATACACATAAATCTATTTACATTTGATCTTAGCTACATGCACAGTATTAAAACAACTTACAGACGAACCCCTGTCTGTGGATTGTATAGTTTGACTTTTTAGCTGACTGTTTAATACTTTACAGACTCTCTGTATATGGGTTATATATGCCCTAAGGTCGTTCATGATGTTATCTTTCCTCCCCTTATCCTTCTAAGAACGCTAGACCAAAGATTAGTAGAACATCAAGGTGTTGCTATGGTCTAAACTCTGAACGACCGTTGAATTGGGCTGCATGGATTTCTGTTAATAGGCCGGCCACTGCAAGGCTTTTTTCCTCCCGCCAAGCCCATAAAGTCCAGGGCCCAGAGAGCAATACATAGCCTTTTCGCCGATGTTGGCTTTGGTCAGAGCTTTGGGATTACTGGGCCAACGATTTCATGGCTGGTTGGTAAGGGATGAAAACGGTTCGAAAACAAATGGAAATTAGGTCTATCATATTCATTTTTATATTTTTTTAAATTAAAATCAAAATTAGAAACACCGAATATGAATTAAATATTATCAAATACAGATACGGAGCGAATACAAAATGAAACATATACATGAATGAATATTCTTCTGAATATAAAATCTCTCAAATTGAGTTTCCTAAATAAGAAAAAGATCACTTGTCAGAAATAAAAGGTCGACATCTCCAAATTTTACACCATTAATTTTGCAGGCGCTACAACCGTACGCTAAAATCGATTTCATGGTAGTTCTTTCAAAAGACTTGCATACAAATATAATTACCCACTTTCTAATCAATCTCTTGATTATACTCACGACCTCTTACTTCATGCATAGTTTACTTATTATTTTATTTATCAAGTTCTTATCGTCTAGATTAAAGATGCTATACATTTTATTTCACCCCTCTGAATCTTTGAAATGTTTGTTTTACACTTCAAATATTTTCAAATACAAATGATATAAACTACAAAACAGCAGATCTCACTATGCTCTAAAACTTTGATATAGAGCATCTCTCCATGATATCGTTTGAATCGTACATCTGAGATTTTGTAAAAATAGATATGTATTTGTTAACAAATATTTGAAATCTCAAATGATAAAGTTAATGATAAAGTTATCAATAATAAAGTTGTAGATCTTGTCGAGTTCTATAATTTTGGTATAATTTTGGTATAAAGATTATCTTCATCCGACTTTTTTCATATTTATACGTATTTTTTAAAAAACTAATTCTACTTGTAGATATGAAAAAAATTAGATAATCAAATTGGATAATCTCCAACCATTTATGATATCTGTTGGATATTGGGCTTACTGTATTATATTCTATTTTCAGGAAAAAATATTCGTATTCATTTTTTATTAAATACTATTCAAAAAATATCCGTTTAAGATTATCTGTTTTTCAAAATACATCCGAATATTAAAAATTATCCGAACCATTCATTTTCATCCCCATTGCTAATGCTACCATTGGACATCCATTAGTATGCCTCGGCGGCTTGCACGTGGCGTGAGCCGCCACACCAGCATAGACCCTGTTTGGATCCCTCTAACTCAGCTAGAGTTAGAGTTAAAAACTAACTCTAACTTTAGCCCAAACTAACTCTAGCCCTTGAGGTGTTTGTATACAAGGGTTAGATTAGCATTAAATGTGTTTATCCAAGCATTTGGCTCATTTAAACCATGTTTCTATCCGGATTAGATGTGGCAAGCATTTGTGTGGCCTGCTACCACCCACATATGAAGCAAAATATTAGTTTTACAAATATAGGATCCGAATGACAACAAATTTAAATTTGTCCATACAAATTAGATGTCGCATAGGAAATTACAAGTCCTCAATGAAGCAAAAAAATTACACTCCATAAAACAAAGCATGAGCTAAATCATCACGGAAGGCATTCATGTTGACATCTTCAACGAGAGGTTCATCTTCTGGCCATACCGGTGCCCCTGACACGGACAGGGGGCAGCTGGTCGTCGTTGCCTCGGATGAAGTCACCATACTGCTCGATTCCTGGGAACTCATCCTCCTCTGCCGACACTTGCGAGTTCAGATCAAAACCGCCAAGGTCGAAGCCGTCTCCGGCCATGGCACATAGGAATAAGAATGTCCTACATAACAAGCAAGAGATTGGGCCAAAACACAACACCACAACTACCTGCAGTCCCAGCTTGTGCAGTCCCGTACTGCCATTTGTAGAAAATAGAGTATATGTCTTCTTTGCCTTTTGCCTGAAAATGGAAAAATGGAAAGGAATTCACAAAGTGTTAACATAGCACCGGCAAAACAATACTTTGGGATTGGATAAATACCAATATACCATCACCATCACACTATATAAGAATCTCTAAGGTTGATTTCCAAAAGTATTCTACAAACTATGGCGTTAATTTTTTTCAGCTAAATATGCAACAGAAGTTAGATTATGTACTGATAACACCGCAAAACTTAGTATTGAGCAATAAATGTATCATTGGCATATTGAACCGTTGCTCCACTTGTAGTGTTACCGCTGATTGTAATGGGCGTAGAATTCTTGAAAAACAGCACTTCCATCTTATGGCTGAGAAGCGCCTAGAGATTATGTGATTATGAAAAGCAACTAATCTGTTTGGCAGCCTAGCTTTTATAGGTATGGACTAATGTCTAAAAAATGAATTGTCTGAAATGCGTTGAAAAAAATGCATGTTCGTTTCAATTATTCAGATTTTCGTGCATGCTTATATGTGTTTACATTCCAGGTTTTGAAAAGGAATTCAAATTTCACATTTATTTTCTTTAAGTGAAATAAACAGATTTAGGATTTCCTACATGTTTGAAATCCAAACAGTACACAGATTTGAACCATTTTTAACAGCATGGACACTGTCCCAAGGTTTATACTGGATTCAAACAACATGGACAAAAAAGAACAGCACGAACATGACTACTAATCGTGATCCTGCGGATGGAGAGCGAGCTGCGTTCCCTTCAGCGGTATGTCCCATTTTTGACGGTCGAATGATCTCGAACTTTTGAGCGTCGTTCAACACTCAAAATCCCCTACAATCCTAACCAAGCTAGCAAACTAACTCCAAAATCAAACCTCTCGCCAAGAACTCGCCGCCTACGCAAGAACCCGAATCGGGGCCTCCTCTCCACTGCCCTCGAATTCATTCTGGGAAGAGGAACGCACGGAGGAGAACGAGGGGAGGAGAGCCGCAGGGACTCACCAGCGCGGCGGCGTCCGTCTCCGGGGCGGCGGCGTCCTTCACCAGGGCGGAGGCGCAGCGGCGTCCTTCTCCGGGGTGGCGGCGTCCTTCCTCCGTGAAGCGATAAGGGCGGGGAGACGAAAGGAAGCGATAAGGCGCGGCGCTTCTATTCCGTGATCCCGTGCGGCGGTGACGAAGGAAAAATGAGTTTATGTGGGCCCCACAGCAAACTAACCCAAACTAGCACAAATAATCACCCCTTGGAGGGGATAGTTTTTTGGGGTGGGCTAGTTGAAAAAACTAACTCTAGCCCTCCTGTTTGGATACTTTTGGGCTAGTTTGGTGCAATCTAACCCAAACTAGCTCTATTCCATGGGATCCAAACAGGGCCATAGACTAGAAGGACAGAGTAACAGCACACCAAATCGCCAACGTTGGGAGAATCACTTTTTTAAAAATTAAAATCCTCAAATGTGTTTTCCACGAAGTTGTACTATTGAAATACGACAGCGGATATTAGCTAAAATCACAACGGATATTATCTAAAATCACAAGCACACGTGCAATCATGTTTTGGTATAGAAGTTGCGACGAGCCAACGATAGAGTAGGACAAAAACACTCGTTAGCAATTTCAAACCCTTTTGGGACACTTTTCCTATCAAACTCAAGAACAAGGACAACCACACAAGGCCAGAGAGGCGCGGTTGGCGCCATTGCCATGCATACCACCTCGTTCTTCTTCCTGACCAGCGTCGCTGCCTACTGTCCTCTTCCCTATCGATATACTACTAAAAAACATGCATAAGTATCGGTTCAACAAAAACCAACACCTATTAAAACAATAGGTAGTGACTCTAAAGAAAAACCAATACCTATATTATATATATTAATTTTTTAAAAAACCGACATCTATAATATATTATAGGTGCCGATTCTAAAGAAAAACCAACATCTATACTATTGGTATCGGTTTTTTTAAAAACCAACACCTATAATAAAACTGACACCTATAAACTGAACCGAGCTGCGTGCCTATGAACCGACCAGTCTCTCCCTTATCTCTTCTCACTCTCCTTTCACTCTCATCCTCATCCTCTCACTCTCACTCTCATCCTCTCATCTCAGGCCGACGGAAGGACGGGAGGCGGCGGAGGCCGGGACGGCGACGGGAGGCGGCGCGGCCGCGGGAGGCGGCGCGGCGGGAGGAGGGCAGGCGGCCAAAGGCGGCGTCGACGTCGGTCTCCCTCTCTCTCGCCCCTCTATATCTTGGATTATTTTTTGTGATTAGTGGATGTGAATTGATTGATATGTGGATAAATTTGTGTTCTTGTGGATTGGATCTGTGAATGTGAATGTGGATTGGATCTATGAAGCTCGGCTCAAACCGGTTTGATGCAAGCCAACGAACCAGGATTTTTTTTTATTTCTTGAATCTTAAAGGTGTCGGTTCTTATACCGGCACCTATTAATTTTTTATAGGTGTCGACCAATAGGTGCCGGTTGAGAAAACCGACACCTAAGCCGGTTTCCCAACCGACACCTTTGCTGGTTTCTGTAGTAGTGTGGATGGGGAGGAGTGGCCAGCGAGGAGCAGTTATGTGTGGCTGGTGACGGTGCTAGCGCTGCTCCTCTTCTTCATGCACTACAAGAAATATAGCCTTCTGTGACAATTGGATTATGCATAAAACATGTTCTTTTCGTCACTGTTTATGATGTATGACACCTCAGTGACGAATTTTGCATCGTCACAGAAGGTGCGTCTCTAAACACCTTCTGTGACGAACCAACAAAAATGTCATAATCTAGTGACAAATCGAAATCGTCATAAACCGTAATGAAAACGTCATAAACCGACGAGAGGATGTGCTGCCATGTGTCATGCCACATGGCGAATGATGTGGCGGCTAACGTGGCAGACAACTTTGTGACGAATATAATTATCATAATTTATGGGTCAGCCCAAGAGGATCTGTGTTGTATTCATGGGCTATTTTTGAGCCTAGCCCATTTAATGGCCCATTTTGAATTGGGCTTAGCCCATTTGAAGGCCTATTTTTTACTGAAATATAAAATAAAATTCTTACAAATAGAAGGCCTAGCTCATTTGGAGGCCCATTTTATTTTCTAGCCCAATAATAAATTAATTAATCTAATTTTCAGTTTATACAATAATATTCACAGTAATATCCAAATTACAATTGACACTAACAATATCCACAATACTATGGCATCATAGTAATATTCACATGATTTTCATATCACAACCAAAAAAAGTGACAACTAATGACAACAAAAGATAATATGCCACAATTCAAAAGGCCACAAGGTAAATAATCAAGGTCCTCTAGTTGCACAGCTTTAAAAATTCATCATAAGGAAAGATGACCTGCATATTAAACATGAGTGAAAAATGTTAAATTACATAAATACATTTTGACATATTGCACACTTTGGATTAAGAACACAATGATTCACCTTGTTTAATTTTCTTGAGGCAGGCACTAATGAGATGAGACCAAAACCAGATAACTTATTTCTGTCTTCCTCGCCTCCACTTGATAGCTTGTCAGCAGGACTTGATTTTTTTTCATTTGTTTGGACTTGAACTTGTGACCAGATTGCCAATGCTTTGACTGACATCCTTGAGAACTGAAAGTGCACAAACTGATGTTCAGGTCAAGAAATATGGTAGCATGGTTATCAAAGATACTAGGGAAAATGGTTCGGTAATTGTGGCAAAACAATGCAAGTCTATTCCAGTACAGTAGAACCTTGAAAGATCAGGTTATAGAATGTTTTGCAATAATAGGATCATCCAAATTTTGGGCATGTTTGGCTTATTGACAAAATAAACCTTACCATTACCATTTTTTGTGAGGCAGAGCAATGTGGGGCAGTGTTTCATCTGAAGCCATATTAAATTGCACACAAGATGTGATGAATTTCGCAGGAAGGAACTAGGTGATGTAGCAATGGTTGCAACCTCTTTGCATATATATGAAATCCATCGGCAACTACAACAGCTATCTGCAAAGTTATATCCTCCTTGAAAAAAATAGTACTACTACCATCAACACCAAACAGTAAAGGCAAAGGATCGTTGATCTTTGATCATACCACTTGAAATAGGCTGTGAGTGTGACAACAGCAAAGTCAATTGGAAATGCATCAGTAACCAGAGCTTGTACTCTGCAAAACCGAGAAGAGCTAAATCAACTTCTATAGAGATAAAGAAAGGGAAAATATCCAGGATTCCAATGCCAAAGTTCTAGCCTCCAAGTTAATTCACTTTCAACAAGCATAGGCATTCTTATAATAGATACTAAGTATTTTCTCCCAAATTCACATTCCATCTGCGTGCATGAAAAGCGAGCAATTCTCTCTAAATCGAACACCGGGTCCTCCAATAGCGCAGTAGGATTTCCCCAAATATCCCAAGCATGCACAGGTGCTCCATATCAAACAACAATATCCCCAATG
Organism: Oryza australiensis; assembly: GCA_019925245.2. Classification (NCBI taxonomy): domain Eukaryota; kingdom Viridiplantae; phylum Streptophyta; class Magnoliopsida; order Poales; family Poaceae; genus Oryza; species Oryza australiensis. The sequence continues at coordinate 985,748 of JAIFGZ020000436.1, forward strand.
TCCTGCTCCATTTCAAACAAAAACATACACTCCAAAATTCATGGATTCCAAAATTCATCAAACTGACTTACAAAATTCATCACCAACACAGATGTAGCAATTCTTGTCACAATTTCTTCCCAATTCCACAAACCCTAAAACATAGGGGGAGAGGAGCTGGAGAGCGAGACAAAAAAGGCCTACCGTCAAGGAGGAGGCAGCGCTCGGCGGCGGTGGCGCTCGAAGGCGAGGACGAGGATGTGGTGTCGCCCCTTGTTGGAGGTGAGGACGCGGCGCGGTGGTGGCCCGGGCAGTGGTGTTGTGGTGCATGACCATCCCGACGAGGTCGACGATAGCGATGATGATGCACATCCATGCCTTGCATCCCTCGTCGAAGCGGGCGTAGGAGGCCTCGGTGCGGAAGACGAGGAGGAGGACGGGGACGGGGGGTGAGCTGGTAGGGGAGGGAGGAGGCTGTGAGGGCGTAGGCGGGGAGGAGGGTGTTGTACGTGGCGATGGTGGCGGCGAAGGCTAGGAGTGGGTTGGTGCTCAGGAGGTTGGGGAGAGCGAGGTCCAGACGATGGTGAAGGAGAGGCCGAGCGCAGGGAGCCGGGGCGACGCCGAGCGCAGGGAGCTGGGGTGGCGCCGACCGCCGAAGGGGGTGGCGCGGGGAGCCGGGGGGCCAGGGACGCTTGCAGCTGTGGGAGCTAGTGGGGTAGGGAGCTTGCGGCTGTGCAAGCTAGTGGGGCGGGGAGCTTGCGGATGTGGGAGCTAGTGGGGCGGGCAGAGGAGGGGAGGAGGAGTGTCACGTCTAGAAATTCAAACCCGAATTTCCAGACTATTTTGTGTATTTAATCCCCGTCCAGGCATCAACCAGGGTACACAAAATGACAAATCAATACACAGATCCATACATATAAATAAAGCGTATAAATACTTACAGGAAAAGAGGCACTTAGTCCTCGCACTCGAAAGAAAACAGCGACAGCGGAAAAAGACGATCCTAGCGGGGCTTCAGCTTCACTCCACAGGCAAACTCAACTGGGGTCTGAGCCTTGGTCCTCAAACACCGTCTTCAACTCAGAAGCACTACATTTCTGAAGGGGGAAGAATTTGCAAGGCTGAGTACAACCAACGTACTCAATAAGCCACACCAAGGAAATGCAGAAATACGAAGGAAGGCAAGGAGAGACTTGTGGCTACTTTGCAGAAAGGCGGTTGCAAAACACTTTATTTTGGAAACTGGGAAACCTGTTGAGTAGTTAAGTCAGTATTAATCCTCCACTGAACAACGTTATCCCCACGTTGAACAGGCCCAACCATCCACCTATACTACTCATGTTCCATTAATCAGGGTTTTAAAGGTGTGAGACTAATCACGGTGAGCTCGGTTGATCGCCCTATTACCGCGGGCACGAATATTTGAATAGTTTTACTCTGGCTAGAGGTGTACAACTGTACCCACAAGACATAGCCCCACGACACGGTCTCCCGTGCGCCGAAATACCACCATGGTACCCCAGAAAGGAAACTGTGATAGGACCTTTCGTATAACCCCCCACTAACCAAGCGAACCCCACCAAGGTTTCGCCCCCACTCCCGGACCCTGGGATGTGGGCAGCCCCCCCCGAGTGCCTTGGTGAATCCGGTAGCCCAGCAACCCTTATACCGGGGCCGACTGAAACTCCATCCCGCTCACCCTTGCCGATGGGTTCGTCAGCTAGGAGAGACTACATTACGGGACCCACCTTACCCATTTCGGCTTGTGGTTTGCACGGTCATTCTCCTGAGGGGTCCCATGAACCGGTCCTTAATTGCCATGGGTGCGACAAGCCAAAACCATGCACCCATAGCCCATCATTTAGTCATATTTTAGTTGGGATATTACGACCAATAAAACATGGCCAGGTGTTCCGAGCTTGCAGCTCATCTGAACTAATTATATATAGTGTCATTATCCCATTTAGTGAGCTAGTGTAATTAAGCATGGCTAAGCATATAATTCTAGCGAAAGTCATGTAAGTGACTAAAGCTAATCAAATTATCACCTAATGTTTGACAAAGGACGGATATCAAAAGGGTATGGCACAAGCAAACAGATAGGTAATCCCATCTTTTCATGTAATTCGCAAAACATGTAATTTTATTGGCAAACAGTAAAACATTTGTAAAATAGGTTCAATATGCTTCAAGGGGAGTGTGACTTGCCTTGCTTCTTCCAACCAACTTCCGAACTTTTCGCGAATGCGAACTCTGAAACGACGGAAACTACACGTTGGCATGCAAAACAAGGGAAAAACCCTAATAAAAACCAAATAACAGTACATAAAAAGTAAACCAACATGTAGAGCTCAATTTTAGATGAATTTTATAATTTGAATGGCCCAATTTGGAGTTCGTATGAATTAGATATGAATTTTATAAGTTTTGGACCATTTAAATGAATTCTAAAAATTAATTAAATTTATTGTGCCATTTTTATTTATTTTTCAAAGGAAAAAGGCCGATGCCGACGTCAGCGCCAGGCGACGTCGGCGCACGGGCGCGGCATGACGTCAGCGAGCCGGATGCTGACGTTGCTAGGGCTGACGTCAGCAGACAAGGGCTGACATCAGCCATGGCAGTGGCGCGGTCCACGGGCGGTCCACCGTGGACCAAGTCCACGGGGGTCCACGGGCGGGCGCACCATGTGGCGCACACGTGGCGCCGACGTGGCAGCCAAGTGGCGACCACGCGGGTGGCCGGATGGATGGCCACGATGCGCCACGAGGCGAATCGGGCGGGCGAGAGAGCGGCGGCGGTCGGCGACGGCCGGCGACGGCGCATGCGGCCCGATGGTCGCCGGCGGCGGCCATCGGCGCGGCGGCGAGCGGCGGAGGGCGACGGAGGAGGGTGAAAAGGCGAAGAAGGGAGGCGGCTCACCGAGCGCGGCGGAGAGGCGACGCGGGCAGACGGCGGCGAGCGGCGCGGAGGCCGGTGCTCGGGATGACGGTGCGGCAGCGAAGGGACGGCCGACGCTTAGGGAGGCACGGCGGAGCCGATGAAGGGGATGGCGCGGCTCGGGGAATGGCGACGCGGCGGGAAGCGGCGCCGGGCGGCTATGGCGGCGGCGGCTTGGGTCGCAGGCGGCAAGGCGCTCCGGCGGCGATCCGGGCGCAGAAAGCGGCGGCCGGGGTACGGCGGGACACGGGGAACGCGGCGGGGGCCTTGGCGCTCGGCGGCAGGGCTTGGATCGGCGGTGGCGCTCGGCCGGAGGCGGCGGCGGCGGAGAGAGGAGACGCGGGAGAGGCGGTGAGCGTGGCGGGCTCGGGAAGATTGGTGAAAAGGGAGAGGAGCTCGACGGGGTCGTTTTATAGGCTCGGGGAGAGGCGGTGGTGACCGAGGGCGATGGAAAACGCGGGGAGAGAGGCGGTGGCCGGCGACGGAAAAGGCGCGGGGATTAAACGGTGATTTAAGGCGGAGAGATTTAGGGAAAATTAAGGGGGAAGCCGGCGGCTTGATTGCGCGGCTTTAGGGCGAGCGCGGGATGAGCGGGGGCGGCGAGAATCGCCGCGGTGAGGTCGCGGCAGCGGCGGCAATGGTGGTCGAGCCGGAGGAAGGGGATGACAGGTGGGCCCCACCTGTCATCGGCTCGGAGAAAGGAGGGACACGGTTTAGACTTTCGGCGCGGGCACAAGGAGATGGGCCGTGGCCGGCTGGGCGGCCGGGAAGGAGAGAGAAAAGGGCGCGCATGCGGCGGGGAGGAAAACAGACTTCAAGGGGTTTTGGGCGCTCGAGAACCATGGGATTTTTAATTTGTTTTTCCATTTAAATTAATCGCATAAATGGTTTTGGAATTTTTATAAATACTTTAGTGCTTAAATAATTTCAAGAAAATTCTTGAAAATATAAGGACACTCAAGGTATTTAATAAAAATATAACCATACCATTTAGTGATTAATTTATTTATTAAATAATTACTGTAATGCTCTTTGTAGCATTAAAAATTATTTCTGAAACTCAAAAATTTCACGAAAAATTACAGAGAATACTTTAGGGCATGGAGAATATTTCAAAAATATTTCCAGCCATGATTTTTAAAGGAAATTTGAATTTCCTTAATACTTTCACTTGATAACTTATTTTGTCTTTTTATTTAATTTCGGAAAATGATTTATTTAATGATTTTTAATCCCGAACAAAAATCGGGTTGTGACAAGGAGGCTGCGCGAAGGCAAGGGGAGAGACGGTGCATGGGGGCGGGCGGAGCGGTCGACGGCGGTGGTGCCCGTGAGACCAAGGAAAAAGCGGCGAGGCTAGGGTTTGATCGTTTATATATCAAACCTAATGGATCGTGGCCGTTGATGTAAGTCCAACGGCTCACACGCGCTGCGGTTTTAAGTTGGGCTGAATTGGGCGGAAAATAGTGAAAAACAACCCATTATGAGTATTTTTTTACTTGATTTTTCATTAGTATTTTTAGTTTATAAATAAATAGGTAAAAATGTAAATAATCTCAAAAACATATGTACACATAAATTTTTACATGGAGTAGAATGTGTATATTATGTTTTAGAGGAGTTTCAATTTTTTTTGAAGTCGTCTACTATTTTCTAACAATTAAATGAATTTATACGTACTTTCCAAAATTGATTACGAATTGAACTACATGCACCTCTAATAAGGTTTAAAAAATCAAAAAAAATATTTGTGATCCTATGTTTCATTGTATCCCATATCCATGAATTAGATGAAGAATTCATTGGGTTGCTATAGATAATTAAAACCTTACATCTCTAAATTAGACTACAAAAATTGTAATAATATCTAAATTTGGTCAGAAAATTCTATAAATCGACATGATAGCTTAATTTTGGTCCATAACACTATCGTAAAAAATTCAATAAGTTTTGATCATGTGAGACTATATGTTGTTAATAAATGGTTACACCTCTCTTCTAGTTTCATCTAAATGAACTATAAGTTTCAAGTTTGTATACCATTTAATATTTTTCGAACTCTATGCATCTAAAATTTGGACATGATCTTAATATTAACTCAATATCACAACATATGAAGTTATATTGCCACTTGTGTTGTGGGAAAAATATTTTTTCTATTTTTTAAGTAGTAACGTAATGGACCCTTGTGTATGAACCTATAGAAATAATTTGTTACGTACCTCCATAACTTTTTAAAATGGATTAGACTGCGTGAATGTTGTTACGTAGGAGTTTCAAAATTTTTAAAAGTCATATACTATTTTCTAACGATTAAATGAATTTCTACACGTTTATCAAAAATAATTTTGATTTGAACTAGATGTACCACGATCAAGGTTTTAAAAAATTAAAAATATATATTTAGATTTATATGTTCCTTTATAACCCATATCTCAAAGTTTGGTGAAAAATTCAATTGTATGCTATGGATAATTGAACCTTCAACCTCTAATTTGCAATAGAATAATTGTAACAATATCTAAATTTGATTCAAAAATTCTACAAACTGGCATGGCAACATATTTAGGATCTATAAACTTGTCATAAAAATTTAAAATGGTTTTGATAAATGAAAACTATGCATTGTATGGACTTGGACACAGCCTCCCTGTTAATAGTTGACATATTTCTCACCCTTAAAATATAGATCACATCTTGTAGTCTGGTGGTAAGGGACTTGGCTTGCTCCAAAGTCAACCCAGGTTCGACTCCCCTCTCCCTAGTTTTTTTTGATTTCAGCGCAGAGGGCCCCACCTGGCAGTTGCAGGCCACGGAGCGGCTGGGCAGGCGAGGAGGTCGGCCTGTTGGGCCTTGCACGCGCGGGCTAAGCTTCAGCTTGGGCTGCGGGGCTGGCCCGAGGGAGGAATAGGAGGAAGGCTGGGCTGGGGTTTTGGCCCAAGTGGTCGAACTCCTTTTTAATTCCTTTTTCAATTTCTTTTATTTCTGAAATGCAATTTCATTTATTAAAAATACTTAAATAGCTCCAAAAAATTCTATAAAAATTCAGAAATTTCTATAAACTATTAAGTACTAGTAACATACTCATGCTAACGCTACAATAATATAGTCGATCACTTCTTTTTAAATTCAAGCATGCATGCAAGCCAAAAGAAGAAGCAAATCTCGGATAATCTGCATGCATACAAACCAGAAAAATAGAAAATAGGAGCAAATCTCAGATAACCTCTTGCAATTAAATCCATGCATTCATGCACATAATATAAATAGAAAATAATATGAAACAAAAAAATAGACTTTGATTTTCGTCCTTTGGATTATGAGTAAGAGAAAGATGTTAGATCTAAACTGTTGCTAAGATACATAAGTGATAGATTTATTTCTATTTTATATGATCTTTTTCACTTACATATTTTTCACAAAATTTTATTTCTCACACATGAAAAATTGACACGACAACTTAATTTTTTAGGCGGATGGGCTGCTGTGGCCAATTAGGCCACTTTGCTCCTGTGTTGGGCCAAGTAGGAGATCAAGTGGGCTTTTAATACGTCGAAACTAAGAGATAGATAGTACAACTCATGAAACCTAGCACATCCTCCGCCTATTGTAGTGGTAACCATCGCAAGTCCGATCCTGCACGTTGCGATTTCGACTCCCGTCCGTGCCTCTTTTTTGGCCTTTTTCGATGAATTTAGCTTAATTAAGCTCCAATGACACGTGGGACCTCGTGCTAAGTACGATGCACATGTGGCACTACCATCCATGTAGGACAGTTGCCACATAGGAAATTGGGCTATTACTTTTTTAAAAAAAATTCTAAAAAATCTAATGACAAAGATAACGTCATAGAAATTCGTCACTAATAGGTTTGTCGCACCAAACCGTAACGTTTTCTAGTTGGATTTATGACGCTAATTTTTTTCGTCACTAAACGTCCTTGCCTCATACGAAACGTCATAAACAAAGTGATTTAGTGACGAATATCTATAATGTCATTCTAAAATCATCATAAAAGGCCATATGTAATCGTCGTAGAAGGCCGTTGTAGTGGTTGTAGTGGTGCTCACCGGCGGTTGGTGCCTCGCCGGCTACATCATGCTTTTACCGAACGAGGCGCTGCACTGGCTCCCCACTGTCGGGATGGTAGACCTACTTTGCACTTCCCTAGGTGTTCTGGCCGCCACATGCACGTACCAGTGCGTGGGGAGGCCACCCAGACCTGTCGATGGCCATGTGTCAAATAGGCGATCGCACAGGGCCTTTGTTTTTTGGGCCTATATAAACCTGGAGGTCCACTTTTAATTGCCCAGCTATAGCAATGCAATAGCCAATAGTCCAATAGGCAGATGGATCACCTAGGCTAGTCCGGGGGTGAAGCACTGTTGTCTGTTGGTCTGTGCGATCGCCTAATTTGGCCCTGCTGTTGGCTATTATGCGCAATCTTTTCCAAACGGGCCGAGCCCGCTGGGCCGACACGGGCCCGGTACGAATTCGGCCCGGCCCGCCAGGTAACGTGCCCGTGCCAAGCACGGCACGCCCCCGTGCCCGTGCCTGGGCCGCGATGCCAGCACGATGGCACGGCACGGGCACGGCACGCTTCGACGGCCGGCACGGGAGCGGCACGGGGCCTCGGCACGGGAGCGTCACGGGCCGTCGGATGTGGAGCTCTCCCCGCCTCCTGACCGTTGGATCTAGGGGTTCGGTGAGGCGGGTATATAAGGCATCCGCCGCTCGCCCGCTCCCCGCCTCCAAACCCTAGCTCATTCTGTCCCCAATCCGCTTCGGCGCATCTCGGTCTTCGCTCTCCCATCGACTGAAACCCTAGCCGCTCTCCTCTCTTCTTCCCGCTGTCCGGTGGCTGGTTAAGGCGACGGTTGCCGGCACGGGCACACGGCACGGCCTATTCTACGCCATTCTTCCTTCTCCCTGACCGTCGATGTAGCTATCTTGTCGAGATCCACCACCATCCTTCCTTTCTGTCTCGTCGCTCTCGTCGACCTCGCCGAAATTCGGCATCCTTGGGGCTCCGCTCAGATGCGTTGAGTTACCCGGGTGTGGGGCTCCGCTCTGATGCGTTGAGGTACCAGGGTATCGGGTCTCGGCGATGTCGTTGTCGCCGTTTTCTCTGGTGCTCCGTCAAGAAAGGTGAGCCGTAACCCTAGATCTGTTCGTTTTGGTTCTTCTTCTTCTTTATTTCTTCATGATATTCTATTAACCCTATGTTTTGGTAGGCCTTGGCGTTGAGGGACCGGAGGCCGGTGACGACGAGATGTCGGACGAACAGGAGGACATCGGTCTCTCCATGACCATCAATGACGAGCTATGGCTCTGCAGGGTGGCCGGAGACGACGAGGACGATGTCGGTGGGGATGCCGAGGAGCTCTTCGGCCGTCGTGCTGCCGAGGAACTCTACGGCCGTACTGCTGCTGATCCACTTCCCGTCGACGGCACTGAGGCCCCCAACACCGACGATGGTGACGCCGCTGTTGATGACTGCTCCACCAGCAGGCCTAACCGCCCTTCTACCTCAGTATGCTGGGAAGATGTCGAGAAGCTCACCAAGAAGGTAAATAGTAAGAATGTCAGGTATGGCGCTCGTTGTCTTCACTGCCGTAAGGAGTATTCTGCGTACTCTAAATATGGGACTGGCCATCTTCTCCGTCATCAAGATACTTGCCCTAAGAAGCGTGAGAAATGTCGCATGGCTCAGTCCCACATTACTTTCAATAAGGACGGTACTATGCGTAATTGGGAGTATTCGGCTGAGGTTGCTCGTGTCCAGCTTGTTCGTTTGCTTGCTAGGTTAGATCTTCCCTCCGTCTTAGGGAAACCGAGGCCTGGGAAGATTACATAAAACGCTCATAACCCTAGGTACACCACCGTGTCTAAGCAAACTATAACTAGAGATCTTTTTAAGTACTTCAATGAAAAGCGTGATCATTTGATTGATGATTTGAAGAGTAATGCTATTTCATATGTTGCTATTACCTCTGATATCTGGTCTGGAAATGCAAAGAGGATTATTTGAGTGTTGTTGGTCATTACATTAATGCTGATTGGCAACTTGAAAAAAGGGTGCTTGGCTTAAGGCTTATTGATGCATCACATAATGCTGATAACATTGCTATACGTGTTAGTAATGTGCTTAATGACTATGGTACATTGTCAAAGGTTTTTTTTGTTACTTTGGACAATGCCTCCGCTAATACTAAAGCTATGGATAAACCGAACTGTACTTAGAGAGTATTTGGGTGCCGATCTATTTTTGCATCAACGCCGTGCTTGTCATATCATAAACCCGATTGTTAAAGAGGCTCAAGTTCTTTGTTACTCCTATGCTTGATGCTTTCGAAGCTGCTATATCATTCATTAATTCTTCTAATCGGAGAGTTGCTTGCATATAAGAGCTATTGCATGGCATCCGGTATTAGACCTAGGAAGTTTGGATTGGACATGGAGGTTAGGTGGAACTCTACCTACCGATGCTTAGGCATTTGCTACCACACAAGGAAACTTTCCATACTTTCATTGAGTCTAATTATCCTAGAAAAAGAGGTGAACCCTTTCTTTTGACTCATGATCATTGGGCTATGGCAACTAAAATCTGGAATTCCTTAAACTATTTTATGACTCAACAGTTGCTTTGTCGGTGTGTACTATCCTACGCCCCACTTATGGTTCATCATATTGTTAAGATTGCTATACACCTGCATAAGTATCAAAATGATGAGCATATTAGAACTGTTGTCCACCTATGATTGATAAGTACAATAAATATTGGAGAACCATACCTGAACTTTACTGCATTGCATTTATCTTGGATCCAAGAGCTAAAATTAAAGGTTTTACCAAAGTTCTTAGGAAGTTAAATATGCTTACGATGCCGATTATTCTAATAAGATGGTGGAAACTAGAACTCTTCTTTTCAAACCGTATCATAAGTATGATGATTTGTATGGTTACGTTAGGGCGAAAGTGACCCTCCAACCCTATCTCGTAAGAAAAGAACGACTTGGGTGAGATATATGATGATGATGATGGTGGTGGTTTGCTTGGAGCTGGCTGTTCTTCTCTTCCTCCTAATCTTGATATGTCCAGAGCTATTCCTGCTACTACTTTGTTACATGGAGCAAATTCATCTAATACTGGTTCTGAACTTTCATCTTATCTGGACTGTGACACAATTAGTCAGATGGATGATGACTTCAACATCTTGAGTGGTGGCATCGGCATAAACTAACATATCCAGTTCTTTCTACCCTTGCTAGAGATGTTTTCGGTGTGCTGTTTCTACCGTTTCCTCGAAGCTACTTTTAGTACCGCGGGATCATTGAAGACCGACGACGGAGGTGAACCCTAAAGCGTGGAGGCCCTCACATGCATCAAGGATTGGGAAGCTGCAGAGACAAGGTTACAACATATGGTGGAGGATAAGGAGCTTGAGGAGGCATTTGAACAACTTTATCTTGATTAGTCATTTATGTAATGGTTCTTTAATCTTAAGACTTGATGCACTGGACCTTTGGTTGTGGATGTAATGAACAATTGAATTTATGGAGCTGGTTGCACTCTTTTTCCCTGTCTAGGGCTTCTCACAAGGGTGAGTTTTACCTAGCCAGGTTTTTAATGAGGCAGCCATTGCACAGCTCCACTTATTTTGTTATCTCTGTGATTTTTGTCTTTGTCATATCAGTTTCATCAATTTGAAAGTTTGATTTCGATAAGTTCGTTTCATTCTGAGATGTTAAAGTTGCTACTGTGTTAGTGACCAAGCACGGCACTAACCCGATGGGCTGCCGTGCCCTTCGGCACGGCACGACACTATCTCAGGGGTTTAGTGCCGTGCCTGGGCCGGAGTGGCGGCACGGTGGCACTACACGGCACAGCATGACAGTGAAACCGTGCCTGATAGTGCCGTGCCTGATAGGGCCGGGCCGTGTAGTGCCCGTGCCGTGTAGTGCCCGTGCCGCCCGTTTGGAAAAGATTGATTATGCGATCGTAATTCCACGCCGCGCTGCCTGTCGAGACGTCGATCCCAATTCCACGCGCGGCGACCGGGGAGGAGGCGACATAGCTGGCTGCTTGCGACTCCAAGGCTCCGAGCTGTAGCGGCGACGGCCCTGCAGCTGCCTCGCCTCGGCTCCTGGCTCCTGCCTTCCTCCTCTTGGTCCGCTCGTTGTTCTCGACTTAGAGCCTCGACGGCTCAACCTTGGACTGGTAAGATTAAGATTAGATAGTGATTGAGTAGATGATAGATCGTAAATTCATAATATGCATCAAATTACCATGAGTTCATGACTGTAATTTCTAATTTGAATGATCGATTAAATCAAATTATCATGTTTGATTACAATTACTTCCTTTGTTTATAACACAGAAAGACATATATTTTCCCAATCCTCATCATGACTACCATAAATAGGAAGTACAATTCCGGTGCTGAAAAGCGTAAGAAGAAACAAAGACTAGAAGCAGTAGCTCAATCTCAAAAGGGTGCACTTGATGGATTTGTTGTCAGAGAAAATCCAGACGCTAATGTTGATGCTAATATTACCGAAGGTCATGATGCTGTTGAGGGAAATATTGATAAATAACTTTATGCTAATATTGTCGATGGAGGTCATGATACTATTATTGCCAATGAAGATAATGATGCCAATATTGCCGATGACATCAATAATCCTTTTCAGCCTGATTTATTTGATCAAAGAACTTGGGATGCACTTGATTCTAAAATGATTGATATTTTAGTGCAAAAGGGTCCTAAAAAAGACTTGTGTATTGAGCATGGTCCTAGAGACAAATTGTCTAGAAGGTTTTCTACATTATCATACACTAGAGTTCTCTCAAATGGAGAAAAGTGTGAAAAAGAATGGCTTGTATATAGCAAAGAGCTTGACAAATTATTTCGTTTTTGCTGCAAATTATTAAGAAAGGGGCTTGTGAGAGGTCAGTTAGCACATGATGGCTCATCTTAATAATAGACTTAAAAAGCATGAAGTTAGTAGAGAACATGTAACAAATATGGCTACATGGTATGACTTGTGTTTTAGGTTGCAGAAGAATCAAACAAATGATAAAATTGCTCAGTGAGAACTTGAAAAAGAAAGGGAGCATTGGAGAAAAGTTTTCTCAGGATTCTTTTGATTGTAAAATTTCTTGCAGAGTATAATATAGCATTTCATGGCAGTTATAGCAAGTTGTACCAGGACAGTAATGGCAATTTCTTAGGACTGGTTGAAATGTTGGTTGAATTTGACCCAGTTATCAAAGAGCACATTGACTGCATCACCAATGACAAAGTTCATGATCATTATCTTAGTCCTTCCATCTAGAACAAGTTAATAAATTTGCTTGCTGCTGCAATCAGGTCTGCACTCATTGAAAAGGCAACTTCTCGGTTGTACTTGACTGCACTCTAGATGCAAGCCACCACGAACAGATGTCTTTGATAACAAGGTATGTTAATGCAACTTCAGGTTCTGTTTGCATTGAAGAATCCTTCTTAGTTTTTTTGGATGTGAATGATACCACTGGACAAGGATTATTTGATGTTCTACAAAAGGAATTGAAGAGTCTTGACGTTGATGTAACCAATGTGAGGAGATAGGGATACGATAATGGGTCCAATATGAAAGAAAAACATCAAGATGTAAAGAAAAAACTTTGGATATAAATCCAAGATCTTTTTATTTAGCCTGTGGTTGTCATAGTCTCAATTTGTCTTGTCTTAAAGCAACAAAAAATTTTTGGAGTTATCCAGCGCATCTATACCACGTTTGCTAATTGTAAAAAAAAAGCAAATTCTTAAAGACAATATAACAGGTTTGACTCTCAAGTCCTTGTCATGTACACGTTGGGAGAGTCGTGAGAGTGTTAAGGCTATAAGATTTCAGATTCCAGAAATAAGAGATGTTTTACTACAGGTGGCACAAAGATCCATTATTTAGTACTGAAGCTAAATCATTGGCGGAAACTGAACTTGGTGGCTTTGAGTTTGTAGTGATAATAATAATCTGGTATGAAATATTAAATGCTATTAATGTGATCAGCAAGCAGCTATAATCAAAAGATATGCTTATTGATATTGCTATCGAGTCTGTACAGGGGCTGATTTCCTTTTTCAAAGAGTATAGTGAAACTGGCTGTTCAAAGCATTGGAAGCTGCAAAAGAAATTACAGTGGAGATGGATATTTCTCCGGAGTTCCACACTAAGAGTAAGATAAAAAAAGACATTTTGATGAGGTCGTAAATGATGCATCATCATCTGTTGATTCACGGTCCACGGAGGAGTCATTTAGGATCAATTATTTTATATTTTGTTATTGATCAAGCTATAGGTTTACTCACCAACAGATTTGAACAATATCAAGGGTATAAAAAACTTTTGGTTTCTTGTTTACTTCAGATAGGTTGCGATCCTTGCATGATAAGAGTTTATTGGCTCCTTTTGTTAATCTTAAGGATGCACTTAAGAGTGGAACATAAAGATATTAACGGAGAAGAATTATTTGCGGAGTTAATTTTCATGCAGTACTTACTTAAGAGAAATGTTGGGTCATCTTGATATTCTGAAGTTTTTCAAAGAGCGTCCTTTTTATCCTAGTGCTACTATTGCATATAGAATTTTGTTAACTATTTCGGTGACTGTTGCATCCACAGAAAGGAGCTTTTCTTTTCTAAACTCTTGTTGAAATCTTGCTTTCGTTCTACAATGACACAAGAAAAACTCAATAAGATGGCAACAATAGCATTTGAAAATGACGTCTTAGACAAGATTAATTATGAAGATATAATTGAAAATTTTATTTCAAAAAGTACTAGACGGATGATGATTTTTTTAAAACATGAGATTATTAGTATATGATATTTTTTGAAATATTGTACATTATAATACATATTGCATCTATATAATTAAGTAATAATATGTTTTATTTATATTTAACATGATTTTTTAAATTATAGGGTCTCAATTTGCATTTCACCCTGAGGCCCCAAATTTTTGGAGACGGCCCTGAGCCCACCGAGCAGCAGGCTATCCGCGGTCGTGGCGCCGACGGCCAGCAGCGTAATTTCGCGTTCATGTTGTTTTTCCTTACCTTTTCCATCCAAGAACAGCATGTTACATTCAACAGCACGGCTGTTTATGGTTTAAAGTCAAAACAATTCTGAACGACCGTTGAATTGGGCTAGTTAGATTAGTATTGATGGGCCGAGGCTTTATTGATTCCATTACGAGCCCATAAATTCCATTTGTTGTTTTTGGTGAAAAAAGTCCGGTTTGACTCTCCAACTATAATACCAAATATCTTGATCATCAACTATTAAACCCGATGCATTTGACTCTCTCAATAGTTTTGAGGACACTTTTTGCTAGCGTAGCGAGCTAATCTGATCTAACAGACCAAGTCAACATATGAGGCCCTTTCTACCTCCTCTTTCTTCTCCACTTCTTCCTGATAGTGCGCCATGGCTAGCAAGTACTGTCAACTCCATCCCCGCGAGGAGAGGGAAGTCCGAGGAGAGGCTAGCATTGAGGAAGCACCACGACAAGGGTCATCTCATCTCCTTCAGCTTCAGCCCAACGACGCTGGGGAATCCCACTGCCTTGCCACCGTCAGGATCCATCCCAGCAAGGCTAGATCCTGCCATGCCGAGTCATCGGGGATGGAGGTGATGGCTCCGTGGCCTTGTCCTGTCGGCAAGAGACCCTGATTGAGAGAGGAGCGGTAGTGCCATGCTTAACAAGGAGAGTGTGCAGCAGAGGATGGAGAGGAGCGGCGCCGCCCAACATTCATCTCCGTGTCCATCACCTCCTCAATGCCGTACCCTGTGGCCATCGCTAGCACCACCAGCACACCCCCATCACCTCCCTCCTCGGCCTGAATACCTTCTCCCCGAAGACGACGTCGTCACGTAGCCCAGTAGTGTCGGCCTCCTCAGCCATCACCTCCGCTCAGGCTCCACAATGGGAGACGGCTCCGCCTCATGCCATGCCAGCACCCAGCTCCTCCTGCTGAAGCTGCCGACCACCCTCCCCCCACTCGAGCTCGTTGGTGTTGGGATCGTCGACGCTGTCCTTTCCCACCTCCTTGCCTGACTGATTTCGGCCTCGCGTGACTACCGCCTCTTTCATCGACAAGGTAGCCGCCACCTCTAGCTCTTCTTTCGTCAAGCACCGCGCTTGTCTTGCTGGTCCTCACCGTCTTCCTGGCCACAGAGAGATAGAGCGGAGAGGTGGAGAGAGAGAGGAGAAAGGGGAGTAAAGAGGAGATGGTCACTGACCTATGGGTCCCACATATTAGTTTTATTATTTTTATTATTGTAATGCCACGTCATATCACAAAGACTAAGTCAATATGAGACATAGACATCACATCAGCAAAAACCACCGAAAAAATTATTTTGCATCGGTTTTAATAGTTGAAAGGGTCAAGATACCTTGTTTTGTGGTCTGATATGAATCATATTTGATCTGTAGTTAAGGGTGTCAAAGTGGACTTTTTCCTTTTTGGCAGAGGTTGGGATTCCTGCAGACCTAATTACTTGGACTGGACTGGTATGGTTACCTTTGGAGATCTGGGCCGAGCAGAAAATAAGTAGAAGTCAATGTTTCGTCTCTACACAAATTAAAAATGTATCATGACTCTGAATGTGGAGAAATTACTTCTCTAAAATTGTATAACAAGTTTTGCACGGTACGGAAATGGATATTTGCTAAATCACAAGCATGTCTGTAAGCGTATTTTTGATGAGAAATTGCGATGACGCTGTGTCATGGTATGCGTGCCCGTAATCACAATTTTCTCTTAGACTATGTTGGCAATTTAAATATAACTGAATATGAATTATTCGGCCGTTAGTAGTGAGGTTATTGTGTTTTAAAATAAATCACTAGACGATAAGTTTTTTATAGGTCAATCTGAATTGGAGTAGAGATAAAGACTTATCTCCTCTTAAAGACTTCCATATATATCTATATATAAAGAGATAGGATGAGACATCTATAATTGTTTGTACTATAGATCGGATCTATAATAAAAAGAGAAGAAAGAGCTCTACCCTATATCTATGTTTTTTCTACTTCTACAATGTTTTCGAGAGCAAAAAGAAAGAGGCGGATGTTCTACATAATCTCACACTACTACGAAATACATAAAGAGGTTGGCACTATAGGTGCCAAAAATGCTAAAACCGGCACCTATAGACCTTTTCTCACCTTCGTGGGCTGAAAACACAAAAACCGGCACCTTTAAACAACTATAGGTGTTAGTTTTAGATAAAACCGACACCAACACTATAGGTGCCTTTTAAAAAAATAGAACCTAAAATCTATTATAGGTGTCGGTTTTTTAAAAACCGGCACTATAAAAACCGAGCCAAGCCGAGGAGCCCGAGACCTCATCCTCTTTTTTATTAGCGCAAAGGGGGCTAGCCCCCCTCTCACCCTTATCTCTCTTTGTATCGCCCCCTCGGCTTCTCCTCACCTCCTCCTCCCTCTTCGTGGTGGATCCGGTGTCAATGGCAGGCGGCGCAGAGCGGCGGGCGGGGCAATGTCGTTGGCGGGCGTGGTAGCATCGACGACGGCTTCTGCTATGGATCTGGCATTGGCAGCCAGCAGGGTGGCATCGGCGGCAGGTCTCGCGTTGGATCCGGCATCGACGACAGGAGGGAAGGGGGGCCGACAGTGCGGGGGGCATCGGTGGTGGCTCCAGCGTTAGATCCGGTGTTGGCGGCGGGCAGGGCAATGTTGGCGGAGGATCTGGCATTGTCAGCATTGGCTTCTTGCGACAGATCTGGCATCGACAACAGGTGGGGTGGAATCGACGGTGGCTCCCGTGGCAGATCCGTGTCGGTGCAGAGGGGGGTAGCATCAACGTTCTCCTTTGCAGCTTTGAAATTTCGTTGATTTGGTTTTTGATGATTGCTTGATGTGAAATTGTTGATGATCCGGTTGAAATTTCTGTGATTTGTGCTTTGAGGGATATGTGATATGTCATTCTGTGATTTGCTCGGATGGATCGATGGTTATCTCACTACTACAGAATCGCTTTTTTCGTGTGAGTCGAAAGACATCTTCCCGTGCGGAAGGCCAGCCCGCATGCCCGAAAAGGTCTGCGAAAATCAAATTTTCATGTGCGGTCAGCTTAGCTGTGTGGAAAGATCTATTATCCCGTGCGGGCCACTTAATATGACTGCTCGTGATAATAGATCTTCCCATGTGGTCTCTTTAAGTCAATAGCACGGGAAGATAGATCTGTCCTATATTAAAATCGAATTATTGAATGATACACGTACTACATATATAAATAAATTGACAACTAATATCACATCACAAATTACACAAAAATAATTTCACATCATCATAATTTTACAACAAATTTCACATGTATAATTTGACATCACAAATTTCAAAAATAAATTCACATCACAAAAATTTCACAACATCGAGGAGATGACCGCGGTGGAGGCACTAGTAGCGGTGGAGGTAGCCACGTGGATGCTATGGCGACGGTGGAGGCAGTTGGGTTGGTGAGGAAGGCGGCGACGGGGGGGCAGTGAGGAGCCGACGATGGTCAGCAAGGAGAAGACGGCCGCAGTGGAGGAGGCGGCCGTGGTGGATGAGGCGGTCGTGGTCGGAGGAGGCGACCGTGGTGGAGGCGTCGGCAGCAGTGGAGGCAGCCGCATGGATGCGATGGCGGCGACGACGGTGGAGGTGGCGATCGGTAGGGCCGATGGCGGTGGAGGCGGTCGGGTCGGTGAGGAAGGCGGCGACAGACGGTCGCTGAGGAGCCGGCGACACTCGGCAAGGAGGAGGTGGTCTTAGTGGAGGAGGCAGTCACGGTCGGAGGAGGCGACCGCTGTGGAGGCGCTGGTGGAGGCTGGCGGCAGTGAAGGGCGTGGTGGAGGCGGCGGGTTGGTGAGGAAGGCGGCATCACTGGGCAGTTAGAAAATTTCGTCGGGAGTTAGAAAATTTCGAAGCCCACACTCACCCCTATATAGGTGGTGATCATCGCGTGCGGGCTGTTTAAGGGCCCGCACGAAAAAGCCATCTTTCTGTGCGGGTTCTTAAGCCGTATCATGCACATATTAATTTTATTATTTAATTTAAATACTATTTTATTAATTCACATGACAACTTAATTTTGGTCTGTAACATTGCCATAAAAATTTCAATCGATTTCGGTCAATCACAACATATATTGTTCACACACGGTTGAACTTCTCACATAGTCTCATATAACTTAACTAAAAATTAAAGTTTACATAACATATAATATTTTCAAACTCGTATGCACCTCAAATTTGGACATAACCTTAACATTACCTTATAATATATGAAGTTATATCGCCAATTGTTTGCGAAAAAAATATTTTTTCTATTTTGTAAATAATTACATAATGGACCCTTGTGAATGAACCTATAAAAATATTTTATTATATACTCCTATAAATTTTTTACATGGATTAGACTGTGTATATGTTGTTCTAGAGGAATTTATTTTTTAATTAATATACTATTTTTTAACAATTAAATAAATTTCTGTGTGCTTTTTGAAATTAATTCTGAATTGAACTGTGAGTACCCTAAATAAGGTTAAAAAAGAAACAAAAAATATATATGTGCTCCTATATTTGATTCTATCTCATATCCAAGGATTAGATAGAGAATTCAATAGGTTGCTATAGATAATTAAAACCTTACATCTCTAAATTGGTTTACAAAAGTTTTAATACTATCTAAATTTGGTGAGAAAATTCTATAAATTGACATGACAACTTAATTTTGGTCTGTAAGATTACTATAAAAAATTCAATTGATTTTGGTCAAGTCAGAATATATATTGTTCATAGATGGTTATACATTTATCACATAATCTCATATAATTTAATTTAAAAAATTAAAGTTTGCATAACATATAATATTTTCAAACTCGTATGCACCTCAAATTTATACATAACCTTAACATTACCTCAATATGACGATATATGAAGTTATATTGCCACTTGTTTTGTGAAAAAATATTTTTCTATTTTATAAGTAATTGCATAATGGACTCTTGTGAATAAACCTATAAAAATATTTTATTACATAGTCCTATAATTTTTTTACATGGATTAGACTGTGTATATGTATTAGATTGTGTATATGTTGTTCCGAAGGAATTTCAATTTTTTTAAAGTAATATACTATTTTATAACAATTAAATAAATTTCTACGTGATGCGACAGGGAGGGAAAACATACTTTTTCTTCGTAAACAGTTTTGGGCTGAAAAGAAACAGGGATGAAAAATATATGGGTAGAATATATGGGCCCATCATCTCGTGCGGTCCACTTAAGGGACCGCACGGGAAAATGAATTATCCCGTACGGTCGCTTAGGTGGACCGCACACGATATTGTGCATTATCGCCTGCGGTCACTTAAGTGAACCACTTAAGTGAACCACATGAGATTATCATGTGTGGTTGCTTTAGTGGGTCGCACGGGATAATACATTTTCACGTGCGGTCCATCAACTAGCCCTTGGGAAATCGGTTTTTTCAAGCGTGGTGACTTATGGTCCGCCTGAAACCTTCCGAAGGCCTCGTCCAAAAAAATAGTTTCTGTAGTAGTGATTAAGGGTGATGGGGAATGGCTCGATGCATCGACTTTATTCGACCCGATATATCGAGCCACCTTTTTTCTTTATTACGGGGGTGGTACTGTTTCTTAAACCAGCACTTTGATTCTTCACATCGATGCCGCCTGTTAGATGTTGGTTGGAAAAACCCAACGACACCTATGTGAGGTTTTCAACATGCATTTATTTTGTTTTCTGTAATAGTGTCACATCTCTACTATTATAGAAGGAATAGGGGACGGATCTTGTGCCACTAATATGTGCGTTGAATTACAATGCGTTATCAGCAGCACTTTCGATAACAAGTTTGTCGTTGTAATCTATTATCAACAAATTGATTATTACGAAGATTGATCTGCTCTCCTGTTTTTATAGTTATATGCATGTACGGATGGTGATCGACATAATGCCGTCGGATCGACGGGCTTTGGCCGTGCTGCAGATCGCGCGAGCCACCCGCACGTCACCAAGCCGCCGTTCTTGTCGGGATCGCACGCGACAAGCATGTAGGATCGAATGTCCAAAGAAAAGCTAACTAGAGGAGGGTGAATGGTTAAGTATCTCAAAAAATAAAGTTTTAGCGGAAATAAAACTTTACCTATGTTTTCTGACGCCGGTCTGACCGCAGGTTTCGCGCCAGTCTGACCATGCTGTTCAGCCGGTCTGACTGTCTGATGACCTTCGGTCTGACCGCCCGTAGCCGATCGTCTCAGCCAATAGTCGATGTAGCCGACGCCGATGAAGTCCGATGCCCGCCGGTCTGACCGCCAATGTACTTGTGGTCTAACCGGGAAGAAGGCGTGGTCTGACCGCCGTAGTATCTGCGGTCTGACCAGGTAGCAGATCCGGTTGAACCAACAATTTCGCCGTCGCACCGAGGAAGAAAAAGACACAAAAAATTCTCAAGAAGATTGATCTTTATTGAAACTCTCTGTGTTTACAAAGTGCATGCAAAGCACTCCTCATAAAATCTCAAGCTAAACTCTAACTCGAAACCCTAAAAACTTGAACTCCAAGCAATAGAAGCGATACAGAGAGGCCACGCCTCTCCTCACTATTTATACCCAAGATCCGCAACCAAGAGCCACGAATCCTACTCATACAAGAAGCCCTAATCCACTAGGAGACCTTCCCGTACAAGAAACAAACTATACATAAACCAACCGTAACGATCTCGGTCTTCTTTAAACCGAAATTCCGCTTTCCATACGCAACAATATCTCCATTGTATGCCATATGAAAACTTTCCAATCATGTGCACTAATCTCTACCCTTCAGCATCCCGCATGATCTCCATCTCGGACGTCACCTTATCTCCAAGTTGACTCCGATCACCGGCAACACTTTCCCGAGGCGTAAAGAATACCTGCACACAATTAAAATAAGAATACTATATCCGAGCACAAGCTATCCAAACTTGACTCATAGTTAGCATAAACAACCAGACACGTGTATAGTAACACGAAACTTCCATGTATGTGTAAGGAAACAAACCGAAACCAAAACCGAAACGAAATCGGCAACCAGTCGGACTGGCTCGGCCGGTCTGACCACATGCAACCGCCGTCGACCGCCGAAACACCTCCGGTCGACCGGCAGAACACGCCCGGCCGACGGCATGCGGCCGATCGAACACCGTTCATCGTCCGAAAATTCAACTCTTTCAAAATCAAAACACTCAAACCAATAAATCCCAAACACCAATTGTTCATCATTAAATAAAAAATCAAATACACTTTGATTTTACAATCTCCCTCTTGATGAACACATTGACAAACAAAATAAAAGAGTTGTTTTGGTGTTTGAAAAGTTAAAAACAAAAATGGTAAAAAGCATTGAAGAGCTCACAAATCAAAGAAAATTTCTCCCCCTTTTGAAAGGAAAGAAAATCCTTTGACTCAAAAGGAAACTTGCACTTTTGTTCTCCTATATAAATGTTGAACCAAACAACATTATTTTCTCCCCTTTTTGACAATGAATTCATCAAGCATAGAAATTATGTTTATAAATGTTTAAGAGCTGAGCACCATACATAAAGCAAGTCAAGTCATGTGTTGCAATAATAAGAAGATAAATTTATCAATTAGATAGCAAATATGCATGAAAGTATAATCATGAATCAAATATTTTATAATTAAGAGCAGTAAAAATTCATGAATTGTAATGATTTATAATGCAACATTTTATTTGTACATCAGTTGAAAGATAAACCTAAATATATATATCTATTGCAATCTTTATTCTTTCTCAAATATACCTTTTTTCATATATAATTCAAGAGAAAACTTTTTCATATTAATTTGAGCCATATTTGTTGTTTTTTTCTCTCATTTATTCCAAGTACGTCCTTGTCGTCAAGACTGTTTCCAAGGATTCTGTACTCATTATTTTTTGCTCACATCGAATACGTCCTTGTCGTCAAGACTGTTTCCAAGGATTCGGTATTCTTTTTTCTCTCATAGATAATCTTTTATTCTCTTTTCACAATGAGCAATTTTAAAGTAATTTGAGGAATATTAAAGCAACATAATATATATATATAAGCATTTAAAATCCAACACAGGTACTAGTATCAACATTGCATATTTCTTTAATTCAAGTATTGCTTTAAAGTGTCATGCATTATTTCTCTTAAATATAAAATCTAGATCACATAAAAATACTAGAATACATATAAGCTATGCTAGTGACAAATAAATCTTCATAATATTGCTAGCATGCACATGATCAACAATATGTATGGATAAAGCTCTCTTTTTTTCAATTTATTTCAATCATGTAGCTTGATAAATCAAAGAGCACAAAAACTCCCCCTCAAAACATGCCAAAAGGATGAATGATTCCCAATTCCCCTCGAAGAAAAGCAAAGCGAGAAGAATCCAATGGTTTTGTAAAAATATCAGCAAGTTGCAATTTTGTATCCAAAAATTTAAATTCAACATCTTTCTTCTTAACGTAATCTCGCAAGAAATGAAAACGAATATCAATGTGTTTGGTGCGTGAATGTTGGACAGGATTCTTAGCAATGTTAATGGCACTTGTATTATCACAATAAAGAGACACATTTTCAAACAAGTCCATATTCTTTCAAAGTAGAAATCAGCCAAAGAATCTGTGAACAACAACTAGCAGCAGCAACATATTCAGATTCAACAGTAGATTGAGCTACACTAGACTGTTTCCTAGAAGACCATGCAATTAATGAAGTTCCAAGAAAATTACATGTTCCACTAGTACTTTTTCTATCAATTCTACAACCCGCAAAATCAGCATCTGAATAACCACTTAAGCAAAGAGAAGATGAAGTTGAATATCAAATGCCAAACTCAAGTGTATGACTAAAATACCTCATGATGCGCTTGACCGCTTGACGATGAGAAGCACGTGGAGAAGCTTGAAAGCGCGCACACAAACACACAACAAATTGTATGTCTGGTCTAGAAGCAGTTAGATACAACAAAGATCCTATCATGCTTCTATACTCATTTTGATCCACAGCTTCACCATCTTCATCGGGATCAAGAACAACAGTAGATCCAATGGGTGTAGAGATTGGCTTGCAACTCTCCATCTTGAACCTGCGCAAAAGATCTTTGGTGTACTTTGTTTGATGGATAAACGTACCTTGAGGTGTTTGCTTGATTTGTAAGCCCAAGAAGTATGACAGCTCACCCATCATACTCATCTCAAACTCCCTACGCATAGTCTCAGCAAACTCTACAACCAAAGAGTGAGTCGAACAACCAAAGATGATATTATCAACATATATCTGAATGAACAGTTGATTTTCACCATGCTTAAGAACAAAAAGCGTTTTATCAATTTTTCCCATTTGAAAACCTTTTTCAAGCAAAAAGTTCTGAAGTCTGTTATACCATGCTCTAGGTGCTTATTTCAAACCATAAAAAGCTTTTGAATGTTTAAAAACATGGTTGGGAAAATCAGGATTTTCAAAACCCGGTGGTTGTTTAACATAAACTTCCTCCTGAATAAAGCCATTTAGAAAAGCACTTTTAACATCCATTTGAAACAATTTAAAACCTCTAGAAGCAGCAAAAGCTAGCAAAAGCCTAATTGCCTCAATCCTAGCAACAGGAGCAAAAGTTTCATCAAAATCCAAACCCTCCACCTGAGTATAACCCTGAGCAACTAGTCTAGCCTTATTGCGAACAATCAAACCATCCTCATTTTGTTTATTTTTGAAAACCCACTTAGTTCCAATAACATTATGTCCGAAGGAGGTTCAACTAAAGACCAAACTTTATTTCTTTCAAAATTTTCAAGTTCTTCATGCATGGCGTTAATCCACGATTCATCAGTTAATGCATGAGTAACATCTTTGGGTTCAAAAGAAGCAACAAAAGCAAAATTCGTAGAGTCATGCGCCGTTACCTTAGATCTCGTTGTCCGCTCATTTAAATTACCTATTATTTGTATCGGCGGATGTTGTCGCTGAATGTGCAAGGGTGCAGTGATCTCAGAAGTTGATTCATGTTCTGGTTCAGCACTGGTCGTGGTCCCCGAATAATCCTCTTGATTGGAATCGACGGAGTCCAAAGTCGGCCCCTGCCGGTCAGGCCAGGTCTCGAGTCGGTCGGCCGGCGGCTACGCCGGTCCGACCGATGGCACTGGCCGGTCGGCCGGCGGGAGGTCGACCTCATCGTCGTCGTCGTTGCTTTCGTCTTCAAAGATTCGACCAAACTCCCCCTGATCCTGTGGCAGTGTACCTGAAAAATCTGGTCTAGTACCGGGACTAGCCTCATCAAAGGTGACTTCGCAAGTCTCGACAATTTTGTTAGTCTCTAAAAGAAGTACATGATAGCCACAAGTGTGTGCGGGGTAACCAAGAAATAAACCATCAATTGAACGTGATTCAAACTTATCCAAATTTCCAGATTTTAACACAAAGCACTTGCAACCAAAAACACGCAAATGTGAAACTTTAGGCTGATGACCAAAACGAAGCTCATAAGGAGTTTTGCCAAGTTTAGAACGCAAGAAAATGCGATTAGAAACATAGCAACCAGTGTTAATAACTTCGGCCCAAAATTTTCTAGGTGTGTGATATTCATCTAGCATTGTCCTAGCCATTTCAACCAAAGAACGGTTTTTTCTTTCGACAACACCATTTTGTTGAGGAACACGTGGAGAAGAAAATTGATGCTCAATTCCTTTTTCAACACAAAAATGTTCAAAAGAGGCATTTTTAAACTCACCACCATTATCAGTTCTAATTGTTTTCAAAGAGTTGGGAATTTCACAATTCAAGCGAGGAAAAAACTTCGAAAGTGTCCAAAGGCCTCGTCCTTAGTTGCCATAAAAAAACCCAAGAATATCGAGAAAAATCGTCAACAATAACTAACACATACCATTTTTCTTCAACAGATTGCACTCTAGCTGGACCAACAGTGTCCATGTGTAAAAGCTTTTCCCGGTGCATTCGTTATCACAGAAAGAATTGGTGTGTGAGAAGAAGCAACCATTTTACCATGACAACATGGTGCACAAATGAAATTAAGATCCTTTTTGACAAACCATGAACAAGATCCAAACCACTTAAACGAGTCAAATGATCAAATCCAACATGACCAAGTCTACGATGCCAGAACATCAAATCTTTGTTGAATTTTGCAACTAAACAAGTAACAACAAGAGAAACAGGGTTTTCAAAATCAGCTTTAAAAACTCTCCCATAACGAGAAATGTTCAAAACAGAATCACCACAAGAATCAAATATTTTACTTCCAGTTTTCTTAAAATGAACTTCAAAGTTTTCATCAACAATTTGTGAAACTGAAAGTAAATTGTATTTTAAATCTTCTACCAAAGCTACCTCTTTCAATTCGAAGTTGTCACTTACCTTGACGGATCCGGTAGCGATAAAAGCACTTGTTGAAGCATCCCCAAAGATTATTGATTTCGTCTTGGATGCCATCTTGAGGAAGGAGAACCACTTCTTATCACCGGTTATGTGCCGCGAACAACCGGAGTCCATGATCCACACGTTCTCCTTCCTCGCCACAAAAGCCTACAAAACAAAGGATGTCGAGGCCTCGATGGGGTTAGTTAAAAGAAACTTAGGAATCAAGATCTGAGACACACGACCGAGAGATCCAATAGGCACAAAACCACGAGAGAAAACAGTTTTGGAATTTTCAGAAAAATTCCTTCGGGGCCGGTCTGACCGCTGCGGTACTGCTGGTCTGACCGGGCGCCATCGTCGGTCGGACCGAGGCGGTGCCGTCGGTCCGACCGGTGCCAGGCCGGTCGACCGATGGACCAAGCGGTCCGACCGGCCTTCCCGAGGAAATCTAGATTTTTGCCACTTTGATTTTGCAAAATTATTTTCTCTTTCCTTTTTCTCTTTTCGTGCTAATCTGAAACAAAACCAACAAGATGACCATCTTTACCACAAAAAGAGCAAGAAAACTTTTCTTTAGTAACAGATGGTTTTGAAGAATTAGGTTTAGTTTCTTTTAGATAAACGAAAAAGATGGCAAATTTCAAGAGACTTGAAAACTGTTTTCATGGTGTTAGGTTTTGTCAAGATTTCACTGTTTTGAGTTATTCCTAAAACATTTGGAGGATTTTTGGTGAAATAATCGTGAGCATCAAAACCTATTCCCTTATTGTCGCTACACACTTTTGATTTGTCCAAAATCATGTTAAGTTGTTTCTTACCATCAAAAAATTTTTGCAAAGAACTTTTCAAGTAAGAAACTTCTTTTCCAAGATTAACACAATTTTCACAATCAATTAAAACATCTTTGCCTTTATGACATCTAGAGCAAGAAGCTACCTCATCTTGTTTAACTATTTCTTTCATGTGCTTAACACGAGCTAAAGCATCTTTTAGTTTCAATTCATTAGCATCACAAGTTAAACAAGATTTAGAAGCCAAAACTTGAGAATTATTGACATCTCTATCTTTGAAATTTCCAGCATTAAAACCTCATAATTTTTGCAATTATCATCATTGGGAATAAGAGATTTCAATCTAGCAATTTCAGCATTTAAATATTCAATTACAAATTCTTGTTTTTAAACATTTTCTCATATTTTTTATTCTTAGCACTTAAAACAAGAATTGCATCCTCAAGTGAGCTTACCTCATTTTCTTCATCTGAAGAATCTTCATCTCCATGCGTCATGAGACAAACGCCGGAGATGTTCTTGCCCTTCTCCTCTTCACTGTCAGAGTCTATGTCGCTGAGTGGCTCAAAAGCGGCATAGACTTGTCTCAGCACTTTCTTGATCATCTCCTTGGAGCGCCTACCCTTGGGCTTGTCATCCTTTGTCTTTTCGGCGTTCTTGTCCTCCTTCTTGCTCCTCCCAAGCTTGGGGCAGTTGGAGCGGATGTGATCCAAGGCGCCGCACTCAAAGCAACGCGTTGGTCCTCCTTTCTTCCTGAACCTAACTCTGTTTATAGCTCGGAAAGTTTGTTAGTAGCAAGAGCCAAGTCCTCCTCCTCGAATTGCTCGAGTTGTTCATCGGACATGGCGTTAATCAAAGCAAGAGCATTTGGAGATGACGAAGAAGCAACATCGAAGAAGTCGAAGGAGAAATCAAAGCACTTGACTTAGAATCCGTTTTCGAGAAAAAATATTCATCTCATGAGTTTTGAGTTTTGTATAAAACGAATCCAAAGTCAAATTTGCCATGTTAACAGATTCTTGAACAGAAGTTACTTTCATCTTCCAAACAGACATATCAAGACCATTTAAAAAGTGGCGAGAAATCTCAGACTATGGATAATTAGTATCATAAGAAGAATCAACAGATCTAAGATTGCTCAAGATTTTATTAAACCTACCAAGATAGTCATCCAAAGCTTCAGCAGGTTTCATCTCAAATTTTATATAGTCGTTTTTAAAAAGATCTCGCCAAAGTTCTTTTATGTTTGTAGTTCCTTGATGAAAGTTTTTCAAAGCGTTCCAAATTTCATTAGCGGTTTGAAGATGAGAAACACGATCAAAATCAGAACGCGAAATTCCATTCAACAAAATGTTATTAAACTCAGTTTTCAAATCATCAGTATTAATGGCATCGGGTATGGTGTAGGGAAGCGCAACCTTTTGCCAGACATCATAGCCTTGAGCCATGATGTAAGATGCATCTTACCACACCAATAAGCAAAATCGGTGCCATCAAAAACATGCGGTTTTGTTGAAAATTTATCCGACATGATGAGAAAAAACTTTAGATCAAAGAAAATCCAAAGCAGAAAAACGTGGCTCTGATACCACTTGTAGGATCGAATGCCCAAAGAAAAGCCAACCAGAGGGGGGGTGAATGGTTGAGTACCCCAAAAAACAAAGTTTTAGCGGAAATAAAACTTTACCTCTGTTTTCACGCGTCGGTTTGACCACGGGTTTCGCCCGTCCGACCGTCGTTCATTCGGTCCGATCGCTGCTGATGACCTTCGGTCGACCGCCCGTAGCCGATCGCCTCAGCCAATAGTCGATGTAGCCGACGCCGATGAAGTCCGATGCCCACCGGTCTGACCGTCAATGTACTTGCGGTCTAACCGGGAAGAAGGCGTGGTCTGACCGCCGTAGTATCTGCGGTCTAACCAGGTAGCAGATTCGGTTGAACCAACAATTTCGCCGCCGCACCGAGGAAGAAAAAGACACAAAGAATTCTCAAGAAGATTGATCTTTATTGAAACTCTCTGTGTTTACAAAGTGCATGCAAAGCACTCCTTACAAAATCTCAAGCTAAACTCTAACTCGAAACCCTAAAAACTTAAACTCCAAGCAATAGAAGCAATACAGAGAGGCCACGCCTCCCCTCACTATTTATACCCAAGATCCGCAGCCAAGAGCCACGAATCCTACTCATACAAGAAGCCCTAATCCACTTGGAGACCTTCCCGTACAAGAAACAAACTATACATAAACCAACCGTAACAATCTCGGTCTTCCTAAAACCGAAATTCCGCTTTCCATATGCAACAATAACTCCATTGTATGCCATATGGAAACTTTCCAATCATGTGCACTAATCTCTACCCTTCAGCATCCCGCATGATCTCCATCTCGGACGTCACCTTATCTCCCAGTTGACTCCGACTCGATCACCGGCAACACTTTCCCGAGGCGTAAAGAATACATGCACACAATTAAATAAAGAATACCATATCCGAGCACAAGCTATCCAAATTTGACTCATAGTTAGCATAAACAACCAGACACGTGCATAGGAACACGAAACTTCCATGTATGTGTAAGGAAACAAACCAAAACCAAAACCGAAACGAAATCGGCAACCAGTCGGACTGGCTCGGCCGGTCTGACCGTAGGCAACTGCCCGGTTTGACCGCTGAAACACCTCCGGTCAGACCGGCAGAACACGCCCGATCAGACCGGCTGCGGCAGCCGACTGAACACTGTTCATCATCCAAAAATTCAACTCTTTCAAAATCAAAACACTCAAACCAATAAATCCCAAACACCAATTGTTCATCATTAAAGAATCAAACATACTTTGATTTTACATGACGAAGCGCGCGGCTCCTGGCCGTCTGCCAGAGCTGATGTGCCGACGCGTTTCAGCCACGAGCCCGCGATTTCAATCAGGCTACACGTCAACCCGATCGCTTGCATGTCATGGAGCCGCCTCAGCTGTCCTCCTGCTGTGCTTCTTATGTATATATGGGAAATAAAAAAATACACAAGATACGTAATGATCTAAAACATACACAACAAGACGGCCTTTACTCGCAACCAAAGAAGAAAAGAACCCACTACTTAAGTTTAATCAGCTACACTCTGAGCAAGGAAGAGAAGAAAATTATGTTTGAATGCATGGAGAGCATCAAGGTACCGTCTGGATACTCCTCGAATACAAAGAGAATAATAAGCACAAAGGATAAGAAGTTCATAAACATAAAGTCTCGGGACTGCCACGTGCTGATGACACAGCTGCTTTCTGTTATAATTGGGTATCCTTTTCGACAATGTTTGAGCAATAATAACAAAGTTATGTGCTTTCCTGAACGCAATTTTGCAGAAAACTATTGATCCAAATAGACTAGAAGCCTTTCAAAATAATGTGGTGTAATGTCTTGTCAGCTTTAAGATGATAAATCGCCTTCCTTCTTCAATATCATGACGCATCTCCTATGGCACCTTGTCAAAGAGATTCGTATCTTCGTTCCTATATTCCTACACAAGATGTTCCCTTTCAACAGGTATATGGGCGTTATAAAGAACGGTGGCAACTGCGACCGGAGCTTGACAACTATTGAGTCCTATACCATCTAAGTGATGTGGGGACCCTATTCCAAGGCACGGCTGGGCCGGGGAGGCAGCGAAGAGGTCCGGCGACGGCGCACGACAACAGCGAGCTCCGGTGGAGTTTCGGCCGAGCTAGTGCGTCTTAGAGCATCTACGTGACACGGGGAAGCTAGCTGGGGGCTTGGATTGACCGGAAAGGGATAGTGGTGGCCTGGCGACGTGCGCACGGCGGCGACCGGAGCAGAGAGCTCGGCGGCGCTCGTCGCCGGCGAGTTTCGGTGAGAGTTAGGCTTAACCAAGCTAGGGGAAATGTAGATTATGACATGTATATCGTGAATGTACATTCAATTTGCCGATAAATTGATCAAAGATGACGAATTTCTAACTTTTGCTTTGGGCGGCTAGCGCTAGGGTTCTTTGGCTTCTCGTCGGATTCCTTAAAAATCCGAGCAATGCGGTGGGTGAAATTTGGGGGAAGCTTGGGGGAAATATGGAGGGAGAGATGAGGAAGAATTGCTGTATAGGAAGTTTGGCCCGGGGTGCTCAATTTATAGGCAGCCAGCGGCAATGGCGATATGGGCGCGCACTAGTGCAGCGTCAGCGGCGTGGCGCGCGCGTGGCCGACGCAAGGCACGATAAGCTACAGCATCACTGGTGAAGCTGACGTCAGGGTGGCTACAACATGCGCGTACGACATGGCATGGCGCAGTGGTATGACACGGCGTGGCTGCCGTCGGCTCGGCGCGGCTACAGGCGGCGGCGTTGATGCGGAGGCGCGCGCGACGCGACGGCGGACGAGTGGCGGCATGGGCGTGGCGTGGCTGACGGCTGCGTGGCACGGGCACAGTGCGGCCGACGCAACGGGGTCGCGGGCACGACGCACGACGCGCGGTGGCAAGGGGGGGTCCGGGCCCTGGGTACGGCGTCGAACAATTGGTGACGGATGAACAGTGACATTTCACATTTTCCCGGTTTTATTTTTATTCTCTCCCATTTCTTTTTTTCCTTCACATTTAAAATTTTAAAATATGACTTAACCTAGTCAAAAATTAAATTTTAACCTACAATTCCAACCTTATTGCCCATTTGTATTATATTATATCATATTATATATTTTTTATTTAATTCCCTTCCCATTTTCCAAAAATGTGACTTTTTGATTCAAATAAATTCTCATCAATTTTCCTGCATATCTTTTTATAATTTTTTATCTTCAAATCTTTATTTTGAAATTTCCTTTCCTTTGGGATTTTTTTAAAATTATTTGGTTTTTCTCGATCTTTTAGATAAATTTATCTTAATTTCACGCAACAAAGCTGCGAGATAAGAGGCAATAAACACGACGAGATGCAAAAATACCAAAAGTTTTTGTAAGTTCCGATTTTTAATCCCCAATTTTAAATTCTCCGATTTTTAGGGTGTTACAAACCTACCCCCTTACAATAAATCTCATCCCCGAGATTTCTTACTGTTCATGGAATAGGTTCGGGTACTCGGTCGTCAAAAAGTCTTCTTTCTCCCAGGTGGCCTCTTCTTCGGTGTGGTTGCTCCATTGCACCTTGTACATTCACCACGTCTTGGTCCTAGTCTTCTTCTTTGCTTTGTCTAAGATCTTCACGGGGTGTTCAGGGTATGTGAGGTCTTCGTTGACAAGAATGTCTTTCGAGGGAACTTGTTCTTCTGGTACCCACAAACATTTCTTCAGTTGTGATACGTGAAAGACAAGGTGCACATCGGAAAGGTCTTCCGGTAGGTCTAGTTGATAGGCCACTTCGCCTCTTCTGGCGCTTATTGGGAAAGGTCCAACATATCTCGGCGCCAGTTTTCCTTTGACCTTAAACCTCTTGGTTCCTCTTAGTGGCGAAACTTTTAGGTACACAAAGTCGACTATATTGAATTCCAACTCTCTCCGGTGAGTGTCCGCATAACTCTTTTGCCAGGACTGGGCTACCTTAAGCCGATCTCTTATCAGACGAACTTTCTCCTCGGCTTCCTTAATGATATCCGGTCCAAACACGGCTCGTTCACTGGCTTCCGACCACATCAACAGTGTTCGGCATCTTTGTCCAAATAAGGCTTCATTCGGCGACATCTTCAGGCTAGCTTGGTAGCTGTTGTTATAGGAGAACTCCGCATAGGGCAGGCACTTCTCCCAGTCCTTGGTGAAATCCAATGCGCAAGCTCTCAACATATCCTCAAGGACTTGGTTCGTCCTTTCGGTTTGTCCATCGGTTTGAGGGTGATAAGCAGTACTGAAGGCGAGGTGAGTTCCCAATGCCTCGTGAAACTTATCCCAGAAGTGAGATGTGAATTGAGTACCATGATCCGACACAATTCTCTTGGGTACTCCGTGTAGGCACACAACTTTGGACATGTACAGTTCTGCCAACTTAGCGCTGTTATACCGAGTCTTGACCGGAATAAATCGGGCAGTCTTGGTAAGTCTATCCACGATCACCCAAATGGAATCGTATCCTGTAGCAGTTTTGGGTAGTCCAACTATGAAATCCATGCCTATTTCATCCCATTTCCATTCAGGGATCTTAAGGGGCTGTAATAAATCAGCCGGTCTCGATGCTCGCCTTGACTCGTTGGCATACATCACAAATGACTACATATTCTCGCTACGTCTCTTTTCATGTTGGGCCACCAGTATTCTGTTTTCAAATCCTGGTACATCTTGGTGCTGCCCGGGTGTAGCGAGTATGCTGACTCATGGGCTTCCTTCAGGATCAGTCCTCTCAATCCTCCTTTCTCTGGTATGTAAATCCTTTTATGATACCACAAGGTTCCATCGTTGTCGGCTGTGAATTCCTTAGCCAGTCCTTCGGCCATGCGTTCCTTGATCAGTTGGATCTCCTCGCAATCCTTCTAGGCTTCCTTAATCTGAATTTTTAGGAGAGGTTGTATTTCTAGCGAATTCAGTTGTCCATGAGGAATCAACTGTAGGTTAAGTCGAGTCGTTTCTTCTTGAAGCTCGTTGGCCATACATTCCAGCTTTAGATAATTGCATTGGGTCTTGCGGCTCAAAGCGTCGGCTACGACATTGGCCTTACCAGGGTGGTAATGGATTCCTAGGTCATAATCCTTGATTAGCTCCAGCCATGTTCTCTGGCGTAGGTTAAGATCTTTTTGGGTAAAGAAATATTTCAAGCTCTTGTGGTCCGTGTATATATCACAGTGGTTCCCAATCAGGTAGTGCCTCCAAATCTTCAAGGCATGCACCACTGCGGCTAGTTCTAAATCATGGGTGGGATAATTCTCCTCATGCGGCCGCAGTTGTCTTGAGGCATAAGCCACAACTTTTTCATTTTGCATTAACACACCTCCTAGTCCTTGTCGGGATGCATCACAGTATATGACGAAGTCTTTCCGGTTGTCCGGTAGGACTAAGATCGGAGCGGTGGTCAACTTTTCCTTGAGCTGGTCAAAAGTTTGCTGACACTGCTCAGTCTATGCGAACTTATTTTCCTTCTTCAACAGTTGGGTCATGGGCCAGGCTATCTTAGAAAATTCTTCGATAAATCTTTGGTAATATCCAGCCAATCCCAAGAAACTTCTAACCTCCGTTACTGATTGGGGTGCTTTCCACTTAGTAACGGCTTCGACCTTGGAAGGGTCTACTGCTACGCCTCCAGCTGAGATTATATGTCCAAGGAAAGCTACTTCTTTTAGCCAGAACTCGCACTTGCTGAATTTGGCATACAGCTGGTGCTCCCGCAACTTTTATAGTACCAAGCGCAAATGTTCTGCGTGTTCTTCATCATCTTTAGAGTAGATGAGGATATCATCAATGAACACTACCACGAACTTGTCCATATATTCCATAAATACCTTGTTCATGAGGTTCATGAAGTAGGCCGGGGCATTGGTTAGTCCAAAAGACATCACTGTGAACTCATACAAGACATAGCGCGTAGAGAATGCAGTCTTGGGTATATCCTCGACTCTAATCTTTAGCTGATGGTATCCAGATCGAAGATCGATCTTTGAAAATACTCGGGCTCCCTTGAGCTGATCAAACAAGTCGTTGATCCGAGGCAACAGGTATTTGTTCTTAATGGTTACCTCATTTAACGGCCGGTAGTCTATGCACATCCTCATGCTTCCAGTCTTCTTCTTAACAAACAGCACTGGGGCTCCCCTCGATGAAGAACTAGGGCTTACAAAGCCTTTCTCTTGCAATTCCCTTATTTGCTTCTTAAGTTCCTCTAATTCGTTTACTGGCATCCGATAGGGTCTCTTAGCTATGGGGGCAGTGCCAAGCATGAGGTCAATGATGAACTCTATGTCTCGGTCTGGGGCATTCCAGGTAGTTCCTCAGGAAATACATCCGGGTAATCCTATATTACTAGCATTCCAACTATGGGTAGCATGGTGAATATTCCCGTAGCTCGGTCACAGAGCATGGGGTCTTGGTCCATGGCTACAGTCATCGGCGATCCCTATGGGGTAGATATGGTGACTTCTCTCCGTCCACAATCTAATACCCCTTGGTTCTTGGTCAACCAATCCATTCCTAGTATGATGTCCAGAGTTTGGGGTGGTAAAACCATAAGATTCAAAAGGAATACCACATCCTTGATCCGAATGGGCACATCCATGCACGCATGGGGTATAGTTATATTCCCCCCGGATGAATGCACTACCATTGGTCTCTTAAGGTCTACCCGGTGCAGGTTATGCTCTTTGCTTATTCTTGATGATATAAATGAATGCGAAGCTCCAGAATCAAACAAAACTTTAACTGGTGCAGAGTGGATAGAAAATATACCCATCAGCACGCTTTGGTCCTCTTGAGTTTCCTCAGCACGCACATGGTTCACCTGACCACGACGGAATCCGGTTGTAGCTTCCTTTGGCTGGGGCGTTCTGAAGAGACTGCGTCCATGTGCCGGGGCGAGGGTTCCTTGTACCGCGATGGCGTTGGCTCCGGTGTGGCTAGGAGTGTTGCGCGGCTTGGGGCAACTATTGGCGTAATGCCCAAATTCTCCGCAGCTGAAACAGTTGACATTCCTGGTAATTGGAGCTGCCAAGGTAGGTGTCGGGGTGCGGGACGGCGTTGCAGGTGGCCTGCTGACGCTGCCGGGTGCGGCAGGGCGATTTGTTGCCGCTATGGCTGGCTTCCAACCTGACGGGGTTGCTCCTTTGGGTCGCTGGGATGCCCCTTGAATTGGACGGATCATTGCACGTCTTCTTTTCCGATTGTTTTCGACCGTCCTCTGGTTGTGTTCCAATCTCACGACCTTGTTAATCAGACTTTGGAAGTTAGCATGGTATTGTCCAATCATTGGTCCTCGCTACTCGTCGTTCAACCCTTCGATGAATTTATCTATCTTCTCCTCTTCGTTCGCCAAGTCGCTTGTTGCGTATCGGGCAAGCTGGGTAAACTTGTTGAGGTATTCCTGTACCGTGGTGTTGCCCTGAAGCAATCTTTGGAATTCATTCTTCTTCATCCTCATGACAGCGGCGGGCACGAAGTTTTCACGAAAGGCTGCCATAAATTCTTCCCAAGTTGGTTCTCCAGCATCTTCCGCTCGGGTCTCCTTGTATGTGTCCCACCAGTCGCTAGCGGGTCCTTCCAACTGGTTTGTGGCGAAGATAACCCTGTCGGTTTCCCGCACTCGCACAAGGGTCAGTTTCTTCCCTATCATACGTAGCCAGTCCTCAGCGTCCATGGGTTCTTCCGTCGTGGAGAAGGTAGGCGGCTTGGCTCTCATAAACTCTCCTAAACTTAAACTTCCACGATTCCCCTGGTTGTTAGCGATGGCTTGAAGCAGTTGGGTCTGTAAAGTCATGACTTCCGCTAGGGTGGAGGGTTTAGGCTCCGGCGGGTTCTCGTTGGCCGCCGAGGCTCTACGTCGATGAGCCATCTGTACGTCGGGGATAAGGTAAGAGACTTGATCTACTAAGGTCACGATTCTAAGGGATTTTTCTTCAAGTTGTTTAAGGTGATCTTTTGAAGCAAGCTTGGTGGAATAAACTCATTTAAGACACACCATAAAACATCTTAATAGACCTTAATCAATACATCATAAGAGATACATTGGACTGCTCATACACAGTTCTATACAACACAATACAACACTAACATCGTACTACATCACACCATAACTAGGGGGAAATCTGGGTTGGCCCTTGCTATCTCAACACCATCCAAAGCAAGACCAAAACCCTTGCAGATATCCAATCTAATCATCCAACCAACCGCAGGATCCGGGTGCTACTTTTGCTCTTGTGGAATACCGGTATTGCAGATCATGCGGTTGTCTTGAGACTGATGGTGCTTGGGCAGTGGGCAACTTCTGGATACATGACCTATTTCGCCATAGTTGAAGCAACGTCGGTCTTCTTTTGCCGGTCTTGGAAGGGGGCATTTATTGAAAAAGTGTCCTAGCTTACGATAGTTGAAACAGATCAGACCCGATTTGTCACGAGGTACATTCTCCTGGGTATGTCGCACGCCTTTGTTACCACTGATGGTTTTTCCCAGGGTTGGGGTTGTTTCAAGATCAGAAACATCTTCTCTGCTAGTGGTACCAACCAAGAGTTGATTGGTGGACCATCGGAATACCTTTTGGTCTTTCCTCTTCTTATCTAAGATTATCATCAGTTGACAGTCCTTAGGTACATGATCTGTTCCTTCATACAAGAAACAAGTAATGGCTCTCATGCGGCATTCTTTCGGCATATGGGTGTCTTCACCGCAGCGACAGAGGTAGTTGCACATGCTTGCAGTGTGTCCAATTTCTCCACAACGAGTACATGCCTGGAAATCCATTTCTCCTCCACTAATGTTTTCCATGTTTTCTTCATCATCATCTCCAGAGGACATCTCTTCTGATGTATTATCTTTTGGTTTGGGCGGTCCATAAAGCTGGAGATGTTGGGTTAACTGACGTGCAACACGGAAGGTGTTGTTCCGTAGGTGTCGGGGAATCTTCACAGCATCTTCGGGCGTGAACAGCATGCCTATGATGATCATTTTGCTATCACAACCTATATTCCAGTCTAGTGACTTTCTCCTCTTAGTGCACCGCCTTTTTCTCTTTGGTCGGGATCCTGGTATACTCATCCCATGTTCCATTTCTGGTCATGGCCTGCCATCTGCTTTTGAAACTATCTTAGAGTTAGAGAGGGGTAATATCAAAATAATTTTAGTAGAGAAATGGGGACAAGAGTATAAGGGAAAACACATTCTGTTTTGTAGACATAGTTTGTAATTGAAGTAATCCTAAGTAGGGATAGTTCCCTTTAACCCGTTCTACAGGGGGTGGGGCACCATTTGGTCTTATCCTACAGTCGCACTGCTATGATACCAGCTCTGTAGACCCCCATTTTCGGAATGGGAATCATTCGTGTTCATAGTACCATTTCCTTGCATCGAGTAGTTTGGTACCCACGAAATACAGTACTAAATTATCAGGTGCAAAGTGCACGAAAGTCTTACACCAAAAGTATTACAATAATAGGCCCGAGGGCAATATTCAATACATGCAGGACCTACTGGTCCGGATACAACCAAAATCAGAGATTAGATAAGATAGCAGACGGAAGGCAGCGGCATGTCGATTGCCTACAGGCAACGACTGGGGACTAAGACCTAGTAGGCGCCTTCTTCTTCTTCGCCCACCTGGCAGTAAGCATAGGGGTCCTCCAGTTCTTCGTTCCCACCATCTGAAGGTTTGTGCGTATAGCAAGGGTGAGTACCCAACGTACTCAGCAAGCCAACACGGAAGTGATGCACATGATAGGATCATTCAAAGGATGGTTGAGGTTTATTTGTGTAAAGCCAATTTTCATAAATCATTTCACAAGCCTAACATCTAGCCAATTCAAGTTTTAGTTCCAGAGTATATTAAGTCGGCGACGGTTCTGTCTGCAATCCATCATGATACCAAGGATGGCTTCCCGCCTCCGAGTCGTCATGGTTTTCTGGGGAGTCTACCCCTTCTCGCAGGTCGAGAAGTTGAGTCCACCAGCACATAAAAAAATTATTATGCATACCAACCCATCATTTTAAAGTTTAAGAGTCTAGCCACAAGAGAAACTTGTCACGCCGCTCATTATCCGTGAGCATGGCTATTCGAATAGATTGATTTACTCACACTGCAGTGGATGTACACTTTACCCGTACTCCGCAACTGCTCATTGAATGAGCCTTCATACCTCCATATGGGACGGTCACGGCAAAGCTTTTCGATAACCTTATTTTGGCAGTACCCGCTCCATGAACTTAATTCCTCTTGCACTCTAGCTGTCCTTTCCTAGCAGTGAGAGGAGTTCTGGCGCTCCCGGGGTAAGGGGAAACTCACCAAATTCTCATTCATTACTCAACCCATAGGCCACAGCCTTATCTCAACCACCAGAACCACATCTCCACACAAGAACCACAATGTAGGGATACTGCCTCCGCTCGGCTATCTACTCTGCTAGGTCTATACCCATTCGAGAAGTACGGTTGTACTGGCTCGTTGCACGTTATAAGTCTCATGGCTCGGTCCTTAATCGACCAGGGACGACACTTGCCTTTGCTGGCATCCATCCAAATCCATCCATCCGCCCCAGTCTAAAAACACTGGTTTTGTACTTCCATTTTTCCATCAAAACTATTTTTATCATGTTTAAGGCAATGTGGCGCTCAGGTCTCCACATGCCGTATCTCAACTACCTTCCCTAAAGTAGTTGCCAAGCATAAAGCTTCTTTGTAAAGTCATGAGTATGCATGAATCTAATATAAGCATAGCTAAGCATTTTACCAAAGTTATCCTTCGGTTATATTACATCGAGGGTTACAAAGATTATATCTAAATGTAAACAATGTCAAGGCATGGTATATCAAGCATAGGTATTAATTTGTGTATATAGCGTGCATATTTGAAGTTTAAAACAACATTATTTCGCAATTGGGATCAATATGTTCGAAGAGGTGTGATGACTTGCCTTGCTCGGGACCTTCTTGACTTGTGTCTTCAGCGTACTCAACGGCTCCCTCGGATTCTATACATACGTGCGAAAGATTCAATTGAATTCGATTAGAATTCAAATAAAAACTATTAAAATAAAATAAATAGCAAAAGCAGTCCCTACGGTGATTCTATGGTCATAAACGGATTAATGATCGGGTTTTGCTAAAGTCTGAGTTGAAACGAGCGAGTTGCATTGATTTGAACTCTTGTGTTTTCTCCTGATTTAATTTACATGGGGTGGCCTTATCCCTAGTTAATGTAAGTTTATCGGCGTTATAACCGACGATCCGAAATTGTCTATTTTGACGAAAGGGGTAACGAGAGTGCTTACGTCGATTTCCTGGTTGAATTCTTAACCCTCCGGTGAGCTCGGTGTCGTGGTCAACCGATAATTGGGTTGGGAAGGAAAATATAAAACATATATATATATATGTATATATAGGGAAGGGTTAATTAGGAATTATAAAGATAGTTTTAAAATTTCTTATAAAGGTTCCCATTTGTAAATGTAATATTTAGGTGAACAAATGGGTTTCACAAAAGATAGGAATTTTTGGAGAGGGAATAGGTTAAGATGTTTGAATATAAAGTTCATAATTATTTGTAAAAGAAATTTTGGAAAAGAATAAATAATAATCTCTTGAAAATATGTAAAATTTGTTGTAAATAAAGTTTAGGGATTCAAAAGAGTAAATATAATTTTTTTATGATTTTTACTAGGCTTCTATTAATTTTAAACTCCTCAAAAGAAATGAAAATAAAATTTTTTCAAAACTTTGCGCCGGCTGGGAATCGAA
This sequence comes from Oryza australiensis, assembly GCA_019925245.2. Classification (NCBI taxonomy): domain Eukaryota; kingdom Viridiplantae; phylum Streptophyta; class Magnoliopsida; order Poales; family Poaceae; genus Oryza; species Oryza australiensis. The sequence continues at coordinate 1,025,301 of JAIFGZ020000436.1, forward strand.
CATGCACCCTCTCCCTCTCTCGGCTCGGCCCAAGCCACTAGGCTAGCGAGCCGTTCTCGTTTCCTTCTTCCTTTTTCTCTTTTTCTTCCCTTCTTCATTCCCTTCATCTTCCTCGCGAGCCCGGCAGCGGAGAACGGCCGAACAGCGGCAACCGCGACCGGAGCTTGACAACTATTGAGTCCTATACCATCTAAGTGATGTGGGGACCCTATTCCGAGGCACGGCTGGGCCGGGGAGGCAGCGAAGAGGTCCGGCGACGGCGGCCTAGCCGTGGCGGCGATGACGCACGACGACAACGAGCTCCAGCAGAGTTCCGGCCGAGATAGTGGGTCTTAGAGCATCTACGGGACACAGGGAAGCTAGCTGGGGGCTTGGATCGGCTGGAAAGGGATGGTGGTGGCCTGGAGCAGAGAGCTCGGCGGCGCTCGTCGCCGGCGAGTTCCGGTGAGAGTTAGGCTTAACCAAGCTAGGGAAAATGTAGCTTATGACATGTATATCGTTAATGTACCTTCAATTTGCCAATAAATCGATCGAAGATGACGAATTTCTAACTTTTGCTTCGGGCGGCCGATGCTAGGGTTCTTCGGCTCCTCGTCGGATTCCTTCAAAATCCAAGTGATGCGGTGGGGGTAATTTGGGGGAAGCTTGGGGGAAAAATGGAGGGAGAGATGAGGAAGAATTGCTGTATAGGAAGTTTGGCCCGGGGTGCTCAATTTATAGGCGGCCGACGGCAATGGCGATATGGGCGCGCACTGGTGCGGCGTCAGCGGCGTGGTGCGCGCGTGGCCGACGCAAGGCGCGACAAGCTACAGCATCACCGGTGAGGCTCACGTCGGGGTGGCTAGAGCACGCGCGTACGACACGGCATGGCTTGGCGGTACGACGCGGCATGGCTGGCGCTCGGCTCGACGTGGCTACGGCGGCGCGTTGAAGCGGGGCGCGCGCGATGCGACGATGGGCGAGTGGTGGCATGGGCGCGGCGTGGCTGATGGCTGCGCGGCGCGGCGGCACGGCGGCCGACGCGACGGCGCGGTACGCCTGGTACGGCGCTGGTCGCGGGCGCGACGCACGGCGCACGGTGGCGAGGGGTCCGAGCCCGGTACGGCGTCGAACAGTTGGTGACGGATGAAGAGTGACATTTCACATTTTCCCGGTTTTATTTCTACTCTCTCCCATTTCTTTTTTTCCTTCACATTTAAAATTTTAAAATATGACTTAACCCAGTCAAAAATTAAATTTTAACCTACAATTCCAACCTTATTGCCCATTTTTATTATATTATATCATATTATATATTTTTTATTTAATTCCCTTCCCATTTCCCAAAAATGTGATTTTTTGATTCAAATAAATTCTCATCAATTTTCCTGCATATCTTTTTATAATTTTTTATCTTCAAACCTTTATTTTGAAATTTCCTTTCCTTTTGGATTTTTTTAAATTATTTGGTTTTTCTCGATCTTTTAGATAAATTTCTCTTAATTTCACGCAACAAAGCTGGCAGATAAGAGACAATAAACACGACGAGATGCAAAAATACCAAAAGTTTTTGTAAGTTCCGATTTTTAATCCCCGATTTTAAATTCTTCGATTTTTAGGGTGTTACACTAGCCTTCTTGGCGAGGAGACCATCTTGCTCGATCACCATATTTCAGGCATATGAAATCAATGGGTACACATTTTACACACGGGCCCAAAACTTAAAGAGCACGAATCAGAACAGCGTTGTCTGCATGCTCCTCCACTGTAATAGGCTCTAGATCAATCTTGTTCAGGATCCCATAGATACTTTCTTAACATGAATACATGGAAAACATCATGTACTCCTCTCATAGATTCTGGTATCTGAAACCGATAAGCCAAACTTACCAACTCGAGCAATGACATCAAATGGACCAATGTATCTTGGGTAAGCTTCCCTGTTGTACCAAACCGCACAATGCCTTTGGTTGATGATACTCTGAGAAGAACCTGATAACCCATTGCAAACTCCAAATCTCTTCTTCTCACATTGGCATAACTCTTTTGCCTACTTGGTGCAGCCAATAGACTTTGCTGTATCTCCAACACCTTTTTAGATGTTTGCTGAATTATTTCAGGCCCAACCAGTGCTCTCTCACCCAAGGATTCCCAATACAATAGGGAAACACACCTTCGACCATACAAAGCCTCAAACTGGGCCATCTTACTGGCATGAAAACTATTGTTATAAGCAACCTCCACTAGACCAATATGATCCTCCCAACTACCCTTCCAAGAACGGACACAAGCACGAAACATATCCTCCAAGGTCTGAATTGTCTACTCTGACTGACCATCTGTTTGAGGGTGAAAAGCTATGCTAAGAGAAATTTTAGTGCTCGTAGCACGCTGTAAACTCTGCCACAACATTCATACAAATTTAGAGTCCCGATCAGATACAATTGACCTAGGTACACCATGCAACCTCACCAGTTCCTTGATATACAAGTGGGCTAAATCCTTAGCCAAGCTAGTCGTCTTTATTGGAATGAAATGTGGAAATTTTGTGAGTCTAACCACAACAACCCATATGGCATCTTTCCCTCAAGGAGAAAGAGGTAATCCAACCAAAAAATCCATCGTAATATGCTCCCATTTCCACATTGGTATCTCCAACGGCTGTAACAATCCCGCAGGTATCTTATGTTCAGCCTTAACCTGCTGGCAAACATCACAAGTTGCCACATACTTGGCAATATCCACTCTCATTCTTTTCCACCAAAAACTCTGTTTTAGATCTCTGTACATCTTGGTCTCTCCAGGATGAACAATGTAAGGAGTTCTATGAGCCTCGCTCAAGATTTCCATTTTCACCTCTGACTTTTCTGGCACACAAAGACGTCCACTGAAGTGAATCAAACCATGATCATCTATGATGAAATCTCGTGGCCTACCATCCAAAATCCTCTTATGAACCTCCTCAAGCAAACAATCATGTTATTGGGCTTCATGCACACTATCGAGCAAGGAAGATTGCACAGATATTAGAGTCTCTTCACGTGTGTTGCTACTTCTTACGTTCATACATAAATCCCCAAGCGCACATGAATACCATTGTAGCATTTTACCCATGAGTATTTTGGGGTGTCATATCTTATCCTAAAGGAAGACGGAGGTCGAGAAGACTATACTAAGTTACTATGAATATTCATATGTTATAGTTGAGCTGCCAAAGTCTAGCCAGGGGTAAGAGGTAACATGATAAAAGGGTAGTGTGATGCACACAAAAGAGTCGTAGTAAATGATATACTAATGCTAAGACGAGAATATAGTATTAGAGCTAAGTTCTTAATGTGTTTCTAGTATAATTGCATAGATTATACAAACAATTACGTTGATGGGTTACTTGCATCAAATATTTTGTAAAGTCAAAGAGTAGATCCAAGAAGAATACTAGACATGAAACCATGATCAAGCTTGTGCATTAATGTGGAAGGGGATATGTGAGTGGAAAATTGAAAAAATAAGTTGGTGACTCCTTTAGATATGGTCCTCCTCCCTATCTTTTATTTAGAGAACATGGCTTGTTTTTCTCTTTTTGCTCAAGAATATTTGTTTCTTCTCTTGTGACCATTCTGATTTTCTCACATCTCCATCGTATATTTATATTTTTTATATTTGTTATTTTTTAGGCTCATGTCTCATTTGGCATGGATAGGAGAATCGAGAATCATAATCATTTGGAGCCTTTATTTTGTGGAGGGATGATGGTGGATGCCGACTTTTGGTGTAGAAGTTTTGCATATGGTAGTAAATGTGATATTTTTGCTAAACTACTAGTGTAGAAGGAGAGCAATTTAGGTGGTGGGTATGCACAAGACGATCATGAAAGAAAGAAAAAAAATCTAACAAGGGTCTAACCATTTGACCGAACTCAAAATGACTACAACCAGCATATGTATAGGATTTTGCATGTAAACAACATATGGCTTCGTTAGAAATTTATCATCATTGAGGAACTCATCAATTTGTCTTTTTGAATATATAAACTCCGGATTGAAGTTTCACTTAGAACAAAATCATAGTAGCTCTACTTTACCATATCATATCCCACAGCAACCTATATTTAGATTATGCACTTGCCACCCACAAGTTTTCAAGTTCAATGTAATATACTCAATCCAACAAATTCAAAACTTGGAGAATGCTAAGTTGTAAACTATGCACAAAAGGAAAATAAAACAGAGCAACTATTCATCATTTCCAAAGTGAGGGAATTAAACATTCTTACTGCGTATAGCTACCTTATTGGTATTTCTAATTTTTTTAGATGCAATGCAAGAAATAAAAGATATGACTTAACTCACGTAGGGACCCTACCCCAAGCTTGTTTCTTGTTCACGGTCCGCGATAGGGATTGAACCCTTGCGAACGGAAGTAGGTCATCAAGTCGGATTGGCCTTGCTGCAATGGTGAGACACATTTCAGCAGCTGAAAAAGAGCAAGAAAACACAAGAACACTTGAGACAGGTTAAGTGTTAGTTCAAAGCAAGTTAGTCGTCCGAGAGTTAGTTGTTCTTGTGGAGCTTGGGTGCCACCACAAATCGTTCTTGTGGGGTAGTAGTACCACCACAATACGTTCTTGCAGCACAACACGCGGAGGAAACTCGAGATGCAAAAAAACTTGGGAAATGTTTTTGATGTACTTAGAGCCAGAACACCATGAGAACTCAAAGAATTATCATCATTAAAAACTCAAGTTCAAATATTTTTTATGCATGATTCAAAAAGATTAAACAAGCTATGCGAGTATGCAGAATTGGAAGTCAAAAATTTCAAGGAAATCAAATATGCATTTGGAAAAATTAAATATGAGGTAACTACCAATTTACCTCTCGGCAAGGACTCACCATTTTAAGTCTGAAGAGTAGGATTTTCTCCATACTTGATCTCTATTGTTGGACGGTCCATCTTCCTTTCCCTGCATTATTAGGATTCAGCGGATCGCGAGTGGTTTTACCCCCTCGTATGGTCACCACACTAACATTTTCTAAGGAAGCTTCGGGTTGCCCGGAATCTTCCCCGATTCGAATGATGGGATAATAGTAGCTAATTGAGCTAATTGAGTTTCTAGCATTTTTATTAAAGCTCAATTTATTGTTGATAGCTGAAGAAAGACCTTTCATTTTAACATTTATGCTTTCTAAGGTCTTGTCGTTGGCAGCTAGTCTTTCAGACATTGTTTCATTAATTTTATCTTTTCCTAAGACAAGATCTTTCATGGAGGGTTGATTCAAATTAAAATTGCTAAAAGAGTTTTTACCTCCTTGATAATAAGGGCGTTGTTGATTCCACCCTTGGCCTCCTTGTGGACAATACCGATTGCTGATGTTCATGTAGCATATGTCTAGGTCTCGGGGCAATTACTCCCTGAGCGGTCGATGTTGCCACATACCTCGCACGTCATGCGAGCGTCGATAGCTTGGACATTGTACATTCCTTTGGTCTTGTCGTCCAATCTCTTCAATAGGAGGTCCAGCTTAGCCGCGAGAATGTTTGTTTCCTTAACGGTATGCATGCCCCGCTTAAAGGTTTGGAGACGATCACCGCTCCACCCTTGGTTGGAGACCATCTTCTCAATTAGCTCCCTTGGGTTAGCAACGGTTAACGACAAGAAAGCTCCTCCTGCAGCAGCATATATATGATCACGGGCAGCCGTAGTTAACCCGTTATAGAAATTTTGAATGACAAGCAAATCATCCATCCCGTCGTGAGGGCAAGCCAAGATGTACTCTTGGAAACACTCCCATACTTCGGGGATTGACTCGTCTGACGCCTGCTGGAAGCTTGAAATTCTTTTACGAAGGGCATTGGTTTTACCCATCCGGAAGAAGTTCATGAGGAACGCGTTGGAACATTTGTCCCATGAGAGAACGAAAATAGTTTGAGTCGGATGGCATCTTGGGTGACTCCCCTGATGTTGAAAGTGTTGCAGATCTCCAGGAATGATTGGAGATGAGCAATTGAGTCCTCGTTGGCTTTCCCACGGAATGGGTTAGCCTGCACCATAGTAATTAGCCTGGTAAGGATGTTGGTAGCCACGAGAGCCAAAAAGTCACGGAGGGTCTTTTGGGCCATTTCCGTTGAGCTTGATGATGCGTTGGTGGCCAGTTCTCTTGTCGAGAGGCTCACTTGAGGGGGAACGACATGAGGTCAAACTAGTGCTTTCGAATTTGGATTGTAATTAGTTGGCAAGTTAAAACCGGTCATTCACTATCCTGTTTTCACATAAAAGAGAAAACAGACCAAGGTAAACCTGCTAGAGGAAAGGTAAATCAACTATGAACATATCAATAAACAAGTAAATAATATTTCTTCATAGACCTCTGTCTTCCCCAGCAATGGCGCCAAAAATGCTTGTTGGTATTTCTTACGTCACAAATAAATCCGCAAGCGCACGGATAGACCATTGTAGCATTTCACCTAGGAGTATTCCGGGGTATTGTATTTTATCCAAAAGGAAGATGGAGGTCAAGAAGAGAATACTAACTTACTATGAATATTCATATGTTATAGTTGAGCTGTCAAAGTCTAGGCAGGGATAAGAGGTAACATGATAAAGGGGTAGTGTGACACACCCACAGAAGAGTCCTAGTAAATGATATAGTAATGCTAAGTGGAGAGTATAGTATCGAGCTAAGTTCCTAATGTACTTCTAATATAATTGCACGAGACTATACAAACAATTACGTTCATGGTTAGTGTAACACCCTAAAATTCGAAGGCTTAAAATCAAAATTTAAAAATCTTTTGAATGATTGCATGCCTCTTATTTTCAAGTCTTCGTTGCCAAGTTAGAAATAAAAGAATATTTATTTAAAGGGGAAAAGTCGATAGGGGTTAAAAGCACTAAAAAGAAAAATTTTTTGAAAAATGAAAATTGGGAATAAAATTATAAAAATATAAGTATGGGGAAAACTAAGGTTTAATAAAAATGTACTTTTTGACAAAATGATACTTAAATTCATGAGTAAATACAAAAAACACTAAATTTTTAACAAAAAGGAAATTATAAAAATAAAGTTGGGCAAAAATTTAAAGATATAATTAGATTTACATTTGAGACAAAAATTATATTTAATTTTATGGGTGAAATGCAAAAGTAATGAATAATAACAATTAAAAAATAAAAAAAATAAAATGAGAAAAATGTGAAAATGCAATGTTCATTCGCCCCTAGGTGTTCGATGCGGCCGCTCCTCGCGGCCCGCGTGCCGTGGCCGTCGCACCACCCTTGTGCCCCACGGCTCTCCCTTTGCGCGCCGTGTGCCGTCCCATCGCCGCCTTGCGCCCTGTAGACCCCCTTTTTGTAACAGGAATCAATCGTGTTCATAGTACCATTTCCTTGGATCGAGTAGTTTGGTACCCACGAATACATTGCTGAATCATCAAGTGCACAATACATCCATTGAATTATGCAAAATATTACAATATAGGGCCCGAAGGAAATGTCTACAACATAGGACCAAACGGTCCGGAATAAAAAAAATAGATAAGGCAGCGGAGAGAAGGCAGCGGCACGCCATTGCCACAGGCAACGACCGGAGCTAAGACCTACTGAAGGCCATCATCCTCCACACCCTTCTGGTAGTACGCATATGGGTCTTTAGGGTCTTCATCACCCACATCTGAATGTTTGTGCATATAGCAAGGGTGAGTACCAACCGTACTCAGCAAGCCACCATAACAGCGATGCACATGATAGGGGATAATCAAGGAATGGAAGTGGTTCTTTTGCATAAAGCCAGTTTTAAAATTCTTTTCACAAACCTAAGACCTAAGACTGATCAAGTTTTATTTCCACACTTCAGTTAATCAAGAACGGTTCTGTCCACTATCCATTGTGATCCCAAGCATAACTTCCCGCCACTGGATAGTCATGATTTTCTCGGGTCTACCCCTTCTTGCATTCTCGAGAAGTTGATCCACCAGCACATAAAAATCATCATGCATGCCCATCTGTAACACCCTGAAAATTGGAGAATTTAAAATCGAGAATTAAAAATCGAAGCTTACAAAAACTTTTGATTTTGTTGCATCTCGTCATGTTGTTGCTACTTATTTGCCAATTTTTGTTGCGTATTATAAATAAAATAAAAATTTATTTAAGAAAAAAATGGAAGAAGCTGAATAGGTTAAAAATACTAAAAGTAAGAAAATTCCAAAACAAAGATTAGAAATAAAAAAATATAAAAGAATATAAATAGAAAGGGCTAAGGGTTAATAAAAGTGTATTTTTGGATCAAAACCTTATTTTTGAGAGAAGGTGGTAATAATCAGTAAATAGAATAAATAATATTTAAATAAAATTATAAAAAGATGTATAGGGAAGCCTAGGGTTGATGTTGAATCAAAATTATATTTTGGAAGAAAAATAGATAAAATATATATAATATAATATAATATAAGTGGGCAAAGATTGAAAATATAGTTTAAAATTTCATTATTGTCAGGGCCAAATCATATTTTAATTTTATTAGTGAAAACAAGAAGGAATAGGAAGAAAATAGAATTTAAATCGGGAAAATCGGAAATCACACTGTTCATCGCCCGCCAGGTGTTCGACGCCGGTCTTGCCGTACTACGTGCACGTCGCGCACGTCGCCGCGACACTGCGCGTCGCACGCGCGCGTTCCCGGCCTGCCCCAGCGTCAATGCACCGTACGCGCCGTTGCGTTGCTCGCCCTGTTCCACGTCGCGCCGTGCGTCGGCCACGCACGAGCCACGCCGCTGACGCCGCGCCAGGCCCCCCTCCCCCCATGCACACACCACGCATCGCCCCTAGCCGCCGGCCCTCCCCCGAGTGTGCACGGCTCCCGCTGCGTGTTGCCACGCGTCGCCCTTCACCCAGGCCCCCTCTCCGGCGCTCACCGCACGTCGCCGTGCCCCCCACGCACGCGTGCCATGGCCGCCGGTGTCGCCTGAACCAATACCGACATAGAACCCCTATAAAAAGGCCCCGATAGGTCGAACTTTGTATACCAAATCTCTTCGTGAATCACACCTCTCCAATTCCAATTTCCCCCACCTATTACGCACTGAGCTGTTCCAATTTGATCAAGAACCGAAGAACCCTAGCTGTAGCCGCCCGAGGCCGATTCTCCAAAATTTGTCATCTTCGGCTGATTTCCTCTCCGATTGAAGGTAGAGATACAATCCTCATGTCAATAGCTTCCTTTCCCCTAGTTTTCCCGAGCCAAACCATCACCGGAGCACGCCGCCAACGAGCATCACCGTGCTTCCCCTGTTCGGCCGCCACGCGCACAGGTCGCCAGGCCAATGCCGTGCTTCTCCGGCCAAACACTTGCCATAGCTAGCTTCCCCACACCTTGTAGATGCTCCCAAGCCCCTTAGTTAGGTTGTGCCGCTGCCGGAATACCACGGCGACGAGCGTCGCCGCCGCCACGGCCACCTCACCGTTGCCGGCATGCCCCGCCGCCTCTCTGGCCCGGCTAAGCCATGGAATGGAATCCCCGTAGCTCCTAGATGGTGTAGAACCCCTTTGCCTCCTAGAGCTAGCCCTCCCTCGCCGCCGCCGACCCCATCTCCCCGGCGTCGGCCCTGAGGAAGAAGAACAGAGAAGAGAGAGAGAGAGAAAAGAAAAAAAGGAAAGAAAGAAAAGGAAAATGAAAAGGAAAAAAGAAAGAAAAAGAAAAAAATAAAATAGGAAAAGAAATATAATATAGGAAGAATATTTGGGAAATTTTAAATAGAAATTTATTTCCTGAAATAAAGATTTTAAGGGACAATTATAGGCTAAATATTGAATAATATTAAAATTGAATTTTTGCCTAAGTTAATTTAGAAATTATTTATGTAAGTATTAATTTCATCACATGAACTTCTTTCCAAAAACTTAAATTAAAATTCAAATTATTATGAGTAACATCGCACTTTAGGGTAGTTGAGTAGGATTCGTTCTGACCTCGGGTTGTTTACCCGATAAAAATTAAAAATAGAATTTGACTTAACAATTTCTTTTCGATATAAAACTTCTAAATCCTCAGAACATACTATTCCTAAAACTTGAGACAAAATAGCTTGGGATAATGCCACCATATGATTACTTAAAACGGTAAAACACGAGAACTTCACATTAACGTAACTCGCTCGTTTTAACTCGAATTCTTGTGTAGCTCGAACTTAAATTTATTTAACACGGTAGGTTCGTCTTAGGGACCGCTTTAACACTTCATTTGGTTTTTATTGGATTTTATTGAATTCCAAACGAATTCAATCCTTTCTTTTTGCACGTACGAATAGTATCCGAGGAAGCAAGCATTGATTACGCGGAAGACCCCGTCCAACAAGTGTGCGAGCAAGGAAAGTCATCACTCCCTTTGAACATGTTGATCCTAATTGCGAAATGATATTGATTTAAACTTCAAATATGCATGTTATACACAAAATACCTATGCTTGATATGCCATGCCTTGATATTGCTTACCCTTAGATATAATCTTTGTAACCCTCGATGTGATATAACCGAAGGAAACCTTCGGTAAAATGCTTAGCCATGCTTATATTAGAATCTTGCATACTCATATTTTCACAAAAGCTATATGCTTTGGCAACTACCTTAGGAAAGGTAGTTGAGATACGGCATGTGGAGACATGAGCGCCGCATTGCCTTGAACATGATGAAAATAGTTTTGATGGAAAAATGAAAGTACAAAACCAATGTTTTAGACCGGGGCGGCTGGATGGATTTGGGTGGATTCTAGAAAAGGCATGTATTGTCCCTGTTCAATTAAGGACTGAGCCATGAGACTTACAACTTAGAACGAGCCAGTACAACCATACTTCTCGAATGGGTATAGACTTAGCGGAGTAGATAGCCGAGCAGAGGCAGTATCCCTGCATAGTGGTTCTTATGATGAGAAGTGGTTTGTGATGTTGAGATGAGGCTGCGGCCCACATACTGAGGTGATGAATCAAATCGAAATTAATTATAACTTAAAGACTGAGAGAGTTTCCCTTACCCCGGGAGCGCCAGAATTCCTCTCACTGCTGGAAAGGACGGCTAGAGTGCAAGAGGGTTAAAGTTCATGGAGCAGGTACTGCAAAAATAAGGTAATCGAAAGGCTTTGCCGTGACCGTCCCATATAGAGGGATGTAGGCTCATTCAATGAGCAGTTGCGGAGTACGAGTAAAGTGTACATCCATTGTAGTGTGAGTAAATCAATCTATTTAAATAGCCGTGCTCGCGGATAATGAGCGGCGTGACAAGTTTCTCTTGTGGCTAGACTCATAAATTTTAAAATGATGGGTTGGTATGCATAATGTATTTATGTGCTGGGGAACCAACTTCTCTATCTGAGAGAATGGGGAGATACCCCCAGAAAACCATGACAACTCGGAGGCGAGAAACCATCCTTGATATCACGATGGATGACAGACAGAACCATCGCCGATTTAATATACTCTGGAACTAAAACTTGACCTGGCTAGATGTTAGGCTTGTGAAAGGATTTATAAAAATTGGCTTTGCGCAAATAAACCTCAGCCATCCTTTGAATGACCCTATCATGTGCATAACTTCCGTGTTGGCTTGCTTGAGTACGTTGGGTACTCACCCTTGCTATACGCACAAACCTTCAGATGGTGGGAACAAAGAACTGGATGACCCCTATGCGTTTCACCGATTTAATTTATTATGAGGTGGCATTATTCCAAGTTAATTCACATTGAAATTTAGAAACATTGTAATTGACGGTTCAAAAATATTATACCAAAAAGAAATTGTTAAACTCCAATTTTCAACCTAATCTATCGGGCCATCAAGCCCTAGGGTTAGAATTAATTAAATCCAAAAATAATTTACTCTAAAGCTTGACACTACATTAATTAATTTAGATTTTAAATTTTACAAGGTTCATATAATAAAATTTAGTGTCTAATAACAAATTAAATTATAACTAAGTTTCTAATGTTATAATTATTCCTAAATCAAATTTATGCGACAATTAAATTCTTAATATTATATTTAATATTTAGTCTCTAATTATTCCCTAAAAATTCTATTCCAACAATATATTTTTATTCCAATTAATATATAGGGTGGTCATGAATTTAAAATTCATAGTACCATGAAAAATTATGAACTTCAATTTAATTCCAAATTTTGTCGACCGATAAGTCCGGGTTTAAAATAATTAAATTCGAAAAGATATTACCCTAGAGATTGACACTATATGCAATTCTAAATTTTGTAAAAATTCATGGTATAAAATTAATATTGAATAACAAGCTAAATTTAAATTCCTAAAGTGACGGTTAAATAAATCAATTTAGGTGATAATTAGTATTTTTAGTTTTTAATTAATTCAAAAATAAAAGATTTCATCCAAGAAAAGGACATATATTTTTACTCAAAAATTTCCCCAAATATTTTCCAAAATATTTTTCTTATTTTTTCTTTCTTTTTCTTCTTCTTTTTCTTTCCTTTTTCTTTTCTCTTTTTCTTCCTTCTTTCCTTCTCATGTGCTTCTTCTTCCTCCCTCTACCCTCTCCCTCTCTCTCTCCTTCGGCTCCCTCTCTCATTCTCTCAGCCAAACTAGTGCACGGGCGGCTAGGGTGGCACGGCGGCATAGGGGAAAGGGGGCGACTTACCCGACGGCGAAGGGGCGACGCGGCACGGTGAGGAGGAGAGGGAAAAGGGAAGAGGTGCGATGGGGAGGGTTAGGGGTAGGCGCGGGCGGCTTTTATAGAGACGTCTTTGGCGCGGCGAGGGGAAGGGGCCGGAAGGCGGCGTGGGCATTGGTGATGTCTTGCTCGAGGTGCGAGGTGGCGTGGCACGGCTGCGCGCGCATCGTGGGTCGACGCATGGCGTGGGCGGCGCAGGCAGCGTACGGCGTGGGCGCGCGCGTGCGAGGGGGTGCCGGGCGGCGCGTGGCGCGGGCACGCGTGCGCGAGGGGTCGGGCGGCATGCGGCGGCACGCGCTGGGTACGCGCGCGACGGTGGGGGAGGGGCCGGGTCAAACAGTTGGCGCGCCATGAATAGTGAAGTTTTTCCTTTTCTCGATTTTCTTTTCTTTTTCCTTTTGTGTTCCACTTATACTAAAAATATAATTTGGTCCCAAAATAAATTTAATTAGATTTTAACTTTTTAATCTTTTACCAACTTTATTATTATTATTTGCATATACATATATATTTCTTTCTTTATTTATAATTAAATATTTGTTTTATATTTTCCCAAAAATAAAATTTTGAGCCAAAAGTAAATTCTTATCAACCTTAGCTTTTCCAATTGTATAGTTTTTTATTTCTATTATTTGTTTTGCAATTTTTTCCTATCCGGGTTTCGAAACCTTTTCTGACTTTTCCAACTTTCAAATAAATATTCCTTTATTTATAACACGCAATAAAACATGCAAATAAGAGGCAAAAATTTACGACAATATGCAATAATTCAAAAATTTTTGTAAGCTCTGAATTTTGAATTTTTGATTTTTTTAAGTCTCCGATTTTCACGGTGTTACAATACCCATTCGAGAAGTACGGTTGTACTTGCTCGTTTCATGTTTATCTCATGGCTCGGTCCTTAATTGACCCGGGACGGCACTTGTCTTTGCTGGAATCCACCCAAATCATCCAGCCGCCCCAGTCTAAAACATTTGTTTGTTTTAGTTTTTCATCTAAGAAACATTTCATCATTGTCATGGCAATGTGGCGCTCATGTCTCCACATACCGTACATCAACCACCTTCCCTAATGTAGTTGCCCAAACATATAGCATTTGATAAATATGATTGTGCATGAATCTAAAATAACATGGGCTAAGCATTGTAAAAGAACGACTCTGATCGCACGATACTGTAGGGTACAAAGAATAAACGAGTATTCAATATCAAGGTAGGGCATATAACAAGTATGAGAGTTTATATGTGTATAGCATGCATATTTGATTTTAAACAAACATAACTTCGTAAAAAGGTTCAACATGCTCAAAGGTAGTGATGACTTGAGTTGCTCGCAACCTTGTTGGCCTGGGTCTTCAAAGCACTCAGGTGCTCCCTCGGACTATATAATAACATGCGATCAAACCGATTGAATTCGATTAGAATTCAAATAAAATCACCAAAATGCCAAATAAAATTGCAATAGTTGATCCCAGAACTAGACTATGATTTTAGATAAATTTAGGTTCAAGTTTCGACGAAATCCGAGTTAAAACGAGTATGTTATAATAATTTGAAGGTTTGCGATTTTACCGATTTAATTTATTATAGTGTGGTATAATTTCGAGTTAGTTTATTTCATTTTAGAAAAAGAAATAGTGGTCGATAATTAAATCTCCGGAAAGGAAAGGTAAAATCCAAGTTTTATCCAATTTTATCGGACCGACAAGTGCGAGGTTTGAATTAATTAGATTCCAAAATAATATCACACTAGCGTTTGTCACCATTTAGAATTTTAAATTTTATAAAATTCCTATGACAAAACTAATATTAATAGTAAAATAAATTATAATTAAATTGCTAGAGCGATAATTAAATAAATCAATCTATGTGATAATTAATATTTCATTCTTAATCAATTTCAAAAATAAAGATTTTATCCCAAGAAAAAGAACATATATTTTTGCTAAAAACTTTTCCCAAATATTTTCCCAAAAATTTATTTTTTTCCTCTTTCTTTTCTTTCTTTTTCTCTTTTTCTTTTCTTCTCTTTTTTTCTTCCTTCTTCCTTTCCCTCCTCTTCCTCTTGCCTTTTCGTTTTCTTCCCTCTTCTTCTTCTTGCTCGGCGGCACGAGCAAGGGCGTAATGGGGGAGAGAAAGGAGGAGAGAGGAGGCCTCACCGGCGCGGGGCTCCCGATGCGGCATCGGCGACATGGCGGGCGGTGACGGCGGTGCAAAGCGGTGATGACGAGGCGGCGGTCTTTGCGGCGCGGAGGTTCGCGGTGGCCGGGAAAAAGGGAGGAGATGGGGGAGTGGGTGTGGGGGAATGGCGTGGGGAGGGAGAGGAGCGTGGGACACCTTTTATAGGCGATCGGTGGCGAGGGGAAAAGGGAGGGTCGGGAAGGGGTGGCGCGGGTGGCGCGCGCGGCGCGGAGGAGGAGGCGGGCGCGGCGCGGCAAGGCGATGGCGGCACGATGTGGGCGCGCGACGCGAGGCGGCACGGCGCGGCGTGTGCGGCGGCGGGCCGGCGGCAACGTACGGGCGCGGTGCGGGCGCGCGCGGTGTGGGGCCCCGTACGTCGTCGAACACGTGGCATCCATGAAAAATGAATTTTTCTTTTTTTTGATTTCTCTTTTTTATTTGTTCCTTTTGCATTGCACCCATAAAATTAAAAATATAACTTTGGCCCCAAATATAAATTTAATTTTAATTTTAATTTTTTAATCTTGTCCCAACTTTATTATATATATATTTAATACCATTTTTATTTATAATTTAATATATATATTGTATTCTCCCCAAAAATAAAGTTTTGATCTAGAAGTAAATTTCTATCAACCTTAGCTTGTCCCAATTGTATATTTTTATAATCTTGTTTTATTTCTAATATTCGTTTGCAATTTCCGTTTCTTTTAGGGTTTTCGGAACCTTTCCGACTTTTATTTCTAATAAATAATCCTTTATTTATAACACGCAACAAAACTCGCGAATAAGAGGCAAATAATTACGACAAGATGTAACAATCTAAAAGTTTTTGTAAGCTCCGAATCTTAAATTTTTGATTTTTAAGTCTTCGATTTTTAGGGTGTTACAAACCTACCCCCTTAAATAAATCTCATCCCCGAGATTTCTTACCGGTTGTCAAATAAGATGCTCGGCTTCATATTGGGCCACGTATAGCCACGTATTCGGCTAGGTCCCTCTTCATATTGGGCCAGCAGTATTCCTCCTTCAGATCCTGGTACATTTTCGTGCTGCCAGGGTGTAGCAAATATGATGATTCGTGTGCTTCCTTCAGGATCAATTCTCTCAAACCACCTTGCTCAGGCACGTAGATCCTTTTTCTTATACCATAGGGCTCCATTGTCGTCTACCGAGAATTCCTTCGCGTGCCCAGCGGCCATGTGCTCTTTGATCATTTGGATTTTTCCATTATCCTTTTGAGCTTCTTTTATTTGAGTCCTCAGAAGAGGTTGGATTTCCAGCGAGTTTAATTCTCCGTGAGGAATCAGGTGCAAGTTAAGTCGAGCCATTTCTTCTTGGAGCTCACTGGCCATACCTTCAAGTCTCATATGGTTGCATTGGGCTTTGCGGCATAAAGCGTCGGCCACTACATTCGCCTTGCCGGGTTGGTAATGGATTTCTAGATCGTAATCCTTGATCAATTCCAACCACCGTCTCTACCGTAGGTTGAGATCAGGCTGAGTAAAGAAGTATTTCAGGCTCTTGTGGTTAGTGTATATATCGCAGTGATTCCCAATTAGATAGTGTCTCTAGATTTTTAACGCATGAACAACTGTTGCCAATTCCAAGTCATGTGTGGGGTAGTTTTCCTCATGGGGCCGTAGTTGTCTCGAGGCATACGCCACGACCTTTCCATCCTGCATCAATACGCCTCCTAGTCCTTGTCGGGACGCATCACAGTATATCACAAAGTCCTTACGGTTGTCAGGTAGGATTAAGATTGGGGCGGTGGTTAACTTTTCTTTTAGTTGGTCCAAGGCTTGCTGACATTGCTCGCTCCAGGCGAATTTCTTCTCTTTCTTCAGAAGTTGAGTCATGGGTCGGGCTATTGTGGAAAACCCTTCAATGAATCTCCGGTAATATTCGGCCAATTCCAAGAAACTCTGGACCTCTGTTACCAACTTGGGTGCTTTCCATTCCGTAACACCTTCAACCTTGGCAAGGTCTACTGCTACTCCTCCGGCTGAGATTACATGGCCAAGAAAAGCGACTTCCTTAAGCCAGAACTCACATTTACTAAACAGATGCTCTAGTAGTTTTTCCAGTACCAATCATAGGTGCTCTGCATGTTCCTCATCATCCTTGGAATAGATAAGAATATCATCGATAAAGACCACCACGAACTTATTCAGATATTCCATGAATACTTTGTTCATTAGGTTCATGAAATACGTCGAGGCATTGGTCATTCCAAAAGACATTACTGTGAACTCCTACAAGCCATAGCGCGTAAAGAATGTTGTCTTGGGAATATCTCTGGCCCTAATCTTCAACTGATGGTATCCTGACCGAAGATCAATCTTTGAGAACACTTGGGCACCCTTGAGTTGATCAAATAAGTCATCAATTCGAGGTAATGGATACTTGTTCTTGATGGTCACTTCTTTCAACGATCGGTAATCTACACACATCCTCATACTTCCGTCCT
The DNA here is from genome assembly GCA_019925245.2 of Oryza australiensis. Lineage (NCBI taxonomy): Eukaryota > Viridiplantae > Streptophyta > Magnoliopsida > Poales > Poaceae > Oryza > Oryza australiensis. The sequence continues at coordinate 1,042,617 of JAIFGZ020000436.1, forward strand.
TCTTGTAGTTCTCGGGGCTCCCCAGGGAGAAGAACTAGGGCATACAAATCCCTTTTCTTATAGTTCTCAGATTTGCTTCTTGAGTCCTTCTAGTTCGTTAGCCGACATTCGGTAGGGTCTCGTGGATATGGGGGCAGTACCAGGCATTAGGTCAATGATAAATTCTATGTCATGGTCAGGGGGCATTCCAGGCAATTCCTTAGGAAATACGTCCGGGTAATCCTGCATTGCTAGCATCCCGCACATAGGTAGCATGGTAAATATTACCGCAGCTCGCTGACATAGCATCGGGTCTCGATCCATGGCTATGTTTATCGGTGATCCCCATGGGGTGGATACAGTGACTTCTCTTCGGCCATAGTCAATGACTCTCTTGTTCTTAGTCAATCAATCCATTCCCAATATGATATCACGAGTTTGGGGTGGTAGTACCATAAGTTTTGAAAGAAATACCACGTCTCTAATCTAGATGGGCACGTTGATGCCAGCATGGGGTACGGTTATATCTTCCCTGATTGAGTGTACTAACATGGGTCTCTTTAGTTCTACCCGGTGCAGGTTGTGTTGTTTGCTTATTAGTGATGGTATGAATGAATGCGATGCTCCGGAATCAAATAAGACTTTATCTGGGGCAGAGTTGATAGAGAACATGCCCATTAGCATGCTCTGATCTTCCTGTGCCTCTTTGGCACGCACATGGTTCACTTGTCCGCGATGGAATCTAGTAGCAGACTCATTGGGTTGTGGCGTTCGGAACATACCGTGTCCAGCAGCAGGGGTAGTAGTTCCTTGTACAGCTGTTGTATTGGCACCAATGCAAATTGGGGTGTTGCGTGGCTTGGGGTAGCTGTTGGAGTAGAGCCCAAACTCTCCACAGTTGAAGCAATTCACATTTCTCCTTCCAGGGGCGGCCAAAGTAGGTGTCGAAGTTTGGAACTGGGTTGTGGTTGGCCTGCTGACTTATTAGGTGTAATTGGACGACCGGTTGCCACGACGTTTGGCTCCTATCCAGATGGAGTGGCTTCCTTTGCTAGCCTTGGAAGGCGGCATTTATCGAAATAGTGTCCCGGCTTACGGCAGTTGAAACAAATCAGACCCGATTTATTACGAGGTACATTCTTCTGGGTCTGTAGCATGCCTCTGTTACCACTAGTGGTCTTCACTGAGGTGGGGGCTGGTTCATGATCAGAAACATCTTTACTGTTGGTGGTACTAACCATGAGTTGACTGACGGACCATCAAGATATCCTTTGATTTTCCCTTTCCTTATCTAGGATCAAAATCAGTTGACAGTTCTTAGGCACATGATCTGTTCCCTCACACAAGAAACATGTAATGATTCTCATGGGGCATTCTTCTGGCGTATGGGTGTCCTCACCACAATGGCAGGTGTGGATGCACATGTTTGCAGTGTGTCCAACTTCCCCACAACGAGTACATGCTTTGAGCTCCATTTCTTCTTCACTAACATCTTCCAAGTTTGCTTCATCATCATCACCAGAGGACATCTCTTCCGATGCATCATCTTCTGGCTTGGGCAGACCATAAAGTTGGAGATGTCGGGTTAACTGACGTGCACCACGGAAGGTATTCTTCCTCAGGCGTCGGGGAATCTTCTCAGCATCTTCGGGAGTAAACATTATGCCTGTGACGAACATCTTGCTAGCACCACCTGTATTCCATTCTGGCAACTTTCTCTTCTTAGACTGGAGTGGTGGTGAACCAAAATCTTAGCCGATTATTTCACCAAAATCTTTACTCTTTCTTGTGCGCTGCAGCTCTTCTTCGATCGGGGTCCTAGTATACTTGTCCCATGAACTGTTTCTTACGTCATGACCTTGCTCAATGAAACCATTGCAGGTGTCAAGTGTTACCCTCCAACCTAATGGCGGGGTTGGTGCCATCGCCTCCTGAGGTCGTGACGACATACTTGCAGAAGTCACTAGGGCTTGTATCGGGACATACTAGCGTTGCTCTGGATACTGACCCTGAGCTTGCATCCGTTGCATCATCATGGCCATCAACTACATCTGATTAGCCACTATCTGGGCTAGGGTTGAGTCCACAGAAGAAGGAGGTGGAGTGCTCACAGGGTTGTTCTGAGTTGATCCATGGGACTGCTGAGGTCTTGATTTAGTGACACTGCCCTTGGCTTTACCCATCTATTGCCGAAGAAGAAAGGAGAGGGGAAAGAAGAGGTTTAAACTAAAGATGAGACCTTAATTCGCTTATTACTGATCTAATGTGATTATACTTTTATTGTTCTAGTTGATTAAACAAACAACCTAGTATGGTCACATCCCCACCACTGATGTAAACCATATACCTACACATAGCAAAGAACACACGGCCTAGCAACTATTGATGGTACTCTTCCGGGAAAAGATTTGGATTTTAGGTGAGCTCCAGGAAATCTTCGCTTGATCCTCGAGAAGCGCTGACTCGGGGCTGCTTGGCTCGATCGGTTTGGTTGAAGCTTGGACTTGACTTGGCTTCTAGATGGTGCTCCAGGCTTAGCAACTAGAGAGTTGGAGGGGAAAGGAGAGAAAATTGAAAAATCATTTTGCAAAGGCTCCAGAGTCAGGGGGAAGTGGAAGTAAAACAAATTTTATAAAGAGACAATGGGATAAGAGTATAGGGGAAAACACCTTTTGTTTCATAGACATAATGTTTTTATTTTCAAAATAATCCTAGGTGGTGATTTCTCCGTTTAGCCAACTATGATGGGGGTGGGGCGTCATTGGTCTTATCCTACAGTCGCAGGTCCTGATACCAGCTCTGTAGACCCCCGTTTTTGTTGAATCATCAAGTGCACGATACATCCATCGAATTACGCAAAATATTACAATATAGGGCCCGAAGGGAATGTCTAGAACATGGGACCAAACGGTCCGGAATACAACCAAAAGCAGAAAATAGATAAGGCAGCGGAGAGAAGGTAGTAGCATGCCATTGCCAGAGACAACGACCGGAACTAAGACCTACTAGACGCCATCATCCTCCACACCCTTCTGGTAGTACGCGTACGGGTCCTCAGGGTCTTCATCACCCACATCTGAATGTTTGTGCGTATAGCAAGGGTGAGTATCAACCGTACTCAGCAAGCCACCATAACAACGATGCACATGATAGGGGATAATCAAGGAATGGTTGAGGTTCTTTTGCATAAAGCCAGTTTTGCAATTCTTTTCACAAACCTAAGACCTAAGACTGATCAAGTTTTATTTCTACAGTTTAGTTAATTAGCGACGGTTCTGTCCACTATCCATTGTGATCCCAAGGATAGCTTCCCGCAAGTGGATCGTCATGATTTTCTGGGATCTACCCCTTGTCGCATTCTCGAGAAGTTGATCCACCAGCACATAAAAATCATCATGCATGCCCATCCCATCATTTTAAATTTTAAAGTCTAGCCAAGCGAAAAACTTGTCCTGCCGATCCATATCTGCGATTACGGCTATTCGAATAGATTGCTTTACTCACACTGTAGTGGATGTACACTTTACCCGTACTCCACGACTGCCCAACACATGAGCCTACGTCCCAACACATGAGACGCGTCACGGCAAAGCTTTTTGATAACCTCACTTTGGCAGTACCCGCTCCATGAACTTGAGCCCTCATGCACTCTAGCCGTCCTTTCGTAGCAGTGTGTGGAGTTCTGGCGCTCCCAGGGTAAGGGAAAACTTCATTCTTTAAGTTGTAATTAATTTTGATTTTCAATCATCCATTCTCAGCCTCATCTCATATATAAGAACCATTATGGAGGGGTACCGCCTCCGCTCGGCTATCTACTCCGCTAGGTCTATATCCATTCGAGAAGTATGGTTGTACTGGCTCGTTTCCCGGCTATCTCATGGCTCGGTCCTTAATTGACCAGGGTCGACACTTGCCTTTTCCGTAATCCACCCAAATCATCCAGCCACCCCAATCTAAAACATTTGTTTGTTTTAGTTTTTCATCGAAGAATCATTTCATCATTGTCATGGCAATGTGGCGCGCATGTGACTGCCCAACACATGAGCCTACGTCCCAACACATGAGATGCGTCACGGCAAAGCCTTTTGATAACCTCACTTTGGCAGTACATGCTCCATGAACTTGAGCCCTCATGCACTCTAGCCGTACACAGTTTCTAGCAGTGAGAGGAGTTCTGGCGCTCCCGGAAAGGAAAAAACTCACTCATTCTTTAAGTTATAATTAAATCCAATTTAAGTTTATCATTCCATGTAGGCCTTCCACCCATTTTCACACACAATTGAACCACTATGCAGCGGTATCGCCTCCGTTCGGCTATTTACTCCGCTAGGTCTATACCCATTTGAGTAGTACGGTTGTACTGAATCGTTTCATGTTTATCTCATGGTTCAGTCTTTAATTGACCAGGGACGACACTTGCCTTTGCCGGAATCCACCCAAATCATCTAGCCGCCCCAGTCTAAACATTTGTTTGTTTTAGTTTTTCACCGAAGAAACATTTCATCATTGTCATGGCAATGTGGTGCTCATGTCTCCACATGCCGTACATCAACCACCTTCCCTAAGGTAGTTGCCCAAACATATAGCATTTGATAAATATGATTGTGCATGAATCTAAAATAGCATGGGCTAAGCATTGTCGAAGAACGACTCTGAACGCACAATACTGTAGGGTACAAAGAATAAACGAGTATTCAATATCAAGGCAATGCATATAACAAGTATGGGAGTTTATATTTGTATAGCATGCATATTTGATTTTCAACAAACATAAGTTCGCAAAAAGGTTCAACATGCTCAAAGGTAGTGATGACTTGTCTTGCTCGCAACCTTGTTGGCCTGGGTCTTCAACGCACTCAGGTGCTCCCTCGGACTCTATAATAACCTGCGATCAAACCAATTGAATTTGATTAGAATTCAAATAAAATCAGCAAAATGCCAAATAAAATAGCAAAAGCGGCTACCAGAACTATACTACGATTTTAGATGAATTTAGGTTCGAGTTTCGACGAAATCCGAGTTAAAACGAGTAAGTTATAATAATTTGAAGTTTTGCGATTTTACCGATTTAATTTATTATAGTGTGGTGTCATTTCAAGTTAGTTTATTTCATTTTAGAAAAAGAAATAGTGGTCGATAATTTTGAAAATATTACTCCGGAAAGGAAAGGTAAAATCCAAGTTTTATCCAATTTTATCGGACCGATAAGTCCGGGGTTTGAATTAATTAGATTCCAAAATAATATCACACTAGAGTTTGTCACCATTTACAATTTTAAATTTTAGAAAATTCCTATGGCAAAACTAATATTTAATAATATACTAAATTATACTTAAATTTCTGGAGCAATAATTAAATAAATCAATCTATGTTATAATTAATATTTCATTCTTAATCAATTTCAAAAATAAAGATTTTATCCCAAGAAAAAGAATTTTTTTCTAAAAACTTTTCCCATATATTTTCCCAAAAAATTATTTTTTCTCTTTCTTTTTCTTTCTTTTTCTTTTCTTTTTCTCTTTTTCTTTTCTTCCCTTTTTTTTCTTCCTTCTTCCTTTCCCTCCTCTTCCTCCTACCTTCTCTGTTTTCTTCCTCCTCTTCTTCTTCTTTGGCTCGGTCGGCACAGAGCAAGGGCACAAGGGGGGACAGAAAGTAGGAAAGGGGGGAGGCCTCACCGGCGCGGGGCTCCCGATGTGGCGTCGCGATGTCCCGAGCGGCAACAGCGACGCAAACCGGCGATGATGCGGCGGCGGCGCTTCGGCGAGGAGGCTCGGTGACGCGCGGGAAGAAGGGAGGAGAAGGGGAGTGGGTGGGGCGGAATGGCGTGGGGAGGAAGAGGAGCGCGGGCGCCTTCTATAGGCGGCTGGTGGCCGGGAAAGAAGGGAGGGTCGGGGGGGCGGCGCGGTGGCCGACACGTGACGAGCGTGGGGGGCGCGGCGCGGCGTGGGCGGCGTGGCGTGAGCACGCGCGGCGCGGGCACGTGGCACGAGGTGGCACGGTAGCGTGCGCGACGTGGGCGGGCCGGCGGGCGACGTGCGCGCATGGCACGGCACGCTCGCGCGGGGTGGGGCCCCGTACGACGTCGAATACTTGGCGCCCATGAACAGTGAAATTTTTCTTTTTTCCGATTTCTCTTTTTTATTTGTTCCTTTTGTATTTCACCCATAAAATTAAAATTATAACTTTGGCCCCAAATATAAATATAATTTTAAATTTAAATTTTTAATCATGTCCCAAATTTTTTATTATATGTATTTTTAATACCCTTTTTATTTAAAATTTAATATATATAAATTGTATTTTCCTCAAAAATAAAGTTTTGATCCGAAGTAAATTTCTATCAACCTTAGCTTGTCCCAGTCGTATATTTTATAATTTTGTTTTATTTCTAATATTCGTTTGCAATTTCTATTTCTTTTAGGGTTTCCGAATCCTTTCCGACTTTTTTGCCTTTTAAATAAATAATCTTTTATTTATAAGACGCAACAAAACTCGCGAATAGGAGGCAAATAATTACGACAAGATGCAATAATCCAAAAGTTTTTGTAAACTATGAAATTTAATTTTTGTTATTTTTAAGTCTTCGATTTTTAGGGTGTTACACGCCCCTTGGGCGCCGTCCTATCGCTCCCTCACGTCCCGTCGCCGCGCGCACGTCACCGTCGCGTACGCCGCCTCGTGTGCTGCGCCGCGTCCCTTCGCCACTGTCGCGTCGCCTCGTCGGCCCCACGCGCGCCGTCGCTCCTTTCCACCCTCCCATGCGTGCCTATAAAACCCCTCTCTTCTCTCCTTTCCTCCCCACGCCATTTCCCCTTTTCCCTCTCCTCCTCTCCCCACTACCATGCGACGCCAAGCGTCGCCGCTGCGCCGGAGCTCCATCGCTGTGGCCGTCCTCGCTGCCGTGCCGTGCCGGTTAGCCTTTCCCCTCTTTTCTTCCCCGTAGCCGACTGCCGCCCCGCGCGCGCCATGCGTGTCCATACGTCGACCGAAACAAAGAGAGAGGAAGAGGAAGAGGGAAGAAAGAAAGAGGAAAGAAAGGAAAACAGAGGAAGAGAGAAGAAGAAAGAAAGAGGGAAGAAAGAAGGAAACATAGAAAACGAAAAGAAGGAAGAGGAGGGAAAGAAAAGAGAAAAAGAAAGAAAAGAAAAGAAAGAAAAAGGAAAAAAAGAAGAAAACAAAAGGGGAAATATTTAGGAAAAATTTAGGAAAATATTATATTCTAAATTCCTAAAGTAGAATTGCCAAGAAATAATTATGGGACAAATATTAATTACAATATTAGGAATTTAATTAAACCTAATTTGTTAGTAAATCCTAATTTTGTTAGTAAAATTAATAAATTCTATTAGAATTGAAGATTTAAATTATTAAATATAATTTTGTGCTTTAGAGTAAATTATTTAGGGTTTAATTAATTTTAACCCTAGGGCTTGTCGGTCCGATGAAATTTGGAATAAAATTTGAGTTAAGCATTTCTTTTCTGGTATAATATTTTTGAATCGTCAATTGAAATACTTCTAAAATTTAAAGTGAATTAAATTGAAATATTACTACCTCGTAGTTAATCGAATCGATTTGGATACAAAACTTCAAATTATTGTAACTCGTTTATTTTTACTCAGATTTTAGCGAAACTTGAACCTCAATTCACCTAAAATGCGTAGTCTAGTTTTAGGAGCCGCTTTTGTGATTTATTTGGCATCTTGGTGATATTATTTGGATTCTAATCGAATTCGTAGGATCTCTCGTGCGTATTTATAGAGTCCGAGGGGAGCCATTGAGTGTGCCGAAGACCCAGGTCAACAAGGTTGCGAGCAAGACAAGCCATCACTACCTTTGAGCATGTTGAACCTCATTTATGAACTTATGTTGTTTTTTTAAATCAAATATACATGCTATACACATGAGAACTCCCATACTTGTTATATGCCATGCCATGATGTTGAATACTTGTATATTCTTTGTACCCTATAGTATCGTGCATTTGTAGTCAATTTTCGACAATGCTTAGCTCATGCTAATGTAGATTCATGCATATTCATATTTATCAAATGTCATATGCTTGGGCAACTACCCTGGGAAAGGTGGTTGATATACGGCATGTGGAGACATGAGCACCACATTGCCATGACAATGATGAAATAGTTTTGAATGAAAACTAAACACCAAACAAATGTTTTAGACTAGGGCGGCTGGATGATTTGGGTGGAATCCGGTTAAGGCAAGTGCCGTCCCTGGTCAATTAAGGACCGAGCCATGAGATAAACATGAAACGAGCTAGTACTGTACTTCTCAAATGGGTATAGACCTAGCGGAGTAAATAGCCGAACGAAGGCGGTACCCCTGCATAGTGGTTCACTTGGGTGTGTGAATAGGCTGGAAGCCTACAGGGCCGGAAGCCTATAGATGGGTAACCATCGGTGGGTAACCGAACTGAAACTAGACTTAAATATAACTTAAAGAATGTGAGTATTCCCTTCCCGGAAGCGCTAGAACTCCTCCCACTGCTAGAAACCGTGAACGGCTAGAGTGCAGGAGGGCTCAAGTTCATGGAGTAGGTACTGCCAGAGTAAGGTTATTGAAAGGCTTTGTCATGATGCGTCTCATTCGTTGGGACTTCGGCTCATGTGTTGGGCAAGTCACAGAGTATGGGTAAGTGTACATCAACTATAGTGTGAGTAAAGCAATCTATTCGAATAGTCGTGCTCGTGGTTCGTCATTTTAAACTCTAAATTTTAAAATGATGGGATGGGCATGCATAATGATTTTATGTGCCGGTGGCTCAACTTCTCGGGAAGCGAGAAGGGGTAGACCCCAGAAAATCATGACGAACCAATGGCAGGAAGCTATCCTTAGGATCACAATGGATGGTGGACAGAATCATCGTTGATTAAACAAACTATGGAAATAAAACTTCACCAGTCTTAGGTCTTAGGCTTGTGAAAAGAATTGCAAAACTATCTTTATGCAAAAGAACCATAGTTGTTCTTTGATTATCCCCTATCATATGCATCGTTGTTGTGATGGCTTGCTTAGTATGGTTGGTGCTCACCCTTGCTTTACGCAAAACATTCATAGATGGGCGATGAAGACCCAAAGACCCGTACGAGTACTGCCAGGACGATGTGGAAGACGATGGCGTTTAGTAGGTCTGAGACTCTGTGGCGTGCCACTGCCTTAACTATATTCTGCTTTTGCTTGTATTCCGGACCGTTTGGTCCTATGTTCTAGACAATGCCTTCGGGCGCTATATTGTAATATTTTGCGTAAGATGATTGATATATTTTGCACGCTTGATGATTCAATAATGTAATCGTGGGTACTAGATTACTCGATCTAGGGTAATTGTACTATGAACACGAAAGATTCCTGTTACAAAAACAGGGGTCCAAAGAGCTGGTATCAGAGCATGTGACTATAGGATAAGACCAATGGCGCCCCACCCCCTTTGTAGTTGGCTAAAGGGAGGAATCCCCATCTAGGATTATTTTAAAAATAAAAACATTATGTCTATAAAACAAAATGTGTTTTCCCCTATACTCTTGTCTCCTTGTCTCTTTATAAAATTTGTTTTACTTCCAAATCTCCCTAACTCTGGTTTTCTTAAAAATAGATGGCAGGACAAGGTCAGAACGGAGTCTAGGAAGTTGAGGTTCCACGAGAGGATGGATACGTTGTGCAGCTACGACAACTGATGTGGTGTTTGAGATACCCTAAGTTACCCATCTTCAGGAGAAGGAGGTTTGGTACTGAAGACTGTCCCGAGTGGGAGGCTATCGTGACGATCAAGTCACATGTTGCTAGCGAGCCGGAGGTCCACTTCAGGATGCGCTACCGGCGTGACTCAGTAGAGGCTGCAGTTTAGGATGCTGCCCGAGAGGCATTTCTCCGTCTTAACGTCATCCATAGAGCTGAGTTGGCGAGGACTGAGTTTGCACATCACCCGTATCGGGAGGATGGCAACTCCGTCTGCACCGTGCAGGCTACCCCGTGCTGCTACAACCCTATGGTGACCCGTCTGTCCCGATGGGCTGAGGCCACAGACGACGGCTATGAGGAGGCACTACTGGATATCGACGAGCAGCAGAGATGCTTGGGCGAGCTCGAGGAGGAGCACCACACCTGTGGCAACAAGGTCGACTCGCTGAAGACCCAGCTCCAGTTCAACGGCTCGCAGTATGAGCAGCTCTTGGACCGGTACGTTGCCCGTGGTGAGGCCATGGCCACCCTTGAGGAGCAGCTGAGGAAGAGCAGAGGCAAGTAAGTCAGCTGGAGGAGCAGCTCCGTACAGTCTCGATTACCACTGCGGCTGCCTCTACTTCCATCGCACCGCCACCACCCCGTGCATCGGCTCGTGACCACTACTACTTCCTCACTCCGCCGTGCCTGGCAACTTTCCATGCTTTACTGGATGAGGTTGGCATGTTGAGCACAAAGTCTGGACCCTACCTGATGGATCCTGCTGTGACACAGCCTGCTGCTACAGAGACGGAGCCCACACCGATATCCACAGCTGCTTCATCTGAGCCTGGTTCCGGAGTGGAGATCCCAATCCAGATCGACACCGATCTAGGGACTGAGACAGAGCAAGAGGAGGTCGAGAGAGAGCCCAGCATCACAGACCCGTGGTGGACAAGGCTCCTACTTACTGCATCACCTTTGCGGGAGGACCCAGCACTCGCAAGACTACTCGCAAGAGCACATGACCCAGAGGCAAGAAGCCCAAGACTGACCCTGAGGCGACCACTTCCAAGCTGTGGGGACTTCGGTTCCCGTCCACCAAAGACCACCCACTTCCTGCACCTGGTTCCTGCAGCTGGCTGGACGACTAGACGAGAGGTCTGCACTGGCATTGGTCTTTTTTTGGATGGATTTTGTGACAGCAAGAACCACACACCACCCCCTTTAGTAGTTAATGATTGTATGGCAGTAGTTCGGTATTAGCTTGGCGTTGTATATTGTGGGACTGCGTATGGTGCAGTCTGTTGTATCAGCTATTGATGTATTGACTAAGGACCTATGTAATGATCTATGGTTATGTTATGAATGAGTTTATTCTACCATGCTTGCCCCGTAAAAGATCACCTTAACCAACCCAAAATAAAAAAGTAGGATTGTGACCTTAGTAGGTCAAGGCTCTTACTTATCTATGCTCTACAGATGGTTTACCGACGTCGGGCAACGACCGCCAATGAAAACCCACCAGAGCCCAACTCCACCACTTTGGCTGAGATCATGGCTGTACAAACCCAGCTGTTGTAGGCCATCGCCAACAATCAAGGAGGCCGCAGAAGCTCAAGCCTTGGCGAGTTTATGAGAGTCAAGCCACCCACCTTCGCTACGGCAGAGGAACCCATGGATGCGGAGGATTAGCTGCTCGTCATAGAGAAAAAGCTGACCCTTGTGCGTGTGCGCAAAGCCGACAAAGTGATCTTTGCCGAAAAGCAACTGGAAGGACCCGCTAGTGACTGGTGGGATACCTATAAGGAAACTCGAGCGGAGAATGCTACAGAACCCACATGGGAGGAATTCACCGCGGCCTTTTGCGAGAACTTCACGCCTGCGGCAGTGATGCGTATGAAGAAGAATGAATTCAAGAGGCTGCGACAAGGGAACACCACTTTGCAAGAATACCTAAACCAGTTCACCCAGCTTGCTCGCTATGCAACTGGCAACTTAGTAGATGAAGAAGAGAAGATCGACAAGTTCATCGAGAGACTAAATGACGAATTGCGAGGGCCTATTATTGGAAAAAATCATACCAACTTCTAGAGTCTAATCAACAATGTTGTGAGGTTGGAGCACGATCAGAAGACGGTGGAAAACAACTGCAAGAGGATACTCGTTATAGCCCGCCCACTTTAGGGAGTGCCTCAGCGTCCTAAGGGGCCCACTCCATCTGGATGAAAGCCAACTATCATGGCAACCAGCCGTCCTACTGCACCTAGCAATGTCACTACTGCGACTCAGTTCCGTACTCCGACACCAACCCTCGCTACTCCGGGAAAGAAGAATGTGAACTGCTTCAACTGTGGAGAGTTTAGGCACTACACCAACAACTGCCCCAAGCCACGTAGCACCGCTATTCATACCGGTGCCAATGCAACAGCTGTATGTGGTACTGCTACCCCTGCTACTGGACACGGTCTATTCAGGACGCCGCAACCCAATGAGTCTGTGTTGACTCAAAAAATACACTGGCCATGGAGATCTGCTTAGCTCTAGTGGAGGTCATAAATTTGATGAAGCACGGGCGTGCCAGTCAGTTTGATCCTACCACTGACAAGATATACAAAGCAGTGTAACATAAACCAAAACAGCCGATCTGCCGATAGGCTGATAATGCGATCCCAGCCGATGCCGATGTCAGCTGATGCAGTTAGAATTTTAATCCATCGGCTGAGTGTTGAGCAAACATCGATAATGAAGGCGATTGACTGACGATAACACGATGATAAAATAAACATTAATCTGAACGATGAACACTCTGTTGTCTTTGGCTAAAAACCAACTTATGTGCAATCCTTACAAGCCGATGCAACATCCATGAGAAATTAGCTTTGCTCGATTGGCTGTAGATATTAATAGTATATAATCTAAGTCTCAAAATATGTTTAGACCAAGTGACTGGGATAGATCAATAGCGTACCGAGACAGTTTAAATCACTTATGTCTAAACATACCTTAAGACGAGGATTATACATATTCATAGCATAGCCGATGTCATGTCCAGATAACTCATCGGCTGAAACTCCAATGAAACCCTTAGTGGCAGCCAATAGGCAAGCTAGAGATTACGTTTCTAATCATGACTTAGTAGGTCAAACTGAACTGATGGAACACTAAGTATGAAAAGAAACGTAATATCTCAACAATCAAGCCCTTGACCGATTTTCAGGGTGGTAGATGCCTAAGCTGATCCAATGTAGTAAACAATTTAGCCGGTATCGGCAAAAACCCTAAAGCGAAAAACAACCGATAGAGCTAAATCGAGATACTATGACTAGTTCAACACAGACATATGATAAATAAGCAGGCAAAGATGTTAACCGACTCGAAGCAATCCAAGAGGTCAAATGTACTGAAGTAGCCTTGGACAATGCCGACGTAGCCAATACAATTGCCTGAGCCGACAGAACCTTGGCCTTACCCCTTCGTCGGAGATCGAAGCCGATGCAGCCCCGCGTCAGGTGCCAAGTTCCGTCAGATAATAAAGTAGAACAAATAAAAAGGGTGGCGATGCGCCGAATTGTATTGTTTGAGAGAGATAATTTACATGAACCTTGAGCTTACATATTTATACCTGTAGGCTAACAAAGATCATAACAGATTACAACTCAATCTTTCCTGAAGATAAAAGAAAACAAACCGAATCCTTATTGGACACTAACAAACTTTCCTAAAGATAAAATAGAAAGCTAACAAATTCTTCCTAATTAACAGATACAAGCCGTATCCTTCTTGAACTCGGTGTCTTCTGGATAAGATCTTTCCAAACCGAATCTAACAAGAATCCGGCTACTGAAAATATTGATAAAAGAAAACCCCCAATTGGCTGATGCAGAACTCTAAGCCAATACTAGCTTTGAGCCGATATGAACCCAACCGATTGGGACTCCGGGGCTTACCAAATTCTGGCGTTAACAGTCTGCTATCGGATTCTGTTGTAGACAGGTGAACCATGTGCGTGCCAAAGAGGCACAGGAAGATCAGAGCGTGCTAATGGGTATGTTCTGTATCAACTTTGCCCCAGTTAAAGTCTTATTTGATTCTAGAGCATCGCATTCGTTCATATCATCAAAAATAAGCAAACAACACAACCTACAGCGGGTGGAAGTTAAGAGACCCATGTTAGTGCATTCACCCGGGGGAGATATAACCATACCCCATGCTTGCATCAACGTGCCCATCCGAATTAGAGATGTGGTATTTCTCTCAAATCTTATGGTACTACCGCCAAAAACTCTCGATATCATATTGGGAATGGACTGGTTAACTAAGAAAAAGGGAGTCATAGACTGTGACCGAAGGGAGATCATTGTGTCCACACCATGGGGATCACCAATGAACATAGCCATGGATCGAGACCCGATGTTTTGTGAGCAAGCTGCGGGAGTATTTACCATGCTACCCATGAGCGGGATGCTAGTAGTACAGGAATACCCAGACGTCTTTCCTGAAGATTTGCTAGGAATGCCCCCTGACCGTGACATGGAATTCATTGTTGACCTAATGCCTGGTACTGCCCCCATATCCAAGAAGCCTTACCGGATGCCGGCTAACGAGTTAGAGGAACTCAAGAAGCAGATCAAATAATTACAAGAAAAGGGACTCGTATGCCCTAGTTCTTCTCCTTGGGGAGCCCCGGTATTGTTTGTCAAGAAGGACGGAAGTATGAGAATGTGTGTGGATTACCGATCGTTGAATGAAGTGACCATCAAGAACAAGTACCCATTACCCCAAATCGATGACATATTTGATCAACTCAAGGGTGCCAAGGTGTTCTCGAAGATTGATCTTCGGTCAGGATATCACCTGTTGAATATTAGAGCCGGAGATATTCCCAAGACAGTGTTCTCTATGCGCTATGGACTATATGAGTTCACAGTAATGTATTTCGGGTTGACCAATGCCCCGGCATATTTCATGACTTCATGAAAAAGGTATTCATGGAATATCTGGATAAGTTCATCGTGGTGTTTATTGATGACATTCTTATCTACTCCAAGGACGATGAGAAACATGCAGATCACCTACGTCTAGTGTTGGAGAAGCTACGAGAGCATCAGTTGTATGCAAAATTCAGTAAATGTGAGTTCTGGCTTAAGGAAGTTGCCTTTCTTGGTCAAGTAATCTCAACTGGAGGAGTATCAGTAGATCCTACCAAGGTCGAGGCTGTTACAGAATGGAAAGCACCCAAGTCGGTAATAGAGGTCTGGAGTTTCTTAGGGCTCGTTGGATATTACTGAATATTCATTAAAGGATTTTCCACAGTAGCTAGACCCATGACTCAACTCTTGAAGAAGGAGCAGAAATTAGCCTGGACCGAGTAGTGTCAGCAAACTTTTGATCAGCTGAAAGAAAAGTTAACCACCGTCGCAATTCTTGTCCTACCTGACAACCATAAGGACTTTGTGATATACTGTGATGCGTCCCGTCAAGGAGTGGGAGGGGTATTAATGCAGGATGGAAAGGTCGTGTCATATGCCTCGAGACAACTGCGACACCACGAGGAAAACTACCCTACAAACGATTTAGAACTGGCAGCAGTTGTTCATGCGTTAAAAATCTGGAGACACTACCTGATCAGGAATCATTGCGATATATACACTAACCACAAGAGCCTGAAGTATATCTTTACTCAAACTGATCTCAACCTACGACAGAGAAGGTGGCTGGAATTGATCAAGGATTATGATCTAGGAATCCATTACCACCCCGGCAAGGCGAATGTAGTGGTCGACGCTTTAAGCCGCAAAGCCAAATGCAACCATATGAGACTGGAAGGCATGGCCATTGAGCTCCAAGAAGAAATGGCTCGACTTAACTTGCACCTGATTCCTCACAAAGAATTAAACTCGCTGGAAATCCAACCTCTTCTGAGGACACAAATAGAAGAAGCTCAAAAGGATAATGGAGAAATCCAAATGATCAGAAAGCGCATGGCCGCTGGGCACGCGAAGGAATTCTCAACAAATGACAAGGGAATCCTATGGTATAGAAAAGGATCTATGTGCCTGAGCAAGGTGGTTTGAGAGGGTTGATTCTGAAGGAAGCCCACGAATCAACATATTCGCTACACCCTGGCAGCACAAAGATGTACCAGGATTTGAAGGAGGAATATTGGTGCCCAACATGAAGAGAGACATAGCTAAGTATGTGGCTATATGCAACGTATGTCAAAGGATAAAAGCTGAGCATCAATGACCGGTAGGTTTGTTGCAACCGCTCAAGATTCCTGAATGAAAATGGGATGAGATAGGCATGGATTTCATTGTCGGATTACCTAAGACTGCCGAGGGATATGACTCTATCTGGGTGATCGTACATCGACTTACCAAGACTGCCTGGTTTATCCCCGTCAAGATCAATTGTAATAGTGCTAAGTTGGCAGAATTATACAAGTGTCGGAGATGACCCGGACCTTCCATTATAATTGCAAGATGAAGTGAATCACTTCAAATCATCTAATAGACATAATGAAACGTCCCACGTCCCGAGAGAAGGATATCGGAGACATTGCTGGGTCTTTAGCCTGCTAGTCAACTTCAGCCTGAGATGTGCCGTCAAACCACTCGAAGGCGGTGACCGGATATGTTACACATTCAGGAGACTTGACAAAAATGGCTAAAGATCTACAACATCTCAAATATCCTTAACTCTTACTCATGTGAATCTAGTTCCCAAGATGTGGACTAGTTTCACACTTTCATCTTATGCATGGATATACATAGGGAATACACTTGAACTGAAAGGAACTTAAAGATCTACATCACATTAATAATTACATAGGCCGATCGGCCAAATAAATACATCAGAGAACAACGGAAGCTTGACTACCCATTTCACAAGCACACCAACTAGGGATTTACCCCGTGAAGTTCAATTTGTAGAAGAAGCGAATCGGAAACCCGCATCACTCAAGGACTAAGTCTAAACCCGCAAACAAAATGGATATTCTAGTGGCCAGAGTCTGTACATTAAACAAGTTAATGTACTGGCAAGCACAGTCAAACCTAACGTACTACATGATAGGCTTAAATTCAACAGAGGGCTATATGAGTGGTTCATTTTCAGCATAAAGCAGGTTTTTATTTCACAATTCCTTTTTTCAAAGGAGTTGATGCTTCAATTAACAAAGATAAGTTTCAAGTTTCATCATCAATTTAATTATGGTTCCATCATAATTAATACCTTGCCATCCTCCATGACAACAAGTCACAATATATCACCACACTCACACAACGCATTTTGTTGGAAAACACATGTTCACCTTTTTGAAACATTCGTGTCTATACTCATGACACTTCACCAAAGCGCTCTTGACCGTGAGCACGGCTAATCGATTAGTTTTAGAGAACTCTGCAGAGTTTGTACAACTTTTCCCACATAATGTGAATCGCTCTAGTTTTTGGGTACCCGTCGGTACCACCATACTCTACACATTGAGTACAGTCTAGAGGTCACAACGAAGCCTTTACACTACTCAACCCCTTGCCTTGCACTAGCACGATTTGTGTTCCTTCATCCTAGGCATACTGGAATATAACCTAGAACTGTCAAGTAGCGTGGCCCCGCCTTAAACTTGATGCCGGGGTGGCGGACACGACAGGAAAGTATATGTTCCTCTAGGTATATAGGAAGTTCCTCTAGGTTATCCGAACCCATACTCACCGGCCTACCAGAGTGCAAGGCTAGGTGCTTAGTAGATTACTCAGTTAAGGCTATCCCATACTAGCACATGTGGTTGTACGGTTAACTTTAAGTTGGTGACACAAGTTCGGTCCTTACGGACTCGGGCAAGCACTCCCCTTTTCGGCAATGCAAATACATCAATTGCATGCCACTTGTCGCCCAAGTCAAAATCACCTTTTTACCCATTTTGGTTCGCAAATACTCATCCTTTTAAACCCATTTCAGCAAGGGCACACTTTAACAAAAACTCACATATTAAATATAGATGGAACAAATATTTGCAAAATTTTAAGCAAGGCTAAGCAAGTGGTTGCATAAATCATGTATAAACCCATTCGAGAACAAAGAGTGTACTCTAAACAATTATAGGGGTACAATCAGCAAGGAAATCAATTAATCAAAGGAGGAAATGCAGCAAATTAGGTCATAACTACCATAACCAATTTTTAAATATCTATATAGCCTAAGTTCACATGCAACTTTGCAAACAAATATTTTCATCCCTCGAAACATGGGATTCAATGTGTTCAAAGGAAAGGAGGGGAAGAACTTACCTTGGTCTGGAGATATATTAACACCCAATCCACTCCTTCTCCGTTTATACAATTATCTAGATAAAATGCATATTATGCAATTAAAACACCGAAAATAGGCAAAAATAAAAAATGCTCTAAAATGCATGATTTGTGTAAGGTGGTTAGGTTCTGTCCTAAGATGAATTTAGGTGAAAGATGTTTTATTTTATCTCATTTCATTTATGAGTTATAAATTTTTGATGTTTTATCGGTATGTGTTGGTATAATTAAGTAGTGTTTTAAAAATGTGCCTATAACTTGATTTTTATTAGCTTTGACTTCACTGAGGTGTAGTGATATTTTTTTCTAAGACCAAAACACTTGGCTTCACAATTTTTTGTGTTTCTAAGAATTCCCCATGTATTTTACAAGTTATAACGTGTTCTATGTTATTGTTTTGGCATACTAACCTAGATATTTGCAATATGATCTAGATTCTCTAAATATTAATGATGGAGTATGGAACTATGGTTTCTTTGGTCCAACATGTTTTATTTTGATCTACTTAGAGCTAGGTTATAATATATGTACAGATCTGTATATATACACATGGTGTTTATCTTAATTGTTGTGTTTAGCACCTAGGTTATCTTGTTTAAGGTTTAGCGTATGTGTTGCTATATTTTATTTTACCTACTTGGAGTTCATTACTTGCTGGTTTTATAGAGACTTAGTTTACTTAAAAGGTATTAAAATTGAATTTTCTACAATTTTCACATGTTGAAGGGTGCATTAAATCATTGGTTTCATTTATAAATATTTAAGAGGTTTGACTACACAGGAGGATATATTTGTATTTTATATTTTGAAAGTACAAGTTTAGGTGATTCTACAAAATTTAAGTTAATTCAAAAAGGAGGTAGAATGAATTTTAAATAAATCCCTAAAGATTGGTTTACCTAAAGTGCATTATTTTCCCAATAATAGTTTTACAAGTATTTGGCTCAAGGAAAGTATATGTTTTGATTTTATAATTAGAAAATATGTTTTTTGGTGAATCTTCAGAACTTGAGCTTACTCAAAAAGGAATAAAAATGTATTTTATATAAATTCCTAAAGTTCAGCGTAACTATAATTCAACATCTTAATGTAGATAATTTTAAAGGTCTTTGGTACAAGATAATCATATATTTTTATTTTTCTTAAATAAGGAATGCAAGTTGGTGGATCTGTAGAATCTGAGTTCATCCAAAAATATGTTAAATTGAATTTTCTATGCATTTTACAAGTTTTAGTAATCCCTATGTGTGACTTTCCTTATTTAAATTTTTGAGGCAAAATTTGCACTGTAAGTGCCATGTTTTATAATTCTAAATTAAATTTCATTATCTAGTGAGTTCATAGAAATTTTTTTCACCCCAAATTGAGTTAAATTGGATTTTATATGGATTTTACAAGTTTAGTTGTTTTTCCTATTAAAAAATTTATGTTTTGGCTATTTCTCTTTGTATTTTCAGATTATTACACACATAGGGTCCACCTGTCAGTGAGAGACCAATAGGCAAAAAGGTCCCTGGGTTCATAGCAATACCCGCAGCCCTCGGCACATGTGAATTGAAATTTTCATTAAGAGTCCTTAGTATTTTGTGTTAATTACATTTAGGTCCTTGGGTCCACATGTCACAGAGAGAGTATTTACAAAATAAACCTTACAAGTTTTGATTTCCTACTGAATCACTAATTAACAGATTCAAACAAGTGGGACCCACCTGTCATAGGCACGGTCAAGGGGAAACAGAGGCTGCGGTGGCCGGAGCTTCTTCCCAGCCTCACCGGCGGCGAATGGCGACGAGATAGCCGAAGCATCTGAAAGAGAAAATGTAGCTGTGGTTATTGTGAGCCTTCCGGTTGTTGAATCACGGCCGATGGTGGCCGGAGTGGCGCTGGCAGCAAGCACAGGCAGCGGTAAAGTTCGGCATGCTGGTGCATGTCGAGTGGTGGCTCGATTTAGTGCAATCCAAAGCATGCATGTGTGACCTCAAGTGTCCTAGGTGCTTACCCGATGGTGCAAGAGGTTTGGCAGGGCTCGGGCGACGGTGGCAACGCGGGGACTGATTCGGGCAGTGGTGGAAATGGCAAGACGACGACGACAGCCTCACCCGGCCATCAAGCTGCCAAGAAAAGGGGTGGAATGGCTTAGTGATGCCTTAAGGATGCTATATGTGCGAGGAATCAGACTGTGTCTCACCAGAGCGGGTGGAAATCGGTGTTGGAGCTCGTCGGCCGGAGTCAGGGAAGACGACAACGATATCGATGCTCGCTGTGCCATTGGCTGGGGTCCTTGGGGGCTTATGCAGAGGAGGTCGTGGTGATGATAATGGCGTGGTGGCTTGGCCTGATCTGGTCCACGGTGCTCAAAACGGCAATGACGTCATGGCGGCGACGCCCACTTGAGGCCCGGTGCACGAACCAGGACGATGTGGCAAACCCAACTTGCACAACATAAGAAATGAAAACCATGAATGTGCTAGGCATCAAGGAGAGGTCACGTTCCTGAGGGTGGGTTGCGGTGAAGCTCACCAATGAAGCTTGGTGATGGACCAAACGCCCACCGGCGATGAGGAAGAAAGGATGTTCTCAGCGATTTCGAGGTGAAATTTCTTGGTTTCTTTGGGGAACGGACTGAGGGAGAGGTGTAGAGCACAGTGGCGAGATGGTTTTTCAAACGGTGAAAGTTGAGCTGGCGGTGGCGGCTTAGGTGTTGTGGGGTGGCATCGACACGTGTCACCATCCTCTCTTTCTCTCTGATGTCTCCTGAGCGGTGGGACACGGTGTACCTAGGTGGAGCAAGACCAAATGGCTGCCTAGTGGGTCCAGGGTGAAGAAGGTAACGCAATTAGGAGTGGGTTGGGTACAATCCTGAGTGAAAACGATTTTAAGCGAATTTTAAGATTATTTCTCTCTCCCTAATCTGTAGCTTCATAATTTAATTTGTGGACATGGCAAATTAGTGAAATGTTTACTGGAGGTAGATGATCATTGCTAGGTTCCATTTTCTTTCGTTGCACATAAAAATATTTGTGGTTTGTCGCGGAAATTAAACAAAAACAGGGTATTTGGGGACTTGTTTGAATTTTTAGAGGGCATAAACAAAAGAGAAAAATTCTGGAAAAATAATATTTATTCATGTTAATTAATCTAGTATTTGAATAAAAATTATTTGTGGTTTGACCCGAGAAATTAAACAAAAACAGGGTATTTGGGGACTTGTTTGAATTTTTAGAGGGCATAAACAAAAGAGAAAATTTCTGGAAAAATAATATTTATTCATGTTAATTAACCTAGTATTTGAAGAAAATATTCATGGAGTACCAAAAAGGATTGGATCACGGTACTCAATTCACGTCACATTTATGGAGCAAAGTTCATGAGGCAGTTGGGAGTCACCGTGCCTTTAGTACCGCATATCACTTGTAGACCGACGGGCAGACCGAAAGGACAAACCAAGTTCTTGAGGACATGCTAAGAGCTTGTGCGTTGGACTTTACCAAGGATTGGGAAAGATGCCTACCCTACGCTGAATTTTCCTACAACAACAGTTATCAAGAAAGTCTGAAGATGTCGCCGAATGAAGCATGGTTTAGACGACAATGCCGAACCCCATTGATGTGGTCAGAAATTGGTGAACGGGCCGTGTTTGGACCTGACATAATCAAAGAAGCTAAGAAAAAGGTCCGTCTGACCCGAGATCGACTAAAGGTAGCCCAATCCTGACAGAAGAGCTACGTGGATACTCAACGAAGGGACTTGGAGTTTAATGTAGACGACTATGTGTACCTAAAATTCTCTTCTCTATGAGGAACCCAGAGGTTCAAGGTCAAAGGAGTTTGCGCGTAGATACGTGGGACCATTCCTGATAAACGCCAGAAGAGGTGAAGTGGCCTATCAGCTAGAACTACGAGAAAATATATCTGATGTGCACTTAGTGTTCCATGTGCCACAATTGAAGAAGTGTCTGCATGTGCCGGAAGAACAAGCTCCCTAGGAAGACATACATATCAACAGTGATATCACATACCCTGAACACCCGTGAAGATATTTGACGAGGCAGAGAAGAAAACTCGAACCAAGTCATGGCGCATGTACAAAGTGCAGTGGAGCAATCACACCAAAGAAGAGGCCACTTGGAAGAGCGCAGATTTTCTAAGGACCGAGTGCCATACCTACTCGACAACCGATAAGAAATCTCGGGATGAGATGTACTTATGGGGGTTAGGTTTGTAACACCCTAAATTCAAAGGCTCAAAAATCAAAATTTAAAATTCAAAACTTATAAAAATCTTTTGAATGATTGCATCCTGTCGTATTTATTACCTCTTATTCACAAGTCTTTGTTGCCTAGTTATAAATAAAAGAATATTTATTTAAAGGGGAAAAGTAGATAGGGGTTTAAAAACCCTAAAAAGAAAAGAAAATTTGCAAAATGAAAATTAGGAATAAAATTATAAAAATATAAATTTGCGGGAAAACTAAAGTTCAACAAAAAATTACTTTTTGACAAAATGATACTTAAATTCATGAGTAAAATACAAAAAACACTAAATTTCTAACAAAAAGGAAATTATAAAAATAAAGTTGGGCAAAAATTTAAAGATTTAATTAGATTTACATTTGGGACAAAAATTATATTTAATTTTATGGGTGAAATGCAAAAGGAATGAATAATAACAATTAAAAAATAAAAACAATAATAATATTAGAAAATGTGAAAATCCTCTGTTCATTCGCCCCTAGGTGTTCGATGTGGTCCCTGCCATGGCTCGCACCCTGCGCGCCGCGGCCGTCGTGTCGCCGTGCCACCCTTGCGTCCCGCGCCTCCGTCTGCGGCGCGCCGCGCACCATCCCATCGCCGCCTTGTGGCCCGCGCGCGCCGTCCTATCGCGCCCTCGTGTCCCATCGCTGTGCGCCCGTCACCGTCGCGCGTGCTGCCCCGCGTGCGCGGTGTCCCTTCGCCCTTGTCATGTCGCCGCGCCGGCCCCACGCGTGCCGTCGCTCCTTTCCCCATCCCTTGCGCGCCTATAAAACCCCCTCTCCTCCTCCTTTCATCCCCACGCCATTCGCCCCTTTTCCCCTCTCCTCCTCTCCCCACCGCCGTGCGATGCTGAGCGCCGCCACCGCGCCGGAGCTTCGCCGCTGCCGCCGTCCTCGCCGCCGTGCCGCGCCGGTAAGCCTTCCCCTCCTTCCCCCCATAGCCGACTGCCGCCGCGTGTGCGCCGTGCGTGTACTTACATCGGTCGAACCAAAGAGAGAGGAAGAGGAAGAGGAAAGAAAGGAAAAACAAAGGAAGTGAGAAGAAGAAAGAAAGAGGGAAGAAGGAAACAAAAGAAAAGAAAAAAGAAGGAAGAGGAGGGAAAAGAAAAGAAGGAAGAGTAGGGAAAAGAAAAGAGAAAAAGAAAAGAAGAATAAAGAAAGAAAAAGGAAAAGAAGAAGAAAAAGGGGAAAAATATTTAGGAAAAAATTAGGAAAATATTATATTCTAAATTCCTAGAATAAAATTGCCAAGAAATAATTATGGGATAAATATTAATTACAATATTAGGAATTTAATTAAACCTAATTTGTTAGTAAATCCTAATTTTGTTAGTAAAATTAATAAATTCTATTAGGGTTTAATTAATTTTAACCTTAGGGCTTGTCGGTCCGATAAAATTTGGAATAAAATTTGAGTTAACCATTTCTTTTCCAGTATAATATTTTTGAATTGTCGATCGCAATACTTCTAAAATTCAAAGTGAATTAAATTGAAATATTACCACCTCGTAGTTAATCGAATCGGTTTGGATGCAAAAGTTCAAATTATTGTAACTCATATTTTAGCGAAACTTGAACCTAAATTCACCTAAAATCGTAGTCTAGTTTTAGGAGTTGCTTTTACGATTTATTTTTCATCTTGGTGATTTTATTTGGATTCTAGTCGAATTCAATCGGATCTCTCGCACGTATTTATAGAGTCCGAGGGAGCCGTTGAGTGTGTCGAAGACCCAGGTCAACAAGGTTGCGACCAAGGCAAGCCATCACTACCTTTGAGCATGTTGAACCTCTTTTGCGAACTTATGTTATATTTTTAAATCAAATATGCATGCTATACACGTGAGAACTCCCATATTTGTTATGTGCCATGCCATGATGTTGAATACTTGTATATTCTTTGTACCCTATAGTATCGTGCGTTCAAAGTCAATCTTCGACAATGCTTAGCTCATGCTAAAGTAGATTCATGCATATTCATATTTATCAAATGTCATATGTTTGGGTAACTACCCTGGGAAAGATGGTTGATATACGGCATTTGTAGACATGAGCGCCACATTGCCATGACAATGATGAAATAGTTTTGGATGAAAACTAAACACGAAACAAATGTTTTTGACTAGGGCGGCTGGATGATTTGTTTGGAATCCGGTTAAGGCAAGTGTCGTCCCTGGTCAATTAAGGACCGAGCCATGAGATAAACATGAAACGAGCTTGGACAACCATACTTCTCAAATGGGTATAGACCTAGCAGAGCAAATAGCCAAACGGAGGCGGTACCCCTGCATAGTGGTTCACTTGGGTGTGTGAATAGGCGGGAAGCCTGCAGATAGGGTAACCATCGGTGGGTAACCGAACTGAAACTAGACTTAAATAAAACTTAAAGAATGTGTGAGTATTCCCTTCCCGGGAGCGCCAGAACACCTACCATAGCTAGAAACCGTGAATGGCTAGAGTGCAGGAGGGCTCAAGTTCATGGAGCGGGTACTGCCAAAGTAAGGTTATTGAAAGGCTTTGCCGTGACGCTTCTCATTCGTTGGGACTTCGGCTCATGTGTTGGGCAAGTCATGAAGTATGGGGAAAGTGTACATGCACTGCAGTGTGACTAAAGCAATCTCTTTGAATACCCGTGCTCGCGGATACGGAGCATCGAGACAAGTTTTTGGCTTGGCTAGACTCTAAATTTTAAAATGATGGGATGGGCATGCATAGTGATTTTATGTGCTGGTGGCTCAACTTCTTGGGAAGCGAGAAGGGGTAGACCCCAGAAGATCATGACGATCCAGTGGCGGGAAGCTATTCTTGGGATCACAATAGATGGTGTACAGAACCGTCGCTGATTAAACAAACTATGGAAATAAAACTTGACCAGTCTTAGGTCTTAGACTTGTGAAAAGAATTGCAAAACTAGCTTTATGCTAAAGAACCATAGTTGTTCCTTGATTATCCCCTATCATATGCATCGTTTTTGTGGTGGCTTGCTAAGTACGGTTGGTGCTCACCCTTGCTTTACGCAAAACATTCAGAGATTGACGATGAAGACCCTGAAGACCCATATGAGTACTACCAGGAGGATATGGAAGACGATGCTGCTCAATAGGTCTTAGACTCGGTCGTTGCCTGTGGCAATGGCATGCTGCTACCTTATCTCCGTCGCCTTATCTATATTCTACTTTTGCTTGTATTCCAGACCGTTTGGTCCTATGTTCTAGACAATGCCTTCGGGCGCTATATTGTAATATTTCGCGTAAGACGATTGATGTATTTTACGTGCTTGATGATTCAGTAATGTAATCATGGGTACCAGACTACTCGATCCAGGGAAATGGTACTATGAACACGAACGATTCCTGTTACAAAAACAGGGGTCCACAGTTAGTTACCCAGTTCTATGCTCCCAGGACTCCAGGGGTACTGCCTCTAGTGGCTTGGCCTGCCACCTAGAGTCGATCTCTTACCATTCGTCCTACGCCATACCCAAACGTGAAGGATTACAAAGGACGGACAGGGCTGTCACCACCTGCCGCCTACCTCTACAACCCGAGGGATATGACTATACCCAATGTCTATGGAACAATCTAAGCCCCACGCTTACACTGCCATAGATACTCTTGCCTTCCCAAGCGTCAATGACTAAGACAAGAGCATACCTACATCCTAACTGCACATTGGACCGTGACCGTAGCAATAGAGTTACTCGTCTAACCATTATATAATTATTATATAAACTATGGATGGAACATATAACTAACCAACTATAATATGAACCATACTCAACTATACGAGAAGATAAATATATTAAATAGAGCAAAGTTGTACAAGATAAGTAACATACAATAGCCATACCCGAGTCACCAATGACAACTTGGGAACCGAGTTGAAGCTCTGACCTAACTGCTAACTCCAGTAGCCTAGAGACTAAGAGTGAAAGGTAGGAACTCTCTCTTGTGGTGTGTGTGATGAAGTGAAGCCTTCTTCCTTTTTTATACTAGTGTCCATGTGTGTTTGAATGACGGTTCCTCCACAACCGTCATTGGGGAAGCATCAGGGCCCTCCACGTATAAGGTGGAGATGAGGTGGGCTAGGGGTGGTTCTCTCTCCACCTCTCTCCATCGACCTTCTCCCGTGACTTATAGGTGGGCTCTTACGGCGGTTGAGGATGGATTGGTCCCACTTTAAGTTGGTTTCAACTGTCTTGCGGGCCCTTCAATCCATGGGACGCTGATGTGGTGATCATTGATTTGTCACAGTTGTGTTTCTTCGCCATGTTGGCGTGCTTTCACCTCATTTCTACATGCACTCAAATAATCTACAGGGACATGTGGAGCTCTATTAATTTTAAACCTATATGTTTGTAAGAAATGCTAACTCCCCTTTATTCCCAAGATATGTGATGATCGGAATCAATATTTAATGACCGTCAACAACGTGCAGTGCCTACGTAGCAGAAAGAAACACCCATACGGTCTAAGTCTGCAGTCAAATGTATCACCGTCTTTGGAACAACAGTTTACTAAGCCCATCTCCCACCACATTCGCCTTTCCAGGATGGTGTTGAATTATTAAATCATAGTCATTGATCAAGTCTAGCCATCTCCGTTGCCTCAAATTCAGAACTTTCTACGTGAAGACAAACTTAAGACTCTTACGGTCTGTAAATATATCACATGACACTCCATATAAATAATGCCTCCAAATCTTCAAAGCAAATACAACTCCTGCTAGCTCTAAGTCATGGGTAGGATAATTCCACTCATGTTTCTTTAAATGCCTCGAAGCATACGCAATTACCTTTCCATCTTGCATAAGCACACATCCCAAACCAATACAAGAAGCATCGGTATAGACTATAAATCATTTGCCACTCTCAGGCAAAACTTAAATAGGAGCATTCACCAATTTATTCTTCAATGTCTGAAAACTAGGCTCACATGCATCATTCCATATAAAAAGAACACCCTTCCACAAAACGCCGGTAGTTTCGACCAAGCCCAAGAAAACTACTAACCTCTGTCACACTAGTTGGTCTATCCCATTCCACAACCGAAGCAACATTCTTTGGATCAACAGTAATCTCATACTGATTAATCACATGACCAAGAGAACTCAATTCTGAAAGCCAGAAAGCACACTTCTTTAACTTTGCATAGAATTTATTCTTTTGAATAGCATCTAGAACAAGATCAAGATGAACTTCATGTTCTTCTTCAGTTTTAGAGTAGATCAAGGTACCACAACAAAATCATCCAGATATTCATGCAACATCCTGTTCATGGACTCCATAAAAATGACGGGAGCATTTGTTAATCGAAAACACATCACAACATACTCATAATGCCCATACCTTATGTTAAAATCTGTCTTCTCAATATCCTCATCTTTAATCCTTAGGTGATGATAACCAGATTGCAAGTCTATCTTGGCAAACACTTTGGCACCTCTCAACATGTCAAATAAAGCATCAATACGTGGCATAGGACATTTGTTCTTAATTGTGACTTGATTGTGAGCCCAATAATCCACACAAAGCCTTTGGCTTCCATCCTTCTTCTCCACAAATAGCACAAGAGCAGCCCAAGGTGACGTACTTGGTCTAATAAACCCCTCAGCAAGAAGTTCATCTACCTCCTCCTTCAACTCCACCTGTTACACAGGTGCCATCTGTATGGAGTCTTATAGATAGGTTGAGTACCAGGGACTAATTTGATTTCACAAACAGGCTCCTGTTCGGGAGGTAACCTCTAACGCCCTGAAAATCAGAGAATTTAAAACCGGGAATTAAAAATCAGAACTTACAAAAACCTTTTGATTGTTGCTTCTTGATCGAGTTTTTTGCTTCTTATTTGCCAGCTTGGTTGCATAAATTTATACGCGAGTGATTCATCTCGATGTTTGAGAAAAACCAAACGATTTGAATTTCCGCTGGGGAGAAAATTTTCGGAGTTCAGAATTGGGAATTTTAATATAAAATAGGAAAAGGGTGATGGATTTATAAAAATATATAATTGGGAGCAAAATATTATTTAGGTGATTGAGTAATATTAATTAGTGAGCAAAATGAGTAATAAAATATTTTAGGGTATATATATGAAATCTAGAAATTAATTTGAATCAAAATCGCATTTTCTGGAATTGAGGAAAAGAATTAAAATAAATATGTAAAATATATTTTTAAAATAATGAAAGTGGGTGAAAAGGTTGAAAATATGTTTTACAACTTATTTTTGGGCGTGTTATATTTTATTTTGAATTTTAGGGGTGAAAGGAAATAAAATTGGAAAATTAGGAAAATTAATTCAGGAAAATGCGAAAAGTCACTATTTATTACGCGCCAAGTGTTCGACGCCGTACCCGGATCCCGGACCGCCTCGCCACCGCGCGCGCGCGCGTCGTGCCCGCAGCGCCGTGCCCCACACCGCCGCCGCACTGCTGCGCGAGCCGCACGCCAGCCACCCTCGCCCTCCCTGCCGTCCTCGCGCGCCCGCGCCCGGACCCCGCCCCGAGCGCCGCCACGCGCCGCTCGCCGCGCCTGGTCCCGCCGCCCCTCGCGCCCACGCGTCGCCCATCACCCCAGGCCCCCTCTCCGCGCGTCAGCCACACCTCCCCGTGCTCATGCCACTGTCGTCACCATCCTATTCCCACGCCTTGCCGACGTCGACCACGCGCGCGCAACGCCCGTGACGCACGCGACAGTGCCGCGCCGTGCCCTGCAACGCCACCGCGGTCTCACCACAAAATCGATATAAATAGACCTCGATAGCACAAACTCTATACACAAATCTTGATCGCCATCTTTTCCTCTGTAAAACCCCTCAAATATCCCTAGCCGCCATAGCCCGTGCGCGAAGAATTTCGCAAAAGATCAAAGTCCGGTCGGAGGAACCCTAATTCGGCCGCCCGGAGCAAAGAATCAAAATTCATCGCCCTCGGTCGAGTTCTTCCCAAATTGAAGGTACTTCCATGATCTCCGTGCTCTAGGTTTTGTTTCCCCCATGTTTCCCGAGCCAATGCGCCGCCGGAACTCGCCGGCGACGAGCGACGCCGAGCCCCTCTGTTTCGGCCACCGCCGTGCACATCGCTAGGCCGCAACGGAGCTTCTCCAGGCAAACCGATGCTTTAGTTAGCTTCTCCACACCCCGTAGATGCTCCCACACCCGCTACCTTGGCCATGCCATTGCCGGAAAGCCGCCGCGACGAGCGACGGCGCCGCTGCTGGGAGCTCGCCGTCGCCGGCTCATTTCGCCACCTCTCCAACCCGTCCAAGCCTTGAATCGGAACCCTCGTAGCTCGTAGATGGAGGTAGGACCCCTTGCCCCCTAGGACCGGCCATCCTCACCGCGGCGTCCTCTTCCCGTTGTGCCGGCGCAAACGAGAGAAAGGAGAGAGAACAGAGAGAGACCAGAGAGGAATGAAAAAAAAGGAAAAAGAAAATGGGGAAAGAAATAAAAAAAAATAAAGTATTTAGGAAAAGTATAGAGTAATAATAATTGGTTTTCTTTTTCGAAATAAATTATTTAGGGAGATATATATTTAGAGAAATTGGGATAAAGGTTGATTTTCGGAAAATAATTATTTAGGGGATAATTATGAGATTAATTTATGACCTAAGTGCAACTTTTATCTAAACTTTGAATTATTAGGAAATTCACCAATATTATTTAACATAGCTATAGTTAAGATATTATCATGACTTGTTATTTAACATTATCATAGGTTTCCCCGAAATCTAAAATAACCAATATGGTTTCAAACATTGGGAATATAATTGTCACCTAAAATTGGTATTAAACACTAATTTTATCATATGGATTTTCTGAAATTAAAATCTAAAATTATTAAATACAGTGTCAAGCTTTAGGGTTAACTAGTTATTTTCGGATTCAATTATTATAAACCCTAGGACTTCTCGACCCGAGAAATAACTTGATGAAATTGAACGGTAATCACTTCTTTTTTGTTAATTGAATCATCAACTCTAGTATTTCTCAAACTTTAAGCATATTAAAATAAATATCGCACACTTCATAACAAAATCGGATGCATTACAAAACTTCAAATCCTTATAACCCTTTCGCTCTAACTCGGATTTCGTCAAAACTCGAGCCTAGGTTCGCGTAGAGTCATAGCCTAGCCGCTATTGCGATTTGCTTGGTTTTCTTTTGGATCTTACTAGATTCTATTTGAATTCTAATCGAATTCAAATTTGACTTCTCGCACGTACGTCCGAGGAAGGCGTTGAGTTCGCAGAAGACCCCAACCAACAAGTGTGCGAGCAAGGCAAGTCATCACACTCTTTGAACATATTGATCCCAATTGCGAAATGATGTTGTTTTAAACTTTAAACATGCATGCTATACACAAAGAATTACCTATACTTGTTATGCCATGCCTTGTTATTGATTACCTTTAGAATTATTCCTTGTAACCCTCGATGTGATACATACAACCGGAGAATATCTTCGGTAAAATGCTTAGCCATGCTATTCTTAGATTCATGCATACTCATGATTTTATAAAGAGCTTTATGCTTGGGCAACTACCTTAGGGAAGGTAGTTGAGCTACGGCATGTGGAGACATGAGCGCCACATTGCGTTGAACATGATGAAAATGGTTTTGATGGAAAAACAAAAAAAATGAAACCAACGCTTTTAGACCGGGGCGGATGGATGGATTTGGGTGGATTCCGGGAAAGGCTAGTACCGTCCCTGGTAGTTAAGGACCGAGCCATGAGACTACAACTTAGAACGAGCCAGTACAACCGTACTTCTCGAATTGGTATAGACCTAGCTGATTAAATATCCGAGCGGAGGCAGTATCCTTGCATAATAGGTTCAGGTGTTGGCGTTGAGGTAAGGGCTTGCCGGTGGGGGTGCACCACTGGTGGGTGCCTGGACGATAGTTAAGGGCCTTTCGGCAGGGGGTGTACCGCTGGTTGGTACCTGGGCAGAGATCGGGCATGCGATCAAAATGAAGAAATGAAGACATGAAGAAAAGGACATGAAGATGGAAAGTTCAAGGATAGAGCAATTCTTTCTCTTACCCCGGGAACGCCAGAACTCCTCTCACTGCTAGGAAATGATGGCTAGAGTGCATGAGGGCTTAAGTTCATGGAGCGGGTACTGCCAAAGTGAGGTTATCGAAAGGCTTTGCCGTGACCGTCCCATATAGAGGGATGTAAGCTCATTCAATGAGTAGTCGCGGAGTACGGGTAAAGTGTACATCCACTGCAGTGTGAGTCAATCAATCTATTCGAATAGCCGTGCTCGCGGTTAATGAGCGACGTGACAAGTTTCTTCCGTGGGTAGACTCATAAATTTTAAAATGATGGGTGGGATTGCATAATGACTTTATGTGCTGGGGAAACCAACTTCTCTATCTGAGAGAAGGGGGAAGACACCCCCAGAAAACCATGACGAATCGGAGGCGGGAAGCTATCCTTAGAATCACAATGGATGGTGGACAGAGCCGTCACCGACTTAATATACTATGGACCTAAAACTTCACCTGGCTAGATGTTAGGTTTGTGAAATGATTTGTGAAAATTGGCTTTGCACAAATAAACCATAGCCATCCTTTGAATGACCCTATCATGTGCATCATTCCGTGTTGGCTCGCTGAGTACGTTGGGTACTCACCCTTGCTATACGCACAAACTTCAGATGAAGGAAACGAAGAACTGGAGGACCCCTACGCCTACTACCAGGAGGAATGAAGACAATGGAGCACAATAGGTCTTAGTCCCCAGTCGTTGCCTATGGCAATCGGCATGCTGCTGCCTTCCGTCTGCTATCTCATCTAATTTCTGTTTTCGGTTGTATCCTGATCGGTAGGTCCTATATGTATTGGATATTGTCTTCGGGCCTATTATTGTAATAATTTCGGTGTAAGGCTATTCGTGCACTTTGCACCTGGTAATTCAGAACTGTATTCGTGGGTACCAAACTACTCGATCCAGGGGTAAGGTACTATGAACACGAATGATTCCCGTCGTCAAAAACGGGGGTCTACAGAGCTGGTATTAGAGCAGTGCGACTGTAGGATAGGACCAACTGGCGCCCCATCCTTTATAGCTGGTCAAAGGGAAATATCCGTACATAGGATTATTTTAGAAATACAGACTATTTTCACAAAACAAACATATATTTCTCTCTTACCCCAATTTCTCTACAAACATTTGATTTTACCTTTTTATAAACCCTAAACTATCTTCAAAAATAGATATAGGACTGTGACCCTGTTAAAGCTTGAGAGATTGTTTATTCCACCCGCTAAAGCAATGAGAGTACACAGGAATAAGGTCCCAACCAGAGCTTAACCTTTCTTCTGATTTCTTTCTCTCTCTAACAATAGATAGGAAAGAACAGGGGTAGGAAATCAAGATCTCAACAATCTAATGGATCAACCCAGAGCGACCCTATGAACATTTCACCCTCTTTTCCTATGAATCCGACCTTAGCCCAGATAATGGCTAGCCAGACACAATTGATGATCATGATGGTGCAGCAAATGCAACGACACCTTCAAGTTTTGTGTTCGTGTCCAGAGCAACGTCGGTACGTTTCGACTCAAGCCCTGATGACTCCTGCGAATATACTGTCAAGCCCACAAAGAGCAGTAACGCCAAACCCACCATTAGGAGGGAAGGAAACACTTGGCCCCCGCTATGGCTTCTTGGAACAAGGATATGGAATAAGGAACAGTGCAGGGGAAAAACACACCGGAACCCCGATCGAGGGAGAGATACAGTGCGGAAGGAAGGACAAGGAATTCAATCCAATGACCGGCCAAGGGCTCAGTTCGCCATCCAACTTCAGGAAGAGGAAGTCACCAAAATGGACCGCAGGTGGTACCAGCAGGATGATCATCACGAGCATAGTGTGTACCCCTGAAGATGCTGAGGAGATTCCCCGACGTCTAAAGAGGAATGTGCACTGCTTCAACTGTGGAGAGTTAGGGCATTATGCCAATGACTGCCCTAGGACAACTGCCGCACCGTTTCGCACTCCAACACCTATCCTAGTAGCCTCAAGGAAAAGGAATGTGACTTGCTTCAACTGTGAAGAATTTGGGCACTATGCCAACCAATGCCCCAAGCCACACAACACCCCTCCTCTTACCGGTGCCAATGCAACAGCCATAGGTGGCAACCCCAGATCGGGCGACAGCTCAAACAACTAGATAAGGAGTCTGCATCAACTCTGGTCTTGCTTTGGATGGAGTTAAGATAGCAATGACCGTACCCTTTCCCCTTTATATATGAAGATCCTAGACCGATGTTGTTGTCATTGTATTATTTTGTGTGGGACTGTGCATGGCAGTCCGATGTACCCCTCCTATGATGTAACGTTTATGAACTAATATAAAGTCCTATGTTATATTTTAAACGAGTTTATTCCACCATGCTTGTTGTGTGCAAAAGATCACTTAAGAACAACTTGGAGATCACTCAAAAATCGATTAGAACCATGACATTAGTTGATCCAATCATTTACCTCATCTATATTCCTCATATGGTGCATCGTCGCAGAGCCTCAACAGCTACGGAGAACCCGCCGGAGCCTAACCCCTCCATCCTAGCGGAAGTCATGGCTTCACAAACCCAACTGCTTCAAGCCATTGCCAACAACCAAGGACACCACGGAGGATCAAGCCTAGGCGAGTTTATGCGAGCCAAACCGCCAACGTTCTCCATGGCAGAGGAACCAATGGATGCTGAAGATTGGTTGAGGGTAATAGAGAAGAAGTTGACTCTCGTCCGAGTACGGGAAGCTGACAGAGTCATCTTCGCCACTAATCAGCTGGAAGGTCCCACAAGTGACTGGTGGGACACCTACAAAGAGACTTGGGCTGAAGATGCCGGAGAACCGACATGGGAAGAATTCACGGCTGCTTTCCATGAAAATTTCGTACCAGCCGCGGTTATGAGGATGAAGAAAAATGAGTTCCGTAGGCTGTGCCAAGGAAACACCACGGTACAAGAGTATCTTAACAAGTTCACGCAACTTGCCCATTACGCCACAAGCGATCTGGCAGACGAAGAGGAAAAGATGGACAAGTTTATTGAAGGACTGAACGATGAGTTAAGAGGACCGATGATCGGTCAGGACCACGCTAGCTTTCAGAGCCTCATCAACAAGGTCGTAAGGCTTGAGCATGACCAAAGGACGGTTGAAAACAACCGAAAGAGAAGACTTGCTCTAGCCCGCCCGATTCAAGGAACGCCCAGCGACCCAAAGGAGCAACACCAACAGTTGGAAGCCGCCGTCACAATGACCAATCGCCCCGTTGCACCCGACAACGCCAGCAGGCCACCTGCCACCCCTTTCCGCTCCCCGGCACCTACCTTGGCGACCCCAAGACTTAAGAACGTGAACTACTTCAACTGTGGGGAATATGGACATTTCGCCAATCACTGCCCTAAGCCACGTAACACCCCCGTCCGTACTGGAGCCAACGCCATTGCTGTAGGAGGGACCCCTGCCCCAGTACTTGGATGCAGACTTTTCGGGACACCCCAGCCGAAGGAGGCCACCACTGGAATCCGCCATGGCCAAGTGAACCATGCGCATGCTGAAGAGGCCCAGGAGGACCAGATCGTGCTAATGGGTACGTTCTCCATCCATTATGCACTAAGTTAAAGTTTTGTTTGGTTTCAAAACTTTGCATTCTTTCATAACCTCAGAAACAAGCACAACACATAACCTATGTCAGGTAAACCCTAGGAAATCCATAATAGTGCAATCAATAGGAAGAGATATAGCTGTACCCCATACTAGCACCAATAGAGGCCTTATCCTAAAAAGCCAAGCTTGAACTTATTGTTAGGGGGGTAGAGTGACATAACTCCGGACTCTTAGATTGGACACTATGTTAGAGCTTGGTAGAACCGAACCTTCCCTAGATAACCTCTTGTCGTCCACCAAAATCACACGACTGCAATCCTACCAGGATCACCACCCGTCTGCAGCTAAAGGTTCCAATAGTTTAGAGAAGCAA
The DNA here is from genome assembly GCA_019925245.2 of Oryza australiensis. Classification (NCBI taxonomy): domain Eukaryota; kingdom Viridiplantae; phylum Streptophyta; class Magnoliopsida; order Poales; family Poaceae; genus Oryza; species Oryza australiensis. Next base: position 1,077,834 of record JAIFGZ020000436.1, read on the forward strand.
GTCTATTATACAACTTAAGGAAATTAGAGACCTACGGAATCCTGCATGCTTGAAGGATGCCCAAAGGATTAAGAGCTGACAACATCATGTTATCTGAAACAAAGAATCGAAGTGCACCACCCTTAGGAACTCATTGATAGATTCCTGCGACACTCGGAGCAGCCAACCGATTCACCAACCTGCTGAGGAGAAGTCCTAATGGATCCATCCCATATGTTTATGCCGACCGACTCCCGATCGCGACCCGACCCGAATCTCGGGGACGAGATTTATTGTTAGGGGGGTAGATTTGTAACGCCCGAAAATCGGAGAATTTAAAACCGGAATTAAAAATCGAACTTACAAAAACCTTTTGATTGTTGCTTCTTGATCGAGTTTTTCGCTTCTTATTTGCCGACTTGGTTGCATAAATTTATACGCGAGTGATTCATCTCGATGTTTGAGAAAAACCAAACGATTTGAATTTCCGCTGGGGAGAAAATTTTCGGAGTTCAGAATTGGGAATTTTAATATAAAATAGGAAAAGGGTGATGGATTTATAAAATATATAATTGGGAGCAAAACATTATTTAGGTGATTGGGTAATATTAATTAGTGAGAAAAATGAGTAATAAAATATTTTAGGGTATATATATGAAATCTAGAAATTAATTTGAATCAAAATCGCATTTTGGAATTGCGGAAAAGAATTAAAATAAATATGTAAAATATATTTTTAAAAAATGAAAGTGGGTGAAAAGGTTGAAAATATGTTTTACAACTTATTTTTGGGCGTGTTATATTTTATTTTGAATTTTAGGGGTGAAAGGAAATAAAATTGGAAAATTAGGAAAATTAATTCAGGAAAATGCGAAAAGTCACTATTCATTGCACGCCAAGTGTTCGACGCCGTACCCGGACCCCGGACCGGCTCGCCACCGCGCGCCGCGCGTCATGCCCGTAGCGCCGTGCCCCACACCCGCACGCGTGACGCGCGAGCGAGCCGCGCACCACCTCGCCCCTGCCGTCCTCGCGCGCCGCGCCCGACCCGACCGCGCCGCCGCGCGCCGCTCGCCGCGCTGGACCCCGACCGAGCGCGCCCCTCGCGCCCACGCGTCGCCCATCACCCCAGGCCCCCTCTCCGCGCGCGCCACACCTCCCGTGCCCATGCCACCCGTCGTCACCATCCTATTCCCACGCCTTGCCGACGTCGACCACGCGCGCGCCACGCATGTGACGCACGCGACAGTGCCGCGCCGTGCCCTACAACGCCACCGCGGTCTCACCGCAAAATCGATATAAATAGACCTCGATAGCACAAACTCTATACACAAATCTTGATCGCCATCTTTTCCTCTGTAAAACCCCTCAAATATCCCCAGCTGCCATAGCCCGTGCACGAAGAATTTCGCAAAAGATCAAAGCCCGGTCGGAGGAACCCTAATTCGGCCGCCCGGAGCAAAGAATCAAAATTCATTGCCCTCGGTCGAGTTCTTCCCAAATTGAAGGTACTTCCATGATCTCTGTGCTCTAGGTTTTGTTTCCCCCATGTTTCCCGAGCCAATGCGTCGCCGGAACTCGCTGGCGATGAGCGGCGCCGAGCCCTCTGTTTCCGCCGCCGTGCACGTCGCTAGGCCGCACGGAGCTTCTCCAAGCAAACGATGCTTTAGTTAGCTTCTCCACACCCGTAGATGCTCCCACACCCGCTACCTTGGCCATGCCATTGCCGGAGCGCCGCCGCGACGAGCGACGCCGCCGCTGCTGGGAGCTCGCCGTGGCCTCCTCATTTCGCCACCTCTCCAACCCGCCCAAGCATTGAATCGGAACCCTCGTAGCTCGTAGATGGAGGTAGGACCCCTTGCCCCCTAGGACCGGCCATCCTCACCGCCGGCGTCCTCTTCCCCGTCAGTGCCGGCGCAAACAGAGAAAGGAGAAAGAACAGAGAGAGACCAGAGAGGAATGAAAAAAAAGGAAAAAGAAAATGGGGAAAGAAATAAAAAAATAAAGTATTTACGAAAAGTATAGAGTAATAAAAATTGGTTTTCTTTTTTGAAATAAATTATTTAGGGGAGATATATATTTAGAGAAATTGGGATAAAGGTTGATTTTCGGAAAATAATTATTTAGGGGATAATTATGAGATTAATTTATGACCTAAGTGCAACTTTTATCTAAACTTTGAATTATTAGGAAATTCACCAATATTATTTAACATAGCTATAGTTAAGATATTATCATGACTTGTTATTTAACATTATCATAGGTTTCCCCGAAATCTAAAGTAACCAATATGGTTCCTAACATTGGGAATATAATTGTCACCTAAAATTGGTATTGAACACTAATTTTATCATATGGATTTTCTGAAATTAAAATCTAAAATTATTTAATACAGTGTCAATCTTTAGGGTTAACTAGTTATTTTTGGATTCAATTATTATAAACCCTAGGACTTCTCGACCCGAGAAATAACTTGATGAAATTGAACGGTAATCACTTCTTTTTTGTTAATTGAATCATCAACTCTAGTATTTCTCAAAATTTAAGCATATTAAAATAAATATCGCACCCTTCTTAACAAAATCGGATGCATTACAAAACTTCAAATCCTTATAACCCTTTCGTTCTAACTCGGATTTCAACGAAACTCGAGCCTAGGTTCGCGTAGAGTCATAGCCTAGTATTAGGAGCCGCTATTGCGATTTGCTTGGTTTTCTTTTGGATCTTACTAGATTATATTTGAATTCTAATCGAATTCAAATTTGATTTCTCGCACGTATGATTAGCGTCCGAGGAAGGCGTTGAGTACGCAGAAGACCCCAACCAACAAGTGTGCGAGCAAGGCAAGTCATCACACTCTTTGAACATATTGATCCCAATTGCGAAATGATGTTGTTTTAAACTTTAAACATGCATGCTATACACAAAGAATTACCTATACTTGTTATGCCATGCCTTGTTATTGATTACCTTTAGAATTATTCCTTGTAACCCTCGATGTGATACATACAATCGGAGAATATCTTCGGTAAAATGCTTAGCCATGCTATTCTTAGATTCATGCATACTCATGGTTTTATAAAAAGCTTTATGCTTGGGCAACTACCTTAGGGAAGGTAGTTGAGCTACGGCATGTGGAGACATGAGCGCCACATTGCGTTGAACATGATGAAAATGGTTTTGATGGAAAAACAAAAAAAATAAAACCAACGCTTTTAGACCGGGGCGGATGGATGGATTTGGGTGGATTCCGAGAAAGGCTAGTACCGTCCCTGGTCAGTTAAGGACCGAGCCATGAGACTACAACTTAGAACGAGCCAGTACAACCGTACTTCTCGAATGGGTATAGACCTAACTGATTAAATATCCGAGCGGAGGCAGTATCCTTGCATAGTAGGTTGAGGTGTTGGCGTTGAGGTAAGGGCTTGCCGGTGGGGGTGCACCACTGGTGGGTGCCTGGACGATAGTTAAGGGCCTTCCGGCAGGGGGTGTACCACTGGTTGGTACCTGGGCAGAGATCGGGCATGCGATCAACATGAAGAAATGAAGACATGAAGAAAAGGACATGAAGATGGAAAGTTCAAGGATAGAGCAATTCTTTCTCTTACGCCGGGAACGCCAGAACTACTGTCACTGCTAGGAAATGACGGCTAGAGTGCATGAGGGCTTAAGTTCATGGAGCGGGTCGCCAAAGTGAGGTTATCGAAAGGCTTTGCCGTGACCGTCCCATATAGAGGGACGTAAGCTCATTCAATGAGTAGTCGCGGAGTACGGGTAAAGTCTACATCCACTGCAGTGTGAGTCAATCAATCTATTCGAATAGCCGTGCTCGCGGTTAATGAGCGACGTGACAAGTTTCTTCCGTGGCTAGACTCATAAATTTTAAAATGATGGGTGGGATTGCATAATGACTTTATGTGCTGGGGAAACCAACTTCTCTATCTGAGAGAAGGGGGAAGACACCCGCAGAAAACCATGACGAATCGGAGACGGGAAGCTATCCTTGGGATCACAATGGATGGTGGACAGAACCGTCACCGACTTAATATACTATGGACCTAAAACTTGACCTGGCTAGATGTTAGGTTTGTGAAATGATTTGTGAAAATTGGCTTTGCGCAAATAAACCATAGCCATCCTTTGAATGACCCTATCATGTGCATCATTCCGTGTTGGCTCACTGAGTACGTTGGGTACTCACACTTGCTATACGCACAAACTTCAGATGAAGGAAACGAAGAACTGGAGGACCCCTACGCCTACTACCAGGAGGAATGAAGACAATGGAGCACAATAGGTCTTAGTCCCCAGTCGTTGCCTATGGCAATCGGCATGCTGCTGCCTTCCGTCTGCTATCTCATCTAATTTCTGTTTTCGGTTGTATCCGGACTGGTAGGTCCTATATGTATTGGATATTGCCTTCGGGCCTATTATTGTAATAATTTCGGTGTAAGGCTATTCGTGCACTTTGCACCTGGTAATTCAAAACTGTATTCGTGGGTACCAAACTACTCGATCCAGGGATAAGGTACTATGAACACAAATGATTCCCGTCGTCAAAAACGGGGGTCTACATAACCCTGGCAGATCTTTAGGAAAGACATCAGGATAGCGGCATACCACACGAATGTTTTCCAAACACAAGGCAACATCCGGTCCCTCAACCATTGCCCAAAGAATTCCAGACTTCGTATGAAACGGTCTAGAAATAACTGGCACAATAGTGAGAGAGAGTACTTCATAACATTCCCTTGATAGATAACTTCTGACTAGATGGTGCCTGCAATAAGACAGTCTTCCAAAAACAAGAGATAACAACTAGATATTGAGAAAGCCAGTCCATGCCAAGGATGACATCAAAAGACTCCAAAGGAATCACCATGAGATTAGCTACAAAATCCTCACCCGCAACCGAGACAACACAAGCAAGACAAACAGAAGAACTGGATATCAGCCCACTAGTAGAATTGACCACAACTGCCTGGCTAATAATCTGCATCGAAAGACAAACACTCCCAACAAAAAGCCTCCGAGACAGACAAGAAGCTAGCGCCAGAATCAAAAAGAGCATGAGCAAGGAATGTATCAACTAGGATAGTACCTGTCACCACATTCCCATGGTCTCTACCATCAAGAGAAGGCATGGCATATCCCCCTCGAGCACCTAAAGAAGAAGAAAAGACTCTGATACCATAACCAGTCGGTGAAGAAATCCATTGAGCACTAGGCGTTGAAGAAATAGCCTGGGGATAGCTGGATAGCCCCATACTGAGGTGTAGATGAATCCATGTAAGGAGGTGCCATCAAATACTACTTTGGAGGTGGCGCTGGTAGGTATTGTGCTGGAGTAGGCGCCATCAAGTACTGCTGTGAGTAGGGCACATGCAGGTGCGGTGTAGGAGTGACCATCGCTTGCACGGTGCCACCAGAAGCTGAAGAAGTAGCCACTGTCTCCCATCGAAGCTTTCCATTGCGATTCCTCCTGCATACCATATCCTTATGATCCTGACTACAGATGGAGCACTTGCCAGTCCAATTGCACTCACTACGACGATGTGCATCACCACATTTGAAGCACACCATTCGGAGTACTCACTCCTGTAGCTGAACCACCATGGTCGGGCTTGTACCGTTGAAAATTACTCTTCTTGTTAACAGGGCCACTAGAGTTTCCCTTCTTATCTCCCTGACCTCGGGACTGATCACCACCAGAAGGCTTCTACATATCATGAGTATACACTTATTGCATCTCAACTCCAAAAGCGTGCTCTACTGTGGTGCAAAAATCCACCATTGGGAAAGCACCCAACACATGTCGAATCGAAGGCTTGAGGCCTTGTTTGAACTTCCTCGCCTTCTCTACCTTATCACAAGCCACATGAGGAACAAAGCGAACAATCTGATTGAAGCCCACCTCATACTTAGCCATTGTTTTCTTGTCTTGGCTATAATCATTTAGGTCAATCTTCATCTTGTCCAAGAAGGTCACAGGGTAAACTGTTAGTGATATGCCCTAGAGGCAACATGGAAATGTTGGATATCATGGTCAATGTTTATGTATTTATAAATAAAGTGTTATTCAGTTCCATGAAATAGACATCTTGTATTGATCAATAAGTATGTGACTTATTTATGAGACTCTATATGTATGAATCTATTTCTAAACGATCCCTGATCACATGTCATATTGTTGGAACTAATATGATTCTAAGATCGACATGTTTATTGTTTGATGATCATGTCTCATAGATCATGGTATGGAGATACCAAATCAATATACGTGGACATGTGTTAAAGAACACATTGTTGGATAGACCCACCATAAGACACTACAGGAATTAATGTGCCATTAGTTGGTCTCAGGTAGTGTTGGTGCAAAGTCCTTAGACCTGAGATCATCATGGATTCCAACATGTGTAGTAGCCTACTTTGAGACTATCAAACACTATTGTGTAACTGGGTAGTTATAAAAGTAGTCTTTGGGCTTGATATGAAACATGTAGTGGGATGTGAATGATCAAGATGAAATTTACCCCTCCTTTGGAGAGATATCACTGGACCCCTCGAGGTAATGGATTATGGAAGTGCATAGCCATGCCGGGTTGATTAAATGGTTAAGCTATTGAAGGGATGGCACACACATCTTGCCTATAGCTTAATTGGTATCGTGAGGCAAAGGGATTTGTGTACACATTACTGGTTCAGAGCCGATATTATATTCTTGTATACTATGGTGTCAATATATGCTGCTACGCGCCGCTATTGACGGTCAGCCGAGTTGGACTCAAGCCGACGGTCGGCTGAGTTGGACTCGAGCTGACGATTGGCTGAGTTCGACTCGGGCCGAAACCAAGTATACCTGAACCTATAGGGTCGCACGCTTAAGGGGATAAGAACAAGCATTCGAGTTGGACTCGAATATGGGTCGATCGGATAGGGATCCGATCGGATAGAGTCCTATGGGCTTACGAAGTCTGGCCGGCCAACTCTATGAAGATTCGGATGGGATCCGATTCAAAATAGAGTCCCGATGGGCCTCTAGGACCAACCGGCAACTCTATATAAAGGGTTGAGGGGTGGAGAGCTGTGGCAAGTCAATTGGAACCGAATAAATCTGATCACGCGTGGCAACAGAAGTCGGCGAGATCAATCTCCACGAAAACCCTCCCCACCTTCGAGCCAAAACCCTAGCCTTACATCTTGTGCTAGCACACGGGTGTTAGGCGTTCTGTCCCCGGACATGTGGATACCGGTAGAGGCACTGCTACATTGCGGTGCTATTCGTTGGCTACGAATCGGCTGCGGTTAGAGGCATCGGAGCAAAGCGCCTGTGGCAGATCGGTTGTGGAATCGGCGAGTCGGCTGAGGTTGGATCGGCTCCGACATCGGGATCGGCTACATTGGATCGGCTGTCAGCGAATCGGCTGTGATCGGCTGACACTGTTCTGGATCGGATACCTCCTGATTGGCTATTTCCGCTGCATACCCCAATCGGTAACGATCTATCGACCCTTACTTGCAAGTATTCCTGGTTTGCGCAGTAGAAAATTTTTTTATTAGCTATCGTAGCTTCTGCGTAACTCTTCATAGTGTATCGGGACGGCATAATATGATTATGCCGATATGGTTTCCGTAATCAATTTCATAGATTGGGTCTATGGTCGATTCCCCTCGACCCCCGCCTGCTAACCGGCTAGCGGGACCGTCGTGTGCGTACCCCCTTATAGGTCGTCTTGATACCGTATCTCTGCGATAGGTAGAAAACGTTCTACGCCTAACTTGTTTTTGTAGAGAATGCTTTGAAATGGTATGGCCCTATTGTATGTGTGAGATGCATGTGATGTGTGTAATATTCTTTCATATGTGCAATCCCTGTAATATTCTTTCTTACGTGCAATGCTTGTAATATTATTTCACGACCTACGAGTCGATGTAATCTTCAATTATAGCTTCTATAGTAGTAGCTTAGTTTGAAGAAATCAAGCATTCAGCACTTGGAAGAACGATGATGAAGATGGAGATCCTCTACACCGGCATGGAGATGGAGATCACCATGTGAAGGGGGCCATACTATTTCATTAATTGCTATTCTACCTGCTTTCATATATGTGATATGTTTGTTTGATAGGATAGTATTCCTCACAAAATTAAGTAGTAATGATGTCCTTCCAAATGTTGCACCCGTCACCGTTATGCTCGTCAATGGTGGGTCTGCCAAAGCAGAGTGCCATTCTCTTCATAACACGAGGGGGTATATGTCGGAAATATATAGCAAGAACATTTGGTTTACTTAACAAGGCTATCAAAATAGTTTTGGGCCTTGGGGCATAGGTTGAAGCCAGGGCATGGAGATGCCACACCAACAACAAGAGTCACATAGAGATGTGATTAGCAAGGAGTTGCTTACCGATGTTATTAATCTTCTAGCCGTGATGCCAAAACTCACTAGAAATTAATTAACATGTGGATCTTGACCCAATACGTAACCTAGAGGGAAGGTGTAAAATACGTAATGAGAGTCTTATGTTAAATTGTTTAACAATAGACATAGCATAAATATTGTGCTAAACTTTGCTTTTGCTGTTGTAGAATAATGGCAGCTAATACTACACCCAGTACCTTTAATTTGCGATCTATTCTCGAAAAGAAAAAATTAAATGGATCAAACTTTATGGATTGGTATCGCAACTTGAGAATTGTTCTCAAGCAAGAGCGCAAAGAGTACGTTCTTGAAGTACCCTATCCCGATGATTTGCCTAGTAGTGCTACTGTTCTGCACGGAGGGCTTATGAGAAGCACACTAATGATTCCCTAGACATAAGCTGTCTCATGCTAGCTACAATGTTCTCGAGCTTCGAACAATATGAGAGCAGCGATGCTCATACTATTATTCGGGACTGCGTGGCATGTTTGAGAACCAAGCAAGGGCCGAGAGGTTCAACATCTCAAAATCCCTGTTTGCATGCGAGGCTTGTTGAGGGGAGTCCCGTCGATCCGCATGTGATAAAAATGATTGGCTACATTGAGAGTCTGGAAAAACTAGGTTTTCCCCTTAGCCAAGAGTTGGCTACTGATGTGATTCTCCAGTCGCTCCCTCCGAGCTTTGAGCCATTCATATTGAATTATCACATGAACAGTATGGATAAGACCTTGGCCGAATTGCATGGGATGCTAAAGACGGCTGAAGAGAGTATCCAGAAAAACGGTCATCATGTGATGATGATGCAGAAGGCTAAGCGCAAATCACCTGTCAAGAAACTTTGCACCAAGAGAAAATTAACTCCCGATGAGATCGCAAGTGCCTCCAACGCAAAGAAGGGCAAGAAGGGGTCGGCGGCATCAGATGCCGTTTGCTTCTATTGCAAGGAGACAGGTCACTGGAAAAGGAACTGCAAGAAGTACATGGAGGATCTCAAAAAGAAGCAAAGTGCGACTTCTGCTTCAGGTATTAATGTTATAGACATTAATCTTGCTACTTCACCTACTGACTCTTGGGTATTTGATACCGGATCAGTAGCTCATATTTGCAAATCGTTGCGGGAATGAGAAGAAGTAGAGGTTTGAGAAGGGGTGAGGTGAACCTACGTGTCGGCAATGGAGCAAGCGTTGCTACGTTCTTTTCGGCAACTGTTCCACTTCATCTACCTTCGAGGATTAGTTTTGGAATTAAATAATTGTTATTGTGTTCCAACTCTATGTCAAAACATTATTTCCGCTTCATGTTTGCAAGCGGAAGGATATGATTTTAGATCAATGGACAATGGTTGTTCAGTTTATCTCGAGATATGTTCTATTTTTATACACCATTGATGAATGGATTATACGTTTTGAATCTTCAAGCATCTCCCATCTATAACATTAATACAGAGAGGCAACTCCCAAATGATACAAACCCCACGTTTATCCGGCATTGTCGCTTAGGCCATATAAATCGAAACGCATGGAGAAGCTCCATAAGGATGGATTGCTTCACTCTTTTGATTTTGAATCATTTGAGACATGTGAGTCTTGTTTACTTGGTAAGATGACAAAGGCACCTTTCACGAGACACGGTGAGAGAGCAAATGACTTGTTGGCACTCGTACATACCGATGTATGTGGACCAATGAGCTCAACGGCCGAGGTGGTTATCGTACTTCATTACCTTCACCAATGAATTTAGTAGATATGGTTATATCTACTTAATAAGGAATAAGTCCGAATCCTTTGAAAAGTTCAAAGAATTCCAGAATGAAGTACATAATCATTTAGGGAAAACAATCAAATTTCTACGATCGGATCGTGGAGAGGAATACTTGAGCCAAGAGTTTGGTAATCATCGAAAGATTGTGGAATTGTTCCACGTTGACTCCGCCGGAACTCCACATTGGAATGGAGTGTCCGAATGGAGAAATCACACCTTGTTGGACATGGTGCGATCCATGATGAACCAAAGTGATCTTCCGTTATCCTTCTGGGGATATGCCCTTGAAACACCTGCGTTCACACTAAATAGAGTTTCATCGAAGTCAGTTGAAAAGACACCATATGAGATATGGACAGGGCGACCCCCAAGTTTGTCTTTTCTGAAAATTTGGGGATGTGAGGCTTATGTAAAACGTTTACCGTCCCACAAGCTCACACCCAAATCTGACAAGTGCTTCTTTGTGGGATATCCTAAGGAAACTAAGGGATATTACTTTTATAATCGAGAACAAGGCAAAGTGTTTGTCGCCCGACACGGTGTCTTCTTGGAGAAAGAGTTTCTTTCAAGAAGGGTTAGTGGGAGCAGGGTGCATCTTGAAGAAGTTCAAGAAACACCAGAAAATGTTTCAGCTACCACAGAACCACAACAGGAGGAACAAGATGTTGCGCCATCTGTTGTAGATACACCAGCCCCACGAAGGTCTGAAAGATCACGTCGTGCGCCTGACAGGTACACAGGTGCGGAACAACGTGATATATTGTTGTTGGACAACGATGAGCCTAAGACCTATGAGGAAGCGATAGTGGGACCCGATTCCAACAAGTGGCTTGGAGCCATGAAATCCGAAATAGAATCCATGTACGACAATCAAGTTTGGAACTTGGTTGATCCACTCCGATGGTGTCAAAACCATTGAGTGTAAATAGGTTTTTAAGAAAAAGGCCGACATGGATGGAAATGTTCACATCTATAAGGCGCGATTGGTGGTGAAAGGTTTTAAACAGATTCAAGGAGTTGATTATGATGAAACCTTCTCGCCCGTCGCAATGCTTAAATCTATTCGGATTATCCTAGCGATTGCTGCATATTTCGATTATGAGATATGGCAGATGGATGTCAAAACGGCTTTCCTAAATGGAAACCTAAGCGAGGATGTATACATGATACAACCCGAGGGTTTTGTCGATCCACAATCACCTTGAAAGATATGCAAGCTACAGAAATCCATTTATGGATTGAAGCACGCATCTCGGAGTTGGAATATTCGTTTTGATGAAGTAATCAAAGGGTTTGGTTTCATCAAAAATGAAGAGGAGGCCTGTGTTTACAAAAAGGTCAGTGGGAGCGCAATTGTATTTCTAATCTTATATGTGGATGACATATTACTGATTGGAAATGATATCCCCATGCTAGAATCCGTCAAGTCTTCATTGAAAAATAGTTTTTCATGAAAGACTTAGGGGAGGCAGCATACATATTGGGCATTCGGATCTATAGAGATAGATCCAAGAGGCTAATTGGATTAAGCCAAAGTACATATATTGACAAGGTGTTGAAAAGGTTCAACATGCACGACTCCAAGAAAGGTTTCTTGCCCATGTCACATGGCATTAATCTTAGCAAGAGTCGGTGTCCTCGGACACATGATGAGCGGAATAAGATGGGTATGGTTCCATATGCTTCGGCAATTGGATCCATCATGTATGCCATGCTTTGTACACGTCCAGATGTCTCATATGCTTTGAGTGCTATGAGCAAATACCAGTTAGATCCAGGTGAAGGTCACTGGACTGCCGTAAGGAATATCCTTAAGTACTTGAGAAGAACTAAGGATATGTTCCTAGTCTATGGAGGTGAAGAAGAGCTCGTTGTAAGTGGTTACACCGATGCTAGCTTCCAAACGGACAAGGATGATTATAGATCGCAATCTGGGTTTGTGTTCTGCCTGAACGGAGGAGCAGTCAGCTGGAAGAGTTCCAAGTAGGATACGTTGCTGATTCTACAACGGTGGCCGAGTACATTGCGCTTCGGAAGCCGCAAAGGAGGCTGTTTGGATCAAGAAATTTGTTTCTGACGTGGGTGTGATGACCAGTGCAACTGGTCCAATGTCTCTCTATTGTGATAATAGTGGAGCCATGGCGCAAGCCAAGGAGCCGAGGACACATCAGAAGTCCAAACACATACTTTGGCGATAACATCTCATCCGCGAGATTGTGGATAGAGGTGATGTATGATATGCAAAGTGCACACAGATCTCAACGTAGCCAATCTGTTGACAAAACCTCTCCCTCAGCCGAAACATGAGGCGCACACAAGAGAAATGGGTATTAGATACTTACATGATTGACTCTAGTGCAAGTGGGAGACTGTTAGTGATATGCCCTAGAGGCAACATGGAGATGTTGGATATCATGGTCAATGTTTATGTATTTATGAATAAAGGGTTATTCAGTTCCATGAAATAGACATCTTGTATTGATTAATAAGTATGTGACTTATTTATGAGACTCTATATGTATGAATCTATTTCTAAACGATCCCTGATCACATGTCATATTGTTGGAACTAATATGATTCTAAGATCGACATGTTTATTGATTGATGATCATGTCTCATAGATCATGGTATGGAGATACCAAATCAATATACGTGGACATGTGTTAAAGAACATATTATTGGATAGACCCACCATGAGACACTACAGGAATTATTGTGCCATTACTTGGTTTTAGGTAGTGTTGGTACAAAGTCCTTAGACCTAAGATTATCATGGATTCCAACATGTGTAGTATCCTACTTTGGGACTACCAAACGCTATTCCGTAACTGGGTAATTATAAAAGTAGTCTTCGGGCTTGCTATGAAACATGTAGCGGGATGTGAATAATCAAGATGGAATTTGCCCCTCCTTTGGAGAGATATCTCTGGGCCCCTCAAGGTAATGGATTATGGAAGTGCATGGCCATGCCGTGTTGATTGAGGAGTCAATCAACAGACAGATAATCCAATACAGTTCGAGTGAATGGTTAAGCTATTGAAGGGATGGCACAAATCTTACCCATAGCTTAATTGGTATTGTGAGGCAAAGGGATTTGTGTACACATTACAGGTTCAGAGCTGATATTATATTCTTGTATACTATGGTGTCAATATGTGCTGCTAGGCGTCGCTATTGACAGTCGGCCGAGTTGGACTCGAGCCGACGATTGGCTGAGTTTGACTTGGGCCGAAACCGAGTTTACCTAAACCTACAGGGTCGCACACTTAAGGGGATAAGAACAAGCATTCGAGTTGGACTCGAATATGGCTCGATCGGATAGGGATCCGATCGGATAGAGTCCTATGGGCTTACGAAGTCCGGCCGGCCAACTCTATGAAGATTCGGGATCCGATTCAAAATAGAGTCCTGATGGGCCTCTAGGCCCAACCGGCAACTCTATATAAAGGGTTGAGGGGTGGAGAGCTGCGGCAAGTCAATTGGAACCGAATCAATCTGATCACGTGCGACAATAGAAGTCGGCGAGATTAATCTCCACGGAAACCCTCCCCACCTTCGAGCCAAAACCCTAGCCTTGCATCTTGTGCTAGCACACGGGTGTTAGGCATTCTGTCCCTGGACGTGTGGATACCGGTAGAGGCGCTGCTACGTTGCGGTGTTATTCGTCGGCTATGAATCGGCTGCGGTCAGAGGCATTGGAGCAAAGCGGTTGTTGAAGATCGGCTGTGGAATCGGCGAGTCGGCTGAGGTTGGATCGGCTCCGACATCGGAATCGGCTACGTCGGATCGACTGTCAGCGAATCGACTGTGATCGGCTGACACTGCTCTGGATCGGATACCTCCTGATTGGCTATTTCCACTGCATACTCCAATCGGTAACGATCTATCGACCCTTACTTGGAAGTGTTCCTGGTTTGCACGGTAGAAAATTTTTGTTATTAGCTATCGTAGCTTCTGCGTAACCCTTAAAGAACCTCCTCTCGAACTACTTGACAAACTGAGTCCAAGATAAAGGTTCGTGTGCAGTGGTATGAGCAGACTGCAGACCCTTCCACCAAACGTGAGCCTCACCCTTCAGGAGGTGTGTCCCATAGCGAATGTGATCTTGAGCAACTACCTCAAAGACATCCATCTTGTCCTCCACATAAGACAACCAATCTGCAACCTGAATTGGAGTACCACTACCATCAAAGTTATCCAACTTCATCCCAACCCACTGGACCAAAGAAATTCTGCTAGCAATGCCAACTATTGCTTGATTACCTTGACCTCTAGCAGGAGCATTCGAAGCGGCTGCCTGTTGAGGTGCATCACGCCTCAAAGTTCGCAACTCATTTTGCATTGCCCACAAGGTGTCTAGCAATGAGGCTTCATTGTCGCCCACCACTGGTTGCGCACGACATCTCTTATGTCGCGCTCTAAAAATCGCTTAATTTTATGAATTATTATTTAATACATTTTTAGAAAAAAGAATTAAAATGCTATAAGAGAATAATTAAAATTTTATAACAAATCTCAATATAAAAATACTCCGGACAAAATTTTGTCAAATACTTTGCCTTCTTAAGTTTTTCTGGATTTTTCTAGGAATTATTTGAGTCGGGAAGTATTTTTAATCATAGAAATATCAGTTCACTGCCTATTTAAAAAGAAAAGGTTTCAAAAGTGTGTTTCTAGTCCTTGGGCCAAAAACCGAGCCGGCCCATTCTGTGTAGCTAGCCGAGCTAGCCTTTCTCTCTTACGGTCGCTAAGTGGGACCCACTTGTCGGGGTCGTCGTCTATCTCCAGCCGCCCCTCTTTCCTTCACTGACGTAATACCCTTTTCAATCCCGACCAATCTTTCCTTCCCCAGCTGAATCAGTGGAGGGGAATTGTTCCTATATCCTTTCTTTGTGTTTTTTTTCTTTTGGGAAGTCTCACGGATTCGTTTGGAAAGAGGGGGAAAAGTGAGTTCGACTCAGGTCCGAACCCTAGAACTTTCCATCGCCGGTGATGCCTGATTTCGGCCCAGTCTTGCCCAATTCGCCGCTATAAACAGTGTTCCTGGCCGAGTTATAGCTATCCCGAGCCAAACCCTAGTTCGCCGGAGATCATAGAGCCCTAACTGCGCATAGTTTTGAGCTCCGCCACTGCTGAGGTCTTCGGTTGCGTCACCAGCTATCGTCGGTCAGCACTGGAGGTCGTAGTTGCTGCCGTTAGGTTCACGCGAAGGACGAGAAGCCCGTCCACTATTCGGTTTCTGCTGGAGAGCACCGGAACCACGAGCGGCTCCACCGCTTCTAGCTTGTCACTGTCACCGTATGTTGCCCTTCGTCACCGTTTAACCCTCAGGTTTGTTCCTCGTGCTTCCCTGAGTCCGTTGGTGCCCTTAGTTGTCACCACCGCATCGTAGAACATCGACGACCATTGGTTCTCGAGGCGTTTCCCGCCGGTGAGCCCACGTCAGAGCCATTTCAGAGCCGCGTCAGCGCCGGGTCGTCCGGTTTGTGCTTACATGTTGTCCACGTGTCTGCCACGTAATCGATCCGATCAGATCCAATCTGATCAGATCCGAGCCGTCCGTTTATATTAGATTCGATCTTAGCCGTTCGTTCCCATGGACCCATAGACCATCTCTGTGGACTTGGTTTACCAGGGACCATGTCTGTGCCGACGTAATAATCATGAGTTTCCTTTTCAAAAATAATTCCTTCTTGCGTCATAAATTCTAAAATCCAGAAAAATAATTAAAAATCAATGCAAACTTCTAAAATTAATAAATTCATCCTAGCTCTATTTTATGTGGTTCAAATTTCTAAATATGTCTAAAATCAAGATATACACATTAAAAATATACGCATGTACTATTTATGTGTGTTTTTTTGCTATTTTGTTGATTTTATCCTTTTTTCCTTAGTTTTCGAAGAGGCTGTCTTTTCTGCAATAGTTTCTGAAGGTTTTGAAGACCAGCAAGGCAAGTCACATAGATCCTAAACATCCTTTTGAGTATGTTGATCTTATATTTAAATTCTCTCTTTATTTCAAATGTGCATTTTTTAATGCCATTGGGTGGTATTAACCTAGTTATGGCCAAATTAGCATTGAATTCCTTATTGTTTGATACCTTGGGTTATAATTTGACTAGTTAAACTTTATATAATGGTTTAACTAGGTATTAGGAATAATTGCTTAGACATGCTTAGAAACTTTAGTGTCATTTCATGTGGGAAAGTTAATGATTCACTTATATCCCCTTAATGGATAATTAATGGTAGCTCATGATGAAGGTTCATGACTGATTAATTAATGGAATAATGGTCAACTAAAATTTGATTAATGGTGAGTTGTGAGCACATGGTTTGGTTTTTTGATGGGAGTGCTTATGACAATTATGGACCAGTACACGAGCTACTATTGTGAAGCATTAACCGTACTAACCACAAGCCAGAATGGGCAATGACTGGATCTGTAGTGTAGCATGTTCAACAGGAGACACCACGGTGGTTTGTTTTTACTTTTTAATCATGGCAGACAACTAAGTCCATAGGTGGTAGACAATTAAGTCCACATATATATTTTTGGGCACTAAGTGGTCTCCCGTTGGGTAACTGGCCATTTCCTGTCGGAGATTGGGTGCTTAGTGGGTGTCATTCTGTTGGATGTGTTATGCGAAGGGTATTGTCACAATTCCTTTCTAAGGTATCATGGAGGTATTGAGGCACATGGCAACATGTTTTATTGTGTCTTGTGGGTAAATTTGTACACCTCTAATCAGAGTTAAAACTATTCGAATAGCTGTACCCGTAGTTATGGGTCGGCCTAGCAATGTTTTTCATGATTAATCCCACATTACTTATTAATGATGATAAATTGGTAATGATAACTTGTTAGCTCCTGTAATGGAGTTGGTTGGGCCTGTGTAGCATTGGGATGTTGTACAATATTATTTAATATTAATGATTAACTACTCTACTGTTTTATGAATTCTCAAATATTTGTTAAATGCTACCTTTGCAAATGAAACCCTATTATAGCCATTTTTGTATTATTGTGCACTTGCATACTTGTTGTGTGGCTTGTTGAGTATTCCATATACTCATCCTTGCAATAACCATTATCAGAGGAGGAGGTCTACAGTGAAGATGGAGGTCTGGAGGACTAGACTTAGCTTTGGTCAAGTGCTTGTGGAGTTCAAGTTGTCAATGCTAGTTTTCTTTTTCACTGCCATGCAGTTTTATTGATTGAGAGGAACTATCTGCCTCTGTAATAAACTTATCAATTCCATTAGTGATTTGCACTCTATTATGAATTTGTTATTGTGTGCCTCGATTGATTCCTGGACGAGGGTTTACACACATGTAAGCGTTTGGAATTTTGGATAGAAATTCCAGGCGTGACAAGTTGGTATCAGAGCCATTTGACCTTAGGATAAGTTTAACCTTTAAGGGGACTTCAAAATATCTTTGAAAAGTAGAACTTTCCTTCTCTCTTTCTCTTTTAATTTAACCAAACTAATGGCACAAGTAATTTGAAATTAGTTTCTCTTTTAAGAACTTTTGCTCTTATGTTGTTTAATTAGTACCGTACATTCATTACTCTACTAATTATATCAGGCAGGATAAAACTTTACTGTACATCTTTATTCATGGTGCTACAGCATAGTTATTTAGCCATTTTATACTCTTTCAATTTCCTGGTTCTGTTTTCAAAACTTTTTCCTTCTAGAGAAAACTGTTTACTTTTTTCTAAAAAAAGAAAAATTCTGTCAAATAAAAGCTTGTGCAATTAATTTGGGGAACTGCCTTAACCCCTCTCTTGTCATTCATTCTCTTTAGATGTCGTTCCGTCAACCCGAGTACTTATTTGGTGTGGAAGGTTTTGTCAGGGAGTTGAGGATGATGGTGTTTGCCATAGGGTATGAAATAGCTCCTGAGTACAGTCAGATTCCCCATGATCGAGATGAAAAAAAGTGTGATGTTCGAGTGACTATGATCAGTGACCACGAGGACATCCCTCCTTTGATGTTCGAAGCAGGAGGAAGAAGATATGCTCATGCCATTAAGTGGCAAGGGTGGCTATTGGAGAACTCCGCACTCACTTTGATGAGTAGTTAAGTTAAACAGCTTACTGTTATCATCCCCGTAGGACGTATGAGCAAGATTATAGTAATTACTTGGATCCCACTGGAGAGAACAGTGTCACTTTGTAGCCTGTGGTGTACATGCTTTGTGCAATGGACAGTGTTCGTTTTGAGGCTGAGATAGCTACTCATGAAAGGGAAGACAGAACGACACCAAGATTTGCAAGGTGCAAGGTAGAATTGACCGACTCGAGGCAGAATTGGCCAAACTCAAGGGAGAGGCACCGCCTCAGAAGTTAAAGATTCTCCTTACTGCCAGGACAAGAACTCATCCCCTTCCCCATCGTCAATTAGCACCCAAGATTCGGGTGGTGGAGGACAAGATTCCAGTCCATGTCAATCCTCCGATTATAATATTGGATGGAGAAGAAGAGGAGGAAGAGAATCGCACCCACTCAAAAGTGGAATGGGGTGAAACTCAAGAGGATGAAGAAGAAGAGCACTCCATCAACTCCGAAGCTAGTAGGACTTAGTCACCTTGTGTTTCATCGTTAACCCTAGATCGTTGTGTTGCTTGTTTGCTTATAGTGTAAGTAAGCATGTAAACTACATCGTCGGAGGGTGTAGTTTCATGTGTAGGATTTGATTGAGAGTGTTAGTGGTGAGAGAGCCCTTCTCAATATAATTGTAATACTACTCAGTTCAGGTCAATAAAAGTCAACCTCAATAAAAGTTAATTCGCCGCTCTCATTTTCTCCCCTTGTTCCTTTCTTCAAATGGTGAACACTCGTTCCAGTGGATAAGCATGGTGCTTAGGTTAGATAAATGCCATTGGATGCGGGTGTGTCCCACGAAAAGTGAGGTAGACGGCAGGTGCTGATAGCCCTATCCATTCTTTGTATTACTCCACGTTCGGCTATGATGTAAGAGTGCGTAAATGCAATAACCATAATGGCAAACCAGCAAGGAGTTGTCTCTTGGTAGTAACTAGATGCCTAGAACTAAGTCCTAGCCTTGTAAGCATGTATGTTTTAAGTATATACAAAACATGAGTGATATAAAATTTCAGTTGTATCATAGTTCTCTGATGTCCATTTCCACAATACTAATTAATTAGAGGTGAATCTCCTGCGTTTGTCACACTACCCCTGAATCATATTTATCCTAACCACTGTTTAGACTACGATGAATTAAGTATAGGTTGATTAATGATGTATAAACTATGTCTTTACACCGTCGCCTTCCCTATGGAAATATAAATACGATACACATGGGAATACTCATTGGTGAAATGCTATAGCGGTATCTATGTATTTGCAGATTTATTAGTGAATATAAGAAATACCAACAACAAGTACGGGACAATCATCGTTGACCTCAAGGATGTTGTCTACGAACATGAGCCATTCGTGCTCACGAAATCCATTAAATAAGTATCTAGGTCAAATACCCATCACTCGCGAAATCCACCAAGCCACGTCATGTTATTTTTGAAGGCAAGCACAATATTGTTGGAATGGAGAATATCATCGATGAAGATGAGTACGATCAATCAGATGAGCAACCGCCACCCACAACTGTTGTCGAATCGGAAAATGAGGAAGCCCATGAAAAAGATGAAGAAGCCTTGTATTTATGGAGAGATCATCAAGAAAGGCTACGAGTTAGCATTTAAAATAATTTTGAAATTAATGTACTAATTTGTCAAAATATTGTTTAATTTAAATCAGCAAAATTTGGACCATATTATGTGTGCTATAATTTTCCTATAATTTTAAGTGAATGCAGGTATTAAGGAAATATATTTTATAAAAGAAAGTGCAAAGGAGAAGATACATAAAATATTTAGCACCTTTTAAAACCAAATATTAATTTAAGATAGAAAATTTATTTTGTAAAGGAGAATATACATAAAATAGTAGGCTTATTTTGTAGACAGATACTAATTTAAGAAAAATTATATTTTATAAATTAAAGTATACATGACAAAATTTTAGGAGGGATAGTTGCAGGTTCTTAATTAGAACCGGTACCTATAGGGGGGACATAGGCACTTGTTCTATTATAGAACCGACATCTATATAAATCAAATGTGTCGGGGCCCTATCTCCCATATATTTATATCCCAGCACCGATGGAGGCTTGGTTCAATGGCGTGGTGCGGCGACATCTTGCGATAACCCTAGCTTCTCTTCTAGATCTAACGGTGCTCGTTGGTGCGGAGGTGGGGATGCACCGCTCGGCGGCCGGGAACGGTGAGGAGGAGGCGACCAGAAGCAGCGAGAAGGAGGAGGTCGACAGCGACGACCCCAACCCGGTGAGGAAGAGGTGGTGCTTGGCAACAAGCAGCGGTAATTAATTACCATGGGCACGACTATCCAAAACCAATGCGCCCACAGCCCACCATTTGTGATATTTTAGTTGTAAATCATGATCACACTGTCATAAGATTAAGTCCTTCATTTCATGTGTTCAGAATGGTGTAATTTAGGTGCAATAACCGATTTAGTGTGCTAGTTGACCTAAGCAGAAGCATATCCTAGGCCAAAAACTAGTAATATTATTGCCTAGGTTTACCAAGGATTCAGGGTGTTCAAAACCTAAGGTTGAGTACTAATAATCAAGGTGTAATAATTCCCATGAAATGATATTATAAAATAAATACAGTTTAACAGGATAAACGAGGTATTTTAGCAAACTAGGTGCAATATGATCAACAATGAAGCATGACTTGCCTTGCTCATTGACATGGGGAACCTCCGCAATGACTTCGAAGTAAACGGGGTCGGAGGAACTATTGGGATCTACATGACAACCAAAGCACTCAACAAAACATGCTAAAAATCTACTGAAATAGGGAACAAAACTATTTTTAATGGATTCTTGACATTTTTATGAATGTAATAAAATTTGAATGGACTTAAATGGAGCTCGGATTGAAAAGATATGAATTTTAGAAGATTAATTATGTTTGTAATAAAGCACAAAAAAACATAATATTTTATTGTGCAATAAATCCCAAGATTGCGTCAGCGGCCAAATGCTGACGTCATCGGCCACGGGAGCACCGGTCCACGGTGGACCGGGTCCACGGGCCAAGAGCAGGGTGGTGCACCACGGGCACACATGTGGTGCTGACGTGGCGGCCACGTGGCGTGCCATGTGGGCAAGCGAGATCAGGCAGTCCCGATCTGCGTGCCACGCGGGCAGGCGAGATCGGACGGCCGGGAAGCGAGCGAGGGCGATGCGATGACCGGCGAAGGCATGCGGCGGCCGGAGACCGGCCGGCGCCATCGGAGCGGTGGTGTAGGGCGGCAGAGTAGCGCGGCTCGCGCGCGAGCGAAGCCCCGCGCACACGGGAGCGGCGGCGCGGGCTCGGGCCAAGAGGGAGAGTGGAGGGATGGCTCACAGCGGGATGCCGGAGATGGAGAAGATGACGGCGCTCGCGGCGAGGGGGATGGCGGGAGGTGATAGAGAGGGACGGCCGAGGGAGCTCGGACGCCGGCGAATAGGATGGAGGCGGCGGGGAGGTCCGGCGAGGCTCAGGACGGCAGGAAACGATGGTCCAACGACGGCGGAGGGCGATGGAGCTAAGGTACATGGCGAGAGAGAGAGCGCGCGTGACGAGCTCGAGCGAGGGTGTGGGGAGGACAGGGAGGACAGCCGGCGCATTTTATAGGGCTCGAGGAGGTCGGTCGCGGCCGGGCGCCGAGTGATTCCTTGGTGGAGTTCGCGCGAGGGAGGAATTAGGGAAATAATGGTCGGCGATTAAATCTGGCAATTACGAAGCACGGGAATGGCGGAGGGGGCGGCAATAGCCGACGAGAGGGACGGGGGAGTGATGGCAGTGTTATGGGCACACGGGAGAGGCGTGTTTGGCTGGGATCCGCGCGGGGTCGAGGCGCCGTGAGCGGCGGCGGCGCGACAGAGACGAGCCTAACAGGTGGGCTCCACGTGTCACTGACCCGGGAGTCAAGGAAGGTAAAATGGACTTATTCGAGCGCGGCCGAGGCAAACGGGTTCCGGCCTTCAGCCGACCCGCAACGGAGAGGGAGAAAATGGCAAGCGTGGGGGAGAGATGGGCCGTCGGCTTGGGCCGGTGACCCATGGCCTAAATAGAGGGGGAAAGGATGGAGAGAGAGTGAGAGAATAATTTCCTAGGATTTATTTAATTCCGATTTTGATTTTAATTGGTTAAAAAAGTATTTCTAATTCTCTGAAAATTCCAACAAAATCTTATTAATGTATTTTGACATGTAGAATTTAAGAAAAATCCTACCATGTCATTTCCATTTAGAGTTTTGTATTTTAAAATTATTTCTTTGCTCTAGGATAATTCTCCAAGTATTTCTTTTGTGATTTCTTTAATGATTTTTAAAAGGGCAAACACCTCAAGGTGGGACAGTGGACCTACCACCATGATCGTCCGCCAGCATCGGCCATATCACCCAGCAAATTTCCAAGCTGGTAGTAGCCGCAACGGGCAGCAACAGCGGAATCCTTCGCCGCGTTCTCCAATGGCGCAACTACAGCAGCAGCCTAAGCCAACACCACCGAAGAAGGACTTCGGAGGTAAACCGGGCAATTGTTTCAACTGTGGTGAGCCCTGACATTTTGCGGATAAATGCCCGAAGCCCAAGCGCGCACCTCGGTTCGTCCAAGCAAGGGTGAATCATGCTTCAGCACAGGAAGCCCAGGATGCACCGGAAGTAATACTAGGTATGTTCCCTGTGAACTCCTTTACTACAATAGTCTTGTTTGATTCGGGTGCAATGCATTCATTCATATCAAAGACTTTTGTTGGGGCACATGGGATATCAATAGTGAAACTAAGATACCCATGTGGGTTTAAACCCCCGGAAAACATTTGAACACCGCTCACTACTGTCCCTTGGTGGCAATAGAAATTCAAGGATCCCAAAATCTAGCCAATCTTATCATTCTGGAATTGAAGGGCCTAGATGTCATCCTAGGGATGGATTGGTTGACCAGATATAAGGGATTGATCGATTGCGCAAGTCGCACGATCACCTTGACCAATGGTAATGGGGAGAAAGTTATTTTCCATTCCCCAACACCACCGAAGCTGGTAGCAGGCTTGAATCAGGTCTCTGCCAAGGAAATACCAGAGGAAGAAAAGATCCCAAAGAAATTAGGGGATATTCTAGTGGTTTGTGAGTATCCAGTTGTTTTTCCGGAAGGCCTAACCACAATGCCACCAGAGAGAGAGATAGAGTTCCGGATTGACTTAATCCCAAGAACTGCTCCAATCCTCAAGAGACCCTATAGGATGGGAGAAAATGAGTTAGCGGAAGTCAAGAAACAAGTGGATGAGCAACTACAGAAGGTTTAATCTGCCCGAGCACGTCACCTTAGGGTGCTCCAGTAATCTTTGTGTTGAAAAAGGATAAGACCAAGAGGATGTGTGTGGATTATCGTGCACTCAATGATGTTACTATTAAGAACAAGTATCCTTTACAAAGGATCGATGATCTTTTTGATCAATTAAAGGGAGCAAAGGTGTTCTCCAAGATAGACCTTTCGATTAGGTTATCATCAGTTAAGAATTTGCGAGGGGGACATTCCCAAGACCGCTTTTATCACTCGGTATGGTTTATATGAGTGTACGTTTATGTCTTTTGGACAAGTTTGTCGTTGTTTTCATCGATGACATACTTATCTACTCCAAGTCTAAAGAGGAGCACGAGCAACATCTTCGTTTAGTGCTCGAAAAATAAAGAGATCATCAGCTTTATGCTAAGTTCAGCAAGTGTGCCATTTGGTTAAAGGAAGTGCAGTTCCTCAATGTTAACGCCTGAATTTGGTAAGCCTCGGAAGCCCCATCGGCTCAAAGCTAGAATTGGCTTAGAGTCCTACATCAGCCAATGGAGGTTTTCTGTTATCAACATTTTCAGTAGTCAGATTCTTGTTAGATTCGGTTTGAGAAAGTCTTGTCCAGAAGAAACGGAGTCCAAGAAGGATGCGGCTTGTATCTATTAATTATGAAGAGTTTGTTAAGTTTTCTATTTTATCTTTAGGAAAGTTTGTTAGTATCCAATAAGGACTCGGTTTATTTCCTTTTATCTTTAGGAAAGTTTAAATCGTAATCTGTTAGGATCTTTGTTAGCCTGCGGGTATAAATATGTAAGCCCGAGGTCCATGTAATTATCAATCTACGATCAATACAAATCGAAACATCGTCACCTTTTACCTTTTCCACTTTGTTCATCATCCGGCGAGACATGGCACCCGACGCGGGGCTGCATCGGTTAGGTTCAATCTCCGACGAAGGGGTAAGTCCAAGTGTTGCCGATCTGGTATATCGCCTCTATCTTTAGTTCCATTACTGTTTATGGTCACATCGGCTTAGTTAGGACTTTCTCGGTTAGGTCCGATATTCTGATCAAGTTGATGTTTCTCTAAACATGATGTCGCTTTAGATAGATTTGATATATCCATCACATTAGACAGATCTATCGGCTTGTTGAGTATTAGATTATCATATACAATCTCATGCTGCATCGGTTAGGTCCGACCTTCTGGATTGTTCTTGATAATCTAAGTCTTGTTAAGTCGATAGGTTTATGCTAATGTTTCATCGGAGGGTTAGCCGATCCTATCTCATGTGTTGAATTTCCTCTTGACAGTTTTGCTATCTTGGTTAAATTTAACACATGATCACTTTGATCGGTGTCATACCGATTGGTTTAAATCTATCAGGCAATTATCAACCTTATGTTGCATCAGTTAGGTCTGACCTATGAGGTTGCGGTTGCAAGTTAGATTTATTCAAGTCAGTGGGCATCAATCATTGTTTCATCGGGGTTTCAGCCAATGAGTTATCTAGACGTTGCATCGGCTTACAAGGATTATATACAAAGTTGGTTTTAGCCGACTGCAACAAAGGTTTCTAATTATTTGTATTTAATGACATCGGATTACTAGCCGATATATTCTTTATCCATTGGTATCGGCTGGAATCGCGCCATCGGCCTATCGGCCGATCGGTTGTCTTGGTTATCGGCTGACATCAGCATCGGCTGGAATCATGCCAGTCGGCTGTCCTTGTTATCGGCCTGTCGGCTGATATCCTTTATGCTTCGTTGCTTTCTATATCTTGTCAATGGCAGGATCAAACTGACTGGCACGCCCGTGCTTCATCAATTTTAGGACCTTCACTGGAGCTAAACAGATCTCCCAGGCCAGCGTGTGTTTTTTGCGTCAACACTCGGTCACATCGTGAATGCTGATGGAGTAGCAGTTGACCCCTCTAATGTGGAATCGGTAACCATGTGGAATCCACCAAAGACCGTTACCTAGATCAGAAGTTTTCTCAGACTTGCGGGTTATTGCCGTCAGTTCATTGAAAATTTCTCCAGAATTACGAAACCAATGATGCAATTGCTGAAGAAAGATGAGAAGTTTTAATGGACCGTAGAGTGCAATAAGAGTTTTGAAGAGCTTAAGAAGAAGCTGGTGTCTGTGCCGATTTTAATCCTACCACATCAAACCAAGGACTCCAAGTCTATTGTGCTGCATCTCGCCAAGGGCTAGGATGTGTGATGATGCAAGAAGGAAAAGTGGTTGCATATGCTTCTCACCAGTTGCGTCCGCATGAATCCGAGTATCCAACCCATGACTTGGAACTAGTAGCAGTGGTCCATGCTTTGAAGATATGGTGACATTACCTGATCAGTAATCGCTGTGAAGTGTATACGAATCATAAGAGCTTGAAGTACATCTTCACCCAACCGGACTTAAACCTCCGTCAGCGAAGATGGTTGGAGTTGATAAAGGATTGTGATCTTGGAATACACTATCTTCCTGGCAAAGCTAGTATGGTAGATGATGCTTTGAGTCGGAAGAGTTACTGCAACTCTATCAACACAAAAAGGATGTGTGTAAAGTTGCAACAAGATCTAGATCGCCTAAACCTAGGAATTGTTGAACCTGGTTATGTGGCCGCCCTTGAAGTCCAACCTACTCTCATAGACCAAATCCAAGCAGCTCAGGCATCCCATCCCAATATAGCTAAGCTCAAGAAGAACATGAGAGTTGGGAAAGCTCGTGATTTTCCGGAAGATGAGTATGGAACAATCTGGATGGGTACAAGGTTGTGTGTGCCTGAGGACCAAGAACCGAGTAATTTGATCCACACCAAAGCCCATCAGAGTTAGTATTATATCCATTCGAGAAGTGCCGAGATGTACCAGGATCTAAAACAAAACTTTTGGTGGGTCAGCATGAAGAGGGAAATAGCTGAGTTTGTGGCACATTGTGACGTGCCAGCGAGTGAAGGTAGAACACCAAAGACCCGCTAGACTGTTACAACCACTCCAAATCTCGGAATGGAAGTGGGAAGAAATTGAATGGATTTCATCACCAGATTGCCTTGGACATGATTCAATTTGGGTCATCGTAGATCTACTCACCAAAGTGGCCCACTTTATCCCATTGCATACCACCTATTCGGGGAAGAAACTAGCATAATTGTACCTCGCAGTGATCATGTGCCTACATGGGGTACCCAAAAAAGATTGTATCAGATCGGGGAAGTTAGTTTATCTCCAAGTTTTGGCAGAAGTTGCAAGAAGAGCTTGGTACTCGTTTGAACTTCAGTATGGCTTACCATCCACAAACTGGTGGTCAGACTAAGCGGGTAAACCAAATCTTGGAAGTATGTTGTGAGCCTATGCTGTCGATTTCGGAGGAGCCTGGGACAAGAGTTTGCCAAACACGGAATTCTCTTATAACAATAGCTACCAAGCCAGTTTGCAGATGGTACCTTTTGAGGCGTTGTATGAACGGAAGTGTCGTACACCTCTATTCTGGGACCAGACTAGTGAACGTCAGCTATTTGGAATTGAAGTGCTAAGTGATGCCGAAGAAAAGGTTAGAACTGTCAGGGAAAGGTTGAGAATTGCATAGTCTCGAGAAAAGAGCTATGTAGACAACCATCAAAGGGACCTTACATTCGAAGTAGCAGATTATGTGTTTCTTCGGGTCACTCCACTCTGGGGAGTGCACCGTTTCCAAACGAAAGGCATGTTGGCACCACGTTTCGTGGGATCATATTGGATTCGGGAACGTCGAGGAGAAGTGGCATACCAGCTCGAGCTTCCATCTTCCATGGCTGGTATTCGCGACGTATTCCATGTCGAACAACTCAAAAAGTGTTTGAGGGCACTAGAAGAACAGGCTAGTCCAGATCAGACTAAGATTCCAGAGGACTTGACATATGTGGAGAAACCAGCTCGTATCCTCGAAACAAGTGAGCAAAGAACCCGAAACAAGGTTATAAGGTTCTGTTAAGTTCAGTGGACTCATCACTTAGAAGAAGAAGCCACTTGGAAAAGGGAAGATGAGTTAAAGGCCGCTCATCCCTATCTCTTCGCCAGTACCTCCGAATCTCGGGGTCGAGATTCCGTTTAAGGGGGTAGGTTTGTCACACCCTGGAGTTTTTCCTCTTTTAAAAATTACTAAAGAAGATCACACAAAAAATATTTGTGATTTAACCTAGAGCAAAGAAATAATTTTAAAATGCAAATTATAAGTGGAAATGGCATGGTAGGATTTTTTTTTCAAATTCTACATGTCAAAATTCATTAACAGAATTTTTAGTGAAATTTTCAAAGCAGTAGATATAATTTTTATCCAATTAAATCTATAATGGGAATTAAAATAAATCCTGGGAAAATCATTTTCCTCTCTCTGTCCTTTTCCCGCCCAAACCGGCCTTTGGGCCGTCGGCCTAGCCCGCCACCGCTGCCCCACTCACGCGCGCCCTTCCTCCCTCTCTCTCCAGGGCCAGCCCAGAGGCCACGGCCCGTTTGCCTCGCGTACATCGTTCAAAAAGTCCAAATCCCGTCCCTCCCTCTCGCGCCACGCGACGGGTGGGGCCCACCTATCGCCCCGTCGTCTTCCTCGGCCGCTCCGCCGCCGATCAAGCGCGCCTTGTCATCGCGCAATTCCCGGTCGCCCCACCTCTCCCGCGTGCGCAATTAAGCCGCCATCACTCCCCGTACCCGTCGCCGGCCGTTGCCGCCACGTTCGCTGCTCCCGCACCATTAATGGCCGTGCCCGCTGTCGTCGGCCATTATTCCCCTCCCTCTCTTGTCGTACGAGCAATTCCCGCAACCCATGGCTGTCCCTCGTTGCCGCCTCTTGCCTTATGTGCACCGTCCCTTGCCTTCGTATTCCTCCTCTCCGGCAACCCACGGTGAGCCGCCCCTCCATCTCTCCCTCCCAGCCTGTGCTTGCGCCGCTGCCCCCTGTCTGCGTTGTTTCGCCCGCGCGATGCTGTGCCACTCCGCCACCCCACGCCGCCGTCCCAATGGCGCTGATCGGTCACCGGCCGCCGCGCACCATCGTTGGCCGCCGCCCCGCTCCTCGCCCGCTCCCGACCATCCAATCTGCCTCGGCAGATCGGGACCGCCCAATCCCGCCCGTTTGCGTGGCAGCCACGTAGCCTCCATGTGGCCGCCACGTAGCCGCCATGTGGCCACCACATCGATGCCACGTGTGTGCCACGTGGTGCGCAAGCTGCCTCTCGGCCCATGGACCCGGTCCACAGTGGACCGGTGCTCCCACGGCTGATGACGTCAGTACTCGGCCGCTGACGCAAGCCTTGGGATTTATTGCGCAATAATTTATTAAGGATTTTTTCTATTTTAGTAATAAACACAGTTAATCTTCTAAAATTAATATCTTTTTAATCTAAGCTCCATTTAAGTCCTTTCAAATTTCATTAAATTCATAAAAATGCCAAGAATCCATTAAAAATGGGTTTGTTCCCTGTTTTAGTATACTATTAGCATATTTTGTTGAGTGCTTTGTTTGTCGTGTAGATCCCGGTAGTTTCGTTGATCCAGTTTGCATCAAAGTCGTTGCGAGTTTCCTCAAGTCGAAGAGCAAGGTAAGTCATGCTTAATTATTGATCATATTGTACCCATTTTGCTAACATACCTCGTTTATCCTGTTAAACTGCATTTATTTTAGAATGTCATTTATGGAAACTATTACACCCTTACTATTAGTACTCAGCCTTAGGACTTGATCACTCTAAACCTTTGAGAAAATGTGGGTATTAATATGACTAGATATTGGTTAGATCAACTACACTAAATGGGTCATTTCATCTGAACCATACTATTATGGACACATGAAATGAAGGACTTAATGTTGTGACATTATGATCATGATTAGCAACTAAAATATGGCAAATGATGGGCTGTGGGTGCATTGGTTTTTGATAGTCGCGCCAATGGCAATTAATGACCGGTTCACAAGAAACCCTGGAAGAAACACCATACTAACCACAATCTAGAATGGGCAACGGTGGGTCCCGTAGTGTAGTCTTCCCTAGTCAACGTTCCGTGGCAAGAGTGAGCGTGATGGAGTTGCAGTCGGCTGGGGGCTTACCGATTGCTGGGATGCCAGATTCACCGCAGCACTCAGGGAGGAGGGGGGTTGCCCACTGCCTGGTTGGGAGTGGGCAAAACCTTGGTGTGGTACGATTGGTTAGAGGTGGGTTATATGAGAAGTCCTATCACAATCCCTTTTTGGGGTACCGTGGCGGTATTTCGGCGTGCGAAAATGTGTCGTGGGGCTCTGTCTTGTGGGTACAGATGTACGCCTCTGATCAGAGTAAAACTATATGAATAGCCATGCTCGCGGTTATGGGCGATCGTCCAGATTCACTGTGATTAGTCCCACACCTCTAATAACTTAATTAATGGAACATGACTAGTATAGGTGGATGGTTTGGGCCTATTGCAACGTGGGGATAACGTTGGATAGCATTGATATTAATATTGTTTAATGAATTACAGCTGTTTTACTATTTTCAAATTATTGTTGTGAAATAGCTGCTTTGTGCTAAACTGTCAAGCCCTAGCCTTTTCCTTGTCTCCCCTTGCATTCATACCTCCTCTTCCGGTATGACTTGTGAGTACGTTGGAAGTACTCATCCTTGCCTCTTCCCCCCCCCCGAGCTAGTCTCTGAAGCTGATGAAGATGTTGAAGACTAGTAGGCTTCGTTCATACTCTAGAGATGCCTGTTTAGTGGAGGTGCCACGCTGCAAGCATCAAGATTAGGCTTTAGCTCCTTTTATTTTCCGCTCCTATTTTGTAATCTTTTTATTGTTTCTAAGACATAGATCTGTAATATCAACAATTGTCATATGTGTACCCTAGCTGGTCCTGGACAGGGAGTTTTAATACACATATAGCTTTGGGAATTCTGGTTTGAATTTTTGGGCGTGACAAAGACTGAGTACTACCCACTGTACTCAGCAAGTCATACCGGAAGAGAAGGTATGATGCAGGATAATTCAACAGAAGGCTAGGGGTTTAATTGCATAAATCAACATTTCACAGTAATAGTTGAAGTTGGTAAAACAGTTATAGTAATTAAGCAAATTTAAAGTAATCACTGCCCAATGTTATACCACGCTGCGATAGGCCTAAACCAACCACCAGATCTAGTCAAGTTCCATTAAATCAAGTTATTTAAGGGTGAGACTAATCACGGTGAATCTGGTTGATCATCCATAACCGTGGGCTCGACTATTCGAATAGTTTTACTCTGATCAGAGGTATACATCTATACTCAGAGGAAACAGCCCCATGACACGTTTCTGTGTGCCGGTATACCACCACGGTACACCAGAAATGGACTGTGACAGGACTCTTCACATAACCTCCTCTAACAAATCGGACCTCACCTCGGATTTCACCCCCCACTCCTCTACAGGCAGTGGGCAGCCCCCCTCATGCCTAGGTGAATCCAACAGCCGGTCAACCGGTACACCTCGGCCGACTCGACTCCATCACACCCAACCTAACCTAGGTACATCGGCTAGAGGCAAGCTACACTATAAGCCCAGTCGTTGCTCCAGGGTACACACGATAGTTCCTCCAGGGTTTTCTGCGAACTAGTCCTTAATTGCCATGGGCGTGACTATCAAAACCATTGAGCCCACAGCCCACCATTGTCATATTTTAGTTGAATCTTACTACCATAGTGTCTCATGATTGACATCATCATTATAGATTCTATACTATATTAATTAAGTGTAATGACAAATTTAATGAACTAGTTGATCCAACCAAGGCTAAGCATATCCTAGACCAAAAACTAATCATATTAAACCCAAGCTATATGGCTGAGTATAATAGGTAACATAAGCCCACAAAATTACATGCAATATTTAAGGAAAAATAAGATATTTATGAAAATTGGGTACAATATGATCAATGTAGAGCATGACATACCTTGATCTGGAGCTTGGGGAACCTCTCCAACAACTTCAAAATACACGAGATCGCCGGAACTACCAAAATCTACACGACAAACAAGACACTCAACACAACATGCTAAAAATCTACTAAAACAGCAATTAAAATTATTTTTATTGGATTCTTGGTATTTTTATGAATTTAATGAAATTTGAATGGGCTAAAATGGAGATCAGATTAAAAAGATATAAATTTTAGAAGATTATATGTGTTTATTACTAAAACAGAAAATCATTAATTAATTTATTGTGCAATAAACCCCGAGGATGATGTCAGTGGCTAAGGCTGACGTCAGCGGTCTAGGGCTGATGTCAGTGGCCCGGGAACGGCCGGTCCACGGTGGACTAGGTCCATGGGACCGGGGCGGGGGTGTGCCACGCGGGCACACATGGCACCGACGTGGCGGCACGCGGGCGGCCAAGAAGGATGGCCTCGATGTGCCGAGAGGCTCATCGGATGGCTGGGGTGGCGCGTGCGGTGCAATCACAACTCAGGCCAACGCGGGCTGCCGGGATCGGTGGCGGCATCGGCAGAGAAGGAAGAACGGCCCGACAGGTAGGCCCCACCTATCGGTGACCACGGGCGCAAGGGAGGGGTCCCAGACTTCTGGGTGGCGTGCGGGCGAGCGAGTAGGCCGTGGCCACTAGGCCAGCACACGGGAGGGAGGGGGTGTGGCGCGTGCGCGGGAAGGATGGGCCGACGGGTTGGGCCGTCGACCCGGAAGGAAGGAAAAAGGAGGAAAATAGAGAAAAAGAAAAATGATTTTCCCAGGTATTAATTTAATCCGAGAATGGATTTTAATTAGTTAAAAATTATTTCTAGTGCTTTGAAAATTCCACTAAAATCTTGTTTATGCATTTTGACGTGTAGAATTCAAGAAAAATTCTACCATGCCATTTCCTCTTATAAATTGCATTTTAAAATTATTTCTTTGCTCTAGGTTAATTCCAAATTCAGTTTCTTAAATGATTTTTAAACTCAAAGAAACTTTGGGTGTGGTAGGCCCTGATGTAATTCCGACCTAAATTTGATGCAACCGTGCCTGACGAAATTCCTATTATAAGAGACCGTTCTAAAAAAACTAACTTTCTTATTTTCAAGGATGCTACTCTTTCGATGCAGGTACATCCTAGAAATCAACCGTGTTAGCAGAGAGGAACTAGCAAGGTCCTAGAACGATGACTGATGTTCACTATGTCATGATATAACTCTATAGAAATTGTTTGCCTAAAGCACCATTGGAGGCACTGGCCCCGTATGGTAGGGCGCGTGGTGTCATCAAGAAGGATTTCATTCCCATAAAGTACCACCATTGGAGATCAAAGGACATAACACAATATGACTTGATGGTACCAGAAAATCCAAAGGAGGAGTGTTGGCAAAAGTTGAAGCGGACATTCTCCTTTCCTGAAGGAGCAGAAGAACTAGCAAATCATGGGGCACTATCCAAGATGGGCATTCTCTTCATGAATTGGAAAGATGCCTTGAAAACGGACTTCCTCCAATGCGGCCAGACCCCGTATTTTAACAAAGCTATGTATCAAAAGTGTGCTTATTACCGGGATGAGTTCGTGCGGATGGAAAATATCTAAGGAGGCAAGAGAAATGAGCAAACGAAACAAGGCCAACTCAGTGAAGAACAAGTATCCACACCAACTTGGCCCGAGCGGATACGCTAAGAATATCCCTAAATTAGAAGAGAAAGAGGAACAGTTGCATCAAGCCGGTGTCACACCTGAGACAAAGGGATGGGGCACCCAGACAAAGCACTACGCGTACACCATGAAGATTGAACTATCATCTTTAGGGGAGTTGGTCACCGCAGGACCTCGACAGCAAGAGCTAAAATAGAAGATCACTGAGGTTCATTCTCAGTCAACACGGGGTACTTTTGTGCCACAAAGGGAGAGAGATTAGCTCACACTGGCATTGGGAAACCCCGAGTATCATGGACGCATGAGAGGCGTCGATCTCATTCCATGGAAGGACGATAGACATTGGTCCGGGCTCATAAGAGAAGAACCACGCAACAAGAGGAAGCTGATCGTATCGCGAGAGAGGTGGGCTGGCAGCTAAAGGAGAAACTTGCAAAGATGTTTTCTAATATGAAGATAGAGCAACACCAGGGGCAGGCTGGGAACCAAGTGGTAATCCCAAGTGGGAGATGGAGCAGTTGCGCCTCTATGGAAGCCGCCCCTGCAGAAAGTGACACAGGGCATTATCCAGTGGACGACATAATGACACATACCACGTGTGCACTCCATGTCCCACTTCAAAACAACATCACCCAACAGATTGCTAGCGGTGTGGCACATCCTATATCTACATGGCAAACTATACATGGTATTGCATTGCTTATAGGCTACTCAAGCGTCGGAGTTGATGACATGCCAAGCCAATACAAAGGGTATGTGTTGGAGTTTCCTCTGGAGGAAGCGGTTGACACTTTGGGCGCTTCTCCCCACAATGTGATCGTATGGCCGAAAGCTGCATAGTTATCACGACGAATGATGGGGCAGGCAATCCAAACGATGGCGGTTCCAGCACTTCCAATGGTCGAGTTCTAGATCTAGCTCCTTCTCTGCCTCGACAGAGGACCCCTAGCCCACTCACTCATTACAACACACCAAATCAACCACAGCCTCTGAAGAAGTCATCGAGTCCACCCCACTCAGAAAAAAAACTACAACAACAAGTTCACCACAAAGGTCTAGATAATCGACCAAGTCACGATTCCCACCAACTAAGTCAGACTTAGTGTCAAATCCGACAATAACGCTTCCTAAGAAGACAGTGAGTGGCAACATCACTTTGCTTTCTGGCCCTAAGAAGCTCGATGAACCAAAGATTCAAATTCCTAAGAAAGTGATCAATCATTTCATCAAGTGCGAACAACCGAAGCAACCTAAGAAACCTATATCAAACTTCTGGAGAATTGTTGGGAACAAGGATCTACAGACTCAGGCTAGGAAGTTTTTCATTGCAGAGAAAGCATCCGACTCAGAGGCATTCTGTAAGTCAACCGGTTTAGAAAGCCTTGATGATTTAGATAATCTTCCAAAAGCCAAGGTGATACTGCAATTCCAACATGGACAATCGATGGTGCTTGACTCAGAAATCAAAGAATTCAGAACTCAAGCGCGGTGGCTGCATAGATGGTATTTGGAGGAGGTCGCGTGGATTTTCACCACAACCCCAATATATGCTTTATAGAATTAGCGAACTCTTCAACCTGTATCAAAGAAGGGAACTCGAAATTAGCATCTTCCAAATCTGGGCATTGCGAGTCCTTTGATATTTTTGTCCTTAATCAGGCACAGTGTAGAAGCATGAACCATAAGGTTGGTTTTCTAGACCCAGCGCTTGTGAAAGTTGACAAGCAATTGACCGAAGAAGCTGATATCGATAACTATCTCTACAACATCCTCATCAAGTTAAATTTGTGTGACCACATTCTCCTACCTTACCTTTCTCAGTAACTGACTATCATTGATTTTTAGTTTCTTTTTCTCTCCCCACGTATGAAGTTATTGATACATTGTCCTATGTGCAGTCATCATTGCATCCTATTCGTAATCAATATTAACGATAGTAAGATTTGCATAATGATAGCATGAGGAAATGGAGAGCAAACTACCGAACTATTGTAAATGCATCAAAAGGAGCATATGTGAAGTACTTTGGTCCGAAAAAGCATACGGGAGATGCACGGTGGGTGCAACAATATTTTGGATCTTCAAACATGAATGGATCCTTAGACAACCAACCTCCACCAGCCTCTGTGTGTTCTATGTCTTGCAGTACATGCTACATTTTGTAGAGGAGGGGCATCATCACTCTAATGCTGAGGTATGACATGTTTTAGAGACCGAAGTCATAAATTAAACAATTATATTATAATACTAAGTAAATTTCTATGTCTTCCACCCTTGTGTTGCAGCAATTGGGTCTTGATACAAGCAAACTACTACCATAAATCATCAAATGTCTCACCGATGAGCTTTGTGGGTTCATCCGTAATCGCGTCATAGATCTAGCTAGCGATTACAACTTCAACAAGCACCCACCATGAGTGCAATCCTCTGCCCCTGCCCTTCCCAGCATTCGACAAAGAAATTAGTTTCGAAGAAGAGAAAAACCAAGTAGCTAGATTTGTTTACAAAAATTGTATTTATGCATGGATTATAGAAGTATTACGTAAATTTACTTTACGTGTAATTTATTTAAATACTTACTATTATTATGTACTCTATTTTATGTTTTCTATTACAGGCACAATGACTTGAGGATGAGAAACCCAATCAAACTTTCAAAATCATATTCTCACCTCGTAATGTAGGTAAAATGTAATTGCATTTACATTTTCTCAAAGATATATATGTGTATGTTCAATTTTGGGAATTGGAATTGGGAGGTAGAAATGTTTTTAATGCAAATGTTTCAAATTTAGGCTTAAAATAGATATATAAGTGTATTTACAAATTTATAATTTAGATTTCAAAGAACTTAGAACTTAGGAATTTTTAGGACTTACAAATTCTTGACTTAGAACTAAAAAATTCTAGACTTAGAAATGTCTATGTGTATAAAACTAAATGGAGAACTCTTGTTGTATGTCCAAATGTTTACAACATAGAACTTAGACTTAGAAATTTTGAGGCTTAGAAATTTTAGACTTTGAAATTCTAGACTTAGGCATTTCTATGTGTTGATATATACATACATATATATATATATATATATATGTATATAGATATGTGTGTGTGTGCGCGTTAATGGATGTGGATGTTGAATTGATGTAAATTTGGATATGGCTATAAATGTGTGTATTTTGATGAATGGATGTGGAATAGAATAGAGTTTGGATGAATGTGAAATATGGTTGTATGCTGCTAAATATGTGTGAATTGATGTGAATTTCTGTGATTTGTACTTGAAATTGGTAGGTCGTGCCATTTTTATTTTTCTTCTTGCCAAGATATAGGTGCCGGTTTTATTTATAAACCGACACCTACAAACCTTGCCATGTGTCGCCCGCAGTCTACTACCGACAACTATATGCTTCTTATATGTGTCGTTTTTACTTATGAACCGGCACCTATAGTGTCACA
Source organism: Oryza australiensis (assembly GCA_019925245.2). Lineage (NCBI taxonomy): Eukaryota > Viridiplantae > Streptophyta > Magnoliopsida > Poales > Poaceae > Oryza > Oryza australiensis. The sequence continues at coordinate 1,114,465 of JAIFGZ020000436.1, forward strand.
TACCCAAATTCTAGGGTCAGAGAATTTTGTCAAAACCACTTGACAGTGTAGTTTTTCAAATTTTGAGAACCAAAATTTTTCTTTTCTAATTAGGTGAGGTATTTCGACCTATTGCACGAATAATATTTGATAATAAATTAAAAACCTTTTCATTCCTAACCCAGAACATAAATGCCATCAAACATAAGTGCATGCATATGCATAAGACATGTTTTTATTTGAGTCATTCATGTGTATTTGGCTTTTTGATTTTTCATCTCATAATTGGTCTCATGAATAACAACTAGGGGCCAGATAAACAACTAAACCATTAGGACCTAGTGCTCACTAGTGGAAGTTACCATAGGGTCCGTACACCTTAAAAATATATCACCATTGCTAATAACAATCCTCACTAAATTAAATGGACCCCTCATCTGAAGACAAGTCGCAAATGTGAAGGTGAATAAATAAAATCTCTTATAAAAGAAATATTCTACCCTACTTGTCTTTATAGGCGTCCTCCCAATTCAAAACCTAAGTGAACAATTGTATATACATATATAAGTAGAGATATGTGCTATAGGAACTGAAATCAAACTTAATAACATCACCTCATGTTAGGAGAAGTCCAAATATAATTTCTTACGATGATTTAGATGCATCTACCAAAACAGGAACACCTATACATCAAAAGGGTACCCTAATTTTCTAGAATAATCCATGCAGGATAAAATCGTGGAAAAATTCACGAAGGTTCCAAAGGTTGTGAAAAACACAGATATATTTTTTGTACAATTTAATAGCTGGGTTTGAAGCACAAACAAGTTGGACAAAACAGTCGAATACTACACAAATTAATATCCTTTATCGGCTAAAATAACATCTATTCTAAAGTTAATTAAAATGCACATAAGTTAACATGTAAGATAATTTAATCAAATACTAGGTTAATTAACATGAATAAATATAATTTTTCTAGAATTTTTCTTCACTGATTAGGCCTCCTAAAAATTCAAACTATTTCCAAATTACCCCATCTTTGTTTAATTTTTGGGAGTAATCTACAAATCTTTTTTTGATTTAAACCAGAGAAAATAGGTTCTATGTCTACTTCCCTATCTACAGAAAATTTTTTATTAATTTACCCAAACCACACAGTAAACTATAGAGCTGCAAAGTCAAGGGTGGAAAAATAAATCAAAATTACCTTCAAAATTTGACTACACAAGTTGCCTACCCTTACCCCTCTCCACAGCCTAGCCTACCACGAGGATGGACCCACCGTCAGCCTCATTGGGTCGCCCCCGCTCTATACTATTTCTCCCCACAGCCGAAGAACGCCAGGCGCGAGCCGACCACGGGCAGAACGTCACCGACGCATGGCCTTGAGGTGTCAACGGCGCACACTTCATCCCCGACGCACAACACTTTCCCTCCTCGATCGCCCAGCCTCACTCTCTACCATAGAACTGAGCAAATCGAGGGATAAGAGCACTAGAATCTCTTTTCCCCTCCATCTTCGCCGGCCGTAAGAAATACGAAGGCCGCTGTTGCCAAGGAGCTCCGGTTACTTCCCTCTCTTTCACGTTCTGTAACCACCGCACAATGCCGAGCATTTCCGCTTTTGACATCATCACCTTTCGTCCATTGTAGCTGCGGGAATGCCTTCGTGCCCCACTGGAGTCCGGAGCATGGCTGAGTGTTGCTGTCGCACCATCATTGCCTCTTTTGGTCACCCCCGCTGAAGCGCCGCCATTCTCCGTCGGCGCAGCCGCGAACTTCACCGTCGTAGGCTGCCTGTTTCCTTTCCCTCTCTGTCTCACTGACAGCCGGGCCCCACCTTTCGGGCACCAAAGACCTCTCTCAAACCGCCAGCCACCGACCGGTGGATCCCGCGCACAAGGAAGATAGAAAAAACGAAGGAAGTGTTTTCTCACGAAAAACCAATGTCAATTCGAAAATCCATATAAAATTAAAAAGGGCATTTTTGAATGGGACAAATTTCTATAGATTCCCTAGAAAAATGAACTTTAGTATGGGAATATAAAACAAGGCCCTCACTGTACAAATTTTACCTTGAAAATTTAAATAAGAAAAACCATACATACCCCAAGCTCAAATTTCTAAAATCCCTATAAAATTCAAATTAGCTTCAATTCAAGCAAACCCAAATCCTATAGATTCCTCTTTTCACCCTCTCTGACCTGGGTAAATAAAAAGGTATACTTTCCTTGAGTCAAATGCTTGTAGAACTAATTTTGGGGAAATGGTACACTTTAGGTAAACCAATTTTTAGGGATTTATCAAAAATTCATCGTAACTTCAGGTTGAGTAAACTCAGGTTCTGTATATTCACCAAAACACATATTTTAAAATTATAAAATAAAAACATAAGCCTACTGTAAAGTAATATCACTTAAATATTTATCTAAGGAATAGACATCTTAGAGTACACTACAACTTGTAAAAATTTGTAGAAAATTTTACTTTTAATCCTTTTGAAGTGAACTAAGTCTCCATAAAACCAGCAAGTGATCAGTTCCAATTAGGCAAAATAAAATATAGGAGAGTAAGTAGGAAAACCTTAAACAAGATAACCTAGGTGCTAAACACAATAATTAAGCTAAACACCATGTGTATATATATATAAAGATGTATATATATTATATCCTAGCTCTAAGTAGATCAAAATAAAATATGTTGGACCAGAGAAAACAATAGTTCCATTCTCATTCACTAAGAATTAGAACACCTAGCTCATATTGCAAATATCTAGGTTAGTATGTCAAAACTATAACATAGAACACGAATAGTTTACAAGATATGAGGCAAAAATAAAATAAGGTCTAAACTTGTAGAATTAGAGTGGAATGTATAGCAAATAGAAATCAAGAATTAACATGTTCTGGACATACAACTCCAACGTTACCCCTTATTGAATACTGTATACCTGAACATATTATAACTCGTAAAATACATGAGGAATTCCTAGAAACACTAAAAATTGTGAAGCCAAGTGTTTTGGTCTTGAAAAACATATCACATCACCCCAGTGAAGTCAAAACTAATAAAAATCAAGTTATAGGTACATTTTAAAAAACTACTTAATTGTACCAACACTAACCGATAGAACTTCAAAAATTTATAACTCATAAATGGAGTAAGATAAAATGAAAATTCTTTCACTTAAATTCGTCTTAGGTCAGAACCTACCCACCCTGCTAATAATGCATTTTAGAGCATTTTACATTTTTACATGATTTGGTATTTATTCGTTATCGATGTTTTTCATTTAGTGGATGATTTCGCGACGGTGAGAAGACTTGTATTCTAACTCATCACAGGGAGATCTTATAACAACCAAGGCAAGTTCCTGCCCCTCCTTTGAACACTTTGAACCCATGTTTTCGGGCAATATATTTTGTTTGTGAAATTTGCATGCGTAAATTGTCTTATCGATACTTTTAAGCTTAGAATGGTAGTTATGTCCTGAAAATTTGCATGAACCCTTTTCAAAAATATTCCCTTGTTGTTTTGAACCTTAGGAATTAAATTAGAGTACTATGGAATGCTATGCTATGCTTTACAAAAATGAAATGCTTAGCCTTGCTTAGTATTTATCGAAATATAGGCATGGATTGATTGCTAAATTCCTTGAAAAATCTATTGTGTGTTTTGACTAAATCGGGCAATCCCTAATTATTTGCGAAACAAAACGAAGGAAAGCCTGATTTTAGACTTGGGTGGCAAGTGGCATGCAATTGATGTATTTGCATTGCCGATAGGGGGAGTGTTCGCCTGAGTCGATTAAGGACTGAACTACATGTCATTCATTGTGTATATCGTACATTCACATATGATAGTATGGGATGGCCTTAGCCAAGTAATCTATTTAGCACTTAGCCTTGCATTACGGTAGACCGAAGTGTATGGGTTCAGATAACCCAGAGGAACTTCCTATTTACCCCGACGTGGTAGTTTAGGCAACTAAGTCTGTCTAATACAACAATATCGTGCCACGTGGGTGGGTTCCTGTCATGTCCGCCATCACGGCGTTAAGTTAAGGCATGGGCCTGCCACTTAACAGTTCTAGGTCACATTTCCACTATGACCTAGGATGGAGGAAACACGTATCGTGCTGATACAAGGCTAGGGGCTAAGTAGTGTAAAGGCTTCGTGGTGACCTCTAGACTGTACTCAACGTGTAGAGTATGCTGGTATCGATGGGTACCGGATAAACTAGAGCAATTCACTTCATATGGGTGAAGTTGTACAAACTCTGCAGAATTAATAAAACTAATCGATTAGTCGTGCCCATGGTCATGAGCGACATGATGATATGCTATGGGTATAAATTTTGAATTTTGAGTTCTTACTAAAATGGTTTGGTGATTAAAGGTTCTTGAAAACAATTGTTTTATGCTAAGGCTGATGATGTTTTGATCAATGTATTTGCCTTACTCCCCGAAGTGAGTAAGAGATTAAAATTTACCTATATGTATATTTATATATGATGAAACCATGCCATATTTAGTAAAGATTTGTGTTTTGCTGATAATGTCTTGCTTAAAACCGCGTTGTAAAAAGTTTGCAAACGAAAATTTGCTTTTTGACGAAAATTGTAACTACAAGTACCCTTCCCTTGAATTAGAGCTTTCATGTATGTAGGGTTGATTGTGCTCTTGCCAGTACATTATTTCAAATAATGTACTGACACTTGCGATTGGAATATCCATTTTGATGCAGGTCATAGACTTAGTTTCTGAGAGATGTGGGTACTCGATTTGCTTCCTTTAGGACTTTGAACTTAATGGGGTAAACCCCTGGTCGGTGTGCTTGTGGGTGGGTAATCAAGCCATCGCTGTTCGCTGTACTCTGATTTATATTTTTATCTGGCCGATCGGCCTTTGTAAACAATGATGTTGATGCAATCCGTAGTTACTTATCAATCTAGACGTATTTTCTTTGTATGATCATGCTTGGGAAGAAAGTGTGAATCTAGCACACTTCCTGGGAGTTAGATTGACATGAGCATGAGTTAGGAATTTTGAGACGTTGATCTTTAGCCATTTCTGTCAAGTCTTCTGAATGTGTAACACATTTGGTCGCCACCTTCGAGTGGTTTGACGAGCACATCTCAAGCTGAAGTTGACTAGCAGGCTAAAGGCCCAACAATCTCTTCAATATTCTTCTCTCGAGACGTCGGACGTTCCGTTATGCTTGTTGGATGATTTGAAGTGATTCACTTCATCTTGCAAATATAATGGAAGGCCCGGGGCGTCTCCGACGTATAGGTAGGGGTGGGCAAAAATAACCGAGACCGAAGAACCGAACCGAATTGACCGAGACCAAAACTGAAAAAACCGAATTAAATTTCGGTCTCAACAGCGCAATAACTAAACTAACCAAATAAACTTTGGTTGTGGGCCTCGGTTACCCGAACTAACCGAAGTGACCGAAGTAAACAAGCTCATCCCAATTATCTTCACTCTTCATCGCGCAAACAGCCCAATTGTCTTAATTGTTGGTACTTGTAAGTTGTATGTTTGTTTGAACTTGTTTAATTGTTGTTTGCAGCCACTTTCATGTTGGAAAATGGCATCATGTTGTTTAGTGAAGTAGCTAATTTTCTTAAAATATGACCTGTGACCTGTCCTGAAATTTTGGTCCTGACCGAAGACCGAACCGAACTAACCGAAGACTGAAGTGCTCGGTCCTGACTTTTTAAGTACGAATTTGGTAGTGACTTTCTGAACACAAAAGTTTTAAAAAGACCGAGAAACCGAACCGATCGGTTTGGTTAGACCGAATGCCCACCCTTACCTATAGGGTCGTCCACGTGATAGTCGAGTTAGGAACAGATAGCTATATGACAGTATATGTGCCGGTTCTTTACACAAACCTAGCATCTACGTACATAAAAGTTGTAGATCTGACACCAGTGACTGAAGTCAAAGGTGTCATCTACTGGGTGTCAGTTGAAATATCTGGCACCTATGGCCGGTTTTCATCTGGCACAAATCCAGTTTTCTGTAGTAGCAGGATCACGGCGGCTTGGCGGTTGAGGTGGAGAGGACAAACAACGTCGGAGAGGAGGGGACAATCTTTGCTATGGGGAAGGTTGGCCGCGATAGTGTGGAGTGCCAATAGCAGCGTGGAGAGCAGCCGGCGGCAACGGACACGAAGGGAGACGAGGGCGCTTTGAGGGAGGGGCCACTGTTGAGCATGAGGGAGACTGGGCGACAGCCGGTAGGCGAGCACAACCAGAGGAAGACGATATGCTAGATTCGAGGGAGCAGCTGTGGGAGGAGGAAGGTTTTGGATGAAAAGGGGAGAGACCCGTGCGCAATTTTTTCCCCATTGACTCCGTGTGCGTGATCTCTGACTGTGTGACCTCGAGTGCACCACTATCATTGGATCTGATGTGTTGGATGATTGTCAGACGTTGCATTTGGTGAATGTATTAAGAATATAGAACTGTGTTTGTGAACTATAGAGTAGATATAGATAGATGAACTATAGGATGCATGACTTGCATGACTTATATTTCTGTATGGAATGAAGTATAACTTAAAGATTAAGTTTAACATATTCATTCCAACCACATACAAGCAGACAGCGGCGCTGCTCTAGTCTAGCCACCCCATCCACCACCACCGCCACCAGCAAATCGACACACACTGGCATCGTTCAACCTTTCAATACAAGACCGGCTGGACATTAGAACATGAATTCTAAGAACAAAGATAAATCCTTCCAACATACACTACTGGAGAATCGATTTTTGCGTGTGGGCTGAAAGGCATCTTTCCGTACGGAAGGCCTGCCCGCACGCGCGAGATGGTCTGGAAAAATGAAATTTTCGCGTGCGGGCGGCTTAAGAGGCCCGCACGGAAAATTCTATTATCCCGTGCGGGCCACTTAAGTCGTCCACACGGGATAATAGATCTTCCCATGCGGAGGAATTAAGTGGCCCGCACGGGAAGATACATATGTCCTATATTTCATATTGAATTGCTGAATTGTTGAATTATTGAATTAAATCGACAACTAATATCACATCATAAATTGCACAAAAACAATTTCACATCATCACAATTTTATTACCACAAATTTCACATGTTTTTCAACAAATTTTACAATGACGATGGCAATGCGACGGTGGCGGCGGTAGAGGCGGCGGACGGTGTTGCCGGCGGCGGTGGAGCCGCAGTGGAGGCGGCCGTGGTCGGAGGAGGCGGCGGTGGAGGCCGGAGGTGGAGGAGGCGGTCGCGGTCGGTGGTGGCAGCGGTGGAGACCGGCGGTGGATGAGGAGGCGGCAGTCGTGGTCGGTGGTGGCGGCGGTGGAGGAGGCGGCCACGGTTGGTGGAGGTGGTGGTGGACGAGGCCGGCCGTGGTCGATCGGTGGAGACGGCGGTGGACGAGGCTGGCCATGGTCGATGGAGGCGGCGGTGGATGAGGCCGGCCGGGGTTGGTGGAGGCGGCGGCGGAGGAGGAGGAGGAGGTGGCGGCGGCGGTGGAGGAGGCCAGCGGAGGAGGAGGGGCGGTGGAAGAGGCCGACAGAGGAGGAGGAGGCCCTCGGCGGTGGAGGAAGCCGCCGCACTAGAAAATTTTATTGAGAGTTAGAAAATTTCGGAGCCCGCGCGCACCTATATAGGCGGTGGTGATCATCGCGTGCGGGCGGCTTAAGTACCCGCACGGTAAGATTATCTTTCCGTGTGGGCGGCTTAAGCGGCCCGCATGAAAAGATTATCATTTCGTGCGGATGGCTTAAACGGCCCGCACGAAAAAACTATCTTTCTGTGTGGGCTCTTAAGCCGCCCGCATGCAATAATTTTTACATCTCTAAATTGGACTTCAAAAAATATAATAATATTTAGAAAATTTTATAAATTGACAAGACAACTTAATTTTGGTCCATAACATTGTCATAAAAAATTTAATTAGTTTTGATCAAGTGAGACTATATGTTGTTTATAAATGGTTATACCTGTGTTATAGTTTATGAACTCTAAGTTCTAAAGTTTATATAAGAAGCTATGAACTTCTATATTACTCAAATTTATACATAACCTTAACATTAACTCATTATAACAACATATAAAGTTACATTGTCACTTATGTTGTGAAAAAAATATTTTTTTCTATTTTTTAAGTAATAACTCTTTTTTTGGAAAAAGAATTCGACCTTTTCTTTGTATTTTTTAATATTTTTTCTCGACTTAGGAGCACATGAGAGGTAACCAAAAAAATTGAGCCTAAACAAGTGAAAGACGTGGCCTGTGAAAAATTTAGAAGACGCGCTCAGAATTGGAAAAAAACTTCCGAGCTCAGAAAGACAACCTTCGCAGCGTTTTGAAAATTTTTTCGATCGATTTTCATATATGAAACGTCTCGATCGGAATCCATATGCGAAATTTATGGCCGTTTTAAAAATCGACTCCGAGTTAGAGGACAAAACGAGAACAATGCGCGCAAAACCTTGTTACACACGCACAAACTGTATTATATGTGTAGTGGGAGCCACTCTATGTTAATTTCATCTAAATGAACTCTAAGTTTCAAGTTTATAAACCTTATAAGAAGTTATGAACTTGTATATATATATTTGTAAATAACCTTAACATTAACTCAATATCACAACATATGAAGTTATATTGCCTCTTGTATTGTGAACAAATATTTTTTTTATTTGATTCTATCCCATATCCAATAATTAGATAGAGAATTCAATAGGTTTATAGATAATTAAAACCTTGCATCACTAAATTGGTTTAAAAAATACATTGGCATCATCTCGTGCGGCCCACTTAAGCGACCGTATAGGAAAATGGATTATCCTATGCGATCCACTTAAGCGACTGCAAGGGATAATCCATTTCCCATACGGTCTTTTAAGTGAAACACACGGGATTATGTATCTTTGGTTTTTCCAGACGTAGCGACTTATGATCTGTCTAGAATTTATCGGAGGTCTCGTCCAGAAAAACTATTTCTCTATTAGTGATAAGGGCGTATATACCTAACCCATGGTTGAGTTCAAGATTTTTGTTCGATTAGCAATCGGACACACACGCACTAATAAACATATATAAGACTTTAATCCGACTGAACAGGTTCGAACATGAATATTTTAACTTAACTGAGATTCGTTGAGTTCAAGATTTTCTCCTGCGTTCGCATGCATGGTTCAATTTCCATTGCAGCATTGAAGAATCTTCTATGGTGATGGTTGAGATTTTAAGTTTGCGGCATCATATCCTGTATTTTGAGTGGCTCCTGTCGGCTGCACCGTAGCCATCTCCACTCTCCACTACGATGGAACAAGGATCGCGCGCGCTCCATGTATTAATACAGTCACATCGAATGAAATGCAAGGTACTCCGACGTTTTGAATTTTTGACAAGTTCATAAAAAATAGAAATATTTTTAATATAAAAAATGAAATTCATGATAACATCAAAATTTGAAATGTTTCTTTATCAAATTTGGCTAAGTAAAGAAGTGGATCAACGGATGGAAGTTTCTCTACAAGGACACCAAGTTCAAAGAAAGTATGAAGACTGTAGCATGACAATTTAATTCTAGAATTATGTAGGATTTAATTACTTTTTATCTTTATGAAATTTTATGTAAATATCCGATTAAGACTTGAAATTTTTCTTTTATATTTAGGAAACATGTGTTGTGTCCTATTACGACTTGTATCAATCCGAGGATATACCCGGGATTTTTGTAAGACATCTTCACATATCAATACAATTATTTTTGGCACATCGCCATCTTTTACTCTCAGCGAGCTCTTAGTTTCGAGCAAGGATGCGTCGGTTATGTTTGATCACCAGCAAAGAAATAAGTTCCGTCAACTTTGCTTGTATCGACATGGCTAGAACTTTCTCGGTTAAGTCTGATATTCTATCAAGGTTGACACAAGTGTTGTCTATCTTATATATTCATTCTATCTTTAACTATATCACTGTTTAGATTCATATCGGCTTAGTTAGGACTTTTTTGGTTAATTCTGATATTCTGGCTAAGTTGATATTTCTCTAATCGTACAGTTGTTTCACATAGATTTGATATATCCATCACATTTATATAGATCTATTGGCTAATTAGGCAAACTTTGATATTGCTCAAGGACTAAAGACATTGACAAACTTTGATATACCGATGCTGATGCCGATGTCGATGCCAATGTTGATGCTAATGATGACAACAGTACCTCAAATACCTTATGGACATATCCAGCTCAGGGGGGCAACCACATCAATATCAACATGAACAGCCTCATCATCATCGGCATGAAGAGCCACATCAATATCGGTCAGAAAAACCTCATCTATAGGCATGGTGAAGAGTATCAATATCAATAATAAAGGAATCGATATATCCTATGAACAACGCAGCATCAATATAACATGGATAATGCAAGGAATGATGAGTAGGCACGAAAGAATTATTGAAGTGATAAGGGAATAATTTGGTTTCAACCCCAAAGAACAAGATTTTATGGATCGACGGCCATATCCTAAATGGTTTGATAGAGTTATACTACCTCATCGATACAATGTCCCAGAATTCTCCAAGTTCTCAAGACAGGACAATATATGTACAATTGAACACATCAACCGATTTTTAGCTCGGTATGGATAGGCATCGGATGTGGAGGCTATGGGGGTTAGGTTTTTCCCCTTGTCATCATTCGGATCGGCTTTTATATGGTTTTTTCTTTACCATCAAACTTAATTCAAGGTTGGGCCAATCTAGAGAAGCAATTTCACAAATACTTCTTCGCTAGAATACATGAGATGCGGATCACGACTTGATATGGACGAAGCAGAGAGCAGAAGAATCAGTTTCAGAATACATTCAAAGATTTTGTGATGTATGGAGCCGATGCTATAGCTTAAATTTGACTAATTGACAGTTGACCGAGCTTGCCTTTCTAGTTCTATTAACCCCTATCAAAGAAAGATCTTTCTTTCAGGAGTTCAAAAGTTTCTCATTTGATGCAAAAGGCATCAGCTCATGAAAGTCAACTGCAAGAGACAAAAGAGTCAGAAATTTTGGAGTCATAAAGTCCAAGAAAAAGATAATTTTGAAGCATGAGCTCTCATACTCCAAAATTGAGGGGCATGTGTTAACACCAAAATTTTGTACATTTGTTTAATAGATTCGGCTAAGGAAAGAAGTATATCAACCGATAAAAGTATATTCAGAAGAAATCAAGTTGAAGAGAAATCATGAAGACCGTGACATGGCAATTGGATTCTATTTATTATTTAGGCAGGATTTAGCAACTTTCTTTTTAACTTTAGAAAGTTTTACTAGTGTTTGATGAGGACTTGTAATTTTTCTTTTATGTTTATGAAACATTTGTCGTGTCTGACCAGGACTTGTATCAACTCGAGGGTATAAATATATATACTTTGGGTCTTTGTGAGCCATCTTTATAGATCAATACAATTACTTTCGACGCATCATCATCTTTTATTCGCAGTGAGTTCTTAGCTTCGAGCGGGACTGCATCGATTAAGTTCGATATCCATGAAGTAAGTAAGTTTTGTCAACTTTTCTTGTACCAGTGTGGCTACAACTTTCTTGATTAAGTCCAATATGTTGTCCAGGTTGATGCAAGCGCTATCTATCTAATAGATCGATTCTGTCTTTAACAGCATAACTTCTTAGAGTCGCATCGGCTTACTTAGGACTTTCTTGGTTATGTCTTATATTCTTACTAAGTTGATATTTCTCTAATCGTATTGTTGTTCAGGATAGATTTGTTATATCCATCATGTTTGTGTCGGTGTATCAGCAAAATAGATTTTTCTTATTATCTTTAATCTTATACTGTCTTGGTTATGTCCAATCTATTAGATTGCTACTAATAAGTTTAATTCTAGTAAGGCGATATGTTTTTATGCAATGTTTTATCAGAGTTCTAGCCGATAAGTTATCTTATTACTATTTCTAAGTGTTGTATCAGTTTATACTTAAACTTGTATACTCACTAGGTAAATACCTCTCTTTATCAACTTCAAACTTATATTGTCTCGATTCAATCTGATCTATGTTTGATAAAGAATAGTTTATTGACTATGCATAGTTAGTAATTTTATTATTTATCTAACTATTTGAGTCTATATCAATATAGCTGATTGATTAAAACTCTATCAACATCGACAGGCCTCGTTACATTATATTGATTTATTGGTCGATTGGCTCTTTGATCTTACATTAGCTATAAAATCAAACTAATTGACGTATCCTTCACGTCAATAATTCAGTGTTGAATTTAATGAAACTAATAGTGTAGATGTTATTTTATTTTTCTATAAACATAATTAAACTGAAAATAATTTGACTTATAAAAAAATCTAAACATCGTGCGAATACAACATGAGAGGAGACCGCATGGCGTTTACTTGGAGTAGATCTATCTCGAATGAAATGCTGTTACAACTGTACTACTGTAGTGCGTAACATTCATATGGAAGAGGTCTAAAATTGCGTTTTCCTTAATGAATTCTTCAAGCACGCATATAATTGTGCCCACAAGAAGAGAAAACGGAACATGCATTCAATACCCAGGGGGAAGAAAAAGATTTGCAGACAAATATGCGCCATCAGTTGACTCAAGATTAGTGCTTACTTGTTCTCATTCTCTCTGCACGTCTTTGTCTAATTTATCTTTTAGATTTAAAACGACGATTTCAAAGACGTCAATTTTAAGAAGGCGAATTCGAAGAATGCTTCGGTTTAATTAGGATGAGGACAGTTGCAGTACACTTGGGACCTATTTGAATGACTTCACATATCCCGTGAAAGGAGCTAAGAGTTAAAAACTCATAAAAATCGTATCAAAAAGTTTTGTAAATTCATGAAATACATCCTCATCACTAAATTTTAATACATCCTCATCACTAAATTGAATTTAAGTTCAAACTTAATTTTATTTGGATGTCAAAAAAATACAAATTTTAGATGAATAGTAACAAAACACTGCTCACCTGAAATTTGTTTTTTTCTTTCAAATGAATTTGAGTTGGGACATAAAATTTGGTGAAATGTATAACATATCTATACTAGATATATTTAGTAACTTTTTCATAAATTTTAAAAAAATTATATGATTTTCATGAGTTTTAAACACTTAGCTCGTTTTCACATGATATTTACTTTTTCAACGTATGTTAGATATTATGTTAGATATTATGGTAGAAATAGAGTTTGCGGATTTAAAGTAAAGTATCATAATCCTTTTGTGTCTTGGTTAAAATATAAAAAATATGTCTCACCCTAATTACCTTAGTCTACTACAGAGAATACAAGCTTAAAAACATGGAGTTAGAGTCGTGTCCAATATTTCTTGAGCAATTTTCAGAAAAACCTTTATTTTGGTTCATCCATAAAACAAAGCCCCGCTTACTCTGATTTGTTTTTAAGTAACCCCATGATTTAGGGTATAATGTTTAATGAAACCCAAAATTTATAAATACTCATATTTTATTATTTTATTATTACATCCGACTATTTTATATAAATACTCACATTACTCCACTACCGGAGAAACGATCTTTGGTTGATCTATTAAAATCCACAATTGTCCTGGTTCTAATAGGAACCAGACTAAAAACGTTTTTAGTTCGGGTTTAAAAGGCATCGGCTCTCTATGATCTTTAGTCCCGGTTAGATTCTTGTCGAATCTGTCAGTCGATGGTCATCTTTAATCCCATTTTGTAACACCAACCAGGACTAAAGATCCTATCTTTAGTCCCGGTTGGTGTTACAAACCGGACTAAAGTGAAGGTGCTTATTTTTTTAACTGAACCTAATAAAAAGATACAAATTTTGCTATATGATTCAAATAATTTGAAATTAATTTGAGAGGATCTGTAATTTCAAAGGGACGGTGTTGTGTGGGGGTGGGTGATTGAAAATAGAAGGAAGCTTTAATTTAATCATTACATTGTAATTATAAATTGCCATTGTTTTCGTTTTGTCCTCTAATTCCTAGTCGGTTTTAAAACGGCCATAACTTCCGCATACCGCGATTTTATTTTCCACAAAAACGCCTCGAAGGTTGCCTTTTCGAGCCCGAAGTTTTTTTCGATTCGAGCGTGTCTTCCGAATTTTCCACAGCCACGTCTTTCGCTTGTTTAGGCTCAAATTTTTTGGTTACCTCTCGTGTGCTCCTAAGTCAAAAAAAAATATAAAAAATAAAAAGAAAAAGTCAAAATTTTCCTGTCTTGGTCAACAGCAGATGAAAAGAAAAAAAGAGAGGGGCAAAAGAGGAAGTCACATGATATTGACCACAATCACAACAAGCCATATATCACTGAGGTGGAAATGACGGCGAACATGCAGGGTAATGAGGCGCTACAAATTCATTCGATGCTGCCGATTGAGGGTGCACAAAAGGAGAAAAGAATAGCATCGATATTCAATTTGTCTAAGCATAAGGTAGGAACATACAATCTAAAACATTACAAATTTTATTGCATCATACTTGACAAGATAATTGTATAAGAAATGAAACTACGAGGTTGTCAAGTGACTCACAGGAGTGCCTACAGGGGGTGGAGGAGGGAATAGCACCGGTGGCGTAGGATGACCCATGTTCTGAGAAAGAGTTTGCATGTACTCAAACATCTCACTCATCCTCGCCTCCATCTTCCCGTTTCTTTCTCTCTTCTTCCAGCTAGGCCTAAAATATTCCATCCCAATGTTACAATACGAAGCAAACACTCGGCAAAAATCAATGAATGATGAATAAAACATAAATATATAACCTGGAGTGCCTCCATCCAAGACTAATGACCGATGACGTATCGTTCAATATTAGGCCGATGCAATATGCATAAGATCGACAATAAAGGATAAAGCAAAGGGAAAATTAGATTTACTCGATCAGCTATAGATATCAATAATATATAATGTATGTCTCAAAATGTGTTTAAACCAAGTGATTGGGATAGATCGGACAGCGTGCCAAGACAATATAAATCACTTATGTCTAAAAGTACTTTAAGATAGAGGTTATATGTATTTATAGTGTAGCCGATGTAATAAATCTAACATGTATCGTCTAATACTCTAATACCACTTTATACTAAGATATCAATATGATTAAATATATTAAACAAGAATCAATCAAGTGTTAAGATGACCTAACAAATTAATAACAAGCTTAATATATTTTACCACAATCAGATCTTAATATAAAGGGCAGATTTGGCATATCAAGTAAACATATAGGAAACAGGATAACTAAACAAGGTAAGATCGGCTGAAACCTTGAAACTATCTCTAAAAGCAATCATAGAACAAGATAGATATTATGATTCTAGATAATACTTAATAGGTCAGACTTAACCGATGCAGCACTAAGTATAAAGAGAAGCATAAGGTCTAAATAAATCGATGAAAGCCTTTCGAGATGGTGGCTACACTATATACCCTAGGTCAATGTTGATATCTAACCCTATCGACTGTTGTCTAGTAACATATGCTAGCCGATTGGGGTTAGATAGCAATATTGATTTAGATTATATAGCATACATGATAACTCGACAATTTACGTGAACAAGATTAGAATGTCATAAAGATGTAAGCACTAATCCCGAGAACGCAAGCTGCCAAAACAAGTTTTACCTCTTGTTGGAGATCGAATCCGATGGAGCCCAACTCGAAAGCAAGAACTCGTCAAAATAAACGAAAGTAGAAAAGGTGGCGATGCGTCGAAATTGTTATTGAACTGATTGTTGTTTGATTACATAGTCTTGGGCTATATTTATACCAAAATACATAATATGTCCTTGTCGGAAATGACTCTTATCTCTATTACAACTCAAAATATGAACAAGTCCCTTAGGCGGACTCTTACCGACACAATCTATAAGGAAATTACTTAAAATAACCTAATTAATAGAGACAATTACCTTTTTCAACTCTATCCATGTATGGCAATCCTCATGAAGCACATCAACCTGATCCGACAATGATTCCAATGTTATCTTACCGGAGTCGTCTACATCGGCTTACCTTGCCCGACTCGGTACGCCCGATGAACACCTTAGTTGATTCAGTTTGCAACTGGTGTGTACTCTATTTCTGAAAATCATGATTTCCTCCAAATTTGTTTTGACCTTAACTCCAAATCCGATGCATGATTAACCAAATTTGGTCGTTAACACTAACCCAGCATCAGCATCAAAATCCTCGATGCGTTGTCTCACGACCTCGTCTCTTCCACGATGGGCTTCACCATGGAAGGTCCACCGGGTATAATCTGCTCTAAATCTATTCTTGCAAAGGTCTTTACCCATGATCTCTTTTGTTTGTCGCTTCAAGTTTGCACAAATGCTACAAGGACACAAGTGGTACGCGCTACTTCAACCTTGGCAAATGCAAGTTCCAAGAAAGCATCAGTCTTCTAAATCCATTCATCGGTCAACAAACCATGACTTGAGCGGCCCATGTATATCCACTCACGATCATCCATCCTCTAACATATCAAAGAATAATATAAAAATTATTTGCATCTATCGAGTGCCTATACTGTCTAATAGGTAAAGATAGGTGCTAATCCCACCCGAGGATGTATAGATGGGTTGGTTTCCATGTTCCACTCCTATCGGAGATAGAATTTCAGTAGCACCTCCCCATTGTTCTCCAAATACACGTCCCGGCAAGGAGATTGTGTATTCGGAGAACAACAAGGAGATCCTGCCAAAATTATATCTTGGATCTGAGTACTAGAGCATGGAAACTAAACTCTTCTACACATCCTCGGGCTCTCCAAAATACATGGACAATTCAAAACAGATATGGTTAAACATATGCAAGAATCTACATATTTTCAGTCGTATCTCTTTCGAACGGGAGACGCCTAACTAGGTTACATTATATACGTGCGGCCGACGGTGAAGGTAGCGACACCTGCAGAACAGGGAAGCATGGCTCGATGGCCGACACACAAGTGACAACAAGGTTGCACGATGCGACTCTGTTCCTCAGCTCAAAAATAAAGGCTTCGAATGTTGAGTTCACCTTAGGGCTTGTCGAAGCCAGCGAGATACCGAAGACGGGGTAAGGGTCAGGACCGGCATGGTCGGGAATGGAGTGGGACTGGTAACTGGCACGACCGGGGGTAGGGCGTGGCAAGAAACAAAATGGGATTGCCCCTATTTCCTGAGGACAAACAAAACACATTCATCTTAAGCAACAACACCCATTTATCAAATTCTCAGCCCATATTTTCTTCTATTTCAAAATTTTACCTTGAACGAGGCGATGCGGTAGGGGAGGGTGGCGACGAGGCAACGACAACGGGCGGCGATGTTGCGCGTGGCGGGGGGGGCACGGGAAGGTCGCGGCAGGGGCGGTGCCCTGGGGCCACGGTTGGGGGCCACGGTGGCAAGGAGCTACGACGGCGAGGTGGGACCGCATGGCCCAAGAGATGGTTGGGGCGTGGGGAGGCCGCGGCGGGGGTGAGGGCGGCGATAGGTTGTTTTTTTGGGGTTTTGTCTCGTGTGGCACCGAGGAAGGGAGGGGATATAATCCTTACTTTGCCGAGTGCCTGTAATCTGGCACTGGGGAAAGATAGGCTTTGCCGAGTACCGCATCAAGGGCACTCGGCAAAGTATTTTTTATTTTCCAGCTTTGTCGTTAAGAAATTTAAAATATATTTCGTAAAATTTGTCGTGTGCATTTTTTGCCAAGTGCTACGCTCTATATTTCATGCAATTAATAATTTAAAAATTATCAAGCGGATCCAAGAAATTACCAAAATTTGACATAAAATAATATATGCTAACTATTGCCTATAGAAAAAGTTTTGAAGTCAAACCCCAATTCGGCCGTCACTTTGTCTCCAAATCCTACTGATCTTTCTCAACACTTCTAATCTTCTTTGGAAAAGTTTCGGTTTGTGAGCGTCATACATGAAAATTTATTCCAAACCTTCTCATTTTTTTACCATGGCCTCAACGTATGATATAATGACATCCTGAAAAGTTTCATGATTTTCGGACTTTGTTTGCTATTTTTACAATTTTTAAAACCATTTGATCCACGTTCGTGATCGTGTTTCCTAAATAAAATTTTGAAATCTTTTTTCATTTCCTGAATAAGGCCTCAAACTGGACTAAATAACATGAATATCATTTTTTCAGTTATTTTATTCCATTATTTGAATCACTTGCGCTCAAATTTGACACTTGGCAAAAAATTTCTATAAATATAACAAATAAATGAAATATAGCAAAAAATGATAAAAATATCAAAATTTAAAATTAAGGACCACATGTTGTATTTAGAGAGTAAAAAAGTTTGGAGAACCGAGGAGAAAAAATTTCAAGAAAAAAACTCGACGTAATATATATTTTGTTGAGTGTCATCAGAAGTCACTCGGCAAAGTAGCAAGTTTGTCGAGTGCCAGGATGGGGCACTTGACAAAGAGGCCATTTTGTAAAGCGTCTGGGAAGGGCACTTGGCAAACTAGTCCAGGAAACGACAGAACACGTAACGACGTGACGGTCGTTTCAATTTGCCAAGTGCCACTGAGAGGCACTCAGCAAAAATTTATTTTTGTCGAGTGCCGAGTGGGGCACTCGGTAAAATAGGTTGTTTGCCGAGTGATGCATAGGGCACTCGGCAAAAAGCTGATTTTGGCGTGTGTTTTTTGGCCAAGTATCCACTCGGTAAAAATAGGGTTTGTTGAGTGCCTGATTAAATGCTCTCGGCAAACTCGGGCACTCGGCAATTTGCTGTTTTCCGTAGTGACCATCTCAAATGGATTGTCATTATAATTTTATCCCGCGTCAAACAGTACCAACAATTTTAAAAACATATAGTTTAACATTGGTGTTAGTACATTCACCAGGACAAACAATTTTATGATCTATATATAATTTGAATATATGTTGTAAAACTATACGAATTTCAAAAAGAAAAAACTGATGATGAAAGATATATAGAAATATTTGATTTTCGACAAAGCTATAATGACACAAGTAATTTGAAATGGGGATGTATGTTTCGACGTTGGAGCATAATAAATTTCCCTTCTTTGTTGCTGCTGACTTTCTCAGTGTATTGATCATTATTTGTCCAATTGACCAGGCCCTCAATCACGCTAAATGCATTTGCAAGCGATCGGTGTAATTATCGACGTATACGTGTGGGCCAGTCGAGTTTAGCTGAGAGAAAATGGAAGCGAAAAATACAGAATGTACGCTTTCGAGTGACGCTCCCTTTATCTCTTTATATATTCAGAACGTACTTGATATGAGCGCAACTCGGTCTCAGGCTCTCAGCCATCAGGACGTTAAACTCGGTTCAAGGTGATTCTAGCTAGTACATGGCGGGAGGTACGTATATATAGAGAACATCCCATATGATAGTTTTGTTTTGTCTTTCACTATTGGTTTGTACGTTGGAATTGTATATGGTGCATGCGCACACCGATCAGTCTTATCACGAGTTTATTTTAAGAGCCGTCCGATAGAGATTAGCGTGTTGTGGGCTTCAACTTCTCTGGGTTTTTCTGAATCCATCTATAATACCGATACGTTGAGATGTGAACAACAGCCACCGACCAACTATGACTAATAGTTGGTGCTAACAAAAACTATGACTAATAGTTTTTTTATATATATAATCTTTGACGACTTATATCCTTACAATAACCATGTATCACCCTGTACCGTCTTCTGCTTAAAATACACGATGAAATGAGTCCAATGTTAAATATATCAAATTCAGTAAGGTTTGAAAGTAAATAATACACTTTGTATAACTAACTAAATAAAAGACAAGTAATAACTTATATGGTATTAGAAGATGTAACTGTATATATGTAGATAAAGAAACTACATCGTATATATATATATATACACACACTAGCAACTGTGCCCGTGCGTTACAACGGGTGAAGTCGAGACGCGGCCCGGATGAGGACGGGAGGGAGAGGCGTAGGAGGTCTTTTTTTTATCCAAGTCCTTTCTTTCTTTTCAGCACTGGGACTGCGGGTTAATTTTATAAACACTCAAAGGGTTTTCTGTAAAATAGTCAGACGGACAAAAATTTTGGATAGAAACACTATTTGTTTTATAGATAGTTATATATATATATATGTATATATACATGTATATATATACACACATACATGTATGTCTATATATATATATAAAGATTGATCTACATATCACTTTTAGAATAGTTATTCCGCAACTCCTCTCCTCTTAAGGCGCCAACCCATCTCTCCTCATTTCTTTGGATCCAAAATCCATCTTCCACCTCAGTCAAAGCACGGTCAAAGCACTCCCACGTCGGTCAAACATGTCTACTAACTTTGCTCATGTTCACCTATTTGATGTCCTCGTCTTGTACGAACCATGGTGTGTCCTTGTCGTATGAACCATCAACAGGACGATCACCATGCAGCAACACTATAACTTACGTATAGTAACAATAATAAAATATAGTTAAAATATAACCATAATAGATCTAGTTATTTTTAAAGCATTATGTTGCAAACGGTTTAAAAATATTATATATGGTATGAGAGATATCATTGTTTAAAGATAAAAATTCTAAAGATATCACTTGTACTTAGCTTTGCTAGTACTGGGTGGGTGGTAGATCTTGTAATTGTGTTTGGTTGTTACCGCATATTATTATAGTAACACTACCAAAAAATTATGATAAACCCGCTACGTTACTACAAAACTTATAGTCATTACTACACTCTTGCAGTAACGTCATGATGAAATTGTAGTAACACACCAGTTAAAATAGTAATAATAATCGTATAGTATTATTACTACTTATGAAGAGGTAAATTTCAAAAGACCAATCTTTGAAGAGTAATATCTCTTAGATGATGTAATACTTTTTTTAAATCGTTTGTACCATGACACTAGAAAAACGTGTTTATCAAAAGCAGATCCGACATGACTATATTTAACTATATTTTAGCATTGTTACTGCATCTAAGATACATTGTTAATGTACGGTGATCGTCATGTTACTGCATCGTTTCTGTGAGACGAGAGTTAAGAAAAGATGAGTGATGGGAGAAGTCAGCATGCTGGTTAACCGAGGTTTATTTGGCATGAGACGTTTTGACTAGCCTTTAATCAAGGTCGAAGATGGGTTTTGTCTATGAGAAGAAGGGGTTATGAATAACTATTCTATACCTCGAGTGTACAATAGTTTTGCTATATATATATATATATATAGAGAGAGAGAGAGATGGGCTACTGTGTGGCGCGCCGCAATCCGTGTGGCGTGGCTGAATCTCTAATTTGAAAACTCAAATTGAAAATCCGAACCGTTCAAATTGTTCTATATATTAATATTGCTTTGTATACCAAATTTTACATTTTTTTTAATTTTTTTACTATTTTATCAGATAGGTCAAAAATGCAATAAAATAGATACTCCAGAAATCGTTGGATTATTACATTTTTGACCTATCGATAAAATAGTAAAAATTCAAAAAAATGTAAAATTTGGTATACAAGGCAATATTAATATGTAGAACAATTTGAACGGTTCGGATTTTCAATTTAAGTTTTCAAATTGAGATTCGGCCACGCCACACGGATGGGCTGCTGCGCGCCCACAAGAGCCCATCTCTATATATATATATATAAAAGGAGTAACTTATTTATACCTTTCTCAGATATGTGTGTAATCATGTAAAATAAATACAAAACAAGCAACATAGTTTTTTTTCTCAGGGCATAATATATACAGTTTTTAGGGCTTTGAATGTAAACTTAAGAAATTTCAAAAGTAACATATATATTCCGGGAAGGAACTTCTACATGATTCAAAAAGTACTTTATCTATTTTAGATGTAGAACTGAAATTTCATCTGAGATTATTTTTCTCTTGTCCTTTTCATTTGGATTGCGGTCATATTGTCAGAAAAACCATACCTTAGTATCCATGTCTTCTTTTCCCTCGATTGATTTTGTGCGACGCTGCCACATGTGTTGGAATGGAAGGAGATGACACGTAGAGTCGGCCCAGTTGGATGCTCTGCATGGTGCCTTTCTTTTTAGGATGCTACGTACTGCATGGTGCCTTTCTTTTTAAGATGCGCACGAGGGAAAAGTATACGGTGCATGCTATTTTCGGTAGATAGCGTGGGTGTAGATTAGGGCACTGTGTAGTTCCGTCCAATTGTATACTAACCTAGCAACACGGACATCTCTTATTGGTATGGTACAGGCATGTCTTAACGGGAATTTGGATCCATTATATATATTCCACGCCTAAGATTTCTATGTTAATTAATTTGTACAGATCTTTTCGTTAGTCGTGATAGTTTTGATAAATTTAAAATTCAAATGAGCGATCCAAATCGTTCGTCTCTATGTTGATATTGAAACAAGGTTAGAAATCAAATTTCACATTTTTAACGTTTTTTTCCATTTTTAAGGGTGGTATGATATTAGTTAATCTAAATGTTTTAGAACCATCCAAACCCTATAATTTCATACCCCTTTTAAAAATAGTAAAAAAATTAAAAAAATATGAAATTTAGTTTTCAACCTTGTTTCAATATGAATATGGAGACAAACGGTTTGAATCGCTCATTTAAATTTTGAATTTATCAAAACTATTGCGACTGACGAGATGATCTCAGTCGTGACGAATAGTAGTCCATCTATATATATATACACACATATATATATATATATGAGTGCAATTCAATTGAAGGTTAATTGTATAATTTTTTTGGCGCCACTATACAAAGGTAAAATATATTTTTTTGCCAGTTCGAACCAACATATAGAGAAATTACACTGCTGGAGAAAGGGTAACTTATCCCGGTTGGTAAGTGCCAATAATCCCGGTTGTCAAACCGGGACTATGAATCTGGGACTAGAGATGGGCGATCTCTACTCCCGGTTAAATAACCGGGACTAGAGATGCATCTTTAGTCCCGATTGGTATTACCAACCGGGACTAAAGATATATAGGCCCCACATGATCTTTGCCATCTTTTTTTTTGCTTTTTACTGCTTTTTACATTTTTTTCGTCGAAATTCACAGCCCCATCAAAATAGCATCCCAAATGTAATTCACACCACACCAATTCCCATCCCAACCTCAAATTTCTATCACAAATCACAAAAACATTCATCACAAATTCACATATGTACAGACAAAATCACAAAACTCAAAAAAATTCAAAAATTTCGCTGAGAGAGGAGAGGACTCGGTCGCCGCTACCGGCAGCCGCACGGCTTCGCCAGATCCGCTGCCGCCGCCGCCGCCGCATGGCTTCGCCGATCCGACGGCCGCCGCCGCCGCCGGCCCGACGCGGCCCGCCGCCACCGTCGCGCGGCAGCACGGCTCCGCCTCGCCGCCCGCCGCCGTGTGGCCCCGCCCGCCGTCGCCGACGTTGGCCCCGGCGCCGCCGCCGCACGGCCCCGCCCCGTCACTCGCCGACGCCGGCCCGCGCCCCGCCGCCGCACGGCTCCCGCCGCACCGCCATGCGGCCCCGCCCCGGCCGCTCGCCCGCCGCTGCGCGGCCGCACCACTCCGCCGCCGGCCGCTGCTGGGCGGGCCGCTGTCGCGCGCCCACCCGCCGCTCCGGCGGGGAGAGAGAGGAGGGGAGAGGGAGAGCCGAGGGAGGAGATGGAGAGAAAAAGATAGTCTGAGGAAGAGGGAGAGGGAGAGGGAGTACTATTGATCTATGAAGAGTACTACTTTGGCGCACGGGAGACGAGGAGATAAAGGCAAGCACTGTGCATGATGTGATTTAGTCCCGGTTGGTAACACCAACCGGGACAAAAATAACATCTTTAGTCCCGGTTTGGGTTACCAACCGGGACTAAAGATGCCCGGCGCTTTGACACGCTCTGTCAACATTTGAACCGGGACTAGAGGTGATCTTTAGTCCCGGTTTCTGACACGAACCGGGACTAATGTCCCTAGAAATCATTATACTTTTTAAGTCCCGGGCGCAACTCAAACCGGGACTACTGTAATTTTTGCCATTTTAACCAAAGATGGTTTCTCCAGTAGTGGTAACTATATAATCCCTAATATATCTCTTAATTTTAATGTAACAAAACCAGAAGCAGAAAAGGTTGACACACTACGAAACACATTCTTGCTTGCAGAAAAGCTTTCTCACTATTATTAGAAATGAATTTTTATTGCGCCACCTGAAAAAATAAATTCTCATGGAGTGCAAAAATCGTTCTGACATTAAACAGAATTATCATTATCAAAATACTGAAGATTCGAGTTATATTTTCGAGATTTCTTAAGATTTAACAATTATGGAGTAAGACCGATCAGTCTGTCTCAATAAATGGTACCTCGGTCATTAATTATTGATGGGGCATCTACAGAAGCCAAAGTCTATTAATATAACGTGATCATTTAAACCATATTTTGAAGTTAAGCTACTGTATCACCATAAATAAATATGCTTGTCCCCTATGTTGTTTAGTACCTCCGTTTATTTTTTTACTTACTACTTTGGACATAAATTTTTTGTACATAGACATGGTCTCCAATCTACACGTCTCATTAGTTGATTTTCTAACTAACCATTATATAGAAAGTGTTAAAATTATGGAAGGTTTTTTCCTTTATGTCAAATCAAATAATATTTTACACATATTAAGAAAAAGTATTTTGATATCTGTTAAAGCTTTAAGATCTCGCAATTGGACCGCGTGTGCAGACATCGGCACGTCTGGTTTCCTACAATTTTTATGAGCAATGCACGTTAATTGAGCTATCATAAAACTGTAAATTCAAATATGTGTATCACAAAATATAGTTAATATATCAAATTTATTATAAAACATACATCGTATCATAAATCTAAAGATTTATGATTTCGTGATGAACCTATCAAAAACTACACACTTTAGAGTATATATGTATAGCACTATCTACTATTATCCAATATAATTATCCATTGAACGTACTATAAATGATTCTAAGTCATCATATGACATCAAATATTTTCAAAATAACATCTACCTGTCAATTTTCATTTAAAATAGTGTACCCTATAATACTGTTAACCATTAGGTAAAAACTAAATCCACCTTCACCCTCTCCTCCTGGCCAGTCCTACATCTGATGAATGTCTCTGCGTGCACGATGCATCCAGTTCCTTCCCCTTATTTTTTTTCTAATTAAGGCAGCTAGAAGATACCACTACTGAAGAAAGGTTCGTAACCCTCAATAGTCCCGGTTGTCAAACTGGGACTACAAATCCGGGACTAGAGATGGACGATCTCTAGTCCCGGTTAAATAACCGGGACTAAAAATGCATCTTTAGTCCCGGTTGAAGCCACCAACCGGGACTAAAGATGGCGAAGCCACGTGGTCGGCTCCGTCATCTTTAGTCCCGGTTGGTGGCTTTAACCGGACTAAAGATTTTTTAAAAATTTTTTTAAATTTGCCCTTTCTCCACCCACGCCCTCGGATTCTTTTGTATTTTTCTTGTAAAAATCCTAAAAACATCACACATACTGAAATCAAATATCACATATTCACAAATAAAAATGAACAATACATATCCCAAATGTTTTTTCATTTTTCTCCACATATCAAATACATCTTCAAAATAAAAAAAAAATCACAGATCAAATACTATCACAAATTTGTTCACACATATATACAACAAAATCCACTATATACAATAAAATACAACAACATCAATTTTTCGCTCGCCGCCATCGCTCCCGCTGCCGCCGCCGTCGACTCCCGCTCGTCGCGCTCCGGCTCCCGCTCGCCGTTGGTGCCATTTCTTCCCCGCGCTGCCACCTCCTCCCCCCGCCGCCATTTCCTCCCCTCCCCTTGCTTGCCGAGGGGAGAGGGAGAGAGAGAGGAGAGGGAGAGGGAGAGAGAGAGAGAAGGGAGAGGGAGAGGGAGACGAGAGAGGAGAGGAAGGAAGAGAGCTAGAGAGAAGGAAAGAGATCTTAAAATGTGCTAAGTGTTGGATCCGTGGAGAAGACGATGCCACTGGGGATATATATAGCCAATTCATCTTTAGTCCCGTTGGTGGCACCAACCGGGACTAAAGATAATTTCTCGCTATTTTCAATTCATCTTTAGTCCCGGTTGGTGGCATCAACGGGACTAAAGATAATTTCCCGCTATTTTTAATTCACTTTTAGTCCCGGTTGGTGTCACCAACCGGGACTAAAAATAATTTCCGCTGTTTCTAATTCACCTTTAGTCGGTTGGTGCCACCAACCGAAACAAAAGATAATTTTCCGCTATTTTTCTAATATATTTAGTCCCGGCTAGGGTTAACAATTAAATAATTTATTAAATAGGGTCAAATTAAATTCATTAAATATAGGTTTAAAACAATACTATTAAAATTTAATCAAACATAGATAATCCTAGACATTAATAGACATTAATGTGTTCCTCTAGATATTGTTCCTCTTTTGCCCCTCGCTTTTCTTCATTTTCATCTGCTGTTGAGTAAGAGAGGAAAAATTCATATATGGAACGTCTCGATCGGAGTCCGTATGCGAAAGTTATGGCCGTTTTAAAAACCGACTCCGAGTTAGAGGACGAAACGGGAACAATGCGTGTAAAACTTGTTAAACGCGCATAAAGACGTGACCGACTGTGGTTTAAATGTCTTTATCAATATTGTACATCCCTCCGATTCGTGTAGCAAAATTTATATATTTTTATTAGGTTCAGTTAAAAATAAACACATTCACAGTTAAAATAGCATCTCTAGTCCCGGTTGGTGTTACCAACCGGGACTAAAGATGGTGTCAGAGGCTGTCAAAACCTGTCAGAGTGTCAGACATCTTTAGTCCCTGTTTGTAGCACCAACCGGGACTAAAGATAGCATCTCTAGTCCCGGTTGGTGTTACCAACTGGGACTAAAGGTGTCCGACGCTCTGACAGGCTCTGACAACATTCAAACCGGGACTAGAGGTGATCTTTAGTCCCGGTTCGTGTCACCAACCGGACTTTTTAAATCCGTAGACTTTTTAAACCGAAACTAGAGATCATCTTTAGTCCCGGGTGCAACTTAAACCGGGACTACTGTGGTTTTTGTCACTTCAACCAATGATGGTTTCTCCAGTAGTGTATGGAACATAATTTGTTACAGTAAATAATTAGATAATTAGATAAGTAAATAACCCGGGAGTGAACATGCAACCGCTGGGGATTTATATATAGTAATGGTCTTGTTGGTGCTGTTTGAAATTAACAATTGTTTTTACGGCTCTCATATCTTACGGGTCAAAACAATATGTTTAAATAACAACGGGGATGTTTAAGATATGACTAGAGGATGAGCTGTGAAAAGATATGAGATTCATTATGATGAGCTATGAACTATGATGGGCCAAGGCCATGACCAGTCAAGGACAATAAGTCTCTGCTTTCCTCAAATCCTCTCCATTTTCTACATCATAATTTAATATATAAACAACTTTTTAATAGTTAAATATTTGTAATTTGTAACCTATTTGATTTTTAGTTTGATCAATATTGACCATATTTTAATATATAACAAATGCATCGATTAGATAAAAACTCCGATCCTTTATTCCTATATTAACTAATAAGATCATATAAAAATTAATAACATATATTATGTCAGGACTCCTAAACCATTATAGGTCAATCACATGTCACAGTTAATAACTTACTTAAAAATCCAAAAAAATTTCTAAAAAAAGATCATAGGACGATCGATTTCGTTTAAATCGATGACCCATTATTTGTCTCCATCTTCCCATTATAATAATGGCTTTTGGCTCTTCCCTTCTCTCTCAATCTCTGTTTTTTTAATATCAATTAAGAGAGAAAATAATCAATAAGTTTATATTTAAAACAAGCATATTTAAGCTACACATCTGATTTCTAATCAATCCAACTATTTATATTAAATCAATAATTTAAGATGCATAATACATAAACAATAATAAAAAATAGCATGATCCAAAAATAATTGGCTAATCTTCACACTTATATATTTAGCTATCCGATCGTGTTCTTGTTAGGCTACGTCAGGTCTCGTATATTCTACAGGACAAGTTTCCCAGATGGGTTTTCCCCCTGCCATACAACCGAATTAGACTCTACAAGCCCTTTCATTTAGCATAGCCTTATGTCCTACCCAAATTTTGATTAATAAACAATATGAACCTACATTAGTCTTAGCTACTTTAAAAAAAAGGCAAATGGATTTTTCTTTTAAAAAAAGAAAACTGACTCATGAGTTAGAACGCGATGTCACTACAAACAAACCTGACTTGATATAGAACTTGTACACAATAAAGATAGAAAATGTCCAATGGGAGTAACATGGACCAATTAGAGAAAATCAAATGCTTCGATGCTCATAGCCTTCTCTTTATCCTATGTATAGTGGCGCATTGTTAGTTTCTCCACATCTTGTACATACATAAGGCACTAGCACAATAAGGTTTAAAAGTTGTATTTTTACTATTAAATTTAAATTTGATGATTTACTATTTTTCTAAATAAACACTACAAATTCCACATATATTAGAGAAGAGGGGGTGCCCGATATGTAGATGTATTCCTTTTTTATTGATTCATATCTAAGTATGTAACAAGTTACATGAATATCAACCAATTAGATGGAGGCTGGCTTGATGGTACAAATAAAATGTATTTGTTAGCAATGATAGTTTTTTCGAGGTTTATTGATTTGTACTTAATTATACCTTATTTTCAAACAATCTTTGCTTTTATTTTTGACGATGGAGTAGATTGTCGATAATTGCTCACACCGATGAATTAAATACGATATAGTATAAAGTTAACAAATAGCCTGGGAAAACATCTCCAAGCAATGTCCATGAACAAAATTTTAGAAAAACCGTACTTTCCGTCCAGATGAGATCTAACCTTAATAAGCTCGTCGGGTAGCTTCTAGTATATGTTTTAAAAGTGAAAAACATGTAGTTTTGTGATAAAATTGATGTTCAATGATCTGTAGTTCTGTGATGTTAAGTTCATAATTTCATGAAAAAATCTCTACTTTTGTGATAGATTCCTAAATACGTAGTTTTGTGATACATTGATCAAAGTATATATAGTTTTATGTAAATTTACTTGTGTTTTATTTTTACCTGGTCTGATCATATGGTTAGGAAATGATGAAATATACAACGTGAAAGCATTTTTCATGGAAAATCTACTAACTTGTTTTGCATATGAAATTAATCATGATATTTGATAATCAAGTAGTGATTTGATATTCCAAAAATTCTTACTATGTAAAATGACATATACTTGTAAACGAAGGGGGAATGGTATTTTCTGCAGAATATATACACTTTTAAAAGTCTCTAGTAATAATGGTAATAATGGTAACGATTCTGACATCCCACCAGTGCTTTTGAAGTTTTAACAAATTTCCTCCTGGTATTCTCTAATATTATAGAATAATATTATATTTAGTTACAAGTGAATGAAACCAGCGATACTACGATATGCAATAAAAATATTTTTCTATTAGGTATTATAATTATTTTCTTCTGCCCAGTGGAAGACGGGAGCATTTTGCTAATATATAATGAGTTATTTCTCCATATATGCTAGGGTAATCAAACTAGTGCATATATAGGGCCAGTATGCTACTCTGATATGCATGATCGTGGTGGCATGTCTATTTACGAAACTGACAGTACGAATATTGTACCGATGAATATACAGCTCAGCAAGAAGCTGACGGCCGTATCTCCTGCTTCATCAGAAGGGTCGGGCAGATCCGCCAGGTGAAACCAGACGCATACACACCGTGGTACGTCAGCATTGGCCCCTACCACAGGAATGCTCGTCTCGAGGGGAACGAGGAGAAGAGGAGAATTCTCAACGGCATCCTGCAGGACAAGGCGCAGAGCGGCGACGCTCCGCGCGACCCGTCGGAAATTAAGAGCGACTGGCTGAGCAGTCTGAGTAATCACTGGAGGAAGGCAAGTTGCTTCTACCAGTACGATCCTGACTCGTTCAGTGCGACGGACATCGAGGAGTTCTTGAACATGCTACTTGAGGACGGCTGCTACATCCTCTCCAAGTTTGTAATAGAACAACGGAATGATGATACGGCAGGATGCCGACAAGTGGTGGTTGACCCGAAGGTAGAACGCGATGTCCTCTACCTTGCTGAGAATCAGATACCGTTTTTCATCCTGAAGGAGATTGACCAAATGATAGGTTTGAGCGGCAAAACCTCTCTAGTAGAAGAGTTTTGTTTATACATTGAGAAGTTGCTCAAGTCCCATGGGTACGCCATCGGCAAACGTCATAATAACCTGACGCCGGATCCCAGTCACCTTGTGCACTTGCTACACAAACTTTTGATCGGATATGAGGCTTACCAGGAAGCAACAGGCGACAGCACTCGTCAAACTGCGCAGCCACGGGACATGCGGTTTTTCCGGCGTTGGCGCCAGGCCAAACAGTACGAAATGGCCCGCGTGGATCTCACCGGCGTCGACCTGAACTCAATCAGCGAACGCAGCCGCGGCGGGGACGGGCCGGCGTGCCCCTCACGCTCCATACTCGACGTGAAGCTCCGACGTTGTGACATGAGGTTCAAGTTCCCCAGACTGTACGTCGACGCCGAGACGTGGTGCATCCTGCGCAACCTGATCGCGCTGGAGCAGGGCAACCCCAAAGAGATCCCGCACCGCGTCACGGCGTACTGCTTGCTCATGTCCCAGCTAGCGTGCACGGAGAAGGACGTCGAGCTGCTGTCGAAGAGGGGCGTCATGGACCACCTTATGGGCAACGATACAGATTGTGCCAAGTGCTTCGCCGACCTCTGCAGCGGGGTCATCTTCAACCTGGACGACCCTACCCTCAACTACCTGCGAAATGAATGCGTGGAGCTGGAAAGGCGCTACCGGAGCCGGCCATCCAAATGGACTGCGTGGATGCTGAAGGAATACTGCCGCAACCCGTGCGTCGCCGTCGGGTCTGTGATTGCCATCATCTTCATTGTGTTCGCCGTGCTGCAGGCTGTCTACACGGTCCTAAAGCTCTCGCGAAAGGTAAAGTGATCTACTCCTACTAGTTAATTTGTACTACTCGTACAGCTGTCTAAGGCTTTACAGCTTCCAATTAATAAGCTTTTTATTTCTTCGTTTGATATATATATATATATATATGTATGTATGTATGTATGTATGTATGTATGTATGTATGGAACACTATCTAATAAATAGGCATATGTAATTGTCTGTGTATTTCAAAATTTGCCCTATATTGTCAACTTGAATTACTTATTATACCACTTTGAGTGGACAGTTTGTAATAACTCATAACAATATGGCTTCAGCACATTATGTAAAAGTTTAAATCTGCGTGTGACTGTGACATCTATGCAAATATGCCATTATGTGAAAACTATTTGGATCATTTACTTCTCGTAAATTAATATATCACTGGCTGAGATGAAGAACTATGTGAAATTAATATATAACCATGTGAAATTATTTGGATGATTTATTGAACTCGACGAAGATATAGAAAAGCTTGTCTGTTAGGTCGTCAATATTGTTCAAATTTTTCTTAAGCAAAGACTATGGGAGATCCCACAGTAAGGAAGGAAACTTTTTATAAATTAAGAAAGGAGATACTTACATTGGGAGACTTAGCTGAAGGAATCTAACCAAAAACAAAAACAAAAGGCTGATCTTACCTCAGACTTGAATATTACTGATTGAGGATGACACTGATGTTTAAAATTAGCGAACCATCTAACCTGACAGGGGTCCTGCCTAGCAAAGACCTTGTAATTTTGAGTTTTCCATATTTTCCATAATGCTATCATAGCAGCTTCAGTGGAGAAAGTATAATTTTGGTCTCAATTTGCTTGGAGAAGACGATCTTGGATGTTAAGAGAAAGATCCCGAGTAAAGTTGAATGAGGACCAGCAATGTGAAGCAAAAGGGCAAGTGAATAGGAGGTGCTCAGTGGTTTCATCTGCCCTGTTTTCACACATGATGATGTGATCATCATCTCGATGACCTATATTCCTTCTGGTAAGCATCACTTTAGTGTGAAGCCGGTTTACTAGGACAAGCCAGACGAAGAATTTAATTCTTGGGATGTAGCTGGATCTCCAAATTAACTTGAACATTGAGTCTGTTTTAGTTATGTCAAAAATAAATTTGTAGAACCTTTTGGCTGACTAATCAG
The DNA here is from genome assembly GCA_019925245.2 of Oryza australiensis. Lineage (NCBI taxonomy): Eukaryota > Viridiplantae > Streptophyta > Magnoliopsida > Poales > Poaceae > Oryza > Oryza australiensis. Next base: position 1,146,661 of record JAIFGZ020000436.1, read on the forward strand.
AGCCCCAAGTTGGTTCATCATAAGGGATGTTCTGGAGGCGAGCCTGCAAAAGGTCAAGTTCTTGCAATGCTTGTTGGGACAGGGGTAGCACAAACAGAGAATCAAGATATGTGCTTTGCATGATCCCTGAGACTGAGATGTGGTCTGTTTTTGCGTAGGAAGCAAGTCTAGGGTAGGCATGCTTTAGGATCTGTCCAGACCAATGATCTTCCCAGAAATAGACTGATTTTCCATCTCCAACCATGCATTGAGCTATGGATCGATAAATTCTTTTTAATCTAATGATGTCTTTCCACCAGAAGGAGCCAACTTCTCTTGTAGCATGAGGAACTTTGTTTTGGTAATATCTAGACCATACTAGTTGCACCCAGGGCACTTCCACCTTATTGTAGAAGTTGTGGAGATGTTTTAAGAGTAGAGCATCATTCTGAAGTTTCAAGTTGATGACTCCTTGGCCCCTTGCTTCCTTTGGCTAGTGAACTATATCCCAAGCAACTAGATTTTCCCCTTGTTTTTTCTTCGAGTTTCCTCGCCATAAACATTGTTTTCGAGCATGATCAATGTTGTTTATTACACCCACTGGTAGTTTTATGGTACAAAGAGTGTAAGTGTACTATGGAAGTCAAAGCTAAGTTAAGAATTTGCAGTCTTCCGGAGTAGGATAGCCAAGTGGAACACACAAAGAGTTTGTGTTCGATCTTGTCCATCAACAGTGTGAAATCCTCAATTCTTGGCTTGGTAGTGTCCATAGGTAGGACAAGGTATGTGAATGGCAGGGTTCCAATAGAACAACCAAAAGTGTTAGCCAGGCACTGCATTCTCTATGGGGTAACATTGATTGGTAGCATTTCTGACTTGCTGTAATTAACTTTTAGACCAGTAGAAGTTGAGTAACTATTGAGAAGCGATTTGAGAAACAAGAGTTGTTTGTTGTCAGCCTGCATGATGAGCAAGGTGTCATCGACATACTGCACAATTGGGAAATCTTATGTGGGCTGATGGATTGGAGGTGTAAGCATATTCTGTCTTGCAGCTTTGTTGATCAGGACCTGCAATAACTCAGCTGCCAAAAGTACGGGAGACAGGGGGTCTCCTTGCCGGACACCTCGTTTGCATTTAAAGAATTTCCCAGGAACTCGATTGAGCAATACTACGGACTTCAATGAGTTTAGGATGGCCTGGATCCAAGTGATCCAAGTAGTGGAAAAACCAGAGCTTCCATCATTTGGATAATTGTTGAGTGTTCCACCATGTCAAAAGCCTTTTCAAAGTCTAGTTTCAAAATGACCACTAGCTTTCTAGACTGATGACATTGATGGATGTATTCAAAACTCTAGGCAAGACAATCCTAGATGGTTCGACCTCTGACAAAGCCATACTGATTACAATGTGTCAGTTTGGTTATTACCAATTACAATTGATCTGCTAAAATTTTAGTGACCAATTTTAAACTGATATACATGAGAGAAATAGGTCTGTAATCACTGACTGATTCAGGATTTCTATTCTTCGGCACTAGGGTGATAGAAGACTCATTAATGCGATGAAGATTAACGGTGCCAAGATAGAAATCACTGCAGCATCTATAGAAATCTTGTTTAATGATCTGCCAACATTTCTTCATGAAAAGACCGTTGAAACCATCTAGGCCTTGAGCTTTATTTGGCGGCATGTGTTAGACAATGTTGTCAATCTCTATCTGCTAGAAAGGTTCAGCCAGATCATGAATGCCTTCCACAGGCTCAATGAGTGCAGCATGATCGGATTAGCACTTATGCCCAGTCTATTCCTGAAGGAGCTGAAGAGTAGACCAGCTTTACCCTCATGGTCATGAACCCAGATACCTTGGTCATTCTTGATCTGTGTGATAGAGTTTCTTCTGTGCGAGATTGTTGCCATGGCATGAAAAACTTTGTGCATTCACCCCCAGCTTGATTCTATTAACAGTGTATCTCTTCTTCCAGTATAAGTTTTTGTAATGAAGGAGAGTCTCAACATGAGTTCTTATCATCCTTCTTAGATTAGCTTCAGGGTTAAAAAGGGGCCTGAGGTTTTCTAGGGCATCTAGAAAACTGATAACCGTGTTACAGTTCTCAATCAGCATGCGAAGATTCGAAAGATTGTGGCTCCAGCCTTTTAAAGTATGCCTGAGCTTCTTAAACTTCATGGAAATATTTTTTTGGAGTCACTGAGCTGTTAGGGTCTATTGCCAGCTGTCCCGGACTGTTTGATAGAAAGTGTCATGCCCTGTCCAGAAGTTTCCAAATCTGAAAATGTTGAAGCGAGGGATTTTTGTGTTGACAACTACCTTGCAGGAAATGTGATCCGAAGTGATCTTGCTAGAGAGAGTACTTCAGTGTTGGGAAACTTGGTTGTCCAGTTAGACAAGGTGAAGAACCAATCTAGCTGCTCGAGAAGAGGATCTGATTGCATGTTGCTCCACGTATAAGCTCTTCCTTTGATAGGCAGCTCAATGAGACCCACATGCCCAATTGCATCGTTAAAGGCAAACGTGTCATTCAAGTTACCACTAGGGCTATTATGGTTATGGAGAGACGTGTAGAAATTAAAATCTCCTAGGAAGATCCAATTGACTGTGTTATCTATTATGTGATTTCTGAACCGGTTGAAAAAACAGAGCGCATAGGCTCCTCATAAGGGCCATAGATATTTGACAGAGTCCTTCTTCGCCATTACACACTGAGGCGAAGCTAATAGAGATGCCAAAAGATTGCTTGTCAAGAGTTGCTTCAGTGAAAACTGAACCATTCCAGATAACTAACAGATAACTAAAAGACCCCTCGAGGCCCCGTGCAAAGGGATGAAATTATAATGATCAAAGCGCTTTGGAGCGAAATTGCGGATAAAGAAAATATCGAGATTTTTGCGCTTGGTTTCATGGAGGCAAACGATAGAGTAAATTCTTTCCTCAATTTTATCCCTATCAGCGTCCCATTTGCCAGGGGAATTGATGCCCCGCACGTTCCAGCAGAGGACATTCTAGTTACGATTAATCATTAGAAAATTTATGAATTACGGGATAGAAGTCCTCTTTGATATTGTTCAAATTGGAGGTGCCAAGTGTCCGGGCCATCGATTTGTTTGGTGGCATCGATTTGTTGTTTTATCAGAGGAGCAATTATGGTGGTCGATACTCATTCATATGCCTTTACGCATGACGGAGCTGGTTAGCATTATGGATGCGCTCGTATACTCGTATCTCTTTGCAACACTAGCCAAATGTATATGCGTCGCAACGGATAATTAAAAATAGCAAAAAAATTAAGTTACTTGTAGGAAAATTTACTTTTACTTTGAAAGATCTTTCATCTTACAAAATGAAATAAAAAATACATGTTTAGAGTTACAGTTCTCAATGCGAGGCATAAACTGTAATACTTAAATATAGATCGATGACTCGTAATAAATTGTGTTGTGTATATTGTTTTTGTTTGTGAGTTTTTTAATTGAGAAAGCTACAGACTATGTTACATACTACGGGCATCATGGGCCACATGTCAGTGGTGGGCCCCTCCTCATCACCACTGACATCTTTTAGAAGTATAGATTGTAAGATGTGAAGCCTTTATGTTGTTTTGATATATTTTTGTTTTTATGAACAGGGTTGTAATCTCTCTTTTATTTTCAATAGTCATCCCTGTTTAAAAAAATATAGTTCAATAGTGCAGCACCAGGAAGTTCACAAAATTAAGAACTCCCTTTTAAATTAAATTTTAGACATTATTAAATGCCAAAAGAAATTTTCGAACATCCAAGGCAATCTAAGAAATATTAAAAATGTGGATTTAAGTAATTTTAGAAAATTATTCATGCTCTAAAATGCTTACGCTACTAGAGAAACCATCATTGGTTGAAGTGGCAAAAACCACAATAGTCATGGTTTAAAAGTCTACGGATTTTTAGGAACATTAGTCCCGGTTCGTAACACGAACCGGAACTAAAGATCACCTCTAGTCCCGGTTCAAATGTTGTCGAGAGCTGTCGGAGCGCGAGCACCTTTAGTCCGGTTGGTAACACCAACGGGACTAAAGATGCTGCGCCCGGCAGTTCCGAGCCTCTGATACATCTTTAGTCCGGTTGGTAACATCAACCGGGACAAAAGTGAATGTGCTTATTTTTAACTGAACCTAATAAAAATATATAGATTTTACTACATGATTCAAATGATCAAACATTAATTTAAGGAGATCTGTAATTTCAAAGAGTGTAGTGTTGTGTGGAGGTGGGTGTTTGAAGATAGAAGGAAGCTTTAATTTTATTATTACATATTATCATATTGTTATTAACTAATAATTTTTAATATACAAAATCTTTTGTAAAATTATTTTGGTGATAATATACAAATCGGAGGGATATACAATATTGATAAGAACATTTAAACCCTAGTCGTCACGTCTAGTTCATGCGCGTTTAACAAGTTTTACGTGCATTGTTCCCGTTTCGTCCTTTAACTCAAAGTCGGTTTTTAAAACGGCCATAACTTTCGCATACGGACTCCGATCGAGACGTTCCATATATGAAAATCGATCAGAAAAATTTTTTGGGTGCGTTCGTTCACTGCTTTGCCACGTTCGGCGATTTTATTTTCCCCAAAAAGCCTCGAAGATTGCCTTTTCGAGCCGGAAGCTTTTTTTCGATTTTGAGCGTGTCTTCCGAATTTTCCACAGGCCACGTCTTTTGCTTGTTTACGCTCAAATTTTGTGTGGTTACCTCTCGTGTGCTCATAAGTCCATAAAAAATTATTAAAAAATAAAACAAAAAGTCAAATTTTTCTTGTCTTGCTCAACAGCAGATGAAAATGAAGAAAAGCGAGGGGCAAAAGAGGAACAATATCTAGAGGAGCACATTAATGTCTAGGATTATCTATATTTGATTAAATTTTTATTGTTTTAAACCTATATTTAATGAATTTAATTTGGCCCTATTTAATGAATTATTTAATTGCTAACCCTAGCTGGGACCAAATAAATTTAGAAAAATAGCAAAAATTATCTTTTGTCTGGTTGGTGGCGTCAACCGGGACTAAAGGTGAATTAGAAATAGCGGGAAATTATCTTTAGTCCCGGTTGGTGGCACCAACCGAGACTAAAGATGAATTAAAATAGCGAAAATTATCTTTAGTCGGTTGGTGCCACCAACCGACTAAAGATGAATTGAAATAGCGGGAAATATCTTTAGTCCCGGTTGGTGGCACCAACCGGGACTAAAGATGAATTGGCTATATATCCCCGGCTCGCATCGTCTTCTCCACCGATCGAACACTTAGCACATTTTTCAGATCTCTCTCCCTCTCCCTAGCTCTCTTCCTCTCCCTCTCCCTCTCCCTCTCTCTCCCTCTCCCCTTGGCAAGCAAGGGGAGGGGAGGAAATGACGGCAGGGGAGGAGGTGGCGGCAGCAGGCGCCATCTTCTCACCGGCCGGCGAGGAGCGGGAGCCGGCGCGAGCAGAGCCGGGCAGCGGCGAGCGAGCGAGCCGCGCGGCGCAGCGAGCCGCGGCGGCGACGAGCCGAGCGAAAAATTCATGTTGTTGTATTTTATTGTATATAGTGGATTTTGTTGTATATATGTGTGAATAAATTTGTGATAGTATTTGATGTGTGATTTTTTTTATTTTGAAGATGTATTTGATATGTGGAGAAAAAAATGAAAAAACATTTGGGATATGTATTGTTCATTGCTATTTGTGAATCTGTGATATTTGATTTCAGTATCTGTGATGATTTTAGGATTTTGACAAGAAAAAACAAAAGAATCTGAGGGCAGTGAGCTGGAGAAAGGGCAAATTAAAAAAATTAAAAAAAAATCTTTAGTCCCGGTTGAAGTCACCAACCGGGACTAAAGATGGCGGAGCCGGCCACGTGGCTCCGCTATCTTTAGTCCCGCTTGGTGGCTTCAACGGGACTAAAGATGCATCTCTAGTCCCAGTTATTTAACGGGACTAGAGATCGTCCATCTCTAGTGCATGATTCGTAGTCCTACGGTTTGACAACGGGACTACCGAGGGTCTACGAACCGGATTGGCTTTCTCCGTAGTGTTACCTAGTTTTTACATGAACTATCTGAAAAAAATACTAATTACAATAAACTATAACCAACTATAAATTTTCTTATATATAATAGAAAAGATAAAAAGATATCCCGTTTTCGGTTGGGACAAAAGTCAGCCCAAGCTTCTCTTCTCCGTGCCAGCCCATGGACTCCTTTCTTCTCCCCAGCTTGGCCACCTCTCGCTTAAGGCTGAAGCCGCCTACTCTGCACAAATGGCCCATCCAACCTAGGTCATGACCACGTGGCTAGTGCCATTGATGGACCTACCTGTCGCATGAATCTCATATCTCTAGCAGCTACCGTCTCTCTTCCCCAAAACCCTAGCACCCTCGTCATCTTTGATTAGTCGTATCCTGTTCACTTTTTCTTCCAATTTACTAATGGTGTAGGTTAACCACTTTAGGATCTTTATTTTCCCTTTTTAATCCCAACAAATTAGGCATTGAATCGTCGGTGGTGGTCCTCTTTTTCTACTGCCACCTTAACACTACCAGCAGCTGCTCCCGTGGTTGTTTTCCTCTGCCTCGGGCTATAATAAAGCCACATTGAGTTGCACCCATTCACACTGCTATTTTGCATGACCTTCTATCTGCATTGCTGCTATTTCCCTCTGACCACGGGTTGCACCTCATCGGAGCACCGCTAGGCCAATCCACCTTCTTCTTCGGCTCTAAGACGATGAGCACAACCTCATGCACACTCGACATGCACCACCACCGTTTTTCTCTTTTAGGTCCCCGGCCACCACCGGGGTCTATCCTGCTTGGCTGCCACACTGGCGCTGCGTTAGAAAATTCACACACTAGCCTGCTAATGAATTGGTGTGGACGACATGGGTACTAGATACCCACATAGCCTACATATCCAACTACTAGAAGGAGGTGGGTCGGAACAATGATATATGTAATAGTGTAGGATCCGGTCACCAATGTTGGCTTGAAACCCAAGGCAGCGTATAGAATCCAATTATTACCTTGTACTAGCAAAGGAAACTCAAGCTGTATCTCGCTGGATTTTCTACTTATAACCTGCCTCCGATCTATATAAGGGAGCACGGAGCCCTCAAAGGCCATAACCACAATCAAATCAACAAATCAATCAACCAAAACAAGAGTATATAGTGTCTCTTATGGAGAGGGACAAAACTTGTTTAAACCTTTGTCTCCGCGGATCCATCCGCTTTTAGATCTCCGTGGATCCATCCGCTTTGTCTCCGCGGATCCATCCGCTTTTGGATCCGCTTTGTCTCGAGTTTCTCATTGACAAGCGCGATGGATTCAGCTTCAGGAGTCGTCGGATTCCTCTTCCCGTGGGGCAGGCTTTTGGCGTCGGGAGCTTTGACTTCTTCGCTGACATATTCAGGAAGCTTTCCCTCTCCGACCTAGATCCGAACCAGTTGGGGAGACCCGTGACCACTCTAATCTTGTTGGGTCTTCCGAACATGGCCAAGACTTATTCCAAGGCAGCTTTTCCTGACTCGGACCAAAACCAGTTGGGGTAACCTAAAGTGCAAGTTTCTTCATTTGGTCTTCTAGACAACATGGTGATTTATCCCAAAATAATCATGCAACTTCTCCGCTTCTCGCCGCAGGACTTGGGTCTACTCCAACCCTATCCCCTCGGGTTCGACTCGGACATGATACGACTCTATCCAAGTATGGGCCTAGGGAGATAGGAGTTCTGATTTGTCCGATCGACGACACCAATAGCAACACATATAGTATTGTTGATTATAGGCCAATCTAAGAAGTCTTCATGGCTTCAGAAGCTGAGGAGGAGGACTCCCATTGAGTCAGAGAATGACGGAAGCACGAGGAGGAGTGCTTTTGTAAGGAGGCAGAAGAAGAAGAACGACAGAGGGCCAACTACAATTTGGGTCTGTGCACGATTTCGAGACGTGTGCAACAGAATATTCTCCAAACCAAGCACGTAATCGCAACGTATTCGTCAAATCTAAACAAAACGTGGTGGCGGCCATTACTCTGTGCTTGATATGGTCATCGAAACAATTCCAGACCACTAGATCTCTCCAACCCTTGCGAAGGTAAAAGTAATGATGACAGCTGCAACAGTTCAACAGCAACAACAATTAGTGAGTCAACACACTTCGACTATATGAGTCGGCCAAGCCCCAAGGGACTCAGCTACTCATCACCCTTCTAAGATCAGAGCAGCAAGCGTGCCTCACCCAACGGAATAGTGCCAGAGCCCTGACTAGTGCAAGTATTTGGCCAGCGGCCCTCATGGGGCATACTTGATGGTTCTCACGACTGGTTCAGTCCTCAAGCGTAGGAGATGGGCACATCATCCTGAGTTCCTGTTACATGCATATGGATCTATGACTAGTGGAGTAGCATCCGAGCCCAAACTAGCACGAGACTCGGCTTGTGGCCCTCGTGGGGCATACCGAGTTGTTATTTTGATTGGTTCAGTCCCCAAGCATAGGAGATGGGTGCATGGTCACGAGTTCTTGTTACGTGTATTCAGATCTAAGCCTTGCAATATGAACATGTAGGACGAGTAATATCTTACGTAAACAACAATCACTTGAGAAAAATATAAGTAATTTTTGATATATGTTGTTGCGTGTCTCTGCTCTTGTTGATTTTAATTTCACCAAGTAGTTGACTCATTCGTTTAAGAACTCTGTCCGTTAGTCATAGCCCCTTAGCATCGAGAGCTAGTGTGGAGCTCTTTCCTAGACACACGATTTAGGTGACTTGAGTCCATTGTTGGAGCAGAGTTTCACGAATCAAAATTTATGCTACTCAGATACTTTTGTAACCATTAATAGAATTAACAAAAAGTGCACTATGCGCACATATTAGGTAGCTCCCGACTTTCTCCTTACTTGTGTGACAAACTACACAGTAAGTCAAGAAAAAATTACTTGGATGAAAACATCATATTAGGGAAAAATAAAAAAGCGACTTAACTTGTTCAGTGTTTCATGAGTCGAGAACAACTATGGGATCGATCCTCACGATTGATCTGGTAATTAAGCCCCCAGTCATGTCATCGTGTCACGTCTAGACTTTTCTTCATCCGTTCTTTTTGCCGAATTGCGAAAAATCACCTTTGGTTTGTTCATCTAAAATAGCTTAATGAAAATTTCGTCAATAAAAAGGGTTTAATATAATTAAATAATTAATTACACCGTTGGCTTTGTCGCTCCTTAATCGGAGTTATTTGGATTTGATTCGTATTTCGGATGTGGAGCTCAAATTCCTAATCAAATTCCACCCAAATCCAATATATTCCTTTTCAATTCCTAATATCTTAAATTCTCCTAAAATTTCCAAATACTTTAAATTTTGAATTTTCCAAAAGTACCTGTCCTTTTCTCTTTTTCCCTTCTTTTTTTCTCTAGTTTTCTCTTGTTCCAATTTTTTCCTTTCTCTTTCCTTCTTTTTCTTTTTCCCTCCTCCTTCTTCCTCCGGACATGGAGCCGAGCTCCTCTCTCTTCCTCCCGAGCGGTAGGCCAGAGGAGGCCGAGCTCTGAGCCGCAAGTCACCGCCACGGCCCAACCGATCCCTTCGTGCCTTGGCCGAAACAGTCGCTGACCCAACCCGGCCCATGTCGCCGCAAACCGCGCCACACCACGAGTCGTGTCGCCGCCGGACTCGTGCATGCCGGCATCACCTTCCAAAAATTCGGCATGAACCCTAGCTCCATCCTCCTCTATAAATAGCCGCCACCGTCGCCTCTTCTTCCTCTTTCTTTGAAGCCGTTGCCGCCGCCATCTCCACAACAAGCAACGCTGCCGCCACCGCGACAACTCAGCTGCCGCCGTTGCGGTCGATGTGTCGCGCCATCATCGCCACCACCTCCTTCCCTCGTCGCCGGCACTGGTGAGCCCCGAGGCTGAGCTTCTCCATCCCTGTGCTGCTCTTTTCTCTCTACCCCATCTCCGACCGACGCCGTCCACCACCATGCGCCATCCACACCGTCGCCCAGGAGCGAGTGCCACGCCATCGCATCCGCCACTCGCTGATGTCGTCGGTCGCTGTTGCTGTCAAACGCCATCGCCGTCCCGGCCATGGTGATCGCACCCATGGCACTGAGCCAAGCATTGGCTGGCTCTGCTCTCTTCTCCTCCCCTCTGTGTGCCACTGACATGTGGGACCCATGTCTAAAAAGCCCAAACATATCTCAGCCGTTTGATCATCTAGATCTATCCAGAGCCATCCGATCTTCATAACTCGATCTGGTGCCATGTGACCCCCTAGATCTATCCACATCAGCGTCACGTCATCGCCACATTATCCTTCTCTTCCCACGTGTCGCCACGTGGCATCCACATCACCAAGTCCACCATGAGCCATGCCACTTACCACTGGGCCCCACCTTTATTTTCGTTCAAAACAATTCAATTCTTGAAACTAAATATCCAGAATTTTGTCCTCCGTGCTACTAACCTTTTCTTTTTATCCTCGGAATTTTCTCTCAATTCAAACTTTCGGAGGTCATAACTTTTTCGTCCAAGCTCCGATTTGACCCGTTCTTTTTCTTAATTTCTTCTAAAATTGAGCTATGCCTCCTGGTTTAGTTTATTGTTTCATTTGGTGTTGTTTAGTTTGTATTTTATTTTGTTTATTTGTTTCTCGTTTGTGATCATGTAGACGTTGGAGCAAAGGAGTTGTTCGCTGCAGAAGACACGGTGCAAGGACAATACTTGGATGCAAGGCAAGTGCACTCTTTGAACATGTTGAACCCAGTTTATAAAATGTTTTGTTTTGAACATGCATGATTTTATTTATAAAGTATCGATGGGTAGTGTGACCTAATTGTTATTATACCATTCCTTTGATAATTATTAATTACGTGTGATACCTTGTCGCTCTATTTGTGAGTTGAACATTGGTCTCAACTCAAGGTAGAGTAGTTATGCTTAGCCCCGCTCAATGTTGTTTTACAAGTAAAACATAATCTTGATTAATCATATACTTATAATTATTTTATATGATCTATGTGGTTGTGTGCTATCTTTTCAGTAGCATGTGTTGTACAGTGTAGTAAACAATGGGCGCCAATGAAATGTTTTGGACTGGGGTAATGGGTGGTTCTGTGTGAACCTAGTAGGTGATAATGTATCTGTGTGATCATTATCGGGTATGGTCTCCGTGTGAGCTTACTGTTGAGCTATGTGCCCCTATCAGGTATGGTCTTTGTGTGAGCTTACAGTTGAGCTGCATGCTATTTAGTTGCTCAAAGGGCCAACTACATGTCCTTAAGCTACTCCTCTGTGTTGTGTGCTGTTGTAGTTTGGCAAGTCGCCCTGGTCAATTAAGGACTTCACTTCATAAGCCATTGATCTGAGCTTAACGTGCAACCACATATCCAAATGGGAAGGACCTGACCCACTAAGATTCCAAGTCTTGGCACTGTCAGCCTAGATGGTTAGATGATAGGCATTAGGGTTAGCCATGGGTACTTTATTGTTTGTGTCAGGGAAAGGTGTCTCATGGGGGAAGGCAGTGTTGAGGCGAAGATTCTAAAAAGCCTTGTTACTGATTCCTTGGCCACACACAACCTGTAGTGTGACATTGTTGACTAGCCGTTAAAAGGATGATGTATCTTGTGGGTAAAACTGTATAACCTGTGCAAAGTATTAACTCATTTATTCGAATAGTCACATCCGCGGACATGGACAAGCTCGGTGATTTCTAATGAGGGGTACTTTGTGAAACCTGGAATGGGAATGAGCTATGTGCAAGTTAATGAATATAGCTGTGTGGATCTGCGTGGACGGGTCCTGTGTCGATGGTTGGTTGGTAACACCCATTATTTATAAAATTTGTTTTAAATATCTTTTCATAAATTGTTTATAATCGCAACTGCTGTGTAATGCAAAATAGCCATAGCTTTTTTTTGCCAGGTGTGCATATGCATATTTTCATGTACTTGCTGAGTATTCCATGTATTCACTTTGCAATTCCCCAACTCCAGAAGGAAGGTTTCCACTATTCTTTGAGGAGTCTATTGCTGAAGTTGAGGACTAGGCCGTGTGCCCAGTTGACTTCCTATGGCATGTTGAATGGAATATCCTTGCATTTATCTTCTTTTTCGCTGTGCTATCTTATTATCGTGTTTCCCTTAAGGTAAGTAAATGTAAGAGAGCCATAAAGCTTATCACAGTCAATTTGTTAACAGGTAATAGTTTCCCTTCATGATGTTGGCTGTGATATTATCTTTGTAACTGTGTGTGCTAGGTTGATCCTGGACTAGCACATATACAAAGAAGGTCCTATTTTGGGTCCTCACATATCGCATCAATAATGAAAAGGCCTTCTCTTGACGAGAATTTGTGCATGTGTTGTTTGGTTTGGATTTTCAAACCAGATCACCGAAAAGGTGTGAGTGGCCACGAATATTGTGATTGTGATGATGATGTAAGCCCTATAAGTGCTTGGTTGACTAGAGACGCATTGAGGATGTGACCATCCTCCCTAGATTCAAACTCAATAAGCTCAGAGCAATGTCGGAGTGAAAAACAAGAGGATCAAAGCATCAATTGTTTTTAGGAGAAGGGCACGACATTATCTCAATTAGCACGCCACACTTTAGAAAGACGTGTGTGGTTCGTATGGTTTAAGGCATACCCTTTAGAAAGACACCAACATGAAGTGGGGACAATGCCAGTGCGAGGACAAATGTGTGGTCCATCTGGATTAAAGGTGCAAATGGATCAACCAATGAACCCACTTATACTATAAGTGGGTTCGTGGGCTGACCCACCTGCCACTTGCTCTCTTAGGCTGGTTCCTAATTCCCATGCACGCTTGCAAACGGTGAGTGCGTACCGTGCATACCACAATGAAAACGGTTGGAAATTGGTATTACCATCTTTAGTTTGATAGTTTTGTCGGAATCGAATATTATCTAATACAGATACAAGGCGTATACAAATTGGAATGATAAAAATATTTATCATATTGTAAAATCCCTTAAACTCAGCTTTCTAAACAAGAGGGAGATATAGTTTTTTTTAAAACAATAGATAAACATTTATAAATTTTAGAGTACAACTAGTTGTACCATATCCACGTCATGCCCCGGAAAGACTAGTTTGTGAACAAGCGTGAACTGGACATCTCACGAACGGGTTTCCAACCGCATAGCGACAAACTCCCGAGTAGGGTTGGGGTTTCGAGGGTGGGGGTGTAGGGGAAGGGTTGCGCTTCTGAGGAGAGACTAGGGGATTGGGGCTTAGTGGTCTGGGAGGCGGAAGACCAACGGTGGGCGGCGGGCAAGGGCGGGCCGTGAGGTCGATAGCTAGCGATGGGCCGGTGTTGGTGGCGGGGGCAAAAGCGAGGCGAAGGAAAGGGGAACGAGGTTGCCCGGGCTGGGCTGCGCCGACACATTGACGCCTTTCGACGCCGGCGAGGCTGGGCAGCAGCACGGTGGGGGCGGTGGAGAAAGAGCTAACCTGGTTGCCAGGCAATCTCACCGGAGAAAGGCCTTGACCACAGTCGTTGCCAGAGGAAAACTGCTCCACCGCGTCTCCTCTTCTCCGTCCGAGGGAGATCGCTGGAGGAAGTGGAGGATGGGGCTCTCCAGAGGGAAGGAGGAGGGGACTCGTCGAAAAAGGAGGTGGAGGAGGCGGCTTCTGTTGATGAGAAATTCGATTCCGACGCATTGGCCTGAGAGATTTGCTTTACTCTAGTGCAGGTCCAAATTGGTCGCCTCTGGTGAATTGAGGGCGTGCCAGTTGGTTTGATCCTGTAACCAACAAGAAACAAGAAATAGACATTAAGTTGAAATTAGATCCTACCGGATCAACTGAAGACATCAATAAACACACAATTGTTATTCCAAAGCACATTTATACTAAGTGATTGGGATAGATCGGTAGCATACCGAGATAGTATAAATCACTTAGGCTAAAGGCACATTAGGATAATAATTATCTGCATTGATAACCTAGCCGATACTGCAGATCTAATGTGAATCGACTAATACTTTGATACATTTTATAGAAAGATATTAATCTAATCTAAATGCGCTAAACCTAGATCAATCGGCTATCAGCGTAACTTGACAGATTGATACCGGTTTACGGCATTTAAACAGATTGAGATCTTAATATAAAAGGCAGTTTTAATATATCTAATAGCAATTAAAACTAAAAGATAACTAAAACAAGTAAGGCTGGCTGAAACTCCAGCGTTGTCTCTAATGATAAACATTAAACTAAACAGATCTTGATAGTTCTAAGAGCGACTTAACAAGTCGAGATACAACATTAAGTACAAAAGAAATAACATATCTGTATAAGTTAATGTGAACCCCTCGGGACCGTAGACACGACCTATAATCTAATTTTACCCCTGGATCTAGCCCCATCGGCTGCTATCTTCAGAGAGAAATCAGCCGATTGCGGGATAGATCTAGGCATTGCTCTAGATTATAGGCCACGTATGATAAATTGTGTAGTTTATAATATCAAAACTAGAGTATCATGACGATGGAAGCACTAATTCCGACGATACAAATCACTATTGACAAGGAATTACCTTGTTTGAAGATCAAAAACTGATGTAGCCCGAGCAAGAGCAAGAACTCGTCGAAAATAAAAGGGTGGCGATGTGCGAAAGTTGATTCATTGTGTGTTGATTGATATATTTTACAAAGAGCCTTCGGGTCTTATTTATACCAGGCATAACGACATCCGTGTAGGACATGGTTTCTACCTTATCTACTATTTACAGTACGATAATATCTCGGGACGCAGTCCCATGCCGCATTACAAAAGGAATATCTATAAAACTTTCTAATTTACATATATAATTGCCGTGACAGGACTCTATCCATAGATGACAATATCTTCAATGAACATTTGGGAACCGAATCCAATATTTATCTTGATGATCCTTTTTCGGGATCGGTTCAATCTCCATCTCCTAATCGGAATCGGCTATCGGCCATCCTTGCCCGATTCGGCCTCAGCCAACTGGTCTCCCAGCCGATTCGGTCTTAGTCGATGCGGCCTCTGTTTCTCCGCAGACTGCGCTCTTGATCCGATTCCGCTTCAATCTTGGCTCCGAACTCGGGGATTTGGTTACCAAATTTGGTCGTTAACACATGCCTCCCAAGTCCGTGATAGGATAGTATCGCGGATATGCCGCTTTTCGAATTCCCACGTGACTTCCGTCCCAGTCCGTTTCGGCTGTTACAAAAAACTCTTTAAATAATGCCCGCCTTGCGCCTAAACGAGCCACGCTGCCACTTTTCACCTTCAAGTCCTAGCCTCAAAACCTTTTCGCTCCCCCGGCGACCTCGTCGGAACCGAAGCAGATTTCGCCGGCAAACTCCTCCGTGGCGGTGATCACGTCCATTGATGGCGTCTTCAAGCACCCCCTCCGATGCGGCCCCATGGAATACCCCGAGGTACGTTTTTGTCGGCTCCAGCCCTTCATTCAGCGTGATCTGGTTTCTTTTCCCTTTTTTAATTTTGCTTTTCTTTTCTTCAATCTGTAGCACCTTGCTCACCAAATTGTGATTCCCAACCTCCTTCACCCTGACCAACTCCTGTTAGGGCCGATTGGCAACGTAGACCCTAGCGACTTTATCAATGCTGAGACCAATCGAATCCCCTTTAGATTTTCTAACCCAGATTTAGCATATTGGTTAGGGGTCTTCAAATCTTGGCCATCAACGGACAAAACTTGGCCATCCTGGTACTCTAGGGTATCGGCTAGTAAGCAGGCTTTCTAGGACAAAATAGGGATCAACCAGTGCCTAGCCCTCACCATAGCCGATATGCCCAAGGACGAGCCCCTGCTGTCGGCTGCAAGCTATTTCTGGTCAGACACGCTAAATGCGTTCCTTTTTAGATAAGGGCCGATGATGCCAACCCTCCTGGATGTAGTGATGATCACTGGGCTGGACATAACCTCGGCAGTTGACCCCTCTGATCTCATTAAGTGCCATCACAATTTTAAGACCAAGAGCATAGGAGGTTGGAGTGGTTTTATCTCAATGAACATGAGGGATGGCCCAGTCTCCAACAGGGAACACACAACTTTCCTGATGATGTGGTTGGAGAAGTACGTTTTGTGCGGATCAAGTTGCGCGCCGACCAACAAGTGGCAACATGTAGCCGAAGCCCTGGTAGAGAAAAAGAAAATCCTCTTAGGGAAGTACTTGCTCGGCTATCTGTACCAAACACTAAGCAATGTATCGGCTAGGCTGGCCTCTAAGCAAGCCATCAACATAGGAGGCCCTTGGTGGCTACTGCAGTTATGGCTCATCCTCCACACCCACAAAGCTGCTCAGCGGCCAAGTCTTCTTGAAGCCGATTTTCCCTTAGCTGAGCCGAGGTACGAAGATGATGAAGAAGTAATCACTCGTCGATGTATGTCATTTGGAGAGGCAGCCTCCTCCTACTCTGGATCCAAGCTTTCGGCTGAGTACTTCAAGAACTGGTTCAGCAACTTCTACAATGGTTTCCCAGACGATTCCACTATCTGGTTTGCTTACGACAAGTTCAGCAAGTTTGAAATGCCAGACGATCTTCGGCTAGACGAAATCAATTCTCCAAAATATGGAGAAGCCGAGAGAATTTTTTGTAACTGCCATCTCCCTTTGCATCCTTCCGGTTGGCATCCACCAAGGGAGGAATGTTCAGAAAACTTATGAGTTTTATCATCCGATGGTTGCTGCAAGACAACTGGGGATGGGCCAACTGTCGATCGGCTTGTACTATTCTGACAAGATCCAAGCTAGAGGCAAGATTGATGGTAGAATAATGATGCATCGGCTGCTCAGTATCCCAGGTCCTCCTCTCGGCAACTTTGGGGATATCGAATTGGCAATCACTAGGACAACTGTCTTCAGCCAATGGTGGAGGGAATGGAAATTGCACCTATTTCACCAATCGGCTTCCATGTATCTGACTACCATTGATCCTGACATGGTCCCATTAGTAAGTACTTGCTCTTTAACTTTCTCACTTCATTGGCTATTCATACACATATATCATTACTCATATCTTTGTCCTTGCAGACGACCGACGCCTCTCCTCCTCGGACCAGCAACACTGGAGTGGCTGTGAGTTACGCTAGAGGGGTGCTATCGAATGGCTGTGGGCTGACCCTATCAATCATTGGCTTCAACGCGTCGAAGGTATCAACTCTCCTCCATGGCCAAACCTGTGAGCCAGTTCGTCGGCAAAAAAGGAGCATGCCATCGGCTGTCGTTGCACCAGCTACAGCGAAGAAGAAACCTGGGAAGAAGCAGAAGCCGAGCCCAGCCGATGATCTATCCCCCATCGACCTAGAAGTTGACATTGTGCTTTGTGAAGAAGTTCAGGACGAAGAAATGGAGAAAGCTATTGATGATGCCCTAAAGATCGAGCCGATTGCCGAGCTCGAGTAGCTTCGCAAGCGCCGGACAAACTGGCGGCCGAGCTTGCCAAGGTCGAAGCCGAGATCCAGGTCAAGGAACAACGCGTGGCCGGCCTGCCGAAGGAAATTGAAGACCAGCGGGCGAAAATCAAGGCGGTCGTGTCATATTTGTTCGATCTGACCAAGGCGGTGAAGCCGATGACGGGAAGTGATGTAGCTGATGCCAAAGCCATCGAAGAGATATACGAGTTTCGTCGTAAGGCGATATCGGCTATCACCAACTTTCTTTCCCGCTGAACTGATTGTAATAGTTGGCCAGGAAATTTTTGTAACTCAAACTCACGGTTCATCTTGTAACCGGCTCGAACTCTTTTGTAATCGGCTTATTCAATGCCATTCATGTGCATGCTTGCCGATCAATCTGGACTTGAAAACTTTAAAAAGTTTGAGAAATTTGAAAAATTTGCTATGTCCTGATGCGTCCGATTCGATGTGTCCGATTCTTGATATTGTATTGTATGCCCCCTTAATTTTGTCGACGATATCTTCAGCATTAATAAAATTATCAAACCGAATATCGTACCGCTGTCGGCTAGGCAGAGCCGATGTATAAAAATTAGGGGAAAAACTTAACACAAAAATGACCTAAAGGCGATGCATATTCAACACATCGGCTAATATGAATCGGCAAGACCTTAGCCGAATCATGAGTTGATCCAAACACTCGGGCAATACTTCTTCAGATACTTGCCATTTAGGGCCATCCAAACACCTCTCCGTCCAAACCTTCTAGCATGTAGGCTCCTTTAGAGACGCATGTGTGGATCCTGAAAGGCCCTTCCCAGTTAGGTGACCACTTGCCGAATTTGTTATCTCTTGATCCAATCGGCAAAATTAACTTCCAAACGAGTTCACCCTCCTCAAAAGACTTAGGCACAACATTCTTGTTATAATGATGGGCTACTTGCTCTTTGTCCCTAGTCACTTTTTCCAAGGCATGCATTCTTGACAAAACCAATTCTTCTGATTCATCCACCATTATAACAATGATAACTGAATCCTCCTTGAGCCGATGATATTTTCCCATGACAGAACTGCTTCATCTCCGTAGATCAATTTATATGGAGGCACCTGGATTGATCCCTGGCAAGCCATCCGATAGGCCCAAAGTGATTCGGCTAATCAGCTATGCCATTGCTTCGGATACTCAGCGATCTTTCTCTTTATCAGTTTGATTAGACTTTTATTTGAGCCCTCTGCTTGCTCGTTAGCCTGAGCATAATACGGCAAAGAATTGAGTAACCTGATTCCCATGCCGTCGGCAAACCGAACAAACTCATCCGAGATAAAGATAGATCCCTGATTCGTAGTTATAGTCTGAGGGAGGCCGAATCGGTATATAATGTGTTCCTTAACAAACTCAATGCCATTTCTTCAAACGAATTGCTTCCACCCACTTGGTAAAATAATCGGTTGCCAGCAATATAAACTTGTATCCTTTTTTTGAGGGTGGATTGATCTGGCCGATCATGTCGATTCCCCAACCTCTGAACGGCCAAGGCTTGATAATAGGGTTCATAGCTGATGCTGGTGCTCTTTGGATAGCTCCAAACTTTTGACAGTCTTGGCATCCTTTCTAATACCTGAAACAATCTTCTAGCATGGTCGGCCAAAAGTATCCTACTCTTCGAAGTAGCCATTTCATTTTGTGAGCCGATTGATGCGTACCGCAAATCCCTTCGTGCACTTCTCCAATGGCCACCTTGGCTTGATCGACACTTAGACATTTGAGCAGCACACCATCAATCGTCCGATAATATAGGTCTTCATCAAGCAAAACATATCTCAAGGCCTTGTAGCGTAATTTCCTTGAAGCCGACTAGGAAGGATTTTGCAGGTAGTTGTGGACTTCAAACCTCCAGTCGTCGGCTATCATGGTGGTGATCTCCACTTCAACATCCTTCGTCATCGGCCTGTAGCCTGATGCCCCCTGAGCTAGATTGTTGGCTTCTATGTTCTGTTCCCAGGGGATATGCTTTAATGTCACTAGCCGAAAGTTGTTCATCACTTCTCGGTACTTTTCAAAGTAGACCATCTGCACGTCGTTCTTGCATTCAAATTCTCTCGACAACTGGCTGATGACCAACAGTGAATCTTCCATTATTTCAATGGCGTCGGCTTCAACCTCTTTGAGTAGTTGTAGTCCTTTAAGCACGTCTTCATATTCGACTTGGTTGTTTGTGACGTGGGGTGTGATTGAAAAAGCAAACTCGAAGCTTGCCCCCCTTGGAGAAATTATTACCAAGCTGATTCCGCATCCATTGGCGCAAACCGAGCCATCGAAGGTTAAAGTCCAAGGCATGATTTCCACTGAGCCGATTGAATCATCTCTGTGTTCAACTATGAAATCGGCTATGACTTGTCCTACTGCCTTGGGTGCCTGATAGCGTAGATCAAATTCTGTTAAGGCAAATATCCACTTCCTCACCCGTCCTTTTAGCACTCGAGCCGATAGCATGTATTTTACTACGTTGGCTTTGCATACCACGGTGCACTCGTTGGATAATAGATAATGCCTCAACTTTTTGCATGAAAAATACATGCAAACGCATAGTTTTTCCACAGGTGAATACCTTGTTTCAGCGTCCAGAAGCCATCGGCTGAGGTAAAATACAACCTTTTCTTTCCCTTCGACCTCCTGAATCAAAACTGAGCCGATGGACTTCTCGTTGGCTGGCAGATACAATCTGAATGGTATCCCTTTTTGTGGAGGAATCAAGACTGGAGGTGAGCTTAAATAATCTTTGATATTGTCCAACGCTTTCTGTTGTTCTGCCCCCCAGGTGAATGCTTGATCGGCTTTCAGCCGAAACAATGGTGTGAACGACTACATCTTTTCTGACAAATTGGCTATGAATCACCTGATGAAATTGATTTTGCCGATCAGAGACTGCAAATCCTTCTTGTTCTTTGGAGGCTGAATGGTCTTTATTGCGTTAACGCTCCTTGGTGTAACTTCAATTCCTCTTTTGTGAACAAGAAATCCTAAAAATTGCCCGGCCGATACGCCGAACACACACTTCAAAGGGTTCATCTTCAGGCCATATTTTCTTGTTCACTCCAAAACCTGCCTTCGATCGGCTAAGTGGTCTTCTACTTTCCTGGATATAACGACGACGTCGTCAATATAGATTTCTACCAGGGAGCCGATCATATCATGGAAGATATAGTTCATAGCCCTTTGATACGTAGCTCCAGCGTTTTTCAAGCCGAACGTCATGACGACCCATTCATACAGGCCGATTGCTCCTGGGCATCTGAACACTGTCTTGTGGACGTCTTCCTCGGCCATGAAGATCTGGTTGTATCCTGCATTACCATCCATGAAGCTTATGATTTTGTGGCCTGAGGCGGCATCCACCAGCAACTCGGCTATAGGCATTGGGTATTCGTCCTTAGGGGTGGCCTTGTTTAAATCTCTGAAGTCGATACACACCCTAAATTTGTCATTTTTCTTTATTACTGGAACTATATTTGAAACTTATTCTGCATATCGGCAGGGCCGAATAAATCCAGCATCGTACAGCCGAGTGATTTCGGCTTTGATCGCATCGTACATATTGGCTTTAAACCTCCTGGGAGGCTGCTTGTATTGCCGATATCCAGGCTTTATAGGCAGTCGATGCACGACAATGGATGGGCTAAGACCAGGCATCTCACAATAATCCCAAGCAAAATAGTCTTTGTATTCTTTCAATAAATTGATGAGCTTGGACCTACAATGAGAAGACAGATTTTTGCTAATGTATGTCGGCTTAGGTCTATCTCCTGTTCCTATGTCAACTTCTTCTAGCTCGTAGGCCGACATAAAACCTTGCCCAAGTTTGCCGTCGTTGTCGTCCACGGTGTGCTTGCTGTAGACGCTCGAGCCCTCCACGACGTCTTCAAAGTAGTAATTGAGGCTCGTCGTCTCCAATGGGCTGTATATATGAATCGGACACCTTTAGAAAATTGGCTTGCCAGATTTTTCCAGACAGGCAATCAATACCGTCGATTTCCCAGAGTGGCAAATCGGTATTAGCAACGTTAACTGACCTGTCGACTGGCACGATCTCTATCTTGTCACCTTGCCACTGGATCAGACTTTGGTGCATTGTAGAAGGGATACAGCAGTTGGCGTGAATCCAATCCCTCCCAAGTAGCAAGCTATATATATGATCCCTTCCCGTCAATAACGAAAAATGTAGTGGGCATGGTCTTGTTGCCGACGGTCAGCTCGACATTGAAAACTCCCTTGGCCTCTGAAGGGTTGCCGCCGAAGTCTTTGAGAATCATGTTTGTCTTAATCAAGTCTTCGGCTCCTTTCCCCAGCTTCCTAAAAGTTGCATAGGGCATTAAATTGACAGCAGCCCCTCCGTCGACCAGCATATTGGACATCGGCTTGCCATTGATGAATCCCTTTATATACAATGGCTTCAGGTGCCGATTCTCTGTCTCCTCAGGTTTTTCGAAGATAGCTTGTTCTGGGGATAAAACTAGCCTAGCCATGGTCTCCTCGACGTTGTCTGCATCGGCCTCGATGGCCTCAAACTCGGTCGGCAACACGAATACCATGTTGATCGATGCAGTAGCTTTCCCTTTTCCTTTGACCGCCCTTCTTGCTTGATCGGCTGGGCTCTCATCGGCTGAGGTGGTCTTCTTCTTAGGTCACCACTGCTTCTTGCCATGCCGACATTGTTGGTGCTGAATCATTTGTTGGACCTCTTCCTCCTGCCCTTCGCTTCTCAGCCTATGTATTTTTCTTTTTTGCATCTTAGTGAACTGGTCAGAAGGGCACCATTATGGGTTAGCCGGGTGTTCTTCGTCAGCTTTGTCTTCTTCCTCATCCTCGCATTTGAAGAAGTCTTGATGAATCAGCCCCATCCGATCGTGCACAGGCAGCCTTCTCTGGTTGAGCTGCATGGCCCTGGGAACGAATCGGACAGGATTTTGTATTGGGGAGTCCCTGTACTCGTCCTCTCGAAATTCGCTACACGCCGGGCAGTCTTCGATTGTGGGCAATCTCATGCCCAATTCCCAGCAAAATCGAAAGAATTCATAGTGCCAATGCGGGTCACAGTCGCTGTGGCGTCTGACATATCGCACTCCTACCCGCTCAGATTCTCTTTGGTACGGCCTGCCGCGCTGGTCTTCTTCTTTTTGTTGCACTTGTAGTTGGAACCGGCGTTGGTTATCCATTCGTACCGACCGGGATCAGCCGATCGGCAGTGGTATGCACCATGTTGACTCGGTGCGGCTTTGTCCCCAATTGGCTTTGGCTTGGCCTTGACTGATTTTAAGGTTTCGGCTAAGCTATACGTCACTATGTGTTGCCGATCAGCTCGCCTGTGGTCAGCCTGGACTATGTTCACCGGGAAAGGATTGCTATCGACTTTCATCGGCTTAGCCGATTCTGCGAACTTTATTTTCCTGGCTTCAATGGCCGACTGGATCTGCTATCTGAACACCTTGTAGTCATTGGTGCTGTGGGAGGTGGTGTTATGCCATTTACAGTACTTCTTCTTCTTGAGTTCTTCAGCTGATGGGATGACGTGGTTGACCGAAAGCTGAATTTGTTTTTCCTTCAGCAACAGGTCGAAGATCCTATCGGCTTTGGTTATGTCGAAGTCGTACTTCTTCTCCTTGGTCGTTTTCAAAAGCCATTGGCAAACTATGACCTTCTTATTTCTTGTGCACTCCGCTGCCGCTACTTCAACGTCGTTGTCGCTTGATTCTGAGTTTGTTTCGCAGACGACGTGAGTAATCTTCTTGACGGCCTTCCTTGATTCTTAAAATCTTTGTTCGTGGGCCGTCACCTTCTGGGCCAAGTGGACCAAGCTATCAAAGTCCTGAGCCGAAAATCTTTCGCAGATTGGCGGCAAAAGGCCATGAAACGCCAAATCGGCTAGCTGGGAGTCTGATAAAACCAAACTGTAGCATCGGTTCCTTATTTCTCTGAAACGTTGAATGTAATCTTAGACCGATTCCTCGTGCTTCTGTCTGATGCTGGTTAAGTCCGACAACTTCATCTCGTGATTGCCAGAGTAGAAATAGCTATGGAATTGTTTCTCAAGATCAGCCCAGCTCTGTATCGAGTTGTATGGCAGTGATGAAAACCAAGTGAAGGCCGATCCTAATAACGACAGTGGGAACAGGCGAACCCTGAGCGCGTCTGTAGCCGATGCTTCCCTGCATGGAGCCAGAAATCGGCTGACGTGCTCGTAGGTAGACACATTGTCTTGCCCAGAGAACTTGAAGAAGTCTGACACTTTGTACCGGTTTGGCAGTGGCACCCTCTCGAAGTGCTTTGGGTACGGGTACCGGTACATATGGCCGGAGTCCATTGGCTTGAGGCCGAACTGATCGCGCATCACATCAGCAATCAGATCGGCCCAAGGCCTATTGTCTTGAGCTTGGGGTATCGGCTCGTATTGTTCATACAGTATGGATCCTTGCCGATACTGAAGTGGCGGTGACGTCTGTGGCTGATACTGCTGATCATATTGGCCTCCCGGATGTTGGTATTGCAAGTGATTCGCAGCAGGAGGTGGCCGGAACACGATCGGCGGTGACTGCTTAGGAAGTAGCCGATTGCCGACAGTATTTTGATATGGGGCCGGGGGAACACTGCCAATCGGTTCATTGGGCATGATTGGCCGCCGATTGGTGTTGAACATGTTGTCCACCTGCTCCTGCGTCACTGTCGGGCCACCACGGTCCTGATGTTGAGGTTGCTGTCGGACCAGGATCCTGGGATGTGGCTCTGAAGTTGATGCCTCCGTGTTTGGTTGAATCAGAGCTCCCCCTTGAGGATTCGGCTGTCCCAATGGCGGGATTGGCAAGCCTTGAGTTGACAGCGTCCTATAACCCGGGAATTGGCCGTCAGTGAAATAGGTCGGCCCCCTTGGCAGTTGCTCGGCTATCTTCGAGTCAACCATAGTGGCTATCATATTGTTGAGGATATTGACCAGTATGCCACTTTGGTTGATGAGGGCGTGATGGACAGCTGAGTCGATTCGGTCCTGTAGAGTGTGAAGTCCCGAATCATCTTGTTCTTGTTTAACGTCCTTCATTTTCTTATTCCCTTTCCTGTCCTCCTCGGAGGACGTGTTAAGGTCTTCGAGCTTGAATTTGATCTTCTGGAGGACGGCCCCAGATCTGGTCTGGGTGAAGGATCGTAGGTAATTGGCCTGTAGCTGCTCAACCATTTGTTTATAATCGACTAGTTGCTCAGCCGACAGTTGTTCGATTGTTACAGGGATGACGTTTTCTTTGCTGACTCCTGAGTTCTTGACGCCAGACATTGTGTCGATCTTGGAAGCCTGCACTCTGTCCCACCGGGCATGCCAAAAGCGTGTTGATGAGAAATTCGATTCTCACGCACTGGCCTGAGAGATTTGCTTCACTCTAGTGCAGGTCCAAATTGGTCGCCTATGGTGAATTGAGGGCATGCCAGTTGGTTTGATCCTATAACCAACAAGAAACAAGAAATAGACATTAAGTTAAAATTAGATCCTATCGGATCGGCTGAAGACATCAATAAACACATAATTGTTATTCCAAAGCATATTTATACTAAGTGATTGGGATAGATCGGTAGCATACCGAGACAATATAAATCACTTAGGCTAAAGGCACATTAGGATAATAATTATATACATTGATAACCTAGCCGATACTACAGATATAATGTAAATCGACTGATACTCCGATACATTTTATAAAAAGATATTAATCTAATCGAAATGCGCTAAACCTATATCAATTGGCTCTCAGCGTAACTTGACAGATTGGTACCGGTTTAGGGCATTTAAACAGATTGAGATCTTAATATAAAAGACAATTTTAATATATCTAATAGCAATTAAAACTAAACGATAATTAGGTAAGGCAGGCTGAAACTCCAGCGCTGTCTCTAATGATAAATATTAAACTAAACAGATCTTGTTAGTTCTAAGAGCGACTTAACAGGTCGATTAGATGTAGCATTAAGTACAAAAAGAAATAACATATCTTTATAAGTTAATGTGAACCCCTCGGGATGGTAAACACGACATATAATCTAATTCAACCCCTGGATCTAGCCCCATCGGCTCCTGTCTTCAGAGAAAAACCAGCCGATTGCGGGATAGATTTAGGCATTGCTCTAGATTATAGGCCGCGTATGACAAATTGCGTATTTATAACATCGAAACTAGAGTATCATGGCGATGAAAGCACTAATTTCGACGATACAAATCTCTAATGACAAGGAATTACCTTGTTCGGAGATCAAAAACCGATGCACCCTGAGTAAGAGCAAGAACTCGTCGAAAATAAAAGGGTGGCGATGCACCGAAGTTAATTGATTGTGTGTTGGTTGATATATTTTACAAAGAGCCTTCGGGTCTTATTTATACCCAGGCATAACGACATTCGTATAGGACACGGTTTCTGCCTTATCTACTATTTACAGTACGATAATATCTCGGGACACAGTCCCATGCCGTATTACAAAAGGAATATCTATACAATTTCCTAATTTACAGATATAATTACCGTTACATGACTCTATCCATAGATAGCAATATCTTCAACGAACATTTGGGAACCGAATCCAATATTTATCTTTATGCTCCTTTTTCGGGATCGGTTCAATCTCCATCTCCTAATCAGAATCGGCTATCCTTGCCCGATTCGGCCTCAGCCGACTGGTCTCCCAGCCGATTCGGTCTTTAAGCCGATACGGCCTCTGTTTCTCCGCAAACTGCGCTCTCGCTTCAATCTTGGCTCCGAACTCGGGGATTTGGTTACCAAATTTGATCGTTAACAATTTATAAAAAGGGAGAAGCGGATGGCTCATCGATCGTCGTCGCTGTCGTTGCTCAGGTGGAAAGAAAAGAACGACTATAAGAGAGGAGAGTAAGAGATAAGATAGAGAGATGGAAAAGATACGATGGAGAGAAATGTTGGGTTGGGCTGGGCTGGAAGCGTTCGCGGGCCACAAACAGTCGCCCAGTAGACCCACCCCGTCATGCCCAGTCAAGCAGAGCATGTCAAAGAGTGACTGCGCGGGAGAAGATGCTGAATATTGGGCCTACGCGTCTAAGTGGGCCGATGGTCGTGTAATAGGCCTGCGAGCCATTGAAGGCCTATATGTAATATGCCATGTAGGGTAAAAAAGGGGATCGAACCAATGATTGAAGACATGGTTAGGAACTGAAGAAAACAAATCCCCTTTTCCCTATCTCTGTTCTATCCTGTCCTGTCTCTTTCCCCCAACTCTTCTTCTTCTCCAATTCATCTCTACCATCCTTCTGTGTCGTGTGGCGGCGGAAGGATACTACAGTACACTTCACGGATACACATTTATGTACCGGTAATAACTTTCCATTAATCATCATTCATCAAGATAACATACACAACAAATTTTAGATATACATCATGTATTAGTGCAAAAATACATAGAACTGTAGACGTAGAGACGCTGAGGACTGAGGAGTAGTGTTTTAAATTTCCGCCTATAGCTGCTGGAGATAGCTGTTCTGGACAAAATTCGCTATGCTATGCACAATTTTTCGCTACAATTTATAAACAGCTAAATTGAGAAAATAGTCGGCGTTAAATGATAGGCGAAATAGCTGCCGCTTAATGGAGAAAAGCAAATTTCAGCCGGTTTTATTTTTCAGCCCAGCCCAAATCAGCAGCAGCATCTCACGGAGCATCCTCCTAACCCTAATCGGAGTACCCTCAGCAGCAACAGAATCTCACGCAGGCTACAGAGAAGAGAACATGCAGCAGCGGCGGCGAGCTCAGAGCTAGGGCATCGGTGGCGGCGACGAGCTCGGAGCCGGGACGGCGGCGGCGGCCGCGAGGAGTTGAGGCGTCGGCGGCGGCCGCGAGGAGTCGGGGCGGCGGCGGCCGTGATGATCTAGGGTGTCGGCGGCGGCCATGAGTAGCCAGGGCGTCAGCACGAGCTTCCTTCGGTCCATCCTTTCCAACGAGCTACGCCGTCGGCGGCGGCCACGAGCTCCAGCGAGCTTCCTTTGGTCCTTCCTCCTCCGGCAACAGAGCAACGGAGCAAGGCAACATGTTCCCAACCAAAGCAAGGCAAGTTTGCTGTTTGTTGCTTGATTTATTAGTTACAACTTACAATTCACTAATCACTGCTCAGAACTCACTAACCAAATTAGGTAGCATTTGGTTGTTTCCCCCACAACCACAAGGAACTGACAGAGATGCAATTAAATTAAGTATTGCTTAGATGAGATTAGTTATATTAATCCATGAATTATTAGAAAACCGTTAAATGGTTTAGCTTATAGCTGATTTTAGCTGTTAGTAATCCTAACTGCTAAGAGTTTTAGCCCGCTATTTAAAACCTTACTGAGGAGAGACGAGATGATCAGACGGCGAATCATCGGCAGCTGCGACGGTGGGGCGAGACGACTTCGTCGGTGGTTGCGGGGATGCAGCGAGACTGCGGGAGGAGAGAATCGGCAGCGAC
Source organism: Oryza australiensis (assembly GCA_019925245.2). Classification (NCBI taxonomy): domain Eukaryota; kingdom Viridiplantae; phylum Streptophyta; class Magnoliopsida; order Poales; family Poaceae; genus Oryza; species Oryza australiensis. The sequence goes on from JAIFGZ020000436.1 coordinate 1,174,601, forward strand.
TTCGTCGTTGTCGTTGGGCCGAGCCGTGGAGGAGATGGACGGCTGCCTGGTTGCCTGCCTTCTAGGATTTTCTATTAATTGTAGGCTAATGGGCTGGCCTCTTGTTGACTTGGCCATATAAATAACTATATGTCGTCTCACGTTTTCTACAAAATATATATTAAATATTATAAAAATAATAAAATAATTTTTAATTGAAATATTATGAAAACAATTTCAGAATAATGATTTAGCACATGTACGTTGAGTTTTTGAATAAAATAAATTATAAATGTAATTACTATATGTATGTTTGTACGTTGAGCTCTCGCTAGTGGGTCGATGTGGTATGCTTACAAGTAAGATTTTAGGAATACTATGCTTGCACGTTGTAACACCCCGAAAATCGGAGAATTTAAAATCGGGAATTAAAAATCGAAACTTAGATATTTTTATATCTCGACGTGTTTATTGCTTTCTATTTGCTAGCTTTGTTGCATAAAATCAATAAAGAGAAATTTATCTAAAAGATTAAGAAAAACTAAATGATTTAAAAATCCCAAAAGAAAGAAAATTCAAAAAAAGATTTGGAAATTATAAAAGAAGATAAATAGAAAGGGCTAGGGATTAATAAAAATTTATTTTTGGATCAAAACCTTATTTTGAGAAAAAGTAATAATAATCAGTAAATAAAATAAATAATATTAAATAAATGAAAATTATAAAAAGATATATAGGAAAGTATAGGGTTGATAATTCATTTTGAATCAAAATCATGTTTTGGAAGGAAAGGAAAATAAAATAAATAAAATATGTATATAATATAATATGCAATAAGCAAAATGGACCAAAGAGTTGGAAATATAGGTATAAATTAAATTAATGACTTAGTTAAATCATATTTTAAAATTTAAATGTGAAGGCAAAGAAATATGCAGGAAATAGAGATTAAATTGGAAAATTACAAAAGTCCACTGTTCATTGACCCACACGTGTTCCATTCGGAGCCGCGCAGCCCAGTGGCCCTGACCGTGCGTCGCGCGTGCCGCGCACGGCCCCACCTCGCGCCGCGCTGCCCCGCCGCCTCGCGCCGCGCCGCGCCCGGCCCTCCCGAGCGTCGACCACGCGTCTCGCGCCTTGCTGGACCCCGCCACCTCGTGCCCCGCGCCGCTCGCCGCGCTCCCGAGCGCCGCCACGCGTCGCCGCCGCCCGGCCCCGTCCCCTCGCGCCCGCGCCGCACGTTGCCGTGCCTCCCACGCGCGTTCCCTCGCCCGACCCCGCCTCAGCTCGCCGCCGCACCACCCCGCGCCGCCCTCCCTCTCTTTCTCTCCTCTCCACGCCCATAAAAGGGAACAAGCCCTCTCCTTTTCTCCCCACTCCGCCGCTCTTCTCCTCTTTCTTTTCCTCTCCTCGCCGTCCTTCCCACATCGACGCCGTCGCAAGCCATCGTCGTTCGCCGCGTCGGGAGCCGCACAGCCGCCGCTGCCGTGCCGATCGCCCACGTCGGTAAGCCGCCGCCCTCCTCTTTTCCTTCCCTCCTTCCGTAGCCGAGCGCCGCCGCTTCGCCGTCCCAGGCTGCCGCCCCATGCGCCGCCTTGCCGCCGAAAGAGAGGAGAGGAGAAGGAGAGAGGAGCTGCAGAGAGGGAGTGGAGAATGAGATGAAGGGAGGAGAAGGAGGAAACGGAGGAAGCAGGGGAGGGAAAGAAAAAAAGAACAAGAAAAGGAAACAAAGGGAAAGAAAGAAAAAGAAAAAGAAAAAGAGAAAAATAGGGAAAATTTAGGGAGAATTTGAAAAATTTCGAAAAACTTTTGGGAAATATTAGAGAAAATATTTGGACAAAAATATATAGTTTTCTCATACATATTTCCTTAGAAACAAATTCGGATTTCAAATATAATTAAGGGCCGACTATTAAAATGTGAATTTGAAAATATTTAACCGTCGCGTAGTTTATTATCTAGGAATTTCTTTTCGACTTAGCTTGTCATCAGATATTATTTTTCTAAAACTAAAATTCTAAATTACTTAGTATAGCGTCTAGGCTTCACGGTTAATTAGTTATTTTTGGATTCAATTATTTTTAACCCTAGGTCTTATCGACCCAATAAAATTTGGATAAAAATTAGAAGTTAACCATTTACTTTTTATTATTATATTTTGTGTCACCAACCATTATTTTTCTCAAAATTAAGATATATTAACTTGAAATAATGCCACATCATGATTAATTAAGTCGATTCAACGCAAAATCTCAAATCGTTGTAACTCATTCATTCTAACCCGGATTTTATCAAAACTCGAACTCGAGCTTACATAAAATCATAACATAGTATTAGGAGCGCTTTCGCGATTCATTGGCTTTTATTGGATCTTATTGGATTTTATTTGAATTCTAATCGAATTCAAATTGGATTTCTCGCACGTACGATAGAGTCCGAGGGAACCGTTGAGAACGTCGAAGACTCAAGCCAACAAGGTCACGGGCAAGGCAAGTCAACACACCCCTTTGAACATGTTGATCCTATTTTGCGAAATGATGTTGATTTAAAATTCAAAACATGCATGCTATACACAAGTGAAAACCTATGCTTGATGTACCATGCCTTGATATTGATTACCCTTAGAAATATTCTTTGTAACCCTCGATGTGATACAACCGGAGGATATCTTCGGTAAAATGATTAGCCATGCTTATACAAGAGTCTTGCATATTCATATTTTTACAAAATGCTATATGCTTGGGCAACTACCTTATGGAAGGTAGTTGAGATACGGCATGTGGAGACATGAGCGCCACATTGCCTCGATCATATATAGGCAAGGCTGAGTACAACCACCGTACTCAACAAGCCATGCCGGGAGAATACAAATAATGCAAGGGGGTACAAAGAATTCATATATAGGGTTATTTGGCAGAAAACCAACATTTCAAAGCATTTAAATATTTTAAGGCATTTTAATAAACACGAACCTATCTCTAGTCAAATTATTATCAAGTCGCGCACCAACGTGATCTTGCCTTAACTATGGCCAACATGTGCTAACTCCAAATCTTTCAGTTTTAAACAGAATTAAACTCTAACTCGGGTACATTGCTCGGCTTGCCCATAACCGAGGGCACGACTATTCGAATAGATTTACTCTGATCAGAGGTATACATCTTTACCCACCAGACATGTCTTCCTCACGTGTTACGACGTGCCACATGCCACCATGTCATACGGACGGAAGCCATGACATAACTCATCGCTTAGTACTACCCTAAACAAAGAAGTCCGACATAGACTTCCCCCGCCAGGTGCCCTGGGTCGAGCAGACAGTCTATGCCCCCAGACATCTCGACTCGTTCTGAGCCTTCACTTGCCAGAGACGTTAGCCCATGGGCTTCAACCCTTCCTAGGGCTTCATCCATCCCTATCCATGTCATTTTTGTTTCTGACCGCACTAGTCGACGTGTTAAGCCTTACCCATTAGACAGGTGGTAGTACGAAAATTCTTTGCAACAGAGGCCCGAAGACTGGTCCTTATGATGGCCGAGGTGCGACTAGCAAAACCAAGCACCCCATGCCCAGCCGAAAACATGTTTGGGGAATTTTGAAGGGGACATTTATTGCCACGGGTAAACAACCAAAATTTCCATCATTGACAAGTTATTCCTTAGTCTAATTATTGAAAACATCTAATTGTTTCTATTCAAGCAGGGCTAAGCATATTCCTAAGTTTCCTAGTGAGTACCATATATATAAAGTGCTCACTAGTTTTATTTTTCCTAGGGTTATCAAGCATCATAATAATATAAGTAATAGGGCTATAACAAGGAGAATCGGTAAGGCTAAATAAAACAGTGATAGATGCGGGAATTTAATAAAGCGAAATGCAATAATTTAAATAAACATAATTTGGTAAACTAGGATACCAATATGATCAAAATGACATGACTTGCCTTGCTCCTTCGAACAAATCTTCTTTTCCTCACGAGCGCGAACCTTGGAAACAACGTGGCATGCAAAACGAGGAAAACCCTAATAAAAACCAAATAAACAATACAAGAAAAGTAAACAAACATGTAGAGCTCAATTTTAGATGAATTTTGCAATTTGAATGGCCCAATTTAAAGTTTGTATGGATTAGATATGAATTTTAGAAGTTTTGGACCATTAAATGGATTCTAGAAATTAAATTAATTTATTACACAATTATTAATTATTTTTGGAAGGAAAAAGAGTAGGATGACGACGGGCAAGGATGGGAGGGCGGCTCACCATGCGCTCAACGGAAGAGGCGGCGTGGACGCACGACGGCAAACGGAGGAAGGCGGCGCATGGATGCCGACACGGGGACGAGGACGAAAACAACCAGGAATGGTGAGAGGACGACGACGGCGGCGGCCGGCGGCCGCGCGGTGGTGAGGATGGTGTGGAACAAGCTGCCGCGTTGCCGTTAACGGAGACGATGAGGCCATGGGGCGACGTGCCGGCAAGGAAGAATGACTTGCGAAGATGGTACCGGCGAGGACGATCACGGGACGCTGGCGACAAACGGCAAACCAAGTGGAGGCCGGGGAGGAAGACGACACCGTAGTAGAGGGAGGCAAAGCAGACTTTTTCTTCCAAAATTCCTTGAATTTTTATCTATACTTTCAATACTCAAATAATTCCAAGAAAAATCCTAAAATTAGATGAACACTCAAAGTATTTAATAAAAATTCAATAAGATTATTTACTGATTAATTAATTTATTTAAATAATTACTAAATGTTCTTGTATTATTAAAATTATTTCGTAGCTCTAAAATTTCACGAAAAATTTCAGAGAGTACTTTAGGGCATGGAGAATATTTAAAAAATATTTACAGCCATGATTTTTAATGCAAATTTTTATTTCCTTAATACTTTCACTTGATTAATCGCTTTTTATTTTATTTAATCTAGAAAATGAATTATTTAATGATTCTTAATCCCGAACAAAAATCGGGGCGTGACATTGTGGTTCGGGTGTAGGTGTTGAGTTAAGGACCTACCAATAAGTAGAGTGTCCCGTGATTGTGATGAGACAAAAGACCTTTATGTGAATAATAAACTGAACTAAACGATGATTTTAAAGATTAAGCGAGTTTCTCTCTCACCCCGGGAACGCCAGAACTACTCTCACTGCTAGGAAATGACGGGTAGAGTGCATGAGGACTTCAGTTCATAGAGCGGGTACTGCCAAAGTGAGGTTATCAAAAAGCTTTACCGTGACCATCCCATATAGAGGGATGTAGGCTCATTCAATGAGCAGTTGCGGAGTACAGGTAAAGTGTACGTCCACTGCAGTGTGAGTAAATCAATCTATTCGAATAGCCATGCTCGCGGTTAACGAGCGACGTGACAAGTTTCTCCCGTGGCTAGACTCTTAAATTTTAAAATGATGGGTTGGTATGCATAATGATTTTGTGTGCTGGTGGACTCAACTTCTCGACCTACGAGAAGGGATAGACTCCCAAGAAAACCATGACGATCCGGAGATAGGAAACCATCCTTGGTATCACGATGGATGGCAGACAGAACCGTCACTGATTTAATATACTCTGAAACTAAAACTTGATTGGCTAGATGTTAGGTTTGTGAAATGATTTGCGAAAATTGGCTTTGTGCAAATAAACCACAGCCACCATTTGAATTACCCTATCATGTGCATCATTCCGTGTTGTCTTGCTGAGTACGTTGGGTACTCATCCTTGCTATACGCACAAACCTATAGATGTAGGCGTGGAAGACCTGGAGGACCCGTATGCCTACTACCAGGATGAATGAAGACAATGGAGCGCAATAGGTCTTAGTCCCCAGTCGTTGCCTGTGGCAATCGACATGTCGCTGCCTTTCGTATGCTCTCTTATCTAATTTCTGTTTTTGGATGTATCTGGAACGGTAGGTGCTATATGTATTGGATATTGCCTTCAGGCCTAATATTGTAATACTTTTGGTGTAAAACTATTCGTGCACTTTGCACCTAATAATACAGTACTGTATTCGTGGGTACCAAACTACTCGATCCAGGGAAATGGTATATGAACATGAATGATTCCCGTTCTAAAAAAACGTGGTCCACACACGTTGAGCTTTAAATGCTTAATGGTTATAACTTTATTTATAAAAGATATAGATATGCAAACCATACTTAAATTATAAATATTGGTAAAAATATTCGGATAACTTTTAACCATAATTGAATATTAGTCGTATCATATGTGTTTTCATTTGCAAGAAAACAATTTATTTTTTTTGAAACTATAAAAAATTATTCGTCCGAAGCTATCCGTGTTTCCTAAAAGCTGTCAAGAAGTCGAAAGCCTAGCAATCGACAGTGCGAAAACTAGGCCTCAGATGGCTGCCACATGAGCGCGAACTACGAAGTCAAACAACTGTTGACTTGATCGCGCATGGCATCTTGGACTCTTGACAGCGCGATGTGATGTCCTACAAGCGACCAGAAGAGCGAGCGAGGTAGCCGACGAGTCGGCATGAGCATCGCAAGGAAACGCCCACTCTCGTGGCTCGCGACTCATGACTCACGCGCCCGCGTGCACGGCGGCGACTTGAAGTGGCGCCACAGGGTATGGTCGCAGCATGGTCGTCCAACTCTACTAGGGTGGCGATTTCACTGTTGAGGCCGGGGCAGGGTGAAAATATTCATCTGTGGATGAGCGCACTAAGGAAAAGGAATTTCGCGGACGAGACTCATTTATTTTTTATACGAATAGAGCATTTGGTATCACATGTCTACCTGCAAAATCAGAGACGGGAAACAAAGTTGTCATTCGCTTGCGAAAATAAATTCTCAGGAGAAAAGATAAGGCATCGTCTGCGAAGATGCATCTTTTCAGGCGACGCCTTATGTTATCCGCCTAGGAAAATAGAGGATTTTTGTAGGCAAACAACTTAAGAGTTTCGTCTATGAAATGATTTTTTCCAGGCGGTACCTCATGTCGTTCGCCTGGAAAAATACCACTATAAAGTCTTCTTTTTTCCCGAGCAGCTGTTTATTCATCCTAAGTTTCTCTCTCAAAAAACAATAAAAATATATAGGGGAAGGGTTTGAACTCCAAATCTTCGGTGGATTTTTCTACAATGGTTAGCTATATGCATTTTTACTTCTGTTATATGGCTTTTTATTTTTTTGGCCTTAAATGTGATGGATCTATGCAAGTAAAATAGTGAAAAAGCACCATGCATGTGTTTTCCTTATGGATCTATGTGTACACCTTGATGCCATGTTGTCTTCTCATCCTTTACGGTTTAATGTGAAAATTTTATTACCCTAAATAAAGTATTTTGCTCTCATCCATCCCTAGGGGTTTTTCACTCTCATCCCCTAGATCTGAATAAAAAAATTATGTATTTTATATACGATAAATTTATAGATCACCATCCCCTAGTATTTATATGTTTCTTTCCTGGAGCAAGCGAAGTTAAGTTTGTTTATAATTATGTATTATTATGAAAATTTGTTTTTTAATATAATTATGAATGAAATTTTTCAGAGATATGGACATGCAATGGGTGTATCATATGTCGAGGTATTTGCCGTCATATATCGATGAAATATCTAAATTTATTGATATTGACAAGGCGCAAACTTACAACAACAAAACAACGGAGATACATTGTTTATGTGCTGATTGTAAGAACGAAAAAGTATGGACAGATGTTAACACCTAAATTTGGTAATTGAGTCCCTAAGTCCCAGCAAGGATGAAGCAGAATCGGATCGGCTGGCTTGGCGGAGAAACAGAGGCCGCATCGGCTAAGGACTGATCGACTGTGAGGCCAATCGGCTAAGGTTGGATCGGACAAGAGCGGTCGATAGCCGATTCTAGGTTCAGAGAAGGTGAAACCGTTTCTGGCGAAGATGTTTGAAGATAAATAGAAGATCCGGTTATCAGCTTGTGCGATAAAAGATATTGCCATCTATGGATAGAGTCCTGTAACGACAATTATATCTGTAATTTAGGAGTTTGTTTAAACTGTTCATTGTAATGCGGCGTGGGTTCTTTCCGGGATAACGTCATGTTTTAAATAGTAGTTTAGATAGACTCCAGGGTTTGTACAGATAATTTTGTCTTGGGTATAAATAGGACCCGAGACCCTCTATAAAAAAATACAATCACAATCAATCAAACCCTCGACGCACCGCCAACCTTTTTCTTCAGACGAGCAATTCGCTTGGCTACGGGCTGCATCGTTTCGATCCCCAAATCTAGGTAAATGCTTGTCATTAGTGGTATGGTCTGTTGTTTCTAGTGCTTCCATCGTAATGACACATTAGATTCAGGAGTTTATACTGTGCTATTTATCATATAGCGTATATAAATTAGATCAATGTTTAGATCTATCCTGCCATTGGCCAGTTCTATCGAGAACCTGCAGCCAATAAGGCTAGATCTAAAGGTTGGCTGGTTTATATGCGGTATCCACCGTTTCGAGGGATATAAATCGGCTGCAACAGATTAGGTTGTTCTTTTTATACTTAATGCTGCATCAGGGTTGAACTATTAAGTCGTTTTTAGAACTTTCAATGATCTGTTCAGTTAGATTTATATGTTTAAGAGACAGTGCCGGGGTTTCAGCCTGCCTTATCTGCCCTAATATATTTCTTTTAGTATGTTTATTATTAGATTTATGTTAGGACCGCCTCTTATGTTAAGATCTCATTTTTGTCGGACATCATGAGCCGAAATCGGCCTGCCATCAAGCCGACGGCCGATTTCCAGGCTAGGCGTATCTGGTTTAAGGACGATATCTTTTCATAAGAATCATCGGAGTACTAGCCAATCCATAAGTTAGCTTTCCAATATCGGCTAGGTTATCAATACATATATTTATTATCCTTTACTGTATTTGGGTTAAATGGCTAATGCTGTCTCGGTATCACCGATCCATTCCAGTCGCTTGGATTAAATATATTTTAGGATAGCAAATATATGCTCATGGATTTCCTCAGCCGATACAGTGCAAATCTAACCTAACACTTAACGCATATTTCTTGTTTTTCTTTTTGGTTAACAGATCAAACCAATCGGCATGCCCCGCACAAGACAAAATGAGAAGGATCTGTGACCGGAGTTAAGCAAATCTCCTGTGCTAGCGCGTGAGAGAAATTTCTCATCAACAGATGCTTCTACAATAATGAGACACTTAGTGATGCGTGATTTATGAATGACTACATGATATGGACCCATCATGGTGAGCAACAAGTGAATCCTGATGACAAAGAAGATTGGCTAGATGTTGATCACACGAAGGCTGCTCATGGTGATAGTTGTGGTGATAATATTATTGATTTAGAGGAAATGCTATGCCATGCAGAACCTGAGGTGCTAATGGGACCAGCGAGTGGTTTAGATAATTTTGAAGCTTTACAGAAGGCAACGAAGGATCTTTTGTATGATGAGTCAAAAGGTTATGATAGTGAGTTATGAACCTTACGGTCAGTGCTTGAAGTTATGAGGTTAAGGCCAGATTTGGTTGGTCTGATAGTAGTTTTGATAGCTTACTATAGCTTTTGAAAATTCTTGCTACTGAAGTCTAATTCATTACCATCCAACACATATAAAGCGAAGAAACTAATCTGTCCTCTTTCTCTTGGTGTGGAAAAGATTCATGTGTGCGTGAACCACTGCATCCTATACTGGAAAGATTATGCTTCGTTGGATAAATGTCCAACATGCGGTGCTAGCCGGTACAAATCAATTAACAACACTTTCCCAGATGTTGATTTTGTCGATAAAGAAGAGGATGACACATTCGAGGTAAATAAGAGAAAAATCCCCTAGCTGGTGATGTGGTACCTTACTGTAAAAGATCGCATCAAGCGTTTGTACAAACCCATTAGATGTGGAACTAATGTGTTGGCATCAAGAAGGGTGCAAGAAAGACTCTGACACCCAGCGGATGCTCGTCAGTGGAAAAACTTTGATGCATTATACCTAGAGTTCGCTGAAGACCCATGAAATATAGGGTTTCGACTGAGTACAGATTGAGTTAATCCTTTTGGAGACTGTTAACACCAGAATTTGGTAAGCCCCGGAGTCCCCATCGGCCCAAGGTTCATATCGGCTGAAAGCTAGTATCGGCTTAGAGTTCTCCATCGGTCGATGCGGGTTTTCTTTTATCAACATATCCGACAGTCGGATTCTTGTTAGATTCGGTTTAGGAAGGTCTTATCCAAAAGAAACCAAGTTCAGGGAGGATGCACTTGTATCTATTAATTAGGAAGAGTTTGTTAGCTTTCTATTCTATCTTTAGAAAAGTGTGTTAGTGTCCAATAAGGACTCGGTTTGTTTCCTTCTACCTTTAAGAAAGTTTGGATTGTAATCTGTTAGGATCTTTGTTAGCCTACGAGTATAAATATGTAAGCCTGAGGTTCATGTAATTTTTATCTCACGATCAACACAATTCGGTGCATCGCCACCTTTTACCTTTTCTACTTTATTTATCATCCGAGGAAACTTGACACCTGACACGGGGCTGCATCGGCTTCGATCTCCGACGAAGGCGTAAGTCCAAGTTACGCCGGCCCAGGCAATTGTATTGGCTATGTCAGCATCGTCCAAGGTTGCATTAGTACATTTGATCTCTTGAATTGCTTCGGTTTGGTTAACATATTTGCCTGCTTATTTATCATATGTCTCTATTGATCTAGTCCCAGTATCTCAATTTAGCTCTACCGGTAGTCTCTCGCTTTAGGGTTTCTGCGAGTATCGGCTAAATTATTTACTAGATTATATTAGCTTAGGCATCTACCACCCTGAAAATTAGTCAAGGGCTTGATTGTCTAGATATTGTGTTTCTTTTCATACTTAGTTCTTCATCAGTTCAGTTTGACCTACTAAGTCGTGATTAGAACTGTAATCTCTAGCATGCTAGTTGGCTACCATTAAGGGTTTCATTGGGGTTTCAGCCGATGAGTGATCTAGATGTTGCATCAGCTTGTAAGGATTGCATATGAGTTGGTTTTTAGCCGATGACAATAGAGTATTCATCGTTCATTGGTTATCTTTTGGATTTTATGCCATCGGACCTCTAGCCGATGTGTGCTTTAATCTTCAAATCAATGTCCATTTTATCATGTGATTGGTTTATGCTATATTACATTACTATATCATCGTCTTATCATCGGCCGATCGTCTTTATATAGATGTTTGCTCAGCACACGGCCGATGGATTAAAATCCTAATTGCATCGGCCGACATCGGCATCGGTTGAAATCGCGCTATCGGCCTATCGGCCGATCGGCTGTGTTGGCTATCGGCCTATCAGCTGATAGGCTTTAAATTTTGCTGCTTTGTATATCTTGTCAGTGACAAGATCAAATTGACTGGCACGCCCGCACTTCATCGATTTTAGGACCTGCACTGGAGCTAAGCAGATCTCCCAGCCGCGTGTGTGTTTTTGGCATCAACAGAGACATGACCAGCTCACATAGCACTTGGCAGTGCTTCTAACTATGTATAATCTTCCTAACTGGCTTTTTCATAAGCGAAAATACGTTCTTCTTTGCTTCTTGATACAAGGTCCCCGATAGTCTGGTATTGATATCGACGTATTTCTTGAAGTATTGATGCAAGATATGGAAGATTTATGAATAGCGGGGATGAATGTGTGGGACGAGTAATTAAGACAATACTTCATAGTGAAGGCCATCATTTTCATTACCATTAACAATTACCCCGTCATGTTTTCAGTTTTTTGGCAGATTGAAGGAAAAACAGGATGTGTGATCTACTTGAATGGAACGTACTACATGTACCTCCCAGGTTCCGACGAGCTTGTTTACATGCAGCACCGATGTTTCTTACACAAAGATCATAAATACTGTAAAATTACATCAGAATTCGATAGTACCGAAGAGAATGATCCTCCACCAAAACCCAAAAGTGAGGAGAAAATATGTGCAGAGGTAGAGAAAATACAGTGCGCGTGTTAGAAAAAGGGCCTAAGAAATGTTCGAAGGGAGCAAAATGTAAGAAACAAGATGATGAGCTCTCTCCCCCATTCAAGAAGCATTCGATTTTCTATAAGTACATACCATGCTGAAAAGATTTGGAGATTGGTCATGCCATAGATGTCATGTATCTAAAAAAGAATGTGTTCGACAAAACCATTGAAACATTGCAGGACATATCAAGCAAGACAAAGGATGGTCTACAGTCACGTACCAACCTAGTAGAAATGGGGATTACAGAAGAGCTACACCGAAAAGATGGAGGGAAGAATGGAAAAATATATCTTCCTCCAGCCTATTTCACACTCACTCCTGAGGAGAAGAAGACATTTTGCAAGTCCCTTCACGATGTCAAAGTGCTCATAGGTTTCTCATCAAACATCACATGACTAGTCTCCAGGAAAGATTTTTCGGTATCCGATTATAATTCACATGACTGTCATGTCATGCTCATCGTGTTTCTGTCCATTGCTATAAGAGCCATTAAACCAAAACATTAAAGGTTGCTATCACAAAGATGTGTTACTTTTTCTATGCAGTATCATAGAAAGTCATCAATCCTGAAGAGTTAGTACTTTTTCTATGCAGTATCATAGCAAATCATCAAACCTGAAGAGTTAGCACTTCTTCGTTCATTCTCATATGAGACCCAAAGTCATCTTGAGATGTACTTTCCTCCATCATATTTCAATACGGTGGAGCACCTCATGAATCATATAGTGTGGAGCACCTCATGAATCATATAGTGCCCCAGATAATTGCACTTGGCCCATTGTACCTATATGAAATGTGGTCGGACGAGCGTTACATCGCCGTTTCGAAGGGCTACGTATGGAATCGTGCCCACCTAGAGGGATCAATAATGAGGGATACAGTAGATAAGTAGTCATCGAGTGCTGCATTGATTACCTAAAAGATGGAAAGACAATTGGAGTACTATTACCTCGACACGAGGGTAGATTGACTGGTAGGGGGACAAAGGGAAAGAAGAGATTCGACAACCTTGACTACAAATCAGTTCAAGAAGCTCACTACAGCGTTCTTCAACAGCTTGCTATTGTTGAGCCATACATCGAGCAACATCTAAAAATCAGAAGAGGTAACAAACGCCTTTATGCAAATAGCCTTAATGTTTCACAAACATATTCTTGTTTTAAACTATAAAGGTTCACAAATGCCTTTACGCAAATAGCCACAAGCCTCTAATCAATCCACCACAAGCCTTTATGCAAACGTCTTTATGCAAATAGCCACAAGCCTCTCTTTGTTTTTCCATTGCACATCTGCACCCTTGACGTGGCTTGTTAAGTACGGTGGTTGTACTCAACCTTGCTATTTCCCCCTTTTCCAGAAGTTGTAGTGCTTCTGAGTTGAAGACGAAGTTAGAAGACCAAGGCTTATACCCCACTTGAGTTTTGCCTGTGGAGTGAAGCTAAAGCCCCGCTAGGATCGTCCTTTTTCCGCTGCTACTTTCTTTTCAGTGTGAGTACTAAGTGCCTCTGCTATAAGTATTTACGCTTTATATTCGATTGGATCTGTATGTTGGTTTGTCGTTTTGTGTACCTGTAGACCCCCATTTTTGACGACGGGGATCATTCGTGTTCATAGTACCTTATCCCTGGATCGAGTAGTTTGGTACCCACGAATACAGTTCTGAATTACCAGGTGCAAAGTGCACGAATAGTCTTACACCAAAATTATTACAATAATAGGCCCGAAGGCAATACCCAATACATATAGGACCTACCGGTCCGGATACAACCGAAAAAGAAATTAGATGAGATAGCAGACGGAAGGCAAGAAGATGCCGATTGCCACAGCAACGACCGGGGATTAAGACCTATTGTGCTCCATTGTCTTCATTCCTCCTGGTAGTAGGCGTAGGGGTCCTCCAGTTCTTCGTTTCCTTCATCTGAAGTTTGTGTGTATAGCAAGGGTGAGTACCCAACGTACTCAGCAAGCCAACACGGAATGATGCATATGATAGGGTCATTCAAAGGATGGCTATGGTTTATTTGCGCAAAGCCAATTTTCACAAATCATTTCACAAACCTAACATCTAGCCAGGTCAAGTTTTAGGTCCATAGTATATTAAGTCGGCGACGGTTCTGTCCACCATCCATTGTGATCCCAAGGATAGCTTCCCGCCTCCGATTCGTCATGGTTTTCTGGGGGTGTCTTCCCCCTTCTCTCAGATAGAGAAGTTGGTTTCCCCAGCACATAAAGTCAATATGCAATCCCACCCATCATTTTAAAATTTATGAGTCTAGCCACGGAAGAAACTTGTCACGTCGCTCATTAACCACGAGCACGGCTATTCGAATTGATTGATTCATTCATACTACAGTGGATGTACACTTTACCCGTACTCCGCAACTACTCATTGAATGAGCTTACATCCCTCTATATGGGATGGTCACGGCAAAGCCTTTCGATAACCTCACCTTGGCGCATTCGCTCCATGAACTTAAGCCCTCATGCACTCTAGCCATCATTTCCTAGCAAGTGAGAGGAGTTCGGCGTTCCGGGGTAAGAGAAAGAATTGCTCGATCCTTGAACTTTCCATCTTCATGTCCTTTTCTTCATGTCTTCATTTCTTCATGTTGATCGCATGCCCGATCTCGCCTGTGTACCAACCAGTGGTACACCCCCGCCGGTAGGCCCTTAACTTTCGTCCAGGCACCCACTAGTGGTACACCCCCACCGGCGAGCCCTTACCTCAACGCCAACACCTGAACCTACTATGCAAGGATACTGCCTCTGCTCGGATATTTAATCAGCTAGGTCTATACCCATTCGAGAAGTACGGTTGTACTGGCTCGTTCTAAGTTGTAGTCTCATGGCCCGGTCCTTAACTGACCAGGGACGGTACTAGCCTTTTCCGGAATCCACCCAAATCCATCCATCCGCCCCGGTCTAAAAACGTTGGTTTCATATTTTTGTTTTTCCATCAAAACCATTTTCATCATGTTCAAAGCAATGTGGCGCTCATGTCTCCACATGCCGTAGCTCAACTACCTTCCCTACGGTAGCTGCCCAAGCATGAAGCTCTTTATAAAATCATGAGTATGCATGAATCTAAGAATAGCATCGCTAAGCATTTTACCGAAGATATTCTTCGATTGTATGTATCACATCGAGGGTTACAAGGAATAATTCTAAAGGTAATCAACAACAAGGCATGGCATAACAAGTATAGGTAATTCTTTGCGTATAGCTTGCATGTTTGAAGTTTAAAACAACATCATTTCGCAATTGGGATCAATATGTTCAAAGAGTGTGATGACTTGCCTTGCTCGCACACTTGTTGAACGGGGTCTTCTGCGTAGTGAGCGCTTGCTTCTTCGGATGCTAACCATACGTGCGAAAAGGAAGGATTGAATTCGTTTAGAATTCAATAAAATCCAATTAAAAGCCGAATAAATTTCAAAAGTGGCTCCTAAGACGAATCGACGGTGTTAAATGAATTTTACGTTTGAGTTTGGCTAGAATCCGAGTTAAGACGGGCGAGTTAGAATAGTTTGAAGTTTTGTGATCCATTGATTTGGTTAAGTGTGATGTGATATTTATTTTAGGTTAACATGCTTAAAGCTTAAGAAATATTAGAGTTGATGATTCAATTAATAAAAGAAAGTGATTATCTTTTGATTTCATCGAATTATTTCTTGGTTCGAGAAGTCCTAGGGTTTATAATAATCTAAATCGAAATTAATTGATAGAAGCTAGACTTGTATATAAGTTGGATTTCTAACTTTTAGAAAATCTATATGATAAACATTATGTGATGATGAACTAAGTCGTAAACAAAATCCCAAACGAATAAACTATGCGATGATCAATAAGTTCCGGATAATACGACCTAGGGCTAATAGTAATCGATCCCAAAAATAATCTCGAAGCTAAGTATTATACTAGTAATCTAGGTTTTAAGTCTAGCAAATATATAGATCAAGAATAATATTTTGGAGATAAGTTTAAGACATAAATAATTTTCTTTGAAGGATAAATGAATGCTATGATTAAACAATTTAGAAAACATGTTTAATAATCGGTCCCAAATTATTTTTGGAAACCAAATTTGTTTTGAAGAAAAATATGTCATTTTTCCCAGATTTTCCTGAAATATCTTCAAAAGAAATTTTTCCTATTTTTTCCAAATTTTTTTCCAAAATTTTCTTTTTTTCTATTTTTCTTCCTTTTTTTCCTTTCCTATTCTCTGTTCTTTTTCTTTTCTCTGCGACTATTCACCGCCCGCAAGGTGCTCGACCGGGGCCTGGCAAAAACAGAGGCGGCGGCCGGCGCTAGTGCATGGGGGAAAAGGGGCGGCGGGGCTTACGCGACGGCGGCTCACCGCTCTAGGGCGGGGGCTCGGGCGTCGGTGGCGTGCGGCAACGGCGGCTTAGGGCGGCGGTGCTTCGGGAGGAAGAAGGGGGCGAGAGAGAGAGGGAGATGAGGAACGGCGGCGAGGTGAGGGCTCGGGGTGGCTTGGCCCCCTTTAAATAGCGGAGGCCGAGGGAGGGGGCGGGAGAGAAAGGGGGCCGCGGCGACGGCGGTTGCCATGCGGCGGCGTGGGAGGCCGGGCCGGCGCGCGTGGTTGCGGCGTGGCGAGTGGGGCGCGGGCGCGGCGGGGCCGCGTACGGCATCGAACGCGTGGGCGAGCGCACGGGGTGCGGCGGGGTCCGGGAGGCGCGGGCGCGTGAGGGCGCGAATCGCGGGCGGGTCGCGCGCGGCGGGGCGCGTGGCGCGACGAGCGGCGCGGGCGCGGGCCGGCGCGCGCGGGTCGCGGGCGTGGTGGGTCCGCACGGGTGCGGGCGCGTACGGCGGCGGCGCGCGGCGGACGCGCTCGGGGCCGAGTACGGCGTCGAGCACCTCATGCGCAATGAACACTAGACTTTTATATTTTTCCCGATTTTCAATTCCTAATTTCCTATTTCCATTTTCCTCCCTCCTAAAAATTCAAAATAAATTCCAATGTTCCTAGAATAATTTCTAATACTATATTTTCAACTTTTTCTCCACTTTTGTTATTTTAAAAATATATTTTACATAATTAATTTAATTCTTTTCCTCAATTCCGAAAATGTGATTTTGATTCAAATTAATTTCTAGATTTCATATATATACCCTAAAATATTTTATTACTCATTTTGCTCACTAATTAATATTACTCAATCACCTAAATGATGTTTTGCTCCCAATTATATATTTTTTTTATAAATCCATAACCCTTTTCCTATTTTATATTAAAATTCCCAATTCTGAACTCCGAAAATTTTCTCCCCAGCGGAAATTCAAATCGTTTGGTTTTTCTCAAACATCGAGATGAATCACTCGCGTATAAATTTATGAAACCAAGCTGGCAAATAAGAAGCGAAAAACTCGATCAAGAAGCAACAATCAAAAGGTTTTTGTATGTTCTGATTTTTAATTCCCGGTTTCAAATTCTCCGATTATCAGGGCGTTACAAATCTACCCCTCTAACAATAAATCTCGTCCCCGAGATTTGGGTCGGGTCGGGATCGGGAGTCGGTCGGCATAAACATATGGGATGGATCCATTAGGACTCCTCCTCAGCAGGTTGGTGAACCGGTTGGCTGCTCCGAGTGTCGCAGGAATCTATCAATGTGTTCCTAAGGGTGGTGCACTTCGATTCTTTGTTTCAGATAACATGATGTTGTCAGCTCTTAATCCTTGGGGCATCCTTCAAGCATGCAGGATTCCGTAGGTCTCTAATTTCCTTAAGTTGTATAATAGACTTGCTGCTCTAAATTGTTGGAACCTTTAGCTGCAGACGGGTGGTGATCCTGGTAGGATTGCAGTCGTGTGATTTTGGTGGACGACAAGAGGTTATCTAGGGAAGTTTCGGTTCTACCAAGCTCTAACATAGTGTCCAATCTAAGAGTCCGGAGTTATGTCACTCTACCCCCCTAACAATAAGTTCAAGCTTGCCTTTTTAGAGTAAGGCCTATATTGGTGCCGGTGTGGGGTACAGCTATATCTCTTCCCGTTGAATACACTATTATGGGTTTCCTAGGGTTTACCTGACATAGGTTATGTTCTGTGCTTGTTTCTGAGGTTATGAAAGAATGCGAAGTTTTGAAAACCGAACGAAACTTTAACTTAGTGCAGAATGGATGGAGAACGTACCCATTAGCACGATCTGGTCCTCCTGGGCCTCTTCAGCATGCACATGGTTCACTTGGCCATGGCGGATTCCAGTGGTGGCCTCCTTCGGCTGGGGTGTCCCGAACAGTCTGCGTCCAGGTACCGGGGCAGGGGTCCCTCTTACAGCAATGGCGTTGGCTTCAGTACGGACGGGGGTGTTACGTGGCTTAGGGCAGTGATTGGCGAAATGTCCATATTCCCCACAGTTGAAGCAGTTCACGTTCTTAAGTCTTGGGGTCGCCAAGGTAGGTGCCGGGGAGCGGAAAGGGGTGGCAGGTGGCCTGCTGGCGTTGCCGGGTGCAACGGGGCGATTGGTCATTATGACGGCTGGCTTCCAACCTGTTGGTGTTTCTCCTTTGGGTCGCTGGGGCGTTCCTTGAACCGGGCGGGCTAGAGCAAGTCTTCTCTTCCAGTTGTTTTCAATCGTCCTTTGATCATGCTCAATCCTTACGACCTTGTTGATGAGGCTCTGGAAGCTAGCATGATCCTGACCGATCATCGGTCCTCTTAACTCATCGTTCAGTCCTTCAATAAACTTGTCCATCTTTTCCTCTTCGTCTGCCAGATCGCTTGTGGCGTAACGGGCAAGCTGCGTGAACTTGTTAAGATACTCTTGCACCGAGGTGTTGCCTTGGCACAGCCTGCGGAACTCATTTTTCTTCATTCTCATAACCGCGGCTGGTACGAAATTTTCACGGAAAGCAGCCGTGAATTCTTCCCATGTCGGTTCTCCGGCATCTTCAGCCCGAGTCTCTTTGTAGGTGTCCCACCAGTCACTTGCGGGACCTTCCAGCTGATTAGTGGCGAAGATGACTCTGTCAGCTTCCCGTATTCGAACAAGAGTCAACTTCTTCTCTATTACCCTCAACCAATCTTTAGCATCCATTGGTTCCTCTGCCATGGAGAACGTTGGCGGTTTGGCTCGCATAACTCGCCTAGGCTTGATCCTCCGCGTTGTCCTTGGTTGTTGGCAATGGCTTGATGCAGTTGGGTTTGCGAAGCCATGACTTCCGCTAGGGTGGATGGGTTAGGCTCCGGCGGGTTCTCCGTAGCTGCTGAGGCTCTGCAACGGTGCACCATCTGAGGAATATAGATGAGGTAAATGATTGGATCGACTAATGTCATGGTTCTAATCGATTTTTGAGTGATCTCCAAGTTGTTCTTAAGTGATCTTTTGCACACAACAAGCATGGTGGAATAAACTCGTTTAAAATATAACATAGGACTTTATATTAGTTCATAAACGTTACATCATAGGAGGGGTACATCGGACTGCCATGCACAGTCCCACACAACATAATATAATGACAACAACATCGGTCTAGGATCTTCATATATAAAGGGGAAAGGGTACGGTCATTGTTGTCTTAACTCCATCCAAAGCAAGACCAGAGTTGATGCAGACTCCTTGTCTAGTTGTTTGGGCTATCGCCCGATCTGGGGTTGCCACCTATGGCTGTTGCATTGGCACCGGTAAGAGGAGGGGTGCTGTGTGGCTTGGGGCATTGGTTGGCATAGTGCCCAAATTTTTCACAGTTGAAGCAAGTCACATTCCTTTTCCTTGGGGCTGCCAGGATAGGTGTTGGAGTGCGAAACGGTGCGGCAGTTGTCCTAGGGCAGTCATTGGCATAATGCCCTAACTCTCCACAGTTGAAGCAGTGCACATTCCTCTTTAGACGTCGGGGAATCTCCTCAGCATCTTCAGGGGTACACACTGTGCTCGTGATGATCATCCTGCCAGTACCACCTGTGGTCCATTTTGGTGACTTCCTCTTCCTGAAGTTGGATGGCGAACTGAGCCCTTGGCCGGTCATTGGATTGAATTCCTTGTCCTTCCTTCCGCACTGTATCTCTCCCTCGATCGGGGTTCCGGTGTGTTTTTCCCCTGTACTGTTCCTTATTCCATATCCTTGTTCCATGAAGCCGTAGTGGGGGCCAAGTGTTTCCTTCCCTCCTAATGGTGGGTTTGGTGTTACTGCTCTCTGTGGGCTTGACAATATGTTCGCAGGAGTCATCGGGGCTTGAGTCGGAACATACCGACGTTGCTCTGGACACGAACCCAAAACTTGAAGGTGTCGTTGCAATTGCTGCACCATCATGATCATCAATTGTGTCTGGCTAGCCATTATCTGGGCTAAGGTTGGATTCATAGGGAAAGAGGGTGGAATGTCCATGGTCGCTCTGTGTTGATCCATGAGATTGCTGAGATCCTTATTTCCTGCCCTTGTTCTTTCCCATCTATTGTAAGAGAGAAAAAGAAATCAGAAGAAAGGTTAAGCTCTGGTTGGGACCTTATTCCTGTGTACTCTTATTGCTTTAGCGGGTGGAATAAACAATCTCTCAAGCTTTAACAGGGTCACAGTCCTATATCTATTTTTGAAGATAGTTTAGGGTTTAGAGAAAGGTAATTGGTAAAATCAAATGTTTGTAGAGAAATTGGGGTGAGAGAGAAAATATGTTTGCCTTGTGAAAGTAGTTTGTATTTCCAAAATAATCCTATGTAGGGATATTTCCCTTTGACCAGCTATAAAGGGGGTGGGGCGCCAGTTGGTCTTATCCTACAGTCGCACTGCTCTGATACCAGCTCTGTAGACCCCCGTTTTTGACGACGGGGATCATTCGTGTTCATAGTACCTTATCCCTGGATCGAGTAGTTTGGTACCCACGAATACAGTTCTGAATTACCAGGTGCAAAGTGCACGAATAGTCTTACACCGAAATTATTACAATAATAGGCCCGAAGGCAATATCCAATACATATAGGACCTACCGGTCCGGATACAACCGAAAACAGAAATTAGATGAGATAGCAGATGGAAGGCAGCAGCATGCCGATTGCCACAGGCAACGACTGGGGACTAAGAACTATTGTGCTCCATTGTCTTCATTCCTCCTGGTAGTAGGCGTAGGGGTCCTCCAGTTCTTCGTTTCCTTCATCTGAAGTTTCTGCGTATAGCAAGGGTGAGTACCCAACGTACTCAGCAAGCCAACACGAAATGATGCACATGATAGGGTCATTCAAAAGATGGCTATGGTTTATTTGCGCAAAGCCAATTTTCACAAATCATTTCACAAACCTAACATCTAGCCAGGTCAAGTTTTAGGTCCATAGTATATTAAGTCGGCGACGGTTCTGTCCACCATCCATTGTGATCCCAAGGATAGCTTCCCGCCTCCGATTCGTCATGGTTTTCTGGGGGTGTCTTCCCCCTTCTCTCAGATAGAGAAGTTGGTTTCCCCAGCACATAAAGTCAATATGCAATCCCACCCATCATTTTAAAATTTATGAGTCTAGCCACGGAAGAAACTTGTCGCGTCGCTCATTAACCGTGAGCACGGCTATTCGAATAGATTGATTCATTCACACTACAGTGGATGTACACTTTACCCGTACTTCGCAACTACTCATTGAATGAGCTTACATCCCTCTATATGGGATGGTCACGGCAAAGCCTTTCGATAACCTCACTTTGGCAGTACCCGCTCCATGAACTTAAGCCCTCATGCACTCTAGCCGTCATTTCCTAGCAGTGAGAGGAGTTCTGGCGTTCCCGGGGTAAGAGAAAGAATTGCTCGATCCTTGAACTTTCCATCTTCATGTCCTTTTCTTCATGTCTTCATTTCTTCATGTTGATCGCATGCCCGATCTCTGCCCAGGTACCAACGAGCGGTACACCCCCTGCCGATAGGCCCTTAACTTTCGTCCAGGCACCCACTAGTGGTACACCCTCATCGGCGAGCCCTTACCTCAACGCCAACACCTGAACCTACTATGCAAGGACACTGCCTCCGCTCGGATATTTAATCAGCTAGGTCTATACCCATTCGAGAAGTACGGTTGTACTGGCTCGTTCTAAGTTGTAGTCTCATGGCCCGGTCCTTAACTGACCAGGGACGGTACTAGCCTTTTCCGGAATCCACCCAAATCCATCCATCCGCCCCGGTCTAAAAACGTTGGTTTCATATTTTTGTTTTTCCATCAAAACCATTTTCATCATGTTCAAAGCAATGTGGCGCTCATGTCTCCACATGCCATAGCTCAACTACCTTCCCTACGGTAGCTGCCCAAGCATGAAGCTCTTTATAAAATCATGAGTATGCATGAATCTAAGAATAGCATAGCTAAGCATTTTACCGAAGATATTCTTCGGTTGTATGTATCACATCGAGGGTTACAAGGAATAATTCTAAAGGTAATCAACAACAAGGCATGGCATAACAAGTAAAGGTAATTCTTTGTGTATAGCATGCATGTTTGAAGTTTAAAACAACATCATTTCCCAACTGGGATCTATATGTTCAAAGAGTGTGATGACTTGCCTTGCTCGCACACTTGTTGAACGGGGTCTTCTGCGTAGTGAGCGCTTGCTTCTTCGGATGCTAACCATACATGCAAAAAGAAAGGATTGAATTCGTTTAGAATTCAATAAAATCCAATTAAAAGCCGAATAAATTGCAAAAGTGGCTCCTAAGACGAATCGACGGTGTTAAATGAATTTTATGTTTGAGTTTGGCTTTCCGAGTTAAGACGGGCGAGTTAGAATAGTTTGAAGTTTTGCGATCCATCGATTTGGTTAAGTGTGATGTGATTTTTATTTTAGGTTAACATGCATAAAGCTTAACAAATATTAGAGTTGATGATTCAATTAATAAAAGAAAGTGATTATCTTTTGATTTCATCGAATTATTTCTTGGTTCGAGAAGTCCTAGGGTTTATAATAATCTAAATCGAAATTAATTGATAGAAGCTAGACTTGTATATATGTTGGATTTCTAAATTTTAGAAAATCTATATGATAAACATTATGTGATGATGAACTAAGTCGTAAACAAAATCCCAAACGAATAAACTATGCGATGATCAATAAGTTCCGGATAATACGACCTAGGGTTAATAGTAATCGATCCCAAAAATAATCTCGAAGCTAAGTATTATACTAGTAATCTAGGTTTTAAGTCTAGCAAATATATAGATCAAGAATAATATTTTGGAGATAAGTTTAAGACATAAATAATTTTCTTTGAAGGATAAATGAATGCTATGATTAAATAATTTGGAAAACATGTTTAATAATCGGTCCCGAATTTTTTTGGAAACCAAATTTGTTTTGAAGAAAAATATGTCATTTTGCCCAGAGATTTTCCTGAAATATCTTCAAAAGAAATTTTTCCTAATTTTTTTCCAAAATTTTTTTCCAAAATTTTCCTTTTTTTTCTATTTTATCCCTTTTTTCCTTTCCTATTCTCTGTTCTTTTTCTTTTCTCTCGCGACTATTCACCACCCGCAAGGTGCTCGACGGGCCCGGCAAAAACAGAGGCGGCGGCCGTCGCTAGTGCATGGGGAAAAGGGGGCGGCGGCGGGCTTACGGCGACGGCGGCTCACGGCGTCTAGGGCGGCGGGGGCTCGGGCGTCGGCGGCGTGCGGCAACGGCGGCTTAGGGCGGCGGCGTTTCGGGGAAGAAGAGGGCCGGAGAGAGAGGGGAGATGGGGAACGGCGGCGAGGTGAGGGCTCGGGGTAACTTGGCCCCTTTAAATAGCAGAGGCCGAGGGAGGGCGGGAGAGAGAAAGGGGGCGGGCGAGCGTGGTGCGCGGTCGCCATGCGGCGGCGCGGAGGTCGGGCCGGGCGTGCGCGGTTGCGGCGTGGCGAGAGGGCGCGGCGCGGCGGGCCGCGTACGGCATCGAACGCGTGGGCGAGCGCACGGGGTGCGGGCGGGGTCCGGCCGGGCGCGGGCGCACGAGGGCGCGAATCGCGGGCGGGGTCCGGCGCGGCGGCGGGCGCGTGGCGCGACGAGCGGCGCGGGCGCGGCGGGGTCGACGCGGGCGCAGTGCGCGCGGCGCGTGGCGCGCACGGGCGCGGGCGTGCGCGCTTGCACGGCGCGTGGCGCTGCGGCGCGGCGCGTACGGCCGGGCGAGACGCGCGGCGGACGCGGTCCGGGGCCAAGTACGGCGTCGAGCACCTCATGCGTAATGAACAAACAGTAGACTTTTATATTTTTCCCGATTTTCAATTCCTAATTTCCTATTTCCATTTTCCTCCCTCCTAAAAATTCAAATTAAATTCCAATCTTCCTAGAATAATTTCTAATACTATATTTTCAACTTTTTCTCCACTTTTGTTATTTTAAAAATATATTTTACATAATTAATTTAATTCTTTTCCTCAATTCCAGAAAATGTGATTTTGATTCAAATTAATTTCTAGATTTCATATATATACCCTAAAATATTTTATTACTCATTTTGCTCACTAATTAATATTACTCAATCACCTAAATGATGTTTTGCTCCCAATTATATATATTTTTTATAAATCCATAACCCTTTTTCTATTTTATATTAAAATTCCCAATTCTGAACTCCGAAAATTTTCTCCCCAGCGGAAATTCAAATCGTTTGGTTTTTCTCAATCATCGAGATGAATCACTTGCGTATAAATTTATGCAACCAAGTGGCAAATAAGAAGCGAAAATCTCGATCAAGAAGCAACAATCAAAAGGTTTTTGTAAGTTCTGATTTTTTATTCCCGGTTTTAAATTCTCCGATTTTCAGGGCGTTACAGTACCCTGGCTGATTCCTGGACAGGGATCTATACCAAAAATAGCGTGGAAATTTGGCTAAATTTCTCGGCCTGACACTGCTGCCATAAAGATGGACTTCTCTTCGACCCCGAAGGCAGCCTAGCAATGAATGAAGAATACAAGTCTCTTGGGATTGGAGCCATGTGCTTATGTAATTAACAATATAATTCGAAATGACGTGCTTTAATTTGTGTAATTAATATGTATACATGACCAACACTTTTCACTAATGCATGCAATATATATATATATATATATATATGTATATTAATATTCGTATTACATGTCTACTTTCTATTTCATATATTTTCATATTAATTAATTAATTAATTTCAACATTATTGATTAAACTATAGTACTAGATAATTTGACAGAAAATTTAAATTTAGCAGCAAATTTTTGCAGCCGGCGTAATGCATTTTCTCGCAAGTATATTGTGCCTCAGCCCACCTGGGAGATATATCATCGCAGGCGGACCACATAACTGGCCCGTCTGTGAAGATCTATCTTCCTAGGCAGGCCACCGGTCCACCTGTGTAGATGATGTTTTGGCAGGCCTTTGCATACAAGCAAAGCCACGTGCCCACCTACGAAAACACTTTTTGACCGCATACAAAAATCGATTTCCTAGTAGTAGCGGGAGCAAGGGTGCATCAAGGAAAAATAGCCACTCTAAAAATAGCCATTTCAAGGCCCATTTGGCCCATTTAGGTAGAGTACTGTAGTCCAAACCCTAATTTCTCAAGTCTCACCTCCCTACACAAGCATTCCCTTCTCCCAGCCATCACTCTCTACTGCCTTTCACTCTCTCCCTCAATTCTTATCCCATTCCCATCTGTCTCCCTCCCATGCATCTTCGATGGTGCTCCAGTGACCAGCCGATGATCATCCAGCCATTGCATCCCCTAGTCGACATGACGGTGCCACTCCTAGTCAGCGTTGCCCCTAGCGACGCGACTACACTCGACGGCTATACAGCCATCGCCACCTCTCAGAGTCATGCCTCGTCACTACCCCAGCAGGCGCTGCCCCAGCAAGTCGATAGGAGACGGTGGCCGTCAAGTCATCGTTGTCTTGTCACCGCCCCTACCCGATATCTCAGCCGAGCTCGCCCGTCCTCACCACTCCCAGCCTTCCATAGTTCCGTCCGCCATCACCGTGTCCAACCGGGCATGAACGACAACTCCGTTCGCGACGTGATGACCATGAGGGATCACATTAGTAGCCCCGAGGCAGCACATTCGAACAATAAAAATACAAAGAGAATATTTTTTTAGAAATCAATCTAATGATAAAATCATATTAAAAACATATTAGAACGACAAACCTGGCGATGTCAAATATTAAAGCCATCAAACTCATCGAGATTGATATCAACGCTGCCCTTACCTAACATATCAATTGTCTATTCGTACTTATGAGGCTATATGGGAGACCTAAAAATCGATGGTGACACAAAAACAATGTTTATACAGGTTCAACCCTTCCGGAGAAGTATGTGCCATTGTCCCATGTTAGGGTTTGTGTATGTTGAATATGTCAGAGTGTGGCATCTGCTGAGCCATCATCTCCTGATCCCTACTATCGGCGGGATCGTAAGTAGTCCTCCAAGGGGGTTACCCAAGGAGGTGAAAGAGAGTGGTCGGGGCGTCTCACCAATAGATCGGATAGTCGACTCGAGTACGAAACGAGCCAAGAGACAAGAGAGTTTATACTGGTTCAGCCCTTCCCGAGGATAATAGGCTTATGTCCGATGTTTTCTGTTATGTTGGAGTATAAACAAGGATTATAGTGGAGAGAGTTCTTGGGGCTCTAGGGATTGGATCTAGCTCCCAAAGACTCGAGTTTAGAGAAGAGTTATTCGAAAAGCAATCCCCCTGCCCATTCATCCTTCCCTCCCTTTTATAGCTCAAGGGAGGCAATTACAAGAGGACTTGGGGGCCAAGATGTAGGATCGGATACTCAATGAAAAGCCAACAAGAGGGGGGGTGAATGGTTGAGTACCCGAAAAACAAATCTTAGCGGAAATAATATTTACCCTCTGTTTTCTGAAGTCGGTCTGAAGACAAGTGTCTCACCGGTCTGACCATGCAGTACCACCGGTCTGACCGCTCAACGCGCCCCGGTCTGACCGCCCATAGCCGATCGCCTTAGCCGATTCTGATGAAGTAGCTGACGCCTGATGAAGCCGATGTCGTCCGGTCTGACCGCAAGTGTGCTTGCGGTCTGACTGCAATAGAGTTTGCGGTCTGACCGGCGTGTAGATCCGGTTTAACCGACAATTAGGCCGCCGCACTGAGGAAAATCACCACACAAAGAAATCTTCAAATAGATTGAACTTTATTGAAACTCTCTGTGTTTACAAAGTGCATACAAAGCACTCCTCGCCAAAATCTCAAGCTAAACTTGAAACCCTAACTTGAAACTCTCTAACACTTGAATCTAAAGTGATACTAAGAGGCCACACCTCCCCTCACTATTTATACACAAAAACCGCAGCCAAAAGCCACGAATCCTACTCATATAGAAAGTCCTAAACACCTAGGAAACCTTCCTATATAAGTACAAACTTGATATAAACCAACCGTAACAATCTCGGTCTTTTCAAAACCGAAATTCTGCTTTTCATACGCACACAATATCTCCATCGTATGCCATATGGAAACTTCACCAATTATGTGCACTAATATCTGCCCTTTAGCATCCCGCATGATCTACATCTTGGACGTCACCTTATCTCCAAGTTGACTCCAACTCGATCACCGACAACACTTTCCCGAGGCGTAAAAATTACCTGCACACAATTAAATAAAGAATACCATATCCGAGCACAAGCTATCTCCAACTTGACTCATTGTTAGCATAAACAACCAGACACGTGCATAAGAACACGAAACTCCCTTATAAAAACAAGGAAACAAACCGAAACTGAAACGAAAACGGTCAACAGTCGGACTGTGCTGGCCGGTCTGACCGCAGGCAACTGCCCGGTCTGACCGCCCAAACACCTCCGGTCAAACCGGCAGTACAAGCCCGGTCAGACCGGCTGTGGCAGCCGACTGAACACTGTTCATTGTCTGAAAATTGAACAATCTCCAAAACCAAATTGTCAATAATCTCCAAAGGTTAAAACACACAACCCAATAACCACAGCAACCAATTGTTCATCATCAAATAAAGAATCAAACATACTTTCATTTTACAATCTCCCCCTTGATGAACACATTGGCAAATAAATAAAAAGTGTTGTTTTGGTGTTTGGAAAAAAACAAAAATGGTAAAAAGCATTTGAGTGCTCAGAAATCAAAGAAAATTTCTCCCTCTTTTAAAAAGAAAGAAAATCCTTTGACCCCAAAAAAACTTTGTTCTTTTAAAAAAACTTGTACTTTTGTTCTCCCG
The DNA here is from genome assembly GCA_019925245.2 of Oryza australiensis. NCBI lineage: Eukaryota > Viridiplantae > Streptophyta > Magnoliopsida > Poales > Poaceae > Oryza > Oryza australiensis. Next base: position 1,202,707 of record JAIFGZ020000436.1, read on the forward strand.
TGCAAATGTTCTCCCAACTTGCACTTTTGTTCTCCCATGCAAATGCTCTCCCAAACAACGTTATTTTCTCCCCCTTTTGACAATGAATTCATCAAGCATAGGAATTATGTTTATGAATATTCAAAGAGCTTAGTACATACATAGAGCAAGTCATGTCATGTGTTGCAATAGTAAAAAGATATACTCATCAATTAGATAGCAAATATGCACTAGAGTATAATCATGAATCTAATATTTTATAATTAAGATCAATAACGCAATAAAAATTCATGGATTCAAATGATTTATAATGCAACATCTTTACAAGCACATAGGTTGAAAAATAAACCCAAATAAATATACCTATTGCAATTTTTATTCTTTCTCAAATTTACCTTTTTGCACATATACTTTGAAGAGAAAAATTTTCATATTGATTTGAGCCATATTTGTCGCTCATACTTTTTCTCTCAATTATTCCGGGTACGTCCTTGTCGTCAAGACTGTTTCCAAGGATTGGGCACCCATTATTTTTGCTCACATCGAATACGTCCTTGTCGTCAAGACTGTTTCCAAGGATTCAATATTCATTTTTTTTCATAGATAACATTTTATTCTCTTTACACAATGAACAATTTTAAAGTAATTTGAGGAATAATAATTCAACATAATATATATATAAGCATTTATAATCCAACACAAGCACTAGTATTAACATTGCATATTTCTTTAATTCAAGTATGATTTTAAAGTGTCATGCATTATTTCACTTAAATATAAAATCTAGATCACATAAAAATACTAGGATACATATAAGCTATGCTAGTGACAAATAAACCTTCATAATATTGCTAGCATGCACATGAACAATAATATGTATGGATAAAGCTCTTTTTTTCAATTTATTTTAATCATGTAGCTTAATAAAACAAAGAGCACAAAAACTCCCCCTCAAAACATGCCAAAAGGATGAATGATTCCTAACTCTCCTCGAAGAAAACAAAAGTGAGAAGAATCAAACACGAATGCACAAAAAAACATAAACTCCCCTTCAAATTAACCTCCAATTTTCCCAAGGAAAAATAAAGAAAAAATTAAAGATCTTTGAAGAAGACATCCAATTGCAAATGATATCACCAAGGTTCTCATAAAATGACACATATTCACTTATACTAACACAACTACTACCTCAAATACTAGCATATAAAAACTAATAATCAAGAGAGTAGAAAAAAAATTATGTCAATCCAAAATTACCTTGATGTCATCGTGAAAAGCAATCATTGTCTCCAAATTACACACATATGGGGAGTATGCCATCAAAATACCTACAAACAAGAAGATGTCGAGGCCTCCGTGTTGGGGTTAGAAATAAAAAAATTTGGAACCCAACACTGAGTGACACGACCAGTAGAACTAGTAGGTACATATGTGCATACAAAATCAGAACCAGACTTGTTCACAGCTCGAGAGAGTTTGTTAGCGGCAAGAACCAAGTCCTCCTCCTCGAATTGCTCGAGTTGTTCATCGGACATGGCTTTAATTAAAGCAAGAACAATGGGAGCCGATGAAGAAATAGCTGATGAAGAAGTAGCCAATGAAGAAGCAACAACAGAAGAGGAAGTAACCAAAGCACTTGACTTGGAATCAATTTTCCGAGAAAGAATGTTCATCTCATGAGTTTTGAGTTTAGTGTAAAGAGAATCCAACGTCAAAGTAGCCATGTTGATAGACTCCTGAATTGAAGTAACTTTTATCTCCCAAATAGACATGTCAAGACCATTCAAAAAGTGACGAGAAATCTCAGATTGTGGGTAATTTGTGTCATAGGAACAATCAACAGATCTAAGATTACTCAAAATTTTGTTGAACCTACCAAGATAATCATCTAAAGCTTCAGCAGGTTTCATCTCAAATTTTATGTATTTCTTTTTGAAAAGATCTCGATGAAGTTCTTTTATATTAGTGGTTCCTTGATGAAAATTTCTCAAAGCAATCCAAATCTCGTTGGCGTCAAGATGTGAAACACGATCAAAATCCGAACGAGAAATTCCATTCAATAAAATATTGCGAGATTTGCATTTGTTATTAAAATCAGTTTTCAAAGCTTCAGTATTAATAATTTCAGGAATCTCTTAAGGAAGAGCAACTTTTTGCCAAACATCGTAATCTTGAGCCATTATATAAGATTGCATCTTGCTACACCAATAAGCAAAATCAGATCCATCAAAAACATGTGGCTTAGTTGAAAAAATATGAGACATGGCGTAAAATCTTTGGATCAATAAAAATCCAAAGTAGAAAAACCAGGCTCTGATACCACTTGTAGGATCGAATACCCAATGAAAAGCCAACCAGAGGGGGCGTGAATGGTTGAGTACCCAAAAAACAAATCTTAGCGGAAATAAGATTTACCCTCTGTTTTCTGAACTCGGTCTGAAGACAAGTGTCTCACCTGTCTGAACGTGCAGTACCGCCGGTCTGACTGCTCAACGTGCTCCGGTCTGACCGTCCGTAGCCGATAGCCTTAGCCGATTCCGATGAAGTAGCTGGTGCGTGATGAAGCCGACGTCGTCCGACATGACCGCAGGTGTGCTTGCGGTCTGACCGGGAAAAAGCCACGGTCTGACCGCAGTAGAGTTTGCGGTCTGACCGGCGTGTAGATCCGGTTTAACCAACAATTAGGCCACCGCACCAAGGAAAATCACCACACAAAGAAATCTTCAAATAGATTGAACTTTATTGAAATTCTCTGTGTTTACAAAGTGCATACAAAGCACTCGTCACCAAAATCTCAAGCTAAACTTGAAACCCTAACTCGAAACTCTCTAACACTTGAATCTAAAGCGATACTAAGAGGCCACGCCTCCCCTCACTATTTATACACAAAAACCACAGCCAAAAGCCACTAATCCTACTCATATAGAAAGTTCTAAACACCTAGGAAACCTTCCTATATAAGTACAAACTTGATATAAACCAACCGTAACAATCTCGGTCTTTTCAAAACCGAAATTCCGCTTTCCATACGCACACAATATCTCCATCGTATGCCATATGGACACTTCACCAATTATGTGCACTAATCTCTGCCCTTTAGCATCCCGCATGATCTCTATCTTGGACGTCACCTTATCTCCAAGTTGACTCGAACTCGATCATCGGCAACACTTTCCCGAGACGTAAAAATTACCTGCACACAATTAAACAAAGAATACCATATCCGAGCACAAGCTATCCCTAACTTGACTCATTGTTAGCATAAACAACCAGACACGTGCATAGAAACACGAAACTCCCATATAAAAACAAGGAAACAAATCGAAACCGAAACCGAAATGAAAACGGTCAACGGTCGGGCTGGCTGGCCGGTCGACCGCTGAGCAAGCGCCGGTCGACCACCCAAACACCTTCCGGTCGACCGACAAGTACAAGTCCAGTCGGACCAGCTATGGCTGCCGAGGCGAACACTGTTCATTGTCTGAAAATTCAACTATCTCCAAAACCAAATTGTCAATAATCTCCAAAGATCAAAACACACAACCCAATAACCACAGCAACCAATTGTTCATCATCAAATGAAGAATCAAACACACTTTGATTTTACACAAGAAAGCTAAGACTAAAGGCTAAAAAGTAAGTACAAACAACATCTGAAAAGTACATAGAGATCCCCCAGGTCCTGCATGCCGTGGGCATCTCGTGCTCTATCCTGCCTTGGGATCCGTCCTTTGTAGGTACCCACTGCGCAGTCTTGTCGGGTGACGTCATTTTCTACCGGGTTGTCGCCTCCTTGCCTCCTCTGTGAACCTTGCAAAGCAAGCCCTCCTTCCCGAGGAGATCTGAGGTCGGGCCGATGAGCTGAGGTCGAGAAGGAACGCCAAGGTTGGACCTAGGGGGAGGTCGAGACGACCTACCCCAAGAGGAGGTTGGGCTTCTGACCCCGTCTCGAGGATTCTCGGTCCGACTTCAACTGACCTTAACTTCGCTCAGTGAGCTACCCTGGGGTGACACCCCCACACCTACCTCTTCTTATAGGACGAGGGGCAAGGTTTAAGAATATTATTTAGTTGAATATCTCATATTTTTACTATAAAAGACATCATGAGAATATTTGAGATTTATATAGATCTTATCCTAAGTTTTCTTTTTATTGGATTATTAGTTATAGCAACATCTATGAAATGCAAAGCCCATGTAGCCCAGTCGGATAGGTTTCACGTGGTGTCATGTGGTACTTGGCATGCATATCCCGACACTACATCGGTCACCCTCATCTCAATTGGGCGGCAACCCTCATCTGTTTCGGGTATGATGGCCGTCACGGCGCAAAGGTCACTGATGTGAGAAGTCATCTCTATCGGGCAAAAACCTGTCATCGATGCATTTATCTTTGTCGGGGCTAAACTAAAGCCCGTCACCGATAGGTTTGACCCATAAGACCAGTCAAACAAGGGCCCATCACCGATGATAAAATCTCAAACGGGCCCCAATTAATGCTCGTCACCGATGAGTGTTTCCCAAACAAAAAAAAATAATAAATTCTATTTTTTTGTTAACCTCAGGCCTTTGCTAGCCATGCTCGATAGTGTATACATAAATTGGAAAAAAAATTTTATTTAGCATTGCAAGTATATACATAAACACATTTGACCAGATTATAATTTACAATATAAACATAAGTGTTACATAATTACATGTCTTTAACATTAATTTTGAAATGTTCAATAATATTCATCATTTAACTTTAACCCTGTAGTCTAAACATTCCTTTGGGGTGCACTATGTCACACACGATGAAGCCCACTATTTCCTCTCTAATCTCCTCAAAGATGGCAAGTACAAACGTGGATATATTTTTCTACATGTACATACTTCGAAAGTAGTCAATCAATCTATATATATATACTTAAAAGTAGTTAGTTTATATCACAATTGAGATCACAAACATCAAATTTGACCAAAGTCTTCACCTTTTTGTTATACAGAATCCACATGTTGTGGCATACATGGAATCTGCACTGGCCGTCAACTTGTTGTTTGATTGGGAAGTCCTTTTTATGGATGAGTCTTTTTTGTCCTTTCTTATGCAGGCCTCATTTCTCCACATATGGGCCCCACGCTTCATTTATTGCTTCTTGGATCGGGATCCAGTCATAGTCCTTACTGACTTTGGAGTTCATGTAGTGGCATGTACTCCACTTTGGCGTTATGACCAGAAGGATCCAATGGACACTGCGGCATTAATATAGTGAAGGTTAACTATTAAAGTTATACGTGTGATGTAATTGCATATATTTAGGGTACACACTTACTATTGATTGTAAGCGCACATAATGTACTCCTTGTCTTGGTGGGCCCACAAGGTGTCATATATGTAGTCTATCATAGCCTGGCGGTCGACTTGGAGATTGGTGACTGTGACCGTTTGTGGATCGAGGAAGGCCACTTCTGGTGTATTTTTCTAACACCACTTCCAACTATGCCTACACACAAGACAAACACTCTTATAAGCGTGTTATAAGGATTGTTGTAACCAAATTAAGAAACACAACAATACTTACAAGGAGTAGCACCTAAGTAGACTTGTGTCCACCACTCGGAGCCTGTAGAGGTCGAATAGATCCATGAAGTCGATGACGATATAATTTTATGGCCTAAGAAATGGTTGTCGATCATGATGGCCCATTATGTCACTCTCCCTATTCGTCCTCCTGGTGTTTGATCTCTCCATATAGTAACAGTGGAGCTCCTTGCAAGTGTTGCCCAACATTTCTAGCATGTCATCTCCAACAAATGGCATGCCTAATTGGAACGACACCAGAGCAACGCTCTTCTTACGTGCTTTCTACCCCTTGCCCATATCTAGCTTCTTTGGAGCCAAAAGCGAGGCCTACACCTTGTCTATTCCTTCTCCTTTCCCCCTAGCAGGTTTTTGGCTAGGTATCTACGGAGGAGAGGAATGTGCCTTCCTGCTTTTTTTCATCGGTGGGGGATTAGGGATCACTGTGCTGTCGGCCTCCATATGATCATCCCCAAAATCTGTATCATATTCTAACTCGATGTCATCAACTTGTGGAAAACGAGCAGGAGCTGGGGGGCTCAAGGAGCAGGTGCAGATCTCGGAATCACCTTGATCTCAATGAGGTCCTTGCACCATTGGATAAAGCTTCCACGTGCAGCTCCTAGGGTTAGAATCTTGTTGTTCAGTGGATGCTGCAGTGGCAAATGGGCCCATTCAGTCTTCACTATGTCCACTTGCATTTTCGCATGGCCGGTCATCGGTTGCACCCGATGCACTCTTGTATTGGGGTTGGCTTGAAAGCTAGTCCCTCGGTGACCGAAACCACGAAGGAGGGCATCACCCTAACGGTTAGGACGCAGTTAGTTGGTTCCTGTTGTAAATTCATCCATAATTTCATAATATTATATAATATATCAATTTGTTAAGACTGTTAAGCATTGTGACTGAGAAGTTTGCCATTATATGGTCGACGGCGGCTAGGACCGGTGGTGGATTTTCCGTCGCCTCAGTTGATGTGCAACTGTTGCGCCTTTGCATGGGACTTTCTCAGTGCGGAGCGGCGGCAGACTTGGCGGTCTGTTGCTCGGCTCAGATCTGTTGCTTGATTATAGAAAACACTAAGCTCGAACTAGAGCAAATGTTGGGTGTCCTCGGGGAGCCTCTATTTCTAGCTTTCGTCGATCCAGCAGTGATCATACAAGACCCATGCCTCCACTTGCACTAGCTTCTTGTCGAATTCAGAGCTCAGCTCGGCTCTCACCTGCTCCCGGATCCTCTCAGCAAGACATGCATCTTTCTCTGCCTTCATGAGAGTCCACTTCTTGTACGCTCCGCGTATTCTAGAAAACCATATTTCTAGGGTACGGTGGAGCTAACGCCCCTATTCGTCCACGGTGTTCGCTGGTGCCCAACACTTGAGTGAGGATGTCATCCTCACGTCTATGCGAGCATGCCTCTTGCGAGGACTGTCTCAAAGCAACCAACTCCTTCTGCAGTACAAGTGAGTTTGAGTTAAATCAAGAGTACGATCTGTGTAAACAAATTAAACATATTGAGATGTGACACTTACAATATTTTTGTACACTACTTGATCTTGGGCATTTGACAAAGTAATCGTCCCATCACTGTTCTTCACACCCCTTGCCCTTGCCCAGTTCCTTGCCCGTGGGTGTGGGATATCGGCAAATGGAGGTAACGTGTTTGATTCCTCTGCCGCTTCATCCTCCTTCTGTCATTGTGCTTTCTTCCCGGCATATTCTCCGGTGCCAAACTGGTGCAGGTGTAAGTTCTGAGCATGGAGTGCCCGATAAGCCTCTCTTCTAGCCCGGGATTCGGGGATTGATTTCTTCTCGAAGAACTGCACCCACACGGCTGGCGTGATGAATGGGAAGTTCCCAAAGGGTTCCAGACTACTCAGGTTGAGGACGTACTCACCGACCATCCTGGACTTAAAGTTTTCCCAAGGAAGTCTCATCATCTTGAAAGCCGCCCGCCTTGAGCCTGTTCTCATCGGCTACAGGATATTCGAAGCTCTCCTTGAACTTTATCCAAGCAGTCTCCTTCTTTGCTTCCGGCACTTTCTTGATGTCATCATTAGAGATTATAAAGCTCTGCCTCCCTATCACCCCCACAGATCAACCTGAACTTGTTGCAAACATTGGGGGGAGCGGTCGGCACTCCTAGGTGATCCACCTCTGTTATGGTGTACCGCTTCTTAGGGATTTTATTTCCACTCCTAGGGGTCATGTCCTTGTACACCCACTAGTTGTCGCCGACATTGGTTCGTCATGATGAGACATCGTCTAAATAACTTACAAAATCACAAAAATACAAAATCAATTAAATTACCACTATATCACAAGTCCAATATCCCAAATAACCCTAAATTAACGCTTTTTATCACATTAAAAAAGAATCGGTTTACTAACTAATAATTCATTAGAGCTTCGTCGATTTGTGTTTCTTAAACATATACTATACGTTATTCGATCGCCACTTGTTAACTTGTGTTTCTTAAATGAAAATGGTATCTTTTCACAATGCACTAACTGAAATACTGCAATATACCATATATACATAAATCCATACATGCATAATACGTTATTCAACCACCACTCATTGATTTGTGTCTTTTGAAGGAAAATGGTATCTTTTCACTATGCACTAACTTAAATACTGCAATATACCATACATACATAAATCCATACATGCATAATAATTTATCTCTAAAATTACTATAGAAAATTCATAATAAAATTCATGAATTCACTAAAATTCATAACGTACTGAGATCATCGACTAAAATTCACTACAAACATACTGGGGTCGACGACAATAACAGTTCCAAATTATACAACCCACTATTAAGAAATCGAACGAGCTCAAGAATAGTCCAAATTATACAACCCACTGTCCAAATTGGCACTAGTCTTAACATTACAAGAATAATACTAAAATCCATTCAGCCACATATCATCCATTCATCCACATATCACTAAAATCTACTAAAATACATTGATCCATTGATCCATTCATCCATCCATCAATCAGGGTGTCGTGCGCTGGGCAGTGAGGGAGCTCAGTGGACTTACTGGAGCACAGGGAGCAACGGGTGGCAGCGCTCAGTGGCGGCAAGGGAGAACGACGGCGCTCGGTGGCTGGGCTTGGGTACAATGGTGCCAAGCTTGGGAGGGCGTGAGGGAGGGTGACAGCGATGGTGGTTGAGCAAAGGATGTCGATGATGGTGGCACGAGGGCACGGGTTCAGCGATGGGCTCCCAGAGGGCGGCGATGAGCTTCGAGAGAGATGACGGCGACGTTAGGGTTCTGAGACTAGTGAAGGAGGACTTAGTAATTTTTTGAGCTAATGTGTAGATCTGAATCGGTTCCCTACGATAAATGATTTTGAAGCACATCCGTGACAGGCTTAAGTTTAAGCCCGATAGAGATGACATCATCTCAATCGGGCTTAACCTAACGCCCGTCACGGATGAGATCATCCGTAACGGGCTTAAAGTTTAAGCCCAGTTGATCCTGTCATCATCTCTATCGGGTTTTACTTAAGGCCCGTCATGGATGATATCATCCGTGATGGGCTTAAAGTTTAAGCCCGATTGGGATGACGTCATCTCCATCGGGCTTGACATAAGGCCCAACAACATAGGATTTTTTCCATTTGTACATATAAACAAATTAATTTATATTTGTTTGCTCTTTCTTAGTTTACCATTGTTGAGTTGTAGTCAAAATAATTTAGTAAAATGCGATAATTCACTAAATAATTTAATAAAGTACAATAATTCACTAAATAATTCACCAAATTAACTATGAGATAGCAAATAAAAATTAATATTTTCATGTAATTTACTAAATAATTTATACAAAAGGCCTGTTAATACAAATACTTCACTCATTACAGGAAATAACAAAACAAATAAGTACAAAGGCATCAGTCACAAGGTTATGCCTTTCGTATGATCTGAACAAGCATTGATATATCCTCTTGGGGATCATCGTCAAGGTCGATGTGAGGTCTTACATGAAGATTCTGGTTGTATTCTTCTTAATCGAAGACGTTGTCAACCTCGACAATTCGGGCTTGCCATCCCTAACGATGTGCATCTTCTTGTTTGCAGGGTCTTTTATGTAGAAAAGACTGCTCAACGTATTTCGCAAGTACGAATGGTTCATCGGTGTATCCAACCTTGGATAGATCTATTAAAGTGAAACCTTCCTTGTCGACTTTGACACCAGTGTGTATATTCACCCAATGACAACGAAACAAAGGGACTTTGAACTTCACGTAGTTTAGCTCCCAGATCTGCTCAATGCGGCCGTAGTATGTGTTTGACCCAACTTAATCCTTGAATGCATCTATACAGATTCCACTATTTTGCAGTGTGTTTTTTTCATCTTGTTTGACAGTGTAAAATGTGTATCCATTAATATCGTATCCTTGCCAATGTCTATGTCCCAACACGGTCCCATCCCCAACAACCATATTCTCTCATTTGAGACATCCGTCGACATTGTAATACGATTCTTGAACTAAAAGCTATGTTCTATGTTAATCCACATATCCGATCGCCCTAAGTTCTCCTATTGGATTTTCGCTAAATACTCCTCAGAATATAGGGCAACTTCTGCCATATGGTTGAGCACAGTGAAATGAGCCTCCTGCATAGGAGGCTTGATCGGGCACAATTCTTCTCCTGTCTATTGTGCTAACACCTAACAACCTTCCTTCGTGACGAGATGGAACTCTGTCACGCCACGATTTTCGTTCGGGATTAAAAATTATTAAATAAATTATTTTCTAGAAATCAAATAAAATTTAAAGCAAATTATTCAAGTGGAAGTAAAAATTTCCTTTAAAAATCATGGCCAAAAATATTTTTGAAATATTCTCCATGCCCTAAAGTATTCTATGAAATTTTTCATGAAATTTTGGAGCTCAAGAAATAATTTAAACAATATAAAGATCATTTATGCAATTAAATTAATGGAAAAACAAATAAATCCCCTTCCTCGTCCTCGTCTACTTTCGGCCCATCCCTTCTCTCCCCTACTTGTCGGCCGGTCAGCCGCCCCCCACATCTCTCTTTTTTTGGCCCAGCCATCGGCCCATCTCTCCCTCCCTCCCCTCAGGCCCAGCCGCCCCTACCCTTCCCTTGTGCGCGGCCTAGCTGGCCCATCCCGAGCCGCCATGTCCAGGTGCTGCGCACGTGCGCTAGGGGCGCGTGCCTGTGCGTTGGCAGGTGGGCCCCGTTGGTCAGGTGCATCCCCTACCTCGAGCCACGCCAGTTCATCTCTGTCCCGACCAAACCCTAGCGTCGCCACCAATCCAATCCGCCTCCCCATTTGTTTCCCTCCCCAATTGATTGAGAAAATCGGTTCCCCTCCTCCTCATAATAATTTTCCCCATGAATCCCCACTCAATCCCGCACGAACTCATGGTGCATTTTGATTTTGCAATTGTCTGTTGAACTGCAACATGGCCGGCCGACCCCCTCCTCTCCACGGCCATTCCCCTCCCCTCTAGCCCTTAAAAGGGAGGCCCTCAGCTCCCTTCCTCCTCCCTTTTTGCCTCCACCCCTCATGCCGAGCCTCTTCCCACTCGGCCTTCTCTCTCCACGACGCTGGCGAGCTTCAGCTACCCATCCCCGTCGACCGGAGCCGCACAAGACCCCGCGCCACCCTCATCTTCGTAGCCACCCCATCTTTCCTAGCCGCAGCTTTGTTTCTCCCGGAGATCACCAAGCATGCCCCCGCCGGCAACCAGGTGAACAACGTCATCATTCTCCTTCTCCGACAGCACCTTCCACCTCGTCGGAGCATCGCCCCGCACCGTTGTTCTCGCCGTCGACCCGTTCGTCTTCGTCATCCTCCTTCGTTTGTTGCTGCCACATCAAGCTCATCACCGGTTGCCGTCGCTTTTCCCTCGCTATGTCATGCCCTTAGTGAGAACTTTTCCCTTGCCACCGTGCGCCCGCGCCGCCTCTTCTCACCGTTGAGCGCACGGTGAGCCACCCCTCCGCCATCCTTGCCCGTTGTTGTCATCCCAATCCTGTTTACTTGTAAAAATAATTAAAAATTATGCAATAAATGAATTTAATTTTTATAATTTAATTAAATGGTCCAAAACTTCTAAAATTCATATGTAGTTTATACGAACTCCAAATTGGGCCATTCAAATTGCAAAATTCATCTAAAATTGAGCTCTACATGTTTGTTTACTTTTCATGTACTATTTATTTAGTTTTTATTAGGATTTTTTATCGTTTTGCATGCCAGCGTGTAGACTTTGTCGTTTTAGAGGTTCGTGATCGCGAGGAAAAGAAGATTTGTTTGAAGGAGCAAGGCAAGTCATGTCATTTCATCATATTGCTGTCCCAACTTGTAAAATTATGTTTATTGAAATTATTGCATTTTGCTTTACTAAATTCCCGTGCTTATCATTGTTTTATTTAAACTTACCAATTTCCCTTGTTATAGTCCTATTACTTGTATTATTTTTGATCCTTGATAACTCTAGGAAAAATAAATAGCAAACTTAGGAATATGCTTAGCCCTGATTCAATTGAAACAACTAGATGTTTTCAATAATTAGACTAAGGAATAACTTGTAAATAATGGAAATATTGGTTGTTTAGCTTTGGTAATAAATGTCCCCTTCAAAATTCCCCAAACTTGTTTTCGGCTGGGCTTGGGGTGCTTGCTTTTGCTAGTCGCACCTTGGCCATCATAAGGACCGGTCTTCGGGCCTCTGTTGCAAAGCATATTTCGTACTACCACCTGTCTAATGGGTAAGGCTTAACACATCATCTAGTGTGGTCATAAACAAAAAAGACACGGATAGGGATGGTTGAAGCCCTAGGAAGGGTTGAAGCCCTAGGAAGGGCTGATGTCTCTGGCAAGTGAAGGTTCAGAACGAGTTGAGATGCCTTGGGGCATAGACTGTCTGCTCGACCCAGGGCATGTGGCGGGGGAAGTCTATGTCGGTCTTCTTTGTTTAGGCCAGTACTAAGCGATGAGTTATGACATGGCTTCCGTCCGTATGCCATGGTGGCATGTGGCACGTCGCAACACGCGAGGAAGACATGTCTGGTGGGTAAATATGTACACCTTTGATTAGAGTTTAATCTATTCGAATAGCCCCGCCTCGGTCATGGGCTAGCCGAGCAATGTAGCCAAGCTAGAGTTCAATTCTGTTTAAAACTGAAAGAAGTGGAGTTAGCACATGTGGGCCCTAGTTAAGGCAAGGTCGCATTGAAGCTCGACTTGATAATAATTTGACTAGAGATAGGCTCGCGTTTTATTGAAATACCTTAAAATATTCGAATGCTTGGAAATGCTGGTTTTCTGTAAAATAGCCTTATATATGAATTCTTTGTACTACCTTGCATTATTTCTACATTTTTTTGACATGGCTTGTTGAGTACGTTGGTTGTACTCAGCCTTGCAGTTCCTCCGCCTTTCAGAAGTGTAGTGCTTCTGAGTTGAAGACGGCAATAGAAGTCCAAGGCTCAGACCCCACTTGAGTTTGCCTATGGAGTGGAGCTGAAGCCCCGCTAGGATCGTCCTTCCTTTCCGCTGCTGCTTTCCTTCGAGTGCAAGGACTAAGTGCCTCTTCTGTAAGTATTTATACGCTTTAATTTATGTTTGGATATGTGTACTGATTTGTCATTATTCGTACCCTGGTTGATTCCTGGACAGGGATTTAATACGCAAAATAGTCTGGGATAAATTTCCATACGTGAAAAACTCCAATAGGATCAGCCTCGGACATGTAATTGACGCATAACTCAATAACCTCCTCAGTCGTGTAACCTTCAATGATGCTTCCCTCCGGTTTTGCTCTGTTTCGAACGTACGACTTCAGAAAACCCATGTACCTCTCGAATAGATACATCTCTTAGAAAAGTTGGGCGACATAGTTTTGTTTGATTCACAAGATGAACAGGGAGATGAATCATGATACCAAAGAAAGACAGCAGAAAAAGCATCTCCATGTGACAGAGGGTATTGATAATATCGGCCTACAACCCATCTAGATCTTTAGGATCTATAACCTTCTGACCGATTGCATTGAAGAAGGCACACAAACGTTGGATCGTGTGATGGACTTCAGGTGAAAGAATGCCTCTGATAGCAATTGGCAAGATCTGTGTGATTAACACGTGGCAATTGTGAGACTTCATTCCAACTAGTATTAGATCGTCCAATTTAACATAGTTACTTATCCTCGCTGAATAGTCCGATGGAACGCTTTAAGATCTTTTAGGCATGATAACATTACGATCTTTCTATCCTTCGACAAGGTGTGGCAAGCTGGAGGGAGATACACTCTTCCTGTCTCTGCATCTGTTACAGCAGGAGTTCATTGCCAATATCCATCTCCTGTAGATCAAGGCGCACGTTCCACCCATCCTTTGTCTTCCTGGGAATATTCAGCAATAGGGCAACCAAACTCTCACACACATTCTTTTCTACGTGCATCAGATCAATGCAATGACGGATCTCAATATCTTTCCAGTAAGGTAGTCACCAAAATATGGATTTTTTCTTCCACATATCCTTGTACATTGCCTTACTACGTTTCTTTTCTTTCCAAACTCATTAGTTATGTCCTTGACCATGTTGTGGACCTCATCTTCGAACAAATCTCTCGGAGTAGGCTGAAGTTCCCTCTTACCATTGAAAAGTTTCTTTTTTTTCTTCTAAATGCATGAAGTAGCGGAGCCATCTCCTATGACCCATGTAAACAGTCTTTCTTGATTTATTAAGCCACCTACTGCGTGTATGTTCCATACAGTTGGAGCAAGCCTTCTTTCCTTTCATAGTTTGTCCAGAAAAATTGCCAAGTGCGGGATAATCATTAATGGTGCAGAACAATAGAACCAATAGTTTGAAGTTCTCCTGACCATAAGCATCCCAAGTTTCCACACCTTCTTTCCAGAGAATCTCAAGATCATTGATAACAGGCTCCAATAACATATCAATATCATTGCCGGGTTGTTTCGGTCCTTGGACTAACAAGCACAGGATAATGTATTGTCTTTTGAAGCACAACCACGGCGCTAGGTTATAGTTTGCAATCAAAATTGGACAAGTGCCATGAGAACTGCTCAGGTCTCTGAAAGGATTCATGCCATTCGTACACAAATATATTCTTATGTTTCTAGGGTCGGCTGCGAATTCTGGGTGTCTTCGATTGATATTCCTCCATTGAATCGAATATGCAGGGTGTCTTAGCATACCATCGTTCCTTCTCTCTGTGACATGCCAACGTACTAACTCTGCTTCCTTAGGGTTGGCAAATATTCTCTTGAAACGATCAATGATAAGTAGATATCACACAACCTTCGCTGAACCACCCCGCTTTGACTTCTTTCCATCATCAGCACTTTTCTTTCAGTTGTATCGAGAAACCTTGCAGATAGGACAAGCATCAAAGTCCGCATACTGCTTGTGGTAGAATCTGCAGTCGTTTGGACAAGCGTGAATTATACGTACCTCTAACCCCAGGGGACACAAAACCTGCTTTGCTTCGTATGTCTTCTTGGGTAATGTGTTCTCTTCAGGAAGCATGACATTCAAAATTCCTAAAAGATCTGTGAAACTCTTGTTTGTCCATCTACTACTTGCCTTTAGCTTCACTAGGTCCAAGGTAGCTAATAATTTGGTGTGTTTTGCCTTGCATTCAGCGTATAGAGGCTTCTTTGAGTCACTGACCAACCTGCTGAACTTCATGGAATCTCTCTCGTTGTAAGATGGGTCCTCAACGTCATGTAACATGTCTTACAGCAGATCGTGATCCACATCAACCATTTCACCGCCCAATGGAGAAGGTACAAACATGTCATGCTCATCTTCATTTCTTGATTTTGTGCACCACTTCTGTATGTAGCTGCAGCACTGCCTGATTCCTGGTCTCCATGCTTCACCCAATATGTGTAGCCTCCCTGAATCCTCGTTGCATCAAATGAGCATGTACGTCTACTATGCTATCAAACATATTCTTATTTTAGCAATATGTACATGGACAACACATGTAGTCGCTCTTTCTTCTTCCTATCCTCCTCTACGGCGTTTATAAAATTTAATACGCCATTTCTATACTCTTTGCTATGACATCGCACTGTTTTTCCATACATCCAACTTTGATACATCCCTGAGCTACAAAATAGTGAAAAAATTAGATAAACATTTTGTAGATAAGTATTTACTAAATTTATGAGAATTTACTACTATTTTTCAATTAATTTTGCACTTTCTGATTTACTTGGAAAAAGAGAAAAAATCGCTCCATCTTCCTCCCACAAAAATAGTGAACAACAGGATAACCATTACACTAGGTGATTGGGGTATTTACAATGTGCAATAAATATCTGTAATGACTAACAAACTAATAACGATGACGGGTATTTCTTTATCTTTGTCGGGCTTAAGAACAAGCCCGTCACCGATGACATTCGTCGGTGACGGGCCTAATGGTTATCTTAATCGGACCTTGAGTTGAAGCCCGTCACCGATGATGAACATCGGTGACGGGCTTCTATTAGGGCCCAAAAATATATCATCGGTTATCTTTGTCGGGCCTTCATGTGAGCCCATCACTGATATGTATCATTCATGATGGGATCAAGTTTTATGCACATTTAACATGTCTGTGCGAGACTAATGATTTTTTTATTTTTTTATTTTTTTCTGCTAGCTGTTAGCTTGCTGCCTTTCAATTATATATTATGCATACATATTTTACATACATATATATGCAACATGCATATATATGTATAAATATATATGTTACACACATATAAATGAACTTAATAAAGGAAATATATACATATATTACCAAAATATGTACATATATATGTACAATATCCACATATATTTCGTATGTTATAAAAAATTGTCTACTTTGTGGATCCAATGGTAAAGTTACTCAAACTAAAGTAGAACTCTTCCGCGGGATCAATGACCTGCTCGTTTATAAATCCCATCAATTCTTCTTGAGCAGCCTGTATGAAAGTCGTGTGGGGGAGGTTGTCTCTTACTTGCATAAGTTGTCGTTAATTCGAATAAACGAGAAATAAATATATAAAATAATAAAAAATTAAGACGTCATGTACGAATGGCTGTTATACGTACATCTATATCATCGAGACCATTGACTTCGGTAAAAAACGGTGAATGTAGTCGCAGACGTAGTAGCCGCATAAGTTGGTCTCCTGCGCCTGTTTTGCACACTAAAGGAGAAATGACGATAGATTGGATATACATTTCATATTTTAGAACAAATTAATGATTCAATACAACTTTGGAGCATGTTACTCACTGGAAAGTTCATCCTCATAGAGAGCTTATCTTTCCAATTCCCACGAACGTTCACCCGGAGTTGTGCCCATGCCCTACGTGTAGTTGAAAGATAGCTAGTAATTATCCGAGAACCGCATATATGCAATAGCAAGTAAGATGACATTACCTATTTAACAGTTCAAATATCTTTGCGTACATGGACTCTAGTTTATCCATTGAGTCAAAGACATGGATCCGCAAGTGATCCATGTCAATTACGAATAGAGCCCAGTGGAATCTGCAAATTGGTTGAGATGACACATATGAAACTTTATGTATGCACATGATTGAAATTGGTACGAAAGGTAAAAAAAACTTACGCTGTGTTGTAGGACAGAAGGATAAACGTCTTGTAGTGGTGCTGCACCAGTACATTGTATATGTTATCCTCTGTTTGCTCCGGATATTGATCAACCATCGTGGTGTTGATTTTTCATGGGTCCATGAATCCATGTTTGGGATCTTCTTGCTTGTTGCAATATTGGATCGCCATTCTTCAATGGTTAAAAGAATTTAAGTCAGTTAAATACAAGGAGCTAAGGAATGAAATACATATAACTGAACAATACTTACAAAACCCACGTGGCTAAATACAGGTCCAATATGTCTTCGAATTGGATAAAGAAGTTGTCACCTCCATCGAAGAAATAGTCGAGTGAGTATTTTCCCATGACCATCTCTGTACCTCTGCTGGATTCTTGCATGTACCATTTATGGAAGAGGTACATCTGTGTAGGTAGCTATTTAACTTGATCCGGCTTTACAAGAGGCTTTCCAAGTTTGAACTTGTACTTCAGTGGAGCCTTCGTGAGGGGAGCACACCCGGATAATTGATTCATTGTTATTCCAGCAGATTCCATAAATTCTCTTAACTCCGTTCGAATATTTGGAACCGTGCTGAACTCCAGGGGGTTTTGAGGCTGCATGACGAGCTGCGGTACATCTCTGCCCTTTCTTTGTGCCTTGCCAGCAGCCTTCCGGATAGTCCTGTCATAGTTGAACTGTGGTTGAGGTTGCAGTTTAGGCTGTGGCGTTAGGTGCATCTTCTTAAAAAGTCCTTGGTCTCCTGGGGGATTTCGGGAGGCTTCTCAGGAGACTTCTTTTTGAAGTGAGCCTTGACTTCAGCTTGGACGGCCTCGTGCAGCTCCTTTGGAGTCATGTTGTACGTCGTTTTCTTTGGGGCTGGTGGGAGCGGGTCATGTTTAGGCCTCTTGCTTCTTGGTCCACTGGTTGACATTGACCGCGTGGCTTGAGCTCTACGCTTAGGAGGTGATGGAGGAGGCGAAGTAGGATGAGTTGCTGACCGTTTAGGAGTTGGTGCTCGTTGTGGCAACGAAAGAGGCTGAGCAGGCGGTGGAGTGGGAGACGACCGTTTAGGAGTCGGTGCTCGTTGAAGTGACATAGGAGGCAGAGGAGGCAGAGTTGGCGAAGGAGGCTGAGGAGACGGTCCACGTGGAGGCAACGGCGGAGGAGCGAAAGAAGAAACTGTTTGTCCTGGGAATATGATGAAGGGCTTCCTCCAAAGAAATATCTCCCGAGTTTTTCTCCTAGCGTCGTCTCCCCGTCTCCTCCGGGGATGTCCGCTCGAGATCTTCGTATCCGCATTCCACCTGTTCAACTTC
Organism: Oryza australiensis; assembly: GCA_019925245.2. Taxonomy (NCBI): domain Eukaryota; kingdom Viridiplantae; phylum Streptophyta; class Magnoliopsida; order Poales; family Poaceae; genus Oryza; species Oryza australiensis. The sequence continues at coordinate 1,221,192 of JAIFGZ020000436.1, forward strand.
CACTTTTGAGTACATAGGCAGAACGGGCATGCAGTGGTAGCTGCCATCTCGTTCTACTGGAATCGCCATGCCCGACGCGACCTGTTCGAGAATGGCACTTATTAGTTTGTAATGAATCTTGATTGTCAATTTATTTAAGGAAATATACAACATAAAAGTACGAACATACCTTTATTGTTATGTTCTTGAGTGGAATGTGCAGCTCACACGGTGTCCGCTACGTGATATCATCCACGGGGCATGGCGGACGGGCTTGAGCTTGTGGGGCCAACTCGCCTTTATTTCCTGTTGAAGCGTAGCTACTGCGGTGCTGCTGTAGTTGAGTTGTTGTTGCTGGATCTGGCTGTTGGCTAACCCAGTGGCTCCGCTCCTCTTCCAACCTTTGGGTCAACCTTTGGTCCACTTTTTGATCAATCTGCGAGATCCACATCTCCATTTCTGCAAACCTCGCATCCGTCTCTCGCTTTGACCTCATGCGGCTCCTATATGTGTCGACGTCCGGTTGAAACCCGTATTTCCAGGGAACGACGCCTTTTCCTCGCGTTCGTCATGGATGCTCGAGGTTCTGGAGTGCAAGCGTTAGCTTGTCCTTCTCTCTGTCGGGCTTGAATGAGCCTGAGGCAGAGGCCTCCAGCACTTCCTCTAATCCTCGTCTGGCCTTTTGGATTTCAGCGCCGAAGATAACTGGTCCATCTCAGGAATTAAGCGATCCGCCGTGAGCATAGAACCAATGTTTTGATCGTTCCAGCTAGTTGGCTGTGCCCGGAACGATACCTCGCGCTTCCAGGTCGGCTTCCATCTTCTCCTATTTCTGCATTGCCTTTTGATAGCCGTCTGACCCAAGCTTGTGATGGTATTTCTTCTTGGCGGCGTTCGCCTTGTTTTTTTCAATGACGGCTTGCGCTTCTTTCCCGGTCTTATGTTCCACAAAGTCCTCCCAGTGATCTCTGAGCTTTGGGAACTTGTCAAAGTCTGGATTCTAGCCCTTCAGGACGTATTTATTGTGTAACTCCTTCTTATAGTTCCTAAGGAGCTCAGCCATCTTCTTTCACGCCCAATCCTTGACCTTTGCCTGTTTGGAGTCTGGGATGGTGAACGTCTGTAGCACTGTCGTCCAGAGCATCTCTTTCTCTGTGTCCGAGAGATAGCTCTGCTCATCTCCTCCTGTCCTCGATCGCCTCCAGTTCACAACGCTGATGGGCACGTGATCCCTCACCACCCATCCGCTCTGTGCCACAAACTTCCTTGCGGCGTCCGCTGGGGCACTTGGTCGACCGTCCGGTGCTACTTCTGTTATGACATGTCGACCCTCAATACGCCTGCTGACACTGTGGTGCACACGTGCCCTCTTCTGTCCAATGGATGAGGAGCCTTGATTCCCCTCCTCGTTCCCCTCCTTGTTGAGGTGTTGATTTGGATCCTCGGTCCCCTCCTCAGTGTAATAATGGGTGCTACCGTGTGCAATCTCGTCAAGAAGAAACTGTTCGTCGTCACGATCAGCCATTGATTGTTGTGGATTCGAGGACTTAATCAAATAATTCTGAAAACAAAAAAGTTATTCAGTTAATACAGTATCAATTATTCAGTGAAATCATGTATGTCTACCTAGAAAAAAACATAGACAAGAAGAAGATGAAAAAAGGAGATGACATCCATCAGACACTAGATGAAATACGTCAAATCTTCCTTCTTCATATCTTTGTTTCTCTTTGTTAGATGAGGGGGAGAGGCAAGGTGTCACGCCCAGAAATACACACCAGAATTTCCGCAGCTAATTTGTGCATTACACCCTCGTCCAGGCATCAGCCGAGGTACACAAATCGACGTTATTGATAGTACAGAAACCTCGTCTCAGAAACAATATAAAAGAGTTACACAAATGCGGCGGAAAGGAAAAATAAAACTGACTTAAGCTAAACTTGACTCGAGCAAAGTGAAACGCCAACACCACAGCTAACCCTTGATGACGAACAAGCCTACACCTCCTCGGAGACCTCGATCTCAACCTCTGGTACTGAAGGGGGAAAAAGAAGCAAGGCTGAGTACAACCACCGTACTCAACAAGTCACACCGGAAAAGGGGACATGATGCAAGATAAATATCAAGGAAAAGGATAAGGCTCAATTTGCATAAACAACATTTACAGAAATGATAATAATATTTGAAGACAGTAAAACAGTAGTAATGATTAAGCAGTATTAAATAAACACTGTCCAACGTTAAAACCACGTTGCAACAGGCCCATCCATCCACCTGCACTGTCACGTTCCAACATTTCATTCAAGTAAAAGTGAAACTAATCAAGTTGAATCTGGTCGATCGCCCGTAACCGCGGGCACGACTATTCGAATAGTTTTACTCTGATCAGAGGTGTACAACTGTACCCACAAGACACAATCCCACGACACGTTACCGTGCGCCGGTGCACCACCACGGTACCCCGGAAAGGAATTGTGACAGGACCCTTCACATAACCCCCGCTAACCAATCGTACCACACCAAGGTTTCGCCCCCACTCCCATCGGGCAATGGGCAGCCCTCTCTAGTGCCGCGGTGAATCCAGAAGCTGATCAACCCTTAAAACCGGGGCCGACCCAACTCCATCACGCCCACCCTCTCTAGGATACGTCGGCTAGAGACAGCTATGCTACAGACCCAGCCATTACCCATGCTGGCTTGTGGTATGCACGGTACTTCTTTCAAGTTTTCCCAAGAACCGGTCCTTAATTGTCATGAGCACGCTAACCAAAATCCAACCATGTGCTCACGACCCACCCTTTTTAATAATTCAATATTATTAGAAATAGAGTCACAACTTAACCTCATCTGAGAGTTAACCTCTAGTAATAAACTTGATTAGTGTGATCCCCTTAAGTGAGCTAGTTGAGCTAAGCATAACCAAGCAAACCTTAAGCTATCATCTAGTCACATTGAACCCCAAGTTATCAATGGTATAAGGTAAACAATCCTACGGTTGAGTACAATAGGTATAATCATCCCATGAAATGATATTCTAAAACATATGCATTATTTAAGAGAAAAGAGATATTTATATAAACTAGGTACAACATGGTCAATGTAAGGTATGACCTGCCTTGTTCTGGAGACTGAGGAACCTCGGCGACTACTTCGAAGAGAACGGGCTCGCCGGAAAACTCGGGATCTACACGACAAACAAAGCACTCAACAAACACCCTAAAAGGTCTACTAAAACAGCACTGAAAAGTATTTTTAATGGATTCTTGACATTTTTCTGGATTTAATGAAATTTGAATGGGCTAAAACGGAGCTCGGATTCAAAAGATATGGATTTTAGAAGTTTAATTGCGATTTTTACACTAACAGAAAAGATTAAAACATTTATTGCGTAATTAAGCCCCCGGGTGACGCAAGCATGGCGCAGGCGGGTAGGGCTGACGTCAGCTGGCGCAAGCGGCTGACGCAAGCGGAGCGGGCGCTCGGTCCATGATGGACCGAGTCCACGGCGGCGGCGGCGAGCGCGGGGACACGCGGCACGCATCCGCGGGGAGCGGCGGCGATCGGACGGCGACGGCTTGGGCGGGAGCGAACGGTCCAGATCCGCCCGATCCGAAGGATCGGACGGTTCGGATCGTGGATAGGGTAAGGGTTTTGGGCGGCGGCCGATGGGCGGACACGCGGCGACCATCACGAGCGCGGCGATCGGATCGGACGGCGGTGGCACTGGGCGAGATCGGACGGTTCGAATCCACCCGATCCGACCGATCGGACGGCTCCGAAGGGACGGCGCTAGGGTTAGGGCACGGCAGCGGCAGCTCGAGCTCGCCCGCCGGCCATGGCCGTGCGGTGGCCGGCCGATCTCCAGCGGCACAAGCAACGGCGACGGAGGGCGCTGCACGGCGCGGAAGACGACGGCGAAGGGTGGGGCGGTTCGAGGAGATGGTTCGAGAGGCGGCACGGGAAACCGGAGGGAGTGGAAAGAAGCGGCGGCGCGTACTCACCAGAGTCGAAGAAGATGACGATGGCGGCAACGGTTTTTGGGGCTAACACACGAGAGCGGCAAAGGGGAAACGCGCGGCGGTGGCGAGGGAACTTTATAGGGGCGCAAAGAGATCGGAAGGTGCACGGGATAGACGCGGATTCATCGCCGTTGGTTACGGACTCGGAGAGAGAGAGAAACAGCGGTGACAAAATCCGCGCGGATAGGGTTTCCTTTGAACGCGATAGGCGTGGGGATGGATGTGGCGGCGCGGGATCGGGCCCAGCATGGGTCCGACGTGGCACAGGCTCACGCGGGAGCGGAGCGGAGCGACACCGAGCATGGCGGGGCGGTGGCTGGGCCGACCGGGCGTGGGGACGGAGACCCGACAGGCGAGGCCCACCTGTCGGTGGCCCGCAGAGCGAAGGAGGGTTTGCGGACTTCGCGGCGCGGCTGGCGTCGTGGGCACCGGCCCACGACCGAAGGGGAGGCGGTGCGCGCGCGGGAGCGACTCGGGCCGGGGGAAAGCCGGGCCGACGGCCCAAGCCGAAAGGGGGGAGCGGGAAACCATACGGCGGTACGGAAAAAGAAAAAGAAAAAGGAAAAGGATTTTTGGGGCTTAATTAAATTTCTGATTTCTTGTTTAATTGATTAAAAATACTTAGTGTGCTCTAAAAATTCCAGTAAAAATCCTGTTAGTGCATTTTGACATGCAGAATTCAAGAAAAATCCTACGACGTCGTTTCCATTTATTAGTTGCATTTTAAAATTACTGGTTGGCTCCAGATTAATTCCAGAAATTCCAATTATTTCAGGGTAAATTATTTAAACAATTTAGGGCAAAACTCGGGGTGTGACAACCTACCCCCTTAAACGGAATCTCGACCCGAGATTCGAAGGTGTCGGCGAAAGGTGCGGGTGCGCGGCCTTTAGCTCATCTTCTCTTTCCCAAGTAGCTTCTTCCTCGGAGTGATGAGTCCACTGAACTTTGCAAAACCTGATAACCTTGTTCTGAGTCCTTCTCTCGCTGATCTCGAGAATACGTGCTGGTCTCTCTACGTAGGTCAAGTCCTCTTGAATTTCGATGCAGTCGGACTCGCCGCTCTTCGGTACCCTTAAACACTTCTTTAAGCTGGGACACATGAAACACGTCGTGAATACCGGCTATCTTTGGAGGGAAGCTCAAGCCGATAGGCTACTTCTCCTCGACGTTCCCAGTCGTATGGTCCCACAAAACGTGGTGCCAACTTGCCTTTGGTTTGGAAACGGTGTACCCCGGAGTGGTGCAACGCGAAGATACACAAAATCCCCTGCTTCAAAAGCGAGGTCTCTTCGATGATTGTCTGCGTAGCTTTTCTGTCGGGATTGCGCAATCTTCAACCTTTCCCGAATCGTTCAGACCTTTGCCTCTGCTTCACTTATTACTTCTGTGCCAAACAACTGGCGTTCACCAGTCTGATCCCAGAAAAGGGGTGTGCGGCACTTCCGTCCATACAATGCTTCATATGGTGCCATTTGAATGCTGGCTTGATAGTTGTTGTTATAGGAGAATTCTGCATAGGGCAAGCTTTTGTCCCACGCTATTCCAGAATCAAGCGCACACGCTCTCAACATGTCTTCCAAAATTTGATTCACTCTCTCAGTTTGACCATCTGTTTGGGGATGATAGGCCGTACTAAAATTCAAACGGGTACCGAGCTCTTCTTGCAACTTCTTCCAGAACTTGGAAGTAAACTAACTTCCCCTATCAGACACGATCCTTTTAGGCACGCCATGCAAACACATGATCCTTGCGAGATAAAGCTCTGCTAGCTTCTTCCCCGAGTAGGTAGTATGCACTGGTATGAAGTGGGCCACCTTGGTGAGTCGGTCCACAACGACCCAAATTGAGTCATATCCTGACAATGTGCGGGGTAAACCCGTGATGAAATCCATTCCAATTTCTTCCCATTTCCACTCTGGAATCTGGAGGGGTTGCAACAGCCCGGTGGGCCGTTGATGTTCTGCCTTAACCCGCTGACAAACATCACAAAGTGCAACAAACTCAGCTATCTCCGTCCTCATACTGACCCATCAAAACTTTTCTTTAAGATCTTGATACATCTTTGTACTGCCTGGGTGAATTGAGTATTGAGTTTGGTGAGCTTCCGTAAGGATCATTTTTTTCAAATCCTTGTCTTCTGGCACACACAATCTCTTTCCCATCTAGATTGTGCCGTGCTCGTCTTCTGTAAAACCACGGGCTTTTCCAACCCTCATGTTCCTCTTGAGTTCGGTCATCTCAGGATCTGATGCCTGAGCAGCCCGAATTTGATCTATGAGAGTGGGTTGGGCTTCCAAAGCAGCCACAAAACCAAAATCCACCACTCGTAGATTTAGATACTCGAATTCTTGCTGCAACTGCTCGCACATTCTTTCGACATTGAGGGTGGTGCAGTAACTCTTTCGGCTTAGCACATCTGCAACCACATTAGCTTTGCCAGGATGGTAATGTATCCCCAAATCATAATCTTTGATCAGTTCGAACCATCTTCGTTGTCGAAGGTTCAAATCCGGTTGGGTGAAAATATACTTGAGACTTTTATGATCCGTATACACTTCACAACGATTACCAATTAGGTAGTGTCGCCAAATCTTCAGGGCATGAACCACTGCGGATAATTCCAGATCATGAGTTGGATAGTTGTTTTCATGCAGGCGCAATTGACGAGAAGCATATGCGACCACTTTACCTTCCTGCATCAACACACATCCCAACCCTTGGCGAGATGCATCACAATAAACTTGGAAGTCCTTTGCTGGATCTGGCAGTATCAACACTGGTGCAGACACCAACTTCCTCTTAAGCTCTTCAAAACTCTTGTTACATTCTGCCGACCACTTAAATTTCTCATCTTTCTTCAACAGTTGAGTCATCGGCTTGGTGATTTTGGAGAAGTTCTCAATGAAACGGCGGTAGTAACCCCGCAAGTCCAAGGAAACTTTGGATCCGCATGACCGTTTTGGCGGGGTCCACTTGGTAAGCGATTCCACATTCGCTGGATCCACGGCTACTCCTTGGGCATTCACAATGTGGCCGAGGAACGTACTTCCTTTAACCGAGAAAGCACACTTGCTAAACATGGCGTAGAGTTGATGATCCCTCAACTTCTCGAGCACTATCCAAAGATGTTGCCCATGTTCTTCCTCCGTTTTAGAGTAGACCAACATGTCGTTAATGAACACCACCACAAATTTATCCAAGAACTCCATAAACACCTTGTTCATCAGATTCATAAAGAAGGCCGGTGCGTTGGTCAATCCAAAAGACATGACCGTACACTCATACAGGCCGTACCTGGTGGTGAAAGCGGTCTTGGGAATGTCCTCTTCCCAAATTCTCAACTGGTGATAGCCTGATCGCAGGTCTATCTTGGAAAACACCTTGGCCCCTTTGAGTTGATCGAATAAATCATCAATCCGTGGTAGAGGATACTTGTTCTTGATAGTGACCTCATTGAGTGCGCGATAATCGACACACATTCTCTTGGTCTTGTCTTTCTTCTCCATGAAGATCACCAGAGCACCCCAAGGCGACATGCTCAGGCGGATATACCTTTTGTGCAACTGTTCATCCACTTGCTTCTTTACTTCGGCCAACTCGTTGGCTCCCATCCTATACGGCCTCTTGTGTATTGGGGCTGTCCTGGGTACTAAATCGATCCGGAATTCAATTTCCCTTTCTGGTGGCATCTGAGTTAAGTCTTCAGGGAAAACTTCAGGGTATTCTCTGACGATGGGGATATCCTCTAACTTCATAGGGGTCTTTGCCGCCACTTCGGACGATCTACCGGCGGAAACATGATTCAAACTTGCTACGGTCTTGGCTTGCATGGGAGAACGAAAAACAATTCCTTCTCCTTTCATATTGATTAAAGTAATGGTGCGACTAGCGCAGTCAATTCCTTCTCCTTATGTCTGGACAACCAATCCATTCCAAGAATGACATCTATGCCTTTGGAATGAAGGATGATGAGGTTGGCTAGAAACATAGATCCTTGGATTTCTATGGTCACTGAGGGACAATACTGAGTAGTATTCTAGGGGTTTGAACCCGCATAGGTATCTTAAGTCCCACTACTGACAACCCATGTGCCCCAACAAACTGCTTTGAGATAAATGAATGTGTAGCGCCAGAATCAAATAATACTGTGGCAGGACTACAGTTTACAGGAAACATACCCAGTATAACTTCAGGAGTGGTCTGTGCTTCCTCGACGAACGCATGGTTCACCCGGGCCTGGATGAACCATGGCCCAGCGCGTCTTGGCTTTGGACACTTGTCTGCAAAATGCCCGGGGTCACCACAGTTGAAACAGACTCCTGGCTTTCCTCCACAGTCCTTCCTTGGAGGTGGTGGCTATGACTGTTGTTGAGGTGGCGCCGTTGGAAGACGCGGGGCTGGAGTGCGCTGTTGTTGACCACTGCCACTGCTGCCAGTTTGGAAATTCCCTGGGTGATAAGGTCGATGCTGACGAACAATCATGGTGGTAGGTCCACTCGACTTCCGAGGCATGAAACGCGGCCTCTTCGATTTCCTTCTTGTTGAGGAGGTCGGGACGGATTGCTTTTCTCTTCTTGATCATCTTGTTGCGCTGATCTTCCTGTCGAATGGCCTTGTCAACCAGCTTTTCAAAGTTAGCATACTCTCCGGAGATTAGCTTGTCCGTGAGTTCATCATCCAAACCAGCCAAAAACTTTTCCTGCCTTTCTGCATCGGTGCGCACATCTTCTGGGGCATAACGGGCAAGACGATTGAACTCATGCAGATACTCAGTAACTGATCTGTTACCCTGCTCAAGAGAACGGAACTCACGCTTTTTCTATGCAACTATTCCCGCAGGAATGTGTGCGGTCCTGAAACTGCGACGGAACTCTTCCCATGTAACTGCTGCTCCCGCTGGGCGAGTAACCAAGTAGTTGTCCCACCAAGCTGAAGCAGGACCCTGCAACTGATGAGTGGCAAACGAGACTTTCTCCTGGTCCGTGCACTGCAGAAGATCTAACTTCTTCTCTATGGCATGAAGCCAATCATTAGCCTCCATGGGATTAGTGGTACTGGAGAAGGTCGGCGGTCGGACACGAAGGAACTCTGGCAACTTGGACTGGGGTGGTGGGGCGGCAAATTGATTGTTCTGCTGCTGCTGTTGCTGCTGCATTTGTTGCAACATCTGCTGTTGCATCTGTTGGTGTTGTTGTTGCATCTGCTGCATCATTGCAGCCATCATCTGTGTCTGTGAAGCAAGCACTTGAGCAATGGTGGGGTTCTCGGGTGGCGGTGGAGGAGCATTGCCATTGGCGTCGTGAGCCTCGTTGTTGTTGGCACCTGACTGCCCATTGTTGCTGTTCGCTCCGCTGGTCCTGGTGTTCACCATCTGGTGGGGGCAACCGAACCGAAGAGAGAGGGAAGAAAAACAGACGGACTTAGAACTAATCTTTATTATTGGAATTCAAATGCATTGTTCTGATCTTTGACTAAAAACAAGGAAAAGTACCAAACATCCTTAATTGGTCAGCCATATCACGCTTGATATCGACTGCCAGCTATCCCACACACAGCAGCCTAACACACAGCAACTACCAAGAAGAAAAACTAAGCTAAACGATAAAACTAAGGAGGGCAACTAGAACGATCCGCGAGGCGAGGAGTCAAAACTGCTTCCTTCAGAAGATCCCTATTCTTCAGAACAACTCCTAGAGTCCTCTGGCGTCACCTCGGACTTCGACTCTTCTGAATCGGTTGCTGTAGCCCAACCAATCCTGCCTCTTCCCTCCGAGGAATCTCGAGTCTCTTCTGATTCCATGTCTTCAGTTGAATTCTCTGAGCTTGGGTCACTGGAGATGGAGACCCAACCGTTACTGCCACCTCCGCCTTGATACGCCGAAGCTGGAGCAAAGGTGAGAGCAGTAACTCGCAAGCAGAGGAACTGGAACAGCGCTGAACTGGAGCGGGTGGAGCTGGAGTGGCCGGAGAAGCTGGAGGAGGTGGTGGAATCCGAGGCGCCGCCTAGATACGGACAGGAGCGGTGGTGGTCTTTCGAGGTGTAGTGCGAATCCTAACACCAACTGGTGCCGGGAGTCCCTTCAATTCAGCTACCTCCTTCTTAAGACGAACCACTTCGTCCTGCAGTCGCACAATCCTTAGCATCTTCTTGTCATTCAGCTCTTTGGTTGCCTTGTGTAGGTCAGAGTGCATCTTGTCCAGGCCTTTGATCACGGTGCACATGTGGCCGAAGGTAGAGTCGTTCTCCTCTGTTGTAGACTTGAATGCACTGACCTCGGAGGAACTACCTCGACGGGGATGGTAGCGGTAGGAGGAGGTGCGAAGGTCAGCATCATGCAGCTCCCTCATCCTGGCCAACATCAGGTAGGCGGCTTCTTGACAAGCGTGATCCGACGTGCCTCCGGAAGCTATGACCTCCATGTTGGGAAGACACGTTCCCACAAACCCGTGAACCTCCAACCGAACATGGTAGGGCAACTCGCCACTGAGAGGCACAACTGTTGTATACTCCGGTGCTTCAGGATATCCGACTGCAAGGGCCATACGCGCCAGTTCTGCAACAAAACCCGTCATCCCTTTTCCGCAGTGCGTCGCGGGAACCTGCCATCTATAGAAACAAAGGAGTGGGAAAATCAAAACATGCTCAAAACCCACGACCAACGCCCCATTTTCGCAATTCCTAAACCCTAGACTCCTCTTTTCAAAACACCCCTTTTTTTTAAACATATGCAAATGAAAAGAATTAGAGGGCTCTTAAGGTTTCCGGTTGGCTCGTCCTACGAGTCAAAGGAAGGCTCTGATACCAACTTGTCACGCCCAGAAATTCACACCAGAATTTCCGTAGCTCATTTGTGCATTACACCCTCGTCCAGGCATCAGCCGAGGTACACAAATTGACGTTATTGATAGTACAGAAACCTCGTCTTAGAAACAATATAAAAGAGTTACACAAATGCAGCGGAAAGGAAAAATAAAACTGACTTAAGCTAAACTTGACTCGAGCGAAGCAAAACGCCAACACCACAGCTAACCCTTGACGACGAACAAGCCTACACCTCCTCGGAGACCTCGATCTCAACCTCTGGTACTGAAGGGGGAAAAAGAAGCAAGGCTGAGTACAACCACCGTACTCAACAAGTCACACCAGAAAAGGGGACATGATGCAAGATAAATATCAAGGAAAAGGATAAGGCTCAATTTGCATAAACAGCATTTGCAGAAATGATAATAATATTTGAAGACAGTAAAACAGTAGTAATGATTAAGCAGTATTAAATAAACACTGTCCAACGTTAAAACCACGTTGCAACAGGCCCATCCATCCACCTGCACTAGTCACATTCCAACATTTCATTCAAGTAAAAGTGAAACTAATCAAGTTGAATCTGGTCGATCGCCCGTAACCGCGGGCACGACTATTCGAATAGTTTTACTCTGATCAGAGGTGTACAACTGTACCCATAAGACACAATCCCATGACACGTTACCGTGCGCCGGTGCACCACCACGGTACCCCGGAAAGGAATTGTGACAGGACCCTTCACATAACCCCCTCTAACCAATCGTACCACACCAAGGTTTCGCCCCCACTCCCATCGGGCAATGGGCAGCCCCCTCTAGTGCCGCGGTGAATCCGGAAGCTGATCAACCCTTAAAACCAAGGCCGACCCAACTCCATCACACCCACCCTCTCTAGGATACGTCGGCTAGAGACAGCTACGCTACAGACCCAGCCATTACCTATGCTGGCTTGTGGTATGCATGGTACTTCTTCCAGGGTTTCCCAAGAACCGGTCCTTAATTGTCATGAGCACGCTAACCAAAATCCAACCATGTGCTCACGACCCACCCTTTTTAATACTTCAATATTATTAGAAATAGAGTCACAACTTAACCTCATCTGAGAGTTAACCTCTAGTAATATACTTGATTAGTGTGATCCCCTTAAGTGAGCTAGTTGAGCTAAGCATAACTAAGCAAACCTTAAGCTATCATCTAGTCACATTGAACCCCAAGTTATCAATGGTATAAGGTAAACAATCCTATGGTTGAGTACAATAGGTATAATCATCCCATGAAATGACATTCTAAAACATATGCACTATTTAAGACAAAAGAGATATTTATATAAACTAGGTACAACATGGTCAATGTAAGGTATGACTTGCCTTGTTCTGGAGACTGAGGAACCTCGACGACTACTTCGAAGAGAACGGGCTCGCCGAAAAACTCGGGATCTACACGACAAACAAAGCACTCAACAAACACCCTGAAAGGTCTACTAAAACAGCACTGAAAAGTATTTTTAATGGATTCTTGACATTTTTCTGGATTTAATAAAATTTGAATGGGCTAAAACGGAGCTCGGATTCAAAAGATATGAATTTTAGAAGTTTAATTGCGAGTTTTACACTAACAGAAAAGATTAAAACATTTATTGCGTAATTAAGCCCCTGGGTGATGCAAGCATGGCGCGAGTGGGTAGGGGCGTCGTGTGGCGCAAGCGGCCGACGCAAGCGGCGCGGGCGCTCGGTCCACGGTGGACCGAGTCCACGGCGGCGGCGAGCGCGTGGGGACACGCGGCACGCATCCGCGGAGCGGCGGATCGGACGGCGACGGCTTGCACGGGAGCGAACGGTCTAGATCTGCCGATCCGAAGGATCGGACGGTTCGGATCGCGGCTAGGGTTAGGGTTTTGGGCGGCGGCCGATGGGCGGACACGCGGCGGCCATCCGAGCGCGGCGATCGGATCGGACGGCGGTGGATCTGGGCGAGATCGGACGGTTCGGATCCACCCGATCCGACCGATCGGACGGCTCTGAAAGGGCGGCGCTAGGGTTAGGGCACGACAGCGGCGGCTCGAGCTCGCCCGCCGGCCATGGCCGTGCGGCGGCCGGCCGATCTCCGGCGACATAGGCAACGGCGACGGAGGGCGCTGCGTGGCGCGGAAGACGACAGCGGAGGGTGGGATGGTTCGGGCGATGGTTCGAGAGGCGGCACGGGAAACCGGAGGGAGTGGAAAGAAGCGGCGCGCGCACTCACCGGAGTCGAAGAAGACGACGATGGCGGCGACGGTTTTGGGGCTAACACACGAGAGCGGCAAAGGGAAACGCGCGGCGGCGAGGGAACTTTATAGGGCGCAAAGAGATCGGAAGATGCACGGGATAGACGCGGATTCGTCGCCGTTGGTTACGGACTCGAAGAGAAGAGAGAAACGGTGGCGGCGAAATCTGCACGGATAGGGTTTCCTTTGAACGCGGTAGGTGCGGGGATGGATGCGGCGGCGCGGGATCGGGCCGGCACGGGTCCAACGTGGCACGAGCTCACGCGGGAGCGGAGAGGAGTGGTGGCGCGCATGGCGGGGCGGCGGCTGGGCCGACCGGGCGCGGGGACGGAGACCCGACAGGCGGGGCCCACCTGTCGGTGGCCCGCGGAGGGAAGGAAGGTTTGCAGACTTCGCGTCGCGGCTGGCGTCGTGGGCTCCGGCCGACGACCGAAGGGGAGGCGGCGCGCGCGCGGGAGCGGCTCGGGCGGGAATGCCGGGCCGACGGCCCAAGCCGAAGGGGAGCGAGAAACCGTGCGCGACGGAAATAGAAAAAGAAAAAGGAAAAGGATTTTGGGGCTTAATTAAATTTCGATTTCTTATTTAATTGATTAAAAATAATTAGTGTGCTCTAAAAATTCCAGTAAAAATCCTGTTAGTGCATTTTGACATGCGAGAATTCAAGAAAAATCCTACCATGTCGTTTCCATTTATTAGTTGCATTTTAAAATTACTGGTTGGGCAAAACTCTATATTAATTCAAGAAATTTCGATTATTTCAGGGTAAATTATTTAAACAATTTAGGGCAAAACTCGGGGTGTGACACAAGGGGAGGAGGAAGAGGAGGAAGAGGAGGGGAGGGGCAAGGGAAGAAGGAAGAGGAGGAGGCAGTGGTGGTCGTGGCTGCGGTGGCGACGACGTGGATGTGGGGGATGGCACAATGGGGGGCGACAGCGACATGGATGGGGGCGACAAGATGGATGATGGGCGGCAGCGGAACGAGAACGATGCCGGTGCCGACGGCGATGCCGATGAGCACCTAGAGGCGAAGCCCAAACACCGCCGTCATATGCAACAGCCACCCGTTGAGGTACCTGGCCCTCCACCCTAACCCTAACCCTAAACCCTAAACCCTAAACCGAACGAACACACGAAACTATCGTTCGGTCGTTCGTTCTTTCACGTCCGTTCGTTCGTTCACGTACGTTCGTTCATGTTCGTTCATTCGTTCACGTTCGTTTGTTCACGTCCATTCGTTCTATCATACGTTCTATCATACATTCACGTCCGTTCGTCTGGAGGAGAGAAAGAGAGGAGGATGACGTGAGGGATATATGGTTGAGAGGAGAGGAAGTGGAGAGGAGAGGAGAGAAAGAGAGGACGATGCATGCCGAGGTACGTTGTAACGACCGAATGAACGACCGACCGACCGACCGAACGAAACTCGTTCGTTCGTTCATTCACGTCTGTTCGTTCATTTTATTGTTCTCATTCGTTCTATCGTACGTTCACGTACGAACGACCGAACGAATGAAACTCGTTCGTTCGTTCATTCCCGTCCGTTTGTTCATTTTATCGTTCTCGTTCGTTCTATCGTACGTTCACGTACGAACGACCGAACGAACGAATGACCAACGACCGACCGAACGAACGAAACTCGTTCATTCACGTCCATTCGTTTTATTGTTATCATTCGTTCAAAAAAACAAAATTCACATTCACAAGTTCACATTCACATTCAAATTAAAATCTATTCATCCATGCATTCAAAATTAAATAAAAAGTCCATAAGTCCATTTAATACACATTTAATACATCGTTCGTTAACGTCCGTTCAAATCATCGGTACACATAAAGTACATTCTAACATTTTAAATTTCATACACATCAAAATTTAAAAATTTAATAAAAATTTCACATTCTAACATCTCTAATTAACATTTCATTCATTTCTAAAATTTGGCGTGGGGAGGCGTCGGGCGGCGGCGGCGTCGAGGGAGGCGGGGCGGCGGCGGCATGGAGGAGGTAGTGGCGGCGGCTGGGGTGGCGGCGGCGTTGAGGGGAGGCAATGGTGGCCGGCGCGCAGCAGGCAGGCAGAGGGCGGCGGCTTGAAGGGCGCGCGACAGCGACGGTGAGGAGGGAGGCAGGGTGCGGCAGCGACGATGACGGCGATGCCGGCCCTAAACCCTAGCCATACGCATCACACACAGAGGGAAAAAAAGGGGGCCGACGGCGGCTAACCTGCGGCGCGGCGGCTGGCAATGGCGTCTCCCCGGCGACGGCGGGTCTTCGACGATGACGACGGCGACGAAGATGGCGGTGTGGCGGCTTTGGCTTCTAGGGCTCGGCGACGGCGACGAAGACGATGAAGTTGTGCGCAAAAACGGCTAAATGTTGGATCCTTCGTGGCCCCTACTATATATAGTCATCGGGCTCTTTTGTCCTGGTTTAAGCCACGAACCGGGACTAAAGATACATTAGTCCCTGTTGGTGGCTTCAACCAGGACAACAGATAACTCTTTAGTCTCGGTTGAAGGCACCAACCGGGACTAAAGATGGCGGAGCAGCCACGTGGCCCTAATAGGTGAGAATCTTTAGTCCTGGTTGGTGGCTTCAACCGGGACTAAAGATATTTTCCCGCCTTTCCAAATTCATTTTTTGTCCCGGTTTGTATTAAAAACCAGGATTAAATATTTAAATAGTACCATATTATAATGTATTTTAAATTATAATAATCACATCATATTTTAATTTTAATAAATAATATATAATTAACATATATATAATTAAATTCTAACAATCATATATAATTAAATATTTTAAATATAAATAATAACATATAATTAATATTTGTCATATTAAAAACTACTTTAAATTTAAATAACAATATATAATTAACGTATGGCCTATTTGAAAAATATTTTCAATATAAATAATAATATGTTATTAACATTTGACCTATTCAAAAGTATTTTAAATTCTAACAATCATATGTAATTAACATTTGACCTATTCAAAAGTATTTTAAATTCTAACAATCATAAGTAACTAACATTTGTCGTATTTTAAATTCTAAAAATAATATTCAATAATTTACAATAATTTACGATAAATTCAAATGGTTACAATAATATTAAAAATTCAATTTAATTAAGATTGTCCATACAAAAATTTAGCTAAGTGATGGTTGTCCTCACGTACTTTCTTCGCACAATTGTTCCTTCATTATGATCGTTGCGTGAGTAAGGGGTGTCTTCATTTGATAGGAGGATGCTCGGGTCAACTGCCACCACGAACGAAGGTTGTCTGTCAAACTAATCGGAATCTTTGTCACTTATATCCTCGACTCCCACGATTTTTATTTTGCCTGGGAGAACCACCTGACGCTTGGCTCGTCGGACCCTTTCACCTTCTTTGCTTTGCTAGACATATCCTTGACATAGAAAACTTGACGTACATCATTGCCAAGAACGAAGGGTTCGTCTAAGTATCCAACCTTGCTCAGGTCGACCGTTGTCATCCCACTTGCATCAATGATTACGCCTCCACCATTGAGCCTAACCCACTGGCACCGAAACAGAAGGACCTTCAGAGGTCCATAGTCGAGCTCCCATATGTCATCGATGCTGCCGTAATATATACTAGCCATACCCTCGTATCCTACGGCATCGATGCAAACAACGCTATTCTGATTCGTGCTCTTCAAGTCTTGGGCCCGTGTGTAAAATGTGTACCAATTAATTTCATATGCATGGAATGTGGTGATCGAGCAAGATGGTCCCCTCGCCAAGAAGGCTAGTTGTTGGTCAATGTTCGCGTTGCCCATGAGACATTGTCGCATCCAAGCAGGGAATGCATCGATGTGATGGTGTGTAATCCAAGCATCCATCTTACCGATCTTTTTCGAGCGAACAATCGCCAAGTGCTCCTCGATGTAAGGAGCCATCAATGAAGATTATTGCAACACGGTCCAATGTGCTTTGCTGAACAAGTCATTGTCTATGTTCATTATCGTCTTCCTTTCAAGAGTTCCCTTCCCCCGTAGTCTACCTTCATGGCTTGATTCAGGGACCCCGATGGGACGAAGGTCTTCAATAAAGTCGACGCAAAACTCAATCACCTCCTCTGTTCCATATCCCTTGGCGATGCTGGCCACCGGACAAGAACGGTTATGGACATACTTCTGTAGAACGCCCATATACCTCTCGAAAAGGAACATGTTGTGTAGGAATACCGGACCGAGGATACGGATCTCTTTGACAAGGTGGCATAGGAGATGCGTCATGATATTGAAGAAGGAAGGAGGAAAGATTATCTCAAAGCTGACAAGACATTGGACCACATCATTTTGAAAGTCTTCTAGTCTATCTGGATCGATGATCTTCTATGAAATTGCGTTCAGAAACAGCTTTGTTATTGTTGCCCGGACATTATCGGGAAGGATACCCCGAATTATAACGGGAAGCAGCAGTGTCATTAGCACGTGGCAGTTATGGGACTTTAGATTTGTGAACTTCTTATCCTTCGTGCTTATTATTCCCTTTATATTCGAGGAGTATCCAGACGGTACCTTGATGCTCTCTAGGCATTCAAACATTATTTCCTTCTCTACCTTGCTCAGAGTGTAGCTAGCTGGACTTAGGTAGTGGGCTCCTTTCTCCTTTGGTTATGGGTGAAGGTCGTCGCGTTGAGCCATATGTTTCAGATCGTTACGTGCCTCAAGTGTATCTTTTGATTTTTCATATACACCTAGGAAGCCCAGCAGGTTTACACAAAGGTTCTTAGTGAGGTGCATCACATTGATTGCGTGGCGGACGTCCAAGACTTCCCAATAGGGCACCTCCCAAAAAATTGACTTCTTCTTCCACATCACCGCGTGACCACCTTCACTTGCTATAGGTTGGTTGCCCGGTCCCTTTCCAAATACTACTTTGAGGTCTTTCACCATGGCAAACACAGCCTTTCCGTTGCGATGCTTTGGCTTAGTACGATGGTCTGCCTTTTGATCAAAATGTTTGTCTTTTCTCCGGATAGGGTGGCTTGAACCAAGAAAGCAACGATGGCCCATGTACTCTACCTTCTTACAGTGTTTTAGGTACGTACATTCGGTCTCATCCAAACAATGGGTGCAAGCGTTGTACCCCTTGTTTGATTGTCCGAATAGGTTGCCAAGTGCAGGTCAATCGTTGATGCTAACAAACAGCAACCCTCGTAGGTTAAACTGCTCCTGTTTATCCTCATCCCACACGGGGACACCTTCTTGCTTCCACAGCAGGTTTAGATCTTCGATCAGCGGTCTCAGGTACACATCGATGTCGTTACCAGGTTGCTTCGGGTCTTGAATAATAACCGGCATCTGAATATACTTCCGCTTCATGCATACCCAAGGCCGGAGGTTGTAGATACACATCGTTACAAGCCAAGTGCTATGCCCACTGCTCATCTCTCTAAAAGGATTCATGCCATCCGTACTAAAGCCGAACCTTAGGTTTCTTGCATCCTCGCCGAAGTCTTTAAATGTTCTTGCGATGTTTTGCCACTGCGACCCATCGACGGGATGTCTCAGCATGCCATCTTGTAGGCGTTCTTCCGCGTGCCAGTGCATCATCCTTGCATGCTCCTTGTTCCTGAACAGACGCTTCAGTCGTGGTATTATAGGAAAATACCACATCACCATAGCAGGAACCCTTTTCTTCAAAGGTTGTCCGTTAACTTCGCCTGGATCATCTCGTTTGACCTTGTACCGAAGAGATTTACAAACCGGACATGCTTCTAGGTTCTCATACTCCTCACCATGGTAGAGGATACAATCGTTAGGACATACCTCCAGTTCTAGAGGACAGACTAACTTCTTAGCCTCGTACGTTGATTCCGTCAATTTGTTTCCCTCTGGAAGAATGTTCTTCATGAGTTTTAGTAACTCGCCAAATGCCTTGTCACTGACACCATTTTTGGCCTTCCATTGCAAGAATTCCAGCGTGGTACCCAACGTTTTGTGCC
The DNA here is from genome assembly GCA_019925245.2 of Oryza australiensis. Classification (NCBI taxonomy): domain Eukaryota; kingdom Viridiplantae; phylum Streptophyta; class Magnoliopsida; order Poales; family Poaceae; genus Oryza; species Oryza australiensis. The sequence continues at coordinate 1,240,237 of JAIFGZ020000436.1, forward strand.
CCTGTTCACAGCCTGGGTACAAGGACGTTTTGTGGTCCGCCAACATACGCTCCAATTTCCGCACCTCCTTTTCACCTTCGCAGTCCCCCTGTACATCGCGCAACTTCTGACCAAGGTAATCGGAATCGTCGTTTTCTTCAGCATCCCCGCCCGCCTCGCCTGGTGTATTCTCTTCAAACCCACCGTATTGACCATAGTCCGGAATGTTGTCGTCGTCTTCTTTATCTTCTTCCATTGCAACCCCCACCTCTCTGTGCGATGTCCAGCAATTGTAGTGAGGCATGAATCCTGACTGAAACAAGTGGGCATGAATAATTCTTGATGTAGAATACTCCTTCTCATTTTTTAACTTTTTGCATGGACAACGTATGAAACCCTTCTGCTTGTTGGCATCGGCCACACTCAAATAATAATGCACACCTTGAATAAACTTTGTCGCCAGTCGATCCGTGTTGTATATCCATTGCCGATCCATCTACATGGAATACACAAAAATCATAAGAAAAATCCACGAAATTCAAACCATTAAAATATTATTATAATAATTATATATATATATATTTGTAATCAGACAATAATTATATATAGGAGGAGGAAGGAGTATAAAAAGATACCCATCTTTAGTCTCCGTTGGTGTTACCAACCGGCACTAAAGATCAAAATAATACATACGCAATACTACCGTTGACACACACCATCGAGCAACTGTAGATACTGCTACTTGTAGTGAAGAACAGGTCGCGCAACAACAGAACGCAAACTAGAGGAACATGAGGTGATTCGTTTACCTCAAATACGGTTTTTCTCAGTTGCAAATAGCTGCGGCTTGCAGCTCCGGAGGCCAAAAACAACAACAGCGGGAAGCTATGGAGGAGAAGAAGAAGTGGCGGGTAGACGGAGACGGGACGGGTGTGTTGCGGAGAATGGGAGAAATTGAGAGGAACGTGTGGCTGCGCGGTCGCAAATTAGAATTATTTTTAAAAGGTCTTTTGAAGTAGTAAACATAAAATTAATTAATTATTTTAAAAATTCTTTTTAATATATGTAGTGTACATATTTCTATTTTTACGATCTTAAAATTACCTTACTTTTCTAATCTACTATCAAATTTTCTATATTATTCCTTTGTCATCTATTCTATAACTTTTTTGTTCAAAAGATTCTCTCTTATCATTTTTCATAAATATTTTTAGACAAAATTATACGTACTAAATTCCTACAAATGTAACGTGCTAAACATACTTTTCCTCCTCTTTATTTTTCCAAACATTTTCTCAACACAATGTAATATGCTTAGTAAAATAATTGTCTAAATAAATTTTCTCTCTCTTCATGTTTGCATAAAAATCTAGAGATGAAAATGTGTAGAAAACATCCGTAAAAAGCGAAATGCTAAGCATAGATCATAAGAGAAAGAAGTTGCTAACCTTTTAAATAGGAAAGATTTGTGTATTATCACCAAAACAAAATCACAAAAAATATTGGCAGCACCTCCCCTCTAGCTGGAGCGAAAGTTTGAAGACAAGTGGAGCTGGCTTGGGCTGAAGGAGGAAGGAGTATAAAAAGGAACTTCATCTTTAGTCCCGGTTGGTGTTACCAACCGACATTAAAGATCAAAATAATCTTTAGTCCCGGTTGGTAACACTAACCGGGACTAAAAATAGGATCTTTAGTCCCGGTTGGTGTTACCAACCAGGACGAAAGATCCCCGGCCCCTAACAGGTTCTGACAGGATTTCAATCTTTAGTCCCGGTTCGTGACACAAACTGGGACTAAAGTTCCTAGAGAGCCATTGCCTTTTTAAACCAGGATTAAAAATATTTTTTGTTTCGGGTACAACTTCAATCGGGACTATTGTGAATTTTGGCACTTGATGGTTTCTCCAGTAATATCTCTATTAACCGAACTTTCAACTTTGTGTTTTATTATATACAAACGTGCAGTAATTAATTAAACATCACTTAGTCACAGTTAATTAACAAGATGATGAGATACAAGCACCGGGTTACATTGTATGATAGTAACACATAGATGTATATTGTATAAGTATACAGATAATGTATGTAGAACAAGCAGCTAGCTTCTAGCGCACCCGCAACACCGGCCATGTACTTGTATATATGTATTTATAAGCAGGCACGTACGTAAGTAAGTACGCTACATATGCAATCTGAGATTGATGCGCCACATTAATACATTTCCTTATTGTAATATCTGTCTGATACTGCCATCTGTGTGATGATCACTTCCATGCGTACCGCAGCCTCGCGCTACATCTGTAGATACAGTTTAAGAGTGGAATCGCCTGTGTAATATTAGTTAAACAAAAACAGACAGTATTTTCGGCTCGTGTTTAGCCTTTAAACTATTGAAAATGTGGTTCACTTTAATAATTAAGGCTTGAGAGCATTTAATTGTTTTGTTTTCATTTATACAAATCGTATTAGCTGAAAATTTTTAGAGACGGAGATAACGCCATTATCAAAAGCTTGAAAATATTCTTAAAGTTTCTCATTACCATTTGATTGAACTTAAAATGTCAATGTTTAAATTAGCGTTTAGGTTCCTCCAACCTATATAAACAGTGACGAAAAATTCTAAAAAATGTTTCAGACATAAGTTCAAAGGCATGCATATGTCTCCTATCAAATTGCAGTGTAAAATACAACTTAAACAGAAAAAGGAGAAATACCGTTAGAGAGCAATGTAAAAAAAACAGCTTGAACTGTAACATAAGCCAAAAATAAAATAGTGTATGATATTAAATGTCGTGATGAAATATTTAAGAGAGTAAATTGATTTTTTTCATTAACTATTTTCAATCTATTCTGTTTGGAGCCTCGATCATAGTTTTTGTTGATTTAACAAACATAAAATTTGAAATTAACAAATGCTGAGTTGTATTTGCTTGAAAAATTGTATTTTACAAATTAGTTATCGCAACTTGAAAACTGGAGATTAATAAATACATAATTGTCCTTGAACTCGATCAATTATAATTTTTTATAATTTAATAATTAAAATGTGAGTTTATAAATACTAAAAGAGTATTAATTGTTCAAAATATGTGGCCGGACGAATGGCTAATATACCTATTTGCGTGGTGGCGGGAAGTAGACGCGCCTATCTTGATCCCTGGGATCTTCCCATATTGCTCCGCGTGGGCGTGACGCTGAAGTGTCAAAGTGCACGTATATACAAATTACAAATCATTAGTCTAGATTGGATGTACTTTATAACATGTTATATGTATGTCTGATCTGTCGTACTCACGGTGGCCTGAACCCCCATCCGATGGCTGTCCTTCAGAACTGTCTCGCTGCTTCACATTACCCCAATCGGGGGCCCCTTTAATTATGCCCGATTGATACATGCACATACAACAAAAAAAACATCGTCAGATCGATGCAATATAACTGGGAAGTTGCCTTTAAAAATTATGTTCCTTGATCTGTTATTAATCAGTAATCAGCAAGAAAGTGTGAGGAATAGTCCTAATCTTTATAAGAAATTTTAATGAAGATGATACGGGAAGTTATGAGAACATGTTAGAATTAGTAGGGGGGCCAAAGCTTATCAATGGTTTGGAAGATGACCTAATTTGTCCTCATGGAAAGAAAGGGGAGTTTCTACCAGGTCAATGTACAGATTGCCGATCGACTTTTAGGGGAGTTATAGACACGAAGGCAAAAATTATCTCGACGAGCAAAATCCCCCTCAAGATGAAATAGTATTTCCTGTTTATGGTGTATAGGGATAGAATCCAATGTGCTATCCAGCTTAAGAGAAAGTGGACGGCATCAGAGAAGTGCAAGATGTCTGCTCAACCTGAAACGTCTAATAATACCTGTTTGCTTGCCCTATAGCAATTTTTGTTTGGAGTGTGATTAGGCATGTGTGTCGGTGGGGGAGTCGTCCTGAGAATTTAGAGGAGTTTTGGCAGCTAAACAAATTGAAAATCTTAAGAAAAAAACAGAATTTGTGTGTGGTGGTGCTAGCGGCTGTGGATAGGAAGGAATTATTATGGGTTTGAAAACATCGATAAAATCTCTCTTGCAGGTTATATACAAATCCGTGGCTCTTTTGCAGAGCTGGAAGGTGCTGCAGAGAGGACGAGATCAAGAAATGCTGACAAAGCTATGTGAGACCTACTGACGAAGGCAACAGACCTCAGGTGGAACCGATGTGCTGCCGGTGGAATTATGAGTGGATCAAGCTTCGGAATTGACTGTATCTCCCTTTTTGTCTTGTGGTTGTTTGCTTGTGCGGGCTGCCATTAGGCTGCCCTTTTATAGTTTTATGTCTTTTTTTTTTGTTGAAAACCCCTTTTATCTATCTCAAAGCTGGAATTCCCAGCAGTAGGTTGTTAAGTCTTTCTTTACCTGTTGGCACAATGGTTTTGTAAGACTGTTTCCTGGGCTTTCAGTAAAGCTGGATCGATCGACCACCTCTTCTGGTCGATCTTTGACCCAAAAGTAATCCTCGCATCAGCTGGACGAAATTAAGACTAGTAATAATTTAATTACCTTGTCTGATGGGAGCGCCTTGAGTCCTGGGATCTTCCCAGATTAAACCCCCTGCCGCTGTAGTGCATGCGTAATTACAACACAGAGGAATTTAACTTCCTACAATCATACGCATATATTCCCTCCATCCCATTTTGATCCACTTTTATCATCCCTTAAGGTTTTAAGGTTTTCTAAAAGTAAGCATCATCTCTTTGTTTATTTATACAAAGAGTAAATATGCATCGTTAAATGTTATATGCAATCAATCAAAATTAATTTTTACTGAAGAAATACTATGTAGTACTTAAAACATAAGCAATTTATTAGATACAAAGCGATGAACCGCCTTAATTGATAAGAATTAATTTAAAAATAATTAATATTTGATGTCCTTTGATCTTGTTGTTTATTGCTGTTTATTGCTCAGAAGATGATCCAAATGGGATAGAGAAAGCATATACATATCTAATTTAAAATGCTCAATCTGTTTGCTGTGTTCAGTACTCACGTCGTCCGCTGATGGTCTGATGCTCTGAAGACGACCCCCTATATCCTACAAGACAGAGTAATTAATTAAACGTCGTGAGTTGCGTGCTCACTTGCTCCGTACTGCATGCAGAGAACTGCAGATATACACGCACGTACGCAAGCATGATGGGTCGGCGACGGGGAGGAAACTCACAAGTACAAAGCCCAACTGCCTAGCTAATAAGAGGGAGGGATTGTGGTCCGGTTGATATATTTGCTCAAAACATTGGTAGCATCAGTGATGGATCCACTGTTGGGGCTTCTTGGTGTGCAAGCCCCAGCTCTTCAGATACCTCTAATTATCCACTAGTGACTCTAATTAGCAATAAATGTAAATCCAACAGTACGGTAAAAAAGCTAGCTAGCTGAAGCGCTCGGTGCCGAAATTGAGCTGCAGGTGTCAGAATGTGCTCTAGAGTAGACCATACCAATTTATTCACAGATTTGGGTGGATATAGTAATATTGCTATAAATTAAAATAGAGAAAGCAGTGGGTTGTCTTTTTATCAAAAACACTGAATTGATATATTTTAGTTTGTTTTAGTCACACTACTTATTTAAATATTGTATTCGTCACTGCTTAGCATGTTATCGATTGGTTGATCTACTATATACTCCACTGACTAAATGTCATGCTTTTGTATGAAGCGTCGACAGAAGAAAATACGTCACAACATTGCTTTATTTAATAAATAAAGCAACTTCTCACGTTTAAAATTTTGTCTTCTAATATATTAATTTCTTTACTTACTTTATATCTCAACAATAACAACAATTCTATATATTTAATTTCCTCATGTTTCTTGATATCAGCCAATCACAATCATGTGCATTTAATTTTACGTATATCTGTGCAAAAGAAATCATTAGGTTTCTGATGGATGGAGTATCATTTTTCATGAATATCTTACTCGTTTACTATATATTGGGAGTGCCCTTTTGTGTGTCATTGTTTGTTTGTTAATTATCTTGTCAGCCATTGTCGAAGTTTGAATTTGAAGCTTAATTTTAGAGCCGATTTATGTTATTTTTTCATAGTTGAATTACATTGTAACCTTGGCTTAAAACTACCTGATAGCCGTAGTTCTCAAGTGCTCAGCCTATCAGGAGGCTTACTAGCTTCTCCGAGTTATAATACTTTGTTTTAGATAAGATTGATGCTAAACTTTATTTAAATTTTTGATTTATCTCATAAATCTGGAGACCATATATATGTATAGATTAGTTTTAGAGAGTACTTTAATAAAATCATATATTTGTTAATATTTCTGAATATATTATAATAAAAAATAATTTAAAGAGCATGTATTTGTCCAAAATAATAAATATTGTCAACCTATATAAGTCTGTATGGAGAGCCTGTTTTTTTCCCTAAAAAAGAAGATAACATGATAATTTTAGTATTTGTTTTCTCATAGATCACCAGAGTTAGGTGGACGCCTCCCACATGACCTTAGGATGCAATAATTAGTAAAGATAAAAAAGAAAATGTCCGGCTAAAATTGTTTACGTATTTCCTTTGGATTTTTTCTTTTTACATATGGCACAGGCGTACGTAGCCGGGTGCTTTACCTTGCGGGCTGACAGGCGAGCCTTGTTTCCTGGGATCTTCGCATTTTATCCCTCCTCTTGCTGTGGTGTGTAATTAATGTACAAACAAGAGATTAGACACAATAAAGAGATGTACAGTACTCTTCTTTCCTAGATGTAAGTTTAACCAATTATATAAAAAATATAGAAATATTTTCAACGTAAAACAAAGAGTATATTCAATACTAAATTTAATATTAATTTAGTGTTATGAATGTTATTAAATTTTTTTATAAGGTTGATCATATTTAAAAAGTATGACTGGATAAATTAAAAGACAAAATGACTTACTCCCTCCATTCAAAATCTAAAACCTATTTCATTTTTTGATTTTTTATTCAAAAGTCTATGACTTATTTGTAGTCTATATATGCTAAATAAAAGTGTTAATCACAATCTAAGAAACCGTTTTATTATTTATTGGTTGCATGCATATATAGTACTTTGGTTTTATCACATTATGGATGAGTTAATTATTTTTTGATATTGATGACAACAAAATATATACAGTATAATATAAAATGAAAGGAGCACAGTAGAATTGAACTTAGTATAGTGTGGCATTGTATGAAAAATTAAACATCAAATAGACTGCTTAGGTAGAACATACGATCGATCCCACTATTTCTAGAATCACATATATATGAAAAATTTATTAGATATAAAAAAGACCAAAATGCTCTTATTAAAGAAAAACAGGATTGGAGAGTGAATAGATAAAAGCTATTGAAAGGTAATAAAACTTCTTGACTTATGAACCGAGAATAAGTAAACTTATATATATAAATGAATTTTGCGATATATTTTGAACAGTAGGAATCAATTTATGTTGGAACGCGCATGGGGAGCAGAAGATATATGACAATTAATATAACATATATATATTCATGTGTACTGCATACTGCACGCATATATATATTAGAGAGAGATATATAGGAAAAGACACAACTAGATAGTACACAAATGCACTCATTCTTAACCAATTACCTCTGTTATTTCAAAATATAAGAAATTTTTATTTAATGAAACACATTCAAGTACTATACTAAATGTGTTTCATTCAGTAAAATCTGTTATATTTTGGACGGAAGATGTATCAGTTTAACAAATGGCAAAAAAAAAAGAACCGAGTCAATCAAGCCTATATCGTAATTAACCTCACAGTGCGCACCTTGGTTGTTCACTGCTTCGCTGTCAGCTTGTGGAGAGCCAAACGACCAGTTAAGTGATCCCATGCCAGTAGTTAGCAATTAGATAGTTTCGTTAGCTACAGGATGAGCTTGCAGTGGAGAGATCTAGCTTCTGTGATCAGTACTGCATTCCATCTATCTACCAAGTATAGCGAATTTATAGTAGAGCCAGCATGGAGAGAGGAAGTACTAGTACACATTGTGACGTGAACTAGGCGACGATCGATGTCGCACATACATCCAAAGGTAGCCCAAGTTCTGGGTAATACAGGAAAACAACAGAATGGTGCTCTCTCCGGTTAACGTTTAGCTAGCACGTACGTCCACCACATCCGCTAGATCGCGCGTAACCCGATAAGGTGACCGATCTGTACGTTTACCATCCATACTGGAGAGGCTTATGTCAAGTTGTCAACGCTACTGTTCACTATGTCGACACCGGCTATCTTTAACGGGCATTAACCCTTATCTTTATCGGGTTGGCCTCCCGTCACTATGAAAAGATTACTGATGTGAGAAAATATCTCTAACGGGCATAAGGCCGTCATCGATGCACATTATCACAATCGAGCCATAAAAAATACCCGTCATATGTGAGTTTAAAAGTCAAACCAGTGGGGTTGAACGCCCGTCACGGATGACACATCTCAATCGGGCCTAGTTCTAAGCCCGTCACAGATGACAACTCATCTCTAATGGGCCGTAGTTACCGGGCCGTCACCGATAGGGTTGACCAAACACGGAGTCAAATAATGTCCCGGTTTGTTGCCCGTCACGGATGACATATCTCTAACGGGCTTAAGTAGCCCGTCACGGATGTCCTATCTATCTCTGTCGAGCTTTTAGGTTGAGACCGTTACGGATGTCCTATCTCTATCGAGCTTTTCCACAATGCCAGTCAGGGATGAGTTTATTATCAAAAAAACAAAATTTGTTTTCTGGCTAGCCTCAGGCCTTTGCTAGCCATGCCCGCTGCAAAAAATGATAGATATTATCACAGCCCAGCCCCAGCCCCAGCCCCAGCCATTCCAGCCCTAGCCATTCATCAAAGCCATAGCCATGTTGATCCATTCACATATATATTCATCACAGCCACAATAGCAAGTTGATCCATTCACATATATATTTATCACAGCCACAACAGCAAGTTGATCCATTCACATATATATTCATCACAGCCACAGCCATATCCATATCCATTTACATATATATTCATCACAGCCACAACCATATCCATTCACATATATATTCCACAACCACAGCCACAGCAAAATAACAAGTGTATTAACCCAAAAAAGAAAAAAGACAAGTATAGATGGGTTTTTATTTTTTGCAAAAAAGAACATGTGTAAGAACAAAAAAAGGAACAAGTATACTGCTAAAAAAAGACAAGTGTAGATGGTTGTTTAGTTCCAAAAAGGAACAAGTGTAGTTCAAAAAAAGAATAAGTGTGCTAAAAAAAGAACGTTGTCTTTACTTTTTGCTCTCAGAATAACTAGACTATATATGTAATAGTATGAGGTGTTGTGGTAGGTCGGGTGGCTTTCAAAAGATGTTCGCCGTGCCCTGTGACACAAGGTTTGATGCGGACATCTTCGAAAGCCACCCAGCCTACAACACACCTAAATAATTTGAACCGTGTTTTGGATGTTGCAATTTGCAACATGTCTGAACGGCTCCAGTTCATCATCAAGCAAAATAATTTAGTTACAGATGCATCAAAACCTGCAAAAATGTATTATAAAGAAAATCAAGTATATACAGAAACAACGTGCAGAATTGTATTACAAAGAATATTTACAAAAATCAAATGTTTGTTGCACTTTCAGAGTCGATCGAGCTACCTAGGACCTTACTTTAAACATTTATTTCGGAGATAATATATCATCTAGTATGAATTGTGCTATCTCCTCTCTAATGATATCAAAATTGTTATCCGGAATGTTTGATAGTTTAACCTGCATGTGAGGCGCCAAGTTAGTCCACATACTTGGAAAGTTGTCGTCCTATGTATATAAACAATTGTAAACACACCTCAAGGTCGGGCAATGTCACCTTGTCTACTAAGATTCGCATGTTATGGCAGATGTGGAACCCACACTAGTCACCCACTTGTTGTTTAATTGGGAAGTCTTTTTTATGACCGAGTTTGGGATGCCCATCCTTATGCCTCCCGCCTTTTGCCACGTACAGGTCCCATGCCTCGTTCAAAGACATCTTCGATGTCGGACCAGTTGTATATTTTTGGCTTGATATTGGAGTTAAGGTAGTGTACCAAACTCCACTTTGGTATTATTACCAGAAGAATCCAATGACCCCTGCGACATTATTAAATTACAAGGTAAATACTAGAGCTATATGAGTCGCGCATCTGATTCTAAGTAGGGTACACGCTTACTGTTGTTGACTGTAGGCACACATAAGGAAGTCCTTGTCTTGACGGGCATACAAGCAGTGTGCATCATAGCTGGTGCCGGCGTAGTGTATTTTATATTTTTGGTGCTTTTACAAATTGAATGTGTTTTAGCTACTATTACTTTATTAACTGAAAATAGAATAACAATTATTGTCAAGTTATGTGCTAAGATAAAATCTATATTATTAATTTTTTGAATGGCATGTAAAAGTAAAAGAATATAACCCAAAAATTACATATTTCTTCCTAAAGTTAAAATATGATGAATATAAGTATTAAATGTAAATTTACTCATAAGTAATCTGGTTACATATAAATTAGCAGTATGGTTTAGATGTTATAGATATTTAATTTTTTATCAAAAATTATGCTTCCTAACTAACTAATATGGCATGACAACTAATATTAGCATGAAAATAAGAGAGGGAATACGAAGAGAAGAATGAGGGGTAAGTGTATACATATACATCATCCACATACCGTAGGAGTACACATAACCGCTAGCTTAACAGCGTTTGTAAAAATATTGAAATTTCAGTATATAAATAGGGAGAAATCCCATGCGATACACATGTAACTTATTTATTCTTTATTACATGAATTTATTTATTCTTTATTAAAGAGTGTTAAAAATGTTATCTTTCCATATTTTATTTAATGACAGTAGATTATCTTATAATCAAAAGGTAAATATCTCTACCATGAAATTATAAGCATATGTCTCAGTCAATGGTAAACCCTAGCGGCGGATAGCATCAAGAAATTAACAATAGATGAACATAGCATCACATAGCATCAAGAAATTAACAATAGATGAACCCTAGCGGTGGATAGCATCAAGAAATTACAATATACTAGCAGCGGATGAGCATCACAAAGCATCACATAGCATCACATAGCATCACATAGCATAGAGAATCCACCGCCGGTGATGAGAGAAGAGAAGAGGGGTACTAACCAGTGAGGACGGGCTCGGGGTTGAGGCGGCGGAGGTGCGGCTGGGCTCGGGGTTGACGCGGCCGGGCTCGTGGTCGACGCGGCCGGCGTGGAGAGAGGGCTCGGCGTCGATCTTGGCGGCAACGGGCGGCCAGGCTCTGGATGGACACGACCGGCGTCGAGGGAGGCGGCGACGAGCTCGTGGTCCACATGGTCGGCGTGGAGGAGGGCTCGGGGTCGAGGATGGCAACGGGCAGCCGGGCTCGGAGAGGATGAGAGGAGGCGGAGGCGTGGAGGAGAGGAGGAGAGGAGGCGGTGGCTTGGAGGAGAGGAGGAGAGGAGGCCGCGGCGATGGCGCGCGTGGATCCGAGAGGCGGCGGCGTGGAGACGAGGAGACGGCCGGGCTCGGGGTCGAAGTGGAGGAGAGCACTAGCTGGCACGGCGTGGAGGAGAGGAGGTATGAATGGATTTGGATCTGAGAGAGGCATTGACTAAGTAACCCTAGTCAACTACATCTCTGACGGGCGTACTACTAAAGCCCGATACGGATGAGTCATCTCTGACGGACCCTTGTAGTAAGCCCGATACGGATGAGTGTCATCCGTATCGGGCATTAACACAAGGCCCGATACGGATGACTATCATCTGCATCGGGCATTGACAGTAGGCTTGATACGGATAAGTGTCATCCGCATCCAATACCTTATTAAATTAGTTTGTAGTTAGGATTGTATTTTTAGGAAATATTATAATTAACAGATGAAGTAGAGCTTGTTCAAAATTTTATTCATACCACATCATAGAGCTTGTTCAAAATTTTATTCAATAGCAAAAAGTGCTTAAACTTGACAATATCAGCCTGCATCTGATCTAGATCTTCAGGGTCTATAATCTTCTGGCCGATTGCATTGAAGAAGGCACAAAGACGTTGGATTGTGTGATGCACTTTTGGTGGTAGAATACATCTGATAGCAAGTGGTAAGATTTGTGTGATCAGTACGTGACAATCGTGAGACTTCATTCCAACCACTTTTAGATCCTCCAATTTAACGTATTTACTTATGCTTGCTGAATAGCCCAAAGGAACCTTAATATCAGATAGGCATGACAGCATTGTGATCTTTTCATTCTTCGACAATGTGTGGCAAGCTGGTGGGAGGTACACTCTTCTTGTCTTTTCGTCTGTAATAGGCTGAAGCTCACTGCGAATATTCAATTCCTGCAGATCTAGGCGAGTATTCAAGCCGTCCTTTGTCTTTCCAGGCATATTAAGCAGCAGCCCGAGCAAACTGTCGCAAACGTTCTTCTCTACGTGCATTAGATCAATGCAATGCCGGACCTCAAGGTCTTTCCAGTATGGTAGCCGCCAAAATATGGATTTCTTCTTCCATATAGCTTTATCATTTTCCTTGTCACGTTTTCATTTCTTCCCAAACTCATTAGTTATGTCTTTGACCATGTCATGGACCTCTTCTCCAGACAGATCCTTGGGAGCAGTTCCAAGTTCTCTCCTACCGTTGAAAATTTTCTTCTTTCTTCTAAAAGCGTGGCGTAGCGGGAGCCATCTCCTATGACCCATGTAAACCGTCTTTCTGGATTTCTTCAGCCACCTGCTACGTGTATGTTCCATACAGTTGGAGCAGGCCTTCTTTCCTTTCACGGTTTGTCCAGAAAGATTACCCAGTGCGGAATAGTCATTAATGATGCAGAACAGTAGAACTCGTAGCTTGAAGTTCTCCTGACCGTATGCATCCCAAGTGTCCACGCCTTCTTTCCAAAGAATCGCAAGATCATCGATAACAAGCTCTAGGAATACATCGATATCATTGCCCGATTGTTTTGGACATTGGATTAACAAGCACAACATAATATATTTCCTTTTGAAGCACAACCTTGGCGGGAGGTTATAGTTCACAATAAGGACGGACCAAGTGCTGTGAGAACTGCTCATATCTCCAAAAGGATTCATGCGATCCGTACACAAACATATCCTCATGTTTCTGGGGTCGACAACAAAGTCTGTGTACATTCGATCAATATTCCTCCATTTAATCGAATCCGCTTGGTGCCTTAGCAAACCGTCGTTTGTTCTCTCTTCGACATGCCACCAAACTAATTTTGCTTCCTTCGGGTTGGTAAATATTCTCTTGAAGTGATCAATGATGGGTAAATACCATACAACCTTCGTCGGACCACCCCGCTTTGACTTCTTTCCCTCCCCCGCACTTTTCTTTCGCTTGTATCGAGAAGCCTTACACATAGGACAAGCTTCTAGGTCCGCATATTGCTTGTGGTACAATATGTAATCGTTTTGACAAGCGTGAATTCTACGAACCTCTAACCCTAGGGGACGCGGAACCTGCTTTGCTTCATATGTCGTTTCAGGCAATGTGTTCTCTTCAGGAAGCATGGCCTTCAATATTCTCAAAAGTTCTATAAAACTTTTGTCTGTCCATCCACTACTTGCCTTCAGCTTCGTTAGGTCTAAGGTTGTCGATAAATTGGTGTGCTTTGCCTTGCATCCGGCGTATAGAGGTGTCTCGGAGTCACTGACCAAACAGCTGAAATTCAACGGATCTCTCTCGTTATGAGCTTGCTCCTCAACATCACGTAACATCTCTTGTAGCATATCAGGATCCACATAAACCATTTCACCGTCCAATGGAGATAGAATAAACATGTCACACTCATCTTCATCTTCATGATTGTCGGCACCGATGCTGTCTGCAGCTGCATCATTATCCGATTATGTCTCTCCATACTTCACCCAACATGTGTAATCCTTCATAAATCCCTGTTGTATCAAGTGAGAGTGTACCTCCTCTTCGCTAAACAAAATCTCATTCTTGCAATCTCTACATGGACAACACATGTATTTGCTATTTCTTCTTCTCCTATCCTCCTCCGCGACGTTCATAAAACTTAAAACGCCATCTCCATACTCCTTGCAATGACGCTTTAAAGTTGTTGCATTCATCCAACTTTGATCCATCACTACAAAATTTAACAAAACATTAGTTATCATACTACTAAATTGTAAAAAAGAATCAACCTTTATACTTACTTCTAATATATTCCTATTTTTTAAAAAAATAACAAAAATTCGTCCCCTTCAACCTCCCAAAAAAAGTGAACAGTGGGATGAATTCAGACAGCGGTTGTTGGTGCATTTATAGTGTGTCCAAACTATATCTCAATCGGGCCAGTAAAACGACATCTGTAACGGGGCACAGATATCTCTAACGGGCTTAAATGAAAGCCCGACACCGATATGAGTCATCGATGACGGGCTATAAAGTCATCTCAATCGGGCCTTATTTTTGAGTCCGTCACCGATGGCCTCATCTTTGACGGGCTCGATATTATGGCTCGATTGAGATATCCTAGGTTATCTTAATCGGGCTTACATTTGAGCCCATCACAGATGTGTTTCATCGCTGACAGACTATTTGCAATTAGGGCTGTACGAGTACATCTACAATGGTCCAAATGACGGTCCGATTGAGATGACTTGGTTCTGATGACTCAAGTGCTCTAGGCTTATTTGGGCCCGTTACGGATGGAAGGTTCTGTACTAGTGGTTCTTTCTTAAAAAGTGCAACTCCAACTTCCAAAAAATATCTAGTATTTTCTTTAAAAAGAGAAAACCGTTTGTATCTGCAGGTCCGGTAATCTGGTTAGTTTTGAGTTATTTTATCTATGGCAATCTGAAGAACGCTTCTCGTCGAGCGCTCGGGTCCAAAGAGAAAAATAAGACGAGCTTTATACGGCCTCTGACACACATGCATTAACGTAGGGCTGTCAACAATTGTCTGTCTAGGCTTAAGCTCGACAATCCGAGTTTGAGCTGAGCGTGCTTTTAGGCAAGCTCGGTTCCAGTCATAATTAATATAATATAATATATATTTTTATGATAATTTGTTAATAATGTTGGAATCACTCCTCTCAAATGTTGAGAATCTCTCCCTAGCTCTCTCGGTCAGCCAAGTACTTATCACAAGTACTTGGACTCTCGGTGGCTGATCTCTTCTAAACTCACATTACAAAAGAACACACAGGGAAGGGACAACTCGAATTGATGCTGCTCAAACTTGCAGCGTTTCTTTGGACTTCTTTAACTTGCGACTCTATGCTGGAAACAAAGTACAGACTCAATACTTATAGACTCACACACTGTCTAACAGGCATGCAGAGGTTAAGCACAATACACGGCCAATCACCGGACGTGCAGCCGGGGATGCGTACATGCAGCGCTTACTGCTGCACGTCTCAGGAGCACATCTCGTTGCTCCATGCGCAGCTTCAGCATGAAACCACTAGTCAATATCCTTGGATGCTGCTGATCTCCAGGAACCTCCACGCATGACTCGGCCACCTCCCATTCATTCATCCGGTAGAATCGCTCCACCAGTTATCTGCACACGCATGCACACAAGCTAGGATTCCGCCTCCAGTATGTGCCGCGAACGTCGGGTTCCTGCGTACATCGCGTACGCTCGACCAGCCATTCGGCTATGTGTTAGGATTAGCTAACATTCACCCCCTAATCCTAACATCTCCTAACTAGACTTATATGTATTCTAAACATGTTACAATAACTCACACACGCACTCGTCGCTTCACACGACTGGGCTTCCCGCCTCTTGTGAATTACAAACATGCAAAGAAGACATCTACTCTTATTTTCTACATGCAAGTAACAACATAAACATGCAATGCTCTAATGACAAAAAAACACCCACTGATCTTAGCATCTCCATCCACAGGAGAGTCGGCTCATCATCACTTGAAGTCACGGCAAGAAGAACACGTTCCTTTTTCTTAGGACATTCCCAAGCATAATGTCCTAATTCTTGGTAATTGAAACATTGTACCTTGCTTTTATCTTTGCACCCTTCACCATTGCCGCGACCACGTCCTCTTGCCATGAGGAGTTGCTGGGAATCACTCCCACCAGTTTGGACCTCTCGTCCCTTGATCAACTCTTCATGCGCCTTGAGTGATCCTATGGCCTCCTCCACGGCCATAGTGTTGATGTTGCTGAACAACGTTATTGACGAAGCGACGCTGGTGAACTTGTTGGAGACGGCTTGAAGCAGCTTGTTCACCACATACTTCTCCTCCATCGGGTCTCCAAATTCACGAATACGCCCAACGAGCGTCATGAACTTCTCCGAGAACTCATCAACAGACTGTGTATCACCCATCTTTAGACTATCCAAATCAGAACGAAGAGATTGTACCCTTGCCTCCCGGATGCGCTCGACGCCCACATGCATGGAGCGTAGTGCAGTCCATACGCCAGCAGCGGTGTCCTTCTCGGCAACCCGCAGCAACGTGTCGTCGTCGACGGACTGGGAGATGATCGTCAAGGCCAGCTGGTCCTGGCCCTCGTCGATGGCATCGGTAGCCTTCTCATCACGATCAACAGCGCTCCATACGCCATTGGTTCACAAGAGGTACTTCATCCGCAGCGCCCACGCCGCGTAATTCGTCCTTGTCAACATCGGATACGGGAGTCTCCCCGTCGCCATTGTCGATGTCGAGCCCAAGCCACTAGTCACCATGGCTTTGCTTGAGGGAGAACCGTCGTCGCGCGGCATCATCTTCATCGTCACCGGCTCTGATACCAATTGTTGGAATCACTCCTCTCAAATGTTGAGAATCTCTCCCTAGCTCTCTCGGTCAGCCAAGTACTTATCACAAGTACTTCGACTCTCGGTGGCTGATCTCTTCTAAACTCACATTACAAAAGAACACACAGGCACTACTGCAAAAAGGCTCATTGGTGTCGCCCCAAAAGGTGCCGGTTAAAACAAATCCGGCACCTATAATGCATATAGGTAGCATGTAAAGAATAGGTGCCGGTTCTTGTTAATAACCGTCACCTATAGTGCGAAATAGGTGTCGGGTGAATAGTAAAACCGGCACCTATAGTATAGGTGGCGGTTCTTAAATGGAACCGGCACCTATTTGTCCTAAATAGGTGTCGGGTCAATAGTAAAAACCGACACTTATACTTTAGGTGCCGGTTTTGCGCTTCACCCGACACCTATAAGGTTCCTTACGCTGTAAGCTTCGTAATATAGGTGTCGGTTGTTGTTAAAAATCGACACCTATATTCCGACCACCTATAAATGCCACCTTTCAGCCACTTAGCTCATTTTTATTCGGTCTTCATGTGTAGAACGAAACAGAGGGGGGAAGGTTTTGCCAAAAATTTTCAGAAAAATTAAAGGTTAGTATATTTTAGTTGTTTATTATTTGTGTACGTGATTCTTTATGATATTCTTTTGTGATTTGTGTGTATATGTTAGTAGATGCATGACACCATTTATGTCATTTGTGTCTTTTTCTTTAATTCAAAGTATTTCAGATTGTCAACTTTGAAGAGACTATCACCGTAGAGTTATGTAACCAAAATAAAATAATGTCATTTATATGAAGACGTCATATTTTTTAAAAATTCTCGTAGGACCGATGGATGAAGGAGGGATGAACGATGCGAAGCGGGGTACCTTGGAGTATGCCAGGGGAGTAACCAAGTTCGTGATCGGGGCCACGAGTTCCCGGTCGTTGAGCATGACAGAATATTTGCATTGTCCATGTTCTGATTGCAGGAAGGAGAGACAGTTTCCCGCAAAACAAGTTCACGAGCATCTGCTAACAAGAGGTTTTATGCGTAATCACACATGTCAGGACAATCACAGTGAAGATGAGAATGACAGTGTGGACAATCATGGCGATGCAATGCATGAAGACAATGTGGAGTTACCTGCTGACGAAGGTGAATACGACAATGACGAATCGGATGGGTTGGATCAGATGTTGCGGGATGGAGAGACAGCCTACAGCGATGACAGACAATACGAGAAGTTCAAAGCCATGGTGGAGGACTCAAAAACACCGCTTTATCCAAGTTGCAACGAGGAGCACACCAAATTACACGTCGTCCTCTCGTTGTTGCAGATGAAATCAACAAACGGCTGGAGCGACAAGAGCTTCACGAGCTTCTACAATTGATCGGAGACCTCCTTCCAGCGGGTCACGTACTAATAGAAACGACATATCAAGCAAAGAAGGTTGTTTGTCCACTCGGGCTGGAGGTGCAAAAAATTCACGCATGTCGAAATGACTGTATCCTATACCCGGGTGACTATGCAGACCTGGATGCATGTCCAGTTGTGGAGCACCGCGGTATAAGGGTGGAGTTAACGACGACGATGCCGATGATGACAGCGGTGGCCCCGTCCTAAAGAAGAGGAAAGTGCCCATTAAAGTTTTATGGTATTTTCCTATAATCCCTCGGATTGAGCGCCTGTATGCAAACAAAAAGCATGCAAAGATGATGCGGTGGCACGCCGAAGAACGTAAGAAGGATGGGATGATAAGGCACCCTGCCGACGGGTCTCAATGGAGAAAGATTGATAGAAAGTACAAAAATTTTGCACGCGAGATAAGGAATGTAAGGTTTGGGCTGGGCACAGACGGGATGAATCCATTCAGTGACATGAGCAGTCGGCACAGCACATGGCCAGTGGCACTTGTTATGTACAACCTTCCGTCATGGTTGTGCATGAAGCGCAAGTATATCATGATGCCACTGCTAATCCAAGGGCCCAAGCAACCTGGCAACGATATCGATGTCTACTTCAGGCTAGTAGTAGATGATCTTCAGTTACTATGGGTTCGGGGGGTGCAGATGTGGGATGCTTACAAAAGAGAGTACTTCACCTTAAGGGCAATATTGTTAGTTACCATTCAATATTACCCTGCGGCTGGCAATACATCTGGACAAACAGTAAAAGGTGGTTGTGCATGTGTGCAGTGCATGCGGGACACAGCAAGCAGGTGGCTGAGGTACTCGGGAAAGCGTGTACATGTGCCACCGGAGGTTTCTTCCTGCCGGTCACCGTATCGTAGCAATAGAAGAGATTTCGATGGCACGGTGGAGAAGAGGACAGCTCCGATACATCGTACAGGCAGAGATATTTTTGAAGAGGTAAAAGATATTGAACATGTATTTGGTAAGGGGCATGGCAATACACGCGCGGCGGGCAAGGGTGGTGAGAAGCCTCTCTGGAAGAAGAAATCTATCTTCTGGGAACTACCGTATTGGAAAGATTTGGATGTCCATCATGCAATCGATGTGATGCACGTTGAGAAAAATGTATGTGAGAGTTTGATGGGAGTACTGCTGAACATACCTGGCAAGACAAAGGATACGTTGAAATCCCGGAGAGACCTCGTAGACATGAACATCAGGTCTGAGCTACATCCTCAAGAACGTCCCAATGGCCGACAATACCTCCCTCCCGCGTGCTACACCCTCGGTGCCGCCGAGAAAATCAGCTTGTTGGAGTGCCGTAGAGTGTCCGAGTCCTGTCAGTTACTCCGCTAACGTTAAAAGACTTGTCAACATTAGAGAGAAGAAAATAGTGGGCATGAAGTCACATGATTGTCACGTGCTGATGACACAACTACTCCCTGTTGCGATTAGAGGCATCTTGCCAGACAGGGTGCGAAACCCAATCATAAAGTTGTGCTCATTCTTCAATGCTATATATCAGAAGGTGATCGATCCAACCACACTAGACAAGCTCCAGGCAGATGTAATCGTGACCATTTGCCAACTCGAGATGTGTTTTCCACCATCATTTTTTGATATAATGGTTCACCTAGTGATACATATCGTGAAAGAGATAAAGATTCTCGGCCCAGTTTATCTTCATAACATGTGGGCTTTCGAGAGATTCATGGGGATCATAAAAAAGTATGTGCGTAACAGAGCTCGACCGGAAGGGAGTATCGTAGAGGGTTATGCAACAGAGGAGGTGGTTGAGTTTTGCATCGACTATATGGATCTACGTCCCATTGGTGTGCCAATGTCCCGACACGAGGGCAGGCTACTTGGGAAAGGGACTTTAGGGCATAAAGCAATATTCGCTCCTAGCCTTGAAACACTACGGCAAGCACATTTCGCAGTGCTCGAGCAGTTGGCCTTGGTGGCTCCATTTGTTGATGTGCATTACAACTCACTCCGAACCGAGAACCCAGGCAAATCAGAAGCATGGATCGCTAAGCAGCACTGCATTTCGGTGATTGGTTACAGAAGCATATCATGGCTGCGAATCCTGATAGTGACCAGTTGTACGTTTTGTCCCGAGGGCCTGCGAGCACTATTCATTCATTCCAAGGGTATGATATTAATGGGTATACATTTTACACGAGAACGCAGGATGCCAAGAGCAAATATCAGAATAGTGGTGTCTGTATAGATGCCTTCGACGGTAATGGGGTAAAACAAACATACTACGGCTATATAGAGGCAATCTGGGAGCTTGAGTATGAACCGCTGAAGGTACCACTTTTCCAGTGTCAATGGGTCAAAATTCCAAGTGGTTTGAAAATTGACAAGTACGGGATGTTCATCGTGGACCTAAACAATGTGGGTTATCAAGATGAACCTTTTGTGCTCGCAAACTCTGTAACACAAGTATTCTATGTCAAGGACCCTTCATCGGCGACTGATCGCCATGTAGTTCTCAATGGAAAGCGAAACATTGTCGGAGTTGAGAATATCACCGATGAGAAAAGCTACGATCAAATTGACGAGTTACCACCTTTCGCAACAGATGTAGACGAAGGTGATCCTGGTAGCCCAAGTGGCTTTCTTAACTTGAATCCTGAAAGCATGGAGGAGGGTACCCCTTCAGCCATTGTGAACTCTGGTGATACCGGGACCTCATCGACAAAAAGGGGGAGAGGTCCAACCAGGATGCCCTCGGGCCTTTACACTATAACAGCGTTAGATCCAGACGGGAACCCTACAGCTCCTGCGTCGGTACTCACCCCATACTCAAATGCTATAGGTGTCATCGTGAAGGATGACATCCCAATCAAGTACCATTACTGGAAGAGCAGTGATCCGAGATCAATTGGAGTGGACGGTACCAGACAGAGACAAGGACCTTGCTTGGGACAAGTTGAAGCGGACATTCCAATTTCCCATGGGATCAGAATAACTCGCAAAGCAGAGGGCCCTTGAGAGGATGAGCGTCAGCTTCCGAAAGTTCAAGACGGACCTTACCGGGAAGTTTGTGAAGCGAGGGCGACACCAAATTTTGAAGATCCCAATTATCGTAGGTGCCGCATTTTTCGGGATGAATTTGTGGCCTATAGAAGATCGAGATGAGGCGAAGGAGGTTAGCGAAAGGAATCAAGCCAATGCGGCCAAAAATTTGTTCCCTCATCGTCTCGGCCGTAGCGGTTATGCCAAGAACGTAGATAAATGGCGAGCGAGGGAGGAAGAGCTGTTGGAAAAGGGGATCGAGATTGAGACAAAGGACTGGTGCGAACGAGGAAAGAATTACCAATACACCCGAGGGGCATCACTCTCTGATACAGGCGAGTTGGTACACAAGTGTCCAACTTCACAAGAAGTGTCCCGAAGGCTACATGATGCGCATCATCAGGCTTCTGAGGGCTCTTTTGTTCCAAGCAGGGAGAAAGATGAGCTCACACTTGCATTACAGAATGTTGAGCATCCGGGACGCACAAGGGGAGTAGGCCTCGTACCATGGAGGGAAGGTTTTCCTGAGGACAGACATAGATACCGGTCTCGAAGTAATAAAAATTCCGCAGACCAATTAGAACAGATGAGAGTCCTAATGGAAAAAGTTCAGAAGATGGAGGCACTGCTACTTCAGGCGGGGATTGGCGGCGATGCTGGCCTTTTAGCCAGTCCAACAGGGAGGAAAAGCAGTTGCGCTTCAACTGAGGTTCCTCAAGAACCGGAGACGACTCATCACCCTGTGGACGCAATCACAGTACGTACTGCATGTAGGTTGCATGTGCCACTGCAGAGTCAAAACCTCACTATAGAGGTGGCACGCGGTATGGCACATCCTGTAGTGGAGGGAGGAAGGATACACGGTAATCCAATACCAACTGGCTACTCAAGGGTTGAAGTGGAGGAGGTGTCGAGCAGATATAGGGCCATCCAGCTTGAATTTCCTCCAGAGGAAGGGGTGAACACTCCTGGAGAAGCTATCCACAACGTCATCGTGTGGCGCAAGAGGTTCATTGTCTTTCCTTCAGGAGATGGTGATGACGAGCCAAGCGATGGCGG
Organism: Oryza australiensis; assembly: GCA_019925245.2. Taxonomy (NCBI): domain Eukaryota; kingdom Viridiplantae; phylum Streptophyta; class Magnoliopsida; order Poales; family Poaceae; genus Oryza; species Oryza australiensis. The sequence goes on from JAIFGZ020000436.1 coordinate 1,262,536, forward strand.
GTCTAGCTCTAGCGGGTCTGCTGTCTCCCCCCAAAGAATGCCAACTCCACCACCGTTGCCATGTAAGAGCCCGTCTCCTCCACCGGCACAAAGAGCTCCTGATGACCAACCCAAAAAGAGGGGTCGACTGTGCAAATCTATAGATATGTCTGAACCATCTACCCTTAAGAAGGCCAAGAAAGTGATTATTTCTACAAAGTCGGAGCCATCCCCGAAAGTGTCAGTTCAAGTACAGGACCACTTCATTCGCATGGCAAGGCCACCAGCCCCGAAGCAACCTATTTTGAACTTTCAACGCACGATCCAGAAAAAGAAATTGAAAGATTTTTCCAAGGCTCAATTCACAAAAGACACCAAGAAGAATGAGAAAGAATTTCTCCAAAGTGCAGGGCTGAAGAGTTTGTCTGATGTGGACAATATTTCGAAGGCACCTTTGGCAGCTAAGTTCAAGTTAGGTGGTCCTTTGACCACCGACGAATATCGCAACGTCATTGCAAATTGCACTCAGATGAGAAGGGTAGAAGAGTGGTACCTACAGATGGCAAAGGAGGGTAAGGAGACGTTCGGTGTCTTTTACAAGAACGAGGACTTTCATCACGACGATGGTGTAATCTGGGTCCCATTTGAAGAACTATTTCAGCTATACAATCTGAGGGAGCTAGACGTATCTATACTTCAAATATGGGCATTGTAAGCATACTCGAATCCCTAGCTAGTATTTCTAAGTTCATACCCTTATTAGCCTTTGTAAGTTGTCTAACTTGTTTCCTTATGCAGAATGGGAGCGCTTGAATGTAGAGCGACTTGTAACAAACTAGCATTCCTCGATCCAGCGATTGTCAATTCAAATCAGATTGATGGAGGCCCAACGTCCCAAAAAATGGTGTTGGACTACCTGTACAGCTCCTTTGTGAAGCTTCAGGACATGAATACGATTCTTCTGCCCTACAACTTTAAGTAAGTGAGGCAGTTATCGTTCCATCTACCATTTGTCCTTACTCGGTGTTAATTGCCCTGTCCCTTTGTATGTAGGAACCACTGGATCCTTCTTGTGATCCATTTAAATGATTCCAAAATCCTCGTTCGGATGGATTGAGGAAACTGCGAGAAGATTTCCAATCCATAATTGACATCCTCAATAAGACACTAGTGAAGTATAAGAATAAGTGCATTCGACACGCTCCCTGTTCAAATACATTCCGGGTAACCTGCCACCCTTGGTGCCAACGTCAAGATCAAGGAACGAGCACATGTGGGTTTTACACGATGAAATTTATGTGGACTTTCATGGAGATCGACAACTGGAACATTACGGATGCGGAGGTTCATCAATTTTTTTTAAGATGGAAATACACGTTTCTAAACTCATAGTGCGTTTTCACATATTGAATCATTTCATTTGCAGAAATTAAAGCTCCCAACAAGTAAGTTGTTGCCACATGTTTGCTTCGCCCTCGCTGAACAACTCTGCGGGTTCATCTTCGAACATGTCATCCCAGAGACTGGCGCATATCACGTTTCATGAGTGGGTTTCCTTGAGGCTAGCGGCCCTAGTGTTAGCTAAGATCAAACAGAACAGACAAATGTAGTATTAGCTAAGAACTTATGCTTGTGATCCATGATATTATTGTAGCTAGCTGCAAGATGTTAAATTTAGTGTATGTTTGTGGACTAAGTAATGGTGATTGATAGTGTGCCTGATCTCCTTAGTATTGATCATTTTGTTGCTGCCGGATAAAATAAACTATGCTTCTAAGAAAAACTGGGGATTCACAAGATTGAAAACTGAAAAGTATCTAATAATGCTAATGTGTTTATTTTGCAGTTTTTTCTCCATGTGGTGATGTTCTTTGGTTAATTTTGGTTTTTAAATGCAGCTTAAAGCATCTTTTGAAGTTAGTGAGTGTGGATGACATGAAACTTAACCTGTTATATCATGTAGGAGCAATACTGGCCTATCTAAGGGCTGTTCTGAATCAATTTTGCAGACACCTAGTACTATATGCAGATAATTCATACTAGATCAGATTCACGTGTGTATCATAATATGGTTTTTTATGTATTACAGTCAAAATATTTGGAACCCATAATGGCTCTCTGCTGTGTACCTGCGATCATGTATGTGTTGTATGTGTAATGTGCAAAGTTGATGATCGTTTTTTGATGCTCTATAATTATAGATACCAAGAAAACATGATTATATGTAAATTGAGGACTTGGTCCAGAAGTGAGAAAATAGGTGTGAAATTCCAGGCTAGGTGTGGACCCCCGTTTTTGAGACGGGAATCTTTCGTGTTCATAGTACCATTTCCCTGGATCGAGTAGTTGGTACCCACGAATACAGTACTGGATAATCAAGTGCTCATGCACGAATAGTCTTACAATACCATTATTACATTAATAGGCCCGAAGGCATTGTTCATCCCACAGGACCTTATGGTCCGAATATAACATAAAAAGAATTTAGATAAGGCGCGGAAAGAGGCGCGGCTCGTCAATTGCCACGAGCAACGACCGGGCTAAGGTCTAGTATGCGCCGTCGGTTCCTTCGCCCTCCGGGTAGTACGCGTAGGGGTCTTCGGCTCTTCATTTCCATCAGTGAAGGTTTGTGCATATAGCAAGGGTGAGTACCAACCGTACTCGCAAGCCAACACGAAATTGATGCATATGATAGGGTTATTCAAAGAACACGGCTAGAGTTATTTTTGCGTAAAGCCGTTTTCACAATTCTTTTCACAAGCCTACCGACTAGCCAAATTAAGTTTTAATTTCATAGTTCATTAACCCGGCGACGGTTTCTGTCTACCATCCATCGTGATTCCAAGGATGGCTTCCCGTCTCCGGTTCGTCATGATTTTCCGGGAGTCCACCCCTTCTCGCATTCTCGAGAAGTTGATCCACCAGCGAATGAAACCATCATGCATACCCATCCCAGCAGTTTTAAGTTTAAAAATCTAGCCAAGCGAAAGTCTTGTCACGATGCTCAATATCCGCGAGCACGGCTATTCGAATAGATTGATTCACTCACACCTTGCGTGGATGTATACTTTACCCGTACTCCGCGACAGCCCAACAAATGAGCCTACGCCTCAACACATGAGACGGTCACGGCAAAGCCTTTCGATAACCTCGCTTTGGCGTACCCGCTCCATGAACTTAAGCCCTCATGCACTCTAGCCGTCCTTTTCTAGCGTGAGAGGAGTTCAGCGCACCCGGGGTAAGGGAAGTCTTTCCGGATCTTTAAGTTTATTTAACATCAGTTTATTCCCACCATTCATAACAAAGGCCGCAGCCTCATTCTCATCCCATAACCACCTCATAGAGAACCATCTATGCAAGGATACGCCTCCGCTCGGCTATTTAATCAGCTAGGTCTATACCCATTCGAGAAGTACGGTTGTGCGGCTCGTTTCCGGCTATCTCATGGCTCGGTCCTTAATTGACCAGGGTCGGCACTTGCCTTTTCCGGAATCCACCCAAATCATCCGGCCGCCCGAGTCTAAAACATTTGTATAGTACTTTCAATTTTCATCAAACTTAATTCATCATGGCCATGTGGCGCTCATGTCTCCACATGCCGAATCTCAACTACCTTCCCTAAAGAGTTGCCCAAGCACAAAGCTTTTTCATAAAGTCATGAGTATGCATAATCTAAGTGTAGCATGGCTAAGCAGTTTACCGAAGTTATGCTTCGGTTGTTTGTATCACATCGCGAGTTACAAGGAGTAATTCTAAAGGTAATCAATAGCAAGGTATGGCAGAGCAAGTGTAGGTAATTTTGTATAGCATGCATGTTTAGAGTTCAAAATAACTTCATTTCGCAATTGGGATCGATATGTTCAAAGGGTGTGAAGACTTGCCTTGCTCGCACACTTGAGGGTGGGGTCTTCAGCGGTGTCGATGCCGGTTTCTTCAGGCGCTACCCGTACGTGCGAAAGATCAATTGAATTCAGTTAGAATTCAACAAAACACCGGGAGATCGAAAAGAACCACAAAAGCCATGAAAACAACTCCAGAAGTTTTGCCGAAAATTCTACTCGAGTTAGGACAAGGGTTGCGAGGAGAATCCGGGTTTTTGGAATCGAGCTGATGACCTAGGGTTTTCGCAAAGTCGGCGATCGCAATTAAATTTGGAAGTTACGTTTGAAAATATCAGCGAAGAAAATTCGTGCTCGAAATTTGAGGGTTTGAGCACAAAAGCGAAACCTATTTCGATGGCGGGAAAGAATTAAACGGAATCCGGATTGAAAAACGATGCGAAATAAAATTCCGGGAAACGTCCGATTCCGATTTTTCAAACTTTGCACTGAGAAAATATGCGAGAAAATAATTTATTTTTGCCCAAAATTTTACTCAAGTCATCCCAAAATATTTTTCCAAATTTTCCAAAATTTTTCCTAATTTTTCCCTATTTTTCTTTTTCTCTTTTTCTTTTCTTTTTCTTTTTCCTTTTCTCTGCGCACTGTTCCATGCCCGCAAGGTGTTCGACCGGTGCCGAGGAGAAACAGAGGCGGCGGTGAGGGACAAGGCGGCGCAAAGGGGACTTACCGGCGACGGCGGCTCGGGAGGAGCAAGGGGGCACGAGGAATGGGCTTGCGCACGGCGGCGACGGCTAACGGCGGCGGCCCTCGGCGGTGGTGCTCGGGAACGGCGAAAAACGGCGGCGGCGCGGTGGAATCGGCGGGGCACCGCCTTTTATAGGCGCGCCAAGTGGGGGCTCGGTGCGGCGCGGGGTGGAAGGAGGGGGTCCGGCTCGGCGCGGCGCGGCGGTGACACGCGGCGGCGCACGGGGAGGGCCGGGTACGGCGGCGCAACGCGGCGGCCGAGCGCACGCGCGGGCGGGTCCGGCGCGCGTGCGCGCGCGCGCGAGGGCCGGGGCTCGGTGCGGGCGCGTGGCGCGAGGCGCGGTGCGCGCGGCGCGGCTGGTACGGTCGGGCGCAACGCGGCGAGCGCGGCGCGCGCGGCGCGCGGCGGCGCGCGCCAGGCGCTTGCGCGCGCGCGTGGCGCGCGCGGGTAGGGGCCGAGGCACGGTTGGGCGCGCGCGACGCGCGCGTGGCGCGCGCGTCGCGGGCGCGCGTACGGTCGGGCGACGCGCGGCGCGCGGCCGGGGCTGGTACGGTGTCGAACAGTTTGTGACCAATGAACAGTGCATTTTCACTTTTTCCCGATTTTCTATTTTCTTTTCCCATTATCTATTTTCTTTCCTTCTAAAAATTCCAAAATAAATCCTAATATTCTAAAAATAATTTTTAACTTTATATTTTAAACTTTTTCTTGACCTTCATTTTTCCATAATTATTTTTCATACTTATTTATTTTAAAAATCCCTTTTTCTTTTCTTTCAAATTTCAATTCCCTTTCCCACATTTTTCCAAAACTTTCCGGATTTCGAGTACGACTCCGGAAACTTTATTATTTATTTTGCGTCTTGATTTATCTTTTCCCAACCAAAAATTTTATTTTATATTACTCGAAATGCGTTTTCACAAATCCGCACTTTTCCCGGATTCCTTTTAAAACCACGATGCGACTTTCGCACCACCGTTTTGTCAACTCCGAAAACTCCAAATACACCGAAAAGGGAATTGACCACGACTAAATTTATGCAACCGAGTGGCAAATAAGAAACAACAAACCCGAGAAGAAGCAATAAGCCAAGGTTTTTGAAAGTTCCGATTTTTACGTTCCGATTTCGGTTCTTCCGATTTTCGGGATGTTACAAACCTACCCCCTAACAATAAATCTCGTCCCCGAGATTTCTTACCGCATTTTGAGTAGGTGTGGGTATTCGTCCTCGGGAACTCTTCGCTCTCCCAGTAGCCTCTTCTTCCGTGTGATTGCTCCATTGTACCTTGTACATGCGCCATGATTTGGTCCGTGTCTTCTTTTCTGCCTCGTCTAGTATCTTGATTGGATGCTCCGGGTAAGTAAGATCACTGTGGACATGGATGGCTTCTAAAGGAGCTTGCTCTTCTGGTACTCGCAAACATTTCTTCAATTGTGACACGTGGAACACTGGGTGGACATCAGAGAGGTTCTCGGGCAGTTCCAATTGGTAAGCCACTTCTCCTCTCCTAGCGCTTATCAAGAATGGGCCCACGTATCGTGGTGCGAGTTTCCCCTTGACTTTGAATCTCTTCCCCGTAGTGGTGAGACCTTTAGATACACGTAGTCACCTTCTTTAAATTCCAATTCTCTTCGTCGAGTATCCGCGTAGCTCTTTTGTCGTGATTGAGCAGCTTGTAGTCGGTCTCGGATCAAGCGAACCTTCTCCTCAGCCTCCTTGATTATGTCAGGTCCGAATACGGTTCGTTCACCGGTTTCTGACCACATCAATGGGGTTCGACATCGGCGACCAAATAAAGCTTCATTTGGCGACATCTTCAGACTGGCTTGATAGCTATTGTTGTAAGAAAACTCGGCGTACGGCAAACATTTCTCCCAATCCTTGGTGAAATCCAACGCACAGGCCCTCAGCATGTCTTCTAGTACTTGATTCGTCCTCTCAGTCTGTCCGTCAGTCTGCGGGTGGTAAGCGGTACTAAAGGCGAGGTGACTGCCGAGTGCCTCGTGGACCTTGCTCCAAAAATGAGATGTGAATTGGGTACCACGATCCGATATAATCCTCTTTGGTACACCGTGGAGACACACAATCCTACTCATATATAGTTCCGCTAGCTTGGCACTGTTGTAGTTAGTTTTCACGGGAATAAATCTGGTAGTCTTGGTGAGCCGATCTACTATTACCCAAATGGAATCGTAACCATCGCGGTCTTAGGTAGTCCTACTATGAAATCCATGCCTATCTCGTCCCATTTCCATTCGGGAATCTTGAGTGGCTGCAGCAAGCCAGCTGGGCGTTGATGTTCGGCTTTCACCCTTTGGCACACATCGCACACGGCTACGTATTCGGCTACATCCCTCTTCATATTAGGCCACCGGTATTCTCCCTTCAAATCCTGGTACATTTTTGTGCTTGGATGTAACGAATATGCCGATTCGTGGGCTTCCTTTAAGATCAATCCTCTCAAACCGCCTCGTTCGGGCACACAGATTCTTTTCTTGTACCACAGATTCCCTTGTCATCTACGAAAACTCCTTAGCGCGCCCGCCATGCGTTCCTTGATTTCCTAGGTTTCCTCATTCCCTTTTTGAGCTTCCTCTATTTGAGTTCTCAGTAGGGGTTGGATTTCCAGCGAGTTCACTTCTCCGTGAGGAATCAGGTGCAGATTGAGTCGAGCCATTTCTTCTTGAAGTTCGCGGCCATACCTCCCAATCCCAGTGGTTGCATTGGGCTTTGCGGCTCGCGCATCGGCCACTACATTTGCCTTGCCGGATGATAGTGGATTCCTAGATCGTAATCCTTGATCAACTCCAGCCATCGCCTCGTCGTAGATTGAGGTCAGGCGAGTAAAGAAATAGTTTAAGCTCTTGTGATCGGTATACACATCACAGTGGTTCCCGATCAGATAGTGTCTCCAGATCTTCAATGCATGTACAACCGCGGCTAATTCCAGGTCGTGTGTGGGATAATTCTCTTCGTGGGGTCGTAACTACCGAGAGGCATACGCCACGACCTTCCCATCCTGCATTAACACTCCTCCCAACCCTTGCCGGGATGCATCACAGTACATCACAAAGTCCTTCCGGTTGTCGGGTAAGGTCAAGATTGGGGCAGTGGTTAACTTTTCTTTTAATTGGTTGAAGGCTTTTTGACACTTCTCATTCCACTCAAACTTCTTTTCCTTCTTCAGAAGTTGAGTCATAGGTCGGGCTATAGTGGAAAACCCCTCGATAAACCGTCGGTAATAACCTGCCAAGCCCAAGAAACTCCGAACTTCCGTCACTGACTTGGGTGCCTTCCATTCCATGACGGCTTCGACCTTGGCGGGGTCTACTGCTACTCCTCCGGCTGAAACCACGTGGCCGAGAAAAGCGACTTCCTTGAGCCAGAACTCACATTTGCTGAACTTTGCATACAGCCGGTGCTCTCGTAGCTTTTCCAAGCACTAGTCGTAGATGCTCCGCGTGTTCCTCATCGTTCTTGGAGTAGATAAGTATATCGTCGATGAATACCACTACGAATTTGTCCAGGTACTCCATGAATACCTTGTTCATCGGGTTCATAAAATATGCCGGGGCATTGGTCAATCCAAAGGACATCACTGTGAACTCGTATAAGCCGTATCGTGTAGAGAACGCCGTCTTAGGAATATCTCCGGCTCTAATCTTCAACTGATGATATCCTGACCGTAGATCAATCTTTGAGAACACCTGTGCACCCTTAAGTTGATCGAATAGGTCATCAATTCGAGGTAGCGGGTACTTGTTCTTGATAGTGACTTCATTCAGCGATCGGTAGTCCACACACATTCTCATACTCCCATCCTTCTTTTTGACGAAGAGTACCGGGGCTCCCAGGAGAAGAGCGGGGCGTACGAATCCCTTCTCCTGTAGTTCTCTTATTTGCTTCTTGAGTTCCTCCAAATCGTTGGCGGCATTCGATAAGGCCTCTTGGATATGGGGCGGTACCGGGCATTAGATCGATGATAAACTCTATGTCGCGATCCGGGGCATTCGGGCAATTCCTCGGTAAACACATCCGGGTATTCTTGTACTACGGGCATTCCGCCTAAGGGTAGCATGGTGAACACTCCCGCAGCTTGCTTACATAGCTTTGGGTTTTGATCCATAGTTATGCTCATCGGTGATCCCCATGGGGTGGATACCGTGACTTCCCTTCGACTGCAGTCTATAATCCCATTATTTTTGGTCAACCAATCCATCCCGAGTATGACATCTATGGTTTGGGGTGATAGCACCATAAGGTTTGAGAGAAACACCACGTCTCTAATCCGTATGGGCACATTAATGCAGGCATGGGGTACGGTTATGTCTCCCCAGTGAGTGTACCAACATAGGCCTCTTAAGTGCTACTTGGTGTAGGTGGTGTTGTTTGCTTACTTGGGAAGATATGAATGAATGCGAGGCTCCGAATCGAATAAAACTTTAACCGGTGCGAGTTGATAGAGAACATACCCATCAATACGCTCCGGTCCTCCCGAGCTTCTTCCGCCCGCACATGATTCACCTGGCCACGTCGAAACCCGGTGGCGGCCTCGTTGGGTAGCGGGGTCTGAGCAGACCTCGTCCCGCCGCAGGGTGGGGTTCCTCGGACGGTTGTTGCATTGGCGCCGGTGCGCACGGGGTGTTGCGTGGTCTTGGGCAGCTATTGGAGTAGTGCCCGAATTCTCCGCAATTGAAACGACTCACATTCCTTCTTCCCGGAGCGGCTAGGGTTGGTGTGGGTGTACGAAGCCGTGGTGTAGCGACTGTTGACATGGTCGGAAGCGAGAGAACGTCCGGTTGCCGGGACGTTTGGCTTCCATCCAGACGGGGTGGCTCCCTTGGGGCGTTGTGGCGTTCCCCGGAATGGGCGAGCCATAGCGAGCCTCCTCTTGCGGTTATTGTCTACCACTTTTTGGTCATGCTCAAGCCGGACGACCTTGTTGATGAGGCTTTGGAAACCGGTGTGATCTGCCCGATCATCGGTCCCCTCGTTCGTCATTTAGTCCCTCAATGAATTTGTCTATCTTCTCTTCCTCGTCGGCCGGTCACCGGTGGCGTAACGGGCAAGCTGGGTGAACTTGTTCAGATATTCTGTACCGAGGTGTTCCCTTGACGCACCTGTGGAACTCGTTTTCTTCATCCTCATAACTGCAGCTGGCACGAAATTCTCACGGAACGCAGCCGTGAATTCCTCCCATGTTGGTTCGCCGGCGTCTTCGGCTCGTGTCTCCTTGTAGGTGTCCCACCAGTCACTTGCGGGACCCTCCAGCTGGTTAGTAGCGAAGACAACTCTATCAGCTTCTCGGACTCTGACGAGGGTTAGCTTCTTCTCTATCACTCTTAGCCAATCTTCAGCGTCCATAGGTTCTTCGGCCGTGGAAAAAGTGGGTGGTTTAGCTCTCATGAATTCTCCCAGACTCGATCCTCCTCGACCTCCTTGATTATTAGCAATCGCTTGAAGTAGCTGGGTCTGCAAAGCCATGACCTCCGCCAGGGTGGAGGGGTTGGGTTCCGGCGGGTTTTCGTTGGTTGCCGCGGCTCTGCGACGATGTGCCATCTGAAGAAGGGAGGTGCATCAAGAGATCGGACTAGTTTAGGTTATAGTTCACAGGGGAATTTTTCTTCAAGTTCTTTTGAATGATCTTCAATCAACAGTCAAGGTGAAATAATAATAAGCATACGAATTAAGACATCGTGAGGCGATGCTCAGGTTCATCATATTACATAAGGGGGTACACGGACTGTACACACACAGTCCTTCATGCCAGGATAGCAATAATAGTTATATCGTCCAACTACATCAACTAATTAAGGGGGATTAGGGAGTGGTTCGTGCTGCCGAGCTGGGAAGGTCCTCCCGCCTAGTCATCCAGCCATCCGCAAGAGCCAGGCACCGGAAGTGGGTGGTCCGCTGCCGAAGCAAACCGAAGTCCCCACGGCTCGGAGGTGGTGGCCTCGGAGTCACGCCGAATCTTCCGATTCGGTGGCCGTGTGCTCTTGCGAGCGGTCTGGCGGGTGAGGGGGCCTCCCGTGTGAGTCAGGCGACGAGGGGGAGCTTCCTCCTCCATTGGGTCGGTGTCGCTAGACTCCCATTTGATCTCCATGGGCTCTGCCTCAGACTCCGTGTCGGTGTAGATCTGGATGGGGTTACCCTCTCCCGATCCCGGCTCGGAGGGTACCGGTACGGAGCTCGGGGTGGGTCCCATGGACGCGGCAGAAGTGGTGTCCACAGTGCAGTGCGGTGCTCGTGCTCAACATAAAGCTTGCTCCATCATGGCTTGAAAGGTATCCAAGCATGCTGGAGTCATAAGGTAATAATGGTCGGGCACAGGGGCAGGAGGTGATGGCACAAGCTCGGTGGAAGTACCTGCAGCGTAGACAGGATGAGTGTGCAGCTGCTCCTCCAGCTTGTTGATCGCTACTTGCTCTTCTGAGCTGCTCTTCCAGCTCTACCGAGCTTCCCCGGGCCATGTAGCGGTCCGAGAGTTGCTCGATCGGGCGCCATTTGCTGCGGTGAGTCTCAAGCATGCTTATCCGGTCTCCACGGCTTTGGTGGTGTGACCGAGATCATTGAGGCGTGTCGCGATCGTTGATCTCGAGCGGGGCCTCCTCCTCATAATCGTCTGCTTGTTTCCGCCCAACGCGATAAACGCGTGACCATCGGGTTGTAGCAGCAGGGGGTAGCCTCCACGGTGCAGACCGGGTTGCCCTCTTCGCGGTAAGGATGATGCACGAACTCTGTCATTGTGAGTTCGGCACGGTGTTCCGCATTAAGGCGAAGGAAAGCCTCGCGAGCTGCATCCTGAATAGCTGCTTCTGCTAGGTCCCGGTGGTAGCGAGTGTGGAAGCAGTAGGATATCTCACTCCCCATGCGAGCTTCTATGGATACGGCTGCCTCCCATGCTGGATACATCTCGGAGCCATGTCTTTTGGTGTGATAAGTGGGCGGTTCGGGTACCTCAAACACCATAGTAGGGACTGAAGTTGTACCACGAATCCCTCGTCTCGCGGGATAGTGACTTCCCAGGTTCCGTCGTGGTTTGACATCCGCTTTTACAGGCAACTTAGGGTTAGCGGGAGAGAGCTATCATAATCATTTGGTAAAAGAAATACAGATGTAGAAAAGATATATTTGCATTTTCGGAAATAATAGTTTAAAACTGATCCTACCGTAGGGATATTTCCCTTTAGCCATCTAGTTAGGGGTAGGGCGCCATTTGGTCTTAGCCTACGGTCGCATGGCTCGATACCAGCTCTGTGGACCCCGTTTTTGAGACGGGAATCTTTCGTGTTCATAGTACCATTTCCTGGATCGAGTAGTTGGTACCCACGAATACAGATCTTGGATAATCAAGTGCTCATCGAATAGTCTTACAATACCATTATTACATTAATAGGCCCGAAGGCATTGTTCATCCCACAGGACCTTATGGTCCGAATATAACATAAAAACAGAATTTAGATAAGGCGGAAAGAGGCGGCTCGTCAATTGCCGAGCAACGACCGGGGCTAAGGTCTAGTATGCGCCGTCGGTTCCTTCGCCCTCCGGTAGTACGCGTAGGGGTCTTCGGCTCTTCATTTCCATCAGCTGAAGGTTTGTGCGTATAGCAAGGGTGAGTACCAACCGTACTCGGCAAGCCAACACGAATTGATGCATATGATAGGGTTATTCAAAGAACACGGCTAGAGTTATTTTTGCGTAAAGCCAGTTTTCACAATTCTTTTCACAAGTCTACCGACTAGCCAAATTAAGTTTTAATTTCATAGTTCATTAACCCGACGACGGTTCTGTCTACCATCCATCGTGATTCCAAGGATGGCTTCCGTCTCCGGTTCGTCATGATTTTCTCGGGAGTCCACCCCTTCTCGCATTCTCGAGAAGTTGATCCACCGCCGAATGAAACCATCATGCATACCCATCCCAGCAGTTTTAAGTTTAAAAATCTAGCCAAGCGAAAGTCTTGTCACGATGCTCAATATCCGCGAGCACGGCTATTCGAATAGATTGATTCACTCACACTGCAGTGGATGTACACTTTACCCGTACTCCGCGACAGCCCAACAAATGAGCCTACGCCTCAACACATGAGACGGTCACGGCAAAGCCTTTCGATAACCTCGCTTTGGCAGTACCCGCTCCATGAACTTAAGCCCTCATGCACTCTAGCCGTCCTTTTCTAGCAGTGAGAGGAGTTCTGGCGCACCCGGGGTAAGGGAAGTCTTTCCAGATCTTTAAGTTCATTTAACATCAGTTTATTCCCACCATTCATAACAAAGGCCGCAGCCTCATTCTCATCCCATAACCACCTCATAGAGAACCATCTATGCAAGGATACTGCCTCCGCTCGGCTATTTAATCAGCTAGGTCTATACCCATTCGAGAAGTACGGTTGTACGCTCGTTTCCGGCTATCTCATGGCTCGGTCCTTAATTGACCAGTGGTCGGCACTTGCCTTTTCCGGAATCCACCCAAATCATCCGGCCGCCCAGTCTAAAACATTTGTATAGTACTTTCAATTTTCATCAAACTTAATTCATCATGGCCATGTGGCGCTCATGTCTCCACATGCCGAATCTCAACTACCTTCCCTAAAGTAGTTGCCCAAGCACAAAGCTTTTTCATAAAGTCATGAGTATGCATAATCTAAGTGTAGCATGGCTAAGCGTTACCGAAGTTATGCTTCGGTTGTTTGTATCACATCGCGAGTTACAAGGAGTAATTCTAAAGGTAATCAATAGCAATGTATGGCAGAGCAAGTGTAGGTAATTTTGTATAGCATGCATGTTTAGAGTTCAAAATAACTTCATTTCGCAATTGGGATCGATATGTTCAAAGGGTGTGAAGACTTGCCTTGCTCGCACACTTGAGGGTGGGGTCTTCGTGGTGTGTCGATGCCGGTTTCTTCAGCGCTACCCGTACGTGCGAAAGATCAATTGAATTCAGTTAGAATTCAACAAAACACCGGGAGATCGAAAAGAACCACAAAAGCCATGAAAACAACTCCGAAGTTTTGCCGAAAATTCTACTCGAGTTAGGACAAGGGTTGCGAGGAGAATCCGGGTTTTTGGAATCGAGCGATGACCTAGGGTTTTCGCAAAGTCGGCGATCGCAATTAAATTTGGAAGTTACGTTTGAAAATATCAGCAAGAAAATTCGTGCTCGAAATTTGAGGGTTTGAGCACAAAAGCGAAACCTATTTCGATGGCGGGAAAGAATTAAACGGAATCCGGATTGAAAACGATGCGAAATAAAATTCGGAAACGTTCGATTCCGATTTTTCAAACTTTGCACTGAGAAAATATGCGAGAAAATAATTTATTTTTGCCCAAAATTTTACTCAAGTCATCCCAAAATATTTTTCCAAATTTTCCAAAATTTTTCCTAATTTTTCCCTATTTTTCTTTTTCTTTTTCTTTTCTTTTTCTTTTCCTTTTCTCTCGTGCACCGTTCCATGCCCGCAAGGTGTTCGACCGGTGCCGAGGAGAAACAGAGGCGGCGGCGGTGAGGGACAAGGCGGTGCAAAGGGGACTTACCGGCGACGGCGGCTCGGGAGGAGCAAGGGGGCACGGGAATGGGCTTGCGCACGGCGGCAACGGCTAACGGCGGCGGCCCTCGGCGGTGGTGCTCGGAACGGCGAAAAACGGCGGCGGTGCGGTGGAATCGGCGGGGCACCGCCCCTTTTATAGGCGCGGCCAAGTGGGGGCTCGGTGCGGCGCGGGGTGGAAGGAGGGGGTCCGGCTCGGCGCGGCGCGGCGGTGACACGCGGCGGCGCACGGGGAGGGCGGGACGGCGGGCGCAACGCGGCGGCCGGCGCACGGCGCGGGCGGGTCCGGCGCGGCGCGCGCGGCGCGCGGCGTAGGGGCGGGGCTCGGTGCGGGCGCGTGGCGGCGAGCGCGCGTGCGCGGGCGCGGCTGGTACGGCCGGGCGCAACGCGGCGAGCGCGGCGCGCGGGTCCGGCGCGCAGCCTTGCGCGGCGCGTGCGCGTGGCGCGCGGGGTAGGGGCCGAGGCACGGTTGGGCGCGGCGGCGCGGTGCGCGCGCGCGTGCGCGGCGCGCGTACGGTCGGGCGACGCGCGGCGCGCGCGCGGCCGGGGCCGGTACGGTGTCGAACAGTTTGTGACCAATGAACAGTGCATTTTCACTTTTTTCCCGATTTTCTATTTTCTTTTCCCATTATCTATTTTCTTTCCTTCTAAAAATTCCAAAATAAATCCTAATATTCTAAAAATAATTTTTAACTTTATATTTTAAACTTTTTCTTGACCTTCATTTTTCCATAATTATTTTTCATACTTATTTATTTTAAAAATCCCTTTTCTTTTCTTTCAAATTTCAATTCCCTTTCCCACATTTTTCCAAAACTTTCCCGGATTTCGAGTACGACTCGGAAACTTTATTATTTATTTTGCGTCTTGATTTATCTTTTCCCAACCAAAAATTTTATTTTATATTACTCGAAATGCGTTTTCACAAATCCGCACTTTTCCCGGATTCCTTTTTAAAACCCCGATGCGACTTTCGCACCACCATTTTGTCAACTCCGAAAACTCCAAATACACCGAAAAGGGAATTGACCACGACTAAATTTATGCAACTGAGCTGGCAAATAAGAAACAACAAACCCGAGAAGAAGCAATAAGCCAAGGTTTTTGAAAGTTCCGATTTTTACGTTCCGATTTCGGTTCTTCCGATTTTCACGATGTTACACTAGGGTTAGCAAGGAATTGTTTGGGTTCATTGAGGAAGCAGTGAAGAATAATGCAGTTAAGTTTGCATGGATCTGACTCAATGCTTGTCAGCAATGTTTTTGTATGAGCTATGATAATGTTTGATGTATGAACCATTGCAAAATGTGACCTGCTATGGGAATTCAAATGTTTTGTGACTGCTTGTTGTGTGGCTGTATGGAGGAATATTTATGCTAAATATAATTTTTTTGTACGTTCAAGAAAATAGGTACCGGTTTTTAACAAAAACCGGCACCTATTACGACCAATAGGTATCGGTCTCAAACAAAAACCGGCACCTATTATCCCAAATAAGTGTCGGTCTCAAACAAAAACCGGCACATCCCAAATAGGTGTCGGTTGGAAGCTAGACCCGACACCTATAAGTTGAAATAAGTGCCGGTTTGCAATTGAGAACCGATACCTATTAGTCAAAATACGTGCCGGTTTTTAATAGTCGCTGGCACTTATTACTCCGAATAGGTGTCGGTTCTCAATACAAAACCGGCACCTTTTTTCCCAATAGGTGTCGGGTGAAGAACCGGCACCAATAACTCTTGTCATTGGTGCCGACCAATATGTGTTGGGTACAAAACCGGTACCTATTGGGGGTTCCGAACCGCCACCTATTACACATTCTGTACTAGTGAGGGAAGGGACAACTGGAATTGATGCTGCTCAAACTTGCAGCGTTTCTTTGGACTTGTTTAACTTGCGACTCTATGCTGGAAACAAAGTACAGACTCAATACTTATAGACTCACACACTGTCTAACAAGCATGCAGAGGTTAAGCACAATACACGGCCAATCATCGGACGTGCAGCCAGGGATGCGTACATGCAGCGCTTACTGCTGCACGTCTCAGGAGCACATCTCGTTGCTCCATGCGCAGCTTCAGCATGAAACCACTAGTCAATATCCTTGGATGCTGCTGATCTCCAGGAACCTCCATGCATGACTCGGCCACCTCCCATTCATTCATCCGGTAGAATTGCTCCACCAGTTATCTGCACACGCATGCACACAAGCTAGGATTCCGCCTCCAGTATGTGTCGCGTACGTCGGGTTCCTGCGTACATTGCGTACGCTCGACCAGCCATCCGGCTATGTGTTAGGATTAGCTAACAAATAAGTATAAATATTTTTTTAAGTTAATCACA
The DNA here is from genome assembly GCA_019925245.2 of Oryza australiensis. NCBI lineage: Eukaryota > Viridiplantae > Streptophyta > Magnoliopsida > Poales > Poaceae > Oryza > Oryza australiensis. Next base: position 1,278,993 of record JAIFGZ020000436.1, read on the forward strand.
CTAATAAAAAATTAGAAGAGGTCTAAGATAAAATATGTTAACATATGATAATTTATTATCATATGAATAGAAACTAGTATATATTTATCAGTTAATTTATTAAATTAATAACGTGAACAAACAATATAAAATACATAGTCAAAGCTCGATAGAAGCCCAAGCTCGGCTCGGTAAAACTCACCGAGCCTTTGTTTAGGCTCAGGTTTGGCTCATTTGGAGCTCGAGCCGAGCTTAAGTGGGCTTAGGATGAGCCAAGTTTGAACTGCTCACGAGCCTCGAGTTTTTTGACAGCCCTACACCCCATACAAGTCTATATCTCTAGGTATATCTAACACGTATGCAAGCATACAACAAACTTTACATTATTTTTTCCTCAGAGGACTTATTCAATATATGATATTATTATATCATTGTATTCATTGCAATTAATTCTCTACAACAAAATCTCGCATGAATATATTCCGATAAACATATATACCTTTTATTTTTTGCAATGGATCTGTTTCTAATTTTGCACATGTTATTATTTTGATATTTTAGTAAGTATTTTTTAATGTTTCACCATGTCATTTGTAAATGTTGCATTTGATGTAATTTTATATATTTTAGCAAGTATTTTGTGATGTTTTAATTTGATATTTCATGTGTAATGTAAAAAATATTTAACAAAATCAAGTAATTGCAAATATAAAGGATGCTCCATATTAGGTTTTTTTTCATTTGTTGGGACTTAATGTTTCTTGCAATAGTTATCCGTGTTGCAGATAGTATTTTTTTAATGTTGCATCTCTTTTAAACATTTTATAAAGTAAATTAAACCATTTAATCAAATGATGAAACAACGCTCATTTTTTATTATATATTTTTTCTATTAAAATATATATTTTGTTATAAATATTTAATTATAATGAATTGAATGGTATATTTGGAATATACATTGGATAGATAATTTAGAAGAAATAATATTTAAAGTTTGCTAAGAAATGGTTACCTGTATGAGAGAGAAGGGTTTGCATGTGCATGTGCATGTAGAGAGTGCACCGCAACAGGTCGCAAGAAAATACCCTCATGCAGGCAACGGACACACATGCCAGCAGCCACCGCTATCATAGATCTCTTATATGTGATGGCTTCTCATATGTTTGGATTTTACAGACCGTCACAACAAAGTTGTCTCAAATAGACTAAAAAAAGATTGACAAAGATATACTCGCACAAACATGTTAGATGTGCATAAAACTCGAACCCGTCACGGATGATACCTATCAGTGATGGGCTCACATCATAGCTCGATAAAGATAACCGATGATATATTTGTCAAGCCCTGACAAAAACCCGTCACCGATGTTCATCATCGGTGACAGGCTTCAACTTGAGGTCTGAATGAGATAACCATTTAGTCCGTCACCGATGGATGTTATTGGTGACGGTCTTGTACGTATGCCCAACAAAGATAAAGAAGTACCCATCACCGTTTTTAGTTCATTGTTTGTTACAGATATTTATTGCACACTATAAATACCCCAATCACCTAGTGTAATGGTTATCCCACTGTTCACTATTTTTGTGGGAGGAAGAGGAGGGCGATTTTTATCTCTTTTTTCAACTAAATCATAAAGTGTAAAAGTAATTAAAAAATAGTAATCAATTCTCATAAACTTAGTAAATACTTACCTACAAAATGTTTATCTAACATTTTTTCACTTTTTTGCAGCTAGGGATGGATCGAAGTTGGATGTATGAGAAAACTATGCGACGTCATAGCAAAGACTATAGAAATGACGTATTAAATTTTATAAATGCCATAGAGGAGGATAGGAATAGAAGAAAGAGCGAGTACACGTGTTGTCCATGTGCAGATTGCAAAAATGAGAATATGTTTGATAGCAGAGTGGATGTACATGTTCATCTGATACAACGAGAATTCATGGAGGGCTAGACATGTTGGGTGAAGCATAGAGAGCAAGAATCAAGTGGTGGTGCAGTTGCAGACAGAAATGGTGCACAGAATTAGGAAGATAAAGATGAACATGACATGTTTGTACCTTCCCCATTGGGCGGTGAAATGGTTGATGTGGATTACGATCTACTGCAAGACATGTTACGTGACGTTGAGGACCTAACTTATAATGAGAGAGATTCCATGAAGTTCAGCATGTTGGTTAGTGACTCGGAGAAGTCTTTATACGCTGGATGCAAGGCAAAACACACCAAATTGTCAGCTACCTTGGACCTAGTGAAGCTGAAGGCAAGTAGTGGATAGACAAACAAGAGTTTTACAGATCTTTTAGGAATTTTGAATGTCATGCTTCCTGATGAGAACACATTACCCGAGAAGACATATGAAGCAAAATAGGTTTTGTGTCCCATGGGGTTAGAGGTCCGTAGAATTCACGCTTGTCCAAACGATTGCAGATTATACCACAAGCAATATGCAGACTTAGATGCTTGTCTGGTCTGCAAGGCTTCTCGATACAAGCAAAAGAAAAGTACTGACGAAGACAATAAGTCAAAGCAGGGTGGTCCGGTGAAGGTTGTGTGTTATCTATCTATCATTGATTGTTTCAAGAGAATATTTGTCAACCCCAAGAAAACAGAGTTAGTACGTTGGCATGCTACAGAGAGAAGGAACGATGGTATGCTAAGACATCCTGCAGATTCGATTCAATGGAGAAATATCGATCAAAGACATCCAGAATTCACAACCGACCCTAGAAACATGAGAATATGTTTGTGTACGGATGGCATGAATACTTTCGGAGACATGAGCAGTTCTCATAGCACTTGGCCAGCTTTGATTGCTAACTATAACCTACCGTCATGGTTGTTCTTCAAAAGAAAATACATTATGTTGTGCTTGTTAATCCAAGGACCGAAATAACCCGGCAATGATATTGATGTGTTCTTGGAGTCTGTTATCGATGATCTTGAGATTCTTTGGAAAGAAGGTGTGGAAACTTGGGATGCGTACGGTCAGGAGAACTTCAAACTACGCGTTCTATTATTCTGCACCGTTAATGACTATCCCACACTTGGCAATCTTCCTGGATAAACTGTGAAAGGAAAGAAGGCTTGCTTCGACTGTATGGAACATATACACATAGGTGGCTTAAGAAATCAAGAAAAAAGAAACTTTTCAACAGTAAGAGAGAACTTCAGCCTGCTCCCAAGGATTTGTCTGAAGATGAGGTCCATAACCATGGTCAAGGACATAACTAATGAGTTTGGGAAGAAAAGAAAACGTAGTAGGCAATGGACAAGGGTATGTCGAAGAAAAAATCCATATTTTGGTGACTACCTTACTGAAAAGATATTGAGGTCCGTCTTACATTGATCTGATGCACGTAGAAAAGAATATGTTTGAGAGTTTTGTTGTCATATTGCTGAATATTCCTGGGAAGACAAAGGATGGGTTGAACACACGACTTGATCTACAGGAGATGAATATTCGCAATGTTCCTGCCTGTAACAGATGCATAGACAGGAAGAGTGTACCTCTCTCCAGCTTGCCACACCTTGTCGAAGGATGAGAAGATCACAAAGTTATCATGTCTTAAAGATATTAAAGTTCCATCGGGCTATTCAGCCAGGATAAGTAAGTACGTTAAATTGGACGATCTAAAACTTGTTGGAATGAAGTCTCAAGATTGCCACATGCTAATCACACATATCTTGCCAATTGCTATCAAAGGCATTCTTCCATCAAAAGTCTGTCACACGATCCAACGTCTGTGTGCCTTCTTCAATGCAATCGGTCAGAATGTTATACATCCCGAAGATCTAGATGAGTTGCAGACCGATATTGTCAATACGCTATGTCACATGGAGATGTTTTTCCATTGTCCTTCTTTGATATCATGATTTATCTCCCTGCTCATCTTGTGAAGCAAACCAAACTACGTGGCCCAGCTTTTCTAAGAGAAATGTATTTGTTCGAGAGGTACATTGGAGTTCTGAAGTCGTATGTTCGAAACAAATCAAAACCGGAGGGGTACATCATTGAAGGTTACACGACCAGGGAAGTTATTGAGTTCTGCATCGATTACATATCCAAGGCTGATCCTATCGAAGTTGCAGCGTCTCGCCACGAAAGAAGGTTGTTAGGTGTTGGCACAATAGGAAGGAAAAGAATTGTGCCCGATAAAGCCTCCTATGCATAGGCTCAATTCACTGTGCTCCAACATATGGCACGAGTTGCCCCATACTTTGAGGAGCATTTAGCGAAAATTCGACAGGAGAACTTGGGTCGATCGGATATGTGGATTAACATAGAACATAACTCTTGGTTCAATGAATGGTTCAAGAATCGTATTACAATGTCAACGGATGTTTCAAATGCGACACTACGGTTCTTGGGGATGGGACCATGTTGGGACATAGACACATGGCAAGGATACAATATTAATGGATACATGTTTTACACTGTTAAACAAGATAACAAAAGCACAGTGCAAAACAACGGAGTCCGTATAGATGCATTCCAAGATTAAGTTGGGTCGAACACATACTACGGCCGCATTGAGCAGATTTGGGAGCTGAACTACGTGAAGTTAAAAGTCCCTTTGTTTCATTGCCGGTTGGTGAATATACGCATTGGTGTCAAAGTCGACAAGTAAGGTTTCACTTTAAAGATCTATCCAAGGTTGGATACACCGATGAACCATTTGTACTTGTGAAACAGGTCGAACAGATTTTCTACATAAAAGACCCTGCAAACAAGAAGATGCACATTGTTAGGGATGTCAAGCTCCAAATTGTCGGGGGTTGACAATGTCGTCGATGAAGAAGAATACAACCAGAATCTTCATGTAAAACCTCACATCGACCTTGACGATGATCCCCAAGAGGATGTGGCATATGCTCGTTCAGATCATATTGTTAACACTGAAATTTGGTAATCGGATCCCTAAGTATGCAAAGGCGAAGCAGAGTCGGATCGGCTGGAGACAGGGGTCGCATCGACTGAGGAGTGATCGGCTGCGAGGTCAATCGGCTAAGGTTGGATTGGACAGCGGCAGCCGATAGCAGATTCCAGGTCCAGAAGAGATGAAACCGTTTCTGATGCAACAGTTTGAGGATAAATAGAAGATTCGGTTGTTAATTGCGCGTTAAACGATATTGCCACTTATGGATAGAGTCCTGTGACAGCAATTGTATCTGTAACCTAGGGGTTTGTTTAAACTGTTAGTTGTAACACGGCGTGGGTCCCGTTCGGGATAATGTTGTGTTTTAAATAGTAGTTTAGATAGAGTCCAGGGTTTGTACAGATAATTGTATCTTGGGTATAAATAGGACCCGAGATCCCCTGTAATTAGACATTCAATACATTCACAATCATTCAAACCTTCGGTGCATCGCCAACCCTTTTTCTTCAGACGAGCACTTTGTTTGGCTATGGGCTGCATCGTTTCGACCCCCAGATCTAGGTAAATGCTTGTCATTAGTGGTATGATCTACTGTTTCTAGTGCTTCCATCGTAATGACACATTAGATTCAGGAGTTTGTACTGCGCTATTTATCATATAGCGCATATAAATTAGATCAATATTTAGATCAATCCTGCCATTGGCTGGTTCTATCAAGAACTTGCGGCCAATAGGGCTAGATCTAAAGGTTGGTTGGTTTATGTGCGGTATCTACCGTCTCGAGAGATATAAATCGGCTACAACAGATCAGGTTTTTCTTTTTATACTTAATGTTGCATCGGGTTCGAACTATTAAGTCGTTTTTAGAACTATCAATGATCTGTTCAGCTAAGATTTATTTTATTTGGAGACAGCGCCGGGGTTTCAGCCAGCCTTATCTGCCCTGATATATTTCTGTTAATATATTTATTATTAGATTTATGTTAGGACTGTCTCTTATGTTAAGATCGCATTCTTGTCGGACGTCGCCAGCCGAAATCGGCCTACCATCGATAGCCGATGGCCGATTTCTAGGCTATGCATCTGTTTCAAGAATGATATCTTCTTATAAGATTCATCGGGGTACTAGCCGATCCATTGTTAGCTTTCCAGTATCGGCTGGGTTATCGATCCATATATTTATTATTCTTTACTGTATTTGGGTTAAGCGGCTGATGCTGTCTCGGTATAGCCGATTCATTCCAGTCACTTGGCTTAAGTATAGTTTAGAATAGCATATATATGTTTATGGATTCCCTTAGACGATCCAGTGGAGATCTAACCTAACACTTAACGCATATTCCCTTGTTTTTCTTGTTGATTAACAGATCAAATCAACTGGCACGCCCTGCATGCACAGGCAGCCGAGAAGGACCTGCACTGGAGTTAAGCAGATCTCCAAGGCGAGCGCGTGAGAGAGATTTCTCATCAACATGCTTCTTGGCACGCCTGGTGGGACTTTCTTTGTCGGCTCGACTCGGACGCATAGATTCAGCCGACAAGATGGTCGACTCTAAGAGCCCCAGCATTACGCAGGACAACATCATGCCTGTGAAGATGGAGCAGTTATCGGCTGAACAGCAAGCCGATTATAAGAAGATGGTGGAAGAGCTCCAGGCTAACTACTTGCAATCTTTCACCCAAACAAGATCCGGGGCCGTGCATCAGAAATATAAGTTCAGCATGAACGACACTAAGGCATCCTCCTCTGGTGAGACAAAAGGCAAACAGAAGATGGAGGAGCCGACCCAGGAACAGGATGATTCGGCTGTATATTCTCTAGAAGACCGGATTGACTCGGCCGTCCATCACGCATTGGTCAACCAAAGTAGCATCCTTGTCAACGCTCTCAATAACATGATCGCTACCATGGTCGATGCCAAGATAGCCGACCAGCTGCAACGGGGACCAACATACTTCACAGACGGCCAATTTCCTGGTTACAGGACGCTGGTCACGCAGAATCGGCCGATCCCACCGCTAGCACAACAAGGGCCGCCGGGAGGAGTTCTCGGTCAGCCAAATCTAGGTGAATCGGCTATAAGGCCAGCAATTACTATGCTGAACCGTAAGCAGCCGCTGCCCCAAGATCAGATTGCTAATATGTTCAATGACAATCGACAGTTAGAGCCGATTAATCCAGATAGACGGCACAACGTCGGTGGCCGACAGCTGTTTCCACGACAGCCAACGCCACCACAGGCACATCAGCCACCTCCCGCTGATCATCGCTATCAGTACCAAGGAGGCCGTCAAGATCATCATTACAGGCCTCAGACGTCACCACCGCTGCATCGGCAAGCACCCGCGCCGTATGAGCCATACGAGCCGATACAGCAAGACAACCAGACATGGGCCAATCTGATCGCAGATGTCATGCGTGATCAATTCGGCCTCAAGCCGAAAGACTCAGGGAACATGTATCGATATCCCTATCCAGAGCAATTCGAGCGCATCCCGTTGCCCAACCGATACAAGATCCCAGATTTTTTGAAGTTCTCAGGGCAGGACAATGTTTCAACCTACGAGCATGTTAGCCGATTCTTTGTACAATGCGGTGAAGCATCGGCTACGGACCCCTTGAGAGTTCGATTGTTCCCTCTTTCTCTTTCAGGATCGGCTTTTACTTGGTTCTCCTCATTGCCCTACAACTCAATTCAGAGCTGGGACAATCTTGAAAAACAATTCCACAGCTACTTTTACTCCGACAACCACGAAATGAAGTTGTCGGACCTCACCAGCATCAGGCAAAAACGCAACAAATCGGTCCAAGAATACATCCAACGTTTCAGGGAAATGAGGAACCGATGCTACAGCCTGGAGCTATTGGACGCCCAGCTGGCCGATTTGGCCTTTCATGGCTTGATCGCGCCGATCCGAGAACGATTCTCCGCGCAGGACTTCGACAGCTTAGCCCACCTGGCGCAGAATGTGACGGCCCACGAGCAGCGATTCCAAGACACCAGGAAGACCGTAAAAAATATAACTCAGGTCGTCATCGAATCAGACTATGAGTCCGACGACGATGACGCAGAAGTGACGGCAGCCGAATGGGCCAAGAACAAAAAAGCCATCGTCTGCCAATGGCTGCTGAAGACGGCTAAGGAAGAAAGATACGATTTGGACATTACCAAGGCCGACAGGATTTTTGACTTGCTCCTCAAGGAGAAGCAGATTCAGTTGCCTGAAAATCACGTGATCCCGTCGGCCGAAGAATTGAAGAAAAAGAAGTATTGCAAGTGGCACAACTCCACATCCCACGCCACCAATGACTGCAAGGTCTTCAGGCAACAAATCCAGTTGGCAATTGAGGCCGGGAAGCTGAAGTTCGCCGATTCATATCGGCCGATGAAGGTAGACGGCAATCCTTTCTCGGTCAACATGGTCCAAGCCGGTCCCAGGCAAGCTGATCGACAGAACAGAATGGTGCACGGCTTAGTCAATACATCGATCGGGGCCAAGGCAGAAGGCGATCAGCTTGGATGTCACGCCACACCAATTAATATGGTGCACCCAGTCATCAGATCGGCTGCCCGACGGCCGATCCATGAACGTAGCCGATACCATCATCAGTACCGGCCTCGGCAGAAAGAAGCTTACAACGAAACACCTCGTCGGTGCGAGCCGAACACTCAAAGCCGACGATACGAGGCAAACCACGACAATGCCGATCCGCATTGACATTGTGATTTTTTCAGGTACTGCTGGGAATCCGGCATGAGACTGCCAACATTGGACGATTGCCCAGCATGTAACGATCGCCGCGACGACAAGCACAGGAGCTCATCGCCTACAAGTCCAACTCGGTTCATCCCCAGAGCCGTTCAGTTAAACCAAAGGCGGCGGTCTGTCCATGATCGGCTCGGCCCGATCCACCAGGACTTCTTCGTCGATGAAAACCGTGATGGGAATAACCGCGATGACGAAGAGGCCGCCGATGAGGAATCGGCCAACCCCCAGTGGTGTCCGTCCGATCTCTTCACGAAGACGCAGAAAAGAAGGGTCCAACGGCTTAAGCGTGAAGGGAGAGAAGACGAAGTTCAGCAAATGATCTACGAACAGCGCCGTCGGCTGGGCAACATCAAAAGGCGGTGAGTACCCAAAAAGAAAGATGCCATAGTCGACGAAGAGCAAGCCAAGGAAAGCCGAACCGATCAAGCCAGGAGGGCAGCCAAAGGGAAAGGCAAAATTTCTGCATCGGTTAACATGGTATTCATGTTGCCAACCGAGTTCGGCGCTCCTGAAGCCGATGCAGACACAATTGAAGATGACCTGGCGAAACTAGCAATCTCACCAGACCAAGCTGTCTTCGACAAACCCGAAGGAACCGAAAATCGGCACTTAAAGCCGTTGTACGTTAAAGGATTCATCAACGGCAAGCCGATTTCCAAAATGCTAGTTGATGGGGGAGCTGCAATTAACCTCATGCCTTACGCAACATTCAGAAAGCTAGGCAAGGGAGCCAAAGACCTAATAAAAACCAACATGGTGCTCAAAGACTTCGGCGACCACCCATCGAAAACCAAGGGCGTCCTCAATGTTGAACTGACCATCGGCAACAAGACCGTGCCCACAACATTCTTTGTCATCGACAAGAAGAGGTCTTACAGACTGCTGCTCGGAAAGGACTGGATACACGCTAACTGCTGCATCCCTTCTACAATGCATCAAAGCCTGATCCAATGGGACGGCGACAAGATCGAGATCGTACCAGCCGACAGGTCAGTTAGTATTGTCAGTGCCGATTTGCCGCTTTGGGAAATCGAGGGCATCGATTGTTTATCCAGGAAAATCTGGCAAGCTGATTTTCTAAATGTGTCCAATTCAACGATACAGCCGATTGGAAATGATGAGCCGCAGTTGCTGTTTTGAACAAGACATGGAGGGCTCGAGCGTTCTCGGCATGGACACCACGGACGAAGATGATGGCAAGCTAGGGCAAGGGTTCACGTCAGCCGACGAATTAGAGGAAATCGACATCGGCTCTGGTGATAAGCCGAGGCCGACGTACATTAGCAAAAATCTGTCTCCTCATTGTAGATCCCAACTTATTGAGTTGTTAAAAGAATATAAAGATTTTTTTGCTTGGGAGTACTTCGAGATGCCCAGCCTCAGCCAATCAATAGTAGTCCATCAGCTGCCGATTAAGGCAGGCTATCAGTCGTTCCAACAGCCTCCCAGGAGGTTTAAGGCCGATATGTACGATGCAATTAAAGCCGAAATCACTCGGCTATACGACGCAGGATTCATTCGGCCTTGCCGATATGCCGAGTGGGTCTCAAACATTGTCCCAGTGTTGAAGAAAAATGGTAAACTTAGGGTGTGCATCGATTTCAGAGATCTAAACAAGGCAACCCCTAAAGACGAATACTCAATGCCGATAGCCGATCTGCTTGTCGATGCTGCTTCAGGCCACAAAATTATCAGTTTCATGGATGGCAATGCAGGGTATAACCAAATATTCATGGCCGACGAGGACATCCACAAGACCGCTTTTCGGTGTGCCGACGCAATCGACTTGTACGAATGGGTAGTAATGACGTTCGGCTTGAAGAATGCTGGGGCAACATATCAATGGGCCATCAATTACATCTTTGACGATATGATCGGCTCGCTGGTAGAAATATACATTGACGACGTGGTTGTCAAGTCAAGGGAGATAGAAGGCCACATCGCCGATCTGAGACAAGTGTTGGAACAGATGAGGAAATATGGTCTGAAGATAAATCCGCTTAAGTGCGCGTTCGGCGTATTGGCCAGGCAATTCCTAGGATTTCTCGTCCATGAAAGTGGAATTGAAGTTACACCAAGGAGCATAAATGCTATCAAGACAATTCAACCTCCGAAGGACAAAAACAACTCCAATCATTGATCGGCAAGATAAACTTCATCAGACAGTTCATAGCCAATCTCTCAGAAAAGATGGATCCGTTCACACCACTGCTTCGGTTGAAAGCCAACCAGACATTCACATGGGGGGCAGAGCAGCATAAGGCGTTAGACAACATAAAAGATTATCTAAGCTCCCTTCCAGTTCTAATGCCTCCACAAAAGGGAATACCATTCAAGCTGTACTTATCAGCTGATGACAAATCAATCGGCTCCGTCCTAATCCAAGAGGTCGACGGCAAGGAAAGAGCCATCTTCTATCTCAGTCGACGGCTGCTAGACGCGGAGACGAGGTATTCACCTGTGGAGAAGTTATGCCTATGCCTCTATTTTTCATGTACAAATTTAAGGCACTATCTGCTATCCAAGGAGTGCACAGTAATCTGCAAAGCCGATGTAGTTAAGTATATGCTATCTGCTCCAGTGCTCAAAGGAAGAATTGGGAAGTGGATTTTCGTGCTAATAGAGTTCAATATAAGGTATTAGGCACCAAGGGCAGTCAAGGGGCAAGCCATAGCCGATTTTATCGTGGTGCACAGGAACGACTCAATCGGCTCAGTGGAAATTATGCCTTGGACTTTGACGTTCGATGGCTCGGTTTGCACCAACGGCTGTGGCATCGGCTTGGTCATTATTTCGCCCAGGGGGCAAGCTTCGAGTTTGCTTTTGCCATCAACCCCCACGCTACAAACAACCAAGCCGAATACGAAGCCATCCTTAAAGGGTTGCATCTACTCAAGGAAGTTGAGGCCGACGCTGTCGAAATAATGAGAGACTCGTTGTTGGTCATCAGCCAATTATCAGGAGAATATGAATGCAAAAATGACGCGCTGATGGTCTATTATCGGCAATGCCGAGAATTTATGGACAGTTTTCGGCTAGTCACTTTGAATCATATCCCCAGAGAGCAGAACACAGAGGCCAATGACTTGGCTCAGGGGCCATCGGGCTATCGGCCGATGCTGAAAGAAGTCGACATAGATGTTGCCGCCATTACAGCTGATGATTGGAGGTTTGAAATTTACAACTATCTCAAAAACCCCTCTCAATCGGCCACAAGGAAGCTACGATACAAGGCATTACGATACGTGTTGCTTGATGAAGATCTGTACTATCAGACGATTGACGGCGTGCTACTCAAGTGTTTGGGAGCTGATCAGGCTACAGTGGCCATCGGGGAAGTACATGAAGGAATCTGTGGCACACATCAATCGGCCGACAAAATGAAGTGGCTGCTTCACTGAGCAGGGTATTTCTGGCCGACGATGCTGGAGGATTGTTTCAAATATTACAAGGGGTGCCAAGATTGCCAGAAGTTTGGCGCTATACAACGAGCACCAGCATCGGCTATGAACCCAAATATTAAGCCATGGCTGTTTAGAGGATGGGGCATTGATATGATCGGCCAGATCAATCCACCCTCGAGCAAAGGACATAAGTTTATCCTGGTGGCAACAAATTACTTCACAAAGTGGGTGGAGGCGATTCCCCTCTGAAAAGTGGATTCTAAGGACGCAATCGAGTTTGTCAAAGAACACATCATCTACTGATTTGGCGTTCCATAAACGATAACAACAGACCAGGGATCTATCTTTGTATTGGACGAATTCGTTCAGTTTGCCGACGGCATGGGTATCAAGCTACTTAATTCTTCGCCGTACTACGCACAAGACAACGAGCAAGCCGAGGCCTCAAATAAAAGTTTGATCAAGTTGATTAAAAGAAAGATCTCTGAGTACCCTAAACAATGGCACAGCCGATTAGCCGAATCACTGTGGGCGTATCGGATGGCATGCCACGGGTCAACTCAAGTTCCTCCATACAAACTGGTCTACGGACATGAGGCAGTACTGCCGTGGGAAAGTGTCGTCGGCTCAAGGCGCATTCAGCTACAGGATCAACTCATAGCCGATGATTATTATCACCTAATGGTGGACGAATCAAAAGATTTAGTTTTATCCAGGATGCGGGCCCTGGAAAAGTCACGAAGGATAAAGAACGAGTAGCCAAACATTATAATAAAAAGGTGGTGCCTAAATCTTTTGAAGAAGGCGAGCTCGTTTGGAAATTGTTACTGCCGATCGGATCTAGAGACAAGAAGTTCAGCAAGTGGTCACCAAATTGGGAAGGGCCTTTCAAGATGCACAAATGCGTTTCTAAAGGAGCTTACATGCTAAAAGGACTGGACGGAGAACTATTTGGAAGGGCTCTTAATGGAAAATACCTAAAGAAATATTACCCAAGCATATGGATCAACTCTTGATTCGGCTATGGTTACTTTAGCCGATTTACGACAGCCGATGTCTCACATTACCAGGGAATCGCCTTTAGGCATTTTTATGCAACGTTTTTAGCTAAGTTTTCTGCGATCGGCTCGTGATTGGCCGATGGGACGGCAAGGATGCGCGAACTCAAAATTTTGTCGACACCAAAGCTATCAATAAAACTTGGGGGGCATATACGTACACAAGCCGATTGCAAAATCGGGCCGATTGCAAATATCTGAAGAAATATTACCCCAGTATTTGGGTCGATGCTTGAATTGGTGTGACAGTCGCCGATTTTTATTCATGATCGGGATGAAGCCGATTTCGATTACATGTCTCCTAGATAGTCTCTGATGGCCACCAGGGCCCGGTCGACGGCCTCTGGAGATTCTCTCTCTAAAGCATCCAAGATCAAATACTCTAGCCTAGTGACTCTTACATCGGTGGTTGTGATTAACAGTTCATTGGCAAGTCGTGTTTGCCTTGCTACTAGCCTGTCGTGACGTGTGAGTGTTGAAGACGCAAATGAATAGCGGCCGAAACAATACCGAGGTTTATTGGAGGTCTGGTCGCCGGATGACAAGCATCTTGTTCCCTAAAGCGCTGCAAGTTGATTCTCACTTGTCAGTCTTGGCTAACCGTCAGTTCATACGAGGTGTTCATGATCTCTAGAATCACTCGTAGGGGATGGGGCAGCTGCGAGAAGATTAACTCGTGAGTACTTAGAAAAAAGAAATGGTGAGGACGGATGGGTTGGAAAATCACCTGGTTCACCGATAAGCTTGAGGATGCCATGAGAAGTCTTGCTGAAAGCTTGGAAACCTGGAACTTGTACACCTAGAGAGTGAGGGAATTTCTTCTTCGGCTGTGATATGTTCGGGAAGGCCTGAGGAGGTCTATTTATAGAAAGAAAAGATGCGGATTTGGATGTGAAAGATCGTTGCAGATATTAAAGTCGAAGAGGTCATCATTAAAAGCATTGGGAATCGTTGAATGGTTGGTGACTTCTCAAGACCGGATACCTATTGTTCAGGACTCACGGGTCTTTGAAATACATGTTCGGGTGAGTTAAACTGTGAAGCCAAATCGGCAGTGCATTTAAATATTATCGGCCGATTACAAGCACAACTAAAGTGATTGTCCAACCCCAGCACAAAAGTACAAGTATAAAGCAGAAGACATTAGCCGATTTCAGAACATCAGAATATTACAAGCTCATTGTTTTAAAAAATCGGCTATGGCCGACAACGCCTTCCGCCTGATCTGGTCTATCTCTTCGATGGCCTTGACGTCGTGGACCTCGGACCCCGCCACCGGCCGGATGCCCTTCACCAGGTTGCGCAAATGTGCCACAGCCGCCTTGATGCCTTGACGTTGAGCTTCGATCTCCGCCGGCAGACCAGCCATATACTCCTTATGGACATCGATCTCATTCATGACTTGAACGAGATCGGCCATCAGCTGATCTTGGCGTGCAAGAAGTTGCTCGAGCCTGGCCGCCGGCTCAGTCTTCAGGCGGTCGAAGGCAACCTTCCGGCTCTCGATGGCGTCCTTGGTCGACTGGAGGGTGGCCGACCGCGCCTGGCTCTCACGGCGATGGGCTATCCACTGCCGTGCCTGTTCGTACTTAAGCTGGTGGGCTTCCATGATGGTGGCCGGCACAATGGCGTCGGCTAGGGCTTTCGGCAGCTGGCCTTAAATGTGTTTGAATCGCGCGCGTATCGAGATGCTGTCGACCACCAGCGCGTCCAGCGAGGCCTCCAACCGATTGCCAATGTCGGCTAGAGTGGCCCTCAGGTCCTCGGCCGGCGTAACCAATGCCTCTTCGCCGATTTCGCCGGACTCCTCGAACTCTGACAAGTCAAAATTGAGGAGGTCGTCTATGTTCTGCAGCAAAAAGAGAGATGGTTAGAAGACAATAAGTTGACAGAATCCAATCGTCAGTTTCAGTCGGTTTACCATGGGCACCAGGGTTGGAGCGATCGGCTCAGCTGGATCGCCGCCTGTGGCCATTGGGGCCTCTTCATCGACATTGTCGTCACCGCCCGCGGCTGCCACAGCATGCTCGCTGGACGCCTGGGGGGCAGCCGATGGAGATCGTGAGGGCTGCGAAAGAAAGAATTAGCGGACAAATTGGCTAATTAGTACAGGTCAAATGGCAAGAGATGATTACCGATGGCGCGGGGCGTGAGGTGCGGCCAGCCAATTTCTTGACCTGAAAAGAATGTTTCGATCAGATGCAAGTGATCATCGCAAAGCCAAATTTGATGAAGTGAAGGCTTACAGGCCGATTTTTTGCTGGGGGACTTGGGACCGACGGAACGTCGGCTGGAGCGTTGACAAACTCATGGCTCGAACTCCCGGGTTCGGCCGCCACTCCAACAGCCGCCGGCATCTCCTTGCTGGCGATGGCATTGAGGAACTGCGCGACGGCCGGGTCTAAGGGGGGGAGGCTATCGGCTGGCGTCGCCGGTTTCTTCTCTTTCAGCCTCTTGGGGATAGGCGCAGCAACCGGCCGTGGGGGTGGTGCAGCCCTTTTCTTCTGGGCGATCGGCTGGCGCACCTGCCCTCGTAACAATGACGCCAGCTTCGGTGCTCCCCAGCCGATGGCCGACGAAGCGAGGCTGCCCCCATCCAGAACACCTAAACGGTATTCGATGGGGCGCCCAGAGTCGCTCACCGTCGGCCGCTCCGTCTCTGTCTCCTACAAATCAAAGGGCAAATGTTAATCGGCTATATCAGCCGATGATAAGAAGAAGAAAGTCAGTTGGGACTTAAAGTTTACCAAGGGGATCTCCTCGGGCAGGAGGAGGTCGATGTAATGAGACGACCGCTGGTGGAAGATGTGGCGCTTGATTTCAGTCCACCATTGGTCGTAAGCGGTGCTTTTCTTCAATGCTAGTGTCATCACGCCAGCGTCGCCGAGAGGAGGGTCGGCTATGTTCAGCAGCCGATCCATTATCAGGTCCTGGCCTACTACTCCCCTTGTCTCAATTTTATCGGCATAAAAGAAGCCGATGGGTAGCTGCCCAAGGCCGAATTGCCTCGCCGCCGATACCGGGTAGTAGAATTCGTAGCTCTTGGCCACTGATCGGCCCTGATGGATCCTGGTCGGCAAGATGCAGGGGGATAGAGTGGCGATGAACAGCTCCCTGCACTTCGGGTTGTCGGCTGAGTTGACATCTTCCCAATTGAAGTCAGCCGGCAACTCGAACAACCCCCGGTCTCGGTAAAAGTACCAGGCGCAGTTCTCACAAGGCAGCCCATCGTAGAGGGCTATGAACCATTCGGCCAGTAGCTCGGCCGATTGCTTTGAGCCTACGTGGGCGGCTGCTGCCTCTCCGTAACTCATGCACCTGGTGGTGGTGATCTGGTTGCCGTCTTCATCCTCGATCGACTCTAGCCTTGGGTATACAGCTGCTGTCAAAGGGAGCCGACCGGCTATCTTTTGGGTCGCCAGCACTAGCCAGATCTGTAGAAACCACCAAGGGCCGCCGGTGTTGATTGGAGCATTGGCGGCTATCTTCGCGGTGGCCTGATGCAGCATTTGATATAGATAGCCGAGGAGGTACTTCCCCAGCGCAAGTTTTCCCCCGTCGGCCAGGACTTTGGCCACGACCTGCCAGTTGGCGGTCAGCCCGCAGCTCGATCCACAGAACACAAATTTTTCGAGCCACATCATCAAGAATGTAGCGTGCTCCCTGTGGCCGACTGATCCGTCCCTCATGTTCTAGGCGATGAAGCCGCTCCACCCGCCTATGGCCATGGTTTTGAACTGATGCTGCCCTTTTCGGCTCAAGCTGCTGGGGTTGGCCGATGACTCAATGTCCAGCCTAGTCATCATGTACACGTCGGCCAGCGTGATCATCATCGGCCCTTGCCGGAAGATGAACGCATTGAAGCTGTCGTTCCTGAAGTATGTTGCAGCTGACAGAAGCGACTCGTCCTTTTCCATGCCAGCAATGGACAGGGCCAAGCACTAGGCGATCCCGGTCTCCTCCCACTGTGTGTATTTGGCCGATCACACTCTTTTGTACCACTCAACCCAGGCTGCGTCAGTGGTCGGCCATGATTTGAACGTCCCGTTCTAGTGGGCGAGGGATGGCTTGGCGGTGTTGAAAGGGATCCGGTTGGTTTCGGCTATAATTACATCGGCTGGATCCGTGTTGCCGATGGGGCCGAGAAAGTATCTTTGCGCTTGTGTCAAGTTTGGGATAAACACTTGGTGTGACAGGCGCTACAGTTAAAAAAAAGGAGGACGCTAATCAAGAATGGTTGCATATTACAATTCAAAGAGGGGAAAAGTACTAGTCAAGAAAAAAGAAAATGAAGGAAAGTGCTACTTGAAAAATGGTTGAACGTAATATTGATGCAATGCGTTTAAAGGAGCAGATTCGAGAGCGAAAGAAAATTATGGAGTACCTCAGGGAACTCGGCCATGGTGGCGGTCGGAACAGCAGCGGTGGTTGGCGCAGCGGCTACGGCTGGGGTGGCGGCAGTGGCTGGCGCGACGGAGGTGCTCGATGAGGCGATGGTGGAAGCCATCGGAGTGCTCAGGGGTGAAGATGGATCTGGTCTGAAGAACGCGATGGAGTTTGACGAGCGCCGATGGGATCGCCGGAGAGGAGAGAGAAGGCGAGAAGCTTGTGTGCAAAGGAGGCTGAGTGCGCTTTGAAGGCGTGGGCGTCTCGGCCGAGGAGAGTGGATATTTAAAGGGCATTTGGGGAGAAGCCGAAGCGGTTTAGGTCAAGAAAAGAGCAGGAGTTTGAACAGGCAAGCAAATCCGTAACACTTCGTATCACGGACTTGGGGGCATGTGTTGACACTGAAATTTGGTAATCGAATTCCTAAGTCTGCAAAGGTGAAGCAGAGTCGGATCGGCTAGAGACAGGGGTCGCATCGACTGAGGAGTGATCGGCTGCGAGGCCAATCGGCTAAGGTTGGATCGAACAGGGGCAGCCGACAGCCGATTCCAGGTTCTGACGAGATGAAACCGTTTCTAATGCAACAGTTTGAGGATAAATAGAAGATTCGGTTGTTAATTGCACGTTAAACGATATTGCCACTTATGGATAGAGTCCTGTGACGACAATTGTATCTGTAACCTAGGGGTTTGTTTAGACTGTTAGTTGTAACACGGCGTGGGTCCCGTTCGGGATAATGTTGTGTTTTAATAGTTTAGATAGAGTCTAGGGTTTGTACAAATAATTGTATCTTGGGTATAAATAGGACCCGAGACCCCTTATAGTTAGACATTCAATACATTCACAATCAATCAAACCTTCGACGCATCACCAACCCTTTTTCTTCAGACGAGCACTTTGTTTGGCTACGGGCTGCATCGTTTCAACCCCCAGATCTAGGTAAATGCTTATCATTAGTGGTATGATCTACTGTTTCTAGTGCTTCCATCGTAATGACACATTAGATTCAGGAGTTTGTACTACGCTATTTATCATATAGCGCATATAAATTAGATCAATGTTTAGATCTATCCTGCCATTGGCTGGTTATATCAAGAACTTGCGGCCAATAGGGCTAGATCTAAAGGTTGGCTGGTTTATGTGCGGTATCTACAGTCTCGAGAGAGATAAATTGGCTACAACAGAGCAGGTTTTTCTTTTTATACTTAATGCTGCATCGGATTTGAACTATTAAGTCATTTTAGAACTATCAATGATCTGTTCAGCTAAGATTTATATTATTTGGAGACAGCGCCGGGGTTTCAGCCGGCCTTATCTGTCCTGATATATTTTTGTTAATATATTTATTATTAGATTTATGTTAGTACTACCTCTTATGTTAAGATCGCATTCTTGTCGGACATCGCCAGCCGAAATCGGCCTACCATCGATAGCCGATGGCCGATTTCCAGGCTATGCATCTGTTTCAAGAATGATATCTTCTTATAAGATTCATCGGGGTACTTGCCGATCCATTGTTAGCTTTCCAGTATCGGCTGGGTTATCGATCCATATATTTATTATACTTTACTGTAGTTGGGTTAAGCGGCTGATGTTGTCTCGGTATAGCCGATCCATTCCAGTCACTTAGCTTAAGTATAGTTTAGAATAGCATATATATGTTTATGGATTCCCTTAGCCGATCCAGTGGAGATCTAACCTAACACTTAACGCATATTCCCTTGTTTTTCTTGTTGATTAATAGTTCAAATCAACTGGCACGCCCTGCACGCACAGGCAGCCGAGAAGGACCTACACTAGAGTTAAGCAGATCTCCAAGGCCAACGCGTGAGAGAGATTTCTCATCAACACATACAGAAGGCATAACCTTGTGAATATTTGTTTTGCTATTTCTTATAATGAATGAAGTATTTTGTATTAACAAACCTTTTGTATTACAAGACCTTTTTATCTTGGACGAAATGATAAAAGAGAAACCGAATACACATGTACAAAAACCCTCTATAGGAATACGCAAGGAAATAATACAATTGGCCAAAATAGTAAATTATTTAGTGAATTATATGAAAATAGTAATTTTTATAGTGAATTTAGTTAATTTGGTGAATTATTTTGTGAAATAAATAAATTATTTAGTGAATTATTGTACTTTACTGAATTATTTATTTACTACAGCTCAACAATGGTCAACTAAGAAAGAGCAAATAAATATAAAAATTAATTTGTTTATATGTAAAAATGGAAAAATCGTATCGGTGTCGGGCCTTATGTCGAGCTGATTAGAGATGATGTCATCTCAATTGGGCTTAAACTTTAAGCCTGTCATCGATGATCTCATCTGTGATGGGCCTTAAGTCAAGCCTGATAGAGATGATGACATGATCAATCGGGCTTAATCTTTAAGCCCGTCACGAATGATCTCTATCGGGCTTAAACTTAAGCCCGTCACGGATGTGCTTTGAAATCATTTAGCCTAGGGCGTCGATTCATATCTCCACATTCACGGTGAAAAATTTCTAAGTCATCACTCACTAGTCTCAGAACCCTAGCGTTGCCGTCGTCTCTCTCGGAGCTCGCCGCCGCCATGGGCCGCTGAACCCGCGCCCTCGTGTCGCCGCCACCGCCTATCCTCTGCTCCACCACCATCGTCGGTGCCCTCCTCGCACCCTCCCAAGCCCGGCCACCGAGCACAGTCGTCCTTCCTCGCCGCCATCGAGCACTATCGCTCTCTTCTCCCGGTGCTCCAGGTAAGTCCACCAAGCTTCCTCACTGCCCGGCGCCCGACACCCTGATAGATTAATGGATGAATGGATTTTATTAGATTTTAGTGATATGTGGATGAACATGTGGATGAATGGATTTTAGTGATATTCTTGTAATGTTTAGACTAGTGCCAATTTGGACAGTGGGTTGTATAATTTGGACTGTTCTTGAGCTTGATTTCTTAACAGTGGGTTGTATAATTTGGAACTGCTATTATTGTCGCAAACCCCACTACGTTTTAAGTTAATTCTAGTGAATTTTAGCCATGTCCTCTGGTACCTCAGCCTTACGCTAACGCTAGATTCCAAGGCTTCGGGATTCACTCAACTTGAAGGTTGAGTGAGTCCCTCGTCACCAAGCACAGCGGCCTTCAGATGTCAATCTCTTCGTTGCACTCCAAGTACTTAGCTACCTCTCCTAATACGGAAAGTTCTCTCTCCGTTCCATTTTGGATATATGAATTTGACTTTCAGGAAATCTATACACCCCGGGAGGTGAAATAGAGCGAAGCAGAGCCCTCATGAAGCGGGGGTGTAGTAATTATCTATTCGTTAGGAAAGTATAGTATAAAAGAAAGAAGAGTAGAAAGAGTAAGTAGTTGGAATAGGATACAAAGGGATACTTTACTGATTTAAGCAAGGGATTGAATTTTAGAGAATTCATGAATTTTATTGTCAATTTTGTATAGTAAATTTAGGGATAAATTATTATGCATGTATGGATTTATGTATGTATGGTATATTGCGGTATTTAAGTTAGTGCATAGTGAAATTTAGTGGAATTTTTAAAAAATATTTTTTGTGTTTTGCAAGAAATATTTTTGTGTTTGCAAAAATAACCTTCTCTCACTTGACATCTGTAGTTAGAAGAATGTTTTCTTAAATCACAACTCTCTTAAAAGTTATAAAAGCATTGCCGAATTTCGAAGCGTTGTATCACTCGCTCGCTTGAAGAGATACCATTTTCGTTTCGAGAGTTGAATGATCGGATCATATATATATTTCACGTGAAATTCAAGTGTTTCAAACATAAGTACCATACTTGTTCTCAGAGTGCACCATGAGTGGTGATCAAATAAAACGTATTATATATGTTTAAGAAACACATGTCGATGAAGCTCTAATGATTTATTATTAGTTAGTGAACTGATTATTTTTTAATGTGAGAAGAAGCATTAATTTAGGGTTATTTGGGATATTGGACTTGCGATATAGTGGTAATCTAATTAATTATGTAATTTTGTGAGTTTGTAAGTTATTTAAACGATGTCTCAGCACGACGAACCAATATCGGTGACAACTAGTAGGTCCACAAGGACACAAACACCTAGGAGTAGAAATAAAATCCCTAAGGAACAGTACACCATAACAGAGGTGGACCACCTAGGAGTGCCGACCGCTGCCCCTAATGCTTGCAGGAAGTTCAGGTCAATCTGTGGGGTGATAGGGAGGCAGAACTTTACAATCTTGAATGATGACATCAAGCAAGCGCCAAAAGCAGACAAGAACACTGCTTGGCTAAAGTTCAAGGAGAGCATCGAATATCCTGCAGCTGACGAGGACAGGCTCAAGTCGGTGACTTTCAAGACGATGGGACTTGCTTGGAAAAACTTTTAAGTCCAAGCTGGTCGGTGAGTACGTCTCCAACCCGAGCACTCCAGAACTATTGACGGGTAGGTTGACAGTCCTCCGAGGGCGGTGCCCAAGGAGGTGAGTGATTGGTCGGGAATGCGCCTCCTCTCAGGACCTAGTGGTCGACTCGAGTCACTAAGATGAGCCAAAGATAAAGAGACACGAGATTTATACTGGTTCAGCCCTCCCGAAGGATAATAGGCCTACGTCTAGTGTTCTTTGTTGGGGTGGATGATGAACAAGGTTTACAAGAGACAGTTCCTAGGTGTTGATCCCAAATCGCGCCGAAAGTGCGTTGACTTGGAAAATCACGCGCTGGCCTAAGAGGTTTGCTTTACTCTAGTGCAGGTCCAAAATATTGCTTCTTAGGTTCATAGGCGTGCCAGTTGGTTTGATCATGCAACCAATAAAAAAAAAGAAAGCAAGTGTTAGTCTGCAAACAGTAGCCGATCGGTTGGTGGCCGATGACGTATCGTTTGTTGTTAAGCCGATGCGCTGTGTACTGAATCGGCTGGGAAGGATTAAACCTAATTGATCGGCTGTAGATA
Organism: Oryza australiensis; assembly: GCA_019925245.2. NCBI lineage: Eukaryota > Viridiplantae > Streptophyta > Magnoliopsida > Poales > Poaceae > Oryza > Oryza australiensis. The sequence goes on from JAIFGZ020000436.1 coordinate 1,301,419, forward strand.
TTCATAATATATAATCTAAATATCAGAATACGTTTAAACTAAGTGATTGGGATAAATAGATAGCGTACTGAGACAGTATAAACCACTTAAGTCCAAAAGTACATTAATATGCAGATTATATATATTTATAGCATAGCCGTGTCATAGATGTAATGTGTATCGGCTAGTACTCCGATACCACTTTATTCTAAAATATTAGTATAGATTAAATACATTAAACAGGAACTGATCAAGTGTTAAGACAACCTACCAGATCGATAACAAGCTTAACATATTTACTTATAATGGGATCTTAATATAAAGGACAACTTTAACATATCAAGTAAACATAAAATAAACAAGATAGTTAAAACCGATAAGATAGGCTGAAATACCAATACTATCTCTAATAGTAATCATAAAACAAGATAAATATTATGATTCTAAATACTACTTAATAGGTCAGACTCAACTGATGCAGCATTAAGCGTAGGAAGAAGCATAAGATCTAGACAAATTGATGAAAACCTTTCAAGATGGTGGATACGTTATGTATTCCAAGTCGACGATTATACCTAACCCTATCGACTGTTATCTAGAGACTAGCCGATTAAGGTTAGACTGCATTATCGATCTAGGTTATATAACGTACATGATAACCCGACGATTTACGTAAACAAGATTAGAGTATCATAATGATGAAAGCACTAATCCCGAGAGCGCAAGCCATCATAACAAGCTTTACCTTTCGCTGAAGTTCGAATTCAATGCAGGCCAACTAGAAGCAAGAACTTGTCGAAATAACTAAAAGAAAAGGGTGGTGATGCACCGAAGGTTGTATTGAACTGATTATTGTTAAATTACAAGGTCCTGGGTCATATTTATACCCAGATACAAGATAAGTCCTTGACGGACACGATTCCTATCTCTATTATAATTTAAATTACAGATACATGCCTAAAACAAACTCTTACGGACATTATCTATAAGGAAATTATTTACAATATCCTAATTAATAGATACAATTGTCTTTCCTGGACTTTACCCATGTATGAAAATCCTCATGAAGCACTTCAAATGAACCCGAAGATGATTCCAATATTATCTTACCTGAATCGGCTACATCGGCTCACCTTGTCCGATTCGGTATCGGCCGACGATTACTTTAGCCGATTCAATCATCAGCCGACGAACTTCTTAGTCGATTCGGTCTGCACTTGGCACGCAGTTTGCATCCCGATTCCCTCCAAATTGGCTTCGGCCTTAGTTTCAAACCTGATAATTGGCTTACCAAATTTGGTCGTTAACACAGGGGCTTAGAGCAAGCTAGCCAAGAACAAGCAAAGAACAGAGAATGATCTGATCTCGGATGCAGGATCCTCCCCCTCAGTCCGTCCTGCCCTCCCTTTTATAGCTCAAAGGGGGCAGCTACAAGGGACTTGGAGGCCAAGAAAGCTAAGACTAAAGATCTAAAAAGGTGAGTACAAACAAAATTTGAAAAGGGAACATGGAGATGCTCTCTAGGTCCTGCGCGCTGTGGGTGTCTTGTGCCTTATCCTGCCTTGGGGCCCCTCCTCTAGAGATACTACCTGTACTGTACTATCGGGTTACGTCATTCCTGGTCGGGTTATCCCCTCCTCGCCTCCTTGCAACCCAAGTTTTGTCCCGAGGAGGCCGGAAGTCGGGTCGAGGAGTCGAGGTCGAGAAAGAAGTGCCGAGGTCAGAATGGGGGGAGGTCGGGGCGGCAGACCCCGAGGGAAGTTCGGGCTCCTAACCTTATCCCAAAGACTTCGCAGTACGACTCCAGCTTGACTTCAACTCTGTTTCGAGTGCTACCCCGGGGTGACATCCCCCACAGGAATCATTTGGGAACTTCCCGTTCATCACGCCAGCCATGTGGGAGGAGTTCTTCGAGAAGAAATCAACCCTCAAATCCCGGGCCACAAGCGAAGCTCATAGGGCACTCCAGGCTCAGAACTCGCACCCGCACCGGCTTTGCACCGGAGGATATGCCGGGAAGCAAGCGCAATGTCAGATGGCAGAGGAATAGAACATGCCGCCTCCATTTGCCGATATCCCGCACCCACGGGCAAGGAACTGGGCAAGGGCAAGAGGTGTGAAGAACAACGATGGGACGATTACTTTGCCAAATGCCCAAGATCAAATAGTGTACAAAAAATATTGTAAGTGTCTTATCTCAATATGTTTATTTTGTTTACACAGATCGTACTCTCGATTTAACCCGAACTCACTTGTATTGCAGAAGGAGTTAGTTGTCGTGAGACAGTCCTCGCAAGAAGCCTGCTTGCCTAGACGCAAGGATGACATCCTCGCTCAAGCGTTGGGCACCAACGAACACCATGGACAGACAAGGGGCGTTGGCTCCACCAGTCCTTGGAAAAATGGTTTTCCAGAATACACGGGGCAGTACAAGAAGCGGACTCTAATAAAGGCGGAGAAAGATGCACGCCTTCCTGACTGGATCCAAGAGCAGGTCAGAGCCGATCTGAGCTCTGAATTTGACGAGAAGCTGGTGCAGGTGAAGGAACAGATCAGACAACAGATCCGAGCCAAGCAACAGAGTATCAAGCCCGTTGCTGCTCCGCACCGAGAAAGTCCCACACAAAGGTGCAGCAGTTGTGCATCCACTGAGGCCATGGAAAATCCACCACCCGTCCTAGCCACCGCCGACCATATAACGGTAAAACTCTCGGCCACAATGTATAACAGTCTTAACAATTCCATATATTATATAATACTCTGAAATTATGGATGAATCTATCACAGGAACCAACTAGCTGTGTCCTAACCGTTAGGGTGATGCCCTCCTTCACAATTTCGGCCGCCGAGGGACTAGCTTTCAAGCTGACCCCCGATACAAGAGTGCATGGGGCTTGTCACATACCCAAATCCTAGGGATAAGTAAAACTCTGTCAAGACAAATCCAGAAGTAAGGATCTACAATTTCCTAACCCAAAAATTATCATTTCTAACCTAAGTGGAGTAATTTTTAACGTAAGGCATGATTAAAACTTTGGGATTAAAATAAAACTTTTCAATCTTTGAATATTGTTCCTTTAAAGCATTAGAACATGCATATGCATAAAACATATTTGGTAAAAGAGTCTTCTGTGCATCTGGAATTTTGAACCCTCATCGCATTATAGGTTCATCCCTTCAACTTAGGAAAAATTCAAAGAGAGCCCTATACTCCAATTGGATGCACATGCATTAGGGGGAAATACCCAAACGAAGAAAGACTAACCCAATTTCTCTGGACTAAACCACACATGATAAAATTATGGAAAAAATCCCTATAGATGCCATAAATTATATCCACTCCACTGTAATTTTTACACAATTTAATGACTAACCTTGATGCTTCAGACAAATGGAACAAAACAGCAACATAATAGTGGAGGAAAATGCCTCAAATCGGCTAACACCAAACTCCACCTAAAAAGGGATTAAAATGCACATAAACTGATATAGGAAATAATTTATTCAAATACTAGGTTAAATGCCAAAATTAAATGTATTTTTTGTAGAATTTTTTTTGGACTATTTCAACCTCCTAAAAATCCAAACAAGGTTTAAAATACCAAAACTTTGTATAATTTCTGTGAGCAAACCACAAGTGACTTTTGAGTGAAACCAAAGAAAATGGATTTCATGTTTACTTCTCTGACCACAGAAACATTTTCATTAATTTACCAAACTCACTTAATAAGATATAGTGCTGCAAATTCAGAGGTGAAGAATAAATCGAAAATACATTCAAAATTCAAGCACACTAAAAAACCTACCCTTACCCCTCTCCACAGCCTAGCTTACCATGGGATGGTCCCACTGTCAGCCTGACTGGCTTGATTCCACACTGTCCCTCTCACCCAACCGACCAAGAATGCCCCACGCACGCCGACCGCGGCAGAACGTCGTCGACGCATGGCCGTGAGGTGTCGACGACGCGTGAGCTCGCTCCACCGTGCAAAAACTCTCCCGCCTTGGTCGCCCAACCATGCTATTCACTTCTGTGCCAAGAAACACCGAGTAACATATCCCTAGCCGCTCCCCTCGCTCTCCTTCCCGTCGTCGGCCACGAAGAAGACGGCCACCACCATTGCCAAGAGGCCATGGTCATCCTCCTCTATCTCGTGTTCCTTAATCTCCATACAATTCAGAACCATTTCGCTGCTGACACCATTCCTTTTTGCCCAATGTAGCTATGGGAACGCCGTCGTGTTCCACCGAAGACGGGAGTGCGTACCGAACGTCGCCGCCGCATCCACGATGCCGTTCCGAGAAATGTAGGCCGAGGGAGTCCGAGTCCTTGCGCCCACACCTTCGCATCGACTTACTCGACATTTCCCCTCAAAGACCGCAGCCAACGGTGCACCGAGGAAAGAGATCGGCATCCGTCTCCCTCGACGCCGGCCAGCCACCGCCACGGGACATCGCCGGCGGTTCCTTCGCAACCGGTGAGCCGTTGTTAAATTCCTCGCGTTTCAACCGTCCCTAGGATCTCCCTAACACGTGAGACATGCACGCACGACAGTCTATTGGACGAATCAAGCTGCCGCCGTTCACCTCGAAGGATTACCATTGCTGCCGGATCCTCCCTCTCACCGCCGCCGGTGACCAAGCTTCGCCAGCCCGTGCGCGGCCTCAAGTAAGTCTCAAGGGACCCTATTGATCCTCATGCATGCACTGGTTAGCTCTGGAATAAATTAAAACTCGATATGCACTTTCATGCTGAGCCACACCGCCGCCTGCGCTCATCGCTGGCACTATTTCGGCCCCTGCCGTGCACAAGGCCACCACCATTAGATTCACAACAAGCCACACTATGTTTTCTCTTTTGGCCATCACCGCTGAAACGTCCTCGTTCGCCGTCAGCGGGGTCGGAAAGCAACTTTGGCCGCCACAAGCTCTGCTTCCTCCCTCATTATTTCACTGCCAGCCAGGCCCCACTGATTAAGGCGCGCCTCTTCTAAAACCCTTACGCCACTGACCCATGGGCCCCATGCGCCATAGAGATAGGAAGCAACAGCCATCAGTATTCTTTCACAGAGAGCAAAACATCTTTTCTAAAATCCATAGAACATTCTTTGAATACATTTTTTAATGGGACAAATTTCTATAGATTCCTTGAGTAGTGAACTAAATTTTAGAACCATAAAACATGGACCTTATTTCTCTAGATTTATCCCAAAAATTCAAATAAGGCAGGCCACACATACACCATGTGAAGAACTTGTAAAAACTCTAGAAAATTCAAATTAACTTCAATTTGAGTAAACCCAAATCCTATAGATTCCTCATCACACCCTCTCTGACCTGGGAAAGTAAAATTTTATACTTCCCTTGAGTCAAGTGTTGCTAAAACCTAATTTTAGGAAAAAGATACACTTTAAGACAGTCAACCTTTAGAGATTTATTAAAAATTCATTCTACCAAATTATTGAGTAAACTTAAATTCTGTAGAATCACCCAAACAAGTACTTTTGAAATATAAAATAATACCATCTGCCTTTTGTATAGTGTAGTGCCTTAACTTAAATACAAATGGAACAAGTGGTTCATTGCAGCCTCCAACATGCAAAAATTGTAGAAAATTCAATTTTAATCCTTTTTAATTGGAATAAGTTTCTATAAAACCAGATAGTAATGGACTCCCATGTAGTAAAATAAAACATATGCATTCATCCACTAGAATATAGAGAAAATACTCTAAATAGGGAGCCTAGAAGGTAAACAAAGAAATTGTCATATGTATACACATCTAAATGTGTGTATATGTGGTTATACAAGCATGAAGAATAGTCCTAGCTCTAGGAAAACCAAAATAGAACATGGTAGACCAATAAAACCATATGGTCCAACCCTAAGTACCAAAAACTGAGTTCGCCTAGCCCACATAATAGTCACTAGGTTGGTATGGAAAACTTCTAACATAAAACACTCCTAGCTATAAAATGTGTAGCCAAGTAATCCAAGGCCAAAAACAAACAACTAAAATTAGATTGGATAATTAAAAATACTAATTTAATACACCATAAACCTAATGGATCAAGTTCTGGACCTAAAATTCTAGGGCCACAACTAGAGAGTACTATAGGCCTAAAACACGTTATAGTTTCGTAAAATACTTACTAAATTTATTATAGCTCCAAAAATTATGAAATAAATTGCACTAATCATAGGAAACATGTTCCCTCACCTCTGGAAGGTCAAGGTTAACCTTAACCAAGAGGCAAAGGCAATTTAGGATGATACCTAGTTAAATCCTACGCTATACCGAGCCGACTTTAAAAATTAATAACTTCCAAAATAAATGAGGTAAAATACAAATTCCTTCACCATAAATTTTATCCGCACAGAACCTAGCCACACTAAAGAATCCATGCATTTTAGAGCATATTTAAATTTTTACATGTTTTGGTGTTTACCTGTTATCAGTATTTTCCTTTAGCGGATAATTTCACGACGGTGAGAAGATTTGCATTCTAACTCATCCCAGGAAGATTCTCTAACAGCCAAGGCAAGTTCTTCTCCTCCTTCCTTTGAACACATTGAATCCCATGTTTTTTGAGGGATGAAAATATTTGTTTGCAAAGTTGCATGTGAATATAGGTTATATCGGTATTTTAAAACTTGGGTATGGTAGATGTAACCTACTTGCTGAATTTCCTTCCTTGGTAATTTAATTCCTTGCTGTTTGTACACATAGGAATGGTTAGAGTACATCTTTTGTGCTCAAATGGGTTTAACATGCTTTATACAACCACTTGCTTAGCCTTGCCTAGTATTTTACAAATACTTGTTCCATCTATATTTGAAATGTGAAATTTTACTAAAGTGTGCACTTGCTTAAATGGGAAAAATATAATGTGTATTTGTGAAATAAAATGTGTGAAAATATGATTTTGACCTGGGCAGCAAGTGGCGTGCAATTGATGTATTTGCATTGCCGATAAGGGGAGTGTTTGCCCAAGTCCGTAAGGACCGAACTTGTGTCGCCAACTTAAAGATACCGTACATCCACATGTGCTAGTATGGGATAGCCTTAGCCAAGTAACCTATTTAGCACCTAGCCTTGCATTATGGTAGGCCGAAGTGTATGGGTTCAGATAACCCAGAGGAACTTCAAATTTACCCCGATGTGGTAGTTTGCATGACTAAGTCTGTCCAATACAACGATATCATGCCACGTGGGTGGGTTCCTGTCGTGTCCGCCACCACGGCATTAAGTTAAGGCTTGGGCCCACCACTTAATGGTTCTAGGTCACTTTTCCAGTATGACCTAGGATGGAGAAAACACGTATTGTGCTGGTGCAAGGCTAGGGACTAAGTAGTGTAAAGGCTTCGTGGTGACCTCTAGACTATAATCAAAGTGTAGAGTATGGTGGTACCGATGGGTATCGAATAAATTTGAGCGATTCACTTCATGTGGATAAACCTGTACGAACTCTGCAGAGTTATAAAAATTAATCGATTAGCCGTGCTCACGGTCAAGAGCGCTTTGGTGAAGTGTCATGAGTATAGACTCAATTGTTTTAAAAATGTGATTATGTGTTTTCAACAAAAGGGTGTTGAGTTGTGTGAGTGTGATGATATAATGTGACTTGTTGTCATGGAGGATGACAAGATATTGATTATGATGGAACCAAAACGAAATTAATGTTGAAACTAGAATGATTGTTTCGTTAATTGAATTGTCAACTCCTTCGCAAACGGTTTGTGAAATAAAACTTGCTTTATGTTGAAAATGAACTACACATATAGCCTTTCCTTGATTATATGTCAATCATGAAGTCTGGTCGCCACCTTCGAGTGGTTTGATGGGCACAATTCAGGCTGGAGTTGACTAGCAGGCTAAAGGCCCAGCAATGTCTCTCTTGTCCCTCTCTGGGGATTTCGGATGTCTCATTTTACTTGTCTTATGAGCTGAACCGTTTTAGCTCGTATTGCAAATAGAACGAGAGGTCCGGGCGTTTCCGACAAGGCATGGTATCAGAGCAAATACTGACTATAGGAGCCCTTAAGTTGGACGTTTAGAATGGATTCTACAGAACTTATTTTGAGGGCTTTGCTCTCAGCTACAAAGTATTTGCGAAACCCTTACTCTTAAATTTCATCCCTCTCTAGAGATTATTTTTCTCTATGCCTCTGGTTTAATTTAAAAAAATTCTTATCTTGCTCTATAGGGCCGAAACCTTTCGAAAGTTTGTGTTTTCATGGAAAGAAGTTTGAAAACACTTAATTATCACTACCAGGTCAGTACCAAATAGCTTTTGAAGAGTTTTGAAAACCCTTTGCAAACTATCCCTATGTACTAGATCGTATTTGCAAATTATCGGGTTAGAAATAGCCTATAGTGAATAGGATTTGAATTGGGTTGATAAAATCTAAAACTTTTTAGACATTATAAGGATTCCATCTCCTCATGTTATCTCTGCACCAAAAATGATTTGGGTTGATTTTGAAACTCTTCTTTCCTCGGTTTTTCAAATATTACGATACGGCCTACCACCGAGAGTTTGGTAAAAACTAAAATTTGTGATGCTTTGACCTTTAGATTGTTTGCTTAGATGGACCACCCAAAATTCATATAGTTTCTGGACCACTCTAACATGATGCATTTAAAAGATGACAAGTTTAGTCAAACTAAAACTTGGATAGAATCTCATTTTGCGCCGGTTGTTCTTTTTCTGAAATCTTGAGTCAGGCTGTTTGAAAATTTTGCATAGGTAAAACCGTGGGTGGGAAACTTGAGAAATTTTACAGGCAACATGTGGACTAACTCAGTAGGCATCATTAATTTTTTCATGATTTTTAGACCCCTTCAACATAGAGAAATAAATTGGTTTGTTAACCTAACCCTGTTCTGGAGGTTTGCAGGCAGCTGCCTTTATCTTCTCCTATAGCCCAAACCATACCTGTTAGGATATTTATCTTTTACCATCCCAGACATGCCCAGGAAGCCTCACGAATTTTGTTAGAATTTTTGAGTCCCTGCGACATGCCCTAAAAATTCGTATGGTCCAGTAGAACAGACATCCGAAACCCGGTATACCTTGGGTTACCAAATTTGTAAAGCCAAGACCATTGGTAGAAAAATTCTGATTTTCATATAGTAGCATCCAAACTTAATTATCTACCACCATGATTTTTTCCTTAATTTTATACCACTGGGACATATCTCAGAGAAACCCGTAGATGTAGTGGGATTGCGTTTTCCAGCGCCTCAGCACTTGCCTAAGCCATTTTCTTTAGTACAGCACCGCCATCCCAAAAAGAGATGTTATAGAGGGCCCATGCAGAGAGATTTAGTAACCCTACCGCCTTTCCAGTTTAGCCACAAAGCTTGATAACTACCCCGACCACCTAAAACCATAAACAAGCACCGCAATCATATCTAGCTTCCATTTCACGAGATTTTGCGACCAACAGCCCTAAAATTTAAGGGGAATAGCACGACCTAATTTGGAAGGACCTAAGAGTATGCTCACACTCATTGCATGTACCATGATAAGACCAAGAACTAGGGTACCATTCTTAAAGCTTTGTGGGAAGTAAGGAATAACTAGAACCAGCCATAGCTTCAGTAAAACTTATAAAATTCATGTCCCTAATGATAAAACTGTTCTTGCTTATTGTAGATGGCTACCATGTACACCCCATTCTACTACAGCCGCGGCTACACCAGGAACACGACTCAGCATATGCTGTGGATCATGCTGCACCAAGCCCGCTTTACTTATCCACCGGAATACCATATCCTAAACAAAACCATCGGGACTTCTCAAACAGCTGTTATGGCCCATGTAAGTATCAAGGTAAGGACCTCAAGTGAAAGAGATCGTCAGTATGTTGGGTATGGATGGGATAGTAGCTCCGTCATACAAAACTGCGCCTACGTTGCCATCACCCGCCTACGCAATGAGTTGCCTGAGTTGGAGGAGTTTTACTATCATATTCCATCTTTAGTTGAGGGAGCCGCAAACACTACCTATGCTGACCTGCCTGACCCAGGTATAGGTCTACACACCCCATATCTCTAGTTAGCAGGATTTGTTCGTTCACTCGACATGCTTTACCATGCAAATTTCTCTAAGCTACTGAGTGACCACACGCGTGTAGCCACCCTAGAGAGGAGTATCTTGCCTAGGTTCCGCCAGGGACACTACACACCAGAGTTTATGTTTAGGGAATACGCCATGTACGCTCCTAGCGAAGACCTGCCGCCCCCGGCCGGAATCTACCTCGAGCATAATCCGCACCCCACACCAATGACAGACGCACCTATCCACCATTGGGAACCACCGGAGCACACCTACCTCCAGAGTACGTCCACTGGTATGGACGCGTCTACTGGTTGAAGATGGATGCCTAAGCAAGTAATCGCTAGGATGACTAGTAGGAAAATCAAGTATGTCAAAGTTTATGATGTATCCGTAGCTCTATTTATGGGTAGATCAAGTAAGGTACTTATGTAACATATGTATCCAATAGTGACTCATGTAGAAGAACCGTGGAAGGGTATGTAATATAAATCATGCACTCGTCTGGTTTTAAATCGAATAAATAGAATCATCCGTTTGTGACTTAATGCTACCAGGTGACCGAACCGTTTGGAATCAAAATCTTTCCCAGCAACAGCTAGACGCCGGCCCACTACCACGCTCACCAAGAACGCTTCCCTCACCTCTCCAGCAAAGATTTTTCCTAACCTTAATTAAGCAAGTCTATTATACAACTTAAGAAGAGTTTAAAGATAAGCAAATTAAATCTTATATGTTTGAAATGTTCTAACGAAAGAAGCCAGTAGAGACTGGGAGTCCCAGTGTTCCACTGCATTAGTATTCTCAACCACACATAAAAACCATATTGTACATAAGACGTATCGAAACATAGAATATCCAAGCCAAGCATCAACATCCATACACAAACAGGTCTGAAAACTTTTCCCCATCATCATTATATCTCCAGGCTTTACATGAGTAGACCGGTTGGGTGTACAACCAGCCGTCAATGGCGACCAACCACCCATCCCACAAAAGAACAAATCCAAACCACCTGAGCACCCATCCCTACCAAAAACTTGTTGTGCTCACAGTACAAAAGGAAACAGAAGAATCTAGCCGACACCTACCAGATCTACATATAGAAGTACGAATTTCGGGGACCAACCATCAGACTGCCTAATCCACTAACAACCCCAGGAAAGAAAGGAAAACAAGAGGTGCCAAAACGATAAGAAGACAAACTGCCTCACAAAGATAATCCTGGTAACCGTCCTTTGTCGCATCCCGCAACCACCTCCAAACAAAAGTCAGAGGATATAGTACCGAAGCCAGTAAAATACGAAATGCATTCCGACACACCGTACCTTTACCCATACCCACTGCCAAGCAACGACTATTCCCACAAGAAAGCACCTTTCCAAACCGAAGCGCTTCGATCTCGTCATTACCTAAGTATCCTTTCCAACGATGAAATCATCCATCCGTTGAAGCGATGAAGGAACCCTTTTTTCCACCTAAGAATCTGTGGCTACAAGCCCACATCGTCGACGAAGACCGCTTTTGTTGGCAACCCCTCGTTTTGCTCCACCTCCATTGCTGGACTCACCCTCCATTTCCTTTAAAGCTACGAGGACACCACTTTCCTCGAGCTCGCTAGATATAGCAAGTGTGAAGGACAAGCCATTTTTCCTCACCACTTCTCCTTTTAAGTAGCGAAGTGACTCGCGCCCAAAGATTCCCTTGCAGGAATATTAGATTATAGGGACTGCAGGATCTAGGGTACCTAGATAGGTTTTAAAGAAGACAAAATAGTGAAATGGTGTTATTAGAGACAAAGGAAAGTAGGGACAATACATAAACCTCCGCTTAGAAAACAACTGATGAAACTTTGCAATCCAAAGCATATGTTTTACCTCTCGCCTGAGTGATGTGAAAGCTTGGACTTTAAAAAAACCCTATAACCTGACAAACCATCCACCCATATCTTAGCCCAAATCTCGGGGGTGAGATTTCTTTTAAGGGGGATGGAGCTATCACATACCCAAATCCTAGGGATAAGTAAAACTTTGTCAAGACAAATCTAGAAGTAAGGATCTCTAATTTCCTGACCCAAAAATTCTCATTTCTAACCTAGGTGAAGTATTTTTAGACCTAAGGCATGATTAAAACTTTGGGATTAAAATAAAACTTTTCAATCTTCAAACATTGTTCCTTTAAAACATGAGAACATGCATATGCATAAAACATATTTGGTAAAAGAGTCTTCTGTGCATCTGGATTTTGAACCCTCCTCGCATTATAGGTTCTTCCCTTCAACTCAGGAAAAATTCAAAGAGAGCCCTATACTCAAATTGGATGCACATGCATTAGGGGGAAATACCCAAATGAAGAAAGACTAACCCAATTTCTCTGGACTAAACCACACAGGATAAAATTATGGAAAAAATCCCTGTAGATGCCCTACATTATATCCACTCCACTATAATTTTTGCACAATTTAATGAGTAACCTTGATGCTTCAGACAAATAGAATAAAACAGCAACATAATAGTGGAGGAAAATGCCTCCAATCGGCTAACTCAAAACTCCACTTAAAAAGGGATTAAAATGCACATAAAGCCATATCACATTAAAATGCTTCAGATTCTATTATAAGCATGGCTAAGCATTTTACCGAAGATATCCTTCGGTTATATCACATCGAGGGTTACAAGGATTATATCCTAAAGGTAAGCAATATCAAGGCAGGTATATCAAGCATAGGTGTTTTGTGTATAGCATGCATGTTTGAAGTTTAAATCAACATCATTTCTCAAAATAGGATCAATATGTTCAAAGGGAATTGTTGACTTGCCTTGCTCGCATACTTGTTGGACGGGGTCTTCCGGGTGTCGACGCCTGTTTCATCGGATGCTAATCATACGTGCGAAAAAGAAGGATTGAATTAGTTTAGAATTCAACAAAATCCAATGAAAGCCAAGTAAATTGCAAAAGCGGCTCCTGAGACGAATCTATGGCGAATCTATGGTCGTAAACGGATTAGTGATCGGGTTTTGCTAAAGTTCGAGTTGAAACGATCGAGTTGCATTGATTTGAACTCTTATGTTTTCTCCTGATTTAATTTATATGGGGTAGCGTTATCTCCAGTTAATGTAAGTTTTGAGACAAGTAGTATCACTAAGGGTCTAAGGGTATCTATTTGGGTTAGGGTTAGCTAGAGTGTTTACGTCGGACTTTTGGGTTGGATCAAATTTCTTTGGTGGGCTTGGTGTCGTGGTCTACCGATGAATGGGTTGGGAAAGATTAAATATAAAACATATATGTATATAGATATATATATATATGGAAGGGTTGATTAGGAATTATAAAGATAGTTTTAAAATTCTTATAAAGGTTCCCATTTGTAAATGTAATATTTAGGTGAATAAATGGGTTTTACAAAAGATAGGAATTTTTGGAGAGGGAATAGGTTAAGAAGTTTGAATATAAACTCCATAATTATTTGTAAAAGAAATTTTGGAAAATAATAAATAATAATCTCTTGAAAAGATGTAAAATTCCTTGTAAATAAAGTTTAGGGATTCAAAAGGGTAAATATAAGTTTTTTATGATTTTTACTAGGCTTCTCCTAATTTTAATCCCTTAAAATAAATAGAATAAAAAAATTTAAAAATTTTGCTTCGGCTGGAAATCGAACGCGCGATCTCACCCTCACTCGGCTCGGCTCAAGCCACCTAGCTACCGAGCCAATCTCGTTTTCTTCTCTCCTTTCTCTCTTTTTCTTCTCTTCTTCACCCCCTTCTTCTTCCCGCGAGGCCAACAGCGCGGCACAGCCGAACGACGATGAGGGGGACCGGAGCTCGGGAACTAAAGGGCCATGCACCATCTACGAACTATGGGGAACGTACTTTGGGGCTCGCCTGGGCCGGGGAGGCGACGGGGAGGGCTGGCGACGGCGAGGCGGCCATGGCGGCGGTGGCGCCCATCGGCGGCGTACTCCGGCGATGTTACGGCCAAGGAAAGGAGTCGCCGAGCATCTACGGGTCCTAGGGAAGCTAATGGGGGCGTCGGTTTGGTCAGAGAAGAGCCGAGACGGCCTGGCGACGTGCGCACAGCGGCGGCCGAGGCAGGGGAGCTTGCCGGCGCTCGTTGCTAGCGAGTTCTGATGGTTAACAGACTCGGGAAAGTTAGGGGAATGGAAGATCTAGGTGTATAGAGTGTAGATGTACCTTCAATTCGATGGGAGTTCAACCGAGTGCGGTGAATTTCGACGGATTGCTCCGGGCGGCTCGACGTTAGGGTTCTTCGGTGTTTCTTGAAATTTTTGGGCTGTGGTCGACGTATTTTGGGGCAATTTGGGGAGGAACTAGATGAGGTGATTAGGCATAACTTTTGTGTTTCGATTTTTCGCCGAGGAGCGCTATTTATAGCCGACCGCGCGAGCTCGAGCTGAGCTGCCAGAGCGGCAGTGCTAGGTGTGACGCGCGCACGAGTAGGGGGGAAGGCTGACGCATGGTGGGCACGTAGTAAAACTTGCAAATAAGAGCCAAATAGTCACGGCAAGACGAAAAAAATTCAAAAGTTTTTGTAAGTTCCAAATTTTAGATTTTGATTTTTAAATCTCCGATTTTCAGGGTGTTATAGTGGGTGGGTTCCTGTCGTGTCCGCCACCACGGCGTTAAGTTAAGGCATGGGCCCACCACTTAACGGTTCTAGGTCACATTTCCAGTATGACCTAGGATGGAGAAAACACGTGTTGTGCTGGTGCAAGATAGGCTCTAACTAGTGTAAAGGCTTCGTGGTGACCTCTAGACTATAATCGAAGTGTAGAGTATGGTGGTACCAATGGGTACCGAATAGACTACAGCGATTCACTTCATGTGGGTAAAGCTGTACAAACTCTACAGAGTTATAAAAACTAATCAATTAGCCCTGCTCACGGTCAAGAGCGCTTTGGTGAAGTGTCATGAGTATAGACTCAATTGTTTTAAAAATGTGATTATGTGTTTTCAACAAAAGGGTGTTGAGTTGTGTGAGTGTGATGATATAATGTGACTTGTTGTCATGGAGGATGACAAGATATTGATTATGATGGAACCAAAACAAAATTAATGATGAAACTAGAATGAATGTTCTGTTAATTGAATTGTCAACTCCTTCCCAAATGGTTTGTGAAATAAAACTTGCTTTAGGCTGAAAATGAACTACACATATAGCCTTTCCTTGATTATGTGCCAATCGTGTAGTCTGTTAGGTTTGACTGTGCGCTTGCCAGGATATTAACTAGATTAATGTATTGACCTTTGCCACTGGAATATTCATTTTGCTTGCAGGTTAGACTTAGTTTTGGGATGATATGGGTTTCCGATTCGCTTCTTCTAGGAAATGAACTTAACGGGGTAAATCCATAGTCGGTGTGCTTGTGGAATGGGTATATAAGCCACCGCTGTTCGCTGTACTCTGATTTGTATATTTATTTGGCCGGTCGGCCTATGTAATATTAAAAATGCATGTTGATGTAATATGTAGCTTTCTCTCATACTAGTTGTATTTACTTTGAATGCTCATGCTTGAGAAGAAAGTGTGAATCTAACGCACATCCTGGGGGTTAGATTCACACGAGTATGAGTTAGGAATAATTGAGACGTTGTAGATCTTTAGCCATTTTGTCAAGTCTCCTGATTGTGTAACATATCTGGTCGCCACCTTCGAGTGGTTTGATGGGAACAATTCAGGCTGGAGTTGACTGGCAGGCTAAACGCCCAGCAATGTCTCTCTTTTCCTTCTCTCGGGACTTCGGATGTCTCTTTTTACTTGTCTTTTGAGCTGAACCATTTCAGCTTGTATTGCAAATAGAACAAGATGTCTGGGCGTCTTCGACAGGGCGCAACTGATAGCCAGCCACGCGAAAGAGCAAGTGGACACGATGAAGACCGAATGGGTGCATTTGCTACTGTAGTATCCACCGAACGACGAGATCCTAACCCTAGGGGCTGCACATGAAAGCTCTATCCAATGGCCCAAGGACCTCATTGAGATCATGGTGATTCCGAGGTCAGCCACTGCACCGAGCACTTGTCCACCGCTAAAAACCTGCACCTACTCCTTCAGCCCTCTAGCTCCCACTCGTTTTTCACAAGTTGACGACGTTGAGCTACAATATGATACAAATTTTGGGGACGATCAAATAGAGGCCGACAACATGGCAATCCCTAATCCCTCACCGATGAAAAAAAGCGGGAAGGCACATTCCTCTTCTCCACAGATAATTAAAAAAAGCCTGCTGCAAGAGGGAGAGAAAGAGGAAAAGACAAGGTGTAGGCCTCGTTTCTGGCTCCAAAGAAGCTAGACATTGGCAAGGGGCAGGAAGCATGTAAGAAGAGTGTTGCTCCAGCATCGTTCCAACTAGGCATGTCGTTGGTTGGAGACGACACGCTAGGAATGATGAGCGATGCTTGCAAGGAGTTCCACCGCTACTATATGGAGAGATCAAACGCCAGGAGGATAAATTGGGAGAGTGATATAATAGGCCATCATGATCAACAACCATTTATTGGGCCAGAAAATTATGTTGTCATCGATTTCAAGGATCTATTCGACTTCTATAGGCTTCGAGTGGTGGACACAAGTCTACTTAAGTACTACTCCTTGTAAGTATTGTTGTGTTTCTCAATATGAAAACAACAATCCTTATAGCATGCTTATAAGAGCATTTGTCTTGCGTGTAGGTATAGTTGGAAGTGGCGTCAGAAAAATGCACCGAAAGTGGCCTTTCTCGATCCATAAACGGTCACAGTCACCAATCTCCAAGTCGAGCGCCAGGCTATGATAGACTACATATGACACCTTGTGGGCCTGCCAAGACAAGGAGTACATTATGTGCGTCTACAATCAATAGTAAGTGATATACCCTAAATATATGCAACTGAATGACACGTATAGCTTTAGATTTAACTTTCACTATATTAATGCCGCAGTGTCATTGGATCCTTCTGGTCGTAATGGTAAAGTGGAGTACATGCCACTACATATACTCCAAAGTCAATAGAGACTATGATTAGACCCCGATCCAATAAGCAATAAATGAAGTGTGGGGGCCCATATGTGGAAAAAGGAGGCTTGCATAAGAAATGACAAAAAAGTCTCATCCACAAAAAGGACTTCGTGATCAAACAATATGTTGGCGACCAGTGCGGATTCCATGTGTTCTACAACATGCAGATTTTGTACAACAAAAAGGTGAAGACTATGGTCGAATTTGAGGTTTGTGATCTCAGTTGTGATATATACTAACTACTTCGAAGTGTGTATATATATATATCGACTAATTTCGAAGTATGTCTCATGTTGGAAAATACATCTAAGTCTGTGCCTCCCACCTTTTATGAGATTAGAGAGGAGATAGGAGGCTTCATCATCCTAGATATAGTGCACCCTAAATAAATGTTTAGACTACGGGGTGAAAGTTAATGATTATCATTGTTGAACATTTCAAAATTAATGTCAAAGACATGTAATTGTGTAACACTTATGTTTATATTGTAAATTACAAACTTGTCAAATGTGATTATGTATATAATTGCAGTGCTAAATAAAAATTTGTTTCAATTTATAACTTGGTTTTTAGGTTTTGATACTTAGCACTTGAAGATGTTATTGTGAAATATGTGAATAATGGATGTGTGAAATATGTGAATGTCATATGTGATTTCTGAATTGGGTTTCAAGTGAATAATTGTATGTATGAATGGGGATGCTGGGAAAGGGAATATATATCGTTGTTCTCTTATTTTGCAGCGGGCATGGCTAACAAAGGCCTAAGACTACCTAAAAATATAATTTATTTTTTTGTTTGGAAAACACTCATCGGTGACGGGGTTTAACTTAAGCTCGATGGAAATGACACCATCTGTGACAGGCTTAAGTTAAAACCCGACTGAGTTGTTAGTCATCTGTGACGGGTATTAATTGGGACCCGTTTGAGATTATATCATCGGTGATGGGCCTTTGTTTGACTGGTCTTTTGGGTCAAACCTATCGATGACGGGCATTAGTTAGGCCCGACAAAGATAAGGCTTTTGCCCGATAGAGATGATTTCTCATATCAGTGACCTTTACACCGTGACGAGTGTCATACCCTACACAGACGAGAGTTGCCGCTCGATTGAGATGACCGTTGTACTGCACGGAAGGGTGCTCGATTTTTGGATGTTGGATCAGGCATCCACACTACTGGAGAAACCATCATTGGTTGAAGTGGCAAAAACCACAGTAGTCCCGGTTTGAGTTGCACCTGAGACTAGAGATGATCTCTAGTCCCGGTTTAAAAATTCAACGGCTCTCTAGGAACTTTAGTCCCGGTTCATGTCACGAACCGGGACTAAAGATCACCTCTAGTCCCGGCTCAAGTGTTGTCGGAGCGTGTCGAGCGCCGGGCATCTTTAGTCTCGGTTGGTAACACCAACCGGGACTGCAGATGCTATATTTTGTCCCGGTTGGTGTTACCAACCGGGACTAAAATGCCGGCGCTACGATAGGTTCGATAGCCTCTGGCGCTATCTTTAGTCCCGGTTGGTAACGCAAACCGGTACTAAAGATGATCTTTAGTGCCGGTTGGTAACACCAACCGGGACTAAAGATGGGGTTCCTTTTTAAACTCCTTCTTCCTCCTCCAGTCCGAGCCAGCTACACTTGTCTTCAAAATTTTTCTCTAGCTAGAGGGGAGGTGCTTGCCAAATTTTTGTGATTTTGTTTTGGTGATAATACACAAATATTTGCTATCTACAAGGTTAGCAACTTCTTCCTCTTATGATCTATGCTTAGCACTTCGCATTTTATGGTTGTTTTCTATACATTTTCATCTCTAGATTTTTTTTAAACATGTGGAGAGAGAAAATTTGTTTGGACTAATTATTTTGCTAAGCACATTATATTGTGTTGAGAGAAAAGTTGGGAAAAATAAAGAGGAAGAAAAGTATGCTTAGCACATAACATTTATAGGAATTTAGTCCGTACAATTTTATCTCAAAAAATATTTATGGAAAATGATGAGAGAGAATCTTTTGGACAAAAAGTTATAAAATAGATGACAAAGGACCTTTTAAAATAGATGCAAAATAATTAATTAATTTTATGTTTATCACTTTAAAAGACCTTTTAAAAATAATTCTATTTTTAGAACAACACATTACGTATGTTGGATTAGTATATAATAATTGTCTGATTATATATATATAATTATTGTAATAATATTTAAATGATTTGAATTTCGTGGAATTCTCTTACGATTTTTGTGCATTCCATGTAGATGGATCGACAATGGATGTACAACGCGGATCGACGGTCAAGGGAGTTTATTCAAGGAGTGCATTATTTTTTGAGTGTGGCCGATGCCAACAAGCATAAGGGTTTCATACATTGTCCATGTAAAAAGTGCAAAAACGAGAAGGAGTATTCTACATCAAGAATTATTCATGCCCACTTGTTTCAGTCGGGATTCATGCCTCACTACAATTGCTAGACATTGCACGGAGAGGTGGGGGTTGCAATGGAAGAAGATGAAGAAGACGACGACAACATTCCGGACGAGGCGGGCAGGGATGCTGAAGAAAACGATGGTGCCGATGACCTTGGTCAGATGTTGCGCGACGTACAGGGGGACTGCAAAGGCATAAGGAAGTGCAGAAATTGGAGCGTATGTTGGCGGACCACAAAAGGTCCTTATACCCAGGCTGTGAACAGGGGCACAAAAAGTTGGGTACCACGCTGGAATTCTTACAATGGAAGGCCAAAAATGGTGTGAGTGACAAGGCATTTGGCGAGTTACTAAAACTTGTGAAGAACATTCCTCCAGAGGGAAATGAATTGCCGGAATCAATGTACGAGGCTAAGAAGTTAGTCTGCCCTCGAGGACTGGAGGTACAGAAGATACACGCATGTCCTAACGATTGTATCCTCTACCGCGGTGAGGAGTACGAGAACCTAGAAGCATGTCCGGTTTGTAAAGCACTTCGATACAAGATCAGAGGAGATGATCCAGGTGAAGTTGATGGACGGCCCTCAAAGAAAAGGGTTCCTGCTAAGGTGATGTGGTATTTTCCTATTATATCACGGCTGAAGCGTCTGTTCAGGAACAAGGAGCATGCAAGAATGCTGCGTTGGCACGCGGAAGAACGCCTACAAGACGGCATGCTGAGACATCCCGCCGATGGGTCACAGTGGCGAAACATCGAGAGAACATTTGAAGACTTCGACGAGGATGCAAGAAACCTAAGGTTCGACTTAAGCACGGACGGCATGAATCCTTTTGGAGAGATGAGCAGCGGGCATAGCACTTGGCCTGTGACGATGTGCATCTACAACCTCCCGCCTTGGCTATGCATGAAGCGAAAGTACATTCAGATGCCGGTTATTATTCAAGGCCTGAAGCAACCTAGTAACGACATCGATGTGTACCTGAGACCGCTAATCGAAGATCTAAAACTGCTGTGGAAGAAAGAAGGTGTTCTCGTGTGGGATGAAGATAAACAGGAACAATTTAACCTACGAGGGTTGTTGTTTGTTACCATCAATGATTGGTCTGCACTTGGCAACCTATCCGGACAATCAAACAAGGGGTATAACGCTTGCACCCACTGTATGGATGAGACTGAGTGTACGTACCTGAAACATTGTAAGAAGGTAGTGTACATGGGCCATCGTCGCTTTCTTGCTGCAAGCCACCCTGTCCAGAGAAGAGGCAAACATTTTGATCAAAAGGCAGACCATCGTACTAAACCAAAGCATCGCAATGAAAAGGCCGTGTTTGCCATGGTGAAAGACCTCAAAGTAGTATTTGGAAAGGGACCCGGCAACCAATCTATAGCAAGTGAAGGTGGTCACGCGGCGATGTGGAAGAAGAAGTCAATTTTTGGGAGTTGTCCCACTGGGAAGTCTTGGACGTCCGCCACGCAATTGACATGATGCACCTCACCAAGAACCTTTGCGTAAACTTGCTTGGCTTCCTATGTGTATATGGAAAATCAAAAGATACACTTGAGGTACGTAACGATCTGAAACATATGGCACAACGTGACGGCCTTCACCCACAACCAAAGGAAAAAGGAGCCCAATACCTAAGTCCAGCCAGCTACACTCTGAGCAAGGCAGAGAAGGAAATAATGTTTGAATGCCTGGAGAGCATCAAGGTACCGTCTGGATACTCCTCGAATATAAAGGGAATAATAAGCACGAAGGATAAGAAGTTCACAAATCTAAAGTCCCATGACTGCCACGTGCTGATGACACAGCTGTTTCCTGTTATAATTCGGGGTATCCTTCCCGATAATGTCCGGCAACAATAACAAAGCTATGTGCTTTCCTTAATGCAATTTCACGAAGATCATCGATCCAGGACAGACTAGAAGACTTTCAAAATGATGTGGTCCAATGTCTTGTCAGCTTTGAGATGATCTTTTCGCCTTCCTTCTTCAATATCATGACGCATCTCCTATGCCACCTAGTCAAAGAGATCCATATCCTCGGTCTAGTATTCCTACAAAACATGTTCCCCTTCGAGAGGTATATGGACATTCTAAAGAAGTACGTTCGTAACCGTTCGCGTCCGGAGGCCAGCATCGCCAATGGATATGGAACAGAGGAGGTGATTGAGTTTTGCGTCGATTTTATTGAAGACCTCCGTCCCATTGGGGTGCCTGAATCAAGCCATGAAGGTAGACTACGGGGAAAGGGAACTCTTGGAAGGAAGGCAATAATGAACATAGACAATGACTTGTACAAGAAAGCACATTGGACCGTGTTGCAACAATCTTCCTTGGTGGCTCCTTACATCGAGGAGCACTTGGCGATTATTCGCTCAGAAAACATCGGTAAGACGGATGCCTGGATTGCACGCCATCACATTGATGCATTCCCTGCTTGGCTGCGACAACGTCTCATGGTCAACGCAAGCATTGACCAACAACTAGCCTTCTTGGCGAGGGGATCATCTTGCTCGGTCACCACATTCCAGGCACATGAAATCAATGGGTACACATTTTACACACGGGCTCAAGACTTAAAAGAGCACGGATCAGAACAGCGCTGTCCGCATCGATGCTGCGGGATACGACGGTACGGCTAGCACATATTACGGCAGCATCGATGACATATGGGAGCTGGACTATGGACCTCTGAAGGTCCCTCTGTTTCGGTGCCAGTGGGCTAGGCTCAGCGGTGGAGGCATAACCATTGATGCAAGTGGGATGACAACGGTCGACCTGAGCAAGGTTGGATACTCAGACGAACCTTTCGTCCTTGCCAATGATGTATGGCAAGTTTTCTATGTCAAGGACATGGCTAGCAAATCAAAGAAGGGGAAAGGGTCCAAAGCGCCACGTGGTTCTCCCTGGCAACAGGAAAATCGTGGGAGTCGAGGATAGAACTAACGAATATTATGATCAGTTTGATGGGCAACCTCCGTTCACGGTGGCGGTTGACCCGAGTATCCTCCTATCAAATGAGGACACCCCTTAATCACGCAACGATCATAACGAAGGAATAATTGTGCGGAGAAAGTACGTGAGGACAAATGTTACATAGCTAATTTTATGTATGGACGATGTAAATTAAATTGAATCATTGAATATTATTGCTATCATTTGAATTTATTGTAAATTATTGAATCTATTGTAAATATATTGAATATATTATTGAATCACCGCCACCGCCTCCGTCGGCGGCCACCATAGGAGAGATTTCTTCGGTTACTGATCGGAGAACGGCAGCTGCATATCCGTGCTTGATCGTCGTCTTAGCTGGATCCAATGATCCATAGGTAGTAGTAGTATTGGTATAACCACTCAATGTTGGGGCTACACAGCACAGGGAAACTTGTGTTTAACCTTGTCAAGTTGTTGTAAACCACACGAACTGAATGCTCAGTTGATTCTAGTCAGGCTCTTTGAACTCCTCTGATGGCTAAATGCACCATGTCAAGGAACAAACAGAACAAAACAACCTGACTGGTAGCAACAATGTTTTTGTCTTGGCAGTAACAGGACTACTCAGCTCTTCTGATGTGAGTCCAGTTCAGAAGATTCATGGAAGAATTTACTTTCGGATGACACAAACTTGCTTGAGGGCGTACATTAGAAGATAGAAAATTGAGACAAAGAATTCATATAAGAGGATACCGCTTTCTTCGATAAGGATACTTTTTGATGCACGACTGCCATTCTCAAGCCCATTACCTTTATCTAGTTCAACTCAAACACCATGTAGAGTCCGTACAATGCTACACTGGTCTGGTGGATAGAAGCATTGAAATGCTCATCTTTTACGACAACCACATCATCATCCGAAAGATCCATGTCTTCCACTTGACCTTCTTTAAGATCTATAATTACATCGGGAACCTTGGTACTATCCATAGTAGTAGGTTCTCCATCCACGATCTTGTCCTTCAAGATCTATGATCCCATCCAAAGCCTTGGTGTTATCCACGAAGCAGACTCCCCTTCGGATGCCAATGGGTTGACTTCATTCAAATTGAGGGCATAGATCTTTTCTTGAAACACCATGTTAATTATATATGAACATATGAACATATGTTAACTATATATGAATATAAAATATATCAACATATGAACATTATAATTATATATGAATAAAAAATATAATATAATAGGGCATTGTAATAATTAGTCCTGGTTTGTAAAACAAACCGAGACTAGAGGTGAATTTCAGTGGGCGGGAAAATATCTTTAGTCCCGGTTGGTGGCTCCAACCAGGACTAAAGATGTCCACCTACCTACACCACGTGACTGCCCGCAATCTTTAGTCCGGTTGGTGGCTACAACCGGGACAAAAGATATGATCTTTTGTCCCGGTTGAAGCCACGAACCGGACAGACATCTATAGTCCCGTTGTTGGCTTCAACGGGACTAAAGATCATATCTTTTGTCCGGTTGAAGCCACCAACCGGGACTAAAGTATCTTCTGTCCCGGTTGTTGGCTTCAACCGGGACAAAAGATGTCATGACTATATATAGAAAGGGCCTCACTGGGGATCCAACACTTAGCCGTTTTCGCACTTCGCAACTGCATCATCTTCGTCTTTGTCGCCGTCGCCGAGCCCCAGGATGCCACCGCAGCACGCCGTCTCCACCGTCTTCGTCGCTGTCGTCGTTCCCGGAGGACCGCCGCGCCGCCGTCTTCGTCGCCGTCGTAGGTTAGCGCCACCGCCCCCCAAAGAATTCCCGACATTACGCGGTAGGGTTTGGCCGCCGTCGACGCCATCGCCATCATCGCGGTCGCGCGCCGCAGCCACCGTCTCCATCGCTGCCGCCCCTCCCACGCCGCCCACTCCCCTTGCGCCTCCTCCCCACGGCCCCCGAGCCGGCCGGCCCTTAAACCCTAAACGGCTACGCGCCGCCCTTCACTCCACGCCGCCGCCGTCGCCCTCTGCATCCTCGCCGCCGCCGCCGCTGCCGCACTCTATGAATGTTAATATGAATTTTGAATATATGTGTATTTTGAATATATTTGTATTTTGAATATATGAATTTTGAATATATGAATTTTGTATGTATGTGTATTTTGAATATATGAATTTTGTATGTAAATGGATTGTTATATGTAAATGGACTGTTATTGGACTGTTGAGAATTTTGAATTTTGAATTTTGAATATGTATTTAAATTTTAAATTTGAATGTTTATGTGAATTGTGAATTTTGTATTTTCGAACGAACGAGAACGATAAAATCAACAAACGGTCGTAAACGAACGAACGGATGGACGGACGGACGAACGAACGAGTGTTCGTTCGTGGACGAACGGACGTGGACGGACGAACGAACGAACGGACGAACGGACGTGGACGAACGGACGAACGAACGAACGAACGGACGGACGGACGAACGAACGGACGAACGGACGTGGACGAACGGACGGACGGACACTCGTTCGTTCGTTTGGTGGATCGTTCGGTCGTCTCCTTTCCTCTATCTCTCCTTTCCTCTGCACTTCCACTCCTCTCCTCCTTATCTCCCTCGCATCATTCTCCTCTCCTCCAGATGATCGTACTCACGGACGTGAATGATATAACGAACGGTCGGTCGGTCGTGTTCTAGCAAAGAGAAACAAAAGAGAAGAAGGAAAATATAGAACGTGATATTCTTCACAAGTCTTTTCTAGGATGGAGATAATCTGTGATCTGAATCCATCTTCTTCTTTTTGTCTTTTTTTACGTAGACATACATGATTTTCCTGAATAATTGATACATGTATTAACCGAATAATTTTTTTTTCATAATTTTTTGATTAAGTCCTCAAGCCACAACAATCAAATAGCGGATCATGACGAGGAACAACTTCTCCATGATGAGATCACATGAGGAACAGAGTTTTACAACGAGGAGGGGAATGACTACCTCAACGAGGAGGGGAACGAGGGGGGACGAGCAGGGGAACGATGAGGAGAATGAGGGCTCCGCCTCCACCTCCACTGGACAGAAGAGGGCACGCGGGCAACGCGGCCTCAGCAAGCGCATAGAGGGTCGACATGTCATAACGGAGGTAGAATCTGGCGGTCGCCCAATTGCCCCAGAGGACGCCGCAAGTAAGTTTGTGGTGCACAACGGATGGGTGGTGAGGGATCACGTGCACGTAAGCGTTGCCAACTAGAGGCGATCAAGGACAGGAGGAGATGAGCAGAGCTATCTACCGGACACAGAGAAAGAGATGCTTTGGACGACAATGCTGCAGACATTCACCATCCCAGACTCACAACAAGCAAGGGTCAAGGAATGGACGTTAAAGAAAATTGCAGAGCTCTTCAGGAACTACAAGAAAGAGTTACACAAGAAATATATCCTGAAGGGCCAGACCCCTGACTTTGACAAGTTTCCAAAGCTCAGAGATCAGTGGGATGCTTTTGTTGAACACAAGACTGGGAAAGAAACACAAGCTATCATAGAAAAGAACAAGACCAATGCAGCTAAAAAGAAATACCATCACAAGCTTGGGTCAGGCGGCTATAAGAAAGTAATGGAGAAATGGGAGAAAATGGAAGCCGACCTTGAAGCACGAGGTATCGTTCCAGGCACAGCCAACTGGCCGGAACGATCAAAGCACTTGTTTTATGCTCACGGCGGCTCACTTAATCCCGTCGATGGTACAGTTATCTTTGGTGATGAAATTCAAGAAGCCGGACGGAGGTTAGAGGAGACGCTGCAGGCCACTTCCTCGGGCGCGTTCAGGCCTAACAGAGAGAAGGACGAGCTAACGCTCGCCCTCCAAAACCTAGAGCACTCGGGACGTACGCGAGGAAAAGGCGTCGGCCCCTGGAAATATGGGTTCCAAGCTGACGTCGACACATACAAGAGCCGAATGAGGTCAAAGCGAGAGCAGGATGCGAGGTTCGCTGAGATGGAAATGAAGCTCTCGCAAATTATCAGATTGTGGACGAAAGGCTGACCCTAAGGTTGGCAGAGGAGCGAAGCCATTGGGTTAGCCAACAGTCGGATCCAGCAACAGCCGCTCAACTACAGCAGCAGTGTAGCAGCTGCACTTCAACTGAAAATGAAGGCGATTTGGCCCCACAAGCTGAACCGGGTCCGCCATGCCCCATTGATGACATCACACAGCGGACCCCATGTGAGCTGCACATTCCGCTAAAGAACATAACAATAAAGGTATGTTCGTACTTTTATGTTGTACGTATATTTCCTTGAATAACTTGTCAATCAATATTCATTACTAACTAATAAACAATCTTCTCGAACAGGTCGCGTCGGGCATGGCCATTCCAGTAGACCGAGACGACACCTACCACTCCCGGCCCGTTCCACCTGCGTACTCGAAAGTTGAAATTGAACAGGTGGAACGCGACTATGAAGATCTCGAGCTGGATATCCCCGGAGGAGACCGGGAGCTGACGCTAGGAGAAACAGCTCACGGAATATTTCTCTGGAGGATGATCTTCATAATATTCCCTGGACATGGGCCGTCTCCTCCGCCTCCTTCACCGCCTCCGCCTCCTCCGCCTCCTGCGTCGCCTCCACGAGCACCGACTCCTAAATGGTCGTCTCCAACTCCACCTCCTTCTCAGTCTCCTCCATCGCCACAACGAGCATCGACTCCTAAACGGACAACATCTCGAGCCACGCAGTCAAGGTCAACCAGCAGTGGACCAAGAAGCAAGAGGCCTAAACATGACCCGCTCCCGCCAGCCCCAAAGAAAACGGGGTACGACATGACTCCAGAGGAGCTGCACGAGGTCATCCAAGCTGAAGTCAAGGCCCACTTCAGAAAGAAGTCTCCTGAGAAGCCTCCTAAAATCCCCCAAGAGACCAAGGACTTCTTCAAGAAGACGTACATAACGCCACAGCCTAAACCGCAACCTCAACCGCAGTCCGACTACGACAGGACTATTCGGAAGGCTGCTCGCAAGGCGAAGAGAACGGGCAAAGATGTACCCCAGTTTAGCACAGTTCCAAATGTCAGATCAGACTTAAGACAATTTATGGAATCTGCTGGAATTTCAATGGATCAATTACACGGCCGTGCTCGGCGAAGGCTCTTGAAATACAAGTTCAAACTTGGAAAGCCTCTTGTAAAGCCGGATCAAGTGAAAAGGCTACCAACACAGATGTACCGCTTCCACAAGTGGTACATGCAAGAATCCAGCAAGGGTGGAGAGATGGTAACGGGCAAATATTCACAGTACTATTTCGTCGATGGAGGTGACGACTTCTATATCCAATTCGAAGACATATTCGACCTGTACCAGCTTGATGCCCTCGACGTCTCACTTCTAGCCACGCGGGCTCTGTAAGTATCATTCTGTTATTTCGTTTCTTACCTCCTTGTATTTAGCTGACTAAAATTCTTTTTAACCGTTGTAGAATGGCGATCCAATACTGCAACAAGCACGACTGTACCAAACATGGATTCATGGATCCACGCAAAATCAACAGTGTATTGGTTGATAAATTTCCTGATGCAACAGTGGACAACATTTACAATGCGCTGGTGATAAACCACTTCCGGTCGTTTATCCTTCTACCTTACAACACTGCGTAAGTATTTTCTTCCTTTCGTACCAATTTCAATCCCTTGTGCATACATAAATTTTCATATATATCATCTAAACCAATTTGCAGATTCCACTGGGTTCTGTTAGTAATTGACATGGATAACTCACGGATCCATGTCTTTGACTCAATGGATAAACCAGAGTCCACGTATGCAAAGATATTTGAACTGCTAAATAGGTAATGCCATCTTACTTGCTATTGCATATATGCGGTTCTCTAATAATTACTAGCTAACTTTCAACTGCACATAGGGCATGGGAACGGCTTCGGACTAATGTTCGCGGAAATTGGAAAGATAAGCTCTCTGTGAGGATAAACTTTCCACTGAGTAACATGCTCCAAAGTTGTTTTGAATTATTACTTTGTTCTAAAATATGAAATGTATATTAAATCTGTCGTCGTTTCTCCTTTAGTGTGCAAAACAGTCGCAGGGCACCAACTTATGCGGATACTACGTTTGCGACTACATTCACCGCTTTGTGACCAATGTCACAACTATCGACGATATAGATGTACGTATAACAACCATTCATACATTACGTATCGATTTCTTATTAACTTCATATATTTATTTCTCGTTTAATCGAATTAATGACAGCTTATGTGAGTAAGAGACAACCTCCCCTACGAGACTTTCATACAAGCTGCTCAGGAAGAATTGATGGGATTTATAAACGAGCAGATCATTGATCCCGTGGGGGAGTTCTACTTTATTTTAAGTAACATAACCACCGGATCCACAAAATAGATAATATTTTGTAGCATACGAAATATATGTGGATATTGTACATATGTGTACAAATTTTGGTAATATATTATATGTATATATTTTCTTTCTTAAGTTTATTTATATGTGTGTAACTTGTATATTTATACATATATATTATATAATATATATGTATAAATATATGTGTGTAAAATATGTATATGTGTAATATATAATATATATGTAATATATAGGTAGTAGCACTGCTCGAGAAAGTAGCAAATTTAAAAAATATAAAAAAATCTTTAGTCCCGGTTGGTGGCTCCAACCGGGACTAAAGATGACGAAGTCGGCCACGTCACACAGTTGGGCTAGTGTATGGCGCGTCACACGGTCTCATCGCGTGTGGCATGGTCGAATCTCTAATTTGAAAACTCTGAAAATTCGAACCGTTCAAATTGTTCTACATATTAATATCGCCTTGTAAACAAAATTTTATATTTTTTGAAATTTTTTACTATTTTATCGGATAGGTCAAAAATACATTAATCCAACGATTTCTGGAGTATCTATTTTATTGAATCTTTGACCTATTCGATAAAATAGTAAAAAAGTTCAAAAAAATATAAAATTTTGTCTACAAGGCGATATTAATATGTAAAACAATTTGAACGGTTCGAATTTTTAATTTGAGTTTTTAAATTAGAGATTCGGTCGTATCACACGGGATGAGGCTGTGTGACGCGTCACACAGTAGCCCAACTCTTAGTAAAGATAAAGGATGAAGAAGGAACCAAAACGTTTTAGGAAACGGTGGGAGTGACTACTAGCGAGTACTACTCATTTTCTCACTTTTACCACTTTTTTTACAGACCAACAATAAGAATGATGCAATATTTTAAACTGTACTGCGTCATGAGCGCAAAAAAAATTGTGTACATTTTAGTTTAACCATTTAAGGATAACAAGTAGTCAATGTGCATTGTAAGGGTAAACTTATCACTTATTTAAAAACGAGAAAAGTAGACGGTTTGTTTAAAATTAACTAGTTATGAACGTAAACGCTTATAGTACGCGCACAATCAGTGTTATAAATGGACACACACTCCCTATCTCATATGAGCATCTTTCAAAGACTCGGCCAATATCTCATGAGATTCACCACGGCCAATATCTCATGAGATTCACCACAGGCGCTTCATTGTCGACCGGTACCACTACTGAAGAAATGATCTTTGCTTCATTGGCTAAAATCCACAATAGTCCTAGTTTCAATATGAACCGACTAGTCTCAGTTAAAAAAGACAACGGCTCACTAAAATTTTTAGTCTCGGTTGGCGTTACCAACCAGATCTTTAGTCTTGGCTGATAACATCAACCAGGACTAAAGTGAAGGTGCTTTTTATACTTTTCTTCCTCCTCCTCCAGGTCGAGCCAGTGTCTTCAAAGGTTTGCTGAAGAAGACAGGTGCTATCAAATTTTTTTGTGAAATTGTTTTGGTGATATACACAAATCTGAGGGATCTACAAGGTTAGCAACTTCATCCTCTTATGATCTATTCTTAGCATATTATTTTTTATAGTATATTTCTATATATTTTTATCTCTAAATAGGTTAATGAAAAATGAAGAGAGGGAAATTTGTTTGGGAAAATTTATTTTACTTCTTAAAATCCACAACTTCGTTCTCTAACTATGTTTAGCATATTACATTTGTAGGTATATTTATATGCGCTTTTATCTCTAAAAATATTTATGGAAAATGATGAGAGAGAAACTTGTGGACAAAAATATTATAAAATAGATGAAAAAAAGAAAAATATAGAAAATTTGATAGTAGATTAGAAAACTAAGGTAATTTAAAAATTGTTAATATAGTTAGAAATAAAAACACTACATAAAACATTAAGAGAATTTTTAAAAATAATTCTCCAATAGATTATAAATACAACACATTACGTATGTTGGATTATTATATAATTATTGTCGATTATATATCTGATTATTGCCATATTATTTAAATGGTTCAACTTTCGTGGATTTTTTTATGATTTTTGTGCATTTAATGTAGATGGACCAGCAATGGATGTACATAGTGGGCCGACGGTCGACAAAGTTTATTAAAGGCGTGTATTATTTTTTGAGTGTGACAATGCCAACAAACATGAGGGCTTTATACATTGTCCATGCAAAAAGTGTAAAGAAACAAAGCCAACATAGCTAAGAAACAGTACCATCACAAGCTAGGGTCAGGCTGCTATCAGAAGGCAGTGCGGAGATGGGAGCAGATGGAAGCCGACCTCCTAGCTAGAGATATCCTTTCGGCCACAGCCAACTGGCCGAAACGATCGAAGTACTAGTTCTATGCTCACGACGGATCGCTCAGTCTTGCCGATGGCTCCTTAATCTTTGGCGATGCAATCCAAGAAGCTGCCATAAGATTAGAAGACGCAGTGGATGCCTTTGCCACGGGCTCATTCCAGCCCAACAGAGAGAAAGACAAGCCTACGCTCACACTACAAAATCCTAAGCATCCGGGACGAACGCGAGGAAAAGACGTTCCCTGGAAATACGGATTCCAAGAGTACATCCAAAGCTACAGGAGCCACATGAGAAGGAAGCAAGATACGGATGCGAGACTAACTGATATGGAGCTCAAACTCTCACAGAACAGCAAGAAAGATGGCCGAACAGATGGCCAAACTGCGAAGCTAGCATGTGAGCCAACCAGATCCAACACAACTACAGCATCAACGTAGCAACTGCGCTTCTACAGGCCATGTGGCTAAACATGCCCTAGAAGCTCCAGCAGTACCGTCATGCCCTGTTGACGAGATCACGCAGTGGACACCTTGTGAGCTGCATGTTCCATTCATACACCTGTCAGCCAATGTATGCTCCTAGTTTTATGATATATATTCCAGACAAGAACTTCTCAATAAAGATTTATTAATAATTAATAAAATCTCTTCTCATGAAGGTGGCGTCGGGCATGGCGATACCAGTTGAACGAGACGGGACCTATCACTGCATGCCCGTTCCACCTAGTTACTCTAAAGTCGAAATTGAACAGGTGAAACGAGGCTTTGAAGATCTCGAGCTGGATAACCCCAGAGGAGACGGGGAGATGACACTAGGAGAAACAGCCCACATGATCATTCTACGGAGCAAGCCCTTCATCGTCTTTCCCGAGCAAGAAGCGACTTCTGTTCCTCCATCTCTGCCACGTGGACTGTCTCCTTCCCATGGACCGTCTCCTCCATCTCCTCCGCTTCCTCCGCCTCCTTTGTCGCGTCCACGAGCACCGACTCCTAAACAGTCTCCCACTCCCCAGCCTCCTTTGCCTCCTCTGTCGCCTCCATGAGCACCCACTCCAAAATGGTATGCCACTTAGCCTCTTCTGTCGCCTCGTAAGTGCAAAGCTTGAGTTGCATGGTCAATGTCAACCAGTTCAGCAAGAAGCAAGATGTCAAAACTTGACCCGCTCTCGCTAGCCCCAAAGAAAACGTCGTACGACATGATTCTCGAGGAGTTGCATGAGGCCGTCCAAGCTGAGGTGAAGGCACATTTCAAGAAGAAGTCTCCTAAGAAGCCTATTCTAATCCCTGCAGCGACCAAGGCCTTCTTCAAGAAGATATACTTAATGCCACCGACTAAACCGAAATTGTAGTCGGACTATGACAGGACGATCAGGAAGGTGCATAGGAAGGCGACAGTAAAGGCCAAAGATGTCCTACAGCTCGGGATGCAACCTAAAAAGTCCATTGAGCTGGTGGTGCAACTACAAAGAGCTGTTTTAAGAAAATTTATAGAAGATGCAGGAATAACGATGGACCAAATATCTGGACACACAACTATTGAGAAGGCTGAGCTGAAATATAAGTATACATTCGGACGGTCTCTTGTCAAGCCTGATGAGCTCAAGATTCTCCCCACACAGATGTATTGCTTCCACCAGTGGTACATGGAAGCTTCAGGCAAAGGTATAGTGATGATCACGGTGTGGATCAGAAACGACACATTCTTCAAAGCAAAAGTTGATCTATTGTTTATCCGCTTCGAGGACATCTTCGACCTGTACCAGCTAGACGCCGTCGACGTCTCTATTATAACTACACAAGTTTTGTAAGTATCATTCAGTTAAATTTATTTTATTCTTTAGCTCCTTGTATGTAGCTGACTAAATTTTTTTTATCCGTTGTAGAATGGCCATCCACGAGTGCAAGGAGCGGGGATGGATGAAAATCGGATTTATGGACCTGCCCAAAAATTAACGCTGTGATGCTAGAACAATATCCGGAGCAAACACGTACAACACAGCGTGAGTTTTTTACTACCTTCTGTATCAATTTTCATCTCGTACATATAGAGTTTCATATATATTATCTCACGCAATTTGCAAATTCTACTGGGTCCTTTTCCTAATTGACCTTAGCCACTCGCGGATCCATGTCTACGATTCAATGGATAAAAAAATTTGAAGTGTTAGACAGATAATGCTATCTTAGTTGCTATTGCTACTATACGGTTCTCGAATAATTACTAGCTTGCAACTGCACGTAGGGCATGGACACGGCTCCGTGAGAAGGTCTGCGGGCTTTGAAATGAAAAGCTTGAAGTGAAAATGAAATTTTCAGTCAGTACATGCTCTAAAAATATATTGAATCATTATTTTTTTATAAAATAGAAATTTATATTAAATTTGTCCCCGTTTCTCCTTTAGTGTGCAAAACAGGCATAGGGGACGAACTTGTGCGGATACTACGTCTACGACTACATTCAACACCTAACTCACCAAGTCACATGTCCCTAGGATCTGGATGTACGTATAATAGTAATTTATACATTACATCTTGTTTTCTTATTAATTTTATATATTTATTTCTTATTTTTTTTCAAATAACGAATTATTTGCATAAAGGACAAACTCCCCTACCATAATGGTTTCATAGCGACTTCTCGAGAATCACTGATGGGATTTATGAATGAGCAAATTATTGATTCCGTGGGAGCATTCTACTAGGATTGGAGTAGCCGTGGATCCATATCGTAGAGAATTTTTTGTAATATACGATATAGAATAGTAAAAATTAATTAGAAATGTAATATATGTGTATATTTATATGTGTGTACATATTTTGGTAATGGATGTATATATTTACTTAATTAAGTACATTTATATATGTGTAAAATATATATTTAAATATATATATATATGCATATTGCATATATATGTATAAATATATGTGTGTAAAATATGTATTTATACATATATATGCATATTCCATCCCGTGTGGCTACTGTGTGGCGCGCCGCACAGCCCCATCGCGTGTGGCATGGCCAAACTCTAAATTGAAAACTCAAATTGAAACCGAACCGTTCAAATTGTTTTACATATTAATATCGCCTTGTATACCAAATTTTATATTTTTTTAAATTTTTTACTATTTTATCAAATAAGTCAAAGATGCATCAATCCAATGACTTCTGGAGTATCTATTTTATTGCATCTTTCACATGTCTGATAAAATAGTAAAAAAATTCAAAAAAAGTTAAATTTGGTATACAAGATGATATTAATATGTAGAACAATTTGAACGTCGAATTTTTAATTTGAGTTTTCAAATTAAAGATGCGGCCATGCCACACGGGATGAGGCGTGCGGCACGCCACACGTAGCCATCTCTATGTATAAATATATATTTTTATACATAGACTAAAGATGCTATTTTTGTTTCGGTTAATGTTACCAACCAGGGACTAAAGATGACACCAGTCATGCCGGAACCTGTCGGGCGTGGGGCATCTTTAGTCGTGTTAACTAACCGAGACAAAAATAGCATCTTTAGTCCCGGTTGATGTTACCAATCGGGACTAAAGATGCCCGACGCTCTGACAGGTTCTGACAATATTTGAACCGGGGCTAAAGATGATCTTTAGTCCTGGTTCGTGTCACGAACTGAGAGTAATGTCCTAGAAATCCGTAAACTTTTTAAATCGGAACTAGAAATATTTTTTAGTCCCAGGTGCAACTTAAAGTAAAACTATTATAAATTTTGATATTTCAACGGAACAAAAATAGTTTCTCATAGGTATCGGCATATATAGTATCACATAGATGCTGGTTCTCAATGATTTGGGCTATGGATACTGACATTGGAATATGTTGGTTCTCAATGATTTGGGCTATGGATACTGACATTGGAACCAGTATCTATAAACTGTTTAGAATCGATACTACAACCTTTTCTGCGGTAGTGCGTCCATGCAAGGCAGATTAGTGGGAAGCTGTTCTCGAAAGTGAGAGAAAGATCATGCATGCACCTGCTGATCGCTGCAGGCGTGCGTGGCACCATCCGATCGACGATCAACGTCCCGGATGCATCTCTCTGTCGGCCATCTTTAGATACCTGTAGCTTGTATGTCGCTACGTTACAAGATAATATCGCTCGTATTTCTTTTTATCTCTTTGAGACTGATAATATCACTCTTAATAATTGCTATGGGCACATATAAGTCGGATGCGGGGACAGTGAAATTTTAATTTTAAAGTTAATTCTATATTTTTTATCGTAGCTTAATCTATAACATTTTTTAATGATATTTTTTAAATCATTAAGAACATATTATAAAAGTTTACTGCTAAACTATTATTTATTTATATCTATAATCTATATCTATATCTATAATCTATAACTATTTAGTGTTTCTATCCAAAATTTTCGTCCAGCTAACTATTTTGCAGAAACCCCTTAAGAGTTTATAAAATTAACACGTAGTCCCAATGCTGAAAAGAAAGGAAGGGCACCTCCTACGTCCCTTTCGCCTGTCCCTATCCGCGTCGCGTCTGCGCCCCTTCCTTCCGTTGCTGTTCGGAGCTCCCGCGTTATGCCTGCGTCCCTCCCTCCCTTCCCATCCACGTCGTGCCTCGATTTTATGGGATGCAACACTTGTGTACAGTTGTTGCTAGTTTAATAAGCATACGACACTCCGCCATAGTAAGCACAGTCCTGTCGGTAACGGCTGTGCAACAGTCCGACCCGTTTGAATAGTTCGAAAGTGTGGCTTGTGCCTTGGAGTACTACTGCGCCACCCCCATACTTTGGATACGCTGGTTAACGATTAACTTTTCCAAATCATACCTTAGACAACGTGGAACTTTCCAAAAAAAGAAGGCTAGCTAATTAAAGAGTGAACAACATTTTAAGCAAAGTTGAGAATAAATTAAATTATTTTATACGCATTCGTACAAAGTTTATATAAATGCACACATATTTTTATACATTGAAAGTATATACATATACATATAAATTTATACATATAAAAAATGTATACCAAGTTTATACATATACGTATAAAGTTTACAGATGCATATATAGTTTTTACACGTCAAAAATATATCTGTATAAATATATTTTTATATATAATTGTATAGGTATATATACAAAAGTTATACATAAATATTTTACATATACACGCATAAACTTTATATATATTATATATATATACTTTATAGCGATGTTGTTGTTTGGGATGTTGTTTTCTTAGTTTGTGGGGTATCTTATGTGATTAATAGTTCTAGTAGGATTCGTGTTAAGGGGCAACTATGTTATGTTATGGATATAAATAGAAATGGGTTGGGGCCAAAAGAATATCGATTTTTAGGAGAGAAAAGTTAGATTTGCTTCAAGGCTTCAATTCTAGTTGATGAGTTGAGAAAGAAATGCTTTGAATATACTTTGTAAACATATATTGATGTAATAAAGTTGATCTATCTTCAAGAGCTTCTTTGATGTGTTTTTCTCTCGATCCCGACAGTCTAACCGATGGCAAGATGGCGGTCAGATCGATGGCATCCAGGTGGATAGAGTATACACTGGCAACGGAGGTTGCAGCGACGAGCAGAGCGGTATGACCGACGGATACATGATGATGGTCTGACCGTACACTCCATCAAGTTTGAGGGTTATTTTAATTAAAAAAATTGGGTTTGATGTTTCTACTATTCAAACCCCTCCTTGTATTTGATCCTAAGTTATAAACAGTGAACTAGAGGGTCGGACGCGTCTCGTGAATCAGTATCCCCTAGGCTACCCTAGGTTTGAGCCTAGCTATCTCTTAATAAACGTTGATATGGAAGTCGCTTCCTCTCATATTCGACTTATTTTTCTACTAGCTCACGTAATTATCTGTCGATTTTAGTTGTGCTGTGTGTTCTGGGGAACCACCTAGTATTAACCTCTTAATCATGAACATTTCACTCTGTTTTGATAAATTACTTTTAAAATGGGCCATTTTACAATCTCAGCTAAGGATTAAGTCCAGTTTTATTTTAACCCAACTTTGAAGTCACTCATCGTTTTCAACTACTAAAATCTCTTCTGGAATGCTGAAGCTGTAAATAAGTTTTACACGATTTTTACAATACTATATATAAGTTGAAATCCTGTTGGAATCAGGCAAAAAAGACCTCATTTTCCCATATGTGGCTTAATTAAAGCTTTCAACAATTCCAAAATAGTTTTTGAATTTTAAAGTTGGCGAATAATGTCAAACTCCATATAAATCAGCACTGTGCTAATGATATTATAAAATGAGTTAAAAAATATAGACGAGATTATCACGGGAAGCTAAGGTTGTAAAAGGCTCATTTAGACTGTGTTCGACCCAACTACTATATATAGCTGAATTATTTCACTATACAGGAGGAGAAACGAGTAATTAATATAGATTTAATTACATATTAACTATTAAAACATAAATAATATAAAAAGTTTTTGAAACAAAAGTATCATTCAATGGTTGGAGGGCGTGTTCATTAGAAACTAAGGAAAGGAAGTAGCTACACCACTCGGCTATATAGAACACAGCCTTATAATGGGCAAAATGGGTGCCCCTTGTAGGGACAGAATATAAATATATATATATATATATATATATATCTCGATAGACGTGCCTCTAAATTATCTGTACTGACCATACATGTTAATCGGCGTCCATTGACTCCATGCGCGCCATTCACTGGCACTAGAAAAAACATTATATTGACTCCAAGTCAAGATTACAAGTCATTTAGGCGAGGACAAATTAAATTATGGCTCTTTGTCGTATAGGTGCATGAAGTAAAACATTGTCCCGTCCCTAAAAAATATTAAATTATTGTACCGACCTATCTATTCAACCACTACGCAGTCAAGACTCTGGATACAATATTTTTAAGCATTTTATTATCCCCCTCGATCATAAAAAGATAATGTTTAGTCAAATTTTTAAAAAATTAACCATAAACATCTTCTAAAGTTGTTATTTCAAATATAAAAACATTTTATGTAGGTTTTTAAAATATATATACGCTCATAATCAGATAAACTTATTAAATTTTATAAGCTTTTTTAAGAAAAAATAGAGATCAAAACTAATACTAGAACGATAGTTAAAAGGGTCAAACATAACACATACTCCTTTTAGATTAAAAATAATTCTCATTTTAGACAAGGATACGTTTTAAAAACAAACCATGATCACTATTTTTTATACAATATATATGAAAATATCAATAAATATATGATTTTATTTAAGTATATTTTAAGATTAATCTATATCTATAATCTATAATCTATAACTATCTATAAAACAAGTAGTGTTTTTATCCAAAATTTTTGTCCACCTGACTATTTTGAAGAAAACCCCTTGAATGTTATAAAATTAACCCGCGGTCCTAATCCTGAAAAGAAAAGAAGAGCTTGGATAGGAAAAACAGACCTCTTGCACTCCTCCCTCCGTGTGCCCTTCCCTCCCGTCCCCATCCGCGACATGCCCTGCGCCGCGTCCTGCGCCGCGCCTGCGCCCCTCTCTTGTCCCCATCTGCGCCGCACCCCGACTTCATTCGTTGCAACGCACGGACACAATTGCTAGTATATATATATATATATGATATTCATATTTGTAAGAAAAGTATTCGCTATATTTTAAATGTTATTTGTAATCAGTTTTTAAGACTGAAATCAGTTCTAACCAAAATAATAATTATTTTTAACTTAAGGGAGTATATATTTTGACCGGAGGGCCGGATAGGATAATATTCTTGGCTATTACATGCTTTCTTAGGACTTATTTGTCATAGCTCTGAACAAAAAAATTTCGAGCTGGTTATATATTTAGCTCTACAAATACACGGATCTATGCTATAATAGTGTTGATAACATTTGGATTAATTATTTATTTCTATTTTAAATTAAACATAAAATTTTAAATCACTACAATTTAATATGCATACTTCTAATCCTATATAGAGATCTAGGATATTTGAAGTTGGGCCTTATACTCCGTCTAATTCCAAATGGAAATCATCTAGGTATAGTAAGAATTAACAACACATATTATTACTTTTCTAATTTTTCATTTATACTGTATTAAAACGATAAATCATTAATTTATGAGAAGGGATAGCATCTGTTTATGTGGGAAAGGCAAACATACTACTCGAGAAATGATCTTTACTCCACTGACCAAAATCCATAATAGTTCCGGTTTTAATATGAACTGAGACTAAAAAAATTTAGTTCCGATTAAAAAAGGCAACGGCTTTGTAGGATCTTTACCTCGTTGGTGTTACCAACTAAGACTAAATATCATCTTTAGTCCCCGTTAGATTCATATGAGAACCAGTCAAAGTGCCAAGGATCTTTAGCCCCGGTTGGTAACACCAATCGGGACTAAAGTGAAAGTGTTTTTTATACTTCTTCTTCTCCTCATCCAGCTCGAGCCAATGTCTTCAAAGGTTTACAGAAGAAGGAAGGTGCTGCCAAATTTTTTATGAAATTATTTTGGTGATAATTCACAAATTTTAGGGATCTACAAGGTTAGCAACTTCATCATCTTATGATCTATATTTAGCATATATTATTTTTATGGTATATTTTTATACATTTTTATCTCTAAATAGGTTAATGGAAAATAAAGAGAGAAAATTTGTTTGGGAAAAATTATTTTACTTCTTACAATCTACAACTCCATCCTCTAAGTATGCTTAGCATATTATATTTGTAGGTATATTTATATGCACTTTGATCTTTAAAAATATTTATGAAAAATGATGAGAGAAAAACTTGTGGACAAAAATGTTATAAAATAGATGATAAAGGAAAAAATATTGAAAATTTTATAGTAGATTAGAAAACTAAGGTAATTTAAAAATGGTTAAAATAGTTAGAAATAAAAATAGTACGTAGAACTTTAAAAGGACTTTTAAAAATAATTCTACAATAGATTATAAGTATAACACATTATGTATGTTGAATATTATATAACTATTGTCTGATTATATATATAATTATTGTCATATTTTTAAATGGTCTGACTTTCGTGGATTTTTCTTATGATATTTGTGCACTTCATGTAGATGGATCGACATTTGATGTACACCGTGGACCGACGGTCGACACAGTTTATTCAAGGCGTGAATTATTTTTTGAGTATGGCCAATGCCAACAAGCATAAGGGCTTTATAAATTGTCCATGCAAAAGATGCAAAAACGAGAAGGAGTATTCTACATCAAGAATTATTCATGCCCACTTGTTTCAGTCGGGATTCATGCTTCACTACAATTGATGGACATCGCACAGAGAGGTAGGGGTTGCAATGAAACAAGATGAAGAAGAAGATGACAACATTACGAACTGTGGTCAATACAGTGGGTTTGAAGAGAATATAGCAGGCGAGGCAGACAGGGATGTTGAAGAAAACGACGGTGCCGAGGACCTTGGTCAGATGTTGCACGACGTACAGGAGGATTGCGAAGGTGAAAAGGAGGTGCAGAAATTAGAGCGTATGTTGGCGGACCAGAAAACATTCTTGTACCCAGGTTGCGAACAGGGGCACAAAAAGTTTGGTACCACGCTGAAATTCTTACAATGAAAGGCCAAAAATGGTGTCAGTAACAAGATATTTGGCGAGTTACTAAAATTTATGAAGAACATTCTTCCAAAGGGAAACAAATTGTGAAAATCAACGAACGAAGCAAAGAAGTTAGTTTGCCCTATAGGATTGGAGGTACAGAATATACATACATGTCCTAATGATTGTATCCTCTATCACGGTGAGGAGTAGGAATACCTAGAAGCATATCCGGTTTATAAAGCACGTCAGATCAAACGAGATGATCCAGGCGAAGTTGACGAACAACCTTCGAAGAAAAGAGTTCCTGCTAAGGTGATGTGGTATTTTCCTATAATACTACGGCTCAAGCGTCTGTCCAGGAACAAAGAGCATGCAAGAATGATGCGCTGGCACGTAGAAGAACACCAACAAGACAGCGTGTTGTGACATCCCACCGATGGGTCGTAGTGGCGAAATATTGACAGAACATTTAAAGACTTCGGCGAGGATGCATAAAACATAAGGTTAGGTTTAAGTACGGACGGCATGAATCCTTTTGGAGAGATGAGCAGCGGACACAACACTTGGCCTGTAATGATTGACCTGCACTTAGCAACCTATCCGGACAGTCAAACAAGTGGTACAAGGCTTGCACCCACTATATGGATGAAACTGAAAATATGTACCTGAAGCACTGTAAGAAGGTAGTGTACATAGGCCATCATTGTTTTCTTGTTGCAAGCCACTCTGTCCAGAGGAAAGACAAACACTTTCAACAGAAAGCAGACCACCGTACTAAGCCAAAGCATCGCAATGGAAAGGTCATGTTTGCCATGGTGAAAGATCATAAAGTAGTATTTGGAAAGGGACATGACAGCCAACCTATAGCAAGTGAAGATGGTGATGCGACGATGTGGAAGAAGAAGTCTATTTTTTGGGAGTTACCCTATTGGGAAGTATTGGACGTCCACTACGCAATCGACGTCATGCACCTCAGTAAGAACCTTTGCGTCAACCTGCTGGGCTTCCTAGGTGTATATGAAAAATCAAAAGATACACTTGAGACACGTAATGATCTGAAGCATATGGCACAACGCGATGGCCTTCACTCGGAACCAAAGGAGAAAGGAAGCCACTACTTGAGTCTAGCCAGCTACACTTTGAGCAAGACAGAGAAGGAAAGCATGTTTGAATGACTGAAGAGCATCAAGGTACTGTCTGGATACTCCTCGAATGTAAAGGGAATAATAAGCACGAAGGATAAGAAGTTCACAAACCTAAAGTCTCATGACTGCCACGTGCTGATGACACAGCTGCTTCCCGTTATAATTCAGGGTATCCTTCCCGATAATGTCCGAGCAACAATAACAAAGCTATGTGCTTTCCTAAACACAATTTCGTAGAAGATCATCTATCCAGACAGACTAGAAGCCTTTCAAAATGATGTGGTGCAATGTCTTGTCAGCTTTGAGATCATCTTTCCACCTTCCTTCTTCAATATCATGACGCATCTCCTATGCCACCTTGTCAAAGAGATCCGTATCATCGGTCCTATATTCCTACACAACATGTTCCCTTTTGAGAGGTACATGAGCATTCTAAAGAAGTACTGTTAACACCATAATTTGGTAGGCCCCGGAGTCCCCATAGGCCCAAGGTTTGTATCATCTTAAAGCTAGTATCGGCTTAGAGTTTTGCATCGGCCGATGAGGGTTTTCTTTTATCAACATCTCCGGCAGTCAGATTCTTCTTATATTTTATTTGGGAAGGTCATATCCAGAAGAAACCGTGTTCAGGGAGGATGCAGCTTGCATCTATTAATTAGGAAGAGTTTGTTAGCTTTCTACTCTATCATTAGGAAAGTGTGTTAGTGTCCAATAAGGACTCGGTTTGTTTCCTTTTACCTTTAGAAAAGTTTGGATTATAATCTGTTAGGATCTTTGTTAGCCTATGGGTATAAATATGTAAGCCCAAGGTTCATGTAATTTTTATCTCATGATCAATATAATTCGGCGCATCGCCACCTTTTACCTTTTCTACTTTATTTATCATCCGGCGGAACTTGGCACCTGACGCGGGGCTGCATTGGCTTTGATCTCCGGCGAAGGGGTGAGTCGAATGTTCCGCTGGCCTAGGCAATTCTATGGGCCATATCGGCATCGTCCAAGGTTGCATCAGTACATCCGATCTCTAGATTGCTCCGGTTTGGTTAACATATTTGCCTGCTTATTTATCATATGTCTCTGTCAATCTACTCTCAGTATCTCAATTTAGCTCTATCGGTTGTCTCTTGCTTTAGGGTTTCTGTCGGTACCGGCTAAATTGTTTACTAGATTAGATTAGCTTAGGCATCTACCACCCTGAAAATCACTCAAGGGCTTGAATTGTCTAGATATTATGTTTCTTTTCATACTTAGTGCTACATCAGTTTAATTTGACCTACTAAGACGTGATTAGAACCGTAATCACTAGCCTGCCTGTTGGTTATAATTAAGGGTTTCATTGGGGTTTCAGCCGATGAGTTATCTAGACGTTGCATCGGCTTGTAATGATTGCATATGAGTTGGTTTTTAGCCGATGACAATAGAGTATTAATCGTTCATTGCTTATCTTTTGGATTTTATGCCGTCGGACCTCCATCCGATGTGTGCTTTAATCTTCAGATCAATGTCTATTTTATCATGTGATTAGTTTATGCTATATTAAATTACTATATCATCGTGTTATCATTGGCCGATCGACTTTATATAGATGTTTGCTCAGCACATGACCGATGGATTAAAACCCTAATTGCATCGTTCGACATCGGCATCGGCTGGAATGGCGCCATCGACCTATCGGTCGATCGGCTGTGTTCGCTATCGGCCTATCGGCTGATATGCTTTATATTTTGCATCTTTGTATATCTTGTTAGTGACAGGATCAAACTGGCTGGCATGCCCGCACTTCATCAATTTTAGGACCTGCACTGGAGCTAAGCAGATCTCCCAAGGCGCCTGTGTGTTTCTCGCGTCAACATTTTTAGCACGCTTGGTGTGACCGTGTTTTTGACAACAAATTTTTTTACACAGCTCATGGGACCCATAATTGCAACAAGATGTCTGATATAGAAGTCAAGGCCAAGGAAGAACGATCTCTCACGCCGTGAATGAATGGAAGGAGCAATCTTTTGAGGCGATGAATGATGAGACGCTTCAAGACATAGCTGAAAAAATTGTTCGTCATGTTTTGTTCGATCAATCTGGAGTTTTGACAAGTACATTACATGGTTTGATCGAGGAGATGGTTCCCAGTATATTTGCCTTAAGAAATCAACATGGGGAGCAAATTGGTGAGTAATCTCAACATCATCGGCAACAACAATGTTGGCTCGGGGGGCAAGTTGATCAGTATCAGCATGGAAGGCTACAACAACAGTGTCGGCCAGAGGAAACTCAAAGGTATCAGTTTGAAGAAGATTGGGACGATATCATTGCAAAGGTAATGGAGGAGCAGTTTAGAATTAAACCCAAAAATCAAACTTTTGTATATCGGTTGCCATATCATGAGTGGTTTGATAGGGTTCCACTTCCAAGCCGGTACAAGGTTCCAGATTTCTCTATGTTTTCAGGGCAGGATGGTGTATCTACAATGGAACATATCTACCGATTCTTAGCTCAATGTGGGGAGGCATCGGCTGAAGAAGCTCTCAAAGTTTGACTTTTCCATTGTCTTTGACTGGATCAACCTTCGCATGGTTTTCATCATTGCCACCAAACTCTACCAAAGGTTGGGCTGATTTTGAGAAGCAATTTCACCTGTCTTTGCTGGGGTTGATGAGTTGAAGCTCGCAGACTTGATATCAGTTAAATCACAAGAAGGGGAATCGACTAAGGAATATATTCAAAGGTTTTGTAATGTCCACGGCCGATGTTATAACTTGAATTTAAGTGATGAGCAGCTGGCAGAGCTCGCATTCCAAGGGTTGTCAATGCCGATCAAAGATAAATTTTTCTTCCATGAGTTTGACAGACTGGCTCATCTAATATAGAAGGTATCGGCTTACAAGAGCCGACGTCAAGAAGAAGAGAAGAATCAGTTTTGGGGCAATCAAGGCAAGGATAATTTGAAGCATGACTTCTCATACTCCAAAACTGGGGGGCATGTGTTAACACCAGAATTTGGTAGGCCCCGGAGTCCCCATTGGCCCAA
This sequence comes from Oryza australiensis, assembly GCA_019925245.2. Lineage (NCBI taxonomy): Eukaryota > Viridiplantae > Streptophyta > Magnoliopsida > Poales > Poaceae > Oryza > Oryza australiensis. Next base: position 1,346,279 of record JAIFGZ020000436.1, read on the forward strand.
GGTTCATATCGGCTCAAAGCTAGTATCGGCATAGAGTACTGCATCGGCCGATGGGGGGTTTTCTTTCATCAACATCTCCGGCAGTCGGATTCTTGTTAGATTCAATTTGGCAAGGTCTTATCCAGAAGAAACCGAGTTCAGGGAGGATGTGGCTTGTATCTATTAATTAGGAAGAGTTTATAAGCTTTCTACTCTATCTTTAGGAAAGTGTGTCAGTCTCCAATAAGGACTCGGTTTGTTTCCTTTTATCTTTAGGAAAGTTTGGATTGTAGTATGTTAGGATCTTTGTTAGCCTACGAGTATAAATATGCAAGCTCACGATCAATACAATTCGGCACATCGCCACCTTTTACATTTTCTACTTTATTTATCATCCGACGGAACTTGGCACTTGACACAGCGCTGCATCGGCTTCGATCTCCGGCGAAGGGGTGAGTCCAATGTTCCACCGGCCCAAGCAATTATATTGGCTATATCGGCATCGTCCAAGGCTGCATCAGTACATTCGATCTCTTGGATTGCTCCGGTTTGGTTAACATATTTGCCTGCTTATCTATCATATATCTCTGTTGATATAGTCCCAGTATCTCAATTTAGCTCTATCTGTTGTCTCTCGCTTTAGGGTTTCTGCTGGTACCGGCTAAATTGTTTACTATATTAGATTAGCTTAGGCATCTACCTCCCTGAAAATCAGTCAAGGGCTTGAATTGTCTAGATATTGTGACCTACTAAGTCGTGATTAGAACCTTAATCTCTAGCCTGCCTGTTGGCTACCATTAAGGGTTTCATTGGGGTTTCAGCCGATGAGTTATCTGGACGTTGCATCGGCTTGTAAGGATTTCATATGAGTTGGTTTTTAGCCGACGACAACAGAGTATTCATCGTTCATTGCTTATCTTTTGGATTTAATGCTATCGGACCTCCATCCGAAGTGTGCTTTAATCTTAAGATCAATGTCTATTTTATCATGTGATTGCTTTATGCTATATTACATTACTATATGATCGTGTTATCATCGGCCAATTGCCTTGATATTAATGTTTGCTCAGCACACGATCGATGGATTAAAACCCTAATTCCATCGGCCGACATCGTCATCGGCTGGAATCGTGCCATCGGCCTATCGGCCAATCGACTGTGTTGGCTATCGGCCTATCGACCGATATGCTTTATGTTTTGCTGCTTTATATATCTTGTCAGTGGCAGGATCAAACTGACTGGCACGCCCGCACTTCATCAATTTTAGGACCTGTACTGGAGCTAAGCAGATCTCCCAGGACGCGTGTGTGTTTTTCACGTCAACAAGTACGTCAATAACCGTTCTCGTCCGGAGGCCAGCATCGCCAAGGGATATGGAACAGAGGAGGTCATTGAGTTCTGCGTCAACTTTATGGAAGACCTTCATCCCATCGGGGTGCCTAAATCAAGCCATGAAGGGAGATTACGGGGGAAGGGGACTCTTGGAAGGAAGACAATACTGATCGTAAACAATGACTTATCCAGGAAAGCACATTGGACTGTTTTGCAACAATCTTCTTTGGTGGCTCCTTACATCGAGGAGCACTTGACGATTGTTCCCTCCAAAAACATTTGTAAGATGGATGCCTGGATTACACGCCATTACATTGATTCTTTCCCTGCTTGGCTGCGACAACATCTCATGGGCAACGGGACCATTGACGGACAACTAGCCTTCTTTGCGAGGGGACCATCTTACTCGATCACCACATTCCAGGCATATGAAATCAATGGATATACATTTTACACATGGGCACGAGACAGCAAGAGCACAAATCAGAACAGCGCTATCCGCATTGATGCCATGGGATACACAACTAGCACGTATTACGGTAGCATCAAGGACATATGGGGACTTGACTATGGACCTCAGAAGGTCCCTCTGTTTCGGTGCCAGTGGGTTAGGCTGAGTGGTGGAGGTGTAACGATTGATGCAAGTGGGATGACAATGGTCGACCTTAGCAAGGTTGAATACTCGGACAAACCCTTCGTCCTTGCCATGATGCAAGGCAAGTTTTCTATGTGAAGGACATGGCTAGCAAAGCAAAGAAGGGGAAAGGTTCGACGAGCAAAGCACCACTTGGTTCTCCTAGGTAAAAAGAAAATCGTTGGAGTGAAGGATAGGACTAACAAAGATTACGATCAGTTTGACGGGCATCTCCGTTCGTGGTGGTGGTTGATCCGAGCATCCTCCTATCAATGAGGACACCCCTTACTCACGTAATGATCATAGCGAAGGAACAACGGTGCGGAGAAAGTACGTGAGGACAATCATCACTTAGCTAAATTTATTATATTTATTGTAAATCATTATAAATTATTGAATTTATTAAATTTACTGTAACCATTTGAAATGAAGAAGTTGTAGGAGAAAAGAATCATGATCCCACATGCCTTGTGTCACCTTTATTAGAACCTAAAATATTCTTCAATAGGGCATATATTAATTATATATGATTATTAGAATTTAAAATATTTTTCAATAGGACAGGTGTTAATTATATATGATTGTTAAATTTAAAATATTTTTGAATAGGGCATATGTTAATTATATGTCATTATTAGAATTTAAAATATTTTTCAATTGGACGGAAATTAATTATATATGATTGTTATAATTTAAAATATTTTAAAGAGGACATATGTTAATTACATATAATTTTTGGAATTTAAAATATTTTTCAATAGGGCAGTGTAAATTATATTTGTTTGTTACAATTTAAAATATTTTTCATAGGGCATATGTTAATTATATGTGATTATTAGAATTTAAAATACTTTTAAGTAGAGAATATGTTAATTTTATTTGATTATTAGAATTTAAATGTTTTCATATTATAATTAATTTGGCCCTATTTAAATCTTTACTCTCGGTTTTTAACACCAACCTAGGGATAAAAAAATGTTTGGAAATAGTGGAAAAATATCTTTAGTCCCGGTTGTTGGCTTCAACCGGGATTAAAGATGTTCACCTACCACGGGTATGAGGATCTCGGTCCCGGTTAGTGGCTACAACGGAACTATATATATATATATACATATATATATCCTAGCGCGCATTGTCTTCTCCACCGAGCTCCAAACACTTTGCCATTTTTGATCATCTTCTTGCGCTAACCCTAAACCGCCACCGCCGATGTCTTCTCGCGCCGCCGCGATCGAGCCGCCATCGTCGCCCATTGTTGTCATCGCATTTCGAGGTAACCTCGCTGGCGCCGGTTCGATTTCATATATGCATGATCTCGCCAAAACCTAACGCCCACACGCCGTCACCGGCGCATGCCGCCTCCGCACACCGCCGCTGCCGCGCCCTTCTCTGTTGAACTGTGAATATATATATATATATATATATATATATATGAAATGTGAATATGGACTATGATATTTGAGTGAAATTTGAAATTTGAATATTTGAGTGGACTATGAATTTTGAATTAATGAACTATGATCATATATATGGACTTTGAATTAATTTGGACTGTGAATTTTGAATTTTGAATGTAAATATTTTGGATGTGAATTTTGAATGTAAAATGCGACTTTTATAAAGATAAACCAAGAATAAAAATGTTAAGTGATCCACCTCTCCTTTCATCCACTTCCTCTCCTCTCCACCTTATCTCCCTCACCTCAACCTCCTCTCTTTCTCTCTCTCGGCAAAAAACTTAGAAAAAAACGGACGGACGACTTAGCGACTTATTCCCATTCCAGGTTTCTGCGAACGACTTTTATGACTTAGCAAACGACTTAGCGAATGACTTCTGTAACTTAGCGAACGACTTAGCAAACGACTTTATGACTTAGAGAACAACTTAGCGAACGACTTAGCGAATGACTTTTACGACTTAGCGAACGAATTTTACGACTTAGAGAACTACTTAGCGAACGACTTAGTGAAAACTGAACGAGCGAAGTATATGCATGACCTGAATATCAGACTTAGGAACATCATACATGTATTAACTGAATAATTTTTTCCTTTTCAAAATTACTTGATCCAGTCGTCAAAGCGAAACAATCAAATGGCAGATTGCTCGAACGAACAGATCCTCTTCGACGAGATCGTAGAGGGGAGCAGCCAATACTTCGTTGAGGAGGGGAACAAGGATCCCAACCAGTACCTCAACAAGGAGGGGACCAAGGAGGGCAATGAGGACACCCGAGCCGTTGCGACAAGAGGGCACGCGAGCAACATAGTGTTAGCAAAAGAATTGAGGGTCGACATGTAATAACCAAAGTGGCACAGGACGGTCAACCATGTGCCCTAGCTGAATCTGCAAGGAAGTTTGTGGCACACAACGGATGGGTAGTGAGGGATCACGTGCCCATCAGTGTAGTGAACTGGCGGCGATCAAGGACAGGATGGGATGAGCAAAGCTATCTCCCGGACACAGAGAAGAAGATGTTGTGGTCGATAATGCTGGAGACGTTCACCATCCCAGAGATAGAACATGCAAGGGTAAAGGAATGGACGCTGAAAAAGATGGCCGAGCTTTTCAGGAACTTCAAGAAGGAACTACACAAGAAGTACATGCTTAAGGGCCAAAACCTAGACTTTGACAAATTCCCAAAGCTGCGAGATCACTAGGAGGCCTATGTGCAATACAAGACAGGAGAACAAGCGCAAGCGCTCATTGAGAAAAACTAGGCCAACACAGCTAAGAAACAGTACCATCACAAGCTAGGGCCAGGCAGCTATCAGAAGGCAGTGCTAAGATGGGAGCAGATGAAAGCTGACCTCCTAGCCGGAGATATCGTTCTGGCCACAGCCAACTGCCCGGCACGATCAAAGTACTGGTTCTATGCTCACAGTGGATCACTCAATCCTGTCGACAGCTTCGTAATCTTTGGCAATGCAATCCAAGAAGCCGCTAGAAGATTAGAAGATGCAGTGGAGGCCTCTGCGTCGGGTTCATTCTAGCCCAACAGAGAGAAGGGCAAGCATATGCTCGCACTACAAAACCCTAAGCATCCAGGACGAACGCGAGGAAAAGACGTCGTTCCTTGGAAATACGGATTCCAAAAGGACATCCAAAGCTACCAGAGCCGCATGAGGAGGAAGCGAGACACGGATGCGAAGCTAGCCGATATGGAGCTCAAACTCTCACAGATCGATGACATAGTGGCAAGAAAGGTGGCAGAACAGATGGCCGAGCTGCGGAGCCAGGATGTGAGTCAACCAGATCCACCACAACTACAGCATCAGCGCAGCAGCTGCGCTTCTGCAGGCCATGTGGCTGAACAGGCCCTAGAAGCTCCAGCAGTACCGTCATGCCCTATTGATGAGATCACGCAGCGGACACCTTGTGAGCTGCATGTTCCATTCAAGAACTTGTCAGTCAAGGTATGTTCGTAGTTTTATGATATATATTCCGGACAAGAACTTGTCAATCAAGATTGATTACTAATTAATAAAATCACTTCTCGTGAAGGTGGCATCGGGCATGGCGATACAAGTTGAACGAGATGGGACCTATCACTGCATGCCCATTCCACCTAGGTACTCTAAAGTCAAAATTGAATAGGTGGAACGAGGCTTTGTTGATCTCGAGCTGGATATCCCCAGAGGAGGCGGGGAGACGACACTAGGAGAAACATCCCACAGGATCATTCTATGGAGCAAGCGGCTTCCATTCCTCCGTTTCTGCCACGTGGACCGTCTCCTCCGCGTGGACCATCTCCTCCACCTCCTTCGCCTTCTCCGTCGCCTTCACGAGTACCGACTCGTAAATGGTCTTCCACTTCCCAGCCTCCTCTGCCTCCTCTGTCACTTCCACGAGCACCAACTCCTAAATAGTCTGCCACTCAACCTCCTCCGTCTCCTCGTAAGTGCAAAGTTCGAGCCACGCGGTCAATGTCAACCAGTTCACCAAGAAGCAAGATGCCAAAACTTGACCAGCTCTCGCCAGACCCAAAGAAAATGTCATACGACAAGACTGTCGAGGAGTTGCATGAGGCCGTCCAAGCTGAGGTGAAGGCACATTTCAAGAAGAAGTCTCTTGATAAGCCTATTCCAATCCCTGCGGCTACCAAGGCCTTCTTCAAGAAGATGTACTTTACGCCACCGGCTAAATCGAAACCGCAGTTGGACTATGATTGGACGATCAGGAAGGTGCATAGGAAGGCGACAGCAAAGGCCAAAGATGTCCCGTAGCTCAGGATGCAGCCTAAAAAATCCATTGAGCTAGTGGTGCAACCACAAAGAGGTGATTTAAGAAAATTTATGAAAGATGCGGGAATAACGAAGGACCAAATATCCAGACGCGCAACTATCAAGAAGATTGAGCTGAAATATAAGTATACATTCGGACGATCTCTTGTCAAGCCTGATGAGCTCAATATTCTCCCCACACAGATGTATCACTTTCACCAGTGGTACAAGGAAGCTTCAGGCAAAGGTACAGAGATGATCACGATGTGGATCACACACATTCTTCGAAGCAGAAGATGATCGAATATTTATTCACTTCGAGGACTTCTTCGACCTATACCAGTTGGACGTCCTCGATGTCTCTATTATAACGACGCATGTTTTGTAAGTATCGGTTAGTTAAATTTATTTCGTTCATTAGCTCCTTGTTTGTAGCTGACTAAAATTCTTTTATCCGTTGTAGAATGGCCATCCACAAGTGTGATGAGCGAGGATGGATGGAAATAGGATTCATGGACCCCCGCGAAATTAACACACAAATGTTAGAATAATATCCGGCAGAAACAGAGGACAATATCATCCATATGTTGGTGCAACAGCATTACAAGACTTGGATACTATTGTCGTACAACACAGTGTGAGTTTTTACTACCTTCCGTACCAATTTCCATCTCGTACATATATAGTTCATATATATCATCTCACGCAAATTGCAGATTCTACCATGTCCTTTTCCTAATTGACCTTAGCCACTCGCGGATCGATGTCTATGATTCAATGGATAAACCAGAGTCTACCTTCACAAAGATTTTTGAAGTGTTAGACAGGTAATGCCATCATAGTTGCTATTGCTACTATGCGGTTCTCGAATAATTACTAGCTTGCAACTGTACGTAGGGCATGGGCATGACTCCATGATAAGGTGTGTGGGCTTTGGAATAAAAAGCTTGAAGTGAAAATGAAATTTCTAGTGATACATGCTCCAAAATTATATTGAATCATTAATATGTTCTAAAATAGAAATGTATATTAAATCCATTGTTGTTTCTCCTTTAGTGTGCAAAACAGGCGCAGGGGACAAACTTGTGCAGATACTACATCTGCGACTACATTCAACGCCTAACTCACCAAGTCACATGTCCCCAGGATCTGGATGTAGGTATAATAGTCATTCATACATTACGTCTTGATTTCTTATTGATTTCATATATGTATTTCTCATTTTTTCAAATAACAGATTATTTGCATAAGGGACAAACTCCCGCACCACGATGGTTTCATAGAGGCTTCTTGACAATCATTGATGTGATTTATCAACGAACAAATTATTGATCCCACGGGAGCATTCTACTGGGATTGGAGTGGTCGTGGATCCACATTGTAGAGAAAATTTTCTAATATATGATATAGAACAGTAAAAATTAATTCGAATATGTGTGTACATATTTTTGTAATACATGTGTCGACGGGTGAGTCGGTAGTCCTCAAAGGGGTGCCCGAGGTGAAGGAGAAGGAAGCTATCCTCCGACGTCGCCTCGGGTCCTAAGATGAGCCAAAGAGCAAAGACACAGAGGATTATGCTAGTTAAGCCCTCCTGAAGGATAATAGGCCTAAGTCCAGTGTTCTTTGTTGGGGTGTATGATGAACAAGAGTTACAAGGAAGAGTTCTTGGGGGACTAGACCAAGCCAGCCAAGAACTCAGAACGAGGATGCTGGAGATTCGTTCAGAATCCAAAACCTCTCCAAGCCACCTCGCCCTGCCATCCCTTTTAAAGCTCAAGGGGGGCAGTTACAGAAGAACTTGGGGGCCAAGGAAGCTATGTCTAACGTGCTAAAAGGTGAGTTCAAACAACATCTGAAAAGGTACAAAATGATCTGCTAGATCCTAAACACTGTTGGCATCTTGGGCTCTCTCTCTAGCATTGGGATCCCTCCTCCACCTGAAACACCTTTACTATGCTATTGGGTGATGTCAGTTTCTATCGGGGCTGTCCCCTCCCTCTTCCTTCTTGCGCGCCAAGTCTTGTCCCGAGGATGGTCGAGGTCGGGCCATGGTTGTCGGGGTCGAGAGAGGCGAACCGAGGTCGGACTCGGGGAAAGGTCGGGACATCCGACCCCGTAGGAGGGGGTCGGGCCATCGACCATGTCCCGAGGACTCTCGGTTTTGACTTTAGTTGGACTTAGATTCCTGTCCTTGGGGTACCCTAGGGTGACAAGCCCCACAGCAGCCCCCGAGCCTATGGAGGAATGGAACATCCATCCTTAGGATCAGAGTTTCTTCTTCGCCGCCGTCTTCAAGGGATCCTCACAGCATTGAGCCAAGGTTTTGGCAGGTGCACTGCCCAGGTGCACCTGCCAGGTGTAGCCCCCGAGCCTAAGGGCGAATGGGACATTTATCCTTAGGGTCAAGTTACCTTCCGAGGTGCTAGTTCCTCGTAGGTTGTCGAAGTTTTGAAAGTTCTCGATTCTACAGGTGCACCACCAAGGTACACCTAGCAGGTGTAGCCCCCGAGCCTAGGGTCGGACGACACATCCGAGCCTAGGGTCAAGTCGTCAAGAGTGTCTTTCGTTCACCGTCGGACATGAACGTCGCCCGGGATCTAACGAAGGTTGTTTTGGACCCAGCGGGCTTGCATCCCGGGAGCACACGGTGGTCCCCGCGTTGCCTTCATCATGGCCCGGAGGCCATGGACGGAGTTAAGGAAACCACAGCTTGATGGCAAGTGGTATTCAGTGTGCTGGCCGGGTCCACCCCCGGGGGGCAGCAAGCGGCCCTGACTCTGACATGGGATACGCCCGAAGGCCAACCCCCAAGTTGGTGAATGCTACTGTCCTGAGACAGTGGAGGTTGGTGGTGCGGTTGGGGTTACTACCCACGCACGAGTAGTCTGACCCCGACGGTGGGCTAGCTCGGAAGCCCACGCACGAGTCCTTGAAGTCCATTGCCCTGAGGCAACGGAAGTCGGCTATGTGCTCGGGACTACAGCCTGAAGGCTTCTGGTAGTCCCGAACCTGATCGGGCCCCCGAGTCGGTAATTGCCACTGCCCTGAAGCAGTGGAGGTTGGTGGTGCGGTCGGGGTTACTGCCCGAAGGCATATAGTAGTCCCGACCCCTATAGTTGGCTTGCTCGGAAGCCCACACACGAGTCCTTGATGTCCTAATCCAAAGGCTTGCGATGGTCAGTGAAATCAAAGAGGAGATCCTCTGATATCCTTGTGCAGAGTTTTGCCACACCCCGCTGAGGGTGCGAAAACTGGCGTAACGTTCCGTGACAGGATGGGACGGGAAACGGAAGCCATGCGGGCGCCGTTTGTCGTTCTGAGGATCCGACGGTCAAGGTTTTTTCAGGGGTGACGTGGCACACCGAGAAGACGGATGGGCGGGGGTGCTTCGGATGCTCCGCACTTGCTGTAAACGGCGCCACGCACGTTTTCCGAGATTCACGCCACCAAGCCCATCATTGCTTCCTATTTAAACCTGGTCATTCCAGGTTCCTTTCTTCTTACGTCACTTATTCCTTCAGTCTTGAAAGAAAAACCTCAAGGTTCCTGCCGTTGCTCCACAAGCCTCTGCTTCCTCAAAGCATTCTAGGACTTATGGCCTCATCGCTGAGTTCCACCGAAGGTTGGAGCTGGAGCGGAAGCTCCGAGAGACGTCACCAACGGGTAAGTCTTGGACTTGATCTTTTTACTCGAGATGTTTCTTATTTTGTTGTCTTCTTGTTCTTCTATTGGAAGCTCACCTACCAAGTGTTGATGCCATGGCAGGATGCTGGTGTTCTGCCACAACTTGCATTTGCGAAGATGCGCGTTCCCGTGATGACAACCGACCCGAAGGAGGTTCTTCGGGCCTACGCTCAGGGTGTGGAAAATATAGTGGTGACACACGTTCTTGGTATGGTACAACATGTGCACGTGCCTGGGTGCTTTGGAAACATGATAATGTGTTGGACTTGTAGTTCCAATCATTCCAGCATATGCACATGTCCCCAGAGTGGTACAGAAGTTGTACCCCCTGGTTGACGTCGACGTGGTTGCCGAAGGGTGGCTTGCTAGCGCCGAGGAGGACGACATCAACGGGATCTATGCCACCGTGGTGCCAACTGTGGAAAAGATCGTTGCCGCCATGGACCTGTAGGTTAGGGGGATCTTGGGCCCTATGTATGATAGTCACCCCACAAAACAAAATAAAGAAAACTTTTTCAGTCTCCTTTGTATGTCGCCTACTATTCGTGATATGTCCGATTTTTTTGGACATCTGACACGCCGCTATGTGACAGACCATCCGAGCGACCTTGTCCTTCAACAGTCCAAATCCTGAGGGCAGGCAGTCGAGCTCAGGGGAAGCTACCACTTCGGGTAGTTCGCGCCGAGCGACTTAGGTCGTCAACGTCAATGGCAGCGCCTTGGTAGTGATATAGTCAATGAGCTCTCGACGCCAGTCAGTCGGAGCGTTGGTGATAGCAAGGACCGACTCGGCTGGAGGCGGAGGGGCAGGCTCGAGTCTTTGGTCGACAGTTTGCGTAACTCGTGGACGAAGATCCCCTGTAGAACATAAGCTCGGGAAGACCTGAACTTAGCCAGCTGGTCGGCCGTCGAATTGGCATCACGGAGAATGTGGTGGAACTCGAGGCCGCTAAATTTGCCCTCGAGTTTTCGGACCTCGGCATAATAGGCATCCATCTTCTCGCTCGAACAGGACCAGTCCTTGTTGACCTGGCTAATTATTAGCTTCGAGTCACCGTATACCATAATGCGGTCGACGCCGATGGACTTGGCGATTTGAAGACCATGGAGTAAGGCCTCGTACTCAGCAGCATTATTCGACGCTTTGAAAAGCAATTGGAGGGCATACTTAAGATGCTCGCCCTTCGGGGAAATCAAAAGCATGCCAGCTCTAGCACCGTCAATGTTGAGGGAGCCGTTGAAATAGATGGTCCAGGTCGGTCGAGTTTCGGATGTCGCGGGAGCTGGATTTCTGTCCATTCGGCCACGAAGTCGTCAAGGACTTGGGACTTGCTGCCATTGCATGGCCTGTGGTCGATGGAAAATTTGCCCATCTCCAAGGCCCATTTGACTATCCGCCCACTGGCCTCGCGGTTCTGAATAATGTCCCCAAGGGAGAACCCGGTCACCACCGCTACCTTGTGATCCTGGAAGTAGTATCTTAGCTTTCTGGTGGTGATGAGGACTGCATACAATAGCTTTTGCACTTGTGGGTAGCACGTCTCCGACAGTCCGAGGACCTCGGATACATAGTAAATAGGCCTTTGGACTGGGTAAGCGCGACCTTCCTCCGGATGCTCGACAACCAACACTGTACGACGACAGACGTGGTTGTGGCGACGTATAGAAGTAGCTATTCCTCGGGGTTCGGAGCGGTGAGGACTGGTGTCGTGACACAGAGACGCTTGAAGTCGGCAAAGTCCTTGTCAGCCTCGTTTGACCATTGGAGATCTTTGCCATTCCTGACCAGCTTGAAGAACGGTGCTCGCGGAGTTGGGAAATGAACCTTTCGAGAGACGTCATGCAGCCCATGAGCTTCTGCACGTCCTTGACGCAGGACGGCTTCTGCATATTTAGGATTGCTGAGATCTTCTCGGGGTTTGGCTCGATTCCTCGGCTGGAGACGATGAAACCTAAAAGCTTCCTGGAGGGTACGCTAAAGACACACTTCTCGGGATTAAGCTTCCATTGGTACTTGCATAGGTTTGCAAAGGTCTCAGCTATGTCGGACAGGAGATCATCGGCGATCCGTGTCTCAATCACAACATCGTCTACATAGGCTTCAATATTACGACCAATTTGGCTGGCCAAACAATGCTGGAAGGCTCGCTGATAGCTCGATCCGGTGTTCTTTAGACCAAAGGCCATCGTGGTGTAACAAAAGGCCCCGAACGGCGTAATGAAAGACGTCTTCTTCTTGTCAGACGCTTTGAGGCCTATCTGATGATAGCCTTAGTAGCTGTCCAAGAAACACAGGAGGGAACAACCCACAATAGAGTCGACGACTTGATCGATGCGGGGAAGAGTAAACGGATCTTTAGGGCAATGCCTGTTGAGATCGGTATAGTCAACACACATTCTCCATTTCCCATTCTTCTTTTTTACGAGGACCAGATCTGCTTAACTCCAGTGCAGGTCCGTCCTTGGCTACCTTTGATGAACTAGGCGTGCCAGTTGGTTTGATCCACTAACCAACAAGAAGTAAACAGATACATGCGTTAAGGTTAAGGTTAGATCCTACCGGATCGACTCAGGGAACCAACTTACATATAATTGCTATCCCAAAGCATATTTAAGCTAAGTGATTGGGATAGATCGTCTGTGTCGAGACAGTATAAATCACTTAATCTAAATATACATCAGGATAATAAATACATGTATTTATAATCTAGCCGATGTTGTAGATCTAACGTGAATTGGCTAGTACTCCGACACATCTTATGAAAAGATATTAATCTGACCTAAATGCTCTAAACCAAGATCAATCGGGTATCGGCTGACGCCAACAGATTGATACTGGCTTAAGGCATTTAACCAGATTGAGATCTTAATATAAGAGGCAACTTTAGTATATCTAATAGTAAATAATGCTAAAAAATAACTAAAACAGATAAGGCCGGCGGAAACCCCGGCACTGTCTCTAATGATAAACATCTAGCCGAATAGATCTTAACAATTCTAAGAGCGACTTAATAGGTCATGATGATGCAGCATTAAGTACAAAAAGAAGTATTAGATCTATATGGACCGATGTAAACCCCTCGAGACGGTGGACACAACATATAAACTAATTCAACATCTAGATCTAGCTCTGTCAGCTACTACCTCCCGAGAGAAACGAGCCGATGGCAAGATAGATCTAGACATTGTTCTAGATTATATGCCACATATGATAAATTACACAGTCTATAACATCAGATCTAGAGTATCATGACGATGTAAGCACTAGATTGTATTGATGAAAGAAAAAGGTTTGGCGATGCGCCGAGATTGTATTGATGTGTGTGTTATTTTACAAAGAGCCCTCGGGTCTTATTTATACCCAGGCATAACAAAGTCCATGTAGAACATGGTTTCTATCCTATCTACTATTTACAGCATGACAATATCTCGGGAAACAACCCCATGTCGCATTACAAAAGGAAAATCTAATAACTTCCTAATTTACAGATACAATTGCCGTTAGAGGACCTTAACCATAGATGGCAATATCTTCAACGCACAATTTTGAGACCGAATCCAATACTTTATCTTCAAGTTTCCTTTCAGGACCGGCCCCAACTCCATCGTTGCACAGGATCGCCATCGGCTATCCTAGTCCGACTCGGACTCAGCCGACTGGCTCTGCAGCCGATTCGGACTCAGCCGACACGACCCCTGTTTCTCCGTCGGTCGCGCATATCCTCCGATTCCGCCTCAATCTCTGCTTCAAACTTGGGGATTTGATTACCAAATTTGGTCGTTAACACATGCCCCCCAAGTCCGCAATATGAAAATGTTGTGGATTTTGTTCAGCCCAAATTGCAAGCACAACCCTAGGTCAAATCTGTTTTGGCCGTTATGAAAACTCTTTAAATAACGCCCGCCGCCCGCCGAACAAGTCACGCCATCAACAGATAACCACTCCAGCGCACGTCTTCGAGCTCTCCGACGACCTCTCCGGATCCCCAAGCTCGCGATGGCGATTTCTTCTTCCGGTGACCCAGTGCACCCCAATGGCGTCTTTCGCTGCTCCGTCAGCCGCGTCTCCCACCGAGTTCCCTGAGGTATGCCCTAATCGGCTAGAACTCTTTTTCTTGCTTGTTCCCCTTTATAGATCCGAATTCTAGGGTTTATGGTTCTGAAATCCATATTATCCGATTGTAGCATCTCGCCTATCAAATAGCAATTCCCAACCTCTTACAGAATGATAGATATTTCCTAGGGCCGATCGGCAACAAGGACCCCACAGAGTTCATAATAGCCGAAACCAATAGAATGCCCTATAAGATGAAAAACCCAAATCTTAGCCACTGGGCAGGCACCTTCAAATCTTGGCCATCAATGGACAAATCCTTGCCGGCATGGTACAAGAGAATGGAGCCGGCCAAGCGTAGCCATTGGGAAGAAATTGGAATATCCCAATGTCTAGACCTGTCTGTAGCCGATATGGCAAAGATGAACCACTGATGTCGGCTACAGTTTATTTCTGGAACAATACCTGGAATGCTTTCATCTTCCAGCAGGGCCCAATGACCATCACCTTAGCCGATGTAGTAATGATAATTGGATTAGTTGTCCTGTCATCGGCTAACCCTAACAATCTAGAAGGCAAAGGCTAGTTTCAATTCAAGACCAAGGCCATAGGAGGTTGGAATGGTTTCGTGGCTGCCAACATGCAGGAAGGACCGATCAGTGCCAGGGAGCATGCTGCATTCCTAATGATGTGGCTAGAAAAAATCCTTTTCTGTGGATCCAGCTGCGGGCCGACGGCAAACTAGCAAGTAATAGCCGAAGCCTTAGTGGACAAAAAGAAGATCCCATTAGGCAAATTCTTGCTCGGCTATCTTACCAGACCCTAAATCAAGCCATCTCCAAGATCGCTTCTAATGCCAATATCAACACCGGGGGTCCATGGTGGTTTCTTCAACTGTGGCTGGCATTGTTTACACAAAGATAGCCGGTCGGCCACAACTGACTAAGGCCCGCTTCCTCTTGTTAGGGCCGACTGAAGATGATGAAGGGGACAAAGTGACCACCAGGAGATGTCTGAGCTATGGCGAGGCAGTGGCCACACACATTGGATCTAAGCAATCGGCCGAGCTGCTAGCCAAATGGTTCATGTCCCTATATGATGGTTTTGCCAAAGACAACCGATTCTGGTACTTTTACAGGGACAGGACACTCTTTGAGCTGCCACTCGAGTTAAACTTCGATGAGGTCAATTCGAAAGATTACCCCAAATGCCGAGAGATCTTCACCACAGCACTTGCGCCATGCATTCTGCCGACAGGGATCCACCAAGGCCGAAATGTGGCGAAGATTTATGAATTTTATTACCCAGTATCGGCTAGTCGGCAATTTGGACTTGGGCAACTGCCCGTCGGCTGCTATTATGCTGACAAAATCGAAACCCGAGGGGTGGTAACCAAGAGGCTGATCATGAACAAACTAATGGAAATAGAAGGGCCACCTCTCGGCAGCATCGGCACCTTGGGGTTATCTTACAAGAAGAGCACGACATATGATAGATGGTGGGTAGAGATCAAGAAACACCTGTTCCATCAACGATCCTCCTACTACATCACCTCCCTACTGCCGGACGAGATCCCCTTGGTAAGTCCTTAAATTTCAAACAGTTTCCTTTCTCTGAGTGATCGGCTGATTTGTCTTGCTAATACCTGAGTGTTTCTTTTTTTCTCTGCAGATGACAGAAATGGATCCGCCGAAGGTAAGTAATTTCGGAGCCACAATCGAGTACCGCCTAGGCATTCTCCCTAATGGCTGCGGCTTAGCTCCTTCGGCGATCGGCTGGGAAGCGCCAAAATTAAGGACCCTGCTGCACGGGCAAACACGCAAGCCGCTGGCGCGAAAGAAGAGGGTTGCTCCTACTGCGAAGCCATCGGCTGCACCTACCAAGAAGTAGAAGGAAGAGAAACCAACTGCACCAGCCGACAACCTCCCATCCATTGACCCAAGTGTTGAGCAGGCCTTCAACGAAGAAGTCATGGCGAAGAAATGTCTCAAGCCATCGAGGAGGCTGCCGAATCAAGTAATTCGAGCCATAACTCAGTGAGCCCACCAGCCGACGATCCGTCTCCTCCAAACCCTCCTGCCAAGAAACGGCCAGTAAGTCCTTTTCTCGTCAAATCTGGTTCATAAGCCTTGACCACCTCAATCCTTAACCAAATTTTCCTTTGTAGGTCAAAAGGATAGCTGGTCGCACTCCACGTCCTCTTTCACCAGTAAAACTCTAACCTTGCCTTTTCTTTGCCTTGCTCTCCTTGGCCGATCTAAACTAATACTTTATCTCTTGTGCAGCCTCCTCGATCTCCATCGGCTGATCCCCAAGTCTCAAGCGAGCACACTCAAACGGCCGCAGGTAGCCATGACGCCGAAGATGCCGCTGGGCCGATCAGAACATACTGAGGGGTGGCCACACCGGCCAGTGATCATGATGAGGAGGTCGTCGCTCCAATCAGTTCGGCCGCCGAAGAAATGGTTGCTCCAGCCCCTGCAGCAAGAGTAAGCTTTGCTCCTTCCCTCTTTTTAGTCCTTGAATAATAGGCCACTTTCTGACTCACAATCTGTCCTCTCCATCTCTTTTGCAGACCTTGGCCAATTTGCTGTCCTTCGACATCAAAGAGTTCCTTAGTTATGAAGAAGGCAAAGCAACCAGTCCGGACAAAGTTGTAGCCGATGAACTTAAAAGCAAACTCCAAGACATCCACAGTCACCTAGATATCAACGTCGACCAGTTGGTTGTGGAATGCGGATCAGCCAGGTCACGGTTCTTCGAGATTGAGAACCAACTCCCGGAAGATCTGGCCACCAAGATCTCAGAAGCTGTCTACATCAACCTGCATCGGCCTAAGTTAGGGCGTGCGATGCAGAGAATGATAGAGAGAGCCGCCCAGGCCGATGTGACAGCTAGGATCGAGGCAACGGTTAAGGATGTGGAAGCTGAAAAGGTGAAGCTAAAGGAATTGACGGCTGGCCCATCAACCTCACAAGCCCGGATTGCCGATCTCAGGCTCGAGGAAGCCGGTTTGCTGCTGCAGCAAGAACAATGCCGAGCGAAGATCGCTGCCAAAGAACAGCTGCTAGCCGATCTGCCCAAAGCCACCGAGGACCAAAAGAGCATATTGATGGCCATGATCAAGCATTTGAAGGAACTGCATAAGTCGGCCAAAGTGGTTCCCGGCTCTGACGTAGAAGATCTGGCTATGATTGACAAAGTGAACGCCATCAAGACATCAGTCATCTCGGCCATAGACGCATTCCTAGGCATGTAATAGGACTCGGTTTACGAAACTTGCATTAACCCCGTTTGAACAACCTTTTGTAATCGGCTCATTGACCTTAATCTCATTCCTTCTGCCGATTTGAGATTTGAACGCTTTGAAAAGTTTTGAAAACTTGCTAAGCCTGATTCCTGATGTTGTATATGTATGCCCCCTTAATTTTTTTGATGGTATCCCTAGCATTAATAAAATTATCAAATCAGAAACCCTGTCGCCGTCGGCTAGGCGAAGCCGATGTAAGACAATTAAGAACAACAAAAACTTGGCGCGAAAACGTTCTGAAGGCGATGCGCGTATCCTACAACTCATCGGCTGACACGAATTGGCACAAACATAGCCGAACCATGAGTTGATCCATACACTTGGGTAATATTTCTTTAAATATTTGCCGTTCAGAGCCCTCCCAAACACTTCTCCATTCAAATCTTCTAGCATATAAGCTCCTTTAGAGAAAGATTTGTGGATCTTGAAAGGCCCTTTCCAATTCAGTGACCACTTGCCAAACTTATTATCTCTTGATCCGACCGGCAATATCAATTTCCAAACGAGTTTGCCTTCCTCAAATGATTTAGGCACAACCTTCTTTTTATAATGATGGGCTACTCGTTCCTTATCTCTTGTTACTTTTTCCAAGGCCCTCATCCATGACAAAACTAGATCTTCTGGTTCATCTACCATCAGGTTGTAGTAATCATCGGCTGTAAGCTGATCTTATAACTAAATCCTTCTTGAGCCGATGATGTTTTTCCATGGCAGGACTGCTTCATGCCCGTAGACCAGCTTATATGGAGGGACTTGGATGGCTCCGTGGCAAGCCATTCGATAGGCCTAGAGTGCTTCGGCTAATCTGCTGTGCCACTGCTTAGGATATTCAGTGATCTTCCTCTTTATCAGCTTGATTAGACTCTTATTTGAGGCCTCTGCCTGTCCGTTAGCCTGAGCATAGTACGGCGAAGAGTTGAGTAACTTGATTCCCATGCCGTCGGTGAACTGAACAAACTCGTCCAATATGAAGATAGATCCCTGATCTGTTGTTATTGTTTGAGGGACGCCAAATCGGTATACGATGTGTTCTTTAACAAACTCGATCGCGTCCTTTGAATTAACCTTCTTTAAAGGAATTGCTTCCACCCACATTGTGAAATAATCTGTTGCCACCAATATGAATTTATGTCCCTTGCTCGAGGGTGGATTGATCGATCATGTCGATTCCCCAACCTCTGAACGGCCAAGGCTTGATAATTGGGTTCATAGCCGATGCTGGTGCCCTTTGTATAGCTCCAAACTTCTGACAATCCTGGCAGCCCTTGTAGTACTTGAAACAATCCTCCAGCATCGTCAGCCAAAAATATCCTGCTCTTTGAAGTAGCCATTTCATCTTGTGAGCCGATTGATGCGTGCCGCAGATTCCTTCATGCACTTCTCCGATAGCCACCTTGGCTTGATCGGCACTGAGAGATTTGAGCAGCACCCCATCAATCATCCGATAGTATAACTCTTCATCGAGCAAGACATATCTAAAAGCCTTGTAGCGCAATTTCCTTGAAGCCGACTGGGAAGGGTTTTGTAGATAGTTGTAGACTTCAAACCTCCAGTCGTCGGCTGTTATGGTGGCAATCTCTACCTCAACATCTTTATTCATCGGCCTATAGCCTGATGCCCCTTGAGCTAAAGCATTGGCTTCTGCATTTTGCTCTCTCGGGATGTGTTTTAATGTTACTAGCAGAAAGTTGTCCATCAATTCTCGGCATCGTTAATAATAGACCATCAGCGCATCATTTTTGCACTCGTATTCTCCTGACAACTGGCTGCTGACCAACAGTGAATCTCCCATTATTTTGGATGGCGTCGGCCTCAACTTGTTTGAGAAGATGTAATCCCTTAAGTACTGCCTCGTATTCGGCTTGATTGTTTGTGGCATGGGGGTTGATTGAGAAGGCAAATTCGAAGCTTGCCCCCCTTGGTGATACGATGATCAAACCAATACTGCATCCATTCATGCAAACCGAGCCATCAAATGTCAAGGTCCAAGGCATGATCTCCACAGAGCCGATTGAACCATCTTTGTACTCTGCGATGAAATCGGCTATGGCTTGTCCTTTAACTGCCCTGGGTGCCTGATATCTTAAGTCAAATTCCGTTAAAGCAAAAATCCACTTCCCAACTCGTCCTTTGAGTACTGGAGCCGATAGCATATATTTGACTGCATCGGCTTTGCATACCACTGTGCACTCGTTGGATATTAAATAATGCCTCAACTTTGTACATGAAAAATACAGGCAAAGACATAATTTCTCCACTTGTGAATACCTTGTCTCTGCGTCCAGCAGCCGTCGGCTGAGATAAAAGATGGCTCTCTTTTTTTTGATCTCTTGAATCAGGACTGAGCCGATGGACTTTTCATCAGTTGATAGGTACAGTTTGAATGGTATCCCTTTTTGTGGATAAATCAAGACTAGAGGTGAGCTTAATTAATTCTTGATATTGTCCAAGGCTTTCTACTGCTCTGCCCCCAAGTGAACGCTTGATCGGCCTTCAGCCAAAGCAATGGTGTGAACGGCTCCATCTTTTCTGAAAGATTGGATATGAATCGCCTGATGAAGTTGATTTTGCCGATCAAAGATTGTAGTTGCTTTTTGTCCTTCGGAGGCTGTATCGTCTTGATGGCATTAATGCTCCTTGGTGTAACCTCAATCCCTCTCTCATGAACAAGAAACCCTAAAAATTGTGCGGCCGACACGCCAAACGCGCATTTCAGTGGATTCATCTTCAGGCCATATTTCCTTGTCCGCTCCAAAACATGTCTAAGATCGGCTATATGGTTTTCCATTTCCCTGGATTTGACAACAACATCATCAATGTAAATCTCGACCAGAGAGCCGATCATATCATGGAAAATGTAATTCATGGCCTTTCAATAAGTTGCTCCGACATTCTTCAAGCCAAACGTCATGATGACCCATTCATACAAGCCGATTGCTCTTGGGCATCTGAAAGCAGTCTTGTGGATATCTTCTTCGGTCATAAAGATATGATTATAACCTGAATTGCCATCCATAAAACATATGATCTTGTGGCCAGAAGCAACATCTATGAGCAAATCGGCTATGGGCATTGGGTATTCGTCCTTATGGGTAGCTTTGTTGAGGTCTCTGAAATCAATACACACCCTAAGTTTACCATTCTTCTTCATTATTGGAACAATATTCGAGACCCACTCTACATATCGGCAAGGCCAAATGAATCCAGCATCGTATAGCCGAGTGATTTCGGCCTTGATCGCATCATACATATCGGCTTTAAACCTCGTAGGAGGCTGTTTGTGCAGCCGATACCCTGGCTTGATAGGCAGCCGATGCACAACAATAGACGGGCTAAGACCAGACATGTCGAAATACTCCCAAGCAAAACAATCTTTATATTCCTTTAATAAATCAATGTGCTGGGATCTACAACGAGAAGACAAATTTTTACTAATGTATGTCGGCCTAGGCCTATCTCCAGGACCTATATCAATTTCTTCCAGCTTGTCGGCCGACATAAACCTTGCCCAAGCTTGCCATCGTATCGTCCGTGGTGTCCTTGCCATAGACGTTCGAGCCCTCCACGACGCCCTCAAAGTAATAATTGAGGCTCTTCGTCTCCAATAGGCTGTATGGCAGAATCGGACACCTTCAGAAAATCGACTTGCCAGATTTTGCCGGACAAGTAATCAATACCGTCGATTTCCCAAAGTGGCAAATCGGCATTAGCGACGCCCACTGACCTGTCGGCTGGCACGATTTCAATCTTGTCGCCTTGCCATTGGATCAGACTTTGATGCATTGTGGAAGGGACGCAGCGGTTTGCATGGATCCAGTCCCTCCCTAGTAGCAGGCTATAAGATTCCTTCCCGTCGATGACAAAAATGTTGTGGGTATGGTTTTGCTGCCGACGGTCAGCTCGACGTTGAGCACGCCCTTGGCCTCCGATGGGTTGCCGCTGAAGTCTTTGAGCACCATGTTCATCTTAATTAGATCTTCGGCTCCATTGCCCAGCTTTTGAAAAGTGGCATAGGGCATGAGGTTGCCTTTGTCCCTCCATCGACTAGCATCTTTGACATCGGCTTCCCGTTAACGAACCCTTTTACGTATAGTGGTTTGAGGTGCCGATTGTCAGTCCCCTCTGGTTTTTCAAAAACGGCTTGTTCCGGTGAAAATGCTAGTTTCACAAAGGCGTCTTCAACACTATCTGCATCGGCCTCTGTGGCGCCGAATTTGGTTGGTAATATGAAAACCATGTTGACCGGTGCAGTGGCTTTCCCTTTTCCTTTAGCCGTCCTTTTGGCTTAGTCGGCTGCGCTCTCGTCGGCTGGGGTGTTCTCCTTCTTAGGGCGCCACTGTTTCCTGCCCCGTCGACGTTGCTGATGCTGAATCATCTGTTGGACCTCATCTTCCTGCCCTTAGCTTTTCAGCCTCTGAATTCTTATCTTCTGCGTTTTAGTGAAGAGGTCAGAAAGGCACCATTGCGAGTTAGCCGATTGCTCACCTTTGGCTTCTTCTTCGTAGCATTCGACTTCGTCTTCGAAGAAGTCTTGGTGGATTGGCCCAAGCCGATCATGTACCGATTGCCGCCTCTGGTCAAGTTGCACGGCCCTGGGGACAAATTCGACAGGGTTTTGCATCGACGGATCCCCGTATTCGTCTTCACGGTATTCACTGCATGCCGAGCAATTGTCTATCGTCGGCAGCCTCATCCCTGATTCCCAACAGAATCGGAAGAACTCACAATGCCAGTGCGGTTCGTAGTCGTTGCGGTGTCAAATAACTCGGAGGCCCCTCACCTCAGGTTCCCTAACGTACGACTTGCCGCGTCGGGCCTCCTCTTCTTGCCAAAACCGCTGTTGGAAGTTGCGTCGGCTATCCATGCGAATCGGCCGTCGATCGGCCGATCAGCCAGTTGGATGCACCATGTTGACTTGTGCAGCTTGATCTCCAGTCGGCCCTTTCTCTGCCTCGGCCCCCTTGAGAGTTTTGACTAAGTTGTACGTCATTCTGTTCTGCCGATCAGCTTGCCTGGGATCGGCATGGACCATGTTGACCAGGAAGGGGTTGCCATCGACTTTCATTGGCCGGGGCGAATCGGCAAACTTTAGCTTCCCGGCTTCGATAGCTGACTGAATCTGCTGCCTGAAAACCTTACTGCCATTAGTGCTATGGGAGGTGGAGTTGTGCCACTTACAGTACTTCTTCTTTCTGAGTTCGTCAGCCGACGAGATCATATGATTATCCGGGAGCTGAGTTTGCTTCTCCTTCAGCAATAAGTCAAAATTCCTATCGGCCTTGGTGATGCCAAAGTCATACTTTTCCTCCTTAGCCGTTTTCAGCAGCCACTGGTAAACGATGGCCTTTTTATTCTTCGACCATTCGGCTGATGCAACTTCTGCGTCATCGTCGCTTGCATCTGAGTCGGTCTCAACGATGATGTGGGCAACCTTCTTGACGGCCTTTCTTGACTCTCTAAATCGCTGCTCGTGGCTGTCACACTGTCAAAGTCTTGAGCCGAAAACCTTTCACGAATCGGCGGCAGCAGTCCATGAAAAGCCAAATCGGCTAACTAGGAATCGGACAGTACCAGGCTATAACAGCGGTTCCTCATCTCTCTGAATCTTTTAATGTAATCCTGAACCGACTCCTCATTCTTTTGCCTAATGCTTGTCAGGTCCGACAGCTTCATCTCATGGTTGCCGGTGTAGAAGTAGCTGCGAAACTGTTTCTTGAGATCGGCCCAGCTCTGGATGGAATTGTAATGCAGTGAAGAAAACCATGTAAATGTTCTGGGTATGGATACCGATACATATTGCCAGAATCTTTCGGTTTGAGGCCGAATTGATCGCGCATGACGTCGGCAATCAAATCGGCCCAGGTCCTGTTATCTTGGGCTTGCTGTATCGGCTCGTATTGATCGTACTGTATGAGCGCTTGCTGATACTGAGATGACGGTGTTTGCGGCCGGTAATGTTGGTCATGTTGGCCTCCCTGGTACTGGTATTGAGCTGGGTCAATGGCGGGAGGCAGCCAATTCACCGACGGTGGTGATTGGTCGGAGAAGAGCCGTTGGCCACCGGCATTGTACTGTCCCCCTTGAATGAGATTGGCGACCGGTTCTTGCCGCCGATTGAATTCAAACATGCCGGCTAGTTGTTCATGGGAAGGAGGTTGTTGCCGGTTCAGAACGACGGGCGGCGGCCTTGAAGCCGATGCAGATGCATTCGGCTGACAGTCCTGGTGGCCCCGGCTGTACTGGTGGTGGCATCGGCCGATTCTGGGTTTCCAAGACCCTGTAGTTGGGGAACTGGCCATCAGTGAAATAAGTTGGTGTTAACGAACAAATTTGGTAACCTAACTCCCGGGTTTGAAGTGGAGTTGGAGAAGAAACGCGATCTGAGAAGAGATGGAATCAGAATCGGCTAAGTCCTAATCGGCTACGGAGCCCGTCGGTTGAGAGCGAGTCAGACTAAGACAACCGATAGCCGATTCTGGGTCAAGGTGAAGTGGGACCAGTCCCGACGGAAAGAGTGGAGATGAATAGAGGATTCGGTTCCCAAATTGCGCGTTAAACGATATTACCATCTATGGATAGAGTCCTATAACGATAATTGTATCTGTAAATTAGGAATTTGTTTAGATTGACTATTGTAATGCGGCATGGGACCACATCCCGGGATATTGACGTATTTTAAATAGTAGATTAGATAGAGACCGTGGTTTGCACGGATAATGTTATTCTTGGGTATAAATAGGACCCGAGATCCCTGAAATTAATAAAACACACAATCAATACAACCTTTTGCGCATCGTCTCATTTTTCTTCAGACGAACACTTGATCCGGCTTCGGGCTGCATCGTTTCGAACCCCGAATTAAGGTAAATGTTTGTCATTACTGGTGTATCTCGTCGAATTTAGTGCTTCCATCGCTATGACACTCTAAATTTGATGATTTATGCTGCGTTAGTTATCATATATTACATATAATCTAGAACAATATTTAGATCTGTCTTGACATCGGCTTGTTTCTGTCAAGAATCAGTAGCCGATAGAGACAGATCTAAAGGTTGGCCTAAATTATATGCGATATCCACCGTCTCGAGGTATTTACATCAGCTAGAGTAGATCTGGTTGTTCTTTTTATACTTAATGTTGCATCAATATTGATCTATTAAGTCGTTTTTAGAGCTTTTATGATCTATTCGGCTAGATGTGTATGTTTAGAGACAGTGTCGGGGTTTCAGCCGGCCTTATCTATTTTAATATTCTTTTGATATATTTGTCATCAGGTTTATTAAAACCGCATCTTATATTAAGATCTTGCTCTAGTTAAATGCCCTAAGCCAAAATCAGTTTGTCAGCCACAACCAACAGCCGACCGATCTAGGTTTAGCGCATTTAGCTTAGATCAATATCTTTTCGTAAGATGAATCGGGGTACTAGCCGATTCACAGTTGGACTTACAATATCGGCTAGGCTGTTAAAGCATATATTTATTATCCCATTGTATATTTGGATTAAGTGGTTAATACTGTCTCGGTGCAGCCGATCTATTTTAGTCACTTAGTTTAAATACACTTCGGGATAGGATATATATGTAAATTGACTCTTGCAGCCGATCCAGTAGGATATCAATTAACACTTAACGCATATATCTTTATTTTTCTTGTTGGTTAACAGATCAAACCAACTGACACGCCTTCTACAGCATAGGTAGCCAAGAAGGACCTGCACTGGAGCTAACCAGATCTCCCAGGCCAGCGCGTGAGAGAAATTTCTCATCAACACGCTTCTTGGCATGCCCAGTGGGACTATCTCTGTCAACTCGGCTAGGACAAATCGACACAGCTGACAAGATGGTCGACCTCAAGAGCCCCAGCGTTTCTCCGGACAACATCGTGCCTGTGAAGATGGAACAATTGTCGGTTGAACAACAAGCCGACTACAAAAAGATGGTAGAAGAGCTCCAGGCCAACTACCTACAGTCATTCACCTTGACAAGGTCTGGGGCCGAGCATCAAAAGTACAAGTTTAGTATGGACGAACTCAAGGCATTCTCCTCCAGTGGATCAAATGGCAAACAGAAGGCGGAGGAGCCGATTCAAGAACAAGATGATTCGGGCCTGCATACTTTGCAAGACCGAATTGATTCAGCCATCCACCATGCACTGGTCAACCAGAGTGGCATTCTTCTCAACACTCTTAACAATATGATTGCCATTATGGTCGATGCCAAGATAGCCGACCAACTGCAGTGGGGGCCGACTTACTTCACAGACGGCTAGTTTCCTGGTTACAGGACATTGGCCACCCAGAATCGGCCGATTCCACCACCAGCACAGCCAGGACCGCCAGGAGGGGTCCTCAACCAGCCAAATCCGATCGGATCGGCTGCGAGACCATTGATCACCATGCTGAATCGACAACACTCACTGCCCCAGGATCAGATCGCCAACATGTTCGACGACAATCGGCAATTAGAGTCGGTTGCCCAGATCGGCCTGGATAGACAGTACAACGCCGGTGGCCGACAGCTATTCTCGGGCCCACCAACGCCACCACCGGCAAATCGGCCGCCTCCCGTTGATCATCCGTTCCAGTACCAGTATCATTAAGGAGGTCGTCAAGATCATCACTACAGGTCCCAGACACTGCCACCGCTGTATCGGCAAGCACCCGCACCATACGATCAATATGAGCCGATACAGCAGGACAACTAGATGTGGGCCGATTTGATTGTGGATGTCGTGCGCGATCAATTCGGCCTCAAGCCAAAGGACTCAGGGAACATGTATCGGTATCCTTACCCGGAGTATTTCGAACAAATTCAATTGCCCAACCGGTACATAAGTCCCGGACTTCTCGAAATTCTACGGGCAACACAACGTGTCAACCTACGAGCATGTCAGCCAATTCTTGGCGCAGTGCGGCGAAGCATCGGCTACAGATGCCTTGAGAGTTCGACTTTTCCCCTTGTCTCTTTCGGGATCGTCCTTCACCTGGTTCTCTTCATTGCCTTACAACTCAATTCAGAGCTGGGCCGACCTCGAAAAACAATTCCATAGCTATTTCTACACCGGCAACCATGAAATGAAGTTGTCGGACCTCACCAATATCAGGCAAAAACACAACGAATCGGTTCAGGACTACATCCAACGCTTCAGAGAAACGAGGAACTGATGCTATAGCCTGGTGTTGTCGGACGCCCAGCTAGCCGATTTGGCCTTTCATGGCCTGATCGCACCGATCCGCGAGCGTTTCTCCGCTCAAGACTTCGACAGCCTGGTGCATCTGGCGCAGAAGGTGACGGCCCATGAGCAAAGGGTTCAAGACACCAGGAAGGCCGTCAAAAACATAACTCAAGTCATCATTGAATCAGACTCCGATTCCAGCGACGATGACGCAGAGGTGGCGGCAGCCAAATGGGCCAAAAATAAAAAGGCCATCGTCTGTCAATGGCTATTGAAGATGGCCAAAGAGGAGAAATATGATTTGACATCAACATCACCAAGGCCGATAGGATCTTCGATCTATTACTAAGGGAGAAGCAGATTCAGTTTCCCGAGAACCATGTGATCCCATCGGCTGAAGAACTAAAGAAGAAAAAGTACTGCAAGTGGCACAACTCTACATCCCATGCCACCAACGACTGTAAAGTCTTCACGCAACAGATCCAGTTGGCAATAGAGGCCGGGAAACTCAAGTTTGTCGATTCTACTCGGCCTATGAAGGTAGACGGCAACCCCTTCCCAGTCAATATCGTTCAAGCCGGCCCCAGGCAAGCTGATCGGCAGCGCAGAATGACGTACAGCTTAGCCGAAACATTAGAAGGGGTCAAGACAGAGGGTGAGCCGACTGGAAGCCAAGCTGTGCCGATCAACATGGTGCACCCCGTTGCCCGATCGGCTGACCGATGGCCGATCAACACGAACAGCCGACGCCGCTCTCAACAGCAATCTTGGCAGGAAGAGGCTCGGTTTGATGGATTTTATCGGCAAGAGCCAGAAAGGCGAGGCCGCCGGTACGACAGGAATCACAGCGGTACCAATCCTCATTGGCGTTGTGAATTTTTCAGGCACTGCTGGGAAACCGGGATGAAACTGCCGACGCTAGAAAATTGCCCGGCCTGCGACGAATATCGCGAGGACGAACGCAGAAACCAACCAATCACCAGTCCATCTCAATTCGTCCCAAGGGCCATACAACTCAACCGGCAGCAGCAGTCTGTTCACGATCGGCTAGGAACGATCCATCAAGACTTCTTCGACGAAGACGAGAACGATGAATACTACGGCGAAGGAGAGGCCGATGATGAAGAATCAGCTAACCCCCAATGGTGCCCCTCTGACCTCTTCACCAAAACACAGAAACAAGAGTTCAAAGGCTAAAGCGTGAAGGAAGGGAAGAAGAAGTTCGACAGATGATCGAGGAGCAACGTCGTTGGCTGGGTAAATTCAAAAGGCGATGGATCCCCAAAAAGAAAAATGCCACAGCCGACGAAGAACAAGCCAGGAAGAGTTCAGCCGATCGAGCCAGAAGGGCAGCCAAATGGAAAGGCAAAGTCTCTGCATCGGTCAATATGGTATTCATATTGCCAGCCGAATTCGACGCTCCCGAGGCCGATGCAGATAATATCGAGGACGCCTTGGTGAAGCTAGCACTGTCCCCGGATCAAGCGATTTTTGACAAGCTAGAGGGGATCAAAAATTGGCGTCTCAAGCCGCTATATTTAAAAGGTTTCATCAACGGCAAGCCAATGTCAAAAATGTTGGTAGATGAGGGAGCCGCAGTAAACCTGATGCCCTATGCAACATTTAGGAAATTTGGAAAAGGAGCCGAAGACCTGATCAAGACTAACATGGTATTAAAGGACTTCGGCGGCAACCCATCAGAGACCAAAGGCGTGTTGAATGTCGAGCTGACCTTCGGCAACAAGACCGTGCCCACAACCATTTTTGTCATCGACGGGAAGGGGTCTTACAGCCTGCTGCTCGGGAGGGATTGGATACACGCTAACTGTTGCGTCCCTTCCACTATGCACCAGTGTCTACTTCAATGGGACGGTGACAAGATAGAGATTGTACTAGCCGATAGGTCAGTAAGCGTCGCAAATGCCGATTTGCCACTCTGGGAAATTGATGGCATTAATTGTTTGTCCGGGAAAATCTGGCAAGCCGATTTTCAAAAAGTGTCCGATTTTGCCATACAGCCAATTGGAGACGACGGGCCACAACTGCTGCTCTGAGCAAGACATCATGGAGGGCTCGAACGTGTATGGCATGGACACCGCGGACGAAGACGATGGCAAGCTCGGGCAAGGTTTTACGTCGGCTGACGAATTAGAAGAAATAGACATAGGCTCTGGAGACAGGCCTAGGCCGACATATATTAGCAGAAATTTATCTTCTCATTGTAAATCCCAGCTTATTGATTTGTTAAAAGAATATAAAGATGCTTGATCTTACCCGATCTATAGTCGTTCATCAACTGCCAATCAACTGCCGTTCAGACAACCTCCGAGGAGGTTCAAAGCCGATATGTATGATGCGATCAAAGCCTAAATAACTCGGCTATATGATGCTGGATTCATTTGGCCTTGCCGATATGCCGAGTGGGTCTCAAACATTGTCCCAGTATTGAAAAAGAATGGCAAACTTAGGGTATGCATCGATTTCAAAGACTTAAATAAGGCTACCCCCAAAGATGAATACCCAATGCCTATAGCCGATTTGCTCGTAGACGCTGCATCAGGCCACAAAATCATCAGCTTTATGGATGGCAATGCAGGCTACAATCAAATTTTCATGGCCGAAGAGGACATTCACAAAACTGCTTTTCGATGTCCTGGAGCAATCGGCTTATATGAATGGGTCGTTATGATGTTTGGGCTGAAAAATGCTGGGGCAAGAAATCAACGGGCCATGAATTATATCTTCCACGACATGATCGGCTCTCTGGTGGAGATTTACATCGACGATGTCGTCGTCAAGTCCAGGGAGATAGAGGACCACATAGCCGATCTAAAGCAGGTTTTGGAGCGGACAAGAAAATATGGCCTGAAGATGAATCTGTTGAAATGCACGTTTGGCGTGTCAGCCGGGCAATTCCTAGGGTTTCTTGTTCATGAAAGAGGAATTGAGGTCACACCAAGAAGCATCAACGCTATCAAGACGATACAACCTCCGAAGGAAAAGAAGCAGCTTCAATCATTGATCGGCAAAATCAACTTCATCAGGCGGTTCATTGCCAATCTTTTAGAGAAGATGGAGCCGTTCACACCACTGCTTCGGCTTAAAGCCGATCAAGCATTCACATGGGGGGAGAGCGGCGAAGGCCCCGGACAAATATCAAGAACTATTTAAGCTCGCCTCCGGTTCTAATGTCTCCACGAAAAGGAATACCATTCAAGCTCTACTTGTCGGCCGATGACAAGTCAATCGGCTCGATCTTGATCCAAGAGATTGAGGGCAAAGAAAAAGCTATCTTCTATCTCAGGACGGTTGTTGGACGCAGAAACAAGATATTTACTAGTGGAGAAGCTATGCCTGTGAAGGGTTACGCGGAGGCTACGCTAGCCAAAAACAAAACTTTTACCGCGCAAACCAGAACACTTGCAAGTAAGGGCCGATAGATCGTTACCGATTGGAGTAGAGTGCGGCGAAATAGCCAATCGGGCAATCCGATCCGGAACAGTGTAGCCGATTCCGGAGACGCCGATTCGCCAATCGCCGATTCGAGTCGTCGGCCGCGTTCTCACGCCTCGCTCCGTGCGCCCGACCGCAGCCGATTCCACCACAGCCGATCGCTCCGATTGCGCCGATCCGAAGCCGATCAACGGCGCGCAACGTAGCAGCGCCTCGCCGGTATCCACACGTCCGAGGACGAACGCCGTACACCCGTGTGCTAGCACGCGATGCAAGGCTAGGGTTTGGCTCGAAAGTGGGGAGGGTTTCCGTGGAGATTGATCTCGACGACTTCATTTGCACGCGATGCAATTGACATGCGGCAGCTCTCCACCCCTCCCTCCTTTATATAGAGTTGGCCGACGGGACTAGTGGCCGATTAGGACTCTATTTTGAATCGGATCTCATCCGTATCTCATAGAGTTGGCCGTCCACACGTCGTAAGCCCATAGGACTCTATCCGATCGGATCCCTATCCGATCAAGCCGTATCCGAGTCCAAGTCGAATGCCTGTTCTTATCCCCTTAAGCGTACGACCACGTAGGTTCAGGTATACTCGATTTCGGCTATAGTCTAACTTAGCCGATCGTCGGCTCGAGTCTAACTCAGCCGCACTGTCAACACGGCGTCTAGCAGCACATATTGACACCATAGTATACAAGAATAATATCGGCTCAACCTGTAATGTGTACACAAATCCCTTTGCCTCACGATACCGGTTAAGCTATAGGCAAGATGTGTGCCATCCCTTCAATAGCTTAACCATTCACTCGAACCGTATTGGATTATCCGTCCGTTGATCGACTCCTCAATCAACTTAGCATGGCCATGCATTTCCATAATCCATTACCTCGAGGGCCAGAGATATCTCTCCAAAGGAGGGGCAAATTCCATCTTGATCACTCACATCCCACTCCATGTTTCATAGCAAACCCGAAAACTACCTTTATAACTACCCGATTACGGAATAGCGTTTGGTAGTTCCAAAGTAGGCTACTACACATGTTGGAATCCATGGTGATCTCAGGTTTAAGGACTTTGTACCAACACTACCCGAGACCAACTAATGGCACATTAATTCCCTGTAGTGTCTCATGGTGGGTCTATCCAACAATGTGTTCTCCAACACATGTGTCCATGTTTATTGATTTGGTATCTCCATACCCATGATCTATGAGACATGATCATCAATCAATAAACATGCCGATCTTAGAATCATATTTGTTCCAACAATATGACATATGATCGGGATCGTTTAGAAATAGATTCATACATAAAGAGTCTCACAAATAAGTCACGTACTTATTGATCAATACAAGATGTCTATTTCATGGAACCGAATAACACTTTATTCATAAATACATAAACATTGACGTGATATCCAACATCTACATGTTGCCTCTAGGGCATATCACTAACAATCTCCCACTTGCACTAGAGTCAATCATGTAAGTATCTAATACCCATTGCTCTTGTGTGCGCCTCATGCTTCGGCGAGGAGAGGTTTTGTCGGCGGATCGGCTATGTTGAGATCCGTGTGCACTTTGCATATCTTGACATCACCTCTGTCCACAATCTCGCGGATGAGATGATATCGCCGAAGTATGTGTTTGGACTTCGATGTGACCTCGGCTCCTTGGCTTGCGCAATGGCTCCACTATTATCACAATAGAGAGACATTGGACCAGTCGTACTAGTCATCACACCAAGCTCGAAACGAATTTCTTGATCCAAATAGCCCCCTTTGCGGCTTCGAGCGGCAATGTACTCGGCCTCCGTTGGAATCAACAACGGTATCCCGCTTAGAACTCTTCCAGTGATGCGCCTCCGTTCGAGCGAGAACACGAACCCATTGTGATCTATAATCATCCTTGTCTGTTTGGAAGCTAGCATCGGTGTAACCACTTACAACGAGCTCTTCTTCACCTCCATAGACTAGGAACATATCCTTAGTTCTTCTCAAGTACTTAAGGATATTCTTTACGGCGATCCAGTGACCTTCACCTGGATCGGCGATATCCGCTCGTAGCACTCAAAGCGTACGAGACATCGGGCATGTACAAAGCATGGCATACATGATGGATCCAATTGCCGAAGCATATGGAACCATACCCATCTTATTCCGCTCATCATGTGTCCGAGGACACCGATTCTTGCTAAGATTAATGCCATGTGACATGGGCAAGAAACCTTTCTTGGAATCATGCATGTTGAACCTTTTCAACACCTTGTCAATGTATGTACTTTGGCTTAATCCAATTAGCCTCTTGAATGTATCTCTATAGATCCGAATGCCCAATATATATGCTGCCTCCCTAAGTCTTTCATGGAAAAACTATTTTTCAATGAAGACTTGACGGATTCAAGCATAGGGATATCATTTCCAATCAGTAAAATGTCATCCACATATAATATTAGAAATACAATTGCGCTCCCACTGACCTTTTGTAAACACATGCCTCTTCTTCATTTTTGATGAAACCAAACCCTTTGATTACTTCATCAAAACGAATATTCCAACTCCGAGATGCTTGCTTCAATCCATAAATGGATTTCGTAGCTTGCATATCTTTCCGTGCGATTCTGGATCGACAAAACCCCGAGGTTGTATCATGTATACATCCTCGCTTAGGTTTCCATTTAGGAAAGCCGTTTTGACATCCATCCGCCATATCTCATAATCGAAATATGCAGCAATCGCTAGGATAATCCGAATAGATTTAAGCATTGCGACGGGGAGAAGGTTTCATCATAATCAACTCCTTGAATCTGTTTAAAACCTTTCGCCACCAATCGCGCCTTATAGATGTGAACATTTCCATCCATATCGGCCTTTTTCTTAAAAACCCATTTACACTCAATGGTTTTGACACCATCAGTGGATCAACCAAGTTCCAAACTTGATTGTCGTACATGGATTCTATTTCGGATTTCATGGCTCCAAGCCACTTGTTGGAATCGGGTCCCACCATCGCTTCCTCATAGGTCTTAGGTTCATCGTTGTCCAACAATAATATATCACGTTGTTCCGCACTTTGTGTACTGTCAGTGCACGACGTGATCTTTCGACCTCCGTGGGGCCGGTGTATCTACAACGGTGGCGCAACACTATGTTCCTCCTGTTGTGGTTCGTGGTCGCCGAAACGTTTTCGGTGTTTCTTGAACTTCTTCAAGATGCACCCTGCTCCCACTAACCCTTCTTGAAAGAAACTCTTTCTCCAAGATGACACCGTGTCGGGCGACAAACACTTTGCCTTGTTCCCGATTATAAAAGTAATATCCCTTAGTTTCCTTAGGATATCCCACAAAGAAGCACTTGTCGATTTGGGTGTGAGCTTGTCGACGTAAATGTTTTACATAAGCCTCACATCCGCAAATTTTGAGAAAAGACAAACTAGGGGTTGCCCTGTCCATATCTCATATGGTGTCTTTTCAACCGACTTAGATGGAACTCTATTTAGTGTGAGCGAATTTTCAAGAGCATGTCCCGAAGGATAACGGAAGATCACTTTGGCTCATCATCGACCGCACCATGTCCAACAAGGTGCGATTTCTCCGTTCGGACACCCCATTCCATTGTGGAGTTCTGGCGGAGTCAACGTGGAACAATTCCACAATCTTTCGGATGATTACCAAACTCTTGGCTCAAGTATTCCCCTCCACGATCGATCGTAGAAACTTGATTGTTTTCCCTAAATGATTCGTACTTCATTCTGGAATTCTTTGAACTTTTCAAAGGATTCGGACTTATGCCTCATTAAGTAGATATAACAATATCTACTAAAGTCATCGGTAAAGGTAATGAAGTACGATAACCACCTCCGGCCGTTGAGCTCATTGGTCCACATACATCGCATGTACGAGTGCCAATAAGTCACTTGCTCTCTCACTATATCCCGTGAAAGGTGCCTTTGTCATCTTACCAAGTAAACAAGACTCACATGTATCAAATGATTCAAGATCAAAAGAGTGAAGCAGTCCATCCTTATGGAGCTTCTCCATGCGTTTCTTATTTATATGGCCTAAGCGACAATGCCGGATAAACGTGGGGTTTATATCATTAGAGAGTTGCCTTTCGTATTAATGTTATAGATGGGAGATGCTTCAAGATTCAAAACGTATAATCCATTCACCAATGGAGCATGAAAATAGAACATATCTCCGAGATATATTGAACAACCATTGTTCATTGATCTAAAATCATATCCTTCCGCTTGCAAACATGAAGCGGAAATAACGTTTTGACATAGTGTTGGAACACAATAACAATTATTTAATTCCAAAACTAATCCCGAAGGTAGATGAAGTGGTACGGTGCCGAAAGAATCGTAGCAACGCTTGCTCCATTGCCGACGCGCAGTTCACCTCTCTCCTCTTCTCAAGCCTCTACTTCTTCTCATTCCCCGCAACGATTTGCAAATATGAGCTACGATCCGGTATCAAATACCCAAGAGTCGTAGGTGAAGTAGCAAGATTAATGTCTATAACATTAATACCGAAGCGTAAGTCGTACTTTGCTTCTTTTTGAGATCCTCCATGTACTTCTTGCAGTTCCTCTTCCAGTGGCTGTCTCCTTGCAATAGAAGCAAACGGCATCGATGCCGTCGACCCCTTCTTGCCCTTCTTTGCATTGGAGGCACTCGCGATCTCATCGGGAGTTAACTTCCTCTTGGTGCAAAGCTTCTTGACAGTGGTTTGCGCTTAGCCTTCGCATCATCATCACATGATGACCATTTTCTGGATACTCTCCTCACTGTCTTTAGCATCCCATGCAATTCAGCCAAGGTCCTATCCATATTGTTCATGTGATAATTTAATATGAATGGCTCGAAGCTCGGAGGGAGCGACCGGAGAATCACATCGTAGCCAACTCTTGGCTAAGGGGAAAACCCAGTTTTCCGGACTCTCAATGTAGCCAATCATCTTTATCACATGCGGATCGACGGGATTTCCCTCAACAAGCTCGCACGCAAACAAGGACTTTGAGGTGTTGAACCTCTCGGCCCGAGCTTGGTTCTCAAACATGCCATGCAGCCCCTGAATAATAGTGTGAGCATCGCGCTCTCATATTGCTTCGAAGCTCGGGGACATTGTAGCAAGCATGAGACAACTTATATCTAGGGCATCATTAGTGTGCTTCTCATAAGCCCTCCGTGCATGCAAGTGGCATTATTTGGCAAATCCTCGGGATAGGGTACTTCAAGAACGTACTCCTTACGCTCTTGCTTGAGAACAATTCTCAAGTTGCGATACCAATCCATAAAGTTTGTTCCATTTAATTTTTCCTTTTTGAGAATAGATCGCAAATTAAAGGTACTGGGTGTAGTATTAGCCGCCATTTATTCTACAAGAAAAAGCAAAGTTTAGCACAATGTTTATGCTATGTCTATTGTTAAACAATTTAACATTAGACTCCCATTACGTATTTTCCACCTTCCCTCTAGGTTACGTATTGGGTCAAGATCCACATGTTAATTAATTTTCTAGTGAGCTTTGGCATCACGCTAGAAAATTAGTAACATCGGTAAGCAACACCTTGCTAATCACATCTCTATGTGACTCTTGTTGTTGGTGTGGCATCTCCATGCCCCGGCGCCAACCTATGCCCCAAGGCCCAAAACTGTTTTGATAGCCTTGTTAAGTAAACCAAATGCTCTGCATGTATATGTCGACATATACCCCTCGTGTTATGATAGATAATGACACTCGCTTTGCGTGACCCACCATTGACGAGCATAACGGTGACGGGTGCAACATTTGGAAGGGCATCATTACTACTTAATTTTGCGAGGGATGCTATCCTATCAAACAAACATATCACATATGAAAGCAAGAAGAATAGCATATAGTGAAATAGTATGGCCCCCTTCACATGGTGATCTCCATCTCCATGCCGGTGTAGAGGATCTCCATCTTCATCACCGTTCTTCCGAGTGCCGAATGATTGATATCTTCAAACTAAGCTACTACTATAGAAGTTCTAATTGAAGATTACATCGACTCGCAGGTCGTGAAAGAATATTACAAGCATTGCACGTATGAAAGAATATTACAGGGATTGCACATATGAAAGAATATTACATGCATCACATGCATCTCATACATCTCATACATACAATAGGGCCATACCATCTCAAAGCATTCTCTGCAAAAACAAGTTAGGCGTAGAAACGTTTTCTACTTATCGCAGAGCTACGGCATCGAGACGACCTATAAGGGGGTACGCACACGGCGGTCCCGCTTAAATTCATAGATCCAATCTATGAAATCGCTTACGGAAACCATATCGGCATAATCATATTATGCCGTCCCGATACACTATCAAGGGAGATGGTTTGCGTAGGCGCGAGGCAGCTAACAAGATCGGACTACGAGATAGCTTCGGCATAATCACATTATACCGTTCCGATACACTATCAAGGAACGCTATCTCGAACCCAACTCAAACCGAGTTATATGGAAATTGCTTCGACGTAATCACATTACGCCGTTCCGATACACTATCAAGGAACGCAATTACCATTAACTCTCCTCAACAGATCCCGTAAAACCGATTGATCTAATCAACCCGTGCGCAAAACTTGTTCCAGATCCAATCTAAAACCCGAACTAAGCAAGATTAGCTCTGATACCACTGAAGGGTTACGCGGAGGCTACGCTAGCCGAAAACAAAACTTTTACCGCGCAAACCAGGAACACTTGCAAGTAAGGGCCGATAGATCGTTACCGATTGGAGTAGAGTGCAGCGGAATAGCCAATCAGGGCAATCCGATCCGGAACAGTGTAGCCGATTCCCGGAGACAGCCGATTCGAGTCGTCCGGCCGCGTTCTCACGCCTCGCTCCGATGCGCCCGACCGCAGCCGATTCCACCACAGCCGATCGCTCCGATTGCAACCGATCCGAAGCCGATCAACGGCGCGCAACGTAGCGGCGCCTGCCGTATCCACACGTCCGAGGACAGAACGCCGTACACCCGTGTGCTAGCACGCGATGCAAGGCTAGGGTTTGGCTCGAAAGTGGGGAGGGTTTCCGTGGAGATTGATCTCGGCGACTTCTGTTGCACGCGATGCAATTGACATGCCGCAGCTCTCCACCCCTCCCTCCTTTATATAGAGTTGGCCGACTGGGACTAGTGGCCGATTAGGACTCTATTTTGAATCGGATCTCATCCGTATCTCATAGAGTTGGCCGCCCACACGTCGTAAGCCCATAGGACTCTATCCGATCGGATCCCTATCCGATCAAGCCGTATCCGAGTCCAACTCGAATGCCCTTCTTATCCCCTTAAGCGTGCGACCACGTAGGTTCAGGTATACTCGGTTTCGGCTATAGTCTAACTTAGCCGATCGTCGGCTCGAGTCTAACTCAGCCGGCACATGTCACGCGGCGCCTAGCAGCACATATTGACACCATAGTATACAAGAATAATATCGGCTCGAACCTGTAATGTGTACACAAATCCCTTTGCCTCACGATACCGGTTAAGCTATAGGCAAGATGTGTGCCATCCCTTCAATAGCTTAACCATTCACTCGAACCGTATTGGATTATCGTCCGTTGATCGACTCCTCAATCAACTTAGCATGGCCATGCATTTCCATAATCCATTACCTCGAGGGCCCGAGAGATATCTCTCCAAAGGAGGGGCAAATTCCATCTTGATCACTCACATCCCACTCCATGTTTCATAGCAAACCCGAAAACTACCTTTATAACTACCCGATTACGGAATAGCGTTTGGTAGTCCCAAAGTAGGCTACTACACATGTTGGAATCCATGGTGATCTCAGGTTTAAGGACTTTGTACCAACACTACCTGAGACCAACTAATAGCACATATTTGTTCCAACAATATGACATATGATCAATAAACATGCCGATCTTAGAATCATATTTGTTCCAACAATATGACATATGATCGAGGATCGTTTAGAAATAGATTCATACATAAAGAGTCTCATAAATAAGTCACGTACTTATTGATCAATACAAGATGTCTATTTCATGGAACTGAATAACACTTTATTCATAAATACATAAACATTGACGTGATATCCAACATCTCCATGTTGCCTCTAGGGCATATCACTAACAGCCTGTGCCTATATTTTTCATGTACGAAGTTAAGGCATTATCTACTATCCAACGAGTGCACAATAATATGTAAAGCCGATGTCATCAAATACATGCTATCGGCTGTAGTTTTAAAAGGGTGGATTGGAAAGTGGATTTTTGCCTTGATAGAATTTGATCTCAGTATCAAGCACCCAGGGCAGTTAAAGGGCAAGCTATAGCCGATTTTATTGTGGAGCATTGAGATGACTCAATCGAAATTATGCCTTGGACATTGACATTTGATGGCTCGGTGTGCACCAACGGCTGCGGTATCGGATTGGTCATTATTTCGCCTAGGGGCAAAGCTTTGAATTTGCTTTTTCTATCAACCCCCATGCTACAAACAATCAAGCCGAATACGAAGCAGTGCTCAAGGGATTGCATCTTCTCAAAGAAGTCGAAGCCGATGCCATAGAGATAATGGGGGATTCACTATTGGTCATCAGCCAGTTGTCAGGGGAGTACGAATGCAGGAATGATGCGTTGATGGTCT
The DNA here is from genome assembly GCA_019925245.2 of Oryza australiensis. Taxonomy (NCBI): domain Eukaryota; kingdom Viridiplantae; phylum Streptophyta; class Magnoliopsida; order Poales; family Poaceae; genus Oryza; species Oryza australiensis. The sequence continues at coordinate 1,384,776 of JAIFGZ020000436.1, forward strand.
ACTATCAACAATGCCAAGAATTGATGGATAGTTTTTGGCTAGTTACACTGAAACACATCCCCAGAGAGCAGAATACAGAAGCCAATGATTTAGCTCAATGGGCATCAGGCTACAGGCCGATGATAAAAGAAGTTGGGATAGAAGTCGCTGCCATGATAGCCGATGATTGCAGGTTTGAGGTTTACAGCTATTTACAGAACCCATCTCAATCGGCTTCAAGGAAACTGCGATACAAGGCCTTGAAGATATGTTTTGCTCGACGAAGATCTCTACTATCGGACGATTGATGGTGTGCTGCTCAAGTGTCCTAGTGCCGATCAAGCTAAGGTGGCTATCGAAGAAGTCCATGAAGGTATATGCGGCACGCATCAATCGGCTCACAAGATGAAGTGGTTGCTTCGGAGAGCAGGATATTTTTGGCCAATGATGCTGGAGGACTGTTTCAAGTATTATAAAGGCTGCCAGGATTGTCAAAAATTCAGCACCGTGCAAAGAGCACCACCATCGGCTATGAACCCAATCATAAAGCCTTGGCCGTTCAGAGGATGGGGCATCGATATGATCGGCCAGATTAATCCACCCTCAAGCAAAGGACATAAATTCATTCTGGTGGCAACGGACTATTTTACTAAGTAGGTGGAGGCAATTCCGTTGAAAAAGGTTGATTCTAGGGACGCAATCGAGTTTGGCAAAGAGCATATTATCTACCAATTTAGCGTCCCACAAACAATAACAACAGACCAGGGATTTATCTTCATATCGGACCAGTTTGTTCAGTTTGTCGACGACATGGGGATCAAATTACTTAATTCTTCACCATACTATGCACAGGCCAACGGGCAAGCAGAGGCTTCAAACAAAAGTTTGATCAAACTAATAAAGAGGAAGATTTATGAGTACCCTAAGCAATGGCCTAGCCGATTAGCCGAATCACTTTGGGCATATCGGATGGCATGCCACGGATCTATCCAAGTCCCTCCATACAAGTTGGTCTATGGGCACAAAACAGTATTGCTATGGGAAAATATCATCGGCTCAAGACGGATCCAGTTGCAAAATCAACTTATAGCCGATGATTATTATCACTTGATGGTAGATGAATAAAAAGACCTCGTTTTTATCACGTATGAGGGCCTTGGAAAAGGTAACAAGGGACAAGGAACGAGTAGCCCGTCATTATAATAAGAAAGTTGTGCCTAAGTCTTTTGAAGAGGGCAAACTCGTTTGGAAATTGATATTGCCGATTAGATCAAGAGATAATAAATTTGGCAAGTGGTCAACAAATTGGGAAGTGCCTTTCAAGATCCACAAATGCGTCTCTAAAGGAGCTTATCTGCTAGAGGGTTTGGATGGAGAAGTGTTTGGAAGGGCTCTGAATGGCAAATATTTAAAAAATATTACCCAAGTGTATGGATCAACTCATGATTCGGCTCTATTGTTCAGCCGGTTTGTGTTAGCCGATGTCTTGTCTCGAGCAAGCATCGCCTTTAGGTAGTTTTCAAGCCAAGTTTTTCCCCTAGTTCCATATAATCGGCTGGTAGTGGCCGACAGTTACGACAACAGAATGCAAGTTTGTTAAGTTCATAATTTCATCGACATCGAAGACATCAACGAAATTAGGGGGCATATATATACAACAATCACGATTAAGAAGGCAGACAGCAGCAAAATTTTTCAAGCTTTCAACGCATTTAGAAAACAATCATGATATGAAACGATGCAAGGGTGGGCCGACCACATATAGTTAATTACAGACCGGCGGAGCCGATTACACAAAATTCTTTTAGTGCTGAGCCCAAGTCTATTACATCGGATCGGCAGTTTAAGCCGATTACACAAGATCTTTTTAGAAGGGCCTAAGTCTACTAGATCGGCTACTCAGCTAGGAATGCATCTATGGCCGATAGCGCTGCAGCTTGAATCACCTTTATTTCTTCGATGACGGCTTGGTCTTCGACGTCGGAGCCAAGGATCACCTTGGCCGATTTATGGAGTTCTTTTAGGTGCTTAATGGCGGCCTTTAGCTTGCCTGTTTGGTCCTTGGTGGCTTTAGGCAGATCAGCTAGCATCTTTTCTTCGGCTGCGATGTTGGCTCGGCATTGCTCTAGCCGTTGCAGCAGGTCAGCTTCTTCGGCTTTCAAGCTGGTGATCCGAGCCTGAGATGTGGTAGGACCGGCCTTCAGCTCATTCAGTTTTATCTTCTCGGCCTCCACGCTCTTGACTGCGTCATTGATCTTGGCCATCACGTCGGCTTGGGCAAGCCATTCGATCATTCTTTGCATCGCATGCCCAAGACTTGGCCGATGCTGATCAATACAGACGGTGGTGGACGTGTTGGTGGCGAGATCTTCGGGGAATTGGCTTTTGATTTCAAAGAATCGACACTTGGTCGATCCGCACTCATCCACCAGCCTGTTCACATCGATGTCCAGCCGACGGCGTATGTCTTGAAGTTTCTCTCTGAGCTTGTCGGCTAGGGTTTGGTCCGGACTGGTGGCTTCCCCTTCCTCATCACCAAGAAATTCCTTGATATCGAAGGAGAGCAGGTCAGCCAAAGGTTGCACAAAGGGAACAACAAGTTTAAGCTGTGGTTGAGATGGCTGATTGTTCGAAGTATTATGAGAGGAAAGAGGGATCGAATCGGCTTCCTTTTCAGCTTTGACCGGGTTGACGAGGGTGGTGTCTTCTTTGGTAGGGCTGTCGATTGGGGTTGCTGCGTCAGCTCGTTCGTCGGCCGGCTCTATGACGTCCCCGCCTCTTGACCACCTACGGCCGACGCCGTGTGTTTTCTCAACGCCTGGGGGGTAGCTGACTGGGGGGCAGCTGATGGAGGTGAAGGCTGCAAGAGAAAAGTGTTAGATGTCAAGTCGGCTGGGGTCAGAAAGCTAAGATGCAAACTGAGGGAGATGGTTACCGTTGAGGCGCGGAGCGGAGGACGGCGAGCCAGCTTTTTGACCTGTGCAAGATATATTCGGCTGAGTACAAGATGGCGTTATGTTAAAAGTTGAATATAACAAGATAAAGGATTACCGGCTATTTCTTCGCAGGAGGGCTTGGAGCTGGCGGGCTGTCGGCTGGAGGGTTGATCAAGTTGTGGCTCAAATTGCTCGATTCGACTGCCTCTCCGATAGCTGATGACATCTCTTCATCTGTGACCTCCTCGTTTAGGACTTGATCGACGCTGGGGTCTTTTGACGGAAGGCTGTCGGCTAGTGCGATCGGCTGCTTCTTCCTTTGCTTCTTGGCCGATGCAGCTGATGGCTTTGTGCTTGGAGTGGCTCTTTTTTGCCGGGCCAGCGGCTGGCGCGTCTGTCCGTGCAGCAAGGTCTTTAGTTTGGGCGCATCCCAACCGATGGCCGATGGAGCTAGCCCGCACCTGTTCGGCAAGACGCCTGGGCGGTATTCCATGGGGATGCCTGAGTTGCTCACCGTCGGCCATTTAGTTTCAGTCCCCTTGTGTCAATCTTATCGGCATAATAACAGCCGATGGGCAGTTGCCCAAGTCCTAACTGCCGGGCAGCCGACATAGGGTAATAAAACTCATAACTCCGGGTCACTGGTCAGCCCTGGTGGATCCCAGTCGGCAGGTTTCAAGGACTGATAGCAGTGGTGAACAAGTCCCTGCACTTGGGGTAGTCGTCCGAGTTGATCTCTTCCAAGTTGAATTCAATAGGGAGCTCGAAGAGTGGCTGATCCATGTAAAATGCGGTTGTTCTTTGCAAACCCGTCGTAGAAGGATACAAACCACTCGGCTAGCAGCTCGGCCGATTTCTTTGACCCGGCGTGCATAGCTGCTACTTCTCCATAACTTAGACACCTGGTGGTGGTGACCTCATTTCCCTCATCATCTTCGATCGGCTCTAAACGCGGGAAGCGTGCTTCGGTCAAAGGTGGCCGACCATCCATTTTTTGGGTTATCAAGACCAACCAGATCTGAAGGAACCATCAGGGACCTCTGGTGTTGACAGAGGCATTGGTGGCTATCTTAGCAACTGCTTGATGGAAGGTTTGATATAGGTGGCCGAGGAGATAATTGCCCAAAGGGATTTTTCTTTTCTCCACCAAAGCCTCGGCTACGATATGCCAATTGGCAGTCGTCCCATAGCTTGAGCCGCAGAACAGGAACTTCTCTAATCACATCATGAGAAATGTGGAATGTTCCCTAGGGCCGACTGGTCCTTCCTTCATGTTCATGGACACATAGCCGCTCCATCCCCGTATGGCTTTTGTTTTGAATTGATGTTGGCTTTTCCTAGACAGTTCTTCAGGGTTGGCCGACAACAGGATATCTAGTCCAGTGGTCATGACTACGTCGGCCAGGTTGACTATCATTGGGCCTTGTTGAAACATGAAGGCATTGAGGGTGTCATTCCAGAAGTAGGTTGCAGCCGACATCATTGGTTCATCTTTTTGCATATCGACTATTGACAGAGATAGACATTGAGCTATTCCTACCTCTTCCCAGTGGGTTTGCTTGGCCGATTGCATCCTCTTATACCATTCAAGCCAGGATTTGTCCATGGATGGCCAAGACTTAAAAGTTCCAGACCAATGGCTCAGAGAAAGTTTCTACATATTGTAGGGCATCCTATCGGTTTCGGCTATGATTATCTCGGTAGGGTCCTTGTTGCCGATTGGCCCTAGGAAATATCTGTTTTGCTGAGCAAGGTTGAGGATGGCTATTTGATGGGACAAGTGCTACAATCGGAAAGAAAAACAGATTTATAAATGAAAAACCCTAGAATTCGAATCTATAAGCTCAGGCGGAAGAGAAAGGGTTTTTGGGCCGATTAGGGCGTACCTCAGGGAACTTGGCAGAGGCGGCGGCCGATGCGATGGCAGTGGCAACGGAGGAAGCCATTGTGTGACTGGAGATTGCCGGAGGAGAGGATCGCCGGCGTGGATCTTGAGGGCTGTACGGGTCGCCGGAGAACTCAAAGGTTGCTGAAGTGGCTGCTTGTTTGTGAAGGCGTGACACGTGTGATGGCCGCGGGGGCGGTATTTAAAGAGTTTTGCGAATGGCCGAAGCAGAGTCGTGCTAGGATTGCGCCTTTGATTTGAATCGCCTAAAATCCGCAACATTGCATATCGCGGACTTGGGGGGCATGCGTTAACGACCAAATTTGGTAACCTAACTCCCAGGTTTGAAGCAAAGACTGAAGTGGAGTTGGAGAAGAAACACGATATGAGAAGAGATGGAATCAGAATCGGCTAAGTCCGAATCGGCTACGGAGCCCATCGGCTGAGAGCGAGTCAGACTAAGATAGCCGATAGCCGATTATGGGTCAAGGTGAAGTGGGACCAATCCCGGCGAAAAGCGTGGAGATGAATAGAGGATTTGGTTCCCAAATTGCATGTTAAAAGATATTGCCATCTACGGATAGAGTCCTGTAACGGCAATTGTATCTGTAAATTAGGAATTTGTTTAGATTGTCTATTGTAATGCGGCATGGGACCATATCCCGGGATATTGTCGTATTTTAAATAGTAGATTAGATAGAGACCGTGGTTTGCATGGATAATATTATTCTTGGGTATAAATAGGACCTGAGATCCCTGTAATTAATAACACACACAGTCAATATAACATTCGGCCCATCGCCTCCTTTTTCTTGAGACGAATACTTGATCCGACTTCAGGCTGCATCATTTCGATCCCCGAATTAAGGTAAATGTTTGTCATTAGTGGTGTATCTCGTCAAATTTAGTGCTTCCATCGCTATGACACTCTAAATTCGATGATTTATGTTGCGCTAGTTATCATATATCACATATAATCTAGAACAATGTTTAGATCGGTCTTGACATCGGCTTGTTTCTGTCAAGAATCAGTAGCCGATACAACTAGATCTAAAAGGTTGGCCTAGATTATATGCGATATCCACCGTCTCGAGGTATTTACATCAGCTACAGTAGATCTGGTTGTTCTTTTTATACTTAATGCTGCATCAATATTGATCTATTAAGTCGTTTTTAGAGCTTTTATGATCTATTCGGCTAGATATATATGTTTAGAGACAGTGCCGGGGTTTCAGCCGGCCTTATCTGTTTTAATATTCTTTTGATATATTTGCCATTAGGTTTATTAAAACAGCCTCTTATATTAAGATCTTGCTCTAGTTAAATTCCCTAAGCCGGAATCAGTTTGTCAGCCACAGCCGATAGCCGACCGATCTAGGTTTAGCGCATTTAGCTTAGATCAATATATTTTCATAAGATGAATCAGGGTACTAGCCGATTCACAGTTGGACTTATGATATCGGCTAGGCTGTTCAAGCATATATTTATTATCCCATTGTATATTTGGATTAAGTGGTTAATACTGTCTCGGTGCAGCCGATCTATTCTAGTCACTTAGTTTAAATACACTTCGGGATAGCATATATATGTAAATTGACTCTTGCAGCCGATCCAGTAGGATATAACTTAACACTTAACGCATATATCTTTATTTTTCTTGTTGGTTAACAGATCAAACCAACTGGCACGCCTTGTACAGCATAGGAAACCAAGAAGGACCTGCACTGGAGATAAGCAGGTCTCCCAGGTGAGCGCGTGAGAGAAATTTCTCATCAACAGTTGGCCCCCTCTGTAGTTGATCGGCAATCTTCGAGGCGACCACAGTGGCAATCATGTTGTTGAGGGTGTTGACAAAGATGCCACTCTGATTAACGATAGCGTGGTGCACAACCAAGTCGATTCGGTCTTGCAAAGTGTGCAGTTCTGAATCGTCTTGTTCTTGCTTTGGCTCCTCCATTTTGTGTTTTCCTTTTGTATCGTCTGAGGAGGATGCCTTGAAGTCATCCATGCTGAAATTGTACTTCTGTGGACGGCCCCCGACCCGGTCTGGGCAAAAGGTCGTAGATAGTTGGCCTGTAGTTCCTCCACCATCTTCTTGTAGTCAGCCAATTGCTCAGCCGACAATTGTTCCATCTTGACAGGAACCATGTTTTCCTTGCTGATCTTGGGGCTCTTGATGTTAACCATGACGTCGACTTTCACTACACCACAACACTTTTTAGGGTCGACATCCGACGCTAAAATTTTTTTTAGGGATGGATTATCGACGCTAAAACTTACCTAGAGACGATCCGACGGAAACTCTATTTACCGATCGACTGTCTGACGCTATAGGTGCCTAGATTTAGCGTTCAATTGTCTGACGCTAAAATAATTTACAACGTCATTTGGTCTGACGCGAAATGTTTTTGGGCCCCACATAGCCGCGCCATCTACATTTCGATCCCGCGCCCACTTATATTAGGCTCCCGCGTAAAATTTTGGGCATAGCCGCCGAAATTTTGGGCTAGCCCATGTAAATGTAGAAACCCTAGACCAAATCCTTTTCCCCCAGCCACCCACACGCCCACACGCCTCGAGCCACTGGATCGAGCGCCCCTCCCACCTCACGCCGCCCTCACGCCGCCCTCACGCCGCCCTCACGCCCGCCCTCGCCGCCCGGTCATCCACCTCCGGCCATCCCCTCCCTTCCCGCAACGGCCGCCTGGAAGGCCCGCCCGCCCCTGCCGCCTTCCGGGGCGGCTGGAGAAGGAGCTCGGTGGACACGGCGCACGGACGGCGAACTCGCCGGCGGACGCGGTGGACTCGCTCGCGCACGCACGTCGGGCGACGGGCCGTGAAGCAGCCTTGCGACGTTCGAGGAAGGACGACCTGCCCCTGCTACCTTGCCGTGGCGGCGGAGGTCCCGCACGTTCGAGGAAGGCCCTGCAGCTCCCTAGCGCCCGCTCCCTTTCCTGCGCCTTGCCTCGACGACCGAGGAAGAGGTGAGATAATTTTTCCCTCCACTCCCCTTGTTCCGATCGATTGATTCACCGAACGCAGTGATGTGGTGGGTGACATTGTAGATCGACGATCGCTAGTAGCGAGGTTAGTATATATGGCGATTGGGATTAAGATTTGTAGGCCGGAACCTACCGATTGTAGGGCATCCAAACATATATTCCAAGAGAGGGTTGGAGACAGAGATGATTCATGGAAGATCATTCTTTGTGCCATGTGCATATATATATCATATAAGTGGGCAATTCTCGGTTTGTTATTTGAAGTTTCTTTAGAAGAAAGTAGAAATCAGTTTTTCAGTTATTGCCCAAATGAATAAATAACAGTTTGGCCTTGAAAGAAATTAAAAAGCCTGAAATATTCTTTGCCGATATAGTTAGTTGATTTGCACAACAACTATTTTACTCAGCATAGATGTACAAACTTGTGCACATGTACTAATTGCCCTAGGTTATATATTCTCATATAACTCTTCGCTTTTATTCAAGTGAAGTTTGGCTCTATTCTCGTAACTATAGTAGCATTCTGCTGGAATGCCCCGCACCCAGCAGCGTCAGCATGTGGAGCTGCCTGCAACAGCTGCTGCTTTAGTGCAGCTGAATATTACAAGCTCCTTAATTTGTTTCAAGCACTTGGAAATTACCAAAATGAGAGCTACGAGATGAAAGGAATGGAGTTAGTGACATACTGATCAGCTGCCCTTTTCCAAAAGAACAAGTAGCACACTTTTCTGTTTCATGTTTATCTAATTCTGGTTATCCTTCTTCTTGGAAGTGAGACGTGCAATAAAACATATTGATAGTAAAAAATGAAGAGACGTGGTTCTGTGCAGCATTTATGTTCCTAGCTATTTATTAATGATGTTAGTTCTGAATGTATGTATATATGGTACTGCATCACTCATGAAGCTATGTGCATCAATTTTTTTTGCTACTTATCTATGCTGCATTACACATTGTTGTTTTCTAGTAGAATACAAGCAGGCTTAATTGAGTAAGTCTTTCTTATTCATTTCAGGCCCCTAGGTGAAAGTGTTGTGAGCTGGCCCATTAAGCATCGGCATTGTCCTCTTCTCATTGGTTGCAGCCTACGGATTCAAGTGCTGCAGGTACACGATCAGTCCCCACACTCATGGATAAGTCATGGATTAATAGTGATGCTAGGCACACAAAGGAGTACTTACAAGGGGTCAACAGTTTCCTAGCTTTTGCATTTAGAAATTCAGCGGTAGGGGACAAGATACTATGCCCTTGCAGAAAGTGTGTTAACTCATTTTGGAGAGACTCAAGTGATATAAGAGAGCATTTGATATGTGATGGGTTTCTACAAGGGTACACAACTTGGAACTTACATGGGGAAGCTAGTTCCTCTTATCGAATACTAACAATGGTGATGGTGCGTTCCTATGGAAGAGTCCGGTGAAGAGGATGACATATCTCGCATTGCTTAGAGACATAGCCTCGTGGTTTAGATGATAGAGGGATTTCCAAGACAACGGTTCCATTGAGCTTCCTAAAGAACTAGTTGACCTCCAAAAGTTGGTAGAAGCCAATAGTCAAGAATTATTTCCTAATTGCAAGAAGTATACTAAACTGCGTTTCCTGATTAGGCTTCTTCACATCAAGCTTCTTGGAGGATGGACTGATAGAAGTTTTGACCTTACACTAGATCTATTTAATGATGTCTTACCTGAGGGTTCAAAACTACCTAGAAACTTCTATGAAACTAAGAAATTGATTAAGTCCATAGGACTTGGGTACACTAGTATTGATGCCTGTCCTAATAATTGCATTCTATATTGGAAGGAACATAAAAAAGATGAAATATGTCCAAAGTGTAAGGCTTCTCGTTGGAAATCAGCTAGGAAGAGCCTAGATGGGAAACATACATACAAGGTTCCTATGAAGGTTCTTCGGTACTTTCCGATAAAGAAAAGTCTCCAAAGATTGTTTCTATGTTCTAAAACAGCAGCTCTAACAAGATGGCATGATGAGGAGAGAACTAGAGATGATGTTCTTAGGCATCCTGCAGATTCTCCTCTATGGAAAGACTTTGATATTAAACATTCTGAGTTTGCTGAGGAGAGCAGAAATATACGTCTTGCATTTGCCACCGATGGTTTTAATCCTTATAGAACCCAGACTAGCAGCTATAGCATTTGGCCTGGTATATGTATTCCATACAATTTTCCACCATCGATGTGCATGAAGCAATCGAATTTCATACTCTCTTTGCTAATTCCTGGAAAATATGCTCCTGGTGGTGATATGGATGTTTTTCTCCAGCCATTTGTGGATGATATGGTAGATATGTTTGTTAAGGGGGTTAGAACCTATGATGCATCAACGGGCAAGTTCTTCCAATTAAAGGCAGCAATGTTGTGGACTATTACAGACTTCCCGGGTCTAGGATATGTATCCGGTTGTGTCACAGCTGGTGAAGCAGCCTGTCCTGATTGCCACTCATATACTTGTTCACATAAACTTGGTAAGGATAGTAAGACTTGCTATATGGACCATCGTAGGTTTTTGGATGAAAACCATCCATTTAGGTTTGATGTTGATAAGTTTGGTTCAACTGAATTTAGGAAGGCACCTACTCCACTCTCTGGGGAGGAAGTGTTGGAGTGTACTAAAGATATTGTTACAGTTTTTGGCAAGGATCCATCTGGAAAGAAACCAGCTAGGAAGAAACGTAAGGAAGGGCAGCCAGCAGTCATTTATAAAAGGAGGTCCATTTGGTTTAAACTTCCCTATTGGAAAGATTTGATGCTGCGACATAATTTTGATGTCATGCACATAGGGAAAAATGTATATGAGAACTTTGTTAATACATTCTTGGGTACTGAGGGGAAGTCCAAGGATAATCTGAATTCTCGTTTAGACATTCAAGCTTTAGGTATTAGAAGTGATCTCCACCCTGTTGATCTTGAAGAAGACCAATTTTATTTACCACCAGCACCATATACATTTAGTACTGATAATAAGAAATTCTTTTGTGAAGTACTGAAAGGGGTAAAGTTTCCTGCTGGTTATGCATCTGATATACGTCACAATGTTCATGTTAGTGAGAAAAAGGTGTTTGGGCTTAAGACTCATGAATGCCACATCATTCTACAAGAGTTACTACCACTTGCTGTGAGGAAAGTATTGCCAGAAGTAGTTAGTGCTGCAGTGATACGTGTTAGTCACTTCTTCAAGAAGATTTGTGCTCCTGTTTTTCGCAAAAGTGATATGGATAGTCTAGAGGCTGAAATAGCTGAAACCTTAAGCCTTCTGGAGACTATATTCCTTCCCTCCTTTTTTGACATGATGGCACATCTAATGGTCCATCTTCCTGCTCAAGCAAGAGTGGCTGGTCCAGTACATTTCCGTAGCATGTGGCCTGTTGAGAGGTAATTTTTGGTGGCGTATTGCAGCATATGTATAAAAAATACACACTATTTTTACTACATAATGGTCTTATTATATATGTGTATAGGTTCTTAATGAGATTGAAAGGTGATGTTCGTACAAAAAGCCATCCTGAGGGATCAATTATGGAGGGTTCTATGTTTTATTCAAGTCTTACACTATGTGGACACTATTTACACAGCCAAGTGTCTAGAAATGTTGAAGGGCCGCAATCTGAAAATTCCACAACCCCTTTCTTTGATAGCATCGGGCGGGGTTTAGTTGGGAAGTGCACAGTGGGTTTAGACCACAAGACTTGGCTGCAAGCACATAGATTTGTTTTGTTCAACTATCCAAATATAGGGCCATACTTGGAGTAAGTAATTTGTTTCACTTCACACCATATTATGTTTAGGTTCTCTTGCACAGTAAGATGATAAATTCACCTTTGCAGAAAGTATGCTCACTATCTATCCTCAATTGGTGTTCGAAACCAACGAGCTATCAACCGAATGCAGCATGAATGCTTCCATGAGTGGTTTAGGTTGCATGTAAGTAGGAAGAGAACTTATCACATGTTATCTTAGTTGAACTTCTCAATTACCTTAACAAAAATATTTCTTACTAATCATAGGTGCAAGAAACGTGTGAGGAGGTACCAGATGAGATACAAATCTTAGCCAAGGGGCCAATCATGAGTGCACAAAAATATTGTAGCTACAGAATAAATGGATTTGATTTTCACACTGAGTCCTACGATGTGGGTAGGCCTATCCAAAATAGTGGGGTTGCTCTTGTCTCAGAATCCACATCCTTTGAGAGGGGTGATAATGATAATGGTTTAGTACGAACCAAGACTTATTATGGCATTATAAAGGAGATAGTTGAATTGAACTATAACCACAAAGGAAATGTTGTTCTTTTCAAGTGTGATTGGGTAGACAACAGTGTGGTGGGCAAATGGGTTCAAACTGACCAGTTCGGGGTCACCACTGTCAACTTTAAACATTTATTCAATACTGGTGAAAAAGTATCAGATGAGCCTTTCATACTAGCATCACAAGCAGTGCAAGTCTTCTATATTCCCGAACATGCTGGTTCTGAGTGGGTTTCTGTTCATCAGTCCAAACCAAGAAACTTCTATGATATGGATAATTTGGAGAGTGAGCACCTAGATAATGGCAATGGACTAGTTCTGCCATTGCCTGACCTAAATGCCAAAGTGACTGTGGATGTTATTAATGGGGTTGTCCCCACTACTAGGATAGACATAGATGGTATAATAGCTGAGCCTAAAAAGTAAGTTTTATTTACGTAATATATGATTTCTTCATTGATTACTTGAAAATTTTGTTCCCTTCAGTTTGTATTATTTGTTATACAAGGAAAATATTGCTAATGCCTTTGTACCTTTTTAGGAGACAAAATGTCAAGCGCAAGAGGAAGAGGTGACAGAGATGATGAAATGACTGAGTATGAGAAGCATAAATGGGAACGAGTTGCCGAAACAACCAGGTGATGGAATCCCTTCGTCTTCGTGAGCTGAGCACCAACCTCCGAATTGCCAACCAAATAAAAGAACAAAGGTCAGTCTTGTACAATAGTGCTGCAACATTTCTAAACTAGTACAAATTCTAACTGACATTGTCATGCACATTTTATTGTAGAGAACTCATAACCCAAGTGATGCAGCCATTGGTCATCATAACTTGCGACCAAGACCACAAAGAAATAATGTTGAGACTGCGAATCAGCAGAGTGATCCTGATCCTGATTACGACCCTGATTACGAAGCTGTTGGAGAGTTCTTATGTGACAATGAAGGTACTGTATTTCTGAAAATTTATGAGAACATTTGCTGCTATTTCCTGCCACAATTTCTGATATTATGTTCTCATCTGGACAGATTTGCACACTGAAAAGAGGAATGGAAGAAAAATCACCACAATGCCTGACATATTCTCAAGAAAACCTGAAATGCCCAAAATCAAAATAACAACCAATGATCTTGGACAGCCTATAGGAGAAACCTATAGGAAATTTGCTAGTGCCATTGGTTGTGAAGTGAGAAAGACATTACCACTTCGATTTAAAGATTGGAGGGCTATTCCCTATGCAGTGAAGGACCAAGTTTGGACAAACTTGCAGGTATAGCATTGTCTGCCCTTTTGCAAGTTATCCAATTCATAACAGCTAGGGTAATTTATGCATCTGTTGCTACTTAGTGCAATCTTTACATGATTTGATCGCTACTTTTCAATGGCAAATTAGGTGTACTTTGATATGGATGAATCTGTCAAGAGATGGTTTACCGAATCAGCTGCAAGGAAGTGGAAAGACTACAAGACGCACTTAAAAGACAAGTATTTTGATGAAACATTAACAGATGAGCAAATGAAGGAAAGTCTTAAAAATATAATAAATATTGATGACATCAATGGTCTTATTGATTATTGGAGGTCTCCTGAATTTCAAGTAAGGAACAATTCATATGAATCTCTCTTTTCCATTACTTGCCTATGAATGTGCTAATCTCAATTATTTGTACCATAGGCTCGTAGTGAAAGAGGAAAAGCAAATCGTGCAAAGCTGAAGGTTCATCATACATCCGGAAGCATCGCCTATGCTTGCCGTAGTTATAATATGGTACATTATCTGTCATGTTACTCATCCTGTTAATATTTTTGGGGCATTTTCATTGTTACATAGTAGCTATAAAACTTGTAGGGTAAAGCACTTGGACGCCCCCTCGAAGAGATGAACTGTTCGTCAATACACATACAAGAAAAATGGAGTTCCTTTCTTGGAGGCAGCAGGAACGATTGTAAGCCCCCTCCCCCTTCCCCCCACAACACACACACAAGAGAAAATGGATATATAGTGTACACTTATTCATATTTTGTAGGATAAGCTTAAAGCCATTGTTGAAGCTCAACCAGAGTTGAAGGATAAAACAATTCAAGATGGCGATGCGTATGCTGCTGTTTGTGGAGTAAAGGAGCCAAGAGGGCGTGTTCGTCTTTTAGGTCTGGGACCAACTCCCCAAGAGATTGGTACCCCAGGGCTCAAAGGACTCATGTCAACAAGGATGCAAATGGAAATTTGGGGTCGACAGAAAGCTGAAAGTAAGAATAGAGCTCTTGAGCAACGCATTCGGGAATTGGAAGAGGAAAGGATAGCACAAGGAAGGACAAATGTTGATGTCCTATCAAAACATGGCTCTAATTCACGACATTATGCGGTAATGAAATCGAACAGAATACTAGTTTGATGATGATATTATCTGAATATTCCTTTGCATAACACTACTAGTTTGATGATGAGATCAATGGGGACTACTGAATATTCCTTTTATCTGAATATTTCTTGTGTAGAGTCCGACACCTGAAGGACCGATCAATGAGGCACACAATGCTTCTTGGCTTGAAGAACATGCTAATTATTATGCAGAAAATGAAGACTATGATCAGTACGTAGAGGAGGATGAGAACTTGCTGCCCCATAGGCATGCTCCAGCCCGATCGGATGAGAACTTGCTGCCCCATAGGCATGCTCCAGCCCGATCGGATGAGAACTTGCTGCCCCATAGGCATGCTCCAGCCCGATCGGATGATAACTTGGTGCCCCATAGGCATGCTCCAGACCGATCAACTTTGAACATTACAACAGCAACAAATGTTCACTCTCGCTTTCCAAATGATACACATGTGATCTTCTTGTGCCCTGCAAAGTATTTGTTTGTTATTTCGAAAATGTTCCCTGCTTCACAATTCTCACAAGTGCATCATTTATTTCAGGTTGAAATGCAAGAGAGCTTGCCCCCTTCTAGGCCTGCTGTAGCCCGATCAGCTAGGGACATGACTACTACACCAACAAGTGATATACCTCACCATCATGATGACTTTGCAAATGATACACATGTAATCTTGCCATGTTGCTGCAATGTTTCTCTTTGTGATATCTCTCACCTTCCATGCTTTAAGTTCTAATGAGTGAATCATGTATTTCAGGTTGCAACTGAAAAAGCTTGCTGCCCCCTAGGTCTGTTGCAGCCCCATCGCTAGGAACGTGACTACTGCACCAAAAAATGATGTAGCTCATTCAACTATAAACAAGACTACTACAACAGCAAATAATGCCCCTCGCCTTCATGATAACCTTGTAATCTTTTTATCCTCTCCCTGCATTCTTTTGTGGTTTCATATGCACGCCTTGTTCTAACATTCTTAGGGCGCACCATTTATTTCAGGTTGGAAAGGATGTGATATTATATGCTATACCGAGATCTGAGTCACTGTGGCTAGGGGACAGTCCTTTCAACTAATCCAAGCACCATTGTAGGAGGGCAGCCTCTTGGTAATGAATTCTGTGAAGTAGTAGTTAATCTTGTGATGAAAAGGGATGCTTTGCTGCCTCGGACTTACGGCAATTTGCTGACTATGGCTAGTGCTGACCGCATGCACATTGCATGGCCATTCAATAAAGTAATAAACTTGATTTGACATAATTTTCATTTCTGCTTGACCTGTGATGCATGACAATGTTTCCTAATTAATGCTATCTGTGATAGTTAAAGGAATGCAAGAAGAGGGAAGGCAAGTAGGCATCTAGCACATCTCTCAAGGGCACTGCAGGTATGTCCCTTGACCACCTATTTATTTTAGCCATCTTGCCACTAATAAGAAGTGTAGGTGCTCCCTAGTGGTAAATCTACTAATGCCCGCTCCCTAGGATGAGGCAAATTCAATTGTTGAATGATTCTGAGAACAAGAAGAGTTATGCCCATTGTAACCCACTGCCTCAACCTAGCAAGTAACTCAACCTAGCAAGCAGAATTCAGCTAGCAAGTAGAAGAGATATTCTTTTGTTGGATAATGTAGTATGCAAGACAAGATTGTATGCTTGACTTTGTTGGATGTAGTGTGATGTAATGTGCAAGACAAGATTCTATGGTACAATATATATGTATCGACCTCCATGTCATGTGTGACCTTATATCTTTGTGTGTGATGGACACTGAGCTTGAATGTGGGTTTAATGTGCTAAATATTTCCAATTTTTATTTTTTTTGATATTCAAATTATGCCGTTGAACAATCTGACGCTATATATATGTAGATCATTGGATGATCTGACGGTATATATATAGCCATGGAGTGTCTGACGGTAAACAATGCCATGAGACTAACTGACGCTAAAAAATTTCACAGCAACAGACTATCTGACGCTAAAAGTCTAGTCTGACGCTATATGTTTTTAGCGTCAGCACTTACTGCGTCTGCAGAAGTCTGACGCTATATATGTTTAGCGTCAGACCGCATGACGTTGTAGTGGCTTTCAGCGTCAGATCTTCCGACGCCAAATCTGGTGTTGTGGTGTAGTGTTTGCTACTGCGTTCTAGCCGAGTTGATGGTCCTACTGGGCGTGCCAAGAAGCGTGTTGATGAGAAATCTTTCCCACGCACTGGCCTGGGAGATCTGCTTAACTCCAGTACAGGTCCGTCCTTGGCTACCTTTGATGAACTAGGCGTGCCAGTTGGTTTGATCTGCTAACCAACAAGAAGTAAGGAGATACATGCGTTAAGGTTAAGGTTAGATCCTACCGGATCGGCTCAGGGAACCAACTTACATATAATTGCTATCCCAAAGCATATTTAAGCTAAGTGATTGGGATAGATCGGCTGTGCCGAGACAGTATAAATCACTTAATCTAAATATACATCAGGATAATAAATATATGCGTTTATAATCTAGCCGATGCTGTAGATCTAACGCGAATCGGCTAGTACTCCGACACATCTTATGAAAAGATATTAATCTGACCTAAATGCTCTAAACCTAGATCAATCGGTTGTCGGCTGACGCCAACAGATTGATACTGGCTTAAGGCATTTAACTAGAATGAGATCTTAATATAAGAGGCAGCTTTAGTATATCTAATAGTAAATAATGCTAAAAAATAACTAAAACTGATAAGGTTGGCTGAAACCCCGGCACTGTCTCTAATGATAAACATCTAGCCGAATAGATCTTAACAATTCTAAGAGCGATCTAATAGGTCATGGTGATGCAACATTAAGTACAAAAAGAAGTATTAGATCTATATGGACCGATGTAAACCCCTCGAGACGGTGGACACAACACATAAACTAGTTCAACATCTAGATCTAGCTCTATCAGCTACTGCCTCCCGAGAGAAACGAGCCGATGGCAAGATAGTTCTAGACATTGTTCCAGATTATATGCCGCATATGATAAATTACGCAGTCTATAACATCAGATCTAGAGTATCAGGACGATGTAAGCACTAGATTCAATGATACAAACTACTAATACAAGTAATTACCTAACTTGGAGATCGAGATCGATGCAGCCCGAAGTGAGATCAAGAACTCGTCTAAAAGAAAAAGGTTTGGCGATGCGCGGAGATTGTATTGATGTGTGCGTTATTTTACAAAGAGCCCTCGGGTCTCATTTATACCCAGGCATAACAAAGTCCGTGTATAACACGGTTCCTACCCTATCTACTATTTACAGCACGACAATACCTCGGGAAACAGCCCCATGTCGCATTACAAAAGGAAATCTAACAACTTCCTAATTTACAGATACAATTGCCGTTATAGGACCTTATCCATAGATGGCAATATCTTTAACACATAATTTGGAAACTGAATCCAATACTTTATCTTCAAGTTTCCTTTTGGGACCGGCCCCAGCTCCATCTTTGCACAGGATCGGCATCGGCTATCCTAGTCCAACTCGGACTCAGTCGACTGGCTCTGCTGTCGATTCGGACTCAACTGACACGACCCTGTTTCTCCGTCGGCCGCGCATATTCTCCAATTCCGCCTGAATCTCTGCTTCAAACCTGGGGATTTGATTACCAAATTTGGTCGTTAACACTAACAATTCTAGATGATACACTTTGAGAATGAAACCCGCATCTAACAGTCTAGTCAACTCCATTCGGACTCATCCTTGCGCTCCTGAGCGAACCGATGCAACCTTTGTCTGACCGGCTTGGCATCGGGGAGGACGTGAAGTTGATGCTCAACTAACTCCCTGGGTACTCCTGGCATGTCTGCCGGTTTCCAGGCGAACATATCAATGTTCACACGCAGGAAGTCGACGAGTGCACTTTCCTATTTATCCCCGAGGTGCGAGCCAATCAACGCCGTTTTGGAGGGATCGGTGTTTGAGAGGGAGACGACCTTGGACTCGGCGGAACCAGCAGAGGGTCTCGACACTTGTGGCTCAGGGCATGGGTCATCCTCCCCCATCGCTGCCTTCCCTTTGGGGTCGGCATGCAGGGGCGTGAAACCTCTGGCGCGAGCCGAGGGATCGGCGGCCTCGCCTAGGGCGAGGCTCTCATACTTGCAGGTGTAGAAGGTAGCAACATCCCCTCGCACGGAGAATTCCCATGGGGCCCTGGTATCTTGAGAACCAGATACGTGTAGTGGGGGATCGCCATGAGTTTGGCGAGGGCTGAACAACCGAGCACCGCATGGTAAGCCGTCTCGAAGTTCGCCATGTAAAACCTGACGAACTAGGTGCGGAAGTTCTCCTGTGTCCCAAACGTAATGGGAAGGGAGATCACAGCGAGCCGCAGGCTCGCCCAGCCGGGGACAATACCGTAGAACGGCGAGGTTGTGGGCTCGAGAGCGGAGAGGGAGACCCCAAGCTTGCAAAGGGTTCCTCAGAAGAGGACATTGATGTCGCTTCCCCATCGATGAGGACACGCTTGAGACGCACCTCGAGCACCACCGGATCCACTACTAGCAGAAACCGACCCAACTTCAGGACGTCAGCCCACTTGTCAGCCCGAGAGAAAGAGATCGGGGACTTTCGATCATTAGAGGGGCTCAGGCGGCTTGGTGGAGATGGCATTCACTCGTCGGGAGAGGAGCCTATGTTGGCGTTGACTCTCCGAGTTCGCCTCGCCTCCGAGGATCATGCTGACGGTGTGGGTTGGCTCCTAGAAGCCGTCCTCCGGTCGGCCATCTTCTTTCCGGCGCTTTGGGTCCCAACCCTCCCCTTCCATGGCCTCGGGGGTCAGGGGTTCTGAGCCTCTCGGGCGATGTGGTCCTGGAGGGTGTAGCACTGTCGAATGGTGTGGTTACCTTCCGGGCGGAGGAATCATGGCTTGTCCAATGCCTCCCAGAATGATTTACCCGAGGGTTCCTCCCTTGAGCCTAGCCTCTCGATGGCCATGACTTCCGGGGTCAGCTAGCGCTTCATCTCATCCCACCGAGCCTGCGGAAGAGGTCAATGGTCCGGTCTTCTTGGTGAGCGGCGCTCGGGATTCACCCGCTCCTTCCCCCGGGACTCCCTTGGGAGGCGGGATTTAGGGGTGACCATCTCGTGCCGTTTGGCGTCCTTGGCATCGGTGAAGCTCTCGGCGATGGCGATCACTTCGGCCAGGGTGGTTGGCTTCGTTCGAATGAGGAAGCGAAACAGTTCGGAGGGCTCCCGAAGGCCCTCGGAGAAAATGCGCACGACATCTTCATTGGTAATGCTCGCAACCGTGTTGCGACGCTCTGAGAAGTGCCGGATGTAGTCTCGGATGGACTCGCTAGCCCCCTGCCGGACATGGCGGAGGTCGTAGAGGGTGGCTGGATGCTACCAAGTGCCATGGTAGTTGGCAACGAAAGCATCACAGAGATCATCCCAAGAATCGATGGAGTTCTCGGGGAGGTGTGCGAGCCAGTTAATGGCAGTCGGTGCCAGCATGACCGGGAGGTAGTTTGCCATTACATTGGCATCGCTGTTTGCGTCTCCGACAGCTGTACAATACAACTGGAGCCACAGGGTGGGGACGGTCTTGCCATCGTAGGGGTCAATCCCCGTTGGACGGAAACCTTTGGGCCACGTGACCTGCCGGAGTTTGGCGGTAAAGGCCGCAAAGCCATCATGTCGGGGCACGACGTTGAGAGCTCCATCAGGAGGTCCATGCATCCGGTCGTACTCGTCCCTGCGTCGCTCGACAATGTTGCGGGCGTCGACCCTTTGCGTGATTATCTCACGCAGATCTCCTGTGTATGAGCTCCCTTGGTGCTCAGCTGGGCGAGCACTCCTGGAGCGACGGGTCATGCCACCCGGGATGGCCCCGGACTTCGTGTCCGCGTCCCTAGTAGGATACGGGGAGCCCGACTGACCAGCACTCCGCTGCGGCCGTGATCTCGAGCATCGAGCACTCCCGGAGGGTCGCTTAGACGGGCCCGAAATGTTAAACTGCGCATGACCTTTCGGACCTCCAAGAGAGTAAGGAAGACCATTGAGCGCACGCTCAATGGCGACCAAGTTGGCCGCGGGCGTCCGGAAGACATGGTGTCCCTCGAACTCCATGGTGAAGTCAGACTCCAAGCGTCGAGCTGGACGTGGGTTCATCGCGCCTGTTCGTGCCATACGACCCATCCCGCGTTACGGGCACGACGCACATTGTGGTGGGCATCGGACTCGTGAGAGCCTCTGGCCTCGTCGTCGGACAACACTTTCGCCATCATGAGGAAGTTTGTGGGCCAGCGACTGCCAGGAACGGACACTGGGCCGCTGAGCCGCCCAGCCAACACCGTGCAAGGAAGAGAGGCATGGCGAGCGATCTTGCTGGGAATCACCGTGCTAGCAGGCGTGGGAGTACATCCATCAGCATGCGAGGGCGAAGCAGGCAACCCTTGCAGCAACGAAACTGAATGCGTGGAGTAGAGCCGGTTAGGACGCTTGATCTGGGTCCACGCGCCGTCCGTCCTCTGGGTGCCGCGTGGGTAGCCAGGGGCTTGGGCTGCCAAAACCTGGCGGTCATGCGGGTCTTGGGGGCTAAGGCCACTGGGCGCAAAGCCGCGCGCCTTAGCCCCGCTACCGCACGCTGTGGCGCGATCGCACGCTCCAGCTCACCGGAGGCCGCCTGAGAGAGAGTAAGGCGACGGAAGTCGTCAGCACGGAACACCAGGGTGCCGAAGACGAAGGTTGTCCCGACGGGAACGACAAAGTCAGTGGAGAAGAAAACCGCCATAAAATCACCAAAGACAAAGAACAGCAACCCTAAAGAACAGCGACCCCTACCTGGCGCGCCAATTGTCGACGGGTGGGTCGGGAGTCCTCAAAGGAGGGTGCCCAAAGAGGTGAAAGAGAACAAGAGTTACAAGGAAGAGTTCTTGGGGGTCTAGAACAAGAGGGGGTGCCCGAAGGATAATAGGCCTACGTCCAGTGTTCTTTGTTGGGGTGTATGATAAACAAGAGTGATAAGGAAGAGTTCTTGTTGGTCTAGAACAAGACGGCCAAGAACTCAGAACGAGGATGCGAGAGATTCGTTCAGAATCAAAAACCTCTCCTCGCCCCCTCACCCTGCCCTTAATTTAATAGCTCAAGGGGGCAGTTACAGGAAAACTTAGGGGCCAAGGAAGCTATGTCTAACGTACTAAAAGGTGAGTTTAAACAACATCTGACAAGGTACAAAACGGTCTGCTAGATCCTAAACACCGTCGGCATATTGTGCTCTCTCTAGCCTTGGGATCCCTCCTCCACCTGAAACGCCTGTACCGTGCTGTCGGGTGATTTTAGTCTCTGTCGGGGCTATCCTCTCC
Source organism: Oryza australiensis (assembly GCA_019925245.2). Classification (NCBI taxonomy): domain Eukaryota; kingdom Viridiplantae; phylum Streptophyta; class Magnoliopsida; order Poales; family Poaceae; genus Oryza; species Oryza australiensis. Next base: position 1,406,549 of record JAIFGZ020000436.1, read on the forward strand.
CTCTTCCTTCTTGCATGCCAAGTCTTGTCCCGAGGATGGTCAAGGTCGGGCCGTGGTTGTCAGGGTCGAGAGAGGAGAACCGAGGTTGGACTCGAGGAAAGGTCGAGACGTCTGACCTCGCAGGAGGGGGTCGGGCCATCGACCACGTCCCGAGGACTCTTGGTTTTGACTTCAATTGGATACACGGGGTGACACCCTCCACAACATGTATATATTTACTTAATAAAGTGCATTTATATGTGTGTAAAATATATATTTATACATATATATATGCATATTACATATATATGTATAAATATATATGCGTAAAATATGTATTTATACATATATTTGCATATTGCATATATGTATGTGTAAATTACGTATGCATAATATATAGACAAGTAGTAAGCTAGCAGGAGTAAAATTTTTTTAAAAAAACTAAAGTAGTCCCGGTTGGTTATGAAGCCAACACGATTTGTAGAGGCCAACAGGACTTTTATCCGGAATGAGATGGTGTATGTATTTGGGGAGATGCAAAGAACAAATGAACACTGGGGTGTCTATTTCATTGTAAAAGTTATAGCACGATTTCGATCACAATAACCTCAGTATATATGGCTTAGGCCTATGTTGGGATAGATTGGGGTGGCAATAGAGTTTTTTTAATTGCAATAGAGGTTGCAACTGATTAAAAGATGACTTTGTAATTCCTGTTCATTCAAGTCAATACGCAAGTCAGGTAGTCCATCGAGCATAAATAATTGCTCTTTGTCGCGTGCGATGCCGCAAAACCAGTGTACCTATCGGGCTACTATTCAACTATTGACTGCAAAATATTGTTCTTGGTTAAATACCACACACTATTAAGACATTTAATTCATTTTTTCTGGATGAGAATATAGCAATTTCGTATTTTATATGTATAGCCATACATTATAGGACGGATCGGAATAGACTAATACAAGTGTTTGGCAGTGCGAAATAAACTGCTATAAAATTTGATAGGTGAGGAATATACAGAAGTTTATTTCGGGGCAAACGAAAACATCATAGTAAAATCTTTTATGAGAAAGAGGGAGTATGCGAAGTACAGCTTTGATAATAAATAAATCCTAATCTGGCTTTTGGAATTATAAAGACCGGACTCAAATACAATTTGGTAATTACTGTTTTTGAATTACAGAACTGTTAGTAAAATAATAATTCCGAATTTTACCCATTATTATTTTGATACAATTAGTAGCAAATGTTGTTTGTACTTAAATATGACTTTCCATATATATATATGGTTTTTAATTATTTTATAACCATGAGTGTGTGATATATTTTTTGACATATAATTAAATTCATAACTAGTAACATACCCATGCTAACGCTATACTATAGTAATATAATCGATCTCTCCTTTTTAATCCAAAAATGATGCAAGAAAAAAAGGAACAAATAACCTGCATGCATGTAAGTCAGAAAAAGAACAAATCTCAGATAATTTCTCACAATTAAATCCATGCATACATGCACAAAATAAAAATATAAAATAATATGAAATAAAGAAGTGGACTCTGATTTTCGTCTGTTGGATTACGAGTGAGTAAGACAAAGAGTTTAGATCTGAATCGTTGCTAAGTTACATTATAAGTGGTAGAGATAGAGATGTATGATAATATTTTTGTATGAAAATTGATTTATATGTTAGATATATATTTCTGTTCAAATAATTATTTGCAGTAACAAAATGCATCATCATGGATTAGAATATTATAGATTACACTTACCATGATTTTTCTTTTTTAAGGACCAAGTAGAAGACTCAAATATACATATGACACTCAAGCCATTGTGATACATATGTAGGACACGAGGCCTTAACCATACCATACCATGTATGATCAGTACATACAGTTATGTATTTACATCATATCTTTCCACGATTTAACCATGCAATTTACGGGTATTTGTCCAGAGACGCGAGTTTACTCAAATTGATATGGAAGGATAGCTTAGAGGATCTCCAACCGCATCTCTGAATCGAACACTCCAAACATCCATTTAGCCAGCTTGCTAAAAAGTTAGAGTAAAATTTACCTTTCACTCTAACAGGCTTTCTATTACCTTCTCCAACCTAACTATGGGTCCCACCTAACAATCTCTACATTTCTTCTTCCTCTCTCTCCGTCCACAGCTTTCCCTTCCCCCACCCATCCGACGGTCCTGTCGACGGGTGGGTCGGCAGTCCTCAATGGAGGGTGCCCAAGGAGGTGAAAGAGAACGACAGAGAAGCTGTCCTCCGATGGATCTGATGATTGACTCGAGTCCTGAGACGAGCCAAAGAGCAAAAGGCACAGAGAGTTATACTGATTCAGCCCTCTCGAAGGATAACAAGCCTATGTTCGGTGTTCTTTATTGGGACAGAGAGTTATACTGATTCAGCCCTCTCGAAGGATAACAAGCCTATGTTCAGTGTTCTTTATTGGGGTGTGTGATGAACAAGAGTTATAAAGGAGTGAGAATGTAAGTTTGGGATCATAAAATAGAAGTTTGGACGAAGCTTTAGGCGAAGCTGACGGCGGGATGGGAAAAAGGGGAGGCACCCGCCAGCGATATCTTTGGAAGTTGTAACGGAAACTTCACAGATGTCGTTACCCCACTTCGGAAGATGAACGATTCAGCTTCGCCGCCTGGGCGACGTGGCCTACCAAGGAAGAAGCTGAGCGGGGACGCCTCGGACGCTCCACGCATGTCATTAACGACATTGCACATTTTTCGAAATTAGTGCCGCCTGACTTATCATTGCTCCTTTATAAATGCTGCCACCGCCCAACTTCCTCTTCTACTTCACGCTTTCTCTCCATCGAAGAAATTCCTGAAGACTTATGAGCCTCGAGCACTCGAACCTCCGTTCTGGCTCCACCTCGCTTCAGTCGCCAAAATCGCCATCCCCATTGTCGGTGCATCATATTCTATCGCAAGGGTCGCAGGCTTTTCTGGTTGAAGGCGATGGCGCCAAAGAAGATGTCGAAGAAGGCGACGAAGGCTTCGTCTGCGAGCAGGGATAAGGTCGAGGCTAGCACGGCCTTCACTCCCTCGCAAACCGAAAGGACGATGATAGAGGACTTGGTGCGGCTGGGCGTCCTCCCTAATCGGAGCATCTCCCTGTGGCGCCCTGCGTAGGGGGAAATGTTCCCGACCCGGACTCCGGAGAGTTGGTGGTTTTCTCCGGTTTCCTACTTCGCAGCTTTAGGGTTTCGGCTCATCCTTTCGCCCGGGGCCTGCTCGAGCACTACGATATCATGCTCTACAACCTCAACCCCAACTCCATCCTCCAAATTTCTATCTTCATCCATCTCTGCGAGGCGTATCTTGGGATAGACCCGCATTTTGCTCTTTTTTGTCATTATTTGTGTCTTCGACGGACAGGAAGCGACGGAGTCATCGGCGGGGCCAGAATCCAATTCCGGAGAGGGATGTCGGAAAGCTACAACCCCGTCGGCACAACCTCTTCAAACAACGGCTGGCACGTCGAGTGGTTCTACATCGGGAACCACGAGACAACACTCGTCGCCAACACCCACCGGGAGCCGACCCCCAACGCCAACTGGACGTCCCCCAACCGTGCATGCGATCAGGACTAGGTCGATGAACTCATCCCCTTGGTCGAGGATCTGAAGAAGCGGGGCCTGACCGGCGCCCGGGTGGTCTTCACCTTCGCCCTTCGCGACGTTCAGCCCTGCAAGAGGAGGGTCTACCCGACATACCTGCTCGAGGGTGGTCATGACCCTGAGAGGATTGTCAGCGACTATCAGGCTTTTTCCATGGCTCGGCAGACTTCAGCACGAGGGGGCCGGCCCCTTTTAGTGCGCACAACCCCCGTCCCGTAGTAAGCTCAACCTTCCTTCCCCTCTTTCTTGTTCTAATTGAACTGTGCACTTTTGCTCGAAACATCACCTGCCAGGGGTCGGCGCTGACAGGGTCGGGAGGCATATGTATCCCTCACCCTCATCCCCGGGGTGCACTCGGTCGACAGGCCGAGGGTTCGGAGTCATTCGGTGAGGTCGGAGTGGAAGGGGAAAGGAAAGGAGCTTAGGCTCCTCTGGCAAAAACTGGGAACGAGTGAGGCGGCATTAGGAGGCACTAAGCATAAGCTGGTGCTTTCCTCCTCTGAGAAGGAGTTGAGCGAGGGGGCGTTTGACTCGGACGAGCTGATACCCAAGCCTTGCTCGCCCCCAAGGAAGGTGCCGAGGCACCTCGGCCTTACTTTCAAGGCTTTCACCACGTAAGTGCGAAAGGAACGATCAATGCTGATCTCTTCTCTTCTTTTTTTTCTTTTTCTTAATTTGCAGTCCCGAGCAGGTCCACCAGTGATTTTGGTCCTCGCACCAAGGATGCCTTAGGGGCGACCGAAGTCATCGCCCCGAGCGAGGCGGGGTCAGCGGGCACGGCTTCGTCCGCCGCGAGGTCAAAGCCGGAGGCTCTGACGGACGCTCGAGCGGAAGAGCACCCATCGGTAGAGACCACTGATAGGGTTAAGGAGGCCGCAGCCGCAAGTGTGGCCGAGCTGGCAGCTAAAGCGGTCGCGGAGGCCGTGGCTACCGGATGGATCGTGGGAGGCCGCCACAGGCATGGCCGAGCTGGTTACCGTAGCAGCGACCGAGGCCACGACCGCTCAGGTGACGGAGGGGGAGAGGAGTCGACCGACATCTGCTATGAACGGTTCCCTCGAATCATCGACAGCTATGAAGAAGACGCCAAGACCGAGCCGACCATGGTGGGAACCACCGATCCCCTCTCCACGGACACTGCCACCCCACTAGCCCAGGTCGCCGAGGAGGAGCCCGGCCCAAAAGTTGAAGAGCCCGTCCTCGCCGATACCTCCAGGTCTATGGCCCTTGACAACATGCTTGAGGTCGGGGAAGGCTCTGGGACCTTGCCGGCGTGCTTGCCAGAGTTTGACTGCTTCCTTGGCTGTCTACGAGAGCTGTACGTGGTAAGAAACAGAACCCCATGTCTTTGACTTGGAAGTTTTGTTGACACTTCGTCTTTGCAGGAGGGCGCTGAACCACTTTGACCGTCAGCGGCCGAGCAGGAGCTGGAACAGAGGCTGGAGGGAGCCCGTCGCTGTGAGCTCGCCTTTCTCGCTACCCTTGAATCCGTTTAAACCATTATATGACTTATACAGTCTTGTAGGCGCTGAGGAAGCCTGTAAGCTGGCTGAGATCTTCTGGGTGGAGCGAGACAGTGCCCAAGAGTTTCTTGGGCTCTTGAACACTGCCCTAAAAGCGGCCGTGGTGGCCTAGGCTGAAACGGAGAAGAAGCTGGCGACATTTCAAGCCAACACCGAAGCCGCAAGGCCCGATGCAGAGAGGCTAGCTCAGGCCAAGGCCGAGGCCGAGGTGGCGAAGGCCGAGGCTGAGAGAGCTAAGGCCGAGGTGGAGAAGGAACTCTCGGCGACCGAGGCGTCGATGGCCAACCTGCCGAGGGAGTTCAACGAGGCCAAGACCGCCAAGGCTTCTGCAGATGGCAAGTGCTATTTGTCGAGATTATGGCAATCAGGTATCTACATGGCAAGCTTATCCGACTAGAGGTAGGGATAGATTGCGCCTGCCATATCTGTAAACTGAACATGACTTGGGTGTTACGATTGCAAATAGAGATAAGGCAATCAGCCTATAGTCACGGTTTGGTAAGATTGAGGAAACCGACTTAGAGTAAGATATGGTTTTCGATCTGTAAGCCCTCCTCCCAAGACTATATAAGGGGGGTAAGGGGCGTCCTTTGAGGGATATCGTATGCTTTATGAGCCTTTAGCTTTCAGCCTTAGATCACGAGATAAATAAAGACACTCGGCGGATCGAATCCACCGAAACAGGAGTAGGGTATTACCTCACGAGAGGGCCTGAACCTGTGCTTGGCGATCTTGACTGCGACCCCAGAAATTATATTGCCGAAACCAAGTTTCGACAGTTGGCGCGCCAGGTAGGGGACCGCGCGTCGAGACTTCTTCAACAATCTCGCCGACAAGCGTGATGGGATCTCCTTCAGGATTCGGCGACATCGCCGCCAACAACTTCGGCGACTTCTCCTTCGACTCGGATTCAAACCAGTCGGAAGGAAAAACCTACTTGGCGCTGTTCGGGCTCCCCAATTGTGCCGAGATCTACAACACCATCTTGAAGACCAAGATGCAATCCACCCTCTCCAACGAAGGACTTCACTCGGCACCATTCGGATTACCGAATACCGCCGAAATCTGCACCGATCTTCTATTCTTCCCGACGGAGATGATCTACTCGGAAGAAGACCTCTCGGTGCCGTTTGGATTACCAAACGCTGCCAAGATCTATGGCAAACTCCTCTCCCCCGAGTTGAGATCGACCCACTCGGAGGAGCCCGCTTCCCTATGCTCTGACTCAGACTGGAACGATCCAGACCCGGGCTACCCAGGGCTAAGGGAGGTCGCCGTCATCCTCCCGTCATTCGGCTCATGCTCATCTTCGGAGCTCAATGAATATCTCAGCTCCACCGGCTTCGACGATCTCTACGGCATCCCCTCAGACAAAGCCGACGACTCCGATTGCCACAAGGACTATGAGCCGAAGTGCTTCGATGTCCTCATGGCCGAGCCGGACGAGTCCGACTCAGCCATGGCCAGGAGGCTCGCGGAGGAAGAACGAGCCAAGATCGAGCAAGAGCGCAAGACGGCCGAAGAGGAGAAGCAACGCAGGGAAGAGGCTGACAAGAGGAAGCAAGATCTACGCGCAGCCGGACGCTCCGCCCAGGAGGCCATCCTCCAAACGCGGGTTCGCAACACCAACATCTTCCAGACGCCACAGCAGAATGGTGTTGCCGCGCTCACACTCTTGGACACCGTCATGGAGACGGCACCCGCCAACGTAACTCCAATTCTTGACAAGATCAAGACCATCGTCGCAGCCACAGCCAACGGCCATCCCACCACCTCGGCACGAAGGCTGACTGAGTCCGTGGCCGAAACACCCGACAAAAGCCGACTCCCGCCTCTAAGGTTAGGAGACTATAAGAGGCCCAAGCCAGACCGATCGACGACAAGGCCAGGAGGACCACGCCGCGAGTCCGCGCAGAAGTACCAAGAGCAAACGGCCGACTCCCGCGACAAACGACACGGACGTCCACCCGTCCACCGCCACGTCCGTCGCAACAACAGCTCCAGCTACCCAACCAGCCAACCGAAGACCCCGCCGAGTGATCTGCGGGAAGTCCTCGATCGCCGCTACCAGGAGCGAGATCGACGCACCCGGAAGATCGGAGGATCACCCGATAGCAGCGATGATGGAGTACCGGCTTTCACACGGGAGCTTCGCCGAGTGCACTGGCCGAGTGGATTCAAGCCCACAGGAATAGAAAGGTACGACGGCAAGACCGACCCTGAGTCATGGCTCACAGTCTACACTCTCGCCATCCGCGCAGCAGGCGGCGACAACAAAGCAATGGCCAATTACCTTCCCGTGGTCCTCGCTAACTCAGCCAGGAACTGGCTCACGAGCCTGCCAAGAGGCTCAATCGGCTCGTGGAGCGAGCTGAGGGACCACTTCATCGCCAACTTCGAAGGTACCTTCGAGAGGCCCAGCACGCACTTCGATCTATACAACGTCATCCAGAAGCCAAACGAGCCTCTGAAGGATTACATCCGGCGCTTCTCCGAGAAGCGCAACAAGATCCCCAACATTACCAATGACATCATCATCGCCGCCTTCCAGAAGGGAGTCCGTGATGAGCTGTTAATCGGGAAGTTCGGGCGTAAGCCACCGAAGACAGTGAAACAGATGTTTGAGACGGCGAATTCCTATGCCAAATCCAACGACGCCATCAAGGCCGCCCGTCAAGACCGGCCCGACGGGAGGGAAGACAAGCGGCGGGAGGAAGCCGGAATCCTAAGAAGGACAACGGCAACAGCAACCACCAGGGCCAAAAATACGCAAGCGTCGATCTGAGGACCTAGTGGCCGCAACCTCCAACACTCAACGCCGCCCCCGAGTCGCCGCCTACGATGCCATCATGAACGCTCAATGCACTCATCATCCCAACCACAAGCACGCGGCTAAGGACGCTTCATCTACAAGCAGTTCGAAGCGACGCGGCGCAACTCAACAAGAAGCCGACCGATGAGGCCGGTCCATCGGGCGCCAAGAAAAACAATGCGGCTGAGAATGCCGAACCTTTCCAAGACCATGTGGGAGAGCTCAATCACATCTTCGGGGGACCGCTAGCCTATGAATCCAAGAGGAAACAGAAGCTAACCGACCGAGAGGTCAACCCGGCTCAACCCGAAGTCCCTCAGTATCTGCGATGGTCGGAAGTGGCCATCACTTTTGACCGCTCGGATCACCCTGACCGAGTGGTTCACCCAGGGCGCTATCCGCTCGTCCTGGATCCCGTGGTCCGCAACATCAGGCGCAAGCGCGTCCTCATCGATGGGGGCAGCGCCCTCAACATCCTGTTTGCCACGACCATGGATGAAATGCAGATCCCGAGGGCAGAATTGAAGGCAAGCTCAGCCCCCTTCCACGGAGTCATCCCGGGGCTATCATCTACACCACTCGGGCACATCTCTCTCCCCGTCACCTTCGGGGCCCGAGAGAACTTCCGAACGGAGAACGTCACTTTTGAAGTGGCCGACTTCGAAACAACATATCACGCCATCATCGGAAGGCCTGCGCTTGCCAGATTATGGCGATCCCACATTACACCTACCTCTGCATGAAGATGCCGGGTCCGAACGGCGTCATCACTCTTCGCAGCGATGTGAAGCAAGCCTCCACCTACGATAGGGAGATCTACGACATGGCCCAATCTCGCGAGAGATTACGTGGCCAACAAGAAGTCTGATAGGCTGCATCAACTTCGGCAGAGGGATAAGTCCCCGCGAAGAAGATAGCAAAATCAGGATCCGGCGACGCCAAGACCAAGAAGATCTCCCTTGATCCGTCGGATCCCTCGAAAACTGCTGTAATCGGCGCTGAACTAGATCCTAAATAGGAAAGCTCGCTCGTCACCTTCCTCCAAAATAATAAAGATGTTTTTGCTTCGAAACCATCTGATATGCCTGGAATTCCTAGGGAGGTGATCGAGCACTCTTTGCACGTCAAAGATGACGCCAAACCAATAAAACAACGATTACGCAGATTCGCGCAGGACCGAAAAGACGCTATCAAGGAAGAGCTCGCAAAGCTCTTGGCTGCCGGCTTCATTAAAGAAGTCCTTCACCCCGACTGGTTAGCCAACCCAGTGCTGGTCCGCAAGAAGACGGGGCAATGGCGCATGTGCGTTGACTATACCGACCTCAACAAAGCCTACCCCAAAGATCCATTCGGGCTGCCTCGCATCGACCAAGTCGTAGACTCAACAGCTGGCTGCCAACTCCTGAGTTTCTTGGATTGTTACTCGGGCTATCACCAGATCAGCTTGAAAGAATCCGACTGCTTGAAGACATGTTCATCACGCCGTTTGGGTGGCCTACTGCTACATCACAATGCCTTTCGGCCTAAAGAACGTCGGCGCCACATACCAACGCATGATCCAAAGATGCTTCCAGACGCAGATCGGCAAAAACGTAGAAGCTTATGTCGACGATGTTGTCATCAAGACCAAGCAGAAAGAAGACCTGATCGCTGACCTAGAAGAAACTTTTGCAAACATCCGGGCCTTCAGAATGAAGTTGAACCCGGAGAAGTGCACTTTCGGCGTTCCATCAGGCAAACTGCTCGGCTTCATGGTATCACATCGCGGCATTGAAGCTAATCCAGAGAAGATCAACGCCATCTTAAGCATGAATCCCCCAAGTAACCAGAAAGACGTCCAAAAGCTCACTGGCTGCATGGTGGCACTAAGCCGCTTCATCTCTCGACTCGACGAACGAGGCATGCCCTTCTTCAGATTGCTGAAGAAGACAGACGACTTCCAGTGGACCGCGGAAGCCAACAAGGCCTTTGAAGATTTCAAAGAGATTCTTACAACGCCACCCGTCCTGGCCTCGCCCCAGCCCCAGGAACCTTTGCTGTTGTACGTTTCAGCCACTCACCAAGTGGTTAGTACGGTCCTCGTGGTCGAACGCGAAGAAGAAGGACGGGCTCAGAAGATTCAGAGGCCGATCTACTTTGTTAGCGAAGTGTTGGCAGGAGCCAAAATTCGCTACCCTCAGGTACAAAAACTACTCTATGGTGTCCTAATAACCGCGAGGAAATTGGCACACTATTTTCAGGGTCACTCGGTCACCGTCGTCACTTCCTTTCCACTCGGCGATGTCATCCACAACCGGGAGGCGACTGGGCGCATCGCCAAGTGGGCTCTAGAGCTGATGCCATTGGACTTGACTTTTAAGGCGAGGACGTCCATAAAGTCACAAGCCTTGGCGGATTTCCTGGCCGATTGGACTGAGCAACAAGAGAACGTACCTCGGGAAGACCTCCAACACTGGACCATGCACTTCGACGGATCCAAGAGGATCACCGGCTTAGGAGCAGGAGTTGTGCTGATCTCCCCGACCGGGGAAAGGCTAAGATACGTCCTTCACCTCCACTTCTCCGCCTCTCACAACGTTGCCGAGTATGAAGCTCTCCTACATGGACTGCGTCTCGCAGTTTCACTCGGAATACGTCGGCTCATCGTGAAAGGCGACTCCCGGCTGGTCGTCAATCAAGTAATGAACGGCGGTCCTGTCTAAATGACACCATGGAGGCCTACGGCAAGAGGTCCGCAAACTTGAAGACAAGTTTGACGGGCTCGAACTCTCACACGTCTTGAGGCATAACAACGAAGCGGCCGATGAGTTGGCACGTTCGGGTCCAAGCGCGAAGCTGCCCCAACAGACATCTTTGTCGAGCACCTCTATGAACCAACCATCATGGCAAAGACAACTTCCAACGAACAAGCTACAAACGAAGTCACCATGACTGATGCCGACTCGAGGACGCCCCTCATCAAATTCTTAACTCAGCAAGAGCTGTCGGAGGACCGGGATGAAGCAGAACGCGTCCGACGTCGCTGCCAAGCATATGTCATGGTTGACTCCGACTTATACAAGAGAAGCCCCTCTGGAATCCTAATGAGATGCATCACACCCAAAGAAGGGAGGCAGTTAATTCAAGACATCCACTCGGGCATATGCGGAAGCCACGCGGCAGCACGCACCCTGGTCGGCAAAGCTTACAGGCAAGGTTTCTTTTGGCTTACCGCGGTCTCCGACGCGGACAAAGTCGTACGAACCTGCGAAGGCTGCCAATTCTTCGCCCGACAGAGCCATGTCCCGGCCCAGGAGCTACAAACAATCCCACTATCCTGGCCGTTCGCGGTATGGGGCTTGGACATGGTCGGCCCCTTCAAGAAAGCCCCGGGAGGATTTACACACCTTTTCGTCGCAATTGACAAGTTCTCCAAGTGGATTGAAGCCAAGCCAGTCGCCACAATTACTGCTGACAAGGCACGAGATTTCTTCCTCAACATCGTGCACCGCTTCGGCGTCCCAAATAGAATCATAACTGACAATGGGACTCAATTCACGGGAGGCATCTTCAAGGAATTCTGCGAAGACTTCGGAATCAAGATTTGCTATGCATCGCTTGCCCATCCCAAAAGCAATGGACAAGTCGAACGAGCCAACGGCATGGTCCTCCAAGGCATCAAGGCCCGCGTTTCGATCGCCTAAACCCTTACGCGGGCAAGTGGGTCCAAGAGCTTCCCTCGGTCTTATGGTGCTGCGGACCACACCTAGTCGGAGCATCGGCCAAACTCCCTTCTTTTTGGTCTACGCGCGAAGCCATGTTACCAAACGAGATGGAGTATGAATCCCTCCGACTCCGCAGCTTCAACGATGAACGCTACGACCCCGACCGAGTGGATGACCTCACCCGATTGGAAGAGGCCCGTGAGGCAGCCCTCATCCGGATCGGCCAAATACCTTCAAGGGCTCGAAGATACCACAGCCACAACGTTCGAGCACGAGCTTTCATCGTTGGCGACCTGGTCCTACGCAAGATCCGACCACCAAGGACCGTCACAAGTTATCCCCTTATGGGAAGGACCGTACATAATCGCTGAGGTGACTCGATCCGGTGCATACCGGCTAAAGCGTGAAGACGGATCTATGATGGAGAATTCCTGGAACATCGAGCATCTTCGACGATTTTATGCCTAATTTGACTAAGGCTTCATGTTTTCCTTGACTGCCAACCTCAAGCAAGATGATTTCTTGAGTTAGCAGTCGGGGGCTGTACATATGCCAATAAAGCTTAAGTTTTCCTCATCAACTTCTGTGCATGATATGGTTTATCATTGTTTAAAGTTCTTCGATTCGAGTTCAGTGTCTAAGGACTGAGAGTTTTCGGATGACCTAATCGAGCCTAGGCTTGGTGACAGTCAGACAAAAATTACTTAAGAAATTTCACACAAAAACTCGGATCAAGGCATTAACATAAATAAACTAAATATATCACAAGCCTGTATCAGAGCACCACGATCATATGATATTTACAGACCAATGTTCACGAGACAAATCAAATCCGGAAATTGTTCACTACATCGACGGAGATCTTCTTTGCCGACTCCTGCGCCTCACTCTGCATATCCAAGGCCTGCTCATCTGTGGTCCCGTCAGCGAAGCCCTCTCCGACCGAGTGGATATCCACTCGGGGGTAAAGGGACTTGGTCTGTGCAAGAGCCAGACCAGCCCCCATGTTGGCGGCCTCAGTGATGTTCGCCAGATATTGGTCAGGAGCCCTCCACAGCTTGTCGAAAATTTCTACTGGCTCTAGCGAACTGGCCCCGACTCCTTGATGAAATAAGGACAGCAAGAGTGGTGCGGCAGCATTGGCGACCTCTTCCCGGGCCCCCCGGCTCGTTTGACCCGCTCAAGCAAGACGTCATATTGAGCTCGGGTCTTAACCTTGTAAGCTGCCAAAAGCATCTGATCATGCAAAGCACTCGGAAATAAAGCAGCGCAAGGAATGTAACTTCAAAGAAGCTTACCTTCAAACTCGGCCTCCATTTCGGCTTTGTCGAGGCTGACTGCCTCCAGCTGGACTTGGAGCGAATGGACCTCGGAAGAATTTTCTACAAGAAAAGAAGATCATCAGTAACCAGGTTCAACATGAGAATCTTAAAGAAACTCGGAGAGATGAGCTTACTCCCGATTGATCCTTGGAGGTCGAGGTTCGCCTCCCGAAGCTCCGTGATCTCTCTCCTTAAAGCCGCCTCCCTCGACGCGGCTTCCTCCTGAGTGGTTTTCAGCTTTCGCTGAACGTCCTCTAAGGAGCTCGGGCGAGAACCGGCTTCTCCGGCACCTCGGACTTCGCCATGGAGCGGCGGTACTCCTTCGCGCGTGAAATCCAAGACGACCGACTGGAAAAGGATGATAACACAATAAAAGAAAAAGACTAAGGCTTACGTTGAGTAGCCGAGTCGCTTCGTTCAAGCTTTCGACAAGGGCATCCCTTTCTTCCCTTTCGCCCGCTGTCCGGGACGATGCCCCGCCTTCGGCCTTCCGAGTCCCGTCACTCGATCTTGATTGGGGGAACCCAGGTTTCAGAAGACTGTAACCTGGGGATTTCCTCCACGGTGGCTGGCAGATGGGAAGAACAAATGAAGACCTGAAAGATTCAAACTAAAAGAGCAAAGAGAAGATTTTGATACAAGACTCACCGGCTTCAGTGGCTGCGCACTTGGGTGGAACAGCCCGGCTGGCCTCTTTCCTCTGGCTCTTCGCCGAGTGACCCTCGATCGGGGCCGAGGCCGTGGCCCGAGGTTTCCCATGTCGACCGGCTTCCAGTCGGGGCATCCCGCCGGGCGGTCGGGGCTCCTTCCTTGGAGCATCCTTCTTCGGAGGCGAAGGTTTTTCGCCCGCAACGCTCTCGCTCGGATGCGGGCTCCGAGGTTTCGGCTCTGCAGGCTTCGGCACCTCGGGAGCAGCGACGGGGGTCAGCCCCTCACCCTTCCCGGTAGGATCTATGTCCTGGGGCCTCCTGCAATAACGAATACAACTGGGATGAAGACAAAGAAAGCTTTTAACAAGAAAGTTCGGACTTCAGTCATGAAGCATACCTGGACGACCGGTGGATCTTTGGCACCGTCCTCGGCGATCGCCTTGGAGGAGGAGTCTCGACTGGAGGAGCCGGGACGTCATCGTCCGAATCCTCAATAATGAGCCTCCTTTTGCTCGCCCGTGTGTTTGTGTCGTCACTCGGGGCCACCCGCTTTCCAATTGGATCGCTTTGGATCTTAATCCCGCCAGCCGGCTTCTTGGCTGGGCGACGCGGCGCGTCATCGTGGGGCACCTTGTACGGCTTCGAAGTAACAGAAGCATTTTCCTGCAAGAGAAGTTTGTACAACACTAAGAGACAAGATATCAAGATTGCAAGACATTATGAAGCGGCCAGTCGGCTTACCGGAGGAGGAGGCCGGTGGATGCTGAAAGGGAGAACCGGCAGAATGAGGGCACGCTCAACTGCGATTCCAGTCGAGAAGATCTTGTACATCCGGATCTTCAAGATCTCGTAACTGAGTGGATTTGGATCTTCCCGATTGGGGTCCTTCCCACCTTCGTATTCAAAGGCTGGCTTTGACCTCTCTTTAATTGGAGCCAGTCGGCACCGAATGAAGTGCCGAGTGATCTGCTCGCCGCGAAGACCCTTCTGTTTCATTGACAGGATCTTTGCAAGCAGTTTGTTGGCCTCGTCCCAATCTTGGGCCACTGGAACGGTGCTCCGAGTTGACTTGGGGACAGGGGGAAGGCCGACGAAAGCTGGCAGGCTGAGTTCGAGGTTGCTAATATAGAACCAGCCGCGTGCCATCCCTTATTGGAAGATTTTAAGGGAAGAGAGAAATACTCCTTGCGGAGAGATCCGCGGAGTTGGAAACCTGCCCCGCCAACGACGCATGGGTGGTCTTTATTCGGATGTGGTTTAAGATAAAACATGCGGCGAAACAGTTGGAAGTGGGGGAGGATGCCGAGGAATGCTTCGCATACATGAATGAAGAGGGCGATGTGAAGCATGGAGTTGGGGTTCAGATGGTAGAGCTGAAGACCATAGTAATCTAAAAGTCCCCGGAAGAACTCGGAGGTGGGAAGGCTGAACCCGCAATAGAAGAAAGAGGTGAATACAACGAGCTCACCGGTGTTCGGGGTTGGGAAGTCTTCACCGCCGGCGGGCGCCGGCGCACGATCTCCTTTGGGGAAGCACGCCGTGCTTCACCATATCCTTGAGGGTAGATTCCCTCACATCCGATGTGGCTCATTGGTCAAATGGGATCCTCTTTTCCTCCGCCATGAGAGTGGTTTGGGTGGGAAGTGGATCTGGTTGGAAAGGATGGCGATTTGAGCAAGAGATCTTGGAAGATTGGCTGCGGAAGCTGATTGTGGCAAGAAGCGAGCTTTTGGATGGATGGATTTGGGAGCGCGCGAGTCTAGGGTTCTTCGCAGGGAACTGGTGAATAGTGCTGCGAAAAGAGGAATCTTTTGGAAGATGAAGAGGCGGGGACGACCTCGAGCCTTTATAGAAAGATTTGAGGGTTGCGCTAGGTTTTCTTGTGATTCGGCCGAGCCCATAAGAGAATCTGCGGCCCAGTTAAGGTGTGGCCCGACGCCTGTCCTTAGGGACTTAAGCGGATGAGCTTAAGCAGATTTGCCCTGGCAATATGCACGTGTCCGAATGCCCTGTACCTTTGAAAATCCTTTCATACCACGGTTTGCTTGACTTCATGACAAGCTGGCATGATGCAACTTGGAAGGTGACCAACAGTGAAGCTTTTTATAGCTGCCTTAATGACAAGGGCTGTTTGGTTTTTTAGCATTTGATTAAGTGATTATATCAATGCTATTTTTCTACCTTGGTGAAGATCTTAATAGACTGAGACCAGTGTCATGGCAAAAGCTATTTAATAACTTGGTCATATTTTTCATACGATTGAAAAAACTCATTTTCCCATGAGGGATGATTGAAATATTTGTTCCGGGATGACTCGGGCAGATCCACTCGGATAAGCATGAGCTTACCGAGTGCTTTTCACCCATGAGGGATGATTGGGTTATTTGTTCTGACATGACTCGAGCAAATTCACTCGGATTAGCACAAGCTTGCCGAATAATGAGGTTGCTTTAGTTTGAGCTAAGCACCTACATGAGAATGATTTTTTATAGTTCTTGACTATATGTTTAGTCTGTTTTTGACTAATCACATAGTCGGGGGCTACACCTAATTAGGTGCATCAGGAGATGCACCTAGATATTTATTTTTGAGAATTTTTTAAATATTTTCCAGCCCTTCACATTCTTTGGAGCCACTCGGGAAGATTCAGGCAGAGATGATGAAATCACTCGACGCCAAAAGCACTCGGTCAAAGAGATTTTTGGCTGTGTGCTGTTTTGGTTTGAAGTTGAGCTGTCTCGTCGACTGAAAAGGACTCGGGGGCTACTGTGGAGATTATGGCAATCGGGTATCTACATGGCAAGCTTATCCGACTGGAGGTAGGGATAGATTGCGCCTGCCATATCTGTAAACCGAACATGACTTGGGTGTTACGATTGCCAATAGAGATAAGGCAATCGACCTATAGTCACGGTTTGGTAAGATTGAGGAAACCAAGTTAGAGTAAGATAGGGTTTCCGATCTGTAAGCCCTCCTCCCAAGACTATATAAGGAGGGTAAGGGGCGTCCCTTGAGAGATATCGTATGCTTTATGAGCCTTTAGCTTTCAGCCTTAGATCACGAGATCAATAAAGACACTCGGTGGATTGAATCCACCGAAACAGGAGTAGGGTATTACCTCACGAGAGGGCCTGAACCTGTCTAAATCTTCTTCTCCATCTAACCCATCGTGCTTGGCGATCTTGACTGCGACCCCAGAAATTATATTGTCGAAACCAAGTTTCGACACTATTCCCAAGGCCTTCCTCCATTCCTCTAGTTTTACTTGCCCTTGCTGACCCGCCTTCTCAACTTTGGCTTGTGCAGAGCGCGTGGTGATCGCTTACCAACAGATCGGATATATCAAGGGGCGTCTGGAGGCGGCCGAGGCTCGGCTGGCCAAAGTTCAGGATGGTGCCCTTGCACTTTTGAACATGGTCAACCATGAGATCGCGCTGACCCTGGAATCCACCACGGAGTTTCTGGAGCGCTTGCGGCAACATTTTGATGAGAGATGCGGCAAAACTTGTCGTAACATTGACCCTTGGCATATTGAGCCGTCAACATCTGGATGTCAAGATCTCGGACCTCGACGAGGGGTAGCCACCAAGTGTGCAGCACGACAACGTAGACAACATCCTCTCCGAGGTCGATGCGAAGGCCGATAAGATCGTCGCCACGCTCAAAACGTAGCGCTCTCCCCGTAACAGTCTGTTAATTAGGCAAAAAATTTAAATTAGTGTCGGAGCTGCAAGTTTTCCTTGTATTATGATGCATTCCGAGCTTTCGACTGGGAATTGGTCGATCAACGAAAAACTAGTATTAACTTCGCCGATTTACATCGTTCCCGACAAGCATACTTTAGATAGCAACCTTAGCCCACAGCGTCCGAGAGGATTCTCTGACCGGACCCTTACAGGTTTCAGATCGATCCTTAGCGTATTTGTCGTTCACTCTGCAAAATCAGTGAAGTAGATCGTCTAGGAAGACCGAACCCCCCGAGTAATTTGGATATCACACCGAGCCATCGTGTATCGGAACCCGACCCAAGTCCAACTTCGGGAGGGAAGTGTCCGGCTCTGACCGAAGGGCATGGGATCGAGCCACTACAACAGGCTGGGGCACGCCAATCTAGTACTCTGGGGGAATTTCCAAACCATCAAGTAATTTCAGACCTTCCCGATAAACTTCCTTCGTGGGAACCCGAACCAAGAGGGGTCACGGCCGCGAATCTTAGAGCTGGTCATGAGTACTTGCGCGGAAGTTATGGGGATGCTGGAATGTTACTTGGTGGTCGGGGAAAACGCTGAGCCCCCGGGAAACTAAGGCGAATTTCAATGAAAACTTCCTTCCTGGGAACCCGGACCGAGAGAGGTCGGGGCCGCGAATCTCAGAGCTGGACATGAGTACATGCGCGGAAGCTGTTGAGTGTGCAAAGGCTGCCTGGCGACGGGGCGAGAAGCAATAAACGATAAAAAGACAAATATCGAAGCTGCTTTCAAAGATAAAAAATGAGGATAGAATACGTATCTTTCCAAGGATTGGCACCATAAAGTTGGTGGAGAAGGAGATCACCACCGGATCACCTAAGACAAAAAAACAGCGCCCCCTACCTGGCATGCCAACTTTTGACGGGTAGGTCGTGAGTCCTCAAAGGGGGTGTACAAGGAGGTGAAAGAGAACGGTAGAGAAGCTGTCCTCCGATGGATCTGATGATCGACTCGAGTCCTGAGACGAGCCAAAGAGTTATACTGGTTTAGCCATACCGAAGGATAATAGGCCTATGTCCAGTGTGCTTTGTCAGGTTGTGTGATGAACAAGAGTTACAAAGGAGTGAGAATGTAAGCTCGGGATCGGAATGTAGAAGTCTGGCGTTCTCCTCCCTTGGCCCCATCACCCTGCCCTCCCTTTTATAGCTCAAGGGAGGGCAGGAACAGGAGAGCTTGGGGGCCAAGAAAGTTATGAGTAATATGCTAAAAGGTGAGTACAAGCAACATCTGAAATGGTACAAGATGGTTTGCTAGGTACTATACACCGTGGGCATCTTATGCTCTCTCTCTCTTGCCTTGGGAGCCCTCCTCCACTGGAGATGTATGTATTGTGCTGTCGAGTGACGTCAGTCTCTGTCGGGCTATCCTTTCCATCTTCCTTCTTGCGCGCCAAGGTTCGTCTCGAAGATGGTCAAGATCGGGTTGTGGAATCGGGGTCGAGAGAGGAAAAACTGAGGTCGGACTTGGGGAAAGGTCGGGGTGTCCGACCCCGCAAAGTGGGGTCGGGCCTTTGACCATGTCCCGAGGACTCTCGGTTTTGACTTCAGTTTGACTTTTACTCCAGCCCACGGGGTACACCACGGTGTCACCCCCCACAGGCCCCCACCCATGGTTGGCGATGGCAGCGTGAGCAGAGGTGTTGACCACGATGGCGGTGTCGTATGGAGACAATGGGTCTGCCAACCAGGCAACTACGTTGTTGTGCCGATTGAGGAGGCGATGACGGTGGTTGCTCGAGGTAAGGGGGCTTGCCGCGGCGCTACGACTCGCGGGCGAGGGTGACAGCAATGTTTCGCATGATGAATTTGCGACACAGGCGACAACGTCACACAGGGGCACATCCAGGGGTGTCATCTCTGTCGTGGGCGGATCTGACGACAACGGTGGTCGTTGCAACCTCGGCGAAGACGGTAGACAAGGCGAGCATGGGAGGCGGTGCATGAAGGCAGGGAAAGGCAGGGAGGTCGGCAACAACACGCAAAACCACGGATGAGAGTGACGCGCAACCTTGGATGACGACCTTGACGAGGGATGGCACCAGACGATGACGACAGCCATCATAGCGAATGGCGGCCTAGACGATGACGATGGCAGCCACAACGGATGGCGGGTAGATGATACGACGGTGGTGCTCGATCTATGTGTGTGGGGATTGGGACGACGAGATTGCGTCTGATGGGGAGGGAGGGGAGAACCGACACCATGGGACCCACGGTTGGCAATGCAATTGATGTGATCATGACTACCATTGATAGAACCGTTGCTCGTATGATAGTTAAATCGGAAGACATCAAGATCAAGCTGTCAAGATCAAGATCAAGATCAAGTTCTGGAATCCAATCGGTCACCTGCTACAGTGCTGACTTCAAATGGCCACCACATATGCATAAGAGCTTCTTTTTAGCCCGTGAGTACTTCATGGAAAGCCCTCGGAGTTTTGTTTCCGATGGATCTAGCCTCATCTCCAAATTCCATCTCAGTTGGCCGCAATCATAGAAACAAGGTGTTGCATCACCTATAATGGGCCTATGGGCTTGTAACTTCATCTAGGACCTCGGCCCAATTAGGGCCCAAGTCAAATGCGCCCAATTTGGTTAAGCACGACCCTAGGAACCCCTTGGTAGTCCTCCTACCTCCTTAAATAGCTAGGTACCCCTTTAGAGTTTCTTGGGTTTTGTTTAGATTAAAGTTTGGCCATTGCTACTTTTTTGGTAAAGCCGTGATTGGTTAGATCACCATTTTCTCGTTGCGGAACCCCAACTTATCAGTTGTACTCAATATCTATTTGCAATTCAGATTGCTTTTATCTTGTTCTTACTTGTTTCCTTGATTTGCTTGCAGGAATAAGGTTGATCTGCATCAGCAAGATCAACAACCCATAAAAAGGTGTATCGATATCTAAGGCGCAACAAATCGTCTTATACGATTGTAGTTGGGTCATCAATGTATCTCCCAAATTGTAGTTATTATCATCCTCATCGAAAGATCAGGCCAATCAGAGCTACGAGGTTATCAAGTGGAGCTCTTGGTTTATCAAGTGGTATCCGAGTTTTCATTGTTTGGTGAGTTTTTATGTACCTATAAACAAAAAATAGCCAAACATGAAAAAAGAATTGCATCCTTTACCTAGCCATATTTGTGCCATTGCATTATTCTATTCAGTTTTGCCTTTGTTGAGTTTTGCATCGCATCGTCATGTGAAGTTGCTGGTCTTACTGTCTTGTTCGTTTAGAGTTTCGAGTTCTTGTCACGTCTAGTACCACTATTGTCACCGTCGCCGCTGTGTCTTTGTTGTCGTCCGGACCTACAAAAATGGAATCACCTTGCTGCTAGGGTTCTATTTTTGTAGTTTTCAAAAGTTTTTGTAGATCGATTTTGTAGTTGTTGAGTTGCATCTAGGGTTTTGTTTAGATTAAAGATTTGCCAATGCTACTTTTCCAAGTAAACTCATGATCGGTTAGATCATCGTTTTCTCATTACAGAATCTCAACGTATCATTTATATTCAAATTCAATTCCTATTTGACTTTTAGATTGCTTTTATATTGTTCTTGCTTGTTTCTTCAATTTGCTTGTAGGAGTAAGGTTGATCCACATCGGCAAAATCAACAACCTATGAAGAGTTGTATCGGTCGCTAAAACGCAACACAACAACATCTCGTACAGTTGTAGTCGGGTCATCAACGTTTCTCCCAAATCATAGTGTTGGTATTTCTTATGTTTATAGATAAATCTGCAAGCGCATGGATATACTGTTGTAGCATTTCACCCTGGAGTATTCTAGGGTATCATATTTATTTTATCCCAAAGGAAGAGTGTGGTCTAGAAGAGAATATTAAGGCACCGTGAATATTCATAAGTTATAGTTGAGATGCCTAAGTCCAATCAGGGGTAATAGATAAATGGATAAAAGGTAGTGTGACACACACATAAGAGTCCTAACAAATAGTATACTAGTTAAGTGGAGAATAGTGTTAGAGCTATGTTCCTAATGTTCTTCTACTATGAGTATATAGATTATACAGATAATTATATTAATGGTTAGTTACCCAGTTCTACGGTCCCAAGACTACGGGGGTACTACCTCCAGTGGCCCGGCCTGCCACCATAAGGCGATTTCTTACCGTCTGCCCTATGCCATACCCGAACGTGGAGGATTACAATGGACGTACAGGGCTGTCACCACCTGCCGCCTACCTCTACAACCCGTGGGATATGACCATAACCAATGTCTATGTAACAATCTAAGCACCACGCATAAATTGCCATAGATGCCCTTGCCTCCTAGGGCGTCAATGACTAAGGCAAGGGCATACCTACATCCTAATTGCACATTGGATCATGTCCGTGGCAATAGAGTTACTCGTCTAACCATGTCATAATTATTATATACACTATAAATGGGAGAGATATCGAAGCAAGTAGAATATGAACCACATCAGATAAACTAGAAGATGGATATATTAATAATCTCAAAGTCGTACAAAGGAGGAAGATACAAAAGACATACCCGACTTTTGAAGACAACTCAGGAACCAAGTAGAAACTCTAAACTATTTCTAAACTCCACTAGCCTAGAGACTATGATAGAAATTTAGGAACTACTTCTTGTGGTGTGTGTTGAGTGAAGTGAAGTATCTGTTAGTGATATGCCCTAGAGGCAACATGGAGATGTTGGATATCACGTCAATGTTTATGTATAAATGAATAAAGTGTTATTCAGTTCCATGAAATAGACATCTTGTATTGATCAATAAGTACGTGACTTATTTATGAGACTCGATATGTATGAATCTATTTCTAAACGATCCCTGATCATATGTCATATTGTTGGAACAAATATGATTCTAAGATCGGCATGTTTATTGATTGATGATCATGTCTCATAGATCATGGGTATGGAGATACCAAATCAATAAACATGGACATATGTGTTAGAGAACACATTGTTGGATAGACCCACCATGAGACACTACGGAATTAATGTGCCATTAGTTGGTCTCGAGGTAGTGTTGGTACAAAGTCCTTAGACCTGAGATCACCATGGATTCCAACATGTGTAGTAGCCTACTTTGGGACTACCAAACGCTATTCCGTAATCGGATAGTTATAAAGGTAGTTTTCGGGTTTGCTATGAAACATGGAGTGGGATGTGAGTGATCAAGATGGAATTTGCCCCTCCTTTGGAGAGATATCTCTGGGCCCCTCGAGGTAATGGATTATGGAAATGCATGGCCATGCTAAGTTGATTGAGGAGTCAATCAACGCACGGATAATCCAATACGGTTCGAGTGAATGGTTAAGCTATTGAAGGGATGGCACACATCTTGCCTATAGCTTAACCGGTCGTGAGGCAAAGGGATTTGTGTACACATTACAGGTTCGAGCCGATATTATATTCTTGTACACTATGGTGTCAATATGTGCTGCTAGGCGCCGCTATTGACATGTCGGCTGAGTTGGACTCGAGCCGACGATCGGCTAAGTTAGACTATAGCCGAAACCGAGTATACCTGAACCTACGGGTCGCACGCTTAAGGGGATAGAATAGATATTCGAGTTGGACTCGGATACGGCTCGATCGGATAGGGATCCGATCGGATAGAGTCCTATGGGCTTACGACGTATGGGCGGCCAACTCTATGAGATACGGATGAGATCCGATTCAAAATAGAGTCCTAATCGGCCACTAGTCCCGTCGGCCAACTCTATATAAAGGAGGGAGGGTGGAGAGCTAAATAGACATCAATTGCATCGCGTGCAACGAAGTCGCCGAGATCAATCTCCACGGAAACCCTCCCCACTTTCGAGCCAAACCCTAGCCTTGCATCGCGTGCTAGCACACGGGTGTACGGCGTTCTGTCCCCGGACGTGTGGATACCGGTAGAGGCGCTGCTACGTTGCGCGCTGTTGATCGGCTTCGGATCGGCTGCAATCGGAGCGATCGGCTGTGGTGGAATCGGCTGCGGTCGGGCGCATCGGAGCGAGGCGTGAGAAGCGCGGCCGGACGACTCGAATCGGCTGATTGGCGAATCGGCTGTCTACGGGAATCGGCCACTGTTCCGGATCGGATTGCCCCGATTGGTTATTCCGCTGCACTCTACTCCAATCGGTAACGATCTATCGGCCCTTACTTGCAAGTGTTCCTGGTTTGCGCGGTAAAAGTTTTTGTTTTTGGCTAGCGTAGCCTCCGCGTAACCCTTCAGTGGTATCAGAGCTAATCTTGCTTAGTTCGGGTTTTAGATTGGATCTGGAACAAGTTTTGCGCACGGGTTGATTAGATCAATCGGTTTTACGGGATCTCGTTGAGGAGAGTAGATGGTAATTGCGTTCATTGATAGTGTATCGGAACGACGTAATGTGATTACGTCGAAGCAATTTCCAAATAACTCGGTTTGAGTTGGGTTCGAGATAGCGTTCCTTGATAGTGTATCGGAACGGTATAATGTGATTATACCGAAGCTATCTCGTAGTCCGACTTTGTTGCTGCCTCGCGCCTACGCAAACCATCTCCCTTGATAGTGTATCGGGACGGCATAATATGATTATGCCGATATGGTTTCCATAAGCGATTTCATAGATTGGATCTATGAATTTCGTGTGGTGTACCCCCTTATAGGTCGTCTCGATGCCGTATCTCTGCGATAAGTAGAAAACGTTTCTACGCCTAACTTGTTTTTGCAGAGAATGCTTTGAGATGGTATGGCCCTATTGTATGTATGAGATGTATGAGATGCATGTGATGCATGTAATATTCTTTCATATGTGCAATCCTGTAATATTCTTTCATACGTGCAATGCTTGTAATATTCTTTCACGACTGCGAGTCGATGTAATCTTCAATTAGAGCTTCTATAGTAGTAGCTTAGTTTGAAGATATCAAGCATTCGGCACTCGGAAGAACGGTGATGAAGATGGAGATCCTCTACACCGGCATGGAGATGGAGATCACCATGTGAAGGGGGCCATACTATTTCATTATATGCTATTCTTCTTGCTTTCATATGTGATATGTTTGTTTGATAGGATAGCATCCCTCTCAAAATTAAGTAGTAATGATGCCCTTCCAAATGTTACACCCGTCACCGTTATGCTCGTCAATGGTGGGTGCCAAAGCAGAGTGCCATTCTCTATCATAACACGAGGGGTATATGTCGACATATACATGCGAGAACATTTGGTTTACTTAACAAGGCTATCAAAACAGTTTTGGGCCTTGGGGCATAGGTTGTCGCCGGGGCATGGAGATGCCACACCAACAACAAGAGTCACATAGAGATGTGATTAGCAAGGTGTTGCTTACCGATGTTACTAATTTTCTAGCAGTGATGCCAAAGCTCACTAGAAAATTAATTAACATGTGGATCTTGACCCAATACGTAACCTAGAGGGAAGGTGGAAAATACGTAATGGGAGTCTAATGTTAAATTGTTTAACAATAGACATAGCATAAACATTGTGCTAAACTTTGCTTTTTCGTTGTAGAATAAATGGCGGCTAATACTACACCCGTACCTTTAATTTGCGATCTATTCTTGAAAAGGAAAAATTAAATGGAACAAACTTTATGGATTGGTATCGCAACTTGAGAATTGTTCTCAAGCAAGAGCGTAAGGAGTACGTTCTTGAAGTACTCTATCCCGAGGATTTGCCAACTAATGCCACTGCAACGCACGGAGGGCTTATGAGAAGCACACTAATGATGCCCTAGATATAAGCCGTGTCATGCTTGCTACAATGTCCCCGAGCTTGAAGCAATATGAGAGCAGCGATGCTCACACTATTATTCGGGGACTGCGTGGCATGTTTGAGAACCAAGCTCGGGCCGAGAGGTTCAACACCTCAAAGTCCTTGTTTGCGTGCGAGCTTGTTGAGGGAATCCGTCGAGTCCGCATGTGATAAAGATGATTGGCTACATTGAGAGTCTGGAAAAACTGGGTTTTCCCTTAGCCAAGAGTTGGCTACGATGTGATTCTCCGGTCGCTCCCTCAGGAGAGCTTCGAGCCATTCATATTAAATTATCACATGAACAATATGGATAGGACCTTGGCTGAATTGCATGGGATGCTAAAGACAGTGAGGAGAGTATCCGAAAAATTTTCATCATGTGATGATGATGCGAAGGCTAAGCGCAAACCACTGTCAAGAAACTTTGCACCAAGAGGAAGTTAACTCCCGATGAGATCGCGAGTGCCTCTAATGCAAAGAAGGGCAAGAAGGGGTCGGCGGCATCGGATGTCGTTTGCTTCTACGCAAGGAGACAGCCACTGGAAAAGGAACTGCAAGAAGTACATGGAGGATCTCAAGAAGAAGCAAAGTACGACTTCGCCGGTATTAATGTTATAGACATTAATCTTGCTACTTCACCTACGACTCTTGGGTATTTGATACCGGATCGGTAGCTCATATTTGCAAATCGTTGCGGGAATGAGAAGAAGTAGAGGATTGAGAAGGGGCGAGGTGAACTGCGCGTCGACAATGGAGCAAGCGTTGCTACGATTCTGTCGGCACGATACCACTTCATCTACCTTGGATTAGTTTTGGAATTAAATAATTGTTATTGTGTTCCAACACTATGTCAAAACATTATTTCCGCTTCATGTTTGCAAGCGGAAAGATATGATTTTAGATCAATGAACAATGGTTGTTCAATATATCTCGAGAGATATGTTCTATTTTCATGCTCCATTGGTGAATGGATTATACGTTTTGAATCTTGAAGCGTCTCCCATCTATAACATTAATACGGAAAGGCAACTCTCTAATGATATAAACCCCACGTTTATCCGGCATTGTCGCTTAGGCCATATAAATAAGAAACGCATGGAGAAGCTCCATAAGGATGGATTGCTTCACTCTTTTGATTTTGAATCATTTGAGACATGTGAGTCTTGTTTACTTGGTAAGATGACAAAGGCACCTTTCACGGGACACGGTGAAAGAGCAAGTGACTTGTTGGCACTCGTACATACGATGTATGTGGACCAATGAGCTCAACGGCCGAGAGGTGGTTATCGTACTTCATTACCTTTACCGATGACTTTAGTAGATATGGTTATATCTACTTAATGAGGTATAAGTCCGAATCCTTTGAAAAGTTCAAAGAATTCCAGAATGAAGTACGAGAATCATTTAGGGAAAACAATCAAGTTTCTACGATCGGATCGTGGAGGGGAATACTTGAGCCAAGAGTTTGGTAAGCATCGAAAGATTGTGGAATTGTTCCACGATTAACTCCGCCAGAACTCCACAATGGAACGGAGTGTCCGAACGGAGAAATCGCACCTTGTTGGACATGGTGCGGTCGATGATGAGCCAAAGTGATCTTCCGTTATCTTTCGGGGATATGCTCTTGAAACATTGCGCTCACACTAAATAGAGTTCCATCTAAGTTAGTTGAAAAGACACCATATGAGATATGGACGGGGCAACCCCTAGTTTGTCTTTTCTCAAAATATGGGGATGCGAAGCTTATGTAAAACGTTTCTGATCGACAAGCTCACACCCAAATCGACAAGTGCTTCTTTGTGGGATATCCTAAGGAAACTAAGGGATATTACTTTTATAATCGGGAACAAGGCAAAGTGTTTGTCGCCCGACACGGTGTCTTCTTGGAGAAAGAGTTTCTTTCAAGAAGGGTTAGTGGGAGCAGGGTGCATCTTGAAGAAGTTCAAGAAACACCGAGAAAATGTTTCAGCGACCACGAGAACCACAACGGGAGGTGCAAAGTGTTGCGCCACCGGTTGTAGATACACCACCCCACGGAGTCGAAAGATCACGTTGTGCACGGCAGTACACAGTGCGGAACAACGTGATATATTGTTGTTGGACAACGATGAACCTAAGACCTATGAGGAAGCGATGGTGGGACCCGATTCTAACAAGTGGCTTGGAGCCATGAAATCCGAAATAGAATCCATGTACGACAGTCAAGTTTGGAACTTGGTTGATCCACTGATGGTGTCAAAACCATTGAGTGTAAATGGGTTTTTAAGAAAAGGCCGATATGGATGGAAATGTTCACATCTATAAGGCGCGATTGGTGGCGAAAGGTTTTAAACGAATCGGGAAGTTGATTATGATGAAACCTTCTCGCCCGTCGCAATGCTTAAATCTATTCGGATTATCCTAGCGATTGCTGCATATTTCGATTATGAGATATGGCGAGATGGATGTCAAAACGGCTTTCCTGAATGGAAACCTAGCGAGGATGTATACATGATACAACCTCGGGGTTTTGTCGATCCAGAATCGCTGGAAAGATATGCAAGCTACGAAATCCATTTATGGATTGAAGCAAGCATCTCGGAGTTGGAATATTCGTTTTGATGAAGTAATCAAAGGGTTTGGTTTCATCAAAAATGAAGAAGAGGCCTGTGTTTACAAAAGGTCGAGTGGGAGCGCAATTGTATTTCTAATCTTATATGTGGATGACATATTGCGATTGGAAATGATATCCCTATGCTAGAATCCGTCAAGTCTTCATTGAAAAATAGTTTTTCCATGAAAGACTTAGGGAGGCAACATACATATTGGCATTCGGATCTATAGAGATAGATCCAAGAGGCTAATTGGATTAAGCCAAAGTACATACATTGACAAGGTGTTGAAAAGGTTCAACATGCATGATTCCAAGAAAGGTTTCTTGCCTATGTCACATGGCATCAATCTTAGCAAGAATCGGTGTCCTCGGACACATGATGAGCGGAATAAGATGGGTATGGTTCCATATGCTTCGGCAATTGGATCCATCATGTATGCCATGCTTTGTACACGCCCAGATGTCTCGTACGCTTTGAGTGCTACGAGCAGATACCAGTCAGATCCAGGTGAAGGTCACTGGACTGCCGTAAAGAATATCCTTAAGTACTTGAGAAGAACTAAGGATATGTTCCTAGTCTATGGAGGTGAAGAAGAGCTCGTTGTAAGTGGTTACACCGATGCTAGCTTCCAAACGGACAAGGATGATTATAGATCGCAATCCGGGTTCGTGTTACGCCGAACGGAGGCGCGTCAGTTGGAAGAGTTCCAAGCAGGATACTGTTGCTGACTCTACAACGGAGGCCGAGTACATTGCTGCTTCAGAAGCTGCAAAGGAGGCTGTTTGGATCAAGAAATTCATTTCTGAGCTTGGTGTGATGACTAGTACGACGGTCCAATGTCTCTCTATTGTGACAATAGTGGAGCCATTGCGCAAGCCAAGGAGCCGAGGTCACATCGAAGTCCAAACACATACTTCGACGATATCATCTCATCCGCGAGATTGTGGACAGAGGTGATGTCAAGATATGCAAAGTGCACACGGATCTCAACATAGCCGATCCCGACAAAACCTCTCCCTCAGCCGAAGCATGAGGCGCACACAAGAGCAATGGGTATTAGATACTTACATGATTGACTCTAGTGCAAGTGGGAGATTGTTAGTGATATGCCCTAGAGGCAACATGGAGATGTTGGATATCACGTCAATGTTTATGTATAAATGAATAAAGTGTTATTCGGTTCCATGAAATAGACATCTTGTATTGATCAATAAGTACGTGACTTATTTATGAGACTCGATATGTATGAATCTATTTCTAAACGATCCGATCATATGTCATATTGTTGGAACAAATATGATTCTAAGATCGGCATGTTTATTGATTGATGATCATGTCTCATAGATCATGGGTATGGAGATACCAAATCAATAAACATGGACATATGTGTTAGAGAACACATTGTTGGATAGACCCACCATGAGACACTACAGAAATTAATGTGCCATTAGTTGGTCTCAGGTAGTGTTGGTACAAAGTCCTTAGACCTGAGATCACCATGGATTCCAACATGTGTAGTAGCCTACTTTGGGACTACCAAACGCTATTCCGTAACTGGGTAGTTATAAAGGTAGTTTTCGGGTTGGCTATGAAACATGGAGTGGGATGTGAGTGATCAAGATGGAATTTGCCCCTCCTTTGGAGAGATATCTCTGGGCCTCTCGAGGTAATGGATTATGGAAATGCATGGCCATGCTAAGTTGATTGAGGAGTCAATCAACAGACAGATAATCCAATACAGTTCGAGTGAATGGTTAAGCTATTGAAGGGATGGCACACATCTTGCCTATAGCTTAAGCGGTATCGTGAGGCAAAGGGATTTGTGTACACATTACAGGTTCGAGCCGATATTATATTCTTGTATACTATGGTGTCAATATGTGCTGCTAGGCGCCGCTATTGACGGTCGGCTGAGTTGGACTCGAGCCGACGATCGGCTAAGTTAGACTATAGCCGAAACCGAGTATACCCGAACCTACGGGGTCGCACGCTTAAGGGGATAGAATAGATATTCGAGTTGGACTCGGATACGGCTCGATCGGATAGGGATCCAATCGGATAGAGTCCTATGGGCTTACGACGTATGGGCGGCCAACTCTATGAGATACGGATGAGATCCGATTCAAAACAGAGTCCTAATCAGCCACTAGTCCCGGTCGGCCAACTCTATATAAAGGAGGGAGGGGTGGAGAGCTGAATAGACATCAATTGCATCGCATGCAATAGAAGTCGCCGAGATCAATCTCCACGGAAACCCCCCCACTTTCGAGCGAAACCCTAGCCTTGCATCGCGTGCTAGCACACGGGTGTACGGCGTTCGTCCCCGGACGTGTGGATACCGTAGAGGCGCCGCTACGTTGCGCGCCGTTGATCGGCTTCGGATCGGGCTGCAATCGGAGCGATCGGCTGTGGTGGAATCGGCTGCGGTCGGGCGCATCGGAGCGAGGCGTGAGCGCGGCCGGACGACTCGAATCGGCGATTGGCGAATCGGCTCTACGGGAATCGGCTACACTTGTTGGATCGGATTGCCCGATTGGTTATTCCGCTGCACTCTACTCCAATCGGTAACGATCTATCGGCCCTTACTTGCAAGTGTTCCTGGTTTGCGCGGTAAAAGTTTTTGTTTTTGGCTAGCGTAGCCTCCGCGTAACCCTTCAGTATCCTCCTTACATAGCTTCAAATGATGGTTGTAATGACGGTTTACATCCGCCATACCTACCTAACCGCCATTGTGAAGGGTTGAGAGAGTGCCACGTGGTCGGTGGAGGTGAGAGGGGCTGGCCGGGGTTCAGCCGAACCAGGGATTGGTCGAATCATAGTCAGCTCCACTCTCCACCTCCTTTCACCAGTCACCTCCATGTGGGTCCCTAAAGCGGTTCCCAAGTGTTTGGCCCCACTTTAAGTCAGTTTCACCTAACTTTTGGGCCCTCCGATTCGTGGGAAGCTGATGTGGCGAGCGTCGATTGGTCAGAGTTGTGCTTCTTCGCCACGTGATCGTGTCTTCACTTCATTTATTCAAATATGTTCCTGCATTCTCATAATCTCCAAGGACATGTGGGACTTTATCAATTCTAAACCTATATGCAGGTAAAGGATGCTAATTCCCTTTTATTCCTGAGGTCTATGACAGTCGGATTTGGTACTTAACAACCGTCAACAAACTCCCCCAAGCTTACCCTTTGCTCATCGTCGAGCAAAGTCAAGACTTAGGCTCGGTGGATCAGGAGTTGCTACCATGTTTTATTTCTCTAAAGTACCATGCCTACAACCAAGTATTCTACCTTGAATTGAATATGTTGGCAATGGTAGTCTCACCCTTTTTACCGTAGTCCTCATGGGGCTTTTGGCTTCTCCTCGTCTTGGGTAGTTGAGAGAAAGAATGGTAGATGTGAAAGTTTACTCTCTCACTTATTGTTCCACTTTCATCTAGAGGTTTTCAAAATTTTTGAAAAGAAAAGAGAAGAATTCCTAGAATGATACTCTCGTATCACTCAATGTGTTTTAGTTCCTTACCAAGGTATTATTTTGCCTCTTTTCTCCTACTTCTAATAAGGCTCATGTGGGTCTCAAGGTAGAGAAAATCATGAGGCATATTTGCATCAATTATTTTGTATAGTCAAAAAGCATATCATAGAAGAATACTAATCATGCAACCAAGATCAAGCTTGTGCATATATTTGGAAGTGAAAATATAAGAGGAAAATTGGAAGAAAGAAAAAGAAATGGGTTGGTGACTCCTTTTTGTATGATTCTTCTCCCTATCTTTTTATTTTATAGAACATGGCTATGAATACATACCTCTCCTTTTTTTGTCATCATGCTCAAGAAGATCTCTTTCTTCTTTTGTAAGCATCAAGAATTTTCTACTATCATTTTGTATGTATCCATTTAGCTCATGTCTCATTTGGCATGGATGTGAGGATAGAGGATCATAATTGTTTGGAGTCTTTATTTGGTGGATGCAAACTTCTGGAGTAGAAGTTAGCATATGGTAGGGAATAGAATATTTTTTGGCTAAACCTCTAATGTAGAGGGAGAGCAATTTTTATGGTGGATATGCACAAGACTTTGATCATGAAAGCATGAAAAGATTCTAACAAGGGTCTAACTATTTGACCAAACTCAAAATGATTGCAAGCAGCATATGTATAGGATATTGCAATTGATTAACATATGGCTCTGGTAGGAATGTCTCATCATTTGAGGAACTCAACTTTTTTTGTATTTTTGAAAATAAAATCTCTGGATTCCAGTTTTCACTTAGAATAAGATTATAGTTACTCCACTCTATCGTATCATATTCCACAACAACCTAGACTTAGATCATGCACTTGCTACCCACAAGTTTTCAAGTTCAAGGTGATATACTTAAGCAAACAAACTCAAAACTTGGAGAATGCTAAGTTGCAAAAAGGGGACGAAAGGAAATTAAAACATTGCAACTGTTCACCATATCCAAAGTGTGGGAATTAAACATTCCTACCATGCATAGCTACCTTGTATTTTTATGATTTTTTAATGCAATGCGGGAAATAAATGGATAAGGGAAACGGGTTACCACACGTGGGGTCCTCTCCCAAGCTTGTTCTTTTGCTCATGGTCTACGATAGGGATTGAATACGAAAGTAGGTCATCAAGTCTGATTGGCCTTGCTGCAGCGTTGAGCTGATTTCTCTAAGCTGTTCATCGGTCTGCTCCTGCCACTGATGAGTTTCTTGAACATATTGATAAAGTGTCTTGAATCTCTGTGGTTCTCATGTCCAATTTGCCCATCCTTTGGGTGATCTCCGTAAATCTTTGGTCACAAAAGCCTCATGCCGAGAATGAGCGTTAAGCACCAAACTGAAGCTTGATGACTCTGTGGCCTATACATGGTACCAGCTAGGTCCTTGTGCCCATTGTTCACTACTAGCTGATTGCCATGACAAACCTCCAGCCTCATAATATTGCGGGGGATGTTGAGGTTCTTCTCGACATGCATCTTGTGAACCTGCCAAACATATTACTCCTGTGAGCATCCTCTCTTGGCTAGAGAGTAATGGTTAGCGCCTGACACTTATATAAATGATATTCTGGGTTAGGAAGCAGAATTTCATTTGTATACTCAGGGAAGAAAAACACAAGGGATCCATCGATACCATGTTTCAACGTATGGCCCTTCACTAAATACTCCTTATCTATTATTTCACAAGGTTTGGTGATGTACAAAACGTGTACATTTTCCAAGGCCCCAGCATTAAGCGCAATGCGAGTGATTAGTGAAGTGCATTCAATGGGTCCCTTCATCCTAAATTGTTCTAACCTTTGTTTGATCATTATTTTCATAGGAGAGATTTTTATCTTTTTGACCATGGCATAAAGGATCATCAATTCATCAATGAAGGGTTACGCGGAGGCTACGCTAGCCGAAAACAAAAAACTTTTTACCGCGCAAACCAGGAACACTTGCAAGTAAGGGCCGATAGATCGTTACCGATTGGAGTAGAGTGCAGCGGAATAGCCAATCGGGGCAATCCAATCCGGAACAGCGTAGCCGATTCCCTGAGAGCCGATACGTCAATCGACGATTCGAGTCGTCCGGCCGTGTTCTCACGCCTCGCTCCGATACGCCCGACCGCAGCGATCCCCACCACACCGATCGCTCCGATTGCAGCCGATCCGAAGCCGATCAACGGCGCGCAACGTAGCGCCCTCTACCGGTATCCACACGTCCGGGGACGAACGCCGTACACCCGTGTGCTAGCACGCGATGCAAGGCTAGGGTTTGGCTCGAAAGTGGGAGGGTTTCCGTGGAGATTGATCTCGGCGACTTCGTTGCACGCGATGCAATTGACGTGTCACGCTCTCCACCCCTCCCTCCTTTATATAGAGTTGGCCGACGGGACTAGTGGCCGATTAGGACTCTATTTTGAATCGGATCTCATCCGTATCTCATAGAGTTGGCCGCCGATACGTCGTAAGCCCATAGGACTCTATCCGATCGGATCCCTATCCGATCGAGCCGTATCCGAGTCCAACTCGAATATCTATTCTATCCCCTTAAGCGTGCGACCCGTAGGTTCAGGTATACTCGGTTTCGGCTATAGTCTATCTTAGCCGATCGTCGGCTCGAGTCTAACTCAGCCGACGTCAACGACGACGCCTAGCAGCACATATTGACACCAAGTATACAAGAATAATATCGGCTCGAACCTGTAATGTTTACACAAATCCCTTTGCCTCACGATACCGTTAAGCTATAGGCAAGATGTGTGCCATCCCTTCAATAGCTTAACCATTCACTCGAACCGTATTGGATTATCTGTCGTTGATTGACTCCTCAATCAACTTAGCATGGCCATGCATTTCCATAATCCATTACCTCGAGGGCCCAGAGATATCTCTCTAAAGGAGGGGCAAATTCCATCTTGATCATTCACATCCCACTCCATGTTTCATAGCAAACCCGAAAACTACCTTTATAACTACCCGATTACGGAATAGCGTTTGGTAGTCCCAAAGTAGGCTACTACACATGTTGGAATCCATGGTGATCTCAGGTCTAAGGACTTTGTACCAACACTACCCGAGACCAACTAATGGCACATTAATTCTGTAGTGTCTCATGGTGGGTCTATCCAACAATGTGTTCTCCAACACATATGTCCATGTTTATTGATTTGGTATCTCCATACCCATGATCTATGAGACATGATCATCAATCAATAAACATGCCGATCTTAGAATCATATTTGTTCCAACAATATGACATATGATCGGGATCGTTTAGAAATAGATTCATACATATCGAGTCTCATAAATAAGTCACGTACTTATTGATCAATACAAGATGTCTATTTCATGGAACTGAATAACACTTTATTCATAAATACATAAACATTGACGTGATATCCAACATCTCCATGTTGCCTCTAGGGCATATCACTAACAATCTCCCACTTGCACTAGAGTCAATCATGTAAGTATCTAATACCCATTGCTCTTGTGTGCGCCTCATGCTTCGGCCGAGGGAGAGGTTTTGTCGGCGGATCGACTATGTCGAGATCCGTGTGCACTTTGCATATCTTGACGTCACCTCTGTCCACTATCTCACGGATGAGATGATATCGCCGAAGTATGTGTTTGGACTTCGATGTGACCTCGGCTCCTTGGCTTGCGCAATGGCTCCACTATTATCACAATAGAGAGACATTGGACCAGCCGCACTGGTCATCACACCAAGCTCGAAACGAATTTCTTGATCCAAACAGCCTCCTTTGCGGCTTTCGAAGCAGCAATGTACTCGCCTCCGTTGTAGAATCGCAACGTATCCGCTTGGAACTCTTCCAGTGATCTGCGCCTCCGTTCGGGCGAGAACACGAACCCAGATTGCGATCTATAATCATCCTTGTCCGTTTGGAAGCTAGCATAGGTGTAACCACTTA
Source organism: Oryza australiensis (assembly GCA_019925245.2). Classification (NCBI taxonomy): domain Eukaryota; kingdom Viridiplantae; phylum Streptophyta; class Magnoliopsida; order Poales; family Poaceae; genus Oryza; species Oryza australiensis. Next base: position 1,441,695 of record JAIFGZ020000436.1, read on the forward strand.
CAACGAGCTCTTCTTCACCTCCATAGACTAGGAACATATCCTTAGTTCTTCTCAAGTACTTAAGGATATTCTTTACGGCGATCCAGTGACCTTCACCTGGATCGGCGGTATCTGCTCGTAGCACTCAAAGCGTACGAGACATCGGGCGTGTACAAAGCATGGCATACATGATGGATCCAATTGCCGAAGCATATGGAACCATACCCATCTTATTCCGCTCATCATGTGTCCGAGGACACGATTCTTGCTAAGATTAATGCCATGTGACATGGGCAAGAAACCTTTCTTGGAATCATGCATGTTGAACCTTTTCAACACCTTGTCAATGTATGTACTCTGGCTTAATCCAATTAGCCTCTTGGATCTATCTCTATAGATCCGAATGCCCAATATATATCTTTGCCTCCCTAAGTCTTTCATGGAAAAACTATTTTTCAATGAAGACTTGACGGATTGTAGCATAGGGATATCATTTCCAATCAACAATATGTCATCCACATATAAGATTAGAAATACAATTGCGCTCCCACGACCTTTTTGTAAACACAGGCCTCTTCTTCATTTTTGATGAAACCAAACCCTTCGATTACTTCATCAAAACGAATATTCCAACTCCGAGATGCTTGCTTCAATCCATAAATGGATTTCGTAGCTTGCATATCTTTTCAGCGATTCTGGATCGACAAAACCCGAGGTTGTATCATGTATACATCCTCGCTTAGGTTTCCATTTAGGAAAGCCGTTTTGACATCCATCGCCATATCTCATAATCGAAATATGCAGCAATCGCTAGGATAATCGAATAGATTTAAGCATTGCGACGGGCGAGAAGGTTTCATCATAATCAACTCCTTGAATCTGTTTAAAACCTTTCGCCACCAATCGCGCCTTATAGATGTGAACATTTCCATCCATATCGGCCTTTTTCTTAAAAACCCATTTACACTCAATGGTTTTGACACCATCAGTGGATCAACCAAGTTCCAAACTTGATTGTCGTACATGGATTCTATTTCGGATTTCATGGCTCCAAGCCACTTGTTGGAATCGGGTCCCACCATCGCTTCCTCATAGGTCTTAGGCTCATCGTTGTCTAACAACAATATATCACGTTGTTCCTTGTGTACTGCGGGTGCACGACGTGATCTTTCGACTCTGTGGGCTGGTGTGTCTACAACCGGTGGCGCAACACTTTGCTCCTCTGTTGTGGTTACGTGGTCGCTGAAACGTTTTTTGGTGTTTCTTGAACTTCTTCAAGATGCACCCTGCTCCCACTAACCCTTCTTGAAAGAAACTCTTTCTCCAAGAAGACACCGTGTCGGGCGACAAACACTTTGCCTTGTTCCCGATTATAAAAGTAATATCCCTTAGTTTCCTTAGGATATCCCACAAAGAAGCACTTGTCGATTTGGGTGTGAGCTTGTCGGACGTAAACGTTTTACATAAGCCTCACATCCCCAAATTTTGAGAAAAGACAAACTAGGGGTTGCCCTGTCCATATCTCATATGGTGTCTTTTCAACCGACTTAGATGGAACTCTATTTAGTGTGAGCGCTGTTTCAAGAGCATATCCCCTTAAGGATAACGGAAGATCACTTTGGCTCATCATCGACCGCACCATGTCCAACAAGGTGCGATTTCTCCGTTCGGACACTCCATTCAATTGTGGAGTTCTGGCGGAGTCAAGCGTGGAACAATTCCACAATCTTTCGAGATGATTTCCAAACTCTTGGCTCAAGTATTCTCCTCCACGATCCGATTGTAGAAACTTGATTGTTTTCCCTAAATGATTCTCAGACTTCATTCTGAATTCTTTGAACTTTTCAAAGGATTCGGACTTATGCCTCATTAAGTAGATATAACCATATCTACTAAAGTCATCGTAAAGGTAATGAAGTACGATAACCACCTCGGCCGTTGAGCTCATTGGTCCACATACATCGGTATGTACGAGTGCCAATAAGTCACTTGCTCTCTCACTATGTCCCGTGAAAGGTGCCTTTGTCATCTTACCAAGTAAACAAGACTCACATGTCTCAAATGATTCAAAATCAAAAGAGTGAAGCAATCCATCCTTATGGAGCTTCTCCATGCGTTTCTTATTTATATGGCCTAAGCGACAATGCGGATAAACGTGGGGTTTATATCATTAGAGAGTTGCCTTTACGAATTAATGTTATAGATGGGAGATGCTTCAAGATTCAAAACGTATAATCCATTCATCAATGGAGCATGAAAATAGAACATATCTTCGAGATATATTGAACAACCATTGTTCATTGATCTAAAATCATATCCTTCCGCTTGCAAACATGAAGCGGAAATAACGTTTTGACATAGTGTTGGAACACAATAACAATTATTCAATTCCAAAACTAATACCGAAGGTAGATGAAGTGGTACTTGTGCCGACGCAACGTAGCAACGCTTGTTCCATTGCCGACGCGCAGTTCACCTCGCCCTTTCTCAATCCTCTACTTCTTCTCATTCCCCGCAACGACTTGCAAATATGAGCTACCGATTCGGTATCAAATACCCAAGAGTCGTAGGTGAAGTAGCAAGATTAATGTCTATAACATTAATACCTGAGCGAAGTCGTACTTTGCTTCTTTTTGAGATCCTCCATGTACTTCTTGCAGTTCCTCTTCCGGTGGCTGTCTCCTTGCAATAGAAGCAAACGACATCGATGCCGCCGACCCCTTCTTGCCCTTCTTTGCATTGGAGGCACTCGCGATCTCATCGGGAGTTAACTTCCTCTTGGTGCAAAGCTTCTTGACAGTGGTTTGCGCTTAGCCTTCGCATCATCATCACATGATGACCGTTTTCTGGATACTCTCCTCCTGTCTTTAGCATCCCATGCAATTCAGCCAAGGTTGTATCCATATTGTTCATGTGATAATTTAATATGAATGGCTCGAAGCTCGGAGGGAGCGGCGGAGAATCACATCGGTAGCCAACTCTTGGCTAAGGGGAAAACCTAGTTTTTCCGGACTCTCAATGTAGCCAATCATTTTTATCACACGCGGATCGACGGGATTCCCTCAACAAGCTGCACGCAAACAAGGACTTCGAGGTGTTGAACCTCTCGGCCCGAGCTTGGTTCTCAAACATGCCACGCAGTCCCGAATAATAGTGTGAGCATCACTTGCTCTCATATTGCTTCGAAGCTCGGGGACATTGTAGCAAGCATGAGACAGCTTATGTCTAGGGCATCATTAGTGTGCTTCTCGTAAGCTCTCCGTGCAGTTGCGGTGGCATTAGTTGGCAAATCCTCGGGATAAGGTACTTCAAGAACGTACTCCTTACGCTCTTGCTTGAGAACAATTCTCAAGTTCCGATACCAATCCATAAAGTTTGTTCCATTTAATTTTTCCTTTTCGAGAATAGATCGCAAATTAAAGGTACTGGGTGTAATATTAGCCGCCATTTATTCTACAACGAAAAAGCAAAGTTTAGCACAATGTTTATGCTATGTCTATTGTTAAACAATTTAACATTAGACTCCCATTACGTATTTTCCACCTTCCCTCTAGGTTACGTATTGGGTCAAGATCCACATGTTAATTAATTTTCTAGTGAGCTTTGGCATCACCGCTAGAAGATTAATAACATCGGTAAGCAACTCCTTGCTAATCACATCTCTATGTGACTCTTGTTGTTGGTGTGGCATCTCCATGCCCCGGCCCAACCTATGCCCCAAGGCCCAAAACTATTTTGATAGCCTTGTTAAGTAAACCAAATGCTCCTGTGTATATGTCCGACATATACCCCTCGTGTTATGATAGAGAATGGCACTCTGCTTTGGCAGACCCACCATTGACGAGCATAACGGTGACGGGTGCAACATTTGGAAGGGCATCATTACTACTTAATTTTGTGAGGGATGCTATCCTATCAAACAAACATATCACATATATGAAAGTAGGTAGAATAGCATATAATGAAATAGTATGGCCCCCTTCACATGGTGATCTCCATCTCCATGCCGGTGTAGAGGATCTCCATCTTCATCACCGTTCTTCCAGTGCCGAATGCTTGATTTCTTCAAACTAAGCTACTACTATAGAAGCTCTAATTGAAGATTACATCGACTCGTAGGTCGTGAAAGAATATTACAAGCATTGCACGTATGAAAGAATATTACGGGATTGCACATATGAAAGAATATTACATGCATCACATGCATCTCATACATCTCATACATACAATAGGGCCATACCATCTCAAAGCATTCTCTGCAAAAACAAGTTAGGCGTAGAAACGTTTTCTACTTATCGCAGAGATACGGCATCGAGACGACCTATAAGGGGGTACACCACACGAAATTCATAGATCCAATCTATGAATTCGCTTACGAAACCATGTCGGCATAATCATATTATGTCGTCCCGATACACTATCAAGGAGATGGTTTGCGTAGGCGCGAGGCGCTAACAAGATCGGACTACGAGATAGCTTCGGTATAATCACATTATACCGTTCCGATACACTATCAAGGAACGCTATCTCGAACCCAACTCAAACCGAGTTACATGGAAATTGCTTCGACGTAATCACATTACGTCGTTCCGATACACTATCAAGGAACGCAATTACCATTAACTCTCCTCAACGAATCCCGTAAAACCGATTGATCTAATCAACCCGTGCGCAAAACTTGTTCCAGATCCAATCTAAAACCCGAACTAAGCAAGATTAGCTCGATACCACCGAAGGGTTACGCGGAGGCTACGCTAGCCGAAAACAAAAACTTTTTACCGCGCAAACCAGGAACACTTGCAAGTAAGGGCCGATAGATCGTTACCGATTGGAGTAGAGTGCGGCGGAATAGCCAATCGGGGCAATCCGATCCGGAACAGCGTAGCCGATTCCCAGAGACCCGATACGTCAATCGGCCGATTCGAGTCGTCCGGCCGCGTTCTCACGCCTCGCTCCGATGTGCCCGACCGCAGCCGATCCCACCACGGCCGATCGCTCCGATTGCAGCCGATCGAAGCCGATCAACAGCGCGCAACGTAGCAGCGCCTCTACCGGTATCCACACGTCCGGGACGAACGCCGTACACCCGTGTGCTAGCACGCGATACAAGGCTAGGGTTTGGCTCGAAAGTGGGGAGGGTTTCCGTGGAGATTGATCTCGGCGACTTCGTTGCACGCGATGCAATTGACGTGTCACGCTCTCCACCCTCCCTCCTTTATATAGAGTTGGCCGACGGGACTAGTGGCCGATTAGGACTCTATTTTGAATCGGATCTCATCCGTATCTCATAGAGTTGGCCGCCCATACGTCGTAAGCCCATAGGACTCTATCCGATCGGATCCCTATCCGATCGAGCCGTATCCGAGTCTAACTCGAATATCTATTCTATCCCCTTAAGCGTGCGACCACAGTAGGTTCAGGTATACTCGGTTTCGGCTATAGTCTATCTTAGCCGATCGTCGCGGCTCGAGTCTAACTCGCCGACTGTCAACGCGGCGCCTAGCAGCACATATTGACACCACAGTATACAAGAATAATATCGGCTCGAACCTGTAATGTGTACACAAATCCCTTTGCCTCACGATACCGGTTAAGCTATAGGCAAGATGTGTGCCATCCCTTCAATAGCTTAACCATTCACTCGAACCGTATTGGATTATCGTCCGTTGATTGACTCCTCAATCAACTTAGCATGGCCATGCATTTCCATAATCCATTACCTCGAGGGCCAGAGATATCTCTCTAAAGGAGGGGCAAATTCCATCTTGATCACTCACATCCCACTCCATGTTTCATAGCAAACCCGAAAACTACCTTTATAACTACCCGTTACGGAATAGCGTTTGGTAGTCCCAAAGTAGGCTACTACACATGTTGGAATCCATGGTGATCTCAGTCTAAGGACTTTGTACCAACACTACCCGAGACCAACTAATGGCACATTAATTCCCTGTAGTGTCTCATGGTGGGTCTATCTAACAATGTGTTCTCCAACACATATGTCCATGTTTATTGATTTGGTATCTCCATACCCATGATCTATGAGACATGATCATCAATCAATAAACATGCCGATCTTAGAATCATATTTGTTCCAACAAATATGACATATGATCAGGGATCGTTTAGAAATAGATTCATACATATCGAGTCTCATAAATAAGTCACGTACTTATTGATCAATACAAGATGTCTATTTCATGGAACTGAATAACACTTTATTCATAAATACATAAACATTGACGTGATATCCAACATCTCCATGTTGCCTCTAGGGCATATCACTAACAATCAACTCTAATATGCCTAACATCTTCTCAAGGAAATATAGTGAACGCTACCCATTTATGCATGAACCTTAAGGTAGGATTATGAATGTCATTAACTCTTGGCTTACTACAAAAGGTTTCACCATTTGCCAAAAACTGTGTTTATTAGAATTGATAACCTTGACTCCCAGTTCACAGAATATTGTTCAGCAAAATGAATAAGGAGACTAAATTATTTCCATATGTAGTAGTATTCCTTTCCAAAAAATCTGAAAGTAATACCATCTCCTATTTCTTTTAGAGTGCAAAGAAATTGAATGGTAAAAAGACGTGAACCTTCTTCTCCCACATGTGCAAAATTATGCCATCCTATGGTATGCCGAACATTAAGGAAGCCAATATTCATACCTGTTTTGGTGAGCAATTCCGAGTTCTATACTCGGGTGTGAGCAAAGTCCTGGTCCTTGAGAAGGACGTAGGCTTGTCTCTCTCGATCGTCCCTCAGATCAAGATCGGTGTCAGAGAGGAGTGGTGAAGCATGAGTGCTTGCTTGTCCCCTCGATCCAGCGGCTTGCGGTTCATCTTGTCTTGTCGGGCTAGGTACATAGCCAGTGGATGGAGCTAAGCTTGAATTGCTTGAGCTTGTCCCTGATGCTTTGCACATAGCACCGAACAACCACTTGACACCTTTCTTCATATCAGCAGCTGCAAAAGAACAAGAACACAAGAACACTTGGAATGGGTTAAGGCTTTGTTAAAACAAGTCAGCCGTTCGAGAGTTAGCAGTTCTTGTGGAGCTTGGTCGCCACCACAAATCGTTCTTGCGTGAAACCATGCAGAGGAAACTTCAAATGCAAAGAAATTTTGGGAAATATTTTTTATAAACTTAGGACAATAACATTAAGGGAACACAAGAGAGGAAGAGAGAACAGCAAATAAGTGCAACTTAATTTGGGGCAAGGAAAGAAAGCTCTATGCCTTGCCTTTTATAGAGTGAGCTCACCCTTGGTTCGGCCGAACCAAGGGGTGCTCCTCTCTCCTCTAAACTTTGGATTTCCTAGTCCAAGCATCAAAGCATAGTACACAACAAAAAGTTTGAGAACTAGGGGGCTCCACTAGGGTTTGGCCAAACCCTTATGGTGTGCTTTGGCCCCCACCCAAGAATCCAATGCTCAATTATGCAATTTAGATCAGCAATGTGCAGGTTTGGTGGTTGGAATCGAAGGAAAAAGTTTGTCATGATGAGCACAACAATTCTCAATATTAAAATCCTAAATTCAAATATTTTTCTATGCATGATTTGCAAAAGTAAACATACCATGCTAGTATGCAAGAATTTAAATTAAAAATTGCAAGGAAATTAAATATGCATTTGGAAAATAAATATGGGGGTAGATACCGATTTACCTATCGGCAAGGACTTCTTATTTCAAGTACGACGAGCGGGACTTCCTTCGTGCAGTTAAGCTGTTTGCACCGTCCGGTCTCGGAGAAGTAGATGTGGATGACTGCACTTGTTTCGCTCACCACACCATCTTGGTCTTCTCTTGTTTTACCGGTGTGATCGAGGATTTTCTGAACTTCGGCGATGGTTGAACTGATGCCGCCTGCCTCACAGTCTTTTTGATTTTCCATTGTGATGGTAATTTCTTTTCCAGGAATTTCATCATGAACTTGATGAGGCTGTCCTTCTTTGGGGGTTTCACTTCGACTTCTTTTATATTCTTTGTGTTCGTCCCATATTTGATTCTGACCATTGAACACTGCTCCACTCTTGGTGGAAAATTGAATTTTTCCTCCTTTTCATTGATGTGGACTCGGCTTTCTTCGACTCCTACATCGATGTGGGCATCCGCGGTGTTTAGGAACGGTCGCCCAAGAATGAGCAACGTTCTCTTATCGACATCCATGTCGAGCATAATCAACGAGAATGAAACAACCCCAAATTTTCACCAGAATGTCTTCGGCAATTCCCACCGAATAGTGCACTAAAGAATCAGCCAACTGCAACCGCATCGGAGTTAATGATAGAGTGGTGTAATTCAGCCGGTCGAAAACCTCCTTGGGCTTAACGCTAATGCTTGCTCCAAGGTCACATAGGACATAGTCGAATTGTTGTGCCCTAATTGAACAGGTAATTGTGGAGCACCACGGATCTTTCTTCTTCTCAGGAAGCTGATTGAGTATAGCTGTGTTATATTCCTCTATCAACTCAATGATCTCCGTGGTTGGCATCGGCCTTTTGTTGTTGAGGATGTCCTTGAGGTAGTGAGCATAAGTGAGAACTTGTATCGCATCCATCAGAGGGACATTGATATGGATCTTCTGGATAACCTCAACAAAACGAGCAAACTGCTCGTCCATGGTTGGCTTCCTGTTGCGATGATGGAATGGCAACAAGGTTGTGTCATGAAACTCATTTGGAGTCGTGTTTTGTCATGCCCAAAAAATAGAACACTATATTTCGTTTGTGAGTGCATAAATCCTTGTCTCAGGAGGCAAGGTACACATTACATAGTTGGTAAATAACAGAGTAAACAAGCGGAAGCATAGATAGAGTACTTTATTACATGGGCGACCAAAGGCCCAACACTGAAAGATAAACAAATTAAAAAATGGCAACTATGATGGGACACCACAGGTGCTTCGACGGTAGGCACGAGCTAGACACCAAAGCATTCAACTTCGAAACACTCCTCTGCTGTGAGGGGAAAAAGGAGCAAGGCTGAGTACAACTACCGTACTCAGCAAGCCATGCTGGGAGAATGCAAATACAATGCAGGGGAGTACAAAGAATTCATATATAAGGCTATTTTGCAGAATACCAATATTTCAAAACATTTAAATATTTAAAGGCATTTATGTAAATCTCGAGCCTATCTCTAATCATATTATTATCAAGTCACGCACAGACGCGATCTTGCCTTGACCTAGGCCAACAAGTGCTAACTCCAATTATTTCAATTTTAAACATAACTAAATTCTAACTTAGGTACATTGCTCGGCTTGCCCATAACTGAGGGCGTGGCTATTCGAATAGATTAAACTCTGATCAGAGGTGTACATCTTTACCCACCAGACATGTCTTTCTCACATGTTGCGACGTGCCACTTGCCTCCATGGCATACCGACGAAAGCCATGACATAACTCATCATTTAATACTGCCCTAAACAATGAAGACCAACGTAGACTTCCCCCGCCATGCGCCCTGGGTCGAGCAGACAGTCTATGCCTCCAGGCATCTTTACTCGTTCCGAGCCTTCACTTGCCAGAGACGTCAGCCCTTCCTAGGGCTTCAACCATCCCTATCCATGTCTTTTCTATTCAGGATCATACTAAACAATGTGTTAAGCCTTACCCATTAGACATGTGGTAGTACTGAATATGCTTTGCAACAAAGGCCCGAAGACCAGTCCTTATGATGGCCGAGGTGCGACTAAGAAAACCATGCACCTCGTGCCTGGCCGAAAGCATGGTTGGGGGAAATTTTGAAGGGGAAATTTATTGTCATAGCTAAACAACCAAAATTTCCATTTATTTACAAATTATTTCTTAGTCTAATTGTTGAAAACATCTAATTGTTTCTATTTGAGCAGAGCTAAACATATTCCTAAATTTTACTAGTAAGCACCACATATATAAAGTACTCACTAGTTTTATTTTTTATAGTGTTACCAAGGTTAATAATAACACAATTAATAAGGCTATAACTGTGATCCTCAAAATATGCACTTTTGAAAATATATAAAATGATGAAGAAAATTTTTGCGAATAAATTTGTTGTGTGCTTAATCCTAAAACATTTAAAATCTCCTAACATTTATTTGCTTTTTCCTTATTTTAATTTAGGAAATTCTAATTTTTTTAATTTTTGGCTCTTATTTTTGAAAAATCCCAATTTGGATTTTAATTCAAGGAAACATCAAAAAATTTGGTTTAATCAACCTTAAACCCTAGATCAAATTCTCTCCAAATTTTCCTAAACTTTCTTTTTCCTTTTCCCTTATTATTTTTCCTTTTCCTTTTTTCTTTTTCTTCTTTTTCTTTTTCCCTCCTTTCCATCTTTCCCTCCTTTCTTCCTCCTCTGCTCGGCCCCGAACCACGGCCGCCGCAATTTGAGCCGCCGCGCCGTGGGCGTTGGCCTCGTCCACTCGAGCGCACAACCCACCTCAAGGCATCCTCATCCTCTTGTACAAGTGGGCACCCGTGGTTGGAGCACCATCGTCATCGTCCCAATCCATACCGAACCGACATGGATTCACCGCCATTGTCCCTGTTATCCCGCGAGCTCAAACCGAATTCAATCTCTATAAATAGAGCATTTTGGACCAAATTTCCTCCACAACATTTCTTCCTCATCTTCTCCTCTATCTTTCCCCCAAGATTTCTGCAACTCTTACAACCTAAGTAGCTCGAATTCTAAGGAAATCCGAAGAAGAACACTGAAGAACCCTAAATAGCCGCACCGAGCCAATCTTCAAAATTCGGCATCCACAATTGGTTTCTCTCCAAATTGAAGGTATCATCGTGTTCCTCATACCAAGAGCTTATTTCCCCTAACAACCCCGAACCAAATAGTCGCCGGAGGCTCACTGCTGGCGAGCCGCTACACCTCCTCTGTTTCGACCACCGCCGCATGCATGCCGCTAGCCTTCCCCAGTGCTTTCCTGACCAAGTAACCGCCCTAGCTAGCACCACCACACACCGTAGAAGCTCTGAAGCCCATTACCTAGGTTGCGCCATCATCGGAATGCCGCCGCAACATGCCCCGCTGCCGACGCTGTAGGCTCACCGTCGCCGGCTTGCTACATCATCTTTCCGACCTAGCCAAGCCCAAAAATGGGTTCATCATAGTGTCGAAACTTGGTTTCGGCAATGTAATTTTTTGGATCGCAGTCAAGATCACCAAGCACAATGGGTTAGATTGGAGAAGAAGATTTAGACAGGCTCAGGCCCTCTCGTGAGGTAATACCCTACTCCTGTTTCGGTGGATTCGATCCGCCGAGTGTCTTTATTGATCTCGTGATCTAAGGCTGAAAGCTAAAAGCTGATCTCCTATCGGAATTATCCCTCAAGGGACACCCCTTACCCCCCTTATATAGTCTTGGGAGGTTGGTTTACAGATCGGAAACCCTATCTTACTCTAAGTCAGTTTCCTCAATCTTACCAAACCGTGACTATGGGCCGCTGCCTTATCTCTATGGGCAACGTAACACCCAAGTCATGTTTGGTTTATAGATATGGCAGGTGCAACCTATTCCTACCTCCAGTCGGATAAGCTTGCCATGTAGATACCCGATTGCCATAATCTCCACAGTAGCCCCCGAGTCCTTTTCAGTCGACGAGACAACTCAGCTTCAAACCAAAACATTACGCAGCCAAAATCCTCTTTGGCCGAGTGCTTCTGGCGCCGAGTGATTCCATCATCTCTGCCTGAATCTTCCCGAGTGGCTCCAAAGACTGTGAAGGGCTGGAAAATATCTCAAAAATTCTCAAAAATAAATATCTAGGTGCATCTCCTGATGCACCTAATTAGGTGTAGCCCCCGACTATATGGTTAGTCAAAATCAGACTAATCGTATAGTCAGGAACTATAAAAAATCATCCTCATGTAATGCTTAGCTCATGCTAAAGCAATCATAAAAAATTTCATCACTCGGTAAGCTCATGCTCATCCGAGTAAATTTGCCCGAGTCACCTCAGAACAAATAACTCAATCAATCCTTATGGATAAAAAGCACTCCGTATGTTCGTACTTATCCGAGTGGATCTGCCCGAGTCATCTCGGAACAAATATTTTGATCATCCCTCATGGGTAAATAAGTTTCTCAATCGTATGAAAAACACGACCAAGTTATTAAATAGCTCTTGCCATAATACCGGTCTCAATCTAAAAAGATCTTCACCAAGGTGGAAAAAATAGCATTGAGTTAATCACTTAATCAAATGCTAAAAAATCAAACAGCCCTTGTCATCGAGGCAGCTATAAAAAGCTTAGCTGTTGGTCACCTCCCAAGTTGCATCGTGCCAGCTTCTCATGAAGTCAAGCAAACCGCGGTATGAAAGGATTTCCAAAGGTATAGGGCATTCGGACACGTGCATATTGCCAAGGCAAATCTGCTTAAGCTCATCCGCTTAAGTCCCTAAGGACAGGCGTCGGGCCACACCTTAGCCGGGCCGCAGATTCTCTCATGGGCTCGGCCCAATCACAAGAAAACCTAGCACAACCCTCAAATCTTTCTATAAAGCCTCGAGGTCATCCCCGCCACTTCGTCTTCCCAAAATTTCCTCTTTTCGCAGCGCTGTTCACCAGCTCCCTGCGAAAAACCCTAGACTCGCGCGCACTCAAATCCATCCACCTAGGAGCTCGCTTCTTGCCACAAACCAGCTTCCGCAGCCAATCTCCCAAGATCCCTTGCTTAAGCCCCATCCTTTCTGACCAGATCCACTTCCCACCCAAACCACTCTCATGGCGGATGAAAAGAAAATCCCCTTCGACCAATGGGCCACATCAGATGTGAGGGAATCTACCCTCAAGGAGATGGTGAAGCACGACGTGCTTCCCCCCAAGGAGATCGTGGGCTGGCGCCCGGCGACGGGTGAAGATTTCCCAACCCCGACACCGGTGAGCTTGTTGTCTTTACCTCTTTCTTTTACTGCGGATTCAGCCTCCCCACTTCCGAGTTCTTTAGAGGGCTTTTGGATTATTATGGTCTTCAACTCTACCATCTGAACCCCAACTCCATGCTTCACATTGCTCTTTTCATCCACGTGTGTGAAGCTTTCCTTGGCATCCTCCCCCACTTCCAACTCTTTCGTCGCATGTTCTATCTCAAGCCGCATCCCAACAAGGACCAGTCCTGCGTTGTTGGCAGGACAGGCTTCCAACTCCGCGGATCCCTCCGCAAGGAGTATTTTTCTCTCCCTTTGAAATCTTCAAATAAGGGATGGCACGCGGGCTGGTTCTATATCAGCAATCTCGAACCCAGCCTGTCAACCTTTGTCGGCCTTCCCCCTGTACCCACGTAAACTTGGAGCACAGTTCCAGTGGCTCAAGATTGGGATGAGGCCAACAAACTGCTTGCGAAGATCCTGACGATGAAGCAGAAAGGTCTTCGCAGCGAGCAGATCACTCGGCACTTCATCAGGTGCTGACTGGCTCCAATCAAAGAGCGGTCGAAGCCGGCCTTCGAGTACGAAGGCGGGAAGGACCCCAATTGGGAAGATCAAGATCCACTCAGTTACGAGATCCTGAAGATCCGGATGTACAAGATCTTCTCGACTGGAATTGCAGTCGAGCGCGCCCTCATTCTGCCGGTTCTTCCCTTCAACATCCATCGGCCTCCTCCTCCGGTAAGCCGACTGACTTCTTTGTATTGTCTTGCAACCTTGATGTCATTCCTCTTAGTATTGTGAGAATCTCTCTCGCAGGAAAATGCTTCGGTTATTTCAAAACCGTACAAGGTGCCTCACGATGACGTGCCGCTTCGTCCTGCCAAGAAGCCGACTGGCGGGATAAAGATCCAAAGCGATCCAGTCGGGAAACGGGCGGCCCCGAGTGAGGACACCAACAAGCGGGCGAGCAAGAGGAGGCTCGTCATCGACGACTCGGACGATGATGTCCCAGCTCCTCCAGCAGAAGTGACCCCTCCAAGGCCGTCGCCGAAAGCGGCGCCGAAGATCCGCCGGTCGTCCAGGTATGCTTCATGACTGAAGTCCGACCTTCTTGTTGAAAATTTCCTTTGTCTTCATTCTGACTGCGTTCGTTGCTGCAGGAGGCCCCAGGACATAGATCCTACCGGGAAGGATGAGGGGCCTACTCCAGCTCGCCGCTCCCGAGGCGTCCAAGCCGCAGAGCCAAGACCTCGGAGCCCTCTCCCAAGCGAGAGCGCTTCGGGCAAAAAACCCTCACCTCCGAAGAAGAACGTCCCGAGGAAGGAGCCCCGACCGCGCCCAGACATCCCTGGGCCGGGAACCACGGCCGCAGAAGCTCCTGTGCCTGCGGCTCAGTGGAGCCTCGACCGAGGATCGCCGGCGGAAAGCCGAAGAAGGAGGCCAGCTGCAAGTTGCTCCCACCCAAGAGTGCAGCCACTGAAGCTGGTAAGTCTTGAATCAAAGTCTTGTCTTAATCTTTCGTGTCTTCATTTGTTCTTCCTAATCTGCCAGCCACAACGGAGGAAATCCCCAGGTTACAGTCTTCTGAATCCTGGGTTCCCCCGATTAAAATCGAGTGGCGAGACTCGGAAGGCTAGAGGCAGGGCATCGTTTTGGACAAGCAAGCCGAAAGCGAAGAAAGGGATGCCCTTGTCAACAGCCTAAACGAGGCGACTCGGCTACTCAACGTAAGCCTTGATCTTTCTTCTGTTGTTGTATCATTGCTTCTCTTCAGTCGGTCAACATTGGATCTTGCATGCAGAAGGAGTATTGTCGGTCCATGGCAAAGTCCGAGGTGCTGGAGAAACTGGTTCCTCATCTGAACTCCTTGGAGGACGTCCAGCGGAAACTAAAGACCACTCAGGAGGAGACCGCGTCGAGGGAGGCGGCCCTGAGGAAGGAAATATCCGAACTCCGGGAGGAGAACCTTGACCTCCGCGGTTCAGTCGGGAGTAAGTCCACTCTTCCCAATTTCTACATGGGTTCTGTGCTGATCTTGGTCGCTGATAGCCTTCTGTGTTTGTAGAAAATTCGTCGGAGGTCCACTCGCTCCAGGTCCAGCTAGAGGCAGTCAGCCTCGGCAAGACCGAGTTGGAGGCCGAGTTTGAAGGATGGCTTCTTCAAAGTAACCTTCTTTGTGCTGCTTTATTTCCGAGTACTTTGCGTGATCAGATTCTTTTGGCAGCTTACAAAGTCAAGACCCGAGCTCAATACGACGTGCTTCTTGAGAGGGTCAAACGAGCCAGAAAGGTCCGGGAAGAGGTTGCCAACACAGCAACGCCAATCTTGCTGTCCTTGTTTCACCAGGGGGTCGGGGCTAGCTCGCTGGAGCCATTGGAAATCTTTGACAAGCTGCGGAGGGCCCCTGACCAATATTTGATGAATATCACCGAGGCCGCCAACATGGGGGCTGGTCTGGCTCTTGCACAGACCAAGTCTCTCTACCCCCGAGTGGATATCAACTCAGTCGGGGAAGGCTTTGCGAATGACACCTCGGACGAGCAAGCGCTGGACATGCTTAGTGAAGCGCAGGAGTCGGCAAAGAAGATTGCCGTCGATGTAGTGAACAACTTTCGGGTTTAATCTGTCTCATGAACATTGTCTTGTACACATTGTATGGCTATGACGCTCTGATGTAAAACTTGTGAATATTCAGTTTATTCATGTTAATGCCCTGATCCGAGTCTTTATGTGAAATTTCTTAAGTAATTTTCGTCCGACTGTCACCGAGCCTAGGCTCGATTAGGCCATCAGAAAACTCTCAGTCTTTAAACACTGAACTCGAATCAAGGAACATTAAGCAATGATAAACCAAATCATGCACAAAGGTTGATGAGGAAAACTATGCTTTATTGACATATGTACAACCCTCGACTGCTAACTCAAGAAGTCATCTTACTTGAGGTTGGCAGTCAAGAATAACATGAAACTTTAGTCAATTTAAGCATAAAATCGTCGAAGATGCTCGATGTTCCAGGAGTTTTCCACCATAGATCCATCTTCATGTTTTAATCGGTATGCGCCTGGCCGAGTCACCTCAGCGATTATGTATGGTCCTTCCCATAAGGGGGATAACTTGTGACGGTCTTTGGTGGTTTGAATCTTGCGCAGAACCAAGTCGCCAACGATGAAAGCTCGTGCTCGAACGTTGCGACTATGGTACCGTCTGAGCCCTTGAAGATATTTTGCCGACTGGATGAGGGCTGCCTCTCGGGCCTCTTCTAGTCGGGTGAGGTCGTCCACTTGGTCGGGGTCATAGCGTTCATCGTTGAAGCTGCGGACTCGGAGGGATTCATACTCCATCTCATTTGGCAACATGGCTTCTGCGCCGTAGACCAAAAAGAAAGGAGTTTGGCCGGTAGCCCGACTGGGTGTGGTCCGCAGAGACCATAGGACCGAGGGAAGCTCTTGGACCCACTTGCCTGCATAAGGGTTTAGACGATCGAACACGCGGGCCTTGATGCCTTGAAGGACCATGCCGTTGGCCCGTTCGACTTGTCCGTTGCTTTTGGGATGTGCGACTGATGCATAACAGATCTTGATTTTGAAATCTTCGCAGAATTCTTTGAAGACGCCTCCCGTGAATTGAGTTCCGTTGTCGGTTATGATCCTGTTTGGGACGCCGAAGCGGTGCACGATGTTGAGGAAGAAATCCCGTGCCTTGTTAGCAGTGATTGTGGCAACCGGCTTGGCTTCAATCCACTTGGAGAACTTGTCGATTGCGACGAAGAGGTGTGTAAATCCTCCTGGAGCTTTCTTGAAAGGGTCGACCATGTCCAAGCCCCATACCGCGAACGGCCAGGATAGTGGGATTGTCTGTAGCTCCTGGGCTGGGACATGGCTCTGTCGGGCGAAAAATTGGCAACCTTCATAGGTTCGTATGACTTTGTCCGCGTCGGAGACCGCAGTAAGTCAGAAAAAACCCTGTCTGTAAGCTTTTCCCACCAGAGTGCGTGCTGCCGCGTGGCTTTCGCAGATGCCCGAGTGGATGTCTTGGAGTAGCTGCCTCCCTTCCTCGGGTGTAATGCATCTCATTAAGATTTCGGAGGGGCTTCTCTTGTATAGTTCAGAGTCAACCATGACATAGGCTTGGCAACGACGTCGGACACGCTCTACCTCATCCCGGTCTTCCGACAGCTCTTGCTATGTTAAAAATTTGATGAGAGGTGTCCTCCAGTCGGGGTCGGTCGTGGCGACTTCGTTCGCAGCTTGTTCGTTGGAAGTTGTCTTCGCCGTGATGGTTGGTTCATAAAGGTGCTCGACAAAGTCGTCTCTGGGGCGGCTTCACGCTTGGACCGAACCGCGCCAACTCGTCACCGCTTCGTTGTTGTGTCTCAAGACATGTGATAGTTCGAGTCCGTCAAACTTGTCTTCAAGTTTGCGGACTTCTTGTCGGTAGGCCTCCATGGTGTCGTTTAGACAGGACCAGTCCTTCATTACTTGGTTGACGACCAGCTGAGAGTCCCCTTTCACGATGAGCCGGCATATCCCGAGTGAAACTGCGAGCCGCAGTCCATGTAGCAGGGCTTCGTACTCGGCGACGTTATGTGAGGCGAAGAAGTGGAGGTGGAGGACGTATCTTAGCCTTTCCCCAGTCGGGGAGATCAGCACAACTCCTGCTCCCAAGCCAGTGATCCTCTTGGATCCGTCGAAGTGCATGGTCCAGTGTTGGAGGTCTTCCCGAGGTACGTTTTCTTGTTGCTCAGTCCACTCGGCCAGGAAATCTGCCAGGGCTTGTTACTTTATGGACGTCCTCGCCTTAAAAGTCAAGTCCAGCGGCATCAACTCCAGGGCCTACTTAGCAATGCGCCCAGTTGCCTCCCGGTTGTGGACGACGTTGCCGAGTGGAAAGGAGGTGACGACGGTGACCGAGTGACCCTGAAAATAGTGTGCCAATTTCCTCGTGGTTATTAGGACACCATAAAGCAGTTTTTGTACCTGAGGGTAGTGAATTTTGGCTCCTGCCAATACTTCGCTAACAAAGTAGATCGGCCTCTGAATCTTCTGAGCCCGTCCTTCTTCTTCGCGCTCGACCATGAGGACCGTACTGACCACTTGGTGAGTAGCTGAAACGTATAGCAGCAGGGGCTCCTGGGGTTGAGGCGAGGCCAGGACAGGCGGCGTTGTAAGGAATTCTTTGAAATCTTCAAAGGCCTTGTGGGCTTCCGCGGTCCACTGGAAGTCGTCCGTTTTCTTTAGCAATCTGAAGAAGGGCATGCCTCATTCGCCGAGTCGAGAGATGAAGCGGCTTAGCGCCACCATGCAGCCAGTGAGCTTCTAGACGTCCTTCTGGTTACTCGAGGGCTTCATGCTCAAGATAGCGTTGATCTTCTCTGGATTGGCTTCAATGCCGCGATGTGACACCATGAAGCCGAGCAGTTTGCCTGATGGGACGCCGAAAGTGCACTTCTTCGGGTTCAACTTCATTCTGAAGGCCCGGATGTTTGCAAAGGTTTCTTCTAAGTCAGCGATCAGGTCTTCTTTCTGCATGGTCTTGATGACAACATCATCGACATAAGCTTCTACGTTCTTGCCGATCTGCGTCTGGAAACATCTCTGGATCATGCGTTGGTATGTGGCGCCGGCGTTCTTCAGGCCAAATGGCATGGTGATGTAGCAGTAGTCCCCAAATAGCGTGATGAACAATGTCTTGAGGCAGTCGGATTCTTTCAAGCTGATCTGGTGATAGCCCGAGTAACAATCCAAGAAGCTCAGGAGTTGGCAGCCGGCTGTTGAGTCTACGACCTGGTCGATGCAAGGCAGCCCGAATGGATCTTTGGGATAGGCTTTGTTGAGGTCGGTATAGTCAACGCACATGAGCCATTGCCCCGTCTTCTTGCGGACCAGGACTGGGTTGGCTAACCAGTCGGGATGTAGGACTTCTTTGATGAAGCCGGTAGCCAAGAGCTTTGTGAGCTCTTCCTTGATAGCCTCTTTTCGATCCTGCGTGAATCTGCGTAATCGTTGTTTTATCGGTTTGGCGTCATCTTTGACGTGCAAAGAGTGCTCGATCACCTCCCTAGGAATTCCAGGCATGTCAGATGGTTTCCAAGCGAAAACATCTTTATTATTTTAAAGGAAGGTGACGAGCGCGCTTTCCTATTTGGGATCTAGTTCAGCGCCGATTACAACAGTTTTTGAGGGATCCGATGGATCAAGGGAGATCTTATTGGTCTTGGCATCGCCGGTCCTGATTTGGCTATCTTCTTCGCGGGGACTTTGCCTTCTGCCGAAGTCGATGCAGCCAATCGGATTTCTTGCTGGCCACGCAATCTCTCGCGAGATTGGGCCATGTCGCAGCTCTCCTTGTCGCAGGTGAAGGCTTGCTTCATATCGTTGCGAAGAGTGATGACGCCGTTGGGACCCGGCATCTTCATGCAGAGGTAGGTGTAATATGGGATCGCCATGAATTTGGCAAGCGCAGGCCTTCCGATGATGGCGTGGTAGGTCGTTTCGAAGTCGGCCACCTCGAAAGTGATGTTCTCGGTTCGGAAGTTCTCTCGAGCCCCGAAGGTGACCGGGAGGGCGATGTGCCCGAGTGGTGTAGATGACAGCCCCAGGATGACTCAATGGAAGGGGGATAAGGTTGCCTTCAATTCTGCCCTCAGAATCTGCATCTCGTCCATGGTCTTGGCAAACAGAATATTGAGGGCGCTGCGCCCATCTATGAGGACGCGCTTGAGCCTGATGTTGCGGACCACGGGGTCCAGGACGAGTGGATAGCGCCCCGGGTGAACCACTCGGTCGGGGTGATCCGAGCGGTCAAAAGTAATGGCCACTTCCGACCATCGCAGGTACTGAGGGACTTCGGGTTGAGCCGCGTTGACCTCTCGGTCGGTTAGCTTCTGTTTCCTCTTGGATTCATAGGCTAGCGGCCCCCTGAAGATGTGATTGAGCTCTCCCATAGGGTCTTGGAAAGGTTCGGCATTCTCAGCCGCGTTGTTTTTCTTGGCGCCCGATGGACCAGCCTCATCAGTCGGTTTCTTGTTGAGTTGCGCCGCGTACTGCTCAGCGAACTACTTGTAAATGAAGCAGTCCTTAGCCGCGTGCTTGTGATTGGGATGATGAGTGCATTGAGCGTTCATCATGGCGTCGTAGGCGGCAACTCGGGGGCGGCGTTGAGAATTGGAGGTTGCGGCCACTAGATCCTCGGATCGACGCTTGCGGTCCATTTGGCCCTGGTTGTTGTTGTTGCCGTTATCCTTCTTAGGATTGCGGCTTCCTCCTGCCTGCTTGTCTTCCCTCCTGTCGGGCCGGTCTTGACGAGCCGCTTTGATGGCGTCGTTGGATTTGGCGTAGGAGTTCGCCGTCTCGAACATCTGTTTCACCGTCTTCGGGGGCTTGCGCCCGAACTTCCCGATTAACAGTTCATCACGGACTCCCTTCTGGAAGGCGGCGATGATGATGTCATCGGTGATGTTGGGGATCTTGTTGCGCTTTTTGGACAAGCGCCTAATGTAATCCTTCAGAGGTTCATCCGGCTTCTGGATGACGTTGTATAAGTCGAAGTGTGTGCCGGGCCTCTCGAAGGTGCCCTAGAAGTTGGCGATGAAGTGGTCCCTCAACTCGCTCCACGAGCCGATTGAGCCTCTTGGCAGGCTCGTGAGCCAGTTCCTGGCTGAGTTGGCGAGGGCCACGGACAGATAGTTGGCCATAGCCTTGTTGTCACCGTCGCGCGCGGATGGCGAGAGTGTAGACAGTAAGCCACGACTCGGGGTCGGTCTTGCCATCATATTTCTCTATCCCCGTCGGCTTAAAACCATTTGGCCAGTGCACTCGGCGGAGCTCCCGAGTGAATGCTGGCACTCCATCGTCGTCGCTATCGGGTGATCCCCTCCGATCTTCCCGAGTGCGTCGGTCTCGCTCCTGGTAGCAGCGATCGAGGACTTCCCGCAGATCACTCGGCGGGGTCTTCGGTTGGCTGGTTGGGTAGCTGGAGCTGTTGTTGCGGCGGACGCGGTGGTGGACGGGTGGACGTCCATGTCATTTGTCGCGGGAGTCGGTCGTTTGCTCCTAGTACTTCTATGTGGACTCGTGGCGTGGGCCTCTTAGCCTAGTCGTGGACCGGTCTGGCTCGGGCCTCTTGTAGCCTCCTGACCTTAGAGGCGGGAGTCGGCCACGGACTCAGTCGGCCTTCGTGCCGAGGTGGTGGGATGGCCGTTGGCTGTAGCTGCGACGATGGTCTTGATTTTATCTAATATTGGAGTTGGAGTCACGTCGGCGGGTGCCGTCTCCATGACGGTGTCCAAGAGTGTGAGTGCGGCAACAGCGTTCTGCTATGACGTCTGGAAGATGTTGGCGTTGCGGACCCGCATTTGAAGGATGGCCTCCTGAGCGGATCGTCCGGCTGCGCGTAGATCTTGCTTTCTCTTGGCAGCCTCTTCCCTGCGTTTCTTCTCCTCTTCAGCCAGCTTGCGCTCCTGCTCGATCTTGGCTCGCTCTTCCTCAACAAGCCTGCGAGCCATGGCTGAGTCGGACTCGTCCGGCTCAGCCATGAGGACATCGAAGCACTTCGGCCCGTGGTCCTTGTGGCAGTCGGAGTCGTCGGCTTCGTCTGAAGGGATGCCATAGAGGTCGTCAAAGCCGGCGGAGCTGAGATATTCGTTGAGCTCCGAAGAGGAGCATGAGCCGAATGGCTGGAGGATGACGGCGACCTCCCTCGACCCTGGGTACCTCAGGTCTGGATCGTTCCAGTCCGAGTCAGAGCTTGGGGACGCGGGCTCCTCCGAGTGGGTCGACCTCGACTCGGGGGAGAGGAGTTTGCCATAGATCTCAACGGCGTTTGGTAACCCAAACGGCGCCAAGAGGTCTTCGTCCGAGTCGATCATCTCCGTCGGGGAGACGAGAAGGTCGGTGTAGATTCTGGCGGCGTTCGGTAGTCCGAACGGTGTCGAGTGAATTCCTTCGTCGGAGTGGGCGGAGTGCATCTTGGTCTTCAAGATGTCGTCGTAGATCTTGGCACTGTTCGAGAGCCCGAATGGCGCTGAGTGGATCTCTCCTTCCGACTGGTTCGAATCCGAGTCGAAGGAGAAGTCGTCTAAGTTGTTGGCGACGAAATCGCCGAATCCTGAAGGAGATCCCATCACGCTTGTCGGCGAGATTGTTGAAGAAGTCTTGACGCGCGGGCCCCTACCTGGCACGCCAACTGTCAAAACTTGGTTTCGGCAATGTAATTTCTGGGGTCGCAGTCAAGATCGCCAAGCACAATGGGTTAGATTGGAGAAGAAGATTTAGACAGGTTCAACCCTCTCGTGAGGTAATACCCTACTCCTGTTTCGGTGGATTCGATCCGCCGAGTGTCTTTATTAATCTCGTGATCTAAGGCTGAAAGCTAAAAGCTGATCTCCTATCGGAATTATCCCTCAAGGGACACCCCTTACCCCCCTTATATAGTCTTGGGAGGTGGGTTTATAGATCGGAAACCCTATCTTACTCTAAGTCGGTTTCCTCAATCTTATCAAACCGTGACTATGGGCC
This sequence comes from Oryza australiensis, assembly GCA_019925245.2. Taxonomy (NCBI): domain Eukaryota; kingdom Viridiplantae; phylum Streptophyta; class Magnoliopsida; order Poales; family Poaceae; genus Oryza; species Oryza australiensis. The sequence goes on from JAIFGZ020000436.1 coordinate 1,464,075, forward strand.
GCTGCCTTATCTCTATCGGCAACGTAACACCCAAGTCATGTTTGGTTTACAGATATGGCAGGCGCAACCTATCCCTACCTCCAGTCGGATAAGCTTGCCATGTAGATACCCGATTGCCATAATCTCGGCACATAGCCATTAGATGGGCATAACCCCCTTAGCCTTCGAAGTCTGGCCGCCCTCATTGCCGTTCACCCTTCCTTCCACCATCAGCCGACTCTGAGAGAGAAAGAACAGTAGAGACAGAGAGAGAAGGGAGGAAAGAAAAGAAATAAAAAGGAATAAATAGAAGAGAAGGAAGTTGGCACAGTAGTTCTTGGGTTAAGGTGGGAAGTGAGAAGTCCCTGGTTCGAATCCAGCCTTAGGCAAGTTTTTTTCATTTATTTTTATCAAAAGGAAGAGATAGAAAAGAGAGAGAAAAATAGGAAAATTATAGGAAAAACTCTATAAAATTAGTTTATTCCCTAATTGACCAATAGATCATCTCAATCTTTTCAAACTCAAATTTCTATTATTTTTATCAAATTTATCTATGTCCTTTTTGGAAATATTTTTAACTTCTAACTTCTGTAAATCATTTTAATTTTGAATTTTGAGATCTGACAAATAACCCTAAATATATTTGACCTTTCTAAATTCCTCCAAATTTTATAACATTAAATCCCTTCTATTTTTCTTAAACCTATTTATTCTCCTTTTAAAAATATTTGAAATATTTCTTTCAACTCTTTTATTTTTATCCAAACCCAAATTTAAACTTTAAAACCCTAGAAAATAACTTTCCCTTAAAAACTTTAAAAATTACCTTTTAAACTCTTTTTGAATTTCCATATTTATTTAATATTCTTTTGGAGTTGTTCGTTTGATTTATTTTATCGAATATCGATAGATCGCTGCGTCGAGTTCGCAGAGAAAATTAAGCTTGATCATATCATTGACGTAAAAACCCTCGCTACTTTTCAAAAGAGAAGAAGGGTTTGAGACCATTGGTCCCGAAGGCAAGTCAAACTATCCTTGATCAATTATAGAGTTTAAATAATTGGTCACCATGTTATAAACAGTGTATTTAGTTAAAAATATTTCACGGGATGGGTTAGATTGTTATAAGCTAACATTTTATGTAGATTTAAATATTCTTTAAATCATGCATGTTAATATTTTATGTAAATTTTCTAGTTCATGATTTTATGTAGACATAAGGAACATCTTAGTTCATATAGAGTAATATTTTATGTTGTAGGAATACCCTATTTTATGCCAGGGCAACTGTGTGATGAGCAGCTATTAAATAGGGGTGAAGACACTAATTACTGGTTAGAATTGGTACCCCTATTAAGATAGCCCTTCTGGTCTCGTTCACACATCAAAAAAGGTTCGAACTATATAAATGCTATGTTATCATTAGCCTTGCAAACTAGGGTTAATCCTCGGGTAATGATGGGCAAACCCTGTAGGGTTGATTGTATTTGAATACGCCGTAGTCCCGGTCAATGGAGTTATGTCCATGGGTGAATCCAGAATAATGGCATGAGTACTTCTCTTAAATATTATTATAAAATTATAATATTCATATTTAAGTATTCTTAGGATGGGATAGAATATAAAGTTAAATCCATGATTTATTTATTTAAATGTTCATAATGTTTTACACAAGAATAGGATATATTATCATGCTAGGAAAATATTTACAATTTACTTCTCTTGTCGATGTAGCATGCATATCCATATAAAATTATATCCAGTTTGGCTTGCTGAGTACCATCGGTGCTCATCCTTGCATAAAAATTATCTTCAAGAAACTCCAAAGCAGATGAAGAAATCCCAAGTACCCTTGTGGACTGGGGAGACGAGTATGATTTCTAGGTCGACTCTACACTCACGCTATCCCTGTGGAAGTGTTGTGGCTTTCTTTTATTGTATGGTTTGTACTTGAACATTAATAGTTTACGAAGTTCTTGTTTCTGTACTATCTCACGCATAACCAGACTCCTGGGAGGTTATGTGGTATTGTGGGAGTTGACCTCTGCGGAGGAGACCCAACAGGAGGGGTATCAGAGCAGAGCTTGACTGTAGGTTGACCTAGGTAAGTTAGATTGAATTTGAAGTATTATTTTCGAAAACGAAAATTATGTGCAAAAACTTTATATCCATTCTTATCTAGAATTCTTGGCCCCTCTTATCTATTTCTTTACTTCGTACCTTCCCTCTATTAAAAAGGATTTTGTTTTATTCTCCTACTAAACTATTTCAAAAAAATAATAAAAAAATATCGAGAGACGGTAGGAAATAGTAAGGTTGAATAGTCGAATAGGAGTTAGTATTAGTTAACCTTTTAGGATAGGGTTACCGATAGGTTAGGTCAATCCAAAGTCAGTTGACGGTTTATCCGTCAAGATAGAATGATGAGTCATGTATTGTATTTTCTTTGTGACTCCTAGTTGAATCGTGGGACTTTCAAGTTCCATAGCAATTAGTGTAATCTCTCATTTAAAAAGTTTTAAAAAGAAAAATTTTAAACATGACTCTGTCTATCACCCTTTCCTATTTCCTTGCTTCTTATTTTCATGTTAAGTTCTTATCTTATCTATTCAATTCTTGTCTTTGAACACTATAATTAACAATTTTATAAATAAACTGTTACGGATCTACCCAAAGAATAAGATAAGATGTTGGGAACAGAAGGAGATGGAGCTGCAGAGCAGCAGACCACGGAGCAGCAAACTGTAGAACAACAGACCACAGTCAACCAGGACAATGTCCTTAGGCTCATGGAAACCATGGATCGGAATTACACCAGGTTATTTGAACAAGTTATCAGTCGTATGGCACAACCCGGAGTACCTGGTGTAGAAGGATCAGTTATAGGGTCCAGGTGGATCGACTTCCAGAGGACCAAGCCACCAACGTTCGCCACTACCCCTGAGCATTTGGTAGTGGACGATTGGTTGTTGGATGCTGAAAGGAAGCTAAGGGGAAGCTAGATATAGCAAGACCTTATCCTCCTAGAAATACGAGGGTTGGATGTGATTTTGAGAATGGATTGTTGAAAAAGCATAAGGGGGGAATGGATTGTGAGGATAAGATTACTCGGTTAACAAGTCTACGGGGTAAAGAAGTGGTGTACAGAGGTAAGAAACCCCTATTACCAATATTACCGGAAGCTTTGAATGTCGTGGTAGCAAAAGGAGTTGAGAAAATACCGATCATCAGAGAATTTCTGGATGTGTTCCCAACAGATCTTCCTGGAATGCCACCAGAAAGAGATATTGAATTCCCAATCAAGCTGAGACCTAGTACTAAACCAATAGCAAAGGCCTTGTATAGGATGGCTGCACTAGAGTTAGCAGAGCTTAAAAGGCAAATAGATAAATTGGAGGAGAAAGGATTTATAAGACCAAGTGTCTCAGAGTGAGCAGCTCCAATGTTGTTCGCAAAGAAGAAAGATGGAACATTAAGAATGTGTATATAGTGCCCTAAATGAGGACACAATTAAGAACAAGTATCCCCTGCCAAGAATTGATGATTTATGTGATTAGCTAAAAGGAGTCAATGTATTTTCAAAAATAGACTTGAGGTCACGATATCATCAATTAAGGGTTAGAAGGGAAGATATACAAAAAACAACCTTTATTACCAGACATAGGTTGTATGAGTTCACAGTAATGTCCTTTGGAGTAACTAATGCACCTGCTGTCTTTATGAACGTGATGAATAAGACATATATGAAATACTTAGACAAGTTTGTGGTGGTATTCATAGATGATGTTCTCATCTATTCCTCCAGTACAGAAGAACATGAAGAACATTTGAGATTAGCTCTAGAGAAGTTCAGAGAGCAACAACTGTATGCTAAGTTCTCAAAATGTGAGTTTTGGATAGAGAAAGTACAATTTCTTGGACATATTATAATTGCAGAAGGAGTAAAAGTAGACCCGGAGAAGGCGAAGGCAGTATTGGAATGGGAACAACCATCAACGGTAAGAGATATTAGGAGCTTTCTTGGAATGGCAGGGTATTACCAGTGTTTCATTGAAGGGTTTTCCAAGATAGCTAGACCTCTTACCAACCTGTTAAAGAAGGATGTATCTTTTGAATGGACAGATAAGTGACAGAAAAGTTTTCAGGAGCTCAAGAAAAGATTAACCACCACACTAGTGTTGGCCTTAGCAGATTACAGGAAGGACTTTCAGGTGTATTGTGACGCTAGTCATCAAGGATTGGGATGCGTACTAATGCAAGAAGGGAGATTAGTTGCCTACGCATCTCGACAACTCAGACCATATGAGCACAATTACCTGACTCATGATTTGGAGTTAGCAGCGATGGTATATGCGTTAAAAATATGGAAACATTATTTAATTGGGAACAAATGTGAGATGTTTATAGACCATAAGAGTCTTAAATACATTTTCACACAACCCGATTTGAACTTAAGGCAACGAAGATGGCTGGAACTGATAAAAGACTATGATCTGGACATCCAGTATCATCTGGGAAAATCTAATGTTGTAGCTGATGCCCTAAGTCGGAAAGCCTATTACAGTAATAGCATGATTAAAGAATGCCCAGAGCCGCTACAGGCAAAAATCCAGAAATTAAGACTGAAATTTATGGGTAAAGCAAGTGTGGCTCAGACGGAAGTGAGACCCACTGTAGAGGATGAGATAAAGAAAGCACAACAAAATGACCCACAAATTCAGAAAATTAAACAAGAATTATAGAAAGGCAAAGCACCAGGATTTGCAGTGGATGACAACGGAGTGCTTAAATTCCAGGGAGGCATCTGTGTCCCAGATATGAAAGAGCATAAGGAGATGATCTTGTAAAAGGCTCATGACTTTATATTTCCATCCACCCTGGGAGTACAAAGATGTATCAGGACGTCAGAAAAAAAGATATGGTGGTGGATCAATATGAAGAAGGAGATAGCGGAATATGTGAGCCTATGTGAAGTATGTCAAAAGGTGAAAGAAGATCATCAAAGACCTACAGGATTGATTGAGCCGCTCCCTTGTCCTGAATGGAAGGGGTATTGACGTACGACCGAGCCACGAAGACAAACTTAAAAATGCATGTTTGGTACCATACCTCCCTGCATGACTTCCTGGCTTATGGGATATTCAGCGGTTGGTGTGTTCACGAAAAATTTCCATGCCCGGTATGCAAGGAATCTCTAGAGTTCTTTTGGTTGACAAAGGGTGGCGATCTATCATGCACTATGTGTTGCTCAACTTTCTCGAAACGGAGCCGTACCATTTGTAAGTTGGCAACAACCTTGTTCTCTAGTAGTTACTATTATGCATCCATCCAACCCCCTTGTTCTCTTTTGTACAGGAAATTTCTTCTTGAGTTCTGGTGTAAATCAAGGGACCCAACCCCACAAGAAATTGAGAACCTTCTAAAACAGGGTGAGAGAAATCGAAAGCTCAGTTTTATTTCTTGGTTGAAACAGAAGGTACTACCCAATTTCTCGGTTCGCACTTAGTTTCACATGCACAAGTTTCTTCCCATGCACTTGGAATAACGTACCTTCCTACTTGAACTTGCAGGCCCAAACCGATGCTTCTATGAGTGCCGAGTTGAGACAAGTTGCCAATGGATTTTCCTATAAGGTCAAGTCATTTATCGGTTATGACGTGAATGGATATCACCTTCACACAACTCGGCACGAGCAAAGTCGGCCCAATCAAAGAACCACACATACCGGACTCCTTACAGTGGGCTCTGATGGACTGGCATACTATGGAAGAATTGAAGAAATATACGAACTCGAGTTTCATGGTTGCAAACCTCTTGTGCCTGTCATACTCAAACGCCATTGGTTTAATCCTAAAGTAGTGAGACAGACCCCTGATCTTGGGATAGTCAAAATTCGACAATCATCCACCATGACAGGAGACGATGTCTATATTGTGGCTCAACAGGCCATGCCAAAATGTAGCCCGACTTAAGGGTTGGGATGTTGTGCACAAGGTATCGCCACACGGTAAACCACCTGTCCCAAACAATGAAGATTATAACATAGATCCAAACACATACGTCGGAGAGTTCTTTCAAGAAGATGGGCTGCAAGGGAGTTTTGAGATAGACCTAACTGCAGTATTCGAAATGGAAGTAGATAATGATAGGGTTGTTGACGATGACGCTGGAGATGAAGTTCTTAATGTGAAGGACTTGGAATTACTTCAACGATTACATTTAGACGATGACAGTGTTGATGTCTTGGAATTGGAGTACAGGATTGATTTTGTTGACAATAGTGATGATGAGACTTATGATCCAGCTAATCCCGATTCTGACTACTATTTCTAATACATGTATAGTCCGTACTAATTGATTTTATTTTTTTGTAATACCATGTTATTTTGTAATTAAGTTCTCTTAATTTTGCACATCTCATTCTAAGTACAATTTGTATATCCGTGCTGACAGTTTACTCATTTATTGCAGGTGATTGTACAAATATGGTGGGTGGTGGTGGTTTGAAGAAGACGGTGAGTTTGTTTTTCGGTAAAAAGAGTACAGGAAGAGGAGGTGGTGGTGGCTCTAGTGGTAGTGGAGGCACGAGCAGTGGTCCGGGTGGTGGCAAGAGTCGACCGCAGCGTCGAGAGCCGTCACCCACCTGCTGAGGAGGATGAGGAGGAGGCGGCCTAGGAGGAGGATCAGGAGACGAAGGAGTCGTAGTCGGAGGAGGCGGTGGATCAGGATGCGGAGGAGTCGCAGTCGGAGGAGGAGGCGGCAGAGGACGATGGGTCGACGGGGGAGGAGGCGGCGGCAGGTAGTCGACCGCCGACTGTTTGGCTGAGAGATCCCTCGAAATTGCCAAAGCGACCACTTCTTCACAAACGACTGGTGATTCGACCCGATGGGGATAAGTAAGTAACATTTTCATGCGTTCATTACTTTTTCTAATTGAAAATTACAATGGAAACTAAGAATTTATCTTAATCACTTGGGCAGGGATTAGGAGGTGGTCAGACCAGGTGATCACACATGCCTCATCAACGGCATCATCGGCCTTTTGTGCAAGGAACACATCCCTGGCTTGGTGCACCATGCGGGTAAAATGGAGCCTGCCTGGAGGTGGGCCCACTACAAGTCCGCCCCTGATGTTCGTGATCTAATGGGTAGGGTTTTCGCCAACAAAGCGGAGCAGGTCAAGGCCGAGCTATGTGTACGTCTTCATTGCATTACATTGTTCAACACATGATATTCATTATTGTACATTCTTGAGCTAATGATCGAATAAGTTGTGTCTGTATGTAGGATTTCTACGCACTTTATGATAACTGTACATAGGCCGCTGCAGATGCCATGACTGAGAAAGTGGCAAAGGACCGCATGAATGACATGCATTATGAGGCGCGCCTCCAGGCTGTCATATCGCACTGGGCTGATGAAGGACATAAGATCAGCAAAACCAAAGCAAGAACCAAGAGCTTAACACGGGAACAATACTTGGTGGTAAATATAGAGCCAACAGACTGGTTTGTCCTTAGGTTTAGTACACTTAATTTGATGTCTTATGTCATTTACTTGATGATGTGCAGGCGATTCCGGGTTGATGCACGGGCCTAGACGAGTGTTGGGCAGCCATGGTAGACAGGTGGTGCTCCCCGAATTGGCAGGCGCAACATCTCGTGTCCCGGGGTCGGCATTTGATGATGGAAGTTGCATCACACTGTCAGGGCAATAGGAACCTTAGATGCTATGCCCAGAAATATGTATGCAAATTTGTTTCTTTCTTGTAACGCTGAATTCTGTATAATTTCTAATCATATTGGTTGTTTTCATAGTCAGAAGCACATGGTGGCCAGCCTATTAACACGTACCAGGCGTATGCTCTGGCACGCAAGGGCAAGGCGACGTCTGACATCTCCTACAACCCAGACAACTCGCCCTCGGTGTACTGCAATATGGGCATGCACAAGCACCTCACCGATTACTCAACGATGGCAAGAGAGATCCACGGGCCATAGTTCGATCTGAGCGCCCATGACCTTGACGGTGAAATCATCATGAGGGTGGGAGGGGGCAGGCAGCACGGGCGGTTATGGATGGGCGACAGCATGATCGACACGGCTAGTAATCCTAATCTCGCCGAGATTCGAGCGAGGAGCACAGGGTGAAGCCTGGCCATATAGTCACGTCCGACCCCTACACAGTCCCAGATGGTGGCACTACAGGTTATTTCTGTTTCACTCGTCATCCATTGACTTTTACAAATGTTTGATTTGCTTGTATCATTGGGATGCAATTAATAATGTAGGCCCAGATAGATGTAGAATGGAGGCTAGGGGAGAAGATGCGATAGACGCATCAGATCCAGCTAATGGAGGTAGAGCGGCAGCAACAGGCCAAGAGTAGCAGTTCTATCAATACATGTAGACTCTTTCTCAGAACATGGGTCAGCCTCCGCCTCCACCAACGATGGTCTTGCTGCCTCTACCAGTTGTTATGGCCACTCCTCCAGCTCTTATGGGCACTCCTGTGAGTCATGTGAGAACATTGTAGTTTTATTTCATATAACATAACATTGTAGTTTCATTTCACATACATTCTTCTTTCCATTGTACAGTATACCTCGTCGGCATCGAATGTTGGGCCTCAGGATGTGGATTTGTCACCAGCGCACCGTAGGCCACTGTCGACCCCTGTTTTTGAGGACGGGAATCATTCGTGTTCATAGTACCATATCCCTGGATCGAGTAGTTTGGTACCCACGAATACAGTTCTGAATTACCAGGTGCATAGTGCACGAATAGTCTTACAACGACTTATTACAATAATAGGCCCGAAGGCAATATCCAATACATAAAAGGACCTATGGGTCCGAATTCAACGAAATCAGAGTTTACATGAGATAAGCAGACGGAAAGCAGCAGCATGTCAACTGCCACAGGCAACGACTGGGGACTAAGACCTAACGCGCTTCATTGTCTTCATTCCTCCTGGTAGTAAGCATAGGGGTCCTCCAGTTCTTCGTTTCCTTCATCTGAAGTTTGTGCGTATAGCAAGGGTGAGTACCCAACGTACTCAGCAAGCCAACACGGAATGATGCACATGACAGGGCCATTCAAAGGGAGGCTGTGGTTTATTTGCACAAAGTCAATTTTCGCAAATCATTTCACAAGCCCATCATCTAGCCAGTCAAGTTTTAGTTTCAGAGTATATTAAATCGGTGACGGTTTTGTTTGCCATCCATCGTAATGCCAAGGATGGTTTCCCGTCTCCGGTTCGTCATGGTTTTCTGGGGAGTCTATCCCTTCTCGCAGGTCGAGAAGTTAAGTCCACCAGCACAAAAATCATTATGCATACCAACCCAACATTTAAAAGTTTTTAGAGTCTAGCCACGGGAGAAACTTGTCACGTCGCTCATTAACCGCGAGCACAGCTATTCGAATAGATTGATTGACTCACACTGCAGTGGATGTACACTTTACCCGTACTCTGCAACTGCTCATTGAATGAGCTTACACCCCTCTATATGGGACGGTCACGGCAAAGCCTTTCGATAACCTCACTTTGGCAGTACCCGCTCCATGAACTTAAACCCTCATGCACTCTAGCCGTCATTTCCTAGCAGTGAGAGGAGTTCTGGCGTTCCCGAGGTAAGAGAGAAAACTCAGTTCATCTTTAAGACATCGTTAGGTTTAGGTTACTATTCACATAAAGGCCTTTCATCTCATCACCAATCACTCGCGGGTCCTTCTAGCTGATTGGTGGCGAAGACGACTCTGTCGGCTTCCCGTACTCGGACGAGAGTCAGCTTCTTTTCTATTACCCTTAGCCAATCTTCGGCGTCCATGGGTTCAATTGCCGAGGAGAATGTCGGCGGTTTTGTCCTCATAAATTCGCCGAGGTTTGATCCTCCGCGCTGTCCTTGGTTATTGGCGATAGCTTGCAGCAATTGTGTTTGCAAAGCCATGACTTCTGCTAAGGTGGAAGGGTTAGGCTCTGGCGGGTTCTCGGGAGCTGCTGGGGCTCTGTGACGATGCGCCATCTGAACAATGGGAATAAGGTAAGAGACTCGCTTTGCTAACGTCGCGATACTAAGGAATTTTCTTTGAGTTGTTTGAAGTGATCTTCGAAAGCAAGCTTGGTGGAATAAACTCATTTAGGACATAACATAGAACTTCATTCTCAGTTCATAAATGTTACATCTGAGGGATACATTGGACTTGTATAGTCCATACAACACGATACTACATTACTGGCATCGTTCTAAGGTCTCATACATAAGAGGGTAGGGGGCTTAGTCATTGCTGTCTTAACTCCATCCAAAGCAAGACCAGGGCTGCTGCTGGTGTCCAACTAGTCATCTAGCCATTCGCATGATCCAGGTGCTGGCAAGGGGTGATCCTTGGCTGAAGCGAATCGAAGTCCCCATGGCTCAAAGGTAGCGGCCTCAGAGTCATGTCTGATCTTCTTGCTTGGCGGCCTGGTACTCTTCCGGGCAGTACTGAGGGTGATGGGACCTCCGGTGAGTGTCATGCGACGAGTAGGAGCTTCCTCCTCTGATGGATCAGTATCACTGAGCTCCCACTTGATCTCCATAGGTTCTCTCTCGGGCTCAGAGTCAGTGTTGATCTGGATGGGGTTCTCCTCTCCCGAACCAGGCTCGGATGGTACAACCATGGAAATCGAGGTGGGTTCCAATGAGGTAGCAGCAGTGGGGCCAATCAGGTATGGTCCTGACTCTGTGCTCAACATGAAGGCTTGCTCCATTATGGCCTGAAAAGTGTTCAAGCATGCTGGAGTCATGAGGTAGTAGTGGTCGGGCATAGGGGCAGGGGGTGTTGGTGCAGCTTCAGTGGAAGTACCGGCAGCAGGGACAGGGTTGGAGCAAAGTTGCTCTTCCAGCTGGCCGACCTGTTGCTTGCTCTTCCTGAGCTGTTCTTCCAACTCAACCAAGGCCTCCCCACGGGCCACATAACGATCAGAGAGCTGCTCATACTAGGCACCGTTAGCCTACTGCTGGGTTTGCAGCAAGTTGATCTGATCTCCACAGTTTTGGTGTTCCTCGACCAGATCATTGAGGCGTCACTACTGGTCGTCGATCTCGAGCAATGCCTCTTCATAGCAGTCATCCGCTGTTTCTGCCCAGTGGGATAGACGGGTGACCATAGGATTGTAGCAGCAGGGGGTGGCCTCCACGGTGCAGACTGGGTTTCCTTCCTCCTGGTAGGGGTGGTGTACGAACTCAGTCACGGTGAGCTCAGCACGGTGGATGGCGTTGAGGCGTAGGAATGCTTCACGTGCTGCGTCCTGAAGAGCTGCTTCTACCAGATCTATGTGGTAACGACTGTGGAAGCAATAGGGTGTCTCGCTCCCTATGCGGGCCTCAACCGAAACTGCGGCTTCCCATATCGGGTATCCTTCGGTGCCATGTCTCCTAATCCGGTAGGTGGGTGCATCTGGGTACCTTAGGCACCATAGCAATAACTGGAAATAACTGGAGTTGTGACACGAATCCTTCTTCCTGTGGAACTTTGATCTCCCAAACTCCGACATGGTCCGACTTCTGTTTTGGAAGTAATTTAGGGTCAGAGAGGGATAATATCAAAACAATTTGAGCAAAAGAGATGGGGATAAGAGTATGAGAAAAAGTATGTTTTGTGAAAATAGTTTGTATTTGCAATAATAATCCTACGTAGGGATATTTCCCTTTAGCCAGCTAGTTAGGGGTAGGGCGCCAGTTGGACTTTTCCTACAGTCGCACTGCTCTGATACCAGCTCTGTCGACCCTCGTTTTTGAGGACGGGAATCATTCATGTTCATAGTACCATATCCCTGGATCGAGTAGTTTGGTACCCACGAATACAGTTCTGAATTACCAGGTGCATAGTGCACGAATAGTCTTACAACGACTTATTACAATAATAGGCCCGAATGCAACATCCAATACATAAAAGGACCTATGGGTCTGAATTCAACCAAATCAGAGTTTAGATGAGATAAGCAGATGGAAAGCAGCGGCATGTCGACTGCCACAGGCAACGACTGGAGACTAAGACCTAGCGCGCTTCATTGTCTTCATTCCTTCTGGTAGTAAGCATAGGGGTCCTCCAGTTCTTCGTTTCCTTCATCTGAAGTTTGTGCGTATAGCAAGGGTGAGTACCCAACGTACTCAGCAAGCCAACATGAAATGATGCACATGACAGGGCCATTCAAAGGGAGGCTGTGGTTTATTTGCACAAAGCCAATTTTCGCAAATCATTTCACCAGCCTATCATCTAGCCAGTCAAGTTTTAGTTTCAGAGTATATTAAATCGACGACGGTTCTGTCTGCCATCCATCGTAATGCCAAGGATGGTTTCCCTTCTCCGGTTCGTCATGGTTTTCTGGGGAGTCTATCCCATCTCACAGGTCGAGAAGTTAAGTCCCCAGCACAAAAATCATTATGCATACCAACCCAACATTTTTAAGTTTTAAGAGTCTAGCCACGGGATGTCGCTCATTAACCGCGAGCACGGCTATTCGAACAGATTGATTGACTCACACTGCAGTGGATGTACACTTGACCCGTACTCCGCAACTGCTCATTGAATGAGCTTACACCTCTCTATATGTGACGGTCACGGCAAAACCTTTCGATAACCTCACTTTGGCAGTACCCGCTCCATGAACTTAAACCCTCATGCACTCTGGCCGTCATTTCCTAGCAGTGAGAGGAGTTCTGGCGTTCCTGAGGTAAGAGAGAAAACTCACTTCATCTTTAAGACATCTAGCAGTTAGGTTCAGGTTACTATTCACATAAAGGCCTTTCATCTCATCACAATCATGGAAACACTACCCTTGGTATGTCCCTAACTCAACACTTACACCTGAACCACTATGCAGGGATACTGCCTCTGCTCGGCTATCTACTTCGCTAGGTCTATACCCATTTGAGAAGTACGGTTGTACTGGCTCGTTCTAAGTTGTAGTCTCATGGCTCGGTCCTTAATTGACCAGGGATGCTACTAGCCTTTCCCGGAATCCACCCAAATCCATCCATCTGCCCCAGTCTGAAAACATTGGTTTGTATTTTCATTTTTCCATCAAAACTATTTTCAACATGATCGAGGCAACTTGGCGCTCATGTCTCCACTTGCCGTGTCTCAACTATCTTCCCAAAGATAGTTACGCAAGCACGAGGCTTATTTGTAAAATCATGAGTATGCAAGAATCTAGTATAAGCGTGGCTAAGCATTTTTCCGAAGTTAGCCTTCGGTCGTATCACATCGAAGGTTACAAAGAATATTTCTAAGGGTATTCAATATCAAGGCAGGGTATACCAAGTATAAGCACTCATTTGTGTATAGCATGCAACATGTAATTGAAATCAATATCATTTCGCAAAGTAGGATCAATATGCTCAAAGGGATGTGTAGACTTGCCTTGCTCGCACACTTGTTGGCTGGGGTCTTCAACGTAGTCGGTGCTCGCTTCCTAGGTTGCTATCCGTACGTGCGAAAGATCAATTGAATTCGATCAGAATTCAATAAAATACTAAGAGATCGAAAAGAACCATAAAAACCATAAAAACGACTCCAAACGCTTAGCCTAGAATTCTACTCGGGTTCGGACGAGGGTTGTTAGGGTAAAATCCGAGTTTAAAAATGAGTTGATGCTCTAGGGTTTTCGCAAAATGACGATCGCATTTATTTGAGAAAATCGATTTAGAAATATAAAAGGAGGGGTTTTGTACTCGAGGTTTTGAGGGTTCGAGCACAAAAAGAAACACATTTCAAATGGCGGGAAAGAAATAAACAAAATCCGGATTAAAACGACGCGAAACGAAATCTCCGAAAAGTCCAATTTCAATTTTCCGAATTTGCTCAGAAACAATATATTTTTGCCCAAATATTTTCCCAAATCTTTTCAAAACAATTTTCCTATTTTTCCAAAATTTTCCCCATTTTTTTCAATTTTTCTTTTCTTTTTCTTGTTTTTCTTTTCCCTGTTTACTATTCACCTACCCGCTAGGTGTCGACCGGTGCTCTGCTTACTCTCTCTTCTCTTGCGGCCGGCGGCCGGCACAAGCGAGGGAAGGGGTGGCGGCTCAGAGCTTACGGCGACGGCGACGCTCGGGGAGGACGGTGGAGCTCCGACGCACGGCGGCGACGGCGCTTGGCGGCTTGCGGCGGCGGCTTGCGGCGGCGCTCAGCTTGCGGCGCTCGGGTGGGGAAAGAAAACCGGCGAGAGGGGGATGGTTTGAGGCGGCGAGATTGAGGGAAAATAGACAGGGTTTTGCCCGTATTTATAGGCGCGCGGCGAGGGAAACGAGGGGAAGGGGACCGCGCGGCGGGGTACGGCGCAGCAGCGCGGCGGGCGGGTGGCCGGGGCGGCGCGCGAGTGCGGGCGCGCACGGGGCCGGGCGCGGGGCGGGCGGCACATGGCGAGTTCGCGGACGGGGCCGGGGCAAGGCGGCAATGGGTGGCGGGCGCGGCGCGGGGTCCGGCGCGGTGGCGGCGGGTGCTTGGGCGCGGGCGCGCGGCCGGCACGACGGGCGGGCGTGTGGCGGCAACGATGCACGGCGCGGGCGGGGCCGGGCGCGGCGCGGGCGGGCGAGCCGGGGCCGGGCGTGGGCGTGGTACGGCGGGCGACGCGTGGCGGGCGCGAGGCCGGGGCCGGTATGACGTTGAGCACCTCGTGACCAATGAACAGTGCCAATTTTTAAGTTTCCCGATTTTCAAATCTATTTCCAATTCTAATTTTCCTTCACTCTAAAAATTCTCAATAAAAATATAGTATTCCCAAAATTAATTAAAAATATATTTTCAAACTTTTCACCACCTTTTATTTATTTTGTGGTTCTGGATTTGTGGCACCCTATCTCGATTTGTGGTTCTGGATGTTGTGTACTTGTCGCACCAATGTTAAATTATGGTTCTGGATGATTGTTATGACATATTTGCCTGTGATGGTCCTTGTGATATTGAGGTGACATATTGTGGTCATGTGATGCTTCTTGTGATATATTTGTTATGCCTGTGATGATTACTGCGAGTTATGCCTGTGATGATGATTGTGGAATGCCTGTGATGATTGAGTATTTGTGATGAGTTACGGAAATAATTAAATACAATAGGGCGTCAGGATGTCTGTTTGCCTAGTGTAGCACTCGACAAAGAGGGTTTTTCCTAGTGCAACACTCGGCATTCTGGAGCCTTTGCCGAGTGCTGCCTTTTTTGCCGAGTGCTGCCTTATTTTGCCGAGTGCCTAGCACTCGGCAAACAGAAGAGACTTTGCCGAGTGCCTGTCGCTCCGCAAAATTCTAAATGTTTGTCGAGTGTCGGGCGCTCGGCAAACAGAAGAGACCTTGCCGAGTGTTGGCACCTTTTTTGACAAAAGGCACGAACACGATCGAATCACCTAAAGCCTTGCGGTGATTCTTGGTACAGAGTCGCCAACCACTTCAATCTAGCAAAAACAAGAGCAAAGTGGGTTTTGTAGATCAAATCGGCTAGCGGGACCGATTTAGATGGATAGATTGATAACTACTTGTCTCGTGAGTAAACGGAAAGTTTTCAAGACAAACTTACAAAGAATTGTCGCACTCCCGCAGCGGCGGAGCGGTTTCGGCGCAAACCAACAAAGATGGACTAAACTAGGGCAAAGTAGAAAATATGGCTGAAAAACAATTCAAATAGATTGATTGTATGTTGTGTGTTTCGATATTACAATTGAACCAGCCTTGGCCCTTATATAGGGGTTGGTCTTGCCCTCCACAGGCCCTTCTCCACGTCCAATTCGGGATAAACATGTTTGGAAACCCGAGATATACCGTATGGAGAAAGGAAACCCGAATACCGACGAAGTCATCTAGGTTTCGGACTCTGCCGGTCAGACCGGCCATATACCTTCGGTCGACCGGCCCCACCGCACGGTCGACAGTCCCACCACCGCCTCCGGCCAATACACGGCGGTCGACCGCGCCTCTCCGAAGAAACCGGCAAATTTCCAAATATTGGCAATCTTTCCTATTTTGATTCCTAGGTGCCAATTTTGGGTGTAAACACATGCCCCCTGCCTAGTCTTCCATACTAGATCTCCTACTTGGAACGTCTTTGCCTTCACCCTTTTGTTATATGCTTTGGCCACCCTCTTCTTTTCTTTTTCTATTTCTTCCAAAGCCTTCAAACGTTTGTCGACCACTTCATCAAGATTATCACCCATAAGAACCTGTAGTCTTCAGCTAACAAATCGTCTTGCTTTATATATCAAAGAGAGCCAAGATTTACCTCGACAGGTAAACGGCTTCTTGTCCATAAACAAGCTCAAAAGGGGTCACCTTGGTAGCACCATGCTTGGATATTCTATGTGCCCATAAAGCTTTAGAAGGCACTTTATGCCACCTTCTCGGATGTTCCTTGATCTTTTTCTTGATTAACTTCAACAATGTCTTATTACTAGACTCAGCTTGTCCATTAGCCTGAGTGTAGTAAGGAGACGAACTCAACAGCTTAATTCCATAAGATTCGGCAACAATTCTCACTTCTTTAGACATAAAAGAAGCTCCTTGATCCGTAGTTAATGTCTGAGGAATGCCGAATCTATGAATAATATGCTTCAGAATAAAATCAATTACCTCCTTATGTGTCATATTCCTGAGCGGCACGGCTTCGGCCCACTTGGTGAAGTAGTCCGTCGCAACTAGCACGAGCCGATGCCCCTTTGAAGACGGAGGATAAATTTGACCAACAAAATCTAAAGCCCACCCTCGGAACGGTCATGGTTTAATAATAGGATTCAACACCAAAGCCGGTGCCAATTGAACATTGCCGAACCGCTGACAAGCTTCACATCCCTTATAGTACCTGAAGCAATCATCAATTATCCTCGGCCAATAGAACCCCGCACTTCTGAGCAGCCAGTTCATCTTATGGGCCAATTGATGAGTCCCGCAAATTGCATCGTGAACTCACCCATAGCAACTTTAGATTGATTAGCATCTAAACATTTTAATAGTACACCATCTATATTTTGGCGATATAACTTTTCATCAAGCAAAGTATATTTATACGCTTGTCGCTGAATTTTCCGATCAACCCTAAGAATAGGATCCTTCAAATAGCTAATTAAAGGAATTCTCCAATCATTTACTGTCTCCAGGGCACACATGTCCAAATTTCCACTTAATTCGGCCCGTGTATTGAGAAGATTATGCCCCCGAGCACCTTCTGTGAAGTCAGTCTGACCAGCCAGGCAACTCCGGTCAGACCGGCAACCTCCCGTGATCAAACCGGCCACAGAACGCCGGTTAGACCGCATGCCATCCACGGTCAGACCGACGATAGTGCTTCGGTCAGACCGCCTACGGTCTGCCTCTTTGCCAATTTCGCCCAATAAACTATACTCAAGCACTGATTGATCCAATATGAAAAATAAACCCTTTTGATGCTATAACCAGATGCTTGTTGAGCTAAGTCATTTGCCCTATAATTTTCATTCCTAGCAATATGCTTAATAGTAAATTCATCGAAACTGGCAATAATATCCAGGCATTGATCTAAATACCTATTCAATGATCCATCGAAGTAGTTGTAGATCCCAGCAACCTGTTGCAGCACCAATTCCGAATCACCGAACGCTTCTACATGTGTAGCTCAACGATCTCCATCACTTGTAAACCGAATAACAAAGCATTGTATTTGGCTTGATTATTTATACAATAATATTCTAAACGAGCCGATGCTTCAAAGCATTGACCATTGGGCGAAACTAAAACTACACCTATGCCTTGACCTCCTTACACGAAGAGCCATCAAAATAAACTTTCCAAGGTGTAACACTAACTAAATGGACTTCATCTCCACAATCAATGTCTACATGATGATCTACTATAAAGTCCGCTACAATCTGGCCCTTCATAGATTTCAATGACTCATAGGCCAAATCATATTCAATTAATGTGTATGCCCATTTGCCAATTCTCCCACTCAGAATTGGCCTTTGCAACATGTGCTTAACAACATCGGTCTGACAAGTAACTATGCATGTACTAGATAACAAATAATGACGCAACTTGGTACAAGCATAGTACAAGCAAAGACAAAGCCTCTCTACAAATATGTAATTATGTATTCCTTGCCGTCTTCTTCTTGTGTCAAAACAGCTCCAATAACTTTGTCTTCAGCAGCAATATACAGCCGAAACAGAATTCCAGCTTTAGGAGCTCGCACTACGGGCGGAGTAGATAAATACTTTTTTCAAACCTTCAAACGCCTTCTGCTGTGCTGCCCCCAAGTAAAATCGGCTTCTTTCTACAAGCGCAGAATAGGCACAAAAGCATCGTTTTATTTGCTAGGTTAGATATAAATCTTCTTAAATAGTTTACTTTACCTAGCAACCTCTGAACTTCTGTCTTGCATGCCGGCGATTTGAAGTCTTGAATCTTCTCAACCTTCTTAGGATCGATCTCAATCCCCCTCTCATGCACCATGAATCCTAAGAATTTCCCCACGGACACGTCGAAGGCACACTTGAGTGGGTTCATCTTCAAACCGTACCGACGCATCCTCTCAAAAGCTAACCTCAAATCGGCCATATGTCCATCCATATCATCCGATTTGACTACAATATCATCAATGTAGATTTCTAGGATAAAACCTAACAAATCATGGAAAATCAGGTTCATCGCCCTTTGATATGTTGCACTGGCATTCTTTAACCCAAATGTCATGACTACCCACTTAAACAGCCCTACAAATCCTGGACATCTAAAGGCTGTCTTATACATATCCTCCTCTGCCATGAAGATTTGGTTGTAGCCAGCATTGCCATCTAAAAAAGTAATCACCCTATGACCTGAGGCATCATTTATTAGCATGTCGGCTATAGGCATAGGATACTCATCTTTAGGAGTGGCTTTGTTTAAGTCTCTAAAATCTATGCAAACCCTAATTTTGCCACTCCCCTTGTTTTCTATCGATACTATGTTAGATACCCATTCTGCATACCGGCATGGCCTAATAAACCCCGCTTTCAATAATCTGTGTATCTCTTCTTTGACACGACATATATGAGTGGGTTAAACCTACGAGGAGGTTGTTTATAAGGCCTAAACCCTGACTTTATCGAAAGCCGATGCTCAACAAGATCACGGTTAAGTCCGGGCATTTCATGGTACTCCCATGCAAAACAATCACTATATTCTCTAAGCAACTCGATCATCTTAACCCTATGATCGGCTCTCATGTTTTTATTTATGAAGGTCGGTCTTGGTACGCTCCCATGTCCTATATCTATTTCTTCTAATGGGTTGGCCGATGTGAACCCTTGACCGAGCTTCTCTACCTCGTCAAAATCCTCTATAGTTTCTCCAATATCGTTCTTTGTTGACCGATATTCTTGGACCATCTTTTGTAACCATTCCAAATTGGCTACTTTATTCATCATACAAAGTAATATCACCAAGCCATGCTAAACTAGCCGGCTTTACAGAAATGGGTACAAAGCCTTCTTTGGAAATACTAATAAAATCAAAACTAGAAAGATTTAGGCCTAATAAGCACTGCATGTTTCCATGTTTCCATCTCACAGACACATCGGCCATGGCAACCTCAGCCGATGTATCCGCCTGAACTACCTCAACCTCATCACCATCCCATTGTACTAGGCACTGATGTAAAGTAGATGGGATGTAGCAGTTGGCATGAATCCAACACCGCCCCAAGATGACACTATAGTTACCTTGTACATCGACGATGAAGAAGGCGGTAGGCAACGTCTTGTTCCCCACCGTAAGCTCCACGGACAAGATCCCCTTCGCCTCCGTTAATTCGCCGTTGAAGCCATTAAGAAGCATATTGGTCTTCTTTAGCTCCGCTTCCTCGCGACCCAACTTCTTAAAAAGAGAGTAAGGCATCAGGTTCACCGCCGCGCCTCCATCCACTAGCATCCTCGAGACCGGCTTCCCATCAATGTGGCCCTTCAAATAGAGAGGCTTCATGTGACGGTTGGACTCGTCGGGCTCCTCGAAGACCGCATCCTTTGGATCTAGTGATATTTGAGCAATCTCGGCCTCGTCCATAGCGGAAAACTCCATGGGCAACATGCAAACCATGTTGATATCCATGTTCTCGCCGGACGATGCCTCCACAGCCGATTGTTCATCCATTTGAACAACTACCGGCTTCTCAGTAATTGATGACTTACGCTTCCACTCCTTCGCAGGCGGTGGTCGCAACTCATCAAACTCCCTATCTCTCCTCTCTTCGGCTTCTTTTTCCTTCAACTCAGAAGCACGAAGACGCTGCAACCTTCTCTTCTGAGTAGCCGTCAAATCCTCAGGCATCCACCTAGGATTCGGCTCTGTTCCAGGAGGCAAATAATGTCCCCCGTTGCCTTTACCCGAAGAGAGGATTACCATAGTACTCTTCTTACCAGAACGTCGGCCAGACCAGCCTTGGTGGCCTGTCAGACCAGTGTTATATCTTCGGTCGATCGCCACTGTAGCCCGATCGCACCGGAACGAGTGTCGATCGGCCGACGGTGCGGTTTGACCGCCCATAGCACCGCGGTCGATCGGGCCGAGGGCGCGGTCGATCGCTTATAGAACCGCGATCGAGCCGGCGGAAGGCTCAGCGGACCGGCTGCGAGCTGCGGTCGAGCCAGAGCCCGACGTCGGTCGCTGTTCTCCTACGCGGCATCCTTTGCGGCTTCGGTTCGGGGGCCGAATATCAACTTAGCCTCTTGCCAGATGGTACTGGCACATCATACGATCCTATCTTGATAGTGATCATCTCCGAAGCCCTCTCCTTGGGCCTGGCACGCTTGTGTGCCCTTTTCTCGCCATCAAACCGGTCCTTTGTGGGAACCGGCTTCCACTAGCAGTAGATGCATGCCCTCGCGGCGATCTTCTCTCCTCTCTCCATCCTTGGTGATCCTGCATTGGAGGCATGTTGTACATTGGCGGGGGTGCCCCCCAAGGCATAAAGTAAGGGAACGGATAACCTAGAGGCGGCATCGGGCACGGTCCCCATGGCATGACTTGAGGGCAATGGGGAAACGACGGCTCCAAAACATTTGAAGAGGGACCAAATCGCTCCTTAGGGGGCGATCTTGGTCCCTTTCCTTTGGCCTGCTCCTTCTTGGCACTCTTCTTCTTGTACTTGTCAAGGAGCATGTCGAAGGTCACCTTGGGCATGTGGGGCTTCGTTGATGTAGATGTCTTGGCCTTGTTCTCTTTCCACGTCCAAACCTCTGGGCTCTTTGGCACAAGCATCTTGGGCCTAGGCTCCCCAATGACAACTTCCTTCCCCTTAGCCGATTCGGCTTGCTCCGGCCGAATCAACACCTTCTTGCCATAAAGATCGATGGTATTCACCGGGAAAGTATCACTGTCAAGCTTCATCTTCGGGCCCTCGGTGAATTTCAATCGTCCTTCATCTATGGCCGATTGAACCTGTCGATGAAAAACATTACACTCGTTAGTAGAATGCGAATAAGAATCATGCCATTTACAATAAGAACGGCGCTTCAATTCTTCTAACGAGGGTATGATGTGGCCTTTAGGTAATTTGATCTGTTTTTCCTACAGAAGATAGTCAAAAATCCTATCACAGTTGGCCACATCAAAACTATATTTGATCTCGCTTTGCCGATCCTTGCGAGGAGTCGGCGTCAAGCTAGAACAAACAAAGGGTTTGTTCTTGTTGGTCCAAGACCACTCAGCGACATACAAATCATGATCGCCTTCATCAGACTCAGAATCACTAGTAGGACAGTCGATCATGCTAACATGATCTTTCTTATCGCTGGGCCTATCAAACTTTTTAGCATCTCTGACTCGGCTTTCCTGAGACAGAGCCTTCTGCATCACTTGGCTGATATCCAGAAATTGTTGGCCATCTAACATTTCTTTAATGGGAGCAAGCAACCCATTGAAAGCAAGGTCGGCCAAGTCTCTCTCAGTTATACTCAAGCTAAAACATCGGTTTCTAGCATCTCTAAATCTTTTAATATAATCAGCAACAGACTCATTATATTTTTGCCTAACCGATGTCAAGTCACAAAGTCTAAGCTCAGTCTCGCCAGTGTAAAAGTAATCATGAAATTTCTGTTCTAACTGAGCCCAAGTATGAATAGAGTTAGCCGGTAAAGATGTAAACCAAGTAAAAGCAGTACCGGATAAAGATAAAGAAAATAAGCGCAATTTAAAAGCATCCGAAGTGCTAGCCTCCCCACATTGCGCTAAGAATTGGTCCTATTATCATCTCCACTGAATTTGGTGAATTCAGGGACTATAACCACGAGGATATGGGATATTATCGAAGTAGTCAGGATACGGCTTTTGGTAAACCTTACCACGATTCCTGGGCTCAATCCCAAATGACTCTCTAATGATATTCCTAATTTGTTCCTCCATATTTTCAGGACTAGGTGGGTCGGGCACGACCGGCGGCCTAAAGGGTGGCTGTTGCGGCACAATATTGTCATATTGGCCATCTCTCGTGTCGCGCGGATATCCCCTATTAGGATCATTGTATTGGTTAAGGACATGCGGGGGAATCGGTGCATGGATAGTAGCCACGGGGGAGTCGTGTGCGGGAACGTGGTATAGAACCGAGTTGCCCATGATGGGATCTATCTCCTGTACTGGCACCAGAGCGCCGATCTGACCGGCCATGTGCCCGGTCTGACCGGCCAGATAAGGCGCGGTCTGACCGACCAGATAGCCACCGGTCGGACTCGTGTAGTATGGGTGCGGGCCGGCCTGACGACCGGTCTGACCGATGTAAGGTGAGCCGATCAGACCGACGTAAGGCGACTCGGTCAGACCGGCCATAGGGCTGGTCAGACCGCCGTATTGTGTTCCGGTCAAACCGGTCGTCAGGCCGGTCAGACCGAGATATGATGGGCCAGTTGGACCAGCCGTAGGGCCGGTTGAACCGACGTAGTGAGGGCCGGTCAGAACGGCCGTAGGGTCGGTCAGACCGACAGAGGCGGCAGAACTACTTTCGCCGGGGCCTTGGGCAATCGCTCCGTCAGTTTTACTAAATATGTGGTTCACAGGGGGCTGGCTCCCCCCTGCAATCGAGGTAGGCGGCGAATCGATCGCGGGGAGACCGGATTTACCGCTCATGTGCGCTTTAAACAACCTATTAAAAAGAGCCTCCATAGCGGATTCAACCTTATTGTTCACGGCGGTGGTAACGGACTCATCCACCGTACTAGCAACAAATTTTTGAATAGGCATAGAGATGTGATCAGCGCTTACCTCGCTGCGAGTTACCTTGAGCGGGCTCCTGGGCTTGATGATAACACCTTGTCGCGTTTTGGTGCAAGATTGATCTAGCACCTCTTGAGTGATCGCTCGAATGTGCTCCTTCACTATTTGGCGAGCCTCCCCATCCAAGTCGTCCAACGAGATGTGGACAACGTTGGATGGCTCCACGTCTTGTGCCGCTTGCTTGGACATGGCGGCGTCGAATCCGAGTTGGCGTCGTGTATTCCCCGGCGGAGTCGCCAAAAATCGTGTTGGCACCTTTTTTGACAAAAGGCACGAACACGATCGAATCACGTAAAGCCTTGCGGTGGTTCTTGGTACAGAGTTGCCAACCACTTCAATCTAGCAAAAACTAGAGCAAAGTGGGTTTTGTAGATCAAATCAGCTAGCGGAACCGATTTAGATGGATAGATTGATAACTACTTGTCTCGTGAATAAACGGAAAGTTTTCAAGACAAACTTACAAAGAATTGTCACACTCTCGCAGCGACGGCGGACGGTTTTCAGCGCAAACCAACAAAGATGGACTAAACTAGGGCAAAGTAGAAAATATGGCTGAAAAACGATTCAAATAGATTGATTGTATGTTGTGTGTTTCGATATTACAATTGAACTGGCCTTGGCCCTTATATAGGGGTTGGTCTTGCCCTCCACAGGCCCTTCTCCATGTCCAATTCAGGATAAACATGTTTGGAAACCCGAGATACACCGTATGGAGAAAGGAAACCTGAATACCGACGAAGTCGTCTAGGTTTCGGACTCTGTCGGTCAGACCGGCCATATACCTTCGGTCTGACCGGCGCCACTGCCCGATCTGACCGGCCTATAAAGGCGGTCAGACCGGCCTCTCCGAAGAAACTGGCAACTTTTGAAATATTTGCAATCTTTCCTATTTTGATTCCTAAGTGCCAATTTTGGGTGTAAACACCGAGTTCCTAGCACTCGGCAAAATAATAAATGTTTGCCGAGTGCCCGACACTCGGCAAACTGGGAGACTTTGCCGAGTGCCATGCTCTCAGCAAACGTTTACTACTTTGTCGAGTGCCATGCACTCGGAAAGAGTTTGTCGAGCGCCCGTAGCTTAGCACTCTGCAAATAGGCTTTTGCCGACTCCTTGTTTGCCGATAGAGGTTTGCCGAGTGCTGTCCTCGGCAAACCCTTTATCAAGTGTAATGCTTGCTTCGCCGAGTGTGGTGGACACTAGGCAAACGCCGAGATTCCGGTAGTGGGTAAAGCTGGGCAAACACTGTAGGGCTGATTGTATTCGAATACGCCATACTCCCGGTCAATGGAGTTATGTCTATGGGTGAATCCATAATAATGGAAAGATTACTTTTCTTAAATATTATTATAAAACTAGAATATTCATATTTAAGCAATCTTAGGATGGGATAGAATATAAAGTTAACTCCATGATTCATTTATTTAAATGTTCATAATGTTTTACACAAGAATAGGATATATTATCATGCTAGGAAAATATTTACAATTTACTTCTCTTGTCGATATAGCATGCATATCCATATAAAATTATATCCAGTTTGGCTTGTGAGTACCATTGGTGCTGATCCTTGCATAAAAATTATCTTCAAGAAACCCCGAAGCAGATGAAGAAATCTCTAGTACCCTAGTGGACTGGGGAGACGAGTATGATTTCTAGGTCGACTCTACACTCGGGCTATCCCTATGGAAGTGTCGCGACTTTCTTGTATTATTTGGTTTGTACTTGAACATTAATAGTTTACGAAGTTCTTGTATCTATACTGTCTCATGCATAACCGGACTCCTGGGAGGTTATGTGATATTGTGGGAGTTGACCTCTGCGGAGGAGACCCCACAATAACAAGGAGAATCGGTACGGCTAAATAAAACCGTGATACATGTGGGAATTTAATAAAGAGAAATGCAATAATTTAAATAAAAATATGATCAAGATTGGGGCAACAATATGATCAAGATTACACGACTTGCCTTGCTCGCTACCAAAGTCTTCAAGGCCGACCTTGAGGTAGAGCGGCTCTTCCGAATCTGCAACGTCGACGCGACAACACAGAACAAAAAGGCCAAAAGATAAATAAAAACCATATAATATGTAGAAACAAAGCACAAAAATGGGTTCTACACTGTTTAAGGAAAATTTAGCATTTTGAACGGGTCGATTCAACTTCAAACGGTTAAGATATGGCCATTTGAATTTTAGGTGCCGTTTGAATGGCGATTTACGAATTCGTCAATTATTTTTTTGCACCTACAAACTGCTGCTGCTGCTGCTTGAGAAAGAGCAGAAACAGGACAGAGGAAGGGGAGAGATGGCACTGAGGAGGGAGAGGGATGGCAGTGGGTGGCGGCAAGCTCACCGGAGCAGCGAGAACGGCGAGGAGACGACGAAGATGGTCGGTGGTGAGGGAGAGGCTGCTAAGAGCTTCGGATTGCTAGCGATGTCGTCGTTCTCGTGGTCCTTGTGCTCGACGGAGAGGTGGATGAGGGAGAGGGAAGGGAGGACGGTGTGGGGAAGTGTGGAGGGGCTGGGGCACCCTTTTATAGGCCGGGGGGAGGGAGAGGGACGCCCGGGGAGAGGAAAAGGAGGGTTCGATCGGAGGGAGAGAAACGGCGCTGGCCATTCATGGTGTCAGTTCATCGGAGAAGAGCATGCAGCGATTCAAGACATGTTAGTGCACGATTGAGGTTGATTCAAGAGGGGAAATAATGAGGAGGTGAAGGGGAATCGATTTTTGCAGTCAAATGGGAGGGAAATCAATGGGGGAGGCGGATCAATCAGTGGCAGCGAAAGGATTTCACGGGAGAAAGACGAACAGGCGCGGTCCTGAGGTAGGAAGACGCTCCTGTTTCGCGGGCCCAACTGCCAGTGCACGCGACTCTCAGCCTGGGCCAGATTGGTCGTGCATAGGAAGCAGAGGGGTGGCTGGGCTGAGGAAAAGAGAGGGGAGGGGCAGCTGGGTTGGGAGAGGGAGAGGAGAGATGGGTCGGGGGCCCACGAGGAGGGAGGGAGATTTAATTTTAATTTTTTAGAAATTGTGAGAAAGGTTGCTGTTGCATTAAAAATATTTGTGATGCTCTAAAAATTAAATTAAAAATTGATTATATATTTTGAAGCATGAGGAATTCGAACAAAATTCCCACACGCCGGTTCGAGTTGAATCTTGGGGATTTTTAATTGTTGGAGGCTATTTTTGATTTTTATAATTTCTAAAAATTCCCTTTTCACAACGATTTTTAGGGCGCGACATGTTTCCCTCATGCACTTTGTTTTGGATGTTGGACGGTCTATCCTCCTTCTCTTTTGCCTTAACTGCATTGTTTGGATATGGCGGATCACGAGTAGTTTTACCCCCTTGTGTGTGGTCACCGCACTAACATTTTCTAGAGAATGTTTGGGTTGCCCTAGAATCTTCCTCGATTCAGATGAACGGATAACAGCAAAGAATTGAGCTAATTGGGTTTTAGCATTTTATTAAAACTCAATTTATTTTTGATTGTAGAGGGTTTCAGCATTTTATTAAAACTCAATTTATTTTTGATCATAGAGGAAATACCTTCCATTTTGGCATTAATGCTCTCTAAAGATTTGTCATTGGCGGCTAAGCTTTTAAAAATATTTTTATTAACTTTAGCCTCGCCTAAGACAAGGTCTTTTAAGGGAGGTTAATTCGAATTGAAAGCATGAGAAGAATTGTTACCTCCTTGATAGTAAGGGCGTTGTTGATTCCATCCTTGACCTCCTCGTGGACGATATCCATTGTTGTTCAAATAGAACACATCTTCATTGGTCTCGGGAAATTATTCCCCGAGTGGCTAGTGTTGCCACATGTCTCGCACGTCATGCGAGTATCTATGGCCTGAACTCCTTCGGTCTTGTTGTCCAGCTTCTTTAGTAAGATGTCCAATTTGGCGGCGAGCATGTTTCTTTCCTTAATGATATGCATGCCCCGCTTATGGGGTTGGAGACGATCGTCGCTCCACCCTTGATCGGAGACCATCTTTTCAATCAACTCCGTTGCGTTAGCAACAGTTAATGAAAAGAAAGCTCCTCCCGCAGCAGCATCGATATGATTACGGGCAGCCATAGTTAACCCGTTGTACAAGTTTTGAATTATGAGCTATTCATCCATCCCGTGGTGAGGGCAAGCCAAGATGTACTATTGAAAGCGCTCCCAAGCTTCGGGGATTGACTCATCCGATGTCTGCTGGAAACTCGAAATCCTTCCACGAAGGGCATTGGTCTTACCCATCGGGAAAAACTTCGCGAGGAATGCATTGGAGCATTTATCCCAGAAGTCTACAACACTTCGGTTTGCATAGAACCATTGTTTCGCCCTCCCAATGAGCGTCGGATGGCATATTGTGTGACTGCCTTAGTGTTAAAAGTGTTGTAGATCTCCAGGAATGTCTGGAGATGAGCGCTTGCATCCTCATTGGCTTTCCCACAGAAGGGGTTAGCCTACACCATAGTAATGAGATCCGTCTTGATTTTGAAACCGGCTTCACCCGTATTGACAACCGGTCCAGTAAGGACATTGGCAGCCAAAGGTGTGGAGAAATCGTGGAGGGTCTTCTGGGCCATTGAGCTTGAAGGTGCTTTAAGTGAAGGGTTATGCGGAGGCTACGCTAGCCGAAAACAAAACTTTTCTACTGCGTAAACCAGGAACACTTGCAAGTAAGGGCCGATAGATCGTTACCGATTGGAGTATGCAGCGGAAATAGCCAATCAGGACTATCCGATCCGGAACAGCGTAGCCGATTCCCGCAAGCATACAGCCGATTCCTAGGGACAGCTGATTCACCAATCAGCCGATTCGCTGATGTCGTAGCCGATCCGAGTCGTCTGACCGCGTTCTCATCGCCGATCTGCCGCTGTCGCCTCGCTCCGATTGCAGCCGATTCGTAGCCGATCAACAGCGTGCAACGTAGCAGCGCCTCTACCGGTATCCACACGTCCGGGGACAGAATGCCGAACAAACGTTTGCTAGCACGTGATGCAAGGCTAGGGTTTGGCTCGAAGGTGGGGAGGGTTTCCGTGGAGATTGATCTCGCCGACTTCTAAAGCCGCGTGTGATCAGATTGATTTCGACGCAATGCAATTCAATTGACATGCTGCAGCCCTCCACCCCTCACCCCTTTATATAGAGTTGGCCAACTGGGACTAGTGGCCGATCAGGACTCTATTTTGTATCGGATCCCATCCGAATCTCATAGAGTTGGCCGCCCATACGTCGTAAGCCCATAGGACTCTATCCGATCGGATCCCTATCCGATCGAGCCGTATCCGAGTCCAACTCGAATGCATGTTCTTATCCTCTTAAGCGTGCGACCCTGTAGGTTCAGGTATACTTGGTTTCGGCTATAGTCTAACTTAGCCGATCGTCGGCTCGAGTCCAACTCAGCCGACCTGTCAATAGCGGCGCCTAGCAGCACATATTGACACCATAGTATACAAGGATATAATAACGGCTCTGAACCTATAATGTATACACAAATCCCTTTGCCTCACGATACCAATTAAGCTATAGGCGAGATGTGTGCCATCCCATCAATAGCTTAACCATTCATTCGAACCGTATTGGATTATATGTCTGTTGATTGACTCCTCAATCAACTTAGCATGGCCATGCATTTCCATAATCCATTACCTCGAGGGGCCCAGAGATATCTCTCCAAAGGAGGGGCAAATTCCATCTTGATTACTCACATCCCACTCCATGTTTCATAGCAAACCCAAAAACTACCTTTATAACTACCCAGTTACGGAATAGCGTTTGATAGTCCCAAAGTAGGCTACTACACATATTGGAATCCATGGTGATCTCAGGTCTAAGGACTTTGTACCAACACTACCTGAGACCAACTAATGGCACATTAATTCCTGTAGTGTCTCATGGTGGGTCTATCCAACAATGTGTTCTCTAAGAGTCTCCCACTTTGCACTAGAGTCAATCATGTAAGTATCTAATACCCATTGCTCTTGTGTGTGCCTCATGCTTCGGCTGAGGGAGAGGTTTTGTTAGCGAATTGGCTATGCTGAGATCCGTGCGCAGTTTGCATATCTT
This sequence comes from Oryza australiensis, assembly GCA_019925245.2. NCBI lineage: Eukaryota > Viridiplantae > Streptophyta > Magnoliopsida > Poales > Poaceae > Oryza > Oryza australiensis. The sequence continues at coordinate 1,493,358 of JAIFGZ020000436.1, forward strand.
GACATCACCTCTGTCCACTATCTTGCGGATGAGATGATATCGCCAAAGTATGTGTTTGGACTTCTGATGTGACCTCGGCTCCTTGGCTTGCGTAATGGCTCCACTATTATCACAATAGAGAGACATTGGACCAGTCGCACTAGTCATCACACCAAGCTCAGAAACAAATTTCTTGATCCAAACAGCCTCCTTTGCAGCTTCCGAAGCAGCAATGTACTCGGCCTCCGTTGTAGAATCAGCAACAGTATCCTGCTTGGAACTCTTCCAGCTGACTGCGCCTCCGTTCAGGCAGAACACGAACCCAGATTGCGATCTATAATCATCCTTGTCTATTTGGAAGCTAGCATCGGTGTAACCACTTACAACGAGCTCTTCTTCACCTCCATAGACTAGGAACATATCCTTAGTTCTTCTCAAGTATTTAAGGATATTCTTTACAGCAGTCCAGTGACCTTCACCTAGATCTGACTGGTATCTGCTCACAACACTCAAAGCTTACGAGACATCTGGACGTGTACAAAGCATGGCATACATGATGGATCCAATTGCCAAAGCATATGAAACCATACCCATCTTATTCCGCTCATCATGTGTCTGAGGACACTGATTCTTGCTAAGATTAATACCATGTGACATGGGCAAGAAACCTTTCTTGGAATCATGCATGTTGAACCTTTTCAACACCTTGTCAATGTATGTACTTTGGCTTAATCCAATTAGCCTCTTGGATCTATCTCTATAGATCCGAATGCCCAATATGTATGCTGCCTCCCCCTGAGTCTTTCATGGAAAAACTATTTTTCAATGAAGACTTGACGGATTCTAGCATAGGATATCATTTCCAATCAACAATATGTCATCCACATATAAGATTAGAAATACAATTGCGCTCCCTCTGACTTTTTTGTAAACACAGGCCTTTTCTTCGTTTTTGATGAAACCAAACCCTTTGATTACTTCATCAAAACGAATATTCCAACTCCGAGATGCTTGCTTAAATCCATAAATGGATTTCTCGTAGCTTGCATATCTTTCCGGTGATTGTGGATCGACAAAACCCTGAGGTTGTATCATGTATACATCCTCGCTTAGGTTCCATTTAGGAAAGCCGTTTTGACATCCATCTGCCATATCTCATAATTGAAATATGCAACAATCGCTAGGATAATCCGAATAGATTTAAGCATTGCGACGGGCGAGAAGGTTTCATCATAATCAACTTCTTGAATCTGTTTAAAACCTTTCGTCACCAATCGCACCTTATAGATGTGAACATTTCCATCCATATCGGCCATTTTCTTAAAAACTCATTTACACTCAATGGTTTTGACACCATCAGGTGGATCAACCAAGTTCCAAACTTGATTGTCGTACATGGATTCTATTTCGGATTTCATGGCTCCAAGCCACTTGTTGGAATCGGGTCCCACCATCGCTTCCTCATAGGTCTTAGGCTCATCGTTGTCCAACAACAATATATCACGTCCGTACCTGTGTACCTGTCAAGTGCACGACGTGATCTTTCAGACCTCCCTGAGGCTGGTGTATCTACAACTGGTGGCGCAACACTTTGTTCCTCCTGTTGTGGTTCTATGGTCGCTGAAACGTTTTCTGGTGTTTCTTGAACTTCTTCAAGATGCACCCTGCTCCCACTAACCCTTCTTGAAAGAAACTCTTTCTCCAAGAAAACACCGTGTCGGGCGACAAACACTTTGCCTTGTTCCCGATTATAAAAGTAATATCCCTTAGTTTCCTTAGGATATCCCACAAAGAAGCACTTGTCAGATTTGGGTGTGAGCTTGTCATACTGTAAACGTTTTACATAAGCTTCGCATCCCCAAATTTTGAGAAAATACAAAATAGGGGGTTGCCCTGTCCATATCTCATATGGTGTCTTTTCAACTGACTTAGATGGAACTCTATTTAGTGTGAGTGCAACTATTTCAAGAGCATATCCCCAGAAGGATAACGGAAGATCACTTTGGCTCATCATCGACCGCACCATGTCCAACAAGGTGCGGTTTCTCCGTTCGAACACTCCGTTCCATTGTGGAGTTCCTGGTGGAGTCAACTGTGGAACAATTCCACAATCTTTCAGATGATTACCAAACTCTTGGCTCAAGTATTCCGCTCCATGATCTGATCGTAGAAACTTGATTGTTTTCCTAAATGATTCTGTACTTCATTCTAGAATTCTTTGAACTTTTAAAAGGATTCAGACTTATGCCTCATTAAGTAGATATAACCATATCTACTAAAGTCATCGGTAAAGGTAATGAAGTACTGATAACCACCTCTGGCCATTGAGCTCATTGGTCCGCACACATCAGTATGTACGAGTGCCAACAAGTCACTTGCTCTCTCACTATGTCCCGTGAAAGGTGCCTTTATCATCTTACCAAGTAAACAAGACTCACATGTCTCAAATGATTCAAAATCAAAAGAGTGAAGCAATCCATCCTTATGGAGCTTCTCCATGCGTTTCGATTTATATGGCCTAAGCGACAATGCCGATAAACGTGGGGTTTGTATCATTACGAGTTGCCTTTCGTATTAATGTTATAGATGGGACACGCTTCAAGATTCAAAACGTATAGTCCATTCACCAATGGAGCATGAAAATAGAACATATCTCTGAGATATATGGAACAACCATTGTCCATTGACCTAAAATCATATCCTTCCGCTTGCAAACATGAGGCGGAAATAACGTTTTGACATAGTGTTGGAACACAATAACAATTATTTAATGCCAAAACTAACCCTGAAGGTAGATGTAACACCCCAAAAATTGAAGAAATTAAAATCAGAAATTAAAAATCGGAACTTACAAAAACTTTTGCTTATTGCCTTTTGATCGTGTTTGTTGCTTCTTATTTGCTAGCTTGGTTGCATGAATTTAAGTTGTGAACGATTCATCTCGAGGTTTGTGAAAAAACCGAATGATTTGGATTTTCGTTAGAGGGAAAAATCTCGAAGTCTAGGGTTAGGAAATTTTTAGAATAAAATCGGAAAGAGATGCGGATTGATGAAGATAGGTGTTTGAAAAATAAAACATTAATTGGTGATTATAAAATATTAATTAGGAAATAAAATAGATAATAAAATTTTTAGGGATTTATATAAAATCTGAAAATTATTTGAAATCAAAAATTATGTTTTATGAATTTAGAAAAAGGGATTTAATTAAATATGGAAAAATATTTGAAAATGAATATTGGCGGTGAAAGGTTTGAAAATATATTTTTAATTAATTTTGGGAATACTATATGTTTATTTGGAATTTTTTGACGAAGGAAAATTCGAATTGAAAAATAGAATGGAAAATCGGAAAAATCAGAAAGTGCACTATTCATTAGGTCACAAGCCGTTCGACGCCGCACGCCCCGGCCGCGCTGGCGCGCGCGTCGTCTGCCGTCGCGCCCGCGCCCGGCCCAGCTCGCCCGCCGCGCGCGCGGCCACGCGCCGCGCGCCCGCGCGCGCACCCCGTAGCTCGGCCCCGCCCGCGCCGCACGCCACTCCCGCCACGCGCCAAGCCGCCGTACTAGCCCGCGCCGTGCGCGCCGCGTGTCGCCGCCGCACCCGGCCCCGCCCGTGCTCGCTCACCGCACGTCGTCGCAGCACCCGACCCCGCCCGCGCTCTCGCCGCGCGTCAATGCCTGGGCCGCTCGGCCGCGCGTCGCCGCGTTCGCCGCGCCGGCCCTGCCAACCCGCGCGCCGCGTGCCTCGTCGCCGTACCGCCACGCCGTCCCCCTTCTCCCCCGTTTACCCCTCGCCGCGCCATAAATAAGGGTCGAAGCCCTCTCTTTTCCCCCCTCGCTCGCCTCTAGCTTTCCCTCTCTCTCGCCGATTTCCGTTCCCTCTCCCGAGCACCGCCGCCATCGCAAGCCGCCGCGAGCCGCCGAGCGCCGTCGCCACCGTGTGCCGAAGCTCAACCGTCCTCCCCAAGCGCTGCCGTCGCCGCTAAGCCGAGCCACCACCCTCTCCCCTTCGCTGCGCCAGCCCGCCGCCGCAACAGAGTGAGAGAGAGAGAGGTTCGCTCGAGCGGTGGCGGATCGATGAATAGTAAACGAAAGAAAAAGAAAGAAAAGAAAAGAAAAAGAAAAGAGAAAAGAAAAATAGAAAAATAGGAATTATTTTCTAAGAAAATTAGGAAAAATGTTTTGAAAAGATTTGAGTGAATTTTTGGGCAAAAATAAATTATTTTCTTGTATATTTTTCTCGAAGCAATTTCGGAAAATCGAAATCGGACTTTACTGAGATTTCGTTTCGCGTCCTTTTTAAATCTGGATTTCGTTAATTCTTTCTCGCCATCTAAATACGTTTTTCTTTTGTGCTCGAACCTTCAAAACCTCGAGTAAAAAACCCCTCCCCTCCGTTGATATTCCTAAATTCATTTTTCTCGATAGTTTCAATCGTCGTTTTGCGAAAACCCTAGGGCATCGACTCGATTTCAAAACTCGGATTTTCTTTCCCGAGCAACCCTCGTCCGAACTCAAGTAGAATTCTAGGCTAAACATTTGGAGTCATTTTCGTGATTTTTATGGTTCTTTTCGATCTCTTGGTATTTTATTGAATTCTAGTTGAATTCAATTCATCTTTCGCACGTACGGATAGCACCTGAAGAAGCAGGCACCGACTCCATTGAAGACCCCGCTCAACAAGCGTGCGAGCAAGGCAAGTCATCACACTCTTTGAACATATTGATCCCAATTGCGAAATGATGTTGTTTTAAACTTTAAACATGCATGCTATACACAACGAATTACCTATACTTGTTATCCCATGCCTTGTTATTGATTACCTTTAGAATTATTCCTTTTAACCCTCGATGTGATACATACAACCGGATAATAACTTAGAATATGATAGTAATCAATCGGGACTCTAGGCCCTGCCATAGAACACAAGATAACATTACGGCCGAGTCCTACTCTATTACATAATACATGGATATGGCTCACCTGCTATCTCTAGTTGGATATGCAGGCCGTGTGGGTACCCGGTACCTATATTCTTCACAATGGCCCCCGAGATCTTCACAGTCAAGTTGCACTCTTCTCCATGGTTCATAACCAATATTGAGTGCTTCAATATTTCCTGCGAAGGATTCCTAAGTGCTCACTTATTGATTCCTCATTTTGATATCTTGCAAAGAGGCCGTGGAGGCCTCATCAAATATATTAAATAGATAGGTGCATCAAATAGATGAATAAAATGGTGCATCAAACAGATGCACCTAATAAATATAGCCTCCAACTATGTGCTTAGTTGAGAAATAACTAAACATATAATTAAGAACTATAATTTTTACCAGCCAAGTGACTTAATATTAATTTACAACATTTGCAGTGTGAATCTTAGAGTAACATGACCCGAGTGATATACCTACTACTTAGAATATGATGTGCATAACTTTGGGCCAACCGCGGCTTAACAACATAATACGTGTAGCCCTTGAGGAACCACATCTTAAAAATATATGCACATAGCTCTAGGGCAAACATGTATAGAATGAGCGTAGCACTAGGCCAACCGTGTTTTTGAAAATGATATCAAATAGCACCTGACTCTTATGAAGAAGAAGCCAGTTTATAAAAGCCATGAAAGCATGCTATTGGTCACCTTCAAAAATTGCATAGCAAATGACTTTAGTAAACAACCTTTATGCACCAAATAAAGGATTTTCAAGGTATTGGGTTCATACCGTGCATATATTGAAAAAACAAATATGTTTATGTCCTTAAAATACACACGACTTCACTACACCTAAAAATCCATGGAATATGTGGTGTAAAATCCGAGTCAATAATACTCATAAATAGATTTACCCACCACCAGTATAATAAAAGGGGGTAGCACACGAGACCTAAAAGTGGATGAATGTGGAAGACAAGCGTGTAGACAGGTTCAGGCCTTCTCGATTAGAGATAATATCCTACTCTTGTTTGGGGATTGTATCTGTCAGGTGTATATTAATCTGACGATCTAATTGTGGTTATCTCGCTATGCCCTTAGAGGGTTCACTGCGCACCTTATATAGGTTGGGAAGACTGGTTACAAAGAGAAAAACCTAGCCGGATAGGACATTAGTTTTCTAATCTATTACACGGTAGTAATTAATCAGAACTATAGGCTATGCCATAGAACACAAGACAACATTACAACCGAGTCCTATTCTATTACATAATATATGGATCTGGCCCACCTGCTATCTCTAGTCGGATATGCAGGCCATGTGCGTACCCGGTACACATATTTTTCTCACCTAGGCATATTTATGCCATTGATTGTTCTTTTCAATTTTTGATTTGTTTAGTTTTGTGTTGTACCATCTTATCGTGTTGTTCATCTTCACGTCTAGTTTATTTATAGTTTTGGGTTCTTGTCACTTCTAGTACCATCGTTGTCATCACCGCCGTCGTGCCTTTGTTGTCGTCGGGACCTCCAAAAACGGAATCGCCTCACTGCCAGGGTTCTATTTTTGTAGTTTTCAGAAATGTATGTCGGTTGGTTTTGGAGTTTATATAAGGTTTGCTTGGGCCTTTGCCATGCTTGTGTGCTTGTGTTTTGCATGTGAGGAAGAAGGAAGGGGTTGAGAATTGTGTAGGTTAGACCAGTCTGGTTGGGTTGTTTCCATCTAAGGTCAAAAATTCCACTTTGCTCGAGTGTTTCCTCCAATCCAAGTCCGACCATCTCCACCCCAACCACCGAACTCCTTTTTCTCTTTTGAGTTCTGAGGGCGACCAAACATCTTGGTGAAAAGTTTAATTCAAGATCTATTTGCAAAAACGAAACCTATGGGATGGGAGCATTCTATTTTTGTATAGTACTAATTTTAGGATTTGCATTTTTACATTTAAGTCCTTATACTTTTATTATTTATATTTGAGTCCCTATAATTTCATATTAAGGTCCTTTGATACGTCACGGTGTCCCGATGTTCATGACGTAGAATCTTGAACTTGATAACTAGTGGAAGAACCACTCGATAACTTGCTGCATGCAGCGATAACTAGTTCAACCTGGCAAATAAAACTCAAAGCCAACCATCGTCTTTAACCGGCAACCTGAACCGAGGATTCGCCCAACCACACTCTCGAAGAACCAACCAACATAGCCCACAATCAATCGAGGAAAACTCGAAGGGAGTAGGAGCACCAATTGGGAGCGGATGAAGCTGCCGCTTCTGTAATCCCACGAGGGAAATCACAAGAGCAAAGGGGTAGAGATCACTCTCAAGATTTGTTAGCACATAGCTGAACAAAGGGGTTTTGTTTACGATTATCCAAAGTCTGCGAATCTCTAAGATACATAGGGTATTTATACTAGGAACATCCCTCCTAGTTGGGTGTGAAATGGAGTTGTTGTTTTGGGAAACGAAGTAGCTGAATAGCCATCCCGGGCAGCAACATCCTGGAGTTCTCGCGCATCTACTCAGCTTATGGCAGTGGTCATTAAAATGATCATAACTCTTTATTGGGAAGTCCAAATGATGATCCGTTTATTGGGTGTAAAAGCAGACTCAATAATCTTTCCAGCCATATTCAGCATGCAGCACGAATTATTATAGAATTGGTGCAGTTTTGCATGAAAATTCAAACATCGCGCATCGGTTTGGTTTCGGAGCAGTCTATAGTAAATTGCTCATAACTTTTGATTGGGAACTCCAATTGATGAACCGTTTATTGGACGTGAAATTAGACTTGATAAGCTTTCCATCCATAGGTCGCACTTCTTCTAACTCTTCATATTCTGCCTTCAGTGATGGCGGTAATTGAGGTTAGTTTTGGATGTCCGAACACTCCAAACAGTACAACCCAGTTAGGTTCGGACGTCCGAACATGTCTAGTCAAGTTCAGACATCTGAACACGCTCAATCAAGTTTGGAATTTGAATATCCTCATGTGTGAACCTAATCAAGGTCAAAACACAAGATTTAGGTAGTAAATAGTTCTCATTATCATTTAAACATAATTTCAAAAGTAACGCGTTCACCTCTTGTTAAAGTTTCTTTGCTCGGTTGCGTGTAATTGGTCCATCAAATACTTGCGTTGGTGTTGGCGTAGGTGATACTTGAGTTGATATACCTTGATTTGAGGTTGTAACATGTTGCTTGATGGAATGGTGATATCATCCTCCCCTCCTTAAAAAGGAGTCATCCTTGACTCTAAAGCTTCTTCATTTGTGAATGGTAATAAGTCAGCAACATTGAAGGTTGTGCTTACACTGTAGCTTGCTAGAAGATCTATCTTGTATGCATTCTCATTGATCTTTGGAAGAGCACGAAATGGGCCATCTCCTCGTGGTATCAATTTTGATTTGCGCTTGTCAGGAAAATGATCCTTGCGCAAATGGATCCACACCAAGTCCCCTGGCTCGAATACTACTTTCTTTCTATGTTTGTTGACACTTGCAGCCTTGTGTTCTCCATTCACAGGAGTTGGCCAATCCTTGATTGCTTGCACCTTTGTTTCATCCACTTATATTCCTTTTCCTGAAACAACAAAACCAAGGAACACAACATCGTCCATGCAAAAACTACACTTCTCAAGATTAGCAAATAATTTGTCCTTTCAAAGCTCATCCAAAACCTGTCGAATGTGATTCACATGCTCCTCAAGTGATTTGTTGTAAATTAAGATATCATCAAACTAGACAACAACAAATTTCCCAATGAAAGCTCTCAAGACATGGTTCATTAACCTCATAAAAGTACTAGGAGCATTTTTCAACCCAAAAGGCATAACTAACCATTCGTACAACCCAAATTTAGTTTTAAATGCAGTCTTTCATTCATCTCCAGTTTTTATTCTTATTTGGTGGTAACCTCTCCATAAATAAATTTTAGTAAATATCATGGAACCACTAAATTCATCAAGCATGTCATCTAACCGTGGAATAGGATGATGGTAGCGAATGGTGATATTATTGATAGCTCTACAATCAACACACATCCTCCAAGAACCATCCTTTTTAGAAACTAGAATCACAGGAACAACAGAAGTACTCAAACTTTCATGAACAAAACCTTTATCAAGAAGTTCTTGTACTTGCCTTTGTATTTCCTTTGTTTCTTCAGGATTGGTATGGTATGGTGGACGGTTAGGGAATGTAGCACCTGGAATGAGATCAATTTGATGTTCGATCCCACGAATCGAAGGTAGTCCAACCGGTGTTTCCTTTTGAAAAACATATTCATAGTCTTGCAAAAGATGAGACACAACACTAGGAAGAGAGGTGATATCATTAGGTAAAATTAAAATGTCTTTGCACACAAGTACAAACAGTACTTGGTCTGGGTTTTTTCTCACTTCTCTCAGTTCAGGTTTTGTTGTTAGCATAAGTAGATGCTCTTCCTCCCTTTTCTTTTTATCTCTCGAATTTGGCTTGTGGCTCTCACTCGCCGAATTGTGGATGACACTTGATTTGTTTATTTCGTTTTCTTCTTTACTTGGTGGATTAATTTCAGATTTCTTTCGTAAGTGCTCAGCCATGATTTGTTGAGGTGTCGTCGGTTTGAGTACAAACTTCTTCCCTTTCAGATCTAGCGTGTACTGATTTGTTCTCCCACAATGCTGAGTATATCGGTCATATTGCCATGGTCTTTCAAGCAGCAAGTGGCATAGCGACATGGGAGCCACATTACATTCTATGGTATCAACATACTCGCCAATCTTGAATGGGACGTTTACCTTATATCCAATCTTAATATCTCCTGACTCATTCAACCATTGGACATGGTATGGATGAGGGTGTCGATGTAGCTTCAGACCAAGTTTGTCAACCATCTCTCGACTAGCAAGCTTATGGCAGCTTCCCTCGATGATCACCTTCACAACTTTATCTTGCACCTTAGCTCTTGTTTGGAACAGATTATGTCGCTGTCCATTCTCAGCTTCTTTCATTTGAACGCTCAAGATTTGAGCCACCACAAGAGTAGCACCTTGCTGAAATTCACACCCAATATTTTCCTCATTATCATGGGCTTCATCATTATGCTCTTCCACAACTTCGTCTTCACTAGCTGACTCATAGCCTCCATTGTCATTCACAATGATCACAGGATTATTTGGACACTCCTTGATTACATGCCCACCGCCTCTACATTTGAAGCACTGAATTCCACTACTCTTGGCTGTAGAACCCACTGAAGTAGTACTAGATGCTGCTGGTTTAGCACTCATGCTTGGAGTAGTAGCATTCTTCCTACCAACAACACCTTGATCACTAGAACGAAAACCTCCACATGATGTTTTTGTCATTGTGGGTGTGCAGTAAACCTCGAGTTTGACTTGCTTCCTCTTGACATACCGTTTGTACCATATAACAAAAACTTATTGTTCTTAGCATCTTGCTGCAATTGGCGTTTAATTTTGATTGCTTGATGTACCAAATCAGTGAGATGATGGTATGGCTGGAACTCAACAATATGCTGAATATTGACATGCAGCCCAGCCATGAATCGGGCGGTAGTTTGCTCTTCATCTTCATACACATTGGCTCTGATCATAGCCTTCTCCATCTCTTTATAATATTCCTCAAGAGAGAAACTTCCTTGATTCAAATTCTGTATTTTATCAAAGAGATCACGTCGATAGTGCTTCGGCACAAAATGAAGTCTCATTTCTTGCTTCATCTCTTCTGAAGTAGCAATGGAATTTTCTTCATTTTCTTCATGGTCACGGAGAAGTTGTTCCCACCAAATCAGAGCATATCCATCAAACTCTAGAGATGCCATTGCCAATTTCTTCTCCTCCGAATAATTATGTAAGCAAAAAATCTTGTCCACCTTCAACTCCCATGTGAAATAAGCTTCAGGATCAGATCCTCCATCAAATTTTGGCATGGTAAATTTCACCTTTCCAAACCTCTCCTCACGGTTGCCTCCTCTATGATGCCGGCGACCGTAATGAGATTGAGAATGATTATCATTCTTATATTTGGATTCACTATTGTCATTTCGTCTTCGTTGTCCTCTTCCTCTACCACGTGGAGCACCTTGGTTCCTTCTTCCTATAGCTACTCCTTCACTTTCTTCACCATCTCTACCAAGGCTGCTTGCACCATCATGAGGTTGGTGACATCCTCTGATTTCAGCCATAAGGGCTTGAATATCTTATGTCAACCGGTTTTGTCTCTCTTCCGTACTTTGCCTTAATTCATTAAATTGTGTCATGGTAACACAATCTTGTATCTCAGCTCCATCCATCGTCCTGAAAGGTTAGCTAAACACACGAACAACAAGTATATGTGGAATGGAAAATATGTGGACCTCACAACCTCACCTTCTCTTACCAACCAAAGCTCTTATGAATTCCCTGCAGATTACAGAAAACTTTGTGTAGTGGTAAAAAGAGTGATGGTTAAGCGAATACACGACCGGTGCTTAGTTGACAATGGCTTATTTGTGGAGCTCGGTGGGGGAAATATGCACAAGGAGCAATCTAAAGTAGTAATCCAAACTAGAGATTCAATGCCTAGTGCTGATCACAAGATATCAAAGTTGTAACCAAAGCAAAACACGCGCAAATGAAATTTCAGAAATGATGCAAACAAGGGACTTGCTAGGGAGTGGTGGGTCACATAGAACTCATCTAGCAAGAAATGCACCAATAGAAAGATAGCACACTGGTTACACAACTTGATGTGTAGGTTTAGCACTTATGGATAACACAATCTGATGGCACTCTTTTCTTTTCAACACTTACTTCTTCTTTGTTTTCTTTAGCTTTCTCAACACTTTTTTTGCAACCTTTCTTTCACTTTTTTTAACACGATACTAAACACAATTAGATATGATACTTGCTCAAAATTAAAGATAGAACCAAATGAATCCAGAAGCTATCTTGATAGGATAAAAGTTTACGCAAAGGATAGAATCAACTACTTTTTTGTGGGGGGGGGGTTCAAATATATGGAAAGACACAAAAGAACACGCAAAGGATGATATGATCAACAACTAAACAAAGACTCTAATGGATTAAAACTTAACAAAACTCACTAGATAAACAGATTGTAACAAAAGGCTATGGCAAATTTTATGGCTTTTCTTGGATAGGAGAAAGCCAAAATATGTGTAGCTAAGGGTAAAGATTCCTACCATGGCAACGAAGGCTCTCATACCAGATGATACGTTAGGGTATCCCGATCTTCATGACATAGAATCTTGTACTTGATAACTAGCGGAAGAACCATTGGATAACTTGCTGCACTCAGCGGTAACTAGTGCAACCTGGCAAATAAAACTCGAAGTCAACCACCGTCTTTAACTGGCAACCTGAATTGAGAATTCGCCCAACCACACTCTCGAAGAACCAACCAACACAGCCTACAATCAATTGAGGAGAACTCGAAGGGAGTAGGAGCACCAATTGGGAGCGGATGAAGCCGCCGCTTCTGTAATCCCACGAAGGAGATCACAAGAGCAAAGGGGTAGAGATCACTCTCAAGATTTGTTAGCACATAGCTGAACAAAGGGGTTTTGTTTACGATTATCCATAGACTGCCAATCTCTAAGATACATAGGGTATTTATACTAGGAACATCCCTCCTAGTTGGGTGTGAAATGGAGTTGGTTTTTTGGGAAACAAAGTAGCTGAATAGCCATCCCGAGCAGCAACTTCGTGGAGTTCTCGTGCGTCTACTCAGCTTATGGCCGTGGTCATTAAAATTATCATAACTCTAATGATGATCCATTTATTGATTGTGAAAGTAGACTCAATAAGCTTTCCAGCCATATGCAACATGCAACACGAATTGTTATAGAATGTGTGCAGTTTTGCAGGGAAAGTCAAACATCGTGTGTCATTTTGTTCTAGTAAATGACTCATAACTTTTGATTGGGAACTCCAATTGATGAACCATTTGTTGGACGTGAAAATAGACTTGATAAACTTTCCATCCATAGGTCACACTCCTTCTAACTCTTAATACTCTGTCTGTAGTGATTGCCAGAATTGAGGTCAGGTGTGGATGTCCAGACACGCCAAATAGTACAACCCAGTTAGGTTTGGACATCTGTACATGCCTAGTCAAGTTCGGACCTCCAAACATGCTCAATCAAGTTCGGAATTGGAATATCCTCACGTGTGAACCTAAGCAAGGTCAATGCACAAGATTTAGGAAATAAATAGTTCTCATTATCATTTAAACATAATTCCAAAAGTAGCGCGTTCACCTCTTGTTGAAGTTTCTTTGCTCGGCTACGTGTAATTGGTCCATCAAATACTTGTGTTGGGGTTCGCGTAGGTGATACTTGAGTTGATGTACCTTGATTTGGAGGTTGTGACATGTTCCTTGATGGCATGGTCATATCATCCTTAATCCGGTTTTGGTTAGTAAAATCAGAAAAAAATAGAAGAAGAACAAGAGAGAAGGCAGAAATGTGCTTAAAAAATAGAAAAAAGTCATACAAAAATAAGAAAAGAGCAAAACAAAACAAAGGAAAAAATAAAGAAAAAAGAGAAAATCTATTATTATGTTTGAGATTGCTTTCATATATCAGAGTCGTGTTTGAGTTGTTTCTAGTATTATCCTATGGTATCATTTGTGTCTAGGCTCGCGTCTCTAATACGTTATAGCCTAGGACTAACACGGTGCTTGACTTTGAATGCTTATTCAACTTGCATTCTCTGATCTGAGCATTTGTTATTTCTTTGCTACATATTTAAGCCTACCTAGAGCTCCACATATTTGATTACAGTAGTACAGCAAATGTTTGCCAAGGCATCGATACATCCAACCTCTATTGGGGTGCTTGGTTGAGTCGGTGTATGCCATCATTCCTAGTTTGAGTGTGAGTGACTTTGAGCCTACGCTACCTCCTAGTTGGTAGGAGCGTGTATATTTTTGTGCATGTTTATTGTTTGCTCCTAACCATGGCAGCATTGCACAAAGGAATACGAGACGGTTATGCTCAATATCGACTTCTTTACCTTCAACGAGATATGACGACTTCTCCACATGATGCATATGAGGTACTTGACTATAATTTTGCGTGAGTCGAATCTATGTTATCGTTCTACGATGGTAAGTATGATTCTGTTACTTATATTGGTTGGGAGCTAACAGTAGACAAAGAATTTGATAAATATGCTTTTTGTAATGCTCAAATGATTAAGGCTGCTAGTAATAAGTTAACCTCTTCCACGTTATTTTGGTGGAGTCATGTTAGTATGAACCTAAAACTTGGGATGGATGCAAAACAATGATGAAAAAGCGTTTTGTGAGTTCTTATTACAAATATATTTTTCTTGAGAAATTAGAACATCTGAAACAAGGTAATATAACTGTTAGGGAGTACATCCATGAATTTAATGTTTGTATCATTTACAATGGTCTAAAAGTGTGGAGATTATGGCAATCGGGTATCTACATAGCAAGCTTATCCGACTGGAGGTAGGGATAGATTGCGCCTGCTATATCTGTAAGTCGAACTTGACTTGGGTGTTACGGTTGCCGATAGAGATAAGGCAATCGGCCTATAGTCGTGGTTTGGTAAGATTGAGGAAACCAACTTAGAATAAGATAGGGTTTCCGATTTGTAAACCCTCCCCCCAAGACTATATAAGGGGGGTAAGGGGCGTCCCTTGAGGGATATCCAACACTAGATCTGAGATACGATTTCATAAGCAAGAGCTTTAGACACACGAGATCAATAAAGACACTCGGCGGATCGAATCCACCGAAACAGGAGTAGGGTATTACCTCACGAGAGGGCCTGAACCTGTCTAAATCTTCTTTTCCTCCTAACCCATTGTGCTTGGCGATCTCGACTGCGACCCCAGAAAATACATTGTCGAAACCAAGTTTCGACAGTTGGCGCGCCAGGTAGGGGGCCACGCGTCGAGACTTCTTCAGCAATCTCGCCGACAAACGTGATAGGATCTCCTTCAGGATTCGGCGACTTCGCCGCCAACTTCTTCAACGACTTCTCCTTCGACTCGGACTCAAACCAGTCGGAAGGGAACACCCACTCGGCGCCGTTCGGACTCCCCAACAGCGCCGAAATCTACAACAACGTCTTGAAGACCAAGATGCAATCTACTTTCTCCGACAACGGACTTCACTTGGCACCATTCGGATTACCGAATACCGCCAAGATCTGCGCCAATCTTCTCGCCTCCCCGACGGAAGCGATCTACTCAGATGAAGACCTCTCAGTGCCGTTTGGGTTACCAAACGTCGCCGAGATTTTCAGCAAGCTTCTCTCCCCCGAGTTGACGGCGATCCACTCGGAGGAGCCTACACCCCCAAGCTCTGACTCGGACTGGAACGATCCAGATCCGGGTTACCCAGGATCAAGGGAGGTCGCCGTCATCCTCCCGTCATTCGGCTCCTGCTCATCTTCGGAGCTCAACGGATACCTCAGCTCCGCCGGCTTCGACAACCTCTACGACATCCCTTCTGACGAAGCCGACAACTCCGACTGCCGCATGGACTACGAGCCGAAGTGCTTCGACGTCCTCATGGCCGAGCCGAACGAATCCGACTCAGCCATGGCCAGAAGGCTTGCTGAAGAAGAGCGAGCCAGGGTGGAGCTCGAGCGCAAGACGGCCGAAGAGGAGAAACAACGCAAGGACGAGGCTGACAAGAGGAAGCAGGATCTACGAGCAGCCGGACGATCTGCCCAGGAGGCCATACTCCAAACGCGGGTTCGCAACACCAACATCTTCCAAACGCCACAGCAGAACGCTGTCGCCGCGCTCACCCTCTTGGACACCGTCATGGAGACGGCTCCGGCCAACGTGACTCCGATACTTGACAAGATCAAAACCATCGTTGCCGCCACGGCTAACAGCCACCCCACCACCTCGGCACGAAGGCCAACTGAATCTGTGGCCGAAACACCAGACAAGAGCCGGCTTCCGCCTCTAAGGTCAGGAGACTATAAGAGGCCCGAGCCGGCTCGGTCGACAACTAGGCCAAGAGGCCCACCTCGCGAGTCCACGCTAAAGTACCAAGAGCAGACGGCCGACTCCCGCGACAAACGACACGGACGTCCACCCGTCCACCACCGAGTCCGCCACAACAGTTCCAGCTACCCAACCAGCCAACCGAAGACCCCGCCGAGTGATCTGCGGGAAGTCCTCGATCGCCGCTACCAGGAGCGCGACCGACGCACCCGGGAAGATCGGAGGGGATCACCCGATAGCGGCGACGATGGAGTACCGGCCTTCACTCGGGAGCTCTGCCGAGTGCATTGGCCGAGTGGCTTTAAGCCTACAGGGATTGAAAGGTACGATGGCAAGACCGACCCTGAATCTTGGCTAAATGCATACACCCTTGCCATCCGAGCTGCAGGTGGCGACAATAAAGCCATGGCCAATTACCTGCCTGTGGCCCTCGCAAACTCAGCCAGAAATTGGCTCACGAGCCTGCCAAGAGGCTCAATTGGCTCGTGGAGCGAGCTGAGGGACCACTTCATCGCCAATTTCCAAGGCACCTTCGAGAGGCCCGGCACACACTTCGACCTTTACAATGTCATCCAGAAGCCGGACGAACCCCTGAAGGATTATATTCATCGTTTCTCCGAGAAGCGCAACAAGATCCCGAACATCACCGATGACATCATCATCGCCGCCTTCAAGAAGGGAGTCCGTGATGAGCTGCTTATCGGCAAGTTCGGGCGCAAACCACCAAAGACGGTGAAGCAAATGTTCGAGACGGCGAACTCATACGCCAAATCCAATGACGCCATTAAGGCCGCCCGTCAAGACCGGCCCGACAGAAGGGAGGACAAGCAAGCAGGAGGAAGCCGAAATCCTAAAAAGGATGGCAGCAACAACGGCAACCAAGGCCAGAAAGATCGCAAGCGCCGATCTGAAGACCTAGTGGCTGCAACCTCCAACACTCAACGCCGTCCCCGAGTCGCCGCCTACGACGCCATCATGAACGCCCAGTGCACCCATCATCCGAATCATAAGCACGCGGCGAAGGACTGCTTTATCTACAAGCAGTTCGCTGAACAGTACGCGGCGCAGCTCAATAAGAAGCCGACTGACGAGGCTGGCCCGTCTGGCGCCAAGAAGAACAACGCGGCTGAAAATGCCGAACCTTTTCAAGACCCGGTGGGGAGCTCAACCACATCTTCGGGGTCCGCTAGCCTATGAGTCCAAGAGGAAACAAAAGCTAACCGACCGGGAGGTCAATGCGGCTCAACCCGAAGTCCCTCAATATCTGCGATGGTCGGAAGTGGCCATCACGTTTGACCGCTCGGATCATCCTGACCGAGTGATCCACCCGGGGCGCTATCCACTCGTCCTGGACCCCGTGGTCCGCAACATTAGGCTTAAGCGCGTCCTCATCGATGGGGGCAGTGCCCTCAACATCCTATTTGCCAAGACCATGGATGAGATGCAGATCCCGAGGGCCGAACTGAAAGCAAGCTCAGCCCCCTTCCACGGAGTTATCCCGGGGCTATCTTCAACACCACTCGGGCACATCTCCCTCCCAGTCACCTTTGGAGCCCGAGAAAACTTCCGAACAGAGAACGTCACCTTTGAGGTGGCCGACTTCGAAACAGCATATCATGCCATCATCGGAAGGCCTGCGCTTGCCAAGTTCATGGCGATCCCTCACTACACCTATCTTTGCATGAAGATGTCGGGTCCCAATGGCGTCATCACTCTTCGCAGCGATGTGAAGCAAGCCTTCACCTGCGATAAGGAGAGCTGCGACATGGCCCAATCTCGCGAGAGATTACGTGGCCAACAAAAAGTCCGATTGGCTGCATCAACTTCGGCAAAGGGCGAAGTCCCCGCAAAGAAGATAGCCAAATCAGGATCTGGCGACGCCAAGACCAAGAAGATCTCCCTTGATCCGACGGATCCCTCGAAAACTGCTGTAATCGGCGCCGACCTAGATCCCAAATAGGAAAGCGCGCTCGTCACCTTCCTTCAAAATAATAAAGATGTTTTTGCTTGGAAACCATCCGATATGCCCGGAATTCCAAGGGAGGTGATCGAGCACTCTTTGAACGTCAAAGATGACGCCAAACCGATAAAGCAACGATTACGCAGATTCGCACGGATCGAAAAGACGCGATCAAAGAAGAACTTGCAAAGCTCTTGGCCCGGCTTCATTAAAGAAGTCCTTCATCCCGACTGGTTAGCCAACCCAGTCCTGGTCCGCAAGAAGACGGGGCAATGGCGCATGTGTGTCGACTACACCGACCTCAACAAAGCCTGCCCCAAAGATCCATTCGGGCTACCTCGTATCAACCAGTCATCGACTCAACGGCCGCCAACTCTTCGTTTCCTAGATCGCTACTCGGGCTATCATCGATCGGCTTAAGAGAATCCGACCGCCTGAAGACATCGTTCATCACGCCGTTCGGGGCCTACTGCTACATCACCATGCCTTTTGGCCTCAAGAACGCCGGAGCCACATACAGCGCATGATCCAAAGATATTTCCAGACGCAAATCGGCAAGAACGTTGAAGCTTACGTCGACGATGTTGTCATCAAGACCAAGCAGAAAGGAGACCTGATCGCCGACTTAGAAGAAACCTTTGCAAACATCCGGGCCTTCAGAATGAAGTTAAACCCGGAGAAGTGCACTTTCAGCGTTCCATCAGGGAAACTGCTCGGCTTCATGGTGTCACATCGCGGCATTGAAGCAAATCCCGAGAAGATCAACGCCATCTTAAGCATGAAGCCCTCGAGTAACCAAAAAGACGTCCAAAAGCTCACTGGCTGCATGGCGGCATTAAGCCGTTTCATATCCCGACTCGGCGAACGAGGCATGCCTTTCTTCAGATTGCTAAAGAGGACAGACGACTTCCAGTGGACCACAGAAGCCAACGAGGCCTTTGAAGATTTCAAAGAATTCCTTACCACGCCACCCGTCCTGGCCTCGCCTCAGCCCCAGGAACCCCTGCTGCTGTACGTCTCAGCCACTCACCAAGTGGTCAGCACGGTCCTCGTGGTCGAACGCGAAGAAGAAGGACGGGCCCGAAGATTCAAAGGCCAATCTACTTTGTTAGCGAAGTATTGGCAGGAGCCAAAATTCGCTACCCCCGCTACAAAAATTACTCTATGGTGTTCTAATAACCGCGAGGAAATTGGCACACTATTTTCAGGGTCACTCGGTCACCGTCGTCACCTCTTTCCCACTCGGCGACGTCATCCACAACCGCGAGGCAACCGGGCGCATCGCCAAGTGGGCCCTAGAACCGATGCGCTGGACTTGACTTTTAAGCCAAGGACGTCCATTAAGTCACAAGCCTTAGCGGACTTCCGGCCGAGTGGGTGAACAAGCAAGAAAACGTGCCCGGGAAGACCTCCAACACTGGACCATGCACTTCGACGGATCCAAGAGGATCACCGGCTTGGGAGCGGAGTCGTGCTGATCTCCCCGACCGGGAAAGGCTAAGATATGTCCTTCACCTCCACTTCCCCGCCTCACACAACGTCGCCGAGTACGAAGCTCTTCTACATGGATGCGACTCGCAGTTTCACTCGGGATACGACGGCTTATTGTGAAAGGCGACTCCCAGCTGGTCGTCAATCAAGTGATGAAGGACTGGTCCTGCTTAAATGACACTATGGAGGCCTACCGACAAGAGGTCCGCAAGCTTGAGGACAAGTTTGACGGGCTCGAACTTTCACATGTCCCGAGACATAACAACGAAGCCGCCGATGAGTTGGCACGGCTCGGATCTAAGCGCGAAGTTGCCCCAACGGACGTCTTTGTCGAGCATCTCTACGAACCAACCATCACGGCGAAGACAACTCTCACCGAGCAAACCACGAACGAAGTCGCTATGACCGACACCGACTGGAGGACGCCGCTCATCAAATTCTTAACCCAGCAAGAGCTGCCGGATGACCGGGATGAAGCAGAACGCGTCCGGCGTCGTTGCCAAGCATACGTCATGATTGACTCTGATCTATACAAAAGAAGCCCCTCTGGAATTTTAATGAGGTGCATCTCACCCGAAGAAGGAAAACAGCTACGCCAAGACATCCACTCGGGCATATGCGGGAGCCACGCGGCAGCACGCACCCTAGTCGGCAAAGCTTACAGGCAAGGGTTTTTGTGGCTTACCGCGGTCTCCGACGCGGATAAAGTCGTACAAACCTGCGAAGGCTGCCAGTTCTTCGCCCGACAAAGCCATGTCCCGGCCCAGGAGCTTCAAACAATCCCACTTTCCCGGCCGTTCGCGGTATGGGGGCTGGACATGGTTGGCCCTTTCAAGAAAGCTCCAGGAGGTTTCACACACCTCTTCGTCGCAATCGACAAGTCCTCCAAGTGGATTGAAGCCAAGCCGGTCGCCACAATCACCGCCGACAAAGCACGAGACTTTTTCCTCAACATCGTCCACCGCTTCGGTGTCCCAAACAGAATCATAACCGATAATGGGACTCAATTCACGGGAGGCATCTTCAAGGAATTCTGCGAAGACTTCGGAATCAAGATCTCGCTATGCATCGTAGCTCACCCCAAAAGCAACGGGCAAGTCGAGCGAGCCAACGGCATGGTCCTTCAAGGCATCGGGCCGCGTTTCGACCGACTAAGCCCTTACGCCGGCAAATGGGTCCAAGAACGCCCTCGGTCTTATGGTCGCGCGAACCGCACCCGGCCGCCACCGGCCAAACTCCTTTCTTTTTGGTCTATGGCGCAGAGGCCATGTTGCCAAACGAGATGGAGTACGAGTCCCTTCGGGCCCGCAGCTTCAACGATGAACGCTACGACCCTGACCGAGTGGATGACCTCACCCGATTGGAAGAGGCACGTGAGGCGGCCCTCATCCGATCGGCCAAATACCTTCAAGGGCTTAGAAGGTACCACAGCCGCAACGTGCGAGCACGAGCTTTCATTATTGGCGACCTGGTCCTACGCAAGATCCGGACCACCAAAGATCGACACAAGTTATCTCCCTTATGGGAAGGACCGTACATAATCGCTGAAGTGACTCGACCGGTGCATATCGGCTAAAGCGCGAAGACGGGTCTATGGTGGAGAACTCCTGGAACATCGAGCATCTTCGACGATTTTATGCCTAATTTGGCCAAGGCCTCATGTTTTCCTTGACTGCCAACCTCAAGCAAGATGACTTCTTGAGCTAGCAGTCGGGGGCTGTACACATGTCAATAAAGCTCAAGTTTTCCTCGTCAACTTTTGTGCATAATTTGGTTTATCATTGTTTAATGTCCTTTGACTCGAGCTCGTGTCGAGGACCGAGAGTTTTCCGATGACCTAATCGAGCCTAGGCTTGATGACAGCCAGACGAAAGCTACTTAAGAAATTTCACGCAAAAGCTCGAATCAAGGCATTGACATAAATAAACTAAAAGCGTCACAAAGTTCTACATCAGAGTGTTACGGTTACGCGACATTTACAAAGCAAAGTCAGAATACAAATCAAATCTTGAAGTTGTTTACTACATCAAGAGATATCTTCTTCGCCGCCTCTTGCGCCTCACTTAGCATGTCTAAGGCCTGCTCGTCCGTCGTCCCGTCAGCGAAGCCCTCCCCGACTGAATGGATATCCACTCGGGGGTAAAGGGACTTAGTCTGAGCAAGAGCCAGACCAGCCCCCATGCTGTCTGCTTCGGTGATATTGGCCAGGTATCGTTCGGGAGCCAGCCGCAGCTTGTCAAAAATCTCGATCGGCTCCAGCGAGCTGGCCCCGACTCCTTGATCGAATAAGGACAGCAAGATCGGCGTGGCGGCGTTGGCGACCTCTTCCCGTATCTCGTCGCTAGATTTGATCCGCCCAAGCAAGACGTCGTATTGGGCTCGGGTCTTCACCTTATAAGCTGCCAAAAGTCCCAGATCATTCAAAGCACTTGGAAATAAGGCAGCACAGGAAATTCGACTTCAAAGAAGATTACCTTCAAACTCGGCCTCCATCTCGGCCTTATCGAGGCTGACCGCTTCTAGCTGGACTTGAAGCGAGTGGACCTCCGAAGAATTTTCTACAATGAAAGAAGATCCTCAACAGCCAAAATCAGCATGAGAATCATGATGAAGCTGGGAGAGGCGGGCTTACTCCCGATTGATCCGCGGAGGTCGAGGTTCGCTTCTCGAAGCTCCGCAATCTCTTTCCTTAAAGCCGCCTCCCTTGACGCGGCCTCCTCCCGAGTGGCCTTCAGCTGTCGCTGAACGTCCTCCAGGGAGTTCAAGTGGGGGACCAGCTTCTCCAGCACTTCAGATTTTGCCATAGAGCGGCAATATTCCTTCTGCACGCGATGGCAGAAGAGTGACCGATTCAAAGATGATGATGACACAATTAAAGAGAGAGACAAAGGCTTACGTTGAGCAGCCGGGTCGCCTCATTCAGGCTCTCGACAAGGGCATCCCTTTCATCTTTTCGGCTTGCCGGTCTAGGATGATGCCCTGTTTCTCGCCTTCCGAGTCCCGCCACTCGATTCGATCGGGGAACCCGGTCTCGAAGGCGTAACCAGGAATCTCTTCTACTGTGGCTGGCAAGCAAGAAGGACAAATGAAGACATGAAAGAGTTAAATTGAAGGAGTAAAAGAGCGCTTCGAAACAAGTCTCACCGGTTTCGGCGGCTGCCTGTCTAGGTGGAGCGGCCGGGCTGGCCTTCTTCTTTTGGCTCTGCGCCGAGTGGCCCCCAGTCGGGGGCGCTTGAGCAGCAGCCTCGGGTTTTCCCGCCGATGACTGGTTTCCAGTCGGGGTATCCCGACTGGCGGTCGGGGGCTCCTTCCTAGGGGCGTCCTTCTTCGGAGATGAAGGTTGTTTCTCCGGAACGCTCGCACTCGGTTGCGGGCTCCGGGGCTTTGGCTCTGCTGGCCTTGGCACTTCGGGAGCAGCAGTTGGAGTCGGTCCTTCACCCCCTCCGACAGGATCTACGTCCTGGGGCCTCCTGCGGAAGTGAATACAGCAAGGGTAAAGATAAAGAGAAGTTTTTAACAAAAGAGTTCAAGACTTCGGTTTCAGAGCATACCTGTATGACCGGCGGATCTTCGGTGCCGTCCGTGGCGATCGCCTTAGAGGCGGGGTCTCGATGGGAGGGGCCGGGACATTGTCATCCAAGTCCTCGATAATCAGCCTCCTCTTGCTCGCGCGCTTATTCGAGTCTTCACTCGGCGCCGCTCGCTTCCCGACTGGGTCGCTCTGGATCCTCCCGCCAGCCGGCTTCTTGACGGGGCGACGCGGCGCGTCATCATGGGACACCTTGTATGGTTTGAAGGTGATAGAGGCATTTTCCTGCGGAAGAAAGAAAGTACAATGATAAGAAACAAGATGTCAAGATTGAAAGATGCTATGAAGCAACCAGTCGGCTTACCGGAGGAGGAGGTCGGTGGATGCTGAAGGGAAGGACTGGCAGAATGAGGGCCCGCTCAACTGCTATCCCAGACGAGAAGAGTTTGTACATCCGGATCTTCAGGATCTCGTATTTGAGTGGATCTGGATCTTCCCGATTGGAGTCCGTCCCGCCTTCATACTCGAAGGCCGGTTTTGACCTTTCCTTGATTGGCGCCGCGCACTCCGATGAAGTGCCGAGTGATCTGTTCCCCGCGAAGGCCTCTCTTTTCATCGCCGGGATCTTCGCGAGCAGCTCGTTGGCCTCGTCCCAATCTTGGGCTACGGGACGGTGCTCCAAGACGGCTTGGGGACAGGGGAAGACCGACGAAGGCAGCGAGGCCGGGTTCGAGGTTGCGATGTAGAACCAGCCCGCGTGCCATCCCTTGTTGGAAGATTTCAAAGGGAGAGAAAAGTAGTCTTTGCGGAGAGATCCGCGAAGCCGGAAGCCTGCCCGCCAACGACGCAAGGTTGGTCCTTGTTCGGATGAGGTTTGAGATAGAACATACGACGGAAGAGATGAAAGTGGGGGAGAATGCCAAGGAAGGCTTCACACACGTGAATGAAGAGAGCTATGTGAAGCATTGAGTTGGGGTTCAGATGATAGAGATGAAGCCCATAGTAATCCAGAAGCCCCCGGAAGAACTCGGAGGTAGGAAGGCAGAACCCACAGTAGAAAAAGGAAGTAAAAACGACGAGCTCACCGGTGTTTGGGGTCGGGAAGTCCTCCCCCGCCGCCGGGCGCCATCCCACAAGTTCCTTTGGCGGAAGCACGCCGTGCTCCACCTTCTCCTTGAGGGTAGATTCCCTCACATCCGAAGCGGCCCATTGGTCGAACGGAATCCTCTTTTCCTCCGCCATGAGAGTGGGGTTGATGGGAAGTGGATCTGGCTGGAAAAGGTCGGATCTTTGGCAAGGGAACATGGGAGATTGTGCTGCGGAGGCTAGATGTCGCAGAAAGCGAGCTCCTTGATGGATGGATTTGGGAGCGCGCAAGTCTAGGGTTCTCTGCAATGAGCTGGTGAACAGTGTTGCAAAAAGGGGAATTTTTGGAAGACGAAGAGGCGGGGACGACCTCGTGTCTTTATAAGAAAGATTTGAGGGTTGCGTTAGGTTTTCTGGAGGTTGGGCCGAGCCCATAAGAAAATCTGCGGCCCAGCTGAGGTGTGGCCTGACGCGTGTCCTTGGGGACTTAAGCGGATGAGCTTAAGCAGATTTGCTCTGGCAATATGCGCGTGTCCGAGTGCCCTATACCTTTAAAAATCCTTCCATACCGCGGTTTGTTTGACTTCATGAGAAGTTAGCACGATGCAACTTGGAAGGTGACCGACAACTTGATGACAAGGGCTGTTTGGTTTTTTAGCATTTGGTCAGGTAACCTTACCAATGCTGATTATTTTCCACCTTGGTGAAGATCTTTATAGATTGAGACCAGTATTATGGCAAAAGCTATTTAATAACTTGGTCGTATTTTTCATATGAATGAAAGAACTTGTTTTTCCATGAGGGATGAATGAAATATTTATTCCGGGATTACTCGGGCAAATCCACTCGGATAAGCAAGAGCTTACCGAGTGCTTTTTACCTATGAGGGTTGATTGAATTATTTGTTCTGAGATAACTCGGGCAAATTCACTCGGATGAGTATGAACTTGCCGAGTAATGAGATTTCTATGATTGCTTTAGCATGAGCTAGGCATCTATGCGAAGATAATTTTTTATATAGTTCTTGACTATATGCTTAGCCTATTTTTGACTAACCACATAGTTGGGGGCTACACCTAATTAGGTGCATCAGGAGATGCACCTAGATATTTATTTTTGAGAATTTTTTGAGATATTTTCCAGCCCTTCACAGTCTTTGGAGCCACTCGGGAAGAATTCAGGCAGAGATGATAGAATCACTCGGCGTCAGGAGCACTCGGCCAAAGAGGTTTTTGGCTCCGTACTATTTTGGTTTGAAGCTGAGTTGTCTCGTCGACTGAAAAGGACTCGGGGGCTACTGTGGAGATTATGGCAATCGGGTATCTACATAGCAAGCTTATCCGACTGGAGGTAGGGATAGATTGCGCCTGCAATATCTGTAAGCCGAACTTGACTTGGGTGTTACGGTTGCCGATAGAGATAAGGCAATCGGCCTATAGTCGTGGTTTGGTAAGATTGAGGAAACCAACTTAGAATAAGATAGGGTTTCCGATTTGTAAACCCTCCCCCCAAGACTATATAATGGGGGTAAGGGGCGTCCCTTGAGGGATATCCAACACTAGATCTGAGATACGATTTCATAAGCAAGAGCTTTAGACACACGAGATCAATAAAGACACTCGGCGGATCGAATCCACCGAAACAGGAGTAGGGTATTACCTCACGAGAGGGCCTGAACCTGTCTAAATCTTCTTTTCCTCCTAACCCATTGTGCTTGGCGATCTCGACTGCGACCCCAGAAAATATATTGCCGAAACCAAGTTTCGACAAAAAATTGCAATAAAAACACAATGCGTAGATTTTTCAAGGGACTTAATTCTGAAGTTTTGATTATGCTTGCTAATGTCACATATAGTCATATTGGACACCTATTGATGCTTGCTCATAGCAATGAGAGTTAAATTTTACAAGATTTCATATCAAATGCGAGAAACCATGAACAATGTGATTTATCTCTTGTTTTTTAATTTCCTATATCCTTGTGCAATGTTGATGTGCAAACATGGGAGGAGCAATCTTTTGTGTCTCCTGTTACTAACTTTTTGCAGGGAGTTGATGTACTAGAGAAGAAAGAGGAGAAGCATGAAGCACCTGCAATGTCTGAAGAAAGTTTACAAGGTAAATTAAATGGTGTTGAGATAAATGAAGGTGAGTATTCTCAAGCTGTGCTACACATGTCCACTTTTCATGCTATAATAGAGCAACCATTAGTGCAACCCATCATTGAGATTTCTTTGTCACAAATTGATTTGTTTGCTGTTCCTTGTAATAAAACAGAGTTGTGCGATAATGCTTCACTTATATCCATGTCACAACTAATGAATGAACATGCTACTGCTGTTATTAATTCTTTTTGTGTTGATTTTAAGCATGTTGTGAACGTGAGTGTTAACACCAGAATTTGGTAAGCCTCGGTGTCCCCATAGTTGTTCATATCGGCTCAAAGCTAGAATCGGCTTAGAGTTCTGCATCAGCAGATGAGGGTTTTCTGTTATCTACATCTCCAGCAGTTGGATTCTTGTTAGATTCGGTTCGAGATCAGGTCTTATCGAGAGGAAACAGAGTCCAGGAAGGATGAGACTTGTATTTATTAATTAGGAAGAGTTTGTTAACTTTCTATTTTATCTTTAGGAAAGTGTGTTAGTGTCCAATAAGGACTCGGTTTGTTTTCTTTTATCTTTAGGAAAGTTTTGATTTATAATCTGTTAGGATATTTGTCAGCCTGCGGGTATAAATATGTAAGCCCGAGGTTCATGTAAAAAATATCTCTAGATCTCTAGCCCGAGGTTTATTCAGCGCATCGCCACCCTTTTACTTTTTCTACTTTATTCATTATCCGACGAAAATTTGCACCCGTCGCGGGGCTGCATCAGCTATGATCTCCAACGAAGTGGTAAGTCCAATGTCCCGCCGGCCCAGGTATATCATCTCTATCTTAAGGTCCATTGCTGTTTATAGACACATCGGCTTAGTTAGGACTTTCTCAGTTAGGTCCGATATTCTGATCAAGTTGATGTTTCTTTAAGCATAATGTCGTTTTGGATAGATTTATTATATCCATCACGTTAGACAAATCTATTTGCTCATTGAGTATTAGATTATCACATACAATCTCGTGTTGCATCGGTTAGGTTCGACCTACGAGATTGTTATTGATAATCTAAGTCTTGTTAAGCCAATAGGTTTATGCTAATGTTTCATCGGAGGGTTAGCCGGTCTTATCTAATGTGTTAAATTTCTCTTTGATAGTTTTGCTGTCTTTGTTAAATTTAACACATGACCACTTTGGTCGGTGTCATATCGGCTGGTCTAAATCTATCAGGTAGTCATCAACCTTATGCTTCATCGGTTAGGTCCGACCTATGAGGTTGTGGTTGTAAGTTAGATTTATTCCAGTCAATAGGCATCAATCATCGTTTCATCGGGGTTTCAGCCGATGAGTTATCTGGACATTGCATCTACTTATAAGGATTATATATAAGTTGGATTTAGCCGATTGCAGCAAAGGTTTCATTGACTACTTAACCATTCGGGTTTAATGACATTGGACCTCTAGCCGATGTGTGTTTTGGTATTCATATCAATCTGTATTTTACGATTCGTTTATGTTACTATATCGTGTTATCGTCGGCCGATCACCTTTATATAGATGTTTGCTCAGCACATTGCTGATGGATTAAAACCCTAACTGCATCAGCTGACATTGGCATCGGCTGGAATCACGCTATCGGCTTTCAACAGATCGGTTGTTTCAATTATCGACCTATCGGCCGATATGATTTATGTTTTGATGCTTTGTATATATTGTTAGTTGCAGGATCAATCTGACTGGCATTCCCATGCTTCAATGATTTTAGGACCTGCACTGGAGCTAAGCAGATCTCCCAGGTTGGCGTGTGATCTGACATCTACACATCTTTTGGCACGACAGCGGCGGTATGGATTTGGCGTCAACAGTGAGTTGCTGTCAACTTTGAATACATCGGGATATGTTCTATTTGATGACCTTTGTGAGCTCAGAGATTTGAAGGACAAATTCTGTGCTACATCTCATTTTTCATATCCTACTAATGTCATTTTCCATATATTTGGCACACATAATAATCAAGGAATATATTTGGGGCATAGAGTTTACATATGTTCAGATTTAAAACCTCCTATAGTTAGAGAAACACTTTGTTTCAAGTCATATTATCTTGACTTTGTCTTGTTTTGATTTAAAGAAACATATTGGTTTTGAAGATGGGGAGTGACTAGGTCGCTCAATGCTACTAATATACGCCATTAAAAAAAGCATCATGTGATTACTTGGCTTTTGAAGAAGCGGAGAAAGATGAATCGCTACAAAATAATTTAAATGTAGTTCCTACTTACTTTGTTGTGCATTTCTATTACCAGGTACATTTGTTTCATAGGAGATTAAAACTATTTGATAAAGAACTGATGATATTACGTGACAAAAGTTTATTGCGTTTGTTTTTATGTAGACATTTCTGCACTATACCACAGCCAATCTATAGAGACAGTCAATCAGTCGCTATAAGCCGGTATAGGGATAGTTTATCGATCGCTATAAATTTATAGTGACCGATATATAAGTCGCCATAAGTGGCGTCGCTATAAGTGGCGTCGCTATAAGTCTATAGTGACCGACATGATTTATAGCGACCGGTAGTTCGATGGTAGTATTTATACCGACTGATATTTGGTTACATGTTGTAGCGACCGATGGTTTGATGATAGCGAATTTTTTAGCAACCAATGATCAGTAGCTATGAACTAGCAGAATTCTATATAATATTAATTTTGTATTAACTAGATTACAAACATAAGAATCCATAACATGACACATTATTCATCAACCACATACATATATATGTAATCCATAGCTGCCCATAACACATTCAGATCAGGATTATATTAGATATATGTAGCTATAGCAATACATCAAGATCAGGACATACATTCTGCTACAAACTTTTGAAGGGCAACTTGTTCAGGACAAGTCTCAAAAATTGAACTATTGTCTTCCAAATCTCCTCTATCATCTAGACCAGTAGCTAAGTCTCTAAGAAATTAGATATTTCATCATCCTCACTAGAATCCTCTATGACCTCAACAGCATCACAATTCCCATGATTCAAAGAAGAGCTAGTTTCTCCATGTAAGTTCCATGTTCTATAACCCTTTAGAAACCCATCACATATCAAGTGCTCACGAACTTCACTTGCCTATTTCCAAAATGAGTTTACACACTTCCTACAGGGGCATAATATCTTGCTGCCCACTGCAGAATTACTAAAAGCAAAAGCTAAGAAACTATTTACTCCTTGCAAATATGTCTTGCTGTGCCTATGTGAAAGTTTTAAGTTAAATACCATTTCACATGTACATATAATTTTCAATATTTGTAAAGTTAATGGTTTTTACATAGCATTATCATCAATCCATGTTTTATCCATGTTCAACCTGCACGCGGACATCAACCAGATTTGCAATCAAATGCAGGCACGATTATTCACACAGGGTTCCATCTAATAGTAAAAACAAGCAAAGCCTCCATCTTGACCTACTGCATGCACCAAGGAACCCTAGGCAGGCAATCTATGCAGAGAGGGCGAGAGGGGATAGAAAGGGAAGGGAGCAGCGGTTTGGAATGGAAGGGAAGATCACCTGCTCACAGATGGGGGCCGTGGCGCCCGGAGTTGGAGGCCGTGGGGCGAGGAGGGTCAATGGGGTTGGCAGCCGTGGGGTTGGACCGTGGGGCGAGGAGGCTGCGGCGTCGAGGACGGTGAGGACGGCGGCCGTGGAGGCGAGGTCGGCAGCAGCGGGGGCGAGGTCGGCGTCGGCGAGGGCGAGGACGGCAGCTGCGACGTCAAGGACGGCAGCCGCGGCGGCGAATACGGCGACCACGGTGGCGAATACGGTGGCCGCAGTGGTGAATACGACGGCCGCTGCGGCGAGGACGACGGTCGTGGGGCGAGGTCGGCAGCGGGGACGACGTCGGTGTCGGCGGGGCGAGGACGGCAACCGTGGCGTCGAGGACAGCGGACGCGGCGGTGAATACGGCGGCCGTGGTGGCGAATACGACGGCCGCTGCGGCGAGGACGAGGTCGGCGTCGGCGGCGTCGGAGCACAGCCGCGGCGGCGATATGCGGCGCGGCGGCGAATACGACGGCCGCTGCGGCGAGGACGACGGCCATGGGGGTGAGGTCGGCGGTGGCGGGGCGAGGTCGGCGCCGACGGGGTGAGGACAGTGCCCACGCGCGGTGGGTGGAGGGATTGCGTGAGAGATGGGTGTGTCGGCCGTCGCGGGTGAAGTGAAAATGGATGGGGAATTTTTGGAGGTGGGGAGTTCTATGTGCGCGAGTGGGCTGTGCTGAGCGCGCCAAAGTGAAAAGAGGCTATAGCGACCGATTGTTTGACCCTATAAAGCATTTTTAACGACCAATTATCCGAGGAAACCACAAAATATATACACCCGTCGATTATCAGTCGCTACAAAGAAAAATAGCGACAGATGCTCCGTTCGAAACTTGTAACGACCAATTGTTTGTTGTTAATACTATGTTTTAGCGATCGTTGTCTGACGCTAATTGTTGGCTGTGGTATAGTGCTATGGGCATGATCATGCATTATGCAAGGAGCACCAGATGGAAAAATGGTTTTCCATGAAGAAAGGAAGGATGATGTGACCATGATTACCATTGATACAACTGTTGCTCACATTATAGGTAAATCGGAGACATCAAGATCAACCACCTCAAGTTCTGGAATCCAAATCAGCCACCTACTACAGTGTTGATTTACAATGGCCGGCAAATATGCATCCGGGCTCCTTTTTTGCCCATGAGTACTTGATGGGAAGCCCTCGGAGTCCTCTTTCCAATAGATCTAACCTTATCTCCAAATTCCATATCAGTCGACCGTAATCATAGAAAAAAGATGTCGCATCACCTATAATGGGTCTATGGGCTTGTAACTTCATCTAGGACCTCAACCCGAGTGGGCCCCAAGTGGGATGCACCCAAACATGTGGAGAACGACCCTAGGGACCCCTTGGTTGTCCTCTCACCTCCTTAAATAGCTAGGTATCCCTTAGTTTTCTTTAGATTAAAGTTTAGCCATTACTACTTTTTCGGGTAAAGACGTGATCGGTTAGATCACCATTTTCTTGTTACGAAACCCAACTTATAATTTGTATTCAATTTCTATTTTTAATTTAGATTGCTTTTATCTTGTTCTTGCTTGTTTCTTCGATTTTCTTACAAGAATAAGGTTGATCTGCATCGGCAAGATCAACAACACATGGAGAGGTGTATCAATCGCTAAGGCGGAACACAACAATGTTTCATACGGTTGTAGTCGGGTCGTCAACATTTCTCCAAAATCGTAGTTATCAACCACTCACTGAAAGATTTGGCCAATCAAAACCATGAGCTTATCAAGTGGAGCTTAGGGTTTATCAACGTTGATGGCCAAGTTTGGCCAGCAGGGCAGCCATTTTCGCCAACCTAACAGCTTGGCCATCCGATGAATAAGTCTGTTGGAAGGGAGATATTCGGCATACTTGTCAAGTTTTGGCTTAAGGAGACATTTGGCAACACTATTAGATGTTTCTAGCCCATTTCACTACCTACTAGTATAATTTGATTTTTAAGAAAACATTGTCAATGATATGTGATTTGCAGCTATTTTTAGTTCGTTGGGATGTACATTGCATTAACTGATCAATGATATGATATTTGATAGCGTCGGATATCCTTGTTAGCTCCATTTTCATCTATGCTAGTAAGAGGTGGGCGTAAGATTTTGATTGTGGCTATTCATACTTAGTTACCAATGAAAAATGAGATGTATTTTTTCAGTTATACACTTTGAGAGAGAGACATTTTCTAAAAAAACATGGGTATTCAACAAATACTCATCATCTGCTAGACGAGGTGCAGTGGTGTGAGGATGCTAGAGCAGGAAGGAGGAGGTCCGCCGACGAGCTCCTTCCTCGAGGTCCACCGCCATCTTCTGCTTGGCCAGGCCTCCACTGCTGTCGTCGAGCAGGTCAAGGAAGGACGTCGACACCATCTTGTACCCATCCCTCGCCGTTGGCCTCTCGTTTCAGAGTATTTTTAAGTAAACATAATTTTATTTAAATATTTTAAAAATAAACCACACTGCATTTTATTTTCAAAATTTTTGTTCAATTTTGAAAATAAAATTTAGGAAGGTGTATTTTTAATATATAAAAAATAAAATGGTTTAAATAATAACAATACTCCCTGATTCGACAGTACGTTGAGTATGCCACCGTAATCGCCACCGCTTCCCCTTGTGTTGAATTGAAATGCCTCGACCTTCACTGATATCATTGATTGGGATCGGCTTCCGAAAGAACTCCTCCCTCAAGGTCTGCCGCACCATATTCTGCTCGGTGCTCTCCATTGGCCTCTCCGTTGGGCAGATCGCTAGGGGACTGTGACACCCAGAAATTTTTGAACTAAATTTATAGATACAATCCTCGTCCGGACATTAACCAAGGCATACAAATCGATAATTCAGTATACACATTCAACATAATAATATCAATAAGTACTTACAAAAGAAAAGAAAACAACAGTAACAGACAAATGATCTAGTGATGGCTTCTGGTGAACTCCCACAGGCAACTCAACTGGTGTATAAGGCAAACGTCTTCTCCTTATTCAACTGAGGTTTGAGAATTATTGCAAGGTGAGTACATGGAATACTCCGCAAGCTACACAACACTGCATGGAATAACAAAGGAAGACATAATAGGGTTCATTTGAAAAAGCAATATTTAGCAAACAGTTGAGAGTAATAAAACAATAGAGTAATTAAATAAAAATATTAATCAACACTGAACAACACAATGATGCTGCACAAGCCCCAACCATCTCTAAACAACCAAACCCGATTAAACAAATCTAACTCCACTCTAGGAACTAACAAATTGTCATCACCAATTATAATCATTAATGAGTAGCGTGAGACTAATCACAAAAAATATTGTTAGGCTTGCCCATAACCTCAGACACAACTATTCAAACATTTTTACTATGGCCAAAGCTGTACCAATGTACCCACAAGACACAACCTCACAACATATTGCCATGCTCATCAATACCACCATGGTACCTCGGAAAGGTGTTGCGACAAGTCCCTTCGTATAACACGTCCAACAGAATGGTCACCGGCTAAGTCCCTAGTAGAGATGGCTGAATCTCTAGTCTAGAGAAACTCTTACTCCAAATTAATATGGACTTATTGACATGGCCAAAGTAATGTGGATTTATTGACACTACCACATGCTACACTACAGATCAAGCCATTACCCATGTTGTCTTGTGGTTAGTGCGGTAAATGCTTCATAGCAATAGCTTGTGGACCGGTTCTTAATTGTCACAAGCATGACCAACACATCCATGTGCTCACAACCCACCATTCATCCAATTTTATTTGGAATATTATTAAACAACCATGACCAACTGCCGTGAGCTATTATTAATTAACCATCATTAATCATGGGTGAATCATGAGTTATCCCATATAAAATATTATTAATGTTTCTAAGTAGGTCTAACAAATTACACTCATATATAGCCAAACCATTATATATAGTTAAATCTAGTCAAATTATATCTCAAGGTAACAAGGAATAGGGTAATCAATACAATCTAGCCGTACAAAGGAATATGTTCACACCACCCGATGACATTCAAAAATATATGTATATTTGAAATAAAGTGTGAATTTAAATATAGGATCAACATGCTCAAAGGGATTGTTTTGAGATCCGTGTGATTTGCCTTGTAATAATCGGTCTTCAATTCGTCTTCTGAAACTCTTCCGGCGAACTCGCGATCTTCCAAAATGACACGAAGTACATACTAGCACATAAAATGAGAAAATAATAATAGTAATTAAATAAATAGTACAATTAAAATATACAAACATGTAGAGAATGATTTTAGATGATTATGAGACTTGAACGACCTCATTCCGGATTCATATGAAATAGTTATGAATTTTAGAAGATTTAATCCAATTAAAGTCTATTTAAAAGGATTAAATATATTTACAACAAAATTTAAGATTATATTTATACCAAAATAGATATTATTGATGTGAACCCTGATAAGAGGAGACTAAAGTCAAAGAAAGCAGGAGCAGCATATCATACGAAGGAAGAGATCGGTGTATGGTAAACCTAGTTTATAGTGGGGGTCCATCACGGTCCACGGGTTTGGATGGCTAGGATCTATTAACCGCCATTGACCGTGATTTGATCTGGATGCATTGATGATGCGGGATGCACACGAGTGAGGAGAGCGAGCTGGCGATGACATGGTCGGCGACGTAGACCCAAAGGATGACACAGCGGCGCCACGTCAGCACGATGTCCAGCGAGCATGGACGGCGGATGGCTAGAAGGCAGCGAAATGCGAGGGAACATGCGAAAAGAGGAGGATGTAACGATCCTTACCAACACTGTCACAACGATGGACGATGAAGATCGGCGGCCAACAGCGAGGTACGAATGGTGGAGATCTTTGGGATATCAATGACTACGATGTTTTGGCGATCTTTGGCAAAGGAGAGGTGTTCGGACAGGGTTCTCCTTGCAGCTGCGATCCTGAGGATGGCATTGGCGACCTCCGGCGACGAGCGAAGTAGCGGTGTGGCTCGACTAGAGATGGAAAAGATCGGCTTCACAGCGATGAGGTGCGTCCCAACGTCTTCGACAAATGGGAGCCAGCTGCCGGGCTTTTCTTCACTACTTCGGTGCCAACGGACGAAACGACGGTGAATCAAAGTGGTGGAAGACAGCTGAAAGTAGCAGCTGGTGGTGGATAGAGAAGGTGTCACACCCTGTAGTTGGGCTCTCTAAAAATCATTTAAATAATTCCGTAAAAAGAATTTTAATTTTTGAATTAACCTAGAGCAAACAATTAATTTTAGAATGTATTTAATAAGTGAAAATGGCATTGTAGGATTTTTCTAAAATTCCACATGTCAAAATACATTAACTGGATTCTTAGTGGAATTTTCATAGCACTAGAAATAATTTTTAACCAATTAAATGATTAATCAGAATTAATGAAGTCCTAGAAATTTCATTTTACTAATTTCTTTATTCCCTGTCCTTTTTCCCGCCCAAACCCCTGTCGGGCCGTCAGCGCAATCCAACCTGGCCCAAGCCACGCTCGCGCTCTCCCCCTCACCCGTGGGCCACGACCCACGAGCCGCTCCCGCGCTCGTCGAAGTCCAGCTTCACTACCTCCTCGACACGGGCTGCTGATAGATGGGGTCCACCTGTTAGGCCGTCATCCCCGCGCCGGACTCCGTGCCGCCACCATGCCGCCGCCACGCCATCTGCGTCGCTCGACCCAGCGCCACCCCACGCATCTCTATCGTCCCCGCACCGAGTCCACGTCGCCCGTGTCGCATCGCCCCTTTTCCGCATCCGCGCCGTTTGAATCCACCCGTATCCGAGCCCAAGCCGCAAACACTAACTGTCGCCACCTCTCTCTCTCCGTATCCGAATCAAACAACGAGAAATTCATGGGCAATTCATGCGCAATCCGGTCTCCTTTTCCCCTATAAAAGAAGTAGAGATTGTTTGCTCTGTCTTTCCCTTTTCCCTGAGCCGATTCGTGCCCTAAATCACTGACACCCAATTTGTGCCGCCAAGCACCGCCGCCATCTTCCCCGTCTCCAGTGAGCCCTCCCTCTCTCTCTTTGCTCGATCTCGAACCCTAGCGCGTCAATCCCATGCAGCCGCATGCAAAACCCGCAAGCCCTAGCGCTGCCACGCCACTTCCCAAGCCTAGCGCCGCTGTTGATGAGAAATTCGATTCCCATGCACTGGCCTGAGAGATTTACTTTACTCTAGTGTAGGTCCACGTTGGTCGCCTTTGGTGAAGTTTGGGCATGCCAGTTGGTTTGATCCTGTAACCAACAAGAAAACAAGAAATAGGCGTTTTTCTTAGGATTAGATCCTACTCGATTGGCTAAAGCAATTAATAAACAGATAATCGCTAGCCCAAAGCACATTTAGACTAAGTGATTGGGATAGATCGGTAGTATACCGAGACAATATAAACCACTGAAGTCCAGAAGCACATTAGGATAAAAATTATATGCATTCATAAACCTAGCCGATGTCACAGATCTAATGTAAATCGGCTAGTACTCATATATGTTTTATAAAAAGATATCAATCTGAATTAAATGCGATAAACCTATATCAATCGAATGTTGATATTACTCAATAGATTGATACTGGTTTAGGGCATTTGAATAGATTGAGATATTAATATAAAAGGCAGCTCTAATACATCTAATAGCAATTAATACTAAAAAGACGATTAAAACAGTTAAGGCCGGCTGAAACCCCAGCACTGTCTCTAATGGAAAACATTATGCCGAACAGATCTATATGCCTCTAAAAGCGACTTAACAGGTCAATTTGATGTCGCATTAAGTACAAAAAGAGATATTAGATCTGTATGAGCTAATGAAAACCCCTCGAGGCGGTAGACACAACATATAAACTAAATCAACCTCTAGATCTAACTCTATCGGCTGCTATCTTCAGAGAGAAATCAACCAATTGCAAGGTAGATCTAGATATTGTTCTAGATTATATGATATGTATGATAAACTAAGCAGTTTATAGCATCGAAATTAGAGTATCATGACGATGGAAGCACTTGTAAAATCAAAATGTGTTTGATTCTTCATTGGTCATGAATAATTGGTATCTGTGATTATTGGATTGTTGGTTTTGTTATTTGGAGATTATTGGCAAAGTGGTTCAAGACATATTTGGTTTTTCGGACGGTGAACGATTGTCGTGCAGAGTCGGACCAGGGCTTGTCTTTGCTTGGTCGACCGGGAGGTGACAGACGGTTAGACCAAGCAAGCACTGCCGGTCAGACAGGCCGACACAGTCCGACTGCAGGCCAATTTGGTTTTGGTTTCCGTTTCAGGTTGTTTCCTTGTTTGTTTATGGAAGATCGTGTTTCTATGCGCATGTATGGTTGTTTATGCTGACAATGAGTCAAGTTGGAGATAGCTTGTGCTTGGATATGGTTTCTTTGATTAATTATGTGCAGGTAAACTCTACGCCACAGGAAAGTGTTGCCGGTAATCGAGTTGGAGTCAACTTTGAGATAAGGTGATGTCCACGATGGAGATTATGCGAGATACTTAAGGGTAGAGATCAGTGCACGTGATTGGTGAAGTTTCCAT
The DNA here is from genome assembly GCA_019925245.2 of Oryza australiensis. NCBI lineage: Eukaryota > Viridiplantae > Streptophyta > Magnoliopsida > Poales > Poaceae > Oryza > Oryza australiensis. The sequence continues at coordinate 1,530,613 of JAIFGZ020000436.1, forward strand.
ATGGCATATGATGGAGATATTGTGTGCATATGGAATGTGATGTTTCAAGATTGGAAAGACCGAGATTGCGACGGTTGATTTATGTCAATTTTGTACTTGTATGGGAAGGTTTCTTATGGGATTAGGACTTTCTATATGAGTTGGATTCATGGCTTTTGGCTGTGCATCTTGTGTATAAATAGTGAGGGGAGGTGTGGCCTCTTTGTATCGAGTTTTAGAGTGTTTAGGGTTGAGATAAATTTAGGGTTTCAAGTTTTGCTCGAAATTTTGGGAGGAGTGCTGTGGTTGCACTTTGTAAACACAAGAGAGATTCAATAAAGTTCAATCTACTTTGAGAAAACTTTACGTTGTGTTTTCATCAGGTGCGGCGGTCTAGTCGATGGTTAGACCGGAGCTTTACACCAGTCACACCGCTCGAGTTACTGCAGTCAGACCGGCGCATAGGCGATCGGCTACATTAGGAGAATCGGCTAAGTCCAGGAGATCGGCTACATGGGCGGTCAGACCGACACTATACTGGCGGTCATACCGGCAGGTTCAGGTGGTCAGGCCGGTGCAACACTTCTGGTCAGACCGCACGCCATCGAGTTGTGAGGGTAAGTCTGATTTCCGCTGAGATTTGTTTTTGGGTTACCAACAATTCACCCCCCTCTTGTTGGCTTAGTTTGGGAGTTCGATCCTATAAGTGGTATCAGAGACTTGTTTTTCTCTTTGGATTTTTATCGATCTAAAGATTTTTTCACCATGTCTGATAAATTTTCCACTAAGCCGCATGTTTTTGATGGAACTAATTTTGCTTATTGGTGTTGCAAGATGCAATCTTACATCATGGCTCAAGACTATGATGTGTGGCAAAAGGTTGCTCTTCCTTACGAGATTCCTGAAGTTATAAATACTGAAGCTTTGAAAACTAAGTTTAATAACAATTGCAAAGCTCATAATATTTTATTAAATGGGATTTCTCATTCGGATTTTGATCGCGTTTCACATCTTCAAAGCGCAAACGAGATTTGGATTGCTTTGAGAAATTTTCATCAAGGAACTTCGAATATAAAAGAACTTTGTCGAGATATTTACAAAAAGAAATACATAAAATTTGAGCTGAAACCTGCTGAAGCTTTGGATGACTATCTTGGTAGGTTTAATAAAATTTTGAGTAATCTCAGATCTATTGATTGTTCTTGTGACACAAATTATCCACAATCTTAGATTTCTCGTCACTTTTTGAATGGTCTTGACATGTCTATTTAGGAGATGAAAGTTACTTCAATTCAAGAATCTGTAAATATGGCTACTTTCACTTTGGATTCTCTTTATACTAAACTCAAAACTCATGAGATGAATATTCTTTCTCGGAAAATTGATTCCAAGTCAAGTGCTTTGGTTTCTTCTTCTTCTTCTTCTGATGTTGCTTCGTCATCAACTCCTAGTGCTCTTGCTTTAATTCATGCCATGTCCGATGAGCAACTCGAGCAATTCGAGGAGGAAGATTTGGCTTTGGCTGCTAACAAACTTTCTCGAGCTATGAACAAAGTCAGGTTCAGGAAATGATGAGGACCAGCTCGGTGTTTTGAATGTGGCGCTTTGGATCACATTCGCTCCAACTGCCCCAAGCTTGGGAGAAGCAAGAAGGAGGACAAGAGCGGGGAGAAGGCGAAGGACGACAAGCCCAAGGGGAAGTGCTCAAAGGAGATGATCAAGAAGGTGCTGAGCCAAGTCGATGCCACTTTTGAACCACTAAGCGACATAGATTCCGATAGCGAGGAAAAGAAGGGCAAGAACATCTCTGGCATTTGCCTCATGACGCATGGAGATGAAGCTTCTAAAGATGAAGACTATGAGGTAAGATCACTTGAGGAAGCAATTCTTGTTTTAAGTGCTAAAAATAAAAAATGTGAAAAGATGTTTAAAAAACAAGAATTGTGATTGAGTCTTTGAATGCTGAAATTGCTAGATTAAAATCTCTTATTCCTAATGATGATGAATGAAAAAATTGTGAGGTTTTAATGCTTGAAATTTCAAAAATTAGAGATATCAATGATTCTCAAGTTTTGGCTACTAAATCTTGTTTAACATGTGATGCTAATGAACTAAAACTAAAAGATGCTTTAGCTTGTGTTAAGCAAATGGAGGACATTGTTAAACAAGATGAGGTAGTTTCTTGCTCTAAATGTCGCAAAAATAAAGATGTCATGATTGGTTGTGAAAATTGTGCAAATCTTGAAAAAGAAGTTTCTTATTTGAAAAGTTCTTTGCAAAAATTTTCTGATGGTAAGAAACAACTTAACATGATTTTGGATCAATCTAAAGTGTGTTGCGACAATGGAGGAATAGGTTTTGATGCTTGTGACTATCTCACCAAAAATCTCCCAAATGTTTTGAGAACGACTGAAAATGGTGAGATTGTGACAAAACCTAATGATGTGAAAACAATTTTTAAATCTGCTCGAAATATGCCATCTCTTTTTGTTTATTTAAAAGAAACTAAAACTGATATTTCAAAACCACCAACCAGTACGGAAAAGTTTTCTTGCTCTTTTTGTGGTAAAGATGGTCATCTTGTTGGTTTCTGTTTCAGATTAGCACGAAAACAGAAAAAGGAAAGAGAGGTTAATTTTGCAAAATCAAAGTGGCAAAAATCGGCTTTCCCTCGGGAAGGCCGGTCAAACCGCATGATTGGTCAACCGGTCGACTGCCGTGGCACCGATCAGAGCGGCTCGCCTCGGTCGAGCCGGCGATGGCATGCGGTCAGACCAGTAGTACCCCAGCGGTCAGACCGGCTCCGAAGGAATTTTTCTGGAAATTCTAAAACTGGTTTTGCACGTGGATATGTATGCCTACTGGATCTGTTGGTCGTGTGTCTTGGTACTGGATTTCTAAATTTCTTTTGACTAACCCCACTAATGAGGCTTCGACATCTTCTTCTGCGTAGGCGTTGGTGGCGAGGAAGGAGAACGTGTGGATCGTGGACTCCGGTTGTTCGCGGCATATGACCGGAGATAAATATTGGTTCTCCTCGCTCAAGATGGCATCCAAGACTGAATCGATAATCTTTGGAGATGCTTCTACAAGTGCCGTTCTTGCTACCAGATCAGTCAAGGTAAGTGACAAATTTGAATTGAAAGAGGTAGCTTTAGTCGAGGACTTAAAGTATAATTTACTTTCAGTTTCACAAATTGTTGATGAGAATTTTGAAGTTCACTTTAGGAAAAGCTGGAAGTAATATATTTGATTCTTGTGGTGATTCTGTGTTGAACATTTCTTGTTATTGGAGAGTTTTTAAAGCTGATTTTGTAAACCCTATTTCTCCCGTTGTTACATGTTTGGTTGCGAAATTCAACAAAGATTTAATGTTTTGGCATCGCAGACTTGGACATGTTGGTTTTGATCATTTGACTAGACTAAGTGGTTTGGATCTTGCTCGTGGGTTGCCTAAACTTAAGAAAGATCTTGATTTGGTTTGCGCACCATGTTGTCATGGTAAAATGGTTGCTTCTTCACATACTCCAATTTGTTCTGTGATGACGGATGCACCGGGACAACTTCTACATATGGACAGTGTTGGTCTAGCTAGAGTGCAATCTGTTGGAGGAAAATGGTATGTGTTGGTTGTTGTTGATGACTTTTCTCGATATTCTTAGGTTTTCTTCATGGCAACTAAGGATGAGGCCTTTGGTCACTTTCGGAGTTTGGTTCTTCGTTTGAATTGTGAAATTCTCTGTTCTTTGAAAACAATTAGAAGTGATAATGGTGGTGAATTTAAAAATGCTTCTTTTGAACACTTTTGCAACAAAAAAGGCATTGAACATCAATTTTTTTCTCCTCGTGTTTCTCAACAAAATGGTGTTGTTGAAAGAAAAAATTGCTTTTTGGTTGAGATGGGTAGAACCATGCTTGATGAGTATCACACTCCTAGGAAATTTTGGGCCGAAGCTATTAACACTGGTTGCTATGTTTCCAATCATATTTTCTTGAGATCTAAACTTGGAAAACACCTTATGAGTTTCGACTTGGTCGTCAGCCCAAAGTTTCACATTTGCGTGTTTTTGGTTGCAAGTGCTTTGTCTTGAAACCAGGAAATTTGGATAAATTTGAATCATGTTCAACCAATGGTTTATTTCTTGGTTACCCCGCTCACACTCGTGGTTATCGTGTACTTGTTTTGAAGACAAACAAAATTATCGAGACTTGCGAAGTCACTTTTGACGAGGCTAGTCCCGGTACTAGACCAGAACATTCATGTACTTCGCCACAGGTTCAGGGGGAGGATGGTCGTATCTTCGAAGACGAAAGCGATAACGAAGACGACGTAGTCGACCTGACCGGTCAGACCGGCCGAGTGCCGTCGGCCAGACCGGAGCAGGCTGCACGGTCAGATCGGCCAGAGACCCAGTCAGACCGGTAGGGGCCAATCACCTCGGATTCTGTTGACTCCAAGCAAGGGGATTCGTCGTGCCTACAACCAATGCAGGTACAGAACGTGCATCAACTTCTAAAATCATTGCTCCATTGCATATTCAGCGACAACATCCATCGGAACAAATAATAGATAATTTACATGAGCGGACTACAAGATCTAAGGTAACTACGCATGACTTTGCAAATTCTACTTTTGTTGCTTCTTTCGAACCCAAAGATGTTACTCATGCATTAACTGATGAATCGTGGATTAACGCCATGCATGAAGAACTTGAAAATTTTGAAAGAAATAAAGTTTGGTCTTTAGTTGAACCACCTTTAGGACATAATGTTATTGGAACCAAGTGTGTTTTCAAAAATAAACAAAATGAGGATGGTTTAATTGTTAGAAATAAACCTAGACTTGTTGCTCAAGGTTTTACTCAGGTGGAGGGTTTGGATTTTGATGAAACTTTTGCTCCTTTTGCTAGGATTGAAGCAATTAGACTTATGTTAGCTTTTGCTGCATCAAAAGGTTTTAAATTGTATCAAATGGATGTTAAAAGTGCTTTTCTGAGTGGCTTTATACAGGAGAAAGTTTATGTTAAACAACCACCGGGTTTTGAAAATCCTCATTTTCCCAACCATGTGTCTAAATTGTCAAAAGCTTTGTATGGTTTGAAACAAGCACCTAGAGCATGGTATGATAGACTTAAGAACTTTTTCTTGAAAAAGGTTTTCAAATGGGAAAGATTGACAAAATGCTTTTTGTTCTTAAGCATGGTGAAAATCAACTTTTCGTTCAGATTTATGTGGATGATATCATTTTTGGTTGTTCAACTCACGCTTTGGTTGTAGAATTTGCTGAGACTATGCGCAGGGAGTTTGAGATGAGCATGATGGGTGAATTGTCATACTTTTTGGGATTTCAAATTAAGCAAACACCTCAAGGTACGTTTATCCATCAAACAAAGTACACCAAAGATTTTTTGCGAAGGTTCAAGATGGAGAGCTGCAAGCCAATCTCTACACCTATTGGTTCTACTGCTGTTCTTGATCCCGATGAAGATGGTGAGGCCGTGGATCAAAAGGAATATATAAGCATGATTGGATCTTTGTTGTATCTAACTGCTTATAGGCCAGACATATAGTTTGCTATGTGTTTGTGTGCACGTTTTCAAGCTTCTCCTCGTGCTTCACATCGTCAAGCGGTCAAGCGAATAATGAGGCATTTGAATCATACACTTGAGTTTGGAATTTGGTATTCTACTTCTTCTTTTATTTGCTTAAGTGGATATTCCGATGCTGATTTTGCTGGTTGTAGAATTGATAAAAAATGTACTAGTGGAACATGCCATTTTCTTGGTACATCACTAATTGCATGGTCTTCTAGGAAACAATCTAGTGTAGCTCAATCAACTGCTGAATCTGAATATGTTGCTGCTGCTGGTTGTTGTTCACAGATTCTTTGGCTTATTTCTACTTTGAAAGATTATGGACGTGTTTTTGAAAAAGTACCTCTTTATTATGATAATACAACTGCCATTAACATTGCTAAGAATTGTGTTCAACACTCACGCACAAAGCACATTGATATTCGCTTTCACTTTTTGAGGGATCGTGTTGAGAAGGGAGATGTTGAATTGAAGTTTTTGGACACAAAGTTGCAACTTGCTGACATTTTCACTAAACCATTGGATTCTTCTCGCTTTACTTTTCTTCGAGGAGAGATGGGAATTATTCTTCCTTTTGGCATGTTTTGTGGGGGAGATTTGTGCTCTTGTTTTTATCAAGCAATATTTGAATGAAGTAAATTGAAAAAGAAGAGCTTTGTCTATACATATTGTATTTTCATATACATGCTAGCAATACTATAAAGATTTATTTGTCACTAGCATAACTTATATGTGTTCTATTATTTTTATGTGATCTAGATTTTACTCTTAAGTGAAATGATGCATGCCACTTTAATATCATACTTGAATTAAAGAAATATGCAATGTTGAGACTAGTGCATGTGTTGGATTATAAATGCTTATATATATATATTATGTTGAATTATTATTCCTCAAATTACTTTAAAATTGCTCTTTGTGTAAAGAGAATAAATTATTTTCTATGAGAGAAAAAATGAATACCGAATCCTTGGAAACAGTCTTGATGACAAGGACGTATTCGATGTGAGCAAAAATAATGGGTGCCGAATCCTTGGAAACAGTCTTGACGACAAGGACGTACCCGGAACAATTGAGAGAAAAAATATGAGCAACAAATATGGCTCAAATCAATATGAAAATTTTTTCTCTTGAATTGTGTGTGCAAAAAGGTAAATTTGAGAAAGAATAAAAATTACAATAGGTATATATATTTGGGTTTATTTTTCAACCTATATGCTTGTAAAGATGTTGCATTATAAGTTGTTTGAATCCATGAATTTTTATTGTGTTATTGATCTTAATTTTAAAATCTTTGATTCATGCTTATACTCTAGTGCATATTTGCTATGTAATTGATGAGTTTATCTTCTTATTATTGCAACACATGACATGACTTATATATGGTGCTAAGCTCTTGAACATTCATCACCATAATTCTTATGCTTGATGAAATCATTGTCAAAAGGGGGAGAACAAATGAAAAAAGTGCAAGTTTTTCAAGTTCAAAGGATTTTCTTTCTTTTCAAAAGGGGGAGAAATTTTCTTTGATTTTTGAGCACTTAAATGCTTTTTACCATTTTTGTTTTTAATTTTTCCAAACACCAAAACAACACTTTTTATTTGGTTTGCCAATGTGTTCATCAAGGGGGAGATTGTAAAATCAAAGTGTGTTTGATTCTTCATTGGTAATGAACAATTCGTATCTGTGATTATTGGATTGTTGGTTTTGTTATTTGGAGATTTTTGGCAAAGTGGTTCGGGACATATTTGGTTTTTTGGACGGTGAACAGTGTAGAGTGCACCGGTCGGACCGGCTTGTCTTTGTCGACCGGGTGACTGGCGGTTAGACCGGGCAAGCACTCCCGATCGGCCAACACGGTCCGGCAGCCGATTTGGTTTCGGTTTCGGTTTCGGGTGTTTCCTTGTTTCTTTATGCAAGATTCGTGTTTCTATGCGCATGTATGGTTGTTTATGTTGACAATGAGTCAAGTTGGAGATAGCTTGTGCTCGGATATGGTTTCTTTGTTTAATTATGTGCAGGTAATCTCTACGCCACGGGAAAGTGTTGCCGGTAATCGAGTTGGAGTCAACTTGGAGATCAGGTGACGTCCAAGATGGAGATTATGCGGGATACTTAAGGGTAGAGAACAGTGCACGTGATTGGTGAAGTTTTCATATGGCATACGATGGAGATATTGTGTGCTATGGAATACGATGTTTCAAGATTGGAAAGACCGAGATTGCGACGGTTGATTTATTTCAAGTTTGTACTTTATGGGAAGGTTTCCTAGGAGATTAGGACTTTCTATATGAGTTGGATTCGTGGCTTTTGGCTGCGCATCTTGTGTATAAATAGTGACGGGAGGCGTGGCGTCTTTGTATTGAGTTTTAGAGTGTTTAGAGTTGAGATAAATTTAGGGTTTTGAGTTTTGCTCGAAATTTTGGTAGGAGTGTTGTGGTTGCACTTTGTAAACACAAGAGAGATTCAATAAAGTTCAATCAACTTTGAGAAATCTTTGCGTTGTGTTTTCATCGAGTGCGGCGGTCTAATCGGCGGTTAGACTAGAGCATTACACCGGTCAGACCGCTCGAGTTACTGCGGTCAGACCGGCGCATAGGTGATCGGCTACATCAGGAGAATCGGCTAAGTCCAGGAGATCGGCTACACGGGCGGTCAGACTGACACTATATCGGCAGTCATACCGGTAGGTTCAGGCGGTCAGACCGGTGCAACACTTCCGGTCAGACCGCACGCCATCGAGTTGTGACGGTAATTCTGATTTCCGTTGAGATTTGTTTTCGGGTGTACCAACCATTCAACCCCCTCTGGTTGGCTTAGTTTAAGAGTTCGATCCTACAGCACTAACCCTGACGATACAAGCCATTTGTAACAAGGAATTACCTCGTTCGGAGATCAATGTCGATGCAGCCCGAGCAAAAGCAAGAACTTGTCGAGAAAAGTAAAAACAAAAAGGTTGGCGATGCGCCGAAGGTGTATTGATTGTGTGGTATCTGTTTTACAAGCCCTCGGCTCTTATTTATACCCATATACACAATGAGTCTGTGATGGACACATTTCCTATTATAGATTAAGTCTCTAAACAAACTGACATTATCACGAAAAGGAACTATACAAAATATCCTAACTTAACAGATGCAATTGCCGTTGTAGGACCTTATCCATAGATGGCAACATCTTTAACGCACTCTAGAAACCGAATCCAACACTTTATCTTCAAGCTTTCCTTTCAGGATTGGTTTCACTTCTATCTTCAATCAAAATCCGCTATCGGCCATCCTAGTCCGACTCGGACATAGCCGACTGGCTCCGCAGCCGATTCGGACTTACCCGATGCGGCCTTTGTTTCTCCACAGATCATGCGTTTCCTCCGATTCCGCTTCAATCTTAGCTTCAAACTTGGGGATTTACTTACCAAATTTGGTCGTTAACACATGCCCCCAAGTCCGCGATATGGAAATGTTGCGGATTTTGTGCAATTCGAATTCCAAGCGTAACCCTAGATTGAATCTGTTTCGGCCGTTACGAAAACTCTTTAAATAACGCCTTCCTTATTCAACAAGGCCCCATGACTGTCACCCTAGCCGATGTGGTCATGATCACTGGATTAGATATTTCACCATCGGCTAACCCAAAAGGGCTAGAAAGCAAGGATCAGTTCTCCTTCAAAACTAAAGCAATAGGTGGCTGGAATGGCTATGTGTCGATGAACATGGGAGATGGGCCGATCAGTGCCAGAGAGCATGCTGCGTTTTTGATGATGTGGCTCGAAAAATTCTTCTTCTGTGGATCTAGCTGCGGGCCAACAGCCAACTGGCAAATAGTAGCCGAAGCCTTAGTTGATAAGAAGAAACTACCTCTGGGAAAATTCCTCCTCGGCTACCTCTACCAAACTCTGAACCTGTCTCCAAGATAGCGGCCAATGCCAATATCAACACCGGAAGACCTTGGTGGTTTCTGCAAGTGTGGCTGGTTTTAAATACTCAAAAGATTTCCAGTTGGCCACAGCTGATCGACGCTTACTTCCCCCTCCTGGAGCCGACTAAGGATGATGTGGGCAACAAAGTGACCACCAGGAGGTGTCAGTCTTTTGGGGAAGCCGCAGCTGCTTACATTGGATCAAAGCAATCAGCTCAGTTGTTGGCTGAGTGGTTCGTCTCTCTCTACGATGGATTTGCAAGAGACAATCGGACATGGTTCTTTTATGAAGACCGAAATACATTTGAATAGCCAATTGAATTGAATTGGGACGAGATAAACTCAGAAGAATTCCCTAAATGCAGAGAGGTCTTCAGCACAGCACTTAGCCCATGTATCCTGCCGACCGACATCCATCAAGGCCGCAATGTTGTGAAGACTTATGAATTTTACTATCCGGTGTCAGCTGGTGGGCAATTTGGATTGGGGCAACTTCCCATCGGCTGCTACTATGCCGATAAGATCGAAACCCGAGGGGTGGTGGACGATAAACTGATTATGAACAAGTTGATGGACATAGGAGGCCTACCCCTCGGCGGCATCGGGATCATAGGCTGGCCCACAAAACGAGTTCAGCTTACGATAGGTGGTGGGTGGAGATAAAGAAACACATCTTTCATCATCCCTCCTCCGTATACATCACCACTCTGCTGCCTGATGAAATTCCCTCGGTAGGGAGGAAGACGACATCCTGTAGCTTTTGGCGATTTTATATTTTAGTCTCATATTTATGGTAAATCACAGACAGGTCCTAGAGGCTATATCAGGCCCCATTGGCTGTGATGTTTGACCGTAGTCAACTGGGGTAAGTAAATTATAAGGGGATGCAAGGGTTCACTCGCCTGTTGATGATAACATGCAACTTATCCTATTCATCAATATACTTTTCTAAGTAATAATATCCGAGTCATAAATATTTTAAACTTTTATCAAGTTTCTAATTGATTTAAAGTATCAGTAAGTCAATATCTATTTTCATTATACTTTTGACTAAATGTCTATCTGATACTAGTTCTTAATCAAGGTCCAGTGGTACACAAAGTTAAAGACATGCTTGCTTTCAAAGTTATATATATGTATCTATATAACTATCTATAAAGTAAGTACTGTTTCTATCCAAAATTTTTGTCTGTCTGGTTATTTTGCAAAAAAACCCCTTGAGTGTTTATAAAATTAACCCGCAGTCCCAATGCTGAAAAGAAAGGAAGGGCTTGGAAGAAAAAAAGACCTTCTGTGTCCCTCTCTTCCGCCCCCATCCGTGCCGCGCCCCGCGTCGCGCCTGCGCCCCTCTCTCCCATCGCCGCTCGGAGCTCCCGCGCCATCGCCTGGACCTTCGCCCTCCGCCTGTTTCCCGGCTTGCGTCGTCGTCCCATTGCAACGCACGGGCATTTTGCTAGTATATATATATATGTATATATACTAGCAATTGTGCCCGTGCGTTGCAACGGGTGAAGTCGAGGCGCGACGCGGATGGGGACGACACGGAGGGGTGCGGGAGCTCCGAGCAGCGATGGGAGGGAGGAGCACAGTCACGACGCTGGGCGCGGCGCACATGGGGACGGGAGGGAGGGGCGAAGGGGGTCTTTTTTTTTCATCTAAGCCCTCCCTTTCTTTTCAGCATTGGGACTGCGGGTAGGGCTGACGAAATACTCATGGCTCGCTAGCTCATTCAGCTCGTGGTTAGCTCGGCTCGGCTCGGCTCGGCTCGTTGAGAAATACTAACGAGCTGCGCCAAGGGTTTAGCTCGTTAGCTATAACGAGCTAGCTCGAGTCAGCTCGCGAGCTGCTCGTGAGCTCAACGAGCCAGATGTAATGTACAAAGCAGGGCCTGATGTTTTGCTTGTTTTGCTATTCGTTTACTTGTTTTGTTATTGATGTGGCACTAAATCAATATTTCTTATGATTTTGTGATGGTCAATATGGATCTAATGCTTTAGATTATAACAGTAATAATATCTAATCTAGTTGCATCATTACATTTGCATGTGTCAATGGACAAGTGTTATTATGTTAATTATGGACTTAATATAACACTTTTTACTTTTTTAATTGTATATTTACATGTTTAATAGACTCAAAAATGAAATGTAATTTGTACATAAATTGCACTCTATTAAAGTGGCTCGCGAGCTAAATGAGCTGGCTCGAGCCGGCTCACGAGCCGAGCCGAGCCGAGCCGGTATCCACCCTAACTGCGGGTTAATTTTGGTAAAACTAAATAGATTTTGTGCAAAATAGCCAGGCAGAACAAAATAGGCCGGCTCGGCTCTCTACCGAGCCGAGCCGAGCCAAGCTGAGCCGGTGTCCACTCCTAACTGCTGGTTAATTTTGGAAAAACTCAAGATATAGACACATGTAGACACACACGTAAGTATATACCTATGGATCAATATAGGACTCGCGCCTCGACACGCTGTACAGGCGTAATAGGCCAACGTCAACGCAAACCGTACTACATTAGTATATCCTGGTACGATTACACGGTATATACCAACTCCTAAAAAATATTTCATGTCGCACTCATGCTTGGCCACTGTATTATTACTACCGTGCCATCTTTCCATCTGTGTATTGTCATCGCTCCTGAACCATGCCAATAAAACATTTAAGAAAAGTACAATCCGTCAGGAATCTAATTTTTTCAGCACATAAAAAATTACACACCAATATATTTAAAAAAATGCAGTTACACGACGCCATAGCCAGAGGCCAATGCAAAGAAAAATGAACTCGGCTAGAGAGAAAAGAGGCTCTAAACAGAATATAAAAACTCTGTAAAAGGAGGCAAAAAAAAGAGCTACCCTCCCAACAAAACCCCTAGATCAGCGGCTCTGGCCTTGACCACAACCTACCCTCAAGGTTGATCGATTCGAAGACTACAGGGATAGGTGAGAGAGAGGAATAAAACCCTCAAGTTCTGCTTCATTCAAAGTTGCTAGGACACAAGCAACACCAAGGAATCAAAGCCCCTGTGGACAGGCTCCAAAAGAAGGGTCTTAGAAGTCGGCCACCAATTCTACAGTGTGTTGCCATGAGAAGGAGCGATAGCAGATGGTGCCAGACCTGTCTAGCAAACACACAATCGAGAATGATATGGTTGGTCGTCTCAAGCTTTTGTGCACATTAGGGGCAGACCGAGTGACTTTTGATGCGTGCCTCAACAAAAGTTTAGCAGTCGAGCAGCACGTCTAGAGTGCTAGCCAAAGGAAAAGTTTATATTTGGCTGGACCCTTGGGTGACCATAGCTTATCAGTGTTAGTGATATGCCCTAGAGACAACATGGAGATGTTGGATATCATGGTCAATGTTTATATATTTATGAATAAAGTGTTATTCAGTTCCATGAAATAGACATCTTGTATTGATCAATAAGTATGTGACTTATTTATGAGACTTTATATGTATGAATCTATTTCTAAACGATCCCTGATCATATGTCATATTGTTGGAACAAATATGATTCTAAGATCGGCATGTTTATTGATTGATGATCATGTCTCATAAATCATGGTATGGAGATACCAAATCAATATACATGGACATGTGTTAGAGAACACATTGTTGGATAGACCCACCATGAGACACTACAGGATTTAATATGCAATTAGTTGATCTCAGGTAGTGTTGGTACAATGTCCTTAGACCTGAGATCATCATGGATTCCTGTTAACGCCAAAATTTGGTAAGCCCCGAAGTCCTTATCGGCTAAGGGTTGGGATCGGCTCAGAGTCAGTATCGGCTTGGAATTTTGCATTAGCCGAAGGGGGTTTTCTGTTATCCATATCTCCAGCAGTTGGATTCTTGTTATATTCGGTTTGAGAAGATCTTATCCAGAAGAAACCGAGTCCAAGGAGGATACGGCTTGTATCTATTAATTAGGAAGAGATTTTTAGTTTCCCTATTTTATCTTTAGGAAAGTCCGTTTAGTGTCTGATAAGGACTTTATCTATTTCCTTTTATCTTTAGGAAAGTTTGGATTGTAATCTGTTAGGATCGTTGTCACTCTACAGGTATAAATATGTAAGCCCAGAGGTCATGTAAAAAATATCTCTCGATCAATACAACCTCTGCGCATCGCCACTTTTTACTTTTCTACTTTGTTCTTCATCCGTCGAGACTTGGCACCTGGCGCGGGGCTGCATCGGATTCGATCTCCGGCGAAGGGGTAAGTCCAAGGTCCCGCCGGCTCAGGCAATTGTATTGGCTACGTTGGCGTCGTCCAAGGCTGCATCAGTACATTCGACCTCTTGGATTGCTTCGATTCGGTTGATATCTTTGCCTGATTATTTATCATATGTCTCTGTTGAATCTAATTTTAGTATCTTGATTTGGCTCTATCGGCTGTCTCTCGTTTTAGGGTTTCTGCCGATACTGGCTAAATCGTTTTACTAGATTAGATTGGTTTAGGCATCGACCACCCTGAAAATCAGCCAAGAGCTTGATTGTCTAGATATTGCTTTTCTTTTCATACTTAGTGCTGCATCAGTTTGATCTACTAAGTCATGATTAGAACTGTAATCTCTAGCATGCCTCTTGACTGCCACTAAGGGTTTCATCGGGGTTTCAGCCGGTCAGTTATCTGGGTATTGCATCGGCTTGCAAGGATTGTATACATGTTGGACCTAGCCGATCGCAGCAGAGGTTTCATTAGATATTTGACCATTTGGATTTTATGACATCGGACTTCCAGCCGATGTGTGCTTTAATCTTTAAATCAGTATCTACTTTATCATGTGACTGGTTCAGGCAATGTAATATATGTCATGTTATTGTCAGCCGATCGCCTATATATAAATATTTGTTCAACACACAGCCGATAGATTCAAACCCTAACACCATCGGCTGGCATCGGCATCGGCATCGGCATCGGCTGAAATTGCACCATCGGCTTATCAGCCGTTCAGTTAGTTTTTGGGTATCGGTCTGTAGGCCGATATGATTTATGTTCTGCTGTTTTGCATAACTTATCAGTGGCAGGATCAAACTGACTGGCACGCCCGCGCTTCATCTATTCTAGGACCTGCACTGGAGTTAAGCAGACCTCCCAGGACAGCGTGTTGATTTTTCTCGTCAACACATTTTTGGCACGCCCGGTGAGACCGTATTTTGGATAACACATCTTTTTACACGGCTCGGCGGACCCATAATTTCCACAATGTCTGATGAAGAAGTCAAGGCCGAGGAAGAACAATCTCTCAAGCTGACAAATGAAAACAGGAAACAGTCTACTGAGCCGATGGATGACGAGACACTTCAAGAGATGGTTAAGAACGTCATTAATTGTGCTATGTTCGATCAATCTGGAGTCTTCATGAGTGCATTGTATGGTTTGATCGAGGAAACAGTTCTCAGAGTAATTGCCTTAAGAAGTCAGTATGGGGGGCAAATTGGTGAGCAATCTCAACACTATCGGCAACAACAAAATTGGCTCGGAGGGCAAGTTGATCGATATCAGTATGCAGAGACACATCAGCAATATCGGCCAGAAGAGATTCAAAGATATCCGTCCAAAAAGGATTCAGCCGATATAATTACAAAGGTAATGGAGGAGCAATTTGGAATTAAATGTAAAACTCAAATTTTTGTGTATCGGCCGCCATATCCTGAGTGGTTTGATGGGGTTCCACTTCCAAGCTGATACAAGGTTTCAGATTTCTCCATGTTTTCAGGGCAAGATGGTATGTCCACAAGGAACATATCAGCCGATTATTAGCTCAGTGTGGGGAAGCATCGGCTGAAGAAGCTCTGAAAGTTAGACTTTTTCCATTGTCTTTGATTGGATCGGCTTTTACATGATTTTCATCATTGCCACTGAATTCCATCAGAAGTTGGGCCGATCTTGAAAAGCAGTTTCACATGTACTTCTTTGCTGGGGTTAGCGAGTTGAGGCTTGCAGATTTGATATCAGTTAAGCAGCACGAAGGGGAATCGGCTAACGAATACATTCAAAGGTTTTGTAATATCCACAGCCGATGTTATAGTTTGAGCCTAAGTGATGAGCAGATAGCAGATCTTGCATTCCAAGGGTTGTCGGCAGCTAACCGAGACAAGTTTTTCATCCTTGAGTTCGACAGCTTGGCTCAGCTATTACAGAAGGTATCGGCTTATGAGAGCCGGTATCAAGAAGAATAAAAGAATCAGTTTTGGGGCGATCAAGACAAGGAAAATTTTGAAGCATGACTTCTCATACTCCAAAACTGTGGGGCATGTGTTAACGCCAAAATTTGGTAAGCCCCGAAGTCCTTATCGGTTAAGGGTTAGGATCGGCTCAGAGTCAGTATCGGCTTGGAGTTTTGCATTAGCCGATGGAGGTTTTCTGTTATCCATATCTCCAGCAGTCGGATTCTTGTTAGATTCGGTTTGAGAAGATCTTATCCAGAAGAAATCGAGTCCAAGCAGGATACGGCTTGTATCTATTAATTAGGAAGAGATTGTTAGTTTCCTATTTTATCTTTAGGAAAGTTTGTTTAGTGTCTGATAAGGACTTTATCTATTTCCTTTTATCTTTAGGAAAGTTTGGATTGTAATCTGTTAGGATCTTTGTCACCCTACAGGTATAAATATGTAAGGCCAGAGGTCATGTAAAAAATATCTCTCGATCAATACAACCTCTGCGCATCGCCACCTTTTACTTTTCTACTTTGTTCTTCATCCGTCAAGAGTTGGCACCTGGCGCGGGGCTACATCGGATTCGATCTCCGGCGAAGGGGTAAGTCCAAGTCCCACCGGCTCAGGCAATTGTATTGGCTACGTTGGCGTCGTCCAAGGCTGCATCAGTACATTCGACCTCTTGGATTGCTTCGATTCGGTTGATATCTTTGCCTGATTATTTATCATATATCTCTGTTGAATCTAATTTTAGTATCTCGATTTGGCTCTATCGGCTGTCTCTCATTTGAGGGTTTCTGTCGATACCGGCTAAATCGTTTTACTAGATTAGATTGGTTTAGGCATCTACCACCCTGAAAATCAGCCAAGGGCTTGATTGTCTAGATATTGCTTTTATTTTCATACTTAGTGCTGCATCAGTTTGATCTACTAAGTCATGATTAGAACACTAATCTCTAGCCTGCCTGTTGACTACCACTAAGGGTTTCATCGGGGTTTCATCCGGTGAGTTATTTTGGTATTGCATCGGCTTGCAAGGATTGTATACAAGTTGGATCTAGCCGATCGCAGCAGAGGTTTCATTAGATATTTGACCATTTGGATTTTATGACATCGGACTTCCAGCCGATGTGTGCTTTAATCTTTAAATCAGTATCTACTTTATCATGTGACTGGTTCGTGCAATGTAATATATATCATATTATTGTCAGCCGATCGCCTTTATATAATTATTTGTTCAACATACAGCCGATGGATTCAAACCCTAACACCATCGGCTGGCATCGGCATCGGCTGGAATTGCACCATTGGCTTATCAGCCGATCAGTTAGTTTTTGGGTATCGGTCTGTCGATCGATATGATTTATGTTCTCCTGTTTTGCATAACTTGTCAGTGGCAGGATCAAACTGACTGGCACGCCTATGCTTCATCTAATCTAGGACCTGCACTGGTGTTAAGTAGACCTCCCAGGCCAGCGTGTTGATTTTTCTCGTCAACAATTCCAACATGTGTAGTAGCCAACTTTGGGACTACCAAACACTATTCTATAACTGGGTAGTTCTAAAAGTAGTCTTCGGGTTTGCTATGAAACATGTAGTGGGATGTGAATGATCAAGATGGAAATTTCCCCTCCTTTGGAGAGATATCTCTGGGCCCCTCGAGGTAATGGATTATGGAAATGCATGGCCAAGCCGAGTTGATTATGGAGTCAATCAACAGACAGATAATCCAATACGGTTCGAGTGAATGGTTAAGCTATTGAAGGGATGGCACACATCTTTACTATAGCTTAATTGGTATCGTGAGGCAAAGGGATTTGTGTACACATTACAGGTTCAGAGCCGATATTATATTCTTGTATACTATGGTGTCAATATGTGCTGCTAGGCGCCGCTGTTGACAGATCGGCTGAGTTGGACCTGAGCCGATGATCGGCTGAGTTGGACCCGAGCCGATGATCGGCTGAATTGGACTCGAGCCGACGGTCGGCTGAGTTCAACTCGGGCCGAAACCGAGTATACCTGAACCTACAGGGTCGCACGCTTAATGGGATAAGAACAGGCATTCGAGTTGGACTCGGATACGGCTCGATCGGATAGGGATCCGATCGGATAGTGTCCTATGGGATTACGAAGTTCGGCCGACCAACTCTATGAGATTCGGATAGGATCCGATTCAAAATAGAGTCCCGATGGGCCTCTAGGCCCAACCGGCAACTCTATATAAAGAGGTGAGGGGTGAAGAGTTGCGGCATCGCATTGAACCGAATCAATATGATTTGGCGCAACAGAAGTCGACGAGATCAATCTCCACGGAAGCCCTCCCCACCTCCGAGCCAAAACCCTAGCCTTGCATCTTGTGCTAGCACACGGGTGTTAGGCATTTTGTTCCCGGACATGTGGATACCGGTAGAGGCGCTGCTACGTTGCGGTGCTTTTCATCGGCTACGAATCGACTGTGGTGGAATCGGCTGCGGTTGGGTGCATCGGAGCGAGGCGTGCGAGCACGGTCGGACGACTCAGCGAATCGGCTACTCGGTGAATCGGCTATTCCCAGAAATCGGCTGTCGGCTTGCGGGAATCGGCTGTCATCGGCCAGCACTGTTCCAGATTGGATAGCTCCTGATTGGCTAATCCGCTGCACTCTACTCCAATCGGTAACGATCTATCGACCCTTACTTGCAAGTGTTCCTGGTTTGCGCGGTAGAAAAGTTTTGTTTTTAGCTATCGTAGCTTCCGCGTAACCCTTCAATCGGTACATGCAAAAGAACGAAGGCCCCGAACCCTGGTAAGCAGAGTGTGCCGAACAGTGCCAATCGCTTGTTCAACACCAAACAAGCCAGTCCTCTGACCCTAGGCTAAGCTGGATAGGGCGCACAACATCCCAGACCAACAGGAATTGATATATGGCGGAGACTATTAGAGCATCATGAACATCACATACCCCGAAGTTGTCTGCAAATCATGAAGCGACCTGCGAGACGCCCATATATGGGGAGGAACATTTAGGTGGAGGTCAGGCGGCAAGGAGGCAACCGGGTGACCATTGATCCAACGATCTGATCCGACAAGAACAGTATCGACATGTCATATCCTGGCACAAAGAAGGTCAAAACGTCTAACACATCGGAGGCACATCGCTCATGGAAGGCTTGAGCTCCACTCGGTAGAGGTGCCCCATGTGCTGCAGCCAAAGCCAGCGAAGGTGCAGCGCGAAACATGTCATCCGCAGGTCAGCAATGCCCAGCCCACAAACCAACTTCGAACTGCAGACCTTCATCCCAGAGACAAGACATTGCCCCCCTTGTACCGAGTCCATTCCCGTCCACAAGAAGGCGTGACACTTCTTATCAATGGCCTTGACGATGTAGCACAGTAGGCCAACAAGCCTTTATGCCAGATCCTTGGCAAAGCAATGAATCAGAGTAATTGAGTATTTGACAAAATTGCTATGCAACCTAGAGGACGAGCCAAAGTTTGATAGGATGCCATGGATGAACTCCAAATCCTGCCAGGTGGGGGAGAGAAAAAGCACCATATCATTAGTGTAAAAGGAGGCCAGATGGTGTATCACACGGTCATTGAGCGGGAGGAACCTGCCAACATCAGAGGCCTTGCGAATCATCCCATTGAGCACATCCATGACAAGAAGGAAGAGCATGGGGGATAAGGGATCTCCATGTTGAAGCCCTGTATGATGAAAAAATTAACGGCCTAGCACCCCATTGATCAACAGTTAACAAGAAGAGTAGCAGAGAATAAGGCAGATCCAATCGAGCCATCGGCGACTGAATCTTAGATGTGTGAGGACATTCAGAAGAGAGGGCTAGCTCATAATATCTAAAGCTTTCGCAATATCTACTTTGAAAACTAGACGTGGCAAGTGCCTAGCATAGAGTTCCTCGGCCGCCAGCTGGACGTAGCGAAAGTTGTCATGGATTGAGCGACCTTTGACAAAGGCACTCTGATTGATCGCCACCAGCTCATCGAGGCGAGGCAAAAGCCGTGTCGCCAGGATCTTAGAGAACAACTTGCTAAAGCTATGGATAAGACTGATAGGCTGGAAATCCTTGACCTCCTCGGCCTCATCTTTCTTTGGTAGTAGGGAAATTAGGGCGTCATTGAGAGAGGAGAAGACCTGGCCGTTCGCCAAAAAGAGGGCATTTAACGCAGCCAAGATTTCTGCTTTGATCACCATCCAGCAAGTCTTGCAGAAATGGCCCGTGAACCCATCAGGACCGGGCGCCTTGTAAGAAGGAAGCGCCTTGATGACCTCCTACACCTCCTCCTTATGAAAGGACAACCCAGGCGTTCAAGCTACGCTAGCTGAAGACCAAGTGAGTGGAAGTCAAGACAGAGATCCCTATCAACATTCATCCCCATGACGCCATGGAAGTGAGCAAGAGCAATCTCTTACAACTCTTCATGCGAGACTGCCAAGCGGCCACCCTCACGTAGGCGAGTGATGCAATTCTTCTGTCGCCAGGCCTGAGCGTGGATATGAAAAATTTTGGTATCGACATCACCCTTCTTGAGCCAGATAAGACACGAGCATTGATGCTTGATAGTCTGCTCAAGCGATGACAGCCCACAATGCCGATGTGTCGATCACTATAGCTCTGCAACCGCTTGGCCATAGAGGAGAAATACTAGGCTAGTGTGGCCAGCGGTTGGAGATTGGCTGGAGGCCACCACACTTTCTGTACGACTTGGAGGAAGCCATCGAACTTTGGCCAAATCACCTCAAAATGAAAGCGGTGTGCCTTATGCATGGACACACAAGAGTGGAGGAGAAGAGCACAGTGGTCAGAGGCAACAGAGAAAGCCGCCTGGAGAAGGCAAGAGGGGAAGAGCTCCTTCCAATCCATGGAGAAGAAAACACAATGGGGAAGAGTTCCTCCCAATCCATGGAGAAGAAAACACAATCAAGCTTAACGAGCATAGGAGAATCACGCTCATTGCTCCAGGTAAAGCGACATCATGAAGTGGCAACTCATAGTCCTTTCAAAAAAGTGGCACCTCATAGATTGAGCTCATCTACGAATGGATGCAAGCGTCCCATTATGCGCTAGTTTAGGTTTAGATTGCTCTTGTCCTGAGCCTGCAGGATTAGGTTAGAATCACCAATGACGGCCCATGGCCCCATTCGAGATGAACACAACACCGAAACTCGTCGAGAAAAGGGAGTTTCTACACCTCCTCCCGCGGTCCATACACAACAGTTAGCTAGGGGGCATCATCGGAGTGGTGGTGAACCAAAGCCAATATAGAGAAGTCGGACTGGTAAACATATAGCAGACAGAGGTGTTCCAAGCAAGCAAAACAGATGAGATTACATCCATACCACAATCAACACTGAATGGCCATCCGTTCATGTATACCAACTTTCCCGAGATACCAACGCCGCACACACAAGGTCACCACCACACCTTGGATATGTTCCTGATGAAATGTGACAAAACTAGGTTAGTTTATTTTCTTTTCCTTTTACAAAAAACAAGTGATTTCATATTCTTGTCCAATTTAAAAACCAAAAATTTATGGTGGAACTTTTAGAAGAAACTTCTGCAATTTAATATAAAGTTTATATTCATTCGATTTCACGCGAATAAGTGATGTATATACTTGTGTTTATTTTTCTAAAAGTTGATTTATAGAGGCAGACAACTTACAAAAAAGGTATGTGTATACATACATGATTAATTAAATATTAACTATTACAAACTTAAAAACTAAATTTATTTTATTTTTTAATTAAACTTCTATATAGAATTTTTTTACATAGAACATATCCGTTAGCGGTTCATAAAGCCTATTCATAGGAAATGTGATTACTTATCACACAATGGCGGGTGGGCCCAAGGCCCGGCAACCCTAGGCCACTGCCCGGGCTCATCCACCCCTAGTAGTTGGGCCAGGTCATACGCGGGCTACAAATTCAGGACATTTATGGGCTGAAACGAGGCGTCACATGATGACGACATCAACACCGTCGATATATCCACTCCTACCCCAATACCGCTTACACCGCTTGGTACTATTACTTGCGCTCATGCCCGTCAACTCAACCATCAAGTAAGTTCACATTTAAGCTCCCGTTTATCATATTTAGACAATGGAGATGCGTGCACTCTTGTTTTGCTTACGAATGATGGAGAGGATCAAAAGGGAGAAGGATTCGCGCAGGCTAAATTCGGACTGCAGGACAATGCCAACTTATGACGGTTGCCACAGCTTTGTTCGGACTCCGATTTAGACGTTCAAGTACTCCATGGAAAGCTTATAATGTCTAGCTTCCAACGGATCCGGCCTCACTGCCATATCTATCCAGAATCGTTGGCAATCATCAAATTGGTGTAGCTAACTTTTTCTGTCCACTACTAAATTATGACCCTTATGCCATGCTTTTTTGTCGCAACGACAAGATTTGGTTGCAACATGAGATGTTATCGCAACCATTTGCACTTTCAGTTGCGATAGATGTGATTTTTTCCACGCAAATTGTTTTGTGGCTCTAAGTATGGATATCGTTGCGAAAAGTAACTGTTATCGCAATCAATTGTAGAACGGTTGCAACAAGTGATCATTGTTGCCACGATTTGATTTACGTTGCGAGCAATTTTATCGGCATTGCAATACTAAGGGTATATTGCAACTCTTTAAATTGATGGTTGCAATAGCTCATCTATGTTGCAACGAATATATTTCGTTGTTTGTAATAGTCACTTGCGTTGCAAAAAATAGTACATATAGCAACTAAAAATTACATCGTTGCAATACTGAAGGTTCTCAACAAAAAAAGGGAAAAAAGGTTGCAAGGTTTAGCAAAAAAAGAGAAAAACTTTACAAGGTTTAGAAATAAAAACGAGGAAAAACAAAAAACAAGAAAAAAAGAGCCAAAAAACGTTACATGGTTTATAAAAAATGAGAAAACACAAAAAGGAGAAAAATGTCACAAGTTTTTGAAAAAAAGGAAAAAGGAGCAAGGTTTAAAAAATGAGAAAAAAGGAGAAAAAAGAGAAAAAAAGTTACATGGTATATAAAAAACGAGAAAAACGTCACAAGAAAGATTTTGCAAAAAAAAGGAAAAACAAAAAAACGTTACATGGTTTATAAAAAAAGAAAAACGTCACAAGGTTTTGCAAAAAAACCAAAAAAAAGTAAAAAATGAGAAAAATGTCACAGGTTTTGCAAAAAAAAGAAAAACAAAAAAAGTTACATGGTTTATAAAAAACAAGAAAAAGGTCACAAGGTTTTGCAAAAAAACCAAAAAAATGTAAAAAACGAGAAAAATGTCACAGGTTTTGCAAAAAAAAAGAAAAAACCAAAAAAAAGGGAATAGGAGAAATGGGGTTCGACCTTGAGACCTCCAACTTTCGTTAGGAACTTACCACTAAACCACAAAAACATTGGTGTCATAAGAAACCACAGAAATCTATATCAACTAATTTTATCGGTTAGATATTAAAAGTCCCACACATGCAGCAACGCCGTGCGTGCAGTATATATATAGATGCAGCAACGACGCGCATGCCCTAACCTGCAGCAACGCTGCACGCCGTCCTTGCATGCAGCAATGCCGCGAGCCACCCTTGTATGCAGCAGCGTCGCCGCCGGCCGCACCTTCCGCTTTCGGCGGCAGCATGCTTCTCCCGTGGGGGCGTGAGGCGTGGGAACTTTCCGTCGACTTCCAATTCACTCGATCGGTTGGTATCTATGGTTTGATTTGCTTAGTTGTTTCCTTCCCGATCTGCCGACTGTCAATTCCCATGAATAAATCATGATGCATCTACTGTATAATGTCTAATGCATATAATCAAATAATCAGTCTGAATATAAACAAAATTCTGCATGATGCATGTACTGTATAACGATAGTCTTCCAACAAGCCCTGATGAATCTGTACTGGTTTGTGAACTTGTAACGATTTTGGTTCCCAAGCTTCTGTAACGATTTTAGCGTCTTGATTTTGGTTTGTGAACTTGCTTCTTGATTTTGGTTTGTTCGAAAATCGCTTCTGTAACGATTTTGGTTCCAAAGCTTTGTTGATTTTGGTTCCGCTTCTCGCTGTAAGCAGAATCTAGAAACTATATTCTGCATGATGCCATATCACAAGACAGTAGCGCACGATCGCCAATCGTTCATCTTTGTGTAATCACGTACGAATGCATGCATTGCAGTAGTGAAATTTTAACTAGGCACTTGTAGCGTGCAAGACAAAATTAATCAGTCCATTGCATACATCAGTCATTTAGTTGCACCAGGTTAAGTTAATCGAACCAAATAAAATGAATGAATCACCTTATAATTAAATAAATTTGGTTTGTTTATTTGAAAACCATGTAGATCTTTCTTTGTAGTTTTTCCCTTGCTTAATGTCATGATCCCTTCAATTAACATGTTGCAGGAAAGTCAATCTAGTGACATTTGGAAGATAGAAATCATGGCACATGATGATGATTGGAGTTGGATGTTGTTGTCTTGGTCAACTAATGAGTGGCAAGCAGGACTTGAGAAATTTATTGGTACTATTTTTGAAGGCATATATGCATCAGAAACTGCACAGTGTCCATCTTCAAGATATCGTGGAGTCATGTACAAAACAAAATCCGAGGTTGAAATGGAATTGCTAACTAAAGGGTTTGATGAGAATTTTGTCAAAGAGAAAGGTAATGCTAAACCTTGGAATGATGATAGTGATCAGAATGTAGGCCCGAGAGATGATGCGTTATCCGCCAACAATATGCTTTCCTCATTAATTAGGGGTGTTGAATCCAATAATAATAACAACGAAGAGCCAAATGAGAGTGCAAAAAAATTCTTTGATTTGTTGAAAGATGCACAGCAACCGTTGGGGCCAGGTTCCCGGCTCACCAAGTTATCTTTTATGGTCCGTCTCTTTCAGCTTAAGTGCATGGGTGGATGGAGTAACAATTTGTCACATCCAGGGTTTTTCCCTAATTCTTTTAAATTAATTTACCCGGAAATAATCGGAATTTCTGAAATTAACCTGGAGTCAACCTATAATTTTAAAATGCAATTAATAAATGGAAATGACATGGTAGGATTTTTCTTGAATTCTTCATGTCAAAATACGCTAACAGGATTTTTACTGGAATTTTTAGAGCACTCTAAGTATTTTTAAACAATTAAATAAGAAATCAGGAATTAATTAAGCCCCAAAAATCCTTTTTCCCTTTTTCTTTTTCTTTTCCGTACGGGCTGCACAGTACTCCCGCTCTTTCCTTGGGCCGTCGGCCCGGTCCCCTCCCCGCGCGCGCGCCCCGGTCGTGGGCCGAGGCCCGCAACGCCGCCGCCGCACGCAAGTCCGCGGGGCGTCCCTCGCCCGCGAGTCGCTGACGGGTGGGCCCCGCCTGTCAGGCTTCCCGTCCCCGCGCCCGGTCGGTCCGGCCGCCGTCCGCCATGCGCGCCGCCTTTCCGCTCCTTTCCGTTTGAATCCGAGCCACGTCGGCCCCGTGCCGGGCTCAATCTCGCGGCGCCGTTTCCATCCCCGCAGACCCCGCGCCCGTTGGAAACCCTATCCACGCGAAATCCGTCGCCGATTGTTTCCCCTCTCTCTCCGAGTCCGTGAACAACGGCGAGGAATCCGCGCCGTTTCCGTGTTTGTTTCGGCCCCGTTGTACCCCTATAAAACTCCCCTTTCGCCGCCGCGCGTTTCCCCTTTGGTTCCCGTGCGCTAGCCCCAAAAACCCGCCGTCGCCATCGTCGTCGTCTCCGTCGCCGGTGAGTGCACCGCCGCCCTTCTCCTTTTCGGTTTTTCGGGCCTCCTCCCGAACCGCTCCCGCGCGCATCGTTCCGCCCTTCCCCGTGGTCCCCCGCGCCCGCAGCACCCTTCGCCGCCGTCGCCGGTGCCGCCGGAGTCCGGCCGGCCGCCGCGCGGCCATGGCCGGCGGGCGAGCTCGAGCCGCCGCCGCCCGAACCCTAACCCTAGCGCCGCTTCCCCTGCGCCGTCCGATCCTTCGGATCGGGCGGATCCGCACCGTCCGATCGCGATCGATCCGTCGCCGTTCGATCCGGTCGCCGCACGCCGGATGGCTGCCGCGTGTCCGCCTCGGTCGCCGCCCAAACCCTAACCCTAGCCGCGATCCGCGCCGTTCGATCCTTCGGATCGGGCGGATCCGGACCGTCCCTCGCGCGCAAGGCCGTCGCCATCCGATCGCCGCCACCCTCCCGATGCGTGCCACGTGCCCCGCTCTCCCCGCCGCCGCCGTGGACTCGGTCCACCGTGGACCGCGCCCGCGTCGCTTGCGTCAGCCGCTTGCGCCGCTGACGTCAGCCCTACCGCTTGCGCCATGCTTGCGTCACCCGGGGGCTTAATTGCGCAATAAATAATTTAATCTTTTCTGTTTAGTTTAAAAATCGCAATTAAACTTCTAAAATTCATATCTTTTGAATCCGAACTCCGTTTTAGTCCATTCAAATTTCATTAAATCCAGAAAAATGTCAAGAATCCATTAAAAATACTTTTCAGTGCTGTTTCAGTAGACTTTTTAGGGTGTTTGTTGAGTGCTTTGTTTGTCGTTTAGATCCCGAGTTTTCCGGCGAGCCCGTTCTCTTCGAAGTAGTCGCCGAGGTTCCTCAGTCTCCAGAGCAAGGCAAGTCATACCTTACATTGACCATATTGTACCTATTTTATGTAAATACCTCTATTTCATTCAAATACTGCATATGTTTTAGAATGTCATTTCATGGGATGTTTTATACCTATTGTACTCAACCATAGGATTGTTTACCTTATACCATTGATAACCTGGGATCCAATGTGACTAGATGATAGTTTAAGGTTGCTTAGTCATGCTTAGCGCAACTAGCTCACTTAAGGGAATCACACTAAGTTTAATGCTAAAGTTGACCTCCCGGTGATATTAAGATATGACCTTGTTCTTAATAATATTGAATTATCAGAAAGGTGGGTCGTGAGCACATGGTTGGACTTTGGTTAGCGTGCTCATGACGATTAAGGACCGATTCTCGGGAAACCCTGGAAGAAATGCCGTGCATACCACAAGCCAGCATGGGTAATGGCTGGGCCCGTAGCGTAGCTGTCTCTAGTTAACGTATCCCAGAGAGGGTGAGCATGATGGAGTTGGGTCGGCCCCGGTTTTAAGGGTTGATCAGCTTCCGGATTCACCGCGGCACTAGAGGGGGCCCATTGCCCGATGGGAATGGGGGCGAAACCTTGGTGTGGTACGATTGATTAGAGGGGGTTATGTGAAGAGTCCTGTCACAATTCCTTTCCGGGGCACCGTGGTGGTGCACCGGCGCACGGTAACGTGTTGTGGGATTATGTCTTGTGGGTACAGTTGTACACCTCTGATCATAGTAAAAACTATTCGAATAGCCATGCCCACGGTTACGGGCGATCGACCAGATTCACCTTGATTAGTCTCATTTATTTATTCGAATGGAATGTGGAAGCTTGACTAGTGCAGGTGGATGGATGGGCCTGTTGCAACGTGGGTTGAGCGTTGGACAGCATTTATTTAATACTGCTTAAATATTACTACTGTTTTACTGTCTTCAAATACTATTATTATATACTGCAAATGCTGTTTATGCAAATTGAGCCCCTTGACCCTTCCTTGTTATTTATCTCGCATCATGTACCCTTTTCCGGTGTGACTTGTTGAGTACGGTGGTTGTACTCAGTCTTGCTTCTTTTTCCCCATTCAGTGCCAGAGGTTGAGATCGAGGCCTCCGAGGAGGTGTAGGCTTGTTCTCGTCAAGGTTTAGCTGTGGAGTTGGTGTTCCGCTTCGCTCGTGTCAAGTTTAGCTTAAGTCAGTTTTATTTTCCTTTCCGCTGCATTTGTGTAACTCTTTTATATTGTTTCTAAGACGAGGATTCTGTGTTATCAATAACGTCGATTTGTGTACCTCGGCTGATTCCTGGACGAGGATGTAATGCACAAATTAGCTGCAGAAATTCTGGTGTGAATTTCTGGGCGTGACACAATTCCATAGGGCAAGCACTTGAACTACTGTCGAATGCGTACCCCCAAGGCATTGTATCCTAGAAACTTATGAGAAAGCACGAAAGGTTATTCGTGACCTTGGCCTCACATACATTAAGATCCATGCTTGTGTGAATGAATTTGTTATTTCGTGGGGGTGTTTGCTAATGTGGACACCTGTCCAACATGTGGTGAGAGTAGGTGGAAGAACATCACAAATTCTTTGTAGATTGACGAGTCTAGCGAAAGTGGTGGAGCAAAGAAGCGCACTCCTCGCGAAGTTCTAAGGTATTTTCCAATTGTTCCTTGACTGCAGAGATTATATATGTTAGAGAAAACATCATAATTGATGAGGTAGCATAAGGAAGAACACATCCGTGATGGTAAATTCCGGCACCCAACAGACTCATTGGCCCGGCAGCACGTAAATGCAAGGTATAAGAAATTTGATTCTGATCCACGTAATGTTAGACTGGGACTGGCATCTGATGGGTTCAATCCGTTTGGAATGTTGAATGTTAATTACACTTGCTGTCCTGTGATACTGATTCCTTATAACCTGCCTCCTTGGTTGTGTATGAAACAACCATATTGGATGATGTCGATGTTGATACCTGGACCTAAATCTCCTGGAGTGATCATTGATGTATATTTGCAACCTCTGATTGATGTATATTTCCCAGTGATCGAGCTAAGTAGGTTCTTTAACTCACTGTGTTCAAAGGAGTTGGAGCTTTCATAAATTGAAAAACTGAGCACTTCGATTAGGGAGACCCTTTACTGGCTTAAGATGATTTTTCCACCAGCTTTTCTCGATGTTATGATGTATTTGCCAGTTCATCTTGCTGACGAAGCTAGACTTGGAGTCTAGGAGATTTAGGTCCAGGTTAGAGATACCTTCATACTCTTAAAGGCTATGTTAAGAACAAAGCGTACCCTGAAGGTTCAATTGCAGAGGGGTATATATCTGAGGAGTGCCTCACATTTTGTTCTCGCTTCTTTGATAATATCAGTACCAAGCTTAATCATCCAGAGCGTCATGAAAGTGCCGCTGCTAGTGAACCACCATTTGGGCTAAGTGTATTTGGGAGCCTTGACTACAGTAGGAAAGGAAGTACTCTCGAGGACGTTTCTGATATTGATCGGCTGGGACGAGGCATTACATATTAACCAACTGTGACGAGGTCACTCCATGGACAAAGTAAGCTATATTGTAGATTTCATATTTGTATGGTGCTCATGAATGTTTAAAATATATATGAAACTAATGGACATATTTCAAATTGTTGTGGACAGTATGCATGTGGATGAGCTAAAGAAAACCGACCCTCGACATGTTGATAAAAGACAAAAGGAGGAGTTTGTATCATGGTTTGAGCGTAAAGTGAGTCATCCGTAATATCTTTATCAATATTTTCTTTATTAGTACGTACTTTATTTTAAAAATGATGCTAAATGCAGCTCAGCTCAATCCGTGCCCATGGGGAAATAGATGACATGATTTATTATCTATCTCGTGGTCCAGACCGTCGTGCTCATGTGTTCAACAGGTGTTTCATAAATGGGTTCCTTTTCCGGGTCTCTTCCATAGAGAACTTCTTAACTACTCAGAATAGTGGTGTATTTGTGAATGGCGACGCAAGTACAGGAAACATGGGCTGGTATGGTGTGCATAGGAAAATCATCTACCTCGATTTTCCTGGTGAGAATGAAGTAATGTTGTTCGAATATGTATGGTTTGATGTACCTGGAGCAAGTACGAGAAAATCTAGAGGGTACAGTAAGGATCAATATGGGGTCATCAATATTGATATAACTCGATTTAGGTATTCAGATGAACCTTACATCCTGAGCACACAAGCGGAACAAGTGTTTTATGTGGGAAACGCAAAGAAACCAAATTGGTGTAGTGTCCTTAGAGTTCAGCCTAGAAACCTGTTTGCCATGCCTGAAGGAGAAGGTACTGACAAGGTGGGTGAGCTCGATCCAGACTCTGTTGTTGTAGGAGTGGAAGATATGAATCATGAACAACAAACTGAAGATGTGACAACTTGGAGTAGGTCTGGCATTGACGGGGTTAGTGTTGATGCTTGTGTCATTGAGCAGGCTCTTGGAACACCAATGCCTGAACCTGACGATGACCTGTGTGATGAAGACGAAGACCCAGATGACACTTACACTGCTGATGAAGTGATCCCTGCATTCAGTACTCCAGGAGAAGAATCTGGCGATGATTTTTTTGGGTAAAATTTGGTCAAAGAAGAAGTGCGAACAATGTAAACTTGTTTGCATTTATTTGATAGTTTTGCATACATGTTTTAAGGAAACAATGAACTTGTAATAATATAAATTTTGTTATTAAGAAGTCCTATTTGGCAAGACATACTAAGAAATCTAGTGTTACTGGACAATTATTTGTTCCAGCAGTTTGTTCCCACTTCGACATAATTCTGGCAAACTGGACGTTTTGGACGTACTAAAAGTGTTCCATAAGTATAAAAGTGTTCCATAAGTATGTTACTGACTCCAATGTTCTATGCCAATATGTTTTATAGCATGGATGAATCCTATATATGCTCATGATGAATGAATACTCACATGAATAAACCTATGAATTGCATTACTTAAATAGAAATATCATGCCTATATATGTGTCAGCTTTTGGTTTTATTTAGGGTGATAAAAATCGGACCAGCTCAGCTGTTTATATGGATTAACTAAATATCATATACCATGGGATTAAAATCGGACCAGCTCACCCGAAAATTATGATGCTTCGGGGTACTCTAAATGGATAATTGACAGGTTATGGTCTTATAGGCATTAACTAAATATCATATATCATAAACCTAATAATCTAAGTGATGCTGATATATAACTATAAATTTATATACCCTACTGCTTTCTGGATTCATTGTAACATCCTGAAAATCGGAGAAACAAAATCGGAACGTAAAAATCGGAACTTTCAAAAACCTTGGCTTAATGCTTCTTCTCGGGTTTGTTGCTTCTTATTTGCCAACTCAGTTGCATAAATTTAGTCGTGGTCAATTTTCCCTTTCGGTATTTTTGGATGATTCGGAGTTGTCGAAATGGAGGTGTGAAAGCCGCATCCGGGTTTTTTTAAAAAAAAGAAATCGGGAAAGCACGGATTTGTGAAAACGCGTTTTGGGGAAAAATATAAAATAAAATTTTTGGTGGGGAGAAGATAAATTAAGACAAAAAATAAATAATAAAGTTCTCGGGAGTAGCACTCGAAGTCCGGAAAAGTTTTGGAAAAATATAGGAGGGGATATTAAAATTGGGGAGAAAAAAAGGGATTTTTAAAACAAATAAATATGAAAAATATTATGGAAAAATAAGAGTCAAGAAAAAGTTAAAAATATAATGTTAAAAATTATTTTTGGAATATTAGGATTTATTTTGGAATTTTTAGAAGGAAAGAAAATAGAAAATGGGAAAAGAAAATAGAAAATCGGGAAAAATCAAAAAGGTCACTATTCATATTGCGCCAGGTGTTCGACGCCGTACGGCCCGCGCGCGCACGCCACGCGCCGCGCGCGCTCGCGCGCGCGGCGCCTACACCGCGCGCGCCACGCGCGCGCGCCCGCCCGCCGCCGCCGGACCCCGCACCGCCGCCCGCCCGCGCGCCCGGCCCCCGCGCGCGCCACGCGCTGCGCCACGCGCCGCGCCCGCGCCGCCCCGCCCGCTCGCTCGCACCCTCGCGCGCCGCGCCCGTCCGGACCCCGCTCGCATCCCGCTCGCCGCACCACGTCGCAAGCGCCGCGCCCGGCCCGGCCTTCGCGCCGCCGCGTGGAGACCGACCGTACCCGGCCCTCCCCGAGCTACGCCGCGTGTCGCGCTGCGCCGCGCACGCCGAGCCGGCCCCTCCACTCTCCACCCGCGCCGCGTTGCGCCTATAAAAGGCCGCGCCGCGCCCCGCTTCGCCGCACCGCTGCCGCTCCTTTCCCTCTCCCGAAGTGCGCCGCCGCCGCCTAGCCTTCGGAGCCGTCGCCGCCGTTCGCAAACACCCTCCGTGCCCCACTGCTCCTCCCCGAGCCCGCCGTCGCCGGTAAGCCCTCCTTGCGCCGCCCTTTTTCCTCACTGCCGCCGCCCCTGTTTTAACGAGCCCCGGTCGAACACCTTGCGGCAAATGAACAGTGCCGACCAGTGAAAAAGAAAAAAAAAGAAAAAAGAAAAAAAAAGAAAATAAGGAAAAATTAGGAAAAATTGTGGAAAATTTGGGAAAAATTTTGGAAAATTTGGAAAATATTTTGGGATGACTTGAGTAAAATTTTGGGCAAAAATAAATTATTTTCTCGCATATTTTCTCAGAGCAAAGTTTGAAAAAAATCGGGATCGAACGTTTTTCCGGGATTTCATTTCGCATCGTTTTTAAATCCGGACTCCGTTTAATTCTTTCGCGCCATTTAAATAGGCTTCTCTTTTGTGCTCAAACCCTCAAACCTCGAGCCCGAATTTTCTCCGCTGATATCTTCAAATTTAATTTCCCAAAATTATTACGATCGCCGTTTTTGCGAAAACCCTAGTCATCAACTCGATTCCAAAACACGGATTTTCCTAGCGACCCTTGTTCTAACTCGAGTAGAATTTTTTGGCAAAACTTTTGGAGTTGTTTTCATGGCTTTTATGGTTCTTTTCGATCTCTCGATATTTTATTGAATTCTAATTGAATTCAATTGATCTTTCGCACGTACGGATAGCACCTGAAGAAACCGGCACCGACCCCGCTGAAGATACCACCCCTCAAGTGTGCGAGCAAGGCAAGTCATCACACTCTTTGAACATATTGATCCTACTTTGCGAAATGATGTTGATTTCAAATTACAAATTGCATGCTTTACACAAACAGTACCTTTGCTTGATATACCCTGCTTTGATATTGATCACCATTAGTATTTATTTTTTGTAACCTTCGATATGATATGACCGGAGGATAACTTCGGTACAAATGCTTAGCCCTGCTTACACTAGATCCCTGCATACTCAAGATTTTGCAAAATGGCTTTGTGCTCGGGCAACTATCTTAGGGAAGGTGGTTGAAATACGGCCTGTGGAGACATGAGCGCCACATGGCCATGAGAATGTTGAACTAGGCTTGGTGAAAATTGAAAATGCTATACAAATGTTTTAGACTGGGGCGGCTGGATGATTTGGGTGGATTCCAGAAAAGGCAAGTGCCGACCCTGGTCAATTAAGGACCGAGCCATGAGATAGCCGGGAAACGAGCCAGTACAACCGTACTTCTCGAATGGGTATAGACCTAGCTAACTAGATAGCCGAGCAGAGGCAGTATCCTTGCATAGATGGTTCTCTATGATGTGGTTACGGGATGAGAATGAGGCTACGGCCTTTGTTGTGAATGGTGGAATTAAACCGATACTAAATAAACTTAAAGATTGAGAAAGCTTCCCCTACCCCGGGTGCGCCAGAACTCCTCTCACTGCTAGAAAAGGACGGCTAGAGTGCATGAGGGCTTAAGTTCATGGAGCGGGTGCTGCCAAAGCAAGGTTATCAAAAGGCTTTGCCGTGACCGTCTCATGTGTTGAGGCGTAGGCTCATTTGTTGGGCTGTTGCGGAGTACGGGTAAAGTGTACATCCACTGCAGTGTGAGTGAATCAATCTATTCGAATAGCCGTGCTCGCGGATATCGAGCATCGTGACAAGACTTTCGCTTGGCTAGACTTTAAACTTAAAACTGCTGGGATGGGTTTGCATGATGATTTCATTCGCTGGTGAATCAACTTCTCGAGATGCGAGAAGGGGTAGATTCCCTAGAAAATCATGACGAATCGGAGGCGGGAAGCCATCCTTGGAATCACGATGGATGGTAGACAGAACCATCACCGGATTAATGAACTGTGAAATTAAAACTTGATTAGCTAGTCGATAGGTTTGTGAAAAGAATTGTGAAAACTGGCTTTATGCAAAAGAACCCCAGCCATGTTCTTTGAATAACCCTATCATATGCATCAATTCTGTGTTGGCTTGCGAGTACGGTTGGTACTCACCGTTGCTATACGCACAAACCTCCGGTGATGGAAATGAAGAGCCGAAGACCCATACGCGTATTACCGGGAGGGCGAAGGAAGCGACGGCGCATACTAGATCTTAGCTCCGGTCGTTGCTGT
Source organism: Oryza australiensis (assembly GCA_019925245.2). Classification (NCBI taxonomy): domain Eukaryota; kingdom Viridiplantae; phylum Streptophyta; class Magnoliopsida; order Poales; family Poaceae; genus Oryza; species Oryza australiensis. The sequence continues at coordinate 1,564,397 of JAIFGZ020000436.1, forward strand.
GGCGAATGATAAGCCGCCGCCTCTATTTCGCTGCCGTATCTAAATTCTGTTTTGTGTGGTATTTGGACCATAAGGTCCGTGGGTTGAACATTGCCTTCGGGCCTATTGATGTAATAATGGTGATGTAAGACTATTCGTGCATGTGCACTGATTATCGAACTGCATTCGTGGGTACCAACTACTCGATCCAGGAAATGGTACTATGAACACGAAAGATTCCCGTCTCAAAAACGGGGTCCACGAGCTAGTATCGAGCCATGCGACCGTAGGCTAAGACCAAATGGCGCCCTACCCTAACTAGTTGGCTAAAGGGAAATATCCCTACATAGGATCATTTTTAAAACATTATTTCCGAAAATACAAATATACCTTTTCTACATCTGTATTTCCTTTTTCCAAATGATTATAATAGCTCTCTCCCTCTAACCCTAAGTTGCCTACAAAAGCAGATGTCAAACCACGACGGAGCCTGGGAGGTCACTATCCCGCGAGACGAGGGGTTTGTGGTACAACTTCAGTCCCTACTATGGTGTTTGAGGTACCCGGAACCACCCACCTATCACACCAAAAGGCATGGCTCCGAAGTGTATCCAGCCTGGGAGGCAGCCGTATCCATAGAAGCCCGCATGGGAAGTGAGACATCTTTCTGCTTCCACACCCGCTACCACCGGGACTTAGCAGAAGCAGCCATTCAAGATGCGGCTCGCGAAGCCTTCCTTCGCCTTAATGCGATACATCGTGCCGAACTCACGGTGACAGAGTTCGTGCATCATCCTTATCACGAAGAGGGCAACCCAGTCTGCACTGTGGAGGCCACCCCCTGCTGCTACAACCCGATGGTCACGCGTCTATCACGTTGGGCGGAGACGGCAGATGACTGTTACGAGGAGGCCTTGCTCGAGATCAACGACCAGCAGTCACGCCTCAATGATCTGGTCGAGAGCCACCAAGGCTGTGGGAACGAGATAAACATGCTGCAAACTCAGCTGCAAGCCAATGGTGCCCAATATGAGCAACTCTCGGACCGCTACATGGCCCGTGGGGAAGCTCTGGTAGAGCTGGAAGAGCGCTCAGAAGAGCAAGCAGCAAGTCGACCACTGGAGGGAGCATTGCGCACTCGCCGTCTACGCTGCAGTACTTCCACCGAGCTTGTACCAACACCTCCCGCTCCCGTGCCCGACCACTATTACCTTATGACTCCAGCATGCTTGGATACCTTTCAAGCCATGATGGAGCAAGCTTTTATGTTGAGCACAGAGCCTGCGCCGTACCTGGTAGACCCCGCTGCTACCACGTCCATGGGACCCACCTCGAGTTCCGTAGCAGTACCATCTGAGCCTGGATCGGGAGAGGAGAACCCCATCCAGATCCACACCGACACGGAGTCTGAGGCAGAACCTATGGAGGTCAAATGGGAGTCCAGCGACACCGACCCAATGGAGGAGGAAGCTCCCACTCGTCGCCTGACTCACACTGGAGGCCCCCTCACCCGCCAGACCGCTCGCAAGAGTACGCGGCCACCGAGTCGGAAGATTCGGCATGACTCGAGGCCACCACCTCCGAGCCATGGGCACTCCGGTTTGCTTCAGCAGCGGACCACCCACTTCCCTGCGCCCGGCTCTTGCGGATGGTTGGACGACTAGGCGGGAGGACCTCCCCAGCTTGATCTCGTTCTGGACGGCTCGGCAGCACGAACCCCACCCTATTACCCCTTAATTGGTTGATGCAGTTAGACGATGTAGTTGTTGTTGCTATCATGGCATGAAGGACTGTGTGTACGTCCGTGTACCCTCTTATGTAATATGATGAACCCGAGCATCGCTTTGCGGTGTCTTAATTCGTGAGCTTATTATTATTTCACACCGCTTGTTGATTGAAGATCATTTAAAAGAACTTGAAGAAAAATCCCCCTAGGAACCATGACCTAAAGCGGTGCGATCTTTTGATTCATCTATCTTCTTCGAGATGGCACATCGCCGCAGAGCCGCAGCAACCAACGAGAACCCGCCGAAACCCAACCCCTCCACTCGGCGGAGGTTATGGCTTTGCAGACCCGGCTACTCCAAGCAATTGCTAACAACCAAGGAAGTCGAGGAGGATCGAGTCTAGGAGAGTTCATGAGAGCTAAGCCACCAACCTTCTCCGTGGCCGAGGAACCCATGGATGCTGAGGACTGGCTGAGGGTGATTGAGAAAAAGCTAACTCTCGTCAGAGTCCGAGAAGCTGATAGAGTTGTCTTCGCTACTAACCAGCTGGAGGGTCCCGTAAGTGACGGTGGGACACCTACAAGGAAACGCGAGCTGAAGACGCCGGCGAACCAACATGGGAAGAGTTCACGGCTGCGTTCCGTGAGAATTTCGTGCCAGCAGCAGTTATGAGGATGAAGAAAAATGAATTCCGCAGACTGCGTCAAGGAAACACCTCAGTACAAGAGTATCTGAACAAGTTTACCCAGCTTGCCCGTTAAGCCACAAGTGACCTGACAGACGAGGAAGAGAAGATGGATAAATTCATCGAGGGACTAAATGACGAGCTGAGAGGACCAATGATCGGGCAGGACCACACCAGTTTCCAAAGCCTCATCAACAAGGTCGTTCGGCTTGAGCACGACCAAAAGATGGTAGAAAATAACCACAAGAGGAGACTCGCTATGGCTCGCCCATTTCAGGGAGCGCCACAACGCCCCAAGGGAGCCACCCCGTTGGGATGGAAACCCAACGTCCCGGCAACCGGTCGTTCTCCCGCTCCCGACCATGTCAGCAGGCCAGCTACACCTCAACTTCGTACACCCACACCGACCCTAGCCGCTCCAGGAAGAAGGAATGTGAGCTGCTTCAATTGTGGAGAATTCGGGCACTACTCCAATAGCTGCCCAAAACCACGCAACACCCCTGTGCGCACCGGCGCCAATGCAACGCCCGTCCGAGGAACCCCACCCCGCCGGACGAGGTCATTCGGGACCCCGCTACCCAACGAGGCGCCACCGGGTTTCGACGTGGCCGGGTGAATCATGTGCGGGCTGAAGAAGCTCGGGAGGACCAGAGCGTATTGATGGGTATGTTCTCTATCAACTCTACACCGTTAAAGTTTTATTCGATTCGGAGCTTCGCATTCATTCATATCTTCCCAAGTAAGCAAACAACACCACCTACACCAAGTAGCACTTAAGAGGCCTATGTTGGTACACTCACTGGGAGACATAATCGTACCCCATGCTTGCATCAATGTGCCCATACGGATTAGGGACGTGGTGTTTCTCTCAAACCTTATGGTGCTATCACCCCAAACCATAGATGTCATACTCGGAATGGATTGGTTGACCAAGAATAACGGCATTATAGATGCGGTCGAAGGGAAGTCACGGTATCCACCCCATGGGGATCACCGATGAGCATAACTATGGATCAAAATCCGAAGCTATGCGAACAAGCTGCGGGAATATTCACCATGCTACCCCTAGGCGGAATGCCGTAGTACAAGAATACCGGACGTATTTCCCGAGGAATTGCCCGGAATGCCCCGGATCGCGACATAGAGTTTATCATCGATCTAATGCCCGGTACGCCCCCATATCCAAGAGGCCTTATCGAATGCCACCAACGAGTTAGAGGAACTCAAGAAGCAAATAAGAGAACTACAAGAGAAGGGATTCGTACGCCCACTCTTCTCCCTGGGAGCCCAGTACTCTTCGTCAAGAAGAAGGATGGGAGTATGAGAATGTGTGTGGACTACCGATCGCTGAATGAAGTAACTATCAAAAACAAGTACCGCTACCTCGAATCGATGACCTATTCGATCAACTTAAGGGTGCGCGGTGTTCCCAAAGATTGATCTTCGGTCGGGATATCATCGATTGAAGATTAGAGTGGAGATATTCCTAAGACGGCGTTCTCTACACGTTACGGCTTATACGAGTTCACGTGATGTCCTTTGGATTGACCAATGCCCGGCATATTTTATGAACCCGATGAACAAGGTATTCATGGAGTACCTGGACAAATTCGTAGTGGTATTCATCGATGATATACTTATCTACTCCAAGGACGATGAGAAACACGCGGAGCATCTACACTGTACTAGAAAAACTACGAGAGCACCAATTGTATGCAAAGTTCAGCAAATGCGAATTCGGCTCAAGGAAGTCGCTTTTCTTGGCCACGTGGTTTCAGCAGGAGGAGTAGCGGAGACCCCGCCAAGGTCGAAGCTGTCATGGAATGGAAGGCCCCCAAGTCAGTAACGGAAGTTCGGAGTTTCTTGGGCTTGGCCGGTTATTATCGACGGTTTATCGAAGGGTTTTCCACTGTAGCCCGACCTATGACTCAACTTCTGAAGAAGGAAAAGAAGTTTGAGTGGAACGAGAAGTGTCAAAAGGCTTTCGACCAACTAAAAGAAAACTTAACCACTGCCCCAATCTTAACCTTACCTGACAACCGGAAGGATTTCGTGATGTACTGTGATGCATCTCGGCAAGGACTAGGGGGAGTGTTAATGCAGGATGGGAAGGTCGTTGCGTATGCCTCGCGACAGTTACGACCCCACGAGGAGAATTATCCCACACATGACCTGGAATTAGCCGCGGTTGTTCACGCATTGAAGATCTGGAGACACTATCTGATCGGGAACCACTGTGATGTGTATACCGATCACAAGAGCTTAAAATATTTCTTTACTCAGCTGATCTCAACCTACGACGAGGCGATGGTTGGAGTTGATCAAGGATTACGATCTAGGAATCCATTACCATCCCGGCAAGACAAATGTAGTGGCCGATGCGCTGAGCCGCAAAGCCCAATGCAACCACATGGGATTGGGAGGTATGGCCAATACACTCCAAGAAGAAATGGCTCGACTCAATCTGCACCTGATTCCTCACGGAGAAATACACTCACTGGAAATCCAACCCCTTCTGAGGACTCAAATAGAAGAAGCCCAAAAAGGGAATGAGGAAACCCAGGAAATCAAAGAACGCATGGCCACTGGACGCGCTAAGGAGTTTTCAGTAGATGACAAGGGAATCCTGTGGTACAAGAAAAGAATCTGCGTGCCTGAACGAGGTGGTTTGAGAGGATTGATCTTAAAGGAAGCCCACGAATCGGCATATTCGTTACATCCCGGAAGCACGAAAATGTACCAGGATTTGAAAGGAGAATACTGGTGGCCCAATATGAAGAGAGATGTAGCCGAATACGTAGCCGTGTGCGATGTGTGCCAAAGGGTGAAAGCCGAGCATCAACGACCGGCGGGCTTTGCAGCTGCTCAAGATTCCCGAATGGAAATGGGACGAGATAGGCATGGATTTCATAGTAGGACTACCCAAAACTACGACGGTTACGATTCCATTTGGGTAATAGTGGATCGGCTCACCAAGACTGCCAGATTTATTCCCGTAAAAACTAACTACAACAGTGCCAAGCTAGCGGAACTACATATGAGTAGGATTGTATGTCTTCACGGCATACCAAAGAGGATTATATCGGATCGTGGTACCCAATTCACGTCCCATTTTTGGAACAAAGTCCACGAGGCACTCGGCAGTCACCTCGCCTTCAGTACCGCTTACCACCCACAGACTGACGGACAGACTGAGAGGACGAATCAAGTGCTAGAAGATATGCTGAGAGCCTGTGCGTTGGATTTCACCAAGGATTGGGAGAAATGTTTGCCGTACGCCGAGTTCTCCTACAACAATAGGTATCAAGCCGTGAAGATGTCGCCAAATGAAGCTCTATTTGGTCGCCGATGCCGAACCCATTAATGTGGTCGAAACCGGTGAACGAACCGTATTCGGGCCTGACATAATCAAAGAGGCCGAGGAAAAGGTTCGCCTAATCCGGGACCGATTACAAGCTGCTCAGTCACGACAAAAGAGCTACGCGGACACCCGCCGAAGAGAATTAGAATTTAAAGAAGGTGACTACGTGTATCTAAAGGTCTCACCACTACGGGGGACTCAGAGGTTCAAAGTCAAAGGGAAACTCGCACCAAGATACGTGGGCCCATTCTTGATAAGCGCTAGGAGAGGAGAAGTGGCTTACCAATTGGAGCTGCCCGAGAACCTCTCCGATGTCCACCCAGTGTTCCACGTGTCGCAATTGAAGAAATGTTTGCGGGTACCAGAAGAGCAAGCTCCTTTAGAAACCATCCATGTCCACAGTGATCTTACCTACCCGGAGCATCCAATCAAGATACTAGACGAGGCGAAAAGAAGACACGGACAAGTCATGGCGCATGTACAAAGTACGGTGGAGCAATCACACGGAAGAAGAGGCTACCGGGAGAGCGAAGAGTTCCTGAGGACAGAATACCCACACCTACTCAGCAACCGGTAAGAAAATCTCGGGGACGAGATTTATTGTTAGGAGGGTAGGTTTGTAACATCCTGAAAATCGGAGAAACAAAATCGGAACGTAAAATCGGAACTTTCAAAAACCTTGGCTTAATGCTTCTTCTCGGGTTTGTTGCTTCTTATTTGCCAACTCGGTTGCATAAATTTAGTCGTGGTCAATTTTCCCTTTCGGTATTTTTGGATGATTCGGAGTTGTCGAAATGGAGGTGTGAAAGCCGCATCGGGTTTTTTTTAAAAAAAGAAATCGGGAAAGCACGGATTTGTGAAAACGTTTTGGGGAAAAATATAAAATAAAATTTTTGGTGGGGAGAAGATAAATTAAGACAAAAATAAATAATAAAGTTCTCGGAGTCGCACTCGAAGTCCGGGAAAGTTTTGGAAAAATATAGGAGGGGATATTGAAATTGGGGAGAAAAAAAGGGGATTTTTAAAACAAATAAATATGAAAAATATTATGGAAAAATAAAAGTCAAGAAAAAGTTAAAAATATAATGTTAAAAAGTATTTTTGGAATATTAGGATTTATTTTGGAATTTTTAGAAGGAAAGAAAATAGAAAATGGGAAAAGAAAATAGAAAATGGGAAAAATCAAAAAGGTCACTATTCATATTGCGCCAGTGTTCGACGCCGTCACGCCGCGCGAGCGCGCACGCCACGCGCGCGCGCCCGCCGCGCGCGCGACGGCCCCTACACCGCGTGCGCCACGCGCCGCGCGCACGCCCGCCCCGCCGGACCCCGCACCGCCCGCGCCGCCCGCGCGCCGGCCCCGCCCGCACGCCGCGCGCGCGCGCCACGCGCTCCGCCGCCGCCTGCCCGCCCGCCGCGCGCGCGCTGCGCTGCGCGCGCCGCCGCCGCGCGCCCCCGCCCCCTGCTCGCACCCTCGCGCGCCGCGCCCGTCCGGACCCCGCTCGCATCCCGCTCGCCGCACCACGTCGCAAGCGCCGCGCCCGGCCCGGCCTTCCGCGCCGCCGCGTGGAGACCGACGTGCCGGCCCTCCCGAGCTACGCCGCGTGTGCGCCGCGCGCGCACGCCCGAGCCGGCCCTCCCTCTCCACTCGCGCCCGCGCCGCGCGCCTATAAAAGGCCGCGCCTGCGCCCTGTTCGCCGTATCGCTGCCGCTCCTTTCCTCTCTCCCGGAAGCCGCCGCGCCGCCTAGCCTTCGGAGCCGTCGCCGCCGTGCGCAAACACCCTCCGTGCCCCACTGCTCCTCCCGAGCCCGCCGTCGCCGTAAGCCCTCCTTGCGCCGCCCTTTTTCCTCACCGCCGCCGCCCTGTTTTAACGCGCCCGGTCGAACACCTTGCGGCAAATGAACAAGGCCGACCGGTGAAAAGAAAAAAAAAAAAAAAAAGAAAAAAAAGAAAATAAGGAAAAATTAGGAAAAATTGTGGAAAATTTGGGAAAAATTTTGGAAAATATTTTGGGATGACTTGAGTAAAATTTTGGGCAAAAATAAATTATTTTCTCGCATATTTTCTTAGTGCAAAGTTTGAAAAAAATCGGGATCGAACGTTTTTCCGGGATTTCATTTCGCATCGTTTTTAAATCCGGACTCCGTTTAATTCTTTCCGGCCATTTAAATAGGCTTCTCTTTGTGCTCAAACCCTCAAACCTCGAGCCCGAATTTTCTTCGCTGATATCTTCAAATTTAATTTCCCAAAATTATTACGATCGCCGTTTTGCGAAAACCCTAGTCATCAACTCGATTCCAAAACACGGATTTTCCTAGCGACCCTTGTTCTAACTCGAGTAGAATTTTTGGCAAAACTTTTGGAGTTGTTTTCATGGCTTTTATGGTTCTTTTCGATCTCTCGATATTTTATTGGATTCTAATTGAATTCAATTGATCTTTCGCACGTACGGATAGCACCTGAAGAAACCGGCACCGACCCCGCTGAAGATACCACCCCTCAAGTGTGCGAGCAAGGCAAGTCATCACACTCTTTGAACATATTGATCCTACTTTGCGAAATGATGTTGATTTCAAATTACAAATTGCATGCTTTACACAAACAGTACCTTTGCTTGATATACCCTGCTTTGATATTGATCACCATTAGTATTTATTTTTTGTAACCTTCGATATGATATGACCGGAGGATAACTTGTACAAATGCTTAGCCCCGCTTACACTAGATCCCCGCATACTCATGATTTTGCAAAATGGCTTTGTGCTCGGGCAACTACCTTAGGAAGGTAGTTGAAATACGGCTGTGGAGACATGAGCGCCACATGGCCATGAGAATGTTGAACTAGGCTTGGTGAAAATTGAAAATGCTATACAAATGTTTTAGACTGGGGCGGCTGGATGATTTGGGTGGATTCCAGAAAAGGCAAGTGCCGACCCTGGTCAATTAAGGACCGAGCCATGAGATAGCCGGAAACGAGCCGCACAACCGTACTTCTCGAATGGGTATAGACCTAGCCGACTAGATAGCCGAGCGAGGCAGTATCCTTGCATAGATGGTTCTCTATGATGTGGTTACGGGATGAGAATGAGGCTGCGGCCTTTGTTGTGAATGGTGGAATTAAACCGATACTAAATAAACTTAAAGATTGAGAAAGCTTCCCCTACCCCGGGTGCGCCAGAACTCCTCTCACTGCTAGAAAAGGACGGCTAGAGTGCATGAGGGCTTAAGTTCATGGAGCGGGTATTGCCAAAGCAAGGTTATCAAAAGGCTTTGCCGTGACCGTCTCATGTGTTGAGGCGTAGGCTCATTTGTTGGGCTGTTGCGGAGTACGGGTAAAGTGTACATCCACTGCAGTGTGAGTGAATCAATCTATTCGAATAGCCGTGCTCGCGGATATCGAGCATCGTGACAAGACTTTCGCTTGGCTAGACTTTAAACTTAAAACTGCTGGGATGGGTTTGCATGATGATTTCATTCGCTGGTGAATCAACTTCTCGAGATGCGAGAAGGGGTAGATTCCCCAGAAAATCATGACGAATCGGAGGCGGGAAGCCATCCTTGGAATCACGATGGATGGTAGACAGAACCGTCACCGAATTAATGAACTGTGAAATTAAAACTTGATTAGCTAGTCGATAGGTCTGTGAAAAGAATTGTGAAAACTGGCTTTATGCAAAAGAACCCCAGCCATGTTCTTTGAATAACCCTATCATATGCATCAATTCTGTGTTGGCTTGCTGAGTACGGTTGGTACTCACCCTTGCTATACGCACAAACCTCCAGCTGATGGAAATGAAGAGCCAGAAGACCCATACGCGTATTACCAGGAGGGCGAAGGAACTGACGGCGCATACTAGATCTTAGCTCCGGTCGTTGCCTGTGGCGAATGATAAGCCGCCGCCTCTATTCCGCTGCCGTATCTAAATTCTGTTTTTGTGTGGTATTTGGACCATAAGGTCCTGTGGGTTGAACATTGCCTTCGGGCCTATTGATGTAATAATGGTGATGTAAGACTATTCGTGCATGTGCACCTGATTATCCAGTACTGCATTCGTGGGTACCAACTACTCGATCCAGGGAAATGGTACTATGAACACGAAAGATTCCCGTCTCAAAAACGGGGGTCCACATTCATCAGCTGAGCACATGTTGTTATTTAGTTACACATGCATTCCTATGTCTCAGTTTTCCCTGAAGCCCTGTCCCGTGCCTATGTAGAATACTTCGTCCATACAAGGCAAAACTAATATGATTTGTTGGTTCAATGGCTCTTTTGTTCTATATATTATTTTTGCTAATTTACGTTTATAAACCATATATATTTTTAATTTATATTTCATTGTAATGATTTTTTCAAGTTTTTCATAATTTTTCTTGATTCACATTTTCTCTCATTTCTTGGGATAAACTTTGTAGTGTTTCGAAGAAACTAGAAAAAAATACGATTCTCAATTTATTTTGTACCCATTTTTGTTCCATAAATTTTTGCTAATTCACGTTTATAAACCATATATATATTCTTAATTTATATTTTGTTGTAATGATTTTTTCAAGTTTTTCATAATTTTTTATCGATTCATATTTTTTTCTCAGTTGTAAAAGTGTTTCTACGATTAGATAAGCAAAACATTTTTTTCTTGATTCACATTTTTTAATAAGTGTTTCGACGATTAGATAAGCAGAATGATTTTTCATGCAAAAGTGCATAACTAGAAAGTTGTAGATATATTTGTTACCTATCTTCTGGTAAACGTTTATAATTTTTGGATAGCTATAACTCCAGATATCGCCATAGTACTATTTACTATTCGAGTTTCTGGGCATATTATCGTAGCTTCTGTATTTCGACGATTAGATGGCCAAAACTATGTTTTCTGCAAAAGTGCCTAACTATAAAGTTGTAGATATATTTTTTACCTATCTTCTGGTAAAACTTTTATAATTTGTGGATAGCTATAACTCCATATATCGCCGTAGTACTATTTACTGTTCGAGTTTCTGGGCAGATTTTTAGAACTTTTGTATTTCGACGATTAGATGGCCAAAATGATTTTTTCTGCAAAAGTTCCTAACTAGAAAGTTGTAGATATATTTGTTAGCTATCCTCTGGTAAAATTTAATAATCTTTGGATTTCTATAGCTCCAAATATCACCGTATTACTGTTTATTGTTCGAGTTTCTGGGCAGATTTGCCTTCGCCGTCCACGATGCCGCCAACGCCACCTCTGTCCAGGATGCCCCCGCGCCGCCTCCGTCCAGGACACCACCGACATCGACACCACCCAGGACGTCAATTCCTACTCAAGGCTTCAACGCCTGCAACGACGCCACCGTCTTGGACGCCCATCGATATGTTCAAGCCACCCTTGAAGTAGAAGACGAACGTGGGTTCTCTCGTCCATATAGTAGCAGGTAAATATTTTTCTGATTTATCAATCTTATTCTTGGTTAAGTTAACATTCTGCCAATGTGTAAGCTCACACCTTTTTTGACATGTTTATTTATCAACCGTTGTCCGATGTATGCAGCGCCATGGGTGAAATCTGGACGCTTTATGTTCATTGCAAGAGGGGACTTCCAAATATGGAGTATGTAATGTTCAAAATAGATTGGGCTGATATAAATTTGGCACCCATGACATCTCTTAATGACCAGCTTGGGTATGTTGTCCAGGACTTTTTATACTACAAGAAGCGATGTGGAAGAGAGGTAGCTAGTCTTCAGACCATTGATTATATGAGACATGCTGAGATTATTCTACAAGACAATGAGAGGGAGAGGGAAATCAGATTTGTACTCTCACCGGAGCAAGAGACAACACAGCAAGTGAATATAACACCCATCACGCGAACAAGTCAGCAGTCAAAAGAAGATGAACATCCGTTTATGTAACATGTTTTTGGTTACCAACAGATTTGAAGGATGATTTTAGGTCTGCAATCCACACGTACCAGGAATATTTAATGCTGAAAGGGGACATTCCAGAAATTAGTAATTAATTTCATTTTTCAACCAATTTATTTTATTACTACTATTTTTTTTCAAAACTGAAGCTTTTAACTTTGTGTGCAGTGGCATTTGTTGAGCAACGTGGAACTGATGGCATTACATCTGAAGAAGATGAAAGTAATGTAAGCAATGCAACACCACCATCGAATAGGCCCAGCATGCAAGGAAGAAAAGGGAAGATGGAAATGGTTTGTGATGATTCATATACTTTTAATATTGGGTTCACATATCTTAATTGAGAACTAGAACAACTCAAGTTTGTTAATGTCTTTTTGCAAGGAGATGGCCCAAATCAACACAAGAAAAGAGGCCGTGGCACTCTTAAAGGATTAGCAATAACCACCAAGAGAGTTAAGGAACACACTCATAAACTTCCAATCGAATTTGGAAGTCGTGGAGGTCCGATTGGACCAAACACCCGTGCATTTGTCGATGAGGTCGTACTGTTTACAAGGAAATGGGCCCCATTAATTGGAGTAAATAGTTGGAAGGATATAAAGCAAGAAGTCAAAGAACAAATTGTAGAAGAGATACTGATATGTTGTGTATTATTTTTTCCTACTCTTGTGATGCGTAAAATTAATTGTGATAAACTATCTGCCTGTTTTTAAATTGTAAATAGCTTTTGTGGAACTTCAACAACATTGCCAATGAGGATAAAAAAAGAGAAAATATGGAACATTGCCAAAGAGCGGTACAAAGGATGGCGAGCAGCTCTGAGTGCCACATACAAGGCTTATAATAATTATGGTGAGAGAATATGAAATAAACCTGAAGAACTACACCTTCTTAAGTGGCACTACTTGCTGTTGTACTTTGGAACTAATAAATTCAAGGTCAGTTGTAGTAAAATCTACTTTATCAACTAAACTTATGCACAAAAGTTGCATTATTACATACCTCTTGTTCTCATTCTACAGAAGGTTAGTACCCAAAACTCCTCCAACCATAAGCAGCAAAAAACCAAGCATCTGATGGGTTCAAAAAACGTCTCATAGTGTAGTTTCGAGCTGGTAATCATTACACACACTATTATTGTCCTTCCATTGTATGATTCAAGACTTGTGTGTTGAATTATATTTTGGAATCCTAGAGAGACAAAGAAACCGGTGAAGAGCCAAGTGATCATCTTCTTTGGACGGCCACTCACACAAAACAGGGTAAATGGTCAAATTCTGAGTCATTTGCAGTATATGTGAGTACATCTTTCGTCAAGCCTTTTTTATAGTTGCTGGTTGTCAAGAGACTCTAATGAATTCTGATATTTCATTCAGGAAAACACGGCCTTGAATATGTGCGAGATTGAGTTAGAACCTGATAGACGACCACTTTCAGTTGCTGAGGAGAACATGGTTTTCCAGTCATCCTACAAAGAAACCACACAGATCAAATCTTCCAGAGTACATGGTCATGGATTCTTGGCTAAGTATCGAACTCGCAGAGAACTTATGAAAGAGAACCATGAAGGACGTGCACGTACTGAAGCTATAGCCAAGGAGAAGAGAATTTCTTATGAAGTAGAGGTTGAGAAGCTGAAAGAACAACTTGAGCACGAAGCTGTGGAAAGGGAAAGGGAGAAAGAAGAAATTAGGAGAAAGATGCAAGACGATCTGGAAAATGCTAAGATACCACTAAAAGAAGAAATGAAGCAAGAATTTCTTAATATGCTAGCACAACACAAAGAACGAACTATGAATCAGGTAATGTCTCATGATATTTTTTGTATTCTTCGCCCTTTTAATAAACTTAAGATTATGATGACTAATCTTTTACCTCAATATTTGTATGTGTAGAGTACCCTGCAAAGCAATAACAACATACAAATTGCACCAACCACACAAGAGGACAATGAGACCGGTGAACATGCAAATGATGTGAATGAAGATGTGCTGCAGGAGGTAATGACATTATTGCACAATGCATTCTAGGATTTTTTCAGATACTGCATGCTGCATATTGCTTTTTTAGATAATGTTGGTTGTCTTTCAAATATTGCACTATGTTCCAAGTAATCTTGATCAATGTACCTTAAACTCTAGATATAACATATTTATCACTATAATGTTTGTATAGTCAGCCAGGAAGCATTGTCGCCGTACAAAGAGATGTAGCACCACCTACTACTCGCGCTAGAAAAAATGCTAGTATTGTTTGCAGAAATCTGTTCAAACAAAATAATGCAAATGTGGCAGCACCGAAGGCATATATCACTCAACAGTAGCTGATGAATAGAAGAAATGCTAAAAAGAAGGTAACAACTACAATCTTTTATCTTTGTTGTCCTTGCATGCTTATTATACTCATGTAATGCAAGAAAGGTTGCACCTACACCAGCTAATAACTTTGTTAGATGTCATGCACTCTAGCATCAATTGCTGAATGTTTATCAAATGTGACCATCCTTGCAGAACTAGGAAATTTAGTAAATATATTTCTCATACATGCTGAAAACTACAGTTTGTGCAGATCTGATTGGGTGAATTATTCCCTGTGGTACATTCTATTTTTTGTGATACTTGATAATACCAAAGTTTTAGAGGGTTTAGATATGTTTGTCGTCATGGAAGTTCATCATTTTATCCCTGGAGAATTGGGAGTTATGCATTTTACATGTAGCCTATCAGTTTTTCAACTTGCTCTGAGCAACTGTGGGACTGTTTGATTTTCAACCTTGATAACCACAGAATCTGATTATACAAATAACTAGAACAATGTAGAGAATTTTATGGGTTATCCATATTGTTATAGAATATAATTTTTCATTGTCTACAACTCTAGCTATGATTTTCCTAATCAACTCTACTGCTGCTGGATAGTTCTACTTTTGCTTAATTAAATTGACAGCACACCCTCTGTATTTTTGATTAATTCTATTATTGCTTAATTACAACCAATTGCTATATAATTGTAGACCCCCGTTTTTGGAACGGGAATCATTCGTGTTCATAGTATCATTTCCCTAGATGGAGTAGTGTGGTACCCACAAATACAGTACTGAATTACCAGGTGCAAAGTGCACGAATAATCCTACACCACTAATATATTACAATAATAGGCCCGAAGGCAATATCCAATACATGTAGGATCTACTGGTCCATATACAACCAAAAGTAGAAATTAGATAATGCAGCGGAATTTGAAGGTAGCGGCTCGTCGATTGCCACAGGCAACGACCGGGGACTAAGACCTAGTAGGCGCCTTCTTCTTCTTCGCCCACCTGGCAGTAAGCATAGGAGTCCTCCAGTTCTTCGTTTCCACCATCTGAAGGTTTGTGCGTATAGCAAGGGTGAGTACCCAACATACTCAGCAAGCCAACACGAAAGTGACGCACATGATACGGTCATTCAAAGGATGGCTGTGGTTTATTTGCATAAAGCCAATTTTTGTAAATCATTTCACAAACCTATCATCTAGCCAGGTCAAGTTTTAGTTCCAGTGTATATTAAGTCGGCGACGGTTCTGTCTACCATCCATCGTGATTCCAAGGATGGCATCCCGCCTCCGGATCGTCATGGTTTTCTGGGGAGTCTACCCCTTCTCGAAACTTGAGAAGTTGAGTCCACCAACATACAAAATCATTATGCATACCAACCCATCATTTTAAAATTTATGAGTCTAGCCACAAGAGAAACTTGTCCCGTCGCTCATTATCCACGAGCACCGCTATTTGAATAGATTGGTTTACTCACACTGCAGTGGACGTACACTTTACCCGTACTCCGCAATTGCCCATTGAATGAGCCTACATCCCTTTTATATGGGACGGTCACGGCAAAGCTTTTCGATAACCTCATTTTGGCAGTACCCGCTCCATGAACTTAATTCCTCTTGCACTCTAGGTATCCTTTCCTAGCAGTGAGAGGAGTTTTGGCGCTCCCGGGGTAAGGGGAAACTCACCAAATTCTCATTCATTACTCAACACGTAGGCCGCAGCCTTATCTCAACAACCAGAACCACATCTCCACACAAGAACCACAATGCAGGGATACTGCCTCCGCTCGGCTATCTACTCCGCTAGGTCTATACCCATTCGAGAAGTACGGTTGTACTGGCTCGTTCCAGGTTATAAGTCTCATGACTCGGTCCTTAATCGACCAGGGACGGCACTTGCCTTTGCCGGAATCCACCCAAATAAATCCATCCGCCCCAGTCTAAAAACATTGGTTTTGTACTTCCATTTTTCCATCAAAACTATTTTCATCATGTTCAAGGCAATGTGGCGCTCATGTCTCCACATGCCGTATCTCAACTACCTTCCCTAAGGTAGTTTCCCAAGCGTATAGCTTTTGTAAAAATATGAGTATGCAAGATTCTAGTATAAGCATGGCTAAGCATTTTACCGAAGATATGCTCCAGTTATATCACATCGAGGGTTACAAAGGTTCTATCTAAAGGTAAACAATGTCAAGGCATGGCATATCAAGCATAGGAATTAATTTGTGTATATAGCATGCATATTTGAAGTTTAAAACAACATTATTTCGTAATTGGGATCAATATGTTCAAAGTGGTGTGATGACTTGCCTTGCTCGCACGCTTGTTGGACGGGGTCTTCAGTGTAGTCAGTGCCTGCTTCCTCGGATGCTATTCGTACGTGCGAAAAATCAATTGAATTCGATTAGCATTCAATAAAATTACCAAGAGGTCGAAAAGAACCAAAAAGCGACTCCAATAATTAGTCCAAGGTTTTAATTAAGTTTGGGTGTGAGTTTTGATGAAATCCAAATTAAGATGCGGGTTGTAGTAATTTTACGGTTTTTGCGATACACCAATTTAATTTACTAAGGTGACAAATTTCCAAAATGATGTAATCTCAAAATTATTTGAATTTTAAATTTTAGAAGATCCGCATGTTAAAATAATATTTTGGCGAGCTAAGTTGTAATTAAACTCCTAGATAATTAAATTATGCGACGGTCAAGTACCTTCGGATTCCTATTTTGAAATCCAATTTTGTTTTTGAGAAAAATATATATATATATTTTCCCGAGAGTATCCCAAATATTTCCCAAAAACTTTTTCCTAAATTTTCTAAATTTGTTCCCTTTTGTTTTCTTTTTCTTTCATTTTCTTTCTTTTCTTTTCCTTTTTTCTTTCCCTTCTACCCTCTCCCTGTTCATTCTCTCTCCTCTATCCCACTCGCGTCTACCCCCCCTTCTTCCTCCCGCCTGGTCGACCGACGGCGCACGGGGCGACGCCCTAGGAGGATTACCGGCGGATGGTGGCGGCGACGACGGCTTCGACGCGCAGCAGACGACGGCGGTGGCGGCTAGCGGCGGAGAGAGAGAGAGAACGAGGGAAAAGGGAGAGGAGAGCGGCGAGGTGGGGAGAAACAGAGAGGGCTCGCCCATTTTTATAGACGGCGGAGAGGGAGAGAAGAGAGGAAGGGCCGACGCGGTGAGGCGATGAGGCGGCGACACGCGGCGACGCGCGGAGGCGGGGCCGGCGAGGACGTGCGCGGCGTGAACGGCGTGCGGCGTGGCGTCGTGCGGCACGGGTCGCGAGGCGGCGGGCGGTGCGGCAACGCGCATGGTGGCGGCGGCCTTGCGTGGCGTGCGGGTGGGTGACGTGCAGCATGCGGGGCAGCGGCAGCGCGCGCGGCGAGTGGCGATGGCGTGGGCGGCGCGGTAGTGGGCGCGACGTGCGGGTGGGGGCCGCACGGCGCGGATTGCGGGCGTGACGCGTGGCGCGTGGTGGTGACGGTGGTCTAGGGACCCGGTACCGCGTCGAAAAGGTGGTGTGCAATGAACAGAGACTTTCTCATTTTCCCGAATTAAAATATGACCTAGCCATCAAAAATTAAATGTTAACCTATGTTTCCAACCCTTTTGTCCCTTTTTATATATTATATTATATTATATTATATATATTTTATTTAATTCATTTTCCTTTTTCCTAAAGATGTGATTTTTGATTAGAAATAATTTCTCATCAACTTCCCTAAATATCTTTTTATAATTTTTATTTTCAAACCTTTATTTTGAAATTTCCTTTCCTTTGGGATTTTTAAATTATTATGTTTTTCTCAATCTTTTAGATAAATTTTTCCTTATTAATTTCACGCAACAAAGCTTGCAAATAAGAGGCAATAACACGGCGAGATGCAAAAATACCAAAAGTTTTTGTAAGTTCCGATTTTTAAATTCTCGATTTTAAATTCTCCGATTTTTAGGGTGTTACAAACCTACCACCCTAACAATAAATCTCGTCCCCGAGATTTCTTACCGTTCGTGGAATAGGTTCGGGTACTCGGTCTTCAAAAAGTCTTCTTTCTCCCAGGTGGCCTCTTCTTCGGTGTGGTTGCTCCATTGCACCTTGTACATTCGCCACGTCTTGGTTCTAGTCTTCTTCTCTGCTTCGTCCAAGATCTTCACGGGGTGTTCAGGGTACGTGAGGTCTTCGTTGGCAAGAATGTCTTTTGAGGGGACTTGTTCTTCCGGCACTCGCAAACATTTCTTTAGTTGTGATAAGTGAAAGACAGGGTGCACGTCGGATAGGTTGTCAGGTAGGTCCAGTTGGTAGGCCACTTCGCCTCTTTTGGCAATTATGGGGAAAGGTCCAACATATCTTGGTGTCAGCTTTCCTTTGACCTTGAACCTCTTGGTTCCTCTTAGTGACGAAACCTTTAGGTACACAAAGTTGCCCATGTTGAATTCCAAATCTCTCCGGCAAGTGTCCGCATAGCTCTTTTGTCGGGATCGGGCTACTTTAAGCCGATCTCTTATCAGACGAACTTTCTCCTCGGCTTCCTTGATGATATCCGATCAAAACACAGCTCGCTCACCGGTTTCTGACCACATCAACCGGGTTCGGCATCTTCGTCCAAATAGGGCCTCATTGGGTGACATCTTCAGACTAGCCTGGTAGCTACTGTTATAGGGGAACTCTGCATAGGGCAGGCATTTCTCCCAGTCCTTGGAAAAATCCAACGCACAGGCTCTTATCATGTCCTCAAGGACTTGATTTGTCCTTTTAGTCTGTCCGTCGGTCTGAGGGTGATAAGCAGTACTGAAGGCGAGGTGAGTTCCCAACTCCTCGTGAAACTTTCCCAGAAGTGAGATGTGAATTGAGTACCACGATCCGACACAATTCCCTTGGGTACTCCGTGCAGGCACACTACTTTGGACATGTACAGTCCTGCCAACTTAGCACTGCTATACCGAGCCTTGACCGGGATAAATCGGGACGTCTTGGTAAGTCTATCCATAATCACCCGAATGGAATGAAATCCTGTAGCAGTTTTGGGTAGTCCAACTATAAAGTCCATGCCTATTTCATCCCATTTCCACTCAGGGATCTTGAGTGGTTGTAGTAATCCTGCCGGTCTCTGATGCTCAGCCTTGACTCGTTGACACACATCGCAAATGGCTGCATATTCTGCTACATCTCTTTTCATGTTGGGCCACCAGTATTTTGTTTTCAAATCCTGGTACATCTTGGTGCTGCCCGGGTGTAGCGAGTATGCTGACTCATGAGTTTCCTCAATCCTCCTTTCTCTGGTACATAAATCCTTTTACGATACCACAGGGTTCCATCGTTGTCGGTTAAAAGTTCTTTTGCTAGCCCTTCGGTCATGTGTTCCTTGATCAGTTGGATTTCCTCACAATCCTTCTGGGCCTCCTTAATCTGAGTTTGTAGGAGAGATTGTATCTCCAGCGAATTCAGTTGTCCATGAGGAATCAACTGTAGGTTAAGCCGAGCCATTTCTTCTTGAAGCCCGTTGGCCATACATTCCAGCTTCAGGTAATTGCAATGGGTCTTGCGGCTCAAAGCGTCGGTTACGACATTGGCCTTAACAGGGTGGTAATGGATTCCCAAATCATAATCCTTGATTAGCTCGAGCCATCTTCTCTGGCGTAGGTTAAGATCTATTTGGGTAAAGAAATATTTCAAGATCTTATGGTCCGTGTATATATCACAGTGGTTCCCGATCAGGTAGTGCCTCCAAATCTTCAAAGTATGCACTATTGCGGCCAATTCCAAATCATGGGTGGGATAAATCTCCTCATGTGGTCGCAGTTGCCTTGAGGCATACGCCACAACTTTTCCTTCTTGCATTAACACACCTCCTAGTCCTTGCTGGGACGCGTCACAGTATATGACGAAGTCTTTTCGGTTGTCCGGTAGGACTAAGATTGGGGTGGTGGTGAGCTTTTCTTTGAGTTGGTCAAAACCTTGCTGACTCTGCTCAGTCCATGCGAACTTCTTTTCCTTCTTCAATAGTTGAGTCATGGGTCGGGCTATCTTAGAAAATCCTTCGATAAATCTCCGGTAATATCCGGCCAATCCCAAGAAACTTCTAACCTCCGTTACTAATTGGAGTGTTTTCCACTTAGTAACAGCCTCGACCTTGGTAGGGTCTAATGCTATGCCTCCAGCTGAGATTACATGTCCAAGAAAAGCTACTTCCTTAAGTCAGAATTCACACTTGCTGAATTTGGCATATAGCTGGTGCTCCCGCAACTTTTCTAGTACCAAGCGCAAATGTTCTGCGTGTTCTTCATCATCTTTAGAGTAGATGAGGATATCATCAATGAACACTACCACGAACTTGTACAGGTATTCCATAAATACCTTGTTCATGAGGTTCATGAAGTAGGCCAGGGAATTGGTCAGTCCGAAAGACATCACTGTGAACTCATACAAGCCGTAGCGCGTAGAGAACGCAGTCATGGGTATATCGTCGGCTGTAATCATTAGCTGATGGTATCCAGATCGAAGATCGATCTTTGAAAATACTCGGGCTCCCTTGAGCTGATCGAACAAGTCGTCGATCCGAGGTAGCTGGTACTTGTTCTTAATGGTTACCTCATTCAATGACCGATAGTCTATACACATTCTCATGCTTCCATCCTTCTTTTTAACAAACAGTACTGGGCTCCCCACGGTGAAGAACTAGGGCGTACAAAGCCTTTCTCTTACAATTCTCTTATTTGCTTTTTAAGTTGCTCTAACTCATTTACTGGCATCCGATAGGGTCTCTTAGCTATGGGGGCGGTGCCAGGCACGAGGTCAATGATGAACTCTATGTCTCGGTCTGGGGTCATTCCAGGTAGTTCCTCAGGAAATACATCCGGGTAATCCTGAATTACTGGCATACCAATTATGGGTAGCATGGTGAATATTCCCGTAGCTCGGTCACGGAGCATAGGGTCTTGGTCAATGGCTACGGTCATCGGCGATCCCCATGGGGTAGATAGGGTGACTTCTCTCCGTCCACAATCTAATACCCCTTGGTTCTTGGTCAACCAGTCCATTCCTAGTATGATGTCCAGGGTTTGGGGTGGTAAAACCATAAGGTTCGAAAGGAATAGCACGTCCTTGATCTGAATGGGCACATCAATGCATGCATGGGGTATAGTTATATTCCCCCCGGGTGACTGCACTACCATTGGTCTCTTAAGGTCTACCCGATGCAGGTTGTGCTCTTTGCTTATTCTTGACGATATAAATGAATGCGAAGCTCGAGAATCAAACAAAACTTTAACTGGTGCAGAGTGGATAGAGAACATACCCATTAGCATGCTTTGGTCCTCTTGAGCTTCCTCAGCACGCACATGGTTTACCTGACCATGATGGAATCCGGTTGCAGCTTCCTTTGGTTTGGGCGTTCTGAACAGACTGGGTCCAGGTGCCGGGGCGGGGGTTCCTCGTACTGCGATGGTGTTGGCTCCGATGCGGTTGGGGGTGTTGCGCGGCTTGGGCAACTGTTGGCATAATGCCCATATTCTTCGCAGTTGAAACAATTGATGTTTTTGGTCCCGAGAGCTGCCAAGGTAGGTGCCGGGGTGTGAGATGGTGTTGCAGGTGGCCTGCTGACGTTACCGGATGCAGCGGGACGATTGGTTGCCACTATGGCTGGCTTCCAACCTGACGGGGTTGCTCCTTTGGGTCGCTGGGATGTCCCTTGAATTGGACGGGTCATTGCAAGTCTTCTTTTTCGATTGTTTTTGACCGTCCTCTGGTCATGTCCCAGTCTCACGACCTTGTTGATTAGGCTTTGGAAACTGGTGTGGTCTTGTCCGATCATTGGTCCTCGCAACTCATCGTTCAGTCCTTCTACAAACTTGTCTATTTTCTCCTCCTCATCTGCCAAATCATTGGTGGCATATTGGGCCAGTTGTCTGAACTTGTTTAGGTACTCTTATACTATGGTGTTGCCTTGGCGCAGCCTACGGAACTCGTTCTTCTTCATCCTCATGACTGCAGCAGGTATCCAAACTAGTCATCCAGCCATCCACATGATCCAGGTGCAGGCAGAGGGTGATCCTCAGCTGAAGCGAACTGAAGTCCCCATGGCTCAGAGGTAGTGGCCTCGGAGTCATGTCTGATCCTCCTGCTTGGTGGCTTGGTGCTCTTACGGGCAGTCCTAAGGGTGATAGGACCTCCTATGAGTGTCATGCGGCGGTAGGAGCTTCATCTTTTGACGGATCTATATCACTGAGCTCCCACTCGACCTTCATGGGTTCTGACTCGTATTCGGAGTCAGCGTTGATCTGGATGAGTTTATCCACTCCCGAACGAGGCTCGGATGGTGCAGTCGTGGAAATCGGTGTGGGCTCCGATGGTGTAGCAGCAGTAGGGTCGACCAGGTATGGTCCTGACTCAGTGCTTAGCATGAAGGCCTGCTCCATCATGGCGCGAATGGTGGCCAAGCATGCTGGAGTCATGAAATAGTAGTGGTCGGGTACAGGGGCAGGGGGTGTAGCTGAAGTAGAAGCGCCAGCAACGGGGACAGGAATGGAGCGAAGTGGTTCCTCCAGTTGGCCAACCTGTCGCTGGCTCCTCCGAAGCTCCTCCTCCAAAGTAACCAAAGCCTCTCCACGAGCCATATAACGATCAGAGAGCTGGTCGTATTGGGGGCTGTTAGCTTGCAGCTGAGTCTTCAAAGAGTCGATCTGGTTTCCACAATTATGGTGTTCCTCCTCCAGATCATCCATGCGTCGCTGCTGCTTGTCTATCTCGAGTAATGTCTCCTCATAACAATCATCAACTGCTTCTGCCCAGCGGGACAAACGGGTAACCATGGGGTTATAGGAGCAAGGGGTGGCCTCCACGGTGCAGACTGAGTCGCCTTCCTCCCGGTAGGGATGGTGTACGAACTTGGTCACTATAAGCTTGGTACGGTGGATGACATTGATGCATAGGAATGCCTCGCGGGCTGCGTCCTGAAGGGCCGACTCCATAAAATCTCGGTAGTAACGTGTCTGGAAGCAATAGGGTGACTCGCTCCCAATACGGGCCTCAATTGAAACCGCAGCTTCCCATATTGGGTGTTCTTCAGTGTGATGTCTTCTGCTCCGGTAGGCACCTTAGCAACTACTGAAGTTGTGACACGTATCCTTCCTCCCGCGGGACCTCGATCTCCCATGCTCCAACAGGGTCTGACATCTGTTTTGAAGATGACTTAGGGTTAGGGAAAGGTAGTGGCAAAATCAATTGTTTGTAGAGAAACAGGGGTCAAGATTGTAAGGAAAAATCATATTTGTTTTGTAGACATAGTCTGTACTTTTAAAATAATCCTATGTAGCGATATTCCCTTTAACCATCTATAAAGGGGTAGGGCGCCAGTTGGTCTTATCCTATAGTCGCACTACTCTGATACCAGCTCTGTAGAACCCCGTTTTTGGAACGGGAATCATTCGTGTTCATAGTACCATTTCCCTGGATGGAGTAGTGTGATACCCACGGATACAGTACTGAATTACAAGGTGCAAAGTGCACGAATAGTCTTACACCACAAATATATTACAATAATAGGCCCGAAGGCAATATCCAATACATGCAGGACCTACTGGTCCGGATACAACCAAAAGCAGAAATTAGATAAGGCAGCGGAATTTGAAGGCAGCGGCTCGTCGATTGCCATAGGAAACGACCGGGGACTAACACCTAGTAGGCGCCTTCTTCTTCTTCGCCCACCTGGAAGTAAGCATAGGGGTCCTTCAGTTCTTCGTTCCCACCATCTGAAGGTGTGTGCGTATAGCAAGGGTGAGTACCCAACGTACTCAGCAAGCCAACACAGAAGTGATGCACATGATAGGGTCATTCAAAGGATGGCTGTGGTTTATTTGCATAAACCCAATTTTCGTAAATCATTTCACAAACCTACCATCTAGCCAGGTCAAGTTTTAGTTCCAGCGTACACTAAGTCGGCAACGGTTCTGTCTACCATCCATCGTGATTCCAAGGATGGCTTCCCGCCTTCAGATCATCATGGTTTTCTGGGGAGTCTACCCCTTCTCGCATCTCGAGAAGTTGAGTCCACCAGCATACAAAATCATTATGCATACCAACCTATCATTTTAAAATTTATGAGTCTAGCCACAAGAGAAACTTGTCACGCAGCTCATTATCCGCAAGCACGGGTATTCGAATAGATTGGTTTACTCACACTGCAGTGGATGTACACTTTACCCTACTCCGCAATTGCCCATTGAGTGAGCCTACATCCCTTTTATATGGGACGATCACGGCAAACCTTTTCGATAACCTCACTTTGGTAGTACCCGCTACATGAACTTAATTTCTCTTGCACTCTAGCTTTCCTTTCCTATTAGTGAGGAGTTCTGGCGCTCCCGTGGTAAGGGAAAACTCACCAAATTCTCATTCCTTACTCACCACGTAGGCCGTAGCCTTATCTCAACAACCAGAAAAACATCTCCACACAAGAACCACTATGCAGGGATACTGCCTCCGCTCGGCCATCTACTCCGCTAGGTCTATACCCATTCGAGAAGTACGGTTGTACTAGCTCGTTCCAGGTTATAAGTCTCATGGCTCGGTCCTTAATCGACCAGGGACGGCACTTGCCTTTGCCGGAATCCACCCAAATGCATTCATCCGCCTCAGTCTAAAAACATTGGTTTTGTACTTCCATTTTTCCATCAGAACTATTTCCAACATGTTCAAGGCAATGTGGCGCTCATGTCTTCACATGCCGTATCTCAACTACCTTCCCTAAGGTAGTTTCCCAAGCATATAGCTTTTGTAAAAATATGAGTATGCAAGATTCTAGTATAAGCATGGCTAAGCATTTTACCGAAGATATCCTCCGGTTATATCACATCGAGGGTTACAAAGGTTATATCTAAAGGTAAACAATGTCAAGGCATGGCATATCAAGCATAGGTATTAATTTGTGTATATAGCATGCATATTTGAAGTTTAAAACAACATTATTTCGCAATTGGGATCAATATGTTCAAAGTGGTGTGATGACTTGCCTTGCTCGCACGCTTGTTGGACGGGGTCTTCAGTGTAGTCAGTGCCTTCTTCCTCAGATGCTATTCGTATGTGTGAAAAATCAATTGAATTCGATTAGAATTCAATAAAATTACCAAGAGGTCGAAAAAGAACCAAAAAGCGACTCCAAAAATTAGTCCAAGGTTTTAATTAAGTTTGGGTGTGAGTTTTGATGAAATCTGAATTAAGATGCGGGTTGTAGTAATTTACTAAGGTGACAAATTTCCAAAATGATGTTATCTCAAAATTATTTGAATTTCAAATTTCAGAAGATCCGCATGTTACAATAATATTTACTAGCGAGCTAACTTGTAATTAAACTCCTAGATAATTAAATTATGCGACGGTCAAGTACCTCCGGATTCCTATTTTGAAATCCAAATTTGTTTCGAGAAAATATATATATATTTTTTGCCCAGAGATTTTCCCAAATATTTCCCAAAAACTTTTTCCTAAATTTTCTACATTTTTCTAAATTTTTTCCCTTTTTTTCTTTTTCTTTTTCTTTCATTTTCTTTCTTTTTTCCTTCTTTTTTATTTCCCTTCTACCCTCTCCTGTTCATTCTCTCTCCTCTATCCCTCTCGCGTCTACCCCCTTCTTCCTCCCGCCCGGTCGGTCGACGGCACGTGGGGCGGCGCCCTGGGAGGCTTACCGGTAGATGGCGGCGGCGGCGAGGGAGGCAGCGGGACTCCGGCCCCCGGCGGACGACGGCGGCGGCGGCTAGCGATGGCGAGGGCGAGAGAGCGAGGGAAATGGGAGAGGAGTGCGGTGAGGTGGGGAGAAACGGAGAGGGCTCGCCCCTTTTATGGACGGCCCGAGAGGGGAGAGAAAAGAGGGAGGGCCGGCGCGGCGAGGCGAAGCGGCGACGACACGCGGCGACGCGGAAAGGCGGGGCCGGGCGAGGACGTGCGCGGCGTGAACGGCGTGCGGCGCGGCGACGTGGAGGACACGGGCGGCGCGGCAACATGCGGCGCGGGCGCGAGGCGGTGGCGGAGCGGCAACGTGCGCGATGGCGGCCGCCTTGCGTGGCGTGCGGGCGTCCGACGTGCGGCGTGCGGGGGCGGCAGGCGCGCGCGCGGGCGGCTGCGCGGCGGCGCGGTAGTGGGCGCGACGTGTGGGTGGGGCTGGTACGGCGCGGGTCGCGGGCGCCACGCACGGCGCGCGGTGGCGAGGGTGGTCGGGGGCCCCGAGTACGGCGTCGAACAGTGGTGCGCAATGAACGATGACTTTCTCATTTTCCGAATTAAATTCTATTTTCTAACATTCCTTTTCCTTCATATTTAAAATTAAAATATGACCTAGCCCGATCAAAAATTAAATTTTAACCTATGTTTCCAACCCTTTTGTCCCTTTTTATGTATTATATTATATTTTATATATTTTGATTCAAAATAATTTCTCATCAACTTTCCTATATATCTTTTTTATAATTTTTATTTTCAAACCTTTATTTTGAAATTTCCTTTCCTTTGGGATTTTTAAAACATTTGGTTTTTCTCAATCTTTGAGATAAATTTCTCTTTATTAATTTCACGCAACAAAGCTGGCAAATAAGAGGCAATAAACACGGCGAGATGCAAAAATACCAAAAGTTTTTGTAAGTTCTGATTTTTAAATTCGCGATTTTAAATTCTTCGATTTTTAGGGTGTTACAATAATTGTCTTTGTGTTTTGTGCATGATGAAGAAAACCTAATATTTTTCTAATATCCCAATCTTATTCTTTTTGTAATTAGGTGGACAAGGTTTGAGTGGGAGGCTCATCATCAAACGATGACATTGACAAGGTGATGACATGTTGATGCTAGAAAAACCTCAAGGTGTTGCATTGATGCTACGAAGTCTTGTAGTGCTTCATGTTCTAAACAGTTGTGAAATGATGATTGAACTGTACACTCGTTTATGATTATTTAAATGCTTTGTTAACTTATTGGATCGTTGGTTATAATTCATATACGTGAGAACAAGCACTTTTGTTATGGTTTCTTGTTTTTTGCAACGATGATTTATTAAACCACATATCAAATGCTACTAGAGTTGTAATACAATGTGCAGCAACGAACTCACTTGCGTGACAATACGATGTGCGACAATGGATGAAATTGCGTGGCAAATGGTACTATTGCCATGAAATTGCTGCCATGGCAATAATATATGGTATCTTGCAAGGACTAAACTTGCGTGGCAAATGATAATATTGCCACAACATAGTGACGGTGGCAATAACATACGATCTCTCGCAACAAATAAAATTGTGTGGCAAATGATATTATTGCCACGACAAAATGACTGTGGCAATAACATATGATATCTTGCAACGAATAAAATTGTGAAGCAAATGGTGCACTTGTGTTAACGACCAAATTTGGTAACTAAATTCCCAAGTTCAGAGCAAGGATTGAAGCAGAATCGGATTAAGAGCGTAGTTTGCAGAGAAGCAGAGGCTGCATCGGCTAAGACTTAATCGGCCAGAAGACCAGTCAGCTGAGGCTGAATCAGACAAGGATGGCCGATAGCCGATTCCGATTAGGAGATGGAGATTGAACCGATCCCGAAAAAGAAGCATAAAGATAAATATTGGATTCGGTTCCCGGATGTTCGTTAAAGATATTGCCATCTATGGATAGAGTCCTGTAACGGCAGTTGTATCTGTATACTAGAAAGTTATATAGATTTTCCTTTTGTAATACGGCATGGGGCTGCGTCCCGAGATATTGTCGTACTGTAAATAGTAGATAAGGTAGAAACTGTGTCTTACACGGATATTGTTATGCCCGGGTATAAATAAGACCCGAGGGCTCTTTGTAAATAACATCAACAAACATACAATCAATCAATTTCGGCGCATCGCCACCCATTTTTATTTTAGACGAGTTCCTGCTCTTGTTCGGCTACATCGTTTCTGATCTCCAAACAAGGTAATGATTTGTCATTAGTGGTTTGTATCAAACGGAGTACTGCTTCCATCATTATGATACTCTAGTTCTGATGGTATAAACTGCGCAATTTATCATACACGGCCTATAATCTAGCGCAATTTCTAGATCTGTCTTACGATATATGTTGTGTCTATCGTCCCGAGGGGTTCACACTGACTCATACAGATCTGATATTTCTTTTTGTACTTAATGCTGCATCTAATCATACAGATCTAATATTTCTTTTTGTACTTAATGCTGCATCTAATCGACCTATTAAGTCGCTCTTAGAACTATTAAGATCTGTTTAGTTTAATGTTTACCATTAGGGACAGCACTGGAGTTTCAGCCAGCCTTATCTGTTTTAGATATCTTTAGTTTTAATTGCTATTAGATATATTAAAACCGCCTTTTATATTAAGATTTTATTCTATCTAAGTGCCCTAAGCCAATATCAATCTGTCATGCCATGCTGACAGCCGATTGATCTAGGTTTAGTACATTTAGATCAGATTAATATCTTTTCATAAAATGTATCGGAGTATTAGCCGATTCACATTAGATCTACAGTATCGGCTAAGTTATCAACACAGATAATTACTACCCTAATGCGCTTTTAGGCTAAGTGATTTATACTATCTCGGCTATGCCGATCTATTTCAATCACTTAGTTTAAGTGCGCTTTGGGATAGTAATTATGTGTAAATTGATGTCTTCAGCCGATCCCGTAGGATTTAATTTCAGCTTAATGCCTATTTCTTGTTTCTTGTTGGTTATAAGAACAAACCAACTGGCACGCCCTCAATTCACTAGAGGCGACCAATTTGGACCTGCAGTAGAGTAAAGCAAATCTCTTAGGTCAGTGCGTGGGAATCAAATTTCTCATCAACATGCTTGTGGCATGCCTGGTGGGACCAAGTGCAGACTTCCGAGTTAAACACAATGTCCAGCGACACGAACCTAGAAATCAACGAGGAAAACGTTATCCCCGTGAGGATTGAACAACTGTCAGCTGAGCAACTAGCTGACTACAAATAGATGGTCGAGCAGCTGCAGGCTAATTACCTGCTATCCTTTACCCAGACCAGATCTGGGGCTGTCCTCCAGAAGTTTAAGTTCAAGCTCGAAGACCTCAACACGTCCTCCGAGGAGGATAGGAAGAGGAAGAAGAAAATGGAGGATGTTAACCAAGAACAAGGCGATTCGGAACTACACACCCTGCAAGAATGAATCGACTCGGCTGTGCATCACGCCCTTATCAACCAAAGTGGCATAATGGTCAACACTCTCAACAATATAATAGCCACCGTGGTTGATTCAAAGATAGCCGATCAGCTGCAAAGAGGACCAACCTACTTCACTAACTATTAATTCCTGGGCTATAGGGTGTTGGCAACCGAAAATCGGCTGACACCGCTGCCTGCGCAGCTAAATCCACCAGGAGGGGCCCCAATCCAGCCCAACGTGCACGGATCGGCTTCAAGGCCTCAACCCTTCATCCTAAACCGACAACAGCCTCCTTCCCAAGAGCAATTGGCGAGCATGTTTGACCTCAATCGGTGACCTAAGCCGGTTGGCAACCTCGTTCCAGGGCTACACCACAAAACCGACAGCCATCGGCTCCTGAGCAGTCATCACCACTGGCGAATCGGCCACCTCCCGCTATTAATCAACTCCAATACCAATATTCGGGGGACCAACATGATCACCAATATCGGCCACAAACGCCAGCACCACTTCAGTATCGGCAAGGACCCATGCCGTATGAACAATACGAGCAGATACCCCAAGCTCAAGACAACAGACCTTGGGCCGATCTGATTGCCGATGTAATGCGTGATCAATTCGGTCTCAAGCCAACTTCTCCAAGTTCTCTGGGCAGGACAACGTATCTACTTACAAACACGTCAGCCGATTCCTGGCTCAATGCAGGGAAGCATCGGCTACAGACGCGCTCAGAGTCCGCCTGTTCCCGCTCTCATTGTCTGGATCGGCTTTCACCTGGTTCTCGTCGCTACCATACAACTCAATACAGAGCTGGGCCAATCTGGAGAAACAATTCCACAGCTACTTCTATTCTGGCAACCATGAGATGAAATTGTCGGACTTAACCAGCATAAGATAGAAGCACGAAAAATCGGTCCAAGATTATATTCAACGTTTTAGAGAAATGAGGAACCGATGCTACAGTCTGATCTTATTGGATTCCTAGCCAGCCGATTTGGCATTTCATGGTCTTCTGCCGCCAATCCCCGAAAGATTTTCGGCTCAAGACTTCGAGAGCCTGGCCCACTTGGCCCAAAAAGTGATGGCCCACAAGCAGAGATTTCAAGAATCTAATACGACCTTCAAGAAAGTCGCCCACGTCGCCTACGCAACTGACGCAGAATCGAGCGACAGCGATGCAGAGGCGGCAGTAGCCGAGAGGACCAGGAACAAGAAAGCAATAACCTGCCAATGGTTGAAAAGGTCGGCCATGGAAGAGAAATATGACTTTGATATCACTAAAGCCGACAGGATCTTCGATCTACTGCTTTGGAGAAGCAAATTCGGGTACCAGACAACCACGTTATCCCATCAGCTGATGAGCTCAAAATGAAAAAATACTGCAAGTGGCACAACACCACCTCCCACAGCACGAACGACTGCAAGGTGTTCAGGCAGCAAATTCAATCGGCCATTGAAGCTTGGAAGATAAAGTTCGAAGAATCGGCTAAGCCGATGAAGGTTGATGGCAGCCTCTTCCCAGTCAACATGGTCCAAATCGACCATGAGCGAGTTGATCGGCAGCATCGAATGACGTACAGTTCAGCCAAAAAAGTAAGCGCCAACTCAGGATCACCCCACAGAGAGCCGATTGGAGATATGACTGCGTCAATCAACATGGTGCACACCAACGCACAATCGGCCGATCGTCGGCCCAGGCAGGACAGCCTGTTGCAATTCCAACGTAGGATCCAGGAGGAGGAAGAGAGCCGGCGCGGCAAGCCGAACCAAAGGGCGCCAAATTGGCTAGGCATGGCGTACTACCGCCGCCATGACGGTTGTGATCCACATTGGCATTGCGAGTTCTTCAGGTTCTGCTGGGAGCAAGGAATGAGGTTGCCAACCCTCGAAAATTGCCCGGCGTGCAGTGATTACAGAAAAGATGAATACAGGGAACCACAACTGGAGAGTTCTAACCGATTCGTCCCCCGAGCCGTTCGGCTCAACCAACGTAAGCCTTTTATTCATGATTGGCTTGGCCCCATCCACCAAGACTTCTTCCAGGAAGAAGATCAAGAAGAGGCCAACGACAAGCAATCGGCCAACCCCCAATGGTGCCCTTCGAACCTCTTTACCAAAACACAAAAGAGAAGCATCCAGCGGCTCAAGAGCGAGGGGCAGGAGGAAGAAGTATGGCGGATAATCCAATGGCAACAACGTCGGCAAGGCACAAAGCGATGGCGCGTCAAGAAACAAGCAACCCCAGCCGATGAAAACCCCACCAACAAAAGCCCAACCGACCAAGCTAGGAGGGCGGCAAAAGGAAAAGCTGCTACATCGGTTAACATGGTGTTTATACTACCATCCGAATTTGGTGCTAAAGAAGCCGATGCAGACAACATGGAGGATACCTTTGCAAGACTAGCTCTATCCCCAGAGCAAGCTATTTTCGAAAAGCCGGAGGAGACTGAGAATCGGCACCTCAAGCCACTTTGTGTGAAAGGATTTGTTAACGGGAAGCCGATTTCAAAGATGCTGGTCGATGGAGGGGCCGCAGTCAACTTGATGCCCTATGCCACCTTAAGGAAGCTGCGCAAAGGAGCCGAAGATCTAACCAAGACAAACATGGTTCTCAGAGACTTCGGTGGCAATCCATCAGAAGCCAAGGGTGTTTTTGAATGTGGAGCTGACCGTCGGCAACAAGACCGTGCCCACGACATTTTTCGTCATCGACGGAAGGGATCGTACATCTACTTCTTGGGAGGGACTGGATTTACGCAAACTGCTGCATCCCTTCCACAATGCATCAAAGTTTGATACAATGGCAAGGCGACAAGGTCGAGATCGTGCCAGCCGACAGGTCAGTGAACATCGCTAATGCCGATTTGCCGCTTTGGGAAACCGATGGTATCGATTGTTTGTCCGAAAAAATCTGGCAAGCCGATTTTCTAAAGGTGTCCGATTCTGCTATATAGCCTATTGAAGACGAAGAGCCTCAATTATTACTTTGAAGGCATCGTGGAGGGCTCGAGCGTCTGCGGCATGGACACCGTGGACGATAACAACAACAAACTTGGGCAAGGTTTTATGTCGGTCGACGAGTTAGAGGAAGTGGATATAGGTCCAGGAGATAGGCCTAGGCCGACATATATTAGCAGAAATTTGTCTTCTCGTTTTAGATCCAAGCTTATTGAGTTACTAAAAGAATATAAAGATTGTTTTGCTTATTGAGTTACTAAAAGAATATAAAGATTGTTTTGCTTGGGAATATTTCGAGATGCCTGGTCTTAGCCCATCTTTTGTTGTGCATCGGCTGCCTATAAAGCCTGAATATCGGCAGTACAAACAGCCTCCCAGGAGGTTTAAAGCCGAAGTATGATGCAATAAAAGCCGAAATCACTCGGCTATACAATGCTGAATTTATTCGGCCCTCCTGATATGCAGAGTGGGTTTCAAACATAGTGCCAGTAATGAAGAAAAATGGCAAAGTTAGGGTGTGTATCTATCTCAGGGACCTAAACAAAGCTATCGCTAAGGACGAATAGCCAATGCCCATAGCTGATTTGCTCGTGGATGCTGCTTTCGGCCACATAATCGTAAGTTTTATGGATGGCAATGCAGGTTACAATCAGATTTTCGTGGCCGAAGAAGATATTCACGAGACAGCTTTCAGATGCCCACAAGCAATCGACTTATACGAATAGGTTGTCATGACATTTGGCTTGAAGAATGCTGGAGCAACATATAAAGGGCCATGAACTACATTTTTCATGATATGATCGGCTCTCTAGTGGAGATCTACATTGATGATGTTGTCGTCAAATCCAGGGAAATAGAAGACCACACCGACCTAAGACAGGACTTGGAGAGAATGAGGAAGTATGACCTAAAAATGAACCAACTAAAGTGTGTGTTCGGTGTGTCGGCTGGGCAATTTTTAGGGTTTCTTGATCATGAGAGAGGAATAGAGGTTACACCAAGGAGTATCAAGACGATTCATCACCAATTTTTCAGAAAAGATGGAGCCGTTCACACCATGGCTTCAGCTGAAAGCCGACCAAGCATTTACTTGGGGGGCAGAGCAGCAAAAGGCATTGAACAATATCAAGGATTACTTAAGCTCACCTCCAGTTTTGATTTCTCCACAGGAAGGGATACCATTCAAGTTATATCGATCAGCCGACGAAAAGTCCATCGGCTCGGTTTTGATTCAGGAGATCAAAGGAAAAGAAAAAACCATCTTTATCTCAGCCGACGACTTCTTGATGCAGAAACAAGGTATTCACCAGTGGATAAATTTTCTCTTTGCCTGTATTTTTCATGCACAAAGTTGAGGCGTTACTTGTTATCCAATGAGTGCACTGTGGTATGTAAAGCCGATGTAATAAAATACATGCCATCGACTCCAGTGCTAAAAGGACGGGTTGGAAAATGGATTTTTGCCTTAACAGAATTTGATCTACTCTATCAGGCACCCAAGGCAATAAAAGGACAAACTATAGCCGATTTCATAGTAGAACACAGCGATGAATCAATCGGCTCAGTTGAAATTATGCCTTGGACTATAACTTTCAATGGCTCGATCTGCACCAATGGTTGCGGAATCGGCTTGGTATTAATTTCTCCCAGGGGGGCAAGCTTTGAGTTTGCTTTTTCAATCACGCCCCATGCCACAAACGACCAAGCGGAGTATGAAGTCGTACTTAAGGGACTACAACTGCTCAAGGAGGTTGAAGCCGACGCCATTGAAATAATGGGAGATTCACTGTTGGTCATCAGCCAGCTGTCAGGAGAATTTGAATGCAAGAACGACGTGCTGATGGTCTACTATCCAAAATGCCGAGAGTTGATTGACAACTTTCGGCTAGTGACTTTGAAGCACATCCCCAGAGAACAGAATGCAGAAGCCAATGATTTAGCTCAGGGGCATCAGGCTACAGGCCGATGACGAAAGATATTGAAGTAGAGATCGCCACCATGACAGCCGACGACTAGAGATTTAATGTCTACAACTACTTACGAAACCCCTCCCAGTCGGCTTCATGGAAATTGCATTACAAGGCTTTGAGATATGTCTTGCTCGACGAAGATTTTTATTATCAGACGATTGATGGCGTGTTGCTTAAGTGTCTCAGTGCCGATCAAGCCAAGGTGGCTATCGGAGAAGTGCATGAGGGAATTTGTGGCACGCATCAATCGACTCACAAAATGAAGTGGCTACTTCGAAGAGCAGGGTATTTTTGGCCTACGATGCTGGAAGATTGTTTCAAGTACTACAAAGGCTGCCAGGATTGTGAGAGGTTTGGAGCTATCCAGAGAGCACTAGCATCGGCTATGAACCCAATCATCAAGCCTTGGCCATTCAGAGGTTGGGGAATCGACATGATCGGCCAAATCAATCCACCCTCGAGTAAAGGACACAAGTTCATATTGGTAGCAACAGATTATTTTTCCAAGTGGATGGAAGCAATTCCTTTGAACAAGGTCGATTCTAGGGATGCAATCGAGTTTGTTAAGGAGCACATCATATACCGATTTGGCGTCCCTCAAACTATAACTATGGATCAGGGATCTATTTTCATATCGGATGAGTTCATCCAGTTTGCTGACGGCATGGGGATTAAGTTACTCAATTCTTCACCATATTATGCTCAGGCTAACGGGCAAGCAGAGGCTTCAAACAAAAGTCTAATCAAGCTGATAAAAAGAAAGATCGCTGAATACCCCAAGCAATGGCATAGCCGATTAGCCGAGTTACTTTGGGCCTATCAGATGGCTTGCCATGGATCTATCCAAGTGCCTCCATATAAACTGGTCTATGGACATGAAGCAGTTCTGCCATGGGAAATAATCGTCGGCTCCAGAAGGATTCAGCTACAAGATCAGCTTACAGCCGACGATTATTACAACTTGATGGTGGATGAATCAGAAGACTTGGTTTTGTCAAGAATGAGGGCCTTGCAAAAGGTTACAAGGGACAAGGAGCGAGTAGCCCGTCACTATAACAAAAAAGTTATGCCTAAGTCGTTTGAAGAGGGCGAGCTCGTTTGGAAGTTAATATTGCCGATCGGATCAAGGGATAATAAGTTCGGCAAGTGGTCACCGAATTGGGAAGGGCCTTTCAAGATTCACAAATGCGTCTCTAAAGGGACCTATATGCTAGAAGGATTGGATGGAGAAGTATTTGGAAGGACTCTAAACGGCAAGTATTTGAAGAAATTTTACCCAAGTGTTTGGATCAATTCATGATTCGGCTACGGTTGTGCCGATTTGTGTTAGCTGGTGTGTTGCGGGACACAAGCATCGCCTTTAGGATGTTTTTCATGCCACATTTTCCCCTAATTTTTTACGTCGGCTCAGCCTAGCCGACGGCGACAAGATTTTTGATTTTTGATAATTTTGTTAATGCTAAGGATACTATCAACAAAATTTGGGGGGGCACATACAATACATATAATGGGATACCAAGACATATAATGGGATACCAAGAAGGCAGGAAGAGAAAATTTTTCAAATTTTTGAAGCTTCCAAGTTTAAAGTTAAGTAATCGGCAAGCATACATGTCAGTGGCATTCAATAAGGATTAAGCAGAATGAGCCGATTACAAAAGTAGCTCAGGCCAATTACAAGATGAACTGCGAGTTTGAGGTATGAGAATTTCCTAGCCAACTATTACAAGTAGTTCCGCATGAGAGGAAGTTGGAGATGGCCAATATCGCCCTATGGCGAATTCCGTCTATCTCTGCGATCACCTTGGCGTCGGCTACATCATTCCCTGGATCGGTTTCATCGCCCTGGACATATCGGATAAATGTGATACGGCCACCTTGATCTTCGCTCGTTGGTCCTCGATTTCCTTCGACAGGGCGACCACATGCTGTTCCTTGGCCAGGATGTCGGCTTCAACGTTAGCCAGTTTGGCTATCAGTTCTTCCTGATGCTTGCGAAGCCGATCAAGCTCGGCAATTGGCTCGGTCTTCAAGGCGTCGAACTTGGCTTTCTCGGCGGTGATTTCTTGTTGGCTGGCTCTGATGGTGACTTCCAGCACTTGGTTCTCTCGACGATCGGCTATTCTCTGCTTGGCTTGTTCGAACTTGTGTTGGTGCGCTTCCATGAAGGTGGCTAGTGCGATGGTGTCGGCCAGTTGATCTGGCAGCCGATCCTGGACATCTTCAAACCGACTACGGATGGAGCCGCAATTGGTGACCAAGAAGTCGAGGGAGCACTCCAGCCGTTTGGCTATGTCTGACAGGGTAGCCCATAGGTCCTCATCCGACAGTACCATGGCCTTGTCAGTACCTTCATTAGGGTCCACGAACTCTGAGAGGTCAAAGTCCAAAAGATCGGCTACAGACTACAAGACAGAAGACAGTTAGAAGGGTCGACAAAACTAATAAACCAATTTATGAAGTCGAACAGAACTTACTCGGACAACTGGGAATGAGGTAGCCACATCTTCGGCATCACCACCATCTGCAGCCGCTGGTGTGTTCTCGCTCGATACGTGGGGGGCAGGCGTCGGAGCATGAGGGGGCTGAAAAAGATACAAGTCAGAAATCAGATGTGTTGATAAGAGGAAAATGGAGGATGGCAGAACTTACTAAGGGAGGAGGGGCCGTCTTTTTCTTGGGAGCCGTTTCTTCGCCTACGATACACGAAAGCCGATGAAACATTAAACTTGGAAAAGGTAATAAGATCAAATGATGAAAGGTGTTTACCGGTTGGGAGCAAGGAGCGCGCTTTGGAGGGCTCGGAGTCTTTTCGATGGTTTGTTCAGCCGACAGAGTCCGAGCGTATTTGTTTGAAGAGCTCGTTTCGGCTGTGGCATCATCGATAGCTTGGTCCATCTCCACGTCCCTAACTTCTTCTTCAAGGATGGCATCAACGTCTGGATCGACCGGAGGCAAGTTGTCGGCTGGGGTTGGTTTCAGCTTCTTCGAGGCTCGTTTCTTTTTCTCTGCGGCCGGGGTAGCAGCAGCCGACGGCTTTGATCTCTTCTGCCAATGCAATAGCTCACGGGTTTGGCCATGAAGAAGTGTGTTTACTTTCGGCGCTTGGAAGCAGGTAATCAATGGGGCTAGCCCGCAGCCGCCAGATAGTACGCCAGGAGCGTAGAGGATTGCTACTCCTGTATTGCTTGTGTGTGGAGAGGAGGCATCAGTTGTCTGCAGAACAATGAAGCACGGTTAGTCAAATATAAAAGTAATAGCCGAAAGGAACTAACAAGAGAAAATACTTACCGATGGGGTCATTTCCGGATCGACGGTGGTCAAATACATTGAGGTCGATTGATGGAACAGGTGCCACTTCCACTCATTCCACCATCGGCTGAAGACGGTTGTCCTCGTCACCGCCAAAGTCGATGTTGTCGATGCTGCCCAGAAAGGGACCGGGGATGTTGAGCAGCCGATGCATCATGATGTCCCCTTCGATTTTGCCCCTAGCCTAGATCTTGTGTCAGTAATAGAGGCCGATTGGCAGTTGGCCCATGCCAAGTTGTCTCGCAGCAACCATCAGATGATAAAATTCGTAGGATTTCTGGATATTGCGCCCTTGGTGGATGCCGATGGGGCGGATGCAAGGCGTTATGGCTGATATGTAAATCTCCATCAGCATTTCATACTTTTCAGAGTTAAGCTTATCTAGCCGAAGGTCGTCTGGGAGTTAGAACTTGTCAAAATCTTCATAGGCAAACCATATCCTTGAGCTGCTTGGCAAGCCGCTGTACAGATTGCCGAACCAATTTTTGAAATGATCGGCTGACAGCCTAGATCCAGGATAGGTTGCCGCTGCTTCCCCATACGACAGGCATCGGCGGGTGGTCACTTCTTCGTCATCTTCGAACCATGGTTCGATCAGGGGAAATCGGCTTCTAATGGAGTTGGCCTTTCTGCGATTTGATAAGTGTGAAGATTCAACCATAGCTGCAGTAACCACCAGGGTCCTCCCGTATTGACGGCTTGTTTGGAAGCCAGTCTAGCCGATGCATTACTTAGCATCTGGTACAAATAGCCGAGCAAGTATTTTCCTAAGGGGACTTGCTTTTTACTCACCAGAGCTTCGGCTACGTGCTGCCAGTTGCTAGTCGGCCCGCAGCTTGATCCATAGAATGCAAATTTTTCCAACCACATCAAGAGGAAAGCTGCGTGTTCTCTCTCGAAGATCAGGCCGTCTTTCATGGTCATCGATATGAAGCCGCTCCAGCCTCCTATGCTCTTGGTCCTGAAATTATGAGTGCATTTGATGTTGAGGCTGGCTGGGTCGACTGTGGAGGTTATCTCCAATCCCGTGATCATTGCCACATCCAAGAGAGTTGGTGTCATCGACCCTTGTCTAAACAAAAACGCATTTAGCGTATCTAACCAGAAGTAGGTGGCAGTCGATAGGAGGGGCTCGTCCTTGGACATGTCGGCATTGTCAAAGCTAGGCATTGGCTTATACCTACTTCAGTCCAATGGGTATGCTGCCTAGCCGACATTCGTGAGCACCAAGCTGGCTAGGATTCGTCTGTTGAAGGCCAGGAATTGAAAGCACCAGACCAATAGGCCAGATCAGGAGTGGAAAACCTAAAGAGGATCCGGTTTGTTTCGGCATTGATGAACTCACTAGGGTCTAGGTTGCCAATCAGCCCTAGTAAGAACTGATTGGGACTAAGAAGGTCTGGGATGGTGATTTGGTGAGCAAGGTGCTACAAATGAAAGGATAGAAGAACAAGATTACAGAAGGTAAAAACCAAATTGCAAGGAGTAAGGGGCTATAGCCGATGGAACTTACCTCTGGGTATTCTGCCTGAGCCGTGTCGGAGCGAGTGCTTGAGGACGCCATTAACGGAGGGGATCGTCGCTGCGGAGGGGTTCGCCGGTGAGGTCGTGCTTCGGGTTCCGACGGGGTCGCCGAGGAGACGAAAATTTTTTTTGGCTAGGGCTTGAGAATGCAAGTGACAGTGTGGCTTGGCTCGGCACAAGGCGGATGTTATTTAAAGAAATTTTGTGACAGCCGAAACAGATTAGGGCAAAGTTTGTGCGGGAAGTTGAAACAACGTCAAATCCGCAATACTATCAACTTGCCATGGCATAACGGTTGTGGCAATAACTCCTTAAGCAACAAAATTTTAGCGTGGTAAACTGTCTATATTGCAACACTATCAATCGTTGCATGTACCACCTTTTGCTACGAAGACGGGCGTGGCAAGTGCTTTTGTTGCCATGACCGTGAATGTTGCGTCAACATCCTATTACCATGCTTGGCAACAGATACCTATGATTGCAAGAAACCCCAACGCTTCCAACACTAAACTAGCAAAGATTGCAATACCTTATTGCAACGTGACTTTTTGCAACCATTGGCAACGAATGCGTTTTGGTTGCAACATCTACCTTTTGCAACCAAATTAGGCCTATTGCAATGTTTTTTCAATGTTGCATAAGGGTTAGAAGTTAGTAGTGGTCTGAGGTGTTGCGCCACCAAATTGGGCCGATGAGCCTTGTATCAAGTTGAGTCCATTACAATGCATCTTAGGGTTTGAGAACGACCCCAACTCATCCTCCCACCTGTATAAATACCCTATAGCCGCCATAGAATAATTTGGGGGGTTTTGTTTCTGTAAGTTTAGCAATCGCTACTTCCTAATAGACACGTGTGTTGGCTAGACCATCCGTTCAATTTTTTTTTCGTGTAAATCAGATCTGAAATTAGTATTTGCAATTTGAGTTTGCTGTTCATCTTGTTCTTGCAAGTTCTTTGATTGCTTGCAGGAATAAGCCTAGTGGTTCGGTTGATCGGGCTCCCGCAAGATCGCGTTAACTAGTGGAGTCGGTGTATAGGTTGCTAAGGTGCAATTCCTCCATGGAGCTTTGTAGTCGGGCCGTGAACATCGCTCCATCAAATCGAGGTTATAAACTCATGAAAGATCGGGACACCCTGGTGTTCACCAGGTGGTATCAGAGCGCCAGATTGCTCTGTGAGAGATTTTTTACTTTTGCATCTATTATATTCCTATCGTCCAGAGGAAACCAAAAAATGAATAGATTAGATTAGTTTAGTTTCCATGATCCCATAAACCCTTGAGCCTTTTTACTAGTTACTAGTTGGTTGTAGCTTGTTGAGTTTTTGGTTGCTTCGGTTGAGTCGAGTTGCTGGTCTTAGTTTTAGTACTTTAGAGTTATGAGTTCTTATCACGATCTCTCACAGCTGTGCACTACTTGATAGTCATGACCAGAAATTCAAACCTGAATTTCCAGACTATTTTGTGTATTTAATCCCTGTCCAAGCGTCAACCAGGGTACACAAAATGACAAATCAATACACAGATCCATACGTATAAATAAAGCGTATAAATACTTATAGGAAAAGAGGCACTTAGTCCTCGCACTCGAAGGAAATCAGCGATAGCGGGAAAAGACGATCCTAGCAGGGCTTCAGCTCCACTCCACAGGCAAACTCAACTGGGGTCTGAGCCTTGGTCTTCAAACACCGTCTTCAACTCAGAAGCACTACACTTCTGAAGGGGGAAGAATTTGCAAGGCTGAGTACAACCAACTACTCAACAAGCCACACCAAGGAAATGCAGAAATGCGAAGGAAGGCAAGGAGAGGCTTGTGGCTACTTCGCGGAAAGGCGGCTGCAAAACATTTTATTTTGGAAACTGGGAAAATTGTTGAGTAGTTAAGTCAGTATTAATCCTCCACTGAACAATGTTATCCCCATGTTGAACAGGCCCAACCATCCACCTATACTAGTCATGTTCCATTAATCAGGGTTTTAAAGGTGTGAGACTAATCACGGTGAGCTCAGTTGATCGCTCCATTACCGCCGGCATGACTATTTGAATAGTTTTACTCTGGCCAGAGGTGTACAACTGTACCCACAAGACACCACCCCACGACATGGTCTCCCGTGCGCCAGAATAACACCATGGTACCCCGGAAAGGAAACTGTGATAGGACCTTTCGTATAACCCCCGACTAACCAAGCGCACCCCACCAAGCTTTCACCCCCACTTCCGGATCCTGGGATGTGGGCAGCCCCCCTGAGTGCCTCGGTGAATCTGGCAGCCTAGCAACCCTTATACCAGGGCCGACTGAAACTCCATCTTGCTCACCCTTGCCGATGGGTTCGTCAGCTAGGAGAGGCTACACTACGGGACCCACCTTACCCATTTCGGCTTGTGGTTTGCACGGTCATTCTACCGAGGGGTCCCATGAACCGGTCCTTAATTGCCATCGGTGCGACAAGCCAAAACCATGCACCCACAGCCCACCGTTTAGTCATATTCTAGTTGGGATACTACGACCAATAGAACATAGCCAGGTGTTCCGAGCTTGCAGCTCATCTGAACTAATTATAGATAGTGTGATTATCCCATTTAGTGAGGTAGTGGTAATTAAGCATGGCTAAGCATATGATTTTAGCGAAAGTCATGTAAGTGACTAAAGCTAGTCAAATTATCACCCAATGTTTGAAAAGGACGGTTATCGAGAGGTGTGGCACAAGCAAGCAGGTAGGCAATCCCATCATTTCATGTAATTAACAAAACGATGCAATTTTATTTGCAAACAGTAAAACGTTTATGAAAATGGGTTCAATATGCTTCAAGGGAAGTGTGACTTTCCTTGCTTCTTCCAACCAACTTTTGAACTTTTCACGAGCACGAACCTCCGAAACGACGAAAACTACATGCTGACACGCAAAACAAGGAAAAACCCTAATAAAAACAGAATAACAGTACAAGAAAATTAAATCAACATGTAAAGTTCAATTTTAGATAAATTTTGCAATTTTAATGGCCCAATTTGGAGTTCGAATGAATTAGATATGAATCTTAGAAGTTTTAGACCATTTAAATGAATTTTGGAAATTAATTAAATTATTTTCAAAGGAAAAAAGGCTGATGTTGACGTCGGCGGCCGAGGCGGACATCCGGCAGCACGGCGCGACATGATGTCAGTGAACGGATGCTGACGTCAGCGGCTAGGGCTGACGTCAGCAGCCAAGGGCTAGCGTCAGCCGCGGCAGCGACGCGGTCCACGGGCCGGTCCACCGTGGACCAAGTGCACGGCGGTCCATGGGCGGGCGCGCCACATGGCGCACACGTGGCGCCGATGCGGCAGCCACGCGGTGACCACGCGGCAGCCACACGGGCGGCCGGATGGATGGCCACGATCGCCACGTGGCGGATCGGGCGGGCGAGGCGGCGCGCCGAGCGGCGGCCGACGACGGCGCACGTGGTGGTACGCGCGGCCCGATGGTCGGCGGCGGCGTCCATCGGCGCGGCGGCGAGCGGCGGAGGGCGGCGGAGGAGGCAGGAAAGGCGAAGAGGGGAGACGGCTCACCGAGCGCGACGGGAGAGGCGGCGCGGGCAGACAGCGGCGAGCGGCGCGAAGGTCGGCGCTCGGGACAACGGCATGACAGCGGTCCGGCCGTGGTTAGCGTTGGCGAAGGGGCGGCCGGCGCTCAGGGAGACGCGGCGGAGCCGATGGAGGGGATGGCGCAGATCGTGGAACGGCGAGGCGGCGGGAAGCGGCGGTCGGTGGCGGCTATGACGGCGGCGGCTCGGGTCGCACAGCGGCAAGAAGCTCCGGCGGCGATCCGGGCGCGGGAAGCGACGGCGGGGGTGCGGCGGGACAGGGGGAACGTGACGGCGGCCTTGGCATTCGGCGGCGGGGCTCGGAACGGCGGTGGTGCTCGGTCGGAGGGCAACGGCGAGCGGTGGAGAGAGGGGAGACGCACGGAAAGGCGGTGAGAGCGCGGTGGGCTCAGGAAGATTGGGGAAAAGGGAGAGGGAGGTCGGCGGGGGCGTTTTATAGGCTCGGGGAGAGGCGGTGGTGACCGAGGGCGACAAAAAATGCGGGAAGAGGCGGTGGCTGGCGGCGGAAAAGGCGCGGGGATAAAACGGTGATTTAAGGCGGAGGTATTTAGGAAAAATAGGGGGAAATGCGGCGATATGATCTGCTGGGCGTTAAAACACGCGCGGAAGCGACGGGGTGCGCGGGATACGTGGCGTGAGGGAGCGCGAGGTCAACGATAATGGTTGTGCGGCCGGAGGTCGGGGATGACAGGTGGGTCCCACCTGT
Source organism: Oryza australiensis (assembly GCA_019925245.2). Classification (NCBI taxonomy): domain Eukaryota; kingdom Viridiplantae; phylum Streptophyta; class Magnoliopsida; order Poales; family Poaceae; genus Oryza; species Oryza australiensis. The sequence continues at coordinate 1,607,600 of JAIFGZ020000436.1, forward strand.
CATCGACCCCGGGGCGCGAGGGAGGATGGGTGGACTTTCGGCGCGACGCAAAGGAGAGTGACGGGCCTCGGCCTCAAGGTCGGCCCACGAGAGAGAGAAGGGAGGGCGCGCGTGCGGCAGGGACGCAAAACAGACTTCAAGAGGAATGGGCCGAAAACCGGCCCGAGAACCAGGGGATTTTTAATTTTTTTCTTTTAAATTAATCGCATAAATGACTTTGGAATTTTTATAAATACTTACACTGCTCAAATAATTCCAAGAAAATTCTTGAAAATAGATGGACACTAAAAGTATTTAATCAAAATATATCCAAACCATTTAGTGATTAATTTATTTATTAAATAATTACTGGAATGCTCTTTGTAGTATTAAAAATTATTTACGGAGCTCCAAAATTTCACGGAAAATTTCAAAGAGTACTTTAGGGCATGGAGAATATTTCAAAAATTTTCCAGCCATGATTTTTAAAGAAAGTTTGAATTTCCTTAATACTTTCACTTGATAACTTTCTTTTGTCTTTTTATTTAATTTTTGGAAAATGATTTATTTAATGATTTTTAATCCCGAACGAAAATCGGGTTGTGACAAATCTACCCCCTTACAGGAATCTCGTCCCGAGATTCGGGGTAGAAAGAAAAATGGTGTGGTTGGATTGGGTTGGCCGACTAACTTATACGGTTTTCTTTTCTGGCTCACGCTGACTCAAACTGACCAAACTCGGACAGCTGAACCTGCTGGCATCAAACTTGGTGTTTTACTGCCTTTGCCAAAACTGCACTAGCTGGTCTTGAACACTTTGACCTCTGCACATTCTTTAGACTGCACACTTCACAACCGCATCTTCGGCAATCTGAGAATTCCCTTTGACTCAAAACCGATGAAATTGTTCTGGAAACCTTGAAATTCACTTTCTGGAACCACGGTCTCTCAGTTTCGCTTTGAACTGCTCTTCAGTTGAAGGACAGGCTTTTCGAGCAGCTGCTTGCTTTGCCTTTATCTGACTGCGTGTGCCTTGAGTTATTGTTTCTTTTGGCTGAATTGCGGCCATGACTGCTTGGCGTGTGTCTTAGATTCAAGCTTGTTAACTTAGGATTGATGTAGCTCCGCTAACGGCTTGCAACGGACTCCCTTGATTACAACCCTACCTGCTTCACAGGGTTGAACCTCTGAGCAAAACAGTTACGGGGTAAATCGAATTTGACTTCAAGCTCACTTCACTAGGGTGGATGGGCTTTCATCTGACTACGGCTGATGAGGCTACTGCCCTTGGGAATAATTGACTTATCTGATTTATAGGGAACTTGGATCGGTAGAACAGATTCATCGTCATTCCCTCGAAATGAAGTTCTGACAAATCTCTTTTATTCCGGGAAGGCTTAGAATATATCTTTCAATTGACAATAGAAAGTTCCTGATAAAACTGATTCCGGTTCACCTTTACAACGAGTATCCATGCTTTCGCCTGACCACGAACAAACGCACTACCATCTTTGGGTTTGTCCCTCATCTCTCTAATTTACTAAGAACCTTGACTTTACAAGTGGGACCCTCCTTTGATCGATCGAAAAGAGGCAAAGACTGTGCACTTTTATTCCAGGGACTTTTGGAACTCAACACTCAACTGATGATCGGGAATCCTTCCGAAAGGGTTACTCTCATACCACTATCGAGCATCCTGACTCTTGATTGACTTTCCCATCAGTTGTACTACTGACATGACTCTTTTGCTTCTGGCTTGACTGAGGCAATCAACCTTCTGCCCGGGTTGTTCAGCGGCCGGCTTGTGGAATGAACACTGGCCACTTTACCAAACCACATCAAAATGGTATTCTAGCAAATTCTTATTTTGTTGGTTCTCGTATCATTTCTTAACTTTGAATGCTGACAGGTTCCCAAACTTTGATGAAACTGATGAACCATCGAGAACTGCCTTTGAAACAACCAAGGGTTCCTGTTGTTGGTTTCACAAGTTCACTTTCGACCCTTGAGTAGAGGTGGCTTGTTGAGACGAATTCTCCATAGCATACTTGGGTGGCTGGATGTTCTGGCCTGACATTAGGATCCATTCGCTTCTTTGCAGGGTGACGAGGAATTTTACTGATGTCTTCTAGGAAACATCGAGGTGGTTTCCAAGAACTGGAATGGTTGCCTTGAACTAAGGATAACCATTCCTGATCCATATTCACCGCTAGGGTGCAGCTACGCTTCATGCTTTCTAGTGAAACTTACAAGATTGAGAGTGCGGGCATTTCTCCCATGATGTCATTACCAAACTTTCGTCATTCTTCTCATTTCCTTGAGATGCTACTAATTCTGACTTTTAAGGAGGTCACACCAGTTGGATATTACTGTGGTCTGAACATTCGCATTTCCTTGATTCGTGTTCACACCACTAAGGTGCTATTGCTAATCACCATGTACTTATGACTTTAAAGGTTATGGGATTCCAGTAATTCATATATAATGTTCCACTCGAACATTTTGTGCACCTTCCCATACTCTTCATGTATCCATTATACGACCCTTTTGATGTATCTCCAGAGGTTAAAGGCTTCAATGGTCCAACCATTCACACATCTTTGATCAATCGTTTACTTCTTGCTGTTAGCAATTTTGTCTTGAGGCCTAACCAAAACTGGAATCAGACCCGTTTTATCATGGTGTGCACTCGTCTGGGTCTGCAGACTCATGACTGGAACTGAAATGTGCACTGGCTTGCGAGCCTCGTTTACCATGCCTTTGTTACTACTGGTGGTCTTCATAGGGGTTGGAGCTGGTTGATGATCATGAGTGTCATCACCATTGGTGGTGCCAACCACGAGTGGACAGACGGACTGTCGGGTTGTCCCATGGTCTTCCTCATCTTTAGTTAGAACCGAATTCAACCGACAGCTCTTGGGCACATGGTCTGTTCCCTCACACAAGAAACATGTGACCTTGCTCATGGGGCATTCTTCTAGTACATGGGTGTCATCATCACAAAGTCAAGTGTGGTTGCACATGCTCACAGTGTGTCCAACTTCTCCATAGCGAGTACATGCTTTGAGCCCCATTTCTTTTTCACTGGTGCCTTCAAAGATTGCTTCCTCCTCGTGAGAGGATACCTCTTTTGACTCATCATCCTCTAGCTTGGGTGGTCCATAAAGCCTAAGATGACAGGTTAGCTGACGTGCAAGATGGAAAGTATTCCTTCCTAGGCGTCGGGGAATCTTCTCCGCATCTTCGGGAGTAAACTCTGTACCATTGACAATCATCTTGCTGGTACATCTTGTATTCCATTCTGGTGCCTTTCTCTTCTTTGGGTTGGATGGTGGCATACCAAAACTATGGCTAATTGGTTGACCGGAAACATTCTTCCTTCGGGGACACTACATCTCATCATTTGTCTATGTCCTGGCGTACACTTTCCATGAACTGTGTCTTACATCATGACCTTGCTCCTTATAACCATAGAAGAGGTCATGTGTTCCCTTTTGGCTGGATGGCGGGGTTGGTGCCTTCTTCTCCTAAAATCTTGACGACAAACTCGCGGGAGTACCAGGGCTAACATCTGTTGCTGCTGATTCTGCCATTGCACCAGTTGCATCACCATGGCCACTAACTGCGTCTGATTGGCCACTACCTGGGCTAGGATTGGATTCCGGGGAGAAAGAAGTGGAGTGCTCGCTGGGTTGCTCTGAGCTAATCAAAGGGACTACTGTGGTCTTGATTTACTGACACTGCCCCTGACTTTACCCATCTGTTGCCGGAGAAGAAGGGAGAGGGGAAAGAAGAGGTTAAACTAAAGATGAGACCTTAGTCCGCTTGATTACTGATCTGATGTGGGTGTAATTTTATTGTTCAAGTTGATTAAGCACACAACCTAGTATGGTCACATCCCCACCACTGATGTGAACCATACACCTGCACACAGCAAACAACACACGACCTAGAAACTACTGATACTATTCTTTCGGGAAGGATTGGGTTTAGGCAAACTCCGGGAAGACTTCGCTTGAAACCTCGGGAAGCGCTGACTCTGAGCTGCTCGGCTTGAACTCCTTGCTTGAAACTTGGAGTGGACTTGGCTTTCGGATGGCGCTCCAGGCATAACCACTAGAGAGTTGGAGGGGAAAGGAGAGAAATTGACAAATCATTTTTCAAAGACTCCAGAGGGATAGAAGAGATATTTTTGCAAATAGAGTTTTTGCAAAACTAGTCCTTAGGGGCTTTGACCATTGGCTCAACCTACAGTCGAGATGGCTCTGATACCAACTTGTCACACCCAAAAATTCAAACCCGAATTTCCAGACTATTTTGTGTATTTAATCCCTGTCCAGGCATCAACCAGGGTACACAAAATGACAAATTAATACACAGGTCCATACGTATAAATAAAGCATATAAATACTTATAGGAAAAGAGGCACTTAGTCCTCGCACTAAAAAGAAAACAGCAACAGCGGGAAAAGACGATCCTAGCGAGGCTTCAGCTCCACTCCACAGACAAACTCAACTGGGGTCTGAGCCTTGGTCCTCAAACACCGTCTTCAACTCAGAAGCACTACACTTCTGAAGGGGGAAGAATTTGCAAGGCTGAGTACAACCAACGTACTCAACAAGCCACACCAAGGAAATGAAGAAATGCGAAGGAAGGCAAGGAGAGGCTTGTGGCTACTTTGCGGTAAGGCGGTTGCAAAACACTTTATTTCGGAAACTGGATAAACTGTTGAGTAGTTAAGTCAGTATTAATCCTCCACTGAACAACGTTATCCCCATGTTGAACAAGCCCAACCATTCACCTATACTAGTCATGTTCCATTAATCAGGGTTTTCAAGGTGTGATACTAATCACGGTGAGCTCGGTTGATCGCCCCATTACTGCGGGCACGGCTATTCGAATAGTTTTACTCTGGTCAGAGGTGTACAACTGTACCCACAAGACACATCTACACGACACGGTCTCCCGTGCGCCGGAATACCACCATGGTACCTCGAAAAGGAAACCGTGCACCGGTCACCCTTGCCGATGGGTTCGTCAGCTAGGGGAGGCTACACTACGAGACCCACCTTACCCATTTCGTCTTGTGGCTTATGGTTTGCACGGTCATTCTCCCGAGGGGTCCTATGAACCGGTCCTTAATTGCCATGGGTGCGACAAGCACAAACCATGCACCCACAGCCCACCATTTAGTCATATTTTAGTTGGGATATTACGACCAATAAAATATGGCTAGGTGTTTCGAGTTTGCAGCTCATCTGATCTAATTATAGATAGTGTGATTATGCCATTTAGTGAGCTAGTGGTAATTAAGCATGGCTAAGCATATGATTCTGGCGAAAGTCACGCATGTGACTAAAGCTAGTCAAATTATCACCCAATGTTTGAAAAGGACGATTATCAAGAGGTATGGCACAAGCAAGATGGTAGGTAATCCCATCATTTCATATAATTAGCAAAACAATGCAATTTGATTTGCAAATAGTAAAACATTTATGAAAATGGGTTCAAATGCTTCAAGGGAAGTGTGACTTGCCTTGCTTCTTCCAACCAACTTCTGAACTCTTCGCGAGCGCGAACCACCGAAACGACAGAAACTACATGCTGGCACACGAAACGAGGGAAAACCCTAATAAAAACCAAATAACAGTACATGAAAAGTAAACCAACATGTAGAGTTCAATTTTAGATAAATTTTACAATTTGAATGGCCCAATTTGGAGTTCGAATGAATTAGATATGAATTTTAGAAGTTTTGGACCATTTAAATGAATTTTTGAAATTTATTAAATTTATTGCGCCATTTTTATTTATTTTTCAAAGGAAAAAGGCTGATGCTGACGTCAGCAGCCGAGGGCTGATGTCAGCGGGCTTGGGCGCGGCATGACGTCGGCGAAGCCGGATGTTGACGTCGGCGGCTAGGGCGGCGTCGGCGGCTAAGAGCTGCCAGATTAGCCACGGCAATGGCGCGGTCCATGGGCCGGTCTACCATGGACCAAGTCCACGGCGGTCCACGGGCGCACGCGCCACGTGGCGCACACGTGGCGCCGACGCGGCAGCCACGCAGCGACCACTCGGCAACCACGCGGCAGCCACGCAGGTGGCCGGATGGATGGGCACGATCTGCCACAAGGCAGATCGGGCGGTTGAAAGGCGGCGACTACTGACGACGGCCGGCGACGACGCACGCGGCGACACACGCGGCCCGATGGTCACCGGCAGTGGCCATCGGTGCGGCGGCGAGCGGCGAAGGACGGCGGAGGAGGGCAAAAAGGCGGAGAGGGGAGGTGGCTCACCGAGCATGGCGGGAGAGGCGGCGCAGGCAGACGGCAGCGAGCGGCGCAGAGGCCGGCGCTCGGGACGACGGCGCGGCGGCGATCCGACCGTGGTTAGCGACGGCGAAGGGGCGGCCAGCGTTCTAGGAGACGCGGCGGAGCCGATGGAGGGGATGGCACAGCTCGGGGAACGGCGAGGCGGCGGGAAGTAGCGGCCGGAGGTGGCTATGATGGTGGCGGCCGGGTCGCACGGCGGCAAGGCGCTTCGGTGGCGATCCAGGCGCGGGAAGCGGCGGCCGGGGTGTGGCAGGACACGGGGAACGTGGCGGTGTCCATGGCGCTCGGCGACGGGGCTCGGAACAGCGATGGCGCTCGGCGGAGTGTGGCGGTGAGCGACGGAGAGAGGGGAGACGCAGGGAGAGGCGGTGAGAGCGCGGCGGGCTCAGGAAGATTGGGGAAAAGGGAGAGGGAGCTCGGCGGGGCGTTATATAGGCTCGAGGAGAGGCAATGGTGTCCGAGGGCAGCGGAAACGTGGGGAGAGGCGGTGGCCGGCGGCGGAAAAGGCGCGGGGATTAAATGGCGATTTAAGGCGGAGAGATTTAGAGGAAATGCGGCGGCGTGATCGCGCGGCGTTAAAACACGCGCGGGAGCGGTAGGGTGCGCGGCATATGTGGCGTGAGGGAGCACGAGGTCGGCGGCAATGGCAGTGCGGCCGGAGGTCGGGGATGACAGGTACGCAAAAAAGACTTCAAGGGGAATGGGCCGAAAACCGGCCTAGGAACCAGGGGGATTTTTAATTTGTTTTTCTTTAAAATTAATCGCATAAATGGTTTGGAATTTTTTAAATACTTCTAGTGCTCAAATAATTCCAAGAAAATTCTTGAAAGTAGATGGACACTCAAAGTATTTAATAAAAATATATCTAGACCATTTAGTGATTAATTTATTTATTAAATAATTGCTGGAATGCTCTTTGCAATATTAAAAATTATTTCTAGAGCTCCAAATTTCACGAAAAATTTTAAAGAATACTTTAGGGCATGGAGAATATTTCAAAAATATTTCCAGCCATGATTTTAAAAGGAAGTTTGAATTTCCTTAATACTTTCACTTGATTACTTTCTTTTGCCTTTTTATTTAATTTCTAGAAAATGATTTATTTAATGATTTTTAATCCCGAACAAAAATCGGGTTGTGACATTGATCTATCTGTTGGCAAAATTTATAGTTTAGCTAAAGATCTAACCCAACTTAGTCTCTGTTGGCCGATTCAGAAGTGTAAGTTGGAGTCCTAAGCTGATTGGAATTCTGCTAAACGAGTGTTGTTTTGTGATGTTGATAGACGAGACCGAATCCTATACAAGTTGGAGTCCAAAGCTGACTTGACCACACCATCGTCATATAAACATTGTCGGTTCGGCGTTACTTCAGAGAGAGAGAGTATCTACAGAGAGAGAGATATATACCCCCTGCACATTCTAGAAAACTGTGTGTGGAAATTGTTCATTAGTCATCTTTTGGTTCATATATTCAGTTTTGAGGATCCCCTGAAAAAAGTGAAAAAAAATTAAAAAAGGGGCAAAAAAAGAGAAAAAACGAAAAGAAAAAAAGAGAGAAAAAGGGCTGATATTCTTTTTCGTTCCTGTTGTTCTGGGTGGTGTGAGTTGTGATTTCCTTGGTGTGTAGGCTCGCATCTCTAGCACGGGCTAGGCTAGGACCAACATAGTACCACCATTGAACGATTATTCGACTCGCTTGACTAATGTGGTTTCTAGTTTTCCTTTGGAGAGAGCAGCCCACCTACAGCTCTACATTTCCGGCTACAACTTCATAGGTTGTTCTTGCTACTGCTACACCGATACACCTCTCCCAAGGTAACCGACTTGTTGGTTGCCGTCACCTCTTGTCAGACAAGGTAAGAACTGGTAAGAGCTTGTGTGGACAAGTTTTGAGGGAGTGCCTTGCAATAGCCACATCCTATTAGTTGTAGGGCTTTTATTCCTTCACTTGTTTTCCTTGTTGTCTCTATTTATTTTATAATGGCAGGAACGGAGGACGGCAAGGATATGGCGCATTCTCCTCGTACAAAGGGCATTATGCAACATTTTAAAAGGCAGGTGAGGGCACACATGGAAGGTGTTGATAATGATTTGGAGGTGACAAATGAAAAGATGAGACAATTGGAAGTAACGCAGATTACAACCGACGTCCGGCTGGCTGGTTTGGAGGCATCTGTGACATCCATCAACAACAATCTTAATAATCTTCTCAGGCATTTCGACAACTTTCATGATGTGAATGACCCAACACTTCATGAAGATGATGGATCAGCCGATGATAATATGGATAACTATTCGGCTATCCAAAACATGGGAGTAACTACCGGCGCTTAAATTGTAATCGACCACGTATGGATTGTCACACCCTGATTTCTCATCCAGGATAAAAAATCATTAAATAATTATTTTTCTACAAATAAAATAAAATTAAAAGCAAATTACTCAAGTGAAATTAATAAGAAAATAAAAATTTTCTTTAAAAGTCATGGCTGGAAATATTTTTGAAATATTCTCCATGCCCAAAAGTATTCTTTGAAACTTTTTGTGAAATTTCGGAGCTCCAAAAATAATTTAAATATTACAAAGATCATCTATGCAATTAAAATAAAAAACAATTAAAATCCCTCCCCCTCCTCCTGGACCGCCGGCCCATCTCTCCTTCGCTCCCTTGGCCCAACAGCCCATTTCTTTCTTGGCCCAGCGGTTTCCCTCCTTGGCCCGGCCGCCCCCTCTCACCCTTGCGCGCGGCCCAACTCCCTTCCCTCCCCGTTGCACCGTGGCCCAGCCAGCCCAGGCCGTCCCCCGCAAGTAGGTCGTGTCTTCCTTGAGCAGTAGCACCTATTCATCTCCTGATTGAACACAAGCTTCGCCACCCCGTTTGATCTTCCTCCGCGGTTGATTTCCCTCCAAATTAACTACAAAAAGCAGTTACTCTCCGCTTCATCAATCCCCCATGTTTTCACCAATAAATAGTGCTCTAATTCATTGAATTTAACTCTCTTTGAGTGGCCGCCATGGATGGCCGACCGGCGAGCTCCTCGGTCGTTCCCCTCCTCAGCACGCCCTTCCCCCTCCCCTCCGGCCTATAAAAGGGAGCCCCCAGCCCCCTCCTAACTCCCCCATGCTGCGAACCTCTCTTCCTCTCCTCCGGTCGCCGCGGCACTCCTCCCGCGCTATGCGACGTCGCCGTTGCACCTCCGGCCACCCCTCCTAGTCAACCAGAGTCATGGAAAACCTCGGCAATGCCGTCCTCGGTGTCGCAGCCACCTCCCCTTCCTCGGCCAAGCCCTTTTTCGCCTAGAACCTGCCAAAACCTCGCTGCCCGTGGTGCCTCTCGCTCGGCCTCATCGGTGCCACTCCGACAGCCCTGCCGCCTTGCCAGAGTGCTACCCGATGAAATCATATTCTTTACCGGCATCATGGCATCGCCTACTTCCTCGGCCATCCCTTCATTTTGCCCAAGTCCACCGATAGCACGCCGCAGGTGGCAAAAGGTGAAGAACGTCGTCATTCTCCACCTTCAACAACCCGTGCCACCTCTGCCGACACCTACGCCTTGCCGTGCTTGTCCTTGGCATGCCCTTCCTCGAGCTCGGATACCACCGAAACACCACCCCCGTGTCGGCACCCGTGCGCCGGCATTTCCTTTGCTCGCCGCCGTGCACCCTGCGCCGCCTCTTCTCATCGTTGTGCGGCCGGTGAGCTCCTTTCTCCCTCTCCGTCCTCACTCGTTGATGTGAGTCCTTGCCCACTGTCGTCATTCTACCCTTTTTCCTGGTAAGAATAATTAATTAAAAATTGCACAATAAATCAATTTAATTTTTAGAATTTATTTAAATGGTCCAAAACTTCTAAAATCCATATCTAATTCATACGAACTCCAAATTGGGCCATTCAAATTGCAAAATTCATCTAAAATTAAGCTCTACATGTTTGTTTACTTTTCATGTTCTGTTTATTTTGTTTTTATTAAAGTTTTTTTCTCGTTTTAGTGCCAACGTGTAGACTTCGTCGTTTCAGGAGTTCACGCTAGCGAGGAAAAGAAGATTTGTTCGAAGAAGCAAGGCAAGTCATGTCATTTTGATCATATTGCTATCACAGTTTACAAAATTATATTTACTTAAATTATTGCATTTCGCTTTATTAAATTCTCGCGTCTATCACTGTTTTATTTAGCCTTACCAGCTATCCTTGTTATAGCCCTATTACTTGTATTATTATGATCCTTGATAACCCTAGGGAAAGTAAAACTAGTGAGCACTTTCTATATGTGGTACTCACTAGCAAACTTAGCAATATGCTTAGCTGTGCTTGAATAGAAACAGTTAGATGTTTTCAATAATTAGACTAAGGAATAACTTATAAATAATGGAAAGATTGGTTGTTTAGCTATGGCAATAAAATCCCCTTCAAAATTCCCCAAACATGTTTTTGGCTAGGCATGGGGTGCTTCGTTTTGCTAGTCGCACCTTGGCCGTCATAAGGACCGGTCTTCGGGCCTCTATTACAAAGCATATTCCATACAACCACCTGTCTAATGGGTAAGACCTAACACATCGGCTAGTGCGGTCATAAACAAAAAACACACGGATAGGGGCGGATGAGATCCTAGCTGGGCTGACGTCTCTAGCAAGTGAAGGCTCAGGACGAGTTCAAGATGCCGGGGGCATAGATTGTCTTCTCGACCCAGGGCGCCTGGCGGGGGAAGTCTATGTCGGTATTCCTTTGTTTAGGGCAGTACTAAGTGATGAGTTATGTCGTGGCTTCCGCTCATCTGCTATGGTGGCATGTGGCACGTTGCAACAAGTGAGGAAGACATGTCTGGTGGGTAAACATGTACACCTCTGATCAGAGTAAATCTATTCAAATAGCCGTGCCCTCGGTTATGGGCGAGCCGAGCAACGTACCCAAGTTAGAATTTAATTCTGTTTAAAACTAAAATAATTAGAGTTAGCACATGTTGGCCTGAGTTAAGGCAGGATCACGATGGAGCGCGGCTTGATAAATATTGACTAGAGATAGGCTCATGTTTATTCAAAGGCCTTTTAAATATTTAAATGCTTTTAAATGCTGGTTTTCTTCAAAATAGGCTTATATATGAATTCTTTGTACCCCCTTGCATTATTTGCATTTTCCCAGCATGGCTTGTTGACTACGGTGGTTGTACTCAGCCTTGCAATTCCTTCCCCCTTTCAGAAGTGTAGTGCTTCTAAGTCAAAGACGGGGTAGTGGACCAAGGCTCAGACCCCAGTTGAGTTTGCTTGTGGTGTGGAGATGAAGCCCCGCTAGGATCGTCCTTCTTTTCCGCTGAAGTTTTTATTCGAGTGCGAGGACTAAGTGTCTGTTCTGTAAGTATTTATACGGTTTAATTTACATTTGGATCTGTGTATTGATTTGTCATTTTGTGTACCCTGGTTGATTCCTGGACAGGGATTTAATACACAAAATAGTCTGCAAATTTTGGGCTAAATTTCTGGGCGTGACAAGTTGGTATCAGAGCCACCTCGACTGTAGGTTGAGCCAAATGGTCAAACACTTGAGGACAAGTTTGTGAAAACCTTATTTGCGAAAATGTCTCTTCTATCCCTCTAGAGTCTTTGCAAAATAATTTGTCAAATTTCTCCCCTTCTCTCTCCGACTCTCTAGTCATTAAGCCTGGAGCGCCAACTAGAAGCCTTCATTGAAGTCAAGTCGAGCCTCAAACTTCAAGCAAGAAGATCAAGCCAATCAGCCCAGAGTCAGCGCTTCTCGAGGATCAAGTGAAGTCCCTTCAGAGCATACCTAAACCCAATCCTCCCTGGAAGTGTAATATTGGTAGTTCCTAGGTCGTGTGTTGTTTGCTATGTGTAGGTGCATGGTTTACGTTAGTGGTGGGGATGTGACAATACTAGGTTGTTTGCCTAATCAGCTTGAACCCTAAAAGTACACGCACATCATATCAGTAGGAAAGTGGATTAAGGCCTTATCTTTAGCAAACCCTCTTTTCGACCTCTTTTGTCTCGTCAGCAGTTGGTCAGTGCCAAAGAGAATGAGAATAGCAAGAAGAACAACAGTATCAACAGTAGTGTAGTGTGTTGAGGTTAGAAACCATTGGGTCAGACAAGGTAACAATCTCCAGCCTATGCCGGAAACCCCGTTCTCGATCAGTTTCTGGTTCCCAAGATCAAACGATGAATGTGCAAGATGTGGATGCAGCGGATGCAAAGACAGATACAGAAGACACAGCAGTAGAACCAATGGTAGCATATACAAGCTCACTATCAAAATCAAGATTAGATTCATTACCTTCCAATGCAAGCACCAACGATTACTGTCAGTATATAGCTATGACCCCAGCAGACCAACATATGTAAGCCGTCATCAACCTCAGACCCAACAAAGTGTCATCTAAAGTGGTTATGGTGTACAATGACAATGTTTGCAAAGCGTTCGACCGCTCTCGGAACTTGTATGCCCAAAAACCGACTGATGATGAGGTGTTAATCACAAGAAGAAAGAAAGCTTTGGACCAACTACTCGGCAATAATTATGGTGCACCATAGTCCAACTCTGTGAAGAGGATGGTCACACGTTTCTTGTGTGAGGGAACAAGTCATGTGCTTAAGTACTATTAACGGAAGTCAACACTAGCAAAGACAATGGAAGACAAGTAGTTTCTCAAAGGTAGTTCAATGTAAAAGTATCAATGTCAACAAGTTACAGACACTATCGTCAACATCAGCCGTGCACCCCATGTTGTTCTAGCTCAACAGCCTAGCGAGTAATCACAGGAAAGTGGCACCAACAACAGGAAGGTTTTGTCTGTTTTGGCTACTAAGAAGATCGACATTTCTCCAAGAAAAATCAATAGTCAAGGCAGTGTTCTTGTTGGAACCTCAATAAGCAATGGAAAGGACAAATCAACCTTGTTAGGACCACAAAAAGAAAAAGCCATGTCAATTGGAAATTCTACCAATAAAGGTCAACAACGGTCTACAAGTCTTTGATGTTCAAGAACCGCACACGACACCCTGAAGTTTCATGGCAGTTATGTATAAAGAAGGAAATATTGAATAAAATCTAAGATATACCATTTCTCTTCTTTCGTGATATATCTTGAGTATCCAAAAACAAGTAAACTTGTGTAGCTGCCAGTGTTTTTCCTTTCCCCTGACTTGTTGTGGTTCTATTGAGCTTGACAACATGATTACCAGTCAAGGAAAAAACTGGCTAACTCATGAAGTGAAAATGGTTGGACCATTGGAACCTTCAATATTCGGAGATACATCAGAAAGGGTCGTATAATAGACACCTCAAGAGTATGAGAAGAAGATGCACGAAATATTTTAGTGTGACATCATATAAGGATTACCGAAACTTTCTAACTTTGGAAGTCATATGGAAATGGTAAGCGGCAACAACACTCTAGTGGTGTAAACACGGATCAAGAATGGTTATTTTTAATTCAAGGCAATAAGGTTAGCTTCGAGAATGATTTCCACGTTTCCCGAAAGTCGGCAAAAAATTATTTCATACATGGGTCGAAAAGATACAAAAGTCAGGTCCAGAAAGGTGTAGCCAACACATCATAATGTATGTCAGAAAATCCTGCTTAGTGAATCATCTCCACTCAATAATTGAAAGGGGACTTGTTTTGACAAACAGAAACTCTCGGCAACAGCAAGGTTAGGCAGAAGCAGAATAGCCATGCCAGCAGTTACAACCAATGAAATTTTTTTTAATCGGGAGTCATTATGTTCAAAAATTGCATGAGAGTCATTCTTACGTGGAACCTCCCACAATCATTTGGGTGCTGAGTTTCAAACGCCCCTGGGATGAAAGTGTACCGTCATTGACTCATTTCGATTGATTGATGGAGCATCCAATTTTCAAGTCAAGGTTCCTAGTAAATAAGAGGAATGTGGGACAACCTCAAAAAATGGCAGTGTATTTGTTCGCGGTCAGGCGAAAGCGTAGCAACTTGTTTTTAAAGGTGAACTCGAAGATAAGTTTAGTTATACCTCGTAACCATTTTGCTTGGAGAATCAACCCCGTGGAGCATATTAAGTTGCTATCAAAGGAATCAGTTGCGAGATGTTAGCAGAGTTACATCAATCCCAAGTTAACAAGCTCGAATCTAAGGCACACCCCAAGCTGTCATGACAACAGTTCAACCAAAAGAAGCAATAACTCAAGGCACTTGCAGGCAGATCATGTAGCTTCTTGAAACGCCTGTCGTTCGTGTCAAGAGCAATGGAAGCAAAATTTAGAGGTTGTGGTATTATGAAAGTTCATTTCAAGGTTTTAGGAACAACTCCACCAGCTTCAAGTCAAAGTGAATTCTCAGAATGCCAAAGGTGCCTAGGTCAAATGTGTAGTCTAAGGATCGTTGAACTCCTGCAACCAGATCAGAGTCAGTTGTTAGGGAGAGTCAGAAAAGAAACCGTAGGGGCCAGCAGACCAACCCAGCCTCACCATACCTTCTTTCTTTCTAGCCCCAAATCTCGGGACGAGATTCCTATAAGGGGTAGGTTTGTCACGCCCAATTTTTGTTCGGGATAAAAATCATTAAATAATTCATTTTATAAAAATTAAATAAATTAAAAGTAAATTAATCAAGTGAAATTAATAAGAAAATAAAATTTTCCTTTAAAAGTCATTTGGAAATATTTTTGAAATATTCTCCATGCCCTAAAGTATTCTCTGAAATTTTCCGTGAAATTTTGGAGCTCCAAAAATAATTTAAATATTACAAAAATCATCTATGCAATTAAAATAAAAAACAATTAAAATCCCTCGCCCTCCTCCTAGGCCACTGACCCATCTCTCCTTCTATCCCCTGGCCCAGTGTTGACGGTAGAAATGTCACGCACTGGCCTGAGAGGTCTGCTTAACTCTAGTGCATGTCCAAATCTTGCTTGTGAGGTTCGTAGGGCGTGCCAGTTGGTTTGATCCAGCAACCAACAAGAAACAAAGAAAGAAAACAAAGTTAGTCTATAAACGATAGCTGATCGGCTAGTGGCCAATGACATATCGTTTGATATTGAGCCGATGTTGTATGCACAGAATCAGCGATGGGAAATTAGTATCTAATTGATCGGCTGTAGGTATTCATAATATACAATCTAAGTCTCAAAATACGTTTAAACCAAGTGATTGGGATAGATCGACAGTATGCCGAGACAGTATAAATCACTTAAGTCTAAAAGTACTTTAAGATAAAGATTACACTTATTTATAGCATAGCCAATGTCATAAACCTAACATTTATCGGCTAATACTCCGATACTACTTTATACTAAGATATCAATATAGATTGATAACAGATTGATACAAATAGGAACCGATCAAGTGTCAAGATATCCTAACAGATTGATAACGAGCATAACATATTTTATCACAGTGAGATCTTAATATAAAGGGCAGATTTAGCATATCAAGTAAACATATAAGAAACAAGATAGCTAAAACAGGTAAAATCGGCTGAAACCCCAATACTATCTCTAATAGCAATCATGAGACAAGGTAGATATTATGATTCTATATATTGCTTAGTGGGTCAGACTCAACCGATGCAGCACTAAGCGTAAATAGAAGCATAAGATCTAAACAAGTTGATGGGAACCTTTCGAGATGGTGGATACACTATATAATCCAAGTCGACGTCGAAATCTAACCGTATCAGTTGTTTTCTAGTAACAGAGACTAGCCGATTAGGGTTAGACATCAATATCGATCTAGATTATATAGTATATATGATAACTCGACGATTTACGTAAACTGGATTAGTGTCATAAAGATGAAAGCACTAATCCCGAGAGCGCAAGCCGCCATAACAAGCTTTACCTCTTCGTCAGAGATCGAACCCGATGCAGCCCAACTCAAAGCAATAACTCATCGAAGTAATTGAAAGGAAAAAGATGGCGATGCGCCGAAGTTGTATTGAACTGATTGTTATTTGATTACATGGTCGTGGGTCATATTTATACCGAGATACAAGATACGTCCTTCTCCGACACGACTCTTATCTCTATTACAATTCAAGTTACAGATAAGTCCCTTAGGCGGACTCTTACCGACATACTCTATAAGGAAACTATTTAAAATAACCTAATCAGTAGATACAATTGCCTTTTTTGGACTCTATCCACATATGGCAATCCTCATGAAGCACTTAAAATGAATACGATGATGATTCCAATGTTACCTTACCGGAATCGGCTATACCGGCTTATCTTGTCCGATTCGGTATCGATCAATGAACACCTTAGTCGATTCGATTATTAGTCGACGAACTCTCTAGCCGATTCGGTCTGCAATTGGCGCACACTTTGTTTTTGAGAATCCCGATTTCCTCCTAATCGGCTTCGTCCTTAACTCCAAATCTGATGCATGATTTACAAAATTTGGTCGTTAACACCTAGCAGCCCCCTTTCTTTCTTGGCCCAGCAGCCTTCCTCCATGGCCCAGCCGCCTCGCCTCTCTCCCTTGCGTGCGGCCCAACTACCTCCCTCCACTTTGCACCATGGCCTAGCCAGCTTAGGCCCTCCCCTGCAAGGAGGTCATCGTCTTCCTCGAGCAGTCGCGCCTGTTCATCTCCTGACTGAATACAAGCGCCACCAACCCATTCGATCTCCCTCCTCGGTTGATTTCCATCGAAGTTAACCACAAAAATTTGTTCCTCTCCTCCTCAACATCAATTCCCCCATATTTCCCCCAATTAATAATGCTCTAATTCGTCAAATTTAACTCTCATTGAGTGGCCGCCATGGATGGCTGGCCGGCAAGCTCCCCGATCGTTCCCCTCCTCGGCACGCCCTTCCCCCTCCCCTCCGGCCTATAAAAGGGAGCCGCTAGCCCCCTCCTCACTCCCCCACGCTGCGAACCACTCTCCCTACTCCAACCGCTGCGCCACTCCTCCGGTGCTATGTGACGCCGCTATTGCACCTCCGGCCACCCTTCCCAGTCAACCAGAGTTGTGCAAAACCTCGGCAATGCCATCCTCGGCGTCGGAGCCACCACCCCTTCCTTGGCCAAGCCCCGTTTTCACCTAGAACCCGCCGAAACCTCGCTGCCCATGGTGCCTCTCCCATGGCCTCGTCGGTGCCACTCCGGCAGCCCCTGCCGCCTCGCGGGAGTGCTACCCGACGTCATCATATTCTTTACCGGCATCGCCTACTTCCTCGACCACCCCTCCATTTTGTGCAAAGTCTATCGGTAGCACGCCTCAGCCGGCAACCGGTGAAGAACGTCGTCATTCTCCCCCTTCGGCATCCCCTCCTCGTTGAGCCGGGCGTTGCTAGCCCGTGCCACCTCTACCGACGGCTATGCCTCGCCGTGCTCATCCTTGGCATGCCCTTCCTCGAGCTCGGATGCCACCGAACACCACCCCAGTGTCAGCACCCGTGCGCCGGCTTTTCCTCCGCTCGCCGCCGTGCACCCACACTGCCTCTTCTCGCCGTCGTGCGCCCGGTGAGCTCCTTTCTCCCTCTCCGCCCTCACTTGCTGACGTGAGCCCTTGCACGTTGTCGTCATCCTGCCCTTTTGCCGAGCAAAAATAATTAATTAAAATTGTACAATAAATCAATTTAATTTTAAAAATTCATTTAAATGGTCCAAAACTTCTAAAATCCATGTCTAATTTATATGAACTCTAAATTGGGCCATTCAAATTGCAAAATTCATCTAAAATTGAGCTCTATATGTTTGTTTACTTTTCATTTTCTGTTTATTTTGTTTTTATTAGAGTTTTTCTCGTTTTCTGTGCCAGCGTGTAGATTTCATCGTTCAGGGAGTTCGTGCTCATGAGGGAAAGAAGATTTGTTCGAAGGAACAAGGCAAGTCATGTCATTTTGATTATACTGCTATCACAGTTTACAAAATTATGTTTATTTAAAATATTGTATTTCCCTTTATTAAATTCCCGCGTCTATCACTGTTTTATTTAGCCTTACCAATTATCCATGTTATAGCCCTATTACTTGTATTATTATGATCCTTGATAACCCTAGGGAAAATAAAACTAGTGAGCACTTTCTATATGTGGTACTCACTAGCAAACTTAGGAATATGCTTAGCTCTGCTTGAATAGAAACAATTAGATGTTTTCAATAATTAGACTAAGGAATAACTTATAAATAATGGAAAGATTGGCTGTTTAGCTATGACAATAAAAGTCCCCTTCAAAATTCCCCAAACATGTTTTTGGTTGGGCATGGGGTGCTTGGTTTTGCTAATCGCATCTCGGCCATCATAAGGACCGGTCTTCGGGCCTTTGTTACAAAGCATATTCCATACTACCACCTGTCTAATGGATAAGCCTAACACGTCGACTAGTGCGGTCATAAACAAAAAAGACACGGATAGGGGCGGATGAGGTCCTAGCTAGGGCTGACGTCTCTGGCAAGTGAAGGCTCAGGACGAGTTCGAGATGTCGGGGGCATAGACTGTCTGCTTGACCCAGGGCACCAGGCTGGGGAAGTCTATGTCTGTCTTCTTTGTTTTGGTCAGTACTAAGCGATGAGTTTTGTAATGGCTTCCGCCCGTATGCCATGGTGGCATGTGGCACGTCGCAACACGTGAGGAAGACATGTCTGGTGGATGAAGATGTACACCTCTGATCAGAGTAAATCTATTCTAATAGCCTCGCCCTCGGTTATGGGCAAGCCGAGCAATGTACCAAAGTTACAATTTAATTCTGTTTAAAACTAAAAGAATTGGAGTTAGCACTTTTTAGCCGAGTTAAGGCAGGATCGCGATGGAGCACGGCTTGATAAATATTTACTAGAGATAGGCTCGTGTTTATTCAAAGGCCTTTTAAATATTTAAATGCTTTGAAATGTTCATTTTCTGCAAAATAGGCTTATATATGAATTCTTTTTACCCTCTTGCATTATTTGCATTTTCCCAGCATGGCTTGTTGAGTATGGTGGTTGAACTTAGCCTTGCAATTCCTTCCCCCTTTCAGAAGAGTAGTGCTTCTGAGTCGAAGACGGACTTACAAGACTAAGGCTCAGACCCTAGTCAAGTTTGCTTGTGGAGTGGAACTGAAGCCCCACTAGGATCATCCTTCTTTTCCCCTGCTATTTTTCTTCGAGTGCGAGGACTAAGTGCCTCTTCTGTAAATATTTATACGCTTTAATTTACATTTGAGTCTTTGTATTGATTTGTCATTTTGTGTACCCTGGTTGATTCCTGGATAGGGATTTAATACACAAAATAGTCTAGAAATTTTGGGCTAAATTTCCGGGTGTGACATGGATGGAGGACATCGCCGATGTGAGGTACGCAATAATGATGATGTTTTTCATAAGATTAAATTTAAGACACCTCCTTTTGATGGAAAATATGACCCTGTTGCATACATTACTTGGGAAATTGTTGTTGATCAAAAATTTGCATGTCATGAGTTTCCTGAAAACGCACATGTTCGAGCTATCACTAGTGAGTTTACTGATTTTGCTTCTGTTTGGTGGATCGAACATGGTAAAAAAATCATGATAACATGCCTCAAACTTGGGATGCTTTGAAACAGGTCATGCTGGCTAGATTTCCTTCTTATTATGCACGTGATCTATTACATAAGTTGTAACAATTTAGACGGGGTACTAAAAGTGTAGAAGAGTATTATCAGCAATTACAAATGGGTATGTTGCGTTGTAACTTAGAGGAGGATGAGGAACCTGCTATGGCTAAATTTTTGGGTGTTTTGAATCGTGAGATTCAGGATATTGATGAGGACATCACCTACTCGGATACAACCACATTTGGAGCTTTTGATTTAAAGGTGAATGAATTCTTTATCCAGATTGTATTTGATGTTTTTGTTGAAGTGATGCTGCACCATGATGTGTGTTCATTTACATTTTCAGAAATACATAAGTGGATTAAAAAGAGTGTTAAACATACATGGAAGGCATGGAGGACAAAGGAAATTGATTTCGGGGCAAATCCAAGTATTCCCCACGTCACTTTTGGCCAAGGAAAGAAAGAGATCTAATCTAACACGTTTTGGTGTTGAATTCGGACTGCAGGACAACGCTGAATTCAAATGGCCGCCAAATATGCATACGTGCTCTGATTTGGGTCCATGAGTACTTGATGGAAAGTTCTCGGAGTCCTCTTTCCAATGGATCCTTCCTCATTTTCAAATTCAATCCCAATAAGCCGCAATCACAGAAAAAAGGTGTTGCATCACCTATAATGGGCCTGTGGTCTTGTAACTTAATCTGGGACCCTGGCCCAAGTGGAGCCCAAGTGGGGTGCGTCCCAACCAGGTGGAGCACGACTCTAGGGAGCCCTAGGTCATCCTCCCGCCTATATATACCCCACAAGCTGCCATAGAACAACTCGGGTTTTGTTTATGTAAGTTTAGCTATCGCTACTTCCTGATAGACGCGTGTGTCAGCTAGACCATCCATTCTATTTGATTCGAAACCCCACCTTTTCATTTGTCTTCAATCCCTATTATTAATTCAGATTGCTTCTATCTTGTTCTTGCTTGTTTCTTTGATTTGCTTGCAGGAATAAGGTTGATCTGCACCGGCAAGATCAACAACCCACGGAGAGGTGTATCAATCGCTAAGGTGCAACACAATGTCTCGTACGGTTGTAGTCAGATCGTCAACGTTTCTTCCAAATCGTAGTTATCATTAACTCACCGAACGATCGGGACACCCTAGTGCACATCAGATATCCTTGCTTATAAAGATTACAACGATGTTACTCGTTTGTTCCATCTTGCTTGCAAAGCTGGACGTGAAGTACAGGGACGACATGCGGCTTCCAGGACTAATGTTTCTGTAGGAAAAACTAACACTTGGCTGGCCCACACAACTACTACGCCCACAGGACACACTCCACCACCATCTGCATCACCAATTCGAGTTGTTCCTTCCACCTCCGACAGCAAGCCATGTGCTCCTCCAACAAATTTAGACCCAAAGGTTTCCCAAAAGCATACCACTACCGATGGTGCTTCTGCTGTTGCTTCTACAGGGAGAACTAGGAAATTCAGTGTCATCGATGCAAGGGCTATGGGCATGTGCAGCATGACTGTCCTAACAAGCGTGTCATGGTTATCAAAGATGACGGTGAGTAGTCCTCTGCTAGTGAATTTGAAGATGATACATGCGCTTTGCTTGCGGCTGACCATGCAGATAAGGATGAGGACGAGGAACATATTGGTGCGGATGACATGGCGCAATATGAGAGCCTCATTGTGCAGCGTGTACTTAGTGCACAGATGGAGAGAGCGGAGCAAAATCAGTGACACACATTGTTTCAAACAAAGTATGTTGTCAAAGAGCGATCTTGATGTGTGATCATTGATGGAGGTAGTTGCAACTATTTGGCTAGCAACGGCATGGTGGAGAAGCTCGCACTCACCACCAAACCACACCCACATCCTTATTACATTCAGTGGATAAACAACAGTGGTAAGGCAAAGGTAACTAAACTTGTGCGTATCAATTTTGACATTGGATCATATAAAGATATTGTTGAGTGTGATGTTGTACCTATGTAAGCATGTAGCCTTTTGCTAGGCCGACCATGGCAATTTGATAGAGATTCTATGCATCATGGTAGGTCAAATCAGTACTCTTTTCTTTACCATGATAAGAAATTTGTGTTGCATCCTATGTCTCCTGAAGCTATAATTCAAGATGATGTTGCTAGAGCTAGAAAAGTTCAATATCAGGAGCATGTTAAAAGTCATAAGAAAAATGAGATTAAGTTGAAAGCAACTTGTTTGATTGCTACCAAATCTGAAATAAATGATTTTATTGCTTCCAGTTCAACTTCATATGCTTTAGTATGCAAAGATGTTTTGATTTCACTTCACGATATGCAGCACTCTTTGCCTTCTGTTGTTGCTAACATTTTATAGGAGTCTGCTGATGTTTTTCCAAGTGAGATGCCACCGGGTTTGCCTCCAATTCGTGGTACTGAACATCAAATCGACCTTATTCCTTGTGCCTCATTGCCCAACCGTGCGCCATATAGGACTAATCCGGAGGAAACTAAAGAGATTCAACGGCAAGTGCAAGATTTACTCAACAAATGTTATGTACGTGAGTCTCTTAGTCCTTGTGTTGTCCTAGTTATTTGCGTATGCGTGTGGACTGTAGAGCCATTAATAACATCACTATTCGATATCGTCATCATATTCCACTCTTAGATGATATACTTGATGAATTGAGTGGTGTTGTTGTGTTTTCAAAGGTTGATTTGCGTAGTGGTTACCACCAAATTCGCATGAAATTGGGAGATGAATGAAAGACTGCTTTCAAAACTAAATTTGGTTTTATATGAGTGGTTAGTCATGTCTTTTGGTTTAACTAATGCACCTAGCACTTTCATGTGATTAATGAAAGATGTTTTGAGATCTTTCATTTGAAAATTTGTGGTGGTATGTTTTGATGATGTATTGATTTATAGTAAGTCTATGGATGAACATTTAGACCACTTATGTGTTGTTTTTGCTGCTTTACATGCTGCATGTTTATTTGGTAACCTTGAGAAGTGCACCTTTTGCACGGATCGAGTTTCTTTTCTTGACTATGTTGTGACTCCACAAGGAATTGAAGTTGATCAAGCCAAGGTTGATGCCATACAATCATGGCCAGTTCCGAAGAATATCTCATAGGTTCTAAGCTTTTGGGGCCTTGCAGGATTCTATCGCCGTTCGTGAAGGATTTCAACACCATTCTTTGCACCGTTGCATGAGCTTACAAAGAAGGGGGTGCCTTTTGTTTGGGATACGCCATAAGACCTTGCCTTTGTCATGCCCCGATTTTCGTTTGGGATTAAAAATCATTTAATAATGCATTTTTCAGAGATAAAATAAAAAGAGAATAATGTTATCAAGGTAACTTAATAAGGAAATTAAATTTTCCTTTAAAAATCATGGCTAGAAATATTTTTGTAATATTCTCCATGCCCTAAAATACTCTCTGAAATTTTCCGTGAAATTTCGGAGCTCTAGAAATAATTTTAATAAAACAAAAAGAATTTCAGTAATTATTTAAATAAATTATTTAATCAGTAAATGAGTTTTTTATATTTTTATTAAATATTTTGAGTGCCCATCTATTTTTAGGATTTTTCCTAGAATTAATTGAGCATTAGAGGTTTTTATAAAAATATAAAGATTTTTTATCCGATTAAATAAATTAAAAACAAATCTAAACTACCTTCCTGCTCTTGGGCCGTTGTCGGACCTCCCCTTTGTAAAGTCTGCTTTGCGCCCCTTCTCTCTCCTCCCCGGTCCGGCCCAGCTCGTCGGCCCGCTCCTTTCCTCCCGCACGCCAGTCCGTTTCTCGTCCCGTTTCCTCCCAAGTGGATGATAGGTGGGGCCCACATGTCATCCCTCTCCTCTGTCTTCCCCGGTCGCCACCGCCATGGGCGCCCCCGCACCCTGCTTTTCCCTGCTGCCACCACTTCCCGCGCATGCGAGCCACCAACCGTCTCCCTCTCTTGCATCGTTTTCTTCCACCTCACACGAAAGCCGGCGCCGAACCACCGCCCCCTCCCCGCACCGGTCGCCCCACGTCGGCCGCGAAATCCGGCCACTCCCGGCCTCCCCACCGCCTCCCCACCGCTATAAAATGTTCCCCGTGCACCCCGGCCTATTTCTCCTCGTTCTCCCAAGATGGCCGCGCTCCCCATCGCTCTCCGCGCGTGCTCCCACCCTCCGCCGCCGGTCGTCGAACTCCGGCAGCACTCCTCTGCCGCCCGAGCCGCTGCCGAGCTACTCCACTTGTGCCGCAGGCTTCGCCGCGTCGTGCTGAACCCTGGCCGTAGCTCCCGGTCCGTGAAACACCATCGTAGTACCGCATTCACCGATATCCTGAACCCCACTGACATTTCCCAATCTCCGGCTGCCCGATTCGCCACTTCCGCCGCTCGTCGCGCTAAACCACCGTAGCCACCGGATTCGCCGTCGCACCACGAGAACCTCGGCCGCTGTCCTTTTCCCATGTCGACACCGGGTCGAGCTCCTCCCCATGCTTCCGAGGTGCTGCCACCATTGGCCGCCTCAAGCCGGCCATTGACGTTGCTCCTATCGCTGCATCTCCCATCCACCACCACGACTGCGTTCACCGCCTCTTGGCAAGTCTCGGTCACCACCTTGTTTCCTCCAATCGTCGGCGAAACACCCCCTCCACCGCGATCCCGAGCCGTCGCAACCCGTCCCATCTCCGGTCGCCTCCCACCGCCGCAGGAGGATGCACCGTCCAGTGCCAGCACTGCGGCGTCTTTTTCGCGGTGCGCCGTCCTGTCCGCCGAAGGCGCCGTTTCCGTCGTGCGCCCAGACACTAGCCACCGTCGAACCCAACACCGATTGCCTGCACAGTATTTTCCTTGTGTGCGTCGGTGAGCACCTCCTCCTTTTCAACCTCTCTCCTCCACCACGCTCCGGTGTGCGCCGCCACACCTATGGTCACCGCCGGCGACCATCGGGCTGCGCGCGCCGCCACCGCATCGCCGGCCGCCCGTCGCCGCCCCCTCCTCTCTCCCGGCCGTCGAATCGCCCTCGGGTCGATCTGAGTCGTCCATTCTCGTGGCCGCCCGATCCCCTTCGGGGCAATTTGGGTCGTCCACATGGTGGCCGACATGGCTACCAGCGGTGTCGCCGCGTCGGCGCCACGTCGACTGGCCGTCCCCCGTGGCCGCCCACGTGGCCATCCACGTGGTGGACTGTGGACCGGTCCCCATGGACTGAGTCCACCGTGGACCCGTGCACCATGCGTCGTCGTCACTGACGTCAACTGACATCAAACCTGCCTGCTGATGTCAGCCCCGGTTTGCTGATGTCACCCGCGCCCGTGTGTGCTGACCCTTGGCTGCTGACGTCAGCGTCGACCTTTTTTCTTTGTAAAATAAATAAAAATTGTGCAATAAATCATTTTAATTTCCAGAATTCAATTAAATGGCCCAAAACTTCTAAAATTCATATCTAATACATACGAACTCCAAATTTGGCCATTTAAATTGCAAAATTCATCAAAAATTGAGCTCTACATGTTTGTTTACATTCCGTGTACTATTTATTTGGTTTTATTAGGTTTTTCCCTCATTTTGCATGCCAGCTTGTACTCTTTGTCGTTTCAGGAGTTTGCGTTCGCGAATAAAGGAGATGAGCTGAAGAAGCAAGGCAAGTTACATTCCTCCTTGACGCATATTGATCCCACTTTACAAATGTTTTATCGTTTGCAAATAAAATTGTATTGTTTTCCTAATTACATGGGGTGATGGAATATCTATTTTGATCGCTTGTGCCTTGATTATTTGTTGTCCATTCATTGTCAACCTAGGTGATTAATTTGACTAGCTTGCGTCACTTACATGACCTTGCTAGAATTATTTACGCTTAGCCATGCTTAATTACACTAGCTCACCTAATTGGAGAACTATACTACTAGCTGATAGTCACATGAAATGATGGTCATGGACCAGTATTACCTTGGAATAAAGGTTAAATCAAAATGTGACTCAATGGTGGGCTTTGGGTGCATTGTTTTGCTTGTCGCACCCACGGCGATTAAGCACCGGTTCATGGGAAACCCTGGAAGACTTACAGTACTTACCACAAGCCAGCATGGACAACGACTGGACTTGTGGTGTAGCTTTTCCCTGGCAGACGTACCCATGCAAGGGTGGGCGTGATGGAGTTTGGATGGACTGGGCAAGGTCTATGCGGCTGCCGGATTCACCTAGGCACCAGGAGGGCTGCCTACCGTGGACTTTGGGTAGGGGCAAAACCTCCGTGTGGTATCGCTTGGTCAAGGGAAGTTATGCGAAGGGTCTTGTCACGACCACCCGCATGGTAACGTGTCAGGCATGGCATGGTGATATACGGTACATTGTGTCTTGTGGGTACACTATTACACCTCTGATCAGAGTAGAACTATTCGGATAGCCGTGCCCATGGTTAAGGGTGATTGACGAGATTCACCATGATTAGTCCCACCTCTAGTAATCTGACTTAGTGGAACTAGTTTAGTTCAGGTGGAAGGTTAATCTTGACTCCATTAATCAACGTTTACTGTTTTAAACTAGAAAGGTTTCCCAACCACATTTATGCAAAATAGCCCAAGCCACTCTTGCCTCCCCGTGCATGTCTGCATTTCTCCGTGTGGCTTGTTGAGTACGATGGTTGTACTCAGCCTTGCTATTTCCCCCTTTCAGAAGTGTAGTGCTTATAAGTCGAAGACGAAGTTAGAACCAAGGCTCAGATCTCAGTTGATTTTGCCTATGGAGTGGAGCTGAAGCCCTGCTAGGATCGTCTTTTTCCACTGCTGCTGCTTTCTTTCGGGTGTGAGGACTAAGTGCCTCTTTTATAAGTATTTTTCGCTTTATTTTACATTATGATCTATTTATTGATTTGTCATTTTGTGTATCCTGGCTGATTCCTAGACAGGGATTTAATACATAAAATAGTCTACAAATTTGGCTAAATTTCTGGGCGTGACAGCCTTCAACACGTTAAAAGATAAGTTGACACATGCACCTCTCATTCAACTTCGTGATTTTAATAAGACTTTTGAGCTTCAATGTGATGTTAGTGGGCTTGGATTAGGTGGTGTTTTATTACAAGAAGGCAAACCTGTTGCATATTTTAGTGAGAAGTTGAGTGGGGCTGTCCTCAATTATTCCACATATGATAAAGAATTATATGCTCTTGTGCGAACTTTAGAAACATGGCAGCATTATTTGTGACCCAAAGAGTTTGTTATTCATTCTGATCATAAATCACTGCAGGAAATCCTTGGCTTTTTGACGTTTCAGTACGTCATAATATATAAAATTTATGTCACAAATTAATGTTTGTGACAAATAGTTGACATAAATCCAAACATCACAAAGCCACCGTCATAAAATTAGTCTGTGACGTTTGTATATTTGTTGTCATAAGCATATGACATTGCTTAAATGTCACAAAATCTTAAGCCGTGCCACATGGCAGCTGAAATGGCAGAAAAGAAAAACGTCATAAAATAAGATTTGGCCTGCAAAAGCCCATGTAGCTCATGGGTCACAAATATTTTCTGGGCTGTTGTTAGGTGGCCCATAGTTTTTTCTATTTTTTTATAATTGCAGTCTATACACATTTTTGGCCCACGTAATTCAAACGATATTTTTTTCAGCCCATATTTTAATGGTTCAACTAATATTTTTCAGCCCATACAACTTAGCATGTAGCCCAGCCCATATCACAATTTAGCCCAGCCCATGTCACAATTTAGCCCAGCCCATATCATAATTCAGCCATCTCACATTTCAACCCATATCACAATTAGCATTTAACAAGTCAATGTAAAATATTACATTCATCCAATATTTCAGCACATTAGTATCTCAAGTCTCACATTTCATCTTGCTGCTGCAAAATAGCATCACCAAAATAGTACACCAGCAGTGCACCACCAAAACAGTATAGCAGCACAAAAAATAACATCCCACAAGCACAACAACCACAGTTCATTATCGACAAAGTAGATAGAGCCTAATTGGAGCTCAATGCTGAGCATCAGGTGATGTAAAGTTGCTGCCAAACAAGGAGCGAAGGAAGCTCTAGATTTCGGTACCTTGCTGCCTCAACTTCTCAGTTTCTTCTTCATTCTTCCTCGCTACCTCTTTCTGGTCCTCTACTTGCTTCTGCAGATCGGCCATTTGTGATCTCATTCCAGCTGATCCAATCCTCTCAGCTTGCAATTCATTCTCAAGCTCACATACACGATCTTGCAGTGCAGCAGCTTTGGCATTTCTCTTCATCTCTGTGGACTGCATGCCAATATTGCGAAGAAAAGATGATTTGGGCAGAACATGAGCTACAGCTTCAACAGGAGTCTTCGGATTTTTGCCTTCTTCTATTGGTTGTGCAACATAAGCCTCCATTTGAGCCTAGGAACATAAAACAAAAAATCAGATTTATATTCTAGTTATGTATGTGTCCATAACCATGTGTCCAGAAATTTATGCACCAAATATAACCGTATCAATCAAGAAATGCAACATGGTGGAAAAAAATGAAATGATATATGGAATTGAACCTTCTATGATAGTGTCCAGAATATAGGTATGTAGTAATTTGTTGTGTTGTTTGCAGTAACAACATAGGAAAAGGTACTCACAATGGCATCCTTCGCTTTCTCAGTAAAACCCGACTTGCTACTGCAGTGGGTGTCCCTGAAAATATCAATCGCAGTTGGTGGTGCATCCTTAAATTTGGTTTGCTTCTGAAATTACATACAGATAGAAAAATAAATAACTAAAAGCATATGAATGAGTTAAATGAATAGCAACAACACAGCTGCATCAGCTAGTAGCAGTACAGTAGCAAAAGCATTAACATTTATTCACTTGTGCTAGCTAGCTGCTTTTCATAACATATACATCCATTAGTCTTAAGCATCAGTGAATATAGGTATATGTAGAGGTCATGTTTCCATGGATTAGTAGCCTAAAATCAGTAGTCATGCTTAGATAATCAGTTTAATATAAAAAAGGGGACAATGCAGGCAATATTCTAACTTTTGCTGAAAAAGGCAGTATGAGAGGTGGCCTTGGGACAAAGAAACTATATAATAGAAATCATGCATATAATATTTTTGACAAAAGAACTTATACAAGCAAAATTTAGTCAATCTTCCCTAACTATTGTTAATTCCTGGTAGTGCAGAAATGCTGCTGAACCAAAAAGGATCACAAGGAAGAACAAACTATCACAATGAACAAGATCTTGCAGCAGAGACCGAACATAAGCATGCAAAGTAGTTGTGGCCAGTCAGAACAGTAGGATTTACAAAAAGACTCAATGCCAATGGAGGAAAATTCTAGATGATGGAATAAATACACGTACAATGCACCAACAGTGATATTGCATACAAATAAAAAAGTAACTAACTAAAAGAATGTGAAGAGTTAAATGAATAGCAGCAACATAGCTGCATTAGCAAGGTAGCAGCAGTACAATAGCATCAGCATTAACACTCACAAGCGACAATATCAACTGGAAATCACAAAACTTGTAAAGATGCAGCGATGTATCTTACCATGACATAGCATCGTGCAACAAAGCTCCGACATCCTGTCTTCTGGGGTAACTTAACTGACTCACGGCTATCTTTGCATTTCCGACATTTTTCCTATCAAAAGACACGTTAGTGGAAAGACAATACATATTTTGTAAGGCAACATTTGTGATAGATAATAAGGAAGGATACCATGTGGTCTGGGGTAGACCACATGTCTACTAGTTCTTTCCACTCGCTGTTTGTCATAGTGGTCAGCGGTGAAGTTGTTCTAACTTCATTTGCTGGAATGCCATTGAAATATTGCTTCTTGAGCCTGTATCTCGTCTGTCGCTGCCCTTTTTTGAGCAAATCAGAAAGTGCATCTTTCGCTGGATCAACATTTACATCAATGGTAAATTGACTCTGGACAAGAGCATAACATATAGTTAAACATCATTAAATTGATATTCTGGGAGTGTGGAAGAATAGCGAGCAACAAAGCAATTTAAACAACTGTCAACTCTAGATTATGCAACACTATATTATTTAGGAATTTGAATATACAGAGACAATGTATGAGCTGCAATGACCTTAGCTTGCCAATTTTCACTCTACAATAAATTAGGAGCAGGGACCTTAACTTGGGTGTGGACTTAATCCATGGAAAAATCAGTATGTATTGGCATGATGAATTGGTATGTGTGTACAGCAAGGAAAAAACACAAATAAGGTCACTAAAATAATTGACAAAGGAAGAACACCAAATGAATTTTTGAAAATGCAAACAACCATGTATCTATTTAGCAACAGGGTTACTTACACTGACTTTCTCATTGAAGTCCTTAACAACACCTTTGCTTTCTTCATTCTTATAATGCTTAAAGTGAGTGAAGATTGGGACATAGTTCCGTAGAATCATACCAGCCTCTGATGCTAGTTTTGCAGCTTGCAGAGGCTCGTCTGGCCTAAGGTTTCCTTCAGCGATGTGCACTGGGATCTAGTTGCTTAACCCTCTTGAAATGTTATCCAAATCTCTGCTACATGTCTACTTACATGTCTTTTCCTGATACATCGACCTATCATGGAATTTGTAGATCAATTAGATGAAATCAAGACCCATTAATGCAGATTTGTAAACCATTAACAGTGGACAGCAATTAGATTCACTCGCCTTCGATGACGCTCATTACGGTTGTTGGCCTGGGTATTAGCACTATCAACCATCAACCCATCTTCTGTGGAACCATCTTGTGGGTCTGCTATTGTATCTTCACGAGCTGAGGCCAAAT
Organism: Oryza australiensis; assembly: GCA_019925245.2. Lineage (NCBI taxonomy): Eukaryota > Viridiplantae > Streptophyta > Magnoliopsida > Poales > Poaceae > Oryza > Oryza australiensis. The sequence continues at coordinate 1,638,202 of JAIFGZ020000436.1, forward strand.
CCCTTGTCCTCTGCCTAGTATTTCTTGCAGGTTGGTCTTGGTCTTGAAGTGCCACTGCCATCACTCTCTTTGATTTTCTTGATCCTCTAGCAGCGATGTAGACATTTTGTGTCGAATGCTTACTAACTTCAGACTCCAATTCCTGCATTATACAACAAATTACAGCATAATGAATAATTCTGCATATCTAACACAAATTATTGAGCTTTGCTCATGTACTGCATATTCAAAAAAATGTCGGGTTGTCATCAAGGTACCTTATCAAATACTCCTTGTTCAACGTCATCACCATCTTCAGGTAGATACAACGAGCCAGAGTCTTCACGTACAACATCAGTGGCATTGGGTCTTGATCTTTTCAGAATTTCAGCTGCCTCTTTTATTCCAAGACTACGGAACACCAAACGGTTACGCATGCAATTTATCATCCTCTTCATCTCGTAATCAGTCAGTGGAGGCTCTATACTTGCACAACAAAAAGGAATCACATTAGTGAAAACACAAATAAATAAAAATATTGTGAATTAGTACTGAAGGTTGACCATGAATATGGAACTAAATACACAACCTTGTCACTTGCTGAAACAGATTTTGTGCTAATTCTGAAAAAGGAACATGGACTATTCAATAGGAACAAAATTGAAATACTAATTGTTTTGTCAAGGCACAAATGACGATTTCCATGATGAAAAACTAATGGTTGTATAATGGACAGATGGAAATTTTTACGAGAGAAATTGCATAACCACTATGCAGGTAGGCTAGTCTTGAGGATCATTTAGCATGTTGTTTCAAGTACTGACATGGTAATATCATCTAATCATGAAACTCAAATGTCCATGTGTGCCAAATAAGCAAACATTTGGAATTTCTAGACTAAATTCCGATTGGCAGGGAGGGATTGACAACTTCCAAATCATATATATAGTTCAAAGTACTCTGTCTACGCCTAACCAAGGAGAAAGCGAAAGCCAGAAGGAACAAAGAAATGTGGAACATATTGGTTGCCGCAGCACAAATCTCTCTAGTTCTCACCCTCTCGCAGGCCCTCCCAAACACAACCAGAAAATCCATGCGATGGGAAGGGGGCAATCGACAAGTTACCTTCTGGTTCATATCTGGTTGAGGGCCGGGTCGCCGGTTTCCGACCAGGGGCATCTTCGGCAGAGGCGGGCGGCAGACCCTCTTCCCAGGTTGCAGCTGATGGGGGCAACGAAGTGGAGCCATGGAGGCGGCTGAGAGAAGGGACTTGGTTTGGCTAGGGTTTGGAGAGTGAAAGAGGTGTGTATATACTAGGTCACGGTGTGGGGGCAAGTTTACCAAACTATCCTTGACCAAAGGATATCTATTGTAGTATATGTATGGATATAAATGACATTTGACCCCAAATTTTTGGTGCGACCGTGGAAACATTGCGCCAATGCGCGCGTGGCCGAGCCAGGCTTACAATGTTTTGTTTTCAGTTTTGTTTAAAAATGCGCGCGTACTAGAAACACACGAATAACCTAGGGTTGTAAATAAAAAAACATTAGACATATCCAAATGTTTTGTTTCCATATAAGGTTAAAATTGTGTCACGCATTTAGATATACCTCAGACTTAGAATGTTACGTATTTGATAAAAAATAGCGTACAACATAATTCTCAAGCTACTTGTAACGCATGTTTCCGAACGAGCTAAATCGAGCTTTATAGCGAGCCACGCCAATATGTTAATGAGCCGAGTTGTAACGAGCCATGCTAGCTCCATATCCTGACCTACTATCACCACTAGGTACGAAAATGGGCGGAATGTTTTCTGTCCCGACCCGCCCATTTTTTTACATTTTACCTGACCGATTTCGTATTCTCGAAAAAATTCGGAAACGGGATCCGAACGGATGTAGAAATAGCATTTTTCCGCGTATTTTCGTAATCCCGTATTTGGTCAGAATGTTTCTCGATTTTACCAAATTTTACCCGGATTTCAGGCATATACTATTGCAAAGGCCAAAGGCCTAAGCCCAACAGCAACCTAGCACCGTCGTCGTCCTCCACCTCCAGCCTCCAGGCCACCGCCGTCGCCCTCCACCTCCCTTCAGTTCTAGTAAGCAACTACCATGTCGAATCGTCGTAGTTCCAACTCGGTGCCACAACCTCGTGGAAGAGCAAGCCGTGCCATCTCGATACCGCCGAAGGAGCATCTTGGTTTTGGCACCAGGCTTGAACGAAGCGTGTCATGTGTTAGTGTAACAGTGCTAGTGTATGGACAGTTAATCCTAAACTATTTTCGTTTGGGTCTGAATATTTGAATTCATGCTTTACCTATTTTCCGTTGTCAAAGATGTCTGTGATTGTGATTGAGAGTATAAAGATGTGCGGTATTCTGATTCAAGTTCGCGACTTCCGACCAGTTCCGTTGATTTTTCGGTCGCATTTTTTCGTTTCCGTGCACTCGCATATCCCGATTTTGTTTATGACCCCGATCCTATTTCCAATAAAAAGTATAGAAACGGACAACGAAATGGGGTAAAAGACTGCACAATGACAAAGTACTTTGAAATGAACTACAATACCGGTAAAAGACCTAGTACCAATGGCCAAATACAGTGTCTTAATATTGAAACATGTATTTGGAGAGTATAATCACGCCACATAAAGGACAAACTAGCTCTTTGAAAAGCCTAACAAAGAAACTGCAGTGTACAGAATATCTACATATTACATGACAAAACACTAAAACAACAGTGCTGCACATATCCACAACTAAATCTACTCATAATCGCTATCATCGTCATCTTCTGGGGGGATTGTCGGTCCTTCATTATCACTCACATATTGCCATCCAGTTTCATCTTCGTTGTCACCGGACTCATCTTGTTGACCTACCGCATCTCTTTGTCTATGGAGGTCATCAACTACACTGGCATCAACATGGAAAGTATCTCCACTAACTAAATGCTCGTTTTCCAGACATCCTTCAGTAAGTTGAACATGCGCACCTTCACAATCATCATCTTGGTAGGACAATACCACGACATTGGGTATATCCTCATTGTCATTTTTGGCCACATTCCACAAGTGTCTATGTGAAAATTTTTGAACAACTCACCAGTTCTCACGATACTTGGTGCCTAACAAATAAAATACCTTTGTTGCCTGTCTTGCAAATATAAACGGATCATCCTTGTACCAAAAGCTACCATGGTTTATGCTTTTGAAGAACCCATCTTCCTTCATTCAGAACCTCTTTCCATGTGTGTTAAACCAATCACATCGAAATAGAACCACTGTTCTATCGCCACTTGAACCTGTGTTGTATCTAAGCTCAATTATTTCCTTCAAGGAACCATAGAAGTCAATATCCTGGTTGCCATGTGTACCCTCAGTCATAATTCCGCTATTTTGTGTTCTTCTATTTTTCTCATGGTCTACAGTGTGAAATCGAATACCGTTAACAAGACATGCTGAATAAGTTCGAACTCAAAGGTCAGGCTCACATGACAGTGCAAATAGCTCATCATTTATGTCTTGTCCCTCCACGTAACGAAGTTTTGTAATCTGCACAAAAAAATAATGGACATAAAAAATTAATAGAGATTCAATATCTTCAGCTATAAATAATGTATGGAGTCTCAGCTATAAAGTTATTTCAGCTATAATTTCACTTGACCAAAGGCTACATAATGTAAAGTACTAGTACTGTATGTATGCTGCTCGTCAGAACCAGATGCCTCCTACAGGAGGAGCTCTCTTGCTCATTTTGGCATTTTCAGAAGTAATTAAGTAAATATACAAGGAAAAGGAAAATATATGGTATAGTGTACAGGGGCACTCTAGAAAATCAAGCCACTGTAGTTGCTATCAAGGTGTTTCATGTCAAGCAATCAGGGTCCTACCAAAGCTTCCAGGCTGAATGTGAAGCACTAAGGAGAGTGAGGCATCGATGCCTTATAAAATACAGTAGTGCAGCAAAACTATGCACCCTCGCGAGACAGACTATTAACCCATCCAAGCTATTTGATTCGAACAACACTTGAGTTCTAAAATTGTCGTAACTACTTTGCAAATCCATATTAATTTATATAACACGTTTAGGAATAACATAGTCTGAAAAAGAGCCTATGAACTTACCAGCAGGAAGTCAGTACATGACAGCGACTCATTCTAGCATTTTTAAACTAGCATAATAAGTATGGTATTCAGTGCACTCATTGTATTTCTAAAAATATATAAGCACTATGGCCAGCTGATTCTAATAGGAATGTCAATTGGTACTGAATGAATAGAAGCTTTCGTGAGTTCATGGATCATTCAGTTTAATTTGTACAGATTCCAGAATTAGCAAGACAGCGAATTAGCACTCATTTAATTTCTTTTGTTGGATCAGAGGGTCAAGCAATAACATGAGTGTCGTTACATGAACCTGCATAGTCTATTAGAAACATTCTATACTTTCTGAAAAAAACATTCCCTATGTAAAGACATGCTATTATTTGATAAAAGATACTCTAACTTTCCAAGCATGATGATCGTTTTTGTAAGGATGCTACTGTTCTGTAAAATAAATCTTGTCTAATAATTCCATGCAATGTCTCAGTAATGGAAAAATATTACTTCAAAAAGAAAATGGTGAAATAAATTAATAGAGATCAAACTCACATGCTTCTTAAACCAGTGGGAAAATTGCTTCTCAAGGGTTTTTTGAACATTAGGGCACCCTTCATTCTCCAACTTTTTCTTGTATATCCTAATTAAAAGTGATAGTTAATTCAAAACATTATGGCTAACAAATAAGTTACAAGAAACAATGAAAATAGTAGATGAGATTACATACTCAATATATGGTTCAACTTCTGAACAATTATTTAGCACGAACCAAACCATTTTTTCATAATCATGCTCAAGATATGTAAGACTTGGTGCTCCAAGAAGATCAACTCCATGCTGAAACACAGATAGGTCTTTGTTCATAATAGGAACACACTCTCTATTTATGCCCTCGCGATTGTGTCGTGTCTCAATATCATCACCAAAGTACTTAGAGAAAATAGTCAAACACTCAGCAACAACATATGCTTCTGCAATGGACTCTTCAGGCCTTGCCATGTTCCTCACAAACTGTTTTAGTGTTAATAACCTTCTTTCCACTAGGTACATCCATCCATATTGTACTGGAGCTCTAAGAATTGCCTCTTCAGGTAAATGGACAGCCAGGTGTAGCATCACATCAAAGAAAGGAGGAAATATTTTCTCAAGCTTTCACAAAATGACTGGGATGTCAGCTTTCAGTCTTTCCAGCACATCTAACTTCAAAGTTTTTGCACAAAGTTGCTGAAAAAAATACCTAATTCAGCGAGTGCTTCATATATGTCCTTGGGCATGATTCCTCGTACAGCAGCAGTTATAATCCTTTGAAGAAGAATATGACAATCATGAGTTTTCAATCCTTGGAGGTTGCATCCATCTGCAGTAACACATGTTGCTAAGTTGGAAGCGTATCCATTTGGAAATTTTACACTCTTCAAAAAATCACAAAAATCAGCCTTCTATGTTTTAGTCATTCTGTAAGGGGCATGAGGAGCACTATATGAATCTCCATCACGGATCAAGTGTAAATGCCTTCTAATGCCCATATCTTCCAAATCAAGCCTAGAATTTGTAGTGTCCTTTGACTTCCCAGCCATGCCTAGAAATGTACCAAGGATGTACTCACATATATTTTTCTCAATATGCATCACATCAAGATTATGCCGCAGCTTCAAACTTGACCAATAAGGCAAATCCCATAAACATGACCTTCGCTTCCAACATTGGCCCTCTTCATCCCGCTTTCTTTTTTTTGCTTTCAGGATGCTTTCCTGGTCTGACATCCTTGACTCTATCTAGTTGCTCCAACAACTCATCCGTTGTAAATTTTCCTGGCTTCTCACGGTTTTCAACATTACCATCAAACACCTTGCTTCTCCTCCATGGATGGTCCCTAGCAAGGAAACGCCGATGACCAATGTAACATATCTTATTCCTTATCCCTTTTGAGCAAGGGTTTTTATCACAATGCACACATGCATAATAACCTCTTGTGACTCTACCTGATAATGTGCTCAAAGCAGGATAATCATGGATGCACCATATTACCGCAGCATGTAGGTCAAACTTCTTGTGCGTAAGTGCATCAACAGTTGGAATGCCTTTCCAAAGCTCTACCAACTCCTCAACAAGTGGCGCCAAGAAGACATCAATGTCCTTTCCTGGGCATTCTTGCCCACGGATAAGCAGGCACATGATAAAGTTTGATTGCTCTACACATTGCCATGGAGCAAAGTTGTACGGGATAAGAAACACTGACCACATGCTATACGACGAGCTCATTTTACCAAATAGATTGAAACCATCAGTAGCAAGGCCAAGTCTGATGTTCCTTGCATCTTCTGCAAACCACTCATACTTTCTATCAAAGTCTTTCCATGCCTAGCCATCAGCTGGATGGTTGAGCTCATTCTTCATTGGCTTCCTCTTTAACTTATGCAATTGCACCTCCTCTGCCGTTCTTTTGGAAGAAAAGATTCTCTTCAGCCTAGGTATCAACGAAAAATGTCGCAAAACCTTATCAGGAATCTTCTTTCTTCCACCACTATCTTTCCATCTTGATGCACTACAAACCGGACAAACATCATATTTTTTAAATTCTTTCGAAATAGAACACAATTGTTCGGGCACACATGGATTGAATTGTATCCGAGCCCCAATGCACGGATAAGTCTTTTTGCTTGCTCATATGATGCAGGGATAGAGCAATTTGGGAATGATGATGATAACAACTTCAACATCACTGTGAATGCAACATTGGAAATTCGGTAAAATGACTTGATATGAAGTAGCTTCACCACAAAAGAAAACCTTGTGCAAGGACCACCAGGGTACAATTCATGCTTCATATCTTCCAATAAAATTGCAAACATAGACCTTTTCCCTTTTCCTTCCTCTTCTGCTGTGTACAACTCCTCTACCATATCATGAATTCCATCATCTGGGCCCTCTTCTACATCCACATTCATGCCAAAATCCTCATTGAGACTAGTATGTTCATCACATGGTCATCAATTTCATGTGGTACAACCTCTAATGGTTCTCCATGATGTATCCATCTAGTGTAAGTAGTAGCCATCCCATTCATATACAAGTGATCCTGCACCTATCCTTTAAATGTGCGAACCCGATTCAGACATTTACGGCATGGACAGAGCATCTCTTAATCGTCATTGAATCTCTCAGAAACGAAGGTCATGAATTGATTCACCCCATCTATGTGTTCATTGCTGAACTTCCTACTGTTGTTCATCCAAGATCTATCCATCTACACAAAATCATGAGAAACACTTGCTCAAAAAATTTTACACATACGTGATACTTGACCAAAGTTATCAAACATGTGATCTTGTCATTATCTCCAATAATAAGTTAAATAAATCAATAACAGATCAGACCTCTTGCAATCTTGCCAATGCAGGAACACTTTGAGCTGTTGAGCTGCCTGCATGGTGCCTGCCTCCGGCAGTTCAGCCGCACACTGCCTGCTACCCGTAGGCAGGGTTGCTTTCTTGCCTCCGGCCACCTGCTGCCTGCTTTCCTTCGACAGGGATGCCGCCCAGCGCCTTCTCGGTTCTCTCGGCTGGCAGCCCACTGCCGCCTGCTCCCCGTCGAGCAGAGGAAGGGGTCACGGGGCAAGGCCGCAAGGCCACAGCTCTGCTCCCCAGCTCCTCGCCGGGCTACCAACCACCGGCCGCCGCCATTCTATGTCGATTGGGATGGGGAGATGCGTTTGGTGTGTGGTGTGAGGGAGATGCGTTCCATGGGTGGAGGGATTTGTCGGTAAATACGAAATATATGATATATATAAATTAAAATGCGTTTTATGCCAACAAGGCAAGTGTGCCCCAGTGGTTCGGCTACAACATTTGTGCCCTCAGCACCAGGGTTCGAATCCTCAGCGCTCCTAAATTTTTTTGCAATTTTGCTAGATTTTATGTGTTTGTTGCATGCGGCCTGATGGGCTTCGTTGCTTGCGGCCAGATGGGCTTACCGTGGGCGCGCTGTTGGGCTAGCTCCCAGGTTGGCCCATCCATGATCAAAATATAGAATACGCCATTATATACAGTGTAAATGACTTAGGTGACGTCAACACAAACATAGCTCACTGGTTTGCCTACAACTTGTGAGTGACGAGGTGGAGGGTTCCAATCACCTCTAGCGCTAATTTTTTTAAAAAAATTTTGCCCTTTTTTGCATCAATGTTTTTGGGCTACACATAAGTTGGTCCATGTGTGGGTGCACCAAGTGACCCATTAGGAAGAAAAAAATAATGTAAAAAATAATGTGTGACACACAAACAGGTCTCATGACATATCAATTATCGTCATTAGTCAAACCACCAGGTTCACCACAATTTATGACACACAAATAGGCATTACGACATAACAATTATCGTCACTAGATGATATTGGTCCAGTTATATGACATATATTGTGACATCTGACTTTTTATTGTCACAAGATCGAAATGTGTAACATATAATGTCATAAATTAGGTGATATAGTGACATTTTGACCTTTGTCATATCAAATACGTCATAAAGCCAAATGTTTCTTGTAGTGAAATCTTTAAAGCATATTCATAGCCAAGGAAACTAAACCATAGACATGCTAAGTGGGTTGAATTTATTGAATATTTTCCTTATATCATTAAGCACAAGAAAGGGAAACATAATGTCATTGTTGATGCTTTATCTAGGAGATATGCTCTGCTGAATCAACTTGACTACAAAATCTTTGGTTTAGAAACAATTAAAGACTAATATGTTCATGATCCTGATTTTTAAAGATGTATTATTGCATTGTAAATATGGCAAAGGATGAAACAAATTTAGTATTAGTGATGGGTTTGTGTTTAGGGCTAACAAGCTATGTATTCCAGCTTCCAGCTAGCTCTGTTCGTTTGTTGTTGTTGCAGGAAACGCATGGAGGTGGCTTGATGGGACATTTTGGGTCCAAGAAGATAGAGGACACTCTTGCTAGTCATTTCTTTTGGCCAAAGATGAGGAGAGACGTGGAGACGTTTGTTGCTCGTTGTACTACATGTCAAAAGGCTAAGTCATGACTAAATCCACATGGTTTGTATACTTCTTTACCCATTCCTAGTGCTTGGAAAGATATTTCAATGGATTTTGTGCTAGGCTTGCCTCGTACTCGGAAGGGACACGATAATGTTTTTGTGGTTGTGGATAGATTTTCTAAGATGGCACATTTCATACCTTATCATAAAACTGATGATGCTACACATATTGCTGATTTGTTCTGTCGTGAAGTTGTTCGTTTGCGTGGTGTGCCAAATACAATTGTTTCTGATCGTGATATTAAATTTCTTAGCCATTTTTGGAGAACTTTGTGGGCTAAATTGGAGACTAAGATTTTATTTTCTACTACCTGTCATCGACAAATTGATGGTCAAACTGAGGTAGTGAATAGAACTTTATCTACTATGCATAGGGCTGTTTTGAAGAAAAACATTAGGATGTGGGAAGAATGTTTGCCTCACATTGAGTTTGCTTATAATCGTTCGTTGCATTCTACTACCAAGATATGCCCATTTGAGATTATTTATGGGTTTTTGCCTCGTGTGCCTATTGATTTAATGCATTTACCATCGTCTGAAATATTGAATTTTGATCTTATACAATGTGCCAAGTTGATGTTAAAACTGCATGAAACCACTAAAGAAAATATAAAACGCATGAATGCTGAGTATAGGCTTGCTGGTGATAAAGGAATAATGCAATTGACTTTTGAACTAGGAGATATAGTTTGCTTGCATTTGAGAAAAGACAGATTTCCTACATTGAGAACGTCTAACTTGATGTCTAGAGCTGATGGACCTTTCAAAGTTTTACAGAAAATTAATGGCAATGCATATAATCTTGATTTGCTTATAGACTTTGGGTTAGTCTCACACTTAACATTGCAGATTTGAAGCCATATTTGGGAGAAGGGGATGAGTTTGAGTCGAGGACGACTCAAATGCAAGGAGAGGATGACGAGAACATCAGCACCGTCGATATATCCACTCCTACCCCAACACCACTTACACCGCTTCGTCCTATTACTCATGCTCGTGCTCTCAACTCAACCATCAAGTAAGTTCATTTTTAAGCTCCTGTTCATCATATTTAGACAATGGAGATACGTGCACTCTTGTTTTGCTTAGGAACGATGGAGAAGATCAAAAGGGAGAAGTATTCATGCGGGCTAAATTCGGACTACAGGACAGCACCCACATGTGACGGTTGCCACAGCTTCGTTCAGACTTCGATTAGGATGTTCCAGTACTTCATGGAAAGCTTATAAAGTCTACTTTCCAACGGATCTGGCCTCACTGCCATATCTATCCAGAATCGTTCACAATCGTCAAATTAGTGCAGCTAACTTTTTCTGTCCAAGGTGCTACACTGCAAATTGGGCCGATGGGCCTTGTATCTAGTTGAGTCCAGTACGGATGCATCTTAGGGTTGGAGAACGACCTCAACATGTCCTTCCACTTGTATAAATACTCCGTATCCACCATAGAACAATTTGGGGTTTTGTTTCTGTAAATTTAGCTAACGCTACTTCATAATAGACACGTGTATCGGCTAGACCATCTGTTCTATTTGTTTCGGAACCCTAGTTTTTCGTATAAATCAGATCTGAAATTAGTGTTTGCAATTTGAGTTGCTATTTATCTTGTTATTGCGAGTTCTTCGATTGCTTGCAGGAATATCCCTAGTGGTTCGGCTGATCGGGCTTCCACAAGATCATGTCAACCAGTGGAGTCGGTGTATCAGTTGCTAAGGCGCATTTCCTCCATGGAGTTTTGTAGTCGGGCCATGAACGTCGCTCCATCAAATCGAGGTTATAAACTTATGGAAAGATCGGGATACCCTTGTGTTCATCATCCTGTCCCCCTATATCGTCACGCATCCACCACCGCGGAGCGCACCACTACGCGTCCCCCGAATCGCCGCGCGCGTCCCTAACCGCAGAGCGCGTCCACCACTACGGGGCGGGCGGAAGGAGCGCTTGCGTGTTGGCACGACGAAGACGAGGATCACCTGGAGGGTGAAGTTGAGCAGTAGGCGGGCAGGCCACAGGGCGGCGCGCCAGTGGCAGGAGCGCTGGTGCATGGGTGCGACGAAGACGAGCATCACCTGCAGGGTGAAGCTGAGCTGCATCGCCGCCCGGACCACCGTGTTAGTCTCTTCTTCCATCTCACTAGTGAACTTGATTGCAGCCAGGAACTTGATCTTCAATCAATCACTTGTTCTTTGCCTTTTGCATCTCTTCATCCTTATTTTTCTTTTAAACTGATAGACTTTATACTTGTTTTTCTTTCAAACTGATAGGGAAAGATTAAGGATCAGGGATATTTTCCCTTCGTGAGCAATGAAATAGCGGCTCACACGACTGAATAGCGGCTGACACGACTGATAGGGAAAGATTAAGGATCAGGGATATTTTCCCTTCGCGAGCAATGAAATAGCAGCTGACGCGGCGAGCGAGGAGTAGCAGCAGGCAGCACAGTAGATGGCGACGAGCGAGGCATGGCACACGAACTTTTTCCCTTCGCGAGAGCGACCAAATAGCGGCCAATGCTTAGGCACATCATCTCGAGCATTCGATGCAACTGTCTCATACATATACTGTATTTAAGATATGTGTATTGAACAATAACTTTGGTTATAAAACTTTATTTATATTAATGATTGATATGTTTGTATAATTGTTATTATCGATTACTTTGTTTGTGGTTTGTTTAGGGTATTAGAAACTTCTAGGTCCATCACTGCTATCACAAAGTAAAAACTAGACTTATTTTCTATTTAATCAACCAACCATATAAAACATTGTTGCACAAAAAATTTTGCATAAGAAGGCCTACTCAAATAAAATAAGGGAGTTGCCAAGCCCATAAGCTCTTCTGAACGTTGCCTAAGCTTGTCCACTTATGAAATGTGTAAGTATGAGCAAACTCAACAATAACTAAAACTAAGTTCTATGAGCTACTCCTTCTGATACCAAAATAAAAGATTCACGTCCCGAGACAACTTAGGGAAAAATGATTTTTTATTAACAGAAAAATAGTATTAGTGAAAGGATAAGCAAAGAATATTGAAGTAATAAAACTTCTTAATTTAACGACGATGATAGATACAATATTAGAGAGTAGTACAAAGAATTTAGAAATCAACTTATGGAGGGAGTAGATAGGTAAACATGTTTAGCTCGGAAAAACCAAACAGCTGCTGCGTGCAACTCACACTTGATAATTTACACTTTTTATTAGGCACCAAAACCCAATTCAGATTCTTTTCTGCAACCTGCCAGTGACGCACGCAAACTTCCAGACAAATAGAAAAGAACGTAGTAGCTTAATGAATTGGCTTTGCAGTTGGTTTCTCCATTTTTCAGATGCCGTCAAAAAGATACGAGGCTGAAAGAAGTGTATGCATTTCTTTAGCTTCCCTTTGGTTGACTAACTTGGACGACTTGAGAGATCTCTCCGATCAGTCCGTTTTCCAGAGTGCGTCCGTACTGGTGACTTTTCCGGTGAAAGCTTTCCGGATCTTCTGGCCGATCTTATCGTGAATGGGAGGTTGAAACTTTTCTTTCCCTGAACGAGTTATTATACCGGCATCTTTTAGTCATAATACTATTAGAGTATGACTACTGTATAAAATTCTTCTCGACGCTATAAAATACCACATCACATGGGCCCTAGATTTAGGGGTGGATAGCGAGCCGGCTCGGTTTGGCTTAGCTCGTTAGGATAACGAGCTGGCTCGGCTCGACTCGTTATCCTAACGAGCTAGAAACCCAGCTCGGATCGGCTCGTTTGAAAGCTCGAGCCAGCTTATTAGGCTCGTGATTATATGATTCCACTGCAAGTCTGTTAAGTTTAAGTCGACTCGGATTGCATGCATTTGCTAAGTTGGCTAAACCATCAACTAGTAGATTCACGGCTCACCATACATCATAGACAATAAAATAAAATTATTATGCATACATCATACATGTTCACGGCTCCTCATACATCAATAAAGGTGGACAGGAAGCTCGTGGCTCGTTAGCTCGCTTGGCTCATGACAGGCTCAGCTCGGCTCGTGAAAGACTCGGCTCGGCTCAGCCCACATGCTCTGGCTGGTTTAGGCTCGCGAGCGGCTCACAATCTAGCTCGAGCCAGCTTGTTATCTCTAATGAGCTCTAAAGCCAGCTCGGCTCGTTAGAAAATTGAAACGAGCCGAGCCAAGCCAAGCCTATCACGAGGCGAGCAAGCTAACGAGCCACGAGCTTTCTGTCCATCTCTAAGTAGATTTTATGCCTCTAGATTCCTTCCTAGTCTTTCTTTTGGTGGAAAAATATTTTAAAGTTGATACTTATATCTTTTAATAATGGACGAATGAAATCCGACCTTCGCTCCATCAGAAGCTACATCCAATTATTACATAAATATTGGCTTTAAGCCTAAAAAATAGCTATCATAAAATGATATGGAAGACAAATAACCACTCCGCCATCAAAAGAAGGGATACAACAGCAATCCTATTAGAAATTCTCCATCCAAAACTGACAAAAATCTGTATAACCGTAATCTCTAAATTTCGGCATGCAAGATGAATGTATTCCTTCTCCTCGTTACACTTTTCTAGATTTGTCCAAAACCGAAGTTAATATGTTGCTCTAGAGTATCTGCATATAAAATTTAGTTGGAGTTTTGTCAAAAACCATATCGTTTCTATTTAGCCATATAACTAAACATAAAACAATAAAACAGACGCTTCTACTAATATTAGTTTTTTTTTTGTTTTTGAGTCTATGCCATCAAGCCAATTACCAAACAAATGAGTAAAATTATGTGCTAATTTGAAAACAAAGGATACAATAATAGTTATACAAAGAAATTTAGCAAAATGATAATCAAATAGATATGTTCTTCTCATGCAAAAAAAACAACATTTTGTATTACCATTCCAATTTCTTCCTACTAAATTATCCTTGGTTAAAACCACCCTTTAAGCAAATACCACATAAAGATCTTAATTTTAAGTGGTATCTTCAATTTTTGTTTCTCTCTGTAATCATTATTAATTAGAGCTAAATACATATAATGAACAGAAAACAACCCATTATGGTGAAGATTCCATCCAAACATATCCTTATCACCATTAAGTTGAATATGGACATTTTTCGCAACCACATTATTACAATTTTTAAAATTTTGTCACACTAAAGCTCTTCTAGAAAACATTAAGTGGAACTGTACTCATAACAGTTGCAATTGTTACCATTTTTTCTTCGAACAATGTTATATAAAGATGGGAATTGTTCTTTAAAGGTGGAATTCCCAATCCATCTTTCCATAATCAATTTATTTCCCATCATTTACTATGAAAGATCCAAAGCTCAAAAATTTATCTTTAACTTTCATTAAGCCCGATCATGGGAGTCACCCGTTTTTCTGACTACTTGGTGATTATCTTATTCTTAAAATCATTGATCAACTTAAACAACAATTTACATACAAGACATTGATTTTGCACATCTATGTTATGAATTTCTAGTCCACCCAGTTTCTTTGGTTGACTAATAATATTCTATTTCGTCAGTCTGTATTTATTTTTATGTTCACCGTTTTGCCAAAGGAATTTGGATCTAAAATAATCACTTTTTTGAAGTACTCCTCTTGGAATCTCAAAAAATGACATCATAAAGATAGCCAAACTAGTTAATACAGAATTAATTAAAACCAATGTTCCTCTCACCGACATGTGTTTACCGTACCAGCTACTTAGTTTTTTTAATTATTTTCTCAATCAATTTTCAATCCTTATTACTTAGATTCTTGTAATGCATGGGGATACCAAGGTATTTAAATGGAAAAGATCCTACTCGACACCCAAACAAACTAGGAATATTGTTCTTCACTATCCTTGGCTTGACCAAAACAAAATAGTTCACTTTTATGGAATCTATTTTTAAGTCAAAAAAGCTTCTCCAAAAAAGTAATAACTTCATATTTTTGGCTTTCCCCAAATCATGATCCATAAAAAGTAAAGTATTATGTGCATATTGCAAAATAGATAGACCATCATTAATGAGATGTGGCACTGCTCCAAAGATTTGGCCATCTTCCTTTGCTCGATTAATTAGGATAGCTAACATATCGACAACTATGTTAAGGATTAGAGATAAAGAATCACCTTGCCTTAATCTTTTTTTTAATGTTTGGACCAATCTGATCATTAACTTTGATACCAACATGTTCCCCTTGAATAAAAGAAGCAATTGTCATGCCCGAAAATTCATCCCAAATTTCCAGACTATTTTGCGTATTAAATCTCTGTCCAGGAATCAACCAGGTACACAAAATGACAAATTAATACATAGACCCAAACGTAAAATAAAATACTTACTTAAAAGGCACTTCCCTCACACCCAAAAACTACAGCGAAAAAGAAAGACGATATTAGCGGGGCTTCAGCTCTACTCCACATGCAAACTCAATTGGGGTCTGAGCCTTGGTCTTCTAACATAATTTTCAACTAAGAAGCACTACACTTCTGAAAGGGTGAAAATCGCAAGGCTGAGTACAACCACAGTACTCACCAAGCTACACCGTGAAATGCAAACATGCAGGGCAGACAAGAGTGGCTTGGGCTATTTTGCATAAATGCAGTTTACAAATATTTAATGTTTAAAAAATAGTAAAACAGTTGAGTAATTAAGTCAATATTAAATGTTCACTAAACAGCGTTATCCCCACGTTGAACATGCCCAACCATTCCACCTGAACTAAACCAGTTCCATTAAATCAAATTATTCAGTAGTGGGACTAACCATAGTGAATCTGGTCAATCGTCCATAAACGCGGGCACGGCTATTCGAATAGTTTTACTCTGATCAGAGGTGTAGAACTATACCCACAAGACACGATTCAACACATGTTACTATGCCCCGAAGTATCACCGCGATACTGCAAAGGGGGAAATCGTGACAAGACATTTCGCATAACCTCCCCTAACCAAGCGATACCAGACCAAGGTTTCGCCCCCACTCCCCGTAGGGCAGTGGGCAGCACCCTCTCATGTCACGGTGAATTTGGCAGCCGAACAGACCGACGTAGGGTCCGTCCGAACTCCATCACACTCACCCTCTCTAGGATACGTCAGCTAGAAGAAACTATACTATGGATCTAGTCGTTGCCCATTTTGGCTTGTGGTTTGCACGGTAATTCTTCCAGGGTTTCCCATGAACCGGTCCTTAATTGCCATGGGTGCGACCACCAAAACCATGCACCCACAGCCCACCATTAAGTCATATTTTAGTTGAGATAATTATGACCAATAAGACATGGCCAGATGTATCGAGCTTGCAGCTATTCAGAGACTAGAATAAATATTGTAACTATCCCATTTAGTGAGCTAGTGGTAACTAAGCATGGCTAAGCATATAATTCTAGCTAAAATCAACAACAGTGACTAAAGCTAGTCAATTATCACCCAAGTTTAACAAAGAACCGATATCAAGTAAATAAGGCACAAATAAGCAGATAGGTATTCCATCATTTCACGTAATTAGCAAAGCAATGCAGTTTTATTTGCAAACGTAAAACATTTATAAAAATCGGATCAATATGCTTCAAGGGAAGTGTGACTTGCCATGCGTCTTCAAACAGACTTCTGAACTCTTTTCCTCACGAGTACGAACTTTGGAAACAGCAGAATCTACATGTTGGCATGCAAAACGAGGAAAAACCCTAATAAAAACAAATAACAGTACATAAAAAGTAAACAAACATGTAGAGCTTAATTTTAGATAAATTTTGCAATTTGAATGGCCCAATTTGGAGTTCATATGAATTAGATATGAATTTTAGAAGTTTTGGACCATTTAAATGAATTCTAGAAATTAGAACGATTTATTACGCAATATTTAATTATTTTTACAAAGGAAAAGGCTCGGGATGATGTCAGCAAAACAAGGGCTGACGTGTCGGCAAGGACGGACACGAGTGACGTGAGCGGCTGCGAGGGCTGATGTCAACAAACCAAGGTTGACGTTAGTGCGGTGGCGGCGCGGTCCATGGGTCCACAGTGGACTCAGTCCACAGGAACCGGTCCACGGGCGGGTGCACCACGTGGCAACATCCGAGCGGTCGGGGCGGCGCGCGATTGGACGGCCGAGCGGTGCTAGGGTTAGGGTTGCACGGGCCGCAGCGATGGCGACATGTGGCGCCCATCCGTGGCACGGCGGCGCAATCGGATGGCGGCGACGTGCGGGCGGGATCGGACAGCCCCGATCTACCGCAGTAGATCGGACGACTGGCAGCTCGGCTAAGGTTAGGGTTTCGAGCGGCGGCGCTGGCTCACCGGCGACACGGGAGACGGCGGCGGGCGATGGTGCGACGCACGGGAAAAAGCGCGGGAGCGGCGGAACGGCTCGGGATGGCGGCGTGGCTTCAGGATCGCGCACGGGGCAGTTTGAGCACGCACAGGAAGAAAAAAGAAGAAGAGGGACGCGGCTCACCGGAGACGGGGACAACGACGGCGGCCGACGGCGGTGAGCGGCGCTAGGCTAAAACGGGCTCGGGTTCAAGCGGCGCAAACGGGCGGCGACGACAGGTGCTGGGAAATTTATAGGAGCTCGGGAGGCCGGATAGGGCATCGGATACGACCGAATTCTTCACCGTTGATTTCGGGCTCGGAGAGGGAGAGAGGAAAATACGACGATGGTTTGGATACGGAAAAGGCGGGATGCGGAAAAGGCGCCACGTGATGCAGGGAAGGTGGCTTGGGCCTGGCACCGGCCCGGTGCGGTGCAGCATGCAGCGGCGTGGCTCGGGCGTGGGCGATGCACATGGTGCGGCGGGCGGCCCCGATTGGGCACGGGGAAGGCGGCTTCGACAGGTGGGGCCCATCTGTCGGCGGCTCGCGAGGGAGGAGGAAGGCTGACACGCGGGACCTACTGGTCAGCGAGCAAAGTGAGAGAGAGGCACGGGAGGGAGGCATGGCGGACTTTGCGCGCGCTCTAGGGAACATGGGTCGCAGCTGGGCCGAGGCGAGGGAGGAGGGAAGGAAGGCGGCGTCGGCCGCGCTAGGCCGCAAGGGAGCAAAGGCGGATTTTTTGGGCTGCTTCCGGCCCAGAGCAAAAAAAGGGATTTTAAATTTGTTTTCATTTAAATTAATCCATAAATAATCTTTGATATTCTATAAATACTTGCAATGCTCAAATAATTCCAGGAAAATTCCTAAAAATTGATGAGCACCCAAAGTATTTAATAGAAATATCTCCAGCTCGTTTAAAGATTAATTTATTTATTTAAATAATTATTGAAATGTTCTTTGTATTATTAAAATTATTTCTATTGCTCCAAAATTTCATTGAAAATTTCAGAGATTGTTTTAGGGCATGAAGAATATTTCAAAAATATTTCTAGCCATGATTTTTAAAGGAAATTTAATTTCCTTACTTAATTCCCTTGATTTACTTTGCTTTTTATTTTATTCACTTTCGAGGAGATGATTTATGAAATGATTTTTAGTCCTGAACGAAAATCGGGCGTGACAACAATCCACTACATTTCAGTGAAAAAGCCTTTTATCCTAAGGGTCTTTTGTACAAATCACCATTTTACCTTATCATAAGCCTTTTCAAAATAAATCTTAAAAATTACCCCGTTTTGTTTCTTTCTTTGCATTTCATGAATCGTCTCGTGCAAAATGACCACACCTTTCATAATGTTTCTTCCAAGTATAAAAGTTGTTTGTGTCAGACTTATCACCTTTTGTACTACGCCTACTATTCTATTAGTAGCAACTTTAGTAAAAATCTTGAAGCTTACATTTAGTAAATATATTGGCCTATATCGTTGAATTTTGATAGCCTCTTTACATTTAGGCAGCAAAATGATAGTACCAAAGTTTAAAGAAAATAGGGGCAAAAAACCCTCTGGGCTTCTAAGAATATTAAAACACCAATCACAGTGGGCAAGCTCTCATGGCTACACAGATTAACTAACTCAGCCAAAAACTGTTTTTTGAAGTCATTTTGTGCAGGAACATAAACCACTACAAAGCACCCATTTGAAATCATCTTCTTTATTATGCAAATGAAACTTTACATATAAATCTCCCTCATCAATCTCACCAATATCAAAACTACGAAGATCAATTACCATTAAAATACCACCTGGTCTACCTCTAGGTGCCTTACAATGCCAAATAAAATCTTTACCCCCACAAAGATTTTTCAGAATAGAAGGTGTAAAGTCTTTCCTAATGGTTTCTGAAATGGCAATAAAATCCAAATCTTGTTATTTTGTAAGGTCAGAAATAAACTGTGTTTTAGAGGGTCTTTAAACCCATCACTATTCAAAAAAAATTCATTTCATCATAAACTATTTTTCATGGATCCCCCATTCTTGCTTGCTATCTTTCCTTTTTTAATGACATATCATATATCTTTGTGTGACTTTAAAATCACTCATATGATCACCACCCCAAGTCCATTACTTCCTCCATTATGCCCCCACATAATTGGCTCAAAATCAAATTATCTACCTCTTGTTCCTGTAAAAATTCACCCTCTTCTTTCTCAAAAGCAGACTCCATTTTTTCCTCTTCCTTAGCACCATCTAATCTTAGTTTTTCCAACTTCCTAAAGTCATTTAGAGATTTTGTAACACAATTATCATCCTCTCCTACCAATATTCCCAATTTTTTAACAGTAGTAACTATCACTACTGGAGAAACAATCTTTGGTTGAAGCGCCAAAATCCAGAATAGTCCCGGTTGGAGTTGTACCTGGGACTAAAAATAGGCAACGGCTCTCTAGGATCTTTAGTCTCGGTTTGATTCCTGTCAGAACATTTCAGAGCGCCGGGGATCTTTAGTCCCGGCTGGTAACATCAACCCGGACTAAATATGCTATTTTTTGTCCCGGTTAGTGTTACCAATCGGGACTAAAGATCATTTTATCTTTAGTGCCGGTTGGTAACACCAACCGGGACTAAAGACGAAGTTGTTTTTTATACTTCTTTTTTCTCCTCCAACCCGAGCCAGCTGCATTTGTCTTCAAACTTTTGGTCTAGCTAGAGGGGAGGTTCTTCCAAAATTTTTTGTGATTTTGTTTTGGTGATAATACACAAATTTTTGCTATCTACAAGGTTTGCAACTTCTTCCTCTCATGATCTATGCTTAGCATTTTGCTTTTACGGTTGTTTTCTATACATTTTTATCTCTAGATATGCTATGCAAAAATGAAGAGAGAGAAAATTTTTTTGGGACTAATTATTTTACTAAGCACATTACATTGTGTTGAGAAAAATATCTGAGAATGAAGAGGAAGAAAAGTATGCTTAGCACGTTACATTTGTAGGAATCTATTACATACAATTTTATCGAAAAATGTTTATGAAAAATGATGAGAGAGAAACTTTTAGACAAAAAAGTTATAAAATATAGAAAATATAGAAAATTTGATAGTAGATTAGAAAAACAAGGTAATTTAAAGATCCTTAGAATAGTTAGAAATATGTACACTACATACATAAAAATACTTTTAAAATAATTAATGAATTTTATGTTTACAAATTTAAAAGAACTTTTAAAAATAATTCTAATTTTTTTAGTACAACACATTACATATGTTGGATTAGTATATAATTATTGTCGATTACATATATATATAATTATTGTAATAATATTTAAATGGTTTAACTTTTGTAGATTTTTCTTACGATTTTTGTGTATTCCATGTAGATGGATCGGTAATGGATGTACAATGTGGACCGATGGTCGACAGAGTTTATTCAAGGCGTGCATTATTTTTTAAGTGTAGCCGATGCCGACAAGGAGAAGGGTTTCATACGTTGTCCATGCAAAAAGTGCAAAAACGAGAAGGAGTATTCTACATCAAGAATTATTCATGCTCACTTGTTTCATTCAAGATTCATGCCTCACTACAATTGCTAGACATCGCACGGAGAGGTGGGGATTACAATGGAAGAAGATGAAGAAGACGACGATAACATTCTGGACTATGGTCAATACGGTGGGTTTGAAGAGAATACAGTAGGCGAGGCGGACGGGGATGCTGAACAAAATGATGGTGCCAATGACGGTGTCGATGACATTGGTCAGATGTTGCACAACGTACAGGGGGACTGCGAAGGTGAAAAGGAGGTGTAGAAATTGGAGCGTATGTTGGCGGACCACAAAACGTCCTTGTACCCAGGCTGTGAACAGGGGCACAAAAATGGTATCAATGACAAGACATTTGGCGAGTTACTAAAACTCATGAAGAACATTCTTACAGAGGAAAACAAATTGCCGGAATCAATGTACGAGGCTAAGAAGTTAGTCTGCCCTCTAGAACTGCAGGTACAGAAGATACACGCATGTCCTAACGATTATATCCTCTACCGCGGTTAGCAGTACGAGAACCTAGAAGTATGTCCAGTTTGTAAAGCACTTAGATACAAGATCAGACGAGATGATCCAAGCGAAGTTGACGGACAGCCTTCGAAGAAAAGGGTTCATGTTAAGCTGATGTGGTATTTTTCTATAATACCATGGCTGAAGCGTCTGTTCACGAACAAATAGCATGCAAGGATAATGCGCTGGCACGCGGAAGAACGCCTAAAATACGACATGTTGAGACATCCCACCGATGGGTCGTAGTGGCAAAACATCGACAGAACATTTAAA
This sequence comes from Oryza australiensis, assembly GCA_019925245.2. Classification (NCBI taxonomy): domain Eukaryota; kingdom Viridiplantae; phylum Streptophyta; class Magnoliopsida; order Poales; family Poaceae; genus Oryza; species Oryza australiensis. Next base: position 1,659,977 of record JAIFGZ020000436.1, read on the forward strand.
AACTTCAGCGAGGATGCAAGAAACCTAAGGTTTGGCTTAAGTACGGATGGCATGAATCCTTTTGGAGAGATGAGCAGCGAGCATAGCATTTGGCCTGTAACGATGTGTATCTACAACCTCTTGCCTTGGCTATGCATGAAGCGGAAGTACATTTAGATGTTGGTTATTATTCAAGGCCCGAAGCAACCTGGTAACAACATCGATGTGTACCTGAGACCGCTGATCGAATATCTAAAACTGCTGTGAAAGAAAGAAAGTGTCCCCGTGTGGGACGAGGATAAACAGGAGCAGTTTAACCTATGAGGGTTGCTATTTGTTACCATCAACGACTGGCCTGCACTTGGCAACCTATCCGGACAGTCAAACAAGGGGTACAACGCTTGCACCCATTGTATGGATTCACAGAATGTATGTACCTGAAACACTGTAAGAAGGTAGTGTACATGGGCCATCGTCGCTTTCTTGTTGCAAGCCACCCTGTCCAGAGAAGAGGCAAACATTTTGATCAAAAGACATACCATAGTACTAAGCCAAAGCATCGCAACGGAAAGGCCATACTTGCCATGGTGAAAGACCTCAAAGTAGTATTTTGGAAAGGGACCTGGCAGCCAATCTATAGCAGGTGAAGGTGGTCACGCGGCGATGTGGAAGAAGAAGTCAATTTTTTGGGAGTTGTCCTATTGGAATGTCTTGGACATCCGCCACGTAATCGACGTGATGCACCTCACTAAGAATCTTTGCGTAAACCTGCTGGGCTTCCTAGGTATATATGCAAAATCAAAAGATACACTTGAGGCACGTAACGATCTGAAACATATGGCATAACACGATGGCTTTCACCCGCAACCAAAGGAGAAAGGATCCCACTACCTAAGTCCAGCCAGCTACACTGTGAGCAAGGCAGAGAAGGAAATAATGTTTGAATGCCTGGAGAGCATCAAGGTACCGTTTGGATACTCCTCGAATATAAAGGGAATAATAAGCACGAAGGATAAGAAGTTCACAAATCTAAAGTCCCATGACTACCACGTGCTGATGACACAGCTGCTTCCCGTTATAATTTGGGGTATCCTTCCCGATAATGTCCAGGCAACAATAACAAAGCTATGTGCTTTCCTGAATGCAATTTCACAGAAGATCATCGATCCAGACAGACTATAAGACTTTCAAAATGATGCGGTCCAATGTCTAGTCAGCTTTGAGGTAATCTTTCCGCCTTTCTTCTTCAATAGCATGACGCATCTCCTATGCCACCTTGTCAAAGAGATCCGAATCCTCGGTCAGGTATTCCTACATAATATGTTCCCTTTCGAGAGGTATATAGGCATTCTAAAGAAGTACGTTCGTAACTGTTCTCGTCCGGAGGCCAACATTGCAAAGGGATATGGAATAGAGGAGGTGATTGAGTTTTGCGTCAACTTTATTGAACACCTTCGTCCCATCGGGGTGCCTGAATCACGCCATAAAGTTAGACTATGGGGGAAGGGAACTCTTGGAAGGAAGGCAATAATGACCATAGACAATGACTTATTCAGGAAAGCACATTTGACCGTGTTGCAACAATCTTCCTTGGTGGCTCCTTACATCGAGGAGCACATGGCGATTGTTCGCTCGGAAAATATCGGTAAGACGGATTCCTGGATTACATGCCATCACATTGATGCATTCTCTGCTTGGTTGCGACAACGTCTCATGGGCAACGCAAGCATTGACCAACAACTAGCCTTTTTGGCAAGGGGACCATCTTGCTCGATCACCACATTCCAGGCATATGAAATCAATGGGTACACATTTTACACACGGACCCAGGACATAAAGAGCACGAATTAGAATAGCGATGTCTACATCGATACCGTGAGATACGATGGTACGGCTAGCACATATTACGGCAGCATCGATGACATATGGGAGCTGGACTATCGACCTCTGATGGTCTCTCTGTTTCGGTGTCAATGGGTTAGGCTTAGTGGTGGAGGCGTAACCGTTGATGCAAGTGGGATGACAACGGTCGACCTGAGCAAGGTTGGATACTCAGACGAACCATTCGTCCTTGCCAATGATGTACGGCAAGTTTTCTATGTCAAGGATATGGCTAGCAAAGCAAAGAAGGGGAAAGGGTCCGATGAGCCTAAGCGCCACGTGGGTCTCCCAGGCAAAGGAAAATCGTGGGAGTCGAGGATAGAACTGACGAAGCTTACAATCAGTTTGACAGGCAACCTCTGTTCGCGGTGGTGATTGACCCGAGCATCCTCTTATCAAATGAGGACACCCCTTACTCACGCAACGATCATAACGAAGGAACAATTGTGCGGAGAAAGTACGTGAAAACAACCATCACTTTGCTGAATTTTTGTATGGACGATGTAAATTAGATTGAATTATTGAATTTATTGTAATCATTTGAATTTATTGTAAATCATTGTAAATCATTAAATATTATTGTAAATTATAGATAATTGTTACAATTTAAAATACTTTTGAATAGGGAAAATGTTAATTATATATTATTATTTAAATTTAAAATACTTTTGAATAGGTCAAATGTTAATTACATATGATTGTTAGAATTTAAATAGTTTTGAATAGGGCAAATGTTAATAACATATTATTATTTAAATTTAAAATATTTTTCAAATCGGCCATATGTTAATTATATATGAATTTAAAATACTTTTGAATAGGTCAAATGTTAATTACATATGATTGTTAGAATTTAAAATAGTTTTGAATAGGGCAAATGTTAATAACATATTATTATTTAAATTTAAAATATTTTTCAAATAGGCCATATGTTAATTATATATGAATTTAAAATATTTTCGAATAAGGCAAATGTTAATTCTTTAAAATGTTATTTTCGAATTTAAAATGTTATTTTTGAATAAGGCAAATGTTATATATGATTGTTAGAATTTAAAATAGTTTTGAGATAGGGCAAATGATAATTATATATGAATTTAAAAAAATTTTGAATACGGCAAATGTTAATACTATGTGATTATTATAGTTTAAAATACATTATAATATGGCACTTTTTAAATATTTAATCTCGGTTTTTAACACAAACCAGGACAAAAAATTTGGAAAGAGCGGGAAAACACCTTTAGTCCGGTTAGTGGCTTCAACCGAGACTATGTTGCTCACCTACCAGGGGACACGTGCCTGCTCCGCCATCTTTAGTCCCGGTTGGTGGCTCCAACCGGGACTAAAGCTTTATCTTTTGTCCCAGTTGAAGCCACCAACCGGGACTAATGTATCTTTAGTCCCAATTCGTGGCTTCAACCGGGACAAAAGAGCCCGGTGACTATATATAGCAGGGGCTGCGGGGCGATCCAACACTTAGCCGTTTTTCGCATCCGCGATCTTCATCTTCATCGCCATTGTCGAACCCTAAAGCCGTCGCATTGCCGTCGCCATCTTCACTAGCGTCGTCGTCATCGTCGCCGGGAGCTGCCGTCGCCGTCGCCGGGTTCTGCCGCCGCCCCAATCGGTTAGTCGATCTGGCCCATCTCCCATTTTTCCTCTCTGTGTGTGCCGCCGCGCGCTTAGGGTTTTGGAACCGACCGTCGCCATCTCCGTCGTCGCCATCGCCGCCGTCGCCGCAGCCGCCGCAGTCGTCGCCGCCCCCTAAACCCTAAACACTAAGTTGCCGCTGCTGCGCGACACCGCTACCCCCGGCCCTCTGCCTCCCTCAGCCGCCCCCTACCCGGCCGGCGCCGTCATAGCCACCCTCCACCGCCGCCACAACCGCTGCCGCTCCCCCATGCATTGTGTACTGGATGAACTTTAGAAATTTTAATGGATAAACTTTAGAATTTTGAATGGATGAAGAATTAATGGATGAATGCATAATGATTAGTTGTGAATTTTGAATGTTTACGTGTATGATTTTTTTATGTGTATGGATGACTTTATGTATAAATGGACTTTTATGTAAAGATGGACTTTTTATTTAAATTTGAATGCTTGAAGACTATGAATTTGAATGTTTATGTGTATGAATTTTGAATGTGTATGGATGACTTTATGTATAAATAGACTTTATGTAAAAATGGACTTTTTATTTAAATTTGAATGCATGAAGATTGTGAATTTTGAATGTTTATGTGTATGAATTTTGAATGTGTATGGATGACTTTATATATAAATAGATTTTATGTATAAATTTTGTATTTACGAACAAACGAGAACGATAAAACGATAGAATGGACGCGAACGAACGAACGAAGGACCGATCGTTCATTCGTTCGGTCGTTCGTTCGTTCATTCGTTCGGTCGTTCGTTCGTTCATTCGTTCGGTCGTTCGTTCGTCGTTACAACGTACCTCGCCATGCATCGTCTTCTCTTTGTCTCCTTTCCTCTCCACCTTATCTTCCTCAAGTCATCCTCCTCTCTTTCTCTCCTCTCCTCTTATCTCCCTCTCCTCTGCACGATAGAACGAATGGATGTGAACGAACGATAGAACGAACGGACGTGAACAAACAAACGAACGATAGAACGGATGTGAACGAATGAACGATAGAACGATCGGTCGGTCGATCCTTCGTTCGTTCGTTCATTAGTCGATCGATCGTTCGATCGGTCATTCGTTCGTTCGGCTGTTCGTTCATTCATTCGTTCGGTCGTTCGTTCGTCGTTACAACGTACCTCGCCATGCATCGTCCTTTTTTCTCTCCTCTCCTCTCCACATCCTCTCCTTTCCACCTTATCTCCCTCACGTCATCCTCCTCTCTTTCGCTCCTCTCCTCTTACCTTCCTCTCCTCTGCACGACAGAACGAACGGACATGAATGAACGAACGATAGAACGGATGTGAACGAACGAGCGAACGATAGAACGGACGTGAACGAACGAACTATAGAACGATCAGTTGGTCGATCATTCGTTCATTCCTTCGGTCGGTCGTTTGGTCGGTCGTTCGTTCGTCCGTTCGTTCGGTCATTTTCTAACAAAGAAAAACAAAGAGAAGAAGAAGGAAAATATAGATGAAGTCCGACACATACTCGAGCCAAGTATGCATATCTATAATTGCGACATTCTTTAGAAGTCTCTTCTAGGATTGAGAGAATTTGTGATTTTGAATCCTCTTCGTCATCGAAAGGAAATCATTATGGGCAATGGAGTACATAGTGGCAATGGGCTCCATCGCCACTGTGTTCTCCATCGCCATGATGATTTCCTCTTGATGAGGAAGATGATTCAGAATCACAACTGATTCTTTCAATCCTGAAAGTGACTTCTGAAGAATGTCATCATTATGGATGTGCACAATTGGATCGAGTATCTGCCGGATTTCATCTATTTTTTCCATCTTCTTATCTTTGTTCTTATGTTTTTTCTAGGTAGACATACATGATTTAACTGAATAATTGATACATGTACAAACTGAATAATTGTTTCCTTGTCAGAATTCCTTGATTAAGTCCGTAAACTCACAACAATCAAATGGCTGATCATGAGGACGAACAGTTTCTCCTTGACGAGATCGCACAGGGTAGCAACCAGTTTATATTGAGGAGGGGAACGAGGATCCAAATCAATACATCAATGAGAAGGAGAATGAGGGGGGAACGAGGAGGGAAACGAGGAGGGGAATGAGGACACCCCAGCCATTGGGGAGAAGAGGGCACGCAGGCAACGCGGTGTCAACAAGCGAATTGAGGGTCGACATGTCATAACGGAAGTAGCACCGGATGGTCGACCAAGTGCCCCAGCCGACACCGCAAGGAAGTTTGTGGCACACAGCGGATGAGTGGTGGGGGATCACATGCCCATCAGTGTTGTGACCTGGAGGCCATCAAGGACCGGAGGAGATGAGCAGAGCTATCTCCCGGACACAGAGAAAGAGATGCTGTAGACGACAATGCTGCAGACGTTCACCATCCCAGACTCCGAACAGGCAAAGGTCAAGGAATGGACGTTAAAGAAGATGGATGAGCTCTTCAGGAACTATAATAAGGAGTTACACAAGAAATACATCCTGAAGGACTAGAACCTATACTTTGACAAGTTCCCAAAGCTCAGAGATCACTGGGAGACCTTTGTGCAACACAAGACTGGGGAGCAAGCGCAAGCCCTCATTGAAAAGAACAAGACCAACACAGCCAAGAAGAAATACCATCACAAGCTCGGGTCGGGCGGCTATCAAAAGGCAATGCATAAATGGAAGAAGATGGAAGCTGACCTGAAAGCGTGAGATATCGTTCCGGGCACAGCCAACTGGCCAGAACGATCAAAACATTGGTTCTATGCTCACGGAGGATCATTTAATCCCGCAAATGGATCAGTAATCTTCAGCGCTGAAATCCTAGAAGTCAGTAGTAGATTAGAAGAAGCGCTGGAGGCCTCTACCTCAGGCTCGTTCAAGCCCGACAGAGAGAAGGACGAGCTAACGCTCGCACTCCAGAACCTCGAGCATCTAGGATGAACACGAGGAAAAGGCGTCGTTCCCTGGAAATACGGATTTCAAGCGGATTGTTTACACCCAAAATTGGAACTTAGGAATCAAAATAGTAAAGATTGCCAATATTTGGAAATTTGTCGGTTTCTTCGGAGAGGCCAGTTTGACCGCCGTGTATAGGCCGGTCAGACCGGGCAGTGGGGCCGGACAGACCGAAGGCATATCGCCGGTCTGATCGGCAGAGTCCGAAACCTAGACGACTTCGTCGGTATTCGGGTTTCCTATCTCCATACGGTGTATCTCGGGTTTTCAAACATGTTTATCCCGAATTGGACATGGAGAAGGGCCTGCGGAGGGCAAGACCAACCCCTATATAAGGGCCAAGGCCAGTTCAATTGTAACATCGAATCATACAACCTACAATCAATCTATTTGAATCATTTCCTTTATTTTTAGCCTTATTTTCTACTTTGCCCTGGTTTAGTCCATCTTTGTCGATTTGCGCCGTAAATCGTCCGCCGCCGCTGCGAGAGTGTGACAATTGCTAGATTGAAGTGGTTGGCGACTCCGCACCAAGAATCACTGCAAAGCTTTAGGTGATTCGATCGTGTTCGTGCCTTTTGCCAAAAAAGGTGCCAACACGATTTTTGGCGACTCCGCTGGGAAAGACACGACGCCAACTCGGATTCGACGGCGCCATGTCCAAGCAAGCGGCGCAAGACGTGGAGCCATCCAACGTTGTCCACATCTCGTTGGACGACTTGGATGGGGAGGCTCGCCAAATAATGAAGGAGCGCATTCGAGCGATCACTCAAGAGGTGCTAGATCAATCTTGCACCAAAACGCGACAAGGCGTTATCATCAAGCCCGGGAGCCCGCTCAAGGTAACTCGCGGCGAGGTAAGCGCTGATCACATCTCTATGCCTATTCAAAGACTTGTTGCTAGTACGGTGGATGAGTCCGTTACCGCCGCTGTGAACAATAAGGTTGAATCCGCTATGGAGGCTTGTTTTAATAGTTTGTTTAAAGCACACATGAGCGATAAATCCAGTCTCCCTGTTACCGATTCGCTGCCTACCTCGATTGCGGGGGGAGTCAGCCCCCTGTGAACCACATATTTAGTAAAACCGACGGGGCGATTGCCCAAGGCCCCAGCGCAAGTAGTTCTGCCGCCTCTATCGGTCTGACCGGCCCTATGGCCGGTCTGAGTGGCCCTCACTATGTTGGTCCGACCGGCCCTACGGCTGGTCCGACCGGCCCATGATATCTCGGTCTGACCGGCCCGACGACCGGTCTGACCGGAACACAATACGGTGGTCTGACCGGCCCTATGGCGGTCGGCCGAGTCGCCTTACGTTTGTCGACCGGCTCACCTTACATCGGTCGGACCGGTCGTCGGCCGGCCCGCACCCATACTACACGAGTCGACCGGTGGCTATCTGGTCGGTCAGACCGCGCCTTATCTGGCCGGTCAGACCGGGCCCATGGCCGGTACAACCGGCGCTCTGGTGCCAGTATAGGAGATAGATCCCATCATGGGCAACTCGGTTCTATACCACGTTCCCGCACACGACTTCCCCGTGGCTACTGTCCATGCACCAATTCTCCCGCATGTCGCCAATCAATACAATGATCCTAACAGGGGATATCCGTGCGACACGAGAGACGACCAATATGACAATATTGCGCCACAACAGCCACCTTTTAGGCCGCCAGTTGTGCCCAACCCGCCTAGGCCTGAGAATATGGAGGAACAAATTAGGAACATCATTAAAGAGTCATTCAGAATTGAGCCCAAGAATCATGCTAAGGTTTACCAAAATTCGTATCCTGACTATTTCGATAACATCCCATATCCTCATCGTTATAGGGTCCTTGAATTCACCAAATTCAGTGGAGATGACAATAGGACCACATGGGAACATATCGGCCAATTCTTAGCGCAATGTGGGGAGGCTAGCACTTCGGATGCTTTTAAATTGCGCTTATTTTCTTTATCTCTATCCGGTACTGCTTTTACTTGGTTTACATCTTTACCGGCTAACTCTATTCATACTTGGGCTCAGCTAGAACAAAAAATTCATGATTGTTTTTATACTGGTGAGACTGAGCTTAGACATTATGATTTGACATCGGTTAGGCAAAAGTATAATGAATCTGTTGCAGATTACATTAAGAAATTTAGGGATGCTAGAAACCGATGTTTTAGCTTGAGCATAACCAAGAGAGATTTGGCTGACCTCGCCTTTAATGGATTGCTTGCTCCCATTAAAAAAAGGTTAGATGGCCAACAATTTCTGGATGTTAGCCAAGTGATGCAGAAGGCTCTGGCTCAGGAAAGCCGAGTTAGAGATGCTAAAAAGTTTGTTAGGCCCACCGATAAGAAACCTCATGTTAGCATGATCGACTGTCCTACTAGTGATTCTGAGTCTGATGAAGCCAATCATGATATGTATGTCGCTGAGTGATCTTGGACAAACAAGAACAAACCCTTTGTTTGTTCTAGCTTGATGCCGACTCCTCACAAGGATCGGCAAAGCGAGATCAAATACAGTTTTGATGTGGCCAAATGTGATAGGATTTTTGACTATCTTCTGCAGGAAAATTAGATCAAATTACCTAAGGCCACATCATACCCTCGTTAGAAGAATTGAAGCGCCGTTCTTATTGTAAATGGCATGATTCTTATTCGCATTCTACTAACGAGTGTAATGTTTTTCGTCAACAGGTTCAATCGGCCATAGATGAAGGACGATTGAAATTCACCGAGGGCCCGAAGATGAAGCTTGACAGCGATCCTTTCCCGGTGAATACCATCGATCTCAATAGTAAGAAGGTGTTGATTCGGCCGGAGCAAGCCGAATTGGCTAAGGGAAAGGAGGTTGTCATTGGGGAGCCTAGGCCCAAGATGCTTGTGCCAAAGAGCCCAGAGATTGGGACATGGAAGGAGAATAAGGCCAAGACATCTACATCGAGGAAGCCCCACAAGCCCAAAGTGACCTTCGACATGCTCCTTGACAAGTACAAGAGGAAGAGTGCCGAGAAGGAGCATGCCAAGGGAAAGAGACCAAGATCGCCACCTAGGGAGCGATTTGGTTCTTCGTCAAAGGTTTTGGAGCCGCCATTCCCCTATTGTCCTCAAGTCATGACATAGGGACCGTGCCCGATGCCACCTCCAGGTTATCCGTTCCCTTACTTTATGCCTTGGGGGGCACCCCCGCCTATGTACAACATGCCTCCAATACAGGATCACCAAGGATGGAGAGGGGAGAGGAGATCGCCGCGAGGGCATGCGTCTACCGCTAGTGGAAGTTGGTTCCCCACAAAGGACCGGTTTGACGGCGAGAAAAGGGCAGACAAGCGTGCCAAGCCTGAGGAGAGGGCTTCGGAGGCGATCACTATCAAGATAGGATCGTATGATGTGCCAGTTCCATCTGGCAAGGTGGCTAAGTTGATATTCGGCCCCCGAACCAAAGTCGCGAAGGATGCCGCACAGTAGTCGGTCCGACCGAGCCATCTGACCACTTTGACCGCAGTTCTGTAAGCGGTCAGACCGCGCCGTCTGGCTGGTCTGACCGCGGTGCTGTGGGCGGTCAAACCGCGCCGTCTAGCCGGTCTGAGACTCGTTCCGGTCTGACCGGGTATGGTCGCCGGTCTGACCGAAGATACAACACCGATCTGACTAGCCACCAGGGCTGGTCTGACTGACGTTCTGGTAAGAAGGGTACCAAGGCAGTTCCCTCTTCAGGTAAAGGTAACGGGGGACATTATTTGCCTCCTCGAACAGAGCTGAATCCTAGGTGGATGCCTGAGGATTTGACGGCTATTCAGAAGAGAAGGTTGCAGCGTCTTCGTGCTTCTGAGTTGAAGGAAAAGGAAGCCGAAGAGAGGAGAGACAGGGAGTTTGATGAATTGCGACCACCACCTATGAAGGAGTGGAAGCGCAAATCATCAATTGCTGAGAAGCCGGTAGTTTTTCAAAAGGATGAACAACCGGCTGTGGAGGCATCGTCCGGCAAGAACATGGAGATCAACATGGTTTTCTTGTTGCCCATGGAGTTTTGGGCAATGGACGAGGCCGAGGTCACTCAAATATCACTAGGTCCGAAGGACGCGGTCTTCGAGAAGCCCGATGAGTCCAACCGTCACATGAAGCCTCTCTATTTGAAGGGCCACATTGATGGGAAGCCGGTCTCGAGGATTCTAGTGGACGGAGGCGCGGCGGTGAACCTGATGCCTTACTCTCTCTTCGAGAAGTTGGGTTGCGAAGAGGCGGAACTGAAGAAGACCAACATGCTTCTCAATGGCTTCAACGGTGAGTCAACGGAGGCGAAGGGGATCTTGTCCGTGGAACTTACGGTGGGGAACAAGATGTTGCCTACCGCCTTCTTCATCGTCGATGTACAAGGTAACTATAGTGTCATCTTGGGGCGGTGTTGGATTCATGCCAACTGCTGCGTCCCGTCTACTTTACATCAGTGCCTAGTACAATGGGATGGCGATGAAGTTGAGGTAGTTCAGGCAGATACATCGGCTGAGGTTGCCATGGCCGATGTTTCTGTAGGATGGAAACATGGAGATATGCAGTGCTTATTAGGGCTAGATCTGTCTAGTTTTGATTTTATTAGTGTTTCCACAGGAGGCTTTGTACCCATTTCTGTAAAGCCGGCTAGTTTAGCACAGCTTGGTGACATTACTTTGTATGATGAATAAAATAGCCAATTTGGAATGGTTACAAAAAAGAGTTGAAGAATATCGGTCAACAAAGAACGATATTGGAGAAACTATAGAGGATTTTGACGAGGTAGAGAAGCTCGGTCAAGGGTTCACATCAGCCAACCCATTAGAAGAAATAGACATAGGAGATGGGAGCGTACCAAGACCGACCTTCATAAATAAAAACATGAGAGCCGATCATAGGGTTAAGTTGATCAGGTTGCTTAGAGAATATAGTGATTGCTTTGCATGGGAGTACCATGAAAAGCCTGGACTTAGCCATGATCTTGTTGAGCATCGGCTTCCGATAAAATCAGGATTTAGGCCTTATAAACAACCTCCTCGTCAGTTTAACCCACTTATATATGATCGTGTCAAAGAAGAGATAGACCGATTATTGAAAGCAGGGTTTATTAGGCCATGCCGGTATGCAGAGTGGGTGTCTAATATAGTACCGGTAGAAAAGAAGGGGAGCGGCAAAATCAGGGTTTGCATAGATTTTAGAGACTTAAATAAAGCCACTCCTAAATATGAGTATCCTATGCCTATAGCCGACATGCTAATAAATGATGCCTCAGGTCATAGAGTGATTAGTTTTTTAGATGGCAATGCCGGCTACAACCAGATCTTCATGGCAGAGGAGGATATGTATAAGACAGCCTTTAGATGTCCAGGATTTGTAGGGCTGTTTGAGTGGGTAGTCATGACATTCGGGTTAAACAATGCCGGCGCAACATATCAAAGGGCGATGAACCTAATTTTCCATGATTTGTTAGGTTTTATCCTAGAAATTTACATTGTTGATATTGTAGTCAAATCGGATGATATGGATGGACATATGGCCGATTTGAGGTTAGCTTTTGAGAGGATGCGTCGGTATGGTTTGAAGATGAACCCACTCAAGTGTGCCTTCGGTGTGTCGGCGGGGAAATTCTTAGGATTCATGGTGCATGAGAGAGGGATTGAGATCGATCCTAAGAAGGTTGAGAAGATTCAAGACTTCAAAGCGCCAGCATGCAAGAGAGAAGTTCAGAGGTTGCTAGGTAAAGTAAACTATTTAAGAAGATTTATATCTAACCTAGCAGGTAAAATCGATGCTTTTGTGCCTATTCTGCGCTTGAAGAAAGAAGCCAATTTTACTTGGGGGGCAGCACAGCAGGAGGCGTTTGAAGGTTTGAAAAAATATTTATCTTCTCCGCCCGTAGTACGAGCTCCTAAAGCCGGAATTCCGTGTCGGCTGTATATTGCTGCTGAAGACAAAGTTATTGGAACCGTTTTGACACAAGAAGAAGACGGCAAGGAATACATAATTACATATTTGAGTCGCCGTCTTCTGGATGCCGAAACGAGGTATGTATTTGTAGAGAGGCTTTGTCTTTGCTTGTACTATGCTTGTACCAAGTTGCGTCATTATTTGTTATCTAGTACATGCATAGTTACTTGTCAAACCGATGTTGTTAAGCACATGTTGCAAAGGCCAATTCTGAGTGGGAGAATTAGCAAATGGGCGTACACATTAATTGAATATGATTTGGCTTATGAGTCATTGAAATCTCTGAAGGGCCAGATTGTAGAGGACTTTATAGTAGATCATCATGTAGACGTTGATTGTGGAGATGAAGTCCATTTTGATGGCTCTTCGTGTAAGGAGGGTCAAGGCATAGGTGTAGTTTTAGTTTCGCCCAATGGTCAATGCTTTGAAGCATCGGTTCGTTTAGAATATTATTGTACAAATAATCAAGCCGAATACAATGCTTTGTTATTCGGTTTACAAGTGATGGAGATCGTTGGAGCTACACACGTAGAAGCGTTCGGTGATTCGGAATTGGTGGTGCAACAGGTTGCCGGGATCTACAAGTGCTTCGATGGATCATTGAATAGGTATTTAGATCAATGCCTGGATATTATTGCTAGTTTCGATGAATTTACTATTAAACATATTGCTAGGAATGAAAATTCTAGGGGAAATAACTTAGCTCAACAAGCATCTGGTTATAGCATCAAAAGGGGTTTATTTTTCATATTGGATCAACCGGTGCTTGAGTATAGTTTATTGGGCGAAATTGGCAAAGAGGCAGACCGTAGGCGGTCTGACCGGAGCACTGTCGCCGGTCTGACCGTGGATGGCATCCGGTCTAACTGGCGTTCTGTGGCCGGTCTGACCGCGGGAGGTTGCCGGTCTGACCGGAGTTGCCTAGCCGGTCAGACCGACTTCACAGAAGGTGCTGGGGGGTACAATCTTCTCAATACAGGGGCCGAATTAAGTGGAAATTCGGACATGTGTGCCCTGGAGACAGTAAATGATTGGCGAATTCCTTTGATTAGCTATTTGAAGGATCCTAGTCTTAGGGTTGATCGGAAAATTCGGCAGCAAGCGTATAAATATACTTTGCTTGATGAAAAGCTATATCGCCGAAATATAGATGGTGTACTATTAAAATGTTTAGATGCCGATCAATCTAAAGTTGCTATGGGTGAAGTTCACGAGGGAATTTGCGGGACTCATCAATCGGCCCATAAGATGAACTGGCTGCTCAGAACAGCGGGGTTCTATTGGCCGAGGATGATTGATGATTGCTTCAGGTACTATAAGGGATGTGAAGCTTGTCAGCGGTTTGGCAATGTTCAATTGGCACCGACTTCGGTGTTGAATCCTATTATTAAACCATGGCCGTTTCGGGGGTGCGCTTTAGATTTTGTTGGTCAAATTTATCCTCCGTCTTCAAAGGGGCATCGGTTCGTGCTAGTTGCGACAGATTACTTCACCAAGTGGGCCGAAGTCGTGCCGCTCAGGAATATGACACATAAGGAGGTAATTGATTTTATTATGAAGCATATATTCATAGATGCGGCATTCCTTAGACATTAACTACGGATCAAGGAGCTTCTTTTATGTCTAAAGAAGTGAGAAATGTTGCCGAATCTTATGGAATTAAGCTGTTGAGTTCGTCTCCTTACTACGCTCAGACTAATGGACAAGCCGAGTCTAGTAATAAGACATTGTTGAAGTTAAACAAGAAAAAGATCGAGGAACATCCGAGAAGGTGGCATGAAGTGCTTTCTGAAGCTTTATGGGCGCATAGAATATCCAAGCATGGTGCTACCAAGGTGACCCCTTTTGAGCTTGTTTATGGACAAGAAGCTGTTTTACCGGTTGAGGTAAATCTTAGCTCTCTTCGATATATAAAGCAAGACGATTTGTCAGCTGAAGACTACAGGTTCTTGATGGGTGATAATCTTGATGAAGTGGTCGACAAACGTTTGAAGGCTTTGGAAGAAATAGAAAAAGAAAAGAAGAGGGTGGCCAAAGCATATAACAAAAGGGTGAAGGCAAAAACGTTCCAAGTAGGAGATCTAGTATGAAAGACTATTTTGCCTTTGGGTTCCCGATCTAAAGAATTCGGTAAGTGGTCGCCAAGTTGGGAGGGACCTTATCGGATATACGGAATCGTTCGAGGCAATGCGTATTTCTTGGAGACACTTCAAGGAGAAAACGATTTCAGCGGGCTATCAATGGTAAATATCTAAAGAAATACTTCCCGAGTATTTGGCAAGATGCTTAGGGAGTTGTGTGGCCGATAACTGAGTTATCGTCTCGAGTTAAAACATGCCTTATGCTTTTAGATTCACGATGTTCATCATAAAAGGCAGGGGGCATGTGTTTACACCCAAAATTGGCACTTAGGAATCAAAATAGGAAAGATTGCCAATATTTGGAAATTTGTTGGTTTCTTTGGAGAGGCCGGTCTGACCGCCGTGTATAGACCGGTCAGACCGAAGGCATATGGTCGGTCTGACCGGCAGAGTCCGAAACCTAGACGACTTCGTCGGTATTCGGGTTTCCTTTCTCCATACGATGTATCTCGGGTTTCCAAACATGTTTATCCCGAATTGGATGTGGAGAAGGGCCCGTGGAGGGCAAGACCAACCCCTATATAAGGGCCAAGGCCGGTTCAATTGTAACATCGAATCATACAACCTACAATCAATCTATTTGAATCGTTTCCTTTATTTTCAGCCTTATTTTCTACTTTGCCCTAGTTTAGTCCATCTTTGTCGATTTGCGCCGTAAATCGTCTGTCGCCACTGCGAGAGTGCGACAATTCTTTGTAAGTTTGTCTTGAAAACTTTTCGTTTGCTCACGAGACGAGTAGTTATCAATCTATCCATCTAAATCGGTTTCGCTAGTCGATTTGATCTACAAAACCCACTTTGTTCTAGTTTTTGCTAGATTGAAGTGGTTGGCGACTACGTACCAAGAACCACCGCAAAGCTTTAGGTGATTCGATCGTGTTCGTGCCTTTTGCCAAAAAAGGTGCCAACACGGATGTTGACACATATAGGAGCCGCATGAGGAGGAAGCAAGAGACGGATGCGAGGTTCACAGAAATAGAGATCCATCTCTCACAGATCGATCAGATAGTGGACCAAAAGGTGGCCGAAAGGATGGCAGAGGAGTGGAGCCATTGGGTTAGCCAACAGCCGGATCCAGCAACAGCCGCTCAACTACAGAAGCAGCGCAGCAGCTGCGCTTCAACGGGATATGTAGGCGAATTGGCCCCACAAGCTCCAGTGTGTCCGTCATGCCCTGTTGATGATATCACGCAGCAGACACCGTGTGAACTGCATATTCCACTCAAGAACATAACAATCAAGGTATTTTCGTAGTTTTATGTTGTATATTTCCTTGAATAACTTGACAATCAAGGTTCATTACTAATTAATAAGGTCTTTTCTCGAACAGGTGGCGTCGGGCATGGCGATTCCAGTAGACCGTGCAGGCTCGTTCCACCTAGGTACTCAAAAGTGAAAATTGAACAGGTGGAACGCGGATACGAAGATCTCGAGCTGGATATCCCCGGAGGAGACGAGGAGACGATGCTAGGAGAAACAACCCATGGGATATTTCTTTGGAGGAAGCCCATCATCATATTTCCCGGGCGAGAAGCGACGCCTTTAGTTCCACCGCCGTCACCTCCACGTGGACCGTCTCCTCCACCTCCTTCGCCTCCTCCGCCTCCTGCGTCACCTTCGCGAGCACCGACTCCTAAATGGTCGTCTACCACTCCATAGCCTTCTCCGCCTCCTCCGTCGCCACGACGAGCACCGACTCCTAAACGGTCAGCACCTCTTCCTCCTCCGCCTCCGTCGGATCATAAGGCCACAGCTCGAGGCATGCGGTCATTATCAACCGGTCTACCAAGAAGAAAGCTGCAAAGAATTGACCCGCTTCCTCCACCCGCAAAGAAGTTGTCATACAAGAAGACTCAAAAGGAGTTGGACAAGGCCGTCCGAGCCGAGGTCAAGACCCACATCAAGAAGAAGTCTCCTGAGGAGTCTCCACAAATTGCCTAGGAGACCAAGGACGTTTTTAAGAAGACATACCTAACGCCACAGCCTGAACCGCAACCTCAACCGTAGTCCGACTATAACAGGACTATCCGAAAGGCTGCTGGCAAGGCGTAAAGAAATGGCAGACATGTACCGCAGCTCGGCATGCAGCCTCAAAAACCCCAAGATTTCAGCATGATTCCAACTGTTCGAACCGAGTTAAGACAATTTATGGAATCTGTTGAAATAACAATGGACCAATTATCCAGGCGTGCACCCCTCGTGAAGGCTCCGCTGAAGTACAAGTTCAAACTTGGAAAGCCTTTTGTAAAGCCGGATCAAGTTAAACATCTACCTACACAGATGCACCGCTTCCATAAGTGGTACATGCAAGAATCCAGCAAAGGTATAGAGATGGTCATGGGCAAATACTCACTCGACTATTTCTTCGATCGAGGTGACCAATTCTTTATCCAATTCGAAGACATATTCGATGTCTCTCTTCTAGCCACGCGGGTTTTGTACGTATCGTTCAGTTATATTTATTTTGTTCCTTAGCTCCTTGTATTTAGCTGACTAAAATTCTTTTAACCGTTGTAGAATGGCGATCCAATATTGCAACAAGTAAGAATCTCCCAAACAAGGATTCATGGACCCACGAAAAATTAACACCACGATGGTTGATTAATATTCGGAGCAAACAGAGGATAACATATACAATGCGCGGGTGCAGCACCACTACAAGACGTTTATCCTTCTGCCCTACAACACAGCGTGATTTTTTCTACCTTCGTTACCAATTTCAATCCCGTGCATACATAAAGTTTCATATGTGTCATCTCACGCAATTTGCAGATTCCACTGGGCTCTGTTCGTAATTGACATGGATCCCTCGCGGGTCCATGTCTTTGACTCAATGGATAAACCAGAGTCCACGTACGCAAAGATCTTTGAACTGTTAAATAGGTAATGCCATCTTACTTGCTATTGCATATGTGTGGTTCTCGGATAATTAGTAGCTAACTTTCAACTGCACGTAGGGCATGGGCACGACTCCGGGTGAATGTTCGTGGAAATTGAAAAGATAAGCTCGCCGTGAGGATGAACTTTCTAGTGAGTAACATGCTCCAAAGTTGTATTGAATCATTAATTTGTTCTAAAATATGAAATGTATATTCAATCTGTCGTAATTTGCCCTTTAGTGTGCAAAACAGGCGTAGGAGACCAACTTATGCGGCTACTACGTCTGCGACTATATTCACCGCTTTGTTACCGAACTGACAAGTCTTGACGATATAGATGTACGTATAACAGCCATTCATACATTACGTCTCGATTTCTTATTCATTTCATATATTTATTTCTTGTTTATTCGAATTAAGATAGCTTGTGCAAGTAAGAGACAACCTCCCCCACGCAACTTTCATACAAGCTGCTCAAGAAGAATTGATGGGATTTATAAATGAGCAGATCATTGATCCCGCGGGAGAGTTCTACTATAGTTTGAGTAACTTTACCACTGGATCCACAAAATAGACAATTTTTGTAACATACGAAATATATGTGGATATTGTATGTGTGTACATATTTTGGTAATATATGTATATATTTACTTTATTAAGTTCATTTATATGTGTGTAAAATATATATTTATACATATATATGCATGTTGCATATATATGTATAAATATATATGTGTGTAAAATATGTATGCATAATATATAATTAATAAGCAGCAAGCTAGCAGGAAAAATTTAAAAAAAAATAAAAAAACTTTAGTCCCGGTTGGTGTTACCAAGTGTAACTAAAGATGTAGCTTTATTCCCGGTTATTTCACCTGGGATTAAAGATGCCGATCTTACATCTTTAGTCCATCTTTCATAGTCCCGGTTCTCGAACCCGGACTATAGGGGGTTACGAACCAGGACTATTGTGGGGTTCTCCAGCAGTATATATGGTCATTAGAAAATTCTAAAAAAGAATTATTAATAAAACTATTACCTTTTGGGGCATGTGTGCCCAAGTTGTGTACAGCTTTGAGCTTCTCAGCTTTCTCTAGTGAATCCTGGTCAAAATCATTTGCCCTTCTCTTGCTCTGATGACTCCGAGGGTTCATTGCAACAGCCTCGGCTACCACCGGTAACTCCTTCAAAGATCTCTCCTTACCAATATACATAGCCTGCTCTTCCATAAGTATATCTTCCTCTACCAAGCCATCATACTCCTCATCTGAGAACGTTAAACACTCCTTACCATGCACTAACAGAAGTTGACATGGCAGGACAATAGGATTCCCAAGTTTTGAACTAGAGGATTTTCCATCACTAGACTTGGAGGACTCCTCCTTTTTCTTCCCCAACTATGAATCTTTATCTCTTTTCCATTAATATCAGTGCCCTCATTGTTCCCTCCATCATTTTCACCATCAAAATCTATTTCCATAGGTTTCGGTACAGCTTCTCCATTTTTTGGTTCACAAATTTAAAATGAAGCTCATATAAAAAAGTCACCAATTACCAAATCAACAAATTTTGGAACAAGACTATGATCAAGGACCAAAACTTGCAAACGGGCTATGTCATACCTCTGAATGAACTAAATATCCACAATCTTAGTAATACCAAGAATGGAACCGACAGCCCAAATGATCAAGAATTCCCTCAATTCTTTAGTCAAACCACGACATTTTACACAAACGTTTGGAATAATATGTTTAATCTCATTTCCAACACCCCGTTCCTTAATCTCCATCATATCCTTCCAACCTTAGTATGCACTATGCCCCATTCAACAATACGACACAATTCAGCAGTAGAAGGAAAGATTGTGTGAAAAGTATTATTACCATTGTCTTTCACCTCCCACTTTCATTTTCCAGGAATCATTCTCTCCAACTGAGATACCACATTGGGCACAGTTAGTGACGAGGACATCATTAGCTCGGATATAATTATACTTATACTACACATCAATAAGCTAAAGGTTCATATGATCTATGTTAGGCTTACTTATTATATATTTGAAAAAATGTTACTGCACCATGAGTTTTGTATCTCCTCGTTTGCATAAATACTTACGTAGGTGAAGGAAAAGAGTGCGGGCTCACGAAATGCATGTATGATCAAAGAAAAACATCTTCGCAAGTCTACTCCTACCTTACCACATCATTTTTTGTGCATAGAAGGCAAGAGATAAAGTTCTACATGTTTTGTCTTTGGATTCAGGCCTTCTAACAACATCAACTTCAAACAGACCTAGCCACTAATCTAGAAGGAATCTTGGGGTTCATGACTACTTGTTGGAAATCTTATGAAGTCTGCTTTCACATGGTTTTGGTCCTGCATCAAAATTCCTCTTCAGCTATCGGAAATATGCAAAACAAGCCATGTATCTCATTCAGTCCGAGTCTAATTTGAGCTTTGGGCTTTGTAATTGTGTTGTGGGCTATGCCCAAGAGGTGGGCACCCTAGCGCTAACCCTA
The DNA here is from genome assembly GCA_019925245.2 of Oryza australiensis. Classification (NCBI taxonomy): domain Eukaryota; kingdom Viridiplantae; phylum Streptophyta; class Magnoliopsida; order Poales; family Poaceae; genus Oryza; species Oryza australiensis. The sequence continues at coordinate 1,679,904 of JAIFGZ020000436.1, forward strand.
TGATGTCTTTTCAGTAACCATCATCGTTTAGAGTCGGGTTTTTCTTAGATTATTTCTGCCATTGTAGTTTCGCTTCTAGCTCGGATTGTGGAACCCAACTTCAGATGCAATCTACCTTATTATTGCTTGTGTTCTTCGATTCGCATGAAGGGATTAGCCTTCTCGGCAAGATCAATTGGGTTTCGGCATGGTTATAACCAGAGAAGATGTGGTGCTATGATTGTAAGGTTCTGCTCATGTTGATCGGAAGTCGGATTGTGTGTTAAGTTTGTGCTAAATCAAGAGTTATCAATACTATCGAAAGATCAGGACCTCGTTCCTCATCAGTTAGGACGTCTTCTGTCACCTTAATCAAAGCAGCCCTAGACTGTTGCTTTACCTTCTGACTAGCCGGAATGGAAATATGGAAAAACCCCAGCCCATCAACTACATATCCACGGAGAGATGTCGAAGGTTTATTCACTGTTTCAAAGAGAGGACACCATGAACACATGTTCCTCACTATCACAAATGTCACAGAATAACAGCGTTGCACACTCCTGTCGCACATGGCCCTTTGTGTAACAACCACTGCTCGGGAAACCCTGAAAGTCCTAGTGTGCAACCCCCTTTAGTCTCGGATTACAAACCAGGACCATGAAAACGGGACTAAAGATGCCGATCTTTAGTCCCGATTTAAATAGCCGGGACTAAAAATACATCTTTAGTCCCGGGTGGTAACACCAACCAGGACTAAAGATAGCGGCGCCACGTGGCTGGCACAACCATCTTTAGTCCCGGTTGGTGTTACCAACCAGGACTAAAGATCCTTTTTAAAAAAAATTTCTCATGCTACTTGCTTGTTTATATATGTGTAAATACATATATATATATGTATGTATAACACATATATATGCATAATATATATTACATATATATATATATGCAATATGCATATATATGAATAAATATATATTTTACACATGAATATATGAACTTAAGTAAATATATGCATATTATATCAAATTATGAACACACAAATATAAATATAGACATTACAATATTCCTACTTAATTTGTAATGTTCTATATCATATATTACAAAATCTAATCTGTGTGGGGTTGATGGTCAATAAGACGTCCATCGTAGTGGAACTCTCCTACGGGATCAATAATCTGCTCATTAATAAATCTCATCAGTTCTTCTTGAGCAACCTTTCTGAAATCACCCTGGGGGAGTTTGTCCCTCATGCAAATAATCTCTCATTTGAAAAAAAATGAGAAATAAGTATACGAAATCAATAAGAAATCAAGACATAATGTATGAATGATTGTTATACGTATATCGAGATCATTGGGACATGTGACTTGGTAAACTAGACGGTGAATATAGTCACACATGTTCGTCCTCTGCTTCTGTTTTGCATACTAAAGGAGAAACGATGATATATTTAATATACATTTCTATTTCAAAACAAATTAATAATTAAATATAATTTTGGAGCATGTACTCACTGAAAATTTTGTCCTCACAACGAGTTTTTCTTTCTAAGTCCTGAGACTAATGCACGGAACCGTGCCCATGCCCTACGTAGAGTTGCAAGCAAGCGAGTAATTATTTGAGAACAGCATAGTAGCAATAGAAACTAAGATGCTATTACATGTCTATCACTTCAAAAATCTTTGCGAAGGTATACTCTAGTTTATCCATGAATCGTAGACATGGATTTTGCATGAGGAAAGGTCAAAAAGGAAAAGCACCCAGTGGAATCTGCAAATTGCGTGAGAAGATATATATGAAACTATATATGTACGAGATGGAAATTGGTATGCAAGGCAGTAAATACTCACGCTGTATTGTATGACAATAATATCCAAGTCTTGTAATGCTGCTACATTAGCATATGGACGATATTATCCTTTGTTTCCTTCTCATAATTATCCATCATGTCTGTGTTAATTCTGGGGGGTCCATGAATCCTATACTGAACCATCCCCGCTTATGACACTGTTGGATCGATATTCTACAATGGATAAAAGGAATCTTCATCAGCTACATACAAGGAGCTAAGCAACGAAATAAATTCAACTAATCAATACTTAAAAAATGCTCCAGCTAAGAATGAAGACGTCGAGAGCGTCTTGATGGTACAGGTCGAACACATCCTCGAAGGGGATCCACATGATGTCATCTCCTTGGAAGAAATCTTCATTTCTGATTTGCACGTCGAACATCTCTCTACCTTTTCCTGAATTTTGCATGTACCATTGATGGAATCGGTACATCTGTGTAGAGAGATTGCATGTACCATTGATGGAATTGGTGCATCTGTATAGAGAGATTTTTTACCTGAGAAGGCTTGACAAGACGTTCACCAAATCTAAACTTGTATTTCAAATCCTCTATTGTCGCCTTATTAATTTCTGCATCTCCAAACAGTTGCGCCCTCATTAGTCCCGCGTCTGCCATAAATTTTTTTAACTCATCTTCACCAGGTTTCAGTAAGGGCTCAAGGGATTTTTGTGGTTGCTTCCCGAGCTGTGAGACATCTTTCACCTTTCCTTTCAGCTTCTGAAAAGCCTTCCGTATTGTTCTGTCGTAGTCGGACGACAAGGCCAGTTTAGCCGGTGGCACGCACATCTTCTTAAAGAAGGCCTTAGCCTTCGGGTCGATTGGAATCGGCTTTTTAGGAATCGAGTTGTGCGCTTAGGACACAGAGGAGTCGGTGACCGTTTAGGAGTCAGTGCTTGAGGAGGCGATGGAGGAGGTTGGGGAGTCAGAGACCGTTTAGGTGTGGAGTTGATTCTCGCGGAGGCGATGGAGAAGGCTGGGGAGTCGATAACTGTTTAGGACTCGGGGCTCATGGAGGTGACAGAGGAGGTGGAGGAGACGGTCCACGTGGAGGAGATGGAGGAATGCAAGCAGCTTCTCCCTCGGGAAACACGATGAATGGCTTGCACTATAGTATGATTCCATGTGTTGTGTCTCCTAGTGTCGTCTCCCCGTCTCCTCCAGGGATATCCAGTTCAAGATCTTCAAAGCCTCGTTCCACCTGTTCAGTTTTGACCTTAGAATACCTAGGTCGAACAGGCATCCAGTGATATGTCCTGTCTCATTCAACTGGTATGGCCATGCCCGGCGCCACCTTCAGGAGAAGAGAGGTTATTAATTAGAAATCAACCTACACACCCGCTTTCACAATGTACAGGCATATATCATAAAACTACGAGCATACCTTGATTCACAAGTTCTTGAAGGGAATATGTAGCTCACAAGGTGTCCGCCATGTGATCTCATCAACGGGGCATGGGGGCACGTCTTCCGCTTCAACTGCCTGTTCAGGTACTTGGCCTGTAGATGCGCAGCTGCTGCTCTTGCCTGAGGGGCTCACCGTTATGGGTGGTACTTCTGCTTGGCTTTGATGGCTCCGTAGTTCAGCCATCCTTTGTTCCACCTGTCTGGACACCTCCTCTTGGATCCTGTGCTCGTAGGCCACGAGTTAGTGCTCCATATCTGTTAGCTTCGCCTTCGTATATCGCTTGCTCCTCATGCGTCTCCTGTACTTTGGAGGTCCTCTTGGAATCTATATTTCCAGGGAACGATGCCTTTTCCTCGCATTCGTCCTGGATGCTCAGGGTTCTACAGTGCGAGCGTAAGCTCGTCCTTCTCTCTGTCGAGCTGGAATAAGCCCGAGGCAGGGGCCTCCACTGTGTCCTTCAATCAGCTGGCGGCTTCTCGAATCACATCGCCAAATATCAGGGAGCCATCGCCAGGATTGAGCCATCCACCATGAGCATAGTACCAATGCTTCGATCATTCCGGCCAGTCAACTGTGGCCGGAATGATATCTCTTGCTATCAGGTTGGCTTCCATTTGCTCCCATCTTGGCACTACCTTCTTGTAGCCGCCCGGCCCTAGTCTATGATGATACTATTTTTAGCGGCATTAGATTTATTTTTCGCAATTAGCGCTTGCGCTTGCTCTCCTGTCTTGTATTGGACAAAAGCATCCTAGTGATATCCCAGCCTTGGGAATTTTTCAGAATCCGGTGTCTGACCCTTCAGGATGTACTTCTTGTGTAATTCCTTCTTAAAGTTCCTAATAGTTCGACCTTTTTTAAAGTGTCCATTCCTTCACCTTGGCCTGTTTATTCTTAGGGATTGTGAAGGTCTTGAGGATTGTGGACCATAACATCTCTTTCTCCGTGTCTAGGAGATAGCTTTGCTCATCCCTGCTTGTCCTTGTTCAGCACCAGTTCACTGTGTTGATGGGCACATGATTCCCCACTACCCATCCGCTGTGTGCGACAAACTTTATTCTAGTGTCGGCTGAGGCACATGGTCGACCGTCCTATGCCACTTCAGTTATAATATGTGGACCCTCAATTTTCTTGGTGAAACCGCGTTGTGAGCGTGCCCTCTTCTCTCCAACGGCTGGGGTGCCCTCATTTCCCTCATCGTTGCCCTCCTCGTTCCCCTACTCGATGAGGTACTAGTTGGGATCCTCGTTCCCCTCCTCAGCTACCCAGTACTGGCTGCTCCCCTCTGCGATCTCGTCAAAGATGATCTGTTCATCCGAGCGATCTGCCATTTTTTAGTTTTGCTTGGACGACTTGGGACCCCTTAAGCTTGAGGACGGTGACTGTCAGCAACTGGATCAAGTAATTCTGACAAGGAAAAAATTATTTAGTTAATACATGTATGATGTTTCTAAGTCTGATATTTAGGTAATGCATATGTACATCATTATGTGAGAGATAGTGACTTAGGATATTGGATGAAACAACTAAACAAATTTTGTCTTGATTCCTATGCATAGGAGTAAAGACAAAATTTTGTTCTGATTCCCAATGATGATTTAGTTTGGTTATTGTGGAAAAAATTGATATATTAATGTTTTATTAACTTATTACATGGATGTATGGTTTTAGTTCCACGGTAATGTTATTCCTAGTTGAACCGTCACAATCCTTGGTTTTGGATTTCTATATATTAATAATTAGAGATATCAGTGCTTTATTAGTGTATTGCACGTTTGATTTTACATTCTATGGTTACACAACCAAACTAAATCGTCATGGTGGTTATTGCGACAAAATTTCGGTCGTAAAAGTCATTCTATCGTTCTCGTTTGTTCGTAAATAAATAACAAAACAATATATACATAAATATACAAATGCCAACCTAGAGAAATAAAACATAGAGAAAAAACAAAGAGAAGAAGAAGGAAAAAACTGTAATGTTTTTTCTTCTTCTCTTTCGTTTTTTTTCTCTAACTTTTCTTCAAACGGAACAAAATTTTCAGTCCAAATTCATAGACATAAATAATTAACACGTATATTTACAATTCACAGTCATATATTTACAATTTCTCCCCAATTCACACATAAATAATTCAAATTTGTCCCCAATTCATAGTCATATATTCACAATTTCTACCCAATTCACACATTAAAATTTCTGAGTCATATATATCAGTCTTCACATGTCTTCACAAGTCAAAATTCATGGAGCAAATTTAACAAAATTCACAGTCTTATATATTTGTTAGCAAAATTCACAGTCTTCACAGGTTGGCATAGCAGTCAAACTTCAGTCATCCACACATTCACACATTCAAAATAATAGAGAAAAACACACACACACAGATATATATATATATATATGTACAATTTCTCCCCAATTCGCAATCATACATTTCAAATTTGACTAAGTTTTTTTTCAAAAATAGCAAAATTAGGTTTGCCCGGCGACGACGAGTGCGCAGTGGTGTGCGACGGCGGTGACGACGATGAGGACGGCGACGACGAGAAGATGGAACAGCATAGGAGTATATCAACAAAGATGAATCGATTACCTTAGGGAATGCCGTGACGACGAGATGATGGCATGAGACAACAGCGGCAGCGGCGATGGTTTAGGGCAAAACCCTGCTCAGCGCAAGAAGAAGATCGAAGAAACGACTAATTGTTTGGATCGCGATGCGCCCTATGCTACATGTAGATCCCATGATCTTTAATCCCGATTGTTGGATCCAACCGGGACTAAAGATATCTTTAGTCCCGGTAGAAGTCACCAACTGGGACTAAAGATAACTTTGCCCCGGTTGAAGCCACCAATCGAGACTGAAGATACCGTCGTACCCTGGTAGGTGAAAATCTTTAGTCCTTTGTACCCACCAACCGGGTCTAAATATTTTTTTGTCCCAGCTAGGGTTACCAACCGAGACTAAAAATTAAATAGTCCATTAAACCAAGCCAAATTAATTTCATTAAATATTGGTTTAAAACAATAATATTTAAAGTGTTAAACTTTAATAAAATCAAAAATTTAATGACAAAAGAATTAAAATAGTTTAATACTGTTATTAAATTTTAATAATCATAAATAATTAACATATGCTCTATTTGAAATTATCTTAAGTTGTGGTAATCATATATAAATAACATATGCCCTACTTAAAATTATTTTAAATTGTAATAATCATATATAATTAGCATATGCCCAACTTAAATAGTTTGAAAGTTTAATAATCATAAATAATTAACATATGCCCGATTTAAAATTGTTTTAAATTTTACTAGTCCTACATAATTAACATACGATTTATTTAACATATGCCCTATTTAAAATTGTTTTAAATTATAATAGTCCTACATAATTAACATATGACCATTTAAAATTATGTAAAATTATGTAAAACAGTAATAATCATATCTAATTAACAATGGATCTTCAATAAATTCAAAATAATTTACATTGTCCATACAAAAACCTAGCTAGGCCAGCACATCTTACATAATTTAGTGTGTGATGTTTGCCCTCACGTACTTTCTCCTCACTAATGTTCTTCGTTATGATCGTTGCGTGAGTAAGGGGTGTCCTCATTTGATAGGAGGATGCTTGGATCAACCATCACCGCGAACAGAGGTTGCCCGTCAAACTAATCATAGTCTTTGTCAGTCTTATCCTCGACTCTGGCGATTTAGCTTTTTCCTGGGAGAACCACGTGGCACTTTGGCTCATCGAACCCTTTCCCCTTCTTTGCTTTGCTAGCCATGTCCTTCACATAGAAAACTTGCCTTACATCATTGGCAAGGACGAAGGATTCGTTTGAGTATCCAACCTTGTTAAAGTCAACCATTGTACTCCCACTTTCATTAATCATTACGCCTCCACTGGCACCGAAACAGAGGGACCTTCAAAGGTCCATAGTCAAGTTCTCATATATCGTCAATGCTACCGTAATACGTGTTAGTCGTATCATCATATCTCATGGCATCAATGCAAACATCACTATTCTAGTTCGTGCTCTTTTTGTCTTGAGCTCGTGTATAAAATGTATACCCATTGATTTCATATGCTTGGAATGTCATGATCGAGCAAGATGGTCCCCTCGCCAAGAAGACTAGTTGTTGGTCAATCGTCTCGTTGCCCATGAGATGTTGTCATAGCCAAGCAGGGAAAAGTATCAATGTGATAACGTGTAATCCATGCATCGGTCTTACCGATGTTATGGGCGATCGACCAAATTCACGTGATTAATCCCACTCATTATAAATTGATTTAATGGAACTGGCTAGTATAGATGGATGGTTTGGGCCTGTCTTAACGTGGTGTAACGTTAGACAGTGATGATTAATCTTGATTAATTAAACTTAACTTTTTATTGCTTTCAACTCTGTGATGCAAAATGATTGCTTTGTGCAAAATAACCCCTAGCCTCCCTTTGGAATTATTGTTGCATCATACCTCCCTTTGGTCTGACTTGCTGAGTACAATGGGTAGTACTTAGTCTTGCTTCCTTTTCCCCCACCTTAGAGCTGGAGGATGGAGCAACAGATGAGTTTGAGGATGAGTAGGCTTGTCACTACTGCGAGGATGCCTGTGAAGTAGAGTTGCAATGCTACGAGCGTCAAGATGGAGTTTATTTCTTTTTCTTTCTGCTGCATTATTGTAGGGCTTTCATATGTTTCTAAGATATGGTTTCGGTATATACAATTTATCGTTTATGTACCCTGGCTGGTCTTAGACAGGGATTTAAATACACATTTATCTTTGGAAATTCCAGGCAGGAATTTCTGGGCGTGACAGTTTCCTTGCGCCTCCGCTACCATGAATCACCATTGTGCACTGCCATGCACCATCTCCCTCGTCAACAACAAGGGTTGCTGCCGGTTAGATATCTATATGGACAGGAGAGTGTTGATGTGAAAAACACACACGCAGCCTGGAAGATCTGCTTAGCTCCAGTGCAGGTCCTAAAATCGATGAAGTGCGGGTGTGCCAGTCAGTTTGATCCTACCACTGACAAGATATACAAAGCAGCATAACATAAACCAAAACAGCCGGTCGACCAATAGGCCAATAGCGTGATCCCAGCCGATGTCGATATCAAAACAGCCGATCAGCTGATAAGCCAATAGCGTGATTGATGCTGATGTCAGCCGATGTAGTTAGGGCTTTAATCTATCGGCAGTATACTGAGTAAACACCTATATAAAGGCAATCGGCTGACGATAACACAATGATAAAATAAACATTGATCTGGGCATGGAAGCATACATCGGCTGGAGATTCGATGGCATAAAATCCAATAGATAAACAATGATCAATGAACGCTTTGTTGTCATCGGTTAAAAACCAACTTATATGCAATCCTTACAAGCCGATGCAATGCCCATGGGAAATTAGCTTTGCCTGATCGGTTGTGGATATCAATAGTATATAATCTAGGTCTCGAAATATGTTTAAACCAAGTGACTGGGATAGATCAGTAGCGTACCGAGACAGTATATATCACTTATGTCTGAACATACTTTAAGACGAAGATTTTACGTATTCATAGCATAGCTGATGTCATGTCTAGATAACTCATTGGCTGAAAGTCCGATGAAACCCTTAGTGGCAGCTAACAGGTAGGCTAGAGATTACGGTTCTAATTACGACTTAGTAGGTCAAACTGAACTGATGCAACACTAAGTATGAAAAGAAATGCAATATCTGGACAATCAAGCCCTCGACCGATTTTCAGGGTGGTAGATGCCTAAGCTAATCTAATCTAGTAAACAATTTAGCCGGTATCGACAGAAACCCTAAAGCGAGAAACAGCCGATAGAGCTAAATCAAGATACTAGGACTAGATTCAATAGAGACATATGATAAATAATCATGCAAAGATGTTAACCAAATCGACGCAATCCATGAGGTCGAATGTACTGATGTAGCCTTGGACGACGCCGACGTAGCCAATACGATTGCCTGAGCCGGCAGGACCTTGGACTTACCCCTTCGCCAGAGATCGAAGCCGATGCAGCCCCGCGTCAAGTGCCAAGTTCCGCCAGATAATAAAGTAGAACAAATAAAAAGGGTGGCGATGCACCGAATTATATTGATCGGTAGATTGATTTACATGAAACTCGGGCTTACATATTTATACCCATAGGCTAACAGAGATCCTAACAGATTACAATCCAAACTTTCCTAAAGATAAAAGGAAACACACCAAGTCCTTATCAAACACTAACACACTTTCCTAAAGATAAAATAGAAAGCTAACAAACTCTTCCTAATTAATAGATACAAGCCGCATCCTCCCTGGACTCGGTTTATTCTAGATAAGACCTTCTGTAGACCCTCGTTTTTGTAACAGGAATCAATCGTGCTCATAGTACCATTTCCCTCGATCGAGTAGTTTGGTACCCACGAATACATTGCTGAATCATCAGGTGCACGATACATCCATCGACTTACACGAAATATTACAATATAGGGCCCGAAGGCAATGTCTACAACATAGGACCAAACGGTCCGGAATACAATCAAAAGTAGAAAATAGATAAGGCAGCGGCACGCCATTGCCACAGGCAACGACCGGAGCTAAGACCTACTAGACGCCATCATCCTCCACACCCTCCTGGTAGGACACGTATGGGTCTTCAGGGTCTTCATCACCCACATCTGAATGTTTGTGCGTATAGCAAGGGTGAGTACCAACCGTACTCAGCAAGACACCATAACAACGATGCATATGATAGGGGATAATCAAGGAATGACTGTGGTTCTTTTGCATAAAGCCAGTTTTGCAATTCTTTTCACAAGCCTAAGACCTAAGACTGATCAAGTTTTAATTCCATAGTTCATTTAATCAGCGATGGTTCTGTCCACCATCCATTGTGATCCAAGGATAGCTTCCCGTCACTGGATCGTTATGATTTTCTGGTGTCTACCCCTTCTCGCCTTCCAAGAAGTTGATCCACCAGTACATAAAAATCATCATACATGCTCATCCCATCATTTTAAATTTTAGAGTCTAGCCAAGCGAAAAACTTGTCTCGCCGCTCCATATCCACGAGCACGGCTATTCGAATAGATTGTTTTACTCACATTGCAGTGGATGTACACTTTACCCATACTCTGTGACTTGCCAAACACATTAGCCTACGTCCCAACACATGAGAAGCGTCACGGCAAAGCCTTTCAACAACCTCACTTTGGTTGTACCCGCTCCATGAACTTGAGTCCTCATGCACTCTAGCCGTACACAGTTTCTAGCAGTGAGAGGAGTTCTGGCGCTCCCGGGAAGGGAAAGACTCATTCATTCATTGAGTTGTAATTAAATCCAAGTTCAGTTCATCATTCCACATGTAGGCCTTCCGCCCATTCTCACACACAATTGAACCACTATGCAGGGGTATCGCCTCCGTTCAGCTATTTACTCAGCTAGATCTATACCCATTCGAGAAGTACAGTTGTACTGGCTCGTTTCATGTTTATCATATAAATGGCTCGGTCCTTAATTGACCAGGGATGACACTTGCCTTTTTTGGAATACATTTGTTTGGTTTTTAGTTTTCATCCATAAAACCATTTCATCATTGTCATGGCAATGTGGCACTCATGTCTCCACATGGCATACATCAACCACCTTCCCTAAGGTAGTTGCCCAAGCATATAGCATTTGATAAATATGGTTGTGCATAAATCTAAAATAGCATGGGCTAAGTATTGTCGAAGAATGACTTCGAACGCACAATATTGTAGGGTACAAAGGATAAACGAGTATTCGGTATCAAGGCAGGGCATATAACAAGTATGGGAGTTCATATGTGTATAGCATGCATATTTGATTTTAAACAAACATAAGTTCGCAAATGGGTTCAACATGTTCAAAGGTAGTGATGACTTGCCTTGCTCGCAACCTTGTTGACTTGGGTCTTCAACGCACTCAGGTGCTCCCTCGAACTCTATAATAACGTGCGATCAAACTGATTGAATTTGATTAAAATTCAAATCAAATCACCAAAATACCAAATAAAAACATAAAAGTGACTCTTAAAACTAGTCTATGATTTTAGACAAATTTAGGTTCAAGTTTCGACGAAATCCGAGCTAAAACGAGCGAGTTATAATAGTTTGAAGTTTCATGATTTTATCGATTTAATTTATTACAAGGTGATATTATTCCAAGTTAATCCACTTTAAATTTTAGAAATATTATGATCGTTGATTCAAAAATATAATACAAGGAAAAGAAATGGTTAATTCAAATTTTATCTCCAAATTTATCGGGCCAGCAAACCCTAGGGCCAAAATAATCGAATCCAAAAATAATTAACCCTAAAGCTCGACACTATTTAGAATTTTAAACTTTAGAAAATTCATATCCTAAACTTAATATTTAATAACAATCTAAATTATAATTAAATTCCTAAAGTGATAATTAAATAAATTAATTTACATGATAATTAATACTTTAGCTTTTAATTAATTCCAAAATTAAAAGTTTTATGTGAACAAAAGAGAACATAAATTTTACTCAAAATTCCCAAATATTTTTTCCAAAATTACTTTCTTATTTTATTTTTTTATCCAGTTTTCTCCTTCCTTTCCTTTTTCTCTTCTCTTTTCTTTTCTTTTCTTTTCTTTTTCCCCTTTTCTTTTCTTTCTTTTTCTTTTTTTTCCTTCCCTCTCTGTTACTTCCTTCTTCCTCCTGTCTTCTCTATTTTCCTTTCCTCCTTCTTCTTCTTCGCTCGGCCGATCGGTACATAACAAGGACGTAGGGGAAAGAAAGCAGGAGAGGGAGGCCTCACCGCGTGGGCTCCCGATGTGGCGTCGGCGACGTGGCGGGCCGCGACGGCGGCGCAAAGCGGCAATGACGCGGCGTGGCACTTCGGGCGGCACGGTGGCGGTGGCGTGGCGGTGCGGCTGCGCGGCAAGAGGGGAGGTGCGGTGAGGGAGAAAGGGGCGGGGGCTCCATTTATAGGCGGCCGGTGGCGGGGAGAAGGAGGGTTGGGGAGGGCGGCGCGGGTGGCCGATGGACGGCGAGCACGGAGGGAGGGACGGGCGCGGCGCGTCATGGTGATGGCGGCGCGACGTGCGGCGCAAGGCGCGAGGCGGTAGACGGCGCGGCGCACGGCGCTGGTCGGCGCGCGGCACGGGTCAGCGTGGGCACGTGCACCGGGAGCGGCGGGCGCGCTGGGGCCGATACGGCATCGCACACGTGGCGACAAATGCAGACTCCAATTTTTCTTTTTCCCGATCTTATATTTTTTGTTCCTTTTGCATTTCACCCATAAAATTAAAAATATAATCTTGGCCCCAAATATAAAGTTAATTTAATTTAATTTTTTAATCTTTTCGCAACTTTATTATATATATATTAATATCCTTTTTATTTATGATTTATTAATTTTTTGTATTTTCCAAAAATAAAGTTTTGATCTAAAAATAAATTTTTATCAACCTTAGCTTTTCCCAATTATATATTTTTATAATTTTTATTTCTAATATTCATTTTGCAATTTCTTTTTCTTTTAGGGTTTTGAAACCTTTCCGACTTTTCCGCCTTTTAAATAAATAATCTTTTATTAGTAACACGCAGCAAAACTCGCGAATAAGAGGCAAATAATTACGACAAGATGTAATAATTCAAAAGTTTTTGTAAGTTCCAAATTTTAAATTTTTATTTTTAAGTTTTCGATTTTTAGGGTGTTATACCTTCCCAAACCAAATCTAACAAGAATCCGACTGGTGAAAATGTTCATAAAAGAAAACTCCTATCGGCGATGCGTAACTCTATGCCGATACTAGCTTTGAGCCGATATGAACACTGAGCCGATGGGGATACGGGCTTACCAATTTCTGGCGTTAACAGAGAGGGAAGAGATAGAAGGGGAGAAGAGAAAGGAGGGGAAAATATAAAGGAAGGAACCTGCTCACCACCACCGCCAATGCACCCCTCCCTTCTTTTTTTGCCTGCACCGTGCTCTCCTCTTCGCTGCTGCGCGAGACAGGAACGATGAGGGGAGGAGATGCGGTATGGACAGGAGGAGGGGGATGGAGGGGGTAGTTGGATGGCATTTGCAGGCAATTTTTTTTCAAGTTTAGGGGTACTTCTGAAATTCAGTTGGAGTTGGAGTTGTGGAGCGACGGGAATGCCACTCCACGCCACTAGTACAATTTTTTGGAGCGATTTGGCTTGCTTAGCTCCAATTTTTTGGAGCTAGACTATTTGGTTGGGCTGTAGCCTAATCTGGGAGTTCGAGTTGCACCAAACAAACCGTTAGAATCAATCTTGCAAGAAATAATATTCATCTCATGAATTTTCAGCTTGGTGTAAATAGAATTCAAAGTTAAAGCAGACATATCAATAGGCACTTGAATCGATGTAACTTCATCTCTCAAATTAATATATCAAGACCGTACCGAAGATGCCGAGAAATTTCATATTTGGGAAAATTAGTATTATAAGATTTATCTACAGACCTAAGATTACTTGAAACTTTGTTAAATCGTGCAAAATAATCATCTAAAGCCTCTCTAGATTTCATCTCAAATTTTATGTAATCTTTTATAAAATCTTTGTGTAATTCCTTGATGTTAAAAGTTTCTTGACGAAAACAAGATAAGCCTCCCAAATTTCATTAGCAGTTTGAACATGTGAAATAGGATCAAAATCCGAACGAGGAATTCCATTAAGCCAAATATTGCGAGCTTTACAATTATTTTCAAAATTAATTTTTTAGAACAACAATTTTGATGTGAGCAGGAACTTCATATGGATCTTGAACTTTAAACGAAATATCATAACTCATAAACATGATATAAGGTTGCATCTTTTGGCATCACTAAGAAAAATTAACTCCATCAAAAACATGCGGCTTGGTCGAAAAGTTACAGCAATGGCAAAAACTCAAAGATCGGTTAAGATCAGAAAGAGCAAACGTGACTCTGATACCACTTGTAGGATCAAATACAAGAAACAAGCTTACCAGAAGAGGGTATGAACGGTAGGAACATCAAAACCAAATTTTTTACTAAATTAAAAGATTACCCTCAAACCTGATGAAGATGTAACGTAGTCCGGTCTTACCGTCATGTACACACTAGTCTGACTAAAACTTTGCCGCCAGTCTGACCGATGTTGTCTGGCTGGTTTGACCACCATTCCATGCCTGCTGCCTTCTCGTCGCCATCGATATGATCGGTTGCAAACTGCCGGTTAGGCCACCGTAATCCTGCCGGTTAGGCCGCCGTAATCCTGTCGGTTAGACTGCTTGCCTGATGTCGGTCTTGAAAGTAGGTCAATTTTATTTCATCAATATAAGTTTACAAATTGCATCTAAAGTACTCATCTCTAAAGTCACGAACTAGAATCAAAGCATCAAAGCAAACCCTAACTTTTCTCTCCCAAAAAGTCGATATACTTCTAACCTTAACCCTACCCAAAACATGGTTGCCCCTAGCCACGAATACAACTAGAGCTACGACTCCTACTCACATAGGAAACCTACCAAACTAGAGAAACAACATTCTCATACAACTCCACACTCTAATCTTTTTAAAATTGGACAACAATCCAAATTTGACTCATCTTTTCATACGTATACAACACAACATGTATGCCCTATGGAAACCTTCATCTTCACGTGCATTGTTTTCTAGGCTAAGCATCTCGCGTGATCTCCTTAACCGTATGAACCTCAAATTCTCTCAAGCATAGTCTCGATCCATCACCGGCTATACTTCCATGGTCTCAAGTAACACCTACACATCAACAACAATGAAACTCTATATCCGAGCACAAGGTCGCACCAACTTGACTCACATCAGTCCACAATAGTATCACATTCTAATAAAACCATCTAGAAGTTATATACATTTAGCAATTTAGAAAATCCATGGGAACAACCCGAAAGCGACTTCCTCTTGGAATCTTTCGGTCTGATCATTGGGCTACCCGGTCAGACTACCCGGATGCATTCGGTCTAACCGGTGTCCACTTCCCGGTCTAGGTCATCCAGTACCGACCATACTGTTCACTATCCGAAAACATTATTACCATGACAATTATTCACTCAGTATTTACCTTCGATAATTATTTATCATCATGATTAAATCATTATATGATTTCACATATCAGGAAGGAAGGCAATCATACTTGTGCAGACATGGACCATAAACAAGAAAAATCGTCGTTGGTCGCCGATAATCGGATTAGTTTGGTAATGTCCACTAGTTATATATATATAGTATTGTATTAACAATGACGAGCTCGTTGATTCAACTCATTACAAACATCATGAATTTGGCGACTCAAACTAGTTTACTCTGCAGTACAAGTGTACAGCTGGCTTTATTAAATATTTTACAATGTCAGGCACACGGAGAAACATGAATTCATATGTAGTACACCGACCATGACTGCCTGTCTCTTTTATAAAGAGAAAATCAAGAACAATCTCGAAAACCCGATCCAGCCAAAACTGGTTCATATAGAAGCAAAAGTATCTGCGACTAGTACAATTTGTAGGACAATAAAGCCACCTCACAATTCACCCGACACAAGCTCTGAATTTCATGGATATTTTCACACGTGAGTATGCCCACATTCCAAACCATTTCAGATCATCAGCCTGACAGCATTTCACGAGGCCCAAACCATCCCCAAGAAATCTCCTGGCGGCTGCGCCCAAAAAACCTCCATTTTTATCGCTGATCGCTGCCTTATTCTAATTGAGATATCAGTAAATATGATCCACCACAATTTATTCTTCAGAATCAACTTCTCCCATCAGATGCTTCCATTTTTCGATATGCTGCACCTTCGGACATTCTTCCAAGTTCCAACGTCACCGATAACAGTGGCGGATTGAGGAATTTTGCAGAACCCTGAACAAAATCCACTACGATAGATCATCGGTATCATCAGGTACCGGGAACGTGGCATTTCCACCTCTTGCGGAGCCAATGGCGGCCGGGCCGCCGGGCCGCCGGGCGCTGGCTCTGCAAGTTTTGAACATGGGGAGTCCGATTCTAGTTCCCTGGTTTTACGTAACTAAGAACAGAGTAAACTGCCTGGATCACCGTGCAAACAAGCCCAATGGTGCCCGCCACGAGGCCGGCGGCGAGCCACGGGTTGAGGAAGTACTTCTGCCTCAGCGACGCAATCCACCGCCGCGGCCGGCTGCGGAACCGCCTCTCCAGCGCCTGGCACACCGGCCTCAGGTAGTTCTGCTCGACCTCGTCGAAGTCGAACACGGCGCCCTTGCACAGGTTCGCGAAGAGGTCCGCGACCTCGCCATGGTGGCCCAGGCCATGCACGATCACGCCACGCCGTGACAGCAGCTCCACGTCCCTCGCCGTGGACGCCAGCTGCGACATGAACACGCAGTACGCCGTCACGTGGCTCCCCGCCTTCGACGGGTTGCTCTGCTCCAGCGCCATCAGGTTGCGGAACAGACGCCACGTCTCGGCGTTGATGTTCAGGAGGGGCACCTGTAGCGCGCCGCCGCCGCGGCTCACCTTCACGTCCAGGATGTTGCGTGCACCGCCGCCGTTGGTGCTGAGAGCCCGGCGCTTGAACGTCACACCGGCGTAGTAGTATTCCGTCGCTGTGCGCCACCGGCCCACGGACCTTCCGCCGCGACTGACCTTGCCGGAGGTGAGCACGGTAGGCGTAAAGTGCATGTGCAGCAGGTGAAGAAGATTGGCCGGCTCCGGCCGTAGCGCCGGCGGCGCCACAACGGTCGGCGTCGCAACTGTGTAATCATTCCAACTCAAGAGGTCATGTGCGTACCTCGCGATGGCGTCCAACGCCGGAGTTTTGCTGTCAAGAAACGTCAGCTGGTGGATCTTGTTCAAGACGAAGAACGGAATCTGGTTCTCCGCAAGGTAGAACACGTCGCGGACCACCGCGACGGCCACCTGCTGGTCGTCGGCGGCCCCTCTCCTCTCTTCGCTAGGCACGACGCGGTGCCCCGCGTGCACGACACCGTTAGCCGCGGCCACCTCCGCCGCCGCCGCCTTCGCCGCCGGCGCGGTGCGGGACGCGAGGACGTCGCCGAAGCGCACGAGGATGTAGCACGCGTCGAGCAGAAGCATGCGCACGAACTCCTTGCTGGGGATATCGAACGAATGGACATAGCACCTCCTCACGCTGTGCTCGAGGTGCGCCAGTTCGGTGAGGTAATCCTCGAGCTTCATCGGCGCGCTTGAGTTCGCCGCCGCTACCGAGAGGACGTCGTCGAGGTACTTCACCTTGTTGGCTTCTCCGGCAAGGTTGCCGGCACGGTGGTACGGTCCGATGGAGACGTACTGCGGCACGTACTCATACGGGTCGTGATTGCGGGTTGATTCACCAACCTTGTCGACGACGATCCACGGCAGAGGCCCGGCGCCGCCGACGACCCGCTCTGTGGACGATTTCAAGCTGGAGAGTTCAATCCTCAGTTCTTGCGCCAAGGAAGGGATGTCAATCACACAGTGATCTGCAATCGATTAGCACGAAAAAAAACGATCAATCTTAATCAGTTAATCATCCAAATTCCCAATTCCTGAGCTGAATAGCTGATCCAAAGGATCTTGTTGACACCTGCTTTCTTCTCGATCTCTGCAACGCAACAAGTAGGATTGCCCCCCGTCCCCATCCTCTCTTCCTTCTTCGACTCTGCAGTTCAGTCCAGCAGGAAGCAGAGCAGCTGCCCTGTCACCAACTACTCAATTAATGGCCAAGCAAGCATAAAATTCTCCAAAGCCGTTTTTATCCCATTGGCACATTGGCGAGGAGATTAGATTAATCCACGCTTACGAATGTACTATCAGTTTATACAAAGATTGGCTGACTGGGACCCTTTGAGAAAGATGCTATGGGTTACAAGTGAACAAGTCAGTCAATCACTAAGACAAAAGAGCAACAATAATTTGGACTCTGCCTTTTGACGGCTAGGGACCAGAAGAAAAGTACGGAGTAATAAGGTACACTGGCCCCAGCTGTAGATTGACCTTACTGTAGCTTGCAAGGTCGTGGTTGGGCATGCGCGGGAAAATATGCGATGAAACCTAAAAGCTATGGTAAGATAAAAAAAAATAGAAGTTTGATATTTGTCGATGTCATTACGAGTAAAATTTTTATTTAAAAAATTACGTATGAGTAAAATTTTTACTATTTCTACTCATGCCAATGTCGACAAATTTCAAACGTCTATGTTGTCTAATAGTTTTTAAGTTTATATATATATATATATATATATATAAGGTTTGCTCTATATTTTTTTCGCATGCGCAGGTTATAACAAAATTAATTGCAAAAATGAATTGGTAGATCAGCACGAAGGAGCGAAGGACCTTGTGCCAAAGTTCAAGGTCTTGGCCTAAAGAATGGGATTGCTAAAAAAAAGCTGTCACAAGTTTTTTTTATGATAATCTTTCAAATATAACGAGCTCGTCAATGACATTAAGACATTTAATCACGTTACCGATAACTCTCACGCCGAGTTACAGTTTTATTTCTAAATTAAGTTTTCCAAAAGACTATTTATAAAATAAGTTTTTAAATGGGGCTAGTGTAAAATGACCGGCAATTGTCTCGGTCCATAAAAATTTTCACCTCTACTCATGTACACCGTTCAATTTTCTCGACGTTGCTTGAGGTCCGCATGTAAATTTATTAGTCGGAGGCACAAATCCTAATTTGATCTGATATTGTCAGAAATAATGCTCTGGGCAATTTTGTGCATGATAGAGGCAAATAACTACCAAAAATGTTGTGGAGACACCAGAACTAACTAAATATTATATAAGCTACTCACCACGGATATTTAGTTAAATAAGGTCTCAAATAAAATCCAAATAATAATTGTAACCATCCAACCTCATCTTAGCCATAGCATGCCAAATAATACACACAATATAAAACTCGAAGCGTCGGGTAAAGAACAAGGGGATATTCGACGAGACAAGTGTGCCAATCAACTTAGCGTGAGACATGTCCATCAAACCACACGAAGATGAGGACAAGATATATTACACATCCTAGACGACCGGATCTATGTAGTAACTCATGTTAGGCTAGTTCCTAGTGTCGACGAGATGGTCGAAAGTCCTCCAAGAGGGTTACCCAAGGAGGTGAAAGAGTGGTCGGGACGTCTCACCGATGGGTCTAATGGTCAACTCAAGCATTAAGCGAGCCAAGAGACAAAGAGATTTTTATACTGGTTCAGCCCTCCCAAAGAATAATAAACCTACGCTCAGTGTTCTTTGATGGGGTGGAGTATAAACAAAGATGAGTCCGAACTGAACTTAGAGCGATCTAAGTACCAACCGAATGCGAACCGAGCGGTGGAGGTGGAGCCCCATGCCCGCACGTCCTGCCATCCCTTTTATAGTCCAAGAGGGCAGTTACAAAGGGGACTTGGGGCTCAAAAAAGCTTGGTCATAAAGTAAAAAGCAAATACAAAGACATTCTGAAAAGTGAAACTGAATCGTTTTGGACTCTGTTCACCGTGGACGTCTTGTGCGCTGCCTTTCCTCGGGATCCGCCATCTGCCAGTGCCCTGTGCGTAGTGCTGTCAGATGATGACGTTTCCTGTCAGGTGGTCTCCCGTTTTTCCTATCAGTGAGGCTTATCAAGGAAGCCTCGCTCCTGAGGACGGGGCTTCTTTTAAGGTCGAGACAAAGAGTTGAGGTCGAGAGGAGCGGACTGGGATTGGACCCGAGGGCAAGGGTCGGGACGTCCGATCTTGAATGAGGTCGGGCGCCGACCTCGACCTGAGGTCCGCAGTTCGCTCCAGCCGGTCTTCTCTCCCTTGCGTGGGCTACCCTGGGGTGATATCCCCCACAGCAGCCCCCAAAGCCTAAGGACGAATGGGACATCCGTCCTTAGGGTTTGAATTTTTTCAGGTCATAGTCCCCATTGGGTTCCAGAAGCATCTTGAGCAAGCTTTGGCAAGTGCACCGTCCCAGGTGCACCTGCCAGGTGTAGCCCCCGAGCCTGGGGTTGGATGTACATCAGGCCTAGGGTCAAGCCTGTAGCATCATTTTTCACCCATCTTCGGATTAAGCCATCGTCCAGAGGCTGATGGTGATCGATGAGGTTGGCCAGCATAGCCCGAAGGCTGATAGCGTTCGGCGAGCTCGGCGAGTCCACCACCCGAAGGCTGATAGTGGTTGTCGAGCTCATCCGGACCACTGCCGAGAGGCTGATAGTGGTCGGCCGAGGTCGGCTAGTCATAGCTGGGAGGCTTGATGACTATGCCTACAAGGCCATAACCTGGAGGCTAATGGCAATCGGTGAGTTGGGCATGTCCACCGCCCAAAGGCTGATGGTGGTTGTCAAGCTCGTCATGACTACTGCCCGGAGGCTAATAGTGTGTCACGCCCAGAAATTTATCCCAAATTTCTAGACTATTTTGTGTATTAATTCCCTGTCCAGGACCAACCAGGGTACACAAAATGACAAATCAATACGCAGATCCAAACGTAAATTAAAGCGTATAAATATACTTACAGAAGAGGCTCATAGTCCTCACACTCGAAAGAAAGCATTTAAATATTTTAAGGCATTTTAATAAACACGAGCCTATCTCTAGTCAAATTATTATCAAGTCGCGCACCAACGCGATCTTGCCTTAACTCAGGCCAACATGTGCTAACTCCAATTCTTTCAGTTTTAAACAGAAACAAACTCTAACATGGGTACATTACTCGGCTTGCCCATAACCGAGGGCGCGGCTATTCGAATAAGTTTACTCTGATCAGAGGTGTACATCTTTACCCACCAGCGTGTTGCGACGTGCCACATGCCACCATGGCATACGGATGGAAGCCATGACATAACTCATCGCTTAGTACTGCCCTAAACGAAGACGACCGACATACACTTCCCCCGCCAGGTGCCCTGGGTCGAGCAGACAGTCTATGCCCCCAGGCATCTTGACTCGTTCTGAGCCTTCGCTTGCCAGAGATGTCAGCCCATGGGCTTCAACCGTTCCTAGGGCTTCATCCATCCCTATCCGTGTTTTTTTTGTTTCTGACAGTACTAGTCGACGTGTTAAGCCTTACCCATTAGACAGGTTGTAGTACGAAAATGCATTGCAACAGAGGACCGAAGACCGGTCCTTATGGTCCTTATGACGGCCGAGGTGCGACTAGCAAAACCAAGCACCCCGTGCCCAGCCGAAAACATGTTTGGGGAATTTTGAAGGGGTCACTTATTGCCACGGTTAAACAGCCAAAATTTCCATCATTTACAAGTTATTCCTTAGTCTAATTATTAAAAACATTTAATTGTTTCTATTCAAGCATGTCTAAGCATATTCCTAAGGTTGCTAGTGACTACCACATTTATAAAGTGCTCACTAGTTTTACTTTTCCTAGGGTTATCAAGGATCATAATACAAGTAGTAGGGCTATAACAAGGAGAATCGGTAAGGCTAAATAAAACAGTGATAGACGCGACAATTTAATAAAGCGAAATGCAATAATTTAAATAAACATAATTTTGTAAACTGTGATAGCAATATGATCAAAATGACATGACTTGCCTTGCTCCTTCGAACAAATCTTCTTTTCCTCGCGAGCACGAACCTCCGAAACGACGAAGTCTACACGCTGGCACGCAAAACAAGGAAAAACCCTACTAAAAACCAAATAAACAATACATGGAAAGTAAACAAACATGTAGAGCTCAATTTTAGATGAATTTTACAATTCAAATGGCCCAATTCAGAGTATGTATGGATTAGATATGAATTTTAGAAGTTTTGGACCATTAAATGGATTCTAGAAATTAAATTAATTTATTACACAAATTTTTAATTATTTTTGGAAGGAAAAGAGTAGGATGATGACAAGGGGCAAGGATGGCGGAGGGGCGGCTCACCGTGTGCTCAACAGCGAGAAGAGGCGGCGCAGGCGCATGACGGTGAGGGAAACCGGCGCTCCGAGGGCGGGGAGCGGTGGACGAGGAAGAGGATGATGCCGTAATGTTGAGGAAGGAGACGGCGATGTCAGGCGACACATCAGTGAGGCGACAGAGGTTGCCGAAGTGGCGCCGGCAAGGCTGAGGGAGAGGCACCACGGGCAACGGGGTTTCGGTGTGTTCCAGGCAAAAACGGGCCTTGGCCGAGGTGGAGGGCGATGCTGCGATGCCGTAGGTGTCGATGGCGCAGCCAACCGGCTCACGGGTGAGGAGTAAAAGCCGACCGGTGTTGCGCCGGTGAGGTGGATGGGCAGCCCGGCACAACGGTCTCCGGGTGAAATGGAGGTGAGGCCAGGGAAGAGGAGGTGGCTGCGAGGCCGATGGAGGTGGTTGCAAGGTCTGGCGCTTCTCGGCTTGACAGGGAGGGGCGGCCGAAGTTCGCCGGCGCCAAGGAGAAAGGAAGCCGAGCGGAGGGATGGAGGGAGAGCAAGGGAGCTCGAGGCGGTGTGAGGGGAGTGAGGAGGGGGCTGGGGGCTCCCTTTTATAGGCGGAGGGGAGGGGGATCGTCGCCGAGGAGAGGAAGGGGAGGGGGTCGGGGAGAGGATGAGCCGTCGGCCAACAATGGTGTAGTTCAACAGATAAATGCGAAATTAAAATCCAACATGAGTTCGTGCGGGATTGGATAAAGATTCATGGGAGAAATGATGATGAGGAGGAGAGGAACCGATTTTTGTGAGTTAATTGGGAAAGGAATCGACTCGGGAGGGAGAGGAACGGCCGGCTATGGTGGTGTTTAACTGTGAAGAACCAAATCGAAATCTACCACGATTTATGGTGGGATTAGATGGGGAATTATGGGAGAAATGTAGAGGAAGAGGTGAGGATTAATTCCGCTCAATTAATTTTGGATTTGAGCAAGTGAATCGACGGGATTTGCGAAGGGAGGAAAGAGATTCTTGTCCGGATGAACAGACACTGGCACTAGAGGAGAAAGACGACATCAGCGAGAGGGAGGCAAGCGAGACTTTTCCTTGCAAAATTTCTTGAATTTTTATCTATAATTCCAATGATCAAATAATTCCAAAAAAATCCTGAAATTAGATGAACACTCAAAGTATTTAAAAAAATTCAAACACATTATTTACTTGATTAATTAATTTATTTAAATAATTACTTAAATGTTCTTTGTATTATTAAAATTATTTCGGAGCTCCAAAATTTCACGAATAATTTCGGAGAGTACTTTAGGGCATGGTGAATATTTAAAAAAAATATTTCCATCCTTGATTTTTAAAGGAAATTTTTATTTCCTTAATACTTTAACTTGATTAATATGCTTTTCATTTTATTTAATTTCTAGAAAATGAATTATTTAATGATTTTTAATCCCGAACAAAAATCGGGGCTTGACAAACCTACCCCCCTTACAGGAATCTCGTCCCGAGATTCGAGGCTAGAAAGAAAGAAGGTATAGTGGGGTTGGGTTGGTGTGCTGATTCTGTGGTTTCTTTCGACTCACACGGAGTTGATTCTGTTCGCGCGGACCCGATCTGGTTGCGGGAGTTGAAGCATTACTTAGACTGGATTGTTGACCTAGTAGTTCAGGTGTACTTCACAACTTAACGTGTCGGCTTGAGATGTTGTGACCCTGCCAATACCTGGCAGTTGACTCCTTAGGGTCTTGCCCAATCGTCTTGCCTGGTTGAGCCTCCAAGCGGAACCTTTTCGAGGTAGACCAAGTTTTCTTCAAGTTCACCTTACGAAGGTAGTGGAGCTTTCGCCTGACTGCGACTGGTGAGGTTACTACCCTTGAGAATAATCAACTTCTTTGTTTTCTTTGGAACTCTGATCCGTAGCCTTGGTTCTTTGTCAGTCCATAGAAATAAAATACTGACGGTGCCCATTCATTCGGGAAGGTTTAGAACACCACGTCCAGTTGACGATGGAAAGTTCCACGTAACGGTGACTCCGATTCCTCTTGCCATTCTGGCTATCTGGTGACTTTTCTATCAGACCTAACGGCTGACAAGACTGCTCTGCTTCTGGATTGGCTGAGGCATACCAAAACTCTTGATGATAAGTTGACCAGAACCTTCCTTCCTTCTTGTGCACTTCATCTCATCTTCGGCTGATATCCTGGCATTCATGTCCCATGAACTATTTCTTACATCCCGACCTTGCTCGGTGTAATCACGGTCGGTGGTATGCATTTCCTTCAAGCATGATGGCGGGATTGGTGCCATCATCTTGTGGAAACTTGGCGGTACACTGGCGGGAGTAATAGGTGCTTGCATTGAGGTAAACTGGCCTTGATTTTGATATTGACCCCGAACTTGCATCTGAGCTTGCATCTCTTGCTGCTGATACTGTTGTTCTTATTGTTGTCCTCATTCTCTTTGGCACTGACCTATTGCTGCCGAGATGAAAGAGGTGGAAAAGAGAGGTTGCTAAAGATAAGACCTTAACCCACTTAATATTGATCTGATGTGAGTGAACTTTTATTGTTCAAGTTGATTAGGCAAACAACCTAGTATGGTCACATCCCCACCACTAATGTGAACCATACACCTGCACATAGCAAACAACACACGACCTAGGAACTACCAATACTGCTCTTCCGGGAAGGATTGGGTTTAGGTAAACTCCGGGAAGACTTCGCTTGATCCTTGAGAAACGCTGATGCGGGGCGGCTTGGCTTGATCTTCTTGCTTGAAGCTTGAGGCTTGACTTGACTTCCACCGGTTGACGAGCAACTGGGTTTGTCCTCCAGGTTCAACATCTAAAAGAGGTGGAGGGGAAAGAGAGAAATTTGGCAAATTAGTTTTCAAAGAGCTCGGGAGGGATAGAAGAGACATTTTCGGAAATAAGGTTTTCACAAACTTGTCCTTAGGGTTTGACCATTTGGCTCAACCTACAGTCGAGATGGCTCTGATACCAACTTGTCACGCCCAGAAATTTATCCCAAATTTCCAGACTATTTTGTGTAAATTCCCTGTCCAAGACCAGTCAGGATACACAAAATGACAAATCAATACATAGATCCAAACGTAAATTAAAGCGTATAAATATACTTACAGAAGAGGCTCTTAGTCCTCATACTCGAAAGAAAGCAGCGACAGCGGAAAAAGACGATCCTAACGGGGCTTCAGCTCCACTCCATAGGCAAACTCAACTGGGGTCTGAGTCTTGGTCCTCTAACACCGTCTTCAACTTAGAGGCACTACACTTTTGAAAGGGGGAAGGAATTGCAAGGCTGAGTACAACCACCGTACTCAACAAGCCATGCCGGAAGAATGCAAATATAATGCAAGGTGGTACAAAGGATTCATATATAGGGTTGTTTTGCAGAAAACCAGCATTTCAAAGCATTTAAATATTTTAAGGCATTTTAATAAACACGAGCCTATCTCTAGTCAAATTATTATCAAGTCGCGCACCAACGCGATCTTGCCTTAACTCAGGCCAACAAGTGCTAACTCCAATTCTTTCAGTTTTAAACAGAAATAAACTCTAACTTGGGTACATTGCTCGGCTTGCCCATAACCGAGGGCGCGGCTATTTGAATAGATTTACTCTGATCAGAGGTGTACATCTTTACCCACCAGACATGTCTTCCTCACGTGTTGCGACGTGCCACATGCCACCATGGCATACGGACGGAAGTCATGACATAACTCATCGCTTAGTACTGCCCTAAACAAAGAAGACCGACATAGACTTCCCCCGCCAGGTGCCCTGGGTCGAGCAGACAGTCTATGCCCCCAGGCATCTCGACTCATTCTGAGCCTTCACTTGCCAAAGATTTCAACCCATGGGCTTCAACCCTTCCTAGGGCTTCATCCATCCCTATCCGTGTCTTTTTTGTTTCTGACCATACTAGTCGACGTGTTAAGCCTTACCCATTAGACAGGTGGTAGTACGGAAATGCTTTGCAATAGAGGACCGAAGACCGGTCGTTATGACGGCCGAGGTGCGACTAGCAAAACCAAGCATCCCGTGCCCAGCCCAAAACATGTTTGGGGAATTTTGAAGGGGTCATTTATTGCCACGGCTAAACAGCCAAAATTTCCATCATTTACAAGTTATTCCTTAGTCTAATTATTAAAAACATCTAATTATTTCTATTCAAGCATGTCTAAGCATATTCCTAAGTTTGCTAGTGAGTACCACATATATAATATGCTCACTAGTTTTACTTTTCCTAGGGTTATCAAGGATCATAATACAAGTAGTAGGGCTATAACAAGGAGAATCAGTAAGGCTAAATAAAACAGTGATAGACGCGAGAATTTAATAAAGCGAAATGAAATAATTTAAATAAACATAATTTCGTAAACTGTGATAGCAATATGATCAAAATGACATGACTTGCCTTGCTCCTTCGAACAAATCTTCTTTTCCTCGCAAGCACGAACCTCCGAAACGACGAAGTTTACACGCTGGCATGCAAAACGAGGAAAAACCGTAATAAAAACCAAATAAACAATACATGGAAAGTAAACAAACATGTAGAGCTCAATTTTAGATGAATTTTACAATTTGAATGGCCCAGTTCAAAGTTTGTATGGATTAGATATGAATTTTAGATGTTTTGGACCATTAAATGGATTCTAGAAATTAAATTAATTTATTACACAATTTTTAATTATTTTTGGAAGGAAAAGAGTTGGATGACGACAAGGGGCAAGGATGGCGGAGGGGCGGCTCACCATGTGCTCAACAGCGAGAAGAGGCGGCGCAGGCGCATGACGGCGAGGGAAATTGGTGCTCAGCGGCGACAAGGACGGCGAGCTCTGGCGGCGATCTGAGGGCGGGGAGCGGTGGACAAGGAAGAGGATGATGTCGCAATGCCAAGGAAGGTGACGGCGATGTCAGGCGACACATCAGTGAGCCTGCAGAGGTTGCCGAAGTGGCGCCGGCATGGCTGAGGGAGAGGCACCACGAGCAACGGGGTTTCGGTGTGTTTCGGGCAAAAAGGGCCATGGCCGAGGTGGAGGGCGATGCTGCGATGCCGTAGGTGTCGATGGCGCAGCCAACCGGCGCACGGGTGAGGAGTAAAAGCCAACCGGTGTTGCGCCGGTGAGGTGGATGGGCAGGCCGGCACAATGGTCTTTGGGTGAAATGGAGGTGAGGCCGAGGAAGAGGAGGTGGCTGCGAGGCCGATGGAGGTGGTTGCAAGGTCTGGCGCTTATTGGCTTGACAGGGAGGGGCGGCCGAAGTTCATCGGCGCCGAGGAGAGAGTTAGCCGAGCGGAGGGATGGAGGGAGAGCAAGGGAGCTCGAGGTGGTGTGAGGGGAGTGAGGAGGGGGCTGGGGGCTCCCTTTTATAGGCCGGAGGGGAGGGGGATCGTTGCTGGGGAGAGGAAGGGGAGGGGGTCGGGGAGAGGATGAGCCGTCGGCCAACAATGGTATAGTTCAACAGATAAATGCGAAATCAAAATCCAACATGAGTTCGTGCGGGATTGGATAAAGATTCATGGGAGAAATGATGATGAGGAGGAGAGGAACCGATTTTTGTAAGTTAATTGGGAAAGGAATCGACCGGGAGGGAGAGGAACGGCCGGCCATGGTTGTGTTTACCAAATCGAAATCCACCATGATTTATCGTGGGATTGGATGGGGAATTATGGGGGAAATGGAGAGGAAGAGGTGAGGATTAATTCCCCTCAATTAATTTTGGATTTGAGCAAGTGATTCGACGGGATTTGTGAAGGAAGGAAAGAGATTGCTGTTCGGATGAACAGTACACAGCAGCTCGAGGAGGAAGACGACAGTGTAGCAGTGGGAGGAAAAGCAGACTTTTCCTTGCAAACTTCCTTGAATTTTTATCTATACTTCCAATGCTCAAATAATTCCAAAAAAAATTATGAAATTATATGAACACTCAAAGTATTTAATAAAAATTCAACCAGATTATTTGCTGATTAATTAATTTATTTAAATAATTAATTAAATGTTCTTTGTATTATTAAAATTATTTCGGAGCTCCAAAATTTCACGAAAAATTTCGAATAGTACTTTATGGCATGGTGAATATTTTTTAAAAATATTTACAGCCATGATTTTTAAAGGAAATTTTTATTTCCTTAATACTTTTACTTGATTAATATGCTTTTCATTTTATTTAATTTCTAGAAAATGAATTATTTAAATAACCCCGAACAAAAATCGGGGCATGACATAGTGGTCGGCCAAGGTCTGCTAGTCATAGCCCAGAGGCTTGATGACTGTGTCGGCAAGGCAATAACCCAAAGGCTGATGGCGATCGACGAGTTCGGCAAGTCCACTGCCCGAAGGTTGATGGTGGTTGTCAAGCTCGTTGGGAGCACTGCTCGAAGGCTGATAGTGGTCGGCCGAGGTCGGCTAGTCATAGCTCGAAGGCTTGATGACTGTGCCAGCAAGGCCCTAACCCAGAGGCTGATGGCGATCGACGAGTTCGGCAAGTACACTGCCCGAAGACTGATGGTGGTTGTCGAGCTCGTTGGGACCACTGCCTGGAGACTGATAGTGGTCGGCCGAGGGCGGCTAGTCATAGCTCAGAGGCTTGATGACTCTACCGACAAGGCCATAGCCTATAGGGTGATGGCGATCGGCGAGTTCGGCGAGTCCACAGCTTGAAGGCTGATGGTGGTTGTCGAGCTCGTCGGGACCACTATTTGGAGGCTGATAGTGGTCGGCGAGGCCGGAGGAGAATCTCGAGAGGTTGGTCGCCAGGCAGTTGCCCGACCTCGGGGCATGCGCTGCACACATGGGCCTTTGATGACTTGGGCTATGCGCCCATCAAGGCCGTCATGACCGGGGTTATGTAACGGCTAATCATACATCAGGCTCCTTACTTTCCCCTATGGCTAGCGGATCCAACGGTCGAGATTTATTACTCGGAGTGGTGGGCCCCATGGTGGTTTCACTGGGGCGCATAACACGGACTGTACGAGTGCCATTAACCACTCCAGGTAACCGACGGTGCAAATTCACCGCCGAGACGACATGGCCGCCCGGGAGCCGGATGGGCCGGGGTGCCTCGGATGCCCCGCGTATGCTGTTAACGGTGCCACGTGCTTTGTGAGGATGGCGCTGCCAGGCCCATCACTGCCCCTTTTGAGCCCTGCCGTTTCGCCTCCCTTCTTCCTCACACCTCCTTTTCGCTCAAAAATTCCCAAAACTTCCACATTAAAGCTCTCGCGCCTTCTCCCTAGCTCCACGCCGCTCCTGCACTCTCGGCCGCCACCTCCATTGCCGCTGCATCGTCTGCTACCACAAGGGTCACCGACTCTTCTGGCTGAAGCCCATGGCGCCCAAGAGACCATCGACGAAGGTGGCGAAGTCCTCGTCGGCGGGAGGAGATGAGACCGAGCGTGGCTTAGAGCGATGGTGGAGCTGCAGCAAGTCGGCGTCCTCCCCCTTGGGAGCTCGTCTTTGTGGTGCACAGTGCGGGGAGCAGTTTTTGACTCTCGATTCTGTGAGTTGGTCGTTTTTGCCGCCTTTCTCCTCCGTTGTTTTAGAGTGCCAGCCCACCCCTTTGTCCAAGGCCTGCTCCACTATTATGATGTTGCTCTCTGCAATCTCAATCTAAACTCTACCCTCCAAATTTTCATCTTCATCCATTTCTACGAGGCCTATCTCGGGATAGACCCGCACCCAACCTTTTCTGCCATTACTTCTGTCTCCGGCGGGCGATGGGCAACGTGGTTGATGGGGCCAGGATTCAATTCCGGGAAAGGATGTTCTAGCGCCACATCCCTGTCATCCTGACATCCTCGAACAAAGGATGGCACGTCAAGTGGTTCTACATCAGGAATCACGAGCCGACAATCTCCCCTGAGATCTACCAGGAGCTGGCCCCGGCGAGCACCTGGATGGCCAGCTGTCCCCTCGCCGACCACGATCAAGTCGACGAACTTATCGCCATGGTCGATCGCCTGAGGGAGTAAGGGCTGACCGATGCCCGAGTGGCGCTCAACTTCGCCCTTCGAGGCCTTCAGCCCTGCAATGAGATGGTGAAGCCGGCGTATGAGTATCTGGGCGGCCGAGATCCGACTCAGGAGGCCACGGTCCCCCTCAAGCACGTGCGCTAGAGGCTGACCAACTTCTTCTCGAGCTCGGCGGATTTCAGTGATGGGGGGCCGCTCAGCTATAGCCTCCACAATCCTCGGCCCGAGGTATGTCCGGCCTTCACTTTGTTTGTTTCTTTTGCTCGCTTCTTCTTTTTTTGTTCGGTATCTCACCTTCCAGGTGCCGACATCGACAGTGGCGGGAAGCTTACGTGTTGCTTTTTGTGGGGGGTGTCACCCCGGGGTACCCCATGGACTGGAGTTAAAGTCCAACTAAAGTCAAAACCAAGAG
Organism: Oryza australiensis; assembly: GCA_019925245.2. Lineage (NCBI taxonomy): Eukaryota > Viridiplantae > Streptophyta > Magnoliopsida > Poales > Poaceae > Oryza > Oryza australiensis. The sequence continues at coordinate 1,710,425 of JAIFGZ020000436.1, forward strand.
TCCTCGGGACATGGTCGATGGCCCGACCCCCCGTTGCGGGGTGTCGAACGTCCCAACCTTTCCCCGAGTCCGACCTTGGTTCACCTCTCTCGATCCTGATTCCACAACCCAACCTCGACCGTCCTGGGACAAGACTTGGCGTGCAAGGAGGAAGAGGGAGGAGACAGCCCGACAGAGGCTGACGTCACCTGATAGCACAGTACGGGCATCTCCATCAGAGGAGGGATCCCAAGGCAAGTGAGAGAGCACAATATGCCCACCGTGTATAGGACCTAGTAGACCATCTTGTACCTTTTCAGATGTTGTTTATACTAATCTTTTAGCACATTAGACATAACTTTCTTGGCCCCCAAGTTCTCCTGTAACTACCCATCTTTAGCTATAAAAGGGAGGGTAGGGCGAGGGGCCAGGGGATCGAATTCTAGCATTCTGATTCTCGGTTTGTTGCCAGCTTGTTCTAAGCCCCAAGAACTCACCTTTGTAACTCTTGTTCATCACACACCCCAACAAAGAACACTGGACGTAGGCCTATTATCCTTCGGAAGGGCTGAACCAGTATAATTCTCTGTGTCTTTGCTCTTTGTCTCATCTTAGGACTTGAGTAGACCATCAGATCCATTGGAGGACAGCTTCTCTACCATTTTATTTCACCTCCTTGGGCACCCCCATTTGAGGACTGCCGACCCACCCATCGACAATTGGCGCGCCAGGTAGGGGCACTGTTCTTTGTCTTAGGTGATTTGATGGCGGTTTTCTTCTCCACCAACTTTGTCGTTCCTGCTGGGACTACCTTTGTCTTCGGCACCTTGGTGTTCCGCGCTGATGACTTCAGACGCCTCACTCTCTCTCAGGTGGCCTCCGGCGAGCTGGAGCGTGTGGTCGTGCCATAGCGCGCGGAGGTGGGGCCAAGGTGCGCGGCTTCGCGCCCGGTGGCCTCAGCCCCCAAGGCCCGCTTGACCGCCAGGGTTTGGCAGCCCAAGCCCCCGACTACCCGCGCGGCAGTCCTGAGGGTGGACGACGCGTGGACCCAGATCGAGCATCCTAACCAGCTCCACTCCACGTGCCTTGCTTCCTCACTGCGAGGGTTCCCTGCTTCGCCCTAGCATGCCGGTGCACATACTCCCGCGTCTGCTAGCGCGGTGAGCTCCGACAAGATCGCCTGTCGTTGCTCTCTTGCTTGCATGGCGTCGGCTGGGTGGCTCCGCGGTCCAGTGTTCATCTCTAGCAACCATTGGCCCACCAACTTCGTCATGATGGCGAAAGTGGTGTCCGACGACCAGGCGACGGGCTCTCAAGAGTTCGACGCCCACCACAATACGCGTCGTTCCCGTAATGCGGGGCGGGTTGGGCGGCGCGAGCAGGCCCATCGACCCCATGTCCAGCCCCGGCGCTTGGAGTCCGACTTCACCATGGACACCTGCGGCCAACTTGGTAGCCATCGGGCATGCGCTCAACGGTCTTCGTGACTCTCTGGAGGTCCGAAAGGCCATGGCCATGACCTAGGCAGCCAATGCGTAGCTCAACATTCCGAGCCGTCTGAGCGCCCCTCCGGGAGTTCTCGACCCTTGAGATCACGGCCGCAACGGAGTGCTTGTCATTGACCTCCTTGTGTCCTGCTCAAGACGCGGCCACGAAGACCAGGGCCTCCCCGGGCGGCACAACCTGTCGCTCCAGGAGTGCTCGCACCGCCGAGCACCAGGGGAGCTCATACACGGGGTACCTGCGTGAGATAATCAAGCAGAGGGTCGATGCCCGCAACATTGTCAAGCAGCACGCCGCCGATCAGAGGCACCAGGAGATGCGGCGCCGAGACGAGTACGATCGGATGCATGGACCTCCTGATGGAGCCCGCAACGTTGTGCCCCGACACAATGGCTTTGCGGCCTTCACCGCCAAACTCCGGCAGGTCACGTGGCCCAAAGGTTTCCGTCCAACACGGATCGACCCCTACGACGGGAAGACCAACCCCACCCTATGGCTTTAGTTGTACTGTATAGCTGTTCGAGCCACAAACGGCGATGCCAACGTGATGGCAAACTACCTCCCGGTCATGCTAACGCTGACTGCCATTAACTGGCTCGCAGATCTCCCTGAGAAATCCATTGATTCTTGGGATGATCTCTGTGACGCTTTTGTTGCCAACTACCATGGCACCAGGCAGCGCCCGGCCACCCGCTACGACCTCCACTAGGTCCGACAGGGAGATAGCGAGTCCATCCGGGACTACATCCGATGCTTCTCGGAGCACCGCAACACGGTTGCGAGAATTACCGACGAAGATGTCATGCGCATTTTCTCCGAGGGCCTTTGAAAGCCCTCCGAGCTGTTTCGCTTCCTCGTTCGGACAGCCCACCCCTCCGGCCGAAGTGATTGCCATCGCCGAGAGCTTCGCCGATGTCGAGGACACCAAATGGCATGAAATGGTTGCTCTCGAATCCTGCCTCCCAAGGGAGTCCCGGGGAAAGGAGCGGGCGAATCCTGAGCGTCACTCACCAAGAAGATCGGACCGTCGACCACTTCCACGGGCTCAGCAGGACGAGATGAAGCACAAGACGACCCTGGAAATCACGGCCATCGAGAGGCCAGGCTCGAGGGGAGAGCCCTCGGGAGAATCATTCTCGGGGGCGTTGGACAAGCCATGCTTCCTCCACCCCGAAGGTAACCACACCATCCGGCAGTGCTACACCCTACAGGACCACATAGCCCGGGAGGCTCAGAACCCCCGACCCTCGAGGCCATGGAAGGGGAGGAGTACAGACCCAAAGCGCTGGAAAGATGATCATCGACGGGAGGATGGCTTCCAAGAGCCGACCCACACCGTCAACATGATCCTCGAAGGCGAGGCGACCTCAGAGAGTCGACGCCAATAGAAGCTCCTCTCTCATCGAGTGAGCGCCATCTCCGCCGAGCCGCCTAAGGGCCTCTGATGGTCGGATGTCCCGATCTCCTTCTCTCAGGCTGACCAATGGGCCGACGTCCCGAAGCTCGGCCGATTCCCGCTGGTAGTGGATCCGGTGGTGCTCAAGGTGCGCCTCAAGCGTGTCCTCATCGATGGGGGGAGCAGCATCAATGTCCTCCTCCGAGGAACCCTTCGCGAGCTTGGGATCTCCCTCTCCGATCTCGAGCCCACGGACTCTCCGTTCTACGACATTGTCCCCTACTAGGCAAGACTGCCCCTTGGTGTGATCTCCCTCCCCATGACGTTTGGATCGCGGGAGAACTTCTGCACCGAGTTCGTTAGGTTCTACATGGCAGACTTCGAGACGGCTTACCGCCAAATGCATGGCGGTCCCCCACTACACATACCTGGTCCTCAAGATACTAGGGCCCCATGGGGAATTTTCCGTGCGAGGAGATGTCACCATCTCCTACGCCTATGAGTACAAGAGCCTTACCCTGGGCGAGGCCGCCGATCCCTTTGCTCTCGCTGAAGGATTCACGCCTCTGCGTGCCGACCCCAAAGGGAAGGCGCCAATGGGCGAGGACGACCCATGCCCGGCGATGCCAGTGTCGAGAACCTCCGCTGGTTCCACCAAATACAAGGTCGTCTCCCTCTCAGACACCGATCCCTCCAAGACGGCGCTGATCGGCTCACACCTTAGGGAGAAATAGGAAAGTGCGCTCATCGACTTCCTACGTGCGAACATCAATATGTTCGCCTGGAAACCGGCTGAGTACCTAGGGAGTTGGTCAAGCATGAACTTCACGTCCTCCCTGATGCCAAGCCGGTCAGACAAAGGCTGCGCTAATTCGCTCAGGAGCGCAAGGACAAGATCCGCGAGGAGTTGACTAGACTGTTAGATGCGGGTTTCATTCACGAAGTGTATCATCTGAAATGGTTAGCCAATCCGGTCCTTGTAAATAAGAAGAATGGGACATGGAGAATGTGTGTTGACCCCGATCTTAACAAGCATTGTCCTAAAGACCCATTTACTCTTCCCCGCATCGATCAAGTGAAGGGTTACACGGAAGCTACGCTAGCCGAAAACAAAAATTTTCTACCGCGCAAACAAGGAACACTTGCAAGTAAGGGCCAATAGATCGTTACCGATTGGAGTAGAGTGCAGCGGAATAGCCAATCAGGGCAATCCGATCCGGAACAGTGTAGCCGATTCTCGCAAGCCGACAGCCGATACCCGGGGACACCGATTCGCCAATCAGCCGATTCACGGATGCCGTAGCCGATCCGAAGCCGATCAACGGCGCGCAACGTAGCGGCGCCTCTACCGGTATCCACACGTCCGGGGACGAACGCCGAACACCCGTGTGCTAGCACGCGATGCAAGGCTAGGGTTTGGCTCGAAAGTGGGGAGGGTTTCCGTGGAGATTGATCTCGGCGACTTCTGTTGCACGCGATGCAATTGACCTCTTGTAGCTCTCCACCCCTTCCTCCTTTATATAGAGTTGGCCGACTAGGACTAGTGGTCGATTAGGACTCTATTTTGAATCGGATCTCATCCGTATCTCATAGAGTTGGCCGCCTACACGTCGTAAGCCCATAGGACTCTATCCGATTGGATCCCTATCCGATCGAGCCGTATCCGAGTCCAACTCGAATGCCTTCTTATCCCCTTAAGAGTGCGACCACGTAGGTTCAGGTATACTTGGTTTCGGCTATAGTCTAACTTGGCCGATCGTCGGCTCGAGTCCAACTCGGCCGACTGTCAACGCGGCGCCTAGCAGCACATGTTGACACCATAGTATACAAGAATATAATATCGGCTCGAACCTGTAATGTGTACACAAATCCCTTTGCCTCACGATACCGGTTAAGCTATAGGCAAGATGTGTGCCATCCCTTCAATAGCTTAACCATTCACTCGAACCGTATTGGATTATCGCGTTGATTGACTCCTCAATCAACTTAGCATGGCCATGCATTTCCATAATCCATTACCTCGAGGGGCCCAGAGATATCTCTCCAAAGGAGGGGCAAATTCCATCTTGATCACTCACATCCCACTCCATGTTTCACAAGCAAACCCGAAAACTACCTTTATAACTACCCGATTACGGAATAGCGTTTGGTAGTCCCAAAGTAGGCTACTACACATGTTGGAATCCATGGTGATCTCAGGTCTAAGGACTTTGTACCAACACTACCGAGACCAACTAATGGCACATTGATTTCTGTAGTGTCTCATGGTGGGTCTATCCAACAATGTGTTCTCCAACATATGTGTCCATGTTTATTGATTTGGTATCTCCATACCCATGATCTATGAGACATGATCATCAATCAATAAATATGCCGATCTTAGAATCATATTTGTTCCAACAATATGACATATGATCGAGGATCGTTTAGAAATAGATTCATACATATAGAGTCTCATAAATAAGTCACGTACTTATTGATCAATACAAGATGTCTATTTCACGGGCTGAATAACACTTTATTCATTTATACATAAACATTGACGTGATATCCAACATCTCCATGTTGCCTCTAGGGCATATCACTAACAATCTCCCACTTGCACTAGAGTCAATCATGTAAGTATCTAATACCCATTGCTCTTGTGTGCGCCTCATGCTTCGGGTGAGGAGAGGTTTTGTCGGCGGATCTGCTATGTTGAGATCCGTGTGCACTTTGCATATCTTGACATCACCTCTGTCCACTATCTCGCGGATGAGATGATATCGCCGAAGTATGTGTTTGGACTTCGATGTGACCTCGGCTCCTTGGCTTGCGCAATGGCTCCACTATTATCACAATAGAGAGACATTGGACCGTCGTACTAGTCATCACACCAAGCTCGAAATGAATTTCTTGATCCAAACAGCCTCCTTTGCAGCTTCCGAAGCAGCAATGTACTCGGCCTCCGTTGTAGAATCGGCAACGTATCCGCTTGGAACTCTTCCAGTGGCGCGCCTCCGTTTAGGCGAACACGAACCCGATTGCGATCTATAATCATCCTTGTCCGTTTGGAAGCTAGCATCGGTGTAACCACTTACAACGAGCTCTTCTTCACCTCCATAGACTAGGAACATATCCTTAGTTCTTCTCAAGGACTTAAGGATATTCTTTACGGCATCCAGTGACCTTCACTGGATCTCGACTGTATCTGCTCGTAGCACTCAAAGCGTACGAGACATGCAGGCGTGTACAAAGCATGGCATACATGATGGATCCAATTGCCGAAGCATATGGAACCATACCCATCTTATTCCGCTCATCATGTGTCCGAGGACACCGATTCTTGCTAAGATTAATGCCATGTGACATGGGCAAGAAACCTTTCTTGGAATCATGCATGTTGAACCTTTTCAACACCTTGTCAATGTATGTACTTTGGCTTAATCCAATTAGCCTCTTGGATCTATCTCTATAGATCCGAATGCTCAATATGTATGCTGCCTCCCCTAAGTCTTTCATGGAAAAACTATTTTTCAATGAAGACTTGACGGATTCTAGCATAGGGATATCATTTCCAATCGTAATATGTCATCCACATATAAGATTAGAAATACAATTGCGCTCCCACGACCGTTTTGTAAACACAGGCCTCTTCTTCGTTTTTGATGAAACCAAACCCTTTGATTACTTCATAAAAACGAATATTCCAACTCCGAGATGCTTGCTTCAATCCATAAATGGATTTCGTAGCTTGCATATCTTTCCAGCGATTCGGATCGACAAAACCCTAAGGTTGTATCATGTATGCATCCTCGCTTAGGTTTCCATTTAGGAAAGCCGTTTTGACATCCATCTGCCATATCTCATAATCGAAATATGCAGCAATCGCTAGGATAATCCGAATAGATTTAAGCATTGCGACGGGCGAGAAGGTTTCATCATAATCAACTCCTTGAATCTGTTTAAAACCTTTCGCCACCAATCGCGCCTTATAGATGTGAACATTTCCATCCATATCGGCCTTTTTCTTAAAAACCCATTTACACTCAATGGTTTTGACACCATCGGGTGGATCAACCAAGTTCCAAACTTGATTGTCATACATGGATTCTATTTCGGATTTCATGGCTCCAAGCCACTTGTTGGAATCGGGTCCCACCATCGCTTCCTCATAGGTCTTAGGTTCATCGTTGTCCAACAACAATATATCACGTTGTTCCGCACTGTGACTCGGGTGCACGACGTGATCTTCGACCTCCGTGGGGCTGGTGTATCTACAACGGTGGCGCAACACTTTGCTCCTCTGTTGTGGTTCGTGGTCGCTGAAACGTTTTCGGTGTTTCTTGAACTTCTTCAAGATGCACCCTGCTCCCACTAACCCTTCTTGAAAGAAACTCTTTCTCCAAGAAGACAAACTAGGGGTTGCCCTGTTCATATCTCATATGGTGTCTTTTCAACGACTTAGATGAAACTCTATTTAGTGTGACGAGCGTTTCAAGAGCATATCCCCGAAGGATAACGAAAGATCACTTTGGCTCATCATCGACCGCACCATGTCCAACAAGGTGCGATTTCTCCGTTCGGACACTCCGTTCCATTGTGGAGTTCTGGCGGAGTTAAGCGTGGAACAATTCCACAATCTTTCGGATGATTACCAAACTCTTGGCTCAAGTATTCTCCTCCACGATCGATCGTAGAAACTTGGTTGTTTTCCCTAAATGATTCTGTACTTCATTTTGGAATTCTTTGAACTTTTCAAAGGATTCGGACTTATGCCTCATTAAGTAGATATAACCATATCTACTAAAGTCATCGGTAAAGGTAATGAAGTACGATAACCACCTCCGGCCGTTGAGCTCATTGGTCCACATACATCGGTATGTACGAGTGCCAATAAGTCACTTGCTCTCTCACTATGTCCCGTGAAAGGTGCCTTTGTCATCTTACCAAGTAAACAAGACTCACATGTCTCAAATGATTCAAAATCAAAAGAGTGAAGCAATCCATCCTTATGGAGCTTCTCCATGCGTTTCTTATTTATATGGCCTAAGCGACAATGCCGGATAAACGTGGGGTTTATATCATTAGAGAGTTGCCTTTCGTATTAATGTTATAGATGGGAGACGCTTCAAGATTCAAAACGTACAATCCATTCACCAATGGAGCATGAAAATAGAACATATCTCGAGATACATTGAACAACCATTGTTCATTGATCTAAAATCATATCCTTCCGCTTGCAAACATGAAGCGGAAATAACGTTTTGACATAGTGTTGGAACACAATAACAATTATTCAATTCCAAAACTAATCCTGAAGGTAGATGAAGTGGTACGTGCCGACAAGCAACTCTAGCAACGCTTGCTCCATTGCCGACGCGCGGAGTTCACCTCGCCCCTTCTCAATCCTCTACTTCTTCTCATTCCCCGCAACGACTTGCAAATATGAGCTACGATCCGGTATCAAATACCCAAGAGTCGTAGGTGAAGTAGCAAGATTAATGTCTATAACATTAATACCTGAAGCGAAGTCGTACTTTGCTTCTTTTTGAGATCCTCCATGTACTTCTTGCAGTTCCTCTTCCAATGGCCTGTCTCCTTGCAATAGAAGCAAACGGCATCGATGCCGCCGACCCCTTCTTGCCCTTCTTTGCATTGGAGGCACTCGCGATCTCATCGGGAGTTAACTTCCTCTTGGTGCAAAGTTTCTTGACAGTGGTTTGCGCTTTGCCTTCGCATCATCATCACATGATGACCGTTTTTGGATACTCTCCTCACTGTCTTTAGCATCCCATGCAATTCAGCCAAGGTCCTATCCATATTGTTCATGTGATAATTCAATATGAATGGCTCGAAGCTCGGAGGGAGCGGCGGAGAATCACATCGTAGCCAACTCTTGGCTAAGGGGAAAACCTAGTTTTTCCGGACTCTCAATGTAGCCAATCATTTTTATCACATGCGGATCGACGGGATTCCCTCAACAAGCTCGCACGCAAACAAGGACTTTGAGGTGTTGAACCTCTCGGCCCGAGCTTGGTTCTCAAACATGCCACGCAGCCTCCGAATAATAGTGTGAGCATCGCTGCTCTCATATTGCTTCGAAGCTCGGGGACATTGTAGCAAGCATGAGACGGCTTATATCTAGGGCATCATTAGTGTGCTTCTCATAAGCCCTCCGTGCGTTGCGGTGGCATTATTTGGCAAATCCTCGGGATAAGGTACTTCAAGAACGTACTCCTTACGCTCTTGCTTGAGAACAATTCTCAAGTTGCGATACCAATCCATAAAGTTTGTTCCATTTAATTTTTCCTTTTCGAGAATAGATCGCAAATTAAAGGTACTGGGTGTAGTATTAGCCGCCATTTATTCTACAACAGAAAAAGCAAAGTTTAGCACAATGTTTATGCTATGTCTTTTGTTAAACAATTTAACATAAGACTCCCATTACGTATTTTCCACCTTCCCTCTAGGTTACGTATTGGGTCAAGATCCACATGTTAATTAATTTTCTAGTGAGCTTTGGCATCACTGCTAGAAAATTAGTAACATCGGTAAGCAACTCCTTGCTAATCACATCTCTATGTGACTCTTGTTGTTGGTGTGGCATCTCCATGCCCCGGCGCCAACCTATGCCCCAAGGCCCAAAACTGTTTTGATAGCCTTGTTAAGTAAACCAAATGCTCATGCATGTATATGTCTGACATATACCCCCTCGTGTTATGATAGAGAATGGCACTCTGGTTTGGCAGACCCACCATTGACGAGCATAACGGTGACGGGTGCAACATTTGGAAGGGCATCATTACTACTTAATTTTGCGAGGGATGCTATCCTATCAAACAAACATATCACATATGAAAGCAAGAAGAATAGCATATAGTGAAATAGTATGGCCCCCTTCACATGGTGATCTCCATCTCCATGTCGGCGCTGAGGATCTCCATCTTCGGCACCATCTTTCAATGTGCATGATGCTTGATTTCTTCAAACTAAGCTACTACTATAGAAGCTCTAATTGAAGATTACATCGACTCGCAGGTCGTGAAAGAATATTACAAGCATTGCACGTATGAAAGAATATTACAGGGATTGCACATATGAAAGAATATTACATGCATCACATGCATCTCATACATCTCATACATACAATAGGGCCATACCATCTCAAAGCATTCTCTGCAAAAACAAGTTAGGCGTAGAAACGTTTTCTACTTATCGCAGAGCTACGGCATCGAGACGACCTATAAGGGGGTACGCACACGGCGGTCCCGCTAGCCGGTTAGCGGGCGGGGGGTCGAGGGGGAAGCCGCTGGATCCAATCTATGAAATCGCTTACGGAAACCATATCGGCGTAATCATATTATGCCGTCCCGATACACTATCAAGGGAGATGGTTTGCGTAGGCGCGAGGCAGCAACAAAGTCGGACTACGAGATAGCTTCGGTATAATCACATTATACCGTTCCGATACACTATCAAGGAACGCTGTCTCGAACCCAACTCAAACCGAGTTATATGGAAATTGCTTCGACGTAATCACATTACGCCGTTCCGATACACTATCAAGGAACGCAATTACCATTAACTCTCCTCAACAGTCCCGTAAAACCGATTGATCTAATCAACCCGTGCGCAAAACTTGTTCCAGATCCAATCTAAAACCCGAACTAAGCAAGATTAGCTCGATACCACCGAAGGGTTACGCGGAAGCTACGCTAGCCGAAAACAAAAATTTTCTACCGCGCAAACCAGGAACACTTGCAAGTAAGGGCCGATAGATCGTTACCGATTGGAGTAGAGTGCAGCGGAATAGCCAATCAGGGCAATCCGATCCGGAACAGTGTAGCCGATTCTCGCAAGCCGACAGCCGATACCCGGGGACAGCCGATTCGCCAATCAGCCGATTCACGATGCCGTAGCCGATCCGAAGCCGATCAACAGCGCGCAACGTAGCGGCGCCTCTACCGGTATCCACACGTCCGGGGACGAACGCCGAACACCCGTGTGCTAGCACGCGATGCAAGCTAGGGTTTGGCTCGAAAGTGGGGAGGGTTTCCGTGGAGATTGATCTCGGCGACTTCTGTTGCACGCGATGCAATTGACCTCTCGTAGCTCTCCACCCCTCCCTCCTTTATATAGAGTTGGCCGACTGGGACTAGTGGTCGATTAGGACTCTATTTTGAATCGGATCTCATCCGTATCTCATAGAGTTGGCCGCCCACACGTCGTAAGCCCATAGGACTCTATCCGATCGGATCCCTATCCGATCGAGCCGTATCCGAGTCCAACTCGAATGCCTGTTCTTATCCCCTTAAGAGTGCGACCACCGTAGGTTCGGTATACTTGGTTTCGGCTATAGTCTAACTTGGCCGATCGTCGGCTCGAGTCCAACTCAGCCGAGCCACACGGCGCCTAGCAGCACATGTTGACACCATAGTATACAAGAATATAATATCGGCTCCGAACCTCTAATGTGTACACAAATCCCTTTGCCTCACGATACCGGTTAAGCTATAGGCAAGATGTGTGCCATCCCTTCAATAGCTTAACCATTCACTCGAACCGTATTGGATTATCCGTCCGTTGATTGACTCCTCAATCAACTTAGCATGGCCATGCATTTCCATAATACATTACCTCGAGGGCCCAGAGATATCTCTCCAAAGGAGGGGCAAATTCCATCTTGATCACTCACATCCCACTCCATGTTTCATAGCAAACCCGAAAACTACCTTTATAACTACCCGATTCGGAATAGCGTTTGGTAGTCCCAAAGTAGGCTACTACACATGTTGGAATCCATGGTGATCTCGGTCTAAGGACTTTGTACCAACACTACCCGAGACCAACTAATGGCACATTGATTCCTGTAGTGTCTCATGGTGGGTCTATCCAACAATGTGTTCTCCAACACATGTGTCCATGTTTATTGATTTGGTATCTCCATACCCATGATCTATGAGACATGATCATCAATCAATAAACATGCCGATCTTAGAATAATATTTGTTCCAACAATATGACATATGATCAGGGATCGTTTAGAAATAGATTCATACATATAGAGTCTCATAAATAAGTCACGTACTTATTGATCAATACAAGATGTCTATTTCATGGAACTGAATAACACTTTATTCATTTATACATAAACATTGACGTGATATCCAACATCTCCATGTTGCCTCTAGGGCATATCACTAACATCAAGTCCTTGACTCTACCACGGGTTGTTCCCTCCTGTGTTTCCTAGACTGCTACTCAGGCTATCATCAGATAGGCCTCAAATCGTTCGACCAGGAGAAGAGGTCTATCATTACACCGTTCGGGGCCTTCTGTTACACCACGATGGCCTTTGGTTTAAAGAACGCCCGATCGACCTATCAATGAGTTGTCCAGCGTTGTTTGGCAAGCCTGATTGGTTGTAATATTGAAGCCTACGTAGATGACATGATGATTAAGACGCAGATCCCCAACGATCTCCTATCCGACATAGCTGAGACCTTTGTGAACCTGCGCATGTACCAATGGAAGCTTAACCCCGAGAAGTGCATCTTTGGCGTACCTTCCGGGAAGCTCCTAGGTTTCATCGTCTCTAGCCGAGGAATTGAGCCCAACCACGAGAAGATCTCAGCAATCCTGAATATGCGGAAGCCGTCATACGCCAAGGACGTGCAGAAGCTCATGGGCTGCATGACGTCTCACGGAAGGTTCATTTCCTGACTCAGCGAGCACGGAGCACCATTCTTCAAGCTGGTAAGGAAGGGCAAAGATTTCCATTGGTCGGACGAGGACGACAAGGCCTTTGCTGACTTCAAACATCTCTTGACCACACCGCCAGTCCTCACCGCTCTGATCCCCGAGGAATAGCTGCTTCTGTATTTCGCCGCAACCACGTCTGTCGTCAGTACAACATTGGTTGTCGAGCGCCCGGAGGAAGGACGCGCTTACCCGGTCCAAAGGCATGTTTACTATGCATCCGAGGTCCTCGGGCCATCGAAGACGCGCTACCCGCAGGTACAGAAGCTATTGTATGCAGTTCTCGTCACCACCAGAAAGCTAAGACACTACTTCCAGGCTCACAAGGTGGTGGTGGTGACCGGGTTCCCCCTTGGGGACATCATTCGGAACCGCGAGGCCACTGGGCGGATAGTCAAGTAGGCCTTGGAGATGGACGAGTTTTCCATCGACTACAAGCTGCGCAACGCCATCAAGTCCCAAGTCCTTGCCGACTTCGTGGCCGAATGGACGGAGATCCAGCTCCCGCCGACCTCTGAGGCTCAGCCGACCTGGACCATGTATTTCGACGGCTCCCTCAGCATTGACGACACTGGAGCTGGTGTGCTTTTGATTTCCCCGAAGGGCAAGCATCTTAAGTATGTCCTCCAGTTGCTTTTCAAATCATAAAATAATGTCGTCGAGGATGAGGCTTTACTCCATGGTCTTCGAATCACCAAGTTCATCGGCATCGACCGCCTTATGGTATACGGTGACTCGAAGCTAGTAATTAGCCAGGTCAACAAGGACTGGTCCTGTTTGAGCTAGAAGATGGACGCCTATTGTGCCGAGGTTCGAAAGCGCGAGGGCAAATTTAGCGGCCTAGAGTTCCACCACGTTCTCTGTGATGCCAATTCGACGGCCGACCAGTTGGCCAAGTTTGGGTCTTCCCGAGCTTTTGTTCCGCAGGGGATCTTCGTCCATGAGTTACACAAACCGTCGATCAAAGACTCAGAGCTTCCCGAGCCTACCCCTTCGCCTCCAGTTGAGTCAGTGCTCACCATCACTGACGTTCCAAGTGACTGGCGTCGAGAGCTCATTGACTATATCACTACCAAGGCTCTCCCTCCCGACAAGGCCATGGCCGAACGCGTTGCCCGATGCAGCAAGCAGTACATCATGGTGGGCTCCGAGCTGTTCAAACGTGCGGCCTCCACCTGAGTACTCTTGTTGTGTGTTCCCCGGGACCGTCGAATCCAGATCCTCGACGAGATTCACTCGGGCGTCTATGGCAACCATGCGGGTGCAAGGACGTTGGTTGGCAAAGCCTTTCGTGCGGGCTACTATTGGCCGACTGCCAATGAGGATGCCAATGAGCTAGTTCGACGCTGCCAGGGGTGTTAGTTTTTTTGCCAAACAGCACCATCTCCCGGCACAGGCTCTCCAAACGATCTCGCCGTCATGGCCCTTAGCGTGCTGGGGGCTCGACATGGTCGGCCCATTCCCGAAGCACCCGGGGGCTTCACCCACCTCTTTGTCGCAATCGACAAATTCACGAAGTGGATTGAAGTAACGTCGTTGAAAGCCTGCACCGCCAGGAGAGTTCGTCGAGGGCATTACATTCCGCTTCGGCGTCCCAAGGAAGATCATCACCGACCTCGGTACGCAGTTCACCAGGAACGACTTTTGGGAGTTCTGTGAAGAAAGATGCATCGAGGTCAAGTATGCCTCGGCGGCGCACCCTCGGGTGAACGAGCAGTGCGAACATGCTAATGGCATGATCCTGCAAGGCCTAAAGGCCCTGGTCTTCAACCCACTCCGAGAGAATGAAGGCTGCTGGTTGCACGAGCTCCCCGTCGTGCTTTGGGGGCTCCACACTCAGCCAAGCTGAGCCACAGGACGGTCCCCGTTCTTCGTAGTATACAGCTCGGAGGCACTTCTCCCGGTCGACATGCTCCACGAATCCCCCAGGATTCATGTCAACGGGTGGGTTGGCAGTCCTCAAAGGGGGGTGCCCAAGGAGGTGAAAGAGATCAGTAGAGAAGCTGCCCTCCGACGAATTCGATGGTCGACTTGAGTCCTAAGACGAGCCAAAGAGTAACGACACAGAATTATACTGGTTCATCCCTTCCTAAGGATAATAGTCCTACATCCAGTGTTCTTTGTTGGGGAGTATGATGAACAAAAGTTACAAGAAAGGGTTCTTGGGGCTTAGAACGAGCTGGCCAAGAACTGAGAGTGAGAATGCTAGGGTTCGATCCGAATGTCCCCCCGGCCCCCTCGCCCTGCCCTCCCTTTTATAGCTCAAGGGGGGCAGTTACAGGAGAAGTTGAGGGCTAAGGAAGCTATGTTTAACATGCTAAAAGGTGAGTACAAACAACATCTGAACTAGTACAAAATGGTCTACTAGGTCCTATACACTGTGGGCATCTTGTGCTCTCTTTCTCTTTCCTTGGGATCCCTCCTCCACCTGAGACGCATGTACTGTGATGTCGAGTGATGTCAGTATCTGCCGGGTTATCCCTTACCTATTCCTTCATGTGTGACAAGTCTTGTCCCGAGGATGGTCGAGGTCAGGGTCGGAAGAGGAGAAACAAGGTCAGACTCGGGGAAAGGTCGGGACGTCCGACCTTGCAGGAGGGGGTCAGGCCATCGACCATGTCCTGAGGACTCTCGGTTTTGACTTCAGTTGGACTTAGATTCCAGTCCATGGGGTACCCCAGGGTGACACCCCCCACAATTCGGCTCTATGATGAAGGGATGACCGAGCAAACATGGGCCGAGGGCATCAACAGCATCGAAGAAGAACACATGGCGGCAGCAATCCAAATGGATCGATACCAGCAAGCACTTTGCCGATATCATGACAGGAACATCCAAGGGAGGTCCTTCAAGGTCGGCGACCTCATGCTTCGAAGGTTGCAGTCCTCGACCAGCATGAACAAGGTCTCACCTCCGTGGGAAGGTCCTTTCATTGTCTCCGCCTTCACATGTCCAGGCTCCTACAGGCTGATTCGCGAAGACAGACAGGAAGTATTGAAATCATGGAACATCGAACACCTGCACCGATTATACGCATGAATAGCTAAGTGCCTAGCCCTCAATCCCTTCAATTCCGCAGTTTCGATTATTTCTTGACCTTTTTTGCAGGTCATTTTCTCGATCCCCAAATGGTTCGGGGGCTCGAAAGCCTTCTCGAGCAGTATAGCCGGCCGCGTTGATCCCTTCTCGCGCAAATATACTCATGGCAAGCCCTGAGTAATGTGGCCCTAGCTTATTACCTAAGGGTTTCTGAGAAGATGTTCCGCCCGCAGAGCTTGAGCTGCTCGAGGGCTCATTCATTACCAGCTTCGACTGAACGTGCTCGGCTCGACCCTGAGTCCCTCAGGTAGTGACTTCATTCCTACCCGAGGCTGGCTGGGATCGGGGCCAGCTGTGTTTTGGTCAAGTGCCAGCGAATGAGCTCGGGGCTCTTAACGACTAAATCCTATGTATACGACTAGTACGCCAGGTGCTCGACTTGGGTCACCCGGACAATGTCTGTCAATGGCCTGACTCACTCTACTTCGAGGGTTAGACACACAGAGATTGTTCGGACGATGACGACCTCACAATCATTTGCTACGTATATAGCTAAGTGACCTTGCTCGACCAAATGCCCACCTGGATCCATCCCGTCAGCTTCCGCCGCTCGGTCATGAGAGTTATACGCATATTGGATGATCGCCAATTCTCCCCCGCCAACCTATTCGCCCTGCACTTGCTGAGTCGATCCGAGTAGACTGGGGAAGCCTTCGGATCCGTATGTTAAGGACCGAAGAGAAGGTCATCTGGCGAATAGAAGGTCATCTCTTTGTGTTCCAACCCACTATGAAGGAGAAGGATTTGCTTGGAGTTTGATTGGTAGCCCTCCGGACTTGGTCTATAGACGGGTGAGATTGCTCGGCAGGATCTACTCCATGAGGAAGACATCATTGAGTTTGACTGGAAGCCTTCCGGTTGTCAGTCCGTTGACGGCAAAAGTCGCTCGGCGGAAACTACCCAAATTGGTGGCTTCCCCCGAGCTCGACTGCCTGCCCTTCAGATTTCGACTGTTGAAGGATGTGGTCGCTCAGACGGTCTATCACATAGCGGCGTGTTGGGTGTCCAAAAAAAATCATATCAGACATATCGCGAATCGCAGGTGGTATACAAAGGAGACTAAAAAAGTTTTCTTTATTATATTTTGCGGGGTGACGATCATACATAGGGCCCGAGGTCCCCCTAACCTACAGGTCCATGGCGGCAATGATCTTCTCCGCAGTCGGCTCCACGGCGGCATAGATATCGTCAACATCACCCTCTTCGATGCCAGCAGGCCATCCTTCGGAAATCGCTTCGACGTCAGCTCGGGGGTACAGCTTCTGTACCACATCAAGGATGTGTGTCGCCGCCGTCTTCGCCACGCCTTGAGCAAAGGTCCGGAGAAGCTGTCGACCATTCAGCAGACGTGCCTGGAGCACGTCGTCACTCGGGATGCTCGATGACATGTCCGGGTGGATCGTGGCGAGGAGCCTTCGGGCCGCTCTCGAGCAGATCTCCCAGCGGCCGTCGACCGTCCTCAGGCTGACCCATAGCTGGCCGGCTTGACGACGCATGCTCGCCAGGAGGCCTGGTTAGTACAAAAGTCGATCAAAGCACACTCCAGAGTCAACAATAAGAGAAATAAAATGCAAGTACTTACGGACAGCCTCCACCCGCTCGGCCTGGAGCTCGGCCAGTTTGGCCGAGGCTTCATCTCTGGCCGCCTCGGCGGCCACCAACTTCCTCTTCGCCTCGACACTCGCCGCTTTCGACGCCGAAGCTTTTGCCTCGGTATCATTGAGCACGGTGGTCAGGTCCTAAAGGAGGGCATGGTTGTGCCGCTGAAGAGCAGCGGCCTCCTCGACGCCAGCAAGGGAGGACGACCCTTCAATGCGAGGGTCGATGGTCGAGGGTTCCCTATCAATGATGCTAGTCAGCACTCGCAATGCCAATGAAACAAAAAACACAAGAAAAAATGGACTCACCTGGTGGAGGCTGTAAACCTCACAGTACCCCAACGTGGGATTTCAAGGGTGGGCTCTGACGCCCGTCCCCTCGCCTCCCCTCATGTGCTTGGCTCTGCCTCCGTGAAAGCGGTTAGCTTCCGCTTTCGCTTTGGGTTGGAGATCACCTCGGGGATGCGCATCTCCGCAAGATCCACTTGTAGCAGAGCACCGACATCCTACTATGGCATCAACACCTTGCAGGTGAGGCTCCAATAGAAGAACAATAGAAGAAGCATCTAAAAAAAGGATGAAATTCAAGACTTACCTGTTGGCGACAGCTCCCAAAGCTTCTGCTCCTGCTCCAACCCTCGGTGGAACTCAGCGACGAAGCCATAAGTCCTTGAACGCTTTGAGGAAGCAGAAGGTTGTGGAGCAATGGCGGGAGTCTTGAGGTTTTCTCTCAAACTCAAGGAGTAGATGGTGTAAGAAGAAAGGAACCTGGAATGACCGGGTTTAAATAGGGAGCAATGATTGGCTTAGTGGCATAATTCTTGGAAAATGTGCCTAGCGCCGTTTATGACAGGCGCGGAGAATCCAAAGCGCCCCCCACCCGTTCGTCTTCCTAGCGTGCCACATCGCCCCTTGGAAAAACCTTGACCGTCGGATCCTCGGAATGGCAAACGACGTCCGTATGTCTTCCGTCTCCCATCCCGTCCCGTCACATAATGTTATGCTGATTTTCGCGCTCTCAGTGGGCCGTGACAGAACTCTGCACAAGGATGTCAGAAGATCTCCTCTTTGACTCCACTGACCGTCGCTGGCCTTCAGGTCGGGACTTCAAGGAGTTGTGCGTGGGCTTCCGTGCTATCCCACCGTCAGAGTCGGGAGTACTATAGGCCTCCGCACGGTAGTCCCAACCACACCGCCGACCTCCACTGCCTTAGGGAAGTAGCATTCACTGACTCGGGGGCTGGCTTCCGGGATAACCCCCAGTTAGGGCCGGGACTACCATAAGCCTTTGGGTGGTAGTCTCGGCCACATCGCCGACTTCCGCTGCCTCAGGGCAATGGACTCGACGACTCAAGCGTTGGCTTCTGGGCCCATCCCTAGTCGGGGTCAGGACTACTATAGGCCTCCGGGTGGTAGCCCCTACCACACCATCGACCTTCACTGCCTCAGGGCAATAGCATTCACCGACTCGGCGGCTGGCTTTCGGGCTGACCCCTAGTCAGGGTCGAGACTACCTGCTACCTACGGGCGGTGAACCCGACCAGCACACTGAATACCACCTGCCTTCGGGTTGTGGTTTCCTTAACTCCGTCCGTGGCCTCTGAGCCATGATTAAGGCAACACAGGGACCATTATATGCTTTCGGGTAGCAAGGCCATCGGATCCAAAAGAACCTTCGTTAGATCCCGGGCAATGCTCATGTCAGAGGGTGAACGAAAGACACTCTTGATGATTTGACCCTAGGCTCGGATGTGCCATCCGACCCTATGCTCGAGGGCTACACCTGCCAGGTGCACCTGTAAAATCGAGAATTCCAACAACTTCGACAACCTACAGAGAACTAGCACCTGGAAACTTGACCCTAAGGTCGAATGTTGCATTCGCCCTTAGGCTCAGGGGTTACACCTAGCAGGTGCACCTAGGTGGTGCACCTACCAAAACCTTGGCTCGATGCTTTGAGGATCCTTTGAAGACAGCGACGAAGAAGAAACTCTGATCCTAAGGGTGGATGTTCCATTCCTCGTTAGGCTCGGGGGCTGCTGTGGGGGGTGTCACCCTAGGATACCTCATGGACTGGAGTCAAAGTCCAACTAAAGTCAAAACCAAGAGTCCTCGGTACGTGGTCGATGGCCCGACCCTCAATTGCGGGGTGTCGGACATCCTGAGCTTTCCCCATTCCGACCTTGGTTCATCTCTCTCGACCCCGATTCCACAACACGACCTCAACCGTCTTCGGGACAAGACTTGGCGCGCAAGGAGGAAGTGGGAGGAGACAGCCCGACAGAGACTGACGTCACCCGACAACACAGTACAGGCATCTCCATCGGAGGATGGATCCCAAGGCAAGTGAGAGAGCACAAGATGCCCACGGTGTATAGGACTTAGCAAACTATCTTGTACCTTTTTAGATGTTGTTTGTACTCACCTTTTAGCACATTAGACATAGCTTTCTTGGCCCCAAGTTCTCCTGTAACTACCCCCTTGAGCTATAAAAGGGAGGGTAGGGTGAGGAGGCCGTGGGATCGAACTCTACCATTCTAATTCTCAGTTCTTGGCCAGCTTGTTCTAAGCCCCAAGAACTCACCCTTGTAGCTCTTGTTTATCACACACCCCAAAAAAGAACATTGGACGTAGGCCTATTATCCTTCAGGAGGGCTGAATCAATATTTCTCTGTGTCTTTGCTCTTTTCCTTGTCTTAGGACTCGAGTCGACCATCGGATCCATCGGAGGACAGCTTCTCTACCATTTTCTTTCACCTCCTTGGCAACCCCCCTTTGAGGACTGTCGACCCACCCATCGACACTTGCGCTAGTCCCTGGAGTGACAAAAGGCAAGATCCCGAGGATCCGCGTACCTCGGCCAAGGCCGGAAGCAAAGGGGAAGAGGGCCGATCTTCCTCGGGCAAACGCGGAGGCAAAAAGCGCGGTGTCGGGGAGTTTCAAAATCCCTGGCGTGAAGCGGAAGTTTGTCCCTGTCAACGTCATTCGACTCGAGCGGTGTGTGAAGGGCGGAGTCATTTGGGTGCCCGAAGAAGGTGGCCAAGCCCATTGGCATCCCGTTCAGGGTTTCCGCCGAGTGAGTGACAAGCTGGGTGATCCCTTCTGATTTCTTTTTGTATTTCGTGTGCCGATGGGTGGCCTTGAGCAGGGTCATTGAGGACACCGACTCCCACGCCGGGGGACCGACTAGGGTGGTAGAGTCGGCCGCACAGGTTGAGGTGGTGGGGTCTAACCTGTCCTCGGCCATCATGGACTCGGTGGTCGCGGAGCCGGCGTTCGGCCAAGTCAAAGAGCGCGCGCAGTGGGCGAGGGAGGGTCGAGGTGACGCCGAGGGAAAGGTTGGGACAATGACTGTCACACCCCGATTTTCGTTCGGGATTAAAATTCATTAAATAATTTATTTTCTAGAAATTAAATAAAATAAAAAGCGATTAATCAAGCAAAAGTAATAAGGAAATAAAAATTTCCTTTAAAAATCATGGCTGGAAATATTTTTAAAATATTCTCCATGCCATAAAGTACTCTCCTAAACTTTTCGTGAAATTTTGGAGCTCCGAAATAATTTTAATAATACAAAGAACATTTAAATAATTATTTAAATTAATTAATTAATCAGTAAATAATATGTTTGAATTTTTATTAAATACTTTGAGTGTTCACCTAATTTTAGGATTTTTCTTGGAATTATTTGAGCATTGGAAATATATAAAAATTCAAGGAAGTTTGAAAGAAAAAGTCTGCTTTGCGTCCCTCTCCTACACTATCGTCTTCCTCCTCCAGCTGCCTGTGTACTGTTCATCCGAACAACAATCTCTTTCCTCCCTTCGTAAATCCCGTCGAATCACTTGCTCAAATCAAAAATTAATTAAGGGGAATTAATCGTCACCTCATCCTCTCCACTTCCCTTATAATTCGCCACCCAATCCCGCAATAATTCGTGGTGGATTTCGATTTTTGTTTCTTCACCGTTGAGCTCCACCATGGCCGGTCGATCTCCCTCCTCATTGGTTTTCCCTTCAATTAAATTGCATAAATCGATTCCCCTTCACCTCCTCATCAATTACCCCATGAATCCCCACTGAATCCTGCAATAATTCTTGTGTATTTTAATTATGCATTTCATTGTTCAACGGCACCATGGCCGGCCGACCCCCTCCCCTTCCACTCCCCGGCGACGATCCCCCTACCCTCCGGCCTATAAAAGGGAGGCCTCACCTCCCTCCTCTCTCCCCTCACGCCACGAACACCTCTCCCTCTCCTCCGGCCGCCACACAACTCCACTCGCGCGCCGCCGCCGTTTTTCCAATTCCGGCCGCCTCCAGCCGGCCGTGCCGCCTTGACCGAGCAGCGCCGGACCATGCCACCACCTCCATCAGCGCCGCAGCAACCTCCTCTCCCCCGGCCGACCCTCTGTTTCGCTCAATGTCCATCGGAAGCTCACCTCCGTCGTCGAACAGTAAAGAACATGGTTGTTGTCCTCCTCCTCCGGCAACCCCTCCCGCCTTGCTGAAGCACCGTTCCGCTGCATCATCATCACGGTGGGACTTGTCTCGTCGTACTCTTCCTCGGCCACCCCTTCCTCCTTGTCGCCGTTCGCCGCCGTCGCCACATTCGCATCCGGCCACCGTTCCTTGTCGCCTTGCGCCTTCCTGGACTGTGCCGCCTCCTCCTTTGGCTCCGCGTCGCTGAGCCGCTCCTCAGCCTCCCCTCCGCTGTCGTCGGGAACCATAGGAGACCGTGCACCCATGCACCGGCCTTTCTCCGCTCGCCACCGTGTGCCCGGGCTGCGTCTTTTCACCGTCGTGCGCCTGGTGAGTTCCTTCCTCCTCTCTTCGATCTCACTCGCTGACGACAGTCCTTGCCCACTGTCGTCATCTTACTCTTTTCCTTCCAAAAATAATTAAAAATTACGTAATAAATCAATTTAATTTTTAGAATCTATTTAAATGGTCCAAAACTTCTAAAATTCATATCTAATCCATACAAACTCCAAATTGGGTCATTCAAATTGTAAAATTCATCTAAAAACGACCTCTACATGTTTATTTACTTTTCTTGTATTGTTTATTTGATTTTTATTAGGGTTTTCCTTGTTTTGCGTGTCAGCGTGTAGACTTCGTCTTTTCGGAGGTTTGTTCGAAGGAGCAAGGCAAGTCATGTCATTTTGATCATATTGCTATCCCAGTTTACAAAATTATGTTTATTTAAATTATTGCATTTCGCTTTATTAAATTCCCACGTCTATCACTTTTTTATTTAGCCTTACCGATTCTCCTTGTTATAGCCCTATTACTTGTATTATTATGATCCTTGATAACCCTAGGAAAAATAAAACTAGTGAGCACTTTATATATGTGGTACTCACTAGCAAACTTAGGAATATGCTTAGACATGCTTGAATAGAAACAATTAGATGTTTTCAATAATTAGACTAAGGAATAACTTGTAAATGATGGAAATTTTGGCTGTTTAGCCATGGCAATAAATGTCCCCTTCAAAATTTCCAAAACATGTTTTCGGCTGGGCACAGGGTGCTTTGTTTTGCTAGTCGCACCTCAGCCGTCATAAGAATCGGTCTTCGGGCCTCTGTTGCAAAGCATATTCCGTAGTACCACGTGTCTAATGGGTAAGGCTTAACGCGTCGACTAGTACTGTCAGAAACAAACAAGACACGGATAGGGATGGATGAAGCCCTAGGAAGGGTTGAAGCCCATGGGCTGACGTCTCTGGCAAGTGAAGGCTCAGAACGAGTCGAGATGCCTGGGGGCATAGACTGTCTACTCGACCCAGGGCACCTAGCGGGGGAAGTCTATGTCGGTCTTCTTTGTTTAGGGCAGTACTAAGCGATGAGTTATGTCATGGCTTCCGTCCGTATGCCATGGTTGCATGTGGCACGCCGCAACACGTGAGGAAGACATGTCTGGTGGGTAAAGATGTACACCTCTGATCAGAGTAAATCTATTTGAATAGCCGCGCCCTCGGTTATGGGCAAGCCGAGCAATGGACCCAAGTTAGAGTTTAATTCTGTTTAAAACTGAAAGATTTAGAGTTAGCACTTGTTGGCCTGGGTTAAGGCAAGATCGCGTTGGTGCGCGACTTGATAATAATTTGTCTAAAGATAGGCTCGTGCTTATTGAAATGCCTTAAAATATTTAAATGTTTTGAAATGCTGATTTTCTGCAAAATAGCCTTATATATATGAATCCTTTGTACCACCTTGCAGTATATTTGCATTCTTCCGGCATGGCTTGTTGAGTACGGTGGTTGTACTCAGCCTTGCAATTCCTTCCCCCTTTCAGAAGTGTAGTGCCTCTGAGTCAAAGACGGTGTTAGAGGACCAAGGCTCAGACCCCAGTTGAGTTTGCTAGGATCGTCCTGCTTTTCCGCTGTAGTTTTCTTCTAGTGCGGGGACTAAGTGCCTCTTCTGTAAGTATTTATACGCTTTAATTTACGTTTCGATCTGTGTATTGATTTGTCATTTTGTGTACCCTGGCTGGTCCTGGACAGGGAATTAATACACAAAATAGTCTGGAAATTTGGGATAAATTTCTGGGCGTGACATGACCGAGGCAACCTTGGCGGGCGGGCCCAAACAGGCGACGGAGGCGGAGAGGGTCAACTCTGAGGTCCCAGAGATCAACTAGGACCTGTTTCCACTCTCCTACATAGTTGTTGGCATCGGCGGAGCCCCCGAGACTGAGCCAGCCACAGCGGTGTCCAAGGTCACACCTGCCTCAGGTGCCGAGGTACTGATGATCGAGGGCGTCGAGGACCAACTCGCCCCAGGGGTCAAGGAGGCCGTCATCGGTGATGCCAAGGACGAGCGGGTCCTGAGCGACGTGCCGGTGGTCGAGGAAGCATTTGACACCAAGGTTGGGGGCATGGAGGAACTCGACCACACTTTTTGCCACGTCCGTGACCTGTTCCTAGTAAGCGCTAGCTTCCCTCCTTTCATCCCTTGGCTTCCTTTCTAATGCCTTGAATTCGCAGGGTACCATCCACCAAGCGCGGCCTACCGAGGCGGTCCAGGAGTTGGAGGCGAGGGTAGCCGAGGCTTCTCATCGTAAGTCCGCTGCCCATTTATTTTTGCTTCCTCCCAAAGTTGATAGCTGACCCTTTTTGTTATGCAGAAGCCGATAAGGCCATAGCCGTCGCCAAGAGTCTCAAGGAGGTTGCCAGGGAGGCCAACTTGCTGGTCGAGAAATATCGGACACAACGGGACAGTGCCTAGGGGCTTCTCAAGCACTCACACACCGCCCACAAGGAGTCTGAGGTGGCTAAGGCCGATGCGGAGGAGAGGCTGGTGAGGTCCGAGGCTGCCAAGGCCACTGCAGAGGGAAAGCTCACAGCGTCCAAGACGGAGTAAAGGCTAGCGAGGTTCGAGGCGGCCAAGGCCGCTACGCAGGAGAAACTCGCAACGTCTGCGGCGGAGAGGACCAAGGTGGAAGGGAAGCGGGGGGCAGCCGAGTCGGCGAGGGACGCCGTCGAGAGTAAGTGTCAGTACCGACATCCTTCTCTGTTTCTTTTTTTCTTTTTTTCTTGCGCTAACCGACCCCCTCTTCCGAGCAGGTCGCCTGTCGTCTTTCGCCAACAAATCGGAGACCTCAAGGCCCGCTTGGAGGCGACCGAGGCTCGGTCAGCCTGATGCCAGGAGGGGGCTCGAGCACTCCTGGATGCGGCCGACAATGAGCTTCCGCTGTCCGAGGAGACTGAGGAGGCGTTCTTTGCACGGCTGCATGACAGGCCAAGGCTCCTCCAGGTCTTTGTGCGAGACGCAGCAAAGCTTGCAGTGACGCACGCCCTTGCCATCATGCATAAGCTTCATCCGCGCGTCAGGGTCGAGGCGATTGCCGAGGGCTGGCCTGTTGGCGTGGTGGAAGGCTATGTCGAAGGCATCTATGCTAAGGTCGAGCCGACGGCCAAGAAGATAGTCGCCGACATGGTCCTCTAGGAAGCCCTTGTAAAAACCCTAAGGTAGACAAACAGAGTCAGTAAGGGTCAAAATTTGTAAACTTCTTCTGACACAACAAAGTTCGAACTTTTTGCCATATTGGAGAACAAGTTTTAAACAGGAATGGAGTTTTAATTTATTCTATTCGCGTTGTGCCCGACTACCACTCGTCGGGTCGCGACCTTAGCCCACTACAGCAGGGGACATGCCCTGTCAAGACCCGAGGGGTTTCAGATCGAGCCTCAGTGTTGTAGTCGTTTACTTTGCGAATAGGTATGGGATGAGGTCACTGGTGACCAAGCCCCCGAATAATTTGGCGTCATATATGGCTATCTTGCACCGGGTCCCAACCCTAGCCAGCCCCAAGAGGGGACATGCCCTGCCTTAGACCAGAGGGCATCAGGACAAGCCACCGCGTTTGGCTAGACATGTTGTCCAGGTACTCGAGGGAGCTGTCGAGCCCCCGAGTAACTCTGGCACGCTCAATAGGCTTCCTTCCGGGGAACCCCGACCATTGTAGGTCGGGGCCGCGTAGCTTAGGGTAGACCACAAGCATGGCGCGGAAGTTATTGAGCACGTGCAGGCTGCTCGGTGGCCAGGCAGAGAACGAATCAAAGTAATTCGATAATCGGAGAGACATCAAAGATGCTTTATTTAAAGAGCTGAGTGCAGAGTACGTAGCTGTTCAAGATTAGAACCGGTGTAAGCATCCGATGTTCCACAAATAAGCTTGACCTACGCGATCGCATGCTCCAGCATGCCAGAGGACTCCTGGGAGAGGGTGAGGCGGCTGAAATCGTCGACGCAGAAGTCCAGGCTCCCGAAGACGAACGTCGTCCCAGCGGGTGCCGTGAAGTCGGTGGAGAAGAAGACATCCATCAAACCGCTTGGAACGGTGAAGATGCACCTCTACCTTGCACGCCAACTGTCGACGAGATGGTCGGCAGTCCTCCAAGGGGTTTACCCAAGAAAGTGAAAGAGTGATCGGGGCGTCTCACCGATGGGTCTAATGGTTGACTCAAGCACTAAGCGAGCCAAGAGACAAAGAGATTTTTATACTGGTTCAGCCCTCCCAGAGGATAATAGGTTCAGTGTTCTTTGTTGGGGTGGAGTATGATCAAAGTTTACAAGATGAGTTCAAACTGAACTCAGATCAATCTAATTACCAACCGAAAGCAAACCGAACGGTGGAAGCGGAGCCCCTTGCCCACGCATCCTGCCATTCCTTTTATAGTCCAAGGGGACAGTTATAAAGGGGACTTGGGGCTCAAGAAAGCTTGGTCATAAAGTAAAAGGCAAATATAGAGACATCCTAAAAAGTGAAACCGAATCATCTTGGACTCTGTCCGCCATGGGCGTCTTGTGCGCGCCTTCTCTCGGGATCCGCCTTTGCCAGTGCCTTGTGAGTAGTGCTGTCAAATGATGTTGTTTCCTATCGGGTGGTCTCCTGTTTGTCCTATCCATGAGGCGTATGAAGGAAGCCTCGCTCCCGAGGACGGGGCTTCTTTTAGGGTCGGGACAAAGATTTGAGGTCAAGAGGAGCGGACTGGGATCGGACCCGAGGGCAGGGGTCGGGACGTCCGACCTTGGATGAGGTCAGGCCGCCGACCTCGGCCTATGGTCCGTTGGTCCATTCTAGCCAGTCTTCTTTCCCTTGCGTGGGCTACCCTGGGGTGATATCCTCCACACCTAAGATGAGAACTAGTCACACACCTTTATCTCAAGCTATGGCATTCAACATAGGGCATACAAATAATTAAACATACACTACATTTACAACTAAGTTATACATAGATCGACCGACCAAATATATACACGGTTCAGCAAAAGCATGTACCCAAAAGAATCCCATAAGCAACCGACTAGGGGTAAGCCCCCAGTTAGAGAGTACCTCAACACCTAGAATAAAGTCTAAGAAAAACAAAATATATAACAAAGCAAGAGTATATTGATCAAATTAATGCACTGGCAAGGCAAAAATCAAACATAAATACATGCAAGCCCTAAATCAAAGGAAAGGTTATTTGTAGTTTTATTTTTGACGTAAAGCAAGTTTTATTTCACAAGTATTTTTGCAACCGTGTTTAATAAAGCATTGAAAAATAGTATGTCTATTAAATCATAGTGTTCATCATGATAGTATCAAAAGTATGCCCTGGTTGCCCTCCATGACAATGAGTCATAATAAGCATCAACATTTTCACATCCCAATTTCACAAACACATTTAAAAAGCATAGAAAACTATACATATGACACTCACTATGTCGCTCATGACCATGAGCATGGGTAATCGATTAGTTTTAGATTCTCCAAAGCTTGTACAACTTGACCGACATGATATGAATCGCTTTAGTTTGTTCGGTACCCGTCAGTACCATCACTCTAAACATTGAGTGCGGTTTAGAGGTCACAACGAAGCCTTTACATTATTTATTGTCTAATCCTTGCATGAGCACGATGAGTGATATTCCACACTAAGTCTAGAATCTTAATGCTGTTAGATTGGTGGAATTTTACCAACATAACGCCATAGGTAGACCAGTACAGTCATTCCCTACAAGACACTCGATGTTGTATGTGAGGCGAAACAGTTAGTCGTCCTCTCCCATGGAACAGTATAGTCGTCCCCTACCAAATCATAAATAAATGTGAGGTGAAACGTTACAATCGTCCCCTCATAACATACACTGAAAATACGGATCGATACACTTGTCCCCTTGCAATTCACATAAACGTGGGCAACTTCTACAAATAGTCCTATAGTTCAGTCGTAGGTGCTATCGCTACTGAAATAGCCTCCCGAATACAATGATAGACAATAAACAACTTAACTCGCTTAGGCCATCCCATACTTGCGCATGTGGTTGCACGGTATACAATAGTTGGTGACATAGAGGTCGGTCCTTAGTCGACTCATGTGAACACTCCTCCAATCAGTATGCAACTACCACCATATACATACCACTTGCTGCGCCAAGTCTTAACACATGTATTTCATAATTTTAGTTCATAATTAACTAGAGTATACATCTCAGTCTAGAAGTTATAAAATACCAAATATTGAGTATAAATGATACATTATGTTTGATGTATAGTTTCTAAGCATGGCTAACCATATGGCAAATATATAAGCATGTATATACTCATTTAAGCACTTGGAAAGTACTCCAACATTCTAAGTTTACAAACAGTAGGGAGATCAAGTTTCAAGATATAATATGCAGCAAATAGGTCATAGATACCATCTACCAAATTTCAATATCAAAATAGCAAATACGCGTGCAATTTTGTGAAGAAAATATTTCATTCCCCAAAGCATAGGCTTCAATATGTTCAAAGGATGAGGGGAGCACTTGCCTTGCTCTTCTTCAACCTGGTTGGCAACTAGGATTACTCCTTCACCATTGGTGTCCTCGTTATTAATATGCGAAAAATCCAAAATGCTCTAAAATGCATGATTTCTTCACGATGGTTGGTTATTTACCTAAGATGAATTTAGGTGAAAGAGTTTCTGGTTTATCACTTTTAATTTGGGAGATATAAATTTTACAAGTTACATACTATAGGTTAATTATGTTCTAATTAAACTTTGATGTTGTTTGTGCCGAAGTTATGAGAAGTTTCAGTTTACAACAGTAAGGAACATGATTTTATAAATTCCAATAAAATTGATTTCACCATTTTTAGAATTTACTATGGATTTTATAATTTATAGGTCTCATTTATGTATTTATTTGTTGTACAAATTTTTACATGTGTTTCTTTTATTGTACATGCCATATTTTATTCCACAGAAAATAAGATCATGAAATTATGAATCTGTCGAAACTTGAATGACTTCATTTGGAGTTATAACTACTCTCCTATGAATTCTACAAATTTTTATACACTATGTGGTTATTTATATATCACCTAAATTTAGAGGTATCTTGCATATTATATATCCCAGATTTTAGTCCATATAAAAATAGTTCATAATTTTTTGGTTCTAACAAAATTTAGTTCATCTCATTTGGAGTTAAAATGAAATTTCTACAAGTTTTACAAGTTTACTTATTTATAGTTAAGCAGAAATTACTTGAACTATTTTCTTTATATCTAGATTTTAAAATATTGGGGTCCACTGGTCAATGAGTTGCTAACATGCACAAAGGCCCTTGGGTTTTCAAAAAATCAACCCGCCATCATATTGCTGCCCTACGTGAGTGGAAATTCTTGCAAATAGAGCCCTAGAGTTGTTCTAATTTACGAACAATGTCCCTGTGGTTTGCCGAGAGCAGGGCAGCATGTCCGGTGCCCATGTTTGCCCTCGCCAGCGGCGAATGGTGTGGCATCACACTACGAGGAAAAATGGAAAATGTAGAAAATATTCTTGTGGACCTAAAGGTGGTCTGATCGTGGCCGATGGTGACCAAAATCGATGGAGGCGGCTGCACGAGCGGCCACGGGTAGAGGTGCATGTTGTCCTAGACCTTGGAAATAGGTATATATGATGTATGCATGTGATACTACTGGGAACTAGGAGTCTCACTGAGGTGAGGAAGTGGCTTGGCGAGGTCTGGATGGCTACGGCTGCTGCTAGAATGTCCTAGTGGCATCACGGTCTCTAGGTCGACGACGTTGGCTCGACCTAGCCAACAAGATTGATAGGGGCACATGCAAAGGGTTATTGAGGTCCCTAGGAGGTTATGAATATAGGGAATCGTCAGGGGGATCATTGAGGTCAGCGAAATCGTGGATGGAGGTGGCGGTCGGAGTTGGACAAGAATGTGGCATATCTACGTGTTGAGGTTCTCCTAGGCCGGGATTTGTCAATCCTAGAAATCGGCAATAAGAAAAGGAAGCAGCGCACGAGATACAAAGTGGATGAGTAAAGGGATAGGGTTTAGACAGGTTCAAACCTTCGCGACAAGAAGTAATACTCCACTTCTATTTTGGGGATTGAATCCACCGAGTGTTGTATTGATCTGACGATCGAGTTGTGGCTTATTGCTTCTATATGTTATTATGCCTTCGGAGGGCTCCCTGCCCACCTTATATAGGTACGAGGGCAGGATTACAAGGAGAAAAACCCAGCCAAACACGATATGATTCATTATCTATTTACATAATTATACTCAGCTAGGATTATGAACTATGCCTTAGGAAACGAGGCAATACGATTCCTAAATCCTAATCTATTACATAACATGTGGATCCTATGAATTTGAAGAACATATCTCAACCGCTCTCCAATCGGCGAGATGAGGACAACCCCTACTCCAGCTCCTGAAACTCGAAGAGATCCATCAAAATACATAGTCCAATATTCTAACTTGGTCATAGGTGCTTTTGATTGAGCTTCTGACCGCTCGGCAACAAAATCTGCAAAAACCTGAGCCTAGATTGATGTGCGATCCTTGAAGGATCTGTCGAAAGCCATAACTCCATTGAGCACTTTGTGATCCATCCTGTGGCTTCACAGTTGTGGAGAACATCACTGAGTGAAAAAGAACTACGGTAACTGAGTGACTTTGAAAGTAATGAGCCAGCTTCCTAACCGTGATCAGTACCCTGTACAATAGCTTCCGAATTTGAGGATACCATGATTTGAAATCTGCCAATGCCTCACTGACAAAATATATTGGTCTCTGGACTTTTTGCACATGCCCCTCCTCTTCGTGTTCAACCACCAAGACTGTGCTGACCACCTTGTCGATATGTACTGCAGTAATGGCTTTTGTGGCATTGGTGAAGCCAATATAGGGATGTTGTCAAAAAGCTCTTGAAATCATGTAAGGCTTTCTGGCTTGGGGTGTCCATTGGAAATCATCAGTCTTTTTCAATAACATGAAAAAAGGCATACCTCGCTCTCCAAGCCTAGAGACAAAACTGCTGAGGCGACGCAATGCACCCGATCAGCTTTTGGACGTCATTCTAGGTACTCAGTGGTTTCATGTTGTGTATAGCATTAACCTTCTCTGGGTTGGCTTCGATGCCACGATGCGACACCATGAAGCCAAGCAGCTTCCCTAATGGTACTTCGAAGGTACATTTTTTTGGACTCAGCTTCATCCTGAAGGCCCGGACGTTATTGAAGGTTTTTTCTAGGTCAACAATTAGGTTGTCTTGTGCTTTGTCTTGATGACAACATCATCAACATAGGCTTGCACATTGCGCCCAAGCTGCGACTACAAACACCTCTGAATCATGCGCTGATAAGTAGCACCAGCATTCTTAGGCTAAAAGGCATTATGATGTAGCAGTACACGCCAAACAGTGTGATGAATTGCGTTTTCAAGCAGTCAGACTCCTTTAGGATGATTTGATAGTATCCCGAATAATAGTCGAGAAAACTAAGAAGTTCACACCTAGGCGTTGAATCGATGACTTGGTCAATGCATGATAACCCGATAGGGTCTTTAGGATAGGCTTTATTGAGATCCTTGTAGTCTAGACACATGTGCCATTGTCCTGTCTTCTTTCGAACTAAAACTAGATTAACCAGCCAATCCAGGTGGTACAATTCTTTGAAAAATCCTACTATCAGAAGTTTTGTTAACTATTCCTTGATGGCCTCACGATGATCTTGAGTAAACTAGAGGAGTCGTTGTATGATAGGCTAGCTTAGCATCAGTTTTCACATTTAAGGACTGCTCGATCACCTTTCTAGGAATACCAGGCATGTTAAAACGTTTCTAGGCAAATATATCTTTATTGGCTTGAAGAAAGGTGACGAGCGTGCTTTCCTATTTACAATCTAACTCATTGCCGATTATGATAGTCTTGGAGGGACCAGTCGGATCTGGCGAAATCGCCTTTGTCTTGGGCCATCTCTTTCACGAGACTGGGCCAGCTCACAGCTTCCCTTGTCGCAGTTGAAAGCCTATTTGACATCGTTGCGTAATGAGATGACTCCTTGTGGACCCGACATCTTCTTCATTAGGTAGGTGTAATATGGGACAGCCATGAATTTTGAAAGAGTTAGCCTTCCTAGTATGGCATGATAAACCGCCTCAAAGTTAGAAACTTCAAAGTAGATATCTTCTGTCTAGAAATTATCCTGGGTGCCAAAGGTGACTATGAGAGTGTTGTGTTCGAGTGGTGTTGAAGATAACCCAGGGATAACACCGTGAAATGGAGCAGAGCTCGGCCTCAAGTTGGATCTAGGAATTTGCATCTTGTCCAACATCTTGGCAAAGAGGATGTTGAGCGCACTACCACCATCAATGAGTACGCACTTCAACTTGATGTTACAAACCACTCGGTCTAGCACCAGGGGGTACCGCCCTGGTGAACCACTCGGTCAGGGTAATCCGAGCAGTCGAACATGACTTCCACTTCAGAACATCGTAGATATTGGGGCACATCTAGTTAGATGGCGTCTATTTCCCAATGAGTCAGCTTTTGCTTTCTCCTAGACTCGTAAGCGAGGGGGCTTCCAAAGATGTGGTTCAAGTTGGTCCTACGGTCCAGGAAAGCTCCAGAACCAGGGTTGTTGTTGTTGTCCTTGTTCTGTCCTAAAGTCCCTTAGCCAGTCGTAAGCTTTTAGCTGTACCGCATGCTATGTCGCAAATCTTCTATAGATGAAACAATCCTTGGTCGCGTGCTTGGAAGTAGGATGATGTGGGAAGGGCCCGTCCATGATCTTCTCATAGTTGTTGACACGAGGATGTTGAGATTGGAAGTTTGATATAGTAGCCACCAGGACTTCAGCTTTCCGCTTTTGGTCTTTTTGATGATTGTTGAAATTATCTTTCTTGGGGCGCTAGCTGCTTTCGGACTGTTTTTCTTCTTGTGAGGTATTGACAGCTGTTAACGGTAAAATTTGTCAAGGTACTTGGAGTCTAAGAACATATCGAGGTGGATTTGGTATTGTTAGTGATATGCCCTAGAGGCAACATGGAGATGTTGGATATCATGGTCAATGTTTATGTATTTATGAATAAAGTGTTGTTCAGTTCCATGAAATAGACATCTTGTATTGATCAATAAGTACATGACTTATTTATGAGACTCTATATGTACGAATCTATTTCTAAATGATCCCTAATCATATATCATATTAATGGAACTAATATGATTCTAAGATCGGCATGTTTATTGATTGATGATCATGTCTTATAGATCATGGGTATGGAGATACCAAATCAATAAACATGGACACATGTGTTAGAGAACACATTGTTGGATAGACCCACCATGAGACACTACAGGAATTAATGTGCCATTAGTTGGTCTCAGGTAGTGTTGGTACAAAGTCCTTAGACCTGAGATCACCATGGATTCCAATATGTGTAGTAGCCTACTTTGGGACTACCAAACGCTATTCTGTAACTGGGTAGTTATAAAGGTAGTTTTCAGGTTTGCTATGAAACATGGAGTGGGATGTGAGTAATCAAGATGGAATTTGCCCCTCCTTTGTGAGAGATATCTCTGGGCCCCTCGAGGTAATGGATTATGGAAATGCATGGCCATGCTAAGTTGATTGAGGAGTCAATCAACAGACAGATAATCCAATACGGTTTGAGTGAATGGTTAAGCTATTGAAGGGATGGCACACATCTTGCCTATAGCTTAATTGGTATCGTGAGGCAAAGGGATTTGTGTACACATTATGGGTTCAGAGCTGATATTATATTCTTGTATACTATGGTGTCAATATGTGCTGCTAGGCGCCGCTGTAGACAGGTCGGCTGAGTTGGACTCGAGCCGACGATCGGCTAAGTTAGATTATAGCCGAAACCGAGTATACCTGAACCTACAGGGTCGCACACTTAAGGGGATAAGAACAGGCATTCGAGTTGGACTCGGATACGGCTCGATCGGATAGGGATCCGATGGGATAGAGTCCTATGGGCTTACGACGTATGGGCGGCCAACTCTATGAGACACGGATGAGATCCGATTCAAAATAGAGTCCTGATCGGCCACTAGTCCGAGTCGGCCAACTCTATATAAAGGGGTGTGGGGTGGAGAGCTGTGGAGATTGGTCAATTGATTTGCATTGCGCCAAAATCAATCTGATCACACGCGGCTTTAGAAGTCGGCGAGATCAATCTCCACGGAAACCCTCCCCACCTTCGAGCCAAACCCTAGCCTTGCATCGCGTGCTAGCACACGGGTGTTTGGCGTTCTGTTCCCGGACGTGTGGATACCGGTAGAGGCGCTGCTATGTTGCGCGCTGTTGATCAGCTACGAATCGGTTGTGGTGGAATCGGCTGCAGTCGGGCGCATCGGAGCAAGGCGCGAGAACGTGACCGGACGACTCGGCGAATTGGCTGATTGGTGAATCGGTTGTCCCCGGGTATCGGCTGTCGACTTGTGGGAATCAGCTACACAGTTCTAGATCAGATAGCCCTGATTGGTTGTTTCCGCTGCACACTCCAATCGGTAATGATCTATCGGCCCTTAATTGCAAGTGTTCCTGGTTTGTGCGGTAGAAAAATTTTGTTTTTCGGCTAGCGTAGCCTCCGCGTAACCCTTCAGGTAGGAGAAAGAGTTGTTTCCAAATTTGACTGTGCATCGGCTGGAGATTGTATCGGCCGATATAGAATCAGATTTGGCCAGCCAATATGGGCAAGGCAGCCGATACAACTAATTTTGGGTTCAAGTTAAGCTTGGATTAAGTATTTGAAATTATTGCCAAACAAGGATAGAGTCCATTACAGGGAATTGCATCTATTACTTATGAATATTAATGAGGTATTCATTATAGATATTTTGGGAAGAGTCCGCCTAAGAGATTTGTTTGTATGTTTATGTAATTCAGAAGTTTGAGTCGTGTCCAACATGGACAAGTTTGTATATTTGGGTATAGATAGACGCCCAAGGTATTGTAATAAACAACAACAGTTCAATAACACTTTCGGTGTATTGTTACCCTAGTTTTCTAGGTTTTCATTTCGACGAGTCCTTGTTTCGAGTTGGGCTGCATCGGCTTCGATCTCCGACAAGGGGTAAGGCTTGTCATGGCGGTTTGTATCGGCGGGATAGTGCTTACATCGTTTCGACACTCTAATCTAGTTTATACATCTGCCTATTTATCATATTCTTAATTAATTTAAATCAATAGCTCTATTTACTTGTACCGGCTAGACCTTATTTAGGGTTTTCATGTTATCGATTAAATTGTTTTGTTGATTTGGACTAGCTAAGGTATCCACCATCCTGAAAATCAGTCAAAGGCTTGATTGTTTAGACTTTATTCTTCTTTCATACTTAGTGTTGCATCAATTGAGTTTGACCTACTAAGCCACACTTAGAATCATAAAAGCTAACCTTCCTTGGATTGTCAATAAGGGTAGTATCGGGGTTTCAGCCGATCTTACCTGGTATAACTGTTTTGCTTTACGTTACATGATTTATTTAGCTTAACTAGTTATATCTATCATATCTATCATCTTATTTAGGTTTATTGTCGACCCTCGTTTTTGAGGACGGGAATCATTCGTGTTCATAGTACCATATCTCTGGATCGAGTAGTTTGGTACCCACGAATACAATTCTGAATTACCAGGTGCAAAGCGCACGAATAGTCTTACATCAACTTATTACAATAATAGGCCCGAAGGCAATATCCAATACATATAGGACCTATTGGTCCGAATTCAACCAAATCAGAGTTTTAGATGAGATTAGAAGACGGAAAGCAGTGGCATGTCGATTGCCACAAGCAACGACTGGGGACTAAGACCTAGCGCGCTCCATTGTCTTCATTCCTCCTGGTAGTAAGCATAGGGATTCTCCAGTTCTTCGTTTCCTTCATCTGAAGTTTGTGCGAATAGCAAAGGTGAGTACCCAACGTACTCAGCAAGCCGACACGGAATGATGGACATGATAGGGTCATTCAAACGATGGCTAAGGTTCATTTGCACAAAGCCAATTTTCACAAATCATTTCACAATCCTAACATCTAGCCAGTCAAGTTTTAGTTCCAGAGTATATTAAATCGGCGATGGTTCTATCAGCCATCCATCGTGATACCAAGGATGGTTTCCTGTCTCCGATTCGTCATGGTTTTTCTGGGGAGTATGTCCCTTCTCGCAGGTCGAGAAGTTAAGTCCTCCAGCTAAAAAAATCATTATGCAAACCAACCCATCATGTAACATTTATGAGTCTAGCCACGGGAGAAACTTGTCACGTCACTCATTAACCGCGAGCACGGCTATTCGAATAGATTGATTGACTCACACTGCAGTGGATGTACACTTTACCCGTACTATGCAACTACTCATTGAATGAGCTTACATCCCTCCATATGGGACGGTCACGGCAAAGCCTTTCGATAACCTCACTTTGGCAGTACCTGCTCCATGAACTTAAGTCCTCATGCACTCTAGCCGTCATTTCCTAGCAGTGGGAGGAGTTCTGGCATTCCCGAGGTAAGGGAGAAAAACTCACTTAATCTTTCAGTTCGTTAGGTTCAAGTTACTATTCACATAAAGGCCTTTCGTCTCATCACAATCATGGGCACACTACCCTTGGTAGGTCCCTAACTCAACACTTACGCCTAAACTACTATGCAGGGATACTGTCTCCGCTCGGCTATCTACTCTGCTAGGTCTATACCCATTCGAGAAGTACGGTTGTACTGTTTCGCTCTAAGTTATAAGTCTCATGGCTCGGTCCTTAATTGACAAGGGACGGTACTAGCCTTTCCCGGAAAACCACCCAAATCCATCCATCCGCCCCGATATGAAAACATTGGTTTGTATTTTAATTTTTCCATCAAGACTATCTTCAACATGATCGAGGCAATGTGGCGCTCATGTCTCCATCTGCCGTATCTCAACTACCTTCCCAATGATAGTTGCCCAAGCACGAGGCTTATTTGTAAAATCATGAGTATGCAAGAATCTAGTATAAGCAGGGCTAAGCATTTTACCGAAGATATCCTCCTGTTGTATCACATCGAGGGTTACAAAGAATATTTCTAAGGGTAATCAATATCAAGGCAGGGTATATCAAGTATAGGTACTCATTTGTGTATAGCATGCAATTTGTAATTGAAATCAACATCATTTCACAAAGTAGGATCAATATGTTCAAAGGGATGTGTTGACTTGCCTTCCTCGCACACTTGTTGGCCGGGGTCTTCAACGTAATCAGTGCTCGCTCCCTCGGTTGCTATCCGTACGTGCGAAAGATCAATTGAATTCAATCAAAATTCAATAAAATACCGAGAGATCGAGAAGAACCATAAAAACGACTCCAAACATTTAGCCTAGAACTCTACTCGAGTTTTGGACGAGAGTTGTTAGGATAAAATCCGAGTTAAAAACGAGTTGATGCCCTAGGGTTTTCGCAAAATGT
This sequence comes from Oryza australiensis, assembly GCA_019925245.2. Taxonomy (NCBI): domain Eukaryota; kingdom Viridiplantae; phylum Streptophyta; class Magnoliopsida; order Poales; family Poaceae; genus Oryza; species Oryza australiensis. Next base: position 1,747,987 of record JAIFGZ020000436.1, read on the forward strand.
CGATCGCATTTAATTGAGAAAATAAATTCAGAAATGCTAATCAAGGGGTTTTGGTACTTGAGGTTTTGGAGGTTCGAGCACTAAAGAAACACATTTTTAATGGCGAAAAGAAATAAACCAAATCCGGATTAAAACGACGCGAACGAAATCTCCGAAAAGAAATTCGATTTCTATCTCTGAATTTGCTCGAGAAAATATACGAGAAAACAATATATTTTTGCCCAAATATTTTCCCAAATCTTTTCTAAATACTTTTCCTATTTTTCCAAAATTTTCCATATTTTTCCTATTTTTTCTTCTCTTTTTCTTCTCTTTTTCTTTTCTTTCTTTCTTCTCTTTTCCCTCCTTACTATTCATCAACCCGCCAACCGTTCGACCAGCTCGCTCTCTCTTTTCTCTCTCGTTGCGGCCGGCGACCGGCGCAAGCGAGGGAAGGGGTGGCGGCTCGGCTTACGGTGACGGCGATGCTTCGGGAGGCGGTGGAGCTCCGGCGCACGGCGGTGGGGGCTTGCGGCGACAGCGGCGCACGGCGGCTAGGGTTGCGGCGATGGCGCTCGGGGGAAAAATCGACGAGGGGAGAGTGGATGGACGGAGGCGAGGTGGGGGAAATAGAGGGAGAGAGGGGTCCTTATATAGACGCGGTCGGGAGGAGGAAAAGAACGGGGAGAAAGGGGGGCCGGCGCACGTGCGGCGGTGGCGCACGCGGCGCGTGGTGGCGGGCCGCCGCGCAAATGCGGCGATGCGCGGGGCCAGCACGGCGGGCAGCGCGTGGCGGAGCGGCGCACGGCGCGGACGGGGCCGGGCACGGCGTGGGCGGCGCTGGCGAACCGAGGCCGGGCGCGCGCGCGGCGTCGTATGGCGGCGACGCATGGCGGGCGCGAGGCCGGGGCGGTACGACGTCGAGCACCTAGTGACCTAATGAACAGTGCGTTTTCTGATTTTTTTTCCGATTTTTCAATTCTATTTTCCAATTCCTATTTTCTTTCACTCTAAAAATTCCAAATAAAAATATAGTATTCCCAACTTTTATTTATTTAAAAATATATATCACCATATTTAATTTAATCCTTTTTCTTAATTTCAAAAATCACCATTTTTAATTCCAACTAATTTTAGATTTTATATAAATCCCTTAAAAAAATTTTATTCCCATTTTATGTCCTAATTAATACTTCACAATCATCAATTAATATTTTATTTTCCAAATACGTATTTTTATGATTCCACACCCTCTTCCTATTTGATTTTAAAATTCCTAACCTTAAACTTCGAGATTTTCCTCCCCAACGGAAATCCAAATCATTTGGTTTTTCTCAAACACCGAGATGAATCGTTCACATATAAATTTATGCAACCAAGTTGGCAAATAAGAAGCAATAAACACAATCAAGAAGCAACAAGCAAAAAGTTTTTGTAGGTTCCGATTTTTAATTTCCTATTTTTAAATTCTTCGATTTTCAGGGCGTTACAAATCTACCCCCCTAACAATAAATCTCGTCCCCGAGATTTCTTACTGTTCGGGTACTCGGTCTTCAAAAAGTCCTCTTTTTCCCAAGTGGCTTCATCTTAAGTGTGATTGCTCCATTGCACCTTGTACATTAGCCACGTTTTGGTCCTAGTCTTTTTCTCAGCTTCGTCCAAAATCTTTACAGTGTATCGGGGTATGTGAGGTCCTCACTGATAAGGACGTCTTTCGAGGGTATTTGTTCTTCCGGTACTCGCAAACACTTCTTCATTTGTGACACATGAAAGACAGGGTGTACATCGGAAAGATTTTCCGGTAGGTCCAGTTGATAGGCCACTTCGCCTCTCCTGGCGCTTATCGGGAAGGGTCCAACATATCTTGGCGCCAGTTTTCCTTTGACCTTGAACCTCTTGGTTCCTCTTTGTGATGAAACTTTCAAGTACACAAAGTCACCTACTTTGAATTCCAACTCTCTTCGGCGAGTGTCCGCATAGCTCTTTTGCCGAGACTGGGCTACCTTAACCCGATCTCTTATCAGTCAAACTTTCTCTTCGGCCTCCCTAATGATGTCTGGTCCAAATACGGCTCGTTCGCCAGTCTCCGATCACATCAACGGAGTGCGGCATCTTCGTCCAAACAAGGCCTCGTTTGGTGACATCTTCAGACTAGCCTGGTAGCTGTTGTTATAGGAGAACTCTGCGTAGGGCAGGCATTTCTCCCAGTCCTTAGTAAAATCCAACGCACAGGCTCTTAGCATATCCTCTAGGACTTGATTCATCCTCTCGGTGTGTCCATCTGTCTGAGGGTGATAAGCAGTACTGAAGGCGAGGTGAGTTCCCAACGTCTCGTGAAACTTATCCCAGAAGTGAGATGTAAACTCAGTGCCACGGTCTGACACAATCCTTGTGGGTACTCCATGTAGGCACACGATTCTGGACATGTACAGTTCGGCCAATTTGGCGCTGCTATACCGAGTCTTGACTGGGATAAATCGGGCAGTCTTGGTCAGTCTATCCACGATTACCCAAATGGAATCATATCCAGTAGCAGTTTTGGGTAGTCCTACTATAAAGTCCATGCCTATTTCATCCCATTTCCACTCAAGGATTTTGAGTGGTCGCAGCAATCCTGCCGGTCGCTGATGCTTAGTCTTAACTCATTGGCATACATCGCATACGGCCACATATTTCGCTACGTCTCTTTTCATGTTGGGCCACCAGTATTCCGTTTTCAAATCCTGGTACATTTTGGTGCCGCCCGGGTGTAGCAAGTATGCCGACTCATGGGGTTCTTTCAAGATTAGCTTCCTCAATCCGCCTTTCTTGGGTACGTAAATCCTTTTTCGATACCATAGGGTTCCAGCGTCGTCTGATGTGAATTCCTTGGTTAGTCCCTCAGCCATGCGTTCCTTGATTAGCCGGACTTCCTCACAATCCTTCTGGGCTCCCTTAATCTGACTTCATAGGAGAGGTTGTATCTCCAGCGAACTCAGTTGTCCTTGAGGAATCAACTGCAGGTTAAGCCGAGCTATCTCTACTTGAAGCTCGTTGGCCATGTATTCCATCCTCAGTTGGTTGCACTGGGCTTTGCAGCTCAAAGCGTCGGCTACGACATTGGCCTTGCCAGGGTGATAATGGATTCCTAGGTCATAGTCCTTGATCAGTTCCAGCCACCTTCTCTGGCGTAGGTTAAGATCCGTCTGGGTAAAGAAATACTTCAAGCTCTTGTGATCCGTGTATATATCACAATGGTTTTCGATCAGGTAGTGCCTCCAAATCTTCAGGGCATGCACTACTGCAGCCAATTCTAAGTCATGGGTGGGATAGTTCTCCTCATGAGGTCGCAGTTGTCTTGAGGCATAAGCCACAACCTTTCCATCTTGCATCAACACACCTAATCCTTGTTGAGATGCATTGCAATAGATAACGAAGTCTTTTCGGTTGTCCGGTAGAACTAAGATCGGGGCGGTGGTTAACTTTTCTTTGAGCTGGTCAAATGCCTGTTGACACTGCTCAGTCCATGCATACTTATTTTCCTTCTTCAATAGTTGGGTCAGGCGTCGGGCTATCTTAGAAAATCCTTCTATAAACCGTCGGTAATATCCAGCCAGTCCCAAGAAACTTCTAACCTCTGTTATCGACTGGGGTGCTTTCCATTTGGTAACAGCTTCGACCTTGGCGGGGTCTACTGCTACGCCTCCTGCTGAGATCACATGTCCAAGAAAAGCTACTTCCTTAAGCCAAAATTCACACTTGCTGAATTTGGCATATAGCTGGTGCTCTCGCAGCTTCTCTAGTACCAAGCGCAGGTGTTCTGCATGTTCTTCATCATCCTTGGAGTAGATGAGGATATCATCAATGAACACTACCACAAACTTGTCCAGATATTCTATAAATACTTTGTTCATGAGGTTCATGAAGTAGGCCGGGGCATTGGTCAGTCCAAAAGACATTACTGTGAACTCGTACAAGCCGTAGCATGTAGAGAACGCAGTCTTGGGTATATCCTCAGTCCGGATTTTTAGCTGATGGTATCCAGATCTAAGATCGATCATTGAGAACACTCGGGCTCCCTTGAGTTGATCGAACAGGTCGTCAATCCGAGGTAACAGGTATTTGTTCTTAATGGTAACCTCATTCAATGACCGATAGTCTATGTACATTCTCATGCTTCCGTCCTTTTTCTTAACAAACAATACTGGGGCTCCCCACGATGAAGAACTAGGGCGTACGAAGCCTTTCTCTTGTAGTTCCCTTATCTTCTTTTTAAGTTCCTCCAATTCGTTCACCGGCATCCGATAGGGTCTCTTAGCTATGGGGGTGGTACCAGGCATGAGGTCAATAATGAACTCTATGTCTTGGTCTGGGGGCATTCCTGGCAATTCTTCAGGAAATACATCCGGGTAGTCCTGGATTATTGGCATTCCATCTATGGGTAGCATGGTGAATATTCCCGTAGCTCGGTCACAGAGCATAGGGTCTTGATCCATGGCTACTGTCATTGGTGATCCCCATGGGGTAGATAGGGTAACTTCTCTTCGTCTACAGTCTAGTACCCCTTGGTTCTTAGTTAACCAATCCATTCCTAGTATGACGTCCAAGGTTTGGGATGGCAAAACCATAAGGTTGGACAGGAATACCACGTCCTTGATCCGAATGGGCACATTGATGCACGCATGGGGTATGGTCACACCTCCCCCGGGTGAGTGCACTACCATGGGTCTCTTAAGGTCTACTCAGTGCAAATTGTCCTCCTTGCTTATTCTCGATGATATAAATGAATGCGAAGCTCCAGAATCAAACAAAACTTTAACTGGTGCGGAATGGATAGAAAACATACCAATTAGCACGCTTTGGTCCTCCCGAGCTTCCTCAGCACGCACATGGTTGACTTGACCACGGCGGAATCTGGTTGCAGCTTCCTTTGGTTCGGGTGTTCTGAACAAACTGCGTCCAGGTACTAGAGCAGGGGTTCCTCGTACTGCAACGGCATTGGCTCCGGTGTGGTTGGGAGTGTTGCGCGGCTTAGGGCAGCTGTTGGCATAATGCCCAAGCTCTCCGCAATTGAAGCAGTTGACATTCCTGGCTCCTGGGGCTACCAAGGTAGGTGCTGGAGTGCGAGACGGGGTTGCAGGTGGCCTGCTGACATTGCCGGGTGCGGCAGGGCGATGGGTTGCTACAATGGCGGACTTCCAACCTGACGGGGTTGCTCCTTTGGGTCGTTGGGGCGTTCCTTGAATTGGGCGGGCCATTGCAAGCCTTCTCTTCCGGTTGTTTTCAACCGTCCTTTGGTCATGCTCATGCCTTACGACCTTGTTGATGAGGCTCTGAAAGCTAGCGTGGTCCTGACCGATCATCGATCATCTTAACTCGTCGTTCAGTCCTTCAATAAACTTTTCCATCTTTTCCTCTTCTTCTGCCAGATCGCTTGTGGCGTAACGGGCAAGCTGCGTGAACTTGTTAAGGTACTCCTATACCGTGGTGTTGCCTTGGCACAGCCTACGGAACTCGTTCTTCTTCATTCTCATAACCGCAGCAGGTATGAAGTTTTCACGGAAGGCAGCCGTGAACTCTTCCCACGTGGGTTCACCGGCATCTTCAGCCCGTGTTTCCTTGTAGGTGTCCCACCAATCACTTGCGGGTCCTTCTAGCTGATTGGTGGCGAAGATGACTCTGTCAGTTTCCCATACTCGGACGAGAGTCAGCTTCTTTTCTATTACCCTCAGCCAATCTTCAGCGTCCATGGGTTCAACTACCGAGGAGAATGTCGGCGGTTTTGCCCTCATAAATTCGCCGAGGTTTGATCCTCCGCGTTGTCCTTGGTTATTAGCGATAGCTTGCAGCAACTGGGTTTGCAAAGCCATGACTTCTGCTAGGGTGGAAGGGTTAGGCTCTGGCAGGTTCTCAGGAGCTGTTGGGGCTCTGCGACGGTGCACCATCTGAACAATGGGGATAAGGTAAGAGACTCGCTTTGCTAACGTCGTGATACTAAGGAATTTTCTTTGAGTTGTTTGAAGTGATCTTTCAGAGCAAGCTTGGTGGAATAAACTCATTTAGGACATAACATAGAACTTCATTATCAGTTCTTAAATGTTACATCTGAGGGATACATTGGACATGTATAGTCCATACAACACAATACAACATTACTGACATCGTTCTAGGTCTCATACATAAAAGGGTAGGGGCTTGGTCATTGCTGTCTTAACTCCATCCAAAGCAAGACCAGGGCTACTGCTGGTGTCCAACTAGTCATCCAGCCATCCGCATGATCTAGGTGCCGGCAGGGGGTGATCCTTGGTCGAGGCAAATCGAAGTCCCCATGGCTCAGAGGTAGTGGCCTCGGAGTCATGTCCGACCTTCCTGCTTGGCGGCCTGGTACTCTTCCGGGCAGTCCTGAGGGTGATAGGACCTCCGGTGAGTGTCATGCGGCGAGTAGGAGCTTCCTCCTCTGATGGATCTGTATCACTGAGCTCCCACTTGATCTCCATAGGTTCTTTCTCGGACTCGGAGTCAGTGTTGATCTGGATGAGGTTATCCTTTCCCGGACCAGGCTTGGATGGTACAGCCGTGGAAATCGAGGTGGGTTCCAATGAGGTAGCAGCAGTGGGGTCGATCAGGTACGGTCCTGACTCTGTGCTCAACATGAAGGCTTTCTCCATCATGGCTTGAAAGGTGTTCAAGCATGCTGGAGTCATGAGGTAGTAGTGGTCGGGCACAGCGACAGGGAGTGTTGGTGCAGCTTCAGTGGAAGTACCGGCGGTGGGGACAGGGTTGGAGCGAAGTTGCTCTTCCAGTTGGCCGACCTGCTGCTTGCTCTTCCTAAGCTGTTCCTCCAACTCAACCAAGGCTTCTCCACGGGCCACAGAACGATCAGAGAGCTGCTCGTACTGGGCACCGTTAGCCTGTAGCTGGGTCTTCAGCAAGTCAATCTGATCACCACAGTTTTGGTGTTCCTCGACCAGATCATTGAGGCGTCGTTGCTGGTCGTCGATCTCGAGCAATTCCTCTTCATAGCAGTCATCCGCTGTTTCTGCCCAGCGGGACAGACGGGTAACCATAGGATTATAGCAGCACGGGGTGGCCTCCACGGTGCAGACTGGGTTGCCTTCCTCCCGGTAGGGATGGTGTACAAACTCGGTCACGGTAAGCTCAGCATGGTGAATGGCGTTGAGGCGAAGGAATGCCTCGCAGGCTGCGTCCTGAAGAGCTGCTTCTACCAGATCTCTGTGGTAACGAGTGTGGAAGCAATAGGGTGTCTCGCTCCCTATACGGGCCTCAACCGAAACCGCGGCTTCCCATACCGGGTGTCCTTCGGTGCCATGTCTCCTAATCCGGTAGGTGGGTGCATCTGGGTACCGTAGGCACCATAGAAATAACTGGAGTTGAGACACGAATCCCTCTTCCCGTGGAACTTTGATTTCCCAAACTCTGACATGGTCCGACATCTATTTTGGAAGTAATTTAGGGTCAGAGAGGGATAAAACAATTTGAGCAAAGGAGATGGGGATAAGAGTATGAGGGAAAATATATTTGTTTTGTGAAAATGGTTTGTATTCAAAAATAACCCTATGTAGGGATATTTCCCTTTAACCAGCTATTCAGGGGTAGGGCGCCAGTTGGTCTTTTCCTACTGTCGCACTGCTCCAATACCAGCTCTGTCGACCCCCGTTTTTGAGGACGGGAATCATTCGTGTTCATAGTACCATATCCCTGGATCGAGTAGTTTGGTACCCATGAATACAGTTCTGAATTACCAGGTGCAAAGTGCAGGAATAGTCTTACATCGACTTATTACAATAATAGGCCCGAAGGTAATATCCAATACATATAGGACCTATTGGTCCGAATTCAACCAAATCAGAGTTTAGATGAGATTAGCAGACGGAAAGCAGCGGCATGTCGATTGCCACAAGCAACGACTGGGGACTAAGACCTAGCGCGCTCCGTTGTCTTCATTCCTCCTGGTAGTAAGCATAGGGGTCCTCCAGTTCTTCGTTTCCTTCATCTAAAGTTTGTGCGAATAGCAAGGGTGAGTACCCAACGTACTCAGCAAGCCGACACAGAATGATGCACATGATAGGGTCATTCAAAGGATGGCTAAGGTTCATTTGCACAAAGCCAATTTTCACAAATCATTTCACAATCCTAACATCTAGCCAGTCAAGTTTTAGTTCCAGAGTATATTAAATCGGCGACGGTTCTGTCAGCCATCCATCGTGATACCAAGGATGGTTTCCCGTCTCCGGTTTGTCATGGTTTTTCTGGGGAGTCTGTCCCTTCTCGCAGGTCGAGAAGTTAAGTCCACCAGCTAACAAAATCATTATGCAAACCAACCCATCATTTAACATTTGTGAGTCTAGCCACGGGAGAAACTTATCGTGTCGCTCATTAACCGTGAGCATGGCTATTCGAATAGATTGATTGACTCACACTGTGGTGGATGTACACTTTACCCGTACTCCGCAACTACAGATTGAATGAGCTTAAATCCCTCTATATGGGATGGTCACGGCAAAGCCTTTCGACAACCTCATTTTGGCAGTACCCGCTCCATGAACTTAAGTCCTCATGCACTCTAGCCGTCATTTCCTAGCAGTGAAAGGAGTTCTGGCGTTCCCGAGGTAAAGGAGAAAAACTCACTTAATCTTTCAGTCATCGTTAGGTTCAGGTTACTATTCACATAAAAGTCTTTCATCTCATCACAATCATGGGCACACTACCCTTGGTAGGTTCCTAACTCAACACTTACACCTGAACCACTATGCAGGGATATTGCCTCCGCTCGGCTATCTACTCTGCTAGGTCTATACCCATTCGAGAAGTGCGATTGTACTGGTTCGCTCTAAGTTATAAGTCTCATGGCTCGGTCCTTAATTGACCAAGGACGGTACTAGCCTTTCCCGGAAAAGCACCCAAATCCATCCATCCGCCCCAGTCTGAAAACATTGGTTTGTATTTTCATTTTTCCATCAAGACTATCTTCAACATGATCGAGGCAATGTGGCGCTCATGTCTCCACCTGTCGTATCTCAACTACCTTCCCAAAGGTAGTTGCCCAAGCACGAGGCTTAATTGTAAAATCATGAGTATGCAAGAATCTAGTATAAGCAGGGCTAAGCATTTTACCGAAGATATCCTCCGGTTGTATCACATCGAGGGTTACAAAGAATATTTCTAAGGGTAATCAATATCAAGGCAGGGTATATCAAGTATAGGTACTCATTTGTGTATAGCATGCAATTTGATATTGAAATCAACATCATTTCACAAAGTAGGATCAATATGTTCAAAGGGATGTGTTGACTTGCCTCGCTCGCACACTTGTTGGCCGGGGTCTTCAACGTAGTCAGTGCTCGCTCCCTCAGTTGCTATCCGTACGTGCGAAAGATCAATTGAATTCGATCAGAATTCAATAAAATATTGAGAGATCAAGAAGAACCATAAAAATGACTCCAAACGTTTAGCCTAGAACTCTACTCGAGTTTCGGACGAGAGTTGTTAGGATAAAATCCGAGTTAAAAACCAATTGATGCCCTAGGATTTTCACAAAATGTCGATCGCATTTAATTGAGAAAATAAATTCAGAAATGCTAATCAAGGGGGTTTTGGTACTCGAGGTTTTGGAGGTTCGAGCACTAAAGAAACACATTTTTAATGGCAAAAAGAAATAAACCAGATCCGGATTAAAACGATGCGAAACGAAATCTCCGAAAAGAAATCCGATTTCTATTTCCGATTTGCTCGAGAAAATATATGAGAAAACAATATATTTTTGCCCAAATATTTTTCCCAAATCTTTTCTAAATACTTTTCCTATTTTCCAAAATTTTTTCCTATTTTTCCTTTTTTCTTCTCTTTTTCTTCTCTTTTTCTTTTCTTTTGTTTCTTCTCTTTTCTCTTTACTATTCATCAACCCACCAACCTGTTCGACCAGCTCTGCTCTCTCCTTCTCTCTGTTGTGGCCTACGAGCGGTGCAAGCGAGGGGAAGGGGTGGCGGCTCAGCTTACCGGCGACGGCGACGGGAGGCAGCGGAGCTCCGGCGCACGGCGGTGGGGGCTTGCGGCGACGCGCGCACGGCGGCTAGGGTTGCGGCGATGGTGCTCGGGGAAAAATCAGCGAGGGAGAGTGGATGGACGGCGGTGAGGTGGGGAAACAGAGAGGGAGAGGGTTCTTTTATAGGCGCGGCCGGAGGGGGAAAAGAACGAGGAGAAAGGGGGGCCGGTGCACGGTACGACGGCCGCGCACGCGGCGCGCGGGAGGTCGAGGCCGGTGCGGCGAACGCGGCGACGCATGGGGCGGGCGTGGGGCGCGTGGCGCGTGGCGAGGTCGCGGCGGGTCGGGTACGGCGGGGACGGGTGGCGGGCGCGAGCGCAGGGCCAGCACGACGGGCGGGCGCGTGGCGAAGCGGCGCACGGCGCGGACGGGGCTGGGCGCGCCGTGGGCGGCGTGCGGGGCGAGCCGGGCCGGGTACGGTGCGGGCGCGGCGCGTGGCGCGTGGCGGCGTGCACGGGCGCGGTACGACGGGCGACGCGCGGCGGGCGGGAGGCCGGGCCGGACAACGTCGAGCACGTAGTGACCTAATGAACAGTGTGTTTTCTTTATTTTTTCCGATTTTTCAATTCTATTTTCCAATTCCTATTTTCTTTCACTCTAAAACTTCCAAATAAAAATATAGTATTCCCAAAATTAATTTTAAAATATATTTTCAAGCTTTTCACCAACTTTTATTTATTGAAAAATATATATCACCATATATAATTTAATCCTTTTTCTTAATTTCAAAAATCACCTTTTTAATTCCAACTAATTTCTAGATTTTATATAAATCCCTTAAAATATTTTATTGCCCATTTTATTTCCTAATTAATATTTCACAATCATCAATTAATGTTTTATTTTCCAAATACGTATTTTTATGATTCCACACCCTCTTCCTATTTTATTTTAAAATTTCTAACCTTAGACTTCGAGATTTTCCTCCCCAACGGAAATCCAAATCATTTGGTTTTTCTCAAACACCGAGATGAATCGTTCACATATAAATTTATGCAACCAAGCTGGCAAATAAGAAGCAATAAACACGATCAAGAAGCAACAAGCAAAAAGTTTTTGTAGGTTTCGATTTTTAATTTCCGATTTTTAAATTCTCCGATTTTCAGGGCGTTACATTTATCGATCATTTAAATCGACTAAGCTTGTTTTTAGGCTTACATTGTCTCAGTTAGGTCTGATCTGTTGAGGTTATAACCTGTTTAGTAGATTTAATCAAGGTTGATAATCTTATATAAGGCTATATTGGAGTTTTAGCCGATATGTTATCTAACCACCCAAATTATTCTATCGATTATGATATGAGCTCATATAATCTTTAATATGTCTGATCTTTGCTTTAAGCAATTAATATTGTCTCGGTTAGATCCGATCTATCATAATTGTTTAAAGTTAAGAGACAGATTGAATCAAATATTATACGTTATTCATATATCCAACCGATCATGGTTGTTTTGGGTATGAGTTTCAATATCTATTTATCGTCTAGCCATTTAGATCATATAATTATATAACAATTGGCTTTAATAATCTCATTTTTATGCTGCATCGATTGGGTTCGACCTATATGATTGATTTTGTTAAGGAAAAATTGTTCATGATTATATCTAATCTAAATCTAGTTCATAGATCGTATCTTCTAATTTATAGTCAGTTTGACTTGATCACATCAGCTAGGTCATCATGATACGACATCGGCCGATCAGTCGATCAGCTATCATTTTCTAACGTTTACCATGTCTTACTGGTTACAAGATCAAACTATCTGGCACGCCCGCATTACACCAACATTTTGGACCTGTACTGGAGCTAACCAGAACTCCCATGGTGCCGTGTTATTGCATCGACAACAACCTCATCTGACTTGGCATAGCCATTTGTTGTCTCGAATAACTTCATGGCCATTCGTCGTGGTTTATAGGAAAATTTGCCAATGAGTGACTCATCTCGGATTCCTTTTTGAAAGAGAGCGATGATAATATCATCGGTAACCTCTAAGATCTTATTGCGGGCCTCAGTGCCATATGTAATCCTTGAGGGATTCGTTGATACAGGTCAAAGTGTGTTCCGTGTCTTTCATAGGTGCCCTGGAAGTTGGCAACAAACCTTCTTCAAAGCTCGCTCTAGGAATCTGTTGACACCCTTGGAAGCCCCGAAAGCCAGCTCCTTGCTGAGTCAACGAGTGCCACAAGCAAATAATTGGCCATGGCTGTGCTATCTCCTCCTACTGCTTGGATGGCTAGAGTGTAGACGGTGAGCTATGACTCAGGGTCAGTTTTACCGTCGTATTTCTCTATCCTACTTGGTTTAAAACCGGTCAGCCTATCCACTCGACGCAGTTCTTAAGTAATGGTTGAAACTGTGTCGTCTCCATTTTCGAGCGACTGGCACGGTGAATCATTGTCCCGACATCCATGATTCTCCTGGTCATGGTGGCGCTGGTTCCGCTTGTCTCTAAGGTCTTTGTGTCCCCTGTGTTTTCATCCATCTCCATGAGCACAGTCGTTGTGGGCACCGTGATGACATGGCTCGTGATGGCGGTTGTTGTTGCGGTCTCGAGTCCCGGCTAATTGCTTTGGCTATCTATCAATGTCATCATGACGTCATAGACGTGATGCTATTTGCCCTTTGTTGTGGTCGGGTACTCGGGGATCCCGAGAGCCACAAACAGACGGTTGATGACTGCCTGTAGGTGTCTTTGGATCTTAGCGAAGGATTCCTCTGGACGACGGCTATGCCTAGCTCCTTTATATTGCTGGGCAGCCGTTGCGACGATCATGTTCTTGACCTTTTTCAGCGTTGGAGTCATGTTCTCAAGGGCAGCGTCGATAAGAGTATCCAGTAACGTGACAGTTACGATGGCGTTTTGCTGGGGGGTGACAAAGATGTTTGGTATAATCAACGCAAGTCTAGATGATATTGTTGTGTGCAACCCAATCACTTTGAGCTAGATGACACTGCCACCACGCTCGATCATCCTCATCCTTTTGTCTCCTTTCTTCCTACAGCCAGACGTGTTGTTCCTCAGCTTCCCTCGCATTGCCAGCTTGTTCTTCTTCAGTCAGGGCATCAGCCATAAAGACTTCAAAGGAAAGTGGAGTGTAATCATCTATGGATGTTTTTGATGCTCTTGGTGTCAAAATCGCTATGGCCATTAGTACAGTCAAAACTATTGACAATCTCCATGGTGCAGCAAGAATCAAGCGGTTGAATCAATCTCCATGGTGCAGCAAGAATCAAGCGATTGTATCATCATGCCCAACTCCCTGAGCCTTGTCTGGACATGGTTGAAACATGCCCAGATAGAACCCTAGGGGGTGAAACCGATCTAGATCCAAATGTTGTGGCGAGGAGCGTAGGAAGTCGCATAGCAATCTGAGGATAAGTCATCGTAGAGTTGAAAACATCACGCGATTGAATTGGCGATGATGACCCTCTCGAGTGGTTTGAAGCCATACCGGAAGAGAAAGCTTCTAAATAGATCTTGCCAGCATTTGAGAGGCCGAATGGTGCCAAAGTGATCTGGCCCCTCTCTGACTGGTTCGAATCCGAGTCGAGGAGGGAGATCTTGCCGAAGTTGTCGGTGAAGTCGAGGTAGCAAAATCAGTAGGCTTGCCCGGGAGGGAACACGAAGTTATCGGCTCCTGAAGTTGATCCCATCACACTTTTCGGCATAAAACTCAACCCAACCCATACCTGGAAATCGACAATAAGAAAAGGGAGTAGCGTACGAGATCTAAAGTGGATGAGTAAAGGGACAGGGTTTAGATAGGTTCAAGCCTTCTCGATGAGAAGTAATACCCTGCTTCTGTTTTGGGGATTGAATCCGTTGAGTGTTGTGTTGATCTTACGATCAAGTTGTGCCTTATTGCTTCTATCTGTTGTTATGCTTTCAGAAGGCTCCTTGCCCACCTTATATAGGTACGGAGGCAGGTTACAAGGAGGAAAACCCAACAGACATGGCATAAATTTTCTCATCTATTTACATAATCATACTCAACTAGGATTATGGACTATGCCTTAGGAAACAAGGCAGTACAATTCCTAAATCCTAATCTATTAGATAACATGTGGATCCGGCCTACCTCCTATTACCAGTCAGATAAGCCAGCTGATAAACCCTGAGCTTCACTTGACAAGCTCACAGCTTTGATTTGCCCGATCTTTCAGTGAGTTGATGGTAACTACGATTTGGAGGAAACATTGATGATCCGACTACAACCGTACAAGACATTGTTGTGTTGCGCCTTAGCGATCGATACACTTCTCCGTAGGTTATTGATCTTGCTGGTGCAGATTAACCTTATTCCTGCAAGCAAATTGAAGAAACAAGCAAGAACAAGATAAAAGCAATCTGAATTACAAATAGAAGTTGAATATAAATGATAAGTTGAGGTTCCGAAGACGAGTAATTAGGTGGTCTAGCCGACACACATAACTACAACGTAAAGTAGCAATGGCTAAAACATTAATCTAACAAAACCCAGAAACCCTAAGGGGTAGCTATCTATTTAAGGACATGGGATGATGACCTAGGGCTCCATAGAGTCGTGCTCCACCAGGTTTGGGCGCACCCCACTTGGCCCCCACTTGGGTCCGGTCCCAGATGAGGTTACAACCCCATAGACCCATTATAGGTGATGCAACACCTAGTTTATGTGATTGCAGCTAACTGGGATAGAATTTGGAGATGAGGCTGGATCCGTTGGAAAGAGGACTCCGAGAGCTTTTCATCAAGTACTTATAGGCCTAAAACGAAGCTTGTATACATATTTGATGGCCGTTTGAAGTCAGCACTATAGTAGGTAACCGATTTGGATTGCAGAACTTGGACAACTTAATCTTGATGTCTTCCTGATGACTTATGATGTGAAAAACGGTTGTATCCATAGTAGTCATGGTCACATCACTAGCCGTATAGATATATGGTACCCATAATCTCCACAGGATTCTTGGGGGAAAGTGGAGAGAAGGTCGAGGTAATGACGATAGCACACTACCTCGCCCTGGGTCCTGCCAGATCAATGGGAACGACGATGATGTCGAGGTGGCGGCTCTCAGTGCACGCTCCATGGTCGCGATGGTGCGATTGTGTTCCCGGTGATTGGCTGCACAGAATGGAACAAAATTAGGAGGAATGGAACCGGCATGGAGAGGAGGTAAATGAACGCAAGAGAAAAAGAGACGATAGCGACTCGTTGACAAATGTGGCCGCCATCTTCTTCGTGGCCGTTGGCAGAGAAGTGGAGGAGAACAACACCGTGGTGGTATGGCTCGGTTTGGTTGGCCGAGGAGTGAAGAGGTAGGGCGGGCGATGTCATGGAGGAGGAGACAAAGGCAGATAACGAGAGACACATATGGCCATAGGGCCATGCGTCCACGCCTTGGAGAAAACATCCATCTCTCGGTCCCTCCCTCTCTTTCGTGTTCCTAGGCTAGCTAAGGTGGACGGCGAGGTTGTGAGGCTGGCAGATGGGTCAAGGAGGCATAGGGCCCATAGGATGAAGAGAGGAGTGGGTAGAAACACATGTAAAGGATGACTGTGGTCCAATTTAGGGTTTTTATTCAATTTCTTCTTCTATCTCTTTTGAATTCAAATTGACCAACCTAAATAAGTTTGCAAGGTGTGGGCATTTGTGTGTGACATCTACATAGTGCCTAGTTTCCATTTTTGAATGTGAAAACTTGACATTTGATTTGGATTATTTCCAGAAATTCAAATAAAAAGAGGGCATATTTAAAATTGTATGAATTTAATTAGTTACTAAAACATTGAATCAAATCTATAAAATTTATATTAATTCATAATAAATTAGTATTTAAATAAATTATGTTATATCTACTCTCCTGTTTGATTTGATGCCCATGTTGGCAATGTATGGTCTTCGCCAATTAAGGTCTTGGATTAATTAAATTTTTTCTGCTTTGATCCATTTATTTGAGCATCAAAAGAGATCATAAAAGTATGCCAATTTAACTGAGACATGTTCATTATATCCAGGATGCTTGTGAATATTTCCAGAATTTTTACTTAAACAGATCAATTATTAAAATTTTGTTTGCCAATTTTATGGCTATGCATTCTATTATGATGTGCAAGGAATATCCAAAAACACATCTGCTAACACCAAAATTTGGTATGGTTATTGAGTGGATTCAGTTAAGAAAAAAGTCGATCAACCGATACAAAGTTTATCTAGAAGAGATCGAGTTCAAGAAATAATCGTGAAGACCACGGCATGGTAGTCTAATTCTATCTATTAATTAGGCAAGATTTAGTAAATTTACTATTATACTTAGGAAGTTTTATCTAGTGTCTGATCAGGACTTATATCAACCCAAGGATATAAATATGTACATCCAGAGTCTTTGTAACTATCTTCACAAATCAATACAATTACTTTTGATGTATCACAACCTTCAATTCGACAAGGTCTTGCTTCTCACGTGAGGGGCTGCATCGGTTAAGTTCGAACTCTAGTGGGAGGTAAATCTCGTCAACCCAGCAATTGTGTCGGCTAAGACTTTATCGGTTCAGTCCGATATTCTAGTCGATGGGCTGTCAGCTCACCTGATATATTTTGTTCTGTCTAAGGTTGTATCGGTCAGGTTTGACCTCTTAGTCTGATCAAGAAATATCTATCACGTTTATATTAATCTATCAGTTTATCTAGTTTATTTTATCAAACGCAGTCTTATATTATCTCGGTTAGTTTGATCTTCTAGATTGTTGCTGATAATCTAAGACTTGCTAAGCCGATAGGTTTTATACTACGTTTTATCGGAGTGCTAGTTGATAAGTTATCTTTAAATTACATCCAGCCAATCTACAATGACAGTATGATTAACCTATTTTCTATCGGTCTAGTTCTGTTAACTTCAACCTTATACTGCCCCGTTTTGATCCGATCTGTTAAGATTGTTTTTAACTGAATGAAAGTTGATAACTAGTAGGCTTTGTCCCTTCGAAAAGCTAGATAGAGCCGATATAATTATTTATCTTTATTTTTATGTATCATGCTAGCATCGATTTTCTAACCGATGTATAAGTGCTTTGACAGATATCGGTTATATCAGATATGTATCGAACTTCTAGCCAATGTACGCTGTGACCATCAAATCTGTGCATCTACTACACTGTATCAGTATCGACCAATTGGTTTATTGATCAAATTATTTCGACCATCTTTATAAGAGTGTTTACATGATTATTTGATTCTATGTTGGATCCATAGTCGACTGTTCAAAATCCTATTAACATCAGCTAATCTCGCTAGATCACATCGGCTTATTTGGCTTCTTGATATTATATGATCTGTCTATCTATCTTGTTAGTTGTATGGTCAAACTAACTGGTACGTTCTGAATCTAATTGATAGGACCTGCATTAGAGTTAAGCAAATCTCTCATGCCACCTTTGTGTGAAACTAGAGTCAAGCAAATCTTTGAATGAAAAATGATGGTTAAGAAAATTAAACCCGGAGATTGGCCTAGTTGGGGACGTCGCTTTCAGTTCCCTTTCAAGGCTATGCACATCAACAGGGTAGAAATGATAAATAAAGTGGATGTGGAGCGAGGAAGGAGCTTGAACACTAAACAAGAGCCAAATATGCCAAGCAGGCACACATCTCTAAAGTCAACTACCTAAACTAGCTCATCCAGAAACCACACGCACATGTTTTTCTAACCAAGAAAACAGTGGTCTATGTTCGTCTTCGCGGCAAAATCAATAAAAATGCAGTACCTCAGATCCTCTCATCCCTTCCCTCGATTGCCAGTTTGCCACTAGACCACCACAATCTTTAACTTTAACCTCTGCCCTTGGGTAGACCTTCAAAGGGAAAATATGAAGTCCAAATTTTATACGTAGGTGCAAATCTACAAACTAACCGTTGAATATATAAATGGTCTGGTATTTATCGACATCTTTTTTACTCCCAATAAAAAAATTAAATACTTAAGGTAACATAAACAAATCTTAGATGTCCATTTATTGCACGGTCATACAACACGATATACTATAATGCTCATGCTAATGCTATAGTTTTATTTAAGGGATACACTTAAAACAACCAGATGATAAGATTTTTTTATAGTTTTTTTGTCTCACGCAACTGTATATCACCATAAATATAATCCGAAATACATTCATATATAACAAGGCATAATAAAGTAATATTTCACATCATAAATAAGTTTTGAATTACTTTACTAGATCTTTGAGGTCTTCAGAAAAGTTTTCATATTCATTTGCATGACTGTTCAAAATGTCCAGCAAGAATTCTATCCTTAGTGTGAATCACAGTAAGTTAACTTATGAATTTAATGATAATATGTATTCTTCAAATATACATAAAAATATATATACTCACAATGTTGATCAATAACTTTTTTCTCTTCCACTTCTTTAGATAATTATATATAAGAAAACCCGATAATTTCCTGTAGAAAATCAAATGTTTATTCGTAGGAGGTAAATAAAATAAATACTTGATAAAAAGATTAAATATGTTATAAGTTATTACCAGCTATAATTACTTGAAAGCCATCTTGGTAATTCACGATACCAGTCAAAAAAATTCTCGTTCGACGCACCGATTTCATGGCAAGGTTAAAATAGTTGACAATATCATATAATATAGTTATATATGGCACAATTCGATCTTTACGTGTGTACCATAGATTCGAAACAACCGGATCTATAATGTATATAATGTACACGGTTTTGTTTCTCCTATCGATTATGAATAAACTATAGAGCCTATTCAGACAACATGGTAATAGAACTTATAAACAAACAACAAACACCCAGACTATAAAAGCAAAGTAAAATATAAATTTTTAAAGACTTTATAGATTTATAGAATATATATCTTATAGTGCTGCAATCTTTAATTGTATCATAGTAGTCTAAGCCATACCAACATTCAAGCAATTTTCTTAGTTTCCTATAGACTACCTCATCACGACACGTGGATGTCGTCAAATCTGGGATATGTCATGTTGAGTTCTAATTATTTGATTAATTATGCAATCATATATACACACATAACAAGGAGACAACTATTTCAACTTACACAAAACTGAAGATCCATAAAGTGGCATTTCTCTTCGAACCTGGCTATGTTGTACGCAACCATCAAATAAACAAGTTGAAGCAATCCTGATCCATCGGTTTGTTTGCATCTAAAATATCTCTAATTGTTTTTAGGCTTACAGAGATTGGGTATGCTATGGATACTTCAGACCCATTCTTTACTGAAAAAAAGGAAAAAAACAAAAATCAATTGATAACATCTTTTAAAGAGAATCGATTGATAAATTTTTTTAAAGTAAACAGTAATAGACGGTTCATAATCATTTTAGTATAACTTAAATGTGTTCTTTTATGTGAATGATCGTTAGACTTGGAGGCATGCTTTGAAATCTTACGCCTGCCTAAAATTCTTAGGGGCATGTCAAGGGACACATTTTTAGTTTTAGAAGTATCTCCAGGAGGTGATGTCACACTTTTGTTGCTGCAAAATTAATCAAAATCAGCCTTAGCAACAATGGAGCAATTGCTGCAATTCTTAGAATAATTCATAGGCTTGCTTTGACGGACAAATAAACTAAAGAAGCTGCATCAATCAAAACCATTAAAAGGGTCATTAAAAATGTTGATAGTAAGCATACCGACTAAAAAGATACGTCAGATCACATGGCTGGATGGGAGTGATGGGGTTTAGGAGAAAAATGAGACCATAGTTTTAAAAGTACTGCCCACAAACCAGATCAAGAGACAAATCTTCCATTCTAGCATGTCATATGGCACATTTGCACAACACAGTAACAGCATAGCAAACACAACATAGCATGTCATATCATTTCAGGAGGCTTGTTCATGGCAACCAAACCCTGCAAGCATAGCAAGTTATCAGAGGGATCATTGGATAATACTGGGCATAGAAAAAATAATGAAAAGACGAAGTTAAAGCAAAATTATTTGTGTATATGCCAGTAACGCAGTACTAATAGAAGGTACGGATGGGTGAGGGTGATGCATAACATTACAGAATGCAAGTCATTTCTAACCAAATCTTGTTTGCACATTGTGCATTATGATTGTACAGTTATTAGCTATGCCTAAAAAGACATGTATTACTCAAGCTACCATGGTTAGTCGAGTGTTAATTTCTTTTACCGAGTAACAAAAACTGTCAACAGCATTCAGCTAACTGGTGAATCCAACTTCCAGTTTAGGTGTGCTTAGTACATGCCAGAGTGCCAGACCATGAGAGTGAGCACAATTTCACTTTACTGCTAACACCATATTTACTGCCTTGATATAGTTGTAAGACTTGACAAACTATCTCCATATCCATCAACCCACATTGATCAATAGTTGAAATTAGAACCTAGAGTAGCCCATTAGTGGTTACATCAGGAAGGTGATATTTCACACAGATCAGGTTATTTTCACTTTAGTACACTTCAATATGTAATATGCATCAAATATACCCACCGCTACAAGTCTAGAACAAAACAAACCAGATGTTTTGACGGTTAAAAACATTAACAAGTTTTTAGATGCAACAAAAAACATACCCATACCCATGCCAATGCTCTATCACAAGCAAAATAAGCATGGTCCAGACCAGAACCATTTCTCAAGAATTCAGTATTCCAACAGAATCCAGTATTCTCAAGAATTCAGTATTCTCAAGAACCATTTCTCTACCGATGCATCTTCGTAATATCAAATTATCGATAGAACAACATAGGGGCAAATCAATGGATGATTGTGGGCGTACCGCGAGGACGAAGCCCCAGTTAGCAACGGGTCCCCACGAATGGGTGTTCTTGGGGCCGATAGGGCTGTTCAGGAACACCTTCACCGCCGTCAACATGGCCAATCCTCCAGCAAATTCAGCCGCACCTGCGCCACATAGCAAAATCACAAGACACCATTAAACCAAGCACGCACTACCAAAATCACAAGAGACCATTAAACCAAGCACGCATTCAATCCATCCATCCCTGCCTAAAAGGAACCTAACTTTCCCAAATCATATACCCCAAACAACCTTCAAATCCCTAACCCAACCAAACAACCCTCCCCCCACCTCTGTTCAAGCACCATGATTTCTTGGATTTTGGTACCGAAGAGAGATTCTCGGTCCTGGATAGATCCACATGGATGGAAGCAAATCTTTCCAGGGAAGTTGGAGAGAGGGGGTGGCGGCGATGGGGAGGTGCGCGGCGCGGGCGGAGGATGGAGGCCGCGGCGCGGGTGGCGGCGATGCGGAGGTGCGCGGCGCGGGAGGAGGATGGAGGCGCGCGGCGCGGACGGAGGATGGAGACGCGCGGCGCGGGTGGGCGATGGGGAGGCGCGCGGCGCGTGCGCGGCGCGGGCGGCGATGGGGAGGCGCGCGGCGCGGGCGGAGGATGGAGGCGAGCGGAGCGGGCGGAGGATGGATGTGCGCGGCGCGTCGGGGGCGATGGGAAGACACGCCGGTTATGGAAAGAGAAGATTGCGCGCCGGTTGATTCCGTGCGGAGACGATGGCGTCGGTTGATTTTCGGCCGTCGGATGATGAGTGAGTAAGAGAAAGCGAATGTATCTGAGCCGTCAATAAGGTACATTATAAGAGGTATTGATATTGATATTGATAGTCCAAATTAATTATATTTATATAGCATGAATGTTTAATTTCTGCTTTTAGTTCCATAGCATCCGTTGTTCCCACTAGTGGAACAGAAAGTTACCTCTGCTACTCCTTTGGCATTCTAAAAAAAAATGCTGTATCTCTCCCCACGTTACCCTTTTCGTCCTCTATTAATTCACCACTCCCCCTTATGCAAGAGCACTCACTACAACGGCCTTCCGGGCAAGCTGGGGGCAGCACGCCAGATAAACTCAAGGGCAACAGAGAACAAGCTCGAGGGGGTCATGGGGTAGCAAACGTACGAGGGGTACCGGCAAATGAGCTAGAGAATGACGCATTTGGTGAGATCGAGAACAGCAACATCGTGAGAGCCAGATAGCAGTGGATTCGTAGAAGCGTTGGGGCAGCACAGATTCCAAGAGAGCTCAAACAGAGTGGCATGAATCAACTCAAGGTGAGGTCGGAGCGAGAGCAAAATAGGGTACCATACATGTATACTTTTTAAACAATAATGTTTGCAGACAATTTTTTTTGGATAATTGTGATTTTATCTCTATCTATCGGTCTAATTGTGATTTTGTCCTTGTTTTTTCAACTTTGTGATTTTGCCTTCACGAATTTGAAATGAAGCCGTCGTTTGTCCCTGGTTTGGATGGCTGTTAGATGGTATTAAATAAATGAATTAAAAACTTACCAAATATATGAAAATAAAGTTAAAAAGTCCATATTATCCTCCTATCCTTATTTGAGTCATCTCCTCCACTCACGCTATAGGCGCTAGCTAGGGCACGACAACGGCGACTTGAGGTGGTAGGGCACGGCGGCGGCTCGGGCGACGCGGCGGCGGCGGCTCGGTCCGGCAGCGGGCGGGGAGCGGCGGGCGGCGGCTCGGGCCGACGGTGGGCGGTGGCGGGTCGGGGCAAAGCCGGCTCATGGCGGCGCGTGGCTCGGGGCAGCGGCGACGGCGGCTCGGTTCGACGGCGGGCGAGGCGCGGCGACGGCGGCTCGGTCCGACGGCGGGCGGGGCGCGCGGCGGCTCGGGCGGCGCGACGGGCGGGGCGCGGCGGATGGTGACGAGTCGGGCGGAGGCGGCTCGTAGCGCGGCGGCGGCTCGGGGTAGCACGACGGCGGCGGCTCGGTCCGCGATAGGCGGGGGTGCGGCGGGCGACGGCTTGTGCGGCGGAGGGTAGGGGCGCGGCGGGTCGGGCAGGGGAAAAAACACATGGTCATTTTTGCTTTTGAAAAAAAGTTAACACCGTTACAACAACATAACACAGAATAGGGGCAATGTGTTGCTTCGTTTTGAAAACACAAGGGTAAATTCACAAAGTAAAAAAAGAAAATCACAATTTTAATACAAAATAAGGGCAAATATATAAGAGTATTTTTTTAAGAGTATTTGTAGAGTATTTGTAAAATAAGGGCAAATGAGGGGAAGATCTATTTGTAGAGTATTTTTTATCTGTAATTTAACATAAATGACAACCAGACATAATGGAAGGATGACAATAGTGACTAAGTTTGGTTGCCAAAAAAGACGGCATGCAAAATCATGAAAAATTGTCGGTATTGGCAAGATGAGTTTATCTGAGACCTGTCGGCCTCAATGTTTTTATTGGCCCATAAAAAATGAGAACAAAAATTTCATGATTTTACTTTAATTAAGAAAATAAATATTCAAATGACAATACCTATGTTACTTGTAGTATCATTTTTGTTTTTCCACATGCACTAGCATATAAGGCTATTACTGAATTATTCATGTTTGTGGCTGAGCAAATGTAATCTAACTTAACTTAAAAATCAACCTAAACTTTTAACTAAGTGTAGATACATGGATGTACATTCTGTTAATTCTTTATTAGATCCAAACAATTACGTACAATATATACTTACAAGTTTATGTTTTCAAAAAAAGAAAATTACTTGCAAGTTTAAGCTGACTAGTCTACTCTCCACAGAAAACATGCACTATATATATGCTGCTACGCACAGGGACCACTGCATGCCTTGCTACGTAACAACGATACGTACACAGCCACGTCATCCTCCGCAACAGCTAGCCCCCTGGTTTTGTGTAACTGAGAACAGAGTAGACCGCCTGGATGACGGTGCAGACGAGCCCAACGGTGGCAGCCACCAGGCCGGCGATGAGCCACGGGTTGGCGAAGTACTTCTTCTTCAGCCACGCCATCCACCGCCGCGGCCGGCTCCTCAGCCGCCTGTCCAGCGTCTGCCACACCGGCCTCAGGTAGTTCTGGTAGGCGTCGTCAGTGTCGAACACCGCTCCCTTGCACAGATTGGTGAAGTGCTTGGCGACCTCGCCGTGGTTGCCGAGGCCATGAACGATCACGCCCCGCCGCGACAGCAGCTCCACGTCTGTCGCCGTGCACGCCAGCTGCGACATGAACACGCAGTACGCCGTCACGTGGCTCCCCGCCGCCACCGGGTTGGACTGCTCCAGCGCCATCAGGTTGCGGAGCAGCGGCCACGTCTCGGCGTCGACGTTCAGCTGGGGCACCTCCAGCGTGCCGCCGCCAATGCCGCTCACCTTCACGTCGAGGATGCAGCGCGCGCCACCGCCGTGGGAGCTGGGATCGAGAGGCCGCTTCTTGAACTTTACGCCGGCGAAGTAGTACTCCATTGCCGTGCGCCACCGGCCCACGGGCCTACCGCCGCCGCGGCTACCCGTGGCGGACGTCAGTTCTGTAGGCGTGAAATGCATGTGCAGCAGGTGCAGAAGATTGGCTGGCTCCGGCGGCCGCTCCGGTTCTTCCACCTTGGTCGGCGTCGCAACCGAGTACCCGTTCCGCCGCAAGAGATCGTGCGCGTACCTCGCGATGGCGTGCACCGCCGGAGTTTGGCTATCGACAAACGTCAGCTGGTGGATCTTGTCGATGACGAAGAAGGGAATCTGGTTCTCCGCGAGGTAGAACACGTCGCGGACCACCGCGACGGCCTCCTGCTGGTTGACGGCGGATTCTTCCCTCTCCACGGACGGCACGACGCGGTTCCCTCCGTTAGCCGCTGCCGCCACGGGCACCTTGGGGCGGCGCCTGACGACATCGCCGTGGCGGACGAACACGTAGCATGCGTCGAGCAGCCTCCGGCGCAGGAACCCCTTGCAGCTCGGGATATGAAACAACTGCTTATACCATCTCCTCACGCTGTTCCCTCCCTGCACGATGCCATCCGCAGTGGTCTCCTCCTCTTCCTCGGGTTGGCGGCTCACGACGTCGCCGAAGCGGACGAGGATGTAGCAGGCGTCGAGCAGCAGCCAGCGCAGGAACACCTTGCTCGGGATACCATCAAACGATTGCTTATAGCATCTCCTCGCGCGGCCCTCCATGAGCGCGAGCTCGGTGATGAAGTCCTCCAGCTGCAGCGGCGCGGTGGAGTACGCAGCCGCCGCCGAGAGGACCTCCTGGAGTCTACCCATCTTGTCGGAATCCCTGGCGAGCATGGTGTTGCTGGTACGGTTGTACGGCCCGATGGAGACATAGTGCGGCGCGTACTCCTGCTTGTCGACGTTGCGGGTCAGTTCACCGACCCTGTCGATGATGATCGACGGCGGAGCTGACTCGCCGCCGGCCCGCTCCTTCGTAGACGAGGTGAGGCTAGCGAGCTCGTCCTTCAGTTCTTGCGCCAATAGTGAGGCCATCTCAATGACATGTTGATCTGTAAACGAACAGCACAAACCGTCAAATCTTAATTTGCTAGATGATTAGCCATCCAAATTGTTGAGCTGATCCATCCAAGAAGGAGTCTTGTTTGACACCTAGCCTCTCCATCTATGCAGCCGCAGGACAAGTAGGATTGCGTCCCTTCCTTTCTTCCTTCCTCGACTCTGCTGCAAGGTCTGCAGCTCCCCATATATACACCTGCAGCAAAGCAGAGCAGCTGCCCTACCACTCCATGGATGGCTAAAGAATATACACGGGAAGTTTAGAGAAGAGTAGTTTAACAGTAGGGTGTCTATCAAAAAATGTATAGTCATAATGACTTATTTCAAAATAAAGCTATTTCTATATTTATTATATTCTTTTAATCAATTATAACCATTTCTTATTTAATTTTTTATCTATTTTTTTCAATCAATCACAACATTTCTTCAATTATTTTTATTTTCATAGTATATTCCACTACTCGAGAAATTATTTTCGGTTGAAGTGCCAAAATCCACAATAGTCCCGGTTTAAATAGTGCCCGGGACTAAAAAAATATTTCTAGTCCCGGTTTAAAAAGTCTACTAATTTCTAGGAACACTAGTCCCGGTTCATGACACGAACAGGACTAAAGATGTCGAGGTTGTCGTAGCGGCTCCCGTTAGTAATACCAACCGGACTAAAGATGTTATTTTTGTCCTCTGTTACCAATCGGGACTAAAAATGCCCGACGCTCCGATAGGTTCGACAAAGCATCTTTAGTCCCGGTTTATAGCACCAACCGGACTAAAGATCCCATTTTTTTCCTGGTTGATGTTACGAACCGGGACTAAAGATTATTTAAATCTTTAGTAACAGTTTGTAACACCAACCGGGACAAAAGTGAATGTGCTTATTTTTTAACTGAACCTAATAAAAATATACAAATTTTGCTACATGATTCAAATGGCCTAAAATTAATTTGAGAGGATCTATAATTTCAAAGAGTATGGTGTGGAGTGGGGTGGATGATTGAAGATAGAAGGAAGCTTTAATTTAATCATTACATTGTAATTACATATCATCATATTGTTATTAACTAATGATTAAAATCTTTTGTAAAATTATTTTGGTGATAATATACAAATCGAAGGGACAACTATATATTGATAAAAACATTTAAACCATAGCCGTCACATCTAGTTTATACGTGTGTAACAAGTTTTACGCGCATTGTTCCTGTTTCGTCCTCTAACTTGAAGTCGGTTTTTAAAACGGCCATAACTTTCGCATACGGACTCCGATCGAGAAGTTCCATTATGAAAATTGATCAAAAAAATTTCGTCGCGTTCGGCGATTTTATTTTGCCCAAAAAAGCCTTAGAAGGTTGCCTTTCCGAGCTCGAAAGTTTTTTTCCGATTCTGAGCGTGTCTTCTGAATTTTCCACAGGCCACGTCTTTTGCTTATTTACGTTCAAAATTTTGATGGTTACCTCTCGTGTGCTCCTAAGTCCATAAAAAATATAAAAAAACAAAAAAGTAAAATTTTTCAAAAAAAACAACAACTTCAGATAAAAAGGAAAAATAGGGAGGGCAAAAGAGGAATAGTATATAGAAGAGCACATTAATGTCTAGGATTATCTATGTTTGATTAAATTTTAATATTATTGTTTAAACCTATATTTAATAAATTTAATTTGGCCCTATTTACTAATTATTTAATTGTTAACCTAGCAGGGACCAAATAAATTTGGAAAAATAGCGGGAAATTATCTTTAGTCCCGGTTGGTAGCACCAACCGGGACTAAAGATGAATTACAAATAGCGGGATATTATCTTTAGTCCCGGTTGGTAGCACCAACCGGGACTAAAGATGAATTACAAATAGTGGGATATTATCTTTAGTCCCGGTTGGAGCACCAACCGGGACTAAAGATGAATTGAAAATAGCAAAAAATTATCTTTAGTCCCGGTTGATGACACCAACCAGGACTAAAAATTTAGGGCTATATATATCCTCGGCGCACATCATCTTCTCCACCGATCCAAGACTTAGCACATTTTTCAGATCTCTCTCCCTCTCTCCCTTTCCCCTCAGCTCTCTTCCTCTCCCTCTTCCTCTCCCTCTCCTTCTCCCTCTCCCTCTCCCTCTCCCTCTTCCTCTCCCTTCGGCAAGCGTCGATGCGTGTGCTCGACACGCGGGGACCCGGGGGACCCTCTTTTTGGTTCGGCACAGGGGAGCGGTGAATCAGGGTTTGAGCTCGGGGTGAGGTAGAGGGAAAGTAGGAAGGTGGAGCAAAGTCACAATTGCAAAAGGCACCGAAGAGTTTATACAGGTTCGGGCCGTCGGGAGACATAATACCCTACTCCTGTTTTTATACTATGTGGAGAATGACTTACAAGGATTGGTGTGGTTGTTTTTCCCTGGGAAAGCTAGAGCTGATGACTGAGGCGAAATGCTTAAAGCCCATGGTCGAAGAGGCTGAACAAAAGACCAACCCATCTATCATGGACTTGGGCCTCCTTTTATAGTGCAAGGGGACACCACAGTAGTCCTAGTTTTCTTTACTCCGCTCCACGTGATGGAGCGGCTCTTGTCCTATCTTGTCGGGGGTCCACCCCTATTCCTGCTCCTGTTGCCGCGTTGCGGGAGTTGGGGAAAAAAAATGGACGTCGTGGCTGCCATGTTGCTGACGTGAGGAGGGGTCAACTTACCTACTCCAGTGAGGCCTACCGATCAGTGGCTCTCCGCCTGGAGAGGGGTCGACGTGACACCCCCAGCGCTTGTATCCTCTCTCCCACGCGGCCGCCCAGCGCATTTAATGTGACTGGACGGGGCGTGGAGGGAGGCGTGCGCGGACTGACCGTGCGGTCATACCGCGGTCGCCGTCAAAGACTTTCTCCCCTCTCTCCCTCGTGACGAGCAAAAAGGGTGATGATGAGCAGCTGACAGACGTGCCTCACATCGTAATAAATGCGACGGTGCAGGCATCTGGCCTCTCTCTAGGCATTAAATGTGGTGGTTGGCAGTTGGCGGTTGATCTCGTTCCTCTCTTGGAGAGGTGTGGTGTAACATCCCGAAAATCGGAAGAACCGAAATCGGAACGTAAAAATCGGAACTTTCAAAAACCTTGGCTTATTGCTTCTTCTCGGGTTTGTTGTTTCTTATTTGCCAGCTCAGTTGCATAAATTTAGTCGTGGTCAATTCCCTTTTCGGTGTATTTGGAGTTTTCGGAGTTGACAAAACGGTGGTGCGAAAGTCGCATCGGGGTTTTAAAAGGAATCCGGGAAAAGTGCGGATTTGTGAAAACGCATTTCGAGTAATATAAAATAAAATTTTTGGTTGGGAAAAGATAAATCAAGACGCAAAATAAATAATAAAGTTTTCGGAGTCGTACTCGAAATCAGGAAAGTTTTGGAAAAATGTGGGAAAGGGAATTGAAATTTGAAAGAAAAGAAAAGGGATTTTTAAAATAAATAAGTATGAAAAATAATTATGGAAAAATGAAGGTCAAGAAAAAGTTTAAAATATAAAGTTAAAAATTATTTTTAGAATATTAGGATTTATTTTGGAATTTTTAGAAGGAAATAAAATAGATAATGGGAAAAGAAAATAGAAAATCGGGAAAAAGTGAAAATGCACTGTTCATTGGTCACAAATGTTCGACACCGTACGGCCCGGCCGCGCGCGCGCGCGCGCCGCGCGCCGCGCGCGCCGCCGCTGTGGCCACGCGCCGCGCGCGCGCGCCCGCCGCGCGCCGCGCCAACCGTGCCTCGGCCCTACCCCGCGCGCGCGCGCGCCGCGGGCGCGCCCGCGCCCGCGCGCGCGCCACGCGCCGCCCGCACTCGCCGCGTTGCGCCCGACCGTACGGCCGCGCCGCGCACCGCGCGCCGCCGCCACGCGCCCGCCCGAGCCCCGCCACGCGCGCGCGCACGCCGCGCCGGACCCCGCCGCGCCGTGCGCGGCCGCCGCGTTGCGCCCGCCGTACCCGGCCCTCCGTGCGTCGCCGCGTGTCACCGCCCGCGCCGCGCCGAGCCGGACCCCCTCCTTCCACCCCGCGCCGCACCGAGCCCCCACTTGGCCGCGCCTATAAAAGAGGTGGTGCCCCGCCGATTCCACCGCACCGCCGCCGTTTTTTCGCCGTTCCCGAGCACCACCGCCGAGGGCCGCCGCCGTTAGCCGTCGCCGCCGTGCGCAAGCCCATTCCCCGTGCCCCCTTGCTCCTCCCCGAGCCGCCGTCGCCGGTAAGTCCCCTTTGCGCCGCCTTGTCCCTCACCGCCGCCGCCTCTGTTCTCCTCCTCGCACCGGTCGAACACCTTGCGGGCATGGAGCAAGTGCGCAGAGAAAAGGAAAAAGAAAAAGAAAAGAAAAAGAGAAAAAGAAAAATAGGGAAAATTAGGAAAAATTTTGGAAAATTTGGAAAAATATTTTGGGATGACTTGAGTAAAATTTTGGGCAAAAATAAATTATTTTCTCGCATATTTTCTCGGTGCAAAGTTTGAAAAATCGGAATCGGACGTTTTCGAATTTTATTTCGCATCGTTTTTCAATCCGGATTCCGTTTAATTCTTTCCCGCCATCGAAATAGGTTTCGCTTTTGTGCTCAAACCCTCAAATTTCGAGCACGAATTTTCTTCGCTGATATTTTCAAACGTAACTTCCAAATTTAATTGCGATCGCCGACTTTGCGAAAACCCTAGGTCATCACTCGATTCCAAAAACCCGGATTCTCCTCGCAACCCTTGTCCTAACTCGAGTAGAATTTTTGGCAAAACTTCTGGAGTTGTTTTCATGGCTTTTGTGGTTCTTTTCGATCTCCGGTGTTTTGTTGAATTCTAACTGAATTCAATTGATCTTTCGCACGTACGGGTAGCGCCTGAAGAAACCGGGATCGACACCACCGAAGACCCCACCCCTCAAGTGTGCAAGCAAGGCAAGTCTTCACACCCTTTGAACATATCGATCCCAATTGCGAAATGAAGTTATTTTGAACTCTAAACATGCATGCTATACAAAATTACCTACACTTGCTCTGCCATACCTTGCTATTGATTACCTTTAGAATTACTCCTTGTAACTCGCGATGTGATACAAACAACCGAAGCATAACTTCGGTAAACTGCTTAGCCATGCTACACTTAGATTATGCATACTCATGACTTTATGAAAAAGCTTTGTGCTTGGGCAACTACCTTAGGGAAGGTAGTTGAGATTCGGCATGTGGAGACATGAGCGCCACATGGCCATGATGAATTAAGTTTGATGAAAATTGAAAGTACTATACAAATGTTTTAGACTGGGGCGGCCGGATGATTTGGGTGGATTCCGGAAAAGGCAAGTGCCGACCCTGGTCAATTAAGGACCGAGCCATGAGATAGCCGGGAAACGAGCCAGTACAACCGTACTTCTCGAATGGGTATAGACCTAGCTGATTAAATAGCCGAGCGGAGGCAGTATCCTTGCATAGATGGTTCTCTATGAGGTGGTTATGGGATGAGAATGAGGCTGCGGCCTTTGTTATGAATGGTGGGAATAAACTGATGTTAAATAAACTTAAAGATCTGGAAAGACTTCCCTTACCCCGGGTGCGCCAGAACTCCTCTCACTGCTAGAAAAGGACGGCTAGAGTGCATGAGGGCTTAAGTTCATGGAGCGGTCGCCAAAGCGAGGTTATCGAAAGGCTTTGCCGTGACCGTCTCATGTGTTGAGGCGTAGGCTCATTTGTTGGGCCGTCGCGGAGTACGGGTAAAGTGTACATCCACCGCGGTGTGAGTGAATCAATCTATTCGAATAGCCGTGCTCGGGATATTGAGCATCGTGACAAGACTTTCGCTTGGCTAGATTTTTAAACTTAAAACGCTGGGATGGGTATGCATGATGGTTTCATTCATGGTGGATCAACTTCTCGAGAATGCGAGAAGGGGTGGACTCCCGAAAATCATGACGAACCGGAGACGGGAAGCCATCCTTGGAATCACGATGGATGGTAGACAGAACCGTCGCCGGGTTAATGAACTATGAAATTAAAACTTAATTTGGCTAGTCGGTAGGCTTGTGAAAAGAATTGTGAAAACTGGCTTTACGCAAAAATAACTCTAGCCGTGTTCTTTGAATAACCCTATCATATGCATCAATTTCGTGTTGGCTTGCCGAGTACGGTTGGTACTCACCCTTGCTATACGCACAAACCTTCGGTGATGGAAATGAAGAGCCGAAGACCCTACGCGTACTACCCGGAGGGCGAAGGAACCGACGGCGCATACTAGACCTTAGCCCCGGTCGTTGCTTGTGGCAATTGACGAGCCGCTGCCTCTTTCCGCTGCCTTATCTAAATTCTGTTTTTATGTTATATTCGGACCATAAGGTCCTGTGGGATGAACAATGCCTTCGGGCCTATTAATGTAATAATGGTATTGTAAGACTATTCGTGCATGAGCACTTGATTATCCAGTACTGTATTCGTGGGTACCAACTACTCGATCCAGGAAATGGTACTATGAACACGAAAGATTCCCGTCTCAAAACGGGGTCCACAGAGCTGGTATCGAGCCATGCGACCGTAGGCTAAGACCAAATGGCGCCCTACCCCTAACTAGATGGCTAAAGGGAAATATCCCTACAGTAGGATCAGTTTTAAACTATTATTTCCGAAAATGCAAATATATCTTTTCTACATCTGTATTTCTTTTACCAAATGATTATGATAGCTCTCTCCCGCTAACCCTAAGTTGCCTGTAAAAGCAGATGTCAAACCACGACGGAACCTGGGAAGTCACTATCCCGCGAGACGAGGGATTCGTGGTACAACTTCAGTCCCTACTATGATGTTTGAGGTACCCGGAACCGCCCACTTATCACACCAAAAGACATGGCTCCGAGATGTATCCAGCATGGGAGGCAGCCGTATCCATAGAAGCCCGCATGGGGAGTGAGACATCCTACTGCTTCCACACTTGCTACCACCGGGATCTAGCAGAAGCAGCTATTCAGGATGCAGCTCGCGAGGCTTTCCTTCGCCTTAATGCGGAACACCGTGCCGAACTCACAATGACAGAGTTCGTGCATCATCCTTACCGTGAAGAGGGCAACCCGGTCTGCACCGTGGAGGCTACCCCCTGCTGCTACAACCCGATGGTCACGCGTTTATCGCGTTGGGCGAAACAGACGATGCGTTATGAGGAGGCCCCGCTCGAGATCAACGATCGCAGTCACGCCTCAATGATCTCGGTCAACAGCCACCAAGGCCGTGGAGACCGGATAAGCATGCCGCAGACTCACTGCAGCAAATGGCGCCAGACGAGCAACTCTCGGACCGCTACATGGCCCGGGAAGCTCGGTAGAGCTGGAAGAGCACTCAGGAAGAGCAAGCAGCAGATCAACCAGCTGGAGGAGCAGCTGCACACTCATCCTGTCTACGCTGCAGGTACTTCCGCCGAGCTTGTGCCATCACCTCCTGCCCCTGTGCCCGACCATTATTACCTTATGACTCCAGCATGCTTGGATACCTTTCAAGCCATGATGGAGCAAGCTTTTATGTTGAGCACGAGCCCGCACCTGCACGGTGGACACCATCGCGCCGCGTCCATGGGACCCACCCCGAGCTCCGTACAGCACCCTCCGAGCCGGGATCGGGAGAGGGTAACCCCATCCGATCTACACCGACACGGAGTCCGAGGCGAGCCCATGGAGATCAAATGAGAGTCTAGCGACACCGACCCAATGGAGGAGGAAGCTCCCCTCGTCGCCTGACTCACACGGGAGGCCCCCTCACCCGCCAGACCGCTCGCAAGAGCACACGGCCACCGAATCAAAAGATTCGGCGTGACTCCGAGGCCACCACCTCCGAGCCGTGGGGACTTCGGTTTGCTTCGGCAGCGGACCACCCACTTCCGGCGCCTGGCTCTTGCGGATGGTTGGATGACTAGGCGGGAGGACCTTCCCGGCTCGGGCACGAACCACTCCCTAATCCCCTTAATTAGTTGATGTAGTTGGACGATATAACTATTATTGCTATCCTGGCATGAAGGACGTGTGTGTACAGTCCGTGTACCCCTTATGTAATATGATGAACCCGAGCATCGCCTCGCGATGTCTTAATTCGTATGCTTATTATTATTTCACCTTTCGTTGATTGAAGATCATTCGAAAGAACTTGAAGAAAAATTCCCCGTGAACTATAACCTAAACTAGTCCGATCTCTTGATGCACCTCCCTTCTTCGGATGGCCCATCGTCGCAGAGCCGCGGCAACCAACGAAACCCGCGAACCCAACCCTCCACCCCGGCGGAGGTCATGGCTTTGCGGACCCGGCTACTTCAAGCGATTGCTAATAATCAAGGAGGTCGAGGAGGATCGAGTCCGGGAGAATTCATGAGAGCTAAACCACCCACTTTTTCCACGGCCGAAGAACCTATGGACGCCGAAGATTGGCTAAGAGTGATAGAGAAGAAGCTAACCCTCGTCGAGTCCGAGAAGCGATAGAGTTGTCTTCGCTACTAACCACTGGAGGGTCCCGCAAGTGACTCGGTGGGATACCTACAAGGAAACACGAGCCGAAGACGCCGGCGAACCAACATGGGAGGAATTCACGGCTGCGTTCCGTGAGAATTTCGTGCCTGCGAGTTATGAGGATGAAGAAAACGAGTTCCGCAGATGCGTCAAGGGAACACCTCGGTACAAGAATATCTCGAACAAGTTCACCCAGCTTGCCCGTTACGCCACAAGTGACTGGCCGACGAGGAAGAGAAGATAGACAAATTCATTGAGGGACTAAATGACGAACCGAGGGGACCGATGATCGGGCAGATCACACCAGGTTCCAAAGCCTCATCAACAAGGTCGTCCGGCTTGAGCATGACCAAAAAGTGGTAGACAATAACCGCAAGAGGAGGCTCGCTATGGCTCGCCCATTCCAGGGAACGCCACAACGCCCCAAGGGAGCCACCCGTCCGGATGGAAGCCAAACGTCCCGCAACCGGACGTTCTCTCGCTTCCGACCATGTCAACAGGTCAGCTACACCACAGCTTCGTACACCCACACCAACCCTAGCCGCTCCAGGAAGAAGGAATGTGAGCTGTTTCAATTGCGGAGAATTCGGGCACTACTCCAATAGCTGCCCAAGACCACGCAACACCCCTGTGCGCACTGGCGCCAATGCAACACCCGTCCGAGGAACCCCCACCCCTGCGGCAGGACGAGGTCTGTTCAGGACCCCGCTACCCAACGAGGCTGCCACCGGGTTTCGACGTGGCCAGGTGAATCATGTGCGGGCGGAAGAAGCTCAGGAGGACCAGAGCGTATTGATGGGTATGTTCTCTATCAACTCTACACCAGTTAAAGTTTTATTCGATTCGGAGCCTCGCATTCATTCATATCTTCCCAAGTAAGCAAACAACACCACCTACACCAAGTAGCACTTAAGAGGCCTATGTTGGTACACTCACCGGGGCGACATAACCGTACCCCATGCCTGCATTAATGTGCCCATACGGATTAGAGACGTGGTGTTTCTCTCAAACCTTATGGTGCTATCACCCCAAACCATAGATGTCATACTCGGAATGGATTGGTTGACCAAAAATAATGGGATTATAGACTGCAGTCGAAGGGAAGTCACGGTATCCACCCCATGGGGATCACCGATGAGCATAACTATGGATCAAAACCCAAAGCTATGTGAGCAAGCTGCGGGAGTGTTCACCATGCTACCCTTAGGCGGAATGCCCGTAGTACAAGAATACCCGGATGTGTTTCCCGAGGAATTGCCCGGAATGCCCCCGGATCGCGACATAGAGTTTATCATCGATCTAATGCCTGGTACCGCCCCCATATCCATGAGGCCTTATCGAATGCCAGCCAACGAGTTGGAGGAACTCAAGAAGCAAATAAGAGAACTACAGGAGAAGGGATTCGTACGCCCCAGCTCTTCTCCCCCGGGAGCCCCAAGACTCTTCGTCAAAAGAAGGATGGGAGTATGAGAATGTGTGTGGACTACCGATCGTGAATGAAGTCACTATCAAGAACAAGTACCCGCTACCTCGAATCGATGACCTATTCGATCAACTTAAGGGTGCACAGGTGTTCTCAAAGATTGATCTACGGTAAGGATATCATCAGTTGAAGATTAGAGCCGGAGATATTCCTAAGACGGCGTTCTCTACACGATACGGCTTATACGAGTTCACAGTGATGTCCTTTGGATTGACCAATGCCCCGGCATATTTTATGAACCTGATGAACAAGGTATTCATGGAGTACCTGGACAAATTCGTAGTGGTATTCATCGACGATATACTTATCTACTCCAAGAACGATGAGGAACACGCGGAGCATCTACGACTAGTGCTGGAAAAGCTACGAGAGCACCGGCTGTATGCAAAGTTCAGCAAATGCGAGTTCTGGCTCAAGGAAGTCGCTTTTCTCGGCCACGTGGTTTCCAGCGGAGGAGTAGCGAGACCCCGCCAAGGTCGAAGCCGTCATGGAATGGAAGGCACCCAAGTCGTGACGGAAGTTCGGAGTTTCTTGGGCTTGGCAGGTTATTACCGACGGTTTATCGAGGGTTTTCCACTATAGCCCGACCTATGACTCAACTTCTGAAGAAGGAAAAGAAGTTTGAGTGGAATGAGAAGTGTCAAAAAGCCTTCGACCAATTAAAAGAAAAGTTAACCACTGCCCCAATCTTGACCTTACCCGACAACCGGAAGGACTTTGTGATGTACTGTGATGCATCCCGGCAAGGGTTGGGAGGAGTGTTAATGCAGGATGGGAAGGTCGTGGCGTATGCCTCTCGGCAGTTACGACCCCACGAAGAGAATTATCCCACACACGACCTGGAATTAGCTGCGGTTGTACATGCATTGAAGATCTGGAGACACTATCTGATCGGGAACCACCGTGATGTGTATACCGATCACAAGAGCTTAAAATATTTCTTTACTCGGCTGACCTCAATCTACGACGAGGCGATGGCTGGAGTTGATCAAGGATTACGATCTAGGAATCCACTATCATCCCGGCAAGGCAAATGTAGTGGCCGATGCGCCGAGCCGCAAAGCCCAATGCAACCACACGGGACTGGGAGGTATGGCCGCGAACTTCAAGAAGAAATGGCTCGACTCAATCCGCACCCGATTCCTCACGGAGAAGTGAACTCGCTGGAAATCCAACCCCTACCGAGAACTCAAATAGAGGAAGCTCAAAAAGGGAATGAGGAAACCCGGAAATCAAGGAACGCATGGCGCCGGCGCGCTAAGGAGTTTTCGTAGATGACAAGGGAATCCTGTGGTACAAGAAAAGAATCTGTGTGCCTGAACGAGGCGGTTTGAGAGGATTGATCTTAAAGGAAGCCCACGAATCGGCATATTCGTTACATCCCGGAAGCACGAAAATGTACCAGGATTTGAAGGGAGAATACCGGTGGCCTAATATGAAGAGGGATGTAGCCGAATACGTAGCCGTGTGCGATGTGTGCCAAAGGGTGAAAGCCGAACATCAACGCCCAGCTGGCTTGCTTCAGCCACTCAAGATTCCCGAATGGAAATGGGACGAGATAGGCATGGATTTCATAGTAGGACTACCTAAGACCGCGATCGGTTACGATTCCATTTGGGTAATAGTAGATCGGCTCACCAAGATCGCGAGTTATTCCCGTGAAAACTAACTACAAAAGTGCCAAGCTAGCGGAACTATATATGAGTAGGATTGTGTGTCTCCACGGTGTACCAAAGAGGATTATATCGGATCGTGGTACCCAATTCACATCTCATTTTTGGAGCAAGGTCCACGAGGCACTCCGATCACCTCGCCTTTAGTACCGCTTACCACCCGCAGACGACGGACGGGCGAGAGGACGAATCAAGTACTAGAAGACATGCCGAGAGCTCGTGCGTTGGATTTCACCAAGGATTGGGAGAAATGTTTGCCGTACGCCGAGTTTTCTTACAACAATAGCTATCAAGCCAGTCTGAAGATGTCGCCAAATGAAGCTTTATTTGGTCGCCGATGTCGAACCCCATTGATGTGGTCAGAAACCGGTGAACGAACCGTATTCGGACCTGACATAATCAAGGAGGCTGAGGAGAAGGTTCGCTTGATCCGGGACCGACTACAAGCTGCTCAATCACGACAAAAGAGCTACGCGGATACTCGACGGAGAGAATTGGAATTTAAAGAAGGTGACTACGTGTATCTAAAGGTCTCACCACTACGGGGAACCCGGAGATTCAAAGTCAAAGGGAAACTCGCACCACGATACGTGGGCCCATTCTTGATAAGCGCTAGGAGAGGAGAAGTAGCTTACCAATTGGAACTGCCCGAGAACCTCTCTGATGTCCACCCAGTGTTCCATGTGTCACAATTGAAGAAATGTTTGCGAGTACCAGAAGAGCAAGCTCCTTTAGAAGCCATCCATGTCCACAGTGATCTTACTTATCCGGAGCATCCAATCAAGATACCGGACGAGGCGTAAAAGAAGACACGGACCAAATCATGGCGCATGTACAAGGTACAATGGAGCAATCACACGGAAGAAGAGGCTACTGGGAGAACGAAGAGTTCCCGAGGACGAATACCCACACCTACTCAAGAATCGGTAAGAAATCTCGGGGACGAGATTTATTGCTAGGGGGTAGGTTTGTAACATCCTGAAAATCGGAAGAACCGAAATCGGAACGTAAAAATCGGAACTTTCAAAACCTTGGCTTATTGCTTCTTCTCGGGTTTGTTGTTTCTTATTTGCCGCTCGGTTGCATAAATTTAGTCGTGGTCAATTCCCTTTTCGGTGTATTTGGAGTTTTCGGAGTTGACAAAACGGTGGTGCGAAAGTCGCATCGGGGTTTAAAAAGGAATCCGGAAAAGTGCGGATTTGTGAAAACGCATTTCGAGTAATATAAAATAAAATTTTTGGTTGGGAAAAGATAAATCAAGACGCAAAATAAATAATAAAGTTTCCGGAGTCGTACTCGAAATCCGGAAAAGTTTTGGAAAAATGTGGGAAAGGGAATTGAAATTTGAAAGAAAAGAAAAAGGGATTTTTAAAATAAATAAGTATGAAAAATAATTATGGAAAAATGAAGGTCAAGAAAAAGTTTAAAATATAAAGTTAAAAATTATTTTTAGAACATTAGGATTTATTTTGGAATTTTTGGAAGGAAAGAAAATAGATAATGGGAAAAGAAAATAGAAAATCGGGAAAAAGTGAAAATGCACTGTTCATTGGTCACAACCGTTCGACACCGTACGCCCAGCCCCGCGCGCCGCGCCGCCCGACCGTACGCGCGCCGCGCCGCGCGCGCGCCCGCGCGCGCGCGCCCAACCGTGCCTCGGCCCCTACCCGCGCGCGCCACGCGCGCGCGCAGCGCCGGCCGCGCCGACCCGCGCGCCCGCGCCGCCGCTCGCCGCGTTGCGCCCGGCCGTACGGCCGCGCCCCGCACCGCGCGCCGCCGCCACGCGCCCGCACCGAGCCCCGGCCCGCGCGCGCACGACGCGCCGGACCCCGCCGCGCCGTGCGCTCGGCCGCCGCGTTGCGCCCGCCGTACCGGCCCTCCCTCGTGCGCCGCCGCGTGTCACCGCCCGCGCCGCGCCGAGCAGACCCCTCCTTCCACCCCGCGCCGCACCGAGCCCCCACTTGGCCGCGCCTATAAAAGGCGGTGCCCCGCCGATTCCACCGCACCGCCGCTTTTCGCCGTTCCCGAGCACCACCGCCGAGGGCCGCCGCCGTTAGCCGTCGCCGCCGTGCGCAAGCCCATTCCCCGTGCCCCCTTGCTCCTCCCCGAGCCGCCGTCGCCGTAAGTCCCCTTTGCGCCGCCTTGTCCCTCACCGCCGCCTCTGTTTCTCCTCCGCACCGGTCGAACACCTTGCGGGCATGGAAGTGCGCAGAGAAAAGGAAAAAGAAAAAGAAAAGAAAAAGAGAAAAAGAAAAATAGGGAAAAATTAGGAAAAATTTTGGAAAATTTGGAAAAATATTTTGGGATGACTTGAGTAAAATTTTGGGCAAAAATAAATTATTTTCTCGCATATTTTCTCGCAAAGTTTGAAAAATCAGAATCGGACGTTTCCGAATTTTATTTCGCATCGTTTTTCAATCCGGATTCCGTTTAATTCTTTCCCGCCATCGAAATAGGTTTCGCTTTTGTGCTCAAACCCTCAAATTTCGAGCACGAATTTTCTTCGCTGATATTTTCAAATGTAACTTCCAAATTTAATTGCGATCGCCGACTTTGCGAAAACCCTAGGTCATCGCCGATTCCAAAACCCGGATTCTCCTCGCAACCCTTGTCCTAACTCGAGTAGAATTTTCGGCAAAACTTCGGAGTTGTTTTCATGGCTTTTGTGGTTCTTTTCGATCTCCCAATGTTTTGTTGAATTCTAACTGAATTCAATTGATCTTTCGCACGTACGGGTAGCGCTGAAGAAACCGGCATCGACACCACCGAAGACCCCACCCCTCAAGTGTGCGAGCAAGGCAAGTCTTCACACCCTTTGAACATATCGATCCCAATTGCGAAATGAAGTTATTTTGAACTCTAAACATGCATGCTATACAAAATTACCTACACTTGCTCGCCATACCTTGCTATTGATTACCTTTAGAATTACTCCTTGTAACTCGCGATGTGATACAAACAACCGAAGCATAACTTCGTAAACCGCTTAGCCATGCTACACTTAGATTATGCATACTCATGACTTTATGAAAAAGCTTTGTGCTTGGGCAACTACTTTAGGGAAGGTAGTTGAGATTCGGCATGTGGAGACATGAGCGCCACATGGCCATGATGAATTAAGTTTGATGAAAATTGAAAGTACTATACAAATGTTTTAGACTGGGCGGCCGGATGATTTGGGTGGATTCCGGAAAAGGCAAGTGCCGACCCGTCAATTAAGGACCGAGCCATGAGATAGCGGGAAACGAGCCGTACAACCGTACTTCTCGAATGGGTATAGACCTAGCTGATTAAATAGCCGAGCGGAGGCAGTATCCTTGCATAGATGGTTCTCTATGAGGTGGTTATGGGATGAGAATGAGGCTGCGGCCTTTGTTATGAATGGTGGGAATAAACCGATGTTAAATAAACTTAAAGATCGGAAAGACTTCCCTTACCCGGTGCGCGTAACTCCTCTCACCGCTAGAAAAGGACGGCTAGAGTGCATGAGGGCTTAAGTTCATGGAGCGGGACGCCAAAGCGAGGTTATCGAAAGGCTTTGCCGTGACCGTCTCATGTGTTGAGGCGTAGGCTCATTTGTTGGGCCGTCGCGGAGTACGGTAAAGTGTACATCCACTGCAGTGTGAGTGAATCAATCTATTCGAATAGCCGTGCTCGCGGATATTGAGCATCGTGACAAGACTTTCGCTTGGCTAGATTTTTAAACTTAAAACTGCTGGGATGGGTATGCATGATGGTTTCATTTGGTGGATCAACTTCTCGAGAATGCGAGAAGGGGTGGACTCCCGAAAATCATGACGAACCGGAGACGGAAGCCATCCTTGGAATCACGATGGATGGTAGACGAACCGTCGCCGGTTAATGAACTATGAAATTAAAACTTAATTTGGCTAGTCGGTAGGCTTGTGAAAAGAATTGTGAAAACGGCTTTA
Source organism: Oryza australiensis (assembly GCA_019925245.2). NCBI lineage: Eukaryota > Viridiplantae > Streptophyta > Magnoliopsida > Poales > Poaceae > Oryza > Oryza australiensis. The sequence continues at coordinate 1,788,892 of JAIFGZ020000436.1, forward strand.
CGCAAAAATAACTCTAGCCGTGTTCTTTGAATAACCCTATCATATGCATCAATTCTCGTGTTGGCTTGCCGAGTACGGTTGGTACTCACCCTTGCTATACGCACAAACCTTCACCGATGGAAATGAAGAGCCGAAGACCCCTACGCGTACTACCCGGAGGGCGAAGGAACCGACGGCGCATACTAGACCTTAGCCCTGGTCGTTGCTTGTGGCAATTGACGAGCCGCCTCTTTCCGCCGCCTTATCTAAATTCTGTTTTTATGTTATATTCGGACCATAAGGTCCTGTGGGATGAACAATGCCTTCGGGCCTATTAATGTAATAATGGTATTGTAAGACTATTCGTGCATGAGCACTTGATTATCCAGTACTGTATTCGTGGGTACCAACTACTCGATCCAGGGAAATGGTACTATGAACACGAAAGATTCCCGTCTCAAAAACGAGGGTCCACATGTGGGTTTATGGACGGGGGTCTGGGTGATCCCGAACCCTGCCATCTGGGAGGCGGCGGCCTCCGGGCAGCTCCCGAGCCAAGTCCCCTTTGGGATGGCCATGTAATCGCCCGTGGCCTGACCCGCATGAGCCGTTCAGACATATCTTTGGGGCGCCCGGTAGGCGAAGGCGTCTTCCTTCTTCGATATCGTATTCTCGTTATACCCCGGCACATATCACCGACAGCAAGCAAGGGGAGGAGATGGCGGCGGCGGGGCGCCATCTCCTCACCGGCGACAGCGACGAGCGAGAACCGACGGCAACGATGAGCGAAAAATTGATGTTGTTGTTGTATTTTGTTGTATATATAGTGTGGACGATTTTGTTGTATATATGTGTGAATAAATTTGTGGACAATTTGTTGTATATATGTGTGAATTTTGTTGTTGCATTTTGTTGTATTTGATAAAAAATAATTTCGATGTTGTTTGCATATATATATATATGTTACGTGTTATATATATATGTGTGTTATGTATTTTTACATATATATATATGTTATGTATTTACACATATATATATGCATATTTGCATATATATGTATAAATATATATATATATATATGTATATATATGTATAAACAAAAAGCAACAAGCTAGCAACAGGAGCAAATTAAAAAAAATTAAAAAAACTTTAGTCTCGATTGGTGGCTCCAACCGGGACTAAATATGTATTTTTAACCGGGACTAAAGATAGCGATTTTTAGTCCCGGATTCGTAGTCCCGGTTTGATAACCGGGACTAGAGGGGTTGTCAACGAGGATAAATGTGCTATTCTCCAAAAGTGTTTTTAATACCCATATCTACCTTAAAAATACTTATATTTTGAATCTCATCAGTTGCAAAAGACTTGTTATAAGCCGTAACGGATAAAAAATAATTTATGTCTAAAACATATATATATCAACTCTAAAATTTCAAAATTTAACTTTAGCTTATTCTTTTTAGGCCTACCGACGAGGCTCTTTGGGACATAGGAAGTACCTGCATAAAATTCACCAACTTATTTCATCTCACTCGCGATAAGATCAAATCAACGAGGAGATGCACAGTTCCACACTCAGCCTGAGTGACTCAGGAGAGTACCATCATTTTACAGAAGGATTAACCGAAAGGTACGATTGTGGGACACACTTTGGTGAAAGGTAGCAGACGTTTTCAAGTCAGTCAACCAGTAGGGATCTAGACAAGGGTATGATTGTGTCTCGAGTCTTGGTAGCTGGGGACAAGACCAGAGATATACTAGCACCAGCTTACTGACCTTGGAAGGTCGCGTGGATGTGTCACGTGCAGCAAAGAATCCGGTCACGCTATATGTCAGTCCAATTCTCTCAGTCCGTCATGTTTTCAGTATTAGTTAGTCCAGCACATTGTTGACTCTTTCTGATTTTGTGAGTTAGTGTCCTAGTGATCGTAATTTCGGTTCGAAAGTTCGAAAATTTCGTCGTCCACTAGCAAACAAATATCTCAGCTGAAATTTTTCTATTTTTTATTTTTAATGAATTTGATTAAAATTTATTCAAAGTCAGTTAAAAATTTATTAAATTTTCGAATAATTTCGTGAAAAGACTCTAAATTTTGGAAAATGACAGTGAAAACACTGGCTTGAGTATTAGTGGGGCATAAATTACTGTAAATCTGCTCGGAGATAGCATGTGGTTTTGAAAAAGTAAATGCAAACTTAAGTTCACTCAAAAACTGGAAAAGTCTTTCTGTCATGTCCCCCATTTTTAAGTCAACCAAAAACTCAGTAAAAAAATTAAAAGATAGATTAATATATGATATATCACTTAAAAATAATAAATATGGTTGTTAGTAGTACACACTATTCATAATAATATTTACATGTTTATTGACTTATCTCATACTAATTTGTTTTACCAATTTTTTTATAATTGTTTTATAATTTTTTAAGTGGCATGCATTAAAAGGAGGCTTTGCCTCAAGGGGAAAAAAACTAAGTTCCTATCCCCAAATGGCTAGAATCCCTGACGCTGTACTTTTTGAACTCAAAATTATTTTTTTAAACTACTCAAAATTAGTGTCTTTTTTAACAAGATTGTTCACATCATCATTACAAAGATAGTAGAGACGATCAACAAATTCTCTGAGAAGATTTCACCTATAGGTTTCAGATTTTTCACCTTCTTTGGCTAGCTGTCCTTTTAACATGCTGCAAACTCCAGCAATTGAAGGTTGTAGTGATATTCTAGATCATTGTCAACATAAGATATGAGAATATGTTGGCGTAATAAATATAGGATTAATACCAACGCCCTATGAATGATTACGACGATACCAACAGGTATCATTTAGACCACATAACTTGAATCCATACTGATTAATACCAGATTTCGAAAGAGTTTTTAACAAACTATCAGAAGATTAAGTTGAAATTATAGATGACCAAAATTTCACTTCTATTGGGATTACATACAACTAGGAACTAATCAAGAATTACCCTTGTAGTGAGGAATCAACTTGAGAAGAATCCTAGCTATAGGTCATCAGTGCCGTTTTTATAACTAGCGCATATAGGTACATGTATGTGTTGGCTCTTGATAAAAAATGGTAGCTCTATGAGTGCCGCTTGGTAGGTCCCATATGTGCCGGTTTATATGAACAAACAGCACACAAGCACATATGAGACTTGCTAGTGATACGCTGGAAGATCCATATATGCCCAATCCACATAGAACCGGCAGATATGTTGCTAAAAAAATCTTGTAAAATGACATACAAAACCTAAAAAAACACACAAATAATACCAGAATTCACATCCAGCACACAAAATAGCATACCATAATCACATCCACATATCAAAATAACATAACAACATTCACATTCCCATCCATGCATATTTCTACATTCACATCCATTCACACCCACATCCACATTTACATTCACATTTGTAACCCAAACTAAAATTCACCTTCACATTCCGACTCCACCCCTAAACATTTAGATCAACATCCATCCACCTCCACCACCACCTCCACATTGTAACATAAAATTAGCACAAGTAAAATAATTCACACATAAAAGTATTTGACATAATTTAAACAAAGTACCATACACCTCCACTCCACATCAACTTCCACCTCCACATTGTTACACCAAAGTAAAAATAATAGCATGCCAAAGATTAAAACATCACACATAATTTAACATTAAGTAATAAATCAAGGTGAAATAATTCACACGTAAAGGTATTTGACATAATTTACACAAAGCACTTTCGAAACATTCATTAATTAATACGTTAAATTTAGTAGAGTTTTCTTTTTCTTGGTTCTTTTCTTCTTTGGAATAGTAGTTGATTGAACACACCTCGACGATTAATTCGCCAATGGGACTACAATGCACTGGGGGTGCTTTGGATAGATTATAATCACCATTTGGGGTCTCCAATTCGATAAGTGTGAACCCACAAAGTTTTTTGGTGAGACCGAATATGACATGTGGTGAGACCGAATATGACATGAGACCGAATATAACCCACAAAGTCTAGGCCTAACTTCCAAGAGAGGTGAACATAATAGGTGAAAATTTACTTAATTAACAAAAAGAACTATAGAATTATTATATTTGTTACTTCTGTATCATTAACATGTCCTACCTCGGCATAAGTGTGCATTGCCATCATCTATAAAATAAAATAGAGTATGTCCCAAATGATGTAGAACCAACAGGTTATTATTGGATCCATTCGTATAAACAAACCCTAAATATAAATCCAGCACCTATACTCCGTACTAATATAGATTCTCATTATTCTCTCAATCGGGCAGCTATAACCGAGCCCACACACAGGTAGTGGTCAGGGACCCACTGATGGGCCCAGGTTTTGTGTTCTGGTTAGTGACCATATAGCACCTATGTTGAAGTCGCACTACCAGTATTACAAAACCCATAAAAGTATGGGCAAAATCTATTTTGTGCGTGCTGTCAATTTGGACTTATCGAACATATGCGGGCCGTCCAATCAAGCGATTGTGGGTCCATCTGATCAGCCGTATCGAGAAGCTCTGGCGTGAAACAGGACACCAATTCACGTGTTGGGGCCAACACCAACCAATCCACTAGTCCTTCCTTTGCACTAGCTCATTTTTTGTGTAGAACCTTTGATGATTTGTATTTTTTAAACCGTGCATTATTTGTAAAATCAGTTTGAACCATAACACTCCACTCAAAATATATGACAAAACAAGTCCAATATTAAATATATTTAAAAAATAAAAAGTAATTTACTTAAACCCTAGAAGTAACTAAGTTTACAATAAAAGTAAATTTCCGTTACATTAAAATTAAACATAGTGGACGATGTTGACATAAGATACTATGGAAGTAAATGTGATTCATGAGTAGATACAATTATTTTTTTATTTTAAAGTAATCACTATGTTATTTTTTGGGAAAAGAAGTAATTATCATCATATAGGAATTAACTCTAAGAGAATATAATTAACCCTTGACGATATTGTAAGTAACTATACAACAAGTGAAAAATAACTCAGAAATAATTATAATTACAGTATTACAATAAGTTCACTACATGGGGAAGTAACTCTAGAAAAATAGAAGTAATTCTTTACGCTATTAAAAGTAGCTTTGAAGTAATAGAAATAACTCCTCATAGTTGTTGATGCAAAAAACATGACGACCTGGGAGTTCTACTTAGCTACAATACAGGTCCAAAACTTATGGTTCAAGGCGTGCTAGTTGGTTTGATCCTGCAAACAATAAAGTAGACAGTAGCAAAATTTAGAAGACGATAGCTGGCCGGCCGATAGGTCGATGTTGTATCGTGATGACCTAGCCGATGCAAACAAGTCGAATCGGCTGTAAGGTAGAAGATACTGCTCATAAACTAGATTTAGATTAGATATAATCATAAACAACTTTTCTTTAACAAAACCAATCATACAAGTCGAACCCAATAAATGCAGCGTAAGATTAAGATTATTAAAGTTAATTGTTATATAATTATATGACCTAAATGACTAGCCAATGGAGAGATATTTGTAGATTAGACCAAAAACAATCACGATTGGCTGTAGATGTAAATAAAATGCAATTATAATTTAATCATTTTCTTAACAAAAAACAATTATGATAGATTGGACCCAACCGAGACAAAATTAATTGCTTATAACCAAGATCGAATAAATTAATAATTATATGAACTTATATCATAGCCGATAGAATAGCTTAGGTGTTTTTAGATAACATACCGGCTATAACTCCGATACAGCCTTATACAAGAATATCAACTTTAATTAAATCTACTAAACAAGTTGCAATCCCAACAGATGAGACTTAACCGAGACAGTGTGAGATTAATAACAAGCTTAATGAATTTAAATATTTGATAAACTTATATAAGATGATAGATATAACAGATTGAGTAGAAGAAAGTATGTAACTATTAGAGCAAAATAGTTATAGCAAGTAAGATTGGCTAAAACACTTATACTACCCTTACTGGCAACCCAAAAGCAAATTATTCCTTACAATTTCTATCATGACTTAGTAGGTCAAACTTAATGATGCAACACAAGTATAAAAGAAAGGATAAGATCTAAACAAGTCTTTGATTATTTTCAGGATGGTAGATACACTAAACAATCTAAGTCAGTAGGAGCAGTTTGGTTGATACCAGCAAACCCTAAATGAATCAGCCAATACGAGTAAACAGTAATAACAACTTAGATTAGAAAATGTATATGATAACTTAGTGCTTATAATTACCGGAATAGAGTGTCGAACTAAACCAATGGAAAACCTAGCCCCGCTGATACAAGCAACTATAGACGAAACTCACCTCGTGCTGGAGATCGAAACCGATACAGCCCAACTCGAAACAAGAACTCTTCGAGAAGAAAACCTAGAAAACTAGGATGGACCATGGGTGTACATTACTTATACCCATGAGCATAAACTAGTCTATATCAGACATGACTCAAACTTTTTTAAAGATAAAGAAAAAATACAAGCCCAAACTGGACACTAACAATCTTTCCTAAAAAAGAAATATAACCGACTCTGCGTAATTAATAGATAAATTTTGATGCCATATCCTTCTTGGACCCGAATCCTCTTTGGTGTTATGTCAAGTCTCCTCACCCGAGTCCTACAAGAACTCAACTTCCTGTCATCGACTATCTTCTATCCGCAACTTCCAGCAGATAGCACCTTGCCGATAGTTTCCTGCCAACACGCCTTTAACCGATGTAATTCCCTATTTTTGGCAACTAAAATTATGTCGTTAATCCCGCTTCACACTTGCTCCTTATTTAACGGAATATGCCAAAATTTTTTGTTAACAACAGTGTCAGAAGTATACTGTAGAAAAAAAAATCTTCAGAGAAATACAAGTAACAAAAGTAACTCTCTGAAAAAAATAAAATTAACCATCTAGAAATACCTATATTGTTAGATGATTTAAAAATAAGAATAAAATTTACTTTATTGAATTTACACTTTTGTCAGTGTCTAAGATGTAAATTAATTAAATTTAAAAGTAATTTACATATATATTATAGAAGTAATTTCTATATATAATAAAAGTAATTTATAATATTATATTTCTTGTCATCGAATATAATCTTGTAAGGTATTTAATTACAACGAAAAGAATATGTAATTTGAAAGAAAAAATATTTATATTAGGAATATCTTATTATAGTTACATGCTTACATAATTTTGGAAAGCACGCTCAATTGACAGGGTATTAATTATAATTATAAAATGATTGAGTCAACTGTTTAGTCTAATACGAGAGCACACACTGTGCAGTCGCGATGATAAGTATGTGTTGAATCAAATGTGTTAGATTTATATTTTATGTGATGAAATATTGGATTTGTGCTTTGATAGTCTATGTGTGATATTTTGTGTGGCGGTTAAACCGGCTAAGACACATCGGTCAGACCGGTGTGTGCGCACGGTTTGACTGGAGGTGTGTGTGTGGTCAGACCGGTCAAGTCCGACTCACAGTCGGTCTGACCGACTAGGGTTCACGGTCGGACTCCGAATCACAGTCGGTCAGACCGGCAGACTTTGATTTTGGTTTGATTTCTCGGTTTCGAATTGTTTCTTTGTGGATTTTACTTCTAGATGATTCCTATGCGTATGGACACTGTTGACAAGCTAATGTGAGTCAAGTTTGGACAAACATGTGCTCGGTATATCGTTTCTTTGTCGTATATGTGCAGGTATCGCTTGAGGCCTCAGATAGTATTGCCGGTGTCAGATCGGAGTCGACTTGGGAGAAGTAGATGTCCAGCATGCGGGATACTAAAAGGCTAGAGGATAATGCACATGGAAGATGGAGAATCTATATGGCATACGAGAGGGATCGTATGTGGAGTCGAATTTGGAAAGGAGTCTGAATTCGGAAAATTTGACTGAGATAAGGAAAGAGATGAGTTTGTAGCTGGCAAGAGAGGGTATCCTATATGGATTAGGAGTCCTACTTGGTAAAGAATTTGTGGATCTACTGCATTTATAAATAGAGAGGGAGGGTGTGCCTCCCAGATATCGATTTTCAAAAGAGAAATTTGAGAGAATAGCTTGGGTTTCGAGTTAGGTCGAGATTTTGGTGAGGAGTGCTGTTGTTGCACTTTGTAAACACTTTTAGATGCAATAAAGTTGAATTAGTCTGATATACTTCTTTGAGAGTTCATCTACCGATGTTTTCTGGATCCCGCCGGTCTGATCGTAGGTGTACGCGCGGTCTGACCGACGGGTTACAACGGTGGTCCAACCAGAGGCTAATCGGCGGTGCGACCGGCCAGGAGTGCGGTCTGACCGAAAGGTATACTGTGGTGTGACCGGCGGCGGCTTCAACAGGTTCGGTTTGTTTTTTGTTTTGCAGATCGGTTTCATCGGTATCTTTAATTCTATAAAAGATTTGGTTTTTGATTTTCCCTACCATTCACCCCCTCTATGGTAGGTTTGTTTGGTCTTGTTCGATCCTACAAGTGGTATCAGAGCCTTGTTCTTGATTTGCTTTTCTGATCTTTTGCCATGGCTGAAAAGTTTTCAAACAAACCTCATGTTTTCAATAGAACCGATTTTGACTATTGAAAGAAAAATATGGAATCTTATATAACATCTCAAGGTTATGATATTTGGCTAAAAGTTTCACAATCTTATGACATCCCTGATCGCATTGATACTCCTAATCTCAAATTGGACTTTGAAAATAACTGCAGAGCTCGGAATATTATTCTTAATGCAATTTCTCGCTCCGACTTTGATCGTGTTTCGCATCTTGCTACTGCTAATGAGATTTGGAAAGCTTTGAAATTGGATGACTCTCTAGGCCGTTTTAGCAAATTTTGAGTAATCTTAGATCTGTTGATTCTTCTTATAATGATAATTATTCTCAGTCTAAGGTTGCTCGTCATTTTATGAATGGTCTTGATATGAAGGTTTGGGAAGTTAAGGTTACCTCAATTCAGGAATCTGTTGATATGAACACCTTGACTTTGGCTGTTCTTTATACTATATTGAAAACCTATGAGATGAACATTCTTTCTAAAAGGACTGATTCGAAATCTTCTGCCTTGGTGTCAACTTCTGCATCTTCTGATTCTACTTCACAGTCGATGTTTGCTTCTTTCTCTGCCATGTCTGATGGTCAACTGGAAGAAATCAGTGAGGAGGACTTGGTATCGCTTGCTAATCGAATTTCTTGAGCTGTGAATAATGTCAGGTCCAGGAGAAGAGGAGGACCAATCCGGTGTTTTGACTGTGGACAACCAGGACACATCCGCTCCCAATGTCCCAAGGCTGGAAAAGGTACACAGGAGGAAAAAACTCAAGATGGATCTAAGGACGCTAAGCAGAACAAGAAGCAGGCCAAGAACATCAAGATAAGGAAGTACTACCAGAAGGCCTTGGATGAAGCGTTTACAGCTGTACAGGGATCCAGCGATGTTGAGTACTCAGATGATGATGAGGAAGGCAAAGGAAAGAACATCGTTGGAGTTTGTCTCATCGCAAAGAATACTGAAGATTTTGATGAAGAAAATGAGGTAATAAATCCTCCTAGTGTTGAATATCTTCAAGATGTGATTGCTAAACTTGATTACAAGATTTTTAAATTTGAAAAGAAGATTAATCAATATGAAGCAGTTATTGATTCTCTTAAAACTAAAAATAATAGACTAAAATCTCTTGCTTCTGATGATGATTGTAAATCATGTGAAGTTTTATTTGCTGAGATTAATTATGTTAGAGAAGTCAATTTAACTACTTGCAAAAAGCTTGATGCTGAATCTAAGAAATCTAGAAACCATGGATCTTGTCTTGCTCTTAGCTTTGCCATAAACACTAGATTGATTGATGAGTTGTTTTTAACAAAAGGAGCTTTAAAGAAATATCAAATTGCCTTGTTTGCTAGCTCTATATTTAATGCAATCAGTGCAAAAAAGTTGAAACAATCTAGTGCAAAACCTTGCTCGTCATCTCTTACTAATGAATTGAAATTAAAAGATGCCTTAGGTCATGTTAGGCATATGAAAGAAACAGTTAAGTAAGATGAAGTGCTTTCCTGTCAAACTTGTAGAAAACAGAAAGGTCTTTTGGATGCTTGCAAAAGTTGTGCTACTTTAACTCAATAGATTTCTTACTTAAAAAGTTCTTTGCAACGTTTTTCTGATGGTAAAAAGAATCTCAACATGATTTTGGATCAATCAAAGGTTAGCACAGAAAACTATGGTTTAGGTTTTGATCCCTATATTCACTTTTCTAGGCATCCTCCTGCTGTTTTGGGTATAACTAAGCGAGGTAAAATTTTGACTAAGCCAGATCCTAAACCCATTGTTTTCAAATCTGCTGGCATTATGACTTCTTTGAATGCATCATGTTCTACCAAGCTTGTTGTTAGTACTAAACATGTGTTTGTTGCTAAATCTGCTGTTAGTACTAAAAACACCGTTAATGCTAAGCCTGCTGTCTCAACCTTTTCTTCAACTCATCGTGAAAAATATGTTTGTTCATTTTGTGGTAAACAAGGACATATTGTTGGTTTCTGTTTTAGACTTGCTAGAAAACAGAAAAAGGAACGAGTGGTAGCTTTTGCAAAACTAAGATGGCAAAAATCAGTTTTTTCCTCGAGGCAGGCGGTCAGACCGCAGATGGACCGTCGGTTAGACCAGTGCCATACCTGGTCGAACCGAAGCTATACCCGGTCAGACCGATGCTATACCTCTTGTCAGACCGGTGTGAAGCCTTGGGTCAGACCACAGGTACAGCGGCAGTCAGACCGGCCTCGGGCTAACTTTTGTAGTGGGAAACGTGTTGAATTTTCTACTGGTTATATTTCTGTTTGTTCTGATCGTGTGTATCAGTATTGGATTCCCAAATTCTTATTATCTAACCCTAGTATTGAGGCTTCGACATCTGCTTGTGTGTGGGCCCTTTGGCGAGGAGGGAGAACGTGTGGATCATTGATTCCGGTTGTTCGCGACACATGGCTGGTGATAAAAGTTGGTTCTCTTCCCTTGTAAAGGCATCAAGGAAGGATTCAATCATCTTCGGCGATGCTTCTACTAGCAAGATCACTGCAACTGGATTTGTCAAGGTAAGTGACAAGTTTACATTGAATAATGTCGCTTTGGTTGGAAATTTGAAGTACAACTTGCTCTCCGTTTCTCAAATTGTGGATGAAGACTTTGATATGTTTTTTAAAAAAAGTGGAAGTAAAGTTTTTGATTCGTCTGGTGATGTTGTGCTTAATGTTTCTCGATATGGAAGAGTTTTTAAAGCGGATTTTGAAAATAGCATTTCCTCTGAAGTTACATGTCTTGTTGCAAAATTTTCAAAAGATGTGATGTTTTGGCATCGTAGACTTGGACATGTTGGCTTTGATCATCTCACTAGGATTAGTGGTTCGGATCTTGTTCAAGGTTTGCTTAAACTTAAAAAAGATCTTGATTTGGTTTGTTCGCCATGTCGTCATGCTAGGATGGTTACTTCTTCGCATACTCCGATATTTTCTGTGATGACGGATGCACCAGGACAGCTGTTACACATGAACACTGTTGGTTTTGCTAGAGTGCAATCCGTTGAAGGAAAGTGGTATGTTTTGGTTGTTGTTGATGATTTTTCTCGATATTCTTGGGTTTATTTTATGGCAACTAAGGATGAAGCTTTCAAACACTTTAAAAGTTTGTATCTCTGTTTGGCTCTTTAGTTTTCAAAATTTTTGAGAACTATTCGAAGTGATAATGGTGGTGAGTTTAAAAATGCTTCTTTTGAAAGTTTTTGTGATGAAAAAGGACTTGAACATCAATTTTCATCTCCTCGGGTTCCTCAACAAAACGGTGTTGTTTAAAGAAAAAATCGTTCTTTGGTTGAAATGGCTAGGACTATGTTTGATGAATATTCTACTCCTAGAAAATTTTGGACTAAAGCTATCAACACTGCTTGTTATATTTTCAATCGTGTTTTCTTGAGATCTAAACATGGAAAAACTGCTTATGAGCTTCGCTTTGGACTTTCACCAAAGATTTCTCACTTGCGTGTTTTTGAATGTAAATGTTTTGTGCTGAAATCTGGAAATTTGGACAAATTTGAATCTCGTTCTCTTGATGGACTCATGTTGGGATATTCTGCATTCACGAGGTTACCGTGTACTTGTTTTGGAGACTAATAAAATTGTTGAGACTTGCGAAGTCACTTTTGATGAGGCTAGTCTAGGTACTAGACCCGAAATTTCAGATACTCTATCATAGGTTCAGGGGGAGGATATTTTTGTGAAAAGTGATGAAGAGGACGCGTCGGCGGCCGACCGGTCGACCGGTGATGGCTCCGTCACACCGTGGCACATCGCGGCCTAGACAAAGGGCAGTGCAGAGGAGAGGTCACACCGCCGTAAGTGGTTCTTCGGGAGCTTCGGGTAATGATGCTAATAGACCTCCAGAAGCTTCATCTTCGTCAGAACAAGCTACAAAAGATGAACAAACTTCAGATGTAAGTGCTTCACTTCATATTCAACGACGACATCCTCCGGAATAGATAATAGGTAATCTGGGTGAACGTACTACAAGGTCTAAGGTAACAAATCATGATTTTCATGCAAATTCTGCTTTTATTTCTAATTTTGAACCCAAAGATGTTACTCATGCACTAACTGACGAATCATGGATTAACGCCATGCATGAAGAACTTGAGAATTTTGAAAGAAACAAAGTCTGGTTTTTAGTTGAACCTTCTGTTGGTCATAATGTTATTGGAACAAAATGGGTTTTCAAGAATAAACAGAATGAGAATGGTTTAATTGTTAGAAACAAAGCTAGACTTGCTACTCAGTGTTTTACTCAAATGGAAGGGTTGGATTATGATGAAACTTTTGCTCCTGTTGCTATGATTGAGGCAATTAGACTTTTGTTGGCTTTTGCTGCTTCAAAAGGTTTTAATCTGTTTCAAATAAATGTTAAAAGTGGTTTTCTTAATGGTTACATATAGGAGGAAGTTTATGTAAAACAACCACTAGGTTTTGAAAATCCTGATTTTTCAGACTATGTTTTTCGTCTGTCACAAGCTTTGTATGGTTTGAAACAAACACATAGAGCATGGTATGATAGACTTAAAAATTTTTTGCTTGCAAAAGTCTTTACAATGGGAAAAAAATGATTAAACTCTCTTTGTTCTTAAGCATGGGGATGATCTACTGTTTGTTCAGATTTATGTGGATTATATCATCTTTGGTTGTTTATCTTACGCTTTGGTTGTGGAGTTTGCTGAGACAAAGCGCATAGAATTTGAGATGAGCGTGATGGGTGAATTGACTTACTTTTTGGGATTACAAATTAAGCAAACACCTCAAGGTACGTTTGTTCATCAAACAAAGTACACCAAGGGATCTTCTACGATGCTTCAAAATGGACGACAGCAAGCCGTTGACTACACCGATAGGGACAACTACTATTTTGGATCCCGATGAAGATGGTGAAGTTGTGAACCAAAAGAAATACAAGCGCATGATGTTCGTTACTCTACCTCACTGGTTCGTTACAGGAGCATTTGCTGTGTGTTTGTGTGCTCGATTTCAAGCTTCTCCAAGGGCCTTGTATCGTCAAGCTGTGAAACACATCATGAGGTATTTGAAACATACTCTTGAATTTGGAATTTGGTATTCTACCTCTTCTTTTATTTGCTTGAGTGGTTATTCTGATTCGGATTTTGGAGGTTGTAGAATTAATAGAAAGAGTACTAGTGATACATGTCTTTTTCTTGGTACCTCTTTGATTTCATGGTATTCTCGAAAACAATCAAATGTTGCTCAATCAACTGCTGAGTCTGAATATGTTGCCGCTGCTAGTTGTTGTTCTCAGATTCTTTGGCTTATTTCAACCTTGAGAGATTATAGTCTTACTTTTGATAAAGTTCTTCTCTTTTGTGATAATACTAATGCTATAAATTTTGCTAAGAATCCTATACAACACTCGTCTCTAATGGGTGATGGCCCGTCAGTGGTAATAGACATTTATAGCGGATGAGGATTACCATTCGCAGCTTACAATACTACTTATCAGTGGTGACAAACACGAGAACAAAATAAAAAACAAAATGGAGCCCCAACCCCTAGCTCATGACAAATCTGAACACTGTTATAAAAAAAAGATTTTGACGGAGCCCTCCAAATATTTTCTAAAAAAATATAAGAATGCGAAGAATTAAACATAGGATATCCGGGTTGAAATCACACACCTCTTGCCACTGTCCGTGCATCTCTGAACACTGTTATACCATCACCGTGCTCCCTCTGCCTCCCATCCCTTCACCATCATGACTAGATACGCCGGTCCCTGAGGTCGGGGAGGCCAAATTCACCTACCAACTCCACCATAACGACCAGATCCACCGGTCCCTATGGTCGAGGAGGTTGGAAATAGCCTGCCAACTCCACCACCGCCACCAGATCCGCCGGCGCTCAGGGATGGGAGATAGATGAGGCGGCTGCCGGCACTTGGGGCAAAGGCAACGACTGCCAGTGCTTGGGGCAGAGACGATGACCGGCAGCTCGGGACGGAGGACGGTGAGAGCGATGAGGATGGTGACCTCGACCTGGCTGCACTGACCGTGGAGTTGGGCTACGGCATAGCTGGCGGTGGGCGAAGATCGATGACGACCGGCGGAGGAGAGGATGAGATGGCAGGCAGCGAAGTAGGTGGCTGCCGGCACTTGGTTCGACGACAAGGACGATGAGGCATAGAGAAGTGAATGTACGTCATCTCAGTGGAGAGGGAGACGGAAGAAACGAGACGATAAGGATGTGTGGTCTTCTTGATATAAAAGATAAGGTGATACGGTGGCTAAACTAACTAGTGACGGGTAAAAAAAAGAACCCGTTAGAGATGGCCTCTCATATTTCACAGGTTATGTTTATGGCCCGTCAAAGAGAAGTGTTCTTATTGGTTACAGTTTATATTTTTGCACCCATCACATCTTTAATGGATTAGAGTGGTGGTCTGTCAAAGATATATCTATGACGTGTCAAAACTACCACCTGTCAAAGATAGCATCACACATATGATGGATTATTTTTCATCACCTCATCTCAAAGAAGTGTTTTTAAAACCAGTTAGAAATAAGGTTATTTATGACGGGTCACATTTACCTGTTAGAATTGTGTGATCATCGATGACCGAATATGTAGTACTATCATACACCGGATATGTAGTACTGTCATATACTACTGGAGAAACAATCTTTGGTTCACTTGCCAAAAACCATAATAGTCCCGATTACAAAAGGAACCGACGCTAGAAAACATAGTCCTCGTCTAAAAAGACAATGTTTCTCTAGGATCTTTAGTCTCGGTTGATAACACAAACAGGGACTAAAGATGTCTTTAGTCCCGGTTAGATTCCTGTCAGAACCTGTTACTGTGTCAGGGATGTTTAGTCCCGGTTAGTAACATCAACCGGGATTAAAGATCCTATCTTTTCTCCCGGTTGGTGTTACCAATCGGGACTAAAGATAATTTTGATCTTTAGTGTTGGCTGGTAACACCAATAGGGATTAAAGATGGAGTTGCTTTTTATACTTCTTCTTCTTTCTTTAGCCCAAGCCATCTGTAGTGTCTTCAAACTTTTGATCTAGCTAGGAGGGAGGTGCTGCCGAAATTTTTGTGAATTTCTTTTAGTGATAATACACAAACCTTTGCTATCTACAAGGTTAACAACTTCATCCTCTTATGATCTATGCTTAGCATTTTGTTTTTTACGGTTGATTTCTATATATTTTTATCACTAGATAAGTTATGGAGAAATGAAGAGAGAGACAATTTGTTTGGAAAAATTAGTTTACTAAGCACTTTACATTTTGTTGAGAAAATTGTTTGGGAAAATGAAGAGGGAGAAAAGATGCTTAGCACATTTTATGTATAATTTTATCTCAAAAATGTTTATGGAAAATGATGAGAGAGAAACTTTTGGAAAAAATGTTATAAAATAGATGGCAAAGGAAAAAATATGGAAAATTTGATAGTAGATTAGAAAAAGAAGGTAATTTAAAGATTGCTAAAATAGTTAGAAATATACATTAATTAATTGTATGTTTACAACCTTAAAAGAACTTTTAGAAATAATTATATTTTTTAAGTATAACACATTACGTATGTTGGATTATTATATAATCATTGTTTGATTATATATATATAATTATTGTAATATTATTTAAATAGTTTGACTTTTGTGGATTTTTCTTACGATTTTTGTGCATTTAATGTAGATGGATCGGTAATGGATGTACAACGTGGACCGACTGTCAATAGAGTTTATTCAAGGCGTGCATTTTTTGTGTGGCCGATGCCAACAAGCAAAAGGGTTTATACGTTGTGCATGCAAAAAGTGCAAAAACGAGAAGGAGTATTCTACATCAAAAATTATTCATGCCCACTTGTTTCAGTCGAGATTCATGCCTCAGTACAATTGCTGGACATCGCATGAAGAGGTGGGGGTTGCAATGGAAGAAGATAAAGAAGACGACGATAACATTCCGGACTGTGGTCAATACGATGGGTTTGAAGAGAATAGAGCAGGAGAGGTGGGCGGGGATGCTGAAGAAAATGACGGGCCGATGACCCTGGTCAAATGTTACACGACGTACAGGAGGACTGCGAAGGTGAAAAGGAGAAGCAGAAATTGGAGCGTATGTTGGCGAACCACAAAACGTCCTTGTACCCAGGTTGTGAACAGGGGCACAAAAAGATGGGTACCACATTGAAATTCTTGCAATGGAAGGCCAAAAATGGTGTCAATGACAAGGCATTTGGCGATTACTAAAACTCATGAAGAACATTCTTCCAGATAGAAACGAATTGTCGAAATCAACGTGCGAGGCTAAGAAGTTAGTCTGCCCTCTAGGACTGAAGGTAGATAAGATACACGCATATCCTAACAATTGTATCCTCTACCACGGTGAGGAGTACGAGAACCTAGAGGCATGTTCGGTTTGTACAAGATCAGACGAGATGATCCAGGCGAAGTTGATGGATGGCCTTCGAAGAAAAATGTTCCTGCTAAGGTGATGTGGTATTTTCCTATAATACCATGGCTGAAGCGTCTGTTCAGGAATAAAGAGCATGCAAGGATGATGCGCTGGCACGCGGAAGAACACCAACAAGACGGCATGTTGAGACATCTCGCCGATGGGTCACAGTGGTGAAACATCGACAAAACATTTAAAGACTTCGGCGAGGATGCAAGAAACCTAAGGTTCGGCTTAAGTACGGACGACGTGAATCCTTTTGGAGAGATGAGCAGCGGGCACAACACTTGGCCTGTAACGATGCGTATCTACAACCTCCCACTTGGCTATGCATGAAGCGAAAGTACATTCAGATGCCGGTTATTGTTCAAAGCCCGAAACAACCTGGTAACGACATTGATGTGTACCTGAGACCGCTGATTGAAGATCTAAAACTGCTATGGAAGAAAGAAGGTGTCCCCGTGTGGGATGAGGATAAACATGAGCAGTTTAACCTACGAGGATTATTGTTCGTTATAATGAAAGATTGGCCTGCACTTGGCAACCTATCCGAATAGGCAAACAAGGGGTACAACACTTGCACACATTGTATGGATTAGACCGAATGTATGTACCTAAATCACTGTGAGAAGGTAGTTTGCATGGGCCATCGTTGCTTTCTAGTTGTAAGCCACCCTGTCTGGAGAAGAGGCAAACTTTTTGATCAAAAGACAGACCATCGTACTAAGCCAAAGCATCGCAACGGATAGGCCGTGTTTACCATGGTGAAAGACCTCAAAGTAGTATTTGGAAAGGGACCTGGCAGCCAACCTATAGCAAGTGAAGGTGGTCACACGACGATGTGGAAGAAGAAGTCCATTTTCTAGGAGTTACCCTATTAGGAAGTCTTGGACGACCACCACGCAATCGACGTGATGCATCTCACTAAGAACCTTTGCGTAAACCTACTGGGCTTCTATGACACCCCAGGCTACAAAACCTCGGGATATCACTAAAACCCACTAAGCGACTAGCTGCTTTGCTAACTAGTAGCAGAAAAAATTTTAGCAACAACTCCCTTGTAATTTCAATAACACGAAAGCAGAATAATTAATAGATAAGTTGTAAGCAACCGAAACCATAAAGAATCATCCTAACAGTTCATCAGAGATGGAAATTTAAAATTACATCATCAACATTAAACTTCCACCACCAAAATTAACCAACAAGCTTTAAGGGATAACATTATTTTCAAGATTAGCAAATAAGATATTTGGAGAATCATGAAGTGTGGATCCGTGCAGCTACATCCCTTCCCCACATGACATGCCTCAGGTACCTGGTTGGGAAATACAAGGGTGAGATTCAAAAATCTTAGCAAGTAAACTTATTTTTAACCTCTTTAATGTCTTTCAATCTTAATGTTGCACCTCTCAGTGTATATAAAATCTTCCTTGCAGGAAAATGCTTTTATCATCTCAAAGCCATACAAAGTGAATCACGACGATGCGCCAGCCCGGACTGCCAAGAAACCAGCCGGGGGCATCAAAATCAAGAGTGATCCAGTCGGCAAAAGGGCTGCTGCCGATGAAGATATCAGCAAGTGGGCGAGTAAAAGGAGGCTGGTGATTGATGACTCAGATGATGATGTCCGAGCTCCTCAAGCTGAAGTGACCCCTTTGAGGCCATCACCCAAATTGGCACCCAAGATTTGCCGATCAACCAGGTATGTCTCATAACTGAAATCATGCCTTTGTTGACAACCTTTCTGCCTTGGTCCCGATTGCTCCCATATTTTTCCTTGCAGGAGGCCTCAAAACATAGACCCCACTGGGCAGAGTGAAGGCCCAAAGTCATCTGCAGCGGCTGAAAGACAAGGCCTGCGGAAAAAGAATGCCGGGGCCCTCTCCCGTCTGAGAGCGCTCCGAGTGAGAAGCCCCCACCTCCCGCTGAAGATGTCCTGCCGGGAGGAGCCCCCGATCGCCACCAGAAACCCCGTCGGAAACCGCCACCAATGCTAGTAAGTTCTAAAGCAGTCTTCTGACTTTAGTTTTCTATCTTTTTTTTCTTTGTCTTCATTTGTCTTCTTTAAATCGATCAGCCAAAGTGGAGGAGATCCCTAGGCTGCAATCTTCAGAGATCTGGGTTCCTCCGATCAAAATAGAGTGGCGCGACTCCGAGGGCTTGAAGCAGGGCATCGTCTTGAACAAGCAGAAGGAAAATAAAGAAAGAGACATGCTCGTAGACAGCCTGAATGAGGCTACCCGGCTTCTAAATGTAAGCATAGCTCTTCTCTGAACCCAGTCTACCCAACTTTGTCGGCCTTCCTCCGGTTCCAAGGCCTAACTGGAGCACTGTGCCGGTAGCTCAAGATTGGGATGAGGCCAACAAACTCTTGGCCAATATCCTGGAGATGAAGAAAAAAGGCCTTCGGGGAGAACAGATCACTTGGCACTTCATCAAGAACCGACTGGCGCCTATTAAGGAAAGATCCAAGCCTGCATTCGAGTATGAGGGCGAAAGGGATCCCAATCGGGAGGACCGCGACTCCTTGAGCTACGAGACCCTGAAGACTCGTATGTACAAGATCTTTTCTTCTGGGATCGCAGTTGAGCGCAGCCTCATGTTGCCTGTTCTCCCATTTAGCTTGTACCGTCCTCCTTCTCCGGTAAGCTGAAGAATTAAGCAGCTTGATCCCCATGCCATCGGCAAACTGAACAAACTCGTCCAATACGAAGATAGATCCCTGGTCTGTTGTTATTGTTTGTGGAACGCCAAATCGGTAGATGATATGTTCTTTGACAAACTCGATTGCGTCCTTAGAATCCACTTTCCTGAGGGGAATCGCCTCCACCCACTTTGTGAAGTAATCTGTCGCCACCAGGATGAATTTATGTCCTTTGCTTGAGGGTGGATTGATCTGGCCGATCATATCAATGCCCCATCCTCTGAACGGCCACAACTTAATAATTGGGTTCATAGCCGATGCTGGTGCTCGTTGTATGGCGCCAAACTTCTGACAATCCTGGCAGCCCATGTAATACTTGAAATAATCCTCCAGCATTGTCGGCCAAAAATACCCTGCTCGGCGAAGCAGCCACTTCATTTGTGGGCCAATTGATGTGTGCCACATATTCCTTCATGCACTTCTCCGATGGCCACTGTGGCTTGATCGGATCCCAAACACTTGAGTAGCACGCCATCAATCGTCCGATAATATAGATCTTCATCGAGCAAAACATATCTTAACACCTTGTATCGTAGCTTGTAGCCGATTGAGAGGGTTTTTTGAGATAGTTGTAAACTTCAAACCTCCAATCATCGGCTGTAATGGCGTCAATGTCTACGTCGATTTCTTTCAGCACCGGCCGATAGCCCGATGCCCCCTGAGCCAAGTCATTGGCCTCTGTGTTCTGCTCTCTGAGGATATGTTTCAAAGTAATTAGCTGAAAACCGTCCATTAATTCCCGGAATTGCTGATAATAGACCATCAGCACATCGTTTTTGCATTCGTATTCTCCTGATAATTGGCTGATGACCAACAATGAATCTCCCATTATTTCGATGGCGTCGGCTTCAACTTCTTTGAGTAGATGTAATCCTTTAAGGACGGCTTCATATTCGGTTTGGTAGATAGCAAAAGCAAACTCGAAGCTCACCCCCGGGTGAAATAATGATCAAGCCGATGCCACAGCCGTTGGCGCAAACCGAGCCGTCAAACGTCAAAGTTTTCACGTCTAGCAACCATCGGCTGAGATAGAAGATGGCTTTTTCTTTGCCGTCGACCTCTTGGATTAGGATGGAGCCAATTGATTTGTCATCGGCTGATAGGTACAGCTTGAACGGTATTCCCTTTTGTGGAGGCATTAAAACTGAAGGGGAACTCAGATAATCTTTTATGTTCTCTAACGCCTTTTGCTGCTCTGCCCACCATGTGAATGTTTGATCGGCTTTCAGCCGAAGCAGTGGTGTGAATGGCTCCATCTTTTCTGAGAGATTGGCTATGAACCGTCTGATGAAGTTTATCTTGCCGATCAATGACTGCAGTTGCTTTTTGTCCTTTGGAGGTTGAATTGTATTGATAGCATTTATGCTTCTTGGTGTAACTTCGATTCCTCTTTCATGGACAAGAAATCCCAAGAATTGTCCGGCTGATACGCCGAATGCGCACTTAAGCGGATTCATCTTCAAGCCATACTTCCTCGTCCGCACTAACACTTGTCTCAGATCGGCTATGTGGCCTTCTATCTCCCTTGACTTGACAACCATGTCATCAATGTATATCTCTACTAGCGAGCCGATCATGTCATGAAAAATGTAGTTCATGGCCCGTTGATATGTTGCCCCAGCATTCTTCAAGCCGAATGTCATTATTACCCACTCGTACAAGCCGATTGCACCGGGACACCGAAAAGCGGTCTTGTGGATGTCCTCATCGGTCATAAATATTTGATTATACCTTCATTGCCGTCCATGAAACTAATAATTTTGTGGCCTGAAGTAGCATCTACGAGCAGGTCAGCTATC
Source organism: Oryza australiensis (assembly GCA_019925245.2). NCBI lineage: Eukaryota > Viridiplantae > Streptophyta > Magnoliopsida > Poales > Poaceae > Oryza > Oryza australiensis. Next base: position 1,810,402 of record JAIFGZ020000436.1, read on the forward strand.
AGCATTGGGTATTCGTCTTTAGGGGTGGCCTTGTTTGGATCTCTGAAATCGATGCACACCCTAAGTTTACCCTTTTTCTTCAGCACTGGGACAATATTTGAGACCCACTCGGCGTATCGGCAAGGCCGAATGAACCCTGCATCATATAGCCGAGTGATTTTGGCTTTAATTGCATCATACATATCAGCCTTAAACCTCCTGGGAGGCTGTTTGAATGGCCGATAGACTGCCTTAATCAGCAGCTGATGGACCACTATTGATCGGCGGAGGCTATGCATCTCGAAGTACTCTCAAGTAAAACAATCTTTATATTCTTTTAAAAACTCAATAAGCTGGGATCTACAATGAGGAGACAGATTTTTGCTAATGTACGTCGGCCTCGGCTTATCACCAGAGCCGATGTCAATTTCCTCTAATTCGTCGGCCGACGTGAAACCTTGCCCGAGCTTGCCATCGTCTTCGTCTTCGGTGTCCATGCCGAAGACGCTTGAGCCCTCCACCATGTCTTGTTCAAAGCAGCAGCTGCGGCTCGTCATCTCCAATTGGCTATATTGTGAAATTGGACACATTTAGAAAATTGGCTTGCCAGATTTTCCCAGACAAACAATCGTTGCCTTCGATTTCCCAAAGTGGCAAATCGGCACTGATGACGCTGACTGACCTATCGGTTGGTACGATCTCGTTCTTGTCGCCGTCCCATTGGATCATGCTCTGATGCATTGTGGAAGGAATGCAGCTGTTAGCGTGTGTCCAGTCCCTTCCGAGCAGCAGGCTGTAAGATCCCTTCCCGTCGATGACAAAGAATGTTGTGGGCACGGTCTTATTGCCGATGGTCAGTTCGACGTTGAGGACACCTTTGGTCTCCGATGGGTTGCCGCCGAAGTCCTTGAGGACCATGTTGGTCTTTATCAGGTCTTCGGCCCCCTTGCCTAGTTTTCTGAATGTTGCGTAAGGCATGAGCTTGACTGCAGCTCCCCCGTCAACTAGCATCTTGGAAATCGGCTTGCCATTGACGAATCCTTTAACGTACAATGGCTTCAGGTGCCGATTTTTGGTCCCCTCGGGTTTGTCGAAGATAGTCTGGTCCGGTGAGATTGCTAGTTTCGCTAGGTCGTCTTCAATGGTGTCTGTATCGGCTTCAGGAGCACTGAACTCGGCTGGTAACACGAACACCATGTTAACCGATGCAGAAACTTTGCCTTTCCATTTGGCTGCCCTCCTGGCTTGATCGGCTGGGCTTTCCTCGGCTTGCTCTTCGTCGACTGCGGCAGTTTTCTTTTTTCGTACCCATCGCCTTTTGATCTTACCCAGCCGACGGCGCTGTTCGTGGATCATTTGCTGAACTTCGTCTTCTCTCCCTTCACGCTTAAGTCGTTGAACTCTTCTGTGGAGATTATGGCAATCGGGTATCTACATGGCAAGCTTATCCAACTAGAGGTAGGGATAGATTGCGCCTGCCATATCTGTAAACCGAACATGACTTGGGTGTTACGATTGCCGATAGAGATAAGGCAATCGGCCTATAGTCACGGTTTGGTAAGATTGAGGGAACCGACTTAGAGTAAGATAGGGTTTCCGATCTATAAGCCCTCCTGCCAAGACTATATAAGGGGGGTAAGGGGCGTCCCTTGAGGGATATCAGACATCCTATGCTAGATACGATTTCATAAGCGAGAGCTTTAGACACACGAGATCAATAAAGACACTCGGCGGATCGAATCCACCGAAACAGGAGTAGGGTATTACCTCACGAGAGGGCCTGAACCTGTCTAAATCTTCTTCTCCGTCTAACCCATTGTGCTTGGCGATCTTGACTGCGACCCCAGAAATTATATTGCCGAAACCAAGTTTCGACAGTTGGCGCGCTAGGTAGGGGACCGTGCGTCGAGACTTCTTCAACAATCTCGCCGACAAGCGTGATGGGATCTCCTTCAAGACTCAGCCATTTCGCCGCCTACTTCGTCAACAATTCCTCCTTCGACTCGGATTCAGACCAGTTGGAAGGAGAAATCCACTCAACGCCGTTCGGACTCCCGAACAGCGCTAAGATCTACAACGACGTCTTGAAGACCAAGATGCAATCTACTCTCTCCAACGAAGGACTTCTCTCGGCACCATTCGGATTACCGAATACCGCCGAAATCTGCGCCAACCTTCTCACCTCCCCGACGGAGGCGATCTACTCGGACGAAGACCTTTCGGTGCCGTTTGGGCTACCAAATGCCGTCGAGATCTACAGCAAACTTCTCTCCCCCGAGTCGGTGGCGACCCACTCGGAGGAGCCCGCATCCCCAAGCTCTGACTCGGACTAGAATGAACCAGACCGGGGCTACCCAGGACCAAGGGAGGTCGCCGTCATCCTCCCGTCATTCGGCTCCTGCTCATCTTCGGAGCTCAACGGATACCTCAGCTCAACCGGCTTCGACGACCTCTATGGCATCCCCTCTGACGAAGCCGACAACTCCGACTGCCGCATGGACTATGAGCCGAAGTGCTTTGATGTCCTCATGGCCGAGCCGGACGAATCCGACTCAGCCATTGCCAGGAGGCGTGCTGAAGAAGAGAGGAGCCAAGATTGAGCACGAGCGCAAGACGGCCGAAGAGGAGAAGCAACGCAAGGACGAGGCTGACAAAAGGAAGCAGGATCTATGTGCAGCCGGACAATCTGCCCAGGAGGCCATCCTCCAAACACGGGTTCGCAACACCAACATTTTCCAGACGCCACAGCAGAACGCTATTGCCGCGCTCACGCTCTTGGACACCGTCATGGAGACGGCACCCGCCAATGTGACTCCGATACTCGACAAGATAAAGACCATCGTCGCCGCCATAGCTGACGGCCACCCCACCACCTCGGCACGAAGGCCGACTGAATCTGTGGCCGAAACGCCAGACAAAAGCCGGCTTCCGCCTCTAAGGTCAGGAGACTATAAGAGGCCCGAGCCAGACCGGTCGACAACCAGGCCAAGAGGCCCACCCCGCGAGTCCACACAGAAGTACCAGGAGCAAACGGCCGATTCCCGCGACAAACGACATGGACGTCCACCCGTCCACCATCGCGTCCGCCGCAACAATAGCTCTAGCTATCCAACCAGCCAACCAAAGACCCCGCCGAGTGATCTGCGGGAAGTCCTCGATCGCCGCTACCAGGAGCGGGACCGACGCACTCGGGAAGATCGGAGGGGATCACCCGATAGCGGCGACGACGGAGTTCCGGCCTTCACTCGGGAGCTTCGCCGAGTACATTGGCCGAGTGGTTTTAAGCCCACAGGAATTGAAAGGTACGACGGCAAGACCGACCCCGAGTCATGGCTTACCGTCTACACTCTCGCCATCCGCGCTGCAGGTGGCAACAATAAAGCTATGGCCAATTATCTTCCAGTGGCCTCGCTAACTCAGCCAGGAACTGGCTCACGAGCCTGCCAAGAGGCTCAATCGGCTCGTGGAGCGAGCTGAGGGACCACTTCATCTCCAACTTCCAGGGGACCTTCGAGAGGCCTGGCACACACTTCGATCTATACAACATCATCCAAAAGCCGGACGAGCCTCTGAAGGATTACATCCGTCGTTTCTCCGAGAAGCGTAACAAGATCCCCAACATCACCGATGACATCATCATCGCCACCTTCCAGAAGGGAGTCCGTGATGAACTGTTAATCGGGAAGTTCGGGCGCAAACCACCGAAGACGGTGAAACAGATGTTCGAGACGGCGAATTCATACGCCAAATCCAACGACGCCATCAAGGCCGCCCGTCAAGGCCGGCCCGACAGGAGGGAAGACAAGCAGGCGGGAGGAAGCCGCAATCCTAAGAAGGATAACGGCAACAGCAACAACCAGGCCCAAAAAGATCGCAAGCGCCGATCTGAGGACCTAGTGGCCGCAACCTCCAACACTCAACGCCATCCCCGAGTCGCCGCCTACGACGCCATCATGAACGCCCAGTGCACTCACCATCCCAATCATAAGCACGCGGCGAAGGACTGCTTCATCTACAAACAGTTCGCCGAGCAGTACGCGGCGTAGCTCACCAAGAAGCCGATTGATGAGGCCGGTCCGTCGGGCGCCAAGAAAAACAACGCGGCTGAGAACGCCGAACCTTTCCAAGACCCTGTGGGAGAGCTCAACCACATCTTCGGGGGGCCGCTAGCCTATGAATCCAAGAGGAAACAGAAGCTAACCGACCGAGAGGTCAATGCGGCTCAACCCGAAGTCCCTCAGTACCTACGATGGTCGGAGATGGCCATCACTTTTGACCGCTCGGATCACCCTGACCGAGTGGTTCATCCGGGGCGCTATCCACTCGTCCTAGACCCCGTGGTCCGCAACATCGAGCTCAAGCGCGTCCTCATCGATGGGGGCGCCCTCAACATCTGTTTGCCAAGACCATGGATGAGATGCGCATCCCGAGGGCCGAACTAAAGGCAAGCTCAGCCCCTTCCACGGAGTCGTCCTGGGCTATCGTCTACACCACTCGGGCACATCTCCTCCCGGTCACCTTCGGAGCCCGAGAGAACTTCCGAACGGAGAACGTCACTTTTGAGGTGGCCGACTTCGAAACAAAGATACCACGCCATCATTGGAAGACTGCGCTTGCCAAGTTCATGGCGATCCCACATTACACCTACCTCTCGCATGAAGATGCCGGGTCCCAACGGCGTCATCACTCTTCGCAGCGATGTGAAGCAAGCCTTCACCTGCGATAAGGAGAGCTGCGACATGGCCCAATCTCGCGAGAGATTGCGTGGCCAACAAGAAGTCCGATTGGCTGCATCAACTTCGCAGAGGGCGAAGTCCCCGCGAAGAAGATAGCCAAATCGGGATCCGCGACGCCAAGACCAAGAAGATCTCCCCGATCCGTCGGATCCCTCAAAACGCCGTAATTGGCGCCGAGCTAGATCCCAAATAGAAAGCGCGCTCGTCACCTTCCTCCAAAATAATAAAGATGTTTTTGCTTGGAAACCATCCGATATACCGGAATTCCTAGGGAGGTGATCGAGCACTCTTTGCACGTCAAAGATGACGCCAAACTGATAAAACAACGATTACGCAATTTGCGCAGGACCGAAAATACGCTATCAAGGAAGAGCTCGCAGAACTCTTGGTTGCCGGCTTCATTAAAGAAGTCCTTCATCCCGACTGGTTAGCCAACCCAGTCCTAGTCCGCAAGAAGACGGGGCAATGGCGTATGTGCGTTGACTATACTGACCTCAACAAAGCCTGCCCCAAAGATCCATTTGGGCTGCCCGTATCGACCAAGTCGTAGACTCAACCGCCGGCTGCCAACTCCTGAGTTTCCTGGACTATTACCCAGGCTATCACCAGATCAGCTTGAAAGAATCCGACTGCCTGAAGACATCGTTCATCACGCCGTTTGGGGCCTACTGCTACATCACCATGCCTTTCGGCCTGAAGAACGCTGGCGCCACATACCAACGCATGATCCAAAGATGCTTCCAGACGTAGATCGGAAAGAACGTAGAAGCTTATGTCGACGACGTTGTCATCAAGACCAAGTAGAAAGAAGACCTGATCGCTGATCTAGAAGAAACTTTTGCAAACATCCGGGCCTTCAGAATGAAGTTGAACCCGGAGAAGTGCACTTTCGGGGTTCCATCAGGCAAACTGCTCAGCTTCATGGTGTCACATCGCGGCATTGAAGCTAATCCGGAGAAGATCAACGCTATCTTGAGCATGAAGCCCCCGAGTAATCAGAAAGACGTCTAGAAGCTCACTGGCTGCATGGCAGCACTAAGCCGCTTCATCTCTCGACTCGGCGAACGAGGCATGCCCTTCTTTAGATTGCTGAAGAAGACAGGCGACTTCCAGTGGACCGCAGAAGCCAACAAGGCCTTTGAAGATTTCAAAGAGTTTCTTACAACGCCACCCGTCCTGGCCTCGCCTCAACCCCAGGAACCTTTGCTGTTGTACGTTCAGCCACTCACCAAGTGGTTAGTACGGTCCTCGTGGTCGAACGCGAAGAAGAAGGACGGGCTCAGAAGATTCAGAGGCTGATCTACTTTGTTAGCGAAGTGTTGGCAGGAGCTAAAATTCGCTACCCTCAGGTACAAAAACTACTCTATGGTGTCCTAATAACCACGAGGAAGTTGGCACACTATTTTCAGGGTCACTCGGTCACCATCGTCACTTCCTTTCCACTCGGCGATGTCATCCACAACCGGGAGGCGACTGGGCGCATCGCCAAGTGGGCTCTAGAGCTGATGCCTTTGGACTTGACTTTTAAGGCGAGGACGTCCATAAAGTCACAAGCCTTAGCGGATTTCCTGGCCGAGTGGACTGAACAACAAGAGAACATACCTCGAGAAGACCTCCAACACTGGACCATGCACTTCGACGGATCCAAGAGGATCACCGGCTTAGGAGCAGGAGTTGTGCTGATCTCCCCGACCGGGGAAAGGCTAAGATACGTCCTTCACCTCCACTTCTCCGCCTCTCAGAACGTTGCCGAGTATGAAGCTCTGCTACATGGACTGCGTCTCGCAGTTTCACTTGGAATACGTCGGCTCATCGTGAAAGGCGACTCCCAGCTGGTCGTCAACCAAGTAATGAAGGACTGGTCCTGTCTAAACGACACCATGGAGGCCTACCGACAAGAGGTCCGCAAACTTGAAGACAAGTTTGACGGGCTCGAACTCTCACATGTCTTGAGGCACAACAACGAAGCAGCCGATGAGTTGGCACAATTCGGGTCCAAGCGCGAAGCTGCCCCAACAGATGTCTTTGTCGAGCACCTCTATGAACCAACCATCACGGCAAAGACAACTTCCAACGAACAAGCTGCAAACGAAGTCGCCATGACTGATGCCGACTGGAGGACGCCGCTCATCAAATTCTTAACTCAGCAAGAGCTGCCGGAGGACCGGGATGAAGCAAAACGCGTCCAACGTCGCTGCCAAGCATATGTCATGGTTGACTCCGACTTATACAAGAGAAGCCCCTCTGAAATCCTAATGAGATGCATCACACCCGAGGAAGGGAGGCAGTTACTTCAAGACATCCACTCGGGCATATGCGGAAGCCACGCGGCAGCACGCACTCTGGTCGGCAAAGCTTACAGGCAAGGTTTCTTTTGGCTTACCGCGGTCTCCGACGCGGACAAAGTCATACGAACCTGCGAAGGCTGCCAATTTTTCGCCCGACAGAGCCATGTCCCGGCCCAGGAGCTACAAACAATCCCACTATCCTGGCCGTTCGCGGTATGGGGCTTGGACATGGTCGGCCCCTTCAAGAAAGCTCCAGGAGGATTCACACACCTCTTCGTCGCAATTGACAAGTTCTCCAAATGGATTGAAGCCAAGTCGGTCGCCACAATTACTGCTGACAAGGCACGGGACTTTTTCCTCAACATCATGCACCGCTTCGGCGTCCCAAACAGAATCATAACTGACAACAGGACTCAATTCACGGGAGGCATCTTTAAAGAATTCTGCGAAGACTTCGGAATCAAGATCTGCTACTCATCAGTTGCCCATCCCAAAAGCAACGGACAAGTCGAACGAGCCAACGGCATGGTCCTCCAAGGCATCAAGGCCCGTGTTTTCGATCGCCTAAACCCTTACGTGGGCAAGTGGGTCCAAGAGCTTCCCTCGGTCTTATGGTCGCTGCGAACCACACCCAGTCGGGCTACCGGCCAAACTCCCTTCTTTTTGGTCTACGGCGCAGAAGCCATGTTACCAAACGAGATGGAGTATGAATCCCTCCGAGTCTGCAGCTTCAACAATGAATGCTACGACCCTGACTGAGTGGATGACCTCACCCGATTGGAAGAGGCCCGTGAGGCAGCCCTCATCCAGTTGGCCAAATACCTTCAAGGGCTCAGAAGATACCACAGTCGCAACGTTCGAGCACGAGCTTTCATCGTCGGCGACCTGGTCCTACACAAGATCCAGACCACCAAGGACCGTCACAAGTTATCCCCCTTATGGGAAGGACCGTACATTATCGCTGAGGTGACTCGGCCCGGTGCATACCGGCTAAAGCGTGAAGACGGATCTATGGTGGAGAATTCCTGAAACATCGAGCATCTTCGACGATTTTATGCCTAATTCGACTAATGCTTCATGTTTTCCTTGACTGCCAACCTCAAGCAAGATGACTTCTTGAGTTAGCAGTGGGGGGCTGTACATATGACAATAAAGCTTAAGTTTTCCTCATCAACTTCTGTGCATGATTTGGTTTATCATTGTTTAATGTTCTTCGATTCGAGTTCAGTGTCTAAGGACTGAGAGTTTTCTGATGACCTAATCGAGCCTAGGCTTGGTGACAGTCAGACGAAAATTACTTAAGAAATTTCACACAAAAACTCGGATCAAGGCATTAACATAAATAAACTAAATATATCGCAGGTTCTACTTTAGAGCATCACGATCAACACGACATTTACAAGACAATGTTCGAAAGATAAATCAAATCCGGAAATTGTTCACTACATCGATGGAGATCTTTTTCGCCGACTCCTGCGCCTCACTCTCCAAGGCCTGCTCATCTGTGGTCCCGTCAGTGAAGCCCTCCCCGACCGAGTGGATATCCACTCGGGGGTAAAGGGACTTAGTCTACGCAAGAGCGGACCAGCCCCCATGTTGGCGGCTTCGGTGATGTTGGCTAGATACGCGGTCGGAGCCCTCCGCAGCTTGTCAAAGACTTCAATTGGGTCCAGTGAGTGGTCCCGACTCCATGATGGAACAAAGATAGCAAGATTGGCGCAGCAGCATTGGCGACCTCTTCCCGGGCCTCCCCGGCTCGTTTGACCCGCTCGAGCAAGACGTCATATTGAGCTCGGGTCTTAACCTTGTAAGCTGCCAAAAGCATCTGATCATGCAAAGCACTCGGAAATAAGGCAGCGCAAGGAATGTTACTTCAAAGAGGCTTACCTTCAAACTCGGCCTCCATTTCGGCTTTGTCGAGGCTGACTGCCTCCAGCTGGACTTGAAGCGAATGGATCTCCGAAGAATTTTCTACAAGAAAAGAAGATCATCAGTAACCAGGGTCAACATGAGAATCATGAAGAAACTCGGAGAGACGAGCTTACTCCTGATTGATCCTCGGAGGTCGAGGTTCGCCTCCCGAAGCTCCGCGATCTCTCTCCTTAAAGCCGCCTCCCTCGACGCGGCCTCCTCCTGAGTGGTTTTCAGCTTTCGCTGAACGTCCTCTAAGGAGCTCAAGTGAGGAACCAGCTTCTCTAGCACCTCGGACTTCGCCATGGAGCGGCAGTACTCCTTCTGCGCGTGAAATCCGAAGAGTGACCGACTGGAAAAGGATGATAACACAATAAAAGAAAAGACTAAGGCTTGCGTTGAGTAGCCGAGTCGCCGTTCAAGCTTTCGACAAGGGCATCCCTTTCATCTCTCTCAGCTTGCCTGTCCAGGATGATGCCCTGCCTTTGACCTTCCGAGTCCCGCCACTCAATCTTGATTGGGGGAACCCTGGTTTCAGAAGACTGTAACCTGGGGATTTCCTCCACTGTGGCTGGCGGATAGGAAGAACAAATGAAGATGTGAAAGATTCAAACTAAAAGTACAAAGAGGAGATCTCGATACAAGACTCACCGGCTTGGTCGCGCGCTTAGGTGGAACAGCCCGCGGCCTCCTCCCTCCGGCTCTTCGCCGAGTGACCTTTGGATCGGGGCCGAGCCGTGGTCGGAGGTTTCCGGCTTTCGATTGGCTTCCACTGGGACGTCCCGCTGGCGGTCGGGGCTCCTTCCTTGGGGCATCCTTCTTCGAGGCGAAGGTTTTTGCCGGAGCGCCCTCGCTCGGATGCGGGCTCCGGGGCTTTTGCTCGCAGCTTTGGCACCTCGGGAGCGGCGGAAGGGTCGGCCCCTCACCCTCCCCGGCAGGATTTATGTCCTGGGGCCTCCTGCGATAACGAATACAGCTGGGTTGAAGACAAAGAAAGCTTTTTAACAAGAAAGTTCGGACTTCAGTCATGAAGCATACCTGGACGACCGGCGGATCTTCGGCGCCGTCCTCGGCGATCGCCTTGGAGGGGGAGTCTCAACTGGAGGAGCCGGGACGTCATCGTCTGAATCTTCGATGATGAGCCTCCTCTTACTCGCCCGCTTGTTTGTGTCCTCACTCGGGGCCGCCCGCTTTCCGACTGGATCACTTTGGATCTTGATCCCGCCGCCGGCTTCTTGGCAGGGCGACGCGGCGCGTCATCGTGAGGCACCTTGTACGGCTTTGAGGTAACAGAAGCATTTTCCTACAAGAAAAGTTCGCACAACACTAAGAGACAAGATATCAAGATTGAAAGACATTATGAAGCAACCAGTCAGCTTACCGGAGGAGGAGGCCGGTGGATGCTGAAGGGAAGAACCGGCAGAATGAGGGCATGCTCAACTGCGATTCCGGTCGAGAAGATCTTGTACATCCGGATCTTCAGGATCTCGTAGCTGAGTGGATCTGGATCTTCCCGATTGGGGTCCTTCCCGCCTTCGTATTCGAAGGCTGGCTTTGACCTCTCCTTGATTGGAGCCAGTCGGCACCGGATGAAGTGCCGAGTGATCTGCTCGCCGCGAAGACCATTCTGCTTCATTGCCAGGATCTTTGCAAGCAGTTTGTTGGCCTCGTCCCTATCTTGGGCCACTGGAACGATGCTCCAAGTAAGCCTGGGGACAGGGGGAAGGCTGACGAAAGCTGGCAGGCTGGGTTCGAGGTTGCTAATGTAGAACCAGCTCGCATGCCATCCCTTATTGGAAGATTTTAAGGGAAGAGAGAAGTACTCCTTGCGGAGAGATCCGCGGAGTTGGAAACCTGCCTTGCCAACAACGCATGGGTGGTCCTTGTTCGGATGCGGCTTGAGATAAAACATGCGGCGAAAGAGTTGTAAGTGGGGGAGGATGCCAAGGAAGGCTTCACATACATGAATGAAAAGAGCGATGTGAAGCATGGAGTTGGGGTTGGTGGTAGAGCTGGAGACCATAGTAATCTAAAAGCCCGGAAGAACTCGGAGGTGGGAAGGCTGAACCCGCAATAGAAGAAAGAGGTGAATACAACGAGCTCACCGGTGTTCGGGGTTGGGAAGTCCTCACCCGCCGCCGGGCGCCAGCCCACGATCTCCTTTGGGGGAAGCACGCCGTGCTTCACCATCTCCTTGAGGGTAGATTCCCTCACATCCGATGTGGCCCATTGGTCAAATGGGATCCTCTTTTCTTCCGCCATGAGTGTGGTGTGGATGGGAAGTGGATCCGGTCGGAAAGGATGGCGATTTGAGCAAGAGATCTTGGAAGATTGGCTACGGAAGCTGTTTGTGGCAAGAAGCGAGCTCTTGGATGGATGGATTTGGGAGCGCGCGAGTCTAGAGTTCTTCGCAGGAAACTGGTGAACAGTGCTGCAAAAAGAGGAATCTTTTGGAAGATGAAGAGGCGGGGATGACCTCGAGCCTTTATAGAAAGATTTGAGGGTTGCGCTAGGTTTTCTTGTGATTGGGCCGAGCCCATGAGAAAATCTGCGGCCCAGTTAAGGTGTGGCCCGACGCGTGTCCTTAGAGACTTAAGCGGATGAGCTTAAGCAGATTTGCCCCGGCAATATGCACGTGTCCGAATGCCCTGTACCTTTGAAAATCCTTTCATACCGCGGTTTGCTTGACTTCATGAGAAGCTAGCATGATGCAATCGAGAGGTGACCAACAGTAAGTTTTTTATAGCCGCCTTGATGACAAGGGCTGTTTGGTTTTTTAGCATTTGATCAAACGATCATATCAATGCTATTTTTCCACCTTGGTGAAGATCTTTATAGATTAAGACCAGTATTATGGCAAAAGCTATTTAATAACTTGGTCATATTTTTCATATGATTGAAAGAACTTGTTTTCCCATGAGGGACGATTAAAATATTTGTTCCGGGATGACTCGGGCAGATCCACTCGGATAAGCATGAGCTTACCAAGTGCTTTTACTCGTAAGGGTTGACTGAATTATTTGTTCTGAGATTACTCGGGCAAATTCACTCGGATAAGCACGAGCTTGCCGAGCAATTAGGTTGCTTTAGCATGAGCTAAGCATCCACATGGGAGTGATTTTTTATAGTTCTTGACTATATGCTTAGTATGTTTTTGACTAATCACATAGTCGGGGGCTACACCTAATTAGGTGCATCAGGAGATGCACCTAGATATTTATTTTTGAGAATTTTTAGATATTTTCTAGCCCTTCACAGTCTTTGGAGCCACTCGGGAAGATTCAGGCAGAGATGATGGAATCACTCGGCGTCAAAAGCACTCGGTCAAAGAGATTTTTGGCTGTGTGCTGTTTTGGTTTGAAGTTGAGCTGTCTCGTCGACTGCAAAGGACTCGGGGGCTACTGTGGAGATTATGGCAATCGGGTATCTATATGGCAAGCTTATCCGACTGGAGGTAGGGATAACGCCTGCCATATCTGTAAACCGAATATGACTTGGGTGTTACGATTGCCGATAGAGATAAGGCAACCGACTTAGAGTAAGATAGGGTTTCCGATCTGTAAGCCCTCCTCCCAAGACTATATAAGGGGGGTAAGGGGCGTCCCTTGAGGGATATCAGACATCCTATGCTAGATACGATTTCATAAGCGAGAGCTTTAGACACACGAGATCAATAAAGACACTCGGCGGATCGAATCCACCGAAACAGGAGTAGGGTATTACCTCACGAGAGGGCCTGAACCTGTCTAAATCTTCTTCTCCGTCTAACCCATTGTGCTTGGCGATCTTGACTGTGACCCCAGAAATTATATTGCCGAAACCAAGTTTCGACATCTTCTTTTATGCGTCTTTGTGAAGAGATCGGACGGGCACCATTGGGGGTTGCCCGATTCCTCGTCGTCAGCCTCTTCATCGTCGCGGTTTTTGCCATCGCGGTTTTCATCGACGAAGAAGTCTTGGTGGATCAGGCCGAGCCAATCATGGATAGACCGCCGCCTTTGGTTTAGGTGAACGGCTCTGGGGATGAACCAGTTTGGGCTTGCAGCCGATGAGCTCCTATGCTCATCGTCGTGGCGATCGTTGCATGCTGGGCAATCGTCCAGTGTTGGCAGTCTCATGTCGGATTCCTAGCAGTACCTGAAAAAATCACAATGCCATTGTGGATCGACACTGTTGTGGTTTACCTCGTATCGGTGGCTTTGGGTATTCGGCTCGCGCTGACGAGGTGCTTCATTGTAAGCTTCTTCCTGCCGAGACCGGTGCTGATGACGGTATCGGCTATGTTCATGGATCGGCCGTCGATCAGCCGATCTGATAACTGGACGCACAATATTAATTGGCGCGGCATGACATCCAATCTGCTCGTCTTCTGCCTTGACCCCGATCGATGTGTTGACTAAGCCGTGCACCATTCTGTTCTGTCGATCAGCTTGCCTGGGGCCGGCTTGGACCGTGTTGACCGGAAAAGGATTGCCGTCTACTTTCATCGGCCGATTTGAATCGGTGAACTTCAGCTTCTTGGCCTCAATTGCCGACCGGATTTGCTGAAGACTTTGTAGTCGTTGGTGGCGTGGGATGTGGAGTTGTGCCACTTGCAATATTTTCTTTTTCTTCAATTCTTGTACGACGGGATCACGTGATTTTCAAGCAACCGAATCGCTTCTCCTTGAGCAGCAAGTCGGAAATCCTGTCAGCCTTGGTGATGTCGAAATCGTATCGTTCTTCCTTGGCCATCTTCAGCAGCAATTGGCAGACGATGGTCTTTTTGTTCTTGGCCCATTCGGCTGCCGCCACTTCTGCGTCATAGTCGTCGGACTCGTAGTCTAATTCGACGACGACCTGAGCTATATTTTTGACGGCCTTCCTGGTGTCTTGGAATCGCTGCTCGTGGGCCGTCACCTTCTGCGCCAAGTGGGCTAAGCTGTCGAAGTCCTGCGCAGAGAATCACTCTCGGATCGGCGCGATTAAACCATGAAAGGCCAAATCGGCCAGCTGGGCATCCGATAGCACCAGGTTGTAGCATCGGTTCCTCATCTTCCTGAAGCGTTGGATGTATTCTTGAACCGATTCATTGTGTTTTTGCCTGATGCTGGTGAGGTCCGACAACTTCATCTCGTGGTTGCCGGAGTAGAAGTAGCTGTGGAATTGCTTTTCAAGATCGGCCCAGCTCTGAATCAAGTTGTAGGGCAATGAGGAGAACCAGGTAAAAGCCGATCCTGAAAGAGAAAGAGGGAACAATCAGACTCTCAAGGCGTCTGTAGCCGATGCTTCGCTGCACTGTGCCAAGAATCGGCTAACATGCTCGTAAGTTGAAACGTTGTCCTGCCCTGAGAACTTCAAGAAATCTGGGATCTTGTATCGGTTGGGCAACGGGATCCGCTCGAAGTGCTCTGGATAGGGATACCTATACATGTTTCCTGAGTCTTTCGACTGAATTGATCGCGCATGACATTTGCAATCAGATCAGCACAGGTCCGGTCGTCCTGCTGTATCGGCTCATATGGGTCATACGGCGCGAGGGCTTGGCCGATACAGCGGTGGTGGCATCTGAGGCCTGTAATGATGATCTTGACGGCCTCCTTGGTACTGGTAGTGATGATCAGCGGGAGGCGGTCGATGCGCCGGTGGTGGCGTTGGTGGTCCTGGAAACAGCTATCGGCCACCGGCGTTGTACCTTCTATCTGGATCAATCGGCTCTGACCGCCGATTATCGTTGAACATGATAGCAATCTGATCTTGGGGCAGCGGCTGTTGTCGGTTCAACATAGTAATTGCTGGCCTTATAGCCGTCACCTGGATTTGGCTGACCGAGGACCCCTCCTGGCGACCCTTGTTGTGCTAGTGGTGGGACTGGCCGATCCTGTGTGACCAACGTCCTGTAACCAGGAAACTGGCCGTCTGTGAAGTACGTCGGCCCCCGTTGCAGCTGGTCGGCTATCGTGGCGTCGACCACAGTAGCGATCATGTTATTGAGAGTGTTGACCAGGATGCTACTTTGGTTGACTAGCGCGTGATGGACGGCCGAGTCGATCCGGTCTTGTAGAGAATATATAGCCGAATCGTCCTGTTCCTGGGTCGGCTCCTCCATCTTCTGTTTGCCTTTTGTCTCACCAGAGGAGGATTCCGTAAGGTCGTTCATGCTGAACTTATATTTTTGGTGCACGGCCCCAGATCTTGTTTGGGTGAAAGATTGCAAGTAGTTAGCCTGGAGCTCTTTCACCATCTTCTTATAATCGGCTTGCTGTTCAGCCGATAACTGCTCCATATTCACAGGCATGATGTTGTCCTGGGAAACGTTGGGGCTCTTGGAGTCGACCATCTTGCCGGCTGAATCTATGCGTTCGAGTCGAGCCGACAGAGAATGTCCCACTGGGTGTGCCAAGAAGCGTGTTGATGAGAAATTTCTCTCACACGCTGGCCTGGGAGATTTGCTTGACTTCAGTGCAGGTCCTTCTCGGCTGCATGTGCTGTGCAGGGCGTGCCAGTTGGTTTGACCTGTTAACCAACAAGAAAAACAAGGAAATATACATTAAGCGTTAGGTTAGATCCCCACGGGATCGGCTGAGGGAATCCATGAGCATATATATGCTATCCTAAAATATATTTAAGCCAAGCGACTGGAATGGATCGGCTATACCAAGACAGCATCGGCCGTTTAACCTAAATATATGTATGAATCGACAACCTAGCCGATACTGGAAATCTAACAATGAATCGGCTAGTACTCCGATGAATCTTATGGAAAGATATCATTCTTGAATCAGGTGCATAGCCTGGGAAATCGGTCGTCGGCTGTCGATGGCGGGCCGATTTCGGCTGATAACGTCCAACAAGAATGCGATCTTAGCATAAGAGACAGTCCTAATATAAATCTAATAATAAGTATATTAAAAGAAATATATCAGGGTAGATAAGGCCGGCTGAAGCCCCTGCACTGTCTCTAAAAGATATAAATATAGCCGAACAGATCATTGGCAGTTCTAAAAACGACTTAATAGTTAAAACCTGATGCAACATTAAGTATAAAAAGAAAAACCTGATCTATTGTAGCCGATTTATATTTCTCGAAATGGTGGATACCGCATATAAACCAGCCAACCTTTAGATCTAGCCCTATTGGCTGCAAGTTCTTGATAGAACTAGCCAATGGAAGGATAGATCTAAACATTGATCTAATTTATATGCGCTATATGATTAATAGCGTGGTACAAACTCCTGAATCTAATGTGTCATTACGATGGAAGCACTAGAAACAGCAGATCATGCCACTAATGACAAGCATTTACCTGGATTTGGGGATCGAAACGATGGAGCCCATAGCCAAACAAATTACTCGTCTGAAGAAAAGGGTTGGCGATGCGCCAAAAGTTTGATTGATTGTGATTGTGTTTTTTTTCATATTACAAGAGGTCTCAGGTCCTATTTATACCCAAGATACAATTATCTGTACAAACCCTGAACTCTATCTAAAGTACTGTTTAAAACACGATGTTATCCGGAAAGGATCCACACCGCTTTACGATTAACAGTTTAAACAAACTCCTAGATTACAGATACAATTGTCGTTACAGGACTCTATCCATAGATGGCAATATCGTTTAACGCGCAACCAATAACCGAATCTTCTATTTATCCTCAAACTGCTGCACCAGAAACGGTTTTATCTCTTTAGGACCTGGAATCGGCTATCGGCTGCCCTTGTCCGATCCAACCTTAGCCGATTGGCCTCGCAGCCGACCACTTCTAAGCCGATGCAGCCTCTGTTTCTCTACCAAACCAGCCGATCCGATTTTGCTTCGTCTTTGCAAAGACCTAGGGATTCAACTACCAAATTTCAGTGTTAACAGCTACGATCTTCTCCGCCGTAGGCTCCACGGCGACGTAGATGTCATCGACATCGCCCTCCTCTGCGCCAGCAGGCCACCCTTCGGCAACCGCTTCGACGTCAGCTTAGGGATACAACTTCTGTACCACACCAAGGACGTGTGTCACCGCCGTCTTCGCCACGCCCTGAGCGAAGGTCCAGAGAAGCTCCCGACCATTCAGCAGACGTGCCTAGAGCATGTTGTTGTTCGGTGTGGCCGACAACGTGTCGGGGTCGATGGTGGCGAGGAGTGCTCGGGCCACTTCCGAGCAGATCTCCCAGCGCCTATTGACCATCTTGAGGTTGTCCCGAAGCTGGCCGGCTTGACGATGCATGCTTGTCAGTAGGCCTGGTTAGTAAAAAAAGGTTGGCCAGAGCATGCTCCAGAGACAACAATAAGGGAAATAAAAGGCTAGTACTTATGAACAGCCTCTGCCTGCCCGGCCTGGAGCTCGGCTATTTTGGCCAAGGCTTCATCCCTCACCGCCTCGACGGCCACCAACTTCCTCTCCGCCTTGACCCTCATTGCTTCCGATCCCGAACCATTGGCCTCGGCATCGTCGAGCGTGGTGGTTAGGTTTTGGAGGAGAGCCTGGGAGTGTCGCTGAAGATCAGCGGCCTCCTCGATGTGAGGGTCGATGCCCGACGGCTACCTATTGATGACACTAGTCAGCGCACGTGACACCAACAAACAGGAAACGATAACAAAGAGAGGGAACACACCTGGTGGAGGAAATGAACCTCACAGCACCTCGCGTGGGATCTTCCTAGCCGGCCCTAACACCTGTATACTCGATTCCCCGCGTACATTAGGCTCCGCCTCCACGGAAGCGGATAACCATCGCTTCCCCTTCGGGTCGGCCGTCATCGTCGGACGCGGCAGAGCACCAACATCCTGATATGGCATCAACACCTGGCAGGTGATGTCCCAACAAAAGAACAAAAAGACAACAAAAGAAGAAGCATCTGAATAAAGGATGAAATCCAAGACTTACTTGCTGGCGACAGCCTTCGGGGCTCTCGCTCCTGCTCCAACCCTCAATGGAACTCAGCGACGAAGCCATGAGTCCTAGAACGCCTTGAGGGAGCAGAAGGTTGTGGAGCAACAGCGGGAGCCTTGAGGTTTTCTTTCGAACTGAAGGAATAGATAGCGTAAGGAGAAAGGAACCTAGAATGACCGGGTTTAAATAGGGAGCAATGATAGGCCTGGTGGCA
The DNA here is from genome assembly GCA_019925245.2 of Oryza australiensis. NCBI lineage: Eukaryota > Viridiplantae > Streptophyta > Magnoliopsida > Poales > Poaceae > Oryza > Oryza australiensis. Next base: position 1,828,395 of record JAIFGZ020000436.1, read on the forward strand.
CGAATCTCGAAAAACGTGCATAATGTCATTTATGACAGGCGCGGAGCATTCGAAGCATCCCCGCCCATCCGTCCGTGCCATGTCGCTCCTGGGAAAAACCTTGACTGTCGATTCCTCGAAATGGCAAATGGCACCCTCATGGCTTCCTTTTCCTGTCCCATCCCGTCGCAAAATGTTACGTCGGTTTTTGCACCCTTAGCGAGGCGTGGTACAACTCTGTAGAAGGATGTCAGAGTATCTCCTCTTTGACTTTGCTGACCGTCACTAGCCTTCGGGTCAGGATGTCAAGGACTCATGCGTGGGCTTTTGAGCTAGCCCACCGTCGGGGTCGGACTACTATAAGCCTCTAGGCAGTAGTCCTGACCGTACCACCGACCTCCACTACCTCAGGGCAGTGGTAATCACCAACTCGAGGGCTGGCTTCCAGGCAGACCCCCGATCAGGTTCGGGACTACCAGAAGCCTTCGGGCCATAGTGCCGACCACGAAGCTGACTTCCGTTGCCTTAGGGGAATGGACTTCAAGGACTCGTGCGTGGGCTTTCGAGCTGGCCCACCATCGGGATCAGACTACTATAAGCCTCTGGGCAGTAGTCCCGACCGCACCACTGACCTCCACTGCCTCAGGACAGTGGCATTCATCCACTCGGGGTTGGCTTCGGGTGAATCCCGGTCAAAGCCGAGGCCGCTTGCTGCCGCCCGGGGGTGGACCCGGCCAGCACACCAAATACCACTTGCCTCTGGGTCGTGGTTTCCTTAACTCCGTTTGTGGCCCATGGGCCACGATGAAGGCAACACGGGGACCATCGTATGCTCCCGGGTAGCAATCCCGCCGAGTCCAAAAGAGCCTTCGTTGGATCCCGGGCGATATTCACGTCGAAGGGTAAACGAAAGACACTCTTGGTGACTTGACCCTAGGTTCGGATGTGCCATCCGACCCTAGGCTCGAGGGCTACACCTACCAAGTGCACCTGGGCGACGCACCTATGAAATCAAGAACTTTCAAAACTTCAACAACCTGTGAGGAACTAGCACCTCGGAAGGTAACTTGACCCTAAGGCCGAAAATTCCATTCGCCCTTAGGCTCGGGGGCTACACCTGGCAGGTGCACCTAGGCGGTGCACCTACCAAAACCTTGGATCAATGCTTTGAGGATCCCTTGAGACGACAACAAAGAAGAAACTCTGATCCTAAGAATGGATGTTCCATTCCTCCTTAGGCTCGGGTGCTGTTGTGGGGGGTGTCACCTCGGGGGTACCCTATGGACTGGAATCTAAGTCCAACTAAAGTCAAATCCAAGAGTCCTCGGGATGAGGTCGATGGCCCAACCCCCTCCTACGAGGTCGGACGTCCTGACCTTTCCCCGAGTCCGACCTCAGTTCTCCTCTCTCAACCCCGACAACCACGGCCCGACCTCGACCATCCTCGGGACAAGACTTGGCCTGCAATAAGGAATGGGGAGGGGACAGCCTGGTAGAGACTGACCTCACTCGACAGCATAGTACAGGTGTTTCGGGTGGAGGAGGGATCCCAAGCCAAGGGAGAGAGCACAAGATGCCCACGATGTTTAGGATCTAGCAGACCGTTTTGTACCTTTTGATATGTTGTTTGAACTCACCTTTTAGCACATTAGACATAGCTTCCTTGGCCCCCAAGTTCTCCTATAATTGCCCCCTTTTAGCTATAAAAGAGAGGGCAGGGTGAGGGGGCCGGGGGGATGAAGGTTGATTCCGAACGAAACTCTAGCATCCTGGTTCTGAGTTCTTGGCCGGCTTGTCCTAAGCCCCCAAGAACTCTTCCTTGTAATTCTTGTTCATCATACACCCCAAGAAAGAACACTGGACGTAAGCCTATTATCCTTCGGGAGGGCTAAACCAGTATAATCCTCTATTTCTTTGCTCTTTGGCTCGTCTTAGGACTCGAGTCGACCATCGGATCCGTCGGAGGACAGCTTCTCTACCATTCTCTTTCACCTCCTTGGGCAGCCCCCTTGGAGGACTGTCGACCCACCCGTCGATAGTCACGGTGGTGTGGTCTAGTTGAGGTGAGGCGAGGGCGACCAAGGTGTTCGATGCGGTCAAAACGGGGAACCGAGTGAGACGGGTGAGACGAGGGCCGTGTGTAGGCATTGTCGGCTGTTGTGGAGTGGAGGAGGGCTAGTCTTGTGGTTGACGGCCATCAATGGTGCCATCCTTGCTTCCCCTTAATCCCTCAGTGAAGGATGATGCTCATCGTCACACGCAAGAACAGAGGCGAGAGGGGCCGTATCTACCTAACCCGAGGCACATGGCGTCGGGCTAGAGGCCAAGCGGTGGGTCTTGGTCACTGTTGAGCAACAATGCTACCCTGTGCAGCAAGGGATGCGGACACGAGCACGAGGCCGGGCGAGGTGATGGCCGGCGCCCACATGTTGTGCGAAAACTGGGTGATGACGATGTGGAGACGAGAGCGAGGGCGTAGTGCATTGAATGAGTGCACACAACGTCCTCTCCCCGTCATCTAGAGTGCACGGTGCATGGGACTGGAGCGAGCGGATGGGCACGGCTGCGTGGCGTAGCTGCTATGCAGCCGGTGCAGGTGCGAGGGGATGTGGCGTCCATGGCTTCTCGTGAGGTGCGAGCAGGCGTGTGGGCAGTGCGGCAGCAAGCGGGGACGGTGCACGACGGTGGTCCGTGAAGTGTTGGCATTCGGACCACATCCATCGTGTCACAGGACCGTGCCAAGCAGGTGTGCAGCGCGTCGCATGGGAGGAGCAGGGGAGGCGATGGTGGCTTGGCGGCACGGTTTTGGCTCGTTAGGGTTGGTACGCATGGTACGCATCTCTTGTTGATCTGATCATGGTTATTACTTTCATATAATCATGCTAGTTCCTATGATAGTTTTGATCTATTTAATTCAAAATTTAATTAAACAATTGCCTAATTCTTTAACAATCCAAAAACCCTATTTCAGGCAATCTGTTCAAATTTCTATAACTGGTTTTGCTGATGCACTGAGGCTAGAAAAGTTTTCTGGTGTGCACTTCAAAAGATGGCAAGCAAAGATCCGTCTCTGGCTTACTACTATGAATATATGGGAAGCGAGACTTGGCAAACCTGAAGGAGAGCTTTCTGCTGATGATCAAAAGAAGTTCTTGGATGCCAACAAGCTCTTCGTAGGATGCATTCTTGGCGTGCTCACTGATCGTCTGTGCGATGTGTACATACACATGATAGATGCCAAAGAGCTGTGAGATGCACTGGTTGCAAAATATGATGCATCAGATGCAGGCAGTGAATTGTACACCATGGAGAGCTTCCATGACTATAGGATTGTGAACAACCAATCTGTGGTGGAACAAGCGTCTCTAGATGTAGAAAAGAAGGCTCGGGCTAAGGATACTTTTTAGAAAGGAGGCGAGGGCCTGCCCAACGCCAATGTTGTCCAGAAATTCCCACAGGATAAGAACAAAGGGAAGAACCAGAAAATTCACAAGGGTGTGAAGAGTATTGCCTTCAAGAAGAAGAAGAATAAATCTGAGTTGACCTGCTTCACATGCGGAGGCTAGGGCACTTCTCCAAGGATTCTCCAAATTGTGTAGACTGCAAAAGGAAGAGAGTAGATAGTGAGTCAAAGACTGTCAACACAGTGACCATGGGAGAAGGGTACGGTAATTTAGCTACTATATTTTCAGTTTATCAATCTATAAGTTGGTGGTTTGATACTTGTGGCAATGTCCATGTGTGAGCTGACATATCTATGTTTTCTTCTTATCAGGCTCCCAAGGCTCAGTGATGATGGGAAACGGGTCACATGCGGTTGTTCATTGTGCTGGTACGGTATATCTGAAGTTTACTTCGAGAAAGATCGTGCAGCTCAAGAACATGCAACATGTCCCCTCCATCAACAAGATCTTAGTTAGTGCTCCCTACTTTTGAAGGACGGTTTTAAGTTATTCTTTAAGTCCAATAAATTAGTAGTGTCTAAGCATGCCTAGTTTATTGGTAAAGGCTATGAGTGTGGAGGCTTGTTCCGCTTTTCCCTAACAGATTTTAGCAATAAGTCAGTAAATAATATTTGTGGTCATATTAGTGATGATACAAGTGTTTGGCATTCTCGTTTATGTCAGTGAACTTTGGCTTGATGTCTTGGCTATCCAACATGCGTTTAATTTTAAATTTCACTATTGCCAAAGGTTCTAAGTGCAATCTAAGGAACAACAAAAACCTCACAAGATGGCTGAGGAGAGGAACTTGGCACCTCTAGAACTCATACATTCTAATATCTGCGAGATGAATGGTGTGTTGACAAAAGGTGGAAAGAAATATTTTATGACGTTGATTGATGACGCTACTAGTTTTTGCTATGCTTACTTACTACAAACTAAGGATGAGGCATTAAACTATTTAAAAATCTATAAAGCTGAGGTTGAGAACAAACTAGAAAAAAGATTGAACATTTTAGGTCAGATCGTGGTGGCGAGTTTTTCTCTAATATGTTTGATGAATTCTGTGAGAAACATAGCATTATTCATGAGAGGACGCAACCCTATTCACCCGAGTCAAATGGGATTGCCGAGAGGAAAAATCGCACGATGACCGACTTGGTTAACGCCATGTTAGACACTGCTAGTTTATCTAAGGCATGGTGGGGGGAGGCCTTGTTGACTGCATGTCATGTCCTGAATAGAGTTTCATATAGGAATAAGGATCAAATGCCATATGAAAGGTGGATTGGGAGAAAACCATCACTATCCTACTTCCGTACATGAGGATGTTTGGCTAAGGTAAATGTGCCAATTACCAAGAAGCGTAAGTTGGGACCTAAAATAGTTGATTGTGTCTTTCTAGGATATGCTCAGAGGAGTATAGCTTATAGATTTTTAGTAGTTAAATCTAATGTACCTGATATGCATGTTGATGCTATTATGGAATCTCGTAAAGCTACATCTTTTGAAAATATATTTCCTATGAAAGATATGCTTAGAACTTCTAGATTGTCATGAGAGATTTCTCCTGAACCTGTACCTCTTGTTGAGTCTTCTAAACTATCTAATGAGCTTGAGATTGTTCATGAGAAGGATAACAGTGAAGCAACTCCTAGAAGGAGTAAGAGGCCTAGGATTGCAAAATCCTTTGGTGATGACTTCACTGTGTACCTTGTGGATGATACTCCTACGACTATCGCTGAGGCATATGCATCTCCAGATCCGTATGATTGGAAAGAAGTTGTCCAAAGTGAAATGGACTGGATTCTATCCAATAAAACATGGGAGCTCACAGAACGACCCTATGGGTGTAAATCAGTGGGTTGTAAATGGGTGTTCAAGAAGAAGCTTAGGCCTGATGGTACAATTGAGAAGTACAAGGCTCGGCTTGTGGCTAAAGGGTATACACAAAAGGAAGGAGAAGACTTCTTTGATACGTACTCACCTATCGCTAGAATGACCACAATTCGAACATTACTTTCCTTAGTAGCCTCATATGGTCTGATCGTCCATCAGATGGACGTTAAGACAGCTTTCCTTAATGGAGAGTTGGATGAGGAGATCTATATGGATCAGCCTGAGAGGTGTGAAGATTATTAAGCCTGAAACAAGAACCTACGCAATGGCATGAAAAGTTCGACAGAACTTTAACTTCTACCGGATTTGTCATTAATGAGGCTAATAGATGTGTGTACTATCGCTATGGTGGATGAAGGAGTTATTTTGTGCCTATATGTGAATGATATTCTTATCTTTGGTACAAATATTGATGTGATCAATGATGTCAAGTCTTTCTTATCAAAGAATTTTGATATGAAGGATCTAGGAGAAGCTGATGTAATTCTGAACATCAAACTGGTTAAGGATGAGAATGTGATTACTCTTTCACAATCTCATTATGTGGAAAAGGTCTTGAGCGGCTTTGGTTATAAGGAAAGCAAGTCTTCTCCAACTCCTTATGATCCTAGTGTGATACTTCGAAAGAACAAGAAAATTTCTAAAGATCAAGTGAGATATTCACAAATTATTGGTTCACTCATGTACCTAGCTAGTGCAACAAGACCCGACATCTCTTTTGCTGTGAGCAAATTAAGTAGGTTCATGTCCAACCTGGGTAGTGATCACTGGCATGCTCTTGAGAGGGTGTTGCGCTACTTGAAAGGTACAATGAGTTATGAAATTCACTATTCTGGGCACCCTGCTGTGCTTAAGGGATATAATGATTCAAACTAGATATTAGATGTTGATGAGCTTTATGCCACGAGTGGGTATGTATTTATTTTGGGAGGTGGTGCCATATCATGGAGGTCTTGCAAATAGTCCATATTGATGAGGTCAACCATGGAAGTAGAATTGACTACGTGAGGCTGAATGGCTACATGAGCTCTTGATGGACTTGCCTGTGGTTGAAAAATCAGCGCCGGCTATCCTAATGAACTGTGATAATCAAACTGTGATAGTCAAAGTGAACATTGCTAAGGATAATGCGAAGTCATCAAGACATGTGTTAACACCATAATTTGGTAAGCCCCGATGTCGCCATCGGCTCAGTGTTTATATCGGCTCAAAGCTAGAATCGACTTAGAGATCTGCAGCAGCAGATGAGGGTTTTCTTTTATCAATATCTTCAGCAGTTGGATTCTTGCTAGATTCGGTTTGAGAAGATCTTATTTAGAAGAGACCGACTTCAGGAAGGATGCGGCTTGTATCTATTAATTAGGAAGAGTTTGTTAGCTTTCTATTTTATCTTTAGGAAAGTGTATTAGTGTCCAATAAGGACTTGGTTTGTTTCCTTTTATATTTACGGAAGTTTGAATTGTAATCTGTTAGGATCTTTGTCCACCTATGGGTATAAATATGTAAGCCCGAGGTTCATGTAATCATCATCTCACGATCAATACAATTCGTCGCATCGCCACCTTTACTTTATTCATCATCCAGCGAAACTTGGCACCCGACGCGGGGCTGCATCAGCTTCAATCTCTGGCGAAGGGGTAAGTCCAATGTCTCGTCGGCCCAGGTATATCATCTCTATCTTAAGTTTCATTACTGTTTATAGACACATCGGCTTAGTTAGGACTTTCTTGGTTAGGTCCGATATTCTGATCAAGTTGATGTTTCTTTAAACATAATGTCACATTAGATAGATTTGTTATATCCATCACATTAGACAGATCTATTGGCTCATTGAGTACGGTATTATCATATACAATCTCGTGCTGCATCGGTTAGGTCCGACCTACTAGATCGTTATTGATAATCTAAGTCTTGTTTAGCCGATAGGTTCATGCTAATGTTTCACCGGAGGGTTAGCCGGTCTTATCTGATGTGTTAAATTTTTCTTTGATAGCTTTGCTGTCTTCATTAAATTTAACACATGACCACTTTGATCGGCGTCATATCAGTTGATTTAAATCTATCAAGCAGTCGTCAACCTTATGCTACATTGGTTAGGTCCGACCTATGAGTTTGTAGTTGTAAGTTAGATTTATTTAAGTCAGTAGGTATCAATCATCGACTCATCGGGGTTTCAGCCAATGAGTTATCTGGACGTTGCATCGGCTTATAAGGATTATATATAAGTTGGATTAAGCCGATTGCAGCAAAGGTTTCATTGACTGCTTAATCATTTGGATTTAATGACATCGGACCTACAACCGATGTGTGCTTTAACCATCGAATCAATATTTATTCTATCATACCATTATCTGCTGATTGGTTTACTATCTTATCATCAGCCGATTGTATTTATCTCATTGTTTGCACAAGTGTTGGAATCCACATCAGACATATAGCCGATTATTCAAAACCCTAACTGCATTGGCTGATATCGGCATCGGCTGGAATCACGCTATCGGCTTATCAGCCGATCGGCTGCTAATAGATCAGCTTTCTTGATTATCGACATATCGACCGATATGCTTCATGTTCTGCTATTTTGCATAGCTCGTCAGTAGCAGGATCAAATAGACTGGCACGCCCGCACTTCATCAATTTTAGGACCTACACTAGAGCTAAGCAGATCTCCTAGGCGAGCGTGTGATCTTCTAGCAAGATAGCGGTGGTACCGATTTGGCATCAACAACATGTTAAGAGACGTTTGAAATCTGCTAGGGAGTTGAGAAACTTTGGAGTGATAAGTGTGACTTATATTCAAACAGACAAAAACCTTGCAGATCCCTTTACTTAAGGACTATTACGGAATGTGATAGATAGAGCATCGAGGGAGATGAGATTGAGACCCATATAAGTTGACATAGTGGTAACCCAACCTATGCGATCGAAGATCCCGTGAATTAGGAATTGGGAAGAACTAGCTATTGGTTAACTGAGGAGAGCTATGTTTTCTATCCCTCTATACGATGTAAAGCTCTCAAAGACCTATAAGGCAGGATGGCGGCATGCCTTAATGTGTTCTATTGGCTTGGAAAAGCAAAGATGTTGTCCTACAGAACATTCTTGAAAGAACACACCTATATGAGTCCGACTGTCTAACGTCGTAGTCTATAAGAAGTGGGTATTCTATAGTAAACTCATTGGAAGACCAAGAGTATGACGCATATGCTCCACCCGTTGGGTAGACTACTTGTCATGTGGTGCCGAACGTACGCAAGGCAGTGCAGGGCACGTGAGATTCACAGGGCAACAGAGCAGGCTGCAGCGCACGACGCGGCAAGGGCCACGATCGCCGCAGATGAGGATGGCACGGCCAGACCCAGTGGCTAGGAGAAAATTAGGCGTTGAAATTAGGATCGTTTGTTTCCAAGTTGTTTAGGATCGTTTGTTTCCAAGTTTGTTTGTTTCCAAGTTCGTTAGCCGATTGGCTCATATATTCCCTGTACTCCAAACAATGAGAAAAGTAATCGGTTATCATATAATCTCCTACCTCTACCCTTGTTAAGCCACCAGCGGAGGGGTATAACCTCACGGTGAGGACTGAAGCGCGACTACGAACTACCAAATCGTTGAGTGCCAAGGCGCTTGACAACCTGGAATCTAGGTCTCGTCGATCCGCTTCCTCCTCCGTTGCCGCCCAGCACATCCCGCCACCCACCACCGACGCCCCATCGCCATCCGTCGCCTTCGCATCCCCAACCTCGTCGTCCGTCGCTTCCTGCTTCGCCGACGTCCATCGAGGCGCTCACCAAGAACATGGAACTGATGCAAAAGTCGATCGATGCCAACACAAAGGCGATCCATGCTCTCTCCGTCACCGGCTCCTTGGCCTCCGGCGAGCGCCCGAGCACGGGCGAACACAGACACGACCGGCCGCCAAAGCACTGGCGCCCCGAATTTCTACACTACGATGGCACGAGTGACCCACTGATCTTCATCAACAAATGCGAGTCTTTCTTCTTGCAGCAGCGGATCATGCTCGAGGAACGCATGTGGATGGCATCATACAATCTCCAGGAGGGAGCCCAACTGTGGTACATGCAGGTCCATGAGGACGAGGGCACGCCGACGTGGCCGCGTTTCAAGGAGCTCCTCCACCTACACTACGGGCCCCCGCTCCGCTCAGCGCCCCTCTTCGAGCTGTCGGCCTGCGACCGCACGGGGACGGTGACCGCCTACCAGGACCGTTTTCAGGCACTGCTTCCCCGCGCCGGTTGCCTAGACGAGGCCCAGAGGGTCCAGCTCTTCACGGCGAGGCTCTTCCCGCCGCTCAGCCTCCAGGTCCAGATGCAAAACCCGCAAACCCTTTGCGGCCGCCATGAGCCTTGCCCGGCAGTTCGAGCTCATGGGATAGTACACCGCCGCTGTGGCCGTGGGCCCTACGCGCGGCGTCCATCCGGCCCTTCCGGCGCCGACGGCAGCCACCAATACGACTCCGGTGCCCACGAACCAGGGAGAGGGTCGGCCAGCGAAGCGCCTCTCCAAGGAGGTACAGGAGGAGCGCCGTCGCTTTGGCCTCTGCTACAACTACAACAAAAAGTACACCAGGGGGCACAATCGCGTCTGCCGGCACATCTTCCACATTGGCGGCATGGAGCTATTCGACACCGACGACGCCACCGCGACCGACGCGCAGGAGGCAGACTCGCCAATCTTCTCCCTGCACGCGGTGGCCGGCGTGCCGTTCGGCGGGACATTGCAGATCTCAGTCTCGCTGGGCAGTACCACGCTCGTCGCCGTCCTCGATAGTGGGTCTACCCACAACTTCATCACCGCCAGTGTCGCACCGCGCACCGAGCGAACGGTCCAGCCCAGGCCTCGACTCACAGTGATCGTGGCCAATGGCGAGCGGATCCCGTGCCTCGGCATCATCCGAGCCGCACCAGTCTCCGTCGATGGCACTAACTTCAACATCGGCCTCTTTGTCATGCCCCTTGCAGGATACGATCTGGTGCTGGGCACACAATGGTTGGCCACCTTCGGACCGATTGTCTGGGACTTCGCCAAGCACACCATGTCATTCTAGCTCTGGGGGCATGATTTCTGCTGGACCGAGGTGCCGTCTTCCAGCATGCCAGGGCTCTACTCCGCAACGGCCAGCACGTCCCTCCTCGATGAGCTGCTGGCCACCTTCGAGGACGTCTTCGCCGAGCCCGTGGGACTGCCTCCACCCCGCGCCCGCGACCACATCATCATCCTCAAGCCGGACGCTCCTCCTGTGGCCGTTCGTCCTTATGGCTACCCGGTGGCCCACAAGGACAAGCTGAAGCGGCAATGCGCCACCCTGATCGACCAGGGCATCGTCCGTCGCAGCGACTCGGCGTTCTCCTCACCGGTCCTCCTCGTCAAGAAGGCGGATGGCACATGGCATTTTTGCGTCGACTACCGCGCCCTGAACTTCCTCACCATCAAGGACGCGTTCCCCATCCCCGTCGTCGACGAGCTCCTAGACGAGCTTCATGGCGCGCGCTTCTTCACCAAGCTCGACCCTCGGTCGGGGTACCACCAGGTGCGGATGCAGCAAGAGTACGTCTGAGGGACGACGTTCTGCACTCACGACGGCATCTACGAGTTCTTGGTCATGCCGTTCGGGCTGTGCAACGCCCCAGCGACTTTCCAAGCGCTCATGAACGATGTGCTCCGCGCTCATCTCCGCCGGTTTGTCCTCGTTTTCTTCGACGATATTTTGATCTACAGCAAGAGCTGGGAAGAACATCTTCGCCACCTCCGTGTCGTCCTCACCATTCTGTGCCAACACCGCCTCTTTGTGAAGAGGTCCAAGTGCTCGTTCGGCGTCAACTCTGTCGGCTACCTCTGCCACATCATCTCCGCGTCCGACGTGGCGATGGATCCCGCCAAGGTCCAGGCCATCCATGAGTGGCCGTGGCCCCGCTCTGCGCACGTGGTGCGTGGCTTCCTCGGGCTGGCAGGCTACTACCGGAAATTCATCCAAAACTACAGTGCCATCGCCGCACCCCTAACCAAACTCCTTAAAAAGGAGGGGTTCACATGGAACGACGACGCCACGGCGGCCTTCACACCCCTCAAAGGGGCGGTGACGTCAGCCCCGGTGTTGGCCCTGCCGGACTTCTCAAGGCCCTTCATCATGGAGTGTGACGCATCCACTTACGGCTTCAGGGCGGTGCTCAGCTAGGAGGCGCACCCGATTGCATTCTTCAGCCGGCCGGTGGCGCCTCGACATCGTTCCCTTACGGCCTGTGAGCGGGAACTGATCGGCCTCATCCTCGCCGTACGCCATTGGCGACCGTACCTATGGGGGCGCCGCTTCATCGTCAAGACGGACCACTACAGTCTCAAGTACCTCCTCGACCAACGCCTCACGACTATTCCCCAGCATCACTCGGTCGACAAGCTGCTAGGCTTTGATTTCACCGTTGAGTACAAGTCCGACGCGACGAACATGGTGGCCGACGCCCTCTCACGCCGCGACACCGAGGAGGACTCTACGGGCGTGCTCATGGCGGTCTCGGGCCCTCGCTTCGACTTCATCAGTCACCTACACCATGCCCAGGCCACGGATCCGGCCTTGGTGGCTGTCCACGACGAGATCAGCGCAGGCACGCGTGCCACATCGTGGGCGATCTTCGACGGCCTGGTCACCTACGACAGGCGGCTCTACATACCGCCGGCCTCGCCACTACTACAGGAGATCGTGGCGGCCGTCCACGACGACGGACACGAGGGTGTTCAGCACACGCTGCATCAACTACGCCACGATTTTCATTTTCCAAACATGCGTCGTTGTGTGCAGGATTTTGTTCGGGAATGCGTCACTTGCCAGAGGTACAATTCGGAGCACCTCCACCCCGCAAGGCTCCTCCTGCCGCTGCTCGTCCCTACCATCGTCTGGGCCAACATCGTCCTTGATTTCGTGGAGGCCTTGCCGCGAGTGAACGGGAAGTCGGTGATCCTCTCCGTTGTCGACCGCTTCAGCAAGTACTGCCACTTCATCCCCTTGGCGCACCCGTACACAACCGAGACCATGGCCCAGGCGTTCTTCACCGACATTATGCGCCTCCACGCCATGCCGAAGTCCGTGGTATTGGACCGCGACCCAGTGTTCACCTCGCTGTTTTGGCGCAAGCTCATGAGGCTGATGGGCACCAAGCTGAACATGACGTCCACCTTCCACCCCCAGTCTGACGGTCAGACAGAGGCGGCCAACCGCGTCATCGTCATGTACCTGCGTTGCTTCACGGGAGACCGACCCTGACAGTGGTTGCGGTGGCTTCCCTGGGCTGAGTACGTGTATAACACGGCTGTTGACGAGAAATCTCTCTCACGCGCTGGCCTGGGAGATCTGCTTGACTCCAGTGCAGGTCCTTCTTAGCTGCCTACAATGTGTAGAGCGTGCCAGTTGATTTGATCTGCCAATCAACAAGAGAAAAGACAAGAGAGTGTTCGTTAAGCGTTAGGTCATATCCCCACGGGATCGGCCGAGGAAATCCATGAACGTATATATGCTATTCCAGACCATATTTGGGCCGAACGACCAAAGCGCATCGGTTATACCAAAACGATCATCAGTCATCCGATCCAAATATAACGAAGAATAATAAATATACAGATCAATAGTCCAACCGATGCTGGGACACTAACAACAAATCGGCTTATACTCCAACGAATCTCGTGCAGGCGCAATATTCCTAGATCAAAGATGTAAGCAAGCACAATCTAGACATAAAATACAGCCCTATCACAGATCTAATAACAATTATGTTAAAAGAAATACATTAGGGTAAGTAAGGTCGGCTGAAACCCCGACGCTATCCCCAGATAATGTAAGTCCAAGAGAATAGATTACCAACGATTCTAAAGACGACTCAATAGTTCAATCTCGATGCAGCATTAAGTATCAAAAGAAGCATTCAATCTATTACTTTCGACTTACACTCCGTAAGATGGTAGATACTACATACGAACCAACCAACCTTTAAACCTAGCCTTGCTGACCACATACTCCCGAAAAGATGAGTCAACCACAAGATAGATCTAAACATCGAATTGGTTCACATGCACTATATGATACATATCGTAGTGAAACTATTGAATCCAATGTGTCATTGCGATGGAAGCATCAGAAACAAGTAATCTCACCACTAACGACAAACATTTACCTAAGTTTGGGGATCAAGACGATGCAGCCCAAAGCCAAACAGGGTGTTCGTCTAAAAGGAAAAGGATGGCGATGCGCCGAGGATTAGATTGATTGAATCGTTCTCATACAGAGGGTCTCGGGTCCTATTTATACCCAAGATACAAATCTTTGTAACAACCTCAGACTCTATCTAAACTACTTTTTAAAACATCATATCATCCTTAGCGAGATCTATAATGCATTACAACTAACAATTTAACAAACTCCTAAATTACAGATACAACTGCCATTACAGGACTCTATCGATAAGTGGCAATATCTTTAAACGCGCAATTAACATCCGAATCCCCACTTATCCTCAAGTTTCTGCATTGGACACGGTTTTATCCCTTCTGAACTCAGAATCGGCTGTTGGCTGTTCCATTCAACCCATCCTCAGCCGACCAGCCCTACAGCCGATCACTCTTTTAGCCGATACGACTACTGACCTCAGCCGATCCGATTCCACCTTGCTTTCTTAGGACTTAGGAACCTCATTACCAAATTCCAGTGTTAACACATGCCCCCAAGTCCGTAACATAAAGTGTTGCGGATTTGTTCACCAAGGCCGATCTACAGCCCGGAGTTATGAATTCTATTACCCGGTATCGGCGGCGAGACAATTCGGCCTGGGGCAACTTCCCATCGGCGTCTTTTATGCCGATAAGATCAAGACCAGAGGAGCGGTCGGCCAAGATCTGATGATGAACTCGCTGCTGAACATAGCCGGTCCTACCTTCGGTGATGCCGACAGAATCACCCTGTCGACGAGGAGAAGCGCCGCTTATGACCGATGGTGGTCCGAACTTAGACGTCATATTTTTCACCAACGGCCGTCTTGCTACATTGACTTGCTTCTGCCGGACGAGATCCCCTCGGTATATTCCTACTCACAGCCGATTACTCCTTTCCCACGATTCATTCATCTACCGCATCAGCCGATTTAACATTCGTGCCTTGACTTTGCAGGAAACAGAAACGGAGCGGCCGACGGTAAGCGATTCTGGGCGCCCCATCGAATACAAACCAGGTGTTTTGGACGTGGGAGGCCTTGCTCCGTCGGCCATCGGCTGGGGGGCGCCCAAACTTTCATCTTTATTGTGAGGGCAGGTGCGCCATCCGATCGTGCCAAAAAGGAAGACGGCGCCACCGCCGCGTTCATCAGCTGCGCCTGCCCCCAAAAGGGTGAAAAAGATAGAACTGATCACCTCGATCGACAGCCTTCCTCCTCTAGATCCGACCGTCGAGCGATTCCACGGCAACGATGGCACGAGCAAGGAAAGCCAGACGGCCGCGGGGAATGACCCAGCCAAAATGATAATCCCAACGACGGGCGCCGATTGCAGAGCCGACCGGTCCCAACCATGGGTTTTGCCATGTCCCTGACCCTTTCTTTCTTCTGCAGCGCGTGGCCGATCTCCTCAACTTCGACTTGTCGAAATTCGAGGAACCCGGTGATGCTGGCGAGGAAACGCTTGCGGCGTCAGCTGAGAACCTGAGGGCCACCCTAGCTGATATCGGCAACTGACTGGAAGCCTCATTAGATGCGTTGGTGGTCGATTGCGGCTCCATACGCGCACGGTTCAGGGATATCCAAGACCAGCTGCCAGATGATGTAGCTGAAGCCATCGTGCCGGCGACCTTCATGGAAGCCTACCGCTAAAATACGAACGAGCCCGGCGAGTCATTGATCGCGCGAGAGTCGGGCGCGGTCGCGCTATCCAATCGACCAAAGACGCCATTGAAGCCCGAAAGGCCGCTTCGACCGCCTAAAAACAAAGCCGGCAGCCAAGCTCGAACAACTCCGTGCCGCCGGGACCAGCGGTAGCCGATCTCGTCCAGATTACAAACGAGATCGCGTCCATGAAGAGTATATGGCCGATTTGCCGACCGGGGTTGAAGCTGAGCGTCAAAGTATCAGGGCGGCCGTTGCGCATTTGCGGGGCTTGGTGCAGAGTGCTCGATCGGTGGCAGGGTCTGAGGCCGACGACCTCAGGGCAATCGACGAGGTCGACCAGGTTAGGCTGACAGCTCTATCGGCGATAGCCGATTTTCTAAAGAAATGAAGATTGTAAAATGTCCGACCCTGCGAGGTCGGCTTGTGTTTCTCCAACATGTGCTTTGCGATGTAACCGGACAGCCTGTATTAATAGTGCTTGTATCGTTTAGTTCAAAACCGCTCAGAAGTGACGCCCCAGCATTCAACGTCTGCCTCTCTGTTATTCGACTCTCTAGCCATTGGCCGATAATACCCGATCACGTCGTCGCCCTGTCTTCGTAGGCCGACCCCCTCGAATCTGTACTCCGGGAACTCGTGAGCCCTGGGCGATAGGTATCCATACCTGCGCAGTCGCTGGCTTTCAATGATTCCCGACGCTCTTAATGATGATCTCTTTGACTCCCGGGTTGGCAGCGACCTTTCACATCTAAGAACCGTATCTTTTCTTTCTATAAATGGGCTTCCCGGGCTCTTCCGAATAACTCACGGCCGAAAGCGACGAACTTTCGATAGTGAAACACCTTGTCCTTTGATTCTTCGGCTAGGCTTCTCATGGCGTCTTCTAGTTTGTCGGTGAACTAGGTGGTTCCTCAACTCCTCTACTCTCACCGATTTCCATTTATGAAAACTCAGGGACGGAATCCATTGCAGCCGCCGCACCCGCTTCGGGTGATCCAGGGAATCATGGAGACGTCGTACGAGCCGGCGCCGCTAGACCGACGAGTGAGGGCGCACCGAAGCGCTGTGGAGTTGGAGGCTCGCCACCCGCGGCCAGCCGCTTTCAACCTCGGTGGCATTCCGGCTGCTGCCCCCATGGCATACCCGATGTTCGCGTGCCTCGACCGGCTGGAGGGGAGGCAGGCCCAACTCGCCAACGAGTTGCTGATCACCACCACCGACATAAGGGTCACTCGGTTGGAGCATCTGATCCTGGATGCTCTGGAAATGGAAACTGCGGAGCCCGTCAAACGAGCCCTGGCGGCCATTAGGGAGTACCTGGCAAACATGTGATCCAAGGCGGCTTCGCGCCGACTCCGAATAAAATGCGGTCTAATGTTCCTGGGTTCCATCTGACTTGAGGTTTCTTCAACTCCCTGGCTTGATTAGTCAAAAGTTGGCTTTGACTGTTGGTCTTTTTCAACCATGTGTATTGTCTGATTGTCTCACGCATGTGTAGCGTATGTGTATGGCCCCCAAGTTTTGTTGATAGCTTCGATGTCGACGAAACTCGTGAGTCCGACGCGAGTATTCATGTAGATCGCTGCCGGGGGGTCCCGAGCCGATCATGGGGCGTGGGAGGGGGGAAACGAATGCCTAAAGGCGATGCCCTATAAGGCATCGGCTGTCGTGGGTCGGCCTATTGTGACCATAGCCGACTCACGCATTGATCCATACGCTCGGGTAGTATTTCTTTAGATATTTTCCGTTGAGGGCCCTTCCGAATACCTCCCCATCTAGTCCTTTCAGCATGTGGGCTCCTTTGGAGACGCATTTGTGGACCTTGAAAGGCCCCTCTCAATTCGGCGACCATTTGCCGAATTTGTTATCTCTGGATCCGATTGGGAGTATGAGCTTCCAAACGAGTTCGCCTTCCTCAAATGATTTAGGGACGACCTTTTTATTGTAATGTCTGGCTACCCGTTCCTTATCTTTTGTTACTTTTTCTAAAGCTCTCATTCTGGATAAGGCGAGATCCTCCGATTCGTCCATCATGAGGTTATAATAGTCGTCGGCTGTGAGTTGGTCCTATAACTGAATGCGTCTTGAGCCGATGACACTTTCCCATGGCAGTACTGCTTCGTGTCCATAGACCAGTTTGTATGGAGGAACTTGGATGGTCCCATGACACGCCATCCGATACGCCCACAATGCTTCGACCAATCGGGTGTGCCATTGTTTAGGGTGCTCGGATATCTTTCTTTTGATCAGCTTGATTAAGCTTTTGTTTGAAGCTTCGGCCTGACCGTTGGCTTGCGCGTAATACGGCGAAGAGTTAAGCAGCCTGATCCCCATGCCGTCGGCGAACTGAATGAATTCGTCCGAAATGAAAATGGACCCTTGGTCGGTCGTTATCGTTTGCGGAATGCCGAATCGGTAGATGATGTGTTCTTTGACGAAATCGATTGCGTCTTTGGAATCCACTTTTCGGAGGGAAATCGCTTCTACCCATTTTGTGAAATAATCTGTGGCCACTAGTATAAACTTGTGCCCCTTGCTTGAAGGTGGATTGATTTGGCCGATCATGTCCATGCCCCACCCTCTGAAAGGCCATGTGTGGAGATTATGGCAATCGGGTATCTACATGGCAAGCTTATCCGACTGGAGGTAGGGATAGATTGCGCCTGCCATATTTGTAAACCAAACATGACTTGGGTGTTACGTTGCCGATAGAGATAAGGCAACGGCCTATAGTCACGGTTTGGTAAGATTGAGGAAACCGACTTAGAGTAAGATAGGGTTTCCGATTTGTAAGCCCACCTCCCAAGACTATATAAGGGGGGTAAGGGACGTCCCGTGAGGGATATCGGCTTTAGATCATATGCTTCATGAGAAGTTAGATCAGCTTTCAGCTTTAGATACATGAGATCACGAGATCAATAAAGACACTCGGCGGATCGAATCCCCGAAACAGGAGTAGGGTATTACCTAGCAAGAGGGCCTGAACCTGTCTAAACCTTGTTTTCCATCTAACCCATCGAGCTTGGCGATCTTGACTGCACCCCCAATTTTCTATTGCCGAAACCAAGTTTCGACAGTTGACGCGCCAGGTAGGGGCTCGCGCGTCAAGACCTCTTCAACAATCTCGTCGACAAGCGTGATGGGATCTCCTTCAGGATTCGGCGACTTCGCCGCCAACAACTTCGACGACTTCTCCTTCGACTCGGATTCGAACCAGTCGGAAGGAGAGATCCACTCAGCGTCGTTCGGGCTCTCGAACAGCGCCAAGATCTTTGACGACATCTTGAAGTCCAAGATGAAATCCACCCTCTCCAACGAAAGACTTCACTCGGCACCGTTCGGATTGCCGAACGCCGCCAGAATCTACACCGATCTTCTCGTCTCCCCAACGGAGACGATCTACTCAAAAGAAGACCTCTCGGCGCCGTTTGGATTACCAAACGCCGCTGAGATCTACGGCAAACTCCTCTTCCCCGAGTCAGGGACAACCCACTCGGAGAAGCCCGCATCCCCAAGCTCTGGCTCGGACTGGAACGATCCAGACCCGAGCTACCCAGGGTCGAGGGAAGTCGCCGTCATCCTCCAGCCGTTCGGCTCATGCTCATCTTCGGAGCTCAACGAATACCTCAGCTCCGCCAGCTTTGACGACCTCTATGGCATTCCCTCAGACGAAGCCGACGACTTCGACTGCCACAAGGACTACGAGCCGAAGTGCTTCGATGTCCTCATCGTTGAGCCGGCCGAGTCCGACTCAGCCATGGCCCACAGGCTTGCAGAGGAAGAGCGAGCCAAGATCGAGCAAGAGCGCAAGTTGGCTGAAGAAGAGAAGAAACGCGGGGAAGAGGCCGACAAGAGAAAGCAAGATCTACGGGCGCGGACGATCCGCCCAGAGGCTATCCTTCAAACGCGGTCCGCAACACCAACGTCTTCCAGACGCCACAGCAGAACGCTGTCGCTGCCCTCACACTCTTGGACACCATCATGGAGACAGCACCCCCCTACGTGACTCCAATATTAGATAAAATCAAGACCATCGTCGCAGCTACAGCCAACGGTCATCCCTCCACCTCGGCACGATGGCCGACTGAGTCTGTGGCCGAAACGCCCGACAAAAGCCGACTTCCGCCTCTATGGTCAGGAGACTATAAGAGGCCCGAGCTAGACCGGTCGACGACAAGGCCAAGAGGCCCACACCGCGAGTCCACACAGAAGTACCAGGAGCAAACGGTTGACTCCCGCGACAAACGACACGGACGTCCACCCATCCACCACCGAGTCCGCCACAACGATAGCTCCAGCTACCCAACCAGCCAACCGAAGACCCCGCCGAGTGATCTGTGGGAAGTCCTCGATCGCCGTTACCAGGAGCGAGACCGACGCACTCGGGAAGATCAGAGGGGATCACCCGATAGCAACGACGACGGAGTGCCAGCTTTCACTCGGGAGCTTCGCCGAGTGCACTGGCCAAGTGGATTCAAACCCACAGGAATAGAGAAGTACGGCGGCAAGACCGACCCCGAGTCGTGGCTTACCGTGTACACTCTCGTCATCCGCGCAGCAGGCGGCGACAACAAGGCTATGGCCAATTACTCGCCCGTGGCCCTCACCAACTCAGCCGGGCGGCTCACGAGCTGCCAAGAGGCTCAATCGGCTCGTGGAGCGGGCGAGGGACCACTTTCATCGCCAATTTTCAGGGCACCTTCGAGAGGCCCAGCACTCACTTTGATTTATATAACGTTATCCAGAAGCCGGACGAGCCTCTGAAAGATTACATCCGGCGCTTCTCCGAAAAGCGCAACAAGATCCCCAACATCACCGATGACATCATCATCGCCGCCTTCCAGAAGGGAGTCCGTGATGAGCTGTTAATCGGGAAGTTCGGACGCAAGCCACCGAAGACGGTGAAGCAGATGTTCGAGACGGCGAACTCCTACGCCAAATCCAATGATGCCATCAAGGCGGCTCATCAAGACCGGCCCGACAGGAGGGAAGACAAGCACTCGGAAGGAAGTCGGCATCCGAGGAAGGATAACAGCAGCAGCAATCGGGCCCAGAAAGATCGCAAGCGCCGGCACGAAGACCTGGTTGCCACAACATCCGATTCTCAACACCATCGCCGATTTGCGGCTTACGACGCGATCATGAACGATCGTGAACGCTCAGTGCATGCATCATCTACAAACAATTCTCGGAGCAATATGCGGCACGGTTAAACATGAAGCCGACTAATGAAACCGGTCCATCGGGAACCAAGAAGAACAACCCGACTGGAAATTCGAGCCTTTTAAGACCACGTGGGCGAGCTGAATCACATCTTCGGGGGCCGCAGGCTTATGAGTCCAAGAGGAAGCAAAAGCTGATGGACCGCGAGGTCAACGCAAAGACAACCCGAAGTCCCACAACATCTACGATGGTCGGAGGTGGCCATCACGTTTAATCGCTCGGATCATCCTGACCGAGTGGTTCACCTAGGGCAGTATCCCTTGGTACTTGACCTGGTGGTTCAGAACATCACGCTGATGCGCGTCCTCTTCGATGGGGGCAGCGTCCTAAATCTCCTGTTCGTCAAGACCCTGGATGAGACACAAATCCTGAGAACTGAGTTGAAGGCAAGCTCAGCCCCCTTCTACGGAGTGATCCCGGGGCTGTCGCCCACACCACTCAGGCATATCGCCCTTCCAGTCACCTCCGGAGTTCGCGAGAATTTCCGAACGGAGAATACCACCTTTGGGGTGGTCGACTTCAAAGACGGCCTACCACGCGATCATCGGAAGGCCTGCACTCGCCAAATTCATGGCGATACCACACTACACTTACCTCTGCGTGAAGACGCCTGGCCCTAATGGCTTCATCGCCCTGCGCAGCGACGTCAAACAAGCCTTCACCTGCGACAAAGAAAGCTGCGATATGGCCCAATCTTGTGAGAGATCACGTGGCTAGGAAGAAATCCGACTGGCTACATCAACATCTGAAGAGGGTGAAATTTCTACAAAGAGGATAGCCAAGTCGGGACAAGGCGACGCCAAAACGAAGAAAATCTTCCTTGATCCAGTCGGTAAGGTATCTTCAAGGACTTAGAAGATACCATAGTCGCAATGTTCGGGCGCGAGCTTTCATTGTCGATGATTTGGTTCTACGCAAGATCCAGACCATCAAGGACCATCACAAATTATCTCCACTATGGGAACGACCATACATAATCGCTGAGGTGACTCGGCCAAGAGCATTTCGACTAAAGCGCGAAGATGGATCTATGGTGAAGAACTCCTAGAATATTGAACATCTTCGATGATACTATGCTTAAATTGCCGTAAGTTTCATGTTATTCTTGACTGCCAATCTCAAGCAAGATGAGTTCTTGAGTTGACAATCGGGGGCTGCATACGTGTCAATAAAGCATGGTTTTCTTCGACAACTTGTTTATATTTGGTTTATCATTATTTAATGTTTCTTGATTTGAGTTTAATAGATAAGGACTGAGAATTTTTTGATGACTAATCAAGCTTAGACTTGGTGACAGTCGGACGAAAATTACTTAAGAAATTTTCTATGAAGACTCGGGTCAAGGCATTAACATAAATAAGCTAGATACCTACAAGTTCACATCGGAGGCATAAAGAGACCAAGATGATTAAACTTACTCCCGACTGAACCTCGGACGACAAGGGAATCTTGGAGGCTGGATGCGGAAGACGGCCTGTGATGGAAAAAGAGTTTCTAGATGGATGGATTTGCGCGTGCGCAAGTTTAGGGTTCTCCGTGGAGAGCTTGTGAACAGTGACGCGAAAGAGAAAATTTTTGGGGAAGATGAAGTGGCGGGGATGACCTCGAGGCTTCGTAAAAAGATTTGAGGGTTTTTGCTAAGTCGTCTCGTGATTGGGCCGAGCCCATGAGAGACTTGCGGCCCAGCTAAGGTGTGGCTTGACACGTGTCCTTAGGGACTTAAGTGGATGGACTTAAGCAGATTTGCGCTGGCAATATGCACGTGTCACATAGCCCAATACCTTTAAAATCCTTTCATACCACGGTTTGCATAACTTCATAAGAAGTTGGCACGATGCAATTTGAAAGGTGACAAATAGTTAAGCTTTTCATGGCTGTCCTGATGACAGGAACTATTTGGTTTTAAAGCATTTGATAAAATGATTATATCAATGCTATCTTTCCACCTTGGTGAAGATCTTTTTAGATTAAAGACCAATATTATGGCAGGAGCTATTTAATATTTTGGTCATATTTTTCAGATGACTGAAAAATTTGTTTACCCATGAGGGTTGATTAAACTATTTGTCCCGAGATAACTCGGGCAAGTTAACTTGGATAAGCGTAAGCTTGCCGAGTGTCTTTTGCCCACGAGGGTTAATTAAGCTATTTGTTCTGAGATGACTCGGGCAAATCAACTCGGATAAGCATGACTTTGCCGAGTGAATTAATTTCTTACCCACGAGGGTTGATTAGATTATTTGTCCCGAGATGACTCGGACAAGTTAACTCGAATGAGCATGAGCTTGCCGAGTGTTTTTTACCCATGAGGGTTGATTAAATTGTTTGTTCTCGAGACGACTCGGCGAACTACTCGGATAAGCATGAGCTTGCCGAGTGATGTGATTTTTATGATTACTTTAGCTTGAGCTAAGCATTTATAAGAGAATTATTTGTTCCGAGATGACTCGGGCAAATTTTCGGGAAGATCAGCTCGAATAAGCATGAGTTTACCGAGCGAATTGATTTCTTACCCATGAGGGATGATTGAAATATTTGTTCCGAGATGACTCGGGCAGATCCACTTGGATAAGCATGAGCTTACCGAGTGCTTTTCACCCACGAGGGTTGATTGAGTTATTTGTTCTGAGATGACTCGGGCAAATTCACTCGGATAAGCACGAGCTTGCCGAGTGATGAGGTTGCTTTAGGTTGAGCTAAGCATCTACATGAGAATGATTTTTTATAGTTCTTGACTATACGTTTAGTCTAATTTTGACTAACCATATAGTCGGGGGCTACGCCTAATTAGGTGCATCAGGAGATGCGCCTAGATATTTATTTTTGAGAATTTCTGAGATATTTTCCAGCCCATCACAGTCTTTGGAGCCACTTGGGAAGATTCGGGCAGAGATGATGGAATCACTCGTCACCAGGAGCACTCAGCCAAAGAGGTTTTTGGCTGCGTACTATTTTCGTTTGAAGCTGAGTTGTCTCGTCGACTGAAAAGGACTCGGGGGCTACTGTGGAGATTATGGCAATCGGGTATCTACATGGCAAGATTATCCGACTGGAGGTAGGGATAGATTGCGCCTGCCATATCTGTAAACCAAACATGACTTGGGTGTTACGTTGCCGATAGAGATAAGGCAACGGCCTATAGTCACGGTTTGGTAAGATTGAGGAAACCGACTTAGAGTAAGATAGGGTTTCCGATTTGTAAGCCCACCTCCCAAGACTATATAAGGGGGGTAAGGGACGTCCCTTGAGGGATATCGACTTTAGATCATATGCTTCATGAGAAGTTAGATCAGCTTTCAGCTTTAGATACACGAGATCACGAGATCAATAAAGACACTCCGCGGATCGAATCCCCGAAACAGGAGTAGGGTATTACCTCACGAGAGGGCCTGAACCTGTCTAAACCTTGTTTTCCATCTAACCCATCGAGCTTGGCGATCTTGACTGCACCCCCCAATTTTCTATTGCCGAAACCAAGTTTCGACACCATGGCTTAATGATTGGGTTCATGGCCGACGCCGGGGCTCGTTGCACTATGCCAAACTTTTAGCAGTCTTGGCATCCTTTATAGTATTTAAAACAATCTTCTAGCATTGTCGGCCAGAAATACCCGGCTCGGCGAAGCAGCCACTTCATTTTGTGTGCCGACTGATGTGTGCCGCAGATTCCTTCATGTACCTCCCCGATAGCCACTGTGGCTTGATCGGCGCCGAAACATTTGAGCAGTACGCCATCGATTGTCCGATAGTATAAATCTTCGTCGAGCAATACGTACCGCAGTGCCTTGTACCGTAGCTTCCTTGTGGCCGATTGAGAAGGGTTTTTGAGGTAATTGTAGACGTCGAATCTCCAGTCGTCGTTTGTGATGGTGGCGACGCCTATGTTGATGTCTCTTAGCATCGGCCGGTAGCCTGATGCCCTTTGAGCCAAGTCATTGGCCTCCGTGTTCTGCTCCCTGGGAATATGCTTCAAAGTTACTAGCCGAAAACCTTCCATTAACTCCGGCACCGTTGATGATAGATCATCGGTGCGTCATTTTTTCACTCGTACTCTCGACAATTGATCGATGACGAGCAACGAGTCTCCCATTATCTCGACCGCGTCAGCCTCCATCTCCTTGAGTAGGAGTAGCCCTTTGAGAACGGCTTCATACTCGGCTTGGTTATTCGTAACGTGGGGGTCGATGGCGAAGGGGAACTCGAAGCTTGCCCCCTTGGGTGAGATAAGAACTAAGCCGATTCCACAGCCGTTGGTGCACACTGAGCCATCGAAAGTCAGGGTCCAAGGCGTGATTTCTACGGAGCCGATTGAGTCGTTTCTATGTTCCACAATGAGATCGGCTAGGGCCTGTCCTTTTATCGCTCTTGGAGCCCGATACCTCGATCGAACTCGGTCGCGCGAATATCCACTTTCCGATCCTCCCTTTGAGCACCGGAGCCGATAGCATGTACTTGACTACGTCGGCTTTGCAAGTTACAGTGCATTCATTGGACAGAAGATAGTGCCTTAACTTTGTGCATGAGAAATAGAGGCACAGGCATAACTTTTCGACGGGTGAATATCTAGTCTCTGCATCTAGTAGCCGCCGGCTAAGATAGAAAATGGCCCTTTCCTTGCCATTGACTTCTTGGATCAGAATGGAGCCGATCGACTTGTCGTCGGCGGACAGTACACTTGAATGGCATCCCTTTTTGTGGGGAATTAGAACTGGAGGGAGCTTAGATAATTTTTATGTCGTCTAACGCCTCCTGTTGCTCTGCCCCCCATGTGAATATCTGATCGGCCTTAAGCCGAAGGAATGGCGTGAACGGCTCCATTTTCTCTGAGAGGTTAGCTATGAACCATCTAATGAAGTTTATCTTTCCGATCAGTGACTGGAGTTGTCTTTTATCCTTAGGGGGTTGAATTGTCTTAATGGCATTAATGCTCCTCGGTGTTACTTCAATTCCTCTTTCATGCACGAGGAACCCTAAGAATTGCCCGGCCGACACGCCGAGCGCACATTTAAGCGGATTCATCTTCAATCCGTATTTCCTCGTCCGCTCAAGCACCTGCCTCAGATCTGCAATGTGGTTTTCTATCTCTCTCGATTTGACGATGACATCGTCGATGTATATCTCTACTAGTGCGCCGATCATGTCATGAAAAATGTAATTCATCGCTCTTTGATATGTTGCCCCGGCGTTCTTCAAGCCGAATGTCATCACCACCCAATCGTAGAGGCCGATCGCCCCCGGGCATCGAAAAGTTGTCTTATGGACGTCCTCTTCGGCCATGAATACCTGGTTGTACCCTGCATTGCCGTCCATGAAGCTGATGATTTTATGGCCTGAGGCAGCATCGACAAGCAGGTCGGCTGTTGGCATTGGGTATTCGTCTTTTGGGGTCGCCTTGTTTAGGTCTCTGAAGTCGATGCATACTCGAAGTTTGCCGTTCTTCTTCAATACCGGGATGATATTAGAGACCCATTCGGCATATCGGCACGGCCGAATGAACCCTGCGTCGTATAACCGAGTGATTTCGGCTTTAATTGCGTCGTACATGTCGGCTTTGAACCTCCTCGGAGGTTGTTTGAATGGCCGATATCCTGCCTTGATTGGCAGCTGATGGACCACTATCGATCGGCTTAGACCGGGCATCTCGAAGTATTCCCAAGCGAAGCAATCTTTATATTCTTTTAATAATTCGATAAGTTGGGATCTACAAAGAGGAGATAAATTTTTACTAATGTACGTCGGCCTTAGCTTGTCGCCAGATCCGATGTCGATTTCTTCTAACTCGTCGGCCGACGTGAAGCCTTGTCCTAACTTGCCATCGTCTTCGTCCACGGTGGCTACTCCGAGCACGCTGGAGCCCTCCACCATGTCTTGTTCAAAGCAGCAGCTGCGGCTCGTCGCTTCCGATGGGCTGTCGGCTGTCACGAGCTCGATCTTGTCGCCGTCCCACTGGATGAGGCTCTGGTGCATTGTAGAAGGGATGCAGCAGTTAGCGTGGATCCAGTCCCTTCCGAGCAGAGTGTAAGACCCCTTCCGTCGATGACAAAAACGTTGTGGGCACGTTTTGTTGTCGATGGTCGGTCGACGTTGAGAACGCCTTTGGTCTCGATGGGTTGCCACCGAAGTCCTTGAGTACCATGTTGGTTTTGATTAGGTCTTCGGCCCCTTTTCCAAGCTTTCTAAAGGTTGCATAAGGCATGAGGTTGACTGCCGCTCCCCCATCGACCAGCATTTTGGAAATCGGCTTGCCGTTGACGAACCCTTTAACGTATAACGGTTTCAGATGCCGATTTTTGGTTCCTTCTGGCTTGTCGAAGATGGCCTGGTCTGGCGAGATCATTAGTTTTGTCGGGTCGTCTTAATAGTACGTGCGTCGGCTTCGGGGGCACTGAATTCGGCGGGCAACACGAAGACCATGTTGACCGATGCGGTAGCTTTACTCTTCCCCTTCGCTGCTCTTCTGGCCTGGTCGGCGGGGCTTTCTTCGCCTTGCTCTTCGGTGGCCGTGGCATTCTCCTGCTTGGGGACCCACCGTTTCTTGATCTTGCCCAGCCGATGGCGTTGTTCGTATATCATTTGTCTCACCTCGTCCTCCCTTCCTTCACGCTTAAGCCGCTGAATTCTCCTCTTCTGGGTCTTCGTAAATAGGTCGGACGGGCACCATTGGGGATTGGCCGATCCCTCATCACCGGCTTCCTCGTCACCACGATCGTCTCCATCGTGATTCTCGTCGATGAAGAAGTCTTGATGGATCGGACCGAGCCGATCGTGGACCGGTCGCTGTCTTTGGTTTAGTTGGACGACTCTGGGGATGAACCGGGCTGGGCTTGCAGATGACGAGCTTCTGTGTTCAACGTGGTTATGATGATCGTTACATGCCGGGCAGTCTTCCAGTGTTGGTAGCCTCATGCCGGATTCCCAGCAATGTCTGAAGAAGCCGCAATGCCAATGTGGATCATCATGGCTCGCTATGTTCCACCTGCTTTGGACTCTTAGCTCGTGCCGGCGAGGTGCTTCGTCGTAAATTTCTTCGCGCCGAGACCGAGACTGATGGTGTTGTCTGCTTCGTTCATGGATCGGCTGTCGGCCAGCCAACCTAATAACTGGCGCACCATGTTGATCTGTGCGGTGGGGTTTCCAATCTGGCCCTCTCCTATTTCGGCCTCGATCACCGTATCGGCTAAGCCGTACGCCATTCTGTCCTTTCGATCAGCTTGCCCGAGGCCGGCATGGACTGTGTTGACCGGGAACGGATTGCCGTCTACTTTCATGGGCCGACTTGAGTAAGCAAACTTTAACTTCCCGGCCTCGATGGCCGACTGGATTTGCTGCCTGAAGACTTTGCAATCGTTCGTGGCGTGAGATGTGGAGTTGTGCCACTTGCAGTATTTCTTCTTTTTCAGTTCTTCGGCCGACGGGATCACATGATTTTCGGGCAACTGAATCTGTTTCTCTTTGAGTAGTAAATCAAAGATCTTGTCGGCTTTAGTGATGTCAAAATCGTATTTTTCTTCTTTAGCCGTCTTCAGCAGCCACTGGCAGACGATGGCCTTCTTGTTCTTAGCCCATTCGGCTGCCGCCACTTCCGTTTCATCGTCGTCGGATCCGTAATCTGAATCGACGACGACTTGCGTTATGGTTTTGACGGCCTTCCTGGTTTCTTGGAAACGTTGTTCATGGGCCGTTACCTTCTGCGCTAGGTGGGCCAGACTTTCGAAGTCCTGCGCAGAAAATCTTTCCGTGACCGGCGCGATCAGACCATGGAAGGCTAAATCGGCCAGCTGGGCGTCTGATAGCACCAGGCTATAGCATCGGTTTCTCATTTCTCTAAAGTGCTAAATGTAATCCTGAACCGATTCATTATGTTTTTGCCTGACGCTGGTAAGGTCCGAAAACTTCATTTCATGGTTGCCAGAATAAAAATAGCTGTGAAACTGTTTGTCAAGATTGGCCCAACTCTGAATCGAGTTGTAAGGCAACGAGGAGAACCAAGTGAAGGCCGATCCTGAAAGAGAAAGGGGAAATAGGCGAACTCTCAAGGGGTCAGTAGCCGATGCTTCACCACATTGTGCCAAGAATCGGCTGATATGCTCATAGGTAGAGACGTTGTCCTGTCCTGAGAACTTGGAGAAGTCCGGGATTTTGTATCGGTTGGGCGGTGGGACCCTTTCGAAATGCTCCGGATAGGGGTACCGATACATGTTTCTGAGTCTTTCGGTTTGAGGCCGAACCGATCTCGCATGACGTCTCGCAATTAGTTCGGCCCAGGCCCTATTATCTTTGTATCGGCTCGTATGGGTCATACGGCATGTGTGCCTGCCGATACATCTGTGGCGGTGTCTGAGGCCGGTAATGGTGATCTTGACGACCTCCTTGGTACTGGTAGCGACGATCAGCGGGCGGCAGCCGAGGTTCCTGTGGTGGCGTTGGCGGGTCCGGGACATTGTCGGCCCCCGACATTCCGCCGTCTGCCATGATCAATCGGCTCGTCGCCGATCATGATGAAACATGTCGAGCCGACCTTGAGGCAGCGGCGTTGTCGGTTTAAAATAGTGATCGCTGGTTTCACGGCCGTCCCGCTTGGACTCAAGTGGCCGACTCCTCTGGCGGGTTGGGTTGCGCTATTTGTGGAAGTGGCCGATCTTGGGTGACTAGTGTCCTGTAATCAGGAAACTGGCCATCTGTGAAATATGTGGGGCCCCTTTGCAGCTGCTTGGCTACCTTGGCATCAACCACGTGAGAAATCATATTATTGAGGGTGTTGACCAGGATGCTGCTCTGGTTGACCAGCGCGTGATGGACGGCTGAGTCGGTCCGATCTTGCAAAGAGTACACGGCTTGATCATCCTGCACTTGAGTCGTCTCTTCCACTTTCTGCTTGCCCTTCGCATCACTTGATGAGGATGCTATGGTATCGTTGAGGCTAAACTTGTACTTTTGGTGCACCGTTCCAGACCTCGTTTGGGTGAAGGATTGAAGATAATTCTTCTGGAGTTCCTCCATCATCTTCTTATACTCGGCTTGCTGTTCAGCCGATAGTTGATCCATCTTTACAGGTACGACATTGTCCTGTGTGATGCCAGAGATCTTGGGGTCGACCATCTTGCCGGCTGAGTCTATTCGTCCGAGTCGAGCCGACAAAGATAGTCCCACTGGGCGTGCCAAGAAGCGTGTTGACGAGAAATCTCTCTCACGCGCGGCACGGGAGATCCGCTTGACTCCGGTGCGAGTCCTTCTAAGCCGCCTACAATGTGTAGAGCGTGCCGATTGATTTGATCGCAATCAACAAGAGAAAAGACAAGAGAGTGTTCGTTAAGCGTTAGGTCATATCCCCGCGGGATCGGCCGAGGAAATCCATGAACGTATATATGCTATTCCAGACCATATTTGGGCCGAACGACCAAAGCGCATCGGTTATACCAAAACGATCATCAGTCATCCGATCCAAATATAACGAAGAATAACAAATATACAGATCAATAGACCAATCGATGCTGGGAAACTAACAGCAAATCGGCTGATACTCCAACAAATCTCGTGCAGGCGCAATATTCCTAGATCAAAGATGTAAGCAAGCACAATCTAGACATAAAATACAGCCCTATCATAGATCTAATAACAATTATGTTAAAAGAAATACATTAGGGTAAGTAAGGTCGGCTGAAACCCCGACGCTATCCCCAGATAATGTAAGTCCAAGAGAATAGATTACCAACGATTCTAAAGACGACTCAATAGTTCAATCTTGATGCAGCATTAAGTATCAAAAGAAACATTCAATCTATTACTTTCGACTTACACGCCGTAAGATGGTAGATACTACATACGAACCAACCAACCTTTAAACCTAGCCTTGCTGACCACATACTCCCGAAAAGATGAGTCAACCACAAGATAGATCTAAACATCGAATTGGTTCACATGCACTATATGATACATATCGTAGTGAAACTATTGAATCCAATATGTCATTGCGATGGAAGCATCAGAAACAAGTAATCTCACCACTAACAACAAACATTTACCTGAGTTTGGGTATCGAGACGATGCAGCCCAAAGCCAAACAGGGTGTTCGTCTAAAAGGAAAAGGATGGCGATGCGCCGAGGATTAGATTGATTGAATCGTTCTCATACAGAGGGTCTCGGGTCCTATTTATACCCAAGATACAAATCTTTGTAACAACCTCAGACTCTATCTAAACTACTTTTTAAAACATCATATCATCCTTAGCGAGATCTATAATGAATTACAACTAACAATTTAACAAACTCCTAAATTACAGATACAACTGCCATTACAGGACTCTATCCATAAGTGGCAATATCTTTAAACGTGCAATTAACATCCGAATCCCCACTTATCCTCAAGTTTCTGCATTGGACACGGTTTTATCCCTTCTGAACTCAGAATCGGCTGTCGGCTGTTCCATTCAACCCATCCTCGCCGACCACCACTGCGCCGATCACTCTTTTAGCCGATACGACTACGACCTCGCCGATCCGATTCCACCTTGGTTTCTTAGGACTTAGGAACCTCATTACCAAATTCCAGTGTTAACAACGGCCTACCAATCCTTGCTCCGGGAGACCCCGTTCCTCGTGGTGTACGGCCGCAACCCCCCCACCATCCGCTCTTACGAGCTGGGAGAGACTCGGGTTGCTGCCGTGGCTCGCGGCATGGAGGAACGCGATGCCTTTCTTGCCGACGTCCGCTATCGCCTGGAACAGGCGCAGCTTGTTCAGAAGCACCACTACGACCGGCATCATCAACAAGTGTCTTATCAGGTGGGTGACTATGCGTTGTTGCGCCTCCGACAGCGCACCATGTCCTCCCTACCTGTCACGCCCAGAAATTCACACCAGAATTTCTGCAGCTAATTTGTGCATTACATCCTCGTCCAGGAATCAGCCGAGGTACACAAATCGACGTTATTGATAATACAGAATCCTCGTCTTAGAAACAATATAAAAGAGTTACATAAAAGCAGCGGAAAAGAAAAAAAACTGACTTAAGCTAAACTTCGACACGAGCGAAGCGGAACACCAACTCCACGGCTAAACCTTGACGAGAACAAGCCTACACCTCCTCGAAGACCTCGCTCTCAACCTCGGCCTGAAGGGGGAAAAAGAAGCAAGACTGAGTACAACCACCGTACTCAACAAGTCACACCGGAAAAGGGGACATGATGCAAGATAAATAACAAGGAAAGGTCAAGAGGTTCAATTTGCATAAACAGCATTTGCAGAATATGATATTAATATTTGAAGACAGTAAAACAGTAGAAATATTTAAGCAGTATTAAATAAACACTGTCCAACGCTCAAACCACGTTGCAACAGGCCCATCCATCCACCTGCACTAGTCATAATCCAACATTTCATGCGAATAAAGTAAATGAGACTAATCAAGGTGAATCTGGTCGATCGCCCGTAACCGTGGGCACGGCTATTCGAATAGTTTTTACTCTGATCAGAGGTGTACAACTGTACCCACAAGACACAATCCCACAACACAATACCGTGCGCCGGTGCACCACCACGGTGCCCCGGAAAGGAATTGTGACAGGACCCTTCACACAACCCCCTCTAATCAATCGTACCACACCAAGGTTTCGCCCCCATCCCCATCGGGCCATGGGCAGCCCCCTCTAGTGCCGCGGTGAATCCGGAAGCTGATCAACCCTTAAAACCGGGGCCGACCCAACTCCATCACGCTCACCCTCTCTGGGGTACGTTAACTAGAGACAGCTATGCTACGGGCCCAGCCATTACCCATGCTGGCTTGTGGTATGCACGGCATTTCTTCCAGGGTTTCCCGAGAACCGGTCCTTAATCGTCATGAGCACGCTAACCAAAGTCCAACCATGTGCTCACGACCCACCTTTCTTATAATTCAATATTATTAAGAACAAGATTATATCTTAATATCACCGGGAGGTCAACTTTAGTAATACTCTCGATTAGTGTGATTCCCTTAAGTGAGCTAGTTGCGCTAAGCATAACTAAGCAACCTTAATCTATCATCCAGTCACATTGAACCCCAAGTTATCAATGGTATAGGGTAAACAATCCTATGGTTGAGTACAATAGGTATAATCATCCCATAAAATGACATTCTAAAACATATGCAGTATTTGAATGAAATAGAGGTATTTACATAAAAATAGGTACAATATGGTCAATGTAAGGTATGACTTGCCTTGCTCTGGAGACTGAGGAACCTCGGCGACTACTTCGAAGAGAACGGGCTCGCCGGAAAACTCGGGATCTACACGACAAACAAAGCACTCAACAAACACCCTAAAAAGTCTACTGAAACAGCACTGAAAAGTATTTTTAATGGATTCTTGACATTTTTCTGGATTTAATGAAATTTGAATGGGCTAAAACGGAGCTCGGATTCAAAAGATATGAATTTTAGAAGTTTAATTGCGATTTTTAAACTAAACAGAAAAGATTAAATTATTTATTGCGCAATTAAGTCCTGGTGACGTCATCCACGCGCGCCTCGGGGCTGACGTCGCATGACGTCGGCCGGGCGTCGGCCCTAGGGCTGGCGTCGGCGCACGGCCGCAGCGCGCGGGCGACGGGCGAGGCGGCGGATTGCGCCACGTGGCGCAATCCGAGCGGCCGGATCGGCGGCGACGCGGCGCGATTCAGGCGGTCGGATGGCGACGATCGGACGGCGCAGATCCATCGTGATCGGACGGCGCGATCCGTCCGATCCGCAAGATCGGACGGCACGAGAGAGGCGGCGCTAGGGTTAGGGTTTGGGCGCGCGCGGCGGCGGACGCCGGCGGCGACCATCCGAGCGGCGGCGGCGGCGGCGCGACCCGCGAACGGCGGCGGCCGGCGGTGACAACCGACGAGCGGCGGCGTGCGCGCGAAAGAAAAAAAGGACGCAAACGAAAAACAAAAAGGAGTCCGGGGACGGCGGCGAGCTCACCGGCGGATGAGTCGACGGAGAACGGCGGCGACACGGGCTAGAAAACACGGCGAACAAAGGGAAACGAGGCGGAGCTCGAGGGGGTTTTATAGGGGAGAGAGGAGACCGAACGGGCACGAAAACGCCGGGGATAAGGTCGCGGAGTTCTCGGACTCGAGAGAGAGAGAGGGAGGGTACGGCGGCCGTTTCGGGCGGCGGCGGCGTGCGGCGCGCGGGAAGTGCGGGCACGGGTGCGGCGGCACGGGCGGAGCCCGGCGTGGGGCCACGTGGCGCGAGGCGCGCGGAAACGGCCGGGTAAGCGGCGGGGCGGCGCGGCTATGGCGCGGCGGCGGTTGGGCCGCCGGGCGCGGGAAGGCGGCTCCGGCAGTGGGGCCCACCTATCGGTGGCCCAAGGCGCGGGGAGGCGAACCGGACTTGCGCGGCGCGGCGGGAGCGTGGGCTTCGGCCCACGTCCGGGGAGAGGCGCGCGGGGGCTGGGCCGACGGCCCGTTCGAGGGCGGCGGGCGGGAAAGAAGCCGTTCGGCGTACGGAAAAAGGAAGAAAAAGAAAAAAAAAAAGAAAAAAAGGAAAAAGGGACTTAATTAAATTCCTGTTTTCTTATTTAATTGATTAAAAATACTTAGGGTGCTCTAAAAATTCCAAGTAAAAATCCCTGCTAGCGTATTTTAACATGAAGAATTCAAGAAAAATCCTATCATGTCATTTCCATTTATTAATTGTATTTTAAAATTATAGGTTGACTCCGAGTTAATTTCGAAATTCCGATTATTTGGTAAATTATTTAGAATGAATTAGGGAAAAACTCAGGATGTGACAACCTACCCCCCTTAAACGGAATCTCGACCCCGAGATTCGGAGGTACTGGCGAAGAGGTGTGGGTGCGCGGCCTTTAGCTCATCTTCTCGTTCCCAAGTAGCTTCTTCCTCGGAGTGATGAGTCCATTGAACCTTGCAAAACCCGATAACCTTGTTCCGAGTTCTTCTCTCACTGACCTCAAGAATACGTGCTGGTCTCTCTATGTAGGTTAAGTCCTCCTGGATTTCAACCTGGTCTGGACTCGCCTGTTCTTTTGGTACCCTTAAACACTTCTTCAACTGGGACACATGAAACACGTCGTGAATACCAATCATGTTGGAGGGAAGCTCCAGCTGATAGGCCACTTCTCCTCGACGTTCCCGAATCCTGTATGGTCCCACGAAACGTGGTGCCAACTTACCTTTGGTTTGGAAACGATGTACTCCCCGGAGTGGTGTAACGCGAAGATACACAAAATCCCCTGCTTCAAAAGCGAGATCTCTTCGACGATTATCGCATAGCTCTTCGTCGGGCTGCGCAATCTTCAACCTTTCCCGAATCACTCGGACCTTTTCCTCTCGCTTCGCTTATTACTTCCGTGCCAAACAATTGGCGCTCACTGTCGGTCCTGCAACGGGGTGTGCGGCATTTCCGTCCATACAGTGCTTCATACGGTGCCATTTGAATGCTGGCCTGGTAACTGTTGTTGTAAGAGAATTCTGCATAGGGCAAGCTTTTGTCCCACGCTTTTCCAAAATCGAGCGCGCATGCTCTTAGCATATCTTCCAAAATCTGATTCACTCTCTCGGTTTGGCCGTCTGTTTGCGGATGATAGGCCGTGCTAAAATTCAAACGGTACCGAGTTCTTCTTGCAACTTCTTCCGAATTTGGAAGTAACCGACTTCCCTATCGGACACGATCTTCTTAGGCACGCCATGCAAACACATGATCCTTGCGAGATAAAGCTCCGCCAACTTCTTCCCTGAGTAGGTAGTATGTACTGGTATGAAATAGGCCACCTTGGTGAGTCGGTCCACCACGACCCAAATCGAGTCATATCCTGACGTTGTGCGGGGTAAACCCGTGATGAAATCCATTCCAATTTCTTCCCATTTCCACTCTGGAATCTGAAGGGGTTGCAACAGTCCGGCGGGTCGTTGATGTTCTGCCTTCACTCGCTGACAAACATCACAAAGTGCAACAAACTCAGCTATCTCCCTCCTCATGCTGACCCACCAAAACTTTTCTTTAAGATCTTGATACATCTTTGTACTGCCCGGGTGAATTGAGTATTGGGTTTGGTGAACTTCCGTAAGGATCGCCTTTTTCAAATCCTTGTCTTCTGGCACACACAATCTCTTTCCCATCCAGATTGTGCCATGTTCGTCTTCCGTAAAACCACGAGCTTTTCCGACTCTCATGTTCTTCTTGAGTTCGGCCATTTCGGGATCTGACGCCTGAGCAGCCCGAATTTGATCAATGAGAGTGGGTTGGGCTTCCGAGCAGCCACAAAACCAAAATCCACCACTCGTAGATTTAGATTCTCGAATTCCGCTCTTGGTCACACATTCTTTCGACACCGAGAGTGGTGCAAGAACTCTTTCGGCTTAGTGCATCCGCAACCACATTAGCTTTGCCGGGATGGTAATGTATCCCTAAGTCATAATCTTTGATCAGTTCCAACCATCTCCTCGTCGGAGGTTTAAATCAGTTGGATGAAAATGTACTTAAGACTTTTGTGATCCGTATACACTTCACAACGATTACCAATTAGGTAGTGTCGCGGATCTTCAATGCATGAACCACGTGGATAACTCCAGATCATGAGTGGGGTAGTTGTTTTCATGTGGACGCAATTGACGAGATGCATATGCGACCACTTTGCCTTCTTGCATCAACACACATCCTAACCCTTGGCGAGATGCATCACAATAAACTTGGAAGTCCTTTGCTTGGGTGGGCAAGATCAACACCGGTGCGAACACCAACTTCCTCTTGAGCTCTTCAAAACTCCTATTGCATTCTGCC
This sequence comes from Oryza australiensis, assembly GCA_019925245.2. Lineage (NCBI taxonomy): Eukaryota > Viridiplantae > Streptophyta > Magnoliopsida > Poales > Poaceae > Oryza > Oryza australiensis. The sequence continues at coordinate 1,864,579 of JAIFGZ020000436.1, forward strand.
GACCACTTAAACTTCTCATCTTTCTTCAACAGTTGAGTCATTGGCTTGGCGATTTTGGAGAAGTTCTCAATGAAACGGCGGTAGTAACCCGCAAGTCCAAGGAAACTTCGGATCTGCGTGGACTGTTTTAGGCGGGGTCCACTTAGTAACCGATTCCACATTTGCTGGATCCACGGCTACTCCTTGGGCATTCACAATGTGACCGAGGAACTGTACCTCCTTTAACCAGAAAGCACACTTGCTAAACTTGGCGTAGAGTTGATGGTCTCTCAACTTTTCGAGTACTGTCCGCAGATGTTGCTGATGATCCTCCTCTGACTTGGAGTAGACCAAAATGTCGTCAATGAACACCACCACGAATTTATCCAAGAACTCCATAAACACCTTGTTCATCAGATTCATAAAGAAAGCCGGTGCATTGGTTAAACCAAAAGACATGACCGTACACTCGTACAGTCCATATCTGGTGGTGAAGGCGGTCTTGGGAATGTCCTCTTCCCGAATCCTCAACTGATGATAGCCTGATCGCATATCTATCTTGGAAAATACCTTGACCCCTTTGAGTTGATCGAATAAGTCATCAATCCGTGGTAGGGGATACTTGTTCTTGATAGTAACCTCATTGAGGGCTCGATAGTCCACACACATTCTCTTGGTCTTGTCTTTCTTTTCTACAAAAATCACCGGAGCACCCCAAGGCGACGTGCTCGGCGAATATATCCTTTTTGTAACTGTTCATCCACTTGCTTCTTTACTTCGGCCAACTCGTTGGCTCCCATCCTATATGGCCTCTTGTGTATTGGGGCGGTCCGGGTACTAGGTCAATCCGAATTCAATTTCCCTTTTGGCGGCATCCGAGTTAAATCCTGGGAAAACTTCGGGTATTCTCGACGATGGGGATATCCTCTAACTTCACAGGGGTCTTGGCCGCCATTTCGGACGATTCCCGGTGGAAACATGATTCAAACTTGCTACGGCTTGACTTGCATGGGAGAGCGAAAAACAACTCTTTCTCCTTTCGTATTAATTAGAGTAATGGTGCGACTAGCGCAGTCAATTACTCCCTTATGTCTGGACAACCAATCCATCCCAAGAATGACATCTATGCCTTTGGTGAAGGAGGATAAGGTTGGCTAGAAACATAGATCCTTGGATTTCTATGGCTACCGAGGGACAATCGAGTGGTCTCCAAGTGGTTTCCGGGGTTTGAACCCTCATAGGTATCTTAAGTCCCACTACCGACAACCCATGTGCCCCAACAAATTACTTTGAGATAAAAGAATGTGTAGCGCCGAATCAAATAATACGTGGCGGGAGTATAGTTTACGGAAACATACCCGAGTATAACTTCGGGAGCGGTGCCGTGCTTCCTCGGCGGACGCATGATTGACTCGAGCTGGATGAACCTTGGCCCAGCGCGTCTTGGCTTCGGACACTTGTCCGCAAAATGCCCCGGGTCACCACGGTTGAAACAGACTCGGCTTTCCTCCCGAGTCCTTCCTTGGAGGTGGTGGCGTGGATCTTTGGGATGGTGCTTGTTGTTGCATTTGCTTGCATCATTGCAGCCATCATCTGTTCGTGAAGCGAGCACTTGAGCAATGGTGGGATTCTCGGGTGGCGGTGGAGGAGCATTGCCATTGGCGTCGTGAGCCTCGTGGTTGTCGGCACTGATCGCCCATTGTTGCTCGTTCGCCCCGGGTCCCGGTGTTCACCATCCGAAGGAGACGACCGACCGGAGAGAGAAAAGAAGAAAAAGCAAGACTTAGCACTAATCTTTATTATTTGAATTCAAATGCATTGTTCGATCTTGACTAGAAACAAGGAAAAGCACCAAACATCCTTAATTGGTCGGTCATATCACACTTGATATCGCGCGCTATCCCACACACACAAGCAGCCTAACACACAAAGAACTACCAAGAAGACAAACTAATTTAAACGGTAAAACTAAAGAGGGCAACTAGAACGATCCATGAGACGAGGAGTCGAAACCGCTTCCTTCGAAGATCCCCATTCTTCCGAACGGCTCCCGGAGTCCTCGGGCGTCACCTCGACTTGGACTCTTCCGAATCGGTTGCCGTAGCCCAACCGATCCTGCCTCTTCCCTCCGAGGAATCTTGAGTCTCTTCGGAGTCCATGTCTTCAGCTGAATCATCTGAGCTTGAGTCACTGGAGACGGAGATCCAACCATTACTGCCACCTCCGCCTGGATTTGCCGAAGCCGGAGCAAAGGTGAGGGCGTAACTCGCAGCAGAGGAACCGGAACCGGCGCCGAACCGGAGCGGGTGGAGCCGGAGAAGGCGGTGGAATCCGAGGTGCCACTGGATACGGACAGCGCGGTGGTGGTCTTCCGAGGCGTAGTGCGGAGTCGACCCCAACCGGTGGCGGGAGTCCCTTCAACTCAGCTACCTCCTTCTTCAGACGAACCACTTCGTCCTGCAGCCGCGCGATCCTCAGCATCTTCTTGTCGTTCAGCTCCTTGGTCGCCTTGTGTAGGTCAGAGTGCATCTGATCCAGTCCTTTGAGCACGGGGCACATGTGACCGTAGGTAGTGTCATTCTCCTCTGCCGTAGACTTGAATATACTGACCTCGGAGGAACTACCTCGACGGGGATGATAGCGGTAGGAGGAGGTGCGAAGGTCAGCGTCATGCAGCTCCCTCATCCTGGCTAACATCAGGTAGGCGGCTTCTTGACAAGCGTGATCTGACGTGCCTCCGGAAGCTGTGACCTCCATGTTGGGAAGACACGTCCCCACAAACCCGTGAACCTCCAACCGAACACGATAGGGCAACTCGCCACCGAGAGGCGCAACTATTGTATACTCGGTGCTTCGGGATATCCAACCGCAAGGGCCATACGCGCCGGCTGCAACGAAGCCTGTCATCCCTTTTCCGCAGATCCGTCGCGGGGAACCCGCCATCTATAGAAACAAAGGAGTGGGAAAAATCAAAACATGCTCAAAAACCCACGACCAACATCCCATTTTCGCAATTCCTAAACCCTAGACTCGACTCCACTTTTCAAAACACCCCTTTTTTTCCAAAACATATGCACATGAAAAGAATTAGAGGGCTCTTAAGGTTTCCAGTTGGCTTGTCCTACAGTCATAAGAAGGCTCTGATACCAACTTGTCACGCCCAGAAATTCACACCAGAATTTCTGCAGCTAATTTGTGCATTACATCCTCGTCCAGGAATCAGCCGAGGTACACAAATCGACGTTATTGATAATACAGAATCCTCGTCTTAGAAACAATATAAAAGAGTTACATAAAAGCAGCGGAAAAGAAAAAAAAACTGACTTAAGCTAAACTTTGACACGAGCGAAGCGGAACACCAACTCCACAGCTAAACCTTGACGAGAACAAGCCTACACCTCCTCGGAGACCTCGCTCTCAACCTCTGGCACTGAAGGGGGAAAAAGAAGCAAGACTGAGTACAACCACCGTACTCAACAAGTCACACCGGAAAAAGGGGACATGATGCAAGATAAATAACAAGGAAAGGTCAAGAGGTTCAATTTGCATAAACAGCATTTGCAGAATATGATATTAATATTTGAAGACAAGAAAAAGTAGAAATATTTAAGCAAGTATTAAATAAACACTGTCCAACGCTCAAACCACGTTGCAACAGCCCATCCATCCACCGCACTAGTCATAATCCAACATTTCATGCGAATAAAGTAAATGAGACTAATCAAGGTGAATCGGTCGATCGCCCGTAACCGTGGGCACGGCTATTCGAATAGTTTTTACTCGATCGAGGTGTACAACTGTACCCACAAGACACAATCCCACAACACAATACCGTGCGCCGGTGCACCACCATGGTGCCCGGAAAGGAATTGTGGGGACCCTTCACACAACCCCCTCTAATCAATCGTACCACACCAAGGTTTCGCCCCCATCCCCATCGAGCCATGGGCAGCCCCTCTAGTGCCGCGGTGAATCCGGAAGCGATCAACCCTTAAAACCGAGGCCGACCCAACTCCATCACGCTCACCCTCTCTCGGGTACGTTAACTAGAGACAGCTATGCTACGGGCCCAGCCATTACCCATGCTGGCTTGTGGTATGCACGGCATTTCTTCCAGGGTTTCCCGAGAACCGGTCCTTAATCGTCATGAGCACGCTAACCAAAGTCCAACCATGTGCTCACGACCCACCTTTCTTATAATTCAATATTATTAAGAACAAGATTATATCTTAATATCACCGGAGGTCAACTTTAGTAATACTCTCGATTAGTGTGATTCCCTTAAGTGAGCTAGTTGCGCTAAGCATAACTAAGCAACCTTAAACTATCATCCAGTCACATTGAACCCCAAGTTATCAATGGTATAGAGTAAACAATCCTATGGTTGAGTACAATAGGTATAATCATCCCATAAAATGACATTCTAAAACATATGCATTATTTGAATGAAATAGAGGTATTTACATAAAAATAGGTACAATATGGTCAATGTAAGGTATGACTTGCCTTGCTCGGAGACCGAGGAACCTCGGCGACTACTTCGAAGAGAACGGGCTCGCCGGAAAACTCGGGATCTACACGACAAACAAAGCACTCAACAAACACCCTAAAAAGTCTACTGAAACAGCACTGAAAAGTATTTTTAATGATTCTTGACATTTTTCTGGATTTAATGAAATTTGAATGGGCTAAAACGGAGCTCGGATTCAAAAGATATGAATTTTAGAAGTTTAATTGCAATTTTTAAACTAAACAGAAAAGATTAAATTATTTATTGCGCAATTAAGTCCCTGGTGACGTCATCCACGCGCGCGCTCGTGGCTGACGTCGCATGACGTCGGCGGCCGCGCGCCCTAGGGGCGACGTCGGCGCACGGACGCGCAGGCAGCGCGGGCGACGGGCGCGGCGGCGGATTGCGCCACGTGGCGCAATCCGAGCGGCCGGATCGGCGGCGACGCGGCGCGATTCGGGCGGTCGGATGGCGACGATCGGACGGCGCGAGATCCATCGCGATCGGACGGCGCAGATCCGTCCGATCCGCAAGATCGGACGGCACAGAGAGGCGGCGCTAGGGTTAGGGTTTGGCGCGGCGGCGGCGGCGGACGCCGGCGACGACCATCCGAGCGGCGGGGCGGCGGCGACGACCCGACGAATGGCGGCGGACCGGCGGCGACAACCCGACGAGCGGCGGCGTGCGCGCGAAAGAAAAAAAGGACGCAAACGAAAAACAAAAAGGAGTCCGGGACGGCGGCGAGCTCACCGGCGCATGAGTCGACGGAGAACGGCGGCGACACCGGCTAGAAAACACGGGGAACAAAGGGAAACGAGGCGGAGCTCGAGGGGTTTTATAGGGGAGAGAGGAGACCGAAACGGGCACAAAACGTCGGGGATAAGGTCGCCGGAGTTCTCGGACTCGGAGAGAGAGAGGAGGTACGGCGGCCGTTTCGGGCGGCGGCGTTGCGGCGCGCGGGAAGTGCGGGCACGGGTGCGCGGCACGGGCCGGAGCCGGCGTGGGGCCACGCGGCGCGAGGCGCACGGAAACGGCCGGGTAAGCGGCGGGCGGCGCGGCTATGGCGCGCGGCGGCGGTTGGCCGCCGGGCGCGGGAAGGCGGCTCCGACAGTGGGGCCCCACTGTCGGTGGCCGCCGGCGCGGGGAGGCGAAGCCGGACTTGCGCGGCGCGGCGGGACCGTGGGCTTCGCCCACGTCCGGAGGAGCGGCGTGCGCGGAGCTGGCCGACGGCCCGTTAGGGCGGCGGCGGAAGAAGCCGTACGGCGTACGGAAAAAGGAAGAAAAGAAAAAGAAAAAAGAAAAAAAGGAAAAAGGGACTTAATTAAATTCTGTTTTCTTATTTAATTGATTAAAAATACTTAGGGTGCTCTAAAAATTCCAGTAAAAATCATGTTAGCGTATTTTAACATGAAGAATTCAAGAAAAATCCTATCATGTCATTTCCATTTATTAATTGTATTTTAAAATTATAGGTTAACTCCAGGTTAATTTCAGAAATTCCGATTATTTCCGGGTAAATTATTTAGAATGAATTAGGGAAAAACTCAGGATGTGACACTACCCCAGGCTACTACGGGCAAGCTGAAACCGTGCTACATTGGGCCCTACCGTGTCGCCGAGCTGATCAACGACGTGGCTGTCCATTTGGACCTTCCGCCGCAGGCTCACATCCATGATGTATTCCATGTGAGCGCCCTCAAGAAGTTCAGCGGCGTACCTCCGTCGGCTCCACCTGCACTGCCACACATCCACCATGGCGTGGTTACCCCAGAGCTGGCTCGGGTTGAGCGTACTCGCTTGGCGCGCGGCGTTCGCTAGCTGCTCGTCCACTGGCGCGGCGAACCACCGGAATCGGCCACCTGGGAAGACCTCGACACGTTCTGCGAGCAATTTCCAAGCTTCCAGCTCGAGGACGAGCTGCTTCGCGAGGAGGGGAGAGATGTCATGTGGGGCCGGACGTACGCAAGGCAGCGAAGGGCGCGTGACATTCGCAGGGCAACAGAGCAAGCTACAACGCGCGACGTGGCAAGGGCCACGATCGCCACAAACGAGGATGGGACGGCCAGACCCAGTGGCTAGGAGAAAATTAGGCCTTGAAATTAGGATCGTTTGTTTCCAAGTTGTTTAGGATCGTTTGTTTCCAAGTTTGTTTAGGATCGTTTGTTTCCAAGTTTGTTAGCCGATTGGCTCATATATTCCCTGTACTCCAAACAATGAGAAAAGTAATCAGTTATCATCTAATCTCCTACGTCTACCCTTGTTAAGCCACCAGCGAAGGGGTATAACCTCGTGGTGAGGACTGGAGCGTGACTACGAACTACGTAGTCGCGGGCCGTCGTCGTTGAGTACCAAGGCGCTTGACACTACTGGTGGTCTAGTACTGGTTATGACTTTAAGTGAAACTCAAGGCGTAGTCCATTGTTCAACTTGTGGATGAGTGTAGCTTGAAGCTCTAGGCAAGAGTTCAACTTAGTCCTTGCTGAAACTCTAGTATATCACACAGCAGTGAGAAATAGGCAAATCTCTAAATGAGATCTGGTGGGGGATTGTTGGAATTATTGGGCCTAGCCCATTTGATATTCAATTAATTCCCAAAATAAATCTCAAAAGTCCAATGAGGCACATGTATGGCATTGCAAGGTGGGAAATTTTAGTACCACCTTGCTAGTCTAGAGTGAGGTTGTCCAACTTAAATAGTGGGACTTCCCTCCTCCTCCCAAAGCCATGGATGAGGGAGGGAAGGAAAAACCACACACACGCGCTCACTCGCCTTGCCGCGCCAGGCCCGCGATTCGCGTACCTGCTCGTGTGCCTTAATTTTTTAGACAAACTAACAATTGTTCTCAGGTGACGAGTCGGATTCAGTGGAGAATCCTAAACGGATACGCAATAGAATCCTAACCAAATCCGCTACGGGTGCTGCCTTGACGTGCATGTCATCCGAGCCTATATATTCACCTATGCAGAGTCATCTGGACTCGAATCTAGTCTAAGTTTTGCCATGTTCCTCGCTGCTGCACCGCCACTGTAGTTTTCCCTATCCCACCGCCGGCGTGCACCTGCGACCGAGAGAGCAGGTCTCCGAAACCGTCGTCCTTACGATCCTGCACCGGGAGAGGACGGATATGGTTTTTGGGAAGCGCTCTGTGTGACTGCTCAATTCGATCTGGTGCATCTTCCTTCTGCATCAGCTCGACATGAACGTCTTCGTCGCCTACGTCTGCGGCAAGTTCCTGTAATCCCTAAGTCTGCATACACGTGGTACACATCTCTTGTTGATCTAATCACCGCTATTACTTTCATATATGCTAGTATGTTAGATCTGTTCCTGCTAGTTCCTGTGATAGTTTTGATTTGTTTAATTAAGAATTTAATCAAAAAATTGCCTAATTCTTTAACAAGGTGAAGGCGCGGTGGTTTTCAACGACGTCAGGGCACATCAAGCGGGGTAGAGCTCACGGGCGACTTGAGCGGCGGCCGGGTTGCTTGAACTCCGGAAGTGGCGGCGATGGTGAGCGAAAGGTGGCGACCGGGCGTGATTGAGCAATGGCTTGGCCGGGTCGGCTCGGCCGGGTGGGCCGGCCTAGTGGGCTGGTCTAAAAGAAAGAAAAGAGAAAACTTGAGGGACCCAAAGCAGACTTTTTCCCAAAAAACTTTTAAGTTAGGTTCTTAAAGATTTAGTTCACAAAAAGGTTATTAGATACTAATTATTAGTTCCTTTCATTTGTAAAATAATTCTTTAAAGAAATATTAATTCATAAAAAGGGGTTCTTAGGAAAATAATTAGTATTTGCTCTTATTTGCACTATTTTCTCAAATAATATATTTCATAATCATGGTTCTTTAATAAATATTAATTTTGAATCCATAATTTGAATTAAATTCCTAATTTTCATTATTTTTGTCACTGGCACAAAAAGAAAAAGGAAAATAAAATCCAATAAATATCAAAATGTAGAGATTTCAAAAATGAATTTTGATTATTCCAAAATTTTGTTTTTAGATTATAGAATTGAAATTTTCAGGGTGTTACATTTCTCCCATTCAACAGGTCACAGAGGTTCTGGACCGTTGTGCTGGAGAGGCGTTCGTTGAGCTCCTCATTGAGGTGGGGAACCGTCCTCGAGAACGGAGGGTTTCTGAGAATAGACGTCTGGACCGTCGATGGCTTTTTCTTCCTCAGGAGTACAATTGTTCTGAAGCGGCTCCAAAAGGAGGCATGCTTCCGTGGCGGCTATGAACGCATTGTTCAGGTTAACCACGGTAGACCTCATCCATTCCAACCAGACGCCTATGTCATGGTTGGCCACCTGGTCAAAAGGGACTTCACGTAGCAGATTGTTGACGTTGGTTAAGTGTTCGGTAGGCGTAAGGATGGAATCAGCCAGGACAAGAGTCTTATGTAGGGAATTAATCTCCCCATCTTCTGTGCTATCCCTAGTGCAACCGCTTTGACCTAGATCTTGGACTCTACCCTCGATCATGTTCACGTTGCGATTGGAGTTTCATCCCGAAGATTTGCGATCAACCAAGCCACGAAGAATGGAAGGTTCATGGGGGTCAAGCTCGATATACCCAACCAAACTACTTGTATTTGCTGATGTGTTGTCATCCACCAAGGGGTTGTCAGATTCCAACAAGAGTGATCGGGCAACAAGCGGGGGAAGAGCTGTCTGACGAAGTCGGAGTCATGGATTTGCTAGTGTTGAGGATGATCTTGCACTCTGTCAGAGGATGGCTCTTAGTCTTGTGGATGAGGCACCACACCCTGTATGAGGAAACGCGCTAAATCCCGCGAAGCTCTCGAGAATCGAGTTGAGCCTTCATTTGGAGTACGATCCGACACTTTCCCAGAGCGTGGGTATTGGTCTTGTGGATGGGATAGGTGGGTTTTGTTTTTTGCACCTGATTTGCGGCACGGGCCGAAGGGTTGACCGTCTCAGAAACTTCACCAGCAAACTTCGTTGTTGGCACCTAGTTTTGGATGGGAGTCGGATGAGGGGTCGTTGGAGTAGCAGCAAATACTGGGAACATGATGGTTCAAAATTAACACCGGCTGGGTTGAATATCATAGGCCATGAAGATCGTAGAAGCCCGCATCGAAAAATCCTCCTCTTGTATTCTTCTCTTTGAAATCCTTTAGCATCAAGCCCCCTATCTGACGCGCCACTGTCGATAGGCTATACCCGACAACGGTTATCTATAGAGTATGGGGAACGTTGGGACCATGACATATACGAGACCAGACCTAGGAGACAAGGGACAAGGGTTTATACTTGTTCGGACTCTCAATATGAGTAATAACCCAACTCCAATTTACATGTATATTTGGAAAAAAATACCACAGGGACTACATTGGGGAAACAGACTAGCTAATCTGAGTTGCTGAATAGAACCATTTGAGTACAACTCAGCAAGATCTTCTCGGCGACTAGTGCTTCGGCTTCCTTCGGATTGTCTCTCTATCTGGCTCTGGCTATGGCTTCTGATTCGATGCCCTCCCCTCCATGGAGGGCCTTGTATTTATAGCATTAATTGCATTCTTCTCCAAGTAGAAATCGAAGAACCTGGGTAGAAAACAAGTCGAGAAAACCTTATCTTCTCCGAGTAGAACTCTAACACCTTCTATACCGACGAAGAGAATTTCCTTTCAGACTCACTTTATTACCATATATAAGGATGCCTTCTTGTACAACATTAGGTATACGGTATTTTCATATAGCACAAACCCATGTATAGGAGGTATGCCTTATCCATAACCCTAACAAATACCTACATGAAAGTAATACATTTTGATAGGATCGACATTTTTGTAGTTAATAAAATTTTTATTTAAGCTCATCTATGGTGTTAAATATGGATTATAAGTTTCGAATGATACTAGTTTAAAAAGAATAGCATTTGCTTTCAAGACAACAAAGTGTTTCTCCTGTAGCGGGCCGTGTCGTGCCGGCCAACGTGCCGATCCCTAGCCAAAGCATGGCCCATGGGTGGTCGGGCCGTGCCGTGACGGCACGGGCACATCTAAGGCCCACGTGCCAAAAACCGGCCCATGGGGCAAAGCCAGCCCGACAGACACTGTGCCCAATCAAAAAATGCAAAAAAAGGCCGAAGCACTATTCCTCACCCGAAAAAAAAGAAAATTTGAAAATTAAACTATTCCTCTTCCAAAAATTCATAAAAAATACTATTCCTCATCCGAAAACTCAAAAAATGAACTATTCCTCATCTTGAAAATATGAATTGTCTGAATTTTAAAAAAGGAAAACATTCACACTTAGTAAAATATTTGAAAAAATGTGTTAAAAATAGTAATGACATGTATTGATGTTTATGTCATTATATAATACAACGATATATGCTGCCTCGTTAAATACTTTGTCATGTAAAAACTCATATGGAAATCTGAGAAAACCATGACAAAAAAAGAGTACAGCTCAAAAGGTCACTACTACTTATAAAAAAGTCTGAAGCTATTGGGTTTGGTCTTCATCTATGTAGAGGTTCTCGAACTGGGCAACCAATTCTAGGTTGTCAGCAGTGTATTCAGCAAGTTTTGCTGCTAGCTCCCAAACTTTAACGGTTAGTAGCATTTCGACGTGGTCGCTGCTCAAACTCGTCCTCCTGTCTTCGATGATTCTTCTGCACAGACGAAAGGCCGATTCGGAGGACACCGTTGACACGGGCACCATCAACACATCTCGTGCTAGTTTTGAAAGCACGGGATATGTCATCTTGTAATCATTTCACCACCCAAGGACATTCAATTATTGTGCTTCATGCTTGATGGTGTCGCTATCCAAATAGTTGGACAACTCTTTGGCTGAACCATGCGATCTAGCATCTCCACTTGCCGCCGACAAACTGATACCACCATGGCTAGAAGATGAGTCACCCCAAATTCTGCCCCACTATAGCTTCTTCTTACCTGCTACAGGGGTGGGTGGGGGTCTATGCTGGTGAACTTCCTGAAACTTTAGTTCATCTTTTGCAAATACCTCATACAATTTAGATCTAACTCACCCTAATAGAGACTATAATCAACCCCTACAGTATCTCCAATGAGTGATATAATATTAGAGAATCCACGTAATTTACCTCTAGGATCAAGCATAAATGCAAAGCATACAACATAGGAATATTTTTCTAATATTTTAGATATTTTTGTTTCATGTTAAAGACAACTTGCATTCAAAGATCATCATTTTCATATTCTTTTAACAAAGTTGCAATTTCAAAAATATTATGCAAAATTAAATTTGCAGTTGGATAATAAACTTGAGATAAAAGTAGAGTGTAGTCATAAAAGGTTTCAAGAAATTGGTAAAACCTTTGAAAAATGTGTCACGTTTGCTCAATCAATATTGGCCCACCGTCACTATTTCTTGGGCCATTACATGACTGAAAGAAAACAATTGGTAAATCCTGATAAGTTAAAACAACCTTCAACATCAAAATAAGTAGCATTCCACCGATGTTCTGCATCGGTAAAAAACTTACGTGCTTTCTTACCAGATGCATGACAATACCTATTCCATGCAACAATCCGTGGGTTTGAAGCAGTTAACCACATGATTGCTTGACGAACGGCGTCAATGTGAGCCTTCACTCTTTTTAACTCAGACTTAACAATTAAATTAATTATATGACAAGCACAACGCTCATGTAGAAGAAAAGACTCAACATAAACACAAAATACTGGTTGCAAAATTTCCGATGTGACACTAGCAGAAAAGGTGCTTGTAGTAAATAATTCCTTAAGTGATTCACAACTCTTGTTATAGACATTTTGTAAATCATAGGTTGTGGTTTGCCTATTGATAGCTTTAAACCTAGGATTATGTGAAGTTTAAATGTAATGTTTAAAAGCAGGACTCTCACCAAAGTTCAAAGGTAAATCTTGTCTAGCGATTAACCGGACAAGAGATTCACAAGCTACCATGGGATCGTACTCCCAAGTATGTACCACACCATTAGGATTTAGAAGAAGTTGCTGCTGGCGTAGTTGGATTCCTCGCTTCCTCGCACAAGCCTCCGCATGGCGCTTCAAGTGTCTTGTACCACTAGATGATTTTTGCAGATAATGTACCTCTACGTATTCTATAACGTGCTACTGTTACCTCCCTTCCGTCGGGGACGGTAACGACTACCTCATCAAAATGTTCCAAACACCGAAAGTTCTCAATCTCTTCGAGCCGATGTTCGTCGAAGCACTCCCACTCACAGTGTCGGATCATTCTGAAGCCGGCGCCGCTGCCTCAACCAGTACCTCCTCCATAACTAGTGGTGTTGGAGTCGAGACGATGACATCATAATCACTAGTTGCGAATGACCCCGACATGTAATTAGAGTTGAAATCACCCAACATGAACGACGGCAACCGATATGGATAGTTCGGATCCATTCTGAAATGTTGAAACGAAATAAACAAATTTTAGATTATTTATTCACTTCATAGAAAATACATATGAATATATCACTTACATACTTTCCTACCGCGTTCTCTTCACACCTCTGCTTTGCACTATTTTCAACTCCGAAATTATTTTTGATTTTTGACAAAATTTGAGCAAATTTTGTCTAAATCATAAAATCAAACTACTAGAGAGCACAAGAGAGCACTTGAGAGCACAAGATGAAATGTTTAGGGTGAGGAGAAATGGCTGGGGTGGGTGCCCTATTTATACAATTAAATTTCACATTTTTTTGAATTTTTTAGAATTTTTTGAATTTTTTTGAGCTGCAATGACTAATTTGAAAAAACTAGCCATTACTAGCCGTTAAGGACAGGTGGCAGCGTCTGATTCGTCAGATCGCTAGCTGTTAACAGCGCCTGCTAGGCGACCCATGCCTCCCCACCACGCGTCGCGGCCTTATTGCCCCCCTCCCTCCCGCGCACGCGTGCCATGCCGGCCTATGGCCCGTGCCGTGTGCGAGCTGGCATGAAACAGTGACCGTGTCGTGCCATGCTGGCCCATGGGCTCGGCCAGCGGCCGAGGCATGGCACGCCTTACCAGACTGTGCCGGCACGGCCCACCACCTTCCTTGCCGTGTCGGGTCGGGCCGAGCTACAATGCTCGCGTGCCCGGGCCGGCACGGGACGGCCCGGCCCATCTGGCCAGCTTTACTCAACATTGTTTCTTTTGTTTTTAAATCATGGTAACTTTGGTTTACGTCAGTAAGGCTATGACCAGAGGTATGGTTGATAACCATACCTCTCAACCCACAAAACGTTGAGATCGATTAACACATAATTTATTAGTAATTAGCTAAAACCTTTAAAACATATTAGTATGGTTTTTAAAGTAGCTTTTGAATTTTTTTATAAAAATAATATTGTTTAACCATTCGAAAATCGTGCACGTAAGTTAAGAGATCATAATTGTAAAATAAGGGAAAGCTAAGAGGGGAGGGTGTGGCAGCTAGAGATGAAAACGGTCGGGAACGGTCGATAAAAGACCTTAACCATTCCCGTTCCCGTATTTTTTTAGCGGGAACGGAAATGAAAACGGGAAAGACGGACGGAAAAATGAATTCGGTAATACGGGACATCGGGAACGGTCGGGAACGGTTAGGAGCATGTCAATTATGATCGAGAATCGGTTAAAAAAGGGAACGTCGACACACATATAACCATTTCAAAAAGTTAACTAGATGCAACAATTACAACCATACATAATCTCACGGCATGATTGAAGGTTTTATTATGCACATAACCTTACAATGTTCCAAAAATTCTATGAGTGAAGGTTTAATAGACTAGAGTGAATGTCTTATTATGCACATGAGCTCAAAAACACGAATTACGCGTGGGAATTTTTCTGGATAAATACGGAATCCATGAATACGGTCGGAAAAACACCTCAACCGTTCCCGTTCCCATTTCCCATTTTTCTGTTCCCGTTTTTTTCCCGTTCCTGTTTTTTTCGCGAATACCGTATTCGGTTGGAATTTTTGGTATTCGGTGACGGTCGGTACAGGATTTTCCCGTCTCCGCTTTCATCCCTAGTGGCAGCTGGGTTCGAGACCAAGTGGGCAAGCAGCACAGCGCCGTGCCTTACCAACATTTTTTAGTGAGGAAATTGAACAATTCTGGTATAATGTGGGGCATTTTAATTGTTATGGGATTACTGGAAGGCACACATTATAAAGCTAATCTCCAGTTAACCTGAATACCAAAGGGGTATCAATATTAACAAATATTTGTAATAAAGTCTGGTATTACCAGCTGGATATTCCAAGAACCTAAAAAATCTCTCATTTTTTTAAACGCATGTAAGAAGAAACATAGAAATCCCATGCTTATACTATTATATAGCTGGCATAACTAGTAGGACCCATGCATACTAGAATTCCCTAACATTGTCAATTTTCGGAAACACTAGTACTCGATCGAACTTTCCCAGAAGCCCACAACACACAAGCTTGGACACGCCCGGCAATCTGTCCGCTGAAGTGCACCTAGCTCTGCCATCAGGCCACTTTGAAAGTCAGCCGCCGGCTGGAAGCTGAGACGGTGATCAGTGCCCACTGCACTGATCAGTACACAACGGCAAAGTATCCTTATTTTTTTCGCTTATATTTATGTTTAAAAAATAATTTATGAGTAATACATGTGTCTTATTGATTCAATTCAAAAGAAAGCGAATGCTGTAAAATAAATTACGATGATAAAACCACAAAATCAACTAGTTTTATAATTTAATTAACTTGTAGCATATAAGTATAAATATAGACGAAATGATGGAGCTGTTCATTACGCGCTTGTGGTGCAAAGGGAGGTATACAAAAGGTTGACCTGGGTCAAGCCAAGTGGCTTCCGCGATCGAGTACGGTAGCTTTGCTCTGGCCAATAATCTTGACGGCTCGTGCTTCGCAAAAAACTGATCGCTGCTAAAGGATGAGATATATGTGCCATCTTTCCGTGCTGCTAGGCTTTGCAGTCTTCGTTTTTTCCGTTCAGATTTGAAAATATCAGCCTTTAATTAACGTGCATGATTAATTGTTAGGTTTGTGATCATCCTTTGCTCAATTTCATATTCTCCGTTTCCTTTAGCTCAAAGGAAGATAGAGAGGGGAAATGGATCTAAGATGTGCCGTTGATGCGTAGACTTGTAAAAGAAGAGCTTATTTGGCAAAGGCATTGTTGATCAGAGAATCTTGCAACGCAGTGGAATCATCCTTTTCAGATTCCTTGATTATTCCTCTTCCTCTTATCCTCTCGTCCAAAACAATAATCGCACTTCCATGTGTGCGCACTTTTTGCCTGTTAAAAAATTTCCATGTTGAGTGTGCATGGTCTCAGATCATGTGACAATCAGAGTTCAGTGAGTGACACCGAGCTGCCCAGGCTCTCGGAATGTACGTACATTGCTCTTTTTGCTCCTACAGCCTAAAATTTCTTATATTAATTGAAGATAAAAATAAATGTAAGTAGAAATATGATAAGATACCTAAAATTCGGCATAGAAATGAAGAAGATAAAAAAATCGCTCATATAAAAATACAATTTATAAAATAACTAAAATTTAGATAAAAAATAAAATAGTAGTGAGAGAAGAGTTGATCTAGACATACAATTAGAAATATCTAAATTTGAATTCAAAAGAGTATTAAGAGAAAGAACTAGAAATAATATTTATAAATGTTTGCGATTTAGATTAAAAATAAATATTATTGAGAAAAGATTTCACTAAGAGTATAATTCAAAATATTTGAAACTCAGATTAAAATTATATAATATTGATGAAGACTCCATATCTTCACTTATACTATCGTAGGCCCCCATTAATCCTAGGAGATAAACATAATGTTGATTGAAAATTCTTAATCAAAAAAAGCAAATATCTTGACATAAAAAATGTGATTAACAAGATGAGATTGGATCGTCAAATCTATGCCTACATTACAATGATATTCCCTTCAATGCTAGAAACTAACCACGAGCAACAACATCGAAATAAGATAATTAATGGATATAAACTACGTCTAACATGGAGTCCGACTTAATGTAAACCAGAATACAATCTTATGCCATCATCTACGTACTGCTTAAAAATATTAGGTGGTGATTTATTTTGTGAGAAAATGTCTTTTCAGATTGTCTACTTCAGGTGTCGAAACTTGGTTTCGGCAATATATTTTCTGGGGTCGCAGTCAAGATCGCCAAGCACGATGGGTTAGAAGAAGAAGAAGATTTAGACAGTTCAGCCCTCTCGTGAGGTAATACCCTACTCCTGTTTCGGTGGATTCGATCCGCCGAGTGTCTTTATTGATCTCGTGATCTAAAGCCGAGAGCTAAAAGCTGAACTCCTATCGGAATATCCTCAGGGACGCCCTTACCCCCTTATATAGTCTTGGGAGGAAGGGTTTCTTATTCTAAGTTGGTTTCCTCAATCTTACCAAACCGTGACTATAGGCCGATTGCCTTATCTCTATCGGCAACCGTAACACCTAAGTCAAGTTCGGCTTACAGATATAGCGGCGCAATCTATCCCTACCTCCGGTCGGATAAGCTTGCCAAGTAGATACCCGATTGCCACAATCTCCACAGAGCCCCGAGTCCTTTTCGCGACGAGACAACTCGGCCAGACCAAAGCAGCACTCAACCAAAAATCTCTTTGACCGAGTGCTTTTGGCGCCGAGTAATTCCATCATCTCTGCTGAATCTTCCCGAGTGGCTCCAAAGACTGTGAAGGGCTGGAAAAATATACATAAAAATTCTCAAAAATAAATATCTAGGTGCATCTCCCGATGCACCTAATTATAGGTGTAGCCCCCGACTATGTGGTTAGTCAAAAATAGACTAAGCATATAGTCAAGAACTATAAAAAATTATTCTCATTTAGATGCCTAGCTCATGCTAAAGCAATCATAGAAATCTTATTACTCAGCAAGTTCATACTCAACCGAGTGAATTTGCCCGAGTCATCTCAGAACAAATAATTCAATCATCCCTCATGAGTAAAAAGCACTCGGTAAACTTTTGCTCAACCGAGTGGATTCGTCCGAGTAATCTCGGAAAAAATAACTCAACCAACCTTAGCGGGTAAAAAGCACTCGGTAAGCTCATGCTTATCCGAGTAGATCTGCCCGAGTCATCCCGGAACAAATATTTTAATCATCCCTCATGGGAAAATAAGTTCTTTCAATCATATGAAAAATATGACCAAGTTATTAAATAGCTTTTGCCATAATACTGGTCTCAATCTATAAAGATCTTCACCAAGGTGGAAAACAAACAACATCGGTAAGATTACCCGACCAAATGCCGAAAAACCAAACAGCCCTTGTTCATCAAGGCGGCTATAAAAACTCAGCTGTTGGTCACCTTCCGAATTGCATCATGCCAGCTTCTCATGAAGTCAGGCAAACCGCGGTATGGAAGGATCTTTTAAAGGTATAGGGCACTCGGATACGCGCATATTGCCGTGGCAAATCTGCTTAAGCTCATCCGCTTAAGTCCCTAAGGACACGTATCGGACCACACCTTAGCCGGGCCGTAGATTTTCTTTATGGGCTCGGCCCACTCACCAGAAAACCTAGCGCAACCCTCAAATCTTTCTTATAAAGACACGAGGTCGTCCCCGCCTCTTCGCCTTCCAAACGATTCCCCTTCTCACGGTCTGTTCAACACTCACCGCGGAGAACCCTAGGCTTGCGCGCTCCCAGTCCATCCGCCAAGAAGCTTGCTTGCCGCGACAACTAGCTTCGCAGCCAAACTCCCACACCCATCGCCCAAGATCTAACCTTTCTCAGCCAGATCCGCCCTCCAACAACCTCGCTCTCATGGCGGAGGAGAAGAGGATTCCGTTCGACCAATGGGCCACCTCGGACGTGAGGGAATACACCCTCAAGGAGATGGTAAAGCACGGCGTGCTTCCGCCGAAGGAACTTGTGGGATGGCGCCGGCGGCGGGGAGGACTTCCCGACCCCAAACACCGGTGAGCTGGTCGTCTTTACTTCCTTTTTCTATTGCGGATTCAGTCTTCCCACCTCTGAATTCTTTCGGGGGCTTCTTGACTATTATGGTCTTCATCTTTACCATCTGAACCCCAACTCGATGCTCCACATAGCCATCTTTATTCATGTGTGTGAAGCTTTTCTCGGCATTCTTCCTCACTTCAATCTGTTCCGTCGTATGTTTTACCTGAAACCCCATCCGAACAAGGATCAACCTTGCGTCGTTGGTGGGGCAGGCTTTCAGCTTCGCGGATCTCTCCGCAAAGACTACTTCTCTCTCCCCTTGAAATCCTCGAACAAAGGCCGGCACGCGAACCGGTTCTACATCGCAATCTTGAACCCAGCCTTCCCGCCTTTGTCGGTCTTCCTCCTGTCCCCAAGCCATCTTGGAGCACCGTCCCGGTAGCCCAAGAATGGGATGAAGCCAACGATCTACTCGCGAAGATCCTGGCGATGAAGAAGAGGAATCTTCGTGGGGAACAAATCACTCGGCACTTCATTAGGTGCCGACTGGCGCCGATCAAGGTGCGGTCGAAGCCGGCCTTCGAGTATGAAGGTGGAACGGACCCCAATCGGGAGGACCCAGATCCACTCACATACGAGATCCTGAAGATCCGAATGTACAAGCTCTTCTCATCCGGGATCTCAGTCGAGCGGGCCCTCATACTACCAGTCCTCCCATTCAGCATCCACCGACCTCCTCCTCCGGTAAGCCGATTGGATGCTTCATAGTATCTTTCAATCTTGACGCCTTGTCGTTTAATGTTGCACTTTCTCTTTTCGCAGGAAAACGCTTCTATCACCTCCATGCCATATAAAGTGGCTCATGATGACGTGCCGCGTCGCCCCGCTAAGTAGCCGACTGGCGGGATCAAAATCCAAGCTGATCCAGTCGGGAAGCGGGCTGCGCCGAGTGAGGACTCGAACAAACGCGCAAGCAAAAGGCGGCTGATCATCGAGGATTCGGATGACGACGTCCCGGCTCCTCCAGTCGAGACCCCGCCTCTAAGGCGATCGCCGCGGACGGCGCCAAAGATCCGCCGATCCTCCAGGTATGCTCTGAAACCAAAGTCCTGAGCTTTTTCGTAGAAAACTTTTCTTTATCTTCGTTGTGTTCACTTGTGTAGGAGGCCCCGGGACATAGATCCCGCTGGAGGGAGTGAAGGGCCGACCCCGCCGCCGCTCCCGAAGTGCCAAGGCCGTCGAGCAAAACCCGGAGCCCGCAACCGAGTGCGAGCATTCCGAGAAGCATCCTTCTCCTCAAAAGGAGAGCGCCCTAGGGAGGAGCCCCGACCGCGCCGGGGTATCCCGACGGAAACCGCCGCGCCGGGAACCCACGGCGCGCCCGAGCGCCCCGACCGAGGGTCACTCGGCACGAGTCCGAAGAAGAAGAAGGGCCCTGGCTGCCCCACCTAGAGCGGCACCACCGAAACCGGTGAGACTTGCTTGAACTTTCCTTTGTTCTTTCAATTTTGAATCCTTCATGTCTTCATTGGTCTTTCTTGTTTGCCACCACGGTAGAAGAGATCCCGGCTACGCTCTGCCGAGACCGGGTTCCTCCGATCGAATCGAGTGGCGGGACTCTAAGGCGAGAGGGGCATCATCCTCGACCGGCAGTGAAAAGGATGAAAGGGATGCCTCGTCGAGAGCCTGAATGAGGCGACCCGACCGCTCAACGTAAGCCTTCATCCTTCTTTTGATTATATCTTCGTTACTCTTCGCCGATCATTCTTCGCTTTCGCATGCGAAAGAATATTGCCGCTCAATGGCAAAATCCGAGGTGCTGGAAAAGCTGGTGCCTCACTTAAACTCCTTGGAGGACGTTCAGCGACAGCTGAAGGTCACTCGGGAGGAGGCCGCTTCGAGGGAGGCCGCTTTAAGGAGGGAGATCTCGGAGCTTCGGGAGGCGAACCTCGACCTCCGCGGATCAATCGGAAGTAAGCCTGCCTCTCCCAGCTTTATCATGATTCTTTTGTTGATCTTGTCAATTGATAACCTTCTTTCGTTGTAGAAAATTCTTCGGAGGTCCACTCGCTTCAAGTCCAGCTGGAAGCGGTCAACCTTGACAAGGCCGAAATGGAGGCCGAATTTGAAGGTAACCTTCTTTGAAGTCAAATCCCGTGTGCTGCTTTATTTCCGAGTGCCTTGACTGATCTAGGACTCCTTGCAGCTTATAAGATGAAGACCCGAGCCCAATACGACGTCTTGCTTGGGCGGATCAAGTCCAGCGACGAGATACGGGAAGAGGTCGCTAACGCCGCCACGCCGATCTTAACATCCTTGTTTGATCAAGGAGTTGGGGCCAGCTCGCTGGAGCCGATCGAGATCTTCGACAAGCTCCGAATGGCTCCCGAGCAGTATCTGAAGAACATCACCGAAGCGGCCAACATGGGGGCTGGTCTGGCTCTTGCACAGACCAAGTCCCTCTACCCCCGAGTGGATATTCATTCAATCGGGAGGGCTTTGCCGAGGGGACAACAGACGAGCAGGCCTTAGATATGCTCGCGAGGCGCAAGAGGCGGCGAAGAAGATCTCTTTGGATGTAGTAAACAATTTTAAACTCGAACCGTATTTTGACTTTGCTTTGTAGATATCATGTAACTGTGAAACTCTGACATGGAATCTTTGTGACTATTTTTAGTTTATTTATGTCAATGTCTTGATTCGAGCCTTTGCGTGAAATTTCTTAAGTAGTTTTCGTCTGGCTGTCATCAAGCCTAGGCTCGATTAGGTCATCGGAAAACTCTCAGTCCTTAGACACTGAGCTCGAGTCGAAGAACATTAAACAATGATAAACCAAATTGTGCACAAAAATTTGATGAGGAAAATTCGAGCTTTATTGATATGTGTATCACCCCGATGCTAGCTCAAGAAGTCATCTTGCTTGAGGTTGGCAATCAAGGAAAACATGAGGCCTTAGCCAAATTAGGCGTAAAACCGCCGAAGATGCTCGATGTTCCGGAGTTCTCCACCATGGACCCGTCTTCGCGCTTTAGCCGGTAAGCACCGGCCGAGTCACTTCGGCGATTATATAGGGTCCTTCCCATAAGGGAGATAACTTGTGTCGGTCTTTGGTGGTCTGGATCTTGCGTAGGACCAGGTCGCCAACAATGAAAGCTCATGCTCGCACGTTGCGACTGTGGTATCTTCTGAGCCCTTGAAGGTATTTGGCCGACGGATGAGGGCCGCCTCGCGGGCCTCTTCCAATCGGGTGAGGTCATCCACTCGGTCGATGTCGTAGCGTTCATCGTTGAAGCTGCGGACCGGAGGGACTCAAACTCCATCTCGTTTGGCAACATGGCTTCGCGCCATAGACCGTAAAGAAAGGAGTTTGGCCGGTGGCCCGACCGGGTGTAGTTCGCAGCGACCATAGAACCGAGGGAAGTTCTTGGACCCACTTGCCAGCGTAAGGGCTTAGACGGTCGAAGACGCGAGCCTTGATGCCTTGAAGGACCATGCCGTTTGCTCGCTCGACTTGCCCATTGCTTTTGGGGTGAGCTACCGATGCGTAGCGATTTTGATTCCAAAGTCTTCGCAGAATTCCTTGAAGATGCCTCCCGTGAATTGAGTCCCGTTATCGTTATGATTCTGTTTGGGACGCCGAAGCGGTGCACGATGTTGAGGAAAAGTCTCGTGCTTTGTCGGCAGTGATTGTGGCAACCGGCTTGGCTTCAATCCACTTGGAGAACTTGTCGATTGCGACGAAGAGGTGTGTGAAACCTCCGGAGCTTTCTTGAAAGGGCCAACCATGTCCAGCCCCATACCGCGAACGGCCGGAAAGCGGGATTGTTTCGAGCTCTGGGCCGGACATGGGTTTGTCGGGCAAAAACGGCAGCCTTCGAGGTTCTTACGACTTTTTCCGCGTCGGAGACCGCGGTGAGCCGAAGAATCCTTGCCTATAAGCTTTGCCGACCGAGTGCGTGCCGCCGCGTGGCTTCCGCATATGCCCGAGTGGATATCTTGGAGTAATTGTTTCCCTTCTTCGGGTGTGATGCACCTCATTAGAATTCAGAGGGGCTCCTCTTGTATAGATCGGAGTCGACCATGACGTACGCTTCGCAACGACGCCGGACGCGTTCGCTTCATCCGGTCATCCGGCAGCCTATTGCTGAGTTAAGAATTTGATGAGCGGCGTCCTCCGTCGGTATCGATCATGGTGACTTCGTTCGTGGTTTGTTCGTTGAGAGCTGTCTTAGCCGTGATGTTGGCTCGTAAAGATGTTCGACAAAGACATCTCGTTGGAGCAGCTTCGCGCTTGATCCGAACTGTGCTAGCTCATCGGCGGCTTCGTTGTTATGTCTCAGACATGTGAGAGTTCGAGCCCGTCAAACTTGTCCTCAAGCTTGCGGACCTCTTGTCGGTAGGCCTCCATAGTGTCGTTTAAGCGGGACCAGCCTTTCATCACTTGATTGACGACCACTGGGAGTCGCTTCACAATAAGCCGACGAATCCCGAGTGAGACGCAAGGCGATCCATGTGAAAGAGCTTCGTATTCGGCGACGTTGTGTGAGGCGGAGAAGTGGAGGTGAAGGGCATATCTTAGCCTTTCCCGGTCGGGAGATCAGCACAACTCCCGCTCCCAAGCCGGTGATCCTCTTGGATCCGTCGAAGTGCATGGTCCAGTGTTGGAGGTCTTCTCGGGAACATGCTCTTGCCGTTCATCCACTCGGCCAGAAGTCCGCTAAGGCTTGTGACTTAATGGACGTCCCTGGGCTTAAAAGTTAAGTCCAGCGGCATCGGTTCGGGGCCCACTTGGCGATGCGCCGGTTGCCTCGCGGTTGTGGACGACGTCGCCGAGTGGAAAAGAGGTGATGACGGTGACCGAGTGACTCGAAAGTAGTGTGCCAATTTCCTCGCGGTTATTAGAACACCATAAAGCAATTTTTGTACGGGGTATCGGATTTTGGCTCACCGATTTCGCCGACAAAGTAAATTGGTCTTTGAATCTTTCGGCCCGTCCTTCTTCTTCTCGTTCAACCACAAGGACCGTGCCGACCACTTGGTGAGTGGCCGAGACGTACAGCAAGAGGGGTTCCTGGGGCTAAGGTGAAGCCGGGACGGGTGGCGTGGTAAGGAACTCTTTGAAATCTTCAAAGGCCTTGTCGCCTTCGTGGTCCACCTGGAAGTCGTCTGTCTTCTTCCAGCTGAAGAAGGGCATGCCTCGTTCGTCGAGTCGGGATATGAAACGGCTTAGTGCCGCCATGCAGCCAGTGAGCTTTTGGACGTCTTTCTGATTACTCGGGGGCTTCATGTTTAAGATGGCGTTGATCTTCTCCGGGTTTGCTTCAATGCCGCGATGTGATACCATGAAGCCGAGCAGCTTGCCGATGGGACGCCGAAGGTGCACTTCTCCGGTTCAACTTCATTCGAAGGCCCGGATGTTTGCAAAGGTTTCTTCTAAGTCGGCGATCAGGTCTTCTTTCGCTTGGTCTTGATGACAACATCGTCGACATAAGCTTCAACGTTTTTGCCGATCTGCGTCTGGAAGCATCTTTGGATCATGCGTTGGTATGTAGCTCCGGCGTTCTTCAGGCCGAAAGGCATGGTGATGTAGCAGTAGGCCCCGAATGGCGTGATGAAAGATGTCTTCAAGCGTGGATTCTTTCAAACCGATCCGGTGATAGCCCGAGTAACAATCCAAGAAACTCGGAGTTCGCGCATGGCGTTGAGTCGACGACTTGGTCGATGCGAGGCAGCCCGAACGGATCTTTGGGGGGCTTTGTTGAGGTCGGTGTAGTCAACGCACATGCGCCATTGCCCCGTTTTCTTGCGGACCAGACTGGGTTGGCTAACCGTCGGGATGAAGGACTTCTTTGATGAAGCCGGCAGCCAAGAGCTTTGCGAGTTCTTCTTTGATCGCGTCTTTTCGATCCCGAGCGAACCTGCGTAATCGTTGTTTTATTGGTTTGGTGTCATCTTTGACGTTCAAGGAGTGCTCGATCACCTCCCTAGGAATTCCAGCATATCGATGGTTTCCAAGCAAAAACATCTTTATTATTTTGGAGGAAGGTGACGAGCGCGCTTTCCTATTTAGGATCTAGGTCGGCGCCGATTACAGCTTTTGGAGGGATCGGACGAATCAAGGGAGATCTTCTTGGTCTTGGCGTCGCCGGATCCCGATTTGGCTATCTTCTTCGGGGACTTCGCCCTCTCGCCGAAGTTGATGCAGCCAATCGGACTTCTTGTTGGCCACGTAATCTCTCGCGAGATTGGGCCATGTCGCAGCTCTCCTTGTCGCAGTGAAGGCTTGCTTCACGTCGCTGCGAAGAGTGATGACGCCGTTGGGGCCCGGCATCTTCATGCAGAGGTAGGTGTAGTGAGGGATCGCCATGAACTTGGCAAGCGCAGGCCTTCCGATGATTGCATGATATGCTGTTTCGAAGTCGGCCACCTCGAAGGTGACGTTCTCTGTTCGGAAGTTCTCTCGGGCTCCGAAGGTGACTGGGAGAGAGATATGCCCGAGTGGTGTTGAAGATAGCCCCGGGATAACTCCGTGGAAGGGGGCTGAGCTTGCTTTGAGTTCGGCCCTCGGGATCTGCATTTCATCCATGGTCTTGGCAAACAGGATGTTGAGGGCGCTGCCCCCATCAATGAGGACGCGCTTAAGCCTGATGTTGCGGACCACGGGGTCCAGGACGAGTGGATATCGTCCCGGGTGGACCACTCGGTCAGGATGATCCGAGCGGTCAAAGGTGATGGCCACCTCCGACCATCGCAGATATTGAGGGACTTGGTTGAGCCGCGTTGACCTCCCGGTCGCTAGCTTTTGTTTCCTCTTGGATTCATAAGCTAACGGGCCCCGAAGATGTGGTTGAGTTCTCCCACTGGATCTTGAAAAGGTTCGGCATTTTCAGCCGCGTTGTTCTTCTTGGCGCCGGACGGGCCAGCCTCGTCAGTCGGCTTCTTGTTGAGCTGCGCCGCGTACTGTTCAGCGAACTGCTTGTAGATAAAGCAGTCCTTTGCCGCGTGCTTGTGATTTGGATGGTGGGTGCACTTGTGCGTTCATGATGGCGTCGTAGGCGGCGACTCGGGACGGCGTTGAGTATTGGAGGTTGCGGCCACTGTGTCTTCGGATCGGCGCTTGCGATCTTTCGGGCCCCGGTTGCCGTTGTTGCCGCCATCCTTCTTAGGATTTCGGCTTCCTCCTACTTGCTTGTCCTCTCTTCCGTCGTCCGGTCTTGACGGGCGGCTTTGATGGCGTCGTTTGATTTGGCGTATGAATTCGCCGTCTCAAACATCTCGCTTCACGATCTTCGGTGGCTTTCGTCCGAACTTGCCGATAAGCGGCTCATCACGGACTCCCTTCGGAAGGCGGCGATGATGATGTCATCGGTGATGTTCGGGATCTTGTTGCGCTTCTCGGAAAAGCGACGAATATAATCCTTCGAGGCTCGTCCGGCTTCGGATGACATTGTAAAGGTCGAAGTGCGTGCCGGGCCTCTCGAAGGTGCCTTGGAAGTTGGCGATGAAGTGGTCCCTCGCCTCGCTCCACGAGCCGATTGAGCCTCTTGGCAGGTGGTGAGCCAATTTCGGCTGAGTTTGCGAGGGCCACGGGCGAGTAGTTGGCCATGGCTTTGTTGTCGCCACCGCAGCTCGGATGGCAAGAGTATATACGATTAACCAAGATTCGGGGTCGGTTTTGCCATCGTACCTTTCTATCCCTGTTGGCTTAAAGCCACTCGGCCAATGCACTCGGCGGAGCTCCCGAGTGAAGGCGGTACTCCATCGTCGCCGCTATCGGTGATCCCCTCCGATCTTCCCGAGTGCGACGGCCGCGCTCTTGGTGGCGGCGGTCGAGGACTTCCCGCATCACTCGGCGGGGTCTTCGTTGGCTGGTTGGGTAGCCGGAACTGTTGCGGCGGACTCGGTGGTGGACGGGTGGACGTCCATGTCGTTTGTGGCGGGAGTCGACCGTCTCGCTCTTGTTGCCTCGGGGTGGACTCGGGAGGTGGGCCTCTTGGCCTAGTTGACGACCGAGCCGGCTCGGGCCTCCCGTAGTCTCCCGACCTTAGGGGTGGGAGCCGGCTCTTGTCAGTGTTTCGGCCACGGACTCGGTCGGCCTTCTTGCCGAAGTGGTGGGAGGGCCGTTAGCCGTGGCAAGCAACGATGGTCTTGATCTTATCAAGTATGGGAGTCACGTTGGCCGGAGCCGTCTCCATGACGGTATCCAAGAGCGTGAGTGCGGCGACGCGCGTTCGCCGTGGCGTCCGAAAGACATTGGTGTTGCGAACCCGTGTTTGGAGGATGGCCTCCCGGGCGATCGTCCGCCGCACGCAGATCCCGCTTCCTTTTGTCGGCCTCGTCTTTGCGTTGTTTGTCCTCCTCGGCTGTCTTGCGCTCAAGCTCCGCTCTAGCTCGCTCCTCTTCGGCAAGCCTTCGGCCATGGCTGAGTCGGATTCATCCGGCTCGGCCATGAGGACGTCAAGCACTTGGCTCGCGATCCATGGGGCATCGGAGTTGTCGGCTTCGAAGGGATGCCGTAGAGATTGTCGGCGGCGGAGCCGAGGTATCCGTTAAGCTCGAAGATGAGCAGAGCCGAAGGACGGGAGGATGACGGCAACCTCCCTTGATCCCGGGAAATTCGGATCCGGATCGCTCCGGTCCGAGTCGGAGCTTGGGGATTAGGCTCCTCCGAGTGGATCGCCGCCAACTCGGGAAGAGCGTTGATCGTAGATCTTGGCGACGTTTGGTAACCCAAACGGCACCGAGAGGTCTTCACTGAGTAGATTGCTTCCGTCGGGAGGCAAGAAGATTGGCGCAGATTTCGGCGGCATTCGGTAATCCGAATGGCGCCGAGTGAAGTCCGTCGTCGGAGAAGGTGGATCGCATCTTGATCTTCAAGATGTTGTCGAAGATCTCGGCGCTGTTGGAGAGCCCGAACGGCGCCGAGTAGGTTTTCCCTTCGACGGTTCGAATCCAAGTCGAAGGAGGAGTCGCCGGCGAAGTTGGCGGCGAAGTCGCCGAGTCTTGAAGGAGATCCCATCACGCTTGTCGGCGAGATTGTTGAAGAAGTCTCGACGCGCGGCCCCTACCCGGCGCGCCAACCGTCGAAACTTGGTTTCGCAATATATTTTCCGGGTCGCAGTCAAGATCGCCAAGCACGATGGGTTAGAAGAAGAAGAAGATTTAGACAGTTCAGCCCTCTCGTGAGGTAATACCCTACTCCTGTTTCGGTGGATTCGATCCGCCGAGTGTCTTTATTGATCTCGTGATCTAAAGCTGAGAGCTAAAAGCTGAACTCCTATCGGAATATCCCTCAAGGGACGCCCCTTACCCCCCTTATATAGTCTTGGGAGGAAGGGTTTCTTATTCTAAGTTGGTTTCCTCAATCTTACCAAACCGTGACTATAGGCCGATTGCCTTATCTCTATCGGCAACCGTAACACCTAAGTCAAGTTCGGCTTACAGATATAGCAGGCGCAATCTATCCCTACCTCCAGTCGGATAAGCTTGCCAAGTAGATACCCGATTGCCACAATCTCCACATCAGGCATCATTTTGTGCAAGGCAATAATACGTATTATTTTTCATTTTAAACCTATATAATGAGTACTTACTTTGTACTTCTCATTCCTTATAGTATGATATATACATCACTTGCAAGAGGTTGGTTTTCCTATAAGCCTTAGTTTGGCAAATTATAACAAGTTGTGATTGGCAAGGCCCTAATTAAGTTAATTATTGTGCTCTACAATAGGTTGCTATGCACATGGACCACTGTCTGCCAATAGATCCACGTCAACCTGCAGCAGTATTACTATTTACATTTTACAGCTTGTATACTGAGTTTGATTTCAGTTCCCTCCGTTTTTGAAACTCATAATGGAGTAAACCGCCTGGATCACGGTGCAGACGAAGATGATGGCGGCAGCCACGAGGCCGGCGGCGAGCCACGGGTTGGCGAAGTACTTCTGCATCAGCCACGCCATCCACCGCCGCGGCCGGCTCCGGAACCGCCTGTCCAGCGTCTGGCACACCGGCCTCAGGTAGTTCTTGTCGGCGTCGTTCACCTCGAACACCACGCCCTTGCACAGATCAGCGAACTTCCTGGCGACCTCGCCGTTGTTGCCGAGACCGTGCACGATGACCCCCCGCCGCGACAGCAGCTCCACGTCCATCGGCGTCGACGCCAGCTGCGACATGAACACGCAGTACGCCGTCACGTGGCTCCCCGCGGCCACCGGGTTGCGCTGCTCCAGCGCTATCAGGTTGCGGAACAGCCGCCACGTCTCGCCGTCGATGTTCAGCTGGGGCACCTCCAGCGTGCCGCCGCCGCCGCTCACCTTCACGTCGAGGATGCTGACGGCGCCGCCGCCCTTGTTCCGGCGATCGAGAGACCGTTTCTTCAACTTCACGCCGACGAAGTAGTAGTCCATTGCCGTGCGCCACCGGCCCACAGGCCTACCGCCGCCAGCGCCGCCGCCGACAGCGGCCGATGTGAGTACGGTGGGCGTGAAGTGCAGGTGCAGCAGGTGCAGAAGATTGGCCGGCTCCGGCGGCCGTTCCGGCTGCCCCACCATAGTCGGCGTTGCGACGGAGTACTGTTTCTGCTTCAAGAGTTCTCCCGCGAACCTCGCGATGGCGTCCAACGCCGAAGTATCGCTGTCAAGAAACGTCATCTGGTGGACCCTGTCGACGACGAAGAACGGAATCTGGTTCTCCGCAAGGTAGAACACGTCGCGGACCACATCGATGACCTCCCGCGGGACGAAGGCGGATGCTTTCCTCCCCACGGACGGCAGGACGCGGTTCCTACCCTGCAGGACGCCGTTAGCCGCGGCCGCCGCTGGGCGACGACGCCCGACGACGTCGCCGAAGCGGACGAGGATGAAGCAGGCGTCGAGCAGAAGCCAGCGCAGAAACTCCTTGCTCTGGACATTGAACGAATGGGCATAGCTGCTCCTCGCGCGGCCCTCGAGGAGCTCGAGCTCGGTGACGAAGTCCTTCAGCTGCAGCGGCGCAGTGGAGTCCGCCGCGGCCGCCGAGAGGACCTCCTGAAGTGTACGCAGCTTGTCTCCGGCATCCCTGGCGAGTCCGGCATTGCTGATACGGTTGTACGGTCCGATGGAGACGTGGTGCGGCACGTACTCATGGGGGTCGACGTTGCGGGTCAAGTCACCGACCTTGTCGATTATGATCGTCGTCGGAGCAGGGTCGCCGCCGGCCTGCTCCATCGACGGCTTCAGGCTAGCGAGTTCAACAGTCAGTTCTTGCGCCAGTATTGAAGGGACGTCAATGACATGTTCATCTGCAACCGATCAGCAGCAAGCATCAATCAAATCATCGTTGGTTTATTAGTCATCCATTTTGCTTAGCTGATCCAAGAAATTAAAAGATCGATCTCGCTCACACCTTGCTTCTCCATATGTGCAGCACACACGATTCCTTTCTTGTGCTGTTCTGCAGTGTACAGCTGCAAGAAAGCAGAGCAGCTGCCCTGTTACCAACAACCACTCCATCCATGGCCAAACGCGCACATATATAGGCAGTAAAAGCCACAGATTTGCAACAAGTTGCCTGCATAAAATTCTCCAACCTTTCTTCTCATTTTAGATAAGATCAAATCAACAAGAAGATTCACGCGCAGGAGGGCACTGTCAGTTTAGAACAAAGATTAGCCGAAGGTACGGACGCCGAAAGGTACGTACTATTAGGGGGACACTTTGGAGAAAGATGAGGGATGCAATTGCAAGTCAGTCAAGCACTACGGACACAGCGGTACACTTGGTAATCAATTTGGACTATAGTCTCGTGAGTATTGACTGCCGGGGACAACAAGAGATGTACTACAAAAAGCCACGGCAGCAAAGAATTTGGTCCCTCTACGTCTGTCCAATTCTCCTCAGTCCATCAAATTTTCAGTTCCAGCACAATGTTGGAAATAACTACGAGGTAATAACTGTAAATTACTCGACGACACAAACCTTGACTTGTTCTGATTTTGTGCAGGACTACCGAATACCAATCACCTCTTATTTAAGTTTCTCTCCATTTTACATCAACCACAGAACCATTCTTCTACTGCTCATTTAAATTTCTCCTCATCTCACCCAACGACACCTCTCTTTTACTGAGGGACATTATAGTCCTGTCCCACTTCTCATTCAAATTTCTCCTTGTCCAACACTAACGACCTCTTATTTAATGAGGGACACTATATACTCCTTTCTACCTCGTCTTACACCAACGACCTCTCATTTCTCGTTACAGTTCATGGCTATTAGAGCGTGTAGCCCGGTCTATCAACCATAAACCATTCAAATTACATTGCGCATGCTCCATCATAAACCCTAAACCCAACCAGAGCTCCAACTTTAGATTATTACCCTACGTGATTGAAAAAACTAGTATGATGAAAAAAATTATTCTCACCTTTTAGTTGTGCTTCCATATTATCAATTACCGGTATGGGACTAAACCAAATAATTTCACCGTCATCCATCGACTTAACAATATCCTCTAGTCACATCAACCCATATGACCCAAAAGAATTGTTCTGGGCCAGACCCAACGATCTCTTCCATCGCATCAAAGCACTAGAACCCAATAAACTTGCTACTGAGCTCTTCCATTGTGCTATCTGTTGGTATTTCTTACGTTTATAGATAAATCCGCAAGCACACGAATATACCGTTGTATGATTTCACCCAAGAAGTATTTCAAGGATATCATTATTTATTTTATTCCAAAGGAAGACTATAGTCAGGAAGAGAATAGTAAGGTGCTATGGATATTCATAAGTTATAAATGAGATGCCTAAGCGTAGGCAGCGGTAAGATAGATATGGGTAAAGGTAGTATGACACACACACCTAAGAGTCCTACCAATAGTACACTAGAGCTAAGCAGAGAATAATATTTAGAGTCAGGTTCCTATAGTTCTTCTAGTATGAGTACATAGTTTACATAACTAGTTAATCGTGGTTAGTTACCCAGTTCTCTGCTCCTAAGACTACGGGGGGTACCGCCTTCCAATGGTCTGGCCTGCCACCATGAAGCGATCTCTTCCCGTTCGCAAATGCCATAATTCTTATATATCAAAATATAGGTGCTTCTAAGCACAAAATAGAGAAACATGGTCGAATTTGGAAAGGACCCCGTCCACCAGCTTGAGGCCGGTCTGACCATCACCATAGGTCTAGCCAAACCAAAGGTGTGTAGCTGGTCAGACCGGTTGTGTCCTAATCAGAGTCAAATTTTATCGGGTCTCGGGTTTCCTTGCTAGTGAAGGTATTTTTCAAGTTTTAATTGGTCTCTATCCTGACTAAGACATGAAGAGAGTCTTGTAGAAGGCAAGACAAACCCCTTTATAAACGATATTGCCGGTTCAATTGGAGGACACAATCTACTTCAAACAATTAGCCAATTGAATCGTTCTTTCAATTCCACATCTACTTGTTTCCTAGTTTTTTGCCTAGTTCATCCATCTTCGTTGGTTTGCACTGTAAGCCGTTCGTCCTCGTTGTGAGAGTGTGAATCCTCTTTATAACTTTGTCCCGTAAACCTTTCATTTCGTTCACGAGACGGGTGTTTATCCCTATTTGTCTAAATCGGCTTCACTAGCTAGTTTTGATTTTCTAAACCCATCTTGACCAGAGGTTCCTCAAGGTTGAGGTGATTGGCAACTCCATATCACGCAAAGTGTTAGGAGTCGAATCGTTTGGCGGCATGACAAAAAAGACGCCAACACATTGTTAGTTTAAATATAAAGAGCACAGTTAGATAGATATCAGAGGTGTAGCTCATAATAAAATTATAGTTGTTTCTCAACATTGATTCTCTCTCTTTTAGTTTAGTAGCTACAAAAAATAAGGAAGGTGAGGGCAGGGTTGTCTGCATGTGTGAGGGAGGAGGTGGATGGGCTTTGTTTGTCTAAATAATTTCAGTGAAAACCGATGACGAGATGTTTTGTTTTTCTCATAATTTCTTTTATTGTTTTAAGATATGACACATGTCGACTTAAGGTTTTACTTAAAATAAGTCCAATTGATGAAAATAATGAATCCATCGAGAAATTAAATTGTTTTCTAATTTTAAGACGATATATATGGTTACTTTAAGTACTCTATGGGACATTTAATCAAATTTTATCATGCAAACTGATTTAGTATGATATAATGCACATGTCAATTTTTTAATGTCTCATTCTTATTTTTTTCCATGGCTCTATGTTCAAATGATGTATTTAAATTTTATATAGTAAAGTATGGATAGTATAGAACTTGAATTATTTATTTAGTTATAAATAAAACAACAATTGAAACAAACTAAAAATCGATACGACTTTTAGAATTATAATCATTTAGCTATTTAATTATTGATTATTTATTTAACTATTTAATTATATGATGTTTTAAATTTAAAAAGAGAGGAGGTGGGAAGCGGGCTTTTCCGCTTTTAAATTGTTGAGATAAATCTAACAGTAGAAAATAATGTGTACCTAATGTTTGAGTTAAAATCGACGGTTAGATGTTTTATTTTTTCAGAACTTCTAAGATTTATTATAATGCCATATGGTAGCTTAAGAGCGTTTATAGAAAATTTTATGTACTTTTAGTATATACTAGACATCTCTTGCTGGACAAAAGGTCTATTCAGGTTGATTCCGACTATAGATGGCCATATGGCCCGAGGCCCGACAGCCCGCCCACAGCCCAAAAAATTGGCCAGGCCCAAGCACGGCACGGCACGGCCGTTGTTGGGCCGTCTTGGCCGGCACAACCACCGGGCCGTGCACAGGCCGGAGGTGCGGCACGATGGCGGCACGGCCGGCCGAGGCTGGAAAGCCCGATGGGCGGCACGGCCGGCAGAGGCTGGAAGGCCCGATGGGCCAACACGGCCCGACACAGTCCAACGGTAGGCACGGCCCGAGAAAACCCTAACCCTAGCCTCCGCAGCTGTGCTTCGTCGTTCCCCTTCCACTCGCCGCTCCTCAGAAAACAGTAACCCTAGCCTCCATCGCCGTCTCCAACGGTCGGCGCCTCGGCGACCTCCCAGCTCCCATTGTGGGTCATCTCCTCTTCTATCTCTATTTTTCTTTCATCTTAGCCTCTCCAGTCGCCTGATCTGTTTGCAATTGTTCGGATCCGTGAGTTTTTCGCCTGATCTATTCAGATCTGTGAGTTTTTCGCCTGATCTGTTCGGACCCGTGAGGTTTTCGCCTGATCTCTTCGGATCCGTGAGGTTTTTGCCCGATCTCTTCGGATCTGTGAGGTTTTTGCCATACTTGTTGCTCCGTTAGCTCTTCGTCAGATCCACCCTCCCAAATCCTTGCTTGCTCTATCATTGATCTCTATCATCTAGGCCAACTCCGGTGCTCCGGTGCTCCCAAATCATCCCAAATCCGTGAGGTATTTTTTCTTATTTTTTCTCTCGAACCCGTGAGCTCACCATCTGATCTTCGCCTCTCCTTCTATTGTTTTGCTTTTTTGCAGGTCGCCGAGCGATAGCCGCCGTTGAGGAACCAGAGTGGCCATGGATGATCCAACGTCCTCGAACTATGAGTTGAGGTTGATGGGGATGCGGGGTGATGACGAAGAAGACTTGGAGGAGGAACGCGTGGAGGTGTTCGGCAACACCCAGTCCCCCCGGGTCGATGCAACTCCGCCGGAGACATCACGGACGATGACGAGACCGGTGATGGTGGCCTCTGTGGCGATGGTGATGGCATCGGCCCGTCGACTCAAGTGCTACTCCGAGCAACAAGCGTTCATGATCCGGGGTATGGGATGATTTTGAAGAACTTTTGAAAAATGAAATGGCACTAAGTCTAGGGTTTCTGCTAAATGCAATTATTATCATAAAACACTCTCTGCTAGTTCATCTGGTGGTACTGGCCATTTGATTCGACATTTAAAATCTTGCAAACCTAGAAATGCTGGTTCTGTATCTCAGTCTATGCTTAAGTTTAATCCTGATGGTTCTTTTAGTCAATGGGAGTATAAGCCAGATGTTGCTAGAACTGAGTTGGTTAGGTTGATTGCTAGAGAGGATCTTCCTCTTTCTTTTGGTGAATCTGATGCTTTTGAGGAGTACATTCAGAAGGCTCATAACCCTAGATATCGTCGTCTATCTAGGCAAAGTATCACTAGAGATACCTTTGAGTACCTTGACATTCAGAAGGCTATTCTAATTGAGACATTAAAATCTGTTACTTCTGTTGCTTTGACTTCTGATATCTGGTCTGGTAATGCTAAGGAGGATTACTTAAGTGTTGTTGCTCATTTTGTGAATTCTAATTGGCAATTAGAGAAAAGGATTTTGGGTCTTGTGCTTATTGATGTGTCACACAGTGCGGAAACATAGCTCAACAAGTTATTTCTGTTGTTGAAGAGTATGGTTTGACAAATATAATTTTTTCTATTACTCTTGGCAATGCTTCTGCTAATACTAAAGCAATGGATACTCTTAAACTTTCTCTGTCTAGTTATGTTGGTGATTGGTATTTGCATTAGCGTGGTGCATGTCATATCATCAAATTAGTTGTTAAGGCTGGTCTTGAAAA
The DNA here is from genome assembly GCA_019925245.2 of Oryza australiensis. Classification (NCBI taxonomy): domain Eukaryota; kingdom Viridiplantae; phylum Streptophyta; class Magnoliopsida; order Poales; family Poaceae; genus Oryza; species Oryza australiensis. Next base: position 1,899,533 of record JAIFGZ020000436.1, read on the forward strand.
ATTCAAACACTTGTTGGTTGATTTTAGAACTGCTATCTCCTTTCTGAATGCATCTAATCAACGCATTCCTTTATACAAAAGCTTCTGCATTGCTAAGGGTGTTCGACCTCGTAAATTTGGTTTAGACATGGATGTTAGATGGAATGCAACTTATCTCATGCTTAAGCATCTCATGCCACACAAGGAGATTTTTTCCGTTTTCATTGCAACTCACCGTCCTCCTGTTAATGGCCATGCACTGCTAACTGATTTGCACTGGAAAATTGCTAAAACTTTTCTGATATTCCTTGAACAATTTTATGATTCTACAGTTATTTTGTCTGGTGTTTATTATCCAACATCTCCATTGGTTATGCATCATATTCTTGAGATTGCTGGACATTTTCAAACTTATGAAAATGATATGAACCTGATAAATATTGTTGCTCCCATGAAAACTAAGTTCCTATCATACTGGGCTGAGATTCCATTTCTATACTCATTTGCTTTTATCTTGGATCCTAGGGCCAAAATTAGAGGTTTTAGCAATGTTCTTCAAATTATGTCTCAAATGATGCCATCTAATCACTCCTCTTATTTGTCTGAGGTTAGGGCTGCATTGTTTGACATATTTGCTAAATATGAGTCAAAATTTGGTGATGTGAGATTACAAAGAACAACTCCAAGTAGTTCTAGTGGTAAGAAAAGACCGCTTGGGGGAAAATTTTTGGAACATCTCGCGAGATCGGTGCCGTTCATGTCTTGGACTTGGTGCCGATCCAGTGCTGGACGTGGTGCCAGTCCAGGTGCTGGACTTGGTGCCATTCCAGGTGCTGGACTTGGTGCCGTTAACAAGAGAACTTCTGCTACTGCATTGATGCAGGCTGTTTCTTCTACTGCAAACATGAATGCATCTGAGTTGACTGCTTATCTTGATAGTGACACTGTCAATCATTTTGATGATGACTTCAATATCCTTAGCTGGTGGCATGAGCACAAACACACCTATCCTATTCTTTCAATATTAGCTAAAGATATTTTGTCTGTTCTTGTTTCTACCATATCTTCGGAGTCTGCTTTTAGTTTGACTGGCAGAATCATCGATGATCAACGACGGCGTCTAGGACCTGCCCTGGTACAAGCTTTGGCGTTGATCAAGGACTGGGAGCAGGCAGAAACCCATAAGCAACATTCCATCGAGAATTTCGAGTTGATTACATCTTTTGATAGCTACTATGATGATGTAACTCTATCGGGGTGGGGATGTAAGCGTATCGGGGTGGGGATGGATCATCGGGTGCAGTGCTGGGTGATGTTGCCAGTTCATGTCTTGGACTTGGTGCCGATCCAGTCTTGGACTTGGTGCCGATCCAGTCTTGGACTTGGTGCCATTCCAGTTCTTGGGGTGGGTGGGGATGGATCATCCGGTCTGGTTCTAGTGCTGGTTGTACCTTGATGTTGGACATACTTTTCTTTGGGCCGGGCTGGGATCTAGGCCGGGTCATTCGTTTCGCCGACCTTTCTTGGGTCGACCCTAACTTATGGGTTATGTTGGACAAACTTTGCTCATGAACTTTATATGAACTTTATTGCTGTGGACTAGGTTGCACTCTTTTTTCCTTTCTAGGGTTTTCTCACGAGGTGTGAGTTTTTACCTAGAAAGGTTTTTAATGAGGCAACCATTGCACCACACAGCTACTTAATTCAGTACTTTGTCTTTTGTCTGTGATTTGTCTGTGATCTGGGATCTGTGAAACATTGCACTGATATTTGTCTGTAATCCTTAGCCGTGCTTGGGCTGGCACATGCCCAATGGGCTGATCGTGCCGTCGGGCCGGCCCGGCACGGCCCAAGTACTTGTGGGCCATGCCTGGGCTTGGTGTGCAGCCCATGGGCAGGCACAGCACGGCCCGACAGTACGAGCGTGCTGTGCTGGCCCGACTGCGTTCGGCCCGAGCACGACCGTGCCGCCCATATGGCCATCTTAATTCCGACATTGTCTCTTCCCCCAGTAAATCCTAGCCGCCATCACCTTTGTTTCAACCTCTCCGTCGTTGGAGTGTGTATGATTGCTAGGATGGCGAGGGCGAGGCATCCTCCTCCGCTCCATTCCTAGAGACAGAGCGGTGCGGCAGTGACTCAGCTGTCTCTTGCGGGCGGCGCGGCAATGGCAGTAGTAACCAGCAGTACCAATGTATGTCAGTCGGCCAGGCAGAGCGGCATGATGGTGGTGGTCGCAACGGTGGGGCCAAGGGAGTTAGGTAGTGGAGGCATTTGCCAGTGGGCTAGGCGCTCCGGTGGGACATGCTCTCATGATGAGCGATGCCGCACTATGGTGCTGGCCGCTGAGACGGCTACCCTTTGTGGCAACTCCAAGTTACTCACATCGGGCCGGTGTGCAGAGCGCGACTGGCGGCATGTTCATGCAATGCACCCGAGTATCTGTGCCCAGTGCAAGCACTACTGGAGAAACCATCATTGGTTGAAGTGGTAAAAAGCACAGTAGTCCCGGTTTGAGTTGCACCCGGGATTAGAGATGATCTCTAGTCCCGGTTTAAAAATTCAACGGCCCTCTAGGAACTTTAGTCCCGGTTCGTGTCACGAACCGGGACTAAAGATCACCTCTAGTCCCGATTCAAATGTTGTCGGCGCGTGTCGGAGCGTCGGGGACCTTTAGTCCCGGTTGGTAACACCAACCGGGACTAGAGATGCTACCTCTAGTCCCGGTTCGTGTTACCAACCGGGACATAAGGTCCCCAGCGCTCTGACACACGCTGACAACATTTGAACCGTCATCTCTAGTCTTGGTTCTTGAAACGAACCGGAACTAAAGGTCCGAAAGAGCCGTTGAAATTTTTATACCGTTGCCTCGGGACTAGAGATGGCATCTCTAGTCCCGGTTGGTGTTACTAACCGGGACTAGAGATTTTCTTTATGCACTCCTTCCTCCTCCATCCCGAGCTAGCCACACTTGTATATCTTCAAAATTTTTCTCAGCTAGAGGTCCGGTGCTGCCAATGTTAGCAACTTCTTTGGTGATAATACACAAATATTTGTTATCTATAAGGTTAGCAACTTCTTTCTCTTATAGATTTGCGAATGTTTTTTATACATTTTGCTATCTACATGTCATGTGCTATCTACAATCTTAGCACTTCGTATTTTGTGGTTATTTTATATACATTTTCATTTCTAGATTTGTATGCAAACATGAGGAGATGTTTTCCCGCCCACTGAAATTCACCTCTAGTCCCGGGTGGTTTCAAAACCGGACTAATTATTACACGCCCAATTATATTGTGTTATATTCATATATAATTATAATTAACATATGTTCATATATTCATATATAATTAACATATGTTCATATAATTAACATAAAATATTATAAATTAAAATAATAACATATAATTAACATTTGTCATATTCCAAACTATTTAAAATTTAAATAATAATATATATTTAACATATGACCTATTTGAAAAAATTGTAAATTAAAATAATCAATTTAAAACTATTTTAAACCATAAACCCTAAACCCTAAACCTTAAACCTAAACCCTTTTACCATTAACCCTTAACCTAAACCCTAAACCCTATTTTAAACCCTAAACCCTAAACCCTCGTGCGGCCTGCGTGATTGGCATGTAGAAGTACTGCGACACGAGCTGGAACGTCAATGCCTTCTCCTCTGATCTAACATTGTCTCTCATGCTCTTGGAGTCTGCTCCGTTCTCATCACTGTAATAGAGCAGTGGAAATCTCTTCTCACTTTGTTCTACCTTGTTCTCCGATTGCTTCATCTCATCCCAATACTTCAGCACATCATCTTCAAAGATGACACCAAGCTCTTCTGCATGGCAAGAAACAAGTGTCTAAGCAACACAAATCCAGAAAGCACCATTCCTTTTCGATTAGAAAAAAGAGAGCATCATTCTTGCATTGATCCGAGTAGAAAGAAAAGAATCATACCTTGTAAAATATTGCTTTGCATGACAGTAGAGCGAATGGTGGGGATGGAAGCTCGGGAAGGAGATACTGCAGAAGAGAGCTTCCTCCTCAACGGGTAACTATCGGGCCAAAGGCTAGTGCAATAAGGCCACCGCTAGTTCATGAAAAAGGTTAGATCAATAACAGATAAACAGATAAACAAAGATAGTCTTGCGGCCAAAAGAAGCTCTTGCTATAAAATTTTCTCGCGATGAGCATGGTTGACCATATGCATGATGCAAGGCAAAAGCGCATTTAGCTATGTTTTTGGCTGGGCTCCATTATTTCGAGAGACATGAATCAAATCTCACACTCCAATGAGTCGGGATCAATGAAATAGCTTATCTTAGTCGTCTCATCCACATCCGTATCCAGTTTCTCCTGATGATCCGTGGAGGCCCCGACGTTTTTGCCTTCTTCACCGATCTTGGTCTCTTCAACATGTCATGATCCATCGTAGTAGCCTTCTTCACCGATCTTGGTCTCTTCAATATTTAATGATCGGATCACGGTCTTTGTTCTTGCTTTTCTCCCTTTGCTTCATAATCTTTCTGTCTTGCTCTTTCTTGAGTACGATGTAGCAGACTCGTGTATCTCCATCAAACTTTGAATAGCGAGAGATATGGCAATGATTGGATAGTGCGGCTATATATGGCAATGATGGCTTGCCTCCCCGTTCCCGTCTCAATGTCTCGGCGGCGCCATGGAAGCCGCCAGGTGACGCACACGATGGCGGACTACCTCTATCCGCCCGCCGTGATCGATGGGTACTACCGCCGCCGCCGCCCCAGTCTTTGCTCCAGCCGCCATCGCTGTCGCCGGTCTCCCTGATTTAGAGGTGTGCTTTATCTGTGTTTCAACGGCAATATTATAGTTCTCGTTGCTAATGTCTTCTGCCTTATTCTCATGAATTGCCACATAAGCATTAGCCGTTAGAGCATTATTGTTCTGACCACAAATTAGGATCTTCTGTGAGTATGGAGCATATCGACGGCCGCCCTCCTCCTCCGCTTGTAATTCTCCGTGAGGACTTTTTCGTCAACCTCGGTCTCGCCCTTTTACCGTTTTTATTCATAGCTCCCTACAATTGTAATATGATCTAGGGGAATTGACTATGAATTCAGTGGATGGTGTTGGTGCCTCCTCCAACGTGGTTCCCCTTGTTCACTGTCGGAGGGACTGTTCAGTGCCTGATAAACTTCTTGCTCCTCCAACGGTTGTTTTCTAATGTCATCAGGCACTGAACAGTCCCTCGGACAGTGAACAAGGGGAACCACGTTGGAGGAGGCACCAACACCATCCACTGAATTCATAGTCAATTCCCCTAGATCATATTACAATTGGAGGGAGCTATGAATAAAAACGGTAAAAGGGTGAGACCGAGGTCGACGAAAAAGTCCTCAGGGAGAATTACAAGCAGAGGAGGAGGACGACGGTCGACATGCTCCATACTCACAGAAGATCCTAACTTGTGGTCAGGACAATAATGCTCTAACGGCTAATGCTTATGTGGCAATTCACGAGAATAAGGCAGAAGACATTATCAACGAGAACTTGAACATTGCCGCTAAAACACAGAGAAAGCACACCTCTAAATCAGGAAGACCGGCGGCAGCGGTGGCGGCGGGAGCAAAGACTGGGGCGGTGGCGGCGATAGTACTGCTCGATCACGGCAGGGGGATAGAGGTAGTCCGTCGTCGTGCGCGTCACCAGCGACTTTCATGGCGCCGCCGAGGCATTGAGACGGGAATGGGGGAGGCAAGCCATCATTGCCATATACAACCACACTATCCAATCATTGTCATATCTCTCGCTATTCAAAGTTTGATGGAGATACACGAGTACTTCTACATCATGGTCGAAGAGAGAGCAAGACAGAAAGATTATGAAGCGAAGGGAGAAAAGCAAGAAAAAAGACCGTGATCCGGATCAAGAAATGTTGAAGAGACCAAGATCGGTGAAGAAAGCTACTACGATCGATCATGACATGTTGAAGAGACCAAGATGGGTGAAGAAGGCAGGAAGAAAACGTTGGGGCCTCTCCACGGATCATCAGGAGCAACTGGATGCGGATGTGGACTAGACGAGTAAGATAAGCTATTTCATTGATCCCGACTCATTGGAGTGTGAGATTTGATTCATGTCTCTCGAAATAATGGAGCCCAGCCAAAAACATAGCTAAATGCAGTTTTGCCTTGCATCATGCATATGGTCAACCATGCTCATCGCCGAGAAAATTTTATAGCAGTAGCTTCTTTTGGCGCAAGACTATCTTTGTTTATCTGTTTATCCGTTATTGATCTAACCTTTTTTCATGAACTAGCTGGTGGCCTTATTGCACTAGCCTTTGGCCTGATAGTTACCTGCTTGAGGAGGAAGCTCTCTTCTCCAAGATCTCCTTCCCGAGCTTCCATCCCCACCATTCTCGCTCTCTGTCATGCAAAGCAACGTTTTACAACGTATGATTCTTTTCTTTCTACTCGGATCAATGCAAGAATGATGCTCTCTTTTTCTAATCGAAAAGGAATGGTGCTTTCTGGATTTGTGTTGCTTAGACACTTGTTTCTTGCCATGCGAAGAGCTTGGTGTCATCTTTGAAGATGATGTCTTGAAGTATTGGGATAAGATGAAGCAATCGGAGAACAAGGTAGAACAAAGTGAGAAGAGATTGCTACCGCTCTATTACAGTTGATGAGAACGGAGCAGCCTCCAAGAGAATGAGAGACAATGTTAGATCGAGAGGAGAAGGCATTGACGTTCCAGCTCGTGTCGCAGATTTCTACATGCCAATCACATAGGCCGCACGAGGGTTTATGGTTTAGGGTTTAGGGTTTAAAATAGGGTTTAGGGTTTAGGTTAAGGGTTAATGGTAAAAGGGTTTAGGTTTAAGGTTTAGGGTTTAGGGTTTATGGTTTAAAATAGTTTTAAATACGACAAATGTTAATTATATGTTACTATTTTAATTTAATTTTTTTCAAATAGGTCATATGTTAAATATATATTATTATTTAAATTTTAAATAGTTTGAACTATGACAAATGTTAATTATATGTTATTATTTTAATTTATAATATTTTATGTTAATTATATGAACATATGTTAATTATATATGAATATATGAACATATGTTAATTATAATTATATATGAATATAACACAATATAATTGGGCATGTAATAATTAGTCCCGGTTTTGAAATCACCCGGGACTAGAGGTGAATTCAGGGGAACATCTCTAGTCCCGGTTGGTGGCTTCAACCGGGACTAGAGATGTCCACCTACAGGACACGTGGCGGCCCGCCATCTCTAGTCTCGGTCGGTGGCTTCAACCGGACAAAAGGTATGCTCTATTGTCCTAGTTGAAGCCACCAACCGGGACTATATCATCGCTAGTCCTGGTTGGTGGCTTCAACCAGGACAATAGATGCCGTACCTATATATAGCAAGGGCTTCACTGGAATCCAAACACTTAGCCGTTTCGCACAACTGCATCGTCTTCTTCGCCGTCGCCGAGCACAAGGATGCCGCCGCAGCACACCGTCTCCGCCATCTTCGTCGCTGTCGTCGTCACCGAGGGACCGTCGCGCCAAGGTCTTCGTCGCCGTCGAGCTGCGCTGCCGCGGTTAGCCGCCGCCGCCCACTTTTTCTCCGTGATGCGCGCTAGGGTTAGCCGCCGCCGTCGATGCCATTGCCATCGCCACCATTGTCGTCTCCGTCGTCGCCTCCGCCGCCGTCGCCGTCGCCGCAGCCCCCTCCCCTTTCCGCCCACTCCCTGATCCCCACGCCGGCCGGTCTCCCCCTAAACCCTTAAACCTTGCCTCCCCCTCCACACGGCCGGCCGGCCGCCTGCATCATCGTCGCCGCCGTCGCCTCCCCTCCATGCCGCCGCCGCCGCCGCTGCCGTGCTATATGTTTAATGAATATGAATGTGAATGAATTTTATGAATTTTCTGAATTTTGTGAATGTGAATGAATGGGGAGAATTTGAATATGATTTCGATGTGTATGTGTAAATTTGTGAATCTGATTTCGATGTGTATGTGTAAATTTGTTTGGACTTTATATGTAAATGGACTGTTTATTTAAATTTTAATGCATGAATATTGTGAATTTAGAATTTTGAATGTGTATTTAAATTTAAATGCATGAATAGATTTAAATTTGAATGTGTATGTGACTTGTGAAGTTTGTATTTTTCAACAAACGAGAACGATAAAATCAACAAATGGATGTGAACGGACGGACGGCCGGACGGACGTGGACAAACGGACGGACGCACGAACGAACACTCGTTCGGTCGTCGGTCGTGCGTTCGTTCATTCGTTCGTTCGGTCGTTCGTTCGGTCGTTCTTTCGTTTGGTCGGTCGGTCGTTCGGTCGTTACAACGTACATAGGCATTCAACGTCCTCTCTCTCTCCTCTGCTCTCCACTTCCTCTCCTCTCGACCTTATCTCCCTCACATACATGATCATCTCTTTCTCTCCTCTCCTCTAGATGATCGTACTCACAGACGTCAACGAACGTTAGAACGAACGGACGATAGTTTAGGATTTGGGTTTGGGTTAGGGTTAAGGGTCCGAACGAATGGACGTGAACGAATGATAGGTTAGGGTTAGGGTTGGGTTTAGGGAACTGCATTTAGGGTTTAGGGTTTAGGGTTTAGGGTTGAGGGTGAACGAACAAACGAAAGAACGGAGACGTGAACGATAGATTGAACGAATGGTCGGTCGTTCGGTCGATCGTTTGGTCGTTCGGTCGTTCGTTCGGTCGTTCGGTGTAGATGTAATCGAGGAAGTGACTTCTAAAAAAAATATCACCATTGTGGATGTGCACAATTGAATCTGGCGTCTATCGGATTTCATCTATTTTTTTCATCTTCTTCTTTTCTGACTATGTTTTTTTACGTAGACATACATGATATTCCTAAATAATTGATACATGTATTAACCGACAATAATTTCCTTCAGAATTCTTTGATTAAGTCCTCAACCCACATCAATCAAATGGCGGATCGTGACGAGGAATAGTTTCTCCTTGATGAGATCGCACGAGGAACAGAGTTTTACAACGAGGAGGGACACAAAGATCCAGATCAGTACCTCAACGAGGAGAGGAACGAGGGCGGAGACGAGCAGAGGAACGAGGAGAGGAATGAGGGCTCCTCCTCCGTCTCCGCTGGACAGAAGAGGCCACGCGGCCTCAGCAAGAAAATAGAGGGTCGACATGTCATAATGGAGGTGGCACCTGACGGTTGACCAATTGCCTCAGAGGACGCCGCAAGGAAGTTTGTGGCGCACAGCGGATGGGTGGTGAGGGATCACGTGCCTATAAGCGTTGCCAACTGAAGGCGGTCTACCAAAGGAGGAGAGGAGCGAGCTATCTCCTAGACTCGAGAGAAAGAGATGCGTGGACGACAATGCTGAGACGTTCACCATCCCGGACTCGAGATCGAGGCAAGGGTCAAGGAATGGATGTTGAAGAAAATGGCAGAGCTCTTCAGGAACTACAAGAAACAGTTACAAAAGAAATATATCCTGAAGGGCCAGACACCAGACTTTGACAAGTTCCCAAAGCTCAGTGATCATTGGGATGCTTTTGTTGAGCACAAGACCAGTGAAGAAGCGCAATCTATCATAGAAAAGAAAAAGGCCAACGCAGCAAAAAAGAAATACCATCACAGGCTTGGGTCAGGCGGCTATAAAAAAGCAATGGAGAAATGGGAAAAAATGGAAGCCGACCTAGAAGCACGGGATATCGTTCCGAGCACACAAGAACCTGGCCGGAACGATCAAAGAACTGGTTCTATGCTCACGGCGGCTCACTAAATCCCGTCGACGGCACAGTGATCTTTGGTGATGAAATTCAAGAAGTTGGACGGAGGTTAGAGGAGGCGGTGCAGGCCAGTTCCTCGGGCTCGTTCAGGCCCGATAGAGAGAAAGACGAGCTAACGCTCGGCCTCCAAAACCCAGAGCACCCGGGGCGTACGTGAGGAAAAGGCGTCGTCCCCTGGAAATACGGGTTCCAAGTTGACATCGACACATACAGGAGCCGAATGAGGTCATAGCGAGAGAATGATGCTAGATTCGCTGAGATGGAAATGAGGCTCTCACTGATCGATCAGATTGTCGACGAAAGGGTGGCCGTAAGGTTGGCTGAGGAGCGGAGCGGTGGGTTAGCCAACAGCCGGATCCAGCAACAACCGCACAACTCCAACAACAGTGCAGCAGCTGCGCGTCTACTGGAAATGAAGGCGAGCTGGCCCCACAAGCTCAACCGGGTCTGCCATGCCCCATGGATGATATCACACAGCGGACCCCATGTGATCTGCACATCCCGCTGAAAAACATAACAATAAAGGTATGTTCGTACTTTTATGTTGTACGTATATTTTCTTGAATAACTTGTCAATCAACGTTTATTATTAACTAATAAGCAATCTTCTCGAACAGGTCGCGTCGGGCACGGCTATTCCAGTGGCCGAGACGGCACCTACCACTCCCGGCCCGTTCCACCTTCGTACTCGAAGGTTGAAATTGAATAGGTGGAACGCGGCTATGAAGATCTGAAGCTGGATATCCCCGGAGGAGACGGGGAGACGACGCTAGGAGAAACGGCTCATGGAATATTTCTCTGAAGGAAGATCTTCATAAAATTCCCCGGACGAACAGCGTCTTCTATCGTTCCACCGCCCTTGCCTCCACGTGGGCCGTCTCCTCCGCCTCCTTTGCCGCCTCCGCCTCCTCCGCCTCCTGCGTCGCCTCCACGAGCACCAACTCCTAAACGGCCGTCTCCAACTCCACCGCCTTCCAACCCTCCTCCGTCACCACAACGGGCACCGACTCCTAAATGCTCATCATCCAAGAGCGTGCCGTCAATATCAAGCGGTCGTCCAAGAAAGACTCAGAGAATTGAGAAGACACCATGACCCGCACCAAAGCGGTCGGCCTCAAGCAGGGCGAAGAAAGCGGGCAAAGATGTACCCCAGCTTGGCATGCAGCCACAGAAGCCTATGGAGTTCAGCACGATCCCAAATATTAGACCTGATTTAAGACAATTCATTCAAGAAGCTAGAATTAATATGGATCAATTACGCGGGCGTGCACCCCTGGCGAAGGCTCCGCTTAAAATACAAGTTCAACCTTGGAAAGCCTCTTGTCAAGCCGGATCTCGTGAAAAGGCTTCCAACTCAGATGTACCGCTTCCATCAGTGGTACATGCAACGATCCAGCAAGGGTGAAGACATGATAACATGCAAATATTCAATTGACTACTTCTTCGATGGAGATGACTACCTTTATATCTGATTCGAAGATATATTCGACCTGTACCAACGTGACGCCCTCGACGTCTCACTTCTAACCGCGCGGGTTTTGTAAGTATCGCCCGGTTATTTCGTTTCTTACCTCCTTGAATTTAGCTGACTAAGATTCTTTTTAACTGTTGTAGAATGGTGATCCAATACTGCAACAAGCACGAATGCACCAAGCATGGATTCATGGATCCACGGAAAATCAACGGCCCATTGGTTGATCAGTTTCCTAATGACACAGTGGACAACATATACAACGCGCTTGTGAAGCAACCCTTCTGGTCCTTCATCCTTCTGTCCTATAATACTGCGTAAGTTTTTTATTTCTTTCCAAACCAATTTCAATCCCGTGCATACATAAAGTTTCATATGTGTCATCTAAACCAATTTACAGATTCCACTAGATTCTATTAGTACTTGACATGGGTCACTCGAAGATCCATGTCTTTGACTCAATGGATAAACCAGAGTCCACGTACTCCCACATATTTGAACTTTTTAACAGGTAATGCCACTTACTTTCTATTGCATATATGCGGTTCTCGAATAATTACGTGCTAACTTTCAACTGCACGTAGGGCATGGAAACGATTTCGGGGTAATGTTCGCGGAAATTGGAAAGATAAGCTCTCTGGTGCGGATGAAGTTTCCAGTGAGTAACATGCATGCTCCTAATTTGATTTGAATCATTATTATGTTCTAAAATATGAAATGCATATTAAATATGTCGTCGTTTCTCTTTTAGTGTGCAAAACAGTCGCAGGGCACCAACCTATGTGGATATTACGTCTGCAACTACATTCACCGTTTGTGACCGAAGTCAAAACTGTCGATGATCTAGATGTACGTATAACACCAATTCATACATATTTTTATTCACTTCATATATTTATTCACTTCATATATTTATTCACTTCATATATTTATTTCTCATTTATTTTAATTAATGACAGCTTATGCGAGTAAGAGACGACCTCCCCCACGAGACTTTCATACAAGCCGCTCAGGAAGATTTGATGGGATTTATTAACGAGCAGGTCGTTGATCCCGCGGGGGAGTTCTTCACTAGTTTTAGTAGCTAAACCACAACAAAGTAGATTAGAGACAATTTTTTATAAGCTAGCTAGGAAACATGTATGAATATTGTACATATTTTGGTAATATATGTATATTTCCTTTCTTAAGTTCGTTTAAATGTGTGTAAATTATATATTTATGTGTAATATAATATATGTGTAATATATATAGCAGTACTGCTGGAGAAATGGCAAATTAAAAAAAATTTGCATCTTTAGTCCCGGTTTAAGCCACCAACCGGGACTAAAGATTGCGGAGCCGGCCACGTGGCTCCGCCACCTTTAGTCCCAGTTAGTGGCTTAAACCGGGACTAAAGATGCATCTCTAGTCCCGGTTAGTTAACCGGGACTAGAGATAGTCCATCTCTAGTATCGGATTCGTAGTCCCGGTTTGACAACCGGGACTACTGAGGGTTACGAACCGGGACTAGTGTGGCTTTCTGCAGTAGTGAAGGGCGTAATTGGTGGCGGCGACGGTGCTTCACAGAAGTCATGGCCCTAAGGGCAGTGGCTGCTACTGTAAGGGTGTCTGCGCCCAGATCTAGCCACATGACAGCGAGGGTGGTGGCTGTGGCGGTGGTGTTTTCCTGCGTGGATGGCTGTGCCACTTGGTGATGGTAGGCAGCAATAGCCATAGGTGCGCTGGCTGCCAGATCTAAGGCTTCCATGTCCAAATCTGACCGGATGGTTTAGAGGTAGTTGTGGAGGCTTGGTAGGTCGACAACGAGCTCATTGGCGGTGCTAGCGGCGGTTGGGCTGGCTACATCAACCTAACAGTCACATTCAGGTGGTGTTCGATTCTACTGAAGATGAAGATGAAGATGAAGTTAGTACACGGAAAACAAGAAAGCCATTAGCGCATGATAAATTGAGTTTTAATCACTATAAATTTAAAAATAAAATTATATGATATTTTAAAGCAACTTCTATATCGAAAGTTTTCACACGAAATACACTATTTAGTAGTTTAAACAGCGTGCTAACAAAAATCGAGATAAAATCTGTATCTTAATCAAGTTAGAATGCAGCATGATCAGTGTCCTTATGAGCAAGGCAAAGAGTGAACGACGGGCTCGTTGGAGGTGCCAGCAGCAATTGGGGTGGTTGGATCTGACCTAATGGCCAAATTCGATGCCCTTCTTGTCATCAAGGCGGCAATAGTAAGGAGCAACTTCAGAAACATGACGACAAAGAGTTGGTGTTGCTAGAAATGGTTGAGGCATGATGCTCTGGATCTAGGGCCTTAAAAGTGCCATTACATTGTAGGTGTTCATACCTGAGTCCATTCGTGCAGTGGCAATCACTACTGGAGAAAGCCACAGTAGTCCCGGTTCGTAACCCTCAGTTGTCCCGGTTGTCAAACCAGAACTACGAATCCGAGACTAGAGATCGCCATCCATAGTCCCGGTTAAAATAACCGGGACTAAAGATGCATCTTTAGTCCCAGTTGATGGCTCCAACCGGGACTAAAGATGGCAGAGCCACGTGGCCGGATGCGCCATCTTTAGTCCCAGTTGGTGGCTCCAACCGCGACTAAAGGTGCGGAGCCACGTGGCCGACTCCGCCATCTTTAGTCCTAGTTGGAGCCACCAACCGGGACTAAAGATTTTTTTATATTTTTTAATTTGCTACTTTCTCCAGCAGTGCTACTTCCTATATATTACACACATATATTATATATTGCACATATACATATTTTGCACAAATATATTTATACATATATTAAATAATATATATGTATAAATATATAAGTTAAATACATATAAATAAACTTAAGAAAGGAAATATATACATATAATATATTACCAAAATATGTACACATATGTACAATATCCACATATATTTTGTATGTTACAAAACATTGTCTATTTTGTGGATTCGGTGGTTAAGTTACTTAAATTAAAGTAGAACTCCCCCACGGGATCAATGATCTGCTCGTTTATAAATCCCATCAATTCTTCCTGAGCAGGTTGTATGAAAGTTTCGTGGGGGAGGTTGTCTCTTACTCGCATAAGCTGTCATTAATTTGATTAAACGAGAAATAAATATATAAAGTTAATAAGAAATCGAGACGTAATGTATGAATGACTGTTATACGTACATCTATATCATCGATAGTTGTGACATCGGTCACAAAGCGGTGAATGTAGTCGCAGACGTAGTATCCGCATAAGTTGGTGCCCTGCGACATTTTGCACACTAAAGGAGAAACGAGGACAGATTTAATATACATTTCATATTTTAGAACAAAGTAATAATTCAAAATAACTTTGGAGCATGTTACTCACTGGAAAGTTCATCCTCACGGAGAGCTTATCTTTCCAATTTCCGCGAACATTAGTCCGAAGCCGTTCCCATGCCCTATGTGCAGTTGAAAGTTAGCTAGTAATTATTAGAGAACCGCATATACTTACGCAGTGTTGTAGGGTAGAAGGATAAACGACCGGAAGTGGTTTATCACCATCACATTGTAAATGTTGTCCACTGTTGGATCAGGAAATTTATCAACCAATACGCCGTTGATATTGTGTGGATCCATATGAACGGTTACGCAGAGGTTACGCTATCCGAAAACAAAACTTTTCTACCGCGCAAACCAGGAACACTTGCAAGTAAGGGCCGATTGATCGTTACCGATTGGAGTATGCAGCGGAAATAGCCAATCAGGGCTATCCGATCTGGAACAGTGCAGCCGATTCCCGTAAACCGACAGCCGATTCCCGGGGACAGCCAATTCACCAATCAACCCATTCGCCGATGTCACAGCCGATCTGAGTCGTCCGACCGCGTTCTCATCGCTGATCTGTCGTAGTCGTCTCGCTCCGATTGCAGCCGGTTCGTTGCCGATCAACAGCGCACAACGTAGCAGCGCCTCTACTGGTATCGACACGTCCGGGGACAGAACGCCGAACACTCATGTGCTAGCACGCAATGCAAGGCTAGGGTTTGTCTCAAAGGTGGGGAGGGTTTCCGTGGAGATTGATCTCGCCGACTTCTAAAGCCGCGTGTGATCAGATTGATTTCGGCACAATGCAATTCAATTGACGTACTGCAGCTCTCCACCCCTCACCCCTTTATATAGAGGTGGCCGACTGGGACTAGTGACCGATCAGGACTCTTTTTTGAATCGGATCCCATCCGAATCTCATAGAGTTGGCCGCCCATACGTCGTAAGACCATAGGACTCTATCCGATCGAATCCCTATCCGATCGAGCCGTATCCGAGTCCAACTTGAATATCTATTCTATCCCCTTAAGCGTTCGACCCCGTAGGTTCAGGTATACATGGTCTCGGCTATAGTCAAACTCAGCCGACCATCGGCTCGAGTCCAACTCAGCCGATCTGTCAACAGCGGCGCCTAGCAGCACATATTGACACCATAGTATACAAGAAGATAATATCGGCTCTGAACCTGTAATGTGTACACAAATCCCTTTGCCTCACGATACCAATTAAGCTATAGGCAAGATGTGTGCCATCCCTTCAATAGCTTAACCATTCACTCGAACCATATTGGATTATCTGTCTGTTGATTGACTCCTCAATCAACTTAGCATGGCCATGCATTTCCATAATCCATTACCTCAAGGGGCCCAGAGATATCTCTCCAAAGGAGGGACAAATTCCATCTTGATCACTCCCATCCCACTCCATGTTTCATAGCAAACCCGAATATTACTTTTATAACTACCCAGTTATGGAATAGTGTTTGGTAGTCCCAAAGTAGGCTACTACACATGTTGGAATCCATGATGATCTTAGGTCTAAGGACTTTGCACCAACACTACTTGAGACCAACTAATGGCACATTAATTCTTATAGTGTCTCATGGTGGGTCTATCCAACAATGTGTTCTCTAACACATGTGTCCATGTTTATTGATTTGGTATCTCCATACCCATGATCTATGAGACATGATCATCATTCAATAAACATGCCGATCTTAGAGTCATATTTTTTCCATTAATATGACATGTGATCAGGGATCATTTAGAAATAGATTCATACATAAAGAGTCTCATAAATAAGTCACGTACTTATTGATCAATACAAGATGTCTATTTCATGGAACTGAATAAAACTTTATTCATTTATACGTAAACATCGACTGTGATATCCAACATCTCCATGTTGCCTCTAGGGCATATCACTAACACCATGAATCCATGTTTGGTACAGTCGTGCTTGTTGCAGTATTGGATCGCCATTCTACAACGGTTAAAAAGAATTTTAGTCAGCTAAATACAAGGAGGTAAGAAACAAAATAACAAAACAATACTTACAGAGCCCGCGTGGCTAGAAGTGAGACGTCGAGGGCATCAAGCTGGTACAGGTCGAATATGCCTTCGAATCAGATATAGAAGTCGTCACCTCCATCGATGAAATAGTACTGTGAATATTTGCCCGTTACCATCTCTCCACCTTTGCTGGATTCTTGCATGTACCACTTTGTGGAAGCGGTACATCTGTGTTGGTAGCTTTTTCACTTGATCCGGCTTTACAAGAGGCTTTCCAAGTTTGAACTTGTATTTCAGTGGAGCCTTCGCCAAGGGAGCACGGCCGTGTAATTGATCCATTGAAATTCCAGCAGATTCCATAAATTGTCTTATGTCTGATCTGACATTTGGAACTGTGCTGAACTGGGGTACATCTTTGCCCGTTCTCTTCGCCTTGCCAGCAGCATTCCGAATAGTCCTATCGTAGTCGGACTGCGGTTGAGGTTGCGGTTTAGGCTGTGGCGTTAGGTATGTCTTCTTGAAGAAGTCCTTGGTCTCCTGGGGGATTTCAGGAGGCTTCTCAGGAGACTTCTTTCTAAAGTGAGCCCTGACTTCAGCTTGGACGGCTTCTTCAAGCTCCTCTGGAGTCTTCTCGTATGAAAGCTTCTATGCGGGTGGCGGCGTCTTCTCAATCTTTGAATCTTTCTTCTTGGACGACCGCTTGATATTGATGGTGCGCTCTTTGATGATGACCGTTTAGGAGTCGGTGCTCGTTGTGGCGATGGAGGAGGGTTGGAAGGCGGTGGAGTTGGAGATGGCCGTTTAGGAGTCGGTGCTCATGGAGGCGACGCAGGAGGCGGAGGAGGCGGAGGGGTGAAGGAGGCGAAGGAGACGGCCCACGTGGAGGTGGAGGAGACGGCCCACGTGAAGGCGAAGGAGACGGCCCACGTGGAGGCGGAGGAGACGGCCCACGTCCGGGGAATATTATGAAGATCTTCCTCCAGAGAAATATTCCGTGAGTTATTTCTCCTAGCATCAGCTCCCCGTCTCCTCCGGGGATATTCAGGTCGAGATCTTCATAGCCACGTTCCACCTATTCAATTTCAACTTTCGAGTATGCAGGTGGAACGGGCCGGGAGTGGTAGGTGCCATCTCGGTCTACTGGAATGGCCATGCCCGACGTGACCTGTTCGAGAAGATTGTTTATTAGTTAGTAATAAACATTGATTGACAAGTTATTCAAGGAAATATACGTACAACATAAAAGTACGAACATACCTTTATTGTTATGTTCTTTAGCAGAATGTGCAGCTCACATGGAGTCCGCTGTGTGATGTCATCAACGGGGCATGGCGGACCTTGTTCAGCTTGTGGGGCCAAATCACCTTCACTTCCAGTTGAAGCGCAGCTGCTGCGCTGCTGTTGTACTTTCGCGGCTGTTGCTGGATCTAGCTGTTGGCTAACCCAATGGCTCCACTCCTATGCCAACCTTAGAGTCAGCCTTTCGTCCACAATCTGATCAATCTGCGAGAGCTTCATTTCCATCTCAGCGAACCTCGCATCCTGCTCTCGCTTTGACCTCATTCGGCTCTTGTATGTGTCGACGCCAGCTTGGAACCGTATTTCCAGGGGACGACGCCTTTTCCTCGCGTACGCCCCGAGTGCTCTGGGTTTTGGAGGGCGAGCGTTAGGTCGTCCTTCTCTCTATCGGGCCTGAACACGCCCGAGGAAGTGGCCTGCAACGCCTCCTGTAACCTCCATCCGGCTTCTTGAATTTCATCACCAAAGATAACTGTGCCATCGATGGGATTAAGTGAGCTGCCGTGAGCATAAAACTAGTGCTTTGATTGTTCCGGCCAGTTGGCTGTGCCTGGAACGATACCTCGCGCTTCAAGGTCGGCTTCCATTTTCTCCCATTTCTCCATTGCTTTCTTATAGCCGCCTGACCCAAGCTTGTGATGGTATTTCTTTTTAGCTGCATTGGCCTTGTTCTTTTCTATGATAGCTTGTGCTTCTTCCCTAGTCTTGTGTTCAACAAAAACATCCCAATGATCTCTGAGCTTTGGGAACTTGTCAAAGTCAGGGGTCTGGCCCTTCAGGATATATTTCTTGTGTAACTCTTCTTGTAGTTCCTGAAGAGCTCTGCCATTTTCTTTAAAGTCCATTCCTTGACCCTTGCTTGTTGTGAGTCTGGGATGGTGAACGTCTGCAGCATTGTCGTTCAGAGCATCTCTTTCTCTGTGTCCGGTAGATAGCTCTGCTCATCTCCTCCTATCCTTGATCGCCTCACGTTGGCAATGCTTACGGGCACGTGATCCCTCACTACCCATTCGCTGTGCGCCACAAACTTCCTTGCGGCGTCCTCTGGGGCAATTGGATGACCGTCAGATTCAACCTCCCTTATGACATGTCGACCCTCTATGTGCTTGCTGAGGCCGCGTTGCCGCGTGCCCTCTTCTGTCCAGCGGAGGCGGAGGCGGAGCCCTCATTCTCCTCATCGTTCCCCTGCTCGTCCCCCTCTCGTTCCCCTCCTCGTTGAGGTATTGATTTGTATCTTCATTCCCCTCCTCGTTGTAAAACTCTATTCCTCGTGCGATCTCATCAAGGAGAAGCTGTTCCTCGTCACGATCCGCCATTTGATTGTTCTGGGTTGAGGACTTAATCAAATAATTCTAAAAAAAATTATTCGGTTAACACATGTATCAATTATTCAGGAAAATCATGTATGTTTATGTAAAAAAAGACAAAAAGAAGAAGATGGATTCAAAATCACAGATTATCTCCGTCCTAGAAAAGACTTGTTAAGAATATCACGTTCTATATTTTCCTTCTTCTCTTTTGTTTCTCTTTGCTAGAACACAACTGACCGACCATTCGTTATATCATTCACGTCCGTGAGTATGATCATCTAGAGGAGAGGAGACAAAGAGAGGAGAATGATGTGAGGGAGATAAGGAGGAGAGGAGTGGAAGTGGAGAGGAAAGGAGAGATAGAGGAAAGGAGACGACCGAACGACCGACCGAACGAACGAACGAGTGTCCGTCCATCCGTTCGTCCACGTCCGTTTGTCCGTTCGTTCGTCCGTCCATTCGTCCGTCCGTTCGTCCATTCGTCCGTCCGTTCATCCGTTTGTTCGTTCGTCCGTTCATCCGTTCGTCCGTTCGTCCACGTCCGTTCGTCCACGTTCGTTCGTCCGTTCGTTCGTTCGTCTCTTCGTCCACGTCCGTTCGTCCACGAACAAACGAACAAACACTCATTCGTTCGTTCGTTCGTCCGTCCGTTCGTTCGTTTACGACCGTTTGTTGATTTTATCGTTCTCGTTCGTTCGAAAATACAAAATTCACAATTCACATAAACATTCAAATTTCAAATTTAAATACATATTCAAAATTCAAAATTCAAAATTCTCAACAGTCCATTCACAGTCCATTTACATATAACAGTCCATTTACATACAAAATTCATATATTCAAAATACACATACATACGAAATTCATATATTCAAATTCATATATTCAAAATTCATATATTCAACATACACATATATTCAAAATTAATATATTAACATTCACAGAGTGCGGCGGCGGCGGCGGCGAGGATGCAGAGGGCAGTGGCGGCGGCATCAAGTGGAAGGCGGCGCGCGACCGTTTAGGGTTTAGGGGCCGCCGCTCGGGGGCCATGGGGAGGGGGCACAAGGGGAGTGGGCGCGTGGGGAGGGCGGCGCGCGGCGACGGCGGCGGCTGCGGCGCGGCGACGGCGACGGCGATGAAGACGATGCAGTTGCGAAGTGCGAAAATGGCTAAGTGTTGGATCCCTAGTGATGCCCTTGCTATATATAGTCACGGCATCATTTGTTCCGTTGAAGCCAACAACCGGGATAGAAGATACTTTAGTCCCGGTTGGTGTCTTCAACGGGGCATAGGATATGATCTTTAGTCTGGTTGAAGCCACCAACCGGGACTAAAGATGTCTATCCGGTTGGTGGCTTCAACGGGACTAAAGATCATATCCTTTGTCCCGGTTGAAGCCACCAACCGGGACTACGGTGCGGGTAGCCACGTGGCGCAGGTAGGTGGACATCTTTAGTCTCGGTTGGAGCCACCAACCGGGACTAAAGATGCTTTCCCGCCCACTGAAATTCACCTCTAGTCCCGGTTTGTTTTACAATGCCCTATTATATTGTATTTTATATTCATATATAATTATAATGTTCATATGTTGATATATTTTATATTTATATATAATTAACATATGTTCATATATAATTAACATGGTGTTTCAGTAAAAGATCTATGCCCCCCAATTCGAATGAAGTCAACCCATTGGCATCCGAAAGGGAGTCTGTTTCTGTGGATAACACCAAGGCTTTGGATGCGATCATAGATCTTGAAGGACAAGATCGGGTGGATGGGGAACCTACTACTATGGATAGTACCAAGGTTCCTAATGTAATTATAGATCTTGAAGAAGGTCAAGTGGAAGACATGGATCTTTCGGATGATGATGTGGTTGTCGTAAAAGATGAGCATTTTGATGCTTCTATCCGATCCCGGGACCAGTGTAGCATTATACGGACTCTACATGGTGTTTCGGTTGAACTAGATAAAGGTAATGGGCTTGAGAATGGCGATCGTGCATCAAAAAGTATCCTTATCGAAGAAAGCGGTATCCTCTTATATGAATTCTTTGTCTCAATTTCTATCTTCTAATGTACTCCCTCAAGCTAGTTTGTGTCATCCGGAAGTAAATTCTTCCATGAATCTTCGAACTGTACTCACATCGGAAGAGCCGAGTAGTCTGTTTCTTGCCAAAGACAAAAACATTGTTGCTACCAATCAGGTTGTTTCGTTCTGTTTGTTCCTTGACATGGTGCGTTTAGCCATCAGAGGAGTTAAAAGAGCCGAGTAGAATCAGCGAGCCTTCGGTTCGTGTGGTTTACAAGCAACTTGACAAGGTTAACACAAGTTTCCTGTCTTTGTGTAGCCCCAACATTGAGTGATTATACCAATACTACTACTACCACCTATGGATCATTGGATCCAGCTGAGACGACGATCGAGCACGGATATGCAGCTGCCATTCGCCGATCAGTAACCGAAGAAATCTCTCCTATGGTGGCCGTCGGCGGAGGCTGGTGGCAGTGATTCAATAATAGATTCAATATATTTACAATAGATTTAAAAATTTACAATAATTTACAATAAATTCAAACCATAGCAATAATACTTAATGATTCAATTTAATTTACATCGCCCATACATAAATTTAGCTATGTAACATTTGTCCTCACGTACTTTCTCCGCACAATTATTCCTTCGTTATGATCGTTGCGTGAGTAAGGGGTGTCCTCATTTGATAGGAGGATACTCGGGTCAACCGCCACCGTGAACGGAGGTTGCCCGTCAAATTGATCGTAATCTTCGTCAGTTCTATCCTCGACTCCCATGATTTTCCTTTTGCCTAGGAGAACCACGTGGCGCTTTGGCTCGTCAGACCCTTTCCCCTTCTTTGATTTGCTAGCCATGTCCTTGACATAGAAAACTTGCCGTACATCATTGGCAAGGACGAAAGGTTTGTCTGAGTATCCAACCTTGCTCAGGTCGACTGTTGTCATCCCACTTGCATCAATGGTTACACCTCCACCACTGAGCCTAACCCACTGGCACCGAAACAGAGGGACCTTCAGAGGTCCATAGTCCAGCTCCCATATGTCATCGATGCTGCCGTAATATGTGCTAGCCGTACTGTCGTTTCCCACGGCATCGATGCGGACAACGCTGTTCTGATTCGTGCTCTTTAAGTCTTGGGCCCGTGTGTAAAATTTGTACCCATTGATTTCATATGCCTGAAATGTGGTGATCGAGCAAGATGGTCCCCTCGCCAAGAAGGCTAGTTGTTGGTCAATGCTCGCGTTGCCCATGAGACGTTGTCGCAGCCAAGCAGGGAATGCATCGATGTGATTGTGTGTAATCCAGGCATTCGTCTTACCAATGTTTTCCGTGTGAACAATCGCCAAGTGCTCCTCGATGTAAGGAGCCACCAAGGAAGATTGTTGCAACACGGTCCAATGTGCTATCCTGTACAAGTCATTGTCTATGTTCATTATTGCCTTCCTTCCAAGAGTTCCCTTCCCCCGTAATCTACCTTCATGGCTTGATTCAGGCACCCCGATGGGATGGAGGCCTTTAATAAAGTTGACGCAAAACTCAATCACCTCCTCTGTTCCATATCCATTAGCGATGCTGGCCTCCGGACGCGAACGGTTATGAACGTACTTCTTTAGAACGCCCATATACCTCTCGAAGGGGAACATGTTGTGTAGGAATACCGGACCGAGGATACGGATCTCTTTGTCAAGGTGGCATAGGAGATGCGTCATGATATTGAAGAAGGAAGGCGGAAAGATCATCTCAAACCTGACAAGACATTGGACCATATCATTTGAAAGTCTTCTAGTTTGTCTGGATCGATGATCCTCTGTGAAATTGTATTCAGGAAAGCACATAGCTTTGCTATTGTTGCCCGGACATCATCGGGAAGGATACCCCGAATTATAACGGGAAGCAGCTGTGTCATCAGCACGTGGCAGTCATGGGACTTTAGATTTGTGAACTTCTTATCCTTCGTGCTTATTATTCCCTTTATATTCGAGGAGTATCCAGACGGTACCTTGATGCTCTCCAGGCATTCAAACATTATTTCCTTCTCTGCCCTGCTCAGAGTGTAGCTGGTTGGACTTAGGTATTGGGCTCCTTTTTCCTTTGGTTGCGGGTGAAGGCCATCGCGTTGTGCCATATGTTTCAGATCGTTACATGCCTCAAGTGTATCTTTTGATTTTCCGTATACACCTAGGAAGCCAAGCAGGTTTACGCAAAGGTTCTTGATGAGGTGCATCACGTCGATTGCGTGGCGGACGTCCAAGACTTCCCAGTAGGGCAACTCCCAAAAAATTGACTTCTTCTTCCACATCGCCGTGTGACCACCTTCACTTGCTATAGATTGGTTGCCGGGTCCCTTTCCAAATACTACTTTGAGGTCTTTCACCATGGCAAACACGGCCTTTCCGTTGCGATGCTTTGGTCTGCCTTTTGATCAAAATGTTTGCCTCTTCTCCGGACAAGGTGGCTTGCAGCAAGAAAGCGACGATGGCCCATGTACACTACCTTCTTACAATGTTTCAGGTACGTACACTCAGTCTCATCCATACAGTGAGTGCAAGCGTTGTACCTCTTGTTTGACTGTCCGGATAGGTTGCCAAGTGCAGGCCAATCATTGATGGTAACAAACAGCAACCCTCGTAGGTTAAACTGCTCCTGTTTATGTTCATCCCACACGGGAACACCTTCTTTCTTCCACAGTAGTTTTAGATCTTCGATCAGCGGTCTCAGGTACACATCAATGTCGTTACCAGGTTGCTTTGGGCCTTGAATAATAACCGGCATCTGAATGTACTTTCGCTTCATGCATAGCTAAGGCGGGAGGTTGTAGATACACATCGTCACAGGCCAAAAGGATTCATGCCATCCGTGCTTAAGCCGAACCTTAGGTTTCTTGCATCCTCGCCAAAGTCTTCAAATGTTCTGTCGATGTTTCGCCACTGTGACCTATCGGTGGGATGTCTCAGCATGCCGTCTTGTAGGCGTTTTCCGCGTGCCAACGCATCATTCTTGCATGCTCCTTGTTCCTGAACAGACGCTTCAGTCATGGTATTGTAGGAAAATACCACATCACCTTAGCAGGAACCCTTTTGTTCGAGGGTTGTCCGTCAACTTCGCCTGGATCATCTCGTCTGATCTTGTATCGAAGTGCGTTACAAACCAGACATGCTTCTAGGTTCTCGTACTCCTCACCGTAGTAGAGGATCGTTCGTTAGGACATGCGTGTATCTTCTGTACCTCCAGTCCTAGAGGGCAGACTAACTTCTTAGCCTCGTACGTTGATTTCGGCAATTCGTTTCCCTCTGGATGAATGTTCTTCATGAGTTTTAGTAACTCGCCAAATGCCTTGTCACTGACACCATTTTTGGCCTTCCATTGTAAGAATTCAAGCGTGGTACCCAACTTTTTGTGCCCCTGTTCACAGCCTGGGTACAAGGACCTTTTGTGGTCCGCCAACATACGCTCCAATTTCTGCACTTCCTTTACGCCTTCGCAGCCCCCCTGTACGTCGCGCAACATCTGACCAAGGTCATCAGCACCGTCGTTTTGTTCAGCATCCCTGCCCGCCTCGCCCACTGTATTCTCTTCAAACCCACCATATTGACCTCAGTCCGGAATGTTGTCATTGTCTTCTTCATCTTCTTCCATTGCAACCCCCACCTCTCCGTGCGATCTCCAGCAATTGTAGTGAGGCATGAATCCCGACTGAAACAAGTGGGCATGAATAATTCTTGATGTAGAATACTCCTTCTCGTTTTTGCACTTTTTACATGGACAACGTATGAAACTCTTATGCTTGCTGGCATCGGCCACACTAAAAAAATAATGCATGCCTTGAATAAACTCTCTCGACCGTCGATCCGCGTTGTACATCCATTGCCGATCCATCTACATGGAATGCACAAAAATCGTAAGAAAATTTCATGAAATTCAAACCATTTAAATATTATTACGATAAATATATATATGTAATCAGACAATAATTATATACTAATTAAACATACGTAATGTGTTGTTCTAAAAAATTGAATTATTTTTAAAAGGTCTTTTACAGTGATAAACATAAAATTAATTAATTATTTTGCATCTATTTTAAAAGGTCCTTTGTCATCTATTTTATAACTTTTTTGTCCAAAAGATTCTCTCTCATCATTTTCCTATAAATATTTTTTCGAGATAAAATTGTACGGACTAAATTCCTATAAATGTTACGTACTAAGCATACTTTTCTTCCTCTTTATTTTCCCCAACTTTTTTCTCAACACAATATAATGTGCTTAGCAAAATAATAGTCCAAACAAATTTTCTCTCTCGTCATGTTTAAAAAAAAAATCTAGAGATAAAAATGTATAGAAAACAACCGTAAAATACGAAGTGCTAAGCATAGATCATCGGAGGAAGAAGTTGCTAACCTTGTAGATAGCAAAGATTTGTGTATTATCACCAAAACAAAATCACAAAAATTTTGGCAGCACCTCCCTCTAGCTAGAGAAAATTTTGAAGACAAGTGTAGCTGGCTCAGGCTGGAGGAGGAAGAAGGAGTTTAAAAAGGAACCCCATCTTTAGTCCTGGTTGGTGTTACCTACCAGCACTAAAGATCATCTTTAGTCCCGGTTGGTGTTACCAACCGGGACTAAAGATGGCGCCAGAGGCTGTCAGAACCTGTCAAAATGCCGTGCATCTTTAGTCCCGGTTGGTAAAACCAACCGGGACAAAATATAGCATCTGTAGTCCCGGTTGGTGTTACCAACCAGGACTAAAGATTGCGCCAGAGGCTGTCAAAACATGTCAGAGCACCGGGCATCTTTAGTCCCGGTTGGTAAAACCAACCGGGACTAACTATAGCATCTGTATTCCCGGTTGGTGTTACCAACCGGGACTAAAGATGCCCGGCGCTCTGACACGCTCTGACAACATTTGAACCGGGACTAGAGGTGATCTTTAGTCTCGGTTCGTGACATGAACCGGGACTAAAGTTCCTAGAGAGTCGTTGAATTTTTAAACCGAGACTAGAGATCATCTCTAGTCCCAGATGCAACTCAAACCGGGACTACTGTGGTTTTTGCCACTTTAACCAATGATGGTTTCTCCAGTAGTGAATGGCGGGGCCTCTTCTTCTCTTCCTCACTTGGACGATGGCAGAGAGGAAAGGCACAATGGGCCAAGAGCCTTTAGGTCAAATGAATCTGGTCGTTGGTAGGGGCAGGGCCACAGAGGAGCTGGTCTAAGGTGGATGCAATGCGAATGAAGGGTTGCAGGAGTTAGGGCTGCTCCACAAGATCCTCTCAGCGCGGTTTTATGGGTTGGTGAAAACGTGACGAAATAAGATTTGAATCTCATGCGTTCACTATTGGAGATTTTATTTTTCTGGATGAGGCCCCTAGGTTCCAGACGGGCCATAAGTGGCCGTGCCTGAAAAAACCGGTCCCCAGGGGGCCGATTGTCGAACCGCACGGGAAAATGCATTATCTCGTGCGGTCCACTAGCGACTGCATGGGGTATTATCCCATGCGGTCGCTAAGTGGACCGCACGGATAATGTCATTATCCCGTGCGGCCCACTTAACGGACTGCACGGGATAATTGCGCATTATCTCGTGCAGCCCACTTAAGAGCCCGCACAGGATAATGCATTTTCCCGTGCGGGCCGTTAAGTGGACCGCACGCGATGATGCACCATAAAACAGCTGTCCAACCCGACAATGCCACATTTAACATGGTATTTCTCTCTCCAAAAAAAGGCAACTATAGGGCGAATGTTTTCAACTCAAATTCTTTAATTGCAATCACTACAAAAGGTAACATGCTTGATCTTCTCTTCCATTTGCTTCCATTTTTAAAAATTTTTATTGGTTGAATGCGAAGATATTTGAACTTTTTCAAGTTAGTTTCTCTCTGCAAAAATGGGCAATTTCTTTTGGTGGGAGGTTTTAGACTTGAAATCTTCGATTGAAATCAATATAAAAGGTAACATGCTTGATCAACTCTTTCATTTGCCTACGTTTTTGTAAAATTTCATTGGTTGAATACGAAGATATTTAAACTTGTTTGAATAGGTCATTTTGAGCTATTTTTGTAATTTGTAGGTCAAATATCTTGTTTTTTTATTGAACCATTTTTGGTAAGTAATAGTGTGTTAGTATTATTATTTGCTGTGAATGAGGTTTTAGTTATAAAGTAGGATTTAAGTTTAATTTGTTTATGTAGAAAACACCGGCAATATAATATTATTTTATGCTATGAATTTTTTTAGATGGATCGAACATGGATGTATGAGACGTAGAGAACTCATATGGTGTTCATGAGAGAAGCATCAAGATTTATTAATAAGGCGAAGGCACATGCTTTGAGGGAGAATAGGAAGGATTTTTTTGTCCTTGCATGGATTGCAAGAATCAGAAGATGTGAAAAGATCCGAATATAATTCTAGGACACATAATTCAGCGTGGATTCATGGAGAAATACACATTTTGGACTTATCACGGGGAAGTCGCTGCTCCTGAAGAGATTCCTGATATTTGGTTCGATGAGGCAGAGAATTTTATAATTGAGGATATGTCCCATTAAATGACGGGTGATTTTGGAGGCTCTGGTTTTGACGATGCAGAGGTTGATATTGATCTTGATCTTGAGGATATGTTGTGGCATGCTGAACCAGAGGTCCTAACAGAAAAAGCAAAAGATTTAAACAATTGGGAGGCGTTGCAGAAATCAGCGAATGATATTGTATAATCAATCAAAGGGATGTGACATGGATTATACAGTGTTGCGGTCGGTGCTAGAACTTCTTAGATTGAGTTCTTAGATTGAAGGCCAGGCATGGATGGTCTGATAGTAGTTTCAACGACTTGATGGGTCTCCTGAGAGCTATGCTTCCTAAGCCTAACTTGTTGCCCGCTAACACCTATCAAGCCAAGAAACTGATATGTCCATTATCTCTTGGTGTGGAAAAGATCCATGCATGTATTAATCACTGTGTACTTTATCACAAGGAATACACTGACTTGGACAAGTGTCCAACTTGTGGGGCGAGTAGGTACAAAAAGGATAACTGTGCCGCTGATAGTGATGTTGCCTAACCACATGCATTGGTCGAGCCAGGAAAAAAGATTCCGGCCATGGTGATGTGTTACTTGCCAGTGAAAGATCGCATGAAGTGATTGTTCTTGAACCCCACCGACGCCGAATTGATGAGATGACATCAAGAGGGTCGAAAGATAGATTGTGTGATTTGACATCCTGCCGATGCTCGACAATGGAGAAACTTTGATTCAAAGCACCCAGAATTCCAAAGGATTCAAGAAATGTCAGGTTTGCGTTGAGCACAGATGGAATGAATCCGTTTGCTGACCTAAGTAGCTTGCACAACACTTGGCCTGTTCTGCTCACCATGTATAACCTTCCTACATGGTTATGTCAGAAGCGAAAGTACATTTTGTTGACTATCCTTATACATGGGCCAAAACAGCCTGGCATCGACCTAGATGTCTTTCTTGAACCTTTGATGGAGGATATGCAAGAAATGTGGGAAGAGGTTCTATGATTGTTTGATGTGTACCGTCAGGAGTATTTTACTCTGCGTGTTATCATATTCGTTACTATAAACAATCTACCAGCCAATTTTTCCCTCTCCGAACAGATTAAAGGAAAGACCGGACGTCTGATATGTCTGGACAACACATCGGACATATACCTGACGTCGTCAAAAAAGTTAGTTTACATGCGTCATCGTCGTTTCTTACCACAGAAGCATAGGTATCATGCGATGGCCACCTTTTTTGACAAAACTGTTGAGGAAGGTACTGCCCCCGAAGAAAATGATGGTTCCACGGTGTTCAAGCTGACAAAGAACATAAAGGTCAGTTCGGCAAGGGAAAGATAGCTTTCGGCAAGAGGAAGAAAGAAGTGGTAGAAAACACGCTGCCCTTCAAGAAACATTCAATCTTTTCTAGGTACCTTACGTACTGGAAAGACCTGGAGATTCGTCATGCCATCGATGTCATGCACCTCGAGAAAAATGTGTTCGACAGCACCATCGGGACTTGACATCCCTAGTAAAACAAAGGATGGGTTGAAGTCACAAAACGACCTGGACAATTTGGGCATAAGGAAAGATCACGACCCGATAGAGATAACGAATGGTAAGATTGAGATTCCACCAGCATGCTACTCAATGACACTAGAAGAGAAAAAAGCTTTCTGTAAATTTCTTCGTGGTTTGAAAGTGCCGACTGGATTCTCATCGAATATCCGGAAACTAGTATCAATGAAAGATTTGTCGATTTCTGGATACAACGCTCATGACTGTCATAAGATACTTACGATATTCCTCCCTATCGCTATAAGGGTGGTGAAGATGCACATCAAGGTAGTGATAACAAAGCTGTGCTGTTTTTAATCGAGTTTCATAGAAAGTTTTTGATCTAGAAGAATTAGGACCACTTCAAAAATTCACAGTCGAGACAGCTTGCCAGCTAGAGATGTTTTTTCCTCCATCATACTTCGACATGATGGAACATCTCATTGTTCACATTGTCCCTCAAATTATTGAACTTGGTCCTCTATACCTACATCAAATGTGGGCGTACGAGCAGTACATGGCTGTTCTGAAAGGGTATGTCCGTAATCGTGCTCATCCGGAGGGCTCGATGATAGAGGGTTACACAACTGAGGAGGTTGTCGAGTGTTGCCTAGATTATATGAAAGATGCCAACCCCATTGGGATACCGATGCCTCGACATGATGGAAGGTTATCTGGGAAGGGTACTGTGGGAAGAAAATGCTTCTACGACAACGATTATAAAGTAGTATCAGATGCACACAGTAGTGTTCTTCAACAACTCGCCATCGTTGCGCCCTACTTTGAGCAACATATTTCTGAGATCAGAGCATGCAATCCTGGGTGATCCGACGATTGCGTTTCGAAAGAACAGAAGCGCAGTTTTCCCCAATGGCTGAAGGATCAATAGCTATCGTCTGGTGAATCACTCGAGGAAAGATCGATAGAAAGACTTGCAGCTGGCCCAACAATCCTTGTGACCTCATGGCCAGGGTATGACATCGGCGGATATTCTTTGTACACAAACAACAAAGACAAGAAAAGCTTAGCGCAGAACAGTGGGGTTCGTGTCGAAGCGTAGGACGCAACAGGGCAAAAGAAATCTTACTATGGGATCATACAAGAAATATGGGAACTTGACTACGGTTTAAACATTCAAATTCCTATTCTTAGATGCCAATGGGTGAAACATGGCTTGGTAGATAAATTTGGATTTACGTGTGCTGAACGGAGTAAAATTGGACACATGGATGATCCATGGGTCCTTGCCGAGTGTGTTTTGCAAGTTTTTTATGTGAAGGATCCTTCCGATGAAAAGATGGACATTATTGTATCGGGCAAGCAACACATCATTGGTATTGACAACATTGAAGACGCTTCCGATTATAATCAATACGACGCCATTTCGTTATTCACAAATCTTCCTACACGGATCAAACGCATTGACAGTGTCCTCGACGAATCAAAGTTTTCATCCGTGCGAAAGGATGTTAATCCAAAAATGTGAAACGTTAGGTTGATTTTTGTACAATATGTTTTTTTGAGCGAATGTATCAAACTTATGATGTTATGAGCGAATATGTGGTTCTATGTGATGAATTGATATTTCTATGTGCATTGATATTTTTTTAGCTTTATAGTTTCACATGGAATAATTAATAAATGGAAGAATTAATATGCTATTCCATAAAATAGAATATGTGATGAATTTACATTAGAATATGTGATGAATTTACATTGATTAATAAAATTAATATATGATGAATTTACATTAGTAAAATTAATATGTGATGAATTTACATTCATTAATTATATTAATATGTGATGAATGTACATAAATTAATAAAAGTAATATGTGATGAATTTACATTCATTAATGAATTTATATTAGTAAAATTAATATGTTATGAATTTACATTCATTAATAAATCTATTTTGTGATGAATTAATGTAGATTCATTAATATTACATGTATTTATTAATATTGAATTCAGTAATGTAAATTGGAGTATAAAAAGGGGAGATTATCCGTGCGGATGGCTTTAGCTGCCCGCCTGGGAAAATCATATTTCGTGCGGCTGCTTACACGCCCGCACGAAAAGATTATTTTCCTGTGCGGGCGGTTTAAGTGGCCTGCACAGAAAGATGATTTCCCTGTGCAGGCCGTTAAGCCACCGCACGGGACAGTCCTCGTCTATGTAAGGCCCACGCAGGCTCCCGAAAATTCTAAGTCCTCGGTGAATTCCAGGCTGCCAAAATCATCCATCGAGCAACCGTCGACCGCCGCCCTCCTCACCGGCCTCCACACCGACGCCCCTTCACCATTGCGTCGCCGTCAGCCCCTTCACCAACACCACTTCACCTGCTCACCATCGCGCCGCCTTCTGCCCCTTCACCGACGCCCCTCAAGACCGCCGCACCGCCAAGGCCACCGCGCCGCCCCACACCGACGACCCTCCTCACCGGCCTCCACACGGACGCCACTTCACCAGCTCACCGCCGCACCACCGTCTGCCCCTTCACCAACGCCCCTCAATACCGCCGCACCCTCAAGACCATCGCTCCTCACCGGCCTCCACACCGGCCTCCTGTTAACGACCAAATTTGGTAAGCAAATCCCCAAGTTTGAAGCCCGGATTGAAGCGGAATCAAGGGAAAAGCGCAATTTTTGGAAACAGAGGTCGCATCGGCTAAGTCCGAATCGGCTACGAAGTCAGTCAGCTGAATCCGAGTCGGACTAGTATAGCCGATAGCCGATTCTGATCGGGATCAGAAGAAGGAACCAATCCCGGAAGGAAAGCTTAAGAGATAACTATTGGATTCGGTTTCCAAAGTGCTTCAAAGATGTTCCCATCTACGGATAAGGTCCTATAGCGGCAATTGTATATTTAAGTTAGGATATTTTGTATAGTTTCCTTTATAGATAATATCGGTTTGCTTACAGATATTTGAGATTTAATATGTAATAGGAATCGTGTCTGTTACGGACTCATTGTATATCCGAGTATAAATATGACCCGAGACCTTGTAAAATAAGATAACAACATACCTCAATACAACTTCGGCGCACCGCGAACCTTTTTGTTTTTACATTTCCTCTATGAGTTCTTGCTTTGCTCTCGGGCTGCATCGGCTTCGGTCTCCGAACACGGTAATTTCTTGTTACAAGTGGCTTGTATCGTTGGGGTTAGTGCTTTCATCGTCATGATACTCTAATTCTGATGTTATAAACTACTTAATTTATCATATGCGACATATAATCTGGATCAATGTCTAGATCTATCTCACGATCGGCTAATATCTCTTTGAAGATAGCAGCCGACAGAGCTAGATCTGAGGGTTAATTTAGGTTATATGGCGTATCTACCATCTCGAGGAATTCTCATTAGCCTAAATAGATCTCATGCTTCTTTTGGTACTTAATGCTGCATCTAATCCGCCTATTAAGTCGCCTTTAGAATTATACAGATCTCTTTGGCTCAATGTTTATTATTAGAGATAGTGCCGGGGTTTCAGCCGGTCTTACCTGTTTTAATCATCTTTTATGTATTACTACTGTTAGATGAATTAGGGCTTCGGCTACCACCTGCCAATTTGCTGTTGGGCCGTAACTGGAGCCGCAGAAGACAAATTTTTCTAACCGCATCATAAGGAATGCAGCGTGCTCTCTAGGGCTGATGGACCCAGTTCCCATATTCATATTAACATAGCCGTTCCAGCCTCCAATAGGTTTGATCTTAAAGTAAAACTGGCCTTTGTTGTCTAGCCAATTCGGGTTAGCCGATGATAGTATGTCCAATCCAGTTATCATAAATACGTCGGCTAACGTTGGAGTCATTGGGCCTTGTTGAAAAAGAAAGGCATTGAAAGTATTGTTCCAGAAATAGCAGGCAGCCAATACCAATGGTTTATCTTTAGGCATATCGGCTATAGAGAGGGCTAAACATTGGGCTATGCCTACTTCTTCCCAATGGCTGTGTTTGCTGGCCTCCATTCTCTTATACCAAGAGGGCAAAGATTTATCAATTGAAGACCAAAACTTAAAGGTACCATTCTAGTGGCCTAGGCTGGGGTTTGATATTCTATAGGGCATCCTATTGGTTTCGGCAATGATAATGTCAGTTGGGTCCTTATTGCTAATAGGCCCTAGGCACGCCCACTTAATCACCAAAGGTGATCAATTTTGGACCTGTACTGGAGTTAAGCAGATCTCCTAGGCCAGCGCGTGGAAAATTCTCATCAACACCTCCTAAAACCGACCCATCCTCACCGGCCCCGAACCACAGGTGACATTTTTCAGTGGGATTTTTTGATAAAATTTTTTGAATGAAATGTGTTGATGTTGTGATGGATTTAGCATATAGTGTGTTGTTGGAATGAACGAATGGATGGATGGATACATTGTGGGGCGGGGGCTTCAATTGTTAGAGTGGATACAGTGGAATGAATGAATGGATGTTCTGTTTTTTCAATTGAGATATGCTGTGAAAAATGTTCTTAAAAATGATGTGTAGGACTTCAAATTAATTGTAGTTGATGAATTTTTGATTTCACTATAAAATGGATTGTTATTAATATGATGGAACAATAGAACTGTAAAATGGATGTTCAATTTTGCTATGTTAATATGCATGTGAAAAAATTGATAAACCTAAATTTAGATATGCAAATTGATATGTATGTGACAAAATTGATAAACCTAAATTTATCTATAGGTTGATAGGTTTATAGGTTGATATATTGATCAAAATTTGTGAACTATATATGACTTGGTGAATTATATATGACTTGGTGACTTAGATTATTTTAAGAATTTATATGCATGTATGGTGATTTAGGGTATGTGAATTATTTATTATGCAATTAACCTCACTGTATGTACACTGGAATTGTAAATGGACTCTAAATGTTTGATGAATTTTTTTGGAATTTTTTGTGTAGCAAAATTTTTTTTGTAGAAAAATTTGACCTCACTGTTCGGGAATTTAGGGATGATTTTTTAATGTGAATTAGTTGATGTGAAATAGTTCATGTGAATATTTTTTATGAATTTTAGATTTTAGGTTATATTTTAGATTTTAGGATTTCCCTACCGAACGACCTACAAATCTAATCTCCCTCTCTCCTCTCCCTCTCCTCGGTCTCTCATCTCTTCCCCTGCCCCTATCTCACCTATGCGCACTGACAAATTTTGGTAGAAAATATTAAAAGCATGGAAATAAGCATATAGTCAAACATATGTATCATATCTCACCTCTGCGCACCGACAACGCCTCATGCTCACGGACAAATTTGGTATAAAATATTAAAAGAGACACAGGCAATTCCACTATCGGAGACCCCTATACCAAATCGTCAAATGTATGCATATGTATAACTTACATTTGACGATTTGGTCTAGTGGTCTCCGATAGTGGAATTGCTCGTGCCCCTTCAACTTCATGCTTCGATAGTGGATATAGTCTTGCTTTTCTGAGAGCAAAAAAACATAGTATTTTAGAAGTTAAAATATAGTCAATATAGAAAAACCTAAAGAGAAGAAGAAGGAAAAATACAATTTTTCCTTCTTCTTCTCTTTAGGTTTTTTTCTCTAGGTTTTTTCTTTAGATTTTAGACATACGCTAAATTATTGTAAATAAATTATTTTGCTTGATGATGAACTGCAGCCATTCATACATGTTGCAAATTGCAACATCCAAACACGGTTCGAATTATTTAGGCGTGTTGAAGGCTAGGTAGCAAGCGAAGATCTTCGCGTCAATCCTTGTGTCAAAGGTCACAAAGGAGATCTTCTGCTTGCCACAACGCTTCATGCTATTACAAATATAGTCTTCTTGTTCTGAGAGCAAAAAAATATAGTATTTTAGAAGTTAAAATATAGTCAATATAGAAAAACCTAAAGAGAAGAAGAAGGAAAAAAATATATTTTTTCCTTCTTTTTCTCTTTACACTGCGATTTATGCATGTCCTTAACAGTGAAACATTAGGCGTGTTGAAGGCTAGGTCGAATTCTTAGAAGGAGACTTTGTACGCACATGTACACCTCATATATACACCATATTACAACTTTCTACTCCCTTCGTTCACAAATTTCACAAATTGTGTGTTATGAACGACTGTAGATCAAATGTCGAATGAGAAAGCTCCCTCGGAGGCAACCTGTGGACCCCCGATTTTGAGTCGGGAATCTTTCGTGTTCATAGTACCATTTCCCTGGATCAAGTAGTTGGTACCCACGAATACAGTACTGGATAATCAAGTGCGCATGCACGAATAGTCTTACAATACCATTATTACATAAATAGGCCCGAAGGCATTGTTCATACCACAGGACCTTATGGTCTGAATACAACATAAAAACAGAGTTTAGATAAGGCAGCGGAAAGAGGCAGCGGCTCGTCAATTGCCACAGGCAACGACCGGGGCTAAGGTCTAGTATACGCCGTCAATTTCTTCGCCCTCCGGGTAGTACGCGTAGGGGTCTTCTGGCTCTTCATTTCCATCAGCTGGAGGTTTGTGCGTATAGCAAGGGTGAGTACCAACCGTACTCAGCAAGCCAACACGAGAATTGATGCATATGATAAGGTTATTCAAAGAACATGGCTAGGGCTGTTTTTGCGAAAAGCCGTTTTCACAATTCTTTTCACAAGTCTATCGACTAGCCAAATCAAGTTTTAATTTCATAGTTCATTAACCCAGCGACGGTTCTGTCTACCATCCATCGTGATTCCAAGGATGGCTTCCCGCCTCCGGTTCGTCATGATTTTCTGGGGAGTCCACCCCTTCTCGTATTCTCGAGAAGTTGATCCACCAAGCAATTAAAATGATCATGCAAACCCATCCCAGTATTTTTAGTTCAAAGTCTAGCCAAGCGAAAGTCTTGTCACGATGCTCAATATCCGCGAGCACGGCTATTCGAATAGATTGATTCACTCACACGCTGGGTGGATGTACACTTTACCCGTACTCCGCGACGCCCAACAAATGAGCTGCGCCTCAACACATGAG
Source organism: Oryza australiensis (assembly GCA_019925245.2). Taxonomy (NCBI): domain Eukaryota; kingdom Viridiplantae; phylum Streptophyta; class Magnoliopsida; order Poales; family Poaceae; genus Oryza; species Oryza australiensis. The sequence continues at coordinate 1,935,826 of JAIFGZ020000436.1, forward strand.
ACGGTCACGGCAAAGCCTTTCGATAACCTCACTTTGGCAGCACCCGCTCCATGAACTTAAGCCCTCATGCACTCTAGCCGTCCTTTTCTAGCGGTGAGAGGAGTTCTGGCGCACCCGGGGTAAGGGAAGACTTTCCAATCTTTAAGTTTAATCAACATTAGTTTAATCCCACCATTCTTAACAAAGGCCGCAGCCTCATTCTCATCCCCTAACCACATCACAGAGAACCATCTATGCAAGGATACTGCCTCCGCTCGGCTATCTAGTCAGCTAGGTCTATACCCATTCGAGAAGTACGGTTACCGGCTCGTTTCCGCTATCTCATGGCTCGGTCCTTAATTGACCGGGTCGGCACTTGCCTTTTCCGGAATCCACCCAAATCATCCGCCGCGATCTAAAACATTTGTGTAGTACTTTCAATTTTCATCAAACTTAGTTCATCATGGCCATGTGGCGCTCATGTCTCCACATGCCGAATCTCAACTACCTTCCCTAAGGTAGTTGCCCAAGCACAAAGCTTTTTCATAAAGTCATGAGTATGCATAATCTAAGTGTAGCATGGCTAAGCAGTTTACCGAAGTTATGCTTCGGTTGTTTGTATCACATCGCGAGTTACAAGGAGTAATTCTAAAGGTAATCAACAGCAAGGCATGGCATAACAAGTATAGGTAACTCGTAAAGCATGCAGGTTTAGAGTTTAAAATAACATCATTTCGCAATTAGGTTCGATATGTTCAAAGGGTGTGAAGACTTGCCTTGTTCGCACGCTTCTTGAGTGGGGTCTCCCGGGGTCGTGTTCGCCTCCTCGGTCGCTAATCATACGCGCGGAAAGGAAAAAAAAAATGGATTCCGTTAACATCCGATAAGAACGAACGAAAAGCAAGAAAAATCGTAAAGAACTCTCCAAAATATTTTCCCCTACGATCCTACTCGGGTTACGGAGGATTTTTATAGCAAAATCGGCCGTAGCGACGAGTTTCGACGTTTTAGGTTTTTTTAAAAGGATCGATAAAACGACGAAGCGGAAGTCTTGCGAATGTTGTTCAAGAGGTTCGTTGATATATCTTTGCCGAGTCCAATGGTTAAGTATAGTTTGAAGAAAAGAAAAGTAATATTAAATCTTCAAGAAAGTTTCACGTAAACGGAAGTTTCCCAAAAAAATCGTATATAGAAAATCACTTTACTCGAGAAAAATACCCGAGAAAGCTATATATTTTTGCACAAATATTCCCCAAAATTCCCTAGAAATATTCCCCAATTTTTTTCTAAAATTTTTCCCTATTTTTTTCTAATTTTTCTAATTTTTCTCCCTTCTTTTTTTTTTTTTTTTTTTCTTTTCTCGCAAGACGTGCCTTCTCTCTCCTCTACCCCCTCGTCTACCCCCTGCTGCCCGCTCGTCGAACCGACGGCGATGGCGCGCGGTAGAGAGCGGCGGCGGCAGCGATGGCGGCCCAAGATGGAAAATGGAATGGCGCGGGCTCACCTAGCGGCGGCGGGTGACGGCAAACGGCGGCGCGCAGTGGATGGCGGCGAAGCAGCGGCGCGCACGGTTCGGCAACCCGGCGACGGCGAGGAGAAAAGAGAGGAGGAGGAGGAGGCGGCGTGGCTTGGGAGGAAATGGGGCTCGCCCTTATTTATAGGCGCACACGGGAGAGAGGTCACGAGAGGGGAAGCGCGGGGTCCGGCGGGCGACGGCTGCGTGTGCCACGTGTCGGCCGGGTCACGGCGGGGTCCGGCGCGCATGTGGAACACGGCGACGTGGCGCAGCTTGCGGCACGGCATGCGCGCGGCGAAAGGCGGCTGCGGCGTCGGCGTGTCGCGCGGGCGACAGCGGCGCGGGCGCGGCGGGCTGGGCGGCGGGGCGCAGCGACGCGGGCGCGGGGCCAAGGAGGCGTGGGCACGCACGGGCGACACGCGGTGCACGACGTGCGCGCGCGGCGGCGCGAGCGCGGCGCCGCGCGCGAGGCGGGCCAGGCGAGCGCGGCTGTACGCGGGCGGCACGCGCGCGCGGGGGCGGCGTGCGGCGGCGGGCGCGTGGCGTAGCGCGCGGCGCGCGGGCGGGCGGCGCGCGCGGCGGGCGGAGCGGTGCGGGTCCGGCGCGATGCGCGCGCGGGTGTAGGGACGCGCGCGCGCGCGGCGCGGCGCGTGGCGTGCGCGCGGGATGGTACGGCGTCGAACACGTGGCGGCTAATGAACATGCGTTTTCACTTTTTCCCGATTTTCTATTTTCTTTCCTTCTAAAAATTCCAAAATAAATTCTAATATTCTAAAAATAATTTTTAACTCTATATTTTAAACTTTTTCTTGACTTTCATTTTTCCACAATTATTTTTCATACTTATTTAAATTCTTTTTCCTAATTTTCATAATTTACCCATTTTTAATAAAAATACTTTTTCCAAATTTCGGGTACGCCTCCCGAGGATTTTATTATTTATTTTGTATCTCAATTTATCTTCTCCCAACCAAAATTTTATTTTATACTTCCCAAACGCGCTTTCGCAAATCCGCTCTTTCCCTCAAATTCCTCTTTATAATCCGGATGCGGCTTTCGCACCACCGTTTTGACAACTCCGAAACCTCCCAATACACCGAAAAGGGAATTGACCACGACTAAATTTATGCAACTGAGCTGGCAAATAAGAAGCAACAAACCCGAGAAGAAGCAATAATCCAAAGTTTTTGAAAGTTCTGATTTTTTTTTACGTTCCGATTTTGGTTCTCCGATTTCAGGATGTTACACAACCAACGTCGAACCAACGCAAGAGTCTTCGAGGGAAGGCACATGGCGAACACCAAGCGATCCTTTCGAGACCGAAGTTACGTCAGCACCACCGGTTGAAGGAGACCCCGACTATATCCCTATCGATCAAGCAGTAAGTCGAGCCGTATTGTTATGAACTGACCGGTGTACCTCACCGGATCACATTTAACATTTTCTATTGTACGTACTGAAGGGTTACGCGGAAGCTACAATAGCTAATAACAAAAATTTTCTACGCGCAAACCAGGAACACTTGTAAGTATGGGTCGATAGATCGTTACCAATTGGAGTAGGGTGCAGCGGAAATAGCCAATCAGGAGCTATCCGATCTAGAACAGTGTTGGCCGATCACAGCCGATTCCTGAGTACAGCTGATTCACCGACTCGACAACCGATTCGCCGAAGCCAATGCGCTGATTCCACAGCCGATCCGCCGCAGCCGATTTGCCGATTCACCGAACCACGCTCGCGCTGCCGATCCGCCGCAGCCGATCTTCTCCGATGCACTGCAGCCAATTCGCAGCCACCGAATATCACCGCAATATAGCAGTGCCTCTACCGGTATCCACACGTCCAGGGATAGAACGCCTGACACCCGTGTGCTAGCACAAGATGCAAGGCTAGGGTTTGGCTCGGGAGTGGGGAGGGTTTTCGTGGAGATCTCAAACTCGTCGACATCTGAAGCCGCGCGATTAGATTGATTTGGTTCAAGTGCAATTCGATGTCGGAGCTCTCCACCCCTCACCCCTTGTAACACCCTGAAAATCCGAAGTTTTAAATATCGAAACATAAAAATCGGAACTTGTAAAAATTTTCTGTTTGATTGCATCTTATCGTATTTATTTGCCTCCTATTCGCAAGTCTTTGATGCCAAGTTAAAATAAATAAATATTTTTCTTGAAAAGAGAAGATTGGATGGCAATTCAAAAACCCTAAAAAGAAAAGAGAAGTCGCAAAACTGAAATATTTGAAATAAAATTCTAAGAATATAAATTGGGGAAAATTATGATTTAATAAAGCTTGCTTTTGGGAGCCACTATTGAATTTTTGGGTAAAATATCAAAATTGCAAATTAGAATTAAAAAGGAAAATATCCATATGAATATATATATATATATATATATTATATAGGTATATATATATGTGTATACATATAATAAAGTGGGAAAATTAAAATCTAATTAAATTACAATTGGGCCAAAAATCCTTTTAATTTATATGTGAAATACAAAAAAATTGATAGTTAAAAAAAAGAAAAAAAAGAAAAATCAGGAAAAACAAAAAAGGCACTATTCATCAATGCGCCACTGCTCGATCCCTTCCCGAGCCCCGCGCCACACCACGCCAACGTCGCGTCGCCGCGAGCTCAGCGCCGTCACACGCGCCACGCTGCGTGCCATCACCCTCGCGCCCCGTGCCGCCTCTGGCCGCGCTGCGCACGCCGTCGCCATCGGCCGCCGAGCCACGTGCCGCCGCGCTCGCGTCCTTTCGCCGTTTGCCGTCGTGTCGTCCTCTCGTCGATCGGCTATAAGAAGCCTCCCCAAGCCGAGCACCAAACACACAAATCCTTCACCACAATCCCCTAGTGCATTGCCCCACATTTTCCCCAAATTCTCTTCACTTGCATTACTTGAATTTCACGAAAACCGAAGTTCGGTTGTTCAAGCTCACGTCGAGCCGCCGAGGCCGATTTCTAGGAATTCGGCGCTTCCGGCAAGCTCATGCGCAATTGAAGGTGAGAACACGTCCCTCTCATCTCGCTCTAGCTTTTCCCCCCCGCTTTTCAAGCCTAACCATCACTGGAACTCGCCGCCGGCGAGCCCCGCCCCGTCCGTCCGTTCGGACCGCCACAACCCCGCACGTCGCTAGCACACCACACTGCCTTCCCGGCCAGCACACCATCGCCATTAGCGTCGCTAGGTCTCGTAGGTACTCTACGACCCCTCACCGTGGCCGTCCCATCACCGGAGCATGCCGGCGACGAGGCGACATCGCCGCCGCGAGTCGGCCGTTGTCGCCAGCTGATCCTGCCACCCCATAGCCCCGGTTAAACCCTGGAAGACGATCAACATAGTTCGTAAATGGTTAAAAACCGCCTAGAACCTCTAGACCGGCTGCCCTTTCCGCCGTTCGCTCTGTGCTTCACCGGTGCCGCGTGGAAGAAGAAGAACAATGGAGAAAGGAACAAAAGAAAAAGGAGAGAAAGGAAGGAGCGAAACGCTGCCTGGCGCAGCGGAGAGAGAGATTAGAGAGGATCAAGAGGTCGCGGGTTTGAACCCCCATCCTGCGCGAATTTTGTCATTTTATTTTATTTTCTTCCTTCCTTCCGTTGGCCCACATGACAGAGAGAGAAACAAAGATCAGAGAGAGGAGGGAATAAAAGAAGATAAAAGGAAAAATAAGGAAGTAGTAAAAAGAAAGGGAAATAGAAATAGAGAGAATGGAATATATATATATGAAATTTTATTTTCGAATAATTTTTGATAAAGATGATAGAGTAAAGTGGATTGCTTAGGAGATAAATTTAAGATCTATTGTTGTACAATCTTTTCCAAAACCCTAAAATTATTTACTTAAATTATTTTAGCTACAATAAAATATAATTATCCAACCAATAATATTTTGTCAACCATGGTGATAAATATGGTTTTCGAAGTAAATTTTTTTAAGATTAAACATAAGATTTATTGTTTTATAGTTTGATTTAAGCTCTAGGTTATCTTACCGATATTATTTTAGTTAAACTAAAAATATTATTATCCAACTAATATTATTTGTCACCTAATATGACGAATATAGTTTCAAAATATTAGGATAGTAATTGAGGTCTATCTATCTTAGGATATTTCAAAACCCAAATCTAAACTACATTTAACCATTAGAATAATTCACCTATAGTAATTGAGCTCACTACCTTAAAAATGTTGTTATGCCTTGATAATTAATTTAACTACCAAGGTCTAAGTAACCAATGAGGTTCCAATGCTAGGAATATAACTACTAAACGATGACTTTATCCTATGGTTTTCCAAGGCTTAAAGTCTAGACTATTTAATACAATGTCAAGCTTTAGGGTTAATTATTTTCAAATAATACTTCGAACCTAGGACCTATCGGCCCAATAAAACTTACATAAATATTCGAAATAACCATTCCTTTTCACTATCATACCTTGATCTCGCCAATCATGATACTCTCAAGATCAAAATATATTAAAATAATATTACATCATATTTGATTAAATCGGGTCTGATACCAACTCCAAAACCTTATAACCGTTTGTTCCAACTTCATCTTTTGCCAAATACGAACCTGAGCTTTCGAAAAGTCGTAGCCTACAATTAGGAGCCGCTTTTGCGATTTACTTGGCCTTTATTGGATCTTATTTGATTTTATTTTAATTCTAATCGAATTCAAATTTGATTTCTCGCACGTACGATAGAGTCCGAAGGAGCCGTTGAGAACATTGAAGACTCAAGCCAACAAGGTCACGAGCAAGGCAAGTCATCACTCCTTTGAACATATTGATCCTATTTTGCGAAATAATGTTGATTTAAACTTCAAACATGCATACTATAGACAAAACACCTATGCTTGATATACCATTACCTTTAGTTATAATCTTTGTAAACCTCGATGTGACATAACCAAAGACTTTCTTTGGTAAAATGCTTAGCCATGCTATTATTAGAATCTTGCATACTCATATTTTTACAAAAAGAGCTATATGCTTGGGCAACTACCTTAGGGAAGGTAGTTGAGATATGGCATGTGGAGACATGAGCGCCACATTGCCTTGAACATGATGAAAATAGTTTGATGGAAAAATGAAAGTACAAAACTAATGTTTTAGACCGGGACGGCTGAATGATTTGGGTGGATTCTAGGAAAGGCAAGTGCCGACCCTAGTCAATTAGGGACCGAGCCATGAGATAGCCGGGAAACGAGCCAGTACAACCGTACTTCTCGAATGGGTATAGACCTAGCGGAGTAGATATCCGAGCGGAGGCAGTATCCTTGCGTAGTGGTTCAGGTGTGGGTTGAGTTAAGGGCTTACCGGTAGGGGGGTTTACCGCTGGTAAGTACCTGGGCAGAGATCGTGGCATATGATCACTATGAGGAGATGAAGATAGAGGTTGGAAATTGAAGATGGAGCAAGTCTTTCTCTTACCCCGGGAACGCTAGAACTCCTCTCACTTCTAGGAAACGACGGCTAGAGTGCATGAGGGCTTATGTTCATGGAGCGGGTACTGCCAAAGTAAGGTTATCGAAAGGCTTTGCCGTGACCGTCCCAAATAAAGGGATGTAGGCTCATTCAATGGGCAGTTGCGGAGTACGGGTAAAGTGTACATCCACTGCAGTGTGAATGAACCAATCTATTCGAATAACCATGTTCGCGGATATAGAGCATCGTGACAAGACTTTCGCTTGGCTAGACTCATAAATTTTAAAATGATGGGATGGGTATGCATGATGATTTTTATGTACTGGTGGACCAAGTTCTCCAAATACGAGAAGGGTAGACTACCTAGAAAACCATGACGATCCGGTGGTGGGAAGCTATCCTTGGGATCACAATGGATGGTGGACAGAACCATCGCCGACTTAATGAACTATGGTAATAAAACTTGACCTGGCTAGACATTAGGTTTGTGAAATGATTTACGAAAATTGGCTTTATGCAAAAGAACCACAACCATCCTTTCAATGACCCTATCATGTGCATCATTCCGTGTTGGCTTGGTGAGTACGTTGGGTACTCACCCTTGCTATACGCACAAACCTTCAGATGGAGGAAACGAAGTACTGGAGGACCTCTATGCTACTACCAGGATGAATGAAGACATTGGAGCGCAATATGTCTTAGTCCCCGGTCGTTGCCTGTGGAAATCGACCTGCCGTTGCCTTCCGTCTGCTATCTTATCTAATCTCTGATTTTGGTTGTATCCGGACCGGTAGGTCCCATATGTATTGGATATTGCCTTCGGGCCTATTATTGTAATACTTTTGATGTAAGACTATTCGTGCATTTGCACCTGATAATTCAGTACTATATTTTGTGGGTACCAAACTATTCGATCCAGGGAAATGGTACTATGAACACGAAAGATTCCCGTCCTCAAAAACGGGGGTCTACAGAGTTGGTATCAGAGCAGTGCGACTGTAGGATAAGACCAACTGGCGCCCTACCCCTTTATAGTTGGTTAAAGGGAATTATCCCGACGTAGGATTATTTTAGAAATACAAACTATTTTCACAAAACAAACATATTTTTCTCTCTTACCCCAATTTCTCTACAAACATTTGATTTTACCAATTACCTTTCTCTAAACCCTAAACTATCTTCAAGAATAGATATAGGACTGTGACCCTTTTAAAGCTTGGGAGATTGTTTGTTCCACCCGCTAAAGCAATAAGAGTACACAGGAATAAGGTCCCAACCGGAGCTCAACCTTTCTTCAGATTTCTTTCTCTCTCTGACAATAGATGGGAAAGAACAAAGGCAGGAAATCAAGATCTCAGAAATCTCATGGATCAACCCAGAGCGACCCTATGGACATTCCACCCTCTTTCCCTATGAATCCGACCTTAGCCCAGATAATGGCTAGCCAGACACAATTGATGATCATGACGGTGCAGCAAATGCAACGACACCTTCAAGTTTTGGGTTCGTATCCAGAGCAACGTCGGTACGTTCCGACTCAAGCCCCGATGACTCCTGCGAATATACTGTCAAGCCCACAGGGAGCAGTAACGCCAAAACCGCCATTAGGATGGGAGGAAACACATGACCCCCGTTACGGTTTCGTGGAACAAGGGCATGGAGTATGGAACGGTACGTGGGACAAGCACACCAGGACCCCGATCGAGAAAGAGGTACAGTACGAAAGAAAGGATAAGGAATCCAATCCAACAACCGGCCAAGATTTCAGTTCGTCAGCATCTAACCCCAAGAAGAGAAAGTCACCAAAATGGAATACAGGTGGCACTGGCGGGATGATCATCACAAGCACAGTGTGTACCCCTGAAGATGCTGAGGAGATTACCCAACGTCTAAGGAAGAATGTGCACTGCTTCAACTGTGGAGAGTTAGGGCACTATGCCAATGACTGCCCTAGGACAACCGCCGCACCATTTCGCACTCCAACACCTATCCTGGCAGCCCCAAGGAAAAAAGGATGTGAATTGCTTCAACTGTGAAGAATTTGGGCACTATGCCAATCAATGTCCCAAGCGACACAACACCCCACCTCTTACCGGTGCTAATGCGACAGCCAAAGGTGGCAACCCCAAATCAGACGGAAACCCAAACAACTAGACAAGAAGTCTGCATCAACTCTGGTCTTGCTTTGGACGAAATTAAGACAGCAATGACCATGCCCCTTCCCCTTTATGGATAAAGACCCTAGACCGATATTAGTTGTATTGTGTTGTGTGGGACTATGCATGGCAGTCCGATGTACCCTTATGATGTAACATCTGTGAACTAATATAAAATTCTATGTTATATCTTAAATGAGTTCATTTCACCATGCTTGTTGTGTGCAAAAGATCACTTAAAAATAACTTGAAGATCACTTAAAAATCGATTAGAACCATGACCTTAGTCGATCTAATCTCTTACCTTATCTATATTCCTCAGATGGTGCACCGTCACAGAGCCTCAGCAGTTACTGAGAACCCGCCGGAGCCTAACCCCTCCACCCTAGCGGAAGTCATGACTTTACAGACCCAACTGCTTCAAGCCATCGCCAACAACCAAGTACAACGTGGAGGATCAAGCTTAGGCGAGTTTATGCGATCCAAGCCACCAACATTCTCCATGGCAGAGGAACCAATGGATGCTGAAGATTGGTTGAGGGTAATAGAGAAGAAGTTGACTCTCGTCCGAATACGGGAAGCTGACAGAGTCATCTTCGCCGCCAATCAGCTGGAAGGACCCGCAAGTGACTGGTGGGACACCTACAAAGAGACTCGGGCTAAAGATGCCAGAGAACCAACCTGGGAGGAATTCATGGCTGCCTTCCGTGAAAATTTTGTACCCGCTGCGGTTATGAGGATGAAGAAGAATGAATTTAGGAGGTTGCGCCAAGGCAACACCTCGGTGCAAGAATATCTTAACAAGTTCACGCAGCTTGCCTGCTATGCCACAAGCGATTTAGTAGAGGAAGAAGAGAAGATGGATAAATTTATCAAAGGACTGAACGACGAGCTGAGAGGACCAATGATCGGTCAGGACCACGCCAGCTTCCAAAGCCTCATCAACAAGGTCGTGAGGCTTGAGCATGACCAAAGGACGGTCGAAACCAACCGAAAGAGAAGGCTTGCTCTAGTCCGTCCAACACAAGGGATATCTCAGCGACCCAAGGGAGCAACATCGTCAAGTTGGAAGCCAGCTATCGCGGCGACCAATCGCCCCTCTGCACCCGGCAACGCAAGCAGACCACCTACCACCCCTCTTCGCACCTCGGCACCCACTTTGGCAGCCCCAGGACTTAAGAATGTGAACTGCTTCAACTGTGGGGAGTTTGGACACTTTGCCAATCATTGCCCTAAGCCGCACAACACCCCCGTTCGTACTGGAGCCAACGCCATTGAAGTACGAGGAACCCCCGCCCCGGCACCTGGACGTGTCCTTTTCAGAACACCCCAGTCGAAGGAGGCTACCATCGGATTCCGCCGTGGCCAAGTGAACCACGCGCGTGCAGAAGAAGCTCAGGAGGACCAGGTCATGCTGATGGGTATGTTCTCTATCCATTCTACACTAATTAAAGTTTTGTTTGATTCTGGAGCTTCGGATTCTTTCATAACCTCAAGGAATAAGCACAGTACATAACCTATGTTAGATAGGCCTTAAGAGATCAATGATAGTAGATTCACCTGGGGGAAATATAACAATACTCCACACATGCAATAGTGTGCCCATTCGAATCAGAGATATAGTATTCCTATCAAATCTTATGGTATTGCCAACCCAGACTCTAGACATCATATCAAGAATGGACTAGTTAACTAAGAACCAAGGGGTATTAGACTGTGGACGAAGAGAAGTTACCGTATCTACCCATAAGTTTCACCGACAAGCATGACCATGGATCAAGACAACAAAGTATGGATCAGGGAGGGTTAACCTAGGTTTAAGACAACCCTTCCAGCTTCAGGAAACCACCTCGATATCTCTGGAAAGATGACGTAGGAAAAATATCCCATTACCATGCCCGGAAGCAAATAAAGCTCAAACAATGACTAGGGAAATCCAACCACTCGGATGTGATACAGAAAACCCATCCCGGTGAACCATTCCGAACCAAGGGTTGAGAGTAAGCTCGTGAGATCGATGGATAGACCAAAAGGGTAAGCCAAGATCTTGAGAACATGATAGGAACTTGTGTGTTGGACTTTATCTAGGAATGGTGAGGATGCAACCAACCTGAAAATGCTGATATAGCCCTTACCCAAAAAGCCAAGCTTGAACATATTGTTAGGGGAGTAGAGTGACATAACCCTGGACCCTCAAAATGGACACTATATGGAGGCTAGGTTAAACCGAACCTTCTCTAGATAGCCTCTTGCCACCTACTGGAATCTCTAGACCCCAATCACGTCAGGATCACCACCCATCTACGAGCCAAAGGTCTCTAAAGTTTCGGAACAGCAAGTCTATTATACAACTTAAGGAAATTAGAGACATGCTAGATCTTGTACACTTGAAGGATGTCCCAAGGATTAAGAAGCTGACAATATCATGTTATCAGAAACAAAGAATCAAAGTGGACCACCCTTAGAAACTCAGTGATAGATTCCTGCTTCACCCAAGCAGTCAACCTATTCGTCATCCTGCTTAGGAGAAGTCCTAACGGATCCATCCCATATGTTTATACCGATCGACTCCCAATCGCGACCCGACCCAAAGCTCGGGACAAGATTTATTGTTAGGGGGGTAGGTTTGTAACACCCTAAAAATCCGAAGTTTTAAAAATCGAAACATAAAAATCGGAACTTGCAAAAATTTTATGTTTGATTGCATCTTATCGTATTTATTTGCCTCCTATTCGCAAGTCTTTGATGCCAAGTTAAAATAAATAAATATTTGTCTTGAAAAGAGAAGATTGGATGGCAATTCAAAAACCCTAAAAAAAGAAAAGAGAAGTCGCAAAACTAAAATATTTAAAATAAAATTCTAAGAATACAAATTGGGGAAATTATGATTTAATAAAGCTTGCTTTTGGGAGCCACTATTGAATTTTTGGGTAAAATATCAAAATTGCTAATTAGAATTAAAAAGGAAAATATCCATATGAATATATATAATATATATAGGTATATATATAATATATATGTGTATACATATAATAAAGTGGGAAAAATTAAAATCTAATTAAATTACAATTGGGCAAAAAATCCTTTTAATTTATATGTGAAATAAAAAAAATTGATAGTTAAAAAAAGAAAAAAGAAAAATTAGGGAAAAGAAAAAAGGTACTCTGCGACCCCTCACCGTGGCCGTCCCGTCACGGAGCATGCCGACGAGGCGACATCGCCGCCGCGAGCCGACCGTCATCGCCAGCTCATTCTGCCACCCCATAGCCCTGGTTAAACCCTGGAACACGATCAACATAGTTCGTAAATGGTTAAAAACCGCCTAGCACCCCTAGACCGGCTGCCCTTGCCGCCGTTCGCTCTGTGCTTCACCGGTCGAGCCGTATCCGACTCGAATGCCTATTCTTATCCCTTAAGCATGCGACCACTGGGCAGGTTCGGGTATACTCGGTTTCGGCTATAGTCTAGCTTAGCCGATCGTCGGCTCGAGTCCAACTCGGCCAGGCCGTCAACAGCGGCGCCTAGCGGCACATATTGACACCATAGTATACAAGAATAATATCGGCTCTAAACCTGTAATGTGTACACAAATCTCTTTGCCTCACGATACCGGTTAAGCTATAGGCAAGATGTGTGACATCCCTTCAATAGCTTAACCATTCACTCGAACCGTATTGGATTATCTGTCTATTGATTGACTCCTCAATCAACTTAGCATGGCCATGCATTTCCATAATCCAATACCTCGAGGGGCCCAGAGATATCTCTCCAAAGGAGGGGAAAATTCCATCTTGATCACTCACATCCCACTGCATGTTTCATAGCAAACCCGAAGACTACTTTTATAACTACCCAGTTACGAAATAGCGTTTGGTAGTCCCAAAGTAGGCTACTACACATGTCAGAATCCATGATGATCTCAGGTCTAAGGACTTTGCACCCACACTACTTGAGACCAACTAATGACACATTAATTCCTGTAGTGTCTCATGGTGGGTCTATCCAACAATGTGTTCTCTAACATATGTCCATGTATATTGATTTGGTATCTCCATACCATGATCTATGAGACATGATCATCAATCAATAAACATGCCAATCTTAGAATCATATTTGTTCCAACAATATAACATATGATCAGGGATCGTTTGGAAATAGATTCATACATAAAGTGTTTCATAAATAAGTCACGTACTTATTGATCAATACAAGTTATCTATTTCATGGAACTGAATAACACTTTATTTATCTATACATAAACATTGACCATGATATCCAACATCTCCATGTTGCCTCTAGGGCATATCACTAACAACACCAGCCCTAGAGGCAACATGGAGATGTTGGATATCACGTCAATGTTTATGTATAAATGAATAAAGTGTTATTTAGTTCTATGAAATAGACATCTTGTATTGATCAATAAGTACGTGACTTATTTATGAGACTCTTTATGCATGAATCTATTTCTGAACGATCCCTGATCATATATCATATTGTTGGAACAAATATGATTCTAAGATCGGCATGTTTATTGATTGATGATCATGTCTCATAGATCATGGGTATGGAGATACCAAATCAATAAACAAGGACACATGTGTTGGAGAACACATTGTTGGATAGACCCACCATGAGACACTACAGGAATTAATGTGCCATTAGTTGGTCTCGTGTAGTGTTGGTACAAAGTCCTTAGACCTGAGATCACCATGGATTCCTACATGTGCAGTAGCCTACTTATGGACTACCAAACGCTATTCCGTAATCGGGTAGTTATAAAGGTAGTTTTCGGGTTTGCTATGAAACATGGAGTGGGATGAGTGATCAAGATGGAATTTGCCCCTCCTTTGGAGAGATATCTCTCGGCCCTCGAGGTATTGGATTATGGAAATGCATGGCCATGCGGTTGATTGAGGAGTCAATCAACGTATGATAATCCAATACGGTTCGAGTGAATGGTTAAGCTATTGAAGGGATGGCACACATCTTGCCTATAGCTTAACCGGTATCGTGAGGCAAAGGGATTTGTGTACACATTACAGGTTCGAGCCGATATTATTCTTGTATACTATGGTGTCAATATGTGCCGCTAGCGCGCCGCTGTGACGGGTCGGCTGAGTTGGACTCGAGCCGACGATCGGCTAAGTTAGACCATAGCCGAAACCGAGTATACCTGAACCTACAGTGGTCGCACGCTTAAGGGATAAGAACATGCATTCGAGTTGGACTCGGATACGGCTCGATCGGATAGGGATTCGATCGGATAGAGTCCTATAGGCTTACGACGTATGGGCGGCCAACTCTATGAGATACGGATGAGATCCGGTTCAAAATTAGAGTCCCGATCGGCCACTAGTCCTAGTCGGCTAACTCTATATAAAGGAGGGAGGGGTGGAGAGCTGCGACACGTCAATTGCATCGCGTGCAACGAAGTCGCCGAGATCAATCTCCACGGAAACCCTCCCCACTTTCGAGCCAAACCCTAGCCTTGCATCGCGTGCTAGCACACGGGTGTTCGGCGTTCTGTCCCCGGACGTGTGGATACCGGTAGAGGCGCTGCTACGTTGCGCGCCGTTGATCGGCCGGATCGGCGCAATCGGAGCGATCGGCTGATTGGCGAGTCGGCTGTCCCCGGGAATCAGGTGTCGGCTTGCGGGAATCGGCTACAGTTCCAGATCGGATAGCCCCGATTGGCGTTTCGCTGCACACTCCAATCGGTAACGATCTATCGGCCCTTACTTGCAAGTGTTCCTGGTTTGCGCGGTAGAAAATTTTTGTTTTCGGCTAGCGTAGCTTCGCGTAACCCTTCGGTGGTATCGAGCTAATCTTGCTTAGTTCGGGTTTTAGATTGGATCGGAACAAGTTTTGCACACGGGTTGATTAGATCAATCGGTTTTACGGGATTTGTTGAGGAGAGTTCATGGTAATTGCGTTCCTTGATAGTGTATCGGAACGGCGTAATGTGATTACGTCGAAGCAATATCCATAGAACTCGGTTTGAGTCGGCTTCGAGATAGCGTTCCTTGATAGTGTATCGGAACGGTATAATGTGATTATGCCGAAGCTATCTTGTAGTCCGATCTTTCTAGCTGCCTCGCGCCAACGCAAACCATCTCCCTTGATAGTGTATCGGGACGGCATAATATCATTATGCCGACATGGTTTTCGTAAGCGATTTCATAGATTGGATCTATGAATTTCGTGTGGTGTTCTGGGTGCTGCCCCCTTATAGGTCGTCTCGATGCCGAATCTCTGCGATAGGTAGAAAACGTTTCTACGCCTAACTTGTTTTTGCAGAGAATGCTTTGAGATGGTATGGCCCTATTGTATGTATGACATGCATGTGATGCATGTAATATTCTTTCATATGTGCAATCCCCGTAATATTCTTTCATACGTGCAATGCTTGTAATATTCTTTCACGACCTGCGAGTCGATGTAATCTTCAATTAGAGCTTCTATAGTAGTAGCTTAGTTTGAAGAAATCAAGCATTCGACACTCGAAAGAACGGTGATGAAGATGGAGATCCTCTACACCGGCATGGAGATGGAGATCACTATGTGAAGGGGGCCATACTATTTCACTATATGCTATTCTTCTTGCTTTCATATGTGATATGTTTGTTTGATAGGATAGCATCCTCGCAAAATTAAGTAGTAATGATGCCCTTCCAAATGTTGCACCCGTCACCGTTATGCTCATCAATGGTGTGGTCCGCCAAAGCGAGTGCCATTCTCTATCATAACACGAGGGGGTATATGTCGACATATACATGCAGGAGCATTTGGTTTACTTAACAAGGCTATCAAAACAGTTTTGGGCCTTGGGGCATAGGTTGGCGCCGGGGCATGAAGATGCCACACCAACAACAAGAGTCACATAGAGATGTGATTAGCAAGGTGTTGCTTACCGATGTTACTAATTTTCTAGCAGTGATGCCAAAGCTCACTAGAAAATTAACTAACATGTGGATCTTGACCCAATACGTAACCTAGAGGGAAGGTGTAAAATACGTAACGGGAGTCTAATGTTAAATTGTTTAACAATAGACATAGCATAAACATTGTGCTAAACTTTGCTTTTTCTGTTGTAGAATAAATGGCGGCTAATACTACACCCGTACTTTTAATTTGCGATCTATTCTCGAAAAGGAAAAATTAAATGGAACAAACTTTATGGATTGGTATCGCAACTTGAGAATTGTTCTCAAGCAAGAGCGTAAGGAGTACGTTTTTGAAGTACCCTATCCCGAGGATTTGCCTAATAACGCCACCGCACGCACGGAGGGCTTACGAGAAGCACACTAATGATGCCCTGGATATAAGCTGTCTCATGCTTGCTACAATGTCCCCGAGCTTCGAAGCAATATGAGAGCAGCGATGCTCACACTATTGTTCGGGGATCTGCGTGGCATGTTTGAGAACCAAGCTCGGGCCGAGAGGTTCAACACCTCAAAGTCCTTGTTTGCGTGCGAGCTTGTTGAGGGAATCCCGTCATCCGCATGTGATAAAGATGATTGGCTATATCGAGAGTCTTGAGAAACTAGGTTTCCCTCTTAGCCAAGAGTTGGCTACAGATGTGATTCTCCAGTCGCTCCCTCCGATCTTCGAACCATTCATATTAAATTATCACATGAACAATATGGATAGAACCTTGGCTGAATTGCATGGGATGCTAAAGACAGTGAGGAGAGTATCCAGAAAACGGTCATCATGTGATGATGATGCAGAAGGCTAAGCGCAAACCACCTGTCGGAAGCTTTGCACCAAGAGGAAGTTAACTCCCGATGAGATCGCGAGTGCCTCCAATGCAAAGAAGGGCAAGAAGGGGTCGGCGGCATCGATGCCGTTTGCTTCTATTGCAAGGAGACATGCCACTGGAAGAGGAACTGCAAGAAGTACATGGAGGATCTCAAAAAGAAGCAAAGTACGACTTACGCTTCGGTATTAATGTTATAGACATTAATCTTGCTACCTCACCTACCGACTCTTGGGTATTTGATACCGGATCGTAGCTCATATTTGCAGGTCGTTGCGGGGAATGAGAAGAAGTAGAGGATTGAGAAGGGGCGAGGTGAACTGCGCATCGGCAATGGAGCAAGCGTTGCTACGCTTCGTCGGCACGATACCACTTCATCTACCTTCGGGATTAGTATTGAAATTGAATAATTGTTATTGTGTTCCAACACTATGTCAAAACGTTATTTCCGCTTCATGTTTGCAAGCGAAAGGATATGATTTTAGATCAATGGACAATGGTTGTTCAATATATCTCGAGATATGTTCTATTTTCATGCTCCATTGGTGAATGGATTATACGTTTTGAGTCTTGAAGCATCTCCCATCTATAACATTAATACGAAAGGCAACTCTCTAATGATATAAACCCCACGTTTATCCGGCATTGTCGCTTAGGCCATATAAATAAGAAACGCATGGAGAAGCTCCATAAGGATGGACTGCTTCACTCTTTTGATTTTGAATCATTTGAGACATGTGAGTCTTGTTTACTTGGTAAGATGACAAAGGCACCTTTCACGGGACATAGTGAGAGAGCAAGTGACTTATTGGCACTCGTACATACCGATGTATGTGGACCAATGAGCTCAACGGCCGAGGTGGTTATCGTACTTCATTACCTTTACCGATGACTTTATTAGATATGGTTATATCTACTTAATGAGGCATAAGTCCGAATCCTTTGAAAAGTTCAAAGAATTCCATAATGAAGTACAGAATCATTTAGGGAAAACAATCAAGTTTCTACGATCGATCGTGGAGGAGAATACTTGAGCCAAGAGTTTGGTAATCATCGAAAGATTATGGAATTGTTCCATAGTTGACTCCGCCAGAACTCCACAATGGAATGTGGTGTCCGAACGGAGAAATCGCACCTTGTTGGACATGGTGCGGTTGATGATGAGCCAAAGTGATCTTCCGTTATCCTTCGGGGATATGCTCTTGAAACATGCGCTCACACTAAATAGAGTTCCATCTAAGTCATTGAAAAGACACCATATGATATATGGACAGGGGCAACCCCTAGTTTGTCTTTTCTCAAAATTTGGGGATGCGAAGCTTATGTAAAACGTTTATCGACAAGCTCACACCCAAATCGACAAGTGCTTCTTTGTGGGATATCCTAAGGAAACTAAGGGATATTACTTTTATAATCGGGAACAAGGCAAAGTGTTTGTCGCCCGACACGGTGTCTTCTTGGAGAAAGAGTTTCATTCAAGAAGGGTTAGTGGGAGCAGGGTGCATCTTGAAGAAGTTCAAGAAACACCGAAAACGTTTCAGCGACCACGGTAACCACAACAGAGGAGTAAAGTGTTGCCCCACCGTTGTAGATACACCGGCCCCACGGAGGTACGAAAGATCACGCCGTGCACCCGACAGTACACAGTGCGGAACAACGTGATATATTGTTGTTGGACAACGATGAACCTAAGACCTATGAGGAAGCGATGGTGGGACCCGATTCCAACAAGTGGCTTGGAGCCATGAAATCCGAAATAGAATCCATGTACGACAATCAAGTTTGGAACTTGGTTGATCCACTGATGGTGTCAAAACCATTGAGTGTAAATGGGTTTTTAAGAAAAGGCCGATATGGATGGAAATGTTCACATCTATAAGGCGCGATTGGTGGCGAAAGGTTTTAAACAGATTCAAGGAGTTGATTATGATGAAACCTTCTCGCCCGTTGCAACGCTTAAATCTATTCGGATTATCCTAGCGATTGCTGCATATTTCGATTATGAGATATGGCAGATGGATGTCAAAACGGCTTTCCTAAATGGAAACCTAAGCAAGGATGTATACATGATACAACCTCGGGGTTTTGTCGATCCAGAATCGCTCGAAAGATATGCAAGCTACGAAATCCATTTATGGATTGAAGCAAGCATCTCGGAGTTAGAATATTCGTTTTGATGAAGTAATCAAAGGGTTTGGTTTCATCAAAAATGAAGAAGAGGCCTGTGTTTACAAAAAGGTCAGTGGGAGCGCAATTGTATTTCTAATCTTATATGTGGATGACATATTGTTGATTGGAAATGATATCCCTATGCTAGAATCCGTCAAGTCTTCATTGAAAAATAGTTTTTCCATTAAAGACTTAGGGAGGCAGCATACATATTAGCATTCGGATCTATAGAGATAGATCCAAGAGGCTAATTGGATTAAGCCAAAGTACATACATTGACAAGGTGTTGAAAAGGTTCAACATGCATGATTCCAAGAAAGGTTTCTTGCCCATGTCACATGGCATTAATCTTAGCAAGAATCGGTGTCCTCATACACATGATGAGCGGAATAAGATGGGTATGGTTCCATATGCTTCGGCAATTGGATCCATCATGTATGCCATGCTTTGTACACGCCCGATGTCCGGTACGCTTTAAGTGTTACGAGCGGATACCATCGGATCTAGGTGAAGGTCACCGGACTGCAGTAAAGAATATCCTTAAGTACTTGAGAAGAACTAAGGATATGTTCGTAGTCTATGGAGGTGAAGAAGAGCTCGTTGTAAGTGGTTACACCGATGCTAGCTTCCAAAAGACAAGCATGATTATAGATCGCAATGGGTTCTGTTTTGCTCGAACGGAGCGCAGTCACTGGAAGAGTTCCAAGCATGATATCGTTGCTGATTCTACAACGGAGGCCGAGTACATTGCTGCTTCGGAAGCCGCAAAGGAGGCTGTTTGGATCAAAAATTCGTTTCGAGCTTGGTGTGATGACTAGTATGACTGGTCCAATGTCTCTCTATTGTGATAATAGTGGAGCCATTGCGCAAGCCAAGGAGCCGAGGTCATATCGAAGTCCAAACACATACTTCGGCGATATCATCTCATCTGCGAGATAGTGGACAGAGGTGATGTCAAGATATGTTCAAAGTGCACACGGATCTCAACATAGCCGATCCGCCGACAAAACCTCTCCCTCACCGAAGCATGAGGCGCACACAAAGCAATGGGTATTAGATACTTACATGATTGACTCTAGTGCAAGTGGGAGATTGTTAGTGATATGCCCTAGAGGCAACATGGAGATGTTGGATATCACGTCAATGTTTATGTATAAATGAATAAAGTGTTATTCAGTTCCATGAAATAGACATCTTGTATTGATCACTAAGTACGTGACTTATTTATGAGACTCTTTATGTATGAATCTATTTCTAAACGATCCCCGATCATATATCATATTGTTGGAACAAATATGATTCTAAGATCGGCATGTTTATTGATTGATGATCATGCCTCATAGATCATGGGTATGGAGATACCAAATCAATAAACATGGACACATGTGTTGGAGAACACATTGTTGGATAGACCCACCATGAGACACTACGGAATTAATGTGCCATTAGTTGGTCTCGGGTAGTGTTGGTACAAAGTCCTTAGACTTGAGATAACCATGGATTCCAACATGTGCAGTAGCCTACTTTGGGACTTACCGAACGCTATTCCGTAACTGCGTTATAAAGGTAGTTTTCGGGTTTGCTATGAAACATGGAGTGGGATGTGAGTGATCAAGATGGAATTTGCCCCTCCTTTGGAGAGATATCTCGGGCCCCTCGATGTATTGGATTATGGAAATGCATGGCCATGCTAAGTTGATTGAGGAGTCAATCAACAGACAGATAATCCAATACGGTTCGAGTAAATGGATGGCACACATCTTGCCTATAGCTTAACTGGTATCGTGAGGTAAAGGGATTTGTGTACACATTACAGGTTCAGAGCCGATATTATTCTTGTATACTATGGTGTCAATATGTGCTGCTAGGCGCCGCTGTTGACGGGTCGGCTGAGTTGGACTCGAGCCGACGATCGGCTAAGTTAGACTATAGCCGAAACCGAGTATACCTGAACCTACAGGGTTGCACGCTTAAGGGGATAAGAACAGGCATTCGATTTGGACTCGGATACGGCTCGATCCGATAGGGATCCGATCGGATAGAGTCCTATAGGCTTACGATGTATGGGCGGCCAACTCTATGAGATACGGATGAGATCCGGTTCAAAAATAGAGTCCCGATCGGCCACTAGTCCTAGTCGGCAACCTCTATATAAAGGAGGGAGGGGTGGAGAGCTGCGACACGTCAATTGCATCGCGTGCAACAGAAGTCGCCGAGATCAATCTCCACGGAAACCCTCACCACTTTCGAGCCAAACCCTAGCCTTGCATCGCGTGCTAGCACACGGGTGTTCGGCGTTCTGTCCCCGGACGTGTGGATACCGGTAGAGGCGCTGCTACGTTGCGCGCTGTTGATCGGCTTCGGATCGGCTGCAATCGGAGCGATCGGTTGATTGGCGAGTCGGCTATCCCCGGGAATCGGCTGTCGGCTTGCGGGAATCGGCTACACAGTTCCAGATCGGATAGCCCTGATTGGCTGTTTCCGCTGCACACTCCAATCGGTAACGATCTATCGGCCCTTACTTGCAAGTGTTCCTGGTTTGCGCGGTAGAAAATTTTTGTTTTCGGCTAGCGTAGCTTCCGCGTAACCCTTCAGGTGTACCTACAATAGGTGGCACAACATCTTGTTCCTCCTGTTGTGGTTCCGTGGTAGCTGAAACATTTTATGGTGTTTCTTAAACTTCTTCAAGATGCACCCTGCACCCACTAACCCTTCTTGAAAGAAACTCTTTCTCCAAGAAGACACCGTGTCGGGCGACAAACACTTTGCCTTGTTTCCGATTATAGAAGTAATATCCCTTAGTTTCCTTAGGATATCCCACAAAGAAGCACTTGTCAGATTTCGGTGTGAGCTTGTCGGACTATAAACATTTTACATAAGCCTCACATCCTCAAATTTTGAGAAAAGACAAACTAGGGGGTTGCCCTGTCCATATCTCATATGGTGCCATTTCAACTAACTTAGATGGAACTATATTTAGTGTGAACGCAGCTGTTTCAAACGCATATCCCCAGAAGGATAAGGGAAGATCACTTTGGCTCATCATGGACCGCACTATGTCCAACAAGGTGCGATTTCTCCGTTCGGACACCCCATTCCATTGTGGAGTTCCTGGCGGAGTCAACTGTGGAACAATTCCACAATCTTTCAGATGATTACCAAACTCTTGGCTCAAGTATTCCCCTCCACGATCTGATCGTAGAAACTTGATTGTTTTCCCTAAATGATTATGTACTTCATTCAAGAATTCTTTGAACCTTTCAAAGGATTCGGAGTTATGCCTCATTAAGTAGATATAACCATATCTACTAAAGTCATCGGTAAAGGTAATGAAGTACTAATAACCACCTCTAGCCGTTGAGCTCATTGGTCCACATACATTGTATGTACGAGTGCCAACAAGTCATTTGCTCTCTCACTATGTCCTGTGAAAGGTGTCTTTTTCATCTTACCAAGTAAACAAGACTCACATGTCTCAAATGATTCAAAATCAAAAGAGTGAAGCAATCCATCCTTATAGAGCTTCTCCATACATTTCTGATTTATATGGCCTAAGCAACAATGCCAGATAAACGTGGGGCTATCATTTGGGAGTTGCCTCTCTGTATTAATGTTATTGATGGGAGACGCTTCAAGATTCAAAACGTATAATCCATTTACCAATGGAGTATGAAAATAGAACATATCTCTAAGATATATTGAACAACCATTGTCCACTGATCTAAAATCAAATCCTTCCGCTTGCAAACATGAAGCGGAAATAACGTTTTGACATAGAGTTGGAACACAATAACAATTATTTAATTCCAAAACTAATCCTGAAGGTAGATGAAGTGGAACAGTGCCGACAACAATTGTACCAACGCTTGCTCCATTGCCGACGCGCAGGTTCACCTCGCCCCTTCTCAAGCCTCTACTTTTTCTCAGTCCCTGCAATGATTTGCAAATATGAGCTACTGATCCGGTATCAAATATCCAAGAGTCAGTAGGTGAAGTAGCAAGATTAATGTCTATAACATTAATACATGAAGCAGAAGTCACACTTTGCTTCTTTTTGAGATCCTCCATGTACTTTTTGCAGTTCCTTTTCTAGTGACCTATCTCTTTGCAATAGAAGCAAACGACATCTGATGCCGCTGACCCCTCTGTCCCTTCTTTGCGTTGGAGGCACTCGCGATCTCATCGGGAGTTAGTTTCCTCTTGGTGCAAAGTTTCTTGACTTGTGCATTGCGCTTAGCTTTCTACATCATCATCACATGATGACCGTTTTTCTGGATACTCTCCTCAGCCGTCTTTAGCATCCCATACAATTCGGCCAAGGTCTTATCCATACTGTTAATGTGATAGTTTAATAGGAATGGCTCAAAGCTCGAAGGGAGCGACTGGAGAATCACATCAGTAGCCAACTCTTGGCTAAGGAAAAAACCTAGTTTTTCCAGACTCTCAATGTAGCCAATCATTTTTATCGCATGCGGACTGACGAGACTCCCCTCAACAAGACTGCACGCAAACAGGGACTTTGAGGTGTTGAACCTCTCGGCCCTAGCTTGGTTCTCAAACATGCGCCACAGTACCTGAATAATAGTATGAGCATTGCTGCTCTCATATTGCTTCTGAAGCTCAGAGGACATTGTAGCAAGCATGAGACAGTTTATGTCTAGGGAATCATTAGTGTGCTTCTCATAAGCCCTCCGTGCAGTAGCAATAGCATTATTAGGCAACTCATCCGGATAGGGTACTTCAAGAACGTACTCCTTGTGGTCTTGCTTGAGAACAATTCTCAAGATGCGATACCAATCCATAAAGTTTGTTCTGTTTAGTTTTTCTTTCTTGAGAATAGATCACAAATTAAAGGTACCGGGTGTAGTATTAGCTGCCATTATTCTACAACAGAAAAAACAAAGTTTAGCACAATGTTTATGCTATGTCTATTGTTAAACAATTTAACATAAGACCCCCATTACATATTTTGCACCTTCCCTCTAGGTTACGTATTGGGTCAAGATCCACATGTTAGTTAAATTCTGGTGAGCTTTGGCATCACTGCTAGAATATTAGTAACATGGGTAAGCAACACCTCGCTAATCACATCTCTATGTGACTGTTGTTATTAGTATGGCATCTCTTTTTCCCGGCGCCAACCTATGCCCTAAGGCCCAAAACTGTTTTGATAGTCTTATTAAGTGAACCAAATACTCTTGTTATATATGTCCGACATATACCGCCTCGTGTTATGATAGAGAATGGCAATCTGCTTTGGCAGACCCACCATTGATGAGCATAACGGTGACGGGTGCAACACATGGAAGGGCATCATTACCACTTAATTTTGTGAGGGATACTATCCTATCAAACAAACATATCAATATATGAAAGCAAGTAGAATAGTAATAAATGAAATAGTATGGCCCCTTCACATGGTGATCTCCATCTCCATGCCGGTGTAGAGGATCTCCATCTTCATCACCGTTCTTCCAAGTGCCGAATGCTTGATTTCTTCAAACTAAACTACTACTATAGAAGCTATAATTGAAGATTAAATCGACTCGTAGGTCATGAAAGAATATTACAAGCATTGCACGTAAGAAAGAATATTACAGGGATTGCACATATGAAAGAATATTACACGCATCACATGCATCTCATACATATAATAGGGCCATACCATCTCAAAATATTCTCTGCAAAAATAAGTTAGGCGTAGAACGTTTTCTACCTATCGCATAGATACTTTATCGAGACGACATAAAAGGGGATACGCACACAACGGTCCCACTTATGGAAATTCATAGATCCAATCTATGAAATCGCTTACGGAAACCATATCGGCATAATCACATTATGCCGTCCCGATACTCTATCAAGAGTGATGGTTTGCGTAGGCGCGAGACGACAATCAAGATTGGACTGCGAGATAGCTTTGGCATAATCACATTATACCGTTCCGATACACTATCAAGGAACGCCATCTCGAATCCGACTCAAACCGAGTTCTATGGAAATTGCTTCAACGTAATCACATTACATCGTTCTGATACACTATCGAGGAACGCAATTACCGTCTATTCTCCTCAACAGATCCCATAAAACTGATTGATCTAATCAACCCGTGTGCAAGACTTGTTCCAGATCCAATCTAAAAACCAAACTAAGCAAGATTAGCTCTGATACCACTGAAGGGTTACGCGGAAGCTACGATAGCTAATAACAAAAATTTCCTACCGTGCAAACCACGAACACTTGCAAGTAAGGGTCGATAGATCATTAATGATTGGAGTAGGGTGCAGCGGAAATAGCCAATCAGGAGCTATCCGATCCAGAACAGTGTTGGCCTATCACGCTTCGATTCCCCGAGTACAGCCGATTCGCCGATTTGATGCCTGACCGCCGCAGCCGATGCGCCGATTCCATGCCGATCCACCGCAGCCGATTTGCCAATTCGCCGAACCGCGCTTGCGCTGCCGATCAGCCACAGTCGATCCGCTCCGATGCGCCACAGCCGATTCGTAGCCGTTGAACAGCACCGCACTATAGCAGTGCCTCTACCGGTATCCACACGTCCAGGGACAGAACGCTTGACACCCGTGTACTAGCACAAGATGCAAGGGCTAGGGTTTGGCTCGGGAGTGGGGAGGGTTTCCCTGGAGATCTCAATTCTTATCCCCTTAAGCGTGCGACCCAGTAGGTTCAGGTATACTCGGTTTCGACCCGAGTCCAACTCGGCCGACCGTCAATAGCGGCACCTAGCAGCACATATTGAAACCATAGTATAGAAGAATATAATATCGGCTCTGAACCTGTAATGTGTACACAAATCCCTTTGCCTCACGATACCAGTTAAGCTATAGGCAAGATGTGTGCTATCCCTTCAATAGCTTAACCATTCACTCGAACCTTATTGGATTATCTGTCTGTTGATTGACTCCTCAATCAACTCGGCATGGCCATGCACTTCCATAATCCATTACCTAGAGGGGCCCAGAGATATCTCTCCAAAGGAGGGGCAATTCCATCTTGATCACTCACATCCCACTCCATGTTTCATAGCAAACCCGAAGACTACTTTTATAACTACCCAGTTACGGAGTAGCGTTTGGTAGTCCCAAAGTAGGCTAGTACACATGTCAGAATCCATGATGATCTCAGGTCTAAGGACTTTGCACCAACACTGCTTGAGACCAACTAATGACACATTAATTCCTGTAGTGTCTCATGGTGGGTCTATCCAACAATGTGTTCTCTAACACATGTCCACGTTTATTGATTTGGTATCTCCATACCCATGATCTATGAGACATGATCATCAATCAATAAACATGCCGATCTTAGAATCATATTTGTTCCAACAATATGACATATGATCAGGGATCGTTTAGAAATAGATTCATACATAAAGAGTCTCATAAATAAGTCACGTACTTATTGATCAATACAAGATGTCTATTTCATGGAACTGAATAACACTTTATTCATTTATACATAAACATTGACCATGATATCCAACATCTCCATGTTGCCTCTAGGGCATGTCACTAACACGCACAGATGGAAACAAGGCGTCGCTCAAAAAGAGAGGATGCCAAGTCTGCTGTCATAGCCGAAGTCGAGACAGACACAACAACGTCTGGTCCGGTTGAAACTGACACGTCCGCGAGTGCTGGAGGATGTCAAAACAAAAGACGTGGTCAGAGAAGTAAGAATCAACCCCCCAAGGATACATACTATATCACCTCTCTGAACCAGGATGGAAAGCCAGTGGAGTCCAAGGTAGCAATGACAAAATTTAGGAGCACTTGCGGGATACTGGCCAGAACCCACGGACCTTTAAATGTAGATTCCTGGGAGCAGGTGGATGACAACCTGAAGAACTTCATGTGGGATGAGTTGCAGAAGTGGCTTGTATATCCACCTGGTTCAGAGGCTCTGGGAAAAGAGTTTACCTTGAAAACGATGGCGCATCGGTGGAGGCAGTGGAAATCGGACATGAACACTCACTACGTGCAAAAGAACAAGTCTCCATTAGAAGAGCACGGTGGTATTACGCCCGTCGAATGGGATAGGTTTGTGGCGAAGATGACAAGTGTCACACCCTGAGGTGTTTTCCCCTTTTAAAAATCGAAAGAAAAATCGTAAGAAAAATAGTTGTAATTTAACCGGAGCGAACAAATAATTTTAAAAGCAAAAATCTAAATGAAAATGGCATGGTAGGATTTTTCTTAAATTATACATGTCAAAATACACTAACATGATTTTTAGTGGAATTTTCATAGCACTAGAAATAATTTTTAACTAATTAGAATCAAAACTGAAATTAATAAATCCTGGGAATTCTTTTTCTCTCCCGTCCTTTTCCCGCTCTTTTCAGCCTTGGGCCACCGGCCCGAGCCGATGGCCCAGCTCGCCCGCACGCCCGCGCCTCCTCTCTCCTCCTCGCGGGCCGGCCGAAGGCCACGGCCCATTTAAGACTCGTGCCCGGGAAATAAGTCTATTTCTCCCCTTTTCCCCGGGACCCTGACAGGTGGGGCCAACCTGTCAGGCCCGTCGTCCACCTCCAGCCGCCCGCCCGGCGCCATTTCCGCCGCCCTGCCCCGCACGGATCTCGCACGCCCGCCTTCCCCGCGCCTCGGGATCCCGCCGTCCTTAATCCCCTCCCTTCCTGTCAGTCTTAACCTCCCCGACCGCCGCTCCCACGCCTCCTAATGGCCGTATTTGGTCGCGGGCCATTAAATCCCTAAATCCCTCCCCTCTTTTACTCCGATGATAAATTTCCCCTATCCTGGCTGCCACCGACCACCCCGCGCCTTTTAAAAGCCGGCCACCGAGCTCCCCGTCCTCCCCACGCCCTCATCCGAGCTCTCCTCCTCTCTCTCACTCCGGCACCATGCGCCCAAGCTCCCGAGCCCGTCGCCGACATTCGGTCGCATTTTCCCGTCGTCCGAGCCACCCCGGACCTCGCCGCCGTCTCCATCTCCATCCCCGACGCCCGAGCTCCCACGGCCGCCCTTCCCCACGCTCTTTCGCCGCCGCTTTTGCCATCGCCAACGTCGTCTTCCCCACCTCCGGCGTCCTCGCGGTGAGCCACCCTTTCCCGCCCTCTCAGTCCGAGCCCAAGTCGCCGCTTGTGGGTGCGCACGGCTCCGCCCGCGCGTGAGCTGCGGCACTGCGTCGCCCCACACCGCCGCAATGGTATCGGCCGGACTCCGCCGTGCGCGCCATCGCCGCCGCGTCGCCCGCGCCTCTACGGCCGTCCGATCTGCCTCGACAGATCGGAGCCATCCATTCCCCAAGCCCGCGTGGCACGCCAGGCCACCACCTTGGTGCCACGTGTGCGCCACGTGGTGCACCACCCGTCCCAGCCGGTAGACCCGGTCCACCGTGGACCGGCACTCCCGTGGCCACTGACGTCAGCCCTCGGCCGATGACATCATCATGGGCATTATTGCGCAATAAATTAATTAAGGACTTTTCTATTTTAGTAAAAAACCGAGAAAACTTCTAAAAATCATATCTTTTCAATCCGAGCTCCGTTTTAGCCAATTCAAATTTCATTAAATTCATAAAAATGCCAAGAATCCATTAAAAATAGTTTTGTTGTATGTTTTAATAGCTTTTGGCCTGTATTGTTGAATTGCTTGTTTGCCGTGTAGATCCCAGTAGTCCCGCCGACCCGGTTTATTTTGAAGTTGTTGCAGAGATCCCCCAAGCCGAAGAGCAAGGCAAGTCATGCTATATTATTGATCATATTGCTCCCAATTTGCTTTAACACTTGTTTTACTCTATTAAATTGCATGTATTTTATAATGTCACCCTATGGGATATATTACACTGTATAACTAGTTTATGCCTTAGGTTTGACACTCCAAACTCCTTGATTAAACTTGGGAAAACAACATGGCTAGATGCAGGACTAGGTTATGCTTAAGTCTGGCTTAGATTCACTAGCTCACTAAATGGGTCATTCTCACTTAATATACATCTCCTGGACATCTGTTCGGAAGAGGAATAATTGGAGAACTTGGTGAACCGGATTATTAACTAAAATATGACAAATGGTGGGTTGTGGGCGCTATGGTTTTGGTTAGTGGCGCCCATGGCCATTAAGGACCGGTTCACAGGAACCCTCGGAAGAATGACCGTGCAAACAACAAGCCAAAATGGGTAAGGTAGGCCCCGTTGTGTAGACTTTCCTAGCTGACGAACCCATCGGCAAGGGTGAGCGGGATGGAGTTTCAGTCGGCCCCGGTATAAGGGTTGCTAGGCTGCCGGATTCACCGAGGCACTCGGGGGGTTGCCCATTTCCCAGGGTCCAGGAGTGGGGGCGAAACCTTGGTGGGGTTCGCTTAGTTAGCGAAGGATTATATGAAAGGTCCTATCAGAGTTCCCTTTCCAGGGTACCATGGTGGTATTTCGGCGCACGGGAAACTGTGTCATGGGGCTATGTCTTGTGGGTACAGTTGCACCCCTCTGATCAGAGTAAAACTATTCGAATAGTCATGCCCGCGGTAATTGGGCGATCAACGGAACTCACCTTGATTAGTCTCACACTATTAAACCCTGATTAATGGAACATGACTAGTATAGATGGATGGGTTGGGCTTGTTGCAACGTGGGGATAACGTTGGACAGTGTTGGTTTCAAAATGATTTAATTATTTAAATTACTACTGTTTTGATCGTGCTCTAAATTCCTATTGTTTGGAAAAACCCTTGCTCTTTACGCAAAAGCAAACCCTAGCCAAATCCTTGTCTCCCCTGCATTCATTCTCTCCCCCTTTCGGTGTGACTTGCTGAGTACGTGGAAGTACTCATCGTTGCCTCTTCGTCAGAACCTGAGCAAGAAGCCAAAGCAGAAGATGTGGTTGAGTAGGCTTTGTCCTGCACTCTAGAAGATGCCTATGGAAGGGTTGAAGCCACGTGGCCGGCGTCACGCTTAGGCTTAGGCCCTTTTTCCTTTTTCGTTGCTCTTTTGTACTCTTTTTGTAATGTTTCTAAGATGTGGAACTGTAATATCAACGATTGTCGTATGTGTACCCTGGCTGGTCCTAGACAGGGATTTTAATACACATATAGGTTCAAAAATTCTGGTCTGAATTTATGGGCGTGACAAGTTGGTATCAGAGCCAATTCCAGACCGTAGGTAAAGCCAAACGAAAAAACCCTAGGAGCCCTTTGAACTCTTTCATATGCATAAGTCCTGGCATTTGGAGTCGTTTCGAGAAAATGGGTCTCTGTTTCCTCGCGGTTGGGGAGAATTTTGAGCGTCTTTCAAAACAGAAAATTTCAAAAACCAGGTCAGTCTAAGTGATAGGACTTTAAAGCTAAATTTGAAAAAGAAAACCATTCGCAATATTATTCAACCGTCAGTCGGGATTTTTCTAAGGGAGCAAAGTCTTAAGTCAAGATAGGAGGTAATGGCCGATGATTTAACACTTACTAAGCATCTATTTTAAGCATTACCACATCATCTAGGGGATGTCGTTAGAAGTTTTAGCCCCATGAAAATGCTTCTTAAAAATCCTTCCTCTCTCGTTTACTTAACTTGAGTCCTTTTACCGTTTATCTAACCTGGGTTTGAGCATGCATTGATCCCCTACCTTGTCTTCTCTAGATGGCAGGCCGTCCCGTCACCCACCACGGTCATGGTCTGAAGGGTTTCATCGCGGAACTGACAAGGATGGCTTTGGCAGTAGGCTACCCTGATGCTCCCGAGTACACCGTCGTCTCTCCATTCAGTAGCGAGTTGCCCCATCAGGTCCGCTTGGAGATGCACGGTTTCGTCGGCCCCAACATCCTGAACATGGTGGTCACTGCTTCGGGAGGAACGGATGAGCATGCCTGCCAAGAGGCTGCTTACACTACGTAGTTTTCACCCTGTGCCAACGGTCAAAAAGTATTGCAATAAGCCTAATTTAGTTGCGATAACAATATATCGCAACGAAGTGACTAGCGTTGCATGGTGTGGTAATAAAGTCCGTTGTAATAAGTTCTGACAACTCTTTTAGTTTAGTTGCAATAAGTATGGATTTTGCAACATCGTTTCGCGTTGTGACACATGGTAAGCACATCAGATTTTAGCATTGCAAAAGGTTCTATTGCCACGATGTGGATGTTGCAAATGGATCAATCACCACAAAAAACATCGTTGCAATATTGCATACTGCAACACAAGTACGATGTGACGAGATGCGGTACTGCCACACAAAGTGTCTCGTTGCAATAGTATTCTCTATCTATTGTAACGTAAACTTTAGTGATGCATTAGGCTCGGGTGCCCTATTGCCACGTTATGCTCCTATTGCCAATAGTTAAAAACTGCAACATAGATATGATGTGGGCAGATGAGGTGTTGCAATGCAACATGTCCTATTGCAATAGTCTCCCTCTATCTATTGCCACGGTATGATCAATGTTGCAATAATAGCTTTTTGCCCCGCAAATAATCATAGGATTTGCAACAGCTTTATGATTGGCCTAAAAACATTTTTTTATTACAAATTTAATACCGATGGCAATGCAAATTTTAAAACATTCAACACACAATAGATTTCACCATAACTCAAATAGTTATTGCATTGTGATACAAATGATGATCCAAAAGTTTATTACAATGTACTAGTATATAGAATCCGAGACAAGGTACTAAAATATGGAACTCAAATAGTATGGAACACTCCAAAAATAACTCTGCAATTGGGTTTGTCTTCGCTGGGTATGTTGGCAGCAATGAGGGGTGCAAGTTGGCCAAATCTCAGCGCTCTGCTCAAATCTTGTCAGTCTGCTGTAAAAATTTGCATGAAAATCATTAATTACCCACCGGTTACCATAACTAAATCAATTGAAATATGACAATATTTATGACTTCCACATGTTTAATTTGCAAATAGTATAGCTTACCATGTCTTTCTTTTTCGTGAACGAGTTTTGACAAGCATTTTGCATGAGTTGATGTGTAGAAATAAAACTTGGTGCAGAATTAGCAACATTCTTTTGAAACAAAATTTTGCTAACAATCGCAGCTTGATTCTTGTTCACAACTCGAGATCTACTTTCGAGTGGTCAAGACACTTTGTGGACCATCCTATAAACAACACAACAAAGAATAAACTTGATTTGTATCACTATACAAGTAATAGGTTTGTCGTGCATAGAATGAACATTTGTTACCTCCTTTGATATTGTCTTGTCATGCATAGATTGAACAGGTGTTGGCCCTGTAACGACTTCAGTGGCAGAAGACGTGTTCTGTGTATATAGACATAAGCAACTAAATTAAGCTCAGGGGTACTCACACACAACAGAAGAGGGAATGGAAAAGATTAGGAAAACCATCTCTGAAATGTTTTTTTTGAGCTAGAAATAAAATTGCATGAAACACTAGGTCAAGGTAACTCCCTGGACACCATTACAGAAATATGTTCAGACAGCTCGCCTGTCCAATAATTTGGTCCCATAGCTGCAAGATTGTGAGCTACAGAGTTACAAGCCCTTGGGCGTGCTCAATAGAGCAAACAAAAAATGATAAAGAAGCTATAGATCTGGTTTCCAAAATTATCGGGCTACAGAGGACTCGTGAATACATGGGCTTCTTAAAGCATTCACCACATTTATTGCATCGTAACAGGCTATCACTAGTTATATCATTAAAAAATTTAATACTAGTAGCACTTGGAGAAAATAGGAGCAACTTCATACTAGTAGCAACTTCATACAGGAGTAACTTCAATAGTTCAAGGTAGCAACTTTAATCAGAATAGGAATCATTAATAGTGGTACTCACATCAATAGCCTCATTCATAGTTGGGTGAGCTTCAGCTTGGGCAAATCCTATGTTTTTTGTGGCTGCCGGGGTGGTAATCTGTGAATCGCGGCAGCACGGATAACATCGTGCATATTGATATACAAAATAATCATGGCCACATATTTTGTGATACAGCTTGAAAATTATACAACAGAACAGGGGTGCTCAGCTTTTACGTTATTGGTTATAATTACACTACAACAAAACTTGATGGGAGAACAGAACAGGGGTACTCACATACAAGAGATCAGATTAGGGGTACTCACAATAAATCAGAACATGAATCATTAATAATGGTACTCACATCAATAGTCTCATTCACAGTTGGTTGAGTTTTAGCTTGGGCAATTTCAATGCTTTTTGTGGCTGCTGGGGTAGTCTGTGAATCGGTAGTCACATACAACATCAGTGCATATTGATATACAAAATAATCATGGTTACATATTTATTAAAATATATTACCTGTTCCATTCTTCCTTCTCTCTGTTGTGCAACCAAAGATAGAAACTCTCTCTTCAGTTCCTCCATTGCATTTCTGTCTTCTTGCATTTGTCTCCTAGTTTCTTCCTTGTCCCTTTCCCTCTCAGCAGCTTGTTCTTCAAGTTGTGCCTTTAACTTCTCAACCTCACCTTGCAGCTCAATATTTCTTTGTTTGGCTGCAGAGGAGGCATTGGCTTGTTCTTTTAGTCTCTCGCTCAGCAGTTGGGTGCGGGATGGGTATTTTGCTAAGTAACCATGGCCATGGACTCTGTATGACACATTTTTGATGGTATCATTGTAACATTTTTGGAACACTCGGTCTTCATCTTCTCTAGGGAAGACATGTTCATCTGAAAGTGTTTCTTTCTTAGCGATTTTGAAACATGCATGCTCCTGATGGAAAAAAAGAGTGCAAGGTAACGTTACTCTGGCGCCTTATAAACCAAGATAATGTTTCATTTCACTCACATAAACTTCCCTAGATGCAGGGTCTGACCATTCTTCACCCTTCATGTGAGTATGCCTCCATAGTTTCAAATCAGTTGGCTCTTCACCATTTTCTGGGTCTCTCTGTCACAATAGACAATGTTAACAATTTAAATTTCAAGAACAAATGGTTGTTGGATAAGTTTAGTTATCAATTACCAGCTCATAGCTACACTGTGAGAATGGTTTTGATCCCATCAAATGCTTGGTCTTCTGTTTCTTGCGATTTTCAGAATTCTTGGTGCTGCGTCTCTGAAAAACATTGTAGAAGGGCATGAATGTCATATTACAGGAAGGATGTTTCATTCTATAAGAAATCTGTGCATACGGTACCTTGAAAGCTGCAGTTCCAAAATATAGCAACAAGTAGTGCCACTCAACAATGTCTAGATCTTCAGGCTTATATTTCATTCTCTCCTCATAGGTATCGTACGCCCTGTAGGTAGAACTAAATGTTGCGCGCCATCCTTTGTACCGTTCGTTTGCTACAACTTTTATCTTTTCCATGGGATTCTCAATGTCCTGAAAGTCCCACCTACTATGTTCGTTCGCACATAAAACAATGATAAGGTTAACGTCGTATATTATGAACATGCATTGGAAAAAAATTCACCATACCAGAATGTCGTTAGCAATAGCATCTTTGACATGTTCCTCAATATCTTTCCACACCTTCACTCCAATAATTGGCGCTCTTTTTCGCATAAACAGTACCACCTCATCCAAAAATGGCGTTCGTTTGGTTCGACGGGACCTCCAGTTTTTGCAGAAAATTGTATTGGTAGTTTTTGTTTGTTAGCCTTCATTCGCTGCTTGGCTATACTAAAACCTTTGAGGCATCCGCGTCCTACTTTTTTAATCAGTTCCGATGGTCCTTCCAAAAAGCATGTCAAAGGGAGTTTATCAAACATCTGTCGAGAAGGGCACATATATCAAACATATGAGGTAGGTACCAATACCTTTTCCTTGGTGCCTCTGCTTCCGAGCATGACACAGTCGTTTTGCTTTTGATACACACTCATCTCTGGTTTGATCATCTAAATATGACACGCATTCATATTATATTTAACATTAGCGTGTTGTGTATTTGATCGGTTAAATGATAATGGGCTCTTCCAAAAAATATTACAAATATCAGGAAGACGGCCGGTTTCCCTTAACCATTCTGTGTAAGTTCTGATTGTTTCCTTCCTAAAGTCGTCCTTCAAATCTGCAAGGTCATGAATATATGCACATGGAAATTTTGAATCCTGTATGCATGGAAAGTGATGTGTAAATGGAGCAGTACTTACCCATATCATTGTCATGGTTTTGGAGGTCTGCAAGCCACTCCTTGTATGCATCAAGTAAATCATCCGCCATCTGTTCAGCACTACGTACGTCAACCGGAGGTCGTTTGATAGGTGTTATTCTTACTGGTTGGTCAGACTCTTCATTCGTTGACAATACTATTCCAATTGTCTTCTCTTCCTCATTATCTTCTATCATTGACTGGGCATCACGACTAAAATCAATCGGTTTAAGACTTGCTAGTGCACTGCTACATCATTTCTTGTAGTACATGTAGTCTCTCACAGTGTAACCCACTCTTTCTTTTAGTTGTAGCAATGAAACAAAAGTGATGTCATCTCGTTCAATTGAGATGTGGTATAATTCTTGTTCTCGATCTTTCCCCATGCAGTGGACTTTTAGCAGCCATCTATTAGCTTTGTCACTGCCAAGAGAAAAAAAATTTAGCAAACAAAACATGCTTCTAACTAGAAAAGTTGTTGTAAAACTACATTTTACTATGTTATGGAAAGGTAAATACAACAGTTAGGATATCATAAATATTCATTGAGTTTGACAATCCGC
This sequence comes from Oryza australiensis, assembly GCA_019925245.2. Classification (NCBI taxonomy): domain Eukaryota; kingdom Viridiplantae; phylum Streptophyta; class Magnoliopsida; order Poales; family Poaceae; genus Oryza; species Oryza australiensis. The sequence goes on from JAIFGZ020000436.1 coordinate 1,971,459, forward strand.
ACAACATAAGGAGAAATAAAGTTGTTAGCCTTAGTCAAATGGGTTCATAAATTCATAATTTGCTTGCATGTATACTACTTGTCGCTTTGAAGAAGAGACAAATTTGACTCGTCATTGATATGTCCTTAGCTAAAAACTAATGAAATATTATTCTCTATATGTCATTTATTCCTTTGTCTTATGAACTGGAACAACGAGCTACTTGGGCCTATAACATGGGAACGGTACGGTAACATAAAGGGATTAGAAGATGGCAAAGTATATGTTCAGTTATAGAAAAAGCTAGGGCTGCTATGTATTCTCTGAGCTAGATAATTTTATTCATTGATTATGAAATGTAATACAAATCATTATTAAAACCCCAAATACAATCCTCGATCATTATTAAAACCCTAAATACCTAAATACCTAAATATTATGGCACAAAGTAATATTGAACTCTATTGTATTAAAACCTCACACTGATTGTTCTCTGCTTCATCAGCGTCGACACCATCTGGAAGCGCGATTGCACGAATTACACCCTTTCGCAGGGTCTTGGTGGTGCTTGTACCACCGTCGGTGTTTTCTAGCTTGTCCGATTTCGACATCTGTAGGATCTGAGGAAAAATAAATATTCAAAAGTGAATGAGAACTTCTAGGTTCAAAGAAATTAATGGCGTGCACAAGTGGTGAAGGGCCAGTGTCGTTTCTGCGTCCTGCTGATCGCAACCGCAGCCATCATCGATCTGGTTTGCTTGGAACTCAAGTCCACAGGGTAGCACTGGTATGGGGCATGGCGTTGGGTGCAGAGACGTCGCAGGTGACTCACCGTGCTGCTGATCGCGCACCTCTGAGGGCGGCGGCGTTGGGTAGGATCGGCGACTGATCGTGCGGCGGCGTTGGGTAGGATCAGCGTTTGATCGTGCAGTTTTGAGGGCAGCGGCGTGGTTCCGATCGCCGCCCTGCACCGTGATGGAGGAGACGTGGAACTTGGGCTGTGCGCAGGAAATTGAAAGGAAAGGGTGGATTCTATGCGCTTGATTGAGGGAAACAAAATGGCAAGCCAATTGCTGCCTACCTATCCGGATGCCGCAATGAAGCTAGGACCAGGCGAGAGTTTGTCAGAGTGTGGGTTTAATTTTTACACTTAAAAAACTCTGACGCCAACAGCTTGAAAAGTTGGAGGTACTTTGAATTTAAACATCTAAAAGTAACCTAAAAAGACTGTGTATTGTGCGCATTGTTCCCGTTTCGTCCTCTAACTCGGAGTCGGTTTTTAAAACGGCCATAACTTTCGCATACGGACTCCGATCGAGACGTTCCATATATGAAAATTGATCAGAAAAAAATTCATTGTTCCGTGTTCGGCGATTTTATTTCCCCAAAAAGCCTCGAAGGTTGCCTTTTGAGCCCGGAAGCTTTTTCCGATTTTGAGCGTGTCTTCCGAATTTTCCACAGCCACGTCTTTTGCTTGTTTATGCTCAAAATTTTATGTGGTTACCTCTCGTGTGCTCCTAAGTCCATAAAAAATATGAAAAAAATAAAAAGAAAAAATGAAATTTTTCCTCTCTTGCTCAACATGAGATGAAAATAAAGTAAAGAGAGGGGCAAAAGAGGAATAGTATCTAAAGGAGCATATTAATGTCTAGAATTATCTATGTTTGATTAAAATTTAATATTATTATTTTGAACCTATATTTAATAAATTTAATTTGGACCTATTTAATGGATTATTTATATGTAATGAATTTAATTTGACCCTACAAGATCCAGGGGTATATATATCCCGTCTTCTCCACCGATCCAACAAGTTTGACATTTTCTTTGTTTCACATAAGTTGTCAAAGTAAACCATAGATATGAGAGCTTGTTTAAAAGTTTGTAATCACCTCGACTAATTGTTCCCTTAGTCTAAAAAAAGGGTCTAATTGTTTAAAATGAAGCTTATATCGAATTTGGACGGCTACTAGTTTTTATATCAAATTTGGATAACTTTGAAACTGCAAATATCAAATTTGGATAACTTTGGATGGTTTTTTATATCGCCCTAGCTAACTCCCCGTCCTCCCATCCGCCCAAACACGACTGCGGCGGCGAACCCTAGCGACCCTGTGATCGACGATTGGCAGCGCCCTATACCGATCCAACGGTCCATATCAATTGGTGCATCATCTCTATTTCCATCGCACGTGGTTTCCTCAGAACGTGTCGCGAACTGCAGCTGGCCAGCCCAACAAGCAAAAAAGCCCAGCAAACAAGCAAAAAAATCCAAAATTCCTGCTCCTCCCCTCCCCTGTGCCCGATTTGGCTGTGCCCTGCGCGCAACTCCTCCCCTGTTGGCGGCGTCATGTTCCTAGGGTTTAGGCTAATCCTAGGCCCGGTGCGACAGCTCCCCTCCTAGCCGCGACTATCCTCTCCTGATGCGGCGCCGCGTCGACTTCTTTTGGCGCAACTCGTCCCTTCCACACCCAGTCCCAGCGCCGGCTCGTCTCCTCCAGTCTCGGCGTGGCGGCAGCGGCTCCTCCCCACGCGGCAACGGCTCCCCACGCGGCAGCGGCTCCTCCCCACACGGCAGCGGCTCCCCACACGGCAGCGGCTCCTCCCCACGCGGCAGCGGCTCCTCCCCACGCGGCAGCGGCTCCTCCCGCCCTGTTCCTCCCCGGCGCCCCTGTGGTTCCCCGGCCAAGGTGGATTTTATTTTAATTTTTGGATGCCAAAACCCTAAACAGTAAACCCTAACTTTTGTTGTTTGATTTTTGGTTGGATTTTGGTAGCTTACAGAAGTAGGAATGTATTGGTCCTTTACTTATGCATTATGCGATTTGATTATAGGATTTGTGAACTACGAAGAGGAATGGAGACATTGCTTCTATGTTCCAGAAGCATGATGCAATGAAACGCGCTTTAGCTTCATCTCCCGTGTGAGGGTGAAGGGGAAGCAGGTATTGGCCGCCTATATAAAGTGCTTCTTCGGTAATTCTGTTTCTTTTGCACTGTACAACATCAAGTACATATTTCTATTGTCAACATTCTGCTCTATTGTGCATCATGTAGTTACTGCATTTCTTTTTTTAGCATCTAGCTCACTGAACACGTGCACTTCTCTGAACATGTTAGATGTATTGTGCTAACATTATAGGAATAGTAGTAGAACTTAAGAGTAACGTCTTGTCACTTATCTGGAATTTTTTGTTCGGCATACCCCATGTAAAAATCCTGGCTCCGCTCTATTCTTAATTTTGTAAGAGCAATACAAGCACTAACTATAAGAAATCCAAATGAGTGGGCAATAGTTGTTGGGTACAAATAAACTACGCATATTCAGAAGATCAAATAAACTACGGATGAATAATCTATCGTCTGGTTGTTTTTAAGTGCATACTAATGTTATATGTTATTATGCTTATTTGCTTTACTGTTCCTGTTTCTAAAACTTTGCTTTACTGTTGGTCATATATGCAGAGGTAGTTTTCAAATTGGGCTCGGATCGTGCGTGCTCTGATTGAAACTATCGATTTGCAAGCTTGTCACAATCTGACAGGAGTTGGATGCGGTTAGACAAGTCATCACCAGAGTGGCAAAAAGGATTACTTGATTACCTTGAATCATTATTCAGAGGCACCTTTGCTGGCCAAACTGTACCCTGTCCTTGTGCGAAGTGTCGCTGCCAAGCATACATAACAAAATATCAGGTTGAAAGGCACTTGCTTCTTTTTGGTTTTGATGAGAGTTTCTGCAAAGGCGATGATTTAGATGTAATTGAAAACACTGATGAAGGAGACTGCTTAGAAGAGAGAACAGGTGATGGGGATTCTATGAAGGATTTGGTTTCGTCACTAATCAAGGGTGCTATACATGGAGACATCATTGGTGATGAGGAGCCAAATGCGGATGCAAAGGGCTTTTTTTTAATCTACTAAAAGAGGCCCAAAAGGAACTATATCCAGGCTGCAAGGAGGCAACTAAAATATCATTCATTGTCAGGCTCTTTCAGATTAAATGTATGTTTGGTATTAGTAACAATGCATTGGCAGCCATACTTCAGCTATTCTCGCTTGTGCTCCTTGAAGGGCATTGTGTTCCTAACACCTTGTACAAAGTGCAAAAGGTTGTTCGAGATCTTGGCCTTGACTACCAGAAGATTGACGCCTATGTTAATGACTGTGTTTTATTTAGAGGAGCTTATGCTGACATGGATACCTGTCCAACATGTGGACAACAAAGGTGGAAGACATTTGATGTTGACCCTGCAGCTGTTGCTAGTGGTAAAGGAAAGAAGCGGTATCCACGCAAAGTACTGCGTTATTTCCCACTTATTCCCCGTCTGCAAAGACTATACATGAGAGAGACAACATCATCATACATGCGGTGGCATAAAGAAGGATTAGTACGCGATGGGAAAATGCGTCATCCAGCAGACTCCATAGCTTGGAAGCACGTGGATGACAAGTACAAGGATTTTGCATTTGATCCTCAAAACATTAGGCTTGGACTTGCATCTGATGGCTTCAATCCATTTGGGATGTTCAATGTGACCTACACAACATGGCCGGTGATCATTATCCCATATAACTTGCCTCCATGGTTGTGTGTGAAGCAACCATATTGGATGATGTCAATGTTGGTACTGGGACCAAAATCTCTAGGAATGAGCATTGATGTATATCTGCAGCCATTGATTGATGAGCTAAAAGAACTTTGGGAAAGGGGTGTCGAGACTTCGGATGCAAAAGAGAAGAACAACTTCACCATGCGGGCTGTTTTACTCTGGACCATCAATGATTTCCCTGCATATGCCATGCTTTCTTGTTGGAGCACAAAAGGCAAGTTTGCATGTCCGTACTGCCACAAAGATACATATTATTTATGGCTGAAATATGGGTTCAAGCATTTGTACATGGGACATCGCCGTTTTTTTCCCAAGAACCACAAGTGGAGAAAGAACAAAATCAGCTTCAACAACATGGTTGAAACCAGGGAATCTCCGGTGCCATTGATGGGAGAGCAGGTGTTGCAACAATTTCGAGTTTCGAGCAACTAGAATTTGGGAAGACGGCAAGGAAGAGGAAGCGCGGGATGAAGATAATAGATGGCACAATCGGAGGAAGAAGAGCATTTTTTTTGAACTTCCTTACTAGGCATCATTACTTATAAGGCATAATTTGGATGTCATGCACATTGAGAAGAACATATGTGAGAGTATTTTGGGGACACTGCTGGACATAGAAGGGAAAACTAAGGACACCGAGAAGGCTCGCCTTGACCTGCAACATTTAGGGATAAGGCAGGATCAACACCCTGTGGTCAAGAATAATAGGTACACCCCAGCATTGTACAGTTTGGGTAAACAAGAAAAAGAATATTTTTTGAAGTTTCTAGAAGGCGTGAAGATGCCTGATGGATATGCCTCCAATATTAAGAAATCCGTCAACGTCGATGGGTGTAAGCTTTCTGGACTGAAAACCCATGACTACCATGTTATTTTTCAGAAACTTTTACCCTTGGTGGTACGAGGCATATTGCCTAAAGATGTTATAGTCCCCTTGATTGAGCTTAGTATGTTTTTCAATGCTATATGTTCCAAGGAACTAGACACTGTAGAACTTGACCGCCTGAGCATATCTATTAAGGAGACACTTTGTTGGCTAGAGATGATATTCCCACCTGCATTTTTTGATATAATGGTACACTTGCCAGTTCACCTAGCAGATGAGGCTAAACAAGGTGGTCCTGTGTGTTATAGATGTATGTATCCAATTGAGAGATATATGCGTACACTTAAAGGATATGTGAGGAATAAAGCGTACCCTGAAGGTTCAATAGTAGAGGGGTATATTTCTGAGGAGTGCATGACATTTTGTTCTCGCTTCTTGGAAGACGTCGACACAAAGCTTAATCGTCCAGAGCGTAATCAAGGTGCTGCAGTGGATGAACCACCGTCTGGACTAAGCATTTTTGGGAGTATTAACTACACTAAGAAGGGAGGTACTATTGTGTTAATACCTCCTGGTAAGATGCATCAGCTGAGGCACTATATACTTACAAATTGTGATGAGGCAGCGCCATGGATTAAGTAAGATTGACATTTAAATTTGATTTTGTTTCTACCCTTTTGTGCTATGTACTTTATTAAGCAAACTAAAACATTTTGTTTTAACTGTAGAAAGCATTTGGACGACCTAACCAAATTGGGTACACGAAATGTTGAAGTGCGGCACAAGGCCCATTTTGTAGGCTGGTTTGAGCGTGAAGTGAGTTAATGTTTTCACGTGCTGTGTAATGGTGGCAAACTAATGCTGCTTTGTAATTGCTAACATATTTTTTTAACTTCATGCAGATAAGGAAATTGTACGAACAAGGGAATGCAAGCGAAATGTTGTATGCACTTTCGCGTGGTCCTGACAACCGGGCTCGTTTTTTTAATAGATGCTCCATAAATGGATTCTTGTTTCGAATAGCATCTGCTGACAAGAATCTTAGTACACAGAATAGCGGGGTTGTCGTGAAAGGAGATGATAGTACCGAAAATATGAACTGGTACGGCATGATTTAGGAAATATTGTCACTTGAATTCTCTGGTGAAAAGGAAGTTGTACTATTTCAGTGCGACTGGTATGACGTTCCTGCAGGTGGAAAAAATAAAGGGAGAGGTTACAACCAAGATCAATATGGGATTATTGATATTGATACAACACGATTTCGATACAGCGGTGATCCTTATATTCTAGGTACACAAGCTGAGCAAGTCGTTTATGTTAAAGGTGTCAAGAAACTTAATTGGTGCACTGTTCTCAGAATGAAACCTAGGGATCTATTTTACATGCCTGAAGTAAAAAATATTGGAGATGAGTGTGAAATTGATCTGGATTCACTGGTCGTGGGAGTGGAATATATGAATGTACCGCAGGAACATGAAGAGTTAGCAGGCTGGAGGAGGAATGACATGGAAGGGGTTAATGTAGATGCATCTGTGATTGACAGGTTGATTGCAGCCTCTGGAGATGAACCAACTGAATCTCAGTTGCCTGAGGATGAAGATGACACTGACGACACATATGTTGGTGACGGCTATGTTGCACCGCTTAATTTTGTGGGGCAAGATCCGGATGATGAATTTTTTGTTTAATTTTTCCATCAAGCCCAATTCACCTATACAATAGCAGTCCATGAGCACTGACTAGGTGGTAAACATTTAAGCATCTTTTTAAACAGTAGTGAAATGGTTCCAGTTTTTAGGTACCTATTTTCATGATGAAATGGTTGCTGAACTGAAGTTTCCATGATGAAATGGTTGCTGTTTTTTTAGTTGAAAACACAAGTAATAATGTTATACACTAGTGAAATGGTTCCTATTTTCAGATACCTGTTTTTTTAGCTGAACTAAATTTTCCATAGTGAAATGGTTCCTATTTTTTGAGTTTTAATTCAAGTGGGCGCACTGCTCAATCTTTGTATGCTACTGTTTTTGCCCGCCGTTTTGGTCGCTTTGTATGCTACTGTTTTTTGCCCAAGGCATTAAGCCAAGGTATTTGTTTATGTTCTGGCAGGTCTCTCAAATGGTGGAGTGCAAGAGCAGCTGAAGAAGGGGGCAGAAGTGATCAAGAGCAACGCACTCTACTATCACAGGAAGATGGTCCTCCGATGAAGGGACTTACATATGATCACGTATGCTGGAAATGTCTAGTGTCTGTCCTAATGTTAGTCTGTTGGCTTTGAGGGGGTGATGTCCCCAGGCACGGTTTCTTTGTGTTGTCTATCTTTAGCTATGTGGGGCTCTGGAATTTGGTTTTTATTGTTTCTTCTTTAGAACTTGGTGCTGCATGTCGGTTGGAGCCCTGTGCACTCTAGGACATGACTAGCAGTTGTGCTTTTGGTTTCACCGCAAACATTATGAACTTGGTAATGAAATTTGGTAAGCCTTTGTGGAAAAAAATGTAAGGTTTTGAATCTCTGACGACATCAATATCATTCGGCATGTATGCTGGCTGTTGATATTTTACAGCAATAGGGCTTTCGGGTTTATTGTAGCATGAGCTAAGTAAAAGAAGCATTTTCTGTTCTTTTGGGTCACGACAGATCCAATGATTTAACAAGTAATATATAATCTCAACAAACAATCTTCCTTCCTGAGATTTTTTATATATGTTTATATTTATAAAATCATAACTTTACAACCAAATAAAATATTGTATTTTTATTTTGTGCTATTTTTTGTAGAGTTATTTTGTGCTATTTTTACAACCGAATAAAACATCCCGCTACGACATTTTTTTTGCCTTTTTTTAGAGTTTTGCAACCAAATAAAAGTGTTGCCATAACATATCTTATTGATACAACATAAATGTGTTGTCATATTATCACTTATTGCAACAAAGTAAATTGTGTTGTCATATTATAACTTATTGCAACTAAATTAACGTGTTGCATAGGAAGATGCTCATCCTACTACGCCGGGAAGATGAGATACATACAAAAACTGATGAAACCTAACACTCCACCTAGCCTAGTGCAGCGGTAGTGGTGATGAGTCCTACTTTAGGCGTTGTGGGTTCGATTCCATGCTGCGGCAAAATTTTTTTACTTATTTTGTTGTGGTGTTATAACTTATCGCAACAATATAAAAGAGTTGCCATAATATCTCTATCGCAACCATTTGAACGTGTTGCCACAATCTATCTATAGCAACAAACTAAACGTGTTGCCATAATATCTCTATTACAACCGTTTGAACGTGTTGCCACAACCTATCTATTGCAACAACCTAAACGTGTTGTCATAATATCTCTATGGCAACCATTTGGACGTGTTGCCATAACCTCTCTATTGCAACAACAAAATCATGTAGCAATAATATCTCTATCGCAACCATTTGAACGTGTTGCCATAACTTCTCTATTGCAACAACATAAACGTGTTGCCATAATATCTCTATCGCAATCATACGATTAAGTGTTGCGATTATACATGTCTATTGCAACACAAAAAAAAACATTCACAACACCACCAAAATTGTTGTAAAAGCCCCCCCCCATATTGCAACAATTTCACGAACTCGTTGCAATAGAACAGCCTATTGCAACTAATTATATGACGTTGACAAAACTTTGGTTGCTATAGGGTGAAAACTACGTAGTGTTACCTGATGCTGGCCCGGATGAGGGAAATGCATGACTATCATCTCCGCCACTCTCCCTACCGTTTCCATCCCCGGCGCGGAAATTCATCAGCAGTCAACTCATTCCAATCCGCCGAAGGGAAGAATGAACCACCTTCTCTCACATGAGGACTGTGATTGAAGGGCTGGACAAGATGCACTTAGACCTTCATATGGCAGCCAAAGCCCTGAATGACCAGAAGATTCTGAGGATCAAGAACCTAAAGGATGAGGTGGATCGCCTCAAGAGAGAAATCGTCATCCTGAAAGGGCTGCCACCTTCCAACATCCTTCGGATCAGGATCACACCTCGAAAGAACACCAAGGCCCCGGTGAGGATGCAGGTGGCACCCAGGGTACCTCTTCCCGCTCCGCCACCTTCCCTAGCTCCTGCACCAGTGCCAGATCCTACTCCTGCTCCGGTCCCCGCTCCGACCCTAAGCAGAGGAGGAGGATGGATCTCCGTGTCCGAAGCGGCAGAGGCGTAGGCAGTGGCAGCTCCAAGAGCCCAGCAGAAAATAGGAGTTAGCAAGCTCTTGAAGCCGCTCGAAGGAAAAGGAAGACGGGAACTCCCAAGGGACTGGTTTCGACTCCACCGACCGCGGAAGCCGCTCCGACGCCTAGAGTGTCGCCACCCTTAGTTCACTATTTTCCCTAGTTTTCCTGCTTCTTTAGTTGCTGTGTGTTAGGAGTGTTGTGTGTGGGGTAGTGGTCAACCTGTATCAAGTGTGGGTATGGGTTGTCCAGTTAAGGATGTGGAGTGTGTTTTAATAAAGAATAGATCAAAACAAATAATAAAGTTTGGCTTCTCAGTCCAAACTGTTTTACTCCTTCTCTCGCCTTATTCATTCCGCTCTATCAGATGGTGAACACCAGGAATGGCAACACCAACACCAACACTGAGTCAGCAGAAAACAACACCAGAGCTAATGGCAACACCCCACCTCCTCCACCTGAGAACATCACCTTTGCTCAAGTCTTAACCAACCGCATCTCCAAATGATGGCTGCAATGATGCAAGAATGCAAAGCAAAGATCAATGCATGCGCTTGCAAATGATGCAACAGTTTCTACAGCAGAACCAGAACCATCACGACCAATTCACACCACCACCTCCCCCACAAAACAAATTGTCAGAGTTTCTCCGTGTCCGACCCCCAACCTTCTCTAGCACCACAAATCCCATGGAAGCCAACGACTCTCTCAATGCCATAGAAGAAAATGGACCTACTACAATGCACAGACCAAGAAAGGGTGTCTTTTGCAGCTCACCAACTTCAAGGACCCGCCTCAGCATGGTGGGACAATCTCCTAGTAACTCGTCGGGCAGACGCTCCTGTAGTCACTTGGGCAAAATTCTGCCAGCAGTTTCGGAAAGCACACATTCTTGGAGGGATTATGGCACAGAAGAAAAGGGAGTTCAGATCCCTCGAACAAGGCAACCGAACAGTCATGGAATACCTGCATGAGTTAAATCGCCTGGCACGTTATGCTCATGAAGACGTGCACACCGACGGCGAGCGTCAAGAGAAGTTCTTGGCCGGACTTGATGATGAGTTAACAGACAAGCTCATCTCGGGTGAGTATGCCGATTTTGAAAAACCGGTCGACAAAGCTATTTGTCAAGAAGATCAGCGCAACAAGATGCTCAAGAAACGGAAGGCCGTTCAGTTCAAACCACAACCTCAACAAGGGAACCCCCAACGGCCACGTTTCACTCCCGGAGGTCAGGGCGGACCTACTACCATGATCATTCGCCAGCATCGACCCTACCACCCTGGAAACTTCCAAAGCAGTGGGAGCTACTTTGGGTAGCCGCAACGGAATCCCGCCCCACGTCCACCAACGGCGCAGCCGCCACCTCAACCCAAGCCAGCGCCGCCAAAGAAGGACTCGGGATTTAAACACGGCAACTCCTTCAACTACGAGGAACCTGGACACTTTGCAGACAAGTGTCCAAAACCAAAGCATGTGCCTCGGTTCGTCTAGACGAGGGTGAATCACGCTTCAGCGGAGGAAGCACGTGATGCACCGGACGTGATACTGGGTATGTTCCCTATGAACTTCTTTAACGCATCAGTCCTGTTTGATTCGGGTGCAACCCATTCTTTCATATCAAAAGCATTTGTGGGGACACATGGGTTGTCGATACTAAAACTTAAGATACCCATGTGGGTCCAAACCCTCGAGAAACATTTGAACACCTCCCACTTCTGTCCTTCAGTGGCAATAGAAATCCAAGGATCCCCCTTTCTAGACAATCTTATCCTTCTGGAATCACAAGGCATATATGTTATCCTTGGGATGGATTGGCTAACCTGTTATAAAGGCTTGATCGATTGCGCGAGTCGCACGATCCCCTTGACCAGTGGTGAAGGGAGGGAATTGATTTTCCGCTCCCCTAAACCGTCGAAGGGAGTAGCAAGCCTGAATCGGATCTCAATCAAGGAGAAACCTGAAGGGGAAGGAAAAGACCTAAAGAAGTTAGAGGATATCCCCATGGTTTGCGAGTACCCGGATGTGTTCCCGAAAGACCTAACCACGATGCCACCTGAAAGAGAAATAGAGTTTCGAATTGACCTAGTCCCTGGCACTGCTCCGATCCACAAGAGGCCTTATAGAATGGGAGCCAATGAGTTGGCAGAGGTCAAGAAGCAAGTGGACGAACAGATAAAGAAAGGCTATATCCGCCCGAGCCCATCACCTTGGGGTACTCCAGTAATATTTGTGGAAAAGAAGGATAAGACCAAGAGGATGTGCGTCGACTATCGCGCACTCAACGAGGTCACTATTAAGAACAAGTATCCCCTTCCTCGAATTGATGATCTGTTTGATCAATTAAAGGGAGCAAAGATGTTCTCTAAGATACTCTTGCGATCAGGCTATCATCAGCTAAGGATTCGAGAGGAGGACATTCCCAAGACCGCTTTCATCACTCGATACAGTTTGTACGAGTGCACGATCATTTCCTTCGGACTTACCAATGACCCAACCTTTTTCATGAACTTGATGAACAAAGTGTTTTATGGAATTCTTGGACAAATTCATCGTAGTGTTCATCGACAACATCTTGATCTATTCCCAGTCAGAAGAGGAACACGAGAACCATCTTCGGTTGGTACTCAAAAAGTTAAGAAACCACCAACTGTATGCTAAGTTCAGCAAGTGTGTTTTTTGGTTAAAGGAAGTAAAATTCCTTGGTCATATCGTGAACGCCCAAGGAGTCGCAGTGGATCCTTCCAATGTGGAAGCAGTAACCAAATGGACTCCACCCAAAACTATCACCCAGATCAGGAGTTTTCTAAGACTTGCGGGATACTACTGTCGGTTCATCGAGAACTTCTCAAAGATTGCCAAGCCAATGACGCAGTTGTTAAAGAAGGATGAAAAGTTTATATGGACTGCCGAGTGCAACAAGAGTTTTGAAATTCTTAAGGCCAAGCTGTTGTCTGCACCAGTATTGATTTTGTCGGATCAAACCAAGGACTTTCAACTCTACTGTGACGCATCACGCCAAGGATTAGGATGTGTGCTAATGCAAGACGGAAAAGTGGTCGCATATGCCTCACGTCAATTGCGCCCATATGAGTCTAACTATCCTTCCCATGACTTGGAACTAGCGGCAGTCGTCCATGCTTTGAAAATATGGCGACATTACCTCGTCAGTAATCGGTGTGAAGTATATACGGATCATAAGACTCTGAAATACATTTTTCACCCAACCGGATTTGAACCTCCGTCAGCGAAGGTGGTTGGAGTTGATCAAGGATTATGACCTAAGTATACACTATCACCTTGGCAAAGCTAACGTAGTAGTTGATGCTTTGAGCCGAAAGAGTTACTGCAACTCTATCCACATAAAAGCGAGATGTGAATAGTTACAACAGGACCTAGAGCGCCTGAACCTGGGACTCGTCGAACCCGGATTTGTGGCCGCTCTTGAAGCCCAACCCACACTCTTAGACCAAATTCGCATAGCTCAAGCCTCGGATCCTGACATAACCGAACTTAAGAAGAACATGAGGGTTGGAAAGGCTCGCGACTTCACGAAAGACGAGCACGGAACCATATGGATGGGCAACAGGGTATGTGTGCCAGAGGACCAGGAATTGAAGAAGTTAATCTTACTGATGCCCATCAGAGTCAGTATTCTATCCACCCGGGAAGTACCAAGATGTACCAGGACCTTAAGGAGAAGTTTTGGTGGGTTAGCATGAAAAAAGAGATCACATAGTTCGTCGCACTGTGCGATATGTGCCAGCGTATGATGGCAGAACACCAGAGACCTACTGGATTACTCCAACCACTTCAAATCCCGGAATGGAAGTGGGAGGAAATCGGGATGGATTTCATCACCGGTTTACCTTAGACATCGTCAGGGCATGATTCCATCTGGGTTATTATCGATCACCTCACTAAAGTAGCCCACTTCGTCCTAGTGCACACCACCTACACGGGAAGGAAGTTAGCAGAATTGTACCTTGCAAGGATTATGTGTCTCCATGGGGTACCCAAGAAGATAGTATCAGATCGTGGTAGTCAGTTCACCTCTAAGTTTTGGTAGAAGCTACAAGAGGAACTTGACACCCGGTTGAATTTTAGCACAGCTTATCACCCACAAACCGATGGTCAGACCGAGCGTGTGAACCAGGTTTTGGAAGATATGCTGCGACCTTGTGCTCTAGATTTCGAAGGAGCTTGGGATAAGAGTCTGCCCTATGCGGAGTTCTCTTATAACAACAATTATCAAGCCAGTTTGCAGATGGCACCTTTTGAAGCGCTATATGGACGGAAGTGTCGTACCCCGCTTTTCTAGGACCAGACCGGCGAACGTCAGTTGTTTGGGACTGAAGTGTTAAGTGACACCAAAGAGAAAGTTAGAATCATAAGAGAAAGGCCGAGAGTTGTACAATCTCGTCAAAAGAGTTATGCAGACAACCGCTGTAGAGAACTAGCCTTCGAAACTTCGGGGAGTACACCGATTCCAAACCAAGGGCAAGTTGGCACCACGCTATGTGGGACCATATCGGATTCAAGAGCGACGAGGTGAAGTAGCCTACCGGCTCGAACTGCCACCCACCATGGCGGGAATCCATGACGTATTCCACGTCTCCCAGCTCAAGAAATGTCTAAGAGTACCAAAAGAACACACCAGTTCGGATCAGATCGAGATCCAGGAAGATTTGAATTATGTGGGGGAAACCAGAACGTATCCTCGAAATCAGCGAGTGGAGAACCCGGAACAAGGTTATCAGGTTCTGTCGAGTTTAGTGGACTCATCACTCAAAAGAAGAGGCCACATGGGAAAGGGAAGATGAGCTAAGGGCCGCTCATCCCTATCTTTTTGCCAATACCTCCGAATCTCAGGGTCGAAATTCCGTTTAAGGGGTAGGTTTGTCACACCCTGAGGTGTTTTCCCATTTTAAAAATCGAAAGAAAAATCACAAGAAAAATAGTTGTAATCTAACCGAGCGAACAAATAATTTTAAAAGCAAAAATCTAAATGATAATGGCATGGTAGGATTTTTCTTAAATTCTACATGACAAAATACACTAACAGGATTTTTAGTGGAATTTTTAGAGCACTAGAAATAATTTTTAACTAATTAAAATCAAAACCAGAATTAATAAATCCTATGAATTGTTTTTCTCTCTCCTCCCGTCCTTTCCCGCTCTTTTTGGCCTTGGGCCGCCGCCGAGCAGACGGCCCAGCTCGCCCGCGCGCCCACACCTCCTCTCCTCCACGTGGGCCGGCCGAAGGCCGCGCCCGTTTAAGCTCGCGCCCGGAAATAAGTCTATTTCCCTCCCCTTTTCCGAACCCCGAGTGTGGGACCCACTGTCGTGCCCGTCGTCCATCTCCAGCCGCCCGCCCGGCGCCATTTCCGCCGCCCCGCCTCACACGGATCTCGCACTCCCGCCTTCCCCGCGCCTGGGTCACCCGCCGCCTTTAATCCCCGCCCTTCCTGCCGGGCTTAACCTCCCCGGACGACGCTCCCGCGCCTCCTAATGGCTGGATTTGGTCGCCGGCGATTAAATCCCCAAATCCCTCCCCTCTTTTACTCCAGCGATAAATTTCCCCTATCCCGGCCGCCACCGACCTTCCCGCGCCCTTTAAAAGCCGGCCACCGAGCTCCCCGTCCTCCCAACGCCCTCAACGGAGCTTTCCTCCCTCTCTCTCACTCCGGCACCTTGCGCCCAAGCTCCCGAGCCCATTGCTGACCTTTGTGAAGGGTTACGCGGAGGCTACGCTAGCCAAAAACAAAAATTTTCTACCGCGCAAACCAGGAACACTTGTAAGTAAGGGCCGATAGATCGTTACCGATTGGAGTATGCAGCGGAAATAGCTAATCAGGGCTATCCGATCTGGAACTGTGTAGCCGATTTCCGCAAGCCGACAGCCGATTCCCGGGATGCCGATTCGCCAATCAGCCGATTCGCGGAGTCGTCCGGTCACGTTCTTGCGCCTTGCTCCGATGCGCCCGACCGCAGTCGATCCGAAGCCAATCAACAGCGCGCAACGTAGCAGCGCCTCTACCGGTATCCACACGTCCAGGAATAGAACGCCGAACACCCGTGTGCTAGCACGCGATGCAAGGCTAGGGTTTGGCTCGAAGGTCTGGAGGGTTTCGTGGAGATTGATCTCGCCGACTTCTAAAGCCGCGTGTGATCGATTGATTTCGGTGCAATCAATTGACGTGTCACAGCTCTCCACCCCTCCCTCCTTTATATAGAGTTGGCCGACTAGGACTAGTGGCCGATCGGGACTCTATTTTGAATCGGATCTCATCCGAATCTCATAGAGTTGGCCGCCCATACGTCGTAAGACCATAGGACTCTATCCGATCGGATCCCTATCCGATCGAGCCGTATCCGAGTCCAACTCGAATATCTATTCTATCCCCTTAAGCGTGCAACCCCGTAGGTTCAGGTATACTCGGTCTCGGCTATAGTCTAACTTAGCCGATCGTCGCTCGAGTCCAACTCCCAGCCTGATCACACGACGGCGCCTAGCACATATTGACACCATAGTATACAAGAATATAATATCGGCTCGAACCCGTAATGTGTACACAAATCCCTTTGCCTCACGATACCGTTAAGCTATAGGCAAGATGTGTGCCATCCCTTCAATAGCTTAACGATTCACTCGAACCGTATTGGATTATCTGTCTGTTGATTGACTCCTTAATCAACTTAGTACGGCCATGCATTTCCATAATCCATTACCTCGAGGGGCCCAGAGATATCTCTCCAAAGGAGGGGCAAATTGAAGGGTTACGCGGAGGCTACGCTAGCCGAAAACAAAAACTTTTAACCACGCAAACCAGGAACACATGCAAGTAAGGGCCGATAGATCGTTACCGATTGGAGTAGAGTGCAGCGGAATAGCCAATCGTGGCAATCCGATCCGGAACTATGTAGCCGATTCCCTCAAGCCGACCGATTCCTGGGATGCCGATTCGCCAATCAGCCCGATTCGCGGAGTCGTCCGGCCACGTTCTTGCGCCTTGCTCGATGCGCCCGACCACAGCCGATCCGAAGCCGATCAACAGCGCACAACGTAGCAGCGCCTCTACCGGTATCCACACGTCCGGGGACAAAACGCCGTACACCCGTGTGCTCGAACGCGATGCAAGGCTAGGGTTTGGCTCGAAAGTGGGGACGGTTTCCGTGGAGATTGATCTCGGCGACTTTTGTTGCGGATTCGGTTCAACGCGATCCAACCGATGTGTCGCAGCTCTCCACCCCTCGCCCCTTTATATAGAGTTGGCCGACTAGGACTAGTGGCCGATCGGACTCTATTTTGAATCGGATCTCATCCGTGTCTCATAGAGTTGGCCGCCCACACGTCGTAAGCCCATAGGACTCTATCTGATCGGATCCCCATCCGATCGAGCCGTATCCGAGTCCAACTCGAATATCTATTCTATCCCCTTAAGCGTGCGACCTTGTAGGTTTAGGTATACTCGGTTTCGGCTATAGTCTAACTTAGCCGATCGTCGGCTCGAGTCCAACTCAGCCGACCCGTCAAGCGCAGCGCCTAGCAGCACATATTGACACCATAGTATACAAGAATAATATCGGCTCAACCTGTAATGTGTACACAAATCCCTTTGGCTCACGATACGCGTTAATCTATAGGCAAGATGTGTGCCATCCCTTCAATAGCTTAACCATTCACTCGAACCGTATTGGATTATGTGTCTGTTGATTGACTCCTCAATCAACTTAGCATGGCCATGCATTTCCATAATCCATTACCTCGAGGGGCCTAGAGATATCTCTTCAAAGGAGGGGCAAATTCCATCTTGATCACTCACATCCCACTCCACGTTTCATAGCAAACCCGAAAACTACCTTTATAACTACCCGCCATTTGAATAGCGTTTGGTAGTCCCAAAGTAGGCTACTACACATGTTGGAATCCATGATGATCTCAGTCTAAGGACTTTGTACCAACACTACCCGAGACCAACTAATGGCACATTAATTCCTGTAGTGTCTCATGGTGGGTCTATCCAACAATGTGTTCTCTAACACATATGTCCATGTTTATTGATTTGGTATCTCCATACCCATGATCTATGAGACATGATCATCAATCAATAGACATGCCGATCTTAGAATCATATTAGTTCCAACAATATGACATATGATCGTGGATCGTTTAGAAATAGATTCATACATATCGAGTCTCATAAATAAGTCACGTACTTATTGATCAATACAAGATGTCTATTTCATGGAACCGAATAACACTTTATTCATAAATACATAAACATTGACGTGATATCCAACATCTCCATGTTGCCTCTAGGGCATATCACTAACAATCTCCCACTTGCACTAGAGTCAATCATGTAAGTATCTAATACCCATTGCTCGTGTGCGCCTCATGCTTCGGTGAGGGAGAGGTTTTGTCGCGGATCGGCTATGTTGAGATCCGTGTGCACTTTGCATATCTTGACATCACCTCTGTCCACTATCTCGCGGATGAGATGATATCGCCGAAGTATGTGTTTGGACTTCGATGTGACCTTGGCTCCTTTGCTTGCGCAATGGCTCCACTATTATCACAATAGAGAGACATTGGACCGTCGTACTAGTCATCACACCAAGCTCGAAACGAATTTCTTGATCCAAACAGCCTCCTTTGCAGCTTCCAAGCAAGCAATGTACTCGGCCTCCGTTGTAGAATCAGCAAGTATCCGCTTGGAACTCTTCCACTGATCGCGCCTCCGTTTAGGCGAACACGAACCCGCATTGCGATCTATAATCATCCTTGTCTGTTTGGAAGCTAGCATCGGTGTAACCACTTACAACGAGCTCTTCTTCACCTCCATAGACTAGGAACATATCCTTAGTTCTTCTCAAGTACTTAAGGATATTCTTTACGATAGTCCAGTGACCTTCACCCGGATCTCGACTGTATCTCGCCCGTAGCACTCAAAGCGTTCGAGACATCCGGACGTGTACAAAGCATGGCATACATGATGGATCCAATTGCCGAAGCATATGGAACCATACCCATCTTATTCCGCTCATCATGTGTCCGAGGACACCGATTCTTGCTAAGATTAATGCCATGTAACATGGGCAAGAAACCTTTCTTGGAATCATGAATGTTCAACCTTTTCAACACCTTGTCAATGTATGTACTTTGGCTTAATCCAATTAGCCTCTTGGATCTATCTCTATAGATCCGAATGCCCAATATGTATGCTTGCCTCCCTAAGTCTTTTATGGAAAAACTATTTTTCAATGAAGACTTGACGGATTCAAGCATAGGGATATCATTTCCAATCAACAATATGTCATCCACATATAAGATTAGAAATACAATTGCGCTCCCACCGACCTTTTTGTAAACACAGGCCTCTTCTTCATTTCGATGAAACCAAATCCTTTGATTACTTCATCAAAACAAATATTCCAACTCCAAGATGCTTGCTTCAATCCATAAATGGATTTCGTAGCTTGCATATCTTTCCAGCGATTCGGATCGACAAAACCCCGAGGTTGTATCATGTATACATCCTCGCTTAGGTTTCCATTTAGGAAAGCCGTTTTGACATCCATCTGCCATATCTCATAATCGAAATATGCAGCAATCGCTAGGATAATCCGAATAGATTTAAGCATTGCGACGGGCGAGAAGGTTTCATCATAATCAACTTCTTGAATCTGTTTAAAACCTTTCGCCACCAACCGCGCCTTATAGATGTGAACATTTCCATCCATATCGGCCTTTTCTTAAAAACCCATTTGCACTCAATGGTTTTGACACCATCAGTGGATCAACCAAGTTCCAAACTTGATTGTCGTACATGGATTCTATTTCGGATTTCATGGCTCCAAGCCACTTGTTGGAATCGGGTCCCACCATCGCTTCCTCATAGGTCTTAGGCTCATCGTTGTCCAACAACAATATATCACGTGGTTCCGCACGTGACTGTCTGTCAGCGCACGACGTGATCTTTCGACCTCCGTGGGCTGGTGTATCTACAACCGGTGGCGCAACACTTTGCTCCTCCCGTTGTGGTTCCGTGGTTGCTGAAACGTTTTTGGTGTTTCTTGAACTTCTTCAAGATGCACCCCTGCTCCCACTAACCCTTCTTGAAAGAAACTCTTTCTCCAAGAAGACACCGTGTCGGGCGACAAACACTTTGCCTTGTTCCCGATTATAAAAGTAATATCCCTTAGTTTCCTTAGGATATCCCACAAAGAAGCACTTGTCGATTTGGGTGTGAGCTTGTCGATCGTAAACGCTTTACATAAGACTCACATCCCCAAATTTTGAGAAAAGACAAACTAGGGGGTTGCCCCTGTCCATATCTCATATGGTGTCTTTTCAACCGACTTAGATGGAACTCTATTTAGTGTGAGCGCACTTGTGTTCAAGAGCATATCCCCGAAGGATAACGGAAGATCACTTTGGCTCATCATCGACCGCACCATGTCCAACAAGGTACGATTTCTCCGTTCGGACACTCCGTTCCATTGTGGACTTCGGCGGAGTCAAGCGTGGAACAATTCCACAATCTTTCAGATGATTACCAAACTCTTGGCTCAAGTATTCCCCTCCACGATCCGATCGTAGAAACTTGATTGTTTCCCTAAATGATTCGTACTTCATTCTGGAATTCTTTGAACTTTTCAAAGGATTCGAACTTATGCCTCATTAAGTAGATATAACCATATCTACTAAAGTCATCGGTAAAGGTAATGAAGTACGATAACCACCTCGGCCGTTGAGCTCATTGGTCCACATACATCGTATGTACGAGTGCCAATAAGTCACTTGCTCTCTCACTATGTCCCGTGAAAGGTGCCTTTGTCATCTTACCAAGTAAACAAGACTCACATGTCTCAAATGATTCAAAATCAAAAGAGTGAAGCAATCCATCCTTATGGAGCTTCTCCATGCGTTTCTTATTTATATGGCCTAAGCGACAATGCCCGATAAACGTGGGGTTTATATCATTAGAGAGTTGCCTTTCGTATTAATGTTGTAGATGGGAGACGCTTCAAGATTCAAAACGTATAATCCATTCACCAATGGAGCATGAAAATAGAACATATCTCTAAGATATATTGAACAACCATTGTCCATTGATCTAAAATCATATCCTTCCGCTTGCAAAGATGAAGCGGAAAAAACATTTTGACATAGTGTTGGAACACAATAACAATTATTCAATTCCAAAACTAATCTTGAAGGTAGATGAAGTGGTATGCACGACAAGAATCGTAGCAACGTTTGCTCCATTGTCGACGCGCAGTTCACCTCACCCCTTCTCAATCCTCTACTTCTTCTCATTCCCGCAACGATCCGCAAATATGAGCTACCGATCCGGTATCAAATACCCAAGAGTCGTAGGTGAAGTAGCAAGATTAATGTCTATAACATTAATACCAAGCGAAGTCGTACTTTGCTTCTTTTTGAGATCCTCCATGTACTTCTTGCAGTTCCTCTTCCAATGGCCTGTCTCCTTGCAATAGAAGCAAACGACATCTGATGCCGCCGACCCCTTCTTGCCCTTCTTTGCATTAGAGGCACTCGCGATCTCATCGGGAGTTAACTTCCTCTTGGTGCAAAGTTTCTTGACAGTGGTTTGCGCTTAGCCTTCGCATCATCATCACATGATGATTGTTTTCGGATACTCTCCTCACTGTCTTTAGCATCCCATGCAATTCAGCCAAGGTTCTATCCATATTGTTCATGTGATAATTTAATATGAATGGCTCGAAGCTCGGAGGGAGCGACTGGAGAATCACATCAGTAGCCAACTCTTGGCTAAGGGGAAAACCTAGTTTTTCCAAACTCTCGATATAGCCAATCATCTTTATCACATGCGGACTGACGGGATTCCCCTCAACAAGCCTGCACGCAAACAAGGACTTTGAGGTGTTGAACCTCTCGGCCCGAGCTTGGTTCTCAAACATGCCACGCAGTCCCTGAATAATAGTGTGAGCATCGCTGCTCTCATATTGCTTCTCGTAAGCTCAGGGGACATTGTAGCAAGCATGATTAGGCTTATATCTCAGGGCAGGGTACTTCAAGAACGTACTCCTTACGCTCTTGCTTTAGAACATCATTTGGCAAATCCTCAGGATAGGGTACTTCAAGAACGTACTCCTTACGCTCTTGCTTGAGAACAATTCTCAAGTTGCGATACCAATCCATAAAGTTTGTTCCGTTTAATTTTTCCTTTTCGAGAATAGATCGCAAATTAAAGGCACTTGGGTGTAGTATTAGCCGCCATTTATTCTACAATGAAAAAGCAAAGTTTAGCACAATATTTATGCTATGTCTTTTGTTAAACAATTTAACATAAAACTCCCATTACGTATTTTCCACCTTCCCTCTAGGTTACGTATTGGGTCAAGATCCACATGTTAGTTAATTTTCTAGTGAGCTTTGGCATTACCGCTAGAAAATTAGTAACATCGGTAAGCAACTCCTTGCTAATCACATCTCTATGTGACTCTTGTTGTTGGTGTGGCATCTCCATGCCCCGGCCCCAACCTATGCCCCAAGGCCCAAAACTGTTTTGATAGCCTTGTTAAGTAAACCAAATGCTCTGTGTATATGTCCGACATATACCCCCTCGTGTCATGATAGAGAATGGCACTCGCTTTGCGAGACCCACCATTGACGAGCATAACGGTGATGGGTGCAAAATTTGGAAGGGCATCATTACTACTTAATTTTGCGAGGGATGCTATCCTATCAAACAAACATATCACATACATGAAAGCGGGTAGAATAGCATATAATGAAATAGTATGGCCCCCTTCACATGGTGATCTCCATCTCCATGTCGGCGCTGAGGATCTCCATCTTCGACACCATCTTCCAATGTGCATGATGCTTGATTTCTTCAAACCAAGCTATAATTGAAGATTACATCGACTCGCAGTCGTGAAAGAATATTACCAGCATTGCACGTATGAAAGAATATTACGGGGATTGGACATATGAAAGAATATTACATGCATCACATGCATCTCATACATACAATAGGGCCATACCATCTCAAAGCATTCTCTGCAAAAACAAGTTAGGCGTAGAAACGTTTTCTACCTATCGCAAAGAAACGGCATCGAGACGACTTATATGGGGGTACGCGGCGGTCCCGCTACACTATCAAGGGAGATGGTTTGCGTAGGCGCGAGGCAGCTAACAAGATCGGACTACGAGATAGCTTCGGCATAATCACATTATACCGTTCCGATACACTATCAAGGAACGCTATTCGAAGCCGACTCAAACCGAGTTCTATGGATATTGCTTCGACGTACTCACATTACGCCGTTCCGATACACTATCAAAGAACGTAATTACCATCAACTCTCCTCAACAAATTCCGTAAAACCGATTGATCTAATCAACCCGTGCGCAAAACTTGTTCCAGATCCAATCTAAAACCCGAACTAAGCAAGATTAGCTCGATACCACCGAAGGGTTACGCGGAGGCTACGCTAGCCGAAAACAAAAATTTTCTACCGCGCAAACCAGGAACACTTGCAAGTAAGGGCCGATAGATCGTTACCGATTGGAGTATGCAGCGGAAATAGCCAATCGGGCTATCCGATCCGGAACTGTGTAGCCGATTCCCGCAAGCCGAGCCGATTCCCGGGGACAGCCGATTCACCAATCAGCCGATTCGCGGAGTCGTCCGGTCACGTTCTTGTGCCTTGCTCCGGTGCGCCCGACCGCAGCCGATCCGAAGCCGATCAACAGCGCGCAACGTAGAAGCGCCTCTACCGGTATCCACACGTCCGGGAATAGAACGCCGAACACCCGTGTGCTAGCACGCGATGCAAAGCTAGGGTTTGGCTCGAAGGTGGGAGGGTTTCCGTGGAGATTGATCTCGCCGACTTCTAAAGCCGCGTGTGATCGATTGATTTCGGTGCAATCAATTGACGTGTCACGGCTCTCCACCCCACCCTCCTTTATATAGAGTTGGCCGACTAGGACTAGTGGCCGGTCGGACTCTATTTTCAATCGGATCTCATCCGAATCTCATAGAGTTGGCCGCCCATACGTCGTAAGACCATAGGACTCTATCCGATTGGATCCCTATCCGATCGAGCCGTATCCGAGTCCAACTCGAATATCTATTCTATCCCCTTAAGCGTGCGACCCGTAGGTTCAGGTATACTCGGTCTCGGCTATAGTCTAACTTAGCCGATCGTCGGCTCGAGTCCAACTCAGCCGACCACATCCAATGCGGCACCTAGCAGCACATATTGACACCATAGTATACAAGAATATAATATCGGCTCTGAACCTGTAATGTGTACACAAATCCCTTTGCCTCACGATACCAGTTAAGCTATAGGCAAGATGTGTGCCATCCCTTCAATAGCTTAACCATTCACTCGAACCGTATTGGATTATCTGTCTGTTGATTGACTCCTCAATCAACTTAGCATGGCCATGCATTTCCATAATCCATTACCTCGAGGGGCCTAGAGATATCTCTCCAAAGGAGGGGCAAATTCCATCTTGATCACTCACATCCCACTCCATGTTTCATAGCAAACCCAAAACTACCTTTATAACTACCCAGTTACGGAATAGCGTTTGGTAGTCCCAAAGTAGGCTACTACACATGTTGGAATCCATGGTGATCTCAGGTCTAAGGACTTTGTACCAACACTACCTGAGACCAACTAATGGCACATTAATTCCTGTAGTGTCTCATGGTGGGTCTATCCAACAATGTGTTCTCTAACACATATGTCCATGTTTATTGATTTGGTATCTCCATACCCATGATCTATGAGACATGATCATCAATCAATAAACATGCCGATCTTAGAATCATATTTGTTCCAATAATATGATATATGATCAGGGATCATTTAGAAATAGATTCATACATATCGAGTCTCATAAATAAGTCACGTACTTATTGATCAATACAAGATGTCTATTTCATGGAACTGAATAACACTTTATTCATAAATACATAAACATTGACGTGATATCCAACATCTCCATGTTGCCTCTAGGGCATATCACTAACACTTTGGTCGCGTTTCCCCGTCGTCCCGAGCCGCCAAGGACCTCACCGCCGTCTCCATCTCCATCCCCGGCGCGCGAGCTCCCTCGGCCGTCCTTCTCAACGCTCTTCCGCCGCCGCTTTCGCCGTCGCCATCCTCGTGTTCCCCACCTCCAGCGTCCTCACGGTGAGCCACCCATTCCTGCCCTCTCGGTCCGAGCCCGCATCGCCGCTAGCGGGTGCGCGCGGCTCCGCCGGCGCGTGAGCCGCGACACTCCGCCGCCCCGCTCCGTCGCCCGAATGGTGCCAGCCGGACTCCAGCCGCCGTGCGCCATCGCTGACCGTTCCTGCTGCCCACGCCCCTCTTCGGTCGTCCGATATGCCTCGGCAGATCGGAGCAGTCCATTCTCCATGCCCGCGTGGCATGCCACGTGGCTGCCACCTCGGCGTCACGTGTGCGCCACGTGGTGCGCCACCCGTCCCGGCCCGTGGACCCAGTCCACCATGGAAGCTGACGTCAGCCCTAGCCGATGACGTCATCCCGGGCGTTATTGCGCAATAAATTAATTAAGGACTTTTCTGTTTTAGTAATAAAACTCAGAAAACTTTTAAAAATCATATCTTTTCAATCCGAGCTCCGTTTTAGCCCATTCAAATTTTAATAAATTCATAAAAATGCCAAGAATCCATTAAAAATAGTTTTGTTCTCTATTTCAGTAGCTTTTGTCCTGTTTTGTTGAATTGCTTGTTTGTCGTGTAGATCCCGGTAGTCCTGCCGACCCGGTTTATTTTGAAGTTGTTGGAGAGATCCCCCAAGCCGAAGAGAAAGTCAAGTCATGCTATATTATTGATCATATTTCTCCCAATTTGCTAAAACACCTGTTCTACTCTATTAAATTGCATGTATTTTATACTGTCATCCTATGGGATATATTACACCGTATTACTAGTTTATGCCTTAGGTTTGACACTCCAAACTCCTTGATTAAACTTGGGAAAACAACATGACTAGATGCAGGACTAGGTTATGCCTAAGTCTGGCTTAGATTCACTAGCTCACTAAATGGGTCATTCTCACTTAATATACATCTCCTGGACATCTGTTCGGAAGAGGAATATTTGGAGAACTTGGTGAACCGGATTATTAACTAAAATATGACAACTGGTGGGCTGTGGGCGCTATGGTTTTGGTTAGTGGCGCCCATGGCAATTAAGGACCAGTTCACGGGAACCCTCGAAAGAATGACCGTGCAAACCACAAGCCAAAATGGGTAAGGTGGGCCCCATAGTGTAGTCTTTCCTAGCTGACGAACCCATCGGCAAGGGTGAGCGGGATGGAGTTTCAGTCGGCCCCGTTATAAGGGTTGTTGGGCTAGGCTGCCGGATTCACCGAGGCACTCGGGGGGGCTGCCCACATCCCAGGGTCCTGGAGTGGAGGCGAAACCTTGGTGGGGTTCGCTTAGTTAGTGAAGGATTATACGGAAGTTCCTATCACAGTTCCCTTTCTAGGGTACCATGGTGGTATTCCGGCGCACGGGAAACCGTGTCGTGGGGCTGTGTCTTGTGGATACAGTTGCACCCCTCTTATCAGAGTAAAACTATTCGAATAGTTGTGCCCGCGGTAATTGGGCGATCAACCGAACTCATCGTGATTAGTCTCACACTATTAAACCCTGATTAATGGAACATGACTAGTATAGTTGGATGGGTTGGGCCTGTCGCAACGTGGGGATAACGTTGGACAGTGTTGGTTTCAAAATGATTTAATTACTTAAATTACTACTGTTTTGATCATGCTCTAAATTCCTATTGTTTGGAAAAACCCTTGCTGTTTACGCAAAAGCAAACCCTAGCCAAATCCTTGTCTCCCCTGCATTCATTCTCTCCCCCTTTCGGTGTGACATGCTGAGTACATGGAAGTAGTAATCCTTGCCTCTTCGCCAGAACCTGAGCATGAAGCCGAAGCAGAAGATGAGGTTGAGTAGGCTTTGTCCTGCACTCTAGAAGATGCCTGTGGAAGGGTTGAAGCCACGTGGCCGGCGTCAAG
Organism: Oryza australiensis; assembly: GCA_019925245.2. NCBI lineage: Eukaryota > Viridiplantae > Streptophyta > Magnoliopsida > Poales > Poaceae > Oryza > Oryza australiensis. The sequence goes on from JAIFGZ020000436.1 coordinate 1,998,157, forward strand.
CTTAGGCTTAGGCCCTTTTTCCTTTTCTGCTGCTCTTTTGTAATCTTTTTGTAATGTTTCTAAGACGTGGAACTGTAATATCAACAATTGTTGTGTGTGTACCCTGGCTGGTCCTAGACAGGGATTTTAATACACATATAGCTTCGGAAATTCTGGTCTGAATTTCTGGGCGTGACAACAAGCCCTGAAGCCTTAGAGCGAAGGAAAAAGATATTCGACCTGGTGAAATGGAACAAGTTCCTGCACCGTTTGGGCTCTAGCAACTACGATGGCCACGTAGAGAAGTGGCGAGAAACCGAAGAAAAGTTTGCCGCCCAAGGAAAGCCCCTGCTTGTAGATGCCCTAAAGGAAAAAAGCAAAAACTGGGTTTGGGCACGGAGCACGGGCCAAATCACCGACGAGGGAGAGATCCTTTTCGAGGATCCGGATATCGAGCGTGTGACCACTAGTCTAAAGGACATTGCGGAGAAAGAGAAGTCAGGGGAATTCATTGCCAAGAGGAAAAATGATCAGTTGACAGTTGCATTGGACAACCCCGAACATTCTGGACGAGTAAGGGGTCTATCGTCAAGGACGAGTTGGAAGGAAGGGTTTCCTGAGAAAGCTACAAGTTACAAAAAACGGACAGGACAAACAGAAATTGGAAGAGAAGATAGCAAAACAAGTTGAAAAACATTTCCACTCTCTTGTTGCACAAAATAGCCAAGCCTTCCCACACTTGTTTCAGCAATCCAAAGAACCAACAGTACAGATGACCAGCAGCATCGGGTCAGTTGACATCGCACCTTATCCAGTAGAAAACATAACTGCTCCGACGCCATGCAGCCTACTCGTGCCGATAGGAAGGGCCGGAAAGAGAAAGGAGGTGGGTACAGGACTTTCTATACCAAGGCGTCAATTTCACAACACGCCAATCCCTGAGGAATATGCAAGGGTGTAAGTGACCAAGGTGCATGCAGAGCATAATAGCTTAGAGCTAGATATTCCAGCACCGGAAGGGATAGAATTGCTTGGGGACACGGTGAATCAGTTTATACTATGGCATCGACGAGATATCCTGTTGGTCGGTCCACAGTCAGCATCCCCAATCCCGTCGGTTCCTCAAATTGCTGCTGTGCCTGCACCGCCTTCTCAGCCAGGGCCAGCTTCGCCACCTAATCGGCCTGCTTCCCCACCTCCCTCCCCCCTAAACACAAAGGTCCTGATTCGCCAAAACTGTCAGCCCCTGAAGTCACCGCAGAACAACCTCCAACCGATGTCCAAGATATTCATCAATCTCCTCCGACACCACAGTCAGCATTGGCGGTACCTGAAAGGCCTCTTCTGAAAACCACAAGTCTTCCAAGTCCGAGCAAGCTTGAACCGCGTCGGCTTATCCAAAAAATGGTTAGATCAACCTATGATAAGAAAAAAATGGTTGTATGCGATGAGAAGTTAGTGTTCCAGCTTTCGGGGAGAGCGCCGCGACAATAAGCAGGATCAAACTCCAAAGTTGTCAGATTCACAACAATCGTTGAAAAACCAATTGGAGGACCTGCAAAACTAGACTTCGGACAAAGTGCCAACAAAGTACGAGTACGACAAGCCGTTCCTGCAGTGGCACGTCATGGAAGACATGCCCTAGGAGATGAGGCTAATGCATGACTGGTACCTAAAGGCGTCCAAAAAGGGGCTTAGCATGATTACTGTGAAGGTCCTCGATTACGCTTTCCCCAGTGGACCAAATGGGATACTGGTAATCGATTTCAACGACCTTCACGCAATATTCAAGATGGAAAAAATGGATATAAATCTCGTTGTTGCGTTTTGCCTGTAAGTATCAATCACACTTAATGTCATAAATGAATTCATTTGCAAACTAACTTCTAAAAAATTACCCACTACATTACTTAGCATGCAATTCCACGACGCGTCAAAGACCAACTATCCAGTTGGATATATTAACCCAACAAGGATATGCTGGATGGAACACGAGGTTCATATTCGTGCAGATTGCGATGAGCTCAAAGGCAAAACAAAGTCCCAAAGAGACACGACCATAAAAAAAATACACAAGGCGAAGATGGTTGCGGTAGCACCGCACTTGGGCTAATCTATGCTTAGGGGTGGGCACCAAGAACCGAGAACCGAGAACCAAACCAAAAGTACCGAGAACCGAACCAAAAAATACCAAAACCAAAAAATTCGGTTCCTAGTTCTCAAGAACCAAATTTACCGAGGTAAATTCGGTTCTATACCTCGGTAAACCAAAATTACCAAAGTACCGAAATTTATTTTTTTCCTTGACTTGTGCTTGATTTTTATATTATTGATGGCTCTATTATGGACAATTATATTATGTATTTGTGGACATCTACTGTTGTAGTTTTGAGGTTTTTTATATGTATGATTTTATATGTTGAATTCCTATCAAAATTGGCTATTGAACCTAATGTTAAATTGTGTTGTATCTCTATTCGGTACTTTCGGTAAATGCCGGAACCAAACCGAATTTACCAAAACCGAATTTCCTCGGTACTAAATTTTTTTAGGAACCGATCGGTACCGTTTTCCTAAGGAACTAAATTTCTATAGGAACTCAAGAACCAAACCGATCGGTTCGGTAATACCGAATGCCCACCCCTATCTATGCTCAAGCACAAAGACAAAAATGTCCTCATGATCCCTTATGCACTACGGTACGTAATATTCTTCCGTACAACCAACAGTTTACTACGATATCACCTACAATTAACATATGTTCTTCGCAGTGATCACTACATACTTCTTCTGGTATATCCGCGAGACCACATGGCCGTAGTGCTTGATCCGGCACATTACAAGGAGGATACATTCAAAGAGTTCCTCGTCTTGTTAAATTTGTAAGTACTATCATTCACCATTTAATAAGTTTTGTCTGTTGTTACTCTTGAAAAAACAATTGACTGAAATAATTATTTTGTCTACATAGAGCACATGCACATTACGTAAGACACGGTGGACTGGTCAAGGATCCACAAAAAAAAGAAGCTTTTTGTGAAGACACATTGGCCAGTAATTACATGCCCGCTATATGCCGATATTTTATACTGTGTTTAATTTCTATATTGACGTATGTATACAATTTTATTCAACACAATATTATAAGCAACTACCAGGCACTAACCTATGCGGCTACTACGTGTGCGGGATGCTAAGAATCTACAGGAGATACACTACAAAGTTTGAACAAGTAAGTTCAGACAAAATATATTTCTACACGTTAAGATCGATCTTGTATAATTTTCCTAATCGTCTCTATGTTATTCCTTCTTAAACAGATTGAGTCTGTTCCAGTTGTAGCGAACCAGTTCGACAATCGAACCATGCTCAAGTTGGTTGCAGATATTTGCCGCTTCATCCGCCGCGATGTCTGCAACCATTTGGGTGATTTCTACGATCCGGAGAACAAGCTTGCGACGGACGATAAATTCAAACGACTTAGAGAGTGGGAAAAAGACCATTTGTAATCATCATTTTTATGTGCTTTTGAACTATTGTAAATTGCGAGACGAAACTTGATATGCATATGAACATGCATGATGTGTACATTTATATCATTTTTATGAGGAAATAATTAAATGTCTTTTAATTCTTCTGTGAATATATATATACATGCATCTCGATCGATCGATAATATTACTGAGAGAGAGGAGAGGAGAGAGAGAGGAGAGAGAGACAGGGTGAGAGAGGACATAAACAGAGAGAGCTAGACCTATAGCTAAATACATGCAGCTAGCGCACATAAAATAATGCACACGGGATGGAATCTTCCCGTGCTGTCAACTTAATGAACCACACAGGAAGATCAATTATCCCGTGCGGTCGGGTAAAGTGGCCCACACGGGATAATCGATCTTCCTGTGTGGGCCGCTTAAGCCGACCACACGGGATAATTGATCTTCCCATGTGGTTGGGCAGCCCGCACGCAAAAATGGTCTTTTCCAGACCATCTCGGGCGTGCGGGCAAGCCTTCCGTACGAAAAGATATCTTTTGGTCCGCACGCAAAAAACGTTTCTCCAGTAGTGGTTGTTTGGTAGTGGTGAAGCTAGTGTGATTCATGTGGCTCGCCTCATTTTCTAAAATGTGTATGTGAGAGAGAGCAAGGAGGGACAAATGGGGGAGATAAGGCCAATAGCAGTGCCGGAAGCTGCCAAATCGGCCCAAAACTATATGATTTTTCATATAAAAATGTGTGTTGGGTGACCAATAGGTACCAAAGCAATATATTTTTTAACTTGTTAATATAGTTAATTTTATAGATAATGTGGGTGTTGAATTATAAATTTGTGTTATAAATAATTTAATAATGTATATGGATGAACAATTAGCTATATATATATGATTTAGGTTGTATAGTTGTTCGAAATTTATTATCACAAAATGTATTTTCTATCTAGATCATAACAATACAGGAGAGAAAGAGAATAGGATAGGAGATCCTGCATGAGTACAAGGAGTACACGATCGGGTATGGCGTTCCTACGTGCGTTTGTACACGCACTACTACAAAACCAGTTTTTGCTGGCGGCTAAAACCAATTTTTGTTGGCGTCCGAACGAGCCGCCAGCAACCAAAGGCTAGAGAAATATATGGATTTTGGCTGGCACGCCTCTATCACATGCAAATATTGAATTTCACATGCGGCGTCCTAATAAATCCGCCAATAAAAATTCTGCACCTTTAAGTCAATTGTCAGCGAAGAATTTTTTGCCAAAAAAGGAAATTCACATATTAAGCAGATTTTCAAAACAAAAGCACATCAATAGATCAATAGATTCAACGGATCAGCAGATTAACATCAGCAAATCCATAGATTCAACATATGAACGTCAACAAATCAACTACTACAGTGACAAAAAATCGATTTACCATTAAAAATGTGAGTTGAGTGACCAATAGCTAGTTCAAAGCAATGTATTTTATTACCTTGTTAAATATAGTTAATTTGGGTATTGAATTATAAATTTTGTTATAAATAATTTAATTATGTACATGGATGTACAATTATATATATATAACTGAGGGTATAGAATAGCCATTCCGTACCCCTCCTTCCTCCTCCCGCCTGCCCCCGTCCTGCCGATCACCCAAGCATCCATCCTGGCCGTCCAGCCTCGACATCCTATAAAACTATCAATAAAAAAGAAAGAAAGATCGCGAAAAAAAACGTGAACCTCCTGTCCCTCCTTCCCTGTTACTGCTCTCTAGCGCTAGATATAACTGCACAACTTTAACTATATGAATGTTGCATCCGCTTATGGTTTTGATCAAGATTGAACTTTTAAACAAGGTATGATGTGGGTCTTAGACATGTGGTCTTACATCTGTCCCATCCCGTGCATACATGAGCATCCCATCACACTCCCAACGTTCCCGATCCAAGCACATGCATAACCATCACTCCTCGCACTTCATGCCCTTGATTGCATCTCCTCCTCCTATAGAAAACCATTCGCTGGTTTCTTCTTCTTGGAAAACCACTGGTAAATAATTGGTTATTTCTATATGTTCTTACACGAACACTACCAAGTAATTGAAGTAACAACCTATGTTGCTACAAAACTTATAGTCGTTATTGCACTTTTACAGTAACGTCGTATGGAATTGCAGTAACCTATGTTAATAGTGATCGGAAGAAAGAAGGTTCCACGACATGTGAAATCTATAGCGAGAAGACAGGAGAATGCACCCCGACCGCACCTCCTCCTCATATAGGAAACCATTTGCTGGTTTTTTCTCCATACAAAACTTATTGATTGTTATTATATTCTTGCAGTAACATTACCAAAAAATTGCACTAACACACCATGTTCCTGTAAAACTTATAGTCGTTACTGCACTCTTACGGTAACACGGAACAGACGGGAGTAATAATAAGGCCATAGTGTTACTGCATGTGAAGGATTAAACTTCAAAATCTCGACCTTTGAAGAGCAATATCTCACACGATATTTATTATTTATTAAAACTAGTTCCACCATGATGCTAGAAAAAAGTGCTTACGAAAACTAGATCCACCATCACTATATTTTAGTATTATTACGGTAAGTAAGTCATGGTGTTAGGTTGTTGAGTTACCGCACCGTTTCTATGAGACGAGAACTGAGAAGAGGTGGGTGTTGATATTTCTTACGATCATAGATAGATTCGCAAGCGCACGGATACCGCTGTAGCATTTCACCCAGGACTATTCCAAGGGTATCGCATTTGTTTTTCGCAAGGAAGGCAACAGTGTAAAGATGTAGTTCATATATTTATATCAATCTATAATTAATATATCCATAGTCTAAACAGGGATAAGGATAATAATGATATAGGGGTAGTGTGACACACAAGAGATTCATGTCTATGATAATACATAGTGGAGAAGGACAAAAGAAAACTACGATTCATATATATTTCTATATTGCTAATATCTAGTATACACTTAACAAATACATGCTTACTAAGGCTAGGACTTAGATCTAGGCGCCTAGGTACTACTGAGAGACCACTCCCTACTGGTCTACTAGTGTGGTTATGGTATTTTATGAATTCTTATGTCATATACTAATGTGGAGGAATACAGAGGACACACAAAGCTATCACCACCTGTCACCTACCTCACTTTTTATGGGGCACACCCGCATCCAACAACATTTAACTAACCTAAGCACCATGCTTATGTTAATAAATAATGTCGCTAATTCATCCAGGACTCCCACACTTCGGATGAACAAGTTAGAACTAATGCAACCCGTTAAGATCATTGGACTGTTACCCTGGCATAGATTGACTAGCCTAATCGAATAAAGTAAATAAATGAAGTATATCCTATTCATAGCACACATAACAAATAAAGTAATATATTGTCATGCTCGAAAAATACTTTTCCCGAATGCTACTGTATTAATCCCCATTGGAAAATTCAAGGTACATCGCACAAACTTGATACAAAAGACACATCTTTATTAGTTATCACGATAGTATTTATTTTATTACAAAGGCACATTAGCCTGACAACAAAAGAAAAACAACAGCGAATTATTGGGACTACGGCTCCATCTTCACAGGCGCTCAACAGGGGTATTGTTAACACCGAAATTTGGTAATTGAATCCCTAAGTGCTAGAAAGGGCGAAGCAGAATCGGATCGGCTGGTTTGGCGGAGAAACAGAGGCCGCATCGGCTGAGAAGCGATCAGCTGTGAGGCCAATCGGCTAAGGTTGGATTGGACAAGAGCGGCCGATAGCCGATTCTACGATCAGAGAAGATAAAGCCGTTTCTGGTGCAGCAGTTTGAAGATAAATAGAAGATTCGGTTATTAGATTGCGCGTTAAGTGATATTGCCATCTATGGATAGAGTCCTGTAACGGCAATTGTATCTGTAATTTAGGAGTTTGTTTAAACTGTTAATTGTAATACGGCATGGGTCCTTCCCGGGATAACGTCGTGTTTTAAATAGTAGTTTAGATAGAGTCCAGGGTTTGTAAAGATAATTTTATCTTGGGTATAAATAGGACCCGAGACTCCCTATAAAAAAGAGGACAACACAATCAATCAAACCTTCGGCGCATCGCCAACCTTTTTCTTCAGACGAGCAATTTGTTTGGCTATAGGTTTTATCGTTTCAATCCCCCAATTTAGGTAAATGCTTGTCATTAGTGCTATGATCTGTTGTTTCTAGTGCTTCCATCATAATGACACATTAGATTCAGGAGCTTATACTGGGCTATTTATCATATAGCGCATATAAATTAGATCAATGTTTAGATCTATCCTGCCATTGGCTGGTTCCATCAAGAACTCGCAGCCAATAAGGCTAGATCTAAAGGTTGACTGGTTTATATGTGGTATCCACCGTCTCGAGAAATATAAATCGGCTACAACAGATCGGGTTGTTCTTTTTATACTTAATGTTGCATCAACGTTGAACTATTGAGTCGTTTTTAGAACTTCCAATGATCTGTTCGACTAGATTTATATTGTTTAGAGACAGTGCCAGGGTTTCAGCCGGCCTTTTCCGCCCTGACATGCTTCTTTTAATATATTTATTATTAGAATTATGTTAGGACCGCCTCTTATATTAAGATCCCATTCTTGTTGGACGTCATTAGCCGAAATCGGCCTGCCATCAACAGTCAACAGCCGATTTCCCAGGCTACGTGCATCTAGCTCAAGAATGATATCTTTTCATAAGATTCGTCGGAGTATTAGCCGATTCATTGTTAGCTTTCCAGTATCGGCTAGGTTATCGATTCATATATTTATTATCCTTTATTGTATTTTGGTTAAACGGCTCATGCTGTCTCAGTGTAGCCGATCCATTCCAGTCGCTTGGCTTAAATATATTTTAGGATAGCATATATATGCTCATGGATTCCCTCAGCCGATCCAGTGGGGACCTAACCTAACACAATGCATATTTCTTTGTTTTCTTGTTGGTTAACAGATCAAACCAACTGGCACGCTCTGTACTGCACAGGCAGCCGAGAAGGACCTACACTGGAGTCAAGTAGATCTCCCAGGCCAGCACGTGAGAGAAATTTCTCGTCAACACACTTCTTGGCACGCCCGGTGGGACTTTCTCTGTCGGCTCGACTCGGACGCATAGACTCAGCCGGCAAGATGGTCGACTCCAAGAGCCCCAATGTCTCTCAGGACAACATCGTGCCTGTGAAGACGGAGCAGTTATCGGCTGAACAGCAAGCCGTTTACAAGAGGATGGTGGAAGAGCTCCAGGCTAACTACTTGCAATCTTTCACCCAAACAAAATCCGGGGCCGTGCACCAAAAGTATAAGTTCAGCATGAACGACCTCAAGGCATCCTACTCTGGTGAGAAAAAAGGCAAGTAGAAGATGGAGGAGCCGATCCAGGAACAGGACGATTCGGCCCTGCATACCTTGCAAGACCGAATTGATTCAGCTATTCAGCACACGCTGGTCAACCAAAGTAGCATCCTGGTCAACACTCTCAACAACATGATCGCTACCATGGTCGACGCCAAGATAGCTGACCAGCTTCAACGGGGGCCGACGTACTTCGTAGACAGCCAGTTTCCTGGTTACAGGACATTGGTCACCCAGAATCGGCCGACCCCACCGCCAACACAACAAGGGCCACCAGGAGGGGTCCTCGGCCAGACAATCCAACTAAATCGGTTATCAGGCCAGCAATTACCATGCTGAACCGGCAGCAACCGCTGCCCCAGGATCAAATTGCTAACATGTTCAACGACAATCGGCAGTCAGAGCCGATTGATCCGGACATACGATACAACGTCGGTGGCCGACAGCTGTTCTCGGGACCACCAACGCCACCACCGGCGCATCGGCCGCCTCCCGCTGATCATCACTACCAGTACCAAGGAGGCCGTCAGGATCATCATTACAGGCCTCAGACGCCACCACCGCTGTATCGGCAAGCACCCGCGCTGTATGACCCATACGAGCCGATACAGCAGGACAACTGGACCTGGGCCGATCTGATTGCAGATGTCATGCGCGATCAATTCGGCCTCAAGCCCAAAGATTCAGGAATCATGTATCGGTATCCCTATCCAGAGCACTTCAAGCGGATTTCGTTGCCTAACCGATACAAGATACTAGATTTTTCGAAGTTCTCAAGGCAAGACAACGTTTCAACTTACGAGTATGTTAGCCGATTCTTGGCGTAGTGCGGCGAAGCATCGGCTATCGACGCCTTGAGAGTACGGTTGTTCCCTCTTTCTCTTTCAGGATCGGCTTTTACCTGGTTCTCCTCATTGCCCTACAACTCAATTCAGAGCTGGGCCGATCTTGAAAAACAATTTCACAGCTACTTCTACTCCGGCAACCACGAGATGAAGCTGTCGGACCTCACCAGCATCAGGCAAAAACACAATGAATCGGTTCAAGAATACATCCAATGCTTTAGGGATATGAGGAACCGATGCTATAGCTTGGTGCTATCGGACGCCCAGCTGGCCGATTTGGCCTTCCACGGCTTAGTCAATACACCGATCGGGCCAAGGCAAGCTGATCGATAGAACAGAATGGCACACGGCTTAGTCAATACACCGATCGGGCCCAAGTCAGAAGACGAACCGACTGGATATCACGCCGCGCCAATCAATATGGTGCGCCCAGTTATCAGATCGGCTGACTGACAGCCGATCTATAAAGACAGCCGACACCGTCACTGGTCTCGGCGTGAACCTCACAATGCAGCTCCTCGTCGGCACGAACCGGAGACCCAAAGCTGCCGATACGAGGTAAACTGCAACAGTGTCAATCTGCATTGGCATTGTGATTTTTTAGGTATTGCTGGAATCCGACATGCGGCCGCCGACCCCGGACGACGCCCGGCATGCAACGATCACCGCGACGACGAGCACAGAGCTCATCGGCTGCAAGCCTAGCCCGGTTCGTTCCTAGGGCCATTCAGCTAAACCAGAGGTGGCGTTCCGTCCATGATCGGCTCGGCCTGATCCATCAAGACTTCTTCGTCGACGAAGACGGCAACAACAACAACCGTCGCGACGACGAAGAGGCCGACGACGAGGAATCGGCCAATCCCCAATGGTGCCTGTCCGATCTCTTCACGAAGACACAGAAAAGAAGAATTCAACGACTCAAGCGTGAAGGGAGAGAATATAAAGTTCGGCATATGATCCAAGATCAGCGTTGTCGGCTGGGCAAGATTTAGACGCGATGGGTTCGCAAGAAGAAAACCGCCGCAGCCGACGAAGAACAAGCACCAGAAAGCCCAGCCGATCAAGCCAGGAGGGCAGCCAAAGGGAAAGACAAAGTTTCTGCATCAGTTAACATGGTGTTCGTACTACCAGCCGAGTTCAGTGCTCCTGAAGCCGATGCAGACACCATTGAGGACGACCTAGTGAAGCTAGCAATCTCACCAGGCAATGCTATCTTCAAGAAACCCGAGGGGACCGAAAATAGGCACTTGAAGTCATTGTACATTAAAGGATTTGTCAACAGCAAGCCGATTTCCAAGATGCTAGTTGATGGGGAGCTGCAGTCAACCTCATGCCTTACGCAACATTCAGAAAACTAGGCAAGGGGGCCGAAGACCTGATAAAGACCAATATGGTGCTCAAAGACTTCGGCGGCAACCCACCAGAAACCAAGGGCGTCCTCAACGTCGAACTGACCATCGGCAATAAGACCGTGCCCACAACATTCTTTGTCATCGACGGGAAGGGGTCTTACAGCCTGCTGCTCAGAAGGGACTGGATACACGCTAACTGCTGCATTCCTTCTATGATGCATCAGAGCCTGATCCAATGGGACGGTGACAAGATTGAGATCGTGCCAGTCGACAGGTAAGTTAGTGTTGTCAGTGCTGATTTGCCACTTTGGGAAATCGAAGGCATCGATTGTTTGTCTGGGAAAATCTAGCAAGCCGATTTTTTAAATGTGTCCAATTCCACAATACAGCCGATTGGAGATGACGAGCCGCAGCTGCTGCTTTCAACAAGACATGGTGGAGGGCTCAAGCATCTTCGGCATGGACACCGCAGACGAAGATGATGGCAAGCTCGGACAAGGTTTCACATCGGCCGACGAATTAGAGGAAATTGACATTGGCTCTGGTGACAAGCCGAGGCCGACGTACATTAGCAAAAATTTGTCTCCTCATTGTAGATCCCAGCTTACTGAGTTGTCAAAAGAATATAAAGATTGTTTTGCTTGGGAGTACTTCGAGATGCCCGGGCTCAGCCGATCAATAGTGGTCCATCAACTGCCAATTAAGGAAGTCTATCGGCCGTTCAAATAGCCTCCTAGGAGGTTTAAGGCCAATATGTACGATGCAATTAAAGCCGAAATCACTCGGCTATACGACGCAGGATTCATTAGGCCTTGCCGATACGCCAAGTGGGTCTCGAACATTGTCCCAGTGTTGAAGAAAAATGGTAAACTTAGGGTGTGCATCGATTTTAGAGATCCAAACAAGGCAACCCCTAAGGACGAATACCCAATGTCGATAGCCGATTTGCTCATCGATGCTGCTTCAGGCCACAAGATTATCAGTTTTATGGACAGCAATGCAGGTTATAATCAAATATTTATGGCCGACGAAAACATCCACAAGACTGCTTTTTGGTGTCCCGGCGCAATCGGCTTGTACGAATGGGTGGTAATGACATTCAGACTGAAAAACGCTGGGGCAACATATCAACGGGCCATGAACTACATTTTTTCATGGCTCACTAGTAGAGATCTACATTGACAACGTGGTTGTCAAGTCCAGGGAGATAGAGGGCCACATAGCTGACCTAAGACAAGTGTTAGAGCGGACGAGGAAGTATGGCCTGAAGATGAATCCGCTTAAGTGCGCATTTGGCGTATCGACCGGGTAGTTCCTGGGATTTCTTGTTCATGAAAGAGAAGCATAAATGCTATCAAGAGAATTCAGCCTCCAAAGGACAAGAAACAACTCCAATCATTGATCGGCAAAATAAATTTCATCAGGCGGTTCATAACTAATCTCTCAGAAAAGATGGGGCCGTTCACACCATTGCTTCGGCTAAAAGTCTATCAAACATTCACATGGGGGGCAGAGCAGCAAAAGGCGTTAGACAACATAAAAGATTATCTGAGTTCCCCTCCAGTTTTAATGCCTCCACAAAAAGGAATACCATTTAAGCTGTACCTATCAGCCAATGACAAGTCAATCGGCTCCGTTTTAATCCAAGAGGTTGAGGGCAAAGGAAAAGCCATCTTCTATCTCAGCCGACGGTTGCTAGACGCGGAAACAAGGTATTCACCTGTGGAGAAGCTATGCCTATGCCTCTATTTTTCATGTACGAAGTTAAGGCATTATCTGCTATCCAACGAGTGCACAATAATCTGCAAAGCCGATGTAGTTAAGTACATGTTATCGGCTCCAGTGCTGAAAGGAAGAATTGGGAAATGGATTTTTGCGTTAACAGAATTCGATCTAAGGTATCAGGCACCAAGGGAAGTCAAGGGACAAGCCATAGCCGATTTCATTGTGGAGCACAGAAATGACTCGATCGGCTCAGTGGAGATTGTGCCTTAGACTTTGACGTTTGACGGCTCGGTTTGCACCAACGGCTGTGGCATCGGCTTGGTCATTATTTCACCCAGGGGGGCAAGCTTCAAGTTTGCTTTTGCTATCAACCCCCACGCTACAAACAACCAAGCCAAATACGAAGCCGTCCTTAAAGGATTACACCCACACAAGGAAGTTGAAGCCGATGCCATCGAAGTAATGGGAGATTCATTGTTGGTCATCAGCCAATTATCAAGAGAATACAAATGCAAAAACGATGCGCTGATGGTCTATTTTCAGCAATGCCGGGAATTAATGGACGGTTTTCAGCTAGATACTTTGAAACACATCCCCAGAGAGCAGAATACAAAATCTAACGATTTAGCTCAAGGGGCATTGGGCTATCGGCCGATGTTGAAAGAGATTGACATAAAAGTTGCAGCCATTACAGCCGATGATTGGAGGTTTGAAGTTTATAGCTACCTCAAAAATCCCTCTCAATCGGCTACAAGGAAATTACAATACAAAGCGTTAAGATATGTGTTGCTCGATGAAGATCTGTACTATCGGACGATTGATGGTGTGCTACTCAAGGGTTTGGGTGCCGATCAGACCAAAGTGGCCGTCAGAGAAGTGCATGAAGGAATCTATGGTACACATCAATCGGCCCACAAAATGAAGTGGCTGCTTCGCCGAGCAGGGTATTTCTGGCCGACGATGCTGGAGGATTGTTTCAAGTATTACAAGGGCTACAAGGATTGTCAGAAGTTTGGCGCCATACAACGAGCACCAGCGTTGGCTATGAACCCAATTATTAAGCCTTGGCCGTTCAGAGGATGGGGCATTGATATGATCGGCCAGATCAATCCACCCTCAAGCAAAGGGCATAAATTTATTCTGGTGGCGACAGATTACTTCACGAAATGGGCGGAGGCGATTCCCTGAGGAAGGTGGATTCTAAGGACGCAATCGAGTTCGTCAAAGAACATATTATCTAACGATTTGGCGTTCCACAAACGATAACAATAGACCAGGGATCTATCTTCGTATCGGATGAGTTTGTTCAGTTTGCCGACGGCATGGGGATCAAGCTGCTTAATTTTTCGTGATACTACGCACAGGCCAACGGACAAGCCGAAGCCTCAAATAAAAGTTTGATTAAGTTAATTAAAAGAAAGATCTCTGAGTACCCTAAACAGTGGCACAGCCGATAAGCCGAATCACTGTGGGCGTATCGGATGGCATGCCACGGGTCAATTCAAGTCCCTCCGTACAAGCTGGTCTACAGACATGAGGCAGTGCTACCATGGGAGAGCGTCGTCGGCTCAAGGCACATTCAGCAACAGGATCAACTTACAGCCGACGATTATTATCACCTGATGGTGGACGAATAAGAAGACTTAGTTCTATCTAGGATGAGGGCCTTGGAAAAAGTTACAAAGGATAAAGAACGAGTAGCCAGACATTATAATAAAAAAGTGGTGCCTAAATCTTTCGAGGAAGGCGAACTCGTTTGGAAATTGATACTGCCGATTGGATCTAGAGATAACAAATTCGGCAAGTGGTCACCAAATTGGGAAGGGCCTTTCAAGATCCACAAATGCGTCTTTAAAGGAGCTTACATGCTAGAAGGGCTGGATGGAGAAGTATTTGGAAGGGCTGTTAATGAAAAATACCTGAAGAAATACTACCCAAGCGTATGGATCAACTCGTGATTCGGCTCTGGTTGCTTAGCCGATTTACGACAGCCGATGTCTTGATTCAATAGGGCATCGCCTTTAGGCATTTTTTCTGCAACATTTTTCCTGAGTTTTCTACGATCGGCTAATGATTGGCCGACAGTGACAGCAATGATGCGCGAACGGCTCGAATTCACAATTTTGTCAACACCGAAGCTATCAACAAAATGTGGGGGCATATACGTAAACGAGTCGATTGCAAAATTGGGAAATTCTAAACCTTTTTGGGGTAATTCACGTGCGGTCGAAGCCGATCTCATCCACGAACACAACTGCAAAAGATTAATAGGCTGTACTACACAAAGTTAAAGCCGATTACAAAGTTCGAGCAAGTTGATCAAAGTTAAATCCAATTACAAAGTTCAAGCCCATTACAAAAGTTTGACAAATATATTATAGGAGGCAGTAGCCGATTTCATAAGGATAAAATGTTACAAGCTCATTGCTTCAAGAAATCGACTATGGCCGACAACGCCGTCCGCCTGATCTGGTCCACCTCCTCAATGGCCCTGGCGTCGTCGGCCTCAGACCCAGCCACTGGCCGGATGCCCCTCACCAGGTCCCGTAGATGTGCCACAGCCGCCTTGATACTTTGGCGTTGAGATTCGATTTCGGCTGGCAGACTGGTCATGTACTCCTTGTGGACGTCGATCTCGTTCATGACTTGAACGAGATCGGCCATCAGCTGATCTTGGCGTGAGAGGAGTTGCTCAAGCTTGGCCGCTGGCTCAGTCTTCAGGCGGTCGAAAGCGGCTTTTCGGCTCTCAATGGCGTCCTTGGTCGACTGGAGGGTTGCCGACCACGCCTGGTTCTCGTGACGGTCGGCTATCCACTGCCGTGCCTGTTCATACTTGAGTTGGTGGGCTTCCATGAAGGTAGCCGGCACGATGGCGTCGGCTAGAGCTTCCGGCAGCTGGCCTTGGATTTCCCTGAAGCGCGCGCGTATTGAACCGCTGTCGACCACCAGCGTGTCCAACGAGGCCTCCAGCCGGTTACCGATGTCAGCCAGGGTAGCCCTCAAGTCCTCGGCCGACGTCACCAATGCCTCCTCGCCGATTTCGCCGGACTCCTCGTACTCTGACAAGTCAAAGTTGAGGAGGTCGGCTATGTTCTGCAAAGAGGAAGATGATTAGAAGACATTGAGCTGACAGAGCCGATCATCAAATTCAGTCGATTTACCATGGGCACCGGGGTCGGTGCGGTCGGCTCGGCTGGTTTGCCGCCTGCAGCCATCGGGGCCTCTTCGTCGGCATCGTTGCCGCCGCCCGCGGCAGTCACAACATGCTCGCTGGACGCCTGGGGGCAGCCGGCAGAGATCGTGGGGACTGCAATGGAAGAGTTAGCGGTCGAGTCGGCTAATTTCTACAAATTAAGTTGCAAGACACGATTACCGATGGCACGTGACGTGGAGTGTGGCCGGCCAATTTCTTGACATGAGAAAATTTGTTCGGTCAGATGCAAGTGACATCATCATAAAGCCGAATTTGGTGAAGTGAGGACTTACCGGCCGATTTTTCGCCGGGGGACTGGGGACCGGCGGCCGCTGGCGACGGCGTCGAGGAACTGCACGACGGCCGGTGGTGAAGTGAAGTCTTGGCTCACCACTCCCCTCGTTTCAATCTTATCGGCATAATAAAAGCCGATGGGAATTGCCCAAGACCAAACTGTCTCGCCGCTGACACCAGGTAATAGAACTCGTAGCTTTTGGCCACTGATCGGCCCTGGTGGATCCCGGTCGGCAAGATGCAGGGGCACAGAGCGGCGACGAACAGCTCCCTGCACCTCGGGTTGTCGGCCGAGTTGATGTCTTCCCAATTGAAGTCGGCTGGCAACTCGAACTGTCCCTGGTCCCGGTAAAAGTACCACGTGCGGTTCTCGCGAGACAGCCCGTCGTAGAGAGCAATGAACCATTCGGCCAGCAGGTCGGCCGATTACCTTGAGCCCGCATGAGCAGCTGCTACTTCTCCGTAGCTCATGCATCTGGTGGTGGTGATCTGGTTGCTGTCCTTCTCTTCAATCGGCTCCAGCCTTGGGAAGACGACCTCGGTCTGGGGCAGCCGACCAGCTATTTTCTGCGTTGCCAACACCAGCCAGATCTGTAAGAACCACCAGGGGCCGCCGGTGTTGACTGGGGCATTGGCGGCTATCTTTGCGGCGGCCTGATGCAGCATTTGATACAAGTAGCCGAGGAGGTACTTCCCCAGTGCGAGCTTGCCCCCGTCGGCCAGGATTTCGGCTACCACCTTCCAGTTGGCGGTCGGCCCGTAGCTCGATCAAAAATGCGGCGTGCTCCCTGTGGCCGACGGATCCATCTTTCATGTTTTGGGCGATGAAGCCGCTCCACTCGCCGATGGCCTTGGTTTTGAACTAATGCTGCCCTTTCGGCTCAGGTTGCTGGGGTTAGCCGACACCTAGATGTCCAGCCCGATCGTCATGTACACGTCGGCCAGTGTGATGGTCATCGGCCCTTGCCGGAAGATGAAGGCGTTGAAGCTATCGTTCCAGAAATATGTCGCAGCCGATAGAAGCGGCTCGTCCATTTCCATGTTGGCAACGGACAGAGCCAGGCATTGGGCGATCCCAGTTTCCTCCCAATGAGTGTACTTGGCCGACCGCACCCTCTTGTACCATTCGACCCAGGCGGCGTCGGTGGTCGGCCATGATTTGAAGGTCCCATTCTAGTGGGCGAGGGATGGCTTGTTGGTATTGAAGGGAATCCTGTTGGTCTCGGCCATGATAACATCGGCTGGATCGGTGTTGCCGATGGGGCCGAGAAAGTACCTCTGTGCTTGGGTCAAATTGGGGATGATCACTTGATGTGACAGGTGCTACAGTGTGAAAGAAAGAAACTCTAATCAGCAATGGCTAAACGCTACAATTTGAAAGGGGAGAAAAGTGCTAGAAGCAGGATGAATGCAACAAGGCTGGAAACATAACTAGAGAAATAAATCCAAAGAAAAGGAGTTCTGGAACAGCGGGTGTACCTCAGGGAACTCGACGATGGCGGCGGCCGGTGCGGCGGCGATGGTCGGTGCGGCGGCAACGGCTAGTGCGGCGGCGGTGGCCGGCGCGACGGAGGTGCTTGACGCGGCGGCGGTGGAGGCTATCGGAGTTGTTGGGGGTGAAGATGAAGTCCAATTCGTGAAAGGCACTGAGATTTGATGGATGTCGGTGAACCGCCGGAGAGGAGAGACTTGGTTGCGAGGTGTTAGTGGGTTTTGAAAGCATAATCGTTTCGGTTGAAGTGAAGGGCTATTTAAAGGGCACTCAGGGCAGTCGAAGCGGTTTAGGTCAAGAAAAGAGCGGGAATTTGAACAGACAAGCAAATCCGTAACACTTCGTATCACGGACTTGGGAGGCATGTGTTAACACCGAAATTTGGTAATTGAATCCCTAAGTCCTAAGAAGGGTGAAGCAAAATCTGATCAGCTGGTTTGGCAGAGAAACAGAGGCCGCATCGGCTGAGAAGTGATCGGCTGTGAGGCCAATCGGCTAAGGTTGGATCGGACAAGGGCGGCCGATAGTCGATTCTACGATCGAGAAGATAAAGCCGTTTCGGTGCAGCAGTTTGAAGATAAATAGAAGATTCGGTTATTAGATTGCAACTTAAGTGATATTGCCATCTCTGGATAGAGTCCTGTAACGGCAATTGTATCTGTAATTTAGGAGTTTGTTTAAACTGTTAATTGTAATACGACGTCATATTTTAAATAGTAGTTTAGATAGAGTCCAGGGTTTGTACATATAATTTTATCTTGGGTATAAATAGGACCTGAGACTCCCTGTAAAAAAGAGGACAACACAATCAATAAAACCTTCGGCGCATCGCCAACCTTTTTCTTCAGACGAGCAATTTGTTTGGCTACGGGCTGCATCGTTTCGATCCCCAAATCTAGGTAAATGCTTGTCATTAGTGATATGGTCTGTTGTTTCTAGTGCTTCCATCGTAATGGCACATTAGATTCAAGAGCTTATACTACGCTATTTATCATATAGCGCATATAAATTAGATCAATGTTTAGATCTATCCTGCCATTGGCTGGTTTCGTCAAGAACTCGCAGCTAATAAGGCTAGATCTAAAGGTTGACTGGTTTATATGCGGTATCCACCGTCTCGAGAAATATAAATCGGCTAAAACAGATCGGGTTGTTCTTTTTATACTTAATGCTGCATTAACGTTGACCTATTAAGTCATTTTTAGAACTTCCGATGATCTGTTCGACTAGATTTATATTGTTTAGAGACAATGCCGAGGTTTCAGCCGGCCTTATCCGCCCTGACATGTTTCTTTTAATATATTCATTATTAGAATTATGTTAGGACCGCCTTTTATATTAAGATCCCATTCTTGTTGGATGTCATTAGCCGAAATCGGCCTACCATCAATAGTCGACGGCCGATTTCCAAGGCAACGTGCATCTAGCTCAAGAATGATATCTTTTCATAAGATTCGTCGGAGTACTAGCCATTTCATTGTTAGCTTTCCAGTATCGGCTTGGTTATCGATTCATATATTTATTATCCCTTACTATATTTGGGTTAAACGGCTGATGCTGTCTCGGTGTAGCCGATCCATTCCAGTCGCTTGGCTTAAATATATTTTAGGATAGTATATATATGCTCATGGATTCCCTCAGCCGATCCAATGGGGATCTAACCTAACACAACACATATTTCTTTGTTTTCCTTGTTGGTTAACAGATCAAACCAACTGGCATGCCCTGCACCGCACAGGCAGCCGAGGCCAGCGCGTGAGAGAAATTTCTCGTCAACAGGTATAAGCCAAGACTCCACCTAATACTTCTTCGTCAAGAGCTTCACTGACTAGAAGGGGGAAGATTGACCAAGGATGAGTACAACTATCATACTCAACAAGCCACACCGGAAAATGCACTTAATGCAATGGAGTACAAGGAATTCATTTATAAGGGTTATTTTTCAGCAAACAAGGATTTCGAAACATTTAATTATTGAAAGGCGTTTTTAATCAACCACGACAACACAATCTCGCCTTAAACTAGGCCCACAGGTGATAAATCCAGAATAAACGCTCTAACTTTGGGTCATTGCTAGGCTTGCCCATAACCAAGGGCGTGACTATTCGAATAGTTTATACTCTACCCAGAGTTGTACATTTTTTTCCCACAATACGTAGTCTTGACTAGACGTCAGTCGTGCATCGTAAGACCGGAAAGGTACCTGAGAAGTCAAGATCGCGACATAACCCATCGCTTATTACTGCCCTAAACAAAGAAGACCTACATAGACCTCTCCCATCAGGTGCCCTGGGTTGAGCAGACAATCTATGCCTCCAGGCATCTTGACTCGTTCTGAGCCTTCACTTGCCAGAGATGTTGACCCCACGAAGGGCTTGATCCATTCCTATCTGTGTCTTCCTTATTCATGACCATACTAAACGATGCATTAAGCCTTACCCAATAAACATGTGATGGTACAAAATATGCTTTGCAACCGTGCCTCGAAGACTGGTCCTTATGATGCCCGAGGTGCGACTAGCTAAACCAAGCACCTCAAGCCTAGCCGAAAACAAGTTTGAGAATTTTGAAAGGGGAGTTCAACATGTCCAGGCTAACAAGCCTCTAATCCATCATTAAACCAAATTATAGTGTTAGTCCCAAAGTCCAGATATTACGAAACATCTATTTATTTCTAATAGAGCATTTCTAAGCATAATCCTAAAATTTCTAATAAGCACGAGATATAGAGTTCTCACTAGATGGTTTTTGTTACCTAGGGTTGTCAAAGGTAATTACATAATATTTAGTAAATAAGGCCTTCACACGAAAATGTGTGAAAGGATAAATAAAATAATTAACATAGTAAATTTAGTAAAGGGAATTCAATAATTTAAATTAAAATATTTTTCACAAATTTGAATTTAGTATGCTCAAGGAGAGCATGACTTGCCTTGCTCAGAGAAAAAGGGGGCTTCTGAAGCTTCAGCAACGGACTCGAACTGCATCACAGGAATCTCCAAAACAACAACAACTACTACATAACAAAAAACAAGGCTACAATGCTAAGAAAGAAATGGCAACAATACATAAAACAACAAACACGGGTTCTTTAAATTATAACAAAAATTAAGCAACTTGAAGGGGTCAGGTAGGAGCTTGTATGACCGAGAAACGACCATCTGAATTTTAGGTGTAATTTAAATGGAGATTTCTGAATTGTTTAAATATTATTGCGCCATTAAATTATGTGTAATGCAATATCGCTTGAGGAGAGAAAGGATCGAGCGACTGGCAGCGGGGACCCATGGGTCAGTGTTAACACTGGAATTTGGTAATGGGGTTCCTAAGTCTTAAGAGGGCAAAGTGGAATCGGATCGGCCGAAGGCAGGAGTCGTATCGGCTAAAAGAGTGATCGGCTGCAGGGCTGGTCGGCTGAGGATGGATTGAATGGGAACAGCCGACAGCCGATTCCGAGTTCAGAAGAGATGGAAATGTGTCCAACGCAGAAACTTGAAGTGGAGATTCGGTTGTTAATTGCGCGTTTAAAGATATTGCCACTTATGGATGGAGTCCTGTAACGGCAATTGTATTTGTAATTTAGGAGTTTGTTAAATTGTTAGTTGTAATACATTATGGATCCCGCTAGGGATGGCATGATGTTTAAAAAGTAGTTTAGATAGAGTCCAAAGTTGTTACAGATATTTGTATCTTGGGTATAAATAGGGCCCGAGACCCTCTGTATCAGGAGGATTCAATCAATCTAATCTTCGGCGCATCGCCATCCTTTTCCTTTCGGACGAACACCCTGTTTGGCTTTGGGCTGCATCGTCTCGATCCCCAAACTCAGGTAAATGTTTGTCGTTAGTGGTGAGATTACTTGTTTCTAATGCTTCCATCGCAATGATACATTGGATTCAATAGTTTTACTGCGACATATATCATATAGTTCATATGAACCCGTTCGGTGCTTAGATCTATCTTGTAGTTGGCTCATCTTGTCGAGAGTATGTGGTCAACAAGGCTAGGTCTAAGGGTTGGTTGGTTCGTATGTAATATCTACCATCTCACGAAGTGTAAGTCGAAAGTAATAGATTGGATGTTTCTTTTGATACTTAATGCTGCATCAAGACTGAACTATTGAGTCGTCTTTAGAACCATCGGTGATCTATTCTTTTGGATTTACATCATCTGGAGATAGCGTCGGGGTTTCAGCCGACCTTATTCACCCTAATGTGCTTCTTTTAACATGATTGTTATTAGATCTGTAATAAGGGCTATTTTTTATGCCTAGATCGTGCTTGCTTACGTCTTTGATCTAGGAATATTGTGTCTACACGAGGTTCACTGGAATACCAGCCGATTTGATGCTAGCTTCCCAGCGTCGGATAGTCTATGGATCTGTATATTTATTATTCTTCGTTATATTTGGGTCGGACAACTGGTGATCGTCTCGGTGTGGCCGATGCGTTTTGGTCGCTTGGCCCAAATATGGTTTGGAATAACATATATACGTTCATGGATTTCCTTGGCCGATCTCGCGGGGACTTGACTTAACGCTTAACGAACATTTCCTTGTCTTCTTTCTTGTTGATTGGCAGATCAAATCAACTGGCACGCTCTATACATTGTAGGCGGCTAAGAAGGACCTGCACTGGAGTCAAGCAGATATCCCAGGCCAGCGCGTGAGAGAGATTTCTCGTCAACACGCTTCTTGGCACGCCCAGTGGGACTGTCTTTGTCGGCTTGACTTGGGCGAATAGACTCTGCCGGCAAGATGGTCGATTCCAAGATCTCTGGCATCACACAGGACAATATCGTACCTGTAAAGATGAATCAACTTTCGGCTGAGCAGCAAGCCGAATATAAGAAGATGGTGGAGGAACTCCAGAATAATTATCTTCAATCCTTCACCCAAACGAGGTCTGGAACTGTGCACCAAAAGTACAAGTTCAGCCTCAACGATACCAAGGCATCCTCATCAAGTGACACAAAAGGCAAACAGAAAGTGGAAGAGCCGACTCAAGTGCAGGATGATCAAGCCGTGTACTCTCTGCAAGATCGGATCGACTCGGCTGTCCATCACGCGCTGGTCGACCAGAGCAGCATCCTGGTCAACACCCTCAATAATATGATTTCTCACGTGGTTGATGCCAAGGTGGCCAAGCAGCTGCAAAGGGGCCCCACATATTTCACGGATGGCCAGTTTCCTGGTTACAGGACACTAGTCACCCAAGATCGGCCGCTTCCACTAATAGCGCAACCCAACCCACCAGGAGGAGTCAGCTACTTGAGTCTAAGTGAGACGGCCGTAAGACCAGCGGTCACTATTTGAAACCGACAACAACCATTGCCGCAAGGTCAACTCGACAACCTGTTCCATAAAATTCGGCAGCCAAAGCCGATTGATCATGGCAGACGGCAGAATGTCGGGGGCCGACAGCTGTTCCTAGACCCGCCAACGCCGCAACAGGAACTTCGGCTGCCGCCCGCTGATCATCGCTACCAGTACCAAGGGGGCCGTCAGGATCACAATTACCGACCTCAGACACCGCCACAGATGTATCGGCAAGCACACATGCCGTATGACCCATATGAGCCGATACAGGAAGATAATAGGGCCTGGCCGAACTAATTGCAGACGTTATGCGGGATCAGTTCGGCCTCAAACCGAAAGACTCAGGGAATATGTATCGGTACCCCTATCCGGAACATTTCGAAAGGGTCCCGCTGCCCAACCGATACAAAATCCCGGACTTCTCCAAATTCTCAGGACAAGACAATGTCTCTACCTACGAGCATGTCAGCCGATTCTTGGCACAGTGTGGTGAAGCATCGGCTATTGACCCCTTGAGAGTTCGGCTATTTCCCCTCTCTTTCAGGATCGGCCTTCACTTGGTTCTCCTCGTTGCCTTACAACTCAATTCAGAGTTGGGACGATCTTGAGAAATAGTTTTACAGCTATTTTTATTTCGGCAACCATGAAATTAAGTTGTCGGACCTCACTAGCGTCAGGCAGAAACACAATGAATCGGTTCAGGACTACATTCAACGCTTCAGAGAAATGAGAAACCGATGCTACAGCCTGGTGCTATCAGACGCCCAGCTGGCCAATTTAGCCTTCCATGGTTTGATCGCACCGATCAGGGAACGATTCTCTGCGCAGGACTTTGATAGTCTAGCCCACCTGGCGCAGAAGGTAACGGCCCATGAACAACATTTCCAAGAAACCAGGAAGGCCGTCAAAACCGTAACGCAAGTCATCGTCGATTCAGATTATGGGTCCGACGATGATGAAATGGAAGTGGCGGCTGCCGAATGGGCTAAGAACAAGAAGGCCATCGTCGCAGTGGCTGTCAAGACACTAAAGAAGAAAAATACGATTTTGACATCACTAAAGCCGACAAGATCTTTGATTTATCGCTCAAGGAGAAACAGATTCAGCGCCGTAAAATCATGTGATCCCGTTGGCCAAAGAATTGAAAAAGAAGAAGTACTGCAAGTGGCACAACTCCACATCCCACGCCACGAACGATTGCAAAGTCTTCGGCAAGCAAATCCAGTCGGCCATCGAGGCCGGGAAGTTAAAGTTTGCCGACTCAAGCCGTCCATGAAAGTAGACGGCAATCCGTTCCGGTCAACACAGCCCATGCCAGCCTCGGCGAGCGATCGACAGACGAATGGCGCACGGCTTAGCCGATACGTTGATCGAGGCCGAAACAGGAGAAGACCAGACTGGAAACCACACTGCATAGATTAACATGGTGCGCCCAGTCATCAGATCGGCTGGCCGACAGCCGATCCACGAACGAAGCCGATATCACCATCAATATCAGTCTCGGCATGAAGAAATTTACGATGAAGCACCTCGTCGGCACGAGCCAAGAGTCCAGAGCCGACGGAACATGGCGAGCCATGATGATCCACATTGGCATTGCGGCTTCTTCAGGCATTGCTGGGAATCCGGCATGAGACTACCAACATTGGAAGATTGCCCAGCATGTAACGATCACCATAGCGCTGACGAACGCGGGAGTTCGTCGTCTGCAACCCCGGTCCGGTTCATCCCCAGAGCTGTCAAACTAAACCGAAGACGGCGACCTGTCCACGATCGGCTCGGTCCGATCCATCAAGACTTCTTCATCGACGAGAACCAGGATGGAGACAATCGCGGTAAAAAGAAGCCGACGATGAGGGATCGGCCAACCCCCAATGGTGCCCGTCCGATCTATTTACAAAGACCCAGAAGAGGAGAATTCAACGCCTCAAGCGTGAAGGAAGAGAGGACGAGGTGAGACAAATGATATACGAACAACGCCGTCGGCTGGGCAAGATCAAAAGACGGTGGGTACCCAAGCAGGAGAACGCTATGGCCATCGAAGAACAAGCCGAGGAAAGTCCAGCCGACCGAGCCAGAAGGGCAGCCAAAGGGAAAAGTAAAGCGACCGCATCGGTTAACATGGTCTTCGTATTGCCGGCCGAGTTCAGCGCCCCTGAAGCTGACGCAAGTGCTATCGAAGATGACCCGACAAAACTAACAATCTCGCCGGACCAGGCCATCTTCGACAAGCCCGAAGGGACCGAAAATCGGCATCTGAAACCGTTATACGTTAAAGGATTTGTTAACGGCAAGCCGATCTCCAAAATGCTGGTCGATGGGGGAGCGGCAGTCAACCTAATGCCTTACGCAACTTTCAGAAAACTTGGAAAAGGGGCCGAAGACCTGATAAAAACCAACATGGTACTCAAGGAATTCGGCGGCAACCCATCGGAGACCAAAGGCGTTCTCAACGTCGAACTGACCATCGGCAACAAAACTGTGCCCACAACGTTTTTTGTCATCGACGGGAAGGGGTCTTACAGCCTGTTGCTCGGAAGGGACTGGATCCATGCTAACTGCTGCATCCCTTCTACAATGCACCAGAGTCTCATCCAGTGGGACGGCGATAAGATCAAGATCGTACCAGCCGACAGGTCAGTTAGTATCGTCACTGCCGATTTGCCACTTTGGGAAATCGAAGGCATCGAATGTTTATCTGGGAAAGCCTGGCAAGCCGATTTTCTAAACGTGTCCAATTCAACGATACAGCCCATCGGAAGCGACGAGCTGCAGCTGCTGCTTTGAACAAGACATGGTGGAGGGCTCCAGCGTGCTCGGCATAGCCACCACGGACGAAGACGATGGCAAGTTAGGACAAGGCTTCACATCGGCCGACGAGTTAGAAGAAATCGACATCGGCTCTGGTGATAAGCCAAGGCCGACGTACATTAGTAAAAATTTATCTTCTCATTGTAGATCCCAGCTTATTGATTTATTAAAAGAATATAAAGATTATTTCGCTTGGGAATACTTCGAAATGCCCAGTCTTAGCCAATCGATAGTGGTCCATCAGCTGCCAATCAAGGCAGGATATCGGCCGTTCAAACAACCTCCCAGGAGGTTCAAGGCCGACCTGTACGACGCAATTAAAGCCGAAATCACTCGGCTATACGACGCAGGGTTCATTCGGCCTTGCTGATATGCCGAATGGGTCTCTAATATCGTCCCGGTACTGAAGAAGAACGGCAAACTTCGGGTATGCATCGACTTCAGAGACCTAAACAAGGCGACCCCAAAAGACGAATACCGATGCCAATAGCCGACCTACTTGTCGATGCTGCCTCAGCCACAAAATCATCGCTTCATGGACGGCAACGTGGGATACAACCAGATATTTATGGCTGAGGAGGATGTCCACAAGACAGCTTTTCGATGCCCGGGTGCGATCGGGCTCTACGAGTGGGTGGTGATGACGTTCGGCTTAAAGAACGCTGGGGCAACATATCAAAGAGCGATGAATTACATCTTTCACGACATGATTGGCGCACTATGACGACGTCGTTGTCATGTCAAGAGAAACAGAAAGCCACATTGCAGATCTGAGGCAAGTGCTTGAGCGGACGCGAAAATATGGATTGAAGATGAATCCGCTTAAATGTGCGTTCGGTGTGTCGGCTGGGCAATTCTTAGGGTTCCTCGTTCATGAAAGAGGAATTGAAGTCACACCAAGAAGCATTAATGCCATTAAGACAATTCAACCCCCTAAGGATAAAAGACAACTCCAGTCATTAATCGGAAAGATAAACTTCATCAGACGGTTCATAGCTAACCTCTCAGAAAAAATGGAGCCGTTCTCACCATTGCTTCGGCTTAAGGCCGATCGACATTCACATGGGGGCGAGCAACAAAAGGCGTTAGACGACATAAAAGATTATCTAAGCTCCCTCCGTTCTAATGCCCCCACAAAAAGGAGTGCCATTCAAGCTGTACCTGTCCGCCGACGACAAGTCAATTGGCTCCGTTTTGATCCAAGAAGTCGAAGGCAAGGAAAGGGCCATTTTCTATCTCAGCCGGCGGCTACTAGATACAGAGACCAGGTATTCACCCATCGAAAAGTTGTGTCTGTGTCTATATTTCTCATGCACAAAGTTAAGGCACTATCTGCTGTCCAATGAATGCACGGTAACTTGCAAAGCCGATGTAGTCAAGTACATGCTATCGGCTCCAGTGCTCAAAGGGAGGATCGGAAAGTGGATCTTCGCGCTGACCGAGTTCAATATGAGGTATCAGGCTCCAAGAACAGTAAAAGGACAGTCCCTAGCCGATCTCATTGTGGAGCATAGAAATGATTCAATCGGCTCCGTGGAAATTACGCCTTGGACTCTGACTTTCGATGGCTCGGTATGCACCAACGGCTGTGGAATCGGCTTAGTTCTTATCTCACAAAGGGGGGCAAGCTTCGAGTTCGCTTTCGCCATCGACCCCCACGCTACGAATAACCAAGCCGAGTATGAAGCCGTTCTCAAAGGGCTAATTCTACTTAGGGAGATGGAAGCTGACACGGTCGAGATAATGGGAGACTCGTTGCTCGTCATCAGTCAATTATCAGGAGAATATGAGTGCAAAAACGACGCACTGATGATCTATCATCAACGATGCCAGGAGTTAATGGAAGGCTTTCGGCTAGTCACTTTGAAGCATATTCCCAGGGAGCAGAACACGGAGGCCAATGATTTGGCTCAAAGGGCATCAGGCTACCGGCCGATGCTGAGAGACATCGACATAGGCATCGCCACCATCACAACCGACGATTGGAGATTCGACGTCTACAATTACCTCAAAGACCCTTCTCAGTCGGCCACAATGAAACTACGATACAAGGCACTACGCACGTATTGCTCGACGAAGATTTATACTATCGGACAATCGATGGCATACCGCTCAGTGTGTTTGGGCGCCGATCAAGCCACAGTGGCCATCGGGGAGGTACACGAAGGAATCTGCGGCACGCATCGGCCGGCACACAAAATGAAATGGCTACTTCGTCGAGCCGGGTATTTCTGGCCGATAATGCAAGAAGATTGTTTTAAATACTATAAAGGATGCCAAGACTGCCAAAAGTTCGGCACGGTACAACGAGCTCCGGCGTCGGCCATGAACCCAATCATTTAGCCGTGGCCCTTCAGGGGGTGGGGCATTGATATGATCGGCCAGATCAATCCACCTTCAAGCAAGGGGCACAAGTTTATCCTAGTGGCCAAAGATTATTTCACAAAATGGGTGGAAGCGATCCCCCTCAGAAAAGTGGATTCTAAAGACGCAATCGAGTTCGTTAAAGAACACATCATCTACCGATTCGGCATTCCGCAAACGATAACGACCGACCAGGGGTCCATCTTTGTTTCGGACGAGTTCATTCAGTTTGCCAACGGCATGGGGATCAAGCTACTTAACTCTTCACCATATTACGTGCAAGCCAACGGTCAGGCCGAAGCTTCCAACAAAAGCTTGATCAAGCTGATCAAAAGAAAGATATCCGAACATCCTAAGCAGTGGCACACCTGATTGGCTGAATCATTATGGGCGTATCGGATGGCATGTCACGGATCAATCCAAGTCCCCCCATACAAACTGGTCTATGGACACGAAGCAGTACTTCCATGGGAAAGTGTAATCGGCTCAAGACGCATTCAACTACAAGACCAACTCACAGCCGACGACTATTATAACCTCATGATAGACGAGTCGGAGGATCTCACTTTATCCAGAATGAGAGCTTTAGAAAAAGTAACAAAAGATAAGGAACGGGTAGCCAGACATTACAATAAAAAGGTCGTCCCTAAATCATTTGAGGAAGGCAAACTCGTTTGGAAGCTTATACTCCCAATCGGATCCAGAGATAACAAATTCGGCAAATGGTCACCGAATTGGGAGGGGCCTTTCAGGATCCACAAATGTGTCTCCAAAGGAGCTTACATGCTAAAAGGGCTGGATAGGAAGATATTCGGAAGGGCCCTCAACGGAAAATATCTAAAGAGATACTACCCAAGCGTGTGGATCAATGCGTAAGTCGGTTATCGTCACAATAGGCCGACCCACGACAGCCGATGCCTTATAAGGCATCGCCTTTAGGCATTCGCATACACCCTCCCACGCCCCACGATCGGCTCAGGACCCCCCGGCAGAGATAAGAATGAATGATCGCGTCGGACTCACAAATTTTGTCGACATCACAGCTATCAACAAAACTTGGGGGCATACACATGCGCGAGACAGTCAGACAATGAATAGTCGAAAAGACCAAAAAGTCAAGCCGATTTTGACTAATCAAGCCAGGGAAGTTGAAGAACTCTCAAGTTAAACGAAACCAGAAACATTAAAACAAGCTTTATTCAGAATCGGCGCGAAGCCGTCTTTGATTACATGTTCACCAGGTACTCCCTGATGGCCGCCAGGGCTCATTCGATGGGCTCTGCAGTCTCCATCTCTAGAGCATCCAGGATCAGGTGCTCCAACCGAGTGACCCTTATGTCGGTGGTCGTGGTCACTAGCTCGTTGGCAAGTTGGGCTTGCCTACCCTCCAGCCGGTCGAGGTGCGCGAGAGTCGAAGATGCCATGGGGGCAGCAGCCGGAATGCCACAAAGATGGAAAGGCAGCCTGGCCGTCGGGTGACGAGCCTCCAACTCCCTGAAGCGCTTTAGGTGCGCCCTCACTCGTCGGTCCTGACTGACCGATAGCTCGTACAACGTCTCCATGATTTCCAAGATCACCCGAAGCGGGTGAGGCGGCTGCAAGGAAATCCGTCCCTGAGTATTCAAAGAAAGAAAACGGTGAGGGTAGATGAGTTGAGAAACCACCTGGTTCACCGACGAGCTCGAAGACGCCACGAGGAGCCTTGCCGAAAACTTAAAAGACTAGGTGTTCTACTATTGAAAGTTCGTCGCCTTCGGCCGTGAGTCATTCAGAAGAGCCGGGGGAACCCATTTATAGAAAGAAAAGATACGGTTCTTAGATGTGAAAGGTCGCTACCAACCCGAGAGTCAAAGAGATCATCATTATAAGCGTTGGGAATCGTTGAAAAGCCAGCGACTGTGCAAGTCTGGATACCTATCGCCCAGGACTCTCGGGTTCCCGGAGAACAGATTCGAGGGGGTCGGCCTATGAAGACAGGTCGACGATGTAATCGGGTATTGCCGGCCGATGGCTAGCGAGTCGAATGACCGAAAGATAAATGTTGAAGGTCGGGGCGTCATTTCAGAGTGACTTTTGCACTAAACGAGTCGAGACGCCGCGCACAGCCAAGGGGCAGTCCTACGTACAAACATAGCCGATTGTATCTACAAGCACGAATAATACAGGCTATCTGATTACATCGCAAAAACACATGTTGCAGAAACACAAGACGATCTCACAGGGTCAAACGTTTTACAATCTCATTTCTTCAGAAAATCGGCTATGGCCGACAGAGCTGTCCGTCTAACCTGATCGACCTCGCCGATTGCCCTAAGGTCGTCGGCCTCGGACCCCGCCACTGATCGAGTGCTCTACACCAAGCCCCGCAAATGCGCAACGGCCGCCCTGATGCTTTGGCGCTCAGCTTCAACCCTGGCCGGCAGACCAGCCATATACTCCTCATGGACGTCGATTGCGTCTGTAATCTGAACGAGGTCGGCCACCAGTCGATCCCGGCGGGCACGGAGTTGCTCGAGCTTAGCTGCCGGCTCTGTTTTTAGACGGTCGAAGGCGGCCTTCCGGGCTTCAATGGCTTCTTTGGTCGATTGGATGGCAGCCGACCACGCCTGACTTTCACGGCGATCAATAACTCGCTGCCGGGCTCGTTCATATTTTAACTGGTAGGCTTCCATGAAGGTCGCCGGTACGATGGCTTCAGCTACAGCATCCGACAGCTGGTCTTGGATATCTCTGAACCGTGCGCGTATCGAGCCGCAGTCGACCACCAGCGCATCCAATGAGGCTTCCAGCCGGTTGCCGATATCGGCCAAAGTAGCCTTCAGGTTCTCAGCCGACGCCGCAAGCGCTTCCTCGCCGGCATCACCGGGTTCCTCGAACTCCGACAAGTCAAAATTGAGGAGATCGGCCACGTGCTGCAAAGGGGAGAAAGGATCAGGGGCGTGGCAAAACCAATGGTTGGAGCCAGTCGGCTTACCGTCGGCACCATCGTCGGATCGTTGGCTCGGCTGGATCATTGCCCACAGCCCGGCTTCCTTGCCGTTGTTATCATCACCACCCCCAACAGGCGCAGTACGTTTGCCCGACTCCTGGCGGGCGGCTGCTGGAGACCGCGGGAGCTGCAAACAGGAAAAGGGATTAGCGGACGAACCGGTTAATTATCACGAGCAAAGGGGAAGAATCGACACGGCAGAGACAGGCGAGGAATGCGACCGGCCAATTTCTTGAACTGCGAGGGACAGACAAATAAGGTACGAGCGAACGTCGCGAAACCAGGACCAACGAAGTAAAAACTTACGGGAGGACGTTTTGTCGACGGACTTGGGGCTGGCGGAGCATCGGTTGGGGCATTTACCGACTCAGGACTCGAAGCCCCGGTTTCGACCGTCGCCTGGACAGCTGTTGGCGCCTCTTCATCGACAGCAGCATCGAGGAATTGCTCGACGACCGGATCTAAGGGGGGAAGGCTGTCGGCCGAGGCGATCAATTCTGTCTTTTCACCCTTTTGGGGGCAGGCGCAGCTCGACGAACGTGGTGGTGGTGCCATTTTCCTTTTGGCACGATCGGATGACGCACCGCCCTCGCAACAAAGATGAAAGTTTGGGCGCCCCAGCCCGATGGCCGACCGAGCAAGGCCCCCACGTCCGAGTGCCCGGGTTATATTCGATGGGGCGTCCCGAGTCGCTACCGTTGGCCGCTCAGTTTCTGTTTCCTGCAAAGTCGGAGCACGAATGTTAAATCGGCTGATGCACCCGATGAATGAATCATAGGAAAGGAATAATCGGCTGTAAGTAGAGATATACCGAGGGGATCTTATCCGGCAGAAGCGAGTCGATGTAGCAGGACGGCCGTTGGTGAAAAATGTGGCGTTTAAATTTGGACCACCATCGGTCGTAAGCAGCGCTTCTCCTCGTCGACAGGGTGATTCTGTTGGCATCGCTGAAGGGGGGACCGGCTATGTTCAGCAGCCAGTTCATCATCAAATCTTGGCCGACTGCTCCTCTGGTTTCGATCTTATCGGCATAAAAGAAGCCGATGGGAAGTTGCCCGAGACCGAATTGTCTCGCCGCCGATACCGGTAGTAGAATTCATAACTCCGGCCGTTGATTGGCCCCGGTGAACCCCTTGCCAGCACGTGGAGACAAAGAGGCGAAGAACAACTTTCTACACCTTGGACTGCCGGTTGAGTTGAGGTCATCCCATTTGAAGTCGATCGGCACCTCAAAAGATCCTTGGTCGGGGTAGAAATACCAGGTACGGTTGTCGCAGGATAGCCCGTCGTAAAAGGCTGTGAACCAATCGGCCAATAGCTTAGCCGATTGCCTTGAACCTGCATGTGCGGCGGCTCCTTCTCCATAGTTCGTGCATCGCCTGATGGTGATCTGACCACCTTCTTCATCTTCAATTGGCTCTAGCCTTGGGAACCCGGCCCGGCGGGGCCGACCGGCTACGTTTTGGGTGGCCAATACCGCCAGATTTGGAGAAACCACCGGGCCACCGGTGTTGCCGGGCGTTGGCGGCTATTTTCGTGGCGGCTTGATGTAGCATTTGATATGTGTAGCCGAGGAGGTATTTTCCCAATGCAAACTCTGTTCCATCGGCTAAGATTTCGGCCATGATTTGCCAATTAGCGGTCGGCCCACAGCTCGATCCACAGAATACAAATTTTTCCAGCCACATCATCAGAAAGGCGGTGTATTCCCGGTGGCTGACTGTTCCATCTTTCATGTTTTGGGCAATGAAACCGCTCCATCCACCGATAGCTTTGGTTTTGAACTGGTGTTGACCTTTTCGGTTCAAAACGCAGGGATTAGCCAATGGTTCGATGTCCAGCCCAGTTGTCATATGTACATCAGCTAGTGTGATGGTCATCGGCCCTTGCCTAAAGAGAAAGGCATTGAAACCGTTGTTCCAAAAGTAGGTGCAGCCGATAGGAGTGGCTCGTCTTTTCCATGCCGCGATGGACAATTCCAAGCATTGGGCGAGTTTTCTTTCTTCCCATTGGGTGTACTTGGCCGATTGTATGCTCTTATACCATTCGGTCCAGGCTGCGTCGGTAGACGGCCAAGCTTTAAATGTCTCGTTCCAATGGGAAAGAGATGGTTTGGCGGTGTTGAAAGGCATGCGGTTGGTTTCGGCCACGATTACGTCAGTTGGGTCTGTGTCGCCGATAGGGCCAAGGAAATACTTTTCTTCTTGTGTCGGATTGGGGATGAGTATTTGATGAGACAGGTGCTATAGTTTGAAGAAGGGGAGAAAAGTACTGATCAGGAATGATGGTGTTTTATAGTTCGGAATGAGAAAAGTATTAATTGGTAAGGGTATGGGATAAAATACTACTGAAAATTACCGAACGGGTCATTGGTGTAAAGATATTTGGAGCGAGTTGAGAGTAAGATTATAGAGCAAAAGAGAATACCTGAGGGAACTCATTCGTAGTGGCGGCTGGAGCA
Organism: Oryza australiensis; assembly: GCA_019925245.2. Taxonomy (NCBI): domain Eukaryota; kingdom Viridiplantae; phylum Streptophyta; class Magnoliopsida; order Poales; family Poaceae; genus Oryza; species Oryza australiensis. The sequence continues at coordinate 2,031,850 of JAIFGZ020000436.1, forward strand.
GTTCCGGTGGCGGCGGCAGATGGTGTTGCGGTTGCGGCTGGCACGATAGTGGTGGCCGGCGAGTTGGAGGTTCTTGAAATCGCGGCGGAGGCCATCGGGAAGTTCGGAGATGAAGATGGGGTTCGAAGAGCGTGGAAAAGGTGTTGAACGCCGATGGAGTCGTCGGAGGGGAGAGAGAAGGGCAGGAAGTTTGTTTGAGAAGAAAGCCGAGCGCACGTTGAGGGCGTAGGTGTTTCGACCGAGGAAGGTGGATATTTAAAGAGCCCTTGGGGAGAAGCCGAGACGATTTGGGCCAAGAAGGGAGCAAGAGTTTGAATAGGTGAACAAATTCGCAACACTTTATGTTACGGACTTGGGGGGCATGTGTTAACACTAGAATTTGGTAATGGGGTTCCTAAGTCTTAAGAGGGCAAAGTGGAATCAGATCGGCCGAAGGCAGGAGTCGTATCGGCTAAAAGAGTGATCGGTTGCAGGGCTGGTCGGCTGAGGATGGATTGAATGGGAACAGCCGACAGCCAATTCCGAGTTCAGAAGAGATGGAAATGTGTCCAACGCAGAAACTTGAAGTGGAGATTCGGTTGTTAATTGTGCGTTTAAAGATATTGTCACTTATGGATGGAGTCTTGTAACGGCAATTGTATCTGTAATTTAGGAGTTTGTTAAATTGTTAGTTGTAATACATTATGGATCCCGCTAGGGATGGCATGATGTTTAAAAAGTAGTTTAGATAGAGTCCAAAGTTGTTACAGATATTTGTATCTTGGGTATAAATAGGGCCCGAGACCCTCTCGTATCAGGAGGATTCAATCAATCTAATCTTCGGCGCATCGCCATCCTTTTCCTTTTGGACGAACACCCTGTTTGGCTTTGGGCTGCATCGTCTCGATCCCCAAACTCAGGTAAATGTTTGTCGTTACTGGTGAGATTACTTGTTTCTAATGCTTCCATCGCAATGATACATTGGATTCAATAGTTTTACTGCGACATATATCATATAGTGCATATGAACTTGTTCGGTGCTTAGATCTATCTTGTAGTTGACTCATCTTGTCGAGAGTATGTGGTCAACAAGGCTAGGTCTAAGGGTTGGTTGGTTCGTATGTAATATCTACCATCTCACGAAGTGTAAGTCGAAAGTAATAGATTGGATGTTTCTTTTGATACTTAATGCTGCATCAAGACTGAACTATTGAGTCATCTTTAGAACCATCGGTGATCTATTCTTTTGGATTTACATCATCTGGAGATAGCGTCGGGGTTTCAGCCGACCTTATTCACCCTAATGTGCTTCTTTTAACGTGATTGTTATTAGATCTGTAATAACGTCTATTTTTTATGCCTAGATCGTGCTTGCTTACGTCTTTGATCTAGGAATATTGTGTCTACACGAGGTTCACTGGAATACCAGCCGATTTGATGCTAGTTTCCCAGCATCGGATAGTCTGTGGATCTGTATATTTATTATTCTTCGTTATATTTGGGTCGGACGACTGGTGATCGTCTCGGTGTGGCCGATGCGTTTTGGCCGCTTGACCCAAATATGGTTTGGAATAACATAGATACGTTCATGGATTTCCTTGGCCAATCTCGCAGGGACTTGACCTAACGCTTAACGAACATTTCCTTGTCTTCTTTCTTGTTGATTGGCAGATCAAATCAACTGGCACGCTCTACACATTGTAGGCGGCTAAGAAGGACCTGCACTGGAGTCAAGCAGATCTCCCAGGCCAGCGCATGAGAGAGATTTCTCGTCAACAGTCAGACAGCTAGTTTACCATGGACTGCGTTCACACACTATCCACGGGAAGGATAGAGTGAGACCTTAGTTGTCAACTAAAACAAGTGGCTGACAAGCGAGCCTCATGCGAATGCCACATGGGCTGCACATGTGGGCAACCCTGTGGTGGTCACACAGGCATGAGGACACACGGTCACTACACATGCATGCCACTATGGCATGGGCGATAACCGACGCTGGCACATAGGGACCGAGGCCGACAATGACGCTACGAGCATGGCAACGAACTCAGGGAAGTGACGACGCTTCGACTTGACGAAGGCGAGGCGGGAACGACACCGGAGGAAGATGACAATGACAACGACCAGGAACGGATTTTATTTGATGAAGGGAGGACTAACGACGACGACAGCCGGTGGCAGTGCAGGGGAGACCCATCAAGGAGAGCGAGGCCAAGGAGGAGCTTGCTACAACAGGACTGACGACGAAGATGGCGAGGTCGAGGACGCACGGGTGAGTCGGCAGGGATGGTTGGAGGTGGAGAACGACGACGATGGTCATGGGACGTCGATGACAAACGACAAAACCGATCAATGGCTGAGAAAGGAGATGATGCTGTGATTGAAGGGTTACGCGGAAGCTACGCTAGCCGAAAACAAAAAAAAATTCTACCGCGCAAACCAGGAACACTTGCAAGTAAGGGCCGATAGATCGTTACCGATTGGAGTGTGCAGCGGAAACAGCCAATCAGGGCAATCCGATCTGGAACAGTGTAGCCGATTCCCGGAGACAACAGCCGATCAATAGCGCGCAACGTAGCAGCGCCTCTACCGGTATCCACACGTCCGGGGATAGAACGCCCTACACCCGTGTGCTAGCACGCGATGCAAGGCTAGGGTTTGGCTCGAAAGTAGGGAGGGTTTCCGTGGAGATTGATCTCGGCGACTTCGTTGCACGCGATGCAATTGATATATGGCAGCTCTCCACCCTCCCTCCTTTATATAGAGTTGGCCGATCGGGATTAGTAGCCGCTCGGGACTCTATTTTGAATTGGATCTCATCCGTATCTCATATAGAGTTTGGCCGCTCACACGTCGTAAGCCCATAGGACTCTATTTTGAATTGGATCTCATCCGTATCTCATATAGAGTTTGGCCGCTCACACGTCGTAAGCCCATAGGACTCTATTTTGAATTGGATCTCATCCGTATCTCATATAGAGTTTGGCCGCTCACACGTCGTAAGCCCATAGGACTCTATCCGATCGGATCCCTATCCGATCGAGCCGTATCCGAGTCCAACTCGAATGCCTGTTCTTATCCCCTTAAGCGTGCGACCCTGTAGGTTCAGGTATACTCGGTTTCGGCTATAGTCTAACTTAGCCGATCGTCGGCTCGAGTCCAACTCAGCCGACCTGTCAACAGCGGCGCCTAGCAAGACATATTGACACCATAGTATACAAGAATATAATATCGGCTCGAACCTGTAATGTGTACACAAATCCCTTTGCCTCACGATACCGTTAAGCTATAGGCAAGATGTGTGCCATCCCTTCAATAACTTAACCATTCACTCGAACCGTATTGGATTATCCGTCCGTTGATTGACTCCTCAATCAACTTAGCATGGCCATGCATTTCCATAATCCATTACCTCGAGGGGCCGAGATATCTCTCCAAAGGAGGGGCAAATTCCATCTTGATCACTCACATCCCACTCCATGTTTCATAGCAAACCCGAAAACTACCTTTATAACTACCCGCGATTACGGAATAGCGTTTGGTAGTCCCAAAGTAGGCTACTACACATGTTGGAATCCATGGTGATCTCGGTCTAAGGACTTTGTACCAACACTACCCGAGACCAACTAATGGCACATTAATTCTGTAGTGTCTCATGGTGGGTCTATCCAACAATGTGTTCTCCAACACATATGTCCATGTTTATTGATTTGGTATCACCATACCCATGATCTATGAGACATGATCATCAATCAATAAACATGCCGATCTTAGAATCATATTTGTTCCAACAATATGACATATGATCGGGATCGTTTAGAAATAGATTCATACATATCGAGTCTCATAAATAAGTCACGTACTTATTGATCAATACAAGATGTCTATTTCATGGAACCGAATAACACTTTATTCATAAATACATAAACATTGACGTGATATCCAACATCTCCATGTTGCCTCTAGGGCATATCACTAACAATCTCCCACTTGCACTAGAGTCAATCATGTAAGTATCTAATACCCATTGCTCTTGTGTGCGCCTCATGCTTCACCGAGGGAGAGGTTTTGTCGGCGGATCGGCTATGTTGAGATCCGTGTGCACTTTGCATATCTTGACATCACCTCTGTCCACAATCTCGCGGATGAGATGATATCACCGAAGTATGTGCTTCCGAAGCAGCAATGTACTCGGCCTCCGTCGTAGAATCAGCAACGTATCCCGCTTGGAACTCTTCCACTGATCGCGCCTCCGTTCAGTAACACGAACCCGATTGCGATCTATAATCATCCTTGTCTGTTTGGAAGCTAGCATCGGTGTAACCACTTACAACGAGCTCTTCTTCGCCTCCATAGACTAGGAACATATCCTTAGTTCTTCTCAAGTACTTAAGGATATTCTTTACGCGATCCAGTGACCTTCACCGGATCTCTGCTCGTATCCGCTCGTAGCACTCAAAGCGTACGAGACATCCGGGCGTGTACAAAGCATGGCATACATGATGGATCCAATTGCCGAAGCATATGGAACCATACCCATCTTATTCCGCTCATCATGTGTCCGAGGACACCGATTCTTGCTAAGATTAATGCCATGTGACATGGGCAAGAAACCTTTCTTGGAATCATGCATGTTGAACCTTTTCAACACCTTGTCAATGTATGTACTTTGGCTTAATCCAATTAGCCTCTTGGATCTATCTCTATAGATCCGAATGCCCAATATATATGCTGCCTCCCCTAAGTCTTTCATGGAAAAACTATTTTTCAATGAAGACTTGACGGATTCAAGCATAGGGATATCATTTCCAATCGTAATATGTCATCCACATATAAGATTAGAAATACAATTGCGCTCCCACCGACCTTTTGTAAACACAGGCTCTTCTTCGTTTTTGATGAAACCAAACCCTTTGATTACTTCATCAAAACGAATATTCCAACTCCGAGATGCTTGCTTCAATCCATAAATGGATTTTCGTAGCTTGCATATCTTTCCAGCGATTCTGGATCGACAAAACCCCGAGGTTGTATCATGTATACATCCTCGCTTAGGTTTCCATTTAGGAAAGCCGTTTTGACATCCATCTCGCCATATCTCATAGTCGAAATATGCAGCAATCGCTAGGATAATCCGAATAGATTTAAGCATTGCGACGGGCGAGAAGGTTTCATCATAATCAACTCCTTGAATCTCGTTTAAAACCTTTCGCCACCAATCGCGCCTTATAGATGTGAACATTTCCATCCATATCGGCCTTTTCTTAAAAACCCATTTGCACTCAATGGTTTTGACACCATCAGTGGATCAACCAAGTTCCAAACTTGATTGTCGTACATGGATTCTATTTCGGATTTCATGGCTCCAAGCCACTTGTTGGAATCGGGTCCCACCATCGCTTCCTCATAGGCCTTAGGCTCATCGTTGTCTAACAACAATATATCACGTTGTTCCGCACTGTGTACTGTCAGTGCACGACGTGATCTTTCGACTCCGTGGGGTGGTGTATCTACAACCGGTGGCGCAACACTTTGTTCCTCTGTTGTGGTTCCGTGGTCGCCGAAACGTTTTCGGTGTTTCTTGAACTTCTTCAAGATGCACCCTGCTCCCACTAACCCTTCTTGAAAGAAACTCTTTCTCCAAGAAGACACCATGTCGGGCGACAAACACTTTGCCTTGTTCCCGATTATAAAAGTAATATCCCTTAGTTTCCTTAGGATATCCCACAAAGAAGCACTTGTCGATTTGGGTGTGAGCTTGTCGATTGTAAACGTTTTACATAAGCCTCACATCCCCAAATTTTGAGAAAAGACAAACTAGGGGGTTGCCCTGTCCATATCTCATATGGTGTCTTTTCAACCGACTTAGATGGAACTCTATTTAGTGTGAGCGCAATGTTTCAAGAGCATATCCCCGAAGGATAACGGAAGATCACTTTGGCTCATCATCGACCGCACCATGTCCAACAAGGTGCGATTTCTCCGTTCGGACACTCCGTTCCATTGTGGAGTTCTGGCGGAGTCAACGTGGAACAATTCCACAATCTTTCGATGATTACCAAACTCTTGGCTCAAGTATTCCCCTCCACGATCCGATCGTAGAAACTTGATTGTTTTCCCTAAATGATTCTCGTACTTCATTCGGAATTCTTTGAACTTTTCAAAGGATTCGGACTTATGCCTCATTAAGTAGATATAACCATATCTACTAAAGTCATCGGTAAAGGTAATGAAGTACCGATAACCACCTCCGCCGTTGAGCTCATTGGTCCACATACATCGTATGTACGAGTGCCAATAAGTCACTTGCTCTCTCACTATGTCCCGTGAAAGGTGCCTTTGTCATCTTACCAAGTAAACAAGACTCACATGTCTCAAATGATTCAAAATCAAAAGAGTGAAGCAATCCATCCTTATGGAGCTTCTCCATGCGTTTCTTATTTATATGGCCTAAGCGACAATGCCGATAAACGTGGGGTTTATATCATTAGAGAGTTGCCTTTCGTATTAATGTTATAGATGGGAGACGCTTCAAGATTCAAAACGTACAATCCATTCACCAATGGAGCATGAAAATAGAACATATCTCTAAGATATATTGAACAACCATTGTCCATTGATCTAAAATCATATCCTTCCGCTTGCAAACATGAAGCGGAAATAACGTTTTGACATAGTGTTGGAACACAATAACAATTATTCAATTCCAAAACTAATCCCGAAGGTAGATGAAGTGGTATCGTGCCGACAAGAACCGTAGCAACGCTTGCTCCATTGCCGACGCGCAGTTCACCTCGCCCCTTCTCAATCCTCTACTTCTTCTCATTCCCCGCAACGATTTGCAAATATGAGCTACCGATCCGGTATCAAATACCCAAGAGTCGTAGGTGAAGTAGCAAGATTAATGTCTATAACATTAATACCGAAGCGTAAGTCGTACTTTGCTTCTTTTTGAGATCCTCCATGTACTTCTTGCAGTTTCTTTTCTAGTGGCCTGTCTCCTTGCAGTAGAAGCAAACGGCATCTGATGCCGCCGACCCCTTCTTGCCCTTCTTTGCATTAGAGGCACTCGCGATCTCATCGGGAGTTAACTTCCTCTTGGTACAAAGTTTCTTGACAGGTGGTTTGCGCTTTGCCTTCGCATCATCATCACATGATGACCGTTTTCTCGGATACTCTCCTCACTGTCTTTAGCATCCCATGCAATTCAGCCAAGGTCCTATCCATATTGTTCATGTGATAATTCAATATGAATGGCTCGAAGCTCGGAGGGAGCGACTGGAGAATCACATCAGTAGCCAACTCTTGGCTAAGGGGAAAACCTAGTTTTTCCAGACTCTCAATGTAGCCAATCATTTTTATCACATGCGGACCGACGGGATTCCCTCAACAAGCTCGCACGCAAACAAGGACTTCGAGGTGTTGAACCTCTCGGCCCGAGCTTGGTTCTCAAACATGCCACGCAGCCCCGAATAATAGTGTGAGCATCACCGCTCTCATATTGCTTTCGAAGCTCGGGGACATTGTAGCAAGCATGAGACAGCTTATGTCTAGGGCATCATTAGTGTGCTTCTCATAAGCTCTCCGTGCGTTGCTGGCATTATTTGGCAAATCCTCAGATAGGGTACTTCAAGAACGTACTCCTTACGCTCTTGCTTGAGAACAATTCTCAAGTTGCGATACCAATCCATAAAGTTTGTTCCATTTAATTTTTCCTTTTCGAGAATAGATCGCAAATTAAAAGCACCGGGTGTAGTATTAGCCGCCATTTATTCTACAATGAAAAAGCAAAGTTTAGCACAATGTTTATGCTATGTCCATTGTTAAACAATTTAACATTAGACTCCCATTACGTATTTTCCACCTTCCCTCTAGGTTACGTATTGGGTCAAGATCCACATGTTAATTAATTTTCTAGTGAGCTTTGGCATCACCGCTAGAAGATTAATAACATCGGTAAGCAACTCCTTGCTAATCACATCTCTATGTGACTCTTGTTGTTGGTGTGGCATCTCCATGCCCCGCCCCAACCTATGCCCCAAGGCCCAAAACTGTTTTGATAGCCTTGTTAAGTAAACCAAATGCTCCCGCCGTATATGTCCGACATATACCCCTCGTGTTATGATAGAGAATGGCACTGCTTTGGCACCCACCATTGACGAGCATAACGGTGACGGGTGCAACATTTGGAAGGGCATCATTACTACTTAATTTTGTGAGGGATGCTATCCTATCAAACAAACATATCACATATGAAAGCAAGTAGAATATCATGAAATAGTATGGCCCCCTTCACATGGTGATCTCCATCTCCATGCCGGTGTACAGATCTCCATCTTCATCACCGTTCTTTCGAGTGCCGAATGCTTGATTTCTTCAAACTAAGCTACTACTATAGAAGCTCTAATTGAAGATTACATCGACTCGCAGTCGTGAAAGAATATTACAAGCATTGCACGTATGAAAGAAATATTACAGGGATTGCACATATGAAAGAATATTACATGCATCACATGCATCTCATACATCTCATACATACAATAGGGCCATACCATCTCAAAGCATTCTCTGCAAAAACAAGTTAGGCGTAGAAACGTTTTCTACTTATCGCAGAGCTACGGCATCGAGACGACCTATAAGGGGGTACGCACACGGAGATCCAATCTATGAAATCGCTTATGGAAACCATGTCGGCATAATCATATTATGCCGTCCCGATACACTATCAAGGGAGATGGTTTGCGCAGGCGCGAGGCAGCTAACAAGATCGGACTACGAGATAGCTTCGGCATAATCACATTATACCGTTCCGATACACTATCAAGGAACGCTATCTCGAAGCCGACTCAAACCGAGTTCTATGGATATTGCTTTGACGTAATCACATTACGCCGTTCCGATACACTATCAAGGAACGCAATTAGCATGAACTCTCCTCAACAAATCCCGTAAAACCGATTGATCTAATCAACCCGTGCGCAAAACTTGTTCCGATCCAATCTAGAACCCGAACTAAGCAAGAGAAGCTCGATACCACCGAAGGGTTACGCGGAAGCTACGCTAGCCGAAAACAAAAAAAATTCTACCGCGCAAACCAGAACACTTGCAAGTAAGGGCCGATAGATCGTTACCGATTGGAGTGTGCAATGAAACCAATCGTGGCAATCCGATCTGGGAAGTGTAGCCGATTCCCTGAGACAACTCGATCAATAGCGCGCAACGTAGCAGCGCCTACCGGTATCCACACGTCCGGGATAGAACGCCCTACACCGTGTGCTAGCACGCGATGCAAGGCTAGGGTTTGGCTCGAAAGTAGGGAGGGTTTCCGTGGAGATTGATCTCAGCGACTTCTGTTGCACGCGATGCAATTGATATATGGCAGCTCTCCACCCCTCCCTCCTTTATATAGAGTTGGCCGACGGGATTAGTAGCCGCTCAGACTCTATTTTGAATTGGATCTCATCCGTATCTCATATAGAGTTTGGCCGCTCACACGTCGTAAGCCCATAGGACTCTATTTTGAATTGGATCTCATCCGTATCTCATATAGAGTTTGGCCGCTCACACGTCGTAAGCCCATAGGACTCTATTTTGAATTGGATCTCATCCGTATCTCATATAGAGTTTGGCCGCTCACACGTCGTAAGCCCATAGGACTCTATCCGATCGGATCCCTATCCGATCGAGCCGTATCCGAGTCCAACTCGAATGCCTGTTCTTATCCCCTTAAGCGTGCGACCAGTAGGTTCAGGTATACTCGGTTTCGGCTATAGTCTAACTTAGCCGATCGTCGGCTCGAGTCCAACTCGCCGATTGACCACAACGGCGCCTAGCAAGACATATTGACACCATAGTATACAAGAATATAATATCGGCTCGAACCTGTAATGTGTACACAAATCCCTTTGCCTCACGATACCGCTTAAGCTATAGGCAAGATGTGTGCCATCCCTTCAATAACTTAACCATTCACTCGAACCGTATTGGATTATCCGTCCGTTGATTGACTCCTCAATCAACTTAGCATGGCCATGCATTTCCATAATCCATTACCTCGAGGGGCCGAGATATCTCTCCAAAGGAGGGGCAAATTCCATCTTGATCACTCACATCCCACTCCATGTTTCATAGCAAACCCGAAAACTACCTTTATAACTACCCGCATTACGAATAGCGTTTGGTAGTCCCAAAGTAGGCTACTACACATGTTGGAATCCATGGTGATCTCAGGTCTAAGGACTTTGTACCAACACTACCCGAGACCAACTAATGGCACATTAATTCCTGTAGTGTCTCATGGTGGGTCTATCCAACAATGTGTTCTCCAACACATATGTCCATGTTTATTGATTTGGTATCACCATACCCATGATCTATGAGACATGATCATCAATCAATAAACATGCCGATCTTAGAATCATATTTGTTCCAACAATATGACATATGATCGTGGATCGTTTAGAAATAGATTCATACATATCGAGTCTCATAAATAAGTCACGTACTTATTGATCAATACAAGATGTCTATTTCATGGAACCGAATAACACTTTATTCATAAATACATAAACATTGACGTGATATCCAACATCTCCATGTTGCCTCTAGGGCATATCACTAACAGTGATGCCGAGAAAGGAGATGGTGACGTCGAGCAGCACACCGGCAAGGCTGCATGGGCTGCCGGAGTGGCACCGGTGAGGCCGAGGGAGAGGCGCCATGGGCAGTGAGGTTTCGATGGGTTCCGGGTGAAAATAGGGCTTGGTCTATGTGGAGGGCGAGGCCACGATGTTGGGGAAGGCAAAGACACGACCGACTGGTGCTCTGTCATGACGGCAGAGGCAACTAGAGGATGGCACGGTGGAGAGAGGAGGACAACAATGGCAGTGCTAGGGAACTTGGGAAGGAGAAAATTGAACATGGGAAGGGAGGGGCTCCATTTTATAGGCCAGGATGAGGGAGGGGAATGATCGTCGGGAGCTCGACCGACCATGAAGGAAGAGAAACGGTCGGAGTTCAATGGGGATTATATCCGGTGAATTAGATCCGAATTGAAAGGGAACACATGGGGGAATTAATGAGGGAGGAGGGAGGAACCGATTTTTGCAATCAATTTGGAAGGGATTCAACCGGGGAGGGATATCAAGAGGGCGGTGGATGCTAGGGTTCGGCCGGGAGGGAGAGGAACGGATGGCGGCTCGGTTGGAGGTGGAAGACGAGCGTCATCCACCTCCCTGGGCCGGCTGGGCCGCATGGAGGAGGAGAAACAGACTTTGGTCCGAGGTAGAGGGAGGAGGGATGGACCATGGAGGAGAGGGTTGGCCCGAGAGGGAGGGAGAAGAAAGGGACTTCGGTGGCAGGCCAAGGGAGAGGAGGAGGACTTTGGGCCGAAAATGACCCAAAGAGAGGTAGAGGATTTATTTTTAGGTTTTGTATTTTAATTAATTATGAAATTAGTTGTTGTTGCATTTAAATTATTTCTCACGCTTTGAAATTTTAAGTAAAAATTAAGGGACCAATTTAGAGTATGAAGAATTTAAGAAAAATACTCCAAGCTACTTCTGAATTTTTCTTGCATGTATTTTAGTGTTTGAGATTTCTTTAAGACTTTTAATAATTGTTATTATTCCTTTTAGAAAGTGATTTTTAAATTGGGATGAATTTATCAGGACGTGACATATATAAACTATGAACACAACAAAGTAAAAAAGATAATTCCTTTTTTGCAACTATAGTCTTACGAGAAGAGTAAATTACATAAGACATACCAGAACCTCCGAGAACAACACTATAGGACCAAAGATTAGTCCAATCCTAACTTCACTAATACAATAAAGAATACAAAGTAGATAGAGAGAATTACTCCTTGAGTGTGTGTTGTGAAGTGAGAAGCTCAACTCCTTAAATAGTCTTGCAATGACGGTTGTATGGCAGTTACAGAGGTTGGTGCAGCAGTAACCATCATAAGGGATGGTTAGGATGTTGCCATGTGAAAGGCGGGGATGAGAGGTGGCAATGGCGGTTCGGCTGATCCCTAGGCCCCACCTCTCTCAACCGTCTCTCACCAGAGACTGATATGTATGCCCCTAAGGTGGTTCCCGGTGGTTTGGCTCTACTTTAGTTTGGTTTGAGCTCACTTGTGGGCCCATCAATCCGTGTGATCCATGTGATTCATCTCGGAGGTGTGTTTCTTTGCATGCCGACTCATTTCTGCTTCACTTTATTGTGTAATCTCTGCATGCACATTAATTCTCCAAGACAAGTGGAACTACACACTACTGGAGAAACCATTTTCGGTTGAAGTGCCAAAATCCAAAATAGTACCAGGTTGAGTTGCACCCGGGACTAAAGAATATCTCTAGTTCCGGTTTTAAAAGTCTACAGATTTCGAGGAACATTAGTTCCGGTTTGTGACAAGAACTCGGACTAAAGATCATCTTTAGTCCCTGCTCAAATATTGTCGAACTCGTCGACACGGGTATTTTAGTCCCTTGGTAACACCAACCGGGACTAAAGATGCTATTTTTTGTCTCAGTTGATGTTACCAACCGGGACTAAAGATGCCCAGCGCTCTGACAGGTTCTGACAGCCTCTGGTGTTACCAACCGAGACTAAAGATAGGGTTCCTTTTTAAACTCCTTCTTCCTCCTCCAGCCCGAGCCAGCTACACTTGTCTTCAAAACTTTTCTCTAGAGGGGAGGTGCTGCCAAAATTTTTTGTAATTTTTTTGGTGATAATACACAAATCTTTGCTATCTACAAGGTTAGCAACTTCTTCCTCTTATGATCTATGCTTAGCACTTCGCATTTTACGGTTGTTTTCTATACATTTTCATCTCTAGATTTTTTTGTAAACATGAGGAGAGAGAAAATTTGTTTGGACTAATTATTTTGCTAAGCACATTACATTGTGTTGAGAAAAAAGTTTAGGAAAATAAAGAGGAAGAAAAGTATGCTTAGCACGTTACATTTCTAGGAATTTAGTCCGTACAATTTTATCTCAAAAATAGTTATGGAAAATGATGAGAGAGAATCTTTTGGACAAAAAAGTTATAAAATAGATGACAAAGGTCCTTTTAAAATATATGCAAAATAATTAATTAATTTTATGTTTATCACTTTAAAAGACCTTCTAAAAATAATTCTAATTTTTTAGAACAACACATTACGTATGTTGGAGTAGTATATAATAATTGTCTCGATTACATATATATAATTATTGTAATAATATTTAAATGATTTGAATTTCGTGGAATTTTCTTACGATTTTTGTGCATTCCATGTAGATGGATCGGCAATGGATGTACAACGCAGATCGACGGTCGAGAGAGTTTATTCAAGGCGTGCATTATTTTTTGAGTGTGGCTGATGCCAACAAGCAGAAGGGTTTCATACGTTGTCCATGTAAAAAGAGCAAAAACGAGAAGGAGTATTCTACATCAAGAATTATTCATACCCACTTGTTTCAGTCGAGATTCATGCCTCACTACAATTGCTGGACATCGCACGGAGAGGTGGGGTTGCAATGGAAGAAGATGAAGAACACGATGACAACATTCCGGACTGTGGTCAATACGATGGGTTTGAAGAGAATACAGCGGGCGAGGCGGGCGGGGATGCTGAAGAAAATGATGGTGTCGATGACCTTGGTTAGATGTTGCACGACGTACAGGGGGACTACGAAGGCGTAAAGGAGGTGCAGAAATTGGAGCGTATGTTGGCGGGCCACAAAAGGTCCTTGTACCCAGGCTGTGAACAGGGGCACAAAAAGTTGGGTACCATGCTGGAATTCTTGCAATGGAAGGCCAAAAATGGTGTCAGTGACAAGGCATTTGGTGAGTTACTAAAACTCGTGAAGAACATTCTTTCAGAGGGAAACGAATTGCCAGAATCAACGTACGAGGCTAAGAAGTTAGTCTGCCCTCTAGGACTGGAGGTACAGATGATACATGCATGTCCTAACGATTGTATCCTCTACCGCGGTGAGGAGTATGAGAACCTAGAAGCATGTTCGATTTGTAAAGCACTTCGATACAAGATCAGACGAGATGATCCTGGCAAAGTTGACGGACGGCCCTCGAAGAAAAGGGTTCCTGCTAAGGTGATGTGGTATTTTCCTATAATACCATAGCTGAAGCGTCTGTTCAGGAACAAGGAGCATGCAAGAATGATGCATTGGCACGCGGAAGACCGCCTACAAGACGGCATGCTGAGACATCCCGCCAATGGGTCACAGTGGCAAAACATCGACATAACATTTGAAGACTTCGGCGAGGATGCAAGAAACCTAAGGTTTGGCTTAAGCACGGACGGCATGAATCCTTTTGGGGAGATGAGCAGCGGGCATAGCACTTGGCCTGTGACGATGTGTATCTACAACCTCCCGCCTTGGCTATGCATGAAGCGAAAGTACATTCAGATGCCGGTTATTATTCAAGGCCCGAAGCAACCTGGTAACGACATCGATGTGTACCTGGGACCGCTGATCGAAGATCTAAAACTGTTGTGGAAGAAAGAAGGTGTTCTCGTGTGGGATGAAGATAAACAGGAGCAGTTTAACCTACGAGGGTTGTTGTTTGTTACCATCAATGATAGGCCTGCACTTGGCAACTTATCCAGACAGTCAAACAAGGGATACAACGCTTGCACCCACTGTATGGATGAGACTGAGTGTACGTACCTAAAACACTATAAGAAGGTAGTGTACATGGGCCATCGTCGCTTTCTTGCTGCAAGCCATCCTGTCCGGAGAAGAGGCAAACATTTTTATCAAAAGGCAAACCATCGTACTAAACCAAAGCATCACAACGGAAAGGCCGTGTTTGCCATGGTGAAAGACCTCAAAGTAGCATTTGGAAAGGGACCCGGCAACCAATCTATAGCAAGTGAAGGTGGTCACGCAGCGATGTGGAAGAAGAAGTCAATTTTTTGGGAGTTGCCCTACTGGGAAGTCTTGGACGTCCACCACGCAATCGACGTGATGCACCTCACAAAGAACCTTTGCGTAAACCTACTTGGCTTCCTAGGTGTATACGGAAAATCAAAAGATACACTTGAGGCACGTAAACGATCTGAAACATATGGCACAACGCGACGGCCTTCACCCGCAACCAAAAGAGAAAGTAGCCCAATACCTAAGTCCAGCCAGCTACACACTGAGCAGGGCAGAAAAGGAAATAATGTTTGAATGCCTGGAGAGCATCAAGGTACTGTCTGGATACTCCTTGAATATAAAGGGAATAATAAGCACGAAGGATAAGAAGTTCACAAATCTAAAGTCCCATGACTGCCACGTGCTGATGACACAGCTGCTTCCCGTTATAATTCGGGGTATCCTTCCCGATAATGTCCGGGCAACAATAACAAAGCTATGTGCTTTCCTGAACGCAATTTCACAGAAGATCATCGATCCAGACAGACTAGAAGACTTTCAAAATGATGTGGTCCAATGTCTTGTTAGCTTTCAGATGATCTTTTTGCCTTCCTTCTTCAATATCATGACACATCTCCTATGCCACCTTGTCAAAGAGATCCGTATCCTCGGTCCAGTATTCCTACACAACATGTTCCCCTTCGAGAGGTATATGGGCGTTCTAAAGAAGTACGTTCGTAACCGTTCGCGTCCGGAGGCCAGCATCGCCAATGGATATGGAACAGAGGAGGTGATTGAGTTTTGCGTCGAATTTATTGAAGACCTCCGTCCCATCGGGGTGCCTGAATCAAGCCATGAAGGTAGACTACGGGGGAAAGGAACTCTTGGAAGGAAGACAATAATGAACATAGACAATGACTTGTACAGGAGAGCACATTGGACCGTGTTGCAACAATCTTCCTTGGTGGCTCCTTACATCGAGGAGCACTTGGCGATTGTTCGCTTGGAAAACATTGGTAAGACGGATGCCTGGATTACACGCCATCACATCGATGCATTCCCTGCTTGGCTGTGACAACGTCTCATGGGAAACGCGAGCATTGACCAACAACTAGCCTTCTTGGCGAGGGGACCATCTTGCTCGATCACCACATTCCAGACATATGAAATCAATGGGTACACATTTTACACATGGGCCCAAGACTTAAAGAGCACGAATCAGAACAGCGATGTCCGCATCGATGCCGTGGGATATGATGGTACGGCTAGCACATATTACGGCAGCATCGATGACATATGGGAGCTGGACTATGGACCTCTGAAGGTCCCTCTGTTTCGGTGCCAGTGGGTTAGGCTCAGTGGTGGAGGCATAACCAATGATGCAAGTGTGATGACAACGGTCGACCTGAGCAAGGTTGGATACTCAGACAAATCTTTCATCCTTGCCAATGATGTACGACAAGTTTTCTATGTCAAGGACATGGCTAGCAAATCAAAGAAGGGGAAAGGGTCCGATGAGCCAAAGCGCCACGTGGTTCTCCTAGGCAAAAGGAAAATCGTGGGAGTCGAGGATAGAACTGACGAAGATTACGATCAGTTTGACGGGTAACCTCCGTTCGCGGTGGCGGTTGACCCGAGTATCCTCCTATCAAATGAGGACACCCCTTACTCATGCAACGATCATAACGAAGGAACAATTGTGCTAAAAAAGTACGTGAGGACAAATGTTACATAGCTAAATTCATGTATGGACGATGTAAATTAAATTGAATCATTGAATATTATTGCTATCATTTGAATTTATTGTAAATTATTGAATCTATTGTAAATATATTGAATCTATTATTGAATCACTGCCACCAGCCTCCGTCGGCGGCCACCATAGGAGAGATTTCTTCGGTTATTGATCGGCTAACGGCAACTGCATATTCGTGTTCGATCGTCGTCTCAGTTGGATCCAATGATCCATAGGTAGTAGTATTGGTATAATCACTCAATGTTGGTGTAACAGAGGTTGGTGTAATCACTCAATGTTGCTCACCTAAGAGTCTTTAGAAAGGTGGGAAACAGAGGTTGGTGTAATCACTCAATCACTCAATCTTGAAGGAGGAGGACGGCGGCCGTCGACATGCTCCATACTCACAGAAGATCCTAACTTGTGGTCAGAAAAATAATGCACTAACAGCTAATGCTTATGTGGCAATTCACGAGAATAAGACAGAAGGCATTAGCAACGATGGATAATGACATGTTGAAGAGACCAAGATCTGTGAAGAAGCTAGGAAGAAGGCGTCGGGGCCTCTCCACGGATCATCAGGAGCAGCTGGATGCGGATACGGATGAGACGACTAAGATAAGCTATTTCAAGTTTGATGGAGATACACGAGTACTGCTACGCCGCCATCACGGAATGAGGTGGCTGTCAGATTATCTAAGAAAGAGCAAGACATAAAGATTATGAAGCAAAGGGAGAAGATCAAGAAAAAAGAAGCACTGTCCACATTCTCCTTGACTTCAGGAAGCGGCTTCGTCGATCACCAGCTTCACCATCCGCTCCATGTGTTTGCTAACCAGCAGTAGAACATGAACCGCTTAACATGATCGGCTTTGTATATGTTACAAGGAGCAATGAGTAAAAACAACAAAAAAGCTAGTACGATAAATTATGACATGTTGAAGAGACCAAGATCGATGAAAAAGGTAGGAAGAAGGCGTTACCAACCTCTCCACGGATCATTAGGAGCAGTTGGAAGCAGATACGGATGAAACTACTAAGATAAGCTATTTCAAGTTTGATGGAGATACACGAGTACTGCTACGCTGCCATCACGGAATGAGGTGGCTGTCAGATTATCTAAGAAAGAGTGAGACAGAAAGATTATGAAGCAAAGGGAGAAGAGCAAGAAAAAAGAAGCACTGTCCACATTCTCCTTGACTTCAGGAAGTGGCTTCATCGATCGCCAGCTTCACCATCCGCTCCATGTGTTTGCTAACCAGCAGTAGAACATGAACCGCTTAACATGATCGGCTTTGTATATGTTACAGGGAGCGATGAGTAAAAACAACAAAAATGCTACTACGATGGATCATGACATGTTGAAGAGACCAAGATCGGTGAAGAAGATAGGAAGAAGGCGTCGGGGCCTCTCCACGGATCATCAGGAGCAGCTGGATGCGGATACAGATGAGACGATTAAGATAAGCTATTTCAAGTTTGATGGAGATACACGAGTACTGCTACGCCGCCATGACGGAATGAGGTGGCTGTCAAATTATCTGAGAAAGAGCAAGACAGAAAGATTATGAAACAAAGGGAGAAGAGCAAGAAAAAATAAGCACTGTTCACATTCTCCTTGACTTCAGGAAGCGGCTTCGTCAATCGCCAGCTTCACCATCCGCTCCATGTGTTTGCTAACCAGCAGTAGAACATGAACCGCTTAACATTCTCCTTGACTTAAGGAAGCGGCATCGTCGATCGCCAGCTTCCGCTCCATGTGTTTGCTCACCAGCAATAGAACATGAACCGCTTAACATAAACGGCTTTGTATATGTTACAGGGAGCAATGAGTAAAAACAGCAAAAAGGCTACTACGATGGATCATGACATGTTGAAGAGACCAAGATCGGTGAAGAAGGTAGGAAAAGGCGTTGGGGCCTCTCCACGGATCATCAGGAGCAGCTGGATGTGGATACGAATGAGACGACTAAGATAAGCTATTTCAAATAGGCCATATGTTGATTATATATTATTATTTAAATTTAAAATAGTTTTAAATATTACAAATGTTAATTATATGTTATTATTTCAATTTAAAATATTTTTCAAATAGGTCATATGTGAATTGTATATTATTATGTAAATTTTAAATAGGTTGAATATGACAAATATTAATTATATGTTATTATTTTAATTTATAATATTTTTTTGTTAATTATATGAACATATGTTAATTATATATGAACATATGTTAATTATATGTGAATATAAAATATATCAACATATGAACATTATAATTATATATGAATATAAAATATAATATAATAGGGCATGTAATAATTAGTCCCGGTTTGTAAAACAAACCTGGACTAGAGGTGAATTTCACCAGGCCGGAAAACATCTTTAGTCTCGGTTGGTGGCTCCAACTGGGACTAAAGATGTCCACCTACCTGCGCCATGTGGCTGCCCTGTAATCTTTAGTCCCGGTTGGTGGCTCCAACCGGGACAAAAGATATGATGTTTTGTCCCAGTTGAAACTACCAACCGGGACAGACATCTTTAGTCCCGGTTGGTGGCTTCAACCGGGACTAAAGATCATATCTTTTGTTCCGGTTGGAGCCACCAATTGGGACTAAAGTATCTTCTGTCCCGGTTGTTGGCTTCAACCGGGACAAAAGATGTCATGACTATATATAGCAAGGGCCTCACTGGGGATCCAACACTTAGTCGTTTTCGCACTTCGCAACTGCATCGTCTTCGTCTTCGTCGCCGTTGTCGAGCCCCAGGACGCCGCCGCAGCACGCCGTCTCCGCCGTCTTCGTCGTCTTCATCGTCGCCGGAGGACCGGCCGCGCCGCCGTCTTCGTCACTGTCGCAGGTTAGCACCGCCGCCCCCCAAAGAATTCCCCACATTATGCGCTAGGGTTTGGCCGCCGTCGACGCCATCGCCATCGCCGCCATCGTCGCGGTCGACGCTGCCGCAGCCGTCGTCGCCGTCGTCGTCGCCCCCTCCCAACACCGCTCACTCCCCTTGTGCCCCCTCCCCATGGCCCCCTGAGCCGGCCGGCCCCACTCCACGCCACGCGCCCTAAACCCTAAACGGCCGTGCGCCGCCCTCCACTCCACGCCGCCGCCGCCGTCCTCTGCATCTTCGCCGCCGCCGCCGCCTGCACTCTGCCGGTTGGAATTAATATATGTGAATTTATATGTGAATTTTATATGTGAATGGATTGTTAAATATATGTGAATTTTATATGTGAATTTTGAATTTTGAATTTTGTATGTAAATGGACTGTTTATATGTGAATGGACTATTTATATGTGAATTTTGAATTTTAAATTTTGAATGTGTATTTAAATTTGAAATTTGAATGTGTATGTGAATTGTGAATTTTGTATATTCGAACGAACGAGAACGATAAAATCAACAAACAGACGTAAACAAACGGACGAACGGACGGACGGACGGACGAACGAACGAACGAGTGTTTGTTCGTTCGTTCGTGGACGAACGGACGTGGACGAACGGACGAACGGACGGACGGACGGACGAACGAACAAATGGACGTGGACGAACGGACGGACGGACACTCGTTCGTTCGGTCGTTACAATGTACATAGGCATGCAACGACCTCTATCTCTCCTTTCCTCTCCATTTCAACTCCTCTCCGCCTTATCTCCCTCACATCATTCTCCTCTCTTTCTCTCCTCTCCTCAAGATGATCGTACTCACGGACGTGAACGAACGATACAACGAACGGACGATAGTTTAGGGTTAGGGTTAGGGTTAGGGTTAAGGGTCCGAACGAACGGACGTGAATGATAGAACGAACGATCGATCGGTCGTGTTCTAGCAAAGAGCAGCAAAAGAGAAGAAGAAGGAAAATATAGAACGTAGTCCGACACATGCTGGAGACAAGTGTGCATATTTATAATTGTGATATTCTTTAGAAGTCTCTTCTACGAGATAATCTGTGATTCTGAATCCATCTTCTTTTTGTCTTTTTTTACGTAGACATGCATGATTTCCATGAATAATTGATACATGTATTAACCGAATAAATTTTTTTCAGAATTCATTGATTAAGACCTCAAGCCACAACAATCAAATGGCGGATCGTGACGAGGAACAGTTTCTTCTTGATGAGATCGGACGAGGAACAGAGTTTTACAACGAGGAGGGGAATGAATATCCAAATCAATATCTCAACGAGGAGGGGAACGATGGGGGACGAGCAGGGGAACGAGGAGGAGAATGAGGGCTCCGCCTCCGCCTCCGCTGGACAGAAGAGGGCACGCGGGCAACGCGGCCTCAGCAAGCGCATAGAGGGTCGACATGTCATAACGGAGGTAGCATCTGATGGTCGCCCAATTGCCCCAGAGGACGCCGCAAGGAAGTTTGTGGCGCACAGCGGATGGGCGGTGAGGGATCACGTGCCCGTAAGCGTTGCCAACTGGAGGCGATCAAGGACAGGAGGAGATGAGCAGAGCTATCTACCGGACACAGAGAAAGAGATGCTCTGGACGACAATGCTGCAGACGTTCACCATCCCAGACTCACAACAAGCAAGGGTCAAGGAATGGACGTTAAAGAAAATGGCAGAGCTCTTCAGGAACTACAAGAAAGAGTTACACAAGAAATATATCCTGAAGGGCCAGACCCCTGACTTTGACAAGTTCCCAAAGCTCAGAGATCATTGGGATACTTTTGTTGAACACAAGAAAGGGGAAGAAGCACAAGCTATCATAGAAAAGAACAAGGCCAATGCAGCCAAAAAGAAATACCATCACAGCTTGGGTCGCGGCTATAAGAAAGCAATGGAGAAATGGGAGAAAATGGAAGCCGACCTTGAAGCGCGAGGTATCGTTCCAGCCACGCCAACCGGCCTAACGATCAAAGCACCGATTTTATGCTCACGGTGGCTCACTTAATCCCGTCGATGGCACAATTATATTTGGTGATGAAATTCAAGAACCCTCCAAACCCCAGAGCACCTGGGGCGTACGCGAGGAAAAGGTGTCGTCCCCTGGAAATACGGGTTCCAAGTTGACGTCGACACATACAAGAGCCGAATGAGGTCAAAGCGAGAGCAGGATGCGAGGTTCGCTGAGATGGAAATGAAGCTCTCACAGATTGATCAGATTGTGGATGAAAGGCTGGCCCTAAGGTTGGCAGAGGAGCGGAGCCATTGGGTTAGCCAACAGTCGCTCAACTACAGCAGCAGCGCAGCAGCTGCGCTTCAACTAGAAATGAAGGCGACTTGGCCCCACAAGCTGAACTGGGTCCGCCATGCCCCGTTGATGACATCACACAGCGGACCCCATGTGAGCTGCACATTTTGCTGAAGAACATAACAATAAAGGTATGTTCGTACTTTTATGTTGTACATATATTTCCTTGAATAACTTGTCAATCAATGTTCATTACTAACTAATAAGCAATCTTCTCGAATAGGTCACGTCGGGTATGGCCATTCCAGTAGACCGAGACGGCACCTACCACTCCCGGCCCGTTCCACCTGCGTACTCAAAAGTTGAAATTGAACAGGTGGAACGCGGCTATGAAGATCTCGAGCTGGATATCCTCGGAGGAGACGGGGAGCTGACGCTAGGAGAAACAGCTCATGGAATATTTCTCTGGAGGAAGATCTTCATAATATTCCCCGGACGTGGGCCGTCTCCTTCGCCTCCTCTGCCTCTACGTGGGCTGTCTCCTCCGCCTCCACGTGGGCTGTCTCCTCCGTCTCCACGTGGGTCGTCTCCTCTGCCTCCTTCACCGCCTCCGCCTCCTCCGCCTCTTGCGTCGCATCCACGAGTACCGACTCCTAAACGGCCGTCTCCAACTCCACCGCCTTTTCAGTCTCCTCCATCGCCACAACGAGCACCGACTCCTAAACGGACAACATCTCGAGCCACGTGGTCAAGGTCAACCAGCAGTGGTCCAAGAAGCAAGAGGCCTAAACTTGACCCGCTCCCGCCAGCCCCAAAGAAAACGGCGTACGACACGAGGCCGTCCAAGCTAAAGTCAAGGCCCACTTCAGAAAGAAGTCTCCTGAGAAGCCTCCTGAAATCCCCCAGGAGACCAAGGACTTCTTCAAGAAGACGTACCTAATGCCACAGCCTGAACGACAACCTCAACCGCAGTCCGACTACGATAGGACTATTCGGAAGGCTCCTGGCAAGGCGAAGAGAATGGGCAAAGATGTACCCCAGCTCAGCATGCAGCCTCAGAAACCTCTGGAGTTCAGCACAGTCCCAAATGTCAGATCAGAGTTAAGACAATTTATGGAATCTGCTGGAATTTCAATGGATCAATTACACGGCCGTGCTCCCCTGGCGAAGGCTCCGTTGAAATACAAGTTCAAACTTGGAAAGCCTCTTGTAAAGCCAGATCAAGTGAAAAGGCTACCTACACAGATGTACCGCTTCCACAAGTGGTACATGCAAGAATCCAGCAAGGGTGGAGAGATGGTAACGGGCAGATATTCACTGGACTATTTCTTCGATGGAGGTGACGAGTTCTATATCCGATCCGAAGACATATTCGACCTGTACCAGCTTGATGCCCTCAACGTCTCACTTCTAGCCACGCAGGTTCTGTAAGTATCGTTTTGTTATTTCGTTTCTTACCTCCTTGTATTTAGCTGACTAAAATTCTTTTTAACCGTTGTAGAATGGTGATCCTATACTGCAACAAGCACGACTGTTCAAACATGGATTCATGGATCCACGCAAAATCAACGGCGTATTGGTTGATCAATTTCCTGATCCAACAGTGGACAATATTTACAATGCGCTGGTGATAAACCACTTCTGGTCATTTATCCTTCTGCCCTACAACACTGCGTAAGTATTTTCTTCCTTCCGTACCGATTTCAATCCCGTGTGCATACATAAATTTTCCTATGTGTCATCTAAACCAATTTGTAGATTCCACTGGGTTCTATTAGTAATTGACATGGATAACTTGCATCCATGTCCTTGACTCAATGGACAAACCGAGTCCACATATGCAAAGATATTTGAACCGCTAAACAGTAATGCCATCTTACTTGCTATTGCATATATGCGGTTCTCTAATAATTACTAGCTAACTTTCAACCGCACGTAGGGCATGGGAATGACTTCGGGCTAATGTTCGCGGAAATTTGAAAGATAAGCTCTCCGTGAGGATGAACATTCCAGTGAGTAACATGCTCCAAAGTTGTTTTGTATTATTACTTTGTTTTAGAATATCAAATGTATATTAAATCTGTCGTCATTTCTCCTTTAGTGTGCAAAACAGTCACAGGGCACCAACTTATGCGGATACTACGTCTGCAACTACATTCACCGCTTTATGATCGATGTCACAACTATCGACGATATAGATGTACGTATAACACCCATTCATACATTACGTCTCGATTTCTTATTCACTTCATATATTTATTTCTCGTTTGATCGAATTAATGACAGCTTATGCGAGTAAGAGACAACCTCCCCCACGAGACTTTCATACAAGCCGCTCAGGAAGAATTGATGGGATTTATAAACGAGCAGATCATTGATCCTACGGGGGAGTTCTATTTTAATTTAAGTAACTTAACCACCGGATCCACAAAATAGACAATGTTTTATAACATACGAAATATATGTGGATATTGTACATGTGTATATGTTTTGGTAATATATTATATGTATATATTTCATTTCTTAAGTTCATTTATATGTGTGTAACTTATATATTTATACATATATATTATATAATATATATGTATAAATATATGTGTGTAAAATAAATATATGTGTAATATATAATATATGTGTGTAATATATAGGATGTAGCACTGCTGGAGAAAGTAGAAAATTAAAAAAATATAAAAAAATCTTTAGTCCCGGTTGGAGCTACCAACCGGGACTAAAGATGCATCTTTAGTCCCGGTTTGACAACCGGGACTACTAAGGGTTGTCAACCGGGACAATTGAGCCTTTCTCCAGTAGTGACATTATTTAATTCTAACACAAATGTAAGAAATTTTAGTTTTCTCTTTATTTATTATGGTAGTTGGCGGTCAAAATTGGTACCTAACGACCGTCAACCACACCCCCAAGCTAATCCTTTGCTTGTCTCGAGTAAAGATAAAACCTATGTTGTTGATCAAGAGTTGCTACCATGTTTTATTTATCAAGAGTACAATGCCTACAACATATCCTTCTATCTATAATTGAATAAGTTGGCAATAGTACCTTTTCCTTTGTTACCTTATTCCCCATGGGGCACTTAGCTTATCCTCATCGTAGGTGGTTGAGAGATAGAACGGATTGTAAAGCACCAATCACTTATTCTTTGTTCAACTTTCTCTTTGGAGGTTTTCAAGAATTCTGTGAATAAAACCAAAGTTCCTCGAATGATACTCTCGATCGCTCAACGTGTATAATTCCTCACCAAAGCATAGTGTTGTAAGTATGTACAATATGGAAAATGGCAAGGAATATAGTAAAAACTCACGCTGTGTTGTACGGCAATAGTATCCAAGTCTTGTAATGCTGCTGCGCCAACATATGGACGATATTATCCTCTCTGTCTTTCTCATAATCACGTATCATGTTCGTTTTAATTTTGCGGGGGGGTTCATGAATCCTATTTTGAACCATCCCTGCTTATGACACTCATGGATCGCCATTCTACACGAATAAAAGAATTGTAGTCAGCTACATACAAGGAGCTAAGGAACGAAATAAATTTAACTAAATGATACTTACAGGCAGCTGAGAAGAGAGACGTCAAGGGTGTCTTGCTAGTACAAGTCGAACACGCCCTCGTAGTGAATCCACATGATATCATCTCCTTAGAAGAAATCTGAGTTTTTGATCCACACGCCGAGCATCTCGCTACATTTGCTTGAAATTTCCATGTACCATTGTAGAATTGGTACATCTGTGTAGAGAGATCTTTGACCTGAGCAAGCTTGACAAGAGGTTCACCGAGTCTAAACTTGTATTTCAAATCCTCTTTTATTGCCTTCTTGATTTCTGGGCCTCCAAACACTTGCTCTCTCGTTAGTCCCGTGTGTGCCATAAATTTTCTTAGCTCCTCTTCACCAAGTGGTAGCAAGGGCTCAAGGGATTTTTGTGGTTGCTCCCCGATCTGCGGGACAACTTTCGTCTTTCCTTTCGCCTTCTGATAAGCCTTCTGTATTGATCTATCATAGTCCGGTGGCAAGACCGATTTAGCCGGTGGCGCGGACATCTTCTTACAGAATGCCTTAGCCGCCGGGTTGATAGGAATCGGCTTTTCAGGAATCCGACGCTTGGAATGTGCCTTCACTTTCGCATCTATGATCGCGTCTATCTCCTTGGGAGTGGAGTTGTGCACCCTTTTCTTTAAAGCAGGGAGCCTCGGCTCGTCAAGTCATTCTTTGGTTGTGATCTCCTTGACCTTGACGGCGCGGCTCTAGTTGTGCGCTTAGGAGGCGGAGGAATCGGTGACCGTTAGAAGTTGGTGCTCGAGGAGGCGATGGAGGAGGCTGGGGAGTCGGAGACCGTTTAGGAGTCATGCTCGCGGAGGCGATGGAGGAGGCGAAGGAAGCTGCAGAGTCGGTGCTCGCGGAGGTGACAGAGGAGGCGGAGGAGACGGTCCACGTGGCGAAGACGGAGGAACGAAAACTGCTTCTTCCTCGGGAAACATGATGAATGGCTTGCACCATATTATGATTCAGTGTGTTGCATCTCCCAGTTTCATTTCCCCGTCTCCTCCGGGGATATCTAGTTCAAGATCTTCAAAGCCTCGTTCCACCTGTTCAACTTCGACCTTAAAGTACCTAGGTGGAACGGGCATGTAGTGATACGTCCCATCTCGTTCAACTAGTATGGCCATGCCCGACGCCACCTTCACGAGAAGAGAGGTTATTAATTAGTAATCATCCTACGCACCAGCTTTCGCAATGTACAAGTCATATATATATCATAAAACTATGAGCATACCTTGATTGACAAGTTCTTGAAGGGAATATGAAGCTCACAAGGTGTCCGCCGCATGATCGAATCAACGGGGCATGGGGGTACGACTTCCGCTTCAACGACCTGTTCAGGTACTTGGCCTATAGATGCGCAGCTACTGTGCTTGCCTGAGGGGCTCACCATGATGGGTGGTTCTTGATCTACTTGGCTTTGATGGCTTCACAGTTCGGCCATCCATTGTTCCACCTGTCTAGACACCTCCGCTTCGATCCTGTGCTCGTAGGTCGCGAGTCATTGCTCCATATCTGCTAGCTTTACATCCGTATCTCGCTTGCTCCTCATGCGACTCCTGTATGTTTGGAGGTCCTCTTGGAATCCATATTTCCAGGGAACAACGTCTTCTCCTCGTGTTCATTCTAGATGCTCAATGTTTTGGAGTACGAGCCAAAAACTATGCTTAGTATCCAAGTAAGGCAAGGAAGGCAGCATTACAAGACTCAAGTAAGGCAAGGAAGGACACAAAGGATAATATCGTCCATATACTGGCGCAGCAGCATTACAAGACTTGGATACCATTGTCGTATAACATAGCGTGAGTTTGTACTTCCTTCCTTGCCATTTTCCATATCGTACATATACAGTTTCATATATATCATCTCATGCAATTTTGCAGATTCCACTGGGTCCTGTTCCTTATTGACCTTTCCTCGTACAAGTTCCATGTCTACCACTCAATCAATAAACCAGAGTCTACCTTCGCAAAGAATTTTGAAGTGATAGACAGGTAATGCCATCTTAGTTCATATTGCTACATGCAGTTTTTGGATCATTATTCATGAGCTTGCAACTATACTTAGGGCATGTACATGGTTCCGTACAATGATCCGTGGGACTTGGGAAGAAAAGCTTGCTGTGAGGATGAAATTTCCAGTGAGTAAATGCTCTAAAGTTATATTGAATCATTAATTTGTTCTAAAATAAAAATTTATATTAAATCTCTTATTGTTTCTCCTTTAGTGTTCAAAAGAGACGTAGGGGACAAACTTGTGCGGCTACTACTTCTGCGACTATATTCACCGCCTAGTTCACCAAGCCACATGTCCCTAGGATATGGATGTACGTATAATAATCATTCAAACGTTATGTCTCGCTTTCTTATTGGCCTCATATATTTATTTCTCATTTTTTCAAATAACAAATAATTTGCATGAGGGACAAACTCCCCTACAGTGATTTCGTAAAGGTTGCTCAAGAAGAAGTGATGGGATTTATCAATGAGCAGATTATTGATCCCGAGAGAGAGTTCCACTATGATGGACGTTCTATCACTGAACCCATCATAGATGAGATTTTATAATAAACGATACAGACCATTACAAATTAAGTAGGAATGTAATATATGTATATATTTACTTAAGTGCATATATGTGTGTAAAATATGTATTTATATATATATGCATATTGCACATATATATATATATATATGTATAAATATATATTACATATATATTATGTATATATATATATATTTACTCATATATATGCAGCAAGCAACATGAGTAAATTTTTTTAAAAAACAATCCCTAGTAACACCAACCGGGATTAAAGATGGTTGTGCCAGCCACGTGGCACTGCCATCTTTAGTTTTGATTGGTGTTATTAACCGAGACTTAAATGGATCTTTAGTCCCAATTATTTTAACTAGAACTAAAGATGGACTTTTTAGTCCTACTTTAATGGTCTCGGTTTATAACTCGAGAAAAAAAAGTTACAAACACCAGAACTGTAGAGAATTTCTCCATCATTAACACTATGAGACCCACTTTTCAGCCTAAGGAACATAGCCCAGCTCGCCCCTATGCCCAGGAACGCGTGACACGCAGCCGGACACGCGTCACACCCTCAGCTCGCCACCAAGCCGACCACCACCAAGTCTACCTCCACCACTCGAGCTCCCATCTCTCCTGCCCGAAATCTATCGCCCGCCGTGAAGAAGACGATGGCGCCATTCTCCGTACAGTAGCTATGTTCGCTATTTATTTCTTGTTCCGAACTCTCCTATGGATGCATGAGCTAACGCAGCTAGCACCATCTCATTTCATGCAGATAGTCGCCGGGAACGCGACCATGCCATAGGAGCTTGTGGACGCTCTCCAGACGCAGCCTCCGGCGTCAATCTCGCTGTTCCGGCCGCTTCGGTCAAGTTCTGGCTGAACCCTTGCGCCAGCAACACTCATTCAACGTCCTCTACAAGACCCCTTGCTGCCTTCGTCGGGGCTGCAGAGAGCGAGGAGATCGGGGCTCTCTTCCCCAACTCTGGCCGCCGGCTTCCATCCTCGATTCCCGCCATTCCGGTGAGACCTCGTCCGATTCATTGCACATGCAGCTTCTCTTGGAGCTAACTGACACCCTAGACATGTTGGATTTCCAGCCCGTTGTCCGTAGCACGCCGTCGACATCCGTCCGGAGCCCACGAAGCCACCGGGACGTTCCAGCAGCAGCTATAGCCGTCCAGACCTCGCCGGGCCTCAGTGGAGCTTGGTGAGCATCAAGGGAACCCTACAACTCGCATGCATGCTTTTGTTTGGTTCTATTTGATTCGTAGCTCGACATGCATGTCTATGCCGGAACTACGTGTTGAATTTGTTACTTCATCCGTGGTGCAACGTGTTCCATTTCATTCGGAGTTAAACGGGTGGAAGAATGAGTCCGGATCGTAGTCTGTTAGAGATACAAATAAGGCGGCAAATCGGTTGATGGAAGACCGCTTCAGGCATAGGCGCATGCGAAGAAATCAGAGAAAGCGGGATCGTGGGATAGTCCGATTTTAGCCTCGGATTCTTTTCATTTGCGTTGAGTATAAATAGGGGTTCCTAGCTAAGTTTTGTACTTGTTGTATGTTTTCGATTCAGTTGAATGAAAAACCACCAGAAAATTGCCCCAAAATTCCGCGCTTTGTTATCGAGTTCTGAAACTCTTCAACCTCCTCTGCTTTTCCCTGCGCCAGTTCTGTTCTTCAGTTCGTCGTCCCTGTTGTTGTCTGTTGCCGTGGCGGACGTGAACAGTACACACAAGGTGTTCGATCGGAAGAAATCTCTGTCGCTAACAATTGGTATCAGAGCACTCAGGTTGAAGGCTAATCTGACACCATGTCTTTGGTTCCTGCGGTGGCGGATCCAGCGAGGAGAGCTAGGGGAGTGCCTTCCTCTACCCACAACTCATAGCGACCAACTACACAAGTTGGGTGATTTGGGTCCAGGCGATGATGGAAGATCAAGGCGTACGGGAGGCGATCGAGCCCGATGGCCGGAGTGGCCGTCGACCCGAAGAAGGACAAGAAGGCAAAATCACACCTGCTGCAGTCGCTGTTGGAAGACCTGTTGATGCATGTGGCGAAGAAGCGGATGGCGAAGGAGGTCTAGGACACCTCAAAACGAGGTTCGTCGATGCTGATCGGGTGCGTGATGTGCGCCTTCAAACGCTCAAAGGGCAGTTCGCTAGTATGGTGGTGGAGGCCAGAGAGACACTGGACCAGTATACCGGGCGGATCACCACGATGGGTGTTCGGCACTCTGCCCTGGGCTCAACACTCAGCGATGACGCCATGGTGAAGAAATTGTTCGACATTGTCCCAGACAGGATCATCAGTCTCGTGGCCGGAATCGAGCTGTTCTACGACGTTGAAGACATGCCATTCAAAATGGCTGTGGGCTGGCTCTAAGGCCTATGAAAAGCGCATGCACAAGAAAAAGACTAAGACTGTCGTTGGTGGAGTCACCACCAACGGCCAGATGCTTCTCACCTAGGCTAAGTGGGAGGCGTGATTCAAGAAGGATAGCGGTGAATCCTCGTTGGCACAGAAGGGCAAGTCTCCTGGTGAGGGAGGGGCGTCCGCGGTCACGGTAAAGGCCGTGGTGCAGGCGGTCATGGTGGTACGCCGCGCAACAACTCCTGTGGCGGCTCTGGCGGCGGTGGCGTGACAAGAGCCACATCAAGTGCTTCAATTGAGAGGAGTATGGGCACTATTCTAGCCAATGCCCTCACCCGAAGAAGAAGAAGAAGGGAGAAGCTTACTTAGCACAAACGGAGGACGCTGGGCCTGCACTCTTGCTCGTGGTGACAGAGGACGAGCCAGTGCGCGCATCAACTGAACTGGTCATGCACGAGGAGCGTGTATGGTCAAAGCTGCTGCTGACTAATGGTGGGGCAAAGGCTGGTGATGTCTGGGACCTGGACAATGGCGCCAGTAATCATATGACGGGAGATCGCAACAAGTTCACGGAGCTGGACTAATCAATACCGGAAGTGTTAAGTTTGGTGACGCATCAGCTGTGGAGATCAAAGGAAAGGGGTTAATCCTCTTCGTGTGCAAGAATGGCGATCAATGGCTACTCGAAGATGTTTACTACATCCCTAGCCTACACTGCAACATGGTGAGCTTGGGGTAGCTGATTGAAACAGGGCATCGGGTGGTGATGGACGAAGATGTGCTCCAGGTGTTCGACAAATGTCCATGGTGCATGGTTATGAAGGTGAGACGCACTTCAAATTAGCTGTATCGCATTGAGCTAAAGCTGGCGCATTCAGTGTCCCTGTTAACCAGCCTCGAGGACCCGATGTGGTTGTGGCATGCTCGGTTAGGGCATGTAAATTCCTAGGTGATGAAACAATTAGTGGACAAGGAGATGGCTAGAGATATTCGGTTGATTGCTCACCCGAATCAACTTTGTCAATCTTGTCTGGTGGCGAAGTAGATCAGAGCGTCGTTCCTGACGGTGGCAAACTATAGGGCAGAGGAGCCGTTCGAGCTACTGCACATTGATCTCTGTGGTCCCATCTCTCCATCGACGTTGGCCGGTAATCGATATTTTGTTTTGATTGTTGATGATTTCACTCCGTGGATGTGGGTGTTTGTGATCAAAAGAAAGGATCAAGCGTTGGAGGCCTTCACCAAGTTCAAGCAATTGGCCGAGAACACGGCCAGGCGGCGTGTTAAGACATTGCGGTCTGATTGCGGCGGCGAGTTCCTGTCAGGTGATTTTGCACGGTTGTGCGAGGAGGAAGGGATACAGCGGCACTTGACGGCACCATATTCGCCCCAACAGAATGGGGTTGTGGAGCGGTGAAATCGTATTGTGATGGCAATGGCGCGGTCTCTGCTCAAAGGGATGTCAATGCCGGCCAAGTTTTTGAGGGAGGTGGTGCGCACACGGTGTATCTCCTTCACCAGATGCCGACGAAAGCGATGGGTGATCGGACTCCGTTCGAGGCATCGACGAGCAAAAAGCCGCAGCTAGCATACCTTCATGTGTTCGGTTGCACGGCGTACGCAAAAATCACAATGCTACACCTCAAGAAGCTTGATGATCACCCCATATGTGTATCTTGGCGTGGAGGAGGGGAGCAAGGCACATCGTCTATTCGATCCACGTCGATGGCAAATACATGTAAGTCATGATGTTGTTTTTTAAGAAAACAAACCATGGAAGTGGGTTGCAGGCGCAACGGAACCAATCTCGGCTGATTTCGTGGTCGAAGAGGAAGTAGGGGAGCAGCAGCCGTGCCCGACAGGGCCGGCAGGCTCGGTGCCATGGTACCGGGCGTCGTCAACAAGCAGACGCGTTGCAAGGAACCAACGGTGGTGGCAAAGCAAGATACATCTCCGACAAAGCCCGGTGAGGTTGTCACCAACCTTACCTAGCACGCCCACTCCCCGGTTCTTCATCGACACGCTCTGCCGGGGTGGTGGCATCACTATTCACGGGCAGCAACGCTGATAGCGATGATGGGCCGGCGCGGCACAGAAGTCTCGCTAAGATTATGCAAGATGCTCCTCGTGTCGATCTGGTGGAAGATGAGGGTGATGGAGAGGCACACCTTGCGGAGATAAAAGAGTCGTCCGGCTATCTCGAGGCCCCTAGCAGCAAGCTTGGGCTAACGCCGTGAACAAGGAGATTGAAGCTATTGAGAAAAATGAAACTTGGGAGTTGACCACACTGCCGGCTAGGCACAAACCGATTGGGCTGAAAAGGGTGTACAAACTCAAGAAGAACACTGCAGGTGAAGTGATCAAATAGAAGGCAAGATTAGTGGCAAAGGCCTATGTGCAAAGACAGGGAGTTGATTTTGACGAAGTTTTTGCGCCACTAGCAAGACTTGACACCGCGTGAGTACATCCTTGCTCTAGCCGCTGATCGCCGGTGGCAAGTACACACTCTGCCGAGGTGGTGGCGTCACTATTCACGGGCGGCAACGCTGATAGCGATGATGGGCCGGCGCGGTACAGAAGTCCCGCTAAGATCATGCGGTTCTTCATCGACACACTCTGCCGGGGTGGTGGCATCACTATTCACGAGCGACAACGCTGATAGCGATGATGGGTCGGTGCAATACCGAAGTCTCGCTAAGATCAAGCAAGACACTCCTTGTGTCGATCTGGTGGAAGACGAGGGTGATGTAGAGGCACTCCTTGCGGAGATGAAAGAGCCGTCCGGCTATCTCAAGGTCGCTTGCAGCAAGCCTGGGCTGACGCCATGAACAAGGAGATTGAAGCTATTGAGAAAAATGAAACTTGGGAGTTGACCACACTGCCGGCTGGGCATAAACTGATTGGGCTGAAATGGGTGTACAAACCCAAGAAGAACACTACAGGTGAAGTGATCAAACACAAGGCAAGATTGGTGGTGAAGGCCAATGTGCAAACACAGAGAGTTGATTTTGATGAAGTTTTTGCGCCAGTAGCAAGACTTGACACCGTGCAAGTCATCCTTGTTCTAGCCCACTGATCGTCGGTGGCAAGTACACCATCTTGATGTCAAGTCGGCGGTTTTCAATGGGGAGCTTAAATAGGAAGTATACGTTGTACAACCGGAGGGATTTATCAGGAATGGCAATAAACATCTCATCCTCAAATTGCACAAGGTGTTGTATGGACTCCGGCAGTCGCCGTGGGCCTGGAACATGCCTGGATAGTAACCTGAAGCAGCTTGGATTTGAGCGGTGTACGCAGCAACAGGCAATATACATCCAAGGAAAGGGAAAGAGTGGTGTCATCGTCGGCGTTTACGTCGATGATTTGATCCTGACCGGTGAAAACCCTGAAGAATTGAAAGAATTCAAGAATCAGATGATGGGGGAGTTCGAGATAAGCGATGGGCTGCTGGCATTTTACTTGGGGATCGAAGTAGATCAAGGGGAAAATGGCACCACATTGAAGCAGAGTGCTTATGCCAAGAATATTTTATCTCAATTCGGAATGCAGAAGTGAACCTCAACCTCAATTCCAATTGATCCGAGGATGCATTTGAACAGTAGCGGAGCCAGGGGTGGTCCCGGTGGTCCCGAAACCACCAAAAAACTACCATATATATATATACACACACTAGTAAATATGTCTGTGTGTTGTAACGGGCGTCATTTTATTTTATCATAATTATTTCAAAGTCGAAGTCTCATGTAATTCCAATTTATACTTTTTTCTTTATGTATTCATTTGAGTCCTATTTCAGCATTGGAACTGCGGGTTAATTTTATAAACACTCAAGGGGTTTTCTACAAAATAGACAGGCAGAACAAATTTTTGATGAAAACACTACTTGATTTATAGCTAGTTAATATATATATATATATATGTATATATATATATGTATATATACATATGTATATATATGTATATATGTATATATGTATATATGTATATGTACATGTATATATATATATGTGTATATATGTATACGTATATGTATATGTATACAATAAATAGATCCATCTCTGTTCTGGCTTGAAGGTAATACTTCAGCGCTTTTTTTAAATCTTGGGGTTCTCAAAAGGGAAAACCATATGTAAACTTGTTCTAGTTTTATGAAGTAATTTCTTTATGCATCCTAGTTTATTTGTTCAGCTGAGTGTTTATGCAAGGGACCCTGTAGGAGAAACCTCTGCGGTAGTTCTCATCTTTAGCCTGTATCTTGCTTAGGCATTAGGAGAACCGTTGCCCGTAGAGAAGTATTCTCTTGAGGTGGAACTGCCTGGGGAGACGATAAGCTTTCAGCTAGAACGGATACTGTAGGGATATAAACAGAAGTTGCTTGTAAAACGCGAATAAGTTATACATATGATGAGTACCGAGTAGGATTTTACACACAGTTGTCTACAGCAGATCGGCTGATCCCTTAGGTCTCGTCAACCACAAAGATCATGAAAAATTAAAATAAATAATCAATCCATAAAGACGTGCAAATATAGATTAAGTTATCCATGCTAATACCAGTAAATTTTAATAGGCTACCAATATTACAGCTAAGATATATTAATACATATAAGTGTGTGTATTTGTGTATTTGGTATCAGAGCCTGGATAAAATTGAGCAGTTAAAATATTTAGATTTAGAAGTAAACATCGGGAAGTTAATCAATACTAAAGATAATATCAATATAAGATGTCGGTTAAACCCCTCTGAAGCACACAATTGGCATACGTCTCATAGCCAACTCAACACTAGTAGACCTTATATACAATTTCCATATAACTTGGGGAAAGGGCAGGACGATTTAGAACAAAAAAAATTGAAAAATTAAATAAAGTTCATCAGAATCTTGTAGAACAATACTTGGTCATAAACAATAAAATTAACTTAACCCTACAATTTATTGGCGAAATTAAGACCGCAGAATCTCTAAAACAACGATTATATTAAAGAAGAAATTTCTCTAGCAAGTAAAAGTTAGATCGTATTTTTAACAAAATAGCTGCAGTGGATCAAAAGGGTTCATAACATCCGAAAAAGAATTAGGTGCTATTAAAAGTTTGTTAGAAGAAGTAAAAACTTTGGTTCATTCTTAAGGTATATGTCTGAATATAATCAAGCTAAAAAAACTGAAAAATACTTACACCAACCTGTTGGGTTTTCTAATTACGACTTACCTAAAGAAGATTCTAAAATATTAATCAGGCGAAATAATACAATTTTGCAGTTGTTAGACAAATATTAGACGAGATTAACAGTGTGGAAGGTAACAAGGATATAATATTAGCTTCATTAGGAATTGTGTCATCAGCTAGAACTTTAAATTCAGAAAAATGGATTTATTTAAAAGCTCTAGCAGAAGAGACAAATCCATTTAATTAGTAAGACAAGATTTAAAGCCATTATCTTTGATGAATAAGATGAAGTGTAAGCAAGACGATATAGACAATTTAGAAAAAGTTATAGATGTTGATAGAGATCTTGAAAGATATCAGAAAGATACCTTAAGGAAAGTAAACCACAACAAATATACCACATGGGTTTCTTTGACAATAGACATGGGCTATATAGAATATCAAGGGAGGTAGAATTAAGTGTTTTAACTCATCCAGTGAAATTAAGAATTGTAAGTAAGCAAATTAAGGATGAGCTAAAATATTCAAGTTATAAATACATACATCAAGGAATGTATATTATAGGAAAGGTTTTAATAACATTGTTAGATAAAAGATGGGATAGTATAAATAAAGCAACATTTGGTTTTATAGGAGATATGAATGAAAACGGTTAATAACTTATATTGCTTCGATTTAATGATGCCCATAAAAGAATTCATAAATAAAATGAGTTTTGGGTTTCAACTAAAAGGATATAAAGATTTTATAGGAACAAATCTTTTAGTAAGCATAGAATTCTTAGGAAGATTAACTAATAATAGTAGTTCAAAATATAGAGTAAATGCAAATAATGTGATTGAAAGTATGGAATTAAAAGGTATCCAATTCATGAGACCTCTAAATATAAGCTCTGAAGAACAAGCATGATTAGAATGAAATATAAGTAATTTAATAGAAAGTAAAGAATTAATGCAACCTACCGATTATATAAGCTACCAAAATCATAAAGGTAGTACCAATATTAGATTTATAAATTACAAGTCGTCAGGAATAAATGATGCCGAATTAGTAATTTTAGAACGTGAATGTAGTAGGCATCATAGTGTTTCGAACTAATGGAAGGACCTCGATCTAAATAAAAAAATCTTATATTATGAAGAAAAATTAAAGAAAGTAGAATACGAATATAATAATAACATGACAGATAAATGGCCAATGATAAGAGAGGGAACTCTTTTTATTAGAGAGTTAGCTAGGTTAAAAAGGATAAAAAAGGAAAAATTGGCACATAAAGGATCACGTAAGAATATAGTAATAAAGGAGGAGACTAAAATCAAGACATTACAAGTTGAAAATGAAAGTGATATAGATATCAGCGAAGAACAACAATGAGATATAAACAATATTTTTTTTATTAGAAAGCTATGAAAAAGAACTAGTTAATATAGAACAGTTTGATATTGATGGTTCTGAACAATATTATGATTTTATTCAATCCTTAGATGAAGAAAGCTTGAATAATTTAGAGAATTCAATAGAAGCCATGAAAGTAGACATAGGAAAAAGAAAAAGAAGAAAGTATGGAGAAAGCTCCGTTAAAAATGAAGGAGAAAATGAAAGACAACATAGGACAGCCGTAAGTTGGCCTCGTGAGAAAGAGGATAACCCATATGCATACATCCCAGGACAATATAAATATATGGGAAATAAAAGGAGAGATTTTGAAAAATCAATGAAATTTCAAAACTACAAGGGAGATGGAGCGATATTAAACTTAG
Organism: Oryza australiensis; assembly: GCA_019925245.2. Taxonomy (NCBI): domain Eukaryota; kingdom Viridiplantae; phylum Streptophyta; class Magnoliopsida; order Poales; family Poaceae; genus Oryza; species Oryza australiensis. The sequence continues at coordinate 2,069,000 of JAIFGZ020000436.1, forward strand.
CTGCACATGATCTAATTGACTGGCCAAACATTATAAGCATAAGGAAAGGGTTGGTCGTGCAAAAATACATACAAAATCAGCATAATATAGGAAGCAAAGTAGAAAATATGATAACATATTTAGAAACTTTTTCTTGAAGAATCTATAAAGGTACTTTAGGAGGAACGGGTAGAAGCTTATCCTAATCAATATGAATAATTAAAAGGGCTGGAAATCCTAATAATTTTGGTTATATAATATCAAATATTGTTATTGCAGAAGATCCAGAATTGGGATATACAACTCTACAAAATGAAAGGCTAAGGAAAATAGAGAAACTAACTTTGTTTAGCTGGAAAGGAATAAAAGAATTTTCTCAGCATTTTCTATACAATGCTACTACTGCTAAACAAGGATAGAATAAAGGTGTAATAGAAAGGTATTTTAACAAATTACCTGATCCTTTAGGATCGATAATATTTGAAGAATATAAAAAGGAAACTGAAGGAGCAGTTGTTAATATCTCTCAAGCCATAACACTTGTTTTTAAACAATTAAAAAAGATTTGCACAAATTTACAAGCCCAAAGGTCCATAAAACAGTGAGACTATAATTTTTGTAATAACATTATTTAAATATCTTTGTCATATGGAGAAGATAGATATAGAAACAATAAGTACCGTAGATCTCAAAAGAAGAGTAACAATAATCTTAGGACAAGACGAAGATATTTTCTTAGGAGATTAGATAATAAAGCTTCATATTTACATAAGAAAAATGTAAGAAGATATAACGTAGAAAAATTATGATAAAACATGTAGATGCTTTATATGCAATTCACCTGATCATTTAAGCAAAACTTGTCCAAATAAAGACCAAAAAAGGTGTTCTAGTAAATATGAGGAACAAGAAAGAGTTTAAATTGTAGACAACGTGAATGAAAATATATTAGTTTTGTGATGATGAAATTAAATATGATGAATCAATATATTCAATCATAGAGACAGATGAAATAGAAAATGAGTATGAAGAATATGACCCAAAAATAGAAGAAATTGATTTAATAGATAAATTATCAGGTTTAAAAATTAAAATGATGAACCAACTTGTTTGTGAACATGATTGGGTAAAAGGAAAAGGTGATTATAATATAAAGTGTGCTTTTTTATATATTATCCAAGTCAAGACAATAGAGCCACTTGTAGTACGTTCTAAATGTTTAAAAACAAAAAACCAAAGTTAGAGAAGAGAAATAGAATTAGAACCAGATGATATAATTCTATCTAATAGAGTTAGGACTCTTGAAAATAAGATAAACAAATTAGAGGTAGAGATTGAAGAATAAAACATTATGTTAGACCAAATATCTAACACTAAGCAAGAAGATAAGGCCATAGAAAATATTGAATGCCAAGAGCAAAGTGTTATAGTAAAAAAATAAAAAAGTAGCAAAATAATTCAATTAAAAGATGTTGTAACAAGCTTTGGAAATAAGTATATAATTAAGTTACCATTTAAAGAGATATCTGGTATAAGGATTCCCATAAAGCTAAGGTTAAAACCAAATGTTACATACAAAGTTTTAGCATTAGTAGACACTCGATGCACAAAAAATATTATTCATGATAAGTATTTTGTAAAATGCCCAAACTTAGTACATACTTTAGATAACGACAAAGCAGAAATATCTACAGACATGTCCGGGATCAAGAAAATTCACAATCAGTTGCATATAACATTGAGACATATATAAATAGTACCAAATATGTTATAGATGAGATCATAATTAGAGACTTATCAGTAATGAATGATAACATGATAATTGGATTAAAGTTTTTTAGTTCTCTTTACAAGCTGCAATTATACATGAACAAGGAGTTATATTAGTCCCAACTCAAGATAATATTCGATATATATCAGAAGTTCTAAAACAAGGACACACGCAAAAACTTTTCAAAACCTTTAATCTTGAACCTGAAGATTGTCATATAAGTGAGCTTCTTGAAATAAAAGAAGATCAAGATTTTAGTATAAATATAGATGTATATTATGCAGAAAATACTAACATAAATTATATAGGATTACAATCTTTCTCACCAAATTGGTATAGAGATATAAAGTCCAAAAAGGATGTTGAAAGGGTTGTACAAATGTTAGAAGATATTCAAATTATAGGATAAATACCTATGAAACATTGGGATAAAAATTCTATTGTATGCAAATTAAACATAATAAACCCCAATTATATTATAAAAACTTGTTCTATAGAAGCTACACCAAAAAATATAGAAGAATTCAAAATGCATATTGAAGAATTATTAAAGTTAAAAGCCATAAGAGAAAATGGATGTCCTTATAGATCTGCAGCTTTCATAGTAAGAAACTATGCTGAAATACTTAGAGAAAAATCTAAAATGGTTATAATTTACAAAAGGCTTAATGATAATACTATAGATGATGCATATAATATGCCAAACAAACAAGAATGGATTAATAGAATACAAGGTAGTAGATATTTTTCAAAATTTGATTTAAAAGCAGGATTTTGACAAGTAAAAATGGCGGAAGAATCTATTCCTTGGACTGCATTCGCATGTCTCCAAGGCATTTTGAATGGTTAGTTATGCCACTAGGATTAAAAATGCACGTGCATTATTCTAGAAAAAAATGCAAAATATATTTAATGAAAATCAATAGTTCATACTAGTATATATTGATGATTTATTAATATTTTCAAAAACATATAAAGAGCATATAGCTCATCTTGAACTGTTCTTCAGAAAGTTGAACAAAATGGTTTAATTTTATCCAAAAAGAAAATGGAAATATTCAAAGAAAAGGTTAATTTCCTAGGTCATGAAATAGGAGATGGGAAAATATATTTACAAGATCACATAGCAAAGAAAATGCTAAATTTTCCTGATAATATGAAGGATAAAAAGATTTTGCAACAATTTTTAGGAATAGTAAATTATGCCAGAAACTATATAGATAATCTAGCAAAACTTGCTGGTCCTTTATATGCTAAACTGAAAAAATGGCCAAAAATATTCTAATTCTGAAGATATAAAATTAGTAAGAAGCATAAAAGAAAAAGTGAAAATTTAAGACCTCTAGAATTACTTCTAGATAATAATTATTTCATCATTGAAACACACACATCTATGTTCGGATGGGGAAGTATATTAAAGCAAAAGCCCAATAAATAATCTGCAAAATCAGAAGAAAAATATGTAGATCTGCCTCTTGGAGTTATAAATTAAAGGCTGCAAATAATACAGATAGAGAAATTTTGTCAATAGTATATATGATAAATGCATTTAGGTTGTATTTAGGATTTAAAGAATTTATAGTTAGAACAGACTGTGAAGCTATAGCTATTGTTAGATATCATAATCAATTTAATAGCAAAAAAAGCTCAACTAGAAGATGGGTTCTATTTGAAGATATGGATGTAAAATAATTTTTGAACATATAAAGGGTAAAGAAAATAATATTCCTGATCTATTTTCTCGTTCTGTTATTTTGCATAAATGAAGAGATCAATGGGCTTCATTGGTGTGGAATCATTCAGCTTTGGAACTAAAAATAGACTCAAAATATTTCCGCCCAATACATATAAATTCAAGCCAAAACATCATATAGTAATAGATGAAGTTCAAGAATGTCTTTTAGATAATTTTTGGTATCAATATAACAATAAAAGAGAAGATAGAGGTTATGTGCTATCAATTTTGAATAGCTTGGCTGAATATTTTAATATGATAAATCAATTAATGCCTACTTCAGAATATGGAGAAGAAAAAGAACAGAAGCCTATTTACGTGTATATGAAGGAAAAGCCCCTGGAATAAATATATCATTTGAGGAAGTAATATGTGAGAAGAAAGAAGCAGCTCTATCAGGAGGATTATCCTGGAAAAAATACACCAAGATTGAAGATGCACTTGGCCAAGCCAGAAAAATACTAGGTTTAAATTATTACATTGAGCCAGCTGTAAAAGAATATATTACAAAGAATAAAAGAATAGAAAACAAACAAAAATCCTATGAAACCAATAAATCCAGTAGAAATGACATCTATGAATCCAGTAGAAATGTCATCCACAAATACAAATGAACAAGAGTTAGACCAGAAACAAACATATAAAGAATGCCTACTAAAAGGAATAGATCTTTTAGATGGATCATATATTGAATGGGCTGTAGAAGGAAAAATTGCTGAAATAATACCAAAATTAAAAACAGAAATAAAAGAAGAAGTTCTTATCAATATCAAAAAAGAAATAGATAAATTCGAAGAATTCAAAAAGTTATATGATAAGAAATTAGACATACCACTGTCAGATATGGATAGTTTGGATTTTGGTGGTCAACACCAAAACTCTATCTCAGAATAAAAACATAAACCTACAACAAAAATATATAGAAATTAGTATACTTTGATTGAATACTATCAAAATTTAAGGCGTGGAAGACCCATAACAGCAAGATTTTTTTTAAGTGACAGATGAAAGAATATGCAATCAGCAGTGCAACTTTAAGATAGATGTCAATGAAGATGCAATCAGCGGTGCTGCGTGGTGGACATACTTTAAGACAGATGTCAATGAAGATGCAATCAGCGGTGCTGCGTGGTGGACATACTTTAAGACAGATGTCAATGAAGATGCAATCAGCAGTGCTTTGTGGTGGACATGGCACTACGTGACAAAAAGAGAGTTTGCTGCAATCGACAAACAAACAAAGAGAAAAGTCTAAGAAATAGAAATAGCATTCAAGCCTAGACAAATAAGGCTTGATTGTACAAAGTACTAGGTTGATTGTACAAAGTACTAGGCACCACATAACAGAATTGCTCCATACAGTTTTGCCTATATGTGGCTGCATGTCTATCTGCAGACTAAATAAAGTGGCAAGAGGGTTCCTCAGCGCAGCTATAAAGGGACCCTGCACCTGTCTGTAGAGGATACAGGAGAACACAGCAGGAAGAACTCGAGCAAGCATCCTCAGAGTCCTCTTCCAATCCTTTAGTACTACTACTAAAAAACCACCTGTAATATAGCTGTAGATAGATCCATCTCTGTTCTGGCTTGAAGGTAATACTTCAGCGCTTTTTGTAAATCTCGGGGTTCCCGAAAAGGAAAACCATATGTAAACTTGTTCTAGTTTTATGAAGTAATTTCTTTAAGCACCCTAGTTTATTTTTTCAGCTGGGTGTTTATGCAAGGGACCCTATAGGAGAAACCTCTGCGGTAGCTCTCATTTTTAGCCTGCATCTTGCTTAGGCATCAGGAGAACCGTTGCCCGTAGAGAAGTGTTCCCTTCGGGTGGAACTGCCTGGGGAGACGATAAGCTTTCAGCTAGAACGGATACTCTAGGGATATAAACATAAGTTGCTTATAAAATGCGAATAAGTTATACATATGGTGAGTACCGAGTAGGATTTTGCACACAGTTATCTATAGCAGATCGGCTGATCCCTTAGGTCTCGCCAACCAAAAAGATCTTAAAAAATTAAAATAGATAATCAATCCATAAGGACGTGCAAATATAAATTAAGGTATGTGTGCTAATATGAGTCAATTTCAATAGGCTACCAATATTATAGCTAAGATATATGTATAACAAGATATCCGTGTTATTTCTACGGGCAACGGTTCTTTTGATGCCTAAGCAAGATGCAGGCTAAAGACGAGAACTACCGCAGAGGTTTCTTCTATAGGGTCCCTTACATAAGCACTCAGCTGAACAAATAAACTAGGATGCATAAAGAAATTACTTCATAAAACTAGAACAAGTTTACATATGGTTTTCCCTTTCGGGAACGCCGAGATTTACAAAAAGCGCTGAAGTATTACCTTAAAGCCAGAACAGAGGTGGATCTATTTACAACTATATTACAGGTGGTTTTTTAGTAGTAGTACTGTAGGAGTGGAAGAGAGCTCTAAGGACGCCTGCTCGAGTGCTTCCTGCTGTGTTCTCCTGTATCCTCTACAGGCAGATGCAGGGTACTTTTATAGCTGCGCTGAGGAACCTTCTTGCCGCTTTATTTTGTCTGCACATAGACATGCAACCACATATAGGCAAAACTGTATGGACCAATTCTGCTATGTGATGCCTAGTACTTTGTACAATCAACCTAGTACTTTGTACAATCAAGCCTTGTTTGTCTAGGCTTGAATGATATTTTTATTTCTTGTACTCTTCTCTTCGTTTGTTTGTCGATTGCAGCAAACTCTCTTTTTGTCACGCAGTGCCATGTCCACCACGCAGCACCGCTGATTGCATCTTCATTGACATCTGTCTTAAAGTATGTCCACCACGCAGCACCGCTGGTTGCATCTTCATCGACATCTGTCTTAAAGTTGCACTGCATATTGTATATTCGTTGACAACTGTCACTTAATTATTTTTGCTATTAGGGGTCTTCCACGCCTTAAATTTCGATAGTATTCTATCAAAGTATACCAATTTCTATATATTTTTGTTGTAGGTTTATGTTTTTATTCTGAGATTGAGTTTTGATTTTGACCACCAAAATCCAAACCATCCATATCTGACAGTGGTATGTCTAATTTCTCATCATATAACTTTTTGAATTCTTCGAATTTATCATCTATTTCTTTTTTGATATCGATAAAAACTTCTTCTTTTATTTCTGTTTTTAATTTTAGTGTTATTTCAGCAATTTTCCTTCTACAGCTCATTTAATATAGGATCCATCTAAAGGATCTACTCCATTTAGTAGGCATTCTTTATATGTTTGTTTCTGGCCTAACTCTTGTTCTTTATTTGTGGTTGACATTCCTACTGGATTCATAGATGGCATTTCTAATGGATTTTTTATTGGTTTCATAGGATTTTTCTTGTTTTGTATTCTTTATGCTTTGTAATATATTCTTTTGCAGCTGGCTCAATATAATAATTTAAATCTAGTATTTTTCTGGCTAGGCACATCTTCAATCTTGGTGTATTTTTTCTAGGATATTCCTCCTTATAGAGTTGCTTTTTTCTTCTGACATATTACTTCTTCAAATGATATATATATTCCAGGGGTTTTTCCTTCATATACCACGTAAATTGGCTTCTGTTCTATTTCTTCTGCATATTCTGAAGTAGGCATTGTTAGTGATATGCCCTAGAGGCAACATGGAGATGTTGGATATCACGCCAATGTTTATGTATTTATGAATAAAGTGTTATTCAGTTCCATGAAATAGACATCTTGTATTGATAAATAAGTACGTGACTTATTTATGAGACTCTATATGTATGAATCTATTTCTAAATGATCCCTGATCATATGTCATATTGTTGGAACAAGTATGATTCTAAGATCGGCATGTTTATTGATTGATGATCATGTCTCATAGATCATGGGTATGGAGATACCAAATCAATAAACATGGACATATGTGTTAGAGAACACATTGTTGGATAGACCCACCATGAGATACTACAGGAATTAATGCGCCATTAGTTGGTCTCAGGTAGTGTTGGTACAAAGTCCTTAGACATGAGATCACCATGGATTCCAACATGTGTAGTAGCCTACTTTGGGACTACCAAACGCTATTCCGTAACTGGGTAGTTATAAAGGTAGTTTTCGGGTTTGCTATGAAACATGGAGTGGGATGTGAGTGATCAAGATGGAATTTGCCCCTCCTTTGGAGAGATATCTCTGGGCCCCTCGAGGTACTGGATTATGGAATTGCATGGCCATGCTAAGTTGATTGAGGAGTCAATCAACAGACAGATAATCCAATACGGTTCGACTGAATGGTTAAGCTATTGAAGGGATGGCACACATCTTGCCTATAGCTTAATTGGTATCATGAGGAAAAGGGATTTGTGTACACATTAAAGGTTCAGAGCCGATATTATTCTTGTATACTATGGTGTCAATATGTGCTGCTAGGCGCCGCGTGACGGGTCGGCTGAGTTGGACTCGAGCCGACGATTGGCTAAGTTAGACTATAGCCGAAACCGAGTATACCGAACCTACTGTGGTCGCACGCTTAAGGGGATAAGAACAGCATTCGAGTTGGACTCGGATACGGCTCGATCGGATAGGGATCCGATCGGATAGAGTCCTATGGGCTTACGACGTATGGGCGGCCAACTCTATGAGATACGGATGAGATCCGATTCAAAATAGAGTCCCGATCGGCCACTAGTCCCAGTCGGCCAACTCTATATAAAGGAGGGAGGGGTGGAGAGCTGCTACACGTCAATTGCATCGCGTGCAACAGAAGTCGCCGAGATCAATCTTCACGGAAACCCTCCCTACTTCCGAGCCAAACCCTAGCCTTATATCGCGTGCTAGCACACGGGTGTTCGGTGTTCTGTCCCCGGACGTGTGGATACCGGTAGAGGCGCTGCTACGTTGCACGCGGTTCATCGGCTGTGGAGGAATCGGCTGCGGTCGAGCGCATCAGAGCGAGGCGCGAGAACACAGTCGGACGACTCGGATCGGCTACGGCATCTGCGAATCGGCTGATTGGCGAATCGGCCGTCCCGGAATCGGCCGACATCGGCAATCAGCCAGATCGGATTGCCCGATTGGCTATTCCGCTGCACTCTACTCCAATCGGTAACGATCTATCGGCCCTTACTTTCAACTGTTCCTGGTTTGCGCGGTAAAAGTTTTTGTTTTCGGCTAGCGTAGCCTCCGCGTAACCCTTCGGCATTAATTGATTTATCATATTAAAATATTCAGCCAAGCTATTCAAAATTGATAGCACATAACCTCTATCTTCCCTTTTATTGTTATATTGATACCAAAAATTATCTAAAAGACATTCTTGAACTTTACCTATTACTATATGATCTTTTGGCTTGAATTTATATGTATTGGGTGGAAATATTCTCAGTCTATTTTCACTTCCAGAGCTGAATGATTCCACACCAGTGAAGCCCATTGGTCTCTTCATTTCTACAAAATAACAAAATGAGAAAATAGATCAGGATTATTATTTTCTTTACCCTTTATATAATTAAAAAATACTTTATATCCATTGCCAGTGATAATATCTTCAAATAGAACCCATCTTCTAGTTGAGCTTTTTTTTTCTATTAAATTGATTATGATATCTAACAATAGCTTCACAGTCTGTTCTAACTATAAATTCTTTAAATCCTAAATACAACCTAAATGCATTTATCGTATATACTATTGACAAAATTTCTCTATCTGTATTATTTGCAACTTTTAATTTATAACTCCAAGAGGCATATCTACATATTTTTCTTCTGATTTTGCAGAGTATTTGTTGGGCTTTTGCTTTAATGTACTTCCCCATCCGAACATAGATGTGTGTGTTTCAATGATGAAATAATTATTATCTAGAAGTAATTCTAGAGGTTTTAAATTTTTTACTTTTTCTTTTATGCTTCTTACTAATTTTATATCTTGAGAATTAGAATATTTTTGGCCATTTTTTTAGTTTAGAATATAAAGGACCAGCAAGTTTTGCTAGATTATCTATATAGTTTCTGGCATAATTTACTATTCCTAAAAATTCTTGCAAAATGTTTTTATCCTTCATATTATCAGAAAAATTTAGTATTTTCTTTGTTATGTGATCTTGTAAATATATTTTCCCATCTCCTATTTCATTACCTAGGAAATTAACCTTTTCTTTGAATATTTCCATTTTCTTTTTGATAAAATTAAACCATTTTGTTCAACTTTCCTGAAGAACAGTTCAAGATGAGATATATGCTATTTATATGTTTTTGAAAATATGAATAAATCATCAATATATACTAGTATGAACTATTGATTTTCATTAAATATATTTTGCATTTTTTTCTAGAATAATGCAGGTGCATTTTTTAATCCTAGTGGCATAACTAACCATTCAAAATGTCCTTGTGGACATGCGAATGCAGTCCAAGGAATAGATTCTTTCGCCATTTTTTCTTGCCAAAATCCTACTTTTAAATCGAATTTTGAAAAATATCTACTACCTTGTATTCTATTAATCCATTCTTGTTTGTTTGGTATATTATATGCATCATCTATAGTATTGTCATTAAGCCTTTTGTAATTGATAACCGTTCTAGATTTCCTCTAACTATTTCAACATGGTTGCTTACTATGAAAGCTGTAGATCTATGAGGACTTCTGCTTTCTCTTATGGCTTTTAACTTTAACAATTCTTCAATATACATTTTGAATTCTTCTATATCTTTTGGTGTAGCTTATATAGGACAAGTTTTTATAATATAATTGGGGTTTATTATGTTTAATTTGTATACAATAGAATTTTTATCCCAATGTTTCATAGGTATTTCTCCTATAATTTGAATGTCTTCTAACCTTTGTACAATCCTTTCAATATCCTTTTTGGACTTTATATCTCTATACCAATTAGGTGAGAAAGATTGTAATCCTATACAATCTATGTTAGTATTTTCTGCATAATATACTTCTATATTTGTACTAAAATCTTGATCTTCTTTTATTTCAAGAAGCTCACTTACATGGCTATCTTCAGGTTCAAGATTAGAGGTTTTGGAAAGTTTTTGCGTGCGTCCTTATTTTAGAACTTATGAGATAAATGGAATATTATCTTGAGTTGGGATTAATGTGACTCCTTGTTCATGTATAATTGCAGCTTGTAAAGAGAACTGAAAAAAATCTTAATCCAATTATCCTGTCATCATTGATTACTGATAAGTCTCTAATTGTGATCTCATCTATAACATATTTGGTACCATTTATATATGTCACAATGTTATATGCTAATTGATTGTGAATTTCTTGATCCCGGACATGTGTGTAGATATTTCTGCTTTATCGTTATCTAAAGTATGCACTAAGTCTTTGCATTTTACAAAATACTTATCATGAATAATTTTTTTGTGCACCCAGTATCTACTAATGCTAAAACTTTGTATGTAACATTTTGTTTTAACTTTAGCTTTATGGGAATCCTTATACCATATATCTCTTTAAATGGTAACTTAACTATATACTTATTTCCAAAGCTTGTTATAGCATCTTTTAATTCAATTATTTTACTACCTTTTTTTATTTTTTACTATAATGCTTTGCTCTTGGCATTCAATATTTTCTATGGCCTTATCTTCTTGCTTAGTGTTTGATGTTTGGTCTAATTTAATTTTAATTCTTCAATCTCTAATACATAAAATTATATCTTCTGGTTCTAATTCTTTTCTCTTCTCTAACTTTGGTTTTTTGTTTTTAAACATTCAGAACATGCTTGTTTTAAGCATATACTACAAGTGGCTCTATTGTCTTGACTTGGATAATATATACAAAAAGCACACTTTATATTATAATCACCTTTTCCTTTTACCCAATAATGTTCACAAACAAATTGGTTCATCATTTTAATTTTTAAACCTGATAATTCATCTATTAAATCAATTTCTTCTATGTTTGAGTCATATTTTTCACAATCGTTTTCTATTTCATCTATCTCTATGATTGAATATATTGATTCATCATCTTTAATTTCATCATCACAAACTAAATATTTTCATTTACGCTATCTACAATTTAAACTCTTTCTTGTTCCTCATATTTACTAGAGTATCTTTTTTGTCTTTATTTGGACAAGTTTTGCTTAAATGATCAGGTGAATTGCATATAAAACATCTACATGTTTTATCATAAATTTTTCTAGGGTTATATCTTCTTAAATTTTTCTTATGTAAATATGGAGCTTTATTATCTGATCTCCAAAGAAAATATCTTCGTCTTGTCCTAAAATTATTGTTACTATTCTTTTGAGGTCTACGGTACTTATTGTTTCTATATCTATCTTCTCCATATGACAAAGGTATTTGAATAATGTTATTACAAAAATTATAGTCTGACTGTTTCATGGACCTTTGGGCTTCTATATTTGTGCAAATCTTTTTTAATTGTTTAAAAACAAATGTTATGGCTTGAGAGATATTAACAATTGCTCCTTCAGTTTTCTTTTTATATTTTTCAAATATTATCGATCCTAAAGGATCAGGTAATTTGTTAAAATACCTTTATATTACACCTTTATTATATCCTTGTTTAGTAGTAGTAGCATTGTATAGAAAATGCTGAGAAAATTCTTTTATTCCTTTCCAGCTAGACAAAGTTAGTTTCTCTATTTTCCTTAGCCTTTCATTTTGTAGAGTTGTATATCCCAATTCTGGATATTTTGGAATAACAATATTTGATATTACATTAACAAAATTATTAGGATTCTTTCCAACCCTTTTTAATTCTTCATATTGATTAGGATAAGCTTCTACCCATTGCTCCCAAAGTACCTTTATAGATTCTCCAAGAAAAGTTTCTAAATATGTTATCATATCTTCTACTTTGCTTCCTATATTATGCTGATTTTTTTATGTATTTTTGCATGACCAACCCTTTCCATACGCTTATAATGTTTGGCCAGTCAATCGGGTGATGTGCAGCTAAGTTTAATATCGCTCCGTCTCTCTTGTAGTTTCGAAATTTCACTGATTTTTCAAAATCTCTTCTTTTATTTTCCATATATTTATATTGCCTTTATGTGCCAATTTTTCCTTTTTTATCCTTTTTAACCTAGCTAACCCTCTAATAAAAAAGAGTTCCCTCTCTTATCATTGGCCATTTATCTGTCATGTTATTATTATATTCGTGTTCTATTTCCTTTAATTTTTCTTCATAATATAAGATTTCTTTATCTAGATCAGGTTCTTCCATTAGTTCAGAAACACTATGATGCCTACTACATTCAGGTTCTGAAATTACTGATTCGGCATCATCTATTCCTGACGACTTGTAATTTGTAAATCTAATGCTGGTACTACCTTCATGATTTTGGTAGCTTATATAATTGTTAGGTTGCATTAATTTTTTACTTTCTATTAAATTACTTATATTCCATTCTTCTCCTCCTCGTTCTTCAGAGCTTTTATTTAGAAGTCTCATGAATTGGATACCTTTTGATTGCATACTTTCAATCACATTATTTACATTTACTCTATATTTTGAAGTGCTATTATTAGTTAATCTTCCTAGGAATTCTAGGCTTACTAAATATGTTCCTATAAAATCTTCATATCCTTTTGTTTGAAACCCAAAATTCATTTTATTTATGAATTCTTTTATAGGCATCATTAAATCATGAGCAATATGAGTTATTAACCTATTTTTATTCATATCTCCTTCTATAAAACCTAGTACTGCTTTATTTATACTATCTCATCTTTTATCTAATAATGTTATTAAAACCTTTGTTCCGAATTTCTTTGTGTCATCCCTTTAATTCTTGTAACATACATTTCTTGATGTATGTATTTATAACCTGAATATTTCAGCCCATCCTCAATTTGCTTACTTACAATTCTTAATTCCACTGGATGAGTTAAAACACTTAATTCTACCTCCCTTGATATTCTATATAGCCCATGTCTATTGTCAAAGAAACCCATGTGGTATATTTGTTGTGGTTTTACTTTTCTTAAGGTATCTTTCTGATATCTTTCAAGATCTCTATCAACATCTATAACTTCTTCTAAATTATCTATATCGTCTTTCTTACACTTCATCTTATTCATCAAAGATAATGGCTTTGAATCTTGTCTTACTAATTGGACAGATTTGTCTCTTCTGCTGGAGCTTTTAAATAAATCCATTTACCTTTCACACTGTTCATCTTGTCTAATATTTGTACTAACAACTGCAAAATTATCTTATTTTGCCAGATTAATATTTTAGAATCTTCTTTAGGTGAGTCATAATTAGAAAACCCAACAGGTTGTTGTAAATATTTTTCAGTTTCTTTTAGGGCTTGATTATATTCAGACATATACCTTAAGAACGAACCAAAGTTTTTACTTCTTCTAACAAACTTTTAATAGCACCTAATTCTTTTTCGGATGTTATGAACCCTTTTGATCCACCTGCAGCTATTTTGTTAAAAATACGATCAAACTTTTTACTTGCTAGAGAAATTTCTTTTTTAATATAATCGTTGTTTTTAGAGATTCTGCAACAGAAGGTCTTAATTTCGTCAATAAATTGTAGGGTTAAGTTAATTTTACTGTTTATGACTGAGTATTGTTCTACAAGATTCTAGTGAACTTTATTTAATTTTTCAAATTTTTTTTCTAAAACGTCCTACCTTTTTCCCCAAGTTATATAGAAATTGTATATAAGATCTACTAGTGTATTGAGCTGGCTATGAGACGTATGCCAATTGTATGCTTCAGAGGGATTTAACCAACACCTTATATTGATATTATCTTTAGTTTTAATTAACTTCCCGGTGTTTACTCCTAAATCTAAATATTTTAACCGCTCAATTTTATCCAGCCTCTAATACCAAATACACAAATACACACACTTATATTTATTAATATATCTTAGCTGTAATATTGGCAGCCTATTGAAATTGACTGGTATTAGAACGGATAACTTAATTTATATTTGCACGTCCTTATGTATTGATTATTTATTTTAATTTTTTAGGATCTTTGTGGTTGGCGAGACCCAAGGGATCAACCGATCTGCTGTAGACAACTATGTGTAAAATCCTACTCGGTACTCACCATATGTATAACTTATTCGCATTTTACAAGCAACTTATGTTTATATCCCTAGAGTATCCGTTCTAGCTGAAAGCTTATCGTCTCCCCAGGTAGTTCCACCCAAAGGGAACACTTCTCTACGGGCAACGGTTCTCCTGATGCCTAAGCAAGATGCAGGCTAAAGATAAGAACTACTGCAGAGGTTTCTCCTACAGGGTCCCTTGCATAAACACTTAGCTGAACAAATAAAATAGGGTGCATAAAGAAATTACTTCATAAAACTAGAACAAGTTTACATATGGTTTTCCCTTTCAGGAACCCCGAGATTTACAAAAAGCGCTGAAGTATTACCTTCAAGCCACAACAGAGATGGATCTATTTACAGCTACATTACAGGTGGTTTTTTAGTAGTAGTACTGAAGGAGTGGAAGAGAGCTCTCAGGACACCTGCTCGAGTGCTTCCTGTTGTGTTCTCCTGTATCCTCTACAGGCAGATGCAGGATCCTTTTATAGCTGTGCTGAGGAACCCTCTTGCCGCTTTATTTAGTCTGCAGATAGACATGCAGCCACATAGAGGCAAAAATTTGTTGAAGGTGAAGGAGTTGAATTGATTTTGCTAATCAGATTAGGTACTTATACAAGTGACAAGTGAGGCAAGTGCCACTCTCCCTTTAAACATATTAAAACCCATGTTTTTCAGACAAACGTGTTATTTTAAAAAACTTGCACGCCTAATTCTAACTATTCATACTTTCAAATTGTGAAAATTATAGTTGTATCCTATTGGCTGCATAAACACCTTTAAATCTTAAATCTTTGACAACTTGTTGTTTGTATCCATAGGAATATTTAGAATACTTTGTTGTGCTCAAACGGGTATATTTATGTTTTTATAAATGACAAAATGCTTAACCTTGCTTAGATTAAATTTAGCATGGTTATGGATCATTTATGTATGCTATTTGAATCATTTTTATACATTATAGACAGAGGTGATTTTCTGCATGTTTGTGACCTAGAATGGAACAAAATATAAATTTTAGACTTAAGCGGCAAGTGGTATGCTTATGGTGGTTGTGGCATACCGATAAGGAGAGTGTTCACCCGTGTTGGTTCTAGACCGAACTTCATGCCAATAACTATTCTTTACCGTGCAACCACATGTACTAGTTATGAAATAGTCATAGCTTATTAAGTTTTTATTGTCTATCCTTGCATTTCGGAGGTCGTTGTAGTAGAGGTAGTGGCCTCGAGTGTATTGTGTGCTACCTATAGGAACTAACCATGTGTATGTTTATGAAAGGACGAGTGAAATGCTCCTATGTGTGTGTTTTTCTGTGAGGGAACAAGTGTAATGTTCCACCTCACAGCATGGACGTCTAAGTCTATCCAATACAATGGTCGATACCTCGTGGGAAGGGTTGCTTCGCCACGACGTCAGGATCGGTAGGCCAACCGTCCTGATGACACCAAGGCCCTGGACTTAGTGTGGATTTTTTATTTATCGTGCTCATGCAAGGAATAGACAATAAATAATGTAAAGACTTTGCTGTGACCTCTAGACCATAGTCAATGTGTATGGTGGTGGTACCGATGGGTACTGGACAAATTAGAGTGATTCACATCATGTGGGTCAAGCTGTTTAAACTCTACAGAGTCTAAAACTAATCGATAAGCTGTGATCATTGTCATGAGCGGCATAATAAATTTTCATGGGTTTAGATTTATGTTTTATAAATGTTTTTGGAACTTCGCTTTGAAATGATGATGATTGTGGTATATGTTGCATTATTGATTTGCTACCGGTTAGGAAGTAAGTATGCTACTTATATATTTATTTTGATACTATGACATATTATTTATGCTTCACATTTTGTAAATGATTCTTTAAATACGTTGTAAATGTTTGTGAACTAAAAATTTGCTTTATGCTAAAAATTAAGACTACAAATAGCCATCCTTTGACTTAGAGCCTACATGTATTTAGATTTGATTGTGGTCTTACATTAATTTGATTAATGTGATGACTCTTGCTTTGTTTATACGTTGTTGTTTTGATTTTGCTGCAGGAAGCTGAGTGGTGCGGGTTTTGTTGTTTCTTCCGGACGATTCTAATAGGGGCCTACCCCTAGTTGGTTTGCTTGTGGGTTTGGTAGTTAAGCTTCCGTGAATCTCTGATTATTTGGTTAGTCGGCCTATGTATATCTAGTATTACTATAATCTTAAATTTCTTTAAGTTACTTCCTTAAATTCTTAAATTCTATTTATCATTGTTTTAGATGACAATGTAGCACGAGTCTAACATGAGTAAGAGTTTAGAACATTTGAGATAATGTAGAGCTCTAGTAATTTGAGTTAAGTCTCGTAGAATATATAACACATTTGGTCATCTTCTTCGAGTGGTTTGACGGGCATGTCTCAGGCTAAAGTTGACTCGCACGCTGAGTCCTAGCAATATCACCTTTGCTCTCTACTTGGTGCTTTGGATTTTATATTGTGTTTGCTATTTGACTTGATAGGGCAGCGATGAGGTTAGATGGTTATCGTATTATTTGGGTTTTATTGAGACCCCATCCAAATAATATTTCACACTGCCAATTCAGTTAGCAAATATAACATAAAGCTTGCGTGTTCTACAAAAATACATCAAAAGATTCAAATCACGTCATAGTCCTTGCAGTCTCGAGGCTGTCTCCCTCCCGAGGTCACCTGTCGTCATCGTCCACCACCGAGGGCCAGTGACACCAGATCAGGTGGCCTAAGGTCAGTCGCATCGTCATTGCCATCCCAAGGCCAGCCGGTGACCTTGAGGACAAAGCCACCTCTGCGGTCGCTAGCCCGCCGCTACTGTCACCATCCAGATCGGGCAGCCCCAAGGTCAGTCATCGTCGCCTTGTCGTCCTGAGGCTAACCAACGACCCCGATATCAAGGACTATTGTCGCTGGCCCGACACTGCTATTTTCGTCACTCTCCCGAGGCTGTTGTCACCGTCCACTTTCGAGGGCCGCCGACACCATATATAGCGGCCGCAGATGTCCAATTCGCTAGACTAGCGGTCCAGAGACGGCTGGCCCGACCACCGCTGCCTCACCATCCTATTGTTGTTGTGAAGCCTCCCCGCCATTCTGAGACCGACTCGCTGTTGTCGTCACTGTCGCATGCTCATCATGTGAGATGAGAACGAGTGAGAGGGGGAGAGGAAATGAGTGGAGCGAGAGAGATGGGAATTGCTCATATTTTATAAAGCCTCAGTATTTTTTTGATGGTCCTATTAAGAGGGTCGCCTATAAAAACATGGTCATTTTTATAAGTGGACCTCTTAAGACTTCTGTCTAGGACAATCGAGGAGGTTCATACCAAGATGTCTCAGCGTATTTTCGCTAATGTTTTGTTTTCAACCACCAAAAAAAGGAGATGCCAGGAAAAATCATTTTTCTAGTGACGTCAAGGCCCCCATGGGCCTTTTCCTTTCTTTTAATCTTTTCATACTAAGGTAAATCAAATACTAGGAAATAGTGGGTCCATTATATTTAAAGTGTCACATATCGATTCAGAGCATTTATAGGAGAGACATGTGACAGTTTTGGAGTGTTTATAGAATGTTTCATGACTTTTAATTTACAATAAATTTGGTAAACACATCCAGGATCATCAATGATATCATACATTCTAGATGTAGAATTGGAAATAATATACAAATTATCGATGGGCTATATCCGACAATAGTATCTGTAAAATATGAAAGTTTGGAACCAAGGTATACACGAGATTCGATTTAGGAGACAAGAGAAAAAGGTTTATAATGGTTCAGGTCCTCGAATCGAGTAATAACCCTACTCCAGGTTATATGTATTTCTAAGAAAATACCACATTGATTACAATGGGAGAACAGACTAGCTAATCAGATCCACCAAACAGAACCCGCCGAGTATGGCTCAACGAGTTCTTATCAGTGATCAGGACTTCGATTTCCTCCAATTGACTCTCGATGTGGCTCTAGATATAGCTTGTGATTCGATCCTCTCCCCTCCATGGGAGGCCTCATATTTATACTGACGGATGCCTCCTTCTCCAAGTAGAAATCGAAGAACCTAGATATGATACGAGCCATGAAAAGATTGTCTTCCCCTGACAACTTCAATTTGATGAAGAAAATTTCCTTCCAGACTTAGTCTATTACCATATATTTGACGAAGAAAATTTCCTTCCAGACTTAGTCTGTTACCATATCTAAGAATATCTTCTTGTATATCATTGTATATCATTCGATTTTCTTTCAGTACATCTCATACTAGAAATATCTGGAGATTCGCCATGCCATAGATGTCATGCATTTATAAAGAATGCGTTTGACAACACCATCGGAACATTGCTCAACATACCAAGCAAGACCAAGGATGTTCTATAATCACATACTGACGTAGTGAACATGGGAATAAGAGAAAAACTTACACTCAATAGAAGGAGAGAAGAATGGAGAAGTATATCTCACTCAAGCATGTTTCACATTAACACCTAAGGAGAAGAAGGCATTTTGCAAGTGCCTTCACGGTGTTAAAGTGCCCATAGATTTCTCATCAAACATCAGACGACTAGTCTCAATGTAAGATTTGTTGATATCCAGCTATAATTCACACGACTGTCATATCATGCTCACCGTGTTTCTCGCCATTGCTATAATGGCCATTAAACCAGAACATGTAATGGTTGCTATCACAAAGATCTCCTATTTTTTAATACAGTATCATAGAAAGTTATCAATCCTGAAGAGTTAGCACTGCTTCATCCATTCTCACATGAGACCTGATGTGAGCTTGAGATATGTTTCCCTTCATCATATTTTAATATGATGGAGCACCTCATGGTTCATATAGTGCCTTAGATAATTGCACTTGGCGCATTGTATCTACATCAAATGTGGTCATACGAGCATTACATGGCCGTTTTGAAGGGCTACATAGGGAATCATGCCCACCCAAAGGGATCAATGATTGAGGGATATAGTACAGAAGAGGTCGTTGAGTGTTGTATTGATTATCTAAAAGATGAAGACAATTGGAGTACTGGTACCTCGACAAGAGGGCATATTGGCTGGGAGGGGGACAAAGGAAAAGAAGAGGTTCGTCAACCTAGACTACAAAGGAGTGCGAGAAGCACATTACAACGTTCATGAAAGAACACAAGCGTTGCTTCATAGATTGGTTAGGAGAACATAATTTACCAGATCAAAAACCATTGATTAAATTACCATGAAGAGGTTGTCATGCAGTCCATCAAGTACAGTTAATTCATGGCAAGGACATGAGATTAATGGATACATGTTTTACACAAAAGCCCAGGACAATAATACATCACTCAAAATAATGGTGTACGAGTGGAGGCAATGGATGCATCGGGGCAAAACAATACATACTTTGGGTTCATTGAAGAAATCTGGGAAGTGCCAGTGGGTCAAACAAGACTGTGGTCTCACAATGCAAATCCCTCTATTTAAGTGCCAGTGGGTCAAACACCCAAACGATGTTTATGTTGACAAATATGGGCTTATTGTTGTTGACGTTAGTAATATAGGTCACAAGGATGACCTGTGGGTACTCGCTGATTGTGTGGCACAGGTATTCTATGTAACGGATCATGAGAATATGAAAAAAGAAATAGTGCTAAGCAAAAATATCTTGGGAGTTGATGGGGTCGAAGATGTCGAAGATTACAACCAGTATGATAGCATGCCATTGTATACTCAATTTCTAAATAAGATTAAGCTTGTAGAAGCAACCATTGAAAAGTACTAAAGACACACCAGAATTACCGAGAAAACAAGGAAACCAAATAACTACTCTTAACCTAAACTCCACTAATCCAAAGAGTAATACAAATGAGGAAAATAGAGAGATTGCTTCTTGAGTGTGTGTTGAGAGTGAGAGCTTCTCCTCCTTTTATAACCTCCAATGACGATTGATTAAGTCGGTTCCCTCATAACCGCCATCAGTGACCAATGAGGAGTCATCATGTGGAAGGTGGAGGTGAGAGACGCCAGGCTGGTTTGGTCGAACCAAGGCAACCATCTCTCTCCACCAACCTTCTCCCAGAGGCTAACATGTGGGATCCTAGGACAATTCATGGTAGATTGACCTCAGATATGTCGGTTTACTCTGACTTGTGGGCCCTTCAATTCGTGTGTACTCTCGTGATTGGTTGGAAGTGTGTTTCTGCCGATTCATTTTCTCCTTCATTTTGTAGCAAATCCATGCATCAATAGTATTCTTAAAGGAGAAGTGGGACTACATTATTTGAAACTAATATGCATGTAAGAAATGCTAGTTCTTTTTTATTTGTCAAGATAATTGAGGGTCAAAATAAGTACTTAAGTTAGTCAACAGGTGATGCCACCGTCCCAACCGCCATCTTCCTGCTACGTCGTGGACATGAAGGGCATGTGCAACAGGTGCAGGAGGTTTCCCGGCGAGGGTTCCAGCTGTGGCGAAGGTCTTGTGGAGTAGAGCTTCTTCTGTAGAAGCTTCCGAGCATGCGGCGTGATTCATTCCGCTGTCGACATGCTCTCGCCCATCAATAACCTGTGGATCTCTTTGTTGACAAAGAAGGGTATCTGGTTCTCCTCGAGGTACTAGACGTCATGCACCAAGTCGATGTCCTCCACCTTCTTGGCATTGCACCGGCGACTTTCCGACACCACCAATGTCGATGGGGGCGTGCTCCCGTTTCCAGGGGAGGACACACCTATTGGACAGGGTGGGTTGGCCGACCCAACTACAATCTGTACCGCCCACAGCCCTAGATCTCATTCCTAGCTTGTATCTAGCAAATTAGCCATTAGCCCACTATTATCAAACAATCAAACAATCAGATAAATTAAGTATTTTAAGTAGGGATACAAATATATATAGAAATTCATGACCGAATGGGTATTTTTCTGTATAAGTGGTACCATTTTGACCCTTTTGATTTGGGCCATTCGATTTTTTCTATTCCTTTAGCACATATTACAATCTACAGTAAATAGTTGAATTAGTAAATATATAAAAAAGTCCATTTTACTCCCCCAAACTATTTTGGCAAAACTCTTAACCCTCTAAATAATTGTTCACTCATTTTACATCCACGAACTATTGAAGGCAGTTCACCATACTGCCTAACAATATTTGTCATTTTTGTGTCAAGTGTTACAGGACAGATTACAAGGTTGTTCTAAATGTTTCGAGCAAAAATATTTCAAATGTTTTGACTATTACATCAACCTAGGAATTTCTGGATCGCTGATATTGTACACAGGCGAATTTGGTAAAGTTCTTGTATTGTGCGGAGATCATTGGCATCAGATCCTGGGACCATCTTCATGGCTTTGCACTAATCAGATACTTGGTGTAATGAAGCCTTGAGGTTGGATTTTTGGTTGTTGATCGCTTTGGGGACATCGGCATGTTTTTTCCATTCCAGCTCTAAGTCTTTACATGTTTGCTCAAGTTTTGCGAAGAGATCAACTTCTTGTTTCTCCAATTCCACGATATGATTCTTGGTATGGTCTGGGCCAGTATTTAGTTCGTTGACCTTTAGTTTCTCTGCTTGAACCGATTGCTGATTAGATTGGAGGGTTGCTTCTAGTGATCTTAGCTCAATCCGATCGGCTATTCTTTGACGGGCCCTGGTAACCTAAAACCGATGAGACTCAAGGAAGGTCGCTAGAGTTAGGGTGTCGATGATCTCGTTAGGTAGCTGGCTTTGGATTTCTTCTATCCGGCTCCTAATCGGATGCTATTTTCAACTAATGCATCGAGTGATGCATTGAGCCAATCGGTGATGTCAAGTAGATGAGCTTTGAGGGCTAGCTTTGTCGATGTTTTCTTCCTTGTCTTCGTCCAAGAACTGGCATACATCAAAAGAGAACATATCGGCTATATTTTGCATCTTGGAAAATTAAGTTAGAAGCAGGTATTAAGAATTTTGAAGTGAAGATTGCTGAGTTGAGATCTACTGGGATTATTGGTGCATCATCGTAGGGTTGATCGTCATAGGCATGGTGGCTGCCAAAACCATATCGTTCAGGATCATCTACTGTGTGCTCACTTGATGCTATTTGGTGAGGTGAAGCCAATTGTCGAGGAGTGGCCAATTTATTGACGGGCTAAAATAAAAAAGTATTAGAAAAGATGAATAAGTTTGTAAAGAGCAAGGTAGAAGGAATCTACCGACATAGGAGGCGATGTGTGTTCTAGATCGGCTCGAATGTCGCTCACCTAGTCTTCAGTAGCCTTGAGTTCTCCTTCAAGTACATCATTGGCAGTGGGCTCAATTTCTTGCACTTGATCAGTGGCAGCTTGTAGTGCTTCAGCCATCTCTTCTGAGACAACGGCTTCATCCATAGCAACAGCCGATTCAGGATCGACTTCTCGGAGATCTTCTTTTCCTGCCTTGGGACTGATATTTTTCTTATGCTTCTTATGGCCAAGATGTGTTAAAGTTTTCTTTCTCTTAGTGATTGGCTTTTTGATTTGGCCTGGGAGCAGAGATGATGATGGGGGTGCATTGGCATCGAGTGTTGATCTAGCCGATGCAGGATCATAATCAATTTTTCTAACAAAATACAAGCCAATGGGGAGCTAACTCATTCCAAGTTGTCCTTGTGGGAGGTTCCACCCCGGGTTGCCTCAAAAACCTGGATTGAACCTCAACAGAAGTCAGACTGAGTGTCGACGGGTGGGTCCGCAATCCTCAAAGGGGGGTCCCCGAGGAGGTAAAGAGAGTTTGGTGGAGAAGTTGTCCTCCGATGGATCCGATGGTCGACTCGAATCCTAAGATGAGTCAAGAAACAAGACGCAAGGGTTTATACTGGTTCAACCCTCCCGAAGGATAATAGGCCTATGTCCATTGTCAGGTGTTCTTTCTCTGGGATGGATGATGAACAAGAGTTACAAGCGCGAGAAGGAATCTGGAAAAGCCTTCCCTCAGCCCCCTGCCCTCCCTTTTATACCTCAAGGGGGGCAGGAACAGATGAACTTGGGGGCCAAAAAAGCTATGACTAAGAGAGATAAACAGTGGGGTACAAAGAATATCGGATAAAGTACATGCTGATCTGCTAGGTCCTGCACACCGTGGGTGTCTTGTGCTCCTGCCAGCCCTAGGTCCCTGCTCCTGTGTCGCAAGGAGGTGTCAGACGATGTCGGGTTGTCTCCTCCCTCTTCCTCCTTGTCTACCAAGTTTGATCCTGAGGATGCTCGAGGTCGGTCATCGAGTCGAAGTTGAGAGAAGGGGCCGAGGTCAGACTTGGGGAAAGGCCGGCATGCCCGACCCCCAGGGGAGTCGGGCTCTCGGTCACATCCCGAGGACACTCGATCTGACTTCTTTTGAGGTTCAGTCCGTATTTTTGAGGCACCCCAGGGTGACACCTCCACAGCAGCCCCCGAGTCTAAGGAGGGATGAAGCATGCATCCCTAGGGTCAGAGTTCCTTCGGACCTGAATTTGGCCAGCTAGTCAGCCGCCGAGTTAGCATCCCGAGGGACGTAATGGAACTCAAGGCTGGCGAACTTGTCCTCGAGCTTGCGGACCTCAGCGCAATAGGGCATCCATCTTCTCGCTCGAACAGGACCAGTCGTTGTTGACCTGGCTAATGACTAGCTTCGAATCCCCATAAACCATAAGGCGCTCAACGCCAATGGATTTGGCGATCCGGAGACCATGGAGGAGAGCCTCGTATTCGACGGCATTATTGGACGCCTAGAACAGTAACTAGAGGACGTACTTGACGTGCTCACCCTTCGGGGAGACCAAGAGCATGCCAGCCCTAGCTCTGTCAATGCTAAGGGAGCCGTCGAAATACATGGTCCAGGTCGGGTGCGACTCGGAAGTTGGCGGGAGCTGTATCTCTGTCCATTCGGCCACGAAGTTGGCTAAGACCTGCAACTTGATGGAATTGTGTGGCTTGTAATCGATGGAGAATTCGCCCATTTCCAAGGCCCACGTGACTATCCGCCCAGTAGCCTCGCGGTTCTGAATAATGTCCCCAAGGGGAAACCCAGTCATCACCGCCACTTTGTGGGCTTGGAAATAATGTCGCAGCCTCCGAGTGGTGACGAGGACAGCGTACAGCAGCTTTTGCACTTGGGGATAGCGCACCTTCGACGACCCGAGGACATCGGATACAAAAGATAGGGGCCTCTGGACCAGATAGTTCGTGCGCTCGACGACCAGCACCGTGCTAACAATAGTACTGGTCGTGGCAACGTACAGGAGTAGCTGTTCCTCGAGGTTCAGAGCTATGAGGATTGGCGACGTAGTCAAAAGGTGCTTGAAGTCGGCAAACGCCTTGTCGGCATCTGCCGTCCACTGGAAAGCTTTGCCCTTCCTGACCAGCTTGAAGAATGGTGCTTCACGCTCGCCAAGCTAGGAAATGAATCTCCCTAGAGATTTCATGCTTCCCAAGAGCTTCTGCACGTCCTTGACGCAGGATGGATTCCGCATGTTTAGGATCACAGAGATCTTCTCGTGGTTGGGCTTGATTCCTCGCTCGGAGACGACAAAACCAAGAAGCTTCCCAAAGGGCGTGCCGAAGACACACTTCTCGGGATTAAGCTTCCCTCGGTACTTGCGCAAGTTTGCAAAGGTCCCTGCTATATCGGACAAAAGATCGTCGGGAATCCGCGTCTTGATCACTACGTCATCCACGTAAGCTTCAATGTTATGACCGATCTGGCTGGCTAAACAACGTTGGACGGCTCGCTGATAGGTTTAGCCAGCGTTCTTTAGACCAAAAGTCATCATGGTGTAACAGAAGGTCCCGCATGGCGTAATGAAAGACGTCTTCTCCTGGTCGGACGCTTTGAGGCCTATCTGATGATAGCCTGAGTAGCAGTCCAAGAAACACAGGAGGGAACACCCTGTGGTGGAGTCGATGACTTGATCGATGCGGGAAGAGTAAACGGATCTTTAGGACAATGCCTGTTAAGATCAGTGTAGTCAACACACATTCTCCATTTCCCCTTTTTTTCCTTACAAGGACCGGATAGGTGCACTTCCCAAATGAAACCTGCATCTAGAAGCCGAGTCAACTCCTTCCGGATCTCGTCCTTGCGCTCCTGGGCGAACTGACGCAGGCGTTGCCTACCCGGCTTGGCATCAGGGGGAACATGAAGCTCATGCTCGACCAACTCCTTGGGTACTCCCGGCATGTTTGTCGGTTTCCAAGCAAACATATCAATGTTCGCCCGTAGGAAGTCGACAAGCATGCTTTCCTATTTCTCCCCAAGGTACGAGCCGATCAGTGTCGTCTTGGAGGGATCGGTGTCGGAGAGGGAGACAACCTTGTACTCGGCGGAGCTAGCGGAAGGCCGCGACACTGGCGGCATCGGACTTGGGTCATCGTCAACCATTGGTGCCTTCCCTTTTGGGTCAACGCTCGAGGGAGAAAGCCCGTCTGCCCGGGCCAACAGACCGGCGGCCTCACCAAGGGCAAGGCTATCAGACTCATAGGCGTGAGACGTGGTGACATCACCATGCACGGAGAACTCCCCTGAGGGCCTGGCACCTTGAGGACCAGGTACGTGTAGTGAGGAATCGCCATGAACTTGGCGAGGGCCAGACGACCGAGTACCGCGTGGTAGGCTGTCTCGAAGTCGGCCACATAGAACCTGACGAACTCGGTGCAGAAGTTCTCCTGCGTTCCAAGCGTCACGGGGAGAGAAATCATGTCGAGGGGTAGGACTCCTCGACCCGGGACGATGCCATAAAATGGCGAGTCCGTTGGCTCAAGGGTGGTGAGGGAGACCCCGAGCTCATGAAGGGTACCTCTAAAGAGGACGTTGATGCCACTCCTCCCGTCGACTAGGACGCGCTTGAGACACACCTTGAGCACCACTGGGTCCACCACCAGTTGGAACTAACCCGGCTTTGGGACATCGGTCCACTGGTCTGCTCGAGAGAAAGAGACCGAAAGCTCTGACCATCAAAGGCACTCAGGCGAGTCAATCGAGACAGTGTTCACACAACGAGAAAGGAGCTTTTGTTGGTGTTGACTCTCCGAGGTCGCCTCGCCACCGAGGATCATGTTGACAGTATGGGTCGGCTCCTGGAAGCCATCCTCCCATCGCTGGTCCCTTTTCGGTGCTTCGGCTCCACGCTCCTCCCTTTCCGCGGCCTTGGTGGTCGGGGATTTCACGCCTCCCGAAACATTTGATCCTGGAGGGAGTAGCACTACCGGATGGTGTGATTCCCGTCAGGATGGAGGAAGCATGGCTTGTCCAGTGCTTCCCAGCGTGTTTCACCTGAGGGTTCTCTCCTTGAGCTTTGTCCCTCGAGAGCCTCAACATCTGTGGTCGGTTGGCGTTTCGAGTCCTCCAGCCGACCTTGCAGATGTGGGCGGCGGTCTGGCCTCATCGGCGAGCGGCGCTCAGGGACGGCTCGCTCCTTTCCCTTCGACTCCCTCGGGAGGTGGGAAACGGCGGGCGCCATGAGCTGGTTCTCGGCGTCCTTAGCGTCGGCGAAGCACTCGACGATGCTAAACACCTGAGCCGGGGTGGTGGGCTTCATCTGAGCGACGAAGCGGAACAGCTCAGAGGGTCTCCGTAGGCCCTAAGAGAAGATGCACATGACGTTGCTGTCGGAGATGCTTGCAATAAAGTTGCGGCGCTTCGAGAAACACTGGATGTAGTCTCGGATTGACTCAGTAGGGCCTTGCCGAACTCGGCCGAGGTCGTAGCATGTAGCCTGGCGTTGCCATGTGCCATGATAATTGGCGACGAAGGCATCACATAGCTCATCCCACGAGTCGATGGAGTCCTTAGGTAGTCCAGCAAGCCAGTTGATGGCCGTAGGTGCCAGCATGACCGGGAGATAGTTGGCCATGACACGATCGTCACCGTTTGGGGCTCGAACATCTGTGCATACAGCTGGAGCCACAGGGTGGGATCTATCTTGCCATCATACGGCTCTATCCCCGTCGGGCGAAAACCCTTGGGCCACGTGTCCTGCCGGAGCTTGGCGGTGAAGGCCACGAAGCCATCATGGCGGGTTGCCGGGTCGGGCACTGCGTCAGGAGGTCCATGCAACATGTCATACTCGTCCTGTCACTATATCTCCTGGCGCCTCTGATCGGCGGTGCGCCACTCAATGGTGTTGCGGGCATCCATCCTCTGCGCGATCACCTCACGCAGGTCCCCCGTGTGGGAACTCCCTTGATGCTCGGTCATGCGAGCACTTCGGGAGTGTCGGGCGTGCCCGCGGGGGGAACTGTGGAGATTGTGGCAATCGGGTATCTATATGGCAAGCTTATCCGACTCAAGGTAGGGGTAGATTGCGCCTGCCATATCTGTAAGCCGAACATGACTTGGGTGTTACGATTGCCGATAGAGATAAGGCAATCGGCCTATAGTCACGGTGTGGTAAGATCGAGGAAACCAACTTAGAATAAGATAGGGTTTCCGATCTGTAAGCCCTCCTCCCAAGACTATATAAGGAGGGTAAGAGGCGTCCCTTGAGGGATATACGAATTCAGAAGCAAGAGCTTTAGACACACGAGATCAATAAAGACACTCGGCGGATCGAATCCACCGAAACAGGAGTAGGGTATTACCTCACGAGAGGGCCTGAACCTGTCTAAACTTTCTTCTTCTCCTAACCCATTGTGCTTGGTGATCTTGACTGCGACCCCAGAAATCATATTGCCGAAACCAAGTTTCGACAGTTGGCGCGCCAGGCAGGGGAACGCGTCGAGACTTCTTCAACAATCTCGCCGACAAGCGTGATGGGATCTCCTTCAAGACTCGGCGACTTCGCCGCCAACTTTGTCAACGATTCCTCCTTCGACTCGGATTCGGACCAGTCGGTAGGAGAAATCCACTCGACACCGTTCGGGCTTCCGAACAGCGCCACGATCTACAACGACATCTTGAAGACCAAGATGCAATCTACTTTCTCCGACGACGAACTTCACTCGGCACCATTCGGATTACCGAATACCGCCGAAATCTGCGCCAATCTTCTCACCTCCCCGACGGAGGCGATCTACTCAGGTGAAGACCTCTCAGTGCCGTTTGGGTTACCAAACGTCGCCAAAATTTTCAGCAAACTTCTCCCCCCCGAGTCGGCGGCGACCCACTCGGAGGAGTCCTCACCCCCAAACTCTGGCTCGGACTGGAACGATCCGGACCCGGGTTACCTAGGATCAAGGGAGGTCGCCGTCATCCTCCCATCATTCGGCTCCTGTTCATCTTCGGAGCTCAATGGATACCTCAGCTCCGCCGGCTTCGACGACCTCTACGGCATCCCTTCTGACGAAGCCGACAACTCCGACTGCCGCATGGACTGTGAGCCGAAGTGCTTTGACGTCCTCATGGCCGAGCCGGACGAGTCCGACTCAGCCATGGCCAGAAGGCTTGCTAAAGAAGAGCGAGCCAAGATGGAGCTCGAACGCAAGACAGCCGAAGAAGAGAAACAACGCAAAGATGAGGCCGAAAAGAGGAAGCAGGACCTACGTGCAGCCGGACGATCTGCCCAGGAGGCCATCCTCCAAACACGGGTCCGCAACACCAACATCTTCCAAACGCCACAGCAAAATGCTGTCGCCGCACTTACCCTCTTGGACACCGTCGTGGAGGCGGCACCCGCCAACGTGACTCCGATACTCGACAAGATCAAGACCATCGTCGCTGCCATGGCTAACGGCCATCCCACCACCTCGGCACGAAGGCCGACTGAATCTGTGGCCGAAACGCCAGACAAGAGCCGGCTTCCGCCTCTAAGGTCAGGAGACTATAAGAGGCCTGAGCCGGATCGGTCGACGACCAGGCCAAGAGGCCCACCTCGCGAATCCACGCTGAAGTACCAGGAGCAGACGGCCGACTCCCGCGACAAACGACACGGACGTCCACCCGTCCACCACCGAGTCCGCCGCAACAGTTCCAGCTACCCAACCAGCCAACCGAAGACCCCGCCGAGTGATCTGCGGGAAGTCCTCGATCGCCGCTACCAGGAGCGCGACCGACGCACTCGGGAAGATCGGAGGGGATCACCCGATAGCGGCGACGACGGAGTACCAGCCTTCACTCGGGAGCTCCGTCGAGTGCACTGCCCGAGTGGCTTTAAGCCTACAGGGATCGAAAGGTATGATGGCAAGACCGACCCTGAATCTTGGCTAACCGTATACACCCTTGCCATCCGAGTTGCAGGTGGCGACAACAAAGCTATGGCCAATTACCTGCCAGTGGCCCTTGCAAACTCTGCCAGAAATTGGCTCACGAGCCTGCCAAGAGGCTCAATCGGCTCGTGGAGCGAGCTTAGGGACCACTTCGTCGCCAACTTCCAAGGCACCTTCGAGAGGCCCGGCACGCACTTCGACCTATACAATGTCATCCAAAAGCCGGACGAGCCTCTGAAGGATTACATTCGTCGTTTCTCCGAGAAGCGCAACAAGAACCCGAACATCACCGATGACATCATCATCGCCGCCTTCCAAAAGGGAGTCCGTGATGAGCTGCTGATCGGCAAGTTCGGGCGCAAACCACCGAAGACGGTGAAACAAATGTTCGAGACGGCGAATTCATACGCCAAATCCAATGACGCCATTAAGGCCGCCCGTCAAGATCGGCCCGATAGTAGGGAGGACAAGCAAGCGGGAGGAAGCCATAATCCTAAGAAGGATGGCGGCAACAACGGCAACCAGGGCCAGAAAGATCGCAAGCGCCGATCTGAGGACCTAGTGGCCGCAACCTCCAACACTCAACGCCGTCCCTGAGTCGCCGCCTACGACGCCATCATGAACGCCCAGTGCACCCATCATCCGAATCATAAGCACGCAGCGAAGGACTGCTTCATCTACAAGCAGTTCGCTGAACAATATGCGGCGCAGCTCAACAAAGCCGACTGACGAGGCTGGCCCATCAGGCGCCAAAAAGAACAACGTGGCTGAAAATGCCGAACCTTTTCAAGACCCAGTGGGGGAGCTCAACCACATCTTCGGAGGTCCGCTAGCCTATGAGTCCAAGAGGAAACAGAAGCTAACTGACCGGGAGGTCAACGCGGCTCAACCCGAATTCCCTCAATATCTGCGATGGTCGGAAGTGGCCATCACTTTTGACCGCTCGGATCATCCCGACCGAGTGGTTCACCCGGGGCGCTATCCACTCGTCCTAGACCCCGTGGTCCGCAACATCAGGCTTAAGCGCGTCCTCATCGATGGGGGCAGTGCCCTCAACATCCTGTTTGCTAAGACCATGGACGAGATGCAGATCCCGACGGCCGAACTAAAGGCAAGCTCAGCCCCCTTCCACGGAGTTATCCCAGGGCTATCTTCTACACCACTCGGGCATATCTCTCTCCCAGTCACCTTCGGAGCCCGAGAGAATTTCCGAACGGAGAACGTCACTTTTGAGGTGGCCGACTTCAAAACAGCATATCACGCCATCATCGGAAGGCCCGCGCTTGCCAAGTTCATGGCGATCCCTCACTACACTTACCTCTGCATGAAGATGCCGGGTCCCAACGGCGTCATTACTCTTCGCAGCGACGTGAAGCAAGCCTTCACCTGCGATAAGGAGAGCTGCGACATGGCCCAATCTCGCGAGAGATTGAGCGGCCAACAAGAAGTCCGGTTGGCTGCATCGACTTCGGCAGAGGGCGAAGTCCCCGCGAAGAAGATAGCCAAATCAGGATCCGGCGACGCCAAGACCAAGAAGATCTCCCTTGATCCGTCGGATCCCTCGAAAACTGCTGTAATCGGCGCTGACCTAGATCCCAAATAGGAAAGCACGCTCGTCACCTTCTTCCAAAATAATAAAGATGTTTTTGCTTGAAAACCATCCGATATGCCTAGAATTCCTAGGGAGGTGATCGAGCACTCTTTGAACGTCAAAGATGACGCCAAACCGATAAAACAACGATTATGCAGATTCGCACAGGATCGAAAAGACGCTATCAAAGAAGAACTCGCAAAGCTCTTGGCTGTCGGCTTCATTAAAGAAGTCCTGCATCCCGACTGGTTAGCCAACCCAGTCCTGGTCCGCAAGAAGACGGGGCAATGGCGCATGTGCATTGACTATACCGACCTCAACAAAGCCTGCCCCCAAAGATCCGTTCGGGCTGCCTCGCATCGACCAAGTCGTCGACTCAACAGCCGGCTGCCAACTCCTGAGTTTCCTGGACTGTTACTCGGGCTATCACCAAATCAGCCTAAAAGAATCCAACTGCCTGAAGACATCGTTCATCACGCCGTTTGGGGCCTACTGCTACATTACCATGCCTTTCGGCCTGAAAAACGCCGGAGCCACATACCAACGCATGATCCAAAGGTGTTTCCAGACGCAGATCGGCAAGAACGTTGAAGCTTATGTCGACGATGTTGTCATCAAGACCAAGCAGAAAGAAGACCTGATCACCGACTTAGAAGAAACCTTTGCGAACATCCGGGCCTTCAGAATGAAGTTAAACCCGGAGAAGTGCACTTTCGGCGTTCCATCAGGCAAACTGCTCGCCTTCATGGTGTCACATCGTGGCATTGAAGCAAATCCACAGAAGATCAACGCCATCTTAAGCATGAAGCCCCCGAGTAACCAAAAGGACGTCCAGAAGCTCACTGGCTGCATGGCGGCACTAAGCCGTTTCATATCCCGACTCGGCGAACGAGGCATGCCATTCTTCAGACTGCTAAAGAAGACGGACGACTTCCAGTGGACCGCGGAAGCCAACAAAGCCTTTGAAGATTTCAAAGAGTTCCTTACCACGCCACCCGTCCTGGCCTCGCCTCAACCCCAGGAACCTCTGCTGCTGTACGTTTCAGCCACTCACCAAGTGGTTAGTACGGTCCTTGTGGTCGAGCGCGAAGAAGAAGGATGGACTCAGAAGATTCAAAGGCCAATCTACTTTGTTAGCGAAGTATTGGCAGGAGCCAAAATTCGCTACCCTCAGGTACAAAAGCTGCTCTATGGTGTTCTAATAACCGTGAGGAAACTGGCACACTATTTTCAGGGTCACTCGGTCACCGTCATCACCTCTTTCCCACTCGGCGATGTCATCCACAACCGCGAGGCAACCGGACGCATCGCCAAGTGGGCCCTAGAGCTGATGCCGCTGGACTTGACTTTTAAGGCAAGGACGTCCATAAAGTCACAAGCCTTGGCGGACTTCCTGGCCGAGTGGACTGAACAGCAAGAGAACGTGCCTCGGGAAGACCTCCAACACTGGACCATGCACTTCGACGGATCCAAGAGGATCACCGGCTTGGGAGCGGGAGTTGTGCTGATCTCCCCGACCGGGGAAAGGCTAAGATATGTCCTTCACCTCCACTTCTCCGCCTCACACAACGTTGCCGAGTACGAAGCTCTTCTACATGGACTGCGCCTCGCAGTCTCACTCGGGATACGACGGCTTATTGTGAAAGGCGACTCCCAGCTGGTCGTCAATCAAGTGATGAAAGACTGGTCCTGCCTAAACGACACTATGGAGGCCTACCGACAAGAGGTCCGCAAGCTTGAGGACAAGTTTGATGGGCTCGAACTCTCACATGTCCTGAGGCATAACAACGAAGCTGCCGATGAGCTGGCACAGTTCGGATCTAAGCTCGAAGCTGCCCCAACAGACGTCTTTGTCGAGCATCTCTACGAACCAACCATCACGGCAAAGACAACTCTCACCGAGCAAACCACGAACGAAGTCGCCATGACCGATACCGACTGGAGGATGCCGCTCATCAAATTCTTAACCCAGCAAGAGCTGCCGGATGACCGGGATGAAGCAGAACGCGTCCAGCGTCGTTGCCAAGCATACGTCATGGTTGACTCCGACCTATACAAGAGAAGCCCCTCCGGAATTCTAATGAGGTGCGTCACACCCGAAGAAGGGAAGCAGCTACTCCAAGACATCCACTCGGGCATATGCGGAAGCCATGCGGCAGCACGCACTCTAGTCGGCAAAGCTTACAGGCAAGGTTTCTTCGCTTACCGCGGTCTCCGACGCGAGATAAAGTCGTACGAACTGCGAAGGCTGCCGTTTTCGCCCGACAAAGCCATGTCCCGGCCCAGAGCTTCAAACAATCCCACTTTCCGGCCGTTCGCGGTATGGGGGCTGGACATGGTTGGCCCTTTCAAAAAAGCTCCAGGAGGATTCACACACCTCTTCGTCGCAATCGACAAGTTCTCCAAGTGGATTGAGGCCAAGCCGGTCGCCACGATTACTGCCGATAAAGCACGGGACTTTTTCCTCAACATCGTGCACCGCTTCGGCATCCCAAACGGAATCATAACTGACAACGGGACTCAATTCACGGGAGGCATCTTCAAGGAATTCTGCGAAGACTTCGGAATCAAGATCTGCTACGCATCAGTAGCTCACCCCAAAAGCAACGGACAAGTCGAGCGAGCCAACGGCATGGTCCTCCAAGGCATCAAGGCCCGCGTTTTCGACCGCCTAAACCCTTACGCTGGCAAGTGGGTCCAAGAACTTCCCTCGGTTTTATGGTCGCTGCGAACCACACCCAGTCGGGCTACCGGCCAAACTTCTTTCTTTTTGGTTTATGGCGCAGAAGCCATGTTGCCAAACGAGATGGAATATGAGTCCCTCCGGGTCCGCAGCTTCAACGATGAACGCTACGACCCCGACCGAGTGGATGACCTCACCCGATTGGAAGAGGCCCGTGAGGCGGCCCTCATCCGTCGGCCAAATACCTTCAAGGGCTCGGAAGATACCACGGTCGCAACGTGCGAGCACGAGCTTTCATTGTTGGCGACCTGGTCCTACGCAAGATCCAGACCACCAAAGACCGACACAAGCTATCTCCCTTATGGGAAGGACCATACATAATCGCTAAAGTGACTCGGCCCGGTGCATACCGGCTAAAGCGTGAAGACGGGTCTATGGTGGAGAACTCCTGGAACATCGAGCATCTTCGATGATTTTATGCCTAATTCGGCTAAAGCTTCATGTTTTCCTTGACTGCCAACCTCAAGCAAGATGACTTCTTGAGTTAGCAGTCGGGGGCTGTACATATGTCAATAAAGTTTAAGTTTTCCTCATCAACTTTTGTGCATGATTTGGTTTATCATTGTTTAATGGTCTTCGATTCGAGTTCGTGTCTAAGGACCGAGAGTTTTCGATGACCTAATCGAGCCTAGGCTTGGTGACAGTGACGAAAACTACTTAAGAAATTTCACAAAAACTCGGATCAATGCATTAACATAAATAAACTAAATATATCACAAATTCTGCTTCAGAGCGTTACGGTTATGCGACATTTACAAGATTCCAAGTCAGAAAGACAAATCAAATCTTGAAATTGTTTACTACATCAAGGGATATTTTCTTCGCCGCCTCCTGCGCCTCACTCAGCATGTCCAAGGCCTGCTCGTCTGTCGTTCCGTCAGCAAAGCCTTCCCCGACCGAGTGGATATCCACTCGGGGGTAAAGGGACTTGGTCTGTGCAAGAGCCAGACCAGCCCCCATGCTGGCTGCTTCGGTGATATTGGCCAGATACCGGGAGCCAGCCGCAGTTTGTCGAATATTTCGATCGGCTCCAGCGAGCTAGCCCCAACTCCTTGATCAAATAAGGACAGCAAGATCGGCATGGCGGCATTGGCGACCTCTTCCCGGATTTCGTCGCTTCGTCTAACCCGCCCAAGCAAGACGTCGTATTGGGCTCGGGTCTTTACCTTGTAAGCTGCCAAAAGTTTCGGATCATTCAAAGTACTCGGAAATGAAGCAACGCAAGAAGTTTTACTCCAAAGAAGCTTACCTTCAAACTCGGCCTCTATCTCGGCTTTGTCGAGGCTGACTGCCTGCAGCCGGACTTGAAGCGAATGGACCTCCGAAGAATTTTCTACAAGAGAAGATCGTCAACAACCGAGATTAACATGAGAATCGTGAAGAAAATGGAGAGACGGGCTTACTCCCGATTGATCCTCGGAGGTCGAGATTCGCCTCCCGAAGCTCTGCGATCTCCTCCTTAAAGCCGCCTCCCTTGACGCGGCCTCCTCCCGAGTGGCCTTCACGTCGCCGAACGTCCTCTAAGGAGTTCAGGTGGGGAACCAGCTTCTCCAGCACCTCAGATTTTGCCATGGAGCGGCAATACTCCTTTGCGCGAAAGCAGAAGAGTGACCGACTGAAAGATAATGATAGTACAATTAAAGAGAAAGACGAAGGCTTACGTTGAGCAGCCGGGTCGCCTCGTTCAAGCTCTCGACAAGGGCATCCCTTTCATCTTTTTCGGCTTGCCGGTCCAGGATGATGCCCTGCCTCTCGCCTTCCGAGTCCCGCCACTCGATCCTAATCGGGGGAACCCAGGTTTCAGAGGACTGCAACCTGGGGATCTCTTCTACTGTGGCTGGCAAACGAGAAGGACAAATGAAGACATGAAAGATTCAAACTGAAAGAGCAAAAGAGTACTTCGAAACAAATCTCACCAGTTTCGGCGGCCGCTTGCTTAGGTGGAGCGGCCCGGCTGGCCTCCTTCTTCTGACTCCGCGCCGAGTGGCCCTCAGTCGGGGGCGCTTGAGCCGCGGCCTCAGGTTTCCCGGCCGCTGACTGGTTTCCAGTCGGGATATCCCGGCTGGCGGCCGAGGGCTCCTTCCTCGTGGCATCCTTCTTCGGAGGCGAAGGTTGTTTCCCCGGAGCGTTCGCACTTGGTTGTGGGCTCCGGGGCTTTGGCTCTGCTGGCCTTGGCACCTTGGGAGCAGCAGCTGGGGTTGGTCCTTCACTCCCCCCGGCAGGTTCTATGTCCTGGGGCCTCCTGCGAAAGTGAACACAGCAGGGGTAAAGATAAAGAAAAGTTTTCAACAAAAGAGTTCAGACTTTGGTTTCAGAGTATACCTGGATGACCGGCGGATCTTCGGCGCCGTCCGCGGTGATCGTCTTAAAGGTGGGGTCTCAGTGGGTGGAGCCGGGATGTCGTCATCCGAATCCTCGATGATCAACGTCCTTTTGCTTGCACGCTTGTTCGAGTCTTCACTCGGCGCCGCTCGCTTCCCGACCGGGTCGCCTTGGATCTTGATCCCGCCAGCCGGCTTCTTGGCGGGGCGACGCGGCGCGTCGTCGTGGGACACCTTGTATGGCTTGGAGGTGATAGAGGCGTTTTCCTGCAGAAGAAAGAGTGTACAATGTTAAGAGACAAGATGTCAAGATTGAAAGATACTATGAAGTAACCAGTCGGCTTACCGAAGGAGGAGGTCGGTGAATGCTGAAGAGAAGAACCGGCAGAATGAGGGCCCGCTCGACTGCAATTCCAGTCGAGAAGAGCTTGTACATCCGGATTTTCAGGATCTCATACTTGAGTGGATCTGGATCTTCCCGATTGGGGTCTGTTCCGCCTTCATACTCGAAGGCCGGCTTCGACCGTTCCTTGATTGGCGCAAGTCAGCACCTGATGAAGTGCCGAGTGATCTGTTCCCTGCGAAGACCTCTTTGTTTCATTGCCAGGATCTTCGCGAGCAGCTCGTTGGCCTCGTCCCAATCTTGGGCTACTGGAACAGTGCTCCATGCTGGACTGGGGACAGGAGGAAGGCCGACGAAAGATGGCAGGCTGGGTTCTAGGTTGCTAACGTAGAACCAGCCCGCATGCCATCCCTTATTAGAAGACTTCAAGGGAAGAGAAAAATACTCCTTGCGGAGAGATCCGCGGAGTTGGAAACCTGCCCCGCCAACGACGCATGGGTGGTCCTTGTTCGGATGCGGTTTGAGATAGAACATGCGCCGGAAGAGTTGGTAGTGGGGGAGGATGCCAAGGAAGGCTTCACATACATGAATGAAGAGAGCGATGTGAAGCATTGAGTTGGGGTTCAGATGGTAGAGTTGAAGCCCATAGTAATCCAGAAGTCCCCGGAAGAACTCGGAAGTGGGAAGGCTGAACCCGCAATAGAAAAAAGAAGTGAAAACGACGAGCTCACCGGTGTTCGGGGTCGGGAAGTCCTCCCCCGCCGCCGGGCGCCATCCCACGATTTCCTTTGGCGGAAGCACGCCGTGCTTCACCATCTCTTTGAGGGTGGATTCCCTTACATCCGAAGCGGCCCATTGGTCGAACGGAATCCTCTTTTCCTCCGCCATGAGAGTGGTGTTGATGGGAAGTGGATCTGGTTAGAAAACACCGAGCTTTTGAAGTGGATCTGGGCTGTAGAGGCTGGTTGTTGCAAAGAGCGAGTTCCTAGACGGATGGATTTGGGAGCGCGCGAGTCTAGGGTTCTCCGCAATGAACTGGTGAACAGTGTTGTGAAAAGGGGAATCTTTTGGAAGATGAAGAGGCGGGGACGACCTCATGCCTTTATAGAAAAATTTGAGGTTTGCGCTAGGTTTTCTAGTGATTGGGCCGAGCCCATAAGAAAATTTACGGCCCGGCTAAGGTGTGGCCTGACGCGTGTCCTTAGGGACTTAAGCGGATGAGCTTAAGCAGATTTGCTCTGGCAATATGCACGAGTCTGAGTGCCCTGTACCTTTGAAAGTCCTTCCATACCGCGGTTTGCTTGACTTCATGAGAAGCTAGCACGATGCAATTTGGAAGGTGACCAACGGCTAAGTTTTTATAGCTGCCTTGATGACAAGGGCTGTTTGGTTTTTTAGCATTTGGCTAATTAATTAGATCAATGCTATTTTTTTCACCTTGGTGAAGATCTTTATAGATTGAGACCAATATTATGGCAAAAGCTATTTAATAACTTGGTCATATTTTTCATATGATTGAAAGAACTCGTTTTTCCAAGAGGGATGATTGAAATATTTGTTCCGGGATTACTCGGGCAGATCCACTCGGATAAGCATGAGTTTACCGAGTGCTTTTCACCCATGTGGGTTGATTGAGTTATTTGTTCTGAGATGACTCGGGCAAATTCACTCGGATGAGTATGAACTTGCCGAGTAATGAGATTTCTATGATTGCTTTAGCATGAGCTAGGCATCTACATAAAAATGATTTTTTATAGTTCTTGACTATATGATTAGTCTGTTTTTGACTAACCACATAGTCGGGGGCTACACCTAATTAGGTGCATCAGGAGATGCACCTAGATATTTATTTTTGAGAATTTTTCAGATATTTTTCGAGCCCTTCACAGTCTTTGGAGCCACTCGGGAAGGTTCAGGCAGAGGTGATGGAATCACTCGGCGCCAAAAGCACTCGGTCAAAGAGATTTTTTGGTTGTGTGCCGTTTTGGTCTGAAGCTGAGTTGTCTCGTCGACTGAAAAGGACTCGGGGGCTACTGTGGAGATTGTGGCAATCGGGTATCTATATGGCAAGCTTATCCGACTGAAGGTAGGGGTAGATTGCGCCTGCCATATCTGTAAGCCGAACATGACTTGGGTGTTACGATTGTCGATAGAGATAAGGCAATCGGCCTATAGTCACGGTTTGGTAAGATCGAGGAAACCAACTTAGAATAAGATAGGGTTTCCGATCTGTAAGCCCTCCTCCCAAGACTATATAAGGAGGGTAAGAGGCGTCCCTTGAGGGATATGTGAATTCAGAAGCAAGAGCTTTAGACACACGAGATCAATAAAGACACTCGGCGGATCGAATCCACCGAAACAGGAGTAGGGTATTACCTCACGAGAGGGCCTGAACCTGTCTAAACTTTCTTCTTCTCCTAACCCATTGTGCTTGGCGATCTTGACTGCGACCCCAGAAATCATATTGCCGAAACCAAGTTTCGACAGGAACCACGGTCCTCGTGGCTGCACCTGCCGCAGGCCACAGGGAGGCCAACTGACCGGCACTCTGCTGCCGTCACGACCTCGAGTGTCGAGCGCTCCTAGGGGGCCGCTCAGACAGGGCTGGGACATTAAGTTGTGCGGCAGCAGCCTGGGTCATGGCCATGGCCTTTCGAATCCTCGGGAGTCGAGAAGACTGTTGAGGGCACGCTCGATGGTGACCAAGTTGGTCGCCGGTGTCCGAAACACCTGGTGCCCCATGAACTCCATCGTGATGTTGGACTCCAGGAGCCGGGGCTAGACGTGAGGACGATGGGTCTGCTCGCGCCGCGCAACCCTCCTCGCGTTACGGGAATGACACGTGTTGCGGTGAGCGTCGGACTCCATAGAGTCCATGATCTTGGCGTCGCACACCGTCTCCTCCATCATGATGAAGTTGACGGGCCAGCGGTTGCCAGGGATGAGCACTGGTCCACTGGACCGTCCACTCAACGCCACGCATGGGTGAGAGGCACAGCGAACGACCCTGCTAGGGTCCTTTGCACCGAGAGGTACGGGAGCAACCCCAGCGACACGTGGAGGCGAGGAAAATGTGCCTCGGGATGGTGGAGCAGGATGCATGGTGCAGAGTCGAGCTGGTCGCTCGATCCGGGTCCAAGCGTCATCTGCCCTCAGGACCGCCGAGCGAGCAGTCAGGGGTTTGGGCTGCCAAACCCTGACGGCCGCATGGAGCTTGGGGGCCGAGGCCCCAGGACACAAGACCAAGTGCCTTGGCCTCACTACCACACGCGGAGGCGCGACCGCACAATTCAGCTCACCGGAGGCTGTCTGAGAGAGAGTAAGGCGACAGAAGTCTTCGACGCGGAACACCAGGGTGCCGAAGACGAAGGTTGTCCCGGCAGGAGCCACGAAGTCGGTGGCGATGGAAAAAGCCATCGGATCACCTCAGACGAAGAACAGCGCCCCCTACCTGACACGCCAACTGTCGATGGGTGGGTCGACAATCCTCCAAGGATGGTCCCCGAGGAGGTAGAAGAGAGTTTGGTGGAGAAGCTGTCCTTCGATGGATCCGATGGTCAACTGGAATCCTAAGATGAGCCAAGAAACAAGACGCAAGGGTTTATACAGGTTCAGCCCTCCCGAAGGATAATAGGCCTACGTCCAGTGTGAGGTGTTCTTTCTCTGGGATGGATGATGAACAAGAGTTACAAGTGCGAGAAGGAATATAGAAAAGCCTTCCCTCAGCCCCCTGCCCCTAGCCCTGGGTCCTTGCTCCTGTGCCGCCAGGAGGTGTCAGACGCTGCCGGGTTGTCTCCTCCCACTTCCTCCTTGCCTGCCAAGTTTCCTCCCGAGGATGCTCGAGGTCGGGCGTCGAGTGGAAGTCGAGAGAAGGGGCCGAGGTCGGACTCGAGGGAAGACTGGCATGCCCGGCCTCTAGGGAAGTCGGGCTCTCAGTCACATCCCGCGGACACTTGGTCTGACTTCTGTTGAGGTTCAATCCAGGTTTTTGAGGCACCCCGGGGTGACACCTCCCACACCGAGTGTCCTCGGGATGTGACCAAGGGCCCGACTCCTCTCGGGGGTCGGGCATGCCGGCCTTCCCCCGAGTCCGACCTCGGCCCCTACTCTCGACTCTGACTCGTTGCCCGACCTCGAGCATCCTCGGGTGGAAACTTGGCAGGCATGGAGGAAGACAAAAAACCGGCAGCGTCTGACACCACCTGGCGACACAGGAGTAGTGTCCTGGGGCTGGCAAGAGCACAAGACACCCACGGTGTACAGGACATAGCAGACCAGCATATATTTTATCAGATATTCTTTGTACCCTACTGTTTGTCTCTCTTAGTCTCAGCTTTCTTGGCCCCCAAGTTCATCTGTTCCTTCCCTCCTTGAGGTATAAAAGGGAGGGCAGGGAGGGAGTTGAGAAAAGGAGGCTCTAGAGATTCCCACTCACGCTTGTAACTTTTGTTCATCATCCATCCGAGAGAAAGAACACCACAGATTGGACGTAGGCCTATTATCCTTCGGGAGGACTGAACCAGTATAAACCCTTGTGTCTTGTTTCTTGGCTCATCTTAGGATTCAAGTCAACCATCGGATCCATCGGAGGACAGCTTCTCTACCAAACTCTCTTCTACCTCCTCAGGGACCCTCCTTGGAGGAATACCGACCCACCCGTCAACAGTTGGCGCGCTAGGTAGGGGGCGCTATTCTTCGTCTGAGGACGTCCGATGGAGATCTATCTTTTTCGATGAAGTCTTTGAACAGATATGTCTTCTTCCCTTTCCCTTTCAATTTTCGAAAAGCATAATCCCTGCATGCTCTTGCATTCTCTACCTTAAGTCCTGCTCAGCCGCCGGGCTGGCAACATGCCCTCGACAGCTCCCGTGCACAGCTTATGGCCAGCCCTGAGCTACGCGGCCCCAACCTGCCCTGGATGGGGTTCTCCGGTAGGTTGCTTGTCGAGCTTGCCTTTGCCGCTTGGTGGCTCAGCGATGCTTCCCAGTTGACAAGTAACGACCAAACGATTCGATAACTTCTATGCAAGTGCTCATGACCCGCTCTATGTTTCGCGGCCCCGACCCATGTGCTCCAGGCTCTCAGGACAGAACATTATCGTTTGAGGCAGTGACTACTTCCCAATCCGGTTCTTTTCCCGAGAATCAGAGAAATACGACTTTGCCTGACGTGTTCTCTTCAATTCCATCCCCCTCCGGTCAGAGCTGGATTTTTTCTCCTGGAGTCGAACTTGGGTTGAAGTAGGAACGTGAGAATGGCCCGTCGTACGATCAAGCTACTCAGGAAATCTGGTCTTCCGAGATCCTTCACTTCGCCTAGTTCATAAAATGAATGACAGTTATACAAAAGGCCGATTCGAAACCTGACAAAACCCGGTTAGAGAATCTCCCGGTTATTCCAGGCAAAGATAATTTCCTAAGGCCTAAACATCGAGAGTGATATGAGTAGGCAAAGTTGAACCCTTGCATGCCTCAGTCGAACACCCTTCGACATGGCTATGTAAGAGGATAGGGCATGTGACCCTGATATTGGCATAAAAATACTTTGTCTTTCCTACTTAGGAATCCTACAACAGAGATTGATCAAAAATCTATACGGTCGACCACCCCGTCGGCAGTCTCGTCGAACTCAGCGACGATGGCCTCGGGCTCGTCGGCTCCAAGGACTTCCGGCCACCCCAGGCCATTTTCGGCAATTGGCACCTCTGGGAATCGATGGCTGAGGATGCCAAGGGTCACTCCCGCCACGGCCTTCGCCATGTCATTCACAAAAACATCGAAGGCATCGAGGACCATCCCACAGGCGGTTGAGGAACTCCTCGCGGAATTCCTTGGCAGGAGGAAGGTCGTTGTTGGCCCGGTGCAGAATGGCGAGAGCGCCATCTTGAACTTCGAACAGCCGAGCTTCGGCCACTTCTAGGAGCCCTTTGAGGTGTCCGATCTGCAGACAAGAAAGTGATGATCAAGGTGAGAAAGAAAAAAAAAATCAAGAGTTGGGGGTGAATGCGGGAATGGATGCTTACCTTCCGTGGAGGCCTTGGCGTCCTTCAGCTCTTTGGCCAGGTTGGCCATCGCGCTCTCTGTGGCGGAAAGCTCCTCTCCCACTTTGGCCAGTGATTCCTTGGCCTCAGCCTTGGTGGCTTCCGCTTCAGCTTTAGCCGGCTCAGCTTCGGCCTTGGCCACCTCGGCCTCGGCCTTAGCAGACTCGGCCTCGACTCTGGCTTTCTCGGCCTCGCCCTTGGCTAGAGCCAACCTATCAATCTCGGCCTGAACCTTTCCAAGCTGCACCTCCAAGGTGCCTTGG
Source organism: Oryza australiensis (assembly GCA_019925245.2). NCBI lineage: Eukaryota > Viridiplantae > Streptophyta > Magnoliopsida > Poales > Poaceae > Oryza > Oryza australiensis. The sequence continues at coordinate 2,111,962 of JAIFGZ020000436.1, forward strand.
GAGTCCTCGGCCGCCTTTCGGGTGTCCTCGAAAAGCTTGAGGGCCTCCTGAGAGCTATTCCGCTCAGCCCAAAGGACCTCGGCTTGCTCAAGGGCATCCCGAGCCCCTGCGAAAGTTTTCATAGTCATTTCAGGATGAGAGGAGGAAGAAGAGGGGCAAAGGTAAGCGGACTCATGGTGACAAGCCTCCATGAGCCTCTCCTCCTGCGCTCGCTCGCCACCAACGGCTCGGACCGACGAGGGTGCCTCTGGAACGACAGAAAGTCAAGAAAGACTCATACGAAGAAAGCAAAAGATTCGAGCCTTACCATGAGCAAGCCCCGGATGCCGGCGAAATGGTGGTCGAGCTCCGACAAGTCATCGGCCTAGGACCCAGAGCCTTCCCCGGTTTCCAGCTCGCCCCTGGTAGCCTCGGCATAGGCGACCTTGATGGCGCCGGCCACCTTGACCCTGGCGTCATAGAGCTCCTCGACGTCGGTCCTAGGAGGTACGGCAGGACCCTTGATGGGTGGCTCGGTGACAATCTCATCGTCGACAAGGTCATCGAGCCGGCCCCAGCTGATTCCGAAGGAGTGCTCACCACCCCCAGCTGACCAGCTAGAGCCTCAGCGGCCGACTTGGCAGCCAGTGTGGTCACTCTGACAGCAGCCTCCTCCACCCGAGCGTCAACCTCAGCCTCCGTGGCCGCCCGTTCAGCTTTGGAGTGTTCCCCAACCGCCCGCGTGGTCCTAGTAGCAGCCTTGGCTACCAGTGCAGCCACAGTCTTGGCCGCCTCTCTACCGACGGGTGCTCCTCGTCTGGGCCGGCCGCTGCCACCGCCCCCGAGCCCGTGGCAGGCGGGAAGGGCAGGTTCCCCTTGCGGTGACTGGCCCAACGACTCCGGTCATCCTCGATGCCGCTTCGGTGCGGGGTCGGGCACCTCCAGCGAGCCTGATCAAGAAGGAAACTCTTAACACAGAAAGGAAAGAGAGCGATTTTGCTTTGGACCAAGGGTTGCACTTATGCCTTGCACTTGAAGCTGATCCGCTTTGTCGTCTTCTTCGACGGCGGTGGTGGCATCGCCGTTGACATGTCCGAGTCGGACGAGTCATTGTACTCTTCCTCGGAGTAGGTCTCAAGCACCAGCTTCCGCTTGGTGCCTCCCGACGCCGCAGCATCGGAACCCTCCTGCCGATCTTGGAGCCTAAGCTCCTTTCCTCTCCTCCTCTCCTTCGGCCTCGCGGTAGGCCTTCGGACCCTCGGCATGTAGACCGAGTGGGCTCGGGGATCGGGGCTAGGGACACGTATGCCTCCCGACCTGTCGCTTCGACCCTTGGCGAGGTGAGACATCGGGCAAAATAAAAACTTTCAAAAAACAAACAAAGGGGTCGATCTTACCGCCGGAGGAGGGTTGTCTGTTGAGAAGGGCTTTGGGCCCCCTTCTCCAGAGCCTGCCGTGCCTTGAAAAAAGCCCGACAGGCGATGGCGCACGCACTCCTCGGGCACTGTCACGTTTCCCGAGCATTGGTACGCTGTGTGGTCCCTGTGTTTACAGGGTTGGATGTCTCGGAGGTCAAAGTCACGCGCCACCTGGACGCTGCTCAAACCTCGCCTCCTCAGGTCCTTGATCAACTCGATGAGCTCGTCAACCTGATCCTAGTCGCTGGAGTGGCAGGTGCCCGTCTAGTTGAGGTTGGGCAGCGGCTCCTTGTGGATGTGCTCACCAAGGGCCGCTCATGGTTCGCGATATAAAACCACTCCTCGTGCCACCCTTTGTTGGAGGTAGTCGCACCGACAGGGATGTAGCTCTCGCCCATCCCTCCGCGAAGCTGGATTCTAGCCCTGCCAATGACGCCGCCGCTCCCCGACCACCGCAGGCAGAAGTAGTGGCGGAAGAGGTCGAAGTGCGGGTCTACCCTGAGGTAGGCCTCGCAGAGATGAATGAAAATGGAGATTTGGAGTATGGAATTGGGGTTGAGGTTGCAGAGCTCTATCTCACAATGCTCTAGCAAGCCTTAGAAAAAGTGATGCGCTGGTACTCCGAAGCGTAGGCGAAAGGCAAAAAAAAAACCAACTCACCGGTGTTCGGGGTTGGGAATGCCTCTCCCTGTGCGGCGTGCCATGAGGATACATCGTGGCAGGGGAGAACGCCGAGCCTCACCAGCTCCTCGACCATCGCCTTCCCCGCGCATGAGGGGATGAAGGGTGAGCTTGTCTCGACCTTGTCTCCACTCGTTGTCAAGGCCTTTCCCATCTTCTTCGTAATCTTCATTGGTGCCATTGGTTTCAGCCAAAACAGTCGCCACCCCTTGCAATAGCAAACTATGCAACGATAGTGAGGATGGCGACGCTGCGGTTTGAAGCAAGGTGGAGCCAGAGGAAGGTTGTGGGTGCTTGAGAGGTTTAGGGTTCTTAGGCGATTGGGAATCGTACAGAAAAGGAGAAGTTGAGCGACGGAGGACTTTATAAGGGTGCATGATGGGAGCGCTGACAACGCCAATCTCGGAGGACGCGTCACACCGTCAACGGCGTGCACGGAGCATCCGAGGCGTTCTCAACCCTTCATCTCCCCATGATCCACGTCGCTCGGGGGCCTAATCTGGACCATCCATCTTTCAAGGAGGGTAACCGCGCCTTTTGCGCGCCCGTTGCGTCCCCCAAAGGAATCGCTGGTGACGTTCCCTCTTCTGACCCCAGCTGTCAGCCACGTCTGACATAATGGGGTAAGTGGAAAGTGGGAACAGGACTAGCCATTGAAACGCCCCGGTTCTCGTAGTTTCCCGACAAGACAGGCCCCCTGTCACGGTTGACAGGTGGGCCCCCTGCTAACGGAGAATACAATGCGAATAAGTAACTAGCTGGCGACCAGGTTCAGGTAACTTCTCCTTTGACTATGCTGAACCATCACTGACCCCCAGGTCGGAACCTCGATACCTCAAGGAAAGGGCTTCCCAGCATGCCCTCAATCGGGATTGAGGCCACGGATTGCCTTCGGGTAGTGGTCTTGACCTCGACTCCATTACTCAAAGGTAATGGAGGCTTTCGGCCCAGAGTGGACTTCCGAGCTAGTCCTCCGTCGAGGTCGGGACTACTATACGCCCTCGGGTGGTAGTCCCGACCCAAACCTTGACCACCATTGCCCCAGGGCGGTGATAGCGATGATTTGAGTGTGGGCTTCCGAGCTACCCCACAGGTGGGGTCAAGGCTACAGTACGCCTTTGGGCAGTAGTCTCGACCCTAACACCGATTCCCATCACCTCCGAGTGATGGCCTGGTCGACTTAGGGCAGGCTTCCGAGCTAGCCCCCGGTCGGGGTCAGGACTACCATGTGCCCTCGGGCAGTAGTCTCGACCATAACCATGTTCTTTATCGCCCCATGGACGGTGACCTTTACGACTCGAGTGTGGGCTTCCGAGCTAGTCCACAAGTGAGGTCGGGGCTACCTTGAGCCCCAGGGCCTGTAGCCCTGAACACCTTACCCATCCTCACCGCCTTTGGGCAGTGAACTCTCCGACTCGAGGGCTGGAAGCCAAGTTGTCTCTCTCTCGGTCGAAGCAGGGACTGCCAAACGCCTCCAGGCGGTATACCTTTACGACTCGGCCAAACTCCTCTTGGACCCTAAGACCGAATGTTCCATTCGCCCTTAGGCTCGGGGGCTACACCTGGCAGGTGCACCTGGACAGTGCACCTACCAAAATCTTGGCTCGAAGCTCCAATGATTACGAGAAGACGTTACTCCGAAGGAACTCTGACCCTAAGGATTGATGCTTCATCCGCCCTTAAGCTCGGGGGCTGCTATGGGAGGTGCCATCCCAAGGTGCCTCAAAAACATGGATTGAACCTCAACACAAGTTAGACCGAGTGTCCTCGGGATGCGACCGAGAGCCTGACTCCCCCGGGGGTCGGGCATGTCGGCCTTCTCCCGAGTCTGACCCCGGCCCCTACTCTTGACTCCGACTCATCGCCCAACCTCGAGCATCCTCGGGAGGAAACTTGGTAGGTAAGGAGGAAGAGGAAGAAGACAACCCAGTAGCGTCTGACACCACCTAGCGGCATAGGAGCAGGGTCCCAGGGCTGGAAGGAGCACAAGACACCCACGGTGTATAGGACCTAGCAAACCAGCATGTACTTTATCAGATATTCTTTGTACCCCACTATTTGTCTCTCTTAGTCTAGCTTTCTTGGCCCCCAAGTTCATATGTTCTTGCCACCCTTGAGGTATAAAAGGGAGGGCAGGGAGGGGCTGAGAAAAGGAGGCTCTGGAGATTCCCATTCAAGCTTGTAACTCTTGTTCATCATCCACCCCAGAGAAAGAACACCACACATTGGATGTAGGCCTATTATCCTTCGGGAGGACTGAACCAGTATAAACCCTTGCATCTTGTTTCTTGGCTCATCTTAGGATTCGAGTCAACCATCGGATCCATCGGAGGACAGCTTCTCTACCAAACTCTCTTCTACCTCCTCGGGGACCCCCCTTGGAGGACTACTGACCCACCCGTCGACAGTTGGCATGCCTGGTAGGGGGCGCTGTTGTTCGTCTGAGGAGGTCCGATGGAGATCTACCTTTTCCGATGAAGTCTTTGAACAGATACGTCTTCTTTCCTTTCCTTTTCAATTTCCGAAAAGCATAATCCCTGCATGCTCCTACATTCTCTGCCTTAAGTCCCGCTCAGCCGCCGGGCTGGCAACACGCCCTCGACAGCTCCCGCTCACAGCTTATGGCCAGCCCTGAGCTACGCAGCCCCGACCTGCCCTGGTTGGGCTTCTCCAGTAGGTTGCTTGTCGAGCTTGCCTTTGCCGCTCGGGGGCTCAGCGATGCTTCCCGGCTGACAAGTAACGACCAAACGATTTGATATCTTCTGCGCAAATGCTCATGACCTGCTCTGAGTTTCGTGGCCCCGACCCATGTGCTCCGGAGAAATGGAGGCTCTGGAGATACCCACTCTCGCTTGTAACTCTTGTTCATCATCCACCCCAGAGAAAGAACATCACACACTAGATGTAGGCCTATTATCTTTCGGGAGGGCTGAGCCAATATAAACCCTTGCGTCTTGTTTCTTGGCTCATCTTAGGATTTGAGTCGACTATCAGATCCATCGGAGGACAGCTTCTCAACCAAACTCTCTTCAACCTCCTCGGGCACCCCCCTTGGATGACTGCCGACCCACCCGTCAATAGTCCGGCTATTCTCATAGGATAGTAGAATTCATAAGATACCTAAACATTTTGGCCTTGAGATATTCCAGTTGGGATAATGCAAGGGGATATGGTTGAAACAAAGTTGTCTCTAGAATTGGCTTCATCATTCAAATCACTAAGCCTTAGGTCAGTTGGTAGCTCAAAGCCTAAGAAGTTGTCATAAGGAAACTAGATTCTAGCATTCAGAGCAAAACCATCATAGAACTTGTAGAACCACTATTGGATTACTTCAGCCGATGGACCTGACCCAGGATACAATGATACTGCCTCTCCAAGAAACATACATATGTGGGTGCTAGGGTCTTCATCGTCGGCATAGTCAATAGGGAAAACTTATAAAGGAGGGAAGTTCTTTCAGCAGCTATGTTGGTGTATAAATTCAACTAGATCTGCACAAACCACTAAGGGTCTCCATAGTCCACATGTTTGCCCATCAACAAGTTGCTTGTGGCTTGGTGCATCATCTGATAAACAGCTCCAAGCAGATATTTGCCCAAAGGAAAGGTTTTCTTCTCCACCAAAGCTTGAGCAAAAAACTGGAACTTTGTTGTTGGGCCACAAGTTGATCCATAGGAGACGAATCTTTCTAGCCACAAGGATAGGAAACCTGTGTGTTCTTTCTCAGAAACACAACCTGTTCCGATGTGCTCTGTTATGTACCGTACCAAGCACCCACATTTTTTGTTTTTAGCTTGTTGGTGCATTTAATCTTTAGACTGAAGGGGTTGGTCGATGTGATGATGTCCAAGCCAGCATCTTGATGTGCAATAGGGTTTGGGTCATCGGCCCTTAGTTGAACAGGAAAGAGTTGATGGTGTCTGACCAAAAAATAGGATGCAGTCGATAACATGGGTTCATCTTTCTTCATATCGGCTAGAGACAAAGCTAAGCACTGAGCTATTCCAATTTCTTCCCAATAGGCTTGCTTGGAGGTTGATATTCTCTGGTACCAATTTATCCATCCCTTGAGAGAAGAAGGCCAAGATCTGAAGATGGATTGCCAATCGGCTAAATTTGGCTTGGTTTGTTTGAAAGGGATTCTATTGGTTTCTGCGTTTAGAAAGTGCGTGGGGTCTATGTCACCCATCGGCCCAAGGAAATAGTGGATTTGTTCTTGGAGAACAGGGATAATGATTTGCTCTCTAAGGTGCTGTTAAAATAAGAACAGAAAGGGAAAATCAAAACTTTAATAAAAGGGATCTAGGAGGGAGATTGATTGAAGCCGATATGGATTGAAAGAGAGAAGACGATACAAAGGAGATGATGAGAAATTTACCTTGGGAACATTGGAGGTGGTCGCCATGGGGCTTGATGTGGAGAATTTGTCAAGGATGAATGAGGTCATCACCGGGGACTTGTGTCGTCGATGGAGTCATCGAAGATGAGAGAGAAAGTTACTTGGCTTAGGCAGTGGCAAAAAGGGTAACGGCGTGAAGTTTTGGGAGGGGTTGTTTCTATTCATGAGTTGCTTCAAACAGTCGAAATAGAAACCCTAGGATTTTATGGGATTAGAAGAGACAATTCCACATCATTATATAATACTCCCAAATTGGGGCGCATGTGTTAACAACAAAATTTGACAAGATACTCGGAGTCAAGGAACAGATCGAGGCGGAATTGGCGGGAGAAGGAGTTGTTTCAAAATTTGACTGTGCATCGTCTGAAGGGTATATTGGCTGAAGGCTATGTCGACCGATACAGAGTTGGATTTGGCTAGCCAATATGGGCAAGGCAGCTGATACAGTTAGTTTCGGGTTCAAGTTGGGTTCAGATTGAGGATGTGAAGTTATTACCAAACAAGGATAGAGTTCATTATAGGCAATTTTATATTAATAAGTCATATTCATTAGAAACATTTTGGTAAGAGTCTGACTAAGGGATTTGTTCATATGTTTATGTAATTTGGAAGTTTGAGTCGTGTCCAGCATGGACAAGTTTGTATGTTTGGGTATAAATAGACGCCCAAGGTCTTGTCAGAAAAACAACAACAGTTGAATAACACTTTCGACGCATCGCCACCCTAGTTGGCCAAGGGTGATGATTTGCCCTAAGCTGGTAAGGGGATCTGTACCTCTTTCTGATCAACCTAGCACTTGAGCACTCGGGAGAGCTCCTTCCTGTTGCAGCTTCACCAACACATCATCGGAGACAATAGATTTCAGGAGATCCATGAGAGTTGTTGGTCGTGATTGCCGGAGTTTGTGGTTTAGGGTTTTTACTTGTTTGAGCAGAAGAATGTGTGTGGAAGAGGAAAGTGAATGTGCTATTTGTACAGACGGAATCCAAATAGATCTCATAAGTGGGATTTATAAGTCATGTCCAATGGAAAATCTCATCGAGTACTATATGCCTATTCGGTCAAATAAAACTTGTAGCCTAATGTGTTGTCAAGGATAAGGCATACCTCCTATACTTGGATTCTGTTGATCCCAAATCATACCAAAAGTATGTTGACTTGGAAAACCGTGCACTGGCCTGAGAGGTTTGCTTTACTCTAGTGCAGGTCCAATATTGCTTCTTAGGTTCCTAGGCGTGCTAGTTGGTTTGATCCTGCAACCAACAAGAAACAAAGAAAGAAAGCAAGTATTAGTTTGTAAACGATAGCCGATCGGTTGGTGGCCGATGATGTTAAGCCGATGCGGTATGCACTGAACTGGCTAGGGGAAATTGAACCTAATCGATCGGCTGTAGATATTCATAATACATAATCTAAATATCAAGATTCGTTTAAACTAAATGATTGAGATAGATCGGTAGCGTACCAAGACAGTATAAACCACTTAAGTCCAAAAATACTTTAATATGCATATTATAAATATTTATAGCATAGCTGATATCGTAGATTTAATGTGTATCGGCTAGTACTCCAATACTGCTTTATACTAAGATATCATTGTAGACTAAACACATTAAACATGAACCGATCAGGTGTTAAGATAGCCTAACAGATCGATACCAGCTTAACATATTTACTTACAATGAGATCTCAATATAAAGGGCAGCTTTAGCATATCAAGTAAACATAAAATAAACAAGACAGCTAAAACAGGTAAGATCGGCTAAAACCCTAATACTATCTCTAATAGTGATCATGAGATAAAATAAATATTATGATTCTAAGTGCTTCTTAATAGGTCGGACTCAACCGATGCAACATTAAGTGTAATAAGAAGCATAAGATCTAAATAAATCTGTAAAAACCTTTCGAGATGGTGGATACGTTATATAATTCAAGTCAACAATGGTATCTAACCCTATTGGTTGTTGTCTAAGAACAGAGATAAGCCGATTAGGGTTAGATCACAACAACGATCTAGATTATATAACATACACTAGTATAGATCCTATCATCTGTGACGGGCCCAAATATGCCTGGAGCACTTGGGCCGTCAGAACGAAGTCATCTCAATCGGATCGTCATTTGCACCATTATAGATGTACTCGTACAGCCCCAATTGCAAATAGCCCGTCAGCGATGAACTCATCTGTGACGGGCTTAGATGTAAGCCCGATTGAGATGACCTAGGATATCTCAATCGGCCCATAATATCGAGCCCGTCAGAGATGAGGGTCATCGGTTATGGGCTCAAAAATAAGGCCTGATTGAGATGACTTTATAGCCCATCACCGATGACTCGTATCGGTGTCGGGCTTTGATTGACGCCCGTTAGAGATGTTTGTGCCCCATTACAGATGTCGTTTAAATGGCTCGATTGAGATATAGTTCAGACACACTATAAATGCACCAGCAACCGCTGTCTGAATTCATCCCACTGTTCAATTTTTTGGTGGGAGGTTGAAGGGGGCGAATTTTTGTTATTTAAAAAAATAGGAATATATTAGAAGTAAGTATAAAGGTTGATTTTTTTACAATTTAGTAGTATGATAACTAATGTTTTGTTAAATTTTATAGCAATGGATCGAAGTTGGATGAATGCGATAACTTTGAAGCGTCATTGCAAAGAGTATAGAGATGGCATTTTAAGTTTTATGAACGTCGCGGAGGAGGATAGGAGAAGAAGAAATAGCAAATACATGTGTTGTCCATGTAGAGATTGCAAGAATGAGATTTTGTTTAGCGGAGAGGAGGTACACTCTCACTTGATACAACGGGGATTCATGAAGGACTACACATGTTGGGTGAAGCATGGAGAGACAGAATCGGATAATGGTGCAGCTGCAGACAGCATCGGTGCTGACAATCATGAAGATGAAGATGAGCGTGACATGTTTATTCCATTTACATTGGGCGGTGAAATGGTTGATGTGGATCCTGATATGCTGCAAGAGATGTTACGTGATGTTGAGGAGCAAGCTCACAACGAGAGAGATTCGATGAATTTCAGCCGTTTGGTCAATGACTCCGAGACACCTCTATACGCCGGATGCAAGGCAAAGCACACCGAATTATCAGCTACCTTGGACCTAATGAAGCTGAAGGCAAGTAGTGGATGGACAGACAAAATTTTTACAGAACTTTTGAGAATATTGAAGGCCATGCTTCCTAAAGAGAACACGTTGCTCGAAACGACATATGAAGCAAAGCAGGTTCTGTGTCCCCTAGGGTTAGAGGTTCGTAGAATTCATGCTTGTCCAAACGATTGCATATTGTACCACAAGCAATATGTGGACCAAGAAGCTTGTCCTGTGTGTAAGGCTTCTCGATACAAGTGAAAGAAAAGTGCGTTCTCGATACAAGCGAAAGAAAAGTGCGGGGGAGGGAAAGAAGTCAAAGCGGGGTGGTCTGGCGAAGGTTGTGTGGTATTTACCCATCATTGATCGCTTCAAGAGAATATCTGCCAACCCGAAGGAAGCAAAATTAGTGCGGTGGCATGCCAAAGAGAGAACAAATGATGGTTTGCTAAGGCTCTCAACAGATTCGATTCAATGGAAGAATATTGATCGAATGTAAAAAGACTTTGCTGTCGACCCCAGAAACATGAGGATATGTTTGTGTACGGATGACATGAATCTTTTTGGAGATATGAGCAGTGCTCACAGCACTTGGCCCGTCCTTATTGCAAACTATAACCTCCCGCCATGGTTGTGCTTCAAAAGGAAATATATTATGTTGTGCTTGTTAATCCAAGGTCCAAAACAAACGGGCAATGATATCGATGTATTCCTAGAGCCTGTTATCGATGATCTTGAGATTCTTTGGAAAGAAGGCATGGACACTTGGGATGCATATGGTCAGGAGAACTTCAAGCTATGAGTTCTACCGTTCTGCACCATTAATGACTATCCCACACTGGGCAATCTTTTTGGACAAACCGTGAAAGGAAAGTAGGCCTGCTTCGACTGTATGAAACATACACGCAGCAAGTGGCTGAAGAAATCCAGAAAGATGGTTTACATGGGTCATAGGAGATGGCTCCCACTACGCCACGCTTTTAGGAGAAAGAAGAAAATTTTCAACGGTAGGAGAGAACTTGGAACTGCTCCCAAGGATCTGCTTGGAGAAGAGGTCCATGACACGGTCAAAGACATAACTAATGAGTTTGGAAAGAAAAGAAAACGTGGCACGGAAAATGATAAGGGTATGTGGAAGAATAAATCTATATTTTGGCGGCTACCATACTGGAAAGACCTTGAGGTCCGACATTGCATTGATCTAATGTACGTAGATAAGAACGTTTGCGACAGTTTGCTCGGGCTACTGCTTAATATGCCTGGAAAGACAAAGGACGGCTTGAATGCTCGCCTAGATCTGTAGGAATTGAACATTCATAGTGAGCTTCAGCCTGTTACGGATAAAAAGATAGGAAGAGTGTACCTCCCACCAGCTTGCCACACATTGTCGAAGAATGAAAAGATCGCAATGCTGTCATGCCTGTCTGATATTAAGGTTCCTTCGGTCTATTCAGCAAGGATCAGTAAATACGTTAAATTGGAGGATCTAAAAGTGGTTGGAATGAAGTCTCACGATTGTCACGTGCTGATCACACAGATCTTACTAGTTGCTATCAGATGTATTCTACCACCCAAAGTGCATCACACAATCCAACGTCTTTGTGCCTTCTTCAATGCAATCGGCCAGAAGATTATAGACCCCGAAGATCTAGACCAGATACAGGCTGATGTACCCGTTTGAGAGGTATATGGGAGTTCTTAAGTCGTACGTTCGAAATAGAGCAAAACCAGAGGGGAGCATCATTGAAGGGTACACGACGGAGGAGGTTCTTGAGTTCTGCATCGACTTTATGGCTGAGACTGATCCTATCGGAGTTCTTGTGTCTCGCCACGAAAGAATGTTAGCAAGCCTTGGCACAATAGGCAGAAAAAGAATAGTTTCCGATCAAGCTACCTATGCGCAGGCTCATTTTGCTATGCTACAACATATAGCTGAAGTTACTCCATATTTTGAGGAGCATCTAGCGAAAGTCTGACAGGACAACATGGGTCGATCAGACATGTGGATCAACAGATAACATACTACTCGCTTCAATGAATGGTTCAAGAATCGTATCACACTATCGACCGATGACCCAACTGAGATAATACGAAGGTTGGCAAGGGGCCCAAGCTGGGATGTTGACACATGGCAAGGCTATGATATCAATGGATACACATTCTACACCGTCACACAAGATAACAAAAGCACAGTGCAGAATAGTGGAGTCTGTATAGATGCATATCAGGATAAAGCTGGATCAAACACATATTATGGCCGCATAGAGCAGATTTGGGAGATGAACTACAAGAGATTCAAAGTCCCTTTGTTTCATTGCAACTGGGTGAATATCCGAACCGGAGTTAAAGTCGACAAGTAAGGATTCACTTTAGTTGTAACACCCTGAAAATCCGAAGTTTTAAAAATCGGAACATAAAAATCGGAACTTACAAAAATCTTTTGATTGATTGCATCTTGTCGTATTTATTTGCCTTTTATTCGCAAGTCTTTGATGCCAAGTTAAAATAAATAAATAATTGTTTTGAAAAGGGATACGGTTGAGAGCAATTTCAAAACCCTAAAAAGGAAAAGAGTAGTTGCAAGAATAAAATAATTAAAATAAAATTCTAAGAAAAATAAATTAGGGAGAGCTATGATCTAATAAAACTTGCTTTTAGGAACAATATCAAAATATTAGGATAAAATTCTAAGAATTTCTAAATATAATTAAGAAGGAAAATATACATGTGAATATATATATACACAAAATACACATGTGAATATATATATATACACAAAATATACATATGGATATATATATATGTACATATATATAAATAATAAAAAGTGGGTGAAAAGGTTGGAAACATATTTTACAACTTAATTTTGGGTGTGCTAGATTTTATTTTAAAATTTAGAGGTGGAAGGAAAAAGAAATGGGAGAAAATATAAATTAAATCGAGAAAATATGAAATGCCACTATTCACTGCGCGCCACGTGTTCGACGCCGTACCCAGGGCCCGGCCGCTCGCCACCGCGCGTCGCGCCCGTAGTGCCATGCCCCATGTCGCCGCACCGTGCCGCGCCGAGCCGACGCCAGCCACCTCGCCCGCCTGCCGTCCTCGCGCGCCCGCGCGCACCCGCGCCGGACCCCGCCCCGAGCGTCGCCACGTGCCGCCGCCGCGCCCAGCCCCGCCGCCCCTCGTGCTGCACCCGGCCCCCTCCCGAGTGCCGCCACGCGTCGCTCCTCACCCCAGGCCCATCTACGGCGCTCGCCGCACGTCGCCGTGTGCCCCACGCACGCACGCCTTGGCCGCCGGCCTCGCCCGAACCAAAACCGACATGGAACGCCTATAAAAAGGCCATGACAGATCAAACTTCCTATGCAAAATATATTCATCATCACTCCCTCTAGATTTTCCCCAAGTTTCCCCCAAATCTCCCCCACCGCATCGCTCGGATTTTGAAGGAATCTGACGAGGAGCCGAAGAACCCTAGCGCCGGCCGCCCGAAGCAAAAATCCAAAATTCGTCGTCCTCGGTCGATTTCTTCTCGAATTGAAGGTACTTTCATGATCTAAATGCTCTAAGCTTTATTTTCCCTAGCTTTTCCGAGTTGAAAACCCACTAGAGTTCGCCGGCGACGAGCCCCGCCAAGTCCCCTGTTCGGCTGCCGCCGCCGCCGCGCATGGTGCGAACTAATCCAGACTGTCCCAAAGCAAACCAGCCGCATAGGAAGCTTGCCCTTAGCCCCTATATGCTTTCTAGACCCTTGACTCGCTCGGGCTTTGGCCGAAGCGTGCCGGCGACGAGCGCCGTCACCGTCGCAAGCAGGCCGCCATCGCCAGCTCCCCCTGCTCCCTCCCCAGCCCGGCCAAGCCCCAAAACAGAGTGCTAGTGATTCCTAGATGGGGTAGATCTGGTTAGGTTCCCGGGTTTTGGCCACCTTCGCCGTGCGCGCCACCGCCGCGGCTGGAGCGAGAGAGGAGGAAGGAGGAGAACAGAGTAAGGGGAGGAGAAGAAGGAAGCAGTGGAGAGAAAGAGGAAAAAAAGAAAGAAAATAAAAGAGGAAAGAAAAAGAAAAAGAGAAAAATAGGGAAAAATTTAGGGAAAATTTAGGAAATTTAGGGAATGGTTTTTGGAAAATATTTGGGAAAATCTCTAGGCAATATAAATTTTTCTCTCAAAAATAAATTAGGATTTGAAAATTAATTAGGGGACCGATTATTAAACGGGGTTTTGTTTTAAAAAATATTTAGCCATCGCATAAATTATTTATTTATCTAGGAATTCATTTATCTTAGCTTGTCACCAAATATTATTTTTAATATATGGATCTTCTAAACTCAAAAATCCAAATTATTTATTTTGGCATCTAAGCTTCAAGGTTTATCAAATATTTCGAGATCCAATTATTATAAACCCTAGGACTTCTCGACCCAATGAATATTTTGATAAAATTGAAAGATAACCACTTCCTTTTATTAGTTGAATCATCAAACCTAATATGTCTCAAACTTTAAACATATTAACTTAAAACAAATATCAGATCATATTTAATTAAATCGGGTTCAATACAAAACTTCAAATCCTTATAACTCTTTCGCTCTAACTCGGATTTCGCCGAAACTCGAACCTAGGTTCGCGTAGAGTCATAGCCTAGTACTAGGAACTGCTTTCGCGATTGATTTGGCTTTTATTGGATCTTATTGGATTTTATTTGAATTCTAATCGAATTCAAATTGGACTTCTCGCACGTATGATAGAGTCCGAGGGAACCGTCAAGAACGTTGAAGACACAAGCCAACAAGGTCACGAACAAGGCAAGTCAACACTCCCCTTTGAACATATTGAACCTATTTTGCGAAATGATGTTGATTTAAACTTCAAACATGCATGCTATACACAAATGAATACCTATGCTTGATGTACCATGCCTTGATATTGATTACCCTTAGAAATATTCTTTGTAACCCTCGATGTGATACAACCGTAGGATATCTTCGGTAAAATGCTTAGCCATGCTTATACTAGAACCTTGCATATTCATATTTTTACAAAATGCTATATGCTTGGGCAACTACCTTAGGGAAGGTAGTTGAGATACGGCATGTGAAGACATGAGCGCCACATTGCCTCAATCATGATGGAAATAGTTTTGATGAAAAAATGAAAGTACAAAACCAATGTTTTTAGACTGGGGCCGATGGATGGATTTGGGTGGATTCCGAAAAAGGCTAGTACCGTCCCTAGTCAATTAAAGATCGAGCCATGAGACTTACAACTTAGAACGAGCCAGTACAACCGTACTTCTTGAATGGGTATAGACCTAGCGAAGTAGATAGCCGAGCGGAGACAGTATCCCTGCATAGTGGTTCAGGTGTAGGTGTTAAGGACCTACCAATAGGTAGAGTGTCCTGGGCCTACCAATGGTAGAGTGCCCGTGATTGTGATAAGATAAAAGGCCTTTATGTGAATAATAAACTGAACTTAACGATGACTTAAAGATTAAGTGAGTTTTCTCTCTTACCCCGGAAACGCGAGAACTCCTCTCACTGCTAGGAAATGACGGCTAGAGTGCATGAGGACTTAAGTTCATGGAGCGGGTACTGCCAAAGTGAGGTTATCGAAAGACTTTGCCGTAACCGTCCCATATAGAGGGATGAAAGCTCATTCAATGAGCAGTTTCGGAGTACGGGTAAAGTGTACATCCACTGCAGTGTGAGTAAATCAATCTATTCGAATAGCCGTGCTCGCGGTTAATGAGCGGCGACAAGTTTCTCCCGTGGCTAGACTCATAAATTTTAAAATGATGGGTTGGTAAGCATAATGATTTTGTGAGCTGGTGGACTCAACTTCTCGACCTGCGAGAAGGGATAGACTCCCAAGAAAAACCATGATGATCCGAAGACGGGAAACTATTGACCCCCATTTTTGGGAACGGGAATCATTCGTGTTCATAGTACCATATCCCTGGATCGAGTAGTTTGGTACCCACGAATACAGTTCTGAATTACCAGGTCCAAAGTGCACGAATAGTCTTACCACGACTTATTACAATAATAGGCCCGAGGGCAACATCCAATACATATTGGACCCATTGGTCTGAATTCAACCAAAATCAGAGTTTAGATAAGATAAGCAGACGGAAAGCAGTGGCATGTCGATTGCCACAGGCAACGACTGGGGACTAAGACCTAGCGCACTTCATTGTCTTCATTCCTCCTGGTAGTAAGCATAGGGGTCCTCCAGTTCTTTGTTTCCTTCATCTGAAGTTTGTGCGTATAGCAAGGGTGAGTACCCAACGTACTCAGCAAGCCATCACGGAATGATGCACATGATAGGGCCATTCAAAGGGAGGCTAAGGTTTACTTGCACAAAGCCAATTTTTCACAAATCATTTCACAAGCCTATCATCTAGCCAGTCAAATTTTAGTTTCAGAGTATATTAAATCGGTGACGGTTCTGTCTGCCATCCATCGTGATACCAAGGATGGTTTCCCCTCTCTGGTTTGTCATGATTTTTCTGGGGAGTCTATCCCTTCTCACAGGTCGAGAAGTTAAGTCCACCAGCACAAAAATTATTATGCAATCCTAATTCCCATCAGTTTAAAGTTTAAGAGTCTAGCCACGGGAGAAACTTGTCACGTCGCTCATTGACCTCGAGCACGGCTATTCGAATAGATTGATTGACTCACACTGCAGTGGATGTACACTTTACCCGTACTCCGCAACTACTCATTGAATGAGCTTACATCCCTCTATATGGGACGGTCATGGCAAAGCCTTTCGATAACCTCACTTTGGCAGTACCCGCTCCATGAACTTAAGTCCTCATGCACTCTAGCCGTCATTTTCTAGCAGTGAGAGGAGTTCTGGCGTTCCCGAGGTAAGAGAGAAACTTCACTTTATTTTTAAGACATTGATAGGTTCAGGTTACTATTCACATAAAGGTCCCTAACTCAACACTTACACTTGAACCACTATGTAGGGATACTGCCTCCGCTCAGCTATCTACTCTGCTAGGTCTATACCCATTCAAGAAGTACGATTGTACTGACTCGTTCTAAGTTGTAGTCTCATGGCTCGGTCCATAATTGACCAGGGATGGTACTAGCCTTTCCCAGAAAACCACCCAAATCCATCCATCCGCCCCAGTCTGAAAACATTGGTTTGTATTTTCATTTTTCCTCAAAGTTATTTCCAACATGATCAAGGCAACGTGGCGCTCATGTCTCCACTTTCCGTGTCTCAACCATCTTCCCAAGATAGTTGCCCAAGCACAAGGCTTATTTGTAAAATCATGAGTACGCAAGAATCTAGTATAAGCGTGGCTAAGCATTTTACCGAAGATATCATCTGTTTGTATCACATCGAAGGTTACAAAGAGTATTTCTAAGGGTATTCAATATCAAGGCAGGGTATATCAAGTATAGGTACTCATTTGTTTATAGCATGCAATTTGTAATTGAAAACAATACAATTTCGGAAGGTAGGATCAATATGTTCAAAGGGATGTGTTGACTTGCCTTGCTCGCACACTTGTTGGCCGGGGTCTTCAACGTAGTCGGTGCTCACTTCCTCGGTTGCTATCTGTACGTGCGAAAGATTAATTGAATTCAATAAGAACTCAACAAAATACCGAGAGATCGCAAAGAACCAAAAAAACCATAAAAACGACTCCAACGTGTAACCTAGAATTCTACTCGAGTTCGGATGAGGGTTGTTAGGGTAAAATCTGAGTTTGAAATCGAGTTGTCGCCCTAGGGTTTTCGCAAAACGACGATCGTAGTTATTTGAGAAAATACATTTAGAAATATCAAAAGAGGGGTTTTTGTACTCGAGGTTTTGAAGGTTCGAGCACAAAAGAGAAACATATTTAAATGGCGAGAAAGAATTAAACAAAATCCGAATTAAAACAACGTGAAACAAAATCCCTGAAAAGTCCAATTTCGACTTTCCGAATTTTCTCCGAGAGAATATACAAGAAAACAATATATTTTTGCTCAAAGACGTTCCCAAATCTTTCCAAAACATTTTTCATATTTTTCTAAAATTTTTCCTATTTTTGTCTATTTTTCTTTTCCCTTTTCTTTTTCTTTTCTTTTCTTTTCCTTATTCTGTTTACTATTCATCGATCTGCCACCTGCTCGACCAAACTCTCACTCTCTCTTCTCTCTGTTGCGGTCGACGGTCGGCGCTAGCGAGGGGAAGGGGTGGCGGCTCGTGCTTACCTACGACGGCGCCGCTCAGGGAGGGCGGCGGAGCTACGGCGCACGGCGGCGATGGCGGCGGCGGCTCGCGGCGGCTTGCGGCGGCGGCGGTGCTCGTTTGCGGCGCTCGGGTGGGGGAAGAAACCGGCGAGGGGAAGAGCTAGAGGCCGCGAGGTGGGGAAAGACGGGGAGGATTTTGCCCCCTATTTATAGCCGCGACCGAGAGAGGGGAGAAGAGGGGAAAAGGGGGGCCGGCGCGGCGGTGTCCGGGGCGGGGCCGGGCGCGGCGCGCACGCACGGACGACGTGCGGCGACGTGGGTGACGCGGGCGGGACTGTGCGTTGGTGTGGGTGATGCGACGTGGCACGCGGGTGGTACGGGCAGCAACGTACGGCGCGACGAGGCGTGGGGTCCGACGGCGGGCAACGCGTGGCGGCGCATGGCACGACGGACGGGCGGGGCGGGCGCGCGCGGGCGGCGGCGGGCGCGGGCGGGCGCGGCGGGCACGGCGCGGTACGGTGGACGACGCGTGGCGGGCGCGAGGCCGAGGCCGGTACGGCGTCGAACGGCGGTGACCGATGAACAGTGCCTTTTTTAATTTTTCCCGATTTTCAATTCCATTTTCCAATTCTAATTTTTCCTTCACACTAAAAATTCCAAAAACATAGTATTCTCAAATTAGTTAAAAATATATTTTCAAACTTTTCACCACCTTTATTTATTTTTAAAATATATATGTCCATATTTAATTTAATCCCTTTTTCCTAAATTCATAAAACTCCATTTTTGATTTCAAATAATTTTCTAGATTTTATATAAATCCCTAAAAATATTTTATTGTCTATTTCATTTCCTAATTAATATTTCATAATCACAAATTAATGTTTTATTTTTCAAACACCTATCTTCATGAATCCGCATCCCTTTCGATTTTATTTTAAAAATTCCTAGCCTTAGACTTCGAGATTTTTCCCTCCAACGGAAATCCAAATCATTCGGTTTTTCACAAACCTCGAGATGAATCGTTCACAACTAAATTCATGCAACCAAGCTGGCAAATAAGAAGCAATAAACACGAGCAAAAAGGCAACAAGCAAAAGTTTTTTGTAAGCTCCGATTTTTAATTTCCGGTTTTTAAATTCTCTGATTTTCAGGGCGTTACAAAAACCATCCTTGGTATCACGATGGATGGCAGACAGAACCGTCGCCGATTTAATATACTCTGGAACTAAAACTTGACTGGCTAGATGTTAAGTTTGTGAAATGATTTGCGAAAATTGGCTTTGTGCAAATAAACCACAGCTTCCCTTTGAATGACCCTATCATGTGCATCATTCCGTGTTGGCTTGCTGAGTACGTTGGGTACTCACCCTTGCTATACGCACAAACCTACAGATATAGGCATGGAAGACCTGGAGGACCTGTATGCCTACTACCCGGATAAATGAAGACAATGGAGCGCAATAGGTCTTAGTCCCTAGTCGTTGCCTGTAGGCGATCGACATGCCGCTGCCTTCCATCTGCTATCTTATCTAATTTCTGTTTTTGGATGTATCTGGACTGGTAGGTCCTATATGTATTGGATATTGCCTTCAGGCCTATTATTGTAATGCTTTTGGTGTAAGACTATTCGTGCACTTTGCACCTGGTAATTCAGTACTGTATTCGTGGGTACCAAACTACTCGATCCAGGGATATGACACTATGAACACAAATGATTCCTGTCTCAAAAAACGAGGGTCTACATTAGTGGATCTGGCCAAGGTTGGATACATGGACGAACCATTCGTCCTAGCCAAGCAGGTCAAGCAGATTTTCTATATAAAAGACCCCGCAAACAAGAAACTGCACGTTGTTAGGGATGGCAAATGAAGAATTGTTGGGGTTGACAACGTCGTCGATGAAGAATAATACAACCAGTATCTTCATATGAGACCTCAGATCGAACTTGATGATGATCCCGAAGACGAAGTGGCATACACTCGCTTAGACCATTCGGAAGGCATATCCTTGTAATAGAGTCTTTGTCGTAATATAATTTGTAAATTGATGAATGTGATGAAGTATTTTGTACCGGTGCCTTAATGAATGATCTGCATATCTTTCATGCCTTAATTTCTTATGGGTTTTTATAAATTTAATGGCATATTTATACTATTTAAATAATTCATCTGTTAATTATAATAATTTTTAAAATATAATGGCAATTGTAAACTAATTTAATAAGGCATATTTTAATTTATCATGGTTTTTTTAAATTTAATGCTAAATGTACACTATATAAATAATTCATCTCTTAATTATAATATTTTTTAAAAATATAATCCCAAGTAGAAACTAATTTAATAAGGCATATTTTAATTTTATATGGGGTTTTTTAAATTTAATGGCAAATCTACACTATATAAATAATTCATCTGTTAATTATAATAATTTTTAAAAATATAATGCCAATTGTAAACTAATTTAATAAGGCATATTTTAATTTATCATGATTTTTTAAAAATTATTATCCATATCGGGCCTACTATCATTGCCCGATGCAGAAGACAGTCGTCCATACCAGGCGTACTACAAGGGCCCGTCAGAGATGACATCCGTATCGGGCCCTAGCAGTACACCCGTCAGAGATGACGTTGACTAGGGTTACTTAGTCAATCCCACAAATCCAGATCCATTCACGCCTCCTCTCATATCCACGCCGCCGCCTGCTTTCCTCGCCTCCACGCCGACCCCGAGCCCGACCGTCTCCTCGTCTCCATGCCGCCGCCTCTCAGATCCACGCGCGCCATCGCCGCCGTCTCCTCTCCTCCTCCCCTCGACGCCACCGCCTCCTCTTCTCGTCCCCTCCGCGTCGCCGCCTCCTCTCATTCTCCCCTCCACGCCGGCCGCCTCCCCGTTGACCCCGAGCCCGGCCGTCTCTCAGATCCACGCGTGCCATTGCCGCCGCCTCCTCTCCTCCTCTCCTCCTCCCCTCGACCCCGACCGCCTCCCCGTCGACCCCGAGCCCGGACACCTACCCGCCGAGCCCGAATGCCTCCTCGCCGAGCCCGGACGCCTCCTCGCCGAGCCTGCCGCCGCCTCCCTCGACACCTGTCGCGTCAACGCCGAGCCTAGTCGCACTGTCGCCGCCTCGACCTCGAGCCCATCCTCACCGGTTAGTACGTCTCTCTCTATACATTGTCTGAACTGATTAAAATTCCTTCTTTTCCCCGTTGATTTTGGGCATGTGATGAGTTAGTTAATTAGTGTATGCTTAAAATTTGATGAGTAATCCTTCTGCTAGTTACCTTGATGCTTGCTGGGATTGTTGCTTTGATGTATTGCTGCTACTGCTTTGTGCTATACATCATCTTTGGACTCTCTGCAATAGTGATGTATAGTACTGTCCATATGCTGCATCTAGCTGTTTTTATTGTGGAGAAAATCATCACTGAACTTATTCTCTTTTTATTATGGATAAAATCATCACTGAACTTTTTAATTTTCATTTAGCCTCATATCGACAATGCTGCTACTGCCTTGCTGGGATTGATGCACTATTTTTATACTGCTACTGCCTTGCTGAGATGGCTGCCTTGATGCTGCTACTGTTATCATTTTTTAAAGATAGCAGTGGCTGTGATAGCAGTGGAGTGTGTGATTTAATTTTGTTTGATGCACAATTTTATACTTCTATACTGCTATACTGCTTTTGTAACACCCTAAAAATCGAAGAATTTAACATCGGGAATTTAAAAATCGGAACTTACAAAAACCTTTTGAATTCATTGCTTCTTATCGTGGTTATCGTTCTTATTTGCCAAGCTCAGTTGCATGAATTTCTTTTTGAATTACTTTGATGTGAAGTTGGATAAAAACCCTAAGCTTTGAGATCCCAGCTGGGAGAGATAATTCAAAATATATATTTGAAAAAGGGTAAATATATAATTTTGTGGATTTACAAAAGATTCTTTGAAAAGAATATATTTTGGTTTAAACCCTAATTGGTGGAGGAAAGATAATAAATATTTGGATTTGGATGATAAAAATATTTTTGAAAAGTAAATATGAATTTAGAAATTTATTTTTAATCGAAGACCCTAATTCATTGAATTTAAAAGAAGAAATAAAATAAATAGGAAAAATATATTTTGAATAATAAAAAGTGGGGGAAAAGTTTGAAGATATATTTCTAAATTCAATTTGGGAATATTAGAATTTATTTTGAATTTTTAGAGTGAAAGGAAATAGAAATGGGAAAATAGAATTTTAATTCGGGAAAAATAGGAAACCGCACTGTTCATCATGCGCGAGCTGTTTGACTGTGTCCGGGCCCTCGCGCGCGCGACACGCGTCGCGTGTCGCAGCCGTCGCCCACTTCGCCACGTCCCCGCACAGCAGCCGTCACCCCCGCGCCTGTGCACCGCGTCAGCCACGCGCGCCCGCGCCATGCCGTCGCCACGCCGCTGACGACCGCACCAGTGCGCGCCATGCCGTCGCCATACGCGCACCCATGCCGGCGTCGTACTGCCCGCGTCAGCCTAGTGCGAGCACAGTCCACACCACGCCTTGGCACGTCGCACGCCACGCTCCCGCACACCCGTGCCCGAACGCCGCGCATGCGCGCCATGCCGCGCCGGCTCGCCCATGCCGTTCGCCGTCGCGTCGTCCCCTTTTCATCGACAGCCTATAAGAGCCAATGACAAGCCGAGCTCCAAACACGGCAAACCTTCTCCCTTATTTCCCCGTGCCTCCCCCCTGTTTCCCCAAAAATTTTGCCACTACATTGTTCCAATTTCGCGAAGAACCGAAGTCCGGCCGTGAAGCTCGCCGT
Organism: Oryza australiensis; assembly: GCA_019925245.2. Taxonomy (NCBI): domain Eukaryota; kingdom Viridiplantae; phylum Streptophyta; class Magnoliopsida; order Poales; family Poaceae; genus Oryza; species Oryza australiensis. The sequence goes on from JAIFGZ020000436.1 coordinate 2,134,563, forward strand.
GAAGACCGCCGGAGAAATTTCTCAGATTCCGCCGTTTCCAGTCGAGCTCGTGCACAATTGAAGGTACGATCATGCTCCCCACACTCAGCTCTACCTTTTCCCTTGCTTGCCCGAGCCGACCAGCCACCGGAGCGCCACCGTCGGCAAGCCGCCATGCCTCCCCTGCCTCGGCCGCCGTCGCGCGCACGCTGCTAGCCCACCCTGATGCCGTTCCGGCCAAACTACCGCCTCCATTAGCAGCGCTGAGCCCCATAGATACTTCCCCAACCCTTGCAGTGTCCATTCCATCGTAAGGGGCACGCCGGCCACGAGCTCCATCATCGCCGTGACACAGCTGCCATCTCCAGCACGTTCTTCCATCCCAAAGCGTCGGCTATCCCTTGGAACGCAACCATCATAGCTCCTAGATGGTTAAAAGTACCATAGAACCCCTAGCCCGGCCACCCTCGCCGTCATTCACTCAGGAGAGTTGCCGGCGTCGCGAGGAAGAAGAAGAACTGTGCAAGGAGAAATAAAAACAAGGTAGGAGCGAGAGTGAATGATATCGGCTCGGCAGCGCAGCGGTTGAGCCGAGCCGCGAGAGTCACCCGGTCGCTTGTTCGAATCCCTCCCCCGCGCGCTGAATTTTTTTTTCAGCCTCTTTTTTTCCTTTCTTCCTTCTCGGGCCCGCGTGTCAGAGAGATAAAGAGAGGGAGACAGCGCGGCCCGCATGTCAGTCAGAGGGAGAGAGAGAGCCGGAGAACAGAGAATATGGGAGAGGGAATGCACAAGAGTCCTAGGGAAAAAGAAGAAAAGAAGAAAAAGAAAAATTAGAAAAAAATGGGGAAAAATTTTAGAAAAATTTGGGAAATATTTTGGAGATATTTTGGGAATATTTACGCCAAAATTTTGTAGTTTTCACAGGTATTTTCCTCAAAATTAAATGAGCTCCTATATACGATTTTCGGAGAACTTTGCGTTTACGAAAACTCTTCCCGAAGATTTATTTTTTACTTTTTCTTGTCTTCAAACTATACTTAACCTTTTGAACTCAATAAAAATGTATCAACGAATTTCTTAAACAACATTTGTAAGAATTCCGCACATCGCTTTATCGATTCTTTTTACAAAACCCCAAATGACCATAACTCGTCGTTTTGATCGATTTTACCCTAAAATCCTCCGTAACTCGGGTAAAATCATAGGGAGATATTTTGGAGTACACTTTTTGGTTTTTCTTGATTCCTTATTCGTTCTTATCAAATTTTAATTGGATTCAATCTTTTATTTCGCACGTATGGATAGCATCTGAGGCAGCTACTGACTACGTCGAAGACCCCACTCAACAAACGTGCGAGCAAGGCAAGTCATCACACTCTTTGAATATATTGATCCCAATTGCGAAATGATGTTGTTTTAAACTTTAAACATTCATGCTATACACAAAGAATTACCTATACTTGTTATGCCCTGCCTTGTTGTTGATTACCTTTAGAATTATTCCTTGTAACCCTCGATGTGATACATACCACCGGAGATTATCTTCGGTAAAATGCTTAGCCATGCTATTCTTAGGTTCATGCATACTCATGATTTTACAAAGAAGCCTCGTGCTTGGGAAACTATCTTTGGGAAGGTAGTTGGAATACGGCATGTGGAGACATGAGCGCCACATTGCCTAAAACATAATGAAATGAGTTTTTATGAAAACCAAAAAGGAAAAACCAACGTTTTTAGACTGGGGCGGATGGATGGATTTGGGTGGATTCCAGGAAAGGCTAGTACCGTCCCTGGTCAATTAAGGACCGAGCCATGAGATAGCCGGGAAACGAGCCAGTACAACCGTACTTCTCGAATGGGTATAGACCTAGCAGAGTAGATAGCCGAGCGGAGGCAATATCCCTGCGTAGTGGTTCAGGTGTAGGTGTTGAGTTGAGGACCTACCGATGGTAGCGTGTCCATGATTATGATAAGACAAAAGGCCTTTATGTGAACAATAAACTGAACTTAACAATGACTTAAAGATTAAGTGAGTTTTCTCTCTTACCCCGGGAGTGCCAGAACTCCTCTCACTGCTAGGAAATGACGGCTAGAGTGCATGAGGGCTCAAGTTCATGGAGCGGGTACTGCCAAAGTGAGGTTATCGAAAGGCTTTGCCGTGACCGTCTCATGTGTTGGGACGTAGGCTCATTTGTTGGGCAGTCGCGGAGTAAGGGTAAAATGTACATCCACTGCAGTGTGAATGAATCAATCTATTCGAATAGCCGTGCTCGCGGATATAGAGCATCATGACAAGACTTTCGCTTGCCTAGACTCATAAATTTTAAAATGATGGGTTGGTATGCATAATGATTTGTTATGCTGGTGGACGCAGCTTCTCGACCTGCGAGAAGAGGTAGACTCCCCAGAAAACCATGACGCACCGGAGACGGGAAACCATCCTTGGTATCACGATGGATGGCAGACAGAACCGTCGCCGATTTAATATACTCTGGAACTAAAACTTGAATTCGCTAGCTTTTAGGCTTGTGAAAAGATTTGTGAAAATTGGCTTTATGCAAAAGAGCCCCAGCCATCCTTTGAATGACCCAATCATGTGCATTACTTCCGTGTTGGCTTGCTGAGTACGGTTGGTACTCACCCTTGCTATATGCACAAACCTCCAGATGAAGGAGATGAGGAAGACCCGTACACGTACTACCAGGAGGAATGAAGACAGTGGAGCGCAATAGGTCTTAGTCCCCAGTCGTTGCCTGTGAGCGATCGACATGCCGCTGCCTTCTGTCTGCTATCTTATCTAATTTCTGTTTTCAGTTGTATCCGGATCGGTAGGTCCTATATGTATTGGATATTGCCTTCGGGCCTCTATTATTGTAATAGTTTCGATGTAAGACTATTCATGCACTTTGCACCTGGTAATTCAGAACTGTATTCGTGGGTACCAAACTACTCGATCCAGGGATAAGGTACTATGAACACGAATGATTGCCGTCCTCAAAAACGGGGGTCCACAGAGCTGGTATCAGAGCAGTGCGACTGTAGGATAAGACCAACTGGCGCCATACCCCTGAATAGCTGGTTAAAGGGAGGTATCCCTACATAGGATTATTTTGAAAATACAAACTATTTTCACAAAACAAATATGTTTTTCCTTACACCCTTGACCCCCAATTCTCTACAAACATTTGATTTTTACCACCACTTTTCTCTTGCCCTAATCTATCTTCAAAAATAGATGTCAGACTATGTCCATGTTGGAACTTGGGTGATTATCTAACCCATTAAGACAATGAGAGTACACAGAATAAGACCCCAAGCCGCGCAACATTCCTCCTCTTACCGGTGCCAATGCGATAGGCATAGGTGACAATCCTAGATCAGGCAACAACCCGGATAACTGGACGAGAAACCTGCAGCAACCCTGGTCTTGCTTTGAAAGGAATTAAGACAGCAACGACCATGCCCCTACCCTTTATGTATGAAAACCCTAGATCGATGTTAGTGTCGTTGTATTGTGTTGTCTAGGACTATACATGTCCAATATATCCCCATGATGTAACACCTATGAACTAATATAGAGTTCCATGTTAGGTCTTAAATGAGTTTATTCCACCATGCTTGTTGTGTGTAAAAGATCACTTAAAAATAACTGGAAGATCACTGAAAAAAATCGATTAGAACTGTGACCTTAGTCGATCCAATCTCTTACCCCATCTATACTCCTCAGATGGTGCACCATTGCAGAGCCCCCGCAGCTACTGAGAACCCGCCGGAGCCTCACCTCTCCACCCTAGCAGAGGTCATGGCTTTACAAACCCAACTGCTTCAAGCCATTGCCAACAACCAGGGGAATCGCGGAAGTTCAAGTTTAGGAGAGTTTATGAGAGCCAAGCCGCGTACCTTCTCCACAACAGAGGAACCCATGGATGCTGAAGATTGGTTGAGAGTGATAGAGAAAAAGCTAACCCTCATCCGAGTACGAGAAGCAGATAGAGTCATCTTCGCCACTAACCAGCTGGAAGGTCCCGCAAGTGACTGGTGGGACACATACAAGGAAACCCGGGCTAAAGATGCCGGAGAACCGGCATGGGAAGAATTCACGGCTGCTTTCCATGAAAATTTTGTACCCACCGCAGTTATGAGAATGAAGAAGAATGAATTTAGGAGGTTGCGCCAAGGCAGCACCTCGGTGCAAGAATATCTTAACAAGTTCACGCAGCTTGCCCGCTACGCCACAAGCGACCTGGAAGACGAAGAAGAAAAGATGGATAAATTTATCGAAGGACTGAACGACGAGTTAAGAGGACCGATGATTGGTCAGGACCACGCTAGCTTTCAGAGCCTCATCAACAAGGTCGTAAGGCTTGAGCATGACCAAAGGGTGGTTGAAAACAACCGAAAGAGAAGACTTGCTCTAGCTCGTCCAATTCAAGGGACATCTCAGCGAACCAAAGGAGCAACACCAACAGGATGGAAACCTGCCATCATAGCGGCCAATCGTCCCTCTGCACCCAACAACGCTAGCAGGCCACTGGCAACACCCTTCCGCACCCCGACCCCAACTTTGGTGGCACCGGGAAACCGGAATCTTAATTGCTTCAACTGCGGAGAATTCGGGCATTATGCCAATCAATGTCCCAAACCACACAACACACCCAACCGTAGTAGAGCCAACGCCACGATTGTGAGAGGAACCCCTACCCCGGCGCCCGGACGAAGCTTGTTCAGAACGCCCCAGCGAAAGGAGGCTACCACCGGATTCCGCCGTGGCCAAGTGAACCACGCGCGTGCAGAAGAAGCCCAGGAAGACCAAGTCATGCTAATGGGTATGTTCTCTATCCATGCTACACTAATCAAAGTTTTGGTTGGTTTTGGAAATCCACATTCTTTCATAACCTCAAAATCAAGCACAGAACATAACCTATGTCTGGTAGACCTTAAGAGACCCATAATAGTACCTTCAACCCGGGGAAAATATAGTCATACCCATGCCGGCATCAATATGCCCATCAGAAGTAGAGACATAGTATTTTCTTCAAATGTCATGACACCGCCACCACCTGTTAGTCAATTGGACATTACGCCTAATCTCAGCAGAACAAGGTGTAGATGGATCTAAGTCCCCTCAAAAGATAATTGGTTTCATATACTTTACATGGGAAACTAGTTGGAACACTAGTAGCAGTCCTAGCAATCAATGTCAACCAACCACTCTTCTGACAAGCAGAACCCAACAACAACCTAAACCACCCGAGCACCAGTTTAGATAAAACATCCAATATGCTCCTGATATAAAGACAAAAGAGAGATTCCGGCAGTGGCCGCCAGATCCGTACCTAAGGGGACAAATTCTAGGAACCATCCATTGACTACCTAATCTATTAGCAACCCCTAGAAAAGAGAGAAAAACAATGGGTGCCGACACGACGAGAAGACAAACCGCCTCGCAAAGGAAATCCTGGTGACCATCCTCTGTCGCATCCCGCCACAGCCTCCAAACAAAAACCAGTGGGTATAGCACCCAAGCCAGTAAAGTACTAATAGCCGCTCCGACATACCACACTTTTGCCCACACCCATCGCAGCAGCAACCCCTTTCACCGAATGCAGCCTTCACGGTCGAAGAACCTCGACACCACTATCCTTCGAGCATCGTCTCCGGCGATGAATCCACCCATTGCCTGAACCGATGAAGAAACATCTCCTTCCACCCTAGACCCTGCGACCGCAAGCCCTAACCGCCGACGAAGTCCGCCTCTACCAGGAACCCATCGCTCCACTTCGCCTTCGTCATGTGGCCCTCGCTCCATCCCTCCTTCACTTGAGCAACTTCGCCTCCACTCACTGTCCAATCTGCTAGCCGGGACAAGTGTGAGAGACAAGCCACCTCTCTCCCCTTTTCCTTTAAAAATGAAGCAAGGGCACACATCAAAAGATTCCTTACGAAAATATTAGATTAATAGAACCACTAAGCCTAGAGTACCTAGAAGGGTCTTTAAAAAATATAGTTACCTAAAACAAAGAACCGCAAAGACACAGTAGGGATCACCTTAAGAACTCCGTGATAGATTCCCGCCTCATCTTAGGTCATTATCCTATCCATCGTTTGTTGAGATGAAGTCCTAAATAGATCAGTCTCATTTGAACCAACAGACTTTCGACCACAGCCCAACCCAAATCTCGAGGACGAGATTTATTTTAAGGGGGGTAGGTTTGTAACACCCTAAAAATCGAAGAATTTAAAATCGAGAATTTAAAAATCGAAACTTACAAAAACCTTTTGAATTCATAGCTTCTTATCGTGGATATCGTTCTTATTTGCCAAGCTCAGTTGCATGAGAGTTCTTTTTGAATTACTTTGATGTGAAGTTGGATAAAAACCCTAAGCTTTGAGATCCCAGCTGGGAGAGATAATTCAAAATATATATTTGGAAAAGGGTAAATATATAATTTTGTGGATTTACAAAAGATTCTTTGGAAAGAATATATTTTGGTTTAAACCCTAATTGGTGGAGGAAAGATAATAAATATTTGGATTTGGATGATAAAAATATTTTTGAAAATGAAATATGAATTTAGAAATTTATTTTTAATCGAAGACCCCGATTCATTGAATTTAAAAGAAGAAATAAAATAAATAGGAAAAATATATTTTGAATAATAAAAAGTGGGGAAAAAGTTTGAAGATTAATTTCTAAATTCAATTTGGGAGTATTAGAATTTATTTTGAATTTTGAGAGTGAAAGGAAATAGAAATGGGAAAATAGGATTTTTAATTCGGGAAAAATAGGAAACCGCACTGTTCATCATGCGCCGCTGTTCGACCGTGTCCGGCCTCGCGCGCGCGACACGCGTCACGCGTCGCAGCCATCGCCCACGTCGCCATGTCCTCGCACAGTAGCCGTCGCCCCGCGCCTGTGTACCGCGTCAGCCACGCGCGCCCGCGCCATGCCGTCGACACGCCGCTGACGACCGCACCAGTGCGCGCCATGCCCTCGCCGTACGTGCACCCATGCCATCGTCGTACCTACCGCGTCAGCCCAGTGCGAGCACAGTCCACACCACGCCTTGGAACGTCGCACGCCATGCTCCCGCACAGCCGTGCCTAAACGCCACGCATGCGCGCCATGCCGCGCCAGCTCGCCCATGCCGTTCGCCGTCGCATCGTCCCCTTTCCGTCGACAGCCTATAAGAGCCATTCCCAAGCCAAGCTCCAAACACAGCAAACCTTCTCCATTATTTCCCCATGCCTCCCCCTGTTTCCCCCAAAATTTAGCCACTACATTGTTCCAATTTCGCGAAGAACCGTAGTCCGGCCGTGAAGCTCGCTGTGAAGACCGCCGGAGAAATTTCTCAGATTGCGTCGTTTCCAGTCGAGCTCGTGCACAATTGAAGGTACGATCATGCTCCCCACACTCAGCGCTACCTTTTCCCTCGCTTGCCCGACCGACCAGCTACTGGAGCGCCACCGCCGGCAAGCCGTCGTGCCTCTCCTGCGTCGGCCGCCGTCGCGCGCACGCCGCTAGCCCACCCCGATGTCGTTCGGACCAAACTACCGCCTCCATTAGCAGCGCTGAGCTCCGTAGATACTCCGTGAACTCCGTGATAGATTCCCGCCTCATCTTAGGCCATTATCCTATCCATCGTTTGTTGAGATGAAGTCCTAAATAGATCAGTCTCATTTGAACCAACAGACTTTCGACCACAGCCCAACCCAAATCTCGAGGACGAGATTTATTTTAAGGGGGGTAGGTTTGTAACACCCTAAAAATCGAAGAATTTAAAATCGAGAATTTAAAAATCGAAACTTACAAAAACCTTTTGAATTCATAGCTTCTTATCGTGGATATCGTTCTTATTTGCCAAGCTCAGTTGCATGAGAGTTCTTTTTGAATTACTTTGATGTGAAGTTGGATAAAAACCCTAAGCTTTGAGATCCCAGTGGGAGAGATAATTCAAAATATATATTTGGAAAAGGGTAAATATATAATTTTGTGGATTTACAAAAGATTCTTTGGAAAGAATATATTTTGGTTTAAACCCTAATTGGTGGAGGAAAGATAATAAATATTTGGATTTGGATGATAAAAATATTTTTGAAAATGAAATATGAATTTAGAAATTTATTTTTAATCGAAGACCCCGATTCATTGAATTTAAAAGAAGAAATAAAATAAATAGGAAAAATATATTTTGAATAATAAAAAGTGGGGGAAAAAGTTTGAAGATTAATTTCTAAATTCAATTTGGGAGTATTAGAATTTATTTTGAATTTTGAGAGTGAAAGGAAATAGAAATGGGAAAATAGGATTTTTAATTCGGGAAAAATAGGAAACCGCACTGTTCATCATGCGCCAGCTATTCGACCGTGTCCGGGCCCTCGCGCGCGCGACACGCGTCACGCGTCGCAGCCATCGCCCACGTCGCCATGTCCTCGCACGAGTGGCCGTCGCCCCCGCGCTGTGCACCGCGCGGCCACGCGCGCCGCGCCATGCCGTCGACACGCCGCGACGACCGCACCAGTGCGCGCCATGCCGTCGCCGTACGTGCACCCATGCCATCGTCGTACCTACCGCGTCAGCCCAGTGCGAGCACAGTCCACACCACGCCTTGGAACGTCGCACGCCATGCTCCCGCACAGCCGTGCCTAAACGCCACGCATGCGCGCCATGCCGCGCCAGCTCGCCCATGCCGTTCGCCGTCGCATCGTCCCCTTTCCGTCGACAGCCTATAAGAGCCATTCCCAAGCCAAGCTCCAAACATGGCAAACCTTCTCCATTATTTCCCCATGCCTCCCCCCTGTTTCCCCCAAAATTTAGCCACTACATTGTTCCAATTTCGCGAAGAATCGTAGTCCGGCCGTGAAGCTCGCCGTGAAGACCGCCGAAGAAATTTCTCAGATTGCGTCGTTTCCAGTCGAGCTCGTGCACAATTGAAGGTACGATCATGCTCCCCACACTCAGCGCTACCTTTTCCCTCGCTTGCCCGACCGACCAGCCACTGGAGCGCCACCGTTGGCAAGCCGTCGTGCCTCTCCTGCGTCGGCCGCCGTCGCGCGCACGCCGCTAGCCCACCCCGATGCCGTTCCGACCAAACTACTGCCTCCATTAGCAGCGCTGAGCTCCGTAGATACTTCCCCACCCCTCGCCGTGTCCATTCCGTCATCAGGGCACGCCGGCGACGAGCTCCATCGTCGCCGTGAAACGGCTGCCGTCGCCAGCACATTCTACCACCCCAAAGCTTCGGCTATCCCTTGGAACGCAACCATCATAGCTCCTAGATGGTTAAAAGTAGCCTAGCACCCCTAGCCCGCCACCTCGCCGTCATTCGCTCGGGAGATTTGCCGGCGTCGCGAGGAAGAAGAAGAACCGTGCAAGGAGAAATAAAAACAAGGTAGGAGCGAGAGTGAACGACATCGGCTCGGCAGCGCAGCGGTTGAGCCGAGCCGCCTGGGTCACCCGGCCGCTTGTTCGAATCACTCCCGCGCGCTGAATTTTTTAGCCTCTTTTTTTCCTTTCTTCCTACACGGGCCCGCGTGTCAGAGAGAAAGAGAGAGGGAGACAGTGCGGCCCACACGTCAGTCAGAGAGAGAGAGAGAGCCAGAGAACAGAGAATAGTGGAGAGGGAATGCACAAGATCGGTCTAGGGAAAAGAAGAAAAAAGAAAATTAGAAAAAAAGGGGAAAAATTTTAGAAAAATTTGGGAAATATTTTGGAGATATTTTGGGAATATTTACGTCAAAATTTTGTAGTTTTCACGGTATTTTCTTCAAAATGAAATGAGCTCCTATATACGATTTTCGGAGATTTATTTTTACGAAAACTCTTCCCGAAGATTTATTTTTTTACTTTTTCTTTTCTTCAAACTATACTTAACCTTTTGAACTCAATAAAAATGTATCAATGAATCTCTTAAACAACATTCATAAGAATTCCGCTCATCACTTTATCGATTCTTTTTACAAAACCCCAAATGACCGTAACTCGTCGTTTTGATCGATTTTACCCTAAAATCCTTCGTAACTCTGTAAAATCATAGGGAGATATTTTGGAGTACTCTTTTTGGTTTTTCTTGATTCCTTATTCATTCTTATCGAATTTTAATTGGATTCAATCTTTTATTTCGCACGTATGGATAGCATCCGAAGAGGCAGCTACTGACTACGTCGAAGACCCCACTCAACAAACGTGCGAGCAAGGCAAGTCATCACACTCTTTGAACATATTGATCCCAATTGCGAAATGATGTTGTTTTAAACTTTAAACATGCATGCTATACACAAAGAATTACCTATACTTGTTATGCCCTGCCTTGTTATTGATTACCTTTAGAATTATTCCTTGTAACCCTCGATGTGATACATACCACCGGAGATTATCTTCGGTAAAATGCTTAGCCATGCTATTCTTAGATTCCTGCATACTCATGATTTTACAAAGAAGCCTCGTGCTTGGGCAACTATCTTTGGGAAGGTAGTTGGAATACGGCATATGGAGACATGAGCGCCACATTGCCAAAAACATAATGAAATGAGTTTTTTATGAAAACCAAAAAGGAAAAACCAGCGTTTTTAGACTGGGGCGGATGGATGGATTTGGGTGGATTCCGGGAAAGGCAAATACCGTCCCTGGTCAATAAAGAACCGAGCCATGAGATAGCCGGGAAATGAGCCAGTACAACCGTACTACTCGAATGGGTATAAACCTAGCGGAGTAGATAGCCGAGCGGAGGCAGTATTCCTGCGTAGTGGTTCAGGTGTTGGTGTTGAGTTGAGGACCTACCAATGGTAGCGTGTCCATGATTATGATAAGACAAAAGGCCTTTATGTGAATAATAAACTGAACTTAACAATGACTTAAAGATTAAGTGAGTTTTCTCTCTTACCCCGGGAGCGCCAGAACTCCTCTCACTGCTAGGAAATGACGGCTAGAGTGCATGAGGGCTCAAGTTCATGGAGCGGGTACTGCCAAAGTGATGTTATCGAAAGGCTTTGCCGTGACCGTCTCATGTGTTGGGACGTAGGCTCATTTGTTGGGCAGTCGCGGAGTACGGGTAAAGTGTACATCCACTGCAGTGTGAATGAATCAATCTATTCGAATAGCCGTACTCGTGGATATAGAGCATCGTGACAAGACTTTCGCTTGGCTAGACTCATGAATTTTAAAATGATGGGTTGGTATGCTTAATGATTTTGTATGCTGGTGGACGCAGCTTCTCAACCTGTGAGAAGAGGTAGACTCCCCAGAAAACCATGACGCACCGGAGACGGGAAACCATCCTTGGTATCACGATGGATGGCAGATAGAACCATCGCCGATTTAATATACTCTGGAACTAAAACTTGACTTGGCTAGCTATTAGGCTTGTGAAAAGATTTGTGAAAATTGGCTTTATGCAAAAGAGCCCCAGCCATCCTTTGAATGACCCTATCATGTGCATTACTTCCATGTTGGCTTGCTGAGTACGGTTGGTACTCACCCTTGCTATACGCACAAACCTCCAGATGAAGGAGATGAGGAAGACCCGTGCACGTACTACCAGGAGGAATGAAGACAATGGAGCGCAATAGGTCTTAGTCCCCAGTCGTTGCTTGTGGGCGATCGACATGCCGCTGCCTTCCGTCTGCTATCTTATCTAATTTTTGTTTTCGGTTGTATCCGGACCGTTAGGTCCTATATGTATTGGATATTGCCTTCGGGCCTCTATTATTATAAAAGTTTTGATGTAAGACTATTCGTGCACTTTGCACCTGGTAATTCAGAACTGTATTCGTGGGTACCAAACTACTCGATCCAGGGATAAGGTACTATGAACACGAATGATTCCTGTCCTTAAAAACGGGGGTCCACAGCTTTGATGCACAATTTTATACTGCTATGATGCTACTGTTACTGCTATGATGATGCACAATTTTGTTTGATGTAATGAAGCAAGTGTGTGGCTGCTATACTGCTACTGCTACTGCTATCTAGTTTTTATACTGCTATACTGCTATGATGCACAATTTTTTGTGGTGATATGGCTATGATATGATGCTTGAATGATACTCTTGGCCCTATGATACTCATGGCCCTAACTTGCTGTTTCTTTCCTCACCTTTCTTCTCTCACCTTTCCACACCTCTTTCTGCCCAGTGATGAATGCTCAACATTACACCATGAGAACAGACCAGCTACACTTGTTCTTTTTTTGGGGCACTACACTTCTCTATTTTTTGCAAAAAAAAAGCCATGGACACTTGTTCTCTTTTTATGATAAGAATAGACCAGCTACACTTGTTCTTTTTTTGGATCTACACTTGTTCTTTTTTTGATCTACACTTGTTCTTTTTTGGAAAAATAACAGCCATGGACACTTGTTCTTTTTTTTGGGGCACTACACTTTCTCTTTTTTCATAAGAACAACCATCTACACTTGTTATGTTGTTTTTGGGAACTACACTTGTTTTTTTGGATAAGAACAGACCATCTACACTTGTTCTTTTTTTGGATTTACACTTGTTCTTTTTTTGGATCTACACTTGCAAATGATTGTAATTGATGCACAATTTCTGAGCAAAACTGAGGCCACATCTAATACTTTCACTTTCCAACAGTGATGTTATCAATATGCAAAAGTTTAGTAATGTTATTTTTCTTCGATAGAAAATGTCGGCAACTACAAGTGGGACCACAACGAGCTGGGCTCCAAGGTCCCATAATAAGATCCCTAAGGAAGTGTATAGAATAACGGAGGTGGACGGACAGGGATTTCCTACGGCCCCAGAGAAAGCCGTCAAAAAATTTGCAACAATCTACGGAATCCTAGGGAGGCGGAACTTCACAATTCTGGCAGACCACATCGATCGGGTCCCACAGGAAGAAAAAGATGAAGCCTGGAGACAGTTCAAGGAAAGCTTTGAGTACCCAGAAGAGTCCGAGGAAAGACTGAAGCGGTAGGCTATCCGCAAGATGGGCACCTTGTGGAAAAATTTCAAGACCTACCTCGTCAGTGACTACGTCCACAACCACGCCCAGTCTTCACCATTTGGGAAGTACCCATTCATCACCCAGGCCGTGTGGGACGAGTTCCATGTAGCCAAATCAACCCCTGAGTATCTTGCAAAAAGCGAGGCATATAGGGCATTGCAGGCAAAAAATCTTCACCCGCACTGGCTTGGCATGGGAGGATACGCCGGGAAGCAGCAGGAATGGCAAAGGAAGGATCAAGTTGCTGCGGAATCTAACACCCCACCAATTCATGGTGATATCCCGACTACCCGAGCAAGGAACTGGGCAAGGGCAAGGGCGAAGAAGAATAGTGATGGTACACTGACGTTCCCAAACCCCGAAGATCAAGCGGTGTACGATAGACTTGTAAATTTAACACATAAAACATCTTTCAATAGGTTGTATCATCCTCTACATTCAATTAATTCTAACTATATGGCAGGTCCAGCTGACTGCTGAGAGACAGTCCTCCCCCCAGGTCTGCTCACAAAGGCGCGAGGATGACATCCTCACAAAAGCCTTGGGAAACGAAGAACACCGTGGATGTTCAAGGGGCATTGGCTCTGCTGTCCTATGGAAGTATGGGTTTCCTCAATTTGCTTGGCAGTACAAGAAGCACAAGCTATCAAAGATGGAGAAACAAGCACACCTTAAGGAGCAACTTCGGGAGGAGCTTAGAGTCGAGCTTGCCGAAGAATTCAATGAGAAACTGGCACGAGTGGAGGCTTGGGTGGAGACATATGAGAAATTGATCGCTGAAGCTCCAGCCGCTGTAGCTCCCAGAGTAGAAGTGAGCCCCATGCAAAGGCGTAGCAGCTGCGCATCAACTGAAGCGGGGGCAGAACAAGCACCCTCCCCGCCGCGGTGGACCACATAACGATAACAAAATTCAACAAATGTATATTTTGTATTAGCACCAAAGTACACCCTAGTAGTAATGACACGTACGATTCTATTGTAGGAACCCACATCGTGCACCCTACTCGTTAGGGTGACCCAATCATTTGCAATTCCGGGTGCAGAGGGTCTTGCATTCAAGCCTACCCCCAAAACCCGGGTTCATGGGGCACAGCTACTAGCCGGATATGTAAAAGTCCAAGTAGACTTAGTGAAGCCCGATTGGGTGGGCTTCACTCTCCATCAAGCCCTTGCAACATGTAAGCTCCTTTTGGAGACACACTTGTATATTTTAAAGGGTCCTTCCCAATTCGGTGACCACTTGCCGAATTTATTGTCACGAGTACAAATCAGCAAGATAAATTTCCAAACCAACTCGCTTTCTGAAAAAGATTTTGGCACAACCTTCTTGTTGTAATGACGAGCGATCCTCTCCTTGTCCCTTGTCACCTTTTCCAAAGCACGCATCCTAAATTGAACCAAGTCTTCTGATTCATCTACCATGAGATTATGATAGTCATCGACTGTCAACTCATTTTGTAAATCAATTCTTCTTGAGCCGATGACACTTTCCCAAGGCAATACGGCCTCATGTCCATAAACTAACTTGTAACGAGGCACTTCAATCGATCCAAGACAAGTCATCCGATAGGACCATAATGCCTCAGCCAATCGGCTATGCCATTGCTTTGCATAATCAGAGTCTTCCTATTTATTAATTTGATCAGACTTTTGTTAGATGCCTCTGCTTGTCCATTAGTCTGTGCATAATATGATGAAGAATTCAACAACTTGATCCCCATGCTTTCTGCAAACTGGACAAACTCATCTGATACAAAGATAGATCCCTCATCGGTTGTTATTGTCTAAGGAACACCAAATCGGTATATGATATGCTTTTTGATGAACTGAATTGCATCCCCAGAATCAACCTTCTTCAAAGGAATTGCCTCTACCCACTTCTTAAAATAATCGGCTGCCACCAATTTGAACTTATGTCCCTTACTCGAGGGAGGATTAATCTGGCCGATCATGTCAATTCCCCAACCTCTGAACGGCCATGGCTTGATTATGGGATTCATAGCCGACGCTGGTGCTCTTTGAATTGCTCCAAACTTCTGACAATCTTGACAACACTTGTAATATTTAAAGCAATCTTCCAACATCGTCGGCCAAAAATACCCAGCTCGTCGAAGCAACCATTTCATCTTGTGAGACGATTGCTGAGTACCACATATGCCTTCATGCACTTCGCCCATAACCACCTTGGCTTGATCGGCACTCAAACATCTTAACAATACTCCATCAATCGTCTGATAGTACAGTTCATCATTGAGCAAAACATATCTTAACACCTTCTATCACAATTTTCTTGAAATTGATTGAGAAGGATTCCTGAGATAACCAAAAACGTCATACCTCCAATCATCGGCTGCAATTATAGCAATTTCTACCTTGATGTCCTTGACCATCGGCTTGTATCCCGATGCCCCCTGAGCCAAATCATTAGCTTCAACATTTTGTTCTCGAGGAATATGTGTCAAAGTCACTAGCCGAAAATTTTCTATCAACTCTCGACACTTTTCGTAGTAGGTCATCAACGCATAATTTTTGCATTCGTACTCTCCAGCTAGCTGATTGATGACCAACAAGGAATCACCCATGATCTCCACGACATCGGCTTCAACTTCCTTCAAAAGTTGCAATCCTTTGAGAGCTGCCTCGTACTCGGCTTGGTTATTAGTAGCATAGGGCTTAATAGTATAAGGAAATTCAAAAGTTGCCCCCTAGGTGATATGATGACCAAGCCGATATCGCAACCATGAGTACAAACCAATCCATCAAAGAACAAACTCCAAGAAACTATGTCAACCGAGCCGATTGAGTCATCACGGTGCTCAACGATAAACTCGGCTATAGCTTGTCCTTTGACTGCCTTGGGTGACTCATACATGAGATCGAATTCTGTTAAGACATAGATCCATTTGCCGGCTCTTCCTTTCAGTACTGGAGCCGATTGCATATACTTGACAACATCGGCTTTGCACATTATGGTGCGTTCATTGGATAGCAAATAGTGCCTTAACTTCATGCATGAAAAACACAGGCATAAACATAGCTTCTCCATCGGAGAATACCTTTTCTTAGCATCCAAAAGTATTCTGCTCAAATAGAATATCGCTCTTTGCTTGCCCTCAAACTCCTGGTTCACGACCGAGCTGATTGACTTCTCATTGGCTGACAAGTATAACTTGAAAGACACCCCCTTCTGTGGGGGAACCAATACTGGAGGGGAACTCAAATACTCTTTGGTATTATCCAAATCTTTCTGTTGCTCTGCCCTCCAAGTGAATTGCTGGTCGGCTTTCAACCTCAACAAAGGTGTCACTTCAATCCTCCTTCCATGGACAATAAATCCCAAAAACTATCCAACCGATATGCCAAAGGCACATTTCATGGGATTCATCTTCAGGCCATATTTTCTTGTTCTTTGAAGCACTCTTCTCAAATCGGCTATATGGTCTTCATCTTCCTTTGATTTTACGACCACATCATTAATGTAAATCTCCAACAACAAGACGATTAGATCATGAAATATGTAATTTAGCCCTCTGATATGTAGCTCCAGCGTTCTTCAGACCGAAATTCATTACGACCCACTCATACAAGCCGATTGCACCAGGAAATCTAAAAGCAGTCTTTTTCTGCCATCAAAATTTGATTATACCCAGCATTACCATCCATAAAGCTTATAATTTTGTGCCCTAAAGCAGCATCAACCAACAAATCAGCAATCGGCATTTGGTATTTATCCTTAGGGGTAGCTTTGTTTAAGTCTCAAAAATCAATACACACCCTAAGTTTGTCATTCTTCTTGATCACTGGAACTATGTTAGAAACCCACTCAGCATATCGGCAAGACTGAATGAAACCAGCGTCATACAAACGAGTGATTTTGGCCTTGATAGCGTCATACGTATCGGCCTTGAATCTTCTAGGTGATTGCTTAAACAGCCGATATATCGGTTTGATAGGGAGCCGATGTTCAACAATCGATCGGCTAAGTCCTCGCATCTCAAAATACTTCCAAGCAAAACAATCTTTATATTCCTTCAAAAGTTCTATTAGCTTGGTTCTAAATTGAGAAGACATTTTTTACTAATAAATGTCAGCCTAGGCCAATCTCTTGGACCTATATCGACTTCTTCTAAGTCGTCAGCCGACATGAAACATTGTCCTAATTTGCCATCGAGATCATCTACAGTGTCCTTTGTGTAGAAGCTTGACCGCTCCATGACGCCCTCAAAGCAGCAGTTGGGGCTCTTCATCTCCAATTGGTTGTATTTCAGAATCGAACACTTTTAGATAATCGGCTTTCCAAACCTTGTCGAACAAGCAATCAGTGTCATCCATCTCCTAAAGGGTTAAATCGGCATTGGCAACATTAACTAACCTGTCGGCTTGCACAATTTCAACCTTGTAGCCTTGCCATTGGATTAAGCTCTGGTGCATGGTAGAAGGGATGCAGCAATTGGCATGAATCTAGTCCCTTCCTAGCAACAGGTTGTATGATCTCTTCCCATCGATGACAAAGAAGGTGGTAGGCACAGTCTTGCTACCGATTGTCATTTCCACATTTAAGACCCCTTTGGTTTCTGATGGGTTGCCTCTAAAGTCTTTCAAAACCATGTTGGTCTTGATGAGGTCGTCAGAACTCTTGCCCAATTTTTTGAATGTAGCAGAGGGCATTAGGTTCACAGCAACCGCTCCATCGACAAATATCTTGGACATCGGCTTGCTATCTTGGACATCGGCTTGCCATTAACAAACCCTTTAACATAAAGTGGCTTTAGATCCCGATGCCCTGTCCCCTCTAGCTTTTCGAAGATAGCTTGCTCTGGGGACACAATTAACTTGGCCAAGGACTCCTTGACCACATCTGCATCGGCCTGAGCTGCTTCATACTCGGCTGGCAGCAAGAAAACCATGTTGACCGATACTGAGGCCACGGCTTTTCCCTTAGCCAATCTCTTCGCCTTGTCGGCTTGCACTTCATCGGCTGAGAGCACCTTGCTCTTAACACGCCACTCTTTCCTTGGGCATTCTTGCTTCTTGTTCTTCTTTTTCTTCAGTCGATGGTCGATTTTGGCTTGAACCTCCTACAGCCGACCCCTGCTCTTCATCCCTTGCACCCTCCTTTTCTAAGTCTTAGTGAAAGTATCAGAAGGGCACCATTGCGGGTTCATGGTCTCGTCTTCATCTTCATCGGCATCCTGCAAAAAATCCTGATGAATCGGACCCAGCCTCGGGTGAACAGGGAGTTTCTTCTGTGGCAGCCAATTTCTCTCAGAACGAGATCAGCTAGACTCTCCAGTGTAGTTGCCACCATGATCGCTGCAAGCTGGACAGTCTTCAATTGATGGCAGCCTCATCCCCTCATTCCAGCAAAACTTGAAAAATTCACAGCCCCAATGGGGATCAAAGCTGTCGTCCTCTTCCTGCCTGTCATATCTTTTCTGGGACTTATTGATGATCCTGGCAGAACAGGGCTGCCGATAATTCCCTCTATCGGCTGCTCTACCACTTGTGTGGACCATGTTGACAGGAAAGGGATCACCATCAACTTTCATCGGTATCTTCGAGTCTTCAAATTTGATCTTTCCTGCCTAGATAGCCCATTGGATCTGCTGTCTAAAGACTTTGCAATCATTAGTGCTGTGAGACCCAGTGTTGTGCCATTTGCAATACTTCCTCTTCTTTAATTACTCAGCCGATAGAATCACGTGACTAGTTGGCAGCTGAATATGCTTCTCCCAAAGTAGCAGGTCAAAAATTTTGTCGGCCTTGGGATGTCAAAATCGTACTTTTCTTCTTCGGTCGAATTCTTGACCCATTGGCATGTAATAACTTTTTTGTTCCTGGCCCAATCGGCTGCTGCCACTTCGGAGTCATTGTCTTCTTTCGATTCAGAAGCATATGCAACATGGCTAATCTTGTTGAGGGCTTTCTTAGCTTCTTCGAATCTTTGTTCATGTGCTGATACTTTTTGGGCCCAGTGAGACAAACTTTCAAAGTCCTGAGCCAAAAATATTTCCCTTATTGGTGTCAACAGACCCTAGAAAGCGAGATCGGCTAGTTGGGAATCTGACAGAATCAGGCTATAACATATGTTCCTCATGTCCCTGAATCTTTGAATGTAGTCTTGGACAGATTCGTCGTGCTTCTACCTGATAGCTGTCAGATCGGACAGTTTCATCTCATGGATACCACTGTAAAAGTACCTATGAAACTGTTTCTCTAGATCGGCCCAACTTTGCACATAATTGTAAGGTAAAGAAGAAAACCACATGAAAGCCGATCCAAAGAGAGAGGGAATAGCCTAACTCTCAGGGCGTCAGTAGCCGATGCCTCGCCACATTGGGCTAAAAATCGGCTAACATGTTACATATGTAGAAACATTGTCCTGCCCCGAGAATTTGGAGAAGTCCGACACTTTGTATCGGCTAGGCAGTGGAACCCTCTCAAAATACTCTGATGAGTACCGATACATGTTGCATGTCTCCTTGGGCTTGAGGCCAAATTGTTCCCTCATTACATCTGTGATCATGTCTGCGCAAGGTTTCTGTTGTTGTGCCCCTTGCACCTGCTGCTGTATCGGCTCAAATTGATCAAATTATGGTGGTCCCTGTCGATACTGCATCTGGGGTGAATGAGGCTGATATTGTGGATTAAAATTGCCCCCGATGTGATGCTGAGGACACTGATGAGCCCCGTCAGCCGGCTGATCGTGAATGAGCTGGGGACCGATAGGGTGTTTGTTGATGTGAATTTTGCCCACGCGCTCGCCTGGAAGATCTGCTTAACTCCAATGCAGGTCCAAAATTGGTCGCCTTTGGTGATTGAGCTGACGTGCCAATTGGTTTGATCCTGCAACCAACAAGAAACAGAAAGATAGATATTTGGTTAGGATTGGATCTTACTCGATCGGCTATGGATATCAATAAATATACAATTGCTATCCCAAAGCACATTTAGATTAAGTGATTGGGATAGATCGGTAGGATACCGAGATAGTATAAATCACTTAGATCCAAAAGTACATTAGGACAATAATTATATATATTTATAACCTAGCCGATGTCGCAGATCTAATGTAAATCGGCTAGTACTTCGATATATTTTATAAAAAGATATTAATCTGAACTAAATGCGTTAAACTAAGATCAATCAGCTGTTAGTACAACCTAACAGATTGATACCGGGCTTAACACATTTAAGTAGATTAAGATCCTAATATAAAATGCAGTTCTAATTCATCTAACAGTAGTAGTACATAAAAGATGATTAAAACATATAAGATCGGTTGAAACCCCGGTACTATCTCTAATAATAAACATTGAGCCAAAGATATCTGTATGATTTTAAAGGCGACTTAATAGGTCGATTAGATGCAGCATTAAGTACCAAAAGAAGCATGAGATCTATTTAGGCTAATGAGAATTCCTCGAGATGGTAGATACGTCATATAACCTCAATCAACCCCTAGATCTAGCTCTGTCGGCTGCTATCCTCAAGGAGATATTAGCCGATCGCAAGATAGATCTGGACATTGATCAAGAATATATGTCGTATATGGTAAATTAAGCAGTTTATAATATCAGAATTAGAGTATCATGACGATGGAAGCACTAACCCCGACGATACAAGTCGCTTGCAACAAGCAATTACCTTGTTCGGAGATCAAAACTGATGTAGCTCGAGAGAAAAGCAAGAACTCGTCGAGAAAACGTAAAAACAGAAAGGTTGGCGATGCGGCGAAGTTGTATTGAGATGTGTTCTTTTTTATTTTACAAGGTCTCGGCTCATATTTATACTCGGATATACAATGAGTCCGTAATGGACACGATTCCTATTACAGATTAAATCTCAAATATCTCTAAACAAACCGACATTATCTATAAAGGAAACTATACAAAACATTCTAACTTAAAGATACAATTGCCATTGTAGGACCTTATCCGCAGATGGCAACATCTTTGAAGCACTTTGGAAACTGAATCCAATAATTATCTCTTAAGTTTTGCTTCAAGATTGGCCCCTCCTTCGGTCTTCAATTGGAATCGGCTATCGGCTATCCTGTTCTGACTCAGACTCAGCCGACTGACTCCGTAGCCGATTCGGACTCAGCCGATGCAGCCTCTGTTTCCACCGATCGTGCGTTTCCTCCAATTCCGCCTCAATCCTTGCTTCAAACTTGGGAATATGCTTACCAAATTTGGTCGTTAACACATTCCCCCCCAAGTCTGCGGCATTGATAATGTTGCGGATTTTGTACAATCCCATTTCCAGCACAACCCTAGGTCGAGTCTGTTTTGGCCGTTATGAAAACCCTTTAAACAACACCTTTCTGCGTCGAACAACTCACGCCGTTAAAACAATCCACAAGCCAGCAAACGCCCTCGAGTTCTCCGGTGGCTTCCTCGGCTTCCTCAACTCCGTCGTGATGATCCCCTTTCTCCGATGACCTCAACTGCATCAATGACGACCCCTCGCTGCCCAGTCAGGCTCATCTCCTGCCGAGTTCCCCGAGGTACTCCCAATTGGCCAAACATTTTCCTTTCCCGCTTTTTAGCCGTAGGTCTGAATTTTAGGTTTTCCAAATCTGAAATCCGCCTCTTTTTCCGATTGTAGCATCTTGCACATCAAGTAGTAATTTCGAGCCTAGTTAGCGATGAGAGATACTACTTAGGGCCTATCGGCATCAAGGATCCCACTGAGTTCATCATAGCCGAAACCAATAGAGTGCCCTACAGGGTGAGGAACCCAAACCTAGGCCACTGGAATAGCACCTCTAAATCGTGGCCTTCAACTGACAAATCTTGGTCGTCATGGTACAAAAGGATGTAGGCTAGCAAACAGAGTCACTTGGAAGAAATCGGAATAGCCCAATGCCTATCCCTTTTAGTAGCTGACATGCCCAAGGATGAACCGTTAGTGTCGGCTGCCACATACTTTTGGAACAATACCCTGAACGCCTTTCTTTTCCAGCAAGGCCCAATGACTCCAACCTTAGCCGATGTCTCATGCTAACAGGACTTGACATAATGTTATCGGCTAACCCCAATCAACTGGACAGCAAGGGCCAATGTTCTTTTAAGACCAAGGCAATTGGGGGTTGGAACGGGTATGTGGCCATGAATATGGGAACTGGGCCGATTAATGCTAGAGAGCACACCGCCTTCTTGATGATGTGGCTGGAGAAGTTCATATTTTGCGGATCAAGCTGCGGTCCCATAGCCAATTGGCAAGTACTAGCCGAAGCCTTGGTTGATAAGAAAAAACTTCCCTTAGGCAAATTCGTCCTCGGCTACCTTTATCAAATGTTGAGCCAAGCCGTATCCAAGATCGCAGCTGATGCAACCATTAGCACTGGAGGCCCTTGGTGGTTTCAGCAACTCCGGCTTGTGCTATTAACTAAGAATTTATCTGGTCGGCCGAGACTAGCCGACGCCTGCTTCCCCCTCCTGGAGCCGATTGAGGATGATGAGGGACATGAAGTGACAACCAAGAGATGTCTGTCTTTCGGGGAAGCCGCAGCCACTCACACTGGATCAAAACAATCAAGTGAACTACTGGCCGAGTGGTTCATCTCCCTCTATGACGGCCTAGCCAAAAACAATCGAACTTGGTTCTTCTATGAAGATAGAATGGAATTTGAATTGCCAATTGATCTAAACTTGGATGAAATCAACTCAGATAAATAACCCAAGTGTAGAGAAATCTTCGCCATAGCACTCACTCCGTGTCTCTTGTCGACTGGGATACATCAAGGCCGCAATGTGACAAAGACTTATGAATTTTACTATCTGATGTCGGCTGGAAGACAATTTGGGCTTGGGCAGCTGCCGATCGGCTGCTATTATGCTGATAAGATTGAGACCTGAGGGGTGGTCGACTCAAACCTGGTCATGAACAAACTAATGGAGATAGAGAGCCCACCTCTCGGCAGCATGGGCATCTTGGAGTTGGCCCACAAGGGGAGCGTGGCCTATGACATGTGGTGGGTGGAGATCAAACAACATATCTTCCATCAACTCGCCTCCATGTACCTCACCATCCTCCTGCCAGATGAAATCCCCTCTGTAAGTATTTTCATTTCTAAGCATCTTTCTTCTTGATAAATCGGTTGTCATCTCTCGTTAACACTTTAAACATTTTTTTCTTTTGCAGACGATAGATTCGGATCCCCCCACAGTGAGTAACTCTGGCATTGCCATTGAGTACCGCTCGGGCGTTCTCGCGAATGGATGCGGATATGCTCCATCGGCCATCGACTGGGACGCGTCGAAGTTGAAGTCCTTAATGCACAGCCAGACTCACCAAGCGGTGACAAGAAAGAAAAGGGCCGCCCCATCGGCTACGGGACCGTCGGCTGCCCCCCGTGAAGAAGCAAAAGAAATCAATGACGACTGCACCAGCCGATAGCCTGCCTTCCCTCGTCCCTAGCATTGACGAAGCCCTTCACAAGGAGGTCATGGATGAGGAGATCTCAGAAGCTGTCAAAGAAGCGGCCGAATTGAGCAGCTCAAGCCATAACTCAGTCAGCCCGCCGGCCGATGATCCAACTCCACCAAGCCCTCCTGCTCCGAAGCGACCGGTAAACACCTTGCCTTTTCAAATCTGGCTTTTAAACCATAATCATTCAAGTCTTGAGCAAATCCTCCTTGTAGTTCAAGAGATTAGCTAATCGACCTCCTCGTCCAGCTTCACCAGTAGTTTTTGAACTTATCTCTTCTTTCTGCTTATTCCCCTTTGGCCGACCAACACTAACACTTGTCTTCTTTGTAGCCCCCTCTGTCTCCATCGGCTGCCCCCCCACGTATCGAGCGAACAAACTCCGTCGGCTACGGGCAGCCATCACACTAAAGAAGTAGCTGCGCCAGCTCCTGCTGTATGAGTAAGTTTGCTTCCCTTCTTCCTCAAAAGTTTGGGATCGACTGGCATGCTCTATTTTAATTGTGAAACTTTTTCTGCAGACTCTAGCCGATTTGCTTCCATTCAATATTAAAGAGTTCATCAGTGAAGAAGAAGAGGCCACCAGCCAGGACCAGACCAACGTAGCCGATGACATCAGGGAGAAGCTTCAAGACATCTATCGTCGGCTCAGCATCGATGTAGATAAACTGGTCATGGAGTGCGGGCCAGCCCGAGCGCTTCTCAATGATATTCAGGGTCAGCTCCCCAACGACTTGGCTGAAAAGACCTCCCGATCCGTCTTCATCGATCAGCACCGGTTCAAACTGGAGCGAGCCGTACAATGGATGGTAGACCGGCAATCTCAAGCCAACTTGGCGGCCTCGATCAACGCCACCGTGGAAAACATAGTGGTCGAGAAGGCCAAGTTGGATGAGCTGGTGGCTGGGCCATCGGCTACGCAGGCCAAGATCGGCCAACTCGAAGCAGAAGAGGCCGACTTGTTGGCAAAACTAGAGCAATGCAGGGCCAAACTTGTGACAGAAAAGAAAGTGCTAGCCGATCTCTTCAAGCCAACGGAAGAACAGAGGGCTAAGGTGACTTCCACCATCAAGTACTTGGGAGAACTCCATAAATCGGCCAAAACGATCCCGGGCACCGAGGAACAAGACATGTCCACGGTCGAAGAAATCAAAGGCATCAAAGAAGAAGCCACATCGGCCATTGAACAATTCTTACGGATGTAATAGGGTCTTAATCCCTCAGAACTGTTGATATTTTGGCTTGTACGCATAACTCCTGTAATCGGCTTGTTGTGCCTTGAATACCATCCATATCTATTTTGCCGATTTATTTGTCTTCTGTATCTCGACTCCTTGAAAAATTTTCAAAGTCCCCAACAATATTTTGAAGTTCTCCGATTCTGATTTTTTTAAGTTCTCCGATTCTGATTTCTGATTTTGTATAATGTATGCCTCCCTAATTTTCTCGATGCTGCCATCGGCATTGATAAAATTATAAGACGAAACTTTGGATCACCTGTCGGCTAGATTCGGTCGTTCTAAAAAACTTAGGAGGAAAAAACTTAGAGTAAAAATGTCCTAAAGGCGATGTGTGTAACACATTGGCTAGCATGGATCGGCAAGGACTTAGCCGAATTATGAGTTGATCCACACACTGGGGTAATATTTCTTCAAGTACTTGCCATTAAGAGCCCTTCCAAACACTTCTCCATCTAATCCTTTCAGCATATAGGCTCCCTTAGAGACGCATTTGTAGATCTTGAAAGGCCCTTCCCAATTAGGTGACCACTTGCTAAATTTGCTATCTCTTGAGCCGATCGGCAATATCAGCTTCCAAACAAGCTCGCCTTCTTCAAAAGACTTAGGCACAACCCTCTTGTTGTAGTGACGAGCCACTCATTCTTTATCTCTAGTCACCTGTTCCAAAGCGCGCATCCTTGACAAAACTAGGTCTTCGGATTCATCCACCATGAGATTATAATAATCATCGGCTATCAACTCGTCCTGCAATTGAATTCTTCTTGAGCCGATGATGTTCTCCCATCTCAAAACTGCTTCATGTCCGTAGACCAATTTGTATGGAGGCACCTTGATTGATCCATGATAAGCCATCCGATAAGCACACAATGATTTAGCTAATCGGTTATGCCACTGCTTCGGGTACTCAGAGATCTTCCACTTTATCAACTTGATCAAACTTTTATTTGAAGCTTCTGCATGTCCATTAGCCTCAGCATAATATGGTGAAGAATTTAATAGCTTGATTCCCAAGTTGTCGGCAAACTGAACAAACTCGTCCGAGACAAAGATAGATCCCTGATCTGTAGTGATAGTCTGAGGGACGCCGAATCTGTATATGATATGTTCTTTAACAAATTCGATTGCATCCTCGGAGTCAACCTTTTTCAAGAGAATTGTTTCCACCCACTTGGTAAAATAGTTGGTGGCTACCAAGATAAACCTGTGTCCCTTACTCGAGGGTGGATTGATTTGGCCGATCATATTGATTCCCCAACCTCTGAACGGCTAAGGCTTTATGATAGGGTTCATAGCCGATGTTGGTGCCCTCTGGATAGCTCCAAACTTGGGGCAATCCTGACAGCCCTTGTAGTACCTGAAGCAATCTTCCAGCATAGTCGGCTAGAGATACC
This sequence comes from Oryza australiensis, assembly GCA_019925245.2. Lineage (NCBI taxonomy): Eukaryota > Viridiplantae > Streptophyta > Magnoliopsida > Poales > Poaceae > Oryza > Oryza australiensis. The sequence goes on from JAIFGZ020000436.1 coordinate 2,160,575, forward strand.
CAGCTCTCCGAAGTAATCACTTCATCTTATGAGCCGATTGATGCGTGCCGCAAATTCCTTCTTGCACCTCTCCTATAGCAACTTTGGCTTGATCAACACCTAGGCACATAAGTAGCAATCAATCAATCGTCAGATAATATAGGTCTTCATCGAACAAGACATATCGTAGAGCTTTGTAGCGCAATTTCCTTGAAGCCGACTGGGAAGGGTTCTGCAGATAATTGTAGACATCAAACCTCTAGTCGTCGGCTGTGATGGTTGCAATTTCTATTTCAATCTCCTTTGTCATCGGCTTGTAGCATGATGCCCCTTGAGACAAATCATTTGCTTCTGAGTTCTGCTCTCTAGGGATATGCTTCAAGGTTACTAGCCGAAAGTTGTCTATCAAATCTCGGCATTTTTTATAGTAGATCATCAGCGCGTCGTTCTTGCACTCATATTCTTCTGATAATTGGCTGATGACCAATAGTGAATCGCCCATTATCTCGATGGCGTCGGCTTCAACCTCCTTGAGCAGTTGTAATCCTTTGAGAACGGCTTCATATTCGGCTTGATTGTTTGTGTCATGAGGCATGATGGAAAAAGCAAATTGGAAGCTTGCCCCCCTGGAGAGATTATCACCAAGCCGATGCCACATCTGTTCGTGCAAACCGACCCATCAAAAGTCAAAGTCCAAGGCATGATATCAATTGAGCCGATTGAATCATCTATGTGTTGCACTATAAAATCGGCTATGGCTTGTCCTTTCACTGCCTTAGGTGCCTGATACCTCAAATCAAACTCCGTCAAAGAAAATATCCATTTCCCAGCTCGCCCTTTCAAAATTGGAGTCGATAGGACGTACTTTATTACGTCGGCTTTGCAAACTATGGTGCACTCATTGGATAGCAAATCATGCCTTAATTTTGTGCATGAAAAATATAGGCACAAACACAACTTCTCCATGGGAGAATACCTTGCTTCTGCATCCAGAAATCTTCGACTAAGATAGAAAATGGCCTTCTCTTTTCCCTCAACCTCCTGAATCAGAACTGAGCCGATGGACTTCTCGTCGGCTGACAGGTATAACTTGAACGGCACTCTCCTTTGTGGAGGAACCAATACTGGAGGGGAACTTAGATAATCTTTGATGTTGTCCAAAGCTTTCTGCTGCTTTGCCCCCAGGTAAATGCTTGATCGGTTTTCAGCCATAGTAGAGGTGTAAACGGCTCCATCTTTTCTGACAAATTGGCTATGAAACGCCTGATGAGCTTGATCTTTCTGATCAGAGACTGCAATTGCTTCTTGTCCTTCAGAGGTTGAATAGTCTTGATGGCATTGATGCTTCTGTGAGTGACCTCCATTCCCTTTTCGTGAACCAGAAATCGCAAGAACTGGCCGAACAATACGCCAAACGAGCACTTTGTGGGGTTCATCTTTAGGGCATATTTCCTTGTTCTCTCCAATACCTTTCTTAAATCGGCTATGTGGTCTTCCACCTCCTTGGATTTGACAACGACATCATCAATGTAGATCTCCACTAGGAAGCCGATTAGATCTTGAAAGATATAATTCATGGCAGATATAATTCATGGCCCTCTGGTACGTAGATCCAGCATTCTTCAAGTCGAACGTCATGACGACCCACTCGTATAAGCCGATTGCTCCCGGGCACCTAAAAGCTGTCTTGTGAATGTCTTCCTCGGCCATAAAGATCTGATTATAACTGGCGTTGCCGTCCATAAAACTTATAATTTTGTGCCGAAGGCGGCATCCACCAGCAAATCGGCTATAGGCATGGGGTATTTGTCTTTAGGGGTAGCCTTGTTCAAATCTCTGAAGTCGATGCACACCCAAAGTTTGCCATTTTTCTTCACCACTAGAATTATATTTGAAACTGTCATGCCCAGAAATTCATCCCAAATTTCCTGACTATTTTATGTATTAAATCCCTGTCCAGGAATCAACCAGGGTACATAAAATAACAAATCAATACACAGATCCAAACGTAGAAACAAAGCTTAAAAATAAAAATACTTACTGAAGAGGCTCTTAGTCCTCACACCCAAAAGCTGCAGCAGAAAAGAAAGACGACACTAGCGGGGCTTCAGCTCCACTACACAGGCAAACTCAACTGGGGTCTAAGCCTTGGTCTTCTAACTCCATCTTCAACTCAGAAGCACTACACTTCTGAAAGGGGAAAAAATCGCAAGACTAAGTACAACCACCATACTCAACAAGCCACACCGAGAAATGCAGACGTGCAAGGGGAGACAAGAGTGGCTTGGGCTATTTTGCATAAATGCGGTTTACAAACATTTAATTGTTGAAAAACAATAAAACAGTTGAGTACTTAAGGAAATATTAATCTTTCACTGAACAATGTCCCCACCTTGAACAGGCCCAACCATTCCTCCTGAACTAAACTAGTTCTATTAAATCAAATTATTCAGTAGTGGGATTAATCATAGTGAATCTGGTCGATCGCCCATAACTATGGGCACGACTATTTGAATAGTTTTACTCTGATCAGAGGTGCGCAACTTTACCCACAAGATACGATTTCACACATGTTACCATGCCTCAAAGCACCGCCATGATACTGCAAAAGGGGAAATCGTGACAAGACCTTTCGCATGACTCCCCCTAACCAAGCGATACCACACCAAGGTTTTGCCCCCACTCCCGTAAGGGTAATGGGCAGCCCCCCTCCCCTGCATGTCACGGTGAATCCGAAAGCCGATCAACCCGTAAAACCGGGGCCGACCCAACTCCATCACGTCCACCGTCATTAGGGTATGTTGGCCAGAGGAAAGCTATACTATGAGTCAAGCAGTTGCCCATTCTTGCTTGTGGTAAGCGTTGTAATTCTTCTAGGGTCTCCCATGAACCGGTCCTTAATTTCCATGGGTCCGACAATCCAAAACCATGCACCCACATCCCAGCATTATGTCATATTTTAGTTGAGATAATTATGACCAATGAGACAGGCCAGGTATATCGAGCTTGCAGCTCATCAGAGACTAGAATAAATAGTGTAATTATCCCATTGAGTGAGCTAGTGGTAATTAAGCATGGCTAAGCATATAATTCTAGCTAAAATCAACATCAGTGACTAAAGCTAGTCAAATTATCACCCAAGGTTAACAAAGGACGGATAACAAGTAAATAGGGCTCAAACAAGCAGATAGGTATTCCATCATTTCATGTAATTAGCAAAGCAATGCAATTTTATTTGCAAACGTAAAACATTTATAAAATTAGTATCAATATGATTCAAGGGAAGTGTGACTTGCCTCGCGCCTTCAAACAAACTTCTGAACTCTCTTCCTCACGAGCGCGAACTCCAGAAATGGTGGAATCTACACTCTAGCATACAAAACGAGAAAAAACCCTAATAAAAACCAAATAAAAGTACATGAAAAGTAAACAAACATGTAGAGCTTAATTTTATATGAATTTTGCAATTTGAATGGCCCAATTTGGAGTTCGTATGAATTAGATATGAATTTTAGAAGTTTTGGACCATTTAAATGAATTTTAGAAATTAAAATGATTTATTGCACAATTTTTAATTAATTTTGAACTGGGAAAATATGTTTAAGACATCACCTCCCATTGGTCCATGGGATCACAAGGATTCGGATGGCTTGGATTGAACTAAAAAGAAAGGATGGATGACTTAGATTTAATGACTAGGGTTTGACCTAGATACGACGAACAAGATTGAACCAGATTTAGTGTTTACAGGATGGATGCCATGTAGATGAAAAACGACGCGGCAGCCTAGCTAGCAAGGATGCGGTAGCCGACTTGACACCGAGGTGGCGCCGGTGGACGCCACAAGAGCTACCACGTGGGCACGGCGGCTGGCAAACATTGGGTAATGGCGGACTTTTTGGGCCGTTTCCAGCCTAGATCTATAGGGAGGATTTTTAGTTGGTTTTCTATTTAAATTAATCCATAAATGATCTTTGATTTTTTATAAATACTTTCGTGCTCAAATAATTCCAGAAAACTCCTATAAATAGATGAACACCCAAAGTATTTAATAAAATTATCACCAGCTCATTTAAAGATTAATTAATTTATTTAAATAATTATTGAAGTGTTCTTTGTATTATTTAAATTATTTATGGAGCTCCAAAATTCCACGAAAAATTTCAGAGAGCATTTTAGGGCATGGAGAATATTTCAAAAATATTTCCAGCCATGATTTTTAAAGGAAAATTTAATTTTCTTAATAGTTTCACTTGATTACAATGCTTTTTTATTTTATTTATTTTCTAGGAAATGATTTATTAAATGATTTTTTTAATCCCGAACGAAAATTGGGCTGTAACAAATGGGCGAAACCTTGGTGCAGTATTGCTTGGTTAGGGGGAGTTATGCGAAAGGTCTTGTTACGATTTCCTCCTTTGCAATATCATGGCGGTATTTTCGGGCATGGTAACATGTGTGGAATCATGTCTTGTGGGTAAAGTTGTGCACCTCGATCGAGTAAAACTATTCGAATAGTCATGCCCGCGGTTATGGGCGATCGACCAGATTCACTATGATTAGTCCCACTACTGAATAATTTGATTTAATGGAAGTGGTTTAGTTCAGGTGGAATGCTTGGTCCTGTTCAACGTGGGGATAACGTTATTCAGTGGAAGATTAATATTGCCTTAATTACTCAACTGTTTTATCATTTTTCAACAATTAAATGTTTGCTTAGACCACAGTTGAGTTTGCTTGTGGAGTAGAGCTGAAGCCCCGCTAGTGTCGTCTTTCTTTTCCGCTGCAGCTTTTGGGTGTGAGGACTAAGAACCTCTTCAGTAAGTATTTTTATTTTTACGCTTTGTTTCTACGTTTGGATCTATGTATTAATTTGTTATTTTATGTACCCTGGTTGATTCCTAGATAGGGATTTAATACATAAAATAGTCAGGAAATTTGGGATGAATTTCTGGGCGTGACAAGTTGGTATCAGAGCCATCTCGACTGTAGGTTGAGCCAAATGGTCAAACCCTAAGGACAAGTTTGTGAAAACCTTATTTGCGAAAATATCTCTTCTATCCCTTTGGAAACTCTGCAAAGTAATTTGTAAAATTTCTCTCCTTTCCCCCTCCACCTCTTTTAGCTGTTAAAACTGAAGGACAAACTCAGCTGCTCATCAATAAGTGGAAGTCAAGTCAAGCTCCAAGCTTCAAGCAAGTTGATCAAGCCAAGCAGCCCGAGTCAGCGCTTCTCGAGGATCAAGCGAAGTTTTCCCGGAGCTCACCAGAGACCCAATCTTTTCTAGGCCGTGTGTTGTTTGCTGTGTGCAGGTGTATGGCTCACATCAGTAGTGGGGATGTGACCGTACTAGTCTGTTTGCTTAATCAACTTGAAGAGTAAAAGTCTAGCCACATCAGATCAGTAGATAAATGGGTTAAGGTCTTATCTTTAGCAACCCCTCTCTTCCACCCCTTTCGTCTGGGCAGCAGTGGTTAGTGCCAGAGAAAGTGTCATCAAACAGTACCTTAGCAGTGTGTTGAGGCCAGAAACCTTCGGGTCGGATCAGATTGCAATCTAGAGCCTGTGCCGGAACTCCATCCTTGTTCAGTTTCTGGTTCCCCAAGATCAGATGTTGAATCCACATGCAGTGAATACAACAGATACAAAGTCAGATACTGAAGATGCAACAGAGGTACCAATGGTCGCAGATGCAAGCTCAAAATCAGAATCAAGATCAAACCCAGTACATTCCAGTGCACGCACCTATACGGCTACCATCAGTATGTAGCAGTCTCCTTAGCATACCAACACATGTCAGCCGTTAACAACTTCAGAGTCCACAGGCGTTACCTAAGGTGGTTATGGTGTACAAGGACAAATTTTGCAGAGCATTCGACCACGCTTGGAATTTGTATGCCAAGAAACCGACTGATGATGAGGTCTTAATCAGAAGAGAAGTGAAATTTTTGGATCAACTACTCAGCAAAAATTTTGGTGCACCGCGGTCCAACTTTACAAAGAGAATGGTCACATGTTCCTTGTGCGAGGGAATAGGTCATGTGCTTAAGGACCGTTAACTGATGTCAATACTAGCAAAGACAATGGAAGAGTAAATGATATCCTTGCAACCCATCGGTCAACTCCTGGTCATCAATAACAACAATAACTATTATTTTTGCTCTCCAAACAACTCCCAACTACAGTGGCAGCCAGCAGTGGTAAAACAACATGGTTCACCGAGTTCTTGAGTTCCTACATGTTTTAGTTCCGATGTGAGCGTGCATGGCTGGAAGGACGTACCTCATGATCAATCAAGTCGGGTTTGTTTCAATGGTCTTGAGCTAAGACACCGCCACAACAAATGTCCACTTATGGAACCGAGAAAGTCAGTCCTCTACTATGTCATTGTAGGAAAGGCAAGTAATTACTAAAAAACTAGTTCAACGCAAAAGTATCAACATCGTCAAGTTACCAACACCGTCTGTCAACGTCTCAACTCCCTAGTTGCCTCACCCCTAGCACAGAGTGGTCAGGTCCAGCCCCAGGACACCAGGAAGACAAGAGGCACCAACCGTAACTGAAATGTGAAGTTTATATATCAACGATTCGTCACTAAGAGCACCAGTAGAAGCTCTATTATTCCACCGGCAACTGCTCTGAAGTTACAGTACCAACACCAACAGGGCAAGCAGTGCCAGGAAAAACAGTTGTCTGGTCCAATTGCAAAGAAGATAGTACAAATCCCCAGCTACACCTACCAAGCAAGGTTTCAAGCAACAGTTCACCCGACTGTCGTCAACCCCAGCCAGACACCCCATGTCGTTCCAACTCAACAACCTAATAAATAATCACAGGAAAGTGGCAACAACAATAGAAAGGTTTTGTCTGCTTCATCAGCAACTAAGAAGATCGACATTTCTCTAAGGAAAAAAAATCAATCGTCAAGTCAATGTTCTAATTGGAACCCTAGTCAGTAATCGTTAAAAAGAACGAGTCAACCATGTAAGGACCACCAAAGGGAAAAAACCATACCAACCAAAATTTCTACCAGCAAAGGTCAGCAGTGGTCAACATGTCTTGGGTATTCAAGAACCGCTCACGACACCTAGAAGTTTCATGGTAGTTATGTAATAAGAGGGAACATTGAGTAAAGCATGGGTCAATCTATACACTACGATGGAAAACAAAAAAAATCAACACGGTCAGGATCAGGAAGGGGCAGATTCCATACCTGTTAACAGTTCTCCTAGTAGTGGTCAATAGCCGTCTTTAATTATTTGGTGTTCAAGTACCTTCCTTGTGCAAAGAAGACTTATTACAGTTATGTACTTAAAAGAGGAAGCAGAATGAGAGTACGAGACAGATAATTTGTTCCTTGTCTCAGGGTTCATATTGTGTAGCAAAAAAAGTGGATCAACTTGTGTATCTGACAATGTCACAGGAACTTATAGTTTCTTTGTTGGGTCAGAGCAGTTTTGTCAAGACTAAGAATCTAATTGCTAGTAAAGAAAAGATTTGGTCAAACAGTGAATTAAGAGTGGTTAGACTATAGCGACACTCGACAGGGCGAGATCTCTTTGAAGGACAATATAAGTGATACCTCATGAGGACGAAAAGGGTAATGAAACAGGCGAAAGCAAAATCATAAAAGGGTTGTCAGAGTATAACTGCACCCTAATGGTGAGCATTGATTAATAATGGTTTCTTTATTTCCAAACTATCGTTATAGTCTCTGGAAAACCACCTCGGTGTTTCCTAGGAAGAGGACAACGGAATTGCTTCATCACCCCTGCCTGGAGTAAATGGATGCAGAGGTCAAGTCATACAATACAGTCCACAGAACATGCGATAAGAGAATCATTCCTTGTGAATCAATTCTACCCAAGGTATGAAAGTGAGCTTGTTTTGGTCAGAGAACAGAACTCTAGGCAGCATCAAGGGCAATTTTCAGCAAACGTACAGATTTTGGTATTGTGCGGAGAAAGCAGCTGCATAACTTATGGTCTACCAACCCAAAGGAGTTCGTAAAAGATAAGCAAAGAAGTGGAATGATATATCGTGGGGTTAACCTTTTGAGCTTAATTCGTTAAGTAATCAGTGTTTGTTTCAAGAAAGGAATATCAACTACACGTTATGTTCAGGCAGATGGCACCAAAGTCAGGTCAGAAGCGGAACAGGCAGGTCAGCAATTACACCCAATGGAAAAGTCAATCAAAAGTTGGTATGTTCAAGAGTTACATGAGAGTCATTCTTATGTGTAACCTCCCGTCATCATTTGAGTGTCGAGTTCCAGGAGTCTCTAGAATGGAAGGGCATAGTCTTTGCTTCATTTCGATCGGTGGATGGAGTATCCAATGCACAGATTCAAGGTTCTTGGTAAATCATAGAAATATCGGTCAACCTCAAAGATGGCAGTACAATTGATTCACGGTCAGGCGAAAGCTTAACCACTAGTTTTAAAGGCGAGATCGAAGATGAGTTTAGTTATTGTTGATGAGAAATTTCTCTCACGCGCGGTTCGGGAGATCCGCTTCGCTCCAAGCAGGTGTCCTTCTCTACGCCTCTGCGGTATAGGGCGTGCCAGTTGGTTTGATCTGCTAACCAACAAGAAAAACAGGATATATGCGTTAAGTGTTAAGTTAGATCCCCACTGTATCGGCTAAGGGAATCCATGAGCATATATATGCTATCCTAAAATATATTTAAGCCAAGCGACTGGAATGGATCAGCTACACCGAGACAACATCAGCCGCTTAACCCAAATACAGTAAAGAATAATAAATATATGTATTGATAACCTGGCCGATACTGGAAAGCTAACAATGAATCGGCTAGTATCCGATGATTCTTATGAAAAGGTATCATTCTTGAACCAGATATGCGTAGCCTGGGAAATCGGCCGTCGACTGTTAATGGCAGGCCGATTTCGTCTTATGACGTCCAACAAGAACGGAATCTTAACGTAAGAGGCAGTCCTAACATAAATCTAGTAATAAATATACTAAAAGAAATATATTAGGGCAGATAAGGCCGGTTGAAACCCCAGCACTGTCTCTTAAACATATAAATCTAACCGAACAGATCATTGGAAGTTCTAAAAATGACTTAATAGTTCAACGTTGATACAGCATTAAGTATAAAAAGAACAACCTGATCTGTTGTATAAAAAGAACAACCTCTCGAGACGGTGGATACCACATATAAACTATCCAACCTTTTTGATCTAGCCTTATTGGCTGCGGGTTCTTGACAGAACTGGCCAATGGTAGGATAGATCTAAATATTGCCCCAGTTTATATGCGATATATGGTAAAAAGTGCAGTATAAACCCCTGAATCTAATGTGTCATTATGATGGAAGCACTAGAAACAGCAGAACATACCACTAATGACAAGCATTTACCTGGATTTGGAGATCGAAACGATGCAGCCCATAGCCAAATCAATTGCTCATCTAAAGAAAAAGGTTGGCGATGCGCCGAAGGTTGTTTGATTGATTGAGTTGTTTTTTTACAGGGGGTCTCGGGTCCTATTTATACCCAAGATAACATTATCTGTACAGACTCTAGACTCTATCTAAACTACAATTTAAAATACGACGATATCCCGGGAAGGACCCACGCCGCATTACAATGAACAGTTTAAACAAACTCCTATTTTACAGATACAATTGTCGTTACAGGACTCTATCCATAGATGGCAATATCTTTTAACGCACAAACTGATAGCTAAATCTTCTATTTATCTTCAAACATCAGCACCAGAAACGGTTTTATCTTCGCTAAACCTAGAATCGGCTATCGGCCGCCCTTGTCCGGTTCAACCTTAGCCGACTGGCGTCACAGCCGATCACTTCTCAGCTGATGCGGCCTCTGTTTCTCCGTCAGACCAGCTAATCCGATTCAGTTTCACCCTTGCCAGGATTTAGGGATTCAATTACCAAATTTAGGTGTTAACACATGCGCCCCAAGTCCGTGATACGAAGTGTTACGGATTTGTTGCCTGTTCAAATTCTCGCTCTTTTCTGACCTAAACCGCTTTGGCTTCCCCAAGTGCCCTTTAAATATCCCTTCGCTTCGACCGAAACGATTACGCCTTCAAAGCGCACTCAAAACACTTCGCAAATAAGCCTCCTCTTCCTCTTTCCTCTCCGGCGATTCAATGCGCCCTTCATCACCTCCCGTCGATCTTCGCGGATCAAGACCCATTTTTGTCTCCGACAACTCCGATGGCTTCCAACACCGCCGTCGCGTCGCCTCCGTCGCACCGGCTGCCGCGCACTTGCCGCCGTCGGACCGGCCTTCTTGCACGCCAACCGCCGTCGCCATCGAGTTCGAGCGCCCGTCGGTCCAGAACTCTTTTTCATCGGATTTCCTTTTCCAGCCATGCCTCCTAGCATTGTTGCATTCATCATGCCTTTAGCCGTTCTTGATTAGTGTTTTTTCCTCTTTCGAACTATAGCACTTGTCATATCAAGTGGTCACCCCAAGTTTGACCCAAGAAAGGAGGTACTTTCTTGGCCCCATCGGCAACACTGACCCAGCCGATGTCATCGTAGCCGAAACCAACAGAATCCCCTACAACACCAATAAGCCATCCCTAGCCCACTAGAACGGGACTTTCAAATCGTGGCCGACCACAGACGCAGCCTGGATTGAATGGTATAAGAGGGTGCGATCGGCCAAGTATGCTCAATGGGAAGAAACCGGGATAGCCCAGTGCTTGGCCCTGTCTGTTGCCAGCATGGAGAAAGATGAGCCACTTCTGTCGGCTGCAACATACTTTTGGAATGACAGCTTCAATGCCTTCATATTTCGGCAAGGGCCGATGACGATCACATTAGCCGACGTGTACATGACGACCGGACTAGACATCCTGGCGTCGGCTAACCCTGGAAACCTGAACCGAAAGGGGCAGCACCAATTCAAAACCAAAGCCATTGGCGGGTGGAGCGGCTTCATCGCTCAAAACATGAAGGACGGATCAGTCGGCCATAGGGAACACGCCGCGTTTCTTATGATGTGGCTTGAGAAGTTCTTGTTCTGTGGATCGAGCTGCGGGCCGACCACCAACTGGCAGGTCGTAGCCGAACTCCTGGCCGATAGGAGCAAGCTTGCACTGGGTAAATGTCTCCTCGGCTATCTATATCAGATGCTGCATCAAGCTGCCGCGAAGATAGCCACCAACGCCCCTGTCAACACCGACGGCCCCTGGTGGTTTTTGCAGATCTGGCTGGTGCTGGCGACCCAAGAAATAGCCGGTCGGCTCCCTCTGACTGAGGCTGTGTTCCAAAGATTAGAGCCGATCGAAGACGAAGACGGCAACCAGATCACCACCACCAGATGCTTGAGCTATGGAGAAGCAGCGGCCGCTCATGCAGGCTCAAAGCAGTCGACCAACCTGTTGGCCGAATGATTCATTGCCCTGTAAGACGAGCTGTCACGCGAGAATCGTGCCTGGTACTTTTACCAGGACCGGGACTGTTTGAGCTGCCGGCCGATTTCAATTGGGAAGACATTAATTCAGCCGACAACCCAAAGTGCAGGGAGTTGTTCATCGCCGCTCTGTACCCCTGCATCCTGCCGACCGGGATCCACCAGGGCCGATTAGTGGCCAAAAGTTATGAATTTTACTACCTGGTGTCGGCTGCGAGACAGTTTGGTCTTGGGAAACTGCCCGTCGGCTTCTATTATGCCGACAAGATTGAGACGAGGGAAGTGGTGACCCAAGAACTGATAATGCATCGGCTGCTGAACATAGCCGGCCGTCCCCTCGGCAGTATCAGCGAGATGACCTTGGCGCTCAAGAAAAGCGCGGCCTACGACCAATGGTGGGCCGAAATCAAGCGCATCTTCCACAAGCGGTCGTCTTATTACGTCAATCTGCTCCTGCCGGAAGAAATCCTCTCGGTAAGCTTTAAACTCCAAATGATTTTTCCTTTTTAACATTGGCCGATGTAGCCGATTAACACTTGCCCTCGACTTGCAGGAGACCGAGACGGAGCGGCCGACGGTGAGCAACTCTGGGATCCCCATCGAATACCGTCTAGGTGTTCTGGATGGGGCGGCCTTGCTCCGTCGGCGATCGGCTGGGGAGCGCCGAAGCTGGCGTCCTTGCTGCGCAGGAAAATGCACGAGCTGATCGCTCACAAGAAAAGAGCTGTGCCTCTCGTACAGCCATCGGCCACGCCTGCCCCAAGAAGCTGAAGAAGAAGAAACCGGCCGCGCCAGCCGATAGCCTTCCCCCTTGGACCCGAGCGTCGCGCAGTTCCGCGACGCCGTCGCCAGCGAGGAGATCCCGACGGCTGTTGGAGCGGCGGCTGAACCCGCGAGCTCTAGCCATGAATCCGTCAATGCTCCAGCCGACGTCCCGTCGGTTCCAAGTCCTCCCGCAAAAAATCGGCCGGTAAGCCCTCATCTCATCAAATTCAGCCTTATGATGATATTACTTTCATCTGACCGAACAATTCTTCTCAGGTCAAGAAACTGGTCGGCCACACTCTGCGTCACGCACGATCGGTAACCGTCCCTTGCAACTTGATTAATAGAACTTAGCCGACTTGACCGCTAACCCGTTCTTTCGCAGCCCCCACGATCCCCGTCGGCTGCCCCCCAGGCGTCCAGTGAGCACGTTGTAGCTGCCGCGGGTGGTGGCAACGGCGCCGATGATGAGGCCCCGACGGCTGCAGGCGGCGAACCAGCCGAGCCAGTCGCTCCGACCCCGGTACCCACGGTAAGCCGACTGAATTTTATGATTGGCTCTGCCAACTCAACATTTTCTAATCATCTTTCTCTTTGCAAAACATAGCCGACCTCCTCAATTTTGACCTGTCGGAGTTCGAGGAATCCGGCGAGATCGGCGAGGAGGTGCTGGTGATGCCGGCCGAGGACCTGAGGGCCAGCCTAGCTGACATCGGCAACTGGCTAGAGGCCTCGCTGGACGTGCTGGTGGTCGACAGCGGCTTGATCCGCGCACGCTTCTAGGAGATCCAAGGCCAGCTACCGGAAGCTCTAGCCAATGCCATCGTGCCGGCCACCTTCTTGGAAGCCCACCAACTCAAATACGAGCGGGCACGACAGCGGATAGCCGACCGTCGCGAGAACCAGATGCGGTCGGCCACCCTCCAGTCAACCAACGAAGCCATCGAGAGCCAGAAGGCTGCCTTTGACCGCCTGAAAACCGAGCCAGCGCCAAGCTTGAGCAGCTCCTCTCATGCCAAGACCAGCTGATGGCCGATCTCATTCAAGTCATGAACAAGATTGATGTCCACAAGGAGTACATGGCCAGGCTGCTAACCGAGATCGATGCTCATTGTAAAAGTATCAAGGCAGCCGTGGCGCATCTCCGGGACCTGATGAAAGGCATTCGGCCGGTGGCTGGGTCCGAGGCCGACGACATCAAGGCCATCGAGGAGGTGGACCAGATCAGGCGGACGGCGCTTTCAGCTATAGCCGATTTCCTAAAGAAATGAACTTTGTAATATTTTAGCATTCTGAAATCGGCTACTGCTTCATGTAATATATTTGTCGAACTGCTGTAATGCGCTTTAACTGATCAATTGCTCAAATCTTGTAATTGGCTCTGGCTCTTGTGTAATATATTTTTTCAATCTTTTGCAACTGTGCTTGTGGATGAGATCGGCTCCGGCCGCATGTAGTGTCTTGGTATGACCGTCAACTCTGAATTGCTTATGCAGAAATCAGCCCTAGCCGTCCGTGTCACGTCACGTTTGTTGATCCCGAAACCACACCACAGCCGTCGATCTTAATACCTGAGTTATGGCCGCCAATGCCAATCACTTAAAACGCTTTTTTATTGACTGCCGATTACGAAGCTTAAAAAAATTAGAATTTCCTGACACCCAATTTTGTAATCGGCCGTGTATGTATATGCCCTGCAAATTTTGTTGATAGCTTCGGTGTCGACCAAATTGTGAATCCAAGCCGTTTGCACCTTATTGCCATCGCCATCGGCCAATCATTAGCCGACCGTAGAAAACTCAGGGGAAAAAAGTTGCATAAAAATGCCTAAAGGCGATGCCTTATTGAAAACAAGACATCAGCTGTCATAAATCGGCTAAGCAACTAGAGCTGAATCATGAGTTGATCCATACACTTGGGTACTATTTCTTCAAGTATTTTCCATTAAGAGCGCTTCCAAATACTTCTCCATCTAACCCTTCTAGAATGTAAGCCCCTTTAGAGACGTATTTGTGGATCTTGAAAGGCCCTTCCCAATTTTGCGATCACTTGCCGAATTTGTTATCCCTAGATCCAATCGGCAGTATCAATTTCCAAACGAGTTCACCTTCCTCGAAAGATTTAGGCACCACTTTTTTATTATAATGTCTGGCTACTCGTTCTTTATCCCTTGTAACTTTTTCCAAGGCCCTCATCCTGGATAAAACTAAGTCTTCTGATTCGTCCACCATCAAGTGATAATAATCGTTGGCTGTGAGTTGATCCTGTAGCTGAATGCGCCTTGAGCTGACAATGCTCTCCCATGGTAGCACCGCCTCATGCCCGTAGACCAGCTTGTACGGAGGGACTTGAATTGATCCATGGCATGCCATCCGATACACCCACAGTGATTCGGCTAATCGGATGTGCCATTGTTTGGGGTAATCAAAGATCTTTATTTTAATCAATTTAATCAAACTTTTATTTGAATCTTCGGCTTGCCCGTTGGCTTGTGCATAGTACGGCGAAGAATTAAGTAGCTTGATCCCCATGCCGTCGGCAAACCGAACAAATTCATCCGATACAAAGATAGATCCCTGGTCTATTGTTATCGTTTGCGGAATGCCAAATCGGTAGATAATATGTCCTTTGACAAACTCGATCACGTCCTTAGAATCCACTTTCTTCAGAGGAACTGCCTCCACCCATTTTGTGAAATAATCTGTCGCCACCAGAATAAATTTATGTCCTTTACTTGAGGGTGGATTGATTTGGCCGATCATGTCGTTGCCCAATCTTCTGAACGACCAAGGCTTAATAATTGGGTTCATAGCTGACGCTGGTGCTCGTTGTATGGCGCCAAATTTCTGACAATCCTGGCAACCCTTGTAATATTTGAAACAATCCTCCAGCATTGTCGGCCAGAAAAATCCTGCTCGGCGAAGCAACCACTTCATTTTGTGGGCCGATTGATGTGTGCCACAGATCCCCTCATGCACTTCTCCGATGGCCACTTTGGCCTGATCAGCTCCCAAACACTTGAGTAGCACACCATCAATCGTCCGATAGTATAGATCTTCATCGAGCAAAACATATCTTAACGCCTTGTATCGTAATTTACGATGGAAGCACTAGAAACAACAGAACATACCATTAATGACAAGCATTTACCTGGATTTGGGGATCGAAACGATGCAGCCCGTAGCCAAATCAATTGCTCATCTGAAGAAAAAGGTTGGCGATGCGCTGAAGGTTGTTTGATTGATTGAGTTGTTTTTTACAGGGGGTCTCAGGTCCTATTTATACCAAAGATAATATTATTTGTACAGACCCTGGACTCTACCTAAACTACTATTTAAAATACGACGATATCCCGGGAAGGACCCACGCCGCATTACAATGAACAGTTTAAACAAACTCCTATTTTACAGATACAATTGTCATTACAGGACTCTATCCATAGATGGCAATATCTGTTAACGCACAAACTGATAACCGAATCTTCTATTTATCTTCAAACATCTGCACCAGAAATGGTTTTATCTTCTCTGAACCTAGAATCGGCTATCGGCCGCCCTTGTCTGATTCAACCTTAGCCGACTGGCTTCACAGCTGATCACCTCTCAGCCGATGCGGCCTCTGTTTCTCTTTCAGACAAGCCGATCCGTTTCTGTTCCACCCTTGCCATGACTTAGGGATTCAATTACCAAATTTAGGTGTTAACAGTTATATCTTGTAACCGTTCGATTGGAGGTTCGACCACACGAAGCAGATTGAGTTGTAACCAAAAGAGTTAGTTGCGA
Source organism: Oryza australiensis (assembly GCA_019925245.2). Lineage (NCBI taxonomy): Eukaryota > Viridiplantae > Streptophyta > Magnoliopsida > Poales > Poaceae > Oryza > Oryza australiensis. The sequence goes on from JAIFGZ020000436.1 coordinate 2,176,517, forward strand.
GCCGTCATTGGGGCTATAACAATCAGAAGTTAGCAGGATCGAGTCTAAGGCACACCCAAGATGTTGTGTCAACAGTGTAGTCTAAAGAAGCATCATTTGAGAATAGTCGCACTCCAGATGAAAGATCGATCGCGCAGCTTCTTCAAATACTTATGTTGGATCGAGAACTGTTCATAGAAAAAAAAGAATTTCAGGGTCTATGTGTTCACGAAAGTCAGTTACAAGGTCTTGAAAAAGTACCACCATTACCTGCTAAGTAGGAGTGAGTTCTCAGCTTGTCAAGTTTGTCAGTATTAATTGTGCAGTTCGAGGAAAGTAAGCACTTGAGTCCATGAAATCCAGTTAGGGTCAGAACAGGAAGGACTAGCCAGTATAGTTTGGTTTCTGAAACCGCAGAACACCAGGGTTGAATCCAGTCAGTTCATTTGTGCAAGTTTGATCAACCAGTCGTCGCACAGGTTTGGTCAATCAATCAGTCAGTGTGAGCCAGAAGATACCATAGAGGTTAGCAAGCCAACCCAATCTCACCCTACCTTTTTCTTTCTAGCCACGAATCTCGGGACGAGATTCCTGTAAGAGGGGTAGATTTGTTACAGCCATATTTTCGTTCGGGATTAAAAAATCATTTAATAACTCATTTTCTAGAAAATAAATAAAATAAAAAAAGCATTGTAATGAAGTAAAACTATTAAGGAAATTAAATTTTCCTTTAAAAATCGTGGCTATCTCTATGCCCTAAAATGCTCTCTGAAATTTTTCGTGAAATTGTGAAGCTCCATAAATAATTTAAATAATACAAAGAACAATTCAATAATTATTTAAATAAATTAATTAATCTTTAAATGAGCTGGAGATATTTTTATTAAATGTTAGTGATATGCCCTAGAGGCAACATGGAGATGTTGGATATCATTGTCAATGTTTATGTATTAATGAATAAAGTGTTATTCAATTCCATGAAATAGAGATCTTGTATTGATCAATAAGTATGTGACTTATTTATGAGACTCTTTATGTATGAACCTATTTCTAAACGATCCCTGATCATATGTCATATTATTGGAACAAATATGATTCTATGATCGGCATGTTTATTGATTGATGATCATGTCTCATAGATCATGGGTATGGAGATACCAAATCAATAAACATGGACATATGTGTTGGAGAACACATTGTTGGATAGACCCACCATGAGACACTACAGGAATTAATGTGCCATTAGTTGGTCTCAGGTAGTGTTGGTACAAAGTCCTTAGACCTGAGATCATCATGGGTTTCAACATGTGTAGTGGCCCACTTTGGGACTACCAAACGCTATTCCGTAACTGGGTAGTTATAAAAGTAGTCTTCGGGTTTGCTATGAAACATGGAGTGGGATGTGAGTGATCAAGATGGAATTTGCCCCTCCTTTGGAGAGATATCTCTGGGCCCCTCGAGGTAATGGATTATGGAAATGCATGGCCATGCTAAGTTGATTGAGGAGTCAATCAACAGACAGATAATTCAATACGGTTCGAGTGAATGGTTAAGCTATTGAAGGGATGGCACACATCTTGCCTATAGCTTAATTGGTATCGTGAGGCAAAGGGATTTGTGTACACATTACAGGTTCAGAGCCGATATTATATTCTTGTATACTATGGTGTCAATATGTGCTGCTAGGCGCCGCTATTGACAGGTCGGCTGAGTTGGACTCGAGCCGACGATCAGCTAAGTTAGACTATAGCCGAAACCGAGTATACCTGAACCTACAGGGTCGCATGCTTAAGGGGATAGGAAAGATATTCGAGTTGGACTTGGATACGATTCGATCGGATAGGGATCCGATCGGATAGAGTCCTATGGGCTTACGACGTGTGGGCGGCCAACTCTATGAGATTCGGATGGGATCCGATACAAAATAGAGTCCTGATCGGCCACTAGTCCCAGTTGGCCAACTCTATATAAAGGGGTGAGGGGTGGAGAGCTGCAGTATGTCAATTGAATTGCATTGCGCCGAAATCAATCTGATCACACGCGGCTTTAGAAGTCGGCGAGATCAATCTCCACGGAAACCCTCCCCACCTTCGAGCCAAACCCTAGCCTTGCATCACGTGCTAGCACACGTTTGTTCGGCATTCTGTCCCCGGACGTGTGGATACCGGTAGAGGCGCTGCTATGTTGCACGCTGTTGATTGGCTACGAATCGGCTGTGGTGGAATCGGCTGCGGTCGAGCGCATCGGAGCGAGGCGCGAGAACGCGGTCAGACGACTCGACTGTGGGCGAATCGACTGATTGGTGAATCGGCTGTCTCTAGGAATCGGTTGTGGGCTTGCGGGGATCGGCTGCACTATTCCAGATCGGATAGCCCTGATTGACTTTTTTCGCTGTACACTCCAATCGGTAACGATCTATCGGCCCTTACTTGCAAGTGTTCCTGGTTTGCACGGTAAAAGGTTTTTGTTTTCGGCTAGCATAGCCTCCGCGTAACCCTTCATTAAATACTTTGGGTGTTCATCTATTTTTAGAAATTTTTTTGGAATTATTTGAGCACCAGAAGTATTTAAAGAAAATCAAATATCATTTATGGATTAATTTAAATAGAAAACCAATTAAAAATCCTCCCTATTGATCTTAGCCGGAAACAGCCCAAAAAGTACGCCATTGCCCAATGCTTGCCGGTCGCCGTGACCACATGGCAGCCCTTGTGGCGTCCTTGTCAGTGCCACCTCACTGTCAAGTCAGCTGCCGCATCCTTGCCAGCTAGATGCCGCGTCGTTTTCCATCTACATGGCATCAATCCTGTAAACGCTAAATTTGGTTCAATCTCGTACGTCGGATCTAGGTCAAACCCCGGTCATTAAATCTGAGTCATCCATCCTTTCTTTTCAGTTCAATCCTATCCGTCCGAATCCTTGTGATCCTGCGGACTGATCGGAGCTGATGTCTCCCAGTTCAAAATTAATTAAAAATTGTGCAATAAATCATTTTAATTTATAGAATTCATTTAAATGGTCCACAACTTCTAAAATTAATATCTAATTCATATAAACTCCAAATTGGGCCATTCAAATTGAAAAATTCATCTAAAATTGAGCTCTATATGTTTGTTTACTTGTCATTTACTGTTATTTGGTTTTTATTAGGGTTTTTCCTCGTTTTGTGTGCCAGCATGTACATTCCGCCATTTCTGGAGTTTGCGCTCGTGAGGAAGAGAGTCCAGAAGTTTGTTCGAAGGCGCGAGGCAAGTCACACTTTCCTTCAAGCATATTGATCCTACTTCAAGAATATCGGCTATCCTGTTCCGAGGCTTAATAATTGGGTTCATAGCCGATGCTGGTGCTCGTTGTATGGCGCCAAATTTCTGACAATCCTGGCAACCCTTGTAATATTTTAAACAATCCTCCAGCATTGTCGGCCAGAAAAATCCTGCTCGGCGAAGCAACCTGTGGAGATTATGGCAATAGGGTATCTACATGGTAAGCTTATCTGACTGGAGGTAGGAATAGATTGCGCCTGCCATATCTGTAAGCCGAACATGACTTGGGTGTTACGATTGCCGATAGAGATAAGGCAATCGGCCTATAGTCACGATTTGGTAAGACTGAGGAAACCAACTTAGAGTAAGATAGGGTTTCCGATTTGTAAGCCCTCCTCCCAAGACTATATAAGGAGGGTAAGGGGCGTCCCTTGAGGGATATCAGATTCTAGATCAGAGATTCCGATAGGAGATCAATTTTTAGCCTTCAGCTTTAGATCACAAAATCAATAAAGACACTCGGGGGATCGAATCCACCGAAACAGGAGTAGGGTATTACCTCACTAGAGGGCCTGAACCTGTCTAAATCTTCTTCTTCTTCTAACCCATTGTGCTTGGCGATCTTGACTGCGACCCCAGAAATTATATTGCCGAAACCAAGTTTCGACAGTTGGCGCGCCAGGTAGGGGGCCGCGCGTCTAGACTTCTTCAACAATCTCGCCGACAAGCGTGATGGGATCTCCTTCAAGATTCGGCGACTTCGCCGCCAACTTCTTTGACAACTCCTCCTTCGACTCGGATTCAAACCGGAAGGAAAACCCACTCGGCGTCGTTCGGGCTCCCCAATAGCGCCGGATCTTCGACGACATCTTCAAGATCAAGATGCAATCTACTTTCTCCGACGACGGACTTCACTCGGCACCATTCGGATTACTGAATACCGCCGAAATCTGCGCCAATCTTCTCACCTCCCCGACGGAGGCAATCTATTTGGACGAAGACCTCTCGGTTCCGTTTGGGTTACCAAACGCGCCGAGATCTACAACGAACTTCTCTCCCGAGTCGGCGGCGACCCACTCGGAGGAGCCCACACCCCAAGCTCGACTCGGACGGAATGATCAAGATCCGGGTTACCGGGTCAAAGGAGGTCGCCGTCATCCTCTCATCATTCGGCTCCTGCTCATCTTCGGAGCTCAATGGATACCTCAGCTCCGCCGGCTTCGACAACCTCTACGGCATCCCTTCTGACGAAGCCGACAACTCCGACTATGAGCCGAAGTGCTTTGACGTCCTCATGGCCGAACCGGACGAGTCCGACTCAGCCATGGCCAGAAGGCTTGCTGAAGAAGAGCGAGCCAAGGTGGAGCTCGAGCGCAAGACGGCCGAAGAGGAGAAACAACGCAAGGACGAGGCTGACAAGAGGAAGGAGGACCTACGTGCAGCCGGACGATCTGCCCAGGAAGCCATCCTCCAAACACGGGTCCGCAACACCAACATCTTCCAAACGCCACAGCAGAACGCTGTTGCCGCGCTTACCCTCTTGGACACCGTCATGGAGACGGCACCCGCCAATGTGACTCCGATACTCGACAAGATCAAGACCATCGTCGCTGCCACGGCTAACGGCCATCCCACCACCTCGGCATGAAGGCCGACTGAATCTGTGGCCGAAACACCAGACAAAAGCTGGCTTCCGCCTCTAAGGTCAGGAGACTATAAGAGGCCCGAGCCGATCGGCCGACGACTGTGCCAAGAGGGCCACCCCGCGAGTCCACGCTAAAGTACCAGGAGCGCACGGCCGACTCCCGCGACAAACGACATGGACATCCACCCGTCCACCACCGCGTCCGCCGCAACAGCCTCCGGCTACCCAACCAGCCAACCAAGACCCCGCCGAGTGATCTGCGGGAAGTCCTCGATCGCCGTTACCAAGAGCGGGACCGACGCACTCGGGAAGATCGAGGGGATCACCCGATAGCGGCGACGACGGAGTATCGGCCTTCACTCGGGAGCTCCGCCGAGTTCACGGCCGAGTGGGTTCAAGCCCATGTGGATTGAAAGGTACGACGACAAGACAGACCCGAATCTTGGCTAACTATATACACCTCGCCATCCGTGCCTGCAGTGGCGACAACAAAGCTATGGCCAATTACCTACCCGTGGCCCTCGCTAACTCAGCCCGTAAACCGGCTCACAAGCCTGCCAAGAGGCTCAATCGGCTCGTGGAGCGAGCCGAGGGACCACTTCATCGCCAACTTCCAAGGCACCTTCGAGAGGCCCGACACACACTTCGACCTATACAACATCATCCGAAGCCGGACAAGCCCTCGAAGGATTACATCCGCCGTTTCTCCGAGAAGCGTAACAAGATCCCCAACATCACCGATGACATCATCATCGCCGCCTTCCGAAGGGAGTCCGTGACGAGCCGCTAATCGGGAAGTTCGGCGCAAACCACCGAAGACGGTGAAACAAATGTTCGAGACGGCGAATTCATACGCCAAATCCAACGACGCCATCAAGGCCGCCCGTCAAGACCGGCCCGATAGGAGGGAAGACAAGCAAGCGGGAGGGAGCCGTAATCCTAAGAAGGATGGCGGCAACAACAGCAACCAGGCCCAGAAAGATCGCAAGTGTCGATCTGAGGACCTCGTGGCCGCAACCTCCAACACTCAACGCCGTCCCCGAGTCGCCGCCTACGACGCCATCATGAACTCCCAGTGCACCCATCATCCCAATCATAAGCACGCGGCGAAGGACTGTTTTATCTACAAGCAGTTCGCCGAACAGTACGCGGCGCAGCTCAACAAGAAGCCGACTGACGAGGCTGGTCCGTGAGGCGCCAAGAAGAACAACGCGGCTGAAAATGCCGAACCTTTTCAAGACCCAGTGGGGAGCTCAACCACATCTTCGGAGGACCGCTAGCCTATGAATTCAAGAGGAAACGAAGCTAACCGACCGAGAGGTCAACGCGGCTCAAACCGAAGTCCTCGCATCTCGCGATGGTCGGAAGTGGCCATCACTTTTGACCGCTCGGATCACCACGACCGAGTGGTTCACCGGGCGCTACCCACTCGTCCCGGATCCCGTGGTCCGCAATATCGGGCTCAAGCGCGTCCTCATCGACGGGGCAGCGCCCTCAACATCCTGTTTGCCAAGACCATGGATGAGATGCAGATCCCGAGGGCCGAACTAAAGGCAAGCTCAGCCCCTTCCACGAGTCATCCTGTGGCTATCTTCAACACCACTGGGCATATCTCCTCCCAGTCACCTTCGGGCCCGAGAGAACTTCCGAACGGAGAACGTCACTTTTGAGGTGGCCGACTGTGAAAGCATATCACGCCATCATCGGAAGGCCCGCGCTTGCCAAGTTCATGGCGATCCTCACTACACCTACCTCGCATGAAGATGCCGGGTCCCAACGGCGTCATCACTCTTTGCAGCGACGTGAAGCAAGCCTTCACTGCGATAAGGAGAGCCGTGATATGGCCCAATCTCGCGAGAGATTACGTGGCCAACAAGAAGTCCGATTGGCTGCATCGACTTCGGCGAGAGGGTGAAGTCCCGCGAAGAAGATAGCCAAATCGGGATCCGGCAACGCCAAGACCAAGAAGATCTCCCTTGATCCGTCGGATCCTCAAAACCGCCGTAATCGGCGCCGACCTAGATCCCAAGTAGGAAAGCGCGCTCGTCACCTTCCTCCAAAATAATAAAGATGTTTTTGCGTGGAAACCATCCGATATGCCCGGAATTCCTAGGGAGGTGATCGAGCACTCTTGAACGTCAAAGATGACGCCAAACCGATAAAACAACGATTATGCAGATTCGCGCAGATCGAAAAGACGCTATCAAAGAAGAACTCGCAAAGCTCTTGGCTGCCGGCTTCATTAAAGAAGTCCTTCATCCCGACGGCTAGCCAACCTAGTCCCGGTCCGCAAGAAGACGGGGCAATGGCGCATGTGCGTTGACTATACCGACCTCAACAAAGCCTGCCCCAAAGATCCTTCGGCGCCTCGCATTGACCAAGTCGTTGACTCAACCGGCCGCCAACTCCCGAGTTTTCGGATCGCTACTCGGGCTATCACCGAGATCAGCTTAAAAGAATCCGACTGCCTGAAGACATCGTTCATCACGCCGTTTGGGGCCTACTGCTACATCACCATGCCTTTCGGCCTGAAGAACGCCGGCGCCACATACCAACGCATGATCCAAAGATGCTTCCAGACGCAGATCGGCAAGAACGTTGAAGCTTATGTCGACGATGTTGTCATCAAGACCAAGCAGAAAGAAGACCTGATCGCCGACCTAGAAGAAACCTTTGCAAACATCCGGCCTTCGAATAAAGTTAAACCCGAGAAGTGCACTTTCGGCGTTCCATCGTGCAACCGCTCGGCTTCATGGTGTCACATCGCGGCATTGAAGCAAATCCAGAGAAGATCAACGCCATCTTAAGCATGAAGCCCCCGAGTAACCAAAAGGACGTCCAGAAGCTCACTGGCTGCATGGCGGCACTAAGCCGTTTCATATCCCGACTCGGCGAATGAGGCATGCCCTTCTTGATTGCTAAAGAAGACAGACGACTTCCGTGGACCGCGAAGCCAACAAGGCCTTTGAAGATTTCAAAGAGTTCCTTACAACGTCGCCCGTCCCGGCCTCGCCTCAACCCCAGAACCTCTCCGCCGTACGCTTCAGCCACTCACCAAGTGGTTAGTACGGTCCTTGTGGTCGAACGCGAAGAAGAAGGACGGGCTCGAAGATTCAAAGGCCAATCTACTTTGTTAGCGAAGTATTGGCGGAGCCAAAATTCGCTACCCTCAGTACAAAAATTACTCTATGGTGTTCTAATAACCGCGAGGAAATTGGCACACTATTTTCGTGGTCACTCGGTCACCGTCGTCACTTCTTTCCCACTCGGCGATGTCATCCACAACCGCGAGGCAACCGGACGCACGCCAAGTGGGCTCTAGAGCCGATGCCGTTGGACTTGACTTTTAAGGCGAGGACGTCCATAAAGTCACAAGCCTTGGCGGACTTCCGGCCGAGTGGATCTGAACAACAAGAGAACGTGCCTCGGGAAGACCTCCAACACTGGACCATGCACTTCGACGGATCCAAGAGGATCACCGGCTTGGGAGCAGGAGTCGTGCCGATCTCCCGACCGGGAAAGACTAAGATATGTCCTTCACCTCCACTTCTCCGCCTCACACAACGTTGCCGAGTACGAAGCTCTCCTACATGGATCTGCGCCTCGCGGTTTCACTCGGGATACGTCGGCTTATCGTGAAAGGCGACTCCCACCGGTCGTCAATCAAGTAATGAAGGACTGGTCCTACCTAAACGACACTATGGAGGCCTACCGGCAAGAGGTCCACAAGCTTGAGGACAAGTTTTACGGGCTCGAACTCTCACATGTCCCGAGGCATAACAACGAAGCCGCCGATGAGCCGGCACGTTCGGATCTAAGCGCGAAGCCGCCCCAACAGACGTCTTTGTCGAACATCTCTACGAACCAACCATCACGGCAAAGACAACTCCCAACGAGCAAAAGCCACGAACGAAGTCGCCATGACCGATACCGACCGGAGGACGCCGCTCATCAAATTCTTAACCCAAGAAGAGCCGCCGGATGACCGGGATGAAGCGTAACGCGCCCGCGCGTCGTTGCCAAGCATATGTCATGGTTGACTCCGATCTATACAAGAGAAGCCCTCCGGAATTCTAATGAGGTGCATCACACCCGAAGAAGGGAAACAAGCTACTCCAAGACATCCACTCGGGCATATGCGGAAGCCACGCGGCAAGACGCACTCTAGTCGGCAAAGCTTACGAGCAAGGTTTCTTTTGGCTTACCGCGGTCTCCGACACGGATAAAGTCGTACGAACTCGCGAAGGCTGCCGCTTTTCGCCCAACAAAGCCATGTCCCGCCCAGAGCTTCAAACAATCTCACTTTCCGGCCGTTCGTGGTATGGGGCTGGACATGGTTGGCCCTTTCAAAAAAGCTCCAGGAGGATTCACACACCTCTTCGTCGCAATCGACAAGTTCTCCAAGTGGATTGAGGCCTAGCCGGTCGCCTACAATTACGCGACAAAGCACGGGACTTTTTCCTCAACATCTTGCACCGCTTCGGCATCCCAAACAGAATCATAACCGACAACGGGACTCAATTCACGGGAGGCATCTTCAAGGAATTCTGTGAAGACTTCGGAATCAAGATCGCTATGCATCGCTTGCCCATCCCAAAAGCAACGGACAAGTCGAACGAGCCAACGGCATGGTCCTCCAAGGCATCAAGGCCCGCGTTTCGATCGCCTAAACCCCTACGCGGGCAAGTGGGTCCAAGAACTTCCCTCGGTCTTATGGTCGCTGCGGACTACACCCGGCGGGCTACCGGCCAAACTCCCTTCTTTTTGGTCTATGGCGCGAAGCCATGTTACCAAATGAGATGGAGTATGAATCCCTCCGGTCCGCAGCTTCAACGATGAACGCTACGACCCCGACCGAGTGGATGACCTCACCCGATTGGAAGAGGCCCGTGAGGCAGCCCTCATCCGGCGGCCAAATACCTTCAAGGGCTCGAAGATACCACAGCTTGCAACGTTCAAGCATGAGCTTTCATCGTTGGCGACCTGGTCCTACGCAAGATCCGACCACCAAAGACCGTCACAAGTTATCCCCTTGTGGGAAGGACCGTACATAATCGCTGAAGTGACTCGGCCCGGTGCATACGGGCTAAAGCGTGAAGACGGGTCTATGGTGGAGAACTCCCGGAACATCGAGCATCTTCGACGATTTTATGCCTAATTTGGCTAAGGCTTCATGTTTTCCTTGATCTGCCAACCTCAAGCAAGATGACTTCTTGAGTTAGCGAACGGTGTACATATGTCAATAAAGCTTAAGTTTTCCTCATCAACTTCGTGCATGATTTGGTTTATCATCGTTTAATGTTCTTCGATTCAAGTTCGGTGTCTAAGGATCGAGAGTTTTCCAATGACCTAATCGAGCCTAGGCTTGGTGACAAGAAGACGAAAACTACTTAAGAAATTTCACACAAAAGCTCGGATCAAGGCATTAACATAAATAAACTAAATATATCACAATCTACACCAGAGCGTCACGATTACACGACATTTACAAGACAAAGTTTGAAAGAAGAATCAAATCTTGAAATTGTTCACTACATCAATGGATATTTTCTTCGCCGCCTCCTGCGCCTCACTCAGCATATCCAAGGCTCGCTCGTCCATGGTCCCATCGGCGAAACCCTCCCGACCGAGTGGATGTCCACTGGGGTAAAGGGACTTGGTCCGCGCAAGAGCCGACCAGCCCCCATGTTCGCGCAGCTTCAGTGATGTTGGCCGGATACGGTCGGGAGCCGCTGCAGCTTGTCGAATATTTCTACCGGCTCTAGCGAACCGGCCCCAACTCCTTGATGGAATAAGGATAGCAAGATCGGCATAGCGGCATTGGCGACCTCTTCCCGAATTTCGTCGGTTTGTTTGACCCGCCCAAGCAAGACGTCATATTGAGCTCGGGTCTTAACCTTGTAAGCTGCCAAAAGCATCTAATCATGCAAAGCACTCGAAAAAAAGCGGCACAAGGAATAATTACTTCAAAGAGGCTTACCTTCAAACTCGGCCTCCATTTCGGTTTTGTCGAGGCCGACCGCTCCACTGGATTTGAAGCGAATGGACCTCCGAAGAATTTTTTACAAAAGAAGATCGTCAACAATCGAGATTAACATGAGAACCATGAAGAAACTTGGAGAGACGGGCTTACTCCCGATTGATCCTCGGAGGTCGAGATTTGCCTCCCGAAGCTCCGCGATCTCTCTCCTTAAAGCCGCCTCCTTCGACGCGGCCTCCTCCCGAGTGGCCTTCACTGTCTCGAATGTCCTCTAAGGAGTTCAGTGAGGAACCAACTTCTCCAAGACTCGGACTTTGTCATGGAGCGGCAATATTCCTTCGCGCGTGAAAAGGTAAGAGTGACCGACTGAAAGATATTGATAATACAATAAAAGAGAAAGACAAAGGCTTACGTTGAGCACCGGGTCGCCTCGTTCAAGATTTCGACAAGGGCATCCCTTTCATCTCTCTCGGCTTGCCTGTCCAAGATGATGCCCGCCTTTCACCCTCCGAGTCCCGCCACTCAATCCTAATTGGGGGAACCTGTGTTTCAGAGGACTGCAGCCGGGATTTCATCCACTGTGGGTGCGAATAAGAAGGACAGATGAAGCCATAAAAGATTCAAACGAAAGAGCAAAAGGGTACTTTGATACAAATTTTACCGGCTTCGGTGGCTGCGCGCTTAGGTGGAGCGGCCCGGCGGCCTCCTTCCTTTGGCTCGCGCCGAGTGGCCCTCACTCGGGGCGATCGAGCCGCGGCCGAGGTTTCCGGCCGTTGGCGGCTTCGGTCGGGATATCCCGCGCGGCGGGGCTCCTTCCTCGGGGCATCCTTCTTCGGAGGCGAAGGTTGTTTGCCCGGAGCGCTCACGCTTGGTTGCGGGCTCCGGGGCTTTGGCTCTACATGCTTTGGCACCTCGGGAGCTGCGGCAGGGGTCGGCCCTTCACTTCCCGACAGGATCTATGTCCTGGGGCCTCCTGTGAAAATGAATACAGCTGGGGTAAAGATAAAGAAAGTTTTCAATGAAAGAGTTCGGACTTCGGTTATGCAGCATACCGGACGACCGGCGGATCTTTGGCGCCGTCCGCGGCGATCGCCTTAGAGGTGGAGGTCTCGACTAGAGGAGCGGGCGTCGTCATCCGAATCCTCGATTTTTAGCCTTCTCTTGCTCGCCGCTTGTTTGTGTCCTCACTCGGGCCGCTCGCTTCCCGACTAGATCGCTTTGGATCTTGATCCCGCCAGCCGGCTTCTTGGCGGGGCGACGCGGCGCGTCATCGTAGGACACCTTGTATGGTTTGGAGGTAACAGAAGCATTTTCCTGCAAAAGAAAGAATGCACAACACTAAGAGACGGGACATCAAGATTGAAAGACGTTATGAAGTAACCGTCGGCTTACGGAGGAGGAGGTCGGTGGATTGAAGGGGAGAACCGGAATGAGGGCCCGCTCAAGCTGCGATTCCAGTCGAGAATATCTTGTACATCCGGATCTTCGGGATCTCGTAGCTGAGTGGATCTCGTATCTTCCCGATTGGGGTCCTTTCCGCCTTCATACTCGAAGGCCGGCTTCGACCGTTCCTTGATCGGCGCCGCCGGCACCGATGAAGTGCCGAGTGATCCTTCGCCGCGAAGACCCTTACGCTTCATCTCCAGGATCTTGGCAAGCAGTTTGTTGGCCTCGTCCCAATCTTGGGCTACCGGACAGTGCTCCAAGTTGGCCGGGACAGGGGAAGACCGACAAAGGTTGGCAGGTGGGTTCGAAGTTGTTAATGTAGAACCACCTGCGTGCCATCCCTTATTGGAGGACTTTAGAGGGAGAGAGAAGTACTCCTTGCGGAGAGATCCGAGGAGCTGGAAACCCGCCCGCCAACGACGCATGGGTGATCTTTATTTGGATGAGGTTTAAGATAAAACATGTGCGGAAGAGATGGAAGTGGGGAGGATGCCAAGGAAGGCTTCGCACACATGAATAAAGAGAGCGATGTGAAGCATCGAGTTCGGGTTCAGATGATAGAGTTGAAGCCCATAGTAATCCGAAGCCCCGGAAGAACTCGGAGGTGGGAAGGCTGAACCCGCAATAGAAGAAAGAAGTAAAACGACGAGCTCACCGGTGTTCGGGGTTGGGAAGTCCTCCCCGCCGCCGGGTGCCATCCCACTATCTCCTTTGGGGAAGCACGCCGTGCTTCACCATCTCTTTGAGAGTGGATTCCCTCATGTCCGATGCGGCCCATTGGTCAAACGGGATCTTTTTTCCTCCGCCATGAGAGTGGTGTTGATGGGAAGTGGATCTAGACGGAAAAAGTGAGGATTTTGACAAAGGAACTTGGGAGATTTGGCTGCGGAAGCTAGTTGTTGCAAAGAGTGAGCTCCCAGATGGATGGATTTGGGAGCGCGCGAGTCTAGGGTTCTCCGCAGTGAACTGGTGAACAGTACTGCGAAAAGGGGAAACTTTTGGAAGATGAAGAGGCGGGGACGATCTCGAGCCTTTATAGAAAGATTTGAGGGTTGCGCTAGGTTTTCTGGTGATTGGGCCGAGCGCATAAGAAAATCTACGGCCCAGCTAAGGTGTGGCCCGACGCGTGTCCTTAGGGACTTAAGCGGATGAGCTTAAGCAGATTTGCCCTGACAATATGCACGTGTCCGAGTGCCCTGTACCTTTGAAAATCCTTCCATACCGCGGTTTGCTTGACTTCATGAGAAGCTGGCACGATGCAACTTGGAAGGTGACCGACAGCTAAGTTTTTATAGCTGCCTTGATGACAAGGGCTGTTTGGTTTTTGGCATTTGATCAAGTGATCTTATCAATGCTATTTATTTTTCCACCTTGGTGAAGATCTTTATAGATTAAGACCAGTATTATGGCATAAGCTATTTAATAAATTGGTCATATTTTTCATACGATTGAAAGAAATTGTTTTCCCATGAGGGCTAATTAAAATATTTTGTTCCGAAATGACTCGGGCAGATCCACTCGAATAAGCATGAGCTTGCCGAGTGCTTTTCACCCATGAGGGTTGATTGAATTATTTGTTCTGAGATGACTCGGGCAAATTCACTCGGATGAGTATGAACTTGCCGAGTAATGAGATTTCTATGATTGCTTTAGCATGAGCTAGGCATCTATATGAGAATGATCTTTTATAGTTCGGACTATATGCTTAGCCTATTTTTGACTAACCACATAGTCGGGGCTACACCTAATTAGGTGCATCGGAGATGCACCTAGATATTTATTTTTGAGAATTTTTAGATATTTTCCAGCCCTTCACGCCTTTGGAGCCACTCGGGAAGATTCAGCAGAGATGATGAAATCACTCGGTGCCAAAAGCACTCGGTTAAAGAGATTTTTGGCTGTGTGCTGCTTTGGTCTGAAGCTGAGCTGTCTCGTCGACTGAAAAGGACTCGGGGGCTACTGTGGAGATTATGGCAATGGGGTATCTACATGGTAAGCTTATCCGACTGGAGGTAGGAATAGATTGCGCCTGCCATATCTGTAAGCCAAACATGACTTGGGTGTTACGATTGCCGATAGAGATAAGGCAATTGGCCTATAGTCACGGTTTGGTAAGACTGAGGAAACCAACTTAGAGTAAGATAGGGTTTCCGATTTGTAGGCCCTCCTCCCAAGACTATATAAGGGGGGTAAGGGGAGTCCCTTGAGGGATATCAGATTCTAGATCAGAGATTCCGATAGGAGATCAATTTTTAGCCTTCAGCTTTAGATCACGAGATCAATAAAGACACTCGGTGGATCGAATCCACCGAAACAGGAGTAGGGTATTACCTCACGAGAGGGCCTGAACCTGTCTAAATCTTCTTCTTCTTCTAACCCATTGTGCTTGGCGATCTTGACTGCGACCCTAGAAATTATATTGCCGAAACCAAGTTTCGACACAACCACTTCATTTTGTGGGCCGATTGATGTGTGCCACATATCCCCTCATGCACTTCTCCGATGGCCACTTTGGCCTGATCAGCTCCCAAACACTGGAGTAGCACACCATCAATCGTCCGATAGTATAGATCTTCATCGAGCAAAACATATCTTAATGCCTTGTATCGTAATTTCCTCGTAGCCGACTAAGAGGGGTTTTTGAGATAGCTGTAAACTTCAAACCACCAATCATCGGTTGTAATGCGGAAACCTCTATGTTAATTTCTTTCAACATCGGCCGATAGCTCGATGCCCCTTGAGCTAAATCATTGGTCTCTCGTGTTCGCTCTCGGGGATATGTTTCAAAGTAACTAGCCGAAAACCGTCCATTAATTCCCGGCATTGCTGATAATAGACCATCAGCGCATCATTTTTGCATTCGTATTCTCCGATAATTGGTGATGACCAACAATGAATCTCCCATTATTTTGATGGTGTCGACTTCAACTTCCTTGAGTAGATGTAATCCTTTAAGGACGGCTTCATATTCGGCTTGGTTGTTTGTAGCGTGGGGTTGATAGCGAAAGCAAATTCGAAACTTCCGCCCGGGTGAAATAATGACTAAGCCGATGCCGCAGCCATTGGTGCAAACCGAGCGTCAAATGTCAAAGTCCAAGGCATAATTTCCACCGAGCCGATCGAGTCATTTCGTGCTCTACTATAAAATCGGCTATAGCTTGTTCTTTGACCACCGGGTGCCCGATACCTCAAATCAAACTCGTTAGCGCAAAAATCCACTTCCCAATTCTTCCTTTCAACACTCGGAGCCGATTGCATGTACTTAACTACATCGCAGATTATTGTGCACTCGTTGCATAGCAGATAATGTCTTAACTTTGTACATGAAAAATAGAGGCATAGGCATAGCTTCTCCACATGTGAATACCTTATTTCTGCATCTAGTAACCGTCTTGAGATAGAAGATAGCTTTTTCTTTGCTCTCAACTTCTTGGATTAAAACGGAGCTGATTGACTTGTCATCGGCTGATAGGTACAGCTTAAACGGTATCCCTTTTTGTGGAGGCATTAAAACTAGAGAGGAGCTCAGATAATTCTTGATGTTCTCCAGAGCTTTTTGTTGCTCTGCCCCCCATGTGAATGTTTGATTGGCTTTCAACCGAAGCAGTGGTGTGAACGGCTCCATCTTTTCTAAGAGATTGGCTATGAACCGCCTGATAAATTTATCTTGTCGATCAACGACCGGAGTTTTTCTTGTCCTTCGGAGGCTGAATTGTCTTGATAGCATTTATGCTCCTTGGTGTAACCTCAATTCCTCTTTCATGAACAAGAAATCCCAGAACACGGCAGCCGATACGCCGAACGCGCACTTAAGTGGGTTCATCTTCAGGCCATATTTCCTTGTCCGCTCTAACACTTGTCTCAGATCGGCTATATGGCCCTCTATCTCCCTGGACTTGACAACCATGCCGTCAATGTAGATCTCTACTAATGAGCCGATCATGTCAGAAAAATGTAGTTCATGGCCCGTTGATATGTTGCCCCAGCATTCTTCAAGCCGAACGTCATTACCACCCATTCGTACAAGCCGATTGTGCCAGATACCGAAAAGCGATCTTGTGGACGTCTTTCGTCGACCATAAATCTCTAATTATAACCTGCATTGCCATCCATGAAACTAATAATTTTGTGGCCTGAAGCAGCATCGACAAGCAAATCGGCTATCGGCATTGGCTATTCGTCCTTAGGAGTGGCCTTGTTTAGATCTCTGAAATCGATGCACACCCTAAGTTTACCTTTTTCTTCAACACTGGGATAATGTTTGAGACCCACTCGGCGTATCGGCAAGGCCGAATGAATCCCGCATCGTATAGCTGAGTGATTTCAGCTTTGATTGCATCGTACATATTGGCCTTAAACCTCCTGGGAGGCTGTTTGAACGGCCAATAGCCAACCTTAATCGGCAGTTGATGGACCACTATTGATCGGCTAAGGCCGGCCATCTCGAAGTACTCCCAAGCAAAACAATCTTTATATTGTTTTAACAAATCAATAAGCTGGGATCTACAATGAGGAGATAGATTTTTGCTAATATACGTCGGCCTCGGCTTGTCACCAGAGCCGATGTCGATTTTTTCCAATTCGTCGGCCGACGTGAACCTTTGCCCGAGCTTGCCATCGTCTTCGTCTGCGATGTCCATGCCGAAGACGCTTGAGCCCTCCACCATGTCTTGTTCAAAGCAGCAGCTGCGGCTCGTCATCTCCAATCGGTTGTATTGTGGAATTGGACACATTTAGAAAATCGGCTTGCCAGATTTTCCCAAACAAACAATCGATGCCTTCGATTTCCCAAAGCGACAAATCAGCACTGACGACGCTAACTGACCTGTCGGCTGGTATGATCTCAATCTTGTCGTCGTCCCATTGGATCAGGCTCTGATGCATTGTAGAAGGAATGCAACAATTAGCATGTATCCGGTCCCTTCCGAGCAAGAGGTCGTAAGACCCCTTCCCGTCGATGACAAAGAACGTTGTGGGCACGGTCTTATTGCCGATGGTCGGTTCGATGCTCGGGACGCCCTTGGTATCGATGGGTTGCCGCGAAGTCTTTTAGCACCATATTGGTCTTTATCGTCTTTGGCTCCTTTGCCTAGTTTTCGAATGTTGCGTAAGGCATGAGGTTGATGCAACTCCACCATCAACTAGCATCTTGGACATTGGCTTCGTTGATGAATCCTTTATGTACAACGGCTTTAAGTGCCGATTCTCGGTCTCCTCGGGTTTGTCGAAAATAGCTTGGTGTAACATCCTGAAAATCGAAGAAACTGAAATCGGAACGTAAAATCGGAACTTTCAAAAACCTTTGCTTGTTGTTTCTTTCTTGGGTTTGTTGCTTCTTATTTGCCGGCTCGGCTTGCGTAAATTTAGTCGTGATCAATTCTCTTTCGGTGTTTTTGGATGATCGGAGTTTGTCGGAATGAAAAATGCGAAAGTCCGTATTAGGGATTTTTAAAAAGGAAATCGGAGAAGCGCGAATTTATGAAAACACGATTTGGGAGATATAAAATAGTAATTATGGTTGGGAGAAGATAAATTAGGACACAAAATAAATAATAAAATATTTGGGATCCGGGAAAATTTTTGAAAATAAAGGGGTGAATATTGAAATTAGAAAAGAGGTATTTTAAATAAATAAATATGAAAAATAATGTGGGAAAAATAAAAGTGGAGAAAAGTTGAAAATAATATATTAAAACTTATTTTTGAATTATAGGAATTTATTTTGGAATTTTTAGAAGAGAGGAAAATAGAAATGGGAAATTAAAATTGAAAATCGGGAAAAATAGAAAAGTGCACTGTTCATATCGCGCCAGTGTTCGACGCCGTACGTGCCGTATCGGCCCGCCCGCGCGCCGCCACGTGCCGCGCCGCGCGCCGCACCGCGCGCACGCGCGACCCTTCCCCGTGCGCGCCACGCGCGCGGGCACGCATGCCCCGCGCCGGCCGGCCGCCCGCGCGCGCCGCGCCCTCGCCGCCACGCGCCCTGCGCCCGGACCCCCACGCCACGCGCGCCGCGCGCGACCCGCCGCGCCGCGCCGCCTCGCCGCCGCGTCGCGCCCGCCGTACCCGCCCGTCCCGCGCTTCGCCGCGTGTCGCCACCGCCCGCGCCACGCCGGTCCCTCCCATCTCCACCCCGCGCCGCGCTGCGCCTCCCGACCGCGCCTATAAAAGGCCGGTGCCCCGCCCTGTGCCGCACCGCCGCCGCTCTCTCCCCGTTTCGAGCGCCAACGCCGTCGCCGCCGTGCGCAAAGCCCCCGTGCCCCACCACACCTCCCCGGAGCCCGTCGTCGCCGGTAAGCCCCGCTGCTGCTCTCCTTTCCCCATGCGCTCGCGCCGCCGCTGCCTCTGCGTTTTGCGGACCCCGGTCGAGCGATGGCGGGCGATGAACGTGCTGCAGGAAAAAGAAAAAAAGAAAAATTGGGAAAAATTGGGAAAAATTTTAGAAAATTTGGAAAAATATTTTGGGAAGATTTGGGTAGAATTTTGGGCAAAAATAAATTATTTTCTTGCATGATTTCTCGACGAAAAATTTGGAAATGAAATCCGACTTTTCCGAAATTCCGTTTTGCGTCGTTTTTGAATCCGAACTTCGCTTAGACCTTTCTCGCCGTTTTAATATGTTTCCATTTTGTGCTCGGACCCTCAAAACCTCTAGCCCCAATCCCTCCGCGGATATTTTCAAATCCGTTTTCTCGAACAGATCGCGATCGTCGTTTTACGAAAACCCTAAGTCGTCTACCCGATGGCAAAACTTGGAGTTTTCCGGGGCGATCGTAGTACAAATTTAAGTAGGAATTTGGGCTTAGCGCTTGGAATTGTTTCTGAGACTTTTTCGAATCTTTTCGACCTTTTGGTGTTATCTGGGATTCTAATTAGAATCAATTGATTTTTCTCACGTACGGGTAGCACCTGAAGAGACCGGCATCGACCCCGTTGAAGACACCACCCCTCAAGCGTGCGAGCAAGGCAAGTCATCATACTCTTTGAACATATTGATCCTACTTTGTGAAATGATGTTGATTTCAAATTACAAATTGCATGCCATACACAAATGAATACCTATGCTTGATATACCCTGCATTGATGTTGATCACCATTAGAATTATTCTTTGTAACCTTCGATGTGATATGACCGGAGGCTAACTTCGGTAAAAATGCTTAGCCTTGCTTATACTAGATCCCTGCATACTCATGATTCTACAAAGAAGCTTTGTGCTCGGGCAACTACCTTAGGGAAGGTAGTTGAAATACGGCCTGTGGAGACATGAGCGCCACATGGCCATGAGAATGATGAACTAAGTTTGATGAAAATTGAAAATGATATACAAATGATTTAGACTGGAGCGCCGGATGATTTGGGTGGATTTCGGAAAAGGCAAGTGCCGACCCGGTCAATTAAGGACCGAGCCATGAGATAGCCGGAAACGAGCCGCACAACCGCATACTTCGAATGGGTATAGACCTAGCCACTAGATAGCCGAGCGGAGGCAGTTGTTAGTGATATGCCCTAGAGGCAACATGGAGATGTTGGATATCACGTCAATGTTTATGTATTTATGAATAAAGTGTTATTCGGTTCCATGAAATAGGCATCTTGTATTGATCAATAAGTACGTGACTTATTTATGAGACTCTTTATGTATGAATCTATTTCTAAATGATCCCCGATCATATGTCATATTGTTGGAACAAATATGATTCTAAGATCGGCATGTTTATTGATTGATGATCATGTCTCATAGATCATGGGTATGAAGATACCAAATCAATAAACATGGACATATGTGTTGGAGAACACATTGTTGGATAGACCCACCATGAGACACTATAGGAATTAATGTGCCATTAGTTGGTCTCGGTAGTGTTGGTACAAAGTCCTTAGACTCGAGATCACCATGGATTCCAACATGTGTAGTAGCCTACTTTGGGACTACCAAACGCTATTCCGTAATCGGGTAGTTATAAAGGTAGTTTTTGGGTTTGCTATGAAACATGGAGTGGGATGTGAGTGATCAAGATGGAATTTGCCCCTCCTTTGGAGAGATATCTCGGCCCCTCGAGGTAATGGATTATGGAAATGCATGGCCATGCTAAGTTGATTGAGGAGTCAATCAACGGACGGATAATCCAATACGGTTCGAGTGAATGGTTAAGCTATTGAAGGGATGGCACACATCTTGCCTATAGCTTAAGCGGTATCGTGAGGCAAAGGGATTTGTGTACACATTACAGTTCGGAGCCGATATTATATTCTTGTATACTATGGTGTCAATATGTGCTGCTAGGCGCCGGTGTGACAGTCCCTGAGTTGGACTCGAGCCGACGGTCTGAGAAGTTAGACTATAGCCGAAACCGAGTATACCTGAACCTACGTGGTCGCACGCTTAAGGGGATAAGAACGGGCATTCGAGTTGGACTCGGATACGGCTTGATCGGATAGGGATCCGATCGGATAGAGTCCTATGGGTTACGACGTATGGGCAGCCAACTCTGTGAGATTCGGATAGGATCCGATTCAAAATAGGATCCAACTCTATATAAAGGAGGGAGGGGTGGAGAGCTGCGGCACGTCAATTGCATCGCGTGCAACAGAAGTCGCCGAGATCAATCTCCACGGAAACCCTCCCCACTTTCGAGCCAAACCCTAGCCTTGCATCGCGTGCTAGCACACGGGTGTACGGCGTTCGTCCCCGGACGTGTGGATACGGTAGAGGCGCCGCTACGTTGCGCGCCGTTGATCGGCTTCGGATCGGCGCATCGGAGCGATCGGCTGTGGTGGAATCGGCTGCGGTCGGGCGCATCGGAGCGAGGCGTGAGAACGCGGCCGACGACTCGAATCGGGCGATTGGCGAATCGGCCGTCTCCGGGAATCGACTACACTGCTCCGGATCGGATTGCCCCGATTGGCTATTCCCGCCGCACTCTACTCCAATCGGTAACGATCTATCGACCCTTACTTGCAAGTGTTCCTGGTTTGCGCGGTAAAAAGTTTTTGTTTTCGGCTAGCGTAGCCTCCGCGTAACCCTTACTTGCAAGTGTTCCTTACTTGGAAGCTATCTCGTAGTCCGATCTTGTTTGCCGCCTCGTGCCTACGCAAACCGTCTCCCTTGATAGTGTATCGGGACGACATAATATGATTATGCCGACATGGTTTCAGAAGCGAATTCATAGATTGGATCTATGAATTTCGTGTGGTGTTCCGGACCGTCGTGTGCGTACCCCTTATAGGTCGTCTCGATGCCGTAGCTCGCGATAAGTAGAAAAAGTTTCTATGCCTAACTTGTTTTTGCAGAGAATGCTTTGAGATGGTATGGTCCTATTGTATGTATGAGATGTATGAGATGCATGTGATGCATGTAATATTCTTTCATATGTGCAATCTCGTAATATTCTTTCATACGTGCAGGTGCTTGTAATATTCTTTCACGACCTGCGACTCGATGTAATCTTCAATTAGAGGTTCTATAGTAGTAGCCTAGTTTGAAGAAATCAAGCATTCGGCACTCGAAAGAACGGTGATGAAGATGGAGATCCTCTACACCGGCATGGAGATGGAGATCACCATGTGAAGGGGGCCATACTATTTCACTATATGCTATTCTTCTTGCTTTCATATGTGATATGTTTGTTTGATAGGATAGCATCCTCGCAAAATTAAGTAGTAATGATGCCCTTCCAAATGTTGCATCCGTCACCGTTATGCTCGTCAATGGTGGGTGCCAAAGCAGAGTGCCATTCTCTATCATAACACGAGGGTATATGTCGACATTTACATGCGGGAGCATTTGGTTTACTTAACAAGGCTATCAAAACAGTTTTGGGCCTTGGGGCATAGGTTGTCACCGGGGCATGGAGATGCCACACCAACAACAAGAGTCACATAGAGATGTGATTAGCAAGGTGTTGCTTACGATGTTACTAATTTTCTAGCAGTGATGCCAAAGCTCACTAGAAAATTAATTAACATGTGGATCTTGACCCAATACGTAACCTAGAGGGAAGGTGGAAAATACATAATGGGAGTCTAATGTTAAATTGTTTAACAATAGACATAGCATAAACATTGTGCTAAACTTTGCTTTTTCTATTGTAGAATAAATGGCGGCTAATACTACACCCAGTACCTTTAATTTGCGATCTATTCTCGAAAAGGAAAAATTAAATGGAACAAACTTTATGGATTGGTATCGCAACTTGAGAATTGTTCTCAAGCAAGAGCGTAAGGAGTACGTTCTTGAAGTACCTTATCCGGAGGATTTGCCTAATAATGCCACTGCAACTGCACGGAGGGCTTATGAGAAGCACACTAATGATGCCCTAGATATAAGCTGTCTCATGCTTGCTACAATGTCCCCTGAGCTTCAGAAGCAATATGAGAGCAGCGATGCTCACACTATTATTCAGGGACTGCGTGGCATGTTTGAGAACCAAGCTCGGGCCGAGAGGTTCAACACCTCAAAGTCCTTGTTTGCGTGCAGGCTTGTTGAGGGGAATCCCGTCAGTCCGCATGTGATAAAGATGATTGGCTATATCGAGAGTCTGGAAAAACTAGGTTTTCCCCTTAGCCAAGAGTTGGCTACTGATGTGATTCTCCAGTCGCTCCCTCCGAGCTTCGAGCCATTCATATTAAATTATCACATGAACAATATGGATAGGACCTTGGCTGAATTGCATGGGATGCTAAAGACAGCTGAGGAGAGTATCCAGAAAAACGGTCATCATGTGATGATGATGCAGAAGGCTAAGCGCAAACCACCTGTCAAGAAACTTTGCACCAAGAGGAAGTTAACTCCCGATGAGATCGCGAGTGCCTCTAATGCAAAGAAGGGCAAGAAGGGGTCGGCGGCATCAGATGCCGTTTGCTTCTATTGCAAGGAGACAGGCCACTGGAAGAGGAACTGCAAGAAGTACATGGAGGATCTCAAAAAGAAGCAAAGTACGACTTCTGCTTCAGGTATTAATGTTATAGACATTAATCTTGCTACTTCACCTACTGACTCTTGGGTATTTGATACCGGATCGTAGCTCATATTTGCAAATCGTCGCGGGGAATGAGAAGAAGTAGAGGATTGAGAAGGGGCGAGGTGAACTGCGCGTCGGCAATGGAGCAAGCGTTGCTACGATTCTGTCGGCACGTACCACTTCATCTACCTTCGGGATTAGTTTTGGAATTAAATAATTGTTATTGTGTTCCAACACTATGTCAAAACGTTATTTTCGCTTCATGTTTGCAAGCGGAAGGATATGATTTTAGATCAATGAACAATGGTTGTTCAATATATCTTAGAGATATGTTCTATTTTCATGCTCCATTGGTGAATGGATTGTACGTTTTGAATCTTGAAGCGTCTCCCATCTATAACATTAATACGAAAGGCAACTCTCTAATGATATAAACCCCACGTTTATCCGGCATTGTCGCTTAGGCCATATAAATAAGAAACACATGGAGAAGCTCCATAAGGATGGATTGCTTCACTCTTTTGATTTTGAATCATTTGAGACATGTGAGTCTTGTTTACTCGGTAAGATGACAAAGGCACCTTTCACGGGACACGGTGAAAGAGCAAGTGACTTGTTGGCACTCATACATACCGATGTATGTGGACCAATGAGCTCAACGGCCGAGGTGGTTATCGTACTTCATTACCTTTACCGATAACTTTAGTAGATATGGTTATATCTACTTAATGAGGCATAAGTCCGAATCCTTTGAAAAGTTCAAAGAATTCCAGAATGAAGTAGAATCATTTAGGGAAAACAATCAAGTTTCTACGATCAGATCGTGGAGGGAATACTTGAGCCAAGAGTTTGGTAATCATCGAAAAATTGTGGAATTGTTCCACGCTTGACTCCGCCGGAACTCCACAATGGAACGGAGTGTCCGAACGGAGAAATCGCACCTTGTTGGACATGGTGCGGTCGATGATGAGCCAAAGTGATCTTCCGTTATCCTTACGGGGATATGCTCTTGAAACAACTGCGCTCACACTAAATAGAGTTCCATCTAAGTCGGTTGAAAAGACACCATATGAGATATGGACAGGGCAATCCCCTAGTTTGTCTTTTCTCAAAATTTGGGGATGTGAGGCTTATGTAAAACGTTTACAATCCGACAAGCTCACACCCAAATCGACAAGTGCTTCTTTGTGGGATATCCTAAGGAAACTAAGGGATATTACTTTTATAATCGGGAACAAGGCAAAGTGTTTGTCGCCCGACATGGTGTCTTCTTGGAGAAAGAGTTTCTTTCAAGAAGGGTTAGTGGGAGCAGGGTGCATCTTGAAGAAGTTCAAGAAACACCGTAAAACGTTTCAGCGACCACGGTAACCACAACAGGAGGAACAAAGTGTTGCGCCACCGTTGTAGATACACCAGCCCCACGGAGATCGAAAGATCACGTCGTACGCCGACAGTACAGTGTACGGAACAACGTGATATATTGTTGTTGGACAACGATGAACCTAAGACCTATGAGGAAGCGATGGTGGGACCCGATTCCAACAAGTGGCTTGGAGCCATGAAATCCAAAATAGAATCCATGTACGACAATCAAGTTTGGAACTTGGTTGATCCACTGATGGTGTCAAAACCATTGAGTGTAAATGGGTTTTTAAGAAAAGGCCGATATGGATGGAAATGTTCACATCTATAAGGCGCGATTGGTGGCGAAAGGTTTTAAACAGATTCAAGGAGTTGATTATGATGAAACCTTCTCGCCCGTCGCAATGCTTAAATCTATTCGGATTATCCTAGCGATTGCTGCATATTTCGATTATGAGATATGGCGATGGATGTCAAAACGGCTTTCCTAAATGGAAACCTAAGCGAGGATGTATACATGATACAACCTCGGGTTTTGTCGATCCAGAATCGCTCGGAAAGATATGCAAGCTACAAAAATCCATTTATTGATTGAAGCAAGCATCTCGGAGTTGGAATATTCGTTTTGATGAAGTAATCAAAGGGTTTGGTTTCATCAAAAATGAAGAAGAGGCCTGTGTTTACAAAAAGGTCAGTGGGTGTGCAATTGTATTTCTAATCTTATATGTGGATGACATATTATTGATTGGAAATGATATCCCTATGCTAGAATCCGTCAAGTCTTCATTGAAAAATAGTTTTTCCATGAAAGACTTAGGGGAGGAAGCATACATATTGGGCATTCGGATCTATAGAGATAGATACAAGAGGCTAATTGGATTAAGCCAAAGTACATACATTGACAAGGTGTTGAAAAGGTTCAACATGCATGATTCCAAGAAAGGTTTCTTGCCCATGTCACATGGCATTAATCTTAGCAAGAATCGGTGTCCTCGGACACAAGATGAGCGGAATAAGATGGGTATGGTTCCATATGATTCGGCAATTGGATCCATCGGTATGCCATGCTTTGTACACGCCCGGATGTCTCGTACGCTTTGAGTGCTACGAGTAGATACCGTCGATCCAGTGAATGTCACTGGATCGCCGTAAAGAATATCCTTAAGTACTTGAGAAGAACTAAGGATATGTTTCTAGTCTATGGAGGTGAAGAAGAGCTCGTTGTAAGTGGTTACACCGATGCTAGCTTTCAAACGGACAAGGATGATTATAGATCGCAACTGGGTTCGTGTTCGCCGAACGGAGGCGCGATCACTGGAAGAGTTCCAAGCGGGATACCGTTGCGATTCTACAACGGAGGCCGAGTACATTGCTGCTTCGGAAGCTGCAAAGGAGGCTGTTTGGATCAAGAAATTCGTTTCGAGCTTGGTGTGATGACTAGTACGACTGGTCCAATGTCTCTCTATTGTGATAATAGTAGAGCCATTGCGCAAGCCAAGGAGCCGAGGTCACATCGAAGTCCAAACACATACTTCGGCGATATCATCTCATCCGCGAGATAGTGGACAGAGGTGATGTCAAGATATGCAAAGTGCACACGGATCTCAACATAGCCGATCCGCGACAAAACCTCTCCCTCACCGAAGCATGAGGTGCACACAAGAGCAATGGGTATTAGATACTTACATGATTGACTCTAGTGCAAGTGGGAGATTGTTAGTGATATGCCCTAGAGGCAACATGGAGATGTTGGATATCACGTCAATGTTTATGTATTTATGAATAAAGTGTTATCCAGTTCCATGAAATAAACATCTTGTATTGATCAATAAGTACGTGACTTATTTATGAGACTCTTTATGTATGAATCTATTTCTAAACGATCCTCGATCATATGTCATATTGTTGGAACAAATATGATTCTAAGATCGGCATGTTTATTGATTGATGATCATGTCTCATAGATCATGGGTATGAAGATACCAAATCAATAAACATGGACATATGTGTTGGAGAACACATTGTTGGATAGACCCACCATGAGACACTACAGGAATTAATGTGCCATTAGTTGGTCTCGGGTAGTGTTGGTACAAAGTCCTTAGACCGAGATCACCATGGATTCCAACATGTGTAGTAGCCTACTTTGGGACTACCAAACGCTATTCCAGTAATCGGGTAGTTATAAAGGTAGTTTTCGGGTTTGCTATGAAACATGGAGTGGGATGTGAGTGATCAAGATGGAATTTGCCCCTCCTTTCGAGAGATATCTCTGGGCCCTCGAGGTAATGGATTATGGAAATGCATGGCCATGCTAAGTTGATTGAGGAGTCAATCAATGACGGATAATCCAATACGGTTCGAGTGAATGGTTAAGCTATTGAAGGGATGGCACACATCTTGCCTATAGCTTAACTAGTATCGTGAGGCAAAGGGATTTGTGTACACATTACAGGTTGAGCCGATATTATATTCTTGTATACTATGGTGTCAATATGTGCTGCTAGGCGCCGCGTTGACAGTCGGCTGAGTTGGACTCGAGCCGACGGTCGGCTAAGTTAGACTATAGCCGCAACCGAGTATACCCGAACCTACGGGTCGCACGCTTAAGGGGATAAGAACGAGGCATTCGAGTTGGACTCGGATACGGCTTGATCGGATAGGGATCCGATCGGATAGAGTCCTATGGGTTACGACGTATGGGCAGCAACCTCGTGAGATTCGGATAGGATCCGATTCAAAATAGAGTCCTGATCGGCCACTAGTCCCGTCGGCCAACTCTATATAAAGGAGGGAGGGGTGGAGAGCTGCGGCACGTCAATTGCATCGCGTGCAACAGAAGTCGCCGAGATAAATCTCCACGGAAACCCTCCCCACTTTCGAGCCAAACCCTAGCCTTGCATCGCGTGCTAGCACACGGGTATACGGCGTTCTGTCCCCGGACGTGTGGATACCGGTAGAGGCGCTGCTACGTTGCGCGCTGTTGATCGGCTTCGGATCGGCTGCAATCGGAGCGATCGGCCGTGGCTGGAATCGGCCGCGGTCGGGCGCACGGAGCGAGGCGTGAGAACGCGGCCGACGACTCGAATCGGCTGATTGGCGAATCGGTGTCTCCGGGAATCGGCTACACTGTTCCGGATCGGATTGCCCTGATTGGCTATTCCGCTGCACTCTACTCCAATCGGTAACGATCTATCGACCCTTACTTGCAAGTGTT
Organism: Oryza australiensis; assembly: GCA_019925245.2. Classification (NCBI taxonomy): domain Eukaryota; kingdom Viridiplantae; phylum Streptophyta; class Magnoliopsida; order Poales; family Poaceae; genus Oryza; species Oryza australiensis. Next base: position 2,204,371 of record JAIFGZ020000436.1, read on the forward strand.
CCTGGTTTGCGCGGTAAAAAGTTTTTGTTTTTGGCTAGCGTAGCCTCCGCGTAACCCTTCAGCAGTATCCTTGCATAGATGGTTCTCTATGATGTGGTTTATGTGATGAGAATGAGGCTGCGGCCTTTGCTGTGAATGGTGGAATTAAATCGATATTAATTGAATTTAAAGATTGAGGAAGTTTTTCCTTAGCCCGGGTGCGCCAGAACTCCTCTCACTGCTAGAAAATGACGGCTAGAGTGCATGAGGGCTTAAGTTCATGGAGCGAGTACTGCCAAAGTGAGGTTATCGAAAGGCTTTGCCGTGACCGTCTCATGTGTTGAGACGTAGGCTCATTCGTTGGGCTGTCGCGGAGTACGGGTAAAGTGTACATCCACTGCAGTGTGAGTGAATCAATCTATTCAAATAGCCGTGCTCGCGGATATCGAGCATCGTGACAAGACTTTCGCTTGGCTAGACTTTAAACTTAAAACTGCTGGGATGGGTGTGCATGATGATTTCATTATTGGTGGATCAACTTCTCGAGATGCGAGAAGGGTGGATTCCCGAAAATCATGACGAATCGAGGCGGGAAGCCATCCTTGGAATCACGATGGATGATAGACGAGAACCGTCGCCGGATTAATGAACTATGGAACTAAAACTTGATTTGGCTAGTTGTTAGGATTGTGAAAAGAATTGTGAAAATTGGCTTTATGCAAAAGAACTCCAGCCATTCCTTGAATAACCCTATCATATGCATCAATTCCGTGTTGGCTTGCTGAGTACGGTTGGTACTCACCCTTGCTATACGCACAAACCTTTAGCTGATGGGAGTGAAGAGCCAGAGGATCCTTACGCTTACTACCAGGAGGGTGAAGGAACTGATGGCGCTTACTAGGTCTTAGCTCCGGTCGTTGCCTGTGGCAAATGACATGCCGCTGCCTCTATTCCGCTGCCGTATCTAATTTCTGCTTTTGTGTTGTATTTGGACCATGAGGTCCTGTGTGTTGAACATTGCCTTCGGGCCTATGGTTGTAATAATGTCGCTGTAAGACTATTCGTGCATGTGCACCTGATTATTCAGTACTGTATTTCGTGGGTACCAACTACTCGATCCAGGGAAATGGTACCAAGAACACGAAAGATTGCCGTTCCAAAAACGGGGGTCCACAGAGCTGGTATCAGAGCCATGCGACCGTAGGATAAGACCAAATGGCGCCCTACCCCTGACTAGTTGGCTAAAGGGAAGTATCCCTACGTAGGACCATTTACAAACTATTATTTCCGAAAATACAAATATACCTTTTCTACATCTGTATTTCCTTTTTTTACCAAATGGTTTGATGATAGCTCTCTCTCTCTAACCCTAAGTTGCCTTCAAAAGCAGATGTCGAACCATGACGGAACCTGGGAGATCACCATCCCACAAGACGAAGGATTTGTGGCACAGCTTCAGTCCTTGCTGTGGTGTTTAAGATATCCGGAACCACCCACCTACCAAATCAAGAGGCATGGCTCCGAAGGATATCCAGCATGGGAGGCGGCCATTTCCGTGGAAGCCCGCATGGGAAGTGAAACACCTTTCTGCTTTCACACCCGCTATCACCGGGATTTAGCGGAAGCAGCCATCCAAGATGCGGCCCGCGAAGCATTTCTTCGCCTTAATGCGATACATCGTGCTGAACTTACAGTGACAGAGTTCGTGCACCATCCCTATCGCGAGGAAGGCAACCCAGTTTGCACCGTGGAAGCCACCCCCTGCTGCTACAACCCTATGGTCACACGTCTATCACGCTGGGCGGAGACGGCGGATGACTGCTACGAAGAGGCCTTGCTTGAGATCAACGACCAGCAGCAACGCCTCAATGATCTGGTCGAGAGCCACCAGGGCTGTGGGGATCAGATCAACATGCTGCAGACTCAGCTGCAAGCCAATGGTGCCCAATATGAGCAACTCTCGGACCGCTACATGGCCCATGGGGAAGCCCTGGTAGAGCTAGAGGAGCAGCTCAGGAAGAGCAAGCAGCAAGTCGACCAGCTGGAGGAGCAGTTGCGCTCCCGCCCTGTCCACGCTGCAGGTACTTCCACCGAGGTTGTACCAACACCTCCTGCTCCTGTGCCCGACCACTACTACCTTATGACTCCAGCATGCTTGGATACCTTTCAAGCCATGATGGAGCAAGCTTTTATGTTGAGCACAGAGCCTGCGCCGTACCTGATAGACCCCACTACTGCCACGTCCATGGGACCCACCTCGAGCTCCGTAGCAGTGCCATCCGAGCCTGGATCGGGAGAGGAGAACCCCATCCAGATCCACACCGACTCGGAGTCTGAGGCGGAACCTATGGAGGTCAAATGGGAGTCCAGCGACACCGATCCAATAGAGGAGGAAGCTCCCACTCGTCGCCTGACCCACACTGGAGGTCCCCTCACCCGCCAGACCGCTCGCAAGAGTACACGGCCACCGAGGAGGAAGATTCAGCATGACTCCGAGGCCACCACCTCCGAGCCATGGGGACTCCGATTTGCTTCAGCAGAGGATCACCCCCTTCCTGCACCTGGCTCCTGCGGATGGTTGGATGATTAGGCGGGAGGACCACCCCAGCTTGATCTCGCTCTGGACGGTTCGGCAGCAAGGACCACACTCTATCCCCCCCTAAATAGTTGATGCAGTAAGACGATGTAGTTCTTGTTATCATGGCATGAGGGACTGTGCATGTACAGTGTACCCTTTGATGTAATATGATGGACCTAAGTATCGCTCGTGGTATCCTAATTAATGAGCTTATTATTTTACCATGCTTGTTAGTTGAAGATCATTTGAACAACTTAAAGAAAAATCGCTTAGGAACCATGACCTTAACAGGTCCGATCTCTTAATTCATCTATCTTCTTCAGATGGCGCATCGCCGCAGAGCCGCAGCCACCAACGAGAACCCACCGGAGCCCAACCCCTCCACTCTGGGGGAGGTTATGGCCTTACAGACCCAGCTGCTCCAAGCAATTGCCAACAACCAGGTAAGTCGAGGAGGATCAAGTTTAGGAGAGTTCATGCGAGCTAAGCCATCAACCTTCTCCACGGCCGAAGAGCCCATGGATGCTGAGGATTGGTTGAGGGTGATCGAGAAAAAGCTAACTCTCGTCCGAGTTCGAGAAGCAGATAGAGTTATCTTCGCCACTAGCCAGCTAGAGGGTCCCGTGAGTGACTGGTGGGACACCTACAAGGAAACGCGAGCTGAAGATGCCAGAGAACCGACATGGGAAGAATTCACGGTTGCGTTCCGTGAAAATTTCGTACCATGCAGTTATGAGGATGAAGAAAAATGAGTTCCGCAGCTGCCAAGGAAACACCTCGTACAAGAGTACCGAACAAGTTTACCCAGCTTGCCCGCTACGCCACAAGCGACACAGCGACGAAGAAGAGAAGATGGATAAATTTATCGAGGGACTAAACGATGAGCTGAGAGGACCGATGATCGGACAAGACCACACCAGTTTCCAAAGCCTCATCAACAAGGTCGTACGGCTTGAACATGACCAAAAGATGGTAGAAAATAACCGCAAAAGGAGGCTCGCTATGGCCCGCCCATTTCAGGGAGCGCCACAACGTCCCAAGGGAGCCACCCCGTCTGGATGGAAGCCAAACGTTCCGGCGCCGGCCGCCCCGCTCCCGACCATGTCAAGCAGCCGCTACACCTCGTCGTACACCGACGCCAACCCTAGCCGCTCCAGAAGAAGGAATGTGAGCTGCTTCAATTGTGGAGAATTCGGGCACTACTCCAACAGCTGCCCCAAACCACGCAACACTCCTGTGCGCACCGGCGCCAATGCAACGGCCGTCCGAGGAACCCCCACCCCTGCTGCAGGACGCGGTCTGTTCAGGACCCCGCTACCCAACGAGGCTGCCACCGGGTTTCGACGTGGCCAGGTGAATCATGTGCGGGTGAAGAAGCTCGGGAGGACCGGAGCGTCTGATGGGTATGTTCTCTATCAACTCTACCCCGCTTAAAGTCTTATTTGATTCGGAGCCTCGCATTCATTCATATCTTCCCAAGTAAGCAAACAACACCACCTACACCAAGTAGCACTTAAGAGACCTATGTTGGTACACTCACCTGGGGGAAACATAACCGTACCCCATGCTTGCATCAACGTGCCCATACGGATTAGGGACGTGGTGTTCCTTTCAAACCTTATGGTGCTATCACCCCAAACCATTGATGTCATACTCGGGATGGATTGGTTGACCAAGAATAATGGAATCATAGACTGCAATCGAAGGGAAGTCCCGTATCCACCCCATGGGGATCACCAATGAGCATAACTATGGACCAAAACCCGAAGCAAAGCGAGCAAGCTGCGGGAGTATTCACCATGCTACCTCTAGGCGGGATGCCAGTAGTACAAGAATACCCGGACGTATTTCCCGAGGAATTTCCCGGAATGCCCCCGGATCGCGACATAGAGTTTATCATCGACCTAATGCCTGGTACTGCCCCCATATCCAAGAGACCTTATCGAATGTCAGCCAACGAGTTAGAAGAACTCAAGAAGCAAATCCGAGAACTACAAGAGAAAGGATTTGTACGCCCCAGTTCTTCTCCCTGGGGAGCTCAAGTACTCTTCGTCAAGAAGAAGGACGGGAGTATGAGGATGTGTGTGGACTACCGATCGTTGAATGAAGTGACTATCAAAAACAAGTACCCACTACCCCGAATCGATGACCTATTCGATCAACTTAAGGGCGCGCAAGTGTTCTCAAAGATTGATCTTCGGTCGGGATATCATCAGTTGAAGATTAGAGCTGGAGATATTCCTAAAACGGTGTTCTCTACATGTTACGGCTTATACGAGTTCACAGTAATGTCCTTTGGATTGACCAATGCCCCGGCATATTTTATGAATCTGATGAACAAGGTATTCATGGAATACTTGGATAAATTCATAGTGGTATTTATCGACGATATACTTATCTACTCCAAGAACGATGAGGAACATGTGGAGCATCTACGGCTGGTACTGGAAAAGCTACGAGAGCACCAGCTGTATGCAAAATTTAGCAAATGCGAGTTCTGGCTCAAGGAAGTCGCTTTTCTTGGCCACGTGGTTTGAGCCGGAGGAGTAGCGGTAGACCCCGCCAAGGTCGAAGCTGTCACGGAATGGAAGGCACCCAAGTCGGTGACGGAAGTTCGGAGTTTCTTGGGCTTGGCCGGGTATTACCGAAGGTTCATCGAAGGGTTTTCCACCGTAGCCCGACCTATGACTCAGCTTCTGAAGAAGGAAAAGAAGTTTTAATGGAACAAGAAGTGTCAAGAAGCCTTTGACCAACTAAAAGAAAAGTTAACCACCGCCCCAATTTTAACTTTACCTGACAACCGGAAGGATTTCGTGATGTACTGTGATGCGTCTCGGCAAGGACTAGGAGGCGTGTTAATGCAGGATGGGAAGGTCGTGGCATATGCCTCGCAACAGTTACGACCCCACGAGGAGAATTATCCCACACACGACCTGGAACTAGCCGCGGTTGTTCACGCATTGAAGATCCGGAGACACTACCCGATCGGGAACCACCGTGATGTGTATACGATCACAAGAGCTTGAAATACTTCTTTACTCAGCCCGATCTCAACCTACGACAGAGACGATGGTTGGAGTTGATCAAAGATTACGATCTAGGAATCCATTACCATCCCGGCAAGGCAAATGTAGTGGCCGATGCGCTAAGCCGCAAAGCCCAATGCAACCATATGGGATTGGAAGGTATGGCCAGTGAGCTCCAAGAAGAAATGGCTCGACTTAATCTGCACCTGATTCCTCACGGAGAAGTAAACTCACTGGAAATCCAACCCCTTCTGAGGACTCAAATAGAAGAAGCCCAAAAGGGGAATGAGGAGACCCAGGAAATCAAAGAACGCATGGCCGCTGGACGTGCTAAGGAATTTTCGGTAGACGACAAGGGAATCCTGTGGTACAAGAAAAGAATCTGCGTGCCTGAACAAGGTGGTTTGAGAGGGTTGATCCTAAAAGAAGCACACGAATCGGCATATTCGTTACATCCAGGAAGCACGAAAATGTACCAGGATTTGAAGGGAGAATACTGGTGGCCCAATATGAAGAGAGATGTGGCCGAATACGTAGCCGTGTGCGATGTATGCCAAAGGGTGAAAGCTGAGCATCAACGATCGGCAGGCTTACTGCAGCCGCTCAAGATTCCCGAATGGAAATGGGACGAGATAGGCATGGATTTTATAGTGGGACTACCCAAAACTATGACTGGTTACAATTCCATCTGGGTAATAGTAGATCGGCTCACCAAGACCGCCAGATTTATCCCCGTAAAGACTAACTACAACAGTGCCAAGCTAGCGGAACTATACATGAGTAGGATTGTATGTCTACATGGTGTACCAAAAAGGATTATATCGGATCGTGGTACCCAATTCACGTCTCACTTCTGGAGCAAAGTTCACGAGGCACTAGGAAGTCACCTTGCCTTCAGTACCGCTTACTACCCACAAACCGACGGACAGACTGAAAGGACCAATCAAGTACTAGAAGATATGCTGAGAGCCTGTGCGTTGGATTTCACCAAGGATTGGGAGAAATGTTTACCGTACGCCGAGTTCTCCTACAACAATAGCTATCAAGCCAGTCTGAAGATGTCACCAAACGAAGCTCTATTTGGTCGCCGATGCCGAACCCCATTAATGTGGTCAGAAACCGGTGAACGAACCGTATTCGGGCCTGACATAATCAAAGAGGCCGAGGAAAAGGTTCGCCTGATCCAGGACCGATTACAAGCTGCTCAATCACGACAAAAGAGCTACGCGGATACCCGACGAAGAGAATTAGAATTTAAAGAAGGTGACTACGTGTATTTAAAGGTCTCACCACTACGGGGAACTCAGAGATTCAAGGTCAAAGGGAAACTCGCACCAAGATACGTGGGCCCATTCGTAATAAACGCTAGAAGAGGTGAGGTGGCCTACTAGCTGGAGCTGCCCGAGAACCTCTCCGATGTCCACCCAGTATTCCACGTGTCGCAGTTGAAGAAATGTCTGCGGGTGCCAGAAGAGCAAGCTCCTTTGGAAACCATCCATGTCCACAGTGATCTTACCTACCCGGAGCATCCAATCAAGATACCGGACGAGGCGAAAAGAAGACACGGACCATGTCATGGCACATGTACAAAGTACAATGGAGCAATCACACGGAAGAAGAGGCTACCTGGGAGAGCGAGGAGTTCCGAAGACGGAATACCCACACCTACTCAAGACGTAAGAAATCTCGGGGACGAGATTTATTGTTAGGGGTAGGTTTGTAACATCCTGAAAAACGAAGAAACTAAAATCGGAACGTAAAAATCGGAACTTTCAAAAACCTTCGCTTGTTGCTTCTTTCTTGGGTTTGTTGCTTCTTATTTGCTAGCTCAGTTGCGTAAATTTAGTCGTGATCAATTCTCTTTGGTGTTTTTGGATGATCCGGAGTTTGTCGAATGAAAAATGCGAAAGTCCGTATTAGGGATTTTTAAAAAGGAAATCGGAGAAGCGCGAATTTATGAAAACGCGATTTGGGAGATATAAGTAATTGTGGTTGGGAGAAGATAAATTAGGACACAAAATAAATAATAAAATATTCGGGATCCGGCAAAATTTTTGAAAATAAAGGGGTGAATATTGAAATTAGAAAAGAGGGATTTTAAATAAATAAATATGAAAAATAATGTGGGAAAAATAAAAGTGGAGAAAAGTTGAAAATAATATATTAAAAATTATTTTCGAATTATAGGAATTTATTTTGGAATTTTTAGAAGAGAGGAAAATAGAAATGGGAAATTAAAATTGAAAATCGGGAAAATAGAAAAGTGCACTTGTTCATATCGCGCCGGGTGTTCGACGCCGTACGCGCCGTAACGGCCGCCGCGCGCCGCCACGCGCCGCGCTGCGCCCTCGCACCGCGCGCACGCGCGCGGCCCCTACCCGCGCGCGCCACGCGCCGCGCGGCACGCACGCCCGCGCCGCGCGCGCGCGCCCTCGCCGCCACGCGCCGTGCTGCGCCGGACCCCCACGCCGCGCGCGCCGCGCGCCGGACCCCGCCGCGCCGTGCGCTCGCCCGCCGCGTCGCGCCCGCCGTACCCGGCCCGTCCCCGCGCTTCGCCGCGTGTCGCCACCGCCCGTGCCACGCCGGTCCCTCCCATCTCCACCCCGCGCCCGCGCCGCGCCCTGCCGGCCGTGCCTATAAAAGGCCGTTGCCCCCGCCCCTTTTGCCGCACCGCCGCCGCTCTCTCCCCGTTCCCGAGCACCAACGCCGTCGCCGCCGTGCGCAAAGCCCCGTGCCCCACCACACCACCCCGGAGCCCGCCGTCGCCGGTAAGCCCCGCCGCTGCTCTCCTTTCCCCATGCGCTCGCGCGCCGCCGCCTCTGTTTTGCCGGGACCCGGTCGAACGGATGGCGGGCGATGAACAATGCGCAGGAAAAAAGAAAAAAAGAAAAATTGGGAAAAATTGGGAAAAATTTTAGAAAATTTGGAAAAATATTTTGGGAAGTTTTGGGTAGAATTTTGGGCAAAAATAAATTATTTTCTTGCATGATTTCTCGGTGAAAAATTTGGAAATGAAATCCGGACTTTTCCGAAATTCCGTTTTGCGTCGTTTTTGAATCCGAACTTCGCCTAGACCTTTCTCGCTGTTTTAATATGTTTCCATTTTGTGCTCGGACCCTCAAAACCTCTAGCCCCAATCCCTCCGCGGATATTTTCAAATCCGTTTTCTCGAACAGATCGCGATCGTCGTTTTACGAAAACCCAAGGTCGTCGACCCGATGGTGAAACTTGGTGTTTTTCGGGACGATCGTAGTACAAATTTAAGTAGAAATTTGGGCTTAGCGCTTGGAATCGTTTCTGAGACTTTTTTGAATCTTTTCGACCTTTTGGTGTTATCTCGGGATTCTAATTAGAATCAATTGATTTTTCGCACGTATGGGTAGCACCGAAGAGACCGGCATCGACCCCGTTGAAGACACCACCCCTCAAGCATGCGAGCAAGGCAAGTCATCACACTCTTTGAACATATTGATCCTACTTTGTGAAATGATGTTGATTTCAAATTACAAATTGCATGCTATACACAAATGAATACCTATGCTTGATATACCCTGCATTGATGTTGATCACCATTAGAATTATTCTTTGGGACCTTCGATGTGATATGACCGGAGGCTAACTTCGGTAAAAATGCTTAGCATTGCATATACTAGATCCCTGCATACTCATGATTCTACAAAGAAGCTTTGTGCTCGGGCAACTACCTTAGGAAAGGTAGTTGAAATACGGCCTGTGGAGACATGAGCGCCACATGGCCATGAGAATGATGAACTAAGTTTGATGAAAATTGAAAATGATATACAAATGATTTAGACTGGGGCGGCCGGATGATTTGGGTGGATTCCGGAAAAGGCAAGTGTCGACCCTGGTCAATTAAGGACCGAGCCATGAGATAGCCAGGAAACGAGCCAGTACAACCGTACTTCGAATGGGTATAGACCTAGCTGACTAGATAGCCGAGCGGAGGCAGTATCCTTGCATAGATGGTTCTCTATGATGTGGTTTATGTGATGAGAATGAGGCTGCGGCCTTTGCTGTGAATGGTGGAATTAAATCGATATTAATTGAATTTAAAGATTGAGGAAGTTTTTCCTTACCCCGGGTGCGCCAGAACTCCTCTCACTGCTAGAAAATGACGGCTAGAGTGCATGAGGGCTTAAGTTCATGGAGCGGGTACTGCCAAAGTGAGGTTATCGAAAGGCTTTGCCGTGACCGTCTCATGTGTTGAGACGTAGGCTCATTCGTTGGGCTGTCGCGGAGTACGGGTAAAGTGTACATCCACTGCAATGTGAGTGAATCAATCTATTTGAATAGCCGTGCTCGCGGATATCGAGCATCGTGACAAGACTTTCGCTTGGCTAGACTTTAAACTTAAAACTGCTGGGATGGGTGTGCATGATGATTTCATTCGCTGGTGGATCAACTTCTCGAGATGCGAGAAGGGGTGGATTCCCCAGAAAATCATGACGAATCAGAGGCGGGAAGCCATCCTTGGAATCACGATGGATGATAGACAGAACCGTCGCCGGATTAATGAACTATGGAACTAAAACTTGATTTGGCTAGTTGTTAGGCTTGTGAAAAGAATTGTGAAAATTGGCTTTATGAAAAAGAACTCCAGCCATTCCTTGAATAACCCTATCATATGCATCAATTCCGTGTTGGCTTGCTAAGTACGGTTGGTACTCACCCTTGCTATACGCACAAACCTTCAGCTGATGGGAATGAAGAGCCGGAGGATCCTTACGCTTACTACCAGGAGGGTGAAGGAACTGATGGCGCTTACTAGGTCTTAGCTCCGGTCGTTGCCGTGGCAAATGACATGCCGCCTGCCTCTATTTCGCGCCGTATCTAATTTCGCTTTTGTGTTGTATTCGGACCATGAGGTCCTGTGTGTTGAACATTGCCTTCGGGCCTATGGTTGTAATAATGTCGCTGTAAGACTATTCGTGCATGTGCACCTGATTATTCAGTACTGTATTTCGTGGGTACCAACTACTCGATCCAGGGAAATGGTACCAAGAACACGAAAGATTCCCGTTCCAAAAACGGGGGTCCACACTTGGTCCGGTGAGAATGCTAGATTCACCAAATCGTCTTCAATGGTGTCTGCATCGGCTTCAGGAGCACTGAATTCGACTGGTAGTATGAACACCATGTTGACCGATGCAGAAACTTTGCCTTTCCCTTTGGCCGCTCTCCTGGCTTGATCAGCTGGACTCTCCTGGACTTGCTCCTCGTCGGCCGTTGTGGTTTTCTCCTTTGGAACCCATCGCCTTTTGATTTTGCCCAGCCGACGGCGCTGTTCTTGGATCATTTGCCGAACCTCATCTTCTCTCCCTTCACGTTTGAGTCCTTTAATTCTTCTTTTCTGCGTCTTTGTGAAGAGATCGGATGGGCATCATTGGGGATTGGCCGATTCCTCGTCGTCGGCCTCTTCGTCATCGCGGTTGTTGTCGCTGCGGTCTTCGTCGACGAAGAAGTCTTGATGGATCGGGCCGAGCCAATCATGGACGGACCGCCGCCTTTGATTTAGCCGCACGGCTCTTTGGACAAACCGGGTTGGGCTTTCAGCCGATGAGTTCGTGTGTTCGTCGTTGCGGCGATCGTTGCACGCTGGCCAGTCGTCCAGTGTCGGCAGCCTCATGCTAATGTGGATCAGCGCTGTTGTGGCTCACCTCGTACCGGCGGTTTTGGGTTTCCGGCTCGCGCTGATGAGGTGCTTCATCGCGAAATTCTTCCCGCCGAGACCGATGCTGAGGACGGTGTCGACTGTCTTCATAGATCGGCCGTCGGTCAGCCGATCTGATAACGGGACGCACCATGTTGATTGGCACGGCGTGATATCCAGTCGGCTCACCTTCTGTCCTGGCCTTGATTGATGTATTGACTAAGTCATGTGCCATTCTGTTCTGTCGATCGGCTCGCCTGGGGCTGGCTTGAACAGTGTTGACCGGGAAATGGTTGCCGTCTACCTTCATCGGCCGATTTGAATCAGCAAACTTCAACTTCTCGGCCTCAATTGCCGATTGGATTTGCTGCCTGAAGACTTTGCAATCGTTAGTGGCATGGGATGTGGAGTTGTGCCACTTGCAATATTTCTTCTTCTTTAGTTCTTCGGCCGATGGGATCACGTGGTTTTCAGGGAGTCGGATCTGTTTCTCCTTGAGCAGCAAATCAAAAATCATATGGGATTTAGTGATGTCGAAGTCGTATCTCTCTTCTTTGGCCGTCTTCAGCAGCCATTGGCAGACGATGGCCTTTTATTTCTTGGCCCATTCGGCTGTCGCCACCTCTGCGTCATCGTCATTGGAATCGAAATCTGACTCTACGATGACTTGAGTTATGCTTTTGACGGCCTTCCTGGTGTATTGGAATCGCTGCTCGTGGGCCATCACCTTCTGCGCCAAATGTGCTAGGTTGTCAAAGTCCTGCGCAGAGAATCGCTCTTGGATCGGCGTGATCAAGCCGTGAAAGGCCAAATCGGCCAACTGGGCGTCCGATAGCACCAGGCTGTAGCATCGGTTCCTCATCTCTCTGAAACGTTGGATGTATTCTTGAACCGATTCGTTGTGCTTTTGCCTGATACTGGTGAGGTCCGCAACTTCATTTCATGGTTGCCAGAGTAAAAGTAGCTGTAAAATTGCTTTTTGAGATCGGCCCAGCTCTGAATTGAGTTGTAGGGCAATGAGGAGAACCAGGTAAAAGCTGATCCTGAAAGAGACAGAGGGAACAACTGGACTCTCAAGGTGTCTGTAGCCGATGCTTCGCCGCACTGTGCCAAGAATCAGCTAACATGCTCATATGTTGATACGTTGTGTTGCCCCGACAACTTCAAAAATTCTAGGATTTTGTATCGGTTGGGCAACGGGATTCGCTCAAAATGTTCTGGATAGGGATACCGATACATGCTCCCTGAGTCCTTTGGCATGAGGCCGAATTGATCGCGCATGACATCTGCAATCTGATCGGCCCAAGTCTGGTTGTCCTGTTGTATCGGCTCGTATGGGTTATATGGCATGGGTGCTTGCCGATACAGCGGTGGTGGCATCTAAGGCCTATAGTGATGGTCTTGACGGCCTCCTCGATACTGGTAGTCATGATCAGCGGGAGGCGGTCGATGCGCTGGTGGTGGCGTTGGTGGTCCCGGGAAGAGCTGTCGGCCACCGGCATTGTACCGTCTATCCAGGTCTATCTAGGCAATCGGCTCTGACTGCCGATTGTCGTTGAACATGTTAGCAATCTGATCCTGAGGCAGCGGTTGCTGTCGGTTCAGCATGGTAATCACTGGCCTTGTAGCCGATTCAGTTGGATTTGGCTGGCCGAGGACCCCTCCTGGTGGCCCTGGTTGTGTTGGTGGTGGGATCGGCCGATTCTGGGTGACCAACGTCCTGTAACCAGGAAACTCGCCGTCTATGAAGTACGTCGGCCCCCGTTGCAGCTAGTCGGCTCTCTTGGCGTCGACCACGGTAGCGATCATGTTGTTGAGAGTATTGACCAGGATGCTACTTTGATTGACCAGCGCGTGGTGAACGGCCGAATCAATTCGGTCTTGCAAGGTATGCAGGGCCGAATTGTCTTGTTCCTGAATTGGCTCCTCCATCTTCTGTTTGCCTTTTGACCCACCAGAGGAGGATGCCTTGAGCTTGTCCATGCTGAATTTATACTTTTGATGCACGACCCCGGATCTTGTTTGGTTGAAAGATTGCAAGTAGTTGGCCTGGAGCTCTTCCACCATCTTCTTATAATCGGCTTGCTGCTCAGCCGATAACTGCTCCATTTTCACAGGCGCGATGTTGTCCTGGGAAACATTGGGGCTCTTGGAGTAGACCATCTTGTCGGCTGAGTCGATGCGTCCTAGCCGAGCCGACAGAGAAAGTCCCACCGGGCGTGCCAAGAAGCGTGTTGATGAGAAATTTCTCTCACGCGCTGGCCTGGGAGATCTGCTTAGCTCCAGTGCAAGTCCTTCTCGGCTGCCTGTGCGGTGCAGGGCGTGCCAGTTGGTTTGATCTGCTAACCAACAAGGAAAACAGGATATATGCGTTAAGTGTTAAGTTAGATCCCCACTGTATCGGCTAAGGGAATCCATGAGCATATATATGCTATCCTAAAATATATTTAAGCCAAGCGACTGGAATGGATCGGCTACACCGAGACAACATCAGCCGCTTGACCCAAATACAGTAAAGGATAATAAATATATGTATTGATAACCTAGACAATATTGGAAAGCTAACAATGAATCGGCAAGTACTCCAATGATTCTTATGAAAAGATATCATTCTTAAACCAGATACGCATAGCCTGGGAAATCGGTCGTCGGCTGTTAATGGCAGGCTGATTTCCACTTATGACGTCCGACAAGAACGGAATCTTAACATAAGAGGCAGTCCTAATATAAATCTAGTAATAAATATACTAAAAGAAATATATTAGGGCAGATAAGGCCGGCTGAAACCCTGGCACTATCTCTTAAACATATAAATCTAACTGAACAGATCATTGGAAGTTCTAAATATGACTTAATAGTTCAACATTGATGCAACATTAAGTATAAAAAGAACATCCTAATCTGTTGTAGCTGATTTATACCTCTCGAGACGGTGGATACCGCAGATAAACTAGCCAACCTTTCGATCTAGCCTTATTGGCTGCGGGTTCTTGATAGAACTGGCCAATGGCAGGATAGATCTAAATATTGCCCCAGTTTATATGCTATATAGTGTAAAAAGCGCAGTATAAACCCTTGAATCTACTGTGTCATTACATTGGAAGCACTAGAAACAGCAGAACATACCACTAATGACAAGCATTTACCTGGATTTGGGGATCGAAACGATGCAACCTGTAGCCAAATCAATTGCTCATCTGAAGAAAAAGGTTGGCGATGCGCCGAAGGTTGTTTGATTGATTGAGTTGTTTTTTTACAGGGGGTCTCAGGTCCTATTTATAACCAAGATAACATTATCTGTACAGACCCTGGACTCTGTCTAAACTACTATTTGAAATACGACGATACCCCGGGAAGGACCCACGCCGCATTACAATGAACAGTTTAAACAAACTCCTTTTTTACAGATACAATTGCCATTACAGGATTCTATCCATTGATGGCAATATCTTTTAACGCACAAACTGATAACCGAATCTTCTATTTATCTTCAAACATCTGCACCAGAAACGGTTTTATCTTCTCTGAACCTAGAATCGGCTATCGGCCGCCCTTGTCCGATTCAACCTTAGCCGACTGGCTTCACAGCCGATCACTTCTCAGCCGATGCGGCCTCTGTTTCTCTATCAGACCAGCCGATCCGATTCTGTTTCACCCTTGCCAAGACTTAGGGATTCAATTACCAAATTTAGGTGTTAACAGTTATATCTTGTAACCGTTCGTTTGGAGGTTTGACCACACGAAGCAGATTGAGTTGTAACCAAAAGAGTCAGTTGCGAGCCGTTATCGGGGCTATAACAATCAGAAGTTAGCAGGATCGAGTCTAAGGCACACCCAAGATGTTGTGTCAACAGTGTAGTCTAAAGAAGCATCATTTGAGAATAGTCGCAATCCAGATAAAAGATCGATCGAGCAGCTTCTTCAAATACTTGATGTTGGATCGAGAACAGTTCATAGAAAAAAAGAATTTCGGGGTCTATGTGTTCACGAAAGTCAGTTACAAGGTCTTGAAAAAGTACCACCATTACCTGCTAAGCAGGAGTGAGTTCTCAGCTTGTCAAGTTTGTCAGTATTAATTGTGCAGTTTGAGGAAAGTAAGCACTTGAGTCCATGAAATCCGGTCGGGGTCGAACGGAAGGACTAGCCGGTATAGTTTGGTTTCGAAACCGCGAACACCGGGTTGAATCCGTCGGTTCATTTGTGCAAGTTTGATCAACCGGTCGTCGCACGAGTTTGGTCGATCAATCGGTCGTGTGAGCCGAAGAAACCGTAGAGGTTAGCAAGCCAACCCAATCTCACCCTACCTTTTTCTTTCTAGCCCCGAATCTCGGGACAAGATTCTGTAAGGGGGTAGATTTGTTACACCTTATTTTCGTTCGGGATTAAAAAATCATTTAATAACTCATTTCCTAGAAAATAAATAAAATAAAAAAAGCATTGTAATGAAGTAAAACCATTAAGGAAATTAAATTTTCCTTTAAAAATCGTGGCTGGAAATATTTTTGAAATATTCTCCATGCCCTAAAATGCTCTCGAAATTTTTCGTGAAATTTTGGAGCTCTATAAATAATTTAAATAATACAAAGAACAATTCAATAATTATTTAAATAAATTAATTAATCTTTTAATGAGCTGGAGATATATCTATTAAATACTTTGGGTGTTCATCTATTTTTAGGAATTTTTCTGGAATTATTTGAGTACTAGAAGTATTTATATAAAATCAAAGATCATTTATGGATTAATTTAAAGAGAAAACCAATTAAAAATCCTCCCTATTGATCCGGGCTAGAAACGGCCCAAAAAGTACGCCATTGCCCAATGCTTGCCGGCCGTCGTGCCCACGTGGCAGCCCTTGTGGTGTCCTTGTCAGCGCCACGTCACTGTCAAGTCAGCTGCCACATCCTTGCCAGCTAGCTGCCGCGTCGTTTTCCGTTTACATGACATCCATCCTGTAAACACTAAATCTGGTTCAATCTCGTTCGTCGGATCTAGGTCAAACCCCGGTCATTAAATCTGAGTCATCCATCCTTTCTTTTCAGTTCAATCCTATCCGTCCGAATCCTTGTGATCCCGTGGACTGATCGGAGCTGATGTCTTAAACATCCTTTCCCAGTTCAAAATTAATTAAAAATTGTGCAAAAAATCGTTTTAATTTATAGAATTCATTTAAATGGTCCAAAACTTCTAAAATTCATATCTAATTCATACAAACTCCAAATTGGGCCATTCAAATTGCAAAATTCATCTAAAATTAAGCTCTACATGTTTGTTTACTTTTCATGTACTGTTATTTGGTTTTTATTAGGGTTTTTCCTCGTTTTGTGTGCCAGCATGTAGATTCCGCCGTTTCTGGAGTTTGCGCTCGTGAGGAAGAGAGTCCAGAAGTTTGTTTGAAGGCGCGAGGCAAGTCACACCTCCCTTCAAGCATATTGATCCTACTTTTATAAATGTTTTACGTTTGCAAATAAAATTGCATTGCTTTGCTAATTACATGAAATGATGGAATACCTATCAGCTTGTTGAGCCCTATTTACTTGTTATCCGTCTTTTGTTAACCTTGGGTGATAATTTTACTAGCTTTAGTCACTGATGTTGATTTTAGCTAGAATTATATGCTTAGTCGTGCTTAATTACCAGTAGCTCACTAAATGGGATAATTACACTATTTATTATAGTCTCTGATGAGCTGCAAACTCGATATACCTGGCCTGTCTCATTGGTCATAATTATCTCAACTAAAATATGACATAATGGTGGGCTGTGGGTGCATGGTTTTGGATTGTCGCACCCATGGCAATTAAGGACCGGTTCATGCGAAACCCTAGAAGAATTACAACGCTTACCACAAGCAAGAATGGGCAACTGCTTGACTCGTAGTATAGCTTTCTTCTGGCCAATGTACCTTAGTGAGGGTGGGTGTGATGGAGTTCGGTCGGCCCTGGTTTTACAGGTTGATCGGCTTTCAGATTCACCGTGGCATGCGGGGGGGCTGTCCATTACCTTTAGGGGAGTGGGGGCGAAACCTTGGTGTGGTATCGCTTGGTTAGGGGGAGTTATGCAAAAGGTCATGTCACGATTTCCCCCTTTGTAGTATCATGGTGGTACTTCGGGGCATGGTAACATGTGTGTAATCGTGTCTTGTGGGTAAAGTTATGCACCTCTGAATAGAGTAAAACTATTCGAAAAGCCGTGCCTGTGGTTATGGGCGATCGTCCATATTCACTATAATTAGTCTCACACCATTTAATAACTTGATTTAATGGAACTGGTTTAGTTCAGGTGGAATGGTTGGGCCTGTTCAACGTGGGGATAACGTTGTTCAGTGGAAGATTAATATTGCCTTAATTAATCAACTGTTTTACTGTTTTAAACAATTAAATGTTTGCAAACTGCATTTATGCAAAATAGCCCCAAGCCACTCTTGTCTCCCCTCACACGTCTGCACTTCTCGGTGTGCCTTGTTGAGTACGGTGGTTGTACTCAGCCTTGCGATTTTTTCCCTTTCAGAAGTGTAGTGCTTCTGAGTTGAAGATGGAGTTAGAAGACCAAGGCTCAGACCCCAGTTGAGTTTGCCTGTGGAGTGGAGCTGAAGGCCCGCTAGTGTCGTCTTTCTTTTCCGTTGCAGTTTTTGGGTGTGAGGACTAAGAGCCTCTTCAGTAAGTATTTTATTTTATGATTTGATTTTACATTTGGATCTGTGTATTAATTTGTCATTTTATGTACCCTGGTTGATTCCTGGACAGGGATTTAATACATAAAATAGTCAGGAAATTTGGCTAAATTTTCGGGCGTGACAGAAACCCACTCTGCGTATCGGTAGGGCCGAATGAAACCAGCATCGTACAACCGAGTGATCTTGGCCTTAATCGCATCATACATATCGGCTTTAAACCTCCTGGGAGGTTGTTGTACTGCCGATATCCAGGCTTAATAGGGAGTCGATGTTCAACAATGGATCGGCTAAGACCAGGCATCCCAAAATATTTCCAAGCAAAGCAATCTTTGTATTCCTTCAATAAATCAATAAGCTCAGTCCTAGAATGAGAAGATAAATTCTTGCTAATGTATGTCAGCCTAGTCCTATCCCCTGGACCTATATCAACTTTTTCTAGCTCATTGGCCAACATAAAACCTTTCCCTAGTCTGCCATCGATGTCGTCCACAGTGTCCTTGGTGTAGACACTCGAGTCCTCCACGACACCCTCAAAGTAATAATTGAGGCTCTTCGTCTCCAATTGGCTTCATGTCAGAATCGGACACCTTCAGAAAATCGGCATGCCAAACTTTGCCGGACAGGCAATCAATGTCGTCGACTTCCCATAAAGTTAAGTCAGCGTTAGCGACGTTGACTGACCTGTCGGCTGGCACAATTTATATCTTATCGCCTTGCCATTGGATTAAGCTTTGATGCATTGTGGAAGGGATGCAGCAGTTGGCGCGGATCCAATCCCTTTCGAGTAGTAGGTTGTACGATCCCTTCCCATCGATGACGAAAAACTTTGTGGACATGGTTTTGCTGCCGACGATCAGCTCGACGTTCAAAACTCCCTTGGCCTCCGATGGATTGCCGTCGAAATCATTGAGCACCATGTTGGTTTTTATCAAGTCATCGGCTCCCTTGCCTAGCTTCCTAAAGGTTGCGTAGGGCATGAGGTTGACAGCAACTCCTACGTCGACTAGCATTTTCGGCATCGGCTTCCCATTCACGAATCCTTTAACATATAAGGGCTTCAAGTGCCAATTTTCGGTCCCCTCAGTTTTTTCAAAGATGGCATGCTCTGGGGACAGTACTAGATTGACCAAGGTGTCTTCAACGGTGTCTGCATCGGCCTCGACAGCCTCGAATTTGGCTGGCAGTATGAATACCATGTTGACCGATGCAGAGGCTACTCCTTTTCTTTTGCTGCCCTCCTGGCCTTGTTGGCTGGGCTCTCATCGGCTGGGGTCGTATGCTTCTTGAGACGACACTGCTTCCTGCCTCGCCGTTGTTGATGTTGAATCATCTGCTGGACTTCTTCCTCCTGTCCTTCGCTTTTCAACCTCTGAATTCTCCTTTTCTGAGTCTTGGTGAACAGGTCCGAAGGGCACCATTGGGGGTTGGCCGATTGCTCTTCTTCGTCCTCCTCTTGGAAGAAGTCCTCGTGAATTGGTCTGAGCCGCCCGTGGACAGAAAACTTACGCTGGTTGAGTTGAACGGCTCGGCGGACGAATCGGCTAGAGCTCTCCATTGGCGGGTCTCTGTACTCGACATCCCTGTACTCGCTGCAGGCTAGGCAATTCTCGAGGGTGGGTAGCCTCATTCCCGATTCCCAACAAAATCGGAAGAACTCGCAGCACCAATGTGATCACTGCCATCATGGTGGCGAAAATATGCCGCACCTAGCCGATCAGGTGTCCTCTAGTATGGTCTACTGCGTCGGGCCTCTTCCTCCTCCTGAACCCTCAGCTGGAACCGAAGTCGGCTGTCCCCCTGTCTGGGCCGACGATCGGCCGATCAGCGACTGGTGTAGACCATGTTGATTGGCGCAGCATTAGTTACAGTCAGCTTGTTGGATGGCTCCTGTTGTCCCGAGTCGGCCACGATTGTTTGTTTGGCTTTGGCTAAGCTGTATGTCATTCTGTTCTGTCGATCACCTCGCCTAGGGCCGGCTTGGACCATGTTGACAGGGAAGGGATTGCCATCACCCTCATTGGCTTAGCCGATTCCTCGAACATGATCTTCCCTGCCTCGATGGCTGACTGAATCTGCTGGTGGAAGACCTTGCAATCGTTGGTGTTGTGGGAGGTGGTGTTATGCCACTTGCAATACTTTTCCTTTTTGAGCTCCTCGGCCGATGGAATGACGTGGTTGGCTGGAAACTGCATTTGTTTCTCCCTCAGCAGTAAATCGAAGATCCTATCGGCTTTAGCTATGTCAAAGTCATACTTTTCCTCCTTAGCCGATTTCATTAGCCATTGGCACGTGATTGCTTTCTTGTTCCTGGTCCACTCGACCGCTGCCACTTCGCATCGCTATCACTTGAGTCAGAGTTCGATGCGTAAGCGATGTGGCTAACTTTCTTGAAGGCTTTCTTGGATTGTTGAAAACGTTGTTCATGAGCCGTCACCTTCTGGGCCATGTGGCCCAAGCTTTCGAAGTCCTAAGCCGAAAACATTTTCCTGATAGGGGCCAAGAGACCATGGAAGGCTAAATCAGCTAGTTGAGTGTTTGATAGCACCAGGCTATAACATCGGTTCCTCATGTCCCTGAAGCGTTGATTGTAGTCCTGAACCGATTCCTCATGCTTCTGCCTAATGCTAGTCAAGTCCAACAACTTCATCTCATGTGTGTCGGAGTAGAAATAGCTATGGAAATGCTTCTCGAGATCGGCCTAGTTCTGGACCGAATTGTAAGGCAGGGATGAAAACCACGTGAAGGCCGATCCCGAGAGAGACAGTGGGAACAAGCGCACCCTGAGCGCGTTGGTGGCCGATGCTTCTCCGCACTGGGCCAAGAATCGACTTACATGTTCATAAGTCGAGACGTTATCCTGCCCAGAGAACTTCGAAAAATCCGACACCTTGTACCGGTTTGGCTTGAGGCCGAACTGATCACGCATGACGTCTGTGATCAGATCGGCCCAAGGCTTATTTTCTTGAGCTCACAGATGCGGCATCGGCTCGTAGTGCTCGTACTGCATGGGAGGCTGCTGATGTCGTGTATGTGGCGAATGAGGTTGATAGTACTGCTCCTAGTTGCCTGCTAGGTACTGATGTTGAACCTGATTCATGGTAGGAGGCGACTGTGGTATGAATGGAGGGCGCTGCTCAGGGGGAGGCCGAACTTCGTTGGAGTTGTGAGGTTGGTCTAGCGTGTAACTGCCGATTGGCATTTTGTGCAAGAAAGGTTGCTGATCGGCGCCGAACATGTTTTCCACCTGTTCTTGGGGAAGTATTGGAGCCCCATGGCCCTGATGCAATGGTCGTTGTCTGGTTAGGAGTTTGGGTGACGGTTTTGCAGCCGATGATTGTTCGTTCAGCTGAATAGGGGCTCCCTTGGAGGAGTCGGCTGTCCCAATGGAGGAATTGGCAGCCCTTGTGTTGACAGAGTCCTGTAAGGTGGAAATCGGCCATCAGGGAAGTAGATCGGCCCCCTTGGCAGCTGCTCAGCTATCTTCGAATCAACCATGGTGCTTATCATGTTGTTCAATGTGTTCACCAGTATCCCTGACTGGTTGACAAGCGCGTGGTGGACGGCCGAGTCGATTCGGTCTTGAAGCGTGTGGAGCCCTGAATCGTCCTGCTCTTGCTTGATGTCCTCCATCTTCTTCTTCCCTTTCTTGTCTTCGATGGAGGAGGCGTCAAAGTCTTCGGGGAACGCAAACTTGTATTTCTAAATGATTGACCCAGACCTGGTCTGGGCGAAGGATTGCAAATAATGTGCTTGTAACCGTTCCACCATCTGCTGGTAGTCGGCCTGATGTTCAGCCGACGAGACGTTCAACATTGTGCTAGATCGAGAAGTTAGAGTCCCACCGGGCGATCCAAAAGCGTGTTGATGAGAATTTTTCCCATGCGCTGGCCTGGGAGATCTGCTTAACTCCAGTGCAGGTCCAAAATTGGTCGCCATTGGTGATTGAGCGAGCGTGTCAGTTGGTTTGATCCTGCAACCAACAAGAAACAAAAAGATAGACATTTGGTTAGGATTAGATCTTACTCGATCGGCTTGGATATCAATAATATACAATTGTTATCCCAAAACACATTTAGATTAAGTGATTGGGATAGATCGGTAGCATACTGAGACAGTATAAATCACTCAGATCCAAAAGTACATTAGGACAATAATTATATATATTTATAACCTAGCCAATGTCACAGATCTAATGTAAATCAACTAGTACTCCGATATATTTTATAAAAAGATATTAATCTGAACTAAATATGTTAAACTAAGATCAATCGGCTGTTAGTATAACCTAACAGATTGATACCGGGCTTAACACATTTAAGTAGATTAAGATCTTCATATAAAAGGCAGTTCTAATTCATCTAACAATAGTAGTACATAAAAGATGATTAAAACAGGTAAGACCGGCTGAAACCCCGGTACAATCTATAATAATAGACATTGAGCCAAAGAGATCTGTATAATTCTAAAGGTCATATATGATAAATTAAGCAGTTTATAATATCAGGATTAGAGTATCATGACGATGGAAGCACTAACCCCAACGATAAAAGCCGCTTGCAACAAGCAATTACCTTGTTCGGAGATCGAAACTGATGCAGCTCGAGAGCACAGCAAGAACTCGTCGAGAAAACGTAAAAACAGAAAGGTTGGCGATGCGCCGAAGTTGTATTGAGGTGTGTTTTTTTATTTTACAAGGTCTCGAGTCATATTTATACCCGGATATACAATGAGTCCATAACAGACATGATTCCTATTATAGATTAAATTCAAATATCTCTAAACAAACCGACATTATCTATAAAGGAAACTATAAAAAATCCTAACTTAAAGATACAATTGTCATTGTAGGACCTTATCCATAGATGGCAACATCTTTGAAGCACTTTGGATACCGAATCCAATTATTTTCTCTTAAGCCTTCCTTCAAGATTGGCCCCTCCTTCGGTCTTCAATCAGAATCGGCTATCGGCTATCCTGTTCCGACTCAGACTCAGTCGACTAACTCCGTAGCCGATTCAGACTCAGCCGATGCAGCCCCTGTTTCCACCGATCGTGTGTTTCCTCCAATTCCGCCTCAATCCTTTCTTCAAACTTGGGGATTTGCTTACCAAATTTGGTCATTAACAGTGTTGCTGCAAATTTGTTGTGTATGACCCTATCGGCACTCGTGGAATCGGCTCCACCGGTGGCCGATTCGTGTTGAACATGACCGCAACCTGGTCCGAAGTGACTTGGGGGACGTCGTGTCCCATGTGCTGAGGCTGCGGCCTAGTCAGGAGCGTAGGACTGAAACCTGGTTGCTTTTGAGCCGATGACAATATAATCAGCTTGATAGGAGCCGATGTTAATGCCATCGACTGTTTTGGGGATATGGCAGCGGCAGTCTGTAATCCGTGAGTGACCAAGGTCCTGTATGGTGGAAATTTGCCATCAGGAAGGAAGATTGGGCCCCTTGCTTGATGTTCAGCGATCCTAGAGTCGACAACAAAGCTGATCATATTGTTGACAGTGTTGACCAGCACTCCACATTGATTGATCAAAGCCTTATGGACAGCATAGTCGATTCTGTCCTGTAGATTATTCAGTTCCGGACCCTCCTCCTATTTGGTGTCTTGAATCTTAGCACCTTTGCCAGAGCTTTACTCGGGCTCGTCATCAACTGGTAGTTTTATCTTGTACCTCTGGACGACGGTGCCCGACCGAGTTTGGGCGAAGTAGTGCTGATATTGGATCTGCAGTTTATTCATCATGTCCTCAATCTTGGCCTTTTGCTCTGGTGTCAGCTAGTCCAATGTGACAGGAATGATGTTGTCTTGATCGATCTCAGAAGTATTGATATCAACCATTGTGTCTGGCTTGCAATCGCGTCCCACCGGGCGTGCCAAAAAGCATTTTGATACCAAATCATACCAAAATTCGACAATGGTATCTAACCTTATCTGCTGTTGTCTAATAACAGAGACTAGCCAATTAGAGTTAAATCACAATATCGATCTAGATTATATAACATATATGATAACTCGACGATTTACGTAATCATGATTAGAGTATCATAATGATGGAAGCACTAATCTCGAGAGCGCAAGCCGCCATAACAAGTTTTACCTTTTTGTCGGAGATCGAACTCGATGCAGCCTAACTAGAGGCAAGAACTCATCGAAACTATTAAAAGAAAAGGGTGGCGATGCGCCGATATTGTACTGAACTTGATTGTTGTTAATTTACAAGGTCCTGGGTCATATTTATACCCGGATACAAAATAAGTCCTGGACGGACACGATTCACTACACCGGCATCGGCTATCTCTAACGGGCATTAACCCTCATCTCTATCGGGTGGGGCCCCTGTCACTGTGCAAAGGTCACTGATGTGAGAAAATATCTCTAACGAGCACAAGGCCGTCATGGATGCACATTATCTCAATCGGGCCATAATAAATGCCAGTCACAGATGAGTTTGAAAGTCAAAACCAGGGGTGTTGAGTGCCCGTCACGGATGACACATCTCAATCGGTCCTACTTCTAAGCCCGTTAAAGATGACAACTTATCTCTAACGGGGCGTAGTTAATGGGCCGTCACCGATAGGGTTGACCAACCACGGAGTCAAATATAGTCCCTGTTTGTTGCCCGTCACGGATGACATATCTCTAACTTGCTATAGTACTGAGCCCATCATGGATGACCTATCTGTATCGGGCTGGTAGGTTGAGCCCGTCATGGATGACTTATCTCTTTCGGGCTTTTTTAAAATGCCCGTCAGGGATGAGTGTATTATGAAGAAAATAAAATTTATTTTTTGGCTAGCCTCAGGCCTTTGCTAGCCATGCCCACTGCAAAAATGACAGAGATATAACAGAGATATAGTCCCATTCTAGTCCCTATTCCCAGCAACAGCCACAGTCACAACCAATTCAGTCCATTCACATATTTAACATCACAGCCACAACCAATTCACATCCACAAGATTAAACACATTCACATATATGTCATTCACATCGATTCACCCACAACCCATTCACATATATGTCATTCACATTCAATTTTTTCCAAGAACAAGTGTAGTTAGATATATTTTTCCAAAAAAAAAGTGTAGTTCCCAAAATAAAGAACAAGTCGGGCAAAAATATACAACTGCTCTCCAAACCATCGACATGCATCAAAACCTGCAAAAATATATTACAAAGAAAAGCAAGTATATACAGAAACAACGAGCAAAATTGTATTACAAAGAATATTTACAAAAATCAAATGTTTGTCACACAAGCATTGCAAATGTTATATCATTCAGAGTCGATCGAGCTACCTAAGACCTTACTCTAAACATTCGTTTCGGAGACACTATATCATTCTAGTATGAATTGTGCTATCTCCTCACAAATGATATCGAAGTTGTTATCCGGAATGCTTGATAGTTTATCCTCATGGTCGGGCAATTTCACCTTGTCCGCTAAGATCCGCATGTTATGGCAGACGTGGAACCCACACTGGTCACCAACTTGTTGTTTAATTGGGAAGTCTTTTTTGTGACCGAGTTTGGGATGCCCATCCTTATGCCTCCCGCCTTTTGCCACGTACTGGTCCCATGCCTCGTTCAAGATAGCTTCGATGCCGGACCAGTTGTATATTTATGGCTTGATATTGGAGTTAAGGTAGTGTACCAAACTCCACTTCGGCGTTATTACCAGAAGAATCCAATGACCCCTGCGGCATTATTAAATTGCAAGGTAAATACTAGAGCTATACGAGTCGCGCATTTGATTCTAAGTAGGGTACACGCTTACTATTGATTGTAGGCACACATAATGAAGTCCTTGTCTTGACGGGCATATAAGCAGTCCTTGATATATTCCACCATGTTGGCTCGATCGTTTTGCATATTTGTCTCGTTGACGATAGATGGATCGAGAAAGGCAACAAAGGCTGATTTTTTTGGACATGCTTCCTGGTTAACCTACAAGCAAGACCAGAGTCCGGGTTAGCGTAAGATATGGACAGTTATTATCATATCTCGTACCCATAAATACTTACAAGGAGTAGCACTTAAGGAGGTTGGTGTCGACCGCTAGCACCCTGTATAGGTCCCATAGAGCTTGGAAGTCTACGGCGATGAAGCCAGCAGGGCCGAGGAACGGCTGACTATCGTGGTAGCCCAACATGGAGGTCTCTCTATGCGTCCTCTTTGTGTTGGTCATGTCCATGTAGTACCCGTGCAACTCCTTGCATGCAGGCCCCATCCTTGATAAGGTATCGTCTCCGACCAATGGCATGCCTAAAGTGAAAGTATTCGGAGCTGATGACGCCTTGCTAAGATCAAGCTTTTTCTTGGCCAGATTGGCCCCTTGCACCTTGCCTACTCCACTCCCCTTTTCAGAACCTTTTCTGCGTGTGTCTATCTTGGATAAAGAAGATGCCGCCCTCTTCAACTTTTTGGCAAGAGGGGGTTGGTGCGGCCTGCTGTCCACCTCCATACCGTTGTCCCCAAAATATGTATCATACTGTAATTGGAGATCTCCTTCAACCACATGAGGGGCAATATAAAAATATATAAATTTTGCTAGATGATTGAAATGGCCAAAAATTAATTTAAGGAGATCTGTAATTTCAAAGAGTGTGATGTTATGTGGAGGTGGGTGATTGAAGATAGAAGGAAGCTTTAATTTTGTTATTACATATCATCATATTGTTATTAACTAATGATTCTCAATATACAAAATCTTTTGTAAAATTATTTTGGTGATAATATACGAATCGGAGGGATGTATAATATTGATAAGAACATTTAAACCCTAGCCATCACGTCTAGTTTATGCGCGTTAGTCAAGTTTTACTCGCATTGTTCCCGTTTCGTCCTCTAACTCGGAGTCGGTTTTTAAAACAGTCATAACTTTCGCATACGGACTCCGATCGAGACGTTCCATATATGAGAATTGATGAAAAAAAATTCGGATGCGTTCATTCACCCCTTTGCCACGTTCGGCGATTTTATTTTGCCCAAAAAGCCTTAGAAGAAAACCGAGGGGCAAAAGAGGAATAATATCTAGAGGAGCACATTAATGTCTATGATTATCTATATTTGATTTAATTTTAATATTATTGTTTTAAACCTATATTTAATAAATTTAATTTGGCGCTATTTAATGGATTATTTAATTGTTAACACAAGCTGGGACCAAAAAAATTTGGAAAATTACGGGAAATTATCTTTAATCCCGATTGGTGGCACCAACCGAGACTAAAGATGAATTAGAAATAGCGGGAAATTATTTTTAATCCTGGTTGGTGCCACAAACCGAGACTAAAGATGAATTCGAAATAGCAGGAAATTATCTTTAGTCCCGGTTGGTGACACCAACCGGGACTAAAGATGAATTGGCTATATATGTCCCCGGCTCGCATCGTCTTCTCCACCGATCCAACACTTAGCACATTTTTCGATCTCTCTCCCTCTCCCTAGCTCTCTCCCTCTCCCTCTCCCTCTCCCCTCTCTCTCTCCCTCCCCTCGGCAAGCAAGGGGAGAGGAGGAAATTGCGGCGGCGGGGGAGGAGGTGGCGGCAGCGGGGCGCCATCTTCTCACCAGCGGCGAGCGGGAGCGGGAGCCGGTGGCAGCGGCGAGCCGAGCGGAAAACTGATGTTGTTGTATTTTATTGTATATAGTGGATTTTGTTGTATATATGTGTGAACAAATTTGTGGACAATTTGTTTTATACATGTTTAAATTTTGTTGTTGCATTTTATTGTATTCGATTTCGATGTTGTTTGCATATATATGTATGTTATGTGTGATGCATTTAGACATATATATGCAAATCTACATATGTATAAATATATATATATGTGTGTGTGTGTGTGCGCGCGTAAATAGGCAGCAAGCTAACAATAGGAGGAGGAATTAAAAAAATAAAAAACATCTTTAGTCTCGGTTGAAGCCACCAACCGGGACTAAAGATGGCGGTGGCAGCAACCGTCATCTAGTCCCGGTTATTTAACCGAGACTAGAGATCGCCCATCTCTAGTTGCAGATTCGTAGTCCTGGTTTAACAACCGGGACTACTGAGGGTTACGAACCGGGATTAGTGTGACTTTCTCCAGTAGTGAGTCGGTCCGGATCTGACGCGTCGATGACGGCTCCTCATCGTGGGCTTGGTGCGGGCATGCTCCCCTCCTGCTCCTTGCATGCCCCTCCCTTGCCGACCGAGGGGGACGGGTTGACTTGGGATCCACTAGATCCGGCCCTTCCCGGAGTCCCTGCTGTCTCATGAGGTGGAGGATCACAGGAGGCACCGTCAATCCAGCAAGGAGAGGAGGGAGCAAGAAGAGGAGGAGGGCTCGAGATTAGGGGCTGGGGCGTGGATAGGCGACACTGACGGCAGAGGACGTTGCTTGGGCGACGTGAGGAGGAGGGCGACACTAAGAGGAGAGCGACGCCACAGTAGAGGACAGCGCCGAGAGTGGGCGGCGGAGGACGGTGATGGAGTTGTGGATGGGAGCGATTTTTCTCATTTTGGTTGAGAACGAGGTAGACGGCCGTGCAGATAGGGGTGAAAATGGTTCGGATATTCATTCTTTGTTCGAAAATTCGAATTCGGAAATGGTTGGTCAGATAATTTTTGATAATGTCAGAACGGAAATGAAAACGAATAATTATTTTCAGAAACGGGAACGAATACGGTGGATGAATTATTCGTTGGATTTCAGAATCGGTCAAATAATATCCGTAAAAATTACCGGGTATCCGGACATGGGCAAGGCCCAGTAATGAGAAGCACACAAAAACTGATTGTAGGGTTTTTAGGGTTATGGTTTTCAATTTTTTTCCTTTTTTAAGAAAAAGGTTATTGTCTTAAATTTTTTTACAAATCTTGATATATTTTGAAAAAATATTAAGCCGTATTGTTTTGTAAAGTTTAGTTTAAGGAGTTTTTATATTCCGATCAATTTCGTTACTGTATTCGTTTCAATTCGTAATCGCTTCGCATTTGTTTTCGATAGTATTCGATTCCGTTTTCGTATATGGGGTTTTCGATTCCGAAAAAAATAAAAACATAGCTAGTTTCTGATCGTTTTCAATCCGCTTTTACCCCTACATGCAGATGGTATGGTTGGATGTTTTCTCAAATAATGTCCTCGTACTTATGATTACAACGTTGTTTCTATAAAAAAGAATTTTCTGTTCTTTATATTTTTTTACCTAAATGTATGGACTTTTATGCTAAATGTACAACGAGGTGTAAGTAAGGACAGGACTGCATCACTATTTCATAGAGTATCGAGGGTCTTTATAGAAGATGAAGAGGCACATGGCGTGCATGCACAGCTCGACCGACCACATCCCATCATGCACACCAATCAACAGTGCGGCCACCGGTTAACCACGAATAAACAGGTCCTGCCCCACCCGAGGAGACAGAAAATACGTGTCATTGTAATAAGTTGGAAAAAAATAAAAAAACATGAGAAAATCGGAAGGGGTACAGCTTTTATAAACTGATGATGTCTTGAAGATACTCGTAGGAGTTGTAGTATGATCTGACACCATCAATAGATAACTGTTCACTTTTTTTTTTAGTTTGCTGCTATGGCGTTTCATATATTGTTAGGAGTGAGACTCGTGACACGATTAACCGCAAAGTTCTTTTTTACAAAATTAATTTTGTTTCTTGATTGTACATTTCTTTTGCTATGATTGACCCCAATCTCCCTTTCTTTTTCTCTAATGTAAATGGTGTCACTGCTGAAGAAAGCCACATTAGTCCTGGTTCGTAACCCTCAGTAGTCCCGGTTGTCAAACCGGGACTACGAATCCGAGAATAGAGATTGACTATCTTAAGTCCCGGTTAAATAACCAGGACTAGAGATACATATTTAGTCCCGATTGAAGCCACCAACCGGGACTAAAGGTGGCGGAGCCACGTGGCCGGCTCCGCAATCTTTAGTCCCGATTAGTGGCTTAAACCGGGACTAAAGATGCAAATTTTTTTAATTTGTCATTTCTCCAGCAATACTACTATATATATATTACACATATATATTATTACACATAAATATATAATTTATACACATTTAAACGAACTTAAGAAAGGAAATATACATATATTACCAAGATATGTATAATATTTATATATGTTTCCTAGCTAGCTTATAAAAATGTCTCTAATCTACTTTGTTGTGGTTTACCTACTAAAACTAATGAAGAACTCCCCCGCGGGATCAACGACCTACTCGTTAATAAATCCCATCAAATCTTCCTGAGCGGCTTGTATGAAAGTCTCGTGGGGAAGGTCGTCTCTTACTCGCATAAGTTGTCATTAATTAGAATAAATGAGAAATAAATATATGAAGTGAATAAGAAATCGAGACGTAATATATGAATTGGTGTTATACGTACATCTAGATCATCGACAGTTTTGACTTCGGTCGCAAAGCGGTAAATGTAGTCGCAGACGTAATATCTACATAGGTTGGTGCCCTGCGACTGTTTTGCACATTAAAAGAGAAACGACGACAGATTTAATATGCATTTCATAATTTAGAACATAATAATGATTCAACTCAAACTAGGAGCAGGCATGTTACTCACTGGAAACTTCATCCGCACAAAGAGCTTATCTTTCCAATTTTCGCGAACATTGCCCCGAAATCATTCCCATGCCCTACGTGCAGTTGAAAGTTAGCACGTAATTATCCGAGAACCGCATATATTCAATAGAAAGTAAGATGGCATTACCTGTTAAACAGTTCAAATATGTCCGAGTACGTGGACTCTGGTTTATCCATTGAGTCAAAGACATGGATCTTCAACTGACCCATGTCAAGTACTAACAGAATCCAGTGGAATCTGTAAATTGGTTTTGATGACACATATGAAACTTTATGTATGCACGAGATTGAAATTGGTTCAGAAAGAAAGAAAAAACTTACGTAGTATTGTAGGGCAGAAGGATGAAGGACCGGAAGGGTTGCTTCACAAGCGCGTTGTATATGTTGTCCACGATGTCATTAGGAAACTGATCAACCAATAGGCCGTTGCTTTTGCGTGGATCCATGAATCCATGCTTGGTGCATTCGTGCTTGTTGCAGTATTGGATCGCCATTCTATAACGGTTAAAAAGAATTTTAGTCAGCTAAATTCAAGGAGGTAAAAAACGAAATAACCGGGCGATACTTTCAAAACCCGCGCGGTTAGAAGTGAGACGTCGAGGGCATCAAGTTGGTACATGTCGAATATATCTTCGAATCGGAGATAGAGGTAGTCATCTCCATCGAAGAAGTAGTCAATTGAATATTTGCATGCTATCATGTCTTCACCCTTGCTGGATCGTTGCATGTATCACTGATGGAAGCGGTACATCTGAGTTGGAAGCCTTTTCACAAGATCCGGCTTGACAACAGGCTTTCCAAGGTTGAACTTGTATTTAAGTGGAGCCTGCGCCAGGGGTGCATGTCCGTATAATTGATCCATATTAATTCCAGCTTCTTGAATGAATTGTCTTAAATCAGGTCTAATATTTGGAATCGTGCTGAACTCCATAGGCCTCTGTGGCTACATGCCAAGCTGGGGTACATCTCTGCCCGCTTTCTTCGCCCTGCTTGAGGCCGACCGCTTTGGTGCGGGTGGCGGCGTCTTCTCAATTCTCTGAGTCTTTCTTCGACGACCGCTTGATATTGACGACGCGCTCTTGGATGATGACCGTTTAGGAGTCGATGCTCGTTGTAGCGACGGAGGAGGGTTGGAGGGCGGTGGAGTTGGAGACAGCTGTTTAGGAGTCGGTGCTCGTGGAGGCGACGTAGGAGGCGGAGGAGGCGGAGGCGGCGAAGGAGGCGGAGGAGACGACCCACGTGGAGGCAAGGGTGGTGGAATGATAGGAGACGCTGTTTGTCCGGGGAATTTTATGAAGATCTTCCTCCAGAGAAATATTCCATGAGCCATTTCTCCTAGCATCGTCTCCCCGTCTCCTCCGGGGATATCCAGCTCCAGATCTTCATAGCCGCGTTCCACCTGTTCAATTTCAACCTTCGAGTATGAAGGTGGAAAGGCCCGGGAGTGGTAGGTGTCATCTGGGGCTACTAGAATAGCCATGCCCGACGTGACCAGTTCGAGAAGATTGCTTATTAGTTAATAATGAACATTGATTGACAAGTTATTCAAGAAAATATACGTACAACATAAAAGTACGAACATACCTTTATTGTTATGTTTTTCAGCGGGATGTGCAGATCACACGGGGTCCGCTGTGTGATGTCATCCACGGGGCATGGCTGACCCAATTGAGCTTGTGGGGCTAGCTCGCCTTCATTTCCAGTAGACGCGCAGCTGCTGCGCTAATGTTGGAGTCGTGCGGTTGTTGCTGGATCCAGCTGTTGGCTAACCCACTGGCTCCGCTCCTCAGCCAACCTTACGGCCACCCTTTCGTCGACAATCTGATTGATCTGCGAGAGCCTCATTTCCATCTCAGCGAATCTAGCATCATTCTCTCACTTTGACCTCATTCGGCTCCTGTATGTGTCAATGTCAGCTTGGGATCCGTATTTCCAGGGGACGACGCCTTTTCCTCGCGTACGCCCCGGGTGCTCTGGGTTTTTGAGGCCGAGCGTTAGCTCGTCCTTCTCTCTATCGGGCCTGAACGAGCCCGAGGAACTGGCCTGCACAGCCTCCTCTAACCTCCGTCCGGCTTCTTGAATTTCATCACCAAAGATCACTGTGTCATCGACGGGATTAAGTGAGCTGTCTTGAGCATAGAACCAGTTCTTCGATCGTTCCGGCGAGTTTGCTGTGCCTAGAACGATATCCCGTGCTTTTAGGTCGGCTTCTATTTTTTCTCATTTCTCCATTGCTTTTTTATAGCCGCCTGACCCAAGCCTGCGATGGTATCTCTTGTTGGCTGTGTTGGCCATGTTCTTTTCTATGATAGATTACGCTTCTTCACTAGTCTTGTGCTCAGCAAAGCATCCCAATGATCTCTGAACTTTGGGAACTTGTCAAAATCTGGTGTCTGGCCCTTCAGGATATATTTCTTGTGTAACTGTTTCTTGTAGTTCCTGAAGAGCTCTGCCATTTTCTTCAACGTCCAATCCTCGACCCTTGCCTGATCTGAGTCTGGGATGGTGAACGTCTGCAGCATTGTCGTCCAGAGCATCTCTTTCTGAGTCTGGGAGATAGCTCTTCTCCTCTCCTCCTTTGGTAGACCGCCTCCAGTTGGCAACGCTTACGGGCACGTGATCCCTCACCACCCATCCGTTGTGCGCCACAAACTTCCTTGCGGCGTCCTCTGGGGCAATTGGTCGACCGTCAGGTGCCACCTCCGTTATGACATGTCGACCCTCTATTTTCTTGCTGAGACTGCGTGGCCTCTTCTGTCCAGTGGAGGCGAAGGCGGAGCCCTCATTCCCCTCCTCGGTCCTCTGCTCGTCTCCCCCCTCGTTCCCCTCCTCGTTGTGATACTGATCTGGATCTTCGTGTCCCTCCTCGTTGTAAAACTATGTTTCTCGTGCGATCTCATCAAGGAGAAACTGTTCCTCGTCACGATCCGCCATTTGATTGTTGTGGGTTGAGGACTTAATCAAAGAATTTTGAAAAAAAATTATTCGGTTAATACATGTATCAATTATTCAGGAATATCATGTATGTCTACGTAAAAAACATAGTCAGAAAAGAAGAAGATGGAAAAAATAGATGAAATCCGACAGACACCAGATCCAACTGTGCACATCCACAATGGTGATATTTTTCAGAAGTCACTTCCTTGATTACATCCACACCGAATGACAGACCGAACGAACAATCGAACGACCAAATGAACGACCGAACGACCGACTATTCGTTCAATCTATCGTTCACTTCTCCGTTCGGTCGTTCGTTCGTTCACCCTAAACCCTAAACCCTAAATGCAGTTCCCTAAACCCAACCCTAACCCTAACCTATCGTTCGTTCACATCCATTCGTTCGGACCCTTAACCCTAACCCAAACCCAAATCCTAAACTATCGTCCGTTCGTTCTAACGTTCGTTGACGTCTGTGAGTACGATCATCTGGAGGAGAGGAGAGAAAGAAAGGAGAATGATGTGAGGGAGATAAGGTGGAGGGGAGAGGAAGTGGAGAGGAGAGGAGAGAGAGAGGACGTTGCATGCCTATGTACGTTGTAACGACCGAACGAACGACCGACCGAATGAACGAACGCCGACCGAACGAACGAACGACCGAACGAACGAATGAACGAACGGACGACCGACAGCCGACCGAACGAACGAGTGTTCATTCGTGCGTCCGTCCGTTCGGCCACGTCCGTACGTCCGTCCGTCCGTTCGTCCGTCCGTCCGTTCACATCCGTTTGTTGATTTATCGTTCTCGTTCGTTGAAAAATACAAACTTCACAAGTCACATACACATTCAAATTTAAATCTATTCATGCATTTAAATTTAAATACACATTTAAAATTCTAAATTCACAATATTCATGAATTAAAATTTAAATAAACAGTCCATTTACATATAAAGTCCATACAAATTTACACATACACATCAAAATCATATTCACAAATTTACACATACACATCGAAATCATATTCAAATCCTCCTCATTCATTCACATTCACAAAACTCACAAAATTCATTCACATTCATATTCATTAAACATATAGCACGGCGGCGGCAGTGGCGGCGGCGGCCACGGCGGTGGCGGCGGCATGGAGGGGAGGCAACGGCGGCGACGAGGATGCAGGCGGCCGGCCGGCGGCATGGAAGGGGAGGCAAGGTTTAAGGGTTTAGGGGGCGGCCGGCCAGCGTGGGGATCAGGGAGGGGGTGGCGGCGACGGCGACGGCGGCCGCAGACACGACAATGGTGGCGATGATGATGGCATCGACGGCGACGGCTAACCCTAGCGCGCATCACAGAGAAAAAGGGGACGGCGGCAGCTAACCAACGGCAACGGCGGCGACGGCGACGAAGACCTTGACGTGGCGGTCCTCCGGCGACGACGACGGCGACGAAGACGGCGGAGACGGCGTGCTACGGCGGCGTCCTTGTGCTCGGCGACGGCGACGAAGAAGACGATGCAGTTGTGCGAAAACGGCTAAGTGTTTGGATTCCAGTGAAGCCCTTGCAATATATAGGTACGGCATCTATTGTCCCGGTTGAAGCCATCAACCGGGACTAGCTATGATATAGTCCCGGTTGGTGGCTTCAACCGGGACTAAAGATCATGCCTTTTGTCCCGATTGAAGCCACCAACCGGGACTAGAGATGGCGGGCAGCCATGTGTCCCAGGTAGGTGGGCATCTCTAGTCCCGGTTGAAGCCACCAACCGGTACTAGAGATGTTTTCCCGTCCACCAAAATTCATCTCTAGTCCCAATTATTACAGTGCCCAATTATATTGTGTTATATTCATATATAATTATAATTAACATTAAATATTATAAATTAAAATAATAACATATAATTAACATTTGTCATATTCCAAATTATTTAAAATTTAAATAATAATATATATTTAACATATGGCCCATTTGAAAAAATTTAAATTGAAATAATAACATATAATTAACATTTGTTGTATTTAAAACTATTTTAAACCACAAACCCTAAACCCTAAACCCTATTTTAAACCCTAAACCCTCGTTCGGCCTGCGTGATTGGCATGCAGAAGGACTGCGACACGAGCTGAAACATCAATGTCTTCTCCTCTGATCTAACATTTTCTCTCATGCTCTTGGAGGCTGCTCCGTTCTCATCACTGTAATAGAGAAGTGGCAATCCCTTCTCACATTGTTCTATCTTGTTCTCCGATTGCTCCATCTCATCCCAATACTTCAGCACATCATAATATGACACCAAGCTCGTCTGCATGGCAAGAAACAAGTGTCTAAGCAACACAAATCCAGAAAGCACCATTCCTTTTCGATTAGAAAAAAGAGAGCATCATTCTTGCATTGATCCGAGTAGAAAGAAAAGAATCATACCTTGTAAAACGTTGCTTTGCATGACAGTAGAGCAGAATGGCTAGGGATGGAAGCTCGGGAAGGAGATACTGGAGAAGAGAGCTTCCTCCTCAAGCATGTAACTATCAGGCCAAAGGCTAGTGCAATAAGGCCACCAGCTAGTTCATGAAAAAAGGTTAGATCAATAACGGATAAACGAGATAAACAAAGACACTCTTGCAGCCAAAAGAAGCTCTGCTATAAAATTTTCTCGCGATGAGCATGGTTAACCATATGCATGATGCAAGACAAAGCGCATTTACCTATGTTTTTTCTTTGGGCTCCATTATTTCGAGAGACATGAAGCAAATCTCACATTCCAATGAGTCGGGATCAATGAAATAGCTTATCTTAGTTGTTTCGTCCATATCCGTATCCAGCTGCTCCTGATGATCCGTGGAGAGGCCCCGACGTCTTCTTCCTACCTTCTTCACTGATCTTGGTCTCTTGAACATGTCATGATTCATCGTAGTAGCTTTCTTCACCGATCTTGGTCTCTTCAACATGTCATGATCGGATCACGATCTTTTTCTTGCTTTTCTCCCTTTGCTTCAAAATATTTCTGACTTGCTCTTTCTTCGAGTACGGCGTAGCAGTACTCGTGTATCTCCATCAAACTTTGAATAGCGAGAGATTGGCAATGATTAGATAGTGCGGCTATATATGGCAATGATGGCTTGCCTCCCCCGTTCTCGTCTCAATGCCTCGGCGGCGCCATGGAAGCCACCAGTGACGCGCACGACGGCAGACTACCTCTATCCGCCCGCCGTGATCGAGCAGTACTACCACCGCCGCCGCCCCAGTCTTCGCTCCCACCACCACCGCTGCCGCCGGTCTTCCTGATTTAGAGGTGTGCTTTCTCTGTGTTTCATCGGCAATATTCAAGTTCTCGTTGCTAATATCTTCTGACTTATTCTCGTGAATTGCGACATAAGCATTAGCTGTTAGAGCATTACTGTCCTGATCTCAAGTTAGGATCTTCTGTGAGTATGGAGCATGTCGACGGCCGCCCTCCTCCTCCGCTTGTAATTCTCCCTGAGGACATTTGCAGGGAGCTATGAATAAAAACGGTAAAAGGACAACCAACCGGGACTGTCCGAGGGACTGTTCACTGTTAACACTTAGCTGCTTGGACAGTGAACAAGGGGAACCACGTTGGAGGAGGCACCAACACCATCCACTGAATTCATAGTCAATTCCCCTTGATCATATTACATTTGCAGGGAGCTATGAATAAAAACGGTAAAAGGGTGAGACCGAGGTCGACAAAAAAGTCCTTAGGGAGAATTACAAGCGGAGGAGGAGGGCTGCCGTCGACATGCTCCATACTCATAGAAGATCCTAACTTGAGGTCAGGACAATAATGCTTTAACAGCTAATGCTTATGTGGCAATTCACGAGAATAAGGTAGAAGACATTAGCAACGAGAACTGGAACATTGCCGCTGAAACACAGAGAAAGCACACCTCTAAATCAGGGAGACCGGCGGCAGCGGTGGCGGTGGGAGCCAAGACTAGGGCGGCGGCGGCGGATAGTACTGCTCGATCACGACGGGCGGATAGAGGTAGTCCGCCGTCGTGCGTGTCACCGGCGGCTTCCATGGCGCCGCCGAGACATTGAGACGGGAAAGGGGAGGCAAGCCATCATTGCCATATATAGTCGCACTATCCAATCATTGCCATATCTCTCGCTATTCAAAGTTTGATGGAGATACACGAGTACTGCTACGCCGTACTCGAAGAAAAAGCAAGACAGAAATATTATGAAGAAAAGGGAAAAAAGCAAGAAAAAAGATCGTGATCCGGATCATGACATGTTGAAGAGACCAAGATTGGTGAAGAAAGCTACTACGATGAATCATGACATGTTGAAGAGACCAAGATCGGTGAAGAAGGTAGGAAGAAGACGTCGGGGCCTCTCCACGGATCATCAGGAGCAGCTGGATGCGGATATGGACGAAACGAATAAGATAAGCTATTTCATTGATCCCGACTCATTAGAGTGTGAGATTTGCTTCATGTCTCCCGAAATAATGGAGCCCAGCCAAAAACATAGGTAAATGCAGTTTTGTCTTGCATCATGCATATGGTTAACCATGCTCATCGCTGAGAAAATTTTATAGCGGTAGCTTCTTTTGGCTGCAAGACTGTCTTTGTTTATCTGTTTATCTGTTATTGATCTAACCTTTTTTCATGAACTAGCTGGTGGCCTTATTGCACTAGCATTTGGCCTGATAGTTACCTGCTTGAGGAGGAAGCTCTCTTCTCCAGTATCTCCTTCCCGAGCTTCCATCCCCAGCCATTCTGCTCTACTATCATGCAAAGCAATGTTTTACAAGGTATGATTCTTTTCTTTCTACTCGGATCAATGCAAGAATGATGCTCTCTTTTTTCTAATCGAAAAGGAATGGTGCTTTCTGGATTTGTGTTGCTTAGACACTTGCTTCTTGCCATGCAGACGAGCTTGGTGTCATATTTGAAGATGAAGTGCTGAAGTATTGGGATGAGATGGAGCACTCGGAGAACAAGGTAGAACAAAGTGAGAAGAGATTTCTACTGCTCTATTACAGTGATGAGAACGGAGCAGCCTCCAAGAGCATGAGAGATGATGTTAGATCAGAGGAGAAGGCACTGACGTTCCAGCTCGTGTCGTAGTCCTTTTACATGCCAATCACGCAGGCCGCACGAGGGTTTAGGGTTTAGGGTTTAAAATAGGGTTTAGGGTTTAGGTTAAGGGTTAATGGTAAAAGGGTTTAGGTTTAAGGTTTAGGGTTTATGGTTTATGGTTTAAAATAGTTTTAAATACGACGAATGCTAATTATATGTTATTATTTCAATTTAAATTTTTTCAAATAGGCCATATGTTAAATATATATTATTATTTAAATTTTAAATAGTTTGGAATATGAAAAATGTTAATTATATGTTATTATTTTAATTTATAATATTTTATGTTAATTATATGAACATATGTTAATTATATATTAATATATGAACATATGTTAATTATAATTATATATGAATATAACACAATATAATTGGGCACTATAATAATTAGTCTCGGTTTTTAAAACCAACCGGGACTAGAGATGAATTTCAGTGGGCGGGAAAACATCTCCTCATGTTTGCATATAAATCTAGAGATGAAAATGTATAGAAAACAACCCCAAAATGCGAAGTGCTAAGATTGTAGATAACACATGACATGTAGATAGCAAAATGTATAGAAAACAGCCGCAAATCTATAAGAGGAAGAAGTTGCTAACCTTATAGATAGCAAATATTTGTGTATTATCACCAAAGAAGTTGCTATCCTTGGCAGCACCGGACCTCTAGCTGAGAAAAATTTTGAAGATGTACAAGTGTGGTTGGCTCGGGATGGAGAAGAAAGGAGTATATAAAGAAAATCTCTAGTCCCGGTGGGTAACACCAACCGGGACTAGAGATGCCATCTCTAGTCCCGAGGCAACGGTTTAAAAATTTCAACGGCTCTCTAGGACTTTTAGTCCCGGTTTGTTTCAAGAATCGGGACTAGAGGTGACGGTTCAAATATTGTCAGCGCGTGTCAGAGCGCCGGGGACCTTTAGTCCCGGTTGGTAACACCAACCGGGACTAGAGATGCTACCTCTAGTCCCGGTTGGTGTTACCAACCGGGACTAAAGGTCCCTGGCGCTCTGACACGCGCTGACAACATTTGAACTGGGGCTAGAAGTGATCTTTAGTCCTGGTTCGTGACATGAACCGGGACTACTGTTCCTAGAGGGCCATTGAATTTTTAAACTAGGACTAGAGATCATCTCTGGTCCCTGGTGCAACTCAAACTGGGACTACTGTGCTTTTTGCCACTTCAACCAATGATGTTTTCTCCAGTAGTGTGTATGTCCCGATGTTCTTTTCTCTTTATCTAAGTTTCAAATGGTTTATATCTTCTCTATATAATGGAAATTAGTTCTCCATATTAGTGTAGAGTATTCTAAGCATGATTGTAGCAACTGTTGCATGGAAAAATCTGCCTAAAATACAAGACAATTGATGAGTGAGATAACTATTCTTCTGTTATAAATTCTAACACTATTAGAGTGATGATCTTTGCTCCACTTGCCAAAATCCATAATAGTCCCGATTGTAATAGGAATCGAGACTAGAAAAAAAATTTAGTCTCGGTTAAAAAAGGCAACGACTCTCTAGGATCTTTAGTCCCGGTTAGATTCCTATCAGAAGCTGTCAGGGCACCGGGGTCTTTAGTCATAGTTGGTAACACCAACCGGGACTAAAGATTCTATCTTTTATCCCGGTTAGTGTCACAAACTGGGACTAAAAATCCAAATGATCTTTAGTGTCGGCTGGTAACACCAACCGGGACAAAAGTGAAGATGCTTTTTATACTTCATCTTGCTCCTCCAGCCGAGCTAGTGTCTCCAAATGTTTGCTCTAGAAGGGAGGTGCTGGCAAAATTTTTTGTGAATTTGTTTTGGTGATAATACACAAATCTTTGCTATTTACATGGTTAGCAACTTCATCCTCTTATGATTTATGCTTAGCATATTATTTTTTATGGTTTATTTCTATATATTTTTATCTCTAGAAAGGTTAATGGAAAATAAAGGGAAAGAAAATTTGTTTGGGAAAATTATTTTACTAAGCACATTACATTTGTTTGAGAAAATTGTTTGGGAAATAAAGAGAGAGAAAAGTATCCTTAGCACATTACGTTGTAGGTATATTTTATCTACACTTTTATCTCTAAAAATGTTTAAGAAAAATGATGAGAGAGATACTTTTGGACAAAAAATGTTATAAAATAGATGACAAAGGAAAAAAATGTAGAAAATTTGATAGATGATTAG
This sequence comes from Oryza australiensis, assembly GCA_019925245.2. NCBI lineage: Eukaryota > Viridiplantae > Streptophyta > Magnoliopsida > Poales > Poaceae > Oryza > Oryza australiensis. Next base: position 2,245,120 of record JAIFGZ020000436.1, read on the forward strand.
AAAACTAAGTTAATTTAAAGATCGTTAAAATAGTTAGAAATAAGTCCACTATGTATATTAAAACTTGTGAAGAACATTCTTCTAGAGAGAAACGAATTGTCGGAATCAACGTACGAGGCTAAAAAGTTAGTCTGCCCTCTAGGACTGGAGGTACAGAAGATACATACATGTCTTAACGATTGTATCCTCTATCGCGGTGATGAGTACAAGAACCTAGAAGCATGCCCGGTTTGTAAAGCATTTTGATAGAAGATAAAACGAGATGATCCAGGCGAAGTTAACGGACAGCCTTTGAAGAAAAGAGTTCCTGCTAAGGTGATGTGGTATTTTCCTATAATACCATGGCTGAAGCGTCTGTTTAGGAACAAAGAGCATGCAAGGATGATGCGCTGGCACGCAGAAGAACGCCAACAAGACGGCATGCTGAGACATCCCGCCTATAGGTCACAATGGCGAAACATTGACAGAACATTTAAAGACTTTGGCGAGGATGCAAGAAACATAAGGTTCGGCTTAAGTATGGATGGCATGAATCCTTTTGGAGAGATGAGCAGCGGCCACAGCACTTGGCCTGTAACGATGTGTATCTACAACCTCCCGCCTTGGCTATGCATGAAGCGAAAGTACATTCAGATGCCGATTATTATTCAAGGCTTAAAGCAACCTGGTAAAGATATCGATGTGTACCTGAGACCGCTGGTGGAAAATCTGAAACTGTTGTGAAAAAAAAGAAGGTGTCCTCGTGTAGGATGAGGATAAACAGGAGCAGTTTAACCTATGAGTGTTGCTATTTGTTACCATCAACGATTGGTCTGCACTTGGCAACCTATCCGGACAGTCAAACAAGGGGTACAATGCTTGCACCCACTATATGGATGAGACCGAATGTATGTACCTGAAACACTGTAAGAAGGTAGTGTACATGGGTCATCGTCGCATTCTTGTTGCAAGCCACCCTGTCCGGAGAAAAGGCAAACATTTTGAACAAAAGGCAGACCATCATACTAAGCCAAAGCATCATAATTGAAAGGCCGTGTTTGCCATGGTGAAAGACCTCAAAGTAGTATTTGGAAAGGGACCTGGCAGCCAACCTATAGCAAGTGAAGGTGGTCGCACGGCGATGTGGAAGAAGAAGTCCATTTTTTGGGAGTTACCCTATTGCGAAGTCTTAAACGTCTGTCACGCAATCGACGTGATGCAACTCATTAAGAACAATTGCGTAAACCTACTGGGCTTCCTAGGTGTATATGGAAAATCAAAACATACACTTGAGGCACGTAACGATCTGAAGCATATGGCACAACACGACGGCCTTCACCAGCAACCAAAGGAGAAAGGAACCCACTACTTAAGTCCAGCCAGCTACACTCATGTTTGAATGCCTGGAGAGCATCAAGGTATCATCTGGATATTTCTCGAATATAAAGAGAATAATAAACACGAAGGATAAGAAGTTCACAAACCTAAAGTCTCATGACTGCCATGTGCTAATGACACTCTACCTCCCGTTATAATTTGGGGTATCCTTCCCGATAATGTTTGGGTAACAATAACAAAGCTATATGCTTTCCCGAACATAATTTCGCAGAAGATCATCGATCCAGATAGACTAGAAGCCTTTCAAAATGATGTGGTGCAATGTCTTGTCAGCTTTGAAATGATCTTTTCATCTTCCTTCTTCAATATCATGACGCATCTCCTATGCTACCTTGTCAAAGAGATCCACATCCTCAGTACTGTATTCCTACACAACATGTTCCTTTTCGAGAGGTATATAGATGTTCTAAAGAAGTGCGTTCGTAACCGTTCTTGTCTGGAGGCCAGCATCGCCAAGGGATATGGAAGAGAGGAGGTCATTGAGTTCTGCGTCAACTTTATTGAATACCTTCGTCCCATTGGGGTGCCCGAATCAAGCCATGAAGGGAGACTACGGGGGAAGGGGACTCTTGGAAGAAAGACAATAATGACCGTAGATAATGAATTGTTAAGGACAGCAAATTGGACTGTTTTGCAACAATCTTCCTTGGTGGCTCCTTACATCGAGAAGCATTTGGCGATTGTTCGCTTGGAAAACATCGGTAAGACGGATGCCTGGTTTACACGCCATCACATTGATGCTTTCTCTGCTTGGCTGTGGCATCATCTTATGGGCAATGAGAACATTGACCATCAACTGGCCTTCTTGGCGAGGGGACCATCTTGCTAGATCACCACATTCCAGGGATATGAAATCAATGGGTACACATTTTACACACGGGCCCAAAACTTAAAGAGCACGAATCAGAACAGCATTGTCCGCATCAATGTCGTAGCATCGATGACATATGAGAACTTGACTATGGACCTCTGAAGGTCCCAATGTTTCGGTGCCAGTGGGTTAGGCTGAGTGGTGGAGGCGTAACCATTGATGCAAGTGGGATGACAACGGTCGACCTTAGCAAGGTTGGATACTCAGACGAACCTTTTGTCCTTATCAATGATGTATGGCAAGTTTTCTATCAGAAGGATATGGCTAGCAAAGCAAAGAAGCGGAAAGGGTCCGACAAGCCAAAGAGCCACGTGGTTCTCCCAGGCAAAAGAAAAATCGTGGGAGTCAAGGATAGGACTGACGAAGATTACGATCAGTTCGACGGGCAACCTCCGTTCGCAATGGCGGTTGACCCGAGCATCCTCCTATCAAATGAGGACTCCCTTACTCACGCAACGATCATAACGAAAGAACAATAGTGCAAAGAAAGTACGTGAGGAAAACCATCACTTAGCTAAATTTTTGTATGAATGATGTAAATTTATTGAATTTATTCTATTTATTGTAACCAATAAATACAATCACGATCCCACATGTCTTATGTCACCATTTGACTCAACTTCATTGCGTTAAGAGCAAGCGTAAGCCATCGAAAGAGAAATGTCAAGAGGAAGTGTTAGTGTACTCATAATTGTCGAAACAGGATCACACAGGAGGGTATAAAACTTAACCTTGATGCTCATCTCAGCCAGATCAAAGATGCTCTCAATGGGCCTCCCTTGGTAAAGTGCGAAAACTGTAGAAGAACAGAATCATGATCCCACATGCCTTGTGTCACCATTTGACTCAACTCCATTGCGTCAAGAGCAAGCATAAGCCATCCATCGCTGTGAACAAGAGCAGCGGGAAGCTAAGGAGAAGAAGAGGCCAAGAACAATAGGACATATGTTAATTATATATCATTGTTACAATTTAAAATATTTTTCAATAGGGCATATGTTAATTATATATTATTATTAGAATTTAAAATATTTTTCAATAGGGTATATGCTAATTATATATTATTATTAGAATTTAAAATATTTTTCAATAGGGTATATGTTAATTATATATGATTGTTATAATTTAAAATATTTTGAATGTGTATATATTTGAATTATATGTGATCGTTTTCATATTAAAATTAAGTTGGCCATGTTTAAATATTACTCTCGATTTTTAACAACAACCGGGACAAAAGATATTTTGAAATAGCGGGAAAAAATCTTTAGTCCTGGTTGTTGGCTTCAACCGGACTAAACATTCTCACCTACCAGTAGTAAAAATTTCTTTAGTCCCAACTGTATCCACCAACCGGGACTAAAGATACCGGTATCTATATATAGCAGTGGATCCAAACACTTAGCCGTTTTTTTCATCGTCTCTTCGTCTTCGTTGCCGAGAACCCTAAACCATCGCTGCGCCGCCATATCTTCTTGCGCGTCGTCATCGCCCATCGTCACCGCAGTCCGGGTAACATCCTAAACATAACCCTAACCCTAACCCCCACACGTCTCGGCGAACCCTATTAACCCCTGCACGTCGTCGCCATCGCCGCCGCCGTCGCCGTCGTCGTCGTCGCCACCATCGCCAACACCACCATCGTCGTCACCGCCGTCGCCTTCGCCTCTGCACGCCACCGCCGCACGCCGCACCGCACGCCGCCGCCACACATCGCACGCCATCGCCATCACTCTCGTCGTCGTCGCCGTCATCGTCGTTGTCATTGCCACATGCCATCGTCGCCATCGCAGTTGCCGCCGCCCTTGACTGTGAATTTTGAACTATGATATATATATATGTTAGAATGAGGATGAATTTTTAATGGATATATATTGAATGTTTGAAGACATTAATTTGAATATATTTTGAATGTGTATATGTACTTTGAATGTATATATGTTTGAATGTATATATGGATGTGAATTTTGAATTTAGAATATATATATATGGATGTTTGAATTTAGAATTCAAAATGGACTGTAAATGGACTGTTAATTTTGAATTTTGAATGTTAATTAGTTTTGCATGTGAATTTGATTTAATAGAAGCATTATATGAATTTGATTTAATAGAAGCAATTAGAATTTTGAGTGTTGATTAATATATGGATTGTGAATTTGATATGGACTGTGAATGTGAATGTAAATAGTTATGTAATTTTTTGAACAAATTTTGGATCATTAAACATATCGTGGCTCTATAAAATTTAACTTAAAATGTGACCTTTATCTCCCTCACCATTCCACCTCTGCTCTCATCCACCATGACGGTCGACCATGTGCCCCAGCGGACGCCGCAAGAAAGTTTGTGGCACACAGCGGATGGGTAGTGAGGGATCACGTGCCCATCAACGTAGTGAACTGGCGACGAACCATGACAGGAGGGGATGAACAGAGCTATCTCCCGGACACTGAGAAGGAGATGCTGTGGTCGACAATGCTCCAGGCCTTCACCATCCCAGAGTCAGAACAGGAAAGGGTCAAGGAATGGACGCAAAAGAAGATGGCCAAGCTCTTCAGGAACTTTAAGAAGGAATTACACTAGAAGTACATCCTGAAGGGCCAGACCCCCGACTTTGACAAATTTCCCAAGCTGAGAGATCACTGGGAGGCTTTTGTGGACTACAATATAGAAGAGCAAGCACAAGTGCTTATTGAGAAAAACAAGGCAAACATAGCTAAGAAACAATACCATCACAAGCTAGGGTCAGGCGGCGATCAGAAGGCAGTTCCGAGATGAGAGCAGATGGAAGTCGACCTCCTAGCGAGAGATATCGTTCCGAGCACAGCCAACTGGCTGGAACGATCAAAACACTGGTTCTATGCTCACAGCGTATCGCTCAATCATGCCAATGGATCCGTAATCTACGCCGATGAAATCCAATAAGCTGCCAGAAGATTACAAGACGCAATGAAGGTCTTTTCCTCAGGCTCATTCTAGCCCGATAGAGAGAAGGACGAGCTTGCGCTTGCACTCCAAAACCCAGAGCATCCGGGACGAACGCGAGGAAAAGGCGTCATTCCCTGGACATACGGATTCCAAAAGGACATCCAAAGCTATCAGAGCCGCATGAGGAAGAAGAGAGATCTGGATACGAAGCTAGCAGACATGGAGCTTCGTCTCTCACAAATCGATGAAATAGTGGAAAGAAAGGTAGCCGAAAAGTTGGACCAATGGGACCGGAGCCAGCATGTGAGCCAACCGGATCCGGCGCAACTACAGCAGCAGCCCAGCAGCTGCGCTTCTATAGGCCACGGGATTGAACAGGCCGTACAAGCTCCAGCATACCCGCCATGCCCCGTCGATGAGATCATGCAGCGAACACCTTGTGAGCTGCATATTACATTCAAGAACCTCTCAATCAAGGTATGCTCGTAGTTTTATGGTATATATTCCCTTCAAGAACTTCTCAATCAAGGTTGATTACTAATTAATAAACTCTCTTCTCGTGAAGGTGGCGTCGGGCATGGTGATACCAGTCGAACGAGACATGACCTACCACTGCATGCCTATTCCACAAAGGTACTCAAAAGTCAAAATTGAACAGGTGGAACATAGCTTTCAGGATCTCGAGCTGGATATCCCTGGAGGAGACGGGGAGAGGACGCTAGGAGACACCGCCCACGGGATCATTCTATGGAGCAAGCCCTTCATCGTCTTTCCTAGGCAAGAAGCAGCTCCCGATCCTCCATCTCCGCCACGTGCACCATCTCCTCCGCGTGGACCGTCTCCTCCTCCTCCTTCGTCGCCTCCACAAGCACCGTCTCCTAAACAGTCCCCCACTCTCCAGCCTCCTTTGCCTCCTCCATCACCTCAACGAGCACCATCTCCTAAACGGTTCCCCACTCCCCAGCCTCCTCCGTCGCCTCCTAAGCGTAGAGCTCGCGCTGCAAGATCAATGTCAACGTCAACCAGTTCACAACGAAGCAAGAAGCGAAGACTTGACCTGCTCCCGCCAGCCCCAAAGAAAATGGCGTACGACAAGACTCCAAAGGAGTTGGAAGCGACCGTCCAAGCGAAGGTCAAGGCATATTTCAAGAAGAAGTCTCCTGAGAAGCCTATTGAAATCGATGTGGCGACCAAGTCCTTCTTCAAGAATATGTAATGTATGCTACCGGCTAAACCAGAGCCACAGTTGGACTATGATAAGACACTCAGGAAGGCGCACAACAAGGTGAAAGCAAAGGCCAAAGAGGTCCCATGGGATGCAACCTCAAAAACCCGTTGAAGAGTTGGTGGTGCGGGCACAAAGAGCTGATTTAAGAAAATTTATGGAAGATGCAGGAATATCGATACACCAATTATCCGGATGCGCAACTATCGAGAAGGCTGAGGTGAGATACAAGTATACATTCGGATGGCCTCTTGTCAAGCCGGATGAGGTGAAGAAGCTCCCCCACGCAGATGTACCGCTTTCATCAGTGGTACATGCAAGCTACAAGCAAAGGTATAGAGATGATCACGACGCGGATCAGATGCAACATATTCTTCGAATCAGAAGATGATGTAATGTATATCCGCTTCGAGGACATCTTCGACCTGTACCAATGGACGCCCTCGATGTCTCTGTTATAACCAGGCGGGTTTTATAAGTATCATTCAGTTAAATTTATTTTGTTCCTTAGCTCCTTGTATGTAGATGACTAAAATTCTTTTATCCGTTGTAGAATGGTGATCCACGACTGCAACAAGCGGGGATGGAACAACATAGGATTCATGGACCCCCGCAAAATTAACACGAAGACATTAGATCAATATCCGGCGGATACAGAGGACAACATCTACCGAATGCTGGTGCAGCAGCATTACAAGACATTGATACTTCTGTTGTACCACACAACGTGAGTTCTTACTACTTTTCGTACCAATTTCAATCCGGAACGCATATACAGTTTCATATATGTCATCTCACGCAATTTGCAGATTCCCACTAGGTCCTCTTCGTAATTGACGTTGGTAGCTCGTGGATCCATGTGTATGACTCGATGGATAAACCCGAGTCTACATTCGTAAAAAAATTTGAAGTGTTAAATAGGTAATATCGTCTTAGTTGCTATTGCATATATGCGGTTCTCGGATAATTACTCACTAGCTTCCAACCGAACGTAGGGCATGGGCACGGTTATGTGAGCAGGTTCGTGGGAATTGGAAAGAAAAGCTTGGTGTGAGGATGAATTTTCCAGTGAGTAACATGCTCCAAAGTTATATTGAATCATTAATTTGTTCTAAAATAGAAATGTATATTAAATCTTTCATCGTTTCTCCTTTAGTGTGTAAAACAGGCGTAGGGGACGAACTTGTGCGGCTACTACGTCTGCGACTACATTCACCGCCTAGTTCGAGAAGTCACATGTCCCGCTGATCTGGAAGTACGTATAACAGTGATTCATACATTAAGTCTTAATTTCTTATTGATTTCATATATTTATTTATCATTTTATTCAAATGATAGATTATTTGTGACATAAGGGATAAACTCCCCGACGCAAGTTTCATACAGGCTGCTCAAGAAGAACTGATGGGATTTATCAACGAATAGGTTATTGATCCCACGTGAGTATTATAGTGGGATTGGAGTGGTCGTGGATCCACATCGTAGATAAATATTTGTAATATACGACATAGAACAGTACAAATTAATTAGGAATGTAATATATGTGTATATTTATATGTGTGTACATATTTTGCAAATACATGTATATATTTACTTAATTAAGTGCAGTTATATGTGTGTAAAATATATATTTATACATATATGTATAAATATATGTATGTGTAAAATATGTATGCATGTATATATATAACAAGCAGCAAGGAGCAAAATTTTTAAAAACGGAAAAACACCTTTAGTCGGTACTAAAGATGGCGAAGCCAGCCACGTGGCGCCACCATTTTTAGTCCCGGTTGGTGTTACCAACCGGGACTAAAGATGCATCTTTAGCCCCGGTTATTTCACCTAAAACTAAAGATAGGCATCTTTAGTCTCGCTTTCGTAGTCTCCGTTTGAAACCCGAGACTAAAGGGGGTTACAAACCAGGACTAAAGCCCCTTTCCCCAGCAGTGTAATATTGGTTTAGAGGGTGTAAATTGAATAATTAAATAGCATAGTTTGCTAGGCGCATTAATTTACAAGCGTTTACATGCTTTTCTTGTATAATATTTGCCTCGATGACATGTGGTGTCAGCACTCTTATAGTTTAGGACCTAAACCATTCCCTATATCCATATTGGTCCATGGTTTGAATAGCGGCAATCCTAATTGTTTCATTAAATAAATGGTTATCCAGTGGAGCAAAGAGTTACCCTAGTGAACCTAGGGACAAAGATGAAAACTTTGACAGATGATTCTGAATACCCTGTACATAAAAATACCCTGCCAAAACAGCAATTCATTGTATAACAGAACATCTACCAGCAATTCAATTATCTAAATGACCAAGTATGTTCCGGATCCATTGTATAACAGAACATCTACTGGTGTGAAACTTCATTTGCAAATAGTTAGAACTTGGTTAGTTCAACTCAACACCATCACTATTTCAACCACGGTGATTACAAGATAATTATTCACAGATTCATAAAACATTAACAAACAGAAGAGAAAATGAATTTCAAGAGCTCGATAAACTAATAAGTTGTATACCTTACTTGTCTAAACTTTTGATATACTTGTCAAACACAAAAAAGTGCAACCGGCCACCAGATGAACATGTGAGTGCATCAAACAGATTGTTGGATAGTAACCAAATCAGCTATTATAGGGCATGAAGGTGCTATTCGTGCAAAAGCACCTAACCCAACTGTCTTTTTGTCATTGACCTGAAAATGAACATCAATGGATCATGTGTATGCACAGTCAGCATTTGTTGTGTTTCAACGTCAACGTAGGAGTATTTCTGCATGAAATGATTCCTGGGAGCCAAAAACTCTAAGTACTACAATTTGCTACTAGTATTTGGGTTTTGATCACTGCCAAGTCACTTCCTAAATAGAATTTGCTTCCTGTCTGAATCCAAGTGACATCATCCTGGAATGATAGATCAAGCAAGCTGCAAAAGTGCAAAATTGCAGGTCAAGGTATAGTACATCTAAAACAAAGTTAGATATAGCAAATTAATTGAAGAAGCAATAGGCTCCACTAGCAAACAATACACGTATTTTTTCTTGGAATATTTTTCTGTCACAGGGAGGGAGGAAATCACAAGCAAACAGTGTAACAGAAAATTATAATGAACATATTGGCGTCTTTAACATATTGGAATATTCGAATTTTATGGAAATGAAATTGATTTCTGAGAAATTTCTGTAAAATTATTGGCATCTTTAAAAGAGCTCTTCAAACTGGAATTTCACCCAAGTCTTTATTATAGAACATATGATTTGACCACATCTAGACTACATTTTATTTCATTGAACATACTGGCTAGTATAATTCATAAGAAAATAGTTTAAGGTGATATTACCTCTGGCAATGGGTTTGGAATTGTATAGTCAAAGATTGATTCGGTGCTTAGCTCTAAAGAAGATGAACATGCAATTTCAAAGGTGCATGCAAGAATTATTATATGTATGAAAATTGAAGTCCAGAAGTAACTGCAAACATATTAGGTTTATTTTACCTGATTCTCTAATCCAATCTTGAAGACATATAAGTGCTTCAGTTGTCTCATGAGTCAATCGGCTTCGAAATTCAGATACTACTCTTGATCCAGTGCTAAATGCAGACTCAGAGGGTACTGTTGAAGCAGGAACTACTAAAATATCTTGAGCGATGTGACTGAGTACTGGGAACTCAATAGAGTTCGCTTGCCACCATTTTAAGATATCAAAGGGTTCACTTCGAGGAAGTGGAGGCTTTGAAAGATAATTCTTTAATTCTGATGATGCCACAATCCTTGGTGGGGCAGCGAGGCTCACATGTTGATCCCAATCAGCCAATTCATCACAACTACCTATATCCATCTCAACATCACCACTCCCTTGCTGCATAGACCCAACGTTGATCATTTGCTGGGCATATTCATTGAATAGGGCCTCAAAGGTTGTCTTCAATCTTTCAAGCCTAGGTTTAGCACGACTTCCAAAGGCAGGGCCAAAACGAAACTCAAGAAAGGAATACTTGAACCGGGGATCCAAGATGATAGGTATACGTAGTGCCATCCATGATAGTTTCAACTATTTATTGAACTTGTCCTTCATGGCATTAACCATATCACTAACCCCTTCATTTGCTTCTAATGATTCCTTTTCCAAGGTCCGGATGACTTGCCAAATTCTATGGAAGTACAGATTTGAGGTAGGGTACTTTGTGGCTGATATCACGTTAGTAGCATCATAGAACACCTTCAATAATCTGCAAACTAGATCAGCTCTTTCCCATTCTTCAGGTGTTAGCTTATATTTGTACAATGGATCTTGCAAAGCTTAGAGAATCAAATGCTCTTCTGTATTGTTGTGCTACATCAAGCATTAGAAATGTTGAATTCCATCTGGTCACAACATCACAACTAGGACATTTGCTGCAAGTAATGCCCCGTTGTGTAACAATCTCCTTGAACCTCTTTTTCGATCCTATCCATGTATGTATTTAACACTCTCCTGTGTATTGGTAACAATTCCATCTATGAACTCTAATCGAGCTTGGCATATGAGATTAAGGGCATGCGCTGCACAACGCTGATGCAAAAACTTTCCTTGACCAACTACCTCTCCCTTAGCTAGCAAATTCTCCTTTAGTAATTTTACCATCGAACCATTGTTGCTAGCATTATCCAATGTTATTGCAAATATCTTGTTTTCAATGTTCCACTCTTGAATGCATTTGAGGACAGCACTAAACATTGTTAGACCGGTGTGTGGCGTCTTCAAGACAGAGAACTTGATAATATTTTTTTAGCTTCCAATCAGCATCAACGTAATGACATGTGATGCACATGTATCCCAAAGTCTGGTTGGAGGTCCATACATCCATGGTAAGAGATATCCTTGATTTTGAACATTTGAGTTCTTCCTTTAGAGCATTCTTCTGGTCCTCAAACATTTTCATGCAATCATTTTTCACTGTGCCTCTTGATATCATCTTAAAGAGTGGATTTAAGCTTGAGACAAACTTTTGAATGCCATCATACTCTACAATGCTAAAAGGTAGCTCATGCAGCTGTTGGTGTGAATTTTTTACATGCACTGGCATGAGAGATCTGCTTAAATCCAGTGCAGGTCCAAAATTTGTCGCCTTTGGTGATTGAACGAGCATGCTAGTTGGTTTGATCCTGCAACCAACAAGAAATAAAAGATAAACGTTTGGTTAGGTTACTCGATCGGCTATGGATATTAATAAATATACAATTGCTATCCCAAAGCACATTTAGATTAAGTGATTGGGATAGATCGGTATCAGACAGTATAAATCATTTAAATCCAAAAGTACATTAGGACCATAATTATATATATTCATAACCTAGCTGATGTCGCATATCTAATGTAAATCGGCTAGTACTCTGATATATTTTATAAAAATATATTAATCTGAACTAAATGTGTTAAATTAAGATCAATCGGCTGTTAGTATAACCTAACAGATTGATGCCAAGCATAACCCATTTAAGTAGATTAAGATCTTAATATAAATGGCGGTTCTAATTCATCTAACAGTAATAATACATGAAAAATGATTACAACAGGTAAGACTGGCTGAAACTCTGGTACTATCTCTAATAGTAAACATTGAACCGAATAGATCTGTATAACTCTAAGAGTGACTTAATAGATCAACTTGATACAACATTAAGTACAAAAAGAGATACGAGATCTATTTAGGCTAATGAGAACTCCTCGAGATGGTAGATACGTCATATAACCTAAATCAACCTCTAGATCTAGCTCTGTCGACTGCTATCTTCAAAAAGATATTAGCTGATCGTGAGATAGATCTAGACATTGATCTAGATTATATGCCGCATATGATAAATTAAGCAGTTTATAACATCAGAATTAGAGTATCATGATGATGAAAGCACTAACCCCGACAATACAAGCTACGTGTAACAAGAAATTACCTTGTTCGGAAATCGAAACCGATGCAGCCCGAGAGCAAAGCAAGAACTCGTCGAGAAAATGTAAAACAAAAAGGTTGGCGATGCGCCGAAGTTGTATTGATGTGTGTTGTTGTTTTTACAAGGTCTCGGGTCATATTTATATCCGAATATACAATGAGTCCGTAACGAACATGATTCCTATTATAGATTAAATCTCTAAACAAACTGGTATTATCTCTGAAGGAAACTATACACAATATCCTAACTTAAAAGATACAATTGTCGTTGTAGGACCTTATCCGTAGATGGCAATATCTTTAACACACTTCTGGAAACCGAATCCAATAATCTTTCTTTAAGCTTTCCTTTCGGGATTGGCTCCACGTCCGTCTTCAATCGGAATCGGATATCGGCTATCCTGGTACGACTGAGACTCAGCCGACTAGCTCCACTGCCGATTCGGACATAGCCGATGCGGCCTCTGTTTCCCGCAGATCGCGCGTTTCCTTCGATTCCGCTTCAATCTCTGCTTCAAACTCGGGGATTTGGTTATCAAATTTGGTCGTTAAAAGTAGCACAATCATTCTTACCAACTCTCTTCGCGATACTTCTAGGTCAAAACACTACTTCCCCATACTAACTCCATTAGGGGACATAAAAGTAGCATGGAGTTGATCCACCACTCTAACCTTCTCAAGCCTTATTTTGCATCTTTTCAAATGATTCCGCAAAGCGCTAGTTCCTGCTCCACGCTTGGCACCAATTAAGGTAGTGCAATGCATGCACTCTCCTTTTTGTAATTTCTCCATCTTCATAAATTGGCACATACTCTCGCCATGCCTTTGACCTAAACTTTCTTTTGCCTTCACCAAGCAAGGAACCTGCATCAATTACATTGACATCTTCTTCATCCTTATCATCAACCTCATCGTCAACCTCATTGTGTAGTTCCTCGCCTTCAGTTTCATTGGTAAGATTTCTCGGTGTCGATGGAGACCCTGTGGTCATGAGCCTCACCGCTGGCGCTGCCACTTCCAAAAATTCCAAATCCCTGTCCATCGGTACCATCTCTTCTTGTGGATTGTCCATCTTCTTGCGGGTTGACGAGGAGTCGAGGACAAGCTGCTCACTTTAAACATCTTTCTCTGTAGATTGCAATTAATTTAAGACTAATTTGCTCCCCAAATTAAGATGGAATGGCACAAAGCATTCACAAAGCATGCGATATCACTACACGTATATATCAAGTTAGAATAGCATGCTGCAGATCAGATCAAATCATATAGTAACAAGGAGTTTCTCTTGTGCAAATCATACTGCAGATCAGATTCAAAAGCATTCCATTCTCTTGTGCAATGCAAATGTAATACGTGATTAAGTAGTAGCAGTAATATAGTCACTAGGAGCTGAAGACCCCATGGACGATCTGCAGTATCATATATAACTAACACAGATAAGAACAAAATACGCTGTTCTGAAATGTAGATGGATCACCAAATGAGACAGTAGAACGTCCAAATATATGAATAAGCACAACACAGAGTATGAGCTTAATTATATATACTTGATGTGCCAAAACAACCATGCAAGAACAAGGCTGCCAAAATAATTATAATAATTCACAGAAGCAAAATATTGCCAACAGAACAAGGCTGCTGCCTGCTGGTTTGCTGTGAGCTCAGTATAGTATCATTTAGGACAAGGAATAAAAGAACAGCAAAGGTTATCAACTTCCCAAAGAGTGATGACCTGTTTTGAGAAATCTCAGAGGTTATCAACTTTGATAATATTTTTGTAAGAAATTGTTTGTGGATGGGAGTGACTATGCGAAGACAGCTCCGTCAAAACATGCATATATGCAAATAACTTAGGATTTTTCGTAATAAATCTCACAAGAAAGAGATCAGTTTCAAGCAGAAACTTTTGTTCCAATCAAGACCTTAATTACTTAGTGAAATTACCACATTACGAACCTATATGAATATGAACAAGTATGTTTAGCAAGAACAATTCAGAGCATCTCAAGATGGACATGGGATTTAACCAGAACAATTCAGAGCATCTCAAGATGGACCTGGGAGCCGTGGGAAGAGGACTTAACTCTTGAGGCAATCAAGCAGGCGGAGGCGGGGCTGGCGCCGAGGTCGTGCTGGACACAAGATCTGCCACCCACAGGATCTGCCGTGGAGACGAACCTGGAGGTCGGCGCCAAGGCGGAGAAGGACCCTAGGGGACAAAGCTGGACTCGGCGTGCCCGGCCCCCGCCGCCGCCGCGTCCCCGGGCCGCTGGTGGTAGGATACCGCCACCAGCCACCTGCACACGAGCCTGGGCCACCGCCGGAGCACCGCCGCCGTCCTTGCGAGCCGCCAAGACCGGAGACCCGCGTCGCCCCATTCGTCGGAGCGCCGCCGCCATCCTCACACTACTACAAAAAGGATCATTGGTGTCGCCCCAAAAGGTGCCGGTCAAACCAAATCCGGCACCTATAATGTATATAGGTGGCGGCAAAAGAATAGGTGGTGGTTCGTGTTAAGAACCACCACCTACAGTCTCAAATAGGTGCCGGGTGAACAGTAAAACCGCCACTAGGTGGCGGTTTTACTGTTCACCCGGCACCTATTTGAGACTATAGGTGGCGGTTTTATTGTTCACCCGGCGCCTATTCTTCGCGAATAGGTGGCGGTTCTTATTACAAACCATCACCAATAGTATAGGTGGCGGTTTTACTGTTCACCCGGCACCTATTTGAGACTATAGGTGGCGATTTTACTGTTCACCCGACACCTATTCTCAAAAAACACTATTCCCTCGATTAGTACCATACCGCTCGCCGAACCAGAGCAACAGCAGCTTAAACAGGTCCGTGCCTCGCTCGCTCGTCATGTAGAACCGCTCACCGAACCGCTCGCTCGTGCCTGTAGCTCTATCTCGCGGGCCCACGCCCGCGTGGAAAAATATGGTGGGTCCGGCTAAAGGAGTGGGCCCATAAGAAAAGATTTGGAGCACCTCATTGAATGGTGTTTGGTCCGTATAGGTGTCCGATAAATAGGTGTCGGTTCTACACGAACCGACACTTATTTGCCCGAAAAGGTGCCGGTCGAAGAACCGACACCAATGACCAAAGTCATTGGTGCCGACCAATAGATGCCGGTTGAGAAAACCGGCACCTAAGGGGGTTTTCCAACCGGCACTTATGAGACATTCTGTACTAGTGTCATGACCCGCGTGACGCCCCTCACCCCTTGCCCGGCCCGGCCGCCACAAGAGTCAGAACTGGAGCGAATCGATCCGGTGCTTCACAGGGTTGTAGGGGTCGACCCGTTTGGCCCATTTAGTTTTTGATCAACCCTAAAGGCCCAATGAAGCATATTTGTGGATAGGTTCAGTGATAAATGGGCCAAACCTAACCATTCCCAGCTTATAGTCTCTAAGCAAAACACAGAACCTATCATGAGACAAATAAGCATTACCAAACAAGTGTTACCATGAAAAACGAACCAATATCCAACTTTTGGCCAAGAATTTGGCCAATATCGTAGTTAGTTTTAGTATATCCCAATCGTGTTAACATCTAGATGTTTTGACATGATTATAAAATATTTACTTGCTAATAAATTGGGTTGTCTATCTCATTTTAAATTACAATAAAAATCAAAAAGGTTGTGAGGTTTTAATCAAGATGACAAGAAGCAAATCAATAAAAAATTAAAGAGCTGCAAGCTACAGAGTACCGCAAGACCAATTAGAGAGTAAGGACTATGCACCTACTCCATATCTCAGTATAGAAAAAATGCTGGTCAATAAGCCACAACTTATACTGATATTGTGGCCCACATTTGAATCACAACCATTATTGTCTTTTAGAAGTAGTATAGATTTGTTTTCTCATGCTCTCATTTTTTAGTGCGAGATCAGTTTTTTAGAGGGTGAGCTGCTTGGCTTAATTTCATTGCAGAAGCATGCCATTTGGCTTATGTGGTTCAGGGTAATACCGTGGATAGTAATACCATTCTCTAGCTTTTCCAACTTTTTTTATCTGAGTGATGCTTGGGATGCTACATCACTGTAAACAATTGTAACCTGTGCACCACTAAACAAAATCACGCTTGCTTCGGGCTTTTTTTAGTGTGTGTGTGTGTGGGATAGGTAATTAGGCAGTTTTTTGCCTAGTTGGAGGGGTAGTTTGCCGGGTTCGTAAATTGATGATAGCATTTTAGAGAAATTTGATAGGTTGCAGGAGAGAAATCAAAATTTTCCAATATTAAAACAAAACCTTATGGCCATTGGCTGACCAACACTAGAATCTATTGTTCATATGAACGTTGCATTAATTCATTAACGCAAAGAATGAAAATATCCCTCAAATTACTGTATACTCTCACTTGTAAGATCTTATCTAAACAAAAGTATTGGATGAACAAGTAATGTACGGCTGTAAGGAAAATTATTTGGATATCGTATCCTTTCTAATAATATGTAAACACAGCTTGCAGGAAATGGCATAAACATGCTAACCCAGTCATGGTATGGGAGCAGCAGCAGTTACATAACATATGGTACCAAAAAATATGGAGAACACAAATAAACATATTGGCAACGAGAGGCAGAACAGCACTTACATGGACCTCCAGCATTTCAACGAAAGGGGCAACCCTCAGAACAGAGATTAGATTAAGAATCTTGTCATTCTGTTGAAATGCTATGTTCACTAGCAGCTGCAAGTGCCTTAGCTGAGCAAAGTTGCAAGGGTTGTCCCACAATAATTGTGCCTAAAGACAGAATAAAATCACTTACTAGATTATATTATAAGAACTAAATGATCTAATTTCATGGTTTTCAGAACACAAACCTCAAGTTGTAGTGAAATAATAATAAAATTGAGATTTTGCACATCTTGAAGCCCATTGAAAAGGGCATCAAGGGCAGGACGAAGAAATGCCTTGAAGAAGAAAATTTTTCCATATTTCAGCTTCGAAGAATGATTAAGGAGAATAGGCACAATGCCTCCACTATATATAAAGGTAGCAAGTTTTACAGCATGGAATTGTATCTTTGTTATCCTGCACCATTCGATCTGTAAATATATATAGTAGGCGAGGTAATGGACAGTCCACTGTCACTTCATCATTCAGATGGCATCTGATTATTCTTAGCCACTCAAGGTTATAGCAGCTCGATAACATATCCTCCAAATCCTTTCTTCTAACATGAAGTAATCTAAGATCAAGCTTTTTTAGCTCACGGAAACCTCTGATATGGGAGATGGTTTGAAAGAAACGAAGCAAAGTTGTATGCGCTGAATACATGATATGCTTTTACCATCTAAAACTTCGAACGGAAACATGTAGCGTTCATCATGCCTCGATAACTCTTCTGGCACTAAATCAAGAGCTAAGCTTTTTGTCTGTGATGAAACAGAAAACCTATCTAATTATTAAGGTGTTCAACTAGTTTGCTATTGAAGCCAACTTTGACTTGAAGTTCTTCAAACACCTTTCCTTGACACTTTTGCAAAATTGCATTAACATTATCGATGAATCTCTCAGTGCTTCGTCTTGGCTGAGACTTGTTGCCGCCAAACATTTCAATACCATTAAACCGTAACTTGGCGCAACTAGTCCAAATATATCTCCAGTCACTCGACAAAACACTTGTCTTAGCAGCCTCTTTTGGAGGCAGTTTTGACAAAATTGTGCATAGCACATCCTGGGTCAGACAGAGGAAGCAAATCTTCAACTTTAGAAACCCCATTTATAGTCAACACCGAAACCAAAAAAGGAAGTCTGACTTACCTCGCTAAAGGTCTTGTAATTTAGCTCCTGGCCTTCCGTTCTTGTAGATTGGTATACGATATTCTTGGTTTGATGTCGTATATGTGTGTGTAAGATTGTTCCTCATTTTGCAGCTGAAAGAAAATGATGTTAGGTCCGTAACCTGAATCACCTGATATGAGATTAGTGGATACCATTGAGCAAAATAATCAGATACTACCAAACATGTATGTAATTCATCAAGAGACTGAGAAACCAAACATGTCCTTAACCTGATAATAAGTGGATTGCGATCAGCAAGAGACTGAGATACAAAACATGTAATTCAGCGAAGCATGTTTAAACCCTAGTGCTCTACAATATCTCGTTTTGACAGCGAGAAGCACCGCAATCCTTATAGCTGCTCCAATTTCTAGCCCCCAACGTTAGAACTAGTCTTTACTAATGTCAGTGTTCTTTGGCGTGATAAGGAAAAAAAACTTGGTTAATTTTGTATCATAAACATCACATCTTGGGTTGCTTTGGCATGTTAAATAAAACACATATTGCTGCCTACCTATCATCAAGCATTGTGCACCTTTGATGCACAGAGAGTAAATCGGTATAGAAAAGATTGTACAGACAAAATTTTTAAAAAAAGATTCGTGCGTAGTAAATCGGAGAGGAACCAAACCTATAGAGGAACGGGGTGCTTGGCACTCGTCGTTGCAGGATGCTGTTGATGATCATGATGATCACCTCTCGAACCTCCAGTGAAGCCAATCAGAAGAATCGACTGCTGCTGCAGCGGCGGCCAAGCGATATGGCTAGAAACTGCAGTGGAAGAGATGTGGCGAAACAGGTCAAAGTGTCCGGCGGTGCGGCCCCGCGCGCGCGGGAGAGTTTACCAGGAAAAGACGAGACCGAATCCTAGGGGACAACGGTGAGAGAGAGAGGGCAACCGAGTAGTGCAGCGTTCCGAACTCTGAATTTTAAATAGTAGAGGAGGAGAGAAATACTGTGGAATATGGATGATTGTATTGTGCCTCGAGGGCCGATATATATAGAGATTATACGGAAATATACTATAGATAAGAAAATACTAACCAAATCAATTCTATCCTAATATTTCTACATCTACTATATAGACTATAATATCCCTCACAGTCAAAGCATGAGCAGCGTGGACGCTTAGACTGAAGAAGAAACCGACGAGAGTGCTCAACACGGATGACAGTCTTTTGTCCCATAGTCGATGTAACCAAAGCAAAAAAGCCGTGGTCGATGAAGCCGTGCGTAGAGTAGTCGTGGTCAGTGAAGCCAAAGTCCGGAAGCTAATATCGAGGACGCGCAGATGTCAACGAATGATGATGGACGACGCAAACCCGTTCTGTGAACGGGAGAAAAAAAAGAAGATACAAGCAGCAGCAGTAGCAATCACAGTAGGCCCAATCATCACATGGCTCATCAATGGATGACCTCACGGCACAGCCTGTTCCTCAACTCAGAGTCCTCATCTCCACATGACCGTAGAGAGAGAGCAGAAGCAGAGCTAGCCGAGCAGGGAGAGGAGCCGAGCCTCCCGTACGGCGCCGGTGGGGAACAGGCGGAGGGAGTTGGCGGGTGGAACAGAGGCTGGTGGAGGGTGCCGAGGCCGGCACCATGACGGACGGCAGGAGGCAGGGCCCTGTCAGCCTGGCCAGCGTGGTCGGAGGGCCGGCAGAGCAAAGTCGCAGCAGAGAGAGACGACGGGGTCGACCAGGAGGAGATGACCCAAGGCAACGGCACAGCGGGCGACGACGAGGTGAAGAGAGAGTTTCTTTTTTTCACTTTTAGTCTTTAGGCTAGTGATGTGAGGAGTTAGGTTAGAGCTTCTACTCGGTTCCCAAGTCATCATTGGTGAGTCGGATATAGCTATTCCATCTTACTTACCTTGTACAACTTTTCTCTATTCAATATATTTATATTATTGTATAGTTGAGTATGGTTCATATGCTAGTTGGTGGTTACATGTTCCATCCATAGTTTATATGATAATTATATCATGGTTAGACGAGTAATTCTATTGCCATGATCATGATTCAATGTGCAATTAGGATGTAGCTATGCTCTTGTCTTAGTCATTGATGCCTAGGGAGGCAACAGTATTTATGGCAATGTAAACACGATGCTTAGATTGTTCCATATACATTGATTATGGTCATATCCCATGGGTTGTAGAGGTAGACAGCAGGTGGTGACAGCTCTATTCGTCCTTTGTAATCCTTCACGTTCGGGTATGACGTAGGGTGAACAGTAAGAGATCAACTCTAGGTGGCAGGCCGGACCACTAGAGGCAGTAACCTCGAAGACCTGGGAGCATAGAACTATGTACTAACCATGGACATAATTGTTTATATACTCTATATAATTATATTAGAAGTACATTAAAAACTTAGCTCTAATATTATACTCTTCACTTAGCATTAGTATATTATTTATTAGGACTCTTCTATATGTGTCACACTACCCCTTTATCATTTACCTCTTACCCCTGCTTGGCCTTTGGTAGCTCAAATATAACATATGAATATTCATAGTACTTAGTATTCTCTTCTCAACTATCATATTCCTTAGGGATAAAATATGATACCCTGGAATACTCCTAGGTGAAATGCTGCAATGGTATGTCTGTGCACTTATGGATTTATCTCTGACCGTAACAAATACCAACAGCGTGGCAGATCCTATATCTGTGGGGCAAATTATACACGATGTTGCATTGGCTCTAGGCTACTCAAGGGTCAAAGTTGACGATGCGCCAAGCCAATATAGAAGGTATGGGTTGGAGTTTCCCTCAGAAGAAGAGGTTGACACTCTTGGCGCTACTCTCCATAACGTGATCGTATGGCCGAAACGCTACATCTTTATCACGTCGAACGATGGGGCAGGTGATCCAAGCGAAGACAGTTCCAGCCGTTAGAGCGGTCG
Source organism: Oryza australiensis (assembly GCA_019925245.2). Lineage (NCBI taxonomy): Eukaryota > Viridiplantae > Streptophyta > Magnoliopsida > Poales > Poaceae > Oryza > Oryza australiensis. The sequence goes on from JAIFGZ020000436.1 coordinate 2,266,165, forward strand.
AGGTCCAGATCTAGCTCCTTCACCTAGATAGAGGATCCCTAACCCACCCCCTTGTCAGAACACACTGAATCAACCATAGCCTCCAGAGATGTCCCAGAGTCCAACCTTACTCAGAAAAAACGACTCCAACAACAAGTGCATCGCAAAGGTTTGGTTCATTGAGCAAGTCACGACTCCCACCAACTATGCCGGAGCCCTAAAAAGCCTGACGAACCAAAGATTCCAATTTGTAAGAAAGAGATCGATCATTTCATCAAGTGCGCACAACCAAAGCCACCTAAGAAACTTATATCAGACTTCCAGAGAATTGTTAGAAATAAGGATCTGCAGACTCAGGCTAGGGAGTTGTTCGTTTCAGAGAAAGCGTCCGAGACAGAGGCATTTTGTAAGTCAACTGGTTTACAAAGCATTGATGGTTTAGATAATCTTCCAAAAGCCGAGGTGGTACTGCAGTTCCAACATGGACAACCCATGGAGCTTGACTCAGAATTGAAGAATTAGGAACTCAAGCACGATGGCTGCATAGATGATATTTGGAGAAGGCTGCAAAGGGTGAACAAATGATTTATGCATACTACGCCGACATGGATTTTCACCACGACTCCAATATATGCTTTATAGAATTTTACGAACTCTTCAACCTGTATCAAAGAAGGAAACTCGATGTTAACATCCTCCAAATGTGATCATTGTGAGTCATTTGATATCTTGTCCTTAATCCGGCTCCCTGGAAAAATATCTTAGTAGTTCTCAACCGTGTTCTCCTTTTGCACGCATTGCTCTTGTCAGTGTAGAAGCATGAATCATAAGGTTGCTTTTCTAGACCCAACGCTCATGAACTTCAACAAGCAATTGACCTTAGAAGCTGAAATCGATAACTATCTCTACAACGCCCTCATCAAGCTAAATTCGTGTGACCACATTCTCCTACCATACCTTTCCTATTAAATGACTATCATCGATTTCCAGTTTAGCTTGCTCTCCATGCATATGATGTTATTGATACATTGTCCTATGTGCAACCATCATTGGGTCCTATTCATAATCAATATCGACGATAGTAAGATTTGCATATATGGTAGCATGAGGAAAGTGAGAGCATACTACCCAACTCTTGTAAATGCACTAAATATAGCATATGCGAGGTACTGTAGGTCTAGAAGAGCGTACGGGAGATGTGCGGTGGATGCAACAACATTTTGGATCTTTGAACATGAATTGATCCTTAGACAACCAACCGCCACTAGCCTCGGTGGGTTCTACCTCATGTGGTACATGCTATATTATGTAGAGGAGAGGCACCATCACCCTAATGAGGAGGTATGACATCTTTAAGAGACTGAAGTCATAAATTAAACAATTTTTTATACTATTAAGTAAATTTTTATGTCTTTCATCCTTGTGTTTGCAGAAATTGGGTCTTGATACAAGTGAACTGCTACTGCACGTCATCAAAGGTCTCACCGATAAGCTTTGCAGGTTCAACCATAATCGTGTCATAGACCCAGCTGACAATTACAACCTCAACAAACACCCATCACAAGTGCAATCTGGATGTGGATGTAGATGTGGATGTGATGTGGATGTGGATGGGGTCGTGGAATTGACGTAAATTTGGATGTGGCTATGAATGTGAATGAATTTATTTGAATGTGAATGAATGTGGCTATGAATTTGGATGTTGATAAATGTGAATGTGGTTGTATGTTGATGAATGGATGTTAATTGATTGGAGTTTCTGTTATTTTGTGATTTGTATGTAAAATTGATAGGTCCTATCATTTTTTTCTTACCAACATATAGGTGTCGGTTTTCATTACAAATCGGCACCTATAGTCCTTGCCACGTGTCTAGGCCATTGAACAACCGGTACCTATATGTTACATATAGGTGTCGGTTATTCTAATGAACCGGCACCTATATGCTACTTATAAATGCCAGTTATTCTAAAGAACTGGCATCTATAAGGTAACCACGTGGCAAGTTAGTTTTGAACCAGCACCTAAATTCCATATAGGTGCCTTTTTTAGATAAGAACTGATACATATATATCTTATAGGTGCCGGTTCTACAATTAAAACCGACACCAATAATCGAAGTCATCCGTGCAGTATGCTGGGTGTGGTTGGGATATTTGACATCTATGACCGGGTTTTAATCGATACCATGTCCTTTTATGTAGTAGTGGATGATCATCTTTCTGATGCCATACGGGTCGGAAGTGCCCACCGCAACGAGCCCAATCGAGGAGCGCACGTCAGCGTGATGTGTGCTGGCTCGTCATCACATGCAACATGCATGGACATCGCATAGAAGAGATCATGAAATAATCATAGACCAAACAAGCATATATACTTCTAAGTTTACCATCACTGCACATATTGTGTGCCAAGTGTGAAGAGCCAGGGTGACAAACTTATTTTTTCTTCGCTTCATTGTTACGGAAACCCTGTATAGTTTCGGTTTGCAACCCCTTTAGTCTCAGGTTATAAACTAAGACCACAAAAGCAAAAGCGGGACTAAAGATCATTGGTAACACCAACCAGAACTAAAGATGGAAACGCCATATGGCTGGCACAACCATCTTTAGTCCTGGTTGATACCTGGTTGGTGTTACCAACCGGGACTAGGGATCTTTTTTTTAAAAAAAATTGCTCCTACTGCTTGCTGCTTGTTTATATATTATGCATATATATTTGTAAATACATATATATATATGCATAATATATATATGTATACTATAGATGGTTCTTTTAAATTTTGCTCCTGCTGCTTGCTGCTTGTTTATATATTATGTATTTATATGTGTAAATACATATATATGCATAATATATATACGTAATATGTATATATATGTAATATATATTTATACATATATGTGCAATATGCATATATATATGTATAAATATATATTTTACACACATATATGCACTTAAGTAAATATATACATATTTACCAAAATATGTACACGCAAATATAAATATATAAATATATTACATTCCTACTTAATTTGTAATGTCCTATATAGTATATTACAAAATCTAATCTATGAGGGGTTGATCGATAGGACGTCCATCGTAGTGAAACTCTCCCACGGGAACAATAAACTGCTCATTGATAAATTCCATCAGTTCTTCTTGAGCAACCTCTATCAAATCACCGTGGGAGAGTTTGTCCCTCATGCAAATAATCTGTCATTTGAAAAAATAAGAAATAAATATATAAAATCAATAATAAATCGAGATATAATGTATGAATGATACTTATACGTACATCCAGATCCTTGGGACATGTGACTTGGTGAACTAGGCGGTGAATATAGTCGCAGGCGTAGTTGCCGCACAAGTTCGTCCCCTGCTCCTATTTTGCATACTAAAGGAGAAACGACCAGATATTTAATATACATTTCTAGTTTATAACAAATTAATTATTAAATATAATTTTTGAGCATGTACTCACTAGAAATTTCGTTTTCACAACGAGTTTTTCTTTCCAAGTCCCGCGGACCAATGAATGCGGCCCATGGCCTACGTACGATTGCAAACTAGTGAGTAATTATCCGAGAACGACATAGTATAGCAATAGCAACTAAGATGGTATTACCTGTCTATCACTTCAAAAATCTTTGCGAATTTAGACTCTAGTTTATCCATTGAATCGTAGACACGGATTTTGCATGAGGAAAGGTCAAAAAGGAAAAGCACCCAATGGAATATGCAAATTGCGTGAGAAGATATATATGAAACTACATATGTACGAGATGGAAATTGGTACGGAAGGCAGTAAAAACTCACGATGTGTTGTACGACAATATTATCCAGGTCTTGTAATATTGTTGCGTCAGCATATGGACGATATTATCCTCTGTTTCCTTCTCATAATGTTCTATCATGTCCATGTTAATTTTACGGGGGTCCATGAATCCTATACTGAACCATCCCCACTTTCGGCAATCTTGGATCAACATTCTACAATGGATAAAAGGATTTTCATTAGCTACATACAAGGAGCTAAGGAACAAAATAAATTTAACTAAACGATACTTACGAAACCCAGCAGCTAAGAAGAGAGATGTCGAGGGCATCTTGCTGGTACAGGTCGAACACATCCTCAAAGCGGGTCCACATGATGTCATCTCCTTGGAGAAAATCTACGTTTCTGATCTGCACACGAGTATCTCTCTACCTCTGCTTGAAATTTCCATGTACCACATATGGAATCGGTAAATCTGTGTAGAGAGAGTTTTGACCTAAGAAGGCCTAACAAGAGGTTCACCGAGTCTAAACTTGTATTTCAAATTCTCTTTTGTCGCCTTTTTGATTTCTATGTCTCCAAACACTTATTCCCTCGTTAGCCCCGCCTCTGCCATAAATTTTCTTAACTCATCTTCACCAGGTGGCAGCAAGGGCTCAAGGGATTTTTGTAGTTGCTTCCCGAGCTATGGGACATATTTCGCCTTTCCTTTCACCTTCTGAAAAGTTTTCTTCATTGTTCTGTTGTAGTCGAATGGTAAGACCGGTTTGACCGGTGGCATGCACATCTTCTTAAATAAGGCCCTAGCCTTCGGGTTGATAGGAATTGGCTTTTCAGGACTCTGACGCTTGAAATGCGCCTTCACTTGCGCAGCTACGATCACCGCATTCTCCTCGGGAGTGCAGTCATACGCCCTTTTCTTTAGAGCGTGGAGCCTTGGCTCGTCAAGTCTTTGCTTCTTTGTTTGTCTCATTGACCTTGATGACGCGGCTCGAGTTTTGCGCATAGGAGGCGGAGGAGTCGGTGACCGTTTAGGAGTCGGTGCTCGAGGAGACGACGGAGGAGTCGATGACCGTTTAGTAGTCGGTGCTCGCGGAGGCGACGGAGGAGGCGAGGGAGGCTACAGAGTCGATGACCGTTTAGGAGTCGGTGCTTGCGGAGGTGACGGAGGAGATGGAGAAGACGGTCCACATGGAGGAGACGGTACACATGGAGGAGACAGAGGAACGGAAGCAGCTTCTACCCCAAGAAACACGATGGATGGCATGCACCATAGTATGATTGCATGTGTTGTGTCTCCTAGTGTCATCTCCTCGTCTCCTCCAGGGATATCTAGTTCGAGAGCTTCAAAGCCTCGTGCCACCTGTTCAATTTTGACCTTAGAATACCTAGATGGAACGGGCATGCAGTGATATGTCCTGTCTCGTTCAACTGGTATGGTCATGCCCGATGCCACCTTCACGAGAAAAGAGGTTTAATTAGTAATCAACCTACGCACCAGCTTTCACAATGTACAAGACATATATCATAAAACTACGAGCATACCTTGATTGATAAGTTCTTGAAGGGAATATGCAGCTCACAAGGTGTACGTCGCGTGATCTCACCAACGGGGCATGGGGGTACGTCTTTCGCTTCAACAGCCTATTTGAGTACTTAGCCTGTAGATGCGCAGCAGCTGCACTTGCCTGAGGGGCTCACCATGACGGGTGGTACTTCTGCTTGGCTATGATGGCTCCACAGTTCAGCCATCTTTTGTTCCACCTGTCTGGACACATCCTCTTGAATCTTGTGCTCGTAGGCTGTGAGTCGGTGCTCCATATCTATTAGCTTCGCCTCCGTATCTCGCTTGCTCTTATATGTTTGGAGGTCCTCTTGGAATCAATATTTTTAGGGAATGACACCTCCTCGCGTTCGTGCTAGATGCTCAGGGTTCTGCAGTGCGAGCATAAGCTCGTCCTTCTCTTTGTCGGCCTACAATGAGCCCGAGGCAGAGGCCTCCACTGTGTCCTTCAATCGGTTGGGGGCTTCTCAAATTGCATCACCGAATATCAGGGAGCCATCGACAGGATTGAACGATCCACCATGAGCGCAGTACCAATGCTTCGATCATTCTGGCCAATCAACTGTGGCCGGAACGATATCTCTTGCTATAACGTCGACTTTCATTCGCTCCTATCTCGGCATTGCCTTATTATAGCCGCCTGACCCTAGCCTGTGATGGTACTGCTTTTTAGCGGCATTGGATTTGTTTTTGTCAATCAGCGCTTGTGCTTGCTTTCCTGTCTTGTATTGGTTTCGGCAATTCCAGCAATTCGTACGTTGATTTTGGCAATTCGTCTCCCTCTGGAATAATGTTCTTCATGAGTTTTAGTAACTCGCCAAATGCCTTGTCACTTACACCATTTTTTGCCTTTCATTGCAATAATTTCAGTGTGGTACCCAACTTTTTGTGCCCCTGCTCGCAACCTGGGTACAAGGATGTCAAACCCTGGGGTGTTTTGCCCTTTTAAAAATTTAAAGAAAAATCAAAAAGAAAATAGTTGGAAATTAACCTAGAGCGAACAAATAATTTTGAAAGCAAAAGTCTAAATGAAAATGGCATGGTAGGATTTTTCCTAAATTCTACATGTCAAAAATACACTAACATGATTTTTAGTGGAATTTTCATAGCACTATAAATAATTTTTAATCAATTAAAATTAAAATCGGAATTAATAAATCTCAAGAAATCATTTTTCTCTCTCCTCCCGTCCTTTTTCCCGCCCAAACCGCCTGTGGGCCATCGGCACGAGCCGACGGCCCAGTCCTCCCGCGTGCCCGCGCCTCCCCTCTCTCCCTCGTGGGCCGGCCGAAGGCCGCGGCCTCCTTAACCCTTGTGCCCGAAAAATAAGTCTGTTCCCCCCTTCTTCTCCGGGACCCTGATAGGTGGGGCCCACCTGTCCGGCCCGTCTTCAACCTCCAGCCGCCTCGCCCGGCGCCATTTCCGACCGCCCGCCCGCGCGGATCTCGCGCGACCGCCTCCTCCGCGCCCGGATCCCGCCGCCTTTATTCCCCCGCCCCTCCCGCCGGCTTTAACCACCCCGGCCGTCGCTCCCGCGCCCCTAATGGTCGGAGTTAATCACCACCATTAAACCCCAAAATCTCTTCCTGTCTTAACTCCTGCGAGCTTTTACTCCCCGTCCCGGCCACCACCGACCTCTCCGTCCCCTTTAAAAGCCACCCCTCGGCCTCCCCGATCTCCCCACGCCCTCAATCGAGCTCACACCTCTCTCTCCCGCTCTCGCGTCGTGCGTCCTCATTTCGGAGCTCATCGCCGGCGTTCAGCCGTGATTCCCCGCTGTCCGGACCACCTCGGACCTCGCCGCCGCCTCATCCCTCCTCCTCGGCGCCTGATTCACCTCGGCCACCCCTTCCGCTGCCTCCCACCGTCGCCCTCGCCGCCGGCGCCGTCATCCTCCCCACCTCCGGCGTCCCCACGGTGAGCCACCCCCCCGCCCTCTCGGCCGCTCGCGCCACCGCTCGCGCGCGCGCCGCGTCGCCGCGCTCGCGGGTGCGCGCAGCCCGCCGCGCGATCCGTGGCACTCGCGCCTCCGCCGCGTGCGTCCTCCCGCCCGCCCGATCCGCCTTGCGGTCGCGCCGTCCATTCCCATGCCCGCGTGGCACGCCACGTGGTGGCCACCTCGGCGCCACGTGAGCGCCACGTGGTGCACCGCCCCCTCCTTGACCGTGGACCCGATCCACCGTGGACCGGTGCTCCGCGGCCGACATCGCATTCGCGCCGACGTCGGCCCTAGCCACCGACGTCATTCCCTTGATTTATTCCGCAATAAATAATTAAGGATTTTTCCTATTTTAGTAAAAACACATTAGCTCCGTTTATGCCCATTCAAATTTCATTAAATAAATAAAAATGCCAATAACCCATTAAAATGGTTTTGTTCCCTGTTTCATTGGCTTTTTAGCTTATTTTGTTGAAGTTCTTTGTTTGCCGTGTAGATCCTGGTAGTTCTGCCGACCCGGTGTATTTTGAAGTTGTTGTAGAGTTCCCGCAAACCGAAGAGCAAGGCAAGTCATGCTTTATTATTGATCATATTGCTCCTATTTTTGCTAAAACACCTGTTTTAATCTATTAAATTGCATTTATTTTCGAATGTCATCTCATGGGGAATATTACACCATATGGTTAGATTTAAGCCTTAGGCTTGCCACCCTATCCCCTTTGATAAATTTGGGATAATAACATGACTAGCTTATAGGTCTAGGTTATGCTTGGACTAGCTTAGACTCACTAGCACACTAAATGGGTCATTCTCATCTAATATACCTCTCCAGAATATTTGTTCGAAAGAGAGATAACTGGTGAACTTTGTGGACCGGAGTAATAACTAAAACTTGACAAATGGTGGGCTGTGGGCGCTGTGGTTTTGGATAGTGGTGCCCATGGCATTTAAGGACCGGTTCATGGGAAACCCTCGGAAGAATGACCGTACAAACCACAAGCCAGAATGGGTAAATGGTGGGTCCTGTAATGTAGCCCTTCCTAGCCGATGAGCCCATGCAAGGTTGAGCGTGATGGAGTTGCAGTCGGTCGGGGGCTTACCGGTTGCTAGGCTGCCGGATTCACCATGGCACTCGGGGGGGAGGGCTGCCCATGGCCCAGGAACGGGAGTGGGGGCGAAACCTTGATGTGGTTCGCTTGGTTAGCTAGGGGTTATACGAAAGGTCCTATCACAGTCCCTTTCCGGGGTACCGTGGCGGTATTCCGATGCATGGGAAGCCGTGTTGTGGGGCTGTGTCTTGTGGGTATAGTTGTACACCTCTGATCAGATTAAAGCTATTCGAATAGCCATGCCCACGGTTATGGGCGATCAACCGACTTCACCGTGATTAGTCCCACACTTCTGAAAACCTGTTAATTTGACCATGGCTAGTACAGTTGGATGGTTTGGGCCTCTCTCAACGTGGGGATAACGTTGGAAAGTGTTGGATTTAATATGAATTAATTTACCTTTTTCATATTCTTGTTCAAAACTCCTTTTGTTTGCTAAAACCCTAGCTGTTTGTGCTAAAAGCAAACCCGAGCCAAATCCTTGTCTTCTCCCTTGCATTTGTAGCCTCTCTCTTCCGGTATGACTTGCTAAGTACGTGGAAGTACTCATCCTTGCCTCTTCACCAGAACTTGAGCAAGAAGCCGAAGAAGATGATGAAGTTGAGTAGGTTTTGTCCTGCACTCTGGAAGGTGCCTGTGCAAGGGTTGAAGCCACGTGGCTAGCGTCAAGCTTAGGCTTAGGCCCCTTTTCTTTTTCCGCTGCTCTTTTGTAATCTTTTTGTAATGTTTCTAGGACGTGGAACTGTAATATCAATAATTATCGTATGTGTACCCTGTCTGGTCCTAGACAGGATATTAATACACATATAGCTTTGGAAATTCTGGTCTGAATTTCTGGGCGTGACAAGTTGGTATCAGACCCAATTCCAGACCGTAGGAAAAGCCAAATGGAAAACCTAGCAGCCCTCTGAACTTCTTCATATGCATAAGTCCTGGCGTTTGGAGTTGTTTCGGGAAAATGGGTCGGTGTTTCCTTGGGGTTGGGGAGAATCTTGAGCCTTTTTCAGAACAGGAAATTTCAAAAACCAGGTCAGTCTAAGTGATAGGACTTTGAAGCTAAATTTGAAAAAAAAACATTTACAATCTTATTCAACCGTCAGTCGGGATCTCTCTAAGGGAGCAAAGTCCTAAGTCAAGATAGGAGGGAATGGCCGCTGATTTTAGTATAACTAAGCATCAATTTTAAGCATTACCTCATCATCTAGGGGATGTCGTTAGAAGTTTCACTTAGCCTCATGAAAATGTTTCTCAAAAACCCTTCTTTTCTTGTTTACTTCATTTGAGTCCTTTACCATTTATCTAACTTGAGTTTGAGCATGCATTGATCCCCTACCTTGTCTTCTCTAGATGGCAGGCCGTCCCGTCACCAACAACGGTCATGGTCTGAAGGGTTTCGTCACTGAACTGGCAAGGATGGCTTTGGCAGTAGGCTATCTTGGTGCACCCGAGCACACCGTCGTCTCACCTTTCAGCAGCGAGTTGCCCCATCAGGTCCGTTTGGAAGTGCACAGTTTCATCGACACCAACATCCCGAACATGGTCACTGCTTCGGGAGGAACGGATGAGCATGCCTGCCAAGTGGCTGCTTACCTGATGCTGGCCCGGATGAGGGGGATGCATGACTACCATCTCTGCCACTTTGCCTACCGTTTCCATCCTCGGCGCTGAAGCTTGTCGGTGGTCAGCTCCTTCCAATCCGCCGAAGGGGAGAATGACACCACCTTCTCTCACATGAGGACTGTGATTGAAGGGTTGGACAAGATGCATTCAGATCTTCATATGGCAGCCAAAGCCCTGAATGACCAGAAGATTCCGAGGATCAAGAGCCCGAAGGATGAGGTCGATCGCCTCAAGAAAGAAATCGCCATCCTGAAATTGCTTCCACCCCCAAACATCCTTCGGATCAGGATCACGCCTCGGAAGAACACCAAGCCTCCGGTGCGAATGCAGCTGGCGCCCAGGATTCCCCTTCCTGCTTTGCCACCTTCCCCAGCTCCTGCACCAGTGCCGGTCCTTACTCCTGCTCTGGTCCCCGCTCCAACCATGAGTAGAGGAGGAGGATGGATCACTGTGTCCAGCAGCAGCAGAGGCAGTAGCAGTGGCAGCTCCAAGATCCCAGGCAGAAAAGAGGAGTTAGCAAGTTCTCGAAGCTGCTCGAAGGAAAAGGAAGACGGGAACTCCCAAGGGAGTGGTTTCGACTCCACCGACCGCGGAAGCTGCTCCGACCCCTAGAGTGTTGCCACCCTTAGTTTACCGTTTTCCCTAGTTTTCATGCTTGTTTAATTGTTGTGGGGTAGCGGTCAACCTGTATCAAGTGTGGGTATGGGTTGTCCAGTTAAGGATGTTGAGTGTGTTTTAAGTGTTTTAATAAAGAACATACCAAAACAAGTAATAAAGTTCAGCTTCTCAGTCCAATCTGTTTTACTCCTTCTCTCGCCTTATTCGTTCCGCTCCTTCAGATGGTGAACACTAGGAATGGCAGCACCAACACCAACTCTGAGTCAACAGAAAACAACACCAGGGCTAATGGCAACACCCCACCTCGTCCACCCTAGAACATCACCTTGGCTCAAGTCTTAGCCAACCAAACCCAAATGATGGATGTAATGATGCAGCAAATGCAACAGCAGCCTCAACAGATGCAGTTGCAAATGATGCAACAGTTTCAACAGCAAAACCAGAACTATAACGACCAGTTCGCACCGCCACCTTCCCCACAAAACAAACTGTCAGAGTTTCTCCATGTCCAACCCCCAACCTTCTCTAGCACCACAAATCCCATGGAAGCCAATGATTGGCTCAATGCCATAGAAAAGAAGATGGACCTACTACAGTGCACAGACCAATAAAGGGTGTCTTTTGCAACCCACCAACTCTAAGGACCCGCCTCGGCATGGTGGGACAATCTCCTAGTCATTTGTCGGGCAGACGCACCTGCAGTCACTTGGGCAGAATTCTGCCAGCAATTTCGAAAAGCACACATTCCTGGAGGGATTGTGGCACAGAAGAAAAGAAAGTTCAGATCCCTTGAAGAAGGCAACCGAACGGTCATAGAGTACTTGCACGAATTTAATCGCCTGGCGTGTTATGCTCCGGAAGATGTGCGCACCGATGGCGAGCGTCAAGAAAAGTTCTTGGCCGGACTTGATGATGAGTTAACGGACAAGCTCATCTTAGGTGAATACGCCAATTTTGAAAAACTGGTCGACAAAGCTATTCATCAAGAAGATCAGCACAACAAGATGCTAAAGAAAAGAAAGGTTGTTCAGCTCAGATCATAGCCTCAACAAGGGCACCCCCAACGGCCACGTTTCACTCCCAGAGGTCAGGGCAGACCTACTACCATGATCGTCCGCTAGCATCGACCTTACCACTCTGGAAACTTCCAAAACAGTGGAAGCCGTTTTGGGCAGCCACAACGAAATCTCGCCCCGCGTCCACCAATGGCGCAGCCGCCGCCACAACCCTAGCCAGCACCGCCAAAGAAGGACTCGGGATTGAAACCAGGCAACTGTTTCAACTATGGAGAACCTGGACATTTCGCAGATAAGTGTCCAAAACCCAAGCGTGCACCCCGGTTCGTCCAAGCCAAGGTGAATCATGCGTCAGCAGAGGAAGCCCAAGATGCACCGAAAGTATTACTGGGTATGTTCCCTGTGAACTCCTTTACCGCATCAGTCTTGTTTGATTCGGGTGCAACCCATTCATTCATATCAAAAGAATTTATGGGGACACATGGGTTGTCGGTACTGAAACTTAAGATACCCATGCGGGTTCAAAGCCCCAGGAAACATTTGAACACCGCCCACTTCTGTCCTTCGGTGGCAATAGAAATCCAAGGATCCCCCTTTCTAGCCAACCTTATCCTTCTGGAATCACAAGGCCTAGATATTATCCTTGGGATGGACTGGCTAACCCGTTATAAAGGCTTGATCGATTACGCGAGGCGCATGATCACCTTGACCAGTGGTGAAGGGAGGGAAGTGATTTTTCGCTCCCCTAAACCGTCGAGGGGAGTAGCAAGCCTGAATCGGATTTCGGTCAAGGAGAAACCTGAAGGGGAAGGAAAAGACCTAAAGAAGTTAGAGGATATTCCCGTGGTTTGCGAGTACCCTGACGTCTTTCCAGAACACCTAACCATGATGCCGCCTAAAAGAGAAATAGAGTTTTGAATTGACCTGATCCCTGGCACTGTTCCGATCCACAAGAGGCCTTATAGAATGGGAGCCAATGAATTGGCAGAGGTCAAGAAGGAAGTGGACGAACAGCTACAGAAAGGATATATCTGCTCGAGCACATTGCCCTGGGGTGCTCCAGTAATATTTGTGGAGAAGAAGGATAAGACCAAGAGGATGTGCGTCGACTATCGCGCACTCAACGAGGTCACTATTAAGAACAAGTACCCCTTCCCCGGATTGATGACCTGTTTAATCAATTAAAGGGAGCAAAGGTGTTCTCTAAGATAGACCTGTGGTCAGGCTATCATCAGCTAAGGATTCGAGAGGAGAACATTCCTAAGACCGCTTTCATCAGTCGATACGGTTTGTACGAGTGCACGGTCATGTCCTTCGGGCTTACCAACGCCCCTGCCTTTTTCATGAACTTGATAAACAAGGTGTTTATGGAATTTCTGAACAAGTTCATCGTAGTGTTCATCGACGACATCCTGATTTATTCCTAGTCGAAAGAGGAACACGAGCACCATCTTCGGTTGGTACCCGAAAAGTTAAGAAACCACCAGCTCTATGCTAAGTTCAGCAAGTGCGCTTTCTGGTTAAAGGAGGTACAATTCCTTGGTCATATCGTGAATGCCCAAGGGGTCGCACTGGATCCTTCCAATATGGAATCAGTAACCAAGTGGACTCCACCCAAAACTATCACCCAAATCAGGAGTTTTCTAGGACTTGCGGGATATTACCGTCGGTTCATCGAAAACTTCTCAAAAATTGCCAAGCCAATGATGTAGTTATTAAAGAAGGATGAAAAGTTTAAGTGGACTGCCGAGTGTTACAAGAGTTCTAAAACTCTTAAGGCAAAGCTGGTATCTACACCAGTATTGATTTTGCTGGATCAAACCAAGGACTTTCAAGTCTACTGCGATGCATCACGCCAAGGGCTAGATTGTGTACTAATGCAAGACGGAAAGGTGGTCGCTTATGCTTCACGCCAATTGTGCCCGCACGAATCAAACTATGCCACCCACGATCTGGAATTAGCGGCAGTCATCCATGCCTTGAAGATATGGCACCACTACCTGGTTTGTAATCGCTGTGAAGTGTATACAGATCATAAGAGTCTGAAATACATCTTCACCCGACCAGACTTGAACCTTCGTTAGTGAAGATGGTTGGAGTTGATTAAGGATTATGACCTAAGCATACACTATCACCCAGGCAAAGCTAATGTGGTAGCTGATGCTTTGAGCCGGAAGAGTTACTGCAACTCTATCCACACAAAACGGAGATGTGAACAATTACAACAGGACCTAGAGCGTCTGAACCTGGGAATTGTCGAACCCGGATTTGTGGCCGCTCTTGAAGCCCAACCCACACTCTTCGACCAAATTCGCATAGCTGAAGCCTCGGATCCTGACATAACAGAGCTTAAGAAGAACATGAGGGTTGGAAAAGCTCACGACTTCACGGAGGACGAGCATGGAACGATTTGGATGGGCACAAGGGTGTGTGTACCAGAGGATAAATAACTGAAAAAGTTGATCCTTACTGAGGCTCATCAGAGTCAGTTTTCAATCCACCCAGGAAGCACCAAGATGTACCAAGACCTGAAGGACAAGTTTTGGTGGGTCAGTATGAAAAGAGAAATAGCAGAGTTTGTGGCACTATGCGATGTATGCCAACGAGTGAAGGCAGAACACCAAAGACCTGCAGGGTTATTATAGCCACTCCAAATCCCGGAGTGGAAATGGAAAGAAATTGGAATGGACTTCATCATAGGAATACCCCGAACATCGTTAGGGTACGATTCCCTCTAGGTTATCGTCGACCGACTCACTAAAGTAGCCCACTTCATCCCAGTGCACACCACCTACACAGGAAAGAGACTGGCAGAACTGTATCTCGCAAGGATCATGTGTCTCCATGGGGTACCCAAAAAGATAGTATCAGATCGAGGGAGTCAGTTCACCTCCAAGTTTTGGCAGAAGTTACAGGAGGAGCTTGGTACTCGGTTGAATTTTAGCACAGCCTATCACCCGCAAACCGATGGTCAGACAGAGCGTGTGAACCAGGTTTTGGAAGCCATGCTGCGGGCTTGTGCTCTGGATTTCGGAAGAGCTTGGGACAAGAGTCTGCCCTATGCGGAGTTATCTTACAACAATAGTTATCAAGCTAGCTTACAGATGGCACCTTTCGAAGCGTTATATGGACGGAAGTGTTGTACCCCGCTTTTATAGGACCAGACTAGTGAACGCCAGTTGTTTGGGACTGAAGTGTTAAGCGATGCTGAAGAGAAAGTTAGAATCATAAGAGAAAGGCTGAGAATTGCACAGTCTCGTTGGAAGAGTTACGCAGACAACCGCCGCAGGGAACTAGCCTTCAAAGCAGGAGACTATGTGTATCTTCGTGTCACCCCACTCCAGGGAGTACACCGTTTCCAAACCAAGGGAAAGTTGGCACCACGTTATGTGGGACCATATCGGATTCGAGAGCGACGAGGTGAGGAAGCCTACCGGCTCGAACTGCCACCCACCATGGCAGGAATACATGACGTATTCCACGTCTCCTAGCTCAAGAAATGTCTGAGAGTACCGGAAGAACAGGCCAGTCCGGATCAGATCGAGATCTAGGAAGATTTGACCTATGTGGAGAGACCAGCACGTATCCTCGAAACCAGTGAACGGAGAACTCGGAACAAGGTTACCCGGTTCTGTCGAGTTCAGTGGACTCACCACTCCGAAGAAGAAGCCACCTGGGAAAGGGAAGATGAGCTAAAGGCCGCTCATCCCTATCTGTTCGCCAGTGCCTCGAATCTCGAGGTCGAGATTCCATTTAAGGGGGGGTAGGTTTGTCACACCCTCAGGTGTTTTCCCCTTTTAAAAATCTAAAGAAAAATCGCAAAGAAAATAGTTGGAAATTAACCTAGAGCGAACAAATAATTTTAAAAGCAAAAGTCTAAATGAAAATGGCATGGTAGGATTTTTCTAAATTCTACATGTCAAAATACACTAACAGGATTTTTAGTAGAATTTTTGAGCACTATAAATAATTTTTAATCAATTAAAATCAAAATCGAATTAATAAATCCCGGAAATCCTTTTCTCTCTCCTCCCGTCCTTTTCCCCGCCCAAACCGGCTGTGGGTGGCTCGAGCCGACGGCCCGGTCCTCTCGCGCCGCGCCTCCCTCTCTCCCTCGCGGGCGGCCAAAGGCCGCGACCCGCTAACCCTTGCGCTCGGAAAATAAGTCTGTTCCCTTTTCTCGGGACCACGGCAGTGGGGCCCACTGTCAGCCCGTCTTCAACCTCCGGCCGCCTCGCTCGCACCATTTTCGGTCGCCGCCCGCGCGGATCTCGTGCGGCCGCCTCCTCCGTGCCCCGGACCCCGCCGCCTTTATTCCCCCGCCCTCCCGCCGGCTTTAACCACCTCGCCCGCCGCTCCCATGCCCCTTAATGGCCGGAATTTATCGCCGACCATTAAACCCCTAAATCTCTCCCTGTCTTAACTCCGACGAGCTTTTACTCCCCCTCCCGGCCACCACCGACCTCCCCGTCCCCTTTAAAAGCCATCCCTCGGCCTCCCCAATCTCCCCACGCCCTCAATTGAGCTCACACCTCTCTCTCCCACTCTCGCGCCATGCGCCCTCATTTTGGAGCTTGTCGTCGGCCTTCAGCCGCGATTCCCCGCCGTCCCGGACCACCCTGGACCTCGTCCCTGCCTCCTCCCACCTCCCTAGCGCCCGAGTCACCTCGGCCGCCCCTTCCGCCGCCTCCCGCCGTCCCCCTCGTCGCCGGCGCCGTCATCCTCCCCACCTCTAGCGTCCCCACGGTGAGCCACCCCTCCCCGCCTCTCGGCGCCGCGCCGCCGCGTGAGTGCACGCGGCTCCGCCCGCGCGTGAGCCGCGGTACTCTGCCGCCTTCGCCGGCCACAGTGCTCCGTCGCCGGCCGACCGTGCCGCCTGCGCCCCCTCCCGGCCGTCCGATCTTCCTTGGCAGATCAGCGCCGTTCGTTCCCCCTGCCCGCGTGGCACGCCACGTGGCGGCCACGCATCGGCGCCACGTGGTGCGCGCCCTTCCTCGGCCATGGACCCGGTCTACCGTGGACCGGTGCTCCGTGGCCGATGACGTCGGCCCCAGCCACGACGTCATTCCCTTGATTTATTCCGCAATAAATAATTAAGGATTTTTCCTGTTTTAGTAAAAACACAGATAACCTTCGAAAATCCTTATCTTTACAATCCGAGCTCCATTTAAGCCCATTCAAATTTCATTAAATAAATAAAAATGCCAAGAACCCATCAAAAATGGTTTTGTTACCTGTTTCAGTAGCTTTTAGCTTGTTTTGTTGAAGTGTTTTGTTTGCCGTGTAGATCCCCGTAGTTCCGCCGACCCGGTGTATTTTGAAGTTGTTGCAGAGTTCCGCAAACCGAAGAGCAAGGCAAGTCATGCTTTATTATTGATCATATTGCTCTTATTTTTGCTAAAACACTTGTTTTATTCTATTAAACTGCATTTATTTTCGAATGTCATCTCATGGGGAATATTACACCGTATGGTTAGATTTAAGCCTTAGGCTTGCCACCCTAACCCCTTTGATAAATTTGGGATAACAACATGACTAGCTTATAGGTCTAGGTTATGCTTAGACTGGCTTAGACTCACTAGCACACTAAATGGGTCATTCTCATCTAATATACATCTCCAGAACATTTGTTCGGAAGAGATAACTGGTGAACTTTGTAGACCGGAGTAATAACTAAAACTTGACAAATGGTGGGTTGTGGGTGCTGTGGTTTTGGATAGCGGTGCCCATGGCATTTAAGGACCGGTTCATGGGAAACCCTCGGAAGAATGACCGTACAAACCACAAGCCAGAATGGGCAAACAGTGGGTCCTGTAGTGTAGCTCTTCCTAGCCGACGAACCCAGGCAAAGGTGAGCGTGATGGAGTTGTAGTCGGCCGGGGGCTTACCGGTTGCTGGGCTGTCGGATTCACCGTGGCACTCGAGGGGGCTGCCCACAGCCCAGGAATGGGAGTGGGGGTGAAACCTTGGTGTGATTCGCTTGGTTAGCGAGGGGTTATACGAAAGGTCCTACCACAGTCCCTTTTCGGGGTACCGTGGCGGTATTCCGACGCACGGGAAGCCGTGTTATGGGGCTGTGTCTTGTGGGTATAGTTGTACACCTCTAATCAGAGTAAAGCTATTCGAATAGCCGTGCCCACGGTTATGGGCGATCAACCGACTTCACCGTGATTAGTCCCACACTTCTGAAAACCTGTTAATTTGACAATGGCTAGTACAGTTGGATGGTTTGGGCCTGTCTCAACGTCGGGATAACGTTGGACAGTGTTGGATTTAATATGAATTAATTTATCATTTTTTGTATTTTTGTTCAAAACTCCTTTTGTTTGCAAAAACCCTAGCTTTTTGTGCTAAAAGCAAACCCATGCCAAATCCTTGTCTTCTCCCTTGCATTCATACCCTCTCTCTTTCGGTATGACTTGCTGAGTACGTGGAAGTACTCATCCTTTCCTCTTCACCAGAACCTAAGCAAGAAGCCGAAGAAGAAGATGAAGTTGAGTAGGCTTTGTCCCGCACTGTGGAAGGTGCCTGTGGAAGGGTTGAAGCCACGTGGCCAGCGTCAAGCTTAGGCTTATGCCCCTTTTTTTCGCTGCTCTTTTGTAATCTTTTTGTAATGTTTCTAAGACATGGAACTGTAAATCAACAATTGTCGTATGTGTACCCTGGCTGGTCCTGGACAGGGATTTTAATACATATATAGCTTCGGAAATTCTGGTCTGAATTTCTGGGCGCGACAAAGGACGTTTTGTGGTCCCTAACATACGCTCTAATTTCTGCTTCTCCTTTTCACCTTAGCAGTCCTCTTTTTCGTCACACAACATCTGGCCAAGATCATCGGCACCGTTGTTATCTTCAACAGCCCCGTCCGCCTCGCCTGTTGTATTTTCTTCAATCCACCGTATTGACCACAGTCCAGAATGTTGTCTTCTTCTTCATCTTCTTCCATTGCAACCCCTACCTCCCGTGCGATGTCCAAGAATTATAGTTAGGCATGGAATCCTAACTGAAACAAGTGAGCATAAATAGTTCTTGATGTAGAATACTCTTTTTGGTTTTTGCACTTTTTGCATGGACAACATATAAAGCCCTTTTCCAATCTTGGAGCAAAAAATTTTTCAATCTGAAATTACTGATCGGAAACTGCAACACTGTAATTGCTTCTCTCGACTCGCTTGAAGAAAGAAGTCTTTTCAACACAGAAAGTAATTTGAGGGTTATAGTTAAAAAAGACCGCAACACTGGCTCCATATGAGGAACATTTACTGGAGAAATAGGTACACTGTAAATAGAATACAGCTGGGAGATGAATACACAAAATTTTTCCATAGCATGACTTCTTTAGCTTACAGAAAGAACTCTATCTCTCAAATCAAGAATGAACAGAGTGAATGGGTTCAGGAGCATGCGGAAAAGGTAGCAGTTCTATGGTCCTCCTTCAAGAGCAAAATGGGTTCCTCTTCCATGCCGGATATGATTTTCGACCTTCCAAGTCTAATACAACCAAAAGAGGGACTAGCTCCACTGGCACATCCAATCTCGCATGAGGAATTGGATCTAGCACTGCAAAAGATAGCAGCAGATAAAGCCCCAGGGCCGGATGGCTTTAATGGGAAATTCTTCAAGACCTGCTGGCCAATCATCAAACAGGATTTCTACAGGCTCTGTGACTCTTTTCAACAAGGTCAGGCGAGTTTGCAGCCAATTAATAACTCCTACATCACGCTGATCCCAAAGAAAGAAGACCCTGAGACTGTGAATGATTATCGGCCCATATCCCTGCTCAACTCCTCCCTGAAAATCATAACCAAAGTCTTAGCCGACAGACTCCAAGGAGTTATAAAAATAGTAATCCATTAGAATCAATATGGCTTTATCTGTTCAAGGACAATCCAAGATTGCCTAGCTTGGGCTTTTGAATACATTCACCAATGTCATCACTCCAGAAATGAAATAATCATCCTTAAACTGGACTTTGAGAAGGCCTTTGACACAATTGAGCATTCAGCTATTCTAGCTATGATGCAAAATCTTGGTTTCCCAAACAAATGGTTGCAATGGGTTCAGGAGATTCTCTCATCTGGGACTTCTTCAGTCTTACTCAATGGAGTTCCTGCAAAAACTTTCCGTTGCAAGAGAGGTGTCAGACAAGGTGATCCACTCTCCCCCTACTTTTTGTCCTGGCAGCTGAACTCATCCAGATTTTAATCAACAAAGCCATACAAGAAGGTCTTATTCAGTTGCCGATCACACAGCCCTCAAAGGACTTCCCGGTAGTCCAATACGCTGATGACACTATCATCATCACGCAGGCGGACGCCAGACAACTCTCTTTTCTCAAAAATCTTCTGTGTGCCATCCAGACAGCGACGGGTCTCAAAGTGAACTACAAAAAAACAAGCTTGTACCCCATCAACCTAAGCAATGATAAGCTCAACCACCTAGCTAGCACCTTTGGCTGTGAGGCAGGCTCCCTGCCCTTTACCTACTTGGGATTACCCCTTGGAACGACCAAGCCAAAATTGAAGATTGGGTACCTATGCTGGACAGAGTGCAAAGAAAGCTATCCTCATGCGTAACTTGGCTCACTTATGTAGCAAGGTTGGAGATGATAAACTCGGCAATCACTCCAGTAACAACATATGCTATGTGCACCCTCAAAGCCCCGAAAGGGATCATTGATGCCATAGACATAGCAAGAAAGCAATGTCTTTGGAGGGGAAATAACAGGGAAAAAAAGGGGGCAATCTGGTTGCCTGGAACCTAGTCACGAGACCAAAGGAGAAGGGTGATCTAGGGATTCTGAACCTTCGCTTACAAAACGACGCTTTGTTAATCAAGCAACTAGCAAAATTCTACAACCATGAAGACAATCCCCTGGGTTAATCTTATCTGGTTTTGATACTATCAAGCAAAGGTCTCACATCTGTGCAGAGAAATGGGTTCGTTCTGGTGGAAGGATATCCTTCGCCTAAATGAACTTTTCAGGACGGTGGCATCTTGTCAGATTGGAAAAGGATGTGTGGTAAGCTTTTGGATGGACAACTGGAACAAACTGAATATTCCGGTGAATTTCCTTGCCTTGCATCCTTTGCGAAGAAAAGAAATGCGTCAGTGGCGAAAATCATGGAAGCTAAAGATTTGGACTCAATACTCCACCTGCCGCTATCCGAGTAAGCTCACAACGAACTACAGCTCATTCAACCCCTCCTTCAAAATCTTCCCTATGATGAGAACTCCCCAGACAATTGGACAATGATTTGGGGAAAAATCTACGCTTCAAGAGACTTTTACAACCACATCTTTAACTCCGTAGACGCTCATTAGAGTTTTCAGATTATCTGGAAATCAAAATGTCTACCAAGAATAAAATTCTTCGCTTGGCTCCTTCTACTGGACCGGTTAAATACGAAGACAATGCTGCAAAGAAGACATATCAACATTCAAGGTGATAACCTTTGTAGTATGTGTGATACGAGAGAGGAAGAAAATGCAGATCACCTCTTCTTCTTGTGCCCGTTTGCAGTTCAATGCTGGTCCAGCATACATTTGCAATGGGACACCTCCATCTCCATCAAAGACAGAATGGTTTAGGCAATCTCCTCATTAGTGTTACCATGCGCTGCAGAGACTATTCTTATAGCAGCCTGGGAAATTTGGAAGATCAGGAATGACAAGGTGTTTCAAAGATCCAGCCCTACCTTTCAAGTATGGAAGTCAAACTTCAAGCAACAATGTTCTCTTCAGATTCTCGGACTTCGAATGCAAGACAAAGCTTCCTTCTGTGCTTGGCTTGACGCCTACAGTTAAGTTAGCCCCCTTCGGGGCCTAGGGGGGGCATAATAGCCTAGGTGTCTAGGGGCCTAGGGGCCTAGAGACAAAGGGGGCCTAGGGGACTAGGAGGATTTGGGTCTTCGACAACCTAGTTTCCGAGCTGGTTTTCTAGCTCCTCCTTCTGTTTAGCCGCTTGGTTGGTTTTCTAGCTCCTCTAGCTCACCCCTGAGTCGTCTGGTCTCTTTGACTTTCTGGGCCTCCTTGCCCGGTCTCTAAAGGTTGTACTCTAAAACTTCCTCCCAGTTTTATCTTTTCTATAAAATTTGCTCGTAACTGTGGGGACCTCCCCCCTAGTTTTTAACGATAAAAAACATATAAAGCCCTTATACTTGTTAGCAATGGTCACACTCAAAAAACAATGCACACCTTGAATAAATTCTATCGACCGTCGGTCCACGCTGTATATCCATTGTCGATCCATCTACGTGAAATACACAAAAATCATAAAAAGATCCACGAAAGTAAACTATTTAAATAATAATACAATAATTATATTTAAACAATCATACAATAATTATATAATAATCCCACATTTATGTATTGTACTTAATAAAATTTAGAAATACTTTTATTAGTTTTTAAAGTTCTAAACATATTTTTAATGTAGTGTACTTATTTCTAACTATTTTTAAATTACCTTAGTTTTCTAATATTTTATCTTAATTTTCTATATTTTTCCTTTGTCATCTATTTTATAATAATTTTATCCACAAGTTTCTAATTTTAAAAAATAACATAATTTTACCTAAACAAATTTTCCTCTCATCATTTTCCATAAGTCTTTTTAGAGATAAAAATGTATAAAAATATACCTACAAATGTAGTATGCTAAGTATACATCATTAGAGGATGGAGTTGTTAATTTTAAAATGTAAAATAATTTTCCCTAAACAAATTTTTTCTCTCGTCCTTTTTCATAAACCCTTTTAGAGATAAAAGTTTATAGAATATATCTACAAATATAATATGCTAAGCATACATGAGTAGAGGATGAAGTTGCTAATTTTAAAAAGTAAAATATTTTTTTCTAAAAAAATTTCTCTGTCATCATTTTTCATAAACTTTTTTAAAGATAAAAATATATAGAAATATAGTTACAAATGTTATATGCTAAGCATACATCATTAGAGGATACAGTTGCTAACCTTGCAGATCCCTCCGTTTTGTGTATTATCACCAAAACAATTTTACAAAAAATTTTAGCAGCACCTCTCTTCGTCCTGCGAACCTTTGTAGCAATGACTCGAGCTGGTGGAGAAAAAGAAAATATAAAAAGGACCTTCACCTTAGTCCTGGTTGATGTTACCAGTAGGGACTAAAGATGATTTAGATCTTTAGTTCTGTACCAGGACAAAAGATAAGATCTTTAGTCCCAATTAATGTTACCAATCGGGACTAAAGATCCACGACACCCTAGTACAGTCTGACAAAAAGTAAAATGGGACTAAAGATCCTCGACGCCCTGACACAGTCTGACAAAAGGTAAACTAGGACTAAAGATCGTTAGTCCATATTGGTAATATCAATCGAGACTAAAGATTATAAAGATTTGTTGCACTTTTTAATCGGGACTAAAAATATCTTCTAGTCTCGGTTTCTATTGGCTCCAAGATTATTATGAATTTTAGCAGATAGATCAAAGACCACTTCTTCAGTAAAGCTTTGGCTCCACCATCATTACATATATTGATATATACCTCTTCACACAATGACAAATGACAAGTTGATAATTTGCCAATAGCCATCTGGCCTCTACCACCAACAGCAGAAAGGTACAACACCATTTTTTTCTGCCCCCACAACGGATCACAAATCAAAGCAAAAGATAAACAACCACTGGTGACACAATATAATTAATAGGGACCTAGCTACAACATTCACCACGCCCAATATCTCAATGCCCTGTTTCTTTCGTCAACTATCTCTATCGACTTCCTTGCTAGAAGCTAGCTAGCACTGGTACAGAAACTGATCTATGGGCTGCTGCATCATTTGCATCCCTGAGCTCCATTCATTTGCAGTGAAAACATCACAATAATCGTAATGGCCAGTAGTTGCTGCAATCATTGTAGTGGATGGATATGTAGTCGCTGCTATTGTAGAATTAGAAGGTAATTGGTTTCTATTGTTCATGTAGAAGATTATCTCGCGCAGTGCAGATAGCCTGCTATCCAGCTCCATCATCTGGGTGCGTAGCACTGAGTTCTGAGACTCCGCGGCGGCATAGCTTTGGGTGACCATGTTCAATGTTGTGGTGAGCTGCTGGTTCTCCATCTTCAACTGGTTCACCTATTTTATATAATCAAGATAACATTCCTTTTTAACATAAACATTTGTTTGGATTTGCTGAAGGAAGCTGTGATCAACAGAACAGATTTTAGATTGTGCAATTAACTAATATCTACCATTTGCATGTGGTGAATTGTACTATTTATTTATGTTAAACTGGTATGTAATATTTTGTTAATATGTTCAAGCAACATTCTGAAATCTTTTCCTACTATTGTTGGTACGATTAATCTGGAAAAAAGAATCAAATTCTGGAGGACGGTTTCTTGCGTTGTCTGACAGTTCATAGAAATTTGCCTTCACATTTCCGGAGCAAAACAGATCCGGTCTTGATCGGCATCAAGAAATTTCGATGAGCTTGCTCTTATTCCCAGATTTGACAGTTGGGAGCAATTGTTGGTAACTAGTTCCCTATCACCTTTTTCTTTGGAAGCGATAGCGAGTTTAATGTTTTTCAAGTATTATGTAAGAAGCAATTAGTTGGGGCCCCTTGAAAAAAGGGCACCGTGTGCATTATTGGAGTTTCCTTGAGCAAGTCCTTCAGCTCAAGTGTCCTTTTTCATCTGATTTTGCTTTTGTGTGTCAAATTCACCTGCACATGAGTGCAAGCTTCAATCCATAAAGCAAACTAATTAATTAAAGCTAGAAACTACAAACATATTAAAATCTACATAACAAATGCAACCGTATTATATATATAGGAAAAAAATAAGGAATGCAATCGTACCTGTGAGGTAAGGTCATCGAGGTGCTGTTGTTTCCGTAACCTAGACCTCTTTGCTGACTCTCGGTTTGACTCCTTCCTTCTTTTCCGCTTCAGGTCCATTTGGACATGAAGCTGGATATCTCCCTCCGACCCTGAGCTCCGGGTCCCATGGCTTGAGCCAGAGGTTGTCGCACTTGAAAGGGTCCCACCTGACAAGGTCATCCTAATAAAAATCCTGAGTACCCTCCTCAGTGCTACACTCAGGAAAATACCTAGTATTGTCACCCTCAGTTTTGTCTATAAGCTATAATTTCCAATGAGAAGTATATGTAGAATATGGTCGTCTATTCTCTGGTATTGGTTGGATCAAATAAAAGAGATGAAAACACAACAGTAGCTAGGATGTTACTGAGAAGACATAGAACCAGTAAAGGAAAACGACGGAGAAGGAAAGGACAAGATGAGAGCCTCGCCGGAGCGTTGAGCTTATCATAAATCCAGAGAGGATGACCTCGGAGAGGATTGGTGACATCTATCAAGTCACAACCTCCCCTTGTTTAATCTATCATTGATCAACCAGCCAGATTTTGCTCCTTTATATTAATATGTGCACATAAAATATGTGTACAACATAAATACTAAGTGTAAGGTGTATTTTCAACTTGCTAGTTGATACAAATTCTGGCAGAGTCTTCCCGAGAAACCTTAGTTCTCAAAGGAAAAATTCAACAGAATTTCCCCAGGAAACTTTGGTTCTCAAAGAAAAAATTCGCACAGGGCAAGACTATAGGAGATCAAGAACATAAAAGGAAGATGAAGTGGTTGGAGAGCAAAGGATGGTTTGAAAGAGGAGGATGCTCAGCAGGGGTTCTGCAGAAGCAAGGAAACCTTAGTGAGGAAGGAGGGGAGAAGGGGAAAAGGGAATTGAGGCTTGGGAAGAGGGGCTCTTTTATAGATGAAAAAAGGAGTGTTTTTGTGAGAGAAAAAAAAGAGAAATATTATATTGGTGTAATGGAGAGTGATGGTTAGTGAGTAAGTGGGCAAAAAAACATGGGGAAGAAAAGCAGAACTTGTTGGTGGGCTGTTGCCTGTGGGATTAGAATCTTCTGTGGCATCTTGGGATGATTTTTAAAAGGATTGTTCAATCAAATTTTTCAATAAGCTAGCTCTTAGAGAAACATGGTCCTTTATTACTTACAGTACCTTTTCTGTTGTGACATTTTTCAGCTATTCATTCCCAGATGATGCTTGGTGAAACAGAGTATTCACTACTTTCTAGAGAGAGAGAGAGAGTACTCACATTGGAAATCTATTGCGGGGGTAGATCTATTTTTCTGCAAGAAAGGTCTGAATGTTTTTACCTATTGGGGGGGACAAAATTTTGGTCCAGTGTCTAAAGCATCACACATGCTCTGCATTGATTTAACTAATAATAAACTTTACATCTCGAAAGATTTCCACTTCCTGCCTCTACAATCGGAAAGCACTTTCCCTGACTTCCCCTGAGAATGGACCTAGAAAATGCTATTGTATAACTAAACAAACACTGAAATGTATATATCAATTTAAGTTTTTATTTTTTTTGCAATTTTCTAATAGCTTCTATAAGTACAGGCGCAAATTAAGTGATTTGAAAATCATGGGTGGAAATTAAAAAAAAATCCATGGTAAGTCAACAAGTCAATGTTCCTTTTCACCTAACCAGAGTTTGGGTGATTCCAAAACAAATAAAAATACGCTATTAAAATTGGTATAAACAAGTCTGAATCTATTTTAAATCACCATGAGTTACTCGGTACTACGATAAAACATACACACTCCGTGTCAAATAAATTGTCGTTTTATATTCGCCCTAATTCTAACATTTGTAACTTTGACAATCAATTTATATAAATTTATATAGTTTAACATATATTATGATTTAGATTTATTATGAGAAATACATTCATAATATTTAATGTATATATCATTAAACTATATAAATTTCTAGAAATTAATGGTCAAAATTAAAATGTTTGACTTATTAGGATGAAGCTAAAACGATAAGTTATTTGAAACTTGGGAGTATAGCATTAGAAGAATATACTATGTCTCTATAAACCCCTCGATGAAATGAACAACTTTTCCAAAGCATGTTGAGTGGATTTTTTGTCCATTTATAATTCAGAGGTCTCAGAATAATGTCAAATACATATTTTAGAGAATTGGAGGAATTTAATTTTATCGGTAAAACTTGTAAATATAAATGTTCACTTTGAAATGTGGTGACGTGACTATACTACATATTACTTTTTGAAATAATTTTATTTGGCCAGGCTTTTTGAAATGAATTTAACTCTGATAAAATATTAGTATACAAAACTAATGAAAACTGTTACGATGAGATGTCCGGAGTTATTTGTAAGAACTTCTCTGCCTCAAATAGCATTATTGATTTTAGCATAAGAGCTAGGAAAGTAATAGGGGCACAAGATCAATGCATAGGACCAGGGTTTCTCATGTCATGCGCGTCTACCATGCCGTCTCCCGTGGTAGCGCGGTTTTCGCGCGAAAACCGTGAAAACCGTGGTGGAGTGAACAGTAATTTCGCGACGGTTAGCCGTGCCGTGGTTTTCATGAAAACCATGCGAAAACCGTGCAAAACCGTGAAAACCGCACGAAAACCGCGAAAACCATGAAAAACCATAATTTAAATTTGAACCGAATTTACATCCATGTTGTGCCGCGGTTTTCGCTCAAACCACACGAAAACCGCCCACATATCGCGGTTTTCACGGCAAACCACGCGAAATTTATTTTTTATAATATATATATATTTGTGATAAAATAAAAATTTTTAAATTTTTTGAATTCGCACAAAATTATTCAAATAAAACCGCGGGGATGCCGTGCCGCACCCCTACGGTACACGTGAAAACCGCGGTGGTTTTCGTTGTATCGCGTATCCTGGGTAGGACCACAAGAAAGGTAGGGAGAACATTTCCTTCTTAAATGATAAACAATGATGATTGTTTTGTGGAAGTTTAGGTGAAGATTTTTATTCAACTTAGTATGACCTACTTGCAAATTGCATGTCCAAGAAGATCACGATCTCTTCGTGTCTGATGGTTCATAGTCATTGTCCAATAGAAGTATTAGTCTCTCTTTTTTGCTTAAATGCAAACCATAAATAATTATTTGCATGAGAACTATGTATGATAAGTACCTCTTGTTTAACATTGCCATTTTAATGTATAATAATAGACCTTGCACCATGTACAATAATAAATAGCCATTGCATTGTGTTCTCGACTTAAAGCAACACTCACTCTTATTATGACAACATTACAGACAACTTCCAACTGACCAGCTCAAGCATCACATTAACTACTTAATTTGTGAAATAACTGTCTTGATTTATCTTCTGTACTAAGACAAAATTAGCTTGGTTGATAGGTAAGTTAATAGGTGAAACTGGCTTTGTTTTGTAATTGGATAACTAATTATCGTTTAGCATCTTCCCTTCATCATACTAGTACTAAAAATCGCTTAAATTAATAATACATATTTTAATGCATTTTTAGAAATTGAATTAAAAGTCTAGAAGATAAGAATTAATTTTTTCTTAATAAATCCCAATATAAAAGGGTAAGATAACATTTTATTAAATACTTCTCCTTCTTAAATATTTTCTGGATTTTTCTGGGAATTATTTGAGAAAGGAAAGTATTTTTCATAAATGAAATATCATTTCATTAATTATTTTTTAAAAAAGGTTTTTAAATCTTTTTCCTGTTACTAGGCCGATTCAAGCCCAAATCGGCCCAGAGCTATCTCTCTCTCTCCTATGTGCCAACACAGGCCCAGCCGGCCCAGCTCGCCTACGCGTGTTCCCTAGCTGACAGGTGGGTCATGCTCGTTAGCCTCGTCGTCTACCTCACGCCGCCGAGCTTTCCAGCACCGTCGCCCATCCGCTTTCCAATCTCGATGATTCCTTCCTTCTTTGGGCGAATCAGTTGAGGGAAAACTTTCCTCTGGTCTTCCTCTCTCTTTTCTCTTTTGGAAGTTCTTGCGGATTCGCTTGCAAAGGTCGGGGAAATCGATTCCTAATCGGACTCTGAAATCCTAACTTTCCAAACGCCGGTGAGTTCGATTTGGGCCCGGACTTCGTCCCTCCACCACTTTAAATAGTGCTCCCAGCTATCCGCCAGCTATCCCAACCCTAGCCCTAGCTTCTCGCGGCTTGTAGCATCGCAAGGAAGTCGAAGCTCCACCGTCGTCGCAAGCTCCAGCCGTGTCGTCGGTCGCTGTTCGTTGTTGTCTTCGGTCACCGTCGCCACCGTTAGGATCACGAGGAGGAGAGGATCTCCGTCCGCTAGTCAGTCACCGCCGGATGACACCAGAGCATCGCCGTCGTCGACAACCCGAAGCCTTCTGCCGCTATGAGCTCCTCGTTATCTGTTGTCGTAGCGCACACTGGTGAGTTCCCCTCGTCAAGCCACGTCCAGTCATGTCCTTCGTTGTCGCCGTCGTCCCGTGGCCGGTGACCATTGGGTTCAGAGCCGCTCGCCGCCGGTGAAGCCACATTAGAGCTACGTCGTCACCGCGTCAGTGCCACGTCGCGCTTCACTGCTTGCGTGTCGTTTCTGTGTTGCTTGCATATGCAATCCGAGCTGATCCGATCTGGACGTCCGATCTAGGGTTAGATGGATCTAATCAATCTCGGCCATCCGTTCCGTGTGAACCCGTGGACCTCTCTGTGAACTGAGTCTACGATGGACCAATCTAGGGCTGACACAATAAATCAGCTTTTCCTTTTCAAAAATAATTCCTTATTGCGTCATAAATCCAATAAATCTTTGAAAAATGTTTTAAATCGGTTTAAACTTCAAAAATTCATAACTAATTCATTTTAGCTTGGTTTTGGTGGTTCAAGTTTCTAAATTTATCTAAAATCAAGATCTATATGTTAAAAAATATCCTCATGTACTGCTTATGTGTGATTTTGAGCTGTTTTGTTGATTTTGGTTATTTTGCCCTAGTTTCTGACGTTTCTAGAGAGACTGTTTTATCTGCATAAGAATCTGAAGCTTTTGAAGCATAGCAAGGCAAGTCACAGAGATCCCAAACACAATTTCTTTGAGCATGTTGATCCTATATTTAAATTCTCAATTTATTTCAAATCTGTATTTATTTTTGAATGTCATTGGGTGGTATGAACATATTCCTTTGTTATCGCCAACTTTGCATTGAATCTCTTATTCCTTGTTACCTTGGTTTAAAATTTGACTAGTTAAACTTTATATAATGGTTTAACTAGAAATTAGGTATAATTTGTTTAGCCATGCTTAGAAACTTTAGTATCATTTCATGTGGGATAGTTAATGATTTACTTATATCATATTAATGGATAATTAATGATAGCTCATGATGGTCAATCATGATTGGTTAATTAATTAATTAATTGTCAACTAAAATTTGATTAATGATGGGTTATGAACACAAGGTTTGATGATTTGATGGTCGTGCTCATGACAATTAAGGACCGGTTCGTGAGCTACTATTGTAAAGCATTAACCGTACTAACCACAAGCCAGAATAGGCAACGGCTGGATCTATAGTGTAGCATGTTCAGCAGGAGACATCATAGTGGTATGTTTTCTTTATTATGGTAGACAACTAAGTCCATAGGTGGCAGCCAACTAAGTCCACAATTTTTGTACACTAAGTAGTCTCCTTGTTAGATAATTGGCCATTCCCTGCTGGAGACATATACTTAGTGGGTGTAATTCTGTTAGATGTGTTATGCGAAGGGTCCTGTCACAATTCTTTTCCGAGGTACCATGAAGATATTGAGGCGCATGGCGACATGTTATGGGATTGTGTCTTGTGTGTAAACTTGTACACCTCTGATTAGAATAAAAATATTTGAATAGCCGTAATAGTGGTTATGGGTGGGCTTAGCAATGTTTTTCGTGATTAGTCTCACACTACTCTTTATGATTAAGAAAATGATGATAATAATTGATTAAGAGTTGTGCAACCAGAGTTGGTTAGTTTGGAGATGGTTGGGTCTGCACAGCATGAGGTTGTTGTTCGGTGTCGTATAATAATGTTGATTAATTACTTTACTGTTTTACAAATTCTTAAATATTTTCTAAATGCTGTCTTTGCAAATTGAACTCTATTATTGCCATCCTTTGAATCCTTGTGCATTTACATTTTGGTGGTGTGGTTGGTTGAGTATTTCATGTACTCACCTTACAATAATCATCATCAGAGGAGGAGTTCTACAGTGAAGATGGAGGTCTAGAAAACTAGGCTTAGCTTTGGTCTTTTGCTTGAGGATTGGAGTCGTCGATGCTAGTTTATTTTCACTGCATAGTACTTTACTTTTATACTTTTATGATTGAGAGAAACTATCTACCTTTGTAATAACTTTATGTTTTGATTAGTAATTTGTACTTATTATCAATTTATTATTATATGTCTCAGCTGATTTTTGAACGAGGGTTTATACATATGTAAGTATTTGAAATTTTAGATAAAAATTTCGGGCGCGAGGGTAGGACCATAGGGCTAAATGCCTTATGTAGACAAGATTTTATCATCGTATAGTTCATAAATCGGCTAGTGTTCTGCAGAAGGATCAAAATGTTCTCCCGATATTTAAGTGCATTGCCCATTAGGACAACCAAAGGTCGGATCATCAACTAGCTTTCCAACACTTAAAGGTTAAAGCACCGATAAAATACTCTTTTGGTTCCTTTCTTTTAGATTGGCCTGTTCGCTTGTTCGTATCAGCCGGACTTATCAGCCGCTCAAACAGTATTTTTGCCTCACAGCAAACCAGCCGGCTTGTCTTATCACTCGGCTTATAGACCAGCCGAACACACCCAATGATTTTGTTTGGTTTTCTACAATTAACCTTGTTTCTTCGTACAAGCCAAGATAAATTTTTCACTGTATAGAGCTCAATAGCTGAGAGGACAGGAAAATAAACAGAGCTAAAAAGGTTTGTCTAGCTAATTAGGTTAGGCAAACTTCAGATCACTTTGGACGGCTGAAAACGCAAGCTAGCACGGCATATATCAAGACTATGGCGTCCTGTTGCGGCTGCCAAAATATTTGGTGCCTTTTTTACGTGTGAAATAAAATCCATTGTTTAATTATTCAGTGTAGGATTGATTTCTCTGTTGTACAAAGTAAATTATACAGGAAAAAACAGAGCGTGTAAATGTCTTTCTGGCCTAAGTAGAACTATGCCACATTATGTTGAACAAATTTGTGAAACAGCTGCTCTCTATTCTGAAACAGCTAACTACAGTTAGATTTTCTGCTAAATTTACAAAAAAAACTATATGGAAAATTAAAGTGATAGCCTGTAGTAAGATTTCATCTGAATATTTGAGCACATGTCTGTTTCTGTTCAAATCTTAGGCAGGTCATCGTCGCTTCAAAAGATGACAATACAAAAGGTTTCATCGCTAACATAGCACATCACTAAAAAAGAAGAGGCATTGCTCATGGTGAAAAAGGCAGATCAGAATTCCTCAAGTGTCCAAATGTCAACAGATTCATGCACCAATTGGTTCTGCATATCCATTATTATCAGTACAGCCAGTGGCTAGCTTGCTAATAGCTACTTCTTGCACTGTGATCTCACCATAATATCATTGTAGAATATTTTTGTGACAAAAAATACCTCTCCCTTTCAAAATAATGGCTGTACTTATTTTGAGACGAAAAAAAGTATGTAAGAAGCTTCACTTTAAACCACGTAAATTAGATCAGTAAGTTAGATCAAATTATCTTCCACGTACTACAACTAGCATTCTTTGTGATGCAGAAGCTCCCTAATAAAGTTTTCGCAAGAAACTAGGATTAGTGCCTGTCTATAGTAACACCTAGGCACCTCATAATTTCTACAAAGAGTTCATCATTTGATTGAAATTCAGACAAAGGGAGAGGCACGGAGAGTCGCTTATTAAAACAAGAGGGGAACCCGCCATGGTCTCAACTCTCAAACTTTCGAAAAAATATATCCATGAATGGATGGATACCATGCTTGTTTCTTTCACAAATCCGTGGTTTAGAGAGAGAGAGAGAGAGAGAAACTGCAGTCGAACGGCCCCCGGTTTTCGCCATTGGGGAGTTATTCACCTTTAGGTGCTCCTAGCACATGGACACATATACAGTTGCTGTTGCACACAGCCTTTTGCATTCAGCAACACTCCTGGATCAGATGCATGGCTGCAGCTAACATCTCGTACCTTTCTAGACTATGGATTAATCTGTGACGTCTCACACACAATGATGAGATATTGTCAACTGGTGAAGTATCATGTAATCCTTGTCTACACGCCACGTTAATTTACAGAATACAATCTGTGGTAAAGTAGCATATGTATAATAAGTTCAACACAAGTTAGATTGTAGCCATTACAGTTGCACTTGTAATTGCATATTATTTTTTCTAATAATGGAATAAATATCCTAGCCCCTACATCACGTGATGCACACAGCCGGTAAGCGTATATTTGTATTAAAAAATTTAACCCTTTAGCTCACAAATCAGGTACCATTGGCTCACAATTCTTGATCTCCATGGCTGCATCCATGTTTCATAATGTTCAGAATATAATTAAGGTGAAGTTCATAAATAAATTTTATCAGTGTTGCAGTGAGAATTTGTAGCCCCTACCACAAGTATCTCCAATTGATTGTTTGCATAGAAGACTTTGGTGACTGACATGCCTCGATATACCAGTTGAAAATGGACAAACAAAGAGCAGGAACGGCTCTTGGTGGTTGGTCTGATGGAGAATAGGGAACAATAGATGATTGAAGAGACATGGAAGGTACAAGAGTGGTCAAGTACAGATTATTTCAGAGACACGAGCACAATCATCTGATTTGAGATAAATTTGCCGTCATGTACTTTTTTTATATAATGGAAGATAACTCCCATTATATATACGTCATGCCATGATATGCATGCACATAACCATAATATTAGTATAAAGTTTCTGCATATAGCAGAGTTTGAAATATATAAAAACAATGAGCAAAAGCAAAACTGACAAAAGAAAAGTTCAAGCCATACCACTACTTAAAAAAGGCTCATTGGTGTCGCCCCAAAAGATGCCGGTCAAACCAAATCCAGCACCTATAATGTATATAGGTGGCGACAAAAGAATAGGTGGCGGTTCGTGTTAAGAACCAACACATATAGTCTCAAATAGGTGTCGGGTGAACAGTAAAACCGCCACCAATATTATAGGTGGCGGTTTTTGTTCACCCGACACCTATTTGAGACTATAGGTGGCGGTTTTACTGTTCACCCAAGCACCTATTCTTCGCGAATAGGTGGCGGTTCTTATTACGAACCGCCACCTATAGTATAGGTGGCGGTTTTACTGTTCACCCGGCACCTATTTGAGACTATAGGTGATGGTTTTACTGTTCACCCGGCACCTATTCTTCGCGAATAGGTGGCGGTTCTTTTTACGAACCGCCACCTATAGTATAGGTGGCGGTTTTACTATTCACCCAGCACCTATTTGAGACTATAGGTGGCGGTTTTACTGTTCACCCGACACCTATTCTAAGAAAAACACTATTCCCTCGATTAGTACCATACCGCTCGCCGAACCAGAGCAACACGAGCTTAAATAGGTCCGTGCCTCGCTCGCTTGTCATGTAGAACCGCTCGCCGAACCGCTCGCTCGTGCCTGCAGCTCTATCTCGCGGGCCCGCGCCCACGTGGAAAAATATGGTGGGTCCGGTAAATATGGTGGGTCTGGCTAAAGGAGTGGGCCCATAAGAAAAGATTGGGAGCACCTCATTGAATGGTGTTTGGTCCGTACATGTGTCGGATAAATAGGTGCCGGTTCTACATGAACCGGCACTTATTTGTCCGAATAGGTGCCGGTCGAAGAACCGACATCAATGATCAAAGTCATTGGTGCCGACCAATAGGTGCCGGTTGGGAAAACCGGCACCTAAGGGGTTTTCCAACCGACACCTATGAGACATTCTGTGTACATAGCATATTATTATTGAATCTCCCTCCATGCTAATTGAAAAACTTCATAACCACCCTCACAAGTTCAGCAAAGCGATGTGTTGAATGCCCCTTGGCTCGTCGTAGTGTAACTAGGACCATCACCACAACCACATCACCAATTGAAATACATAAAGATAAGATGCACGTGTATTAGATATGTTTTTAAATAAAAAATGACAATACGATGTAGCCAAATTGACTAAAGAAGAGAAACAGCCCAATCATAATTCTCATCTTTATCCATGGTTCTGCTCTCCATTAACAATTTCCAAACATATTTGATATGCTACTTGGTGGGTGTAAATTAAAAACCATTTGTACAACTCGGCAAACAACAGCATGTTCTCATTGTTATTTAAAAAGCAACATTTGTCATAGTTACTCCTCTATGTAAATACCACAAAGAAAAATACTATATTCCTCATCTTAACATTATTTTCTGAAGACACTGTTTGATACACTATCCTTTCCTCTAACCAAAGGTCCAAAAGCAACTAAAACCCAGTATATAAGCGTTATTTGATAAGCACGAATAAATTCTCCCCTTAGGAGTGTCCTCTTTTGCTGTGAATCTTGGATTCTTAGGGGAACAAAAGCAAGCACATGCATGGAAAAAGCACAGAAGCAAGGGCTGCCAGTCCTTTCGTATCCAACTTTGCTGCATGAAAGCATAAAACTGACTAAACCTAGGTCAAAAAAGAAGCAAGGAACAATGTGCGTCGCACAGTTCGTCTTGCCGATTTGCTAGATCTATCACAAAATCTTTCCACATTTTTTCCAAAGCACAAAGCAAATGGAGGAACTAAAGCGAAGGACAGCGCCTAAATTAATGGGCCTAGGGTTAATATATCCAGCATTGAATGCATGTGGGAGGGAAATACTTACAGGTTAAGTAAGGAATCCCTGTAGTTGGAACATGCTATCTGGCACCAACAAAGCCATCAAATTGAAAAGGAAACGACATTGTTAAGGTGTACCATCTGTATGCATGCATAAATACAGTTTTTTTTTGTTCAAATGCAGCTGGACACACTGTTTTGTTTTTCAAAATTATGTTCAATGTTTTTGTAGAAAGTGATTTCAGCAGCTGCCTTGCCATTTTCTCAAGTGAAGAATGATCACAATATGTACCACATTGTACTAAAAAGAAGAAACTTAACTATCTAGGTGAATAAGTCTAGCAACAACATATCAATAAAGCCATAGTGATCTTTTACCTTCCAACCTCGCAAAGTAAAAAAGTGTGTATTAGACAGAAGAAAGAGGTAGCAAATGAATTAAAGCTGTGAAGGAAAAGGAAGGAGAAACTTCTTCTATTCACACTTCACTGTGGATGAACTGAACATAAAAAGTCATTTATCTTCTGTATGGTCTCAAAGTTAGTCTTCCTTTTTCTTATTGCAAGAAAATGAGTCAAACCATAACTGAAGAGTCCATTAATCATCTTAAAATAAAATTTTGAATTACAAAGATTGAAAAAGTTCCCCTGAACACACAAGGGCCATCTATGAGGATGAGCGAAGCAATGAAGCAATCCACGGCACACCCTTCAGGGCTTAATATTTTTTCTCCTTTATTTGGCTGCCGCGATGTAAATCAAGAAGACAGTCATTTACTTTACAAAAGAGTACTCGCTCCGTTCCAAAATAAGGATTTCTAGGATTCAGATTTTGTATGACAACATAAGGAGTTATGCGCTAATTCTCATGATTCCCATCACTTCAATGATTCCAAACACTACTACCAAAACATTTTTTGTAAGCTCGTCACCATTGTTGGTATTTTTTATGGTCACAGAATAAATCCATAAGAGCACGGATATACCGTTGTAGCATTTCACCCTGGAGTATTTCGGAGTATCATATTTATTTTATCCCTAAGGAAGACGGTGGTCTAGAAGAAAATATTAATTTACTACGAATATTTATGTGTTATAGTTGAGTTGTCAAAGTCTAGACATGGGTAAGAGATAAGGATCATTTGGTAGTGTAAAACACACAAAAGAGTCCTAACAACTAATACACTAATGCTAAGCGGAGAGTATAGTGTTAAAAGTTCCTAATGCACTTATAATATAATTTCATAGGTTATACAGACAATTATGTTCATGGTTAGTTAGCCAGTTCTACGCTCCGAGGCCTACAGAGGTACCGTCTCCAGTGGCCCGGCCTGCCACCAGAGTTGATTTCTTAATGTTCGCCCTGCGTTATATCCGAACGTGGAGGGTTACAAAGAACGGACAAGGCTATCACCACCTGCCGCCTACCTCTATAATCCATGGAATTTGACCATAACCAATGTCTATGAAATAATCTAAGCACCACGCTTACATTGTCACAGATACTCTTGCCTCCCAGGACGTCAATGACTAAGGCAAGAGCACACCTACATCCTAAATACACATTGAACCGCGACAGTGACAATATAGTTACTCGTTTAACTATGTTATAATTATCATATAAACTATGGATCGGATATATATCTAAACAATTAGAATATGAACCATACTAAACTATATGAGAAGATGAATATATTATATTGAGCAAAGTCATACAAAGTAAGAAAAATACAAAAGTCATACCCAACTTACCGAAGACGACTCGAGAATCGTGTAGAAACTCTAACCTAACTCCTAACTCCACTAGCCTAGAGACTAAGAGTGAAATGTAGAAACTCTTTCTTGTGGTGTGTGTTGGATGAAGTGAAGCCCCCTCCTTTTATAGCCTTCAAATGGCGGTATAGAGGTTAGTTTCTACCCGCCAAACTAGCACAACCGCCATTAGAGATGGATGAGAGATCGCCACATGGAAGGGGGATGTCGGGGCCGCCAAGGCTGGTTCGGCCGAACCATGGCCACCGCCACTGGCCACCGACTTTGGGCAGAGGATGACAGGAGGGCCCCTTAGTCGATTTCTAGGTGTTTGGCCCTACTTTGAGTCAGTTTCATCTGACTTGTAGGCGCTTCAATCCGTGGGATGCTGACGTGGCGAGCATCGATTGATCGTAGTTGTGTTTCTTCGCCATGCAAGCGTGCTTTCACTTCATATATTCATATAAGTACCAACATTCACATAATTTCCTGGGACATGTGGAACTTTATTAATTCTAAACCTATATGTGTGTAAGAGATGCTAACTCTCTTTTACTCCTGAGGTATGTAACCGTCGGAATTGGTACTTAACGACCATCAACAAACTCCCCCCAAGCTTACCCTTTGCTCGTCCTCGAGAAAAGACAAGACTTAGGCTCGGTGGATCAGGAGTTGCTACCATGTTTTATTTCTCTAAAGTACTATGCCTACAACAATGTATTCTACCTTGAATTGAATAAGTTGGCAATGATAATCTCACCCTTTTTACCTTAGTCCTTATGGGGCTTTTGGCTCTTCCTTGTCTTAGGTGGTTGAAAAATAGAATGGTGGTCATGAGAGTGCTACTCTCTCATTCCTTGCTCCACTTCTATCTGGAGGGTTTTTAAATTTTTGAAAGGAAGAAAAGAGTTCCTCGAATGACACTCTCACTTATGTGTTTAATTCCTTACCAAGGCATTGTTTTGCCTTTCTTGTCCTACTTTTCCACTAAGGCTTATGTGGGGCTCAAGGTAGGTAAATAAGAATGGCATACTTGCATCAAATATTTTGTAAAGTCAAAAAGTAGATCCAAGAAGAATACTAGTCATGCAACCATGATCAAGCTTATGCATATATGTGGAACGGGATATATGAGTGGAAAATTGAAAGAAGGAAAAGAAATAGGTTGGTGATGAAGGAATATGCGTAGGCTATGATAGCATAAACAAACTTTTCTACCGCGCAATCTAGGAAAGCTTGCAAGTAAGACTCTATAGATTGTTCCCAAGTGACGCGCAGTGCAACGGAAAAACTACGTTGGAGTAGCCGACCCAACGTTTGCATGCGGGAAGTCTTGCCGACCTCGGACCACCTTGCCCGACCTCGCCAACCTCGGACCGTTTCACCCGACCTCACCGACCTCGGACCGTCTCGCCCGACCTCGCCGACCTCGGACCATCTCGCCTGACCTCGCTGACCTCGGATCGTCATGTCCGATTCGCCCGACCAATTCGACTTCCAACTACCGAATAATGGATTCGACTAGTCGGAACTCGGGATCTTCCGATGTCACCGATTACACCGCAACGTAGTGATGTCTCTATTGGTATCCACACATCCAGAGAGGGAACGTCGAACACCTGTGTGCTAGCACGCAATGCGCGGCTAGGGTTTTGGCTCAGACGTGGAATAGGGTTTCCGTGGAGAAGTTGGTTCGGCTTAGAATTTACGCACCTTGATCTCCACCCCTTGTCCTCCTTATATAAAGTTGGCCGACTGGGCCTAAAGGCCCATCGAGACTCTATATTCGATCGGATCTCTATCCAAACTGAGCCATACACGAGTCAAACTCGAATACATATTCCATCCCGTTAAGTGTGCGACCCTGTAGGTTCATGCAGACTTGGTTCCGACTCGAGAACACTTCTCGGCCGACCATCAATAGTGGCCCCTAGCAGAACGTATTGACACCAAAGTCTACAAGAAGATCAAATCGGTTGAACCTGTAATGTGTGCACAAATCCCTTTGCCTCACAATACCAATTAAGCTATAGGTAAGACACGTTCCATCCTATCAATAGCTTAATCATTCACTCGATCTCGTATTGGATTATTTATCTGTTGATTGACTCCTCAATCAACTTGGCATGGCCATGCACTTCCATAATCCATTACATCGAGGGGCCCAGAGATATCTCTCCTATAGGAGGGCCAAATTCCATATTGATCATTCATATCCCACTACATGTTTCATAGCAAACCCGAAGACTACTTTTATAACTACCCTGTTACGTTGTAGTGTTTGGTAGTCCCTAAGTAAGCTATTACACATGTTGGAATCTATGATGATCTCAGGTCTAAGGACTTTACACCAACACTATTTGAGACCAACTAACGGCACATTAATTCCCTATAGTGTCTCAATGTGGGTCTATCCAACAATGTGTTCTCTAACACATGTTCAAGTTTTTGATTTGGTATCTACATACCATGATCCATGAGACATGATCATCAATCAATACACGTGCTAATCTTAGAATCATATTTGTTCCATAGATATGATATATGATCAGAGATTATTTAGAAATAGATTCATATATAGAGTCTCATGAATAAGTCACGTATTTATTGATCAATACAAGATATCTATTTCATGGAACAGAATAACACTTTATTCATTACTACATAAACATTGACCACGATATCCAACATCTCCATGTTGCCTCTAGGGCATATCACTAATAGGTGACTCCTTTTTGTATGATCCTCCTCCCAATTTTTTACTTTGAGAACATGGCTAAGAATAAGCAGTTTTTTGTCATCATGCCCAAGAAGATTTGTTTCTTATCTTGTGATCATTATGATTTTTCTACTATCACTTTTGTATATATTCTTTTAGCACATTTCTCATTTGGCATAGATAGGAGTATAGAGGATCATAATTATTTGGAGTCTTTATTTTATGGAGGGTTGATGGTGGATGCCAACTTCTGGAGTAGAAATTTGCCTGTGGTGGTGAATGAGATATTTTGTTTTATGGTGGGTATGTATAAGACTTTGATCATAAAAGCATGAAAAGAATTCTAACAAGGGTCTAACTATTTGACCAAACTCAAAATAACTACAAGCAACATATGTAAAAGATTTTGCATATAATTAACATAGGGCTTTGGTAGGAATTTATCATCATTAAGGAACTCATCATTTTTGTCTTTTTGAAAATAAAATCTCCGGATTCAAGTTCCACTTAGAACAAGATCAAAGCAGCTCTACTTCACCATATTATATCCCACAGCAACCTAGGCTTAGATCATGCACTTTCTACCCACAAGTTTTCCAAGTTCAAGGTGGCCAACAAACTCAAAACATGGAAAATGGTAAGTTGTAAACTAGACACAAAAGGGAATTAAAATATAACAACTATTCATCATTTCCATAATGAGGGAATTAAACATTCCTACCACACATAGCTACCCTATGTGTGTGTGTGTATAATGCAATGGAGGAAATAAAAGATACAAGTTACCTCACATGGGGACCCTCCCCCAAGCTTGTCTCTTGTTCATGGTCCACGATAGGGATTGAAGCCTTGCGAACGGAAGTAGGCCATCAAGTCGGATTGGCCTTGCTGCAGTGTGGAGCTGATTTGCTTGAGTTATTCATTGCTCTAGTGTTGTCATTGATGAGTTTCTTGGACATGTTGATGAAGTGTTTCTTCGATTTCAGTGGTTCTCATGTCCAATTCACCCATTCTTTGAGTGATCTCCGCAAATCCTTGGTCATGAAAATCTCGTGCCGAGAATGAGCATTAAGCACCAAACGATGGAGGTAGACCACTAGAGTTTGATGACTCAGTGGCATGTCCACGGTACCAGCTAGGTCCTTGTGCCCATTGTTCACTACTAGCTGATTGCAATGACGAACCACCAGCCTCATAATAATACGGGGGTTGTTCCCAACTGGATGTATATCCAGTCAAAACCTACCCCGGCTGATGAATGTACTACGGAGGCTGTTGAGGTTGTTCCTCCATAGCGGCCCTTCTTGACCTGCTTCTTGTGATCCTGCAAGAAATACTACTCCTGCGAGCAACCTCTGTTGGCTGAAGAGTTATGGTTAGCGCCCGACATTTATACAAATGATATATTGGGTTAGGTAACGGAATTTCATTCGTATATTCGGGAAGAAAAATACGAGGGATCCCTCGGGACCATATCTCAAAGTATGACCTTGCACTAAATAATTCTCGTCTATTATTTCACGGGGTTTTGTGATTGTTAACGACCAAATTTGGTAACCAAATCCCTAAGTCCGAGCCGAGATTATAGCGGAATCAGATTGGAAAATGATCTGCGGAGAAAACAGAGGCTGCGTCGGCCACGATCAAATTGGCTGGAAGACTAGTCGGTTGAGGCCGAATCGGACATGGATAGCCGATAGCCGATTCCGATTCAGAGAAGGAGATGGAACCGTTTCCGATAAAGAAGCTTGAAGATAGAAGGAAGATTCGGTTCCCAAATGTTCGTTAAAGTATTGCCATCTATGGATAAAGTCCTGTAACGGCAATTGTATCTGTGAAATAGGGTTTTGTTTAGATATTTCCTTTTGTAATGCGACATGGGACTGTATCCCGAGATATTGGCGTATTTTGAATAGTAGATTAGATAGAAACCGTGTCTTACACGGATAGTGTTATTCTTGGGCATAAATATGACCCGAGACCTCTTGTAAAAATCAATCACACATCAATACAACTTCGGCGCATCGCCCCCTATTTTCTTTCAGACGAGTTCTTGATCCGGCTTTGGGCTGCATCGATTGAAACCCCGAACAAGGTAAATTCTCGTCATTAGTGGTTTATTTCGTCGAATCTAGTGCTTACATCGTCATGATACTCTAGGTTTAATGTTACAAACTGCGCCAGTTATCATATACGGCATATAATCTAGAACAATGTCTAGATCTATCTCGCCGTCGGCTCGTTTCTCTCGGGCGTCAGCAGCCGACAGAGCTAGATCTAGATGTTGGACTAGGTTATATGCTGTATCCACTGTCTTGAAGGGTTTGCATCGATCTATATAGATCTAATACTATCTTTTTGTACTTAATGCTGCATCATTTGTGTCTGTTAAGTCACTTTTAGAAGTATTTAGAACTATTTGATTAGACGCCTGCTTGTAGGGACAGTGCTGGGGTTTAAGCTAGCCTTACCTGTTTTAATAATCTTTTATTTACTATTAGATATATTAAAGCTACCTCTTATATTAAGATCCCAATCTTGTTAAATTCCTTAAGCCAGTATCAGTCTGTTGGCATTAACCGATAGCCGATTGATCTAGGTTTAACGCATTTTGGTTAGATTGGTATCTTTTCATAAGACATATCGGAGTAATAGCCGATACATGTTAGACATGCAACATCGGCTAGGTTATAAATACATATATTTATTATCTTGATGTATATTTAGGTTAAGTGATTCATACTGTCTCGGCACAGTCGATCTATCCCAGTCACTTAGTTTAAATATGCTTTGAGAAGGCAATTATATGCAAGTTGGTCTCCTGAGCCGATCTGGTAGGATCTAGCTTTAACCTTAACACATGTATCTATTTATTATTTCTTATTGGTTAGCAGATCAAACCAATTGGCACGCCTAGATTATCACAGGTAGCCAAGGACGGACCTGCACTGGAGCTAAGCAGATCTCCTAGGCCAGCGCGTGAGAGAATTTTCTCATCAACACGCTTATTGGCACGCCTAGTGGGACCATCAACTCGGTTAAAGCACTTCGACAAAGCCGACACGATGGTGAACATCAAGAGCCTTGAAATCAGCAAAGAAAACACAATTCCTGTCAAGATGGAACAACTGTCGGCTGAGCAATTGGCCGATCAGAAGAAGATGGTGGAGGAACTACAGGCCAACTATCTGCAATCTTTTACCCAGACCAGGTCTGGGGCCGTCCACCAGAAGTACAAGTTCAGCATTGACGACTTCAAGGCATCCTTCTCAGACGATACAAAGGGAAAACGCAAGATGGAGGAGCCGAAACAAGAACAAGACGATTCGGAACTGCACACCTTGCAGGACCGGATCGATTCGGTTGTACATCATGCACTCGTCAACCAAAGTGGCATTTTAGTCAACACTCTGAATAACATGATTGCCACTCTGGTCAAATCCAAGATTGCCGATCAGTTACAGCAGGGGCCGACCTACTTCACAGATGGCCAGTTCCCCAATTACAGGGTCTTAGCGACCCAGAACCGGCTGATCCCGCCTCCGGTACAGCCAGGGCCGCCAGGAGGAGTCCTCAATCAGGCGAATGCACCTGCATCGGCTTCAAGACCATCGCCCGTTATTCTGAACTGACAACAACCTCCTCCCCAGGAATAGCTAGCCGGCATGTTCAACTTCAACAGGCAGCAAGAGTCGATTGCCAATCTCATTCAAGGAGCACAATACAATATCGGTGGTCGATAGCTCTTTCCAGAACCACAGACACCCCCGGCGAATCGGCCGCCTCTCGCTGGCAACCCACATCAGTATCAGTACCAGGGAGGTCATCAAGATCGGCATTATCAGCCTCAGACGCCGCCTTAGTATCGGCAAGCAGCCATGCACTATGATCAGTACGAGCCGATACAACAGGTTCAAGACAACAAGACTTGGGCCGATTTGATTGCCGACGTTATGCGCAATCAATTCGGTCTTAAGCCAAAAGATTATGGGAACATGTATCGGTATCCATATCCAGAGCACTTTGAGAGGGTACCATTCCCCAACCGGTACAAGGTCTCAGATTTCTCCAAATTCTCAGGGTAGGACAACACTTCAACATACGAGCACGTCAGCCGATTCTTGGCCTAGTGTGGAGAGGCATCGGCTACATACGCCCTGAGAGTTCATCTATTCCCACTCTCGCTGTCGGGATCGGCTTTCACTTGGTTTTCTTCATTGCCCTATAACTCTATCCAGAGCTGGACCGATCTCGAGAAGCAATTTCACAGTTATTTCTACATCGGCAATCACGAGATGAAATTGTCGGACCTGACAAGCATCAGGCAGAAGCATGAAGAATCGGTTGCTTCATCAATGGGAAGGGATCTTACAGCCTGATACTTAGGAGGGACTGGATTCATGCAAACTGCTGTGTCCCTTCCACAATGCATCAAAGTCTAATCCAATGGCAAGGCGACAAGATTGAAATCGTGCCAGTCGACAGGTCAGTGAGCGTTGCTAACGCCGATTTTCCACTT
This sequence comes from Oryza australiensis, assembly GCA_019925245.2. Lineage (NCBI taxonomy): Eukaryota > Viridiplantae > Streptophyta > Magnoliopsida > Poales > Poaceae > Oryza > Oryza australiensis. The sequence goes on from JAIFGZ020000436.1 coordinate 2,310,486, forward strand.
TGAGAAATCGACGGTATTGATTGTCTATCCGGCAAAGTCTGGCAAGCCAATTTTCTAAAGGTGTTCGATTCTGTCATATAGCCTATTGGAGACAAAGAGCCCTAACTATTACTTTGAGGGCATCGTGGAGGGCTCGTGCGTCTACGGCAAGGACACCGCGGACGACGACGATGGCAAGCTTGGGCAAGGATTTACGTCGGCCGACGAGCTAGAAGAAATAGATATCGGCTCTGGAGATAGACCTAGGCCGACATATATTAGTAAAAATTTGTCTTCTCATTGTAGATCCCAGCTTATTGATTTATTAAAGGAATATAAAGATTGTTTTGCTTGGAAGTACTTCGAGATGCCTGGTCTTAGCCCATCTTTTGTTGTGCATCGGCGCCTATCAAGCCGGGGTATCGGCCATTCAAACAGTCTCCTAGGAGATTTAAGGCCGATATGTATGATGCAATCAAAGCCGAAATCACTCAGCTATATGACGCTGGATTTATTCGGCCCTGCCGATATGCCGAGTGGGTCTCGAATATTGTTCCAGTGATAAAAAAGAATGATAAACTTAGGGTGTGTATCGATTTCAGGGACTTAAACAAGACTACCCCTAAGGACGACTACCCAATGCCCACAGCCGATTTACTAGTGGATGTTGCTTCCGACCACAAGGTAACAAGCTTCATGGATGGTAATGCAGGTTACAATATAATTTTTATGGCCGAAGAAGACATTCACAAGACTGCTTTCAGATGCCCAGGAACAATCGGCTTGTATGAATGGGTTGTCATGACATTTGGGTTGAAAAACGCTGGAGAAACTTATCAAAGGGCCATGAATTACATTTTCTATGATATGATCGGCTCCCTGGTAGAGATTTATATTGATGATGTCGTTGTCAAGTCCAGGGAAGCAGAAAATCACATAGCCGATCTTTGCATGAGAATCAAGCTACTCAATTCTTTGCCGGATTATGCTCAAGCAAACGGGCAAGCAGAGGCTTCGAATAAGAGCTTGATTAAGCTGATAAAGAGGAAGATTTCTGAATATCCTAAGCAATGGCGTAGTTGATTAGCCGAATCACTTTGGCCCTATCGGATGGCTTGCCACGGATCCATCCAAGTTCCTCCGTATAATCTAGTCTATGGGCATGAAGCAGTTTTACCATGGGAAAACATCATCGGCTCTAGAAGAATTCAGTTACAAGATCAGCTTACAGCCGATGATTACTACAACTTCATGGTAGATGAATCAGAAGATTTGGTGTTGTCACGGATGAGGGCCTTGGAAAAAGTAACAAAGGATAAGGAACGAGTACACGCTATTATAACAAAAAGATTGTCCCTAACTCATTTGGAAATTGATATTGCCGATCGGATCAAGAGACAATAAGTTCGGCAAATGGTCCCCAAATTGGGAAGGGCCGTTCAAGATCCACAAATGCGTCTCTAAAGGAGCTTATATGCTAGAAGGTTTAGATGGAGAAGTGTTTGGGAGGGCTCTGAACGGCAAATATTTAAAGAAATATTACCCAAGTATATGGATCAACTCATGATTCGGCTATGGTTGTACCGATTCGTGTTAGCCGATGCGTTGTAACACGCATCGCCTTTAGGGCTTTTTACGCCAAGTTTTTCCCCTAATTTTCATATCTAGGCTTAGCCTAGCCGACAGTAATAGGATATTTTGCTTCGATAATTTTGTCAATGCTGGGAAACACCGTTAACAAAATTAGGGGGCATATATGGCTCAACACAATGTCAAGCAGGGATCTCAAGCAGGCAGGGCGAAATTGGTGAAATTTTTTCATGTTTTTCAAACATTTTTGCAGTAATCCGCATCAAGTAAGTTTGAGATAATTGGCATCAAGTATGTTTGATACATCAAACAGGGATTGAGTTGCTAGTTAGCCGATTACAGAAGATGTCTTAGCTGATCACAAAATGCACAAAAAGTTAAGTACAAGAACACCTAGCCAGCTATTACAAGTGAGTTCAACGCGAGAGGAAGTCCTGGATGGCCGATATTGCCCTACGACGGATCCCGTCTATCTCTTCAATGGCCTTTGCATCGGCTGTGTCGTTTCCCGGGATCGGCTTCATCGCCTTGGCCATATCGGACAAATTCGACATGGCCGCCTTGATCTTCGCTCGCTGGTCCTCGATCTCCTTCATTAGGCTGGCCACGCGTTGTTCCTTGGCCACGATATCGGCATCAATATTGGCGAGTTTGGCTATCAACTCTTCCCGACGCTTGCGAAGCCGATCAAGTTCAGCAATCAGCTCGGTCTTCAAAGCGTCGAACTTAGCCTTCTCGACAGTAATCTCTTGCTGGCTAGCCTTGATGGTGGCCTCCAATGCTTGGTTTTCACAGCAATCGGCTATCCTCTGTTTAGCTCGTTCGAGTTTGTGCCGATGTGCCTCCATAAATGTGGCCGGTGCAATGGTGTCAGCCAGCTGGTTCGGCAGCTGATATTGAATGTCTTCAAATCGACTACGGATGGAACCGCAGTCGGTGACCAGGAAATGGAGGGAGCACTCCAGCCGTTTGGCTATATCTAACAAAGTTGCTCGTAGCTCCTCGTCTGATACCACCATGGCCTTGCCGGCGGCCTTGTCGGGATCAAGGAATTCCGACAGATCAAAATCCAGGAGATCGGCTACAGTCTGGAAGTTAGAAGTTAGTTAAGAGAGCCGACAAAATTAATAAGCCGATTTATGAAGCTGAATAGGACTTACTCGGATAGCTGGAACTGAGGTAGCCACATCCTCAGCGTCACCATCGCGTGCGGCCATCGGCGTCGGCTCCCTTGATGCATGGGGGGCAGGTGTTGGAGCACGGGGAGGCTGGAAAAGATGCAAGTCAGAAATTCGGCTGTGCTAGTAAGAAAGAAATGAAGATAGAGCTTACCAAAGGAGGAGGAGCTGTTTTCTTCTTGGCGGCTAATTTCTTTGCCTGCAGACACAGAAAGCCGATAAGTCATAATGAAACAAAAGATGGCAGGATTAAGCAATGAAAAATGCTTACCGGCTGAGGACGAGGGACGCGTTTCGGAGGGCTTGGAGTTCGCTCGATGGTCTGCTCGGCCGATGGAGTCTGAGCGTATATGTCCGAAGAGCTTGTTTCGGCTGCGGCGGTGTTGACAGCTTGCTCCATTTCCTCGTCCTTGACTTTTTCTTCGAGGGCCGTGTCCACGTTCGGGTCGATCGGGGGCAAGTCGTTGGCTGGGGTTGTCCTCGGCTTCTTTGAAGCTCATTTTCTTTTTTCTGCAGCCAGAGTAGCAGCAGCCAACGGTGTCGCCCTTTTCAGCCGATGCAGTGGCGCACGGGTTTGGCTGTGAAGCAAAGTGCCCACCTTCGGCGCATGGCAACCGATGATGGTGAGGCCAGCCCGCAGCCACCGGATAGCATGCCAGGGGCGTAGTGGATGGCCACTCCCGTATTACTTGTGTGCGGAGGGGAGGTATCAGTCGTCTTCAAAGGAATGAGGCATGATGAGTCAATAATATAAGAAATGGCCAAAGAAACCTAAGTCAAAGAAAAAAAGAGACATACTTACCGATGGAGTCATCTCTGGGTTGATGCTGGTCAAGTATATCAAGGCCGATTGATGGAACAAAAGCTGTTTCCATTCATTCCACCATCGGCTGAAGATGGTTGTCCTCATCACTGCCAGATCAATGTTGTCAATGCTGCCGAGAGGAGGGCCAGGAATGCTGAGTAGCCGATTCATCATGATATCTCCCTCAATCTTTCCCTTGGATTGGATTTTGTCTGAGTAGTAGAGGTCGATCGGCAGCTGACCCATGCCAAGTTGTCTTGCGGCCACCATTGGATGATAAAACTCATAAGATTTTTGGATGTTGCGCCCTTGGTGGATGCCGATAGGGAGGATGCAGGGTGTGATAGCTGATGTATAGATTTCCCTTGGTTTGTCATATCCCTCGGAGTCGAGCTCATCTAGCCGAAGATCATCTAGGAGCTCGAATCTATCAAAATCTTCATAAGCAAACCATATCCTCGAGCTGCTTGGGAAGCCATTATATAGGTTGCCGAACCAGTTTTTGAAGTGTTCGGCTGTTAGCTTGGATCCGGGATAGGTTGCTGCTGCTTCCCCGTATGACAGGCATCGGCGGGTGGTCACTTCTTCATCATCTTCAAATCTTGACTCGATTAAAGGGAAATCGGCCTCCAATGGGGTCAGCCTTTCTGCAACTCGATAGAGATGAAGGTTTAACCACAACTGTAGCAGCCACCAGGGCCCTCCTATGTTGATGGCTTGTTTAGAAGCTAGTCGAGCCGATGCATTACTTAATGTCTGGTATAGATAGCCGAGCAAGTATTTTCCCAGAGGAACATGTTTTTTGCTCACTAAGGCTTCGGCTATGTGCTGCCAGTTGCTAGTCGGCCCACAGCTCAATTCATAGAAGATATATTTTTCCAGCCACATTAACAGGAAAGCAGTGTGTTCTCTCTCAGAAATTGGGCCGTCTTTCATGTTCATGGATATGAAGCCGCTCCAGCCCCCTATGCTCTTGGTCTTAAAATTGTGAGAACACTTGATATTGAGGCCGATTGGGTGAACTGTGGATGTTATATCCAATCCGGTGATCATCACTATATCCATAAGGGTTGGTGTCATCGGCCCTTGCCTGAAAAGGAATGCATTTAGCGTGTCCGACCAGAAATAGGTGGCAGTCGATATGAGGGGTTCGTCATTTGAGATATCGGCTATCGTCAGGGCTAGACATTGGCTTATTCCTATCTCAGTCCAGTGGGTTTGTTGCCTAGCCGACATCCACGAGTACCAAGCTGGCGAAGTTTTGTCCGTTGAGGTCCAAGACTTGAAGGCACTGGACCAGTGGGCTAGGTCTGGAGCGGAAAATCTGAAGGGGATTTGGTTCGTTTCAGCATTAATGAATTCGCTAGGGACTACGTTGCCGATCAGCCCTAACAAGAACTGGTTGGGACTGGCGAGGTCTGGAATGGCAATCTGGTGGGCAAGATGCTGTGATTTAAAAGATGAAAAAACAAGATTAGAAAAGATGAAAGCCAAATTGTAAGGAGTAAAGGGCGGTAGCCGATGAGACTTACCTCTGGGTATTCCGCTTGGGCCACTTCGGAATGAGTGCTTGAGGACACCATTGATGAGCGGGATTGGCGCCGCGGAAAGGGTTGTTGGTGATGTCGTGCTTCGGGTCCGACGAGGTTGCTGAGGAGACGAAGAGTTTTTTTTGGCTAGGGCTTGAGAGATGAAAGTAACAGCGTGGCTTGTTTCGGCGCAAGGCAGGTGCTATTTAAAGAGATTTCTTGATAGCCGAGACAGAGTGTGGACCCCCGTTTTCTGAACGGGAATCTTTCGTGTTCATAGTACCATTTCCCTGGATCGAGTAGTTTGGTACCCACGAAATACAGTACTGAATAATCAGGTGCAAATGCACGAATAGTGTTACATCGAAATTATTACAATAATAGGCCCGAAGGCAATATCCAACACATAGGACCTCATGGTCCAGATACAACCAAAAGTAAAAAATTAGGTAAGGCGCGGAATGAAGGCGGCGGCTTGTCAATTGCCACGAGGCAACGACCGGAGACTAAGACCTAGCGAGCGCCATCGGCTTCTTCGCCCTCCTGGTAGTAGGCATATGGATCCTCCAAGTCTTCATTTCCACCATCTGAAGGTTTGTGCATATAGCAAGGGTGAGTACCAACCGTACTCAGCAAGCCAACACGGAAGTGATGCATATGATAGGGTCATTCAAAGAATGGCTGGTGTTCTTTTGCATAAAGCCAATTTTCACAACTCTTTTCACAAGCCTAACAACTAGCCATGTCAAGTTTTAGTTTCACAATTCATTAAGTCAACGACGTTTCTGTCTACCATACATCGTGATTCCAAGGATGGCTTCCCGCCTCCGGTTCGTCAAGGTTTTCTGGGGAGTCCACCCCTTCTCGCATCTCGAGAAGTTGATCCACCAATGAATAAGAATCATCATGCAAACCCATCCCATCATTTTAAAGTTTATAGTCTAGCCAAGCGAAAGTCTTGTCACGATGCTCAATATTCGTGAGCACGGCTATTCGAATAGATTGATTCATTCACACTGCAGTGGATGTACACTTTACCCGTACTCCGCGACTGCCCAACAAATGAGCCTACGTCCCAACACATGAGACGGTCACGACAAAGCCTTTCGATAACCTCACCTTGGCAGTACCCGCTCCATGAATATGCATGAATCTAAGAATAGCATGACTAAGCATTTTACCGAAGATATTCTCTGGTTGTATGTATCACATCGAGGGTTACAAGGAATAATTCTAAAGGTGATCAATAACAAGGCATGGCATAACAAGTATAGGTAATTCTTTGTGTATAGCATGCATGTTTAAAGTTTTAAAACAATATCATTTCGCAATTGGGATCAATATGTTCAAAGAGTGTGATGACTTGCCTTGCTCGCACGCTTGTTGAGCGGGGTCTTCAACGGAGTCGATGCCTGCTTCTTCAGGTGCTATCCGTACGTACGAAAGATCAATTGAATTCAATTAGAATTCAATAAAATACCGATAGATCGAAAAGAACCATAAAAATCACGAAAACGACTCCAAATATTTAGCCTAGAATTCTACTTGAGTTCGGGCGAGGATTGCTAGGGAAAAATCTGAGTTTGAACTCGAATCGATGTCCTAGGGTTTTCGCAAAACGACGATTTGAAATTATCGAGAAAAAGGAATTTAGGAATATCAACGGAGGGGAGGGTTTTGTATTCGAGGTTTTGAAGGTTCAAGCACAAAGAAAAACATGTTTAGATGGCGAGAAAGAATTAAACGAAATTCGGATTTAAAATGACGCGAAGGAAATCTCGGAAAAGTCCGATTTCGATTTTCCGAATTTGTTTTGAGAAAAATATACAAGAAAATAATTTATTTTTGCCCAAAAATTCACTCAAATCATTTCAAAATATTTTTCCAAATTTTCTAAAATTTTTCCCTATTTTTTCCATTTTTCTTTTTCCCTTTTCTTCTCTTTTCTTTTCTTTTCCTTTTTCTTTTCCTTTGCCCACTATTCATTAGCCCACAAGGTGTTCGACCGAACTTCACCCTCTCTCTTCTCTCTGTTGCGGCCGGCGCAAACGAAGGTGAAGAGGGTGGCGGCTCGGCTTACCGGGGATGGCGACGCTTGGGGAGTGGTGTGGGGCTCCGGCGATGGCGGCGCACGGTGGCTAGGGCGCTCGGCGGCTTGCGTCGACGGCGGCGCTCGGGAGAGGGAAGGGAAACCGGCGAGAGAGGGGGAGGCTAGAGGCGGCGAGGTGGGGGGAAAAATGGGGATTTTGCCCCTCATTTATAGGCGCAACCGAGCGAGGGCAACGGGGAGGAAAAGGGGGGGCCGGTGCGGCGGCGGCGCGGCATTGCACACATGGCGCGCGGGTTGCCGGGGCCGGGCTTGGGGCGTCGACACGCGGCGTGAGCGCGGGCGGGGCCGGGTACGGCGGCTTGGCGCGTGGCGGGGCGGACGCGCGCGCGCGGGCGGGCGGCGCGGCGCGGGCGCGCTGCGGGCGGCCGGGGCGCGCGGCGCGGGCGCGTGAGCGCGGCGTGTGGCGGGCGCGCGTGGCGGGCGCGTTCGGTCGGGCGACGCGTGGCGGGCACGCGGCGGGGCCGGTTCGGCGTCAAACAGGTGATGAGCAATGAATAGTGCATTTTCGATTTTTCCGATTTTCCACTCCATTTTCAATTTCTAATTTTTCCTTCACTCTATAAATCCCAAATAAATATATGGTATTCCCAAAATTAGTTAAAAATATATTTTCAAACTTTTCACCACCATTATTTATTTTCAAATATATATTCCCATATTTAATTAAATCCTTTTTCCAAATTCATAAAACACCATTTTTGCTTTCAAATAATTTTCCGGGTTTTATATAAATCCTTAAAATTTTATTATCTATTTTATTTCCTAACTAATATTTCATAATTACCAATGAATATTTTATTTTTCAAATACCTATCTTAATGCATCCGCATCTTATTTCGATTTTATTCTTCCTTCTTGACCTTTAAACTTCAAGACTTTTCCCTCCGACGAAAATCCAAATCATTTGGTTTTCATAAACACCGAGAGGAATTGTTCACAACTAAATTCATGCAACCGAGCGGCAAATAAGAAGCAACAAACACGAGAAAAAGGCAACAAGCAAAAGTTTTTGCATGTTCCGATTTTTAATTTCAATTTTAAATTCCTTCGATTTTCAGGGTGTTACAAACCTACCCCCCTAAAAATAAATCTCGTCCTCGAGATTTCTTACCGGTTGTTGAGTAGGTGTGGGCATTCAGTCTTTAGAAAATCCTCGTTTTCCCAGGTGGCCTCTTCTTCAGTGTGATTGCTCCATTGCACTTTGTACATGCGCCATGACTTGGTTCGTGTCCTCTTTTCTGCCTCATCCAGTATCTTTATTGGATGTTCCGGATATGTGAGATCACTTTTGATATGGATGGTTTCCAAAAGAGCTTGCTCTTTTGGTACTCGCTGGCACTTCTTCAATTGTGACACATGGAACACTTTGTGGACATCGGAGATGTTTTCGGGTAACTCTAGCTGGTAGGCCACTTCACCTCTTCTAGCGCTTATCAGGAATGGGCGCACGTATCTTGGCGCAAGTTTCCCTTTGACCTTGAACCTTTGAGTCCCTCGTAGTGGTGAGACCTTTAGGTACACATAGTCACCTATATTGAACTCTAAGTCCCTTCGACGAGTATCCGCGTAGCTCTTCTGTCGAGATTGGGCCGCTTTCAATCGGTCCCGGATCAGACAGACCTTTTCCTCGGCCTCTCTGATTATGTCTGGCCCAAACACGGCTCGTTCACCGGTTTCTGACCACATCAATGGGGTTCAACATCGCCGACCAAATAGGGCTTCATTTGGCGACATCTTCAGACTGGCTTGGTAGCTGTTGTTGTAGGAGAACTCGGCGTACGGTAAGCATTTTCCCCAATCCTTGGTAAAATCCAACGCACAGGCTCTCAACATATCCTCAAGAACTTGATTTGTCCTTTCGGTCTACCCATCGGTCTGTGGGTGGTAAGTGGTACTGAAGGCAAGGTGACTTCCGAGTGCCTCATGAACTTTGCTCCAGAAATGGGACGTGAATTGAGTACCGCGATCCGATATAATTCTTTTTGGTACACCGTGAAGACACACAATCCTACTCATGTATAGCTCTGCCAGCTTGGCACTATTGTAGTTAGTCTTTACGAGGATGAATCTGGCGGTCTTGGTGAGCCGATCTACCATTACCCAAATGGAATCATATCCCGCTGCAGTTTTGGGTAGTCCAACGATGAAATCCATGCCTATCTCATCCCATTTCCACTCAGGAATCTTGAGTGGCTGCAACAACCCTGCTGATCGTTGATGCTCGGCTTTTACCCTTTGGCATACATCTCATACGGCTACGTATTCGGCTACGTCCCTCTTCATATTGGGCCACCAGTATTCCTCCTTCAAATCCTGGTACATCTTCGTGCTTCCCAGATGTAACGAATAGGCTGATTCGTGTGCTTCTTTTAGGATCAATCCTCTCAAACCACCTTGTTCAGGCACGTAGATTCTTTTTTTATACCACAGGGTTCCCTTGTCATCTACCGAGAATTCCTTCACGTGCCCAGCGGCCATGCGCTCTTTGATCGCTTGTTTTTCTTCATTACCCTTTTGAGCTTCTTCTATTTGAGTCCTCAGAAGAGGTTGGATTTCTAGTGAGTTCACTTCTCCGTGAGGAATCAGGTGTAAGTTAAGTCGAGCCATCTCTTCTTGGAGCTCACAGGCCATGCCTTCCAGTCTCATATGGTTGCATTGAGCTTTACGGCTTAGCGCATCGGCCACTACATTTGCCTTGCTGGGGTGGTAATGGATTCCTAGATCGTAATCCTTGATCAATTCCAACCACTGTCTCTGATGTAGATTGAGATCGGACTGGGTAAAGAAGTATTTCAGGCTCTTGTGATTAGTGTTGTTAACACTGGAATTTGGTAATGGGGTTCCTAAGTCTTAAAAGGCAAAGTGGAATCGGATCGGTCGAAGGCAGGAGTCGTATCGGCTAAAAGACTGATCGGCTGCAGGGCTTGTCGGCTGAGGATGGGTTGAATGGGAACAGCCGACAGCCGATTCTGAGTTCAGAAGAGGTGAAACCGTGTTTAACGCAGAAGCTTGAAGATAAGTGGAAGATTCGAATGCGAATTGCGCGTTTAAAGATATTGCCACTTATGGATAGAGTCCTGTAACGTCAATTGTATCTGTAATCTAGAAATTTGTTAAATTGTTAGTTGTAATACATTTTGGATCCCGCTAGAGATGATATGATGTTTAAACAATAGTTTAGATAGAGTCCAAAGTCGTTACAGATATTTGTATCTTGGGTATAAATAGGACCCGAGACCCTCTGTATCAGGACGATTCAATCAATCTAATCTTTGGCGCATCGCCATCCTTTTCCTTTTGGACGAACACCCTGTTTGGCTTTGGGCTGCATCGTCTCGATCCCCAAACTCATGTACATGTTTGTCGTTAGTGGTAAGATTACTTGTTTCTAATGCTTCCATCGCAATGATACATTAGATTCAATAGTTTTACTGTGACATATATCATATAATGCATATGAATCAATTCAGTGTTTAGATCTATCTTGTAGTTGGTTCATCTCGTCGAGAGCATGTGGTCAACAAGGCTAGGTCTAAGGGTTGGTTGGTTCGTATGTAGTATCTACCATCTCACAGAGTGTAGGTCGGAGGTAATAGATTGGATGTTTCTTTTGATACTTAATGCTGCATCAAGACTGAACTATTGAGTCGTCTTTAGAACTATCAGTGATCTATTCTTTTGGATTTACATTATCTGGATATAGCATCGGGGTTTCAGCCGACCTTCTTCACCCTAATGTGTTTCTTTTAACGTGATTATTATTAGATCTGTACTAGGGCTATCTTTTATGTCTAGATCGTGCTTGCTTACATCTTTGATCTAGGAATATTAGGTCTACACGAGATTCACTAGAATACCAGCCGATTTGATGTTAGTTTCCCAGCATCGGCTAGTCTGTTGATCCGTATATTTATTATTGTTCGTTATATTTGGATCGGACGACTGATGATCGTCTCGGCATGGCCGATACGTTCTGGTCGCTTGGCCCAAATATGGTCTAGAATAACATATATACATCCATGGATTTCCTTGGCCGATCTCATGGGGACTTGACCTAACGCTTAACGAACACTTCCTTGTTTTCTTTCTTGTTGATTGGCAGATCAAATCAACTGGCACGCTCTACACGCTGTAGGCAGCTAAGAAGGACCTGCACTGGAGTCAAGCAGATCTCCCAGGCCAGCGCGTGAGAGAGATTTCTCGTCAACACGCTTCTTGGCACGCCCAGTGGGACTGTCTTTGTCGGCTCGACTTGGGCGAATAGACTCTGCCGGCAAGATGGTCGATTCCAAGATCCCTGGCATCACACAGGACAATGTCGTACCTGTAAAGATGGACCAACTATCGGCTGAACAGCAAGCCGAGTATAAGAAAATGGTGGAGGAACTCCAGAATAATTATCTTCAATCCTTCACCCAAACGAGGTCTGGAACTGTGCACCAAAAGTACAAGTTCAGTCTCAACGATACCAAAGCACCCTCATCAAGCGATGCGAAAGGCAAACAGAAAGTGGAAGAGCCGACTCAAGTGCAAGATGATCCAGCCGTATACTCTTTGCAAGATCGGATCGACTCGGCTGTCCATCACGCGCTGGTCAACCAGAGCAGCATCCTGGTCAACACCCTCAATAATATGATTTCTCATGTGGTTGATGCCAAGGTGGCCGAGCAGCTGCAACGGGGCCCCACATATTTTGTGGATGGCCAGTTTCCTGGTTACAGGACACTAGTCACCCAAGATCGGCCGCTTCCACTAATAGCGCAACCCAACCCACCAGGAGGAATCGGCCACTTGAGTCCAAGCGAGACGGCTGTAAGACCAGCGGTCACTATTCTAAACCGACAACAGCCGTTGCCTCAAGGTCAACTCGACAACGTATTCCATAATATTCGGCAGCAAAAGCCGATTGATCCTGGCAGACGACAGAATGTCGGGGGCCGACAGTTGTTCCCAGACCCGCCAACGCCACAACAGGAACCTCGGCTGCCGCCCGCTGATCATCGCTACCAGTACCAAGGGGGCCGTCAGGATCACCATTACCGACCTCAGACACCGCCACAGATGTATTGGCAAGCACACACGCCGTATGACCCATACGAGCCGATACAGCAAGATAATAGGGCCTGGGCCGAGCTAATCGTAGACGTCATGCGGGATCAGTTCGGCCTCAAACCAAAAGATTCAGGGAATATGTATCGGTACCCCTATCCAGAACATTTTGAAAGGGTCCCGCTGCCCAACCGATATAAGATCCCGGACTTCTCCAAATTCTCAGGACAAGACAACGTCTCTACCTATGAGCATGTCAGCCGATTCTTGGCACAATGCGGTGAAGCATCGGCTACTGACCCCTTGAGAGTTCAGCTATTTCCCCTTTCGCTTTCAGGATCGGCCTTCACATGGTTCTCCTCGTTGCGTTACAACTAAATTCAAAGTTGGGCCGATCTTGAGAAGCAGTTTCACAACTATTTTTATTTCGGCAACCATGAAATGAAGTTGTCGGATCTCACCAGCGTCAGGCAGAAACACAATGAATTGGTCCAGGACTACATTCAACGCTTCAGAGAAATGAGAAACCGATGCTATAGCCTGGTGCTATCAGACGTCCAGCTGGCCGATTTAGCCTTCCATGGTTTGATATCGCCGATCCGGGAATGATTCTCTGCCAAGGACTTCGATAGTCTAGCCCACCTGGCACAGAAGGTGACGGCCCACGTATAACGTTTCCAAGCAACCAGGAAGGCCGTCAAAACCATAACGCAAGTCGTCGTCGATTCAGATTACGGGTCCGACGACGACGAAACAGAAGTGGCGGCAGCCGAATGGGCTAAGAACAAGAAGGCCATCGTCTGCCAGTGGCTGCTGAAGACGGCTAAAGAGGAAAAATACGATTTTGACATCACTAAAGCCGACAAGATCTTTGATTTACTCCTCAAGGAGAAACAGATTCAGTTGCCCGAAAATCATGTGATCCCGTCGGCCGAAGAATTGAAAAAGAAGAAGTACTGCAAGTGGCACAACTCCACGTCTCACGCCACGAACGATTGCAAAGTCTTCAGGCAGCAAATCCAGTCGGCCATCTAGGCCGGGAAGTTAAAATTTGCTGACTCAAGTCGGTCCATGAAAGTAGACGGCAATTCGTACCCGGTCAACACAGTCCATGCCGGCCCCGGGCAAGCTGATCGACAGGACAGAATGGCGCACGGCTTAGCCAATACGTTGATCGAGGTCGAAATAGGAGAGGACTAGACTGGATACCACACTGTACAAATTAACATGGTGCGCCAAGTCATCAGATCGGCTGGCCGACAGCCGATCCACGAACGAAGCCGATACCATCATCAATATCGGTCTCGGCGTGAAGAAATTTACGACGAAGCACCTCGCCGGCACAAGCCAAGTGTCCAGAGCCGACAATACATGGCGAGCCATGATGATCCACATTGGCATTACGGCTTCTTCAGGCATTGCTGGGAATCCGGCATGAGGCTACCAACACTGGAAGATTGCCCAGCATGTAAAGATCACCATAACAATGACGAACGCGGGAGTTTGTCGTCTGCAAGCCCAGTTCGGTTCATCCCCAGAGCCGTCGAACTAAACCGAAGACGGCGACTTGTCCACGATCGGCTCGGTCCGATCCATCAGGACTTCTTCATCGACGAGAACCGGGATGGAGACAACCGGCATGACGAAGAAGCCGACGATGAGGAATCGGTCAACCCCCAGTGGTGCCCGTCTGATCTATTTATGAAGACCCAGAAGAGGAGAATTCAACGGCTCAAGCGTGAAGGAAGAGAAGACGAGGTGAGACAAATGATATACGACTGTCGGCTGGGAAGAGAAGACGCTGTCGGCTGGGAAAGATCAAGAGATGGTGGGTCCCCAAGCAGGAGAACGCTATGGCCACCGAAGAACAAGCCGAGGAAAGCCCAGCCGACCGAGCCAGAAGGGCAGCCAAAGGGAAGAGTAAAGCTACCGCATCGGTTAACATGGTCTTCGTGTTGCTGGCCGAGTTCGGCGCCCCCGAAGCCGACGCGGGTGCTATCGAAGATGGCCCGACAAAACTAACAATCTCGCCGGACCAGGCCATCTTCGACAAGCCCAAAGGGACCAAAAATCAGCATCTGAAACCATTATACGTTAAAGGATTTGTTAACGGCAAGCCGATCTCCAAAATGCTGGTCGATGGGGGAGCGGCATTCAACCTCATGCCTTACGCAACTTTCAGAAAACTTGGGAAAGGGGCTGAAGACCTGATAAAAACCAACATGGTACTCAAGGATTTCGGCGGCAACCCATCGGAGACCAAAGGCGTTCTCAACGTCGAACCGACCATTGGCAACAAAACCGTGCCCACAACGTTTTTTGTCATCGACGGGAAGGGTCTTACGCTCTCTGCTTGGAAGGGACTGGATCCACGCTAACTGCTGCATCCCTTCTACAATGCACCAGAGTCTCATCCAGTGGGACGGTGACAAGATCGAGATCGTACCAGCCGATAGGTCGGTTAGTGTCGTCGGTGCCGATTTGCCACTTTGGGAAATCGAAGGCATCGAATGTTTATCGGGAAAATCGGCAAGCCGATTTTCTAAACATGTCTAATTCAACAATACAGCCCATCGGAAGCGACGAGCCGCAGCTGCTGCTTTGAACAAGACATGGTGGAAGGCTCCAGCGTGCTCAGCATAGCCACTGCGGACGAAGACGATGGCAAGTTAGGACAAGGCTTCACGTCGGCCGACGAGTTAGAAGAAATTGACATCGGCTCTGGTGATAAGCCAAGGCCGACGTACATTAGCAAAAATTTATCTCCTCTTTGTAGATCCCAACTTATTGAATTACTAAAAGAATATAAAGATTGTTTCGCTTGGGAATACTTCGAGATGCCTGGTCTTAGCCGATCGATAGTGGTCCATCAGCTGCCAATCAAGGCAGGATATCGGCCATTCAAACAACCTCCCAGGAGGTTCAAGGCCGACATGTACGACGCAATTAAAGCCGAAATCACTCGGCTATACGATGCAGGATTCATTCGGCCTTGCCGATATGTCGAATGGGTCTCTAATATTGTCCCGGTATTGAAGAAGAACGGCAAACTTCGGGTATGCATCGACTTCAGAGACCTAAACAAGGCGACCCCAAAAGACGAATACCCAATGCCAATAGCCGACACGCTTGTCGACGCTGCCTCGAGCCACAAAATCATCGCTTCATGGACGGCAACGCGGATACAACCAGATATTCATGGCCGAGTAGGATATCCACAAGACAGCTTTTCGATGCCCGGGTGCGATCGGCCTCTACGAGTGGGTGGTGATGACGTTCGGCTTAAAGAACGCTGGGGCAACATATCAAGACATGATCGGCGCACTAGTAGAGATATACATTGACGACGTCGTCGTCAAGTCAAGAGAGACAGAAAGCCACATTGCATATCTGAGGCAAGTGCTTGAGCGGACGAGAAAATATGGATTGAAGATGAATCCGCTTAAATGTGTGTTCGGCGTGTCGGCCGGGCAATTCATAGGGTTCCTCGTTCATGAAAGAGGAATTGAAGTCACGCCAAGGAGCATTAATGCCATTAAGACAATTCAACCCTCTAAGGATAAAAGACAACTCTAGTCATTAATCGGAAAGATAAACTTCATCAGACGGTTCATAGCTAACCTCTCAGAAAAAATAGAGCCATTCACACCATTGCTTCGGCTTAAGGCCGATCAGACATTCACATGGGGGGCAGAGCAACAGAAGGCGTTAGACGACATAAAAGATTATCTAAGCTCCCCTCCAGTTCTAATGCCCCCACAAAAAGGAATGCCATTCAAGCTGTACCTGTCCGCCGACGACAAGTCAATCGGCTCTGTCTTGATCCAAGAAGTCGACGGCAAAGAAAGGGCCATTTTCTATCTCAGCCGGCGGCTACTAGATGTAGAGACCAGGTATTCACCCGTCTGTGCCTCTATTTCTCATGTACAAAGTTAAGGCACTATCTGCTGTCCAATGAATGCATTGTAACTTGCAAAGCCGATGTAGTCAAGTACATGCTATCGCCTCTAGTGCTCAAAGGAACGATCGGAAAGTGGATCTTCGCGCTGACAGAGTTCGATCTGAGGTATCAGGCTCCAAGAGCAGTCAAAGGACAGACCATAGCCGATCTCATTATGGAGCATAGAAACGATTCGATCGGCTCCGTGGACATTATGCCTTGGACTTTGACTTTCGATGGCTCGGTGTGCACCAACGACTGTGGCATCGGCTTAGTGCTTATCTCGCCTAGGGGGGCAAGCTTCGAGTTCACTTTCGCCATCGACCCCCACGCTACGAATAACCAAGCCGAGTATGAAGCCGTTCTCAAAGGGCTAACTCTGCTTAAGGAGATGGAAGCTGACGCGGTCGAGATAATGGGAGACTCGTTGCTCGTCATCAGTCAATTATCAGGAGAATATGAGTGCAAAAACGACACACTGATGATCTATCATCGACGGTGCCGGGAGTTAATGGACGGCTTTCGGCTAGTCACTTTGAAGCATATTCCCAGGGAGCAAAACACGGAGGCCAATGATTTGGCTCAAGGGGCATCAGGCTACCGGCCGATGCTGAGAGACATCGACATAGGCGTCACCACCATCACAACCGACGATTGGAGATTCGACGTCTACAGGTATCTCAAAGACCCTTCTCAGTCGGCCACAAGGAAACTACGATACAAGGCACTACGGTACGTATTGCTCGACGAAGACTTATACTATCGGACAATCGATGGCGTACTACTCAAGTGTTTGGGTGCCGATCAAGCCACAGTGGCCATCGGGGAAGTACACGAAGGAATCTGTGGCACGCATCAATCGGCACACAAAATGAAATGGCTACTTCGCCGAGCCGGGTATTTCTGGCCGACAATGCTAGAAGATTGTTTTAAATACTATAAAGGATACCGAGACTGCCAAAAGTTCAGCGCGGTACAACGACCTCCGGCGTCAGCCATGAACCCAATCATTAAGCCGTGACCCTTCAGGTGGTGGGGCATTGATATGATCGGCCAGATCAATCCACCTTCAAGCAAGGGGCACAAGTTTATCCTAGTGGCCACAGATTATTTCACAAAATGGGTGGAAGCGATCCCCCTCAGAAAAGTGGATTCCAAAGACGCAATCGAGTTCGTCAAAGAACACATCATCTATCGATTCGGCATTCCGCAAACGATAACGACCGACCAGGGGTCCATCTTTGTTTCGGACGAGTTCATCCAGTTTGCCGACGGCATGGGGATCAAGCTACTTAACTCTTCGCCGTATTACGCGCAAGCCAACGGTCAGGCCGAAGCTTCAAACAAAAGCTTGATCAAGCTGATCAAAAGAAAGATATCTGAGCATCCTAAGCAATGGCACACCCGATTGGCCGAATCATTGTGGGCGTATCGGATGGCATGTCACGGGTCCATCCAAGTCCCGCCATACAAACTGGTCTATGGACACGAAGCAGTACTTCCATGGGAAAGTGGCATCGGCTCAAGGCGCATTCAGCTACAAGACCAACTCACAGCCGACGACTATTATAACCTCATGATAGACGAGTCGGAGGATCTCGCTTTATCCAGAATGAAAGCTTTAGAAAAAGTAACAAAAGATAAGGAACGGATAGCCAGACATTACAATAAAAAGGTCGTCCCTAAATCATTTGAGGAAGGCGAACTCGTTTGGAAGCTTATACTCCCAATCGGATCCAAAGATAACAAATTCGGCAAATGGTCACCAAATTGGGAGGGGCCTTTCAAGATCCACAAATGCGTCTCCAAAGGAGCTTACATGCTAAAAGGACTGGATGGGGAGATATTCGGAAGGGCCCTCAACGGAAAATATCTAAAGAAATACTACCCGAGCGTGTGGATCAATGCGTGAGTCGGTTATCGTCACAATAGGCCGACCCACGACAGCCGATGCCTTACAAGGCATCGTCTTTAGGCATTCGCATACACCCTCCAACCCCCCATGATCGGCTCAGGACCCCTCGGCAGAGATCAGAATGAAGGAACGTGTCGGACTCACAAATTTTGTCGACATCAAAGCTATCAACAAAACTTGGGGGCATACACATGCGCGAGACAGTCAGAAAATAAACAGTCGAAAAGATCAAAAATCAAGCCGATTTTGATTAATCAAGCCAAGGAAGTTGAAAAAACCCCAATTCAGGCGGAACCAGGAACATTAAAACGAGCTTTATTCAGAATCGGTGCGAAGCCGTCTTTGATTACATGTTTGCCAGGTACTCCCTAATGGCCGCCAGGGCTCGTCAATGGGCTCCGCAGTCTCCATCTCTAGAGCATCCAGGATCAGGTGCTCCAACCGAGTGACCCTTATGTTGGTGGTCGTGGTCAGTAGCTCGTTGGCAAGTTGGGCTTGCCTACCGTCCAGCCGGTCGAGGCACGCGAGCGTCGAGGACGCCATGGGGGCAGCAGCCAGAATGCCACCAAGATGGAAAGGAGGCCTGGCCGCCGGGTGACGAGCCTCCAACTCCCTGAAGCGCTTCAGGTGTGCCCTCACTCGTCGGTCCTGGCTGACCGACAACTCGTACGGCGTCTCCACAATATCCAGGATCACCCGACGTGGGTGAGGCGACTGCAAGGAAATCCATTCCTGAGTATTCGAAGGAAGAAAACGGTGAGAGTAGATGAGTTAAGAAACTACCTGGTTCACCGACGAGCTCGAAGAAGCCATGAGAAGCCTTGCCGAAGACCTAAAAGACTGGGTGTCGTACTACTGAGGGTTTGTCGCCTTCGGCCGTGAGTTATTCGGAAGAGCCGGGGAAACCCATTTATAGAAAGAAAAGATACGGTTCTTAGATGTGAAAGGGCGCTGCCAACCCGAGAGTCAAAGAGATCATCATTATAAGCGTCGGGAATCGTTGAAAAACCAGCGACTGCGCAAGTCTGGATACCTATCGCCCAGGACTCACGGGTTCTCGGAGTACAGATTCGAGGGGGTCGGCCTACGAGGACAGGTCGGCGACATAATCGGGTATTGCCGACCGATAGCTAGCGAGTCGAATGACCGAAAGATAAACGTTGAAGGTCGGGGCGTCACTTCAGAGTAATTTTGAACTGAACAAGTCGAGACGCCGCACACAGCCAAGGGGCAATCCTACGTACAAACGTAGCCGATTGTATCTACAAGCACAAATAATACAGGCTATCCAATTACATCGCAAAAACACAAGTATGTTGCACAAGTATGTTGCAGAAACACAAGCCGATCTCACAAGGTCGGGCATTTTACAATCTCATTTCTTCAACAAATCGGCTATGGCCGACAGAGCTGTCCGTCTAACTTGGTCGACCTCGCCGATTGCCCTAAGGTCGTCGGCCTCGGACCCCGCCACTGATCGAGCGCTCTGCACAAAGCCCCACAAATGCGCAACGGCCGCCCTGATGCTTTGACGCTCGGCTTCAACCCTGGCCGGCAGATAAGCCATATACTCCTCATGGACGTCGATTTCATTTGTAATCTGAACGAGGTCGGCCACCAGTTGATCCCGGCGGGCACGAAGTTGCTCGAGCTTGGCCGCCGGCTCTGTTTTCAGGCGGTCGAAGGCGGCCTTCCGGGCCTCAATGGCTTCTTTGGTCGATTGGATGGCAGCCGACCGCGCCTGACTCTCACGGCGATCAATGACTCGCTGCTGGGCTCATTCATATTTTAACTGGTAGGCTTCCATGAAGGTCGCCGGTACGATGGCTTCAGCTACAGCATCCGGCAGCTGGTCTTGGATATCTCTGAACCATGCGCGTATCGAGCCGCAGTCGATCACCAGCGCATCCAATGAGGCTTCCAGCCTGTTGCCGATATCGGCCAAAGTGGCCCTCAGGTCCTCAGCCGACGTCGTGAGCACTTCCTCGCCGGCATCACCGGGTTCCTCGAACTTCGATAAGTCAAAGTTGAGAAGATCGGCCACGTGCTGCAGGGGGGAGAAAGGATCAGGGGCATGACAAAACCAATGGTTGGGGCCAGTCAGCTTACCGTCGGCACCATCGTCAGGACTGTTGGCTCGGCTGGATCATTGCCCACGACCGTCCGGCTTTCTTTGCCAGTGTTATCATCACCACCGCCAACAGGCGCAGTACATTCGCCCGACGCCTGGGAAACAGCCGGTGGAGATCACGGGAGCTGCAAAGAGGAAAAAGGGATTAGCGGACGAACTGATTAATTATCACAGACAAAGGGGTAAGAATCGATTACCGGTGGTGCAGGGCGAGGAGTGCGACCGCCAATTTTTTGAACTGCTAAGAACAGACGAGTCAGGTACGGGCGATCATTGCGAGACCAGGACCGACGAAGTAAAAACCTACTGGAGGGCATTTTGTCGATGGACTTGGGGCTGGCGGAGCGTCGGTTGGGGCGTTTACCGACTCGGGACTCGAGGCCCCGGTTTCGACCGTCGCCTGGGCAGCTGTTGGCGCCTCCTCATCGACAACAACATCGAGGAATTGCTCGATGACCGGATCTAGGGGGGAAGGCTGTGGGCCGAGGCGACCAATTGTATCTTTTCACCCTTTTGGGGGCAGGCGCAGCCGATGAACGCGGTGGTAGTGCCGTTTTCCTTTTCGGCGCAATCGGATGACGCACCTGTCCTCGCAACAAGGATGATAGTTTGGGCGCCCTCCAGCCGATGGTCGACGGAGCAAGGCCCCCCACGTCCAGAACGCCTGGATTATATTCGATGGGGCGTCCGGAGTCGCTTACCGTCGGCCGCTCTGTTTCTGTTTTCTGCAAAGTCGGAGCACGAATGTTAAATCGGCTGATGTGGCCGATGAATGAATCATAGGAAAGGAATCATCGGCTGTAAGCAGAGATATACCGAGGGGATCTCATCCGGCAGAAGCAAGTCGATGTAGCAGGACGGCCGTTGGTGAAAAATATGGCGTTTAAGTTCGGACCACCATCGGTCGTAAGCAACGCTTCTCCTCGTTGACAGGGTGATTGTGTTGGTTTCGCCGAAGGGGGGACCGGCTATGTTCAGCAGCCAATTCATCATCAAATCTTGGCCGACCGCTCCTCTGGTTTCGATCTTATCGGCATAAAAGAAGCCGATGGGTAGTTGCCCAAGACCAAACTGTCTTGCCGCTGATACCGGGTAGTAGAATTCATAACTCCGGGCTGTTGATCGGCCTTGGTGAACCCCGATCGACAGAATGCAGGGAGACAGAGAGGCGAAGAACAACTCTCTACACCTTGGGTTGTCGGCTGAGTTGAGTTCATCCCAGTTGAAGTCGATCGGTAGCTCAAAAGATCCTTGGTCGGGGTAGAAATACCAGGTACGGTTGTCGCGGGATAGCCCATCGTAAAAGGCTGTGAACCAATCGGCCAATAGCTCGGCCGATTGCCTTGAGCCTGCATGGGCGGCGGCTGCTTCTCCATAGTTCGTGCATCGCCTGGTGATGATATGATCACCTTCTTCATCTTCAATTGGCTCTAGCCTTGGGAATCCGGCGTCTGTCAGGCGGGGCCGACCAGCTACGTTCTGGGTGGCCAACACCAGCCAGATTTGGAGAAACCACCAGGGGCCACCGGTGTTGACTAAGGCGTTGGCGGCTATTTTCGTGGCGGCTTGATGTAGCATTTGATATGTGTAGCCGAGGAGGTATTTTCCCAATGCAAACTCCGTTCCGTCGGCTAAGATTTTGGCCATGATTTGCCAATTAGCGATCGGCCCACAGCTCGATCCGCAGAATACAAATTTTTCCAGCCACATCATCAGAAAGGCGGTGTATTCCCGGTGGCCGACTGTTCCATCTTTCATGTTTTGGGCGATGAAGCCGCTCCATCCATCGATAGCTTTGGTTTTGAACTGATGTTGGCCTTTTCGGTTCAAAACGCAGGGATTAGCCGATGATTCGATGTCCAGTCCAGTTGTCATATGTACGTCGGCTAGTGTGATGGTCATCGGCCCTTGCCTAAAGAGGAAGGCGTTGAAGCTGTCGTTCCAAAAGTAGGTCACAGCCGATAGAAGTGGCTCGTCCTTTTCCATGCCAGCGATGGACAATTCCAAGCATTGGGCGAGTTTCCTTTCTTCCCATTGGGTGTACTTGGCCGATTGTATCCTCTTATACCATTCATCCAGCGTGTCGGTAGATGGCCAAGCTTTGAATGTTCCGTTCCAATGGGAAAGAGATGGTTTGGCGGTGTTGAAAGGCATGCGGTTGGTTTCGGCTACGATTACATCGGTTGGGTCTGTGTTGCCGATAGGCCCAAGGAAATACTTCTCTTCTTGTGTCGGATTTGGGATGAGTATTTGATGAGACAGGTGCTACAGTTTGAAGAAGGGGAGAAAAGTACTAGTTAGGAATGATGGTATTTTATAGTTCGGAATGAGAAAAGTATTAGTTAGTAAGAGTATGGGATAAAATACTACTGAAAAATTACCGAACGGATCATTGGTATAAAGATATTTGGAGGAGCGAGTTGGGAGTAAAATTATAGAGCAAAAGAGAATACCTGAGGAAATTCGTTCGTAGCGGCAGCTGGGGCAGTTCCCGTGGCGACGGCAGATGGTGTTGCGGTTGCGGCTAGCGCGATGACGGTGGCCGGCGAGTTGGAGGTGCTCGAAGTAGTGGCGGAGGCCATCGGGAAATTCGGAGACGAAGATGGGGTTTCAAGAGCGTGGAGAAGATGTCGAACGCCGATGGATTCGTCGGAGGGGAGAGAGAAGGGCAGGAAGTTTGTTTGAGAAGAAAGCCGAGCGCACGTTGAGGGCGTAGGTGATTCGACCGAGGAAGATGGATATTTAAAGAGCCCTTGGGGAGAAGCCGAGACGATTTGGGCCAAGAAGGGAGCAAGAGTTTGAATAGGTGAACAAATCCGCAACACTTCGTGTTACGGACTTGGGGGGCATGTGTTAACACTGGAATTTGGTAATGGGGTTCCTAAGTCTTAAAAGGAAAAGTGGAATTGGATCGGCCGAAGGCAGGAGTCGTATCGGCTAAAAGACTGATCGGCTGCAGGGCTAGTCGGCTGAGGATGGGTTGAATGGGAACAACCGACAGCCGATTCTGAGTTCAGAAGAGGTGAAACCGTGTTTAACGCAGAAGCTTGAAGATAAGTGGAAGATTCGGTTGCCAATTGCGCATTTAAAGATATTGCCACTTATGGATAGAGTCCTGTAACGGCAATTGTATCTGTAATCTAAAAATTTGTTAAATTGTTAGTTGTAATACATTATGGATCCCGCTAGAGATGATATGATGTTTAAACAATAGTTTAGATAGAGTCCAAAGTCGTTACAGATATTTGTATCTTGGGTATAAATAGGACCCGAGACCCTCTGTATCAGGACGATTCAATCAATCTAATCTTCGGGCGCATTGCCATCCTTTTCCTTTTGGACGAACACCCTGTTTGGCTTTGGGCTGCATCGTCTCGATCCCCAAACTCAGGTACATGTTTGTCGTTAGTGGTAAGATTACTTGTTTCTAATGCTTCCATCGCAATGATACATTAGATTCAATAGTTTTACTGTGAAATATATCATATAATACAAATGAATCAATTCAATGTTTAGATCTATCTTATAGTTGGTTCATCTCGTCGAGAGTATGTGGTCAACAAGGCTAGGTCTAAGGGTTGATTGGTTCGTATGTAGTATCTACCATCTCACAGAGTGTAGGTCGGAGGTACTAGATTGGATGTTTCTTTTGATACTTAATGCTGCATCAATACTGAACTATTGAGTCGTCTTTAGAACCATCAGTGATCTATTCTTTTGGATTTACATTATCTGGAGATAGTGTCGGGGTTTCAGCCGACCTTCTTCACCCTAATGTGTTTCTTTTAACGTGATTATTATTAGATCTGTACTAGGGCTATCTTTTATGTCTAGATCGTGCTTGCTTACATCTTTTATCTAGGAATATTAGGTCTACACGAGATTCACTGGAATACCCGTAGATTTGATGTCGGTTTCACAAAGATCGGCTAGTCCGTTGATCCGAATATTTATTATTCTTCGTTATATTTGGATCGGACGACTGATGATCGTCTCGGCATGGCCGATACGTTCTGGTCGCTTGGCCCAAATATGTTCTAGAATAACATATATACATCCATGGATTTCCTTGGCCAATCTCGTGGGGACATGACCTAACGCTTAACGAACACTTCCTTGTTTTCTTTCTTGTTGATTGGTAGATCATCAACTGGCACGCTCTACACGCTGTAGGCAGCTGAGAAGGACCTGCACTGGAGTCAAGCAGATCTCCCAGACCAACGCGTGAGAGAGATTTCTCGTCAACAAGTGTATACATCACAGTGATTCCCGATCAGATAGTGCCTCCAGATTTTTAATGCATGAACAACTGCTGCTAATTCCAAGTTATGTGTGGGGTAGTTTTCCTCGTGGGGTCGTAACTGTCTCGAGGCATATGCTACGACCTTTCCATCCTGCATCAATATGCCTCCCAGTCCTTGTCGAGACACATCACAGTATATCACAAAATCCTTCCGGTTGTCAGGTAGGGTTAAGATTGGGGCAGTGGTTAACTTTTCTTTTAGTTGGTCAAAGGCCTCCTGACACTTCTCGTTCCATACGAATTTCTTCTCCTTCTTCAAAAGTTGAGTGATGGGTCGGGCTATCGTGGAAAACCCTTCGATGAACCTCCTGTAGTATCCGGCCAATCCCAAGAAACTCCGAACCTCTGTTACTGACTTGGGTGCCTTCCATTCTGTAACAGCTTCGACCTTGGCAGGGTCCACCGCTACTCCTCTGGCTAAGACTACATGGCCAAGAAAAGCGACTTCCTTAAACCAGAACTCGCATTTACTAAATTTCGCATACAACTGGTGCTCTCGTAGCTTCTCTAGTACCAGTCGTAGGTGCTCTGCATGTTCCTCATCGTCTTTGGAGTTGATAAGTATATCATCGATGAACACCACCACGAATTTATCCAGATATTCCATGAATACTTTGTTCGTCAAATTCATGAAATACGCTGGGGCATTGGTCAACCCAAAAGACATTACGGTGAACTCATATAAGCCATAACGCGTAGAGAATGCTGTTTTGGGAATATCTCCGGCTCTAATCTTTAGCTGATGGTATCCTGACCGAAGATCAATCTTCGAGAACACTTGTGCACCCTTGAGTTGATCAAATAAGTCATCAATTCGAGGTAGTGGGTACTTGTTTTTGATGGTCACTTCATTCAACGATCGGTAATCTACACACATTCTCATACTTCCATCCTTCTTTTTGACGAAGAGTACTAGGGCTCCCCAGGGAGAAGAACTAGGGCGTACAAATCCTTTTTCTTGTAGTTCTCTGATTTGCTTCTTGAGTTCTTCTAGTTCGTTAGCCGGCATTCGGTAGGGTCTCTTGGATATGGGGGCAGTACCAGGCATTAGGTCGATGATAAATTTTATGTCACAATCAGGGGGCATTCCGGGCAATTCCTCAGGGAATACGTTCGGGTATTCTTGCACTACTGGCATTCCGCTCAAAGGTAGCATGGTAAATACTCCCGCAGCTTGCTCACATAGCATCGGGTTTTGGTCCATGGTTATGTTCATTGGTGATCCCCATGGGGTGGATACTGTGACTTCCCTTTGGCTACAGTCTATGACTCCATTGTTCTTAGTCAACCAATCCATTCCAAGTATGATATCAAGAGTTTGTGGTGGTAGTACCATAAGGTTTGAAAGGAATACCACGTCTCTAATCCGTATGGGCACATTGATGCAAGCATGGGGTACGGTTATGTTTCCCCCAGGCGAGTGTACCAATATGGGTCTCTTAAGTTCTACCTGGTGTAGGTGGTGTTGTTTGCTTACTTGTGATGATATGAATGAATGCGATGCTCTAGAATCAAATAAGACTTTAACTGGGGTAGAGTTGATAGAGAACATACCCATCAGCACGTTCTGATCCTCCTACGCTTCTTCGGCACGCACATGATTCACTTGTCCGTGCCGGAATCCGGTAGCAGTCTCATTGGGTTACGGCATCCTAAACAGACCACGTCCCGCAGCAGGAGCAGTAGTTCCTCGTACAGCCGTTGTATTGGCATCGGTACGCATGGGAGTGCTGCGTGGCTTGGGGCAGCTGTTGGAGTAGTGCCCAAACTCTCCACAGTTGAAGCAATTCACATTTCTTCTTCCAGGAGCAGCTAGAGTTGGTGTCGGGGTACGAAACTGGGGCGCAGTCGGCCTGCTGAGGTGGTCGGGTGCTAAGGGACGACTGGTTGCCACGACGGTTGGCTTCCATCCAGACGGGGTGGCTCCCTTGGGACGCTGAGACGCTCCCTGAAGTGGGCGGGCCATAGCAAGCCTCCTCTTGCGGTTGTTTTCCACCATCTTCTGGTCATGCTCCAATCGTACAACCTTGTTGATAAGGCTTTGGAAGCTGACATGGTCTTGACCGATCATTGGCCCTCTCAGCTCATCGCTCAATCCTTTGATAAATTTATCTATTTTCTCTTCTTCGTTTGCCGGGTCACCGGTGGCATATCGAGCGAGTTGCGTGAACTTGTTCAGGTATTCCTGTACTGTGGTGTTGCCTTGGCGCAACCTTCGGAATTCGTTCTTCTTCATTCTCATGACTGCAGCGGGTATGAAATTTTCACGAAAGGCGGCTATGAACTCCTCCCAGGTTGGTTCTCCGTCTTCTGCCCGTGTCTCTTTGTAGGTGTCCCACCAATCACTTGCGGGGCCTTCCAATTGATTGGTGGCAAAAATGACTCTGTCGGCTTCTCGTACCCTGACGAGGGTCAACTTCTTCTCTATTACTTTTAACCAGTCTTCGGCATCCATTGGTTCGTCGGCTGTGGAAAATGTAGGCGGCTTAGCTCGCATAAATTCTCCCAAGCTTGATCCTCCGCGATTCCCTTGGTTGTTGGCGATAGCTTGAAGCAACTGGGTTTGCAAAGCCATGACCTCCGCTAGGGTGGAGGGATTAGGCTCTGGCGGGTTCTCGTTGGATGTTGAAGCTCTGCGACGATGCACCATCTGAAGGAGGTAGATGAGTTAAGAGATTGGACCACTAAGGTCATGGTTTCTTAGTGATTTCTCTTCAACTTGTTTTTAAGTGATCTTTTGAACAAAGCAAGCATGGTGGAATAAACTCATTAATAACATACCATAAAACATTACATAGGTCCATAGTGATTACATTAATGGGGATACAATGGACTGCACATACGCAGTCCCACATAACACAATGCAAAGGCTAACATCGCACTACTACCGTTGGCTACTAGGGGGAGGGTGTGATCCTTGCTGCCAAAAAGAACCATCCAAAGCGAGGTCAAAGCTGGTGTGGTCCTCTCATCTAGTCATCCAACCAACCACAGGAACCAGGTGCAGGAAGGGGGTGGTCCTTAGTTGAAGCAAATCGAAGTTCCCATGGCTCAGAGGTAGTGGCCTCGGAGTCATGTTTGATCTTCCTGCTTGGTGGTCGGGTACTCTTCCGGGCAGTCCTGAGGGTGACGGGACCTCCGGTGTGAGTCAGGCGACGAGTAGGAGATGCCTCCTCCGCTGGATCAGTATCACTGGACTCCCACTTGATCTCCATAGGCTCTGTCTTGGACTTGGAGTCGGTGCTGATCTGGATGAGGTTCTCCTCTCCCGAACTAGGCTCAGATGGTACAGCCATGGAGTTCGAGGTAGGTTCCATTGAGGTAGCAGCAGTGGGGTCTATCAGGTATGGTGCCGACTCTGTGCTCAACATAAAGGCCTGCTCCATCATGGCTTGAAAAGTGTTCAGGCATGCTGGAGTCATGAGGTAGTAGTGGTCGGGCACAGGGGCAGGAGGTGTTGGTGCAACTTCGGTGGAAGTACCTGCAGCAGGGACAGGGTGGGAGCGAAGTTGTTCTTCCAGCTGGTTGACCTGTTGTTTGCTCTTCCTGACCTGTTCTTCCAGCTCCACCAAGGCTTCTCCACGGGCCATGTAACGGTCAGAGAGCTGCTCGTACTGGGCACCGTTAGCCTGTAGCTGGGTCTGCAGCAAGTTGATCTGATCCCCGCAGTTTTGGTGTTCCTCGACCAGATCATTGAGGCGTCACTGCTGGTCGTCGATTTCGAGCAAAGCCTCTTCATAGCAGTCATCTGCTGTTTTTGCCCAGCGAGATAGACGGGTGACCATAGGATTATAGCAGCAGGGGGTGGCTTCCACGGTGCAGACCGGATTGCCTTCCTCACGGTAGGGGTGGTGTACAAACTCAGTCACGGTGAGCTCAGCACGGTGAATAGCGTTGAGGCGGAGGAACGCTTCACGGGCCACGTCCTATAGAGCTGCTTCTACCATATCTCGGTGGTAACGGGTGTGGAAGCAATAAGGTGTCTCACTCCCCATGCGGGCCTCAACTGAAACTGCTGCCTCCTATATCGGGTATCCTTCGATACCATGCCTCCTAATCTGGTAGGTGGGTGCCTCTGGGTACCTTAGGCACCATAGCAATAACTGGAGTTGCGCCACGAATCCTTCATCCCGTGGAACGGTGACCTCCCAAACTCCGATATGGTCCGACATCTGCTTTTGAAAGCAACTTAGGGTCAGAGAGAGATAATATCAAAACAATTTGAGTAAAAGAAAGGGAATAAAGGTATAGGAAAAAGTATATTTGTCTTTCAAAAATAATAGTTTGCGACGTAGGGATACTTCCCTTTAGCCAGCTAGTCAGGGGTAGGGCGCCAGTTGGTCTTATCCTACAGTCGCATTGCTCTGATACCAGCTCTGTGGACCCTCGTTTTTGGAACGGGAATCTTTCGTGTTCATAGTACCATTTCCCTGGATCGAGTAGTTTGGTACCCACGAAATACAGTACTGAATAATCAGGTGCAAATGCACGAATAGTCTTACATCAAAATTATTACAATAATAGGCCCGAAGGCAATATCCAACACATAGGACCTCATGGTCCAGATACAACCAAAAGTAGAAATTAGGTAAGGCAGCGGAATGAAGGCAGCGGCTTGTCAATTGCCACAGGCAACGACCGGAGACTAAGACCTAGCAAGCGCCATCAGCTTCTTCGCCCTCCTGGTAGTAGGCATATGGATCCTCCAAGTCTTCATTTCCACCATCTGAAGGTTTGTGCGTATAGCAAGGGTGAGTACCAACCGTACTCAGCAAGCCAACACGGAAGTGATGCATATGATAGGGTCATTCAAAGAATGGTTGGTGTTCTTTTGCATAAAGCCAATTTTCACAACTCTTTTCACAAGCCTAACAACTAGCCAAGTCAAGTTTTAGTTCCACAATTCATTAAGTCGGCGACGGTTCTGTCTACCATCCATCGTGATTCTAAGGATGGCTTCTCGCCTCCGGTTCGTCATGGTTTTCTGGGGAGTCCACCCCTTCTCGCATCTCGAGAAGTTGATCGACCAATGAATAAGAATCATCATGCAAACCCATCCCATCATTTTAAAGTTTATAGTCTAGCCAAGCGAAAGTCTTGTCATGATGCTCAATATCCACGAGCACGGCTATTTGAATAGATTGATTCATTCACACTGCAGTGGATGTAC
This sequence comes from Oryza australiensis, assembly GCA_019925245.2. Lineage (NCBI taxonomy): Eukaryota > Viridiplantae > Streptophyta > Magnoliopsida > Poales > Poaceae > Oryza > Oryza australiensis. The sequence goes on from JAIFGZ020000436.1 coordinate 2,340,185, forward strand.
ACTTTACACGTACTCCGCGACTGCCCAACAAATGAGCCTACGTCCCAACACATGAGACGGTCACGGCAAAGCCTTTCGATAACCTCACCTTGGCAGTACCCGCTCCATGAACTTACGCCCTCATGCACTCTAGCCGTCATTTTCTAGCAGTGAGAGGAGTTCTGGTGCACCCGGGATAAGGGGAGACTTCATTCATCAAGTTATATTAATTTCAAATTTTCAATCATCCTTTCTCAATCTCATCTCATACATAAGAACCACTATGCAGGGGTACCGCCTTCGCTAGGCTATCTACTCCGCTAGGTCTATACCCATTCGAGAAGTACGGTTGTACTGGCTCGTTTCCCGGCTATCTCATGGCTCGGTCCTTAATTGACCAGGGTTGGCACTAGCCTTTTCCGGAATCCACCAAAATCATCTAGCCGCCCCAGTCTAAAACATTTGTTTGGTATTTCCAGTTTTCATCAAAAATTCATTTTATCATTCTCATGGCAATGTGGCGCTCATGTCTCCACATGCCGTATCTCAACTACCTTCCCTAAGGTAGTTGCCCAAACATAAAGCTCTTTATAAAATCATGAGTATGCATGAATCTAAGAATAGCATGGCTAAGCATTTTACCGAAGATATTCTCCGGTTGTATGTATCACATCGAGGGTTACAAGGAATAATTCTAAAGGTAATCAATAACAAGGCATGGCATAACAAGTATAGGTAATTCTTTGTGTATAGCATGCATGTTTAAAGTTTTAAAACAACATCATTTCGTAATTGGGATCAATATGTTCAAAGAGTGTGATGACTTGCCTTGCTCGCACGCTTGTTGAGCGGGGCCTTCAACGGAGTCGATGCCTGCTTCTTCAGGTGCTATCCATATGTGCAAAAGATCAATTGAATCCAATTAGAATTCAATAAAATACCGAGAGATCGAAAAGAACCATAAAAATCATCAAAACGACTCCAAATGCTTAGACTAGAATTCTACTTGAGTTCGGGCGAGGATTGCTAGGGAAAAATCCGAGTTTGAACTCGAGTCGATGCCCTAGGGTTTTCGCAAAACGATGATTTGAAATTATCGAGAAAAAGGAATTTAGGAATATCAACGGAGGGGAGGGGTTTTGTATTCGAGGTTTTGAAGGTTCGAGCACAAAAGAAAAAAATGTTTAGATGGCGAGAAAGAATTAAACGAAATCCGGATTTAAAATGTCGCGAAACGAAATCTCGGAATAGTCGATTTTGATTTTCCAAATTTGTTCCGATAAAATATACAAGAAAATAATTTATTTTTGCCCAAAATTCACTCAAATCATTTCAAAATATTTTCCAAATTTTCTAAGATTTTTCCCTATTTTTTACATTTTTCTTTTTCTCTTTTCTTCTCTTTTCTTTTCTTTTCCTTTTTCTTTTCCTTTGCCCACTATTCATTAGCCCACAAGGTGTTCGACCGAACTTCGCCCTCTCTCTTCTCTCGTTGCGGCCGGCGCAAACGAAGGGGAAGAGGGTGGCGGCTCGGCTTACCAGGGATGGCGACGCCGGGAGTGGTGTGGGGCTCCGGCGATGGCGGTGCACGGTGGCTAGGGCGCTCGGCGGCTTGCGACGGCGGCGCGCTCGGGAGAGGTAAGGGAAACCGGCGAGAGAGGGGAGGCTAGAGGTGGCGAGGTGGGGGAAAATGGGGATTTTGCCCTCATTTTTAGGCGCAACCGAGCGAGGGCAACGGGAGAAAAGGGGCCGACGCGGCGGCGACGCGGCATTGCACACGTGGCGCGCGGGTGGGGCCGGTTTTGGGCGTCGACACGCGGCGTGAGCGCGGCGGGGTCGGGCATGGCGGTGACACGCGGCGCGAGCGAGCGGGGTCCGGGCGTGGCGGGGTACGCGCGGCGACACGTGGCGTGAGTGAGCGGGTCCGGGCGCGGCGGCGCGCGCGCGCGGCTGCGGCGGCTTGCGCGACGCGCGGCGAGAGCGCGGGCGGGGCCGGGCACGGCGGCTTGGCGTGTGGCGGGAGCGGCGCGCGGCGCGGGCGGGGCCGAGCGCGGGCACGGGCGCGTGCACGGTCGGGCGCGCGGCGGGCGCGTGGCCGGGCCGTACGGCGTCGAACAGGTGATGAGCAATGAACAAGTGCATTTTAAGATTTTTCCAATTTTCCACTCCATTTTCAATTTCTAATTTTTCCTTTACTCTATAAATCCCAAATAAATATATGGTATTCCCAAAATTAGTTAAAAATATATTTTCAAACTTTTCACCACCATTATTTATTTTCAAATATATATTCCCATATTTAATTAAATCCCTTTTTCTAAATTCATAAAACACCATTTTTGCTTTCAAATAATTTTCCAGGTTTTATATAAATCCTTAAAAATTTTATTGTCTATTTTATTTCCTAACTAATATTTCATAATTACCAATGAATATTTTATTTTTCAAATACCTATCTTAATGCATCCGCATCTTATTCCGATTTTATTCTCGCCTTCTTGACCTTTAAACTTCGAGACTTTTCTCTCCGACGAAAATCCAAATCATTTGGTTTTCGTAAACACCGAGAGGAATTGTTCACAACTAAATTCATGCAACTGAGCTGGCAAATAAGAAGCAACAAACACGAGAAAAAAGGCAACAAGCAAAAGTTTTTGCAAGTTCCGATTTTTAATTTCCAATTTTAAATTCCTTCGATTTTCAGGGTGTTACACAGAGTCGGGCGAGAAGTGCGTGGAAATTTGAAAAAATTGGCAAATCCGCGATATTATCTTATCATGGACTTGGGGGCATGTGTTAACGACAAAATTTGGTAACCAAATCCCTATGTCCGAGCCGAGATTATAGCGGAATCAGATTGGAAAATGATCTGCGGAGAAAACAGAGGCTGCATCGGCCACGATCAAATCGGCTGGAAGACCAATCGGCTGAGGCTGAATGAGACATGGATAGCCGATAACCAATTCCGATTCAGAGAAGGAGATGGAACTGTTTCCGATAAAGAAGCTTGAAGATAGAAGGAAGATTCGGTTCCCTTCGTTAAAGTATTGCCATCTATGGATAAAGTCCTGTAACGATAATTGTATCTGTGTAATAGGGTTTTGTTTAGATATTTCCTTTTGTAATGCAACATGGGACTGTATCCCGAGATATTATCGTATTTTGAATAGTAGATTAGATAGAAACCGTGTCTTACACGAATAGTGTTATTCTTGGGTATAAATATGGCCCGAGACCTCTTGTAAAAATCAATCACACATCAATACAACTTCGGCGCATCGCCTCCTATTTTCTTTCAGACGGGTTCTTGATCCGGCTTCGGGCTGCATCGATTCGAACCCCGAATAAGGTAAATTCTCGTCATTAGTGGTTTATTCCGTCGAATCTAGTGCTTACATCGTCATGATACTCTAGGTTTAATGTTATAAACTGCGCCAGTTATCATATACAACATATAATCTAGAACAATGTCTAGATCTATCTTGCTGTTGGCTCGTTTCTCTCAGGGGTCAGCCGCCGACAGAGCTAGATCTAGATGGACTAGGTTATATGCTGTATCCACCATCTTGAAGGGTTTGCATCGATCTATATAGATCTAATACTATCTTTTTGTACTTAATGATGTATCATTTGTGATCTGTTAAGTCTCTTTTAGAACTATTTGATTAGACGCCTGCTTGTAGGGATAGTGCTGGGGTTTCAGCCAGCCTTACCTATTTTAATAATCTCTTAGCATTATTTACTATTAGATATATTAAAGTTGCCTCTTATATTAAGATCCCAATCTTGTTAAATTCCTTAAGCCAGTATCAGTCTGTTGGCATTAGCCGATAGCCGATTGATCTAGGTTTAACACATTTATGTTAGATTGGTATCTTTTCATAAGACATATCGGAGTAATAGCCGATACATGTTAGACCTGCAGCATCGGCTAGGTTATAAACGCATATATTTATTATCTTGATGTATATTTAGGTTAAGTGATTCATACTGTCTCAGCACAGCCGATCTATCCCAGTCACTTAGTTTAAATATGCTTTGAGAAGACAATTATATGCAGGTTGGTCTCTTGAGCCGATCCGATAGGATCTAGCTTTAACCTTAACACATGTATCTATTTATTATTTCTTATTGGTTAGGAGATCAAACCAATTGGCATGCCTAGATCATCACAGGTAGCCAAGAACGGACCTGCACTAGAGCTAAGCAGATCTCCCAGGCCAACGCGTGAGAGAATTTTCTCATCAACAGTGATGTATGGGACTTGTACAACTCCCAAGGCCTCGACATTAAATGCAATATGAGTGATTAATGAAGTGCACTCCATGGGTCCCATATCCCTAAATTGTTCTAACCATTGTTTTATCATCACTTTCACAAAAGAAATTTTAATTTTTTAACCACTGTATATAGGATCATTAATTCATCAGCTCTTATTGGCCTAACATCTTCTCTAGGAAAGATAGTAAATGCTACCCATTTATGCATCAACCTCAAGGTAGGATTATGAATATCATTAGTTCTTGGATTACTATACCTGAAATGTTTTGCCAAAAACTTTGTTTATTAAAATTTGATAATGGTGACTCCCAGTTCACGGAACATTTGAGAAAACCCAAGAAGAAGACTAAATTCTTTTCATGTGTAATAGTATTCCTTCCCAAATAATCAGAAAGTAATGCGTTCTCCTACTTCTTTTAAGATGCAAAGAAATTGGATGGTAAGAAGGCATGAACCTTCTTCCCCCACATGTGCAAATATATGCCATCCTAGGGCTTGCCAAAAATTAAAGAAGTCAACATCCATACCTCATTTGGTGAGCAATTCTGAGTCATATGCTCGGATGTAAGCAAGTCCCGGTCCTTGAGAATGATGTAGTCTTGTCTCTCTCGATCGTCTCTAAGATCAAGATCGTTGTCGGAGAGGAATGGTAGAGTGTTGGCGCTTGCTTCTCCCTCGTTGCAACGGCTTGTGGTTCATCTTGTCTTGTCAGGCTAGGTGCATAGCTGGTGGACGGAGCCGAGCTTGAATGGCTCGAGCTCGTCCCTGTTGCTTTGCGCTAGCGCCGAACAACCGCTTGACACCTTTCTTCATACCTGCAGCTTGAAAAAGAACAAGAGCAACACAAGAACACTCGAGACGGATTAAGTATTAGTTCAAAGCAAGTTAGTCGTTCGAGAGTTAATCGTTCTTGTGGAGCTTGGTTGCCACCATAATTCATTCTTGCGTGACAACACGCGGAAGAAACTCAAGATGCAAGAAAACTATGAGCAAATTTTTTTATGAACTTAGAGCAAGAACACCGGAGAACACAAGAGAGGAGGAGAGAACTTGAGAGCAACTAAGTTCAACTCAATTTGGGGCAAGGAGAGCAAGCTCCATGCCTTAGCTTTTATAGAGAGAGCCCATCTTTTGTTCGGCCAAAACAAGGGGTGCTCTTCTCCCTTCCAAACTTTGGATTCTCTAACACACACATCAAAGCATGCTGCACACAAAAGTTTTAACACAAGTGGGCACAATAATGGTTCGGCCAAACCACTATGGGGGACTTTGGTCCCCACCCCAGAATCCAATGTTCAATAATGCATTTTAGTTCAGCTATGTGCAGGTTTGGTGTTTGGAATCAAAGGGAAAAGTTTTGTCAAGTAGTGCACAAGAATTCTCATTATTAAAATTCTAAGTTCAAATATTTTTATCTAAAAAATTAAACATGCTATGCATATGCAGAAATTGTAATAAAAAGTTGCAAGGAAATTAAACAAGCAATTAGAAAATTAAATATGAGATAACTACCGATTTACTTCCTACGAGGAGGGACTTCCTCCGTGCAATTATGCTCATGTTGTGTCGCCCAGTCTCGGAGAAGTAGACGTAGATGACTGCACTTGTTTCACTCGCCACACCTTTTGGTCTTCCCTTGCTTGCTCGGTGTGGTCAAGGTTTTTTCGGACTTCGATGGTGGTGGTTGAACCGACACCGCCCGCCTCACCGTCGTTTTGGTTTTCCTTTGATGATGATGTGGTGGTAACTCCTTTTCCAGGAATTTCATTGTGAACATGATGAGGTTGTCCTTTTCGTGGGGTTTCACTTCCACCTCTTTAATATTCTTTGTGTTCGTTCCATATTTCATTATGTCCATTGAACACTGTTCCAATCTAAGTTGGAAGTCCAACTTCTCCTCCTTTCCACTGATGTGGAGTCGGATTTCTCCAGCTCCCACATTAATGTGGGTATCCATGGTGCTAAGGAATGGTCGCCCAAGGATGACCAGCGTTCTCTTATCGACATCCATGTCGAGCACCATGAAGTCAACGGGAATGAAGAAACCCCGAATTTTCACTGGAATGTCTTCGGCAATTCCCGCTGGGTAGTGGACCGAGGAATTGGCCAGCTGTAACCGCATCGGAGTTGATGACAGAGTGGTATAGTTAATTTGGTCGAATACTTTCTTAGGAATAACACTGACGATTGCTCCAAGGTCACATAGGGCATGATCGAATTGTTGTGCCTTAGTGGAACAAATGATTGTTGGGCACCCCAGATCTTTCTTCTTCTCAGGAAGCTTGTTGAGTATAGCTGCGTTGCACTCCTTTGTCAACTTGACAATTTTCGTGATTGGCATCAACCTTTTGTTGTTAAGGATGTCCTTGAGATAGCGAGCATAAGTTGGGACTTGCATCGCATCCAACAGAGGGACATTATTATTGATTTTCTGAATAACCTCAACAAAACAAGAAAATTGCTTGTCCACGGTTGGCTTCCTATTGCAATGAGGGAACGACAATAGGGTTGTATCATAGAACTCATGTGGAGTCGTATTTCCCCCATGTACTTGTTCTTTGTTGTTAGGATTTGGCAGATCATGAGTGGTTTTACCCTCTCATGTGGTCACTGCACTAACATTCTCTATGGAAGGTTCGGGTTGCCCCAGAATCTTCCCCAATTCAGATGATGGGATAGCGGCAGCTAATTGAGCTAATTGAATTTCTAACATCTTATTAAAGCTCAATTGATTTTTATTGCAGAAGAAAGACCTTCCATTTTAGCATTGATGCTTTCTAAAGTCTTGTAATCTTTTAGACATGGTCTCATTAACCTTAGCCTGGCCTAAGACAAGATATTTCAAAGATGGTTGATTTGAACTAAAACCATGAGAAGAATTGTTACCTCCTTGATAGTAAGGGCGTTGTTGATTCCACCCTTGGCCTCCGTATGGATGATACCCATTGTTGATCAAATAGCACATGTCTTCATGGGTCTCAAGGCACTTATTCCCTGAGTGGCCAGTGTTGTCGTATGTCTCGCATGTCATGCGAGCATCAATAGCTTGAACATTGTTCACTCCTTCAGCCTTGTCATATAGTTTCTTCAATAAGAGGTCCAGTTTAGCGGCGAGCATGTATGTTGCCTTAACAGTATGCATGCCCCGCTTACGGGGTTGGAGACGATCGTTGCTCCACCTTTGGTTCGATACCATCTTCTCAATTAGCTCCATTGCGTTAGCAACGGTTAATGAAAAGAAGGCTCATCCCGCAGCAGCATCAATATAATCATGGGCAGTCATAGTTAACCCTTTGTAGAAAATATGTATGATGAGCCAATCCATCCCGTGATGAGGGCAAGCCAAGATGTACTCTTGGAACCGCTCCCATGCTTCAGGAATTGATTCATCTGACGCCTGCTTAAAGCTTGAAATTCTTTTACGAAGGGCATTGGTTTTACACATCGAGAAGAATTTTGCGAATAACGCATTGGAGCATTTATCCCAGGGGTCCACAATACTTCGGTTTGCGTAGAACCATTGTTTTGCCCTCCAAAGGAGAGAGAACAGAAACAACCGGAGTCGGATAACATCTTGAGTCACTGCCTTGATAGTGAAAGTGTTGCAGATCTCCAGGAATGATTGGAGATGAGCGTTTACGTCCTCATTGGCTTTCCCACAAAATGGGTTAGCTTGCACCATGGTAATTAGACCTGTTTTGATTTCAAAACTGGCCTCACCGGTACTGACAGTCAGTCCAGAAAGGACGTTGGTAGCCGAGGATGCCGAGAAATCACAAAGGGTCATTTGGGCCATTGAGCTTGATGGTGCTTTAATTGCCAGTTCACTCGTCGATAGGCTCACTTGAGGAGGAACAACATGAGGTCGAACTCTTCTTACAAGTGCTTCCGGATTTGGATTATAATTTGTCGGCAAGATTAAACCGGTCATCCACAACCCTGTTTTCACCTAAAAGAGAAAATAGACCAAGGTAAGCCTGCTAGAGCAAAGGTAAGTCAACTATGAACATATCAATAACCAAGTAATTAATATTTATTCTTAGACTGTTTACACCCAAATTTGGCACCTAGAGTTAAAATAGGGAAAATTGCCAAGATTTGGGAAGTTTGCCGGTTTCCTCTAGAGGGTAGGTCTGACTACCATGTATGGGCCGGTCAGACCGGGCCCATGGACCGGCAGAGTCCGATTCCAAGTAGGTTTCGTCGGTGCTCGGGTTTCCTTCTTTCAAAAGTCATATCTCGGGTTTCCTAAGGTGTCTATCCCGAATTGGACGTGGAGGAGGACTTGTAGAAGGCAAGACCAACCCCTATTTAAGGGACAAGGCTGGTTCAATTGTAAAAAAAATCATACACAATACACAAATCTACTTGAATTGTTTTTTCCTATATTCTTCTATCTTTTAGCCAAGTTTTCTATTTTACCCTAGTTTAGTCCATCTTTGTCGGTTTGCGCCATAAACCATCCGCTGCCGCTGCGAGAGTGCGACATCTCTTTATAGGTTTGTCCTGAAAACCTTCCATTTGCCCACGATACGGGTATTTATCAATCTATCTATCTAAATCGGTTCCGCTAGCCGATTTGATCTACAAAACCCACTTTGTTCTAGTTTTTGCTAGATTGAATTGGTTGGCGACTCCGTACCAAGAACCACCGCAAATCTTTAGATGAATCGATCGTGTTCGTGCCTTTTGCCAAAAAAGGTGCCAACACGATTTTTGGCGACTCCGCTGGGGAAGACACGACGCCAACTCGGGTTCGACGCCGCCATGCCCAAGCAAGCGGCGCAAGACGTGGAGCCATCCAACGTTGTCCACATATCGTTGGATGACTTGGATGGGGAGGCTCGCCAAATCATGGAGGAGCGCATTCAGGCGATCACGCAAGAAGTGCTAGATCAATCTTGCACTAAAACGCGACAAGGCGTCATCATCAATCCCGGGAGCCCGCTCAAGGTAACTCACAGCGAGGTAAGCGCTGATCAAGTCTCTGTTCCTATTCAAAAACTTGTTGCTAGTACGGTGGATGAGTCTGTTACTGCCGCCGTAAACAATAAGATGGAATCCGCTATGGAGGCTTGTTTTAATAGATTGTTTAGGGCACACATGAGCAGCAAATCCGGTCTTCACGCGACCGATTTGCCGCCTACCTCGATTGCAAGTGGGAGCCAGCCCCCTGTGAACCACATATTTAGCAAAACCGACGGGGCGATTGCCCAAGGCCCCGACGAAAACAGTTCTGCCGCCTCTGTTGGTCTGACCGGCCCTACGGCCAGCCTGACCGGCCCATCGTATCTTGGTCTGACCAGAGCACACTACGGCGATCTGACCGGCCCTACGGCCGGTCTGACCGGGTCGCCTTACGTCAGTCTGACCGGCCAATCAGCCGGTCTGTCCGGCGCGCCATACATCGGTCAGATCGGCCGTCAGGCCGGCCCGAACCCATACTGCACTGGTCTGACCGGCGGCTATATGGCCGGTCAGCCCGTGCCTTATATAGCCGGTCAGACCGGGCCTCGGCCGGTCGGGACCGGCGCTCCTGTGCCGGTGCAGGAGTTTGACCCAATCACGGGCAACTCGGTCTTGTACCACGTCCCCGCACACGACCCTCCCGCAGCTACTGTTCATGCACCGATTCCCTCGCATGTCCCCAATCAATACAATGATCCTAATAGGGGATATCCGTGTGACATGAGAGATGGCCAATATGACAATATTGTGCCGCACCAACCATCTATTCCTAGGCCGCCAAATCCACAACCAAGGCCTGAGAATATGGAAGAGCAATTTAGGAACATCATTAGAGAATCATTTGGAATTGAGCCAAGGGATCGTGCTGAGGTTTACCAAAAGCCGTATCCTAAATATTTTGATAATATCCCATATCCTCGAGGTTATAGAGTTCCTGAGTTCACTAAATAGGGATACATGGGAACACATAGGCCAATTTCTTGCACAATGTGGTGAAGCTAGTACTAATGATGTTCTCAAATTGCGTTTGTTTTCTTTGTCTTTGTCTGGTACTGCTTTTACATGGTTTACATCTTTACTAGCAAATTCTATTCATACTTGGGCTCAATTAGTGCAACAATTTCATGATTTCTTTTATATCTGTGAAACTGAGCTTAAGTTGTCTGATTTGACATCGGTTAGGCAAGAACACGATGAATCTATCATCGATTATATCAAAAGGTTTAGAGATGCTAGAAACTGATGTTTTAATTTGAACACTCAGAAAGATTTGGCCAACATTGCATATAATGGATTGCTTGACTCTATTAAAGAGAGATTGAATGGCCAGATATTTCTTGATATTGATCATCTGTTGCATGAAGCTCTTGCTCAGGAAAGCCGAGTGGATGATAATAGCTTAAATGCTAGTTCGGATGATAATGTAATAACCAATATAGCCGAACCAAGCGTTGGTTCGGATTGTGTTGCTACTTTGATCGATTATGGAATAACATGCATAACCGAATCAAGTGATGGTTCGGATTGTGTCACTAGTTTGGACAACGATGCATGTATATCTGAACCAAGTATTGGTTCGGATTGTTTTGCTAGCTTAGATAATAGCATCATTGGAAATATAGCCGAACTAAATGACGGTTCGGATTGTATCACAGGCGATAGTGAGATAGTATCGTCACCTAAGACTGAGTCACGGATCGGTCATGTGAATGTTGAAAAGGATAGTGGCAGTGTCTTGCAGGATGGTGATGGAATAGAGTTTAAAGCAACATTGTATAGATGTGAAGGGCCGTATCCTGAACATATAGATTCGGTTTCATACCCACAAGGATTTGAGGTGCCCAACTTCACAAAATTCACAGGTGGGAATGCTAGGACAACAAAGGAGCATATCAGCCAATTTATTGATCAATGTGGTAAGGCCGGTAATGATGATTTGCTTAAGTTAAAATTGTTCCCTCTTTCTTTGTCGAACTATGCATCTATATGGTTTAGTTTACTTGCCCCTAATTCAATTTCTACATGGTCACAAATGGAGCATGAGTTTCATGATTATTTTAAAGATGCAAGCTTAATGAAGCAAAGACTAATTGATAATTCATCGGTCAATTGTGATAATATTTCTGTTACATCTATTGCTAAGATCAGAATTATTCAAGATTCTCTTTCTACTGTTTCTATTGATTTTGATGACAAGAAAGTGTTGATTCGGTCTAGCCAAGCCGAATCTACAAAAGGGAAAAGTGTTATTATTAGGGATCCTCGGCCCGGGATAATTAGGATCAATAATGCTAAGGCCGAAGATCGTAAAGTTACAAAGGATGAGTCATCTAGTTTTGTAAAGACTAAAAAGCCGAAGCTCACTTTTGAGATGCTTATGGCTAAATACAAGAAGGGATGAGCTGGTCAACGGCTTGGTAATCGTACTAATGATGCAAAAGGACCAAGATCACTTTCTAGAAAGAGGTTTGGTCAAACGCCAAAGCAATCGGAACCATCAACAACATTAACTCCATACAAACTTCCGGTTGTGATGCCATGGTATTCATATCCAATATCACTATACGATTATCCTTTTATATAATATATGCCATGGATGCCTCAACCACCTATGCTGTTTCATCAAGAACAGAAAGAATCGCGTAGGTCAGTACCAGAACATTCATACAACTCAAGACAAGACCGTTTCTCACAAAAGAGTCGGTCCAATAGATCAAAGGCAAACAAGATGAAAAAGGTGTGGGTGAGAAAAGAAGTCAAAGCTTCGGAGGTTAGTACTATTAAGGAGGATTCTCAAGATGTTCAAGTACCTACCAGAGATGTGACAAAGGGGCTACAAGCAGAGAAGACCGAAGCCGACATCGTGACTGCCAACAATGGTGGTCTGATCGGGGCAGTTGAGCGGTCTAACCGCCAGCCTACGACCGGTCTGACCATGCCATCAGGCCGGTCTGACCGACAGCATGACACCGATCTGACCGGGCCTAGAGGCCGGTCTAACCGGGGGGCATTTGAGATGAATGAGAAAATTGAGGGCAACACAGGAGCTTCTACTTCGACCACAAATGTCAAAAATCATTGCTTGGCTCCTAGAAAACAACCACAGCCGAAATGGATGCCTTCCGGCTTATCTCGCTCTCAAAAGAGGAGGCTACAACGTCTTCGAGCCATAGATCAAAAAGAAAAGAAGGCCAAAGATGTGGAGAACAAAACATGTGATAATTTGAAGCCTCGAACGATATACAAGCAAGTGTGGAGACCTAAGGGAGAAAAACTTAAGAGACCGGTGATTTCCCAGAGTAGTGATAAATCAAATTCGATGAGAGAAGAATTATCGGTCATTAGAGGTAAGTCTCCTCCACATATTGCTATGGATGCTACTACGGTGTTTATCTTGCCTTCGAAATTGTGCAATCAAGAAAGCCGATTTTGCTTGGGGGGAGGGACATTGATATGCTCATGGAGAAATCAAGGAAGATGAACAGCGATGGATACGACATCATATCTTTGAGCTGTCGTTCGTTGAATGCTTAGGCAAGGTATGGGTTTATCGCACTCATCATTATAGTATGCATATGCCATGTTAAAACATTGCTTGCTATCTGGCACATGTGTGTTTTGCTTATCAAATTGATATTATGCATACATGTTGCAAATGCCAATTCTGAGTAGTGGAATTGGCAAGTTTGCATATAATTTATTTAAAGTATGATTTGGCTCATTGGTTTTTGATATTTATTAAAAGCCAAATCTTGCATGTTTTGATGAATCACCATAGAAACTATGGACTTCATAGTTATTGCATCATGAAACTTTGCTTCTTAGTAATCCAGATAATGTCATTGGTCAATGTGATGATTTGTCCTAGAGTTGTTTTATTTAGGAACATTGGCATTGCTATAATATTTTGCATACATGTTTAAGCCGATTACTTACACTGGTAGTTCATTGGAATTCATGCATGTGAGACATATGACTTTAGTGATTCATTATTGATCATACTTCAAGTGGCTAAGTGTTTTTGATGCCTTGATAATTATTGTTTCAAGAGCCACTTGAATTAGTATTCGTCTAGGCATATTAATTGTATGTTATAATTTTTATATGTCTAGAAAGAGTGAATTTTGGTCCAATAATTTGATGTAACAAGCATTTGGCTATGATATTAAAAAGGGAGTATTTTTAATACTGGAAAAGCCGGTGCTTGATTTTAATTCTTTGAGCAAAATTGGCGAAGTCACAGACTGTGGGCGGTCTGACCGGCGCATCACTGCCGGTCTGACCGCAGGTGGCCGGCGGTCTGACCGGCTTTGAATGGCCGGTTTGACCGATGAGAGGTGGCAGTCTGACCGGCATTGTGTGGCCGGTCAGACCGGGTTTGAACAAGGAGCTGGGGGGCACGATACACTTGATTCAGAGGCCGAATTAATTGTAAATTCAGACATTTGTGCCCAGGAGACATAAGAGGACTAGAGATTTCCTTTGATTCAATATGTGAAAGATCCTAGTCTTAAGTTTGATCAAAAAATTCGGCGGCAAGTATCCAAATACACTTTGCTTGATGGAGACTTATATTGCCGAAATATGGATGGAGTGCTATTAAAGTGTTTAGATAATGATCAATTTAAAGTTGCTATGACATAAGGTGCTTTCTAAAGCGTTATGGGTTCACAGGATATCTAAACATAGTGCTACCAAGGTTACTCCTTTTGAGTAGGTCTATGCACAAGAAGCCGTTTTGCCGGTAGAAGTGAATCTTGGCTCTCTTCGATATATAAAGCGAGATGATTTGTTGATTGAAGACTACAAGATCTTGATGAGGTGATCGACAAGTGTTTGAAGGCTTTGGAAGAAAGAGAAGAAGAGGGTGCATAAGGCTTACAATAAAAGGGTGAAAGCAAGATACTTGAAGAGATACTTCCCGAGTGTTTGGCAAAATGCTTAGGAGGTACTATGGCCGGTAATGTTTGTTATCGTACTAAGGCAATATGTTCTATGCTTTTAGATTCACGATGTTCATCATAAAAGGTAGGGGGCATGTGTTTACACCCAAATTTGGCACCTAGAGTTAAAATAGAGAAAATTGCCAAGATTTGGGAAGTTTGCCGGTTTCCTCCAGAGGGCTGGTCTGACTACCATGTTTGGGCCGGTCAGACCGGGCCCATGGGCCGATCAGACCGGCGGCATGTGGCCGGTCTGACCGGCAGAGTCCGATTCCAAGTAGGTTTCATCGGTGCTCGGGTTTCCTTGTTTCAAAAGGCATATCTCGGGTTTTCTAAGGTGTCTATCTCGAATTGGATGTGGAGGAGGACTTGTAGAAGGCAAGACCAACCCCTAGTTAAGGGACAAGGCCGGTTCAATTGTAAAAAAAATCATACACAATACACAAATCTACTTGAACCGTTTTTTCCTATATTCTTCTCTCTTTTAGCCATGTTTTCAATTTTACCCTAGTTTAGTCCATCTTTGTCGGTTTGCACCATAAACCATCCACCGCCACTGTGATAGTGCGACATCTCTTTGTAGGTTTGTCCTGAAAACTTTCCGTTTGCCCACGAGACGGGTATTTATCAATCTATCTATCTAAATCGGTTCCGCTAGCCGATTTGATCTACAAAACCCACTTTGTTCTAGTTTTTGCTAGATTGAAGTGGTTGGCAACTCCATAGCAAGAACCACCGCAAATCTTTAGGTGAATGATCGTGTTCGTGCCTTTTGCCAAAAAAGGTGCCAGAAGGACCAATGTCTTCCTTGACAACAACGCCAGAAATGCTTGTTGGTATTTTTTCGGTCACAGAATAAATCCACAAGCGCACGGATATACCGTTGTAGCATTTTACCCTGAAGTATTCCAGGATATCGTATTTATTTTATCCCAAAGGAATATAGTGGTCTAGAAGAGAATATTAATTTACTATGAATATTCATATGTTATAGTTGAGTTGCCAAAGTCTAGGCAGGGGGAAGACGTATGGAAAATTTTGTAGTGTGACACACACAGAAGATTCCTAGCAATTAATACACTAATTCGAACTGGAGAGTATAGTGTTAGAGCTAAGTTCCTAATGTACTTCTAATATAATTGCATAGGTTATACAGACAATTATGTTCATGGTTGGTTACCCAATTCTACGCTCACAGGACTACGGGGGTACCGCCTCTAGTGGCCTGGCTTGCTACCAGAGTCGATTTTTCACTATTTGCCTTACGCCATACCCGAAAGTGGAGGATTACAAAGGACGGACAGGGCTGTCACCACCTGCCACCTACCTCTACAACCCATGGGATATGACCATAACCAATGTCTATGAAATAATCTAAGCACCACGCTTATATTGCCACAGATACTCTTGCTTCCCAGGATGTCAATGACTAAGGCAAAAGCACACCTACATCCTAAATGTGCATTGAACTGTAACCATGGCGATAGAGTTACTCGTCTAAACATGTTATATTTATTATATAAACTATGGATCGAACATATATCTGAACAAGTAGAATATGAATCATACTCAACTATATAAGAAGATGAATATATTATATTGAGCAAATTCGTACATAGTAAGAAAGATACAAAAGCCATACTCGACTCACCAAAGACGACTTGGGAACCAAGTAGAAGCTCTAACCTAACTCCTAACTCCACTAGCCTAGAGACTAAGAGTGAAATGTAGAAACTCCTTCTTGTGGTGTTTGTTGGATGAAGTAAGGCCCCCTCCTTTTATAGCCTTCTAATGGCAGTTTAGAGGTCGGTTTCTACCCGCAAAACTTGCACAACCGTCATTAGGGATGGATGAGAGAACGCCACGTGGAAGGGGGATGCCGGGCCGGCAAGGCTGGTTCGGCCGAACCACGGTTTGGCCGAACCATGACCATCGACTTTGGCCAAAGGATGATAGGTGGGCCCCTTAGTCGGTTCCTAGGTGTTTGGCCCCACTTTGAGTCAGTTTCATCTGACTTGTGGGCCCTCCAATCCGTGGGATGCTGTAACACCCTGAAAATCAGAGAAATTAAAATCGGGAATTAAAACTCAGAACTTGCAAAAACTTTTGGTATTTTTGCATCTCGTCGTGTTTATTGCCTCTTATTTACCAGCTTTGTTACGCGAAATTAATAAGGAGAAATTTATCTAAAAGATTGAGAAAACATAATAATTTAAAAACCCTGGGAAAGGAAATTTCAAAATAAAGGTTTGAAAATAAAAATTATAAAAGGGAAAAGAATTAAATAATATATATAATAATATAATATAATAAAAATGGGAAAAAGGTCATATTTTAATTTTAAATGTGAAGGGGAAAAAGAAATGGGAGAAAATAGAATTTAAATCGGGAAAAAGTGACACTGTTCATTGTCGGTCACGTGTTCGATCCGGACCGGAACCTCCAGGCCGCGCGCGACGCGTCACACCCACGCGCCGCGCCATGCCGGCCCTCCGTCCTCGCGCCACGCGCCGCCGCCCCGCGCGCGCCCGTGCCGCCCGTGCCGAGCACCGCCGCCACCGCCCACGCGCGTCGCCCGAGTCGCCGTACCGTGCCGCCCGCCGTCGCCGCGGCCCTCGTGCCCACGCCGAGCATGGCCCCCATGCCGCCGCGCCACGCGTCGCCGTGTCGCCCGCCCCCACCCGCACGTCGCGCCGCCGTCGTCCACCACACGGTCGAGTCCCGCCACCTCCTCGTGTCGCCGCCGTCCGCCGTAAGCTCTCGGGCGCTGGCCCAAGCGCGCCTCGGCCGGCCGAACGAGAGGAAGGAGCGGGAAGGGTGTAAAGAAAGAAAAAGGGAAAAGAAAAAGGAAGAGAAAAAAATAGGGAAAAGAAAAAAAGAAAAAGGAAGAAAAGGAAAATAGGGAAAAATTTAGAAATTTTTTTAGAATATTTAGGAAAAGTTTTTGGAAAATATTTGGGAAAATTTCTTGACAAAAATATATATATTTTCTCAAAAACAAATTTGGATTTCAAAATAGGAATCGAAGATATTTAACCGTCGCATAATTTGATTATCTAGGATTTTATTTATAACTTAGCTCGCCATTAAATATTATTTTAATATTCAGATCTTCTAAAATTTAAAATTCAAATCTTTTTGAGATAACATCAATTTGGAAATTTGTCACCTTTGTAAATTAAATCGGTATATCCCAAAAAACCCTAATTTCTACAACTCGCATTTTAATTCGGATTTCACCCAAAAACTCACACCCAAACTTAATTAAAATCTTGGGCTAAATATTTGGAGTCGTTTTTATGGTTCTTCTCGATCTCTTGGTAATTTTATTGAATTTTGATCGAATTCAATTGATTTTTCACACGTACGAATAGCATCCGAGGAAGCAGGCACTGACTACACTGAAGACCCCGTCCAACAAGCGTGTGAGCAAGGCAAGTCAGCACACCTCTTTGAACATATTGATCCCAATTGCGAAATAATGTTGTTTTAAACTTCAAATATGCATGCTATATACACAAACTAGTACCTATGCTCGATATACCATGCCTTGACATTGTTTACCTTTAGATATAATCTTTGTAACCCTCTATGTGATATACCCGAAGGATATCTTCGGTAAAATGCTTACCCATGCTTATACTAGAATCTTGCACACTCATATTTTTACAAAAGCTATATGCTTGGGCAACTACCTTAGGGAAGGTAGTTGAGATACGGCATGTGGAGACATGAGTGCTACATTGCCTTGAACATGATGAAAATATTTTTGATGGAAAAATGAAAGTACAAAACCAATGTTTTTAGATTGGGGCGGATTGATGGATTTGGGTGGATTCTGGCAAAGGCAAGTACCGTCCCTGGTCAATTAAGGACCGAGCCATGAGACTTACAACTTAGAACGAGCCAGTACAACCGTACTTCTCGAATGGGTATAGACCTAGCGGAGTAGATAGCCGAGCGGAGGCAGTATCCTGCATAGTGGTTCTTATCATGAGAAGTGGTTTGTGATGTTGAGATGAGGCTGCGGCCCACATACTGAAGTGATGAATCAAATCGAAATTAATTATAACTTAAAGACTGAGAGAGTTTCCCTTACCCCGGGAGCGCCAGAACTCCTCTCGCTGCTAGGAAAGGACAGCTAGAGTGCATGAGGATTTAAGTTCATGGAGCGGGTACTGCCAAAGTGGGGTTATCGAAAGGCTTTGCCGTGAGCGTCCCATATAGAGGGATGTAGGCCCATTCAATGGGCAGTTGCGGAGTATGGGTAAAGTGTACATCCACTGCACTGTGAGTAAATTAATCTATTCGAATAGCCATGCTCGCGGATAATGAGCGGCATGACAAGTTTCTCCCGTGGCTAAACTCATAAATTTTAAAATGATGGGTTGGGATGCATAATGATTTTGTGTGCTGCTGGACTCAACTTCTCGAACTGCGAGAAGGGGTAGACTCCCCTGAAAGCCATGACGATCCGGAGGCGAGAAGCCATCCTTTGAATCACGATGGATGGTAGACAGAACCGTCGCCGACTTAATATACTCTGGAACTAAAACTTGACCTGGCTAGCTGTTACATTTGTGAAATGATTTTCAAAAATTGGCTTTATGCAAATAAAACACAGCCATCCTTTCAATGACCCTATCATGTGCATCATTCCGTGTTGGCTTGCTGAGTACGTGGATACTCATCCTTGCTATACGCACAAACCTTCAGATGGTGGGAACGAAGAACTGGAGGACCCCTGTGCTTACTGCCAGGAGGGCAAAGAAGAAGAAGGCGCCTACTAGCTCTTAGTCCCCGGTCGTTGCCTATGGCAATCGACAAGCCGCTGCCTTCCACTCCACTGCCTTACCTACTTTCTATATTTGGTTGAATCCGGTCCATGAGGACCTATATGTGTGTTGGATATTGCCTTCGGGCCTATTATTGTAATACTTTTGGTGTAAGACTATTCGTGCACTTTGCACCCTATAATTCAGTACTGTATTTCGTGGGTACCAAACTACTCGATCCACGGAAATGGTACTATGAACATGGATAATTCCCGTTCTGAAAATGGGGGCCCACAGAGCTGGTATCAGAGCAGTGCGACTGTAGGATAAGACCAAATGGTGCCCCACCCCCTGTAGAGCTGGTTAAAGGGAATTATCCCTACATAGGATTATTTTAAAAATATAGACTATGTCTACGAAACAAATATGTTTTTCCTGTACAATCTTGAGCCTCATTTCTCTACAAACATTTGATCTTGCCACTACCTTTCCCTAACCCTAAGTTTTCTTCAAAACAGATGTCAGACCATGTTGGAGCATGGGAGATCAAGGTCCCGCGGGACGAAGGATACGTGTCACAACTTCAATAGTTGCTATGGTGCCTACGATACCCGGACGCACCCACCTACCGGAGCAGAAGACATGGCACTGAAGAACACCCACTATGGGAAGCTGCGATTTCAATTGAGGCCCGTATTGGGAGCGAGTCACCCTATTGCTTCCATACGCATTACTACCGAGATTTTATGGAGGCGGCCCTTCAGGACGCAGCCCGCGAGGCAATCCTACGCCTCAATGCCATCCACCGTACCGAGCTTATAGTGACCGAGTTCGTACACCATCCCTATGTTAACGACTAAATTTGGTAACCAAATCCCCAAGTCTTAGTAAAGTTGAAACAGAATCGGATCGGCTGGTTTGGCGGAGAAACAGAGGCCTGGTCGGCTGAGATGCAGTCGGCTACGAAGCCAGTCGGTTAAGGTTGAATCGAGTAAAGAACAGCCGATAGCCGATTCCAGCTTCAAAGAAGACGAAGCCGCTTCTGATGAAAATATTTGGAGATAAAA
The DNA here is from genome assembly GCA_019925245.2 of Oryza australiensis. Classification (NCBI taxonomy): domain Eukaryota; kingdom Viridiplantae; phylum Streptophyta; class Magnoliopsida; order Poales; family Poaceae; genus Oryza; species Oryza australiensis. Next base: position 2,360,198 of record JAIFGZ020000436.1, read on the forward strand.
TAAAGGATTCGGCTTCCAAATTGTGCGTTAAGAGAAATTGCCTTTTAGGGATAAAAGTCCTGTAGTGGCAAATGTATGTAAATTAGAGATTTGTTTAGAGATAATCTCGTTGTAAAGGCGGCAAGAGATTGCTTCTCGCGCTTATAGTGTAGATATGGTAGTTAGTTGTAACCGCGTGTAGCGAGACCTTCGTTGTACTTGGGTATAAATAGGACCCAAGACCTCCTATAAAAACATAATTCACACAATCAATACAACCTTCAGCGCATCGCCTCCTTTTTCTTCAGACGAACAATTGATCTGGCTTCGGGCTGCATCGTTTCGATCCCCAAGTTCAGGTAAATGTTTGTCATTAGTAGTGTATTTTGTCGAATTTAGTGCTTTCATCGTTATGACACTCTAAATTCGATGATTTATGCTGCGCTAGTTATCATATATCACATATAATCTAGAACAATGTTTAGATCTATCTCGTCATCGGCTCACTTCTGTCAGGAGCCGGCAGCCGATAGACCTAGATCTAAAGGTTGACAGGATTATATGCGACATCCACCGTCTCGAGGTATTTACATCAGCTACAATAGATCAGATTGTTCTTTCTATACTTAATACTACATCAGTGTTGAACTATTAAGTCATTTTTAGAACTTTCATGATCTGTTCGGCTAGATGTATTTGGCTTAGAGACAGTGCCGGGGTTTCAGCCGGCCTTATCTGTTTTAACGTTCTTTTGATATATTTGTTACCAGGATCATTAAAACCGCCTCTTATATTAAGATATTGCTCTAGTTAAATGCCCTAAGCCAGAATCAGTTTGTCAGCTACAGCCGACATCCGACTGATCTAGGTTTAGCGCATTTAGCTTAGATCAATATCTTTTCATAAGATAAATCGGAGTACTAGCCGATTCACAGTTGGACTTATGACATTGGCTAAGTTTGTTAAAACATGTATCTATTATTCTGTGGTATATTTGGGTTAAGTGGCTAATACTGCCTTGGTAACAGCTGATCTATTCTAGTCACTTAGTTTAAATACACTTCGGAATAGCATATATATGTAAATTGACTCCTACAGCCGATCCAGTAGGATCTAACTTAATACTTAACGCATATATCTCTATTTTTCTTGTTGGTTAACAGATAAAACCAACTGGCACGCCTTCAACAGCATAGGTAGCTGAGAAGGACCTACACTGGAGTTAAGCAGATCTCCCAGGCCAGCGCGTGAGAGAAATTTCTCGTCAACACGCTTCTTGGCACGCCCGGTGGGACTTTCTTTGTCAGCTCGGCTAGGACGCATTAACGCAGCTGACAAGATGGCCGACTTCAAGAGCCCCAATGTTTCTCAGGACAATATCGTGCCTGTGAAGATGGAGCAATTATTGGCTGAACAGCAAGCCGATTACAAGAAGATGGTAGAAGAGCTCCAGGCCAACTACTTACAATCATTCACCCAGACAAGATCCGAGGCTGTACATCAAAAGTACAAGTTCAGCATAGACGAGCTCAAGGCATCCTCCTCCAGTGGATCAAAGGGCAAACAAAAGGTGGAGGAGCCGATTCAGGAACAAGATGATTCAGCCCTGCATACTTTGCAAGACCAGATCGATTCGGCCATCCATCACGCGCTGGTCAACCAGAGTAGCATCCTTGTCAACACTCTCAACAACATGATCGGTACTGTGGTCGACGCTAAGATAGCCGACCAGCTGCAACGGGGGCCGGCGTACTTCACAGACGGCCAGTTTCCTGGTTACAGGACGTTGGTCACCCAGAATCGGCCGATCCCATCATCAGCACAACTAGGGCCGCCAGGAGGGGTCCTCAACCAGCCGAATCAATCAGGATCGACTGTGAAACCGGTGATCACTATGCTGAACCAATAACAACCGTTGCCCCAGGACCAGATCGCTAACATGTTCAACAACAATCGGCAGTTAGAGCCAGTTACCCAGATTGGCCTGGACAGACACTACAACGCCGGTGGCCGACAGCTGTTCCCGGGTCCACCAACACCACCACCGGTGAATCGGCTGCCTCCCGCTAATCATCCACTCCACTACCAGTATCAAAGAGGCCGCCAAGATCATCACTACAGGCCTCAGACGCCACCACCACTGTATCGGCAAGCACCCTCACCGTACGATCCATATGAGCCGATACAACAGGACAACCGGACCTGGGCCGATTTGATTGTAGACGTCATGCGCGATCAATTCGGCCTCAAGCCAAAAGACGCAGGGAACATGTATCGGTGTCCTTACCCAGAGCATTTTGAGTGGATTCCATTGCCCAACCGATACAAGATCCCAGATTTTTCGAAGTTCTCAGGGCAAGACAACGTCTCGACCTACGAGCATTTCAGCCGATTCCTTGCGCAATGCGACGAGGCATCGGCTACAGATGCCTTGAGAGTCCATTTGTTCCCTCTGTCGCTTTCGGGATCGGCTTTCACCTAGTTCTCCTCATTGCCTTAATACTCAATTCAGAGCTGGGCCGATCTCGAAAAATAATTTTCATAGCTACTTCTACTACGACAACCATGAAATGAAGTTGTCGGACCTCACCAGTATCAGGCAGAAGCACAACGAGTCGGTTCAAGAATATATCCAACGCTTCAGGGAGATGAGGAACCGATGCTACAGCCTGGTGCTGTCGGATGCCCAGCTAGCCGATTTGGCCTTCCATGGCCTGATCGCGCCGATCCATGAACGTTTCTCCATTCAGGACTTCAACAGCATGGCACATCTGGCACAAAAGGTGACGGCTCATGAACAAAGATTCCAAGACACCAGGAAGGCCATCAAGAACATAACTCAAGTCGTCGTTGAATCAGACTACGATTCCAATGACGATGACACAGAGGTGGCGACAGCTGAATGGGCCAAGAACAAAAAAGTCATCATCTGCCAGTGGCTGCTGAAGACGGCCAAAGAGGAGAGATATGACTTTGACATCACCAAGGCCGACAGGATTTTTGACCTACTGCTCAAGGAAAAAAAGATCCAGCTTCCTGAGAACCACGTGATCCCATGAGCCGAAGAACTCAAGAAGAAAAAATATTGCAAGTGGCACAACTCCACATCTCATGCCACCAACGATTGTAAAGTCTTCAGGCAGCAAATCCAGTCGGCAAAAGAAGCCGGAAAACTCAAGTTCGCCGATTCCAATCGGCCGATGAAGGTAGATGGCCACCCCTTCCCAATCAATATGGTTCAAACCGGCCCTAGGCAAGCTGATCGGTAGCGCAGAATGACGTACAGCTTAGCCAAAACTTTGAAAGGGGTCAATGCAGAAGGAGAGCCGACTGGAAGCCAAGCCATGCCAATCAACATGGTGCGCCCCGTTGCCCGATCGGCTGATCAACGGCCGATCGGCACGAGCAGCCCACGCCGCCCCCAACAGCAATCTTGGCAGGAGGAAGCTCGGTTCGAAAGGTTTTATCGGCAAAGGCTAGAAATGCGAGGCCACTGGTATGACGAGAATCACAGTGGTGCCGATCCCCATTGGCATTGTGAATTTTTCAGGCACTGCTAGGAAAACGGGATGAGGCTGCGAACGCTGGAAAATTTCCCGGCCTGCAGCGAGTACCGCGAGGACGAACACAGAAGCCAGCCGATTACCAGTCCAACTCGGTTATGGTGACAAGCCGAGGCCGACGTACATTAGCAAAAATTTATCCTCTCATTGTAGATTGTAGATCATTAATTTGTTAAAAGAATATAAAGATTGTTTTGCTTGGGAGTACCTCGAGATGCCCGGTCTTAGCCAATCCATTGTCATTCATCAACTGCCAATCAAGGCAGGCTATCGGCCGTTCAAACAACCTCCCAGGAGGTTCAAAGCCGATATGTACGACGCGATTAAAGCCAAAATAACTCGGCTATACGATGCTGGATTCATTCGGCTGTGCCGGTACGCCGAGTGGGTATCAAACATTGTCCCAATGTTGAAAAAGAACGGCAAGCTCAGGGTATGCATCGACTTTAGAGACCTGAATAAGGCTACCCCCAAAGATGAATACCCAATGCCCATAGTCGATTTGCTCGTAGATGCTGCGTCAGCCCACAAAATTATCAGCTTTATGGATGGAAATGCAGGCTACAATCAAATCTTCATGGCCGAAGAGGACATCCATAAAACTGCCTTCCGATGTCCTAGGGCAATCGGCTTATATGAATGGGTCGTTATGATGTTCGGGCTAAAAAATACTGGGGCAACATATCAACGGGCCATGAATTACATTTTTCATGACATGATCGGCTCCCTGGTGGAGATCTATATCGACGATGTCGTTGTCAAGTCCAGGGAGATAGAAGACCATATAGCCGATCTCAGGCAGGTTTTGGAGCGGGCAAGAAAATGTGGCTTGAAGATGAATCCGTTAAAGTGTGCGTTCGGTGTATCGGCCGGGCAATTCCTAGGGTTTCTTGTTCATGAAAGAGGAATTGAGGTTACACCAAGAAGCATCAATGCTATCAAGACGATACAACCTCAGAAGGACAAGAAGTAGCTTCAATCATTGATCGGCAAAACCAACTTCATCAGGCGGTTCATAGCCAATCTTTAGAAAAGATGGAGCCATGCACACCATTACTTCGGCTGAAGGCTGATCAAGCATTCACATGGGGGGCAGAGCAACAAAAGGCTTTGGACAATATCAAGGATTATCTAAGCTCCCCTCCAATTTTAATGCCTCCACAAAAAGGGATACCATTCAAGCTGTACCTATCAGCCGATGACAAGTCAATCGGCTCAGTTTTAATCCAATAGGTTGAGGGCAAGGAGAAGGCTATCTTCTATCTCAGCCGACGGTTACTAGATGCAGAAACAAGGTATTCACCAGTAGAGAAGCTATGCCTATGCCTGTATTTTTCATGCACCAAGTTAAGGCATTATCTGCTATCCAACGAGTGCACAATAATCTGTAAAGCCGATGTAGTTAAGTACATGCTATCGGCTCCAGTGTTAAAAGGAAGAATTGGGAAGTGGATTTTTGCTCTAACAGAGTTTGATTTGAGGTATCAGGCACCCATGGCAGTCAAAGGACAAGCTATAGCCAATTTTATCGTGGAGCACAGGAATGACTCAATCGACTCAGTAGAAATCATGCCTTGGACATTGACATTTGATGGCTCGGTTTGCGCAAATGTCTGCGGCATCGGCTTGGTCATTATTTCGCCTGGGGGGCAAGTTTTCAATTTGCTTTCGCTATTAACCCTCATGCCACAAACAATCAAGCCGAATACGAAGCTGTACTTAAAGGATTGCATCTACTCAAGGAAGTTGAAGCCGACGCCATCAAAATAATGGGAGATTCACTATTGGTCATTAGCCAGCTGTCAAGAGAGTACGAATGCAAAAACGACGCACTGATGATCTACTATCAACAATGCCGGGAATTGATGGAATGTTTTCGGCTAGTTACGTTGAAGCATATCCCCAGAGAACAGAATATTGAGGCTAATGATTTGGCTCAAGGGGCATCCGGCTATAGGCCGATGATAAAAGACATTGACATCGAAGTTGCTGTCATCACGGCCGATGATTGGAGGTCTGAAGTCTACAACTATCTCAAGAACCCCTCTCAATCGGCTTCAAGAAAACTACGATACAAAGCTCTAAGATATGTTTTGCTCGACGAAGATCTGTACTATCGGACGATTGATGGTGTGCTGCTCAAGTGTCTTAGTGTCGATCAAGCCAAAGTGGCTATCGGAGAAGTGCATGAAGGGATATGCGGCACGCATCAATCAACTCACAAGATGAAGTGGTTGCTTCGGAGAGTAGGATATTTTTGGCCGATGATGCTGGAGGACTATTTCAAGTATTACAAGGGTTGCCAGGATTGTCAGAAATTCGGCGCCATACAACGAGCACCAGCATCAGCTATGAATCCAATCATCAAGCCTTGGCCGTTCAGAGAATGGGGCATTGACATGATCGGCCAGATCAATCCACCCTCAAGCAAAGGGCACAAGTTATTTTAGTGCCAACAGACTATTTTACAAAATGGGCGGAAGCAGTCCCCTTAAAGAAAGTTGACTCTAAAGACGCAATCGAGTTTGTCAAAAACATATTCTCTACCAATTTGGCGTCCCACAAACAATTACGACGGACTAGGGATCTATATTCGCATCGAACGAATTTGTTCAGTTTGCTGATGGCATGGGGATCAAGCTACTTAATTCTTCGCCGTACTATGCACAGGCCAACGGGCAAGCCGAAGCTTCAAATAAGAATTTGATTAAATTGATTAAAAGAAAGATCTCTGAGCACCCCAAGCAATGGCACAACCGATTAGCCAAATCACTGTGGGCATATCGAATGGCATGCCATAGATCAATTCAAGTCCCTCCATACAAGCTAGTCTATGGGCATGAGGCAGTGCTACCATGGGAAAGCATAATCGGCTCAAGGCACATTCAACTACAGGATCAACTCACAGCCGATGATTATTATCACTTGATGGTCGACGAGTCAGAAGACTTAGTTTTATCCAGGATGAGGGCCTTGGAAAAAGTTACAAGAGATAAAGAACGAGTAGCCAGACATTATAATAAAAAAGTTGTGCCTATATCTTTTGAAGAAGGTGAACTCGTTTAGAAATTGATAATGCCGATTGGGTCCAGAGACAATAAATTCGGCAAGTGGTCGCCAAATTGGGAAGGACCTTTCAAGATCCACAAATTTTTCTCTAAAGGGGCCTACATGTTAGAAGGGTTGGATGGAGAAGTATTTGGAAGGACTCTAAATGGAAAGTATTTGAAAAAATATTACCCAAGTGTATGGATCAATTCATGATTCGGCTCTATTTGTTCAGCCGATTCGTGTTAGCCGATGCGTTGTGGCGCACGCATCACCTTTAGGTGATTTTCAAGCCATGTTTTTTCCTCTAAGTTCCCTATGATCGGCTAATGGTGGTCGATGGTTACGACAACAAGACGCAAGTGTATTACGCTCATAATTTTGTCGACATCGAAGACATCAACAAAATTAGGGGGGCATATACATACACAAGCCGACTACAAAATTGGGTGTCAGGAAATTTTTTAAGCTTCGTAATCGGCAGTCAATATAAAGGCGTTTTAAGTGATTGGGATCGGTTGCCATAATCCAAATCTTAAGATCGACGGTCGTGGTGTGGTTTTGGAATCGGCAAACGTGACGTAACGCGGACGACCAGAGCCGGTTTCAGCATAAGCAATTCAGAATTAATAGTTATACTAAGAAAATGCATAAGGCTGAAGCCGATTTCATTCATAATCATGGTTTAAGTCAGACGAATATTTTACAGGAGGCCGAAGCCGATTTCATTCATGATCACGATTTAGAAATGGACAGGCTATATTTAAACATTCGATGAAGCTGATTACAGAAGCTGGATGGGTATATTACATAAGGCAGTAGCCAACTTCAGAATACTGAAAATATTACAAGTGAGTTCATCTCTTCAAGAAATCGGCTATAGCCGACAACGCCGTCAGCCTGATTTGGTCCACCTCTTCGATGGCCTTGACGTTGTTGGCTTCGGACCTAGCCACCGGCCGAATCCCTTTCACCAAGTCCCGGAGATGCGCCACAGCCGCTTGATACTTTGACGTTGGGCATCGATTTCGGCTGGCAGGCTGGCCATATACTCCTTGTGGACGTCGATCTCGTTCGTGACGTGAATTGAACAAGATTGGCCATCAGCTGGTCCTGGCGTGAAAGGAGTTGCTCGAGCTTGGCCGCCGGCTCGGTTTTCAGGCGGTCGAAGGCGGCTTTCTGACCCTCGATAGCCTCTTTGGTCGACTGGAGGGTTGCCGACCGCGTATTGTTTTCATGACGGTCGGCTATTCGCTGTTGGGCCCGCTCGTACTTGAGTTGATGCGCCTCCAAGAAGGTTGCCGGCATAATGGCGTCGGCTATCGCCTCCGGCTGCTGGCCTTGGATCTCCCAGAAGCGCGCGCGGATCGAGCTACTGTCGGCTACCAACACGTCTAGCGAGGCCTCCAGCCGATTGCTGATGTCGGCTAGACTGGCCCTCAGGTCCTCGTCCGGCGTCACCAGCACCTCCTCGCCGATCTTGCCAGACTCCTCGAACTCCGACAAGTCAAAATTGAGGAGGTCGGCTATGTTCTGTAAAGAGAAGATGATGATTAGAAAAGAGTTGTTAAGTTGGCAGAGCCGATCATAAAACTCCGTCGGCTTACCTTAGGCACCGGGTCGGAGCAACTTGTTCGGTGGTTCGCCGCTGCGACCGACGGGGCCTCACCATCGGTGCCATTGCCGCCGCCCGCGACAGCCTCGATGTGCTCACTCGACGCCTGGGGAGCAGCCGACGGTGATCGAGGAGGCTGCAAAAGAAGACAAGTGTTAGCAGTCAAGTCGGCTGAAATTTGTAAGCTAGGATGCGGGAGATGGTTACCGTTTGAACGCGATGTGGGATACGGCCGGCCGGCTTCTTTATCTGGAAAGGGCATGATTGGCTGAGTATATAGTTATGTCATACTAAGGTCGAATTTAGTAAGGTGAAAGCTTACCGGTGGTCTCTTCGTCGGAGGGCTTGGTACCGGTGGATCGTCGGCCGGGGGATTGATGGAGTTGTGGCTTGAGCTGCTGGACTCAGCCGCTGCCCCAACAGCCGCCGATATCTCTTCGTCGGCCACCTGGTCGCAAAGGTATCGAGCGACGCTCGAATCTACCGAGGGGAGGCTGTTGGCCGGCGCGATCGGCTTCTTCTTCTTCAGCTTCTTGGGGGCAGGCGTGGCCGATGGCTTTGCGGGAGGCGCGGCTCTTTTCTTGTGAGCTATCGGCTCGCGCGTCTGCCCGCACAGCAAGGACGCCAGTTTCGGCGTGTCCCAGCCGATCGCCGACGGAGCAAGGCCTCCCCCATCCAGAACACCTAGGCGGTACTCAATGGGGATCCCGGAGTCGCTCACCGTGGGCCTTTCCATCTCGGTTTCCTGCGAGTAAAAGGAGGCAAGTGTTGGCCCATTACAGTAGCCGACAATACAAAGAAAGGAATAATTCAAATTTCAAGACTTACCGAGGGGATCTTGTCGGGCAGCAGCGAGCCGACGTAGTAGGAGGATCGTTGGTGGAAGATGTGGCGTTTGATCTCAGCCCACCATCGGTTGTAAGCTGCGCTCTTCTTGTATGATAGCGTCATCTCGCCAATAGTGCCAAGGGGCGGGACAGCTATGTTCAGCAGTCGATTCATGATCAAAGGTTGATTCATGATCCCCCTGGTCTCGATCTTGTCGGCGTAGCAACAGCCAACGGGCAGTTGCCCAAGACCAAATTGCCTTGCAGCCGATACAGGGTAGTAGAATTCGTAACTCTTGGCCACTGATCGGCCTTGGTGGATCCTAGTCGACAGGATGCAGGGAGTCAGGAGTCAGAGCGGCAGTGAACAGCTCTCTGCACCGGGGGATGTCGGCTGAGTTGATATCTTCCCAGTTGAAGTCGGCTGGCAGCTCGAACAGTGCATGGTCCCGGTAGAAGTATCAAGTCTGGTTGTTGTTGGCAAGCCCATCATACAGGGAGATAAACCATTCTGCCAGCAAATCGGCCAACTGCCTCGAGCCCGTGTGCACAGCCGCTGCACCTGGTGGTGGTGATCTCGTTGTCGTCTTCATCTTCAATCGGCTCCAGGCGAGGGAACTGGACCTCGGTCAAGGACGGCTGACCTGCTATATTCTGGGTTACCAGCACTAGCGAGATTTGCAGAAACCACCAGGGGCCGTCGGTGCTGACAGGGACGTTGGCGGCTATCTTCGCAGCAGCTTGATGCAGCGTCTGGTACAGGTAGCTGAGGAGATACTTCTCTAGCGCAAGCTTATTCCCATCGGCTAGGGATTCGGCTATGACCTGCCAATTGGCAGCCGGCCCGCAGCTTGAGCTGCAGAACAGGAACTTTTCTAGCCACATCATTAGAAATGCGCCATGTTCCCTATGGCCGACCGACCAGTCCTTCATGTTCTGGGCGACATAGTCGCTCCATCCGTCGATAGCCTTGGTCTTGAACTTGTGTTTCCCTTTTTGGCTCAGATCTCTAGGGTTAGCCGACGCCAGGATGTCTAGTCTAGTTGTCATATATACATCGGCTAACGTGATCGTCATCGGCCCCTGCTCGAACATGAAGGTGTTGAAGCTATTGTTCCAGAAGTACGTCGCAGCCGACATGAGCGGCTCGTCCTTCTCCATGTTGGCCACAGACAGGGCTAGACACTGAGCTATTCATGTTTCTTCCCAGTAAGCCTGTTTAGCCGATCGTACTTTTTTGTACCACTCTATCCAAGAGCTATCGGTGGTCGGCCATGACTTAAAAGTCCCAGTCCAGTGGTTTAGAGATGGCTTCCTGGTGTTGTAGGGCATCCTATCGGTTTCAGCTATGATTATGCCAGTGGGAACAAGATTGCCGATTGGACCAAGGAAGTATCTTTTCTCTTGGGATAGGATCGGAATGGCTACTTGATGTGACAGGTGCTATAGTTGGAAAGAAAAATTGCAAATCAAGAACACTGTTGAAGCAGATCAAGGAAAGGAAGAAGAGGAGTTTTGAGTCGATAAAAGCGTACCTCGGGGAACTCGGCGGCTGCAGCGGCCGGTGCGACGGCGGCGGGGGAGGCCATCGAGGTCGCCGGAGTGGATTTGGAGCCAAAATTGCCGAGATTTGCTGAGGGCGCCGGTGAGTCGCCAGAGAGGAGAGAGAGAAGGATTTGAGTTGTGGAGTGTTCTAGTGTGCGGGATGAAGGCGTGGCCGTTTTGGCCGAAATAAAGGGCTATTTAAAGGGCAGCTTGGGTAGCCGAAACGGTTTAGGTCAGAAAAGAGAGGGAATTTAAACAGGCAGCAAATCCACAAAACTTCATATCGTGGACTTGGGGGGCATGTATTAACGGCTAACTTTGGTAACCAAATCCCCAAGTCTTAGTAAAGTTGAAACAGAATCGGATCGGCTGGTTTGGCGGAGAAACAGAGGCCTGGTCGGGTGAGATGCATCGGCTACAAAGCCGTTAGTTAAGGTTGAATCGAGTAAAGAACACCGATAGCCTATTCCACTTCAAAGAAGACAAAACCGCTTCGACGAAGATATTTGGAGATAAAATAAAGGATTCGACTTCCAAATTGTGCGTTAAGAGATATTGCCTTTTAGGGATAAAAGTCCTGTAGTGGCAAATGTATGTAAATTAGAGATTTGTTTAGAGATAATCTCGTTGTAAAGGCGGCAACAGATTGTTTCCCACGCTTATAGTGTAGATATGATAGTTAGTTGTAACCGCGTGTAGCGAGATCTTCATTGTACTCGGGTATAACTAGGACCCAAGACCTCCTGTAAAAACATAATTCACACAATCAATACAACCTTCGGCGCATCGCCTCCTTTTTCTTCAGATGAATAATTGATCCGGCTTCGGGCTGCATCGTTTTGATCCCCAAGTTTAGGTTAATGTTTGTCATTAGTAGTGTATTTCGTCGAATTTAGTGCTTCCATCGTTATGACACTCTAAATTCAATGATTTATTTTGCGCTAGTTATCATATATCGCATATAATCTAGAACAATGTTTAGATCTATCTCGTCATCGGCTCACTTCTGTCAGGAGCCGGCAGCCGATAGACATAGATCTAAAGGTTGACAGGATTATATGTGATATCCACCGTCTTGAGGTATTTACATCAGCTACAATAGATCAGATTGTTCTTTCTATACTTAATGCTGCATCAGTGTTAAACTATTATGTCGTTTTTAGAACTTTCATGATCTGTTCGGCTAGATGTATTTGGCTTAGAGACAGTGCCGGGGTTTCAGCCGACCTTATCTGTTTTAACGTTCTTTTGATATATTCGTTATCAGGATCATTAAAACCACCTCTCATATTAAGATCTTGCTCTAGTTAAATGCCCTAAGCCAGAATCAGTTTGTCAGCTATAGCCGACAGCCAACTGATCTAGGTTTAGCGCATTTAGCTTAGATCAATACCTTTTCATAAGATAAATCGGAGTACTAGCCGATTCACAGTTGGATTTATTACATCGGCTAAGTTTGTTAAAACATGTCTCTATTATTCTGTGGTATATTTGGGTTAAGTGGCTAATACTGTCTCGGTAACAACCGATCTATTCTAGTCACTTAGTTTAAATACACTTTGGAATAGCATATATATGTAAATTGACTCCTACAGCCGATCCAGTTGGATCTAACTTAATACTTAACGCATATATCTCTATTTTTCTTGTTGGTTAACAGATCAAACCAACTGGCACGTCTTGAACAACTTAGGTAGCCGAGAAGGACCTGCACTGGAGTTAAGCAGATCTCCCAGGCCAGCGCGTGAGAGAAATTTCTCGTCAACACCCTACCAGGAGGAAGGCGACTCAGTCTGCACCATGGAGTCCACCCCTTGCTGCTATAACCCCATGGTTACCTGTTTGTCCCGCTGGGCGGAAGCAGCTGATGATTGTTATGAGGAGGCATTACTCGAGATAGACGAGCAGGAGCGACGCATGGATGATCTGGAGGAAGAACACCATAATTGTGGAAACCAGATCGACTCTCTGAAGACCCAGCTGCAAGCTAACAGCGCCCAATACGATCAGCTCTCTGATCGTTATATGGCTCGTGGAGAGGCTTTGGTTACTTTGGAGGAGCAGCTTCGGAGGAGCCAGCGACAGATTGGCCAACTGGAGGAACAACTTCGCTCCATCCCTGTCCCCGCTGTTGGCACTTCTACTTCAGCTACACCACGACCCCCTGCCCCTGTGCCCGACCACTACTATTTCATGACTCCAGCATGCTTGGCCACCTTTCGTGCCATGATGGAGCAGGCCTTCATGCTAAGCACTGAGTCAGGACCATACCTGGTCGACCCTACTGCTGCTACACCATCGGAGCCCACACTGATTTCCACGGCTGAACCATCCTAGCCTAGTTCGGGAGTGGATAACCCCATCGAGATCAACACTGACTCTGAATATGAGTCAGAACCCATGGAGGTCAAGTGGGAGCTCAGTGACACAGATCCATGAGAGGATGAAGCTCCTACCCGCTGCATGACACTCACAGGAGGTCCTATCACCCTTAGGACTGCCCGTAAGAGCACCAGGCCACCAAGCAGGAGGATCGGACATGACTCCGAGGCCACTACCTCTGAGCCATGGGGACTTCAATTCGCTTCAGCCAAGGATCACCCTCTGCTTGCACCTGGATCATGCGGATGGCTGGATGACTAGTTTGGATACCTGCAGCAGCCCTGGTCTTGCTTTGGATGGAGTTAAGACAGCAACGCCCATGCCCCTACCCTTATGTATGAAAGCCCTAGATCGATATTAGTGATGTTGTATTGTGTTGTATGGGACTACACATGTCCAATGTATCCCCATGATGTAACATCTATGAGCTGATATGAAGTTCCATGTTATGTCTTAAATGAGTTTATTCAACCAAGCTTGCTTCGAAAGATTACCTTAAACAACTTGAAGAAAAATTCCTTAGAATCGTGACCTTAGTAGATCAAGTTCCTTACCTTATCCACGTCGTTCAGATGGCGCACCGTCGCAGAGCCTCAGCAGCTACGAGAACCCGCCATAGCCTAACCCCTCCACCCTAGCGGAAGTCATGGCTCTACAAACACAACTGCTTCAAGCCATTGCCAACAACCAAGGACAACATGGAGGATCAAACCTAGGCAAGTTTATGCGAGCCAAGCCACCGACATTCTCCACGGCTGAAGAACCGATGGATGCTGAAGATTGGCTAAGAGTCACAGAGAAGAAGCTGACCCTCGTCCGAGTACGAGAGGCAGATAGAGTCATCTTCGCCACCAATCAACTGGAAGGACCCGCAAGTGACTGGTGGGACACCTACAAGGAAACCCGGGCCGAAGATGCCGGAGAACCAACTTGGGAAGAATTCACGGCTGCCTTCCGTGAAAATTTCGTACCTGCTGCAGTCATGAGGATAAAAAAGAACGAGTTCCGCAGGCTACGCCAAGGCAACACCACAGTACAAGAGTACCAAAATAAGTTCACACAACTGGCCCGATATGCCACCAGCGACCTAGAAAACGAAGAGGAGAAAATAGACAAGTTTGTTGGAGGATTGAACGATGGGTTGCGAGGGCCGATGATCGGCCAAGACCACACCAGTTTCCAAAGCCTAATCAACAAGGTCATGAGACTGGAACATGACTAGAGGACGATCGAAAACAATCGGAAAAGAAGACTTGCAATGACCCGCCCAATTCAAGGGACATCGCAGTGACCCAAAGGAGCAACCCCGTCAGGTTGGAAGCCAGCCCTAGTGGCAACCAATCGCCCTGCCGCACCCGGCAACATCAGCAAGCCACCTGCAACTCCGCACCCCGGCACCTACTTTGGCAGCTCCAGGGACCAGGAATGTCAACTGTTTCAACTGCGGAGAATTTGGGCATTACGCCAACAGTTGCCCCAAGCTGCGCAACACCCCTAACCGCACCGGAGCCAACGCCATCGCAGTACAAGGAACCCCCGCCCCGGCACCTGGACACAGTCTATTCAGAACGCCCCAACCAAAGGAAGCTGCAACCTGATTCTGTCGTGGTCAGGTGAACCATGTGCGTGCTGAGGAAGCTCAAGAGGACCAAAGCATGCTGATGAGTATATTTTCTATCCACTTTGCTCCAGTTAAAGTTTTGTTTGATTCTGGAGCTTCGCATTCATTTATATCATCAAGAATAAGCAAACAGCACAACCTGCACCGGGTAGACCTTAAGAGACCAATGGTAGTGCATTCACCCGGGGGGATATAACTATACCCCATGCGTGCATTGATGTGCCCATTCGGATCAAGGATGTGGTATTCCTTTCGAACCTTATGGTTTTACCACCCCAAACCCTAGACATCATACTAGGAATGGATATGTTGACCAAGAACCAAGGGGTATTAGATTGTGGACAGAGAGAAGTCACCCGATCTACCCCATGGGGATCGCCGATGACTGTAGCCATGGACCAAGACCCTATGCTCTGTGACCGAGCTACGAGAATATTCACCATGCTACCCATAGTTGGAATGCCAGTAATTCAGGATTACCCGGATGTATTTCCTGAGGAACAACCTGGAATGCCCCCAGACCGAGACATAGAGTTCATCATTGACCTCATGCCTAGATGCCATGGCTAAGACACCCTATCGGATGCCAGTAAACGAATTAGAGGAACTTAAGAAGCAAATAAGGGAATTGCAAGAAAAAGGCTTTGTACGCCCTAGTTCTTCACCGTGGGGAGCCCCAGTGCTGTTTGTTAAAAAGAAGGATGGAAGCATGAGAATGTGCATAGACTATCGGTCATTGAAAGAGGTGACCATTAAGAATAAGTACCCGCTACCTCGGATCGACGACTTGTTCGATCAGCTCAAGGGAGGCCGAGTATTTTCAAAGATCGATCTTCGATCTGGTTTCCATCAGCTAAAGATTGGAGCCGAGGATATACCCAAGACTGCATTCTCTACGCGCTACGGCTTGTATGAGTTCACAGTGATGTCTTATGGACTGACCAATGCCCCGGCCTACTTCATGAACCTCATGAACAAAGTATTTATGGAATATATGGACAAGTTTGTGGTAGTGTTCATTGATGATATTCTCATCTACTCTAAGGACGATGAAGAACATGCGGAACATTTGCGCTTGGTACTAGAAAAGTTGCGAGAGCACCAGCTATATGCCAAATTCAGCAAGTGTGAATTCTGGCTTAAGGAAGTAGCTTTCCTTGGACATATAATCTCAGCTGGAGGCGTAGCAGTAGATCCTGCCAAGGTCGAAGCTGTTACCAAGTGGAAAGCACCCCAGTCAGTAACGGAGGTTAGAAGTTTCTTGGGATTGGCCGGATTTTACCGGAGATTTATCGAAGGATTTTCTAAGATAGCTCGGCCCATGACCCAACTGTTGAAGAAGGAAAAGAAGTTTACATGGACTGAGCAGTGTCAGCAAGCTTTTGACCAGCTCAAGGAAAAGTTGACCACCGCCCCGATCTTAGTCCTACCGGACAACCGGAAAGACTTCATCATATACTGTGATGCATCCCGAAAAGGACTAGGAGGTGTGTTAATGCAAGATGGAAAAGTTGTGGCTTATGCCTCGAAACAACTGCGACCGCATGAGGAGAATTATCCCACCCATGACTTAGAATTGGCCGCAGTGGTTCATGCCTTGAAGATTTGGAGGCACTACCTGATCGGGAACCACTATGATATATACACGAACCATAAGAGCTTGAAATATTTCTTTACCCAAACAGATCTTAACCTACGCCAGAGAAGATGGCTAGAGCTAATCGAGGATTATGACCTAGGAATCCATTACCACCCTAGTAAGGCCAATGTTGTAGCCGACGCTTTGAGCCGCAAGACCCAATGCAATTACCTGAAGCTAGAATGTATGGCCAGCAAGCTTCAAGAAGAAATGGCTCGGCTTAACCTACAGTTGATTCCTCATGGACAACTGCATTCGCTGGAGATACAACCTCTCCTACAAATTTAGATTAAGGAAGCCCAGAAGGATTGCGAGGAAATCCAACTGATCAAGGAACGCATGGCCGAAGGACTGGCCAAGGAATTCATAGCCGACAACGATGGAACCCTGTCGTATCATAAAAGGATTTACGTACCAAAGAAAGGAGGATTGAGAGGACTGATCCTCAAGGAATCCCATGAGTCAGCATACTCGCTACACCCAGGAAGCACCAAGATGTACCAGGATTTGAAAGCAGAATACTGGTAGCCTAACATGAAAAGAGACGTAGCAGAATATGTAGCCATTTGCGATGTGTGTCAACGAGTCAAGCCTGAGCATCAGAGACCAGCAGGATTACTACAGCAACTCAAGATCCCTGAGTGGAAATGGGATGAAATAGGCATGGACTTTATAGTTGGACTACCCAAAACTGCTACAGGATACGATTCCATTTGGGTGATCGTGGATAGACTTACCAAGACTGCTCGATTTATCCCAGTCTAGACTCGGTATAGCAGCGTTAAGTTGACAGAACTGTACATGTCCAAAGTTGTGTGCCTGCACGGAGTACCCAAGACAATTGTGTCGGATCGTGGTACTCAATTCACATCTCACTTCTAGGATAAGTTTCACGAGGCGTTGGGAACTCACCTCGCCTTCAGTACTGCTTATCACCCTCATACTGATGGACAAACCGAGAGGACAAACCAAGTCCTTGAGGACATGCTAAGAGGCTGTGCATTGGATTTTACTAAGGACTAGGAGAAATGCCTGCCCTATGCAGAGTTCTCCTATAACAACAGCTACTAGGCTAGTCTGAAGATGTCGCCGAACGAGGCTTTATTTTGACGAAGGTGCCGAACCCCGTTGATGTGGTCAGAAACCGGTGAACGAGCTTTGTTTGGACCAGGCATCATTAAGGAAGCCGAGGAGAAAGTTTGTCTGATAAGAGATCGGCTTAAGGTAGCCCAGTCCCGGCAAAAGAGTTATGCGGACACTCGCCGGAGAGAGTTGGAATTCAATATAGGCGATTTTGTGTACATAAAAGTTTCGCCACTCCGCGGAACTAAGAGGTTCAAGGTCAAAGGAAAACTGGCGCCGAGATATGTTGGACCTTTCCCCATAAGCGCCAGAAGAAGCGAAGTGGCCTACCAACTGGACCTACCTGACAAACTATCCGACATGCACCCCGTCATTCACATATCACAACTGAAGAAATGTTTGCGAGCGCCAGAAGAACAAGTCCCCTCGAAAGACATTCTTGTCAACGAAGACCTTACGTACCACAAACACCCCGTCAAGATCTTGGACGAATCAGAGAAGAAGACTAGAACCAAGACGTGGCGAATGTACAACGTGCAATGGAGCAACCACACCGAAGAAGAGGCCACCTAGGAGAAAGAAGACTTCCTGAAGACCGAGTACACGAACATATTCCACGAGCGGTAAGAAAATCTCGGGGACGAGATTTGTTGTTATGGGGTAGGTTTGTAACACCCTGAAAATTGGAGAAATTAAAATCGAGAATTAAAAACCGAAACTTGCAAAAACATTTGGTATTTTTGCATCTCGTCGTGTTTATTGCCTCTTTTTCGCCAGCTTTGTTACGTGAAATTAATAAAGAGAAATTTATCTAAAAGATTGAGAAAAACCAAATAATTTAAAAACGTGGGGAAAGGAAATTTCAAAATAAAGGTTTGAAAATAAAAATTATAAAAGGGAAAGGAATTAAGTAATATATATAATAATATAATATAATAAAAATGGGCAAAAGGTTGGAAATGTAGGCTAAAATTTAATTTTTGAATGGGTTAGGTCATATTTTAATTTTAAATGTGAAGGGAAAAAGAAATGGGAGAAAATAGAATTTAAATCGGGAAAAAGAAAAATGACACTGTTCTTGTTGGCCACGTGTTCGACTTGGACTCGGACCGCCCGGCCGCGCGCGCGAGCGTCGCACCCACGCACCGTGCCATGCCCGGCCCCGCAGCCCTCGCGCCACGCGCCGCCGCCCGCGCGCGCGCCCGTGCCGCCGTGTCGCCGCGCCGTGCCGAGCGCCGGCCACCGCCGCCACGCGCGCGCTGCGTCGCCGTACCCGTTCCGCCCGCCGCGCCGCGCCCGCGCCCGCGCCGAGCCTGGCCCCCAAGCCGCCGTACCACACGTCGCCGTGTCGCCCGGCCCCACCCGCATCTCGCACCGCCCACAGCCGCCGCGCGCGCACGCGCCGCCGCCCCCGCACGCCGCGCAAGGCCGCCGCCGCCGCGCGCGTTGCGCGCCGCCCACCGCCTCGCGCCCGCGCACCACGTCGTCGCGCCGCCCACCGTTCTCGCCTCGCCGGCACCGCCTCCGCGCGTCGAAGCATGTCGCCGCCGCGTCGCCTCACCGCGCCAGCCCCCTCTTCTCTCCCTCTCCGGCCATCTATAAATAGGCGGCGAGCCTCCCGTTCTTCCCCACCTCGCCGCTCTCCTCTCCCGTTTCCCTTGCTCTCTCGCCCTCGCCGTCGCTAGCCGCCATCGTTTTCGCCACCTCGCAAAGCCGTCGCCGCTGTCGTCCGCCGTGCGCCGGAGCCACCGTCGTCGTCCACCGCGCGCCCGGAGTCCCGCCGCCTCCCTCGCCGTCGCCGCCGTCCACTGGTAAGCTCCCCGGGCAGCTGCCCCGCGCACCGCTGGTCGACCGAACAGAGAGAAGGAGCAGGGAAGGGGGTAGAGAAAGAAAAAGGGAAAAGAAAAAGGAAGAGAAAGGAAAGAAAAAAAGGAAGAAAAGGAAAATAGGGAAAAATTTAGAAAAAAATTAGAAAATTTAGGAAAAGTTTTTGGAAAATATTTGGGAAAATTTCTAGACAAAAATATATATATTTTCTCGAAACAAATTTGGATTCCAAAATAGGAATCCGGAGATATTTAACCGTCGCATAATTTGATTATCTAGGATTTTATTTATAACTTAGCTCGCCGTTAAATATTATTTTAATCTTTGGATCTTCTGAAATTTAAAATTCAAATCTTTTTGAGATAACATCAATTTGGAAATTTGTCACCATACTAAATTAAATCGGTATATTGCAAAAAACCCTAATTTCTACAACTCGTATTTTAATTCGGATTTCACCCAAAAAATCACACCCAAACTTAATTAAAATCTTGGGCTAAATATTTGGAGTCGTTTTTATGGTTCTTTTCGATCTCTTGGTAATTTTATTGAATTCTAATCAAATTCAATTGATTTTTCGCACGTACGAATAGCATCGAGGAAGCGGCACGACTACACGAAGACCCCGTCCAACAAGCGTGCGAGCAAGGCAAGTCATCACACCTCTTCGAACATATTGATCCCAATTGCGAAATAATGTTGTTTTAAACTTCAAATATGCACGCTATATACACAAACTAGTACCTATGCTTGATATACCATGCCTTGACATTGTTTACCTTTAGATATAATCTTTGTAACCCTCGATGTGATATACCCGAAGGATATCTTCGGTAAAATGCTTAGCCATGCTTATACTAGAATCTTGCACACTCATATTTTTACAAAAGCTATATGCTTGGGCAACTACCTTAGGAAAGGTAATTCAGATACGGCATGTGGAGACATGAGAGTCACATTGCCTTGAACATGATAAAAATAGTTTTGATGGAAAAATGAAAGTACAAAACCAATGTTTTTAGACTGGGGCGGATGGATGGATTTGGGTGGATTCCGACAAAGGCAAGTATCGTCCCTGGTCAATTAAGGACCGAGCCATGAGACTTACAACTTAGAACGAGCCAGTACAACCATAATTCTTGAATCGGTATAGACCTAGCGGAGTAGATAGCCGAGCGGAGGCAGTATCCCTGCATAGTGGTTCTTATGATGAGAAGTGGTTTGTCATGTTGAGATGAGGCTACGGCCCACATACTGAAGTGAAGAAACAAATCAAAATTAGTTATATCTTAAAGACTGAGAGAGTTTCCCTTACCCCGGGAGCGCCAGAACTCCTCTCACTACTAGAAAAGGACAGCTAGAGTGCATGAGGATTTAAGTTCGTGGAGCAGGTAGTTCCAAAGTGAGGTTATCGAAAGGCTTTGCCGTGACCGTCCCATATAGAGGGATGTAGGCCCATTCAATGGGCAGTTGTGGAGTACGGGTAAAGTGTACATCCACTGCAGTGTGAGTAAATCAATCTATTCGAATAGCCGTGCTCGCGGATAATGAGCGGCGTGACAAGTTTCTCTCGTGGCTAGACTCATAAATTTTAAAGTGATGGGTTGGGATGCATAATGATTTTGTGTGCTGGTGGACTCAACTTTTCGAACTGCGTGAAGGGGTAGACTCCCCAGAAAGCCATGACGATCCGAAGGCGGGAAGCCATCCTCGGAATCACGATGGATGGTAGACAGAACCGTCGCCAACTTAATATACTCTGGAACTAAAACTTGACCTGGCTAGCTGTTAGGTTTGTGAAATGATTTTTGAAAATTGGCTTTATGCAAATAAACCACAGCCATCCTTTGAATGACCCTATCATGTGCATCATTCCGTGTTGGCTTACTGAGTACGTGGGTACTCAACCTTGCTATACACACAAACCTTCAGATGGTTGGAACGAAGAACTTGAGGACCCCTATGCTTACTGCCAGGAGGGCGAAGAAGAACCTACTAGGTCTTAGTCCACGGTCGTTCCCTGTGGCAATCGACAAGCCACTGCCTTCCACTCCGCTGCCTTACCTACTTTCTGTATTTGGTTGAATCCGGTCCATGAGGACCTATATGTGTGTTGGATATTGCCTTCGAGCCTATTATTGTAATACTTTTGGTGTAAGACTATTCGTGCACTTTGCACCTGATAATTCAGTACTGTATTTCGTGGGTACCAAACTACTCGATCCAGGGAAATGGTACTATGAACACGGATGATTCCCGTTTCGAAAATGGGGGCCCACAGATGCTAACGTGGCAAGCATCGTTTGATCGTAGTTGTGTTTCTTCGCCATGCAAGCGTGCTTTTACTTCATTTATTCATATGTTGATGAGAAATCTTTCCCACGCTTGGCCTGGGAGATCTGCTTAACTCTAGTGCAGGTCCGTCATTGGCTACCTTTGATGAATTAGGCGTGCCAGCTGGTTTGATCTGTTAACCAACAAGAAATAATACACAGATACATGCGTTAAGGTTAAAGTTAGATCCTACCGGATCGGCTCAGGGAATCAATTTACATATATTGGCTATCCATAAGCACATTTAAACTAAGTGACTGAGATAGATCGGCTATGCCGAGACGGTATAAATCACTTAATCCAAATATACATCAGGGTAACAAATATATGCATTCATAATCTAGCCGATGCTGTAGATCTAACGTGGATCGGCTATTACTCCGACGCATCTTATGAAAAGATGTCAATCTGACCTAAATGCGTTAAATCTAGATCAATCGGCTATCGGCTGATGCCAACAGATTGATATTGACTTAAGGCATTGAACCAGATTGAGATCTTAATATCAAAGGCAGCTTTAATATATCTAATAGTGAATAATGCTAAAAGACAATTAAAATAGGTAAGGCCGACTGAAACTCCGGCACTGTCTCTAATGATAAACATCCAGTCGAATAGATCTTAATAATTCTAAAAGCGACTTAATAGTTCATGATGATGCAATATTAAGTACAAAAAGAAGTACTAGATCTATATGGACCGATGTAAACCCCTCATGAAGGTAAATACAACATATAAACTAGTTCAACATCTACATCTAACTCTATCGGCTACTGCTTCCTGAGAGAAATGAGCCGATGGCAAGACAGATCTAGACATTGTTCCATATTATATGCTGCATATGATAAATTGCACAGTCTATAGCATTAAATCTAGAGTGTCATGACGATGTAAGCACTAGATTCAATGATACATACTACTAATGACAAGTATTTACCTTATTCGGGGGTCGAGATCGATGCAGCCCGAAGCGGGACCAAGAACTCGTCTAATAGAAAAAGGTTTAGCGATGCACCGAGATTGTATTGATGTGTGTTGTTGTTTACAAAGAGCCCTCGGGTCTTATTTATACCCAGGCATAACACTATCCATGAAAGACACGGTTTCTATCTAATCTACTATTTAAAATATGATAATATCTCGGGGTACAACCCCAATGTCGTATCACAAAAGGAATATCAAAATAAAACCCTATTTTACAGATACAATTGCTGTTACAGGACTCTATTCATAGATGGCAATATCTTAACGAACATTTGGGAACCGAATCTTACTTTTATCTTCAAGCCTCTTTATCAGAAACGGTTCCATCTTCTTCTCTGAATCGGAATCGGCTATCGGTCGTCCTGTCCAATTCAGCCTCAACCGACTGGTCTTCCAGCCGATTTAATCACAGCCGATGCACCCTTTGTTTCTCCGTAGATCACTTTCCTGATCCGATTCCACTTCAATTTCAACCTTGAACTTAGGGATTTGGTTACCAAATTTGGTCGTTAACACATGCCCCCAAGTTCGTGATAAGATAATATCGCGGATTTGTCGCTTTTTTAAATTCCCGCGTGACTTCCGTCCTATTTCGTTTCGGCTGTCAGGAAATCTCTTTAAATAGCACCTGCCTTGTGCCGAAACAAGCCACGCTGTCACTTTTATTCCTCAAGACCAAGCCAGAAAAACTCTCCTTCTCCCTTCAGCGACTCCGACAAAACAAAGCAGAACCCCTCCGGCGATATCCCAGCAGTAGTGATCTTCCTGCGCCAATGGCATCCTCAAGCGCCCCTTTCGACGCAGTCCCCGCGGAGTACCCTGAGGTAAGTTTCTCGTCGGCTCAAACTTTTCACTTGGCGCAATCTGGTTTTTTCCCTCTTTTTTAATTCCATTATTCCTTCTTGCGATTTGTAGCACCTGTCCCACCAAATTGTGATCCCTAACCTTCTCCATCCCAACCAACTTCTATTAGGGCCGATTGGTAACCTAGACCCAACCGAGTTCATCGACACTAAAACCAATCGGATCCCCTTTAGGTTTTCTATCCCAAACTTATCATACTGGAAAGGGACCTTCAAATCGTGGCCCTCAACAGACAAATCTTGGTCGTCGTGGTATGCTAGGATGTCGGCTAGCAAGCAAGCCACCCGGGATGAAATAGGAATCGGCCAATGCTTAGCTCTATCCTTAGCCGACATGTCGAAGGATGAACCACTGCTATCGGCTGATAGCTACTTTTGGTCAGACACGCTGAACGTGTTCCTCTTTAGGCAAGGGCCGATGACGCCAACTCTCATGGACATAGTCATGCTAACCGGCCTGGACATAACATCAGTTGTTGCCCCCTCTGATCTGAATATTAAGTGTCACCAGAACTTTAAAACCAAGAGCATCGGCGGCTGGAGTGGATTCATATCAATGAACATGAAGGACGGCCCGACCTCCGACAGGGAATGTGGAGATTATGGCAATCGGGTATCTACATGGCAAGCTTATCCGACTGGAGATAGGGATAGGTTGTGCCTACCAAATATGTAAACCAACTACGACTTGGGTATTACGTTGCCGATTAGATAAGGCAACGGCTCATAGTCATAGTTTGGTAAGATTGAGGAAACCGACTTAGAGTAAGATAGGGTTTCCGATTTGTAAGCCCACCTCCCAAGACTATATAAGGGGGGTAAGGGGCGTCCCTTGAGGGATATACGATATCGGCTTTAGATCATATGCTTCATGAGAAGTTAGATGAGCTTTCAGCTTTAGATACACAAGATCATGAGATCAATAAAGACACTCGGCGGATCGAATCCCAAAACAGGAGTAGGGTATTACCTCACGAGAGGGCCTGAACCTGTCTAAATCTTCTTCTTCTCCTAACCCATTGTGCTTGGCGATCTCGACTGCGACCCCAATTTTCTATTGCCGAAACCAAGTTTCGACGGTTGGCGCGCAGTAGGGGACCGTGCGTCGAGACTTCTTCAACAATCTCGCCGACAAGCGTGATGGGATCTCCTTCAGATTCGGCGACTTCGCCGCCAACTCCTTCGACGACTCCTCCTTCGACTCGGATTCAAACCAGTCGGAGGGAAAGACCCACTCGGCGCCGTTCGGGTTCCCCAATAGCGTCGGGATCTTCGACGACATCTTCAAGATCAAGATGCGATCTGCTCGCTCCAACGAAAGACTTCACTCGGCACCGTTCGGATCAACGAACACCGCCGAAATCTGCGCCAATCTTCTCGCATCCCCGACGGAAGCGATCCACTCAAATGAAGATCTCTTAGTGCCGTTTGGGTTACCAAACGCCGCCGAGGTTTTCAGCAAACTTCTCTCCCGAGTCGGCGGCGACCCACTCGGAGGAGCCCACACCCCCAAGCTCGACTCGGGACCGGAACGATCCAGATCCGGGTTACCCAGATCAAGGGAGGTCGCCGTCATCCTCCCGTCATTCGGCTCTTGCTCATCTTCGGAGCTCGACGGATACCTCGGCTCCGCCGGCTCGACAACCTCTACGGCATCCCTTCGACGAAGCCAACAACTCGACGCCGCATGGACTACGAGCCGAAGTGCTGACGTCCTCATGGCCGAGCTGGACGAGTCCGACTCAGCCATGGCCGAAGGCTTGCTGAAGAAGAGCGAGCGTGGTGGAGCTCGAGCGCAAGACAGCCGAAGAGGGAGAAACAACGCAAGGACGAGGCCGACAAGAGGAAGCGGGATCTACGTGCGCGGACGATCCGCCCGGGAGGCCATACTCCAAACACGGGTTCGCAACACCAATATCTTCCAGACACCACAGCAGAACGCTGTCGCCGCACTCACGCTCTTGGACACCGTCATAGAGACGGCTCCGGCCAACGTGACTCCAATACTCGACAAGATCAAGACCATCGTCGCCGCCACGGCGAACGGCCATCTCACCACTTCGGCACGAAGACCGGCGAATCCGTGGCCGAAACGCCGGACAAGAGCCGGCTTCCACCTCGAAGTCGGGAGACTATAGGAGGCCCGAGCCGGCTCGGTCGACGACTGTGCCAAGAGGCCCACCTCGCGAGTCCACGCTGAAGTACCAGGAGCAGACGGCCGACTCCCGCGACAAACGACACGGACGTCCACCCGTCCACCACCGAGCCCGTCGCAACAGTTCCAGCTATCCAACCAGCCAACCGAAGACCCCGCCGAGTGATCTGCGGGAAGTCCTCGATCGCCGCTACCAGGAGCGCGACCGACGCACTCGGGAAGATCGGAGGGGATCACCCGATAACGGCGACGACGGAGTACCAGCCTTCACTCGGGAACTTCGCCGAGTGCACTGGCCGAGTGGCTTCAAGCCTACAGGGATTGAAAGGTACGACGGTAAGACCGACCCTG
Organism: Oryza australiensis; assembly: GCA_019925245.2. NCBI lineage: Eukaryota > Viridiplantae > Streptophyta > Magnoliopsida > Poales > Poaceae > Oryza > Oryza australiensis. Next base: position 2,386,014 of record JAIFGZ020000436.1, read on the forward strand.
AATCTTGGCTAACCGTATACACCCTCGCCATCCGCGCTGCAGGTGGCGACAACAAGGCTATGGCCAATTACCTGCCTGTGGCCCTCGCAAACTCAGCCAGAAATTGGCTCACGAGCCTGCCAAGAGGCTCAATCGGCTCGTGGAGCGAGCTGAGGGACCACTTCATCGCCAACTTCCAAGGAACCTTCGAGAGGCCCGGCACACACTTTGACCTTTACAACGTCATCCAGAAGCCGGACGAGCCCCTGAAGGATTATATTCGTCGTTTCTCCGAGAAGCGCAACAAGATCCCGAACATCACCGATGACATCATCATCGCCGCCTTCCAGAAGGGAGTCCGTGATGAGCTGCTCATCGGGAAGTTCGGGCGCAAACCACCGAAGACGGTGAAGCAAATGTTCGAGACGGCGAACTCCTACGCCAAGTCCAACGATGCAATCAAGGCGGCACGCCAAGACCGGCCCGACAGGAGGGACGATAAGCAATCGGGAGGAAGCCGGCATCCTAAGAAGGATAACGGCAATAACAATCAGGCCCAGAAAGACCGCAAGCGTCGACACGAAGACCTGGTTGCCACAACATCCAACTCTCAATGTCGTCCTCGAGTTGCGGCCTACGACGCGATCATGAACGATCATGAACGCTCAGTGCACGCATCATCTACAAGCAATTCGTAGAGCAATATGCGGCACGGTTGAACAAGAAGCCAACTAATGAAACCGGTCCATCGGGAACCAAGAAGAACAACCCGACGGAAATTTGAAGCCTTTTCAAGACCACGTGGGCGAGCTGAATCACATCTTCGGGGCCGCAGCTTATGAGTCCAAGAGGAAGCAAAAGCCGATGGACCGCGAGGTCAATGCGACACAACCCGAAGTCCCACAACATCTACGATGGTCGGAGGTGGCCATCACGTTTAATCGCTCGGATCATCCTGACCGAGTGGTTCACCCAGGGCAGTATCCCTTGGTACTTGACCTGGTGGTTCAGAACATCGAGCTGAAGCGCGTCCTCATCGATGGGGGCAGTGTCCTCAATCTCCTATTCGTCAAAACCTGGATGAGATACAAATCCCGAGAACTAAGTTGAAGACAAGCTCAGCCCCCTTCCACGGAGTGATCCCGGGCTGTCGCCCACACCACTCGGGCACGTCGCCCTTCCAGTCACCTCGGGAGTTCGCGAGAATTTCGAACGGAGAATACCACCTTCGGGGTGGTCGACTTCAAGACGGCCTACCACGCGATCATCGGAAGGCCTGCACTCGCCAAGTTCATAGCGATACTACACTACATTTACTTATGCATGAAGACGCCCGGCCCTAACGGCGTCATCACCTGCGCAGCCGACGTCAAGCAAGCCTTCACTGCGACAAAGAAAGCTGCAATATGGTCCAATCTTGTGAGAGATCACGTGGCCGGGAAGAAATCCGACCGGCTACATCAACATCCGAAGAGGGTGAAATTCCTACAAAGAAGATAGCCAAGTCGGGACAAGGCGAGCCAAAACGAAGAAAATCTTCCTTGATCCAGTCGACCATCAAGGACCATTACAAATTATCTCCACTATGGGAGGGACCATACATAATTGCTGAGGTGACTCGGCCAGGAGCATTTCGACTAAAGAGCGAAGATGGATCTATGGTGGAGAACTCCTGGAATATTGAACATCTTCGACGATACTATGCTTAAATTGCCGTAAGTTTTATGTTGTTCTTGACTGTCAACCTCAAGCAAGATGACTTCTTGAGTTGACAGTCGGGGGCTGCATACGTGTCAATAAAGCATGGTTTTCTTCGACAACTTGTTTATATTTGGTTTATCATTATTTAATGTTCCTTGATTTGAGTTCAATAGATAAGGACTGAGAATTTTCTGATGATCTAATCAAGCTTAGGCTTGGTGACAGTCGGACGAAAATTACTTAAGAAATTTTCTATGAAGACTCGGGTCAAGGCATTAACATAAATAAGCTATATACCTACAAGTTCACATCGAAGGCATAAAGAGACCAAGATGATTAAACTTACTCCCGATTGAACCTCGGACAACAAGGGAATCTTGGAGGCTGGATGCGGAAGATGGCTTGTGATGGAACAAGAGTTCCTAGATGGATGGATTTGCACGCACACGAGTTTAGGGTTCTCCACGGAGAGCTGGTGAACAGTGCTGCGAAAGAGGAATTTTTTGGGGAAGATGAAGTGTCGAGGATGACCTCGAAGCTTCGTAAAAAGACTTGAGGGTTTTTGCTAAGTCGTCTCGTGATTGGGCCGAGCCCATGAGAGACTTGCGGCCCGGCTAAGGTGTGGCTTGACACGTGTCCTTAGGGACTTAAGTGGATGGACTTAAGCAGATTTGCCTTGGCAATATGCACGTGTCACATAGCCCAATACCTTTAAAATCCTTTCATACCGCGGTTTGCATAACTTCATGAGAAGTTGGCACGATGCAATTTGAAAGGTGACAAACGATTAAGCTTTTCATGGCTGTCCCGATGACAGGACTGTTTGGTTTCTAAGCATTTGATTAAATGATTATATCAATGCTATTTTTCCACCTTGGTGAAGATCTTTTTAGATTAAGACCAATATTATGGCAGGAGCTATTTAATATTTTGGTCGTATTTTCGATGACTGAAAAATTTGTTTACCCATGAGGGTTGACTAAATTATTTGTCCCGAGATGACTCGGACAAGTTAACTCGGACGAGCATGAGCTTGCCGAGTGTTTTTTACCCATGAGGGTTGATTAAATTATTTGTTCCGAGATGACTCGGACAAGTTAACTCGGACGAGCATGAGCTTGCCGAGTGTTTTTTACCCCGAGGGTTGATTAAATTATTTGTCCCGAGATGACTCGGACAAGTTAACTTGGACGAGCATGAGCTTGCCGAGTGTTTTTACCCATGAGGGTTGATTAAATTATTTGTCCCGACATGACTCGGACAAGTTAACTCGGACGAGCATGAGCTTGCCGAGTGTTTTTACCCATGAGGGTTGATTAAATTATTTGTCCCGAGATGACTCGAACAAGTTAACTTGGATGAGCATGAGCTTGCCGAGTGTTTTTTACCCACGAGGGTTGATTAAATTATTTGTCCCGAGATGACTCGGGCAAATCAACTTCGATAAGCATGAGTTTGCCGAGTGAATTAATTTCTTACCCATGAGGGCTAAATAAATTATTTGTTCCGAGACGACTCGGGCGAACTACTCGGATAAGCGTGAGCTTGCCGAGTGATGTGATTTTCTACGATTGCTTTAGCTTGAGTTAAGCATTTATATGAGAATTATTTGTTCCGAGATGACTCGGGCAAGTTTTCGGGATGACTCGAGAAGATCAGCTCGGATAAGCATGAGCTTACCGAGCGAATTGATTTCTTACCCATGAGGGATGATTGAAATATTTGTTCCGAGATGACTCGGGCAGATCCACTCGGATAGACATGAGTCTACCGAGTGCTTTCCATCCACTAGGGTTAATTGAGTTATTTGCTCTGGGATGATTCGGGCAAATTCACTCGGACGAGCACGAGCTTGCCGAATGATGAGATTGCTTTAGCTTGAGCTAAGCATCTACATAAGAATGATTTTTTATAGTTCTTGACTATATGCTTAGTCTATTTTTGACTAACCACATAGTCGGGGGCTACACCTAATTAGGTGCATCAGGAGATGCACCTATATATTTATTTTTTGAGAATTTTTGAGATATTTTCCAGCCCTTCACAGTCTTTGGAGCCACTCGGGAAGATTCAGGCAGAGATGATGGAATCACTCGGCGCCAGGAGCACTCGGCCAAAGAGGTTTTTGGCTGCGTACTATTTTGGTTTGAAGCTGAGTTGTCTCGTCGACTGAAAAGGACTCGGGGGCTACTGTGGAGATTATGGCAATCGGGTATCTACATGGCAAGCTTATCCGACGGAGATAGGGATAGGTTGTGCCTACCAAATATGTAAACCAACTACGACTTGGGTATTACGTTGCCGATTAGATAAGGCAACGGCTCATAGTCATAGTTTGGTAAGATTGAGGAAACCGACTTAGAGTAAGATAGGGTTTCCGATTTGTAAGCCCACCTCCCAAGACTATATAAGGGGGGTAAGGGGCGTCCCTTGAGGGATATGCGATATCGGCTTTAGATCATATGCTTCATGAGAAGTTAGATGAGCTTTCAGCTTTAGATACACAAGATCATGAGATCAATAAAGACACTCGGCGGATCGAATCCCCGAAACAGGAGTAGGGTATTACCTCACGAGAGGGCCTGAACCTGTCTAAATCTTCTTCTTCTCCTAACCCATTGTGCTTGGCGATCTCGACTGCGACCCCAATTTTCTATTGCCGAAACCAAGTTTCGACAGGGAACATGTGGCCTTTTTGATGATGTGGTTAGAGAAATTCATTTTCTGCGGATCAATATGTGGCCTACCACCAACTGGCAACACGTAGCCGAAGCACTAGTGGAGAAAAAGAAAATCCCCCTGGGGAAATACTTACTCGGCTACATGTACCAAATGCTGAGCAATGTGCCGATGAAGCTGGCCTTGAAACAATCTATCAACACCGAAGGGCCCTGGGGCTACTTCAGTTGTGGCTCAATCTGCACACTTATAAAGTTGCCAATCGGCCAAGCCTATTTGAGGCTGATTTCCCCCTAGCCGAGCCAAAACATCATGATGACGAGGAGATACCCACTCGGCGTTGTATGTCGTATGGAGAAGCTGCTTCCTCTTATTCAGGCTCGAAATTGTCTGCCGAATACTTCAAAAACTGGTTCAGCAACTTCTACAACAGGTTCTCAGCCGACTCTATCATTTGGTTTGCTTATGATAAGTTCAACAAGTTTGAGCGGCCAGACGATCTTTGGCTAGATGAGATCAATTCCCCAAAATTTGACAAGCCGAGAGAGATCTTTACCACTGCTATCTCTCCTTGCATCCTGCCGGTTGGCATCCATCAAGGACGAAACATTCAGAAGAGCTACGAGTTCTATCATCCGATGGTAGCTGCAAGGCAACTTGGGCTAGGTCAACTGCCGATTGGGTTGTACTACTCAGATAAGATCCAAACCAGAGGCATTATCAACGGAGATATCATGATGCTTCGGCTATTAAACCTTCCAAGCCCTCCTCTCGGCAGCTTCAGGGTCATTGAGCTAGCGATTTCAAAGGCAAGTGCTTTTAGCCGATGGTGGGCAGAATGGAAATCACACATATTCCACCAATCGGCTTCCATGTATCTTACCATCGTCGACCCTGACATGATTCCATCGGTAAGCCATTCTTTCCTAGTCCTTTCTCCTTTATCGGCTATAATGTGTATGTCTCATCACTCACACCTTTGTCCCTGCTGACGACCGATGTTTCTCCTTTACGGGCCAGCCGATCAAGAGCGGCCATCAGTTATGGGCTCGGCGTGCTGCCAAGCAGCTGTGGGTTGGCACCGTCCATAATCGGCTTCAACACGCCGAGGGTGTCAACCCTTCTCCATGGTCAACCCCGCGATCCTCTCCGTCGGCAAAAACAGGACAAGCCGTCGGCTATCGCTAAACCGGCTGCGGCAAAGAAAAAGCCTACCAAGAAGTAGAAACCAAGCCCAGCCGATGATCTACCCCTTGTCGACCCGAATGTTGACGCCGTGCTTGACGAAGAGGTTCAGGATGAGGAGATGGAAAAAGCCCTCAATGATGCAGCAGCCGAATTAAGTTCCTCTGACAAATATGCTCGAACTCCGTCAGCCGACGAGGCCCCATGCAGAGAACGCCGAGTCCACCAAAACGCCCCGTCCATCCGACGCCAGTAAGCGATTTTTCAACACTTTTGGTCTCGTGGCTTCTTTGTTTATGCTCATCTTACTATATCGTTTACATCGGCAGAGGAAGAAGCCAGCAACCAAGAAGAAAACTGCTCCTCACCATTCAGTAAGTTATTTTGACTCTGCATATTCTTTCTTATTAGCCGATCTTTAACCTTGTGCCCTTTTTAGCCTCCTCACGCCCCGACACCTGCCCCCCAGGTATCAAGCGAACACTCTCCATCGGCTGCAGGTGATAGGGATGCTGATGACGAGGCTACGTCGGTCCCAATAGTCCAAGTAAGCATTATAACCTCTTCTCCGCAATCGGCTCCATGATCTCCATCCATGCTATAACTGTTCTTTGCCTAGCAGAGCGTAGCCGATCTCTTGGGCTTCGACCTGTCGGAGTTCATCGACCCAAATGATGCCGCTAACAAGGCCCTGGTGTCGCTTGATGAAGACCTAAGGACCACGCTAGCCGACATCACCAATTGGCTGGAGGGCTCATTGGACGCGCTGGTAGCTGATTGCGGTTCCGTCCGTAATCGGTTCGAAGAGATCCAAGCCAGACTTCTAGACGAGTTGGCGGATACAATCGCGCCAGCAACCTTCCTTGAAGCGCATCGGCACAAATATGAGCAGGCAAAGCAGCGTATAGCCGATTGCCGAGAGAACAAATCATTAGCGGCGGCCACCAAATCCAACCAAGAAGAGATCAAGGCGAAGAAGGCCAAGTTCGTTGCGTTGAAGACAGAGCCGATTGCCACGCTTGATCGGCTTCGTGCACGTCGGGACCAACTGGTAGCTGAGCTTGCCCAGATTGAGACTGAGATCGCGGTCCAAGAAGAATACGTGGCCAGCCTACCGAAGGAAATAGAAGATGCGTGGTCAAGCATCAAGGCGGCCGTGTCCTATCTGACGGACCTGATGAAGGCGATGAAGCCAGTGGCCAGGACCGACGCAGCCAACGTTAAGGCAATCGAAGACATTGACGAGATCCGTCGTAAAGCGATCTCGGCTATTGCTGAATTCCTTGGGCACTGAGTCGGCTATAATAGTTGTATGGGGCACAAACTCGCACATCTTGTAATCCAACTATTTTTGTAATCGGCTTCCACCATCTCTTATAACTGATTTGAATTCTCTTCTATAATCAGCTTGCCTTACTTGATCTCCACTTAATGCATGCTTGCCGATCACATTAAACTTGCTTGAAGACGTCAAAAATTTTGAACATTTTGCCCTGTCACCTCGATATCATATTGTATTGTATATGCCCCCTAATTTTGTTGATGGTGTTTTCGGCATTAACAAAATTATCAAATCAAACATCTTGCCGCTGTCGGCTAAGCTGAGCCGATGTAGAAAAAGTAGGGGGAAAACTTGACGTAAAAATGTCCTAAAGGCGATGCATTTGTTACAACGCATTGGCTAACACGAATCGGCACAACCATAGCCGAGTCATGAGTTGACCCATACACTTGGGTAATATTTCTTCAAATATTTGCCATTCAGAGCCCTCCCAAACACTTCTCCATCCAAACCTTCTAGCATATAAGCTCCTTTAGATACGCATTTGTGGATCTTGAACGGCCCATCCCAATTAGGTGACCATTTGCCGAACTTATTGTCTCTTGATCCGATCGGCAATATCAATTTCCAAACGAGTTTGCCCTCTTCGAAAGACTTCTTGTTACAATGGCGGGCTACTCGTTTCGTGTCTCTTGTTACCTTTTCCAAGGCCCTCATCGGTGACAACACTAGATCTTCGATTCATCTACTATGAGGTTATAGTAATCATCGTTGTAAGCTGATCTTGTAGCTGACCTCTCCTCGAGCCGAAGATGTTCTCCCACGGCAGGACTGCTTCATGTCCATAAACCAATTTATATGGAGGGACTTGGATCCGTGGCAAGCCATCCGATAGGCCCAAAGTGATTCGCCTAATCGGTTGTGCCACTGCTTAGGATATTCAGCGATCTTCCTCTTTATCAGCTTGATTAGACTCTTGTTTGAAGCCTCTGCCTGTCCGTTAGCCTGAGCATAATATGGCGAAGAGTTGAGTAACTTGATTCCCATGTCGTCGGCGAACTAAACAAACTCATCCGATATGAAGATAGATCCTTGATCTGTTGTTATTGTTTGAGGGACGCTGAATCGATATACGATGTGTTCTTTAACAAACTCGATTGCGCCCTTTGAATCAACCTTCTTTAAAGAAATTGCGTCCACCCAATTCGTGAAATAATCTGTTGCCACCAATATGAATTTATGTCCCTTCCTCGAGGGTGGATTGATCTGGCTGATCATGTCGATTCCTCGACCTCTGAACGGCCAAGGCTCGATTATTGGGTTCATAGCCGATGCTGGTGCCCTTTATATAGCTCCAAACTTCAGACAATCCTGGTAGCCCTTGTAGTACTCGAAACAATCCTCCAGCATCGTCGGCCAAAAATACCCTGCTCTTTGAAGTAGCCATTTCATCTTGTGAGCCGATTGATGCGTGCTGCAGATCCCTTCATGCACCTCTCCGATAGCTACCTTGGCTTGATCGGCACTGAGGCACTTGAGCAACACCCGATACTATAAATCTTCATCGAGCAAGACATATCTCAAAGCCTTGTAGCACAACTTCCTTGAAGCCGACTGGGAGGGGTTTTGAAAATAGTTGTAGATCTCAAATCTCCAGTCGTCGGCTGCCATGGTGGCAATCTCTATCTCAATATCTTTTGTCATCGGCCTGTAGCCTGATGCCCCTTGAGCTAAATCGTTTGCTTCTGCATTCTGCTCTCTGACGTGTTTTAGTGTTATAGCCGAAAGTTGTTCATCAGTTCTCGGCATCGTTGATAATAGACCATCAGCGCATCATTTTTGCACTCGTACTCTCCCAAGAACTGGCTGATGACCACAGTGAATCTCCCATTATTTCGATGGCATCGGCTTCAACTTCCTTGAGAAGATGCAATCCCTTGAGCACTGCCTCATTCATGGCTTGGTTATTTGTGGCATGGGGGTTGATTGAGAAGGCGAATTCAAAACTTTCCCTCCTTGGTGATATGATGACCAAGCCGATACCGCATCCATTCATGCAAACCTAGCCATCGAACATTGAAGTCCAAGGCGTGATCTCCACCGAGCCGATTGAACCATCTTTGTGTTCGACAATGAAATCGGCTATGGCTTGTCCTTTAACTGCCCTGGGTGCCTGATATCTTAAGTCAAATTCCGTTAAAGCAAAAATCCACTTCCCAACTCGTCCTTTGAGTACTTGAGCCAATAGCATATACTTGACTACGTCGGCTTTGCATACCACTGTGCACTCATTGGATAATAAATAATGCCTCAACTTTGTACATGAAAAATACAGGCACAGACATAGTTTCTCCACTGGTGAATATCTAGTCTCTGCGTACAGTAGCCGTCTGCTGAGATAAAAGATGGCTTTCTCTTTTGCTTCAATCTCTTGAATCAGAACTGAGCTGATGGACTTGTCGTCGGCTGATAGATACAGCTTGAATGGTACCCCTTTTTGTGGAGAAATCAACACTAGAGGCGAGCTTAAGTAATCCTTGATGTTGTCTAATGCCTTCTGTTGCTCTGCCCCCCAAATGAATGCTTGATCGGCCTTCAGTCGAAGCAATGGTGTGAACGGCTTCATTTTTTCTGAAAGATTGGCTATGAATTGCCTGATGAAGTTGATTTTGCCGATCAAAGATTGTAATTGCTTCTTGTCCTTTGGAGGTTGTATTATTTTGATGGCATTAATGCTCCTTGATGTAACCTCAATCCCTCTCTCATGAACAAGAAACCCTAAAAATTGCCCAGCCGACACGCCAAACGCGCATTTCAGTGGATTCATCTTCAGGCCATATTTCCTTGTTCGCTTCAAAACCTGTCTAAGATCGGCTATATGGTTTTCCATTTCCCTGGATTTGACAACAACATCATCAATGTAAATTTCAACCAGAGAATCGATCATATCATGGAAAATGTAATTCATGGCCCTTGGATAAGTTGGTCCAGCGTTCTTCAAGCCAAACGTCATGACGACCCACTCATACAAGCCGATTACTCCTAGACATCTGAAAGCAGTCTTGTCGATGTCTTCTTCGGCCATAAAGATCTCATTATAACCTGCATTACTATCCATAAAACTTATGATCTTGTGGCCGGAAGCAGCATCTATGAGCAAATCGGCTATGGGCATTGGGTATTCGTACTTAGGGGTAGATTTGTTGAGGTCTCTGAAATCAATACACACCCTAAGTTTGTGATTCTTTTTCATTACTGGAACAATGTTTCAAACCCACTCTGCATATCAGCAAGGCCGAATGAATCCAGCATCATATAGTCGAGTGATTTCGGACTTGATCGCATCATACATATCGGCTTTAAACCTCCTAGGAGGCTGTTTGTATGGCCAATAGCCCAGCTTGATAGGCAACCGATGCACAACAATAGACGGACTAAGACTAGGCATCTCGAAATATTCTCAAGCAAAATAATCTTTATATTCCTTTAATAAATTAATGAGTTGGGATCTACAACGAGAAGACAAATTTTTACTAATGTATGTCATCCTAGGCCTATCTCTAGGTCCTATATCAATTTCTTCGAGCTCGTCGGCCGACATAAAACCTTGCCCAAGCTTGCCATCGTCGTCGTCCGCGGTGTCCTTGCCGTAGACGTTCGAGCCCTCCACGACGCCCTCAAAGTAATAATTGAGGCTCTTCGTCTCCAATAGGCTATATGGCAGAATCGGACACCTTTAGAATATCGGCTTGCCAGATTTTGCCGGACAGACAATCAATACCATCGATTTCCCAAAGTGGCAAATCAACGTTAGCGACGCTCACTGACCTGGTCGGCTGGCATGATTTCAATCTCTTCGCCTTGCCATTGGATTAGACTTTGATGCATTGTGGAAGGGCTGCAGCAGTTTGCATGGATCCAGTCCCTCCCAAGTAGCAGGCTGTAAGATCTCTTCCCGTCGATGACAAAGAATGTCGTGGGCACGGTTTTGCTGCCGACGGTCAGTTCAACGTTCAGCACGCCCTTGGCTTCCGATGGATTGCCACCGAAGTCTTTGAGCACCATGTTCGTCTTGATCAGATCTTCGGCTCCATTGCCCAGCTTCCAAAAAGTGGCATAGGGCATGAGATTGACTGCTGCCACTCCATCGACTAACATCTTTGACATCGGCTTCCTGTTAAAAAATCCTTTCACGTACAGTGGTTTGAGGTGCCGATTGTCATTCCCCTCTGGTTTTTAAAAAACGGCTTGTTCTGGGGAGAATGCTAGTTTTGCCAAGGCGCTTTCGACGGTATCTGCATCGGCCTCTGTGGCACTGAATTCAGCTGGTAGTATAAAGACCATGTTAAACGAAGTAGTAGCTTTACCTTTTCCCTTTGCTGCCCTCCTAACTTGGTCGGCTGGGCTCTCATCGGATGGGCTTCCGTCGGCAGTCGGCGCTTGTCTCTTGACGCGCCATTGTTTTGCGCCTTGCCGATGTTGTTGCTGTCGGATCATCCGTTGTACTTCTTCCTCTCGCCCTTCGCTCTTGAGCCGCTGGATGGTCCTCTTTTGTGTTTTAGTGAAGAGGTTTGAAGGGCACCATTGGGGGTTAGCCGATTGCTCATCTTCGGCTTTTTCTTCATAGTATTCATCTTCGTCTTTTTCTTCAAAGAAGTCTTGGTGGATCGGCCCAAGCCGATCATGTACCGATTGCCGCCTCTGGTTAAGCTGCACGGCCCTGGGGACGAACTGGGCAGGCTTTGCATCGGATGATCCCTGTATTCGTCTTCATGATATTCGCTGCAGGCCGGGCAGCTGTCTATCGTCGGCAGCTTCATCCCCGATTCCCAACAGAATCAAAACTCACAGCGCCAGTGCGGGTCGTAACCACTGTGGTTTCTGACGAATTGGAGTCCCTTGACCTCAGGCTCCCGGACGTAAGGCTTGCCACGCCGGACCTCCTCTTCCTCACGAAAGCATTGTTGAAAACGGGGTATGGGGTCCATGCGCCTGGGTCGCCGATCGACCGATCGGCCGGTGGAATGCACCATATTGACTGGTGCAGCTTGATCTTCCGCCGATTTCTTTTCGGCCTTAACCCCTTTGAGAGTTTTGGCTAAGCTGTGTGTCACTCTGTGCTGCCGATCAGCTCGCCTGGGGCCGGCCTGTACCATGTTGACCGGGAAGGATTGCCATCGACTTTCATTGGCCGAGGTGAATCGGCGAACTTCAACTTCCCGGCTTCAATAGCCGACTGGATTTGCTGTCTGAAAACTTTACGGTCGTTAGTGCTATGGGAGGTGGAGTTGTGCCACTTGCGCTTCTTCTTTTGAGTTCTTCACCGATGGGATCGTGTGGTTGGGAGGAAGCTGAATCGCTTTTCCTTAGCAATAAATCAAAGATCCTATCGGCTTTGGTAATGTCGAAGTCGTACTTCTCTTCCTTAGCCGTTTTTAGCATCCATTGGCAGACGATGGGCTTTTTATTTTTGGTCCACTCGACTGCAGCAACTTTTGCATCGTTGTCACTTGTTTCTGAATCAGATTCGACGATGACGTGGGCAACCTTCTTGACAGCCTTCCTTGATTCCTGAAATCTTTGCTCGTGGACCATCACCCTCTACGCCAGATGGGCTAAGCTGTCGAAGTCTTGAGCCGAAAACCTTTCACGGATCGGTGGCAGCAGTCCATGAAAAGCCAAATCGGCTAACTGAGAATCGGACAGCACTAGGCTATAACAGTGGTTCCTCATTCCTCTGAATCTTTGAATGTAGTCCTGAACAGACTCCTCATGCTTCTGCCTAATGCTCGTCAGGTCCGACAGCTTCATCTCGTGGTTACCGGTGTAGAAGTAGTTGTGGAACTGTTTCTTGAGATCAGCCCAGCTTTGGATGAAATTGAAGGGCAATGAAGAAAACCATGTAAAGGCCGATCCCGATAGCGACAGCAGGAATAAGCGAACCCTCAGGGCGTCTGTAGCCGATGCGTCCCCGCATTGAGCCAGGAATCGGCTGACATGTTCGTATGTAGAAGTATTGTCCTGCCCTGAGAATTTGGAGAAATCCAGGACTTTGTATCGGTTGGGCAGTGGCACCCTCTCAAAATGCTCTGGATACGGATACCGATACATGTTACTGGAATCTTTTGGCTTGAGGCCGAATTGGTCACGCATTACGTCGGCAATCAAGTCGGCCCAAGTCTTGTTATCTTGAACTTACTGTATCGGCTCATATTGATCGTATTGGACGGGTCCTTGCCAATACCGAGGTGGCGGTGTCTGCGGCCGGTAATGTTGGTCATGCTGGCCTCCCTGATACTGATATTGAGCTGGGTCGACGGTGGGAGGCAGCTGATTCACTGACGGTGGTGATTGGTCAGGGAAGAGCCGACGGCCGCCGGCATTGTATTGTGCCCCTTGAATGGGGATGGCGACCGGTTCTTGCTGCCGATTGAAGTCGAACATGCCGACTAGTTGTTCCAGGCAAGGAGGTTGTTGTAGGTTCAGAACGACGGGTGGTGGCCTTGAAGCCGATGCAGATGCGTTCGGTTGACTGAGGACCCCTCCTGGTGGCCCTGGCTGCGCTAGTGGCATGATCGACCGATTCTATGTTGCCAAGACCCTGTAGTTGGGGAACTGGCCATCAGTGAAATAAGTCGGCACCCGTTGCAGTTGATCGGCAATCTTCGAGTGGACCACAGTGGCAATCATGTTGTTGAGGGTGTTGACTAAGATGCCACTCTGATTAACAAGAGCGTGATGAACGGCCGAGTCGATTCGGTCTTGCAAAGTGTGCAGTCCCAGGATGTCACGTGGCCTCCCAGGATGTCAATGACTAAGGCAAAAGCACACCTACATCCTAAATGTGCATTGAACTGTGACCATGGCGATAGAGTTACTCGTCTAACCATGTTATATTTATTATATAAACTATGGATCAGACATATATCTAAACAAGTAGAATATGAATCATTCTCAACTATATAAGAAGATGAATATTATATTGAGCAAAGTCGTACATAGTAAGAAAGATACAAAATCCATACTCGACTCACCAAAGACGACTTGGGAACCAAGTGGAAGCTCTAACCTAACTCCAAACTCCACTAGCCTAGAGACCAAGAGTGAAATGTAGACACTCCTTCTTGTGGTGTTTGTTGGATGAAGTAAGGCCCCCTCCTTTTATAGCCTTCTAATGGCAGTTTAGAGGTCAGTTTCGACCTGCAAAACTTGCACAACCGCCATTAGGGATGGATGAGAGATCGCCAAGTGGAAGGGGGATGCCGGGCCGGCAAGGCTGGTTCGGCCGAACCACGGTTTGACCGAACCATGACCATCGACTTTGGCCAAAGGATGATAGGTGGGCCCCTTAGTCGGTTCCTAGGTGTTTGCCCCACTTTGAGTCAGTTTCATCTGACTTGTGGGCCCTCCAATCCGTGGGATGCTGACGTGGCGAGCATCGTTTGATCATAGTTGTGTTTCTTCGCCACGCAAGCGTGCATTCACTTCATTTATTCATATGTTGATGAGAAATCTTTCCCACGCGCTAACCTGGGAGATCTGCTTAACTCTAGTGGAGGTCCGTCCTTGGCTACCTTTGATGAATTAGGCGTGCCAGCTGGTTTGATCTGTTAACCAACAAGAAATAATACACAGATACATGCGTTAAGGTTAAAGTTAGATCCTATCGGATCGGCTCAGGGAATCATTTACATATATTGGCTATCCAGGAGCACATTTAAACTAAGTGACTGAGATAGATCGGCTATGCCGAGATTGTATAAATCACTTAATCCAAATATACATCAGGGTAACAAATATATGCATTCATAACCTAGCCGAAGCTGTAGATCTAATGTGGATGGGCTATTACTCCGATGCATATTATGAAAAGATATCAATCTGACCTAAATACGTTAAACCTAGATCAATCGGCTATCGGCTGATGCCAACAGATCGATAATGGCTTAAGGCATTTAACCAGATTGAGATCTTAATATAACCGGGAGCACCAGAACCCCTCTCACTGTTAGGAAAGGACAGCTAGAGTGTATGAGGATTTAAGTTCATGGAGCGGGTACTGTCAAGGTGATGTTATCGAAAGGCTTTGTCGTGACCGTCCATATAGAGGGATGTAGGCTCATTCAATGGGCAGTTGCAGAGTACGGGTAGAGTGTATATCCACTACAGTGTGAGTAAATCAATCTATTCGAATAGCCGTGCTCACGGATAATGAGCGGCGTGACAAGTTTCTCCCGTGGCTAGACTCATAAATTTTAAAATGATGGGTTGGGATGCATAATGATTTTGTGTGCTGGTGAACTCAACTTCTTGAACTACGAGAAGGGGTAGACTCCCCAGAAAGCCATGACGATTCGGAGGTGGGAAGCCATCCTTGGAATCACGATGGATGGTAGATAGAACCGTCGCCGACTTAATATACTCTGGAACTAAAACTTGACCTGGCTAGCTGTTAGGTTTGTGAAATGATTTTCGAAAATTGGCTTTATGCAAATAAACCACAGCCATCCTTTGAATGACCCTATCATGTGCATCATTCTATGTTGGATTGCTGAGTACGTGGGTACTCATCCTTTCTATACGCACAAACCTTCAGATTGTGGGAACGAAGAACTGGAGGAACCCTATGCTTACTGCCAGGAGGGCGAAGAAGAAGAAGGCGCCTACTAGGTCTTAGTCCCCGGTCGTTGCCAGTGGCAATCGACAAGCCACTGCCTTCCACTCCGCTGCCATACCTACTTTCTGTATTTGGTTGAATCCGGTCCATGAGGACCTATATGTGTGTTGGATATTGCCTTCGGGCCTATTATTGTAATACTTTTGGCGTAAGACTATTCATGCACTTTGCACCTGATAATTCAGTACTGTATTTCATGGGTACCAAACTACTCGATCCAGGGAAATGGTACTATGAACATGGATGATTCCCGTTTCAAAAACTGGGGCCCACAAATGCTGACGTGGCGGGCATCGTTTGATCGTAGTTGTGTTTATTCGCCATGCAAGCGTGCATTCACTTCATTTATTCATATGTTGATGAGAAATCTTTCCCACACCTGGCCTGGGAGATCTGCTTAACTCCAGTGTAGGTCCGTCATTGGCTACCTTTGATGAATTAGGCGTGCCAGCTGGTTTGATCTGTTAACCAACAAGAAATAATACACAGATACATGCATTATGGTTAAAGATAGATCCTACCGGATCGGCTCAGGGAATCAATTTACATATATTGGCTATCCAGAAGCACATTTAAACTAAGTGACTGAGATAGATCGGTTATGCCGAGATGGTATAAATCACTTAATCCAAATATACATCAGGGTAACAAATATATGCATTCATAATCTAGCCGATGTTGTACATCTAACATGGATCGGCTATTACTTCGATGCATCTTATAAAAAGATATCAATCTGACCAAAATGCGTTAAACCTAGATCAATCGGCTATCGGCTGATGCCAACAGATCGATACTGGCTTAAGGCATTTAACCAGATTGAGATCTTAATATAAGAGACAGCTTTAATATATCTAATAATGAATAATGCTAAAAGACAATTAAGATAGGCAAGGCCGGCTGAAACTCCGGCACTGTCTCTAATGATAAACATCCAGCTGAATAGATCTTAATAATTCTAAAAGCAACTTAATAGTTCATGATGATGCAGCATTAAGTACAAAAAGAAGTACTAGATCTATATGGACCGATGTAAACCCTCGAGACGGTAGATACAACATATAAACTGGTTCAACATCTAGATATAACTCTATTGGATACTGCCTCCCGATGGCAAGACAAATCTAGACATTGCTCCAGATTATATGCTGCATATGATAAATTGCGCAGTCTATAGCATTAAATCTAGAGTGCCATGACGATGTAAGCACTAGATTCAACGATACAAACTACTAATGACAAGTATTTACCTTATTCGGGGGTCGAGATCTATGCAGCCTGAAGCGGGATCAAGAACTCGTCTAAAAGAAAAAGGTTTGGTGATGTGCCGAGATTGTATTGATCTGTGTTGTTGTTTACAAAGAGCCCTCGGGTCTTACTTATACCCAGGCATAACACTATCCATGTAAGACACGGTTTCTATCTAATCTACTATTTAAAATACGACAATATCTCGGGATACAGCCCCAATGTTGTATCACAATAGGAATATCTAAATAAAACCCTATTTTATAGATACAATTGCCGTTATAGGACTCTATCCATAGATGGCAATATCTTAACGAACATTTGGAAACTGAATCTTCCTTTTATCTTCAAGCCTCTTTATCGGAAACGATTCCATCTTCTTCTCTGAATCAGAATCAGCTATTGGCCGTCCTATCCAATTCGGCCTCAGCCGACTGGTCTTCCAGCCGATTTAATCATGATCGATGCAGCCTCTATTTCTCCACAGATCACTTTACCGATCCGATTCCACTTCAATTTCAACCTTGAACTTAGGGATTTGGTTACCAAATTTGGTTGTTAACATCATATAAGTACCTACATTCACATAATCTCCAGGGACATATGGAACTTTATTAATTCTAAACCTATATGCGTGTAAGAGATGCTAACTTCCTTTTATTCCCGAGGTATATAATGGTGGGAATTGGTACTTAACGACCATCAACAACCATTAATTTCACAAGCGGATAAAAACATGGAATGTATGCTTTATTTACCAGGGTAGGGGTTAAAGAGTCACACGTGTAAATTGAATACACCAGGTGGCCGATGACGTATGCCATCATGAAAATTGTTTCAACTTACCCGGGCTGTTAGACGATCACCCATAATAACACGATACCCGTAGATGGTTTCCTTGAGACGCTGACTAGAACTTCATGTATCTTTACATGGGCGACGCATTATTGTCAGTCGCCCATGTAAAATACATTATCTTGGCTGCGCCCGCTTAAATGTCCATATGTGGTTTTGTCGTTTCATTTTCTTCGCACCATTACTTCAAGTTTTCAATTACGTCCACTACCATTGGTTTTTGCATGGACTCTAGTCACATCTCCTTAGAAGACGAACCGCCAGACATTTGTCATGTCCTCCACAACTACGTCATGACTCCTCAGCTCTCATGACTCGTTTATTTTCCTATAAGTAGAGGGTATGTGGGTTTTACAGCCATGATCTCTATCTCCTCTCGATCACACCTTTCTTCACTCTCTCTGGCAATGGCGGACTCACCATGGAAGCCGCGGTACATCACCACCAGCTAGGAGGAGGGGAACGACGATGACAACAGCTCCGACACCATGTCGTCATTGCTGTCACCATTGCCAGGTGATACGCCTGACGATAAAGTGAACAGTACCCTCCAGAGCTAGTACAATTGGTCCCTGCCGAAGCCGGATGTCACGTCCGAATAAATTCATCCCAAATTAAAAATCATCTTCTAATTGGAATAATAGAAGTTATTAAAATCCTAAAAGAAATCTCAGACATTAAAATAAGTACAAGAAAAATTTGAATGTGGTCAGAGTTTTTTTCTTAAATTCTCCTTGGTCTAAAATGTGTCCACATTTTTACATGAATTTTCATAGCACCAAAAATAATTATGAAGTAACAAAAACCAATTATCAAAGTTTCTAAAAAGAAAAACCTAAAAATAATCCCCTTCTTCCTTTCGTCCATTTAAGGCCCAATGTCCTCCTCTTCCCCCTCAGCCACGGCCAAAGTCTCCTCCTCCTCCCTCTTTCACTACGCCGGCATGGGCTATCTCTAACGGGCATTAACCCTCATCTCTATCGGGTTGGGCCCCGTCACTGTGAAAAGGTCACTGATGTGAGAAAATATCTCTAACGGACACAAGGTCATCACGGATGCACATTATCTCAATCGGATCATAAAAAATGCCGGTCACAGATGAGTTTGAAAGTCAAACCAATGGTGTTGAACGCCCGTCACGGATGACACATCTCAATCGGGCCTAGTTCTAAGCCCGTCACAGATGACAACTCATCTCTAACGGGCCATAGTTACTAGACCGTCACCGATAGGGTTGACCAAACACGGAGTCAAATAATGTCCCGGTTTGTTGCCCGTCACGGATGATATATCTCTAATGGGCTTAAGTAAGGAGCCCATCACGGATGTCCTATCTATCTCTATCGGGCTTTTAGGTTGAGCCCGTTACGGATGTCGTATCTCTATTGGGCTTTATGACAATGCCCGTCAGGGATGAGTTTATTATCCAAAAAAATAAAATTTGTTTTTTGGCTAGCCTCAGGCCTTTGCTAGCCATGTCCGCTGCAAAAAATGACAGATATCATCACAGCCCAGCCCCAGCCCCAGCCATTCGTCACAGCCAGAGCCATGTTGATCCATTCACATATATATTCATCACAGCCACAGCAGCAAGCTGATCCATTCACATATATATTCATCACAGCAATAGCCAGATCCATATCCATTCACATATATATTCATCATAGCCACAGCCATATCCATTCACATATATATTCATCACATATATATTCCACAGCCACAGCCACAGCAAAATAACAAGTGTACTAACCCCAAAAAAAGAAAAAAAGACAAGTATAGATGGCTGTTTTTTTGCAAAATAGAACATGTGTAGAACCAAAATAATTAATGGTATGTTTTGTTCAAAAAAGAAACAAGTGTACTGCTCAAAAAAAGACAAGTGTAGATGTCTGTTTTGTTCCAAAAAGGAACAAGTGTAGTTCCAAAAAAAGAACAAGTGTAGTTGCAAAATGATCTTTACTTTTTGCTCTCAGAACAACTAGACTATATATGTAATAATATGAGGCGTTGTGGTAGGTTGGGTGGCTACCAGAAGATCTCCGCTATGCCCTGTGACATAAGGTTTGATGCGGAGATCTTCGGTAGCCACCCAGCCTACAACACACCTAAATAATTCAAACCGTGTTTTGGATGTTGCAATTTGCAACATATCTGAATGGCTCCAGTTCATCATCGAGGGAAATAATTTAGTTACAGATGCATCAAAACCTACAAAAATATATTACAAAGAAAAGCAAGTATATACAGAAACAACGTGCATAATTTATTACAAAGAATATTTACAAAAATCAAATGTTTGTCGCACTGTCATTGCAAATGTTCTACCATTCAGAATCGATCGAGCTACCTAGGACCTTACTCTAAACATTCCTTTCGGAGACAATATATCATCTAGTATGAATCGTGCTATCTCCTCTCTAATGATACCGAAGTTGTTATCCGGAATGTTTGATAGTTTAACCTGCATGTGAGGCGCCAAGTTAGTCCACATACTTGGAAAGTTGTCGTCCTATATATATAAACAATTGTATAACACACCTCAAGGTCGGGCAATGTCACCTTGTCTGCTAAGATTCGCATGTTATGGCAGTGAAACCCACACTAGTCACCCACTTGTTGTTTAATTGGAAAGTCTTTTTTGTGACCGAGTTTGGGATGCCCATCCTTATGCCTCCCGCCTTTTGCCACGTACAGGTCCCATGCCTCATTCAAGACAGCTTCGATGTCGGACCAGTTGTATATTTTTGGCTTGATATTGGAGTTAAGGTAGTGTACCAAACTCCACTTTGGCGTTATTACCAGAAGAATCCAATGAACCCTGCGACATTATTAAATTGCAAGGTAAATACTAGAGCTATATGAGTTGCGCATTTGATTCTAAGTAGGGTACAACTTACTGTTGATTGTAGGCACACATAAGGAAGTCCTTGTCTTGACGGGCATACAAGCAGTCCTTGATATATTCCACCATGCCAGCTCGATCGTTTTGCATATTTGTCTCGTTGACGATAGATGGATCGAGAAAGGCAACAAAGGGTGATTTTTTTGGACCTGCTTTTAGGTAAACCTACAAGCAAGACCAGAGTCCGGGTTAGCGTCAGATATGGACAGTAATTATCATATCTCATACCCACAAATACTTACAAGGAGTAGCAAGGAGGTTGGTGTCGACCGCTCGCACCCTGTAGAGGTCCCATAGATCTTGGAAGTCTACGGCGATGAAGCTAGCAGGGCCGAGGAACGGCTGACTATCATGGTAGCCCAACATGGAGGTCTCTCTATGCTTCCTCTTTGTGTTGGTCCTCTCCATGTAGTACCCGTGCAACTCCTTGCATGCAGGCCCCATCCTTGATAAGGTGTCGTCTCCGACCAATGGCATGCCTAATGTGAAAGTATTCGGAGCTGATGACGCCTTGCCAAGATCAAGCTTTTTTCTTGGCCTGCTTGGCCCCTTGCACCTTGCCTACTCCTCTCCCCTTTCTGCCGATGTCGGGTGGAGAAGATCTCACCTTCTTCAACTTTTTGGCAGGAGCCAATGCCCCTTGTCCGTCCACGGTGTTCTTCGTTTCCCAAGGCTTTTGTGAGGATGTCATCCTGGCACCTTTGTGAGCAGACCTCGGGGGAGGACTGTCTCTTAGCAGTCAGCTTGACCTGCTATACAGTTAGGATTGATTAAATATAGAGGACGATACAACCTACTGAAAGATGTTTTATGTGTTAAACTTACAAGTTTATCGTACACCGCGTGATCTTCAGTGTTTCGGAACGTCAGTGTTCCATCACTATTCTTCTTCACCCTTGCCCTTGCCCAGTTCCTTGCTCGGGTAGTCGGGATATCACCAAGAATTGGCGGGGTGTTAGTTTCCGCGGCAACTTGATCCTCCCTCTACCATTCCTGCTGCTTCCTGGCGTATCCTCCCGTGCCAAGCCGATGCGGGTGAAGGTTTTTTGCCTGCAACGCCCGCCTCGCTTTTTGCCCAAGACTCAAGGGTTGATTTGGTGGCATGGAACTCATCCCACATGGCCTGGGTGATGAATGGGTACTTCCCAAATGGTTCAGGCTGGGTGCGGTTGAGGACGTAGTCAGTGACGAGGGTGGTCTTGAAAGTTTTCCACAAGGTGCCCATCTTGCGGATTGTCTGCCGCTTCAGTCTTTCCTCGGACTCTTCTAGGTACTCAAAGCTTTTCTTGAACTGTCTCCAGGCTTCATCTTTTTCTTCCAGTGGGACCCGATCGATGTGGTCCGCCAGAATTGTGAAGTTCCGCCTCCCTAGGATTCCACAGATTGTTGCAAATTTTTTGACGGCTTTCTCTGGGGCCGTAGGAAATCCCTGTTCGTCCACCTCCATTATTCTATACACTTCCTTAGGGATCTTATTCTGGGACCTTGGAGCCTGGCTCGTTGTGGTTCCACTTGTAGTCACCGACATTTTCTATCGAAGAAAAATAACATTACTAAACTGTTACATATTGATAACATCACTATTGGAAAGTGAAAGTATTAGATGTGGCCTCAGTTTTGCTCAGAAATTGTGCATCAATTACAATCATTTGCAAGTGTAGATCCAAAAAAAAAGAACAAGTGTAGATCCAAAAAAAGAACAAGTGTAGATGGTCTGTTCTTATCTAAAAAAACAAGTGTAGTTCCCAAAAACAACATAACAAGTATAGATGGTTGTTCTTATGAAAAAAAGAGGAAGTGTAGTGCCCCAAAAAATAAGAACAAGTGTCCATGGCTGTTATTTTTCTAAAAAAGAACAAGTGTAGATGGTTTGTTCTTATCATAAAAAGAGAACAAGTGTCCATGGGTGTTTTTTTGCAAAAAGAGAGAAGGGTAGTGCCCCCCAAAAAATAACAAGTGTAGCTGGTCTGTTCTTATCATAAAAAGAGAACAGTTGTCCATGGCTTTTTTTTGCAAAAAGAGAGAAGTGTAGTGCCCCAAAAAAATGAATAAGTGTAGATGGTCTGTTCTTATCATAAAAAGAGAACAATTGTCCATGGCTTTTTTTTGCAAAAAGAGAGAAGTGTAGTGCCCCAAAAAAAGAACAAGTGTAGCTGGTCTATTCTCATGGTCTAATGTTGAGCATTCATCACTGGCCAGGAAGAGGTGAGGAAAGGTCAGAGAAGAAAGGTGAGGAAAGGACAACAAGTTAGGGCCAAGAGTATCATAGGGCCAAGAGTATCATTCAAGCATCATATCATAGCCATATCAGCACAAAAAATTGTGCATCATAGCAGTATAGCAGTATAAAAACTAGATAGCAGTAGCAGTAGCAGTATAGCAGCCACACACTTGCTTCATTACATCAAACAAACTGTGCACCATCATAGCAGTAGCAGTAGCATCATAGCAGTATAAAATTGTGCAATGATGCCAGTAATCATCAATCCGAGAGACTGCCACAAGTGATGCAACAAGTAGAGGCAGAAATAGTAGGCATGTTTTGCAATATGGCCTTCACGAGAAAAAGCTTTAAGTTTGCCCGCTAAGTACCATGCAAGAAAACATTTCACAGTTAAACATTCTTCCCATCTTTCTTACATAGTTCCCACTCCGAGGAGGCCAGGAGGACATATATATGAGATATTAAGATTGCAAGAGCACTATCAGATAATGCTCAGGTATAATGGAAATGTACGCAACATAGAGAATGTATGGTAAAATGATGTAAATAAATACATGTCACAAGAACTCAAAAGTAATGAGCAGCACCATAAAAACATAAGGCATAACTCATAATGAAATTGAGTCAATGAGAAAATTATTTACAGTAAAGTTACAACTAGACTTGAGATACCAAACCACTAGATATACACTGAGGTATATTGCAGTGAGAAAATTATTGCACTGAGGTACTTGAGCCAGCAAATGAGGAAACATATTGCAGCAAAGAAAAGGTATGCAGCCCCTAGTTCCACTAAACCCCACCGCAAACTATCCCAGATCAGTGACTAGCAAAAGGATTACTCAATAAATTTTAAGCATACACTAATTAACCAACTCATCACATGCCCAAAATCAACGGGGAAAAGAAGGAATTTTAATCAGTTCAGACAATGTATAGAGAGAGACGTACTAACTGGTGAGGACGGGCTCGAGGTCGAGGCGGCGACGGTGCGGCTGGGCTCGAGGTTGACGCGGCCGGCGTCGAGGGAGGCGGCGGCGGGCTCGGCGACAAGGCGTCCAGACTCGACGAGGAGGCGTCCGGGCTCCGCGAGGAGGCGTTCGGGCTCGGCGAGGAGGCGTTCGGGCTTGGGGTCAATGGGAGGCGGCCGACGTGGAGGGGAGGAGGAGAGGAGGAGAGGAGGCGGCAGCGATGGCGTGCGTGGATCTGAGAGGCGACGGCGTGGAGGCAAGGAGACGGCCAGGCTCGGGGTCGACGGGGAGGCGGCCGGCGTGGATGGGAGGATGAGAGGAGGCAGCGGCACGGATGGGAAGAGGAGTGGAGGCGGGGACGTGGAGGGGACGAGGAGAGGAGGCGGCGGTGATGGCGCGCGTGGATCCGAGAGGCCGCGGCGTGGAGGCGAGGAGACGGCCGGGCTCGGGGTCGGCGTGGAGGCGAGGAGAGCGGCGGCGCGTGGATCCGAGAGGAGGCGTGAATGGATCTGGATCTACAGGATTGACTAAGTAACCCTAGTCAACGTCATCTCTGACGGGCGTATAACTAGGGCCCGATACGAATGAGTCATCTCTGATGGGCCCTTGTAGTACGCCCAATACGGATGACAGTCATCCGCATCGGGCATTAAAACAATGTCCGATACGGATGAGCTTGTCATCTCTACATCAGCAAAGACAGTAGGCCCGATACGAGATAAGTGTCATCCGCATCCAATACCTTATTAAATTAGTTTACATTTGGGATTATATTTTTAAAAATATTATAATTAACAGATCAATTGTTTATATAGTGTACATTTAGCATTAAATTTTAAAAAAACTATGATAAATTAAAATATGCCTTATTAAATTAGTTTACACTTGCCATTATATTTTTAAAAATTATTATAATTAATAGATGAATTATTTAAATAGTGTAAATTTGCCATTAAATTTATAAAAACCCATAAGAAATTAAGGCATGAAAGATATACGAAATTCATTAAGGCACCGGTACAAAATACTTCATGACATTCATGAATTTACAAATTATATTAACTTTGCCATGAATTTACAGTTGAGATTGTATTTTTAAAAAATATTATAATTAACGAGATCAAGTAGAGCTTGTTCAAAATTTTATTCATACCACATCATAGAGCTTGTTCAAAATTTTATTCAATAGCAAAAAGTGCTTAAACATGGCAAAGTTAATTATATCCTGTTTAAGGAACCAAGAGAAGTGAATAATCGGAAAACAAGAAAACATCACACTTAAGAGAGAGGACCAATGCATAACACAATAACAAGTGTAGCTAATGCAACTCATACGAATACCTGTATTTATAGTGCAGGGTAGAGAGACTACTCATTGTATGTTCTACAACCATTAAGGCACCGGTACAAAATACTTCGTCACATTCATCAATTTACAAATTATATCACTACAAAGACTCTATTTACAAGGATATGCCTTCCGAATGGTCTGAGCAAGCGTATGCCACTTTGTCTTCGGGATCATCGTCAAGTTCGATCTGAGGTCTCACATGAAGATTCTGGTTGTATTCTTCTTCATCGACGACGTTGTCAACCCCAACAATTCTTCGTTTGCCATCCCTAACAACGTGCAGCTTCTTGTTTGCGGGGTCTTTTATATAGAAAATCTGCTGGACCTGCTTGGCTAGGACGAATGGTTCGTCCGTGTATCCAACCTTGGCCAGATCCACTAAAGTGAATTCTTCCTTGTCGACTTTAACTCCGGTTCGAATATTCACCCAACTGCAACGAAACAAAAGGACTTTGAAGCTCCTGTAGTTCATCTCCCAAATCTGCTCTATGCGGCCATAATATGTGTTCGATCCAGCTTTATCCTAATATGTATCTATACGGACTCCACTATTCTGCACTGTGCTTTTGTTATCTTGTGTGATGGTGTAGAATGTGTATCCATTGATATCATACCCTTGCCATGTGTCAACATCCCAGCTTGGGCCCCTTGCCAACCTTCGTATTATCTCAATTGGGTCATCGGTCGATCGTGCGATACGATTCTTGAACCATTCATTGAAGCGAGTAGTATGTTCTCTGTTGATCCACATGTCTGATCGACCCATGTTGTCCTGTCGGACTTTCGCTATATGCTCCTCAAAATATGGAGTTACTTCAGCCATATGTTGCGGCACAGCGAAATGAGCCTGCGCATAGGTAGCTTGATCGGGAACAATTTTTTCTGCCTATTATGCCAAGGCCTGCTAACCTACTTTCGTGGCGAGACGTAGGAACTCCGATAGGATCAGTCTCGGCCATAAAGTCGGTGCAGAACTCAAGAACCTCCTCCGTCGTGTACCCTTCAATGATGCTCCCCTCTGGTTTTGCTCTATTTCGAACGTACGACTTAAGAACTCCCATATACCTCACGAACGGGTACATCTCCCTTAGAAAAGCTAGGCCACATATTTTTGTTTTTGTTTGCTTCACTAGATGAACAGGGAGATGAACCATGATATCGAAGAAAGATAGTAGAAAATACATCTCCAAGTGACACAGGGTATTGACAATATCAGCCTGCATCTGATCTAGATCTTCGGGGTCTATAATCTTCTGGCCGATTGCATTGAAGAAGGCACAAAAACGTTGGATTGTGTGACGCACTTTGGGTGGTAGAATACATATGATAGCAACTGATAAGATCTGTGTGATCAGCACGTGACAATCGTGAGACTTCATTCCAACCACTTTTAGATCCTCCAATTTAACGTATTTACTTATACTTGCTGAATAGCCCGAAGGAACCTTAATATCAGACAAGCATGACAGCATTGCGATCTTTTCATTCTTCGACAATGTGTGGCAAGCTGGTGGGAGGTACACTCTTCCTGTCTTTTCATCCGTAACAGGCTGAAGCTCACTGCGAATGTTTAATTCCTGCAGATCTAAGCGAGCATTCAATCCATCCTTTGTCTTTCTAGGCATATTAAGCAGCAGCCCGAGCAAACTGTCGCAAACATTCTTCTCTACGTGCATTACATCAATGCAATGTCGGACCTCAAGGTCTTTCCAGTATGGTAGCCGCCAAAATATTAATTTCTTCTTCCACATAGCTTTATCATTTTCCTTGCCACATTTTCATTTCTTCCCAAACTCATTAGTTATGTCTTTGACCATGTCATGGACCTCTTCTCTACACAGATCCTTGGGAGCAATTCCAAGTTCTCTCCTACTGTTGAAAATTTTCTTCTTTCTTCTAAAAGCGTGGCGTAGCGGGAGCAATCTCCCATGACCCATGTAAACCATCTTTTTGGATTTCTTCAGCCACCTGCTGCGTGTATGTTTCATACAGTCGGAGCAGGCCTTCTTTCCTTTCATGGTTTGTCTAGAAAGATTGCCCAGTGCGGGATAGTCATTAATGGTGCAGAACAGTAGAACTCGTAGCTTGAAGTTCTCCTGACCATATGCATCCCAAGTGTCCACGCCTTCTTTCCAAAGAATCTCAAGATCATCGATAACAGGCTCTAGGAATACATCGATATCATTGCCCGGTTGTTTTGGACCTTGGATTAACAAGCACAACATAATATATTTCCTTTTGAAGCACAACCATGGCGAGAGGTTATAGTTCGCATTAAGGATAGGCCAAGTGCTGTGAGAACTGCTCATATCTCCAAAAGGATTCATGTCATCCGTACACAAACATATCCTCATGTTTCTGGGGTCGGCAGCAAAGTCTTTGTACATTCGATCAATATTCCTCCATTGAATCGAATCCGCTGGGTGCCTTAGCAAACCATCGTTTGTTCACTCTTCGGCATGCCACCATACTAATTTTGCTTCCTTCGGGTTGGCAAATATTCTCTTGAAGCGATCAATGATGGGTAAATACCATACAACCTTCGACGGACCACCCCGCTTTGACTTCTTTCCCTCCCCCGCACTTTTCTTTCGCTTGTATCGAGAAGCCTTACACACAGGACAAGCTTCTAGGTCCGCATATTGCTTGTGGTACAATATGCAATCGTTTGGACAAGCGTCAATTCTACGAACCTCT
Organism: Oryza australiensis; assembly: GCA_019925245.2. NCBI lineage: Eukaryota > Viridiplantae > Streptophyta > Magnoliopsida > Poales > Poaceae > Oryza > Oryza australiensis. The sequence goes on from JAIFGZ020000436.1 coordinate 2,413,765, forward strand.
AACCCTAGGGGACACAGAACCTGCTTTGCTTCATATGTCGTTTCAGGCAATGTGTTCTCTTCAGGAAGCATGGCATTCAATATTCTCAAAAGTTCTGTAGAACTTTTGTCTGTCCATCCACTACTTGCCTTCAGCTTCATTAGGTCCAAGGTAGCTAATAATTTGGTGTGGTTTGCCTTGCATTCGTTGTATAGAGGTGTCTCAGAGTCAGTGACCAAACGGCTGAAATTCATCGAATCTCTCTCGTTGTAAGCTTGCTCCTCAACATCACGTAACATCTCTTGCAGCATATCAGGATCCACATCAACCATTTCACTGTCCAATGGAGATGGAATAAACATGTCATGCTCATCTTCATCTTCATGATTGTCGGCACCCATGCTATCTGCAGCTGCACCATTATCTGATTCTGTCTCTCCATGCTTCACCCAACATGTGTAGTCCTTCATGAATCCCCGTTGTATCAAGTGAGAGTGTACCTCCTCTTCACTAAACAAAATCTCATTCTTGCAATCTCTACATGGACAACACATGTATTTGCTATTTCTTCTTCTCCTATCCTCCTCCACGACGTTCATAAAACTTAAAACGCCACCTCTATAATGCTTGCAATGACGCTTTAAAGTTGTCGCATTCATCCAATTTTGATCCATTGCTACAAAATTTAACAAAACATTAGGTATCATACTACTAAATTATAAAAAAATCAACCTTTGTACTTACTTCTAATATATTCCTGTTTTTAAAAAATAACAAAAATTCGCCCCCTTCAACCTCTCACCAAAAAAGTGAACAACGCGATGAATTCAGACAGCGGTTGATGGTGCATTTATAGTGTGTCCGAACTATATCTCAATCGGGCCATTTAAACGACATCTGTAACGGGGCACAGACATCTCTAACGGGCGTCAATGACAGCCCGACGCCGATATGAGTCATCGGTGACGGGCTATTAAGTCATCTCAATCGGGCCTTATTTTCGAGCCCGTCACTGATGGCCCTCGTCTCTGACGGGCTCGGTATTATGGCCCGATTGAGATATCCTAGGTCATCTCAATCGGGCTTACATCTGAGCCCGTCATAGATGAGTTTCATCGCTGACGGGCTATTTGTAATTGGGGCTGTATGAGTACATCCAAAACGGTACAAATGACGGCCCGATTGAGATGACTTCGTTCTGACGGCCTAAGTGCTCCAGACATATTTGGACCCGTCACAAATGATAGGATCGGTACTAGTGACCCATTTATGTTCTTCGAAGACATAATGGATCGGTATATTGATTCAAAAGAAAATGGTTTACATATATACATGCATTAAATTATGTGGAGGACATCTTTGGAGTTAACATCGTTGATATTAATTACACTTTATCTCATGCGATCTAGCTAGGGGTGGAGGCTGAATTAAAACTGTATATATATTTTTTAATATGTATTCTACTTCTAACTGTTGATGTGAACAATACATATGACTTGCAGTACTATCCCTTTATGTATGTGAATGTGAATATGGCTGTAAATTTGTAATGTGCTGATGTCCCTACATGCTGATGAGAAATATGCCAGTTTTGTAGGCATGCATTACTGCAAGGCAGCTGGATTTTAATTTTTTTTAATGTAATAAACACGTAGGTGATTCTCCTGTGCAAAAGAGTTTACACAGGAGGATGCCTTCAATAACAGCCCGTACAAAATGTATTCCATAGATGGAGACTAAAGATAGCCGTCCACAGAAATCTATTTTCCCGGAACGGTTCTTGATACGTCTGTAGAAATCAACGATTTCTGCATGCCCTTATTGCAGGCGGAGCAGAAAACGCCCCTGTAAACGGCTTATGTGTTGCCTGACCAAACGTTTTGTGCAGCAGTGAAAGCCAATCAGATGCCTGGAAAGAGAATCTGAGTAATTCAAAATTTAAAAATTGATAACTGAAGTGACTAAAATCTTTTGGCCTAATCTAAGGTTGGTATTTACTAAGCAACCTATAAATTTTTATATTTTAGAACGGATGAAGTAATAGATAAGCTAGCACATACTAAAATTTTACAAGTAAAAATGGAAGTGCTCATCTTTCCTAAGACGGCTATCAGCCTGTACCACTGATATGGATCCTATCTACCAAGTCCTTAATCTGAAGTTCAGCATTCCTATCTTTTTTTCCTTTCTATTTTTCATCTGCTTGGCAAACATTTCTCAGTACATCCAAAGAACCACCAAGCTGAGAAATGTCATCAATACGAAAGCATGTGTGCCAGATTCTCTCGTGTAATTGCACATTTGACGTAATCTCGACTTAAACATATGTACAACGATACGAGACTAAGTTTTTCTGTCATAAAACCGGTTTCGATAACACATCAAAAACTAAACACGAAAGAAACGTCATAGAAGATGCAAATATGATGAAGATACCGAGGCACGATATTTGTTAACGAGGTTCAGCCAAAGCCTACATCCCCAAGACACTGATTACGAACGTTCTCCAATCCAGCATATTACAATGTATCAGGGTATCCATGACCTTCCACTGGATAGGCCACCGATCAGTCGGGCCCATACCTATGCTATTGTCATCGTGCGGTTACAACCGGTGTGCCTCTCCATTTAAGAAATAACCTATGATAGAGTTCGACTCTTACTCTATTTATCATACCTAGTACAACTCTAAATTCTAAACTATAACCGACTTTGTATATATATTCGACACAAAATCTAACCTTTTCAATAATTTGTACTCTCTTGGATTAGCCTCCTTCAATCTAGTTAGGACTTTAGATGCCTAGATCTGAAAATATTTATCTTATCGCTAACCACTAATAATAAGTTTGAATACTAGTTAATTCTCCTGCTATGTATGTTAGTTCTACATTCCCGGTTATAATTATACAATTCTACCCTAAGAATGTCATTCTATGTTCTGTCATATATGCTACTGTTTGGCTATTTGTTATACATATATAATATCGTTCTAGTCGTGTTTCTACTACATATCTGAAAGTTAATTAGGCACAAAAACATTTTTGTAAAATTTTGAAGAGCCGGTCTTGTTGGGACTGTATAATTCTCTTTAAAAAAGATTAACTCGACAAGTGTCCATGGAAGACTGTCCTCTATTGGTCATAGTATAAGGCATCATTTCTATTTTTAGTGGAGATGCATGCAAGAATTGGAAGAGCATGCTTTGCGGATACTTTTTTTTAGCAAATTTTGTGGGTGGTGCCATTGTCACTGAGAGAGAACCAATGTGAATTTGGTCACTCTCCATGAGACCTGTTTCTGGTGATGGAAGATCTTTTCTTGTCGTGCTTATTTTACAAGATAATTGATGTTTAATTACGTGAGTGATGACCGAATTGATGGAGCGCACTTGAGAATGAGGCGGGCTAAATTATTTCTCTTTTTATGCTTCCAACATGATATAAAGTTTTTAGGCATGTAAGATTGCTGAGCTCGCTCATGTTTCGAGAATAAGCTGCAGGACAGTCAAAAACAATGAAATTAGGCATAACAGGTGATTGGATATATAACATTAATATACTCATGGAGACTTGAAGCAGGATGGCTCTTAAAGTATAGGGAAGAGTTTAGATAGAGATCAAATGTTGTCAACTCTAGACTTCTGAAAATAATTTAAAGAATGAGATAACACTTTTAGAAAACCCAAAAGGTGCAAGAGAAGGATGAGATTCTTGTTGAAATAATTTCCAAAATGATAATTATAGTAGAATAGAATCCTGCAAAGATCCCACAAATTACTTGTTGCAATATCTGAATTACTTCTTTATCTACACATAAATAAAATGGAGATATTAGATATGATATTGTTAGTGATATTTATCTCCTGCTATTTGTACACTATGTACGTAGTATCTCTCTAATTTACCACCATGAATTAGTAATGGGGATGTTCACAATAAATGTTACTTTGGAACTAATAAATGTCAACTAATTTTGAACTGCAGAGAGCAGTAGTGCAATGTGAAACCTTTTGGAATGCAGAAATGGATCATCCAGATTTCTTTGAATACTAAATACACGCAAGGAAAAACAAAATCAAAAGTGTCATTTAAACTCTTGTTAACCGGCCGCTTGAGGTCATTGTTACAAGAGCTCAACTCATATATCTTTTGATGGAGAAAAGAAACACAGAAGAAGATCACTGTAATCTAAGAAAAGAAGAAAGAGATTATGTTTGGTGCCCACCAGATGCTAGTTTTATGCAAAAGCTGCATTATCATATCTCGTGCTAAATGGCGTTCCGTCCATGATCACATCTCACCTAACAAACAACACTAAGATCATGGGCCCTCTTATCTTTATTATGACCCACATTATGACATTAATCCACTCTCTATACATTTTAGGTAGCAGAGATGTGCTCGAATTCTCGTTGGTAGCATTTTGGCATCTCTGTGCGGTTGCTGGGCCAACTGGGCCGTGAAACCCAATCTTCCTGTGGTGAGCCGGATTGAGGCCTTGACCGTTCCGTTGATCTCGATAGTAGGAGCAGTAGCAGCCAGCTAACCTGTGCAGACCGCAGGGTTTTCTCTGTTGAGTTTTTTTTTCCTTTCCCGCGAAAAACATTAACAGTTAAATTTAAAGTTTTAGGCCAGTCACAGTGAGTCCAGTTGCCGTTCCTTTCTGAGCTGCCAGCGTGGATTTTGTTCGTCACGTTCGCTATCACTAGTACACATACTCTCCTTTGTGAGGAACCATCACATGTCTGAGATTTACGGGCCGTCACAACAAAATCATCTCAAACGGGCCTATAAAAAGGCCGACAAAGATATACATCCACAGACATATTCGATGTGTATATAACTCGAGCCCGTCACGGATGAAAGTTGTCGGTGATGGGTCCAACTCATGGCCCGACAAAGATTACGAATGTTATCTTTGTCGGGCTCTAACTCATGGCCCGATTGAGATAATAATTAGGCCCGTCACCAACGACTCATCGATGACAGGCTTGTTGTTAGGCCTGACAAAGATAATTGTAATACCCGTCACAGTTGCTAGTTCGTTGGTCATTACAGATATTTATTACGCTCTATAAATATCCCAACCAACTAGTGGAGTGATTATCCCACTGTTTACTGTCTTGGTAGGAGGAGAAAGAGGGCAATTTTTTTGTCTTTTTTAGGAAATCAGAAAGTGCAAAAGTAATTGAAAATAGTAGTCATTTCTCATAAATCTACTAAATACTTACCTACAAAATATTATTTTAATATTTTTCCTTTTTTTTAGCTCAGCGATGGATCAAAGTTGGATATATGAGAAAACTGTGCGGCGTTATAGCGAAGAGTATCAAAATGACGTATTAAATTTTATAAAGGCTACGGAGGAGGATAGAAAAAAAAAGAAAGAATGATTACATATATTGTCCATGCATAGATTGCAAAAATGAGACTATGTTTCGTAGCAGAGTGGACATACACGCTCATCTTATATAACGAGGATTCATGGAGGGCTACACATGTTGAGTGAAACATGAAGAGCAAGAGTCAGGCAATGGTACAGCTGTAGACAGAAGTGAAGCACAAAATCAAGAAGATGAAGATGAACATGACATGTTTGTATTTTCTCCACTGGGCAGTGAAACGGTTGATGTGGATAACGATCTGCTGCAAGACATGTTACGTGATGTTGAGGACACAGACTACAACGAGAGAGATTCCATAAAGTTCAGCAGGTTGGTCAGTGACTGGGAGAAGCCTCTATACGCCGGATGCAAGGCAAAACATACGAAATTGTCAGCTACCTTGGAGCTAATAAAGCTGAAGGCAAGTAGTGGATGGACAGACAAGAGTTTCACACAGCTTTTGGGAATTCTGAAGACCATGCTTCCAGATAAGAACACATTGCCCGAGACAACATATGAAGCAAAGTAGGTTTTATGTCCCCTGGGGTAAGAGGTCCGTAGAATTCACGCTTGTCCAAACGACTGCATACTGTATCATAAGCAATATGCGGACCTAGATGCTTGTCTTGTCTGCAAGGCTTCTCGATACAATAGAACGAAAAGTGCTGACGAAGAAAAGAAGTCAAAATGGGGTGGTCCGGCGAAGGCCGTGTGGTACTTACCTATCATCAATTGTTTTAAGAGAATATTTGCCAACCCCAATAAAGCAAAGTTAGTACGCTGGCATGCCACAGAGAGAAGGAACGATGGTATACTAAGACACCCCACAGATTTCATTCAATGGAGGAATATTGATCGAAGATACCCAGATTTCGTAGCCGACTCTAGGAACATGAGAGTATATTTGTGTACGGATGGCATGAATCCTTTCGAAGACATGAGCAGTTCTCATAGCACATGGCCAGTTTTGATTGCAAACTATAACCTACCGCTATGGTTGTGCTTCAAAAGAAAATACATTATGCTATGCTTGTTAATCCAAGGACCGAAACAACCCGACAATGACATTGATGTGTTCTTGGAGCATGTTATGAATGACCTTGAAATTCTCTGGAAAGAAGGGGTGGAAACTTGGGATGTGTACGACCAAGAGAATCAACCTACGCATTCTATTGTTCTGCACCGTTAATGATTACCCCGCACTGGGCAATCTTTCTAGACAAACCATGAAAGGAAAGAAGGCCTGCTCCGACTGTATGGAACATACACGTAGCAGGTGGCTGAAGAAATCCAGAAAGATGGTTTACATGGGTCATAGGAGATGGCTCCCTCTCCAACATGCATTTAGAAGGAAAAAACTTTTCAACGGTAAGAGGAAACTTCAGACTGCACCCAAGGATCTGTCCGGAGATGAAGTCCATAACATGGTCAAGGATGTAACTAATGAATTTGGCAAGAAAATAAAACGAAGTAAGGCAACGGATAAGGGTATGTGGAAGAAAAAAACCCATATTTTGGCGACTTCCTTACTGGAAAGATGTCAAGGTCCGTCATTGCATTGATCTGATGCACGTCGAGAAGAATGTGTGTGAAAGTCTGGTACGACTACTGCTGAATATTCCCAGGAAGACAAAGGACGAGTTGAACGCACGCCTTGATCTATAGAAGATGAATATTCGCAGTGAACTCATGCTTGTAACAGATGCAGAGATAGGCAGAGTGTACCTCCCTCCAGCTTGTCACACATTATCGAAGGATGAGAAGATCGCAATGCTATCGTGCCTCAGGGATATCAAAGTTCCATCAGGATATTCAGCAAGGATAAGTAAGTACGTCAAATTGGATGAGCTAAAACTGGTTGAAATAAAGTCTCACGATTGCCACGTGCTCATCACACAAATCTTGCCAATTGCTATCAGAGGCATTCTACCACCCAAAGTCTGCCACACGATCCAACGTTTGTGTGCCTTCTTCAATGCAATCAGTCAAAAGGTTATAGATCCTGAAGACCTATATGGATTGCAGACCGATATTGTCAATACCCTCTGTCACACGGAAATGTTTCTTCCTTTGTCTTTCTTTGATATCATGATTCATCTCCCTGTATATCTCGTGAAGCAAACAAAACTATGTGGCCCAGCATTTCTAAGAGAAATGTATCCGTTCGAAAGGTACATGGGAGTTATAAAGTCTTATGTGAGAAACAGAGCAAAACCAGAGGGGAGCATCATTGAAAGTTACACGACCGAAGAGGTTATTGAATTTTGCGTTGATTATAGGGCCGAGGTCGACCCTATCGAAGTACCAGCGTCTCGTCACAAAGTAAGGTTGTCAGGCGCTTGCACAATAGGCAGGAAAAGAGTTTTGCCTAATCGAGCCTCCTATTCGCAGGCTCATTTCGCTGTGCTCCAACATATGGCAGAAGTTACTTCATACTTTGAGGAGCATTTAGCGGAAATCCGACAGGAGAACTTGGGGCGATCGGACACATGGATTAACAGAGAACATAACTCCAAGTTCAATGAATGGTTCAAGAAGCGTATTACAATGTCGACGGATGATTCAACTGAGATAGTACGGTTGTTGGCGATGGGACTGTGTTGGGAGATAGACACATGGCAAGGATACAATATCAACAGTTACACATTTTACACCATACAACAAGATGACAAAAGCACAGTGCAAAACAGCGGAGTCCGTATAGATGCATTCCAGGATCATGTTGGGTCCAACACATACTACAGTCGCATTGAACAAATCTGGGAGCTGAACTACGTGAGATTCAAAGTCCCTCTGTTTCGATGCCGTTGGGTGAATATACGCACCGGTGTCAAAGTCGACAAGGAAGGTTTCACTTTAATAGATCTATCCAAGGTTGGATACACCGATGAATCATTCGTGCTTGCGAAATAGGTCAAGCAGATATTCTACATAAAAGACCCTGCAAACAAGAAGATGCACATCGTCACGGATGGCAAGCGTCGAATTGTCGGGGTTGACAACGTCGTCGACGAAGAAGAATACAATCAGAATCTTCATGTCACACCTCACATCGACCTTAACAATGATCCCCAAGAGGATGTGGCTTATGCTCGGTCAGATTATACGGAAGGCATAACCTTGTGACTCATGCCTTTGTACTTTTTTGTTTTGCTATTTCTTCTAATGAATGAACTATTTTGCATTAGCAACCCTTTTGTATTACATAAAAATAGTAGTTTATATATTAAATTTAGTTAACATGGAGACTTATTTAGTGAATTAAATAATTTATTAAACATGGAGAATTAATTAGTGAATACTTCATGAAATAAATAAATTTTGTAATGGATAAAATATTTTGTATTAAATTTTATTGAACATGGAGAATTATTTAGTGAATTATTCAGTGAAATATATAAATTGTACAAGTGGAAAAATTATATCTTGACGGGCTTTATATTAAATATGGATAGGAAGATGTCCATTCCAAACGGGCTTAACCTTTGAGCCTGACACAGATGATTAATGCACTAATCGGGTTTAAACTTTACGCCCGTCACCAATGACTCATCGGTGATGGGCCTTAATTGCATTCTGACATATATGATTAATTTACTAATCGGGCTTAATCTTTAAGCCCGTCACCGATGATGTCATCCGTGATGGGCGTTATATCAAGCCCATTAGCAATATAATTTTTTTATCGACCGTTGGGCGCCGAACTAGACATCATCTATGACAGGCTCTATATTAAGCCCGATTGAGATGACTCTAAACCCTAAACCCTAAACCCTAATCTAAAGCCCATCACATATGTGATTCCAAATCTGTTCAACTCTATACATTAGCACAAAAAATTTCTAAGTCCTCACTCACTTAGAACCCTAGCATCGGTGTCGTCTCTCGCGCCCTCTCGAGCCTAGCGCCGTCGTCCTCGAGCGCGTCGCCGTCGTCCCCGAGCCCTGCGCCGTCGTCCCTGAGCCCTGCGCCGTCGTCCTCAATCCTGGCGCCGTCGTGCAGGGAGATCCACCTCTACTACATGGAGAGGACAAGCAAGAGGACGAACAAGGAGAATGACATCATAGGCTATCACGATGGAAAACCATTTTCTGGGCCTGAAAACTACATTGCCATAGACTTCAAGGATCGGTTCGACCTCTACAGACTACGAGCGGTGGACACAAGTCTACTCAAGTTCTACTCCTTGTAAGTATTCTTGCGTTTCTCAATTTTGGTAACAACAATCCTTATAACACGCTTATAAGTGACATTGGCTTGTGTGTAGGCATAGTTGAAAGTGGTGCCAGAGATATGCACCGGAAGTGGCCTTCCTGGATCCACAATTGGTCATGGTCGCCAATCTTCAACACGACAGGAAGGCCATGGTGGACTACATAGTTGAGACCTTGTTGTTCAACCAAGACAAGGAGTACTTTCTGTGCGCCTATAATCAATAGTAAGTGTGTATCCTAAATATATGTAATTGCATGACACGTAGTTGTTGATCCCAAATCATGCCAGAAGTGCGTTGACTTGGAAAACCGCACACTGGCCTGAGAGGTTTGCTTTACTCTAGTGCAGGTCCAAAATATTGTTTCTTAGGTTCGTAGGCGTGCCAGTTAGTTTGATGTTGCAACTAACAAGAAACAAAGAAGAAAGCAAGTATTAATCTGAAAACGATAGCCGATCGGCTGGTGGCTGATGACGTATCATTTGTTGTTAAGCCGATGCGGTATGCATTGAATCAGCCAAGAGAAATTAAATTTAATCGATCGGTTGTAGATATTTATAATACATAATCTAAATATCAAAATACGTTTAAACTAAGTGATTGGGATAAATCGGTAGCATACCGAGACAGTATAAACCACTTAAGTCCAAAAGTTTCTTAATATGCAGATTATATATATTTATAGCATAGCCGATGTCATAGATTTAATGTGTATCGGCCAGTACTCCGATACCGCTTTATACTAAGATATCATTGTAGACTAAATACATTAAACATGAACCAATCAAGTGTTAAGATAGCCTGACAGATTGGTAACAAACTTAACATATTTATTTACAGTAAGATCCCAATATAAAGGGCAGCTTTAGCATATCAAGTAAACATAAAATAAATAAGATAGCTAAAACAGGTAAGATCGGCTGAAACCCTAAAACTATCTTTAATAGTGATCATGAGATAAGATAGATATTATGATTCTAAGTATTACTTAATAGGTCGGACTTAACCGATGCAGCATTAAGCGTAAGAAGAAACATAAGATCTAAACAAATCTATGAAAACCTTTCGAGATGGTGGATATACCATATAATCTAAATCGACGATGATATCTAACCCTATCGGCTGTTATCTAATAACAGACTAGCCGATTAGAGTTAGTTCACAATATCGATCTAGGTTATATGGCATATATGGTAACTCGACGATTTACGTAAACAGGATTAGAGTATCATAATGATGGAAGCACTAATCCCGAGAGCGCAAGCCGCCATAACAAGCTTTTACCTTTTCGTCGAAGATCGAACTCGATGCAGCCCAACTAGAAGCAAGAACTCGTCGAAACTATTAAAAGAAAAGGGTGGTGATGCGCCAAAATTGTATTGAACTTGATTGTTGTTAATTTACATGGTCTTGGGTCGTATTTTTACCCAGATACAAGATAAATCCTTGACGGACACGATTCCTATCTCTATTACAATTTATATTACAGATAGATGCCTAAAACAAATTCTTACCGACATTATCTATAAGGAAAATATATTTTATATAATTGCCTTTCCTGGACTCTATCCATGTATGGCAATCCCCATGAAGCACTTTAACCGAATCCGAAGAAAATTCCAACGTCTTTTCCCCAGGATCGGCCATACCAGCTACCCTTATCGAAATCGGCTGCATCAGCTATCCTTGTCCAATTCGGTATCGACCGATAGGTCACCTTAGCCGATTCGATTACCAGCCGACAAACTCCCCAGCCGATTCGTTCTGCACTTGGCGCGTACCCTGTTTCGAAACAACCTGATCCCCTCCAAATCGGTTTCGGCCTTAGCTCCAAACCTGATAATTTGCTTACCAAATTTGGTCGTTAACAGTAGTGATTTAGAATTTAACTTTCACTATATTAGTGTCGCATTACCCGTTGGATCCTTCTGATCATTAGGCCAAAGTGGAGTACATGTCATTACATAAAATCCAAAATCACTAAGACGTATGACTTGACCCCGATCCAGGAAGCAATCAACGAAGTGTGGGGAACATATATGGAGAAAGGAGGCTGGCATAACTATTACCAAAAAAGCCTCATCCACAAAATGGACTTCCTCATCAAACAACAAATAGGCGACCAGTGTGGATTCCATGTGAGCTACAACATGCGAATTCTGTACAACAACAAGTTCATGACTATGGCCGAATTTGAGGTTTGTGACCTCAATTATGATATATACTCCTACTTTGAATTATATCGACTAATTTTGAACTATGTACATGTAGGATAATATATCCAATTTTGTGCCTAAAAGCTTCGACGGGATTAGAGAAGAGATAGCAAAATTTATTGTCCGCGACATAATACATCCCAAAGGAATGTGTAGATTACAGGGTTAAAGTCCGGGACAGGATAAACTTTTTTTAACATTTTGAAATTAATGTCAAAGACATATAAATATGTAACACTTATGATATTATTAAATTAAAATTGTCAAATGTGTTTTATACTTGCAATGTGAAATATGTGAATAATGGATGTGTATGTGAATAGATGTTATCAGATGTATGTGAATGTCGGATGTAATATATCTCTGTTTCTATCATTTTTGCAGCGGGCATGACTAGCAAAGGCGTGAGGCTAGCCAAAAATAGAATAACTTTTTTTGGGGGAAAAACTCATCGGTGGCGGGCTTTAAATTAAGCCCGATGGAGATGTTAGTCATCAGTGACGGGATTAAGTTAAACCCGATTGAGATGTTAGTCATCCGTGACGGGCACTAATTAAGGCCCATTTGAGATTACATCATTGGTGTCGAGCCCTTGTTTGGCTGGTCTTCTGGGTCAAACCTATCGGTGACAGGCGTAAGTTTAGGCCCGACAAAGATAATTAAAATCGGTGACAGGCTTTTGCCCGATAGAGATGACTTCTCACATCGGTGACCTTTTTGTCATGATGGGCGCCATACCCGACACAGATGAGGGTTGTCGCCTGATTGAGATGAGGATGACCGTTGTAGTGTATAGTTGTGCCTCTACAAAGAATCGCATATCTCTGCTAAGGTATGTGTTCCCCAGCACGAGCGAGGCAACCCGTTAGACACGCGCCTACCCTGATTCCCGAGTAGCTCCTCATCTATGCTTATGGATATAACCAAAGTAACACTACGATGTGGAGTGGATGGACTATTTAAGAGGTTTGGGCTAACTGGACGGGTCTAGACACATTGAGATGGTTTGTTCAGCTGCCCTTTAGATGTAGCTACATGGCCTGCAACTACAAGCCGATGATAATGTTACGTGACTTGTTCTGTTACGTGTCTAAATTGATGGAAGTTTGAAGTGTAATCTTTGGACTTTTCGTGTATGCCAAGGAAATAGGTAAAAAAATTAGGGTGGGTTCTCAACTACATTTTTAATTTTTGCTTTCTTGTTTTCTGCTCTCTCATTTTTCATGTGTTAACGACCAAATTTAGTAAGCAAATTATCAGGTTTTGATATAAAGACGAGGCTGATTTAGAGAGAGTTGGGTTCTTTCGAAGACAGAGTGCGCGCCAAGTAATGACCGAGTCAGCTAAGGAGTTCGCCGGTTGGTAATCAAATCGGCTAAGGTATCTATCGGCTAGTACCGAATCGGACAAGGATAACCGACGTAGCCGATTTCAATAAGGATAGTTGGTGGACCAATCTTGAGGAAAAGATGTTGGAATTAGCTTCGGATTCGATTAAAGTGCTTCAGAGATATTGCCATCTACGGATAAAGTCCTGAAAAGGCAATTGTATCTATTAATTAGAATATTTGTATAGTTTTATTATAGATAATGTCGGTTTAGGCATATCTGTAATTCGATCTGTAATAGGGATAGGAATCATGTCCATTACGGACTCATCATGTATTTGGGTATAAATACAACCCAAGACCTTTTAATCATAACAACACAATCAATACAATTTCGACGTATCGCCACCTTTTTCCAATAGTTTCGACGAGTTCTTGCTTCTAGTTGGGCTGCATCATTTGATCTCCAGCAAAAAGGTAATTTTTGTCACAGCGGTTTGCGTTATCGGGATTAGTGCTTCCATCATCATGATACTCTAATCATGTCTTCGTAATCTGCACAGTTATCATATATGTTATATAATTTAGATCGATATTGTGGTCTAAACCCTAATTGGCTAGCACTAATCGCTAGATGATAGCCGGTAGGTTTAGATTCCCATGTTAATCTAGATTATATAGTATATCTATAATCTTGAAAGGTTGCCATTAAGCTATTCTAGACCCTATGCTTCTTTTGGTACTTAATGCTGCATCGATTAGGTTCGATCTATTAAGTCGCCATTAGAATCATAAAGATCATAGTCCCTTATAGGTCAAGTGTTTAGCTTTATACTTCTTAAATTTGTCTAGGGCCAAACTATAGGCTTTCTGGTATGTAGGGAGGTGGTCCTAACAAAATTTAGTTTGAATTTTTAAGAATTTTAATGGGTTCTCTATAATTCCTAGAAGTTGGAGTGCACTAAAATACCTCTTTCTATTAATAAATCTCTAAGTGATTTATTTATCATAGAAAGTACTTAGTTTCATAATTTTAACATAAATTAGATCTCTTGCTGAGTCTACAGAATTTTAGTTCACCTCATTCTGAGCTAGGATGATTTTCTTATGATTTTTATAACTTAAGCCTATCTTATTGTCGAAACTTGGTTTCGGCAATAAAAATTTGGGGGTGCAGTCAAGATCGCCAAGCTCGATGGGTTAAGTGGAAAACAAGGTTTAGACAGGTTTAGGCCCTCTCGTGAGGTAATACCCTACTCCTGTTTTGGGGATTCGATCCGCCGAGTGTTTATTGATCTCAAGATCTGTTGCTCCTAAAGCTGATATGTCTGATCTTTTCAATCTGATATCCCCCAAGGGACGCCCCTTACCCCCCTTATATAGTCTCAGAGGGCGGGCTTACAAGTCGAAAACCTTATCATACTCTAAGTCGGTTTCCTCAATCTTACCAAACTGTGACTATGAGCCGTTGCCTTATCTAATCGGCAACATAACACTCAAGTCATAGCTGGTTTACATAATTAGCAGGCGTAACCTACCCCTATTCCCAGTCAGATAAGCTTGTCATGTGGGTATCCGATTGCCATAATCTCCACAGTAGCCCCCGAGTCCTTCGTAGTCAACGAGATAACTTTGTCTTGAACCAAGATAACTCACAGCCAAACAACTCTTTGGCCGAGTGCTTCTGGCGCCGAGTGGTTCCATCATCTCTGCCTGAATCTCTCGAGTGGCTCCAAAGACTGTGAAGGGCTGGAAAACATCCCAAAAAATTCTCAAAAAATAAATATCTAGGTGCATCTCCTGATGCACCTAATTAGGTGTAGCCCCCGACTATGTGGTTAGTCAAAAATAGACTAAGCATATAGTGAAGAACTATATAAAAAATCATATTTATTTATATAAATGTTTAGCTTTAAGCTAAAGCAAATATAAAAAATCTCATCACTCGGCAAGCTCATGCTTATCCGAGTGAATTTGCCCGAGTCATCTCAGAACAAATAACTCAATCAACCCTCGTGGGTGAAAAGCACTCGGTAAGCTCATGTTTATCCGAGTGGATCTGCCCGAGTCATCTCGGAACAAATAATTTAATCAACCCTCATGGGTAAACAAATCTTCAGTCATCTGAAAAATACGACAAAAAATATTAAATAGCTCCTGCCATAATATTGATCTTAATCTTAAAAAGATATTCACCAAGGTGGAAAAATAGTCATTGATACAATTATTTAATCAAATGCTTAAAAACCAAACAGTCCTTGTCATCAAGGCAGCCATGAAAAGCTTAACTGTTTGTCACCTTTCAAATTGCATCGTGCCAACCTCTCATGAAGTTGATCAAACCGCGGTATGAAAGGATTTTAAAGGTACTGGGCAATTAGACACGTGCATATTGCCAAGGCAAATCTGCTTAAGTCCATCCACTTAAGTCCCTAACGACACGCGTCAGGCCACACCTTAGCTGGGCCGCAAGTCCCTCATGGGTTCAGCCCACTCGCGAGATGACTTAGCAAAGCCCTCAAATCTTTATACGAAGCCTCGAGGTCATCCCCGCCACTTCGTCTTCCCAAAAAAATTTCCCCTTATGTAGCACTGTTCACCAGCTCCCTGCGGAAAACCCTAGGCTCTCGCGCGCGCCCAAATCCATCGATCCAGTAGCTCGCGCTTCACCACAGGCTAGCCCCCGCATACAACTCCCAAGATCTCCTCCTCAAATCCCCATTTCCCGAGCCAGATCTGCTTTCCCCAAACCGCATCCATGGCGGGAGAGAAGGAAATCCCTTTCGAGCAATGGGCGACTTCAAACGTCAAGGAGTCGACTCTTAAGGAGATGGTGAAGAACGGAGTTCTTCCACCTAAAGAGATCGTCGGCTGGTGCCCAGCGGCTGGGGAGGAGTTCCCCACTCCGAACACCGGTGAGATCGTGGTTTTTACCTCCTTTTTCTACTGTGGCTTCGGCCTTCCTTCTTCTGAGTTCTTCCGAGGTCATCTTGATTACTACGGTCTTCAGCTCTACCATCTGAACCCCAACTCCATGCTCCACATTGCTCTCTTCATCCATGTTTGCGAAGCTTTTCTTGGCATCCTTCCCCACTTCCAGCTCTTCCGCCGCATGTTCTATCTCAAGCCACATCCGAACAAGGATGAGCCCTGCGTCGTTGGTTGGGCCGGCTTTCAACTCCGCGGATCCCTCCGTCGAGATTATTTTTCTCTTCCTTTGAAATCCTCCAACAAAGGTTGGCATGCAAACTGTTTCTATATCGCAAATCTTGAACCCAGTCTGCCCAACTTAGTTGGCCTCCCTCCTGTCCCAAGGCCTAACTGGAGCACCATGCCAGTAGCCCAAGATTGGGATGAAGCCAACAAGCTTTTGGCAAATATCTTGGAGATGAAGAAGAAGGGTCTTCGGGGAGAGCAAATCACTTGGCACTTCATCAAGATCCGACTGGCGCCAATCAAAGAGAGGTCCAAGCCCACATTCGAATACGAGGACGAGAGGGATCCCAATCAGGAGGACCGCGATTCTCTGAGCTACGAAACTCTGAAGACTCGCATGTACAAGATATTTTCATCTGGGATTGCAGTCGAGCGTAGCCTCATGCTGCCGGTTCTCCCGTACAACTTGTATCGTCCTCCTCCTCTGGTACGCTGACTCAGCTTCTTTACTGTCTTTCAATCTTAATGTAGCACCTCTCAGTGTACAAAAAATCTCTCTTGTAGGAAAATGCCTTCATTATCTCAAAACCGTACAAAGTGCATCACGACAATGCACCAGCTCGGCCTGCCAAGAAACCAGCCGGCGGCGTCAAGATCCATAGTGACCCAATCGGCAAAAGGGCCACTGCCAGCGAGGATATCAGCAAGCGAGCGAGTAAGAGGAGGCTGGTGATTGATGACTCGGATGACGATGTCCCAGCTCCTCAGGCTAAAGTGACCCCTCCGAGTCCATCACCCAAGTCTGTTCCCAAAATTCGCCGATCAACCAAGTATGTTTCATTACTAAAATCACGCCTTTGTTGACAACTTTTCAGCCTTGGTCCCGATTGCTCCCGTCTTTTTCCTTGCAGGAGGCCTCAGAATATAGACCCCACTGGGCAAAGTGAGGGCCCAAAGTCATCTGCAGCGGCTGAAGCAACAAGGCCTGCAGAACAAGAATCCTGGGGCCCTCTCCCGAGTGAGAGCGCTCCGGGTGAGAAGCAACCACCTCCCATTGAGGACGTCCCAGCAGAGGAGCCCCCGACTGCCAGCCAGGAAGGCCCGACTGGAGACCAGTTAGCTGAAGAAGAGATCCCGACTGTCACCCAAGGGACCCCGACTGAGAACCAATCGGGTAAGAACCAAGAAAAGAAAAGCAGCCGGGAAGTACCAGTCAAGGACTCGGCCACCGAAGCTGGTAAGCCTTGAAGCAATCTTCCGTTTTTAATCTTCAATCTATTTTTTCTTTGTCTTCATTCATCCTCTCTAAATCGATCGGCCAAAGTGGAGGAGATCCCCAGGCTGCAGTCCTCTGAGACCTAGGTTCCTTCAATCAAAATTGAGTGGCGCGACTCCGAGGGCTTAAAGCAGGGCATCATCCTGAACAAGCAGAAGGAGAATGAAGAAAGGGACATGCTCGTCGATAGCCTGAACGAAGCTACTCGGCTGCTAAACGTAAGTTTTGCTCTTTTCTGTCATAACCTTATGATTGCTTTTCAGTTGACCAACTCTGAGCTTGCGTGCAGAGGGTGTATTGCTGATCAATGGCCAAATCTGATGCACTCGAGAAGCTGGTTCCACACTTGAACTCCCTGGAGAACATCCAGCATGAGCTAAAGACCACTCGAGAAGAAGCTGCATCGAGAGAAGCCGCTCTGAGGAGAGAGATAGCCACGCTCCGGGAGGAGAACCTTGACCTCCGGGGTTCAGTCGGGAGTAAGCTTAATCCTCTCGGTCTTTTTATGCCTTTTATTCGCAGCCTGTTTTGATCTTGGCATCAGCAACTTTTCTTGTTGCAGAGAACTCGTCGGAAGTCCACACGCTCCAGACCCAGCTGGAAGAGGCTAACTCCAGCAAAGCTGAGCTGGAGTCTAAGTTCGAAGGTAAGCTCTTTCAAGATAGCATTCTTCATTTTGCTTCATCTTCGAATGTTTGTGTGATCATATGTCTATGGCAGCTTATAAAGTCAAAACCCGAGCACAATATGATGTCTCTGTTGAAAGGGTCCGAAGGGCCGAAAGCATAAAGGACGATGTTGCTAACGCGAGGACACCAATTCTCTTGTCGCTGTTCCATCATGGGCTCGGGACCAGTTCGTTGGACACCGTCGAGGTCTTCGACAAACTCAGGAGGGCCCCAGATCAGTACATGGCCAACATCTCAGAGGCAGCCATTATGGGAGCAAATTTCGCCCTTGCGCAGGCCAAGTCACTCTATCCTCGGATAGATGTTGACTCAATCGGGGAGGGCTTTGCTGATGGCACCTCAGACGAGCAGGCCTTGGAGTTGATTGAGGAAGCACGGGAGTCGGCCAAGAAAGTCGCTGCTGATGTAGCCGACAACTTTCGCTCCTGATCATTTTGTAGACATTTGTATGTAACTTTCTAATGTGGATTTCTACATATTCAGCTTATTTATGTTAATGCTTTGATCCGAGTCTTTATGTCAAATTTCTTAAGTAATTTTTGTTCGACTGTTACCAAGCCTAAGCTTGATTAGGTCATCAAAAAATTCTCAGTCCTTGTCGATTGAACTCGAATCAAAACATTAAACAATGATAAACCAAACAAGTTGCCGCAGAAAACCATGCTTTATTGACACGTATGCAGCCCCCAACTGTTAACTCAAGAAGTCATCTTGCTTGAGGTTGGCAGTCGAGAATAACATAAAACATAAGGCAATTTAAGCATAGTATCGTCGAAGATGTTCGATGTTCCAAGAGTTCTCCACCATGGATCCGTCTTCACGCTTTAGTCGATATGCTCCTGGCCGAGTCACCTCAGCAATTATATATGGCCCTTCCCATAGTGGAGATAATTTGTGACGGTCCTTGGTGGTCTGGATTTTGCGTAGAACCAAATCGCCGACAATGAAAGTTCACGCCCGAACATTGCGACTGTGGTATCGTCTAAGACCTTGAAGATATCTTTCCGACTGGATCAGGGCTGCCTCACGGGCCTCTTCCAGTCGGGTGAGGTCATCCACTCGGTCTTGATCGTAGTGCTCGTCGTTGAAGCTACGGACTCGAAGAGATTCGTACTCCATTTCATTTGGCAACATGGCTTCTGCCCTGTAAACCAGGAAAAAAGGAGTTTGGCCGGTGGCCCGACTGGGCGCAGTCCGTAATGACCATAGAACCGAGGGAAGCTCTTGAACCCATTTGCCGGCATAAGGACTTAGCCGGTCAAACACTCGGGCCTTGATGCCTTGAAGAACCATGCCATTGGCGCGCTCAACCTGTCCATTGCTTTTGGGGTGCGCGACTGATGCATAGTAGATTTTTATGCTGAAGTCTTCACAGAATTCCTTGCAAATGCCTCCAGTGAATTGAGTCCATTGTCAGTTATAATTCTGTTTGGGACACCAAACCGGTGCACGATGTTGACGATGAAGTCTCGCGCCTTGTCAGCGGTGATCATAGCAACCGGCTTAGCCTCAATCCACTTGGAAAACTTGTCGATTACGACGAACAGATGTGTGAATCCTCCTGGAGCCTTCTTGAAAGGACCGACCATGTCCAAGCCCCATACCGCAAACGGCCAAGATAATGGAATCGTTTGTAGCTCTTGGGCTGGAACATGGCTCTGCCGAGCGAAGAACTAGCAACCTTCACATATTCGGACCACTTTGTCAGCGTCGGAGACCGCCATAAGTCAGAAAAAACCTTGTTTGTAGGCTTTGCCTACCTGGGTGCGTGCTGCCGCGTGACTTCCACATATACCCGAGTGGATATCGTGGAGTAGTTGTAGTCCTTCCTCAGGCGTGATACATCTCATTAGGACTCCAGAAGGGCTCCTCTTGTATAAATCAGAGTCAACCATGACATAAGCTTGACAACGGCGTCAGACTCGTTTCGCCTCATCCTGGTCTTTCGGTAGCTCTTGCTGAGTTAAAAATTTGATGAGCAGTGTCCTCCAGTCGGTGTCAAGCATGGCAACTTGGTTGCAGCTTGCTCGTTGGGAGTTGGTTTTGCTGCAACAGTCGACTCATAGAGATGCTCTACGAAAACGTTTTTTGGAGCAGCTTCTCGCTTGGACCCAAACTGCGCTAACTCGTCAGCTGCCTCATTGTTATGTCTCAAGACATGGGATAGCTCTAGTCCATCAAACTTGTCTTCAAGTTTGCAAACTTCTTGCCGGTAGGCTTCCATGATGTCGTTCAAACAGGACCAGTCTTTCATCACTTGGTTGACGACCAGCTGGGAATCTCCTTTCACGACCAACCATCGTATCCCGAGTGAAACAGCAAGTCGCAGGCCATGCAGCAGGGCTTCGTACTCGGCGACGTTGTGTGAGGCGGAGAAGTAAAGGTGAAGAACATATCTTAGCCTTTCCCCAATCGGGGAGATCAGCACGACTCCTGCTCCCAAGCCAGTGATCCTCTTGGATCTGTCAAAGTGCATGGTCCAGTATTGTAGGTCTTCTCGAGGTACACCTTCTTGTTGTTCGGTCCACTCGGCCAGGAAATCCGCCAGGTCTTGTGACTTTACGGATGTCCTCGCTTTGAAAGTTTTGTCCAGCGGCATCAGTTCTAGGGCCCACTTTGCGATGCCCCCAGTCGCCTCCCGGTTGTGGATGACATCGCCGAGTGGAAAGGAAGTGACAATGGTGACCGAGTGACCCTAAAAGTAGTGCGCCAATTTTCTCGCGGTTATCAGAACACCATATAGCAATTTTTGTACCTGAGGGTAGCGAATTTTGGCTCCTGTCAGCACTTTGCTAATGAAGTAGATTGGCCTTTGAATCTTCTGGACTTATCCTTCTTCCTCACGCTCAACAACGAGAACCGTGCTGACCACTTGGTGGGTTGCTGAGACATATAGTAGCAGAGGTTCCTGAGGCTGGGGTGAGGCTAGGATGGGCGGTGTCGTGAGAAATTCTTTAAAGTCTTCAAAGGCCTTGTGGGCTTCCGTAGTCCATTGGAACTCGTCGATTTTCTTCAGTAACCTGAAGAAAGGCATGCCACGTTCGTCGAGTCGGGAGATGAATCGGCTTAGCGCCGCCATGCAGCCTGTAAGCTTCTGGACATCTTTCTGGTTACTCGGGGGCTTCATATTCAGGATAGCGTTGATTTTCTCTGGATTAGCTTCAATGCTGCGATGGGACACCACGAAGCCGAGCAGTTTGCCTGATGGCACGCCGAAAGTGCACTTCTCCGGGTTCAGCTTCATTCTGAAGGCCCAAATGTTTGCAAAGGTTTCTTCTAAGTCGGCAATCAGGTCTTCCTTCTGCTTGGTCTTGATGACAACATCGTCGACGTAAGCTTCCACATTTTTTCCGATCTGCGTTTGAAAGCATCTTTGAATCATGCGTTGGTATGTGGCTCCGACGTTCTTCAGGCCAAAGGGCATCATGATGTAGCAGTAAGCTCCGAACGGCTTGATGAACGATGTTTTCAGGTAGTCGGATTCCTTCAAGCTGATCTGGTGGTAGCCCGAGTAACAGTCCAGGAAACTCAAGAGCTGGCAGCCGGCTGTTGAGTCCATGACTTGGTCGATTCTAGGCAATCTGAATGGATCTTTGGGGCAGGCTTTGTTGAGGTCGGTGTAGTCAACGCACATGCGCCATTGCCCCGTCTTCTTTCGGACCAGGACTGGGTTAGCCAGCCAGTCGGGGTGGAGAACTTCTTTGATGAAACCGGCAGCTAAGACTTTTGCGAGTTCTTCCTTGATGGCATCTTTTCGATCCTGAGCAAAACAGTGCAATCGTTGTTTGATAGGTTTCGCGTCATCTTTGACGTGTAAAGAGTGCTCGATCACCTCCCGAGGAATTCCAGGCATATCAGATGGTTTCCAAGCAAAAACATCTTTATTATTTTTGAGGAAGGTGACGAGCGCGCTTTCCTATTTATGATCTAGCTCAGCGCCGATTACAGCGGTTTTGGAAGGATCCGATGGATCAAGGAAGATTTTCTTTGTTTTGGCGTCGCCTTGTCCCAACTTGGCTATCTTATTTGCGGGGATTTCACCTTCTGCAGATGTAGATGCAGCCAGTCGGATTTCCTCCTGGCCACGTGATCTCTCACAAGATTGGGTCATGTCGCAACTTTCCTTGTCGTAGGTAAAGGCTTGTTTGGCGTCACTGCGCAGGGTGATGACATCGTTGGGGCCGGGCATCTTCATGCAGAGATAGGTGTAGTGTGGTATCGCCATGAACTTGGCGAGCGCAGGCCTTCCAATGATTGCGTGGTAGGTCGTCTCGAAGTCGGCCGCCTCGAAATTGATCTTCTCCATCCGGAAGTTCTCTCGAACTCCGAAGGTGACTGGAAGGGCGATGTGCCCGAGTGGCATGGATGACAGCCCCGGGATAACTCTGTGGAAGGGGGCTGAGCTTGCCTTCAACTCGGCTCTCGGGATTTGCATCTCGTCCAGGGTCTTGGCGAACAGGATATTGAGGGCGCTGCCCCCATCGATGAGGACGCGCTTTAGCTTGATGTTCCGAACCACTGGGTCTAGTACCAGGGGATACCGCCCCGGGTGAACCACTCGGTCAGGGTGATCCGAGCGGTTAAACGTGATGGCCACCTCCGACCATCGTAGGTATTATGGGACTTCGGGTTGTGTCGCGTTGACCTCGTGGTCCGTTAGCTTTTGCTTCCTCTTGGACTCATTAGCTTGCGGCCCCCTGAAGATGTGATTCAGCTCGCCCACGGGGTCTTGGAAAGGCTCTGAATTTCCAGTCGGGTCGTTCTTCTTGGTACCCAATGGGCCGGCTTCATCAGTCGGCTTTTTGCTCAGTTGTGCCGCATATTGTTCGGCAAACTGCTTGTAGATAAAGCAGTCCTTGGCCGCATGCTTGTGGTTTGGATGATGCGTGCACTGAGCATTCATGATCGCGTCGTAGGACGCAACTCGGGGACGGCGTTGGGAGTTGGACGTCGTGGCAACCAGGTCCTCAGGCCGGCGCTTGCGATTTTTCTGGCCCTGATTGTTGTTGCCATTATCCTTCTTAGGATGTCGGCTTCCTCCCGACTGCTTGTCGTCCCTTCTGTCAGGCCGATCTTGCTACGCCGCCTTGATTGCGTCGTTGGATTTGGCGTAGGAGTTCGCTGTCTCGAACATTTGCTTCACCGTCTTCGGTGGCTTACGCCCAAACTTTCTGATCAGCAACTCATCACGGACTCCCTTCTGGAAGGCGGCGATGATGATGTCGTCGGTGATGTTGGGGATCTTGTTGCGCTTTTTCGAGAAGCGCCGGATGTAGTTCTTCAGTGGCTCGTTTGGCTTCTGGATGACATTGTAGAGGTCAAAGTGGGTCCCAGGCCTTTCAAAGGTGTCCTGGAAATTGGCGATGAAGTGATCCCGTAGTTCACTCCACGAGCTAATTGAGCCTCTCGGCAAGCTCGTGAGCCAGTTCCTGGCTGAGTTGTCGAGGGCGACAGGCAGGTAATTGGCCATAGCCTTGTTGTCACCTCCTACTACGCGGATGGTGAGGGTGTACACGGTCAGCCACGACTCGGGGTCGGTCTTTCCATCGTACTTCTCAATTCCTGTCGGCTTAAAACCACTCGGCCAATGTACTCGGTGCAGGTCCCGTGTGAACGCAGGTACTCCATCGTCATTGTTGTTGGCGATCTCCTTCGATCTTCGTGGGAGCGCTGATCTCGTTCTTGATAACGTCGATCAAGGACTTCCCGCAGATCACTCGGCGGGGTCCTTGGTAGGCTGCTTCGGTAGTCGGAGTTGTTGCTGCGGCAGACCCGGTCGTGGACGGGTGATCATCCCATCCGCTTTTCGCGGGAGTCGGCCGATTGCTCTTGATGCTTCCGTGTGGCCTCATGGCGGGGGTCTCTTGACCTAGTGGCCATCCGATCTTTTTCGGGCCTCCTGTAATCCTTCGACCGCAGCGGCGGAAGTTGGCTTCTGTCGGGCGTTTCTGCCACGGACTCTGTCGGCCTCTGTGCTGAGGTGGAGGGAGAGCAGTTGGCTGTAGCCGCGACGATGGTCTTGATCTTGTCCAAGATGGGCGTTACCGTAGTGGGTGCCGTCTCGATAATAGTGTCGAGGAGGGTAAGGGCGGCAACGGCGTTCTGTTGAGGCGTCTGGAAGATGTTGGTGTTGTCGACTCGTGTCTGAATTATGGCCTCCCGAGCGGATCGTCTGGTCGCCCTCAGGTCTCGCTTTCTCCTTTCAGCTTCCTCCTTGCGCCTATTCTCGTCTTCTGCCAGCTTGCGCTCCTACTCAAGCCTGGCTTGTTCTTCCTCTGCGACCCTGCGGGCCATGGCTGAGTCGGTCTCGGCCACCTCAGCCATGAGAACGTTGAAGCACTTCGGCTCGTAATCCTTGTCGCAGTCGGAGTCATTGGCCACGTCCGAGGAGATGCCGTAGAGATCGTCGAAGCCTGAAGAGCTGAGGTACTCATCGAGCTCCGTGGATGAGCATGACCCGAACGGTTGGAGGAGGACGGCGACTTCCCTTGAGCCTGGGTTGCTTGACTGGATCGCTCCAGTCCGGGTTGTAGCTTGATGATGGGGGTTCCTCCGAGTGGGTCGATTTTGACTCGGAGGAGAGGAGTTTGCAATAGATCTCAGTGGCGTTTGGTAATCCAAACGGTGCCAAGAGGGTTTCTCCTCCCGAGTGAATTGATTCCGACGGGGAGGTCAGAAGATGGCTGTAGATCTCAGCGGCGTTCGGTAGTCCGAACGGCGCCGAGTGGATTCCTCCTTCCGAGTGGATGAACTCCATCTTGGAAGTCAGAAATTTGTCGTAGATCTCAGCGTTGTTTGGCAACCCGAACGGCGCCGAGTGGATTCCTCCTTCCAAGTGGGTGGACCCCAATTCGGAAGTCACAACCTTGTTGTAGATCTCAGCGTTGTTCGGTAGCCCGAACGGCGCCGAGCGGGTTCCCCCTCCCGACTGGTCCGAATCCGAGTCGGGGAAGGAGAGCTTGTTGAGTCCTTTGGCGGCGAAGTCATCGATGCCTGACGAAGATCCCATCGTGCTTGCCGGCAAGATTGAAGAAGAAGAAGTCTTGACGTGCGGGCCCCTACCTGGCACGCCAACTGTCGAAACTTGGTTTCGGCAATAGAAATTTGGGGGTGCAGTCAAGATCGCCAAGCTCGATGGGTTAAGTGGAAAACAAGGTTTAGACAGGTTCACGCCCTCTCGTGAGGTAATACCCTACTCCTGTTTCAGGGATTCGATCCGCCGAGTGTTTATTGATCTCAAGATCTGTTGCTCCTAAAGCTGATATGTCTGATCTCTTAAATCTGATATCCCTCAAGGGACGCCCCTTACCCCCCTTATATAGTCTCAGAGGGCGGGCATTCAAGTCAAAAACCTTATCATACTCTAAGTCGGTTTCCTCAATCTTACCAAACCGTGACTATGATCCGTTGCCTTATCTAATCGGCAACGTAACACCCAAGTCATTGCTGGTTTACATAATTAGTAGGCGTAACCTACCCCTATTCCCAGTCAGATAAGCTTGTCATGTGGGTATCCGATTGCCATAATCTCCACACTTATTTTGCTAAGTCCATAAAAAGGATTTCTATAGATAAATTTCCTACTGTGTGTAGTTGTTTTTGTCCCACAATACTAAAGTTTATAATTTGGTGAATCTAACAAATTTTGTCCCAAGTCAAAATGTGCTATTTTCAATTTCCTATGAATTTCCAAAGTTAGGCAATTTCTTTGATGAAAAACCCTCCTTGGATTTAATCTTTAATCCGCGTGGGCCCTACGTGTCAGTGGCTGTTTAACGTTTAAACCGTTCAACTTGGCACCTGACTAGTGGGTCCCGTATGTCAGTGGCTCAGTGAGGGAGAGAAAGTAGAGCAGAGCGCACGTCGACGGTGAACGGCGGTCGGTCAGCGGTCGCGACCAAAAGAGAAAACATAGTAGAGATTACGGCGAAGCTATCGGTGGTTCTCTCGCACGCTACCATGGCCGGAATGGTCATCGGCGACGGAGCGGGCAGTGTCGTGGTTCGGGTAGGTAATGCATGTACATTTTGGGCAATGATCTATTCACGCATGCGCAATATAGAGCATCTACGGGCCACTAGGGAGCTTACCGAGCGAAGACTTGGCTCTAGCGAGGTCTAGATGAGGATGGCACCGTGCAACGTTGTCGATGTTGGAGATCGACACGCGGGGATCCGAGGGACCCCCTTTTTCAGTTCGGCACAGGGAAGCGGTGAATCTAGGCCTAAACTCTCGGTAAGGATGGGGTGAAGCCAGTAAAACCCGGAAAAAATCAAGATAGCGAGGACACAAAGGATTTATACAGGTTCAGGCCACCTCTGAGGTGTAATACCCTACTCCTGTTCTTTGTGTAATATGAGGAATGGATTACAGGGACAGTGATGGTATTCTCCCTAGGGATGCCGGAGGTGGACAAGGAGTTGCTAAGAACTAGATGTTGCTCAGGAGACTGATGAACCGAAGGAACCACTGAACCGCCAGAACCTCTCTTATGATGGACTTGGGCATCCTTTTATAGTGCAAGGGGAACACCACAGTAGTCCTGATTTTCTCTACTTCGCTCCACGTGAGGGGGCGGTTTTTGCCTTGTCTTGTCGGAGAAGCTACCCCCATCTTTGTCCCTGTGGCCGCGTCACGGAGTTGGCGAAAAAAAGCGGGCGTCGTGGCAGCCATGTTGCTGACGCGGGGATGGGCCGGCCTACCTACTCCAGTAGGGCCTAATGGTCAGTGGCCCTGCTCCTGGGTAGGTGCTGACGCAACACCCCCTACGCTCACGCTCTCTCTCCCACGCGGCCGCCCAACGCATTTAACGCGACTAGACGGGGCGTGAGGGAGGTGTGTGTGGAGTGGGCCCGCTGCCATTAAATGAGGTAGTTGGCAGTTGGACTCGCTCCTCTCTCAGAGAGGTGCGGGGTGAGGGACGGGGGGTCCGGGTGATCCCGGACCCTGCCGCTTGGGAATACGGTGGCCTCCGGGCAGCCCCCGGGCCAGCCCCACTTCGGGTGGCCACGTGGCCGCCCATGGCCGCGACCCACTTGAGCCGTCCAGGGCATATCTCTGGCACGCCTTAGCGGGCGAAGGCGCCCTCTTTTTTCAAATATTGTATCTCCAACATACCCCCGGGCCCATATCACCGACAGTAGCCCCCGGCGTTGACCGGGACCGAGTCGGGTTCGGGCGCGGTTAACGCCATTTCCTTGAGGGTGTAGGCCCGGGCGCTGGATGCGCCTCTCCATAGCGGGAGGCCAGTACGCGACAGCTGATGCCGCGCTAGGCCAAGCTTTCTTCGGACGGGGGGCGAGTTTATTCGGGCCGCGCACGTGGGGGCCTATCAAAACCGCCTGGCTCTCTCCGCCCCGCGTAGTGCGCCTGGTGGCCCCGAAACCCCAGGCGGCGCGAAATCCAAGCGGCGTGGGAACCAAAGGGGATGTGAAAAATGACGGGGCGCGGAGCCGAGGGGGCGCGTCGTGTGGTAGTGGGGCGAAATTTATGTCGTGGAATTCGAGGGGGCCGTGTTTGCTTATAAAAACAGATCCGCAAGAAGGGGGATCAGTTTCTACGCTTTCCACAGCCATCGCCTCTCGTCTTCTCAGCGCCCTTGCTCCCTTCGCCTCCTTCCTCTCGCTTCTGGCTTCCTTCTCTGCACTTCAGCGCCCACCCTTGAGATGGCCCGCGATTCGCCTCTGGAGCTAGGGAGCGTGCTCCCCAAATCCCTGGTCCGCACCACGGAGGCTCGCAGCCTC
This sequence comes from Oryza australiensis, assembly GCA_019925245.2. Lineage (NCBI taxonomy): Eukaryota > Viridiplantae > Streptophyta > Magnoliopsida > Poales > Poaceae > Oryza > Oryza australiensis. The sequence continues at coordinate 2,441,751 of JAIFGZ020000436.1, forward strand.
TTCAACAAATACCTGCCGCGCGGCACGCGCAGCAGCGCCGATGTCCCAGAGGAGCGGCCCCCCAGGAGGATGGTGTTCTTCGCCTCCTTCGCCATGGTCGGGCTGGTGCTGCCCTTCTCTCGCTTCTTCCTTGACGTGCTGGAGTTCTACGACCTCCGGCTGCACCACCTCACCCCCAACGCCGTCTTCTACCTCGCCGTGTTCGCCTACACCTGCGAGATGTTCGTGGGGGTAATGCCCTCACTGCATCTTTTTCAGCAGTTCTTCCGGGTGTGCCGGGCGGGCTCCCCCGGCGCGGTCGGGTACGTGGCGATCCAGCCGCGGAAAAACAGGACCGTCGGCACCCCCTCATCGACATCCACCCCCGCTCCAGGTGGGAGAACTGGAGGGCCTTCTGGTTCTACACCAGCCTGGGCGACCACCCCCGCCTTTCCCTTCCGATGGGAATCCTGGTGAACCAGAGGAACTGGGCGGCGCGTCCGCGAGCCGGGAGGGAGCTGGACGGGGTGCAGGAGCGGATCAGCTACCTCCGGAGGGGGCCTGTCCAGCCACGCCGTCTTCCGGGATTTCCAGATGAGGCGCATCGCGCCGCTGTAGGAGAGGCCACGTCCCGCCCACATGTACACGGGCTTCAATGATGACATGCGGACTCATGTGGGTGCCATCTATAATTGGGACGAGAAGGACCTCACGATCCTAGTCCGCCGCACCCTCGGGGTCACGGCGATGGACCTGACGCAGCTCCCGCCCGGGTTGGTGCCGCTGTGCCAAGATTCGACGCGCCCGGAGATCCTGCACGCGCTGCAAGTAGTGGGCAACGGCGTGGGCTCATCGTCGGCGCCGAGCGTTGCCCCGGGGGGTGGCGACGACGACTACGACGACGCCAACGATCAAGTGCCCATCGGGCTGCTGGGCCGCCAGGGTGTAGGCAGAAGTGGATCGGGGGCCCCGGACCCGAAGGGGAAGAGGAAGAGGTCAGATGAGGACCCTGCACCTCCCCCATCTCCCCCACGCGGCGGCGGTGCAGAGCGCACCGCCCCTCCCCACAGGCCTGGAGGCGCGCAGGCGGCGGGCTCGGCCCCAAGGGCCACTCCGTCAGGGGCCAGAATGGCCACGGCGACGGCGACGACGGCGACGGCGGAGGCCGAGCGCACGCCCACAGCGGGTGCGCCATTGGCGGGGGCCGGCCGCGACGCTCGAGTGGCGGCCGGGGCAGCGAGCAACAGCCCCACAAGCCCCCTAGGCGGCCCTGCGAGGAAGAAGCGGGCCATCTCCCGGGTTTCCTGGGACTTCGACGCCTCCCGCAGGTAACGCCTTGTAGATACGTATGCGCCCTGTGGGCCTTGTGTTTTTTGTCTTGTGTTTTGTTTCCTTACTGTGTTTATTTTTGCTTCCAGCCACGAACACCGGCATTTTTGCCCCAGGGTTATACCCAAGGACGGTTCTGCCTCTGGCTCGACGGGGGAGATGCAGGAGAGATCCAGGGCGTTTGAGCCCTCCGGGTCCGGGTCGCCCCTTACGGGTTCGGGCCCGGATCCGGTGCGATCTGAGGAGGGGGCCCACCTAGGCGCCGGGGCGTCAGTCACCCACGAGGAGCAAGTCGGGGGCGTCCCCGACATAGAGGAGGCAGCGGCGGGCGGCGGAGAGCGGCCCCAGGGGTCCCTTCCACGGCAACCATCGCAGCCGACATGACAGCCATCGCCCGCGTCACGCCGTACAGCGCCGTCGCCCCGCCGGCCAACATTAGCTCTACCGGTGTCGACCCACCGCAAGCCCCCGACGCGGGGGGCGACTTCACCGGAGGGCGGGGCAGCGCCGACGGGCAAAGCAGCGACGGGTGGCTCTGGCCATGCGGCGCCTTCGGCTTCCCGCTCCGCGCAGGTGGCCGACCCCAGCTCGAGCTCCTACTCCGAATCCGGGGGCGCTCGGTCCGGGTTCATTGCCGCCCTGGACACCGAGCCCCTCGTCGGGTCGCAAGAGCGGGCAAGGGAGATTGTGTCCAGGGCACTGGAGGAGGCCAACGCGGTTTCCTTGCAGGGGCTCTGGGCCCAGGTACAGGCCCTGGCTACAAGGGAGGTTGCGGTGGCGCGGCGGGACGCCGATGTTGACGAAGGTCGTTGGGAGCTGGCGGCCACTGCGAGGGTGGAGGGCCTCGTCCGCAGGCGGGAGCTGGCGGAGATCGAGCGACGCCAGGAGGAGCTCAACCAGGTGTTCGAGGACACCGTCGTTGAGCGGCACGCCACCGACTTCCGCGAGCATGTCGCTGCCGCCGCAGAGGAGAGGGTCCGTACCACCGCCGAGAGGTTCATCCGCGACCTCAACGAGCGCGCCCAAGGGCTCGACCAGTGTGAGCGCACCTTGCACGATGCTGAGGCCGTCGCTGCCGGCACCGACGTCGAGCTCCAGGCCCGCGAGGCCGGCCTGGCAGAGCGGGAGAGGGCCCTAGAGGCGGTGTGGCGGGTGGTCGAGGACCGGGAGGCCGCCGTTGCCAGGGCCGAGGAGGACTTCGTCGCGCGGGAGGCGAACGTGGTGGCCCAGGAGAAGGCCATCGCGGAGTGCGAGGCCGCTGTGGAGGGGCGCGAGGTGACGGTGCTAGAGGCCCAGGAGGAGGCCTCGCGGTGCCTGAAGGCCATCATGGAGCGCGAGCAGCTGCTCGCCGCCGCCTCGGGCCGCCGGCAAAACGAGCTGGAGCGGTGGGAGCAGGACTTGACCGCCCGGGAGCAGGCGGTCGTCGACGCGGAGGCGTAGGTGCGGAAGCCCCCGTCGGCCCCACGCTCCAGTGACGCGGCGCCGGAGCTAGAGGAGGCACACCGCCGGATTGCGGAGCTGGAGCACACCTTGGATTTGGGGCTCCGGGTCATGGCCTCATCCGTTGAGCGCCTTCGGGAGGCGGCCCGCGAGGTGGGGGTTATCCGTCCCCTCACCGGCATCCCTACCCTAGGGGATTAGCCACGCACATAGATGAGCTAGTTGAGGGGATAAAGAGGGTGCCGGAGGAGGTCGACGAAGTGGCGAAGGAGTCGTCGTACGACTTGTCCCGCCATGTTGCGACGCTCATCCTGGCGAGCTACCAAGCCCGCGACCCCAGCTTCGACCCCTACATCCCCACCGAGGACTTCCCCGAGGGCACCGAGGAGGCCGCTCGTCTTCGCGTCAAAGATGTCGTCAACTCCATTATGGTGGGCTTTGACGGCACTCCGGCGTCGTTCCAGCTCGCCCTCCGCGAAGACTCGTTGGATGAAGATCACCCGGAGGACGCCCCTAGCAACCCGCCGGCCGCCTAGGACTCCCCCGCCCCTTTTTTGCTCTTATCTGTATTTGCGCATAAAGACATTGCAATATTGTTTATAATACTAGTACACTTGCCTTTATCGTGTTGGACTTGTATTGCGACAGCCCATCGTGGCTGCTTCTGATGATTCGTATGTGTATGTATATATGTTGGGAGCCCCCGGCCAACTTAGCGCACACGAAGTGGTGGTTAGTTGGCCCGAGCCCCTGCCTGTTTGCTTTCCTGCAATGGTAGTTCAACTTTTAGTTAGCGTAGCCATTGCAAGAATGCGGTAGCATGGTCTCCCGCCATGATTCGTCCCATGTAGCTAGGCGCTGGTCCGGGGTTCGGGCGGCGTGCGTCGGCCGACGGCTGGTGCCTTCCTCAGGGTTTCGGGTAGGAGCGAAGGCATAAAAAGGCCAGCGGTGGCAGCGGCAACGGGGGGTTCGGGACAGGCATTTTAGTACGCACCCGAGCCCCCAGGCGTTGACTACCCCCAGGCATGATAGTATGCAGCATCGCCCTACCTTCAACGCCCTTAGGGCTCTCAGGCTAAGGCGGGCAAGGCCAGAATACCACTGGAAACCAGCATCCGCAGCTCATGTTTCAGCACATGGGGGAAAACACACCACAAGTATGGACTTTGCAATAAAAGCATAGGGAATGTAACAGCGAACTCATTGTTCATGCCACTGGAAGTAGTGGATGAAATTTCATGTATGTTTCAGCACACCATGCGACTTATGGGTAGAACTTGCGCAGGTGGGAAATGTTCCACGGGTTCGGCAGCGGGGTGCCGTCCTCTGTGGCTAGGCGAACTGCTCCCGGACGCGGGGTGCTGATAACCTTGTATGGCCCCTCCCACATCGGGGATAATTTGCTCAGCCCCGCACGCGTTTGCACGCGACGCAGGATGAGATCATTGACCTGCAGCGCCCGGGGGCTGACTTTGTGTTGATGGTAGCAGCGGAGGCTCTGCTGGTAGCGGGCCGTGCGAAGCGCTGCCCGACGCCGTCTTTCTTCCAGGTAATCTAGGTCGTCGCGTCACAGCTGCTCTTGATCTGCTTCGGTGTATAACGTGGCTCGGGGCGATCTCAGGGTGAGCTCGGAAGGCAAGACCGCCTCGGCTCCATACACCAAGAAGAAAGGTGTTTCCCCGGTGGCACGGCTCGGTGTTGTCCGATTGGCCCAAAGGACCACAGGCAGCTCGTCAGTCCATGAGTCCCTATGCTTCTTGAGCACGTTGTAGGTCTTCGTCTTGAGGCCTTTAATTATTTCTGTGTTTGCACGCTCGGCCTGACCGTTGCTTTGGGGGTGGGCGGGCGAGGCGAAACAGAGCTTGATGCCCATATCATCGCAATACTCACCAAACAGCTCACTCATGAACTGGGTGCCGTTGTCGGTGATGAGCTTGTTGGGGACCCCGAACCTTGTCGTGATGCCTGTCATGAACCGCACAGCCGAATGCTTGTCGACGACGCTGACTGGATAGGCCTCAGGCCACTTGGTGAATTTGTCCATGGCGACATATAGAAACTTGCAGCCGCCCCGCGCCTGCTTGAATGGGCCCAGGAGGTCCAGCCCCCAAACCGCGAACAGCCACAAGAGCGGGATGGTCTGAAGGGCCTGAGCCGGCAGGTGCGTCTGCTTGGTGTGGAATTGGCATGTTCGGCACCGCCGCACGAGGTCTGTTGCATCCTCCAGCGCGGTGGGCCAGTAAAATCCTTGGCAGAATGCCTTTCCCACCAAGGTTTGGGAGGTTGAGTGCCCCACATTCACCTCCATGGGTCTCGGCTAGGAGCTCGAGACCCTGTTCCCGAGTGATGCATTTCATGAGCACTCCGTTGGCACCGCGTCGGTAGAGTGTCCCTTCTACCAACACGTACCTTTTGGAGGTCCGGGCAATGCATTCGCTTTCCTCGCATTGCTCGGGCAATGACACGTCTGGCAGGTACGCATGGATTTCCGAAATCCAAGCCACCTGGCGCGTGATGTCGGCTCCGGCAGGGCCAGGCTGTGGCTGGCCCGCCGGGTCCGGGACGTCGGGATCAGCCGATTCCTGCCCTTGGGGCGGTTCGGGGTGCGCCGATGGCTCTGTGAGACTTTCTTCAAACGCGCCTGGCGGGGCTGGGGCTCGCGCGGACGTGGTCCTAGATAGCTCGTTCGCCAGGGTATTGTCTCTTCTGGGAACATGGCGCAGCTCAAGGCCATCGAAATGGCGCTCCATACGCCGTACTTCCTTGACATAAGCTTCCATCTGGGGGTCGGTGCATTCGTACTCCTTGGAAACCTGGTTTACAACCAGCTGGGAGTCCCCGAGGACTAGCAGACGGTGGATGCCCATGCCTGCTGCTGCTCGCAACCCTGCTAGAAGCCCTTCATATTCGGCCATGTTGTTGGTTGCCCGGAAGTCAAGCCGAACGATGTACCGGAGCACGTCGCCCGTTGGATAAGTAAACGCCACGCCTGCCCTGGCCCCGTGCAAGGTTAGTGAACCATCAAAGTTCATCACCCAACACACGGTCCCTCGGTCGCGATCCACCGCACTCTCGGGTTCACCCGGGGGCGGATCGCTGTCGGCCGTGGGCGTCCATTCCGCCATGAAATCGGCCAAGGCCTGGCTCTTGATTGCATGACGGGCTTCGAAATGCAGGTCAAATTCTGACAATTTGATAGCCCACTTGACTACCCGTCCGGTGCCCTCTCGGTTATGCAGGATTTACCCGAGGGGGTAGGACGTGACTACCGTTACCCGATGCGCTTGGAAATAATGGCGCAGCTTCCTGGAAGCCATGAGCACAGCATAGAGCATTTTCTGGGCTTGCGGGTAACGTGTCTTTGCGTCCCGTAGCGCCTCGCTGACAAAGTAGATCGGCTGCTGCACCTTGGTCCGGGTCTTGGCTACTTTGCAGCGACAGGTTCGGGTGCACCGGGGCGGGTTACCTCGGTGTCCGGAGCCGCCGGGCCATCGCCTTCCCTGGGGCCCTCTGGGCTGCTCTGAATGGAAGGGACCTCGGGAGCCCTCGGACTAGGGGACCGGGTGGCTCCCTGAAGCTCGGGGGGCCATAGGCCGCCTCCGGGTTCGGGTGCTTCCTCGGCCAACACCGTTCCGAGGTTTCCTGCCTCCGGGTTTGGTGGGGCTGGGGGCGACTGAGAGTCTAGCTCGTCATCAAGCTCCACAACCAAAGCCACACTAATCACTTTGGGAGTTGCCGCCAAATACAAAAGGAGGGGTTCTCCTTCAAGAGGTGCTACCAATACAGGCGGTGAGGAGAGATAACGCTTGAGCTCGCCCAAGGCCTTCTCTGCTTCATCCGTCCAAGTGAAGGGGCCAGTTCGTTTTAGTAGCTTAAACAGAGGGAGCGCCCGCTCTCCTAGTCTTCATATAAAGCGACTCAGGGCAGCTACACAACCAGTAATTTTTTGCACGTCCTTGAGTTTCCTAGGGGGCGCATCTCCTCTACCGCTTTTATTTTGTAGGGTTGGCCTCAATGCCTCGGGCAGAGACCAAAAACCCTAACAGTTTGCCTGCCGGTACCCCGAACACGCATTTTTCTGGATTCAGCTTCATGCGAGAGGACCGGAGGTTATCAAATGTCTCAGCCAAGTCTGGGAGCAAGGTTCTTTGGTCCCGGGACTTGACTACAAGATCATCGACATATGCCTCAACATTACGCCCTATTTGGTTTTTCAACATGATACGGACACCACATTAGAAAGTGGACATGGCATTCTTTAAACCAAAAGGCATAGACATGTAGCAAAAGGTACCCACAGGGGTAATAAATGCAGTTTTCCCCTCATCCTCTACGGCCATGCGGAACTGATGATAACCAGAGTATGCATCTAGGAAACACAAGAGGTCGCACCCCGCAGTGGAGTCGACTATCTGGTCTATTCAAGGTAGAGGGTAAGGGTCTTTAGGACATGCCTTCTTGAGGTCGGTGTAGTCGATGCACATGCGCAGCTTGTGGTTGGCCTTCGGGATGACCACCGGGTTAGCCAAGCACTCTGGATGCAGCACCTCCCGGATGAAGCCGGCCTCCTGGAGCCGGGTCACCTCTTCGCGGATGAACGCCTGCCGCTCCGGGGCCTGCCGCCTCACCTTCTGCCGGACCGGTCATGCATCCGGTCGTACTGCAAGTCGGTGCTCAATCACCTCCCTGGGGACTCCGGGCATGTCCGATGGCTTCCAAGCAAACACATCGGCGTTAGCCCACAGGAAGGAGACGAGCGCGTCTTCCTATTTGGGGTCCAAGCCGCCGCCAATCTTGGAAGTCTTGGACGGGTCATTGCCCAACTGGATAGACTTGATTACCACCTCCAGCTCGCGGCTGGGCCATCATGGCCGCTCGTCGCCCCCTGAGGGGCTCCTCCTGCAGGAGGGCCGCTGCGGCCGCTCGCCGAGCAGTTGCGCCTCCTGACGAGGAGGCACAGTCGTGAGCCCGCCCCATGCGACGCTCGTCGTGGCGCTGCTCGATGCGAAGGCGGGCGTCCCGTTCTGCGTATAGCAGATCTCGGGGTGCCTCTGGTTGGGCTGCAGCCGAGAGGCTCCCCTCCGCTCTCGCGGCAGCTGCTGCCCTTCGAGCTTGTCGCTGAGAGGATGAGCTCACCGCGGTATGTGAACCGCGCGGTTGGTGGCTGGAGGAAGCATGGTCAGCGGCCAGCTGACGCTGGGCCGTGCCTACCAGCTTAGCCACGTCATCGAACCAATGCTTGGCATTGGATCCGTCGCCCGGAGTGACCGGGGGGTGGCGCAAGAGAGCTTCCGCCGCCTGAAGGGCGCCCTCAGGCGTGCCAAACTCCAGGCGACGATGGACGTCCCCGGCGAGGTTCGCCGGCACGCCCGCTCGGGTGTGGCCTAGATCCCGCAGAGCGTTGACAGCCATGCGGGATGCCTCGGCCCCCTCCGCCCACAGCCAGACGTTTCAGCGGGGGCGGAGAAGGTGGCGCGGCCCGCCGCCACCGTTGCCATCGAGGCGGTGAGGGAGACGAAGGTCCTTCCTCCCTCTGAGCGGAGGTGGCGGAAGTTGGGGCTGTGCCAGCCCGCGTCAACCTCCTCGGCCGCCCTGTTGGCCACGTCGCACTCGCGGGTAGCGCGGGAGCCAAGTGCAGACCGCAAGATGTGGCCGTATACCATGGTGAGGATGGGGAGAGGGAGTTTTTTTGGCGGAAGATGGAAGGAACACGGGGGTTTAAACCCAAATGCAGTGCGCTCCCCCTACCTGGCGCGCCAGCTGTCGATGTCGGAGATCGACACGCGGGGATCCGAGGGACCCCCTTTTTCGGTTCGGCACAGGGGAGCGGTGAATCTAGGCCTAAACTCTCGGTAAGGATGAGGTGAAGCCAGTAAAACCCGGAAAAAATCAAGATAGCGAGGACACAAAGGATTTATACAGGTTCAGGCCACCTCTGAGGTGTAATACCCTACTCCTGTTCTTTGTGTAATATGAGGAATGGATTACAGGGACAGTGATGGTATTCTCCCTAGGGATGCCGGAGGTGGACAAGGAGTTGCTAAGAACTAGCTGTTGCTCAGGAGACTGATGAACCGAAGGAACCAATGAACCGCCAGAACCTCTCTTATGATGGACTTGGGCCTCCTTTTATAGTGCAAGGGGAACACCACAGTAGTCTTGCTTTCCTCTACTCTGCTCCACGTGAGGGGGCGGTTTTTGCCTTGTCTTGTCGGAGAAGCTACCCCCATCTTTGTCCCTGTGGCCGCGTCAAGGAGTTGGCGGAAAAAAGCGAGCGTCGTGGCAGCCATGTTGCTAACGCGGGGATGGGCCGGCCTACCTACTCCAGTAGGGCCTAATGGTCAGTGGCCCTGCTCCTGGGTAGGTGCTGACGCAACACCTCCTGCGCTCATGCTCTCTCTCCCACGCGGCCGCCCAACGCATTTAACGCGACTAGACGGGGCGTGAGGGAGGTGTGTGCGGAGTGGGCGCGCGGCCATACTACGGTCACAGTCAAAGACTTTATGCCCTCTTTGCCTCGTGACGGGCAAAAAGGGTGATGATGAGAGCGGATGACAGGCGCGCCTCACATCGCATTGAATGCAGCGGGGCAGGCGCCCAGCCTCTCTCTCTTTGGGCATTAAATGAGGTAGTTGGCAGTTGGACTCGCTCCTCTCTCGAGAGGTGCGGGGTGAGGACGGGGGTCGGGTGATCCGGACCTGCCGCCGGGGTCGGGTGATCCCGGACCACTGCCCTCAGGAATACGGTGGCCTCCGGGCAGCCCCCGGGCCAGCCCCTCTTGGGGTAGCCATGTGGCCGCCCATGGCCGCGACCCGCTTGAGCCGTCCAGGGCATATCTCTGGCGCGCCTTAGCGGGCGAAGGCGCCCTCTTTTTTAAAATATTGTATCTCCAATATTCCCCCGGGCCCATATCACCGACAAACGTCCTGAAGTAGTGGTGGCCTTCGTCCCGAGCGATCATCGACAAAGCGTCTCAGTGGTCAGCTGTTAAAACCAAGTGTGGGACTTTAATCTAGGGGACCTAGTGTTGTTCTAAGTAAAAGGAATTGACCCATGGCTTACCAGGGAGGAAAAAAGATGGGGTCGACGACGGCGGCCAGAGTTGGGGAAGAAAAGGGGAATTTCTTCCACAGAGCGATTCACGGTGATCCCTTCATTTTTAACCAATGTCAGACATTGGGTAGCATGGTGGCGAAAGGATTCGGCTAGAGATTTACCGTGGAAGGCTGGCGACGTGCGAGCTCACTGCGGCGGTCGACATAGAGCGCGTTGTTCATGTGCCTCGTCTCGGTGGCATTCCCAATCGTCGGCTACATTATTTGGAATGGAAATGGGTCATCAGAGAGAGCAAAGAACAAGGATCTGGGAACACGCATTGATTGGGAGAGAACTTCACCGAGCGTCAATGGCGACGGGAGTTTTGCTTGCCGACAGCGAGGTTTCTTTGGTCGTTCTCAGCGCTCTCAAGGTGGACAGCCTTGGTTTCTTCGTGGAACGAGACAAGGGTGAGATAAAGGTAGCAACGGTTGGCCGGTTGGGCTTAAATATTGTTGCCGGCGATGGAGGAGAGGCGAGCCCGTAGGCTTGCCACGCAGCCGACGCGCGCTCCCGCATACCACGCAGCCGACGCGTGCTCTCGCGCGTGGCGCGCGTGTTCTGGCGAATGGGACCAGTGGATATCGGTGTGTCACTAGCTCCTTGGCCCCACCGGTCAGTATGGCCCACATGGCGGTGAGTGAAAGCGAAGGAGAAGTGGAATTCCGAAATTTTGTCGAGTTACAATGGTGACTTTACCACTTTAGGCTTCATTTAAGTACACTTCCAAGCCAAATTTGGGGTGGTGCCCAATGGCAAATTTGTAAAGCATGACTCAGTCTATAATACGCCAAATCTCACCACCTCAAGTTTGCTGGATTGTTCTCGGCATTAATTCAAAGTTAGCTCCAGAACACAGTTTGCAGGCTAGACATTTAGGAAAATTCAAAAGGGTTAAGTCTAGATTTTTGTTTAAATTTTCTAAATTTAAACAAAATTTAAACAATTTAGAAAAATTTAGAAATTTTGTTTAAATTTTTGGATGAAAATTTATATCCCTAATATGCTCATGCAACTTTCTTATATGCACAATATCGAACATACGCATCTCACTCAAGGGAAACTTTTGGTTCATAATTACATCTTACTTTTATTCTTGATCTATCATATACAGGTTTTTGGTGGGATGTTACAAATGGACAGGCAGAAGCATCCAACAAAAGTTTGATTAAGTTGATAAAGAGAAAGATTTCTGAATATCCAAAGCAGTGGCACAGCCGATTGGCCGAATCATTATGGTCTTATCGGATGGCTTGTCATGGATCAATCCAAGTACCTCCTTACAAATTGGTCTATGGGCATGAAGCTGCACTGCATGGGAAAGTGTCATCGGCTCAAGAAGGATTCAATTGCAAGACGAGTTGATAGCCGATGATTATCACAACCTAATGGTGGATGAATCGGAAGACTTGGTTTTATCCAGAATGCGTGCTTTGGAAAAGGTGACCAGGGACAAAGAAAGGGTTGCTCGTCATTATAACAAAAAAAGTTGTACCTAAATTATTTTTAGAAGGCGAGCTAGTTTAGAAATTGATATTGCTGATTGGTACTAGAGATAATAAATTCGGCAAATGGTCACCTAACTGGGAAGGGCCCTTTAAGATCCACAAATGTGTTTCCAAGGGAGCCTACATGCTATAAGGATTGGATGGAGAGGTGTTCAGAAGGATTCTAAATGGAAAATATTTGAAGAAATATTATCATAGTATATGGATCAACTCATGATTGAGTTGTTTTGAGCCGATACATGGTAGCCGATGTGTTTACATCGCCGTTAGATGGTCGATATCACTCATATCGCCCTTAGTCATTTTATTTTATCATAATCGGTTGTGCTCTACCGATCTGTGGTGGCCGATATAAGTTATGTCGCCCTTAGTCATTTTCTGTTATAATCGGTTATGATTTTCTGCTCATAAATGATGGCCGATTTCGCGTGTTTTCCTCGAGTTATAATTTTACCAATGATCGGTTGACATTGTAAAATTAGGGGGCATATATACACACACAAGTGAAATCAAGTGGGCTTCAAAAAAATTTTGTGGACTTCAAAAAATCTGCAGAATAGAATCGATAGAAATTAAATCATAGGATGTGGAGCCGATTATACAAAGTTGCTAACGCGACATATTATATTAAGTGTTTGCAGGAGTTCACAAAATGTCTAAGTCCTGAACTATTACAACCGGCTTAATGAGATAGATAGTCATTTATGGCCGATATTGCTTTGTGTCGGACTTGATCAACTTCTTCTATGGCCTTAGCATCGGCTGCTGTTAACACTGGAATTTGGTAATAAGGTCCGTGAGTCCTAAGGAAGCAAGGTGGAATCAGAATCGGCTGAGGTCAGGGGTTGTATCGGCTGAAAGAGTAATCGGCTGCAGGGCTGGTCGGCTGGGAATGGGTTGAATGGAACAGCCGACGGCCGATTCCAAGTTTAAAAGAGATAAGACCGTATCCAATGCAGAAACTTGAAGATAAGTGGGGATTCGGATGTTAATGGCGCGTTTTAAGATATTGCCACCTATGGATAAAGTCCTGAAATGGCAGTTGTATCTGTAATATAGGAGTTTGTTAAATTGTTAGTTGTAATGGATCTTGTTAGGGATAATATGATGTTTAGATAGAATCTGAAGTTGTTACAGATATTCATATTTCGGGTATAAATAGGACCCGAGACCCTGTGTATGAGAACAACTTGAATCAATCTAATCTTCGGCGCATCGCTATTCTTTTCCTTTTGGACGAACACCCTGTTTGGCTTCGGGCTGCATCGTCTCGATCCCCGGACTCAGGTAAATGTTTGTCGTTAGTGGTGAGATTACTCGTTTCTAATGCTTCCATCGCAATGACACATTGGATTCAGTAGTTTTGCTACGCTATGTATTATAGTGCGTATGAATCAGTCCGGTGTTTAGATCTATTTTGCGGTTGACTCATCTTGTGGAGGATGCGTAGTCAGCGATACTAGATCTAAAGGCTGGTTGGTTCGTATGCGGTATCTACCATCTTACGGAGTGTAAATCGAAAGTGATAGATTGAATGCTTCTTTTGATACTCAATGCTGCATCAAGATTGAACTATTGAGTCGTCTTTAGAGTCGTTGGCAATGTATTCTTTTGGATTTACATTATCTGGGGATAGCGTCGGGGTTTCAGCCGACCTTATCTGTTTTTTACGTGTTTCTTTCAATATGATTGTCATCAGATCTGCTATAGGGCTGTGGTTTGTATCTATATTGTATTTACTTACGCCCTTGATCTGGGAATGTTACGTTTGTGCGAGAATCATTGGAGCATCGGCCGATTTGATGACGGTTTCCCGGGGTCGGCTGGTTTATTGATCTGTATATTCGTTATTCTTCGTCATATTTGGGCCGGATGGCTGATGATCGTCTTGGCGTAGCCGATGCGCTTCTGTCACTTGGTACAAATATGGCCGGGAATAGCGTGTGTACGATTATGGATTTCCTCGGCCGATACCGCGGGGGTTTGACCTAACGCTTAACGGACACTTTCTTGTATTTTCTCTTGTTGATTGGCAGATCAAATCAACAGGCACGCTCTACACATTGTAGGCGGCTAGGAAGGACCGCACCGGAGTCAAGCGATCTCCCGGGCCGGCGCGTGAGAGAGATTTCGTCAACACGCTTCTTGGCACACCCAGTGGGACTATCTTTGTCGGCTCGACTTGGACGAATAGACTCAGCCGGCAAGATGGTCGACTCCAAGATCCCTGGCATCACACAGGACAATGTCGTACCTGTAAAAATGGATCAACTATCGGTTGAACAGCAAGCCGAGTATAAGAAGATGGTGGAGGAACTCCAGAACAATTACCTTCAATCCTTCACTCAAACAAGGTCTGGAACGGTCCACCAAAAGTACAAGTTCAGCCTCAACGATACTATAGCATCCTCGTCGAGTGATGCGAAGGGCAAGCGAAAAGTGCAAGAACCAACTCAAGTACGGGATGATCGGGCCGTGTACTCTTTGCAAGATCGGATCGACTCGGCCGTCCACCACGCGTTGGTCAACCGGAGCAAGCATCTGGTCAACGCCCTCAACAATATGATTTCTCATGTGGTTGATGCCAAGGTGGCCGAGCAGCTGCAAAGGGTCCTACATATTTCACGGATGGCAAGTTTCCCGACTATAGGACACTAGTCACCCAAGATCGGCCGCTTCCGTTAATAGCACAGCCCAACCCGCCGGAGGAATCAGCCACTTGAGCCCAAGCGGGACGGCCGTGAAACCAGCGGTCACTATTTTAAACCGACAACGCCGTTGCCCCAAGGTCAATTCGACATGTTTCACCATAATCGGCAGCCGAGCCGATTGATCATGGCGCGCAGAATATCGGGGACGACAGTTGTTCCGACCCGCCAACGCCACCACCGGAATCCCCCGCCACCCGCCGATCATCGTTACCAATACCAAGGGGGTCGTCAGGATCATCATTACCGACCTCAGACACCTCCACAGCTGTATCGGCAGGCACGTATGCCGTACGACCCATACGAGCCGATACAGCAAGATAATAGGACCTGGGCCGAGCTAATCGCAGACATCATCCGAGAACAGTTCGGCCTCAAACCAAAAGACTCAGGGAATATGTACCGGTACCCTTACCCAGAGCATTTCGAAAGAATTCCATTACCCAACCGATACAAAATTCTGGATTTCTCTAAGTTCTCAGGGCAAGACAATGTATCTACTTACGAGCATATCAGCCGATTCTTAGCACAATGTGGTGAAGCATCGGCTACTGACCCTTTGAGAGTTCGGCTATTTCCCCTTTCTCTTTCAGGATCGGCCTTCACTTGGTTCTCCTCGTTGCCTTACAACTCGATTCAGAGTTGGGCCGATCTTGAAAAACAGTTCCATAGCTATTTTTATTCGGCAACCATGAAATGAAGTTGTCGGACCTCACCAAGATCGAGCAAAAACATAATGAATCGGTCCAGGACTACATTCAGCGCTTGAGAAATGAGAAACCGATGCTACAGCCTGGTGCTATCGGACGCTCAGCTGGCCGATTTAGCCTTCCATGGTCTGATCACGCCAATCAGGGAAAGATTCTCTGCGCAGGACTTCGAAAGTCTAGCCCACCTAGCGCAGAGGGTAACGACCCATGAACAACGCTTCCAAGAAACCAGGAAGGCTGTCAAAACCATAACACAAGTCGTCGTCGACTCAGATTATGGATCCGACGATGACGAAACAGAAGTGGCGGCAGCCGAATGGGCTAAAAACAAGAAGGCCATCGTCTGCCAATGGCTGCTCAAAACGGCTAAAGAAGAGAAATACGATTTTGACATCACTAAAGCCGAAAAAATCTTCGACCTACTACTCAAAGAAAAACAAATTCAGTTGCCTGAAAATCATGTGATCCCGTCGGCCGAAGAGCTGAAAAGAGGAAATCGCAAGTGGCACAACTCTACATCTCACGCCACGAACGATTGCAAAGTCTTCGGACAGCGAGATTCAATCGGCCATCGAGGCCGGGAAGTTGAAGTTTGCTGACTCAAGTCGGCCCATGAAAGTGGACGGCAGTCCGTTCCCGGTCAACGCAGTCCATGCCGGCCTCGAACGAATTAATCGGCAGAGCAGAACAATGTGCGACTTAACCGATTCGGTGATCAAGGCCGAAACAGGAGAAGGTCAGATAGGAAACCCCTCTACACAAATAAACATGGTGCGCCCAGTTATCAGATCGGCCGGCCAACAGCCGATCCGCGAACGAAGCAGATACCACCGTCAATACCGGTTTCGGCGTGAAGAAAGCTACGATGAAGTACCTCATCGGCATGATCCAAGAGTCCAAAGCCGGCGGAACATGGCAAGCCATGACGACCCACATTGGCATTGCGGCTTCTTCAGGCATTGCTGGGAATCTGGCATGAGACTACCAACACTGGAAGACTGCCTGGCATGTAACGACCATCATAGTCACGACGAACACAGGAGCTCGTCAACAGCAAGTCCAGTCCGTTTCATTCCCAGAGCCGTCCAACTAAACCGGAAACGGCGACCGGTCCACGATCGGCTCGGCTCGGTCCATCAAGACTTCTTCGTCGACGAAAATCAAGATGGAGACGATCGCAACAACGAGGAGGCCGACGAGGAGGGACCGGCCAATCCCCAGTGGTGCCCGTCCGATCTATTTACAAAGACTCAGAAAAGGAGAATTCAGCGGCTTAAGCGTGAAGGAAGAGAGGACGAGGTGGCACAAATGGTATACGAACAACGCCGTCGGCTGGGCAAGATCAAGAGACGGTGGGTACCCAAGCATGAGAACACTACGGCCACCGAAGAGCAACGCGGAGAGAGCCCCGCCGACCGAGCCAGAAGGGCAGCCAAAGGGAAGGGTAAAGCTGCCGCATCGGTCAACATGGTCTTCGTGTTGCCCGCCGAATTCGGTGCCCCCGAAGCCGACGCGGATACCGTTGAAGATGACCCGGCAAAACTAATGGTCTCCCCAGACCAGGCCATTTTCGACAAGCCGGAAGGAACCGAAAATCGACATCTAAAGCCGTTGTACGTTAAAGGTTTCGTCAACGGTAAGCCGATTTCCAAAATGCTAGTCGATGGGGGAGCGGCAGTCAACCTCATGCCTTACGCAACTTTCTGAAAGCTTGGAAAAGGAGCCGAAGACCTGATCAAAACCAACATTGTACTCAAGGACTTCGGCGGCAACCCATCAGAGACCAAAGGCGTTCTCAACGTCGAACTGACCATCGGAAACAAAACTGTGCCCACGACGTTTTTTGTCATCGACGGGAAGGGGTCTTACCTTGCTCGGAAGGGACTGGATCCACGCTAATCGCTGCATCCCTTCTACAATGCACCGAGCCTCATCCAAGTGAGACGGCGACAAGATCGAGATTGTGCCAGCCGACAGTCGCTTAGTATCGTCGATGCCGATTTGCCGCTTTGGGAAATCGAAGGCATCGAATGTTTATCTGGGAAAGTCGGCAAGCCAATTTTCTAAACGTGTCCAATTCAACAATACAGCCCATCGGAAGCGAAGAGCCGCAGTTTCTGTTTTGAACAAGACATGGTGGAGGGATCCAGCGTGCTCGGCGTAGCCACCGCGGATGAAGACGATGGCAAGTTAGGACAGGGCTTCACGTCGGCCGACGAGTTAGAGGAGATCGACATCGGATCCGGCGACAAGCCAAGGCCGACGTACATTAGTAAATATTTATCTCCTCTTTGTAGATCCCAACTTATTGAATTATTAAAAGAATATAAAGATTGCTTCGCGTGGGAATACTTGAAATGCCCGGTCTAAGCCGATCGATAGTGGTCCATCAACGCCAATCAAGGCAGGATATCGGCCATTCAAACAACCTCCCGGGAGGTTCAAGGCCGACATGTACGACGCAATTAAGGCCGAAATCACTCGGCTATACGACGCAGGTTCATTCGGCCTTGCCGATATGCCGAATGGGTCTCTAATATCGTCCCAAGATTAAAGAAGAACGGCAAACTTCGAGTATGCATTGATTTCAGAGACCTAAACAAGGCAACTCCAAAAGATGAATACCCAATGCCAATAGCCGACCTGCTTGTCGACGCCGCCTCAGGCCACAAAATCATTAGCTTCATGGACGGCAATGCAGGATACAACCAGATATTCATGGCCGAAGAGGACGTCCATAAAACAGCTTTTCGATGCCCAGGCGCAATCGGCCTCTACGAGTGGGTGGTGATGACGTTTGGCCTAAAGAATGCCGGGGCAACATATCAAAGAGCAATGAACTACATTTTTCACGACATGATCGGAGCACTAGTGGAGATATACATCGACGATGTCGTCGTCAAATCAAGAGAGATAGAAAGCCACATTGCAGATCTAAGGCAGGTGCTTGAACGGACGAGGAAGTATGGATTGAAGATGAATCCGCTCAAGTGTGCGTTCGGCGTGTCGGCCGGGCAGTTCTTAGGATTCCTCGTTCATGAAAGAGGAATCGAAGTAACACCAAGGAGCATCAACGCAATTAAGACAATTCAACCCCCTAAGGATAAAAGACAACTC
The DNA here is from genome assembly GCA_019925245.2 of Oryza australiensis. Classification (NCBI taxonomy): domain Eukaryota; kingdom Viridiplantae; phylum Streptophyta; class Magnoliopsida; order Poales; family Poaceae; genus Oryza; species Oryza australiensis. The sequence continues at coordinate 2,459,637 of JAIFGZ020000436.1, forward strand.
CAATCATTGATCGGAAAGATAAACTTCATTAGACGATTCATAGCTAACCTCTCAGAGAAATTGGAACCGTTCACACCATTGCTTCGGCTTAAGGCCGATCAGATATTCACATGGGGGGCAGAGCAACAGAAGGCGTTAGACAACATAAAAAATTATTTAAGTTCTCCCCCAGTTCTAATGCCCCCACAAAAAGGAAAGCCGTTCAAGCTGTACCTGTCCGCCGACGACAAATCCATCGGCTCCGTCCTAATCCAAGAAGTCGATGGCAAGGAAAGGGCCATTTTCTATCTTAGCCGGCGGCTGCTAGATCCAGAGACTAGATATTCGCCTGTCGAGAAGCTATGTTTGTGCCTCTATTTCTCATGCACAAAATTAAGGCACTATCTGCTGTCCAATGAATGCACCGTAACATGCAAAGCCGACGTAGTCAAGAACATGCTATCGGCTCCAGTGCTCAAAGGGAGGATCGGAAAGTGGATACTTGCGCTGACCGAATTCGATCTGAGGTATCAGGCCCCAAGGGCAGTAAAAGGACAGGCCCTGGCCGATCTCATCGTGGAACATGGAAACGACTCAATCGGCTCCGTAGAGATCACGCCTTGGACCCTGACTTTCGACGGCTCAGTATGTACAAGCGGCTGTGGAATCGGCTTAGTTCTTATCTCACCCAAGGGGACAAGCTTCGAATTCGCTTTCGCCATCGACCCCCACGTTACGAATAACCAAGCCGAGTACGAAGCCGTCCTCAAGGGGCTACTCCTACTCAGAGAGATGTAAGCCGATGCGGTCGAGATAATGGGGGACTCGTTGCTCGTCATTAGTCAATTGTTAGGAGAGTATGAGTGCAAAAATGACGCACTAGTAATCTATCATCAACGGTGCCGGGAATTAATGGAAGGATTTCGGCTAGTAACTTTGAAGCATATTCCCGGGAGCGAGAACATGGAGGCCAATGACTGGCTCAAAGGGCATCAAGCTACCGCCGATGCTAAGAAATGTCGACATAGGCATTGCCACCATCACGACCAACGATTGGAGATTCGACGTTTACAATTACCTCAAAAACCCTTCTCAATCGGCCACAAGGAAGTTACGGTACAAGGCATTGCGGTATGTGTTGCTCGACGAAGATTTATACTATCGGACAATCGATGGCATACTGCTCAAGTGTTTGAGCGTCGATCAAGCCACAGTGGCCATCGGAGAGGTACACGAAGGAATCTGCGGTACACATCAATCGGCACACAAAATGAAGTGGCTACTTCGCCGAGCCGGGTATTTCTGGCCGACGATGCTAGAGGACTGTTTTAAATACTATAAAGGATGCCAAGATTGTCAAAAATTTGGCACAGTGCAACGAGCTCCGGCGTCGGCCATGAACCCGATCATTAAACCATGGCCTTTCAAAGGGTGGGGCATGGACATGATTGGCCAAATCAATCCACCTTCAGGCAAGGGGCACAAGTTTGTACTAGCGGCCACATATTATTTCACAAAATGGGTAGAAGCAATTCCCCTCCGAAAAGTGGATTCTAAAGACGCAATCGAGTTCGTCAAGGAACACATCATCTATAGGTTCGGCATTCCGCAAACGATAACGACCGACCAAGGGTCCATCTTTGTCTCCGACGAATTCATCCAGTTCGCCGACGGCATGGGGATCAAGCTGCTTAACTCTTCGCAGTATTACGCACAAGCCAACGGTCAGGCCGAAGCGTCAAACAAAAGCTTAATCAAACTGATCAAAAGAAAGATATCTGAGCATCCCAAACAATGGCACACCCGATTGGCCGAAGCTTTGTGGGCCTATCGGATGGCATGTCATGGGTCCATCCAAGTTCCGCCATACAAACTGGTCTATGGACACGAAGCGGTGCTTCCATGGGAAAGCGTAATCGGCTCAAGACGCATTCAGTTGCAAGACCAACTCACAGCCGATGACTACTACAATCTCATGATAGACGAATCGGAGGATCTTGCCTTATCAAGAATGAGAGCCTTAGAAAAAGTAACAAAAGATAAGGAACGGGTAGCCAGGCATTACAATAAAAAGGTCGTCCCTAAATCATTCGAGGAAGGCGAGCTCGTTTGGAAGCTCATACTCCCAACCGGATCCAGAGATAACAAATTCGGCAAATGGTCGCCGAATTGGGAGGGGCCTTTCAAGGTCCACAAATGCGTGTCCAAAGGAGCCTACATGCTAAAAGGGCTAGATGGGGAGGTCTTCGGAAGGGCCCTCAACGGAAAATATCTAAAGAAGTACTACCCGAGCGTGTGGATCAACACGTAAGTCGGCTATCGCCACAATGGGCCGACCCACAACAGCCGATGCCTTATGGGGCATCGCCTTTAGGCATTCGTTTTCCCCTCCCACACCCCATGACCCCCGGCAGCGATCACCATGACTACTATCAACAAGTTTCGTCGACATCGATGCTATCACCAAAACTTGGGGGCATACACCTACGCTACACATGCGTGAGACAATCAGACAATGCGCATGGCCGGAAAAGCCAACTTTGGACCAATCAAGTCATGGAGTTGAAGAAGTCTCAAGTCACGAGGAACCCAGGGACATTACAACGCATTTTATTCAGAGCCGGCGCATGGCCGTCTAGGACTACATGTTTGCCAGGAACTCTCTAATGGCCGCCAGGGCTCGCTCAAAAGGCTCTGCGGTTTCCATTTCCAGAGCATCCAGGATCAGGTGCTCCAACCGAGTGACCCTGATGTCGGTAGTGGTGATCAACAACTCGTTGGCAAGTTGGGCCTGCCTCCCCTCCAGCCGGTCGAGGCGTGCAAGCGTCGGGTACGTCATAGGTGCAGCAGCCGGAATGCCACCAAGGTGGAAAGCCGGCCTGGCCGCCGGGTGGCGAGCCTCCAACTCCCTAAAGCGCTTCAGCTGCGCCCTCACCCGTCGGTCCTGGTTGACCGACAGCTCGTACGACGTCTCCATGATTCCCTGGATCACCCGAAGCAGGTGCGGCGGCTGCAATGGATTCCATCCCTGAGTTTTTCGAAACTAGAAAGTAGAAGAGTTGAGATACCACCTGGTTCACCGACGAGCTAGAAGACGCCATGAGAAGCCTGGCCGCAGAATCAAAGGACTAGGTGTTTCACTATTGGAAGTTCGTCGCTTTCGGCCGTGAGCTATTCAGGAGAGCCGGGGAAGCCCATTTATAGAAAGAAAAGATATGATTCTTGGATGTGAAAGGTCGCTGCCAACCCGAGAGTCAAAGAGGTCATTATTAAGAGCGTCAGGAATCGTTGAAAACCAGCGATGGTGCAGGAATGGATGCCTGCCACCCGGGACTCACGGGTTCCCGGGGTACGGATTCGAGAGGATCGGCCTACGAAAATAGAGCGGTGACGTAATCAGATATCATCAGCCGATAGCTAGAGAATCGAATAACCAAAAGACGGACGCTAAGTGATTGGGCGTCATTTCGGGGCGAGTTCTAACCAAACGATACGAGCATGTTTGATACAAGCTATCCGGTTACATCACAAAGCACATGTCGAGAGAAACACGAGCCAACCTCGTAGGGTCGGACATTTTACAATCTTCATTTCTTTAGAAAATCGGCTATCGCCGATAGAGCCGTCGCCCTAACTCGATCGATCTCGCCGATTGCCCCGAGGTCGTCGGCCTCGGACCCCGTCACCGGCCGAGCGCTTTGCACCAAGCCCCGTAGATGCGCAACGGCCGCCCGATGCTTCTCGTTCAGCTTCAACCCTGGCCGGCAAATCGGCCATATACCCTTCATGGACATCAATCTCGTTGGTAATCTGAACGAGATCGGCTACCCTGATCCCGGCGGGCACGAAGTTGTTCAAGCTTGGCGGCCGGCTCGGTTTTAGGCGGTCAAAGGCGGTTTTCCGGGCTTCGATGGCGTCTTTGGTCGATTGGATCGCAGCCGCCCGCGCCTCACTCTCATGCCGATCGATGGCTCGCCGCCGGCTCATTCGTATTTTAGCCGGTAAGCTTCCATGAAGGTCGTCGGCGCGATGGCTTCGGCTGACGCATCCGGCAATTGGTCTTGGATATCCCGGAATCGTGCGCGTATGGAGCTGCAATCGACCACCGGTGCATCTAACGAGGCGTCCGGTCGGTTGCCGATGTCGGCCAAAGTGGCCTTCGTGTTCTCACCGACGCTGCAAGCGCTTCCTCGCCAGCATTGCCGGGTTCCTCGAACTCCGATAAGTCGAAGTTGAGGAGATCGGCCACGCGCTGCGAGAAGAAAGAAAGGGTCGAGGCATGGCAAAATCAATGGTCAGGGCGTCGGCCCTTACCGTCGGCGTCGTCGTCGGGATTACCGGTTCGGCCGGTCGTTCCCCCGCCGTCGGCTTTCTCCCGCAGTATCATCGTCGCTGCCCCCAACGGGCGCGGTGCATTCACTCGGCCGGGGAGCGGCCGGAGGGTCGCGGAAGCCGCAAAAAGAAAACGGGGTTAGCGAGACGAACCGATTGGTTATTACGAACAAAGGGGTAAGGGTCGGTTACCGGAGCAGACGAGGGGCACGACCGGCCAGTTTCTTGAGCTACAAGGAACGGACAAGTCAGATACAGGTAAACATCGCAAGACCAGGAACAATGAAGTAAAAACTTACGGGAGGACGTCTCATCGGCGGGCTTGGAGCTGGCGGAGCATCGGTTGTGGCGTTCACCGATTCAGGACTCGAAGCCCCGGTTTCGACAGCCGTCTGGACGGCTAATGGCGCCTCTTCGTCGGCAGCAGCGTTGAGGGACCGCTCGACGGCCGGATCCAGAGGAGGAGGACTGTCGACCAAGGCGATCGGTTCTATCTTTTTCGCTCTTTTGGGGGCAGGCGCAGCCGATGAACGCGGCGGTGGCGCCGTTTTCCTTTTTGGTGCGATCGGATGACGCACCTGCCCTTGCAATAGAGATGAGAGCTTGGGCGCCCCCCAGCCGATAGCTGACGGAGCCAGGCCCCCAGTGTCCAGAACTCCTGTTTTGTATTCGATGGGGCGCCTAGAATCGCTTATCGTCGGCTGTTTCGTTTCTGTTTCCTGCAAAGTCAAAGCACAAATGTTAAATCGGCTGGCACAGTCGGTGAACGAATTGTAGGAAGGGATTAATCGGCTGGGGGGTAAAGGCATACCGAGGGGATCTCGTCCGGCAGGAGCAGGTCAATGTAGCAAGACGGTCGTTGGTGGAAAATGTGGCGTCTAAGTTCCAACCACCATCGGTCATAAGCGGCGCTTCTCCTTGTCGACAGGGTAATTCTGCCGGCCTCGCCGAAGGGGGGACCAGCTATGTTCAGCAGTGAGTGTTCATTATCAGATCTTGGCCGACCGCTCCTCTGGTCTCGATCTTATCGGCGTAAAAGAAGCCGATGGGAAGCTGGCCGAGGCCAAATTGCCTCGCGGCCGATGCCGGGTAGTAAAATTCATAACTCCGAGCCGTTGATCAGCCTTGATGTACCCCGGTCGACACGAATGCGGGGAGATAAGCGAGATGAAGAACAATTTCCTACACCTTGACCGTTGGTTGAATTGAGGTCGTCCCATTTGAAATCGATCGGCGGCTCGAAAGATCCTTGATCGGAGTAGAAGTACCAGTGCGGTCGTCACGGGATAACCCATCGTAGAAAGCCACGAACCAATCGGCCAACGGCTCGGTGATTGCCTTGAACTGCATGGGCAGCGGCGCTTCCCATAGTTGGTGCATCGCCTGGTGGTGATTCGGTCGCCTTCTTCGTCTACGATTGGCTCCAACCTTGGGAATCCGGCGTCGCCGGGCGGGCCGCCGGCTACGTTCGGGTGGCCAACACCAACCAAATTTGAAGGAACCACCGGGTCCGCCTGTTGGCAGGGCATTGGCGGCTATTTTTGTGGTGGTTTGATGCAACATTTGATACGTGTAGCCGAGGAGGTATTTTCCCAATGCGAACTCGTCCCGTCGGCTAGGATTTCGGCCATTATTTGCCAATTGGCGGTCGGCCCACGCTCGATCCGCGAACGCGAATTTCTCTAACCACATCATCGAAAGGCAAGTGTATTCTCGGTGGTGACTGTTCCATCTTTCATATTTTGGGCAATGAAGCCACTCCACCCACCGATGGCTTTGGTTTTAAAGCGGTGTTAGCCTTTTCGGTTCGGGACGCATGGATTAGCCAGATGATTCAATGTCCAGCCAGGTTGTCATATGCACATCGGCTAGTGTGATGGTCATCGGCCCCCGCCCGAAGAGGAAAGCATTGAAACTATCGTTCCAAAAGTAAGCTGCAGATAGGAGGGGTTCGTCTTTTTCCATATTGGCTATGGACAGTTCTAAGCATTGGGCAAGTTTCCTTTCTTCCCATTGGGTGTACTTGGCGATTGTATTCTCTTGTACCACTCAGTCCAGCCGTGTTGGTGGACGGCCAAGCTTTGAAAGTCCGTTCCAGTGGGAAAGAGATGGTTTGGCAGTATTGAAGGGCATGCGGTTGGTTTCGGCTATGATCACGTCGGTTGGGTGCGTGTCACCAATAGGCCCAAGGAAATATTTTCCCTCTTGTGTTAAGTTGGGGATGAGTACTTGGTGAGAGAGGTGCCGATTCAAAGGAAGGGGAAAATACGATCGAGATGGTAGTGTTTATAGTTTGAAATGAGAAAGGCATTAATTAGTAAGAATGCGGGATGAGGTGATATTGAAAGTTACCAAGCAAACGTCTGGTATAAAGGCGCATGGAGGAGCGAGTTGAGGGTAAGATTACAAAGTAAAAATAAAAAAAATAGAAGGGAAATACCGAGGAAATTCGTTCATGGCGGTGGTGAGGCGGTTCCGGTGGAGTGGCGAGGTGTGAAGTTGCGGTCGCGAGGTGCGACGGTGGCCGGTGAGTTGGAAGTGCTTGGAGGTCGCGGCGGAGGCCATCGGGAGGTCAGAGACGACGATGGGGCTCGAAGGATGTGGAGAATGTCGAACGCCGATGAAGTCGCCGGAGGAGAGAGAGAAGGGCAGGAGGTTTGTTTGAGAAGGAAGTCGAGTGCACGATGGGAGCGTGGGTGGCTCGCCTGAAGAAAGTGGATATTTAAAGGGCTCGTGGGGAAGCCGAAACGATTCGGGCCGAGAAGGGAATAGGAGTTTGAGTGGATAAACAAATCCGCAACACTTTATGTTACGGACTTGGGGGCATGTGTTAACACCGGAATTTGGTAATAAGGTCCGTGAGTCCTAAGGAAGCAAGGTGGAATCGAATCGGTGAGGTCGGGGTTGTATCGGCTAAAAGAGTAATCGGCTACGAGTGGGTGGTGGGAATGGGTTGAATGGAAAGCATGACGGCCGATTCCAAGTTTAAAAGAGATAAGACCGTATCCAATGCAGAAACTTGAAGATAAGTGGGGATTCGGATGTTAATGGCGCGTTTTAAGATATTGCCACCTATGGATAAAGTCCGAAATGGCGATTGTATACGTAATATAGGAGTTTGTTAAATTGTTAGTTGTAATGGATCTTGTTAGGGATAATATGATGTTTAGATAGAATCTGAAGTTGTTACAGATATTCATATTTCGGGTATAAATAGGACCCGAGACCCTGTGTATGAGAACAACTTGAATCAATCTAATCTTCGGCGCATCGCCATTCTTTTCCTTTTGGACGAACACCTGTTTGGCTTCGGGCTGCATCGTCTCGATCACCGGACTCGAGTAAATGTTTGTCGTTAGTGGTGAGATTACTCGTTTCTAATGCTTCCATCGCAATGACACATTGGATTCAGTAGTTTTGCTATGCTATGTATCATATAGTGCGTATGAATCAGTCCGGTGTTTAGATCTATTTTGCGGTTGACTCATCTTGTGGAGGATGCGTAGTCAGCGATACTAGATCTAAAGGCTGGTTGGTTCGTATGCGTTATCTACCATCTTACGGAGTGTAAATCGAAAGTGATAGATTGAATGCTTCTTTTGATACTCAATGCTGCATCAAGATTGAACTATTGAGTCGTCTTTAGAGTCGTTGGCAATGTATTCTTTTGGATTTACATTATCTGGGGATAGCGTCGGGGTTTCGAGAGCCTTATACTTTTTTACGTGTTTCTTTCAATATGATTGTCATCGATCTCTTGTAGAGATGTGGTTTGTATCTATATTGTATTTACTTACGCCCTTGATCTGGGAATGTTACGTTTGTGCGAGAATCATTGGAGCATCGGCCGATTTGATGACGGTTTCCCGGGGTCGGCTGGTTTATTGATCTGTATATTCGTTATTCTTCGTCATATTTGGGCCGGATGGCTGATGATCGTCTTGGCGTAGCCGATGCGCTTCGGTCACTTGGTACAAATATGGCCGGGAATAGCGTGTGTACGATTATGGATTTCCTCGGCCGATATCGCGGGGGTTTGACCTAACGCTTAACGGACACTTTCTTGTATTTTCTCTTGTTGATTGGCAGATCAAATCAACTAGCACGCTCTACACATTGTAGGCAGCTAGGAAAGACCTGCACTGGAGTCAAGCAGATCTCCCAGGCCGGCGCGTGAGAGAGATTTCTCGTCAACAGCTGCGTCGGTTCCCGGGATTGGCTTCAAAGCTTTTGTGAGATCTGCCAGATTTTTCGTGGAGGCCTTCAGCTTTGACTTTTGATCCTCGATGGCTTTGGGGAGATTAGCAATGCGTTGTTCTTCCAACAATATGTCGGCATCAAGCTTGGCAAGCTCGGCTGCCACTTCTTCCCTCTGTTTACGCAGCCGATCAAGGTTGGTGTTGGGCTCAGTCGTCATCTCATCTAGCTTGGCCTTCTCAGCTATGATCGCTTACCGGTTGGCTTCGACGGTTGCCTCTAGGGCTTTCTTTTCTCGCCGATCGGCTAATCTTTGCATGGCCTTTTCAAATTTGTACCGATGAAGCGCAAGGTAGACAGCCGGAGAGATAGTGTTAGCCAATTGATCTGCGAGTTGGTCTTGGATTTCTTCAAACCTTCCCCTTATTGCTCCATAGTCGGTGACAAGGAAGGCAAGAGAGCACTCCAGATGCTTGGCTATATTTGATAAAGTCGCCCTCTGGTCATCGGCTATAGGGGCTAAGGTCTTGTTGGTATCTCCTTCATTATCATGAACTCCTTGATGTCAAATGGAAATAGATCGGCTAGAGTCTGCAGAGCGGAAATTGAGATGGTTAAGTGCTAGACGAATTTAAACAGCCAATTTAGAGTCAAGAAGGAAGAACATACTGGGATGACAGGAGCCGATGCGACTTCTTCTTCAATGTTATGGCTACCCCTAGCCGATGGAGTCCTTTCGCTTGATGCTTGGGGGGCAGGTGTTGGAACCTGAGGAGGCTATATGCAAAGAAAGACAAGTTTGACTGACCATTGGTTAGTTTGATAATCAAGAGGAGTTTGAAGCCAAGGTTACCGATGAGGCTGGAACCGGTTTCTTCCTTGAATCCAATTTCTTTTTCTGCAAGATAGAATTTAATAAAGGATTGCATATGAATTTGAAGTGGGAGGATTCTTGATAAATTACATACCGGCTAAGATCGAGGTTGAGGCTAATGTCTCGGAGGACTCGGTGTTCCCTGGGGTTGGTCGTCGGTTGATGATGTTTGAGTGGTTGCTCTCGGTTCATCTACTGTGGCAGCGGCTTCATCGATGGCTTCTTCTATTTTCTCTTGATTCAGGAAGGCAACTAGGTCAGGGTCTATGCTCGGTAGATCGTCGGTTGTGGTTTTTTTTGTTTCTTTGAAGGTTTCTTCTGCGCAGCTGATGGATCGGCAGCCAATGGTTTAGCCCTTTTCTTCCTTTGAAGTGCTTCATGGGTTTGGCCATGCAGCAGGGAGGTCACCTTCAGCGCATTATAACCGATTGCCGAGGGGGCAAGGCCACCACTTGGGATGAGTCCTGTAGCATATTGGATGGCAACCCCTGTGTTGCTAATGTGAGGGAAGATAAATCGGTAGTCTGCAAACAAAAAGAGTTAGTTGAATGATAAAGAAGGACAACCGATGATAATAACAAGTGATAAGGGAGAAGTATTTACCACTAGGATCAGCTCCGGATATATGGTAGTGAGGTACATGGAAGCCGATTGGTGAAACAAATGTTTCATCCATTCACGCCACCATCGACTGAAGGCTACAGTCCTTGTTATCACTAATTCAATGTTGTCTATACTGCCAAGAGGAGGGCCTTCAATATTCAGCAACCTATCCATCATGAGGCCTGAGCCAATTTCGCCTCTGATTTCGATTTTATCGGTGAAGTACAAACCAATCGGCAATGGTCCCATGCCCAGTTGTCTGGCAGCGCTCATAGGATGGTAAAATTCATAAGATACTTGCACATTCCGACCTTGGTGGATGCCGACTGGGAGGATGCAAGATGAGATAGCTGATGTAAAGATTTCCCTAGACTTCTCAAATTTTTCAGAGTTTATATCGTTGAATCTAAAGTCATTGGGGAGTTCAAAGTCTTCGGAGTTCTCATAGGCAAATCAAATTCTCGAGGTTCTTGGGAATCCGTCGTAGAAGTTGCTGAACCAATTCTTAAAGATATCGGTTGAGAGCTTGGATCCTGAGTATGATGATGTTGCCTCTCCGAATGACATGCATCGGCGTGTTGTGATTTCATCGCCATCTTCATCTGTGATCGGCTGTGCTAGTGGGAAGCTGGCGTCTTGCAACTCTAGCCTCTGAGCGACCTTGCATGTGTGCAGGTTTAATCATATTTGTAGCAGCCACCAGGGACCTCCAGTGCCAATAGCCGAGTTCGTGGCAATTTTAGCCAATACATTGTACCCTAGCAGATATTTTCCTAAAGGGATCTGCCTCTTTTCTACTAGGGCCTCGGCTATGTGTCGCCAATTGGTTGTGGGGCCGCAGCTTGATCTGTAAAACAAGAATTTTTCTAGCCACATGAGAAGAAAAGTTGTGTGTTCTCTGGAGTTCACTGGGCCAGTTTCCATGTTTAGACTTATGAACTCATTCCAACCTCCAATGGCCCTGGTCTTGAAAGAATATTGGCACTTGGCATTTAAGCTGATGGGGTTACCCGATGATGTGATATCAAGGCCCATGATCATGACTTTGTCCAATAGAGTGGGGGTCATCGGTCCTTGATTAAACAAGAAAAAATTCAGCGTGTTGGACCAGAAGTAACATGCAGCCGATAACAGGGGCTCATCTTTAGGCATGTCGACTATTGTTAGGCTAAGCATTATGCTATCCCTAGTTCCTCCCAATGGCTCTGCTTGCTAGCCGACACCCTATTACCATGTTGGCCAAGTTTTATCAGTTGAAGGCCATGATTTAAAAGTGTCATTCCAGTGTGTCAGATTGGGGTTCGACAACCTAAAAGGGATCCGGTTGGTTTCAGCATTAATGAACTCTGAGGGGTCTAGGTTGTCAATTGTCCCTAAATGATATTGATTGGGATGACTGAGGTTGGGAATTGCAATCTGGTGAGCGAGATGCTACAATGAACAAGAAAAGAAAAGGGGGAATCACAAAGGGCGGATGCCAAATTGCGGTAAAAAAAGGAGGGTTGAAGCCGATGGAGCTTACCTATGGAAATTCGGTCGACGGCGCCGTGGATGGGGTGGTTGAAGTCGACATTGCCAAGGACAAGTTCGTCGCCACGCGGAGGACGCCTACGAGTCGCCGAGAACACCGGGGAGGTTGCCGGTGCAGATTAGAATTGTTTGGGGCTAAGGCGGCGGAGGTAAAAGTGACGGCATGAAAAACTCTCAGGCGGAGAGTGTTATTTAGAGAAACGTGGTGACGGCCGAAACGGAAAAGCCCTGAAATCTCTCCAAGATAAGATTTGGCAAATCCACAACATCAACAATATAGCAGACTTGGGGGCATGTGTTAACGACCAAATTTGGTAAGCAAATTATCGGGTTTGGATATAAAGACGATGCCGATTTAGAGAGAGTTGGGTTCTTTCGAAGACAGAGTGTGCACCAAGTAATGACCGAGTCGGCTAAGGAGTTCGTCGGTTGGTAATCAAATCGGCTAAGGTAGCTGCCGGCTGGTACCGAATCGGACAAGGATAACCGATGTAGCCGATTTCGATAAGGACATTTGGTGGACCAATCTTGAGGAAAAGATGTTGGAATTAGCTTCACATTCAGTTAAAGTGCTTCAGAGATATTGTCATCTACGGATAAAGTCCTTAAAAGGCAATTGTATCTATTAATTAGAATATTTGTATAGTTTCCTTATAGATAATGTCGGTTTAGGCATATCGATAATTCGATCTGTAATAGGGATAGGAATCGTGTCCGTTACAGGTTCATCATATATTTGGGTATAAATACAACCCAAGACCTTGTAATCATAACAACACAATCAATACAATTTCGGCGAATCGCCACCTTTTTCTTCAATAGTTTTTGACGAGTTCCTGCTTCTAGTTGGGCCGCATCGTTTAATATCTAGCGAAAAAGTAATTCTTGTCACGACAGTTTGTGTTATCGGGATTAGTACTTCCATCATCATGATACTCTAATCATGTCTTCGTAATCTGCACAGTTATCATATATGCTATATAATTTAGATCGATATTGTGGTCTAAACCCTAATCGGCTAGCACTAATTGCCAGATGGTAGCCGGTAGGTTTAGATTTTAATGTTAATCTAGATTGTATAGTATATCTACCATCTTGAAAGGCTGTCGTTAAGCTATTCTAGACCCTATGCTTCTTTTGTTACTTAATGTTGCATCGGTTGGGTTCGATTTATTAAATCGCCATTAGAATCATAAAGATCTAATTTGCTTCATGATTGTTATTAGAGATAGTATCGGAATTTCAGCCGATCTTATCTATTTTAACTGTCTCGTATGTTTTATATTTACTTGATATGTTAAAGTTGCTCTTTATATTAAGATCTCTCTATAATTAAATATATTAAGTTTGTAATCGATCTGTTAAGTCATCTTAGTATATGATCGATCTTTGTTTAATATATTTAGCTAGTAGTGATATCTTAGTATAAAATGGTATCGGAGTACTAGCCGATACAAGTTAAATCTATGACATCAACTATGATTGAAATTGGAGCACTTTTAGATTTAGGTGGTTTATCCTGTCTCGGTACATTACCAATCTATCCCAATCACTTAGTGTAAACGTGTTTTGATATCTGGGTTATATATTATGAACATCTTCAGTCGAACGATTAGGTTTAATTATCTCAGCCGAATCGGCTTAACACTAGACGATACGTCATCGGCCACCAGCCGATCGACTATCATTTGCAAGCTAATATTTTTCGTTGTTTCTTGTTGATTACAGGATCAAATCAACTGGCACGCCTACAAATCTCAAGTAATAATTTGGTCCTGCACTAGAGTTAAGCAGATCTCTTAGGCCAGTGCGTGAGAAATTTTCTCATCAACATCATGCTGCTAAATGGTGTGTTTTTTAAAAAAATTATAGAAAAGTTATTTTAAAAATTATGTTAATTTATTTTTTTTATTTTTAGCTAATACTTATTTAATCACGAGCTAATTCATCTTTCGTTATTTTGGACATTTCATCCCTACAAATACCGGTCGGTATTAAACTACTGATATAAAATTTAAATGTCACTTCATTTATAATTCGCTCGTTTTGAATTTATTTTAGTTAAATTTCTTTTACATTAATAAAAAAATTAGCAGCATCTACAATTTATTAAATACTACATTGCATACATAATATGTTTATATTTTATATTAAATAAATTGATTAGAAAAAAATTAAAATAATTTATAATTTAAAAACGGAGGAAGTATTCGTTTAGTTGGGGGAAGAGTAGTAAGATATTATATCGGCAATGCCTGCACCGATCCACATCGGCAGATAAGGACGGAAGAGTTACCGATCTTCTAATTACCGAAACAAAAAAAAAAGGGGGGAAGAGTAGCCGATGGTAGCAGCAGTAGCACCGTAGCGGCGGTGTCAGTGGTTTGCTTGCCTCCGCTTCGATCCTTTTCCCTTCCTCCTCCCAGGGGCAGAAGGTCCCAGTCGGCATGGATCGCGATGGCGATTGGCAACGTCCGACGGCGGTGGGGGCCGGGAGGGAGCCGCAGATTCCTCATCCGCGCTCCCGTCGCCGTGGCCGATGGATCCTCCCCTTCGTCTCCCTGTCTTCTTCGCTCGCGTGCAGATATTTTCAGGGGCGACGGGGACCACGAATCTTTTTCTCATGGATAACAGGATGACTCGATCGTTCCAACCCACCGTATAAAAGTGACATGTGCGTCGGCCGATGACTGGATGACCTGTTAATCTGTGTGTCAGTGTCACAATAGCTGACTGAAATGAAAAAATGAAAAAGAAATGAGAAGGTAGGCAGGCTAGCTTGCAAGCCCATTTTTGCCCTTGGAGCTTGGTCACGATGAGCTAGAAGAAATGCAACAAATAGAGCAATAAAGGTGATAGATTACCTCTAGACTGTAAAATCAGGATGTTGATTTACTAAAATCAGGATGTTAATTTAATTTTAATGATGAACAATTATCAAAATAAATATTTATTGAAAATACGATGCATAGTATTTAAACGATGAACAATGCAGGTCGGCACTGGGTGGCCTGTATCTGGACAGTTATGGTAGGTATCTGGACATTCATGGCCGTTATCTGGACGGTCTGACTGTATAGCCCGTCGGTTAAACCGGCAGGCTCCACGTTGGAGTCAGTTTCAGATTGTTTTCGTGGATATTTTTAGATTACTTCATGTTTACAACTTCTAAATAATTTTTATTTGTATATAATAATATTGTACTAATGTGAGTTAAGTTATATGAACTTGTACTCAAATATAGAGTTTCTTTATTGCTTTATGTACATGTGTTTTTTAAGGCCATGGAAGTATAGTCGATGATGTATCGAGACTAGACTTGAGAGAAGTTTGAGGTTCAGATAGTAAAGTATATCATGCGACATGCCTAGGCTAGAGAACAATGCATGTGGGGGTGAAGGTTTTCATATAGCATACATGTGGTGTTGTATGCATATGGAAGAGGAGTCAAATTTGGATTAAAGTCCATGTTTAAAAAGATTGAAGTGTGGAGTTATATTAGAATGTTGTTTTTCTGGCTTGTAGGTTTTCCATATGATTAAGAGTCCTAGTTCTAGTTGAATTCATGGCAGGGACAACTATTTTATGAGTATAAATAGAAGAAAGGTTGAGACTAGAAGAATATTATTTTTTTGAAAGAAAAGTTAGGGTTTACTTCGAGGCTTCAATGCTAATTCGTGAGTTCAAAGAGAAGTACTTTAGATGCACTTTGTAAATACATATTGGTACAATAAAGTTAATTTATTTTTAAGAGTTTCGTCGATACGTATTTTTCTATATTCCGACGATTTGATCAAAGTTTATTGTGCGGTCTAACAGGTGGGTGGTCTAACAGGCGGCAGCGGCGAGCAAGTAGCAGGCAGGGAGGCGGCGGTCAGACCGGTCGGACAACACCAGTCAGGCCGAGGACAAAGGTGCGGTCAGACCGATGTATACACAACAGTCAGACCAGATCGCCATCGAATTTGAGGGTAACTTTTATTTTTTTTATTTTTGCTAAAAGTTTTGATTTTTGGTATTCCTACCATTCCCCCCTCCTCCTCTCGCTTAGTTCTTGTATTCGATACTATATAAACTTATACACATCATTTAGTTATTAGTTAAGAGGTACTGCATATACAACACATTGTTTCTATCACACTTGCCCCAATACAACATAATAGTTTGATTTTATTTATTTGCTCTCTAGTCGTTGGTCTATTTGTTTCATTTCTCTTGATATTGTAAAGAGGTTGCCTCTTACATGAGGGATGGCTCTTTCTTCTCTCTTCTTTTGTCTATCTCACCGTTTAATCCTATGTGACATCTTGAGGCTTGTTCTTAGATGCCTATAATACTTGGGTCGCTCGATTTGCATGGGTGCGGGAAAAGAGAGAATGCGGGGAGAGACCGAGAGAGAAGGGAGAGGGGAAAGCTCTACGTGGGCCTCATTGTTGGCGACTAGGTTTTAGATGGTCAAGTTTGGCCAACCTGGGAGCAAATTTGACTTGTCGAATGGCTTGGTTTTCTGGTTAGTAAGGTTGTTGGAGGGGATATTTTTTAGTAAACTTGTCGATTTTTAGCTTAGATAGTCATCTAGCAACTCTGTTGGAGACTTGGAGTTAATCTGATAGGAGGAGATTGAGAAAAATTAAGAAGAATTAGAGAGAAGGCTGGGACCCACCAATAATAAAACAAAAATTTCTACTCCTTTCGTCATATTAAGAGGGCGTTTGGTAGAGCTCCGCATTCTATATTCGGCTCCTAGATCCGGCTCAATCGAGCTAGATCTTATAGGAGGCGGTGATGGTCCAAATAGCATTTGGTTGTCATATCAGCTCCAGAAATCCTGAAATATATTGATGGACAATTGTACCCTTGTTTTTTATGTTTATTGAATGATTGTAATGATTGTTTATATCGATTAAAAAATATTCAAACTAAATGACTTATTTTTTAGAAAAAATTATATCATTATTAAGATGATTAAATTTAGAATTATTAAACTAATTAAATTTAAAATTATTAAATGAACTAAATCATTAGTTCAAAATTATTAAACTGATTAAATTCAAAATTATTAAACTAATTAATTTTAAAAATGTTAACTAATTAAATCATTAGTTTAAAATTATTAGACTAATTAAATCAAACTGTGAAGTGCTACAGGACAAAGAGTAACAAAACTGAAGTAAAGTTGTGAAGCTGGTGGGAGGCAGCTCCAGCTTCCTAATGTATTTTTTTAGCTCTTCAAGAAGATCTGAGAAAAATCTTTGTGAAGCTGGACCGTTCGGCAGGGCTTCAGCTCTACTCCACCAGGATCCAAAATCTGATGCCCTGCCAAACACCCTAAGTATGATTCTAGGATTTGAAGAACAAATTAGTAGGACAAATAAATTACCTAAATGTCCTTCATTAGATAGATGGGGTTGAGAGTGGAAAGGTCGGTAGAGGGTTAGATGGGAAAATTTTCAATGAAGAATGGTTGGAGGAAAAAATTGTGAATAGGATGACATTTATTCCTGAACAAATTTGGAATCCTGGCACTTATTTTATAACATGTGTGCCAGCAAATGAGTTATCTATTGTAGAAATTATCTCTTGAGCTATCTATATGAGATGTGTCTAAAATTAGAGGCAGCAGCTAGCTATGCTATTAGCCTTGCTCTGAGTAACAATAGTGGAGTACTTGAGCAGTAGTAAAACATAGAGAGACATTACAAGGATAATGCCACCTTGTAAGTTTGAGAAGAATTTGACTTCTTTATAAGGCTTCAAGCCCAAGCACTACATAAACCATCTTTGCAAACGGCCAAAACATTCGCAAATGGATGGATGACCCACCTACCACAAGTGTCTGCGAAAATCGGTATTTTCTCAAACGAGCGGCATAACCACACACGAAAATCGATTTTCGCGAGCCGTCGACCTGAAAAAAATCACAAAAAATAGAAGTTCTAATAATCGAACCTAGCTGCCATCCACCCTAGCCACCACCGCAATTCGTCATCGTCATCATCGTTGCAATCCGTCGCCACACCCGAGGCTAAGTCGGCACATTTGCTCCTCTCGAGGTTGGCACCACCGGATCCGCTGCTCGAGGCTTGCCATTGTCGTCGTCGTCATTGCCATCGAGGCCCTGCCACACTCGAGGCCAGTAGCAGCGGATCTGCCCCTCCTGGGGCCGAGGACGACGCATCTGCACCTCCCAAGGCCGGCACCGTCGGATCCGCCGCCTGCGGCTTGCCGTCATCTTTGTCACCGTCGCCGAGGCCCTGCCACAATTGAGGCTAGTGGCAGCAAATCCGCCCTTCCCAGGGCCTGGGGTGGCGCATCTGCCCATCCTGAGGCCAGCACTGTCGGATCCGTCACTGTCATCGTACGTAGTCTGCTCGTGCGCTCCTTCAGTGATGGACCTGGCAAGCAGGCCAGATTTTTGCATATATGTATGTACCATTTACCTTTCAAATATTTTTACATATGAACCTTTTTTTAAGTCTGCCTACGAAAAATAATGATGGTCCGTTCACAAAAATCATTTTTCTTAAAGTAAGGAAGCTCCTGTAACATTGATTTGAACTTTTTGTGTTAAACGAGAAAACGAAAGTACAACAAATGTTGCTTAGTAATTTAAAAGCAAATGTGAAAAAAAAACTAAAATCAACTACAAAATTCAAATTTTCACTTATGCTTATAAGCTAAAAGCTAAATGATGGAGCTGCAGGAGTGTTGAATTGAGTTGGTTCCCGTGTTTTGGAATACAGATTACTATACAATTTTTGGTATTCACTCTCTACTACATAATTACATACACATTTGATGTTAATGGCAATAATAGAGGGATAATATATAGTCGTAATCAAATATATTTGTACTTTTCTATAAGTATATATCATTAAAAATCATTTATTTTCACTACAACAAAATCGATTTTTGCATGCGGTCAAAACTGATATTTCAGAGCGGCTGGACGGCCCGCATGCACAAAAAGGCCTATGAAAATCAGATTTTCATATGCGGACGCTTAAGCCATCCGAGAGCGAAAATAGAAAATCAAAAAAATATAAATTCTAAAAATCGATTTCCCAAAGCCTAACCCTAGAGTCCTCATCGTCGCCGTCGTTGCGCGTGTGGGGGCCGAGAGGTGGGGATCCGCGTGGAAGGAGGAAGAGGCGTCGGATCCACCCCTCCCATCATTGCCGCCGTCGTCGGAGCCCAAGCCCTCATGTTGTCCCCCACACCGGATCTGCCACCCCTCGAGCCCCACAATGCCAGATCCGCACCGCCACCCTTCCCAAAATCGACCGTTCTCGCCTGCTGCTCTCGCTCTTGTCTACCGCCAGATCCTTCCGACGCCAACTACTCCTGCCTTCCACCAGCTTGTTGCAGTCGTCATCGTGGCCGTTGCCACCGTCGCTAGCCACCACCGCTGCCTCCCCTTGCTGCCACCATCGCCGAGCACCACTGCCTTCCCGTCGAAGCCCGCCGACACCTACATGATCGTTGAGAGCCGCCCGTTGTCGTCCCGCCACCGAATCTGGGAGAGAGTGAATGGTGATGGCTGATGAGAGGTGATGGAGAGAAAAGGATGTGATGGCTGGTGGGAAGGGATAATGGAGTGGGAGTGGCGAGAGCTAGTGGGAGAGAGAGATAGGAGGGGATAAAAAAGAGGGGTTATTTTTGTATATAGGCTTTTTAAGAAGTTCACATGTAAAAATAATCCTATTTTGTATGACCTCTATGAAACATACGGTTTTTAAACCATAAACGAGAGATTAATTTTCACATGTGAGAGTAGTTATGTTCTGCATGTAATTTAAAGGATCTCATTAGTGTTTGGTAAAGAATACTAATACCAATAGATTAGTGCTACTAGGCCTGTCCATGTAATGTGTGCAGCTGGGCTGCAAGTCCGCATTATTTCAATAAACAAAATTTACCGATCAGTTAGACTGAATATGACCAATTAATTATGTTATTTTGCTGCATAATTGCACTGAAATAGTCCGACTTGATAATACGATGAGGTTTGTTCACCATTTCCGTTTAGACACAGCTACCTAAACGGTCGTGGCGGGCGATTTCTTCAAACACTTATTTGGTTCTATAAAATTATTATGGGTATACCTTTTCAAATAACTGAATGAGGTGATTTTCTATCGGTATTTAACATTTAATATTTTACTTTTTAATTCATTTTTACGTTCTAAATGTACGATAAACCTAGTTTAAACTAGGTTAATCCTAATTGAAACTATAATATAAAGTTCCAAGTTTCATATTAATGTTTTTAAGGTAATCATGTAAATATGAATAAAATAAAATAGTGTTTAAAACTACCTTCTAATGATATAATTTTATTGGATCAAAATCTCATTTAATTTCATGACTCATCAAAAGTTGATATTCGTATATATATATTTTATTCGGATGAAATTTTTTTATTTTTTTAATTTTATGTCACGTTATCAAACAATATTACGTGATATTTTAATTAATGTGCATAAAACCTTATTAAATTTTTTTACTGAGATTAGCCTCAGTACCAACCGTCATCTATCGAGATTCCAGAATGCCGATAGCAAAATGGCATACTCCAACGAGCGAACAGCCTACATTTGAATAATTCAACCTGCATAACGTTGTTAAGATATATAGTACGACGACGCGCATGTGTTGCGTGACACACACACACGGAAGTATCACGCTGATCTGCTATTAAATGCTCGAAGACCATAATTAAGTTGGTACTAGCTCTCCCTTTCGGTACGTACGCTCACACTAATTAAGCTGCTGTTGTTCACGGTTCCCCTCCAACACACACACAATTCGCATGAACGCACGCGCTCTTGTTATACGAACCGTGCGTGCATAAAAATATTTAATCTACTCGAAAATAAAGCTAAGCCAAAGAGCAGAGAGCAGCATTTTTCTCTTTTATGTGTTAGTGATTATTATTCTTTGTATCCTCAATTGTGTTCTTTAGCTGCTCTCTGTTGAACATTTTTATAATAAATAGTTGTAACTTTTTAAAATTAAGGTTGGGATTTATTCCATTATTGAAAAAAGAGCAGCATTTGTTTTAAAAAAGGCTTTACGCACATTCCTATTTATTTTACAAGCCTCGATCATGAAAATTAAATAAATAAATAATAGCTCGACAACCAGAAGGCAAAGAAACCTCAAAACAAATTTAAAGCTAAATTTTAAAATTAAGATCAGATCTTAAGGAGAGCCGAGTAGGTAGGAACTAAATTAGCCTCCTCTACACAATCGTCCTATTATGTTTCTCCATCATTTTGTTTTTCCTGCAAAGATAAAAAAGAAACAAATAAATTAATGATCTTTTCTATAAGTTTAACGTGTATATTTTTCAAACCAAATAATTAATACTTTTTTCAATAACTTTTTTTGCAGCAGAGTTTTTGAAAACAAATTTTTGAATCCATTTTTACCCTTGATAAAACATTATACTTCGTTAATCATGACTTAATTAGTCGTTGAGAAGCGTGTCCAGCTAATATAACCGCAGCCATTGGCTGAGTCCAACGGAGCATGGAAAGAGAAACCAACCTTATCCGATCCTTGGCTGGGTGGAACTGGATCACACGCGTCGTCACTCGCTTCCGCTTCATGCAGGAAGGAAGGAAGGCGGCGAACCAGCGGCACCTCCCGTTTAGCCGGCGACTTTCCCGCTTGCCCCCAGGGGCAGTTGCGTCTTTTTCCACCCCAGCTGCTTGCGCAAGCCGGGTGACAAGTGAAAATCATGGGGCCTTCTAGAAAGTGGCAGTAATGACAGGTTTGCCCTTCACTGGTTTGTAAGGCCTCGGCTTGGCTCGGCATGCATGCTATTGTGGGAGCGAAGCAAGGAAGGCTGAAGCATAAGAGTTTCAACCATAGGTGGCCAAACGGGCGGCCCGGCCCGGCCTGGTATGGGCACGGGTGCAGCATGGTCCATTTAGGCACGGCTCGTTAGGCACGGGTCACGTAAGCCGTGCCGTGCCGCCCACGTGCCATGCTCCCGCCCAAGCACGGCCACGGCCGGCCGTGTCGTGCAGGTGCCGCGAAAGAGCATGCTTAAGGCCCACGTGCCAGAAACCGGCCCGTGGACCAAAACCACTCGACGAAGGCTGCAGAGGAGAGTATAAAATGAAAAAAGAAAATCACAAAACCCTAACCCTAGTTACCTACGCTCGGATCCGTCGCCGCCTCTCCCTCTCCTCCAGGCGACACCGCCGCTGGCGCTGTCGAGGACCACCGCGCCCGTCGCCGACGCCGTCGAGGACCTCCGCGCGCCGTCGACCTCGCCGCGCCACACCACCAACAACCTCGCCGCTCCGCACATCCGTCCTTCGCGCCGGCGCCGCTCCGCCCTCCGAGCCGCGCTGGCTGCCTCCGCCTCCGCGCCGCGCCACGCCCGCAGATCCGCTTCCGCCGCTCCACGCCAATGCCTTGCAGCCTTCGTCGACGCCGCGTTGTGCCTCATCGCCTCCGTGCCGCCACGCCGACGCCGCCCGACGCCGAGCTCTCTAAACCCTAACCCCAACACGCGCGCATGCGGGACACGGGGACAGCGGGATCAGGATGTGATGCGGGCCGTGTCGGCCCGTGGGTCGTGCCGTGCCCGGGCCGGCACGCACAGGAGCCTTGCCATGCCATGTCGGCCCACGAGCTCGGCCGACGGCCCAAGCACGGCACGCCCAATGGTGTCGTGCCGGCCTGACCCGTTTGCATTCGTGTCGTGCCGTGCCCGTGCCGGCCCACTATGGCCCGTCCCATTTGGCCACCTATAGTTTCAACAAAGCTTCATTGTTTAGGGAAGTGTTTACTTCGCTATAACTTCCCATGAATAAAAAAAGACACATGAATTGATATAAATAGTTGTTTCGATTAATTTATAGAATGAAAACTCTATGATGCGAAGAAATTTTCATGAGTGAATGGTTGCTGCTCCAAATCAATGGAAGGTCTGGTGAGCGGGAATTGAATTGTCCTATGTGTATTCAGATTGGTTACGGATGACTTACCTAGTTCAGCCACGCTTTTGTCGAGAATATGGAGGCATCTCTATAAATATTGAGCCACAACCTTCATGAACCAACATAAAAAACAATCTAGGGTTTTTACATCTTCTCTGTATCGCGTTGTAGCTCGTAGTCACTCATCTTGCTCGTGCTCATACCATCCTGCCCGCCAGCATGCACCGCCGATCATGATAACATGTCTTGAAACTATCTCCATCAAAGTTATGTACTAGGAGAAGGCAAATAAGGTTTTTGGCAAGAGTTATGTGATTGCTCGTTGTTCACCCACTACCCACCACGACACGCCTTTTTCGTTGCTTGGTTGCAATACATTGCCGTACACATGACTGTGGCATGTCATCTGCTTGACGTTTGTTGTCGCGAACACTTTAGATCAGAACCGTCGGTATGTTGCAATTATATTTCGTATCATTGATATATTCATGTATAATTATGTCGTATACATGTCTAAACCATACCCATATGAAATGGTTTGTTAGGTCATATGTTTAATGTTATAATTTTTATTAAATATATCAAACATATATGTATGCTTATCTTCTCAACATTTAACTTTAATTCTACTTGAAACTTTGGTTTGATTTTCCTATTGTGTACCATGCTTTAAGTTTTTCAATGGACGTGAATGAGATATTAGGGGTACCCGATCGAGCCAGACTTGGAGGTGATCAAGAGGATCTTGTCCTGTTTCGGGGTGGCCTCGAGGTTGTTCACAAATTTTGACAAATACACAGTCACACCAATCCCGTGCTTGGAGGACGTTCTGGCCGGCCTCGCACGTAATGCCCTACGTGATCACACAATTCCCCAGTAAATACCTTGGCATCCCGCTCTCTGGCAAGAAATTATCAAAGAGAAGCTTTTAGTTGCTCGTCGATGTGGTCCACAATTGCTTGCCCGCTTGGAAGGGCAAGCTCATGGCCATGGTGGGGGCGGCTAGTACTAGTCCAGTTGGTTTTCTCTTCAATCCCGGTGCATCTCTTTATTGCATTCAGGTTACCAGACTGGGTGCTGAAGACCATTGACAAGAGGTGACATGCCTTCCTTTAGAAGGGCACGGTTGTAGTCCATGGAGGGAACTGTCTCATGGCATGGCTCAATGTTTGCCGCCCCAAGGAGTTCGGTGACCTCGGATCACAAAGCTCTAGAGCATGGATGGGCCCTTCGCATGCGATGGGCATGTTACAACATACTAGCAAGCCCTACTCGGCATATTCGTAGTTTAGCTTGAGCCAGGCATTGCCAGGCATGTTTTGGGCTTCCACCACAATCTTCATGGGTGATGATCGTCACTTTTTGGTCTGACAACTAGCTTAAAGGACAATCAATCCATTTGCTTGCTTTGGATCCCTCGTCGTCAATCTTCGTTGCCAGTGGCTGCCGGCCTATGATGACGCTTGGATTAGGGACATCACAAGTGCTCCCACGATCTGCGTACTTACCCAATTCTTGACAGTCTGGGACAATACTCGACACATCACGCTCCAAGACTCTTCACGGACCAGTTCATCTGGCGCTGGATTAACTGGTGCTGCAAACACCGATAGTTTGACGTACAATGCTTGCTTCGCCGAGCAATTTTCTTTCCGCTGTGCAGAGCTTATGTGGCACAGTGTGGCCCGCCCAAGTACAAGATATTCCTTTGGCATGTGTTCCAGCGCCGATGCTAGACGACGGACTTGATGCTTCAGCTGGAGATGGATAGCCACATCATGTGCCCCTTCTACACGCAGCAGCCGAAGTCGGCAAGGCACATTATGATGGAGATTGTTTTCGCTAGGCAGGTGTGGCACAAGATGCTTGCTAAGGTAGGCTTGTCGAGCCTCTCTCCCGATTAGCAATTGGTCCTCCATCTTTGGTGGAGCACCTTATTAAGGGTTTCGAGATTTTTGTTGTCTTGGTTACCTAGCAGCTTTGGTTGAAGCAAACTCCCGCGTCTTCGATGACATTCTTTTCCAGGGAGTCTCGGTGGTGGATAGGATCGTGTAAGAGGGACGGCTCTAGCTGGAAGCAAGCCTTCTTCTCTAGGACATATTTTGGGAACTTAGTTGTTGTCTTTAGCTAACTCTCTCCTTGCACTTTCTTTTTCGGATTCTATTCCGGTTTAGTTAGCACACTTTTGGCTTATTTTTCTCTCTCTGGCCCCTCCATGGCCGTGACAGTGCTTTAAAGTTGTATTCAAACATTCTTTTTTAATAACGTGTAAAACTTTTACGAGTCCGTTTGAAAGAAAAATATCACAGGTACCATGGAGCCAACCGTGGTCAGATGAGCCAAGCCGTGAGCGAAAATGATGATGAGCCGGGACGGGCGAAAGGCACGAGGGGCAAAAGAGTAAAGTTGGCGACCTCTCGCCCACCGCTTCACCTTCACTTTCAGGTGGCTTCTCTTCTCCTCTCTCCTCCGGATAAAGCGAAAGCTTCAGCCCCACCGATCCGCACAGCTGGAGACCGGAGAAGATACACACACACCTAATCGTGCCGGCGCGCGCTGCCGTCGACCGTGCGCGGGCCGTGGACGGCCTCGTCTTCTTCCCCGTGCAGCGTTGGCGCTGCCTCCTCGATCGCGCACTCCCCGCGAGCTGGTTTGGAGGGGGTGAGACGACCTGACTCCGCCCTCGATTGGAATCGAATCCAAGGTATCCATCCATCTATCCATTCTTCTCTCCCTCTCCCCGACCATTCCGTGAGCGGGCGTGGCGTCGATGGGAAATCCGTTCGGATTTTGATCGGTTCCTTTCCCTCCTATCCAGTATATTCTGATTTTATTTGATGTCATGTCAGCTTGTATTTCCAAAATGAATTTGGGGATTCAGCTGATGCTTGTGAAGGATAAGATGATGTAGGAGTGATTATGCGTTGGATTTGCAATTTAGACTTGGTCTCATCCACAGTATGGACGACAATGTGATCTAAAATTCGTTATTTATTGTTTTCTTGTTGACCATGTGGCTAGATTGATGGCGATGGAGGGACCGATCCTGTGTCGTGCAGTAATGCAAGCGAAGCTACCTGCCACGATGTTCAGCAGCAACTCACCGACCAAGTCTGGGCAGCTTGGAACCGCATTCCTGGGTTCTATGTCTAAATACAGGAACATCACTAGACTCATCTCCCCAATCTATCAGCCGGCTCCAAAGAGCTTCGCTCCTATTTGCGGTAGCTTCAGCTCGTCATCCGATGGTAATGGATATATGGCTGGAAACTTTAGTGAGAGTGATGAAGATTATGTTAACTCTACTGTGATAGAAGCAGGTATTTTTGTTCAGTTTGTTTCCTTTCTATTTGTATTTTGTGCATTGATGCATTATATTTTTACCAAACTTTATTCAGTTATCACCTTGAAGTTTCTTGGTGAAATAATTGCTTATGGCATCACTAGAACATTATATCCAAATGACATCTGAATATAATTTTTCCTTCCATTTCAACTTTAATTTTGTTTGGAGCATAATATTGAATCATCAGAACCAGTAGGATACACTGTTTGTACACATCAATACATCATATGGATGTTACTGGTAGGATTATGTTAAGCTGGAACTTGGTGTAGAACAGGACATGCATAATTCAGAGCAGAGGACTGTAAAAAGCTCCATCCCACCTGTATAGGCCAGTAAATTTTTTGATTTCCTTATAAATAAATGTCTGGGTCCTGCCATCTAGGATACGTCCTAGTTCCAGTGAACTGTGAACAACTGAACATTGTGTTTGGCATGTGTATCTTCATTTGAAACTAATATATGATGCTCTTTTGTGCAAGTCGTTTGCCATTTTTCTGAAAATATCTTGAGAGGTTAATACCCACCTTGGTTTGTAGACGTGACTATGTAACTCTTCTTTGTGGCACTAATTGGTATCTTTTGTTCTTTGATAATTCCGTATCATTGTCGAGGTATACACAATTAATCAGAGAGCAAATGGATGCTATCAATCTTATTTTCTGATTTTGTCTTATTATTACTATTTAACTCAATTGTATGTTTTAGCATTGAATTGCCATATCGTATCATGTCATGCTGTGGATATCACATATGGGTTTATTGACTAAATATATTCATAAAATCTCATTCACATTGAGTTCACTTACAATAATGAATATCGGTGATTGCCCATGAGCTAATCTGTTTATAGCAGTAGTCTGGATTTGCTTCTCTCTCAACAGTTATTTTGGCAGTAACCTTTTTTGTTTTTACTCTCCCAGTTGAGGTGAGAAGTGGAGCAGAGGGATATGTAATCAAGATGCGAGATGGGAAAAACTTGAGATGTGTGCACAATAATTCTCAAGGGAGAAATATTCCAGAAAGCGCACCACAACCTGCTATTGTTCTGAGGATTGAAGATGGAAGTGAAACTTTACTTCCAATCATTGTTTGTATGTACAGTTCTTCATTCAATTTGGAATTTAGTTACAAGTTCTCATTGATTTAATTTTTAATAATATGTACCTTTTTTCAGTGGAGATGCCAAGCGTACTTTTGATGGCTGCTATTCGCAATGTCCACATTGTAATATCTTGTTTTATTATTACAATTTGTTCCTTCTTTTTTGCTTGATGCGATTAATAATCCTTTCTCATTGCAGGCAAGACCAACCATATATCAAGTTGTGAAGGAGATGATTGATAAGATGGGTTATGAGGTGAAGTTAATTTGAAATAGTTTACAGTAGTTGTGTTTTGTGCATTTGTTGGTTACAGATAAGTCAAATCATACCGCTCATATTCATTTATTTATTCCTTCCATCATTGTATTTGATTTTGGTTCCAGGTAAAACTGGTTCGGATAAATAAAAGAATTCAAGAAGCATACTGTGCTGAACTGTATTTGACGAAGGTAGATATGTAGATACTGAACTCAACTTTAGTGCGTACAATACTACCATTAACTATTCTAAACTAGAAACTGCCTATACTGCAGGTAGGTGACCATACAGAAAGTATCACCTTCGATCTCCGACCTTCAGATGCCATTAACATTGCTGTTCGCTGCAAGGTATTATTTTGCATGTTGAAGTTGATTGCTCTCTTTTATGTCTACTGCATCAAAAGATGAGAGTTTTAGCAAGTAGTTCTCTGATTTTGTCTGTCGCGGCCTCTATTCCTGGTTTCTAATATGGTTCTGTTTTTCATTTTTCACCAATTCTGTTAGCGATGCACAACCCATCTGATTTTATGTTTATTTACTTTCTTTTAATGAAGGACCATATACTCGCATAATTTGTGTATAAGATGCTTGTTAATGGTATCACGAAACATGCAAGTTAGGTGGGAGGGATGTGCATTCTGAGCCTACTTATTTGTGAATATATATTTCAAAATACCATATATAATAATGGAAATGAGTATTTTACATAAATATGGGGTTCCTTGAAACATTTTGCCCCAAAACACGGGGTTCGTTCAAAACCTACAATACTTGGGGTTTTGTGAAATTTACTTTATTTTTTTTGAATATTTATTGTGGTTTTGTAAGCCTGGGCGAACATCAGTCATATCAAGTTTATCTGGGTTAAGAATCTTTGTATCTCTTGTGATCATTTTATCCATACGTGTTAGAAATTAGACCATTTCTTGCTGCTCCCATGATTGACCAAAGCTATCTATGGAAAGAAATAATGCTATCCATCCTCACACCTCTGGCCTTGACACGAACAGGTTCCTATACAAGTCCATAGGAGTCTTGCATACAGTGATGGCATAAGATCAGTCGAGCCAGCAAGAATGGCGGTAGCAGCCGGCATGTCAGATGGGTTGTTGTTTACAGAACTTGACAGGTATTTTGTTATGGAGATCTATTTACACATGACTTGAATTAATGAAAGCACAATGCTACGGTAGTGCTAGCATTCTTTATTCTACTTTCACTGATTTGTGCACAGTGACACTTTTTGTCACCTGAATACAAAAAACGTGCACTTAACTGTAACATACATGAGAATTGTGGTAGCAGATCTTTATGATGTGGTTTAAAGCAATTATTGTACTCCCTCCAATTGGGTATAAGTCAATAGTTTGATTTCAAAACGTCAAATTTTGTATATTTTGACCAACATTTAGTCAAATTACAAGGAATTTCAGTGTATAAAAATTGTGCCAATAGACCTGCATTTAAAAAATATTTATAATGATGAAAAATACAATGTTGAAGATTTTTTTTTGAAATTAAAATGTCTGATAAAATTCATTGGAAGTACTAGCTTGCAAGGGCAAAGAATTACTGATCAGGTTATACTGGTCTTGCTTACGTTTTGATGCTCTTTCTCCTCAAGGAGATTATGCATTGTCTTACAAATTAAGGTCCTGAACATTATCCATCCACATGTGTGTTTATTTTTCTTACACATGGCACTTTATCAGACCTGATGGGCAGCCATGTGTCGAGGCTCAAGAGTTTGGATTGATCCGGAACATGCTCATTGCAGCTGTTGAAGAGAGATACAAAGATGCTGGTAATGTTATTATCATGTTATTGTGTCACTATGATTCATCGATGAACTTTTTTTTCCGGGAAGATTCATAAATGCACTCGGAGCAGTGTATTATCTGACAAGAACTAGTGTTGTATTGTATTCATGAGATCATTCTATATGTTAAATGAACATAATTTTGTACTCTGCAAAGGAACAAAGCAACTAAACAATTAAACATCACCTAATGTTAATCTCATACAAAAAAGAAGGAAGTGGTTTTGAAAAATCGACATTGTTTTTTTTTTACAGCAACATGGAGGGACAAACTGATGCTGCTGAGGTCTAAGCGAAAAAACTGGGCCTGAAAGGTTTGGAACTTATCCTGTCCAATTATTATTCTCCATCTATGGAATTCTGATTTTTTACTCACCTTGACAGCGTGCTTCGTTTCAATGGTGTAAATAAAAGACGAAGGACTGTTGAATCCCATAATGCATTCCAGATGACTGATACTGTCTTATGTAATTAGATGTATATATATATTATATGGAACTAAGAACTGGATTATGTAAATTCTGACTGTTTCCGTCTTTCGGAGTAAAGAATAATCTATGGAAAAATCTCTGCATGTTGTTGGCGCCAGGTTGATAGCTGGTCCATGCTCATGTCCTTTTTTTTTTTCGAAAGTTAAGTATTGTATGAAGATCTTAACTGTTTAAAAAATTTGTATCGTTCCGACCGTCACACGTGATTTTGGTCTATCGTCCGAGTTCGCACGCGATCGGACACGCCCGGCTTTCGGGTTTTTTGGTCCATCGCCTATCGCTCATGGAATCAACTTTGGTGCGCACGCGGAATCAACTTCCAATCGCAACTGCAAGCAATCGAACCCGCAAGCCACCGTTTCAAAAGTTCCCAAATTAGATCTCTAAATTTCCAAATTCAGATTATGAAAAACACCAAATCACGTTTAAAAACAAAATCAACACGAAAGAAAGTTGGATGCGAATTCGATCTGGACCCAAAATTGGTTGAAATTAACCCCATAAATACAACAAGAATTTCAAAGACTGCTACAACAATCAATCGAACAAGACAAAGCAATTGGTGAGATTTGACCTAATTTCATGGAGGCGGCTTTGACTTGTAGTGTTGAGCTCCAGGCAGCAGTGCACGGCTTCGGTTGCTTCGATGGGGCGGAAGCCTCCTGGACACGGCGGCCCTCAACGGCGAGGTTCCTGGGCGTCGGGGTGTCGACGGAGCCTGGCAGATGGAGTGGCGGCGATAGACAGAGTGGCTCCATGGATGAGCTCTCCTCGTCCGCGCCTGGACGAGGATATGCCGTTGGAGCCCTGACGAAGCACGCCCGTGCCATGGGACTTGCCGCTCGCGCCCGTCAGATTTGCAGCCTAGGTCACTGCCGCCGCCGGATCCGCTGCCCGTAGCCTGTGACCAAGCTCCACCTCAAGCGGTTTGACCCCACCACCCCAAGCTCCACCGCTGGTACCGCCTCTCGCGACTCGAGCTCCGCCGACGCTAGCTGTAGGAGGAACTCCGGATCTTGATCTGGGAGAGGAGTAGAGAGCTGGATCTCCATCGAGCTCATCTTTCGACGAGAGAAGGGGCGATGGTGACGGAGGATGATGGCGAGGGGAGAGGCGCAGCACCGGCGGCTCAAGATGCATTGTCACCGAGGCGGCGAGGCCACTCCGCCGTATACCTGGCCAAACGGGCGGCCTGTCCAAGCACGGTAGGGGCACGCTAGGACATGACCTATTAGGGCACAATCCGTTAAACATATCTCTAACAGGCAGTGTCGTGTTGATCCACGTGTCGTTTTTTCAGTTAAACACGGTCCAAGAGAAGGTCATGTTGTGCCGTGTCGGCACGGGCCCGTCCTAGGTCGGCCCGTTTGGTATAGTCGGCCCAATGCTGGCCGGCCAACCGCACGCGCATGAGCCCGACAATGGCGTCGGCGCTGAAGGCGCAATCCACTCCAACCACTGCTGGTCCCACTTGTCGTCTTCGTGGCTGCTCCCCGCGGAGGTGGTCTTGGCATTCCTGCCGCCAGAATCGGAGGACGAGGAGTCATGGGTTTGGGCCCAGATCAAGGTCGAGGCGCGCTGCGACGCCGACACCAAGCCGGCACTAGCATCTTTCACTGTGCAGACGTCCCTCCGTGCCGCGATCGTCATCGACCTCCTCGCCGCGCGCTCCTATGACCCGGCCTACGTCGGCTTCTCCTAGTGCCTCCTCAACTTCAAGGGGTTCCACGCCATCCAGGCACACCGCGTGTCGCACGTCCTCTAGGCGCAGTAGCGCAGCCCCTTGCGCTCGCGTTCCAGTCCCTCGTCGCCAAACGTCTTCGCCGTCGACATCCACCCCCCGCTGTCGTCAGCAAGGGATGCCCTCACCTCCACCCTCTCTCCCCATCGTTGCCATCGCCACCACCACTCCTACCCTTGGGAGTCCTCCCCGTCGGCCGTCGTCCCCGGTCGCCCTGCGCTCTCCCTTCTTCGTGTCGTGTCGTACCCGAGGGCCGTGTCGTGCGATGCCGGCTCGCTACAATAAACGAATTGTGCCATGCCGGCCCATGGGCTGAGACGCTGGTCCAGGCACCGCACGGACAAACGAGCCGTGCCAACATGGCCCACAGGCCGGTGTGCCGTGTCGAGCTACAGCGCACTCATGTTTGGGCCGGCCCGGCTTAGCACAGCCTGTTTGCCCAGGTATACTCCGTCGCTCCTCCGTCCCTTTTTTCTCTTTTTTTCATCTTTTCTTTTTTTTGAGAGATCAGTGCTACGTTAATATAGCACAGTTACTATAGATCGATCGCTAATTTCTTTTTCTCCACCGATTTCAAGCACCAAAATATATTAATATTCTTTCCATGTGATAGTTAAATCTTAACTTTTCCATATAACATTGTAGAGGCAATCTCACCCAACTAATATTGTGTTTGGGAGGGACTAGTGTATGTAATTAAGTATAGTCTAAAGAACTTGAGAAATGTATTAATATAATTTTTTAAAATAACTTTTCTATATAAAACTTTTGAAAAAAATACTCCGGTTAGTATGTTAAAAAATGTGCGTGTAAAAATGAAAGGAAAAGAAAGAAGAAGTTGAAAAAGAAGGAAAAAACACATCCTAAATGAAAAAAATAAGTACAGTCAAATTTATACAACCAACCAAACAAATTTTTTTCAACAGTATCTTGCATGGAAGCAACCAAACAGGATGTCTATTTCATGGATCTAAAAACACTTTATTCATTTATACATAAATATTGACCATGATATCCAACATCTCCATGTTGCCTCTAGGGCATATCACTAACAATCTCTTACTTGCACTAGAGTCAATCATATAAGTATCTAATACCCATTGCTCTTGTGTGCGTCTTATGTTTTGGCTGAGGGAGAGGTTTTTGTCAACGGATCAGCTATGTTGAGATCAGTGTGCACTTTGCATATCTTGACATCACCTCTGTCCACTATCTCGCGGATGAGATGATATCGTCGAAGTATGTGTTTGGACTTCTGATGTGACCTCGGCTCCTTGGCTTGCGCAATGGCTTCACTATTATCACAACAGAGAGTCATTGGACTAGTTGCATTGGTCATCACACCCAGCTCAGAAACAAATTTATTGATCCAAACAGCCTCCTTTGCAGCTTCTGAAGATGCAATGTACTCGGCCTCCGTTGTAGAATCAACAATAATATCCTGCTTGGAACTCTTCCAGTGATCGCGCCTCCGTTCAAGCGAACACGAACCCAGATTGCGATCTATAATCGTCTTTGTCCGTTTGGAAGCTAGCATCGTGTAACCACTTATAACAAGCTCTTCTTCACCTCCATAGACTAGGAACATTTCCTTAGTTCTTCTCAAGTACTTAAGGATACTCTTTACGATAGTCCGGTGACTTTCACACTGGATCTCGACGTATCCGCTCGTAGCACTCAAAGCGTACGAGACATCCGGACGTGTACAAAGCATGACATACATGATGGATCCAATTGCCGAAGCATATGGAACCATACCCATTTTATTCCGCTCATCATGTGTCCGAGGACACCGATTCTTGCTAAGATTAATGCCATGTGACATGGGTAAAAACCTTTCTTGGAATCATGCATGTTGGACCTTTTCAACACTTTGTCAATATATGTACTTTGATTTAATCCAATTAGCCTCTTAGATCTATCTCTATAGATCCGAATGCCAATATGTATGTCTTGCCTCCCTAAGTCTTTCATGGAAAAACTATTTTTCAATGAAGACTTGACGGATTCTAGCATAGGGATATCATTTCCAATCAGTAATATATCATCCACATATAAGATTAGAAATACAATTGCGCTCCCACCGACCTTTTGTAAACACAGCCTCCTCTTCATTTTTGATGAAACCAAACCCTTTGATTACTTCATCAAAATGAATATTCCAACTCCGAGATGCTTGCTTCAATCCATAAATGGATTTCGTAGCTTGCATATCTTTCCAGCGATTGTAGATCGACAAAACCCTCAAGTTGTATCATGTATACATCCTCGCTTAGGTTTTCATTTAGGAAAGCCGTTTTGACATCCATCTGCCATATCTCATAATCGAAATATGCAACAATCGCTAGAACAATCCGAATAGACTTAAGCATTGCGACGGGCGAGAAGGTTTCATCATAATCGACACCTTGAATCTGTTTAAAACCTTTCGCCACCAATCGCGCCTTATAGATGTGAACATTTCCATCCATGTCGGTCTTTTTCTTTAAAACCCATTTGCACTCAATGGTTTTGACACCATCGGGTGGATCAACCAAGTTCCAAACTTGATTATCATACATGGATTCTATTTCGGATTTCATGGCTCCAAGCCACTTGTTGGAATCGGGTCCCACCATCGCTTTCCCATAGGTCTTAGGTTCATCGTTGTCTAACAACAATATATCACGTTGTTCCTTTGTGCACTGTCGGGTGCACGATGTGATCTTTCGGACCTTCGTGGGGTGGTGTATCTACAACGGTGGCGCAACATCTTGTTCCTCCTGTTGTGGTTCTATGGTAGTGAAACATTTTCGGTGTTTCTTGAACTTCTTCAAGATGCACCCTGCTCCCACTAACCCTTCTTGAAAGAAACTCTTTCTCCAAGAAGACACCGTATCGGGCGACAAACACTTTGCCTTGTTCCCGATTATAAAAGTAATATCCCTTAGTTTTCTTAGGATATCCCATAAAGAAGCACTTGTCGATTTGGGTGTGAGCTTGTCTGACGTAAACGTTTTACATAAGCCTCACATTCCCAAATTTTAAGGAAAGACAAACTAGGGATCGCCCTGTCCATATCTCATATGGTGTCTTTTTAATCGACTTAGATAGAACTCTATTTAGTGTGAACGCAATGTTTCAAGAGCATATCCCCGAAGGATAATGAAAAATCACTTTGGCTCATCATGGACCGCACCATGTCCAACAAGGTACGATTTCTTCGTTCGGACTCCCATTCCATTGTGGAGTTCTGGCAGATTCAACTGTGGAACAATTCCATAATCTTTCGATGATTACCAAACTCTTGGCTCAAGTATTCCCTCCACGATCGATCGTAGAAACTTGATTTTTTTCCTAAATGATTCGTACTCCATTCGGAATTCTTTGAACTTTTAAAAGATTCGGACTTATGCCTCATTAAGTAGATATAACCATATCTACTAAAGTCATCGATAAAGGTAATAAAGTACGATAACCACCTCCGCCGTTGAGCTCATTGGTCCACATACATCGGTATGTACGAGTGCCAACAAGTCACTTGCTCTCTCACCGTGTCCCGTGAAAGGTGCCTTTGTCATCTTACCAAGTAAACAAGACTCACATGTCTCAAATGATTCAAAATCAAAAGAGTGAAGCAATCCATCCTTATGGAGCTTCTCCATGCGTTTCGATTTATATGGCCTAAGCGACAATGCCGGATAAACGTGGGGTTTGTATCATTTGGGAGTTGCCTCTCGTATTAATGTTATAGAAGGGAGACACTTCAAGATTCAAAACGTATAATCCATTCACCAATGGAGTATGAAAGTAGAACATATCTCGAGATAAACCGAACAACCATTGTCCATTGATCTAAAATCATATCCTTCGGATATAACGTTTTGACATAGAGTTGGAACACAATAACAATTATTTAATTCCAAAACTAATCCTGAAGGTAGATGAAGTGGTACTGTGCCGAGAGCAACTGTAGCAACGCTTGCTCCATTGCTGGCGCGCAGGTTCACCTCGCCCCTTCTCAATCCTCTACTTCTTCTCATTCCTTGCAATGATTTGCAAATATGAGCTACGATCCGGTATCAAATACCCAAGAGTCGTAGGTGAAGTAGCAAGATTAATGTCTATAACATTAATACCTAAAGCGAAGTTGTACTTTGCTTCTTTTTGAGATCCTCCATGTACTTCTTCCGGTGGCCTGTCTCCTTGCAATAGAAGCAAACGACAACCGATACCGCCGACCCCTTCTTGCCCTTCTTTGCGTTGGAGGCACGTGCGATCTCATCGGGAGTTAATTTCCTCTTGGTGCAAAGTTTCTTGACAGTGGTTTGCGCTTAGCCTTCGCATCATCATCACATGATGACCGTTTTCTCGGATACTCTCCTCACTGTCTTTAGCATCCCATGCAATTCAACCAAGGTCTTATCCATACTGTTCATGTGATAATTCAATATGAATGGCTCGAAGTTCGGAGGGAGCGCGGAGAATCACATCGTAGCCAACTCTTGGCTAAGGGGAAAACCTAGTTTTTCCGGACTCTCAATGTAGCCAATCATTTTTATCATATGCGGACCGACGGGACTCCCTCAACAAGCTCGCACGCAAACGGGGACTTTGAGGTGTTGAACCTCTCGGCCCTTGCTTGGTTCTCAAACATGCCACGTAGTCCCCGAATAATAGTATGAGCATTGCGCTCTCATATTGCTTCGAAGCTCGGAGGACATTGTAGAAAGCATGAGACAGCTTATGTCTAGGGCATCATTAGTGTGCTTCTTATAAGCCCTTCGTGCAAGTGTAGCATTACTAGGCAAATCATCGGGATAGGGTACTTCAAGAACGTACTCCTTGCGCTCTTGCTTGAGAACAATTCTCAAGTTACGATACCAATCCATAAAGTTTGTTCCATTCAATTTTTCCTTTTCGAGAATAGATCGCAAATTAAAAGTATCTGGGTGTAGTATTAGCTGCCATTATTTTACAATGAAAAAACAAAGTTTAGCACAATGTTTATGCTATGTCTATTGTTAAACAATTTAACATAAGACTCTCATTACGTATTTTACACCTTCCCTCTAGGTTACGTATTGGGTCAAGATCCACATGTTAATTAATTTCTAGTGAGCTTTGGCATCACGGCTAGAAGAGTAATAATATCGGTAAGCAACTCCTTGCTAATCACATCTCTATGTGACTCTTGTTGTTGGTGTGGCATCTCCATGCCCCGGCGCCAACCTATGCCCCAAGGCCCAAAACTGTTTTGATAGCCTTGTTAAGTAAACCAAATGCTCTGCTTTATATGTCCGACATATACCCCTCGTGTTATGATAGAGAATGGCACTCGCTTTGGCGACCCACCATTGACGAGCATAACGGTGACAGTGCAACATATGGAAGGGCATCATTACCACTTAATTTTGTGAGGGATACTATCCTATCAAACAAACATATCACATGTATGAAAGCAGGTAGAATAGAAATTAATGAAATAGTATGGCCCCCTTCACATGGTGATCTCCATCTCCATGCCGGTGTAGAGGATCTCCATCTTCATCACCGTTCTTCCAAGTGTCGAATGCTTGATTTCTTCAAACTAAGCTACTACTATATAAGCTCTAATTGAAGATTACATCGACTCGTAGGTCGTGAAAGAATATTACAAGAATTGCACGTAAGAAAGAATATTACGGGATTGCACATATGAAAGAATATTACACGCATCACATGCATCTCATACACAAAATAGGGCCATACCATCTCAAAGCATTCTCTGCAAAAACAAGTTAGGCATAGAACGTTTTCTACCTATTGCAGAGATACGGTATCAAGACGACATAAAAAGGGAGGACGCGCCCGGACCACCACACGAAATTCATAGATCCAATCTATGAAATCGCTTATGAAAACCATATCGGCGTAATCACATTATGCTGTCCCGATACACTATCAAGGGAGATGGTTTGCGTAGGCGCGAGGCAGCAAACAAGGTCGGACTACGAGACAGCTTTGGCATAATCACATTATACCGTTCCGATACACTATCAAGGAACGCTATCTCAAACCTAACTCAAACCGAGTTCTATGGATATTGCTTCGACATAATCACATTACGCCGTTCCGATACACTATCAAGGAAAGAAATTATCATCTACTCTCCTCTATAGATCCCGTAAACCGATTGATCTAATCAACCCGTGTGCAAAACTTGTTTCAGATCCAATCTAAAACCGAAGTAAGCAAGATTAGCTCGATACCACCGAAGGGTTATGCGGAAGCTAGAATAGCTAATAACAAAAATTTTCTACCGCGCAAACCAGGAATAATTGTAAGGGTCGATAGATCGTTACCGATTGGAGTAGAGTGCAAGCAGATAGCCAATCGGAGCTATCCGATCCGAATAAGCTGCCGATGATAGCCGATTTTCCAACATGATTCCCGCAAGCCGATGACCGATTCCCGGGAACAGCCGATTCACCGAGTAGCCGATTTGCCGAGTCATCCGACCGCGCTCGCGCGCCTCGCTCCGATGTGCCCGACCACGCCCGATTCAACCACATGGCTCATAGCCGACGAACAAACCGCAACGTAGCGCGCCTGAACCGGTATCCACACGTCCGGGGACGAACACCGAACATCCGTGTGCTAGCACAAGATGCAAGGCTAGGGTTTTGGCTCGAAGGTGGGGAGGGTTTCCATGGAGATTGATCTCGCCGACTTCGTTGCGCCAAGTCGATTGATTCGGTTCCAAAATGACTGAGCAGCTCTCTCCACCCCTCACCCCTTTATATAGAGTTGCCGGTTGGGCCTAGAGGCCCATCGGGACTCTATTTTGAATCGGATCCTATCCGAATCTTCATAGAGTTGGCCGACCGGACTTCGTAAGCCCATAACTCTATCCGATCGGATCCCTATCCGATCGAGCCGTATTCGAGTCTAACTCGAATGCTTGTTCTTATCTCCTTAAGCGTGCGACCCTATAAGTTAAGGTATACTCGGTTTCGGCCCGAGTCGAACTCAGCCGATCGTCGGCTCGAGTCCAACTCAACCGATCATCGGCTCGGGTCCAACTCGGCCTGATCGTCACACAGCGGCGCCTAGCACATATTGACACCATAGTATATAAGAATATAATATCGACTCGAACCCGTAATGTATACAGAAATCCCTTTGCCTCACGATACCAATTAAGCTGTAGGCAAGATGTGTGCCATCCCTTCAATAGCTTAACCACTCACTCGAACCGTATTGGATTATCCGTCTATTGATTGACTTCTCAATCAACTCGGCATGGCCATGCAGTTCCATAATCCATTACCTCGAGGGGCACAGAGATATCTCTCCCAAAGGAGGGGCAAATTTCATCTTGACCACTCACATCCCACTCCATGTT
This sequence comes from Oryza australiensis, assembly GCA_019925245.2. Classification (NCBI taxonomy): domain Eukaryota; kingdom Viridiplantae; phylum Streptophyta; class Magnoliopsida; order Poales; family Poaceae; genus Oryza; species Oryza australiensis. The sequence goes on from JAIFGZ020000436.1 coordinate 2,498,238, forward strand.
TCATAGCAAACCCAAAGACTACTTTTATAACTACCCGCATTCGGAATAGCGTTTGGTAGTCCCAAAGTAGGCTACTATGCATATTGGAATCCATGATGATCTCAGTCTAAGGACTTTGCACCAACACTACTTGAGACCAACTAATGACACATTAATTCTCGTAGTGTCTCGGGTGGGTCTATCCAACAATGTGTTCTCTAACACATGTCCATGTATATTGATTTGGTATCTCCATACCATGATCTATGAGACATGATCATCAATCAATAAACATGCCAATCTTAGAATCATATTTGTTCCAACAATATGACATATGATCGTGGATCGTTTAGAAATAGATTCATACATAAAGAGTCTCATAAATAAGTCACATACTTATTGATCAATACAAGATGTCTATTTTATGGAATTGAATAACACTTTATTCATTTATACACAAACATTGACCATGATACCCAACATCTCCATGTTGCCTCTAGGGCATATCACTAACAATCCAGGCCTAGGGTCAAGCCAGACATACTATTTTTCTTTCATTCGTTCTCGGACTAAATCTCTGTGTGGAGACAGATGGTAGACAGCGAAGTCGGTTCGTCGTAGCTCGGTGGCAGGTGGTAACTTTGTTGAGGCCATAGCCCGGAGTTTGATGGCGGCTAGTAGGCTCGGCAAACCTACTGCCCAGAGGGTGAAAGTGGGTGCGGAGCTTGTTGGAACTATGGCCCGGAGGCTTATGGTAGTCCCGAAGCCGACTTAGTCATAGCCCGAAGGCTAATGATTGAGTCAGCGCAACCGTAGCCCGTAGGCTGACTGCGGCTAGCGAGCTCGGCAAATCCACAGCCCAAAGGTCATTGGTGGTTGCCGAGGTTGTCGGGACTACTGCTCGGAGGCCCTTGGTAGTCCCGAATCCAACTTAGTCATAGCCCAAAGGCCAATGACCGAGCCGTGAAGCCGTATCCGCAGGCCGATGATGATTGACGAGCTCGGCAAATCCACTCCCCGAAGGCCTTCGGTGTTGCTGAGGTCATCGAGAATATTGCCCAAAGGCCCTCGGTAGTCCTAAAGCCGACTTAGTCATAGCCCGAAGGCCAATGACTGAGTCAGTAAAGCCGTAGCCTAGAGGCTGACGGTGATCGACGAGCTCGGCAAATCACTGCCCGAAGGCCTTCGGTGGTTGTCGAGGTCATCGGGACTACTGCCCGAAGGCCCTTGGTAGTCCCGAAGCCAACTTAGTCATAGCACGAAGGCTAACGACTGAGTCAGCGAAGCCATAGTCCGAAGGCTGACTGTGGTCAGCGAGCTCGGTAAATCCACAACCCAAAGGCATTTGGTGGTTGCCGAGGTCGTCGGGACTACTGCCTGGAGGCCCTTGGTAGTCGTGAATCTGACTTATTCATAGCCCGAAGGCCAATGACTGGGTCAGTGAAGCCGTAGCCCGGAGGTAGACGGTGATCGATGAGCTCAGCAAATCCACTGCCCGAAGGCCTTCGGTGGTTGCCGAGGTCATCAGGACTACTGCCCGGAGGCCCTCGGTAGTCTTGAAGCCAACTTAGTCATAGCCCGAAGGCTAATGACTGAATCAGCGAAGCCGTTGCCTGGGACGAACGACGGTCGGTGAGATCGAAGGAAGGATTTAGAGGAAAATCGTCGGGCGGTTACCTGCCCCGGGGTAGGTGTCGCGCACGTAGGCCCTTGTCAGTGTTGAATCAGAGAGCCAATCACATCTCATTAAGGTCGTCAAAACCGGGAACACGCAACGGTTGATCAGACCTGCAAATCTCCACTTTCCCAACGGCTCACGGATCCGACGATCGAGATTCGCTGCTCATGTTGGGTGGTGGGCTCCACAACGGTTTCATTGGGATGTGCGACAGGGACCACACGGTTGCTGTTAATGGCTCTAGGCATTCGACGGCTCCGATTCATCAACAGGATGACGTGGCCGCCAGGGAGTTTGACAGGCCGAGGCGCCTTGGCTGCTCCGCGCGCGCCGATAACGGTGTCACACACTTTCCAAAGATGGCGCTACCAAGCCCATCATTGCCCTCTTTAAAACTCCGTCATTTCACCCTCCTCCTTCTTCATGCCTTCACTTTGCCGAAGAATTCCCAAAAGTTTTCGCATCCAAGCTCTGGCGCCTCTTCCCTGGCACCACGCCACTTCAGCTCTCTAGGCCGCCACCCCCACTACTGGTGCGTCATTTGCTACCGTAAAGGTCGGCGACTCTTCTGGTTGAAGCCCATGGCACCCAAGAAGTCATCGAAGAAGGCGGCGAAGTCCTCATCGGCGGGCAGAGACAAGACTGTGCGTGGCTCGGCCTTTGTCCCCTCTTGTGCCAGGGAACAGATGATGGTGGATCTGTAGCAAGCCGACATCCTTCCCACACAGGAGCTTGCGATGTGGCGCTCGACACGGGGAGAGCAGTTGTCGACCCCCGACTCCGGCGAGTTGGTTGTTTTCGCTGCTTTCCTCCTCTGCAGTCTTGAAGTGCTGGCCCACCCCTTTGTTTGGGGCCTACTCCATTACTACAACATTGCTCTCTGCAACCTCAATCCAAACTCTGTTCTCCAAATTTCTATCTTCATTCATCTCTGCGAGGCCTATCTTGATAGACCTGCATTTCAATCTTCTCCGCCACTACTTCTGTCTTCGACGGACGTGCGGCAGCGTGGTCGGTGGGGCCGAAATCCAATTCCAGGAACGGATGTCCCAGTGCGACGTCCCCGTCGACCTGACGACCTCAAACAAGGGCTGGCACGCTAAGTGGTTCTACATCGAGAACCATGAGCTGGCAATCTCCCCTAATATCTACCAGGAGCCGACCCCGGTGACCACCTGGACGGCCACCTGCTGTGTTGGCGACCAGGACCAAGTTGACGAGCTTGTCACCATGGTGGACCAGGTGAGGGAGTAGGGTCTGATTGGCGTCTGAGTAGCGCTCAACTTCGCCATCCGAGAAGTCCAACCTTGCTAGGAGAAGGTGAGGCCAGGGTATGAGTATTCGAGCGGCCGGGATCCTACCTGGGAGGCGACGATCCCCATCGAACGTGTGCACCAAAGGCTGATGAGCTTTTTCCAAAGCTCGGCGAACATCAGCAACGGGGGGCCGCTTAGCTACAGCCTCCTTCATCCTCGGCCCGAGGTAAGTTTGGCTTCTTTTCTTCATTTGTTCTATTTTGTTGTTCCTTCTTTTGCTTGGTATCTCACCTGCCAGGGGCTGGCGTTGACAGGGGCGGGAAGCGTATGTGTCCCTTGCCCCACTCCCCGAGACGGCCAAAGGTGAGTTGCCGAGGATCTGTATTCCCCAGCCAAGGTTGGAGGGGAAGGGAAGAAGCCCAACCTCCCCCAGAAAAAGCCTGAGGCGAAAAGGGCGGCGTCGGGGAGCCTCAAGATCCCTAGCGCGAAGCGGAGGCTTGTGGTTACCTCTGGTGACGAGGAGTCGGGGGGAGATTGAAGCATTCCCCGGCATCCCCGTCGTCCGGCTCGAGCGAGGTGCCATGGCCAGAGGCATCCGGGCACCAGAAGAAGGCGGCCAGATGCGTCGGGGTCTCGTTTCGAGCCTCCACCAAATAAGTGCTTGATTGGGAGATTTGTCTTGACTTCCTTCCACCTTTGTATGCTGACAAATTACCTCGAGTAGGGTCGCCATGGACACGGATCCTCGTGCCCAGGAGCTGGCGAGGGAAACTGAACCAGCTGCCCAAATTGAAGGGGCGAGATCTGACCAGCCCTTGGCCGTTGCCTGCTCGGGAGCCGAAGCACTGGCGGCTGGACAAGTAGAGGAGCACCCGACGGCGGAAGCCGAGGACAGGGCCAATGTATCGGCCGTCGAGGCGACCGAGGTGGCAATCGAGGCAGCTCCGAAAGCCGGGCCCGAGCCTACGGTCAAGGAGGAGAGTGTAGTCCCGGAGCTGCCCGAGATCAATTGGGACCTACTCCCCCTCATCAACGTCAGCGACGGCGGAGCCCCGAGACCGAGTCGGCCACAACAGAGGCTATGGGATCGCATGCCTCCGTCGCCAACGACCAGATGGACGAGGGTGCCAAGGACTAGCAGGGGCCAAGCGGCAAGGAGGACCAGTCTGAGCCAAGGGGCGAGGAGGCTGTCGTCAGGGGCCAGCGGGCCATGAGCTGTGCGCCCGTGATCGAGGAACCCTCCGACACCGAGGCTGAGGAGATGTCCAAGCTCGAGCGCTCTCTCTGTTCCATTCGAGACCTGGTTTGGGTAAACGTCAGACTCCTCTTTTCTCCCCTGGCTCCCCCTCTAATGCTTTGAAATTTATAGGAGACCACCCGCTCATTGCAATCCACCGAGAGGGTGCGGGAGTTGGAGGAGAGGCTGGCCGAAGCTTCCCGCCGTAAGTCCACTACTTTGTTGCCTCGATTCTTTGTTTCAGTCATGAGCTGACCTCTTCTTTCTCTTTTTTTTGTCGTGCAGAAGCCGACAAGGCCTTTGCTTATGCCGAAAGGCTCAAGGAGGTCACCAGGGAGGCCAACTTGATGGCCTCGAAGCTCCAATTGCAACAGGACAATGTCCAAGGGCTTCTCAAGCTCCTAGACACCTCCCATAGGGAGGCTGAGGCAGCAAAGGCTACGGTGGTGGAGAAGCTGGCAAAGTCCGAAGCGGCCAGGATCACCACAGAGGAGAAGTTAGCGACCTCGGAGGCAGCGAAGGATGCTGCCGAGAGTACGTGTCGGTACTGAGATCCTCTTCGACCTTCTTCTTCTTCTTGCCTATGCTGACTGGCTCCCGACTTCCTTTTGCTCAGGCTGTCTTTCGGTTTTCTGTCGGCAGATTGGGGACCTCAAGGACTGCCTGGAAGCGGCCGAGGCCCAGTAGACCTGGTTCCAAGAAGGGGCACGAGCTCTCTTGGACGCGGCCCGCAATGAGCCCCCGCCGACCGAGGAGACGGAGGCGACATTCCTTGCCCAGCTGCAGGACGGACCCCAACGCCTTTAGGCGCTTGTGCGTGATGCGGCAAAGCTTGTCGTGTCCCACTCCCTCGGCATCCTGTGCAAGCTTTACCTGTGGGTCGAGGTCAAGGAGATGGCGGAGGGGTGGCCCATCGATGCGGCGGAAGGCGACGTAGAGGGCATCTACGCCGAGGTCGAGCCCACCGCCGAGAAGATAGTTGAAGACCTAGTCCTGTAGAATATCCTGATTGTAAAAAATTTAAGTTAGATCGGTTCAGAACCTATAAATGTTTCGTTGTAACAAAGTTTAAGCCCTTGGCCAGATTAAAAGAGCAGTTCATTAAACTGCAGCGAGGTTTTAGGTCCATCTATTCGCATTGCATCTAACTACCGCACGTTGGGTCACGATCTTAGCCTGCGGCAGCGAGGAGAAAACTCTAACCAGGCCCCAACGGGTTTCAGACCGAGCCTCAGCGTCGTAGTCTTTTACTTGCGAGTAGATGGGCTGAGAGGTTGCTGGTGACCGAGCCCTCCCCCGAGTAATTTTGGCATTGCACCTAGCTGACTTGCATCGGAACCCGACCCTAGCCGGACCTAGGAGGGGACTGGTGTCGCACCCTGAGTTTTGCCCCTAAATCGTATAAATAATTTACCCTGAAATAATCAGAATTTCTGGAATTAATCTGGAGCCAACAAGTAATTTTAAAATGCAATTAATAAGTAGAAATGGCATGGTAGGATTTTTCTTAAATTCTACATGTCAAAATACACTAACAGGATTTTTAGGGAATTTTCAGAGCACTGGAACTATTTTTAATCAATTAAATAAGTAACCAACAATTAAATTAAGTCTCTTAATTAATTTTCCTATTTTTCCCGTACAGTTCCCGCCCAATTTCCAAATCGGGCCGTTGGCCCAGCTCCTTCTCGGCCCAATCCTCCCCACGCGCGTCCCCCTTCCCTTGGCCATGGGCCGTTCGGCCCATGAGTCAGCCGCCCGCACGCGGAAAGTCCGCGGCCCCTTCCTCGCTCCCTCGGGCCAAAGACAGGTGGGCCCCACCAGTCGGGACTTCCTCCCTCGCGCCCGACGGCCCTAGCCGCCATCACCGCCATGCACGCCGTCGCGCCCGTGCTCTCCGCGCTGCCTCGCACCACGCCGGGCCCACACCGGGCCCGAGCGCGCTTCACCGCACCCTGTGCCGCCCTTCCCGCGCGCCGCAACGGCTGGAGCTGCATCCGAACTGTCGCCGTCGTTTTCCTCTCCCCTCTCCGAGTCTGAATTCAATGGTGAGCGATTCGCATCCATCCCGTGCGTAACCCGGCCTCCTTTCGCCTCTACAAATTTCCCTGCGAGCTTCGCCGCTCGTTTCCATTTGCGCCGCCTCACCTCGTGCCCTAATCCGCCGTCGCCCAAATTCTCCGCCGCCGGCCGCCGTGTTTCTTCCCCATCCCCGATGAGCAACGTTGCCTCCTTTCTTTCGGTTTCCCCGCGTTGCGTCGCCATTCCCGTGCCATCCCGAGCCATCCCGAGCCGCGACGCTTTCTCCGCCACCATTTCCCGTGCGCCGCGCTGCCCGCCGCCACCGTTTCTCGCGCCGCCAAAGCTCGGTCGGCCACCGCGCAGCCATGGCCGGTGAGCCAAATCTCGCGCCGCCGCCATCCAAACCCTAACCCTAATCCTAGCGCGCCGCCCGCAGCCATCCGATCTACCGCGCGAGTAGATCGGGACTGCTCGCTCCCGCCCCGTGCCGCCGCCGTCCGATCCGGCCACCGCCCGCCGATGGCCACCACGTGTCGGCCATCCACCCGCCACCGCCCTAGCCAATCCCCACACGCCACGTGGCGCCGACCCACCGCCCTGTCGTGGACTCGGTCCATCGAGCCCGGCCGACCCGCCGGCCGGCCTTGCGACGCGGCTGAATTTCAGGCGACGCCGCCTAGTGACGTCGCACCCTAGCCGACGTCACCCTCGACCGCGCGCCGCATGCCGACGCGCATGACATCAGCCCTACCCGCCGCCCATGCCTGCTTGCGTCAGCAAGGGACTTAATTGCGTAATAAATTAATTAGTCTTTTCTGTTTAGTTTACAAATCGTAATTAAACATCTAAAATTCATATCTTTTTAATCCGAGCTCCGTTTTAGTCCATTGAAATTTCATTAAATCCAGAAAAATGGCAAGAATCCATTAAAAATAGTTTCTTGTGCTGTTTCAATAGACTTTTATCATGTTTTGTTGAAGTGCTTTGTTTGTCGTGTAGATTCCGATAGTTCTGGCGATCCCGTCTACCTCGAAGTAGTCGTTGCTAAGGTTCCCCAGTCTCCAGAGAAAGGCAAGTCATACTTTACATTAATCATATTGTACCTATTTTATTTAAATATATATTTTCTCTCAAATATTGCATATGTTTTATAATGTCATTTCATAGGACTATTATACCTAGTGTACTCAGCCATAGGAATTGAATGTCTTATACCCTTGATAACTTGAGTTCAATATGACTAGATGTTGGTTTAGGACATGCTTAGCCTGGCTTGGATCAACTAGCTCATTAAGGGAATCACATTAATCAATCATTACAATGGAAGACTAATACTCAGATTATGTCAAGTATGTGACTCTATTCTAATAATCCTGAATCATGACAATGTTGGGTTGTGAGCACATGGTTGGATATTGGTTAGCATGCTCATGACAATTAAGAACCGATTCTCGAGAAACCCTGCAAGAATTACCGTGCATACCACAAGCCAACATGGATAATGGCTGGGTCTGTAGCATAGCTGTCTCTAGCTGACGTACCCTAGTGAGGGTGGGCATGATGGAGTTTGATCGGCCCTGGTTTTAAGATTTGATCGGCTTCCGGATTCACCACGGCACGAGAGGGGGCTGCCCATTACCCCGATGGGAGTGGGGGCGAAACCTAGGTGTGGTGCGATTGGTTAGAGTGGGTTATGTGAAGGGTCCTGTCACAGTTCCTTTTCGAGGTATCATGGTGGTACACTGGCGCACAGTAACGTGTTGTGGGATTGTGTCTTGTGGGTACAGTTGTACACCTCTGATCAGAGTAAAACTATTCGAATAGCCGTGACCACGGTTACGGGCGATCAACCAGATTCACCTTGATTAGTCCCACTAATTTACATGAATGAACTGTTGGAACATGACTAGTATTGGATGGATGGCTGGGCCTGTTGCAACGTGGTTTTAACGTTGGATAGTGATTATTTAATATTTCTTAATTATTTTTACTATTTTACTGCTTTCAACTATTACTATTTCTGAAATACTGTTTATGCAAATGAGCCTATTATTCCTCCCTTGCTATTTATCCTGCATCATACCTTTTCTTCCAGTATGACTTGTTGAGTACAGTGGTAGTACTCAGTCTTGCTTAATTTTCCCCCTCCAGAGCCAGAGGTTGCAGAAGAAGGAAGTTTCGATGAGGTTTAGGCTTGCGTCTGCCGTCGAGGTTGCCTATGGTGTTTTTGGAGTTCCGTCGCGGTGTTAGTTTCAGTTGAGTCAGTCTTTTTCTTTTCCGCTGCATTTATGTAAATCTTTTATATTGTTTCTAAGACGTGGATTCTGTAATATCAATAATTGTCAATTTTTGTATCTCGGCTGATGCCTGGACGAGGAATTAATGCACAAATTAGCTGTGGAAATTCCGGCTAGAATTTCTGGGCGTGACAAGTTGGTATCAGAGTCGGCCTTTGACTATAGGACAAGCCAACTGGAAACCCTAAGAGCCCTCTAATCTTTTCATTTGCATGAGTTTGAAAAAAAGGGAAGTTTTAAAAAGAAAAGTCAGTCTAGGGTTTTAGAATTTGTGAAAATGGGTCTTTGGTCTTTTGGTTTTGAGCATGCTTTGATTCCCACTCTTTGTTTCTATAGATGGTAGGTTCTCCAGCTACGCACTGTGGAAAAGGTATGGTGGGCTTCGTCGCAGAGCTGGCATGCATGGCCCTAGCAGTTGGGTATCCTGGAGCGCCGGAGTACACTATAGTCGCACCTCTCAGTGACGAGTTGTCTCACCGTGTCCGTCTGGAGGTTCACGGTTTTGTGGTGACTTGTCTTCCCAATATGGAAGTCACAACTTCAGGGGGCACAGCTGACCACGCTTGTCAAGAAGTCGCTTATCTGATGATGACAGCTTCAGGGGGCACCTTCGCTTATCGTTACCATCCCCGTCATGGCAGTTCCTCCAACGTCAGTGCTTTCAAGTCTACAACAGATGAGAACGACTCTACTTTTAGCCGCATGTGCATGGTGATCAGGGGACTGGACAAGATGCACTCTGACTTGCACAAGGCAGCCAAGGAGTTGAACGATTGGAAGATGTTGAGGATCGTGAGTCTGCAAGACAAAGTGGTCCGTCTCAAGAAGGAAGTCGCTGAGTTGAAAGGACTCCCAGCATCAGGTGGTGTCAGGATTCGCACTACGCCTCGGAAGACCACCACCGCACTGTCCGTATCCAGCCGGGCGCCTCGGATTCCTCCTCCAGCCTCCTCCAGCCTCCTCCCGCTCCACCGCCTCAGCTCCGACTCGTCCCAGCTTCTTCCCGCTGTGTGTTCGATCTCGCGCCCGCTCGCATACCAGGCGGAGGTGGCAACAATGGTTGGATCTCCATCTCCAGTGATTCAAGCTCTGAGGATTCAACTGAAGACATGGATTATGAAGAGACTCGGAGTTCTTCCGAGGAAAGAGGCAGGATCTGATGGGGTACAACCACCAATTCAGAAGAGTCATAGTCCGAGATGAAGACGGAGAACTCCAGGAGCCGTTCCAAAGAATGGGAACTCTCTGAAGGAAGCAGTTTCGACTCCACAGCTTGTGGATCGTTCTAGTCGCCATTCCTAGTTTTACCGATTTGCTTAGTTTGTCTGCTTGGTAGTTGCTGTGTGTTAGGTTTGTGGTATGTGGGTTAGTTGGCAGTCTATATCGAGTGTGGTATGACTGACTAATTAAGTATGTTTCATGCTTTTTCTTGTTTTAATCAAGATCAGAACAATGCATTTGAATTCCAATAATAAAGTTTAGTTTCTAAGTTAGTCTGTTTTCTTCTTTTCTCTCTTTGTGGTTCGGTCGTCTTCTCCAGATGGTGAACACCAGGACAGTGGAGCGAACAACAACAATGGGCAATCAGGTGACAACCACGACAATCACGATGTCAACAGCAACACTCCTCCGCCGCCACCTGAGAATCCCACCATTGCTCAGGTGCTTGCTTCGCAGACGCATGGCTGTGATGATGTAGCAGATGCAACAACAGCACCAGCAGATGCAACAGCAGATGTTCCAACAGATGCAGCAGCAGCAGCAGCAGAATAACCAATTTGCTCCTCCACCACCCAAGTCTAAGTTGCGAGAGTTTCTTCGAGTCCGACCACCGACCTTCTCCAGCACCACCAATCCTATGGAGGCCAATGACTGGCTTCATGCTATTGAGTAGAAACTAGATCTACTGCAGTGCACTGACCAGGAGAAAGTCTCTTTTGCTATACATCAGTTGCAAGGTCCCGCATCTGCTTGGTGGGACAACTACTTGGTCACTCGCCCAGCTGGAGCAACAGTCACATGGGAAGAGTTTTGTCGCAGTTTCAGGACTAGCACATATTCCTGCTGGCATAGTTGCACTGAAGAAGCGTGAGTTTTGTTCTCTTGAGCAGGGCAACAGGTCAGTTAATGAGTACCTGCATGAGTTCAACCGTCTTGCACGTTATGCCCCAGAAGATGTGCACACCGATGCAGAAAGACAAGAAAAGTTCTTGGCTGGTTTGGATGATGAACTCACTCACAAGCTGATCTCAGGGGAGTATGCTAAGTTTGAGAACCTGGCTGACAAGGCCATTCGGCAGGAAGACCAGCGCAACAAGATGATCAAGAAAAGAAAGGCAGTAAAGTTTAGGCCTCCTCAACAGCAGGGAAATCAGCAGAGGCCATGTTTCATGTCTAGAGGTCAGGGTGGACCTACCACCATGATTGTTCGTCAGCATCGGCCTTATTACCCAGGGAATTTTCAAGCTAGCAGCAGTGGCAGTGGCAGTGGATAGCAGCAACACAATTCAGCCCCGCGTCCTCCAACAGCGCCACCCCAACAGCAGTCCAAGCCACCACCTCCAAGAAAAGACTCCGGAGGGAAGCCAGGAGTCTGCTTCAATTGTGGTGACCCTAGGCACTTTGTAGACAAGTGTTCGAAGCCGAAGCGAGCTGGACCCAGATTCATCCTGGCCTGTGTCAACCATGCGTCCGTCGAAGAGGCGCAGGCAACTCTCGAAGTTATAGTGGGTACGTTTCCTGTGAATCTCACTCCAACTACAGTATTATTTGATTCTGGTGCTACGCATTCATTTATTTCCAAGGAGTTTGTTGGCACACATGGGTTATTAGTAGTGGAACTTAAGATACCTATGCGGGTTCAAACCCCTGGAAACCATTTGGATACAGCTTAGTACTGTCCCTCGGTGGCAATAGATATCCAAGGATCCAAATTTCTAGCCAACCTTATCCTTCTTAAATCCAAAGGCCTAGATGTCATTCTTGGGATGGATTGGTTGTCAAGACATAAGGGAGTAATTGACTGTGCTAGCCGCACATTTACTTTAAATCAATAGGGCGAGAGATTTTTTTCGTTCTCCCATGCAAGCCAAGACTGTAGCAAGTTTGAATCATGTTTCTACTAGGGAGTCATCTGAAGTAGCAGCAAAGATCCCTATGAAATTAGAAGATATCCCCATAGTCAGAGAATACCCCAAAGTTTTTCCAGAAGATTTAACCAAGATGCCACCAGAAAGAGAAATTGAGTTCCGGATTGATCTAGAACCCGGGACCGCCCCAATTCACAAGAGACCCTATAGAATGGGAGCCAACGAGTTGGAAGAAGTCAAGAAGCAAGTGGATGAATAGTTGTAGAAAGGTTATATCCACCCGAGCACGTCACCTTGGGGTGCTCCGGTGATATTTGTAGAGAAGAAAGACAAGACCAAGAGAATATGTGTCGATTATCACGCACTCAATGAGGTCACTATCAAGAACAAGTATCCTCTACCATGGATTGACGATTTGTTTGATCAACTCAAGGGGGCAAAAGTGTTCTCCAAGATAGACCTGCGATCAGGCTACCATCAATTGAGAATTCGGGAAGAGGACATTCCCAAGACTGCTTGTCACTCGGTACGGTTTGTATGAGTGTACGGTCATGTCTTTTGGATTGACCAACACACGGCTTTCTTCATGAATCTGATGAACAAGGTGTTTATGGAATTCTTGGACAAATTTGTTGTGGTGTTCATTGACAACATTTTGATCTACTCCAAGACCGAGGAGGAACATGAGCATTATCTCCGGTTAGTGCTTGAGAAGTTGAGGGATCATCAACTCTACGCCAAGTTTAGCACGTGTGCTTTCTGGTTAAAGGAAGTATTAGTTCCTCGGCCACATTGTGAATGCCCAAGGAGTAGCCGTGGATCCGTCAAATGTGGAATCAGTTACCAAGTGGACTCCGCCAAAAACAGTCACCCAGATTCGAAGTTTTCTTGGACTTACGGGTTATTACCGCCGTTTCATTGAGAACTTCTCCAGAATTATCAAGCCGATGACTCAATTGTTGAAGAAAGATGAGAAATTCAAGTGGTCAGTGGAATGCAACAAGAGTTTTGAAGAGCTTAAGAAGAAGTTGGTGTCTGCACCAGTCTTGATACTGCCGGATCCAGCAAAATATTTCCAAGTATATTGTGATGCATCCCGCCAAGTGCTGGGATGTGTGTTGATGCAAGAAGGCAAAGTGGTTGCATAAGCCTCCCGTCAGTTGCATCCGCATGAGAACAACTATCCAACTCATGATCTGGAGTTAGCCGTAGTGGTCCATGCCTTGAAAATCTGGCGACACTACCTAATCGGCAATCGTTGTGAAGTATATACGGATCACAAGAGCTTAAAGTATATCTTTACCTAACCGGACTTAAACCTTTGTCAACGAAGATGGTTGGAATTGATCAAGGATTATGATTTGGGGATACATTACCATCCTGACAAAGCCAATGTGGTAGCAGATGCTTTAAGCCGGAAGAGTTACTGCAACACCATTAACGTAGAAAGAATGTGTAACCAGTTGCAGCGAGAATTCGAGCGATTGAACCAATAAGTTGTGGATTATGGTTTTGTGGTCGTTCTGGAAGCTCAACCCACTCTCAGTGATCAAATTCGGGCTACTCAGGCATCAGATCCCAAGATGGCTGAACTAAAGAAGAACATGAGAGTCGGAAAAGCTCGCGACTTTACAGAAGACGAGCATGGAACAATCTGGATAGAAAATAGATTGTGTGTGCTAGAAGATAAAGAATTGAAAAAGCTGATCCTTACGGAAGCTCACCAAACCCAATATTCGATTCATCCAGGTAGTACAAAGATGTAGCAAGATCTCAAAGAGAAGTTTTGGTGGGTCAGTATGAGGAGAGAAATTGCTAAATTTGTCGAACTTTATGATGTTTGTCAGCAAGTCAAGGCAGAACATCAACGGCCCGCAGGGTTGTTGCAACCCCTCCAAATCCCGGAATGGAAATGGGAAAAAATTGGAATCGATTTCATCATGGGTTTACCCCGTACATCGTCAGGGTATGATTCAATTTGGGTCATCATGGATCGACTCACGAAGGTGGCTCACTTCATACCAGTGCATACTACCTACTCGGGAAAGAAGCTAGCAGAGCTATACCTTGCTAGAATCATGTGTTTACATGGAGTTCCTAAGAAGATCGTGTCTGACTGAGGAAGTCAGTTTACTTTCAAGTTCTGTCGAAAGATGCAAGAAGAGCTTGCTACCCATTTGAACTTTAGTACAGCCTATCATCCGCAAACAGATGGTCAAACCGAGAGAGTGAATCAAATTCTGAAAGATATGTTGAGAGCATGTGCGCTTGAGTTTGGTAAATCGTGGGACAAGAGTTTGCCTTATGCAAAATTCTCCTATAACAACAGTTATCAAGCCAGCATTCAAATGAAACCCTATGAGGCGTTGTATGGACGGAAGTGCCGCACACCCCTTTTCTGGGATCAGACTGGTGAACGTCACTTGTTTGGCACAGAAGTGATAAGTGAAGAAGAAGCAAAAGAAGAAGCAAGAGATTGAGAATGCGCAGTCTCGGCAGAAGAGCTACGCAGACAATCGTCGAAGAGATCTCGCTTTTGAAGCAGGGGATTATGTGTATCTTCGTGTTACACCGCTCCGAGGAGTACACCATTTTCAAACCAAATGCAAGTTGACACCACGTTTTGTGGGACCATACAGAATTCGGGAACGTCGAGGAGAAGTAGCCTATCAGCTGAAACTTCCATCCAACATTTCTGGTATTCATGACCTGTTCCATGTGTCTCAGTTAAAGAAATGTTTGAGGGTACCAGAAGAGCAAACGTGTCCAGACCAGATTGAAATTCAAGAGGACTTGACCTATGTGGAGAAACCAGCTCGTATCCTCGAGACTAGTGAAAGAAGGACTCGAAACAAGGTTATCAGATTTTGCAAAGTTCAGTGGACTCATCACTCTAAAGACGAAGCTACATGGGAAAGAGAAGATGAGTTGAAGGCCGCGCAACCGCACCTCTTCGCCAGTGCCTTTGAATCTCGGGGTCGAGATTTCGTTTAAGGGAGGTAGGTTTGTCGCACCCCGAGTTTTACCCCTAAATTGTTTAAATAATTTACCCTGAAATAATCAAAATTTCTAGAATTAATCTGGAGCCAGCAAGTAATTTTAAAATGCAATTAATAAATAAAAATGGCATGGTAGGATTTTTCTTAAATTCTACATTTCAAAATACATTAACAGGATTTTTACGGGAATTTTCAGAGCACTGAAACTATTTTTAATCAATTAAATAAGTAACCAGCAATTAAATTAAGTCCCTTAATTAATTTTCCTATTTTCCTCGTACAGTTCCCGCCCAATTTCAAAATCGAGCCATCGGCCCAGCTCCTTCACGGCCCAATCCTCCCCACGTGGGCCCTCCTTACCTCGGCCATGGGCCGTTCGGCCCATGAGCCAGTCGCCCGCACGCGGAAAGTCTGCGGCCCCTCCCTCGCTCCCTCGGGCCACCGACAGGTGGGCCCCACCTCTCGGGGCCGCCTCTCTCGTGCTCGGCGACCCAAGCCATCGTCGCCGCCATGTGCGCCACCGCCTCCTTCCTCTCCCCGTCGCTTCGCGCCATGCCGGGCCCGAGTGCGCTCCACCGCAACCGACGCCACCCTTCCCGCGCTCCGTAACGGCCGGAGCCACATCTAAATTGCCGCCGCCGTTTTCCTCTCCCCTCTTCGAGTCCGAATTCAATGGCAAGAGATTCACATCCATCCCGTGCGCAATCCGGTCTCCTTTTGCCTCTATAAATTTCCCCGTGAGCTCCGCCGCTCGTTTCCGTTTGCACCGCCTCGCCTCGTGCCCTAATCCGTCATAGCCCAAATTCTCCGCCGCCGGCCGCCGTGTTTCTTCCCCATCTCCGGTGAGCAACACCGCCTCCTTTCTTTTGGTTTTCCCGCATTGCATCGCCGTTCTCGTGCCATCCCGAGCCACGGCGCTATCTCCGCCGTCGTTTCCCGTGTTCCGCTCCGCCCGCCGTCGTCGTTTCCTGTGCCGCCGGACCTCGGTTGGCCGCGGTGCAGCCATGGCCGCTGAGCCGAATCTTGGCGCCGCTGCCATCCAAACCCTAACCCTAACGCTAGCCGCCGCCTCGCCCGCAGCCATCTGATCTACCGCGCGGGCAGATCGGGACCGCTCGTCCCCGCCCCGTGCCATCGCCGTTCGATCCGGCCGTCGCCTGCCGATGGCCGCCACGAGTCGGCCATCCACCCAGCCGTCGCCTTGGCCAATCCCCTCGCGCCACGTGGTGCCGACCCGTCGCCCCGCCGTGGACTCGGTCCACCGAGCCCGGTCAACAGTCGCGTCAGCCTTGCTGTCCAATTTTATTTAATATCTCTTTTCTCTCAAATATTGCATATGTTTTAGAATGTCATTTCATGGGACTATTATACCTATTATACTCAGCCATAGGAATTGAATGCCTTATACCATTGATAACTTGGGTTGAATATGACTAGATGTTGGTTTAGGACATGCTTAGCCTGGCTTAGATCAACTAGCTCATTTAAGGGAATCACATTAATCAATCATTACAGTGAAAGACTAACACTCAGATGATGTCAAGTATGTGACTCTATTCTAATAATCCTGAATCATGACAATGGTGGGTTGTGAGCACATGGTTGGATATTGGTTAGCGTGCTCATGACAATTAAGGACCGGTTCTCGGGAAACCCTGGAAGAATTATCGTTAATACCACAAGCCAGCATGGTTAATGGCTAGGTCTGTAGCATAGTTGTCTCTAGCCGACGTACCCTAGTGAGGGTGGGCATGATGGAGTTGGGTTGGCCCCGATTTTAAGGGTTGATTGGCTTTCGGATTCACCGCGGTCCGAGAGGGGGCTGCCCATTACCCCGATGGGAGTGGGGGCGAAACCTAGGTGTGGTGCGATTGGTTAGAGGAGGTTATGTGAAGGGTCCTGTCACAGTTCCTTTTCGGGGTATCATGGTGGTACACTGGTGCATAATAACGTGTTGTGGGATTGTGTCTTGTGGGTACAGTTGTACACCTCTGATCAGAGTAAAACTATTTGAATAGTCGTGACCACGGTTACTGGTGATCAACCAGATTCACCTTGATTAGTCTCACTAATTTACGTGTATGAACTGTTGGAACTTGACTAGTATTGGATAGATGGATGAGCCTGTTGCAACGTGGTTTTAATGTTGGACAAAGATTATTTAATATTACTTAATTATTATTACTGTTTTACTGCTTTCAACTATTATTGTTTCTCAAATGCTGTTTATGTAAATGAGCCTATTTTTCCTCCGTTGCTATTTATCCTGCATCATACCTTCTCTTCCGGTATGACTTGTTGAGTACGGTGGAAGTACTCAGTCTTGCTTAATTTTTCCCCCTCTAGAGCCAGAGGTTGAAGAAGGAAGTTTCAACGAGGTTTAGGCTTGCGTCTGTCGTCGAGGTTGCCTATGGTGTTTTTGGAGTTCCGTCGCGGTGTTAGTTTCAGTTGAGACAGTCTTTTTCTTTTCTGCTGCATTTATGTAAATCTTTTATATTGTTTCTAAGACGTGGATTCTGTAATATCAATAATTGTCGATTTGTGTACCACGGTTGATGCCTGGATGAGGAATTAATGCACAAATTATTTACAGAAATTCTGGCTGGAATTTCTGGGCGTGACAACTGGCCCATTCTCTGACCGGTGGGCAATCAGGCCGAGCCACTGCGTTAGGCTAGGGCACATCGACTAGGTACTCGGGGAACCACCGGGGAACACAAACACACTGGATAAGTTTCCTTCTGGGGAACCTCAACCACAACGGGTCGGGGCCACGTAGCCCAGAGCAGATCTTGAGCGTGACGTGGAAGCTATCGAGCGTGCGAATGTTACTCGACGGTCGAGAGAATCCGCCGAGCCCTCGAGCAGCTCGGGAGCACTCATTAGACATCCTATCGGGGAACCCTGACCAAAGCGGGTCGGGGCCGCGTAGCTTAGGGCTGACCGTAAGCATAGCACGAAATCTATTGAGTTCACATAGACTGCTCGGTGGCGAGACAGAAAGCAACAAGCGATAAAAGGAGAGATATCGAAGCTGCTTTATAAAAAGAGCTGAATGAAGAGTACTTAGCTGTCCAAAAGTAGAATCTGGATGAACTTGTCCTGCACGCGAATGAACCCCAGCGCCTCAAGGTCTCTTGAGAGAGGTTGAGGTGGCCAAAGTCGTCGGTGCGGAAGACAAGGCTCCCAAAGACGAACGACATCCCCATGGGTGCCGTGAAATCGGTGGGGAAGAGAAGAGCCATCAGATCACTCGAAACGACGGAGAAGCGCTCTTATCTGGCATGCCAACTATCAACGGGATGGTCGGCAATCCTCCAATGAGGGCTACCTGAGGAGGTAAATGAAGAGTGGTCAGGGCGTCTCACCGACGGATCTGACGGTCGACTTAAGTATCAAACGAGCCAAAGACAAGGAGATTTATATTGGTTTAGCCCTCTCAAAGGATAATAGGCTTACGTCTAGTGTGTGGTGTTCTTTTATGGGGTGGAGTATGAACTAGGATTACAATGACGAGTGTTCTTTGGGCTTAGAAAGAAGTTGGCCAAGAACAGTCTAAGAGATGATCGATCCCTCTCTCGGCCCGTCCTACCCTCCCTTTTATAGTCCAAGGGGGGCAGTTACAAGAGGACTTGAGGGCCAACAAAGCTAAGACTAAAGATCTAAAAAGTAAGCACAAACAACATCTAAAAAGATACATAGAGATCCCTCCGGGTCCTGCACGCCGTGGGTGCCTTGTGCCTTATCCTGCCTTGGGATCCGTCCTCGCAGGTACCACCTGTCCAACCTTGTCGAGTGATGTCATCTTCTGCCGAGTTGTCCCCTCCTTGCCTCCTTTGCGAGCCTTGCAAAGCAAGCCTTCCTTCTCGAGGTGGCCTGATGTCGGAACGATGAGTTGAGGTCGATACAAAGGACGGCAAGGTCGAGGCGTTCGACCCTAGGATGAGGTCAGGCTACCGACCCCGTCCGAGGATTTCCGATCCGACTTAGTTACCCTTAAGTTCGCTCTGTGAGGTACCCCGGGGTGACACCCCCACATAGATTAAATCCAAGATATTTATTTTCAGCTTAACTTAATAATATCATCTGAGGCTTGACACGGATAACAGCAAACCGTCGCATCGATAATTAATTGGGCTTAGCACCAACAAACTAGATACCTATCGTTCAATGCCTTTGAACACAAGTGATCCAGGTCAAGCCCACCGTTACAACTCTGCAACGGACATCACCATGCAAACGTCCAAATACTTTGGCCTGTCAGAGTGCTAGGTGCTAATCCTACAAGGTTAGGGAGGACTAGCTTGCGATCATAGGGCTGTAGAGAGCTCTCTAGTCATTTAGTATTCCCTGATTCTTGCTATCTGTGCTGCCAAGTGTACTCTGGAACCTATATTCAGTTTGATGTTGACGATGGCTGCTATACTTTCTTTACCCCAGTGTAAATCCAGGGGCAACCAAGCATTTTGTTGTAGTATTGTCTAGACATTTGCTTGCATGATATCAGTTATTACCGAGTATTTGTTATACTGTCATAGGGATAGTTAATGTAACTCAGTGAGTGATCATCTTAGTGTATGCTGATTTAAAACTGAAAATGCAGTTTCTGATGATGTAGAGGACAAGAATAATACTTAGAGCTCACTAAGATCTTGGTGCTGCCTTGTTGAAAAACTTCAGCTACAACACGAAAAGTACTGATTAGATAAATAGATCACTCATCATACATATCATTAGCAAAAAAGTATAGTTTATTACTCTCTTGTATGGCCATCCAATTGACATCATATAAGC
Organism: Oryza australiensis; assembly: GCA_019925245.2. Lineage (NCBI taxonomy): Eukaryota > Viridiplantae > Streptophyta > Magnoliopsida > Poales > Poaceae > Oryza > Oryza australiensis. The sequence continues at coordinate 2,517,589 of JAIFGZ020000436.1, forward strand.
ATCAGCCATAGATTTCATATTGTCATAAGGGCGAGGTAGTATTGCATCCCTATTCATCACATCATTCACAATAACTTGACAAAATTGATTTTCAAGAGGCCGACCTACTACTAGACTGCTTGGATTAGTTGAAATGATTGTTCCCTTGGCTATAGGAAGATTAGATCTCAACATGGCAAACAATATCACATCCTTTCCAACCTACAAGTAATGAAGCATTTGAGTACCGAGGGATCAACTTCAAACCCCAGATAAAAACATAAAAACTTGGAGGGGTATAAGATAATTACAAGTGTACCATGTGCAGAGCCAGGGGGATCATCATTCCTTGCAGTGTTTGATGCGGCTGCAACTTGCCTTTGGTCAAGCAAATTCTCCTCCTCATCAGCCATAACATCGTCCTCATCAGAGTGATCATGTTCTTCATTGAGTTCATGATCATTTTCTACACCTTGTGCATTTTGATGTGCCTCATCAACAAAATCTTCACACCTTGGACTAGTAGTTGAACAAAAAAATTGGAGAACATGAGTTACAGCAAAGCAATCAAACAGTTAAAAATTCAGAATGCAAAGTAACATTGAAGTATTTTACCACTTGGTGTCGTGAATTAGAACCAAGCTGTGACATGGGCGATGCCCTTTCCTCTAGCATTTGCTCCATTTGGGCGATGCGTTGTTCTAAAGCTGCTTTCTCACTTTCTACCTTTTTACGAGCTAGAACTTCCATTTGCAGCTTTGTTGGCATGTATGACTTCAACCCCAGTGCTCCAATTTCTCGAGGAGTTGGTCCTAGACCTAGAACACAGACGCATCCTCTTGGCTCCTTCAATCCACAAACAACAGCAAAGGCATCACCTTGTTGAACTGTTCTCTCCTTCAATTCTGGACGGGCTTCAACAATCGCTTTAAGTTCATCCTACAGAAAACAAATAAGCAAGTGTTGTTAGTAACAACCTTCAGTGTACTTATAATTCATTATGTATAGAAAACTTACAATTATTGTTGATGCGTGCCTTAAAGGTACTCCATTTTTTCTTGTATGTGTTTTGATAAAGACTTCATCCCTTCGAGGTGGGCGCCCAAGTTGCAGACCCTACAATTTTTATACTATGCAGTAATAAAGAGGCTTATAAATTGTATAATTTAGTACTCATGTTCCTAGTAACAAATGTACCAGATCATGCCTAGAGCAAGCATGGCTCACACTTCCTGCTGTATGAGGCACCTTCAACAGTGAACGGTGTGATTTTCCTCTTGCCGATAGAGCCTATGATAGAAACTGTCAAAATCTACATATGTATTGAATGGTGCAAAATACAAGAGATTCATGTTAATGGACCCTTACTTCAGATTTAGAAGACCTCCAAAAGTTAATGAGAAAACTCCAATCATCGGGATTCACTCTATCACCATTTGTATTCATCAGTTCCTCATCTGATGACGGCGGGGTGGAGGGATTCGCACGGCCTCCTGGCGTGCCGGAGGTGGGGGAGACGCTGACAGACAGGGCCGACACACTATGAGGAGACGTCGGGACCGTCTCCTGTGGCGGATGGGAGCTGGAGGGAGGAGGAAAGGGACGGCGACGCGGCGGACGCTAGGGGTGGACAGCGGAGAGGGGAGCAGACGGGGATCCGGGGATCAGACGCCGACGGAGGGAGGCGCGGCGGACTCGGGCGACTCCGACGACCGTCTTTCTACGGGGGAGGCGGGATGCGGCGGCAGAGGCGGTGATTCGGCGGTTCCACCGGCAGGATTGCGCGCGGCGCGCCGATGGGAGGGTGTGTCACAGCCCGATTTTCGTTCGGGATTAAAAATCATTTAATAAATTATTTCCTAGAAAATAAATAAAAAGAAAAACAAAGTAAATCAAGTAAAACTATTAAGGAAATTAAATTTTCCTTTAAAAATCATGGCTGGAAATATTTTTAAATATTCTTCATACCCTAAAGTACTCTCTAAAATTTTTTGTGAAATTTTGGAGCTTCAGAAATAATTTTAATAAAACAAAGAAAAATTCAATAATTATTTAAATAAATAAATTAAACTTTAAATGAGCTGAAGATATTTTTATTAAATACTTTGGGTGTTTATATATTTTCAGGATTTTTTTGGAATTATTTGAGCATTGAAAGTATTTATAAAAATTAAAGGATGTTTGGACCGAAAAGTCTGATTTGGGTCCCTATCGCTACAGTGTCATCTCCTACCTCCAGCCGTGCACTGTTCATCTCGAACAGTAGCCGAGCCGCCGCTGCTGTTTCCTCCACCAAATCCGGCCCAATCCTCGGCCCAAATCAAAAATAAGTTGCGGAACGGATTTCTCTCAATCTCCTCTACGTTTCCCCAAGAAATCCCCTCAATCCCGTGCTAAATCGCGCATTTCGCCCCGTTCTTATCCCGACGAACTCGGGATAAACCCTAAAAATCCGGCGCCAAATCCTCTCTTCCCGGTGCAGGAATCTCCCTACCAAGCATATAAATATAACCCTCATGATCTCCTCCTCGGTTTCTCCTTTTTTCCCGAGTTTTTCCCGTGCTCTAGCCATCTTCCCCGCGAGTTCCCATCTCTCTCCCGTCGCCCGCAACTCCGACCACCTTTCCCGCCGCCTCGTTGCTCCCTCCAGCGCCGTTACCTTCCCGCATCGCAGCGGTGAGGAGAAGCCCGTCCACCTGTTCCCTTGCGCCAAAACCGTCGGAAGCACCTCGTCACCGTGAACCCGAGCTCCACGTCCATGTTTCGACCTTCAGCCGCAGCGCTAGCCGTCGACCCCGTCATCGCTAGCCCTCGCCGAAGCCACCATCGGCACCGCGAAGGGAGGGAAGCCCGTCCTCCACCTCTCCTCCGAAAACCACCGGAAGGCCGTCGTCGCCGTGAAGCCCGTGCGTGGTCGCCTCCGTTCAACTCCAGCCGTGCCGCGTCGTCGTCTCGGTCAACGCCGCACCACGCCGTTGCCATTCTCGGCACTGCAATGGCCGCGCGAAGCCCGTCCTCCATCTCTCCTTCGCCGTAGGTCGCCGGAACACCGTCGTCGCCATGGACCCGACCTCGTCGCCGTTTGAAGCTCGCCACCGGCCTCTCCCTGTTAGTGATATGCCCTAGAGGCAACATGGAGATGTTGGATATCACGTCAATGTTTATGTATAAATGAATAAAGTGTTATTCAGTTCCATGAAATAGACATCTTGTATTGATCAATAAGTACGTGACTTATTTATGAGACTCTTTATGTATGAATCTATTTCTAAACGATCCTCGATCATATGTCATATTGTTGGAACAAATATGATTCTAAGATCGGCATGTTTATTGATTGATGATCATGTCTCATAGATCATGGGTATGGAGATACCAAATCAATAAACATGGACATATGTGTTGGAGAACACATTGTTGGATAGACCCACCATGAGACACTACAGAATTAATGTGCCATTAGTTGGTCTTAGGTAGTGTTGGTACAAAGTCCTTAGACCTGAGATCACCATGGATTCCAACATGTGTAGTAGCCTACTTTGGGACTACCAAACGCTATTCCGTAATCGGGTAGTTATAAAGGTAGTTTTCGGGTTTGCTATGAAACATGGAGTGGGATGTGAGTGATCAAGATGGAATTTGCCCCTCCTTTGGAGAGATATCTCTGGGCCCCTCGAGGTAATGGATTATGGAAATGCATGGCCATGCTAAGTTGATTGAGGAGTCAATCAATGCATGATAATCCAATACGGTTCGAGTGAATGGTTAAGCTATTGAAGGGATGGCACACATCTTGCCTATAGCTTAACCGGTATCGTGAGGCAAAGGGATTTGTGTACACATTACGGGTTCGAGCCGATATTATTCTTGTATACTATGGTGTCAATATGTGCTGCTAGGCGCCGCGATTGACAGTCGGCTGAGTTAGACTCGAGCCGACGATCGGCTAAGTTAGACTATAGCCGAAACCGAGTATACCCGAACCTGCAGTGGTCGCACACTTAAGGGGATAGAATAGATATTCGAGTTGGACTCGGATACGGCTCGATCGGATAGGGATCCGATCGGATAGAGTCCTATGGGCTTACGACGTGTGGGGTGGCCAACTCTATGAGATACGGATGAGATCCGATTCAAAATAGAGTCCTAATCGCCACTAGTCTCGCGGCCAACTCTATATAAAGGAGGGAGGGGTGGAGAACTGTGACACGTCAATTGCATCGTGTGCAACAGAAGTCGCCGAGATCAATCTCCACGGAAACCCTCCCCACTTTCGAGCCAAACCCTAGCCTTGCATCGCGTGCTAGCACACGGGTGTACGGCGTTCTGTCCCTGGACGTGTGGATATCGGTAGAGGCGCTCGCTACGTTGCGCGCTCTTGATCGGCCGCGGTCGGGCGTGACGGAGCGAGGCGTGAGAACGCGGCCTGACGACTCGAATCGGCTGATTGGCGACCGGCTGTCTCCGGAATCGGCTACACTGCTCCGGATCGGATTGCCCCGATTGGCTATTCCGCCGCACTCTACTCCAATCGGTAACGATCTATCGGCCCTTACTTGCAAGTGTTCCTGGTTTGCGCGGTAGAAATTTTTGTTTTCGGCTAGCGTAGCTTCCGCGTAACCCTTCACTCCCCTCGTCGTCCGCCCTCGCGTACATGCTGGTAAGGAGCGCCTCATCGTTCTCTACCCATTTATGCACTGTGTTTTCGTTGTTGTACAGCCGTTCTTCGGCAATCTTTGTTGTCATGTTTGTTGGCTAGTATGTTCATGCGGCTATCACATCATCGTCTCGTCAGTGCCACATTATCTCTTTGTCCTGCGTGGTTGAGTTCATGGCCGCCACCTTAGCACCGTGTCAACTTCTTTGGGCCACGTGTCTCTTGATGTGTATCCATCCCAGCCCTAAACCAGTCAAATCTTGGTCAGCTTAATCCAAGCCGTTCATCCTTATAGATTCATTCGGTTTAATTTGAGCCACTCATCCTTTGTTCCCAGTTCAATCCTAGCCGCCCAAATCCTTGTGATCCCATGGACTGATCGGAGCTGATGTCTTAAACATCCTTTTTCAGTTCAAAATCAATTAATAATTGCATAATAAATCATCTTAATTTCCAGAATTCATTTAAATGGTCCAAAACTTCTAAAATTCATATCTAATTCATACGAACTCCAAATTGGGCCATTCAAATTGCAAAATTCATATAAAATTGAGCTCTACTTGTTTGTTTACTTTTTATGTACTGTTATTTGGTTTTTATTAGGTTTTTTCCCTCGTTTTGCGTGTCAGCGTGTAGATTCCGCCGTTTCCGGAGTCTGCGCTCGTGAGGGAAAGAGTCTAGAAGTTTGTTTGAAGACGCAAGGCAAGTCACACTTCCCTTGAAGCATATTGATCCTATTTTTATAAATGTTTTATGTTTGCAAATAAAATTTGCATTGCTTTGCTAATTACATGGAATGATGGAATACCTATCTGCTTAATTGTGCCTTATTTACTTGTTATCCGTCCTTTGTTAACCTTGGGTGTTATTTGACTAGCTTTAGTCACTGATGTTGATTCTAGCTAGAATTATATGCTTAGCCATGCTTAATTACCACTAGCTCACTAAATGGGATAATTACACTATGTATTTCAGTCTCTGATGAGCTGCAAGCTCGATATACCTGGCCATGTCTTATTGGTCATAATTATCTCAACTAAAATATGACTTAATGGTGGGCTGTGGGTGCATGGTTTTGATGGTCGCACCCATGGCAATTAAGGACCGGTTCATGGGAAACCCCGGAAGATATGCCGTGCAAACCACAAGCCGAATGGGCAACACTGGATCCGTAGTATAGCTTTCCCTAGCCGACGTACCCTATTGAGGGTGGGCGTGATGGAGTTGGGTCGGCCCGGTTTTACGGGTTGATCGGCCGGATTCACCGTGACACGAGAGGGGCTGCCCGCGCCCCTGCGGGAGTGGGGCGAAACCTTGGTGTGATATCGCTTGGTTAGAGGGAGTTATGCGAAAGGTCTTGTCACGATTTCCCCCATTGCAGTATCATGGTGGTACTTCGGGGCATGGTAACATGTGTGGAATCGTGTCTTGTGGGTAAAGTTGCGCACCTCTGATCAGAGTAAAACTATTCGAATAGCCATGCCCGCGGTTATGGGTGATTGACCAGATTCACTATGATTAGTCCCATTACTGAATAATTTGATTTAATGGAACTGGTTTAGTTCAGGTGGAACGGTTGGGCCTGTTCAACGTAGGGATAACGTTGTTCAGTGGAAGATTAATATTGTCTTAATTACTCAACTATTTTACTGTTTTTAAATAATTAAATGTTTGTAAACCGCATTTATGCAAAATAGCCCAAGCCACTCTTGTCTCCCCTTGCACGTCTGCATTTCTCGGTGTGGCTTGTTGAGTACGGTGGTTGTACTTAGTCTTGCGATTTTTCCCCCTTTCAGAAGTGTAGTGCTTCTGATGTGAAGATGGAGTTAGAAGACCAAGGCTCAGACCCCAGTTGAGTTTGCCTGTGGAGTGGAGCTGAAGCCCCGCTAGTGTCGTCTTTCTTTTCCTCTGCAGTTTTTGGGTGTGAGGACTAAGTGCCTCTTCAGTAAGTATTTTTATGTTTACGCTTTATTTTACGTTCGGATCTGTGTATTAATTTGTCATTTTATGTACCTGGTTGATTCTGGACAGGATTTAATACATAAAATAGTCGAAATTTAGGATAAATTTCCGGGCGTGAAGCGGTGGGCGGGTGCGGTGGTGGAGGCGGGATGGTGCGCTGGACGGGAGGGGTGAGGGTGCGGCGGTGGAGGTGGGGATGGCATGCGGCACGCCGGATGGGAAGGGGTGGCTAGGTGCGGCCATGGAGGTGGAGGATGAGGCGGGGATGATGGCGAGGGGGGGTGGCGGTGGAGGCAGGGATGGAGCGTTGGATGGGAGGGCGGGCGGTTGCGGCGACGGAGATGGGGCGCGGCCGGAGCGGGAGAAGGCGGGGATGGCGCGGCGTGCCGGATGGGAGGGGACGACCGAGTGCGGATGTGGAGGTGGAGGATGTCGCGCGGATTGAGGCTGGACTGGCGGTGGAATGAGGGCAAACTGATTTTTTTGGCTGGTATATGCTAATTTTGGGAGGCGCGCGCAGACTTTTTTCGTCGATCCCACCATGGAGCGGTCCATATATGCCGACTAATCTTTGGACATAAAATTTGTATTCATGGACTGATATTCGGAGGGTATTTTTATCCACTGACACACATTTAGCAAAAATAGATTTACCGACTGATGGTAAGTCTATGATGTTTTACTAACTGACTGTTCAACGGTGATGTCATATATTTATCGACTGAAGTCAGTTGATATTTCGGTGTTGTGGTGTAGTGTTCGTCCGTCTGTGCTAGCGCCCTATCGTGCGTGCATATGATGCCATATCACCACCAACATGCCTGAGACCACAATAACTGATACGAGGGTGACTGGCCTGTTTGATTGGTGCCCTGAGCATCATGCCTGAGAAATTTATCTGCCTGATAGGCACATGTGTAGTAGATGAATTTTACCTCGCCAAGCAACCGACTTTGCTTTGTTTGGTTGGCGTGGCCTGGGAGAAAAAACTGCAATTAGGCGTTGGATAATTACTGTTAACTAATGTGTTAATTTCAACAAACAAATATTAGCACAATTGCTTCGCTGCACAACCAAAAATCATCTGTCCAGCTTTCGGAAGACAAATCGTTCGCATGCATCAAGCTGTCAAGAACGGAAAAACAAAGAACACAGAAATAGATCCCAAATTCGTCCATTAAGAATAGAAAAAGAAAGCAGAACAAGATGAAATAAATCCCCAAATACATGTAGCCAGCTAAATCTGCATGCACAAGCAAGCTCCGGCATCTTCGGCCTTGCAAGACTGCAAGATCCGGCAACACCGCAGCAAATGCTTAGTGTGAGCGACCGGATCCAGCAGCAAAATCGACGGGATCCACGCTGCGGCGGCGGCTTCGCGCTTGCTGGGTCGGACAAGACGGCAACACGGGCTTCACGCTGCGGCGGCGGCTTCGCGCGACGGTAGCAACGGCGGCGGCGGCGGCGGTTTCACGCGATGGTGGCGGAGGCAGCTTCATGCAACGGCTTGCTGTGGCATCAGCGCAGCAGTGGCTAGCTTCATGCAGCCCGTCAACGAAAGAGATTATGATGGCTGCCGCTGCGCCTGATCCTCAGGCGACCGATTTCGATCGCCTGAACTTAGGCTAATCTCGAGCCGAAGGGTATCAGGCCAGGCGAGGGAGGGTCTTACGTTGGCAAGAAACAACTTGTAAGTTAGATCAACGCTTGTCTCTGGTCAGACAACTTTTACTCAGGATAATAACAAAAAAAGACTCTAAATGGCTAATCCACAAACCCACTTATAAATTAAATAGAGTCATGCTCTTATAAATTAAATGAAGTCACACACTTAGATACGTCTGAAACCGAAGTACCTGATATGACTAAGTACCACTTACACTATTAGATATGAGTAGAAGTCACTCTGCCCAAGACTCAAACACGTCATGTCAACATCCAATTCATTTGTTTTATATAACGTGACGTGGTGCCACCATTACCATCGTCGATGTTGACTATTATAGGCTCATAACGAGTATGGCATGCCTGATGTCGTGAGTATGCCATGCCTGATGTCGTGAACAAGACCAGTGACACCTCAAGGCATCGTTATTGTTGTCAGCCATTGCCTTCACGTCCAACGCCATGCACGAGATCAGGACCGATGCTGAATTCCCCGCTACGTTGGCTACGTACCCAAAACCTTGTAGCCACGGACATCGTCACCGCGACGGCGTCGTTCCTCAAGGATAAGGAGGAGGTTATCCAGGATCCTAACATCTCAATGCCGTCAGCGAAGCAAAATAAGTGCACGACATGTTGAAAATAGGTTAGGTTCGATTGGCGAGGAGAATCTATTTGCCATGGTCGTCATCATGAAGCAAATTCACAAGAAAACCATATGAATTAATAGATACCAGTTTAATAGTTTTCTATATCTCTAATGACGGAAAACAATCAATATGTATTTGTTCAATAAAAACCGTTACATATAAACTTTTCCATAAGATGTTTTGCAGCAGTGACTGGCTTCTCCACATGAGCCACCTACCTTGCTGCCTCGGGAGGCCGTAGCCCACCTGGGCCGGATGGGCCTACTAGCCCAGCTTTCACCTGTAGGACGTGATGAACAATTGTCACGGGAACAGTAACGGTAACCATAGCAGCCGAACAGTACCCCGATGTGAAATATTGTCACCTTGTGATTTAAAAATCTCCGGTTCCTCATGGCATCTGGTTACAACATGTCTTAGTTGTTTTTCTAGCATAATTTTTCTCTCAATTCTTAATTTGACTAAACAACCTAGAACGACATATATTATGACACAGAAGAAGTAATTATTACTACTATCGACCTGACCAGTGTTAATCAACGGAAGCACACGAACTCTACTACACAAAAGATCAGTTTGCTTGAAAGACGTCGACGCATTTTTCTTTTGTTAATCTCAGTCAGTTTCCTGTCCGTCCGATTGCTCCCTGGGTAAATCTTCATTTGCCTGTTTCGGTCCATCTGATTTCTTCAGCCTCTGTGGCAGATTAGCTTTTAATTTCGCACTACAAATATTCACTTGTCTACAAATATTCATCAACTCTATCTTGATTCCCAATGCATAAGTGAAGACAAACTTTTGTACTGATTTCTAATGCATAGGAGTGCCTACAACCAAACAAACTTTGTCTTGATTCTCAATACATAGAAGGAAAAACAAAATTTTGTTTTGCTTCCCAATGCATAGGAGTCAAGACAAAGTTTATTTTAAAATTTTGTTTTCAGCCAATATCTTGAACCACTACCTCCTTCTAACGAGCGAACGTACGACCGAACGAATAATCTCGTTCAGTCGTTCGTCGTTGTCGTTTATATTTGTTTGGTTGTGAAAGTCGTTCTATCATTCTCGTATTCGTAAATAAAAACATCACATATATATGCAAAATCAATCTAATTACTGATTTTTGGGAAACAATAAAAAATTACCAACCTCTCTGTGAAAAAAAGACAAGAACAGAGGAATGAACAGTGTGAATTAAGTTTTTTAAATTGCTTTTTGTAAGCAACTCAGCATTGATATCCCAGGACAAAAATATTGGCATCTGCAGTAGGCCGAACATACCCTTGACAAATATACAATGCTATGTTATGATAATTTGTGTCAAATATCACTTGATGAATATACAATGCTAATTTAAATTTACATATGTAAAAAAATAAAAAACAACACAATTTAGTTCTGTTTTTAAGTAAATATGATTTAATTTTAATTTGTTTGAATCATGATTCTCAAAGTTTTTTTTAACTATTTGACTGGTATTTGAGAGGCGACCAGCACAAATGTTACATAGATGTGAAAAATTATCAAAAATATTTCTAGCCAATTATCCTGCTATAATACAACCTCTTAGTCCATCTTATATAATCAACATCTGCCCAACTAAAATAGTCCATCTTTTATAATTAACATATGTCTTGTTCAATTTTTAATATTTTGTATATAAGACTGTGTCATTCCATCCCATTTAAACCTTTTTGGCAATAAGCATTAATCAGCAATCATTTTCCAAACTTGTACTGGCCAAAAAAGGAACACCTCCAATATAAAATTACTCCCTCTGATTTCAAATAACAATGTCACTGTAATTTCAAACTAGTGAATTTTAACTTTGAACATCAATAATTTTTTGCATTGTTGGATCATGATGCACAAAAGATTCATGATTGTATACATCTAGGGTATAACATACTTTGCTAATATGAGATACTTTAAGTATTTATACTTTTTTAAAAAGAACAGTATCTGCTTGCAACTCAAACAAAAAATTGTGAACTTAAAACAAATTTAAGAGTTCCCAGATCGATGGTGGTGACGACGAAGTGACGACGACAACGATGGCGAGACGATGACGACGGCGGTGAGAAGATCAAATGGCGGCCGGCGAGAATATATACTCAGTCCCAAATCGAAGAATCGACCAGATCGATAGGTCTTACCTTCAAATGCGGCGCACGGTGAGGGCGGCGGCGGCGACGACGATGACGACGGCAAGACGACAACGACAAGATGATCGACAAGGCGAGACGACAACGGCGGCGGCTGTTAGGGCAAAACAGAGATCTCGATGCAAGAAGAACAAGAAACGGCTAAGTACTTGATCGGTGAAGCGTCGATGTGTATATATACAACCTAGGATTTTAGTCCCGGTTGTTGCCACCAACCGAGACTAAAGATGGAAATAGTGAGAAATTATCTTTAGTCCCGGTTGGTGACAACAACCGGGACTAAAGATATACTTTGGTCTCACGTAGGTGGCAACAACCGGGACTAAAGATACAATCTTTAGTACTGGTTATTGCAACCAACCGGGAGTAAACATAATTTTAGGCTATTTTTAATTTTTTTGTCCCGGCTAGGATTAACAACCGGAATAAAAATTAAATATTTCATTCAACCGGGCCAAATTAATTTCATTAAATATATGTTCAATACAATAATAATTAATGCATTAAAATTTAAAAAAAATCACAAAATTAATGAGAAAACATTTAAAATTGTTTAATACGGTTGTTAAATTGTAATAATCATAAATAATTCACGTATGCCCGATTTAAAATTGTTTTAAACTGTAATAGTCCTATATAATTAACATATGACCGATTTAAAATTGTTTAAATTAAAAGCACTTAGTGAGGTGTACCATGTCGATATCGTGGCGGACATCCAAGATTTCCCAATAAGATAACTTCCAAAAAATAGACTTCTTTCACATCGCCTCGTGACCATCTTCAGTTGATATAGGTTAACTGTCAGGTCCCTTTCCAAATACTACTTTTTGATCTTTCACCATAGCAAACACGGCTTCCGTTACGATGTTTTGGCTTAGTACGGTGATCTGCATTCTGTTCAAAATGTTTGTCTTTCTTCCGGATAGGGTGGCTTGCAACAAGAAATCGAGGATGACCCATGTACACAACCTTTTTTCAATGTTTCAGATATGTACTTTTAGTTTCATCCATATAGTGGGTGCAAGCCTTATACCCCTTGTTTGACTGTCTGGATATGTTGCTAAGTGCAGGCCAATCGTTGATGGTTATGAACAGCAATACTCATATGTTAAATTGCTCCTGTTTGTCCTCATCTCACACGGGGACTCCTTCTTTCTTCCATAGAAGTTTCAGATCTTTGACCAATGGTCTTAGGTACACATCAATATCGTTACCAGGTTGCTTTGGGCCTTGAATAATAATCAGCATCATGATGTACTTCTGCTTCATGCATAACAAAGGGGGGGAGGTTGTAGACACACATCATAACAGGCCAAGTGCTATGGCCGCTACTCATCTCTCCAAATGGATTCATGCCATTCGTACCTAAACCAAACCTTATGTTTCATGTATCCTCTCTGAAGTCTTTAAATGTTCTGTCGATGTTTTGCCACCACGACCAATCGGCGAGGTGCCTCTACATCCCATCTTGTTGACGTTCTTTTGTGTGCCAGCACATCATTCTAGCATGCTCTTTGTTCCTGAACAAATGCCTGAGCCGTGGTATTATAGGAAAAATACAACATCATCTTAGCAGAAACTCTCTTCTTCGAAGGTTGTTTGTCAACTTAACCTGGATTATCTCGTCTAATCTTGTATCATAGTTCTTTACAAATCGGACATGCTTATAGGTTCTCGTACTCCTCACCACGATAGAGGATACAATGCGTGTATCTTCTGTACTTCCAATCCTAGAGGGCAAATTATCTTCTTAGCTTCGTATGTTTATTTGGGCAATTCGTTTCTCTTTGGAAGAATATTATTCACAAGTTTTAATAACTCACCAAATGCCTTGTCACTAACACCATATTTGGCCTTTCATTGCAAGAATTCCAGCATGGTACCCAACTTTTGGTGCCCTTGTTCGCAACCTGGGTACAAGGACTTGTTGTAGTCCACTAACATACGTTCTAATTTCTGGATCTCTTTTCCACCTTGGCAGTCTTGGCTTACATCGCGCAACATCTGACCAAGATCATCCGTACTGTCGTTATCTTCAATAGCCTCGTCCTCCTAGCTTGCTGCATTTTCTTCAAAACCACCGTATTGACCCCAGTCCAAAATGTTGTAGCCCTCTTCTTCATATTCTTCCATTGCAACCCCTACCTCTTCGTGCGATGTCCAACAATTATAGTTAGTCATGAATCCCGACTCAAACAAGATGGCATGAATTGTTCTTGATGTACAATACTCCTTCTGGTTTTTGCACTTTTTGCATGGATAACGTATAAAACCTTTATACTTCTTAGCATTTTCCGCACTCAAAAAATAATGCACGCCTTGAATAAACTATGTCGACCATCGATCCACGGTGTATATCCATTGTCGATCCATCTACCTGAAATGCACAAAAATCGTAAGAAGAAAATCCCAAAAAGTCAAACTATTTAAATAATAATACAATAATTATACATAAATAATCATACAATAATTATATAATAATCCCACATATTTAATGTATTGTACTAAATAAAATTTTGAATTATTTTTAAAAGTTTTTTAAGGTTCTAAACATATTTTATATGTTTAATGTATTGTACTTAGTTCTAAATTAACTTCGTTTTCTAATCTTTTATCTTAATTTTCTATATTTTTCCTTTGTGATCTCTTTTATAAAAATTTTATCCACAAGTTTCTATTTTAAAACGTAACATAATTTTCTCTAAACAAATTTTTCTCTCAACATTTTCCATAAACCTTTTTAGAGATAAAAATGTATAGAAATTTACCGCAAATGTAATATGCTAAGCATACATCATTAGAGGACGGATTTGCTAATTTTAAAAAGTAACATAATTTTCCCTAAACAAATTTTCTCTCATTATTTTCCATAAACTATTTTAGAGATAAAAATGTATAAAAATATACCTACAAATGTAATATGCTAAGCATACATCATTAGAGAATGGAGCTGCTAACCTTTTAGCTCCCTCCAATTTGTATATTATCACCAAAACAATTTCACAAAAAAATTTAGCAGCACATCCCTTCCTCCTCCAAACCTTTGTATCTCGAGCTAGAGGAGGAAGAAGTATAAAAAGGATGTCCCGGTTGGTGTTACCAATAAGGACATTTAGATCTTTAGTCACTATTGGCGTTACCAACCGGGACTAAAGATCTCCGACGGCTTGACAAAGTTTGACAAGAAATAAACCAGAACTAAAAATGATCTATAGTCCCGGTTGGTAACACCAACTGGGACTAAAGATCATAAAGTCCTGTTGCACTTCTTAACCAGGACTAAATATGTTTTGGCAGATACATTAAAGACCACTTTTCCAGTAGTGACACGAATATTGAACAAGTTAACAACAAAGATTAAAAAAACATTAGTCACATAGGCGTGGCAGTGAGCGTAGTCATGAAAATGAGAGATGATGGAGGTCTCATGCTGGAATTAGGGATGAAAATGTTTGAACACAAAATCATTTATTTAAAAACAAATTTATAGGCATTTCAGAAATTTCCTATTAAAAATGTTCATTTTACTCCCACAAACTATTTGATTGGATTAATTAACCCCTAAAATATATTTTGCACATTTTACCCCTATACTATTAAATATATTTAGCTCTACAGCTTAATAGCATTTCTCTTTTTTTCTTTATACGGGTTGTTTGTTAAGCAGAAAATTTCTAAGCCATAAATGACATTATTATAAAAGTTTCAAAATATTTTCAAAATAAGTGCTCCCAACCTATTAAGAGGTAGGTTATAATGGATCTACAAATGACAAATACCACTTGTATATATAGATAATATTTCTTCAAATACTTGCCATTAAGTACTTTGCCAAAAACTTCTCCATCAAGGCCTTCAAGTATATATGTGTTTCATGGCACACAACGATGAATTCGATAGGGCCCTTCCCAGCTAGGCAACCACTTTCCAAACCTGTTGTCTCTTGACACTATTGGCAAAATCAATTTCCAAACCAATTCTCCCTCTTCAAAAGATCTGTCCCTTTTAATTTTTTCTAATGGTTGCAACCGATTCTATGCCAAATCTTCCAATTCATCAGTCATTAAATTATAATATTCATCAGGTGTCAATTGATCCTGTAGAAGAATTCTCCTTGAGCTGATATTAGTTTCCTAGGTAAAACAGCTTCATGCCCATAAACCAAATGATATGGTGAAACTTGTGTAGCATCATGACATACCATCCAATATGCCCATAAAGAATCAACTAATATAGTATGCCATTTCCTTGGCTGCTCACTAATTTTTCTCTTAATCAACTTAACCAAATTTTTGTAAGATGCCTTAGCATGCCCATTAGCCTGTGCATAATAAGGAAAAGAATTTAATAACACAATTCCCACACTATCGACAATAATTTCATTAGCCACAAAAAATCGATCCTTGATCTGTTGTAATTGTGTACAGAATCCCAATCCGATAGATAATATTCTCCTTAACAAATTTAATTGCATCTTTTGAATTAATTTTTTTCAAAGGAACTACTTCAATCCACTTTGTGAAATAATCTATTGCAACCAAAATATATTTATGTCTGTTGCTTGATGATGGATTAATCTGGCCGATCATATTAATTCCCTAACCTCTGAACAACCAAGGTTTTATTATCGGGTTCATAGCCGATGTTGGCACCCTCTTAACTGTCGTAAACTTTTGACAATCTTGACAACCCTTATAATATCTAAAATAATTCATTAAACATTGTTGGCCAAAAATATCCAACTCTCCAGAGCAATCATCTCATCTTATGAACAGATTGATGTGTTCCACAAATTTCTTCATGAACCTCACACATAACCACTTTGGCCTCCTCCAAGTTCAAGCATTTGCGCAATACACCATCAATCGTCCGATAATATAAATCATCATCAGGTAGAACATATTTAAGAGCTTTATACTTTAATTTTCTTGATGCGGATTGAGAAGGATTTCTTAAGTATTCAACAATTTTATATCTCCAGTCATTGGCATCAACACTAACAATTTCAATCTCTACATCTTTTAACATTGGCTTATAACTCGATACCCCTTTAGTAAGATCATTGGCTTCAATATTTTGCTCCCTTGGAATATGCCTCATAGATATAATCTTTAAATTCTTCATCAACTCTTGGCATTCTTCATTATAAACCCTCAAGATTTCATGTTTGCATTCATATTCTCCAAATAATTGCTTCATCACCAACACTGAATACCCAATGATTTATATCGCATCCGTCTCAACTTCCTTTAACAACAGAAGTTCTTTGAGCACTGCCTCATATTCTGCTTGATTATTAATATAATATGGCTTGATTGTAAAAGCAAACTCAAAACTTCTCCCCCCGAGGCGAAATAATCACTAACCCGATGACATCCATGTGTACAAACTGATCCATCAAAGAACAAAGTCCAAGGCATCGCCTCAACATAACCAATAGAATCATCCCGATGTTGTACTACAAAATTGGCCATGGCTTATCTTTAACCGCTTTAGCCGATTCACATCTTAAATCAAATTCCGTTAAGACAAAAATCCACTTTCCAACTCTTCCTTTTAATACTAGAGCCAATAACATATATCGAATCACATCGACTTTACATACCACTGTGCACTCGTTTGACAATAAATAATGCCTCAACTTCGTACATGAGAAATATAAACATAAACACAACCTCTTTACTGAGAAATACCTTGTCGCTACATCGAGAAGCCTTCTGCTGAGATAAAATATAACTCTTTCCTTACCTTCGATTTCCTGAATCGGTACTGATCCAATAGACTTCTCATTAGCTGACAAATTCAATTTAAAAGGAATCTCCTTCTATGGTGGAACCAATACTGAAGGAGATCTTACATAATCTTTGATTTAATCTAATGCCTTATGTTGTTTTTCTCTGCACACAAATTCTTGATCGGCTTTCAACCTTAATGAAGGAGTGAACGACTCAATTCTTCCCGATAAATTTGAAATATACCTTCTCACAAAATTAATTCTGCCAATCAATGACTATAATTTGGTTTTATTCTCAAGTGGCTCTATGTTCTTGATAGCTCTCATACTTCTCTAACTGATCTCAATCCCCCTTTCATGAACAATAAAGCCCAAAAACTATCCAGCCGATAAACGAAAGGCACATTTATTTGGGTTCATCTTCAAACCATATTTCCTTATCCTTTACAACACCTTTCCTAAATCGGCTATACGCCCTTCTACACTCTCTAACTTCACAATTATATCATCAATATAAATTTCAACCAATAAACCAATGAGACCATGAAATATATAATTCATTGCCCTTTGATATGTAGCATCAACAGCTTTTAATCCAAAAGTCATCATAACCCAGTTGTACAAGCCAATCACTCTAGGACATCCAAAAGCAGTCTTCGGAATATCCTCTTCAGCCATAAAAATTTGAATATAACCTACATTACCATCCATAAAACTAATAATCTTGTGTCCAGAAGCTGCATCAACCAATAAATCAGCAATAGGCATTGGGTATTCATTTTTAGGAGTAGTTTTATCGAAATCTCTAAAATCAACGCAAACCCTTAGCTTCCCATTGTTCTTCAGTACTGGTACTATATTAGAAACCCACTCAGTGTATCGACAAGGCCTAATAAACATAGCATCATACATCTCCGGTTTGAAACCTCTTGGCGGTTGTTTATATGGCTGATAGCCTGGTTTAATCAGTAACTGATGTTCTACTATAAATCAGCTAAGTCCTAGCATTTTATGATACTTCTAAGCAAAACAATCTCTATATTCTTTTAATAACTCTATTAATTCCTTTTTAAATTCACTAGATAATTTAGAATTGACAAATGTCGGCCTAGGCCTATCACATAGTCCAATATCTACTTCTTCTAACTCATTGGCCGACATAAACCTCTGTCCTAGTTTGCCTTCAATATCATCCAAAGTGTCCTCATAGCAACAGCTGGGGGCTCTTCATCTCTGATTGGTTGTATCACGATTGGACACTTTTAAGAAATTACCTTCCCAAACTTTGCGAGATAAACAATCTATTCCCTCCATCTCCCAAATAGATAAATTAGCTATTGCAACATTTATTGAACTGTCATCTTGCACGATCTCTACTTGGTCTCCAAGCCATTGAATAAAGCTCTGATGTATCATTGATGGAATACAACAACTGGCATGAATCCAATCTCTTCCAAGTAACAAAATGTAAGGTCCCTTTCCATCAATTACAAAAAATATGGTAGGAATAATTTTGCTGACAACAGTTAGCTCTATGTTTAGCACCCCTTTGGCCTTCGATGAATTCCCAGCAAAACCCTTCGAAACCATGCTGCTCTTGATAAGATCTTCAGAGTCTTTCCAAGCTTCCGATAGGATAGTATATGGCATTAAAAATTCACCGCTGCCCCGCCATCAACCAACATCTTTGACATTGGCCTGCCATTGACAAAACCCTTAATGTATAAAGGTTTCAAATGCCAATGCTCTTCTTCTTCTCGTTTCTCAAATACGACCTATTATGGTGCCAACATTAACTGTGCCATTGATTCTTCATTCTTCATCATTAGATGTAGATGCTTTGTAATATGCACATAATAATCATATTGACTGAAGCTATAGGTTTTATTTCATTGGCCTTGTATTTGACATGACACTCCTTTTTTGTTTTCTTATACCGATAATTAGTCTCCTCTTCTACTTCTTCCATTTGTTCATTACTTCATAATCGTTGAACCCTTCTCTTCTGATTTTTAATGAAAATTCCACTTGGACACCATTGCGAGTTTTGTGTTTTTTCATCCTGATCAAACTCTTGTTCAAAGTACTCTTCATGAATCGGCCCTAAACGCCGATGTACTGAAACATTCTTTGTTAGCCTATCAAAATCCCTCTCATCGTGATATCGAGAATAACTCCCATGATAGTAATTTGATCGGTATCCATCACATCCTCGACAATCTTCAATTGACGGCAATCTCATACCTTTATTCAAACAAAATCGAAAAAACTGATAATCCCAATGCAGGTCAAAATAAGGTCTTTCTTCTTCATAATATCTATGTACCCTCTTATCTTGCTTTTTCTGATATCTATCAATTATTTCCGATGAACTCTCTTTTTTTCCCTTGTAATCTCGGTAAATCCTTCTATCGGCTTCACGACCTGACTTATATGCGTATACCATATTAACAGGAAAAGGATGGCCATCAATCTTCATCCTTTTTTACCATCATCGAATTTAATTCTGCCTTGCTCCACAACTGATTGTATTTGCTATCTGAACACTTTACATTCATTTGTATGATGAGAAGGAGAATATGCTATTTACAATATCTTTTTTTCTTCAATTCTTCAACCAATGGAATCACATGATGCTGAGCTAACTGAATTAGCTCTTCTTGTAATAGCAAATCAAAGATCCTATCGGGCTTCTCTTTATTTCCAGTATCTTTGACCCATTGGCAAACAACTCTCTTTTTATTTCTAGACCACTCCGCCAAACCAATCTCTGGGTTCTCATTTTGATCTGAATCTGAAGTATAACTATAAACATTATTAATATTGTTAGAAAACCTTTATCTCTTAGCCTCCTGATACCTTTTGCACCAGATGAGCCAAACTCTCGAAATCTTATGAAGAAAATTTATCTTTAATCAGCCCTAACAATCCCTAGAACGCCAAGTCTGCTAATTGTGCATCACTTAAATTCAAGCTATAGCATCGGCTCCTTATATCTCGAAATCTTTTAATATAATCCGGAATCGATTCATCAAAACTTTGTTTGATTGCTATCAAATCTGTAAGCTTCATCTCTTAAACCACAACAAAGAAATATTTATGAAACTGTTGCTCTAGATCGACCCAACCTATGATAGAATTAGGTGGCAATGAAGAAAACCATATGAATGCTGATCCGGATAATGACAACGGAAAAAATCTATCCCTCAATGCTTTCTCAGCCGATGCTTGCCTGCACTGTGCCAAGAATCGACTAATGTGCTCAACAATTAAAATATTACCTTGCCGTGAGAACTTTGAAAAATCTGGAACTCTGTACGGATTAGGCAATGATACCCTATCAAAACTCTCAAGATATGGATGCTGATACATAATACTATGGTCCTTTGGCTTGAGACCAAACCGCTCCCTCATTACCTCAACAATTCTATCGGCCCACTGTTTGTTTCCAATATCTCTATATAACTGTGGTTGATACCCTTGGGCATACTGATTCCCTTGAAACTGATATTGGTTGGCCTCTCCCTGCCGATATTGTTGAGGAGAACCTGGCTGATGTTGCTAAGATTGATATACTTGAGGTTGGTATTGTTGATATTGGGATTGATATTATTGTTGCCCCCTAGGCTGTTGTTGTAATTGCCCCCAGACTGTTGCTACTGCTGTCGTCCTCCATAATATGCAACCCGATGATAGCCTTGCGGTATTTTTGAGGTTGGTCTTTTGCAATCGATGTATAGCTAGGAATAAAATCCTTAGCTATTCCATAAGTTGACTCTTGAAACTATCTTTACCATCGGCTTAGGACGTGTATAATTTTCGGGCAAATAAATAGGTCCCCTGGGTTCTTGAACCACACATCCATCAACCACCTTTCTGATCAAATTTGTCAAAGTATTAACCAAAACACCAGAATGATTCACTAGAGCATGATGAACTACTTCATTAACCATATCTTGAAAAGTCTGATTACAAGGTGGTGGTATTTTATCAGAACTATTACTTCCTTCGCCTTTAGTTATCAATTTGGGAAACTGAGCTTTTTGAATCAGCCCTTGCCGAGTCATACTGAAGAATTCTAGTCACGCTTTTTGATATTCTTGCAATTGTTGCTCCAACTATGCCTTTTGTTCATCTGTCAGTTTGTCCATTGTGACTGGAATAAAATCTTCTTCCTTGTGATTTGACATGATAAAAAAATTATCTTTCCCATCGAGCGTGTCGAAAGCGTGTTTATGTGAAATTCGTCGTTTACATGGTGGCATGGACGATTTGCTTAACTTCATAGCAGGTCCTATTAATTTCGGTTAAAGGCATGCCAATTAGTTTGATCCTATAACTAACAAGAATAAACATGGAATATTAGACGAGGGCCAATCAGCCGAAGGGCCGATGTGTTTTGGTTCACCCAAGCCGATGCCAATGAAATTTGGAATCAATCGGCTATAACCAACACATGTATATAACAAAGTAATAACTTTTCATCGGCCAGAACTCAGATGCAATATATGTTTGGAAATCCTCTAACATTATTATGATCAATTTTGATAGATCGGACCTAACCGAGACAATATAAGATTTAGAGTAATAAAATAGAAGCTATAAGTATTAAACACAATCTAGATAGATCAGACCTAACCAAGGACAGTATTAGATTGTAAGTAATAAGTACAGCAACTAGCCGATTATACTAAATCTTCTAAAATAGCCTCGATTATACAATAGGACAAGCAGATACCTTATCTGCTAAAACTCTGATAAAATGATGACAATACTTATTGGCTTGAGCAAATCTAATCAACAAATTATAACCTAGAAGATTGGACGTAACCAAGACAGTTCAAGGCTAATAATAAGTTGAACAGATTTGAATTATTTAATTAGTACTTTTTAAAGTGATTGATATACTGAATCTGACTAAGAAAGCAAAAGCAATTAAAAAAGAGCTGATACATCAGATAGGTGACGCGAGCAAAAGCTAAATTAGTATATCGGACTTAACCAAGAAAGTACTATTTTCGTCGATACAAGCGAAGTTTGACAAGATTTACTTTCTTGCTGGAGATCAAAATCGATGCAGCCCAAACTCAAAAACAAGAACTCGTCGAAAATCTATAAAACTACGTTGATGATGCGCCGAAAGTTATTTATTGACCTGTTGTTGTTTTACAAAGACCTTGGGTGTACATATTTATATCCATAGGATAAACTATGTCCGACTCTGTTACGATCAGATTAATACAAGATTCTATCTCTAAACAAGAAAACTACTATTACAACTCTGACTTAGACATGACTCCGATCAGCTAAAACTCTAGTAAGAAAAATTAAAATTTACTTCCCTTCTTCCAGATAATCTTGCCAACCGAATCTACTTCAATCACACAGTGAACTCCGTCCTTGAGTCAGTCTTGACTAACAGACACTGTCAAATTTTGTCGTTAATAGTCGGCGCGTAGATCATGGCCAGGTGAATGGAGGCATCATCGCCACCGCCGCTGCCAGCCAAGGGTTTTAGGTGAGTTTCTCTCCTCCCCCTCTCCGCTATGTCCTCTGGTCATGCCCCGCAAGATGGAGGTTGGAGGCGACAGTGTGATGTTTGCAAGATTCCTCTTCTTGTTCTACCAGCAGTTAAGTAGAGTAGCCGGATCTAGGTTTTGTTGGAAGAACACTGGAACAGTCAACTAATTTTTGTTTTCCTTGAAAATGACTGCTGTTTACTCTCTTTTTTCCTTCCAAGAATGATGTTAGATTACTACTTTTTTCTCAGATCATGCATCTTCTTTTTCTCAGATCATGCAAGTCTACTATAATTTCCACCTTGTTGGTTGGTTTTCGAGCCCCAAGCTGCATGGCAGTCCTGGTCCAGCGGCGAGCTGCTCGATGCATCAGCTATTCAATCCGATGTATCGAGCTGATATTTTTTTGATTCATTGACTATAGGTGCCGGTTTAGAAGCCTACCTCTATATAATCTCTATAGGTACCTATATGGCTAAGCATAGGTGCCCCTAAATTGGTGCTAGTTGGGAATTTGGCATCTATAGCCTTTCCCAATCGGCACCAATAGGGCTTCCTGTAGTAGTAGGCTTAACAGTGAATTGTTCTAGTAAAATAAAGTGACAAAGAAAGTGAATAGAACTTATGCATTATTGGCTTGTATCAGTACTTCCAAGTTACACGGGAGTTAACATGGTAGACACAAATATGATAAAAAATAGCATGGTTACACATCGATCATTTTACTCATATGAATATATAGAGGTAGGTAAGACTGAATTTCTCTTGAGGATCCATGGAACATAGTTGGCCTAAGTTTCTTCCTCGTACTTAGGTGCTGGCTTTTGGGTTGGTGGCAAGTCGAATGCAGTGGCAGCAGTGGCAATGTTCGTGAATGCAATGCCGGTGGCATAAGAACATAGAGGAGGAGCACCACGAACCACCGGCGGTCGTCGGGCGTGTAGGATAGTGGATGGGCGCCAGCGCCACCACCTTCGACTTGTGCAAGGAGGGGCAATGGCCGTTGTGAGCGCAGGGAGGAGGAGGGAGGGCACCGTTGTGCTCATGGTCATACGACAACGAGGGAGGCAAAGGTGGACGTCAAGTGGCAACGGTCCTGCACTCTTGCGTCGTAAGAACGGGAGTTAGAGTTGGGCCAAGCAAATGCAGCCGTCTTGCCTCATTTGGGAGAAGCACAATAAATTACCAAAATACCCTTCTATCTTGTTAGAGTAAAAGTCGAAAATATTCATTATGAATGGTGGATCTACTGTACTACTGCTTGCTTCAATAGGAGAAACCCTAAAACCCCTATTTTTTGAGCTATCATTTTTCTATTCTTTTGAATCCATGTAGGAAGACAATGATTTACAATAAGACCATTATATTCATCAGCATTTGACTTCTTTTCTTCTCGCGAAAACGCATCCAGAATCCTCTAAAATCACGAACGAGTACAAAACGTTACCCCGATGCTCTACTCCTTAAAATTATTACCAAATTAATTAAGAATGCTCTTGGTATCTGGGTCAGAGGACACGTATAAGCCTTCTACTCGTTGGATCTGCCAAGAGGTTGCTTCGTCTTTGTTGATGACTAGGTTACTTTCTACGATGCCAAAGTCTTGAATAATTTAACTCGCAAATCTAAAGATTGGTCTGCAAGATAAGCACAGCTATATACAGAATTAAGCTAATTAGGGATCAAGCACTACTCGAGAAAGCCACACTAGTCTCGGTTGATAACTCTCAGTAGTCTCGATTGTCAAACCGGGACTACGAATCTGAGACAAGAGATGGGTGACCTCTAGTCCCGGTTAAATAACTGGGACTAGAGATGTATTTTTAGTCCCGGTTGAAGCCACCAACCAGGACTAAAGATGGCGGAGCCACGTGGCCGGCTCCGTCATCTTTAGTCCCGGTTGGTGGCTTCAACCGTGACTAAAACATTTTTTTATTTTTTTATGTTTTCTCATGTTGCTTGTTTATATGTGTTTTTTTGTTGTTTTTTCATTGTTTTTTTTGCCGAAATAAAATTCACATATCAAATTAACATCCTCAAATCACATCACAAATTCGCATCACAAATTCGCATCACAAATTCACATCACAAATTCACATCACAAATCCACAACACAAATCCACAACACAAATCGAGTAATGAACATCACAGATACACATATATATATCAAATTTAGAACATCACAAAAATCTCCAAAAATCTCTAGATCCGTCGCTGCTGCCGCTCCTGGAGACGACGAGGAAGAGGAGGAAATGGAGGAGGCACTGACACCACCTCCCGAGCCGCCGCGCCACAGCCACTTCTGAGTCGCCGGGCCACCGCCATCTTCGAGCCGCTACCACCTCCCCTCCCACCTCCTCACGTCCCACCGCCGTCGCCGGAGCGAGAGAGAGGGATAGAGAGCTGAGGGAGAGAGAGAGCTGAGCGAGGAGAGGAGAAAACAACTAAGTGTTGGATCGGTGGAGAAGACGATGCGCGCCTGGGATATATAGCCTTGAATTTTTAGTCCCGGTTGGTGTCACCAACTGGGACTAAAGATAATTTTTCGCTATTTTCAATTCATCTTTAGTCCCGGTTGGTGGCACCAACTGGGACTAAATTTCAATTTCCCGCTATTTTCAATTCATCTTTAGTCCTGGTTAGTGGCAACAACCGGGAGTAAAGATAATTTCCCGCTATTTCCAATTCATCTTTAGTCCCAGTTGATGGCAACAACCGGGACTAAAGATAATTTTCCGCTATTTCTAATTCATCTTTAGTCCCGGTTGGTGCCACCAACCGGGACTAAAGATAATTTCCCGCTATTTTTCCAAATTTATTTGGTCTCGGCTAGGGTTAATAATTAAATAATTAGTAAATATGGCCAAATTAAATTCATTAAATATAGGTTTAAAACAATAATATTAAAATTTAATCAAACATAGATAATCCTATACATTAATGTGCCTTGTAGATAGTGTTCCTCTTTTGCCCCTCTCTATTTTTCATATTCATCTCAAGTTGTTGTTTATTTGGAAAAATTTGACTTTTTGTTTTATTTTTATATATTTTTTATGGACTTAGGAGCACATGAGAGGTAACCACAGAAAATTTGAGCGTAAACAAGCAAAAGACGTGGCCTGTGGAAAATTCGGAAGACACGCTCAAAATCGGAAAAAAGCTTCTGGGCTCGAAAAGGCAATCTTCTGAGGCTTTTTTGGGGAAAATAAAATCGTCGAACGTAGCAAAGCGGTGAACGAACGCATCCAAAAAATTTTTCTAATCGATTTTCATATATGGAATGTCTCGATCGGAGTCCGTATGTGAAAGTTATGACCGTTTTAAAAACCGACTCCGAGTTAGAGGACGAAACGGGAACAATGCGCGTAAAACTTGTTACATGCGCATAAACTAGACATGACGGCCAGGGTTTGAATGTTATCAATATTGTACATCCCTCCGATTTGTATATTATCACCAAAATAATTTTACAAAAGATTTTATATATTGAGAATCATTAGTTAATAACAATATGATGATATGTAATTACAATGTAATGATTAAATTAAAGCTTCCTTCCATCTTTAATCACCCACCCCAACACAACACCACACTCTTTAAAATTACAAATCCCCTCAAATTTATTTTATACCATTTGAATCATATAGCAAAATTTGTATATTTTTATTAGGTTTGGTTAAAAAAATAAACACATTCATGGTGTTACCAACTGGACTAAATATCAAAATTATCTTTAGTCCCGGTTGGTAACACCAACCGAGACAAAATAGCATCTTTAGTCCCGGTTGATGTTACTAACCGGGACTAAAGATGGTGTCAGAGGCTGTCGAGAGGTTATCGAGCGCTAGACATCTTTAGTCCCGGTTGGTGTTACCAATCGGGACTAAAGATATCAGCCTTCGACAACCTCGACAATATTTGAACCGGGACTAGAGGTGATTTTAGTCTCGGTTCGTGACACGAACCGGGACTAAAGTTCCTAGAGAGCCATTGAATTTTTAAACCCGGACTAGAGATCATCTCTAGTCCCGAGTGCAACTCAAACCGGGACTATTGTGGTTTTTACCACTTTAACCAATGATGATTTTTCTGTTAGTGAAGGTTTGTCGAACAACCAATGGGTTTGTAAGAATTTTTATAGAGGACAAGGAGCTATGTCTTTTTTTGAACGTTCAAAATAGAATTAACATAACATTTACTAGTAATGCAATCAATAGTAGCTTGTAGCAATGCGAGTATACGTGACAAAGTTCTTGTTTTAGGGGAAAATGAGCAAAAAAGAACAGATATTACCTTAAGTCCTTAACTCATCAATCTTTACATTGCGCAGACTGAAAAGGAAATTTTATTATAGAACCATAATTTAGCGTTCAAGATCACATTGATACAACATAATTGCGAAAGCTAGCATCCTTGTGTGCCTTAACTACGGACAAATTAGGATTAAATCCCACAAGATTTAAACCATTCTTC
Organism: Oryza australiensis; assembly: GCA_019925245.2. Lineage (NCBI taxonomy): Eukaryota > Viridiplantae > Streptophyta > Magnoliopsida > Poales > Poaceae > Oryza > Oryza australiensis. Next base: position 2,544,396 of record JAIFGZ020000436.1, read on the forward strand.
CAACACTTCAAACATTTAAAGACACATAGAAACAGCTCATCAAGCCATGCATCAGCACGAGACCCCGTCAACTTGTAGTCGTTTTAATCTTCTTATCTTCCTCAGAGTCATATGATCGACGAGTAGTCGAGTCCATCGAGAAATGAAATGCAGTGGTTGTTGTATACCGGCCTTCTCCATTTGTTGAAGAGAACGGGAATATAAACACTAGAGCCAAGCACCTTCTCTCACACCCTTGTCTCTAAATAAAGAGGCAAAGGAAAAAAATTCAAAAGGGAAATACCAATTGATCGATCCCTCCTAAAACGCAAGCATTGGAACAGTACATGGATACATTTATACATGTACATATCAGCCATGCCGCTGGAATCTAAAGCCTTACCAAAATAGCAGGCAAAAAAGATCCAAAACAGAAGGGGTCAATCGATCAGAACAAATATTGATCGATCTGCCGTGCATTTGCACGGAAGATCGATCAATCGCTCCAACGGAGAAGCATGACAACGCAGCGGCGGATGATGTAGAGCTTGGCTCTCTTCTCCTTGAGAGCCTTGTTCAGCCTCCCCATCTGCTTCACCTGGCTCACAACCTTCATAGCTTGATAATTGGCATATATGATACCAAAAAACAGAGAAGGTTTTGGTTGAGGATGTGTGGAAGCTACTCAGCTGTCTCTGAAGTAGCCGTAGCTGTGGGTAGGAAAGAAGCCAGGGTCTTTATATAGAAACTGATGAGGAGATCAAGGAGGTCCAAGAAAGATTGTCATATATCACAAGACCATCATACCCCCCACATGCAAGAACCAAGAAGCTTGCTCATGGAATAGGAGGCAGTGAGGCACCCCCTGACAAGATAGATTATCATGCTCTTATTCTATTGGCTACATGCTTAGGAGATAGCAAAAGAAAATAATAATCTACAGACGGCCATCCCAGATTAGAGAATTACAATGAGGTTAAAGCAGGTTACAAGATAGATTGGACAGCTGGCCATCCGTGCATGTAATAAAGTTAGGGCAGATGCATGAATGCATTTTGTTTTAGTCCCTCCAGGAAATGGGCCTCTAATCTCGACAAGATCTCTGCAACAGTGCAAAGAACGGATGAAACTTCCAGGAAGGCTGTAATATGTGATTTGACGGTGCGTGAATAGAGAGAGCAATCTATGTCATGCCTTTTGATTTTACTAAATTAATTGGGTTAGCACTATGTTGGGATATCAATTCAACTATATACAACAATATACTGCCATCAGTAACAGAAGTACATTATTGTTTTGGACAGCACAATCTTTGACCTGTATAGAGCTTTCACTACAAATTTCCATTTTAATATAGACAGGCTAGCTAGAATTATTATATATCACACTCAGTATGTTATATATATGAGCTCCATATGTGCACCCTGTAGAACATCCTTATGATGCAAGACTAAAATTTTTACTTCTTGTGTATTTGTGTACCAGGTATGCCCACGAGAAAGTTGTAGTCAAAGGTACATGACTCAACAGAGGTGCTACAAAACTCATTTATATATTGGAAAACCACATAGTACTACCACATAAGATAAAATACTTCTATTTTCTATAAAACATAAGGTAAAATAGTCAACTCTTTTTCTTCAAAAAGAAAAATCTTATGTGATGGTAGTCTATTAATTGGTATGGATGAGATTTGTTACGATGAGATATAGTGATATGTGGTTATCAAAAATCTTCTTGTGCGCAAACTTCACAATGACAATATCACATATATATGGTTCTTACAATGGTTAATTATTATCTTCTTGTAAAGCCGTTTGTGAAAAAAAACAGATCCTCTAGGATAAGCAGTGAAATTGCTAGATATTGGTATTACCGACTCACTAAGTAACAATAATCCTGTGGCAGCAAGTAAAAAAATTCACATCTCGTGCTGCTTATTTTCATATTATTTAATCTGAAATGATCATTATGGTTTGATAATGGTGAATAATTTTAGCACAGATGGAGTACTATGGTAAGGTAATGATTTACATCTTACATCCCCTTTTTGCCTTCTTACTCATATGTATGCCCAAATACACTGGATGTGGCCAATCTTGGGAAACTATAAGTTACTTCACTACAATTTTTACAAGATAAACATTCTTTGTTGCTGAAATGTTAATCCGTTGACTGTCGATGTGGATGTTTACTCCCTTCACTCTCAAATTGACCTCTTTTTTATCAGAACGTGTGCAGCTGAACTTTCAGTTGTTTAGTTTCCAACTATAATAGATACTGCTCACTACTGGAGAAAGCATTTTTGGTTAAAGTGCCAAAATTCATAATAGTCTCGGTTTGAATAGTACCCGAGAGTCCGGGACTAAAAAGTATTTCTAGTTCTGGTTAAAAAAGTCTACGGATTTCAAGAAACATTAGTCTCGGAACTAAAGATCATCTTTAGTCCGGGTTCACATATTGTCAGAGGTTGTCAGAGCGCCCGACATATTTAGTCCCGGTTGATAACACTAACCGAGACTAAAGATGCTATTTTTTATTTCGGTTGGTATTACCAACTGGGACTAAAGTCCCGATGATCTAGATAGTCAAACAAACGTTCCTCTATATCTCTGCCTCGATCCACGCGCGCCCTGTTATTTTATTACCGTGATCCTTCCTTCTCTTCTCATCCTCCCTCTTCCTTCTCATCCTTATCCTCTCGATCTCCTCATCCTCTCCTTCCTCTCGGATCTCCTCCTCCTCTTGGCGGCGCAGGCGCACACGGCGGGGGCGGCCTCCTTCCTCCTCTCCGTCGGCGCACTGCGGCAGGGCGCATCGGCGGGTGGTGGGCGGGGTGGTGCGGCCGCGCGGTGGCCGGTGGTGGGCCGGCGTCGGCGGGTGGCGGACGGGGCGGTGCGGCCGCGCGGCGGCGGTGGTGGGGCGGGTCCGGCCGGCGGGTAACGGGCGGGCGGTGCGGCCGCGCGGCGGCCGGCGGCGGCCGGCGAGGCGGGCGCGGCGGCCGTGGTGTTACTGCGTCGGCGGGTGGCGGGCGGGCGGTGCGGTCGCGCGGCGGCCGGCGACTCAGATCTGGCGGCCTCTCCCTCTCTTAGCGTCATGGCAAAATTTATGGTTTTTTTAGAGTTTTGTGATGTTCATTATTTGAATTTGCCTTGTGATATATGTGATTGTGATGAATGTGAGTAATGTGATCTGTGATATATGTGATTTGTGATGTGAATTTGATTTGCGAGTTGAGATTTGTGATGTGAATTCGTTTTAGAAATGTTATTTTGACTGATTTCCATGTGGATGTGAATTTTGACAGCAAAACAACAATGAAAAGAAAAGGAAAAATGATTTAGGGATGGCAGAGGATGTCAGTGGCATGTATATCTTTAGTGCTGGTTCGGGTTATCAACCGGAACTAAAGGTCCATTTTTAGTCTTGGTTATTTCGACCGGGACTGAAGAAAACGTTTTTTTTCCCGGTTTTATAGTTTTAGTTTGAGAACCGGGACAATAGTGCGTTACAAACCGAGACTATAGCCCATTTCTCCACTAGTGACTAATACACTTCAGTACTATTATATTTTATTGGTTTTAATTACTAATGCTTCCAATTAAAAAATATAATTAAGGTCGTCATCCATAACTAGAGAAATAACAAAATATAATTAAGACCAGATAAAACTAAAGAAATAAGAAAGTATATACACAACAACTAATTGACAGCAAAATATATATATATATATATATATATATATATATATATATATATATATATATATATATATATATATATATATATATATGGGCATGCATGCGAGTATATATATTTTTCAAGATCTAAGATGAGGTCATGAAGTATTAACGACAAAATAACTAAATAAGCAAATGTTCTTCAACTATTCTCCAGCGTCAGAAGCAAAGGTTTCCTCCTCAAGTGTGTGATACGGCCTAATCAGCAGTCAAGAGGACAAACGATGGTCAACAGACACTGAGACACAGATGCCTAATATCTCAACATGGGATGCATCTTGCCTCACAATTTGCCCCTGATGTGAATAAATATTCCCTTTGCAAAAAATCATACTCCTGTCGTCTTTCGATGCATATATAGAACTCCTTGATGTGATCTCAAATGATACGTGTCAGTATCCTTAGACTTGGGATGATTTAGTGAGTTGCTTCTCTGCAAAGGCTCCTGCCGGCCTAATTGAAAAAGGTTTCATGGGTAATATATGGACTTTTTTCTTCATTTTTAACCCCTACGAAGTAGGGAAACAAGACAATGTAAGCAAGAGAATAATATATAGTGCAAATCAATTAGCACATATCATGATCAGAAACCACAGAAAACTCTCTATTCTTTTATTCAATCGACAGTATTGTGAAATACGCGATAGTCTGGTAATGTTATCAATTGCACAAGGATCCGATAAGATCTTATCTTTCATGTGGGTTATGCATAATGCACACTTCTATTCTTCTTTGTGTTTTGCATTTAAGTGCTCGAAGCAAAATGCATGTGTGGTTATAAGCCAGGACTGAGGTCCATCCAAGTTCCAACCGAGGCTGAAACGTGATCTTCTGAAATGGTCGATAAAAGGAGAAAACCAGATAATTTGGACTCCATTAGAAGGAAAGGTTTGGTGCGGTGGTACCTTTGGATTAAAAAAATCAGATAAGCCAGACAAAATGCTACTACATCCATCTCAAAATATTTATGCTTATTTTTCACCCATGTCACACTTATCAATACAAAACTAAAAAAATTAGAACACCTCCACTTTATCAAATCCAATGTAATTATTTTCTTTTTATCTATTTCGTACGCATTATATTTATCTCCTACTTTCACAAACTTCGTTCGATGTAATTATTATTTAATAATAAATTTATTTTGAGACAAATAAGATAACTCAATGTTAATATTATTCTGTCCGAAGACAGAGGGAGTACATTCTCCTGCTAAAACGTTTAAATCCGGGCGTGCGCTGTGGTTTTATCAAAAACAGTAGAGGATTAATATATGTTACGCTACTGGACATCCAACTGTGCTAAAAAGAAGATAGTAATGAGTCTTATTACCTATTAGCTAGTAGTTCACAATTATGGAGGCAGGTAGTAATATAATCTAGTAGTAACACTACCACCAGACAACAAGCACTAAAAATATATTCGTACTCTCTTATCTATCTTCCCTTGAACATTTCTATTAAATGTGAGGCCCAACTTACGTAAATTGCAAGAACTAAAATACTATTTCTGTCTCACATGATCAAAATCAGTACGGTCTCCTAAACTAATCCAATGTTTGGCTTATAATTTCTGTATACTATAAGGTCTTATAGCAACAAAATTATAACCATATAAAAATAATATCAAATGTCAATTGTAACACCCTGATTTTTGCTCTGTTGAAAAACCTATTTTATTTAAAAACCTATGTTTAAAAATTTTGGTTCTTTGATTGTATTTAGTTTTGTGTGCCAAACATCATAAATAATTAATTCCTGTGAACTCAAAATCTTGGCCAAACCTTTTCTTCTACATTAATTTCCCGGATTTGAATTTTCCAGTTCGAGTCTCCTTCTAGGTGAACCTTTACGAAAATTCATCTCAAAATCCATCCTTTTTAACTTTCATGAAACTCCTTGACCTCCTTTTGAAAATTTGAGAAAAACAAATTTCCTTTCCCCAGATCCAATTTCTTCTCTAACAAATTTTATTAAATTTCCATTCAAATATATTTCCATCTCATGAAATTTTGGACCTCCCGAGATAGAAGAATTCAACTATATAGTTGGGATTCCAAACCCATTGAGAAATCTTCCTCCTTTGTCATACAGTGTACTCTCTACAAATTCAGAGATCATCTCAAATATCAAAAATCTCAATCAAGTACATTTTTCCTAAAACTCCTATTAACTCTATGAATTCATAGCCTCAAAAGACCTCTCCAAATAATTTCCTTCCCGTCGGGAAAGTCTAAAAATATTTGTTTGGAACTTCGACCTTCCGACAAAAATGTTCCCGACCCACTTGTTATTTTTCCTAACCCTTGGTTCATTTCCCTTTAATTTATTTTCCTTCTAATAAAAGAAAGCAGATGCATGCATGTTGACGGTCATTAAGTACAAACTTTAACCATCAAGTCCTGCATAAAAGATATCAAATATTATATCAAAACTCTGTGGTAGGGGTTTACTAGTAACCATTTTCACTAGTCTTGACAAATATATGCATACATGTTATTTATGGATGAAATACACCTGCCATGCAACAAAATGAACCTCTGACCAATCACATGGGAGTACAAGGATTGGAGGGTCCACATGACAATCGAAACCGACCTGAAGTGGCACCAAACCAACCTCAATCGCCATAGAGGCCCAACTGTCATTCACTAAATGAAGTCGGTGGCCAGAGGTGGCGGAAGTGGTTCGGCCTTACCAGACTTGCCACCCTTGGCTCCCTCCTTACATGTGGCAGCTCCTCATTGGTCCCCAATTACGGTTATGAGTGAACTGACCTATACAACCGCCATTCCGATCATCATTGGCACACTATAAAAGGAGGAGCTCAACACACTTCATAACACAACATCAACTCAAGTAGAGGTACAACTCACTTGTTAGGCTTTACTTTAGTATGTGTGGTTAGTAAGAGAGAGAGAGAGAGGAAGCTCCGGAAGGAGTGCCCCAAAGTATCAGAGCTCTAAAGGAGTGCCAGATTTATCGGTATTCTTCCATCAGAGTTCCGGAGAAGCACCGACGTTATTGGCCTTCTTCTTGCTTGTACCTCGGCGGATGCTTCTTTTATGAAGTAAGTATTCGAGATCTCTTATGTTATTTAATTAGTTTACTTAAATGAGACATATTCTCATCGGTGCGGGTTTTCATCGCTTAGTTTATAATTAAGTGCTATAGTACTAGGATTGTGGATAAAGAAGGAAGTTCTTGCGCAAGGCAGAGTAGTAATCAAGAACATAGGCATGGTGTCTAGGTTAGCAGTTACCTTTCTTTGTTGTGTGCTCCACGGAAAGTGAGGTAGACGGCAGGTGGTGACAGCCTTGTTCGTCCTTTGCATCCCTTCATGTTCGGGTACATAATAGAGCTCAAGGCGAGACTCACTCTGGTAGACCAGGAGAGGGCCGGTACTCGAAGCATTTGATAGAGTTTTACCTTCAACTTAAGATAACTAGTCGAATCCATAGGAATCCTCTCTAGCCAATCTTATATTTTGTTGTTGTCCTTGGGTAGAATTTTGTTCGTAGATATACACACACGTCCTTGTGTTTGATACCCTTGGAATACTCTAGGGGGAAGTGCTACAGTGGTATCCATGCGCTTGCGGATTTATTTGTATGCGTAGCAATTACCAACAATGCATGCACATACTCCATTTCTTTTTCTATACTTCACCCCCTTGCCCATACCTGCAAAAATATTTTCATCCCAACCCTCATTTTTTCCCATCCATACAATACATGCCGCGATAGCACACAACGAAACCAAGCGAACTGCAAGCAATCGGGCATACACGTTTGATCCATCGTTTTCTCCAATGCCATGGGCAAAACATAGAGGCAACAAAATCCAAAAATCTAACACATGCTCCACCGCTCGCTTTGTCTCAAGCCTGTGCCCACCCTTAATTCCCTCTGCTGCCCCACTGCCAGGTCCCGGCCTTGTGTTCATTCACTGCCTCCTTTGCATCGTCACCGCCAGGGCCCGCCCTTGTGTTCATCCACTGCCTCCTGTGCATCCTCAGCACCAGGCCCTGGCACTTTCGAGATGTCCACCTCTCCGTCTTCCTCGTCGGGCAAGGCAGGCAACTCCGTGCATCCTCGCTAAGCAAGTTAGACATGTAGCAGATGGAAGATATGAAGGGAGAGGGGAACACGAGAGCATGTTTGACCACAGTCTCTCGTCGACCGCACCATCCACCATCCCTACCTCTCCTATGCCACCCTGTCGATGGCGCCAATCGAACAGCAATTGGCCCCACCTTGCCAAGCCCGCCTTCGTAGCCATCCATTGGACGCGACGACTATAAAAGCTGCCATTTTCCTCTGTTAGCCTCCAAGCTTCACCACCACTCCCACTGTCGCTGCGTCTTCTCCACCCAAATGAGGCCTCATGTGACCGTGCCGCGCCACCCCTAGTCCCTACCTACGCCTCTTGGCGCCAGCACCATCGGCGCCTGGCCGTCGTCCGGCCAAGCCACCCGATGCCGCCCCAGCCTCCTTCCTGCTCCTAGATGCCACGCGGTCATCCTTGGGCCCCACGCACGACCATGCCTCGCCATCGCTGGCGCTCTCCTCCTCCTGCTCATGAGAAGTGAGAGTAGAGAGGAGAGAATGAGAGAATGAGAGATGGAGAAGAAAGGATAAGGAGAGAGAGGAAAAGAAGGAAAAGAAGAAATGAGAAGAAAAAAAAGAAAAGGGGTGGGACCCATTAGTGGGACCAATTCTCTTAACACCTCTCCGTGGGCCCTTGTCTATTGGGCCGCCCGACTTGTACACCTTCTAAAAGTCCACATCGCATCCCTCTTCCTTCGTTCGGCCAATCCCAAGAAATCGATTCCCCTACATAAGTCTATACTACCTCCCTCATCCATACTTCGGGTCGAAGCCCACCAACAGCCTCCCTCTCCACCAAAGTCCAAATTACATCCCTTTACACCCCAAGCCCCTCTTCAGAAGTCTACATCAGATCCCTCGCTCGGGCTAAAGCCCGTAAGACTGCCCATCAACACCACCAATCCCTTTCCTTCATTTTATAAAATCTATCGTTCACCCATCCTAAATTATTTCCTTTTTCCAATTATAATAATCCTTTAACCCATCCAAAAATCATACCATCTAAACCGTAAGTTCGATTGACCCTGTTCAACTTTCAGAATCTTTCTAAATTGAGATCTACCGAGTGACACTATTAGCTTATAATAGTTAGTATTTATTTTATTGGATTTCAGGTGTTTTTCTCTTTTCGATCATGTAATGGACGTTTCGGAGATGCAACGGACACGAATTTTCTCGAAGGTTTGGACATCAACAATAAGGCAAGCCACTCTTTGATCGTATTGATCCTAGTTTATAAAATGTGATGTTTGCAAGATTGCATGCCTAGCGTACACCATTAATATGATCGTCCATCTGTCTACGAACACACGACCGACGGACCAGCCTATGTGTCTTCATTACTTTCTGTAGGATACTGTTAAACTTAACCCTTGTTACTCCACCATAGTGGTACGTCAATACTTGTGCTCTCTAGGCAGAGATGTCCACAAGCACCACATGATTATACTTGGTTGTCGAAATGGAAAACTTGGGTTATAAAAGGGTTATAAAACATGACTCGAGGAATTAGTGGTCTTAAAAATAAAAAGGTTTTATGGGAAAACTTGCAGTGCAAATCCTCTCCTATGTGGTTTGGTTTCGTAGTGGCGCACAAGGACAAATTCCTTTTGGTTTTACATCATGGGCATAATGGGAAGCCCTTTGTTCAGTACTAGTTGGGCCATGGGTGTCATGCATGTTGGCAGCTGAGGAGCATCGGGATGGTGGGGAAAAAGTGAAGGGTTACGCGGAGGCTACGATAGCATAAAACAAAACTTTTCTACCGCGCAAACCAGAAACACTTGCAAGTAAGGGTCGATAGATCGTTACCGATCGGAGTAGAGTGCAGCGGATTAGCCAATCAGGAGCTATCCGATCTGGAACAGTGCTGGCCGATGACAGCCGATTCCCGCAAGCCGACAACCGATTCCTGGGAATAGCCGATTCACCAATTAGCCGATTCACCGAGTAGCCGATTCGCCGAGTCGTCCGACCGCGCTCGCATGCCTCGCTCCGATGCGCCCGACTGCAGTCGATTCCACCACAGCCAATTCATAGCTGACGAACAGCACCGCAACGTAGCAGCGTCTCTACCGGTATCCACACGTCCGGGGACAGAACGCCGAACACCCATATGCTAGCACGTGATGCAAGGCTAGGGTTTGGCTCGGGAGTGGGGAGGGTCTCCGTGGAGATTGATCTCACCAACTTCTGTTGCGCCAAATTAGATTGATTCGGTTTTATGCAATTCAATTGACATACCGTAACTCTCCACCCCTCACCCCTTTATATAGAGTTGCCGGTTGGGCCTAGAGGCCCATCGGGACTCTATTTTGAATCGAATCCCATCCGAATCTCGTAGAGTTGGCCGGTCGGACTTCGTAAGCCCAAAGGACTCTATCCGATCGAGCCGTATCGGAGTCCAACTCGAATCCCTGTTCTTATGCCCTTAAGCGTGCGACCCTGTAGGTTCAGGTACATACGGTTTCGGCTAGAGTCCAACTCAGCCGATCGTCGGCTTGAGTCCAACTCAGCCAACCGTCGGCTCGAGTCCAACTCAGCCGATTGTCAACAGCGACGCCTAGCAGCATATATTGACACCATAATATACAAGAATTTAATATCGGCTCTGAACCTGTAAAGTGTACAAATTCCTTTGCCTCACGATACCAATTAAGCTATAGGCAAGATGTGTGTCATCCCTTCAATAGCTTAACCATTCACTCGAACTGTGTTGGATTATCTGTCTGTTGATTGACTCCTCAATCAACTCGGCTTGGCCATGCACTTCCATAATCCATTACCTCGAGGGGCCTAGAGATATCTCTCCCATAGGAGGGGCAAATTCCATCTTGATCACTCACATCCCACTCCATGTTTCATAGCAAACCCGAAGACTACTTTTATAACTACCCAGTTACGAAATAGCGTTTGGTAGTCCCAAAGTAGGCTACTACACATGTTGGAATCCATGATGATCTCAGGTCTAAGGACTTTGTACCAACACTACCTGAGACCAACTAATGGCACATTAATTCTTGTAGTGTCTCATGGTGGGTCTATCCAACAATGTGTTCTCTAACACATGTCCACGTATATTGATTTGGTATATCCATACCATGATCTATGAGACATGATCATCAATCAATAGACATGCCGATCTTAGAATCATATTTGTTTCAATAATATGACATGTGATCAGGGATCGTTTAGAAATAGATTCATACATAAAGAGTCTCATAAATAAGTCACGTACTTATTGATCAATACAAGATGTCTATTTCATGGAACTGAATAACACTTTATTCATTTGTACATAAACATTGACCATGATATTCAACATCTCCATGTTGCCTCTAGGGCATATCACTAACAATCTCCCACTTGCACTAGAGTCAATTATGTAAGTATCTAATACCCATTGCTCTTATGTGCGCCTCATGTTTCGGCTGAGGGAGAGGTTTTGTCAACGGATCGGCTATGTTGAGATTCGTGTGCACTTTGCATATCTTGAAATCACCTCTTTCCACAATCTCGCGGATGAGATGATATCGCCGAAGTATGTGTTTGGACTTCTGATGTGTCCTCGGCACCTTGGCTTGCGCAATGGCTCCACTATTATCACAATAGAGACACATTGGACCAGTTGCACTGGTCATCACACCCAGCTCAGAAACAAATTTCTTGATCCAAATAGCCTCCTTTGCAGCTTCTGAAGTAGCGATATACTCGGCCTTCGTTGTAGAATCAGCAACAGTATCCCGCTTGGAACTCTTCCAGCTGACTGCGCCTCCGTTCAGGCAGAACACGAACCCAGATTGCGATTTATAATCATCCTTATCCGTCTGGAAGCTAGCATCGGTGTAACCACTTACAACGAGCTCTTCTTCACCTCTATAGACTAGGAACATATCCTTAGTTCTTCTCAAGTACTTAAGGATACTCTTTACTGCAGTCTAGTGACCTTCACCTAGATCTAACTGGCATTTGCTCGTAGCACTCAAAGCGTACGAGACATCTTGATGTGTACAAAGCATGGCATACATGATGGTACTAAGATTAATGCCATGTGACATGGGCAAGAAACCTTTCTTGGATTCATGCATGTTGAACCTTTTCAACACCTTGTCAATATATGTACTTTGGCTTAATCCAATTAGCCTCTTGGATCTATCTCTATAGATCCGAATGCCCAATATGTATGCTGCCTCCCCTAAGTCTTTCATGAAAAAACTACTTTTCAATGAAGACTTGACGGATTCAAGCATAGGGATATCATTTCCAATCAGTAATATGTCATCCACATACAAGATTAGAAATACAATTGCGCTCCCATTGACCTTTTTATAAACACATGCCTCCTCTTCATTTTTGATGAAACCAAACCCTTTGATTACTTCATCAAAACGAATATTACAACTCTGAGATGCTTGTTTCAATCCATAAATGGATTTCTATAGCTTGCATATCTTTCTAGGCGATTGTGGATCGACAAAACCCTCAGGTTGTATCATGTATACATCCTCTCATAGGTTTCCATTTAGGAAAGCCGTTTTGACATCCATCTGCCATATCTCATAATCGAAATATGCAGTAATCGTTAGAATAATCCGAATAGACTTAAGCATTACGACGGGCGAGAAGGTTTCATCATAATCAACATCTTGAATCTCTTTAAAACCTTTCGCCACCATTCGCGCCTTATAGATGTGAACATTTCCATCCATGTCGGCCTTTTTCTTAAAAACCCATTTACACCCAATGGTTTTGCCACCATCAGGTGGATCAACCAAGTTCCAAACTTGATTATCATACATGGATTCTATTTCGGATTTCATCGCTCTAAGCCACTTGTTGGAATCAGGTCCCACCATCGGTTCCTCATAGGTCCTAGGCTCATCGTTGTCTAACAACAATATGTCACATTGTTTCGTACCTGTGTACTTGTCAGGCACACGACGTGATCTTTCAGACCTCCATGGGGCTGGTGTATTTACAACAGGTGGCACTGTTAGTGATATGCCCTAGAGGCAACATGGAGATGTTGGATATCACGTCAATGTTTATGTAATAATGAATAAAGTGTTATTCAGTTCCATGAAATAGACATCTTGTATTGATCAATAAGTGTGTGACTTATTTATGAGACTCTTTATGTATGAATCTATTTCTAAACGATCCCTGATCATATGTCATATTGTTGGAACAAATATGATTCTAAGATCGGCATGTTTATTGATTGATGATCATGTCTCATAGATCATGGGTATGGAGATACCAAATCAATAAACATGGACACATGTGTTGGAGAACACATTGTTGGATGGACCCACCATGAGACACTACAGGAATTAATGTGCCATTAGTTGGTCTCAGGTAGTGTTGGTACAAAGTCCTTAGACCTGAGATTACCATGGATTCCAACATGTGTAGTAGCCTACTTTGGGACTACCAAACACTATTCCGTAACTGGGTAGTTATAAAGGTAGTTTTCGGGTTTGCTATGAAACATGGAGTGGGATGTGAGTGATCAAGATGGAATTTACCCCTCCTTTGGAGAGATATCACTGGGCCCCTCGAGGTAATGGATTATGGAAATGCATGGCCATGCTAAAGTTGATTGAGGAGTCAATCAACAGACAGATAATCCAATACGGTTCGAGTGAATGGTTAAGCTATTGAAGGGATGGCACACATCTTGCCTATAGCTTAACTGGTATCGTGAGACAAAGGAATTTGTGTACACATTACAGGTTCAGAGCCGATATTATATTCTTGTATACTATGGTGTCAATATGTGCTGCTAGGCGCCGCTGTTGACAGGTCGGCTGAGTTGGACTCGAGCCGACGGTCGGCTAAGTTAGACTATAGCCGAAACCGAGTATACCTGAACCTACAGGGTCGCACGCTTAAGGGGATAAGAACAGGCATTCGAGTTGGACTCGGATACGGCTCGATCGGATAGGGATCCGATCGGATAGAGTCCTATGGGCTTACGACGTATGGGCGGCCAACTCTATGAGATTCGGATGGGATCCAATTCAAAATAGAGTCCCGATCGGCCACTAGTCCTAGTCGGCCAACTCTATATAAAGGAGGGAGGGGTGGAGAGCTGCGACACGTCAATTGCATCACGTGCAACAGAAGTCGCCGAGATCAATCTCCACGGAAACCCTCCCCACTTTCGAGCCAAACCCTAGCCTTGCATCGCGTGCTAGCACACGGGTGTACGGCGTTTTGTCCCCGGACGTGTGGATACCGGCAGAGACGCTGCTACGTTGCGCGCTGTTGATCGGCTTCGGATCGGCTGTGGTCGAACGCATCGGAGCGAGGCGCGAGAACACGGTCGGACGACTCGGATCGGCTACGGCATCTACGAATCGGCTGATTGGCGAATCGGCTGTCCCCGGGTATCGGTTGTCGGCTTGCGAGAATCGGCTACACTGTTCCGGATCGGATAGCCCTGATTGGCTGTTTCCACTGCACACTCCAATCGGTAACGATCTATCGGCCCTTACTTGCAAGTGTTCCTGGTTTGCGCGGTAGAAAATTTTTGTTTTCGGCTAGCGTAGCCTCCGCGTAACCCTTCAGGCACAACATCTTGTTCCTCCTATTGTGGTTCCGTGGTAGCTGAAACATTTTCTGGTGTTTCTTGAACTTCTTCAAGATGCACCCTGCTCCCACTAACCCTTCTTGAAAGAAACTCTTTCTCCAAGAAAACACCGTGTCGGACGACAAACACTTTGCCTTGTTCCCGATTATAAAAGTAATATCCCTTAGTTTCCTTAGGATATCCCACAAAGAAGCACTTGTCAGATTTGGGTGTGACCTTGTCGGACCTTGTCACACTTATGCTCCCTATTTCTAGGATCTTAGTCAAATACAATGAGTTAATCTCATACTGGCTACATGCTCTTTAAATAAGTTGGGAGGTTAGCCATTGGTTAGAGGATCCACAAGCATTAATTTTGTACTAATGTACTCAATTTAATTGTTCCTGGACTCTAACTTTTACAACATGAAATTTGATGTCAATGTGTTTCGCAGTTTCACTTGACTTGTTGTTACTCGTATAAAATACTGCAGCTTCATTATCGTAGTATATTGTCAGTGTTTTAGCGTTGTCAACCACTCTTAATTTTAGGATGAAATTCTTAAGTTATATGGCCTGCCCCGTTGCATAATAGCATGCCACAAATTCTGCTTGCGTTGTTGATGATGCAGTGAGCGTCTACTTGGAGCTTTTCTATGAAATAGCTCCCCTCGTGAGAGTGAAAATATAACCTGAAATTGATTTCTTAGTGTCTAAGCACCCTGCGAAGTCAGCGCCTAAATAGCCTAAGACCTCTAGCAATCAATAACTTAGGCTAGAATAGTAATCAATAACTTAGGTATGATGTCTAGGTTAGCAGTTACCTTCATAAAAATCTGCCAAGCATCTTAGTAACGAATGCCAAATCTGGTCGCATACAGAATTGTACATACATTAAGCTTCCGGCAGCTGAAGCATAATGTATCATCTTCATTTCTTTAGTCTTTAAGTCATTTCTTGGGCTTTCAAATGAACGAAATTCATTGCCTTTCCTTATTGGAGCAGGTATCATAGAGCATTTGCTCATATTATACCTTTCAAATATTGTGGAAATATAGGCTTCTTGAGATAATCCTATTACTCCTTTGGATCTATCTTGGTGAATTTCAATGCCCAAGATATAAGATGCCTCACCGAGATCTTTCATATAAAATTTTGATGACAAAAATTCTTTACTTTTTATAGCAATTTCTTATCACTGCTTGCTAATAAAATGACATAAACATAGAGTACTAGTATGATGAATTTCCTACCTTTATTCTTCATGTAAATGCAGCACTATGTCATCAAATTTAAGGTACCATTCTCCTGATGCCTGCTTAAGTCCATAGATAGATTTCTTTAGTTTGCATGCTAAATGGCCTTTTCCTTCCAACCAACAAAACCTTCCGATTGTGCCATGTAGATATTCTCGATTAAATCACCATTTAGGAATACAATCTTCACATCCATCTAATGGAGTTCTAAGTCATAGTGAGCCACTGATGTCATGACAATTCTAAATGAGTCTTTCTTACAGATAGGGGAAAATGTGTCACCATAATCAAATCTCTCTCTCTGCAAAGAACCCTTAGCCACAAGCCTTGCTTTGAATCGTTCGATGTTCCGTTTAGAGTCCAGCTGGGTTTTGTAGACCCATTTACACTCTAGTGTTTTGACTCCTTTAGGAACTTCTACTAAATCCCATACTTTATTTTCGATCATTGTTTTTAGTTCATCTTTCATGGCTTGAAGTATCTTGGATGAGTTCTTACTACTTATGGCTTCCTTAAATGAGCTGGGGTCTTCTACCTTCCCTATATCTTGACTCATATAAACTTCATAATAATCGGGAATGACAGATTTCCTTGCCCGTTCTGATCTTCTTAATTGTTGACTTTCATCATTGTTCACATGAAGGATTAATTTCCTCAAGATTAATTTCCATGTCTTATGAGCTCCCCTATTCATTATTTTCTAAAGAGACAGTGTGTTTAGTCTCCATAAATTTAGTGACATAGTCTGGACAATAAAATCGGTATCTTGTGGATCTTTCGGGATATCTGATGAAATGACAGCTCACAGTCTTAGGATCTAATTTCTTCAACTCTCGGTTAAATATTCTAAGTTTTGCACAACAGCTCCACACACGTAGATAATTTAATGTCAGCTTTCTTCTGATCCTTCATTCATAAGGGGTCTTAGGTACCGACTTACTTGGGATTCTTTTTAATATATGAGCGACTGTCATTAAGACTTCAATCCATAGTTTAAGACAAAGTAGAATGACTTATCATAGTGTGCACCATAAGTGTGCGGTTGGGTCATTCTGCTACTCCGTTCTGCTAAGGTTCTCCACGCACAGAATATTGGGCAATAATCCCATGTTGTTGGAGATATAAGGCAAACAGACCAGGTATTTGCCTAAATGAGGCATGTTTCTAATAGTATTCACCACCATGATCTGATCTCACGACTTTAATTTTAGCATTACGTTGATTTTCCCCTTCGGCCTTAAATATCTTAAGTTCCTCAAGGGATCAGAATGATCATTAATGGGGTAAATATAGTCATAACATGAATAATAATATATGAACATAATGAAAAAGTCAAAGCGATCCATAAATGTCACAAATGTCACTGGGAATTGTCCACAAATATCAGTGTGAATTATTTCTAGTGGACTTGTGCTCCGAGTGGCCCTTTTATTAATTGACTTAGCAAATTTTCCCTTAATGCAATCCACGCAATGATCCGCATCAACAAAATCTAAGGGGAGGAGTATTTTTTTGTTTTATGACAGATTCAATTCTCCCCCTAGAAATGTGGCCTAAGCGATAGTGCCATAATTTTTATGATGTCTCAGCTTTATCATTACAGACATTTATAACATTCATCAGAGAGTCATCCAAAGAGAGAAAATAGAGTTTGTCTCGCATGAAGGCAAGACCCACTACTTTATTATCAAACTTAATATAACATATTCTCTTTGTAAAATGTCTGTCATAACCTGTCTCTGCTAAGAGTCTAACTGAAATAAGATTTTTCTTAATAGATGGAACAAATAAAAAATTGTTTAAAACTAAACTGCAGCCACTAGGAATTCTAAGTGTGAGGTCTCCAACAACCCTTACTTCAATCGGTCTAACAGCTACTCTTAGGCTTTGCTCCTCTCTTGCTACCTTTTGCACGGTATGGAATCCGTGTAGTGAGTTAGAAACATGCATAATGATACCTGGTTCAACCCACCAAGTATTAAGGGAAAATCCAGCATAAAGGGATTCATTAAAATTAGATATTTCTTCAAAATTATTGTTACCTTTCTTAGCTAACCACGCTTTGAAGCGTGAGCAGTTCATTTGCCAATGTCTATCTGCCTCTCAGAAAGGGCAGTGTGGAATCTTAGAAGGATCAGCTGTAGTCTGAAAGTTTGAAACAGCCTGCTTATTCCTACTTGGAACATCTTTCTCTTGCCTTTGGAGTTGGCATTAACGAGGTTGAGTTGGTCTATAAATTTTTGTTTTTTAGCTCTCTGACGCTCTTCCTCTTCCACTGAGCATGAAATTAGCTCCTATAAAGTCCACTTTTCTTTCTGAGTGTTGTAATTGATCTTAAATAGACCATAGTTAGGACCAAGAGAACTCTTGATGAAGAGCACTAAGAAACCTTTAGATAGTTCCATATCCATAGGTTTGAGCTGATGTGCCATATGAGTCATCTCAAGGATGTGTTTTCTAATGCTTCCTTTGCCATTATAGTTGCTAGAAATCATCTTGCTAATGATTATACTAGCATGAGTCTAAGAGGAGGATTGCAAGTTCTCTTTAATATTTGCTAAGTATGTCTTTGCGTTGTACGAATCAATTATCCGTCCAATAATTTCTTGAGCGATGTGTCTCTTAATGTACATAAAAGACATCCTGTTGGACTTCTCGCAAGCAGCTAACTTTTCATTGTAAGTGCACTTGAGATGTTCATATTCTTCCTCAACTATATTAAGTACCTCAATTGGTTGAGGTTCCTCAGAAGGATCCTCTCTTATGGCCAAGTCAAAATACAACGTGGCTAATTTCACAAGTATGATGTTATAATAACTAAGCAAAAAATAACAAATATACTTGACATGAAAATTATAATAACATTGATCAAAAAATAAATTTATTTCTTTATTTCTTTCTAGCTAAACTTTTTATTGGTCTTATTTAACCAGAAATAATTTCTTACTGATAAAAATAAATTTTCAGCGATTTAAATTATCTAAGAAATATATAAAAAAATTCTGGAAATATTAAACATTGAAATTAGCGGGTTTAAAATTATTACTCCGAAGCCAGTCCAGAAAACCAGGTCAGTCCGTTTTCGCGCGAGTGCGCGAGCTAAGCGTGGTGGCCTGTGTACGACCCATATGGCCATGTGGCCCATCGGCGATGATAGCCCGACGTGGGCCGAGCAGAGCCGTCTGATCTAATGGACGACTAAGATTCGCCTCGCACGGATGAAGTCGCTAATGGGGAGGGTGAAAACCCTAACCCTAGTTCACTCTCTCGATCCCCTACTCTTTCCCAATCCCCTGTCCTGACAAGCGAGTGAGGGGACGACGACGATGGCAGCGATGGCAGTCTGATGAAGTGGTGCGCTCACGGGCGAAGGTGACCGCCATGCGGCTCCATCTTCGTCGACTGGGGGCCACAACTCAAGGCGGTGTAGGATCGAACGCCCAAAGAAAAGCCAACCAGAGGGGGGTGAATGGTTGATTACCCCAAAAAACAAAGTTTTAGATGAAATAAAACTTTACCTCAGGTTTTCTAAAGTCGGTCTGACCGCAGATGTCGCGCCGGTCTGACCGCGCTGTTAGACCGGTCTGACCTCCAAGTGATCTCCGGTCTGATCGCCCTAGCCGATCGCCTCAGCCGATTGTCGATGTAGCCGACCCGATGATGTCCGATGCCCGCCGGTCTGACCGCCAATATACTTGCGGTCTAACCGGGAAGAAGGCACGGTCTGACCGCTGTAGTATCTGTGGTCTGACCGGTTAGCAGATCTGGTTGAACCGACGATTATGCCGCCACACCGAGGAAGATGTAGACACAAAGAATTATCAAGAAAATTGATCTTTATTAAAACTCTCTGTGTTTACAAAGTGCATGCAAAGCACTCCTCACAAAATCTCAAGCTAAACTCTAACTCGAAACCCTAAAAACTTGAACTCCAAGCAATAGAAGCGATACCGAGAAGCCACGCCTCCCCTCACTATTTATACCCAAAATCCGCAGCCAAGAGCCACGAATCCTACTCATACAAGAAGCCATAATCCAATAGGAAACCTTCCCGTACAAGAAACAAACTATACATAAACCAACCGTAGCAATCTCGGTTTTTCTAAAACTGAAATTCCACTTTCCATATGCAACAATATCTCCATTGTATACCATATGGAAACTTTCCAATCATGTGCACTAATCTCTACCCTTCAGCATCCCGCATGATCCCCATCTCGGACGTCACCTTATCTCCAAGTTGACTCCGACTCGATCACCGGCAACACTTTCCCGAGACGTAAAGAATACCTGCACACAATTAAACAAAGAATACCATATCCGAGCACAAGCTATCCAAACTTGACTCATTGTTAGCATAAACAACCAGACACGTGCATAGGAACACGAAACTTTCATGTATGTGTAAGGAAACAAACCGAAACCAAAACCGAAACGAAATCAGCAACCAGTCGGACTGGCTTGGCTGGTCTGACCGCAGGCAATTGCCCGGTCTGACCGCCCAACACCTCCGGTCAGACCAGCAGAACACGCCTGGTCAGACCGGCTGTGGCAGCCGACTGAACACTGTTCATCGTCCGAAAACCAAAACCACTTTTTCTCCAAAGATCAAAACACAAAAAGCAATAATCTCGATGCCAATTGTTCATCATCAAATGAAGAATCAAACACACGTTGAATTTACAGGCGAAACCAAGCCGTGTTGCTTAGGCGACATCGGCGGTCCGACGAAGTAGGGCCATGCAAGCGGCAGCGACGCGCCGTGCGGCTCCAGACTTCGTTGGCTAAGGGACGAAGCACAAGGTGGTCCAAGCCGAGCCTTCCCATCCTGGCGAAGCGGTGATGGTGAGAGGCTCCACTGGCATGCGTACGACAGAACTGTTGCGACCGCAAGGAGGAGAAGGCAAGTGCATGCCGAGCAGTTGCACGGGCATGCCCATGCATCGACACAGGCGATGCCACTTCCCGGAGAACTCCGCACGTTGTCGTGCGGTTTCTTGAAGCGTAGGCTTTAAGTCTGATAAGTAACCCAAATTCAAAAGCTTAATTTTTGATTTGATTTGGGGTTTTAGGGTTTCATCCTAAAATTACGGTTTTCTCAATTTTGGGGATTTTGGAGTGGATTCAATCGGGCTTGTCCTTTCTTCCTTTATTTTCTCAATTCTACTGCTAAGCAAGTAATAAAACTTTAATCTTGAATTTTAAAAACATGCAAAACAATATTGATTTCAACCCTAATTTAATATAACTAAATAAGCCGAATCAATCTTAAAAACATATAAGTGGCACATAAGGCTTCTAATAGGGATGATGTGAATAAGGGATTGAGTAGGCTAAAGATCAGCTCTGATACCATAATGTTGGAGTTCTAAGTTACAAGATCTTATTACTTTAGCCTATACAAAATCACCTTTCTAATTATGAAAATTAATCTACTGACCTGCTTGTGAAGCCATCAATGTCGTTTTCTCTTGTTCTCCTTTTCTCTCCTCTTCCACTTCTTTTGATTCGTGCAATAGTAGATGAACTTGTTGTTGCCAGCTTCTTGCTAAGTCTCGACAATCTTTGGGTCTCCACCGACACTGCCCTGAGACTGTCGTACGAAACCCTTCCAGTGCTTAATCGATCGGGCTATTTAGGTTTTGGTTTTAGCGCACAAAGATTAGGCGTCCCTTCTCATCTGTATTTTCTTCTATATATATGGTACTTGTAGGGCTTGGGAGTTTATCTTCAATTAGGATTCAAAATTGAAATTAACCGATCACAAAACCAACTTATCTCTTATTTGGTTATCTTGTTAGAATCGAACTGTGGTGGGCTTATCATTTTTCTAAAACTTTACTGGACTTAGCCGATAAATCAACCAACATCAATATGCCTACATATTTATGTATGAGCATGTCAATTCGATTTCAATAGATCAATATATATAAATATTAATTATCTGACAAGTTGGACAGTTGAAATGCTTCGTGCATAATTATGTAATTCAGGGTCGAAGTTTATTCCTGGCTATTTCCACCAAATTTGTTCGATTGGTCGGATACCCAACACCAGAAGTGCAGGCAGAAAGTGCATTCGAGGTAGACAACAGCCCGGCAACAGGATAATGGGCCAAGTTGCATCCTGTTCAGTGTTCCCCACCTTAAACAGCTCGCTCTCTCACGGTTTGCCCATGGTTTCTTCTGATCGATCTCGATGAGAGCAGCAGCTAGCCCTTGTTAATTCTCTCGTTGTTGCCCAACTTGATCATGAACGTCCAGTAAACCAACTTGTGCATATAATGAACGTCCAACTTCTTCGTACCTGCCACTGCCATGCTGCTGCCTAGTTCCTCACATGAATCTATCTCTTTTTCACTGCCCAAAGAAACTCATGTCACTTCATCCAGACATAGAGAGGCTAGAGCAGGTACTATAACTACTCCATCCGTCCCGATATATAATGGTGAAACCAGTACAAAAATTACCAAAGATCCTATACATAGTAATTATTTAATTTTTGACTAGTATACTACTTAGCATGGCATAAATTAGCTACAATTGAAAATTTACCTAGGGTCCTGTGATGCCGCCATCGCCCTAGTGCCGCCCACCCATGCACTCCTCAACCTTCCATCCCCCTTGACGCTGCCACCCAGCTTCCTCGACAAGGGAAGAAACATATTGGGGAGAGAGTGTGTAGGATAGAGAAGGAAGAAGACAGAGAGAAACATATTGGGGAGAGAGTGTGTAGGATAGAGAAGGAAGGAGAGGGAGAGAAAGGAGTATAACAGGTGGGCTCAACTTTATTTTTAATTTTATTTGATGACTAGGATGATACGTGGACACCATGTCAGTGAATATCACTCTCAATATATTTGTAGAAGTGAAATTGCATCAGTTTTAATAGTTGGAGATGTCAAGATATCGTATTGTGGTTGAGGGATATGAATTAGATTATATCCATATTTGAGGGAGTCAAAGTGGACTTATTCCATTTGACCATATAAATTTTTGTTGGGCCTAAACTCTAATGGTTCGTCTTGGGTCTTGATCTATTTATGGATCCGCTACTCATATCTATATACCAATGTATGTCTCATGCATTGATGTTTTATATCGATATCATGTATATTTGTATTTATGTGTTCATATCTATATTTTTATCTCTACCTTTATCTATATCAATAAATGTACCATATATATTGTATCTAAATCTATCTATATCCGTATCAATAAATGTACTTTATTATTTTTGCATCAATAAGTGTGTCTAAATCTACCAATATCTACATCTATGCTAATTGTGCCCCCAAGAAGAATCTCACATTAATATATTTACATCTATATTGATATTTGTATCTATATCTATATATGGTTTTATATCTGTATCTATATTAGTTGTGTATATATTTTTGCATCAATAAGTGTATCTAAATCTATGATATATGTACTAATTGTGCCCTCCAATAATAATCTCACATTAATATATTTACATTTATGTCGATATTTCTATCATTTATCTTTACTAGCAAAATACCCGTACGTTGCAACGGGACGACGACGCAGGGAGGGAAGCAGGCGAAGGGCGAAGGTCCAGGCGGCGGCGCGGGAGCTTCGAGCGGCGACGGGAGGGAGGGGCGCAGGCACAGCGCGGGGCGCGGCGCGGATGGGGACGGAAGAGAGAGACGGAGGAGGTCTTTTTTTCATCCAAGCCCTCTCTTCTTTTCAGCATTGGGACTACGGGTTAATTTTATAAATCATCAAGGGGTTTTCTGTAAAATAACCTCCTTTTCTTCTTTAATTGGTTTTTTAGAAAAATAGTCAGGTAGACTGCGGGTTAATTTTGGAAAAACTCAAGGGGTTTTCTGTAAAATAGCCAGGCAAAACAAAATTTGGGTGGAAACACTACTTACTTTACAGATAGTTATAGATATGTTATTTATGTGTATCTCTTTCTAAATCTTTGAATTAAGAAAAAAACCTAAATTGAGACTCCAAGACAGGTATAACTTGGTACACATAAATTTCGAACTAACTAAGGTTGGGAAAGAACCAATGGACGTTATACATTACCACCCCTAGCTGCACCTCACGTGTTAGGCTTCCTAGGGATAATATGAATACCAGGTGTGGAGATTATGGCAATCGGGTATCTACATGGCAAGCTTATCCGACCGGAAGTAGGGATAGATTGCGCCTGCCATATCTGTAAGCCGAACATGACTTGGGTGTTACGATTGCCGATAGAGATAAGGCAATCGGCCTATAGTCACGGTTTAGTAAGATTGAGGAAACCAACTTAGAGTAAGATAGGGTTTCCGATCTGTAAGCCCTCCTCCCAAGACTATATAAGGGGGGTAAGGGGCGTCCCTTGAGGGATATGCGATATCGGAATCATACGATTTCATAAGCAAGAGCTTTAGACACACAAGATCAATAAAGACACTTGGCGGATCGAATCCATCGAAACAGGAGTAGGGTATTACCTCACGAGAGGGCCTGAACCTGTTTAAATCCTCTTCTTCTTCTAACCCATCGTGCTTGGCGATCTCGACTACGACCCCAGAAATTATATTGCCGAAAACAAATTTTGACAGTTGGCGCACCAGGTAGGGGGCCGCGCGTCGAGACTTCTTCAACAATCTCGCCGACAAGCGTGATGGGATCTCCTTCAAGATTCGGCGACTTCGCCGCCAACTTCTTCGACAACTCCTCCTTCGACTCGGATTCAAACCAGTCGGAAGGAAAAACCCACTCGGCGCCGTTCGGCCTCCCCAATAGCGCCAAGATCTTCGACGACATCTTCAAGACAAAGATGCAATCTACCTTCTCCGACGACGGACTTCACTCGGCACCATTCGGATCACCGAATACCGCCGAAATCTGCGCCAACCTTCTCACCTCCCCGACGGAGGCGATCTATTCGGACGAAGACCTCTCGGTGCCGTTTGGGTTACCAAACACCGCCGAGATCTACAGCAAACTTCTCTCCCCCGAGTTGGGGGCGACCCACTCGGAGGAGCCCGCATCCCCAAGCTCTGACGCGGACTGGAACGATCCAGACCCGGGCTATCCAGGATCGAGGGGAGGTCGCCGTCATCCTCCCGTCATTTGGCTCCTGCTCATCTTCGGAGCTCAACGGGTACCTCAGCTCCGCCGGCTTTGACAACCTCTATGGCATCCCTTCTGACGAAGCCGACAACTCCGATTGCCGCATGGACTATGAGCCGAAGTGCTTTGATGTCCTCATGGCCGAGCCGGATGAGTCCGACTCAGCCATGGCCAGAAGGCTTGCTGAAGAAGAGCGAGCCAAGATGGAGCACGAGCGCAAGACGGCCGAAGAGGAGAGACAACGCAAGGACGAGGCTGACAAGAGGAAGCAGGACCTACGTGCAGCCGGACGATCTGCCCAGGAGGCCATCCTCCAAACACGGGTCCGCAACACCAACATCTTCCAAACGCCACAGCAGAATGCTGTTGCCGCGCTCACCCTCTTGGACACCGTCATGGAGACGGCTCCTGCCAACGTGACTCTGATACTCGACAAGATAAAGACCATCGTCGCAGCCACAGCTAACGGCCATCCCACCACCTCGACACGAAGGCCGACTGAATCTGTGGCCGAAACGCCAGACAAGAGCCGGCTTCCGCCTCTAAGGTCAGGAGACTATAAGAGGCCCGAGCCAGATCGGTCGACGACCAGGCCAAGAGGCCCACCGCACGAGTCCACGCTAAAATACTAGGAGCAGACGGCCGACTCCCGCGACAAACGACATGGACGTCCACCCGTCCACCACCGCGTCTACTGCAACAGCACCAGCTACCCAACCAGCCAACCGAAGACCCCGCCGAGTGATCTGCGGGAAGTCCTCGATCGCCGCTACCAGGAGCGGGACCGACGTACTCGGGAAGATCGGAGGGGATCACCCGATAGCGACGACGACGGAGTACCAGCCTTCACTCGGGAGCTCCGCCGAGTGCACTGGCCGAGTGGGTTCAAGCCCACAGGGATTGAAAGGTACGACGGCAAGACTGACCCTGAATCTTGGCTAACCATATACACCCTCGCCATCCGTGCTGCAGGTGGCGACAACAAAGCTATGGCCAATTACCTGCCCATGGCCCTCGCTAACTCAGCCAGAAACTGGCTCACGAGCCTGCCAAGAGGCTCAATCGGCTCGTGGAGCGAGCTGAGGGACCACTTCATCGCCAACTTCCAAGGCACCTTCGAGAGGCCCGGCACACACTTCGACCTGTACAACGTCATCCAAAAGCCGGACGAGCCCCTGAAGGATTACATCCGCCATTTCTCTGAGAAGCGCAACAAGATCCCGAACATCACCGACGACATCATCATCGCCGCCTTCCAAAAGGGAGTCCGTGATGAGCTGCTAATCGGGAAGTTCAGGCGCAAACCACCGAAGACGGTGAAACAGATGTTCGAGACGGCGAACTCATACGCGAAGTCCAACGACGCCATTAAGGCTTCCCGTCAAGATCGGCCCGACAGGAGGGAAGACAAACAGGCAGGAGGAAGCCGGAATCCTAAAAAGGACAACGACAACAGCAACAACCAAGGCCAGAAAGATCGCAAGCGCCGATCTGAGGATCTAGTGGCTACAACCTCCAACACTCAACGCCGTCCCCGAGTCGCCGCCTACGACGCCATCATGAACGCCCAGTGCACCCATCATCCGAATCATAAGCACGCGGCAAAGGACTGTTTTATCTACAAGCAGTTCGCCGAACAGTACGCGGCGCAGCTCAACAAGAAGCCGACTGATGAGGCCGGACCATCAGGCGCCAAGAAGAACAACGCGGCTGAAAATGCCGAACCTTTTCAAGACCCAGTGGGGGAGCTCAACCACATCTTCGGGGGCCCGCTAGCCTATGAATCCAAGAGGAAACAAAAGCTAACTGACCGAGAGGTCAACGCGGCTCAACCCAAAGTCCCTCAATATCTGCGATGGTCGGAGGTGGCCATCACTTTTGACCGCTCGGATCACCCTGACCGAGTGGTTCACCCGGGGCGCTATCCACTCGTCCTGGATCCCATGGTCCGCAACATCAGGCTAAAGCGCGTCCTCATCGATGGGGGCAGCGCCCTCAACATCCTGTTTGCCAAGACCATGGATGAGATGCAGATCCCGAGGGCCGAACTAAAAGCAAGCTCAGCCCTCTTCCACGAAGTCATCCCGGGGCTATCATCTACACCACTCGGCCACATCTCTCTCCCTGTCACCTTCGGGGCTCGAGAGAACTTCCGAACGGAGAACGTCACTTTTGAGGTGGCCAACTTCGAGACAGTGTACCACGCCATTATCGGAAGACCTGCGCTTGCCAAGTTCATGGCGATCCCGCACTACACCTACCTCTGCATGAAGATGCCGGGTCCCAACGGCGTCATCACTCTTCGCAGCGATGTGAAGCAAGCCTTCACCTGCGATAAGGAGAGCTGCGACATGGCCCAATCTCGCGAGATATTACGTGGCCAACAAGAAGTCCGATTGGCTGCATCAACTTCGGCAGAGGGCGAAGTCCTCGCGAAGAAGATAGCCAAATCGGGATCCGACGACGCCAAGACCAAGAAGATCTCCCTTGATCCGTCGGATCCTCGAAAACGCTTGTAATCGGCGCCGACCTAGATCCCAAATAGGAAAGCGCGCTCGTCACCTTCCTCCAAAATAATAAAGATGTTTTTGCTTGGAAACCATCGATATGCCGGAATTCCTAGGGAGGTGATCGAGCACTCTTTGAACGTCAAAGATGACGCCAAACCGATAAAACAACGATTACGCAGGTTCGCGCGGGATCGAAAAACGCTATCAAGGAAGAACTCGCAAAGCTCTTGGCTGCGCTTCATTAAAGAAGTCCTTCATCCCGACCGGTTAGCCAACCCAGTCCTGGTCCGCAAGAAGACGGGGCAATGGCGCATGTGCGTTGATTATACTGACCTCAACAAAGCCTGCCCCAAAGATCCGTTCGGGCTGCCTCGCATCGACCAAGTCGTTGACTCAACGGCATGCCAACTCCCGAGT
Organism: Oryza australiensis; assembly: GCA_019925245.2. Classification (NCBI taxonomy): domain Eukaryota; kingdom Viridiplantae; phylum Streptophyta; class Magnoliopsida; order Poales; family Poaceae; genus Oryza; species Oryza australiensis. Next base: position 2,572,075 of record JAIFGZ020000436.1, read on the forward strand.
TTCCGGGGCGCTACTCGGGCTATCACCGAGATCAGCTTAAAAGAATCCATTGCTGAAGACATCGTTCATCACGCCGTTTGGGGCCTCTTGCTACATCACCATGCCTTTCGGCTGAAGAACGCCGGCGCCACATACCAACGCATGATCCAAAGATGTTTCCAGACGCAAATCGGCAAGAACGTTGAAGCTTACGACGACGACGTTGTCATCAAGACCAAGCAGAAAGAAGACCTGATCGCCGACCTATAAGAAACCTTTGCAAACATCCGGGCCTTCAGAATGAAGTTAAATCCAAAGAAGTGCACTTTCGGCGTTCCATCAGGCAAACTGCTCGGCTTCATGGTGTCACATCGCGGCATTGAAGCCAATCCAGAAAAGATCAACGCCATCCTGAGCATGAAGCCCCTGAGTAACCAGAAAGACGTCCAGAAGCTCACTGGCTGCATGGCGGCGTTAAGCCGCTTCATCTCTCGACTCGGCGAACGAGGCATGCCCTTCTTCAGATTGCTAAAGAAGACAAACGACTTCCAGTGGACCGCGGAAGCCAACAAGGCCTTTGAAGATTTCAAAGAGTTCCTTACAACGCCGCCCGTCCTGGCCTCGCCTCAACCCCAGGAACCTCTGCTGCTGTACGTTTCAGCCACTCACCAAGTGGTTAGTACTGTCCTTGTGGTCGAACGCGAAGAAGAAGGACGGGCTCAGAAGATTCAGAGGCCAATCTACTTTGTTAGCGAAGTGTTGGCAGGAGCCAAAATTCGCTACCCTCGGGTACAAAAATTGCTCTATGGTGTTCTAATAACAGCGAGGAAATTGGCACACTATTTTCAAGGTCACTCGGTCACCGTCGTCACTTCCTTTCCACTCGGCGATGTCATCCACAACCGGGAGGCAACTGGACGCATCGCCAAGTGGGCTTTAGAGCTAATGCCGTCAGACTTGACTTTTAAGGCGAGGATGTCCATAAAGTCGCAAGCCTTGGCAGATTTCCTGGCCGAGTGGACTGAGCAACAAGAGAATGTATCTCGGGAAGACCTCCAACACTGGACCATGCACTTCGACGGGTCCAAGAGGATCACCGGCTTGGGAGCAGGAGTTGTGCTGATCTCCCCAACCGGGGAAAGGCTAAGATACGTCCTTCACCTTCACTTCTCCGCCTCACACAACGTTGCCGAGTACGAAGCTCTCCTACATGGACTGCGCCTCGCGGTTTCACTCGGGATACGTCGGCTTATCGTGAAAGGCGACTCCCGGTGGTCGTCAATCGGGTAATGAAGGACTGGTCCTGCCTAAGCGACACTATGGAGGCCTACCGGCAAGAGGTCCGCAAGCTTGAGGACAAGTTTGACAGGCTCGAACTCTCACATGTCCTAAGGCATAACAACGAAGCTGTCGATGAGCTGGCACAGTTCGGGTCCAAGCGCGAAGCTGTCCCAACAGACGTCTTTGTCGAACATCTGTACGAACCAACCATCATGGCAAAGACAACCCCCAACGAGCAAGCTGCGAACGAAGTCGCCATGACCGATACCGACTGGAGGACGCCGCTCATCAAATTCTTAACCCGCAAGAGCTTGGGATGACCGGGATGAAGCGAACGCGTCCGGCGTCGTTGCCAAGCATATGTCATGGTTGACTCCGATCTATACAAGAAAAGCCCTTCCGGAATCCTAATGAGATGCATCACACCGAGGAAGGGAAACGCTACTCCAAGACATCCACTCGGGCATATGCGGAAGCCACGCGGCAGCACACACTCTAGTCGGCAAAGCTTACAAGCAAGGTTTCTTTTGGCTTACCGCGGTCTCCGACGCGGATAAAGTCGTACGAACCTGCGAAGGCTGCCAGTTTTTCGCCCGACAAAGCCATGTCCCGGCCCAGGAGCTTCAAACAATCCCACTTTCCTGGCCGTTCGCGGTATGGGGCTGGACATGGTTGGCCCTTTCAAAAAGCTCCGGGAGGATTCACACACCTCTTCGTCGCAATCGACAAGTTCTCCAAGTGGATTGAAGCCAAGCCGGTCGCCACAATCACTGCGACAAAGCACGAGACTTTTTCCTCAACATCGTGCACCGCTTCGGCGTCCCAAACGAGAATCATAAGCGACAACGGGACTCAATTCACAGGAGGCATCTTCAAGGAATTCTGCGAAGACTTCGGAATCAAGATTTGCTATGCATCAGTTGCCCATCCCAAAAGCAACGGACAAGTCGAACGAGCCAACGGCATGGTCCTCCAAGGCATCAAGGCCCGCGTTTTTGATCGCCTAAACCCTTACGCGGGCAAGTGGGTCCAAGAACTTCCCTCGGTCTTATGGTCGCTACGGACCACACCCCGGTCGGGCTACCGGCCAAACCCCTTCTTTCGGTCTATGGCGCGAAGCCATGTTGCCAAACGAGATGGAGTATGAATCCTCCGGGTCCGCGGCTTCAACGATGAACGCTACGACCCCGACCGAGTGGATGACCTCACCCGATTGGAAGAGGCCCGTGAGGCAGCCCTCATCCGGTCGGCCAAATACCTTCAACGGCTCAGAAGATACCACAGTCGCAACATTCGAGCACGAGCTCTCATCATTGGCGACCTGGTCCTACGTAAGATCCAGACCACCAAAGACCGTCACAAGTTATCTCCCTTATGGGAAGACCGTACATAATCGCCGAGGTGACTTGGCCCGGCGCATACCGGCTAAAGCGTGAAGACGGGTCTATGGTGGAGAACTCCTGGAACATCGAGCATCTTCGACGATTTTATGCTTAATTTGACTAAGGCTTCATGTCTTCCTTGACTGCCAATCTCAAGCAAGACGACTTCTTGAGTTAGCAGTCGGGGGCTGTACATATGTCAATAAAGCTTAAGTTTTCCTCTTCAACTTCTGTGCATGATTTGGTTTATCATTGTTTAATGTTCTTCGATTCGAGTTCAGTGTCTAAGGACTGAGAGTTTTCCGACGACCTAATCGAGCCTAGGCTTGGTGACAGTCAGACGAAAACTACTTAAGAAATTTCACACAAAAACTCAGATCAAGGCATTAGCATAAATAAACTAGATATATCACAAAGTTCTACAACAGAGCATCACGATTACACGACATTTACAAGACAAAGTTTGAAAGATGAATCAAATCTTGAAATTGTTCACTACATCAATGGAGATCTTCTTTGCCGACTCCTGCGCCTCACTCAGCAAATCCAAGGCCTGCTCATCTGTGGTCCCATCGGCGAAACCCTCTCTGACCGAGTGGATATCCACTCGGGGGTAAAGGGACTTGGTCTGTGCAAGAGCCAGACCAGCCCTCATGTTGGCGGCTTCACTGATGTTGGCCAGATATTGGTCGGGGGCTAGCCGCAACTTGTCAAAGACCTCAATTGGGTCCAGTGAGCTGGTCCCGACCCCATGATGGAACAGAGATAGCAAGATCGGCGCAGCAGCATTGGCGACCTCTTCCCGTATCTCTCCGGCTCATTTAACCCGCTCAAGTAAGACGTCATATTGAGCTCGGGTCTTAACCTTGTAAGCTGCCAAAAATATCTTATCAGGCAAAGCACTCGGAAATAAAACAGCACAAGGAATGTTACTTCAAAGAGGCTTACCTTCAAATTCGGCCTCCATCTCGGCTTTATCGAGGCTGACTGCCTCCAGCTGGACTTGAAGCGAATGGACCTCCGAAGAATTTTCTACAGGAGAAGATCGTCAACAACCAAGATTAACATGAGAACCATGAAAAAACTTGGAGAGACGGGCTTACTCCCGATCGATCCTCGGAGGTCAAGGTTCGCCTCCCGAAGCTCTGTGATCTCTCTCCTTAAAGCCGCCTCCCTCGACGCGGCCTCCTCCCGAGTGGCCTTCAGCTGTCGCTGAACGTCCTCTAAGGAGTTCAGGTGAGGAACCAGCTTCTCCAGCACCTCGGACTTTGCCATGGAGCGACAATATTCCTTCTGCGCGTGAAAACAGAAGAGTGACCGACTGAAAAATACTGATAATACAATAAAAGAGAAAGACAAATGCTTACGTTGAGCAGCCGGGTCGCCTCGTTCAAGCTTTCGACAAGGGCATCCCTTTCATCTCTCTCGGCTTGCCTGTCCAGGATGATGCCCTGCCTTTCACCCTCTGAGTCCCGCCACTCAATCCTAATTGGGGGAGCCCAGGTTTCAGAGGATTGCAACATGGGGATTTCCTCCACTGTGGCTAGCGAATAAGAAGGACAAATGAAGACATGAAAGGTTCAAACTGAAAGAGCAAAAGAATACTTTGCTGCAAATCTCACCAGCTTTAGCGGCTGCGTGCTTAGGTGGAGCGGCCCGGCTGGCCTCCTTCCTCGGACTCTGCGCCGAGTGGCCCTCAGTCGGGGCCGCTCGAGCCGCGGCCTGAGGTTTCCCGGCTGTTGACTGGCCTCTAGTCGGGACATCCTGGCTGGCGGCCGGGGGCTCCTTCCTCGGGGCATCCTTCTTCGGAGGCGAGGGTTGTTTGCCCGGAGCGCTCACGCTCGGTTGTGGACTCCGGGGCTTTGGCTCTGCTGGCTTTGGCACCACGGGAGCTGCGGCCGGAGTCGGCTCTGCACCTCCCCCAGCAGGATCTATGTCCTGGGGCCTCCTGCGAAAATGAATGCAGCTGGGGTAAAGATAAAGAAAGCTTCCAACGGAAAAGATCAGACTTCGGTTACAGAGCATACCTGGACGACCGGCGGATCTTCGGCATCGTCCGTGGCGATCGCCTTAGAGGTGGGGTCTCGACTGGAGGAGCCGGGACGTCGTCATCCGAGTCCTCGATGATCAGCCTCCTTTTGCTCGCCCGTTTGTTTGAGTCTTCACTCGGTGCCGCTCGCTTCCCGACTGGATCGCTTTGGATCTTGATCCCGCCAACCGGCTTCTTGGCGGGGCGACGCGGCGCGTCATCGTGGGACACCTTGTACGGCTTGGAGATGACAGAAGCATTTTCCTGCAGAAGAAAGAATGCACAACGCTAAGAGACAAGATATCAAGATTGAAAGACACTATGAGGCAACCAGTCGGCTTACCGGAGGAGGAGGTCGGTGTATGCTGAAGGGAAGAACTGGCAGAATGAGGGCGCACTCAACTGCAATCCCAGACGAGAAGATCTTGTACATACGGATCTTCAGGATTTCATAGCTGAGTGGATCTGGATCTTCCCGATTGGGGTCCTTCCCGCCCTCGTACTCGAAGGCCGGCTTCGACCAGTCCTTGATCGGCGCCAGTCGGCACCTGATGAAGTGCCGAGTGATCTGTTCGCCGCGAAGACCCTTTTGTTTCATCGCTAGGATCTTCGCAAGCAGCTTGTTGGCCTCGTCCCAATCTTGGGCTACTGGAACAGTGCTCCAAGTCGGCACGGGAACGGGGAAGACCGACGAAGGCGGTGGGGTGGGTTCGGGGTTGCCAATGTAGAACCAGCCCGCGTGCCATCCCTTATTGGAGGACTTTAAGGGAAGAGAGAAGTACTCCTTGCGGAGAGATCCGCGGAGTTGGAAACCTGCCCCGCCAACAACGCATGGGTGGTCCTTGTTCGGATGCGGCTTGAGATAGAACATGCGGCGAAGAGTTGGAAGTGGGGAGGATGCCAAGGAAGGCTTCACATACATGAATGAAGAGGGCAATGTGAAGCATCGAGTTGGGGTTCAGATGGTAGAGTTGAAGACCATAGTAATCTAAGAGCCCCCGGAAGAACTCGGAGGTAGGAAGGCTGGACCCGCAATAGAAGAAAGAAGTAAAAACAACGAGCTCACCAGTGTTCGGGGTTGGGAAGTCCTCCCCCGCCGCCGGGCGCCATCCCATTATCTCCTTTGGTGGAAGCACGCCATGCTTCACCATCTCTTTGAGGGTGGATTCCCTCACATCCGATGCGGCCCATTGGTCAAACGGGATCCTTTTTTCCTCCGCCATGAGAGTGGTGTTGATGGGAAGTGGATCTGGTCGGAAGAGGTGGGGATTTTGACAAAGGAACTTGGGAGATTTGGCTGCGGAAGCTAGTTGTTGCAGAGAGCGAGTTCCTAGATGGATGAATTTGGGAGCGCGCGAGTCTAGGGTTCTCCGCAGGGAACTGGTGAACAGTGCTGCGAAAAGGGGAAACTTTTGGAAGATGAAGAGGCGGGGACGACCTCATGCCTTTATAGAAAGATTTGAGGGTTGCGCTAGGTTTTCTTATGATTGGGCCGAGCTCAAGAGAAAATCTACGGCCCAGTTAAGGTGTGGCCCGACGCGTGTCCTTAGGGACTTAAGCGGATGAGCTTAAGCAGATTTGCCCTGGCAATATGCGCGTGTCCGAATGCCCTGTACCTTTGAAAATCCTTCCATACCGCGGTTTGCTTGACTTCATGAGAAGCTGGCACGATGCAGCTTGGAAGGTGACCGACAGCTAAGTTTTTATAGCTGCCTTGATGACAAGGGCTGTTTGGTTTTTTGGTATTTGATCAAGTAATCTTATCAATGCTATTTAAATTTTCACCTTGGTGAAGATCTTTATAGATTGAGACCAGTATTATGGCAGAAGCTATTTAATAATTTGGTCATATTTTTCATATGATTGAAAGAACTCGTTTCCCATGAGGGATAATTAAAATATTTGTTCCGGGTTGACTCGGGCAGATCCACTCAGATAAGCATAAGCTTACCGAGTGCTTTTCACCCATGAGGGTTGATTGAGTTATTTATTCTGAGATGACTCGGGCAAATTCACTCGGATAAGCATAAGTTTGCCGAGTGATAAAGTTGCTTTAGCATGAGCTAAGCATCTACATAAGAATGATTTTTTATAGTTCTTGACTATATGCTTAGTCTGTTTTTGACTAACCACGTAGTCGGGGGCTACACCTAATTAGGTGCATCGGAGATTCACCTAGATATTTATTTTTGAGAATTTTTTAGATATTTTCTAGCCCTTCACAGTCTTTGGAGCCACTCGGAAGATTCAGCAGAGATGATGGAATCACTCGGCGCCAAAAGCACTCGGTCAAAGAGGCTTTGGTTTGAAGCTGAGCTGTCTCGTCGACTGAAAAGGACTCGGGGGCTACTGTGGAGATTATGACAATCGGGTATCTACATGGCAAGCTTATCCGACCGGAAGTAGGGATAGATTGCGCCTGCCATATCTGTAAGCCGAACATGACTTGGGTGTTACGATTGTCGATAGAGATAAGGCAATCGGCCTATAGTCACGGTTTAGTAAGATTGAGGAAACCAACTTAGAGTAAGATAGGGTTTCCGATCTGTAAGCCCTCCTCCCAAGACTATATAAGGGGGGTAAGGGGCATCCCTTGAGGGATATGCGATATCGGAATCATACGATTTCATAAGCAAGAGCTTTAGACACACAAGATCAATAAAGACACTCGGCGGATCGAATCCACTGAAACAGGAGTAGGGTATTACCTCACGAGAGGGCCTGAACCTGTCTAAATCCTGTTCTTCTTCTAACCCATCGTGCTTGGCGATCTCGACTACGACCCTAGAAATTATATTGCCGAAACCAAGTTTCGACACCAGGTACCCACACAACCTGCATATCCGACTAGAGATAGGAGGTATGTTGGATCCATGTATTATGTAAAAGAGTAGTTCCTAAAGTCTCGATTGAAAACTACCATATAATAGATTAGAAAATTGATATTGTATCCGGCTAAGTTTCCTCTTTGTAACCCTTCCGCCCCCCTATATAAGGTGGGTTGGGAGCCCTCCAAAAATATAACAATCAGATCGTCTGGCAAATACAATCCGTAAAAATTATAGTAGGATATTACATCTCATCAAAAGGAGTTAAATTTGTCTAAATCCTTGTCTTATGCATGTCTCGTGTGCTACCTTTTTTTATTATTACCAATTTTCAGAATCAAAAGTTGGCGTGTCAGGTAAAAGTTGCGTCGAGTTTCCTATCGATAAATGTGATGGAACCAATCTCCCACGTCACCGGGTTTTCTCTTCCAATCTATTATTGTTAATTAGATTAAATTCTAATCACATATTGATGTTGTTATTCTTTTTCCTATTTGTATATACTCCCGGACGAGTTGCTCCATTGGGCACTGGTATGCCGCCGCCGCACAAGACGGAACACTCCCGCCCAGTCGGTACCAATCCAAGTCCCTCTCGGTGCGCGTCTGAGTTGTGGGCTGGCCGCGTCCACATCAGAAACCACAAGGCAAATAACGTGGCATATGCTGCTTCCCGTAGGCCTTGAGCGGCAGCTGATTCTTGTCGTGTCTATGCCACGCAGGAAGTCCACGAGGAAATCGTCGCCTCCCAGGAAACAAGTGCACGACGTGTTTTATCCAATTGACGTGTATGGATTAACTAATAATTTTTTAAAAGAAAACGATATGAGATTGTGTTTTTTGTTTAAATAAATACAACTTCTAAGAAAAGAACGGACTCATACATCATTGGTCTATATATGGAACGTTTGTCACTCTGCTTACCAACAGATTGGTCAAACTTCATTGTTTGTTTTGCATGCGTTCCGGAGCTGGGGTCGTTTGCATATACAGGAGACCAACCGTCTGCTGCTGAGAGATGGGACTTTGGCCATGCTGTCGGTTGAGCAAGCCATGCGCACACGTCACCTAGCGGCTATTCACCGAGGGCGCTATTCAGATTGATTTCTAACACAGATTTTGATCTTTTTCTGATTCTTTTATTGCATGTGTATGGCTGCCGGAGCAATTCTTTGGATTGCCACACCGCGTCGCCGTGAGAAGTGCAGCACCGCGTGTCCGACCGGACGGCGCACGTACACAAGGATATGATGTAGCACGCGGCCAAACTGCCCACGTCATTGACATATCGTTTGCTTGTGCCATGTGTTGTATCTGGCCTATCCGACCAACCAAATCATAAACCGTTGCATCTACGTCTCCAAGTTGTGCACTAGTTGCATGCATGCATCGCTATAAACAACCACTACTACAAATCTTTTTATATGTAACAAGCCATCACATGTCTTAAATTTATGTGCCGTCACAACAAAGTCATCTCAAACAAGTTTAAAAAAAGACCAATAAAAATATACTCGTATAGACGTGTTAGATGTGCATAAAACTTAAGCCTGTCACGGATGATAACTATCGATGACAGGCACAAATAAAGGCCCGACAAAGATAACAAAAGTTATCTTTGTCAGGCATCAATAGAAGCCCGTCACCGATCTTTACCATCGGTGACGGGCTCGAAATTATCGCCCGATTGAGATAACAACTAGAACGGACATTATGACCCGTCACCGATGAGTACCTTCAGTGACGGGCTTGGACTAAGATCCGACAAAGATAACTTTCATAGTCTATAAATACCCATCATGACCCATTGTATTGGTTATCCTAGTGCTGGGAGAAGGAGGAGGGACGGATTTTTGTCTCTTTTTCAAAAAAATTAAAAAATAGTAGGTCCATGCCCTTATAGCTCCATGGCCTTCGCACCCTTTAGCTTCTTTTCCTTCTCGCCCATCATCTTTTGTCGCTCTTCTGATAGGCATCTTCTTACATGTCACCCCAAATGCTCAAGATATATCCGTCGAAGAGGGTATAAAGCTTGTCTACATTGACAGGTAAAAAATACAGAAACTTTCAACTTTCTACCACATAGTTGCTTGAGTACATAATGCTCCATTGCTCCTCGCTACAAAGACTTGTACTACCTTGCAAGAAGATGCTCTGAACACTAGTATAGAAATGACGAGTGAAAAAGGGCTCATCCTCTCCCGCGGGTAATCAAGATTTCATCGACTGCGACTCGCTCGAGTGTGGAATTTGCTTCCTGCCTTTTGGAGATGGCGTTTACATGGTAATCCTAGCCATTGCATCACATCATTTTGAAGAAGACGAGACCGAGGTCGGCGAAAAAGACGTCGGGGTCTCTTCACAGACCAGCAGTGGGGTGCGCTGCGGTTGCTGACGAGACGATCAATGTGGCCTACTCCATCGAGGGCGACTCGCTCGAGTGTGGCATTACCATCGTCTAAGGATTACATGTAAACTCGAGCTTCAAAAGGTAGGAATATGGTATAATTGCTGATTAATCCTTTGAGGGGTAACCAACAGTATGGTTAAACACTAAAAGCCTTCCCCTTTTCTCATCACTGTTCTGATATTAATATGATGGATTTATAAATTATTTGCTATTGTGTTTTGGTGAGGAGAAATACAAGGTGACCATGAAGCAAGCCTCCAAAAGATCTGTACAGCCTTCAGCAGATTTTGTCTGGAAGACAGAGGGAGTTGTCGTGGGACACTATTCAAGTTTTTGTTTGCAGATCATGTTTTTTGCAATGGAACATATTCCACCCATGACTGAAATGACTTATGATTATAGTACAAGAGGTGATCCCTTGAACTGACTTATGAGGGGAGCACCTCTTGTATCATAATCATAAGTCAGTTTAGTCGTGGGAGGATTATGTTCCATTACAAAAAACATGACCTATGAACAAAAACTTGATTAGTGTCCCACGGCAACTCCCTCTGCCTTTCAGCACCAAACTGTTGATGTCTGCACAAATATGTTTTGAAGGCTTGCTTTATGGTCACCTTGTATTCCTCCTCACTAAAACACAATAGCAAATAATTTATAAATCCATCATATTAATATCAAAACAATGATGAGAAATGGGGAAGGCTTGAAGTGTTTAACCATATTGTTTGTTACCCCTCAAAGGATTAATCAGCAGTTATACCATGTTCCTGCCTTTTGAATTAGTAGTTATACCATCGTCCTGCCTTTTGAAGCTCAAGTTTGCATGGTAATCCTTGGACGATGGTAATGCCACTCTTGAGCGAGACACGGTCGATGGAGTAGGTCACATTGGTCGTCTCATCGGCAATCGCATAGCATCCCGCTTCTGGTCCATGAAGTGCCCCTGAAGTCAAAAGGCAAGAAAGAAATGCCACACTCGAGCGAGTCATGGTCGATGGAGTTGGTCACCTTGGTCGTCTCGTCGGCATCCGCACCACATCTCGCTGCTGGTCCGTGAAGAGGCCCCGACGCCTTCTTCGCCGACCTTGGTCCCGTCTTCTTCAAAATGATGTGATGCAATGTCTAGAATTACCATGTAAACTCCATCTTCATAAGGGAGGAAGCAAATGCCACACTCAAGCGAGTCACGGTCAATGAAATCTTGATTGCCTACTGGGAGAGGATGAGCCCTTTTTCACTTGTCATTTCTGTACTAGTGTTCAGAGCATCTTCTTGCAAGGTAGTACACGTCTTTGTACCGAGGAGCAATGGAGCATCATGTACTCAAGCAAGTATGCGGTAGAAAGCTGAAAGTTTATGTATTTTTTACTTGTCAATGCAGACAAGCTTTACACCCTCTTCGACGGAGATATCCTGAGCATTTGGGGTAACATGGAAGAAGGCGCCTATCACAAGAGCAAGAAAAGATGATGGGCGAGAAGGTAAATATAAGCTGGAGGGTGCGACGGCTATGGAGCTACAAGTGCAATGACTCCCGAGCAGGCGTGGATCAGGGGAAAAAGCTCTTCTCCCATCATGCACATCCAATATCTACTTTCACGATTTATTATACACTTCTCTAGTATTGTAGGAGTCGTAGTGCCTTGTTTGTACCCCATACATCCATCATTGCTCATGAAAAGCTCTATGCTTGTAGCATCCATCATTGCTAAAGGAAAGTTCACTCTAATAGTATTTATAAGTCTTTGCAGTATTTTAGACTAAATATTTAGAAATACTATAAAAATTTATAGTAAAGAGTAATTTACGGAAAGAACATAGTAAATTACTATTTTCTAAAAAATTATATTGGTGACGGGCTCAAACTCAAGCTAATCAGGCTTAAGAACTAAGCTCATCACCAATGAGATCATCGGTGACGGGCTAGTGCTTAAGCCTGATAGAGATGATGATCTCATCCGATCGGGCTTAATCTTTACGCCCGTCACCAATGACACCTTTGGTGACAGTCAGTAATTATAACCCGATATAGATATGTGTCACAGCCCGATTTTCATTCGGGATTAAAAATCAGTAAATAAATCATTATCTAGAAATTGAATAAAAAGAAAAGCAAAGTAATCAAGTGAAATTATTAAGGAAATTAAATTTTTTTAAAAAAATCATGGTTGGAAATATTTTTGAAATATTCTCCATGCCCTAAAATACTCTCTGAAATTTTTGTGAAATTTTGGAGCTCCAGAAATAATTTAAATAATATAGAGTATTAAAGTAACTATTTAAATAAATAAATTAATCATTAAGTGAGCTGGTGACTTTTTATTAAATACTTTGGGTGTTCATATATTTTCAGGATTTTTCTTGGAATTATTTGAGCACTGGAAGTATTTATAAAAACTCAAAGATCATTTATGGATTAATTTAAAAGAAAAACCAATTAAAATCCACCTTTTATTCGGGCGAAACGACCCAAAAAGTCCACTTTGGCTCCCTTGCGGCCCAGCCTAGCCGGTGCCGCCGCCTCTCTCTCTCCTCGGCTCGGCCCAGCTGCAACCCGTCCCCTTCCCGCGCGTGCAATGTCGATTTCTCCTCCCCTCGCTCCCGAACAACTGACGCGTGGGCCCCGCACGTCAGCCCATCTTATCCCTTCCCCGAGCAGCTGACAGGTGGGCCCCACTTGTCGGGGTCGTTCCTGACCTCCTGCCCACGTTTCCCGGCCGCCGCCGCTGATCTCGCGCCCGCGCCGCCGCGTATCCCACGCCGTTTCCGTTCCCTCTCCGCGTGCGCCCGCTTCGCCCGCATCCGATCGCTAGTCCTCGCACATCTTGTCACCCGGAAACAGGCAAGCCCGCGATTCCTACCTCCTGCTTCTTCCACCGCCGGCCCAACCGTCCCGCCACAAAATCCGCCGCTCCCCGTCGTATCCGAGCCGGACTCCGCGCCCCTGAAGCTATAAAAATCTTCCCCGTGCTCCCCTCTCCGTTTTCCCCAAAACGCCCAAGCTCCCCGTAAACCCTAACACTCTTCCCGCGTCCTCCTCACTCCGTCGCTCACCGCTGCCACTCTTGTCGTGCGCCACGACCGCCGCAAGCCTCGGCGTCGCGCGCCGAGCCCACTGTCGCCGCCGCCCCTTTCATCCTTCTCCGCCCGATCTATCTCGGGACAGATCCGGGCCGTCCACCCAGCCGCCTGCGTGGCCATCACGTGGAGGCCGCATGGCTGTCCTCTTGGCGCCACGTCGGTGCCACGTGGCGCACCAGCCTGTGGACCGGTCCCCGTGGACTGAGTCCACTTTGGACCCATGCGCCGCCGTCGCCATGGTTGACGTCAGCCCTTGTGGCACTCACGTGAGCCCTCGCTTGCGTCAACGTGGCGTCGCCACACTGCGGCGTCGGCATCCGGTTTGCGCGTCACTGCGCCGTGCACGCTAACGTCGGCCCTTGTTTGCCGACGTCATCTCGAGCCTTTTTTATTTCAAAAATTTATTTAAATGGTCCAAAACTTATAAATTCATATCTAATTCATACGAACTCCAAATTGGGCCATTCAAATTACAAAATTTATCAAAAATTGAGATATACATGTGTTTTTTACTATTTATGTAGTATTATTTGAATCGTATTAGGGTTTTTCCTTGTTTTGTGTGTCAGCGTGTAGATTCCATCGTTTCTGGAGTTTGTGCTCGCGAGGAAAAGAGTCCAGAAGTCTGTTTGAAGAAGCAAGACAAGTCACACTTCCCTTGAAGCATATTGATCCTATTTTTACAACTATTTTATTGTTTGCAAATAAAATTGCATTGTTTTCCAAATTACATGAAATGATGGATTAACTATCTACTTGTTTATGCCCTATTTACTTGTTATACATTCCTTTGTCAACCTTGGGTGTTAATTTGACTAGCTTTAGTCATTGATGTTGATTTTAGTGGAGTTATATGCTTAGCCATGCTTAATTACCACTAGCTCAATAAATGGGATAATTATACTATTTATTCGTCTCTGATGAGGTGCAAGCTCAAAACACCTGGCCAAGCCTTATTGGTCATAATTATCTCAACTAAAATATGACTTAATGGTGGGCTGTGGGTGTATGGTTTTGATGGTTGCACCCATGGCAATTATGGACAGGTTCATGGGAAACCCTGTAAGAATTACAGCGGTTACAACAAGCAAGAACAGGTAGCTGCTTGACTCGTAGTATAGCTTTCCTCTAGCCGACGTACCCTAGTGAGGGTGGGCGTGATGGTGTTGGGTCGGCCTCGGTTAAAAGGGTTGATCTGCTACCAGATTCACCACGGCACATGGGGGGCAGCCCATTTCCTTTCAAGGGGTGGGGGCGAAACCTTGGTGTGGTTATGCGAAAGGTTAGGGGGAGTTATGCGAAAGGTTTTGTCACGATTTCCCCCTTTGCAGCATCATGGTGGTACTTCACGGCATGGTAACATGTGTAGAATCATGTCTTGTGGGTAAAGTTGCGCACCTTTGATCAGAGTAAAACTATTCGAATAGTCGTGCCCGCAGTTATGGGCGATCGACCAGATTCACTATGATTATGTTGATGAGAAAACTCTCTCACGCGCTGGCTTGGGAGATCTGCTTAACTCCAGTGCAGGTCCTTCTCGGCTACCTGTGCTGTGCAGGGCATGCCAGTTAGTTTGATCTATTAACCAACAAGAACAAATAAAGATATATGCGTTAAGTGTTAAATTAGATCCTATTGGATCGGCTGTAAGAGTAAATTTACATATATATGCTATCCCGAAGTGTATTTAAACTAAGTGACTAGAATAGATCGGCTGCGCCGAGACAGTATTAACCACTTAATCCAAATATACAATGGGATAATAAATATATGTTTTAACAGCCTAGCCGATACCGTAAGTCTAACTGTGAATCGACTAATACTTCGACTCATCTTATGAAAAAATATTGATCTAAGCTAAATGTGCTAAACCTAGATCGGATCGTCATGTATGGATGCAGGCTTATTCAGCTTAGGGCATTTAACTAGAGCAAGATCTTAATATAAGAGGCGGTTTTAATAAACCGATAGTAAATATATCAAAAAGAATATTAAAAAGATAAAGCGGCTAAAACCCCCGTATGTCTCTAAACATATACATCTAGCCGGATAGATCATAAAAGCTCGAAAAACGACTTAATAGATCAATATTGATGCAACATTAAGTATAAAAAGAACAATCAGATCTACTGTAGCTTATGTAAATACCTCGAGACGGTGGATATCACATATAATCTAGGCCAACCCTTAGATCTAGCTCTATCGGCTGCTGATTCTTGACAGAAATGAGTCGATGTCGAGACAGATCTAAACATTGTTCTAGATTATATGTGATATATGATAACTAGCGCAGCATAAATCATCGAATTTTGAGTATCATAGCGATGGAAGCACTAAATTCGATGAGATACACCACTAATGACAAACATTTACCTTAATTCGGGGATTGAAACGATGCAGCCCGAAGCCGGATCAAGTGCTCATCTGAAGAAAAAGGAGGAGATGCGCCGAAGGTTGTATTGATTGTGTGCGTGTATTTACAAGGATCTTGGATCCTATTTATACCCAAGAATAACATTATCCGTGCGAACCACGTTCTCTATCTAATCTACTATTTAACATACGACAATATCCTGGGATAAGGTCCCATGCCGCATTACAATAAACAATCTAAACAAACTCCTAATTTACAGATACAATTGCCGTTACAGGACTCTATCCGTAGATGACAATGTCTTTTAACGCACAATTTGAGAACTGAATATTCTATTTATCTTTAAGCACTTTCATCAGAAATGGTTTTATCCTCTCCTCTGTCTGAGCATCGGCTATCGGCTATCCTTGTCCGATCAAACCTCAGCCGATTTACCTCGTAGCCGATCGGATCGCAGTCGACTTGACCTCTATTCTTCCAATCTGATTCCATTTCTATCTCGGCAGGGACTTAGGGATTTGGTTACCAAATTTTGCCGTTAACACATGCCCCCCAAGTCTGTGATAAGATAATCTCGCGGATTTGCTGCTTTTCCAAATTCCCCCTCTTCTCGACCTAAACCGTTTCGACTGCCAAAAAATATTCTTTAAATACCGCCTGCGTTGCCACCGCACGTGTCACATTACCACAAACTAACAGCCACCTCAGCAATCCCTTGAGTTCTCCAGCGACCTCTTCGGCGACCTCGGCGATCTCGGCGACCTCAGCAACCTCAGAGCCCCTGTCTTCCCCGGCGGACCCTGAGAAGCGGCAATCACCGACAATGGCTTCCTCAAGCGCCCACTCTGAGGCAACCCAGACGGAATACCCAGGGGTATGTCTCATCAGCTATCACCCTTTACCTCTCTCAATTTGGCTTTCATCGTTTGTAATCCTGTTCTTCCATCCTTCAAACCACAACATCTTGGCCACCAAATTGCAATCCCAGACCTCACCAGCCCCAATCAGTTTTTATTAGGGCCGATTGGCAACATAGACCCCAGCGAACTCATCAATGCCAAAACAAACAGAGTCCTCTTCAGATTTTCTACTCCCAACCTAGCTCACTAGTATAGTGCGTTCAAATCCTGGCCCTCGACAGATAAAACCTGGCCAGCTTGGTACTCACGGATGTCGGCTAGGCTACAAACCCACTAGACTGAGATAGGGATAAATCAATGCCTAGCCCTGACCATAGCCGAAGTTTCAAAGGATGAACCCCTCTTATCGGCTGCCACCTACTTCTGGTCGGATACTGTCACGCCCAGAAATTCACACGAATTTCTGCACTAATTTGTGCATTACATCCTCGTCCGGGAATCCCAGAGAGGTACACAAATCGACGTTATTGATAATAGAATCCTCGTCTTAGAAACAATATAAAAGAGTTACATAAAAGCGGCGGAAAAGAAAATAAAGCGACTTAAGCTAAACTTTGACACGAGCGAAGCGGAACACCAACTCCACGGCTAAACCTTGACGAGAACAAGCCTACACCTCCTCGGAGACCTCGATCTCAACCTCGGCTGAAGGGGAAAAAGAAGCAAGACGAGTACAACCACCGTACTCAACAAGTCACACCGGAAAAAGGGGTACATGATGCGAGATAAATAACAAGGAATGGTCAAGAGGCTCAATTTGCATAAACAGCATTTGCAGAATACAATAATAATATTTGAAGACAGTAAAACAGTAGTAACATTTAAGCGGTATTAAGTAAACCGTCCAACGCTCAAACCACGTTGCAACAGGCCCATCCATCCACCCGCACTAGTCATAATCCAACATTTCATTCGAATAAAGTAAATGAGACTAATCAAGGTGAATCGGTCGATCGCCCGTAACGTGGGCACGGCTATTCGAATAGTTTTTACTCGATCGAGGTGTACAAGCTGTACCCACAAGACACAATCCCACAACACATTACCGTGCGCCGGTGCACCACCACGGTGCCCCGGAAAGGAATTGTGACAGGACCCTTCACACAACCCCCTCTAATCAATCGTACCACACCAAGGTTTCGCCCCCATCCCCATCGGGCAATGGGCAGCCCCTCTAGTGCCGCGGTGAATCCGGAAGCTGATCAACCCTTAAAACCGGGCCGACCCAACTCCATCACGCTCACCCTCTCTCGGGTACGTTAACTAGAGACGACTATGCTACGGGCCCACCATTACCCATCTTGGTTTGTGGTATGCACGGCATTTCTTCCGGGGTTTCGAGAACCGGTCCTTAATCGTCATGAGCACGCTAACCAAAGTCCAACCATGTGCTCACGACCCACCTTTCTTATAATTCAATATTATGAAAAACAAGGTCATATTTTAATATCGCCGGGAGGTCAACTTTAGTAATAAACTTAGTGTGATTCCCTTAAGTGAGCTAGTTGCTCTAAGCATAGTTAAGCAACCCTAAGCTAACATCTAGTCATATTGAACCCCAAGTTATCAATGGTATAAGGTAAACAATCCTATGGTTGAGTACAATAGGTATAATCATCCCATAAAATGACATTCTAAAACATATGCGGTATTTGAATGAAATAGAGGTATTTACGTAAAATAGGTACAATATGGTCAATGTAATGTATGACTTGCCTTGCTCGGAGGCGAGGAACCTCGGCGACTACTTGAAGAGAACGGGCTCGCCGGAAAACTCGGGATCTACACGACAAACAAAGCACTCAACAAACACCCTAAAAAGTCTACTGAAACAGCACTGAAAAGTATTTTTAATGGATTCTTGACATTTTTCTGGATTTAATGAAATTTGAATGGGCTAAAACGGAGCTCGGATTCAAAAGATATGAATTTTAGAAGTTTAATTGCGATTTTTAAACTAAACGAGAAAAAATTAAATTATTTATTGCGCAATTAAGTCCCTGGTGACGTCATCCACGCGCGCCTCGGGGCTGACGTCGGCATGACGTCGGCGGTGGCGTCGGCCCTAGGGTGACGCGGCCTCGGCGCCGGCTGCGCGCGGGCGACGGGCGCGGCGGCGGATTGCTGCCACGTGGCGCAATCCGGCGGCGGATCGGCGGCGGCGGCGCGATTTGGGCGGTCGGATGGCGACGATCGGACGCGCAGATCCATCGCGATCGGACGCGCGATCCGTCCGATCCGCAAGATCGGACGGCACAGAGAGGCGGCGCTAGGGTTAGGGTTTGGGCGCGGCGGCGCGGCGGGACGCGCGGCGCGACCATCAGCAGCGGCGGGGCGGCGGCGGCACGACACGAACGGCGGCGCCGGCGGCGACAACGCGGCGAGCGGCGGCGTGCGCGCGAAAAAAAAAAAAGACGCAATCGAAAAACAAAAGGAGTCCGGGGCGGCGGCGAGCTCACGGCGGATGAGTCGACGGAGAACGGCGGCGACACGGGCTAGAAAACACGGCGAACAAAGGGAAACGAGGCGGAGCTCGAGGGGTTTTATAGGGGAGAGAGGAGACCGAAACGGGCACGAAAGCGACGGGGATAAGGTCGCCGGAGTTCTCGGACTCGGAGAGAGAGAGAGATACGGCGGCGTTTGGGCGGCGGCGGCGGCCATTGCGGCGCGCGGGAATAGCGGGCACGGGTGCGGCGGCACGGGCGGAGCCGGCGTGGGGCCACGCGGCGCGGGCGCGCGGAAGCGCCGGGTAAGCGGCGGGCGGCGCGGCTATGGCGCGGCGGCGGTTGGGCGGCCGGGCGCGGGGGCGGCTCGCAGTGGGGCCCACTGTCGGTGGCCGCGGCGCGGGAGGCGAAGCCGGACTTGCGCGGCGCGGCGGGACCGTGGGCTTCGGCCCACGTCCAGGAGGCGCGCGCGCGGGGAGCTGGGCCGACGGCCCGTTAGAGCGACGGGCGGGAAAGGAAACCGTACGGCGTACGGAAAAAGGAAGAAAAAGAAAAAGAAAAAAGAAAAAAGGAAAAAGGGCCTTAATTAAATTCCTGTTTTCTTATTTAATTGATTAAAAATACTTAGGGTGCTCTAAAAATTCCAGTAAAAATCCTGTTAGCGTATTTTAACATGAAGAATTCAAGAAAAATCCTATCATGTCATTTCCATTTATTAATTGTATTTTAAAATTATAGGTTGACTCCAGGTTAATTTCAGAAATTCCGATTATTTCGGGGTAAATTATTTTAAATGAATTAGGAAAAACTCGGGATGTGACAACCTACCCCCTTAAACGGAATCTCGACCCCGAGATTCGGAGGTACTGGCGAAGAGGTGTGGGTGCGCGGCCTTTAGCTCATCTTCTCGTTCCCAAGTAGCTTCTTCCTCGGAGTGATGAGTCCATTGAACCTTGCAAAACCTGATAACCTTGTTCCGAGTCCTTCTCTCACTGACCTCAAGAATACGTCTGGTCTCTCTATGTAGGTTAAGTCCTCTGGATTTCAACACAGTGCGGACTCTTTGTTCTTCGGTACCCTTAAACACTTCTTCAATTGGGACACATGAAACACGTCGTGAATACCAGTCATGTTGGAGGAAGCTCCGGTGATAGGCCACTTCTCCTCGACGTTCCCGAATCTGTATGGTCCCACAAAACGTGGTGCCAACTTACCTTTGGTTTGGAAACGATGTACTCCCGGAGTGGTGTAACGCGAAGATACACAAAATCCCTGCTTCAAAAGCGAGATCTCTTCGACGATTATCGCATAGCTCTTACGTCGGGCTGCGCAATCTTCAACCTTTCTCGAATCACTCGGACCTTTTCCTCGCTTCGCTTATTACTTCGTGCCAAACAATTGGCGCTCACCGTCTCGGTCCCAAAACAGGGGTGTGCGGCATTTCCGTCCATACAGTGCTTCATACGGTGCCATTTGAATGCTGCGTGCTGTTGTTGTAAGAGAATTCGGCATAGGGCAAGCTTTGTCCCACGCTTTTCCAAAATCGAGCGCGCATGCTCTTAGCATATCTTCCAAAATCTGATTCACTCTCTCGGTTTGGCCGTCGTTTGCGGATGATAGGCCGTGCTAAACTTCAAACGGAGTGCAGAGTTCTTCTTGCAACTTCTTCCGAATTTGGAAGTCCCGACTTCCCTATCGGACACGATCTTCTTAGGCACGCCATGCAAACACATGATCCTTGCGAGATAAAGCTCGCCAACTTCTTCCCCGAGTAGGTAGTATGTCTGGTATGAAATGGGCCACCTTGGTGAGTCGGTCCACCACGACCCAAATCGAGTCATATCCGACGTTGTGCGGGGTAAACCCGTGATGAAATCCATCCCAATTTCTTCCCATTTCCACTCCGGAATCGAAGTGGTTGCAACGATCCGGCGGGCCGTTGATGTTCGCCTTCACTCGCCGACAAACATCACAAAGTGCAACAAACTCGGCTATCTCCCTCCTCATGCTGACCCACCAAAACTTTTCTTTAAGATCTTGATACATCTTTGTACTTGCCGGGTGAATTGAGTATTGGGTTTGGTGAACTTCCGTAAGGATCGCCTTTTCAAATCCTTGTCTTCCGGCACACACAATCTCTTTCCCATCCAGATTGTGCCATGTTCGTCTTAGTAAAACCACGAGCTTTTCCGACTCTCATGTTCTTCTTGAGTTCGGCCATTTCGGGATCGACGCCTGAGCAGCCCGAATTTGATCAATGAGAGTGGGTTGGGCTTCCGAGCAGCCACAAAACCAAAATCCACCACTCGTAGATTTAGATTCTCGAATTCCGCGCAATGGTCACACATTCTTTCGACACGAGAGTGGTGCAGTAACTCTTTCGGCTTAGTGCATCCGCAACCACATTAGCTTTGCGGGATGGTAATGTATCCCTAAGTCATAATCTTTGATCAGTTCCAACCATCTTCTCTGCCGGAGGTTTAAATCCGGTTGGGTGAAAATGTACTTAAGACTTTTGTGATCCGTATACACTTCACAACGATTACCAATTAGGTAGTGTCGCGGATCTTCAATGCATGAACCACTGCGGATAACTCCAGGTCATGAGTGGGGTAGTTGTTTTCATGTGGACGCAATTGACGAGATGCATATGCGACCACTTTGCCTTCTTGCATCAACACACATCCTAACCCTTGGCGAGATGCATCACAATAAACTTGGAAGTCCTTTTTTGGGTCGGGCGGTATCAACACCGGTGCGAGACACCAACTTCCTCTTGAGCTCTTCAAAACTCCTATTGCATTCTGCCGACCACTTAAACTTCTCATCTTTCTTCAACGGTTGAGTCATTGGCTTGGCGATTTTGGAGAAGTTCTCAATGAAGCGGCGGTAGTAACCCGCAAGTCCAAGGAAACTTCGAATCTGCGTGGATTGTTTTAGGCGGGGTCCACTTAGTAGCGATTCCACATTTGCTTGGATCCACGGCTACTCCTTGGGCATTCACAATGTGACCGAGGAGCTGTACCTCCTTTAACCGAAAGCACACTTGCTAAACTTGGTGTAGAGTTGATGGTCTCTCAACTTTTCGAGTCTTGTCAGAAGATGTTGCGATGATCCTCCTCGACTTGGAGTAGACCAAAATGTCGTCAATGAACACCACCACGAATTTATCCAAGAACTCCATAAACACCTTGTTCATCGATTCATAAAGAAAGCCGGTGCATTGGTTAAACCAAAAGACATGACCGTACACTCGTGCAGTCCATACACAGTGGTGAAGGCGGTCTTGGGAATGTCCTCTTCCCGAATCCTTAAGCGATGATAGCCCGATCGCGAGATCTATCTTGGAAAATACCTTGGCCCCTTTGAGTTGATCGAATAAGTCATCAATCCGTGGTAGGGGATACTTGTTCTTGATAGTAACCTCATTGAGGGCTCGATAGTCCACACACATTCTCTTGGTCTTGTCTTTCTTTTCTACAAAAATCACCGGAGTACCCCAAGGCGACGTGCTCGGGCGAATATATCCTTTTTGTGCTGTTCATCCACTTGCTTCTTTACTTGGCCAACTCGTTGGCTCCCATCCTATATGGCCTCTTGTGTATTGGGGCGGTCCGGGTACTAGGTCAATCCGGAATTCAATTTCCCTTTTGGCGGCATCGAGTTAAATCCTCGGGAAAACTTCGGGGTATTCTCGACGATGGGGATATCCTCTAACTTCACGGGGTCTTGGCCGCCATTTCGGACGATTCCCCGGTGGAAACATGATTCAAACTTGCTACTGGCTTGACTTGCATGGGAGAGCGAAAAACAACTCTTTCTCCTTTCGTATTAATTAGAGTAATGGTGCGACTAGCGCAGTCAATTACTCCCTTATGTCTGGACAACCAATCCATCCCAAGAATGACATCTATGCCTTTGGGTGAAGGAGGATAAGGTTGGCTAGAAACATAGATCCTTGGATTTCTATGGCTGCGAGGGACGATCTTGAGTGGTCTCCAAGTGGTTTCCGGGGTTTGAACCCTCATAGGTATCTTAAGTCCCCTGACAACCCATGTGCCCCAACAAATTGTTTTGAGATAAATGAATGTGTAGCCCCGAATCAAATAATCGTGGCGGAGTAAAGTTTACGGAAACATACCAGTATAACTTCAGGAGCGGTCTGTGCTTCCTCGGCGGACGCATGATTGACTCGAGCCTGGATGAACCTTGGCCCAGCGCGTCTTGGCTTCGGACACTTGTCTGCAAAATGCCCTGGGTCACCACAGTTGAAACAGACTCCGGCTTTCCTCTCGAGTCCTTCCTTGGAGGTGGTGGCCGTGGATTCTTTGGGATGGCGTTGTTGGAGGCGCGGGGTGGAGTCTGTTGTTGCGACCACGCCACTCTTGCCGTTTGGAAATTCCCTGGGTGATAAGGTCGATGCTGACGAACAATCATGGTGGTAGGTCCACTCTGACTTCCAGGCATGAAACGCGGCCTCTGCTGATTTCCCTGCTGTTGAGGAGGTCGTGTCTGGAATGCTTTTCTCTTCTTGATCATCTTGTTGCGCTGATCTTCCTGTCGAATGGCCTTGTCGACCAGCTTCTCAAAGTTAGCATACTCTCCGGAGATAAGCTTGTCCGTGAGTTCATCATCCAAACCAGCCAAAAACTTTTCCTGCCTTTCTGCATCAGTGCGCACATCTTCTGGGGCATAACGGGCAAGACGATTGAACTCGTGCGGATACTCGATGCGATCGTTACCTGTTCAAGGGAACGGAACTCACGTTTTTACGTGCAACTATTCCCGCGGGAATATGTGCGGTCCAAAGCTATGACGAAACTCTTCCCGGGTAACAGCTGCTCCGCCGGCGAGTAACCAAATAGTTGTCCCACCAAGTCAGCAGGACCACATGGCGATGAGTGGCAAAAGAGACTTTCTCGATCCGTGCACTGCAGAGATCCAACTTCTTCTCTATGGCATGAAGCCAATCATTAGCCTCCATGGGGTTGGTGGTCTTGGAGAAGGTCGGCGGTCGGACACGAAGGAACTCGCGGCTTGGTGGGGTGGTGGGGCGGCAAACGGATTATTCTGCGCTATCGTTGCTGCATTTGTTGCGGCATCTGCTGTTGCATCGGTGGTGCTATTGTTGCATTTGCTGCATCATTGCAGCCATCATCGTGTGTCGTGAAGCGAGCACTTGAGCAATGGTGGGATTCTCGGGTGGCGGTGGAGGAGCATTGCCATTGGCGTCGTGAGCCTCGTGGTTGTCGGCTTGACGCCCATTGTTGATGTTCGCCCGCTGGTCCGGTGTTCACCATCGAAGGAGACGACCGACCGAGAGAGAAAAGAAGAAAAAGACAGACTTAGCACTAATCTTTATTATTTGAATTCAAATGCATTGTTCGATCTTGACTAGAAACAAGGAAAAGCACCAAACATCCTTAATTGGTCGGTCATATCACACTTGATATCGCGCCGCTATCCCACACACACGGCAGCCTAACACACGGCAACTACCAAGAAGACAAACTAATTTAAATGGTAAAACTAAAGAGGGCAACTAGAACGATCCACGAGACGAGGAGTCGGCGCTTCCTTGAAGATCCCCATTCTTCCGAACGGCTCCTGGAGTCCTCGGGCGTCACCTCGAGACTTGGACTCTTCGAATCGGTTGCCGTAGCCCAGCCGATCCTGCCTCTTCCCTCAGGAATCTTGAGTCTCTTCGGAGTCCATGTCTTCAGCCGAATTATCTGAGCTTGAGTCACTGGAGACGGAGATCCAACCATTACTGCCACCTCCGCCTTGATTCGCCGAAGCTGGAGCAAAGGTGAGGCGAACCTGCAGCAGAGGAAGCTGGAACCGGCGCGAACCGGAGCGGGTGGAGGCTGGAGAAGGCGGTGGAATCCGAGGTGCCGGTGGATACGGACGCGCGCGGTGGTGGTCTTCCGAGGCGTAGTACGGAGTCGACCCCAAGCGGTGGCGGGAGTCCCTTCAACTCAGCTACCTCCTTCTTCAGACGAACCACTTCGTCCTGCAGCCGCGCGATCCTCAGCATCTTCTTGTCATTCAGCTCCTTGGTCGCCTTGTGTAGGTCAGAGTGCATCTGATCTAGTCCTTTGAGCACGGTGCACATGTGACCGTAGGTAGTGTCATTCTCCTCTGCCGTAGACTTGAATATACCGACCTCGGAGGAACTACCTCGACGGGGATGGTAGCGGTAGGAGGAGGTGCGAAGGTCGGCGTCATGCGGCTCCCTCATCTGGCTAACATCGGGTAGGCGGCTTCTTGACAAGTGTGATCTGACGTGCCTCCGGAAGCTGTGACCTCCATGTTGGGAGACACGTTCCCACAAACCCGTGAACCTCCAACCGAACACGGTATGGCAACTCGCCACCGAGAGGCGCAAGCGTCGTATACTCCGGTGCCTCGGGATATCCATTGCAAGGGCCATACGCGCCAGCCTCGCAACGAAGCCTGTCATCCCTTTTCGCGGTGCGTCATTTGGGAACTGTCATCTATAGAAACAAAGGAGTGGGAAAATCAAAACATGCTCAAAACCCACGACCAACATCCCATTTTCGCAATTCCTAAACCCTAGGACCGACTCCACTTTTCAAAACACCCTTTTTTTCCAAAACATATGCACATGAAAAGAATTAGAGGGCTCTTAAGGTTTCCAGTTGGCTTGTCCTACGAGTCATAAGAAGGCTCGATACCAACTTGTCACGCCCGAAATTCACACAGAATTTCGCGGCTAATTGTGAATTACATCCTCGTCCGGGAATCAGCCGAGGTACACAAATCGACGTTATTGATAATACGAGAATCCTCGTCTTAGAAACAATATAAAAGAGTTACATAAAAGCAGCGGAAAAGAAAATAAAACTGACTTAAGCTAAACTTTGACACGAGCGAAGCGGAACACCAACTCCACAGCTAAACCTTGACGAGGACAAGCCTACACCTCCTCGGAGACCTCGATCTCAACCTCGGCACGAAGGGGAAAAAGAAGCAAGGCGAGTACAACCACCGTACTCAACAACTCACACCGGAAAAGGGGTACATGATGCGAGATAAATAACAAGGAATGGTCAAGAGGCTCAATTTGCGTAAACAGCATTTGCGAATACAATAATAATATTTGAAGACAGTAAAACAGTAGTAACATTTAAGCGGTATTAAGTAAACACGTCCAACGCTCAAACCACGTTGCAACAGGCCCATCCATCCACCTGCACTAGTCATAATCCAACATTTCATTCGAATAAAGTAAATGAGACTAATCAAGGTGAATGCGGTCGATCGCCCGTAAGTGGGCACGGCTATTCGAATAGTTTTTACTCGATCGAGGTGTACAAGCTGTACCCACAAGACACAATCCCACAACACATTACCGTGCGCCGGTGCACCACCACGGTGCCCGGAAAGGAATTGTGATAGGACCCTTCACACAACCCCTCTAATCAATCGTACCACACCAAGGTTTCGCCCCCATCCCCATCGGGCAATGGGCAGCCCCTCTAGTGCCGCGGTGAATCCGGAAGCTGATCAACCCTTAAAATCGGGGCCGACCCAACTCCATCACGCTCACCCTCTCGGGGTACGTTAACTAGAGACAGCTATGCTACGGGCCCGACCATTACCCATGCGGCTTGTGGTATGCACGGCATTTCTTCCGGGGTTTCCGAGAACCGGTCCTTAATCGTCATGAGCACGCTAACCAAAGTCCAACCATGTGCTCACGACCCACCTTTCTTATAATTCAATATTATGAAAAACAAGGTCATATTTTAATATCACGGAGGTCAACTTTAGTAATAAACTTAGTGTGATTCCCTTAAGTGAGCTAGTTGCGCTAAGCATAGTTAAGCAACCCTAAGCTAACATCTAGTCATATTGAACCCCAAGTTATCAATGGTATAAGGTAAACAATCCTATGGTTGAGTACAATAGGTATAATCATCCCATAAAATGACATTCTAAAACATATGCGGTATTTGAATGAAATAGAGGTATTTACGTAAAATAGGTACAATATGGTCAATGTAAGGTATGACTTGCCTTGCTCGGGGCGAGGAACCTCGGCGGCTACTTCGAAGAGAACGGGCTCGCCGGAAAACTCGGGATCTACACGACAAACAAAGCACTCAACAAACACCCTAAAAAGTCTACTGAAACAGCACTGAAAAGTATTTTTAATGGATTCTTGACATTTTTCTGGATTTAATGAAATTTGAATGGGCTAAAACGGAGCTCGGATTCAAAAGATATGAATTTTAGAAGTTTAATTGTGATTTTAAAACTAAACAGAAAAGATTAAATTATTTATTGCGCAATTAAGTCCCTGGTGACGTCATCCACGCGCGCCTCGGGTGGCGT
Organism: Oryza australiensis; assembly: GCA_019925245.2. NCBI lineage: Eukaryota > Viridiplantae > Streptophyta > Magnoliopsida > Poales > Poaceae > Oryza > Oryza australiensis. The sequence continues at coordinate 2,599,166 of JAIFGZ020000436.1, forward strand.
CGGCATGACGTCGGCGGCGCGCGTCGGCCCTAGGGCGACGTGGCGCCAGCAGCAGCGGGCGACGGGCGCGGCGGCCGGATTGCTGCCACGTGGCGCAATCCGAGCGGCCGGATCGGCGGCGACGCGGCGCGATCTGGGCGGTCGGATGGCGACGATCGGACGGCGCAGATCCATCGCGATCGGACGGCGCAGATCCGTCCGATCCGCAAGATCGGACGACACGAGAGGCGGCGCTAGGGTTAGGGTTTGGGCGCGGCGCGCGGGGGCGCGCGGCGGCGACCATCCAGCGGCGGGCGGGCGGCGGCGGCCGACGAACGGCGGCGGCCGGCGCGACAACCCGACGGCGAGCGGCGTGCGCGCGAAAAAAAAAAAAGACGCAAACGAAAAACAAAAAGGAGTCGGGGACGGCGGCGAGCTCCGGCGGATGAGTCGACGGAGAACGGCGGCGACACGGGCTAGAAAACACGGCGAACAAAGGGAAACGAGGCGGAGCTCGAGGGGTTTTATAGGGAGAGAGGACCGAACGGGCACGCAGCGACGGGGATAAGGTCGCGGAGTTCTCGGACTCGGAGAGAGAGAGAGATACGGCGGCCGTTTCGGGGCGGCGGCGCGGTGCGGCGCGCGGGAATAGCGGGCACGGGTGCGGCGGCACGGGCGGAGCCGCGTGGGGCCCACGCGGCGCGGCGCGCGGAACGGCCGGGTAAGCGACGGGCGGTGCGGCTATGGCGCGGCGGTTGGGCTAGCCGGGCGCGGGGAGGCGGCTCCGACAGTGGGGCCCACATCGGTGGCCGCGGCGCGGGGGACGCGAACCGGACTTGCGCGGCGCGGCGGGACCGTGGGCTTCGGCCCACGTCCGGGGGAGCGCGCGGAGCTGGGCCGACGGCCGTTAGAGCGACGGCGGGAAAGGAAACCGTACGGCGTACGGAAAAAGGAAAGAAAAAGAAAAAGAAAAAGAAAAAAAGGAAAAAGGGACTTAATTAAATTCCTGTTTTCTTATTTAATTGATTAAAAATACTTAGGGTGCTCTAAAAATTCCAAGTAAAAATCCTGTTAGCGTATTTTAACATGAAGAATTCAAGAAAAATCCTATCATGTCATTTCCATTTATTAATTGTATTTTAAAATTATAGGTTGACTCCAGGTTAATTTTAGAAATTCCGATTATTTCAGGGTAAATTATTTTAAATGAATTAGGGAAAAACTCAGGATGTGACAGATACACTAAATGCGTCCCTTTTTAGGAAAGGGCCAATGACACCTACCCTCATGGATATAGTGATGATCACAGGGTTGGATATAACATCAACTGTTGACCCAATCGGCCTCAATATCAAGTGCTCCCACAATTTCAAGACCAAAAGCATAGCGGGTTGGAGCGGATTCATTTCCATGAACATGAAAGACGACCCAATTTCTGAAAGGGAACACACCGCTTTCCTGTTAATGTGGCTAGAGAAATACGTTTTCTGCGGGTCGAGCTGTGGGCCGACTAGCAACTGGCAACATGTAGCCGAAGCCCTAGTAAGCAAGAAGCAAGTTCCTCTGGGAAAATATTTGCTCGGCTACTTATACCAAATGCTAAGTAGTGCATCGGCTCGGCTAGCTTCTCAACAAGCTATCAACACAGGAGGGCCCTAGTGGTTGCTACAACTCTGGTTAAACCTTTACCTCCACCGGGTTGCAGAAAAGCCATCCCCATTAGAGGCTGACTTCCCCTTAATCGAGCCGAGATTTGAAGACGATGAGGAGGTAACCACGCGCCGATGCTTGTCATACGGGGAGGCAGTAGCAACCTATCCCGGATACAAACTAATAGCCGATCATTTCAAAAGTTGGTTTGGCAACCTGTTAATGGCTTCCCAAGCACTTCAAGGATATGGTTTGCTTATGCGGATTTTGAAAGATTTGAACTCCCAGATGATTTTCGGCTGGATGAACTTAACTCTGAAAGTTATGAAAAGCCGAGGGAAATCTATACATCGGCTATCACACCTTGCATACTTCCAGTCAGCATTCACCAAGGATGAAACATTCAAAAATCTTATGAATTTTATCATTCGATGGTAGCCGCAAGGCAACTTGGTATGGGTCAAACTACCCATTGGCCTGTACTACGCAGACAAGATCCAAACCAGAGGCAAGATCAAGGGCGACATCATGATGAATCGGCTGCTTAATATCCCTGGCCCCCTCTGGCAGTTAGGAGGACATCAAGCGGCACTTGTTCCATTAGTCGGCCTCGATGTATCTGACCATCATCGACCCAGAAATGACTCCATCAGTAAGTATCTTTTTCCTCATCTTAGTCCCAGTTTTTCTTTCAGCCCCTCTCTATATTATCAGCTGATCATGCTTCATTTCTTTGCAGACAAGCGACTCCTCACCTCAGCACATAAGCAATACAGGAGTGGCCATCGACTACGCCCCTGGGCTGTTATCTGGCGGCTGCGGGCTGGCCCCGTCCATCATCAGCTGCCATGCACCGAAGGTGGGCACTTTGCTCCACGGCCAGACCCGTGCGCCGCTGCATCGGCTAAAAAGAGCGGCACCGTCGGCTGCGGCTACTCTAGCTGCGGAGAAAAGGAAACGTGCTTCAAAGAAGCCGAGGACAACCCCAGTCGATGATTTGCCCCTAGTCGATCCGGACGTGGATGTGGCCCTCGAAGAAGAAGTCAGGGATGAGGAAATGGAGGAGGCCGTGAACGCTGCCGCAGCCGAAACAAGTTCTTCTGACAAGTACGCCCAAACTCCATTGGCCGAGCAGACCACTGAGCGAACTCCAAGCCCTCCGAAACACGTCCCTCGTCCTCAGCCGGTAAATATTTTTACTGCTCAATCCTGCCATCTTTCACCTTTTTCACATTGCAACTTATCGGCTTTTCGTGTCCATAGGCCAAGAAGTTAGCCACAAAGAAGAAAACGGCTCGCCCTCCTTCGGTAAACCTCATCTCCATTTCTTTCTTACCAGCACAGTCGAATTTCTAACTTTGCATTTTTCAGCCTCCTCGTGCTCCAACACCTGCTCCTCGTGTATCAAGGGAGTCGATGCCGATGGTCGCGCGTGATGGTAGTGCTGAAGATGTGGCTACCTCAGCTCTAGCTATCCGAGTAAGTCCTTCCTAACTTTATAAATCGGCTTATTAGTCATGTCGGCTCTCTTACCAACTTTCAACTTGCAGTCTGTAGCCGATCTCCTAGACTTTGACTTATCAGAATTCCTTGATCCCGACGAGGGCGCTGATAAAGCCATGGTTGTATCAGATAATGAGCTACAAGCCACTTTGTCGGATATAGCCAAACGGCTAGAGTGCTCTCTAGATTTCTTGGTCATTGACTGCGGTTCCATCCGTAGTCAGTTTGAAGACATCCAAGATCGGCTGCCGGATCAGCTGGCTGACACCATTGCACCAGCCACTTTTCTGGAGGCGCACCGACATAAGCTCGAACGAGAGCCGATCGCCGTGAGAACAAGGCACTGGAAGCCACCATCAAGGCCAGCCAGCAAGAAATTACTGCTAAAAAGGCCAAGTTTGACACTCTGAAGACTGAGCCAATTGCCGAACTCGATCAGCTTCGCAAACATCGGGAAGAGCTGATAGCCGAGCTTGCCAACATCGATGCCGACATCGTGATCAAGGAACAACGCGTGGCCAGCCTGCCGAAGGAGATTGAGGATCAGCGGGCAAAGATCAAGACGGCCGTGTCAAACCTATCGGACATGGCCAAGGCGATGAAGCCGATCCCGGGGAGCGACGTGGCTAATACACAGGCCATAGAAGAAATAGATGGGATCCGCCGCAGGGCAATATCGGCCATTAAGGACTTCCTTAGGTGCTGAGTTGGTTGTAATGGTTGGGGCAGAACTTATGAACCTTGTAATCTAACTGTTGCTTGTAATCGGCTTTCGTCGTTTCTTGTAACTGATTTGAATCATCGTCTTGTAATCGGCTTTCGTCATCTCTTTCCACTTAATGCATGCTTGCCGATCACATCGAACTTGCTTGAAGACGTCAAAAATGTTGAAAAATTCATGTCTCCTCGATATCATATTGTATTGTATATATATGCCCCCTAATTTCGTTGATGTCTTTGATGTCGACGAAATTATGAACTTAACACACTTGCGTCCTGTTGTCGTAACTGTCGGCCAACATCAGCCAATTATAGAGAACTAGGGGCAAAACTTAGCTTGAAAATTACCTAAAGGCGATCCTTTTGTTAATACCAAACATCGGCTAACACAAATCAGCTGAACAAACAGAGCCGAATCATGAGTTGATCCAAACGCGTGGGTAGTATTTTTTCAAATATTTTCCGTTTAGAGCCCTCCCAAATACTTCTACATTCAAACCCTCTAGCATATAAGCTCCTTTAGAGACGCATTTGTGGATCTTGAAAGGCCCCTCCCAATTTGGTGACCACTTGCCGAATTTATTATCTCTTGTTCCAATCAGCAATATCAATTTCCAAACGAGTTCGCCCTCTTCAAAAGACTTAGGCACAACTTTCTTATTATAATGACAGGCTACTCGTTCCTTATCCCTTGTTACCTTTTCCAAGGCCCTCATCCTTGATAAAACTAGGTCCTCTGATTCATCCACCATCAAGTGATAATAATGATCGGCTGTAAGTTGATCTTGTAGCTGAATCCGTCTTGAGCCGATGATATTTTCCCATGGCAATACTGCTTCATGCCCATAGACCAACTTGTATAGAGGGACTTGGATAGATCCATAGCATGCCATCCGATATGCCCAAAGTGATTCGGCTAATCGGCTATGCCATTGCTTAGGGTACTCAGAAATCTTCCTCTTTATTAGTTTGATCAAACTTTTGTTTGAGGCCTCTGCTTGCCTGTTGGCCTGTGCATAGTATGGTGAAGAATTAAGTAATTTAATCCCCATGCCGTCGGCAAACTGAACAAACTCGTCCGATATGAAGATAGATCCCTGGTCTGTTGTTATTGTTTGTGGGACGCCAAATTGGTAGATAATATGCTCTTTAACAAACTCGATTGCGTCCCTAGAATCAACCTTTTTCAAAGGAATTGCCTCCACCCATTTTGTAAAATAATCTGTTGCCACCAGAATGAATTTATGCCCTTTGCTTGAGGGTGGATTGATCTGGCCGATCATGTCGATGCCCCATCCTCGGAACGGCTAAGGCTTTATGATTGGGTTCATAGCCGATGCTGGTGCTCTTTGGACGGTGCCGAATTTCTAACAATCCTGGCAGCCTTTATAATACTTGAAACAGTCCTCCAGCATCGTTGGCCAAAAATATCCTGCTCTCCGAAGTAACCACTTCATCTTGTGATCCGATTGATGTGTGTCGCATATCCCTTCATGTACTTCTCTGATAGCCACCTTAGCTTGATCGGCACTGAGATACTTGAGCAGCACACCATCCATCGTCCAATAGTAGAAATCTTCGTCGAGCAAAATATATCTTAAGGCCTTGTATCGCAGTTTCCTTGAAGCCGATTGAGAGGGGTTCCGTAAATAGCTGTAAACCTCAAACCTCCAATCATCAGCTGTCATGGCAGCGACCTCTATCTCAACTTCTTTTATCATCGGCCTGTAGCCTGATGCCCCTTGAGCTAAATCATTGGCTTATGTATTCTACTCTCTGGGGATGTGTTTCAGTGTAACTAGCCGAAAGCTATCCATTAATTCTCGGCATTGTTGATAGTAGGCCATCAACGCATCATTTCTGCATTTATACTCCCATGACAACTGGCTGATGACCAATAGTGAATCCCCCATTATCTCTATGGCATCGACTTCGACTTTTTGAGAAGATGCAATCCCTTGAGCACTGCTTCATATTGGCTTGATTGTTTGTAGCATGGGGGTTGATAGAAAAAGCAAATTCAAAGCTTGCCCCCTTAGGAGAAATAATGACCAAGCCGATACCGCAGCCGTTGGTGCACACCGAGCCATCAAATGTCAATGTCCAAGGCATTTCGATTGAGCCGATTGAGCCATCTCTGTGCTCCACGATAAAATCGGCTATAGCTTGCCCTTTAACTGCCCTAGGTGCTTGATACCTCAGATCAAATTCTGTAAGGGCAAAAATCTACTTTCCAATCCACCCTTTTAAAACCGGAGCCGATAGCATGTATTTAACGACATCGGCTTTGCATATTATTGTGCACTCATTGGTTAGCAGATAATGCCTTAACTTTGTGCATGAAAAATATAGGCACAGGCATAGCTTCTCTACCGGTAAATACCTTGTCTCTACGTCCAATAGCCGTCGGCTGAGACAGAACATAGATTTTTCTTTGTCCTCAACCTCTTGGATTAGGATTGAGCCGATTGACTTGTCATCGGCTGACAAGTAGAGCTTGAACGGCATTCCTTTTCGTGGAGACATTAAAACTCAAGGCGAGCTTAAATAATTCTTGATATTGTCCAAGGCCTTCTGCTGCTCTGCCCCTCATGTGAATGCTTGATCGGCTTTAAGCCGAAGCAGCGATGTGAACGGCTCCATCTACAAGATTGGCTATGAATCGCCTGATGAAGTTGATTTTGCCGATCAATGACTGAAGCTGCTTCTTGTCCTTCGGAGGTTGTATCGTCTTGATAGCGTTGATGCTCCTTGGTGTGACCTCAATTCCTCTTTGATGAACAAGAAACCCTAGAAATTGCTCAGCCGATACGCCGAACGCGCACTTCAACGGATTCATCTTCAGGCCATACTTTCTTGTCCGCTCCAAAACCTGCTTTAGATCAGCTATGTGGTCCTCCATCTCCCTAGACTTGACAACGGCATCGTCGATGTAGATCTCCACCAGGGAGCCGATCATGTCGTGGAAGATATAATTCATGGCCCGTTGATATGTTGCCCTAGCATTTTTTAGCCCAAACGTCATAACGACCCATTCATATAAGCCGAATGCCCCAGGACATTGAAAAGCAGTTTTGTGAATGTCCTCTTCGGCCATGAAAATTTGATTGTAGCCTGCATTGCCATCCATAAAGCTGATGATTTTGTGGCCTGATGCAGCGTCTACGAGCAAATCGGCTATAGGCATTGGGTATTCATCTTTGGGGGTAGCCTTATTTAAGTTTCTAAAATTGATGCATACCCTAAGTTTGCCTTTCTTTTTCAACACTGGAACAATGTTTGAAACCCACTCGGCGTATCGGGAAGGCCGAATGAATCCAGCATCATATAGCCGAGTTATTTCGGCTTTGATCGCATCGTACATATTGGCTTTGAACCTCCTGGGAGGTTGTTTGAATGGCCGATAACCTACCTTGATCGGCAGTTGATGAACGACTATTGATCGGCTAAGACCAGGCATCTCAAACTTCTCCCAAGCAAAACAGTCTTTGTATTCTTTTAACAAATTAATAAGCTGTGATCTACAATGAGAAGATAAATTTCTGCTAATGTACGTCGGCCTAGGCCTGTCTCCAAGGCCTATGTCTATCTCTTCTAGTTCGTCGGCCGACGTAAAACCTTGCCCGATCTTGCCATCGTCTTCGTCCGCGGTGTCCATGCCATAGACGTTCGAGCCCTCCACAACGTCTTGCTCAAAGCAGCAGCTGCGGCCCGTTGTCTCCAATCGGCTGTATGGCAAAATCAAACACTTTTAGAAAATCTGCTTGCCAGATTTTTCCGGACAAACAATCAATGCCATCGATTTCCCAGAGTTGCAAATCCGCATTGGCGACGCTTATTGACCTGTCGGCTGGTACAATCTCTATCTTGTCACCATCCCATTGAAGTAGACACTGGTGCATAGTGGAAGGGACACAACAGTTGGCATGTATCCAGTCCCTCCCGAGTAGCAGGCTGTAAGACTGTCGACCCCCGTTTTTGAGGACGGGAATCCTTCGTGTTCATAGTACCATATCCCTGGATCGAGTAGTTTGGTACCCACGAATACAGTTCTGAATTACCAGGTGATAAGTGCACGAATAGTCTTACATCGAAATTATTACAATAATAGGCCCGAAGGCAATATCCAATACATATAGGACCTACTGGTCTGGATACAACCAAAAGCAGAGTTTAAATAACTTTAGCAGTCGGAAGGCAGCGGCATGTCGATTGCCACAGGCAACGACCGGGGACTAAGACCTAGTAGACGCCTTCTCCTCCATCGCCCACCTGGCAGTAAGCATAGGGGTCCTCCAGTTCTTCGTTTCCTTCATCTGAGGTTTGTGCGTATAGCAAGGGTGAGTACCCAACGTACTCAGCAAGCCGACACGGAATGATGTACATGATAGGGTCATTCAAATGATGGCTAAGGTTCATTTGCACAAAGCCAATTTTCACAAATCATTTCACAAACCTATTATCTAGCCGAGTCAAGTTTTAGTTTCAGAGTATATTAAAAAGGCGACGGTTATGTCTACCATCCATCGTGATTTTCAAGGATGGCTTCCCGCCTCCGGTTCGTCATGGTTTTCTGCGGAGTCCACCCCTTCTCGCATTTCGAGAAGTTGAGTCAACCAGCACACAAAAATCATTACGCAATCCCATCCCATCATTTTAAAATTTATGAGTCTAGCCACGGGAGAAACTTGTCACGTTGCTCGTTAACCGCGAGCACGGCTATTCGAATAGATTTATTGACTCACACTGCAGTGGATGTACACTTTACCCGTACTCCGCGACTACTCATTAAATGAGCTTTTCATCCCTTCATATGGAATGGTCACGACAAAGCCTTTCGATAACTTTGCTTCGGCAGTACCCGCTCCATGAACTTAAATCCTCTTGCACTCTAGCCGTCCTTTCCTAGCAGTGAGAGGAGTTTTGGCGCTCCCGGGGTAAGGGAAAAACTTTCAAAACATTCTTATTCATCACTCAACACTTAGGCCGCAGCCTTATCTCAATAACCAGAACCACCTCTTCACTCAAGAACCACTATGCAGGGATACTGCCTCCACTTGGCTATCTACTCCGCTAGGTCTATACCCATTCGAGAAGTACGGCTGTACTTGCTCGTTCCAGGTTATAAGTCTCATGGCTCGGTCCTTATACTAGGGACGGAACTAGCCTTTACCGGAATCCACCCAAATTCATCCATCCGCCCCATCCGCCCCAGTCAAAAACGTTGGTTTTGTACTTTTTATTTTTCATCAAAACTAATTTCATCATGATCAAGGGCGCTTATGTCTCCATATGCCGTATTCCAACTACCTCCCCAAAGATAGTTGCCCAAGCACGAAGCTAGTAAAAGAAGGGCTAAGCATTTTACCGAAGTTAGCCTCCGGTCATATCACATCGAAGGTTACAAAGAATAATTATAATGGTAATCAACATAAAGGCAGGGTCTATCAAGCATAGGTACTCTTTGTGTATAGCATGCAATTTGTAATTAAAATCAACATTGTTTCGCAAAGTAGGATCAATATGTTCAAAGGGAAGTGTTGACTTGCCTTGCTCGCACACTTGTTGGCCGGGGTCTTCAACGTAGTTGGTGCCTGCTCCCTCGGTTGCTATCCGTACGTGCGAAAAATCTATTGAATTCGATCAGAATTCAATAAAATAACCATAAAAACGACTCCAAATGTTTAGCCTAAAATTCTACTCGAGTTTGAACGAGAGTTTTTGGGATAAAATCCGAGTTTAAAACAAGTTTGAGGTTTTAGGGTTTTCGCAAAGCGTCGATCGAATTTAATTAAGGAAATAAATTTAAAAAGCGCTAATCGAAAGAATTTGTGCTTGATGTTTTTGAGGTCCGAGCACCAAAAGAAACATATTTTTAATGGCGAAAAAGAAATAGACAAACGCCGGATTAAAACGACGTGAAACGAAACCTCCGAAAAATCCTATTTCTATTTCCAAATTTGCATCGAGAAAAATACACGAGAAAACAATATATGTTTGCCCAAATATTTTCTAAATACTTTTCCAAATTTTCCAGAATTTTTCCCTATTTTTCCTTTTTTTTCTTTTTTCTTTTCTTAGATTTTTCTCCCCAACGGAAATTCAAATCGTTAGGTTTTTCTCAAACACCGAGATGAATCGCTCACATATAAATTTATGCAACCAAGCTGGCAAATAAGAAGCGAAAAACTCGATCAAGCAGCACCAAGCAGAAAGTTTTTATGAGTTCCGATTTTTAATTTCTCGTTTTTAAATTCTCTATTTTTAGGGCGTTACAAACCTACCCCCCTAACAGTAAATCTCGTCCCTAAGATTTCTTACCGTTCGCGGAATAGGTTTGGGTACTCGGTCTTCAAAAGTCTTCTTTTCCCAAGTGGCTTCATCTTCATTGTGGTTGCTCCACCGCACCTTGTACATTCGCCACGTTTTGGTCCTAGTCTTTTTCTCAGCTTCGTCCAAAATCTTCACGGGATGTTCGGGGTATGTGAGGTCTTCGCTGATAAGGACATCTTTCGAGGGGATTTGTTCTTCCGGTACTCGCAACATTTCTTCAGTTGTGACACGTGAAAGACAGGGTGTACATCGGAAAGATTTTCCGGCAGGTCCAATTGATAGGCCACTTCGCCTCTTCTGGCGCTTATCGGGAAAGGTCCAACATATCTCGACGCCAGTTTTCCTTTGACTTTGAACCTCTTGGTTCCTCTCAGTGGCGAAACAGTCAAGTACACAAAGTCACCTATTTTGAATTCCAACTCTCTTCGATGAGTGTCCGCATAGCTCTTTTGCCGAGACTGGGCTACCTTAAGCCGATCTCTTATCAGTCGAACCTTCTCTTCGGCTTCCCTAATGATGTCTCTTTCGGCGACATCTTCATACTAGCCTGGTAGCTGTTGTTATAGGAGAACTCTGCATAGGGCAGGCATTTCTCCCAATCCTTCTCTTAGCATGTCCAATGAAATCCAATGAAATCCAATGCATAGGCTCTTAGCATGTCCTCTAGGACCTGGTTCATCCTCTCGGTCTGTCCATCAGTCTGAGGGTGATAAGCGGTACTGAAGGCGAGGTGAGTTCCCAACGCCTCGTGAAACTTATCCCAGAAATGAGATGTGAATTGAGTACCATGGTCTGACACAATCCTTGTGGGTACTCCATGTAGGCACACAATTCTGGACATGTACAGTTCTGCCAATTTGGCGCTGCTATACCGAGTCTTGGCCGGGATAAATCGGGCAGTCTTGGTCAGTCTATCCACGATCACACAAATGGAATCGTATCCGGTAGCACTTTTGGGTAGTCCCACTATAAAGTCCATGCCTATTTCATCCCATTTCCACTCAGGGATCTTGAGTGGTTGTAGCAATCCTGCCGGTCGCTGATGCTCAGCCTTAACTCGTTGGCATACATCACATATGGCCCATATTCCGCTACGTCTCTTTTCATGTTGGGCCACCAGTATTCCGTTTTCAAATCCTGGTACATTTTGGTGCTGCCCGGGTGTAGCAAGTATGCTGACTCATGGGCTTCTTTTAAGATTAGTCTTCTCAATCCGCCTTTCTCCGGTACGTAAATCCTTTTACGATACCATAGGGCTCCATCGTTGTCGGCCATGAATTCCTTGGCTAGTCCTTCAGCCATGCGCTCCTTGATGAGTTGGATTTCCTCACAATCCTTTTGGGCTTCGTTAATCTGACTTCGTAGGAGAGGTTGTATCTCCAGCGAACTCAGTTGTCCATGACGAATCAACTACAGGTTCAGCCGAGCCATCTCTTCATGAAGCTCGTTGGCCATATATTCCATCCTTAGTTGGTTGCACTGGGCTTTTCGGCTCAAAGCGTCAGCTACAACATTGGCCTTACCAGGGTGGTAATGGATTCCTAGGTCATAGTCATTAATTAGTTCCAGCCATCTTCTCTGGCGCAGGTTAAGATCTATCTGGGTGAAGAAATAGTTCAAGCTCTTATGGTCCGTGTATATATCACAGTGGTTTCCGTTCAGGTAGTGCCTCCAAATCTTCAAGGCATGCACTACTGCGGCCAATTCTATGTCATGGATGGGATAATTTTCCTCATGAGGTCACAGTTGCTTTTAGGCATAAGCCACAACCTTTCCATCTTGCATCAACACGCCTCCTAATCCTTGTCGAGATGCATCACAGTATATAACAAAGTCTTTCTGGTTGTTCGGTAGGACTAAGATCGGGGCAGTGGTTAACTTTTCTTTGAGCTGGTCAAATGCCTGTTGACACTGCTCAGTCCATGCGTACTTCTTTTCCTTCTTCAATAGTTGGGTCAGGGGTCAGGCTATCTTAGAAAATCCTTCTATAAACCTCTGGTAATATCCAACCAATCCCAAGAAACTTCTAATCTCTGTTACCGACTGGGGTGCTTTCCACTTGGTAACAGCTTCGACCTTGGCGGGGTCTACTGCTACGCCTCCTATTGAGATCACATGTCCAAGAAAAGCTACTTCCTTAAGCCAGAATTCACACTTGCTGAATTTGGCATATAGCTGGTGCTCTCGCAGCTTCTCTAGTACCAGGCGCAGATGTTCTGCGTGTTCCTCATCATCCTTGGAGTAGATGAGAATATCATCAATGAACACTACCACAAACTTGTCCAGATATTCCATAAATATTTTTGTTCATGAGGTTCATGAAGTAGGCCGGGGCATTGGTCAGTCCGAAAGACATTACTGTGAACTCGTACAAGTCGTAGCGTTTAGAGAACGCAGTCTTGGGTATATCCTCAGTCCTAATTTTCAGGTGATGATATCCAGATCGAAGATCGATCTCTGAGAACACTCGGGCTCCCTTGAGTTGGTTGAACAGGTCGTCGATTCGAGGTAACGGGTACTTGTTCTTGATGGTAACCTCATTCAATGACTGATAGTCTATGCACATTCTCATGCTTCTGTCCTTTTTCTTAACAAACAGTACTGGGGCTCCCCATGATGAAGAACTAGGGCGTACGAAGCCTTTCTCTTGCAGTTCCCTTATCTGCTTCTTAAGTTCCTCCAATTCGTTCACCAGCATCCGGTAGGGTCTCTTAGCTATGGAGGCGGTGCCAGGCATGAGGTCAATAATGAACTCTATGTCTCGGTCTGAGGGCATTCCCAATAGTTCTTCAGGAAATACATCTGGGTAGTCCTGAATTACTGGCATTCCAACTATGGGTAACATGGTGAATATTCCCGTAGCTCGGTCACAGAGCATAGTGTCTTGATCCATGGCTACTGTCATCGGTGATCCCCATGGGGTAGTTAAGGTAACTTCTCTTCGTCCATAGTCTAGTACCCCTTGGTTTTTGGTTAACCAATCCATTCCTAGTATGATGTCCAGGGTTTGGGGTGGCAACACCATAAGGTTGGACAGGAATACCACGTCCTTGATCCGAATGGGCACATTAATGCACGCATGGGGTATGGTTACATCTCCCCCTGGTGAGTGTACTACCATTGGTCTCTTAAGGTCTACTCGGTGCAAATTGTGCTCTTTGCTTACTCTTGACGATACGAATGAATGCGAAGCTCTAGAATCAAACAAAACTCTAACTGGTGCAGAATGGATAGAAAACATACCCATTAGCACACTTTGGTCCTCCCGAGCTTCCTCAGCACGCACATGGTTGACCTGACCACGGCGGAATCCGGTTGCAGCCTCCTTTGGTTGGGGTGTTTTGAACAAACTGCGTCCAGGTGCCGGAGTAGGGGTTCCTCGTACTGCGACGGCGTTGGCTCCGGTGCGGTTGGGGGTGTTGCGCAGCTTAGGGCAGCTGTTGGCGTAATGCCCGAACTCTCTGCAGTTGAAGCAGTTGACATTCCTGGCTCCTGGGGCTGCCAAAGTAGGTGCGGGAGTGCGAGACGGTGTTGCAGGTGGCCTGCTGACGTTGCCGGGTGCGGCAGGGCGATTGGTTGCTACAATGGTTGGCTTCCAACCTGACGAGGTTGCTCCTTTAGGTCGCTGGGGTGTTCCTTGAATCGGACGGGCCATTGCAAGCCTTCTCTTTCGGTTGTTTTCAATTGTCCTCTGGTCATGCTCAAGCCTTACGACCTTGTTGATGAGGCTTTGGAAGCTGGCGTGGTCCTGACCGATCATCGGTCCTCTCAACTCGTCGTTCAGTCCTTCGATAAACTTGTCCATCTTCTCTTCCTCGTCTGCCAGGTCGCTTGTGGCGTAACGTGCCAGCTGCGTGAACCTGTTAAGGTACTCTTGTACCGTGGTGTTGCCTTGGCGCAGCCTACGGAACTCATTCTTCTTCATCCTCATGACCGCAGCGGGTACAAAGTTTTCACGGAAGGCAGCCGTGAATTCTTCCCAAGTAGGTTCGCCGGCATCTTCAGCCCGGGTTTCCTTGTAGGTGTCCCACCAGTCACTTGCAGGTCCTTCCAGCTGATTGGTGGCGAAGACGACTCTGTCAGTTTCCCGTACTCGGACAAGAGTCAACTTCTTTTCTATTACTTTCAGCCAATCTTCAGCATCCATGGGTTCATCTGCCGAGGAGAATGTCGGTGGCTTTGCCCTCATAAATTCGCCGAGGTTTGATCCTCCGCGCTGTGCTTGGTTGTTGGCGATAGCTTGCAGCAGTTGAGTCTGCAAAGCCATGACTTCCGCTAGGGTGGAGGGGTTAGGCTCTGGCGGGTTCTCAGGAGCTGCTGGGGCTCTGCGACGATGCGCCATCTGAACAACGGGGATAAGGTAAGATACTTGATTTGCTAACGTCACGATACTAAGGAATTTTCTTTGAGTTGTTTGAAGTGATCTTTCAAAGCAAGCTTGGTGGAATAAACTCATTTATGACATAACGTGGAACTTCATTATCAGTTCATAGATGTTACATCAGGGGGATACATTGAACATGTAGTCCGTACAACACAATACAACATTACTAACATTGTTCTAGGGTCTCATACATAAAAGGGGTAGGGGCATGGTCATTGCTGTCTTAACTCCATCCAAAGCAAGACCAGGGCTGCTGCTGGTATCCAAACTAGTCATCCAGCCATCCGCATGATCCAGGTGCTAGAAGAGGGTGATCCTTGGCCGAAGCAAATCGAAGTCCCCATGGCTCAGAGGTAGTGGCCTCGGAGTCATGTCCGATCTTCCTGCTTGGTGGCTTGGTGCTCTTCCGGGCAGTCCTGAGGGTGATAGGACCTCCGGTGAGTGTCATGCAGCAGGTAGGAGCTTCCTCCTCTGATGGATCTGTGTCACTGAGCTCCCACGTGATCTCCATAGGTTCTATCTCGGATTCGGAGTCAGTGTTGATCTGGATGGGGTTATCCTCTCCCGAACCAGGCTCGGATGGTACAGTCGTGGAAATCGGGGTGGGCTCCGATGAGGTAGCAGCAGTGGGGTCGATCAGGTACGGTCCTGACTCTGTGCTCACCGTGAAGGCTTGCTCCATCATGGCTTGAAAGGTGGTCAAGCATGCTGGAGTCATGAAGTAGTAGTGGTCGGGCATAAGAGCAGGGGGTGTTGGTGCAGCTGCAGTAGAAGTACCAGCGGTGGGGACAGGGTTGAAGCGAAGTTGCTCTTCCAGTTGGCTGACCTGTTGCTGACTCTTCCTAAGCTGTTCCTCCAACTCAACCAAAGCTTCTCCACGAGCCACATAACGATCAGAGAGCTGCTCGTATTGGGCGCTGTTAGCTTGCAGCTGGGTCTTCAGCAAGTCGATCTGATCTCCACAGTTTTGGTGTTCCTCCACCAGATCATTGAGGCGTCGCTGCTGGTCATCTATCTCGAGCAATGCCTCTTCATAGCAGTCATCAACTGTTTCTGCCCAGCGGGACAGACAGGTAACCATAGGATTATAGCAGCAGGGGGTGGCCTCCACGGTGCAGACTGGGTTGCCTTCCTCTCGGTAGGGATGGTGTACCAACTCGGTCACTATAAGCTCAGCACGGTGAATGGCATTGAGGCGAAGGAATGCCTCGCGGGCTGCGTCCTGAAGGGCTGCCTCTATCAGATCTATGTGGTAACGAGTGTGGAAGCAATAGGGTGTCTCGGTCCCAATACAGGCCTCAACTGAAACCGCACTTCCGATACTGGATGTCCCTCGGTGCCATGTCTCCTGATCCGGTAGGTGGGGGCGTCCGGGTATCTTACGCACCATAGTAACAGCTGGAGTTGTGACATGAATCCTTCCTCCCACGGAACCTTGATCTCCCAAACTCCAACATGGTCTGACATCTGTTTTGAAGGTAACTTAGGGTCAGAGAGGGGAAATATCAAACAATTTGAGTAAAGGAGAAATGGGGATAAGAGTATGAGGGAAAACATATTTGTTTTGCGAAAATAGTTTGTATTTGCAGGGATATTTCCCTTTAACCAGCTATCCAAGGGTAGGGCGTCAATTGGTCTTATCATACAGTCGCACTGCTCTGATACCAGCTATGTTGACCCCCGTTTTTGAGGACGGGAATCATTCGTGTTCATAGTACCATATCCCTGGATCGAGTAGTTTGGTACCCATGAATACAGTTTTGAATTACCAGGTGCAAAGTGCACGAATAGTCTTACATCGAAATTATTACAATAATAGGCCCGAAGGCAATATCCAATACATATAGGATCTACTGGTCCAAATACAACCAAAAGCAGAGTTTAGATAAGATTAGCAGTCGAAAGGCAGCGGCATGTCGATTGCCACAGGCAACGACCGGGGACTAAGACCTAGTAGACGCCTTCTCGTCCATCGCCCACTTGGCAGTAAGCATTGGGGTCCTCCAGTTCTTCGTTTCCTTCATCTGAGGTTTGTGCGTATAGCAAGGGTGAGTACCCAACGTACTCAGCAAGCCGACATGGAATGATGCACATGATAGGGTCATTCAAAGGATGCTAAGGTTCATTTGCACAAAGCCAATTTTCACAAATCATTTCACAAACCTATTATCTAGCCGAGTCAAGTTTTAGTTTTAGAGTATATTAAAAACGGCGACGGTTATGTCTACAATCCATCGTGATTTCCAAGGATGGCTTCCCGCCTCCGGTTCATCATGGTTTTCTGCGGAGTCCACCCCTTCTCGCATTTCGAGAAGTTGAGTCAACCAGCACACAAAAATCATTACGCAATCCCATCCCATCATTTTAAAATTTATGAGTCTAGCCATGGGAGAAACTTGTCACGTTGCTCGTTAACCGCGAGCACGGCTATTCGAATAGATTGATTGACTCACACTGCAGTGGATGTACACTTTACCCGTACTCCATGACTACTCATTAAATGAGCTTTCATCCCTTCATATGGAATGGTCACGGCAAAGCCTTTCGATAACTTTGCTTCGGCAGTACGCACTCCATGAACTTAAATCCTCTTGCACTCTAGCCGTCCTTTCCTAGCAGTGAGAGGAGTTTTGGCGCTCCCGGGGTAAGGGAAAAACTTTCAAAACATTCTTTTTCATCACTCAACACTTAGGCCGCAACCTTATCTCAATAACCAGAACCACCTCTTCACTCAAGAACCACTATGCAGGGATACTGCCTTCGCTCGGCTATCTAATCCGCTAGGTCTATACCCATTCGAGAAGTACGGCTGTACTGGCTCGTTCCAGGTTATAAGTCTCATGGCTCGGTCCTTAATTTACCAGGGACGGTACTAGTCTTTACCGGAATCCACCCAAATCCCTCCATCCGCGCCAGTCCAAAATGTTGTTTTGTATCAAAACTAATTTTATCATGATCAAGGCAATGTGGCGCTTATGTCTCCACATGTCGTATTCCAACTACCTCCCCAAAGATAGTTGCCCAAGCACGAAGCTAGTAAAAGCAGGGCTAAGCATTTTACCGAAGTTAGCCTCCAGTGATATCACATCGAAGGTTACAAAGAATAATTATAATGGTAATCAATATCAAGGAAGGGTCTATCAAGCATAGGTATTCTTTGTGTATAGCATGCAATTTGTAATTAAAATCAACATCATTTCGCAAAGTAGGATCAATATGTTCAAAGGGAAGTGTTGACTTGCCTTGCTCGCACACTTGTTGGCCGGGGTCTTCAACATAGTCAGTGCCTGCTCCCTCGGTTGGTATCCGTACGTGCACAAAATCTATTGAATTCGATCACAATTCAATAAAATAACCATAAAAACGACTCCAAATGTTTAGCCTAAAATTCTACTTGAGTTCGGACGAGAGTTTTGGTATAAAATCCGAGTTTAAAACAAGTTTGAGGTTTTAGGGTTTTCGCAAAGCGTCGATCGAATTTAATTAAGGAAATAAATTTAAAAAGCGCTAATCGACAATTTGTGCTTGATGTTTTTGAGGTCCGAGCACCAAAAGAAACATATTTTTAATGGCGGAAAAGAAATAGACAAACGCCGGATTAAAACAACGCGAAACGAAACCTCCGAAAAATCCGATTTCTATTTCCGAATTTGCACCGAGAAAAATACACGAGAAAACAATATATGTTTGCCCAAATATTTTCCCAAATATTTTCTTAATACTTTTCCAAATTTTCCAGAATGTTTCCTATTTTTCCCTATTTTTGCTTTTTTTTCTTTTTCCTTTTTCTTTTCTTTTTCTTTTTCTTTTCTTTTTCCTTTTTTTCTTCCTATTCCCCTCTCTACTACCTCTTCGATCGGCGCCCTCTCCTGCCTGTCTCGGCCGCGGCCGCGCTAGCGCGAGGGCGGCGCTCGGGACTCACCGGTGGTCGACGGCGACGGCGAGGGAGACGGCGGGACACCGGCGCACGGCGGCGCGGCTCGCGGCGAGAGCGGCGCACGGCGGCGATGGTGGTGCACGGCGGCTTGCGGCGCTCGGGGAAACCGGCGAGGAAGAGGGGATGCGGCGGCGACGTGGGGAAGAAGAGATGGGACTCAACCCTATTTATAGCCGCGACCGAGAGAGAAAAACGGGCGGGGGATCGGCGCGGCTGCGATGCGGCGGGCGCGCGGCGGCGCGGGTAGGCGGGGCGGGCGTGGCGTCGGCGCATGGCGCGGGCGGCGACGGCGGCGGGCGACGCAGCGGGAGCGAGGATGAGGCCGGGCGCCGGTCGGCGCGTGGCGCACGCGGGCGTGGGGCCGCACGGCCGGGCGACGCGCGCGGCGCGTGTCGCGCGCGTGCGCGAGGCCGAGGACCGGCCGAACACTTGGTGACGTGTGAACAGTGCACTTTTCCGACTTTCCCGATTTAATTTTATAATTTCCAATTCCTATTTTCTTTCACTCTAAAAATTCAAAATAAAAATCTAATATTCCCAAAATTAGTTTAAAAATATATTTTAAAACTTTTCACCCACTTTCATTATTTTAAAAATATATTTCACACATTTAATTTAATCCTTTTCCTAAATTCCATAAATAAGAATTTTAATTTCAATTAATTCTAGACTTCATATAAATCCTTTAAAATATTTTATTGCCCATTTTATTTTCTAATTAATATTACACAACCACCAAAATAATGTTTTGTTCCCAAATATATATTTTCATAGATCCACACCCTTTTTCTGATTTATTTTAAAATTCCCAACTCTAAACTCCGAGATTTTTCTCCCCAACGGAAATTCAAATCGTTAGGTTTTTCTCAAACACCGAGATGAATCGCTCACATATAAATTTATGCAACCAAGCTGGCAAATAAGAAGCGAAAACTCGATCAAGCAACAACAAGCAGAAAGTTTTTATGAGTTCCGATTTTTAATTTCCGGTTTTTAAATTCTCCATTTTTAGGGCGTTACAAACCTACCCCCCTAACAGTAAATCTCGTCCCCAAGATTTCTTACCGTTCGCGGAATATGTTCGGGTACTCGGTCTTCAAAAAGTCTTCTTTTTCCTAAGTGGCTTCATCTTCATTGTGGTTGCTCCACTGCACCTTGTACATTCGCCACGTTTTGGTCCTAGTCTTTTTCTCAGCTTCGTCCAAAATCTTCACGGGATGTTCGGGGTATGTGAGGTCTTCGCTGATAAGGACATCTTTCGAGGGGATTTGTTCTTCTGGTACTCGCAACATTTCTTCAGTTCTGACACGTGAAAGACAGGGTGTACGTCGGAAAGATTTTCCGGCAGGTCTAGTTGATAGGCCACTTCGCCTGTTCTGGCACTTATCAGGAAAGGTCCAACATATCTCGGCGCCAGTTTTCCTTTGACTTTGAACCTCTTGGTTCCTCTCAGTGGCGAAACTTTCAAGTACACAAAGTCACCTATTTTGAATTCCAACTCTCTTCAGTGAGTGTCCGCATAGCTCTTTTGCCGAGACTGGGCTACCTTAAGCCGATCTCTTATCAGTCGAACCTTCTCTTCTACTTCCCTAATGATGTCTGGTCCAAATACGGCTCGCTCACCGGTCTCCGACCACATCAACGGAGTTTGGCATCTTCGTCCAAACAAGGCCTCGTTCGGCGACATCTTCAGACTAGCCTGGTAGCTGTTGTTATAGGAGAACTCTGCATAGGGTAGGCATTTCTCTCAGTCCTTAGTGAAATCCAATGCATAGGCTCTTAACATGTCCTCTAGGACCTGGTTCGTCCTCTCGGTCTGTCCATCAGTCTAAGGGTGATAAGCAGTACTGAAGGCGAGGTGAGTTCCCAACGCCTCGTGAAACTTATCCTAGAAATGAGATGTGAATTGAGTACCATGGTCTGACACAATCCTTGTGGGTACTCCATGTAGGCACACAATTCTGGACATGTACAGTTCTGCCAATTTGGCGCTGCTATACCGAGTCTTGACCGGGATAAATTGGGCAGTTTTGGTTAGTCTATCCACGATCACACAAATGGAATTGTATCCAGCAGCAGTTTTGGGTAGTCCCACTATAAAGTCCATGCCTATTTCATCCCATTTCCACTTAGGGATCTTGAGTGGTTGTAGCAATCCTGCCGATCGCTGATGCTCAGCCTGAACTCGTTGGCATACATCACATACGACCCATATTCCGCTATGTCTCTTTTCATGTTTGGCCACCAGTATTCCGTTTTCAAATCCTGGTACATTTTGGTGCTGCCCGAGTGTAGCGAGTATGCTAACTCATGGGCTTCTTTTAAGATTAGTCTTCTCAATCCGCCTTTCTCCGGTACGTAAATCCTTTTACAATACCATAGGGCTCCATCGTTGTCGGCCGTGATTTCCTTGGCTAGTCCTTCAGCCATGCTCTCCTTGATGAGTTGGATTTCCTCACAATCCTTTGGGCTTCCTTAATCGACTTCGTAGGAGAGGTTGTATCTCCAGCGAACTCGGTTGTCCATGAGGAATCAACTGCAGTTCATGAGCCAGTTCCTATTTTCTTTCACTCTAAAAATTCAAAATAAAAATCTAATATTCCCAAAATTAGTTTAAAAATATATTTTCAAACTTTTCACCCACTTTCATTATTTTAAAAATATATTTCACATATTTAATTTAATCCTTTTTCCTAAATTCCATAAATCACAATTTTAATTCCAATTAATTTCTAGACTTCATATAAATCCTTTAAAATATTTTATTGCCCATTTTATTTTATAATTAATATTACACAACCACCAAAATAATGTTTTGTTCCCAAATATATATTTTCATGGATCCACACCCTTTTCCTATTTTATTTTAAAATTCCCAACTCTAAACTTTGAGATTTTTCTCCCCAACGGAAATTCAAATCGTTAGGTTTTTCTCAAACACCAAGATGAATCACTCACATATAAATTTATGTAACCAAGCTAGCAAATAAGAAGCAAAAAACTCGATCAAGCAGCAACAAAAAGAAAGTTTCTGTGAGTTCCGATTTTTAATTTCCGGTTTTTAAATTCTCCGATTTTTAGGGCGTTACAAAGACTCCTTCCCGTCGATGACAAAAAGGTCGTGGGCACGGTCTTGTTGTCGACGGTCAGCTCGACATTTAATATGCCCTTGGTCTCTGATGGGTTGCGGCCGAAGTCCTTTAGCACCATGTTAGTCTTGATCTGTTCTTCGGCTCCCTTTCCCAATTTCCTGAATGTTGCGTAGGGCATCAAGTTTACTGCGGCTCCCCCATCCACTAGCATTTTTTACATCGGCTTGCCGTTAACGAAACCTTTTACATATAGCAGCTTGAGATGCCGATTTTCGGTCCCCTCTGGCTTGTCGAAAATCGCTTGATCCGAGGATAGTGCTAGCTTGACCAAGGCGTCCTCGATATTGTCTGCATCGGCCTCAGGAGCACCGAATTCGGCTGGCGATATGAATACCATATTGACCGATGCAGAGACTTTACCTTTCCCTTTGGCTGCCCTTCTGGCTTGATCGGCCAAACTCTCCCTGGCTTGTTCTTCATCGGCTATGGCGTTTTTCTTCTTGGGGATCCATCGCCTTTTGATTTTACCCAGCCGACGGCGTTGTTCTTTGATCATCTGCCAAACTTCTTCTTCCTTTCCTTCACGCTTTAGCCTTTGAATAATTCGTTTCTGCATTTTGGTGAAGAGGTCAGAGGGGCACCATTGGGGGTTGGCCGATTCTTCATCATCGGCCTCTTCTTCATCATAGTAGCCATCGTTCTCGTTTTTGTCAAAGAAGTCTTGATGGATCGGCCCTAGCTGATCATGAATGGACCGCTGGTGCCAATTGAGCCGTATGGCCCTCGGGACGAACCGAGTTGGACCGGTGATCGGCGCTTCGTGTTTGTCCTCGCGGTACTTTCGCAGCGGGCAATTATCCAAGTGTCGGCGAGCCTCATCCCGGTTTCCCAACAAAGGCTGAAAAATTCATAATGCCAATGAGGATCAGCACCGCCTGTGATTCCCGTCGTACCGGTAGCCGCACGTTTCTGGCTCTTGCCGATAAAATCTTTCAAACCGAGCCTCTTCCCGCCAAGATTGCTATTGAGAGCAGCATCGACTGTTCATGTTGATCGGTCGTCGGTCAGCCGATCGGGCAACGGGGCGCACCATGTTGATCGGCGCGGCTTGGCTTCCAGTCGGCTTATCCTCTGCCTTGACCCCTTTTATGTTTCGGCTAAGCTGTACGTCATTCTATGCTGCCGATCAGCTTGCCCAGGGCCGGTTTGAACCATATTGATTGGGAAGGGGTTCCCATCTACCTTCATCGGCCGAGTGGAATCGGCAAACTTGAGTTTCCTGGCCTCTATTGCCGACTGGATCTGCTTCCTGAAAACTTTACAGTCATTGGTGGCATGGGATGTAGAGTTGTGCCACTTGCAGTACTTTTTCTTCTTTAGTTCTTCAGCCGATGGGATCACATGGTTTTTGGGAAGTTGGATCTCTTTCTCCTTGAGCAATAGCTCAAAGATCCTATCGGCCTTGGTGATGTCAAAGTCATATTTTTCCTCTTTGGCCGTCTTCAGCAGCCATTGACATACGATGACCTTTTTATTCTTAGCCCATTCGGCTGCTGCCACCTCTGCGTCATCGTCGTTGGAATCGGAGTCTGATTCAACGATGACTTGAGTTATATTTTTGATGGCCTTCCTTGTGTCTTGAAATCTCTGCTTATGGGCTGTCACCTTCTGCGCCAGATGCGCCAGGCTGTCGAAGTCCTGGGGGGAGAAGCGTTCACGGATCGGCACGATCAGGCCATGGAAGGCCAAATAGGCTAGCTGGGCGTCCGACAGCACCAGGTTGTAGCATCGGTTCCTCATCTCTCTGAAGCGTTGAATGTAGTTTTGAGCCGACTCGTTGTGCTTCTGCCTGATACTGGTGAGGTTCGACAACTTCATTTCATGGTTGCCGGTGTAGAAGTAGCTATGAAATTGTTTTTCGAGATCGACCCATCTCTGAATTGAATTGTAAGGCAATGAAGAGAACCAGGTGAAAGCCGATCTCGGAAGAGACAAGGGGAACAATTGAACTCTCAAGGCATCTATAGCCGATGCTTCGGCGCACTGCGCCAAGAATCAGCTGACATGCTCATAGGTTGACACGTTGTCCTGCTCTAAGAATTCGAGAAGTCTGGGACTTTGTACCGGTTGGGCAATGGAATTCGCTCGAAATGCTCCAGATAAGGATATCGATACATGTTCCCTGAGTCCTTTGGCTTGAGGCCGAATTGATCGCGCATGACGTCCGCAACCAAATCGGCCCAAGTCCGGTTGTCCTGCTGTATCGGCTCATATTGATCATATGGTACGGGTGTTTGCCGATACAGTGGTGGTGGCGTCTGAGGCCTATAGTGATGATCTTGATGGCCCCCTTGATACTGGTATTGGAGCGGGTGGCCAGCGGGAGGCGGCCGATTTGCCGGTGGTGGCGTTGGTGGGCCCGGGAACAGCTATCGGCCACCGGCATTGTATTGTCTATCCAGGCCAATCTGGGCAACCGGCACTAATTGCCGATTGTCGTCGAAGATGTTGGCGATCTGGTCTTGGGGAAGTGGTCGTTGCCGGTCTAGCATGGTAATCACTGGCCTCGCAGCCGATTCGGACGGATTCGGCTGGTTGAGGACCCCTCTTGGCGGCCCTGGTTGCGCTGGTGGTGGAATCGGACGATTCTGGGTGGCAAACGTCCTGTAACCATGAAACCGGCCATCTGTGAAGTAAGTCGGCCCCCGCTGTAGTTGGTCAGCTATCTTGGCATCGACCATAGTGGCAATCATATTGTTAAGAGTGTTGACAAGGATGCCACTCTGGTTGACCAACGCATGGTGCACGGCCGAATCAATTCGGTCTTGCAAAGTATGCAAAGCCAAGTCATCTTGCTCTTGAATCGCTCCTCCGCCTTCTCTTTGTAAAACTCTCTCAAGCGTTGGCCTGGGAGATCTGCTTAACTCCAGTGCAGGTCCTTCTCGGCTACCTGTGCTGTGCGGGGCATGCCAGTTGGTTTGATCTATTAACCAACAAGAAAAAATAAAGATATATGTGTTAAGTGTTAAGTTAGATCCTACTGGATCAGCTGTAAGAGTCAATTTACATATATATGCTACCCCGAAGTGTATTTAAACTAAGTGACTAAAATAGATTGGCTACGCCGAGACAGTATTAACCACTTAATCCAAATATACAATGGGATAATAAATATATGTTTTAACAACCTAGCCGATACCGTAAGTCTAACTGTGAATCGGCTAATACTCTGACTCATCTTATGAAAAGATATTGATCTAAGCTAAATGCGCTAAACCTAGATCAGTCGGCTGTCGGCTATGACTGACAGGCTGATTCTGGCTTTGGGCATTTAACTAGAGCAAGATCTTAATATAAGAGGTGGTTTTAATAAACCTGATAGTAAATATATCAAAAAGAATATTAAAATAGATAAAGCCGGCTGAAACCCCGGCGCTGTCTCTAAACATATACATCTAGCCGAATAGATCATAAAAGCTCTAAAAACGACTTAGTAGATTAATATTGATGCAACATTAAGTATAAAAAGAACAATCAGATCTACTATAGCTGATGTAAATACCTCGAGACGGTGGATATCGCATATAATCTAGGCCAACCCTTAGATCTAGCTCTATCGGCTGCTGATTCTTGACAGAAACGAGCCGATGTCGAGACATATCTAAACATTGTTCTAGATTATATGTAATATATGATAACTAGCAGAGCATAAATCATCGAATTTTGAGTATCATAGCGATGGAAGCACTAAATTCGACGAGATACACCACTAATGACAAACATTTACCTTAATTCGGGGATCGAAACGATGCAGCCTGAAGCCGGATCAAGTGCTCGTCTGAAGAAAAAGGAGGCGATGCGCCGAAGGTTGTATTGATTGTGTGTGTGTATTTACAAGGATCTCGGATCCTATTTATACCCAAGAATAACATTATCCATGCGAACCACGGTCTCTATCTAATCTACTATTTAAAATACGACAATATCCCAGGATAAGGTCCCATGCCGCATTACAATAAACAATCTAAACAAACTCCTAATTTACAGATACAATTGCCGTTACAGGACTCTATCCGTAGATGGCAATGTCTTTTAACGCACAATTTGAGAACCGAATCTTCTATTTATCTTCAAGCACTTTCATCTAAAACAGTTTTATCCTTTCCTCTGACTCAGCATCGGCTATCGACTATCCTTGTCCGATCCAACCTCAGCCGATTTACCTCGTAGCCGATCGCATCGTAGCTGACTTGACCTCTGTTCTTCCAATCCGATTCCATTTCTATCTCGGCAGGGACTTAGGGATTTGGTTACCAAATTTAGCCGTTAACAGATTAGTTCCACACTACTTTAAAATTGGAATTAATGAAACTGGTTAGTTCAGGGGGAATAGATGGGCCTGTTTAACGTGGGACAACATTGTTCAGCGGGGGATAAAACATGACTTAATTTAATCAATTGTGAGAGTGTGGAAGTTGGATCCGGAATCCTCCTCGGCCCTGTCACCCTGCCCTCCCTTTTATAGTTCAAGGGGGCAGGTACAAATGAGCTTGGGGGCCAAGAATGCTAAGACTAAGAGAGACAAAAGGTGGGATACAAGGAATATCTGATAAAGTACATGTTGGTTTGCTAGGTCCTATACACCATGGGTATCTTGTACTCCTGTTAGCCTTGGGATCCTACTTCTGTGCCACCAGGTGGTGTCAGATACTACCGAGCTGTCTCCTCCCTCTTCCTTCGTGCCTCCCAAGTTTCCTCCCGAGGATGCCCGAGGTCGGGCGACGAGTTGGGGTCGAGAGAAGGGGCCGAGGTCGGACTCGGGAGAAGGTCGGAATGCCCGACCCCTAGGGGGGTCAGGCTCTCAGTCACATCCCGAGGACACTCGGTTTGACTTTGGTTGGGGTTCAATCCGAGTTTTTGAGGCACCCCGGGGTGACACCCCCCATAGCAACCCCCGAGCCTAAGGAGGGATGAAGTATCCATCCTGAGGGTTAGAGTTCTTTCGGAGTGTTGTCTTCAATGGATCCTCAGAGCTTCGAGCCAAGGTTTTGGCAGGTGCACCGCTTAGGTGCACCTGCCAGGTGTAGCCCCCGAGCTTAAGGGCGAATGGAACATTCAGCCTAAGGGTTAAGCCTTCTTCCAAGGTGTCGATCCCTAGCAGTTAGTGTGGATTCAAGATTTTGCAGGTGTACCAGCCAGGTGCATTTGGCAGGTATAGCCCCCGAGCCTAGGGTCGGATGGCACATCCGAGCCTAGGGTCAAATCATCAAGAGCGTTTCGTCTTTCTCCCGATGATCCGAGCGATGCTCGAGGCCTGCCAAAAGGGGTTGATCGAGACGAACGAGTATACCGCCTGGAGGCATTTGGTATTTCCTGCTTCGACCGAGGGGTAGGCGACTTGGTATCCAGCCCTAGAGTCGGAGAGTCTACCGCCCAAGGGCAGTAAGGATGGGTGAGGTGTTCAGGGCTACAGGCCCTGGGGCTCGAGGTAGCCTCGACCTCACTTGTGGACTAGCTCGGAAGCCCACATTCGAGTCGTCAAGGTCACCGCCCTGGGCGGCGAAGAACATGGTTATGGTCGAGACTACTGCCCGAGGGCACATGGTAGTCCCGACCTCAACCGGGGGCTACCTCCAAAGCCTGCCCCAAGTCACAAAGAAGCCGAACCAAGGATTGGGAACGTCGCTGCAGCACATCGAACTTTTGGCATCCCACCTTTTCCCAAGTGTCAGGCGGCGCTGACAGTTGAGATGGGAAATGTGGTGTGACCTTACGGTGGGTTCTTCGAAGTGGGCGACAGAAGTTGTGTCGACATCGCTTGCCCTTCCGAAGATCCGATGGCCCATATCTTATCGGAAGTCGACATGTCAAGCTAAGAAGTTGGATGGGCAAGAGGCACTTCAGATGTTCCGCGCTGGTCATAAATGATGACGCACGTTTTCCGAAAACCATGCCAGCAAGCCCATCGCCATCTCTCTATTTAAACCCCATTACAGCGGGCTCTTCTCCTTACGCCATCTTACTTCTCCACTTTGAGGAAGAGAAAGTTCCTCAGTTCTCCCGCCTTCATTCTGCAACCTTCTTCTTCCTCTAAGCGGTCTTAGGCTCATGGCCTCGTCGCTGAGTTACAGTGAAGGTTGAAGTTCGATCGGGAGCCCTGAGAATCAGCAGTGGCAGGTAGGCTTAACCTCTCTCCCTTGCCTGAATGTTTCCTCCATTCCTCTAGTAGAACTTCACCGCCAGTGTTGATGTTGTGGCAGGAATTTGGTGTTATTCGAAGTGGAGAATGCAGAGATATGCCTTCCCATTGTAACGACTGAGCAGAAAGGGAAGCGTAAGCTAACTGCTTCCACAGGGGCAGGGCCAAGCATCCACGGGGAGGCGGGCGGGTAAGCGTCAGGACCTGCTCCCAAGATTGCACGCCTAGGTGCTGTGAACTTCACAGCATCCACCAGGTGAGCACCATGGTTGTGTTTTATGGGCACCACCAATGTTGATAGAGAGCCATCGAGGGTCGACCCTCGCCTTGATGGGTCGTCATCTACTGGAGGAGCTGCAGTGGCCGCAACATCTTCACAGCAGATCCAAGCCCTCATCCGGGACTTGACCGGGGTGCTCGATGACGCAGAAGCGAAGGCATCGGCATTGAAGGCGGAGGTGGCCGAGCTGGAGAAGAAGTTGGCGGCCGCCGAGGCGGCCATAGACAAAACCTTGGCTAAAATGGCCGAGGACCAACCCGCGCGGCTGGAGGTTATCCGTAAGTACTGTCCTCTTCAATTCCTTTGTTGTCGAAGTAGGAGTGTACCTTAGCCGACCTGTTTCGTGACCATGCCAACTGGTGGGAGCCGGTCGACGGCTTCGTCGACTCGGGGACAGCATGAAGACGATCGACAGGAGATGGGAGGTCTGTTCGGAGGCGGCCCAGACAGTCCTCGCCAATATCGATCTGGACATATCGTCGCTCATCCCGAACGACAACATGCTTTAGGCACGTCTACTGAGTGGTCGGGAACTGAAGGGTTACGCGGAGGCTACGCTAGCCGAAAACAAAAACTTTTACCGCGCAAACCAAGAACACTTGCAAGTAAGGGCCGATAGATCGTTACCGATTGGAGTGTGCAGCGGAAATAGCCAATCAGGACTATCTGATCCAGAACAGTGTAGCCGATTTCCGCAAGCCGACAGCCGATTCCCGGGGACAGCCGATTCACTAATTAGCCGATTCACCGATGTAGCTGATTCCTATCCGAATCTCACAGAGTTGGCCGCCCATACGTCGTAAGCCCATAGGACTCTATCCGATCGGATCCCTATCCGATCGAGCCGTATTCGAGTCCAACTCGAATGTCTATTCTAATCCCCTTAAGCGTGCGACCCCGTAGGTTCAGGTATACTCGGTTTCGGCTATAGTCTAACTTAGCCGATCGTCGGCTCGAGTCCAACTCAGCCGACCTGTCAATAGCGGCGCCTAGCAGCACATATTGACACCATAGTATACAAGAATATAATATCGGCTCGAACTGTAATGTGTACACAAATCCCTTTGCCTCACGATACCGTTAAGCTATAGGCAAGATGTGTGCCATCCCTTCAATAGCTTAACGATTCACTCGAACCGTATTGGATTATCCGTCTCGTTGATTGACTCCTCAATCAACTTAGCATGACCATGCATTTCCATAATCCATTACCTCGAGGGGCCCAGAGATATCTCTCCAAAGGAGGGGCAAATTCCATCTTGATCACTCACATCCCACTCCATGTTTCATAGCAAACCCGAAAACTACCTTTATAACTACCCAATTACGGAATAGCGTTTGGTAGTCCCAAAGTAGGCTACTACACATGTTGGAATCCATGGTGATCTCAGGTCTAAGGACTTTGTACCAACACTACCCGAGACCAACTAATGGCACATTAATTCTGTAGTGTCTCATGGTGGGTCTATCCAACAATGTGTTCTCCAACACATGTGTCCATGTTTATTGATTTGGTATCTCCATACCCATGATCTATGAGACATGATCATCAATCAATAAACATGCCGATCTTAGAATCATATTTGTTCTAACAATATGACATATGATCGAGGATCGTTTAGAAATAGATTCATACATAAAGAGTCTCATAAATAAGTCACGTACTTATTGATCAATACAAGATGTCTATTTCATGGAACCGAATAACACTTTATTCATTTATAACATAAACATTGACGTGATATCCAACATCTCCATGTTGCCTCTAGGGCATATCACTAACAATCTCCCACTTGCACTAGAGTCAATCATGTAAGTATCTAATACCCATTGCTCTTGTGTGCGCCTCATGCTTGGCCGAGGGAGAGGTTTTGTCGGCGGATCGGCTATGTTGAGATCCGTGTGCACTTTGCATATCTTGACATCATCTCTGTCCACTATCTCGCGGATGAGATGATATCGCCGAAGTATGTGTTTGGACTTCGATGTGACCTCGGCTCCTTGGCTTGCGCAATGGCTCCACTATTGTCACAATAGAGAGACATTGGACCAGATCACACTAGTCATCACACCAAGCTCACAAACGAATTTCTTGATCCAAACAGCCTCCTTTGCGCTTCGAAAAGCAATGTACTCGGCCTCGTTGTAGAATCAGCAACGTATCCGCTTGGAACTCTTCCAGTGACTGCGCCTCCGTTCGGGCAAAACACGAACCCATTGTGATCTATAATCATCCTTGTCCGTTTGGAAGCTAGCATCGGTGTAACCACTTACAACGAGCTCTTCTTCACCTCCATAGACTAGGAACATATCCTTAGTTCTTCTCAAGTACTTAAGGATATTCTTTACTAGATCCAGTGACCTTCA
The DNA here is from genome assembly GCA_019925245.2 of Oryza australiensis. Classification (NCBI taxonomy): domain Eukaryota; kingdom Viridiplantae; phylum Streptophyta; class Magnoliopsida; order Poales; family Poaceae; genus Oryza; species Oryza australiensis. The sequence continues at coordinate 2,629,610 of JAIFGZ020000436.1, forward strand.
CGGATCGATCGTATCCGCTCGTAGCACCGAAAGCGTACGAGACATCCGGGCGTGTACAAAGCATGGCATACATGATGGATCCAATTGCCGAAGCATATGGAACCATACCCATCTTATTCCGCTCATCATGTGTCCGAGGACACCGATTCTTGCTAAGATTAATGCCATGTGACATGGGCAAGAAACCTTTCTTGGAATCGGCATGTTGAACCTTTTCAACACCTTGTCAATGTATGTACTTTGGCTTAATCCAATTAGCCTCTTGGATCTATCTCTATAGATCCGAATGCCCAATATGTATGTTGCCGCCCTAAGTCTTTCATGGAAAAACTATTTTTCAATGAAGACTTGACGGATACTAGCATAGGGATATCATTTCCAATCAACAATATGTCATCCACATATAAGATTAGAAATACAATTGCGCTCCCACTGAACCTTTTGTAAACACACGCCTCTTCTTCGTTTTTGATGAAACCAAACCCTTTGATTACTTCATCAAAACGAATATTCCAACTCCGAGATGCTTGCTTCAATCCATAAATGGATTTCGTAGCTTGCATATCTTTCCAGTGATTCGGATCGACAAAACCCCGAGGTTGTATCATGTATACGTCCTCGCTTAGGTTTCCATTTAGGAAAGCCGTTTTGACATCCATCGCCATATCTCATAATCGAAATATGCAGCAATCGCTAGGATAATCCGAATAGATTTAAGCATTGCGACGGGCGAGAAGGTTTCATCATAATCAACTTCTTGAATCTGTTTAAAACCTTTCGCCACCAATCGCGCCTTATAGATGTGAACATTTCCATCCATATCGGCCTTTTCTTAAAAACCCATTTGCACTCAATGGTTTTGACACCATCAGTGGATCAACCAAGTTCCAAACTTGATTGTCGTACATGGATTCTATTTCGGATTTCATGGCTCCAAGCCACTTGTTGGAATCGGGTCCCACCATCGCTTCCTCATAGGTCTTAGGTTCATCGTTGTCCAACAACAATATATCACGTTGTTCCTTTGTGTACTGTCGGGCGCACGACGTGATCTTTCATACCTCCGTGGGGCTGGTGTATCTACAAGTGGTGGCGCAACACTTTGCTCCTCCCGTTGTGGTTCCGTGGTCGCCGAAGTGTTTTTCGGTGTTTCTTGAACTTCTTCAAGATGCACCCTGCTCCCACTAACCCTTCTTGAAAGAAACTCTTTCTCCAAGAAGACACCGTGTCGGGCGACAAACACTTTGCCTTGTTCCCGATTATAAAAGTAATATCCCTTAGTTTCCTTAGGATAGCCCACAAAGAAGCACTTGTCGATTTGGGTGTGAGCTTGTCGATCAGTAAACGTTTTACATAAGCTTCGCATCCCTAAATTTTGAGAAAAGACAAACTAGGGGTGCCCTGTCCATATCTCATATGGTGTCTTTTCAACCGACTTAGATGGAACTCTATTTAGTGTGAGCGCATGTTTCAAGAGCATATCCCCGAAGGATAATGGAAGATCACTTTGGCTCATCATCGACCGCACCATGTCCAACAAGGTGCGATTTCTCCGTTCGGACACTCCGTTCCATTGTGGAGTTCCGGCGGAGTCAAGCGTGGAACAATTTCACAATCTTTCGATGATTACCAAACTCTTGGCTCAAGTATTCCCCTCCACGATCGATCGTAGAAACTTGATTGGTTTCCCTAAATGATTTTGTACTTCATTCGGAATTCTTTGAACTTTTCAAAGGATTCGGACTTGTGCCTCATTAAGTAGATATAACCATATCTACTAAAGTCATCGTAAAGGTAATGAAGTACCGATAACCACCTCTCGGCCGTTGAGCTCATTGGTCCACATACATCGGTATGTACGAGTGCCAACAAGTCACTTGTTCTCTCACCGTGCCCCGTGAAAGGTGCCTTTGTCATCTTACCAAGTAAACAAGACTCACATATCTCAAATGATTCAAAATCAAAAGAGTGAAGCAATCCATCCTTATGGAGCTTCTCCATGCATTTCTTATTTATATGGCCTAAGCGACAATGCCGGATAAACGTGGGGTTTATAACATTAGAGAGTTGCCTTTCGTATTAATGTTATAGATGGGAGACGCTTCAAGATTCAAAACGTATAATCCATTCACCAATGGAGCATGAAAATAGAACATATCTCGAGATATATTGAACAACCATTGTTCATTGATCTAAAATCATATCCTTCCGCTTGCAAACATGAAGCGGAAATAACGTTTTGACATAGTGTTGGAACACAATAACAATTATTTAATTCCAAAACTAATCCGAAGGTAGATGAAGTGGTACTGTGCCGACAAGAATCGTAGTAACGCTTGCTCCATTGCCGACGCGCAGGTTCACCTCGCCCCTTCTCAATCCTCTACTTCTTCTCATTTCCTGCAACGATTTGCAAATATGAGTTACGATCCGGTATCAAATACCCAAGAGTCAGTAGGTGAAGTAGCAAGATTAATGTCTATAACATTAATACCTGAAGCGAAGTCGTACTTTGCTTCTTTTTGAGATCTTCCATGTACTTCTTGCAGTTCCTCTTCCAGTGGCTGTCTCCTTGCAATAGAAGCAAACGGCATCTCGATGCCGCCGACCCCTTCTTGCCCTTCTTTGCATTGGAGGCACTCGCGATCTCATCGGGAGTTAACTTCCTCTTGGTGCAAAGTTTCTTGACAGTGGTTTGCGCTTAGCCTTCGCATCATCATCACATGATGACCATTCTTCTCGTATACTCTCCTCACTGTCTTTAGCATCCCATGCAATTCAGCCAAGGTTCTATCCATATTGTTCATGTGATAATTCAATATGAATGGCTCGAAGCTCGGAGGGAGTGACCGGAGAATCACATCGATAGCCAACTCTTGGCTAAGGGGAAAACCTAGTTTTTCCGGACTCTCAATGTAGCCAATCATCTTTATCACATGCGGACCGACGGGATTCCCCTCAACAAGCCTGCATGCAAACAAGGACTTTGAGGTGTTGAACCTCTCGGCCCGAGCTTGGTTCTCAAACATGCCACGCAGTCCCCGAATAATAGTGTGAGCATCGCTGCTCTCATATTGCTTCGAAGCTCAAGGGACATTGTAGCAAGCATGAGACAGCTTATATCTAGGGCATCATTAGTGTGCTTCTCATAAGCCCTCCGTACGGTTGCGGTGGCATTATTTGGCAAATCCTCGGATAGGGTACTTCAAGAACGTACTCCTTACGCTCTTGCTTGAGAACAATTCTCAAGTTGCGATACCAATCCATAAAGTTTGTTCCGTTTAATTTTTCTTTTCGAGAATAGATCGCAAATTAAAGGTACGGGTGTAGTATTAGCCGCCATTTATTCTACAAAAGAAAAAGCAAAGTTTAGCACAATGTTTATGCTATGTCTTTCGTTAAACAATTTAACATTAGACTCCTATTACGTATTTTCCACCTTCCCTCTTGGTTACGTATTGGGTCAAGATCCACATGTTAATTAATTTTCTAGTGAGCTTTGGCATCACCGCTAGAAGATTAATAATATCGGTAAGCAACTCCTTTCTAATCACATCTCTATGTGACTCTTGTTGTTGGTGTGGCATCTCCATGCCCGGCGCCAACCTATGCCCCAAGGCCCAAAACTGCTTTTGATAGCCTTGTTAAGTAAACCAAATGCTCCTACATGTAAATGTCCGACATATACCCCCTCATGTTATGATAGAGAATGGCACTCGCTTTGGCAGACTCACCATTGACGAGCATAACGGTGACGGTGCAACATTTGGAAGGGCATCATTACTACTTAATTTTACGAGGGATGCTATCCTATCAAACAAACATATCACATATATGAAAGCGGTAGAATAGCATGAAATAGTATGGCCCCCTTCACATGGTGATCTCCATCTCCATGTCGGTGTAGAGGATCTCCATCTTCATCACCGTTCTTCCGAGTGCCAAATGCTTGATATCTTCAAACTAAGCTACTACTATAGAAGCTCTAATTGAAGATTACATCGACTCGTAGGTCGTGAAAGAATATTACAAGCATTGCACGTATGAAAGAATATTACGGGGATTGCACATATGAAAGAATATTACATGCATCACATGCATCTCATACATACAATAGGGCCATACCATCTCAAAGCATTCTCTGCAAAAACAAGTTAGGCGTAGAAACGTTTTCTACCTATCGCAGAGATACAGCACTGAGACGACCTATAAGGGGGTACGCACACGGCGGTCCCGCTTACGGAAATTCATAGATCCAATCTATGAAATCGCTTATGGAAACCATATCGGCATAATCATATTATGCCGTCCCGATACACTATCAAGAGAGATGGTTTGCGTAGGCGCGAGGCAGCTAACAAGATTGGACTACGAGATAGCTTCAAGCACAATCACATTATACCGTTCCGATACACTATCAAGGAACGCTATCTCGAAGCCGACTAAAACCGAGTTCTTTGGATATTGCTTCGACGTAATCACATTACGCCGTTCCGATACACTATCAAGGAACGCAATTACCATGAACTCTCCTCAACAAATCCCGTAAAACCGATTGATCTAATCAACCCGTGCGCAAAACTTGTTCCAGATCCAATCTAAAACCCGAACTAAGCAAGTTTAGCTCTGATACCACTGAAGGGTTACGCGGAGGCTACGCTAGCCGAAAACAAAAACTTTGTAGCCGATAGACCGTTACCGATTGGAGTGTGCAGCGGAAATAGCCAATCAGGGCTATCCGATCTGAAACTGTGTAGCCGATTCTCGCAAGCCGACAGCCGATTCCCGGGGACAGCCGATTCGCCAATCAGTCGATTCGCGGAGTCGTCCGGTCACGTTCTTGCGCCTTGCTCCGATGCGCCCGACCACAGCCGATCCGAAGTCGATCAACGGCGCACAACGTAGCAGTGCTTCTACTGGTATCCACACGTCCGGGGACAGAACGCCGAACACCCGTGTGCTAGCACGCGATGCAAGGCTAGGGTTTGGCTCGAAAGTGGGGAGGGTTTTCGTGGAGATTGATCTCGGCGACTTCGTTGCACGCGATGCAATTGACTGTCACAGCTCTCCACCCCTCCCTCCTTTATATAGAGTTGGCCGACTAGGACTAGTGGCCGATCGGGACTCTATTTTGAATCGGATCCTATCCGAATCTCACGAGTTGGCCGCCCATACGTCGTAAGCCCATAGGACTCTATCCGATCGGATCCCTATCCGATCGAGCCGTATCCGAGTCCAACTCGAACGTCTATTCTAATCCCCTTAAGCGTGCGATCCGTAGGTTCGGTATACTCGGTTTCGGCTATAGTCTCACTTAGCCGATCGTCGGCTTGAGTCCAACTCAGCCGACTGTCAATAGCGGCGCCTAGCAGCACATATTGACACCATAGTATACAAGAATATAATATCGGCTCGAACCTGTAATGTGTACACAAATCCCTTTGCCTCACGATACCGTTAAGCTATAGGCAAGATGTGTGCCATCCCTTCAATAGCTTAACCATTCACTCGAACCGTATTGGATTATCCGTCCGTTGATTGACTCCTCAATCAACTTAGCATGGCCATGCATTTCCATAATCCATTACCTCGAGGGGCCCAGAGATATCTCTCCAAAGGAGGGGCAAATTCCATCTTGATCACTCACATCCCACTCCATGTTTCATAGCAAACCCGAAAACTACCTTTATAACTACCCGTTACGGAATAGCGTTTGGTAGTCCCAAAGTAGGCTACTACACATGTTGGAATCCGTGGTGATCTCAGGTCTAAGGACTTTGTACCAACACTACCCGAGACCAACTAATGACACATTAATTCTGTAGTGTCTCATGGTGGGTCTATCCAACAATGTGTTCTCCAACACATGTGTCCATGTTTATTGATTTGGTATCTCCATACCCATGATCTATGAGACATGATCATCAATCAATAAACATGCCGATCTTAGAATCATATTTGTTCCAACAATATGACATATGATTAGGGATCGTTTAGAAATAGATTCATACATAAAGAGTCTCATAAATAAGTCACGTACTTATTGATCAATACAAGATGTCTATTTCATGGAACTGAATAACACTTTATTCATTTATACATAAACATTGACGTGATATCCAACATCTCCATGTTGCCTCTAGGGCATATCACTAACAGGAACTTCTCTGGCGCTATGCTCAAGGAGTGGCCAAGATGGCAGCGATACACGTCCTTGGTGTTGTACAAAAGTTGTACCCCCTGGCGAACATCGACGCGATCGCCGAGGGATGGTCTACCGGCATCGAGTCGGGCGATGTTGACGGTATCTATGCTTCTGTAGAGTTGGCGGTAGATAAAATTGTGAGCAGCATGGTCCTATAGATTAGAAAAACCTGAGGCCTTGTTGTTCCAATCATCCCAGCATGAGCACACCCTCGGCCCCGTCTGTGGAACCGATAGTAAAGGAGGCCGCCGCGTTGACGTTGCTGTATGTTAGGGGGACCTTGGGCCCTATGTATGATCATCACCCCGCGAGAAATGAAGAAAACTTTTGTTAGTCTTCTTTGTATGCTGTCTTCGACTCGCAATATGTCCAAAGTAGCTTCTTTTTCTTGGACAGCCAACACACCACTATGCGACAGATCGTCCGAGCGACCTCGTCCTTCAACAGTCCAAGTTCAGAGCACGAAATAGTCAAAACTCGGGAAGGGCTATCACCATAGGATATCTTACACCGAGTGACCAAAGCCGTCTATGAACCGACGGCCAGAAGGCTTCCAGTCAAACTCTAGGACATCTACGAGGGGGAGTAGATCCTTCCGAGCAATCTCGGCCGTCAACGGACCAAGTATGGAGGGCTGCCGATCAAACTCCAAGTAGATCCTTCTCCTTCATAGCGGGTCGGAGCATGAGGAGACAACCTTCTATTCGTCTCCTGACCGGCCTCTGATGCCGAGTGTTCTTCGGACCTTAACGGACGGATCCGAAGGCTTCCTCGGTCGACTAGGATCGACTCAGCCGAGTACAGGACAAATAGGATGGCGGGGGAGGATCAACGATCACTCGATACGTGTATAACTCTCATGAATAAGCGACGGAAGCCGACGGGACGGATCCCGACTATGCCTCGGGATCTCTGTGTGTCTAACCCTCGAAGTAGAGCGAGTCGGGCCATCAACAGACATTGTCTGGGCGGCTCGAGTCGAGCTCGTGGTGTCTTAGTGATATACAAAGGATTCGGTCGTTTTTGAGCCCCCAGCTCACTTGTCGGCACTTGACCAAAACACGGTTAGCCCGACCCCAGCCAGCCCCGGATAGGAATGAAGACACTACCCGAGGGACTCGGGGCCGAGCAGACCACGTTCAGTCGAAGCGGGTAATGAATGAGCCCCCAAGCAGCTCAAGTGCAGCAGGCGAAATAGCTTCTCTGAAACCCTTAATTAAGGGCCGCACCGCTTAGGCTTCGCCATGAGGGTAACTACGTGAGAAGGGATCAACGCGGCTGGCGATACTGCTCGGGAGGGCTTTCGAGCCCCTGAGCCTTTTTGGGGGTCGGGTATATGATCTATAGGTAGGGTTAGCAGATAACCAAAATTTATAGAACTGAAGGGGTCGAGGCTGGGTACTTAGCTTTTCAAGCGTAGAATCAGCGCAGGTGCTCAATGTTCCAAGAATTCGGCACTTCCTGTCCATCTGCGCGAATCAGCCAGTATGAGCCCGGACGGGTAACGGCGGAGACGATGAAGGGGCCTTCCCATGAGGGTGAAAGCTTGTTCATACCAGTGGTGGACTGCACTCTTCGAAGAACCAGGTCACCGACCTTGAAGGATCTCGAAGGATCAACGAAGCGCTTGTTGGTACTGATACATCAGAATTGCGGCGGCCATACACTCTTCTTTGATGCAATCGATGTCCTCGGACCACATTCATTTGGCCATCCCTTCATCATACAGTTGAACCCTTGGGGATTCGTGAAGCATGTCGACCGGGAGAACTGCCTCCGAGCCCTAGACCAGGAAGAACAGGACCGTCCTGTGGCTCGGCTCGGCTGAGTACGGAGCCCCCAGAGCATAGCTGGGAGCTCACGCAACCAGTGGCCTTCATGCTTCCGAAGTGGGTCAAAGACCTGGGCCTTGAGGCCTTGGAGGATCATGCCATTCGCACGCTCGTACTGCCCGTTGGCTCCGGGGTGCGCCACCGAGGCATATTTGGCCTCGATGCACCTCTCCTCACAGAAATCCCAAAAAACGTTCCTGGTGAACTGTGTCCTGAGGTCGGTGATGATCTCCCTTGGGACGCCGAAGCGGAAAGTCATGCTTTCGATGAACTCGGTCGCCTTCTGGGCGGTGCAAGTTCTCAGCGGCTGCACTTCGACCCACTTCATGAATTTTTCGATTGCGACAAAAAGGTGAGTGTAGCCTCCTGGTGCCTTAGGGAACAGGCCGACCATGTCGAGCCCGCAGCATGCAAAGGACCACGATGACGAGATTGTTTGAAGGGCTTGTGCCGGGAGAGGTGCTGTTTGGCGAAGAACTGACATCCCTCACAGCGTCGGACTAGTTCCTTGGCGTCTTCATTGGCAGTCGGCCAATAATATCCTGCCCGTAAGGCTTGGCCGACTAGCATCCTTGCGCCCGCATGGTTACCGCAAATGCCCAAATGAATCTCATCGAGTATATGGGCTCCGCGGTCTTGAGGGATGCACATCAGGAGTACTCGGGTGGATGCGACACGCTTGAACAGCTCGCGGCCCACTATGACGTACTGCTTGCTGCGTCGGGCGACACGCTCTTCTTTCGCCTTGTTGGGTGGGAGCGCCTTGGTGGTGATGTAGTCTATGAGTTCTTGACGCCAGTCGTTAGGGGTGTCGGTAATGGCATGTATTGACTCAACTGGTTGCGTCGTGGCCAGTTCTGGGCGATTCGGGTCCCTGATCGATGGCTCGTGTAGCTCGTGGATGAAGATCCCTTGCGGCACCGTTGCTCGGGAAGATCTGAACTTGGCCAGCTGGTCAGCGCCAAGTTGCCGTCCTGGAGGACGTGGTGGAACTTGAGGCTGGCGAACTTGCCTTCGAGCTTGTGGACCTCGACGCAATAGGCATCCATCTTCTCGCTTGAACAGGACTAGTCCTTGTTGACCTGGCTAATGACTAGCTTCGAATCCCCATAAACCATAAGGCGCTCAACGCCAATGGATTTGGCGATCTGGAGACCATGGAGGAGAGCCTAACTAGAGAACGTACTTGAGGTACTCACCCTTCGGGGAGACCAAGAGCACGCCAGCCCCAGCTCCGTCAATGCTAAGGGAGCCATCAAAATACATGGTCCAGGTCAGGCGCGACTCGGGAGTCGACGGGAGCTGGATCTTTTTCCATTCGGCCACGAAGTCGGCTAAGACCTGCGACTTGATGGCGCTGCGTGGCTTGTAATCGATGGAGAATTTGCCCATTTCCAAGGCCCACTTGACCACCCGCCTAGTAGCCTCGCGATTCCGAATGATGTCCCTGAGGGGAAACCCAGTCACCACCACCACTTTGTGGGCTTGGAAATAATGTCGTAGCTTCCGAAGGGTAATGAGGATGGCATACAACAGCTTCTGTACTTGGGGATAGCATGTGTTCGACGGCCCAAGGACCTCAAATACATAATAAACAGGCCTCTGGACCGGACAGGCTCGACGCACTTCTCGGGATTAAGCTTCCATTGATACTTGCGCAGGTTCGCGAAGGTCTCTGCTACGCCGGGCAAGAGATCGTCGAAGATCCGCGTCTTGATTACTATGTCATCCACACAGGCTTCAACGTTACGACCAATCTGGTGTAACAGAAGGCCCCGAATGGCGTAATGAAAGACATCTTCTCCTGGTTGGACGCTTTGAGGCCTATCTGGTGATAGCCTGAGTAGCAATTGAAGAAACACAGGAGGGAACAACCCGCGGTGGAGTCGACGACTTGATTGATGCGGAGAAGAGCAAACAGGTCTTTAGGACAATGCCTGCTAAGATCAGTGTAGTCAACACACATTCTCCACTTCCCATTCTTCTTCCTTACAAGGACCCGATTGACTAACCAATCCGGGTGGTACACTTCCTGAATGAAACCCGCATCTAGAAGTCGAGTCAACTCCTTCCGGATCTCATCCTTGCGCTCCTGGGCGAACCATCGCAGTCTTTGCCTGACCGGCTTGGCGTCGGGGGGAACATGAAGCTCATGCTCGACCAACTCCCTGGGTACACCTGGCATGTCTGCTAGTTTCCAAGCAAACATATCGATGTTTGCATGCAGGAAGTCGACTAGCATGCTTTCCTATTTCTCCCCGAGGTGAGCCGATCAGCGCCGTCTTGGAGGGATTGATGTCGGAGAGAGAGACGACCTTGTACTCGATGGAGCCAGCGGAGGGCCTCGACGCTGGTGGTGCCAGACTTGGGTCATCCTCGACCATTGGTGCCTTTCCTTTTGGGTCGGCACGCAAGGGAGGAAGTCCGTCTACCCGGGCCAATAGGTTGGCGGCCTCGCCGAGGGCGAGGCTCTCGGATTCACAGGCGTGGGATGTGGTGACATCACCTCGTATGGAGAATTCCCCGGTGGGGCCCTGGCACCTTGAGAACCAGGTACGTGTAATGGGGAATCACCATGAACTTGGCGAGGGCCGGACGACCGAGTACCGCTTGGTAGGCCGTCTTGAAGTCTGCCACATAGAACCTGATGAACTCGGTGCGGAAGTTCTCCCGCGTTCCGAGTGTCACGAGAAGGGAAATCACACCGAGGGGGAAGCATCCTCGACCCGGGACAATGCCGTAAAATGGCGAGTCCATAGGCTCAAGGGCAGAGAGGGAGACTGCGAGCTCATGAAGGGTCCCTCTAAAGAGGACGTTGATGCTGCTCCCTCTGTCGACTAGAACACGCTTGAGACGCACCTTGAGCACCACTGGGTCCACCACTAATGGGAACCGACACGGCTTTGGGACGTCGGTCCATTGGTCTGCCCGAGAGAAAGAGATCGGGACCTCTGACCATTGAAGGCGCCTAGGTGGGTCAGTCGAGATGGCGTTCATGCGATGAGAAAGGAGCCTTTGCTGGTGTTGACTCTCCGAGGTCGCCTCACCGCCGAGGATCATGTTGACGGTGTGAGTCGGCTCCTGGAAGCCATCCTCCCATCTCTGGTCCCCTTTCCAGCGCTTTGGGTCTGCGCTTCTCCCCTTTCGCGGCCTTAGAGATCAGGGGTTTTGTGCCTCCCGGACCATTTGGTCTTGGTGGGAGTAGCACTGTCGGATGTTGTGGCTTTCGTCCAGATGGAGGAAGCATGGCTTGTCCAGTGCTTCGCCGAATGTTTCCCCTGAGGGTTCCCCCCTCGAGCTTGGTCCCTCGAGGGCCTGCAACTTTCGTGGTTGGTTTGCGTTTCGCATCGTCTCGCCGATCCCGCTGACGCAGGCGGCGATCCGACCTCCTCGATGAGCGGCGCTCGAGGTCGGCTCGCTACTTTCCCTTCGACTCCCTCAGGAGGCGAGAACCAGTGGGCAACATGAGCTGGTTCTCGGCGTCCTCAGCGTCGGCGAAGCCCTCGGCGGTGGTAATCACTTGGGCCGGGGTGGTTGGCTTCATCCGAGTGAGAAAGAGGAACAACTTGGAGGGTCTTCGAAGGCCCTCGGAGAAGATTCGCATGACATCGCTGTTGGAAATGCTCGCAACGAAGTTACGACGCTCCGAGAAACGCCGGATGTAGTATTGGATGGACCCAATGGAGCCTTGCCGGACTCGACCGAGGTCGTAGTAGGTGGCCGGGCGTTGCCATGTGCCATGGCAGTTGGCGATGAAAGCATCGCAAAGCTAATCCCACGAGTCGATGGAGTCCTTGGGTAGACCGGCAAGCCAGTTGATGGCCGTTGGCACCAGCATGACCAGGAGATAGTTGGCCATGACGTGATCGTCACCATTTGCAGCTCGAACAGCCGTGCATTACAGTTGGAGCCACAAGGCGGGATCGGTCTTGCCGTCGTATGGCTTTATCCCCGTCGGGCGAAAACCCTTGGGCCACGTGACCTGCCGGAGCTTGGCGGTGAAACCCACAAAGCCATCATGGGAGGGCGTGGGTGGGTCGGCAGTCAGTCCACCAAGGGGGGTCCCTGAGGAGGTAGAAGAGAGAGCGGTAGAGAAGCTGCCGTCCGACGGATCCAATGGTCGACTCGAGTCCTAAGACGAGCCAAGAACGAGACACAAGGAATTATACTGGTTCATCCCTCCTGAAGGATAATAGTGAAGGGTTACGCGGAGGCTACAATAGCCAAAAACAAAAACTTTTACCGCGCAAACCAGGAACACTTGCAAGTAAGGGCCGATAGATCGTTACCGATTGGAGTATGTAGCGGAAATAGCCAATCAGGACTATCCGATCCGGAACAGTGTAGCCGATTCCCGCAAGCCGACAGCCGATACCCAGGGACAGCCGATTCGCCAATCAGCTGATTCACAGATGCCGCAGCCGATCCGAGTCGTCCGACTGTGTTCTCGCACCTCGCTCCGATGCGCTCAACCGCAGCCGATTCCTCCACAGCCGATCAACAGCGCGCAACGTAGCAGCGCCTCTACCGGTATCCACATGTCCGGGAACAGAACGCCGAACACCCGTGTGCTAGCACGCGATGCAAGGCTAGGGTTTGGCTCGAAAGTGGGGAGGGTTTTCGTGGAGATTGATCTCGGCGACTTCTGTTGCGGATTCGGTTCAATGCGATACAGCAACTCTCCACCCCTCGCCCCTTTATATAGAGTTGGCCGACTGGGACTAGTGGCCGATCAGGACTCTGTTTTGAATCGGATCTCATCCGAATCTCACAGAGTTGGTCGCCCATACGTCGTAAGCCCATAGGACTCTATCCGATCGGATCCCTATCCGATCGAGCCGTATCCGAGTCCAACTCGAATTCCTGTTCTTATCCCCTTAAGCGTGCGACCCTGTAGGTTCAGGTATACTCGGTCTCGGCTATAGTCTAACTTAGCCGATCGTTGGCTCGAGTCCAACTCAGTCGACCTGTCAACAACGGCGCCTAGCAGCACATTTTGACACAATAGTATACAAGAATATAATATCGGCTCTGAACCTGTAATGTGTACACAAATCCCTTTGCCTCACGATACCAATTAAGCTATAGGCAAGATGTGTGCCATCCCTTCAATAGCTTAACCATTCACTCGAACCGTATTGGATTATCTGTCTGTTGATTGACTCCTCAATCAACTTAGCATGGCCATGCATTTCTATAATCCATTACCTCGAGGGGCCCAGAGATATCTCTCCAAAGGAGGGGCAAATTCCATCTTGATCACTCACATCCCACTCCATGTTTCATAGCAAACCCGAACACTACCTTTATAACTACCCAGTTACGGAATAGCGTTTGGTAGTCCCAAAGTAGGCTACTACACATGTTGGAATCCATGGTGATCTTAGGTCTAAGGACTTTGTACCAACACTACCTGAGACCAACTAATGGCACATTAATTCTTGTAGTGTCTCATGGTGGGTCTATCCAACAATGTGTTCGCTAACACATATGTCCATGTTTATTGATTTGGTATCTCCATACCCATGATCTATGAGACATGATCATCAATCAATAAACATGCCGATCTTAGAATCATATTAGTTCCAATAATCTGATATATTATCAGGGATCACTTAGAAATAGATTCATACATATAGAGTCTCATAAATAAGTCACGTACTTATTGATCAATACAAGACCTCTATTTCATGGAACTAAATAACACTTTATTCATTAATATATAAACATTGACTGTGATATCCAACATCTCCATGTTTCCTCTAGGGCATATCACTAACAAATAGGCCTACGTCCAGTGTTTTTTGTTGGGGTGTATGATGAACAGGGTTACAAGTGTGAGAGAGAGTGTGGAAATTGGATCTGGAATCCTCCTTGGCCCCGTCGCCCTGCCCTCCCTTTTATAGTTCAAGGGGGGGCAGGTACAGATGAGCTTGGGGGCCAAGAATGCTAAGATTAAGAGAGACAAAAGGTGGGATACAAGGAATATCTTGTACTCCTATCAGCCTTGGGATTCTGCTTCTGTTAGGTCTGTTAGGTCCTGTACACCGTGGGTATCTTGTACTCCTATCAGCCTTGGGATCCTGCTTCTGTGCCGCTAGGTGGTGTGAGATTCTGCCGGGCTGTCTCCTCCCTCTTTCTCCGTGCCTTCCAAGTTTCCTCCCGAGGATGCTCGAGGTCGGCCGACGAGTTGGGGTCGAGAGAAGGGGCCGAGGTCGGACTCGGGGGAAGGCCGAAATGCCCGACCCCCAGGGGGTCGGGCTCTCAGTCACATCCCGAGGACACTCGGTTTGACTTTGGTTGGGGTTCAATCCAGGTTTTTGAGGAACCCGGGGTGACACCTCCCACATTACTTGAAACCCATTCCTTCCCGGAAGAGTAGTACCAGTAGTTCCTAGGACGTGTGTTGTTTGCTGTGTGCAAGTGTATGGTTTACATTAGTGGTGGGGATGTGACCATACTAGGTTGTTTGCCTAATCAACTTTAACAATAAGAGTACACTCACATTAGATCAGTAATTAAGCAGATTAAGTACACTCACATCACATCACATTAGTTTAACCTCTCCCTGGTCCCCTCTTTTCTCCTTCTGCAGTAGATGGGTAAAGTCAGAGGCAATGTCAGTGGATCAGAACCCCAACCATCTCATGGGTCAGCTCAGAATAACGGTACGAGTATTCCATCTCCTGGGAATCCAACTCTAGCCCAGGTAGTGGTCAATCAAACGTAGTTAATGGCCATGATTATGCAGCAAATGCAACGGCAGTATCAGCAGCAGCAGATGCAAGTTCATATGCAAGATCAGGGTCAGTATCAAGAGCAATGCCAGTATGTTCCGATGCAAGCCCTGACGACTCCCGCCAGTATACCATCAAGTTTCCAGGAGACGATGGGACCAACTCCGCCATCAGGTTGGAGGGAAACACATGGCACCTGTTATGGTTTCAATGAGCAAGGTCATAACGACTCATGGGACATGTATGCCAACACACAGACTGAAGAGGAGACGCAGTGCTCAAGAAAGAAGGAAGACTCCGGTCAACTAATTAGCCAAGAGTTTGGTTCACCACCGTCCAATTCTAAAAAAAGAAAAGTACCAATAGGGAATACAGGTTGTGCCAACAAGATGATCATCACAAGCACAATGTTTACTCCTAAAGATGCTGAGAAGATTCCTCGATGCCTGAGAAAGAATACCTTTCGTGGTGCACGCCAGCTACCCCGACATCTCAGGCTTTACGGTCCGCCCAAGCCATAAGATGACAAATCAGAAGAGATGTCCTCTGGTGATGATGATGAAGCGAACTTGAAAGACGGTAGTGAAGAAGAAATGGAGCTCAAAGCATGTACTCATTGTGAAGAAGTTGGACACATTGCAAGCATGTGCATCCACGTCTGCCGCTATGGTGAGGACACCCATATGCCAGATGAATGTTTTTTTGACCGAAAGAACTGGGGGAGGTCCCCTCAGTTATGAGCAAACATTTAAAATTAAGAGGGGAAAGAGTTTAGGATGCAACCTTTTAAACATAAGCGAAGATGCCTAGACAGCAAAGCCAAACTCAAAAGGAAAGGAAACAAATCTAACTAAACGCGTCTAGCCAAGAACAGAAAGAGGATTTGTCCTAATTTTTTAGTCCAAGAATCTAAAGAGTGCATTGGTGCTTAAAGTTTCTTTTCCAGAGCACCAGCTCGGGATTGCTCTATGAAAAACTTTGTCATTCCTTAGCTTCCAAAGTTCCCAGGTTGCCAGAAGTGTTATCTCAGAAATACATGGCATTGTGGATGCAGAGACCATCTGGGCCATTCTATTCATTATGCTTAGAAAATTATCCCATTGGATTTGTAAGGCGGACCAGCACTGCCCAGCAAAAGGACATAAGAAGAATGTTACATGAGAAATGTCACGTGCTTCTTGTGTGATGGAATAGATCACATGCCTAAGGACTGTCAGCTAATGTTGGTCTTAGATAAGGACAAGGAAAACCAAAGAACATCTCGACGGTCTGTCAGTCAACTTGTGGTTGGTACCTCTAATGGCAATGATGTTCCTGATCTTCAACCAGCTCCAACCCCTATGAAGACCCTCGTGATAATAGAAGCGTAGAAAACAAGTTTCACGAGTCAGTGCACATTTCAGTTCTAGCTGCTAGCCTGCAGACCCAGAAGAGAGCACAGTGTGAGCAATCAGGTCTGATTTACTGCAATTATCTCGTCAGGATATCGTCTCAATAAATGTCCACTTTTGAGACTAGCAAAAGAAACCCGTCGTTGCTTCAACTGTGGGGAACTAGGTCACATAATGGAAGGTTGCCCAATGCTCAAGCGCCAACATCCTCAAGGCCCCAGCATTGTCTGCAACACCATTACTCCACAAGCTGCCCAACTTCAGCACAATACAGTCAAATCCAGTCAAAAGGTACCCATAAGGCAAAAGATACCAGTCATCGCCCGTACGTGCAACCTCCACCATGGCATATTATCGTTGTTAAGGGCACCAATAAAAGTTCCAAGGTTCACCCGTCAACCTATCCCCAAGCTACAGGACCAGCAACAGCAAGGCAAGCAATGCCAAAGAAACAGTGATCCTCTCCAACCACAAGGTCACCATGAAAACCAGCAAGGCATCTCGTGTTGCCTCAGTGCAGATGCTTGGCAATTAATCAGGTCTACACATAAGGTAGTGTCCCCGTTGGAGCACTAGTTTGTAAGCAAGGTTAGATCGAGTCAACCAGGCCTCAGTCACAGGAGTAAAAGTCACACCAGTCAAGACATTTGCTAGTCAAGTCGGTACCAGTTTACAAGTGTTTAGTCTTCAAGTACTTTTGTTTGTACATAGAAGTTTCATGGCAGTTATGTAATAAGAAGGGAATATTGTATAAATTCTGAGACATACAATCTCTCTTCTTTTGTGATTCATCTCGAGTATTCAAAAACATGTTAACTTGTGTAACTGCCAGTGCTAACCAGGAGAAGTAAATGGTTAACCAAGAAAATATGAAAGTTCAGACCACCGTAACATTCGACATGATACGATCTCCTTAAAAGTCAGAATTAGTGGCACCTCAAGGAAATGAGAAGAATGACGAAAAATTTGTAATACCGTCATGAGAGAAACGTCCACACTCTTAAGCTTGGAAGTTCTTCATAGAATAATAAGTGCAACTGCACCTTAGCGATGAACATGGATCAAGAATGGTTATCCTTAGTTCAAGGCGATCGCTACAGTTCTTGGTAACCACTCCGATGTTTCCTAGAAAATGTCATTAGAAAATTTCCCATCAGCTTGCTCAGAAGCGAATTGATCCAAATGTCAAGCTAGAACATCCATCCATCAAAGTATGATTTGGAGAAATCGTCTAAGCGAACCACCTTTACTCAAGGGTGCAAAGCAAACTGGTGAGATCAAAAGCAGGAACCCTTGTTTGTTTCAAAGGCGGTTCCCAACGGCTCTCCAGTTCTGACATTTGTGGGAAAGCAATGTCGAAGTTGGGTTATGTCCGTCTTCAAAGCTCGCAAACGATACAAGAACCAACGGAATGGAGCTCTGCCAATCTTCACTTTGATGGAATGGCGAAGAATCAGTTCTACGGATCAAAGTTGCCTATAAATCAAAGAGGTTGATTATTCTCAAGGGTAGTGGCCTCATCAGTTAAAGACGGGCAAAAGCCTATCCACCTTGGTAAAGCAAGCTTGAAGTCCAATTTGGTTAACCCCGTAACCGTTTTGCTTGGAGGTTAAACCCTGTGAACAGATTGGGTTGCAACCAAAGGAATCAATTATGAGCTATTAACAGAGTTACATTAATCTCAAGTTAAAAGGTTTGAATCGAAGGCACACCCCAAGCGGTCAAGTCAATAGTAGAGCCAAAAGAAGAGATAACTCAAGACACTCGTAGTTCAGCTAAAGGCAGATTAAGTAGTTTCTTGAAACACCTGTCATTCAGGTTAACATCAGTTTGAAGCTAAATTCAGAGTCCACAGTTTCAGGGGAGCCAGTCTCGAGGTTTCATGAACAACTCTGCCAAAGACAAGTCAAAGCGAATTCTCTGAATACCAAAGGTGCCAGTGTAGCTGTGCAGTTTGAGGATCTTTGAACCCATGCAGTCAGAATTAGTCAGTGTGAGCCAATGGAAACCATAGCAGTTAGCAAGCCAACCCAATCTCACCATACCTACTTCCTTTCTAGACCTGAATCTCGGGACGAGATTCTTGTAAGGGGGTAGATTTGTCACAGCCCAATTTTTGTTCGGGATTAAAAATCATTAAATAAATCATTTTCTAGAAATTGAATAAAAAGAAAAGCAAAGTAATCAAGTGAAATTATTAAGGAAATTAAATTTTACTTTAAAAATCATGGCTGGAAATATTTTCAAAATATTCTCCATGCCCTAAAATACTTCTCTGAAATTTTTCGTGAAATTTTGAAGCCCAGAAATAATTTAAATAATACAAAGAGTATTAAGGTAACTATTTAAATAAATAAATTAATTAATCATTAAGTGAGCTTGTGACATTTTTATTAAATACTTTGGGTGCTCGTATATTTTCAGGATATTTCTTGAAATTATTTGAGCACTGAAAGTATTTATAAAAATTCAAAGATCATTTATGAATTAATTTAAAAGGAAAACCAATTAAAATCCTTCCTTTTGTTCTGGGCCGAGAACAGCCCAAAAAGTCCACTCCCAAAAAGTCCACTTTGGCTCCCTTACGGCCTAGCCTGGCCGGCGCCGCCGCATCTCTCTGTCCTCAGCTAGGCCCAGCTGCGGCCCGTCCCCTTCCAGCATGCGCGAAAAGTCCATTTCTCCTCTCCTCGCTCCCGAGCCACTAACGCATGGGCCCCACACGTCAGTCCCTCTCCTCCCTTCCTCGAGCCGCCGACAGGTGGGCCCCACCTATCGGGATCGTCCACAACCTTCTGCCTGCGTTTCCTGGTCGCCGCTGTCGATCTCGCGCCTGCGCCACCGCGTATCCCGTGCCGTTTCCGCTCCCTCTCTGCGTGCGCCCGCTCCGCCCGCACCCGACGGCCCGCAAAACGACCAGGTCCGCGATTCCCGTTGCCCGCTTCTTCCACAACCGGCCCAACCGTCCCGCCGCAAAATCCGCCGGTCCTCGTCATATCCGAGCCAGACTCTGCGCCACCGAAGCTATAAAAATGTTCCCCATGCTCCCCTCTCCGTTTTCCCCAAAACGCCCAAGCTCCCCGTAAACCCTAACGCTCTTCTCGCGTCCCTCCTCGCTTCGCCACTCACCACTGCCACTCCGGTCATGCGCCACGGTCGCCGCAAGCATCGCCGTCGCGTGCCGAGCCTACCGCTGCCTTCCCGCGCCACGCCGAACCCCGGCGGCCACATCCCGCACTCGGGCCATTGCTGGAACACCCCCGCCACTGCTATCCCGAGCCACTGCCGCTCGTTACCATCCCTCGGCCACCAATTCCGGTCACCATGCCACTTCCCGAGCCGAGCCGCCGCTCCCTCTTGCTCTGTCGCGCCTCTCCGCTCCTCGGCCGCATCTCCGCCACCGCCGAAAGCCTCTGGAGCACCGTGCCGCCATGCGCTCGAGTGCCAACGGCCGTTCTCCTCGCCGCTGTTGCCGCGTCGTCCCTTCCCATGCGTCGGTAAGCCCCTTCCCCTTTCCCGCGCTCCTCCGTCGGCGACCATCGAGGCAAACGCGCCGCCGCCATGCTGCCTGGCTGGCCGGCAGCAATCGCCGCCACCCCTTTCATCCTTCGCCGCCCGATCTATCTCGGGACAGATCTGGGCCGTCCACGTGGCCGCCCTTGTGTCGCTGACGTCAGCCCTCGCTTGCGTCAGCCACTGACGTTAGTCCTGCATGCTGATGTCAGCATCCAGTTTGCTGACGTCACCTGCGCCCGACGTTAGCCCTTGTTTTGCTGATGTCATCCCGAGCCTTTTTTCCTTTGAAAAATAATTAATAGTGGCGCAATAAATCATTTTAATTTCTAGAATTCATTTAAATGGTCCAAACTTCTAAAATTCATATGTAATTCATACGAGCCTTTTTACTTTTTATGTACTGTTATTTGATTCTTATTAGGGTTTTTCCTCTTTTTGTGTGCCAGCGTGTAGATTTCGTCATTTTCGGAGTTTGCACTCGCGAGGAAAAAAGACTCTGGAAGTCTGTTTGAAGAAGCAAGCAAGTCACACTTTCCCTGAAGCATATTGATCCTATTTTTACAATTGTTTTACTGTTTGCAAATAAAATTGCATTGCATTGCTAATTACATGAAATGATTGATTACCTATCTGCTTGTTTGTGCCCTATTTACTTGTTATCCATTCCTTTGTCAACCTTGGGTGCTAATTTGAGTATATTTAGTCATTGATGTTGATTTTAGCTAGAATTATATGCTTAGCCATGCTTACTTACTAGTAGCTCACTAAATGGGATAATTACACTATTTATTCTAGTCTCTGATGAGGTGCAAGCTCAAAACTCCTGGCCAAGCCTTATTGGTCATAATTATCTCAACTAAAATATGACTTAATGATGGGCTATGGGTGCATGGTTTTGATGGTCGCACCCATGGCAATTATGGATCGGTTCAAGGGAAACCCTGAAAGAATTACAGCGCTTACCACAAGCAAGAATGGGCAACTGCTTGACTCATAGTATAGCTTTCCTCTGGTCGACGTACCCTAGTGAGGGTGGGCATGATGGAGTTGGGTCGGCCCCAGTTAAAAGGGTTAATCGGCTACCAGATTCACCGCGGCACGCTGGGGGCTGCCCATTTCCTCTCGAGGGGTGGGGGTGAAACCTTGGTGTGGTATCGCTTGGTTAGGGGGAGTTATGCGAAAGGTTTTGTCACGATTTCCCCCTTTGCAGTATCATGGTGGTACTTCGGGGCATGGTAACATGTGTGGAATCGTGTCTTGTGGATAAAGTTGCACACCTCTGATCAGAGTAAAACTATTCACTATGATTAGTCTCACACTACTTAATAACTGGAATTAATGGAACTGGTTAGTTCAAGTGGAATAGATGGTCCCGTTCAACGTGGGACAACGTTGTTCAATGGGGGATAAAACATGACTCAACTTAATCAATAGTTTTATTGTTTTAAACATTAAATGTTTATAACCGCATTTATGCAAAATAGCCAAGCCACTCTTGTCTTCCCTTTGCACCTTTGCATTTCTCGGTGTGGCTTGTTGAGTACGGTGGTTGTACTCACCCTTGTATTTTTTCCCCTTTCAGAAGTGTAGTGCTTCTGAACTGAAGATGGTGCTAGAACACCAAGGCTCAGACCCCAGTTGAGTTTGCCTGTGGAGTGGAGCTAAAGCTTCGCTGGGATCATTTTTCTTTTCCGCTGCCGTTCTTTTTGGGTGTGAGGACTAAGAGCGTTTTTAGTAAGTAATTTTATTTTTATGCTTTATTTTATGTTTGGATCTGTGTATTAATTTGTCATTTTGTGTACCCTGGTTGATTCCTGGACAAGGATTTAATATGCAAAATAGTCTGGAAATTTGGGAAGAATTTTCGGATGTGACATAATCTTATTCGATCGAGCTTAATCTTTACGCCCATCACCGATGAGTACATCCGTGATGGGCTTTAAGTTAAGCCCGTCACTGATGGTATTTTTTCGTAGGCCTTTCCGCGCCGAACTAGATCTCATCTGTGATGGGCATTATATTAAGCCCGATTGAGATGATTCATCTAAATCGGGCTTATTCTAAAGCCTGTCAGGGATGTGCTTTGAAATCCTTTAACAGAGTGCTGATTCAGATATACACATTATCGCGACAAATTTCTAAGTCCTCACTTAGAACCCTAGCATCGGTACCGTCACTCGAAGGCCGTCGCCGCCGTCCCTCGCGTCCTTCCTCGCCGCCACCGAGCGCCATCGTCCGTCCCCGAGCCCGGTGCCATCGTCCTCCCTCGCTGCCACTGAGCCCCCCGGCCTTCCCCGAACCCAGGGCTGTCATCCTCCCTCACCGCCACAAAGCCCCGTCAGCCGTCCCCGAGCCCAGCGCCGCCGTCCTCCCTCGCCGCCACCGATCCTGGCGCCGTCGTCCTCCCTCGCCGCCACCGATCCCGGCGCTGTCGTCCTCCCTCGTCGCCACCGAGCCCCCCTCCCGGCCGTCCCCAAGCCCGGCGCCATCGTCCTTCCTCGCCACCACCACCGAGCGTCGCCGCTAGGTTAGTCCATATCTTTGAATCCATGCTGAAATGTCATTTAGTTGATTGATCTTGGTGTTGTACTATTGTTCGCCTATAGTTAGGCACTCTCGCTAGATTTAGGCACTATATGGTTAGGTGTAATATCTTCCGACCTTGATGTTTTATACTCCTAGATTTAGGCATGCACATGTGTGGACGGAGATCGTGTGGGCTGATGGTTTTTTATAGAGCAGATTGAGGTTCTATGCAATTTAGCTGGTTTAGGCATCATTTAGACTAAATGCACCTGACGTTAATTGTAGGAAGGCTAGATTAGTTATGTTTCACTCAATTTCTTTTATATAAAAATAAGAGGCTAGAAACTAGATACATATTCCGGCAAATATAAATGAATTCCGGCGAATACTCGATCCAATTGTGCACATCCATAATACACTTCGCATCAAGAGTCCCCATTGCCACTGTGTTCTCCATCGCCATGATGATTTCCTTTGGATGATGAGGAGGATTCAGAATCACAACTGATTCTCTCAATCCAAGAAGAGACTTCTGAAGAATGTCATGATTATAGATGTGCACAATTCGATCGAGTATTTGCCGGATATCATATATATTTTACTCTGTTATATTATTTAGTGTTAAGGATGTACAGAAATCCTACTATTAATGATGACTCCTACTGTTAATTTCCCCATTTTGTGATTTTGTAGACTATTTAGAGGATGTCTCACCACGACGAATCAATGTCAGCGATAACTAGTGGGTCCACAAGGACACGGACCCTTAGAAGCCCTCATAAAATCCCAATTGAACGGTACACCATAACAGAGGTGCACCTCCTAGGAGTGTCGTCCGCTCCCCCGAATGTGCCCACGAAGTTCAAGACAATCTGCGGGATAATAGGGAGGAAGACCTTCCGTATTTTGCATGATCACATCAAGGAGTGTTTCGAGGAGTGCCACGTAGAGAAGGAAACTACTTGGCTAAAGTTCAAGGAGTGCTTCGAATATCCTAAAGCCGACGAGGATAGGCTACAGCGGATAACTTTCTAGACGATGGGACATGCTTGGAAGAGCTTTAAGTGTAAGTTGGTCACCGACCACGTCCTCAAGCCCAGCACTTCAGAGGCATTTGAGAAATACCCCTTCATCATGCCAGCCGTGTGGGAGGAGTTCTATGCAAAGAAATCAACTGTCGAATCCCGAGCCAGAAGCGAGGTTTATAGGGCACTCCAGGCTTGGTACGTGCACCCGCACCGGCTTGGCAGCAGAGGATATGCGGGGAAGCAGGAGCAATGGCAGAAAGAGGATGAGATGGTAGTGGCATTGAACGTGCCGCTTCCATTTGCCAATATCCCTCACCCACGTGCAAGGAGGTGGGCAAGGGCCATGAAGAACAGCGATGGGATATTCGCTCTGCCAAATACCCAATATCAACAAGTTTATGAAAATATTGTAAGTGTCTCACCTTAATACGTTTAGTTTCTTTACACATATCGTACACTTGATTTATATCGATCTCACTTATAATGCATAAAGAGTTGGTTGTTGTGAGACAGTCCTCCCAAGAGGCCTGCACCGATAGATGCGAAGATTTTAAACCTATATTTAATGAAATTAATTTGGCCTGGTTTAATGCATTATTTATTTTTTAGTCCTGGTTGTTAACTATAGCCGGGACAAAAAAAATTTGGAAAGAGCGGGAAAATATTTTTAGTCTCGATTGGTGGAAACAACCGGGTCTAAAGATACAAATTTTAGTCCCGATTGTTGCCACCTCCGGGACTAACTATATCCTTAGTCCCGTTTGTCATCACCAACCGGGACTAAAAAAAATTTCCAGCTATTTCCACCTTTAGTCCCGGTTGGTGGCAACAACCGAGACTAAAGATCATATATATATAGACCAGAACTTAGTCGGTTTTCACATCTCTTCTTCTTCATGCGTCATCGTTCTAGGTTTTGCAGGTACTGTCGCTGTTAGTGATATGCCCTAAAGGCCACACGGATATGTTGGGTATCACAGTGAATGTTTATGTATTAATGAATAAAGTGTTATTCTGTTTCATGTTTCATGAAATAGATAACTTGTATTGATCAACAAGTATGTGACTTATTCATGAGACTCTTTATGTGATATGAACATTTCTAATAATCTCTGATCATATATCATATGTATGGAACGATCATGTGTATTGATTGATGATCATGTCTCATGGATCTTGGTATGAAGATACTAAATCAATAACATGAACACATGTTAGAGAACAGTACATGGATAGACCCACCTTGAGACACTACGTGGATTTAATGTGTCATTAGTTGGTCTCAAGTAGTGCTGGTGCAAAGTCATTAGACCTGAGATCATCATAGATTCCAGCATGTGTAATTGCTTACTTAGGGACTACCAAATGCTACACCATAACTAGGTAGTTATAAAAGTACTCTTCAGGTTTGCTATGTAACATGTAGTTGGATGTGAATGAACAAGATAGAATTTGCCCCTCCTATGGGACAGATATCTCTGGGTCCCTCAATGTAATGGATTATGTAAGTGCATGACCATGCCGAGTTGATTGAGGTGTCAATCAACAGATATATAATCCAATGTGAGATCGAGTGAATGATTAAGCTATTGATTGTATAACACATTTCTTGCCTATAGCTTAATTGATATTGTGAGGCAAAGGGATTTGTAGACACATAACATGTTCAGCCGATACGATCTTTATGTATAATTTGGTGTCAATACGCGCTGCTAGGGGACGCTATTGACAGGTCGGTCGAGAAGTGTTCTTAGATCGTAACCAGGTATACATTAACCTACAGGGTCGCACACTTAATGGGTTAGAACAGGTATTCTAGTTTTACTCAGATAAGGCTCAGTTCGGATATAAATAGAGGAGCATGGGGTGGAGATCGTCAACAAGCAATTCACGTTAGACGCGAGTTTAGATCTGCCACGAGCAAACCCTAGCCGCCACCTCCGAGCCAAACCCTAGCCGCGCGCCAAGTGCTAGCACATAGGCGATCGGCGTTCCACCCTTGGACATGTGGATACTGGTAGATACACTGCTACGTTGGAGTGTAGATCGGCGAGGCGAGTTGACGGTCGGGTAATCTGATCGTGGTGATCGGCTACTTTCGCAACCTTCCCGACACACATACTTTGGACCGACTTCTCCAACATAGTCTTCCGCTGCCCCTGCGTGTCAATTGGTAACAATTTATAGTCCCTTACTCGCATGCCATCCTGGTGTGCGTGGTAGAAAATTTTGAATTTATGCTATCATAGCCTATGCGTATTCCTACACTAGTATCAGAGCTAGACCTGTCTAGTCTGGGATTTAGATTGATTCATATGTTGACATGAAGTTGTAATAAATTGGATCTATGCACACGGATTGATTAGATCAATCAGTATAAGGGGTCGATAGAGGAAAGAATTAGGTAGTATAGATTGCTGATGGAAACTATGTCCCTTGATAGTGTCTCGGATCGGTATAGTGTGATTATGCCGATGCATTTTCCATAATAATCTAATATTGCTTGTAGACTCATGAGCATGGAAATTGTGTCCCTTGAGATTGTCTCAGATCGACATAATGTGATTGTGTCGATGCGGTTTCCATACTACTCGGGATGAGTATGAGTCGGACTCGGGATGGTATCCCTTGAGATAGTCTCGTATCGGTATAATGTGATTGTGCCGATGCTATTTATGTAGTCCAACTATGACTGTCATCTTGCGCCTATGCAAACCATGTCCCTTGTGAGTGTCTTGGATCGACATAATGTGATTATGCCAATGTGGTTCCCATAAGCAATTTTATAGATTCGATCTATGATTATGCCATGTGTGTACCCTCTTTTATAGCATCTCAGTATCATATCTTTGTGTTAGGTAGACTACGGTTCTATGTCTAACTTGTTTTTGCAGAGAATGTTTTGAGATGATATGCCCTTATTATATGTATGTGATGTATGTAATATTCTTTCATGTATGTGATGCATGTAATATTCTTTCATGACATGTGTGTCATTGTAATCTTCAATCTATAGTTGTTATTGTAGTAGCTTAGTTCTAAGAAATTAAGCATCAGGCACTTTGGAGAACGGTGTTGAAGATGGCGATCCTCTACACCAACATAGAGATGGATATCACCATGTGAAAGGGCCATACTATTTCCTTATTAATTGCTATTCTTCTTGCTTTCATATATGTGATATGTTTGTTTGATAGGATAGTATCCCTCAGAAAAATTAGGTAGTAATGATGCCCATCCAAATGCTGCACCTGTCATGATTGTGATCGTCAATTGGCGGGTCTGCCAAAGCGGAGTGTCATTGGCTATCATGATTGGATGGGGTATATGTCAGACATATACATGCAAGAGCATTTGTTTTACTTAACAAGGCTATTAAAATAGTTTTGGGCCTTGGGACGTAGGTTGGGGGCGGGGCATAGTGATGCCACCAACGAACAAGAGTCACATAGGGATGTGATTAGCAAGATGTTGCTTACCCATATCACTAATTTTCCAGTAGTGACGCCAAAGCTCACTAGAAATTAGTAAACATGCGGATCTTGAATCACTACATGACCTAGAGGGAAGGTTTAAAACATGTAGTGGGAGTCTTTTGTTAATTTTTTAATAAAAGAAAAAGCATAAACATTGTGCTAAACTTTTCACATACTTTCTGTTGTAGATCATGGCAGCTAACACTGCACCCGACTCTTTTAATTTGTGATCTATTCTTGAGAAAGAAAAGTTGAATGAAACAAAGTTTATGGATAGGTATCGAAACTTCAGAATTGTTCTCAAGCAAGAGTGTTGGTATTTCTTACCACCACTGGTAAAATCCGCAAGCGCACGAAATATCGTTGTAGCACTTCACCTGGGAGTATTTCCAAGGTATTGTTGACGAGAAAAATCAACACACCGACCTGGCAGATCTGCTTAGCTCCAGTGCAGGTCCTGGAATCGATGAAGCGCGGGCGTGCCAGTCAGTTTGATCCTGCCACTGACAAGATATACAAAGCAGCCAGAAGTAAAGCATATCAGCCAATAGGTCAATAACCAATATAGTCGATCGGCCAATTAGCCGATGACGCGATCCCAGCCGATACTGACGCCAACCGATGCAGCTAGGTTTTAAATCCATCGGCTGTACACTGAGCAAACATCTATGTAAAGGTGATCGGTTGATGATAACATGATGATATAGCAATGTAATATGGCACAAAGCAATTACATGATAAAATAGATATTGATTTAAAGATTAAAACACACATCGGCTGGAGGTCCGATGTCATTAAATCCAAATGATTAAATATCCAATGAAGCCTCTGCTGCAATCGACCAGATCCAACTTGTGTACATTCCTTGCAAGCCGATGCGACATCCAAATAACTCACCGGCTGAAACCCCGATGAAACCCTTAGTGGCAACCAACAGGCAGGCTAGAGATTATGGTTCTAATCACGACTTAGTAGGTCAAACTGAATTGATGCAGCACCTAAGTATGAAAATAAACACAATATCTAGACAATCAAGCGATTGACTGATTTTTAGGGTGGTAGATGCCTAAGCTAATCTAATCTAGTAAACAATTTAGCCAGTATCATTAGAAACCCTAAAGTGAGAGACAACCGATAGAACTAAATTGAAATACCAGGACTAGATAACAGATGCATATGATAAATAGGTAGGAAAACATGTTAACCAAACTGGAATAATCCAAGAGGTCGAATGTACTGATGCAGCCTTGGACAACACTGACGTGGCCAATACAATTGCCTGGGCCGGTAGAACATTGGACTTACCCCTTCGCCGGAGATCGAGGCCGATGCAGCCCTGCGTCGGGTGCCAAATCCCACCGTGTGATGAATAAAGTAGAAAAGGTAAAGGATGGCGATGCACCGAATTATATTGATCGAGAGATGTCATACATGAACCCCGGGCTTACATATTTATACCCACGGGCTAACAAAGATCCTAACAGATTACAATACAAACTTTCCAAAAGATAAAAAAGAAACAAACCGAGTCCTTATTGGACACTAATACACTTTCCTAAAGATAAAATAGGAAACTAACAAACTCTTCCTAATTAATAGATACAATTGTCTTTTTAGGACTCTATCCTTATATGACAATCCTCATGAAGCACATCATCTTGATCCGACGGTGTCTCCAATGTTGTCGTACAGGAATCGGCTACATCGGCTTGCCTTGTCCGATTCGGTATCAGCCGATGGACACCTTAGCCGATTCGGGCTCTAGGGCTTACCAAATTCTGGCGTTAACAGGTATCGAATTCACGAGGAGCAGTGAGTATTATCTAAGGGTCAGGTTCATCCAAAGACACCAAGAATATGCTGATGAGGGTATAGAGAGGATTTCTATGGTTGTGGGTCTTGATAGGTGGTAACTACTTTACTTTCTTTAATTACTTCGGGCGTCGGCTTACACTCGGTCTACCGAGTGACTCCGGCCTACAAGCTCTACGACATACCCGAACGTGAAGAATTATAAAGGACGGACAGGGCCATCACCATCCGCCGGCTACCTCTACAACCCGTGGAGTATGCGGCAAACAAAGGTAAACTCTAGCCTAGACACCACGTCTATGCTATCGAACACTACTCTAGTCTCGGCCAAGAACACCCGTCTTCATCAGGGGTCTTAGACTAGAGCATCCACGAATGGATGATGATCCCGTAAGTAAATGCAGTAAGGTAATCACTCAATGTAAAATAATGCAACCATAGTAAATCGTGAACAGTTACTTTATTAGAAGAAGCATCCGCCGAAGTACAAAGTCGGAGGTCAGTGCCGAGATCCCCAGCACTCCTCCGAACTACCCTCACTCTCTACCCTATTTTCTAAGCACTAGAAGAACTACTACTACACCTTTGGAGTGAAGCTTTGATCTTCTTGAGGTGCGTTGATTGAAGTGAAGTTCCCTCCTTAAATAGCTTCCAATGATGGTTGTAATGACGGTTTACAACCGCCATACCTGCCTAACCGCCACTGTGAGAGGCTAAGAGAGTGCCACGTGGTCGATGGAGGTGAGAGGGGGTAGCCATGGTTTGACCGAACCCTGGTTAGCCCCTCTCTCCACCGCCTTTCACTGGTCTGTTACATGTAGGCCCCTAAGGCAGTTCACGGGTGTTTGGCCTCACTTTAAGTCGGTTTCATCTGACTTGTGGGCCCTCAGATCTGCGGGAAGCTGACGTGGTGAGTGTCGATTGGTCGGAGTTGTATTTCTTCACCACGAAAGCGTACTTTCACTTCATTTCGATGTGTTATTCACCTGCATACAAATACTCACCAACACTTGTTGAAAGAGTTAGTAAATAACCCTACCACTACATTGATGTGCATCGTTTATTCTATTTATGCAGGGATTGACGGTTGGATTTTTGGCAGTTACGGACCGTCAACAAGCTCCCCTACACTTAGCCCTTTGCTTGTCCTCAAGTAAATGTTGAAATACTAAGGTGAGTCATGACTTATTTTGGTACAATGCTAACATAGAAGTTATTCCTAAACTTACCCGTATCTATGAATCTGGATGTGTCTACCATGATATCCTAAGTTATTGAATAATGGAACAGTCTAGGTTTAAGACACTTTTATTTCTTCTGCTTAAATGACTTGGGGTTTTTGAGAGGTTTTCAAGAAAAGAAACATAACTTTACTCCTCTGATGAATCTCTCATGTTGATCAATGTGTTTGATTCCTCACCAAGGCAATTCTTGCCTAATTTTCTCTTACTTCTAATAACGCTTATGTGGAGCTCAAGGTAGGGAAAATCATAAGGCATACTTGCATCAAATATTTTGTGAAGTCAAACAAATGATCCAAGAAGAATACTAGTCATGTAATCATGATCAAGCTTGTGCAAATTTATGTGGAAAGAAATATATGAGTGGAAAATTGGAAAAACTAAAAATAATTGGGTTGGTGACTCCTTTGTTTGTATGATCCTCTTCCTTTTTTTTATTTTAGAGAACATGGCTATGAATACATACCCTTTTTTTATCATTCTGCTCGAGAAGTTTTGTTTCTTCTTTGAGCATCATGAGATTTTTACTATCACTTTGTAGATATTCTTATAGCTTATGTCTCATTTGGCATGGGCAAGAGGATCATAAATAATTGGAGTATTTATTTTGTGGATAACTGAAGGTGGATGCAAACTCCCAGAGTAGAAATTTGCATATGGTCGGGAATGGAATATATTTTTGGCTAAACCTGGTCGGGAATTGAATAAATTTTACATGGTGGATATGCACAAGACTTTAATCAATGAAAACATGAAAAGATTTTGATGAGGATCTAACTATTTGACCAAACTCGAAATGACTGCAAGTATCATATGTATAAGGTTTAATCATGAGAATCAACATATGGCTCTAGTGGGAATAAAACATCATCGAGGTTGCAAAGTTATGGTTTTTGACTTTTCCAAAATAAAATACCCAAGCATTTTACGCAGCATGAAACAAAGTTTCCGTTACTAGACTATGTCTCATTAATCAATTACTTGGATAACATGCTTTCCCTAAATATTTGATTTCATAGATTACAAGTGAATGTCATAGGAATAAAGTGTATGTGAGCCAACCAAAATATATCATGTTTCCATGGATACATTGTTATCTTCAAGATCATGCTCATAGTGCTAGAAGATAAAAATTAAGAAATATTGTACTAGAGGGTTAGGAATTGCAAACCTGCGCAATAGGAGAAAGTGGATGACGAGTGGGGCCATGGTTCGGTCGAACCATAGTTTGGTATTACAATAGTAGGTTCCAATCTTGTTGTGTTTCCTCGTATCATCCTGTGCCAAAATGTGCAACAATGTGGTGGTGGTCCGAGAGATTTCGCGTGTCAAAACGAGGGACACCCCCACACTTATTTTTGTACATGCGACTTTATTTGAACACAACACAAGTGGAGACAAGAAAATAATTCTACCAAGGTGACAACGCGGAAAACTTTATTTTATTCCATTTAATTAAGGCGCTTACAATGGATGGAAAATAAGCTGAAAATTAAATATACTAAGGCGCCTGAAAACTAAGGTAACCAAGATAACTAGGCAAGGTCTTTAAGGAGACGGAGCATGATAGAGGTCATCCTTTCCTACGGCCTTAAAAAGTCACTTAGCTTTAGAGCAAAGGCCGTGGTGGAGGGTATTAAAATTAACCTTTAGATCGGCCGATTTGAATGCCACCCATCCGCAATTGGATCACGTAGCCTCCTATTTTTATCTTGTAAGTCTTTTATTGTGGAGGCTAGTTGCGCATTTGAGGGCTCTATGGGGGATTTCTCCCCACTGCTCTCAAACATTCCTGTCGCCTGATAGATTGGAGGTGGCAAAATGTGCCGCCTCACCCTGTTGGTAGTCGGCAAGGAGTCAATGGACTCCGTCGGCTGCTTCTTCTCCGGAATGAAAGCCGGCTTCAACACCTTCCCATAGTCCATCGGTGTACGCACCCCGTGAACTTGGAAACGTTGTTGAAAAGGCGAGCTATCCAAAGAGAAGGATGACGGGCCCGGGTGGCTACCTTCTTCCAATTTGCAGGCCACCGCACCGGCGTAGTGATTCACCGATTGAGAGGATGGACTCAGCGTATCGTCCCCATGGAAGAAATGAGTTTTCACCAACCGTTTGGGCCTGGAGCCGCCAGAACAGGTTGCTCATAGGGGCTGGCCATGCGGGAATGCCCTCTCTGAGACCGCATTGGTGAAGGACTCCGCGTGCTCGAACGGGGGGCCGAGACCGGTCGGCCCTGGTTCGACCAAACTGGGGGTTTGGCCGAACCCCTACCAAGGCCAATCGGCCTCTCGTCGCAATGGTCAAGTGGCATGCTCGCTAGAGGCTCCACCTCGACAGTCCACACTACTTCAAGCATATAGTGGCTAAGGTCAATAGGTGGTTCGCCAGAGTGGACTCTCCGTCGAGATCAAAAGTTGAGGTGGAGGAAGTGAACGGAATTAGCCCCTTGCCAGCCATTGGAGGAGGTGTATAAGGTTTTGGCTAGATGGAAATTGGGTGGAGTTTGGATGAATGGAGAAGAATATATTAGATGGGGATTTTAAAAGAAAAGCCTTTTCTAACTATCCCAAAAAAACCTCGGATCTGGCCAAACTTAAGAGGGAAGAAAGGTGGATTTTTGAGGGAAAAATGGAGCGGAGTGGTGCCTAAGGTGGTTCGGCCGAACCCCTGTGGGTCCCACTTCGCTTCAAATTTTTATGGGGGAAGGAATAAACTAAGGGGACCATGGAAATGCTAGTCTAGCTAAAAGAAAATCTACGAGAACTAAAGCAAAGCATCTAAATCAAACAATTAAATAGCATCTACCTCCTTCTCTAGATTTTCAACAGGATCAAGAAAAACTTTTAAACGATGACCATTTACCTTAAAGATGTTACCTTCGTCATTTTGGAGTGTGATTGCTCCATGCAATGATGTGTTGATGGCAGTGAACTGTCCTTTCCATTTGCTCCGAAGTTTTCCATGACCAAATATCTTGACTCTCGAGTTGAATAACAAAACCTTGTCCCCAGGTTTAAATTCCTTTGGCTTGATCCACTTATCATGTCATCTTTTTGTTCTTTCCTTGTTGATCATGGCATTGTGATAAGATTTATCTCTCCATTCCTCTAGCTCGGAGAGTTGCATCCTCCTTCGGGCTTCGGCTTGATTAAAGTTCATGTTTCATTTATGGATAGCGCAGTAGGCCCTATGTTCCAACTCGACAGGTAAATGACATGTTTTTCCATATACGAGTTGATAGGGTAACATGCCGAGTGGCGTCTTGTATGCAGTCCTGTATGCTCATAGTGCATCGGGTAGTTTCCACTTCCATGATTTTTCCCATTTCCTGAACGGTCTTCTGTAGTATGTTCTTGATTTGCTTGTTCGATGTTTCAGCCTAACCGCTTGTTTGGGGGTGGTATGGAGTTGCTACATTGCGCTGGGCTCCAAGCTCCTTCAAGAAGTTTTGGAAGGTCTTTTCGATGAAATGAGACCCTCCGTCACTTATCACCATCCTTGGTGTTCCGAACCGAGGAAAGATGATTTCATGAAACATCTTTTGGGCATGCTTGGCGTCAGCAGCTCTGCACAACATAGCTTTTACCCACTTGGATACATTATCGATGACCACCAGGATGTACTCGCAATGATAGGATCTTGGAAAAGGTCCCATGAAATCAATACCCGATACGTCAAAAAGTTCCACTTGAAGATTGTATGTAAGGGACATTGCATCGTGAGCACTTATCACTCCATGTTTTTGGCATCTCCAGCACCTCCGAATGAATTCTTTGGTGTCATCGTACATTGTTGGAAAAAAAATCCACTCGGCCATATTTTGGCCTATGTTCAGAATGCACCGTAGTGCCCTTCATACGGGGACGCATGGCATTTCTCGATGATTTGGGTGGCTTCAGCGTCAGGATGCATCTCCTTAATAATCCATCAATGCAAACCCTATACAAATAAGGCTCCTCCCAAAGATGACGACGACTCTCATAGATAAGCTTCTTTTTGTTCCCCCCGGTAGGACATATCTGGTGACTACAAAGTTCACTATGTCTGCATAGCAAGGGCTAGAGTCCGTCACTTTTAGTAGCATATCATCTCATAGGAAGTCATCAATTGGCAGCTCTTGCATGTTAGTACAGTGCATACGAGACAAGTGATCTACTATCGAATTCTCTACTCCCTTTTTATCCTTTATTTCAATGTCAAATTCTCAGAGTAAGAGAATCCATCTTATTAGCCTAGGTTTAGCATCTTTCTTAGTGAGCAGGTATTTTAAGGTAGCATGATGAGTGTAAATTATTACCTTAGCTCCTACTAAGTAAGATCTAAACTTATCTATAGCAAAAACAACAACAAGAAGCTCTTTTTCAGTCGTAGCATAATTAAGTTGAGATCATGTTAAGGTTTTGCTAGCATAGGCTATAGCATTGTGCTTTTTATCCTTGGTTTGACCATGGACTGCTCCTACTGCAAAGTCGCTAGCATCACACATTATTCTAAAGGGTAGCGACCAGTCGGGAGGTTGAATTATAGGAGCAGAGATGAATGCTTCTTTAAGGATATCAAAGGAGTGCAGACACTCATCATCAAAGTCAAAGGGGACATCCTTAGCTAAGAGGTTTGTGAGGGCTCTAGCGATTTGGGAGAAATCCTTAATGAATCGTCAGTAGAACCCTGCATGACCTAGGAAGTAGCGGGTTCCCTTAACATTGATAGGAGGTGGAAGTTTTTCGATAACATCGATTTTGACTTTGTCCATCTCTATCCCTCTCTCGGACACAAGGTGCCCAAGAACTATTCCTTCATGAACCATGAAATGACACTTCTCCCAATTAAGTACTATGTCTTTTTCTTTACACCTTTGTAAGACTTATTCCAAATTCTCAAGACAATGATCAAAAGTTTTTCCATAGACGAAGAAATCATCGATAAAAACTTCCATGATTTGCTCAATCATGTCTGAGAGGATAGACATCATGCACCTTTGGAATGATGTGGGTGCATTACACAACCTGAAATACATCCTTGGAAAGGCATACGTTCCATAGGGGCATGTAAAGTTGGTCTTACTTTGGTCGTCCGGATGGATGGGAATTTGGTGATAGCCAGAATACGCGTTAAGGATGTAAAAGAAGGAATGATTGCCAAGCTGCTCTAACATCTCATCGATGAAGGGGAGTGGAAAGTGATCCTTCTTCGTTTCCTTGTTGAGATTCCGGTAATCTATGCACATTCTTCATCCCGTGACAGTTCGTTGCGTAATTAATTCATTTTGATAATTTGCACGACCGTCATAACCCTCTTCTTCGGCACTACTTGAACTGGGCTAACCCACTCACTATAGGGAATGGGATAAATTATCCCGGTGTGCAAGAGTTTCAAGACCTCTTTTTTCACCACTTCTCTCATCGCATTATTTAACCTCCGTTGAGGTTCCCTAGGTGGTGTGAGAGTTGGATCAGTAGGGATGCGATGGGTGCAGAGAGTGGGACTTGTCCCTTTGAGGTCTTGGAGTGAGTAGCCTAGAATATATTGATGCTTTTCTAAGATGGAGATAACTTTTGAAGTTTCTTCCTCGGAAATCTTGTCACTTATGATGACAGGGGATTCCATATCTCCAAGTAGAAAAGTGTATCGAAGGCCAGATGGTAAGGGTTTTAGCTCTATCGGAGGTCGTGATGGTGGTTTAGATTTGGGGAGCTCGATTGTCTCTCCAAAATCATCTGTTTCTTGAGTAAAGAAGTGAGCTTCTTTCTCAAGGATGGATTCTAGCATCTCAAAAGGAGAAACCTCCAAAACTTCCTCGATAGGCTCATACTCAAGATAGGGTTCGACTATGGTGTTCATAGCTCTAGAAATAGGAATGGAAAATGCCCCTGTCTCAAGTTTAATATTGAGGACTCCTCGTGTCGGTGCATCTAAGAAAAGTTTTTCAAACGGATCCCCGATTAGAATGTCGAAGTCTAGAGCTTCGAACACATGAAAGTCCAGGATTGCCTCAATATTCTCGTGACTTACAATCACTTTTTGAAAAATCCCATAACTTTCTAAAAGAGCTCTAGAAGGAGTTTTGAAATTTTTATTGGTTGGGGTCAAAGGTTCGTCACCTAGAAGTGCGAACGGAAAGGAGTCGAAAATGATATTTGCCCCGATGATGGGATTCTAGAGGACCTCAACCAGACTTCCCCTTATGTCGCAATGAATTGTTGACGAAGCTGAACTAATCCGAATTACTTCAGATGACGGCTCATACTCTTTCAACCACTCATGGCTCATAATGTATGTTAACTCCTTCACAGTCTCCCTAAGAAATTTATCCTTGAGAGGCACAGGAGGAGTAACTGGAACTGGTGGTCCCTTTTTGCAAAAGAAATTCGAGGTGTTTCCATAATCTTCAAAAAGATCATCCTCGAATAAGAAAGACAACTCCAAAGGTTGAATTTCTTCTTCCTTTGGTGTTTCTGGTTCGGGCGAGGATTCTACAGCCAGATCTTGAGAGGTATATGGTAAAGGATTGGATTCGGCTTGAGAATGGTCCTTGTTGCTCGCCTTGACTTCTTCGGACGGAGGTTCATGATATTCTTCGACGAAGGAAATGTTTTCTAAAATATGGTTTAGAATTTTCTATTCTTCCGTCAGAGTTTTATGTGAGAAAGAACTGTCGGCTGACATGTCAAGGTATAAGGCAGATTCCTTGCCAAGACCTGACCAAAAATGTTGAAGCAAAACATGGTTGGGTAAAGACAAGTCAGGGCTGGATTGCATTAGAGTTAAAAATCTAGCCTAGGTTGCACCTATAGTCTCCTTCTCACTCTGCCGAAAGCTGAGAACTTCTACTCACGGAGATGTGATACGGGTTAGCGGGAAGAAAGTGAGACTAAATCTATCTCTAAGTTCCTCCCACTCACTGTTAGCACTTTCTACGGTAAGAGTGTACCATTGCTTCGACCTTTCGGTGAGCGAAAAGGGAAACAACTTCCACTTCAAAGTTCTTTGTGTCATGCGTAGAATCATCAAACATGAACACAGTTGCTCGAACTCTTGCAGATGATGGTATGGGTTTTCATTATCATGCTCCCAAACCATGGCGATAAAGCCAGGGCGAAGTTCATAGCCAGATGAAAGAATTGGCTCAGAGGATGATGGTGGCTCATAGAACTCGCCCTTCGGAGCGGATAGGCTTTGGATAGATTTCTCCATAATCTAAAAAGGAAAAAGACAAAGGATACGAGGATGACCTAGGCTCTAGGATAAAACAGCAACCGTTCCCCGGCAACAGCACCAGAAATGATTGTTGGTATTTCTTACAACCACAGATAAAATTCATAAGCGCACGGAATACCGTTATAGTACTTCACCTGGGAGTATTTTCAAGGTATCAAATTCACGAGGAGCGGTGAGGATTGTCAAGGTACCATTGCTTCACCCTTTCGGTGAGCGAAAAGGGAAACAACTTCCACTTCAAAATTCTTTGTGTCATGCCTAGAATAATCAAACATGAACACAATTGAGGTTCATCCAAGGACACCAAGAATATTCAGGCGAGGGTATAGAGAGGATTTTTATGTTTGTGGCTCTAGATAGGTGGTAACTACTTTACTTTCTTTACTTACTTCGGGCGTCGGCTTACACTCGGTCAGCCGAGTGACTCCAGCCTACAAGCTCTACGACGTACCCGAACGTGGAGGAATAAAAAGTACGGACAGGGTTGTCTGTCACCACCTGCCGCCTACCTCTACAACCCGTGGAGTACGCGTCTAGACACCACGTCTATGCTATCGAATACTACTCTAGTCTCGGCCAAGAACACCTGTCTTCATCAGGTGTCTTAGACTAGAGCATCCATGAATGGACGATGAACAACAGGACCACAACAGGATGAACAAGATGTTGTACCACCTCTTGTAGATACATCAGCCCCATGTAGGTCTAAAAGATCGCGTCGTGCGCCTAAAAGGTACATAGGCATGGAACAATGTGATATATTGTTGTTAGACAACGATGAACCTAAGACCTATGAAGAAGCGATGGTGGGACCAGATTCCAACAAATGGCTTGGAGCCATGAAATCCAAAATAGAATCCATGTATGATAATCAAGTTTGGAACTTGGTTGATCCACCTGATGGTGTTAAAACCATTGAGTGTAAATGAGTTTTTAAGAAAAAGACAAATATGGATGGAAATGTTCACATCTATAAAACTCGATTGGTGGCGAAGGGTTTCAAGCAGATTCAAGGTATTGATTATGATGAAACCTTCTCGTCCGTCGCAATGCTAAAGTCTATTTAGATTATTCTAGCGATTATGAAATATGGCAGATGGATGTCAAAACGGGTTTCCTGAGTGAAAACCTAAGCGAGGATGTGTATATGATACAACCTAAAGGTTTTGTTGATCCACAATCGCCTAAAAAATATGCAAGCTACAGAAATCCATTTATAGATTGAAGCAAGCATCTCAAAGTTGGAATATTCATTTTGATGAGGTAATCAAAGGGTTTGGTTTCATAAAAAATGAAGACTAGCCTTGTGTTTACAAAAGGGCCAGTGGGAACACACTTGTATTTCTAATCTTATATGTGGATGATATATTATTGATTGGAAATGATATCCCTATACTAGAATCCGTCAAGTCCTCATTGAAAAATAGTTTTTCCATCAAAGACTTAGGGGAGGCAACATACATTCTGGGAATTAAGATTATAGAGATAGATGTAAGAGGCTAATTGGATTAAGCCAAAGTACATACATTGACAAAGTGTTAAAAAGTACATGCATGAATCCAAGAAAGGTTTCTTGCCAATATCGCATGGCATTAATCTCAAAAAGAATCAGTGTCCTAGGACACCTAACGAGCAGAGTAAAATGAATATGGTTCCATATGCTTCGGCAATTGGATCCATCATGTATCCTATGCTTTGTACACATCCAGATGTATCGTACGCTTTAAGTGCTATGAGTAGATACTAGTCGGATCTAGGTGAAAGCCATTGGATTGTCGTAAAGAATATTCTTATGTACTTGAGAAGAACAAAGGATATGTTCTTTCTCTATGGAGGTAAAGAAGAGTTCGTTGTAAATCGTTACACCGATGCTAACTTCCAAACAGACAAAGATGACTATAGATCGCAATCTGGGTTTATGTTTTGCCTAAACGGAGGCGTAGTCAACTGGAATTCCAAGCAGGACACTGTTGCTAATTCTACAACAAAGACCAGGTACATTGCTGCTTCTGAAGCTGCAAAGAAGGCTGTTTGGATCAAGAAATTTGTTTCTCAGCTAGGTGTGATGACTAGCACTGCTGGTTCAATGTCCCTCTATTGTGATAATAGTGGAGCCATTGCGTAGGCTAAGGAACCTAGGTCACATCAGAAGTCCAAACACATTCTTCGGTGAAACCATCTTGTGGGGAATGCCTCCTCGTGTAGCCCATGCTAAGGAAAAGAGGTCGGGTAGGTTGGACCAGGACTCCTCGGACTAGGGTCGGAAGTCAGACCTCGAGCAAGGATGACTAGCCCGACATCTACCCTCTGGCCCGACCTCAGCCCCTTAGCTCGACCTCTACGCACGGCTCTAACCTGAAAAGGGCAAGCCTTCCCCCTTGGGAAGGAGGCTTCCTTGACAAGCCTGCAGATAAGACAAGGAGGGACAAGCCGACAGAGGATGATGTCACCCGGTAAGACTGCGCACAAGATGCCTACAATGAGCGGATCCCAAGAGGATTTCGTTTTGCTTTTCAACTTTAGTATGTATTTGCTTTTTGCTTTACAACCAAGCTTTCTTGTGCCCCAAGCCCCCTGTAACTGCCCTCCTCAGACTATAAAAGGGAGGGAAGATCCCCAGGCAAGGGGATGGCAACCAAGAACACTCTTCCACACCTCTACTAAGAGCCCTAATCTTTCATCACCCTAACACAGAATACAAGAGTAGGCTTGTTATCCTCCGGAAGGGCCGAACCTGTCTAAAAAACCTTTGCTGATATTGTCCCGAGTCGACCATCAAGTCCATTCGTAGACATTTCGACCATTATTTCACCTCCTCGGGTAGCCCCCTTGGAGGACTGCTTGACACCACGTCGACAGTTGGCGCGCCAGGTAGGGGCAGTCTTCACCTTTTCGAGTAGTTTTGATGGCTATTTTGTTCTCCTCCAACTTCACGGCTCCCACAGGGATGATGTTCGTCTTTGGCAGCCTGGTCTTCCGCTCTGACGACTTGAGCCGCCTCACCCTCTCCCGAGAGGCTTCTGGCGAGCTAGAGCACGCTGCCACGCTGCGACGCACGACGAGGGTGGCGTGGCGCCCGGCTCCCCGCCCTACGTCCTCGACTCCGATGGCCCGCCCGGCCATGAAGGCCTGGCAGCCCAAGCCCTCGACTGCCTGCATGGCGGTCTCGAGGGCAGACTCTGTATCATGGGAGAATGACGCTGATTCTACACATGAATAGCTACGTATCTTGTACTCTACTCTTTTAATGAAGCAATTCATTTTTCATAGTTTTTTCCTTGGTCCGTTTCGCTGACCCGCTCTCCTATCGACCACCTGGTGGCCTGCTTACGCTCAATAACTTCTTCGCTACACTCACGGTCCGCCTTGAGCTATGCAACCCTGACCCCTGATGGTCAAGATTCTGCGCAAGAGTCCGCCTCTCCGGAAGGGAGCCTATTGAGTACGCCTGAGCTGCTCGGGGGCTCGGCCATCCGTTGACCCTCTCTCCTCTTGACCCTCGGGTGGCCTGCGCACGCTCAATAACTTCTACGCTACGCTCACGGTCTGCCCTGAGCTATGCGGCCGTGAACCCTGATGGTCAGGGTTCTACGCGGGAGTCTGCCTCTCCGGAAGGAAGCCTATTGATTACGCCTGAGCTGCTCGGGGGCTCGGCCGTCTCTCCCATAGTCTCTCCGTGTTCCTATTCACAACTTATACGACTAGATGCAAGGGCTCGGCCTGATGCCCCTCGGATAAAGACAGGGCACACTTTCTACCGTAGCAAACTAAGGTCGGGACCCGACACAAGACAGTCAAAACACGAGACGAATAGAGAACTTCAAATTTACTCTCCGATATAGCAGACTTAAAATTCCATTACATTAAAAGGAATGACAATGTTTTTTACATGGACTTTTGACTCTCTACGTTTCCTAAAAGGTGAGGCCCTCGGTAATCTTTTTGATGGTCGACTCTACCTCGGCGTAGATGTCTCCGATGTTCGCCTCGGACACGCCCTCAGGCCAACCCTCACCAACCACCATCAGCCTGCGGGCTATGGTCTCTACGACTTTGCCGACCACCATCAACGTCCGAGCTACGGTTTTTCCGACCTCATCGAACACCATTAGCCTCCGGGCTACAGACTCTCCGACCTCGCCGAGCACCATCAGCCTCCGGGCTACGGACTCTCCGACCTCGCCGACCACCATCAGCCCCCGGGCTACGGACTCTCCGACCTCGTCGACCACCATAAGCCTTCGAGCTATGGTCTCTCCGACTTCACTGACCACCATCAGCCTCCGAGCTATGGCTTCTTCAACCTTGACGACCACCATTAGCCTCCAGGCTTTGGTTTCTCTGACCACGCCGACCACCATCAGCCTCCGGGCTATGGTCTCTCTGACTTCTCCGATCACCATTAACCTTTTGAGCTATGGTTTCTTCGACCTCGCTGATCACCATCAGCCTCGGAGCTATGGTCTCTTCGACCTCGCCGACCACCATCAGCCTCTGAACTATGGTTTCTCCAACCTCGCCGACCACCATCGGCCTCCGGGCTATGTTTCTTTCGGCCCATTGGCCAACACTAAGCCAACCATATGATTTGAAAACTATCGAAGAATGGTGCATGAGGCTTGACCCTAGGCCCGAATGTATCATCCAACCCTAGGCACGGGGGCTACACCTGGCAGCTGCACCTGATCGATGCCCCTACCCAAGCATGCTCAAGAAGCTTCAAAGACCGACCAAGTATCCAGCTCCAAAGAACTTGGATCCTAGAGCCCAATGTCTCATTTGCCCCTAGGCTCGGGGGCTATTGTGGGTGATTGTTGATGAGAAATCTCTTTCACGCGCTGGCCTGGGAGATCTGCTTAGCTCCAGTGCAGGTCCTCCTCGGCTGCCTACGTTATGCAGGGCGTGCCAGTTGATTTGATATGTCAATCAACAAGAAAAACAAAGGAATATGCGTTAAGTGTTAGGTTAGATCCCCATGGGATCGGCTGAGGGAATCCATGAACATATATATGCTATTCTAAACCATATTTAAGCCAAGTGACTGTAATGGATCGGCTATACCAAGACAGCATCAGCCGCTTAACCTAGATACAACAAAGAATAACAAATATTTGGATCGATAACCTAGCCGATACTGAAAAGCTAACAAGGAATCGGCTAGTACTCCGATGAATCTTATAGAAAGATATCACTCCTAAATCAAACGCATAGCCTAGATAAAAATTGGTTCTCCTCCCTCAAGATGGCATCCAAGACTGAATCGATAATCTTTGGAGATGCTTCTACAAGTGTCGTTCTCGCTACCGGATCAGTCAAGGTAAGTGACAAATTTGAATTGAAAGAGGTAGCTTTAGTCGAGGACTTAAAGTATAATTTACTTTCGGTTTCACAAATTGTTGATGAGAATTTTGAAGTTCACTTTAAGAAAACTGGAAGTAAAATATTTGATTGTTGTGGTGATTCTGTGTTGAACATTTCTCGTTATGGGAGAGTTTTTAAAGCTGGTTTTGGAAACCCTATTTCTCCCATTGTTACATGTTTAGTTACGAAATTCAACAAAGATGTAATGTTTTGGCATCGCAGAATTGGACATGTTGGTTTTGATCATTTGACTAGACTAAGTGGTTTGGATCTTGTTCCATATCATTGCAAGTTGATTCCACCTCGGTACTCAAAGGTCGAAATTGAGCAGGTGGAATGAGGCTTTCATGATCTCGAGCTGGACATCCCCGAAGGAGACGAGGAGACGAAACTAGAAGACACAGTCCACGGCATTATACTATGGTGCAAGCACTTCATCGTGTTTCTCGGGTGAGAAGCGGCATCCCATCCTCCGTCTCCTCTGCCTGCACCGTCTACTTCGCGTGGAACGTCTCCACCGCCTCCTCCGCCTCCTCCGTTTCCTCCGTGAGCACCGACTCCTCAGTGGGCACCGATACCACCGTGGGCACCTACACCTCCATCAGTTGCCAAGTCATGCCCGACTCGTCTTGCGCCGTCAATGTCAACAAAACACACAAAGAAGCCAAGACTTGACGCGCCAAGGCTCCTCGCTCTAAAGAAAAGGGCATATGACCGTATTGTCGAGGAGGTTGACGAGATCGTCACAGTGGAAGTGAAAAGGTAATTCATGCCATGGAGTCCTAAAAAGAAGATTTCTATGGACCTGACAGCTGAGGAGTTCTTTAAGAATATGATCACATCGGTTAAAAAGACCTTACTGTTGGACTATGATCGATCAATTAGGAAGTCTTTTTAGAAGCCAAAAGAAAATTCGAAAGATGTCCCTCAGCTCGGAAAGCAACCATAACAAGAGCTTGAACCATTGCTGCCACCTGGTGAAAAGGAGCTAAGACAATTTATGGCAAAGACGGGACTAAAGAGGGAGCAACTGTTTGGAGGTGCACCAATCGAAAAGACGATAAAAAAGGATTTGAAATACAAATTTACCCTTGGTGAACCTCTTATCAAGCCTTATCATGTGAACACACTCTCTACATAGATGTACCAATTCCATCAATGGTACATGGAAAATTCAGCCAAAGGTAGACAAATGTTCGGAGTGCAGATAAAAGATGTAGATTACTTGCAAGTTGAAAATATTTTGTGGATCCGCTACGAGGATGTATTCGACCTCTACCAACTAGACGCCCTCGACGTCTCTCTTCTCAGCTGTTGGGTTTTGTAAGTATCGTTTTGTTAAATTTGTTTCATTCCTTAGCTCATTGTATGTAGCTGATGAAAAATCCTTTTATCCATTGTAGAATGGAGATTAAAATGTGTCGTAAGCAGGGATGTTTCAACATTGGATTCATGGATCCCCCACAAAGTTAACACGGACATGATATAGCACTTTGAGCAAGATATAGAGGACAATATCGTCCATTTTCTAGTGCAGCAACATTACAAACATTCATACTATTGTCGTACAACACAACGTGGGTTTTTACTACCTTTCGTAGCAATTTCTTTCTCATACAAATACAGTTTCATATATATCATCTCACACAATTTGCAGATTCCACTGGGTCCTTTTTCTTTTTGACCTTTCCTCATGCAAAATCTATGTCTGACTCAATGGATAAACCAGAGTCTACCTTCGCAAAGTTTTTTTAAGTGATAGACAAGTAATGCCATCTATTCCACGTCATTATGAATGTTGCTATTGCTACTATGCGGATCTCAAATAATTATTCATAGCTTACAACTGTACATAGGGCATGGGCACGGTTCCGTACAGTGGTCCGTGGGGTTTGGAAAAAAAAGTTGTGGTGAGGACGAATTTTCCGGTGAGTACATGCTCCAAAATTATATTGAATCATTAATTTGTTTTAAAATAGAAATGTATATTAAATCCCTCATCGTTTCTCCTTTAGTGCGC
The DNA here is from genome assembly GCA_019925245.2 of Oryza australiensis. Taxonomy (NCBI): domain Eukaryota; kingdom Viridiplantae; phylum Streptophyta; class Magnoliopsida; order Poales; family Poaceae; genus Oryza; species Oryza australiensis. The sequence continues at coordinate 2,673,970 of JAIFGZ020000436.1, forward strand.
AAAACAGGAGCAGCGACGAACTTGTGCGGCTACTACGTCTACGAATATACTCACCACCAAGATAACTAAATCAAATCTGACAAGGATCTGGATGTATGTAAAAATCATTTATACATTATGTCTTGATTTTTTATTAATTTCATATATTTATTTCTTTTTTAAATGATAGATTATTTATATGAGGGACACACTCTCCCACGATGATTTTCAAAGGCTATTAAAGAAGAACCGATGGGATTTGTCAATGATCGATTATTGATCCCATTGGAGAGTTCCACTACGATGGAAATACAATTCGTCAACCCTACCCCACGACTTATATTTTGTAATATACGATACAGAACATTAGAAACCAAGAAGGATTGTAATATATGTATATATTTATATGTGTGTGTATATATTTTGCTTAAGTGCATATATATGTGTGTAAAATATGTATTATACATATATATGTAATATATGTATTTATACATATATATGCATTAGAAATTAGAAATTAAGAAGGATTGTAATATATGTATATATTTACTTAAGTGTATATATATATGTAAAATATGTATTTATACACACATATATATATGCATATATATATATTGCATATTGCATATATATATGTATAAATATATATTACATATATACATATTATTTATATATATATATATTATGCATATATGTATATTTACACATATATATGGATAGTATATAAACAAGCATCAAGTAACAGAAACCAGTCCCAATTATTTGAACCGAGACTAAAGATTTAGCCCGTTGTACTAAAAGAGTTTGTAAACTGAGACTATAAAAGATTTTCCTAGCAGTGATCTAATTTGTCTTTGAGTTAAAGAAAATAAACAAGTACGGGACAAGTTTCCAACTGTCTGAAAAAATATCACCAGAATTAAATGATAGGACATTCTATCAAGTAATTCTATATCGTGATCCTACTACAGTACTTCTGATCAATGTGGATTGTTGATGTACGTGTCGCATTGTCTGGTGCTACCTTAGTACAACTCCCCTTCATCCTAAAATAAACCAAACTAATATAACAAGTTGTAGGATCAAACACCCAAAACTAAGCCAACAAAGGGAATGAATGGTTGGTATACCCTAAAACCAAACTTTTAGCAGAAATAAAAATTACCCTCGAATTTCGATGTAGATCAGTCTGACCGAAGTTGTTGCGTCGGTCTGACCGTCCAAATACCTTCGGTCTGACTGACGGTGTAGACCTGATCCGACCGCTTGATGTTGCTGAATCGCCAAAGTTGCCTTGCATCGTGTGCCGATCTGACCGCCGTGCTCCAATCGGTCTGACCGGTGAGATGTCGCCGGTCTAATCGCCAGTGTTCCTTCGGTTGGACCACCGCATCCAAGAAAACACAAATCGAAGAACTCTCAAAGTAGATTGAAAATATATTACTTCTCTCTCTGTTTACAAAGTGCAACAATAGCACTCACAAAATTTCGACAAAACTCGAAACCCTAACTTTCTCGCAACTCAACTCTCTCTAAAATGCATATTGGTAGGCCACACCCTCCCTCTCTATTTATATATGAGGTAGGCAGCCTAAAGCTATGAATCCAACTCATACAAGAAATCCTAATCCACTAAAAAACCTTCCTGTACAATAAACAAACTTTACAAACTCCAATTATAACAATTTTGGACTCTATCCAAATTATAACTCCGTATCCCATACGCACACAATATCTCCATCGTATGCCATATGGAATCTTCACCACCCACGTGTATCAATCTTTAGCCTAAGTATGCTGCATGATATCTGACCGTTCAAACATCACATTATCTCCAAGTTGACTCCCAATCCATCACCGGCAATACTCCCCCGAGACATAAAGATTACCTACACATAAATCAAACAAAGAAACCATATCCGAGCACAAGCTATCTTCAACTTGACTCATTGCTAGCACACAATAGTATTACATACGCATAGTATCTATCTAGAAGCCATAAACACGAAATAATCATGGATATCCAATGAAACAATCTGAAACCGAAACCGACACAGAGTCGGCTAGTCAGACCTCAGGCTTATCGGTCTGACCACACGAAGACCTCTGGTCTGACCGGCAGCACAAGCCTGGTCTGACCGGACCACAAAACAACAGTCCCTATTCACCGTCTGAAAATTCCAATTATCTCGCCAATAATCTCCAAATATCAAAACCAATAACCACAGATGTCAATTGTTTATCGCCATAGAAGAATCAAACACACTTTGATTTTACAATCTCCCCTTGATGAACACATTGGCAAACCTATAAAAAATGTTTTGTTTTGGTGTGTGGAAAATTAAAAATAAAAAATTATAAAAAACATCGGAGTGCTAAAAAATTTAAAGAAAATTTCTCCCCCTTTCAAAAAGAAAAAATATCCCTTTTGACAATGATTTCATCAAGCATAAGAATTATGTACATCAATATTCAAGAGCTTAGCATCATACCTATAGCAAGTCATGTCATTGTTGCAATAATAAGAAGATAAACCCATCAATTATATAACAAATATGCACTAGAGTGTAATCATGAATCAAAGATTTTATAATTAAGATCAATAATGCAATCAAAATTTATGAATTCAAACAGTTTATAATGCAACATCTTTACAAGCACATAAGTCAAAAAATAAACCCAAACATATATACTTATTGCAACCATTACTCTTTCTCAAATTAACTTTTTGCACAAAACAATCAAGAGAATTTTTCTCATATTTATTCGAGCCTAGTTTTGCTCATATATTTTTTCTCTCAATTATTTAGGGTACGTCCTTGTCGTCAAGACTATTTCTAAGGATTCGGTACCCATTATTTTTGCTCACATCGAATACGTCCTTGTCGTCAAGACTATTTCTAAGGATTTGGTATTTCTTTTTTTCTCTTATAGATAATATTTTTTCTCTTGCACAATGAGCAATTTGAGGAATAACAATTCAACACAACATATATATAAGCATTTACAATCCAAACTATGCACTAGTGTTAACATTGCATATTTCATTAATTCAAGTATAAAATTAAAGTGTCATGCATCATATCACTTAAATGTAAAAACTAAGCCTCATGAAAAGACTAGAATATATACAAGCTATGTTAGTGACAAATAAATCTTCATAGTATTGCTAGCATGCACAAGAAAATACTATAAGTATCAACAAAGCTCTCTTTTTCAATTTACTTCATTCAAATATTGCTTGATAAAACCAAGAGCACAAAACTCCCCCTCAAACCATGCCAAAAGGATGAATACTTCTCAACTGTCCACGAAGAAAAGCAAAGCAAGACGAATCTAATGGTTTAATGAAAATATCCGCAAGTTACAACTTAGTATCCAAAAATGTCAATTCAACATCTCCCTTCTCAACATGATCCCTTAAAAAGTGAAAGCGAATATCAATGTGCTTTGTACATGAGTGTTGTACATGATTCTTAGCAATATCAATAGCACTTGTATTGTCACAATAAAGAGGAACCTTCTCAAAAGCAAGTCCATAATCTTTCAAAATTGAAATAATCCAAGGAATCTAAGAACAACAACTAGCAACAGTAACATATTCTGATTCAGCAGTTGATTGAGCTATACTAGATTGTTTTCTAGAAGACCATGCAATTAATGATGTACCGAGAAAATGACATGTTCCACTAGTACTTTTCCTATCAATTCTACAACCCGCAAAATCAGCATTGGAATAACCACTTAAGCATATAGAAGATGAGGTAGAATACCAAATTCCAAACTCAATTGTATGATTCAAATACCTCATTATTCGCTTAACCGCTTGACGATGTGAAGCACGAGGAGAAGCTTGAAAGCATGCGCACAAACACACAACAAATTATATGTATGGCCTAGAAGTAGTTAGATACAACATTGATCCAATCATACTTCTATATTCCTTTTGATCCATAGCTTCACCATCTTCATCAGGATCCAACACAGCAGTAGAACCAATTGGTGTAGAGATTGGCTTGCAGTTTTCCATCTTGAAACGTCTCAAAAGATCCTTGGTATACTTTGTTTGATGCACAAACGTACCTTCAGGTGTTTGCTTAATTTGCAATTCCAAAATGTATGACAACTCACCCATCATGCTCATCTCAAATTCCCTTTGACCTTGTAGTCCGCTCACCTATATTACCAATTATTTGTTCCGACGGATGTCGTCGTTGAATGTGCAAAGGTGCAACAACTTCTGAAGTTGATTCATGTTTTGTACCCTCACTGGTTGTAGCTTCTGAAAAACCACCTTGATCAGCATTGACAGAACCCGAGGTGGATGGCTCCTGTCGGTCTGACCGTGCCTCATACCGGTCTGACCGTGCCTCCTACACCGGTCGACCGACGGTTGTTGGGCGAGTCCTAACCGCCAGTCAACCTCATCATCGTCGTCGCCGCTTTCGTCCTAAAAATACGACCATCCTCCCCTAAACCGTTGACAATGTACCTGCAAGTTCTGGTCTAGTACCTGGACTAGCCTCATCAAAAGTGACTTCACAAGTCTCAATAATTTTGTAGTTTCCAAAACAAGTAAACGATAGCCACGAAAATGTGCGGGTATCCCAGAAACATTCCATCAGTAGGACGTGCCTCAAACTTATCTAAATTTCCTGATTTCAAGACAAAGCACTTGCAACCAAAAACACACAAATGTGAAACTTTGGGTTGATGTCAAAATCAAAGCTCATAAGAAGTTTTTCCAAGTTTTGATCTTAAGAAAACACGTTTGGAAACATAACATGCAGTGTTACTAGCTTCGGCCTAAAATTTCCTAGGAGTGTGATATTCATCAAGCATTGTTCTAGCCATTTCAACCAAAGAACGATTTTTTCTTTCAATAACACCATTTTGTTGTGGAACACGAGGAGAAAAAAATGATGTTCAAGACCATTTTCAATGCAAAATAGTTCAAAATAAGTATTCTTGAATTCACCTCCATTATCACTTCTAATTCTCTTCAAAGAACTGGGAAGTTCACAATTTAATCTAAGATACAAACTTCGAAAGTGTCCAAAAACCTCATCCTTAGTTGCCATGAAGAAAACCCAAGAATATCGAGAAAAATCATCAACAACAACAACAAATACCACTTTCGTCCAACGGATTGCACTCTAGCTGGACCAACAATGTCCATATGTAAGAGCTGTCCCGGTGCATCCGTCATCACAAAAATAATAGGAGCATATGAAGAAGCAACCATCTTAGCATGATGACACGGTGTACAAACCAAATGAAGATCTTTCTTATGTTTAGGCAAACCACGAACAAGATCCAAACCACTTAACCTAGTGAGATAATCAAAACCAACATGTCCAAGTCTACGATGCCAAAACATCAAATCTTTGTTAAATTTCACATCCAAACATGTTACAACAGGTGAAACAAGATTTCTAAAATCAGCTTTAAACACTCTACCATAGCGAGAAATATTCAACACAAAATCACCACAAGAATCAAATACTTTACTTCCAGTTTTCTTAAAGTCAATCTTAAAATTCTCATCAACAATTTGTGAAACCAAAAGCAAATTATACTTTAAATCCTCAACCAAAGCTACTTCTTTCAATTCAAACTTGTCACTTACCTTGATAGATCCTGTAGCAAGAACGACACTAGTAGAAGCATCACCAAAGATAATCAATTCAGTCTTAGATGCCATCTTGAGGGAGGAGAACCAATTTTTATCACCGGTCATATGCCGCGAACAACCGAAATCCGCGATCCACATGTTCTACTTCCTCGCCACCAAAGCCTACACACAAGATGATGTCGAAGCCTCAGTACTAGGGTTAGATAGAAGAAATTTAGGAATCTAGTACTGAGACACATGACCAGTAGATCGAATAGGCATATATCCACGTGAAAAAACAGTTTTAGGATTTTCAGAAAAATTCCTCCGAGGTTGGTCTGACCTCAGATGTACCGCCCGGTTTGATCGCTGGCCAGTCTAACCGAAAATGTGCAGCCGGTCTGACCGAGAAACCCACTGTGGTCTGACCGGTCTTCCCGAGGGAAAACTAGATTTTTGCCACTTTGATTTTGTAATAACATTTTCTCTTTGTTTTTCTGTTTACGTGCTAATCTAAAACAAAAATCAACAAGATGACCATCTTTACCACAAAAGGAACAAGTATACTTTTCCCTAGAAGTTGATGATTTTGAAATATTAGTTTTAGTTTTTTTAGTGTAGCAGAAAGAGAGGGCATAATTCCAACAGATTTAAAAACTTCTTTCATAACATTAGGTTTTGTCAAAATTTCACCATGTTCAGTCATATTCAAAACATTGGGTTGATTTTTGGTGAAATAATCATGAACATCAAAACCTACACCCCTATTGTAGCTTGTCACTTTAGATTGATCCAAAATCATGTTAAGTTATTTTTTGCCATTAGAAAATCTTTGCAAAGAACTTTTCAAATAAGAAACCTCTTTTTTCAAATTTGCACAATTTTCACAATCTACCATGACACCTTTGTTTTTACGACATTTGAGGCACGAAAGCACTTCATCAGATTTACCATATCTTCCATGTACTCAACACGACGCAAAGCATCTTCCAAACTCCTTTTGTTTAGTGTGCATGTTGAGCAATTCAAAACATTATGTTGTTTTAACCTCTTAGCACTAATCATGTTAAACATCAAACTAGCATAGAAAGCAACTTGATATTTTTTCAACAACTTTTTAGTTAAAAACAACTCATCCAAAGTGTGTGTGTGCATAGCAAATCCAAGAGCAAGAGAAGATTTTAATTTCAAATCATGTGAAACATTGATATCTCTAATTTTTGAAATCATGCATCAAAACCTCATAATTTTTGTAATCATCATCATTAGGAATAAGAAATTTTAATCTAGCAATTTTAGCATTTAGAGATTCAATTATAAATTCTTATTTTTTATACATCTTCTCACACTTCTTATTTTTTTTACTAAAAACTAGAATAGCTTCCTCAAGAGAACTCACCTCATTATCCTCATACTCAGAATCCGATTCACCACGTGCCATGAGACAACCATCGGAGATGTTCTTGTCCTTCTCCTTGTCTTCATCGCTATCAAAATCTATGTCGCTTAATGTCTCAAAAGCGACATAAACTTTACTCAGCACCTTCCTCACCACCTCCTTAATTGGATTTCTTCCCTTTGGGCTTCTCGTCCTTGGTCTTCTCTCCACCTTTGTCTTCCTTCTTGCCTCTCCCAAGCTTAGGACAGTGTGAACAAATGTGATCTAGTGCACCACATTCAAAGCAACGAGTTGGTCCACCTCTTTTTCTATACCTAACATTATTCATAGCTCGAGAAATCTTGTTAGCAGCCAAAGCCAAGTCCTCCTCCTCGAACTGTTCGAGTTGCTCATCGGACATTACATTAATTAAAGCAAGAGCGGTAGAAGTTGATGAAGAAGCACCAACATCCGAAGAAGTTGAAGAGGAAACCAAAGAACTAGACTTAGAATCAACTTTTCGAGAAAGAATATTCATCTCATGAGTTTTGAATTTTATGTAAAGTGAATCCAAAGTCAAAGTAGACATATCAACAGACTCTTGAGTAGAAGTAACTTTCATCCCCTATTAGACATATCAAGACCATTCAAAAAGTGACGAGAAACCTCAGATTGTGGATAATTTGTATCATAAGTAGAATCAACAGATCTAAGATCACTCAAAATTTTGTTAAATCTACCAAGATAATCATCCGAAGCTTCTCCAGGTTTCATCTCAAATTTTATGTACTCCTTTATGAAAAGATCTCGACGAAGTTCTTTAATGTTATTAGTTCCTTGATGAAAGTTTCTCAAAGCATTCCAAATATTGTTGGCGGTATGAAGATGTGACATATGATCAAAATCCGAACGAGAAATCCCATTCAACAAAATATTACGAGCTTTGAAATTGTTATTAAACAGTTTTCAAAGCTTCAATATTAATAGTTTCAAGAATCTCATAAGGAAGAGCAACCTTTTGCCAAACATCATAATCTTGAGCCATAATATACGATTGCATCTTACTACACCAATAATAAAAATCCGAACCATCGAAAATATGTGGCTTAGTTGAAAGCTTGTTAGCCATGGCTTAAAAATCTAGATCGGTAAAAATCCAAAGAAGAAAATGAGGCTCTGATACCACTTGTAGGATCGAATACCCAAATCTAAGCCAACCAGAGGGGGGTGAATGGTTGGTATACACAAAAACCAAACTTTTAGCGGAAATAAAAGTTACCCTCAAATTTCGATGTAGATCGGTCTGACCAAAGTTGTTGCATCAATTTGACCACCGGAATACCTTCGGTCTGATCACCGGCGGTGTAGACCCGGTCTGACCGTCGGATGTTGCTCAATTGCGAAAGTCGCCTTCCACCGTGTGTCGGTCTGACCGCCGAACTCCAATCGGTCTGACCGGTGAGATGTTACCGGCCTAACCGCCGGTGTTCCTCCGGTTGGACCGCGGCATCCGAGAAAACATAAATCGAAGAACTCTCAAAGTAGATTGAAAATATATTACTTCTCTCTGTGTTTACAAAGTGCAACAATAGAACTCCTCACAAAATTTTGAAAAAAATTCAAAACCCTAACTTTCTCGCAACTCAACTCTCTCTAAAACACATACCGGGAGGCCACACCCTCCCTCTCTATTTATATATGAGGTAGGCAGCCTAAAGCTACGAATCCAACTCATACAAGAAGTCATAATCCATTAGGAAACCTTCCCGTACAATAAACGAACTTTACATACTCCAAGCGTAACAATTTTGGACTTCATCCAAAATATAACTCCTAATCCCATATGCGCACGATATCTTCATTATATGCCATATGGAATCTTCACCACTACGTGCATCAATCTTTAGCCTAAGTATCCCGTATGATATCTGACCGTCCAGACCTCACCTTATCTCCAAGTTGGCTCCCAATCCATCATTGGCAATACTCTTCCGAGGCGTAAAGATTACCTACACATAAATCAAACAAAGAAACCATATTCGAGCACAAGCTATCTCCAACTTGACTCATTGTTAGCACATAACAGTATTATATATGCATAGTATCCATCTAGAAGCCATAAACACGAAATAATCATGGATATCTAATGAAATAACCCGAAACCGAAACCCTCATAGAGTCGGCCGGTCAGACCTCATGCTGACCGGTTTGACCGTGCCAAAACCTTCGGTCTGACTGCTAGCACAAGCCCGGTCTGACCAGGCCACAAAACAACAGTCCATGTTCATCATCTAAAAATTCCAATTATCTCGCCAATAATCTCCAAATATCAAAACCAAAAATCACAGATGTCAATTGTTCATCACCATAGAAGAATCAAATAGACTTTGATTTTACAAAAGTGACAGATTTTAGTACTATAAAATTAAACATATATTTCTATCTAGATTTTATGATATATCACATCCAGTCCTGGTTTATTTTATTTTGGAACGGAAGTACATGTTTGACACGTGGTGATATGGACTAACTGTGTCAGCACCACCGAGGTGTGGCAGCAGATTTGTAGTTTGTGGTAATTACATCCACTATTGTTGCAGCTACAATTGCTCATTAATGCTAAAACAGGTCGATATTTTGGTCATAAAATAAAAATTTGTAGTTTTCGTAAGTTTCCTCAGCTGTGTTTAGAAGTATTAGTAAAAGTAACTTATTTTGTTGTTGACTACAACAGTTGCAATTGTGTGTAAATAAAGTTGTAACTAGACTACCCATAAGGTCACTCACTTTCCATGAGGTCACTCATCCTAAATCTACTCTTGCCCAAGCACTTTTAACTTTACAGTTCTAATGGGATCCACTACTCTAGTGGGATTCGGTGCTTGTGTGATTGGTTCAAGCACACGCATGAAGATAATGTTTGGGCGCCCGAAGGATTTTTGTTTGTGGGCATGGCTCGGTCTGCGTCGCGCCCGCATGAGCCTGATCAGGTTTTTGACACGTGCGGCGTATTTTAGCCCTGCTGTGTGTGTATATATATATGTATCTATAAAGCAAGTAGTGTTTTCACCCAAATTTTTTTTTGCCTGACTATTTTATAGAAAACCACTTAAGTTTTTTTTAAAATTAAACCGCGATCCGCGCTATTTTAAAAACCCAGTTAAAGAAAAGAAAAAAGTGTTATTTTGCAGAAAACCTCTTGACTTTTTATAAAATTAACCTGCACTCTCAATGTTGAAAAGAAAGAGAGGGCTTGAATAAAAAAAGACCTCCTGCGTCCCTCTCTTCTGCCCTCATGCGCATCGTCGTCCCGTTGCAACGCACGGACATTTTGCTTTATATATATATATATATATATATATATATATATATATATATATATATATATATATATATATATATATATATATATATATATATATATATATATATATATATATATCAGCTCCAAAGTGGATAAACGGAAACCGTACAAACACAGGCAGCTCAGGCCACCCAACCAGACAAAAGCATGCATGCGCATTCCCACCCACGTGCTCGCTCGCTCGCAAGCTTCAAATCAGTTCACCGCACATGGCAGCCGCTATATGTTACGTACGACATGTCCAGATGCGCCCGCACTACCTGCATCCGTACGCCGGAGTCCCCAAGAAGAAGATCAACAGGATCAACAGAATCTGTACATGATCTCCCCTTTCCCGCGCAACCACCGACAAGGCGAGTCTGCAGGCTGCAGCTTGAGGAGAAGCTGTCTATGGCGAGCCAAACAGCGTTGCAGTGGTGGTTGTTGCCATGCGATCGAGAACAGGCGCCGTTCCTGCTGTTCCTGTACGTACCACGGATGAATGGATGAATCTTCAGAGGTTCAGAGATGTGAAATGTATCTGGCTATCGGTAGAGCTGCCTTGAAAGCGGCGACGACGTACGGCAGGCAGAATCGTTTTGCCATGCATTATCTAGATCGCGGTGTGAGCGAGATCGCGTATCAAGTATGACACACCTCTGTCTCCTCAACTGCTTGCACCGTTGGCTGCTTTCTGTTTGTGCATCCATGTGATCAGCTACTCATGCAGGTTCAGGGATCTCTACGTCTATATATAGCAGCCTAGCTAGCTCCATGGTAGCCATAGATAGATCGATATAGGAGATGCTGTACGTTCAGATCAATTAATTGCAAAAGGAGACTGATCGAGTCACAAGACTCACTGTACATGGAGGAAGCAGGGACAACGACGACGAGGAGGAGGAACAGCAAGGGTAGAAGCAGAAGCAGGTTCAGCAGAGCTCTCAAGGAATGCCGAGCCAGGCTCTGCATCATCCGCTGGTGCGTCGTCAGGCTCTTCTGCTGCCATGATTGATGACATATATATGTATGGTGGATTGTGGAGCTAGGCGCAATTTATCTCCCATAGATCCATGGACCATTCAGAGGTTATGTGCCACTATGCATGAATGCAGTGCCTCCTCCTTTGTAGAGTTCCTTAGAGAAATTTTCTCCTTCCTGTTCCTTTATGTGGACTTTGTTTGCTTCTCAGTTGTTTGTCAGCTTGTCTAGCTTGTGTAACTGTAAATATCTGTACACTCAGAATACTCGATCAAGTGCAAGCTGGTGATCCTTAGGCATGGGTTTGAGGTGTAGCCTGTCGTCATTGCACTATTGAAGAAAGCCACAATTATCTCGATTCGTAACCCTCAGTAGTCCCGGTTGTCAAACCGGGACTACGAATCCGAGACTAGAGATGGGCGATCTCTAGTCCCGGTTGATGGCTTCAACCGGGACTACAGATTTTTCTTAAAATTTTTAATTTGCCCTTTCTCCAGCCTGCTGCCCTTATATTCTTTTGTTTTTTCTTGTCAAAATCCTAAAATCATCACAGATACTGAAATCAAATATCACAGATTCACACATAGTAATGAACAATACATATCCCAAATGTTTTTTTCATTTTTTCTCCACATATCAAATACATCTTCAAAATCCAAAAAAAATCACAGATCAAATACTATCACAAATTTGTTGACACATATATATACAACAAAATCCACTATATACAATAAAATACAACAACATCAATTTTTCGCTCGGCTCGCGCGCGCCGCTCGCTCGCCGCCGCCGCCGGCTCCGCTCCCGCTCGCATCCGGTGAGAAGATGACGCCCGTCGCCGCACCTCCTCCCTGCGCCGCCATTTCCTCCCTCCCCTTGCTTGCCGAGGGGATAGGGAGAGAGAGAGGGAGAGGGAGAGGGAGAGGGAGAGGGAGAGGGAGAGGGAGAGGAAGAGAGCTAGAGAGAGGGAAAGAGATCTGAAAATATGCTAAGTGTTGGATCTGTGAGAAGACGATGCGAGCCGGGGATATATATAGCCAATTCATCTTTAGTCCCGGTTGGTGGCACCAACCGGGACTAAAGATAATTTTCCGCTATTTTCAATTCATCTTTAGTCCTGGTTGGTGCCACCAATCGGAACTAAAGATAATTTTCCGCTATTTTCAATTCATCTTTAGTTCCGGTTGGTGGCATCAACCGGACTAAAGATCATTTTCCGCTATTTTCAATTCATCTTTAGTCCCGGTTGGTGCCACCAACCTGGACTAAAGATAATTTTTCGCTATTTTTAATTCACCTTAGTCTCGGTTGGTGCCACCAACCGAACAAAAGATAATTTTCCACTATTTTTCTAATTTATTTGGTCCCGCTAGGTTAACAATTAAATAATTTATTAAATAGGGTCAAATTAAATTCATTAAATATAGATTTAAAACAATAATATTAAAATTTAATCAAACATAGATAATCCTAGACATTAATGTTCTCCTCTAGATATTGTTCCTCTTTTGCCCTCGCTTTTCTTCATTTTCATCTCGCTTGAGCAAGAGAGGAAAAATTTGACTTTTTATTTTATTTTTTAAAATTTTTTATGGACTTAGGAGCACACGAGAGGTAACCACATAAAATTTGAGCGTAAACAAGCAAAAGACGTGTCCTGTGGAAAATTCGGAAGACACGCTCAAAATCGGAAAAAAGCTTCAACGCTCGAAAACGCAATCTTCTGAGGCTTTTTTGGGGAAAATAAAATCACCGAACGTGAAAGTTATGGAACGTCTCGATCGGAGTCCGTATGCGAAAGTTATGGCCGTTTTAAAACCGACTCCGAGTTAGAGGACGAAACGGGAACAATGCGCGTAAAACTTGTTAAACGCGTTAAACTAGACGTGACGACCAGGGTTTAAATGTTTTTATCAATATTGTACATCCCTTCGATTCGTATATTATCACCAAAATAATTTTACAAAAGATTTTGTATATTGAGAATCATTAGTTAATAACAATATGATGATATGTATAACAAAATTAAAGCTTCCTTCTATCTTTAATCACCCACCTCGACACAACACCACACTCTTTGAAATTACAGACTGTTAAATTAATTTTTGGCCATTTGAATCATGTAACAAAATTTATATATTTTTATTAGGTTCAGTTAAAAAATAAGCACATTCACTTTTGTCCTTGTTGGTAACACCAACCGGGACAAAAAATAGCATCTCTAGTCCCGGTTGGTGTTACCAACCGGACTAAAGGTGTCCGACACTCGACAGGCTTTGACAACATTTGAACCGGGACTAGAGGTGATCTTTAGTCCGGTTCGTGACACGAACCGGGACTAATGTTCCTAGAAATCCGTAGACTTTTTAAACCGGAACTAGAGATCATCTCTAGTCCCGGGTGCAACTCAAACCGGGACTACTGTGGTTTTTGCCACTTCAACCAATGATGGTTTCTCCGGTAGTGTTGGCTACAACATTGGAATTAGACCAAGGAATTAAGCTCTATCCAATGGAAAAAAACATTGCCAATCTTCAACGGCTAATGCCTCTTAAATTCAAGAGTTATTCTGGTATATTTTTTCATCAGGATTTTCATTTTGATCAACTTTCACTTAAGTTATCGTACAGCAATTTGTATTTATCTTTGTTATAGGTACTTAATAGATTCGCTGCAGCTATCCTAAAAAAATCAATGCTTTGATTAACTTAAAAAAATATTATATGTGGGTTGCATTGAGGCCAGACGAGCTGCTTCCACACCCATCAGTGTACCTAGCTATTTTAACATATATATGGTTAAATGGTTTGTTATTGTACCTTACATCAGATATGGGCGCGCCGTTCATTGCTCTCGATCAAATGGAACAAATCCAGCATTTCAATTGTCGACGACGTGGGTAAACAGAACAGTTCTCATTTCAAGATTAACCAGTTGTCCGAAACCATGCGTATTCCAGTCCTACATGGGTACAATATGCTTTGAGAGCTAAACGTAGCTACAATCAGGGTTTACACTTTTGGAAAAACGCCGAAATTTTGCTACAATCACAGGTAAACTTAACTAGAATAATTAATGCTTTCAGACCACCGAAATTTCAGGATTTTCGGAACATTTTTGCATGAAATTAATTAAAACTTTAACAAAATTCACACTAAACATTTTTCTTGCCGCTGGGGGCGTTGGGGGTGGGGGATTACCGAAATTTCAAACCCCTGCTACATCTCTGATGGTCTGCAGTTGCGTTTCTTGAGAAGATGTAATTTCAACAATGTAGTAAAGTGATGTGATCTACGTTATTCTCTAAACCACAGAATACTACCGCGGTACTGGCGAGTGGTTTTATAGTTCTGTTTGAGTTTGACACCTTAACGCGGAAGGGGTTGTAAGATGAGTTAGACGATCGACCTGCCAAATACCCATGGGTTTTTATGGTAACGGGATTACATATCCCTATAACTTAATGCCACCACATGCACGTTGTTCTTCTCACTACCAAAGAACCATCATCAATTGTGGTTTATTTAAAACTGTCAAAAAAAAATATTGCCACCAGTTCACATAAACATTACAACAGGAAACTGCACTGTATATACCGAAACAGTTAAAACCACTAGTACAGATCCTCTACTTAGTGACAGGCCATCACATCCCTGAGAATTACGGGCCGTCACAACGAAGTTATCTCAAACAAGCTGACAAAGATATACACACGTAGACATGTTAGATGTGCATAAAACTCGAGCCCGCGTCACGGATGAAAGATATCGATGACGGGCTCAACTAAAGGCCCGACAAAGATAACCTATGTTATCTTTGCCGGGCCCCAACAGAAACCCGTCACTGATACCAAACATCGGTGACGGGCTCAAAACTACCGTCCAATTGAGATAAGAACTATGGTCTGAAATTATGGCCCGTCACCGATGAGAGCATCGGTGACGGGCTAATAAATATGCCCGATTGATATAAGATTCTCAGTCTATAAATACGCTTGTCACCCATTGTATTGTTGATCTCATTGTGGGTGGAGGAGGGGGGGCGAATTTTTGTCATTTTTTCCAAGAAAATTTGAAAAATAGTAGGTTAGTGTCCTTGTAGCTCCATGGCCTTATGTCCCCATTCTTGCTGCCATCTTTGTCATCCTTGTGATAGGTTCCTTCTTTCATGTTACCCCAAATATTGAGGATATCTCCATGGAAGATGGTGTAAAGCTTGTCTACATTGACATGTAAAAAATATGTAAATTTTCAAAGCTTTGTACCACATACTTCCTTGAATACATGATGCTTCGTTGTTACTCGGTACAAACACTTGTATTACTTTGCAAGAAGCTGCTTTGAATACTATTATAGAAATGGCGAGTGAAAAAGGGCTCATCCTTTCCCAGCTAGTAATAAATCATGCCTCTTTGGTTCTAAGCATTGTCGAGGTTAGATGGAGTTTGCAGTTCAGAATTTAAACATCCGAGATGTTTCAAGTAGTATTTGACCTCAAATACTGAACAACAAAATCCATCTAACCTCGACAATGCTTAGAGCCAAAGAGGCATGATTTGAGTTTGCGAGCTTTGAAGAGTTAACCCTCAAAGCCAGGGGGATCACCTCTTGCTCCATAATCATAAGTCAGTTCAGTCATGTCTTTTTGCAATGCATGCATGCACCGTTCATTACTAAGGTGGTGATAAACTCGAGCTTTAAAAGGCATGAAGCAAATCCCACACTCGAGCGAGTCACGGTCAATGGAGTAGGTCATCTTAGTCGTATCGTCGGCATCCGCACCGCATGCCGCTCTGCTCCGTGAAGGGGCCCCAACGCCTTCTTCGCCTACCTCGGTCTCGCCTTATTCAAAATAATGCGATGCAATGTCTAGGATTACCATGTAAACTCGAGCTTCAAAAGGCAGGAAGCAAATGCCACAATCGAGCGAATCGCGGTCAATAGAATCTTTATTACCAGCTGGGAGAGGATGAGCCCTTTTTTACTCGCCATTTCTATACTAGTATTCAAAGAAGCTTCTTGCAAAGTAATACAAGTGTTTGTACCGAGTAACAACGAAGCATCATGTATTCAAGCAAGTATGCAGTATAAAGCTTTCAAAATTTACGTATTTTTTACCTGTCAATGCAGATGAGCTTTACACCATCTTCAACGGAGATATCCTCGGTATTTGGGGTAACATGGAAGAATGAGCCTATCACTAGAGCGACAAAGATGACGGCGAGAAAAGGAAAAGAAGCTGGAGGATGAGAAGGCCATGGGGCTTCAAGTGCAATGATTCCCCTACAGGCGTGGATCAGGGAAGAAGCCTCTTTTCCCATCATGTACATCCAATATATATCTATTTTCATGATTTACTGTATATTTCTCTATTTTTTGTAGGAGTCGTAGTGCCCTGTTTGTACCCATACATCCATCATTGCTCAAGGAAAGCTTTACGCTTGTAGTTATGGATGAAAGCGGGTATGGGAAACATGATCAAACTCAAGAAAGCATCTACTACTGTGGATTATTCTTGAAGCGCAGAAGAACATAAGAAAGTCAAAGCTCGACGTGATATCAACTCCAAAATCTTCCGAACAGATGGTGTCCCATTATCTCCGAATAGATGAAAATATATGTTTAAAAGGGAACTTGGCCTGGCCATTCATAGAGCCAAACCATCCCTTAAGGTGAAACTTGAAACTTGGTTTTGTAATTTTCACTAGCATGAATTCCTCTTTATCTGTTTTGGGCCTGAGGCCTTGTAATTTGTACATATTCTTTTATATATAATGAAAATCCAATAGGGGCCTCCCCTGTTGTTTCCCTAAAAAAAAGAAAGTCACATGTTGAAGTCACATGCCTAAAAAATACGGGAACAGGAATGGTTAAGGTCTTTTCCCGAACTTTCCCGACCGTTTTCACCCCTACTTGTAGTATACATCCATCATTGCTAAAGAAAAGTTAATTAAAATAGCATTTATAGTAATAGTATTTGCAATATGTTAGACTAAATATTTAGAAATACTATAAGTATTTACAGTATATACTAATTTATAGGAACATTTAATACGTCTAAAAAAATCAATCTAATCGGGCTTAATATCTTAGCTCGTCACCGATGAAAGCATCGATGACGGTCATTAATTACAGCCCGATAGAGATGTTGATCTTATCCGATCGGGCGTGAATCTTCAAGCCCATAACCGATGATAACATCAGTGATGGTCATTATTTATAGCTCGTCACGGATTGAGATGATGAGCTCATCCGAACGGGCTTGAACCTCTAAGCCCATCACCGATAAGAGCATCGGTGACGGTCATTGATTATAGCCCGGTAGAGATGTTGATCATATCTGATTGGGCTAGGTATTTAAGCCCGTCACCGATTACTACATTACTGACAGACTTTGGTTTTAGCCCATCACTGATGGAATTTTTCCATCGACCTCACATGCCGAACTACATCTTATATGTGACGAGCATTACATTAAGCCCGATTGAGAAGATTCATCTTAGTCGGGGTTAATCAAAAGCCCATCATTGATTTGCTTCGAATTTCTTTAAAAGAGCGCACTGATTCAGATCTACACGATATCGTGAAAGATTTCTAAGTCCTCGAAGAACCCTAGCACCGCCGCCGTCCCTCTCGCGTCCTCCCTCGCTGCCACCGAGCGCCGCCGATCGTCTCCGAGCTTCGCGCCATCCTCTCTCGCCGCCATCAAGCGTTGCCGACCATCTCTGAGCTCAGCGTCGTCCTCTCTCACCGTCCTCGAGCGTCGTCGGCCGTCACCGAGCCCGGCGCCGTCCTCCCTCGCCGCCACCACCAAGCGCCGCCGCCAGGTTAGTCCATAGATCCGTGATGTACCTTGATTTGTGTGGGCTCCATGTATATTAGACTGCGTTCTTCTCCCTCTCCCCGGCCGGCGTCCCTCTCTCTCCCCTCCGGCCACTCCTCTCCCTCACCCTCCTTGCCCTTCCTCCTCCTCTCCCTCCTCTCCCTCCCTCCTCCTACTCTCCCTTTCCCGGTCGCACTGCCTCTCTCTCCCTGGCCGGCATCCCTCTCTCTCTCCCTTCCGGCCACTCCCCTCCTCTCCCTCTCCCTCCTCTCCCTGGCCGCACACCATCGTCCCGGTCGCCGCCGCACGTCGCCGCCGCTGTGAATCTTGAAGTGTTTGAATATTGAATTTTGAATTAATATATGAAATGAGTGACTGCAAATTTTGAATATATGACTATGGATTGTGAGATTGTGAATTTTGAATATATATATATATATGCGCTGTGAAACATCTATGTTTGAATATTGAGTTTTGTATATATATGGACTGTTATACCTCTGTGTTTGAATTATATATGCATTGTGTGACTACGAATTTTGAATATATATATATATATATATGGAGTGTGAGACTGTAAATTTTGAATATATATATTGAATTTTCGAAAAATATATATGGACTGTGACCTGTAAGTTTGAAAATTAATTTTGAATGTTAATTAATTTTGAATGTGAATGGACTTTAGGTTTTTCTTATGACTATGTACATCGTTAATAATAGTGTTAGTGGCTCTACAAAATTTCACTTCAAAATGCGACTTTTATCTGCCGACGCCATTCCACCTCTCCTCTCATCCACTTCTCTCCACCTTATCTCCCTCACCTCATCCTCCTCTCTTTCTCTCTCTCAGCGCATCCTCCTCTATTTCTATCTCTCGACGCATCGTCCTCTCTTTCTCTCTCTCAGCGATAGACTAAATAATCTAACATAGGAATATGTAGATGCAATCCGGCAAATACTCGATCGAATTGGGCACATCCAAATGGTGATATTCCTCAAAAGTCTCTTCCAGGACTAAGAGAATCAGTTGTGATTCTGAATCCTCCTCCTCATCAAAAGGAAATCATCATGGCGATGGAGAACACAGTGCCAATGGGGACTCTTGATGTGGAGTGTGAACTTTGCATGAAGAGTCTCTATTGCCACTGTATTCACCATCGCCATGATGATTTCCTCTTGATGAGGAAGGGGATTCAGAACCACAATTGATTCTCTCAATCCTGGAAGAGACTTCTGAAGAATGTCACCAGTATGGATGTGCACAATTGGACCGAGTATTTGTCAGATCTATATTTTCCTTTGTTATATTATTTAGTGTTAATTTCTTTATTTTGTGATTTTGTTAGCTATTTAGAGGATGGCTCAGCATGGCAAATCAATGTTGGTGATAACTAGTGGGTCCACAAGGACACAAACCCTTAGAAGCCCTAAGAAAATCGCAAAGGAACGTTACACCATAACAAAGGTGGACCTCCTAGGAGTGCCGTCCGCTCCCCCGAATGTGCCCTCAAAGTTCAAGATGATATGCGGCATAATAGGGAGACACACCTTCAGTATTTTGCATGATCACATCATGGAGGTATCGGACGTGGAGAAGGAAACTGCTTGGCTAAAGTTCAAGGAGAGCTTCGAATATCCTGCAGCTGACATGGACAGGCTAAAGTGGATGGCTTTCCAGACAATGGGACAGGCTTGGAAGAGCTTTAAGTCCAAGCTGGTCACCAACTACGTCCTCAAGACCAGCACCCCAGAGGTATTTGACAAACATCCTTTCATCACGCCAGCCATGTGGGAGGAGTTCTACAAAAAGAAATCAACTGTCGAATCTCGAGCCATAAGCGATGCTTATAGAGTACTACAGGCTCGTTACGTGCACCCACACCGGCTTGGCAGCAGAGGATATGCGGAGAAACAAGAGCAATGGCAGAAAGAGGATGAGGCGGCAAAGGTATCGCACGCCGCCGCCTCCATTTGCCGATATCTCGCACCCACGTGTACGGAGCTAGACAAGGGGAAGGGCCGTGAAGAATAGCGATGGGACATTCACTCTGTCAAATCCCCAGGATCAACAAGTTTATGAAAATATTGTAAGTGTCTCACCTTATGACTATGTTTAGTTTCTTTACACATATCGCACAATCAATTTATACCGATCTCACTTGTAATGCAGAATGAGTTGGTTGCCTTGAGATAGTTCTCCTAAGAGGCCTGCACTGATAGACATGAGGATGACATCCTCACGCAAGTGTTGGGCACCGACCAACACTTTGGACGGACAAGGGGCGTTGGCTCTAATGTCTCCTAGAAATATAGACTTCAGAATACGCCAAACAATATAAGAGGTGGACCGTTATGAAGAAGGTGGAAAGAGATGCACGCCTGGTTGAGAGGATCCGGGAGCAGGTTAGAGCTGAACTGAGCCAAGAAATTAAAGAGCAGCTAGACCATGCTGCGGAACAGATTAGGCAGCAGATCCTAGCCGAGCAGCAGACCATCGCATGCACCGTCGCTCCGCAACGAGAAAGTCCAACGCAAAGGCGGAGCAGTTGTGGATCAACTGAGGCGGTGGAAAATCCAACACCGGTCCTAGCGGCCGTCGACCATATAACGGTAAAAGTCTAGGCCAAAATGCGTAACACTCTTAACAAATCTATTTTCTATAATTTATTTAAAAATTATGTTTGGATCTATCGCAGGAACTAACTAACTGCAAGCTAAGAGTTAAGGTGATGCCCTCTTTCACGGTTCCGGCGGCCGAGGGACTAGCATTCAATCCAAACGCCGATACAAGAGTGTATGGGTTACAACTTATGGCTAGATATGCAAAAGTGCAAGTGGACATAATGAACGATGAATGGGTCCATCTGCCGCTGCAGCATCCACCGAATGACGAGATCCTAACCCTAGGAGCTGTACGAGAAAGCATTATCCAATAGCCAAAGGAGCTCATTGAAATCAAATTAACTCCGATGTCAGCCCCTCCATCTCCCTTAGGTGATCCAACCCCTCCACAAGATGACTTGATCGAGCTACAGTATGACACCGACTTTGGTGGTCTAGCCCTAAATGGCCTGCTCGCTATGAACCATCATCTCTAGAGAAGGGCAAGAAAGCGGCGTCAGAGCCATCTGTGTTCGTGCCAGTTGAAGTACAAGACCACTTCATTCACATGGCAAGACCACCAGCACCAAAGAAATCAATTTCAAACTACCGACGCACGGTCAAGAAAAACAAAATTGTGACAATTTTCCAGAGAAGAGATCATGAAAGACATGGCACAGAAGTATGAGCATCCACTCCTGGAAAATTCAGGGGTGAAGAGTAATACAAATGTGCACAATACTGCGAAGGCCCTTCAGCCAGCTAAGTTCAAGTTCGGTGCTCCTTTGATCACCCCTCAATAGCGCAACGTAATTGGAAATTGCACTCAGATGAGAAGGGTAGAAGAGTGGTACCTACAGATGGCAAAGGAGGGTAAAGAGACGTTCTTCGTCTTTTATAGGGACGAGGACTTCCATCACGACATGTATAATCTGGGTCCCATTTGAGCAACTACTCAGCTATACAATCTGAGAGACCTAGACGTATTGTTATTTCAGCTATGGGCATTGTAAGCATACTCGAACCCCTCGCTATTATTTCTAAGTTGATATTCTTACAGAGTGTCTAACTTGTTTCCTTATGCAGAATGGGGATGCTTGAATGTAGAGCAACCTATAATAAAGTAGGATTCCTCGATCCAGGGGTTATCAATTCCAATCATATTGATGACGGCCCAAGGTCCCAAAAATGGGTGCTGGACTACCTCTACAACTCCTTTGTCAAGCTTAAGGACATGAATACGATCCTTTTGCCCTAGTAAGTGTGACATTTGTTGCTGTACATTCCATTTGTGCTTGAAGGTGTTAATTGCTCTCTTCCTTTGTATGCAGCCATCACTGGATCCTTCTTGCCTTCCATTTAAATGAATCCAAGATTCTCGTCATGGATGGATTGAGGAAACTGCAAGAAGCTTTCCAATCCGTCATTTACATCCTAAATAAGGCACTTGTGAAGTATAATAAGAAGTGTCGTCGACACGCTCCATGTGCCGATACATTTTGGGTTTGCTGCCACCGTTGGTGCCAATGTCAGGAACCAAGCACGAGCATATGTGGTTTCTACGTGATGAAATTTATGTGGTTTTACCTGGAGGACCACAACTGGCACATTTCGGATTCTGAGGTTCGCCATATTTGTTAAGACGTAAATACACGTTTTTAAACACATATTACATTTTCACATATTGAATCCTTTCATTTGCAGAAATTATATCTCCTTACAAGTTAGTTATTGACACATGTTTGCTTAGTCCTCACTGAACAACTTTGTGGTTTCATCTTCCGACATGTCATCTCGTCGGGCGGCGCATATCATGTTTCGAGGGCTCCAAATGAGCTAATGGCTTTCCTTGAGGCTGGCGGCCCTAGTGACAGTTTAGACAGTTGATCGATGACAAAGAATAAGCATTAGAGTCGATCGACCACAAAGAACAATTTTGATAATCATTTGTAAATTACAATTTTGTCAAATGTGTTCATGAGAAATATGTGAATAATGGATGTGTTTGTGGATAGATGTGTGAATGTCAGATGTATGTGAATTTCAAATATATGGCTAGCGAAGGCCAGAGGCTAGCCAAAAAATAATATATTTTTTCCAGGGAAAAACTCATCGGTGATGGGCTTTAACTGAAGCCCGATGGAGATGATAGTCATCCGTGACGGGCGTAAATTAAAGCCCGATTGAGATGTTAGTGTTAATGACCAAATTTGGTAACCTAATCCCTGGGTTTGAAGCAGAGATTGAAGCAGAATCAGAGAAGGTGTGTGATATGAGAAGAGACAGAAACAGAGTCGGCTGTGTCCGAATCGGCTACGGAGCCAGTCGGCTGAGAGTGAATCGGACTAGGATAGCCGATAGCCGATTCTGAGTCAGGGTTGAAGTAGGACCAATCCCGATGGAAAGCGTTGAGATAAGGAGTTGGATTCGGTTCCCAAATTGCGCGTTAAAATATATTTCCATCTATGGATAGAGTCCTGTAACGACAATTGTGTCTGTAAACTAGGAATTTGTCTAGATTTCCTATTGTAATGTGGCGTGGGACCATGTCCTGGAATATTGTCGTACCATGTATAGTAGATTAGATAGAAGCCGTGGTTCACACGGATAATGTTATTCTTGGGTATAAATAGGACCCGAGACCCCTGTAAATAAAACAATCACAACCAATACAATCTTGGCGCATCGCCTCTTATTTTCTTTTAGACGAGTTCTTGATCTGGCTTCGGGCTGCATCGATTCGAACCCCGAATAAGGTAAATTCTCGTCGTTTAGTGGTTTATTCGTCAAATCTAGTGCTTACATCATTATGACACTCTAGGTTTAATGTTATAAACTGCGCAAGTTATCATATACAGCATATAATCTAGAACAATGTCTAGATCTATCTTGCCATCGGCTTTGTTCTTCTTAGGAAGCAGTAGCCGATAGAGCCTATCTTTTTGTACTTAATGCTACATCATCCATGATCTATTAAGTCGCTTTTAGAAGTATTATGATCTATTCGGCTAGATGTAAGCTTGCAGAGACAGTCCCGGGGTTTCAGTCGGCCTTACTTGCTTTAATAATCTTTTAGCAATGTTTACTATTAGATCTATTAGAGCTGTCTCTTATATTAAGATCTCAATCTAGTTAAATGCCTTAAGCCAGTATCAGTCCGTTGGCATCAGCCGACAACCGATTGATCTAGGTTTAACACATTTAGGTCAGATCGATATCTTTTTATAAGATGTATCGGAGTATTAGCCAATTCACGTTAGACTTGCAGCATCGGCTAGGTTATGAACGCATATATTTATTATCTTGCTGTATATTTAGGTTAAGTGATTCATACTGTCTCGGCATAGCCGATCTATCCCAGTCACTTAGTTCAAATATGCTTCGAGAAAGCAATTATATGCAGGTTGGTTTCCTAAGCCGATCTGATAGGATCTAATTTTAACCTTAACGCGCGTATCTGTTTATTATTTCTTATTGTTTAACAGATCAAACCAATTGGCACGCCTAGATCATCACGGTAGTCAAGGACGGACTGCACCTGGAGCTAAGGAGATCTCCTGGCTAGCGCGTGAGAGATTTTTCTCATCAACACGCTTCTTGGCACGCCTGGTGGGACCATCAGCAGATCACCAAGCATCGGACCTGATGGTTAACATCAAGAACTCAGAGATCACTGAAGAGAACGAGACTCCAATCACGATGGAACAACTGCCGGCTGAACAACAGGCCGACTACAAGAAAATGGTAGAAGAACTGCAGGCCAACTACCTGCGATTGTTTGCTCAGACCCGATCTGGGTCCGTCCTCCAGAAATACAAATTTAGCATGGACGATTTCAAGGCATCCTCCTCAAGCGATACGAAAAGCAAACACAAGATGGAGGAGCCGAAACAGGAGCAAGACGATTCGGAGCTGCACACCTTGCAGGACCGGATCTATTCGGCTGTGCATCACGCACTCGTTAATCAAAGTGGCATCTTGGTCAACACTCTGAATAATATGATTGCCACTGTGGTCGATTCCAAAATTGCCGATCAGCTACAGCGGGGGCCAACCTACTTCACAGACGGCCAGTTCCCCAATTACAGGGTCTTGGCGACCCAGAACCGGCCGATCCCGCCTCCAATACAGCCAGGGCCACCAGGAGGAGTCCTCAATCAGCCGACTGCATCTACATCGGCTTCAAGGCCATCGCCCGTTATTCTGAACCAGCAACAACATCTTCCCCAGGAGCAGCTAGCCAGTATGTTCAATTTCAATCAGCAGCAAGAGCCGGTTGCCAATCCCATTCCAGGAGCTCAATACAAATGCCGGTGGCCGACATCTCTTTCCAGAACCACAGACACCCTCGGCGAATCGACCGCTTCCCGCTGGCAACCCACTTCAGTATCAGTACCAGGGAGGCCACCAAGATCGGCATTATCGGCCTCAAACGCCACCTCAGTATCGGCGAGCACCCGTGCAGTATGATCAATACGAGCCGATACAACCGGTTCAAGACAACAAGACGGGCCGATTTGATTGCCGATGTTATGCATGATCAATTCGGCCTTAAGCCGAAAGATTCTGGGAATATGTATCGGTATCCATACCCAGAGCACTTTGAGAGGGTGCCATTACCCAACCGGTACAAGGTCCCAGACTTCTCCATATTCTCGGGACAGGACAACACTTCAACATACGAACACGTCAGCCGATTCTTAGCCAATTGTGGAAAGTCATCGGCTATAGATGCCCTGAGAGTTTGTCTATTCCCACTCTCGCTGTCGGGATGGCTTTCACATCATTTTCTTCGTTGCCCTACAACTCTATTCAGAGCTGGGCCGATCTCGAGAAGCAATTTCACAGCTATTTCTACACTCGCAATCACGAGATGAAGTTGTCGGACCTGACAAGCATCAGGCATAAGCACGAAGAATCGGTTTAGGACTACATCCAGAGGTTTAGGGAGATGAGGAACCGATGCTATAGCCTAGTGCTGTCCGATTCCCAGTTAGCTGATTTGGCTTTCCACGGACTGCTGCCGCCAATCCGTGAAAGGTTTTTGGCTCAAGATTTTGACAGCCTAGCCCACTTGGCGCAGAAGGTGATGGCCCACGAGCAGCTATTTCAAGAATCAAGGAAGGTCGTCAAGAAGGTTGCCCACGTCATCATCGAATCTGATTCAAAAACAAGCGACGATGACGCAGAGGTCGCGGCAGCAGAATGGGCCAAGAATAAAAAGGCCATCGTCTGCCACTGGCTGCTGAAAACGGCCAAGGAAGAGAAATACGATTTTGACATCACCAAGACCGATACAGTCTTTGATTTATTGCTAAAGGAGAAGCAAATCCAACTGCCCGAGAATCCTCAAGAAGAAGAAATACTATAAGTGGCACAACTCCACCCTCCATGCCACTATTGATTGTAAAGTTTTCAGGCAGCAGATCCAGTCGGCGATCGAGGCTGGGAAACTCAAATTCGCCGATTCACCTCGGCCGATGAAGGTAGACAGAAACCCTTTCCCAGTCAACATGGTTCAAGTCGGCCCCAGCTGAGCTGATCGGTAGAACAGAATGACGAACAACTTAGCCGAAACTCTCAAAGGGGTCAAGGCAGAGAAGAAGCCGACTGGACACCAAGCCGCGCCAATCAACATGGTGCATCCCGTTGACCGATCGGCTGATCAATGGCCGATCCGCATGGACAGCTGACACCGCTTTCAACAGCGGCTTTGGTGAGAAGAAGAAGCTCGGCGCAACAGGCCTTATGTGAGGGAGCCCGAGGCTGCAGGTCCCCGCTTCATTAGGCATCACAGCAACTGCGACCCGCACTGGCAATGCGAGTTTTTCCGATTCTGTTGGGAATCGGGGATGAGGCTGCCGACGATTGAAAATTGCCCGGCCTACAGTGAGTACCGTGAGGACGAGTACAGAGACCCACCGATTCAAAGCCCAACTCGATTCGTCCCCAGGGTCGTGCAGCTGAACCAGAGGCAGTCTTTCCACGATCGGCTTGGGCCGATCCACCAAGACTTCTTCAAGGAAGACGAGAATGACGAATACTACAACGAAGAAGCAGTCGATGATGATCAATCGGCTAACCCCCAATGGTGCCCTTCTGACCTGTTCACTAAAACTCAAGAGAGAGGAATCTAGAGGTTGAAACGCCAGGGACATGAAGAAGAAGTTCGGTAGATGATTCGGGATCAGCGTCGTCGGCTGGGCAAGAAACAGTGGAGGCCCAAGAAGGAAACCGCACTAGCCGATGAAAGCCAAGTCGAAGAAAGCTTAGCCGATCAAGCCAGGAGGGCAGCCAAAGGTAAAGGAAAAGCTACTGCATTGGTCAATATGGTTTTCATAATGCCAGCCGAATTTGGCGTCACTGAGGCCGATGCAAATAGCGTTGAGGATAGCCTGGCCAAACTAGTGTTATCCCTAGATCAAGCCATCTTTGACAAACTAGAGGGAACTGAAAATCGGCATCTCAAACCACTCTACGTAAAGGGATTTGTCAACGGCAAGCCGATGTCCAAGATGCTGGTCGACGGAGGGGCTGCGGTAAATTTGATGCCCTATGCAACTTTCAGAAAATTGGGCAAGGGAGCCGAAGACTTGACCAAAACAAATATGGTACTTAAAAACTTCGGCGGCAACCCATCAGAGGCCAAGGGAGTACTCAACGTAGAGCTGACCATCGGCAGCAAAACCGTGCCCACAACCTTCTTTGTCATCGACGGGAAGGGGTCTTACAGCCTGCTGCTTGGGAGGGACTGGATCCACGCAAATTGCTGCGTCCCTTCCACCATGCACCAAAGTCTGATTCAATGGGATGGCGACAAGATCGAAATTGAACCAGCCGACAGGTCAGTAAGCGTCGCTAATGCTGATTTGCCATTATGGGAAATTGATGGCATCGATTGTTTGTCCGGGAAAATCTGGCAAGCTGATTTTCTTAAAGTGTCTGATTCTGCCATACAGCCAATCGGAGATGAGGAGCCGCAACTACTGCTTTGAAGGCATCATGGAGGGCTCGAACGTCTACGGCAAGGACACCACGGACGACGACGATGGCAAGCTTGGGCAAGGATTTATGTCGGTCGACGAGCTAGAAGAAGTAGATATCGGCTCTGGAGATAGGCCTAGGCCGACATATATTAATAAAAATTTGTCTTCTCATTGTAGATCCCAGCTTATTGACTTATTAAAGGAATATAAAGATTGTTTTGCTTGAGAGTACTTCGAGATGCCTGGTCTTAGCCCATCTATTTGAATGGTTACGCGGAGGCTACGCTAGCCGAAAACAAAAACTTTTACCGCGCAAACTAGGAACACTTGCAAGTAAGGGCTGATAGATCGTTACCGATTGGAGTAGAGTACAGCGGAATAGCCAATCAGAGCAATCCGATCCGGAACAGTGTAGCCGATTCCCGGAGACAGCCGATTCGCCAATCAGCCGATTCGAGTCGTCCGGCCGCGTTCTCACGCCTCACTCCGATGCGCCCGACCGCAGCCGATTCCACCACAGCCGATCGCTCCGATTGCAGCCGATCCGAAGCCGATCAACAGCGCGCAACGTAGCAGCGCCTCTACCGGTATCCACACGTCCGGGGACAGAACGCCGAACACCCGTGTGCTAGCACGCGATGCAAGGCTAGGGTTTGGCTCAAAAGTGGGGAGGGTTTCCGTGGAGATTGATCTCGGCGACTTCTGTTGCACGCGATGCAATTGACGTACTACAGCTCTCCACCCCTCCCTCCTTTATATAGAGTTGGCCGACTAGGACTAGTGGCCGATTAGGACTCTATTTTTAATCGGATCTCATCCGTATCTCATAGAGTTGACCGCCCACACGTCGTAAGCCCATAGGACTCTATCCGATCGGATCCCTATCCGATCGAGCCGTATCCGAGTCCAACTCGAATGCCTGTTCTTATCCCCTTAAGCGTGCGACCCTGTAGATTCAGGTATACTCGGTTTCGGCTATAGTCTAACTTAGCCGATCGTCGGCTCGAGTCCAACTCGGTCGACCCGTCAACGCGGCGCCTAGCAGCACATATTGACATCATAGTATACAAGAATAATATCAGCTCGAACCTGTAATGTGTACACAAATCCCTTTGCCTCACGATACCGGTTAAGCTATAGGCAAGATGTGTGCCATCCCTTCAATAGCTTAACCATTCACTCGAACCGTATTGGATTATCGTCCGTTGATTGACTCCTCAATCAACTTAGCATGGCCATGCATTTCCATAATCCATTACCTCGAGGGCCCGAGATATCTCTCCAAAGGAGGGGCAAATTCCATCTTGATCACTCACATCCCACTCCATGTTTCATAGCAAACCCGAAAACTACCTTTATAACTACCCGATTACGGAATAGCGTTTGGTAGTCCCAAAGTAGGCTACTACACATGTTGGAATCCATGGTGATCTCGGGTCTAAGGACTTTGTACCAACACTACCGAGACCAACTAATGACACATTAATTCTGTAGTGTCTCATGGTGGGTCTATCCAACAATGTGTTCTCCAACACATATGTCCATGTTTATTGATTTGGTATCTCCATACCCATGATC
Organism: Oryza australiensis; assembly: GCA_019925245.2. Classification (NCBI taxonomy): domain Eukaryota; kingdom Viridiplantae; phylum Streptophyta; class Magnoliopsida; order Poales; family Poaceae; genus Oryza; species Oryza australiensis. The sequence goes on from JAIFGZ020000436.1 coordinate 2,703,255, forward strand.
TATGAGACATGATCATCAATCAATAAACATGCCGATCTTAGAATCATATTTGTTCCAACAATATGACATATGATCAGGGATCGTTTAGAAATAGATTCATACATATAGAGTCTCATAAATAAGTCACGTACTTATTGATCAATACAAGATGTCTATTTCATGGAACTGAATAACACTTTATTCATTTATACATAAACATTGACGTGATATCCAACATCTCCATGTTGCCTCTAGGGCATATCACTAACACTATTATTATGCATCGGCTGCCTATCAAGCCGGGTTATCGGCCGTTCAAACAGTCTCCTAGGAGATTTAAGGCCGATATGTATGATGCAATCAAAGCCGAAATCACTCGGCTATATGACGCCGGATTTATTCGGCCCTGCCGATATGCCGAGTGGTTCTCGAACATTGTTCCAGTGATAAAAAGAATGGTAAACTTAGGGTGTTTATTGATTTCAGGGACTTAAACAAGGCCACCCCTAAGGACGAGTACCCAATGCACATAGCCGATTTACTAGTGGATGCTGCTTTCGGCCACAAGATAATAAGTTTCATGGATGGTAATGCAGGTTACAATCAAATTTTTATGGCCGAAGAAGACATTCACAAGACTGCCTTCAGATGCCCAGGAGCAATCAATTTGTATGAATGGGTTGTCATGACATTTGGGTTGAAAAACACTGGAGCTACGTATCAACGGGCCATGAATTATATTTTCCATGACATGATCGGCTCGATGGTAGAGATTTACATTGATGATGTCGTTGTCAAGTCAAGAGAAGCGAAGAATGACATATACGATCTTAGACAGGTTTTGGAGCTGACTAGAAAATATGGCCTCACGATGAATCCGTTGAAGTGCGTGTTCGGCGTGTCGGTCGGGCAGTTTTTGGGGTTTCTTGTTCACGAAAGAGGCATCGAGGTCACACCAAGAAGTATCAATGCTATCAAGACAATACAGCCTTCGAAGGACAAGAAGCAACTACAATCGTTGATCGGCAAAATCAACTTCATCAGGCGGTTTATAGCCAATCTCTCAGAAAAGATGAAGCCGTTCACACCACTGCTTCGGCTGAAGGCCGACCAAGCATTGACATGGGGGCAGAGCAATAGAAGGCATTGGACAACATCAAGGATTACTTAAGCTCACCCCCAGTTCTAATGTCTCCACAGAAAGGGATACCGTTCAAGTTGTACCTATTAGCCGATGATAAATCAATTGGCACAGTCCTAATCCAAGAGGTTGAAGGCTAGGAAAAGGCTATCTTTTATCTCAGCCGATAGCTATTGGACACAGAAACAAGGTATTCACCCGTGGAAAAGTTGTGTTTATGCCTATATTTTTCATGTACAAAGTTGAGGCATTATCTACTATCCAATGAGTGCACGATAGTATGCAAAGCCGACGTAGTCAAATGCATGTTGTCAGCTCCAGTGTTAAAGGAACGTATTGGAAAGTGGATTTTTGCTTTGACAGAGTTCGATTTGAGGTATCAGGCACCCAGGGCAGTTAAAGCACAAGCCATAGCTGATTTTATCGTGGAACACAGAGATGACTCAATCGGCTTAGTTGAGATCATGCCTTGGACATTAACGTTTGATGGCTCGGTATGCACAAGCAGATGCGGTATTGGCTTAATAATTATTTCACCAAGGGGGACAAGTTTTGAATTCGCCTTCTCAATCAATCCCCATGCTACAGGTCAAAAAAAAGGTCATGGTGGCAAATGAGGTCATCACAACCGTAGCGCAATTTGTCATTAGAATAGTTTGGGCTAGCACATGATGACAAAGTATTCTAGAACTTGGTAGCCATGGTCCTCATGGGTCCATGGTAGCTGGTCCTATTTGTGTAAGAGATTCTATCAAAATAAAACGTCATAAACAAGGCATTATTCATCACAAGAGTCATGCTAGCACACTGTCGGCCGCCGGTTTTGAATATCGGAAACCTCATGTGTTTTCTTGTACCAATCCCTGGATCAGTAGTTGGTACATACATCCATAGCCAGTACAAAACATATATTGATGTGAATTTAGGCTAAATGAGTTTAATACCTTTACAAGGACCATAGGATCTCATATTAGATAAACATCGGTGGAAACCAATATAGTAGTAGGCCCAAGTAACATGCCCAAAGGCAGTTGACTAGTTCTCGATCAGCCTTCCGATCAATTGCTAAGTGTTTCATCCTGCTAACTGAATCTTCCTCTTCTCCTACTGATAAGTCTAAATGGGGGAAAATAGCAACGGTGAGTATATAGAATACTTGCAAGCTACCACTACAATGCACATAGGGTTCAAGGAAGGTAAGGATTCTTTTGCACAAAGCCAGTTTTTGTAAACATTTTCACAAACCTATGACCTAGCCATTTTGACTTATAAACAATGCCAAATTTTCTTGGTTAACCATTCATGAGGGTTGTTTCCACCTCCCTAAGCCTCACTTGGATTGGTTTACCCTCATGCACATTTATCCCTTTTTATTTGCCACTGGAGCCTACCCTCACCCTCGGTGGTTCCAACATTCACTATCCATTCCCATCCATGCCCTAAGTCAAATTTAAAGTTTATAAGTCTTAGTCAAGAATAGTACAAGTCCTGGTGCGCCTTTAACCGTGAGCACAACTATTTGAATAGATTGGTTTACTGGCACTATAGTGATTTGTACACTTCACCCGCATTCCATGATGCACCCAACACATGAGACTTGCCACGACCTAGCCTTTCGGGTCCCCTTAAGGTTGTGGCACCAACTCCATGAACTATGCATCCCCATCATCTACCTGGCTTTGCAAACAAGAAGTGAGGGGAGTTCTGGTGTTCCCTAGATTCTAAGGGAAGAAGTCCTAAGCAAAGTTAGTCTAATTTTAGTGTTAGATCTCACGCTTGCCGTGAATTCATCATGTTTTGTTCTCTCACATGACCTACATTATTACGGTTCTGAACCACAAATGACTACGGTACCGCCCCCTTATGGTGGCCCTAATCCTCTAGGTCTATGCCCATACGAGAAGATATAGTCGTACTCAATTTGTTTCCTGCCTGTTTTCCTAACTCAGTCCTTAGTTGACTAGGTTCGGCACTAGCCTTTGCTGAAATCCACCCAAATCATGTAGCCGCCCCAGTCTAAAACATCTTTGTTGTGATTAAGTTTTGGTTTTCACAAACAAACTCACATGTGTCTCGCGAGATAGCAATGCATGTCTCAATCCGCTTTTCGATAATCGTCGCTGCCCTAGCGGCTATCTTCCCAAATTACATTATCATTTCATGCGATAGACAACTATAAGCATGGCTAAGCTTGTGTCAATAATTTGACTAAGGACTTTAATATATCCTTGGTTTATCAAGGTAAAGGTAATCAACTTCAAGGTAGGCTTAATCAACAATTAGGTATGCAATTTGAATATAGCATGCGGTTTGTTTGAAAACAAAACATTCCACAATATCGAAAACAAAACATTCCGCAATATAGGTACAACATGATCAAAGGAGGGAGGCGTGGTGACTTTCCTTGCTCTTGATGATATACACGATTTAACTTGCTTTTTGACCTTCTTTGTCACATCCGGGTTTTTCCCTAATTCTTTTAAATTAATTTACCGGAAATAATCGGAATTTCAAATTAACCGGAGTCAACCTATAATTTTAAAATGCAATTAATAAATGGAAATGACATGGTAGGATTTTTCTTGAATTCTTCATGTCAAAATACGCTAACAGATTTTTCTTGGAATTTTTAGAGCACTCTAAGTATTTTTAAACAATTAAATAAGAAATCGGGAATTAATTAAGCCCCAAAAATCCTTTTTCCCTTTTTCTTTTTCTTTTCCGTACGGGCTGCACAGTACTCCGCTCTTTCCTTGGGCCGTCGGCCCGGGTCCCTCCCCGCGAGCGCGCCGGTCGTGGGCCGAGGCCCGCAACGCGCTGCGCACGCAAGTCCGCGGGCGTCCCTCGCCCGCGAGTCGCCGACGGGTGGGCCCCGCTGTCAGCTTCCGCCCGCGCCCGGCCGGTCCGGCCGCCGTCCGTCATGCGCGCCGCCTTTCCGCTCCTTTCCGTTTGAATCCGAGCCACGTCGGCCCGTGCGGCTCAATCTCGCGCGCCGTTTCCATCCCCGCAAACCCCGCGCCCGTTGGAAACCCTATCCACGCGAAATCTGTCGCCGATTGTTTCCCCTCTCTCTCCGAGTCCGTGAACAACGGCGAGGAATCCGCGCCGTTTCCGTGTTTGTTTCGGCCCCGTTGTACCCCTATAAAACTCCCCTTTCGCCGCCGCGCGTTTTCCCTTTGGTTCCCGTGCGCTAGCCCCAAAAACCCGCCGTCGCCATCGTCGTCGTCTCCGTCGCCGGTGAGTGCACCGCCGCCCTTCTCCTTTTCGGTTTTTCGGGCCTCCTCCCGAACCGCTCCCGCGCGCATCGTTCCACCCTTCCCCGTGGTCCCCGCGCCCGCAGCACCCTTCGCCGCCGTCGCCGGTGCCGCCGGAGTCCGGCCGCCGCCGCGCGGCCATGGCCGGCGGGCGAGCTCGAGCCGCCGCCGCCGAACCCTAACCCTAGCGCCGCTTCCTCTGCGCCGTCCGATCCTTCGGATCGGGCGGATCCGCACCGTCCGATCGCGATCGATCCGTCGCCGTTCGATCCGGTCGCCGCACGCCGGATGGCTGCCGCGTGTCCGCCCTCGGTCGCCGCCCGAACCCTAACCCTAGCCGCGATCCGCGCCGTTCGATCCTTCGGATCGGGCGGATCCGGACCGTCCCCTCGCGCGCAAGGCCGTCGCCATCCGATCGCCGCCACCCCTCCCCGATGCGCGCCACGTGCCCCGCTCTCCCCGCCACCGCCGTGGACTCGGTCCACCGTGGACCGCGCCCGCGTTGCTTGCGTCGGCCGCTTGCGCCGCGACGTCAGCCCTACGCTTGCGCCATGCTTGCATCACCCGGGGCTTAATTGCGCAATAAATAATTTAATCTTTTCGTTTAGTTTAAAAATCGCAATTAAACTTCTAAAATTCATATCTTTTGAATCCGAACTCCGTTTTAGTCCATTCAAATTTCATTAAATCCAGAAAAATGTCAAGAATCCATTAAAAATACTTTTCAGTGCTGTTTCGGTAGACCTTTTTAGGGTGTTTGTTGAGTGCTTTGTTTGTCGTGTAGATCCCGAGTTTTCCCGCGAGCCCGTTCTCTTCAAGTAGTCGCCGAGATTCCTCGTCTCGAGCAAGGCAAGTCATACCTTACATTGACCATATTGTACCTATTTTATGTAAATACCTCTATTTCATTCAAATACGCATATGTTTTAGAATGTCATTTCATGTGATGTTTTATACCTATTGTACTCAACCATAGGATTGTTTACCTTATACCATTGATAACTGGGATCCAATGTGACTAGATGATAGTTTAAGGTTGCTTAGTCATGCTTAGCGCAAGTAGCTCACTTAAGGGAATCACACTAAGTTTAATGCTAAAGTTGACCTCCGGTGATATTAAGATATGACCTCGTTATTAATAATATTGAATTATCGAAAGGTGGGTCGTGAGCACATGGTTGGACTTTGGTTAGCGTGCTCATGACGATTAAGGACCGGTTCTCGGAAACCCCGGAAGAAATGCCGTGCATACCACAAGCCGGCATGGGTAATGGTGGGCCCGTAGCGTAGCCGTCTCTAGTTAACGTATCCCAGAGAGGGTGAGCGTGATGGAGTTGGGTCGGCCCCGGTTTTAAGGGTTGATCAGCTTCCGGATTCACCGCGGCACTAGAGGGGCTGCCCATTGCCCGATGGGAATGGGGCGAAACCTTGGTGTGGTACGATTGATTAGAGGGGTTATGTGAAGGGTCTGTCACAATTCCTTTCCGGGCACCGTGGTGGTGCACCGGCGCACGTAACGTGTTGTGGGATTGTGTCTTGTGGGTACAGATTGTACACCTCGATCGAGTAAAAACTATTCGAATAGTCGTGCCCACGGTTACGGGCGATCGACCAGATTCACCTTGATTAGTCTCATTTATTTATTCGAATGGAATGTGGAAGCTTGACTAGTGCGGGTGGATGGATGGGCTGTTGCAACGTGGGTTGAGCGTTGGACAGCGTTTATTTAATCGCTTAAATATTACTCTTGTTTTCTTGTCTTCAAATACTATTATTATATACTGCAAATGCTGTTTATGCAAATTGAGCCCCTTGACCCTTCCTTGTTATTTATCTCGCATCATGTACCCTTTTCCGGTGTGACTTATTGAGTACGGTGGTTGTACTCAGTCTTGCTTCTTTTTCCCCCTTCAGTGCCAGAGGTTGAGATCGAGGTCTCCGAGGAGGTGTAGGCTTGTTCTCGTCAAGGTTTAGCTGTGGAGTTGGTGTTCCGCTTCGCTCGTGTCAAGTTTAGCTTAAGTCGGTTTTATTTTCCTTTCCGCTGCATTTGTGTAACTCTTTTATATTGTTTCTAAGACGAGGATTCGTGTTATCAATATCGTCGATTTGTGTACCTCGGCTGATTCCTGGACGAGGATGTAATGCAGAAATTAGTTGCAGAAATTCTGGTGTGAATTTCTGGGCGTGACAAGTTGGTATCAGAGCCTTCCTGTGACTGTAGGACAAGCCAACTGGAAAGCTTAAGAGCCCTCTAATTCTTTTCATGTGCATATGTTTTGAAAAAAAAGGGGTGTTTTGAAAAGTGGAGTCAGTCTAGGGTTTAGGAATTGCAAAAATGGGATGTGGGTCGTGGGTTTTTGAGCATGTTTTGATTTTTTTTCCCACTCCTTTGTTTCTATAGATGGCAGGTTCCCCAGCGACGCACTGCGGAAAAGGGATGACAGGTTTCGTGGCAGAGCTGGCGCGTATGGCCCTTGCAGTTGGATATCCCGAAGCACCAGAGTGTACAACAGCTGCGCCTCTCAGTGGCGAGTTGCCATACCGTGTTCGGTTGGAGGTTCACGGGTTTGTGGGAACGTGTCTTCCCAACATGGAGGTCACAGCTTCCGGAGGCACGTCAGATCACGCTTGTCAAGAAGCCGCCTACCTGATGTTGGCCAGGATGAGGGAGTTGCATGATGCTGACCTTCGCACCTCCTCCTACCGCTACCATCCCCGTCGAGGTAATTCCTCGGAGGTCAGTGCATTCAAGTCTACGGCAGAGGAGAATGACTCTACCTTCGGTCACATGTGCACCGTGCTCAAAGGACTGGATCAAATGCACTCTGACCTACACAAGGCGACCAAAGAGCTGAACGACAAGAAGATGCTGAGGATCGCGCGGCTGCAGGACGAAGTGGTTCGTCTGAAGAAGGAGGTCGCTGAGTTGAAGGGACTTCCGCCACCAGTTGGGGTCAGACTCCGCACTACGCCTCGGAAGACCACCACCGCGCCTGTCCGTATCCAGCTGGCACCTCGGATTCCACCGCCTTCTCCAGCTCCACCCGCTCCAGTTCCAGCGCCGGTTCCAGTTCCTCCTGCTGCAGGTCCTGCCCTCACCTTTGCTCCAGCTTCGGCAAATCAAGGCGGAGGTGGCAGTAATGGTTGGATCTCCGTCTCCAGTGACTCAAGCTCAGAGAATTCGGCTGAAGACATGGACTCCGAAGAGACTCGAGATTCCTCGGAGGGAAGAGGCAGGATCGGTTGGGCTACGGCAACCGATTCAGAAGAGTCCAAGTCTGAGGTGACGCCCGAGGACTCCAGGAGCCGTTCGGAAGAATGGGGATCTTCTGAAGGAAGCAGTTTCGACTCCTCGTCTCGTGGATCTTTCTAGTTGCCCTCCTTAGTTTTACCGTTTAACTTAGTTTGTCTTCTTGGTAGTTGCTGTGTGTTAGGCTGCTGTGTGTGGGATAGCTGGCAGTCGATATCAAGTGTGATATGACTGACCAATTAAGGATGTTTGGTGCTTTTCCCTGTTTTTAGTCAAGATCAGAACAATGTATTTGAATTTAAATAATAAAGATTAGTTCTAAGTCTGCTGCTTTTTCTTCTTTTCTCTCTCGGTCGATCGTCCCCTTCGGATGGTAAACACCGGGACCGGCGGGCGAACAAAGCAACAATGGGCGATGCAGTGCCGACAACCACGAGGCTCACGACGCCAATGGCAATGCTCCTCCACCGCCACCCGAGAATCCCACCATTGCTCAAGTGCTCGCTTCACAGACACAGATGATGGCTGCAATGATGCAGCAAATGCAACAACACCACCACTAGATGCAACAGCAGATGCTGCAACAAATGCAGCAATAGCAGCAGAACAATCAGTTTGCCGCCCCACCACCCCAGTCCAAGCTGCCAGAGTTCCTTCGTGTCCGACCGCCGACCTTCTCCAGCACCACTAATCCCATGGAGGCTAATGATTGGCTTCATGCCATAGAGAAGAAGTTGGATCTGCAGTGCACGGATCAGGAGAAAGTCTCTTTTGCCACTCATCAGTTACAGGGTCCTGCTTCAGCTTGGTGGGACAACTATTTGGTTACTCGCCCGGCGGGAGCAGCAGTTACCTGGGAAGAGTTTCGTCGCAGTTTCAGGACCGCACACATTCCTGCGGGAATAGTTGCACAGAAAAAGCGTGAGTTCCGTTCTCTTGAGCAGGGTAACAGATCAGTTACTGAGTATCTGCACGAGTTCAATCGTCTTGCCCGTTATGCCCCAGAAGATGTGCGCACTGATGCAGAAAGGCAGGAAAAGTTTTTGGCTGGTTTGGATGATGAACTCACGGACAAGCTTATCTCCGGAGAGTATGCTAACTTTGAGAAGCTGGTCGACAAGGCCATTCGACAGGAAGATCAGCGCAACAAGATGATCAAGAAGAGAAAAGTCTTCCAGTCCCGACCTCCTCAACAACAGGGAAATCAGCAGAGGCCGCGTTTCATGCCTGGAAGTCAGAGTGGACCTACCACCATGATTGTTCGTCAGCATCGACCTTATCACCCAGGGAATTTCCAAACTAGCAGTAGTGGCAGTGGTCAGCAACAGCGTACTCCAGCCCCGCGCCCTCCAAGCGCCATCCCCGCAATGCCACAGCCACCACCTCCAAGGAAGGACTCGGGAGGAAAGCCAGAGTCCTGTTTCAACCGTGGTGACCGGGGCATTTTGCGAGACAAGTGTAGCCAAGACGCGCTGGGCCAAGATTCATCCAGCTCGAGTCAATCATGCGTCCGCCGAGGAAGCACTGCACCGCTCCCGAAGTTATACGGGTATGTTTCGTAAACTATACTCCCGCCACAGTATTATTTGATTGTGGCGCTACGCATTCTTTTATCTCCAAGCAATTTGTTGGGGCACATGGGTTGTCAGTAGTGGGACTTAAGATACCTATGCGGGTTCAAACCCCTGGAAACCACTTGGAGACCACTCAGTATTGTCCCTCAGTGACCATAGAAATCCAAGGATCTATGTTTCTAGCCAACCTTATCCTCCTTCAGTCCAAAGGCATAGATGTCATTCTTGGGATGGATTGGTTGTCCAGACATAAGGGAGTAATTGACTGCGCTAGTCGTACCATTACTTTAATCAATATGAAAGGAGAAAGAATTGTTTTTCGCTCTCCCATGCAAGTCAAGACTATAGTAAGTTTGAATCATGTTTCCACCGGGGAATCGTCCGAAATGGCGGCCAAGACCCCTGTGAAGTTAGAGGATATCCCCATCGTCAGAGAGTACCCTGAAGTTTTCCCAGAGGATTTAACTCGATGCCGCCAAAAGGGAAATTAAATTCCGGATTGACCTAGTACCGGACCGCCCCAATACACAAGAGGCCATATAGGATGGGAGCCAACGAGTTGGCCGAAGTAAAGAAGCAAGTGGATGAACAGTTGCAAAAAGGGTATATTCGCCGAGCACGTCGCCTTGGGGTGCTCCGGTGATTTTCGTGGAAAAGAAAGACAAGACCAAGAGGATGTGTGTCGACTATCGCGCACTCAATGAGGTTACTATCAAGAACAAGTATCTCCTACCACGGATTGATGACTTATTCGATCAACTCAAAGGGGCCAAGGTATTTTCCAAGATAGACTGCGATCGGGCTATCATCGGTTGAGGATTCGGGAAGAGGACATTCCCAAGACCGCCTTCACCACTGGTATGGACTGTACGAGTGTACGGTCATGTCTTTTGGTTTAACCAATGCACCGGCTTTCTTTATGAATCGATGAACAAGGTGTTTATGGAGTTCTTGGATAAATTCGTGGTGGTGTTCATTGACGACATTTTGGTCTACTCTAAGTCGAGGAGGATCATGCAACATCTTCGGACGTGCTCGAGAAGTTGAGAGACCATCAACTCTACTCCAAGTTTAGCAAGTGTGCTTTCTGGTTAAAGGAGGTACAGTTCCTCGGCCACATTGTGAATGCCCAAGGAGTAGCCGTGGATCCAGCAAATGTGGAATCAGTTACTAAGTGGACCCCGCCTAAAACGGTTACGCAGATCCGAAGTTTCCTTGGACTTGCGGGTTACTACCGCCGCTTCATTGAGAACTTCTCCAAAATCGCCAAGCCAATGACTCAACCGTTGAAGAAAGATGAGAAGTTTATGTGGTCGGCAGAATGCAATAGGAGTTTTGAAGAGCTCAAGAGGAAGTTGGTGTCTGCACCAGTGTTGATACTGCCCGACCCAGCAAAGGACTTCCAAGTTTATTGTGATGCATCTCGCCAAGGGTTGGGATGTGTGTTGATGCAAGAAGGCAAAGTGGTCGCATATGCATCTCGTCAATTGCGCCCCCATGAAAACAACTACCCCACTCATGATCCGGAGTTATCCGCAGTGGTTCATGCCTTGAAGATTTGGCGACACTACCTAATTGGTAATCGTTGTGAAGTGTATACGGATCACAAAAGTCTTAAGTACATTTTCACCCAACCGGATTTAAACCTCCGACAGAGGAGATGGTTGGAACTGATCAAAGATTATGATTTAGGGATACACTACCATCCCGGCAAAGCTAATGTGGTTGCGGATGCACTAAGCCGAAAGAGTTACCGCACCACCCTCGGTGTCGAAGGAGTGTGTGACCGGTTGCAGCGAATTCGAGAATCTAAATCTACGAGTGGTGGATTTTGGCTTTGTGGTGCTCCGGAAGCCCAACCCACTCTCATTGATCAAATTCGGGCTGCTCAGCGTCGGATCCCGAGATGACCGAACTCAAGAAGAACATGAGAGTCGGAAAAGCTCGTGGTTTTACGGAAGACGAACATGGCACAATCTGGATGGGAAAGAGATTGTGTGTGCCAGAAGACAAGGATTTGAAGAAGACGATCCTTACGGAAGTTCACCAAACCCAATACTCAATTCACCCGATACAAAGATGTATCAAGATCTTAAAGAAAAGTTTTGGTGGGTCAGCATGAGAAGGGAGATAGCTGAGTTTGTTGCACTTTGTGATGTTTGTCGGCGAGTGAAGGCGGAACATCGACGACCGCCGGATCGTTGCAACCACTTGATTCCAGTGGAAATGGGAAGAAATTGGAATGGATTTCATCACGGGTTTACCCCGCACAACGTCGGGATATGACTCGATTTGGGTCGTGGTGGACCGACTCACCAAGGTGGCCCACTTCATACCAGTACATACTACCTACTCCGGAAGAAGTTGGCAGAGCTTTATCTCGCAAGGATCATGTGTTTGCATGGCGTGCCTAAGAAGATCGTGTCCGATAGGGGAAGTCAGTTTACTTCCAAATTCTGGAAGAAGTTGCAAGAAGAACTTGGTACCCGTTTGAATTTTAGCACGGCCTATCATCCGCAAACAGACGGCCAAACTGAGAGAGTGAATCAGATTTTGGAAGATATGCCGAGAGCATGCGCGCTCGATTTTGGAAAAGCATGGGACAAAAGCTTACCCTATGCGAATTCTCTTACAATAACAGTTACGAGCCAGCATTCAAATGGCACCGTATGAAGCACTGTATGGACGGAAATGCCGCACACCCCTATTCTGGGATCAGACGGGTGAGCGCCAATTGTTTGGCACGGAAGTAATAAGCGAAGCAGAGGAAAAGGTCCGAGTGATTCGGGAAAGGTTGAAGATTGCGCAGTCCCGACAGAAGAGCTATGCAGATAATCGTCGAAGAGTTCTCGCTTTTGAAGCAGGGGATTTTGTGTATCTTCGTGTTACACCACTCCGGGGAGTACACCGTTTCCAAACCAAAGGTAAGTTGGCACCACGTTTCGTGGGACCATACAGGATTCGGGAACGTCGAGGAGAAGTGGCCTATCAGCTGGAGCTTCCCTCCAACATGACCGGTATTCACGATGTGTTTCATGTGTCCCAGTTAAAGAAGTATTTAAGGGTACCGAAGAGCAAAGCGAGTCCGGACCGATCGAAATCTAAGAGGACTTAACCTATGTAGAGAGACCAAGCACGTATTCTTGAGGTCGGTGAAAGAAGGACGCGGAACAAGGTTATCAGATTTTGCAAGGTTCAATGGACTCATCACTCCGAGGAAGAAGCTACTTGGGAACGAGAAGATGAGCTAAAGGCCGCGCACCCGCACCTCTTCGCCAGTACCTCCGAATCTCGGGGTCGAGATTCCGTTTAAGGGGGGTAGGTTGTCACATCCTGGGTTTTTCCCTAATTCTTTTAAAATAATTTACCCGGAAATAATCGGAATTTCTGAAATTAACCTGGAGTCAACCTATAATTTTAAAATGCAATTAATAAATGGAAATGACATGGTAGGATTTTTCTTGAATTCTTCATGTCAAAATACGCTAACAGGATTTTTACTGGAATTTTTAGAGCACTCTAAGTATTTTTAAACAATTAAATAAGAAATCAGGAATTAATTAAGCCCCAAAAATCCTTTTTCCCTTTTTCTTTTTCTTTTCCGTACGGGCTGCACAGTACTCGCTCTTTCCTTGGGCCGTCGGCCCGCCCCTCACCGCGCGCGCGCCCGGCCGTGGGCCGAGGCCCGCAACGCGCCGCCGCACGCAAGTCCGCGGGCGTCCCTCGCCGCGAGTCGCCGACGGTGGGCCCCGCCTCGAGCTTCCGCCCCGCACCGGCCGGTCCGGCCGCCGTCCGCCATGCGCGCCGCCTTTCCGCTCCTTTCCGTTTGAATCCGAGCCACGTCGGCCCGTGCCGGCTCAATCTCGCGGCGCCGTTTCCATCCCCGCACCCGCGCCCGTTGGAAACCCTATCCACGCGAAATCCGTCGCCGATTGTTTCCCCTCCGTCTCCGAGTCCGTGAACAACGGCGAGGAATCCGCGCCGTTTCCGTGTTTGTTTCGGCCCCGTTGTACCCCTATAAAACTCCCCTTTCGCCGCCGCGTTTCTCTTTGGTTCCCGTGCGCTAGCCCCCAAAAACCTGCCGTCGCCATCGTTGTCGTCTCCGTCGCCGGTGAGTGCACCGCCGCCCTTCTCCATTTTGGTTTTTTCGGGCCTCCTCCCCCGAACCGCTCCGCGCGCATCGTTCCGCCCTTCCCGTGGTCCCCGCGCCGCAGCACCCTTCGCCGTCGTCGCCGGTGCCGCCGGAGTCCGGCCGGCCGCCGCGCGGCCATGGCCGGCGGGCGAGCTCGAGCCGCCGCCCAAACCCTAACCCTAGCGCCGCTTCCGTGCGCCGTCCGATCCTTCGGATCGGGCGGATCCGCATCGTCCGATCGCGATCGATCCGGTCGCCGCACGCCGGATGGCTGCCGCGTGTCCGCCCTCGGTCGCCGCCCAAACCCTAACCCTAGCCGCGATCCGCGCCGTTCGATCCTTTGGATCGGGCGGATCCGGACCGTCCCTCGCGCGCAAGGCCGTCGCCATCCGATCGCCGCCACCCCTCCCGATGCGCGCCACGTGCCCCGCTCTCCCCGCCGCCGCCGTGGACTCGGTCCACCGTGGGCCGCGCCCGCGTCACTTGCGTCAGCCGCTTGCGCCGCTGACGTCAGCCCTACCGCTTGCGCCATGCTTGCGTCACCCGGGGGCTTAATTGCGCAATAAATAATTTAATCTTTTCTGTTTAGTTTAAAAATCGCAATTAAACTTCTAAAATTCATATCTTTTGAATCCGAACTCCGTTTTAGTCCATTCAAATTTCATTAAATCCAGAAAAATGTCAAGAATCCATTAAAAATACTTTTCAGTGCTGTTTCAGTAGACTTTTTAGGGTGTTTGTTGAGTGCTTTGTTTGTCGTGTAGATCCCGAGTTTTCCGGCGAGCCCGTTCTCTTCGAAGTAGTCGCCGAGGTTCCTCAGTCTCCATAGCAAGGCAAGTCATACCTTACATTGACCATATTGTACCTATTTTATGTAAATACCTCTATTTCATTCAAATACTGCATATGTTTTAGAATGTCATTTCATGGGATGTTTTATACCTATTGTACTCAACCATAGGATTGTTTACCTTATACCATTGATAACCTTGGATCCAATGTGACTAGATGATAGTTTAAGGTTGCTTAGTCATGCTTAGCGCAACTAGCTCACTTAAGGGAATCACACTAAGTTTAATGCTAAAGTTGACCTCCCGGTGATATTAAGATATGACCTCGTTATTAATAATATTGAATTATCAGAAAGGTGGGTCGTGAGCACATGGTTGGACTTTGGTTAGCGTGCTCATGACGATTAAGGACCGGTTCTCGGGAAACCCTGGAAGAAATGCCATGCATACCACAAGCCGCATGGGTAATGGTGGGCCCGTAGCGTAGCCGTCTCTAGTTAACGTATCCCGAGAGGGTGAGCGTGATGGAGTTGGGTCGGCCCCGGTTTTAAGGGTTGATCAGCTTCCGGATTCACCGCGGCACTAGAGGGGGCTGCCCATTGCCCGATGGGAATGGGGGCGAAACCTTGGTGTGGTACGATTGATTAGAGGGGGTTATGTGAAGGGTCCTGTCACAATTCCTTTCCGGGCACCGTGGTGGTGCACCGGCGCACGGTAACGTGTTGTGGGATTGTGTCTTGTGGGTACGATTGTACACCTCGATCGAGTAAAAACTATTCGAATAGCCGTGCCCACGGTTACGGGCGATCGACCAGATTCACCTTGATTAGTCTCATTTATTTATTCGAATGGAATGTGGAAGCTTGACTAGTGCAGGTGGATGGATGGGCCTGTTGCAACGTGGGTTGAGCGTTGGACAGCGTTTATTTAATCTTGCTTAAATATTACTCTTTTTCTGTCTTCAAATACTATTATTATATACGCAAATGTTGTTTATGCAAATTGAGCCCCTTGACCCTTCCTTGTTATTTATCTCGCATCATGTACCCTTTTCCGGTGTGACTTGTTGAGTACGGTGGTTGTACTCGTCTTGCTTCTTTTTCCCCCTTCGGTGCGAGGTTGAGATCGAGGTCTCCGAGGAGGTGTAGGCTTGTTCTCGTCAAGGTTTAGCTGTGGAGTTGGTGTTCCGCTTCGCTCGTGTCAAGTTTAGCTTAAGTCAGTTTTATTTTCCTTTCCGCTGCATTTGTGTAACTCTTTTATATTGTTTCTAAGACGAGGATTCTGTGTTATCAATAACGTCGATTTGTGTACCTCGGCTGATTCCTGGACGAGGATGTAATGCACAAATTAGCTGCAGAAATTCTGGTGTGAATTTCTGGGCATGACACTTGCTCAACCTTGTACTCCTTGGGTAGCACCTTCACAATCCTAACGAGCGACACAGTCTAAAGCGCGGGAAGAACCACGTACAACAACCAATCAACACACAAAACAAAATCTAAACCTTGGAAGAACAAAGCGCTTGCCAGCTATATTTCTTGCATCTCCTAAACCTATAGGGCTTCCTCGGCTAATTCTACCCACAGCTAAGGGTTTGGTTTCTATTTTAAGTAGAAGGTTTCTAGAGTGCTTGGCTACACAAAACCAAGGGAAGGCTGGGACCTAAGCTTGCTATAGGGCAAACCAAAAGAAATTAGAGAGGTATTCATTAGTTCATTTATCAATTCTCTTGTGTTTACGTGATAACTTGTATATCATTAGGTGTTTAAGTTGTAGATAAGTATTTATCTCATTTGGTAGGTTTAAGAGTTGATGTTTATTTGCTTTTACATATTGACTTAGTATATGCAGGTGTATGTGGAGTTTTAGATTGTTATTCGATTTTTTTCAAGCAGGTTAACTACTGAAGATGTGTTTTCTAAGTGAAGTCATTTCCTTGTCAAAAGTTGATATTAAACATTGCCTTGCATATTTACTCATATGTAACTTGATATAACTAATGATATTAGTCATTTAAAGGGTTACTAGGCACATTTCTTTTACCTATTAACTTATGAACCGAATTTTAGTTAATTAGCCATGTGGCCACGTGGGTTCTAACCGTTGTGTGGAAAATTAAATTGATGGAGTCCTATCATGATGTGCTTACTTGATAAAAGAATATAGTTTAAAAACTGTATTTTATCCTTATTCATATATCTAACTTTGGTAAGGACAGATCTTTAGGTCATTACCTGGGTGGGATTAAATTTTAATAAAGGACTTCATTAATTATCTTGATGTCATTTATGACTTGGACTTAGACATTTCATCGATTGCTTGAGATCATGGTTCTATAGCATATTCATTTATTTCTTACAATTTCACCTAGGTGCACAAATTTGTTCTAAAATTAATTAAGAGTAAATTTAGTTATTTATTTGAGTGTTCGTCAAACTTAAATTTGGTGTTTCTCTCTATGGTCATGTTAGTGTGTTGCCGCTTACATTTTGAAGTGTTCCCCTTAGTTGAAAAAAAATATTATTTTGCCTAAGGCCAATTTTTAGTATAGAAAAACAATTATCCCATTGTATTTATTTGATATTTGGGCATAAGGTGGTTTGGTGCTAAGTTCTATTGTTGGTCCAGATTATAGAGTTTCAATTTAACAAATTTTAGAGACAAGTTTCACTTATTTGTACTTCGTTTGGATGTACTTGTGAATTTCCAAAGGTTAATTCGAGTTTCCTTCATGGAATAAATACTTTTCTTATTTTAATTCATTTTCATAATTATTTATGTTAAAGAAAAGACTTGGGTTAATGACCGGCAGGGCCTATGTTTTTTCCTTATTTTAATTATTTTTCTTAAGGAAAAGTAATGAACCAATGACGGGTGGGGCCAGGGTCAACTATTGACCTTGTCAATGTCGATTGTGAAGGTGGCAACATGGCCCACACGTCATTGACACATAACCTTAACTAAGATTTTAATTAGTTTTGTTAATCGGATTGGACCCACACGTCATTGACTGATTAGAAAAGGGATTAGAGGGGGCTCACTGTGTACATACTGACTAGGGATGGTGGAACTGAAGCGGGCCCACTCGTCCATGATTCCGGCTCTTCTCTCCCTTTATTCTTCTTTTCTTTTTCATTCCTTCTCCTTCTTTCTTCTATCTCTCACTCGTCAAGCGGGCGTGGCTCCGACGGGGCTCCGGGGCGGGCAAGGGCGCCGACGGCTTTGCCTCGGCGTGCGGAGGATGGGGGCATGAGCCTGGATGGTGTGGCGACTCGAGGCGAGCGACTCGCGCATTCCGGATGGTTAAGGTGGCGAGGTGGCGGTGCTCTGGTCGCGTCTCAATGCTAGCGAAGGCTGCGGCTCTCCGGAAAAGCAGAGTTAGTAGCGAGCTTGAAAGATGGCGCGCCCGTCCGGGACGACTGGTAGAGTGTAGCTATGGAGACGATGTGCGCACGGAGGCTGGCATGGCAAAGTGCTGCGGCGGCTAGAGAGGCAGGGGCTAGGGATGGGAATGGCTAGTTTTGATCCATTTATCCATTAAACCTATCCATAAATTTGCTCCAATGGACCATTAGGATCGTTCCAAAAATATAAATGGATCAAACGGATCAAACCATTAGAACCTAGGTTTAAAAGGTTCAATCCAAAATGACTTCACATGTATAAATATCTTCAAAATTTGTATAAAGTTGTTTCTCTATATAATAAATTATTTTTATAAAATTTAACTGAATTTGACAAGTTTTCATAGTATAAACAAGAGTTTAAAAATTTGGGTTCAAGTTTTACACATATTTAACTATAATTTTTGGGTCTTAGTAATGCATCATGGGCCCCGCATGTATAAATGGCTCAAAATTTGTACAAAGTTGCTTCTCTATACAATAAATTATTCCTATAAAATTTAACTAAACTGATAAGTTCTTATAATGTGAACACGAGTTTAAAAATTTTGGGTCCAAGTTTTACACATATGTAATATGAGTTTTTTGGCTAATAGTAATGTAGCTGATCCATTTGGATATCCATGTTTAACCTATTAATATAATAGACTTGTGAAGTATTTATCCTATTGAACCATGGAGCAACAAACTTACTAAAAATGGTTTAGGTTTGACTCGTATCCTAACCATTTCCATCTTGAGCAGGAGTACAGGCGTGTGCATCCTTGCCAGCATGGGCGATGGGACGCGGGCCGCGGGGTGACTGGCACACCCTGAGTTTTGCCCTTTTAAAAATCAGTTAAATAATTCCTCCAAAGAAAATGAATTTATGGAATTATCCTAGAGCAAATAAATAATTTTAAGATACAATTAATAAGTGCAAATGGCATGGTAGAAATTTTCCTAAATTCTACATGTCAAAATATATTAACTGAATTTTTAGTGGAATTTTCGGAGCACTATAAATATTTTTAACCAATTAAATGAATTTATCGGAATTAACTTGAGTCCTTGGAAATCATTTCTTTTTTTCCTACTCGGGTCGTACCTTTCCCGCCCAAACTTTATCGGGTGGCCGGGCCAGGCCTTTCCGCCGCGCCGCGCGCCCCTCCCTCCCTCGCCGTGGGCCGTGGACCACGAGCCGCCGCCGCTCTCTGCGCAAGTCCACAATCCCTCCCCCTCTTCCCCGGGCCACTGATAGGTCGGGCCCACCTGTCAGCCCCGTCATCCTCGGGTCAAACCCGTGCCGTCGCCGTCGCGCCACCGCGATGCCATCTCCGTCGTCCGCGCACGCACCCCGTGCATTCCTGCCGCCCCGTGCCGCACCAAACCCTAGAGCCGCTCCCGCGCCTCCCCTTCCCCGCTCTCGCGCCGGCCGAGTCCGAGCCCATGCCGGCCCAAGCTAACCGTTGAATCCCTCTCTCTCTCTCTCTCTTCGATCCCGAAAACAACGGCGAGCAATTCGTGGTCGAATCGTGCACAAAATGGACTCCCGAGCTCTCTATAAAGATCCCCGCGAGCTCCGCGGTGTTTCGCCTTTGCGCCGCCTCAAAACATGCCCTAAAACGCCACTGTCGTTTTCCACCGACGTGCACCACCGCCTTCTTCTTCGCCGCCAGTGAGACTCCTCTCTCTACCTTCCTCACTCCCGCGCGCTATCCCAAGTCCCACGCCGTCCCTGTGCATGCTATCCCGAGCCACCACGCCATCCCGCGCTGCTTGCTGTGCACCGCACCGCCGTCCGCCGCTGTTCCCCGCATCGTCGGCGAGCTAGCCGGCCAAGCTGAGCTCGACCGCCGCCACCCCGCGAACCCTTACCCTAGCTGCTGACCGCCATCCAATCTACCGTGTGGTACATCGGGACCGTCCGTTCCCACCGCCCACACCATCGCTCGAATCGTGCCACATGGCACGCCGTCGCTCCGTGGACTCGGTCCACCATGGACCGAGCCCGTGTGCCGCTTGCGTCAGCCCTAGCTGACGTCAGCCACTGACGTTAGAGTTGACATCAGCCCTCGCGTCCGTCCGCCGACGTCAGTGGTTGCATAATGCTAACGTCAGCCCTACCCAACCCGTGTCAGCCGCTTGCGTCCAGCAGGGACTTAATTGTGCAATAAATTAATTTAGGATTTTCTGCTTAGTTTAAAAATTTCAATTAAACTTCTAAAATCCATATATTTTTAATCCGAGCTCCGTTTAAGTCCATTCAAATTTTATTAAATCCAGAAAATGTCAAGAACCCATGAAAAATAGTTTCTTGTGATGTTTTAGTAGACTTTTAGCATGTTTTGTTGAGTGCTTTGTTTGTCGTGTAGATTCTACTAATTCGAACGATCCCGTTTACTTTGAAGTAGTCACCGAAGTTCCCCAATCTTCAAAGCAAGGCAAGTCATACTTTACATTGATCATATTGTACCTATTTTATTTAAATATCTCATTTTTCTCAAATGCTGTATATGTTTTAGAATGTCATTTCATGGGACTGTTATACCTATTGTACTCAGCCATAGGAATTGATTACCTCCTACCATTGATAACTTTGCTTCAACATGACTAGATATTTGTTTAGGACATGCTTAGCCTGCCTTAGAAAAATTAGCTCACTTAAGAGAATCTCACTAATCAAATATTACAGTGGAGATAAATATTCAGGTGATGTCAAGTATGTGATACTATACTAATAATATTAAAATATGATAATGGTGGGTTGTGGGTGCAATGGTTTTGGATAGTAGCACCCATGAAAATTAAGGACGGGTTCTCGGGAAACCCTGAAAGAATTACCATGCATACCGCAAGCCAGCATGGGTAATGGCTGGATTCGTAGTGTAGCTATCTCTAGCTGACATACCCTAGTGAGGGTGGGCGTGATGGAGTTGGGTCGGCCTTGGTTTTAAGGGTTGATCGGCTTCCAAATTCACCACGGCACGCGGGAGGGGGGGGAGGGGGGCTGCCCATTACCCTGATGGGAGTGGGGGCGAAACCTTGGTGCAGTACAATTTATTATAGGAGGTTATGCGAAGGGCCCGGTCACAGTCCCTTTCCGGGGTATCATGGTGGTACACCGGCATGCGATAACATGTAGTGGGGCTGTGTCTTGTGGGTACAGTTGTACACCTCTGATCAGAGTCAAACTATTCGAATAGTTGTGTCCGCGGTTATGGGCGATCAACCAGTTTCACCATGATTAGTCTCATTAAGTAAATAATCTGACTAATTGAACTTGACTAGTATAAATGCATGGTTGGGCCTGTTGCAACTATAGCTGCCCAAATGGCCCGCTCAGCCCGGCCCGGGCCCAAGCACGAATAGGCCCGACAAGTTTTCTTTGGGCCAGGCCCGACATGAAACCATCGCGGGTTGGGCCGTGCCATCCCGCGTGCTCAACCGTCGGCCCAGGCACGGCACAACAGGCCGATATTGGGCTGGGTCGACACGGAAAAGCTCGGCCCAACCAAGGATGACGTGCCGGCCCGAAGCACAAATTGAAAAATCATAGAAAATACAATGTATCCAAAACAACAGTTAAATTTCACTATTTCATACAATTGATGACACACATTGACAGAAGAATAAGAGGGCAGACATGAGCATATTGCTAACTCCACCAGAACCAAACCATAGAAATTGATGACACACATTGACAGAAGAATCACACAGAGACACAGAACAGAAGAGTCGATGCAAAATAAGGATTGAGAATAGAGCCGTTTTAGTCACAATGACATTGTATCATTGTGATGCTGCCTCATTAAAAACTTTTCTAGGTAAAAAGTCACACCTCGTGAGAAAACCCTAGAAAGGAAAAAAGAGTAGAGCAAGCTCTATTCTCAATTTACAATTCTTCAAGTTCAACATAGTTCAACCATTCAATATTACAGACCACATGTGGAATCAGAATAGAACAACCACACAACCACACAAACAGGCAGCACATCAAATGAACTCAGAAATCAGAGTGCTGTTCAAAGCCAAAGCCACATGTTCACATAGAACAGCCACAGCCACAGGCAGCACAACACTCCACCCTCCAGCACTAGCAGCAGCAGCCAACAGCCATCCAAGCAGCTAGTGCTGGTTGCTGCTAGAGCCACCAACCCTACATACATTTAATTATTGAATGATTCAATACATATGTAATGATTCAATGCTTCGATGTTAATTCAATGAGAATATTATACTTACACCAAGGAGGTTGAATCATCAAGATACAAATCTATGAAAGAAGCTTCGAGCTCGCTGTTCTCAACAGCATGCTGAGCCCGAGCATCTGTAAGCTCCCAATCTTTGATGCATGTAAGAATCTCAACCATCTTAGGTGTCAAGCTCCTTTGCCAATCCTCAAGAATTCTGCCTGTGAGACTAAAAGTTGACTCTGAAGATATAGTAGACACAGGAACAGACATAATATCCTTGGCTAATATAAAGAGGATTGGATAGGTTAGTTTGTGCTCATGCCACCAATTAATAATGTTGAAATCATCATCATAACATGTGACAGTGTCACTACCAAGATAGGCAGATAACTCAGAGACAACACACATAGAAGCTGGAGGAGTAGTAGCAGCAGAAGAAGGAGGAGGAGGACCACTTACACCATCAGCACCAAAAATCTCGCCCCAAACTTGCCTTCTCTTTCCTGAAGTATTTGTTGATTGTGGTGTTCTTTGCAATCTAATAGAGCAAAACATCTTCTCATGTTTTAAAAACAGCAAATAAAGTGCATTTCTAACTTCACCATAATAAGCAGAGTAATCAGTGCTAGTGGAAACTGATAACAACTGAAGAATGTTATGAAAACCTCTCACATCTTAGCTCTAGGATCCAAAATAAAGGCAAAAGAATATAACATAGGAATTTTTGCCAATATTTGAGAAATTTCAGTTTCATGGGACTAACAACAGATCTTAACATGTCATCATGTTCATGGTGATGCAAATGTGTAGCAATATCATAAATATGATGCAACACTAAAGGACTAGTTGGATAGTAAACACTACAAAGAGCAACAGTGGATTCATAAAACAATTCAAGAAATTCAAGCACTTGTTGACCAATTTGCCAGCGAGAATCAGTCAAGAGAGGTCTATTATCAGCTGAGACCCATTTAATTGCAATAAAAGCATGAAATATACTCTTATATGGCATGAGATGCTTGAGCATGAAATATGTTGAATTCCATCTAACATCCATGTCTAGCTGAAATTTACGAGGCCTAACCCCCTTAGCAATGCAAAAGTTCTTATATTCAGCAATACGAGTATTAGAAGAATTTAAGAATGAAACTGTAGTTCTGAAAGCATCAGTATAAGGCTTAAGCCTTTTCAAACTAGACTTAACAATTAGGTTAATAATATGATAAGCACATCTGTGATGCAACAGTGAATGACTAGGATCAGGATCACGACCAAGATATCCACATAACATAGGTGTTAGATGTGTCATGGCAGAGGTATTAGCAGATGCATTATCAAGTAAAACTGAGATAACCTTATCTTTCAATCCATAATCATCTAAAACAATAGCAGTGCACTCTGCAATATTAATACCAGAATGAGATTCATCAATGAGCCTAAATCCTAAAACCTTCTTTTCTAATATCCAATTAGCATTGACATAATGAGCAACCATAGTAAGATAATCTTCCTTAGCATTGCCAGACCAAATATCAGAAGTAATAGCAACATAAGACACACTAGATTGCAAGTAATCCTTAATCTTAGAGCGACGCTCATTGAAATGCTTAGCCATATCTATATTGTGGTTTCCCTAGATACTTTCTTACAGATTAGGATTGCGAGCACGCTGGATGTACTCCTCAAATGCATGATACTCACCAATACCCAGAGGCAAATCAAGTCTAGCAATCAAACGACAAATCAGATCGAGCAACAGCAGGGCTATACTCCCAATTTCTAACACTACCATCAGGGCTCATAGCAAGTCAAGATTGAAAAGCAGCAGCATGGGCACATTTCTTTAGGCAAGACTTTTGATGCCTAACTAAATGACCAGTACCACTGGACGATTTAGCAGAAAGAACAGTTTTGCAGTGAATGCATTTCGCAACAACCATTTTGCCGTTTACCTCCTCAAAGATCTTGTCGAGGTCCTACCAGACACCAGATCTGGCCCTCTTCAAGGAGGCCGACGACGCCCCTCTAGAGCTGGTGGAGTCCGTGGCCGCCGTTAGGGTTGCAGCCACCAAACCACCATTATCTGGAGCCGCAGCAGCATCAACATTGATCGGTGCAAGAGAGCTACCAAACTATGCGTCTGCATCTCTGGCTAGGTTGTCGTGGTCCTCATCGGCCAGCCCTTGAAGCACAAGGTCATGATTGGTGGAAGTCTAATTCGGATCAGATGCCATCACAACCTCGTCTACTCCGGTCTTGCTCCTCCGTCACGATCATGACCTCAATAGCTCCGTCCCTCAACGACCTGCATGCAAGTGAAGAAACTCATCGAGTTAGGTGTTACGATTAGGGTTAGGGTTAGGGGTTAGATTGGGGGGGACGAACCTTTATGCCGGAGCCCGGAGCCAGAGAGGACGATGCGGGACGGCGGGAGCAGTATCCACGAGCGACGGAGCGAGCATCTGGCCGGACACGAGGAAGAACATATCAACAGAAACTTGAGACGAGGTGGGGAGAGAGAGGGGAGGGGGAACCGGGGACGGAGTGCCGGCGGAGCGAGCGAGCACCCAGCCGGACACGAGGAAGAACAGATCAACGAAACTAGAGACCGGTGGGGAGAGAGAGGGAAGGGGGAACCAAGGCGTGTCGTGGCGTGGGCACGTGCGCGGTGGCTCGGAGAGGGGAGGGGTGAGGTCGGCGGCCGGTGGTGAGGGGGGGCTGAGAGGCTTGAGGAGGACTGGATCTGGATGAAGGAGTGAGGAGTGAGGACAGATGGCGGCGGACGCGTTTGGGCAATGGAACGGAGACGAAGAGGCGCGGCTAGGGTTAGGGCAACCGGGTGGGGGGGGCATTTTATATGGGGCATCGGTGCGCTGGGGCTGGCGCACCATTGCGGACTGGACCGTTGGGTGGTTCGGGCCGCTCTCGGGCCACGGCCAAATATCTGTGCTGGGCCATGCCCGCCCGTTGGGTCGGGGGTTCGGCCCAAACACGGCCCGGTGCCTCATGCCGTGCCGGCCCAGGCACAGTAGAGTTCGGGCCTGGTCGTGCTTGGGTCAGGCCAAAAAAAGGCCTTCGTACCGGGCTGTCGGGCTCCGGGCCATATGGCCAAGTATAGTTGCAACGTGGGTTTAACGTTGGACAGTGTTTATTTAATATTGCTTAATTATTATTATTGTTTTACTGCTTTCAACTATTATTATTTCTGAAGTCTTGTTTATGGAAATGAGACTTTATTCCTTCCTTATGGATTATCCTGCATCATACCTTCTATTCCGGTATGACTTGTTGAGTACAGTGGGTAGTACTCAGTCTTGCTTAATTTTCCCCACCAGAGCTAGAGGTTGAAGCAGAGGACAGTTTCGACGATGATTAGGCTAGTGTCTGACGTCAAGGTTGCCTGTGGTGTGTTGGAGTTCCGTCGCAAGAGTTAGAGTTTCACTTTAGTTAGTCTTTTCTTTTCCACTGCATTTATGTAATCTTTTCTACTGTTTCAAGATGTGAATTTTGTAATATCAATAATTATTGATTGTGTACCTCGGCTGATTCCTTGACGAGGATATAATGCACAAGTTGGTATTAGAGCCAGCCTTTGACCGTAGGTCAGGATGTGTCACGCCCAGAAATTTAGCCAAATTTCTAGACTATTTTGTGTATTAAATCCCTATCCAGGAATCAGCCAGGGTACACAAAATGACAAATCAATAAACAGGTCCAAAGCATAAAATACTTACAGAAGAGGCACTTAGTCCTCACACCCGAAAGAAAGCAGCAGCAGCGGAAAAAGACGATCCTAGCGGGGCTTCAGCTCCACTCCATAGGCAAACTCAACTGGGGTATGAGCCTTGGTCTTCTAACTCCGTCTTCGACTCAGAAGCATGACACTTCTGGGAAAAGGGGGAAATAGCAAGGCTGAGTACAACCACCGTACTCAGCAAGCCACATGGAGAGATGCAGACGTGCAAGGGGAGACAAAAGTGGCCTGGGCTATTTTGCGTAAATGCAGTTGTAAAATCTTTCTAGTTTAAAACAGTAAAACAGTTGATTATTTAATCAAGATTAATTCTTCCACTGAACAACGTTATCTCCACGTTGAACAGGCCCAACCAAACCACCTGAACTAGTCCAGTTCCATTAAGTCAATTTATTAAGGTGGGACTAATCATGGTGAATCTGGTTGATCACCCATAACCGCGGGCACGGCTATTTGAATAGTTTTATTCTGGCCAGAGGTGTACAACTGTACCCACAAGACACGATTCCACACATGTTGCTATGCCCCGAAGTATCGCCATGATACTCCAAGGGGGAAATCGTGACAAGACCCTTCGCATAACTCCCCCTGACCAAGCGACACCACACCTCAGGTTTCACCCCTACCTTTATATCCAAGGTAGGCAGCCCCCTCTCGTGCCTCAGTGAATCCGGTAGCCGCATAGACCTTTCCCAGTCCATCCGAACTCCATCATGCCCACCCTTGCCTGGATGCATCGGCCAAGGAAAAGCTATACTACAGGTCCAGTCGTTGCCCATGCTGGCTTGTGGTAAGTACGGTAAGTGTTCCAGGGTTTCCCATGAACCGGTCCTTAATTGCCATGGGTGCGACAAGCAAAACCATGCACCCATAGCCCACCATTTAGTCATATTTTAATTAACCAAGAACCTTTTCCCAGGTACCACCGGTCTGAGACCGTCATTTCATGTGACTATCAACTAGTGTATAGTTCTCCCATTAGGTGAGCTAGTGCAATTAAGCATGGCTAAGCATAAACAATTATAGCAAGGTCACGTAGGTGACGCAAGCTAGTCAATTTAATCACACAGGTTGACAATGAAAGGATAACAATTAAACATGGCACAAGCGGTCAGATAGGTTGTCCCGATCCCCGTGTAATTAGCAAACATGCAATTTTGTTTTTAAACAATAAATATTTTATAAATTGGGATCAATATGCGTCAAGGAGGAATGTGATTTGCCTTGCCTCTTCAGCTGATCCTCACTTCTTCGCGAGCGCGAACTCCCGAAACAGCGAAGTTTACATGCTGGCACGCAAAACGAGGAAAAACTCTAATAAAAACCAAATAAACAATACATAGAAAGTAAACGAACATGTAGAGATCAATTTTAGATAAATTTTGCAATTTGAATGGCCCAATTTGGAGTTCGTAAGGATTAGATATGAATTTTAGAAGTTTTGGACCATTTAATTTAATTCTAAAAATTAATTCGATTTATTGCGGAATTATTAATTAATTTATCAAACGAAAAGGGATCCGCTGACATCAGCAAAAGGGCCGGTACCGACACGCGGGCCCCACGAGTCAGCGGCATGGAGGGACGACCCATCGCGGACCAAGTCCACGGAGGCAAGGTTGCAAAAAGGCAAGGGAGGTAAACTAGACTTTTAGGGGTTAGGGCCGAGGAGGAGAAGTGGACTTTAGAGATGGAAAATCCTATGGGTTGTCGGTAGAAGAGGAAAGAGAAGATCTCGACTTTTCTTTTTGGGGAGGAAAGATGAACTTAGATGAAGGAGGCCTATGGGCCGACGGCCCAAAGGGGAAAATGAGTGAGAGGGACTCGAGGGACCAAATATAAACTTTGCACAAGCCTGGGCCGAGGAGAGAGGAAAGAGAAGAGGGAGGCCTGGAGGGAGGTGAATTAGACTTTTTTTGGGGGAGAAAGAGAACAAATGGGCCGCACCGGGAGAGGGCGGCATGCAGCGCGGGCGGCGGCGCACAGGCCCTGACAAGGCCACGGGTGACACGTGCACGCGCGGGGAAGACCGGCTTGGCGGCTTAGATGGCAGTGCAGCGACGACGCGCAGCTCGGGCGACGAGGGAGGGTGCGTGCACACGTGTGTGCTCGGGCGCGACGCGCTGGGGAGGGCGATGGCACGGGACGCGCGACACTGTGTGGAGAGTGGCCGCAAGGGAGAAACCAAGGGGAAAAAGAGGGATGGGGTGCTCACCGGAAAAAATGGCCGGACGCGGAGAAGATGACGGCGACCAATGCAAACTGCGAGCGGAAGCTTGAGAAAAACGGTGGCCGAGGTAGCGCGTGACGTGACGAACACGTTAGGAGCGGTGGTGTGGCGCGAGGCGACCGAATGCGGCAAAGGAGCGGTGGCTCGGGCCTTGCCGTGGGGGCGGTGCTACGGCGATGATTGGAGGAATTGGGGTGTTGGCCGGGACTCGCCAAGAGACGGGGAACGCGGTGGTGTCCCGGGATTGAAGCGGCGACCGCCAGGGCGGCGATGAGGCCCTGACAGAACTCGGCGACCGGCGGCGGAGAGCGGGAGAGCACGGGGAGACTGGTGGGGAGCGCGGCCGGCTCGGGAGAGTGAGGGGAAGTGAGCGGGGACACACGAGGATCGTTTTAAAGGGACGAAGAGGCGGTGGGATGGCCGGGAGCGGCTGGTAATCTTGGGCGGAGTGGGGGATCCGACGTGGGGAAAATGACGGCGGTTCCGGCGTCGATTCGTGCGAGGCATGGGGGGAAAACGCGGGAGAGAGGTGGGTGACGCGCGCACATGCGGGTGGAGTGGGGCGGTGTCACGCCCAGAAATTTAGACCCGAATTTTCGAAGCTATATGTGTATTAGAATCCCTGTCCAGGACCAGCCAAGGTACACATATGACAATTGTTGATATTACAGTTCCACGTCTTAGAAACAATACAAAATGATTACAAAAGAGCGGCGAGAAAAGAAAAAAGGGCCTAAGCCTAAGCTCGACGCTGGCCACGCGGCTTCGACCACTCCACAGGCAGCTTCCAGAGTGTAGGACAAAGCCTACTCAACTTCATCTTCGTCTTCAACTTCTGGGTCAGGTTCTGGTGAAGAAGCAAGGATGAGTACTTCCACATACTCAACAAGTCACGCCGGAAGAGGAGAAGAATGAATGCAGGGGAGACAAAGGTCTGGCTAAAGTTTGCTTTTGCGCAAACGGCAGGAGTTTTTCCAAACAATACGAATTTTGAACACAGTCAAAACAATAGTAAATTGAGTAATTAAAACATCTTGAAACCAACGCTGTCCAACGTTATCCCTACGTTGCGACAGGCCCAAACCATCCACCTATACTAGTCATGTTCCAAAACTTAGGGTGTATAAGTGTGAGACTAATCACGGAGAGCTCGGTCGATTGCCTCGGTCGATTGCCCCATTACCACGGGCACGGCTATTCGAATAGATTTACTCTGATCAGAGGTGTACAACTGTACCCACAAGACACAGCCCCACAACACGGTTTCCCGTGTGCCGGAATACCACCGCGGTACCCTGGAAAGGGAACTGTGATAGGACCTTTTGTATAAACCCCCTCTAACCAAGTGAACCCCACCAAAGTTTCGCCCCCACTCCCGGACCCTGGGAGTGGGCAGCCCCCCTGAGTGCCTCGGTGAATCTGGCAGCCCAGCAACACTTATATCGGGGCCGACTGAAACTCCATCCCGCTCACCCTTGCCGATGGGTTCGTTAGCTAGGAGAGGCTACACTACGGGACTTACCTTACCCATTTCGGCTTGTGGTTTGCACGGTCATTCTCCCGAGGTGTCCCATGAACCGGTCCTTAATTGCTATGGGCGCCGCTAACCAAAACCATAGCGCCCACAGCCCACCATTTGTCATATTTTAGTTATTAGTCTGGTTCACCTAGAGCTAATTAATAATCCTCCGAACCGAAGTCCAGGAGAGATACATTAAGTGAGAAAATGACCCATTTAGTGAGCTAGTGAAACTAAGCCAGGCTAAGCATAACCTAGTCCTGAAATCTAATCACATTATTTTCCCAAGTTAAATCAAAGGGTTTGGGGTGTCAAACCTAAGGCATAACTAAGCATAAGGTATATTATTTTCCATGAAATGACAATATAAAATACATGTAATTTCATAGAATAAAACAGGTGTTTTAGCAAAATGGGAGCAATATGATCAATAATGTGGTATGACTTGCCTTGCTCTTCGGCTTGGGGGACTTCCGCGGCGACTTCAAAGTAAACCGGGACGGAGGGACTACCGGGATCTACACGGCAAACAAACACTTCAACAAAATAGGGTGAAAAGCTACTAAAACAGGGAACAAAACCATTTTTAGTGGATTCTTGGCATTTTTATGAATTTAATGAAATTTGAATGGGCTAAAACGGAGGTCGGATTGAAAAGATATGCTTTTTAGAAGATTATCTGTGTTTTTACAAAAATAGGAAAATCCTTAATAATTTATTGCACAATAAATCTCGAAATTGCGTCAGCGCTAGGGCTGACGTCAGCGATGGCGTCATCGGCCGCGGGAGCACCGGTCCACGGTGGACCGGGTCCATGGGCCGAGAGGGAGAGCGGTGCACCACGTGGCGCACACGTGGCGCCTCACGCGGCGGCCACGCGGTGTGCCACGCGGGCCAGCGGGGACAGACGACCCCGGTCTGCCGAGGCAGATCGGACGGCCGGGAAGGGGTTCGGGCGGCGCGATCGGCCGGCGATGGCGCACGACGGCCGGAGACCGACCGGCGCCACTCGGGCGGCGGCGGGGGCGACGGAAGGCCGCGGCTCACGCATAGGCGGAGCCGTGCGCACTCAGGAGCGGTGGCTCACGTTCGGCTGAGAGGGGAAAGGGGAGGGGCGCTCACCGCGGGTTGCCGGAGGTGAAGGGGACGACGGCTCGGACGGTGAGGGAGACGGCGGAACCACTCGAGAGGGGGTGGCCGAAGTGGCGTGGGCACCGACGATGAGGAGGGAGGAGTCGGCGAAGCTCGGAACGTCTCGGAGCAGCGGGAAAACACGGCCGAACCTCGGCGACGAAGTCCGAAACAGGAGCGCACGCTGCAGGAACGACGGAGAGAGAGGGAGGCTTGAGTGGAGGTGTGGGGAGCTTGGGAAGGACGAGGTGGTGCTTAAATAGGGCATGGGGAGGTCGGTGGCGACCGGATAAGGGCGCAATTGCTCGCCGATGCGATTTTGGGGAAATAATGACCGGCGGTTAAATCCGGCCTTTAAGGGGTGCGGGAGCAGCGGCCGGGGCGATTGAAGGCGGCGGGAGAGACGGGGAAGTTAAGGCGGCGCCTTTAGGGCACGCGGGAGGGACGGGCGGCTGAGATCCGCGCGGGGCAGAGGCGGCGTCAATGGCGGCGTGGCAGCCGGAGGGAGGGGACGGGGCTGACAGGCGGGCCCCACGTGTCGGCGTCCCGGGGTAGAGGGGAGACAAACTGGACTTATTCGCAGACGCGAGGGTTTGACGAACCGTGGCCTTTGGCCGGCCCGCGAGAGAGAGAAGGGACGCGCGTCGGGGGGGGGGCGACGTCGGCCGGGCCGATCGTGGCGCGTCGTGCGACGGATGGGCCATCGGCTCGGGCAGCGGCCACGGCCGAAAAGGGCGGCAAACGTACGGAGGAGGAGAGAAAAAGAAAAACCCAGGATTTATTAATTCCGATTTTGTTTTTAATTGGTTGAAAATTATTTCTTGGGCTCGAAAATTCCACTAAAAATCCTGTTAGTGTATTTTGACATGTAGAATTTAGGAAAAATCCTACCGTGCCATTTCCATTTAACATTTGGATTTTTAAAAATATTAATTCTCTCGAGTTAATTCCAACGATTTTCTTTTACGATTTTCTTTTGGATTTTTTTAAAAGGGAAAAACACCTCAGGGTGTTACAGGCGGCACGGGAGCGCGAGGGCGGCCGAGAGGTGCGGGAACGTGGGCGGGCTCCGACGGCGACGTGGGCGCGGGGAAGACGGAGGTAGGGGATGACAGGTGGGCCCCACCTGCCATTGACTCGGGTGAGTGGGGAGGAGGCCGACGAAGGAGCCCACGCGTCATGTGCTTGAGGGAGAGGAAGGGGCGACAAGGCGAGGCCCACAAGTTGGTGAGGGTGAGAGAGGAGAGCCTGAGCCAAGGAACCGAAGTAGACTTTTGCCAGGGGCGGGCGAGCTGGACCGGACCGAGGAGGAAGAGTGAAATTTTGGAGGATGGGCCGAAGCGGCCCAAGAACAGAACAAGATTTAAATTTGTTTTTCCTTTTATTTAATCGGATAAATAATATTTATATTTTTATAAATATTTCCATTGCTCAATTAATTCCAGGAAAAATCCTAAAAATAGATGGGCATCCAAACTATTTAATAAAAATATAAAACATCATTTAATGATTAAATAATTTATTTAAACAATTACTTAAATGCTTTTTGTATTATTAAAATTATTTCTGGAGCTCCAAAATTTCATGAAAAATTTGAGAGAGTACTTTAGGGCATGGAGAATATTTCAAAAATATTTCAAGCCCTGATTTTTAAAGGAAAATTTAATTTCCTTAATTAATTTATTTGATTTAATTACTTTTGCTTTTAATAATTTCTAGAAAATGTATTATTTAATGATTTTTAATCCCGATCGAAAATCGAGGCGTGACAAACCTACCCTCCTTACAGGAATCTCGTCCCGAGATTCGAGGCTGGAAAGAAAGAAGGTAGGGTTGAGGTTGGGTTGGCTGGCTAACCTCTACGGTTTCTTCTGGCTCACACTGGCTGATTGACTGGCCAACCTGTGCGACGGTGGATTGATCAAACCTGCACAACCGAATTGATTGGTTTCAACCCTGGTGTTTTTTTGCTTCACCAAACCAAACTGGCTGGCCCCATCAGTGCTGACCCTGACCCGGATTACAGGAACTCAAAGCACTTACTTTCCTCAGACTGCCCACTCAAGATTGACAAGCTCAATAAACTGAGAATTCACTCTGCGGGTTGGTAGTGGGTGGAACTTTTCTAAGGCCTTTCAACTGAATTTCGTGAACACTCGGACCCTAAATTTGCTGTGAACTGCTCTCGGTCAAAGCAACCTAGGGTTTGAAGAAGTTGCTCGATCGATCCTTTATATGAACTGCGGCGGTTCCCGATTGCTGCTTCTTTGGACTGAACTGTTGACCCGATAGCTTTAGTGTGCCTTAGACTCAAACCTTTTCACTTGGGTCGTTGAAATCCTACTAACGGCTTGCAATTGACCCAGCTTAAAACCCAATCTGCTTCGCGTGGTTCATCCTCCAAACAAACGGTTACCAGATTTAACAAACTCATCTTGATCTCGTCTTTAAAACTAGCAGTTAATCTTTCGTCTGACTGTGAACAATTTCACTGCCATATTTTTGCGGTTGACCAACATCTCTTTGACTTACGAAGGATCTTGACACTGAAAACTAAATATCCCATCGGTCGATCGAAATGAAGCAAAGGTGGTGCCCCTTTCATTCCAGGGACTATTGGAACTTGATCCTCAAATGATGACGACAAGAGGTCCCATATAAGGATAACTTCCATGCAGCTCTTGAACATATTGAGTTTAGGCTATCTCTTTCATCGGGTGTAACTGCTGACCTGACCATTTCGCTTCTGCCCTGACTTTGGTGTCATCTACCTGAACATGATGTGTAGTTGATATTCCTTTCTTGAAACAAACGCTGATTACTTAACGAATCAAGCTCAAAGGTTAACTCCACGATATAGCATTCCACTTCTTTGCTTATCCTTCACTGACCCTTCTAGTTTGATGGACTATAAGTTCTGCCATTGATTTCTCCAGATAGTACCAAAATCTGCACATCTGCTGAAAACTGCCTTTGGTGCTAACAAGAGTTTCTGTTCTCTGAATAAAACAAGCTCGCTTTCAAACCTTGAGTAGAACTGATTTACAAGGAATGATTCTCTTATCGCATGCTCTGTGGACTGTATTGTATGACTTGATCTCTGCATCCATTTACTCCAGGCCGGGGTGATGAAACGATTCCGTTGTCATCTTCCTAGGAAGCACCGAGGTGGTTTTTTGAAGACTGTAACGGTGGTCTTGAAATAAAGAATTCATTATTAACTCATGTTCACCACTACGGTGCAGTTACCACTTACTATTCTCTAGAGAACTTCCAACATCAAAGAGTCTTGATAATCCTTTTATGTTGTCGCTTTCAACTGTGTCATTACCCTCTTCGTTCTCATGAGGTACCGCTTACATTGTCCTTCAAATAAATCTCGCCATGACGAACACCGCTGTAGTCTAACCATTCTCTCTTTACTGATTGATCAATTCTTTTCTTTGTTGCCAGTTAGATTTTTGATCTTGACAAAACTGCGATGACCCAACAAAAGAACTATAGGCTTCTTGTGACAGTGTCAAATACACCAGTCA
The DNA here is from genome assembly GCA_019925245.2 of Oryza australiensis. NCBI lineage: Eukaryota > Viridiplantae > Streptophyta > Magnoliopsida > Poales > Poaceae > Oryza > Oryza australiensis. Next base: position 2,737,125 of record JAIFGZ020000436.1, read on the forward strand.
ACCCATCTTTTGGTTACTCAATATGAACCTTGAGAGAAAGAAAATCGTCTGCCTCGTACTCTTATTCGACTTCCTCTTTCAAGTACATAGCTGTAATAAGTCTTCTGTGCACCAGTAAGGTACCTGAACACCAAACAATTATATACGGTTGTTGACCACTGCTAGCAAAACTGTTAACCGGTATGGAATCTGCCCTTCAAGATTCTGACCGTGTTGAATTTTTTTTGGATAGGCTAACTTATGCTTTGCCCAATGTTCCCTTCTTATTACACGACTGCCATGAAACTTCTCGGTGTCATGAGCGGTTCTTGCACATCCAATACTTGAAGTTTGTTGCTGACCTTTGTCGGTAGAATTTTTGATTGATATGACCTTTTCTTCATGTGGTCCTAGCACGGTTGACTTGTCCTGACATTGCTTTCTGATCGGGGTTCCAACAAGAACACTGCCTTGACTATTGCTTGTCTTTTCTTGGAGAATTGTCAACCTTCTTGGTAGCTTGAAACAGACAAAGCCCTCCTATTGTTGGTGCCACTTTTCTGTGATTGCTCGCTAGGTCGTCGAGTTGGAACAGCATGGGGTGCCTAGCTGATGTTGACGATAGTTGGGTGGACATTGAAGTATTGCTCGAGGTATTGGTAGGCTGGTGGAGTTGGAGAATGGTACCATCTTGTTTGCAGTTGAACCAGACAACTGTTTTTCTAGGCACTGCTTGCTCTGCTGGTGTTGGTATTGTAGCTCCAGAGCGGTTGCCGGTGGAATTATAGAGCTTCTGCTGGTGTTCTCAGTGACAATTTGTTGAGATAGAAACTTCACATTTCAGTGAAGGTTGGTGTCTCTTGTATTCCTGGGGTCCTAGGGTTGGACCTGACCACTCTGTGCTAGGGTGAGGCAACTGGGAAGTTGAGACATTGACGGATAGTGTAGGTAACTTTACGACGTTGGTACTTTTACGTTGAACTACCCTTTGAGAAGTTACTTGTCTTTCCTACAATTGACATAGTAGTGGATTGACTTTCTCAATTCCAGAAGTGGACCTTTGTTGTGGCGGTGTCTTAGCTCAAGACCATTGAAACAAACCGGACTTGATTGATCATGAGGTACGTCCTTCTAGCCATGCATGCTCACATCGAAACTGAAACATGTAGAGACTGATGAACTGGGTTAACAATGTTGTTCTACCACTGTTGGCTGCCACTGTAGTTGGAGTTGGATGGCGAACAAAACGTTATTACTGTTGTTATTGGTGACCAGAAATTGACGGACGGGTTACAAGGGTGCCCTTCAGCCTTCCATTATTTTTTTGTACTGACTTAAGTTAACGGTCCTTAAGCACATGACTTATTCCCTCACACAACGAACAAGCGACTTTCCTTTTCGTGGAGTTGGACTGCGGTGTACCAAAATCTTTGCCGAGTAGTTTATCCAAAGCTTTTTTTGTAACACTTCATCAATAGTCGGTACCTTGGCATGCAAATTCCAAGTGTGGTCGAATACTCTGCCAAGGTTGTCCTTGCACTCCTTAACCACCTTAGGTAACACTTGTTGGCACTGAGGTAGTTGACGGCTGACCTGTGTTGGTCTGCTAAGGACACTGCTACATACTGACGGTAGCCGTATAGGTGCTAGCAATGAAATGTACTGGATTTGGTCTTGATTCTGATTCTAAGCTTGCACCTGCGACCGTTGGTACCTCTGCTACGTCTTTAGTATCTGACTTTGTACCTATTTTATCCACTGCTGGCACATTCATCATCTGGCCTTGGGGAACCCAAAAGTGAACAAGAGAGGGGTTTCCGACATAGGCTGTAGATGGCGACCTAATCTGACCCAAGGTTCCTGACCTCAACTCACTGCAGCTGATACTGTTGCGGTTGATAACACTTTTTTGAGCAACTGACCACTGCTGCCCAGACGAAAGGGATGGAAGGGAGGTTGTTAAAGATACGACCTTAACCCACTTGTCTACTGATCTGATGTGGGTGTACTTTTACTCTTCAAGTTGATTAAGCAAACGACCTAGTATGGTCACATCCCCACCATTGATGTGAACCATACACCTGCACACAACAAACAATCACACGATCTAATAGCTAACGACACAACTCTTCCGGGAGGGATTGGGTTTTAGGTAAACTCCGGGAAGGCTGCACTTGAACCTCAAGAAGCGCTGACTCAGGACTGCTTGGCTCGATCTTCTTGCTCGAAGCTTTAGCTAGCGCTCCAGGCTTAACAGCTAGAGAGTTGGAGGGAAAAGAGGAGAAATTTGAGGAACTGTTTTGCAAAGAGCTCCGAAGGGAGCGAAGAGACATTTTCGCAGATAAGGTTTTCCAAAAACTTGTCCTTAGGGTTTGACCATTTGGCTCAACCTACAGTCGAGACGGCTCTGATACCAACTTGTCACGCCTAGAAATTTAGACAAATTTCTAAACTATTTTGTGTACTAAATCCCTATCCAGGAATCAGCCAGGGTACACAAAATGACAATCAATAAACAGGTCCAAAGCGTAAAATACTTACAAAAGAGGCACTTAGTCCTCACACCCGAAAGAAAGCAGCAGCAGCGGAAAAAGACGATCCTAGCGGGGCTTAAGCTCCACTCCACAGGCAAACTCAACTAGGGTACGAGCCTTGGTCTTTTAACTCCGTCTTCGACTCAGAAGCACTACACTTTTGGGAAAAGGGGGAAATAGCAAGGCTGAGTACAACCACCGTACTCAGCAAGCCACACGGAGAGATGCAGACGTGCAAGGGGAGACAAAAGTGGCTTGGGCTATTTTGCGTAAATGCGGTTGTAAAACCTTTCTAGTTTAAAATAGTAAAACAGTTGATTATTTAATCAAGATTAATTCTTCCACTGAACAACGTTATCTCCACGTTGAACAGGCCCAACCAAACCACCTGAACTAGTCCAGTTCCATTAAGTCAAATTATTAAAGTGGGACTAATCATGGTGAATCTGGTTGATCGCCCATAACCGCGGGCATGGTTATTCAAATAGTTTTAGTCTGGCCAGAGGTGTACAACTGTACCCACAAGACACGATTCCACACATGTTGCCATGCCCCGAAGTATCGCCATGATACTGCAAGGGGGAAATCGTGACAAGACCCTTCGCATAACCCCCCCTGACCAAGCGACACCACACCTCAGGTTTCGCCCCTACCTTTATATCCAAGGTAGGCAGCCCCTCTCGTGCCTCGGTGAATCCGGCAGCCGCATAGACCTTTCCCGGTCCATCCGAACTCCATCACGCCCACCCTTGCCTGGATGCGTCGGCCAGGGAAAAGCTATACTACAAGTCCAGCCGTTGCCCATGATGGCTTGCGGTAAGTACGGTAAGTCTTCCAGGGTTTCCCATGAACCGGTCCTTAATTGCCATGGGTGCGACAAGCAAAGCCATGCACCCACAGCCCACCATTCAATCATATTTTAATTAACCAAGAACCTTTGCCCAGGTACCTCCGGTCTGAGACCGTCATTTCATGTGACTATCAACTAGTAGTATAGTTCTCCCATTAGGTGAACTAGTGCAATTAAGCATGGCTAAGCATAAACAATTATAGCAAGGTCACGTATGTGACGCAAGCTAGTCAATTTAATCATCCAGTTGACAATGAAAGGATAACAATTAAACATGGCACAAGCGGTCAGATAGGTTGTCCCGATCCCAGTGTAATTAGCAATACATGCAATTTTATTTGTAAATAATAAATATTTTATAAATTGGGATCAATATGCGTCAAGGAGGAATGTGACTTGCCTTGCCTCTTCAGCTAATCCTCACTTCTTCGCGAGCGCGAACTCCCGAAACAGCGAAGTCTATAAGCTGGCACGCAAAACAAGGAAAAACTCTAATAAAAACCAAATAAACAATACATAGAAAGTAAACGAACATGTAGAGCTCAATTTTAGATAAATTTTGCAATTTGAACGACCCAATTTAGAGTTCGTAAGGATTAGATATGAATTTTAGATGTTTTGGACCATTTAATTTAATTCTGAAAATTAATTCGATTTATTGCGCAATTATTAATTAATTTCTCAAGGAAAAGGAATCCGCTGACATCAGCAAAAGGGCCGGTACCGACACGCGGGCCCCACGAGTCAGCAGCATGGAGGGACGACCCATCGCGGACCAAGTCCACGGAGGCAAGGTCGCAAAAGGCAAGGGGAGGTGAACTGGACTTTAGGGGGTTAGGCCGAGGTGGAGAAGTGGACTTTAGAGATTGAAAATCCTATGGTTTGTCGGCCGAAGAGGAAAGAGAAGATCTCGACTTTTCTTTTTGGGGAGGAAAGATGAACTTAGATGAAGGAGGCCTATGGGCCGATGGCCCAAAGGGGAGAATGAGTGACCAAATATAAACTTTGCACAAGCAAGGGGGAGTCGCCCTGGGCCGAGGAGAGAGGAAAGAGAAGAGCGAGGCTTGGAGGGTGGGTAATTAGACTTTTTTTGGGGGGGAAAGGGAACAAATGGGCCGCACCACGAGAGGGCGGCATGCAGCGCGGGCGGCGGCGCACCGGCCCTGACAAGGCCACGGACGACACGTGCGGGCGCAGGGAAGACCGGCTTGGCGGCTCAAACGGCAGTGCGGCGACGACGCGCAGCTCGGGCGACGAGGGAGGGTGCGTGCACACACGCGTGCTCGGGCGCGACGCGCTAGGGAGGCCGATGGCACGGGACGCGCGGTAGTGTGTGGAGAGCGGCCAAAAGGGAGAAACCAAGGGAAAAAAGAGGGATGGGGTGCTCACCGAAAAAATGGCTGGACGCAGAGAAGACGACGGCGACCAACGCAAACGGCCAGCGGAAGCTTGAGAAAAACGGTGGCCGAGGTAGCACGTGACGCGACGAACACGTTAGGGGTGATGGCGTGGCTCGAGGCGGCCGGGAGTGGCGCCGAGCGGCGACCGAATGCGGCAAAGGAGCGACAGCTCGGGCCTTGCCGTGGGGGTGATGCTACGGCGGTGATTGGAGGAATTTGGGTGGAGGCCGGGACTTGCCAAGAGACAGGGAACGCGGTGGTGTCCCGGGATTGAAGCGGCGACCGCTAGGGCGGCGGTTAGGCCCTGTCGGAACTGGTGAGAGAGCGGGAGAGCGCGGGGAAACTGGTGGGGAGCGCGGCCGGCTCGGGAGAGTGAGGGAAAGTGAGCAGGGACACACGGGGATCGTTTTAAAGGGACGAAGAGGCGGTGGGGTGGCCGGGAGAGGCCGGTAATTGTGGGCGGAGTGGGGGCTCCGATGTGGGGAAAATGATGGCAGTTTTGGCGCCGATTCGTGCAAGGCATGGGGGAAAAACGTGGGAGAGAGGTGGGTGACGCGCGCACATGCGGGTGGAGTGGGGCGGCACGGGAGCGCGAGGGCGCCCGAGAGGTGCGGGAACGTGGGCGTGGGCTCCGACGTCGACGTGGGCGCGGGGAAGACGGAGGTAGAGGATGAAAGGTGGCCCCACCTGCCATTGACTTGGGTGAGTGGGGAGGAGGCCGATAGAAGGAGCCCACGCGTCGGTAGCTTGAGGGAGAGGAAAGGGCTAACAAGGCAGGCCCACAAGTTGGTGAGGCTGAGAGAGGGAGCTGAGCCAAGGACCCGAAGTAGACTTTTGCCAAGGGCGAGCGAGAACGGACCGGACCAAGGAGGAAGAGTGAACTTTTGGAGGATGGGTCGAAAGCAGCCCAAGAACAGGAACAAGATTTAAATTTGTTTTTCCTTTCATTTAATCGGATAAACAATATTTATATTTTTATAAATACTTCCATTGCTCAATTAATTCTAGGAAAAATCCTGAAAATAGATGGGCATCCAAAGTATTTAATAAAAATATAAAAACATCATTTAATGATTAAATAATTTATTTAAATAATTACTTAAATGCTTTTTGTATTATTAAAATTACTTATGGAGCTCCAAAATATCACGGAAAATTTCAGAGAGTACTTTAGGGCATAGAGAATATTTCAAAAATATTTCCAGCCATGATTTTTAAAGGAAAATTTAATTTCCTTAATTAATTTATTTGATTTAATTACTTTTGCTTTTAATAATTTCTAGAAAATGTATTATTTAATGATTTTTAATCCCGATCGAAAATCGGGCGTGACAGATGTGAATGGTTAGGATACGGGTCGAACCTAAACCATTTGAAGTGAATTTGTTTATCCATGGTTCAATAGGATAAATTTATCACGAGTTTATTATATTAATAGGTTATCCATGGATATCCAAATGGAACAGCTAGCCAAAAAACTCATATTACATATGTGTAAAACTCGAACCCAAAATTTTTATATTTATGTTCACATTATAAAGACTTATCAGATTTAGTTCAATTTTGTAGGAATGATTTATTGTACAGAGAAACAACTTTGTACAAATTTTGAGTCATTTATACATGCGGGGCCCATGATGCGTTACTAAGACCCAAAAATTATAGATAAATATGTGTAAACCTTGTACCCAAATTTTTAAACTCGTGTTCATACTATGAAAACTTGTTAAATTTTATAGAAATAATTTATTATATAGAGAAACAAATTTGTACAAATTTTGAAGATATTTATACATGTGAAGTAATTTTGGGTTGAACCCTTTAAACCTAGGTTCTAATGGTTTGATCCGTTTGATTCATTTATATTTTTGGAGCAATCCTAATGATCCATTGGAGCAAATTTATGGATAGGTTTAAGGATAAATGGATCAATCCTAACCATTCCCAACCCTAACCATAGGACAAGCCAACTGGAAAAGCCCTAAGAGCCCTCTAAAATCCTTTCATTTGCATAAGTTTTGAAAAAAATCTTGGTCTTTTCCTTAAAAAGGGATGTTTTTAAAAGAGTTTAAGTCAGTCTAGGGTTTGAGAATTTGTAAAAATGGGTCTAAGGTTTTTTGGTTTTGAGCATGCATTGATTCCCATTCCTTTGTCTCCTATAGATGGCAGGTTCCCCCGCTACGCGCCATGGTCAAGGTATGGTGGATTTTGTCGCAGAGTTGGCTTGCATGGCCCTGGCAGTTGGGTACGCTGATGCTCCGGAGTACACTACCCTCACACCTCTCAGTGGTGAGCTGCCTCACCATGTCCGTTTGGAGGTTCACGGCTTTGTGGGTACTTGTATTCCCAACATGGAGGTCACAGCTTCAGGAGGCACAGCTGAGCACGCATGTTAGGAAACTGCATATCTGATGTTGGCTAGGATGAGGGAGATGCACGACTTCGACCTTCGCATCTCCGCTTATCTCTACCATCCCCGTCGTGACAGTTCCTCCGACGTCAGCACTTTTAGGTCTACGGCAGATGAGAACGACTCTACTTTTGGCCGCATGTGCACGGTGATCAAGGGACTAGACAGATGCATTCTGACCTGCATAAGGCAGCCAAGGCTTTGAACGACAAGAAGATGCTGAGGATCGTGAGTTTGCAGGACGAGGTGGTTCGTCTCAAGGAGGTCGCTGAGTTGAAACGACTCCCAGCACCAGGTGGCGTCAGGATCCGCACTACCCCCCGGAAGACCACCACTGCACCTGTCCACATCGAGCTGGTGCCTCGGATTCCTCCACCAGCCCCTCCTGCGCCTCCACCAGCTTCTCCCGCTCCACAAATTCCGTCTCCGGCTCTCGCTACAGGATCCGTCCTCGCTTTCACCCCGGCTTCGGCATACCAGGGTGGAGGTGGCAGCATCGGGTGGATCACTGTTTCTAGTTCTAGTAGTAGCTCAAGCTCCGAAGAGCCAAGTGAAGACACGAAGACAAGAAACTTTCGAAGTAATTCCGAGGAGGAGGAAGACTCTCAGGAGAGCTGTTTCGACTCCACGACCCGTAGGAGCCCCTCAGATTGCTTTACTCGCTACTTTATCGTTTTTCTTAGTTTATCTTTTTGGTAGTTGTTGTGTGTTAGGTTTGCTGTATGTGGGGTAACTGGAAGTCTATATCAAGTGAGGTATGGCTGTCCAATTAAGGATGTTGTGTGAATTTACTTGTTTTAATTAAGATCAGAACAATGCGGTTAATTCAAATAATAAAGTTTAGTTTCTAAGTCAATCTATTTTTCTTCTTCTCTCTCTTTTTTCGGTCGACTTCTCCAGATGGTGAACACCAGGACCAGTGGAGCTAACAGCAACAATGGACAGTCAAGGAACAACAACAACAACCATGATATCAATGGCGCTGCTCCTCCACCACCACCTGAGAACCCCACTATCGCTCAGGAGCTTGCCTCGCAAACTCAGATGATGGTTGCTAGGATATAGCAGATGTAACAACAACACCAGTAAATGCAACAGCAAATGTTGCAACAATGCTGCAACTACAGCAGCAAAACAATCAGTTTACTCCTCCACCACCTCAATCTATGTTGCCAAAGTTTCTTCGCGTCCGGCCGCCGACTTTCTCCAGCACAACTAACCCTATGGAGGCCAATGACTGGCTTCATGCCATTGAAAATAAGCTAGATCTTCTGCAATGCACGGACCAGGAGAAATTCTCTTTTGCTACACATCAGTTGCAAGGTCCTGCTTCTGCTTGGTGGGACAATTACTCGGTCACTCGCTTAGCTGGAGCAGCAATCACATGGGAAGAGTTTGTCGCAGCTTCAAGACAGCGCACATTCCTGCAGGAATAGTCGCACAGAAGAAACGGGAGTTCCAATCTCTTGAGCAGGCTAAAGGTCGGTTATTGAATACCTGCATGAGTTCAACCGTCTTGCACGCTACGCCCTAGAGGACGTGTGCACTGATGCAGAAAGGCAGGAGAAGTTCCTGGCTGACCTTGATGATGAACTCACAGACAGGCTGATCTCTGGAGAATATGCTAACTTTGAGAAGCGGGTTGACAAGGCCATTCGTCAGGAAGACCAGCGCAACAAGATGCTTAGAAAGAGAAAGGTAGTGTAGTTTAAACCTCCACAGCAGCAGGGAAATCAGCAGATATCGTGTTTCATACCTGGAGGTCAGGGTGGACCTACCACCATGATTGTCCGCCAACATCAGCCTTATCACCCAGGAAATTTTCAAGCTGGCAGTAGTGGCAGTGGCAGTGGACAACAGCAACGCAATCCAACTCCGCGTCCCCCAACAGTGCCATCCCAACAGGAGTCCAAGCCACCACCTCCAAGGAAGGACTCCAGAGAAAAGCCGGGAGTCTACTTCAACTGTAGTGAGCCTACGCACTTAGCAGATAAGTGTCCGAAGCCGAAGCGCACTAGACCCAGATTCATCCAGGCGCCTCTCAATCATGCGTCTGCCGAGGAGGCGTAGGCTGCACCCGAGGTTATACTGGGTATGTTTCCTGTGAATCTCACTCCTGCTATAGTATTATTTGATTCTGGTGCTATGCATTCATTTATTTCAAAATAGTTTGTTGGGGCACATGGGTTATCAGTAGTGGAACTTAAGATACCTATGCGGGTTCAAACCCCTGAAAATCATTTGGACATCGCTCACTTCTGTCCCTCGGTGGCAATAGAGATCGGAGGATCCCAATTTCTAGCCAATCTTATCCTTCTTAAATCAAAAGGCCTAGATGTCATCCTTGGAATGGATTGGTTGACAAGACATAAGGGAGTGATTGACTGTGCTAGTCGTATGATCACTTTAATCAATGGAAAAGGAAAGGAGATTACTTTCCGTTCTCCCATGTCATCAAAGACTGTAGCAAGTTTGAATCAGACGTCTACCAGGGAATTGACTGAAGTAGCCACAAAGACCCCTATGAAATTAGAAGACATCCCCTAGTCAAAGAATATCCTGAATTTTTTCTGGAAGATCTAACCAAGATGCCACCAAAAAGAGAAATCAAATTTCGGATCGACCTAGTACCGGGAACTGCCCCAATTCATAAGAGACCATATAGAATGGGAGCCAACGAGTTGGCGGAAGTCAAGAAGCAAGTTGATGAACAATTGCATAAAGGTTATATCCGCCCGAGCACGTCAACCTGGGGTGCTTCGGTGATATTTGTAGAGAAGAAAGATAAGACCAAGAAAATGTGTGTCAATTATTGCGTACTCAATGAGGTTACTATCAAGAACAAGTACCCTCTACCGTGGATTGATGACTTGTTTGATCACCTCAAGGGGGCAAAGGTATTCTCCAAGATAGACCTGCGATCAGGCTATCATCAATTGAGGATCCAGGAAGAGGACATTCCCAAGACCGCCTTCATCACTCGGTATGGTTTGTACGAGTGAACAGTCATGTCTTTTGGACTTACCAATGCACCGGCCTTCTTCATGATCCTGATGAACAAGGTGTTTATGGAATTCTTGGACAAATTTGTCGTGGTTTCATTGATGACATTTTGATCTACTCCAAGACCGAGGAGGAACACGAGCATCACCTTCGGTTTGTGCTCAAGAAGTTGAGAGATCATCAACTCTATGCCAAGTTTAGCAAGTGTGCCTTCTGGTTAAAGGAAGTGCAGTTCCTCGGCCACATTGTGAATGCGCAAGGAGTAGCCATGGATACGTCGAATGTGGAGTCAGTTACCAAGTGGAGGCCACCAAAGACAGTTACTTAGATTCAAAGTTTTCTTGGACTTGCAGGATATTACCGCCGGTTCATTGAGAATTTCTCCAGAATTGCCAAGCCAATGATGCAATTGCTGAAGAAGGATGAGAAATTCAAGTGGTCGGTAGAGTGTAACAAGAGTTTTGGAAGAGCTTAAGAAGAAGTTGGTGTCTACGCCAGTCTTGATACTACCGGATCCGACGAAAGATTTCCAAGTGTATTGTGATGCATCCCGCCAAGGGGTTGGGATGTGTGTTGATGAAAGAAGGCAAAGTGGTCGCATACGCCTCTCGTCAGTTGCGTCCACATGAAAACAACTATCCAACCCACGATCTGGAGTTAGCAGCAGTGGTCCATGCCTTGAAAATCTAGCGACACTACCTAATCGGCAATCGTTGTGAAGTGTACACGGATCATAAAAGTTTAAAGTATATCTTCACCCAACTGGATTTAAACCTTCATCAACGAAGATGGTTGGAATTGATCAAAGATTATGATTTAGGCATACACTATCACCCCGGCAAAGCTAACGTGGTAGCAGACGCTTTGAGCCGGAAAAGTTACTGCAACACCGTTAACATAGAAGGAATGTGTAACCAGTTGCAGCAAGAATTTGAGTGCCTAAACTTGTGGATTGTGGAATTTGGGTTTGTCGTCGCTCTTGAAGCTCAACCCACTCTCATAGATCAAATTCGAGCTGCTAAGGCGTTATATTCCAAGATAACTGAACTCAGGAAGAACATGAGAGTCAGAAAAGTTCGTGACTTCACTGAGGACGAGCATGGAACAATCAGGATGGGAAAGAGATTGTGTGTACCGGGAGATAAAGAATTGAAGAAACTGATTCTTACGGAAGCTCATCAAACCCAATATTCAATCCATCCAGGTAGTACAAAGATGTACCAAAACTCAAGGAGAAGTTCTGGTGGGTCAGTGTGAGGAGAGAAATAGCTGAATTCATCACGCTTTGCGATGTTTGTCAGTGAGTGAAGGCAGAACATCAATGGCCCGCAGGACTATTACAACCCCTCCAAATCCCGAAATGGAAATGGGAAGAGATTGGAATGAATTTCATCACAGGTTTACCCCCGACATCATCAAGACATGATTCAATTTGGGTCATCGTAGATCGACTCACAAAGGTGTATCACTTTATACCAGTACATACCACCTATTCGGGAAAGAAGTTAGCAGAACTTTAGCTTGCTAGGATCATGTGTTTACATGGAGTACCTAAGAAAATCGTGTTTGACCGAGGAAGTCAGTTTACTTCCAAGTTCTGGCAGAAGTTGCAAGAAGAGCCTGGTACTCGTTTGAACTTTAGTACGGCCTATCACCCGTAGACCGATGGTCAAACTGAGAGAGTAAATCAAATTCTGGAAGATATGTTGAGAGCATTGCACTTGAGTTCGGAGGAGCATGGGACAAGAGTTTACCTTATGCGAAATTCTCCTACAACAGTTACCAAGCCAGTCTTCAAATGGCACTGTATGAGGCATTGTACAGATGGAAGTGTCATACACCCCTTTTTAGGGAACAGACGGGTGAGCATCAATTGTTCGGAATGGAAGTGATAAGTGAAGCAGAAGCAAAAGTCCAAACAATTAGGAAATGATTGAGGATTGCATAGTCTTGGCAAAAAGCTACGTAGACAATCGTCGAAGAGACCTCGCTTTTGAAGCAGGAGATTATGTGTATCTTCGGGTCACACCACTCTGGGGAGTACATCGTTTTCAAACCAAAGGCAAGTTGGCACCATATTTTGTGGGACCATACAAAATTCGGGAACGTCGAGGAGAAGTTGCCTATGAGCTCGATCTTCCATCCAACATGGCTGGTATTCATGACATATTCCATGTCTCTCAGTGAAAGAAATGTTTGAGAGTACCAGAAGAGCAGGCGAGTCCAGATCAAATTGAGATTCAAGAGGACTTAACCTACGTGGAGAAACCAGCTCATATCCTTGAAACCAGTGAGAGAAGGACTCAAACAAGGTTATCAGATTTTGCAAAGTTCAGTGGACTCATCACTCGAAAGAAGAAGTTACCTGGGAAAGAGAAGATGAGTTGAAGGCAGTGTACCCGCACCTCTTCGCCAGTACCTCCGAATCTCGGGGTCGAGATTCTGTTTAAGGGGGGTAGGTTTGTCACACCTTGAGTTTTCCCCTTTTAAAAATTAGTTCAATAATTCCCTCGAAGAAAATGAATTTTTGAAATTATCTTGGAGCAAATAAATAATTTTAAAATACAATTAATAAGTGGAAATGAAATGGTAGGATTTTTCCTAAATTCTACATGTCAAAATATATTAACTGGATTTTTAGTGGAATTTTCGTAGCACTAGAAATATTTTTAACCAATTAAATGAATTTATCATAATTAAATTAAGTCCTTGGAAATTATTTCTTTTTTTCCTACTCGGGCCATACCTTTCCTGCCCAAACTTTATCGAGCTGTCGGCCCATTCCTTCCCGCCGCGGAGTGCACCCCTCCCTCCGTCGCTGTGGGCCACAGCCCACGAGCCGCCGTCGCTCTCCGCGAAAGTCTGCAATCCCTCCCCTTCTCCCCCGGACCACTTATAGGTGGGACCCACATGTCAGCCCCGTCGTCCCTAGGCCCGACCCGTGCCAGCGCCTTCTCGCCACCCGCGTCACCATCTCGGCCATCCACGCGTGCACCCTGTGTATCCTCGTCGCCCGTGCCGCACCAAACCCTAGCACCGCTCCCGCACCGTCCCTGCCCCACTCTCGTGTCGGCCGAGTCTGAGCCTGTGCCAGCCCAAGCTAACCGTCGTATCCCTCTCTCTCTCTCTCCGATCCTGAAAACAATGGCGAGCAATTCGCACCCGAACCGTGCGCAAAATGGACTCCCGAGCCCTCTATAAATATCCCCACAAGCTCCGTCTCGTTTCCCCATTTGTGCCGACTTGAAACAAGCCCTAAAACGCTGACGTGCGCCACCGTCGGTGAGACTCCTCTCTCTCCCTTCCTCACTCTCGCGCGCTATCCCGAGCCCCGCGCAACCCCCGTGCACGCTACCCTGAGCCGCCACGCCGTGTAGTAGATCGGGGCCGTCCGATCCCATCGCCCACACCGCCACTCGGATCGTGCCACATGGCACGCTGCCGCCGCCGCTCCGTGGACTCGGTCCACCAAGGACTGAGCTCGTGCATCGCTTGCGTCAACCGTAGCTGACGTCAGCCGCTGACATTAGTGCTGACATCAGCCCTCGCGTCCGTTCGCCGACGTCAACGCTTGCGTAATGCTGACGTCATCCCTACCCAACCCGTGTCAGCCGCTTGCGTCAGCAGGGACTTAATTGCGCAATAAATTAATTTAGGCTTTTCTGTTTAGTTTAAAATTGCAATTAAACTTCTAAAATCCATATCTTTTTAATCCAAGCTCCGTTTAAGTCCATTCAAATTTTATTAAATCCAGAAAAATGTCAAGAATCCATGAAAAATAGTTTCTTATGCTATTTTAGTACACTTTTAGCATGTTTTGTTGAGTGCTTTTTTTGTCGTGTAGATTTTGGTAATTCCAACGATCCCGTTTACTTAGAAGTAGTCGCCGAAGTTCCCCAATCTTCAAAGCAAGGCAAGTCATACTTTACATTGATCATATTGTACCTATTTTATTTAAATATCTCATTTTCTCAAATGGTGCATATGTTTTAGAATGTCATTTAATCGACTATAATACCTACTGTACTCAGCCATAGGAATTGATTACCTCCTACCATTGATAACTTGGATTCAACATGACTAGATATTTGTTTAGGACTTGCTTAGCCGGGCTTAGATCAATTAGCTCACTTAAGGGAATCTCACTAATCAAATATTACAGTGGAGATTAATATTCACGTGTTGTCAAGTATGTGATACAATACTAATAATATTAAAATATGATAATGGTGGGCTGTGGGTGCAATGGTTTTGGATAGTAGCACCCATGGAAATTAAGGACCGAATCTCGAGAAACCCTTGAAGAATTACCATGCGTACCACAAGCTAACATGGGTAATGGCTTGATCCGTAGTGTAGTTGTCTCTAGCCAACGTACCCTAGTGAGGGTGGGCGTGATGGAGTCGGGTCGGCTCTGGTTTTAAGGGCTAATCGGTTTCCGGATTCACCGTGACACACGGAGGAGGGAGGGGAGGGGGCTGCCCATTACCCTGATGGGAGTGGGGGCGAAACCTTGATGTGGTACGATTGGTTAGAGGGGTTTATACGAAGGGTCCTGTCGCAGTCCCTTTTCGGGGTATCATGGTGGTACACTGGCACATGGTAACGTGTCGTGGGACTATGTCTTGTGGGTACAGTTGTACACCTCTGATCAGAGTCAAACTATTCGAATAGTCGTGCCCGCGGTTATGAGCGATCAACCAGTTTCACCGTGATTAGTCTCATTTAAGTAAATAATCTGACTAATGGAACTTGACTAGTATAAATGGATGGTTGGGCCTGTTGCAACGTGGGTTTAACGTTGGATAGTGTTTATTTAATATTACTTAATTATTATTACTGTTTTACTGCTTTCAACTATTATTATTTCTGAAATGTTGTTTATGCAAATGAGACTTTATTCCTTCCTTGTGGATTATCCTGCATCATACCTTCTATTCCGGTATGACTTGTTGAGTACAGTGGGTAGTACTCAGTCTTGCTTAATTTTCCCCACCAGAGCCAGAGGTTGAAGCAGAGCAAAGTTTCGATGAGGATTAGGCTTGTGTCCGACATCAAGGTTGCCTATGGTGTGTTCGAGTTACGTCGCAAGAGTTAGAGTTTCAGTTTAGTTAGTCTTGTCTTTTTCGCTGCATTTATGTAATCTTTTATACTATTTCTAAGACGTGGATTCTGTAATATCAATGATTGTCGATTTGTGTACCTTGGCTGATTCCTGAACGAGGATTGAATGCACAAATTAGCTGCGAAAATTCTGGCTTGAATTTCTAGGCGTGACAATGACGTGCCTCACTGGTGTGGGCGCATGATGCAGCGAGGGGTGGACTGCACGGATGGCGTGTGCGTCGGTACTTGTGTCCTTCCACGAGGACGGCTGGCGCAAGCGAGAGCTGGTGGAGAGGATGGGGCGGCGTGGCAAGGACGGGACAGACGCTATCAGTAGCATGGGTACGGCCGCAGGGCAGAATGGGCGGTGACATGTGGGGGTGGCCGATCTGTGCTAGCGACAATGGAGGAAGGTGTCACGGCGTTCAGACTAGTGGGCGAAGGGGAGGTGTGAGGAGGGAGACGATCGTGCTAGACGGGCACGGACGGGCATCCGCCGCGTCGCATGTTGCTGATTGGTGGGCCCCACTTGGTGCCTACCTGGCAGACACGTGCTGGCATCTAAGGTCACGAGCGGGCACGGGGGAAAGAAAGGGAGAGAGGAAATATGAACTTCTGGGCAAAATGGACTGATGGTGGTGTGGGCTGGCCAGACGGGCTGCGCCAACTTTCTCGGTCGGTTCGGGGAGGAGAAGGGGAGGGCAACACAGGGAAGTAAAATGGACTTTTTGAGTTGACTTGAAGGAGAGGGAAAGAAGGGGGACCTTAAACATACTTTTCGTCAGGGCTGAGCCCGAGGGAAGGAAGGGAGATTGAAGGTGGACATGGAAATTTGAGTTTCCATATTTTGAGGAGATTTGAATAATATGATGCATTTTGGAATTCGATCTTTATATATGGATTTCAATATGGAATCTTATATTTGAATGAATTTATAGTTTAAATATGTCTGTAATATATTTGGATTTATGGACTTCTCCATTCGTATTAAAGTAAAACATAATCATGGTATTATAATTGAACGATATTTGTTGTATTTGAATTATCTCCCCTTTTATAATTTGCCACATATTGCTTGGGTTTGTGTATTGCACTTAGTATATTGGAATTTAGGGAATTAAATAGGTGTTTTAATTTCTGATCTTGTATTACCAAAATATACTCTTGGTCAATTGCTTGTATTATAATTTGATTAGAAATTAAATTGAAATTTAATTTCTGTTTGCCCTCATGTCATCCGGGATTTGTAAATAATATTATCGAGTTCTTTTTGTATGCTCCACGGTTTTAATTATTCAATGTTTTGTTTTAGGTTGGATTTCCGAACGAGTTAAGCAAAGATTACAGCATGATGCAAAAGTTTTTAAAAGTTTAAAATTTTACTGATTTTTCTTAACCAGATTTTTAGGATGTTACACGCACATCTATGAAGTAATTTTGTCATAGAACTCCAGCAATAGTTGTCAGCAAGTGTACATGAACATAAAGGAGGAGACAATTTGTTGGGTGTTTACATGAACTGTGTGCATTTGCCCGACGTTTGTTTTTCCAAATCGGTGTGCTTATCTATGCCCTGATTTCTGATTATTTACATCCGGCACTTTGTCCGGTGACTGCATCCTATAGCCCGGTGTAGTTATCTCATCCGAAAGTGTGTCCCAAACTATGCAACTTCCTATATCCTGGTCAATTAATGGTCAAAGTCAAAGAGACGTTCATACACAAGTGGAGACATCATGGTCACCATCGTTCCTGAGTGAAGACATGTTCCCAATGGTTATTCATCTATAAACACCACGATTTAGACAGCCAATGCTTCATTCTTCCATCCCCGATTCCATTCCAAAACACCTGAGTGAAGAAGGAGCATGATGGGAGCCTTCAACGGAGGATGAAATGGTCCTATATGAGTCGCTCCATTGTGTGGCTATATCTCTCTTCGAGCTGGTGGAGCTAGAGGAGAAGATTTGAGCCAATGCTGTGGCCTTGAGGAAGGCTCTATTAATCTACATACCTTGTATCTGGCCACCATGTTTTCTCTGAAGGGTGAAGGTGAATTCTCATAACAGAAAATAAGGGCGACTGATACATACAATATGAAGGGTAGAAAGTTCAGTAGTACAGGCAGAAAATCTGAGAAAAACTTGAGTCCCCATAATCTAGACTTCTCGGTTTCTTAATTGGTGTCTATCTTACTAAGATAATGATGCAGCTTATTAAGGTGATGGTGCTCCACCCCACTCTAAGAAGTATGACTTTCATTTGCCAATTCCCAAATGAGTAGTGCACTGCTCGAAATTGTTGATTTGAAGCAATGTTGTGTCCCTGACCTGGACAAGAAGAAGGCCAAACTCGGGAAGGCCAAGTCCAAGCTAGCCCAGCTTGAAAAAGAGGCCGACGTAGAGGAGAACTCCGGGTCAGCTTGATTAATATTGTAATATGTTATACTAATAATATTGAATCGATCATTTTAATATCTATCAAGTGGACTGTTGATTCACTATGTTGTTTGTGCGTGAACTGTTTGTTCAAGGATTATACAATAGTTGTTAACTTTGTAAATTTTATCAGACAATCTGGCATTCTTATATTTTTTAGTATTACGAAACAATGGATTTGGTAATAAAATTATCATAGGTATAGGCTTACCACCAAGTTAACTGTAATACTGTAACATTCATGACTTCAATATACCAGTAGCATTAGAGATTTAAACATTAAAATCCATAGTTTTGTGATTATTTTAATACTAAATAATTAGTTTTGTTATGCATTGCCTTAAATCTATTGTCACTGTAGTGTTGTGGTCAGTCACATGTAAATAATATGGTACTAAGTGTGGCCTACCTAATAGATGGCACGAAAACAAGATCACAAGGTGGGCCTTATAAAATAAAGTCTTGTAAAATCCATAGAGGAAAAGGTACAAGCTCCAGGAAGTGGGCCTTTCGGACCAATGGGCCACACCATGCCCATGTACGCCATTATTCACTTGCTTTTGCTTTCTTTCATTTAGTATCATACCGTCTATCAAACCACCAAAGTGTGACCAATTAATTAGTTTCTGCTAGCCTCTTTGTTGCATTGAATGTTTCAATCTTTAAAAATTAAATAGGGCAAAGTCATTTATCAATATATATTGTATAGAATATAAAATATACGCTCATTCATTGGACTATATCTTTCCTCCTAGCTAGCTGCAATTGTAGAAATGTCACTATAATTAATTTGTGAAAAATTACCAGCTCTATAGGTATGAAAGAGGACAAAGTCATTTATCAATATACATTGTATAGTTTATCAAATTGTCAAATATACGGTCACTAGTGATACTGAGATATGACAGCTAACTTTTATGCGAGTGAATAGATATGATATCTTTGCAATATCTACAATATTTATGAATTTTGCACTATAAATATGTGCATTCTAGGTCCATTTTCCTCAACAACAATTCAAAGTTACTCTACACCGAAAGTTTGCAATGTCGTCCCCCCATGTGCTTGTTGTGGATGATACCCATGTTGATCGCCATGTTGTTTCCATGGCCTTAATGCGCCATAACGTGCGAGGTTCTTTGATCTGCAAGTTTCCATGATTTTGACTGTTGTTAACTAAGTGTTTCAATGTATGATATCTTCTGTCATTCTTTTCAACTGTTGTTAACTAAATGTTTCCATGTTTGATATATGTAGTGACTGCAGTAGAAAGTGTCATGCAAGCACTAATGTTTTTGGGCTCGGTACATTAAAAGTTCTCTACTTGTTTATTAGGTAATGTTATTTCCATACATATAACAAACATATATTTATCTCTGCTCGACACAGGAACATGATGTGAACATGATTGTTAGTGACTACTGTATGCCAGAGATGACTGGCTATGACTTACTTATTGAAGTGAAGGTGCGTACAATAGTGTCATGGTCTCATGGATCGGATTATAGTGTTAATCTTCATCATATATATTTTATAATGTTTCTACCAAATATTTCTTAGATGTTTAAATTGTACTTGCTTTTACATACAGAAATCACCTAAACTGGCACATCTCCCGGTGGTAATTGCTTCCTCTGATAACATCCCAGAAAGGATCAGAAAGTAAATATAATGACATATACCGTGATTTCCTTAGTTGATATATTCTCAATCTGAGCATGTGGATCCTAATATGTGCTCAATTTTCCTTCTTTTTTTCCTTATTGAAGGTGCTTGGATGGAGGAGCAAAGGATTATATTCTAAAGCCAGTCAAGATTGTTGATGTGCCTCGTATTCTGAACTACATATGATTGGCAAGATGAAGAAACAATTACCAAGATGAAATAAAGTTTTGTGTTAAGATTACCTAGCTATTTATGTACTTTGTTTGTGATTACCTAGCTATTTATATACTTTGTTTTCTATATTATGAAGCAAAATTTATTTGCTACCAAATGGATATTAATGACAATTATCTGGAATTAAGATAAAAACTTGATAATACTTCTGGTGCCTTTTGTCAAAAAATACTATTCTATGACATGGTATTTTACCTGAATTTATCACATGGTATTGTGTTGTTTTAACCAAACAATCACTTTAAGAGGTGCGTTTAAACAATTAGACATATAAAGAGGGGATGAAGATTAACACTTCATCTCTCTACTACTTATTTTCCAATGATTGGCGTCAAACATTAATAGGATATGATGCACTCATCATGTCCTCATGGAACCGTCCAAACAACATTTGTATAATGAAAAGGAGTGGACTTTCCTCATACAGTGGTGAGTGGCCCTCTATTAATCTTGTGAATCTTGAAGTGTGTACCATGTCATCTTGGGTGATTGAAGAATGAAACGGCCTTGATTCAAGTCACCTCCACTTCTTCTGATGAGTACTTTGGATTTTTTTCTCATAAAAACATGACTTTACTTTACTCCTCAATCGATTCCCACCAAAACATTAATTGTGTCTTTTCTTGTCCTTCTTCTAATAAAGCTTATGTGGAGCTTAGGGTTGGAAATAAGAAAGACATACTTGTATCGCATATATTCTAAAGCATAAGAGGGATCCAAAAAGATTAACTAATCATACAACCATAAGCAAAATGGGCATGTGTGTGTAAATGGGATGTGTATGTCGATGAATGGAAAGTGGAATGATGACTCTTTTTGTATGATCCTCCACCCTGCACTTTTATTTGAAGAACATGGCTATTTTTTCTCTTATTTTTTTCTTTTTCTCATGCTCGAAAATAATGTCTCGTCCTCTTGTGAGCACTTTTTTCAACATCACCATATATATTTCTTTTCCAGCTCATGTCTCATCTTTTCATGGATAATTGGAGGAGGGATCATAAGTATGTGGAGTCTTCATTTGGTGGATGGTTGGCTCATGCGGACTTCGAGTGTAGAAGTATAGCTTTTAGGGTAGATGGATAATTCATGTTGACTTCTAGTGTAGAAGTATAGCATATATTATCGGTGGATGGAATATGTTGCTAACCTCCAGCATACATGATGAACAAACATGGTGGATATACGTGATCTTGATCATAAAAGTATGAAAAGAATCTAACAATGGTCTAAACAATTTGACTAAACTCAAAGTAATAACAAGTAGCATATGTATAAAGTTTATCATTAAGATCGACATATGGCTTTGGTAGGAATAAGACACCAATAAAGAGTATGTAAAGTTATACCTTTTTTATAAAATTTCCATGGACTCAACAGAGAAGAGTAAAATTCTTTTCATCATGCTATCTCTCATTCATCAATTACTTAGATGACATGTGTTTCTATAGATATGTGTTCACAAGCAACAAGTAACATGCGAGGAATAAAAGGTATGCAAGACATTTCCAGGATAATCATATACTCTATTTGCAATATCCAAGTTCATTTTAATTTTTAGTTTAATTTTTTCAGATATTTTCTATGGTGAGAATTGATTGAACTCAAAATTTAGGGAGGTTTAGGAATGAACGTGCGAACCATGCTCTATATGAATTGGAAGACGAAGAGGTTCACGGGTGGTTCGGCTGACCCTTGGGTTCGACCGACCCTTCCCCAACTCCAGTCGCCTTGCTCCTTCTCGTGTGAGTTCCAGAGTCATGGTGCGGCACAAAGGTGGATGATCTCATTTGTGTTTGTGACAGGAAGCATGTGAGATCTCCCCCACACTTGTTCTTGTAACTCGATTGTTTATTCATAAAAATCAAAATGAGTAAAAACAAAAGGGACTCCACCGGTTTGAAAGTTTGAGAGCCATAACCTTTCTTTTATTCAATTGAAATTAAACTTACCTTTAAACTTACCTGAAAACTTACCTTGAGTCCACCTGGGGACTGTGTGCGCAAAGGCTGAGAAGTAGCGGCACCACCCATGGGACGTTTATTCATAAAAAACAAAAAGGAGTAGAAGTAGATGAGATTCTTACCTGTTTGCAGTGACATGCTAATAGGTGTTTGTATGCTCCAAGTGCATTGGATAGCAACATTGCTTCTACCCACTTGAACACATAGTAGATGGCTACCTAAGGTGGTGCTGCATGATATATCTGGATGTCTTCAGCTGTCTCTACACCTCCTCTTAGTAGACCATCTGCACAGACCCATATGTTCAAGTCTATCACCTTCACCAGCATGTCGTACCATAGGAAGTCATTTATTGGTAGTTCCTACATATTAGCGAATTGCATGCATGATAAATGATCCGCTACAGAATTTTCTACTCCTTTCTTATAACTTCAAGATCAAAATTTTTGAGTAGAAGTACCCATTTGATTAGGTGAGGTTTTGCATCTTTCCTAGTGAGCAAATCTTTTAATGTGGTACGATAAACGATAACTTTTGCTCATACTAAGTAAGATCTGACTTATCAAAGGCAAAAACAACGGCAAGGAGCTCTTTATTTCAACTGTTGCAATATTTTAACTAAGCTCCAGTCAAAGTTTTACTATCATATGGGATAGCATGGTGTTTCTTACTTTTAGCTTGGCCAAGAACGGTCCTAATAGCGTGATCCCTAGCATTGCCCATGGTTTCAAATGGTAGCGACCAATCAAGGGGTTTGAATTATTAGTGTTGGGATGAGAGCTTCTTTTAGGATATTAAAAAAATTCAAGAACTCATCATCAAAATTAAAGGAGACATCCTTAGCTAAACAGAAAGTTAAGGGTCTAGCAACTAAAGAGAAATCTTTAATGAAGTGTCGGTAGAACCTTGCATGACCTAAGAAACTATGTACTTCTTTAACATTGGTAGAAGGTGGAAGTTGTTAAATTACTTCAATTTTTTCTCTCTCCACCTTTCAGAGACTCGGTGTCCTAGGACTATAACTTCACGGACCATGAAGTGACACTTTTCACAATTATGTACCAAGTCCTTTTCTTGACACCGCCGCAAGACCATGTCTAAGTTTTTGACACAATGATCAAAAGTTTTTCCATAAGGCTCCAAGAACAAAAAGATGGCACTCCTAACCTCTCCTTCCTCCTTTGCCGGCGTTGCTTCCTCCACCTTCAACTTCTTCCCTTCCGGCGATGGTTCTTCCCGGATTTAGGGGCTTTCTCCTGTGCTCTCTATGCTGAAAGATAGGGGGCCTTTTGTTCCTATGGAGGATAGGATGGTTTTCTCCATAGGAAAGAAGTTCAAGCTTCAAGTTTGACAAAAATTTGGCAAGCAAGTTCAGCATGACTCCTTTAATCCTCATGGTTCGTTTTTTACGTTGGCAACTTTTCGTCGGTTTCTCTTTTGGCTTTCGGAGGAAAGTGTTGCTACTGCACTTCAATCTTGCCTCGGGGGCCTGGCTTCGAGATTTCTTGTGACAGGAGTCAGCCATAATCACTTTCGTTTTCCGGTTTCTTGCAAAGCTGTTTGTTTCTTTGTCTATGCTCTTAGAAGAGTGATCACATAAACTTTTGATGTTTACTTTCATCTCGGAGCAATGGAGGTCCACGTTGGGAACGTGAAAAACGGCTTTGGGAAGAAGAAGAGGACAAGAAATGGTCGTTAGTTCTCTTAAAAAGACAGAAGCATGCTGCCAAGGTTAATTCTGTTCCGGCAAAGAAAGTTCGTTTTGCTACTCAGCTAGTTCTTCCTTCTCCAAAGAAGAAATTTGCTCCTTTTTTGATAGGAGTGCAGAATATGAAGTTTGGTTTTTTCAGTGTCTCATTTTCTTCTTCATGCAAAGAGGTCAAGTTTTTTTGTTTTAGAAAGGTAGTTTCACCTCCGATCAACTCTCCAGTGCTTTCACCAGTTCAATCTTCAGCTTCAGTTAGTGTTGATCAGTGTTATCCTAAACGGAATTAAATGGCCGTCTAAATGGTTTTAAACGGTAAACGAAGGTTACCTGTCCTGTTTTGCACGGTAAACGGTAAACGGTTTCCTAAACGGTAAACGGTTTCCTAAACGGTTGACCCGTCTAATCGGTCCGGGACGGAAAAAACGGTCTACAGAACTTAAACAAGGCAGTTTTTAGGCGGTTTGAACTGGTTTAATCCACCGTTTAGGAGATATTGCTCAGGACAGCGTAGGAAAAACCAAAAAATGGAGCCGACGAGCGGGTAAAACCTAAACAACACGCTGCTCACAAGTCCTCACAACTCAAAGAGAACGCATGCCGCCGTCCCCGCAACACCTCCGTCACGCCGCCACCCGTGACCTCCGCCCGCGAACCAGAATTGCTTTATTTGTATGTTTAATTATGTTTCTATGAATGTTTGAATGCTTGCTAGCTGCTGGAATTTTTGTTGTTTGCAGTTTGAACACATAAAGGATTGTTCAAATTGGTATGATATGAGCTAAGATCAAAGATTAGAAGTTCAATTTTGTTATTTATACATGTAAAATGATGCTATTTATACATGTAAAATCATGCTACAGTAGCAAACCGTTTAGCCCGTCTAAACACCGTCTAAATTCGTGTAAACTGTTTAAACGCTAAACTCTAGGTCACCGACTGTTTAGCAAAACCTGTTTAGGAAAACACTGGTGTTGATTAGGTACTTCAGCTGGGTTCTACTAGTCTATGTTGTTCCCAGTCATCTTCGGGGGTAGCAGTGATTAAGTCTGCTTTAAAAAAGGTTTCTTCTTTTGATAATTCCCTTTGGGAAGTTGTTTCTGATGACATTAATGTGGTTACTGTTAAGCCCCACAATTCAGATTTGCAAATCTTGACTGTTCAGTGTTCGAGGTGCTATCGATCAGGGCACTCAGGCCGGTCTTGTGGCTTTCAGATATGATGTTTGAACTATTTCAATTATGGACACTAGGCCAAGAGCTGTTTTTCAAAGCCTAACAATCGGCTCAAGTGGAGGCCCAAATCTATTGGTTTTCAAACTAAGTCTGGCCCACAAATTTTGTGGAAACCAAAGTTTCCTCTGGCAATGAGGCCTTCTATCCCAGAACAATCGTAGTTGAGGGAAAGTGGGGCTCGTTTTCCTGGGGAACCGTAACCATCGGACGTTTTGGTTTCCTCGGCTTCTTAGTTGCCTCTCATCCCTCCTTTCTCTTTTGCTACTCCCAACTTCACCAGTGATGGTGACATTCTCTGCTCAATCCTACAGCCAAAGAATCATGTTTCTTCCTCTCAGCACTTAATGGCGAACTTTGTGTGTGATCCTGTGCCCTTCCTTTTTTGTTTAGGGCTCAAGTGGAGGAGGGCTGGTTTCAGTCGGCAAGAACTAGGGTGGCACTGGGAAGGGAACCACCCCACCGGCATGAAGAATACGCCGTTGTGCGTCGGAGGAACCGGCCCCTAATCAGATGAACGCGAGGCTTGTGCTTACGAATGTTGTGCACTTCTTGGAAGAACATTTCCTTGGTTAAGGTTTTATCCTCCTTTCTCTGTCCCTTGGGGTTTGATCTTCTTCAATTTGGATCCCCTGTGCAATGTCAGAGCATTCTAGATATTAGCCCGATTAACTTTGTGGGAGATTCTGTTCTCCGTTTGGTTATGCATGATGAGGCTAGTAATCTCAGGGCATGTACTTGTACTACAGAATGCTCGATTATGTTTCTTGCTTTTCCTTTGGATTATCAACACGAAGAGTTTATCATGGCCGCTGTTGCGCCATTTGGAAGACTGCTTTATTGGCACCAAGGACCAAACAAGGGAAGAACCCTGTTGTGTTGTCTCATCCTCAACCCAGAAAGAGTTCCAAGAAGTTTGGTGATTTCCCAAGGGACCACTCAAGGGGGTAATGGCCGGTTCTAGACAGTCTCGGTCTACATTTTGGGGGGGGGGAATTTTGCTGATGAAATGCCACCGGATGAAGACCCAATTCCTGGGGATGGGAACCCACATCCAGTCCATGTTGTTCCAATGGCTGGAAATCCTGATGTTTTCAATAATTGGGTGCACGAGAATGCCAGCGCAGGGGCTCAGGTCTTGGGAGATGTGGGGATTAATGCTCAACAGATGCAAGATATCAATATGGATATCAATCCCAAGGATAATCAGTTTCCTCAGCATGAGCCTCAATTTGATGATGATGACGAAATTGAGTTAGTATTGGGAGAGAATTGGGTTCCCCAGCATCCTGATCAACCCCAAGATTCAATCTCCTTTGACCAGTCGGGTAGTATTTCTGTCAACAGAAAAGATCCTTGCAGCCATCAATTCGAGCAATATTCTTGCAGCTATCCAAAAGGGAGAGGATTCTTCATCATCAAACGATTTAGGGGCTTCTTCTTCAGTCTGGTATGGAAATTTACTTGTTCGTGAATCTGTCTTGACAATTTGCCAAAGGGCACCTTTTCAACTGCTAGAAGTAGTCACTCCTGTTCTCTGCACAGCAGAATGGAAGGAAGATAATTCAAAAGCCATTTTTCTTATGAAGCCTGTCTTGGGCTTGATCTTGCTTAGGCTCTAGGTTGCTATATTTGGTAGTGGGGCAATAAATAGCAAGGGTCATGTTGCTTCTGGGCATATTTCACTTCCTTCCTTGGTTTCTCGCAGGCCGGGCTCCAAAACACCCCTAGTCAACACCCTTTTTAGAAGGAGTTCTTGGCTGAATCCTGACATAGTGGATGGACTATAGGTCATCAGGATCAGAGAGCCTGCTACAAAAAGAAGATTTCAGGTTGCTATACTAGACCTCGACAACCCTCCCAAGAACCTAAATGAAGCTGCCAACCCGATCCCTATTGAAGTCATCCAAGAATGGGCTGACAGATTTGGAGTGCCTCCTTTGGAGCTCTCACAAGATCAAGTGATGAAAGATCATGATGATGTCTGAATTTATTTGGTTTAATGTTGGTCACTTTTGCTGGTGGAAGTCTGTGGTTGTTTTAAACTGTGATGTGATGTATCTGATGGACAAATGTTTTCTTTACCTACTGATGAATACTTTGTTGTTGAATTTGATGGAAATTTGGGTATAGAACCTTTTGGTATCTACTGTTATTCATAGTTTTTTGCTCTTCTGGGAAGGGCATCTATATTGCTTTGGCTAAACTCTTGTCCCAATGAATAGATCTTGGAATATACTTTGCTAGAATGTGAGGGGAATTAATGCTGCTGAGAAATGGCCTATCATATTTAATCTATAACTATCTATCAAGCAAGTAGTGTTTCCACCCAAATTTTGTTGTGTCTGACTATTTTGCAGAAAACCCCTTGAGTTTTTTAGAAATTAACCCGCAATCCACGTGGCTATTTTTAAAAAAACCCAGTTATACATACGATATAGCTTATCTTAACTACTTAAAAAATCTATAACTTTTCGATCATCAAATCGGTTTTTCGTCCAAATCTATAAAATTTTTGATCCGTATAACCTCTCGCTCCATTGTTGCCTCACTTCCTCACCTCCAGCAGGCAAGCCCGACTTACGCGCCTCTTGCGTTGCTGTGCATTCCCCTGAGCGGCGACCGAGCACACGCTGCACGCGTGAGCTAGCGCGCCGCCATCGATATACATGCAACTTTTCCTATTCATCAATATACTTTTCTAACTAATAATATCCGAGTCATAAATATTTTGAACTTTTACCAAATTTCTAATCGGTTTAAAGTATCAATAAGTCAATATCTATTTTTATTATTTGACTTAATTTGGTAAAATTAAATTAACTTACACTAAATGTCTATCTAATACTATTTCCTAATCAAAATCAAGTGGTACATAAAGTTGAAGATACCCTTACTTTCAAAGTTATATATATATAACTATCTATAAAGTAAGTAGTGTTTCTATCAAAAATTTTCGTCCGTCTCTGGTTATTTTGCAAAAAACCCCTTGAGAGTTTATAAAATTAACCTGTAATCTCAATGCTGAAAAGAAAGGGAGGGCTTGGATGAAAAAAAGACCTCCTACGTCTCTCTCTTCCGTCTTCATCTGCGCCGCGCTGCGCCCCTCCCCCCGTCGTTGCTCGGAGCTTCCGCGGCGCCACCAGGACCTTCGTCCTCCGCCTTCTTCCCTCCCTGCGTCGTTGTTCCATTGCAACGTATGAACATTTTTCTAGTAAAATAACTAAGAGCAATTGTGAAATCTTCTGTTTCCAAGAAACAGAGAGAGAGAATTTTGATTATTCCTTCATCAGGAAGTTTCCCCCAAGAGATTTGATAAGTTTGTGTTCTCTCCATCTGTGGGGGCTTCTAGGGGAATTCTAGTGGGATGGGATGGTAAAATTTTTTATGGTTCCATTATTGAAGTTCAGCCTTTTGTTGTTTCTATTTGCTTTTCCTCTTGTTTTAACATGAATGTCTAGAATCTAACTGTGGTTTATGGACCTTGTTTGGAACCAACCTGGAGTAACTTTGTAAGTTGGCTCTCGAATTTGGATATAAAGGACGATTATAATTGGATTTTGTTGGGAGACTTTAACTTTTTATAGACCCCTGGATGACAGAAATAGAAATGGTGGAAACTTCCATGACACACAAATCTTTAATAATGTCATTGATCATCTGGGCCTAGTGGAATTACCTTTGAAAGGAAGGGTTTTTACTTGGAGCAATATACAATCCAATCCCCTCTTGGAAAGACTTGACTAGTCTTTTACTTCCCCTAATTGGACTCTGGACTTTCCTAATACTTTGGTCTGTCCCCTAGTACTTTGGTCTGTCCCCTAGCCACGACGACATCTGATGATGTGCCGTGTAGAATCTCAATAGAAACCCAAATTTCTAGATAAAAAATCTTTCGATTTGAGAACTTTTTGATCTCACATCCTCTTCCTTTGAAACTGTGAACCAATCCTGGAATCAAAGTCGGGGTAACCCTGATAACATTTCCTCAGTGTTGTCAGCAAAATTCAAGAGGTTGAGGTATGACTTGAAAGGCTGGAGTAAGGTTTTTAAAAGCATTAAATCTCGTATTGACAACTATAACAAAGTTAGTCTCTATATCGATTCTATTGAAGAACACAGACAGCTTGTGAATACTGAATGGAATTTCAAAAGAATTGTTTAAAAGCACACGAGTGATCTCCTAAAGCATAAAAATATTTATTGGAAACAGAGAAATATAGTAAATAGAATTAAATTTGGGGATGAGTGTACAAAGTTTTTTCACTCAAGGGCTACTGTCACTTACAGGGGAAATCTCATAACCTAAATTCAAGATGATTACGGGGTGTCGCTCTTACATCATGAGGATAAAGCAAATCACCTAAATTCAAGATGATTATGTCGATATCATAAGTCCAATTGTGAATCAGCTAGTACTCCGGTTCATCTTATGAAAAGATATTGATCTAAGCTAAATGTGCTAAACCTAGATCAGTCGGATGTCGACTGTGGCTGACAAGCTGATTCTGGCTTAGGGCATTTAACTAGAGCAAGATCTTAATATGAGAGGAGGTTTTAATAAACCTATAGTAAATATACCAAAAGGATATTAAAACAGATAAGACCGGCTGAAACCCCGGCACTGTCTCTAAATATATACATCTAGCCGAATAGATCATAAAAGCTCTAAAAACGACTTAATAGATCAATGTTGATGCAGCATTAAGTATAAAAAGAACAATCAGATCTGTTGTAGCCAATGTAAATACCTCAAGATGGTGGATATCGCATATAATCTAGGGCAACCTTTAGATCTAGCTCTATCGGCTGCTGATTCTTGATAGAAACAGGCCGATGTCAAGACAGATCTAAACATTGCTCTAGATTATATATGATATATGATAACTAGCGCAGTATAAATCATCGAATTTAGAGTATCATAGCAATGGAAGCACTAAATTTGACGAGATACACCACTAATGACAAACATTTACCTTAAATCGGGGATCGAAACGATGCAACCTAAATCCGGATCAATTGTTCGTCTGAAGAAAAAGGAGGCGATGCACCGAAAGTTGTATTGAATGTGTGTTGATATATTTACAGGGATCCCAGGTCCTATTTATACCCAAGAATAACATTATCCATGCGAATCACGGTCTCTATCTAATCTACTATTTAAAATACGACAATATGCCGAGATATGGTCCCATGCCGCATACAATAAACAATCTAAACAAACTCCTAATTTACAGATATAATTGCCGTTACAGGACTCTATCCGTAGATGGCAATATCTTTTAACGCGTAATTTGGGAACCGAATCCAACCCCTTATCTCTACGCTTTCCACCGAGACTGGTCCCACTCCACCTTGACCCATAATCAGCTATCGGCTGTCTTAGTCCGACTCGCTCTCAGCCGACGGGCTCCGTAGCCGATTCAGACTTAGCCAATTCTGATTCCATCTCTTCCCAGATCGCGTTTCTTCTCCAATTCTGCTTCAACCTTTGTTTCAAACCCGGGAGTTAGGTTACCAAATTTGGTCGTTAACACATTCCCACCAAGTCCGCGATATGCAATGTTGCGGATTTTTGGCGATTCAAATCCAAGGCGCAATCCTAGCACGACTCTGTTTCGGCCGTTCACAAAACTCTTTAAATACCGCCCCCGTGGCCGTCACACGTGTCACGCCTTCACAAACAAGCAGCCACCTCAGCAACCTTCGAGTTCTCCGGCGACCCGTACAGCCCTCAAGACCCGCACCGGCGACTCCCTCCTTCGGCAATCTCCACTCACATAATGCCTTCCTCCGCTGCCACCGCTGCCGCATCGACCGCGACCTCTGCCGAGTTCCCCGAGGTACGCCTTAATTGGCCCAAAACCCTTTATCTTCCGCCTAAACTTATAGATTCGAATTCTAGGGTTTTTCATTTATAAATTTGTTCTTCTTTCTGATTGTAGCACTTGTCCCATCAAATAGCATCCCCAGCCTTGTTCAGCAAAACAGATACTTCCTAGGGCCTATCGGCAACCAGGACCCCACCGAGACAATCATAGCCGAAACCGATAGGATGCCCTACAATATGAAGAAACTTTCTCGGAGCCACTGGTTTGGAACTTTTAAATATTGGCCATCCATGGACAAATCCTGGCCTGAATGGTATAAGAGGATGCAATCGGCCAAGCAAACCCACTAGGAAGAGGTAGGAATAGCTCATGTCTATCTTTGTCAACAGCCGATATGCAAAAAGATGAACCAATGATGTCGGCTGCAACCTACTTCTGGAATGACACCCTTAATGCCTTCATGTTTCAACAAGGCCCAATGACAATCACCCCGGCCGACATAGTCATGACAACCGGGCTAGATATCCTATCGTCGGCCAACCCTGAAGAACTGTCTAGGAAGGGCCAACACCAATTCAAAACAATGGCCATAGGAGGATGGAGCGGCTATGTGTCCATGAACATGAAGGAAGGACCAGTCGGCCCTAGGGAACACATCGCGTTTCTCATGATGTGGTTAGAAAAATTCTTGTTCTGCGGCTCGAGCTGTGGGCTGACTGCTAATTGGCAGATCGTAGCTGAGGACTTGGTGGAGAAAAGAAAAATCCCTTTGGGGAAGTATCTCCTCGGCTACCTATATCAAACCCTCCATCAAGCAGTTGCTAAGATAGCCGCCAATGCCTCTGTCAACACCGAAGGTCCCTGGTGGTTCCTTCAGATCTGGCTGGTCTTGATGACCCAAAAAATAGACAGTCGGCCACCTTTGACCGAAGCACGCTTCCCACGTTTAGAGCCGATCGAAGATGATGAGGGAAATGAGGTCACCACCACTAGGTGTCTAAGTTACGGAGAAGCAGCAGCCATGCACGCCGGGTCAAAGCAATCGGTCGAACTGCTAGCTGAGTGGTTTGTATCCTTCTATGACGGGTTTGCAAAGAACAACCGCATCTGGTACTTCTACATGGATCGGCTACTCTTCGAGCTTCCTATCGAATTAAACCTGGAAGAGATCAACTCGGACGACTACCCCAAGTGCAGGGATTTGTTCACCACTGCTATCAGCCCTTGCATCCTGTCGACTGGGATCCACCAGGGCCGATCAGTGACCCAGAGTTATGAGTTTTATTATCCTATGTCGGCTGCCCGGCAGTTAGGACTTGGGCAACTGCCCATCGGCTGTTATTATGCCGATAAGATTGAGACAAGGGGAATAGTGGACCATGCCCCAATCATGAGCAAATTGATGAACATAGTCGGTCCCCCCCTCGGCAGTATTGGTGACATGGTGCTAGCATACAAGAAGAGCACAGCCTATGACCATTGGTGGGTCGAGATCAAACACCACATCTTTCACGAGAGGTCTTCCCACTTCATCACTTTGCTGCTGCCGGATGAAATCTCTTCAGTAAGTCTCGCACCTCAAGTTACTCTTCCTTTCATATTATCAGCCGATTTAATTTGCCAATACTTACAAAAAATCCTCTTTTATTTTCTCGCATGTGACTGAAACCGAACGGCCGACGATGAGCAACTGAGGCATCCCCATCAAATACCGCCCAGGCATTCTGCCGAACGGGTGCTGGTTAGCTCCATCGGCCATCGGCTGGGATGCGCCCAAACTGAAGACCTTGCTGCATGGACAGACGCGACAGCCGCTGGCCCGACAAAAAAGAGCCGCTCCAAGCACAAAGCCATCGGCTGCGTCGACCAAGAAGCAAAAGAAGAAGCAACCAATCGCACCAGCCGATAGCCTCCCATCAATAGACCCCAGCGTCGACCAAGTCCTAAACGAGGAGGTCGCAGATAAAGAGAAGTCAGCAGCTATCGGAGAGGTAGCTGAATCGAGCAATTCGAGCCATAACTTGCTTAACCCTCCAGCCGACAGCCCACCAGCTCCAAGCCCTCCTGCGAAGAAACAGCCAGTAATCCTTTGTCTTGCTATATTCAGCTTTTAACATAACACTATCTTGTACTCAGCCAAATGTATCTTGCACAGGTCAAAAAGCTAGCTCGCCATCCTCCGCGCCACGCCTCAACGGTAACCATCTCCCTTAGCTTACATTTTAGCTTTCTGACCCCAGCCGACTTGACGTCTAACACTTGTCTCTTGCAGCCTTCTCCACCTCCATTGGCTGCCCCCCAGGCGTCGAGCGAACACACGGCGTCGGCCGTAGGTGGTCAAGAGGTTGGGGACGTCATAGAGCCGGCCGATGAACGAGCTGATGCAGCAACTCCAATCGGCAGCCCTACCGAAGAAGACGCTGCCCTCGTCAACCCGGTCGAAGCTGAAAAAGAAGTCGATCCGATGCCCGCAGCAAGAGTAAGTTGATCCCTCTCTTTCCTCTCATAATACTTCGAACAATCGGCCATTTCAATCATAGCTTAAACCTGTTGTTCCCTTTGTGCAGCCTTTGGCCGACCTGCTCTCCTTCGACATCAAGGAATTTATTGGTGATGAGGAAGGGGGAGCCACCAGTCCGGACAAAGCCCCAGTCGACGAGCTTAAAGAGAAACTTCAAGACATATGCCGTCGGCTAGACATCGATGTGAACAGGCTGGTGGAGGAGTGCGGATCAGCCAAGTGCCGATTCTTTGAAATCGAAGGCCAACTCCCCGAAGATCTCGCCACCAAGATGTCTGTCGCCGTTTGTATTGATCAGCATTGGCCAAGGCTTGGGCGTGCGATGCAAAGAATGATCGAAAGGCTTGCCCAAGCCGACGTGATGGCCAAGATCAATGAAGCAGTCAAGAGCGTGGAGGCCGAGAAGATAAAACTGACTGAGTTGAAGGCCGGCCCTACCACATCTCAGGCTCGGATCACCAGTTTGAAGGCCAAAGAAGCTGATCTGCTGCAACGGCTAGAGCAATGTCGAGGCAACATCGCAGCGGAAGAAAAAATGCTAGCTGATTTGCCTAAAGCCACCGAGGACCAAACATGCAAGCTAAAGGCCACCATCAAGCACCTAAAAGAACTCCATAAATCGGCCAAGGTGATCCCTGGCTCCGACGCCGAAGACCAAGCTGTTATCGATGAAATCAAGGCGATTCAAGCCGCAGCGCTATCGGCCATAGATGCATTCCTAGCCGAGTAACCGATGTAGTAGACTTAGGCTCTACTGAAAAGATCTTGTGTAATCGGCTTAAACCATCGGTCCGATGTAATAGACTTGGGCTTAGCACCAAAAGAATTTTGTGTAATTGGCTCCGTCGGTCTGTAATTAACTATATGTGGTCGGCCCACACTTGCATCGTTTGAAGGCCAAAGAAGCTGGCCTGCTGCAACGGCTAGAGCAATGTCGAGGCAACATCGCAGCCGAAGAAAAAATGCTAGCTGATTTGCCTAAAGCCACCGAGGACCAAACAGGCAAGCTAAAGGCCACCATCAAGCACCTAAAAGAACTTCATAAATCGGCCAAGGTGATCCCTGGCTCCGACGCCGAAGACCAAGCTGCTATCGATGAAATCAAGGCGATTCAAGCCGCAGCGCTATCGACCATAGATGCATTCCTAGCCGAGTAACCGATGTAGTAGACTTAGGCTCTACTGAAAAGATCTTGTGTAATCGGCTTAAACCGCCAGTCCGATGTAATAGACTTGGGCTCATTACCAAAAGAATTTTGTGTAATTGGCTACGTCGGTCTGTAGTTAACTATATGTGGTCGGCCCACACTTGCATCGTTGACATAATAATTGTTTTCAAAATGCATTGAAAACTTGAAAAATTTTGTTGTTGTCTGCCTTCTTAATCGTGATTGTTATATATATGCCCCTCTAATTTCGTTGATGTCTTTGATGTCGACGAAATTATGAACTTAACACACCTGCGTCCTGTTGTCGTAACTGTCGGCCACCACCAGCAGATTATAGGGAACTAGGGGAAAAACTTGGCTTGAAAATTACCTAAAGGCGATGCCTACTCAAGACAAGACATAGGCTAGCACGAATTGGCAGAAACAAACAGAGCCGAATCATGAGTTGATCCAAACGCTTGGGTGGTATTTTTTTTCAAATATTTGCTGTTCAGAGCCCTTCCAAATACCTCTCCGTCCAAACCTCATAGCATGTAAGCCCCTTTAGAGACGCATTTGTGGATCTTGAAAGGCCCTTCCCAATTTGGTGACCATTTGCCAAATTTATTATCTCTCAATCCGATCAGCAATATTAATTTCCAAACGAGCTCGCCCTCCTCAAAGGACTTAGACACCACCTTCTTGTTATAATGGCGGGTCACTCATTCTTTATCCCTTGTTACTTTTTCCAAGGCCCTCATCCTTCATAAAACGAGGTCTTTTGATTCATCCACCATCAAATGATATTAATCATCAGCTGTAATTTGATCTTGCAGCTGAACCCGTCTCGAGCCGATGATATTTCCCCATGGCAGTACTGCCTCGTGTCCATAGACCAACTTGTACGGAGGGACCTGGATAGATCCATTGCATGCCATCTGATAGGCCCACAGTGATTCGGCCAATCGGCTGTGCCATTGCTGAAATCTTCCTCTTTATTAGTTTGATCAAACTTTTGTTTCAAGCCTCTGCTTGCCCATTGGCCTGTGCATAGTATGGTGAAGAATTGAGTAATTTGATCCCCATGCCGTCAGCAAACTGAACAAACTCGTTTGATATGAAGATAGATCCCCGGTTTGTTGTTATTGTTTGTGGGATGCCAAATCGGTAGATAATATGCTCTTTAACAAACTCGATTGCATCCCTAGAATCAACCTTTTTCAAAGGAATTGCCTCCACCCATTTTGTAAAATAATCTGTTGCCATCAGAACGAATTTATGTCCCTTGCTCGAGGGTGGATTAATCTGGCCGATCATGTCGATGCCCCATCCTCGGAACGGCCTAGGCTTTATGATTTGGTTCATAGCCGATGCTGGTGCTCTTTGCACGGTGCCGAATTTCTGACAATCCTGGCAGCCTTTATAATACTAGAAACAGTCCTCCATCATCACCGGCCAAAAATATCCTGCTCTCCGAAGCAACCACTTCATCTTGTGAGCCGATTGATGCGTGCCGCATATCCCTTCATGCACTTCTCCGATGGCCACCTTAGCTTGATCGGCACTAAGACACTAGAGCAGCACACAATCAATCATCTGATAGTAGAGATCTTCGTCAAGCAAAACATATCTCAAAGCCTTGTAACGCAATTTAAAGCCTTGTAACGCAATTTCCTTGAAGCCGATTGAGAGGGGTTCTGTAAATAGCTGTAGACCTCAAACCTCCAATCATCGGCTGTTATGGCAGCGACTTCTATCTCGACTTCTTTTATCATCGGCCTGTAGCCTGATGCCCCTTGAGCTAAATCATTGGCTTCTGTATTCTGCTCTCTGGGGATGTGTTTCAGTGTAACTAGCCGAAAGTTATCCATCAATTCTTGGCATTCTTGATAGTAGACCATCAACACATCATTCCTGCATTCATACTCCCCTGACAACTGGCTGATGACCAACAGTGAATCCCCCATTATCTCTATGGCGTCGGCTTCGACTTCTTTGAGAAGATGCAATCCCTTGAGCACTGCTTCGTATTCGGCTTGATTGTTTGTAGCATGGGGGTCGATAGAAAAAGCAAATTCAAAACTTGCCCCCTAGGCGAAATAATGACCAATCCGATACCGAAGCCATTGGTGCACACTGAGCCATCAAATGTCAATGTCCAAGGCATAATTTCTATCGAGCCAATTGGGTCGTCTCTGTGCTCCATGATAAAATCGGCTATAGCTTGTCCTTTAACTGCCCTGGGTGCTTGATTCCTCAGATCAAATTCTGTCAAGGCAAAAATCCACTTTCCAATCCGCCCTTTTAAAACTGGAGCCGATAGCATGTATTTGACGACATCGACTTTACATATTATTGGATAGCAGATAATGCCTTAACTTCGTACATGAAAAATATAGGCACATGCAAAGCTTCTCCACTGGTAAATATCTCGTTTCTGTGTCCTCAACAACTGTCGGCTGAGATAGAAGATAGCTTTTTCTTTGCCCTCAATCTCCTGGATTAGAACTGAGCCGATGTTAGTGATATGCCCTAGAGGCAACATGGAGATGTTGGATATCACGTCAATGTTTATGTATTTATGAATAAAGTGTTATTCGGTTCCATGAAATAGACATCTTGTATTGATCAATAAGTACGTGACTTATTTATGAGACTCTTTATGTATGAATCTAGTTCTAAACGATCCTCGATCATATGTCATATTGTTGGAACAAATATGATTCTAAGATCGGCATGTTTATTGATTGCTGATCATGTCTCATAGATCATGGGTATGGAGATACCAAATCAATAAACATGGGCACATGTGTTGGAGAACACATTGTTGGATAGACCCACCATGAGACACTACGGGAATTAATGTGCCATTAGTTGGTCTCGAGGTAGTGTTGGTACAAAGTCCTTAGACCGAGATCACCATGGATTCCAACATGTGTAGTAGCCTACTTTGGGACTACCAAACACTATTCCGTAATCGGATAGTTATAAAGGTAGTTTTCGGGTTTGCTATGAAACATGGAGTGGGATGTGAGTGATCAAGATGGAATTTGCCCCTCCTTTGGAGAGATATCTATGGGCCCCTCGAGGTAATGGATTATGGAAATGCATGGCCATGCTAAGTTGATTGAGGAGTCAATCAAATGACGGATAATCCAATACGGTTCGAGTGAATGGTTAAGCTATTAAAGGGATGGCACACATCTTGCCTATAGCTTAAGCGGTATCGTGAGGCAAAGGGATTTGTGTACACATTACAGGTTCGAGCCGATATTATATTCTTGTATACTATGGTGTCAATATGTGCCGCTAGGCGCCGCTATTGACAGTCGGCTGAGTTGGACTCGAGCCAACGATCGGCTAAGTTAGACTATAGCCGAAACCGAGTATACCGAACCTACTGTGGTCGCACGCTTAAGGGGATAGAATAGATATTCGAGTTGGACTCGGATATGGCTCGATCGGATAGGGATCCGATCGGATAGAGTCCTATGGGCTTACGACGTATGGGCGGCCAACTCGTGGGATTCGGATAGGATCCGATTGAATAGAGTCCGATCGGCCACTAGTCCTAGTCGGCCAACTCTATATAAAGGAGGGAGGGGTGGAGAGCTGCGACATGTCAATTGCATCGCGTGCAACAGAAGTCGCCGAGATCAATCTCCACGGAAACCCTCCCCACTTTCGAGCCAAACCCTAGCCTTGCATCGCGTGCTAGCACACGGGTGTTCGACGTTCGTCCCCGGACGTGTGGATACCGGTAGAGGCGCGCTACGTTGCGCCGTTGATCGGCTTCGGATCGGCTGCAATCGGAGCGATCGGCTGATTGGCGAGTCGGCTGTCCCAGGAATCTGTCGGCTTGCGGGAATCGGCTACAGCCCAGATCGGATAGCCCTGATTGGCTATTTTCGCTGCACACTCCAATCGGTAACGATCTATCGGCCCTTACTTGCAAGTGTTCCTGGTTTGCGCGGTAAAAAGTTTTTGTTTTCGGCTAGCGTAGCCTCCGCGTAACCCTTCAGTGGTATCAGAGCTAATCTTGCTTAGTTCGGGTTTTAGATTGGATCTGGAACAAGTTTTGCGCACGGGTTGATTAGATCAATCGGTTTTACGGGATTTGTTGAGGAGAGTTCATGGTAATTGCGTTCCTTGATAGTGTATCGGAACGGCGTAATGTGATTACGTCGAAGCAATATCCATAGAACTCGGTTTGAGTCGGCTTCGAGATAGCGTTCCTTGATAGTGTATCGGAACGGTATAATGTGATTATGCCGAAGCTATCTCGTAGTCCGATCTTGTTAGCTGCCTCGCGCCTACGCAAACCATCTCCCTTGATAGTGTATGGGGACGGCATAATATGATTATGCCGACATGGTTTCCGTAAGCGAATTCATAGATTGGATCTATGAATTTCGTGTGGTGTTCCGCGAGGGGGCGGCTTCCCCCTCGACCCCCGCCCGCTAACCGGCTAGCGGGACCGCCGTGTGCGTACCTCCTTATAGGTCGTCTCGACGCCGTTTCTCTGCGATAGGTAGAAAATGTTTCTACGCCTAACTTGTTTTTGCAGAGAATGCTTTGAGATGGTATGGCCCTATTGTATGTATGAGATGCATGTAATATTCTTTCATATGTGCAATCCATGTAATATTCTTTCATACGTGAAATGCTTGTAATATTCTTTCACGACCTACGAGTCGATGTAATCTTCAATTAGAGCTTCTATAGTAGTAGCTTAGTTTGAAGAAATCAAGCATTCGGCACTCGGAAGAATGGTGATGAAGATGGAGATCCTCTGCACCGGCATGGAGATGGAGATCACCATGTGAAGGGGGCCATACTATTTCATGCTATTCTACTGCTTTCATATATGTGATATGTTTGTTTGATAGGATAACATCCCTCGCAAAATTAAGTAGTAATGATGCCCTTCCAAATGTTGCACCCGTCACCGTTATGCTCGTCAATGGTGGGTCCGCAAAGCGAGTGCCATTCTCTATCATAACACGAGGGGTATATGTCGACATATACATGGAGCATTTGGTTTACTTAACAAGGCTATCAAAACAGTTTTGGGCCTTGGGGCATAGGTTGGCGCCGGGGCATGGAGATGCCACACCAACAACAAGAGTCACATAGAGATGTGATTAGCAAGGTGTTGCTTATCGATGTTACTAATTTTCTAGCGGTGATGCCAAAGCTCACTAGAAAATTAACTAACATGTGGATCTTGACCCAATACGTAACCTAGAGGGAAGGTGGAAAATACGTAATGGGAGTCTAATGTTAAATTGTTTAACAATAGACATAGCATAAACATTGTGCTAAACTTTGCTTTTTCGTTGTAGAATAAATGGCGGCTAATACTACACCCGGTACCTTTAATTTGCGATCTATTCTCAAAAAGGAAAAATTAAATGGAACAAACTTTATGGCTTGGTATCGCAACTTGAGAATTGTTCTCAAGCAAGAGCGTAAGGAGTACGTTCTTGAAGTACCTTATCCCGAGGATTTGCCTAATAATGCCACCGCAACGCACGGAGAGCTTACGAGAAGCACACTAATGATGCCCTAGACATAAGGCTGTCTCATGCTAGCTACAATGTCCCCTAAGCTTGAAGCAATATGAGAGCAACGATGCTCACACTATTATTCAGGACTGCGTGGCATGTTTGATAACCAAGCTCGGGTCGAGAGGTTTAACACCTCAAAGTCCTTGTTTGCGTGCGAGCTTGTTGAGGGAATCCCGTCGATCCGCATGTGATAAAGATGATTGGCTATATCGAGAGTCCGGAAAAACTAGGTTTTCCCCTTAGCCAAGAGTTGGCTACGATGTGATTCTCCGGTCGCTCCCTCCGAGCTTCGAGCCATTCATATTAAACTATCACATGAACAATATGGATAGAACCTTGGCTGAATTGCATGGGATGCTAAAGACACGTGAGGAGAGTATCCGAAGAATGGTCATCATGTGATGATGATGCGAAGGCTAAACGCAAACCACTGTCAAGAAACTTTGCACCAAGAGGAAATTAACTCCCGATGAGATCGCGAGTGCCTCTAATGCAAAGAAGGGCAAGAAGGGGTCGGCGGCATCGGATGCCGTTTGCTTCTATTGCAAGGAGACAGTCACTGGAAAAGGCGCAAGAAGTACATGGAGGATCTCAAAAAAAGCAAAGTACGACTTTCGGTATTAATGTTATAGACATTAACCTTGCTACTTCACCTCACCGACTCTTGGGTATTTGATACCGGATCGGTAGCTCATATTTGCAAGTCGTTGCGGGGAATGAGAAGAAGTAGAGGATTGAGAAGGGGCGAGGTGAACGCGCGTCGGCAATGGAGCAAGCGTTGCTACGTTGCTGTCGGCACAGTACCACTTCATCTACCTTCGGGATTAGTTTTGGAATTGAATAATTGTTATTGTGTTCCAACACTATGTCAAAACGTTATTTCAGCTTCATGTTTGTAAGCGGAAGGATATGATTTTAGATCAATGGACAATGGTTGTTCAATATATCTCGAGATATGTTCTATTTTCATGCTCCATTGGTGAATGGATTATACGTTTTGAATCTTGAAGCGTCTCCCATCTATAACATTAATACAGAAAGGCAACTCTCTAATGATATAAACCCCATGTTTATCCGGCATTGTCGCTTAGGCCATATAAATAAGAAACGCATGGAGAAGCTCCATAAGGATGGATTGCTTCACTCTTTTGATTTTGAATCATTTGAGACATGTGAGTCTTGTTTACTTGGTAAGATGACAAAGGCACCTTTCACGGACACAGGTGAGAGAGCAAATGACTTATTGGCACTCATACATACCGATGTATGTGGACCAATGAGCTCAACAAACCGAGGTGGTTATCGTACTTCATTACCTTTACCGATGACTTTAGTAGATATGGTTATATCTACTTAATGAGGCATAAGTCCGAATCCTTTGAAAAGTTCAAAAAATTCCAGAATGAAGTACAAAATCATTTAGGGAAAACAATCAAGTTTTACGATCAGATCGTGGAGGAGAATACTTGAGCCAAGAGTTTGGTAATCATCCGAAAGATTGTGGAATTGTTCCACGTTGACTCCGCCAGAACTCCACAATGGAACGGAGTGTCCGAACGGAGAAATCGCACCTTGTAAGACATGGTGCGGTCGATGATGAGCCAAAGTGATCTTTCGTTATCCTTCGGGATATGCTCTTGAAACATGCGCTCACACTAAATAGAGTTCCATCTAAGTCGGTTGAAAAGATACCATATGAGATATGGACAGGGCAACCCCTAGTTTGTCTTCCGACAAGTGCTTCTTTGTGGGATATCCTAAGGAAACTAAGGGATATTACTTTTATAATCGGGAACAAGGCAAAGTGTTTGTCGTCCGACACGGTGTTTTCTTGGAGAAAGAGTTTCTTTCAAGAAGGGTTAGTGGGAGCATGGTGCATCTTGAAGAAGTTCAAGAAACATCGAAAACGTTTCGCGACCACGTAACCACAACGGGAGGAGCAAAGTGTTGCGCCACCGGTTGTAGATACACCAGCCCCACGGAGTCGAAAGATCACGTCGTGCACTGGCGGTACACAGTGCGGAACAACGTGATATATTGTTGTTAGACAACGATGAGCCTAATACCTATGAGGAAGCGATGGTGGGACCCGATTCCAACAAGTGGCTTGGAGCCATGAAATCCGAAATAGAATCCATGTACGACAATCAAGTTTGGAACTTGGTTGATCCACTCGATGGTGTCAAAACCATTGAGTGTAAATGGGTTTTTAAGAAAAAGGCCGATATGGATGGAAATGTTCACATCTATAAGTCGCGATTGGTGGTGAAAGGTTTTAAACAGATTCAAGGAGTTGATAATGATGAAACCTTCTCGCCCGTCGCAATGCTTAAATCTATTCGGATTATCCTAGCGATTGCTGCATATTTCGATTATGAGATATGGCGAGATGGATGTCAAAACGGCTTTCCTGAATGGAAACCTAAGCGAGGATGTATACATGATACAACCTCGGGGTTTTGTCGATCCAGAATCGCTGGAAAGATATGCAAGCTACGAAATCCATTTATGGATTGAAGCAAGCATCTCGAAGTTGGAATATTCGTTTTGATGAAGTAATCAAAGGGTTTGGTTTCATCAAAAACGAAGAAGAGGCCTGTGTTTACAAAAAGGTCAGTGGGAGCGCAATTGTATTTCTAATCTTATATGTGGATGACATATTTGATTGGAAATGATATCCCTATGCTAGAATCGTCAAGTCTTCATTGAAAAATAGTTTTTCCATGAAAGACTTAGGGGAGGCAGCATACATATTGGGCATTCGGATCTATAGAGATAGATCCAAGAAGCTAATTGGATTAAGCCAAAGTACATACATTGACAAGGTGTTGAAAAGGTTCAACATGCATGATTCCAAGAAAGGTTTCTTGCCCATGTCACATGGCATTAATCTTAGCAAGAATCGGTGTCCTCGGACACATGATGAGCGGAATAAGATGGGTATGGTTCCATATGCTTCGGCAATTGGATCCATCATGTATGCCATGCTTTGTACACGCCCAAATGTCTCGTACGCTTTGAGTGCTACGAGCAGATACCGTCGAGATCCGGTGAAGGTCACTGGATGTTGAAAGAATATCCTTAAGTACTTGAGAAGAACTAAGGATATGTTCCTAGTCTATGGAGGTGAAGAAGAGCTCGTTGTAAGTGGTTACACCGATGCTAGCTTCCAAACGGACAAGGATGATTATAGATCGCAATGGGTTCGTGTTCGCCCGAACGGAGCGCGTCAGTGAAAGAGTTCCAAGCGGACACCGTTGCTGATTCTACAACGGAGGCCGAGTACATTGCTGCTTCGGAAGCTGCAAAGGAGGCTGTTTGGATCAAGAAATTCGTTTCGAGCTTGGTGTGATGACTAGTACGATCGGTCCAATGTCTCTCTATTGTGACAATAGTGGAGCCATTACGCAAGCCAAGGAGCCGAGGTCACATCGAAGTCCAAACACATACTTCGGCGATATCATCTCATCCGCAAGATTGTGGACGAGGTGATGTCAAGATATGCAAAGTGCACACGGATCTCAA
This sequence comes from Oryza australiensis, assembly GCA_019925245.2. Classification (NCBI taxonomy): domain Eukaryota; kingdom Viridiplantae; phylum Streptophyta; class Magnoliopsida; order Poales; family Poaceae; genus Oryza; species Oryza australiensis. Next base: position 2,780,239 of record JAIFGZ020000436.1, read on the forward strand.
CATAGCCGATCCGCGACAAAACCTCTCCCCGAGCCGAAGCATGAGGCGCACACAAGAGCAATGGGTATTAGATACTTACATGATTGACTCTAGTGCAAGTGGGAGATTGTTAGTGATATGCCCTAGAGGCAACATGGAGATGTTGGATATCACGTCAATGTTTATGTATTTATGAATAAAGTGTTATTCGGTTCCATGAAATAGACATCTTGTATTGATCAATAAGTACGTGACTTATTTATGAGACTCTTTATGTATGAATCTATTTCTAAACGATCCTCGATCATATGTCATATTGTTGGAACAAATATGATTCTAAGATCGGCATGTTTATTGATTGATGATCATGTCTCATAGATCATGGGTATGGAGATACCAAATCAATAAACATGGGCACATGTGTTGGAGAACACATTGTTGGATAGACCCACCATGAGACACTACAGAATTAATGTGCCATTAGTTGGTCTCGGGTAGTGTTGGTACAAAGTCCTTAGACCCGAGATCACCATGGATTCCAACATGTGTAGTAGCCTACTTTGGGACTACCAAACACTATTCCGTAATGCGGATAGTTATAAAGGTAGTTTTCGGGTTTGCTATGAAACATGGAGTGGGATGTGAGTGATCAAGATATGAATTTGCCCCTCCTTTGGAGAGATATCTCTGGGCCCCTCGAGGTAATGGATTATGGAAATGCATGGCCATGCTAAATTGATTGAGGAGTCAATCAACGACGGATAATCCAATACGGTTCGAGTGAATGGTTAAGCTATTGAAGGGATGGCACACATCTTGCCTATAGCTTAACCGGTATCGTGAGGCAAAGGGATTTGTGTACACAATACAGGTTCAGAGCCGATATTATATTCTTGTATACTATGGTGTCAATATGTGCCGCTAGGCGCCGCTATTGACAGTCACTGAGTTGGACTCGAGCCGACGATCGGCTAAGTTAGACTATAGCCGAAACCGAGTATACCTGAACCTACGGGTCGCACGCTTAAGGGGATAGAATAGATATTCGAGTTGGACTCGGATACGGCTCGATCGGAGAGGGATCCGATCGGATAGAGTCCTATGGGCTTACGACGTATGGGCGGCCAACTCGTGAGATTCGGATAGGATCCGATTCAAAATAGAGTCCTGATCGGCCACTAGTCCTAGTCGGCCAACTCTATATAAAGGAGGGAGGGGTGGAGAGCTGCGACATGTCAATTTGCATCGCGTGCAACGAAGCCGCCGAGATCAATCTCCACGGAAACCCTCCCCACTTTCGAGCCAAACCCTACCCTTGCATCGCATGCTAGCACACGGGTGTTCGGCGTTCGTCCCCGGACGTGTGGATACCGGTAGGGCGCTACGTAGCGCGCCGTTGATCGGCCGGATCGGTGCAATCGGAGCAATCGGCTGATTGGCGAGTCGGCGTCCCAGGAATCGGCGTCGGCTTGCGGGAATCGGCTACAGTTCCGGATCGGATAACCCCGATTGGCTATTTTATTGCACACTCCAATCGGTAACGATCTATCGACCCTTACTTGCAAGTGTTCCTGGTATGCATGGTAAAAAGTTTTTGTTTTCGGCTAGCGTAGCCTCCGCGTAACCCTTCTTGACTTGTCATCGGTTGGCGGGTACAGCTTGAACGGTATTCCGTTTCGTGGAGACATTAAAACTGGAGGCGACCTTAAATAACTCTTGATATTATCCAAGGCCTTCTGCTGCTCTGCCCCCCATGTGAATGCTTGATCGGCTTTAAGCCGAAGCAGTGGTGTGAACGTGTTAACACTGGAATTTGGTAATGAGGTTCCTAAGTCCTAAGAAAGCAAGGTGGAATCGGATCGGCTGAGGTTAGAAGTCGTATCGGCTAAAAGAGTGATCGGCTGCAGGGCAGGTCGGCTAAGGATGGGTTGAATGGGACAGCCGACAGCCGATTCTGAGTTCAGAAGAGATAAAACCGTGTCCAATGCAGAAACTTGAGGATAGGTGGACATTCGGATGTTAATTGCGCGTTTAAAGATATTGCCACCTATGGATAGAGTCCTGTAATGGCAGTTGTATCTGTAATTTAGGAGTTTGTTAAATTCTTAGTTGTAATGCATTATGGATCTCGCCAGGGACGATATGATGTTTTAAAAAGTAGTTTAGATAGAGTCCGAAGTTGTTACAAATATTTGTATCTTGGGTATAAATAGGACCCGAGACCCTCTGTGTAAAAACGATTCAATCAATCTAATCTTCGGCGCATCGCCATCCTTTTCCTTTTTAGACGAACACTCTTTTTGGCTTTGGGCTACATCGTCTCGATCCCCAAACTCAAGTAAATGTTTGTCATTAGTGGTGAGATTACTTGTTTCTAATGCTTCCATCGCAATGACACATTGGATTCAATAGTTTCACTACGATATATATCATATAGTGCATATGAACCAATTCGGTGCTTAGATCTATCTTGTAGTTGGCTCATCTTTTCGGGAGTATGGGGTCAGCAAGGCTAGGTTTAAGGGCTGGTTGGTTCATATGTAGTATCTACCATCTTACGGAGTGTATGTCGAAAGTAATAGATTGGATGCTTCTTTTGATACTTAATGTTGCATCAAGACAGAACTATTGAGTCGTCTTTAGAATCGTTGGTAATCTATTCTTTTGGATTTACATTATCTGGAGGTAGCGTCGGGGTTTCAGCCGACCTTACTTACCCTAATGTATTTCTTTTAATATAATTGTTATTAGATCTGTGATAGGGCTGTATTTTATATCTAGATTGTGCTTGCTTACATCTTCGATCTAGGAATGTTGCGCCTGCACGAGATTCATTGGAATATTAGTCGATTTGATGTTAGTTTCCCAGCATCGGTTGGTCTGTTGATCCGTATATTTATTATTCTTCGTTATATTTGGATCGGATGACTGATGATCGTCTTGGTATAGCCGATGCGCTTTGGTCGTTTGGCCCAAATATGGCCTGGAATAGCATATATACGTTCATGGATTTCCTCGGCCGATTCCGCGGGGACTTGACCTAACGCTTAACGAACACTTTCTTGTCTTTTCTCTTGTTGATTGGCGGATCAAATCAAGCGGCACGCCCGCACATTGTAGGCAGCTAAGAAGGACCTGCACCGGAGTCAAGCGCATCTCCCAGGCCAGCGCGTGAGAGAGATTTCTTGTCAACACTCTTCTTGGCATGCCCAGTGGGACTATCTTTGTCGGCTCGACTCGGACGAATAGACTCAGCCGGCAAGATGGTCGACCCCAAGATCTCTGGCATCACACAGGACAATGTCGTACCTGTAAAGATGGATCAACTATCGGCTAAACAGCAAGCCGAGTATAAGAAGATGGTGGAGGAACTCCAGAAGAATTATCTTCAGTCCTTCACCCAAACGAGGTCTGGAACGGTGCACCAAAAGTACAAGTTCAGCCTCAACGATACCATAGCATCCTTGTCAAGTGATACGAAGGGCAAACAGAAAGTGGAAGAGCCAACTCAAGTGCAGGATGATCAAGCCGTGTACTCTTTGCAAGATCGGATCGACTCGGCCGTCCATCACGCGCTAGTCAACCAGAGCAGCATCCTGGTCAACACCCTCAATAATATGATTTCTCACGTGGTTGATGCCAAGGTAGCCGAGCAGTTGCAAAGGGGCCCCACATATTTCACGGATGGTCGGTTTCGATTACGGGACACTAGTCACCCAAGATCGGCCGCTTCCACTAATAGCGCAACCCAACCCGCCAGAGGAGTCGGCCACTTGAGTCCAAGCGGGACGGCCGTGAAACCAGCAGTCACTATTTTAAACCGACAACACTGCTGCCTCAAGGTCGGCTCGACATGTTTCATCATGATCGGCGACGAGCCGATTGATCATGGCAGACGGCGAGAATGTCGGGGCCGACACTGTTCCCGGACCCGCCAACGCCACAACAGAAACCTCGGCTGCCGCCCGCTGATCGTCGCTACCAGTACCAAGGAGGTCGTCAGGATCACCATTACCGGCCTCAAACACCGCCACGATGTATCGGAGCACACATGCCGTATGACCCATACGAGCCGATACAAGATAATAGGGCCGGGCCGAACTAATTGCGGACGTTATGCAAGATCGGTTCGGCCTCAAACCGAAAGACTCAGAAACATGTATCGGTACCCCTATCCGGAGCATTTCGAAAGGGTCCCACTGCCCAACCGATACAAAATCCCGGACTTCTCCAAGTTCTCAGGACAGGACAACGTCTCTACCTATGAGCATATCAGCCGATTCTTGGCACAATGTGGTGAAGCATCGCTGCCCTTGAGAGTTCGGCTATTTCCCTTTCTCTTTCGGGATCGGCCTTCACTTGGTTCTCCTCGTTGCCTTACAACTCGATTCGAGTTGGGCCAATCTTGAGAAACAAGTTTCACGGCTATTTTTATTCGGCAACCATGAAATGAAGTTGTCGGACCTCACCAGCGTCAGGCAAAAACATAATGAATCGGTTCAGGACTACATTCAGCGCTTCAGAGAAATGAGAAACCGATGCTACAGCCTGGTGCTATCAGACGCCCAGCTGGCCGATTTAGCCTTCCATGGTCTGATCGCGCCGATGAGGGAAAGATTTTCTGCGCAGGACTTCGAAAGTCTAGCCCACCCGGCGCGAAGGTAACGGCCCATGAACAACGTTTCCAAGAAACCGGAAGGCCGTCAAAACCATAACGCAAGTCGTCGTTGATTCAGATTATGGATCCGACGACGATGAAATGGAAGTGGCGGCAGCCGAATGGGCTAAGAACAAGAAGGCCATCGTCTGCCAGTGGCTGCTGAAGACGGCTAAAGAAGAAAAATACGATTTTAACATCACTATAGCCGACAAGATGTTTGATTTACTACTCAAAGAAAAACAGATTCAGTTGCTCGAAAATCATGTGATCCCGTCGGCCGAAGAACTAAAAAAGAAGAAATACTGCAAGTGGCACAACTCCACATCTCACGCCACGAACGATTGCAAAGTCTTCAGGCAGCAAATCCAGTCGGCCATCGAGGCCGGGAAGTTAAAGTTTGCTGACTCAAGTCGGCCCATGAAAGTGGACAGCAATCCGTTCCCGGTCAACACAGTCCATGCCGGCCTCGGGCGAGCTGATCGGCAGGACAGAATGGCGTACGGCTTAGCCGATACGGTGATCGAGGCCGAAACAGGAGAACGCCAGATTGAAAACCCCACCGCACAGATCAACATGGTGCGCCCAGTTATCAGGTCGGCTGGCCAACAGCCGATCCATGAACGAAGCCGATACCACCATCAATGTCGGTCTCGGCGTGAAGAAATTTACGACGAAGCACCTCGCCGGCACGAGCCAAGAGTCCAAAGCCGGTGGAACATAGCAAGCCATGATGACCCACATTGGCATTGCGGCTTCTTCAGGCATTGCTGGGAATTCGGCATGCGACTACTGTGGAGATTGTGGCAATCGGGTATCTATATGGCAAGCTTATCCGACTGAAGGTAGGGGTAGATTGCGCCTGCCATATCTGTAAGCCGAACATGACTTGGGTGTTACGATTGCCGATAGAGATAAGGCAATCGGCCTATAGTCACGGTTTGGTAAGATCGAGGAAACCAACTTAGAATAAGATAGGGTTTCCGATCTGTAAACCCTCCTCCAAAGACTATATAAGGAGGGTAAGAGGCGTCCCTTGAGGGATATACGAATTCAGAAGCAAGAGCTTTAGACACAAAAGATCAATAAAGACACTCGGCGGATCGAATCCACCGAAACAGGAGTAGGGTATTACCTCACGAGAGGGCCTAAACCTGTCTAAATCTTCTTCTTCTTCTAACCCATTGTGCTTGGCGATCTTGACTGCGACCCCAGAAATCATATTACCGAAACCAAGTTTCGACAGTTGGCGCGCCAGGTAGGGGGCCGCGCGTCGAGACTTCTTCAACAAATCTCGCCGACAAGCGTGATGGGATCTCCTTCAAGACTCGGCGACTTCGCCGCCAACTTCGTCGACGATTCCTCCTTCGACTCGGATTCGGACCAATCGGTAGGAGAAATCCACTCGACACCGTTCGGACTTCCGAACAGCGCCACGATCTACAACGACACCTTGAAGACCAAGATGCAATCTACTTTCTCCGACGACGGATTTCACTCGGCACCACTCGGATTACCGAATACCGCCGAAATCTGCGCCAATCTTCTCACCTCCCCGACGGAGGCGATCTACTCAGATGAAGACCTCTCAGTGCCGTTTGGGTTACCAAACGTCGCCGAGATTTTCAGCAAACTTCTCTCCCTCGAGTCGGCGGCGACCCACTCGGAGGAGCCCACACCCCCAAGCTCTGACTCGGACTGGAACGATCCAGATCCGGGTTACCCAGGATCAAGGAAGGTCGCCGTCATCCTCCCATCATTTGGCTCCTGTTCATCTTCGGAGCTCAATGGATACCTCAGCTCCGTCGGCTTCGACGACCTCTACGGCATCCCTTCTGACGAAGCCGACAACTCCGACTGCCGCATGGACTATGAGCCGAAGTGCTTTGACGTCCTCATGGCCGAGCCGGACGAGTCCGACTCAGCCATGGCCAGAAGGCTTGCTGAAGAAGAGCGAGCCAAGATGGAGCTCGAACGCAAGACAGCCGAAGAAGAGAAACAACGCAAAGATGAGGCCGAAAAGAGGAAGCAGGACCTACGTGCAGCCGGACGATCTGCCCAGGAGGCCATCCTCCAAACACGGGTCCGCAACACCAACATCTTCCAAACGCCACAGCAGAATGCTGTCGCCGCACTTACCCCTTTGGACACCGTCATGGAGACGGCACCCGCCAACGTGACTCCGATACTCGACAAGATCAAGACCATCGTCGCTACCACGGCTAACGGCCATCCCACCACCTCGACACGAAGGCCGACTGAATCTGTGGCTGAAATGCCAGACAAGAGTCGGCTTCCGCCTCTAAGGTCAGGAGACTATAAGAGGCCCGAGCCGGATCGGTCGACGACCAGGCCAAGAGGCCCACCTCGCGAATCCACGCTGAAGTACCAGGAGCAGACGGCCGACTCTCGCGACAAACGACACGGACGTCCACCCGTCCACCACCGCGTCCGCCGCAATAGCTCCAGCTACCCAACCAGTCAACCGAAGAACCCGCCGAGTGATCTGCGGGAAGTCCTCGATCGCCGCTACCAGGAGCGCGACCGACGCACTCGGGAAGATCGGAGGGGATCACCCGATAGCGGCGACGACGGAGTACCAACCTTCACTCGGGACCTCCGCCGAGTGCACTGGCCGAGTGGCTTTAAGCCCACAGGGATTGAAAGGTACGATGGCAAGACCGACCCTGAATCTTGGCTAACCGTATACACCCTCGCCATCCGTGCTGCAGGTGGCGACAACAAAGCCATGGCCAATTACCTGCCCGTGGCCCTCGCAAACTCAGCCAGAAATTGGCTCACGAGCCTGCCAAGAGGCTCAATCGGCTCGTGGAGCGAGCTGAGGGACCACTTCATCGCCAACTTCCAAGGTACCTTCGAGAGGCCCGGCACACACTTCGACCTATACAATGTCATCCAAAAGCCGGACGAGCCCCTGAAGGATTACATTCGTCGTTTCTCCGAGAAGCGCAACAAGATCCCGAACATCACCGATGACATCATCATCGCCGCCTTCCAGAAGGGAGTCCGTGATGAGCTGCTGATCGGGAAGTTCGGGCGCAAACCACCGAAGACGGTGAAACAAATGTTCGAGACGGCGAATTCATACGCCAAATCCAATGACGCCATTAAGGCCGCCCGCCAAGACCGGCCCGATAGAAGGGAGGACAAGCAAGCGGGAGGGAGCCGTAATCCTAGGAAGGATGGCGGCAACAACGGCAACCAGGCCCAGAAAGATCGCAAGCGTCGATCTGAGGACCTAGTGGCCGCAACCTCCAACACTCAACGCCGTCCCCGAGTCGCCGCCTACGACGCCATCATGAACGCCCAGTGCACCCATCATCCGAATCATAAGCACGCGGCGAAGGACTGCTTTATCTACAAGCAGTTCGCCGAACAGTACGCGGCGCAGCTCAACAAGAAGCCGACTGACGAGGCTGGCCCGTCAGGCGCCAAAAAGAACAACGCGGCTGAAAATGCCGAACCTTTTCAAGACCCAGTGGGGGAGCTCAACCACATCTTCGGAGGTCCGCTAGCCTATGAGTCCAAGAGGAAACAGAAGCTAACTGACCGGGAGGTCAACGCGGCTCAACCCGAAGTCCCTCAATATCTACGATGGTCGGAAGTGGCCATCACTTTTGACCGCTCGGATCACCCTGACCGAGTGGTTCATCCGGGGCGCTATCCACTCGTCCCCGGACCCCGTGGTCCGCAACATCGAGCTTAAGCGCGTCCTCATCGATGGGGCAAGTGCCCTCAACATCTGTTTGCCAAGACCATGGATGAGATGTAGATCCCGAGGGCCAAACTGAAGGCAAGCTCAGCCCCCTTCCACGGAGTTATCCCAGGGCTATCTTCTACACCACTCGAGATAATCTCCCTCCCAGTCACCTTCGGAGCCCGAGAGAACTTCCGAACGGAGAACGTCACCTTTGAGGTGGCCGACTTCGAAACAGCATATCACGCTATCATCGGAAGGCCTGCGCTTGCCATGTTCATGCCGATCCCTCACTACACCTACCTCTGCATGAAGATGCCGGGTCCCAACGGCGTCATCACTCTTCGCAGCAATGTGAAGCAAGCCTTCACCTGCGATAAGGAGAGCTGCGACATGGCCCAATCTCGCGAGAGATTACGTGGCCAACAAGAAGTCCGATTGGCTGCATCAACTTCGGCAGAGGGCGAAGTCCCCGAAGAAGATAGCCAAATCGGGATCCGGCGACGCCAAGACCAAGAAGATCTCCCTTGATCCGTCGGATCCCTCGCCGTAATCGGCGCCGACCTAGATCCCAAATAGGAAAGCGCGCTCGTCACCTTCCTCCAAAATAATAAAGATGTTTTTGCTTGGAAACCATCTGATATGCCTGGAATTCCTAGGGAGGTGATCGAGCACTCTTTGAACGTCAAAGATGACGCCAAACCGATAAAACAACGATTACGCAGATTCGCACGGGATCGAAAAGACGCTATCAAAGAAGAACTCGCAAAGCTCTTGGCTGCCGGCTTCATTAAAGAAGTCCTCCATCCCGACGGTTAGCCAACCCAGTCCTGGTCCGCAAGAAGACGGGGCAATGGCGCATGTGCGTTGACTATACCGACCTCAACAAAGCCTGCCCCAAAGATCCGTTCGGCTGCCTCGCATCGACCAAGTCGTCGACTCAAGCACGGCTGCCAACTCCCGAGTTTCTGGAGTTACTCGGGCTATCACGGATCAGCTTAAAAGAATCGACGCTTGAAGACATCGTTCATCACGCCGTTTGGGGCCTCTTGCTACATCACCATGCCTTTCGGCCGAAGAACGCCGGAGCCACATACCAACGCATGATCCAAAGATGTTTCCAGATGCAGATCGACAAGAACGTTGAAGCATATGTCGACGACGTTGTCATCAAGACCAAGAAGAAAGAAGACCTGATCACCGACTTAGAAGAAACCTTTGCGAACATCCGGGCCTTGAATGAAGTTAAACCGGAGAAGTGCACTTTGGTGTTTCATCGGGCAAGCGCTCGGCTTCATGGTGTCACATCGCGGCATTGAAGCAAATCCAGAAAAGATCAACGCCATCTTAAACATGAAACCCCGAGTAACCGGAAAGACGTTCGAAGCTCACTGGTGCATGGCGGCACTAAGCCGTTTCATATCCCGACTCGGCGAACGAGGCATGCCGTTCTTGATGCTAAAGAAGACCGACGACTTCCGGTGGACCGTGGAAGCCAACAAAGCCTTTGAAGATTTCAAAGAGCTCCTTACAACGCCGCCCGTCCTGGCCTCGCCTCAACCCCAGGAACCTCTCTGCTGCTGTACGTTTCAGCCACTCACCAAGTGGTTAGTACGGTCCTTGTGGTCGAACGCGAAGAAGAAGGACGGGCTCGGAAGATTCAAAGGCCAATCTACTTTGTTAGCGAAGTATTGGCAGAGCCAAAATTCGCTACCCTCGGTACAAAAAGCTGCTCTATGGTGTTCTAATAACCGCGAGGAAATTGGCACACTATTTTCGGGTCACTCGGTCACCGTCGTCACCTCTTTCCCACTCGGCGATGTCATCCACAACCGCGAGGCAACCGGACGCATCGCCAAGTGGGCCCTAGAGCGATGCCTGGACTTGACTTTTAAGGCAAGGACGTCCATAAAGTCACAAGCCTTGGCGGACTTCCTGGCCGAGTGGACTGAACAACAAAGAGAGCGTGCCTCGGGAAGACCTCCAACACTAGACCATGCACTTCGACGGATCCAAGAGGATCACCGGCTTGGGAGCGGGAGTTGTGCGATCTCCCGACCGGGAAAGGCTAAGATATGTCCTTCACCTCCACTTCTCCGCCTCACACAATGTTGCTTGAGTACGAAGCTCTTCTACATGGGCTGCGTCTCGCGAGTCTCACTCGGATACGACGGCTTATTGTGAAAGGCGACTCCCAGCCTGGTCGTCAATCAAGTGATGAAAGACTGGTCCTGCCTAAACGACACTATGGAGGCCTACCGACAAGAGGTCCGCAAGCTTGAGGACAAGTTTGACGGGCTCGAACTCTCACATGTCCTAAGACATAACAACGAAGCCGCCGATGAGCTGACACAGTTCGGATCTAAGCGCGAAGCTGCCCCAACAGACGTCTTTGTCGAACATCTCTACGAACCAACCATCACGGCAAAAACAACTCCCGACGAGCAAACCACGAACGAAGTCGCCATGACCGATGCCGACCGGAGGACGCCGCTCATCAAATTCTTAACCCAGAAGATGCCGGATGACCGGGATGAAGCGAACGCGTCCGGCGTCGTTGCCAAGCATATGTCATGGTTGACTCCGATCTATACAAGAGAAGCCCCTCCGGAATTCTAATGAGGTGCATCACACCCGAGGAAGGAGGGCAACTACTCCAAGACATCCACTCGGGCATATGCGGAAGCCACACGGCAGCACGCACTCTAGTCGGCAAAGCTTACATGCAAGGTTTCTTCTGGCTTACCGCGGTCTCCGACGCGGATAAAGTCGTACGAACCTGCGAAGACTGCCAGTTTTTGGCCCGACAAAGCCATGTCCGCCCGGGAGCTTCAAACAATCCCACTTTCCGGCCGTTCGCGGTATGGGGCTGGACATGGTCGGCCCTTTCAAAAAGCCCCGGGAGGATTCACACACCTCTTCGTCGCAATCGACAAGTTCTCCAAGTGGATTGAGGCCAAGCCGGTCGCCACAATTACTGCTGATAAAGCACGGGACTTTTTCCTCAACATCGTGCACCGCTTCGGCATCCCAAACAGAATCATAACTGACAACGGGACTCAGTTCACGGGAGGCATCTTCAAGGAATTCTGCGAAGACTTCGGAATCAAGATCTGCTACGCATCAGTAGCCCATCCCAAAAGCAATGGACAAGTCGAGCGAGCCAACGGCATGGTCCTCCAAGGAATAAAGGCCCGCGTTTTTGACCGCCTAAACCCTTACGCTGGCAAGTGGGTCCAAGAACTTCCCTCGGTTTTATGGTCACTGCGGACCACACCCAGTCGGGCTACCGGCCAAACTCCCTTCTTTTTGGTTTATGGCGCAGAAGCCATGTTGCCAAATGAGATGGAATATGAGTCCCTCCGGGTCCGCAGCTTCAACGATGAACGCTACGACCCTGACCGAGTGGATGACCTCACCCGATTGGAAGAGGCCCGTGAGGCAGCCCTCATCCAGTCGGCCAAAAACCTTCAAGGGCTCAGAAGATACCACAGTCGCAACGTGCGAGCACGAGCTTTCATTGTTGGCGACCTAGTCCTACGCAAGATCCAGACCACCAAAGACCGACACAAGTTATCTCCCTTATGGGAAGGACCGTACATAATCGCTGAAGTGACTCGGCCGGTGCATACCGGCTAAAGCGTGAAGACGGGTCTATGGTGGAGAACTCCTGGAACATCGAGCATCTTCGACGATTTTATGCCTAATTCGGCTAAAGCTTCATGTTTTCCTTGACTGCCAACCTCAAGCAAGATGACTTCTTGAGTTAGCAGTCGGGGGCTGTACATATGTCAATAAAGTTTAAGTTTTCCTCATCAACTTTTGTGCATGATTTGGTTTATCATTGTTTAATGGTCTTCGATTCGAGTTCGGTGTCTAAGGCGAGAGTTTTCCGATGACCTAATCGAGCCTAGGCTTGGTGACAATGACGAAAACTACTTAAGAAATTTCACACAAAAACTCGGATCAAGGCATTAACATAAATAAACTAAATATATCACAAATTCTGCTTCAGAGCGTTACGGTTATGCGACATTTACAAGACAAAGTCAGAAAGACAAATCAAATCTTGAAATTGTTTACTACATCAAGGGATATTTTCTTCGCCGCCTCCTGCGCCTCACTCAGCATGTCCAAGGCCTGCTCGTCGTCGTTCCGTCGGCAAAGCCTTCCCACCGCAGTGGATATCCACTCGGGGTAAAGGACTTGGTACGTGCAAGAGCCGACCAGCCCCATTGGTTGCTTCGGTGATATTGGCCGAGATACCGGTCGGGAGCCCGCGGTTTGTCGAATATTTCGATCGGCTCCAGCGAACTAGCCCCAACTCCTTGATCAAATAAGGACAGCAAGATCGGCATGGCGGCATTGGCGACCTCTTCTCGGATTTCGTCGCTTCGTCTAACCCGCCCAAGCAAGACGTCGTATTGGGCTCGGGTCTTTACCTTGTAAGCTGCCAAAAGTTTCGGATCATTCAAAGTACTCGGAAATGAAGCAACACAAGAAGTTTTACTCCAAAGAAGCTTACCTTCAAACTCGGCCTCTATCTCGGCTTTGTCGAGGCTGACTGCCTCCAGCCGGACTTGAAGCGAATGGACCTCCGAAGAATTTTCTACAAGAGAAGATCGTCAACAACCGAGATTAACATGAGAATCGTGAGGAAAATGGAGAGACGGGCTTACTCCCGATTGATCCTCGGAGGTCGAGATTCGCCTCCCGAAGCTCTGCGATCTCCCTCCTTAAAGCCGCCTCCCTTGACGCGGCCTCCTCCCGAGTGGCCTTCAGCTGTCGCTGAACGTCCTCTAAGGAGTTCAGGTGGGGAACCAGCTTCTCCAGCACCTCAGATTTTGCCATGGAGCGGCAATACTCCTTCTGTGCGCGAAAGCAGAAGAGTGACCGACTGAAAGATAATGATAGTACAATTAAAGAGAAAGACGAAGGCTTACGTTGAGCAGCCGGGTCGCCTCGTTCAAGCTCTTGACAAGGGCATCCCTTTCATCTTTTCGGCTTGCCGCCCGGGATGATGCCTGCCTCTCGCCTTCCGAGTCCCGCCACTCGATCCTAATCGGGGGAACCCAGGTTTCAGAGGACTGCAACCTGGGGATCTCTTCTACTGTGGCTGGCAAACGAGAAGGACAAATGGAGACATGAAAGATTCAAACTGAAATAGCAAAAGAGTACTTGAAACAAATCTCACCGGTTTCGGCGGCCGCTTGCTTAGGTGGAGCGGCCCGGTGGCCTCTTTCTTCTTACTCCGCGCCGAGTGGCCCTCGGTCGGGCGCTTGAGCCGCGGCCTCGGGTTTCCCGCCGGCGCGGTTTCCGGTCGGGATATCCCGGCTAGCGGCCGAGGGCTCCTTCCTCGGGGCATCCTTCTTCGGAGGCGAAGGTTGTTTCCCCGGAGCGTTCGCACTTGGTTGTGGGCTCCGGGGCTTTGGCTCTGCTGGCCTTGGCACCTCGGGAGCAGCGGCTGAGGTCGGTCCTTCACTCCCCCCGGCAGGATCTATGTCCTGGGGCCTCCTGCGAAAGTGAACACAGCAGGGGTAAAGATAAAGAAAAGTTTTCAACAAAAGAGTTCAGACTTCGATTTCAGAGCATACCTGGATGACCGGCGGATCTTTGGCGCCGTCCGCGGCGATCGTCTTAAAGGTGGGGTCTCGGTGGGAGGAGCCGGGACGTCGTCATCCGAATCCTCGATGATCAACCTTCTGTTGCTCGCACGCTTGTTCGAGTCTTCACTCGGCGTCGCTCGCTTCCCGACCGGGTCGCCTTGGATCTTGATCCCGCCAGCCAGCTTCTTGGCGGGGCGACGCGGCGCGTCGTCATGGGACACCTTGTATGGCTTGGAGGTGATAGAGGCATTTTCCTGCAGAAGAAAGAGTGTACAATGTTAAGAGACAAGATGTCAAGATTGAAAGATACTATGAAGCAACCAGTCGGCTTACCGGAGGAGGAGGTCGGTGAATGCTGAAGGGAAGAATCGGCAGAATGAGGGCCCGCTCGACTGCAATTCCAGTCGAGAAGAGCTTGTACATCCGGATTTTCAAGATCTCGTACTTGAGTGGATCTGGATCTTCCCGATTGGGGTCCGTTCCGCCTTCATACTCGAAGGCCGGCTTCGACCGTTCCTTGATCGGTGCCAGTCGGCACCTGATGAACTGCCGAGTGATCTGTTCCCCGCGAAGACCTCTTTGTTTCATCACCAGGATCTTCGCGAGCAGCTCGTTGGCCTCGTCCCAATCTTGGGCTACTGGAACAGTGCTCCATGCTGGACTGGGGACAGGAGGAAGGCCGACGAAAGATGGCAGGCTGGGTTCTAGGTTGCTAACGTAGAACCAGCCCGCATGCCATCCCTTATTAGAAGACTTCAAGGGAAGAGAAAAATACTCCTTGCGGAGAGATCCGCGGAGTTGGAAACCTGCCCCGCCAACGACGCATGGGTTGTCCTTGTTAAGATGCGGTTTGAGATAGAACATGCGCCGGAAGAGTTGGAAGTGGGGGAGGATGCCAAGGAAGGCTTCACATACATGAATGAAGAGAGCGATGTGAAGCATTGAGTTGGGGTTCAGATGGTAGAGTTGAAGCCCATAGTAATCCAGAAGTCCCCGAAAGAACTCGGAAGTGGGAAGGCTGAACCCGCAATAGAAAAAAGAAGTGAAAATGACGAGCTCACCGGTGTTCGGGGTCGGGAAGTCCTCCCCCGCCGCCGGGCGCCATCCCACGATTTCCTTTGGCGGAAGCATGCCGTGCTTCACCATCTCTTTGAGGGTGGATTCCCTTACATCCGAAGCGGCCCATTGGTCGAACGGAATCCTCTTTTCCTCCGTCATGAGAGTGGTGTTGATGGGAAGTGGATCTGGTTAGAAAACACCGAGCTTTTGAAGTGGATCTGGGCTGCGGAGGCTGGTTGTTGCAAAGAGCGAGTTCCTAGACAGATGGATTTGGGAGCGCGCGAGTCTAGGGTTCTCCGCAATGAACTGGTGAACAGTGTTGCAAAAAGGGGAATCTTTTGGAAGATGAAGAGGCGGGGACGACCTCATGCCTTTATAGAAAGATTTGAGGGTTGCGCTAGGTTTTCTAGTGATTGGGCCGAGCCCATAAGAAAATTTACGGCCCGGCTAAGGTGTGGCCTGACGCGTGTCCTTAGGGACTTAAGCGGATGAGCTTAAGCAGATTTGCTCTGGCAATATGCACGAGTCCGAGTGCCCTGTACCTTTGAAAGTCCTTCCGTATCGCGGTTTGCTTGACTTCATGAGAAGCTAGCACGATGCAATTTGGAAGGTGACCAACGGCTAAGTTTTTATAGCTGCCTTGATGACAAGGGCTGTTTGGTTTTTTAGCATTTGGCTAATTAATTAGATCAATGCTATTTTTTCCACCTTGGTGAAGATCTTTATAGATTGAGACCAGTATTATGGCAAAAGCTATTTAATAACTTGGTCATATTTTTCATATGATTGAAAGAACTCGTTTTTCCATGAGGGATAATTGAAATATTTGTTCCGGGATTACTCGGGCAGATCCACTCGGATAAGCATGAGTTTACCGAGTGCTTTTCACCCATGTGGGTTGATTGAGTTATTTGTTCTGAGATGACTCGGGCAAATTCACTCGGATGAGTATGAACTTGCCGAGTAATGAGATTTCTATGATTGCTTTAGCATGAGCTAGGCGTCTACATAAAAATGATTTTTTTGACTATATGATTAGTCTGTTTTTGACTAACCACATAGTCGGGGGCTACACCTAATTAGGTGCATCAGGAGATGCACCTAGATATTTATTTTTGAGAATTTTTCAGATATTTTTCCAGCCCTTCACGTCTTTGGAGCCACTCGGAAAGGTTCGGGCGAGAGGTGATGGAATCACTCGGCGCCAAAAGCACTCGGTCAAAGAGATTTTTGGTTGTGTCTTGTTTTGGTCGAAGCGAGTTGTCTCGTCGGCGAAAAGGACTCGGGGCTCTTGTGGAGATTGTGGCAATCGGGTATCTATATGGCAAGCTTATCCGATGAAGGTAGGGGTAGATTGCGCCGCCATATCGTAAGCCGAACATGACTTGGGTGTTACGATTGCCGATAGAGATAAGGCAATCGGCCTATAGTCATGGTTTGGTAAGATCGAGGAAACCAACTTAGAATAAGATAGGGTTTCCGATCTGTAAACCCTCCTCCAAAGACTATATAAGGAGGGTAAGAGGCGTCCCTTGAGGGATATACGAATTCAGAAGCAAGAGCTTTAGACACACGAGATCAATAAAGACACTCGGCGGATCGAATCCACCGAAACAGGAGTAGGGTATTACCTCACGAGAGGGCCTGAACCTGTCTAAATCTTCTTCTTCTTCTAACCCATTGTGCTTGGCGATCTTGACTGCGACCCCAGAAATCATATTGCCGAAACCAAGTTTCGACAACTACCAACACAGGAAGACTGCCCGGCATGTAACGATCATCATAACCATGACAAGCACAGGAGCTCGTCGTCTGCAAGCCCAGTCCAGTTCGTCCCCAGAGCCGTCCAACTAAACCAGAGACGGCGACCGGTCCACGATCGGCTCGGTCCAATCCATCAAGACTTCTTCATCGACGAGAATCGGGATGGAGACAGTCGTAGTGACGAGGAAGCCGATGATGAGGGATCGGCCAATCCCCAATGGTGCCCGTCCGATCTATTTACGAAGACCCAGAAGAGGAGAATTCAGCGGCTTAAACGTGAAGGAAGAGAGCACGAGGTAAGACAAATGATATACGAACAACGCCGTCGGCTGGGCAAGATCAAGAGATTGTGGGTACCCAAGCAGGAGAACGCTACGGCCACCGAAGAGCAAGGTGAAGAAAGTCCCGCCGACCAAGCCAGAAGGGCAGCCAAGGGGAAGAGTAAAGCTACCGCATCGGTCAACATGGTCTTCGTGTTGCCCGCCGATTCTGCCCCGAAGCGACGCGATATTATCGAAGATGACCCGACAAAACTAATGACCTCGCCGGACAGGCCATCTTCGACAAGCCAGAAAGGACCGAAAATCGGCATATGAAACCGTTATACGTTAAAGGGTTCGTCAACGGCAAGCCGATTTCCAAAATGCTTGTCGATGGGGGAGCGACAGTCAACCTCATGCCTTACGCAACATTTAGAAAGCTTGGAAAAGGGGCCGAAGACCTGATAAAAACCAACATGGTACTCAGGGACTTCGGCGGCAACCCATCACAGACCAAAGGCGTTCTCAACGTTGAACTGACCTTCGGCAACAAAACTGTGCCCACAACGTTTTTTGTCATCGACGGGAAGGGGTCTTACAGCCTGCTGCTCGAAAGGGACTGGATCCACGCTAACTATTGCATCCCTTCTACAATGCACCAGAGCCTCATCCAGTGGGACGGCGACAAGATCGAGATTGTGCCAGCCGACAGGTCAGTTAGTATCGTCAGTGCCGATTTGCCGCTTTGGGAAATCGAAGGCATCGAATGTTTATCTGGGAAAGTCTGGCAAGCCGATTTTCTAAACGTGTCCAATTCAACAATACAGCCCATCGGAAGCGACGAGCCGTAGTTGCTGCTTTGAACAAGACATGGTGGAGGGATCCAACGTGCTCGGCGTAGCCACCGCGGATGAAGACGATGGCAAGTTAGGACAGGGCTTCACGTCGGCCGACGAGTTAGAGGAGATCGACATCGAATCTGGTGACAAGCCAAGGCCGACGTACATTAGTAAATATTTATCTCCTCTTTGTAGATCCCAACTTATTGAATTATTAAAATAATATAAAGATTGCTTCGCTTGGGAATACTTCGAGATGCCCGGTCTAAGCCGATCGATAGTGGTCCATCAGCTGCCAATCAAGGCAGGGTATCAGCCATTCAAACAACCTCCCAGGAGGTACAAAGCCGACATGTACGACGCAATTAAAGCCGAAATCACTCGGCTATACGACGCAGGACTCATTCGGCCTTGCCGATATGCCGAATGGGTCTCTAATATCATCCCGGTATTGAAGAAGAACGGCAAACTTCGAGTATGCATCGACTTCAGAGACCTAAACAAGGCGACCCCAAAAGACGAATACCCAATGCCAATAGCCGACACGCTTGTCGACGCGCCTCGAGCCACAAAATCATCGGCTTCATGGACGGCAATGCGGGTACAACCAGATATTCATGGCGAAGAGGATGTCCATAAGACGGCTTTTCGATGCCCGGTGTGATCGGCCTCTACCGGTGGGTGGTGATGACGTTCGGCTTAAAGAACGCCGGGGCAACATATCAAAGAGCGATGAATTACATTTTCACGACATGATCGGCGCACTAGTAGAGATATACATCGATGATGTCGTCGTCAAGTCGAGAGAGATAGAAAGCCACATTGCAGATCTAAGGCAGGTGCTTGAGCGGACCAGAAATATGGATTGAAGATGAATCCGCTTAAATGTGCGTTCGGCGTGTCGGCGGGCAATTCTTAGGGTTCCTCGTTCATGAAAGAGGAATTGAAGTAACACCAAGGAGCATTAATGCCATTAAGACAATTCAACCCCCTAAGGATAAAAGACTACTCCAGTCATTGATCAGAAAGATAAAATTCATTAGACGGTTCATAGCTAACCTCTCAGAGAAAATGGAGCCGTTCACACCATTGCTTCGGCTTAAGGCCGATCAGATATTCACATTGGGGGCAGAGCAACAGAAGGCGTTAGATGACATAAAAAATTATCTAAGCTCCCCTCCAGTTCTTATGCCCCCACAAAAAGGAATGCCATTCAAACTGTACCTGTCCGACGACGACAAGTCAATCGGCTCCGTTCTGATCCAAGAAGTCGATGACAAGGAAAGGGCCATCTTCTATCTTAGCTGGCGGTTACTACATGCAGAGACCAGGTATTCACCCGTAGAAAAGTTGTGTCTGTGCCTCTATTTCTCATGCACAAAGTTAAGGCACTATCTGCTGTCCAATGAATGCCTTGTAACTTGCAAAGCCGACGTAGTCAAGTACATGCTATCGGCTCCGGTGCTAAAAGGGAGGATCGGAAAGTGGATATTCGCGCGACCGAGTTCGATCCGAGGTATCAGCTCCAAGGGCGAAAAGGACAAGCCCTAGCTGATCTCATTGTGGAACATAGAAACGACTCAATCGGCTCCGTAGAAATCACGCCATGGACTCTGACTTTCGATGGCTCAGTGTGCACCAACGGCTGTGGAATCGGCTTAGTTCTTATCTCACCCAAGGGGGCCAGCTTCGAGTTCTCTTTCGCCATCGACCCCCACGTTACGAATAACCAAGCCGAGTATGAAGCCGTTCTCAAAGGGCTAATTCTACTCAAGGAGATGGAGGCTGACGCGGTTGAGATAATGGGAGACTCGTTGCTCGTCATCAGTCAATTATCAGGAGAGTATGAGTGCAAAAACGACGCACTGATGATCTATCATC
The DNA here is from genome assembly GCA_019925245.2 of Oryza australiensis. Taxonomy (NCBI): domain Eukaryota; kingdom Viridiplantae; phylum Streptophyta; class Magnoliopsida; order Poales; family Poaceae; genus Oryza; species Oryza australiensis. The sequence goes on from JAIFGZ020000436.1 coordinate 2,800,002, forward strand.
AACGGTGCCGGGAGTTAATGGAAGGCTTTCGGCTAGTCACCTTGAAACACATTCCCAGGGAGCAGAACACGGAGGCCAATGACTTGGCTCAACGGGCATCAGGCTACCGGCCGATGCTAAGAGACATCGACATAGGCATCGCCACCATCACAACCGATGACTGGAGATTCGACGTCTACAATTACCTCAAAAACCCTTCTCAATCAGCCACAAGGAAACTACGATACAAGGCACTGCGGTACGTATTGCTCGACGAAGATTTATACTATCGGACAATCGATGGCATACTGCTCAAGTGTTTGGGCGCCGATCAAGCCACAGTGGCCATCGGGGAGGTACACGAAGGAATCTGCGGCACACATCAGTCGGCACACAAAATGAAGTGGCTACTTCGCCGAGCCGGGTATTTCTGGTCGACAATGCTAGAAGATTGTTTTACATACTATAAAGGGTGCCAAGACTGCCAAAAATTCGGCACGGTGCAACGAGCCCCGGCGTCGGCCATGAACCCGATCATTAAACCATGGCCCTTCAGAGGGTAGGGCATGGACATGATCGTCCAGATCAATCCACCTTCAAGCAAGGGGCACAAATTTATACTAGTGACCACAGATTATTTCACAAAATGGGTAGAAGCAATTCCCCTCCGAAAAGTGGACTCTAAAGACGCAATCGAGTTCGTCAAAGAACACATCATCTACCGATTCGGCATTCCGCAAACGATAACGACCGACCAAGGGTCCATCTTTGTTTCGGACGAATTCATTCAATTCGCCGACAGCATGGGGATCAAGCTGCTTAACTCTTCGCCGTATTACGCGCAAGCCAACGGTCAGGCCAAAGCTTCAAACAAAAGCTTAATCAAACTGATCAAAAGAAAGATATTTGAGCATCCCAAGCAATGGCACACCCGATTGGCCGAAGCATTGTGGGCCTATCGGATGGCATGTCATGGATCCATCCAAGTTCCTCCATACAAACTGGTCTATGGACACGAAGCAGTACTGCCATGGGAAAGTGTCATCGGCTCAAGACGCATTCAGTTACAGGACCAACTCACAGCCGACGACTATTATAACCTCATGATGGACGAATCGGAGGATCTCGCCTTATCCAGAATGAGAGCTTTATAAAAAGTAACAAAAGATAAGGAACGGGTAGCCAGACATTACAATAAAAAAGTCGTCCCTAAATCATTTGAGGAAGGCGAACTCGTTTGGAAGCTCATACTCCCAATCGGATCCAGAGATAACAAATTCGGCAAATGGTCGCCGAATTGGGAGGGGCCTTTCAAGGTCCACAAATGCGTATCCAAAGGAGCCTACATGCTGAAAGGACTAGATGGGGAGGTGTTCGGAAGGGCCCTCAACGAAAAATATCTAAAGAAATACTACCCGAGCGTATGGATCAATGCGTGAGTCGGCTATTGTCATAATAGGCCAACCCACGACAGTCGATGCCTTACAAGGCATCGCCTTTAGGCACTCGCTTCCCCCTCCCACACCCCATGATCGGCTCCGGACCCCCCGGCAGAGATCAGATTGAATGATCGCGTCGGACTCACAAATTTTGTCGACATCGAAGCTATCAACAAAACTTGGGGGCATACACAGACATATAGTCGAAAAGACCAAAAGTCAAAACCAATTTCTGACTAATCAAGCCAGGGAGTTGAAGAGACCTCAAGTCAGATGGAACCCAGGAATATTTAAACGCGTTTTATTCAGAGTCGGCGCGAAGCCGTCTTGGATTACATGTTTGCCAGGTACTCCCTAATGGCCGCTAGGGCTCGTTCGAAGGGCTCCGCAGTTTCCATTTCTAGAGCATCCAGGATCAAATGCTCCAACCGAGTGACCCTTATGTCGGTGGTGGTGATCAGCAACTCGTTGGCGAGTTGGGCCTGCCTCCCCTCCAGCCGGTCAAGGCGCTCGAGCGTCAGGTACGCCATGGGGGCAGCCGCCGAAATGCCACCGAAATGGAAAGGCGGCCTGGCCGCCGGGTGACGAGCCTCCAACTCCCTGAAGCGCTTCAGGTGCGCCCTCACCGTCGGTCCTGGGCGACCGACAGCTCGTACGACGCCTCCATGATTCCCTGGATCACCCGAAGCGGGTGCAGCGGCTGCAATGGATTCCATCCCTGAGTTTTCGAAAATAGAAATCGGTGAGAGTAGAGGAGTTGAGAAACCACCTGGTTCACCGACGAACTAGAAGACGCCATGAGAAGCGGCCGAAGAATCAAAGGACTAGGTGTTTCACTATTGAAAGTTCATCGCTTTCGGCCGTGAGTTATTCGGAAGAGCGGGAAGCCAATTTATAGAAAGAAAAGATACGGTTCTCAGATGTGAAAGGTCGCTGCCAACCCGGGAGTCAAAGAGATCATTATTAAGAGCGTCGGGAATCGTTGAAAGCCAGCGACTGCGCAAGTATGGATACCTATCGCCCAGGGCTCACGGGTTCCCGGAGTACAGATTCGAGGGGGTCGGCCTACGAAGACAGGGCGACGACGTAATCGGGTATTATCGGCCGAGGGCTAGAGAGTCAAATAACCGAGAGATAGACGTTGAATGTTGGGGTGTCACTTCTGAGCGATTTTGAACTAAACGATACAAGCACTATTAATACAGGCTGTCCGGTTACATCGCAAAGCACATGTTGGAGAAACACAAGCCAACCTCGTAGGGTCGGATGTTTTACAATCTTCATTTCTTTAGAAAATCGGCTATCGCCAATAGGGCTGTCAGCCTAACCTGGTCGACCTCGCCGATTGCCCTGAGGTCGTCGGCCTCGGACCCCGCCACCGATCGAGCACTCTGCACCAAGCCCTGCAAATGCGCAACGGCCGCCCTGATACTTGGACGCTCAGATTCAACCCTGGTCGGCAAATCGACCATATACTCTTCATGGACATCGATCTTGTTTGTAATCTGAACGAGATCGGCTACCAGTTGGTCCCGGCAGGCACGGAGTTGTTCGAGCTTGGCTGTCGGCTCTGTTTTTAGGCGGTCGAAGGTGGCCTTTCGGGCTTCAATGGCATCTTTGGTCGATTGGATGGCAGCCGACCACGCCTGACTCTCACGCCGATCAATGACTCGCTGCCGGGCTCGTTCGTATTTTAGCTGGTAGGCTTCCATGAAGGTCGCCGGCATGATGGCTTCAGCTACAGCATCCGGCAGCTGGTCTTGGATATCCTTGAACCGTGCGCGTATTTAGCCGCAATCGACCACCAACGCATCTAATGAGGCTTCCAGTCGGTTGCTGATATCAGCCAGGGTGGCCCTCAGGTTCTCAGCCGACGCCGCAAGCGTTTCCTCGCCAGCATCACCGGGTTCCTCGAACTCCGACAAGTCGAAGTTGAGGAGATCGGCCACGCGCTGCAGAAGAAAGAAAGGGTCAGGGACATGGCAAAACCAATGGTTGGGACCGGTCGCTTACCGTCGGTGCCGTCGTGGGGATTATCGTTTGTGGATCATTCCCCGCGGCCGTCGGCTTTCCTTGCTCGTGTCATCATCGCCGCCCCCAACAGGCACGGTACATTCGCCCGACGCCTGGGGAGCAGCCGGCGGAGATCGCGGGAGCTGCAAAAGGGAAAAGGGATTAGCAAACGAACTAATTGATTATCACGGGCAAAGGGTAAGAGCCGATTACGGCGGAGAGCGGGCGAGGCGCGATCGGCAAATTTCTTGCTGCGAGGAACAGACAAATCAGATACGGGTGAACATCGCGAAATCAGGACCAACGAAGTGAAAACTTATGGGAGGGCGTTTCGTCGGCGGACTTGGGGGTGGCGGAGCGTCGGTTGGGCCATTTACCGATTCGGGACTCGAAGCCCCGTCTCAACCGTCGCCGGACGGCTGCGGCGCCTCTTCATCGACGCGGCGTCGAGGAATCGCTCGACGGCCGAATCTAGAGGAGGAAGGCTGTCGGCCGAGGCGATCAGTTCTATCTTTTTCACCCTTTTGGGGGCAGGCGCAGCTGATGAACGCGGCGGTGGCGCCGTCTTCCTTTTTGGCACGATCGGATGCCGCACCTGCCCTCGCAATAAAGATTAAAGTTTGGGCGCCCCCCAGCCGAAGGCCGATGGAGCAAGGCCCCCCATGTCCAAAACGCCTGGTTTGTATTTGATGGGGCGCCCAGAGTCACTTACTGTCGGCCGCTCCATTTCTGTTTCCTGCAAAGTCAAAGCACGAATGTTAAATCGGCTGATGCGGCCGATGAATGAATCGTAGGAAAGGAGTAATCGGCTGTGAGTAGAAATATACCGAGGGGATCTCGTCCAGCAGAAGCAAGTCAATGTAGCAAGACGGCCGTTGGTGAAAAAGGTGGCGTCTAAGTTCGGACCACCATCGGTCGTAAGCGGCGCTTCTCCTCGTCGACAGGGTGATTCCGTCGGCATCGCCGAAGGTAGGACCGGCTATGTTCAGCAGCCAGTTCATCATCAGATCTTGGCCGACCGCTCCTCTGGTCTCGATCTTATCAGCGTAAAAGAAGCCGATGGGAAGTTGCCCGAGGCCGAATTGTCTCGCCGCCGATACCGGGTAGTAGAATTGATAACTCCGGGCTGTAGATCGGCCTTGGTGAACCCCGGTCGGCAGAATACAGGGGGATAAAGAGGCGAAGAACAATTTTCTACACCTTGGGCTGTCGGCTGAGTTGAGGTCATCCCATTTGAAATCGATCGACAGCTCAAAAGATCCTTGGTCGGGGTAGAAATACCAGGTGCGGTTGTTGCGGGATAGCCTGTCGTAAAAAGCTGTGAACCAATCGGCCAACAGCTCAGTCGATTGTCTTGAACCTGTATGGGCGGCGGCTGCCTCTCCATAGTTCGTACATCGCCTGGTGGTGATCTGACCGCCTTCTTCATCTCCGATTGGCTCTAGCCTTGGGAACCCGGCGTCTGTCAGGCAGGTCGACCGGCCACGTTTTGGGTGGCTAACACCAGCCAGATTTGGAGAAACCACCAGGGGCCACCGGTGTTGACTGGGGCGTTGGCGGCTATTTTTGTGGCGGCTTGATGCAGCATTTGATATGTGTAGCCGAGGAGGTATTTTCCCAATGCGAATTTTGTTCCGTCAACTAAGATTTCGGCCATTATTTGCCAATTAGCGGTCGGCCCACAGCTCGATCCGCAGAACACAAATTTTTCCAGCCACATCATCAGGAAGGCGGTGTATTCCCGGTGGCTGACTATTCCATCTCTCATGTTTTGGGCAATGAAACCATTCCATCCACCGATGGCTTTGGTTTTGAACTGGCGTTGACCTTTTCGGTTCAAGACACATGGATTAGCCGATGATTCGATGTCCAGCCCAGTTGTCATATGTACATCGGCTAGTGTGATGGTCATCGGCCCTTGCCTGAAGAGGAAGGCATTGAAACTGTCGTTCCAAAAGTAGGCTGCAGCCGATAGGAGTGGTTCGTCTTTTTCCATGCTGGCGACGGACAGTTCCAAGCATTGGGCAAGCTTTCTTTCTTCCCATTGGGTGTACTTAGCCGATCGTATCCTCTTATACCATTCGGTCCAGGCTGCGTCGGTGGACGGCCAAGCCTTGAACGACCCGTTCCAGTGGGAAAGAGATAGTTTGGCAGTGTTGAAGGGCATGCGGTTGGTTTCGGCTATGATCACGTCAGTTGGGTCTGTATCGCCAATAGGCCCAAGGAAGTACTTTTCCTCTTGTGTTAAATTGGGGATGAGCACTTGGTGAGAGAGGTGCTACAGTTTGAAGACGGAGAAAAAGGTACTGATCAGATGTGATGGTGTTTTATAGTTTGGAATGAGAAAAGTATTGATTAGTAAGAATGCGGGATGAAGTACTATTGAAAATTACCGAACGGACTATTGGTATAGGGGTGTTTGGAGGAATGAGTTGAGGGTAAAATTATAGAGTAAAAAAAATAAAATACCTAAGGGAATTCGTTCGTGGTAGCGGTGGAGCAGTTCCAGTGGCGACGGCGGGCGGTGTTGCGGTCACGGCGGGCGCGATGGTGGCTTGCGAGTTGGAGGTGCTTGTGGTCGCAGCGGAGGCCATCGGGAAGGTCGGAGATGAAGATGGGGTTCGGAGAGTGTGGAAAAGGTGTCGAACGCCGATGGAGTCGCCGAACGAGAGAGAGAAGGGCAAGAAGTTTGTTTGAGAAGGAAGCCGAGCGCACGATGAGGGCGTGGGTGGTTCGACCGAGGAAAGTGGATATTTAAAGAACCTTTGGGGAGAAGCCGAGACGATTCGGGCCAAGAAGGGAGTGGGAGTTTGAATAGGTAAACAAATCCGCAACACTTGATGTTACGGACTTGGGGGGCATGTTTTAACACTAGAATTTGGTAATGAGGTTCCTAAGTCCTAAGAAAGCAAGGTGGAATCGGATCGGCTGAGGTCAGAAGTCGTATCGGCTAAAATAGTGATCGGCTGCAGGGCAGGTCGGCTGAGGATGGGTTGAATGGGACAGCCGACAGCCGATTCTGAGTTCAGAAGAGATAAAACCATGTCCAATGCAGAAACTTGAGGATAGGTGGACATTCGGATGTTAATTGCGCGTTTAAAGATATTGCCACCTATGGATAGAGTCCTGTAATGGCAGTTGTATCTGTAATTTAGGAGTTTGTTAAATTCTTAGTTGTAGTGCATTATGGATCTCGCAAGGGATGATATGATGTTTTAAAAAGTAGTTTAGATAGAGTCCGAAGTTGTTACAAATATTTGTATCTTGGGTATAAATAGGACCCGAGACCCTCTATGTAAAAATGATTCAATCAATCTAATCTTCGGTGCATCGCCATCCTTTTCCTTTTTAGACGAACACCCTGTTTGGCTTTGGGCTGCATCGTCTCGATCCCCAAACTCAGGTAAATGTTTATCGTTAGTGGTGAGATTACTTGTTTCTAATGCTTCCATCGCAATGACACATTGGATTCAATAGTTTCACTACGATATATATCATATAGTGCATATGAACCAATTCGGTGCTTAGATCTATCTTGTAGTTGGCTCATTTTTTTCGGGAGTATGGGGTCAGCAAGGCTAGGTTAAAGGGCTGGTTGGTTCGTATGTAGTATCTACCATCTTACGGAGTGTAAGTCGAAAGTAATAGATTGGATGCTTCTTTTGATACTTAATGCTGCATCAAGACAGAACTATTGAGTCGTCTTTAGAATCGTTGGTAATCTATTCTTTTGGATTTACATTATCTAGAGGTAGCGTCGGGGTTTCAGCTGACCTTACTTACCCTAATGTATTTCTTTTAATATAATTGTTATTAGATCTGTGATAGGGCTGTATTTTATGTCTAGATTGTGCTTGCTTACATCTTCGATCTAGGAATGTTGCGCCTGCACGAGATTCATTGGAATATTAGCCGATTTGATGTTAGTTTCCCAGCATCGGTTGGTCTGTTGATCCGTATATTTATTATTCTTTGTTATATTTGGATCGGATGACTGATGATCGTCTTGGTATAGCCGATGCGCTTTGGTCGTTTGGCCCAAATATGGCCTGGAATAGCATATATACGTTCATGGATTTCCTCGGCCGATTCCGCGGGGACTTGACCTAACGCTTAGCGAACACTTTCTTGTCTTTTCTCTTGTTGATTTGCAGATCAAATCAACTGGCACGCTCTGCACATTGTAGGCAGCTAAGAAGGACCTGCACTGGAGTCAAGCAGATCTCCCAAGCCAGCGCGTGAGAGAGATTTCTCATCAACAGAACGGCTACATCTTCTCTGAAAGATTGGCTATGAACCGCCTGATGAAGTTGATTTTGCCAATTAGTGATTGAAGGTGCTTCTTGTCCTTCGGAGGTTGTATCGTCTTGATAGCATTGATGCTTCTTGGTGTAACCTCAATTCCTCTGTCATGAACAAGAAACCCTAGGAATTTCCTGACATGCCGAACGCGCACTTCCACGGATTCATCTTCAGGCCGTATTTTCTTGTCCGCTCCAAAACCTGCTTTAGATCAGCTATGTGGTCCTCTATCTCCCTAGACTTGACGACGACATCGTCGATGTAGATCTCCACCAGAGAGCCGATCATGTCGTGGAAGATATAATTCATGGCCTGTTGATATGTTGCCCCAGCATTTTTCAGCCCAATCGTCATAACGACCCATTCATATAAGCCGATTGCCCAAGGACATCGAAAAACAGTTTTGTGGATGTCCTCTTCGGCCATGAAAATTTGATTGTAGCCTGCATTGCCATCCATAAAGCTGACAATTTTGTGGCCTGATGCAGCGTCTACGAGCAAATCGGCTGTAGGCATTGGGTATTCATCTTTGGGAGTAGCCTTATTTAAGTCTCTGAAATCGATGCATACCTTAAGTTTGCCATTCTTTTTCAATACTGAGACAATGTTTGAGACCCACTCGGCGTATCGTCAAGGCCGAATGAATCAAGCATCATATAGCCGAGTTATTTTGGCTCTGATCGCATCATACATATCGGCTTTGAACCTCCTGGGAGGTTGTTTGAACGGCCGATAGCCTGCCTTGATTGGCAGTTGATGAATGACTATAGATCGGCTAAGACCAGGCATCTCGAAGTACTCCCAAGCAAAACAATCTTTATATTCTTTTAACAAATCAATAAGCTGGGATCTACAATGAGAAGATAAATTTCTGCTAATATATGTTGGCCTAGGCCTGTCTCTAGAGCCTATGTCTATTTCTTCTAATTCGTCGGCCGACGTAAAACCTTGCCCTAGCTTGCCATCGTCCTCGTCCGTGGTGTCCACGCCGTAGACGTTCGAGCCCTCCACAATGTCTTGCTCAAAGCAGCAGCTACGACACGTCATCTCCAATCGGCTGTATGGCATAATCGGACACTTTAAGAAAATTGGCTTGCCAGATTTTCTCGGACAAACAATCAATGCCATCGATTTCCCAGAGTGGCAAATCGGCATTGGCGACGCTTACTGACCTGTCGGCTAGTACAATCTCTATCTTGTCACCGTCCCATTGAAGTAGACACTGGTGCATAGTGGAAGGGACACAACAATTGGCATGTATCCAGTCCCTCCCGAGCATTGAAGTAGACCCCTTCCCGTTGATGACTATTGACGAGAAATTTCTCTCACGCGTTGGCCTCGGAGATCTTCTTAACTCCAGTGCAGGTCCTTCTCGGCTACCTGTGTTGTGCAGGGCGTGCCAATTGGTTTGATCTGTTAACCAACAAGAAAAACAAAGAAATATACGTTAAGTGTTAGGTTAGATCCCCACCGGATCGGCTGAGGGAACCCACGAGCATATATTTGCTATCCTAAAATATATTTAAGCCAAGCGACTAGAATCGATCGGCGATACTGAGACAACATTAGCCGTTTGACCTAAATACAGTAAAGGGTAATAGATATATGTATTGATAACCTAGCCGATACTGGAAAGCTAACAATGGATCGGCTAGTACTCTGATGGTTCTTATGAAAAGATATCATCCTTGAGCCAGAGGGCTTAGCCCGGAAATCGGCCGTCGGCTGTCGATGGCAAGCCGATTTCGGCTTATAAGGTCCGACAAGAAAAAGATCTTAACATAAGAGGCGGTCCCAACATAAATATAATAATAAATATACTAAAAGAAATATATTAGGGCGTATAAGGCCATTGAAACCCGCACTTGTCTCTTAAACATATAAATCTAAACGAACAGATCACTGGGAGTTCTAAAAACGACTTAATAGTTCAACTTTGATGTAGTATTAAGTATAAAAAGAACAACCTGATCTGTTATGATTGATTTATACTTCTCGAGACGGTGGATACCGCATATAAACCAGCCAACCTTTAGATCTAGCCTAATTGGCTGTGGGTTCCTGATGGAACTGGCCGATGGCAAGATAGATCTAAACATTGCCCTAGTTTATATGCGACATATGATAACTAGCGCAGTACAAACCCCTGAATCTAATGTGTCATTACGATGAAAGCACTAGAAACAGCGGAACATACCACTAATGACAAGCATTTACCTGGATTTGGGGATCGAAACGATGCAGCCCGTAGCCAAGCCAATTGCTCGTCTGAAGAAAAAAGGTTGGCGATGCGCCGAAGGTTGTTTTATAGTGATTGTCTTAATTACAGGGGGTCTCGGGTCCTATTTATACCCAAGATAAAATTATCTGTACAAACCCTAGACTCTATCTAAACTACTATTTAAAACACGACGTTATCCCGGGAAGGACCCTCGCCGTATTACAATGAACAGTTTAAACAAACTCCAAAATTACAGATACAATTGCCGTTATAGGACTCCATCAATAGATGGCAATATCTTTTATCACACAAGCTGATAACCGGATCTTTTATTTATCTTCAAACATCTGCACCAGAAACGGTTTATCTTCTCTGAACCTAGAATCGGCTACCGACCGCTCTTGTCCGATTCAACCTTAGCTGATTGGCTTCGCAGCCAATCGCTTCTCAGCCGATGCGGCCTTTGATTCTCCGTCAAACCAGCCGATCCAATCCTGCTTCATCCTTGCTAGGACTTAGGGATTCAATTACCAAATTTAGGTGTTAACACATGCCCCCCAAGTCTGTGATACGAAGTGTTACGGATTTGTTGCCTGTTCAAATTCCTGCTCTTTTCTGACCTAAACCACTTCGGCTGCCCTGAGTGCCCTTTAAATAGCCCTTCGCTTCGACCGAAACGATTACGCTTTCAAAACCCACTAACACTTTGCAAGCAAGCCTCTCCTCTCTCCACTCCGGCGGTTCACCGACGTCCTTCATCAACTCAGCGCCCCTCGCAGATCAGGACCCATCCTCGTCTTCATCAACACCGATGGCTTCCAACACCGCCGCCGCGTCAGGTGCCTCTGTCACACTGGCCACCGCCGCCGCTCCAGCTATTGCCGCCGCACAGGCCGCCGCCGTCACCGTCGAGTTCCCCGTGGTATGCCTACCAATTCGAAACTCCTTCCTTCAAATTTCCTTCACTCCTTCAGCCGTTCTTGATTGGCACTTTTTCTCCTTTCAAACTGTAGCGTTTAGCCCTTCTTGATTAGCACTTTTCTCCTTTCAAACTGTAGCGTTTAGCCCTTCTTGATTAGCGTTTTTTCCCTTTCAAACTGTAGCACCTGTCACACCAAGTGGTCATCCCCGGTTTGACCCAAGAAAGGAGGTACTTTCTTGGCCCCATCGGCAACACGGATCCAGCCGATGTGATTATAGCCGAAACCAACAGGGTCCCCTACAACACCAACAAGCCGTCCCTAGCCCACTGGAACGGGACCTTCAAATCATGGCCGACCACCGACGCAGCCTGGGTTGAATGGTATAAGCGGGTGCGATCGGCCAAGTATGCCCAGTGGGAGGAAGCCGGGATCGCCCAGTGCTTGGCCCAGCCCGTCGCAAGCATGGAAAAAGACGAACCGCTTCTGTCGGCTGCAACATATTTTTGGAATGACAGCTTCAACGCCTTCATCTTTCGGCAAGGGCCGATGACAGCCACATTAGCCGACGTGTACATGACGACCGGGCTGGACATCCTGGCGTCGGCTAACCCTAGCAACCTGAGCCGAAAAGTACACCATCAATTCAAAACCAAGTCCATCGGCGGGTGGAGCGGCTTCACCGCTCAAAATATGAAGGATGGATCAGTCGGCCACAGAGAGCACGCCGCATTTCTAATGATGTGGCTTGAGAAGTTCTTATTCTATGGCTCAAGCTGCGGGCCGACCGCCAATTGGCATGTTGTGGCCAAAATCCTGGCTGACGGGGGCAAGCTTGCGCTGGGGAAATACCTCCTCAGCTACTTGTATCAGATGCTGCATCAGGCCGCCGCAAAGATAGCCGCCAACGCCCCAATCAACACCGGCGGCCCCTGGTGGTTCTTACAGATCTGGCTGGTCCTGGCGACCCAAAAAAATAGCCGGTCAGCTCCCTCTAACAGAGGCTATTTTCTCATGGCTGGAGCCGATCGAAGACGAAGATGGCAACCAGATCACCACCACCAGATGCATGAGCTACGGAGAAGCAGCGGCTGCTCATGCGGGCTCAAGGCAATCGGCTGACCTGCTGGCTGAATGGTTCATCGCCCTGTACGACGGGCTGTCACACGAGAACCGCGCCAGGTACTTTTACCGGGACCGGGGACTGTTTGAGTTGCCGGCCGATTTCAATTGGGAAGACATCAATTCAGCCGACAACCCAAGGTGCAGGGAGTTGTTCATCGCCGCTCTATACCCTTGCATCCTGCCAACCGGGATCCACCAGGGCCGATCAATGGCCAGAAGCTATGAATTTTATTACCTGGTGTCGGCTGCGAGGCAGTTCGGTCTTGGGCAACTGCCCGTCGACTTCTACTACGCCGACAAGATCGAAGCAAGGGGAGTGGTGAGCCAGGACTCGATAATGCATCGGCTGCTGAGTATAGCCGGCCCTCTCCTTGGCAGCGTCGGTGAGATGACCCTGGCGCTCAAGAAAAGCGCGGCCTACAACCGATGGTGGGCCGAACTCAAGCGACACATCTTCCACCAACGGTCATCTCATTACGTCGACCTGCTCTTGCCCAAAGAGATCCCCTCGGTAAACTTCAAACTCCAAATGACTTTTCCTCTTTTAACATTGGCTGATGTAGCCGATTAATATTTACCCTCTGACTTGTAGGAGATGGAGACGGAGCGGCCGACGGTGAGCGACTCCGGGCGCCCCATCGAATACCGTCTTGGCGTTTTGGATGGGGGCGGCCTCGCTCCGTCGAGGATCGGCTGGGGAGCGCCGAAGCTGGCATCCTTGCTGCGCGGGCAAGTGCGCGAGCCGATCGCCCACAAGAAAAGGGTTGCGCCTCCTGTACAGCCATCGGCCACGCCTGCCCCCAAGAAGCTGAAGGAGAAGAAACCGGCAGCGCTAGCCGATTTCCTCCCTCCTTTGGATTCGACCGTCGCGTGATTTCTTGACGCCGTCGCCAGCGAGGAGATGCCGGCGGCTGTTGGAGCGGCAGCTGAACCTGAGAGTTCTAGCCACGAATCCATCAACGCTCCAACCGACGTCCCGCCGGTTCCAAGTCCCCCCGCGAAAAATCGGCCGGTAAGCCCTCGTTTCATCAAATCCGGCCTTATGATGATATCACTTGCATCTGACCAAACAATTCTTCTTAGGTCAAGAAATTGGTCGGCCGCACTCCTCGTCACGCGCCATCGGTAATCGTCCTTTTCAACTTGACTTATAGAACTTAGCCGACTGGACCGCTAATCCTTTCTTTTTGCAACCTCCACGATCCCCATGGGCTGCCCCCCAGGTGTCCAGCGAACATGTTGCGCCTGCCACGAGCGGCGGCAACGCCGCTGATGAAGAAGCCCCAACGGCTGTAGGCGGCAAACTAGTTGAGCCAGTCGCTCCGACTCCGGTGCCTACCGTAAGCCGACTGAATTCTATGATCGGCTCTGCCAACTCAACATTCTCTAATCATTCTTCTCTTTTGCAGAACATAGCTGACCTCCTTAATTTTGACTTGTTGGAGTTCGAGGAGCCCGGCGAGATCGGCGAGGAGGCATTGGTGACGTCGGCCGAGGACTTGAGAGCCACCCTGGCCGACATCGGCAATCGACTGGAGGCCTCGCTGGACGCGCTGGTGGTCGACAGCGGTTCAATCCGCGCGTGCTTCAAGGAAATTCAAGGCCAGCTACCGGAAGCTCTGGCCGATGCCATTGTGCCGGCCACCTTCTTAGAAGCCCATCAACTCAAATACGAACAGGCACGACAACGGCTAGCCGATCATCACGAGAACCAGGCACGGTCGGCCACCCTTCAGACGACCAAGGAAGCCATCGAGAGCCAAAAGGCCGCCTTCGACAGCCTGAAGACCGAGCCGGCGGCCAAGCTTGAGCAACTCCTCTCGTGCCAAGATCAGCTGATGGCGGATCTCGTTCAAGTCACGAACGAGATCGACGTCCACAAGGAGTACATGGCCAGCCTGCCGGCCGAAATCGAAGCTCAACGTCAAAGCATCAAGGCGGCTGTGGCACATCTCCGGGACCTGGTGAAGGGCATCCGGCCGGTGGCTGGGTCCGAGGCCGATGACGTCAGGGCCATCGAGGAGGTGGATCAGATCAGGCGGGCGGCGCTGACGGCCATAGTCGATTACTTTAGTGTCCTGAAATCGGCCACTATTACCTGTAATATACTCACCAAACTTTTGTAATGAACTTCGATTCTAATCAACCGTGCAAAATTTTATGATCGACTCTGGACCTTGTGTAATATAGCTTGCTAGTTTTGTGCGATTGTGTTCATGGATGAGATCGGCCCCAGCTGTATGTAGCGTCTTTGTATGACTGTCAACTCTTAACTGCTTATGCTGAAATCGGCCCTAGCCATCCGTGTCGCGTCACGTTTGCAGATTCCGAAACCACACCGCATCCGTCGATCTTAACACTTGAATTACCGCCGTCGATTCCAATCACTTAACACGCTTTTACATTGGACGCTGATTGCGAAGCTTAAAAAAATTTAAAATTTCCTGACCCCCAATTGCAATCGGCTTGTTTATATATATGCCCCCCAAATTTTGTTGATAGCTTTGGTGTCGACAAAATTGTGAATCCGAGCCATTTGCACCTCATTGTCGTCGCCATCGGCCAATCGTTAGCCGACCGTAGAAAACGCAGGGAAAAATGTTGCATAAAAATGCCTAAAGGCGATGCCTTATTGAAGCAAGACATCGGCTGTCATAAATCGGCTAAGCAACCAGAGCCGAATCATGAGTTGATCCATACACTTGGGTAGTATTTTTCTAGGTATTTTCCATTAAGAGCCCTTCTAAATACTTCTCCATCTAAACCTTATAACATGTAAGCCCCTTTAGAGACGCATTTGTGGATCTTGAAAGGCCCTTCCCAATTTGGTGACCACTTGCCGAATTTGTTATCCCTAGATCTAATCGGCAGAATCAATTTCCAAACGAGTTCGCCTTCCTCGAAAGATTTAGGCACCACTTTTTTATTATAATGTCTGGCTACTCGTTCTTTATCCCTTGTAAATTTTTTCAAGGCCCTCATCCTGATAAAACTAGGTCTTCTGATTCGTCCATCATCAAGTGATAATATTCGTCGGCTGTGAGCTGATCCTGTAACTGAATACGCCTTGAGCCGACGACACTTTCCCATGGTAGCACCGCTTCATGCCCGTAGACCAGTTTGTACGAAGGAACTTGAATGGATCCATGACATGCCATCCGATACGCCCACAGTGATTCGGCTAATCGGTTGTGCCATTGTCTGGGGTACTTAGAGATCTTTCTTTTAATCAATTTAATCAAACTCTTATTGAGGATTCGGCTTGCCCATTGGCCTGTGCGTAGTACGGCGAAGAATTAAGTTGCTTGATCCCCATGTCGTCGGCAAACTGAACAAACTCATCCGATACGAAGATAGATCCCTGGTCTGTTGTTATCGTTTGTGGGATGCAAAATCGGTACATAATATGTTCTTTGACAAACTCGATTGCGTCCTTAGAATCCACTTTTTTCAGAGGAACTGCTTCCACCCATTTTGTGAAATAATCTATCGCCACCAGAATGAATTTATGCCCTTTGCTTGAGGGTGGATTGATCTGGCCAATCATATCGATGCCCCATCCTCTGAATGGCCAAGGCTTAATAATTGGGTTCATACCCGACGCTGGTGCTCGTTGTATGGCGCCAAACTTCTGACAATCCTGGCAACCCTTGTAATACTTGAAACAATCTTCCAGCATGGTCGGCCAGAAATATCCTGCTCGGCGAAGCAGCCACTTCATTTTGTGGGCCGATTGATGTGTGCCACATATCCCTTCATGCACTTCTCCGATGGCCACTTTGGCCTGATCGGCTCCCAAACACTTGAGTAGCACACCATCAATCATTCGATAGTACAGATCTTCGTCTAGCAACACATATCTTAACGCTTTGTATCGTAGTTTTCTTGTAGCCAATTCAGAGGGATTTTTGAGATAGTTGTAAACTTCAAGCCTCCAATCATCGGTTGTAATGGTGGCAACTTCTATGTCAATTTGTTTCAACATCGGCCGATAGCCCGATGCCCCTTGAGCTAAATCGTTAGCTTCTGTGTTCTACTCTCTGGGATATGTTTCAAAATAACTAGCCTAAAACCATCCATTAATTCCCAGCATTGCTGATAATAGACCATCAGTGCATCGTTTTTGCATTCGTATTCCCCTGATAATTGGCTGATGACTAACAATGAATCTTTCATTATTTCGATGGCGTCGGCTTCAACTTCCTTGAGTAGATGTAGTCCTTTAAGGATGGCTTCGTATTCGGCTTGGTTGTTTGTATCGTGGGGGTTGATAGCAAAAGCAAATTCGAAGCTTGCCCCCCTGGGTGAAATAATGACCAGGCCGATGCCGCAGCCGTTGGTGCAAACCGAGCCGTTAAACGTCAAAGTCCAAGGCATAATTTTCACTGAGCCGATCGAATCATTTCTGTGCTCCACAATGAGATCGGCTATGGCTTGTCCTTTGACTGCCCTTGGTGCCTGATACCTCAAATCAAACTCTGTTAGCGTGAAAATCCACTTCCCAATTCTTCCTTTCAGCACTGGAGCCGATAGCATGTACTTAACTACATCGGCTTTGCAGATTATTGTGCACTCGTTGGATAGCAGATAATGCCTTAACTTCGTACATGAAAAATAGAGTCATAGGCATAGCTTCTCCACAGGTGAATACCTTGTTTCCGCGTCTAGCAACCGTCGGTGAGATAGAAGATGGCTTTTTCTTTGCCCTCAACCTCTTGGATTAAAACAGAATCGATTGACTTGTCATCGGTGATAGGTATAGCTTAAACGTTGTCCCTTTTTGTGGAGGCATTAAAAATGGAGGGGAACTCAGATAATCTTTTATGTTGTCTAAAGCCTTTTGCTGCTCTGCCCCCCATGTGAATGGTTGATCGGCTTTCAGCGAAAGCAGTGGTGTGAACGGCTCCATCTTTTCTGAGATATTGGCTATGAACCGTCTAATGATATTTATCTTGCTGATCAATGACTGGAGTTGTTTCTTGTCCTTCGGAGGCTGAATTGTCTTGACAGTATTTATGCTTCTTGGTGTAACCTCGATCCTTCTTTCATGAACAAGAAATCCCAAGAACTGCCCGGCCGATATGCCGAACGCGCACTTAAGCGGATTCATCTTAAGGCCATATTTTCTCGTTCGTTCTAACACCTGTCTCAGATCGGCTATGTGGCCCTCTATCTCCCTAGATTTGACGACCACGTCATCAATGTAGATCTCTACTAGTGAGCTGATCATGTCGTGGAAAATGTAGTTCATGGCCCGTTGGTATGTTGCTCCAGCATTCTTCAGGCCGAATGTCATTACCACCCATTCGTACAAGCCGATTTGCGCCGGGACACTGAAAAGCAGTCTTGTGGATGTCTTCATCGGCCATAAATATTTGATTATAACCTGCATTGCCATCCATAAAACTAATGATCTTGTGGCCCGAAGCAGCGTCAACGAGCAAATTGGCTATCGGCATTGGGTATTCGTCCTTAGGAGTGGCCTTGTTTAGATCTCTGAAATCGATACACACCCTAAGTTTATTGTATTTCTTCAACACTGGGACAATGTTTGAGACCCACCCGACATATCGGCAAGGCCGAATGAATCTCGCATCGTATAGCCGAGTGATGTTGGCTTTAATTGCATCGTACATATCGGCCTTAACCCTCCTGGGGGGTTGTTTGAACGGCCAATAGCCTGCCTTAATCGGCAGTTGATGGACCACTATTGATCGGCTGAGGCTGGGCATCTCAAAGTACTCCCAAGCAAAACAATCTTTATATTCTTTTAACAACTCAATAAGCTGAGATCTACAATGAGGGGATAGATTTTTGCTAATATACGTTGGCCTCGGCTTGTCACCAGGGCCGATGTCAATTTCCTCTAATTCGTCGGCCGACGTGAAACCTTGCCCGAGCTTGCCATCGTCTTCGTCCGCGGTGTCCATGCCGAAGACGCTTGAGCCCTCCACCATGTCTTGTTCAAAGCAGCAGCTGTGGCTCGTCATCTCCAATCGGCTGTATTATGGAATTGGACACATTTAGAAAATCGTCTTGCTAGATTTTCCCAGACAAACAATCAATGCCTTCGATTTCCCAAAGCGGCAAATCGACACTGACGATGCTAACTGACCTGTCGGCTGGTACGATCTCAATCTTTTCGCCGTCCCATCGGATTACGCTCTGATGCATTGTAGAAGGAACGCAACAATTAGCGTGTATCCAGTCCCTTCCGAGCAGCAGGCTGTAAGACCCCTTCCCATCGATGACAAAGAATTTTGTGGGCACGGTCTTGTTGCCGATGGTCAGTTCAACGTTAAGAACGCCCTTGGTTTCCGATGGGTTGCCGTCGAAGTCTTCGAGCACCATGTTGGTCTTTATCAAGTCTTTGGCTCCTTTGCCCAGTTTTCTAAACGTTGCGTAGGCCATGAGGTTAACTGTAGCTCCCCCATCAGCTAGCATCTTTGAAATTGCCTTGCCGTTGACGAATCCTTTAATGTACAACGGCTTTAGGTGCCGATTTTTGGTCCCCTCGGGTTTGTCGAAGATAGCTTGGTCCGGTGAGATTGCTAGTTTTACTAGGTCGTCCTCGATGGTGTCTGCATCGGCTTCAGGAGCACTGAACTTGACTGGCAGTACGAACAGCATGTTCACCGATGCAGAAACTTTGCCTTTCCCTTTGGCTGCCCTTCTGGCTTGATCGGCTGAACTTTCCTAGGCTTGCTCTTCGTCAGCTGCGGCAGTTTTCTCTTTGGGAACCCATCGCCTTCTCATCTTGCCCAGCCGACGGCGCTGATCTTGGATCATGTGCCGAACTTCATCTTCTCTCCCTTCACGCTTGAGTCGTTGAATTCTTCTTTTCTCCGTTCTTGTGAAGAGATCGGACGGGCACCATTAGGGATTGGCCGATTCCTCGTCATCGGCTTCTTCGTCGTCGCGGTTGTTGTTGTTGTTGTCCTCATCGACAAAGAAATCTTGATGGATCGGGCCGAGCCGATCATGGACGGACCGCCGCTTTCGGTTTAGCTGAACGGCTCTAGGGATGAACTGGGCTGGGCTTGCAGCCGATGAGCTCCTGTGCTCGTCGTCGCGGCGATCGTTGCACGATGGGCAGTCGTCCAGTGTCGGCAGCCTCATGCCGGATTCCCAGCAGTACCTGAAAAATCACAATGCCAATGTGGATCGGCACTGTTGTGGCTTACCTCGTATCGGCGGCTTTGGGTTTCCGGCTCGCGTCGACGAGGTGCTTCATCGCGAGCTTCTTCCCGCCGAAACCGGTGCTGAGGATGGTGTTGGCTGTCTTCATAGATTGGTGCGGGTCTGATCTGATAACGGGGCACACCGTATTGATTGGTGCGGCGTGATATCCAGTTGGATCATCTTCTGCCTTGGCATCGATTGATGCGTTGACTAAGCCGTGCGCCATTCTGTTCTGTCGATCAGCTTGCCTGGGGCTGGCTTGGACAGTGTTGACCGGGAAAGGGTTGCCGTCTACCTTCATCGACCGATTTGAATCAGCAAAATTCAACTTCCCGGCCTCAATTGCCGACTGGATTTGCTGCCTGAAGACCTTGCAATCGTTAGTGGCATGGGATGTGGAGTTGTGCCACTTGCAATATTTCTTCTTCTTTAACTCCTCAACCGACAGGATCACGTGATTTTCAGGGAGCTGAATCTGTTTTTCCTTGAGTAGCAAGTCGAAAATCCTATCGGCCTTGGTGATATCGAAGTCATATCTTTCTTCTTTGGTCGTCTTCAGCAGCCATTGGCAGATGATGGCCTTTTTGTTCTTGGCCCATTCGGCTGCTGCCACTTCGGTGTCATCGTCGTCGGACTCATAGTCTGATTCAACAACGACCTGAGTTATGTTTTTGATGGCCTTCCTGGTGTCTTGGAATCGCTGCTCGTGGGCCGTCACTTTTTGTGCCAAGTGGGCTAGGCTGTCAAAGTCCTGCGCAGAGAATCGCTCTCGAATCGGTGCGATCAAGCCATAAAAGGCCAGATCAGCCAGCTGGGCGTCCGATAGCACCAGGCTGTAGCATCGGTTCCTCATCTCTCTGAAGCGCTGAATATACTCTTGAACCAATTCGTTGTGTTTCTGCCTAATGCTGGTGAGGTCCGACAACTTCATCTCATGGTTGCCGGAGTAAAAGTAGTTATGAAATTGCTTTTCAAGATCGGCCCAGCTCTGGATTGAGTTGTAAGTTAATGAGGAGAACCAGGTAAAAGCCGATCCCGAAAGAGACAGAGGGAACAGCCGGACTCTCAAGGCGTCTATAGCCGATGCCTCGCTGCACTGCGCCAAGAATCGGCTGACATGCTCGTAAGTTGAGATGTTGTCTTGCCCTGAGAACTTCAAAAAATCTGGGATCTTATATCGGTTGGGCAGCGGAATCCGCTCGAAGTGCTCTGGATAGGGATACCGATACATGTTTCCTGAGTCTTTTGGCTTGAGGCCGAATTGATCGCGCATGACATCTGCAATCAGATCGGCCCAGGTCCGGTTGTCCTGCTGTATCGGCTCGTATGGGTCATACGCCGCGGGTGCTTGCCGATACAGCGGTGGTGGCGTCTGAGGCCTGTAGTGATGGTCTTGATGGCCTCCTTGATACTGGTAGTGATGATCAGCGGGGGGAGGCCGATGCGCCGGTGGTGGCGGTGGTTGTCCCGGGAACAACTGTCGGCCATCGGCGTTGTATCGTCTGTCAAGGTCAATCTGGGAATCGGCTCGACCGTCGATTATCGTTGAACATGTTAGCAATTTGATCGGGCAGCAGCTTCTTGCCGATTCAGCATAGTGATAACTGGCCTTATAGACGTTTCAGTTGGATTGGGCTGGCCGAGGACCCCTCCTGGCGGCCCTTGTTGTGTTGGTGGTGGGATCGGCCGATTCTAGGTAACCAAAGTCCTGTAACCAGGAAACTGGCCGTCTGTGAAGTACGTCGGCCCCCGTTGCAGCTGGTCGCCTATTTTGGCGTCGACCACGGTAGCGATCATGTTGTTGAGAGTGTTGACCAGGATGCTGCTTTGGTTGACCAGCGCGTGGTGGACGGCCGAATCAATTCAGTCTTGCAAGGTATGCAGGGCCGAATCATCCTGTTCTTGAATCGGCTCCTCCATCTTTTGTTTGCCTTTTGACCCACTAGAGGAGGACGCCTTGAGCTCGTCCAGGCTGAACTTATACTTTTGATGCACGGCCTCAGATCTTGTTTGGGTGAAAGATTGCAAATAGTTGGCCTGGAGCTCTTCGACCATCTTCTTATAATTGGCTTGCTGCTCAGCCGATAACTGCTCCATCTTCACAGGCACAATGTTGTCCTGGGGAATGTTGGGGCTCTTTGAGTCGACCATCTTGCCGGCTGAATCGATGCGTCCTAGTCGAGCCGACAGAGAAAGTCCCACTAGGCGTGCCAAGAAGCGTTTTGACGAGAAATTTCTCTCACGTGCTGGCCTGGGAGATCTGCTTAACTCCAGTGCAGGTCCTTCTCGGTTGTCTGTGCTGTGCAGGGCGTGCCAGTTGGTTTGATCTGTTAACCAACAAGAAAAACAAATAAATATACGTTAAGTGTTAGGTTAGATCCCCACCGGATCGGCTGAGGGAACCCATGAGCATATATTTGATATCCTAAAATATATTAAAGCCAAGCGACTAGAATGGATCGGCGATACCGAGACAGCATTAGCCGTTTGACCTAAATACAGTAAAGGATAATAGATATATGTATTGATAACCTAGCCGATATTGGAAAGCTAACAATGGATCGACTAGTACTCCGATGGTTCTTATGAAAAGATATCATCCTTGAACCAGAGGCTTAGCCCGGAAATCGGCCGTCGGCTGTCGATGGCAAGCCGATTTCGGCTTATAAGGTCCAACAAGAAAAAGATCTTAACATAAGAGGCAGTCCCAACATAAATATAATAATAAATATACTAAAAGAAATATATTAGGGCAGATAAGGCCGACTAAAACCCCGGCACTGTCTCTTAAACATATAAATCTGAACAAACAGATTACTGGGAGTTCTAAAAACGACTTAATAGTTCAACTTTGATGCAGCAATAAGTATAAAAAGAACAACCTGATCTGTTATGATTGATTTATACTTCTCGAGACGGTGGATACCGCATATAAACCAGCAAACCTTCAGATCTAGCCTAATTGGCTGCGGGTTCCTGATGGAATTTGCCGATGGCAAGATAGATCTAAACATTTCCCTACTTTATATGCGCCATATGATAACTAGCGCAGTACAAACCCTTGAATCTAATGTGTCATTACGATGGAAGCACTAGAAACAGTGGAACATACCACTAATGATAAGCATTTACCTAGATTTGGGGATCGAAACGATGCAGCTCGTAGCCAAGCCAATTGCTCGTCTGAAGAAAAAAGGTTGGCGATGCACCGAAGGTTGTTTTATTGTGATTGTCTTAATTACAGGGGGTCCCCGGTCCTATTTATACCCAAGATAAAAGTCCCGGGTCCTATTTATACCCAAGATAAAATTATCTATACAAACCCTGGACTCTATCTAAACTACTTTTTAAAACACGACGTTATCCCGGGAAGGACCCACGCCGTATTACAATGAACAGTTTAAACAAACTCCAAAATTACAGATACCATTTGCCGTTACAGGACTCTATCCATAGATGGCAATATCTTTTATCGCACAAGCTGATAACAGGATCTTCTATTTATCTTCAAACATCTGCACCAGAAATGATTTTATCTTCTCTGAACCTAGAATCGGCTATCGGCCGCTCTTGTCCGATTCAACCTTAGCCGATTGGCTTCGCAGCTGATCGCTTCTCAGCCGATGCGGCCTCTGTTTCTCCGTCAAACCAGCCGATCCAATCCTGCTTCATCCTTGCTAGGACTTAGGGATTCAATTACCAAATTTAGGTGTTAACAATGACAAAAAAGGTTGTGGGCACGGTCTTGTTGCCGACGGTCAGTTCGACATTCAACACGCCCTTGGTCTTTGATGGGTTGCCGCCAAAGTCCTTTAGTACCATGTTAGTCTTGATCAGGTCTTCGGCTCCCTTCCCAATTTCCTGAATGTTGCATAGGGCATCAGGTTTACTGCGGCTCCCCCATCCACTAGCATTTTTGACATCGGCTTGCCGTTGACGAGACCTTTTACATATAGCGGCTTGAGATGTCGATTTTCGGTCCCCTCCGGCTTGTCAAAAATTGCTTGATCCAAGGACAGTGCTAGTCTGACCAAGGCGTCCTCGATATTGTCTGCATCGGTCTCAGGAGCACCAAATTCGGCTGGCAATATGAATACCATATTGACCGATGCAGAGACTTTGTCTTTCCCTTTGGCTGCCCTTCTGGCTCGATCGGCTGAACTCTCTCTGGTCTGTTCCTCGTCGGCTGTGGCGATTTTCTTTTTCGGGATCCATCGTCAAAGAAGTCTTGATGGATCAGCCCTAGCCAATCGTGAACGGACAGTCGGTGCCGGTTGAGCTGTATGGCCCTCGGGACGAACTGAGTTGGACTGGTGATTGGCTAGTTTCTGCGTTCGTCCTCGCGGTATTCGCTGCAGGCCGGGCAATTATCTAGCGTCGGCAATCTCATCTCGGTTTCCCAGCAGTGCCTGAAAAATTCGCAATGCCAATGAGGATCGGCACCGCTGTGATTCCCATCGTACTGGCGGCCTCGCGTTTCTGGCTCTTGGTGATAAAATCTTTCAAACCGAGCCTCTTCCCGCCAAGATTGTTGTTGGAAGCGACATCGGCTGTTCGTGTTGATCGGCCGTCGATCAGCCGATCGAGCAATGGGGCGCACCATGTTGATTGGCGCGGCTTGGCATCCAGTCGGCTTACCCTCTGCCTTGACCCCTTCTAATGTTTTGGCTAAGCTGTACGTCATTCTGCGCTGCCGATCGGCTTGCCTGGGGCCGACTTGAACCATATTGACTGGGAAGGGGTTGCCGTCTACCTTCATCGGCCGAGTAGAATCGGCAAACTTGAGTTTCTCGGCCTCTATTGCCGACTGGATCTGCTGCCTGAAGACTTTACAGTCGTTAGTGCATGGGATGTAGAGTTGTGCCACTTGCAGTACTTCTTCTTTAGTTCATCAGTCGATGGGATCACATGGTTTTCAGAAAGCTGGATCTGCTTCTCTTTGAGTAATAGATCAAAGATCCTATCGGCCTTGGTGATGTCGAAATCATATTTCTCCTCTTTTGCCCTCTTCAGCAACCATTGACAGACGATGGCCTTTTTATTCTTGGCCCATTCGGCTGCCGCCACAGCTGCGTCATCGTCGCTGGAATCAGAGTCTGATTCAACGATGACTTGAGTTATGTTTTTGACGGCCTTCCTGGTGTCTTGAAACCTTTGCTCATCGGCCATCACCTTCTGCGCCAGATGCGCCAGGCTGTTGAAGTCTTGAGCGGAGAAGCGCTCGCGGATCGGCGCGATCAGGCCATGGAAGGCCAAATCGGCTAGCCGGGCGTCCAACAGCACCAGGCTATAGCATCGGTTCCTCATCTCTCTGAAGCGTTGAATGTAGTCTTGAACCGACTCGTTGTGCTTCTGCCTGATACTAGTGAGGTCCGACAACTTTATTTCATGGTTGCCGGTGTAGAAGTAGCTATGAAATTGTTTTTCAAGATCGGCCCAGCTCTGAATTGAGTTGTAAGGCAATGAAGAGAACCAGGTGAAAGCCGATCCCGAAAGAGACAAGGGGAACAGTAGAACTCTCAAGGCAACTATAGCCGATGCTTCGCCGCACTGCACCAAGAATCGGCTGACATGCTCGTAGGTTGACACATTGTCCTGCCCTGAGAATTTTGAGAAGTCTGGGACTACCGGTTGGGTAATGGAATTCGTTCGAAATGCTCTGGATAGGGATACCGATACATGTTTCCTGAGTCCTTTGGCTTGAGGCTGAATTGATCGCGCATGACGTCCGCAATCAAATCGGCCCATGTGTCGACCCCCGTTTTTGAGGACGGGAATCATTCGTGTTCATAGTACCATATCCCTATATCGAGTAGTTTGGTACCCACGAATACAGTTCTGAATTACCAGGTGCAAAGTGCACGAATAGTCTTACATCGAACTTATTACAATAATAGGCCCTAAGGCAATATCCAGTACATATAGGACCTACTGGTCCGGATACAACTAAAAGCAGAGTTTAGATAAGATTAGCATTCGGAAAGCAGCGGCATGTCGATTGCCACAGGCAACGACCGGGGACTAAGACCTAGTAGACGCCTTCACCTCCATCGCCCACCTGGCAGTAAGCATAGGGGTCCTCCAGTTCTTCGTTTCCTCCATCTGAAGGTTTGTGCATATAGCAAGGGTGAGTACCCAACGTACTCAGCAAGCCGACACGGAATGATGCACATGATAGGTTCATTCAAGGGAAGGCTATGGTTCATTTGCACAAAGCCAATTTTCACAAATCATTTCACAAACCTATTATCTAACCAAGTCAAGTTTTAGTTTCAGAGTATATTAAAACGGCAACGGTTCTGTCTACCATCCATCGTGATTTCCATGGATGGCTTCCCGCCTCCGATTCGTCATGGTTTTCTAGGGAGTCCACCCCTTCTCGCATTTCGAGAGTTGAGTCCACCAGCACACAAAATCATTATGCAATCCCATTCCCATCATTTTAAAATTTACGAGTCTAGCCACGGGAGAAACTTGTCACGCTGCTCATTAACCGCGAGCACGGCTATTCGAATAGATTGATTGACTCACACTACAGTGGATGTACACTTTACCCGTACTCCGTGACTACTCATTGAATGAGCTTTCATCCCTTCATATGGAATGGTCACAGCAAAGCCTTTCGATAACTTTGCTTCGGCAGTACCCGCTCCATGAACTTAAATCCTCTTGCACTCTAGTCATCCTTTCCTAGCAGCGAGAGGAGTTCTGGCGCTCCCGGGGTAAGGGAAAAACTTTCACGACATTCTTATTCATTACTCAACACTTAGGCCGCAACCTTTTCTCAATAACCAGAACCACCTCTTCACTCAAGAACCACCATGCAGGGATACTGCCTCCACTCGGCTATCTACTCCGCTAGATCTATACCCATTCGAGAAGTACGGCTGCACTGGCTTGTTCCAGGTTATAAGTCTCATGGCTCGGTCCTTAATTTACCAGGGGCGGTACTAGCCTTTCCCGGAATCCACCCAAATCCATCCATCCACCCCAGTCCAAAACATTGGTTTTGCACTTTTTGTTTTTCATCAAAACTAATTTCATCATGATCAAGGCAATGTAGCGCTCATGTCTCCACATGCCGTATTTCAACTACCTTCCCAAAGATTGTTGCCCAAGCACGAAGCTTCTTTGTAAAATCATGAGTATGCAAGAATCTAGTATAAGCAGGGCTAAGTATTTTACCGAAGTTAACCTTCGGTCATATCACATCGAAGGTTACAAAGAATAATTCTAATGGTAATCAACATCAAGGCAGGGTATATCAAGCATAGGTACTTATTTGTGTATAGCATGCAATTTGTAATTGAAATCAACATCATTTCGCAAAGTAGGATCAATATGTTAAAGGGAAGTGTTGACTTGCCTTGCTCGCACACTTGTTGGCTGGGGTCTTCAACGTAGTCAGTGCTGGCTCCTTCGGTTGCTATCCGTATGTGCAAAAAATTAATTGAATTTGATCAGAATTCAATAAAATGCCGAGAGATTGAAAAGAATCATAAAAACAACTCCAAACGTTTAGCCTAAAATTCTACTCGAGTTCGAACGAGAGTGTTTGGGATAAAATCCGAGTTAAAAACGAGTTTGAGGTCTTAGGGTTTTCGCAAAATGTCGATCGCATTTAATTTAGAAAATAATTTAAAAATGCTAATCAAAGGGGTTTGTGCTCGAGGTATTGGAGGTTCGAACACCAAAAGAAACATATTTTTAATGGCGGAAAAGAAATAGACAAACTCTGGATTAAAACGACGCGAAACGAAATTTCCGAAAAATCCGATTTCTATTTCCGAATTTGTACCGAGAAAATACACGAGAACACAATATATTCTTGTCCAAATATTTTCCCAAATATTTTCTAAATACTTTTCCTAATTTTCCAGGATTTTTCCCAATTTTTTTATTTTCCCTATTTCTTTTTCTTTTTCTTTTTCTTCTCTTTTTCCTATTCCGTCCTCCTCTACCTGTTCGACCGGTGCTCCTCTCTCTCTCTCCTTCGGCCGGTGGCGCACTAGCGCCGGGGCGGTGGCTCGGGCTTACCGACGGCGACGGCGACGGCAAGGGAGGAGGCGGAGCACCGGCTCACAGCGGCGACGACGCTCGGCGACTGCGGCGGCTTGCGGCGCTTCGGCGACGGTGGCGCATTGCGTCTAGGGTTGCGGCGAGGGGAAAACGGCGAGGGGAAAGGGTGGAGGACGGCGGAAAGGTGGGGGAAAACGGGAGAGTTGGGTCCCATTTATAGGCGCGGCCGGGAGGGAACGGGGAAGGGGGTGGACCGGCGCGGCGGCGGCGGCAGCGCGCGGCGCACGGGTTGGCACGGGCGGTGCGCGGCAACGCGGCGTCGCGCGGGTCCGGCGGGCGTTGGCGCGTGGCGCGCGGGCATGGGGCCGGGCGCGGCGTTGGCGCGTGGCGGCGCGCGGCGCGGGCGGTATGGTGGGTGACGCGCGGCGCGGCGAGGACGGGGTCGGGTACAGCGGGCGCGCGCGGCGGCGCGGCGGGGTTCGGGCACGGCGACGTGAGCGCGCGGCGCGCGATCGGGCGGGCGCGGCACGGCGTAGGCGTGGCGTGGGCCGTGTCGCGCGGGGTAGGGGCCGTACGGCGGCGGGCGACAGCGCACGAAGCGTGTCGCGCGTGTGCGCGGGCCGAGGACCGGGCCGAACACCTTGTGACGTATGAAGCAGTGCAATTTCTGGTTTTTCCCGATTTTAAATTCTAATTTCCAAATTCAATTTTCTTTCACTCTAAAAATTAAAAATAAAAATCTAATATTCACGACATTGGTTTAAAAATATATTTCCAAACTTTTCACCCACTTTTATTATTTAAAAATATATATCACCTTTTTTCATTTAATCCTTTTTCTTAAATTTCATAAATCACAATTTTAATTCTAATTAATTTCTAGACTTTATATAAATCCTCTAAAATATTTTATTTCCCATTTTATTTACTAATTAATATTACGCAATCATCAATTAATGTTTTGTTTCCCTAATATATATTTTTATGAATCCACGTCCTTTTCCTATTTTATTTTTAAATCCTCAATTCTAAACTCCGAGATTTTTCTCCCCAACGGAAATCCAGATCATTTGGTTTTTCTCAAACACCGAGATGAATCGCTCACATATAAATTTATGCAATCAAGCTGGCAAATAAGAAGCGAAAAACTCGATCAAGCAACAACAAGCAGAAAGTGTTTGTGAGTTCCGATTTTTAATTTCCGGTTTTTAAATTCTCCAATTTTCAGGGCGTTACATCATGTCCGATTGTCCTGCTGTATCGACTCATATTGATCATATGGTGCGGGTGCTTGCCGATACAGTGGTGGTGGCGTCTGAGGCCCGTAGTGATGATCTTGATGGCCTCCTTGATACTGGTACTGGAGACGATGGCCAGCGGGAGGCGGCCGATTTGCCGGTGGTGGCATTGGTGGGCCCGGGAACAGCTGTCGGCCACCGGCGTTGTACTGTCTATCCAGGCCAATCTGGGCAACCGGCTCTAATTGCCGATTGTCGTCGAACATGTTGGCGATCTGGTCTTGGGGAAGTGGTCGTTGCCGGTCCAGCATGGTGATCACTGGTCTCGCAGCCGATCCGGACGGATTCGGCTGGTTGAGGACCCCTCCTAGTGACCCTGGTTGTGCTGGTGGTGGAATCAGCCAATTCTGGGTGGCCAATGTCCTGTAACCAGGAAACTGGCCGTCTGTGAAGTAAGTCAGCCCCCGCTACAGTTGGTCGGCTATCTTGGCGTCGACCACGATAGCAATCATATTGTTAAGAGTGTTGACAAGAATGCCACTCTGGTTGACCAGCGCATGGTGCACGGCCGAATCAATTTGGTCTTGCAAAGTATGCAGGCCCGAATCATCCTGTTCTTGAATCGGCTCCTCCGCCTTCTGTTTGTCCTTTGATCCACTGGAGGAGGACGCCTTGAGTTCGCCCATGCTGAATTTGTAGTTTTGGTGCATGGCTCTAGACCTTGTCTGGGTGAACGACTGTAGGTAGTTGGCCTGGAGCTCTTCTACCATCTTTTTGTAGTCGGCTTGTTGTTCAGCCGACAATTGTTTCATCTTCACAGGCATGATTTTGTCCTGAGAAACGTTGGGGCTCTTGAGGTCGACCATCTTGTCGGCTGCGTCGATGCGTCCTAGCCGAGTTGACAGAGATAGTCCCACCGGGCGTGCCAAGAACCATGTTGATGAGAAAATTCTCTCACGCGCTGGCCTGGGAGATCTGCTTAACTCCAGTGCAGGTCCTTCTTGGCTACCTGTGTTGTACAAGGCGTGCCAGTTGGTTTGACCTGTGCTGTACCGTTGCCCGGCAACAGCCCCAAAAGGCTTACTGCTATACAGAATAATCTGCAAGCGCACAGATACCATTGTAGCTTTCACCCAATAGTAATTCAGCGTATCATATCCACAAGGAACATATGTGTACTATAATCTAAGAATAAGATTCATCCAAGGACAACAACTAAATGGTAGGCTTAGGATAGAGAGGATTCCTATTGGTTAATTATCTTAATTTAAGTTAAAGTAAAATTCTATCAATTATTTTGGGCACCGGCTTACCCCAAATGTGCCAAGGTGACTTTGGCCTATAGCTCTATGATGTACCCAAACGTGAAGGATTAGAAATGATGGACAGGGTTGTCACCACCTACCGCCTACCTCTACAACCCGGGAGCACACAATAAACAAAGGTAACCTCTAGCCTACACACCGTGTCTATGCTATTGATTACTATCCTAATCTCGACGCCTTGTTCTAGACAATTAAGGTACTCTACCTAGGTAGAGTGATGTACCCACAATGATGAGAATATATCTTACTTAAATAATAAAAATAAATACCCAAAAAAGTCATGAATACTTACTTATATGAAAGAAGCATCCATTAAGGTACATGATTGAAGAGAGTGCCGACACCTCTGGCACTCCTCTGGAACTTCCCCGCGGAAAACTCCAACATTTGGGGCACCTCTTCAGAGATTCCCCTCACTCTCTTCCTAATGAGGACATCCCTGGTTTGAATATTACCATGCTTATGTTACACATAAACAAGCTAAAGGTGCATATGTCCTATATTAGGTGTACTTATTATGTGTTTGAGCAAACATTACTGCACCATGAGTTTTCTATCTTCTCATTTGTAGAAATACTTGCATGGGTGAAGGAAAGGAGAGCGGGCTCATGAAGTGCTTGGATGATCAAATAAGTTGATCGGTTACCAAACCAAGTTCTACCCCAAGTCTATTCCTACATCATCATGTCACTTTTGGTCCATACAAGGCAAGAGATGAAGTTTTACAAGTTTTGAATTCGGATTTGGGCCTCCTAACACCATCAACTTCAAACAGACCTAGCCACATATATAGAAGGAATCTTAGGGCTCATGAGTACTCGTTGGAAAGCTTATGGAGTCTACTTTCAGATGGTTTTGGTCCCACGTCAAAATTTCTACCGAGCTGTCGGGAATATGCAAAACAAGCCATGTACCTCATCCAGTTTGAGTTTGATTTGGGCCTTGGGCCTTGTAATTGTGTCGTGGGCTAACCCTAGGACGTCCTTAATCCTATTTATTCAGTATCCGTCATTGTTTAGAGTTAGTTTTTTCATAAATTATTCTGCCATTACAGTTTTACCGTTAGTTCGGTTTGTGGAACCCCAATTTGTGAGATTCATCTTATATTCGCAATATATTCAGATTGCATTTTCTACTCTCTTGCTTGTGTTCCTGATTCGCTTACAGGAGACAGCCATATCGGTGAGGTCAACCGTGTTTTGGCTCAGATGATAACCAACAAAGGGGTGGTGTAGTGATTGCAAGAGGTTCTGTCATCCTCTTGGAGCCTTTGGATCATCAACGCCGAGTCTCCACAATCGACTTATCAATACCTATCGGAAGATCGGGACCCTAGTTTATCATGACTTCCTATATTCTAAACACTACTAAAGTGTATCCTAAGTATGAAAGTTAGTAGTACTCCACTTGTTGTGTGTCTTGCAAATGGAATGAGCACCTCCTTTTTATAGCCCTCCTATGATGGTTATTATGGCGGTTGTGAGGTTGGTTCACCAACAACCGTCATAGGGCATGAACTAGGGCCCTCCACGTGAAAGGTGGGGATGAGTGAGAACAAGGGTGGTTCGGCCAAACCTTGGTTCAGCCGACCCCCTAGCACTGACATACTCCCTCTCCTTAGTTTGAGTCACTCTCCAGAGGGCCCTTATGGCAAGGATTGACCGTTGAATTAGGTACTTAAGGACCGTCAACCTAGGCCGACAGATAGGAGAACTCCAGTTCAGCTTGATTAATAGTGTAATATGTTACACTAATAATTGTGAACCTCCTGCCTAAGTCATAACTAACAACCAACCAAAATTAATTTATGGATATTTCATATTTCTACAATTCTACTACTCCTCAGATATTGTACCAATCATTTTAATATGTATCTACTGGGCTGTTGATTCAATAAGTTGTTTGTGCCTAAACTGTTTGTTCAAGGATTATACAGTAGTTGTTAACTCTATGTTTTACCGGACAATCTCGCGTTCATAGATTTTTTTAGTATTAGAAAACTATGGACTTGGTAATAAAATTATCACTTAGGTACAAGCTTAGTACCAAGTTAACTGTAATACTACAACATTCATAACTTCAATATACCAGCAGCGTTAGGGATTAAAAAGTTTTGTGATAATTTTAATATTAAATAAGTAGTGTTGTTATGCATTGCCTTAAATATATAGTGATTGCAGCGTAGTGGTCAATCGTGTGTAAATAGTTAGATGATACTGAGTGTGGCCTACCTGATAAATGGCGTGAAAACAAGACCACAAGGTGGATCTTATAAAATAAAGTCTTGTAAAAACTATAGAGGGGAAGGTACAAGCTCCACGAGGTAGGCCTTTTGGACCAATGGGCCACATCATGCCCATGTACGCCACTACTCACTTGCTTTCTTTCATTTATACCATACCGTGTCTATCAAACCAGAGTGTGACCAATTAATTAGTTTCTGCTAGCCTCTTTGTTGCATTGGATGTTTTGATATTTAAAAATTAAATATGGCAAAGTCATTTATCAATATACATTGTACAGTATATCAAATATATGCTCATTCATTAGACTATATCTCTCCTCCTAGCTAGCTGCAATTGTAACAAGGTCACTATGATTAATTTGTGAAAACTGACCAGCTCTATAGGTACGATAGAGGAAAATTCATTTATCAATATACATTGTATATTTTTTGAATTGTCAAATATATGGTCACTAGTGATACTGTGAGATATGACAGCTAACTTTCATGCCAGTGAATATATATCATATCTTTGCAATGTGTCCTATATTTATGAATTTTGCACTATAAATATGTGCAGTCTAGGTCCATTTTTCTCAACAACAATTCAAAGTTACTCTACACCGAAAGTTTGCAATGCCGTCCCCCCCCCTATGCTTGTTGTGGATGATACCCATGTTAATCACTATGTTGTTTCCATGGCCTTAATGCACCATAACGTCCGAGGTTCTTTGCTTTGCAAGTTTCCATGATTTTGACTGTTGTTAAGTAAGTGTTTCCATGTTTGATATCTTCTGCCATTCTTTTCAATTGTTGTTAACTAAATGTTGCCATGTTTGATATATGCAGTGACTGCAGTAGAAAGCGTCTTGCAAGCGCTGATTTTTATGGACTCGGTAAATTAAAAGTTCTCTACTTGTTTATTAGGTAATGTTATTTGCATGCCATATAACAATATTTATCTCTGCTGGACACAATAACATGATGTGAACATGATTGTTAGTGACTACTGTATGCCAGAGATGACGGCTATGACTTACTGAAGTGAAGGTGCGTACAATAGTGTCATGGTCTCATAGATTGGAGTATAGTGTTA
Source organism: Oryza australiensis (assembly GCA_019925245.2). NCBI lineage: Eukaryota > Viridiplantae > Streptophyta > Magnoliopsida > Poales > Poaceae > Oryza > Oryza australiensis. The sequence continues at coordinate 2,833,085 of JAIFGZ020000436.1, forward strand.
ATATTCATCATATATATTTTATAATGTTTGTACCAAATATTTTTACATGTTTAAAATGGACTTGTTTTTACTTACATAAATCACCTAAGCTTACACATCTCCCGGTGGTAATTGCTTCCTCTGATAACATCCTAGAAAGGATCAGAAAGTAAGTATGAATACATAATGAATACATATACCGTGATTTCCTTAGTTGATAGATTCTCAATCTGAGCATGTGGATCCTAATATGTGTTCCCTTTTCCTTCCTTTTTTTCCTTGTTGAAGGTGCTTGGATGGAGGAGCAAAGTATTATATTCTGAAGCAAGTCAAGATTGTTGATGTGCCTCGTATTCTGAACTATATATGATTGGCAAGATGAAATAAAGTTTTGTGTTAAGATTACCTAGCATTTATGTACTTTGTTTGTGATTACCTAGATATTTATATACTTTGTTTTCTATATTATGAAGCAAAATTTATTTGCTACCAAATGGAAATTAATGACAATTATCTGGAATCAAAGATAAGAACTCGATAATACTTCTGGTGCCTTTTTTCAAAGAATACTGTTCTATGACATGGTTTTTTTACCGGAATTTATCACATGGTATTGTGTTGTTTTAACCAATCAATCACTTTAAGAGATGTGTTTAAACAATTAGACATATAAAGAGGGGATGAAGATTAACACTTCATCTCTCTACTCCTTATTTTCCAATGGTTGGTGTCAAACATAAATAGGATATGATGCATTCATCATGTCCTCATACAACAGTCCATGCAACATATGTATAATTAAAAGGGTGGACTTTCCTCATAGAGTGGCGAGTGGCCCTACTATTGTTATTATTGACACACTTCTTGATACATGTGCAATACTAAAATATTACGAGAAATAGTTTGTTTGAAGAATGGAAATACATTTGAATTCTGTTTACCTCCATAATGTATCCAAACAATGACACACTGCTGGGCAAAGCATCTTTGTCCCGGTTTGTAACCCTTTTAGTCTTGGGTTTCAAACCGGGACAATGAAAGTGGGATTAAAGATACCTGTCTTTATACCCGGGTGAAATAACCGGGATAAAAAAAAGATCTTTAGTCCCGGGACTAAAAATATAGGCGCTAGTAAAAAGTTTTTTCATTGTCTTTTTCCATTGTTTTTTGCTGCTCCTAGCCAAATTCCAAATGACATCCGACCCATCACAAATTGACATCCCCAAATAACATCTAAAGATCACAAATTCCCATATCACACATTCGCATATCAAATTCACTCACATATGAAATTCACAGAGTTCTTGAAAAATAAAAATGAACATCTCTTAAAAAAACAATGAACATCGGGAGAGGGAGAGGTAGAGGCCGCCGGGCCACTGCAGATGCTGCGCCGCCTAGCCACCGCCGCGTTGCTCGCACCGCCTTACCGCCGCCACGCCGCTACGCCGCCGGTCCGCCACCGAGACGCCGGATCCAGCCGCCGCCGCCGTCGCCCGATCTGGAGGAGGAAGGAGCCGGGCCGTGCCGCAACCCTCCGCTGCCCGCACCGCCGCCGCCCGCACCGCCCCGCCCCGCCGTTTGCTGCCACCCACACCGTCCCGCCTCCATGCATATGTCGCAAGTGAGGGAGAGGGAGAGGGAGAGAGAGAGAGAGGAGGAGAGAGAGAGCTGAGAAGGAGAGGGAGAGAGAGGGAGCAGATAAGGCTGACGGCGCGAGAGACGAGGAGATAAGGCTGACGATTTTTTGTCCCGGTTGATATAAAAAATCAGGACAAATGTTGATTTTTAGTCCTGATTGGTAATACCAACCGGGACTAAAAATAATGGGGTCTGACAACAGTATGCAGATTTTTTAGAACCGGAACTAAAAACAAACTTTTATCCCATCGCACTTTTAACCGGGACAAAAAATATTTTTCAGTCTTGGTTCGTATTGGAACTAGGACTATTGTGGATTTTAGTCAGTGAAGCAAAGATCATTTTAACACATGATAAAATGGTGGTAGAAGGATGCATGGGACATTCATCATTTCTCCTTTTCTATGAGATGGTCGATGAAAGGTGTTTGATTTGGAGTAACTACTAGTAAGAACAATTTTATTGGACATCATACTGTGCATACCTCGCCTATGACCCTACAGTACGCCCCTTTGTATTTTTCGCACACATCGCCTGGTGTGGACCCTAGCAAGCGCCATGTGCCCTGGTCACTTGAATTCCCCCTTCACACGCATGATGTGCCAACAAGCCCCTACAACCCATGCAAGGAGGCGTTGGGTCTACGCCTAGATGGTTTGTGATTAATAGCATGGGCTGCAAGCCCTGGCTGGATTGCACGTTGGCCTTGCTAGGCAAAGCATGGCCTCGTGTCTAGGCTATCCTCTAAGGTCTAGTATTGCTTAATGATGTTGTGTATTGATCGCTAGAATCCATCTCTTGAGTACTTCTTTTGTTTTATATTATAAAATATTTTGAATTTGTTCTCGATCAAACTTTTTAAGTTTGACAAAATTTATATAGAAAAATATAGCAATATTTTAATACCAAATATACTATAAAAATATATTCAATGACGAATTTAATAAAATTAATTTGGTTTTTATATAAGTTGCTACGTTTTTTATATATAAACTTGGGCAATAAAAAAAGTTTGACCTGCGACAAACCCAAAACGTATTATAATATGAAATTGAGGGTGTATTTGTTAAAGGAGACACACTTACAATTGTGTGTGTGGTGCGTGCGCGTATATACGTCTTCCATACAATCGTAAAACAAAGGACGATTTCTATATTTGCCATATCATAAAAAATACAAAAGGAGTGAAGGATGCCTTCTATAGTGGGAGCATGAGAAAATTGACATTTTGCCGCCCGATTCATGGGGCTTTGATAAAATGGCTTCTCTCCCGTCGTCAATGAGCTCATAGAACCTCAAACACACGGAAAGGAGAGAGAGCTCTAGGGCAGGGGCATAATAGTCCTTTCGCATGGCTAATATATGCAAAATAGTCCAAAGTGGTAAATCATCAAGGTGCAGTGGCAATAAAATGAGTGGCATTTTATGAGTTACAATGTACAGGGAGGCCTTTTATTGAAGCCCCTAGCAAATCTTAATTTTCTTGAGTTGGTATAGGTGGAAAAAAACAAAAAAAACTCTCATATATCTTTGACTTGACTTGACTCTCATATAATCGTAAGGTATTTCTATTGTTCAGTCCATTAGTACTGGATTGTAACATCAAGGACTTTGTTCAGAAGTTTTCATGGCTCTTAGACTTTCTTGATCACTTAAGTGTTTGTTATCTGGTTATCTGATCAACTCCTCTAGTTTATAAGTGTGATGTTTTGAACATTTTAACCTTTTGCCATCCATGGACTATCCAAGCGGTAATCTCAAACTTTCTTTTTTGATTAATTAATAATAGGTTCATGGTAGCATATACTTCTTTAATTTCAAATTACTCATCATCATATCTTAATAAAAATAGTTGTAGTTATAGGTTTATGGTAAGTCAAATGTATCTATCTTTAACTATTATTATTATTTTTGAAATTCGTGTTGTTTAACAACATGTGAATTATCTATTATAAAAGTGTGAGTGCCATAGATATGAGATACCCTATATGTGTGTATTTAGCTTGGTGGGCCCACCATAAACCACGTCGTGTATGGAAACAAGTCTCATGCATATGGCAAAAGTTCTTAGAAATAGTCCCAGATCAGGAAAGAGAAACATAGTCCTATTTGGGCCTAGCCAAGACTATTCAGATCATATCCATATTTGGCTATCTAATTATACTTGGATAATGTAACACCTTGAAAATCAGAGAATTTAAAAACCAGAAATTAAAAATCGAAACTTACAAAAACTTTGTTGCTTCTTGATCGTGTTTATTGTTTCTTATTTGTCAGCTTGGTTGCATAAATTTATATGTGAATGATTCATCTCGGTGTTTGAGAAAAACCAAATGATTTGGATTTCCGTTGGGGAGAAAAATCTCGAAGTTTAAAGTTAGGAATTTTAAAATAAAATAGGAAGTGGGTGGATTCATAAAAATGTGGGTTTGGAAAATAAAATATTAATTAGTGATTTTGGAATATTAATTAGGAAATAAAATGGGCAATAAAATATTTTAAGGGATTTATATAAAATCTAGAAATTAGTTGGAATTAAAAATGATGATTTATGAATTTAAGAAAAGGATTAAATTAAAGATGGTGATATATATTTTTAAATAAATAAAAGTGGATGAAAAGTTTGAAAGTATATTTTTAAATTAATTTTGGGAATACTATATTTTTTATGGAATTTTTAGAGTGAAAGAAAATAGAAATTGGAAAATGAAATTGAAAATCGAAAAATCGAAAGACGCACCGTTCAATAGGTCACTAGGTGCTCGATGCCGTACGGCCCCGCCTCGCGCCCGCGCGCGCGCCGCCGCCGTACCGCGTCCGCGCCCGCACCGCACCCCGCCCAGCTCGCCCGCACGCCGCGCCCGCCCGCCGCGCCATGCGCCGCTTCCGCCACACGCCGCCCGCCGCACGGCCCATGCCCGCGTTCGCCACCCGTCGCCCGCCGCGTCCTGCACCCCGCGCGCGCCCGCCACCCATCGCCGCCGTACCCCAACCCCGCCCGCGAACTCGCCACGCGCCGCCGCCCGCGCTTGGCCCCGTGCGTGCCCGTGTTCCGTGCGCCGGCCCCACTCACCCGCGCGTCGCGTGCGCCACCGCCGTACCATGCGCCGGACCCCCTTCTCCCCGTTCTTTCCCCCGGCCATGCCTATAGAAAGGGCCCCTCTCCCCTCTCGTTTCCCCCACCTCACCGCCGTCCATCCACTCTCCTCGCCGATTTTTTTCCCAAGCGCCATCGCCGCAACCCTAGCCGCCGTGCGCCCGCCGCCGCAAGCCCCACCGCCGTGCGCCGGAGCTCCACCGCCCTCCGAGCGTCGCCGTCGCTGGTAAGCCCGAGCCGCCACCCCTTCCCCTCGCTTGCGCCGATTGCCGGCTGCGAGAGAGAAAGAGAGAGCAGAGCCGGTCAAAGTTGGCGGGTTGATGAATAGTAAAAGAGAAAAAAAGGAAAGAAAAGAAAAAGAGAAGGAAAAAAGTAGAAAAAATAGGGAAAAATTTTGGAAAAATAGGAAAAGTGTTTAGGAAATATTTGGAAAAAATATTTAGGAAAAAATATATTGTTTTCTCGTATATTTTCTCGGAGCAAATTCGGAATTTGAAATCGGACTTTCCGGAGATTTCGTTTCGCGTCGTTTTAATCCGGATTTTGTTTATTTCTTTTCCGCCATTAAAAATATGTCTCTTTTAGTGCTCGAACCTCCAAAACCTCGAGTACAAAACCCCCTTGATTAGAATTTCTAATGTTATTTTCTTAGTTAAATGTGATCGACGTTTTGCGAAAACCCTAGGGCATCAACTCGTTTTTAAACTCGGATTTTATCCTAACAACTCTCGTCCGAACTCGAGTAGAATTTTAGGCTAAACGTTTGGAGTCGTTTTTATGGTTCTTTTCGATCTCTCGGTATTTTATTGAATTCTGATTGAATTCAATTGATCTTTCGTACGTACGGATAGCAACCGAGGGAGCAAGCACTGACTACGTTGAATACCCCGGCCAACAAGTGTGCGAGCAAGGCAAGTCAACACATCCCTTTGAACATATTGATCCTACTTTACGAAATGATGTTGATTTCAATTACAAATTGCATGCTATACACAAATGAGTACCTATACTTGATATACCCTGCCTTGATATTGATTACCCTTAGAAATATTCTTTGTAACCCTCGATGTGATACAACCGGAGGATATCTTCGGTAAAGTGCTTAGCCACGCTTATACTAGACTCTTGCATACTCATGATTTTACAAATAAGCCTCGTGCTTGGGCAACTATCTTTGGGAAGGTAGTTGAGATACGGCAGGTGGAGACATGAGCGCCATATTGCCTCGATCATGTTGAAGATAGTTTTGATGGAAAAATGAAAATACAAACCAATGTTTTCAGACTGGGGCGGATGGATGGATTTGGGTGGTTTCCGAGAAAGGCAAGTACCGTCCCTGGTCAATTAAGGACCGAGCCATGAGACTTACAACTTAGAGCGAACTAGTACAACCGTACTTCTCAAATGGGTATAGACCTAGCAGAGTAGATACCGAGCGGAGGCAGTATCCCTGCATAGTGGTTCAGGTGTAAGTGTTGAGTTAGGGACCTACCAAGGGTAGTGTGTCCGTGATTGTGATGAGACAAAAGGCCTTTATGTGAATGATAACCTGAACCTAACGATGACTTAGAGATTAAGTGAGTTTCTCTCTTACCTCGGAAATGCCAGAACTCCTCTCACTGCTAGGAAATGACAGCTAGAGTGCATGAGGACTTAAGTTCATGGAGCGGGTACTACCAAAGTGAGGTTATCGAAAGGCTTTGCCGTGACCGTCCCATATAGAGGGATGTAAGCTCATTCAATGAGTAGTCGCGGATTACGGGTAAAGTGTACATCCACTGTAGTGTGAGTCAATCAATCTATTCGAATAGCCGTGCTCACGGTTAATGAGCGACGTGACAAGTTTCTCCCGTGGCTAGACTCATAAACTCTAAAATGATGGGTTGGTATGCATAATGATTTTGTATGCTGGTGGACTTAACTTCTCGACCTGCGAGAAGGGATAGATTCCCCAGAAAACCATGACGAACCGGAGATGGGAAACCATCCTTGGTATCACGATGGATGGCAGACAGAACCATCGCTGATTTAATATATTCTGGAACTAAAACTTGACTGGCTAGATGTTAGGTTTGTGAAATGATTTGTGAAAATTGGCTTTGTGCAAATGAACCTTAGCCATCCTTTGAATGACCCTATCATGTGCACCATTTCGTGTCGGCTTGCTGAGTACGTTGGGTACTCACCCTTGCTATACGCACAAACTTCAGATGAAGGAAACAAAGAACTGGAGGACCCCTATGTTTACTACCAGGAGGAATGAAGACTATGGAGCGCGCTAGGTCTTAGTCCCCAGTCGTTGCCTGTGGCAATCGACATGCCGCTGCTTTTCATCTGCTAATCTCATCTAAACTCTGATTTGGTTGAATTCGGACCAGTAGGTCCTATATGTATTGGATATTGCCTTCAGGCCTATTATTGTAATAAGTTTCATGTAAGACTATTCGTGCACTTGCACCTGGTAATTCAGAACTGTATTCGTGGGTACCAAACTACTCGATTCAGGGATATGGTACTATGAACACAAATGATTCCCGTCCTCAAAAACGAGGGTCGATAGAGCTGGTATCAGAGCAGTGCGACTGTAGGATAAGACCAACTGGCGCCCTACCCCTAAATAGCTGGTTAAAGGGACATATCCCTACATAGGATTATTTTTGCAAATACAAACTATTTTCACAAAATAAATATATTTTCCCTCATACCCTTATCCTCGTCTCCTTTGCTCAAATTGTTTGGATATTGTCCCTCTCTGACCCTAAATTACTTCCAAAACAGATGTCGGACCATGTCGGAGTTTGGGAGATCAAAGTTCCGCTGGAAGAGGGATTCGTGTCTCAACTCCAGCTATTGCTACGGTGCCTAAGGTACCCAGATGCACCCACCTACCGGATTAGGAGACATGGCACCGAAGGACACCCGGTATGGGAAGCCGCGGTTTCGGTTGAGGCCCGTATAGGGAGAGAGACACCCTATTGCTTCCACACTCGTTACCACAGAGATCTGGTAGAAGCAGCTCTTCAGGACGCAGCCCGCGAGGCATTCCTTCGCCTCAACTCCATTCACCGTGCTGAGCTTACCGTGACTGAGTTCATACACCATCCCTACCGGGAGGAAGGCAACCCAGTCTGCACCGTGGAGGCCACCCCCTGATGCTGTAATCCTATGGTTACCCGTCTGTCTCGCTGGGCAGAAACAGCGGATGACTGCTATGAAGAGGCATTGCTCGAGATCGACGACCAGCAGCGACGCCTCAATGATCTGGTCGAGGAACACCAAAACTGTGGAAATCGGATCGACTTGCTGAAGACCCAGCTGCAGGCTAACGGTGCCCAGTACGAGCAGCTCTCTGATCGTTATGTGGCCCATGAAGAAGCCTTGGTTGAGTTGGAGGAACAGCTTAGGAAGAGCAAGCAACAGGTCGGCTAGCTGGAAGAGCAACTTCGCTCCAACCCTGTCCCCGCCGCTGGTACTTCCACTGAAGCTGCACCAACACCCCCTGCCCCTGTGCCCGACCACTACTACCTCATGACTCCAGCATGCTTGAACACCTTTCAAGCCATGATGGAGCAAGCCTTCATGTTGAGCACAGAGTCAGGACCGTACCTGATCGACCCCACTGCTGCTACTGTTAATGATATGCCCTAGAGGCAACATAGAGATGTTGGATATCATTGTCAATGTTTATGTATAAATGAATAAAGTGTTATTCAGTTCCATGAAATAGACATCTTGTATTGATCAATAAGTACGTGACTTATTTATGAGATTCTTTATGCATGAATCTATTTCTAAATGATCCCTGATCATATATCATATTATTGGAACTAATATGATTCTAAAATCGGCATGTTTATTGATTGGTGATCATGTCTCATAGATCATGGGTATGGAGATACCAATTCAATAAACATGGACACATGTGTTAGAGAACACATTGTTAGATAGACCCACCATGAGACACTACAGGAATTAATGTGCCATTAGTTGGTCTCAGGTAGTGTTGGTACAAAGTCCTTAGACCTGAGATCACCATGGATTCCAACATGTGTAGTAGCCTACTTTGGGACTACCAAACGCTATTCCGTAACCGGGTAGTTATAAAGGTAGTTTTCGGGTTTGCTATGAAACATGGAGTGGGATGTGAGTGATCAAGATGAAATTTGCCCCTCCTTTGGAGAGATATCTCTGGGCCTCTCGAGGTAATGGATTATGGAAATGCATGGCCATGCTAAGTTGATTGAGGAGTCAATCAACAGACAGATCATCCAATACGGTTCGAGTGAATGGTTAAGCTATTGAAGGGATGGCACACATCTTGCCTATAGCTTAATTAGTATCGTGAGGCAAAGGGATTTGTGTACACATTACAGGTTCGAGCCGATATTATATTCTTGTATACTATGGTGTCAATATCCGCGCTAGGCGCCGCTGTGATGACAGTCGGCCGAGTTGGACTCGAGCCGACGATCAGCTAAGTTAGACTATAGCCGAAACCAAGTATACCTAAACCTACAGGGTCGCACGCTTAAGGGGATAAGAACAGCATTCGAGTTGGACTCGGATACGGCTCGATCGGATAGGTATCCGATCGGATAGAGTCCTATGGTCTTACAACGTATGGGTGGCCAACTCTATGAGATTCGGATAGGATCCGATTCAAAATAGAGTCCTGATCGGCCACTAATCCCAGTCGGCCAACTCTATATAAACGGGTGAGAGGTGGAGAGCTGCAGTACGTCAATTGAATTGCATTGCGCCGAAATCAATCTGATCACACGCGGCTTTAGAAGTCGGCGAGATCAATCTCCACAGAAACCCTCCCCACTTTCGAGCCAAACCCTAGCCTTGCATCGCGTGCTAGCACACGGGTGTTCGGTGTTCTGTCCCCGAACGTGTGGATACCGGTAGAGGCGCTGCTACCTTGCGCATTGTTGATCGGCTACGAATCGGCTGCAATCGGAGCAACGCGACTGCGGTAGATCGGCGACGAGAATGCGCGGGCTGCGACATCGGCGAATCGGCTGATTGGTGAATTGGTTGTCCCTGGGAATCGGCTATCATCGGCCAGCACAGTTCCAGATTGGATAGTCCTGATTGGCTATTTCCGCCGCATACTCCAATCGGTAACGATCTATCGGCCCTTACTTGCAAGTGCTCCTGGTTTGCACGGTAGAAAAGTTCTGTTTTCAGCTAGCATAGCCTCTGCGTAACCCTTCATTGGAACCCACCTCGATTTCTACGGCTGTACCATCCGAGCCTGGTTCGGGAGAGGATAACCCCATCCAGATCAACACTGACTCCGAGTCCGAGATAGAACCTATGGAGATCAAGTGGGAGCTCAGTGATACAGATCCATCAGAGGAGAAAGCTCCTACTCGCCGCATGACACTCACCGGAGGTCCTATTACCCTCAGGACTGCCCGGAAGAGTACCAGGCCGCCAAGCAGGAAGGTCGGACATGACTCCGAGGCCACTACCTCTGAGCCATGGGAACTTCGATTTGCCCCGGCCAAGGATCACCCCCTCCCAGCACCTGGATCATGCGGATGGCTGGATGACTAGTTGGATACCAGCAGCAGCCCTGGTCTTGCTTTGGATGGAGTTAAGACAGCAATGACCAAGCCCCCTACCCTTTTATGTATGAGACCCTAGAACGATGTCAGTAATGTTGTATTGTGTCGTATGGACTATACAAGTCCAATGTATCCCTCTGATGTAACATTTAAGAACTAATAATGAAGTTCTATGTTATGTCCTAAATGAGTTTATTCCACCAAGCTTGCTTTGAAAGATCACTACAAACAACTCAAAGAAAATTCCTTAGTATCGCGACGTTAGCAAAGCGAGTCTCTTACCTTATCCCCATTGTTCAGATGGCGCATCGGCGCAGAGCCCCAACAGCTCCCGAGAACCCGCCAGAGCCTAACCCTTCCACCCTAGCAGAAGTCATGGCTTTGCAAACCCAATTGCTGCAAGCTATCGCCGATAACCAAGGACAGCGTGAAGGATCAAACCTCGGTGAATTTATGAGGGCAAAGCCGCCGACATTCTCCTCGGCAGTTGAACCCATGGACGCTGAAGATTGGCTGAGGGTAATAGAAAAGAAGCTGACTCTCGTCCGAGTACGGGAAACTAACAGAGTCGTCTTCACCACCAATCAGCTAGAAGGACCCGCAAGTGACTGGTGGGACACCTACAAGGAAACACGGGCTGAAGATGTCGGTGAACCCACATGGGAAGAGTTCACGGCTACCTTCCGTGAAAACTTCGTACCTGTCGCGGTTATGAGGATGAAGAAGAACGAGTTTCGCAGGTTGCACCAAGGCAACACCCCGGTACAAGAGTACCTTAACAAGTTTACCCAGCTTGCCCGTTACGCCACAAGCAATCTGGCAGACGAAGAGGAAAAGATGGACAAGTTTATCGAAGGACTGAACGACGAGTTAAGAGGACCGATGATTGGTCAGGACCACGCCAGCTTTCAGAGCCTCATCAACAAGGTCGTAAGGCTTGAGCATGACCAAAGGACGGTTGAAAACAACCGGAAGAGAAGGCTTGCAATGGCCCGCGCAATTCAAGCAACGCCTCAACGACCCAAAGGAGCAACCCCGTCAGGTTGGAAGCCAGCCATTGTAGCAACCCATCGCCCTGCCGCACCCGGCAATGTCAGCAGGCCACCTACAACCCCGTCTCGCACTCCTGCACCTACCTTAACAGCCCCAGGAGCCAGGAATGTCAACTGCTTCAATTGCGGAGAGCTTGGGCATTATGCCAACAGCTGTCCTAAGCCGCGCAACACCCCCAACCGCACCAGAGCCAATGCCGTTGCAGTACGAGGAACCCCTGCTCCAGCACCTGGACGCAGTTTGTTCAGAACGCCCCAACCAAAGGAAGCTGCAACCGGATTCCGCCGTGGTCAAGTCAACCATGTGCGTGCTGAGGAAGCTCGGGAGGACCAAAGCATGCTAATGGGTATGTTTTCTATCCATTCCACACCAGTTAAAGTTTTGTTTGATTCTGGAGCTTCGCATTCATTTATATCGTCAAGAATAAGCAAAGAGCACAATTTGCACCGAGTGGACCTTAAGAGACCTATGGTAGTACACTCACCCGGGGGAGATGTGACCATACCCCATGCGTGCATCAATGTGCCCATTCGGATCAAGGACGTGGTATTCCTGTCCAACCTTATGGTTTTGCCGCCCCAAACCTTGGACGTTATACTAGGAATGGATTGGTTAACCAAGAACCTAGGGGTATTAGACTGTGGACGAAGAGAAGTTACCCTATCTACCCCATGGGGATCACCAATGAAAGTAGCCATAGACCAAGACCCTATGCTCTGTGACCGAGCTACGGGAATATTCACCATGCTACCCATAGATGGAATGCCAATAATCCAGGACTACCCAGATGTATTTCTTGAAGAATTACCAGGAATGCCCCCAGATCGAGACATAGAGTTCATTATTGACCTCATGCCTGGTACCGCCCCCATAGCTAAGAGACCCTACCGGATGCCGGTGAACGAATTGGAGGAGCTTAAGAAGCAGATAAGGGAACTGCAAGAGAAAGGCTTCGTACGCCCTAGTTCTTCACCGTGGGGAGCCCCAGTATTGTTTGTTAAGAAAAAGGATGGAAGCATGAGAATGTGCATAGACTATCGGTCATTGAATGAGGTTACCATTAAGAACAAGTACCCATTACCTCGGATCGACGACCTGTTCGATCAACTCAAGGGAGCCCGAGTGTTCTCAAAGATCGATCTTCGATCTGGATACCATCAGCTAAAAATCCAGACTGAGGATATACCCAAGACTGCGTTCTCTACACGCTACGGCTTGTACGAGTTCACAGTAATGTCTTTTGGACTGACCAATGCCCCGGCCTACTTCATGAACCTCATGAACAAAGTATTTATGGTGTATTTGGACAAGTTCGTGGTAGTGTTCATTGATGATATCCTCATCTACTCCAAGGATGATGAAGAACACGCAGAACACCTGCGCTTGGTACTAGAGAAGCTGCGAGAGCATCAGCTATATGCCAAATTTAGCAAGTGTGAATTTTGGCTTAAGGAAGTAGCTTTTCTGGGACATATGATCTCAGCAGAGGCGTAGCAGACCCCGCCAAGGTCGAAGCCGTTACCAAATGGAAAGCACCCGATCGGTAATGAGGTTAGAAGTTTCTTGGGATTACTGGATATTACCGACGGTTTATAGAAGGATTCTCTAAGATAGCCTGACCCCTGACCCAACTATTGAAGAAGGAAAAGAAGTATGCATGGACTGAGCAGTGTCAACAGGCATTTGACCAGCTCAAAGAAAAGTTAACCACCGCTCCGATCTTAGTCCTACCGGACAACCGAAAAGACTTCGTTATATATTGCGATGCATCTCGACAAGGATTAGGAGGCGTGTTGATGCAAGAAGGGAAGGTTGTGGCTTATGCCACAAGACAACTGCGACCTCACGAGGAGAACTATCCCACCCATGACTTAGAATTGGCCGCAGTAGTGCATGCCTTGAAAATTTGGAGGCACTACCTGATCGGAAACCATTGTGATATATACACGGACCACAAGAGCTTGAAGTATTTCTTTACCCAGACGGATCTTAACCTACGCCAGAGAAGATGGTTGAAACTGATCAAGGACTATGACCTAGGGATCCATTATCACCCTGGCAAGGCCAATGTCGTAACCAACGCTTTGAGCCGCAAAGCCCAGTGCAACCAACTAAGGATGGAGTATATGGCCAACGAGCTTCAAGAAGAGATAGCTCGGCTTAACCTGCAGTTGATTCCTTAAGGACAACTGAGTTCGCTGGAGATACAACCTCTCCTACGAAGTCAGATTAAGGGAGCCCAGAAGGATTGTGAGGAAGTCCAGCTAATCAAGGAACGCATGGCTGAAGGACTAGCCAAGGAATTCACAACCGACGACGATGGAACCCTATAGTATCGAAAAAGGATTTACGTACCCGAGAAAGGCGGATTGAGGAAGCTAATCTCGAAGGAAGTCCATGAGTCAGCATACTCGCTACACCTGAGCAGCACCAAAATGTACCAGGATTTGAAAATAGAATACTAGTGGCCCAACATGAAAAGAGACGTAGCGGAATACGGGCCATATGCGATGTATGCCAACGAGTTAAGGCTGAGCATCAGCGATCGTCAGGATTGCTACAACCACTCAAGATCCCTGAGTGGAAATGGGATGAAATAGGCATGGACTTTATAGTAGGACTACCCAAAACTGCTACCGGATACGATTCCATTTGGGTGATCGTGGATAGACTGACCAAGACTGTCCGATTTATCCCGGTCAAGACTCGGTATAGCAGCGCCAAATTGGCCGAGCTGTACATGTCCAGAATCGTGTGCCTACATGGAGTACCCACAAGGATTGTGTCAGACCATGGCACTCAGTTCACATCTCACTTTTGGGATAAGTTTCACGAGGCGTTGGGAACTCACCTCGCCTTCAGTACTGCTTATCACCCTCAGACAGATGGACAAACCGAGAGGACGAACCAAGTCCTAGAGGATATGCTAAGAGCCTGTGCGTTGGATTTTACTAAGGACTGGGAGAAATGCCTGCCCTACGCAGAGTTCTCCTATAACAACAACTACCAGGCTAGTCTGAAGATGTCACCGAACGAGGCCTTGTTTGGACGAAGATGCCGCACTTCGGTTATGTGGTCGGAGACCGGTGAATGAGCCGTATTTGGACCAGACATCATTAGGGAGGCCGAAGAGAAAGTTCGACTGATAAGAGATCGGCTTAAGGTAGCCCAGTCTCGGCAAAATAGCTATGCGGACACTCACCGAAGAGAGTTGGAATTCAAAGTAGGTGACTTTGTGTACCTGAAAGTTTCGCCACTAAGAGGAACCAAGAGGTTCAAGGTCAAAGGAAAACTGGCGCCAAGATATGTTAGACCCTTCCCGATAAGCGCCAGAAGAGGCGAAGTGGCCTATCAACTGGACCTACCGGAAAATCTTTCCGATGTACACCCTGTCTTTCACGTGTCTCAATTGAAGAAATGTTTGTGAGTACCGGAAGAACAAATACCCTCGAAAGACGTCCTTATCAGTGAAGACCTCACATACCCCGAACACCCTGTAAAGATTTTGGACGAACCTGAGAAGAAGACTAGGACCAAAACGTGGCGAATGTACAAGGTGCAATGGAGCAATCACACTAAAGATGAAACCACTTGGGAAAAAGAAGACTTTTTGAAGACCGAGTACCCGAACCTATTCTGCGAATGGTAAGAAATCTCGGGGACGAGATTTATTGTTAGGGGGGTAGGTTTGTAACGCCTTGAAAATCGAAGAATTTAAAAACCGGAAATTAAAAATCGAAACTTACAAAAACTTTTTGCTTGTTGCTTCTTGATCGTGTTTATTGCTTCTTATTTGCCAGCTTGGTTGCATAAATTTATATGTGAACGATTCATCTCGGTGTTTGAGAAAAACCAAATGATTTGGATTTCGTTGGGAGAAAATCTCGGAGTTTAAAGTTAGGAATTTTAAAATAAAATAGAAAGTGGGTGGATTCATAAAAATGTGGGTTTGGAAAATAAAATATTAATTGGTGATTGTGGAATATCAATTAGGAAATAAAATAGGCAATAAAATATTTTAAGGGATTTATATAAAATCTAGAAATTAGTTGGAATTAAAAATGGTGATTTATGAATTTAAGAAAAGGATTAAATTAAAGATGGTGATATATATTTTTAAATAAATAAAAGTGGGTGAGAAGTTTGAAAGTATATTTTTAAATTAATTTTGGGAATACTATATTTTTATGGAATTTTTATAGTGAAAGAAAATAGAAATTGGAAAATAGAATTGAAAATCGGAAAAATCGAAAACGCACTGTTCGATAAGTCACTAGGTGCTCGACGCCGTAGCGGCCCGGCATCGCGCCCGCCGTACCGCGCCCGCGTCGCGCCCGGCCCGCTCGCCCGCACGCCGCGCCCGACCCCGCCCCGCGCCGTGGCCGCTTCCGCCACGCGCCACCCGCCGACGGCCCCGCGCCCGCGTCCGCCACCCGTCGCCCGCCGCGTCGGGACCCCGTGCGTGCGCCCGCCAACCATCGCCACCGTACCCGACCCTGCCCGCGACCTCGCCACGCGCGCGCCGCCCCCGCGCCGGCCCGTGCGCGCCGCGTTCGCCGCGTCGGCCCCGCTCGCCCCACGCCGCGTGCGGCACCGCCGTACCATGCGCCGGACCCCTTCTCCCCGTTCTTCCCCACCGGCCGCGCCTATAAAAAGGGCCCCTCTCCCCTCTCGTTTCCCCCACCTCACCGCCGTCCATCCACTCTCCCTCGCCGATTTTTCCCGAGCGCCATCGCCGCAACCCTAGCCGCCATGCGCCGCCGTCGCCGCAAGCCCCACCGCCGTGCGCCGGAGCTCCACCGTCCTCCCCGAGCATCGCCGTCGCCGTAAGCCCGAGCCGCCACCCCTTCCTCGCTTGCACCGGTTGCGGCTGCAACAGAGAGAAAGAGAGAGCAGAGCCGGTCGAACAGTTGGCGGGTTGATGAATAGTAAACGAGAGAAAAAAAGGAAAGAAAAGAAAAAGAGAAGGAAAAAATAGAAAAAAATAGGGAAAAATTTTGGAAAAATAGGAAAAGTGTTTAGGAAATATTTGGAAAAATATTTGGGCAAAAATATATTGTTTTCTCGTATATTTTCTTGGAGCAAATTCGGAATTTGAAATCGGACTTTTCGGAGATTTCGTTTCGTGTCGTTTTAATCCGGATTTTGTTTATTTCTTTTCGCCATTAAAAATATGTCTCTTTTAGTGCTCGAACCTCCAAAACCTCGAGTACAAAACCCCTTGATTAGCATTTCTAAGGTTATTTTCTTAGTTAAATGCGATCGACATTTTTGCGAAAACCCTAGGGCATCAACTCGTTTTTAAACTCGGATTTTATCCTAACAACTCTCGTCCGAACTCGAGTAGAATTTTAGGCTAAATGTTTGGAGTCGTTTTTATGGTTCTTTTCGATCTCTCGGTATTTTATTGAATTCTGATCGAATTCAATTGATCTTTCGCACGTACGGATAGCAACTGAGGGAGCAAAAGCACTGACTACGTTGAATACCCCGGCCAACAAGTGTGCGAGCAAGGCAAGTCAACACATCCCTTTGAACATATTGATCCTACTTTGCGAAATGATGTTGATTTCAATTACAAATTGCATGCTATACACAAATGAGTACCTATACTTGATATACCCTGCCTTGATATTGATTACCCTTAGAAATATTCTTTGTAACCCTCGATGTGATACAACCGGAGGATATCTTCGGTAAAGTGCTTAGCCACGCTTATACTAGACTCTTGCATACTCATGATTTTACAAATAAGCCTCGTGCTTGGGCAACTATCTTTGGGAAGGTAGTTGAGATACGGCAGGTGGAGACATGAGCGCCACATTGCCTCGATCATGTTGAAGATAGTTTTGATGGAAAAATGAAAATACAAACCAATGTTTTCAGACTGGGGCGGATGGATGGATTTGGGTGGTTTCTGAGAAAGGCTAGTACCATCCCTGGTCAATTAAGGACCGAGCCATGAGACTTACAACTTAGAGCGAACTAGTACAACCGTACTTCTCAAATGCATAATGATTTTGTATGCTGGTGGACTTAACTTCTCGACCTGCGAGAAGGGATAGATTCCCCAGAAAACCATGACGAACCGGAGACGGGAAACCATCCTTGGTATCACGATGGATGGCAAACAGAACCGTCGCTGATTTAATATATTCTGGAACTAAAACTTGACTGGCTAGATGTTAGGTTTGTGAAATGATTTGTGAAAAATGGCTTTGTGCAAATGAACCTTAGCCATCCTTTGAATGACCCTATCATGTGCACCATTCTTTGTCGGCTTGCTGAGTACGTTGGGTACTCACCCTTGCTATACGCACAAACTTCAGATGAAGAAAACGAAGAACTGGAGGACCCCTATGCTTACTACCAGGAGGAATGAAGACAATGGAGCGTGCTAGGTCTTAGTCCCCAGTCGTTGCCTGTGACAATCGACATGCCGCTGCTTTGCGTCTGCTAATCTCATCTAAACTCTGATTTGGTTGAATTCGGACCAGTAGGTCCTATATGTATTGGATATTGCCTTCGGGCCTATTATTGTAATAAGTTCGATGTAAGACTATTCGTGCACTTGCACCTGCTAATTCAGAACTGTATTCATGGGTACCAAACTACTCGATCCAGGGATATGGTACTATGAACACGAATGATTCCCGTCCTCAAAAACGGGGGTCGACAGACAAGTGAGCAACTGAGGGTATAAATACAAGACCCCAAGAGGAGAGAGGGACAAGCCATAGAAGCGTAATACAAGCTAGGAGAGATAAAAATCAATACATGCCACTATTGATCTTGTCAAGCCACTACTCGAGTAAGTCGACAACAACTAGCGATCACCATGCCTAAGCTTTACGCCGATATACTGGCAGACTAGATTAGGTTTTTCTCCATGTTGTACTCATGAGATATTGATATATAACAGCAACATCGGCCTTTGGCCAATAGGAGTAGTGCTATTACTTGTTATCAGGGGGCTCGAACCTATATAAAAAATCATTGTCTCCCTTTCTCTCTTTACTGATTCATTTGCATCCTCATATCAACCGATCCCAGCGTCCTTCAAACAAACCATATAGGTACTGATATTATGATCAGGGTATAACCCATTGATAGAAAGTATATGCCATGGTGAATCTAAAAATGTAAACCTATATTAATATCTAAAAATTAATGGTCAAACATGTAAATGTTTAACTTATGACAAACATAAAATAATAAAAAGTAAAATGAAACAGATGGTGTGGGGGGTATCACCTCGGGGTAGCCCACGGAGCGAAGTTAAGGTCAGCTGACGGACTGATAGTCCTCGGGAGGGGTCAGATGCCCGACCTCTTCCTGGGGTCGGGAGCCTCGAGCCCCCGACTGTCCCGACTCAGTGACCTATCCCGACTATGGCTCATCATCCCGACCTCCAATCTCCTCGGGATAGAAGGCTTGCATCGTAAGGATCACAGAAAAGACAAGGAGGGGACAACCCGATAAAAGATGACATCACCCGACAGGACTGCACAGAAGGTACCTACGGAGGACGGATCCCAAGGCAAGATGGAGCACGAGATACCCACGAAGCGCAAGACCCAGGGGATCTCTATGTACTTTTCAGATGTTGTTTGTACTTGCTATTTAGCTTTTAGCCTTAGCTTTATTTGCACCCAAGTCCTCTTGTAACTGCCCCCTTGATCTATAAAAGGAAGGGCAGGTCCGCAATGAGTGGGGGGATCGGTTCTTGGGGAGC
The DNA here is from genome assembly GCA_019925245.2 of Oryza australiensis. Taxonomy (NCBI): domain Eukaryota; kingdom Viridiplantae; phylum Streptophyta; class Magnoliopsida; order Poales; family Poaceae; genus Oryza; species Oryza australiensis. The sequence goes on from JAIFGZ020000436.1 coordinate 2,852,166, forward strand.
TAGGTCTAATCTCTAGAACCCCAAGAACTCTTATCCATTGTACTCTGTTTCATACACCACCCCAACAAAGAACACAAGACATAGGCTTGTTATCCTCCGGGAGGGCCGAACCTATCTAAAATTTGTGCCTCACTTCCTCTCTTTGTCGACCATCGTGCTCTTTCAATAGACGTTCCCCACCACTCTTTCACCTCCTCGGGTAGCCCCCTTGGAGGACTGATCGACCACCCGTCGATAGTTGATGTGCCAGGTAGGGGAACGTCTTCGCCGATCCAAGCGGTGCGACGGCGGTTTCCTTGCCCACCGACTTCATCGCAGGAAGGAGATGCCAAACTCATGGAACAAGGAGCGCTCGTGCTGATTCAACTCTTTCACAGATAAGTATTCTAAACTTAGCTCTTTCTTTAAAGTATTCATGTTTCACAAGGTCGTACCCTCAGTTCTTCCTCGTTCTCCGTTTCATCTTTCTCCAAACCCCTGGGTAGCCCACGCACGCTTCAATAACTTCTTCACTACACACATGGTCTGCCTTGAGCTACGCGTCCCTGACCGGCTATGGTCAGGGTTCCCTGGAAGGAAGTCTATTGGGCACGCTCTAGCTACTCGGTGGCTCGGTAGCCTCCCCGAGGACTCATGCGCAGTCTATCCGCCTAAACGCGATGGTCCTCCTTGACACTCTTCGATGTAAGGGCACACTCCCTGCCGAGGCAGCCTAGGGCCGAGACTATTCAAGGCTTAGCAGGAAATTGAGCATAAGAGCTCGGGAGCTCTGCCGTCTACCTCCTAATTTCTCTGTTAGCCTATTCGTAGTGTAAATGGCTAATTTTTTCGAGCTTGACTTGGGAATCCCCCGGACCCAATCCGTTGAGGCCCCAACCTGCTCGGATTCAATGGTCAGACACGCAGCGAATAGAAGTTACAATTAAAAGCTTTCTTCACAAAGCTAAAATTTGATCTCCTTACATAAGCAAAAGTCAAAAGGCTTTTTCAAACAAATGTTAAAGTTAGAGCATCACAGTAAATGGAATGAGACTAACTCCTCTTGTCTACTTATTCCTAGGTACCTGCCTAATCAAAAATGCATCTTAGATACAATTTTCTCGGTCGTCATCTCGACGTTGACGTAGATGCTTGGGACGTCGACCTCTGAAACGCCGACCGGCCAGCCGTCGGCGGCCACCTCGATCTTGGTGCGAGGATACAACTTGTGCACTATGCCAAGTACGTGCGTAGTCGCCGACTTCATCGCTAGCCGAATGAAGTCACGGAGGCGCTTTGGGCCTCCGAGAAGCCGCTCCATGAATGCGTCTTCGGAATCCTCGGCAGGCACCACCTTGGTGTCGGCCTCGGCAAGGAGAGCCTGGGACGCCTCCCGGTACATTTCCCACCGGGCGTTGGCTGCCTCGGAGCATGCCTCAAGGTCAAACATCTGCCTTCGAATCCTTGTTAAATGACATGTGCAGGAAAAAGTCGGTCAACGCCAGCAAGGAGGAGAATCGAAGAGTGTAAGGCATTGGTCGATACTGATACTTACTCTCGGCATCCTCCTTCGCCCTCTTCATCGACTCCAGTGCAGCCTCTACCTTGGCCTTGGCTGCTGCTTCAGCGACTAGCTTCTCCTCGGCCTCGGCCTTTGACGCCTTGGACACCACTAACCTAGCCCTGGCCTCTTTGAGCGCAGCATCCGAGATCCGGAGAAGTTTCTCCGCACCCTCCCGCTGCACCACCGCCTTGTCGGCCTGTAGCTTGGTGTCCCTGGCAGACACCTCAAATATCTCGGCCCCTATGCAACATAAGGAGTTATTCCACGAGCTTTGAATCCCTGAGAGAGGGTCGGAAAGCTTACATTGGGAGGCCGTGTCCAGCTTCGCCTCCAATTCGCTAGTTTGTCCTCTGAGGATGGAGATGGGCGAATGACCTCCTGCAGATGCAAGAGCATATAAAATAATAAAAAAATTGAACGAGGAACTCGGAGACCTACCAGGAAAAGGTCGGGCAGGCGACGAAGAGTTTGAACGAACTCTTTTTCCCTTTCTGTCCCTTTGCCGAGGACTTATTCGATCCTCGGCTCGTCGATCGAGGTGGCATGATCGACCCCGCCCTCGAAGGTGCCCATCACCATGCTGCTCCCGACGGGAGGGGCTTGCCCCTCGGTCACCAAATCCGCGAGTGCCTCGAGCGTTCCGCCAAAAAAGACAATGGGGGAGGAAGTTGGGGGGAACTTGTCCCAGTCAATTCCCAGGATTTCTTCCATTTCCATCTCCCCCAGCCTCTCCTCAAGGCCTGCCTCCATCCTGTCCCCGGTCGCCGCTACCAACTTTGAGACCACCTCAGTCCTTTCCTCCGACCTCATGGTAGTGACAGTCTCCTCCTCGGCCCTAGCATTCGACCTTTCCTTGGGTTGGTCAGCTTCCGAAGGGGCAGTCACGGGCTCCACGATCACCAAAGGTAGGTCGGACCCTCCCTCTTCCATGGGGAAGGTCGGCTTCTCTATCCTCAATGGCTCCTCGGGGTGAAGGTCGGCGTCCTCCACGACCCTATATAGGCACTAGGTCAGCAAAAAAAGAGAGGAAAAAGAGAAATGGAAGAGGGGGGGCAAGGTCGGCACATACATGTTCGAGGTCTCGAACCCGAAGCCAATGAGCCTCGGCACCTTCTTGGGGGTGCTGACGATTCTGGATTTGGGGGCCCGCTTGAGCCTGATGATGGGGTCACGAGCTGCACCTCGATCCCTTCTTATTCCTCCTTGTCTGAGGTGATCACGAGCTTGCGCTTGATGCCAGGGAGCTTCAGACTTCCCGACGTTGTCCTCCATACCTCCAGCTTCTGCTTGGGGAGGTTGGGCTCTTTCCCCTTAGCCTCTGGCGCATCGCGGGGGAGCCGAGCATGCGGCCTTTCCTGCTTAGCCTCCAACTCCCTCGGGATCGACGGCAGCGACACGAAGACTTTCAGCACCTGTCAAATGTCAGTACTTGGTAGGTGAGGTGTCGAAGTATGCAAACAAAGGAAAATTTAGGCAAAGAAGAGTGGTCGGGATTACCTCCAGCCACGAATAAAGGAGGCTGAAGGCCCTTGGGCCCCCTGCTGAAGTTGGCCGCGCTGGAGAAGAAGGTCCACAGCCTTTGGCCTATGAGCTTGCGGGCTGCTTTCTCCTCTCTAGCGGGCTCCTGCCTGTTGGAGTACTCGTAGGCCGCCTTCACCCTTTCCGTGTAGGGCTACAGTCCTCGAAAGGTGAAGTTGAGGGCCACCCAAGCTCTGGTCAGGCCCTGTTCCCGGAGGACCTCGATCTTGGCCACCAACTCCTCCACCTGATCGAGCTCGGCGTCGGGGCATGGAGCTGACCAGGTGGCCGCTGGGATCGGCTCCCGGTATATCTCGAGGGAGAGCGCCGGTTCGTGGTTCCTAATATGGAACCACTCAGCATGTCATCCCTTTTTGGAGGAGGTAGGGCTGACGGGGATGTAATGTTGGGCCATCTTTTCCCGAAATTGAATGTCGGCCCCGCCGACCACACCACCAACTGTTTGTTGGAGGTAGAAGTAATGTCAAAACATATTGAAATGCGGGTCTATCCCAGGATAGGCCTCGCAGAGGTGGATGAAGAGAGAGATCTGAAGAATGGAATTGGGGTTGAGGTTGCAGAGGGAAATGTCGTAGTAGTGGAGCAAGCCCCGGACAAAGAGGTGGGCCAGTACTCCGAATCCGCGAAGGAAGAAAGAGGAGAAGACCACCAGCTCACTAGAGTCGGGGGTCAGAAATAGTTCCCCCCGGGCCGGGTGCCACTCTGCGATCTCTCGCGACGGCAGGACGCCGGCCTACACCAGCTCCTCCAACATCTCGCTCCCGGCACGCGAGGGGACAAAGGTCGAGCTCCGCTCGGTGCCTTCGCCGCCACTAGAAGAGCCTTTCCCGCCTTTTTTGAGGTCTTCTTGATGGGCGCCATCAGCTTCAGGGAAAACAACCGTCGACCTTTGCGGTAGCACACCACACAACAGCAATGGAGATTGTGGCCTTGCGCACTAGCGCAGCAAGAGCCAGGAGGCGGAAGCGATGGCGCGAGGGCGATGGGTTTGTGAATTTTTAAGCGGAAAAGAGGCGTGAAGGAGAAGAAAGGCAAAATGGCGGGGCTTAAAAGGGGGCAATGATGGGCCTGGCATCGCCATTTTCGGAAAGCACACAACGTCGTTAATGGCGTATGGCGGGGCATCCAAGGCGCCCCGGCCCATCCGGCTCCCAGGCGGCCACCTCATCCCAACGATCTGAGTCATTGGTTACCCGGAGCGGCTGAAGGTGCGCGAACGATGTATGTTACGCACCCCGTCAAACCGCCGTTGGGCCTGTCACTCTGCCCGAAGCAACAAATCCTAGTCGTTGGATCTGCGAACCGTTGGGGATAAGTGGAAAAGCTGACATATGAGCCTACCGTTCCATGACCCCGGTCTTGACGGCCTTAATGGGACGTGACTGGTGCACAGTTCAAACAATCTGTGGCCCATGTGCATAGCACGCGCCCCGAGTTCCGGCAACAGTCTGACGACCAACCCCTCGGGAGTTTCCTTCGGCCACGCCGACCGCCATCAGCCTCCGAGCTATGGCATATCAGTCATTAGCCTCCGAGCAGTGACCTCGGGCCGATCGCCGTCAGCCCCCGGGCTATGGCATCTCGGCCAATAGACTCTGGGCTATGGCATATCGGTCGTTAGCCTTCGAGGCTGTGATTTGGGCTATGGCCCTCGGCCAACCACTGTCAGCCTCCGGGCTATGGACCGGTCGACCGCCATCTGCCTTCGGGCTATGGCAATTCGACCATCATCCTTCGGGCTACTCGTCGGCTGCCATCTGCCCCTGGGCAGTAACTTTTTTTATCCCATCAAATGCCGCCAATTTGAAGACGACGTCCTGAAGATATCCCTAGGGTGATGTTTTCGGACTTAACCCTTGGCCTGGATATACCATCCAGCCCCAGGCTCGGGGGCTGCACCTGACAGGTGCACCTAGGCAATGCACCTGCCAAAACACCCTTAGGATGTCACGAAGACTTTGCCCATGGTCCCGGCTAGGAAAAATTTTGACCCTAGACCCAGATGTACCATCTGGCCCCAGGCTCAGGGGCTGCACCTAGCAGGTGCACCTGGGCGGTGCACCTGCCGAAGCATGATAAAAAAACGTCGAGAATTGGCTTTGGGACTCAACCAGGAAGAACTCAAACCCTAAGGGCGAATATTCTATTTGTTGTGGGGGGTATCACCCCACAGTAGCCCACGGAGCGGAGTTAAGGTCAGACGAAGTCAAACTGGTAGTCCTCGGGAGGGGATCAGATGCCCGACCTCTTCCTGGGGTTGGGAGCCCCGACCCCTGACTATTCCGACTCAGTGACCTATCCCGACTATAGCTCATCATCCCAAACTCCAATCTCCTCGGGATAGAAGGCTTGCATCACAAGGATCGCAGAAAAGACAAGGAGGGGACAACTCGACAGAAGATGACGTCACCCGACAGGACTGTGCAGAAGGTACCTACAGAGGATGGATCCCAAGGCAAGATGGAGCATGAGATACCCATGGAGTGTAGGACCCAGGGGATCTCTATGTACTTTTCAGATGTTGTTTGTACTTGCTATTTAGCTTTTAGCCTTAGCTTTCTTGGTCCTCAAGTCCTCTTGTAACTGCTCCTTGACCTATAAAAAAGAGGGCAGGTCCGCGGTGGGTGGGGGGATCGGTTCTTGGGGAGCTAGGTCTAATCTCTAGAACCCCAAAAACTCTTATCCATTGTACTCTGTTTCATACACCATCCCAACAAAGAACACAGGGCGTAGGCTTGTTATCCTCCAGGAGGGTCAAACCTGTCTAAAATATTTGGCTCACTTTCTCTCTTGAGTCGATCATCGCGTTCTTTCAATAGACATTCTTGACCATTTTTTCACCTCCTTGGGTAGCCCCCTTGAAGCACTGATCGACCACCCGTCAAGAGATAGAGTATTTTTTCTTGTTTTATGAGACCATGGTCAACTTGCGGTAACACGCATGTATGTGTGGTGACTGGTGTTAGATATACTAGTTGACATCCCACCTTTGTTGTGGAATACATGTATGAATGCATGTTATATATTATATAAATGATGGATATTCATGTTGGCATAATGCGAAAATGATAAGGGAATAATGATTTGTCATGCTTGCGTTGAGCTCTAAAATATAATGAATTGTAAATGATGTGTTACAGTTGCATGAGTTTTAAGATTCTAGGTAATTAGGTAAAATAAGTGCTAGTGGTGATGATGTGCTTTAGGAGTCAGTGTTACCTACTATATATAGAAGATATAGATGTGGGTATGTTTTCGATAGGATTTAAAGGATTTATACTGAGTCTTAACTTATTCCTGTTTGAGCTGGTTAGAGTGTATATTCATATGAAGTGATAGTTGTGCACATTGTACCGTACACATTGTACATTCCGTATAACCATTTCATTAAAAAAACATGTTGGAAGCTTAGCCTTAAGAAAAAGTAAATTTTAGACAACCTTATGTTCTATGACAAAAGTTAATTATGACATGTGACATAACGGTGGTTTTATGTTATAAGTGTTTCACAAAACATATCTTTATTTAAATGCCGATTAGTCAAAGTATATTAAAATAATAATGTGCAAACAGTTAAACTATCAAAGAACTCAATAATTAAAAAATTTATATGTACTCTATGTTTTAAATTTTGTAAGTAAATTCATACTCAACATATATAGAGGTAGAGTTTTGTGAAATTTAAGAAGCATAATATCTGAAGTTATGTGTTACCAGTTAAAAATCGAGAGTTTTATGTAACTTTTATCATAAAATATGAGGTTTTATGAAATTTTATTTTTAAATAATAAAGTACTCCAGAGCGTGACAATTGGCAATTTTGTACTACGCTCAAGTGGCTGTTCGCAAATTGATTTCTCGCCTCCACTCGTTTGGGGGATGATCCAGTCGCGCGCTCCTCCTCCTTCCACGCGCCAAAACCCCAGCCACCACCGTCTCTCCCTCCTCCCGTCCCGTTCCCACCAAAAATCTCCCCTCCAATTCCACCCATTTCGCGCGGTCGCGGTGGTGCGTGCTCGCTGTCTGTCACAGACGTGCGGCGGAGAGGGGCGCGGCGCGATGTCTGTGCAGTGCGCTGTCCGGGCGCTCGCGGCGATACCGGCGTCGCGCTCGCGTGTCGCTGTCGCTGTGTCGTCGCCGCCGCTGCCCCGCCGGCCGAGGCGCGCCGCCGCCGTCGCGCCGGTCAGGGCGGCCGAGTCGTCCCCGCCAGCCGCGCCGCCCGCGGCGCCGTCCGGGGCGGCGGCCGGCAAGGCCGTCGTCCCCGACGAGGAGTTCACCCTCGCCAAGGTGAACGACCGAGGCGCTTCGCTTTCTTGGTTCTTGCCATGAACTTCTGATGGCGAACCGTATCTCACTTTATGCAGGTTTCGTTCGGTGTGATTGGGCTAGGTGTCGGCGGCACCCTCTTGTCGTAAGTTGGGATTGCACAATTGTTGTTGACATTATTCAGAATCATGTAGCTTGAAACTTGAAAGGCTTTATTTGGTGCGTTCTTGTGTTTTCAGGTATGGATTCGGGGCGTATTTCAACCTTCTTCCTGGTTCGGAGTGGTCTGCACTTATGCTAACCTATGGTTTTCCACTCACGATCATCGGCATGGCATTGAAGGCAAGAACTATCCCCCATGTGACATGTACAAGAGGAGAGGCAATGAGGCATATGACATATTGAGACATATCAATTGTATTTGTTTAGATTGGTTGACCATACTGGCCAACTTAAGACCTTCCTCAGGAAGGTGCCTTTGGCAATTGGCAGTCATTGGCCTTTCGTTAAGTTTGCACCTTCATATTACATACTTGAAAACAACTCTGCAACAATAGAATGCAGTTTACTGTGTTGGAGTTTCAGATGAGCAGTTGTCCTTAGTTAGGAGTTTAGGTTGAAGGTTGTCAGCTTCTTTGTTTCAGGGTGCACTGATTCTTAAATTTTCTACACGCAGTATGCTGAACTGAAACCGGTGCCCTGCACAACCTACGCTGATGCTTTTGCTCTAAGAGAAAAGTGTGCTACCCCTATCCTCAATCAGGTACTATTCAATTTACGTGATCTAGGACACATGCTCCACTTCCACTGCTCAAATTTAACTATTTATTCATGGCGTGCTTGAGCTGTTTATATTCTACTATATGTTCTTCTTATTTGGAGAAAAATAAGGCTACATGATGAGTACAATCCTAATAGTGGATTTCTTACCATTGGTGCCAGGGGGATTTAAGTGTTGAAAATTGTAGGAAGAGAGCATGAGTAGACATTGGCCTTAGTGAATTTGTGGATATGGGAAAGAGAACATCGGTACTACTGTACTAGTATTAACCCTTCAGCTTTACTTACCTCTAGGTCAGGAGTGATGTTACACGTTACAGATATGGTGATGAGCAGCACCTGGATGAAGCACTGAAGCGAATCTTTCAATATGGTTTGGTAATTCCTTTGTTTATCCCTTTTTTACTAACTGGACGTTGTTTTGGCTTAGCTATTTTTTATCAATAACTCCATATTCTGTTATTTACGATTAGAACTAAAAGTCTTGCATTGCAAGAACTTCCTTGCTTTATCCAACTTATTGATCTGCCTTCCTTTTACCTATCCAACTGACAGGGTGGTGGAATTCCAAGGCGTAGTGCACCTATTTTGCAAAACATTCGGGAAGAAGTAAGTTCCCAATACATTTACTTTTTTTCTGTAAAGTAGTCTTTCCAAAATATTGCATAATGTAAATCACAGATATTATTTTTCATAGTTTATATTTTGTACTCGTTGGAAGAATTTAATTACCAAATGGAGCCCTCAAGTTTCACAAAAGGGTTACTTTGGCCCGTTATGTTTAAAAGAAGCCACTACCTGCTTGAATTTTTTGAAGCTGATATCAGACAAACCCAACTAATCCTTCGCCAAATAAGATCGATTCAAATTGTTCACACAATATGTGCTGCATGTGAATTGGCTTTTGGCACGTGTTACTTCAATATGGACAGTAGGATGTTACTAAAACAATTCCTACAGTAACATCAAGCAAAGTTGATGATTGAAAATATTTGCCTGTGAAAGAATATAAATGGGCAAAGTAGCGAATTTTAGTGGCCTAGACCCTTTTACTCTAACCAGAGAACTAAACGGCTTAGCTCAGTGATTAGCATGTCAAATGTCAACTTAATCAATCATGGAGATGTTGCCTTCTCTAACATAATGGCCAATTTTTGGTCTTCTTGAACTATACATAAATGAAAAGGAGGCATTAAATTTAAATGTGGATATCATGAATATGTGTTGTTCAAGATATAGGGGGAAATAATTCCTCATTGGTGTTTCTGTGTCCACCATGCATCTAAAAATCCTGCATCCCTCCATTTCCAGTTCTAACGGATTTTTTGTCCCAGTTGATTGTATCATCATTAAATTGATGACAGACCATTACTCAAATGATATTAAGTCAACTCAAATAGCATATTTTTCAGGTAGCATCAAATGCTATTTTTAGATCTTTGTAGTTTTGCTTGGTCACTATTTCCTTGTTTTAATGGCTTCAATTATTACCCTGTTATAGCACTGATTTCAGGGCAATGGCAGAGCCAGTGTTGATAAGAGTGGTGTGCCAAAGATCCTTTGGCTTGATTGTATTTTTATTGAAATTATTGTCAACTTTTGTTGATTGGACAAGGTGGTACTAGGCCTTAGAGGGCTCAGCCCCTTCGTTTCCTTTCAAGACAAGCCTTAGGCCCTGTAGATGATTCTAGTTTACCCAGTTAATGAACATGATGGCCCAGTTATATGTTAATGTTTCCTAGTTGTTCTTTATCTGATATTCCTTGTGTAAGTGATATAGCTTGTGGCTGAACACATTATGAAGGCATTGCACAACGAAATTTCAGACAATCTTTGAACTGTCCAAATGCCTTGTGGACATTCCAATGGGTTATGTTTGTTTATTGATATCTCCAGTTTTACCCCGGAAAACATCTTCATGGGTTACAGAAAGGATTTGTTTTGTTCACTGGGTGCAATTCTTGGTTAAAGGACTAAGTAATTTTCCCATTGTAGGTAACTGATGACGGGAAGTACAGTTTAGTGCTTGTATTTGAAGCCAAAGCATTGGAGCTATCTGATTTTGAGAAGAGACAGGTGAATCCCCTCTCCTAATTTCTAAATATAATATAGCACAGCTTCCATTGTGGACTGAGATGCATGTGGTATGCCTTTGTGATCAGATCTAGGTACATGTACTAGTCTTAAGCTCTATATTAAACTAATCTCATAGTATAAGTACAGGAATTTTTAGCAGCTTTTGGGCTGTGGAAAATATGAACTTCAAATATTAATAAAGTAACTGAATGCTTCAAGAATTAACGAGAAAGTGTAGCCCAAAACTTGATGCTAAAAAATTATAGGCAGTATACTTGGGGCGACCCTGTTAGAGAACAATACATACTACCTTCATGCCTATAATCCAAAACGTAATTAAATATTATCATTACTTAAGTATTGAGTCCTTGCAAACATTTTTCTCACACAGGCCAAATTCACATCCTTTTTCGGTCCTGGGATTAAGGCAGAAATTGGTGAGTTGTATTATTTTTTTCATTAGCTCCATTAGATTTCGAAGCTTGGTTCGTATATATCATCCATTGTCAATTTATTTTTCTGATGATGCAGGAAAAGGTGGTGATGATCTATATGAAGTTCGTCTTATCTCAGAGACTACTTAGAAACACACAGACGACTCTCGCAGTTCCCTTTATTGCTAATATACAAGAAAAATGTTTTTCTCCTTGTTCCACTAATTTGTGTATATGATTTTAGTATTGTCAGAGTTTTGCCATTTTGTGTCATGGCTACTGAGCTTTTGTGTCTACTGGTTTTAGTCTGTCTGTGACTGGGAAATAGCATTTTCATGTGATTTTGTGCACATGCACAAATGAAAATATCGCTGTAATATACATGTAAATGGACTGGATTCACAGATTTCTCCGTAAGTAGTAAAATAGTAGCTGACATTATTTTGGAACTCTTGAAGATGAACTATCCTGGTTTCCTACAATCATAAATTGTCACAATTTATGAAATATCTTTTACCAGGGTTAATTCAAGATAGTTTATGGCTGAACTTTTATTCACATGCAAACAAGTGAAGTTTTCATTGAAAGACTGGAACATCTGTAGAAGATGTAGAAAATATTCCTTCCTATGACAGATCTGAGGACCACGGAAGATGAACAATAACTCAAACCATCTCTTTTTAGGATCTGATCTAGATCTGAACACCACTGACTCTGGCAATGGTAGATCCTTCTTATGAGCATAATTAATTACAATCTCAACAGGACCAGAACCTGGACCAGAGGATAAATTTTTACCAGATGGCAGGGCAGCAAAATGAATGTTGCAGAGGTCAATTGTATTGAATCCAATTCCATCTACAGAAGCTTCAGGTGAATCCAGAGTAGATTTCAAAATGACATATCCCCTGACCAATGAAATCAGAATGGTTGTTAACAGTACAATACACAGACTGACAACAGCAATTTCATCTGTAAGCAGAGCTGCACATGCAAAAGGAGAAGCTACTTTTTGAGGGTAGAAATCAGTGCATGGGGCATGTGACTTATGGATGTGTTTCTGCAATTTCCACTCAGGTGACTCAAGTCACATGCCTCTACGATGATCACATGTTTTATTCTAATCTTGGCCTAAAAGGGGGTATTTAGACTGTGATGATCACTCACTAATCGCTACTGAAGAAAAGGGTTAGTAGGAATGTAGGGTGATGCTGATGCATATCATGGTCAAATGAGGAATCTTATGACCAGCCAACTATGTTGTTCTCCTGTGAAGAATAACTAACAACTTCGTGATCCCATCACTAATTGAGCTCTCCTTGATCTATATAAGATTTTTTTGCCGGGGCGGCCAAAGAGGTCGTTTGATTTTATATTAAGATTTAGGAGAGTAAAACTTTTTACAAAACAACATTGAAGCGTGTCGTGCTTGCCTGGAGTTCTAGCTAAGCTATGAAAAAGCTATTAACACACAAAGAAACACTGAAAACAGGCACAAGCAGAGAAGGAGGGTGGCGCAGTGCCCAGGCTGCACTGCAGGCTCAGATCTCAATCACCCGTATTGCCAAAAATTCATGCTTCCTTCCATATGCTGATCTCATCGTTAATTAAATCAGCAGCTTGGCGTACTGATCTTGATTCATGTCGAAAGATCCTTGCATTTCGTTCTTTCTAAACTTGCCAAAGAATCAACATGGAGATCAAATCAAAGTTTCCTCTATGCTTCTTTGGGAAAATTGCTCTTGTCTCAATCCACCAAGCCCCCAGCAACAAACTCTTTTCAGCCGGTATAGGGAAGCTTATCTTGCACCAGCTTCTCAGCAGCTGCCATACTTCAGCTGAGAATGTACATGAAACAAAGAGATGGTGGCTATTTTCTTCATCATTTTGACACAACACACATTGTTGCTCGTATGGCCAGCCTCTCTTCGCCAGGTTTTCGACCGTCAAACATCCTCCCTTCAAGAGTAACCAAAAGAAAATTTTGATTCGAGATGGAGCACCAGATTTCCAAATTATCTTCCCAAAAGCGCAGTCCTCTGTGGCCAGGAAGAATAAACTGTAGGCCGATGCCAAGGAGAAATTCCCATGCGGTGTTAACTTCCATCTGAACCTATCCTCTTCATTACTCATAACAACCGTTTGCAAATCATCCCAGAGCTCAAAGAAGTCCCTCATGGCTTAAGCCGATAAAGATCCTTGTATTTGTCGGACCCATCGATTATTTTGAAGGGCTTTTTGCACAATAAGTCCTTTTGGTATGGATACATATGTGAATAATGTTGGCCATCTGCACTCAAAACTCCTGCCACCAAGCTAGTTGTTTTGCCAGAAGCCTGTGTGCCGACCATCCCCAATGGTAATTTCGGCCCCTGATTTGAACAATTGTTCACAGTCCTGCCCAAGGTCTAAATCCACCAATGCCCATGGTCTGGTGCTTTGTTCGAAGCATTTTGCCTTCCACTGCATTCTCAGACTCATGCCGAAGTAATCAAGGTTTCTAATTCCCAATCCTCCTTTTTCAACTGGGGCACAGATTTTGTGCCATGCAACCAGACAATGACCTCCCTTGACATGCTCCTCCCCTTTCCAAAGGAAAGCCCGACACTTTCTGTTTAACTCTTTCACTGCCCACTTTGGCAATTTTAGGACAACCATGTAATGAATCGGCAGTGCCATTAGAGTAGTCATGATCAAGGTCAGGCGACCATCAATGTTCAACAATTTGGGCTTCCAGCCTACCACTTTCTTCCCGAATTTGTCCATCAGTGGTTGGAGTTCAGGCTTTGTTGGCTTCCTAGTAGAGAGAGGTAAGCCGAGGTACGTAATTGGAAAGTTTTCTGTTCGGCAAGAAAGGATATCCTCCAATTCAATCAAGCACTGCTGTGAACAAAGGATTGGGACAATTGTGCTTTTTGCCAAATTTACTTTGAGCCCGGTGATTTCCCCAAAAAGGAATAGCATACGCTTGATAACCGTCGCTTGCTGCCGTTCTGGCCTGAAGAGTATGATTGCACCGTCTGCATATACTGAAATCAATGGGGCCTTGATTTGAGGGTCCGGCAAAGAGAGCAATTGTGCCCTGTGTGCCTGCATAAACATCGCTTGCAGCATATCCATTGCTAGCACAAAGAGTAAAGGTGATAGAGGATCGCCTTGTCTCAATCCCCTTCCCGGTTTTATCGGCTCTGTGAGGTTGCCGTTGATAAGCACTGTTGTATGAGAGGTCGACAAAATTGAAGACAACCATCTATGCCAAACAGATCCAAAGCCCCTATATTGCAGCATACTCAACAGGAATTCCCAAGAAAGAGAGTCAAAAGCCTTGGAGATATCCAATTTGAACAACACGGCCTGCTTCTTCTTCTTATGCAGCTTCATAACCAGGCCCTTGACATGGATAAAATTTTCATGGATTGTCCTATCTCTGATAAAAGCAGTCTGAGTCTGTGAAACCAAGGTGGGCATCTTAGGCGCCAAGCTAGTTGCCAAAATCTTTGAGACAAGTTTGGAGAAACTGTGCGCAAGACTGATTGGCCTGTAATCCTTTAGAGAAACCGGGTTGTCTTTCTTTGGTAAAAGCACCATCAAGGCAGAGTTTAGAAGATGGAGGTTTTGACTGTTTCCTGAGACAAATTTATTCAAAGCATGCATGACATCCACCTTGATAGTATCTCAGCAATTCTGAAAAAATAAGCCAGTATACCCATCGGGCCCCGGTGATTTTTCCTTCGGCATACCCTTAATTGCCGCCCATGCCTCCTATTCAGTGATCGGCTGATCCAAATGCGAGAGGTCTGTCGAAGTCTAAAGAATTCAATCGAATCTGAACTGTTTGTTGCAAGATGGCCCGGGCTTGAAAATTCTATCAAAATATTCTTTAGCCGTCTGTTGTAATTCTTCCTAAGTTGTAGCCACCCTTCCTTCGTCCTCTAGAACTGGAATCATCAATTTTCGTCTCCTTGCCTTGATTTTCAGATGGAAGAAAGGAGTTCCTGCATCCTCCTCTCTAAGGTGTTTAACCTGAGCTCTCTGACGCAACCTGCTTCTTTCTAGTGAAGCAAACGCCAGGCATTTCCCTTTACAAGCTGCACGGAGCCTGCGCTCGTCCGCTGACAGTGGCCTTGATTCTTGCGCCACATCGAGTCTGTGAATCACTTCATTTGCAATCTGTAATTTTAGCCTAAAACTACTCACTTGTCTCTGCCCCCAAACCGACAACTTCTTGCCTAGCCGAGCCATCTTTGCATACAGCACCACATAAGCATCTGGAGAGGCCACCGGCTGATCTCAGGACTCCTTCACTGTCTGTTGAAATCCGGGCATCTTGATCCAAAAGGATTCGAACCGAAATCTTCTTGATCTGCCCCCCCTGTCACCTGCCGTCAAAAGGAGTGGACAATGATCTGAGGTTGAAGAACTAAGTGCTTGGAGGTGTAAATCTAGAAAATCTTCCTCATAACTTGTTGACACTAACACCCTGTACAATTTCACCATTGTAGGTTGAGTGTGATCATTGCTCCAAGTGTACCTGCGACCAAACAAGTATACATCCATCAGTTCAAGCTCATTAAGCTTATTCCTGAAGGCATTCATCAGCCGTCTATTGATTCTGTTGTTATTTTTATCCGAAGCACTCGCAATAAGGTTGAAATCTCCAGCCACTATCCATCTGCCATTACAAATATTTCCCACACTTCCAAGTTCTTCAAGGAACAGAAATTTGTCAGCTTCTGATTGGGGCCCATACACTAAGGTAAGAAAACACTATCTGCCAGCCGCCAGCCAGTTTATGGAATAGGAGATGGACCATCTACCTGAATGCACTGAATTTCCCTGGAATTCCAAACTTTTCCAAGCAATAATAACTCCCCCTCTAGTATCATCAGCAGGCAAAGTAACAAAACAGTCAAAATCCCTGCCTCCCAGTTCTGAAATCACTGAGGAATCGACATGCTGGAGCTTAGTTTCTTGAAAGCAAAAGATGGATACACCACTCTGACATAATAAGAGCACGAACAACACTTCGTTTTGCTACATTATTTAGACCTCGGACATTCCAACACAACAATTTAAAGCTCGGGATGGAGGGAGAAACAGAGGATACAGCAGCCATAAACACTTTAAAAACTACTAACTACTCCACCAACACATGCCAGTTAAAAGTCTTCAGGCCAGGGAAGTGCCACAACAATCGGCCGTCCATCCCCATTGAAAGAAGGCAGCTGATCGGAGATGTCAATGTCCAGCAAGGTTGCCAGGGCTTCGGTGTGCTGGGCTGAGAGCGGCTGCTCAAAAAGGTTGAGATAAGTTGCTAAATCATTCGGTGTGGCTGTTTGTCCTAGATTTCCATGTCAAGATCTCCATGGCTGTGTGCATCCTTGCTGCAAAGATCAAAGGTGTTCTCCAGTTTTCTATTGCCTAAACAAAGGTGTTCTCAGACGATTTTATCATCTTGATGTAATTGGATGATTGCAACAAATCTTCCATTGTCTTAAAAATGTTGATCAATATCTTCCATGAACCAGGTTGGAAAAGCAGAAAGAAAAAAAACATTATAGGCATTATAAATAGGGAATTTTTCCAAGGGAAAAGAACATCTTTCTCTAAGCCATATCAATGTAAAGGAGCAGAAAGAAAAAACAAAACACAATGCAACATAAACATTTTCCCCTCCTACATTTCTTCAGCTCTGGCACTATATTATCTTCAGAGGCTCCACTGTTCGTCTCCGCCTCATAAAACAAATCCTTCAAATGTGGGGAATGAGAATTTGGAACACACACCCACCATGCTGAATCAGCTGTCACGATGCACCCCCAGCTGCAGCCAAAATCTACGAGCAATTTGGCCACAGATGCATGTTCTTCCACCACGCCGTCACGTGAAAAGGAGTCCGTGCGCGGCGCGGCGCGGCATTCAGATCTTCCTCCCTCCTCCCGCCGGCGCACGCGCTGACACGCCGGGGTTGGTGGTGGTGGTGACCGGTGAGCTAGCCTCGCTGGTGTGCATTGCATGTGGATACAATTGCCATGCTGTTTTGTTCAGACCTTGCATCCTCTCTGCATGCCTGGCTGTTACTGCTAGACGCAGCTTCTCAATTAGGCTTTAGACTAATCTTTAATCTTCCTCCCCCCACAAGTGTCACATTACCCTTTACAACCATCTTGTAGTTGTCTCTAATGCACTTTTGATCTCACTTACCCTGTGGACTATACTAGGAAATATTGTGTACCAGATCATATCCTTTTGACAAAACCAGGGACAACAGGCCATCACTTTAACTGAAAGTGTGTTTACATTTAACAACTCAAAGAGTACCCAACTCCTAGCTAATCATATGAGAAGGAATAATTAACTTTGTGGATTTCATCATTTTTCCAACCTTGATATGGCACATTAATTTCTTGGTGTGTACTTGATGGTCAAGGCACGCATATGACCTTCACATGACACCAATGAGATTGATGCATCAAAGAATCTGCTGCTATAAATATGTTGTCCATTGTCCATTCACAATATTCCAAACTCCCCTTCTCTTCATTTCTCAAGAGGAACCATGAGGACTACTACTACTACCTTTGCCAAGCCAGTTGTGGCCATCCTCTCTGCTTTGCTTCTCCTCTTCTTCTTCCTTCTTTGCACCTCTTCAACATCATCACCCCATGAACAACCCTTTGTTCTAAGGAGTAGAAGGTTGTTGTCGCAATGCGGTGGCGCGAGTTCGTGCTCGACACGTGTGGAAGGGCTCGGTCAGTTCTCCAAGGCTCCGAAGTCGGTGTTTGAGAGCTTGAAGAGAATGCCCTCAAGCAAATCGAATCCATCACATAATTAGGTCACTTCTTGTAAGTAGCAATGCTTTGAGTTAGTTTTCTTCAGATTTTGTCCTCATTTATTGGGTGGTCCATTTAGTTTTAGACTTTCTAGTATAGGTGTCTGGTCATGTAATTTGTATTTTGATGGCAAACTAGCTACCTCAATTGCAGCTAGTCATGTACAGTCCCGGCTAAATTAATTTGTAGACCCTTTTGTAGACTGCTTATTCATATTACAGGAAAAGGCATAACAAAATGTAGTGAATTTCTTCTTCTTGGAACAGATTCTGAATATTTCTGTGGATATCATTGATATGATTATTTAGTGCCGTCGCTTCACTTCTCTCAGCGTTCATGCTGAATCGCAATCATTTTTGTTCCTTTCTTTGTTTAAGCCAATAGCAACAACATTTGGAGGAAGAAATTTTAAGCATGAGTCGTGTTTCCAAAAAAATCTGAAATAAGGAGCAAAATTGGACCTGTCACACGTCCCCAGATGGCAGTAACTCTTGCGTCCATATACTTTACTGTTTTGAAAGTTGAATCTGATAGCCAATTTACAAGACTCAGGATACTGAAATTTGGATGAAGTGCCAGAATTTGTAAAGGAAAACGAGTTGTTGGATGATGAAGTGCCAGAATTCAAAATGGTAGTTTCATCTGCCATGACACATGATAATTCTAGACGACAATGACAAACAGATTCAACAGAAGGAATGCCAATGGTTGAAGCACAAACCCAATTGCCTAATTCTGATGTGATACTGAATTTTATTTGCTACCCGCCCTGAAACATCAGCTGTCTGAGAATGACAGTATGTTACTGTTAAATCTATCATTCAATATCATCGTGCTTCAGCAGAAACTATAATTCAATATCATGCTTCTGCAGTTCTGCACAAACTAAATATCCGGTCTATTACACCTAGGAGAACTAAAACAATAGCATACTGCATGTCTGCATTACAGAAATGTGAATTAAAACCATGGTGAGTTACAAAGACTCTGAATGATGATGGTCAAAGAAAGGTAGCAGAAACGACTATAGTACTCTACCTACTCTCTAGTTTCACCATGTACATACCACATTTAACTAATCGTCAGAGTTTCAACTCTGATGAAGAGAGAAGAAAGAGCACATTCAAGATACTTCCCTTTCACATGTTTCATATTCTCCTGCCAGACTCCATCGAGTCTAAAATCGGGCTGGTGTCTCTCAGGGCAACAGCGCCAACGCCTTCATGGGAAGCTTCAGTCTCTGCCCATCCCATGTTGTGTGAGTTTTCATTACCGTTGCTCAGTGACTCCGCTAGCTGTTGGAGGTGAGCATGAGGCCATATAGCTGCGGATGAAAAGAAACAGAAAACTTTGTAAAATGTATCGATCAACGTCTAGAACATCATCGGTACATAGGAGGGGGAAGGTACCGTCAGCATCAAATGGATATGGGAAAAATTGCAGGTAACAAAATGAAGCCACTGTAAGACCTGTAAAGGGTAAAGAACAATGCGATTAATTCCATCCACATATCTTGAGAGCAAAAACGTTTAAAATGGCACGGAAGCATCCAAACTACAAACCTATAATGCCACCCGCAAATACATCTTGCCAATGATGCCAGTAATCATCAACCCGAGAGACTGCCACAAGTGATGCAACAAGTAGAGGCAGAAATACTAGGCATAGTTTTGCAATATGGCCTTCACGATTAAAAGCTTTAAGTTTGCCCGCTAAGTAC
Source organism: Oryza australiensis (assembly GCA_019925245.2). Classification (NCBI taxonomy): domain Eukaryota; kingdom Viridiplantae; phylum Streptophyta; class Magnoliopsida; order Poales; family Poaceae; genus Oryza; species Oryza australiensis. Next base: position 2,871,357 of record JAIFGZ020000436.1, read on the forward strand.
CATGCAAGAAAACCCAGACCAGCAAAAGCCCCTAGAGTAATGGAGAAAGAATCAAAACAGATACATCAGATTGTCTACAACACATAGGAAAAGATAACATATTTTGGCCATAAAATAGCAATCTCCAAGCCATATACACTTTATAGAGAACAAACTGCTGATATGGGGATGCATGATAAAAATTTTACTCTAAAAAAATCAAACATACAAACAATTGGGAAGATAACAAGAATGGGCTAAAAAAAATAATTTGCTGGCTCCTGACACCTGAACTCATAAATACAACTTATATGCATTAAGAGTTGCATTAAAATATAAAGTTTCAATTGTTAAAAGAAAAAACTAACAACTAAAAGCCAATAGCATGGGATTTAAACTAGTAGAAAAACAGTTCACAGTTAAACATTCTTCCCATCTTTCTTACATAGTTCCCACTCCCAGGAGGCCAGGAGGACATATATATGACATATTAAGATTGCAAGAGCAGTATCAGATAATGCTCAGGTATAAAACATGAAGAATGGAAACGTACGCAACGTAGAGAATGTATGGTAAAATGATGTAAATAAATGCATGTCACAAGAACTCAAAAGTAATGAGGAGCACCATAAAAACATAAGGCATAACTCATAATGAAATTGAGTCAATGAGAAAATTATTTACAGTAAAGTTACAACTTCAAAAATAACCCTAAAGCATATGACATCATATCGAGAGATGTTCGGTTTCTTACCTGAAGAATGCCCACTTGGGAAGCTTTTGTAGCCTTCCTTGATGACACTCCTTTCTCCATGGCATATGACATCACCAGTGACATTATTAAAATTCTATAAAAGCAAAAATAATTGATTACTTTTTATAATAAGTTAAAGGATGTTTAAATTAATCCATAAACCTTGTTTCTGCAGTATTTGCTTAATCTATGACAAAAATGAATCCTTGAGCGAGTAAAATGTAGAAGTTAAAGGAATCCCCTATACATGCCATATTAATCTGCAAGTCCTTAACATAAAAGGTTTTATTTTCTAGTACTTCTGTAAAAAGAAAAAGGAAATGAACAGAACTGAACTAAGCACATGTCAATAGGAATGAAATTGCTTAAGGAGATAAATCAATATTTGCAAAAGGATATTACAGGCTTTCCATCAGGGAAACAGCGCCAAAAGAAATCTGGTCGAGGACGACCAACACCATTCTTAATTGCGTCAGTAATCACAGCAGTTATAAGCACCGAGTATAGAATCCCTGTACAAACCCTACAGTTCAGCATGAACTAAAAAGGTAAAAGTGTAATTTGGTAGATATCTACATATGAGAGTACCATATACCCAGAATGCCATGGTGCAAATCATAGACATTTTTCTTTTTGAAGTAAATTCCACCAAAGATGGCCCATGGCAGCACAATTGCAATCAGCTGGAAATCAAGAAAAACCAATCTTCCTCAGAGACATGTCATGCACCGCAGACAAGTCAAGAAAACTAAATCTCACAAAGCAAGAACATACTGGAACAGCCCAAAATGGAACTGTATTGCCCTTCAGTGGATATCTCAAGTCTGTCAACATGTCAGGCCCAACAAAGCGGTGAAAAGGCTCAATTATGTTGAACAGTCCATAAAGAACAGCTAGAAAGAAAAGTATTATCCAGTCATACAAGTGGAACCTTGCCACTTTGATGCCATGAGATCCTATAGTATGGCATCCTAACTGGGTATCAGCCATTATCCCCTAAAATTGAAAATAAACAGAAAGGAATCGTAGTCAGAGAAGGAAAACTGTAAATAACATGAAGGTGATGGATGTAATCCAGTGGTGTTAGGAACATGAAAAGGAATAAGGAGGACAGTAAAGGACATCATGATAGATCATGATCATACATGTGTTACGAGTTTCTATCTTCTGTCTTGAGAAAGCAATAGAACTGTTTGGTTGGGTTCTCTAGAATATATAGAACATAGATGCCGTTTGATCAAAAGTATAAAGTTCTCAAAAAAATGAAGATTACATGTACGCAGAATCAGAAAACATTTCAATGAAATTGCAGTATAGGGTGGAAAAAAGAGGCATCCAAAATCGTGTAAATTCTGACGTATTACTGTATTTACAAAAGGCATATAACTGTGAGATCATTTTATTTCTGTAGGATCCAATTGCTTGGCACTTCTATTTGAAAATTCAGAATTTTAACAATATACGATATCAATAACCTACAGAAAGTAGAAGTTCCAACGCAGTGGCCAAACACTTCAACATAGCCAGCAGTTCACAATAATCACTCATCTCAGTCCACACCAAGCTATAAAGCTAGCAAACCTATGGCATTAACAACAATTCATTCAACCTAGGCTGAACCAGCAACCTGATTGAGTACTGAAGTTTGAGTTTTTTTAATGATACGATATTATACGCATGGCACGATATTCAAATTTCATAAGTGTCATGCAGCCAATTCGGAAAACATTATTCATACAATACCAGAGTCCTATATTAGACAGATCAGAAAGTATGAAGTACTCCCTCAGTATCACAATACTTAACATGACAATTAGTATTCAAACTTTCACCATCGGGTAACTTCTTAAATTGTCTGATTAGAAGTTGTATGGTTGTACATGTTATGAAACTTCTGTAATACTAGTAGAGTTGACCACCCCACATAAGTTCAAACCGCACATCACTAAAAAAAGATAACAAATCTAAACAAAAGCCTTACCATGTTGTAATAACAAAACAACATAATGGAAATGGAGTACAAACTACCCCTAAAACACCTGAACATTCTTTAGAAAGGGCAAAACTAAGAAAAATTCTCAAATTCATCAGGAACTCCACACGGAGACCACAAGAAGTTCTTTTATATATATAAATTTCACAGGAAGCAAACGGTTTCCTCGTGTTATTAACAAAAACGAGCAGCAGAAAAGGAAACAAAGAACTGACAGGCTCACTGCCATCCCGGCGAGATACCAACGGCTCCTCCTCCTCCAGCTCGCACTGCTCCAAGATGTGCCACAGTTCTGCCAGGGAAAGAAAGAAGAAAAAAATCAAGAACTGACGAACACGGTCACCCCCAACCCAAGCGGTCTGCAGGAGAATCTAATCTAATCTAATCTATCTTCCACAAGGAAATAGAATGAAAATGAGAATGGAAAAAGAGATTTTTAAAAAAGAAAAGAAAAGGAATGAGTGCTCCTGACTGCACACCTGGGAGTCTCGACGCCGGAGTTGGGCGCAGCGTCGCATTACCCGACTTGCCGCCAATGGAGAAGACGCAGCTGCAGCACGGGTTGCTCCACTGGTGACTGGTCCAGTTCCAGGAGCAGGAGGAGACAACGCGGAAGCAGCAGCAGGAGATGAGGGAAGAAAAGTCCTTCGCTTATCTCATGGACACGTGTCCACCGTGAATCTCAGAAAAGCTCTAATCTCTCTTCTTAAAAGGCTTTCTTTGGACAGGACTTCCGGTCTTCCACCATGAACTTAGGATCTGTTTTAGATAAGCTTATTTTCTTTAAGAAAGCCGTATATCATGTTTTACAACGGATTATCTAAAATAAAAAAAATGTAAGTTCTCCTGGTTGAAAAAAATATTTATCTTTACTTGGTTCAAACAAGATTTTTAATTTTGAAAAAGAAAACCGTAGACCAACTAGTCTTGAAGAGATAAGTTAGTGCACTAACCTCGTGAACAGTGGTAGTGGTCTCATCATCATCACTGATCTTTTAATGTAGTATATATAGTGGATAAAAAGCCATCATCTATAATCTATATTAGAACTTTTACGGTGGTTGAAAATAATAAAAATCGTACATCGCTTTAGATCCAACGGTAAAAAATTAAGAGTAAAGAATCAGGAGGAACCAAAAGGAACTAGGAAGTACCGCATAGTATCGTAAAATCTGGTCAAATGAGGTGGTCCGAGGGTGAGAGTTGTCTCGTTTGGGCGGCTGCAGTGGTGGCGTTTGCCCACCGTCGCGCCTGTCACGTCGCCGTGTTAACGGCTAAGTTTGGTAACCGAATCCCTAAGTCCCTGCCGAGATGGAAGCGGAATCGGATCGGAAGAACAGAGGTCAAGTCGGCTGCGATACAATCGGCTACAAAAGGCCAATCAGCTGAGGTTGAGTCGGACAAGGACAGTCGATAGCCGATGTCGAGTCAGACAAGAAGAGGGAACCGTTTCCGATAAAGGTGCTTAAAGATAAATAAAAGATTTGGTTCCCAGATTGCGTGTTCAAAGATATTGTCATCTATGGATAGAGTCCTGTAACGACAATTGTATCTGTAAATTAGAAATTTGTTTAGATTTCCTATTGTAATGCGGCATGGGACTATGTCTCGAGATATTGTCGTACCATGTATAGTAGATTAGATAGAAACAGTGTCTTGCACGAGTAGTTTTATTCTTGGATATAAATAGGACCTGAGACCCCTGTAATCAAACATTACACAATCAATACAATTTTTGGCGCATCGCCTCCTATTTTCTTCAGACGAACGCTTGATCCGGCTTCGGGCTGCATCGTTTCGATCCCCGATTAAGGTAAAGGTTTGTCCTTAGTAGTGTATCTCGTCGAATTTAGTGTTTTCATCGCTATAATACTCTAAATTCAATGATTATATGCGATATCCACTGTCCCGAGGGGTTTACATCAGCTATAATAGATCTGATTGTTCTTTTTATACTTAATGCTACATCAATTTGACCTATTAAGTCGTTCTTAGAGCTTTTATGATCTATTCGGCTAGATGTATATGCTTAGAGACAGCGCCGGGGTTTCAGCCGGCCTTATCAGTTTTAATATTCTTTTGGTATATTTACTATTAGATTTATTAAAGTCGTCTCTTATATTAAGATCTTGCTTTAGTTAAATGCCCTAAGCGATCGCCTGTCCGACAATGATTGATCTAGATTTAGCGCATTTAGCTTATATCAATATTTTTTCATAAGAAGTATCGGAGTACTAGCCGATTCACAGTTAGCCTTACAGTATCGGCTAGGCTGTTAATGCACATATTTATTATCTTATTGTATATTTGGATTAAGTGGTTAATACTGTCTTAACGTAGCCAATCTATCTCAGTCACTTAGTTTAAATGCACTTTGGGATATCATATATATGTAAATTGATTCTCTCAGCCGATCCAGTAGGATCTAACTTAACCCTTAATGCATACATCTTTGTTTTTCTTGTTGGTTAACAGATCAAACCAACTAGCACGCCCTATACTTCACAGACAGCCGAGAAGGACCTGCACTGGCGTTAAGCAGATCTCCTAGGCCAGCGCATGAGAGAAAATTCTCATCAACACGCCGGCGCCAAAAACGCCGCCGCCGAAAACGCCAGCACCGGTGACGCTCTCACCGTTGACACCTCCTCCGCGACGCCCCGCCGGTGTCGCCCCGCTTGCCACCCCGCTGCCGCTCTCCCTCCCGTGACGCCCCGCCGATGGCTGCACCGGCCGAGGCGCCCGCGGCGTTACCCCGGCGACGACGCCCGCTAGCGGCCGAAGCGCCCGCGAAGCCGCCCGACGGAGGCTCTGACCAAGAGCAAGAACAAGCACAGGAAGAAGAACAAGCGCGGTAAGAAGGCCTCCGCGCCCGCGCTGGAGCCGTTGAGCCCACCGGCGCCGACCGCGCTGTCGTCCGCCGACAACCAGGCTAACGTGTCAGGCCCAACACCATCAGCATTCGATCTCGTAAGCAACGCACCGTACACACTGGTCTAAACAACACTCAATTTACCAACTTTTTTCACACAAATTAAGCCACTCGAATATATAATTATCAGCTAATTACTGTCAAAATGCTAATTAACTTGGCTGTTGATGCAGAATGGAAGCAATTGGCACTACGGACAATGGGGGATTGCCCTGCAGACTGTCATGGCTGCACTGCTGCTATCGTTAGCATGGTGCGAGGGGGCTGGCACGGAGCGGGGGTGCGGAGGCGAGAACAAATCGAAGCCGCGGAGTAACAACGACGCCCATGATAATTTTCAACGTTAATTACTAAAATTATCTTAAACATGTTATTTTAATTCAAATTTACTACATAATTTTTCGACGATGAGGATAAATCTATAGATAAGGAACCAGAGAAACTAAAAGGACCCAACAACCACAGTAAAACACCTCATATCTCTATAGTCAAGTGTTACAAGAATACGTACATGACAAGTTTTATAACTTAGATTTAAAAATAAAAAGAGAAAAACTAAAGACACCAAGTCTTATAACTGAGATTTAAAAATAAAGAGAGAAAAACTAAGCTTCAATCTTCTTCTGCTTTGCTTCAATCTATCCCATATTATACACCAACCAACCCAAACACCACTTAGAATCTAGCAGGTATCATCTCCAGCATCACATCTGTTATCCTTCAAGGAGAACCACATCCATGCCATTGTCGTGTAGTAGGGGAACCCAATCGCATTATCGTCCATCAGTCGTGGACGGGCTGCCGCGCCAACCATGCCGCCCAGACTGATCTGAACTGAACCTTGTTCCGCGCTCGCCCTCGCTATGAGAGGCCAACCGGGGGTTGGGCCCCTCAGTTTTGGCAGCAAAGCCATATATACTACTATACTAAACGGTATTTAGTATCACAGCTTGTGTTCTGCTGAAGCGCTGAGTTGGTTAGCAAGTGCAGAGGGTAGACGCTTTCCGAGAGGTTCGGTGTTTGAATCCTGCGGAACTCCATTCTCTTATTCTTTACTTCCTTTTTCATTAGTTTAATGGCTTACTAAATCATTTTCCTTCCGTGGATAACATACAATTTATTTTTCTCTTAATAAGATAGCTCTCATATAACTTATTAATTTTAAATAACTTTGATATGTTTTCTAATGGCTTGCTAAATCATTTTCCTTCTATCGATAACATATAGTTTATTTTCTTCTTGATAAAATAGCTCATATAAAACCTATTATTTTTTTATAACTTTGATATGTTGTCTTTTATGACTTCAGTGATCTTTTCCCATCCGTTTAATAGCTATACTTAGTACAACATAGATTTTTTTCTTAACAAAAATATACGTAGAAATTATTTTACAACACAAATACACATTCTGTAAATTCCACTTATGTCATCGATATATTATAATAATTAAATAAATTGTTGGTTTATGTTTACTACCATTAGCTATATATTTAAAATTTAATTATTACCTATATTAATATTCCGCTCTATGACGACATCCAATGTATGAGTTTCATTGAGGTAGCTGTACGATAATTTTTACAATATATGTAACAAAAGAAAAGCATCAAGCTAGGTCCCACATAATTAAAAAATCTTACTATGAGAGTGATGAGAGAGTTGAAGGGAAGAATGTCAAATATTATCGATTTGTTTTCTCCCTATGGCCAAGCCTCAAGCTTACAGCTAGCCTCAAACTTAAGGTCATTTGCAAACTTTATATGGTTGTTTTTAGAGATTAAAGTCTATCTTATGCGTAATAATTGTGGATGCCCTGATAACCGCCCCCCTCTAGAATTTCTATTGAATTAAATTTTAAAATATAGTGTTCACTAATTTTTTTACAGAAATATCTGGGATGCAAATATTTGGCACAAATATATCGTCATCACTGAGTGAGTGTATGAAAACATGATATCGCTAAACCATTGTGTAAAAATGACGAAGGGTGATGACGTCGGTGGCCGCGCCGTGGTCTCGTGGTAGTATCGCTTTGTCGTTGGATGATTATTATGATTAATGATTATTAGTGATTAATCAATTACCAATGAAGCTAATTAAAGAAATAAAAATAATTAATTAATTGTTAGTGACGTCAATTAATCTACTAATGGCTAGTTAGGAATGCGAAGTCGTGGTCTCGCAGACTTATCACGCGAGGCCGAGCGGTGTCGTGCACTCGTCACGTGTGAAGTCATAACACGTGATTTCGCTTTTTTATGAGAATTACTGTCGGGCTTTGCCTAACAATATAGCTTTCATAAACAAAAAAAATATTTACAAAGCTGGAAAGAAAAATAAATGGAAGCAGTTACAATGGTTGTAACCAATCAAACACTAATTGTTTTAGGGGTTCCTTCATTCTACACATATGTAGAAAAAGTTCTTGCTTAAATTGGATCATCCATGCTTAAAAGGTAGGGAGCACATTTTGAAATTAAACCATTTCTCTGCTTCCAAATATGCCAAGAAGCGATAAAGAAGATCTCGAGAAAACCTTTCATTTCAAAGTGCAACCTGGCCAGTACAATCATTCGGAAGAAATTAAGATCAGGATTCCAGATGATTCCCAAAGTGTTGCCAGCACACCAAGCTGAAGGGACATGTGAAAAATAAGTGCAGTCGCGTTTCTCTTTGCCCCTCTGAGCAAGAACACAAGTGAGATTATTTATCTTCTTTTGCACAATGGCGACGATCCAACATGTCTCTTGTATTCAGCCGGTCTCTCATTAAAAGCCATGTAAACACTTTTATCTTCATCACACATTTTGTTTTCCAAAGCACGCAAATGGCCTCGGATGTTGCAAAGAATGAAAAATGAGCTTGTAGAATCTCTACGCAGTGTACCTCTCACGGTTCCAAATAAATTTCCATTGATCACCATAACCCTCTGGTAACCGAAGTTGTGTAAACTCATATTGTAAAGCAAGAAACTTTTCATATGCATCAGCATTTAAGGGTAGGAAAAAGGAGTCCTCCAAGGTCTGGAGCACATTTGCTTAACTGACTACTGCTTATCCAAGGCTGCAGCCTAAAGTCTAGGAAACTTATTGCTTCTGAGCTCTCCATTCCAAAGATTATCCAAAAGAGAACCGAGGTTCCAGTTATTACTGTACTTTGAGCGATACCTCTAAAAATATCAGCTAGAGATATGATATCTTTCCAACAAAAAGAACCCTTATTCAGGACCAAATGAGGTGCTTTTGCACAGTAGTATGAATTCCAATCAACTGAACCCATGGAAGATCTGCCCAAGTGTAGAATTTTGCCAAATGCTTGATCAGCAAGGTTGTATTTTGCACTCTGAGATTGATTAAGCTAGAGATTTCTTGGTTGAGTTTGAGTTGCTTCTCCATAAGCAGTATAAAAACCTTGCAATATCAATTGCCTTAATTACAGTAATAGCACATATAGTATGTGGAAATTGAAGAGAGAATTGAATTGACCAAGGTTAGCCTACCACCCTGTGGCAAAAACATTGAGCTTGCTGTTAATCTTCTTTCAACCTTGTCAACAAGAGGTACAAAGTCTATCACTCTTGGTCTTGTGTGATTTCACATTTTCATTCTATGACAATGGTATATTTCTGCTAATCTCTTCTAAACGTGTATCTATACCTATATATAAAGCAAGTAGTGTTTTCACCTAAATTTTGTTTTGCCTGGCTATTTTGCAGAAAACCCTTTGAGTTTTTTCAAAATTAACCCGCAGTCCGTCTGGCTATTTTAAAAAACCCAATTAAAAAAGAAAAAAGTATTATTTTACAGAACACCCCTTGACTATTTATAAAATTAACCTGCAGTCCTAATGTTGAAAAGAAAGAGAGGGCTTGGATGAAAAAAGACCTCCTATGTCCTCTCTTCTCGCTCCCATCCGCGCCGCGCTTGCGCCTCTCCCTCCCGTCGCCGCTCGAGCTCCCGCGCGCCGCCGGACCTTCGTCCTCCACCCGCTTCCCTCCTCGCATCGTCGTCCCGTTGCAACGCACGGACATTTTGCTAGCTATCTATAAAGCAAGTAGTGTTTCTATCCAAAATTTTATTCTGCCTAGCTATTTTGCAAAAAACCCCTTGATTTTTTTTCAAAATTAACCCACAGTAGGGGTGGATACCGGCTCGGCTCGGCTCGGTGAGAGCCGAGCCAGAGGCTCGACTCTCGGCTTGGCTCGGTTCGGCCGGCTCAGAGAGCCGAGCGAGAGGCTCGGCTCGTGAGCCGGCTCGTTTAGCTCGCGAGCCACTTTAATACATGCAATTTATATAGAAATTATATTTTATTTTTTAGTCTATTAAACATGCAAATATACAATTGAAAAAAATAAAAAGTGGTACATTAAGTCCATAATTAACGTAATAACACTTGTCCATTGACAATTATCCATACAAATGTAATGATGCAACTAGATTAGATATTATTACTATTATAATCTAAAGCATTAGATCCATATTGACCATCACAAAATTATAAAAATTATTGATTTATTGTCACATCAACAACAAAACAAGCAAAAAAATAGCAAAACAAGCAAAACATTAGGCCCTACTTTGTACATTGCATCTGGCTCGTTGAGCTCACGAGCAGCTTGCGAGCTGATTCGAGCTGACTCATTATAGCTAACGAGCTAAACCCTTGGCGCAGCTCGTTAGTATTTCTCAACGAGCCGAGCCATCCACGAGCCGAACGAGCTAGCGAGCCACGAATATTTCGTCGCCCTACCCGCAATCCCAATGCTGAAAAGAAAAGGAGGGCTTGGATGAAAAAGACCCCTTCGCTCCTCCCCTCCCCGCGCCCTCCCTCTCGTCTCCATCTCGCGCGCGCCCAAAGATCGCGACTATGCTCCTCCCTCCCATCGCTGCTCGGAGCTTCCGCGCCCCTCTGTGCCGTCCCCATCCGTGTCACGCCTCGACTTTACCCGTTGCAACGCACGGACACATTGCTAGTATTTATATAAAATCAGTAAAATATAATTTCAATTTCTTTAAGCTCCGCCACTGCTCGCTACCTTTACAGCTACGCATTACTGCCTGGAGATCTCCCAAACGATACATCACACATGTGGCCCCGCCGTCACCATCCTAACAGCTAGGTAGGCTTGAGTTGGCTCGCTCAGGTGGCAGTGAGGCAAGGAGGGATTACGAATTATAGTGACCACTTTCTAATCACCTAAATAGTATGATTTTAAATTTTTTTCATCAGCATTTCTTAGAATTTTTTAAAGTAGCCGTTCAACTTTATGATATTTAATCAATTTGTTGGTGCTCTCAAATAATTGTCATTTTGTAAAACACACACTACTACACAAATAGATTTTTTCCTAACGGCTGGTTTGAGTTTTCTCCGTCGGCTGGTGCTGCCGCCATCGATCAATGGCAAGTGAAAATGTACCATTTTCGCTAGCGGTCACCAGCCATCATCGAGAAATCATTTATTCTGGCGGGTGACCTAGCACAGCTGCCAATGAAAATGATTTTCATAAGCAGCTACGTTAAGTCGATCATCTATAAAAGTCGATTTTCAATGAAAATGATTTTCATAAGCAGCTACGTTAAGTCGACCATCTACAAAAGTCGATTTTCATAGATTTTCGTAGGTAGTAGGTTAAGACAAATGCCAGCGTAGATGGATGTTGGCAAAAAATAAAAATAAAAACACCCACATGCATGCAACTGCCCATTTCCACAAACCAAATTCAAATCAATCCGTTTGCATCACCTCTGGTATGGTGCACAAAATATAAATCATCTGCATTGAATGGATCTGCAAGAGAACGTGAAGAATAGACAGGAAAAAATCGCATATAGCAACCCTAGCTCATAAGCATATTTTCCCTAACCCAAAAACCCTAGCCGTCATGGATGAGCTCTTTGGGGACCTTGGAGGCCGCTCCCTCTGTTACTGCTGCCACCGTTGCCACTCGTCGACTGCCTTCCCTCCAGCCAGATCTGGGAAAGGGAGGGGAGGAAGGGGGAGGAGAGTGGAGGAGCCACCGCCGCTGCCCCCTCTACTGCTGCCGCCGTCACTAGCCTCCTCCCTTCCAGCCAAATCTAGGAGGCAAGGAGAGTGGAGGGCTGCCGCCGTCGCTCTCACTGCTAATGTTGCCGCTACTGGCCTCCTCCCTCTGACCAGATCTGAGATAGGGAGGGGAGTGAAGGGAAGGGTCGTTGTTGCTGCTCCCTCTGCAGCGCACCACCATCGGCCTCCTCAACTCTCGTCGCTGGATCTGTCACCCATGCACCTCCTATCGCCGCTGCAGCCATGGCCGAGAGCACCTTGGTGAAGGTTTTATGCTGAAAGGAGTAAGGAGGGGGAGGAGGGATGAGGGGTAATGGAGAGGATGATGAGAGGCTGAAGTATGAGGGGTAAGAGAGAAGATGGACTTTGCTCGCGTGTTTGGGAGGCGATGCTCTTTAGCAGCCGCCAACTAAAATTAAGATTTTCGCTAGCTGTCACTTAAATATACGCTTGGCAAAATAACCATAACATCCGGCGAAAATCAATTCTTGTTGGCGGTCATGACTGAAATCCCTCTTATTATATTTTTACAATAATCGTGTGTACTCGTTAACCGCCGATAAAAAATAAAAAGATGGTGTCATTCTTCTTAGTAGTGACATCTGCGTCCCAAAAGAATCCAAAAGATAGCAAGGAGGTTTTCATAGAGCTTGAAAACTAGTAATTTTGATGGCCAAGTATGAATCTCAAAACACATGTTTAATGGTCTAAGTCGCTGAACAACTAAAAGTTTTGTCATTTACATCTAACCACAACAATTTATGGTATTAGGCCTTCTTCGTTAAGAGAACCAGATCATATGCAGTATGAAGTGTTGCCCTAATTTTCATTCTTGTAGAACTTCATGATATGGAAATGTATTACATTATCAAATTTTTCAAAGGAAACCATTATGCTCATGTAAAATTAAGACAAATTCAGCCCTCCAAATCGCAGCTCATTTAAGCCCCAGCATGGTTCTGTTTTGTACCCAATATCAGGCTTCAATACAAACAATAACTATGAGCAGCGTTCAAAAACAAAAACAACTATGAGCAGCCTTCAAAAACAAAAACAACTACTAGCATTTACATAATGGAGGCACGGAGCAACTAAAACTGCAATTATCTTGATCAGACCCCCGTTTTTATAACAGGAATCATTCGTGTTCATAGTACTATTTTCCTGGATCAAGTAGTCTGATACCCACGATTACATTACTAAATCATCAAGCGTGCAATACACCAATCGTCTTACGCGAAATATTACAATATAGCGCCCGAAGACATTATCTAGAACATAGGACCAAATGGTCCGGAATACAAGCAAAAACAGAATACAGATAAGGCAGCGGCACGCCATCGTCACAGGCAATGACCGAGTCTAACACCTACTGAGCGCCATCGTCTTCCATACCCTCCTGGTAGTACTCGTACGGGTCTTCAGGGTCTTCATTGCCCACCTCTGAATGTTTTGCGTAAAGCAAGGGTGAGTACCAACCGTACTTAACAAACCATCACAACAACGATGCATATGATAGGGGATAATCAAGGAATGATTGTAGTTCTTTTGCATAAAGCTAGTTTTTGCAATTCTTTTTACAAGCCTAAGACCTAAGACTGGTCAAGTTTTATTTTCATAGTTCATTTAATCAGCGACGGTTCTGTCCACTATCCATTGTGATCCCAAGAATAGCTTTCCGCCACTGGATCGTCATGATTTTCTGGGGTTTATCCCTTCTCACCTCCCGAGAAGTTGAGCCACTAACACAAAAATCTTTATGCATGCCCATCCCATCATTTTTAAAATTTAGAGTCTAGCCAAACGAAAACTTGTCCCGATGCTCCGTATCTGCAAGCACCGCTATTCGAATAGATTGCTTTACTCACACTGCAGTGGATATATACTTTACCCGTACTCCGTGACTTGCCCCACACATGAGCCGAAGTCCCAACGAATGAGACGCGTCACAGCAAAGCCTTTCAATAACCACACTTTGGCAGAACCCGCTCCATGAACTTGAGCCCTCTTGCACTCTAGTCGTACACGATTTCTAGAAGTGGGAGGAGTTTCGACGCTCCCGAGAGGAGAAAACTCACTCATTCTTTAAGTTGTAATTAAGCCCAGTTTCAGTTTGGTTACCCACCGATGGTTACCCACCTGTAGGCTTCCCGCCTATTCACACACCTAAGTGAATCACTATGTAGGGGTACCTCCTCCGTCCGGCTATTTACTCTGTTAGGTCTATACCCATCGAGAAGTACGGATGTACTAGCTTGTTTCATGTTTATCTCATGGCTCGATCCTTAATTGACCAGGGACGACACTAGCCTTAACCGGATTTCACCCAAATCATCCAGTCGTCCCGGTCTAAAACATTTGTTTGGTGTTTAGTTTTCATCCATAAACCATTTCATCATTGTCATGGCAATGTGGCACTCATGTCTCCACATGTCATATGTCAACCACCTTCCTCAAGGTAGTTGCCCAAACATATAGCATTTGATAAATATGAAGGTGCATGAATCTAATTTAGCATGGGCTAAGCATTGTCAAAAATTGACTACGAACACACGATACTATAGGGTACGAGGAATATACAAGTATTCAATATCATGGCATGGCATATAACAAGTAGGGAGTTCTCATGTATATAGCATGCATATTTGATTTAAAACAACATAAGTTCGCAAAAGGGGTTCAACATGCTCAAGGGTAGTGATGGCTTGTCTTGCTCACAACCTCGCTGACCTGGGTCTTCGGCACACTTAACGGCTCCCTCGGACTCTATAAACACGTGCGAAAAATCCGATTGAATTAGATTAGAATTCAAATAAAATCACCAAAATGTCAAATAAATCGTAAAAGTAGTTCCTAAAGCTAGACTATGATTTTAGATAAATTTAGATTCAAGTTTCATTAAAACCCGGGTTAAAATGAGCGAGTTACATTAATTTGAAGTTTCGCATTTAAATCAATTCAATTAATTATGAGGTGGTATTATTTCAATTTAAGTTATTTTAATTTAGAAATATTGTGATCGACAATTCAAAAATATTACACTGGGAATAATTGTCAATCTCTAATTTATTCCTAATTTTATCGAACCGACTAGTCCTAGGGTTAAAGTTAATTAAATCCTCAATAATTCATCCCAAAACCTAAAACTATTTTTAATAATTTAAAACTTAAATTCTAGTAAATCCATATGATAAAATTAGGATTTACTAACAAATTAAGTTATAATTAAATCCCTAATAACAAATCCACACGATAATTAAATTCCTAATATTATAATTAATATTTATCCTACAATTGTTTCCTAACAAATTTTATTTCAAAAATATATTTTTATTCTAAATTTTCTTTTCTTTTTGTTTTTCTTTCTTTCTCTTTTCTTTTCCTTTTTCTTCTTTCTTTCCTCTCTGTTTCCTTCCTTCTCTCCTATTCCTTCCCTTTTCTCTCTCTGCTTGGCCCGCGCACGCGGCGCGCACGCACGGACGGGGGAAAGGACTCACCGGCGGCGGTGGTGGCGAGCGGCGACGCGGCGGCGGAATGTGGCGGCGGCGCGCAGCGACGAGCGGGAGAGGAGGGGAAATGGGGAAGAGTGTTGGGGAGGAGGAGGAAGGTGTAACACCCGAAAATTGAAGAATTTGAAACTAAAAATTAAAAATCAAAACTCACAACAACTTTTGGCTCATGCTTCTCATCGTGTTTATTGTTTCTTATTTGCCGCTTTGTTGCATAAAATTTATAAAGAGAGTGATTCATCTCTATGTTTGAGAAAATTCAAATGATTTGAATTTCCAAAAGGAGAAAAATTTCAAAGTATTGAGTTGGGAATTTTAATATAAAATAGGAGAGGGTGGTGAATTTACAAAATATACTGTAAATATATATTTGGGATCAAAACATTTTTTTGTGGTGGTGTAATGTTAATTAGTGAGTGAAATGAGTGATGAAATATTTTTAAAATGATATATAGGAGGTTTAGAAAATTATTGTTAATTAAAGACATATTTTCTTGAATTTAGAAAAAGAATTAAATTAAATATGTAAAATATATTTTTAAAATAATAAAAGTGGGTGAAAAGGTTGAAAACATAATTTACAACTTAATTTTGGGTGTGTTAGATTTTATTTTAAATTTTAGAGGTGAAAGAAAAAAGAAATGGAAAATTAGGAAATTAAATCTGGGAATTAGGAAATGGCACTGCTCATTGCGCAACACGTGCTCGACGCCGTACCGCCGCACGCGCGCGACACGCGCCACGCTGCGCCGCGCGCGCGCCCGGCCCCACCTCGCGCCCGGACCCCGCCGCCGCGCGCGCCACGCGTCGCGCCGCACCCGACCCCACGCCCGCATGCGCCACGCCACGCGTCGCGCCCGCGCCGACCCCGCCGCCGGGCCGCGCCCGCGCCGGACCCCGCCGCGCGCGCCACGCGTCGACTCCGCACCCGGACCCCGCCGTCCTTGCGTGCTCCGTCCCGCGCCGTCGTGCCCGACCCCGCCACCCCGTGCCGTCGCGTGGCTCGCCGCGCCACCACCGCTCGAGCCCTATAAAAGGGACCCGAGGTCGCCCGTTCTCCCCACGCCGCTCTCTCTCCCATTCCCTCTCTTCCCTACTACCGTTCACCGCCGTTCGCCACAACCACTGCCGCGTCGTCGCCGCGGGCCGCCACCGCGCCATTCTCGTGCCGCCGCCGCGTCGTTGTCGTGCCGCCACCGCTCGGTAAGCCGCCGTCCTCGCCGTTCTTCCTCGCGCGCCGTGCCGCCGCCGTTGCCGCCCGCTGCCCACCGCCGTCCGGCCGCAGCGACGCATTGGAGAAGGAAGGGAGTATACGGAGTGGGTAGAGAGAGAGAGTGAACAGGAGGGGTAGAGGAAAAGAAAAAAAAGGAAGAGAAAAGAAAGAAAGAAAAGAAAAAAGGAAAAGAGAAAAATAGGGAAAATTAGGAAAAATCTAGAAAAAATTAGGAAAAACTTTTGGAAAATATTTGGGCAAAAATATAATGTTTTCTCATGTATTTTCTCGAGCAAATTTGGAATTCAAAAATAGGAATTTTGGAGATCTCGTTCTCCGCGTCGCTTTTACTCTGAGTTTATCTATTTTCTTTTGCCATTAAAAATATATTCTTTTGGTATTCGGACCTCCAAAACTTTGAATATCAATTCTTTTGATCAACGCTTTTTAAGTTTATTCCCTTAATCAATTGGATCGGCATTTTGCGAAAACCCTAAAAATTCCAAACTCGCTTTTAAATCAGATTTCATCCCAAAACTCTCGCCCAAACTCGATTAATATTTTAGGCTAAATATTTGGAGTCGTTTTATGGTTCTTTTGATCTCTTGGTACTTTTATTGAATTCCGATCAAATTCAATTGATTTTTCGCACGTACGGATAGCAACCGAGGAAGCAAGCACTGACTACGGTGAAGACCCCGTCCAACAAGTGTGCGAGCAAGGCAAGTCAACACTTCCCTTTGAACATATTGAACCTATTTTTGCGAAATGACGTTGATTTAAACTACAAATATGCATGCTATACACAAATGAATACTTATGCTTGATATACCATGCCTTGATATTGATTACCCTTAGATATAATCTTTGTAACCCTCGATGTGATATAACCGGAGGATATCTTTGGCAAAATACTTAGCCATGCTTATATTAGATTCATGCATACTCATGATTTTACAAAGAAGCTTTATGCTTGGGCAACTATCTTAGGAAAGGTAGTTGGAATATGGCATGTGGAGACATGAGTGCCACATTGCCTTGATCATGATGAAAATAGTTTTGATGAAAAAAATAAAAGTACAGAACCAATATTTTTAGACCGGGGCGGATGGATGAATTTGAGTGGATTCCGATAAAGGCAAGAACCGTCCCTGGTCGATTAAGGACCGAGCCATGAGACTTATAACCTGGAACGAGCCAGTATAACCATACTTCTCGAATGGTATAGACCTAGCGGAGTAGATAGCCGAGCGGAGGCAGTATCCCTGCGTAGTGGTTCTTAAGTGAAGAGGTGGTTCTGGTTATCGAGATAAGGCTGCGGCTAAGAATTTTGTGAAGTTTTCCCTTACCCTGAGAGCGCCAGAACTCCTCTCACTGCTAGGAAAGGACAGCTAGAGTGCAAGAGGATTTAAGTTCATGAAGCGGGTACTGCCAAAGTGAGATTATCGAAAGACTTTGCCGTGACCATCCCATATGAAGGGATGAGAGCTCATTCAATGAGCAGTTGCGGAGTACGGGTAAAGTGTACATCCACTGCAGTGTGAGTAAATCAATCTATTCGAATAGCCGTGCTCGCGGTTAATGAGCGACGTGACAAGTTTCTCCCGTGGCTAGACTCATAAATTTTAAAATGATGGGTTGGGAATGCATAATGATTTTGTGTACTGGTGGACTCAATTTCTCGAACTGCGAGAAGGGGTGGACTCCCCAGAAAACCATGACGAACCGGAGATGGGAAGTCATCCTTGGAATCATAATGGATGATAGAACCATCGCCGACTTAATATACTATGGAACTAAAACTTGACCTGGCTAGATGTTAGGTTTGTGAAATGATTTGTAAAAATTGGCTTTGTGCAAATAAATCATAGTCATCCTTTGAATGACCCTATCATGTGCATCATTTCGTGTCGGCTTGCTGAGTACGTTGGGTACTCACCCTTGCTATACGCACAAACCTTCAGATGGTGGAAACGAAGAACCTGGAGGACCCCTATGCTTACCGCCAAAGTGGGCGGCTGAGGAGAAGACGTCTACTAGGTCTTAGTCCCCTGCCGTTGCCCGTGGCAATCGACGACCGCTATCTTATCTAAATTCTGCTTTTGGTTGTATCCGGACCAGTATGTCCTATATGTAATGGATATTGCCTTCGGGCCTATTATGTAATGCTTTTGATGTAAGACTATTCGTGCACTTTTGTACCGGTAATTTAGTACGTATTCGTGGGTACCAAACTACTCGATCCAGGATATGGTACTATGAACACGAGAATGATTCCCGTCCTCAAAAGCGGGGGTCGACAGAAGGGGAGGGCTTTTTATAGACGGGCACGGGGACTCGGCATGCGTGCGGCGCGGGGCTCGACGCGAGGCACGATGGCGACATGCGGCAGCGGCAACACGACGGTGCGGCAGAGGGGCCGCGGGGCTTGGCGCGAGGCGCGAGGGGACGCGGGGCGCAAGGGTGACGGGACACGGCGCGACACGGGGGCGGCACGGGGCGCGATGGCAATAGGACGCGGTCGAGCACCTTGGGGTGATGAACAGTGACGTTTCTCTTTTTTTTTCTTTTTACATTTCACACAAAAATTTAAGTTAATCGAACGGAAATTTACTCAATTTTAATATTGTCCTTATTTTATTTTTATCTAATATTCTTATAATTTTCCATTTAGAAAATTATTTGACCACAACATATTGTCAAGATTTATTGTACACAAACCGAATAAATTTTTATTAGATTTTAGTTTTGCCCAACTTTTATTTTTATAATTTCCTTTTTATTATATACTTTTCAATTTTCAATTTTCCCTTTCTTTCACGGTTTTACTCCTTATCGGTTTTCCTTTTAAATAAATATTATTTTATTTTTTTCCCTTTTAAATAAATATTATTTTATTTATAACTCGGCAACAAAGAACAAAAGGGCGAATAAATACGACATGATGCAATAATTCAAAAGCCAGCTTTGTAAGTTTCAAATTTTAAATTTTGAACCTTCGAATTTTTTGGGTGTTACATCAGACAAGTCAGCAACATTTGTAATTTACACTGGGAGCAATTTCAGCGCAATCATTGAGAAACGCAGTGTAGAATTGTAGCATAGGTAACACCAGCAGAGTGCAAACTTCCACTGTAATTTACAGCCAACACCCAGCATACAACAGCGAGTTGCGAGGAACTCTCAATGATGAGATGATCACCTAAGATGACAAGCAGAATTCTTAACACTGGCACCATTCTACCTACTCTTGTGCAATATACATGGAAATGGAGGAACCGTACGAACTAGTCATGTTGCAGAACTTAAACTCACAGAGACCGAAGAATCCACACACCATCAAGATGCTTGTTCCACATGTTTCAGCCTCTCCTACCAGACTCCATCGTGTCTAAAATAGGGCTGGTGTCTCGCAGAGCAATGGCACCATGGCCTTCGTCAGCAACCTCAATGTCTGTTGGTCCCATGTTGTATGAGTTTGCAATGCCGTTGCTTTGTGTATCAGCTAGCCGTTGGAAATATGCATGGGGCCATATAGCTGCAAATGCAAAGGAACAAGAACACTGTAAAATATGTCAATCAAGGTTCAAAATATCAATCTATAACAGAAGTGAAAGTTACCATCAGCATCAAATGGATATGGGAAAAATTGCAGATAACAAAACGAGGCAACTGTAAGACCTGAAAAAAGGGGAAAGAAGAATGAGACAAGATCCATGCATACTTTCTGACTACGAAGATGTTCTAAATGGTTGAGAGAAAGGCTTCAAAATAACAAACCTATAATGCCACCTGCAAATACGTCTTGCCAGTGATGCCAGTAATCATCAACTCGAGAGACTGCCACAAGAGACGCAACGAGTAGAGGCAGAAATACTATGCATAACTTTGCAATGTGGCCTTTGCGATCAAAAGCTTTTAGTTTACCAGCTAAGTACCACGCAAGGAAACCTAGACCAGCAAAAGACCCTGCAGAAGGTGAGTGAGAACCACAACAGATATGTCAGATCACAGACAACAGATCCACCAAATAATGAATTTCAAAGATAGATGGAAAACAAACTATATATGGTGCAACATGCCAGGAAAAAAAACTATGTACTCCCTCTGGTCATGAAAAGCTATCGTTTTGAACACCCCTCCACTGAAACTTCCAGAACTTCAACATCAAGTCTATTTAATTATTATTTGATAAATGAAAATTATATTCATAGATTTGTTTGACAATTTCATAGCATTATAGTAATTTGATTTTACAATAATTTACAATAAAAATCAGTGGTCAAAGTTGTATTTCAGATATTGTGAGGATGTCCAGAAACACATGTTTCTGTACAGGAGGAAGTATAAACACTTGCAAGAAAAAGAGGAGCTACACCATTCATTTCATTGGCTCAGTCTTAATTATCGATACAACATATAGGTGTTAAGAGTACCAAAACGAACAAATTCAATATTTCAAATAAATATTGTGCAATAGAATTGGATTCAAAGTACTCGAGAATTTCACTTAAATGTCCTGCATAGTTACCAGGATCACATCAGATTGCAGAGCAGTACTTCGAACAATGCCCTACATGCAGACTGAAGCAACTACTAAACTACTCGGAACTGTTGCAAAAGAAAAATTTGGAGAAAAATCCTTGGGAATGTACACATTGTAGAGAATGTGGAAGAAACAGATGTAAAAAATGCATGTCACAGGGCATGTAAAGCTCGATATCAGCTAAGAAACATACAACGGTAATTCAAAACTTAAAAGTACTGATGTGTTGCATATCTTACATGAAGAATGCCCACTTGGAAAGCTCTTGTGGCCTTCCTTGATGACACTCTTTTCTCCATGGCATATGACATCAGTAGTGACATTATCAAACTTCTGAAAAATGAAACAATTTGTTACTTCCATATAAGCAGCAGCCTAAATGAAGTTTAATATCTGATATCAGGACATTAGAACAAGGAAAATACAGGTATTCCATCAGGAAAACAACGCCAAAAGAAATCTGGGCGAGGACGACCAACACCATCCTTAATTGCATCAGTAATCACAGCAGTTATAAGCACCGAATATAGAATCCCTGTACAAATTCTATGGTTAAATTATATGGTTCAGCATGAACCAAAGATGTAACTTCAAAAGATATCTGCATATGAGAGTACGCGTACCCAGTATGCCATGGTGTAAATCATACACATTTTTCTTTTTGAAGTAAATTCCACCAAAGACAACCAAGGGCAGCACAATTGCAAAAAGCTGCAAGTCAAGAAAGGATTGCATGCCTCAATCGATAGATGAAACCATAACAAAATTTTATCTGGCATAGCGAGAACATACTGGGACGGCCCAAAATGGAATTGTGTTGCCCTTTAGTGGATATCTCAAGTCTGTCATCATGTCACGTCCAACAAAGCGGTGAAAAGGCTCAATTATGTTTAGCAGCCCATCAACAACAGCAAGAAAGAGAAGTATTATCCAGTCATACATGTGGAGTCTTGCCACACTGGTGCCATGGGACCTTATAGTGTGGCACCCTAACTGGATATCAGGCATTTTTCCCTGTAAAATGAAAAGGGAAGATCAGAATTAGCAGGGCAAAAATAACTAACATGAAGGTGGTGGATATGATCTAATGATGATATGAGCATGCAAAAAGAAGGATGCGAAAATCAAAGGTCTCATGATAGACGGAAATCATGCATTGGTCACATTTTGCCTGTCTTCAGACAGCAATAATATTTTGACTCTATATAGCCCAGCGGTATAGAATATCTACAACTTTGAAGCCCTTCATGAATATTTTATCATTTATAATTTTTTTAATGGAAACTGCCTGTTAGATTAAATACAGTTAAACAGTACATTGTTGTTTGGAAAACAAAAGGGAGATGCAGAACTCATATAAAGTCAAACCCAATCCTAGAAAAGAAACACAAAAATGAGATAAAACTTTTGTGCAGGAGACCAAGTCTTGACGTTTGAATATCCATGTTCAATCATGTATCGCTAAAAACTGAGAAGATGTTCTGCAAGTATTGGCAAGCGGCAACCCCTTTTCTATGCCTCATGCCTTGACCTTGTTGTATATCCCTCACAGCTTGAAAGGGCAAAGGGTATTTGAAAAAGTTTGAACAAACAAGAACATGACAGAAGGTTCAGGATTGTAATGCCTAATAACTGGACCTGGTATGATATCCAAAAATCAACAACAAACTAGAAATTCCAGCAAGTTGACCAAAATATTCCACAGAGGCAGCAGTTGATGATAACCATCCTCATTTCACTCCAAACCCAATTATAAAGCTAGAAAGCATATCACATTCACAAAAACTCATTCAACCTAAACTAAACAGCATGTGATTGAATAGTAATTTGATTTTCTTCTTCTTCTTTTTAGAAAAAAGTCCATTTCACTCCCCCGAACTTTTTTGCCGTAGCACTTAACCCCCTAAACAATTTCTTGGCTCGTTTTACACCCCGAACTATTCAAAATGGTTCACTTTACTCCCTAGTGATATTTGTCTTTTTTGTTTCTCTCTCTATAGGTCATATTTTGCAATGAAATTTGGTGGGATTAACATATACATTATAACTTATCTCTCAACATTTTTTTGGAATTTTTTAATCGCTGTTTACATAGGTTGAAAGCACTGAGACTAATTTAAACATGGAGGATTTAAATTTCAATCAAATAGTCATGAAAATTTTTTAAACTACTTTAGAACTTTTATGATGGTGTCATCTATGGCTCGACAAAATCTAAGCTTAAAATACTACTCGTATAAAGACAAACAAAGAAGAGAAATATAATTTGATCCATTTTTGATAGTTTAGGGGGTAAAATAAGCCAAAAAATAGTTTAGGGGGTTAAATGATCCAATGAAATAGTTTGGGGGGAGTAAACTGGACTTTTTTCTCTTTTTTTATTGATGCCATGGTGTGCATTTCCGGGTAAAATTTCCCCCTGTATGAAACAGTAAGAAGCAGCAGTTTATCATTATTAATATGTGTCATCCATTTTTTGACTTTAGTCAAATCAATTGACACTAAAGGCTAGAATAAAAACAATTCAACGGATCCATAAATCAATTGCAGGTTATGAGCTTATGTGGTGTTATAAATCCAAGACAGAAGAATCATCAGAAAATTTATAGAAGGGGACGTATTCTGTTTACTGAGTCGACTAAAGATATCTAGAGTTGACCGGATACATCACCAGTCCAAACCACAGTTGCTGAAAAAGTAAATAACAAACCTAAACAACCTTATCCAGTTGAACCAAAAATAAATAAAAACCTAGCATTTCTAGGAGATAACAACCCACAAAACACCCAATAATTATAATCCTAAAAAACAGGCACCCCAAAACTAATGAGAATAACTGAAAAAACAACAAAATCTTCCGAGGTAAAGAGTGCCCTAAGAGATATGTGCATAAATCTCAAAGGAAGAAACGAGAGTATTCCTTTAGAACAATAATAAAGGAACAAAAGAAATCAAGAACCAACAGCTTCAGCCCTACAGATCGGCGCCTTCTCGTGCTCTTCCTGCAAAATGAAGGGGGCGAAAAGGAAAAAAAATCCAAGAACAAAGGTTACACCAAAGCAATCTGCAATTGCAGGAGCATCTTCCACCCACGGAAGAAACTGAAAGAAAGAAAGAAAGAAAGAAAGAAAGAGAAGGGCCAGGGAAAAGGACTGCGGCAATCACGCACCTAGAGAATCCCGACGCCGGAGTGCCGCACGCGAGGTCACATTACCGCGCCGGCTGCTGCTGCTGCGGCGGCGGCGGCGGCGGCGCTGAAGACGCGGGGAGTGTGGGGTATGGGGTGTGGAGTGGACACGCGGTGACGCCGGGGAAAGGAAAGGAGGAAGGAACTGTGGCCTGGGGCTGGGGGGATATCGAGCTGGCTCGCTCTGGCTCAGTAGCTCGGCTCGGCTCGTTTGTCAGCTCGAGCCAGCTCATTTAGGGGTGAAAATGGTCACGGCCGAGCGTCGTAAAAAGGATATGATTCCGACTATTACCTTTTTGCTATATATAAATTTTGGTTTTTCTAATTTTTTCTGTATTATATCAATATCTACACTAAGTAGTTTAGATAAAATATGATCAATTATCGATCGCTCAAACGTCATTTTTGAAAAGATGCTATCGATTTCGATCGATTCAGATCATTTTCACCTGCCAGCATAGAGGGGGAAGACAAGCAAGGAAAAAAAACAAAAGTTGACAGCCTCAATGTTAACAGATCAGATTGGTAAGGAAAACAATAAATTTCTGAAATATCGGCACGATAATACAAAAGCATATGCTATTGATCGATTAGTACAAAGCAAATGGAAGTGAGGAGTGACCGGATTAAACCAGTCCCACAAAATCAAACTCCCTAAATTAAATCAAACCCTAATTTCTAAATCTAGATCTAAATATTAAATAACTATTTAAATATTAAAAAATGTATTTGTTCTAATATTCTATACAAACTAACTAACACAAACATACAGCGGGATATTGTATTTACCTACGATCGAGTACACACACCGACAAGGCTTCGCTGTTCTCCTTCTTCTTCCTAACCCCTCTCTTTTTCTTGTTTAGAGACGTACGGTGTAAATGACGGCTTCCTCGGTGGATTGGACTTATATGGGGTGGTGGCCAAAAATCGCCCTTGCAGAGGGCGAGATAGGGGCAAAATCGCCTCCGCAAGGGCGACAAAGGGGCCGCCCGCAAAATTGCTAGGACGGGCGCCCTTGCATGCGCCTCCCAATGTACAGTGAAAAATCGCCCTTGCCGAGGACGGCAAGGGACGATTTTACAAAAATATCATGACGCAGCAGATGGTACCCAATGGTCGTCGCCACGTCACAAAATCGCCCTCCGAAAGGACGAGATTTAAATCTCACCCCCAAGAGAGCGATGGAAGATTACTTTTACAATTTTTCGAAACCAAATTTTCTCTTTTTGCAAATCTTTAAAAAAAATTAAAAATGTCAAAAATTCTTTTTTTCTTCATGGGCTTGGGCTGTATTGGTGCTTGGACTGTTGGGCAATTGGGCACCTAGGCTATTGTGCTTGGCTCTGTTTGAGAGCTCTCCAGCTAAGGCAGTCCCAATGAGATATTTATTATGATTTTTATCTAACAGAGATTGCGAAACAAAGAAATCATTTCTTCCTCATGACTTAGCGTCCTTGGTTCAAGGTGTGAAGAAACGGTACAGCGTTGAAAGGACTATGCTCGTTTCTATCCTCTTTCTTCTAGATCCTGTGCGCGTGATGCCTAGCCGGTTGTCGAAACTTGGTTTCGGCAATATGATTTATGGGGTCGCAGTCAAGATCGCCAAGCACAATGGGTTAGAAGAAGAAGAAGATTTAGACAGGTTCAGGCCCTCTCTTGAGGTAATACCCTACTCCTGTTTCGGTGGATTCGATCCGCCGAGTGTCTTTATTGATCTCGTGATCTAAGGTTGAAAGCTAAAAGCTAATCTAGCATAGGATTCTCTGATATCCCTCAAGGGACGCCCCTTACCCCCCTTATATAGTCTTGGGAGGAGGGCTTACAGATCGGAAACCCTATCTTACTCTAAGTTGGTTTCCTCAATCTTACCAAACCGTGACTATAGGCCGATTGCCTTATCTCTATCGGCAATCGTAACACCCAAATCATGTTCGGTTTACAGATATGGCAGACGCAATCTATCTCTACCTCCAGTCGGATAAGCTTGCCATGTAGATACACATTGCCATAATCTCCACGTAGCCCCCGAGTCCTTTTCACCCACGAGACAACTCACTTCAGACCAAAACAAAGACACACCCAAAAACCTCTTTGACCGAAGTGCTTTTGGCGCCGAGTGATTCCATCATCTCTGCTTGAATCTTCCCGAGTGGCTCCAAAGACTGTGAAGGGCTGGAAAATATCTAAAAAGTTCTCAAAAATAAATATCTAGGTGCATCTCCTGATACACCTAATTAGGTGTAGCCCCCGACTATGTGGTTAGTCAAAAACAGACTAAGCATATAGTCAAGAACTATATAAAAAATTATTCTCATGTAGATGCTTAGCTCAAGCTAAAGCAACCTCATTACTCGGCAAGCTTGTGCTTATCCGAGTGAATTTGCCCGATTAATCTCAGAACAAATAATTCAATCAATCCTCGTGGGTGAAAAGCACTCGGTAAGCTCATGCTTATCCGAGTGGATCTGTCCGAGTCATCCTGGAACAAATATTTCAATCGTCCCTCATGGGAAAATGAGTTTTTTCATTTGTATGAAAAATATGACCAAGTTATTAAATAGCTTCTGCCATAATACCGGTCTTAATCTATAAAGATCTTCACCAAGGTGAAAAAATAGATAGCATTGATAAAATTACTTAATCAAATGCCAAAAAACCAAACAGCTCTTGTCATCAAGACAGCTATAAAAACTTAGCTGTTGGTCACCTTTCAAGTTGCATCGTGCCGCCTTCTCATGAAGTCAAGCAAACCGCGGTATGAAAGGATTTTCAAAGGTACAGGGCATTCGGACACGTGCATATTGCCGTGGCAAACGCTTAAGCTCATCCGCTTAAGTCCCTAAGGACACGCGTCGTGCCACACCTTAACCGGGCCGCAGATTCTCTTATGGGCTCGGCCCAATCACAAGAAAATCTAGCGCAACCCTCAAATCTTTCTATAAAGGCTTGAGGTCGTCCCCGTCTCTTCATCTTCCAAAAGATTCCTCTTTTCGCAGCATTGTTCACCAGTTTCCTGCGAAGAACCCTAGACTCGCACGCTCCCAAATCCATCCATCTAGGAACTCGCTCTTTGCAACAACCAGCTTCCGCAGCCAAATCTCCCAAAGTTCCCTTGTCAAAATCCCCACTTTTTCCGACCAGATCCACTTCCCATCAACACCACACTCATGGCGGAGGAGAAGAGGATTCCATTTGACCAATGGGCCACATCGGATGTGAGGGAATCTACCCTCAAGGAGATGGTGAAGCATGGCGTGCTTCCCCCAAAAGAGATCGTGGGCTGGCGCCCGGCGGCGGGTGAGGACTTCCCAACCCCGAACACCGGTGAGCTCGTCGTTTTTACTTCTTTCTTCTATTACGGGTTTAGCCTTCCCACCTCCGAGTTCTTCCAGGGGCTTCTAGATTATTATGAGCTTCAACTCTACCATCTGAACCCCAACTCGATGCTTCACATCGCTCTCTTTATTCATGTATGTGAAACATTCCTTGGCATCCTTCCCCATTTCCAACTCTTCCGCCGCATGTTTTATCTTAAACCACATCCGAATAAAGACCACCCATGCGTCGTTGGCGGGGCAGGTTTCCAACTCCGCGGATCTCTCCACAAGGAGTACTTCTCTTCCCTTAAAGTCCTCCAATAAGGGATGGCACGCTGGCCGGTTCTACATTAACAACCTCGAACCCACCTCGCCAAATCTTCGGCTTCCCCTGTCCTCGTGCCAACTTGGAGCACTGCTCCAAGAGCCCAAGATTGGGACGAGGCCAATAAGCCGCTTGCGAAGATCCCGGCGATGAAACAAGGGTCTTCGCGGCGAGCGCATCACTCGGCACTTCATTCGGTGCCGACTGGCTCCAATCAAGGAGAGGTCAAAGCCAGCCTTCGAATACGAAGGTGGGAAGGACCCCAATCGGGAAGATCCAGATCCACTCAGCTACGAGATCCTAAAGATCCGGATGTACAAGATCTTCTCGACGGGTATTGCGCTGAGCGTACCCTCATTCCGCCGGTTCTTCCTTCAAGATCCACCGGCCTCCTCCTCCAGTAAGCCGACTAGTTGCTTCATAATGTCTTTCAATCTTGATATCTTGTCTCTTAGTGTTGTGCGAACTTCTCTTGCAGGAAAATGCTTCCGTTACCTCCAAGCCATACAAGGTGTCCCATGATGACGCGCCGCATCGCCCGCTAAGAAGCCGGTGCGGATCAAGATCCAAAGCGATCCAGCTTGGGAAGCGGGCGGCCCCGAGCGAGGACACCAACAAGCGGGCGAGCAAAAGGAGGCTCATCATCGAGGATTCGGACGACGACGTCCCGGCTCCTCCGCCGAGACTCCTCCTCCAAGGCGATCGCCGAGGACGGCGCCGAAGATCCGCCGATCATCCAGGTATGTTTCATGACTGAAGTCCGAACTTACTCGCTGAAAGCTCTCTTTGTCTTTACCCCGGCCATATTCATTATCGCAGGAGGCCCCAGGACATAGATCCTGCCGGGGAGGGTGAGGTGCCGATCCTTGCCGCTGCTCCCGAGGTGCCGAAGCCTGCAGAGCCGAAACCCCAGAGCCCGCATCCGAGCGAGAGCGCTCCGGGCAAAGAATCTTCGCCTCCGAAGAAGGATGCCCCGAGGAAGAAGCCCCCGACCGCCAGCCGGGACGTCCCGACTGGAAGCCAGTCAACGGCCGGGAAACCTCAGGCCGCGGCCCAGTGCAGCCCCGACTGAGGATCACTCGGTGAAGAGCCAGAGGAAGGGGGCCAGCCGGGCCGTTTCGCCTAAGCGCGCGGCCGCTGAAGCCGGTGAGTCTTGTACCAAGGTATTCTTTTTGCTCTTTTGGTTTGAGCCCTTCATGTCTTCGTTTGTTCCTCTTATCTGCCAGCCACAGTGGAGGAAATCCCCAGGCTGCAGTCTTCTGAAACCTGGGTTCCCCCGATTAAGATTGAGTGGCGGGACTCGGAGGGCCAAAGGCAGGGCATCATCCTGGATAGGCAAGCTGAGAGAGAAGAAAGGGATGCCCTCGTCGATAGTTTGAACGAAGCGACTCGGCTGCTCAACGTAAGCCTTAGTCTTTTCTTTTATTGTATTATCATCCTTTTCCATGGTCACTCTTCTGATTCACGCGCGCAAGGAGTACCGCCGCTCCATGGCAAAGTCCGAGGTGCCGGAGAAGCCGGTTCCTCACCCGAGCTCCTTGGGACGTTCGGCAGGCCGAAAACCACTCGGGAGGAAGCCGCGTCGAGGAGGCGGCTTTAAGGAGAGAGATCGCAGAGCCGGGAGGCGAACCTCGACCTCCGAGGATCAATCGGAGTAAGCTCGTCTCTCCAAGTTTCTTCATGATTCTCATGTTAACCCTTGGTCGATGATGATCTTCTTCACTTGTAGAAAATTCGTCGGAGGTCCATTCGCTCCAAGTCCACCTGGAGGCCACTTGACAAAGCCGAACCGGAGGCCGAGTTTGAAGGTAAGCCTCTTTGAAGTAACATTCCTTGTGCCGCTTTATTTCCGAGTGCTTTGTATGACCGATGCTTTGGCGGCTTACAAGGTTAAGACCCGAGCTCAATATGACGCCTTGCTTGAGCGGGTCAAACAAACCGGAGAGATCCGGAGGAGGTCGCCAATGCGCGCGCCGATCTTGCTATCTTTGTTCCATCATGGAGTCGGACCACTCACCGGACTCAATCGAAGTCTTTGACAACCGCGAAGGGCTCGACCGCATCCGCCAACATCGCCGGCGCCTAACATGGGGGCTGGTCCGGCTCTTGCATGACCAAGTCCTTTACCCCGAGTGGATATCCACTCTGGTCGGGAGGGCTTCACGACGGGACCATAGATGAGCGTGCCTTGGATATGCCGAGTGAGGCGCAGGAGTCGCAAAGAAGATCTCCGTTGATGTAGTGAACAATTTCCGATTTGATTTATCTTTCAAACATTGTCTTGTAAATGTCGTGTGATCGTGCTGCTCTAATGTAGAACTTGTGATACATTTAGTTTATTTATGTTAATACCTTGATCCGAGTTTTTGTGTGAAATTTCTTAAGTAGTTTTCGTCTGACTGTCACCAAGCCTAGGCTCGATTAGGTCATCGGGAAACTCTCAGTTCTTAAACACTGAACTCGAATCGAAGAACATTAAACAATGATAAACCAAGTCATGCACAGAAGTTGATGAGGAAAACTTAAGCTTTATTAACATATGTACAGCCCCTGACTGCTAACTCAAGAAGTCATCTTGCTTGAGGTTGGCAGTCAAGGAAAACATGAAGCCTTAGCCAAATTAGGCATAAAATCGTCGAAGATGCTCAATGTTCCAGGAGTTCTCCACCATTGACCCGTCTTCACGTTTTAGCCGTATGCACCGGGCCGAGTCACCTCGGCGATTATGTACGGTCCCTCCCATAAGGGGATAACTTGTGACGGTCTTTGGTGGTCTGGATCTTGCGTAGGACCAGGTCGCCAACGAAGAAAGCTCGTGCTCGAACGTTGCGACTGTGGTATCTTCTGAGGCCTTGAAGGTATTTGGCCGACTGGATGAGGGCCGCCTCCCGGCCTCTTCCAACCGGGTGAGGTCATCAACTCGGTCGGGTCATAGCGTTCATCGTTGAAGTCTGCGACTCGGAGGATTCGTACTCCATCTCGTTTGGCAACATGGCTTCGCGTCGTAGACCAAAAAGAAGGGGTTTGGCCGGAGCCCGACCGGGTGTGGTCCTCACGACCATAAGACCGAGGGGAGCTCTTGGACCCACTTGCCAGCCGTAAGGGTTTAGGCGATCGAAAACGCGGGCCTTGATGCCTGGAGGACCATGCCGTTGGCTCGTTCGACTTGTCCATTGCTTTTGGGATGGGCAACCGATGCGTAGCAAATCTTGATTCCGAAGTCCTCGCGAATTCCTTGAAGATGCCTCCCGTGAATTGAGTCCCGTTGTCGCTATGATTCTCGTTTGGGACGCCAAGCGGTGCACGATGTTGAGGAAAAATCTCGTGCCTTGTCGCAGAATTGTGGCGACCGGCTTGGCTTCAATCCACTTGGAGAACTTGTCGATTGCGACGAAGAGGTGTGTGAATCCTCCCGGAGCTTTCTTGAAGGGGCCGACCATGTCCAAGCCCCATACCGCGAACGGCCAAGATAGTGGGATTGTTTGTAGCTCCTGGGCGGGACATGGCTCTGCTGGGCAAAAATTGGCAGCCTTCGTAGGTTCGTACGACTTTGTCCGCGTCTGAGACCGCGGTAAGCCAAAAGAAACCTTGCCCGTAAGCTTTGCCGACTAGAGTGCGTGTGCCGCGTGGCTTCCGCATATGCCCGAGTGGATGTCTTGGAGTAGTCGTTTCCTTCCTCGGGTGTGATGCATCTCATTAGGATTCCTGAGGGGCTTCTCTTGTATAGATCGGAGTCAACCATGACATATGCTTGGCAACGACGCCGGACGCGTTCGCTTCATCCCTGGTCATCCGGCTCTTGCCGGGTTAAGAATTTGATGAGCGGCGTCCTCCGCGGTGTCGGCCATGGCGACTTCGTTCGCAACTTGCTCGTTGGGGGTTGCCTTTGCCGTGATGGTTGGTTCATAGAGGTACTCAACAAAGACGTCTCTGTTGGGGCAGCTTCGCGCTTAGACCCGAACCGTGCCAACTCATCGCCGCTTCGTTGTTATGTCTCAGACGTGTGAGAGTTCGAGCCCGTCAAACTTGTCTTCAAGCTTACTGACCTCTTGCCGTAGGCCTCCATGGTGTCGTTTAGACAGGACTCAGCCCTTCATTACTTGATTGACGACCACTGGGAGTCGCTTCACGATGAGCCGACGTATCCCGAGTGAAACTGCGAGGCGCAGTCCATGTAGCAGGGCTTCGTACTCGGCAACATTGTGCAAGGCGGAGAAGTGGAGGTGAAGTACGTATCTTAGCCTTTCCCCGGTCGGGGAGATCAGCACAACTCCTGCTCCTAAGCCGGTGATCCTCTTGGATCCGTCAAAGTGCATGGTCCAGTGTTGGAGGTCTTCCCGAGGTACGTTCTCTTGTTGCTCAGTCCACTCGGCCAGGAAATCTGCCAAGGCTTGTGACTTTATGGACGTCCTCGCCTTAAAAGTCAAGTCCAACGGCATCAGCTCTAAAGCCCACTTGGCGATGCGTCCGGTTGCCTCTTGGTTGTGGATGACATTGCCGAGTGGAAAGGAAGTGACGACGGTGACCGAGTGACCCTAAAAATAGTGTGACAATTTCCTCACGGTTATTAGAACACCATAGAGCAATTTTTGTACCTGAGGGTAGTGAATTTTGGCTCCTGCCAACACTTCGCTAACAAAGTAGATTGGCCTCTGAATCTTCTGAGCCCGTCCTTCTTCTTCGCGTTCGACCACGAGGACCGTACTGACCACTTGGTGAGTGGCTGAAACGTACAACAACAAAGGTTCCTGGGGCTGAGGCGAGGCCAGGACGGGCGGCGTTGTAAGGAACTCTTTGAAATCTTCAAAGGCCTTGTTGGCTTCCGCGGTCCACTGGAAGTCATCTGTCTTTTTAGCAGTCTAAAGAAGGGCATGCCTCGTTCGCCGAGTCGAGAGATGAAGCGGCTTAGTGCCGCCATGCAGCCAGTGAGCTTCTGGACGTCTTTCTGTTTACTCGGGGGCTTCATGCTCAAGATGGCGTTGATCTTTTCCGGATTAGCTTCAATGCCGCGATGTGACACCATGAAGCCGAGCAGCTTTGCTCGATGGGACGCCGAAAGTGCACTTCTCCGGTTCAACTTCATTCAAGGCCCGGATTTTTGCAAAAGTTTCTTCTAGGTCGCCGATCGTGTCTTCTTTTCGCTTGGTCTTGATGACGACGTCATCGACATAAGCTTCTACGTTCTTGCCAATCTGCGTCTGGAAGCATCTTTGGATCATACGTTGGTATGTGGCGCCGGCGTTCTTCAGGCCGAAAGGCATGGTGATGTAGCAGTAGGCCCCAAACGGCGTGATGAATGATGTCTTCAGCAATGGACTCTTTCAAGCCGATCCGGTGATAGCCCGAGTAACAATTCAAGAAACTCAGAGTTGGCAATGGCCGTTGAGTCAACGACTTGGTCGATGCGAGGCACCAACGGATCCTTGGGCGTGCTTTGTTGAGGTCGGTGTAGTCAACGCACATGCGCCATTGCCCCGTCTTCTTGCACTGTGATTGGGTTGGCTAACCAACAGATGAAGGACTTTTTAATGAAGCCAGCCCAAGAGCTTTGCGAGTTCTTCCTTGATAGCGTCTTTTCGATCCCGCGCGAATCGCGTAATCGTTGTTTTATCGGTTTGGCATAATTTTTGACGTGTAAAGAGTGCTCGATCACCTCCCTAGGAATTCCAGCATATCGATGGTTTCCAAGCAAAACATCTTTATTATTTTGGAGGAAGGTGACGAGCGTGCTTTCCTATTTGGGATCTAGGTCGCCGCCGATTACAAGAAGCTGAGGGATCCGATGGATCAAGGGAGATCTTCTTGGTCTTGGCGTCGCGGATCCCGATTTGGCTATCTTCTTCGCGGGACTTCGCCCTCCGCCGAAGTTGATGCAGCCTGGCGGACTTCTTGTTGGCCACGTAATCTCTCGCGAGATTGGGCCATGTCGCAGCCTCTCCTTATCGCAGTGAAGGCTTGCTTCACATCGCGCGAAGAGTGATGACGCCGTTGGGACCCGCATCTTCATGCAGAGGTAGGTGTAATGTGGGATCGCCATGAACTTGGCAAGCGCAGTCTTTCGATGATGGCGTGGTATGCCGTCTCAAAGTCGGCCACCTCAAAAGTGACGTTCTCCGTTCGGAAGTTCTCTCGAGCCCCGAAGGTGACAGGGAGGGAGATGTGCCCGAGTGGTGTAGACGATAGCCCCGGGATGACTCCGTGGAAGGGGGCTGAACTTGCCTTCAATTTTGCCCTGGATCTCGCATCTCATCCATGGTCTTGGCAACAGGATGTTGAGGGCGCTGCCCCCGTCGATGAGGACGCGTTTGAGCCTGATATTGCGGACCATGGGATCCAGGACGAGTGGATAGCGCCCCGGGTGAACCACTCGGTCAGGGTGATCCGAGCGGTCAAAAGTGATGGCCACCTCCGACCATCGCAGTTACCGAGGAACTTCGGTTGAGCCGCGTTGACCTCTCG
Organism: Oryza australiensis; assembly: GCA_019925245.2. Taxonomy (NCBI): domain Eukaryota; kingdom Viridiplantae; phylum Streptophyta; class Magnoliopsida; order Poales; family Poaceae; genus Oryza; species Oryza australiensis. Next base: position 2,905,621 of record JAIFGZ020000436.1, read on the forward strand.
GCGGTTAGCTTCGTTTGCTCTTGGATTCATAGGCTAGCGGCCCTCCGAAGATGTGATTGAGCTCTCCCACCTGGTCTTGAAAAGGTTCGGCATTTTCACCGCGTTGTTCTTCTTGGCGCCGACGGACCAGCCTCGTCGCCGGCTTCTTGTTGAGCCGCGCCGCGTATTGCTGTGAACTGCTTGTAGATGAAGGCCCTTCGCCGCGTGCTTATGATTGGGATGATGAGTGCACCGGGCGTTCATGATGGCGTCGTAGGCGGCGACTCGGGGGCGGCGTTGAGTGTTGGAGGTTGCTGCTACTAGGTCGTCAGATCGGCGCTTGCGATCCTTTTGAGCCTGGTTGTTGCTATTGCCGTTATCCTTCTTAAGATTCCAGCTTCCTCCTGCTCGTTTGTCTTCCCTCCCGTCGGGCCGGCCTTGACGGGCGGCCTTGATGGCGTCGTTGGATTTGGCGTATGAATTCGCCGTCTCGAACATCCGTTTCACCGTCTTCGATGGTTTGCACCCGAACTTCCCGATTAGCGCTCATCACGGACTCCCTTCCGGAAGGCGGCGATGATGATGTCGTCGGTGATGTTCGGGATCTTGTTGCGTTTCTCGGAGAAACGACGGATGTAATCCTTCAGGGGTTCGTTCAGCTTCTGGATGACGTTGTATAGGTCGAAGTGTGTGCCGGCCTCTCGAAGGTACCTTGGAAGTTGGCGATGAAGTGGCCCTCACTCACTCCACGAGCCGATTGAGCCTCTTGGCGTGCTCGTGAGCCGCCAGCCGAGTTAGCGAGGGCCACGGCGGGTAATTGGCCATGGCCTTGTTGTCACCGCCTGAAGACGGATGGCGAGGGTGTAGATGGTAAGCCAAGATTCGTGGTCGGTCTTGCCGTCGTACCTTTCAATTCGTGGGCTTGAACCCACTCAGCCCGGTGCACTCGGCGAAGCTCCCGAGTGAAAGCCTGCAGACTCCGTCGTCGCCGCTATCGGGTGATCCCCTTCGATCTTCCCGAGTGCGCGGTCCCGCTCCCGGTAGCGGCGATCGAGGACTTTCCGCAGATCACTCGGCGGGGTCTCGGTGGCTCGGTTGGGTAGCCGGAGCCGTTGTTGCGGCGGACGCGGTGGTGGACGGTGGACGTCCATGTCGTTTGTCGCGGAGTCGGCCGCTTGCTCCCGGTACCTTAGCGTGGACTCGCGGGGTGGGCCTCTTGGCCGGTCGTCGACCGATCCGGCTCTGCCCTTATAGTCTCCCGACCTTAGAGGTGGAAGCCGGCTCTTGTCCGGCGTTTCGGCCACGATTCGCCGGCCTTCGTGCCGAGGTGGGGGTGGCCATTAGTCGTGGCAGCGACGATGGTCTTTATCTTGTCGAGTATCGGAGTCACATTGGCGGTGCCATCTCCATGACGGTGTCCAAGAGCGTGAGCGCAACAGCGTTCGCCGTGGCGTTTGGAAGATGTTGGTGTTGCGAACCCGTGTTTGGAGGATGACCTCCCGGCGATCGTCCGCCGCACGTAGATCCTGCTTCCTCTTGTCGGCCTCGCCCTTGCGTTGCTTCTCCTCTTTGGCCGTCTTGCGCCGTGCTCAATCTTGGCTCGCTCTTCTTCAGCAAGCCTCCCGGCCATGGCTGAGCCTGACTCATCCGGCTCGGCCATGAGGACATCAAAGCACTTCGGCTCATAGTCCATGCGGCATCGGAGTTGTCGGCTTCGTCAGAAGGGATGCCATAGAGGTTGTCGAAGTCGGCGGAACTGAGGTATCCATTGAGCTCCGAAGATGAGCATGAGCCGAATGATAGGAGGATGACGGCGACCTCCCTTGATCCCGTGTAGCCCGGTCCGGATCGCTCCACCCGAGCCGAGCCAGGTGTGGGCTCCTTCGAGCGGGTCACCGCCGACTCTGGAGAGAAGTTTGTCAGTAGATCTCGGCGGCGTTTGGTAACCCAAACGGTACCGAGAGGTCTTCGTCCGAATAGATCGCTCCGTCTGGGAGGTGAGAAGATTGGCGCAGATGGCGCAGATTGTAATCCGAATGGTGCCGAGTGAAGTCCGTCGTCGGAGAAAGTAGATTGCATCTTGGTCTTCAAGACGCCGTTGTAGATCCCGGCGCTATTCGGAAGCCCGAACGCCGAATGGATTTCTCCTTCCGACCGGTCCGAATCCGAGTCGAAGGAGGAATCGTCGGCGAAGTTGGCGGCGAAGTCGCCGAATCTTGAAGGAGATCTCATCACGCTTGTCGGCGAGATTTGTTGAAGAAGTCTCGACGCGCGGCCCCTACTCCGGCGCGCCAACCGTCGAAACTTGGTTTCGGCAATATGATTTATGGGGTCGCAATCGAGATCGCCAAGCACAATGGGTTAGAAGAAGAAAAGATTTAGAGTGTTCAGCCCTTTCTTGAGGAATACCCTACTCCTGTTTCGGTGGATTCGATCCGCCGAGTGTCTTTATTGATCTCGTGATCTAAGGTTGAAAGCTAAAAGCTAATCTAGCATAGGATTCTCTGATATCCCTCAAGGAACGCCCCTTACCCTCTTATATAGTCTTGGGAGTAGGGCTTACAGATCAAAAATCCTATCTTACTCTAAGTTGGTTTCCTCAATCTTACCAAACCGTGACTATAGGCCAATTGCCTTATCTCTATCGACAATCGTAACACCCAAGTCATGTTCGGTTTACAGATATGGCAGGTGCAATCTATCCCTACCTCCAATCGGATAAGCTTGCCATGTAGATACCCTATTGCCATAATCTCCACACCGCTGCCGCGGAGGAGCTAACCGGCCACACTGGACCGCTGACAACACCGCGGTCGCGCGCTCAAACCAGCCGCGTCGTGGGAGCCCATCCCCTCGGCCGCCGCCGTCGTGTGTTTGCAGGGCCATGCCCCTGCGTTATCTCGCTGAGCCTGGAGAACTCCGATGCAAAGCTCATCCTTGTAGACTTCGCAGCGTCGTCGCCCACGGCCACCGCCTGATGAGCTTGGGCGTGGTTGCCCGACGCCACCAGCCGCGTAACTCTAGCGTGTCCCGTGTGGCGATCTCACGCATGAATACCTGCTTGCCGGGCACATGCTTGCTGCCCACGCCCCCGTGGACAACAAAGACAAGCAAGCGCAGGCATAGCAAGCCCGATTCGATAAGATCTTGGATCTTCTCATCCCGTTGCTTGCTTTAGCCATTCCTTTAGTTCTAGATGCAAATGAAGAAAAGAGAAATCCAGTTCCAGGCAACGGAAGTGAGGAGCAAAGGACTGGACAGAAAACAAAATGCGCAGAGGATCCATAGATAAGAAATGATTGACCAAATTGTAAAGAAATGGTTTCATGCTATGATATCTGATTGTAGAAACTACTTATGATTTTATGATTTTTTATTGGGACTGCTCTAACTATTTATAACAAACGAGATATTTGGTTTAGGCTTAGCTTATTAACAAATCCAAATGAGTCGAGCCGAGCTACACACAAGCTAAGCAAGCTATGAGTTTTTCGTTCAACCTCTTTCCCATCCAACCTCTTTCCGTAGCTGTTCTTTTTATTAAGTCCAAAGGTCAAACCTCTAAAAAATATTTTTCTCCTCGTCTTTTTTCGTCCTCTTTTCCCGTTCGAATAATTATAATATTTTTATTTTGATCTTACGAATTTTATATTTGAGCTTCATAGAAGGCATTGGATAAATTTTTTTCTTACAATAAGGATAAACTAAACAATGTGTGAAATGTTTTCAATCCCCGTGGTGAAACGAGAGCGACTCCACAGAAATCATGCAACAAAATCACATTGATACTTAACTTAAGTTAAATATTGTATATTGTCGACAGTATGTGGTGTAGAAAGTAAAATGGATACATGATATAATATAGTTACCATAACAAATTAATTTTATAGCATCACAATGAGCAATAATATTTTGGATTTGTATCTTTGCTAACTCTCCGAATTTTGGTTATTTGTCAACACTTTTGGCTAGGGCCTAGGATAGAAGAAACACTCACGCCAACGAGTATAGCTTTGTCATGATAAAAGACTTCAGTTGCCGAAAGAACTTGCACCGTCCCTGCCCCTCTTCATTAGCTAGAGTTACCAGAAGAGTGTTGGGTATTAGATTGACGGTTTCCCTTACGATTGATTATTGCAGTAACCGGACTTATCACCCGGGGTAAGTACACAATAAGGGTAAAGGGTCCAGTAATAACCCCACCAAGGTTTTAAAAAATACAAACAAACAGTTTGAACTTTTTTTAATAAAGTTTCTCCAGTTTTTCCATAGTTTACAGCAGTAACTGAGCTTACTGTCGTACTGCCGGAGTGTGATTACCCAACGATCTGCAATTAAGTGATTGACAAATAACAGAATATGTAAAAATGATGAGTTTTTCTTATATATTATGATAAACTATAAGTCAACCGACATCTTGTTTTGTTATAAACATAATAATACGACCGTAGACACTCAGCCCTATAAACATACGTATGTATATCTTATCTCTATGAGCACATCCCCTATATATATCTCATCTCTATAAGCACATTCAAAAAATTGTATCATCATATCATTGAATTTATAAATTTTAAAAAAATTACTCTTTTTTTTTTACTTGTCAAAATCTGAGACATCCCCCAAACTTACTATGGCATAGACTACTTTCTCAAATACAGCAATAATGTAGCAAACCACCAATGGGACTCCAAAGAAGACAAAGCCAACATTCGCATAATGGTGCTTATGATTGCAACAGCCAGCATGAGCTGTGCACGCTGCGCATGACAAGACAAAGTCACGTTGCTTCCTTTTTGTGCAGGCCACCCGCCACCGGGTAACTAGGATCCAATAAAAGCAGAAAAGAAACCAAATTCTCAACCATGCCCTACCTCTCCAAGCTTTATGTCTGGAAAGCATCATGCTTGGCACAAAAGAACAGAAACAAGAGCCTAAGCACAGTTATTAACTTATTATTAGTGGTGATCTTCCATCTCAAAAAAAGAAAGAGTGGTATATCTTATACTAAGCTATGTACAGCCATACAGGGTAGGGTGGCCCTGGCCCCCTTCTTCTCTTGAAGACCATAAAGCATACAACAATGTGCCTTGTTAGTTGTTAGAAAGCATACAGCAAGATCTAGTTGAGATGGAAATATTGGGCTATGCTTTAGCTTGCTCATCTGAGCACGAAAGCCACCAGTTTCATAGACGAACAAAAATTATGACAGTATGTCTGGTGTCAACACCCAGTCACCCACTTTGAACATCTACAGCAAATGCATGTAAAATGTCAGTGTACCATATTACAGATTACATGCACAACGAAGCATTTCATTACCTCCAGAACTGTTCATTATAAATGTACAAAATAAATGCAGACAGTGCTACATGCCAACAGTATATCCCAGTACATATCAGTCCTTCATTTCATTTTGTTACAACAACAGAAGCCAAATATTTGAAGGATCAACATCAACTAAGGAAACAAGGTCAAAGAATGAGTTCAGCATACAATTTCTTTTGTATTTGTTATATTTCTAGGGGCACATGTAATATACATATATTTCTAGGTTTTGTATAACAAGTGGTGCACTGACACATGGTACACCTGTTTACAAGGATACATCCTACGAGTTCTGTGGGTTTACATATATTTTGCGCAGCTGGCCATGTCACATGGCCAACCTTGGAAAGTTTGTTCAGCTCAACTTAAAAACCATCTGAGGTGAACATGATATTGTATCACTGACTCAGTACCGTATTTAAATTTCAGGAGCTTCACTGTTAAATAAACTACTGATCATGGCGAGAAAGGAACTCGATGATGCATGGATAAACTTCATCTGTTGCCTGGACAAGGGACAAACATGTGTAAATTATGAGTAAGAGGATGACAAAAAGATTTGACTTTCCAGAACTGGAGTAGCAAATTTTATTGTATGTGAAGAGACTGAGAATATGTACCAGTCGACCTCCAACTAAGTCATAGTGTGCATAATGAGGGCCTTCTGGCTTTCCAAACACCCCGTATTTCACCATGTGCTGAGGAATGAGCTTGACAGTTTCTGGCAAGATGGGAGTATGACGTACAAAAAGTTAGCAATCTTCTTAGAAGCAACTGAGCTAGCAGATAAGAAAAGCACCGCATCCTACCATAAACGGCTTCTGGAGGACAGATGAGATCTTTATCTCCAGCTAGTGCTAGGACAGGGGTCTGACAAGATCGCAAATGATCTTTGTATGGGAAAGTTTCAGTTCTATTGCATAGCCCCCCTTCCCGAAAAGCTGTTGTAAGTTGAAGGACAACCTTTGCAGGCACTGTACCTGCAAATTACATGATAACAACTTAAATGAACATATCAAACCCCATTGACAAAAGTTGCTGAGAACAGACATCCCATATTATATCATAGCATAAAAGGTTAACAATGCAGTGTATTTATGAAATAATAGTGGAGTGCAGAAATCCTATATATGGATACTATGGCATATAGATAATGCCGTGTGTTCTTGAACAATATTCTGGCAACACCCTTTAAAGTAACATTCTGGCAAAGCTGAAATCCTAAAATGCATGACATGCAGAATCCAGTGTGACAGTGTGTAATTAATGAGTACTCACAGAAGTTGTTAAAAACAAGCTTGGACAACAACTCTGGGTGCATCATATCCTGTGCTGATATTTGATGATTAAGCCAGGAAAAAAGATAAGGTGGACCAGATGCCCAGGGATATGCTGCTGCTAATAATGTACCCAATGGAACAGCAGGGACATTAAGGGCCTGCGCAGGATGAACCTGAAAAGCAAACTCATTAGGTTATTGTTATTCATGACAATGAAGGAAGAAAAACTTTGAAAATAAAAGTAATGAACATCTTAATCAAGTTGAAACTGTCAATTGACTACAAACTCACAAGTGGCAGGAACATCTTCAGTGATGAATTAGATGTCGTGTAGTCAACAGAGGAAGCCAAAGTAACAATGGCTGCTAAATTTGATGGAACTCCTTCGAAACCTTTGAGATTAAGGGAAAAATAATAAGCCATGATTTTAAAAATCCACAACTGAAAGACAGTAGGCTGAGCTGTAAATGATCATGATATTGCTTATCAAATGGACAACTTGAATGTATTTCTAGAACAAATATAAAAGTAAAACTTGTAAGACATCCAAAAATCTACCGTTAACTCCAGAAAGCTGAGCAAAACAAGCATAGTAGTTGTTGATTGTCTACAGATAGAATGTTCCCTTTACATTGGATAACTGAATAGTGGCTCCCATTCTAGCAGCAGCAGTAAATTTGTACTTCCATAAGAAAAAACAACAGTAAAGGCCAGGCAAACAGTCATCTGCAAAATACAGTGTAATGCCTCACCATATTTTGACAGCATTGCATATAACAAAATTCCTCCCATTGAGTGTCCAATGGCAAGCAGCTTGCCATCTTTTCCTCTACTATGTTGTCTAATATATTCCACCTGTAGTAACTGTGTTGTCAAGCGATATTCCACAAAAACAATTATATAAAACTTTTGATGAAATTATTGAACGGAATAATAAAAAAACTGTTACACGGTTAGCTCACTGAATATAACAACAGTGCATACAATTCAACAATTATAGCTCACAAAAGGATGTGGCACCTCACCGCAGTAGGTATATCCTCCTCCAAGTAATGGTCGAAGTCCCAATTATATTCAGAATTTAGATTCATCTGAGTTGCCACAAACCGTTCCCATGAGTCAATCTGCTCTTGAAAGTTCTTCAGAAGACGCAGACTTTCTTCTCTCATTGGACCAATAACAGCAGAGCTTTCTACCATTTCAGATAGAACTGAAATTTTACCTGTGATCTCATTAAAATTTTTATTTAAACTAGCCTCTTCCAGAAGTTTTGAAATTCGATCAAAGAAACTAGCCATCTCTGTCAGTAAAGGAGGGTCATCCAATGCAACTATTCCAAGGTCATCATAATCAATACCAGGGCAACCAGAACTTTGAACTGAAGCAACCTCCAATGAGGTTGATTTATCAAGAGCCAATGGGCCATTAGAGATACCATCGAAAGCGCCTGTTGGAGATGAAGCAGAATTATCATAATCACGTATGCTCAGACCAGAACCTCTCACTTCGACAATCCATGTATCGAATCCTTGGTTAGACATGTGACGGGCAAATGAGGCCTAAAAATAATGAGGGGCATCATTAGTATCAACAACACAGACAGAGAGAAACTTGTTAGCAGAGACTACAGTTAGTTGTACATATAGTTTGAGGGAGAGAGAGAAGGATGCAACTATTAAAAGAACAGGATACATGAGATCCTTGATAATCAATGGTTCTAAACTTAGCAACCTATAAACCAAATACAAGACTAACAACGACTTGTAACCTATAGTTTTATTGCAACTTGAACCGCCTTTTACATTCAATTATATGAGCTAGATGCAACATAACTTCATTTATTTTTTATAAAACAATAAAGAGTGTAACTTTATTACAGCTCATAATAATGAAAACAAGTGAAGCTGAAGAAACTGAATATTCAGCATCCTTGGTTTTTTCCTCTTTAGAATGCATTTTTCAACTATAATATGAGTTAATCCTATTCTCCTTGTTCATTGGAGATCATGTTATCAGGGAGTCAGGGACTGTTTTCTCACATTTGTGAATTTCTCAAACAAGTATAATAGTTGGCAAATGATTATGGTGCTTACAAAGAGGCAACTTTACATGTGATATGATACACTAAAAATGAACCTGAACATATATGGAATTATGACATAATAAGTTCAGTAGGTCATTCAACCGTGGCAGAAAAGATAGGAACCATTGCATCCATCACCAAGTAGCAAATACACTCCCTAAAATTCGTTGCACCAAGAGTCAAAATATGTGCCAAATGCCAAGTGCACTGGTGGTTTATGAATAAAATAAATTTTCAATTCAGGGCATCACCTGAAGCATATTGAGGCTAAAAGATGTAATCAGCGCAAGTATGCACGCACGTCATCATGCCCATTTTTGCAATAGCACGCTACACTATAACTGTATACCATCATGCTCACCTTTGAGCTTGCTATCAACTCTTGCATCTCCAACCCAGGTGCTTTCTCACTTAGTTTGAAACCTCCAGGCTCTAGCTATCTAAGTGTCCAGTCCTTTCCAAACTACAACAGAGGAAAAAATGTTCTATTTGTTCAAGGAAACTTTTGCATTATTTGTTTATGCTGATTCTTCTCACCATGCTTAGAAAGAAGAATTGGAACATAGAAATATGTGGCTTTGACGGTGTTAACCTAAAGCCACTAAAATCTTGCTTGAGACAACCTCCAAAAAACTCTCTTTATTAAAGACAAATAGGCAATAAATTTGAGGATCTAGAAACTATTGAAGGTCAAGATCCTACTACATTTATGCCTTTCTGTAAACAGAAATCATGTCTGTATGTTGATAATGTTATATAGGCCTATAAAGTATGGAACTATAGTCTGTAACTCTGTATGTAAAGAATCATATGAATCTTATAACTTTGTAGTTGTATATATATATATATATATATATATATATATATATATATATATATGCAACTAATGTTTACTATGAAAAGACAATAATAAGTTCCAAATTTGTCAACACAGTTAGCTGTATTGTCCCCACTCCCCAGTATACATCATGTCTGCCAATGCCATATCCATCCAAGTTGACATATGGCAATCAAATTGCCCCTCAACTCACAATTTGCAGGAAAATTCCAAACAAGATTAATTTGAGCAAACACCATCACTCTCCCCGTCCCAAATCAGATTCCCAAAACTTAGGTCTGTTTGGTTGGGTGCATGATTTCAGGCAAGGAAATTGAAATTCTACATCAGCAGAAAAAAGTTGTATAGAAAGAAATTTCTGCTCACCCCGGGGACAGATCGAACCCAATGGCGTTCGTCCCGACTCCCGACAGCAGCATCAGCGGGTGGTTCCGCGCCGGCGCCTGCACGAACACGGGCCAAATCAAATCAAACACGACTCTGGGAAACAACGTGAAGAAGCAATAAAAATCAAGCGAGCACCGGCCGTACATGAGGAGGCGGCCTGTACCGCCAGAGCGCGAGGCGCCACCCGGCGCCGGGGACGGGCGCGTAGTGGAGCTCGTCGGCGGTGCAGACGGGCGGCTTCACCGGCCGCGAGGGGGCTGCCGCGGAGAGGTGGATCGGGGGAGCGTCGGAGCGGATTGCGCTGAGCACGCTGCGGCGGTGGCGAGCCTGAGGAGGAGGGGCAGGGGGGAAGAGCGCATCGGCGGAGCTCCGGCGAGCGCCGGCGCCGGAGATGGGCTGGAGAAGCATCGGTGTTGCCGTTTTGGGCATTTTTGGTTTTATTTCAAGTAATTTTTTCAGTCGTTATAAACGGCGCTCTTTCTGCGCTTCTTTTCAGCGACAATCTGTTAGCATTAATATGCCTTAGAGGATATCCGGCTCCATTTGGTATGAATTCTTATTCGTATGAATTCTTATTCTTAATTATTCTTAACAGAATCAGTAGAATTTATACCAAATGAGTTATTTTATAACTGATTCTGAAAAAAATCATTTCAAATGATTCAACAGTTTTATATAAGGAGTGAGAATCACCGAAAACCAATTCTCCCAGAGTCACCGAAACCGCTTTCTCCCAAGAATCACCGAAAATCATCTAAAAGATTGTTCTAATTATTACTCTATTATACCGATTTTGATTCTCTCCAAAATCTGATTTAAAAGAATCAGAATCTAGAATCAGAAAATCATAAAATTAGAAGCCCTACCAATCAGGTCCTAAATGGGTCTTTTGTTTTTAGAGAATTTACGGATAAAAATGGCTCCAACAGATTCTCTATATGAATCTTTAAAAATGTTAAAAATGTTAGGTTCTCTAAAATATGGATTTCGTTCTCAAAACTAAGAATATAAACTTGGTTCTCTAAAATTGCTCCCGTCAGCGTGAGGATTTTTTGGTGCGACATCCTGACGCACGGACCGCGTGAAATTGCGATCTTGTCCAGCGCGGCGATGGACGGGGCTGCTCCGGGTGACACGATGGACGAGCACGGCGGCGGACGGGTGGCCGCTCCGGCGCGACGTGGACGCCTTGTCGATCGCCGCGAACGGCTCCCGCTAATCACCCCGACTGGTGTCGATTGCCTCCGCGCGCCCCTCACGACATAGTGTTGCGTCGTGCCCTGATGGATACCTTAGCGGTTGATGGGGCTCAACTAGTTATAAAATAAAGAATCAGTTTTGAGATCTGCCGCATCAATTTTTGATATCATACTCTAAATTTTTTAGGAATTTTTATACGGTATTTTTTGAAAATTGGTTTTTAGAACCTGTTGGACACGACCTTAGATTTAGAAAAGAAAATGGATGGTGAGATTAACATGAAAATTCGATATTTATTATCAATTTTTTGTTTGGCGGAGATGGTGAGAATTGATAGGGAGTTTAGTTGGAGATTAGATCTTAAATGAAAAAGAAACAGATGGTTGAGATTTGTTTAGACAAAGTAAAGGAGGAATTTCCTCCCAATTACCACCCCTACCTAGATATTAGAAAGGAGGGAATTTCTCCCTTAATTCCTCATCCCCATCCCACCATAACTCCCATATCTCCCAACCAAACAGAATAGTTAATAGTCTCATCTCTCTAAACTCCCAATCCCTTTTAACAACTCCCCCAACCAAACGGACCCTATGGGAATTATTATAGAGTTGCTTGTTGTTTTAGGGTGCATTCTAAACTACATGGTTGGCTGCGCTGAGTTGGGCTGGAGCATTTTGTTATTTGGAATGGGCTAAATGTACATTGTTCAAGCCCACGTGACTGGTGACGGCGTCAACAGCCGTAACGCTCGAGGCCGTCGTCCCTCATCTTGTTCCTTTGTCTGCGAGGACACAGATTTGTCCACCGGGTGTTCACTTTCCCCATCTCGCGTTGGAGTGCACGAAAGCGACTGTCGATCGTCAAGGCAGAGGAGGAGTGCGCCCGCGTGTCGTGTAGATCTGCATCCTCTTCTCATTGTCCTCGGCGATGTGCAGCCAGGTGAGCAGGATGGTGACATCGACGGCTCGTGAGCATCACCTCAGGGAGGAGTAAGAGGCCCCCAAGCTCTGCATCAGGCAAGGGATTGGAGAGGGAGAAAGGGTGCCTGCGTAGCCACTTCTTTCATCGGCAGCAATTTCGGATGTGGTGCAGCAGTCTTGCAGCGTGATTTCATACATCACTGCAGCAGTCTCGGTTGTATAGTGGTCAAGATTTGTTCAGGAGCTTCTCGATTTGAAGGGGCGCCAGTGGAGAGTGAAGGGCAACCCCACGGCTACTTACGGTCACCCGAAGGTCCCATGGCACCATGAGGTTTGAAGCGAAAATTTTTCTCCTGTGAGTTTGCCATCTGCTTCGTCCCCCTACTCTGCCCTTGCCTATCGCCGTTGGAAAACAGCGAGAGGCGGCACCAAATTTGGAGTCCGGTAAAGGTTCGTGCCAGTCATTGCAGTCTGACGTGGCGTCCGGTGCCACTGCACTGGACGAAGTCGATGTCGTTGCTCATGCACTCACCTCCGTAGCTATGAAATCCATGAAGTTGTTCGACAATTCATCCGCCGCCTCACTCCCGCAATCGTCACGTGCTCGCTGGATTGGGACCTACTGCAATCCAACGACCTAACTAAGGTATTACCTACATTTACTACGTTTTGAATCTTGGTATTGTTTGCTTGACTTGGGTGCTTAGATTGGTCGGTGGGCACTCACGCTGGATGGAGGATGAACTTGGGCATTCCTCGAGAGCTGCATGGAGGAGATCGCAGCTCGAAACATCACCTTGTCATGCCCAAAAGCACAAGGCTACGCTAACATCCAACAGAAAATGTGGGACAATATAGGAAAGCAGGTCAACAAATAGCAATTGAAGAACTTTTGGGAACACTGTCACCGCCGATTCTAGACCTGGACATGGCTGGAGTCCATGGCAACTGGACTGGGTCGTAACCCCTACACCCAGACCATCGACGTCGGCCTAGAGTGGTGGGACTCCATGGAAGGCGCAAGTTCATATGTTCATAGTGTATCTCTGTCCATTATAGCAGTCGATATTTGTATGACAACCAGCAAGCAACTAAAGTTAGGTCAATGACCGTATGGTAATTTCATAACCTCTCAACTTAGGAAGAGATAGATTTTAGATTTCAAAACTAATAGGTAGTATATATGTTAGTCTTGGTTCATGCAATATATATTTTCAATGGTAGTACATATGTTAGTTGGGAATCCTGTAATCATATGTCAGAATTTAGTGTAATATTTTGTACATTTCAGTTGATATTTATTTCAGTGGTAGTTGATTTGTGAGTTTGCAAACCTCTAATCATAGTGAACATCTACATTTCTTATTCTATACAACTCAGTCCCATGAACTTTACTTAGTATTAGGTGTCAATATTACTAATATTGTCAAAGGTCATACGTACCCAAGGTTGCCTAGCACTGTATTTAGTACTGACCTAAAGTTCATTAAGCAAACTACCCCAATACCCTATCTGTTGTATTTAGTACTTAGATTGAACTTTGACATACAAAAATTAGTATTGTATCATAGTACAGTTGTAACCATATGCCAATTACTTCAAAGAAATATGAATTCACTAAGTTATAGGTTTTTCAGATCATTTCTGAATATTTCATATCTCTGCTTTCATAAGACTATAGGCAAAGTTGTCAACTTAGGTTAATATTTAGATATCTAACATTTAACAAATAGGTTTACACTTCACAATATCTCTGCATATGTTACTTTGCATTTTTTGATAACTTTGAACAGAGAACAATTTCAAAAGTTTAATTGCTTACTTTTGTTATGTCTACATATATCATGTATTTGCAAAGCACTGAAAATAAGTGTATATTTTAAAATATGATTATGTACATTCAACTTGGTAGTATAATGATTATTTCACCTTGTTGACGCCAAATCCATACCGCCGCTGGCGTACCAAAAGATGTGTTGGTGTTAGAAACACATACTGGCATGGGAGATCTACTTAGCTCCAGTGCAGGTCCTAAAATCGATGAAGCGCGAGCGTGCTAGTCAGTTTGATCCTGCCACTGACAAAATATACAAAGCAACAAAGCATAAAGCATATTAGTTGACAAGCCAATAACCAAAACAGCCGATTGGGCGCAATTCCAGCCGATGCTGATGTCAGCCGATAACCAAGACAGTCGATCGGCCGATAGGCCGATGGTTAAAGCATATATCGGCTAGTAATCCGATGTCATTAAATCCAAATAATTAGAAACCTTTGCTGCAATCGGCTAAATCCAACTTATGTATAATCCTTGTAAACCAATGCAACGTCCAGATAACTCATCGGTTGAAACTCCGATAAAACAATGATTGATGCCTACTGACTTAAATAAATCTAACTTACAACCACAACCTTATAGGTCGAACCTAACCGATGCAGCATAAGGTTAATGATTGCCTGATAAATTTACACCAGCCGATATGACACCGATCAAAGTGGTCATGTGTTAAATTTAACAAAGGCAGCAAAGCTATCAAAGAGAGATTTAACACATCAGATAAGACCGGCTAACCCTCCGATGAAACATTAGCATGAACCTATCGGCTTAACGAGACTTAGATTATCAATAACAATCAAGTAGGTCGGACCTAACCGATGCAGCACAAGATTGTATATAATAAATCTGTCTAATGTGATGGATATAACAAATCTATCTAAAGCAACATTATGTTTAAAGAAACATCAGCTTGATCAGAATATCGGACCTAACCGAGAAAGTCCTAACTAAGCTGACGTGACTATAAACAGCAATGGAACTAAAGATAGAGATAAAATACCAGATAGGCAACACTTGCGTCGACCCGATTAGAATATCGGACTCAACCAAGGAAGTCCTAGCCACGCCAGCGCAAGCGAAGATGACAGAACTCACTTCTTGCAGGAGGTCAAACTCAATCGATGCAGCCCATGCTCGAAAACAAGAACTTGTCAAGACAGACGAAAACAAAATGTGGTGATGCGCCGAAGTATATTGATCAAGAGATATCTTTACATGAACCTCGGGCTTACATATTTATACCCGTAGGCTGACAAAGATCCTAACAGATTACAAATCCAAACTTTTCTAAAGATAAAAAGAAATAAACCGAGTCCTTATTGGACACTAACACACTTTCCTAAAGATAAACTAAAAAGTTAACAACTCTTCCTAATTAATAGATACAAGTTGCATCCTTCCTGGACTCGGTTTCCTCTGGATAAGACCTGATCTCAAACCAAATCTAACAAGAATCCGACTGCTGGAGATATAGATAACAGAAAACCCCCATCGGCTGATGCAGGACTCTAAGCCGATACTAGCTTTGAGCCAATATGAACACTTAGCTGATGGGAACTCCGGGGCTTACCAAATTCTAGTATTAACACCTCTTTACATTAATTTGTTTTTAGCATTGCTGACATATGTATTACTGACATGAACCCATACCTACTTATGTAAATAGAACTGCATTTCTGAAATTTTCTATTGAAGTTGAAACTACACAAATTTAATTTGTATGATATTACACTTCAGACCATTTGTATACTTTGAAACCACTAAAGTAATATATGTATCAGTGTTCATTAAAGTGTGTAACCCTCTCAGGATTATTAAAAGATGTACAACATTGTTGTGTATAAGTAGTATTCCTCCTCAAATATGCAGTCTTGGAATGTCTGTCTGTAGAATTTGATTCATGTATATTCACCTCACATATTGTGTTTTGCATCGTTTGCTTGTTATTTCCAATGTCATAATATATGTTCCAACATTTTGCATTTTCCAAATGCTGATTGTGCTTAATTCTTGTAGATGAGGAAAGATGCTCGTGCATTCAGGAATGCACCCCTAATGTTCATTTCTCGAGCACCATGTTGTCTTCCGAGGCTGTACTGTGGTCGGTAACCGCTCAGTTGTCGCTGGAGTGGAACCATCCATCGAGCTGGTACCACACAACGCTGATCCACTTGATATGGGTCAGCTAACCGACATGCTGGAGGTGCCACCCTCACTGGAACCTTCGACAAGGATTGGCAGACGCAAGGGAAAAGGTTGAACACTCTGGGCAGTGTGTCTGGTGGTTCCAAAAGGACCCAAAGTGACTTCGCCAGTGATGCTTTGCACATGCTAGCTGATCTCAGGGTTAAATCCCATGAGAGCAAAGTGCAAAGGCAGTGGGAGCGGGAGGCCAGGGGCACAAAGACTTGCATCGAACTGCTGAAGTATAATGGCCATAGCTTTAATTCAGATGTATACCATATGAAAATTGTTTTTTAGTGACCCGTTTTATTGCGAGGTTTTCCTTGATGATGCAATTACATCGGAGCAACGTGAATACTTCATTCGCACTCACTATGCTGTGAAGGCTCCTAGTGGAGCACCTCCACCAACATGCTCAGGAGGAGTGAGTGGATTTGGAGGCTGGTTTGGACTTGGTGGTGATGGGTTTGGTGGAGGTTATGGGTCGGGGTTACATGTGGTGTAGATGATGGAGCTATGTACTAACATTGTTGCATTTAAAATTGTTAGGTGTTTGTCCTCGTACTGAAAGATTCGTTGTGTAGCTTAAATTTCCATTGTGATGTTTGTCAATAATGTTTTCAATTTATATCAAGAATAGTGATTGTTGTATTTAATTTATTTTTATGTTTTGCCAAACATTTTGGCACCATCATTCGAACTATCAGTGCCATGTTCTAATAGAATAATTTGTGGTTCGTTATTAAATGCTCACAATTTTGTGATTTTCGTACTACAATATTTTCATTGAACAATACTACTCAAACTGTTTAATTGTACTAGCACGACTATTTTAATTTGTTCGCATTATAATTTGTCTGTAACAGACTTGTTTTTTTTCGCATGATGCTCTAGGAGGATGAGCACTTTGGATGACAAAACATATGAGTCGAAAGATGGGTACAACACTGAAGAGGAGGATTGCATTATAGAGTTGTTGGCTACTGCATTATAGTGTTGTTGGCTGCTAGTTTGGAACGGAATGTCAACATAAGAGTTGCAAGGTGTGTCTCTCAATAGACGGATATGCAATGGATGATGGAAACAATGACCAATCAGTGCAGTGTCACAAAATATTTTGGATGAGGGCGGATCAGATTCACGCTCTGTTTGATCTATTCACAAACTGATATCACCTTCATGGAACACATGAGGTATGTCCTATGGCAGCACTTGGAATGTTCTTGTACTTTATGGCAGGTGCATATTCCAACAGGGCGACAAACAACAGGATTGTTCATTCTGGATCAACTGTGTCCATATATTTCCATAGAGTGCTTGATGCTATGCACGCTTTGGCGGCAGACATCCTCAAACTGATTGATCCAAACAACTTCCCACAACATTACCGCGTAATGCAAGACCCTGCCTTCCATTCAGTGACGTGATGGGTGCAGTCGACGGGACACATATTTCTCTTATCGTGCCGTCCAACACGTCAATTGAACACATGAACCGTCACCATGAGACATCGCGGAATGTTTTTGTTGTTATTGGATGAGACAATCGGATTATGTTTGCAGATGCGGGATGGCCTGGATCCGTGCATGACCAGAGAGTGCTATCGGACGCAGTATGATGCTATCCCTTCACGTTTCCAAGGTTGTCATGGGGTTAATAGTGTCTTTAACCTCTAACCTACGCAGTTAAATTATTCTTAGAAAAGTTATTCTTTGCTAATGTTGTAACTTCTGCACTTCATATTTGCAGGAAAGTATCTGCTAGTGGACTCTAGTTATCCCATTAGATACGGATTTCTACCTCCATATCCCCATTTACGATACCACATAGATAATTTCGATGGTGACGAAGCTCCACTCTTACTGGGAAGGAAGGAAGAGACTTTCAACTATATGCACTCTGCCATGCATAATACAGGTGAAAGAGCTTTTGGAGTCATCAAGAATTAGTGAGAAATCCTAAGGGGAATTCCTTTATTTCCTGAGGCTAAGGAACAGACGAAGATTACACATGCTATGTTTGCTCTACAGAACTTTAGAATTGATGGTGCTGACCCATACTTCATAACAACAACACAGAACCCATTGTACAACGGGTACCCTCACATGCCGTAGCTCCACCCTTATGCACCTGGTATAACTCACCGAACAACGAGGAAACGATGTCGGTGTATCGTGAAGCCATAGCAAATAAGGTGTATGACATGTAGACGTGTCTAGTTTTATTACAACTATAGTGTGCCTATTCAATAATTGCTTCGAAATTCATCGGTGCCATAGATATGTATTCTGCATTTATGTGTGTGTTGTTAAGGGGAACTATTCCTATCTATGTATTATTATTTGTATTTACCTGTTTTATGCACCTTCAATCACATTGCATTATTTTTTTAGCATGTCCACTATCTACGTTGGTTTGGCTTGTGGGTACTGATCGAGCCGGCACATGAGTGTCATGACTATGTATCGTCTGTATATGTTGTGATGAATATGTATCCTCTGTATATGTGTGTGCTGCTAAGGATATCTATTCCCACATATGTATAATTACTTGTATCCATCTATTAATCAATAATCAATTTATGTTTTGCATATTAGTCGGAACCAGGGTTTGCTATTCCGGTGGCTTATGCCATGCCGCCCCTCGACGGTACGGCGAATTTCGTACGAAATTTGCGAAAGCCGGCGGCAAGGAACAGTAATCAAATTTGAATTTGATGAATTTCGTTTATACCGCGGATTTCGTTGATTCCGCGCGAAAACCGTGACGACTAGTGCGGAAAATTGCCAAACCGTCACGAAAAATGTGTAAATATTGTCCAAAAAATTAGGAATAAATACTAGAATTAGTGAATACATAAATATGATATTTACACTAATATATTTGTGTGAAAAAATTTATACTAATATGTATAATATTGATATAAGCATTGCTTGTAAAAATAAATTTCTCATCTCTCTTGGAATCAACCGGAAAGCTATAGTAGAGATGGTGAACTTCTCAAAATTTGTGCAAAAATCCATTCGGACATAACAGAGTAGCGGCGGTTTCGTAGCATTTCGCGTGGCAAGCTTGCGTCAACGCCACGGTTTTCGCCTCCTACCGTGCGAGACGCCGTCCATGCTATGCCGCCCCTAGCCGCCTTATACTGCGCGAAAGCCGCCCTTACCGACGTGGTAGGCTAGCTAATCACCCGCGAAAACCGCCCAGATCTACACGAAAAGGTAGCTAAACCCCGCGAAAACCATGCGTCCAAGCACCGAGGACCTGCACTGGCCACGCGCGCGTCTCACCGCAGCTTCCGCGCGTGCCGTCGCGGGATATGCACGCTTGACGGCGGATTCTGTAGCTCCGACGTCGGCTTGCAAGGGGGAGGATGACACAAAGACAAAGGGGAATCGGCTGCAGTGAGAGATGGTGGAAGAAGCAATGGTTTTTGAGAAGAAAATGGTGATGGGTTTCAATGGGCTGCATGAACATTACATGTGCACAGTGTTGTTTTTTTCTTTTTCTCGAAAGTATAAATAATTTTTAAGCGCCCATAATTTATGTATTTTTATGCGTAAAAAATATCATAATTCTTGTAAATTCTTGGTCTACAATCATGATTTTTTCAATGAATTTTCTCAAAATTTTTGAATCTTCTCGAAATTTTTCAAATCTCACCGCGTCTCTACCGTTTCGCTAGCTGGTGGAACGGACGAATTTCGCGGTTTTCATGCCGGGGCTTTCACGAATATTAAAAACACTGGTCGGAACTCGGAAGTTATTTTATCTACATTTAGCATCAGGTTGCGCAGCTTTTGCTGTCTACTGCCTGGTATAACTCATGCTGCCGGCGTAACGACGTCGGCTGGTACAAATCGAAACGGCACCACGAACGTCCGTTGGTACAAACCAAAACGACGTTACTAAGCGCATTGAATACGAATGAACCAGCGCCTGGAGTCCTCTACCGCAACAGTGCAGCAGCTCATCAATGATGACCAAACACCTACATTTGTTTCTTTCAGCTGAATTTGTAGCCACCGGATCGTTCCAAGATCTTGTTGTGAATTTGTTTGCTGCAAGTCGAGACTGTGTTTTGTACCCAAGCGGAGCCCTGAGTTGAGCTGGGCGGCTGGGCGCGGTCAGCGAGCAGCGACCAAGGGCATCACAGGTTGTGGCAGCTCGGGACGACGGAACCACGGGCCGGTGCCTCGGCGGGGAGTCCGCCAGGTCCGACGGCGGAGTGGCTTCGTGGGCGCACTGCCACCGGCTTGCAGCAGCGCCTGAAGCCTGGAAGCGTGTAGGCCACGGGCCACCACGGAGGTGTCTGAGAAAAGTTGCAAGCAGTCGCTGGTTGAGCATTCCTTTTTGTTATTTTCTGATCCAAGCATCATGCAGTTTAGAATTTTGAATTGCTCATTTTAATGGGTATTTTCTCCTTGGTGAGCATGATGTGTGCTTTGATTTCTGTAGATAAAGGATGGGAACATGGAGGTAAGACGTGGTGATATGCTTTTTTGTTTGTGTTAAAAACAGGAGGGAGGACAGAGGTAATGTATTTCTCTGATATGAAGGAATAGAGAGCGAGAAAGAAAAAGAGAGGCTCCATATGTCTCAAAAGATCTTGCTATTGCTGCTATGTTGCCATGCTTATGGTCATATGAAGCCTAGAATAATTGGCAAGAAGTGGAATTGTGTAAACTCTACCCTTAAGGTTATGTTAGCTTAGAATACTTAATTTATTGATTTGTTGACTGAGGAGGGAATAATCTTGAAGGCTTTCTCAACATTTTTGAAATGTTTCGTTATCTTGGAAGCTTCTCCTGGTTTTGAATAGTGTTTGCTACCCTGAACACTGAAGCTAGTTTATGGTTGTTTTTGAACTTAAATTCTTTTAGTTTTGTCAACATTACAAAATTACATGTTTTGTCAGCATTACAAAATTACAAGTTTTGTCAGCAAAAATCTTAGTTTATATTATTTGAAATTCAATTTTCTAAATGAAAGATGTTTTGTAGTGGAATTGGTTTATGATTATTCTGAACTTGACAGTGTTAGTCCTAGTTTTGAACACTAGATATGTTTCCCATCTTGATGATTGACTGAAAAGGTTGGTATTTTAGTCAGAAGAATATTTAGCTTAAGGATGATTTTGTTAGCTTTTCTATAATGTCATCATCATTATCATTATACGGAAGTAGTCAAATTTAATCCTAACAAACTGATGCTAATATATCCCTTTTAGAACATTATCTTCAATAAAAAAATATTTTTTTCACATAACTTACTGTTTATATATTTAATCCTAACAAAACTCTATCTGATGGAACCAGTACTGATGTTTGACAATGATTGTATTACTGAAGAAGATAGCACATACCTTTTGTGCTAAACCATTGAAATGTTCTGTGTGGCTGTAGTCTTTTTTCTGGCCATTTTTTTCTACTGTTGAAAATTTTCCACCTGTACATCATATGCATGGTAACTAGAATGCATTAAAAGCAAGTTCGGTAGAAGAAGGTATCACATTCTTATAATTGAATATATGAAGTGCCTGAATTTTTGCATTGGGCATGATTTTATATGAGTTGGGCTACTGTGTGGTGCACCGCCCAACCCCATCCCATGTGACATGACCGAATATCTAATTTAAAAACTCAAATTGAAAATCCGAACCGTTTAAATTGTTCTACATATTAATATCGTCTTGTAGACCAAATTTTATATTTTTTTGGAATTTTTTACTATTTTATCGGATAGGTCAAAGATGCATTAATCCAACGATTTCTGGAGTATCTATTTTATTGTATCTTTGACCTATCCGATAAAATAGTAAAAATTTTAAAAAATATAAAATTTGGTATACAAGGCAATATTAATATGTAGAACAATTTGAACGGTTCGGATTTTCAATTTGAGTTTTCAAATTAAAGATTCGGCCACGCCACACGGATGGGCTGCATGCGCCGCCGCACAAGACCAACTATATATATATATATATATATATATATATATATATATATATATATATATATATATATGTCTTATCACGGTAATACTTGACGGTGACGCAATTTAAGTTATTTGTTTGTATGAGTGTGTGAATCCATCATTAGCATGTACAGCGAGATGGGTGTTCTGCACCTAGCAATCCGGTGCTTTTTTTCATCTTTTTTCTAAACATAGTGAGCATGGTTAGTTTTGTTTTAACATTTCGGTCAAGGCAGTGAGGGGTTTTTGTTGATTGGTTTTGTTGAATGATTGTTTCCAGTCTCCTGCAATATATTGAAGATTTCGCAGATTCAGGTGCTCGCTGGATCTCATGAGTTGGGGGTTGTGCAACAAGCTGATATATTTCTTGAGTGCTGAAACTTTTCTTTTATATAATCTGTCAAAGCTTTCTAATGCAAGGCACATCTAGGTGAGTTAATTTTCTACTCCATGTTCTTATGAACATAAATATAAGAAAAATCAAAATGAATGCCATTTTGGTGGAAGGATAAATAGATTGTAATAATACATTGTTTTGTCAGCCATGGATCTTTCTGGTTAAAATTATTTTGTTAGAAATAGTTCTATCTGTAAAATTTAATCATATATATATATAGAGAGAGAGATGAGCTTGCTGTGGCGCTGCCCGCCTCCGTGTGCGTGGCCGAATCTCTAATTTGAAAACTCAAATTGAAAATCCGAACCGTTCAAATTTTTCTACATATTAATATTGCCTTGTATACCAAATTTTACATTTTTTTGAATTTTTTTACTATTTTATCAGATAGGTCAAAAAGCAATAATCCAACGATTTTGAGTATCTATTTTATTGCATTTTTGACCTATCTAATAAAATAGTAAAAAATTCAAAAAATATAAAATTTGGTATACAAGGCAATATTAATATATAGAACAATTTGAACGGTTCGGATTTTCAATTTGAGTTTTCAAATTAGAGATTCGGCCACGCCACACGGAGGCTTAGCGCGCGCCACACAAGCTCATCTCTCTCTATATATATATATATATATATATATATATATATATATATATATATATATATATATAGACACACACACAAGGTTAGAATCATGTAAAGTTTAACTTGCCTTTTGTGATTTATCCCCATTTACTATTCTGTGTTTTGTCCGTAAAATCTAATCATGTATATATGCAAGGTTAGAATCATATCTTTGTGATTTTGTATTGGTAGCTACTAGCAGTACCTAGTCAATAGTTTTTTGGTTTGTTTGCCAAACTAAACTTAATAATGCATAATCATTGTACTTTTAGTTTTGTTTGCCAAATTAAAATTAGTTATGCGTAATGGTGGTATTTTTTAGTTTTGTAAATTTTGTGGTGGAGTTTGTAGGTAGTTAAGTTTTTAATCAATCTGAGAGGGCTAGGATAGTGTAGTTTTGTAAGCCACTAACAGTACCTGGTTTTGTTAGTTTTGTCAACAATTAGAATGCATCATCTCACAATTTTAAGTGAAGAGTACTTAATTTTGTTAGTTTTCAATTTAGAAATAAAGTTGAACAAGATAAGCAATGGTTGAGGCTTTTTGAAATTTTGTCAGTTTTGTTTGCAAATTCAAACTAGAGTTAAATAAAGTTATGTCTTACATAATCATGCATCGGACTACTAATCATGGTACTGTAGGTTTTGTTAGTTTTGTATTTTGGCTTCTGCTGGGCTTTGTATTTTATCAGTTTTGTTCGAAATAATTCTGTTATGTTGGAAACATTAGCTCTGTATTTTGTTAGAAAAGTTCTGTCATGTTGGAAACATTAGTTTTGTATTTTGTTATGTCTATCATTTTTTGTCTGTTTTGACAGAAATTGTCAAATTTCATTTAATAGGTCTGTCATTTTTTGTCTGTTTTGTCAGAATTTGTCAAATTTCACTTAAAAGTTTTGTCAGCCATTTCACTATTCTGCACAAGTTAGTTTTGTTTGCTACAGCAAATATTTAAATAAGCAATTAGCTCTGTACATCTGATTAGTGTTGTTTGTTGGCAACAGAGGAAGGCCTGAGCTTTGTTTTGTTAGCAATTAGAATGAGTTATGTTAGTAACCCAAGCATCTGCTGCGGTGTTCTACTGTCTTGTTCTTGGTCATTTGTTAAGCATCAGGTGTTCAAGTTAGAATCATCTGTCTCTAGTCATTTTGCCCTAAGCTGTATTAGGCATGTAACCTACATAGGAGTTACATGGTTTCTCACAACCTAATTGGCCATTTTAGGGAATAAGCACTAAATGACAATTGAACTCCATGCATAATGATCGATGGTTAAGATTATACTATCGATGCAGAGTCTGATGATACTATCAGGTTTCAACATGTAGAGTTTATTCTGGCTTGGGATTTGTTCCTATTTGACAGGGATTTGGGTCCAAACAAGCATTTCTGAAGGAAACGTTGATCTCAGGCCATTTCCTAAACTTTTTACCCATGTAAGCTTGTTCTATATTCTTATCAGAAACTCTTGTCATGTTTTACCCTTTCTCTTAGTTTATAATGACACACGGCTATACCTGATCATCATTTTTCTTTTGCAGAACTTGCCTGTGAAGTTGGGCTTCAATTATGTTTCGAAGCCTTCTTTTACCAGAATTGAAATTGTTTGCTCACAGTTGTACCTGATTTTTTGAGCCTTTGTTTTGAAGTCTGGGCGTTTTATAGTTTACAGCATAATTGTGTTTGAAACTCTCAGATGGTTTGTTTGTGGATGTATCCATGGGGCTGAGCGTTGCATCTTTTACGTCCATTTGTTTGTTGGCCTTTTTAACACAACGGACAAAACACATCAGGCAAGCCCAGATCCGATAAAACAGGACACACAGAAGCGCGCGCGGGCGCTCGCAGCTTGTGCAGGGGGATGTGATGCGCGATGCTGACACGTGGTATATCTGACGGCTAGAAATTCAGCTGAAAACACACAAAAAAATATCAGCCGTGTTTCTTTATTTACATACTACTACGAGTAGTTGGATTGTTGGTAATATCAGCAAAATAAATCCGTTCACTTCCAACAAAATGCCTCTATAAACATTCTAGCTAAAGCCAATGTAAGAATTAACTTGTGGCCTAAATTATATTTTAAAAAAACTCATCATATAAACAGTGCTCTAGCCAAAGCCAACTTAGAATTGGAAGTTGAGACCCTGTGCAATTGAGGTGACTGAGGATGAACGGTGCTTAGGGTTTGCAATATTACACGGTCGCCCCTCGGTTATCATGGTGGCCTGCTAACTCTCGGTTTTCGGTTTTTCGTGATAACTACGACATCGTCGGATAATAGTAACATCTGCCATAATGGAAGAGAAACCCTGACGATGCTCAGCATTAGGTGTAGCTCATAGTCATCCAATCAAACACATGAGGGTTTAGAATGTATGCCATAAAAAATGTGCTGTGTAGTGTAAAACATGCTATAGTGTTCTCCCTTCATAATTTTTTCTCCCTTCGCCTTTTTTGTCAAACTTATTTAACTTATACCAAGTTTATTAAAATAATATAGCAATATTTTAGCACAAAAAAGACATAATATTCAAATATATTTAATGCTAGATTAATTGAAACTAATTTAGTGTTATAAATGTTGCTAAGTATTTCTGTAAATATAGTCAAATTTGAGAAAAAGTAACTTAAAATAAGTTAAAAGAAGAGAGTACTCAACAGACCTGTGCTACCATGCCCTTTCCGGTATATAGACGATCTGTACTCCAAAGTAAGAAAAAAAATTACCTTGTGTATATGTGACAGCTATGGTGTGCATTGAAAAGAGAGAAATATTGCCCCCTCGCTGTATCGATACTTTATGCTTAGCACGTTTCAACTTAAATTTTAAAAGCCTTAATTTTAACACTTCTTAATTTAATGTATGCGAATCATATGTGAGATTATATCACGTCATAATTTTAGTGGGGGCAAATAAATCTTAAAATAAAACTAGTGATTACAATTAATTTTCAAGACTATATGAACATCGAAAAATGTCAAATTTTTTAATTGGATGGAGAATTAAGACAGATAAAAACAGCGGCTATCTTATATCATACTACTCTTTTTGAGTTATTGGTTAGGAGAAATAGCAACCATTTTATATATTGTGTCAGTAAGAGTACCTTGTACCATTTGCCGTTATGAACATGGTGGTAATTTGAGCAAACAGGAGAGCATTTTAGCGTCGCTGTCTCACTCGGATGGTAGTTCAGCAGGATGATGAACAGCGACTCGGACAGGTGAGATAAATTGGCCACGGGAGCCACCTAGATCATGATGATAAATTGTCGTTTCAAAAAAAAAAGACGATGACAAGGTTATCCAGATTCGTTGTCTTGGTATCAAATTATACCAAATTTTTTTTGGACAGAAGAATTGAGCACGCAAACCACATGCAAACAGGCAGTCGTATCGTACTACGCTGGCCAAACGGTCTCACATCCAACCAATTAGCGCAAAACTGAATTGGGAAACAAATGATGGGGATGCACAATGCATTCCTTCAAAACAAGCTAGGGAAGTAACAGTGCTTCTGCCTCACTAGTCTAGCACGGGCATCGTCAGATCACATGAATGGTTGCATGCTCAGTAGTATCTCACAAAAGCACGTGCACAGCAGTATCTCACAAAAGCAGTTAAAGCATCCAAAGCTTAATATATGATTGTGGAGAGCGATGAAGCATCAACGCGCATTAATAAAAACAATCCAAGAATGGTTTGCATACTCACTTGGAGCTCCAGTTTCATAGCATCATTCTACAAGGGAGCACCCATCCCTACCGTCATAACGTAAAATGTTTTCTTCAGTTCACCAGATTCATAAAACACGGGATGCAACGGAGAAAGGAATTATGTAGAGGGGCCTTCGATTGCTCTAACTTGTCTCGGCTTTAGCCTCCGACTCCTGGGATTTTCCGGCTTCTGCAGCCTTCTCTGCATCTTGAGGTTTAGACACTTCTTCTAAAGGGAGCAACAAGTCAAAAAGATGGCACGAGGACATTTTAACAAGCAAAATTACAATTAAAAGGTACTAAGATATATGAAAAACAACTAAGATAAGTGTCACCGTTATATCAACTTAATCGACATAACATAGTTGTTTAAATGGTCTGTAATTGATGCCTAGATGTACTTCAAATCTCTAGACGTAAGTACAATATGATAAATACAAAACTACTTGCAATTTCTTGGGAATGTGCTTCATATCTCTAGAGGTAAGTACAATACGATGAATATGAGTACACGATTACTAGGTATAAAACCAGCGACACTAACCTTAATCTGCACCTAGTTACACTAACTATACATGCATTAAGAGTTTCTTAACCAGTACGTAAGTTTATTGGTTAAGAAAGTTTTGATGCATGTGATTAAGGTTAGGATACCTATCACAAAATCAATGCAGGTAAGAAACATATCAGACTAAATACCACCATAATAGTTACAGCATGAACAACATAATGTGGGCTAAACTATTACAAAATGTGCAGGAAAATCATTAAATATCTCTTTTACTTCTACAATCACAATATCAAGAATACAGTTCTGTATGATGAGAAAAATATGTTTATCCTATTGAGTTGCATTTATATATGCCGAGCATGAAAGATGCAATATTTTGGTCACTGTTCACAATTGCATATTTTCAAGAATTGACCTTTCATTTAATGACATTTGTCACATGCATGAGAAGAATAAAAAAGGAATGATCACTCATCTGGTCAGGCAGTTCAAACTGAACTATAATAATCTTACCAAACTGCAAAAATAATGCTTCCTGAATTGCATTTTCACAGAATCATATTATGCTATCATTTAGCTAATAGAAACAAGTGAAATTAATGAGAATCTGTGGACACAACAAAGGAAGACAAACCTTCATCGTCACTCTCATCCTCAAACTCATCCATGCCACCCATGCCACCCATACCGCCCATGCCACCCATCATCTCAGCCATGCCACCCATACCACCCATGCCACCCATGCCACCCATCATATCACCCATTCCGCCCATTCCACCCATGCCACCAAAATTCTATAAAAAGGACATAAAGAAAAACATTAGTTTGAAAAACAGTAGACGCATGAGCAAAAAGGAAATCTATTTAAGGAATAAACATGAAATCTGAAAAGAACTAATTACCGAAAAGTCCATTCCGTCCACGTTGACATCAGCACCTAAAAAACAATATATGCATATCAAAATGTTGGATAAGGAACAAGGGCAATATATTTACATTATTAAGGCCAGATTAAATTTCCTAGCTTATACTCTATAAAATTAAGTTACAAAATAATAAGTTCACAAGAGCAGCTTAGGTCCTAAACTGACGTTAGTTTTGGGACTTGAATGTGGAATCTATACGAGTGAGACAATGTAGGCTTATGTCCAACATAACAAGTAATAATAGTTTGTCCTGCATATGATTTCTATTACCATATTATTGACCAGTTGAGAAACAAGTGGTATGTCTTAAAGAGAGATATATGGAACATTCTTCAAATTCAAACATGTCATTATGTGCTATGATCAAATGATACTCCCTCCATTCTAACATGTAAGGCGCCCTTGTTTTCAGCAAAGCCAACATTTGAAAACTTCAACTAATAATTGAACTAAAAATATGAGTGTTAAGTGCCATGCATGTAGTATCATTAGATTCAGATTTAAAAATATTTTCATATGATGTTAATTTCGTAGCTGTTGATATTAGAAAAGAAATAAACGATCAAATTATAATGTTGAAGACCATGTAAAAAGCTGATACTCCTTGTATCTTAAGAACGGAAGGAGTAACCACCACTGTTAGCAATTATGCGAGTTTGGGAACCTATGATGCACTCCACCTATGACAAAACCAGTATGCTCCACATTGCTGATAAAGGTGTTAAGTGCCAGATCATAATCCACTGTTGTAAGTTGTTACATGTACAAATGTACATTTATCAAGGAGTTATCTTGTTGCATCTGCTGCTTCATCCCACTTTTGTACATTATTATGCTGCGTACTAGCTGCGTCAAACATGAGAAAACAAGTCCACAGTTTATCACTGCAAAAGAACTGCATAGCTTACCATCATCGTCTTCATCAACCCATTTGTCCCAGTCAACTTTCACAAAGTGTGGTGCCTTTTGATCATCTCGAACAAGCTTCTTCCACCATTTGGCCTCAGCTTTTTCTACAATACAGAATATGGACCTAACCCCTACACTTATTTTGCTCTCCTGTAAAATCAGGACAAATAAACACTGGATAAGGAACCACACATTTTAATATAGAGGAAACTGTAGTCCTATAGCTATTGCACGAGCATGCATTACCTCAACATTTACTTTGTCATTCAACTCTAGCTTTGATTCGTACAAGTTCCCATCAGTTCCAGCTGTAGCAGAGAAAGAGAATACACCTTCTGGTTCCAGATTGACCTTAGCATCCTTAGCATCAGCTAATTGTACAGTGATGTAAACCTTGTCAATCCTCTGAGCCCACTTCACTTCAGGGTGCCGACTACAGGAAACAAGAAACAACCATAAACAGAAATTTCAATTCTGAGCACCTTACTAGAATCCAAGGAATGAGGCATAATCCCTTTGAGGTTAAACTCCAACACAAATACATCAGCAAGCCTACGAAAATCCACAAGTTCACTGTGTTCCAGTAATATCCATGCTATATGAACAAATCCAGTGACTAGTATTATACAAAATACTGATGCAAAATGAAAGTTTTCTTAATGAATATAAAACGGTGGTGTTTGGCAACCCTATCATAAAGCAAAATCAAAAAAGAATCCAAAGAGAGTTCCAAAGAGAGTACTAAGACACAGTTGCCATTGGCATCAGTATCAGAGTTACCTACAACTGAACATGAACTAACACTTACAATGAGAAAGCATTGTTTTAAGATTTAACACTAATGCACAAATGTATTACAAACCAGATTTCAATCTCTTAAAAGTATCACACCCGATAGACAAAACTACAAAGGCACAGAAATATCTACTAATAAGAGATATTCTAGGAATAAGAGATAAACCAATTGCCTCCTAACAGTTATCAGAAGCTGCCCCGCAAACCAACTTATTACTATTACTTAAACTCCTGGTCGTCAGTTATCCTCGTTAACTATATAGGACTAAGAGCAGATGATCACCTCCAATTAACCAAACAAAATCCTGGCGAGCTCAATAAACCACACTAGCTACATCTAAACAGTAGCTGCCGCACAGGCATAACAAACCCGACACTGTGGGAAACCACAGCAGAGAGATCTACCAACAAACCGATAGCTGGGGGCATCTCACGCATGTGCGCGGGGACATGGCCGTGAATTGAGGCACCACCAAAACCATCTAACCTTCCTATTCCTACTCCAACCCCCAACCCCCAAACCCTAGCAAGAAACAGATCCCACAGAAATCAAAACACGACGAGCCCTAACTCAAGCGCACGCCCGCGGAAGAAACCCACGGGCTCGCTCGCGCTGCCGGGGGCCTCCCCCCGCGCATACAGCGGTGGCCCCCTCCAGATCTAGCCGCTCCCGGCGCTGGACGGCACAGGCGGCGCAGAGTATGGGTTTCTCCACCGAATCAGAAGCAGAAGTGACGATGGGAGAGCAGGAGGAGGAGCAATCGCTCACCTCATGCTGCCGTTTACCGGTGGCGGCGGCGGCGGCGGCGGCGGGTGGGGGCCGAGGGTTTTGCGAGGTTTTGTGGGGAATGGGAGGGGGAGAAGGTGCGGAGGAGCGGAGGGGAAGTCTATTGAAGTAGGGAAACGGAGGCGGTGCTGCGAGGGGGATGGGCTGGGCTGGGTTTTCGTGGGCCTTTACTCCGCTGCAAGCGAAAGAATGCCACGGGCCAACTCGTGCTACACCCGGGCCCCGTTTAGTTCTCTTTTCTCGAGAACACAGGCTTCTTTTGGGTCAAGGTAGGAGTATTTTCAAAAACACAGCCGTTCATTTATACGCGCGTACACTCATCTTATGAACTCGCACATATACATTCTACCTATATAAACATATCCGAATATTCGATTGGCATATCTTTACATTAATGAAATCATCATAGATATAAATGTGAGTATTTTGGAGGATAGAATTAAAGAATACTTGAGGATTTTTGTAAGGAATTGAAGCAATTTTTATTTGCTTGGTGCCACTATATTTGTGTACAAGTTGAAATACAAGTTTTGAATTAAGTAGATAATATCAATCCCAACAAAAAACACAAAAATTATCAAGTAGTTTTCATATGTAACATGTCATATAGACACAATGTGTAGAAACTATATACTGAATAGGAGTTTCTTTAAAATAATTTCTCATCCAGTCACTTCTCTTCTTTTTCCTTTTATCCACATATCTCCTTGTTTTCATTCATGGTTTATCTGTAGAGCTGTTTTTTCATGAGAAAAGGTTTTTTCATTCTTTTCTCTCTCCTCGTTAACTTTTTTGTCATCTCAGCTTTTTCTTATCTGATAATGTACTTAATGCTATGGAAACTAGCTGAGATGGAGGGTTTGGAGTGCCCTAAGTCCACTCAAGCTTCTAAAATTCGAAAATTTCATTTTGGGCCACCTTTTTATTACCGATGTTTCATTTTGGACCACCTTTCAAGCAATGTTTTCATTTTGGATCGAATCATCTTGCCTTTGTTTCACTTTGGACCGTCCCGATTTTCTTCTCAAGCATATGAATGACCTCGAGTAAGCTGGCTCCTATTCGTCAATGAACTCTCACAATTGTATTTAGATCATTTCTTTGAATATGATAAATTGGATCTAGATGGATAAATGAGTTAAGGGTGGTCCAAAGTGTCACAAATATAAAATTACCTGGTCCAAAGTGAAAACATTGGTTGAAGGAAGGTCCAAAACGAAACACCTATAATAAAATGTGGTCCAAAATAAAATTTACTCATTAATTTATCAAAATCAATATTAGTGGCTCCTATGCTAGCTCGTATATAGGCTCCGAGGCCAGCTAGGGGTGGGGAAAAAAGCTCGAAGGGCGTGGCTCGAACTCATAGTCATAAGAAGTTGCGTGATCTATGTTTTTACCTCGTGAGCTTAATGAGCCAGCTCACGAGTTACTCATTAGTACGAGAAAACCTTATTTATTTACTTTTGCTTTTTAATCGGTAATACATCCGTCCCAAAATATAGCAACCTAGTATAAGGTGTGACATATCTTAGTACTATGAATCCGGACAGGGGATCGTCTAAATTCAGAGTATTTAGCTATATTTTGAGATGGAGGCAATACTTAGTTTTTTAGTTACATCCAAACTATATGTGTTTAGTGTTCATTATTATATTAATATATGATAAAATAGAAAATTTTAAAATTATAGAAGTGATATAAATGTGTTTATGAGTTTAACGTGTCAACTTGTCAACCAAGCTAGCTTGTTAGAGTTGAGTTGAGTTGGCTTATTATCCACCTAGCGCCGGCCGCCACTGCTGGGAAAACCACTTTTAGTCCCGGTTCGTAACCCTTTTTAGTCTCGGGTTGCAAGCCGGGACAACGAAAGCGGGACTAAAGATATATATTCTATATATACTAGCAATTGTGCCTGTGCGTTGCAACGGGTGAAGTCGAGACGCGACGTGGATAGGGACGGGAGGGAGGGATGCAGGCGCGACGCGAGAGCTCCGAGCAGCGATGGGAGGGAGGAGCGCAGGCGGGACGCGGGGCGCGGCGCGGATGGGAACGACAGGGAGGGGCGCAGGGAGGGAGGACGCAGGAAATTGAAGAAGTCGTAATTGCATCAGAAAGGTTACCATGGTAATGATTCGCACCATGACTTCATTCACCTCAAGCTAACCACCACCCGAAAGTGGAAATGTATGTTTGTTGCTGTTCTTGAAGAGGGCCTCAAAGTTCAGCACAAGAGGTATCATGTAACCCAAAGAGAGAACTACAAGCATGGTGATTGACATGGCAGGAAGTGCTTCAGGGGCCTTCTTGACATGGAACAGTTGTATAGCAATGAACAAACAGGATAATGTCATCGAGATCAGGGCCATGGTGCTTTCCAAGTCCATCCTCCATATCGACTCATCTACTTTGTCTATGTACAACCCATACGAAGCAATGTCCAGTGGTTCAAAGAAAAGAGGGTCGGTCTTCTTCCTCAAGCTTCTAATTGTCCCTTTGACATGTTGTGCTACTTTTGTATCCAAAGGGGAAAACTGAGCAGTGACAAGAACTTCACATTCCAACGAGATATTAACCACCCGACAAGCAATCATACACAAGGAGCCCGTCTTAGCATCATAAACACCCTCTGCAGAGATATGCTGATGGCGAAATGTTTCTAGCGACCAATTCCCGACATAGTGAATGTCATAGCTAACATTAAGTAACATTTGATTCGTCTCTGTCATTATAAGATAGGAATGATCTGGATCAACCAAAGAGTTCCCATCATATAGCATTGACCCAATTGTGACTGGTGAGGCATATCCAGAGCCCCCTCCTTTCTGCAAGAAGAACCGGAACGTTAAGTCCCGATATGAATTGCTATCAGGGAACTTGCCCTTTCTCTTCTTGTTCAAGCCATACTTCTCGTAATATTTCCTTGCCTCATCAACCTTGGTGTAGTTATACTTCAGACCCGAAAGACTACCCCTAAAGTATGGAGCTATTGTGTTGGAGCTTGCAGCTATGCCCTCACCACTGTCCAGGCTCGCGTTCCAGATCAACCCTGCAGAAAAGGTTCGTTCCCGTAGTGACCACACAGTTGGGAACCAGAAGCTCATCCCAATCCCACACTCGCCCACCGTCAAATCAGCCCGAGATGGTCCCGAATTCACAACGTGACACCCTTTGAGACACAGCCTACTCCTTTTCTCGTCCCAGAAACCATCCACCACCATGGCCTTCTCACCAAGCATAAAGTAGTACACCGATGCATCTGTCTGATTCGAGAACACCACATAAGCTCGCACTGCACCGTCGTTGGCACATCGTATCCGGTTGACAAACATGAACCTCTGGGGAAGCCGTAGCGACGAGGCAGCCAACTCGCTACCATTGGTGTAGTCCAGCCTGAATGACGCCTTGAACAGCGAACTGAGGTGTGCGCATGAGAATTTGCTACCTTTGAACACCTGGAGCGCGTCGAGCCAACCGATGGGCGGCAGCAGGCAAGAGGCGTTCTCCGCGTACGCGTAGCCCTCCTCGGCGTAGGTGACGAGAGAGACATGCTCGAAGAAACTGGGGGAGTCGGTGCTCTCGAGGCGGCCGGTGACGAAGGGGCGCATCAGGTTGGCACGGCCGGGGTAGCGGAGGCGGAGCACGACGGAGAGGAGGTTCACCGGTGTGCCGTCGGCGGCTTAGCCGGAGCCGGTGCCAACCAAGCAGAGCTCGCCGGAGCCCGATGAGTAGTACCCCTCAAGGCCGAACATGATGGAGCCGCGACGGCCGACGGCGGGGAGGCGGGGCGGAATCGGTGGTGACGTCGTGGGCGGCGAAGGGAGCCGGAGCCGGTCGTCGGGCGGAGGCCTATCGATTGGTCGACGCACAAGGCACGCTCGCTAGCAAGATGGATGCGGTGGTCAACGCGCTGCACGACTGCTAGGCGGCGGCTGACACCGGCTACCTCTCTCTCCTCCTTCCCCGTCGGTAGGTCTGACACCGGCCGCCTGAGCCCCGCCGCCCAGCGGAGCGCGGCGGCGACGCGGTCATGGCTGCGACCGGCGAGCGCAGGCGAGCGGAGCGGGGACGACGATGGGGGAAGGAACTTGAGGGCCTCGCAGATGACGGCAGGCGCGAGGGACGCCGGGTCGAAGGCGTCGCCATCGTCGGCTGAGCGGTTTGGGCACGGTGCGTTGTCGGTCGGTCCGACCCGCGATGGTGGACTACGGGTTAATTTCAGAACAACTCAAAGGGTTTTTTGCAAAATAGTCAGGCAGAACAAAATTTGGGTGGAAACACTACTTGCTTTATAGATAGTTATAGATTATAGATTTGGTCCCAGGTAAAATAACTGTGACTAAAAATAAATTTTTAGTTTCGGTTGGTGTTACCAATCGGGACTAAAGTTATAGACGCTAGCAAAACGTCATTTTTGTTTTTTTCATTTTTTTCCATTGTTTTTTCATTCGCTGCTCCCAATTACCATCCCAAATACCACAAATCAAAATCACAAATTCACAAATCGAATGACAGATCACATATCACGATCATCAATAGACTATCACAGATCACAGATCATCAAATACATTAAAAAATCAAGGGAGCCCGCCGACCGCTGTCGACCGCACCGGCTCGTCGCCACTTCCCACCCGCGGAACCGAGGGGAGAGGGAGAGGTGAGAACCGAGAGAGGGAGAGCCGAGGAGAGATGGGAGAGAGAACCGAGAGGAGAGGGATAGATCTGAGGGAGAGTGCACGTGTTTGACGAGGAGATAAGGCCGAGCATTTTTTTCTGGTTTTTTCTGGTCCCGGTTGATAAAAACCGGGACAAATGTTGATCTTTAGTCCCGGTTGGTAACACCAACCGGACTAAAAGTAATGGAGATCTGACACGGGCTGCAAATTTTTTGAACCGGGACTAAAAATAAACTTTTATCTCGGTTGGTGTTACCAACCAGGATTAAAGATTTAACCAGCACTAAAAATATTTTTCAGTCTCGGTTCCTATTGAAACCGGTACTATTGTGGTTTTTAGCAGACGGATCAAAAATCATTTCTCCAGTAGTGCGCATGCAGGGTCCAGAGTTGCTCCTACACTGGCAATGCAAAGCTCGCCATGAAACTTACCAAGTGCAACAATGTTGAGCTTACTAGTTCGAGAGTTTACATATCCAAATCTGCTTATGAGGCTTTTTTCTTATTAGGACTATTCGGTTTACTCCTTGAAGAAGGATTTGAAACAGTTGGGCTCCTCTAAAATGCAAGTTTTCCATGTGGCTCGCGGTCAGCCGACCATCTTGCCAAGCGGGGTTTGCCCTCTTTTTGACCATACAATATATATTGGTCAATTGTGTGTTCAGTAGGCGAGTTTGGACTTTGATCTTGCGAAGGCTTGGGTTCTTTTCCAAGCTACCCGATCAACACTAAAGTCTTCTCCAGTTGGTGATCAAGAGCAGTGAAAGGGTTGAGAAAGAATGAGAAAAGGGGCTCAACTCGATGATTATTTTGGTCGTTTGGAGGATTTGAAAACATAGAAACGACTGTGTTTTTAATGGGGCTACTCCTAGTGTGGAAGTTGTCCTCCAAGCAGTGACTAGCGAGGGCGTCCTTTGATGCTTTGGTGCTTGGTAGGAGTATAGGACTATGTGAGCTTTTTGCTATGGCAATAGTGCTAGCTCCGTAGAGAGTTGGAATTTACATATCTTCTAACCACGTCTTGTTCGTTCTTTTGATAATTAACGAGATAATTAAGATAATTCTACCAATCAGTCGAAATTATAAGATAATTGATATGAACAGTCTGTGATGACATACAATCATTCACTTCAAATCAAAAGAATCCCGACGGATGGAGGATAGGGTAGGTTTTGTTTAGATGGGACTAGACGCCTGGGCCTTCGAGACACAAATATTAATGGGCCTGAAATTTGGGTTAAATCCGGAAATATTCCAATTAAATACCGAATTCCGCGAAAACGAACGGAAAAATGTCATTTCTACTTCTATTCCGTTTCTGGATTTTTCCAAAAATACGAAAACGGTCGGGTCAAATGTAGAAAAACGAGCGGGTCGGAGCGAGAAAAATTCCGTCTGTTTTCAACCCTACACACACACACATATATATATATATACACACACACACTAGCAACTATGCCCGTGCGTTGCAACGGGTGAAGTCGGGGCGCGGCGCGGATGGGGACGGGAGGTAGAGGCACAGGCACGGCGCGGGAGCTCCGAGCAGCGATGGGAGGGAGGGGCGCAGGAGGTCTTTTTTTCCATCCAAACCCTCTCTTTCTTTTCAGCATTAGGACTGCGGGTTAATTTTATAAACACTCAAGGGGTTTTCCGTAAAATAGCCAGGCAAAACAAAATTTTTGGTAGAAACACTACTTGCTTTATATATAGTTACTAGCAAAATGCTTGTGCGTTGCAACGGGACGACGATGCAGGGAGAGAAGCAGGCGGAGGGCGAAGGTCCAGGAGGCGACGCGGGAGCTCCGAGCGGCGACGGCGATAGTTATATATATATATATAACTTTGAAAGCAAGGGAGTCTTCAACTTTGTGTACCACTGGACCTTGATTAAAAAATAGTATCAGATAGACATTTAGTCTAAGTTAATTTAATTTCACCAAATTAAGTCAAAAATATAATGAAAATAGATATTGACTTACTGATACTTTAAACCGATTAGAAATTTGGTAAAAGTTTAAAATATTTACGACTCGGATATTATTAGTTAGAAAAGTATATTGATGAATAGGATAAGTTGCATGTTATCATCAACAGGCATGTGAACCCTTGCATCTCCTTATAATTTACTTACCCTAGTTGAATATGGTTAAACATCATAGCCAATGGGGCCTGATCGATGTAGCCTCAAGGACCTGTTTGTTATTTATCACAAATATGGCACTAAAATATAAAATTGCCAAAAGCTACATGATGTCGTCTTCCTTCCGTCCTCACGCTGAAGGTGACAGCGCTCGGCCATGCCTTCGGCCGCCGACGATAGGAGGACGTCAGGGAGGCGTCCTGCCTCACAGGCGCTTCTCTCCCTTGTTCGACGGCGGCGCGCTAGCTTACGCGTGCAGCGTGTGCTCGGCCGCCGCTCAGGGCAATGCACGGCGAGGCAGGAGGCGCGTGAGTCGGGCTTGCCTGCTGGAGGTGAGGAAAGCGAGGCAACAATAGAGCGAGAGGTTATACGGATCGGAAATTTTATAGATTTGGACGAAAAATGATTTGATGATCGAAAAGTTATAGATTTTTTAAGTAATTAAGATAAGCTCTATCATATGTATAACTGGGTTTTTTTAAAAAATAGCCGTTGATCGCGGGTTAATTTCGAAAAACTTAAGGGTTCTTCGCAAAATAGCCAAACAAAACAAAATTTGGGTGGAAACACTACTTGCTTTATAGATAGTTATAGATAATCTACAATCTGTAGATTATCTATAACTATCTATAAAGCAAGTAGTGTTTTCACCCAAATTTTGTTTTGTTTGGCTATTTTGCAAAAAAACTCTTGAGTTTTTCTGAAATTAACCCGCAATCCCAATGCTAAAAAGAAAGGGAACTGGCTATTTTACAGAAAACCCCTTGAGTGTTTATAAAATTAACCACAGTACCAATGCTTGAAAAAGGGAGGGTTTGGATAAAAAGATCTCTCACCTTTGATATCCAAATTAAATTAAATTAAATTCAAATCACTCGCGTAAACATGTTTAGTATTTCAAGTGTGCCGGACAATAGGCTTCAGGTGAAGACATAAAGAAAAAATATAAATTAGAATTACATAAGACTACAACTTTAAAATAATTATGATAAAATAAAATGACGCCTGTTGCAACGCACATACATATTTAGTGGTTATTATAAAATATATAAAATTGAAGATGATTTTTGCAAGAATTTTGGTGTTGGCTTTTAATCTTTCTGTCGTCCGTCGCTACAATGCTCGATTTATCGGACTCAGTCACACCGAAATTAATTAATCTGGCTGATCTCGGTTAAGTAGCAAGTACGGTAGATCTTGGCTTCATTATGAACTTTGAACCGTTACGTGGCAGCATAATGTAGATATATCGTATCCTATGACGTCATGCCGAATTTCCAATTGGTCACACAAAGAACAAATGTTCGATACAAGAAAGGCTTTAAGATTTTATTCAATTTTTAGAATGTATTATTTACCTATTTTTATGCTACTCAAATGTCTATCTAGAAGGCCAGAATCCACCACACACACTTCCACATTTATACAAGTTAAATTACGGACCTATTTGGCTACTCGTTTTGCGGCAACACCGTAGCCAACACCAACAATGCCATAGGAACGCAGCACAGCTGCAGCCACAGCCACAGCTATTGCAGCCGGCTTACCGAACAAGCCATGTACTACTGCTCGTTCCATGCTCCTCGGCGACACGACATACATGCCATCGGCGTCGACACTTCACTACACAATGTGGTTGCTCCATCGAAGGCTAAGAGCTGTGTTGAATCCATGTTCAACTACTTGGTGTTCCGGCTTTCGGTGCCGCAAGGGGTTGCTGGCAGCGTTACAATTACATCTACAACTTGCCTGCATGGCGTTGTCACATGATCTCTGCTCTACCGTCGTCGCCGCCTCGGCATGTTGTCATCGACGACTCCTGGTCTCCTATGGTTCCGTCGTAAGAACGAACCAGCCATCGTTCCAAGGTGAGAAGTTGTGTGCGGGCGCACAGAATTGAGCCTCAATCGGAGAAATACGAAGTACCCAAACTGAAGTATATCTTTTTCTTTGGTTGTGGAGTTAACAAAGATACATAACGAAATAATCTACTATATATCTATGTTTTGTATTATAATATATCTATGTTTTATATTATAAGTCATTGTGATTTTTTCAAGTCAATTTTTTTAGTTTTTTATTGAGTATATAGAAAAATATAGTAATATTTTTAAAAAAACTATAAAACTATGTTTAATATTAAATGTGATGAAACTAATATGGTCCTTCAAAAAGTTTAACTTAGAAAAATACAAAGCCACTTATCTATAACTATCTATAAAGCAAGTAGTGTTTCCATCTAAAATTTTCGTCCGTCTGGCTATTTTGCAGAAAAACCATTGAGTGTTTATAAAATTAACCTGTAGTCCCAATGCAATTTCGTATGCCTAGCTATTTTGCAGAAAACCCCTTGAGTGTTTATAAAATTAATCCATAGTCCCTATGCAATTTTCGCTATGGAAGCTGGAAGAGAAATCTGATTTTACAATTCAAAGGTTTATTGACTTAATTTAATTCTGCCATTCACTTTCATAAGCTCTTATTCCTGTACATTTTCCTTCAAATGTGTTTTCTATTTCCACCATAATGGAAGATTTCCAATTCATCTTTGTTGCTTAATTGTTAGTCATTGATGAATCTGCTTGTTTATTAGGTTCATCGGGCTGCTTTTGTTCTGCCAACATTTGTAAGGAGAGAACTGGAATCACATACTAATTGTACTGAAAAGGTAGGTTATTTTTAACTGCTCCAGTCCTGCCTCTTTGCTATTTCCTTTCTGTCTACGACGCTATTTCAGATTGTCGTAATGGAATTATCGCTGATACATTATTTTCATGCCGTAACAGGATAAATCAGAAACCAAGCCAGTCGCGAAACCAATGAAGATGAAAATAATGCCGAATAGCGCCATTCCGACTGCTTCCTAGATTCGGGCCCCATATAAGAACATCTAAGTTTGATTCCTTAGCTACAGTAATGGCATGAAGGAATGGATTTTCATTATATTTTTATATTTTTGACTTAATTTGGTGAAATTAAATTAACTTAGAATAAATATCTATGTAACACTATTTCTTAATCAAGGTCCAATGGTATATAAAGTTGAAGATACCCTTACTTTCAAAGTTATATATATATGTATATATAACTATCTATAAAACAAGTAGTGTTTCTATCCAAAATTTTCGTCCGTCCGGTTATTTTGTAAAAACCCCTTGAGTGTTTATAAAATTAACCCGTAATCCCAATGCTGAAAAGAAAGAGAGGGCTTAGATGAAAAAAAGATCTCCTACATACCTCTCTTCCGTCCCCATCCGCCGCGCCCGCGCCTCCTCCATCGTCGCCGGAGCTCCCGCGCCGCCGCCCGGACCTTCGCCCTCCGCCGCTCCCCTCCTCGCGTCGTCGTTCCGTTGCAACGTACGGGCATTTTCATACCTCATATGCATCGTATATTAGCATAATTACAATGTAAGTATTAAAATTACAATGTAATTAATTTACATTTGACTGTTTTTTATAAAATTTGTGACACCGTAAATATAGGTAGTCCTTTCTTTTTATCTTCTTTTTTCTCATCCAAATTTCTCTCTTCATAGATATTTTTCTTTTAGAACTGTCACATATATTTGGTATTTTGCAAATGTTTTTCATCTATAATCAAAATTTTAGTTTTTGTCAATGTGATATAGCAAAATACACATTGCATCAACTTGTGAAATAGCTATTAGATCGATTTATGAGGCTATAAAAGAGATGTACATAAGGATTCTTTGTATGATGACGTATGAATCGAGCGAAATTAATTGCCCTGAGCGGTGGCCGAGCACACGCTGCACGCATGAGCTAACGTGCCGCCGTCGATATACATGCAACTTATCCTATTCATCAATATACTTTTTAACTAATAATATCCAAGCCATAAACATTTTAAACTTTTATCAAAATTCTAATCGATTTAAAGTATCAGTAAGTCAATATCTATTTTTATTATATTTTTGACTTAATTTGGTGAAATTAAATTAACTTAGACTAAATGTCTATCTGATACTATTTCTTAATCAAGGTCCAGTGGTACATAAAGTTGAAGATACCCTTGCTTTCAAAGTTATATATATGTGTATATATATAACTATCTATAAAGCAAGTAGTGTTTCTATCCAAAATTTTCGTTCGTCTCTGGTTATTTTGCAGAAAACACCTTGACTAAAAAAAAAGGAAGGCTTGGATTGAAAAAAAACCCTTCTATGTCGCTCT
Source organism: Oryza australiensis (assembly GCA_019925245.2). Taxonomy (NCBI): domain Eukaryota; kingdom Viridiplantae; phylum Streptophyta; class Magnoliopsida; order Poales; family Poaceae; genus Oryza; species Oryza australiensis. The sequence goes on from JAIFGZ020000436.1 coordinate 2,947,312, forward strand.
CTTCCGTCCCCATCCATGTCGCGCCCGCTCCGCGCCTACGCCCTCCCCCATTGTCGCCGGAGCTCCCGTGCCGTCGCCCGTACCTTCGCCCTCCACCTCGCTTCCTCCCTACGTCGTCGTTCCGTTACAACGCACGAGCATTTTGCTAGTGTGTGTGTATATATATATATATATATACACACACACACGCCTGAGCTGGTCATGTAGGGAGGTTGGTGTGGAGATTATAGCAATCGGGTATCTACATGGCAAGCTTATCCGACTGGAGGTAGGGATAGATTGCGCCTACCATATCTGTAAACCAAACATGACTTGGGTGTTACGTTGCCGATAGAGATAAGGCAACGGCCTATAGTCACGGTTTGGTAAGATTGAGGAAACCGACTTAGAGTAAGATAGGGTTTCCGATCTGTAAGCCCACCTCCCAAGACTATATAAGGGGGGTAAGAGGCGTCCCTTGAGGGATATGCGATATCGGCTTTAGATCATATGCTTCATGAGAAGTTAGATCAGCCTTCAGCTTTAGATCACGAGATCAATAAAGACAATCGGCGGATCGAATCCACCGAAACAGGAGTAGGGTATTACCTCATGAGAGGGCCTGAACCTGTCTAAATCTTCTTTTCCTCCTAACCCATTGTGCTTGGCGATCTTGACTGCGACCCCAATTTTCTATTGCCGAAACCAAGTTTCGACAGTTGGCGCGCCAGGTAGGGGCCCGCGCGTCGAGACTTCTTCAACAATCTCGCCGACAAGCGTGATGGGATCTCCTTCAAGATTCGGCGACTTCGCCGCCAACTTCTTCGACAACTCCTCCTTCGACTCGGATTCAAACCAGTCGGATGGAAAGACCCACTCGGCGCCGTTCGGGCTCCCCAATAGCGCCGAGATCTTCGACGACATCTTCAAGACCAAGATGCAATCTACCTTCTCCGACGACGGACTTTACTCGGCACCATTCGGATCACCGAATACCTCTGAAGTCTGCGCCAATCTTCTCACCTCCCCGACGGAGGCGATCTATTCGGACGAAGACCTCTCGGTGCCGTTTGGGTCATCAAACGCCTCCGAGATCTACAGCAAACTTCTCTCCCCCGAGTCGGCGACGACCCACTCGGAGGAGCCCGCATCCCCAAGCTCTGACCCGGACTGGAACGATCCAGACCCGGGCTACCCAGGATCAAGGGAGGTCGCCGTCATCCTTCCATCATTCGGCTCCTGCTCATCTTCGGAGCTCAATGGATACCTCAGCTCTGCCGGCTTCGACGACCTCTATGGCATCCCCTCTGACGAAGCTGACAACTTCAATTGCCGCATGTACTATGAGCCAAAGTGCTTTGATGTCCTCATGGCCGAGTCGGACGAGTCCGACTCAGCCATGGCCAAGAGGCTTGCTGAAGAAGAGCGAGCCAAGATTGAGCACGAGCGCAAGACGGCCGAAGAGGAGAAGCAACGCAAGGACGAGGCTGACAAGAGGAAGGCGGGATCTGCGCGCGCCGCCGGACGATCCGCCCGGAGGCCATCCTCCAAACACGGGTTCGCAACACCAACATCTTCCAAACGCCACGCAGTAACGCTGTTGCCACGCTCACTCTCTTGGACACCGCCATGGAGACAGCACCCGCCAATGTGACTCCGATACTCGACAAGATCAAGACCATCGTCGCAGCCATAGCTAACGGCCAACCCACCACCTCGGCACGAAGGCCGACTGAGTCCGTGGCTGAAACGCCCGACAAAGTCGACTCCCGCCTCTAAGGTCGGAGACTATAAGAGGCCCGAGCCGATCGGTCGACAACAAGGCCAAGAGGCCCACCCCGCGAGTCCACGGAAGTACCAGAGCAAACGGCCGACTCCCGCGACAAACGACACGGACGTCCACCCGTCCACCATCGCGTCGCCGCAACAATGCTCCGGCTATCCAACCACCAACCGAAGACCCCGCCGAGTGATCTACGGGAAGTCCTCGATCGCCGCTACCAGAACGAGACCGACGCACTCGGGAAGATCGGAGGGGATCACCCGATAGCGGCGACGACGGAATGCCGCTTTCACTGGGAGCTTCGCCGAGTGCACCGGCCGAATGGTTTTAAGCCAACAGAATAGAGAAATATGACGGCAAGACCGACCCCGAGTCATGGCTCACCGTGTATACTCTCGCCATCCGCGCAGCAGCGGCGACAACAAGGCTATGGCCAATTATTTGCCCGTGGCCCTCGCCAACTCAGCCGAACCGGCTCACGAGCCCGCCAAGAGGCTCAATCGGCTCGTGGAGCGAGCCGAGGGACCACTTCATCGCTAACTTTCGTGGCACCTTCGAGAGGCCCAAGACACGCTTTGACTTATACAACGTCATCCGAGCGGACGAGCCTCGAAGGATTACATTCGGCGCTTCTCCGAAAAGCGCAACAAGATCCCCAACATCACCGATGGTATCATCATCGCCGCCTTCCGAAGGGAGTCCGTGATGAACCGTTGATCGAGAAGTTCGGGCGCAAGCCACCGAAGACGGTGAAACAAATGTTCGAGACGGCGAACTCCTACGCCAAGTCCAACGATGCAATCAAGGCGGCACGCCAAGACCGGCCCGACAAAAGGGATGACAAGCACTCGAAGGAAGCCGGCATCCGAGGAAGGATAACGGCAGCAACAATCGGCCCAAGAAGATCGCAAGCGCCGCACCAAGACCTGGTTGCCACAACGTCCGATTCTCAACACGTCGCCGAGTTGCGGCTTACGACGCGATCATGAACGATCGTGAACGCTCGCACACGCATCATCTACAAGCAATTCTCGAGCAATATGCGACACGGTTAAACAAGAAGCCGACTAATGAAACCGGTCCATCGGAAACCAAGAAGAACAACCCGACTGGAAATTCGGAGCCTTTTCAAGGCCACGTGGGCGAGCTGAATCACATATTCGGGGCCGCGGGCTTATGAGTCCAAGAGGAAGCAAAAGCCGATGGACCGCGAGGTCAACGCAAGACAACCCGAAGTCCCACAACATCTACGATGGTCTGAGGTGGCCATCACGTTTAATCGCTTGGATCATCCCGACCGAGTGGTTCACCCAGGCGTATCCCTTGGTACTTGACCCGGTGGTTCGAATATCAAGCCGAAGCGTGTCCTCATCGATGGGGGTAGCGTCCTCAATCTACCGTTCGCCAAGACCCTGGATGGGATACAAATCCCGAGAACCGAGTTGAAGGCAAGCTCGCCCCTTCCACGGAGTGATCCCGGGCTATCGCCCACACCACTCGGGCACCTCGCCTTTCCACCACCTCCGGAGTTCGCGAGAATTTCCGAACGGAGAATACCACCTTCGGGTGGTCGACTTCAAAGACGGCCTACCACGCGATCATCGGAAGGCCTGCACTCGCCAAATTCATGGCGATACCACACTACACTTACCTCTGCATGAAGACGCCCGGCCCTAACGGCGTCATCACCCCGCGCAAGCGACGTCAAACAAGCCTTCACCGCGACGAAGAAAGCTGCGATATGGCCCAATCTTATGAGAGATCACGTGGCCGGAAGAAATCCGACGGCTACATCAACATCCGAAGAGGGTGAAATTTCTACAAAGAGGATAGCCAAGTCGGGACAAGGCGACGCCAAAACGAAGAAAATCTTTCTTGATCCGGTCGGCAAGATATCTTCAAGGACTTAGAAGATACCAGTCGCAATGTTCGGGCGCGAGCTTTCATTGTCGATGATTTGGTTCTACGCAAGATCCGACCATCAAGGACCATCACAAATTATCTCCACTATGGGAAGGACCATACATAATCGCCGAGGTGACTCGGCCAAGAGCATTTCGACTAAAGCGCGAAGATGGATCTATGGTGGAGAACTCCCGGAATATTGAACATCTTCGAGGATACTATGCTTAAATTGCCGTAAGTTTTATGTTGTTTTGACTGCAACCTCAAGCAAGATGACTTCTTGAGTTGAGATCGGGGTTGCATACGTGTCAATAAAGCATGGTTTTCTTTGATAACTTGTTTATATTTAGTTTATCATTGTTTATTGTTTTGATTCGAGTTCAATAGATAAGGACTGAGAATTTTTGATGATCTAATCAAGTTTTAGGCTTGGTGATCGGACGAAAATTACTTAAGAAATTTTCTATGAAGACTCAGTCAAGGCATCAACATAAATAAGCTAGATACCTACAAGTTCACATCGGAGGCATAAAGAGACCAAGATGATTAGATGAAGTGGCGGGGACGACCTCGAAGCTTCGTAAAAAGACTTGAGGGTGTTTGCTAAGTCGTCTCGTGATTGGGCCGAGCCCATGAGAGACTTGTGGCCCAGCTAAGGTGTGGCTTGACACGTGTCCTTAGGGACTTAAGTGGATGGACTTAAGCAGATTTGCCTTGGCAATATGCACGTGTCACATAGCTCAATACCTTTAAAATCCTTTCATACCGCGGTTTGCATAACTTCATGAGAAGTTGGCACGATGCAATTTGAAAGGTGACAAATAGTTAAGCTTTTCATGGCTGTCCTGATGACAGGAACTATTTGGTTTTAAAGCATTTGATTAAATGATTATATCAATGCTATTTATTCCACCTTGGTGAAGATCTTTTTTAGATTAAGACCAATATTATGGCAGGAGCTATTTAATATTTGGTCGTATTTTTCAGATGACTGAAAAATTTGTTTACCCATGAGGGTTAACTAAATTATTTGTCCCGAGATGACTCGGACAAGTTAACTCGGATGAGCATGAGCTTGCCGAGTGTTTTTTACCCATGAGGGTTGACTAAATTATTTGTCCCGAGATGACTCGAACAAGTTAACTCGGATGAGCATGAGCTTACCGAGTGTTTTTTACCCACGAGGGTTGATGAGATTATTTGTCCCGAGATGACTCGGACAAGTTAACTCGGATGAGCATGAGCTTGCCGAGTGTTTTTTACCCATGAGGGTTGACTAAATTATTTGTCCCGAGATGACTCGGACAAGTTAACTCGGATGAGCATGAGCTTACCGAGTGTTTTTACCCACGAGGGTTGATGAGATTATTTGTCCCGAGATGACTCGGACAAGTTAACTCGGATGAGCATGAGCTTGCCGAGTGTTTTTTACCCACAAGGGTTGATTAAATTATTTGTCCCGAGATGACTCGGGCAAGTTTACTTGGATAAGCGTAAGTTTGCCGAGTGTTTTTTGCCCACGAGGGTCAATTAAGCTATTTGTTCCGAGATGACTCGGGCAAATCAACTCGGATAAGCATGAGTTTGCCGAGTGAATTAACTTCTTACCTATAAGGGTTAATTAGATTATTTGTCCCGAGATGACTCGGACAAGTTAACTCGGACGAGCATGAGCTTGTCGAGTGTTTTTTATCCATGAGGGTTGATTAAATTGTTTGTTCTGAGACGACTCGGGCGAACTACTCGGATAAGCATGAGCTTGCCGAGTGATGTGATTTTTTATGATATCTTAAGCTTGAGCTAAGCATTTATATGAGAATTATTTGTTTCGAGATGACTCGGGCAAATTTCCGGATGACTCGGGAAGATCTCGGATAAGCATGAGCTTACCGAGCGAATTAATTTTTTACCCATGAGGGATGATTAAAATATTTGTTTCGCAATGATTCGGGCAGATCCACTCGGATAAGCATGAGCTTACCGAGTGCTTTCCACCTATGAGGGTTGATTGAGTTATTTGTCCCGAGACGATTCGGGCAAAATCACTCGGATAAGCGCGAGCTTGCCGAGTGATGATATTTTTTATGATTGCTTTAGCATGAGCTAAGCATTTACATGAGTATGATTCTTTATAGTCCTTTGTATGTATGTTTGGTCTGTTTTTGGCTAATCATATAGTCGGGGGCTACACCTAATTAGGTACATCATGAGATGCACCTAGATATTTATTTTGAGAATTTTTTTGGATATTTTCCAGCCCTTCACGTCTTTTGGAGCCACTCAGAAGATTCAGAGATGATGAAATCACTGGCGCCGAGCACTCGGCCAAAAAGATTTTTGGCCGCGTAACGTTTTGGTTTGAAGCCGAGTTGTCTCGTCGACCGAAAAGGACTCGGGGCTACAGTGGAGATTATAGCAATCGGGTATCTACATGGCAAGCTTATCCGACCGGAGGTAGGGATAGATTGCGCCCGCCATATCTCGTAAACCAAACATGACTTGGGTGTTACGTTGCCGATAGAGATAAGGCAACGGCCTATAGTCACGGTTTGGTAAGATTGAGGAAACCGACTTAGAGTAAGATAGGGTTTCCGATCTGTAAGCCCACCTCCCAAGACTATATAAGGGGGGTAAGAGGCGTCCCTTGAGGGATATGCGATATCGGCTTTAGATCATATGCTTCATGAGAAGTTAGATCAGCCTTCAGCTTTAGATCACGAGATCAATAAAGACAATCGGCGGATCGAATCCACCGAAACAGGAGTAGGGTATTACCTCACGAGAGGGCCTGAACCTGTCTAAATCTTCTTTTCCTCCTAACCCATTGTGCTTGGCGATCTTGACTGCGACCCCAATTTTCTATTGCCGAAACCAAATTTCAACAGTTGGTTTTTGTTTCGTTGTTTTCTGCTGGTGTTCTAGGAAACCCTAGGATGGCGATCCCATCTATCATATATTAAAGTTTGCCGCCACCGTTTGGTTGGAAGGAAGATCGTGATCAGGTGTGTGTACTGGTTGCGTTCCATCAAACCACGTGTTTTCCTACTTTTCTGTTCATTATCTCTGTAGGACGGGTAGAAGATCAGTGAGCAAGTTTTACCAATCTATAGTTGTTTCCTGCTTTTTATTCATTAGAATTGCTAGTTGTTATTTGGTACTGTGGAAAAATTAGAGCGCTCGCTGTTGGGTGCTCATAAGCTCAGCCATCCTTATAGTTGTACCAATTAAGGTTATTTGTCAAAAAATAATTATATCAAGGTAATTCCTCTTGAAATTAGTTGGCTTCACCAATTACTATTACTCTATATATCAATATATCAATGACTGGCACTAACCATCGTTATTGCTCTTTCTAGCTTTCACATGATGTTTATATATATTCTGGTCATCTTTATATATATCTTGTGTTTTTTCTGGTCAAAATGAACTGGTACGAATATTTCACTGATAACTACAATATATTATTTTCAGTTTGCACAGTTTTGTAAATAGAGGAGTCTTGCTATTTTATATACTACACGACTGGAGAAACGATTTTTTCATGCGGACCGAAAGACATCTTCTCATACGGAAGGTCTGTCCGCATGCGCGAAAAGGTCTACGAAAAGATCATTTTCGCATGCGGGCGGCCCAACCGCACGGGAAGATCGATTATCCCGTGCGGTCGGCTTAAGCGGCCCGCATGGAAAGATCGATTATCCTGTGCGGGCCGCTTAGGCTAAGCGGCCCGCACGGAAAGATAGAATGTTGTGTAACTAAAATCAATTATATAATATACAGCATGATCTTTTAAATGTGCAAAGTTGTCAATTTTTTAAAGGATCATGCAAATTTTCCAATGAAGATCAGTATTATATGGGGTGTATTTTAACCAAAATTGTTTGAAGCATCGATCAATTCGCAACCATGACATGCTAAAAACAATATCAGATCACCATACTATATCTAGCTAGCTAGCTACGTAACGCATGTGCCATGTACTCCACGTATAGTACCCTTCTCATTCAGCTTCCTTTCTCCTCTCGGATCACAGCTTCGACAGACCAAAGAGAAAATCCCAGTGAACACACCCATATATATCCCAGTGAAGAGCAACATGCAAAATTTTTGGAGCAACTATTTCACATGAAAAAATTCATCAACAGTCCATCAAATAACAGTCCTTACAGTGAAATCAACAGTCCATCAAAAATTCATCAACAGTTCATCAAATAACAGTCCATAAAAAATTCATCAACTATAGTTCCATCAAATAAATTTACAAGATTTCAGAGCACATTTCACAGCATATATCTCACATCAACACATAACTCACATCAACAAGATTTCACATCAACACATATCTCACAGCACATCTCACAACACATTTCACATCGCAACACATATCACAAAATTTACAAGAATCAACAGAAGTTAAAATTTGAATGACTAACCGGTGGCGGTGAGGAGGTTGACGGTCGGTGGCGCGGTAGGGTAGGCGGCGGTTTGTGGCACGGTGGAGGCGGCTGGCGGCGGTTGGCGGCCGGCGGGGAGGAGTTGGTTGAGGCCGACGGATGCTGACGGCGTCGGTGGCACGCGCGGTCGAGGTCGGTGAGGCCGACGTCGGCGTCGGTGAAGCCGACGGTCGGGTCGGGGGATGGGCGGCGAGGGCAAGGCGGCTAGGGCACGGTGGCGGTCGACGGCGAGGGCAAGGCGGCGAGGGCGCGATGAGGTCGTGAAGGGCGGATGCGGTCGGTGGGGAGGAGTTAGGCGGCGGATCTCTCGGTAAGGGCGACGGTTGCTCGCGCGCCGCGAGGGTGCGGCCCGCGGCTGGCGGCGCTAGATCTGTTTTCACCGGGGACTTGGAATTTTGGGAGCCCGCACGGCCGTTATATAGGCGGCGATTATCGCGTGCGGCGGCTTAACGGCCCACACGGAAAACGATCTTCCTATGCGGGCGGTTTAAGCGGCCCGCATGGAAATGATCTTCCGTGCGGGTCGCTTAAACGGCCCGCACGGGAAAACATCTTCCCGTGCGGGCTGTTTAAGCGGCCCGCACGGGAAGATATTTTTCCGTGCGGGCGGTTTAAGCGGCCCACACGATAATCGACCTCTCTTTTTTTCATCAAATTGGATATTAATGAAAAAATTATCAAACTGATTCAAAAAATTACCAATTTTTTCCATACATCAATATATGATAATTATTGCCTATGAAAAAATTTTTGAAATCAAAAGACAATTCGGCCATCACTTTCTCTCCAAATCTAACCAATCCTTCTCAACACTTCTATCTTCTCTGGAGAATCTTCGATTTTGTGAGCGTCGTATATGATAAAATATTTGAAACCTTCTCAAATTTTTACCACAGCCTCTACGTATAATATCATGACATCCAGACAATTTTCATGATTTTTCGACTTCGTTTGCTATTTATATAATTTTAAAATCATTTGGTCAATAGGTTCCTAATAATGTTTCATGAATAAAAATTCAAAATTTATTCTCATTTACAAGATAATGACTCAAGCATGTCTAAACAACATGAATATAATTTTTTCACTAATTTTATTTTATTTTTTTAATCACTTGTAGTTCAAATGTGAGACTTGGCAGAAAAATTCATGAAAATAAAATAAATCAAAGAAATATAGCAAAACCAATCAAAAAATTACCAAATTTTAAAATTAGGAGTTACATGTTGTATTTACATAGTAGAGAAAGTTTGGAGGGTGGAGAAGAATTTTTTTCAAAATTTTGCCGAGTGCGAGGGCCCTTAAGCCGACCGCACGTGATAACGTATCTGATAAAATATTCAAAACGTTCAACAAATTTCACTCAATGATTGTTTAACATGTTTTGACCTGATATAATTTGAAATTGATATATAGCATTTTCTGCAACACACAGGTACCCTCCTAGCACTACCGGAGAAACGATTTTTCCGCGATTTTCTTCTCGTGTTCAACAAATTTCACTCAATGATTGTTTAACATGTTTTGACCTGATATAATTTGAAATTGATATATAGCATTTTCTGCAACGCACAGGTACCCTCCTAGCACTACTGGAGAAACGATTTTTCTGGACGAGGCCCCAAATAGGTTCCAGGCGTGCCATAAGAGGTAGCGCCTGAAAAAACCGGTCCTGGGGGGCCGGCTATTGGCCCGCACGGGATAATCGCATTATCCCGTGCGGTCCACTTAAGCGACCGCACATCCAGACAATTTTCATGATTTTCTGACTTCGTTTGCTATTTATACAATTTTAAAATCATTTGGTCAATAGGTTCCTAATCATGTTTTATGAAGAAAAACTGAAAATTTATTCTCATTTACAGGATAATAACTCAAGCATGTCTAAACAACATGAATATAATTTTTCCACTAATTTTATTCTATTTTTTTAATCACTTATAGTTCAAATGTGAGACTTGACAAAAAAATTCATGAAAATAAAATAAATCAAAGAAATATAGCAACAGTTGGCATCATCGCATGCGGTCCACTTAACGGCCCACACGAAAAAATGCATTATCCCGTGCGGGTCCTAGTGGACCACACGGATAATGCGCTATTATCCCGTGCGGTCGGTTAGGAGGCCGCACGGATAATCGCATTATCCCGTGCGGCCATTTAAGCGACCGTATGGGATAATATCCCGTGCGGTCGCTTAAGTGGACCACACGGGATAATACGATTATCCCGTGCGGGCCAATAGCCGGCCCCCAGGACCGGTTTTTTCAGGCGCTACCTCTTATGGCACGCCTGGAACCTATTTGGGGCCTCGTCCAGAAAAATCGTTTCTCCAGTAGTGCTAGGAGGGTACCTGTGCGTTGCAGAAAATGCTATATATCAATTTCAAATTATATCAGGTCAAAACATGTTAAACAATCATTGAGTGAAATTTGTTGAACACAGAAGAAAATCTGGCAAATTAACCAAAAATATTACAAATCAAAATTGTTCTGTAGATTAATTCTGTTATCACAACAGAAACATAACATAGTGCAAGCTTTCTGGTACATAAACCAATATCATGATGTTTATAAGCTTATAAAAAGACAATATAGATAGAAGACTGTTATGAAAAATTGATGATACCATACAAACTTAAAGCACAAATAAAACATCTGAAACATCAAGCATATCCAGATATGGTATTTCTCATGAATGATCACCTCAAAAATCGAAATCTAAATATCCTTAGAAGATAGAGAATTATTCTATTAATTTGTTATGGGCATAAACAAGTACAAAATAAAGAAATTAATACAATATAAAATATACCCTGTAGATAAATCACTAACCTAATATTGTGCATTTGCCATACACTTAAGAAAATGATGTGCGCCGCTAGGAATGTTGTTTTCACACTTTTTGTTGTACATCAGTAGATTTAGCAAAAAAATTTACCTTAGCTCGTCACCATCTGCACATGTATTTCTTTATAAGGTAAATATATGTAATATATAATATAATATTTAAAATGATTAATATTAGTCGGAACTAACCTTAAAAGCTGACAAATGTAGTTCTTCATTTTTTCACGTACGTATAAAGAGATGAACAAGAAAACCCGATAAATTCCTAAGAAAATTGAACGATAAATTCCTAAGAAAACCCGATAAATTTATTGGTTTGAACGAGTTTTTAGAAGAGAACTTACGTGCCAAGAACCGGATTATTAACGGTTATTTGGCTCCACAAGTTGATGTCCTCATTCCATATAGAGCCAGGGCATGCCTTATGTATGGCTTTGCTGAAGTACTCCGCAATAACTAACAGATTTTTGACGTATCTCATGTTTGTATTATTTGTATATGCTGGATTAAGAGGATTAGGGTCTAGTACATAAAGTGTTCTGCTTTCTTGGTCCAATATGACCAGCACAAAGCTTTGAGCATGGCGTACTGGTATAAGAATCTGCAAAAGGTCAACCGTCAAATAATATAAAAACATGATGTCACATTCTGAGGTATTTCCCTTTTTAAAAATTATTAAAGAAAATCGTAAAATAAATAATTAAAAAATTAACTTAGAGCAAAAAAATAATTTTAAAATATAATTTCTAATTGGAAATGACATGGTAGGATTTTTCTAAATTTTACATGTCAAAATACTTGACATTAACAAGATTTTAATGGAATTTTCAAAGCACTAGAAATAATTTTTAACCAATTAAAATCAAAATCAGAATTAAATAAATCCCGGGGAAATTCGTTTTCCTCTCTTCGTCCTTTTCCCGCCCTTTTTGGACCGTGGGCCCGCGCGCCCATCCTTCCTCTCTCTTCCTTGCGGGCCGGCCGAAGGCCGTGACCCATTAGCCTCGGCCACATGCGAATAAGTCTTTTTTGCCTCCCTTGCCTCCCCGAGTCACTGATAGGTGGGTCCCACCTGTCAGGTCCGTCCCTTACCTCCGTCCACGCCGTCGCCATTCACACCGCCCCGTCCTCGCACGGATCCCGGCCACCCTGCTACTCTTGCGCGCCCTAATCGCCGCCTTAACTCCCCACCATCCCGCCGCCGTTGTCGCCCTTGCCCGCCTCGCGCTTCGTAATGGCCGCATTTAATCGTCGGCCATTATTTCCTCAATTTCCTCCCGCGCGAACTCTGGCGAGAAATTACTCCACGCCCTGGCTGAAATCGACCTCCCCGAGCCTTATAAAAGCCATCGGACGTCCTCCCCGTCCTCCCCACCTCACTCCTGAGCTCTCCCGTGCATCCCTTCGCCCTAGTGCCGAGCTCCCAAGTTCCATCGTCCTCCGCCGCCGTTGGATCGCCAATTCCCGTCGACCCGAGCAATGCCGAACCTCCCGCCGCCTCCATCCTCTTCATCGGTGTCCGGACAACCTCGGCCACCCCTCGCCGTCGCCTCCCGTCATCCCCTCATCGCCCACGCCGTCGTCTTTCTCATCTTCGGTGTCCCGTGGTGAGCCAACCTTCCTCTCTCCCACTCGACCCAAGCCAGCGCCGCCGCTCTAGTGTGTGCGCGGTTTCTCTCGTGCACAGACCGCGCCATTCCGCCGTCTCGCGTCGCCGCTTCGATGGCGCCGGCCGGTCTCCAGCCGCTGCGCGTCGTTGCCGGCCGCCGCGCTGCCCGTGTCACTCCTCGGTCGTCTGATCCGCTCGCCAGATCGGGACTGCCATTTCCGCCCACCCGCATGGCACGCCACGTGGCGCCACGTAGGTGCCACGTGTGCGCCGCGTGGTGCACCGCCCACTCTCGGCCGTGGACCCGGTCCATCGTAGACTGGTTCTCCCGCGGCCGATAACATCAATGCTGACGTCAGCCCTAACCGCTGATGCAAGCCTCAAGATTTATTGTGCAATAATTCATTAAGGATTTTTCTGTTTTAGTAATAAACCGAGTTAACTTTCTAAAATTTATATCTTTTCAATCTGAGCTCCGTTTAAGTCCATTCAAATTTCATTAAATTTATAAAAATGCCAAAAATCCGTTAAAAATAGTTTTGTTCCCTGTTTCAGTAGATCTTTAGCATGTTTTGTTTAGTGCTTTGTTTGTCATGTAGATCCCGATAGTTCTGCTGATCTCGTTCTCTTCGAAGTTGTTGCGGAGTTTCCCCAAGTCGAAGAGCAAGGCAAGTCATGCTATATTATTGATCATATTGCATCCATTTTTGCTAAAATACCTGTTTGTTCTGTTAAATTGCATTTATTTTATAATGTCATATTAGGGGGATTATTACACCTTTATTAGTAGTACTCAACCTTAGGTTTTGAACACCCAGAATCCTTGACAAACTGGGGCAATAATATGACTAGTTTTGGCCTAGGATATGCTTAACCCTGCTTAGATCAACTAGCACACTAAATGGGTTAATTCTCCTAACTTATGCTACTCTGTACACATAAAATGAAGGACCTAGTCTTGCTTCCCTATGACCTGGTTTAACAAATAAAATATGACAAATGGTGGGCTGTGGGTACATTGATTTTGATAGTCGCACCCATGGTAATTAAGGACCAGTTCACGAGAAACCCTGAAAGAATTACCGTACAAACCACAAGCCAGAATAGGCAACGGTGGGTCCTGTAGTGTAGCCTTTCCTAGCCGACGAACCCTAGCGAGGGTGAGCGTGATGGAGTTGCAGTCAGCCGAGGGCTTACCGGTTGCTGGGCTGTTGGATTCATCGCGGCACTCGGGGGGCTGCCCACTGCCCAGAAACAGGAGTGGGGGCGAAACCTTGGTGTGGTTCGCTTGGTTAGTGGGGGGTTATATGAAAGGTCCTATCACAGTCCTTTTCCGTGGTACCATGACGGTATTCCGGCACACGGAAACGTGTTGCAAGGCTATGTCTTGTGGGTACAGATGTACACCTCTGATCAAAGTAAAGCTATTTGAGTAGCCGTGCCTACGGTTATGGGCGATCGACCAGATTCACCGTGATTAGTCTCACAGTGTTAAAAACCTGAGTATCGAAACATAACTAGTATAGGTGGATGGTTTGGGCCTGTCGCAACGTGGAGATAATGTTGAACAGTGTTAAAAATTAAAAAATACTTAATTATTTAATTACAACTATTTTACTATTTTCAAACCTCCTTGCTGTGAAATTAAGCTGTTTTGTGCTAAAAAGAAAATCCTAACCAAATCTTTGTGTCCCCTTGCATTCATGCCACTCTCTTCCAGTATGACTTGCTGATTACGTGGAAGTACTCATTCTCGCCTCTTCACCAGAGCCAGTGCTCGAAGAAGCCGAAGAATTCGAAGACGAGTAGGCTTGGTCCTACACTCTGGAAGTTGCCTGTGGAGTGGGAGGTGCCACGCTGCAAGAGTCAAGACTAGGCTTAGATTCCTTTTCTTTTCCGCTGCTCTTTTATAATCTTTTTGTAATGTTTTTAAGATGTGGAACTGTAATATCAACAATTGTCATATGTGTACCCTGGCTGGTCCTGGACAGGGATTTTTAATACACATATAGCTTTGGAAATTCTGGTTTGAATTTCTGGGCATGACACATGATCTTACTGATTTGCATTGTGAAAGTTTATAGTGAATTTCCGACCAGCTACCAACCGACTTTGCAAGATCTATGTTCTCACAGAAGACCGGGGTTTCGGGGTGGCAATCATACCCACAGATATGGGTACCCGCGGGTTTCGTACCCGACAGACATGGACATGGATAGTAAAATCCGCCCGTGGGTATGTCCAAACCCGAACCAGAAGTTCATGGGCGTGGGTATGGGTTCTGTTTTTTACCCATGGGTTTACTCGAACCCACGGGCATACCCGAACTCGTATCCAACATGCCTGAAATAGAAACAAAAAACCCTAGGCTAGGTGTCCGCCCTCCAGACTCCAGTCTCTGTGCAGTACGCCATCCACCCATGACTCCACCTCTCGGTCTGGGGTCTCTCGGCCTCTCCACTCCAGGCCGATGGCGCGCCCTCCTTCAGGTCGCCGTTGCACCGTCACCCTCGTCCAGGCCGCGCAGCCCCCTCCAAGCCCATCTCCATGGCGCGCCAGTGAGATTTGTTTGTGAGAATTATTGCATGTTTGTGAGATTTGTTTGCACGTTTGTGAGATTTGAGAATACTAGAACTTCTAGCGCGCTTCGCGATGCCCTATGGGCTTTGATGGTTTTAGGAAAAAGGGAAAAAGGTTGTCGTATACCAAGTATGAAATGGGCTGAGTGAACTACGGTTCTAACACGGCCCACAGTCCACGTTCACGGTTAATCTTCCAAGCGATGCGAAATGACCGACCTGTCCTATGATATCTCTTCGTATTCCACTGCCCATCTACCTATAATGGTCATTTCTACAGTCTCCTCAATTTACTTTGGCAGGCACAGTCATTGTGCTTCTAGCATCTTCCTCTTTCAATCCGTCGGCATAGCGCGGACACGATGAAACTCCGAGCGGGTTCGAGTATGCTCCCGCAGCTCGTGGCCGTGGGCAACCGTGTCGCACGATGGAAAGCAAAGCGTAAGCCGGCGAACGGTCCTAAACAGGCTGAGAGCTCCGACTCCTCCATCGAGATGTTGGTGAAGCCGAAGGCGAAGACGGTGGTTGACGTGGATGCGATGGCTTCTTCACCAACATCGGCGCCGACAGCTGGTAGGACTGCGGTGGATGCTACTAGGACGTCCCCTGCTCCTTATCGTGTTTTGTATGTCCCGTGCGATGTGTGCATTTGTTCAGCGTCTCATGCTGCAAGATCACCATCGCCTCCTCCCGTGTTCCCAACCGTCCCTCCTGGTTTTGCCCCTAAATCTAGCACATAAAAGGTTAGTATGCTACATTGTGTTTTTAAGTTGATTTTTCTAGACTTGTTTTTTTGGGTTTTAGAAGGATGCACGGTTTAGGTTTATTTAATTGATTTTCTTTACAAAGAGAGATTTTAAAACTGATTTTCTCTGTTCCCAGCCGTCCCTCTTGGTTTTGCCCCTAAATTCAACACATAAAAGGTTAGTATGCTACATTGTGTTTTTAAGTTGTTTTTTCTAGATTTGTTTTTTGGGGTTTTAGAAGGATGTACAGTTTAGGTTTATTTAATTGATTTTATTTACAAAGAGATATTCTAAAACTGATTTTCTCTAAAAGTTTTTGGCAGGGGCCTTACCATGCTAACCACAGATGCGTGCCATCGTACAAAGTCTATGCTTCGCTAGTTCTTGCAACCAAGTATCAGAATAGAAATAGGCGGATAATATATATGTTGCCTTTATCATGTTAGATGGATCTTATATCTATCTTCTAGATATTTTGCTAATGTGCGTAGTGGTTGTACCGTAGCACTATGTATTGGTGCTTATGGTTGCTATGAAATGGTCTTATGTTTTTTTGTGAACAATGTGGCGAAACCATTATGCTTGAAGAAGTGCGTTGTATGTGTCTATTTGGGTAAAGATCCATTGAAAGGTATTTACAATCGGCAACGTGGGCCTGGTTTTCTGATGTTATCTTAAAATGTGTCTGTTAGCCTCAGTGTTAGTGTCTTCATCAGCGTAGTGAAAATGTTTGTCAATGTGAATTACTATGGTCGATTAATTGGCATTGTGTTTCTAGGGTTATTGAGATGATTGCTTGTCTTCTTGAATTGGCTGAATATTCCAATCTATTACCGTGGGGATAAGAGTGCAGCTGTTTTTGGGTAGAGCAGCTGTATGAATAACTGTCCATATAATTGTAGGAAACAGATAGGATACATGTATGGTATATTATATGTATGATGCAAACAAACCAGATGAGCAGTTGTTTCCTACAATGAGACTGTAGGAAATGTTGTAGAAATGGTTGTGCTTGCCTTATACCCTTGCCTGTGTTAGGGATCCATGTTTTACCGTACATCAGGAATTAGTAGATTCTGAAACCGGTATACGTGCTGGCACCCTTCATCAATCTTGAAAAGAAAGTGAAGTGCTTGTGCACTTGCTCATAGGGAAAACGAAAGGGAATTGTTGATGTTCTGATATGTTATTCTACAACTAATTGTTAGTGATATGCCCTAGAGGCAATATGGAGATGTTGGATATCACGACAATGTTTATGTATAATGAATAAAGTGTTATTCAGTTCCATGAAATAGACATCTTGTATTGATCAATAAGTACGTGACTTATTTATGAGACTCTTTATGTATGAATCTATTTCTAAACGATCCCTGATCATGTCATATTGTTGGAACAAATATGATTCTAAGATCGGCATGTTTATTGATTGATGATCATGTCTCATAGATCATGGGTATGAAGATACCAAATCAATAAACATGAACATATGTGTTGGAGAACACATTGTTGGATAGACCCACCATGAGACACTACAGGAATTAATGTGCCATTAGTTGGTCTCGGTAGTGTTGGTACAAAGTCCTTAGACCCGAGATCACCATGGATTCCAACATGTGTAGTAGCCTACTTTGGGACTACCAAACGCTATTCCGTAATCGGGTAGTTATAAAGGTAGTTTTCGGGTTTGCTATGAAACATGGAGTGGGATGTGAGTGATCAAGATGGAATTTGCCCCTCCTTTGGAGAGATATCTCGGGCCCCTCGAGGTAATGGATTATGGAAATGCATGGCCATGCTAAGTTGATTGAGGAGTCAATCAACGGACGGATAATCCAATACGGTTCGAGTGAATGGTTAAGCTATTGAAGGGATGGCACACATCTTGCCTATAGCTTAACCGGTATCGTGAGGCAAAGGGATTTGTGTACACATTACGGTTGAGCCGATATTATATTCTTGTATACTATGGTGTCAATATGTGCCGCTAGGCGCCGTTGTTGACATTGTCGCTGAGTTGGACTCGAGCCGACGGCCGACTAAGTTAGACTATAGCGAAACCGAGTATACCCGAACCTACTGTGGTCGCACGCTTAAGGGGATAAGAACAGGCATTCGAGTTGGACTCGGATACGGCTCGATCGGATAGGGATCCGATCGGATAGAGTCCTATGGGCTTACGACGTATGGGCGCCAACTCGTGAGATTCGGATAGGATCCGATTCAAAATAGAGTCCCGATCGGCCACTAGTCCCGTCGGCCGACTCTATATAAAGGAGGGAGGGGTGGAGAGCTGCGCACGTCAATTGCATCGCGTGCAACGAAGTCGCCGAGATCAATCTCCACGGAAACCCTCCCACTTTCGAGCCAAACCCTAGCCTTGCATCGCGTGCTAGCACACGGGTGTACGGCGTTTTGTCCCCTGACGTGTGGATCTCGGTAGAGGCGCTGCTATGTTGCGCGCCGTTGATCGGCCGGATCGGCTACGGCATCCGCGAATCGGTGATTGGCGAATCGGTGTCCCCGGGTATCTTGTCGGCTTGCGAGAATCGGCCCGCCGCACACTCCAATTGGTAACGATCTATCGGCCCTTACTTGCAAGTGTTCCTGGTTTGTGCGGTAGAAAATTTTTGTTTTCGGCTAGCGTAGCTTCCGCGTAACCCTTCAGTGGTATCAGAGCTAATCTTGCTTAGTTCGGGTTTTAGATTGATCCGGAACAAGTTTTGCGCACGGGTTGATTAGATCAATCGGTTTTACGGGATCTCGTTGAGGAGAGTTAATGGTAATTGCGTTCCTTGATAGTGTATCGAAATGGCGTAATGTGATTACGTCGAAGCAATTTCCATATAACTCGGTTTGAGTTGGGTTCGAGATAGCGTTCCTTGATAGTGTATCGGAACGGTATAATGTGATTATGCCGAAGCTATCTCGTAGTCCGATCTTGTTAGCTGCCTCGCGCCTACGCAAACCATCTCCCTTGATAGTGTATCGGGACGACATAATATGATTATACCGACATGGTTTCGTAAGCGAATTCATAGATTGGATCTATGAATTTCGTGTGGTGTACCCCCTTGTAGGTCGTCTCGATGCCGTAGCTCGCGATAAGTAGAAAACGTTTCTACGCCTAACTTGTTTTTGCGAGAGAATGCTTTGAGATGGTATGGCCCTATTGTATGTATGAGATGTATGAGATGCATGTGATGCATGTAATATTCTTTCATATGTGCAATCCCCTGTAATATTCTTTCATACGTGCAATGCTTGTAATATTCTTTCACGACTCGCGAGTCGATGTAATCTTCAATTAGAGCTTCTATAGTAGTAGCTTAGTTTGAAGAAATCAAGCATTCGGCACTCGAAAGAACGTGATGAAGATGGAGATCCTCTACACCGCATGGAGATGGAGATCACCATGTGAAGGGGGCCATACTATTTCACTATATGCTATTCTTCTTGCTTTCATATGTGATATGTTTGTTTGATAGGATAGCATCCCTCGCAAAATTAAGTAGTAATGATGCCCTTCCAAATGTTGCACCCGTCACCGTTATGCTCGTCAATGGTGGGTCCGCAAAGCAGAGTGCCATTCTCTATCATAACACGAGGGGTATATGTCCGACATATACATGCAGGAGCATTTGGTTTACTTAACAAGGCTATCAAAACTGTTTTGGGCCTTGGGGCATAGGTTGGCGCCGGGGTATGGAGATGCCACACCAACAACAAGAGTCACATAGAGATGTGATTAGCAAGGTGTTGCTTACCGATGTTACTAATTTTCTAGCAAGTGATGCCAAAGCTCAGTAGAAAATTAATTAACATGTGGATCTTGACCCAATACGTAACCTAGAGGAAGGTGGAAAATGCGTAATGGGAGTCGATGTTAAATTGTTTAACAATAGACATAGCATAAACATTGTGCTAAACTTTGCTTTTTCGTTGTAGAATAAATGGCGGCTAATACTACACCCGTACCTTTAATTTGCGATCTATTCTCGAAAAGAAAAATTAAATGGAACAAACTTTATGGATTGGTATCGCAACTTGAAAATTGTTCTCAAGCAAGAGCATAAGGAGTACGTTCTTGAAGTACCCTATCCCGAGGATTTGCCAAATAATGCCACCGCAATCGCACGGAGAGCTTACGAGAAGCACACTAATGATGCCCTAGATATAAGATGTCTCATGCTTGCTACAATGTCCCCGAGCTTCGGAAGCAATATGAGAGCAGCGATGCTCACACTATTATTCGGGACTGCGTGGCATGTTTGAGAACCAAGCTCGGGCCGAGAGGTTCAACACCTCAAAGTCCTTGTTTGCGTGCAGCTTGTTGAGGGAATCCCGTCACCGCATGTGATAAAGATGATTGGCTATATCGAGAGTCCGGAAAACTAGGTTTTCCCCTTAGCCAAGAGTTGGCTACGATGTGATTCTCCGGTCGCTCCCTCCGAGCTTCGAGCCATTCATATTAAACTATCACATGAACAATATGGATAGAACCTTGGCTGAATTGCATGGGATGCTAAAGACAGTGAGGAGAGTATCCGAAAAACGTTCATCATGTGATGATGATGCGAAGGCAAAGCGCAAACCACTGTCAAGAAACTTTGCACCAAGAGGAAGTTAACTCCCGATGAGATCGCGAGTGCCTCCAATGCAAAGAAAGGCAAGAAGGGGTCGGCGGCATCGATGCCGTTTGCTTCTATTGCAAGGAGACAGGCCATTGGAAGAGGAAGCGCAAGAAGTACATGGAGGATCTCAAAAAGAAGCAAAGTACGACTTCGCTGGTATTAATGTTATAGACATTAATCTTGCTACTTCACCTATCGACTCTTGGGTATTTGATACCGGATCGTAGCTCATATTTGCAAATCGTTGCGGGAATGAGAAGAAGTAGAGGATTGAGAAGGGGCGAGGTGAACCCGCGCGTCGGCAATGGAGCAAGCGTTGCTACGATTCTTTGTCGGCAGCACCACTTCATCTACCTTCAGGATTAGTTTTGGAATTGAGTAATTGTTATTGTGTTCCAACACTATGTCAAAACGTTATTTCCGCTTCATGTTTGCAAGCGGAAGGATATGATTTTAGATCAATGGACAATAGTTGTTCAATATATCTCGAGATATGTTCTATTTTCATGCTCCATTGGTGAATGGATTATACGTTTTGAATCTTGAAGCGTATCCCATCTATAACATTAATACGTAAAGGCAACTCTCTAATGATGTAAACCCCACGTTTATCCGGCATTGTCGCTTAGGCCATATAAATAAGAAACGCATGGAGAAGCTCCATAAGGATGGATTGCTTCACTCTTTTGATTTTGAATCATTTGAGACATGTGAGTCTTGTTTACTTGGTAAGATGACAAAGGCACCTTTCACTGGGCACAGTGAGAGAACAAGTGACTTGTTGGCACTCGTACATACCGATGTATGTGGACCAATGAGCTCAACGGCGGAGGTGGTTATCGTACTTCATTACCTTTACCGATGACTTTAGTAGATATGGCTATATCTACTTAATGAGGCATAAGTCCGAATCCTTTGAAAAGTTCAAAGAATTCCGAATGAAGTACGTAATCATTTAGGAAAAACAATCAAGTTTCTACGATCGATCGTGGGGGAATACTTGAGCCAAGAGTTTGGTAATCATCGAAAGATTGTGGAATTGTTCCACAGTTGACTTCGCCAGAACTCCATAATGGAACGGAGTGTCCGAACGGAGAAATCGCACCTTGTTGGACATGGTGCGGTCGATGATGAGCCAAAGTGATCTTCCGTTATCCTTCGGGATATGCTCTTGAAACATGCGCTCACACTAAATAGAGTTCCATCTAAGTCGGTTGAAAAGACACCATATGAGATATGGACAGGGCAACCCCTAGTTTGTCTTTTCTCAAAATTTGGGGATGTGAGGCTTATGTAAAACGTTTACAATCCGACAAGCTCACACCCAAATCGACAAGTGCTTCTTTGTGGGATATCCTAAGGAAACTAAGGGATATTACTTTTATAATCGGGAACAAGGCAAAGTGTTTGTCGCCCGACATGGTGTCTTCTTGGAGAAAGAGTTTCTTTCAAGAAGGGTTAGTGGGAGCAGGGTGCATCTTGAAGAAGTTCAAGAAACACCGAAAACGTTTGCGACGCAGAACCACAACAGAGGAACAAAGTGTTGCGCCACGGTTGTAGATACACCACCCCACGGAGGTCCGAAAGATCACGTCGTGCGCCCGACAGTACACGATGCGGAACAACGTGATATATTGTTGTTGGACAACGATGAACCTAAGACCTATGAGGAAGCGATGGTGGGACCCGATTCCAACAAGTGGCTTGGAGCCATGAAATCCGAAATAGAATCCATGTACGACAATCAAGTTTGGAACTTGGTTGATCCACTGATGGTGTCAAAACCATTGAGTGTAAATGGGTTTTTAAGAAAAAGGCCGATATGGATGGAAATGTTCACATCTATAAGGCGCGATTGGTGGCGAAAGGTTTTAAACAGATTCAAGGAGTTGATTATGATGAAACCTTCTCGCCCGTCGCAATGCTTAAATCTATTCGGATTATCCTAGCGATTGCTGCATATTTCGATTATGAGATATGGCGAGATGGATGTCAAAACGGCTTTCCTAAATGGAAACCTAAGCGAGGATGTATACATGATACAACCTCGGGGTTTTGTCGATCCGAATCACTGGAAAGATATGCAAGCTACGTAAATCCATTTATGGATTGAAGCAAACATCTCGAAGTTGGAATATTCGTTTTGATGAAGTAATCAAAGGGTTTGGTTTCATCAAAAATGAAGAAGAGGCCTGTGTTTACAAAAAGGTCGGTGAGAGCGCAATTGTATTTCTAATCTTATATGTGGATGACATATTACTGATTGGAAATGATATCCCTATGCTTAAATCCGTCAAGTCTTCATTGAAAAATAGTTTTTCCATGAAAGACTTAGGGAGGCAGCATATATATTGGGCATTCGGATCTATAGAGATAGATCTAAGAGGCTAATTGGATTAAGACAAAGTACATACATTGACAAGGTGTTGAAAAGGTTCAACATGCATGATTCCAAGAAAGGTTTCTTGCCCATGTCACATGGCATTAATCTTAGCAAGAATCGTGTCCTCGGACACATGATGAGCGGAATAAGATGTGTATGGTTCCATATGCTTCTGCAATTGGATCCATCATGTATGCCATGCTTTGTACACGCCAAGATGTCTCGTACGCTTTGAGTGCTACGAGCAGATACCGCGATCCAGTGAAGGTCACGGATCGCAGTAAAGAATATCCTTAAGTACTTGAGAAGAACTAAGGATATGTTCCTAGTCTATGGAGGTGAAGAAGAGCTCGTTGTAAGTGGTTACACCGATGCTAGCTTCCAAACAGACAAGGATGATTATAGATCGCAATGGGTTCGTGTTCGCCCGAACGAAGCGCAGACAGTGGAAGAGTTCCAAGCGGGATACCGTTGCTGATTCTACAACGGAGGCCGAGTACATTCTGCTTTGGAAGCCGCAAAGGAGGCTGTTTGGATCAAGAAATTCGTTTCGAGCTTGGTGTGATGACTAGTACGACGGTCCAATGTCTCTCTATTGTGACAATAGTGGAGCCATTGCGCAAGCCAAGGAGCCGAGGTCACATCGAAGTCCAAACACATACTTTGGCGATATCATCTCATCCGCGAGATTGTGGACAGAGGTGATGTCAAGATATGCAAAGTGCACACGGATCTCAACATAGCCGATTCGCGACCAAACCTCTCCCTCACCGAAGCATGAGGCGCACACAAGAGCAATGGGTATTAGATACTTACATGATTGACTCTAGTGCAAGTGGGAGATTGTTAGTGATATGCCCTAGAGGCAACATGGAGATGTTGGATATCACGTCAATGTTTATGTATTTATGAATAAAGTGTTATTCGGTTCCATGAAATAGACATCTTGTATTGATCAATAAGTACGTGACTTATTTATGAGACTCTTTATGTATGAATCTATTTCTAAACGATCCCACGATCATATGTCATATTGTTGGAATAAATATGATTGTAAGATCGGCATGTTTATTGATTGATGATCATGTCTCATAGATCATGGGTACGAAGATACCAAATCAATAAACATGGACATATGTGTTGGAGAACACATTGTTGGATAGACCCACCATGAGACACTACAGAATTAATGTGCCATTAGTTGGTCTCGGTAGTGTTGGTACAAAGTCCTTAGACCCGAGATCACCATGGATTCCAACATGTGTAGTAGCCTACTTTGGGACTACCAAACACTATTCCGTAATGGGTAGTTATAAAGGTAGTTTTCGGGTTTGCTATGAAACATGGAGTGGGATGTGAGTGATCAAGATGGAATTTGCCCCTCCTTTGGAGAGATATCTCTCGGCCCTCGAGGTAATGGATTATGGAAATGCATGGCCATGCTAAGTTGATTGAGGAGTCAATCAAGCATGATAATCCAATACGGTTCGAGTGAATGGTTAAGCTATTGAAGGGATGGCACACATCTTGCCTATAGCTTAACCGGTATCGTGAGGCAAAGGGATTTGTGTACACATTACAGGTTCGAGCCGATATTATATTCTTGTATACTATGGTGTCAATATGTGCTGCTAGGCGCCGCATTGATGTGTCGGCCGAGTTGGACTCGAGCCGACTGGCGGCTAAGTTAGACTATAGCCGAAACCGAGTATACCGAACCCTGTGGTCGCACGCTTAAGGGGATAAGAACATGCATTCGAGTTGGACTCGGATACGGCTCGATCGGATAGGGATCCGATCGGATAGAGTCCTATGGGCTTACGACGTATGGGCACCAACTCTATGAGATTCGGATAGGATCCAATTCAAAATAGAGTCCTGATCGGCCACTAGTCCCGTCGGCCAACTCTATATAAAGGAGGAAGGGGTGGAGAGCTGCGGCACGTCAATTGCATCGCGTGCAACGAAGTCGCCGAGATCAATCTCCACGGAAACCCTCCCCACTTTCGAGCCAAACCCTAGCCTTGCATCGCGTGCTAGCACACGGGTGTACGGCGTTTTGTCCCCGGACGTGTGGATACTGGTAGAGGCGCTGCTACGTTGCACGCTGTTGATCGGCTTCGGATCGGCTACGGCATCCGCGAATCGGCTGATTGGCGAACTGGCGTCCCTGCATCGGGCTGTCGGCTTGCGAGAATCGGTTCCGCGCACACTCCAATCGGTAACGATCTATCGGCCCTTACTTGCAAGTGTTCCTGGTTTGCGCGGTAGAAAATTTTTGTTTTCGGCTAGCGTAGCTTCCGCGTAACCCTTCACTAATAAAATATACTATATGGTATGATTTGTGTTTTATTTCTGATTGAACTGATGTGGAGCGGAAGAATGTCATGGATCTTCATATTTCGCATCTTTTTTTTATTTTGGACACTATACGAAACAACTAGAGGATATGTTTAAAAATACAATGAAGCAAAGGCATCCAAAACCTTGTCCTGCAATCTCCTTTGAATATGTACTGAAGTAGAGTTTATGAAAAGTTCTGTTTTTACGCACAGTGGTTCTATTGGAAATAATTATTAGGTAGTGTTAACATACTTATTGGGTGAAGGTGTCACAGAGCTTTTGCTTGGGCGAAAATTCATGGGTGTAATGAACATTGAAGGCTTGGTTTAAAAGGAGCCCTATCGGCTCGCGGCGCCCTATCGACTCTTGTTTAGTGCTTTAAAAGGAGGAAATTGTTAAGCGGAATATGTGAATCGTATTTTAGTTGAGATGGAAACCCTGGCCTTGTTTAGTATGCAGATTGAAATATGTAATGAAGCAGAGCTTACCCAAAGCCTTGTTCTGACCCACACTGGTTTCATGAAAAATAGAGCTTACCCAAAGCCTTGTTCTGACCCACACTGGTTCCATGAAAGATAATCATCAGCTAGTTATGATAGAGCTATTGCCTCGACGGAAAACCATTGGTGTAATGAACATCTAAGCCTTGGTTGTTGGAACTATATACAAACACAACCAAATAAAAAGATATGCAGTGCAAAATCAAAAATGTTGAGTCTGTTAGCAATTTCATTTTCAGTGTCATATATGTATAGCTGAGCAAATTTGGGTTTGGCATCACGTTGAGGCAGTAGACTGCCAATACGATGGTGTACAACACCGTTGATCTTAAAAACACAAGGTGCGGTTCCATTGTTAATTGACTTTTCTACATCAGCCCCTAACGAAGTGAATGCAAAAAGCGAGTTATAGGATCGGGTCTAACGTAAGAAACGTTTTGATCGTGCATCACCATCAAATCTCAAAAGCTTTGCTAACATATTCGGTGGGTATTTTAGTTCAGGTAGGCTGATCTTACCACCCCTACAGCATAGATTGTACACAATCGTTCTCTTAGAAACAACACTATCTCTCTTTACCCTCTCTTGGTACCAAAAAACAGCACCACAATAAGGACACTCATGTGAGGGGCCACCATAGTAGGATCATTCAGGGCACAATGCTGCAGTGTTTGTAAAAATTAACAATTGTATGAAGCGGCAAAAATGGAGCTATGTAAGCCAGTGGGCACTAAGCAAACCTTTCAACGATGCAATGTAATCCTTAGGCAAAGGAAAGATGGCATCAAGCGTAGGAACATGACCTATGTATGCGAAAGGACATCAAGCAAACAACGGTGAAAGCAAAATGGTTAGCAGACATAACCGGCTCACTAAGCTAGCACAGCGGAAACAAAAAACTATATTTAACCATACCTTGTACGGTTTCACCTTCTACGTTTTTTCTTACCGGATGGTATGGATGACAATTATACCTCTTTAGACGTCGTTTTTCCCTATTTGCTGCAGCAGCGTGGTGTGGCACATCTAGCAGTGTTCTTTTTCCTAATCGCAATGAGCAGAACAAAGAATCTAAGCATAATCGCTATTTTCAGGACCTATGGAGCCGAGGGGATAACTATCGATAAACTTACTCCTAGTGGTGCTCGTGGCAGCAACAAAATCTGCCTGAGGACTTACATAACCATCAGAAACTGCAGGTTGTTTGGGAGCCAACTGCTCCACCAACATTTGGTGAACCATTTGGGAGTCTAGAGACCACAGGATCTACGCCGCTGAACTAAGGAGCCTGCAAAAAAGCTAAAAAAACCCAGCTATCTATTCGATCAAACTCATCGATCTAGCCTGAGCAATGCATCTAAATCAGCATAAGAAGAACGAACCCTGTCCAACAGAAGCATGGCGGCGCAAACGGCACTGACGTGCCCGTTCAACTCACGGAGAGAGATTACTCGTCATAGGTCAGAGACAATAGCACAATGGATAACAGGTTAGCTGTTTTTTGATCATCACATCACAATTGTCAGAAAGAGAAGAGCGAGCCAACAAATAGTAATGCACAAAACAAAACATAGGATCGAAAGCACACAATATCAAACATCATTTAATAACATCATGAAAACACAGTACCATTACAACCTTACAGGCAAGCTGAACAGGTAAAAACACCGATACCCTCTAAAGAGAACAAAACATCCCTAAAGACTATGCATGCTGCTAAACACGTGGTCCTCATGAAGAAAATTGAACTATAGAGTGTTACATCGCTGAACAACACCGACACATGACAGATTTGTGGGAGCATATCGTGCCTGGAACTTAGCAAGACACGCCGAGGCCGTAATAGCTGCATCTACTGCAGACACTGCTATTCTCCGGTACAAAAGCAACATCTGAAGGTTGTAGTCATGGACAGTGAAGCCGTACCTAGACTGCAAGAACCTAACAGCTTGATGCGCGACCATTTCATGCGAAACACTTGGTTGAGTAGAGGCAGAGACCCAGAAGAATTTGCTGATAGTCTGGCCACCAAAATCATCCGACGGGAGCGCAAGCTCAACACCCGCTAGCAGCATGCCATTCCCATCTATTTCCCAAAGGTATGACACCAGTGGCAGTCGACAATGCCAAGCAACGACATTCAGAAGAGAAACAAACGACACCCTGACGTTAACCATGACGCTGCCAGCTGCGTGAGCGATACAAAGGAAGGTCTGAAAGGCTGGTCAAGAAACAGTGAGAGCAACCTCTATGTAAGAGGCAAGCACGCAGAGAAGATAATGTTATAAGGAGAGGAAGGCAGCCAACACTTATGCGTGGACCTGTATGGGCCCATGCACAGTAATCCTGAGACACCAACCGATATTTGTTTTGCATGCACGCCACATGGCAGCATGTCAGACACAACAGAACCTACCGCGAAAAGAAAACACACGGAAAAGCAAGGGCAAACATAAGAACAAATGGAAAGGAAAAGCACGGGGAAAAAATTAGCAGAAAAGAACAAAAACCTCTTTGTGCTGGCGCAGCCACACGTCGATGGATGGAATACAACTTGCCCTCTCCCGCGAATTGTCGGCGAATGAAGTTGTGCGCGAACACCAAATCCTATGCACCAATGCTAATGGAAACCCCACACGACACCTGCACAACAGCCGTGCAACCTTAAACCAAGCAACAAAATCGCATGTGGAAGACATTTGTTAGCTATGTAGGCAGCAACCCACCAAACGCAGCCACACGTCGATGGATGGAGATCAGACTGGCCTCTAATGGGAGCTGTCGGCGAGCAACGGGCGGTAGAGAGCAATGCCGGCGGAAACCTCACACGCACACCTGCACAGCAGGCACACAAACGTTGAACAAAGAAGCAAAACGGCATGAGGAAGACATTCTATAGATAGGTAGGTAGCAACTCACCAAGCCGTCGCCGTGGTTGAAGCAGCCCGTAGGAGAGGAAAACACCATACCAAAGCAAAGCAAAGGCGAAGGAGAGAAACAAACCTTAGACACCGGGGAGGAAGAAGGCGTAGGCAAAATAGGACATTGCCCATTGATGATCACGCATGCCTGCACGACGGACGACGACGTAGATTGGACCACACCTGACCCCGAGCCGCTGCAAGCATATCAACACGGCGAACCGGGCGTTCAACGGCTCTGAAGCTACGCAGCGTATGACAGGTGGGACAACACCAAAAAGCGAGCCCACACGCAGAGAGTTTAGAGGAGATGGGACGGGGACATATTCGGGATGCAAGCACAACGTAATGCACAACGGGTAAAAGAAAATCGTAGACTCAAACATCCGTGGCCCCGGCCCATCGCTATTTAATACCATAGACCGAACACCTCCAGTTAGATCACGATAGACCAGGCGCAAGCATATACGCCGAAACAGGCGTAGCAGGCAGGCAGAGCCATGCCGCTAGGGAGTAGTGCAAAGTGCGCCACTGGTCAAGCGTGTCAGCTGAATTAAAACCAAGGTACTCCTGCAAAGTCACGTCTGGAAACGTGAGGCAAAGCATCGGTGGGCCCACGAATAGTAAGCAGCATCCCTTCGCTGGATTAAAACCAAGTAGACACGTCTAGAAACGTGAGGCAGGCAACAAAAGCATTGGTGGGCCCATGAATAGTAAGCAACATCCCTTTCTCTACTGGTTAAAACCAAGCAAACACATCTAGAAACCAAGTAGACGCATGGTCACTGCAGGCAACAAAAGCATTGGTGGGCCCATGAACAGTAAGCAACATTCCTTTCTCTACTGGTTCACGATGGGCCAGACGAATGGTTGCAATATGCCCCCACATAGCAGCAACGATGTGAGTACGCTCACTGGTTCTAAAAACACAGGCACAAAAAACCGAAGGACATGGACATCTCCAGGAGCGAACACACCAGCGGAAAAAGGTCCGGAGCGCTGTGGTGCGAGCATTCTGCGGTGCTCTTTAATATCCCCGATATGTTTACTATGTATTGCTTGGAGGGCTTATTACACATTTACACCCTGTAATGAACCCAAATATTTATTGAATGTTTGTGAGATCATATTTTCTGTGTGTATTGCATGATGTGTTATAATGAGAAGTCTGTTGCATGATACGTTAGAATGAGAAGTCAGTTGCTTTCTATTATAGCTAAATTTATTGTTTGATACTTTGGTGTGCTGTTGCTTTCTATATGTGACAAACTGACAACTGCCTATGAGAAGTTAAGAACCTGATGGATACCCGAAACCCGATGGATACCCGTGGGTTTGGGTTTGGGTTTATATTTGTGTCCGTGGATTTTTCATGGGTAGGTTTTGCTCGGGTTGATCGGTTTAGCCGTGAGTGGGTTTTCTTTATACCCGCACCCAAAAACCGGTGGGTGCCATCCCTACCGGGGTTACACCAAAGCCAGTAGTAGTCTATATGATACAAAATAATGGTTTAAAACATGAGCAATAGAAGTCAATATAGGGTACATTATAAAAGTCCAGACAATGCTTTGATATTGCTTCTTTAGTTTTGTGAATCGTCCGGATGTTATCATACATGAACTTATATATGGATATGTTGAAGCAATGACGGTCCAATGGTTCGTACTGATTGAAGCTATTTGAGCTTCAAGCTAATGGAGTACGGCCTTGAACTTTGTACCCATACTTTGTTGTCAATCAATAAGAAAATGAGTTAATGCATGTTTGAACTACGTGTGTGTATACAATATATAGCAGTGGCTCACTCTAGGGTTTTGGCACAATTAATCTGTTGGATGTAGTGCAAAAGGCCGCCTATCAACTCTTGTTTACTCATCCTAAAAACCACAGAGTAGTGAACTATATTTTTTTATCATGGGTTCCCAAGTCTGCTTCTTTAGTTTCCTTGATGTTCCTTTTAGAGTTGAATTTCCATTGACGACTACCCAATATCACAACATCGTCTGTATTATTTTTGGTATCTTCGCTTGTACAACACCGGTAGTCTTGGCCGTCATATTTGATTCTCATACACTGTCTGATCAGGAGAGAAAAATTAAGTATTATAAAGGTAAATTCAGTGAAAGCTAATTCCTGTGAACATCAGAGTTGCATTTCACACACACACTGTTAGTTTATTGAACAAGAGTACAACTTTTAGCAATAGAAGTAAATGAACAAGACTGTGATTGTAGAAACCCATTTAGTTTAATTTTGCACAGCCGTTCCAAATCAAAGCTTAATTAAAACAACACTCAATGACCGATATCACACATTGCACAAGATATACCTGTCCAAGTCTCTGTTGATGGGCAAAACAACCTGGTAAATAAATCAGAGTTTGTCGTCAAGCTTCAAATTATGGTACCAAAATTACTGGTATTAGCTTCTACTGCTTTTGAAAGAATTTGTTGCAAGCCAATATGACAGCAGGCATGTCCACACGCGAAAAAAAGAATCCAACAGTCCAAATATGCTGTATTTAG
The DNA here is from genome assembly GCA_019925245.2 of Oryza australiensis. Lineage (NCBI taxonomy): Eukaryota > Viridiplantae > Streptophyta > Magnoliopsida > Poales > Poaceae > Oryza > Oryza australiensis. The sequence continues at coordinate 2,978,522 of JAIFGZ020000436.1, forward strand.
GAAATCTGGTGATTTTTTTTTCAGTTAGCCACATATACAATATGATGAGTTAATCATACCTCACTTGTTCTGAATATAATCCAAAATTACCAACAAAAATAGCCTTGATTCACTTCATGTTCTCTTCAGGAGATTCAGATTGTTGTCGTTCCTCTTTTGGCTTCATAACTGATATTTTAGATAATTACCTACATGTAAAAAAGGTCATGTCGGAACCATTAATTAGGCTGTAAATAACTGGATAAGAATATGTATGCCATAACTTATTGGTATAATTTTCAGTATGCAATGTATAGTTACAGGGCATATGCAAACTAAAAAAGGATGATCTTCTCAGAAGCTAAAACTTTTAGTTGCATATTGATGTTCCCCAAAAGCTTGTCGAAGTCTGCTTGGAGAGTGAAGAGAGCTCAACAGGGCTGCACCTGTACACTCTCCAGAAATCAGTGGCATGGTGGACCTGCATGTGTGGCGATTCAACCTAATTCGTATGAAGAGAGGAAATGGACATCACTGTGCTAAATCTAGGCTAGATTTTAGCAGCTAGTATCATAAAGCCTCTAATACTATAACTTAAGAGTCTAGATTACATACCTAGCTGGAAAAAGTTTTTACACAATCTATGGTTACTATTGACACTGTTAAATTGCCATAATTTAGATGTTTTCTGCACTTATTTCAGACGATAAAATATCCATAGTAAATTTAGAACCAAATGCACATAATGATATTGTCGTCACGGAAGTATTTCTCAATCTCTATCCACTGCGTCACGTCAGGCAAAGGGTAAGGACGGAAATAGGGGAGGACATTACCATGGAGAGGAGATGGAGGAGAGTGCGATGGGGAGGCGGCGCGGGTGCGGGCGGCGGGCGATGGTGCGGGGGAGGCGACGGAGAGAAGATGGAGCAAAGGGCGATGGGGAGGTGGCGCAGGCGCGGGAGAGGGCGGCGGGACCTCAGACGCTCGGGAAGATGATGTGGAGGCGGCGCGGGCGTGGGCGCGAGAAAGGGTGATTGGGAGGCGGCGTAGGTGCAGGCGGCGGGAGATGGAGCGCGGAGGCAATAAGAGGAGATGGAGAAGATGGAGGAATCTGGCGGGACCTTCGGCACTCGGGAAGCTGATGTGGAGGCAGCGGGGGCGTGGGCACGGGAGAGGGCGACTGGGAGGCGGCGCGGGTGCCGGTATGAGAGAGGGCGTGGGAGATGGAGCGCAGAGGTGATGGAGAGCAGATGAAGGAGAGGCGCTGGGGAGAGGCGCGGCGTGGGCAAGAGCGAGGGCTCGGGCGGGCGATGTGGAGTAGCACAATGGGGACGAGGGGATGCGCGAGATGATCTTGGCCGTGGGATTCGGAGATAGAATTGTTCACATTTCATGGGTCTGTCTGGTGAGGATTTAAGACCACCACTCGTTTTTTCTAAGTAGTATAGATAAGGTCATGATGAACCCAACACCAAAATACTTAACTATTTAGTAATAGGTTCAAATTTTAATCGGTGCATACCTTATCTCTAATTACTCTGAATTTATTTCCATACATCCGTTACTATTGTTGTGGATCGCAAGCTGGATTTATTGGACACCGTCCTATAAAGAGGTTTGAGTTGTACTTCCTCCTACTTACCATCATGAACTGAATTTGATTCTCTGGAATATTTTATGAAGTTTTATTTGATTCTACATAACTTACGTGATATTTTTTAGAAACTATGATGATGAAATTCGGAATACTTCAAAAAATGATGATGAAGTTCTAAGCTCTTTCTCTGTGAAGCTGTAATCTGCCTTTGCAAGCTATTTATGATACGTAATACTAGCTCACAAATCAAGTATAGAAATTGTCAGGTTCTTAATTGTTTTTTCATTTATCCTATGACTTCCTACATGAACAATTTTGTAGAGTTGATTTGGTACTTTTATACGTCACTTATAATTTGCACATTGATAAATCGTACGTGTTAGATTTATATATTGTCAAGACCGATATCCCAGGCACCAGTTTTATTGAAATTTACCGTGTATTTTGAAATTTGATGTTTTGATTATTTCATATATATATATGTATTATATCTATAACTAATTATTTATAAAGCAAGTAGTGTTTTCATCCAAATTTTATTTTACATGTCTATTTTGTAGAAAACCCTTTGAGTTTTTTCAAAATTAACCCGCAGTCCGTCTGACTATTTTAAAAAAACCAGTTAAAGAAGAAAAATGAGTTATTTTGCAGAAAACCTCTTGCCTTTTAATAAAATTAACTGCAGTCAATGTTGAAAAGAAAGAGAGGCTTGGATGAAAAAAGGCATCCTGCGTCTCTCTCTGCCACCATCCGTGCCGCGCCTGTGCCCTCCCTCCCGTCGCCGCTCGGAGCTCCCGCGCCGTCGCCTGGACCTTCGTCCTCCGCCTGCTTCCCTCCCCGCATCATCGTCCCGTTGCAACGCATGGACATTTTGCTAGTATATATATATATATATATATATATATATATATATATATATTCTCTACAAGATTTTGCCGTTTTAGTTCCAAAATATCTAAACTTCATTTCTTCTGCATTTGTTCTAGATCTTTCATCTTGCTGTGATGACCATAAATTTTTTGTTTCATACTGCAATAAATTCAGGGAACTTTTTTTATTTTTGAACTTTTAAATTTTTAAATTGTAAAAACAAAACTTTCAAACTTATTTTCATTATCTAAACCTTTTGGGCAGGCTGATGTGTCCAAACAACACTGCCACACTGGTATGAATGGCGTGATAACTTTATTTGACCACGCCAGAATAAAACTGTGACGCCCGTTACGAGTGACGTGATATCACGCCCGTTACGAGTGATGTGACAGTGTTATTTTATTACGCCAAACGAGTTGACGTGGCAAAAAAGTTTAGATTTTAAAAATGAATTTTAGAAAGGTTTATTTTTAAAATTTAAAATTAAAAAGTTCAAAAATCAAATTCAAGTAGGCTGTAGAAGAGATTGCTGAGCAGCATGTAAAGAATGAATAAAAAAAAGTTGTGTCTTTTGCGACGTTGGTTGGGTAGAGAAATTATCAAATGACGAAGAACAAAGAGGAGGAAAATGCAATGTAAGAGCAGAATCTTGCAGAAGAGATACGCAATTGTCTGCAGTTATACGTGGCCAGATGGGTATGCCTAACCGGGGCGGTCCGGGCACGTGTGCACTATAGCATGACCCGGCACAACGATGCGTGGGCCAGCACGGCACGACATGAACCCTATAGCGGGCCGGCATGGCACGGCACGGCCCACGGGCCGGCACGGCACGACGGGGAGGGGAGGGCAAACTAGCTGGCGATGTGTGGCAGGGGGCACGGTAACGGGCGGGCAATGACTACTAACGGTGCACGGACGAATCAGATGACGCCATGTGGCACGGTAACAGCTACTGACCCCACTCCAGTATTCCTCCTCACCCAAACATCTCATTTTGTGCTCTCTAGTGCTCTTTCGTTAACAATAGCTCTCTTTTTTGATTTAGACAAAATTTTAGCAAATTTTGTCTAAAATCAAAAATAGTTTCTGAGTTGAAATGTGAAGACAATGTGGTAAGAAAGAAGTACATGATATATTCATATGTATGTATTATTTGTATTTTTATGTTACATGAATAAATATTCTAAAATTTGTTTATGTTGTTTCAACATTTCAGAATGGATTTGAACTATCCGTCATTCATGTTAGGTGATTTCGACCTAATTACCTATCGGGGTCATTCCCAACTGATGATTATGATGTCATCGGATCAACTCCAGCACCACCAGTTATGTAGGAGGTATTGGTTCCAGCACCGATGGGTTCAGAAGGATCCGACACTATAAGTAGGAGGGCATCAACGAACATCGCCTCAAAGAGATCAAGAACTTTCGATGTTTGGCAACATTTTGATGAGAGGGTTGTGACAGGCCCTGACGGAAGGCAGGTAACATTAGCGAGATGTAGAATATATAGAAGTAAATTATCTGCAAAATCATCTGGTGGAACAGGACACTTGAGGCGCCATGCTGAGGCTTGTGCAAAGAAGCAAGCAATCCAACTACGCCAGCAGCAACTTCTACTATATCCTGATGAAATGGTACCTACATGGGAGTACGATCCTATGGTAGCTCGAGAATCTCTTGTTTGTTTAATTGCTAGACAAGATTTACCCTTGAACTTTGGTGAAAGTGCTGTATTTGAAAATTACATCCAAACTTCTCATAATCCTAGGTTTAAAGCTAGTAGTAGACAAACCACAACCCGTAATTTAAAAAATGTCTATGACAAAGGTTGTGAATCACTTAAGAAATTATTTAGTACATGCACCTTTTATGTTAGTGTTACCTTAGACATATGGAGTAGTAGGACTAAAGAGGATTCCCTTAGTGCATTTGTACATTTCATTGATGATGACTGGCAAATACAAAAAAGAGTTCTTAGCTTCAGGTCAATTGATGTTGCATATACTGGTGAAGATATAGCAGAGATAATTAGAGAGGTTATCAATGAGCAGAACCTTGCTGATAAAATCTTTGCTGTAACCTTAGATAATGCATCTGCTAATTCTAGAGCCATGAAAATTCTGCAGCCATTATTTTGTGTTTATGTTGAATCATTTCTTCCGCATCAACGTTGTGCATGTCATATCATTAATCTAATTGTTAAATCTAGGTTTAAGAAAATGATGTATGCATCGACGTTGTTCGTCAAGCAATCACGTGGTTAACTGCTTCAAACCCACAGATTCCACAATGGAAGAGGTATTGTCGTGCATCGGGTAAGCCTGTACGTAAGTTTTTAACCGATGCGAAACATCGATAGAATGGCACTTATTTGATGTTAAAGGTTCTATTACCTTATCAGGAATTACTTACTGTTTTCCTTCAAATATGTAATTGCCCAAGAAACAGTGACGGTCAGTCAGTACTGACTGATCATACCTGGCATGTTGTTGAAAGGTTTTATCAATTTCTTGAAACATTTCATGACTGCACTCTTCTTTTATCTCAAGTATATTATCCAACAACTAATTTAATTTGGTATAATATTCTTGAAATTGTCACTTTGTTGAAAGAATATGAAAATGATGAAATGATGAACTTTTAATGCATGTTGTCTTTAGTATGAAACAAAAATATTATAAATATTAGAAAAGTATCCCCATGTTGTATGCTTTTGCATTTATTCTTGATCCTAAGGGAAAATTACAGGGATTCCTCAATATTCTATCACTCATTGGAGATACTATTAATGTTAATTATACTACTTATTATGCCGATGTTAAAAGTAAAATATATGAGGTATTTGGAAAGTATGAACTAAAGTTTCAGGGAGTTCGCTTGCAAAGACCCCACCTGTCCCTACAGCAGGTAAGAAAAATTACAATGGGGCAGAATTTGGAGTGGCTCATCTTCTAGGCATGGTGGTGGTAGCAGTTCGTCAGCAGCAAGTGGAGACATTGGATCTCATGGTCCCGTTGAAGAGTTGTCCAACTATTTGGATAGCGATGCCATCAGGCATGAATCATCAGACTTCAACGTACTCGGATGGTGGAATGATAACAAGATGTCATATCATGTGCTTTCAAAACTAGCACGAGATGTGTTGACGGTGCCCGTATCTACGGTATCCTCCGAATTAGCCTTTAGTCTATGTGGAAGAATTATCAAGGACAGGAGAACAAGTCTGAGCAGCGAGCACATCAAAATGCTACTAAGCGTTAAAGACTGAGAGCTAGCTGCAGAACATGCCCAATACACTGTTGACAATCAAGAACTGACCGTCCAGTTCGAGAACCTTTATGATACACACTAGGGTGTCCCGATCTTTCGGTGAAAATGATAACCTCGATTAAATGGAGCGACGCTCACGGCCCGACTACAAAACTCCATGAAGGAATTGCGCCTTAGCAACTGATACACCAACTTCACTGGTTGACACAATCTTATGGAGCCCGATTGACCAAACCACTAGGGTTATTCCTGCAAGCAACCGAAGAACTCACAAGAACAAGATGAACAACAACTCAAATTACAAATATTAATTTCAAATTTGACTCACACGAAAAAGGTGGGGTTTCGAAATAAATAGAACGGATTGTCTAGGCGACCCACGTGTCTATAAGGAAGTAGCAATAACTAAACTTACATAAACAAAACCCGAATTGTTCTATGGCGACTAAGAGATATATATAGGTGGAAAGACGAGTTGGGGGCATCTTCCAACCCTAGGATACGTCCGTAATGGACTCGACGTGATACAAGGCCCATCGGCCCAATTTGGTGGTCTGGCGACCCCCGTTTTTAAGGACTGAAATCATTCGTGTTCATAGTACCATATCCCTGCATCGAGTAGTTTGGTACCCACGAATACAGTTCTGAATTACCAGGTGCAAAGTGCACGAATAGTCTTACAACGACTTATTACAATAATAGGCCCGAAGGCAATATCCGATACATATAGGACCTATGGGTCCGAAATCAACCAAAAGCAGAGTTTAGATGAGATAAGCAGACGGAAAGCAGCGGCATGTCGATTGCCACAGGCAACGACTGGGGACTAAGACCTAGCGCGCTTCATTGCCTTCATTCCTCCTGGTAGTAGGCATAGGGGTCCTCCAGTTCTTCGTTTCCTCCATCTGGTTGTATCACATCGAAGGATACAAGGAATATTTCTAAGGGTATTCAATATCAAGGCAGGGTATATCAAGTATAGGTACTCATTTGTGCATAGCATGCAATTTGTAGTTGAAAACAATATCATTTCGTAAAGTAGGATCAATATGTTCAAAGGGATGGGTGTTGACTTGCCTTGCTCGCACACTTGTTGGCCGGGGTCTTCAACGTAGTCGGTGCTCGCTTCCTCGGTTGCTATCGTACGTGCGAAAGATCAATTGAATTCAATCAAAATTCAATAAAATACCGAGAGATCGACAAGAACCATAAAAACCATAAAATGATTCCAAACGTTTAGCCTAGAATTCTACTCGAGGTCGGTCAAGGGTTGTTAGGGTAAAATTCGAGTTTGATATCGAGTCGATGCCCTAGGGTTTCCGCAAAACGACGATGCATTAATTTGAGAAAATATATTTTGAAATATCAACGGAGGGGTTTTGTACTTGAGGTTTTGATGGTTCGAGCACAAAAAGAACATATTTCAAATGGCGAGAAAGAATTAAACAAAATCTAGATGAAAACGACGCGAAACGAAATCTCCGAAAAGTCCGATTTCTATTTTCCGAATTTGCTCCGAGAAAAATATACAAGAAAATAATATATTTTTGCCCAAATATTTTCCCAAATCTTTTCAAAACATTTTTCCTGTTTTTCCAAATTTTTTCCCATTTTTCTATTTTTCTTTTTCCCTTTTCTTTTTCTTTTCTTTTCTTTCCCTTCGTTCACTATTCATCAACCCGCCAACCGCTCGACCGGATCTCTCTCTATTTCCTCTCTTGCGGCCGGCGGACGCGCGGGCGAGGGTAGGGGTGGCGGCTCAGCTTACGGCGACGACGACGCTCGGGGGGCGGTGGGGCTTCGGGCGCACGGCGCGCGCGCGCTGCGGCTCGCGGCGGCGACGCTTGGGAGGAAAGGAAACCAGCGAGAGGGGAGTTTGAGGCGGCGAGCTTGGGGAAATAGAGAGGGGTTCGGCGCTATATATAGGCGCAGCGTTGGAGAGGAAATGAGGGGAAGGGGGCGGGCGGCGGCGGGCGCGGCGCACGCGGCGCGCGGTGGCCGGGCCGGCGCGGGTCGGCGGCACGTGGCGAGGTCGCGGACGGGGCCGGGTGAGGCGTCGACGGTGGCGAGCGTGGCCGCGGGTCCGACGCGGCGGCGGCGGGTGGCGGCTGCGCGAGCGGGCCGCAGACGACGGCGGGCGCGTGGCGGCAACGACGCGAGACGTGGGCGGGGCGGGCGCGGCGTGCGGGCGAGCTGGGCCGGCCGCGTACGGCGGGCGGCGCGCGCGCGCGAGGCCGGGCCGTACGGCATCGAACGGCTTGTGACCGATGAACAGTGCTTTTTCCGATTTATCCGATTTTTCAATTCCATTTTCCAATCTCTATTTTCCTTCACTCTAAAAATTCCAAATAAACATATAGTATTCCCAAAATTAATTAAAAATATATTTTCAAACTTTTCACCTCCTTTATTTATTTTAATATATATATATATATCTACATATTTAATTAAATCCCTTTTTCCTACATTCATAAATCACTATTTTTAATTCCAAATAATTTCCTAGATTTTATATAAATTCCTTAAAATATTTTATTGCCTATTTTATTTCCCAATTAATACTCCATAATCACCAATTAATGTTTTATTTTCCAAACATATATCTTTATGAATCGCATCCCTTTCCAATTTTATTTTAAAAATTCCTAACCTTAGACTTCGAGGTTTTTCCTCCCAATAGAAATCCAAGTCATTCGGTTTTCACAGACACCGAGATGAATCGCCCACATAGAAATTCATGCAACCAAGCTGGCAAATAAGAAGCAATAAACACGAGCAAGAGGCAACAAGCAAAAGTATTTTGTAAGTTCCAATTTTTTTAAATTCTCTGATTTTCAGGGCGTTACAAACCTACCCCCTAACAATAAATCTCGTCCTCGAGATTTCTTACCGCTAGCGGAATAGGTTCAGATACTCGGTCTTCAAAAAGTCTTCCTTTTCCCAAGTGGCTTCATCTTCCGTGTGATTGCTCCATTGCACCTTGTACATCCACCACATTTTGGTCCTAGTCTTCTTTTCAGCTTCGTCCAAAATCTTTACAGGGTATTTGGGGTATGTGAGGTCTTCACTGATAAGAACGTCTTTCAAGGGAATTTGTTCTTCCGGTACTCGCAGTCACTTCTTCAGTTGTGACACATGAAAGATGGGGTGTACATCAGAAAGATTTTCCGGTAGGTCCAGTTGATAAGCCACTTCACCTCTTCTGGCGCTTACAGGGAAGGGTGTTAGTGATATGCCCTAGAGGCAACATGGAGATGTTGGATATCACGTCAATGTTTATGTATAAATGAATAAAGTGTTATTCGGCCCATGAAATAGACATCTTGTATTGATCAATAAGTACGTGACTTATTTATGAGACTCTTTATGTATGAATCTATTTCTAAACGATCCCTGATCATATGTCATATTGTTGGAACAAATATGATTCTAAGATCGGCATGTTTATTGATTGATGATCATGTCTCATAGATCATGGGTATAGAGATACCAAATCAATAAACATGGACATATGTGTTGGAGAACACATTGTTGGATAGACCCACCATAAGACACTACAGAATTAATGTGCCATTAGTTGGTCTCGGGTAGTGTTGGTACAAAGTCCTTAGACCGAGATCACCATGGATTCCAACATGTGTAATAGCCTACTTTGGGACTACCAAACGCTATTCCGTAATCGGGTAGTTATAAAGGTAGTTTTCGGGTTTGCTATGAAACATGGAGTGGGATGTGAGTGATCAAGATGGAATTTGCCCTCCTTTGGAGAGATATCTCGGGCCCTCGAGGTAATGGATTATGGAAATGCATGGCCATGCTAAGTTGATTGAGGAGTCAATCAACGGACGATAATCCAATACGGTTCGAGTGAATGGTTAAGCTATTGAAGGGATGGCACACATCTTGCCTATAGCTTAACCGGTATCGTGAGGCAAAGGGATTTGTGTACACATTACAGTTCGAGCCGATATTATTCTTGTATACTATGGTGTCAATATGTGCTGCTAGGCGCCGCTATTGACAGATCGGTGAGTTAGACTCGAGCCGACAATCGGCTAAGTTAGACTATAGCCGAAACCGAGTATACCTGAACCTGTGGTCGCACGCTTAAGGGGATAGAATAGATATTCGAGTTGGACTCGGATACGGCTCGATCGGATAGGGATCCGATCGGATAGAGTCCTATGGGCTTACGACGTGTGGGGCGGCCAACTCTATGAGATACGGATGAGATCCGATTCAAAATAGAGTCCTAATCGGCCACTAGTCCCGTCGGCCAACTCTATATAAAGGAGGGAGGGGTGGAGAGGCGTGACACGTCAATTGCATCGCATGCAACGTAAGTCGCCGAGATCAATCTCCACGGAAACCCTCCCCACTTTCGAGCCAAACCCTAGCCTTGCATCGCGTGCTAGCACACGGGTGTACGGCGTTCTGTCCCCGGACGTGTGGATACGGGTAGAGGCGCTGCTACGTTGCGCGCTCTTGATCGGCTGCGGTCGGGCGCATCGGAGCGAGGCGTGAGAACGCGGCCGGACGACTCGAATCGGCTGATTGGCGAATCGGCTGTCTCCGGGAATCGGCTACACTGTTCCGGATCGGATTGCCCTGATTGGCTATTCCGCTGCACTCTACTCCAATCGGTAACGATCTATCGGCCCTTACTTGCAAGTGTTCCTGGTTTGCGCGGTAGAAATTTTTGTTTTCGGCTAGCGTAGCTTCCGCGTAACCCTTCAAAGGGTCCTACATATCTTAGCGCTAGTTTTCCCTTAACCTTGAACCTCTTGGTTCCTCTTAGTGGCGAGACTTTTAGGTACACAAAGTCACCTACTTTGAATTCCAACTCTCTTCAGCGAGTGTCGGCATAGCTCTTTTGCCGAGATTGGGCTACCTTAAGTCGATCCCTTATCAATCGAACTTTCTCTTCGGCCTCCCTAATGATGTCTGGTCCAAATATGGTTCGTTCGCCAGTCTCTGACCACATCAACGGAGTGCGGCATCTTCGTCCAAATAGGGCCTCGTTCGGTGATATCTTTAGACTAGCCTGGTAGCTGTTGTTATAGGAGAACTCTGCGTAGGGCAGAAATTTCTCCCAGTCCTTAGTAAAATCCAACGCACAGGCTCTTAGCATGTCCTCCAGGACTTGGTTCGTCCTTTCCATTTGTCCATCTGTCTAAGGGTGATAGGCAGTACTGAAGGCGAGGTGAGTTCCTAACGCCTCGTGAAACTTATCCTAGAAGTGAGATGTGAACTGAGTGCCACGGTCTGACACTATCCTGATGGGTACTCCATGTAGGCACATGATTCTGGACATGTACAACTCGGCCAACTTGGCGCTGCTATACCAAGTCTTGACCGGGATAAATCGGGCAGTCTTGGTCAGTCTATCCACGATCACCCAAATGGAATCGTATCCGGTAGCAGTTTTGGGTAGTCCTACTATAAAGTCCATGCCTACCTCATCCCATTTCCACTCAGGGATTTTGAGCGGTTGCAGCAATCCTGCTGGTCGCTGATGCTCAGCCTTAACTCGTTGGCATACATCGCATACGGCCACATACTCCACTACGTCCCTCTTCATGTTGGGCCACCAGTATTCCGTTTTCAAATCCTGGTACATTTTGGTGCTGCCCGGGTGTAGCGAGTATGCTGACTCATGGGCTTCCTTCAAGATTAACTTCCTTAATCCACCTTTCTCGGGTATGTAAATCCTTTTTCGATACCATAGGGTTCCAGCGTTGTCGGCTATGAATTCCTTAGCTAGTCCTTTGGCCAAGCGTTCCCTGATTAGCCGGACTTCCTCACAATCCTGTTGGGCTTCTTTAATTTGACTTCGTAGGAGAGGTTGTATCTCCAGCGAACTCAGTTGTCCTTGAGGAATCAATTGCAAATTAAGCCGAGCTATCTCTTCTTGAAGCTCATTGGCCATATATTCTATCCTCAGTTGGTTGCACTGGGCTTTGCGGCTCAAAGCGTCTGCCACGACATTGGCCTTGCCAGGGTGGTAATGGATTCCTAGGTCATAATCCTTGATCAGTTCCAGTCATCTTCTCTGGCGTAGGTTAAGATCTGTCTGGGTAAAGAAATACTTCAAGCTCTTATGGTCTGTATATATGTCACAATGGTTTCCAATCAGGTAGTGCCTCCAAATCTTCAGGGCATGCATTACTGCGGCCAATTCTAAGTCATGGGTGGGATAGTTCTCCTCATGAGGTCGCAGTTGTCTTGAGGCATAGGCCACAACTTTTCCTTCTTGCATCAACACACCTCCTAATCCTTGTCGAGATGCATCGCAATATATAACGAAGTCTTTCCGGTTGTTCGGTAGGACTAAGATCAGGGCGGTGGTTAACTTTTCTTTGAGCTGGTCAAATGCCTGTTGACACTGCTCAGTCCATGCATACTTCTTTTCCTTCTTCAATAGTTGGGTCAGGGGTCGGGCTATCCTTGATAATCCTTCTATAAACCGTCGGTAATATCCAGCCAATCCCAAGAAACTTCTAACCTCTGTTACCGACTGAGGTGCTTTCCATTTGGTAACAGCTTCGACCTTGGCGGGGTCTACTGCTACGCCTCCTGCTGAGATAACATGTCCCAGAAAAGCTACTTCCTTAAGCCAAAATTCACACTTGCTGAATTTGGCATATAGCTGATGCTCTCGCAGCTTCTCTAGTACCAAGCGCAGGTGTTCTGCGTGTTCTTCATCATCCTTGGAGTAGATGAGGATATCATCAATGAACACTACCACGAACTTGTCCAAATATTCCATAAATACTTTGTTCATGAGGTTCATGAAATAGGCCGCGGCATTGGTCAGTCCAAACGACATTACTGTGAACTCGTACAAGCCGTAGCGTATAGAGAAAGCAGTCTTGGGTATATCCTCAGTCCTAATCTTCAGCTGATGGTATCCGGATCGAAGATCGATCTTTGAGAACACTCGGGCTCCCTTGAGTTGATTGAACAGGTCGTCGATCCGAGGTAATGGGTACTTGTTCTTAATGGTAACCTCATTCAACGACCGATAGTCTATGCACATTCTCATGCTTTCGTCTTTTTTCTTAACAAACAATATTGGGGCTTCGCACGATGAAGAACTAGGGCGTACGAAGCCTTTCTCTTGCAGTTCCCTTATCTGCTTCTTAAGTTCCTCCAATTCATTCACCGGCATCCGGTAGGGTCTCTTAGCTATGGGGGTGGTACCAGGCACGAGGTCAATAATGAACTCTATGCCTCGGTCTGGGGGCATTCCGGGTAATTCTTCAGGAAACACATCCGGGTAGTCCTGGATTATTGGCATTCTATCTATGGGTAGCATGGTGAATATTCCCGTAGCTCGGTCACAGAGCATAGGGTCTTGATCCATGGTTACTGACATCGATGATCCCCATGGGGTAGATAGGGTAACTTCTCTTCGTCCACAGTCTAGTACTCCTTGGTTCTTGGTTAACCAATCCATTCCTAGTATAACGTCCAAGGTTTGGGGCGACAAAACCATAAGGTTGGACAGGAGTACCACGTCCTTGATCCGAATGGGCACATTGATGCACGCATGGGGTATGGTCACGTCTCCCCCGGGTGAGTGTACTACCATGGGTTTCTTAAGGTCTACTCGGTGCAAATGGTGCTCTTTGCTTATCCTCGACGATATAAATGAATGTGAAGCTCCGTAATCAAACAAAACTTTAACCGGTGCGGAATGGATAGAAAACATACCCATTAGCACGCTTTGGTCCTCCCGGGCTTCTTCAGCACGCACATGGTTGACTTGACCACGGCGGAATCCGGTCACGGCTTCCTTAGGTTGGGGTGTTCGAAGCAGATGCGTCCAGTGCTGGAGCGGGGTTCCTCGTTTCGCAACGGCATTGGCTCCGGTGCGGTTGGGGTGTTGCGCGGCTCGGGCAGCTATTGGCATAATGCCCAAGCTCTCCGCAATTGAAGCAATTGACATTCCCGGCTCCCGGGCTGCCAAGGTAGGTCTTTGGAGTGCGAGACGGGGTTGCAGGTGGCCTGCTGACATTGCCGGGTGCGGCCGGGCGATGGGTTGCTGCAATGGTTGGCTTCCAACCCGACGGGGTTGCTCCTTTAGGTCGCTAGGGCGTTCCTTGAATTGGGCGGGCTAGAGCAAGTCTTCTCTTCCAGTTGTTTTCAACCGTCCTTTGGTCATGCTCAAGCCTTACGACCTTGTTGATGAGGCTCTGAAAGCTAGCGTGGTCCTGACCGATCATCGGTCCTCTTAACTCGTCGTTCAGTCCTTCAATAAATTTGTCCATCTTTTCCTCTTCATCTGCCAGATCGCTTGTGGCGTAACGGGCAAGCTGGGTAAACTTGTTAAGGTACTCTTGTACCGTGATGTTGCCTTGACGCAACCTACGGAACTCATTCTTCTTCATTCTCATAACTGCAGCAGGTATGAAGTTTTCACGGAAGGCAGCCGTGAACTCCTCCCACGTGGGTTCACCGGCATCTTCAGCCCGTGTTTCCTTGTAGGTGTCCCACCAATCACTCGCGGGTCCTTCTAGCTGATTGGTGGCGAAGACGACTCTATCGGCTTCCCGTACTCGGACAAGAGTCAGCTTCTTTTCCATTACCCTTAGCCAATCTTCGGCGTCCATTGGTTCAATTGCCGAGGAGAATGTCGGTGGTTTTGCCCTCATAAATTCACCGAGGCTTGATCCTCCGCGTTGTCCTTGGTTATTGGCGATAGCTTGCAGCAACTGCGTTTGCAAAGTCATGACTTCTGCTAAGGTGGAAGGGTTAGGCTCTGGCGGGTTCTCGGGAGCTGCTGGGGCTCTGCGACGATGCGCCATTTGAACAATGGGGATAAGGTAAGAGACTCGCTTTGCTAACATCGCAATACTAGGGAATTTTCTTTGAGTTGTTTGAAGTGATCTTTCAAGGCAAGCTTGGTGGAATAAACTCATTTAGGACATAACATAGAACTTCATTATCAGTTCTTAAATGTTACATCAGAGGGATACATTGGACTCGTATAGTCCATACGACACAATACAACATTACTAACATCGTTCTAAGGTCTCATACATAAGAGGGTAGGGGCTTGGTCATTGCTGTCTTAACTCCATCCAAAGCAAGACCAGGGCTGTTGCTGAAGTCCAACTAGTCATCCAGCCATCCGCATGATCCAGGTGCTGGCAGGGGGTGATCCTTATGGTCTACTGGTGCTGTAGGTCATGCAGTCGTCTTGAGACCGAGGGCTTGGGCAGTGGGCAACTTTTGGCCTCATGTCCTATTCCGTCACGGTTGAAGCAACGTCGGTCTCCTTTTGCCAGTCTCGGGAGGGGGCATTTTTTGAAAAAGTGTCCCAACTTGCGGCAGTTGAAACAGAGCATATCTGATTTGTTACGGGGTGCACTCTTCTGGGTATGCAACATTCCTTTGTCACCACTATTGGCCTTTGGGGTTGTCTCAGGATTCGAAACACCTCTTTTATTAGTGGTACCTTCCAAGAGTTGATTCGCGGTTTGCAAGAACATCCTTTGATCCTTCCTCCACTCATCATACATTTTCATCAGTTGACAGTCTTTAGGTACATGGTCTGTTCCTTCACACATGAAGCACGTCACATCTCTCATGGGACAGTCTTCTGGCATGTGGGTGTCCTCACCGCAGCTACAAAGGTAGTTTGAACATTCTTGCATAATGCCCAATTTCTCCACATCGAGTACATGCCATGGGTTTCAGCTCTCCTTCACTATCACTTTTCATGTCTTCTTCATCATCATCCTCAGAGGACGTTTCTTCCGGTATATCGTCTTCTGGTTTGGGCGGTCCGTAAAGCTGGAGATGTCGGGTTAACTGACGCGCACCACGGAAGGTGTTATTCCTTAGGTGTCGGGGAATTCTTGCGGCATCCTCGGGCGTAAACACCGCGCCTGTGACGATCATTTTGCAATCGCAACTTATATCCCAATCTAGCGATTTTCTCTTGTTGTGCCCAGCTTCTTTTCTTGGGTCAGGATTCGGGTATACCCATCCTTTATTCCATTTCTGACCAGGGCCCGCCATTTGCTTTTGAAGGTAACTTAGGGTCAGAGAGGGATAATATCAAAACAATTTGAGCAAAAGAGATAGGGATAAGAGTATGAGAAAAAGTATGTTTGTTTTTTTTTAAAAAAATAGTTTGTGTTTGCAAAATGATCCTATGTAGGGGATATTTCCCTTTAGCCAGCTAGTCAGGGGTAGGGCGCCAGTTGGTCTTTTCCTATAGTCGCACTGCTCTGATACCAGCTCTGGCGACCCCCGTTTTTGAGGACGGGAATCATTCGTGTTCATAGTACCATATCCCTGGATCGAGTAGTTTGGTACCCACGAATACAGTTCTGAATTACCAGGTGCAAAGTGCACGAATAGTCTTACAACGACTTATTACAATAATAGGCCCGAAGGCAATATCCGATACATATAGGACCTATGGGTCTGAAATCAACCAAAAGCAGAGTTTAGATGAGATAAGCAGATGGAAAGCAGCGGCATGTCGATTGCCACAGGCAACGACTGGGGACTAAGACCTAGCGCGCTTCATTGCCTTCATTGCATAGGTGTCCTCCAGTTCTTCGTTTCCTCCATCTGAAGTTTGTGCGTATAGCAAGGGTGAGTACCCAACATACTCAGCAAGCCATCACGGAATGATGCACATGATAGAGCCATTCAAAGGAAGGCTATGGTTTATTTGCACAAAGCCAATTTTCACAAATCATTTCACAAACCTAACATCTAGCCAGTCAAGTTTTAGAGTCAAAGTATATTAAATCGGTGACGGTTTTGTCTGCCATCCATCGTGATACCAAGGATGGTTTCCCGTCTCCAGATCGTCATGGTTTTCTGGGGAGTCTATCCCTTCTCGCAGGTCGAGAAGTTAAGTCCACCAGCATACAAAATCATTATGCATACCAGTTCCCATCATTTTAAAGTTTAAGAGTCTAGCCACGGGAGAAACTTGTCACGTCGCTCATTGACCGTGAGCACGGCTATTCGAATAGATTGACTGACTCACACTGCAGTGGATGTACACTTTACCCGTACTCCGCAACTACTCATTGAATGAGCTTACATCCCTCTATATGGGATGGTCACGGCATAGCCTTTCGATAACCTCACGTTGGCAGTATCCGCTCCATGAACTTAAGTCCTCATGCACTCTAGCCGTCATTTCCTAGCAGTGAGAGGAGTTCTGGCGTTCCCGAGGTAAGAGAGAAACTTTACTTTATCTTTAAGACATTGATAGGTTCAGGTTACTTTCACATAAAGGTCTTTCATCTCATCACAATCATGGGCACACTACCCTTGGTAGGTCCCTAACTCAACACTTACACCTGAACCACTATGCAGGGATACTGCCTCCGCTCGGCTATCTACTCTGCTAGGTCTATATCCATTCGAGAAGTACGGTTGTACTGGCTCGTTCTAAGTTGTAGTCTCATGGCTCGGTCCTTAATTGACCAGGTACAGTACTAGCCTTTCCCAGAGAACCACCCAAATCCATCCATCCGTCCCAATCTAAAAACATTTGTTTGTATTTCTCTTTTTCATCAAAGCTATTTCCAACATAATCAGGGCAACGTGGCGCTCATGTCTCCACTTGCCGTGTTTCAACCATCTTCCCAAAGATAGTTGCCCAAGCACAAGGCTTATTTGTAAAATCATGAGTATGCAAGAATCTAGTATAAGCGTGGCTAAGCATTTTACCGAAGATATCCTCTGGTTGTATCACATCGAAGGATACAAGGAATATTTCTAAGGGTATTCAATATCAAAGCAGGGTATATCAAGTATAGGTACTCATTTGTGCATAGCATGCAATTTGTAATTGAAAACAATATCATTTCATAAAGTAGGATCAATATGTTCAAAGGGATGGGTGTTGACTTGCCTTGCTCGCACACTTGTTGGCCGGGGTCTTCAACGTAGTCGGTGCTCGCTTCCTCGGTTGCTATCCGTACGTGCGAAAGATCAATTGAATTCAATCAAAATTCAATAAAATACCGAGAGATCGACAAGAACCATAAAAACCATAAAATGATTCCAAACGTTTAGCCTAGAATTCTACTCGAGGTCGGTCAAGGGTTGTTAGGGTAAAATCCGAGTTTGATATCGAGTCGATGCCCTAGGGTTTCCGCAAAACGACGATCGCATTAATTTGGGAAAATAGATTTAGAAATATCAATGGAGGGGTTTTGTACTCGAGGTTTTGAAGGTTCGAGCACAAAAAGAACATATTTCAAATGGCGAGAAAGAATTAAACAAAATCCGGATGAAAACAACGCGAAACGAAATCTCAGAAAAGTCCGATTTCGATTTTCCAAATTTGCTCCGAGAAAAATATACAAGAAAATAATATATTTTTTCCCAAATATTTTTCCAAATCTTTTCAAAACATTTTTCCTGTTTTTCCACAATTTTTCCCATTTTTATTTTCCCTTTTCTTTTTTTCTTTTCTTTCCCTTTTGTTCACTATTCATCAACCCACCAACCGCTCGACCGGATCTCTCTATCTCTTTTTCTCTTTGCGGCCGGCGGCCGACGCAGCGAGGGTAGGGGTGGCGGCTCGGGCTTACGGCGACGGCGACGATCGGGAGGGCGGTGGGGCTCGCGCACGGCGGCGACGGCGCTGGCGGCTCGCGGCGCGACGCTTGGGAGGAAAGGAAACCGGCGAGAGGGGAGTTTGAGGCAGCGAGCTTGGGGAAATAGAGAGGGGTTCGGCGCTATATATAGGCACGGCGTTGGAGAGGGAAACGAGGGGAAGGGGGGCGCGGCGGCGGTGCGGCGAGCGCACGTGGCGCGCGTGGTGGCGGGCCGGCGCGGGGCGCGGCACGTGGCGAGGTCGCGGACGGGGCCGAGGTGAGACGGCGACGGGTGGCGGCGCGGGCGCGGGGTCCGGACGCGGCGGCGACGGGTGGCGGCGCAGCGTGGGGCGTACGACGGGCGGGCGCGTGGCGGCAACGATGCGCGCGCGCGGCGGGGTCGGCGCGGCGTGCGGGGGCAGCCGAGGCCGGCGCGGGCGCGGTACGGCGGGCGACGCACGGTGCGCGCGAGGCCGGGCCGGTACGGCGTCGAACGGCTTGTGACCGATGAAAAGTGCTTTTTCCGATTTATCCGATTTTTCAATTCAATTTTCCAATCTCTATTTTCCTTCACTCTAAAAATTCCAAATAAACATATAGTATTCCCAAAATTAATTAAAAATATATTTTCAAACTTTTCACCACCTTTATTTATTTTAAAATATATATCTACATATTTAATTAAATCCTTTTTCCTAAATTCATAAATCACTATTTTTAATTCCAAATAATTTTTAGATTTTATATAAATTCCTTAAAATATTTTATTGCCTATTTTATTTCCCAATTAATACTCCATAATCACCAATTAATGTTTTATTTTCCAAACATATATCTTTATGAATCCGCATCCCTTTCCGATTTTATTTTAAAAATTCATAACCTTAGACTTCGAGGTTTTTCCTCCCAAGAGAAACCCAAGTCATTCGGTTTTCACAGACACCGAGATGAATCACCCACATATAAATTCATGCAACCAAGCTGGCAAATAAGAAGCAATAAACACGAGCAAGAGGCAACAAGCAAAAGTTTTTTTATAAGTTCCGATTTTTCTTTAAATCCTCCGATTTTCAGGGCGTTACAAAGCAACACCTTGGAGAGAGAAAGATAGCTATGCTAATTTGACGATTACAGACGATTCTAGATAGATATGGAAGTGAGGCTGGATCCGTTGGAAAGTAGACTTCATAAGATTTCTGTGAAGTACTTAAACATCCAAATCGAATTCTGTATAAAGCCGTGGCAACTGTCACAAGTTGGCACTATCCTGCAGTCCGACTCTAGCCCGCGTGAATCCTTCTCCCTTTGGATCCTCTTCATCATTTCTAAGCAAAACAAGAGTGCACACATCTTCATTGTCTAAATATGATGAACATGAGCTTAAGAATAAACTTATTTGATGATTGAGTTGACGGGCACGAGCGCGAGTAACAGGACCAAGCGGGATTGTGGTAGGAGTGGATATATCGATGGTGTTGATGTCCTCATCACTTTATTGTGATGAAGACAAAACCGAATAGTAGTGACCTGTTGGTTGTACTATTTTCTTTATCATGGTTTTCTCAGATTCAGATATGAGTTTTTACATCACAAAGTTTTTAATAAAGCAACATGTATCATGTTAACATAAATAAAGGTCATTACTATTTTTCCTCATATTGTTTTAAAATATTTTACTAAGTTTGACTATTTTCTTTTTTATTTGAACAATTCATATTTTTCAAACAAGGAATGAGGAATATTTTTTTAATTTTCTGACGAGGAATAGTTTTTTCTTAATTTTCGAACGACGAATAGTTTCTTTTTAATTTTTCGACAGAGAATAGTGCCAACCGGGCTGACCTGGCACATGGGCCTTGCCTTGCTGGGCCCGTGGCCTTCCCTTGGGCCGTGCTTGGGCCGAGAAGGATGGCACAAAACGACCCATGAGCCGTGCCTAACAGGCCATGCCGTGTGCATGCCTGGGCCATGCCGGGTGGCCCGTTTGATGTGCTATATCTGCAGTTGAGGAGAATGAGGAAGAATCCTACGCGCATAATATGCCCATATCTTATTCAATTAATTGGTGTCCATCAAATGATTTTTTTAGCCCGGAAATTAATTGGATTTCTAGGCCAGTAACTGCAATTATGTATTTAGGTGCACTCATCGATTATGCACTCATGCAATTTGGCAACCTCTAACCTTGTATTCATATTTTTTCGGCTTTTTAGCTCTATATCATTTGACTTAGACTAATTGCAGAGGAAACTTTACATGCAAAATGTAGCATCTGATAAAAAGATATTTGGTTAACTATTGTTGAGTGTTATGCAAGTGACTTGAAAAGTTGAAATTCTGATGATATTAACTTTGGATAATATAGTACAATGGATTTGGTTTTTTAAAAGAGTATATTCTTGCACTCGTAATAAATTCATATAGTTCATGACATGCATTGCACGTACGCATTTACTACCGTATGCATAAATGTGTAGATGATGATAAATGACACATTTATATGGATAGATATGATCCATAAGAGTGTCCACAGCGTATGGTTTTTGCGATGCTGAAAGAGAAGAGAGAGTGTTTTAGCATCGGTGCCAACCATTGTGGCTACCAATGCTAAGTCCAAATTTTGAAGAACCATGGCATGTTGCTGCCTCGATGCTTAGATGATTATGTCTACAGCGTATATTTTTTACGGTGCTGAAAGAGAAGAGAGTGTTTCAGCACTGGTGCCAACCATTGTGGCTATCGATGCCAAGTCCAAATTTTGAAGAATCGTGTGGCATGTTGTTGCCTCGATGCTAGATGATTAAAATAATATATCTCAACTGGTTGTTAATCCTGAACGTTGCTTTGTAGCCATGAAATATCGACCGTGCCATCGATGCCGACGTTGTGGGGATGAAATATCGACTTTGTAGCCATGAAATATCGACTGTGCCATCGATGCCGACGTTGTGGGGATGAAATATCGACCGTGGCATCAGTGCCAACGTTGAGGAAATGAAGGAATTGAGGCATCGATTGCTAATAAACAGGGTTAAATGTTTTTTTTGGCACCGGTAACGCTGTGGACAGTCTAACAGAAGACTACGTTCTACATATGGATAATGATCTGCTGCTTGCATCAGTTTCGAAGTATGTGAAGATGCGTCCTTAGTGAGTTGATAACAAAACGAGGCACCATATAATTCAAAAACACGTGACTGCATTTTAAGGGAGACACAAAGATGATACTACAGTTACACAAAAAAGATGAAACAACGCGCCAACTTCTGCAAGATGACCATAAAATAAAAGACAATCCCAAAAAGTGTCATTTTATTGCAACAAGTCTGCTGGCCTCGTCTATGTTGATGATTTGCTAGCAGCTTCAGCCTGTTGAACTGTGGCACCAGGTTGAGCAGAAGCTGCTGCTGCAGCAGCTGATGGAGAATACACCTTAGCTCTGCGAAGAATCTCAGCAACAACCCAGTGCTTATTTTTGCTCAAGGGCCTAGAAGGATCAAGCCTAACCTGAAGAGAAATTATCCAGTCGTCATCAAAAAGGTTTTTCTTCTAGATAAAAAATAATGCAGTCTTAGGTTGCACTTTGTGAACTATGAAAAAGGGGAGAATAGTCTCTAATAAGCCAATAAAATAGAAAGTTCAGTAGGCTCAAGATCATTAATATCCTATATTCATCATAAGAGCAAATATGGAAGTCCCAACATAAGTTTCCCTGTCACAATGTAAAGGAAAACTTTTATGTCATATGTCATAGATTGAGGATATGAATACTTGACATATAAAAAAGCTATCAGTGTGCTGGCCAAGAACTCTATTATATTGGTTATGATCAACCTCCAGACTTCTGAACTATGTGAATTGTGAAACAATGTACATAACTAACACCAAATTCAAATGACAAGAACAAAATATTTCAGATAACTTATCGCCACGGAAAAAGGTAAACAAAACACAAAAAAGTAGCTCAAGAGTACCACTATGCAGTAGTGCCCTAGTAGCTCACATGTGAACATCATAAATAGAACGCAGTAGCATATTATCCAAACAATTGTTCACTGCCGAGAGTAGTAAAATCTGAAACTAATACTACTTGAAGTTGTTTTCAGAAATACTATCATGGCATTGTTGACGAGCAGTTATGCAAGCAGACAGACAAATGCCAATTCTGAAGGATTAGGTGCCATCACATGTAATGATGTAAACCATACGATTGCAACCTCCCTACAGGTCTCAATTAACATCTGGAACTGTACAGAGTAGGATAACAATCCACAATACTGTAACGATTAGATCCTCATATGGCAGCAGCCAGCAAGCCTTGATATTCATCTATCTATTATAAAAATAGCTCAAAAAAAGGCATCACATTCGCTCTAGAGATCTAAATTACCACATTAATTGAAGAAAAAAAAGTAAATATTTACACCATTAGATTGTTATGGGTCCAGAGTATAACGGTGTAGAAAGTAATTGGATATA
The DNA here is from genome assembly GCA_019925245.2 of Oryza australiensis. Taxonomy (NCBI): domain Eukaryota; kingdom Viridiplantae; phylum Streptophyta; class Magnoliopsida; order Poales; family Poaceae; genus Oryza; species Oryza australiensis. The sequence goes on from JAIFGZ020000436.1 coordinate 3,001,315, forward strand.
ATAGGTATTTGAGTTGTTGACATGATACAAATCTATTCTATGTACGCATGCAAAATCTGGTAAATAAATACAATAGAATCCAACTCCAGTTCAAATGCAATTAGGAGGAGTTGTTGAAACAGATAGTGGCAGTGGCGGATCCAGGATCAAAATCCACCTGTGGCGAACTTTTAGGCTAAAAGTTTTGTACGATGGAGTGTAACATAGAAATGGCATGTCTTAATTAAGTAATATATTAAACGATCAAAGCTATATTACAATTTATATTGATATTTCAGAATATACTAAAAGACAATGTCAAATATCAATGATAGAATGTATTAATTGGGCATTATAATGTCAAATGTCAAATACCCTAATGGAATATCTTCTGGTGCACAGATCGCTGACGGCCGCACGCGTGAGGACAAGACTACGCGTCTACACGATTGGAAACAGAAGTTGTTCCGTCGGCTGATCGGTTCCTCACGGTGCAAAATTGGGTTGCAGCTGGGCTCCTCCCTCACAGATGGATAATTGGGCTGCTGTTGGGTGGGCCTGATTTACTGCTGCCGCTTGGAAGCCTGCATTAACGATGCAAAACAGCTAGCTGCGTTTTAAGCTTGACTCTGCATATACGTACGCACGCAGTACACTAGCTAGGTGTAAATCTTTGGGGCCAGGGGGGGGGGGGGGTTCTGGCAGCAGCTAAGGTCTGGCGGACGCCAGACCATGCCAGATTGGTGGATCCGCCACTGGATAGTGGTTAGTATTCATGTATTGATTTTTTTTTTCTTTCCTTCGAAAGGATTCACATGAGGATGCTCAGAAGCATACCAATTTAAAAAAGAGGTCTCTGACCAGGTGCAAACAAACTGGCCAGCTAGACTCATGTACATGCAGTGGAGCCAGCAGCATCGTCAATCCCAGGCAATGAAGAGCATGTGATGGCGATCAACAATTTTTTTGCATGTGTTGTTGAGGAAAGGACAGTGAAAGCACTCGCGATGAAGCCCAGCAGTCACCTGAGCAGCCTGGGAGGTGGCTCCGCCGCTGTGTACATGCATGGTGGTTCTAGACTTACAGCAGCCATGCAAATTGAGAGAAAAGAGAGACTTTTTTAAATATCTAACGAAGGAAAAAAGTTTCTGTTGGCATTTAATAATTTTTTTTGCTAAATGACCACTATGAAATCCCAACTTCAAACATAGTAGTACTTCTAAATTATATTCATGCGACAAGCATAATGAAAGGCCCACTGCTAAACTGGCGGATGCTACCCTTTTTTTGTGTACATGTGGTTCAATACATAAAAACTCAAGAGAAACCAATAATTGGTGATATGGACCAAGACGATGGGTGCAACTATGGAGCACAACCGCCAACCCAATCTAAAAGTAACAATGCTTCGACAAGGCAAGTTATGACCGGCGGCATCCTGGGCGGTGCTTTTGAGGCATGATGAACAACATAACAAGTAGTAATCGAAGTTACCACGGCATCAATTTTAAGGTGTTAACTAGACGCAGCTATCAAGCTAGCAACTTCCTAGAAGTAGAAAAACATATACATCAAAACACACGGCTCCAGCAGATAAAGCAATAAGAGCAAGGCAGGGCAAGCAACACCAGATTGACACTTTTAAAGCAACACGTGACTTGAAACAATAGCTGGATTACTGGTGGCCAAGAGGTGATCAGTAGGCCTCCAGTGGCATAATTGCCTTCAGAAGTTATATATAACTATGTAAAATTCTGAGATCAAACTTGCATTTATATTTGTAAGATAAGAAATCCACAGACAACATAATAGAATATTGAAATGGTACAATTCGTTATTTGTGATTCCATATTTTTGTGTATTTCTTATCTTCCATAACCGGGATAGAAATCTGACTTGGATATTTCTCAGTATTGTACGAAAAAGGCAAAATCTTTCATTTACTCCTTTCACTTCTCTGTGCATATGGGAATAGAGAAAATTTAAAAGTATAAAAGCATCTCTATATCTATACTCTTTTTAAAAGAAGGCAATGGTGGTGGCAGTGAATCAGCCACCCCACCAACTCTACAGTAGATTCTTTTATCAACACATTCCTGAAGTTCTTTAGTATTACAAAATTAGTCCTTACATATCTTATTCCGTCTCTAAAATACAAATTTATTGTGGAAGCTTTACGGCGATGAAATTGTCACATATATATGCCGTACTTTATGACAAGAGTAATGTAAAAGTTGTCAAGTGCTTCGTGCAACTAAATCGAATATACACACACACACACACACACAGGATGTTCTATTAAAAAAACTCACAATAATCTGTTTCAAACAATATTAGCACATGTACGATTCATTTTGTCCGTAGAAACATACAAGCATTTAGCTAGTCAATGAATAAATTTTTGGATCATATAGGCAACGCACGACATCGCACCAGAGAAATAAATCAAATGCTCGCATAGCAAATTAGCATGGATTAAAAAAAGTTCAAACAGATAAGGGAAAGGGGTTACTGACCCGGTCGCCGATGTTGCAGTCGTCGGTCTCATCGTGCGCCATGAACTTGGAGGTGCGCTTGACGTAGCGGTTGTACATCTTGTGGTGGAAGAGGCGGTCGACGGCCACCACCACCGACTTCTGCATCTTGTTCGACACCACGATCCCCACCACCGGCTTCATCGTCCGTCCCGCACCAGCGGAAGACCTTCGCCGCCTGGCAACTGGACTGGGGACTGGCGGCGGCGGCGGCGCCTGCCCGGCTGGGGACAGCAGCGGCCGCCGAAGGCTGTCTTAGACGGGCACTCGGCAGCGAGGAGACAGCAGCCGCTCACCGGGCGCGGAAGCGGCAGCGCGGGGAGGGCGGCTGAACGCCGGCGGCGCAGCGGGAGCGGAGCCGCCGCTGTGCGGAGGCGTGGAGACGATGCAGCACGAGCGCACGGCAAGAGAGTGAGGGGGGCGAATCAGTTAGATTGATTCCAGGGAGCTAGGGTTTTCGGACTTGGGCCTAGGATGCTCCGATGGGAATAAGTCTATTATACCTCCCCAAACTCTTATTCATGATTGAATAGCCTTCTCTCCAAAACCGGGTATGACGCCTCCCCTATCTCCAAAAACCAGTTCAAATCAACTCCTTGAGTGGTTTTATAGATGGTTTTGTCTTATGAAGTGGCGGACTAAAATGTCCGGTAAAGTGTAATGTAGCACCAACATGTTTTAATTAAGCAATATATTAAACGAGCAAAGCTATATTATAATTCATAATTGATATTTCAAAATATACTAAAAGACAATGTCAAACATCAATGATAGAACGTACCAATTGGGCATTAAGATCATCGTGGAGGATGAGGTAAATTCATTCTCCGTCGTTTAATGGCTTGAAACCGATTCATAATCCTTTCATTATCAACTCCCTTGAATATTTCACACTCAGTATAGCATATCATCAAATCATTGAGCCAATCATCAGCTATTTTATTTCGTAGATCAGTCTTGATAATTTTCATAACCGAAAAAACTCTTTCCACAGATGTCGTTGCCACTGGAAGAAGCAATGCTAGCTCAATAAGATGATAAACCAATGGAAAGTCCATATGTTTTTCAGTTTTCACCATCTTCACCGCTAAACTTCCAAGATCAAGATAACTTCTGAAATCATCCACTCTCCTAGCATGATAAATGAATGTTTCAAGTTGATCCTTTATATATGCATGATCAGTAGTAGATAAATCCATATCATAAATTTCTGTGAGTCGAGTGAGCTTTTCCACATTGAACTTAGAAAAATAATCTCTTGGATCAAGGCAAGAAAAACAAACAAGTATCTCTATAGAAACCTCATTAAATCGATGATTCATCCTATGTTTATAGCATCAACAACAGCATAAAAAGTATCAACACGATAGTGATGGTCTTCTGTAATCATTATACCTTTTTCTTTCCTTGATCAGCCCCATCGTGGTCTTGGTGCTTCTTTAACTCCAGTTAAAAATTCCTCCCAACCATTATTTCTCAAGTCAACCAATCGTGCTTTAACATCAACAAGCAATGACATGGCTTGAACAATATTTTGATCTTTCTTTTGCAAAAGAAGTGACAGCTCATTTGTAATATGGAACAATTTTAACATCAGCTTCATAATGAATACAAAATTAGAACTCTCCATTATGTGTACTAGACCTTCGGCATTATTTGCATAACGCTTCTCTTCATTGACAAAGACCAACACTGGTATAATAGCATCCCACATTGATTCAATACGAAGCAATGTAGTATAATGTGAGCCCCATCTAGTATCTCCAGGTCTAACCATAGTAATGTCCTGATTCTTGCCTCTATCAGAAATAATCTCTCCAACATCTAATCCTGCCAAAATATTTTCACGATGTTTCTCTATCAATAAATCCCTCCTCTTGCAAGATGCACTAGTGTTGGATACAATTAAATTGACATGGTCAAAAAAAATCCTTAATTCCTGAACAACATTCACTGATAGCCACTACTACTAATTGCAACTGGTGGGCAAAACAATGAATATAGAAAGCATATGGATTATCATCACGAATCTATTTCTGCAAGCCATTAAATTCCCCTCTCATGTTTGATGCTCCATCATATCCCTGTCCTCATAACCTAGCAATTGGCAAGTCGTGACTAGCAAGTATCTCAATAAAAGTACTCTTCAATGCACCCGATGTGGTTTCCTTAACATGTTTTAAGCTCAAAAATCTTTCTATAACCTGTCCTTTATTGCTTACAAATCTAGATCACATAATAAAATGATGCTTATCAGTTAATGCAACAATAAGATGATTAAATGAAATAAAAGAAAAGTACAATTGACCACATACCTTACAATCACTGCCATCTGCTCTTTGATTGATATGTCACGTGATTCATCAATAAGGACGGAGAAAATACCACTACCAATCCCTCCCATGATAACCTCAGTGACCTCTTGTGCACAACATTTTGCAAGATCCTTCTGGATACTTGGAGCAAGCATCCATGCATTTTCTGGGCACAACTCATCAAATGCGATCCTCACATCCTCTTTCTTATCTTTATACCAATCAATCATCTCTAAATAATTTCCTTTATTAAGAGAGGAAGAAGATTCATCATGTCCGCGAAACGCATGACCTTGCATCATGAGGTATCTTGCACAATCTAAAGTAGCAGTCAAACGGATTTTATATCTGACCTCAGATTCTTTACTATAATTTCTTAATCTAGTGTCTATTGCAGATCTTGTATTCTTAAAGTCCTCACATTTCCTTCTAGCGATATTATGTTGGCTGTTAACAACACCAACATGTGAAGGCAAAATTTTGTATGCATTCTTCCAAGTGTTGAAGCCTAATTTTGTGAAGACATCGTGACCAAAATGATGATGAGAAGGTTCTTCCTTAAAAAGAAAGCAGTAAAAGCAATAAGTAGAATCTTTGGCCACACTGTATTCTAACCAATCATACTTTTGATACCATGATTCAGTAAAGGATCTATAATCTTTACTACCACTGCTACAAGCCTTGCGAGGAAAAGGATGACCAACCAGTTGTGTTGGGCCTTTCAATAAATAGGCTCTCTTTACCTCATCTCTTATGTTTGGATGAAAATTCTCAATTGGAATACGAAGACTGGGATCTGCAATAACATGCTGCTCAGGGTTGAACACTGTAATACCTATTTCTTCACCTCTCTGTGATTGTGGTTCTCGAGTATCATCTTCATCTCGTGCAACCACAACAACGTCATCATTATTATTTGTTTGTTGAACCAGTTGAATGGATGCAGCACCAGTGGCAATATCACTGAGTGAGAAATTGTGCTAAAGTATCTCTTTAAGTTAACAACTAACAATCCAAAAAGATCAAGAATTAATAAAAATAGGATGAAATTTATTATTGAACATACAAGAACACAACTTTTATTACCCTTTCTTTTCTTCCCTTTTTGTTGGTTGCCACTTGCACTGCCATCGCTCCGCGGAGGAGGGTCGTCGGGTTCCCATTGCGCCCTAGAGTTCTTCGGCGTGCTGCCTTGTTCATAGCCCCGCCACGATGGAGGGTCGTCGACGTCCGTGATGTTCACCGTCATGACGTTGTCCAGTTGCCTTGCTAGAGCAGTTGCTTGCTTGCCGGCTTGCCGCTTGCCGCCGGCGGCGGCAGCACGGGTGGAGAAGAGGCAAATCAGAATTTTGGAAACGGGCGGCGTTGAGGGTAGATGACGATGGTAGAACAGATGGCATGAATTTTGGAATCCGGCGGCGTCGCGCTGTGTGCGTGTGCCTGTGTCGATCTAATTTCTTCCTGACGCGTGGGCTTTTTTGTTGAGCGTGGGCCTCCTGCGGTGCGCACCCAGGACGACGCCACTTCGATTGCTGCACCCGCACGCACATGGACCAGCCGACGTGGACAGATTGGCGCATGGAGACTTGGAGAGATTGGCGCGAGGGGAGGGGGTGTGTCGCGGCGAGGAGCTATGGCGCATGCCGTAGCTCGCCATAGTGGTCAATCCGCCTCTGGTCCTATGGACTCTTAGATGACATTCTAGATAGATTTTTTAAATAATAACAATGGTCCCAGTGAAACATCCTCCTTCCTCTCTTTCATCCACACCCATGACAGCCCCCGAGCCAGTGACTCCGGCAAGCTCGCGCCACCATGGTCATGCCACAACCGTCACCATCAAGCATCACCCTCGTCACGCCCAATTCCTTCGGCGCGGCCCAGCGCAGCGGTGCCTTATACGTCTCCTTAGCGCATCATGGCACAGGCCACCCTCGCCATGCCCCTCCGTGCTGCCGCTGCCGAGGTCTCCGCGCTTCTTGCCTGTCTCGATGCCATCAAGGAATTTCTCCGGTTTATGGAATCAAGGGAGTCAGAGAGAAAGAGGAGTGGTGGTGCTTGCTCTCAAGCCCATTGGCGCGGTGAACTCGGCGGCTGCTGGCGGAGCAGAGGGCGGCCTCGTCGGCGTGGTAGAGCATCACAGCTTATCGGGTGGCAATCACATAGGCTTTCGACGGCCTTCTCAGGTGGTGGTGAGGTGAGTGGAGGTAGGGCGATGAGGCCGCCATCTCTGTAGCATCAACTAGCGCCCGCGACGCCATGGATGCCCCAAGACGTGGACGCCTCCTCTCGCGGGGATTCTCGGCTACGGTGGCAGCATCCTTCCGCACAAGTGGCTCTCTCCGTGGAGGCGGCGGTGGCAACATCCTCTAGTTGTGGTGAGCACCTTCTTTCTCTCTTCTCTTTAATCTCTCTGCCCCGCTCTGCCTGTTGCGTCCACGTCATGAGAGGGTGAGCAGCCTCCCCATGCCCCTCGTCCTACCACTGGGAGCTCAGGGATGGAGCCAAGATTTTTACATGGGGTATGCCGAACCAAAAAATTCATATGTAAACCGGTAAAAACAATTTAGCAATTCGGTGAAGTTTCATAGAAATTGTCCAACAATTCACAACTACTAAATGGCACCACGAGAGATGACGCTAAAGCATGTTTCTTTGCATCATGCTTCCGGAACATAGAAGCAATGTCTCCATCCCTCTTCATAGTTCACAAATTCTATAACCAAATCACATAATGCATAAGTAACAGACCAATACATTCCTAATTCCTTCTGCATACATCTATAAGCTACATCAATTGAACTAAATCTACCAAAAATCAAACAACAACTGCATACTAACAAAGTTAGGGTTTACTATTTAGGGATTTGCCAAAAATAAAAGAAAATCCACCTGGAGCCTAGGGTTTACTGTTCGGGCTGGAGCAGGGGCCGGGGACGAGTAGGGGCCAGGGGGAGGCGTGCTGTGCGGAGAGGAGCTGGAGCCATCGGCCCGCCGCGTCGGGACTAGAGGAAACACGCCGGGATGGGAGAGCGAGCCGCGCCAAGAGAAGACATGACAACCACGGTCGGCGAGGAGCCGCCGCGACGCCGCGTCGGGAGGAGCTAACCGCGGCCAGTCGGGGAGCCGTCGCGCGTCGTCGGCCTGGGTCTGGGAGCACGCCACTGCCGCCAGGGGAGGAGCCGCGCACAAGGGAGACCGGGAGAGGAGTCGGCTGAGTTGGGTAGGAGGCAGGGGAGAGGATTCTTTGTTTTTTTTATTTTTCTTGCTTGTTGGGCTAGGCATAGGGTATGCCATACCATACCCATGCAGCCCACTGGATCTGCCCCTATGGGAGCTAATCGTCAGGAGCTTTCAGCTCCTTGCACGCGTGGCAAAGGAGATGAGGGAGAGAGGGCCATCTTGGGAATGACGCGGTGAGCGCCTCCTTGAGCTCCCCTATCGTAACGACCTCAATTCTTGATCTGCCGACCTCTCGTGGTGCGACGACCTCCTGAAGCCTCTTCCCGTCGCTAGGAGGTGGTCACTGGTAGCTTTGAGCGCCGCACGGAGAGAGGGCCCTCTTGGGGATGGCATGACGAGCTCCTTCTTGAGTTCCCGTGCCATCGCGACCTCCATCCCCGGTTTGTCGACCTCCCGCGGCGTGGTGACCTCTAGACGACGTCCCGCCACTATGAGGTAGTCGCCGAGAGCTTCAAGCTCCTTGCATGCTTGGTGGAGGAGATGGGGGAGAGAGGGCCGATTTGGGGATGGCACGACGAATGCCTCCTTGAGCTCCTGTGCCATCGCGTCCTTCATCCCTAGTCTGTGAACCTCCCATGGCGCATCAACCTCTCAGAGCTATGGGGACGATGGTGAACCGGCGGGCGTGCTCTGAGGGGTTTGTCGGGCACCTCGTACTATTCGGGTTGGTTGGGAAAAAAGAGAAGAGAAAGAGAGGAGAGAAAAGAGTAGGCGCTGACATGTGGGTCCCACAGTAGCCCATGCTAACTCAGCGAGTCTGACCATAGTCAACCTGCCATGTCAGCAAAAAACCACTACCCAAACCATCGAAGGAGCCAATTTGCATTGGTCTTTAAAGTTGAAGGATACAATATATATGGTTTTGCGGTTGAGGGATGTGATTCGACCAGAGACAATAGTTGAGGGAGGTAAAATAGACTTAATCTGCTCCGTTGTGAGGCTTTTAGTTTTTGTGGCCAGTGGTCTTAGCTTGAAGGAATAAGTCCATTTTTCTTCCCTCAACTATAGCTCGAGTTCGATTCACGTCCCTCAACCGCAAAACCAGATATAGAGACTCCCTAGCTATAGATCACACAACAATTTTTTCACTAAAATCATATGAATGTAACATAGTATAATTGTAGCTAATTACAATGTAAGTAGCATGTAATTGCACTGTAACTAGCATGACAGTCTTATATAAATACATAAAAGTACCCGTAGCTTAGTGGAAGAGGCGTGCACACCCAACTTATATGTAGCACGGATCTCCATGCACATCGTATGGTAAAAAACACATATAATTCTGGAAAAAATCACACGACCTTTAGTAAAAACAATGTGAAATGGTCGTTTGGACTTCGGAATTAATGTGGGCTGTAGGCACTGATCAATTACTTGCATGTGGTGGGCAGACAGGATTAAAAAGAAAAATTTAGTGCTGGTTGGCCTAACAGAAAAACCGTGTGATTTTGAGAATAAAATATATCAACAAATTAATAGCAAAACCGCTCTTAGATCGTGGTAACGGGTGTTAAGGTTGTGTCTTGTGGGTAAAGTTATACACATCTGATCAAAGTTAAAAACTATTCGAATAGCCATGTCCTCGGTTATGAGAAAGCTGTCCAAATTTGTTTTATAAAAACTTGAGAGGATGAAATCATGATGGTGTAGTCATGTGGAAATTAGTCTAGGTTAAGGCATGCTCACAGACTTACACGACCTTGATAGTATTAAAATATTGACTTAGAACAGGACCATGTTTTGAAATGAGCTTTAACTTGTTAAAATGTGTAAACTAGGGCTTTATGCAAAATGAACTCTATTAGGCCATTTCCTTGTTTCCCCTATACATTATTGTTGCATTTCTGACGTGACTTGTTGAGTACGGTGGTGATACTCACTCTTACTCAAAAAACTAATCCAGAGGATGGATCTGATGGAGGTGAAGGCTTGGATTTCTAGTTTGCTTCGCCATCGAGTGCCTGTGATTGTTGTTGTTTCGTAGTATTTGTTTATCTTTGAGTGTAAGGGGCTAGAGTCGCCCATTCAATAAAAGTACTTCTTTTATGTTTCTGCAAGTGTGGCTTGTAATCATCAGCAATGTCTATGTGTACCTCGCCTCCAGGGGCGAGGATTAATGCACTGAGCCTTTGGAAATGGTGTGTATTTTCGGGCATGACATGTTGGTATAAATACAAGGCCCTCCCATGGGGGTAAGGATCATCAAATTACGAAGCCATAGCCACCAGCCACATTGAGGGAGAATCCAAAGAAAGCTAGAGCCCTATTCGCCAATAAAGATCTTGTATAGTTGTACTCGGCGAGTTCTAATTGGTGGATTGCCTTAGCTAGTCTACTTTTCCATTGTAATCCGTGTGGTATTTTCTCCTATATATATAAACTGGATTATGGTTGCTACTCTTTTTAGAGGGCTTGAACCAGTATAAGTCTTTGTCTTTTTCTCCTAGATACGATCTCGTGTATATCCTAGTATCGACATCCCCTATACTCTACAAATACCCTAGGTGGGTATAGCCCGTCGATAATATCAATCTTGGCTTCTAAAGTAGCATTGGCAACAACTGCTGGATCAACGGTATCGGCGGCAGCGTTCGCAACATTATCTTCCCTGTTAGTGGCAGCTTCGCCAACAACGACTTCCATTTCTTCATCGGCCAAAGCTTCATCAATATCGGTTTTGATTTCAGGGTCAAGCTCTGGGACATCTTCAGCCACGGAAGAAGGTTCAATTGCTTGCTTCTTCTTCTTTCGGCTAGGGTGCGTGACCGTCTTCTTCCTTTTTCCCCTGGGCTCTCAAATTACTCCCCGAAGTAAAGATGATGGTGGAGGAGCACCAACGCCAAGGATAGAATTAGCTAATGCAGGAGCATCTTCAATTGGGAGGCCATTGGTGCTGATGATAGGAGGGTTGACATCGATGACTTGTAAGAGAGAAAAGTTGATGGGTTAGTAGGAATAAATTTACAAGTGTAGAAAGCTTGTATGAGAATATATACCTCTGTATCGGACTCTACGAAATCGGGATCAAGTGGAGTCAGATAGTTAGAAACGGTGAGGCTGAAGAGATGTTGTTTCCATTCGCCTCACCATCAGGACCAGAACCTTGAGCCTGATGCATGATTGTCAAAGTCCTCGAAATTGTGTAGTAGGTGTTCCTCAATTAGCATGAGCCGATCGAATTCAAGAGCACTTGATATAGGGCCCTTGGCTTGGATTTTGTCGATAAAATAGAGGCCGCTGAGGAGCTGACCAAAACCCAACTGTTGTGAAGAAATAGAAGGGTGGTAAAACTTGTATGAGACACGAGAATTATGACCGGTGGATATCCCAATCGAAAGAAGGCCATGGGTGATAGCCGATACAAAAATCTCCCTCATATATTTAGCAGAGTTGATTTTGTTGGGATTAAAAGTGGCAGGGAGTTCAAAGTTACAAGTGTCTTCATATACATACCACATGATGGTGTCCCGAGCAAAGCCGTAGTAGAAGGCTTCAAACCAATAGCATATATTGGTCACTGTCAATTTGCTTTCAGGATAAGCCGAGATGCTTTGCCATGAGACATGCATCGGCGGTGGGTGGGAGTTGCACCTTCGGCATAATCTGATGGGAAAGTCAAACTGTTGAGAGGAGGCCTTCCTGCTACTTCGATAGTATACAACTTTAACCAAACTAGATAAACTACCATGAGCCGCTAATGTGGCTGACAGGTTGGCCAGCCAATAGTTTGGCTGAGACTTGGTGAAGAAGGTTAAAAGTGGCTTCCAACATATACTTTTCGAGAGGCAACACTTTTCCATCGGCAATGACTTCTGCTATATGTTGCATATTTGCCGTTGGCCCCAAACTTGATCCATAGAAGACAAATTGCTCAAGCCACATGTTTAGGAAAGCAACGTGTTACCGATTGGATACTGATCCTGAGCTCTTTGCATGCTTGGTGATATAATTGGCCCAACCTCCTGTAGCTTTAGTGTCAAGTTTGTGGGTGCATTTGATCCTTAAGCTGATGAGATTAGCCGATAAAGTTATGTCCAAACCAGTAGGCATGATGACATCCATTAAGGTTGTCGTCATCGGACCGTGACTAAAGAGAAAAAATTTAGGTTATCAGACCAAAAATAGCTAGCCGATACGATAATAGGTTCATCCCTATCCATTTCGGTCAAGGAAAATGCAATACATTGAGCAATGCTGATATCAGATCAAAATTGGTATTTGGAAGGTAGCAATCATTGATACCAATTTCTCCAGCCTGACAATTATGATGGCTAGGATCTAAAGCTGAGACACCAATCTTTCATGTTTATGTTGGATTGCTTGAAGGAAATTCTATTAGTCTTGATGTTTATAAAAGCAGTGGGGGTCTTCATTACCCATCGGACCCATGTAATAGAAAGCTGGTCGATTGAGCATGGGGATTGCTATTTGGTTTCTCATATGCTACAATACAAGGAACAGTAAAGGTGAAGAACACGAGGAACACAGGGCCAACAAACCTAGGTTTGACTCTATGTAATGCGTTAAGAGATGATGGAAAAGAAGGGATGCGAAGATTCTTACCTTAGGGACGGTGGTGGAGGTGGCCATTTGACGCGATGAAGAGGATTGTTGGCGGTGACCGTTGCTTGGAGAAGTTCGCCAGAGCAAGGAGAGAGAAAGAAGGTTTTCTTGAAGACGCTGGCGAGGGAGGGAACGAAGTGACAGGGTGATGATGAGTTGAGTACCCTGAGGGGTTTATATGGGTGATGCATAGAAGGCCGTGGCAAGCAAGATTGGGCCAATTGGGCCAATGAAACCCTAATGGGTCGATGGGGCTTAATGGACCGTATAAGGAATTTCTTAGCATGTCTATTCATGCTTCAAAATTGGGGGGCATGTGTGTCACGCCCAGAAATTGAGCCAAATTTTCTGACTATTTTATGTATTAAATCCCTATCCAGGAATCAACCAGGGTACATAAAATAACAAATTAATACACAGATACAAACGTAAAATAAAGCATAAAAATAAAAATAGTTACTGAAGAGGCACTTAGTCCTCACACCCAGAAACTGCGGTGGAAAAGAAAGACGAATTTAGCGGGGCTTCAGCTTCACTCCACAGGCAAACTCAGCTGAGGTTTGAGCCTTGGTCTTCTAACTCCATCTTCGACTCAGAAGCACTACACTTCTGAAAGGGGGAAAAATCGCAAGACTGAGTACAACCACCGTACTCAACAAGCCACACCGAGAAATGCAGACATGCAAGGGGAGACAAGAGTGGCTTGGGGCTATTTTGCATAAATGTAGTTTACAAACATTTAATTATTTAAAAACAGTAAAACAGTTGAATAATTAAGGCAATATTAATCTTCCACTGAACAACGTTATCCCCACGTTGAGCAGGCCCAACCATTCCACCTAAACTAAACTTGTTCGATTAAATCAAATTATTCAGTAGTGGGACTAATCATAGTGAATCTGGTCAATCGCCCATAACCGCGGGCACGACTATTCGAATAGTTTTACTTTGATCAGAGGTGTGCAACTTTACCCACAAGACACGATTCCACACATGTTACCATGCCTCGAAGTACCATCATGATACTGCAAAGGGGGAAATCGTGACAAGACCTTTCGCATAACTCTTCCTAACCAAGCGATACCACACCAAGATTTCGCCCCTACTCCCCTAAGGGTGATGGGCAGCCCCCCGCGTGCCACGGTGAATCCGGTAGCCGATCAACCCGTAAAACCGGGGCCGACCCAACTCCATCACGCCCACCCTCACTAGGGTACGTCGGCTAGAGAAAAACTATACTATGAGTCAAGCAGTTACCCATTCATGCTTGTGGTAAGCGCTGTAATTATTAGAGAGTTTCCCATGAACCGGTCCTTAATTGCCATGGGTGCGACAATCCAAAACCATGCACCCATAGCCCACCATTAAGTCATATTTTAGTCAAGATAATTATGACCAATAAGACATGGTCAAATGTATCGAGCTTGCAGCTTATCAAAGACTAGAATAAATAGTGTAATTATCCCATTTAGTGAGCTAGTGGTAATTAAGTATGGGTAAGCATATAATTCTAGCAAAAATCAACATTAGTGACTAAAGTTAGTCATATTAACACCCAAGGTTAACAAAGGACGGATAACAAGTAAATAAGGCACAAATAAGCAGATAGGTATTCCATCATTCCATGTAATTAACAAAGCAATGCAATTTTATTTGCAAACATAAAACATTTATAAAAGTAGGATCAATATGCTTCAAGGGAAGTGTTGTTAGTGATATGCCCTAGAGGCAACATGGAGATGTTGGATATCACGTCAATGTTTATGTATTTATGAATAAAGTGTTATTCGGTTCCATGAAATAGACATCTTGTATTGATCAATAAGTACGTGACTTATTTATGAGACTCGATATGTATGAATCTATTTCTAAACGATCCTCGATCATATGTCATATTGTTGGAACAAATATGATTCTAAGATCGGCATGTTTATTGATTGATGATCATGTCTCATAGATCATGGGTATGGAGATACCAAATCAATAAACATGGACATATGTGTTAGAGAACACATTGTTGGATAGACCCACCATGAGACACTACAGAATCAATGTGCCATTAGTTGGTCTCGGTAGTGTTGGTACAAAGTCCTTAGACCTGAGATCACCATAGATTCCAACATGTGTAGTAGCCTACTTTGGGACTACCAAACGCTATTAGTAGCGGGTAGTTATAAAGGTAGTTTTCGGGTTTGCTATGAAACATGGAGTGGGATGTGAGTGATCAAGATGGAATTTGCCCCTCCTTTGGAGAGATATCTCTGGGCCCTCGAGGTAATGGATTATGGAAATGCATGGCCATGCTAAGTTGATTGAGGAGTCAATCAACGAGGATAATCCAATACGGTTCGAGTGAATGGTTAAGTTATTGAAGGGATGGCACACATCTTGCCTATAGCTTAACGGTATCGTGAGGCAAAGGGATTTGTGTACACATTACGAGTTCGAGCCGATATTATATTCTTGTATACTATGGTGTCAATATGTGCCGCTAGGCGCCGTGTTGATGTCGGTGAGTTGGACTCGAGCCGACGATCGGCTAAGTTAGACTATAGCCGAAACCGAGTATACCCGAACCTACGTGGTCGCACGCTTAAGGGGATAAGAACATGCATTCGAGTTGGACTCGGATACGGCTCGATCGGATAGGGATCCGATCGGATAGAGTCCTATGGGCTTACGACGTGTGAGCGGCCAAACTCTATATGAGATACGGATGAGATCCAATTCAAAATAGAGTCCTATGGGCTTACGACGTGTGAGCGGCCAAACTCTATATGAGATACGGATGAGATCCAATTCAAAATAGAGTCCTATGAGCTTACGACGTGTGAGCGGCCAAACTCTATATGAGATACGGATGAGATCCAATTCAAAATAGAGTCCCGAGCGGCTACTAATCCCGGCCAACTCTATATAAAGGAGGGAGGGGTGGAGAGCTGCCATATATATCAATTGCATCGCGTGCAACGAAGTCGCCGAGATCAATCTCCACGGAAACCCTCCCCACTTTCGAGCCAAACCCTAGCCTTGCATCGCGTGCTAGCACACGGGTGTAAGGCGTTCGTCCCGGACGTGTGGATACCGTAGAGGCGCCGCTACGTTGCGCGCGTTGATCGGCCGTTGTCTCCGGAATCGGCTACACCGTTCCGGATCGGATTGCCCCGATTGGCTATTCCGCCGCACTCTACTCCAATCGGTAACGATCTATCGGCCCTTACTTGCAAGTGTTCCTGGTTTGCGCGGTAGAAAATTTTTGTTTTCGGCTAGCGTAGCTTCCGCGTAACCCTTCGGTGGTATCGAGCTTCTCTTGCTTAGTTCGGGTTTTAGATTGATCGGAACAAGTTTTGCGCACGGGTTGATTAGATCAATCGGTTTTACGGGATTTGTTGAGGAGAGTTCATGGTAATTGCGTTCCTTGATAGTGTATCGGAACGGCGTAATGTGATTATGTCGAAGCAATATCCATAGAACTCGGTTTGAGTCGGCTTCGAGATAGCGTTCCTTGATAGTGTATCGGAACGGTATAATGTGATTATGCCGAAGCTATCTCGTAGTCCGATCTTGTTTCTTGCCTCGCGCTGCGCAAACCATCTCCCTTGATAGTGTATCGGGACGGCATAATATGATTATGCCGACATGGTTTCCGTAAGCGATTTCATAGATTGGATCTATGAATTTCGTGTGGTGTTCCGAGCGCTACCCCTCGACCCCCGCCCGCTAACCGGCTAGCGGGACCGCCGTGTGCGTACCCCCTTATAGGTCGTCTCGATGCCGTAGCTCGCGATAAGTAGAAAACGTTTCTACGTCTAACTTGTTTTTGCGAGAGAATGCTTTGAGATGGTATGGCCCTATTGTATGTATGAGATGCATGTGATGCATGTAATATTCTTTCATATGTGCAATCCTGTAATATTCTTTCATACGTGCAATGCTTGTAATATTCTTTCACGACTGCGAGTCGATGTAATCTTCAATTAGAGCTTCTATAGTAGTAGCTTAGTTTGAAGATATCAAGCATTCGACACTTGGAAGATGGTGCCGAAGATGGAGATCCTCGGCGCCGACATGGAGATGGAGATCACCATGTGAAGGGGGCCATACTATTTCACTATATGCTATTCTTCTTGCTTTCATATGTGATATGTTTGTTTGATAGGATAGCATCCTCGCAAAATTAAGTAGTAATGATGCCCTTCCAAATGTTGCACCCGTCACCGTTATGCTCGTCAATGGTGGGTCCCAAAGCAGAGTGCCATTCTCTATCATAACACGAGGGGTATATGTCGGACATATACGGGGAGCATTTGGTTTACTTAACAAGGCTATCAAAAACAGTTTTGGGCCTTGGGGCATAGGTTGGCGCCGGGCATGGAGATGCCACACCAACAACAAGAGTCACATAGAGATGTGATTAGCAAGGAGTTGCTTATCGATGTTATTAATTTTCTAGCGGTGATGCCAAAGCTCACTAGAAAATTAATTAACATGTGGATCTTGACCCAATACGTAACCTAGAGGGAAGGTGAAAATACGTAATGGGAGTCTTATGTTAAATTGTTTAACAAAAGACATAGCATAAATATTGTGCTAAACTTTGCTTTTACATTTGTAGAATAAATGGCGGTTAATACTACACCCGTACCTTTAATTTGCGATCTATTCTCGAAAACGAAAAATTAAATGGAACAAACTTTATGGATTGGTATCGTAACTTGAGAATTGTTCTCAAGCAAGAGCGTAAGGAGTACGTTCTTGAAGTACCCTATCCCGAGGATTTGCCTAATAACGCCTTTACCGCAACCGCACGGAGGGCTTATGAGAAGCACACTAATGATGCCCTAGATATAAGCTGTCTTATGCTTGCTACAATGTCCCCGAGCTTGAAGCAATATGAGAGCGGATGCTCACACTATTATTCAGGGACTGCGTGGCATGTTTGAGAACCAAGCTCGGGCCGAGAGGTTCAACACCTCAAAGTCCTTGTTTGCGTGCGAGCTTGTTGAGGGGAATCCCGTCGTCCGCATGTGATAAAAATGATTGGCTACATTGAGAGTCCGGAAAAACTAGGTTTTCCCTTAGCCAAGAGTTGGCTCGATGTGATTCTCCGTCGCTCCCTCCGAGCTTCGAGCCATTCATATTAAATTATCACATGAACAATATGGATAGAACCTTGGCTGAATTGCATGGGATGCTAAAGACAAGCGAGGAGAGTATCCGAAAACGGTCATCATGTGATGATGATGCGAAGGCTAAGCGCAAACCACTGTCAAGAAGCTTTGCACCAAGAGGAAGTTAACTCCCGATGAGATCGCGAGTGCCTCTAATGCAAACAAGGGCAAGAAGGGGTCGGCGGCATCGGATGCCGTTTGCTTCTATTGCAAGGAGACAAGCCACTGGAAGAGGAACTGCAAGAAGTACATGGAGGATCTCAAAAAGAAGCAAAGTACGACTTCGGTATTAATGTTATAGACATTAATCTTGCTACTTCACCTACGACTCTTGGGTATTTGATACCGGATCGGTAGCTCATATTTGCAAGTCGTTGCAGGGAATGAGAAGAAGTAGAGGATTGAGAAGGGCGAGGTGAACTGCGCGTCGGTAATGGAGCAAGCGTTGCTACGGTTGCTATCGGCGCGATACCACTTCATCTACCTTCAGGATTAGTTTTGGAATTAAATAATTGTTATTGTGTTCCAACACTATGTCAAAACGTTATTTCCGCTTCATGTTTGCAAGCGGAAGGATATGATTTTAGATCAATGAACAATGGTTGTTCAATATATCTTAGAGATATGTTCTATTTTCATGCTCCATTGGTGAATGGATTATACGTTTTGAATCTTGAAGCGTCTCCCATCTATAACATTAATACGAGAAAGGCAACTCTCTAATGATATAAACCCCACGTTTATCCGGCATTGTCGCTTAGGCCATATAAATAAGAAACGCATGGAGAAGCTCCATAAGGATGGATTGCTTCACTCTTTTGATTTTGAATCATTTGAGACATGTGAGTCTTGTTTACTTGGTAAGATGACAAAGGCACCTTTCACGGACACAGTGAAAGAGCAAGTGACTTGTTGGCACTCATACATGCGATGTATGTGGACCAATGAGCTCAATGGCGAGAGGTGGTTATCGTACTTCATTACCTTTACCGATGACTTTAGTAGATATGGTTATATCTACTTAATGAGGCATAAGTCCGAATCCTTTGAAAAGTTCAAAGAATTCCAGAATGAAGTACAGAATCATTTAGGGAAAACAATCAAGTTTCTACGATCGATCGTGGAGGGAATACTTGAGCCAAGAGTTTGGTAATCATCCGAAAGATTGTGGAATTGTTCCACGATTGACTCCGCCAGAACTCCACAATGGAATGGGGTGTCCGAACGGAGAAATCGCACCTTGTTGGACATGGTTCGGTCAATGATGAGCCAAAGTGATCTTCCGTTATCCTTCGGGGATATGCTCTTGAAACACTGCGCTCACACTAAATAGAGTTCCATCTAAGTCGGTTGAAAAGACACCATATGAGATATGGACAGGGCAACCCCCTAGTTTGTCTTTTCTCAAAATTTGGGGATGTGAAGCTTATGTAAAACGTTTACGATCGACAAGCTCACACCCAAATCGACAAGTGCTTCTTTGTGGGATATCCTAAGGAAACTATGGGATATTACTTTTATAATCGGGAACAAGGCAAAGTGTTTGTCGCCCGACACGGTGTCTTCTTGGAGAAAGAGTTTCTTTCAAGAAGGGTTAGTGGGGAGCGGGGTGCATCTTGAAGAAGTTCAAGAAACACCGAAAACGTTTCATGACCACGAACCACAACATGAGGAGCAAAGTGTTGCGCCACCGGTTGTAGATACACCGCCCACGGAGTCCGAAAGATCACGTCGTGCACACTGCAGTACACAGTGCGGAACAATGTGATATATTGTTGTTGGACAACGATGAACCTAAGACCTATGAGGAAGCGATGGTGGGACCCGATTCCAACAAGTGGCTTGGAGCCATGAAATCCGAAATAGAATCCATGTACGACAATCAAGTTTGGAACTTGGTTGATCCACTGATGGTGTCAAAACCATTGAGTGTAAATGGGTTTTTAAGAAAAGGCCGATATGGATGGAAATGTTCACATCTATAAGGCGCGATTGGTGGCGAAAGGTTTTAAACAGATTCAAGGAGTTGATTATGATGAAACCTTCTCGCCCGTCGCAATGCTTAAATCTATTCGGATTATCCTAGCGATTGCTGCATATTTCGACTATGAGATATGGCGAGATGGATGTCAAAACGGCTTTCCTTAATGGAAACCTAAGCGAGGATGTATACATGATACAACTTCGGGGTTTTGTCGATCCAGAATCGCACGGAAAGATATGCAAGCTACGAAATCCATTTATGGATTGAAGCAAGCGTCTCGGAGTTGGAATATTCGTTTTGATGAAGTAATCAAAGGGTTTGGTTTCATCAAAAACGAAGAATAGGCCTGTGTTTACAAAAGGTCGAGTGGGAGTGCAATTGTATTTCTAATCTTATATGTGGATGACATATTGCGATTGGAAATGATATCCCTATGCTAGAATCCGTCAAGTCTTCATTGAAAAATAGTTTTTCCATGAAAGACTTAGGGAGGCAAGCATATATATTAGGCATTCGGATCTATAGAGATAGATCCAAGAGGCTAATTGGATTAAGCCAAAGTACATACATTGACAAGGTGTTGAAAGGGTTTAACATGCATGATTCCAAGAAAGGTTTCTTGCCCATGTCACATGGCATTAATCTTAGCAAGAATCGGTGTCCTCGGACACATGATGAGCGGAATAAGATGGGTATGGTTCCATATGCTTCGGCAATTGGATCCATCATGTATGCCATGCTTTGTACACGCCGGATGTCTCGTACGCTTTGAGTGCTACGAGCAGATACGTCGATCCAGTGAAGGTCACTGGATCGCCGTAAAGAATATCCTTAAGTACTTGAGAAGAACTAAGGATATGTTCCTAGTCTATGGAGGTGAAGAAGAGCTCGTTGTAAGTGGTTACACCGATGCTAGCTTCCAAACAGGACAAGGATGATTATAGATCGCAATCGGGTTCGTGTCTCGCTCGAACGGAGCGCGATCAGTGGAAGAGTTCCAAGCGGGATATCGTTGCGATTCTACGACGGAGGCCGAGTACATTGTGCTTCGAAGCACATACTTCGGCGATATCATCTCATCCGCGAGATTGTGGACAGAGGTGATGTCAAGATATGCAAAGTGCACACGGATCTCAACATAGCCGATCCACGACAAAACCTCTCTCCTCACCGAAGCATGAGGCGCACACAAAGCAATGGGTATTAGATACTTACATGATTGACTCTAGTGCAAGTGGGAGATTGTTAGTGATATGCCCTAGAGGCAACATGGAGATGTTGGATATCACGTCAATGTTTATGTATTTATGAATAAAGTGTTATTCGGTTCCATGAAATAGACATCTTGTATTGATCAATAAGTACGTGACTTATTTATGAGACTCGATATGTATGAATCTATTTCTAAACGATCCTCGATCATATGTCATATTGTTGGAACAAATATGATTCTAAGATCGGCATGTTTATTGATTGATGATCATGTCTCATAGATCATGGGTATGGAGATACCAAATCAATAAACATGGACATATGTGTTAGAGAACACATTGTTGGATAGACCCACCATGAGACACTACAGAATCAATGTGCCATTAGTTGGTCTCGGGTAGTGTTGGTACAAAGTCCTTAGACCGAGATCACCATAGATTCCAACATGTGTAGTAGCCTACTTTGGGACTACCAAACGCTATTCCGTAATCGGGTAGTTATAAAGGTAGTTTTCGGGTTTGCTATGAAACATGGAGTGGGATGTGAGTGATCAAGATGGAATTTGCCCCTCCTTTGGAGAGATATCTCTGGGCCCTCGAGGTAATGGATTATGGAAATGCATGGCCATGCTAAGTTGATTGAGGAGTCAATCAACGACGATAATCCAATACGGTTCGAGTGAATGGTTAAGTTATTGAAGGGATGGCACACATCTTGCCTATAGCTTAACCGGTATCGTGAGGCAAAGGGATTTGTGTACACATTACAGGTTGAGCCGATATTATATTCTTGTATACTATGGTGTCAATATGTGCTGCTAGGCGCCGCGTTGACAGTGGTGAGTTGGACTCGAGCCGACGATCGGCTAAGTTAGACTATAGCCGAAACCGAGTATACCGAACCTACTGTGGTCGCACGCTTAAGGGGATAAGAACATGCATTCGAGTTGGACTCGGATACGGCTCGATCGGATAGGGATCCGATCGGATAGAGTCCTATGGGCTTACGACGTGTGAGCGGCCAAACTCTATATGAGATACGGATGAGATCCAATTCAAAATAGAGTCCTATGGGCTTACGACGTGTGAGCGGCCAAACTCTATATGAGATACGGATGAGATCCAATTCAAAATAGAGTCCTATGAGCTTACGACGTGTGAGCGGCCAAACTCTATATGAGATACGGATGAGATCCAATTCAAAATAGAGTCCCGAGCGGCTACTAATCCCTCGGCCAACTCTATATAAAGGAGGGAGGGTGGAGAGCTGCCATATATATCAATTGCATCGCGTGCAACGAAGTCGCCGAGATCAATCTCCACGGAAACCCTCCCCACTTTCGAGCCAAACCCTAGCCTTGCATCGCGTGCTAGCACACGGTGTAAGGCGTTCGTCCCGGACGTGTGGATACCGAGTAGGCGCCTGCTACGTTGCGCGCTGTTGATCCTGTTGTCTCCGGAATCGGCTACACTGTTCCAGATCGGATTGCCCCGATTGGCTATTCTTGCACTCTACTCCAATCGGTAACGATCTATCGGCCCTTACTTGCAAGTGTTCTGGTTTGCGCGGTAGAAAATTTTTGTTTTCGGCTAGCGTAGCTTCCGCGTAACCCTTCAAGTGTGACTTGCCTTGCATCTTCAACCAAACTTCTGGACTCTTCTCCTCACGAGCGCGAACTCCAGAAACGGCGGAATCTATGCGCTGGCACGCAAAAAGAGGAAAAACCCTAATAAAAACCAAATAACAGTACATAAAAGTAAACAAACATGTAGAGCTTAATTTAGATGAATTTTGCAATTTGAATGGCCCAATTTGGAATTCGTATGAATTAGATATGAATTTTTAGAAGTTTTAGACCATTTAAATGAATTCTGGAAATTAATTCGATTTATTGCGCAATATTTATTTAAATTTACAAGGAAAAGGGGAATCGCTGACGTCAGGCTGACGCCAGTGGAGGGGCGCGCACGGGAAAAATGGCTCGGTCCACCACGGACCGAGTCCACCAAGGTAGGACCCACGTGGCAGCTGTTCAAGGGGGTCGGGTGCACGGTGGACCTTGTCCACCAGCCCTGGGGAGGCGAGCGCCACGTGGCGACTAGGGGCGCGGCGGCCGGCTCGGATCGGACGGCTCGGATCCATCCGACGGATGGATCCGATGACAGAGAAGGCGCGAGCACTCATGCCGGCGGCGAGGCGCGCACGGCGGCGGAGCGGCGGCGTACGGGACCGGGAGGTCGTCGGCGGGCGGCGGAGGAGCGACGGGCAGCGCACGCGCACGTGACGTGATGCAGCGCTAGGTGGGGCGGCACGGGCACGACCGGCAGCGGGCGGAGACGGTGCGCGCACGGCGGCGGAACTACGGCGCCGCCGACCGAAACGAATGGCGCGCGGGCTCTAGCGGCGGCAGGACAACACGCACACACACACGCGCATGAATGCGAGGTGTGGCGACCACAGAACCGAATGGGAAAAAAGCGGAAAACAAAGGAGAGAGGGACGCAGCGTTACCGGCGGCCGGAGATGAAGAAGAAGACGGTGATGGCGCAATGCGGCGGTGAAATTTAGAGGGGAAGAGGTCGCCGATGTGCTCCAAGAGGCGGCGAACGCGGCGGTGGCGGCGGGTTGGAGCGGCGGGCAACGGTGGCGATGGATTTGGCGGCGAGTGAAGAAGGCGGCGGCGGCTTCGGGTCGGCGGACGCGAGTGGCGCCACGGCGGTGCTTGGAGGCGGGCAAAAGGCGGCCGGGGTTGCCCTCGGTGTGGCGATTACGGAGGCGATGGTGGCTCGGTGCGGCGACGGCCAGGGCGGTCGTAAAGCGCTGCCAGACATGGCCAGCGAGCGGCAGCGCTCGAGTTCGCGTGGGGAGGAGGATGGGGAGCGCGGCCGGAGCGGGAGAATGAGGGGAAACCGGCGGGGGTGCATGTGGAACATTATAAGGGCCTCGGGAGGCGGCGTGGTGGCCGGGAGTGGCCGGAAAATGCAGTGGGATGGTTCGGCCGGCGGCGGTTTTGGCGGCGGCGGGAAAATCGGCGTCGGCCTGTTGAGCGGGCGCGAAACAAGCGGGAAAAGTGGCGGCGATCGGTTGCGGAGGTGTGGCGCGAACGCGGGGCGTGGGTCCGGCCGGGAAACGCGGTTGCGCAGGCGCGAAAACGGCGGATGCAGCCAGAGGATGCGAGCGGGAGGAAGGGGATGGCCCCACCAGGTGGGGCCCACCTATCGGTGGCTCGGGGAGAGAGGAGAGAGACTGACGGGCGGGCCCACACGTCAGGGAGCGAGGAGAAAGAGAGAAAGCCGAGGGGAGGCTAAGTGGACTTTGCAAGGGCGGACCGCGAGCTGGACCGGCCGAGGAGGAAATGCGGACTTCGGAGAATGGGCCGAAGGCGGCCCAGATCGGGAGAGGCATTTTTATTTGTTTTTATTTTTATTTAATCCGATAAACCATCTTTATATTCTTATAAAAACTTCTAATGCTCAATTAAATCCAAGAAAAATCCTGAAAATATATGGGCACTCAAAGTACTTAATAAAAATATAAAAAGATCATTCATCGATTAAATAACTCATTTAAATAATTACTTAAATGCTTTATGTATGGTTAAAATTATTTTTCGGAGCTCCAAAATTTCACGAAAAATTTCGGAGAGTACTTTAGGGCATAGAGAATATTACAAAAATAGTTCCAGCCATGATTTTTAAAGGAAAATTTAATTTCCTTAATAGTTTCACTTGATTTACTTTGCTTTTAATTTTATTTATTTTCTAGAAAATGATTTATTAAATAATTTTTAATCCTTAACGAAAATCGGTGTGACAAATCTACCCCCCTTACAGGAATCTCGTCCTGAGATTCGGGGCTAGAAAGAAAAATGTATGGTGAGATTGGTTTGGCTTGCTAACCTCTATGGTTTCTTCTAACTCACACTGACTGATTGACTGACCAAACGTGTGCGACGACTGGTTGATCAAACTTGTACAACCGAACTGACTGGATTCAACCTTGGTGTTCTGCGGCTTCACAAACCAAACTAAACTAGCTGGTCCTTCCTGTTCTGACCCTGACCGGATTTCATGGACTCAAGTGCTTACTTTCCTTGAACTGCACAATTAGTATTGACAAACTTGACAAGATGAGAACTCACTCCTGCTGACCCGTAAGTGATGGTACTTTTTCGAGACCTTGTAACTAACTTTCGTGAACACATAGACCCTGAATTTTTTTCCTGTGAACTGCTCTCGATCCAACATCAAGTATTTGAAGAAGCTGCTCAATCGATCTTTCATTTCGATTGCGACTGTTCTCAAATGATGCTTCTTTAGACTGCACTATTGACACGATAGCTTGGGTGTGCATTAGACTCGAACCTGCTAACTTGTGATCGTTATAGCCCCGATAACGGCTCGCGACTAACTCTTTTGGTTAGAACTCAATCTTCTTCGCGTGGTCGAACCTCCAAACGAACGGTTACAAGATATAACTAAACTCATTTTCGCTCTCGCCTTTCAAACCAGTGGTTAAGCTTTCGCCTGATCGTGAATCAATTGTACCGCCATCTTTGAGGTTGACCGACATTTTTGTGATTTACCAAGAACCTTGACTCTGAACATTGGATACTCCATCGATCAGTCGAAATGAAGCAAAGACTATGCCCTTCCATTCTAGAGATTCCTAGAATTCGACACTCAAATGATGACGGGGAGATTACACATAAGAATGAATCTTATGCAACTCCTGAACATACTGACTTTTGATTGACTTTTCCATTGGGTGTAATTGCTGACCTGCCTGTTTCGCTTCTGACCTGACTTTGGTGCCATTTGCCTGAACATAACGTGTAGTTGATATTCCTTTCTTGAAACAAACACCGATCACTTAACGAATCAAGCTCAAAAGATTAACCCCACGATATAGCATTCCACTTCTTTGCTTATCTTTTACTGACTCCTCTGGGTTGATAGACCATTTACTTCCATGGTAAGCAATCATTTCTTGGAGTCTAACCAAGCTGGAAAGAACGGGAAAAATGAAACTCTAAGTTTCTTATAACACCAACGGTTACACAAGTTAACATGTTTTTGAATGCTCAAGATGAATCCCAAAAGAAGAGAAACCATGTATCTCAGACTTTATTCAATATTCCCTTCTTATTACATAACTGCCATGTAACTTCTATGTACAGGCAAAAGTGCTTAAAAGTTAAACAATTATAAACTGCCGCAGACTTGATTAGCAGACGTCTTGACTGTGGTGACTTTTAGTGCTGTGATTCTGGCCTGGTTGACTTGATCTGACCTTGCTTACAAACTGGTGCTCCCACGGGAACACTGCTTTGCGTGTAGACTTGATTACTCGCCAAGCATATGCGATGAGGCAACACGAGATGTCTTGTTGGTTTTCATGGTAACCTTGTGGTTGGAGTGGATCACTGTTTCTTTGGCATTGCTTGACTTGCTGTTGTTGGTCCTGTTGCTTGGGGATAAGTTGGCGGGTGAACCTTAGAACTTTTGCTGGTGCCCTTAACAATAATACGCCGTGATGGAGGTTGCATGTATGGGCGATGACTGGTATCTTTTGCCTTACTGGCGCCTTTTTGCTGGGTTTGACCACATTGTGCTGGAGCTGGGGCAACTTGCGAAACACTGGTGTTGCAGACAGTGTTGGTATCTTAAGGAGGTTGGCGCTTGGGCACTGGGCAAACTTCCATTAAATGATCTGGTCCCCCACAGTTGAAGCAACAACGGGCTTCTTTTGCTAGTCTTGGGAGTGGACATTTATTGAGACGGTGTCCTGACTTGAGACAATTGTAGCAAATTGGACCTAGTTGTTCACACTGTGCTCTCTTCTACGTCTGCTGGCTAGCAGCTGGAACAAAAATGTGCACTGACTCGTGAGGCTTGTTTTCCATGCTTCTGTTACCACTGGTGGTCCTCTCCGAGGTTGGGGCTGGTCGATGATCAGAAACATCTTCACTGTTGGTGGTACCAACCACTAGTTGACTGACGGTCCGTCGGGATATCCTTTGGTTTTCCTTTTCCTTATCTAGGACCAAAATCAGTTGACAGTCCTTTGGCACATGATCTGTTCCCTCACACAAGAAACATGTGATGATTCTCATGGGACATTCATCTGACATATGGATTTCCTCCCCACAGTGGCAGGTGTGGATGCACATGCTTGCAGTGTGTCCAATTTCTCCACAACGAGTACATTCTTTGAGCTCCATTTCTTCTTCACTAACGTCTTCCAAGTTTGCTTCATCATCATCTGAGGACATCTCTTCTGATTCATCATCTTCTGGCTTGGGCGGACCATAAAGCCGGAGATGTCGGGTTAACTAACGTGCACCACAGAAGGTATTCTTTCTCAGGCGTCGAGGAATCTTCTCAGCATCTTCAGGAGTAAACACTGTGCCTGTGACGATCATCTTGCTAGCATAACCTGTATTCCATTCTGGTGACTTTCTCTTCTTTGAGTTGGATGGAGGCGAACCAAAATCTTGGCTGATTATTTCACCCGAATCTTTATTCTTTATTATGAATTGCATCTCATCTTCGGTCGAGGTCCTGGCACACTTGTCCCATGAATTGTTTCTTACGTCATCACCTTGCTCAATGAAACCATAGCAGGTGTCAAGTGTTTCCCTCCAACCTGATGGCGGAGTTGGTGCCATCATCCCCTGAGAACCTACGGCATACCGGCGGGAGTCACTAGTACTGGCATCGAAACATACTGGCGTTGCTCTCGATATTGACCCTGAGCTTGCATCTGAACTTGCATCTGCTGTTGCTGATACTGCCGTTGCATTTACTGCATCATCATGGCCATTAACTGTGTCTGATTGACCACTACTTGGGCTAGAGTTGGATCCCCAAGAGATGGAAATGAAATACTCGCAGTGTTGTTCTGAGCGGATCCATGAGACGGTTGGGGTTCTGGTCCACTGACATTGCCTCTGGCTTTACCCATCTGCTGCAGAAGGAGAAAGGAGGGAAACAGGGAGAAGTTAAACTAAAGACGAGACGTTATTCCGCTTACAACTGATCTCATGTGGGTGAACTTTTATTGTTCAAGTTGATTAAGCAAGCAACCTAGTATGGTCACATCCCCACCACTGATGTGAGCCATACACCTGCACACAGCAAACAATAGCTGGCCTAGGAACTATCGATGCTACTCTTCCGGGAAAGATTAGGTTCTAGGGGAGCTTCAGGAAACTTCGCTTGATCCTTGAGAAGCGCTGACTCGGGCTGCTTGGCTTGATCTTCTTGCTAGAAGCTTGGGGCTTGGCTTGACTTCCACCTGTTGACGAGCAACTGAGTTTGTCTTCCAGGTTTAACAGCTAAGAGAGGTGGAGGGGAAAGGAGAGAAATTTTACAAATTATTTTGGAGAGACTCCAAAGGGATAGAAGAGATATTTTTGCAAATAAGACTTTCGCAAACTTGTCCTTAGGGTTTGACCATGTGGCTCAACCTACAGTCGAGATGGCTCTGATACCAACTTGTCACGCCGGAAATTGAGCCAAATTTCCTGACTATTTTATGTATTAAATCCCGTCCAAGAATCAAACCGAAATCCAGGAAAAGAAAGACGACACTAAAGTGGCTTCACTCCACTCACGTGCAAACTCAACTGGGTTTTCATTTTATTTACTTTCTAGAAAATGATCTATTAAATGATTTTTAATCATGAACGAAATCGGGCTGTGACAATGTGTTAACGACGAAATTTGGCAATTGCCGTTATTCAAAGACCAAATCAAAAGGAAAATTAACCTCGTGATTATAGCTAATTCGGTTGGAAAGTATATCAAATTTAGAATAGTTTGTGTCAAACTTCCATGGTAAGGAAATTTTATTTTAGTTTCCTTTTCTATAGATAAAGTCTGAGCCAATCGAGTCATATTGGAATCAGACTCGGTTAGTTTGCTTTGTCAGTAAGTTAGCAGATATAAGTCGTGTCTGAGTCGAACTTGTATCAGCCTAAGGGTAAAAATCGTATACCCACGGTTTTTTGTAAAATAACAACAGTTCAATACACAACTTTTGGCGCATCGCCACCCTTGTTTTAATTCTGACGAGTTGTTAGTTTTTGAGTTTGGGCTGCATCGGTTTTGATCTCCAGCGGGAAAGTAAGTTCCATCAACTTCGCTTGTATCAACCAAGTTAGTACTTTCTCGATTAAGTTTGATATACTAATAAGGTGTTTGCTTGTGTTGCTTATCTGATTTATTGGCTTTGATCTAGATTGCTTTGCTTTCTTTATTTGATCTAATAAATCAATCACATTATGCAATATCTATCAATTTATTAAATCTATCATGCTTTTATTAATCATGCATTGTCTCGGTTAGGGCTGATCTGCTTGGTTTTAAATTGCTCAATAGATTTATAAAAGACTGATAGGTTTTGAATAAGGTTTCATCGAAGTTTTAGCCAATGAGTTATCTTTATATTTAAATACTAAAATTACTATATCGGCTAATGTTGGAGAAATGGGAACTAGGGTATCCCTTTCTCTTGGTCTTAGGGTAACATTTGCCACGACAAACGCATTTTGGCCTTAAGCAGAATTCATTGCCCAGTCAGAAACAAGAAGCTGACAAACTGGCAGAGCATGGGGACTGGGGCATCCTTGCCATTTATGATTACACTCTTATGTTAAGAAGAGTGTGAAAACCTACATGATCTACATCTATAAGGTGTGTTTGGAGCCCGCTCCGGCCAAGGCCCCGGGGCAACCATGCCCTTTACGGTCACACACTCTTAAGAGTGCGGAAACCTGCAAGATTTACATCTATGAGGTGCATCCGGGGCTTGCTCCGACCGAGGCCACGGGGCACCCATGCCCTTTGCGGTTACACACTCTTATGTTAAGAAGGGTGTGGAAACCTATAAGATTTACATTTTCAAGATAGGTTCATCATGAACTCTTTCATCGACAACATCTTTGAGAAGCTCGTCCAACATAACAAGAATTTATATTACAAGGCAGAGGAATATGCCCGAGGCCCGGGCACGGCCAGGGGACCCGACCACTGTGCGTCTCCCGGAAACGGAACACAACTACCTAGGGGATTGACATTTCCTCATGGTAGGAACAAATCATATAATAACTATAACAAAGAGCCCGTAGATATTGGTTGCCCCGGGCTCTTCGTGGAGATCTCTGCCTAGGAATTATTATCTCAAGGCAAAGGCTGTGTGTGCCGCCGCTGGTAGTCTGAGCAGGATGGTGGGCTCGACGACTAGTACCATATCCGACTGTCACAGACCTCAGAAATAAAAGGGAATTAGCATCCTTTACCTGCATATAGGTTTAGAATTAATAAAGTTCCACATGTCCTTGGAGATTATGAGAATGCAGGAACATATTTGAATAAATGAAGTGAAGACAAGCTCGCGTGGCGAAGAAGCACAACTCCGACCAATCGACGCTCGCCACGTCAGCTTCCCACGGATCGGAGGGCCCACAAGTCAGGTGAAACCAACTTAAAGTGGGGCCAAACACCCGGGAACCACCTTAGGGGCCCACATGGGGGTGACCGGTGAAAGGCGGTGGGGAGGGGAGCTGACCAGGATTCGGCCAAACGCTGGTTCGGCTATCGCCCGAAAATTTATCCCAAATTTTTAGACTATTTTATGTATTAAATCTCTGTCCAGGAATCAACCAGGGTACACAAAATGACAAATTAATACACAGGTCCAAACATAAAATGAAGCGTAAAATAAAAATACTTACAAAAAAGGCGCTTAGTCCTCACACTCAAAAGAAACAACAGCGGAAAAGAAAGATGATCCACAGGCAAACTCAACTGGGGTCTGAGCCTTGGACCTCTAACACCTCCTTCAGCTCAGAAGCACTACCCTTCTAAAAGGGGGAAAATAGCAAGACTGAGTATAACCACCGTACTCAACAAGCCACACCAAGGAATGCAGACGTGCAAGGGAAGGCAAAAGAAAAGCTTGCGGCTATTTTGCATAAATGTAGTTGTAAACCTTTATAGTTTAAAATAAGTAAAACATTTGATTAAGTTCATTCATGCTTTATCCTCCACTGAACAACATTGTCCCACGTTGAACAAGCCCAACCATTCCCACCTGAACTAATCCAGTGTCATTAAGTCCAATTAGTAAAGATGAGACTAATCACGGTGAATCTGGTTGATCGCCCATAACCACGAGAACGACTATTCGAATAGTTTTACTCTGATCAGAGGTGCGCAACTTTACCCAAAAGACACGATTCCACACATGTTACCATGCTCCGAAGTACCACCATGATACTGCAAAGGGGGAAATCGCGACAAGACCTTTCGTGTAACCTCCCCCTAACCAATTGTACCACACCAAGATTTTGCCCACACCCCTTGAAAGACAGTGGGCAGCCCTCCCGCGTGCCGTTGTGAATCCGGCAGCCGATCAACCGAGCGCCCCGGCCGACCGAACTCCATCACGCCCACCCTCACAAGGGTACGTCGACCCGAAGAAAGCTATACTACGAGTCCAACAGTTGCCCATTCTTGCTTATGGTAAGCACTGTTAATCTTCCAGGATTTCCCATGAACTAGTCCTTAATTGTCATGGGTGCAATAATCAAAACCACGCACCCATAGCCCACCATTATGTCATATTTTAGTTCAAATAATTATGACCAATAAGACATGGCCAGGTGTTACGAGCTTGCAGCTCATGAGATACTAGAGTAATTAATGTGATTATCCCATTTAGTGAGCTAGTTGTAATTAAGTATGGCTAAGCATATAATTCTAGGAAAAGTCAACATAAGCGACTAAAGCTAGTCAAATTATCACCTAAGATTGACAAAGGAATGGATAACAAGTAAATATGGCACAAGTAAACAAATAGATAATCTATCATTCCATGTAATTAGCAAAACAATGCACTTTATTTGCAAACATAAAACATTTAGAAAATAGGTTCAATATGCTACAAGGGGAGTGTGACTT
The DNA here is from genome assembly GCA_019925245.2 of Oryza australiensis. NCBI lineage: Eukaryota > Viridiplantae > Streptophyta > Magnoliopsida > Poales > Poaceae > Oryza > Oryza australiensis. Next base: position 3,033,286 of record JAIFGZ020000436.1, read on the forward strand.
GCCTTGCTTCTTCAAACAGTTTTCTGACTCTTTTCCTCGTGAGCGCAAACTCCGGAAACGACGAAATCTACACGCTGGCACGCAAAACAAGGAAAAGCTCTAATAAAAACCAAATATCAGTACATGAAAAGTAAATAAACATGTAGATCTTAATTTTAGATGAATTTTGCAATTTGAATGACCCAATTTGGAATTTGTATGACTTAGATATGAATTTTAGAAGTTTTGGACCATTTAAATGAATTATGGAAATTAAAATAATTTATTGCATAATTTTTAATTATTTTTACAAAGAAAAGGGCTAATGCCGACGCCGGCGTCGGGGCGCACGGCCGGTCCACCGTGGACCAAGTCCACGACGGTCCACGGCTGGCATCACGCATGGCGTGCACGTGGTGCTGACATGGCAGCCACGCAGGCGACCGGGAGGGGATGGCCCCGATCTGCCCCGAGGTAGATCGGACAGCTAGGGAGCAGCGCGGCCACGAGCGCGACACGGGTGCGACGTGGACACGCGGCACAACGCAATGCAGGGAGTGGCGTGGCCACGGCGCGGTGTGCCGGCGAGCACGGAGAGCGACGAAGGAGAAAAAGGGGAACAACTTACCGGGCGCGGGAGGATAACGGGCGACGCGGATGAACGGCGGCAAGCGGGGACGGCGACTAGCGCTCGGGCGCACGACGGCATGGCGCTGCAGTGGCTTTAGGAGACGATGGATGCGATGCTTAGGGAAGGAGAGACACGGCGGATCCGGAGGGCGTGACGGCATGGCTCGAAGAGCGTTGCGGCGGCCAGAATAGGCGGCCGGACGGCGGCGGTTGCGGTGGTGGCTTGGGAAGCTCGGCGGTGGGGTGATTCGGCGGTGATCCGAGAGCGGGGAGTGATGGCCTTTCCGCGGGGTGGGGCAGTGAAGGCGATGGTGGGCTCAGCGTGCGGCGGTGACGCTTGGAGCGACGGTGGGACACGGCCGAAGGACGGTGGTGAGCGACAGAGCGGGGGAAAACATAGCAAGGGCGTTAGGGGGCCTGACAGGCTCGGGAGTTATGGGGAAACGAAAGAGGAGACCAAAGGGTTCTATTTATAGGTTCGGGAAGAGGAGACCGGCACCGAGACGAGGGAAATTGGCATCAGATTTTTCTAGGCTTTACCGAAGGAGACCAAAACCGAACCCGTGTCGAAACCACATGATCAACAAAAGGATTTGCTTCGATTCTTGAGGGGAAAGAAAGAGGAGTGGATTAGGATTGAAATCCCTCAACCAATATTTAAAACAAGGAACGGGATCGACCAGATTTTGTGGAGAAGCGGCGGTGTCGGGCTCGGCTAGGAGACTGACGGGAGATAGAAGACGACTGACATGTGGGCCCCACATGTCAGCGAGTGAAAGAGAGAGAGAGGCGCGGGAGGGAGGCTGGATGGACTTCGGCGGGCGTGCGCGAGGGTGAGTGTGTCGCGGCCTCTAGGCCAGCCAACGGGAGGGGAGAGAGCGCGCGACGCAAGGGGGAGAGAGAAAAGGGCCGGGCCGAAGGAAGGCAAAGCAGACTTTTGTGGATTGGGCCAAAAACAGCCCAGGAACAGGGAACCAAATTTAATTTGTTTTTCCATTTAAATTAATAGGTTAAATGATCTTTGAATTTTTCATAAATACTTTTAGTGCTCAAATAATTCCAAGAAAAATCTGAAAATATATGGAAACTCAAAGTATTTAATTAAAATATCACCTCCTCATTTAATGATTAATTCATTTTTTAAATAATTACTTTAATACTCTTTGTATTATTTAAATTATTTCGGAGCTCCAAAATTTCACGAAAAATTTTAGAGAATAATTCAGGGCAAGGAGAATATTTCAAAAATATTTCTAGCTATGATTTTTAAAGGAAATTTTAATTTCCTTAGTACTTTATCTTGGTTAATTTGCTTTAAAATTTTATTTAATTTCTACGAAATGGTTTATTTAAGGCCGCCCCATGTCGCCACCTCCCCGGCCTCCCGCGCACCTCGCCCACTCCGCGCACCCGTCGCATCCCGCGCCACCGCCCCACGTCGCCCACAAGCGCTAAAAGGCCAGAACGGCCGAGCCCGAAAGCTTCGACCACCGCCCTTCTCGTGCCGCCCCATTCCGCCACTTTTCCGACCGCCCTCAGCCTCCGCACCACCTCCCGAGCGCTTATAAACAATCCCCGCGCACCGGCCATCATTTCCCCTTGCTCAATTGCGCAAACCCGAGCCCCCGTCATCCCGCACCATGAGACACCGGTCCGCCGCCAATTCCACCGCTTCGGCCACCAAATTCGCTGCCCTCGCCGTTCACCGCACAAATTCTCTGCCATCGTCGTGTTCGCCGCACTGAGGATAGCCTCGGCCGCCACTTCAGCCCCTCAAACCACCACCGGGTCGCCCTCTCCCTGTGCACCCGAGGCACCACCGCCCTTAGCCGCCTCCGATTGTCAACAACCGTCGCCCTAGCGGTCACCGCTTCGATCTCGAGCTGCCACCGCGTTCACCATCTCTTGGCGACTCCTGGCCCCCATCCCATTCTCTCCAACTGCCATCGGAACCGTGCCTTCACCGCAATCCCGTGCCGTCGCCGAGTTCCTCCACTCCAACCGCCCAATTCACACCGCCCGCAGCTCACCTCTCCAACCCGTCGCCACAGCCGTATGCACCACCCCCATAGTTCCTCGGCCACCGTTTTTCCGTAATCGTGGCCGCCGGAATCGCGTTGGTCGCCGTTGTCTTCCCCGGGTCCGACCTACCCCGGTGAGCACCCTCCATTCCCTCTCTCCTCTTTTTCTCTCTCGGCCGATATTCGCAAGTTGCCGAGCCTCATCACCGCATCGCGCCGAGCCTCCCGTGCCACCGCCCCTCCCCGGTGCGTCGTGCCTCCGTTCGCGCCGCTCCCGGCCAAGCACCTCCGCCCGCATGCCGCCTCTGTTAAGCGCCGCTGCCGTCGGTCTCACCCTGCTGCTGCCCTGTGCTTTGCTCACTCGTGCCGGCGCGCCACCTCCATTGCTCTCCGGCATGCGCGCCGCACCGATGGCCGCGGCCAGCGACCATCGGTGCCACGCGCCATCGCCACGCCGTCCCGGTCGGTCCGTCGCCGGTTGCTGTTGCCCCCATTCAACCCGAGCCGTTTGATCTGCCGTCGGGCAGATCGGGGCCGTCCACTTGGCAACCACGTCGGTGCCTCGTTGGTGCCACGTGTGCGCCACGTGGTGAGCTGGCTCGTGGCGCCGTGGACGCCGTCCATGGTGGACCGGTCCTTTTCATGCGTGCCCGCTGCCACGCTGACGTCAGCCCTTGTTAGCCGACATCGCAGCGTCCTTTTCCTTTGTAAAATAAAGAAAAATTATGCAATAAATTATTTTAATTTCTAGAATTCAATTAAATGATCCAAAACTTCTAAAAATTCATATCTAATCCATACGAACTCCAAATTGGACCATTCAAATTGCAAAATTCATCTAAAATTGAGCTCTACTTGTTTGTTTACTTTCTATGTATTGTTTATTTGATTTTTATTAGGTTTTTTCCGCGTTTTGCATGCCAGCATGTAGGCTTCATCGTTTCGGAAGTTTGCGCTCACGAAGAAAAGAAGATCAGCTGAAGAAGCAAGGCAAGTCACATTCCTCCTTGACGCATATTGATCCCAATTTACCAATATTTTATCGTTTGCAAATAAATTACATTGTTTTGCTAATTACATGGGACGATGGAATACCTATCTGATCGCTTGTATGATTATTTGTTATCCACTCATTGTCAACCTAGGTGACTAATTTGACTAGCTTGCATCACTTACATGACCTTGCTAGAATTATTTACGCTTAGTCATACTTAATTACACTAGCTCACCTAATGGGAGAACTATACTACTAGCTGATAGTCACATAAAATAATGGTCATGGACCAGTATTACCTTGGAATAAAGGTTAAAATTAAAATGTGACTCAATGGTGGGCTGTGGGTGCATGGTTTTACTTGTCACACCCATGGCAATTAAGGACCGGTTCATGGGAAACCCTGGAAGACTTACCGTACTTACCACAAGCAAGAATGGGGAACTGCTGGACTTGTTGTGTAGCTTTTCCCTGGCTGACATACCTAGGCAAGGGTGGGCGTAATGGAGATCGGATAGACTGGGCAAGATCTATGCGGCTGCCGGATTCACTAAGGCACCAGGGGGCTGCCTATCCTGGACTTTGGGTAGGGGCGAAACCTCAGTGTGGTATCGCTTGGTGTCGAAACTTGGTTTCGGCAATAGAAATTGGGGGTGCAGTCAAGATCGCCAAACACGATGGGTTAAGTGGAAAAAAGGGTTTAGACAGGTTCAGGCCCTCTCGTGAGGTAATACCCTACTCCTGTTTCGGGGATTCGATCCGTCGAGTGTTTTTATTGATCTCTTGGTCTCGTGTATCGCCTATCAAATCTATTGCTCATATCCCTCAAGGGACGCCCCTTACCCCCCTTATATAGTCTTGGAGGGCGGGCTTACAAGTCGGAAACACTATCATACTCTAAGTCGGTTTCCTCAATCTTACCAAACTGTGACTATGAGCCGTTGCCTTATCTTATCGGCAACGTAACACCCAAGTCATAGCCTGTTTACATAATCCTTAGGTGTAACCTATCCCTATTACCAGTCGGACAAGCTTGCCATGAGGGTATCCGATTGCCATAATCTCCACAGTAGCCCCCGAGTCCTTCGCAGTCAACGAAATAACTTTGCCTCGAACCAAAATAGCACACAGCCAAACAACTCCTTAGCCAAGTGCTTCTGGTGCCGAGTGGTTCCATCATCTCTGCCTGAATCTCCCGAGTGCTTTATCATCCGATAAAAAGACTGTGAAGGGCTGGAAAATATCTCAAAAGTTCTCAAAAATAAATATCTAGGTGCATCTCCCGATGCACCTAATTAGGTGTAGCCCCCGACTATGTGATTAGTCAAAAACAGACTAAGCATATAGTCAAGAACTATAAAAAATCATACTCATATAAATGCTTAGCTCAAGCTAAAGCAATCATAAAAAATCATATAACACATCACTCGGCAAGCTCATGCTTATCCGAGTAAATTTGCCCAAGTCGTCTCGAAACAAATAATTTAATCAGCCCTCATGGGTAAGAAATCAATTCACTCGGCAAGCTCATGCTTATCCGAGTTAACTTGCCCGAGTCATCTCGAAACAAATAGCTCAAACGACCCTTGTGGGTAAAAAACACTTGGCAAGCTCATGCTTATCCGAGTTAACTTGCCCGAGTCATCTCGGAACAAATAATTTAATCGACCCTTATGGGTAAACAAATTTTTCAGTCATCTGAAAAATATGACCAAAACATTAAATAGCTCCTGCCATAACATTAGTCTTAATCTAAAAAGATCTTCATCAAGGTGGAAAAATGGCATTGATATAATCATTTAATCAAATGCTTAAAAACCAAACAGTCCCTGTCATCAGGACAACCATGAAAAGCTTAACTGTTTGTCACCTTTCAAATTGCATCGTGCCAACTTCTCATGAAGTTGCGCAAACCGCGGTATGAAAGGGTTTTAAAGGTATTGGGCAATTAGACACGTGCATATTGCCAGAGTAAATCTGCTCAATTCCATCCACTTATGTCCCTAAGGACACGCGTCAGGCCACACCTTAGCTGGGCTGTAAGTCTCTCATGGGCTCGGCCCAATCGCGAGATGACTTAACGAAAACCCTCGTCTTTTTACGAAGCCTTGAGGTCATCCCCGCCACTTCGTCTTTCCTAAAAATTTCCTCTTTCGCGTCACTGTTCACAAGCTCTCCGCAGAGAACCCTAAACTTGCGCGCGCCCAAATCCATCGATCTAAGAGCTCTCATTCCACCACAGGCCATCTTCTGCATCCAGCCTCCAAGATTCCCTTGACAAATCCCCATCTCCCGTGCCAGATCCGTTCTCCCCCAAATCGCATCCATGGCGGGAGAGAAAGAAATCCCCTTTGAACAATGGGTGACCTCAGACGTCAAGGAATCGACTCTCCGAGAGATGGTGAAGAACGGAGTTCTTCCGCCCAAAGAGATTATTGGCTGGCGTCTGGCGGCCGGTGAAGAGTTCCCCACTCCAAACACCGGTGAGATTGTCGTTTTCACCTCTTTTTTCTACTGTGGCTTCGGCCTTCCCACCTCTGAGTTCTTTCGGAGTCTCCTTGAATATTACGGTCTTCAAATCTATCACTTGAATCCCAACTCCATTCTTCATATTGCAATCTTTATTCACGTCTGTGAAGCCTTCCTCGGCATCCTTCCCCACTTTAACCTTTTCTGCCGCATGTTTTATCTTAAGCCACATCCAAACAAGGATGAGCCCTGCGTCGTTGGTGGGGCCGGCTTTCAACTCCGCGGAACTCTCCGTAGAGATTAGTTCTCTCTCTCCTTGAAATCTTCCAACAAAGGTTGGCATGCGAACTGGTTCTATATCTCAAATCTTGAACCCAGTTTACCCAACTTTGTTGGCCTTCCACCAGTTCCAAGGCCTAACTGGAGCACTGTGCCGGTGGCCCAAGATTGGGATGAGGCTAACAAGCTCTTGGCCAATATCCTTGAAATGAAGAAAAAGGGCCTTCAGGGAGAACAAATCACTTGGCACTTCATCAAGAACTGACTGGCACCTATTAAATAAAGATCCAAGCCTGCATTCGAGTATGAGGGTGAAAGGGACCCCAATCGGGAAGACCGTGATTCCTTGAGCTACGAGACCCTGAAGAATCGCATGTACAAAATCTTTTCTTCTGGGATCGCGGTTGAGCGCAGCCTCATGTTGCCAGTTCTCCCATACAACTTGTACCGTCCTCCTCCCACAGTAAGCTGACTCAACTTCTTTAATCTCTTTCAATCTTAATATTGCATCTCTTAGTGTATAAAAAATCCTCCTTGCAGACAAATGCTTTCATCATCTCTAAGCCGTACAAGGTGCATCATGATGATGCACCAGCTCGGCCTGTCAAGAAGCCAGCCGGCGGCGTCAAGATCAGGAGTGATCTCGTCGGCAAAAGGGTCGCTGCTGATGAGCATATCAGCAAGCGAGCAAGCAAAAGGAGGCTGGTGATCGATGACTCGGACGATGATGTTCCAGCTCCTCAAGCTGAAGTAACCCCTCCGAAGCCATCCACCAAATCCGCACCTAAAATTTGCCAATCAGCCAGGTATGTCTCATAATCGAAATCATGTCCTTGTTGAAAATATTTCTGCCTTTATCCCGATTGTTTCCATCTTTTTTCTTGCAGGAAACCTCAGAACATAGATCCCACTGGGTAGAGTGAGGCCTCAAAGCCATTTGCTGTGGCTGAAGAGACAAAGCCCGTAGAACAAGAATCTCAGGGCCCTCTCCCGAGTGAGAGCGCTCCGAGTTAGAAGTCCCCACCTCCCAGTGAAGATATCCCGGTAGAGGAGCCCCGACCGCGCCCAGAAACCCCTGCTGAAACCAACCTGGTAAGAAGAGATCCCGACCGCCGTCAATGGGGCCCCGACCGAGAGCCGCCGGGTGTGAACCAAGAAGAAAAAGACAGCTGGGAGGCACCGCCGAGGACTCGGCCACCGATGCCGGTAAGCTCCAAAGCGCCTTCTCGACTTCAGTCTTCAATCTGTCTTTTTTTGGTCTTCATTTGTCTTCTTTAAATCGATCAGCCAAAGAAGGGGAGATCCCCAGGCTACGATCTTCAGAGACCTGGATCCCTCCGATTAAGATAGAGTGGCGCGACTCCGAGGGCTTAAAGCAGGGCATCATCTTGAACAAGCAGAAAGAGAATGAAGAAAGAGATATGCTTGTGGACAGCCTTAATGAAGCTACCCGGCTGCTAAATGTAAACATCGCTCTTCCGTCATAACCTTACGGTTTCTTTTAGTCAACTAACTCTGAACTCACGTGGAGAGAGTATATTTTCAATCAATGGCCAAGTCTGATGCCCTCGAGAAGCTGGTCCCCCACTTGAATTCCCTGGAGAACATCCAGCAGGAGCTCAAGGCCACTCGGGAAGAGGCTGCATCAAGAGAGGCTGCCTTGCGGAGAGAGATCGCTGCGCTCCGAGAAGAGAACCTTGACCTCCGGGGTTCAGTCAGGAGTAAGTTTAAACATCTCGGTCTCTCTATGTGTCCATTTGTAATCTGTCTCGATCTTGATGTCAGCAAATTTTTTTGTTGCAGAGAACTCGTCAGAAGTCCACATACTTCAGACTCAGCTGGAAGAAGCTAATGCTAACAAAGCCGAGTTGGAATATGAGTTCGAAGGTAGATTCTTTTAAGATAGCATTCTTCATTTTGCTTCATCTTTGAGTGTCTGTGTAATCGTATGTCTCTTGCAGCTTATAAAGTCAAGACCCAAGCACAATTTGATGTCTTCGTCAAAAAGGTTCGAAGTGCCGAAGGCGTAAGGGACGATATTGCTAACGCGGCCACACCAATCATCTTGTCTCTGTTCCAGCACGGGCTCGGGACAAGCTCACTGGATGCCGTCGAAGTCTTCGACAAGCTCAGGAGGGCCCCGGAAAAGTACACTGCCAATATGTCAGAAGCGGCCACCATGGGAGCATGCCTCGCTCTTGCGCAGGCTAAGTCACTCTATCCTCGGATAGATGTTGACTCAGTCGGAGAAGGCTTCGCCGACGGCACTTCAGATGAGCAAGCCTTAGAGTTGATCAGTGAACCACAGGAATCGGCCAAAAAAGTAGCTGCTGATGTAGTTGATAACTTTCGATCTTAACAACTTTGTGAATATCGCTTGTAAACTCTGATGTGAACTTGTAGATATCTAGCTTATTTATATTAATGCCTTGACCCGAGTCTTCATAGAAAATTTCTTAAGTAATTTTCATCCAACTGTCACCAAGCCTAAGCTTGATTAGGTCATCAAAAAATTCTCAGTCCTTATCTATTGAACTCAAATCAAAACACTAAACAACGATAAACCAAACATAAACAAGTTTTCAAAGAAAACCATGCTTTATTGACACATGTATAGCCCCCGACTGTCAACTCAAGAAGTCATCTTGCTTGAGGTTGGTAGTCGAGAATAACATGAAACTTAAAGCAATTTAAGCATAGTATCATCGAAGATGTTCGATGTTCCAGGAGTTCTCCACCATGGATCCATCCTCACGCTTTAGTCGATATGCTCCTGGCCGAGTCACCTCGGCGATTATGTATGGTCCTTCCCATAGTGGAGATAATTTGTGATGGTCTTTGGTGGTTTGGATTTTGTGTAGAACCAAATCGCCGACAATGAAGGCTCGCGTCCGAACATTGCGACTATGGTATCGTCTAAGTCCTTGAAGATATCTTGCCGACTAGATCAAGGCTGCCTCACGGGCCTCTTCCAATCGGGTCAGGTCATCCACTCGGTCTTGATCATAGCGCTCAACGTTGAAGCTATGGACTCGAAGAGATTCATACTCCATTTCATTCGGCAACATGGCTTCTGCCCCGTAAACCAGGAAGAAAGGAGTTTGGCCGGTAGCCCGATTGGGCGTAGTCCGCAGTGACCATAGGACCGAAGGTAATTCTTGAACCCATCTGTCGGCGTAAGGTTTGAGCCTGTCAAACACTCGGGCCTTGATGCCTTGAAGAACCATGCCATTGGCGCGCTCAACCTGTCCATAGCTTTTGGGATGTGCGACTGATGCGTAGCAGATTTTGATGCCAAAATCTTCACAGAATTCCTTGAAAATGCCTCCAGTGAATTGAGTCCCATTGTCGGTTATAATTCTGTTTGGGACACCAAACCGGTGCACGATGTTGAGGATAAAGTCTCGTGCTTTGTCGACGGTGATCGTAGCAACTGGCTTAGCCTCGATCCACTTGGAAAACTTGTCGATCGCGATGAACAAATGTGTGAATCCTCCTGAAGCCTTCTTGAATGGGCCGACCATATCCAGGCCCCAAACCGCGAACGGCCACGATAGTGGAATCGTCTGTACCTCTTGGGCTGGAACATGGCTTTACCGAGCAAAGAACTGGCAGCCCTCACACGTGCGAACCACTTTGTCGGCGTCAGAGACCGTCGTAAGCCAGAAGAAACCTTGTCTATAGGCTTTGCCCACCAAGGTGCGTGCCGCCGCATGACTTCCGCATATACCCGAATGGATGTCTTGGAGTAGTTGTCATCCTTCCTCAGGCGTGATACATCTCATTAGGACTCCGAAAGGGCTTCTCTTGTATAATTCGGAGTCGACCATGACATAGCCCTGACAACGACGTCGGACACGTTCCGCGTCATCCCGGTCTTCCGACAGCTCTTGTTGAGTTAAAAATTTGATGAGCGGTGTCCTCCAGTCGGCGTCGAGCATGGCGACTTGGTTTGCAGCTTGCTCGTTGGGAGTTGGTTTGGCTACAACAGTCGGCTCATAGAGATGCTCTACGAAAACGTCTGTTGGGGTGGCTTCTCGCTTGGACCCGAACTGCGCCAACTCATCAGTTGCCTCATTGTTATGTCTCAAGACATGGGTTAGCTCTAGTCCATGAAATATGTCTTCAAGTTTGCGAACTTCTTGCCGATAGGCTTCCATGGTGTTGTTTAAACAGGACCAGTCTTTCATCACTTGATTGACAACCAGCTGAGAATCTCCTCTCACAACCAACCATCGTATCCCGAGTGAAACAACAAGTCATAGGCCATGCAGCAGGGCTTCTTACTCGGCGACGTTGTGTGAGGCGGGGAAATGAATATGAAGAACATATCGCAGCCTTTCTCCAGTTGGGGAGATCAGCACGACTCCCGCTCCCAAGCTAGTGATCCTCTTGGACCCGTCAAAGTGCATGGTCCAGTATTGTAGGTCTTTCCTAGGTACATCTTCTTGATGTTCGGTCCACTCGGCCAGGAAATCCGCCAGGGCTTGTGACTTTATAGACGTCCTCGCCTTGAAAATTAAGTCCAGCGGCATCAGTTCCAGAGCCCACTTTGCGATGCACCTAGTCACCTCCCGGTTATGGATGACATCGCCGAGTGGAAAGGAAGTGACGATGGTGACCGAGTGACCCTGAAAATAGTGTGCCAATTTCCTCGCGCTTATCAGAACACCATATAACAATTTTTGTACCTAGGGGTAGCGATTTTTGGCTCCTGCCAGCACTTCGCTAACAAAGTAGATTGGCCTTTGAATCTTTTGGACTCGTCCTTCTTCCTCACGCTCAACGACGAGAACTGTGCTGACCACCTGGTGAGTCCCTGATACATACAACAACAGGGGTTCCTGAGGCTGAGGTGAGGCTAGGATGGGCGGCGTCGTGAGAAACTCTTTGAAATCTTCAAAGGCTTTGTTGCTTCCGTGGTCCATTGGAAGTCATCGGTTTTCTTCAGTAACATGAAAAAAGGCATGCCTCGCTCGCCGAGTTGGGAGATGAATCGGCTTAGCGCCGCCATGTAGCCGGTGAGCTTCTGGACGTCTTTCTGGTTACTCGGGGGCTTCATATTCAAAATAGCATTGATTTTCTCTGCGTTAGCTTCGATGCCACGATGGGACACCATGAAGCCGAGCAGTTGCTCGATGGCACACCGAATGTGCATTTCTCCGGTTCAACTTCATTCGAAGGCCCGAATGTTTGCGAAGGTTTCTTCTAAGTCGGCAATCGGTCTTCCTTCGCTTGGTCTTGATGAAGACGTCGTCGACATAAGCTTCCACATTTTTCCCGATATGCGTCTGAAAGCATCTCTGGATCATGCGCTGGTACGTGGCTCCGGCATTCTTCAGACCGAAGGGCATCGTGATGTAGCAGTAAGCTCCAAACGGCGTGATGAATGATGTTTTTCAGCGTGGATTCCTTCAAGCTGATCGGTGGTAGCCCGAGTAATGATCCGTAAAACTCGGAGCCGGCGCCGGTGTTGAATCTACGACTTGGTCGATGCGAGCGGTCCGAATGGATCTTTAGGGCATGCTTTGTTGAGATCGGTGTAGTCAACGCACATGCGCCATTGCCCTGTCTTCTTCCGGACCAGACCGGGTTAGATAGCCAGTCGGGATGGTAAACCTCTTTGATGAACCCGACGGCTAAGAGTTTTGTGAGTTCTTCCTTGATAGCATCTTTACGATCCTGAGCAAAACGGCGTAATCGTTGTTTAATAGGTTTCGCGTCATCTTTGACGTGTAAAGAGTGCTCGATCACCTCCCTAGGAATACCAGGCATATCAGATGGTTTCCAAGCAAAAACATCTTTATTATTTTGGAGGAAGGTGACGAGTGCGTTTTCCTATTTAGGATCTAGCTCGGCGCCGATTACAGCGGTTTTGGAAGGATCCGATGGATCAAGGGAGATTTTCTTCGTTTTGGCGTCGCCTTGTCCCGACTTGGCTATCTTCTTCGCAGGGATTTCACCTTCCTCAGATGTTGATGCAACCAGTCGGATTTCTTCCTGGCCACGTGATCTCTCACGACATTGGGCCATATCGCAGCTTTCTTTGTCACAGGTGAAGGCTTGTTTGACGTCGCTGCGAAGGGTGATGACGCCGTTGGGGCCGGGCATCTTCATGCAGAGGTAGGTGTAGTGTGGTATCGCCATGAACTTGGCGAGCGCAGGTCTCCCGACGATTGCGTGGTAGGCCGTTTCGAAGTCGGCCACCTCAAAGGTGATGTTCTCCGTCCGGAAGTTCTCCCGAACTCCGAAGGTGACTGGAAGGTTAATGTGTCCGAGTGGCATGGATGTCAGCCCTGGCATAACTCTGTGGAAGGGGGCTGAACTCGGCTTCAGCTCAGATCTTGGGATCTGCATCTCGTCCAGTGTCTTGGCGAATAGGATATTGAGGGCGCTACCCCCATCAATGAGGACGCGCTTGAGATTTATGTTTCGGACCACTGGGTCTAGTACCAGGGGATACTGCCCCGAGTGAACCACTCGGTCAGGGTGATCCGAGCGGTTAAACATGATGGCCACCTCCGACCATCGTAAATATTGTGGGACTTCAGGTTGTGCCGCGTTGACCTCGCGGTCAGTCAGCTTTTGCTTCCTCTTGGACTCATTAGCCTGCGGCCCCCCGAAAATATGATTCAGCTCGCCTACGGGGTCTTGAAAAGGCTCTGAGTTGCCAGTCGGGTTATTCCTCTTGGTTCCCGATGGGGCGGCTTCGTCAGTCGGCTTCTTGTTTAGTTGCGCCGCGTATTGTTCGGCAAATTGCTTGTAGATGAAGCAATCCTTGGCCGCATGCTTGTGATGTGGATGATGCGTGCACTGAGCGTTCATGATCGTGTCATAGGCCACAACTCGGGGACGACGTTGAGAGTTGGACGTTGTGGCAACCAGGTCCTCGGGCCGACGCTTGCGATCTTTCTGGCCCTCATTGGATTTTGCGTAAGAATTTGCTGTCTCGAACATTTGTTTCACCGTCTTCGGTGGCTTACGCCCAAATTTTCCTATCAGCAACTCATCACGGACACCCTTCTGGAAGGCGGCTATTATGATGTCGTCTGTGATGTTGGGGATCTTGTTGCGCTTCTCCGAGAAGCGCCGGATGTAGTCCTTCAGCGGCTCATCTGGTTCCTGGATGACGTTGTAGAGATCGAAGTGGGTCCTAGATCTTTCAAAAGTACCCAGGAAATTGGCGATGAAGTTGTCCCGAAGCTCACTCCACGAGCTAATTGAGCCTCTCGGCAAGCTCGTGAGCCAGTTCCTGGCTGAGTCGGCGAGGGCGACGGGCAAGTAATTGGCTATGGCTTTGTTGTCTCCTCCTGTTGCGCGGATGGCGAGGGTGTACACGGTCAGCCACGACTCGGGGTTGGTCTTTCCGTCGTACTTCTCGGTTCCTGTGGGCTTGAAACCACTTGGCCAATCCACTCGACGCAGGTCCCGAGTGAACGCAGGCACTCCGTCGTCGTTGCAGTCGGGCGATTTCCTACGGTCTTCATAGGAGCGCTGCTCGCGCTCATGATGGCGCCGGTCAAGGACTTCCCGCAGATCACTCGGCGGGGTTCTTTGTAGGCTGCTACGGTAGTTGGAGTTGTAGCTGCGACGAATCCGGTCGTGGATGGGTGGTCGTCCATGTCCTTTTTCGCGGGAGTCAGCCGATTGCTCTTGATGCCTCCGTGTTGTCTCGTGGCGGGGGTCTCTTGACCTAGTGGCCATCTTGGCTTGCTCGGGCCTCCTGTAGTCCTTCGACCATAGCGGCGGAAGTCAGCTTTTGTCGGGTGTTTCAGCGACGGACTTAGTCGGCCTTCGTGCTGAGGTGGAGGGAGAGCAATTGGCTGTAGCCGCGATGATGGTCTTGATCTTGTTGAGGATTGGTGTTACCGTAGCGGGTGTCGCTTCGATAACACTGTCGAGGAGGGTGAGGACGGCAACGACGTTCTGTTGAGGCGTCTGGAAGATGTTGGTGTCGTCGACTCGTGTCTGAAGTATGGCCTCTCGAGCGGATCGCCCAGTCGCCCTCAGGTCTCGCTTTCTCCTGTCGGCTTCTTCCTTGCGCCTGTTCTCCTCCTCCGCAGCTTGCGCTCCTACTCACGCCTGGCTTGTTCTTCTTCTGCGATTCTGCGGGCCATGGCCGGGTCGGTCTCAGCCACCTCAGCCATGAGAATGTCGAAGCACTTTGGCTCGTAATCCTTATCGAAGTCGGAGTCGTTGGCCTCGTCCATGGAGATGCCGTAGAGATCATCAAAATCTGAAGAGCTGAGGTACCCATCGAGCTCCGTGGATGAGCATGATCCAAACGGTTGGAGGATGACGGCGACTTCCCTTGAGCCCGGATTGCTTGAATCTGGATCGTTCCAGTCCGGGTCGTAGCTGGATGACGATGGGTCTCTCGAGTGAGTTGATTTTGACTCGGAAGAAAGGAGATTGCAATAGATCTCAGCGGCGTTTGGTAACCCAAACGGCGCCGAGAGGTTTCTCCTCCCAAGTGGATGGATTCTGACTCAGAGGTTAGAAAGTTGCAGTAGATCTCAGCGTCGTTTGGTAACCCGAACGGTGCCGAGCGGATTCCTTCTTCCAAGTGGATGGATTCCAACTCGAAAGTCAGAATGTTGTAATAGATCTCAGCGTCGTTTGGTAATCCGAACGGCGCCGAGCGGGTTCTCCCTCCCGACTGGTCCGAATCCAAGTCGAGGAGGGAGAGGTTGCCGAATCTGTCGGCGGCGAAGTCGTCAATGCCTGATGAAGATCCCATCGTGCTTGTCGGCAAGATGATGAAGAAGTCTTGACGCGCGAGCCCCTACCTGGCGCGCCAACTGTCAAAACTTGGTTTCGGCAGTAGAAATTGGCGGTGCAGTCAAGATCGCCAAACACGATGGGTTAAGTGGAAAAAAGGGTTTAGACAGGTTCAGGCCCTCTCGTGAGGTAATACCTTACTCCTGTTTGTGGGATTCGATCCGCCAAGTGTTTTTATTGATCTCTTGATCTCGTGTATCGCCTATCAAGTCTATTGCTCATATCCCTCAAGGGACGCCCCTTACCCCCTTATATAGTCTTGGAGGACGGGATTACAAGTCGGAAACCCTATCATACTCTAAGTCGGTTTCCTCAATCTTACCAACTGTGACTATGAGCTGTTGCCTTATCTTATCGGCAACGTAACACCCAAGTCATAGCCTGTTTACATAATCCTTAGGCGTAACCTATCCCTATTACCAGTCGGACAAGCTTGCTATGAGGGTATCCGATTGCCATAATCTCCACACTTGGTCAGGGGCAGTTATGCGAAGGGTCTTGTCACGATCACTCGCATGGTACATGTCAGGCATGGCACAGTGACATACGGTGGATCGTGCCTTGTGGGTACAGTTGTACACTTCTAGCCAGAGTAGAACTATTCAAATAGTCGCGCCCATGGTTATGGGTGATCGACCAGATTCACCATGAATAGTCCCACCTTAATAATTGGACTCAATGGAACTGGTGTAGTTCAGGTTGATTGGTTAGGCCTATTCAACATGGAGATAACGTTGTTCAGTGGAAGTTTAATCTTGACTTAATTTATCAACCTTTTTCCTGTTTTAAAATAGAAAGGTTTTACAGTCGCATTTATGCAAAATAGCCCAAACCACTCTTGAGTCCCCTTGCATACCTGCATTTCTCGGTGTGGCTTGCTGAGTACGGTGGTTGTACTCAGTCTTGCTATTTCCCCCTTTTCTCAGAAGGTAGTGCTTCTGAGTCGAAGACGGAGTTAGAAGACCAAGGCTCAGACCCCAGTTGAGTTTGTCTGTGGAGTAGAGTTGAAGCCCGCTAGGATCACCTTTTCCGCTGTTGCTACTTTCTTTCGGTTGTGAGGACTAAGTGTCTCTTCGGTAAGTATTTTACACTTTATTTATATTTGGATCTGTTTATTGATTTGTCATTTTGTGTACCCTAGTTGATTCCTAGACAGGGATTTAATACACAAAATACTCTGGAAATTTGGCTAAATTTCTAGGCGTGACATTCGGTTTCTGCTTGACCGGTTGGGTCAATATTTGAAGGTTTTCTGCAAGATCAAGACAAGACATCGAAGATTTATCAAATGTTGATTTTCCTTATTCGGTATAACATTCACTCAGAATCCATTCGCCACTCCACATAAAAAAGGAATGGATAAATTACCTTGAAGAAGTCCTAATCTTGAGGCCGGCTGGTTTCTTAGGAGGTGGTGATGGAGCAGTCTGATCAGTGCCTTGAGCCCGTTCGTCGCCTTCATTGTTTGATGGCTGTAGTATCAGCTTCCTTTTCTTTTTCTCAGCCATCTTCGTCATCTGCTCGAAGGCTGGTCTTTTGCTCCCTTGAGAAGGGTTGCCGATTATGGGCCCTCTTGCTGCTTGTCCAGCACCGCCAGGTGTTCTCCTTGGTAAGTGGTGGGTAGCAGCAAGCAGGTTGGATTATAAGTTTATTCTCCTGCACAAGTGGGTTTAAAGATTCAAGATTGATCAAGCTAGTTGGTTGAAAGAATAGCAGAGTATGAAATAAGATCTGGAGACATATACCTCGGGTGGAGGGTTGAAGATTTGATGAGGCACCGCTAGAAGTTTGTGAGAAACATCTACAACGATCCTAGTTGAGAAGACTTTGTATATCCTTTTGCACAAGAGATTATGCCGAGCGAATCTGGATCTTCTCAGATTGGGTCTTTTTGGCCTTCATATTCGAACGCTGGCATGGCCCTTTCTTTAATTGGAGCTAGTTGGCATTTGATGAAATACCGAGTGACTTGTTCATTGAGCATGCCTTTCTCCTTTATGGCTCTGATTTTGGAGAGGAGCATTTTTGATTTGGCTCTATCTTGGCCCTGAAGCATCGAGTTCCAGTTGGAGTGTTGAATGGGACAAAGAGAAACAAAATCTAGTACATAAGTGTTGATGAGAAAAGTTTCCCATGCACTGGCCTGAGAGATTTGCTTAGCTCTAGTGGAGGTCCAAGTTGGCCGCCTTTGGTGATTTGAAGGGCGTGCCAGTTGGTTTGATCCTATAACCAACAAGAAACATTGAATATGCGATTAAATTGTAATTAGATCCTACTCGATCGGCTATAGATATCCATAATACATAATTATCATTCCAAGTACATTTAGACTAAGTGATTGGGATAAATAGGTAGCGTACCGAGACAGTATAAATCACTTATATCTAAAAACACACTAGAATACTAATTACATATATTTATAGCTTAGCCGATATCGTAGATCTAATATAAATCGGATAATACTCCGATATGTTTTATGTGAAGATACTAATCTAAGCTAAACCTGAGATCAATCGGCTGTTAATATGACTTAACAGATTGATACCGGGCTTAGCCTGTTTAGATAGATTAAGATCTTAATATAAAAGGTGGCTTTAACACATCTAATAGTAATAATACATAAAAGATGGCTAAAGCAGGTAAGACCGGCTAAAACCCCGGTGCTATCTCCAATAATAATCATTGAGCCGAATAGATCTATATGATTCTAAGAGCGACTTAATAGATCAGAATGATGCAACATTAAGTACAAAAGAAGCACGAGATATACTGTTGACACCTAAATTTGGTAATTGAATCCCTAAGTCCTAGCAAGGATGAAGCAGAATCAGATCGACTGGCTTGGCGGAGAAACAGAGGCCGCATCGGCGAGAAGCGATCGGCTACGAGGCCAGTCGGCTAAGGTTGAATCGGACAAGAGCGGGCGATAGCCGATTCCAGGTTCAGAAGAGATAAAGCCGTTTTTGGTGCAGCAGTTCAAAGATAAATAGAAGATTCGGTTATTAGATTGCGCGTTAAACGATATTGCCATCTATGGATGGAGTCCTGTAACGACAATTGTATCTGTAATTTAGGAGTTTATTTAAATTGTTCATTGTAATGCGGCATGGTTCCTTCCCAGGGTAACGTCGTGTTTTAAATAGTAGTTTAGATAGAGTCCAGGGTTTGTGCAGATAATATATCTTGGGTATAAATAGGACCCGAGACCCCCTGTAATTATTCAATTCAACACAATCAATCAAACTTCGACACATCGCCAACCTTTTTTCTTCAGACGAGCAGTTGACTTGGCTACGGGCTGCATCGTTTCGATCCCCAAATCTAGGTAAATACTTGTCATTAGTGGTATGATCTGTTGTTTCTAGTGCTTCCATCGTAATGACACATTAGATTCAGGGGTTTATACTGCGCATTTATTATATAGCGCATGTAAACTAGATCAATGTTTAGATCTATCCTGCCATTGGCCAGTTCCGTCGAGAACCCGTAGCCAGTAAGGCTAGATCTAAAGGTTGGCTGGTTTATATGCGGTATCCACCGTCTTGAGAGATATAAATCGCCAACAATAGATCATGCTGTTCTTTTTATACTTAATATTGCATCAGATTTGAACTATTAAGTCGTTTTTAGAACTACCAATGATCTGTTCTGTTAGATTTATATGTTTAAGAGACAGTGCCGGGGTTTTAGCCGGTCTTATCTGCCCTGATATATTTCTTTTAATATATTTATTATTAGATTTATATTAGGACTGCCTCTTATGTTAAGATCTTGTTCTTGTCGGACCTCATAAGCCGAAATCGGCCTGCCATCGACAGTCGGCGGCCGATTTCTGGGCTAAGCTTCTGGTTCAAGGATGATATCTTTTCATAAGAACCATCGAAGTACTAGTCGATCCATTGTTAGCTTTCCAGTATCGGCTAGGTTATCAATACATATATCTATTACCTTTACCGTATTTAGGTTAAGCGGCTAATGTTGTCTCGGTATCACCGATCCATTCTAGTCGTTTGGCTTAAATATATTTTAGGAGAGCAAATATATGCTCATGGATTCCCTCAGCCGATCCAGTGGGGATCTAACCTAACACTTAACGCATATTTCTTTGTATTTCTTGTTGGTTAATAGATCAAACCAACTGGCACGCCCTGCACAACACAGGCAGCCGAGAAGGACCTGCACTGGAGTTAAGCAGATCTCCCAGGCCAGCGCGTGAGAGAAATTTCTCGTCAACACGCTTCTTGGCACGCCTAATGGGACTTTCTCTGTCGGCTCGACTTGGACACATAGACTCAGCCGACAAGATGGTCGACTCCAAGAGCCCCAACGTTTCCCAGGACAACATCGTGCCTCTAAAGATGGAGCAGTTATCGGCTGAGCAACAAGCCGATTATAAGAAGATGGTGGAAGAGCTCCAGGCCAACTACTTGCAATCCTTCACCCAAACAAGATCCGGGGCCGTGCATCAAAAGTATAAATTCAGCATGGGCGGTCTCAAGGCATCCTCCTCTGGTGAAACAAAAGGCAAACAGAAGATGGAAGAGCCGATTCAGGAACAGGACGACTCGGCTCTGTATTCCTTACAAGACCGGATCGACTCGGCCGTACATCACCCGTTGGTCAACCAAAGTAGCATCCTGGTCAATACCCTCAACAACATGATCGCCACTGTGGTCGACGCCAAGATAGCCAACCAACTGCAACGAGGGCCGACGTACTTCACAGACGGCCAATTTCCTGGTTACAGGACACTGGTCACCCAGAATCGGCCAATCCCGCCACTAGCACAACCAGGGCTGCCAGGAGGGATCCTTAGTCAGCCGAATCCAAACGAGTCGGCTACAAGGCCAGTGATTATCATGCTGAACCGACAGCAGCCGTGGCCCAAAGATCAGATTGCTGACATGTTCAACGACAATCGACAGTCAGAGCCGATTGCCCAGATTGACTTGGACAGGCGGTACATCGCCGGTGGCCGACAGCTATTCCCGGGACCACCAACGCCACCACCGGCGCATCAGCCACCTCCCGCTGATCATCACTACCAGTATCAAGGAGGTCGTCAAGATCATCATTACAGGCCTCAGATGCCACCACCGCTGTATCGGCAAGCACCCGCGCCGTGTGACCCATACGAGCCGATACAGCAGGACAACCGGACCTGGGCCGATCTGATTGCAGATGTCATGCGCGATCAATTCGGCCTCAAGCCAAAAGATTCAGGAAACATGTATCGGTATCCCTATCCAGAGCACTTTGAGCGGATTCCGCTGCCCAATCGATACAAGATCCCAGATTTTTTGAAGTTCTCAGGGCAAGACAACGTTTCAACTTACGAGCATGTCAGCCGATTCTTGGCACAGTGTGGCGAAGCATCGGCTACAGACGCCTTAAGGGTTCGGCTTTTACCTGGTTCTCCTCATTGCCTTACAACTCAATATAGAGCTGGGCCAATCTCGAAAACCATGAGATGAAGTTGTCGGACCTCACCAGCATCAGGCAAAAACACAATGAATCGGTTCAAGAATACATCCAACGCTTTAGGGAGATGAGGAACCGATGCTACAGCTTGGTGCTATCGGACGCCTAGCTGCTCGATTTGGCCTTTCATGGCTTGATCGCGTCGATCCAAGATCGATTCTCTACGCAGACTTTGATGCCTAGCCCACTTGGCGCGAAGGTGACGGCCCACGAGCAGCGATTCCAAGACACCAGAAAGCCATCAAAAACATAACTCGGTCATCATTGAATCAGACTACGAGTCCGACGACGATGACGCAGAAGTGGCGACAGCCGAATGGGCCAAGAACAAAAAGGCCATAGTCTGCCAATGGATGCTGAAGACGGCCAAAGAAGAAAGATATGATTTCGACATCACCAAGGCCGACGGATTTTTGATTTGCTGCTCAAAGAAAAAGATTCAGCTCCCGAAAATCATGTGATCCCGTCGGCCGAGGAATTAAAAAGAAGAAATACCGCAAGTGGCACAACTCCACATCCCATGCCACTAACGATTGCAAAGTCTTCACACAAATCCAGTCGGCAATCGAGGCCGGGAAATTGAAGTTTGCCAATTCAAATCGGCCGATGAAGGTAGACGGCAACCCTTTCCCGGTCAACATAGTTCAAGCCGGCCCCAGGCAAGCTGATCGACTGAACAAAATGGCGCACGGCTTAGTCAACACATCAATCGGGGCCAAGGCAGAAGACGAGCCGACTAAACATCATGCCGCATTAATCAACATGGTGTGCTCCATTATCAGATCGGCTGACCGACAGCCGATCTATGAAGACGGCCGACACCGTCATTTGGTCTCGACGTGAACCTCGCGATGAAGCTCCTCGTCGGCATGAGCTGGAGTCCCAAAGCCGCCGATACGAGGTATACTACAACAGTGCCGATCCGCATTGGCATTGTGATTTTTTCAGGTATTGCTGGGAATCCGGCATGAGGCTGCCGACATTGGACGATGCCCAGCATGCAACGATCGCCGCGACGACGAGCATAGGAGCCCATCAGCTGCAAGCCCAGCCTGGTTCATCCCTAGAGCCGTTCAGCTAAACCAGAAGCGGCGGTCCATTCATGATCGGCTCGGCCCAATCCACCAAGACTTCTTCGTCGACGAAGTCCGCAACGACAACAATCACGCCGACGAAGTCGACGATGAGGAATCGGCTAATCCCCAATGGTGTATGTCCGATCTCTTCACAAGGACGCAGAAAAGAAGAATACAATGACTCAAGCGTGAAGGGAGAGAGGATGAAGTTTGGCACATGATCCAAGATCAGCGCCGTTGGCTGGGCAAGATCAAAAGGCGATGGGTTCCTAAGAGAAAACCGCCGCAGCCGACGAAGAGCAAATCCAAGAAAGTTCAGCCGATCAAGCCAGGAGGGCAGCCAAAGGGAAAAGCAAAGTTTTTGCGTCGGTCAACACGGTGTTCATATTGCCAGCCGAGTTCAGTGCTCCTGAAGCCGATGCAGACACCATCGAGGACGACCTAGTGAAACTAGCAATCTCGCCGGACCAAGCCATTTTCGACAAACCTGAGGGGACCGAAAATTGGCACCTAAAGTCGTTGTACGTTAAGGGATTCGTCAACGGCAAGCTGATTTCCAAGATGCTAGTTGATGGGGGAGATGCAGTCAACCTCATGCCCTACGCAACATTCAGAAAACTGGGCAAAGGAGCCGAAGACCATATAAAGACCAATATGGTGCTCAAAGACTTCGACAACGACCCATCAGAAACCAAGGGCGTCCTCAACGTCGAACTGACCATCGGCAATAAGACCGTGCCTACAACATTCTTCGTCATCGACGGAAAGGGGTCTTACAGCCTGCTGCTCGGAAGGGACTGGATACACGCTAATTGTTGCATTCCTTCTACAATGCATCAGAGCCTGATCCAATGGGATGGCGACAAGATTGAGATCGTACCAGCCGACAGGTCAGTTAGCATCGTCAGCGCCAATTTTCCACTGTGGAAAATCGAAGGCATCGATTGTTTGTCTGGGAAAATTTGGCAAGACGATTTTTTAAATGTATCCAATTCCACAATACAGTCGATTGGAGATGACGAGCCGCAGCTGTTGCTTTGAACAAGACACGGTGGAGGGCTCAAGCGTCTTCAGCACGGACACCACAGACGAAGACGATGGCAAGCTCGGGCAAGGTTTCACGTCGGCTGACGAATTAGAGGAAATTGACATCGGCTCTGGTGACAAGCCGAGACCGACGTACATTAGCAAAAATCTGTCTCCTCATTGTAGATCCCAGCTTATTGATTTGTTAAAAGAATATAAAGATTGTTTTGCTTGGGAGTACTTCGAGATGCCCGGCCTCAGCCGATCAATAGTGGTCCATCAACTGCCAATTAAGGCAAGCTATCGGCCGTTCAAACAGCCTCCCAGGAGGTTTAAGGCCGATATGTACGACGCAATTAAAGCCAAAATCACTCGGCTATATGATGCAGGATTCATTCGGCCTTGCCGATACACCGAGTGGGTCTCAAACATTGTCCCAGTGTTGAAGAAAAAGGGTAAACTTAGGGTGTGCATTGATTTCAGAGATCTAAACAAGGCCACCCCTAAGGACGAATACCCGATGCCGATGGCCGATTTGCTTGTCGATGCTGCTTCGGGTCACAAAATTATCAGTTTCATGGACGACAATGCAGGTTATAATCAAATATTTATGGCCGACGAAGACATCCACAAGACTGCTTTTCGGTGTCCCGGAGCAATCGGCTTTTACGAATGGGCGGTAATGACATTCGGCCAGAAGAATGTTGGGGCAACATATCAACGGGCCATGAACTACATTTTTCACGACATGATCGGCTCATTAGTAGAAATCTACATTGATGACATGGTCGTCAAGTCCAGGGAGATAGAGGGCCACATAGCCGATCTAAGACAAGTGTTAGAGCGGACGAGGAAGTATGGCCTGAAGATGAATCCGCTAAAGTGCGCGTTCGGCGTATCGGCCGGGCAGTTCTTGGGATTTCTTATTCATGAAAGAGGAATTGAGGTTACACCAAGAAGCATAAATGCTATCAAGACAATTCAGCCTCCGAAGGATAAGAAACAACTCCAGTCATTGATCGGCAAGATAAATTTCGTCAGACGGTTCATAGCCAATCTCTCAGAAAAGATGGAGCTGTTCACACCACTGCTTCGGCTGAAAGCCGACCAAGCATTCACATGGGGGGCAGAGCAGCAAAAGGCGTTAGACAACATAAAAGATTATCTGAGTTCCCCTCCAGTTTGATGCCTCCACAAAAAGGAATACCGTTTAAGTTGTACCTATTAGCCGATGACAAGTCAATCGGCTCCTTTCTAATCCAAGAGGTTGAGGGCAAAGAAAAAGCAATCTTCTATCTCAGCCGACGGTTGCTAGACGCGGAACAAGGTATTCACCGGTGGAGAAGCTATGTCTATGCCTCTATTTTTCATGTACAAAGTTAAGGCATTATCTGCTATCCAACGAGTGCACAATAATCTGCAAAGCCGATGTAGTTAAGTACATGCTATCGGCTCCAGTGTTGAAAGGGAGAATTGGGAAGTGGATATTTGCGCTCACAGACTTTGATTTGAGGTATCAGGCACCAAGAGCAGTCCAAGGACAAGCTATAGCCGATCTCATTGTGGAGCACATAAATGATTCGATCGACTCAATGGAAATTATGCCTTGGACTTTGATGTTCGACGGCTCGGTTTGCACCAACGGCTGCGGCATCGACTTAGTCATTATTTTGCCCAGGGGGGCAAGTTTCGAGTTTGCTTTCGCCATCAACCCCCACGCCACAAACAACCAAGCCGAATACGAAGCCGTCCTTCAAGGATTACATCTACTCAAGGAAGTTGAAGCCGACGCCATCGAAATAATGGGAGATTCTTTGTTGGTCATCAGCCAATTATCAGAAGAATACGAATGCAAAAACGATGCACTGATGGTCTATTATCAGCAATGCCGGGAATTAATGGACGACGTTCAGCTAGTTACTTTGAAACACATCCCCAGAGAGCAGAACACAGAGGCCAATGATATAGCTCAGGGGGCATCAGGCTATCGGCCGATGTCGAAAGAAATTGACATAGAGGTTGCCGCCATTACAGCCGATGACTGGAGGTTTGAAGTCTACAGCTATCTCAAAAACCCCTCTCAATCGGCTACAAGGAAGCTACGATACAAGGCGTTAAGATATGTTTTGCTCGATGAAGATCTGTACTATTGGACGATTGATGGTGTGCTACTCAAATGTTTGGGAGCCGATCAGAGGCCAAAGTGGCCATCAGAGAAGTGCATGAAGGGATCTGTGACACACATCAATCGGCCCACAAAATGAAGTGGCTGCTTCGCCGAGCAGGGTATTTCTGGCCGATGATGCTGGAGGATTGTTTCAAGTATTACAAGGGCTGCCAGGATTGTCAGATGTTTGGCGCCATACAACGAGCACCAACGTCGGCTATGGACCCAATCATTAAGCCTTGGCCATTCAGAGGATGGGGCATCGATATGATTGGCCAGATCAATCCACCCTCAAGCAAAGGGCATAAATTTATTCTGGTGGCGACGGATTACTTCACCAAGTGGGTGGAGACGATTCCCCTGAGGAAAGTGGATTCTAAGGACGCAATCGAGTTTGTCAAAGAACATATTATCTACCGATTTGGTGTCCCACAAACGATAACAACAGACCAAGGATCTATCTTTGTATTGGATGAGTTTGTTCAGTTTGCCAACGGCATGGGGATCAAGCTATTTAATTCTTCCCCGTACTACGCCCAGGCCAACGGGCAAGCCGAAGCTTCAAATAAAAGTTTGATTAAGTTGATTAAAAGAAAGATCTCTGAGTATCCTAAACAGTGGCACAGCCGATTAGCCGAATCACTGTGGGCGTATCGGATGGCATGCCACGGATCAATTCAAGTCCCTCTGTACAAGCTGGTCTACGGGCATGAGGCAGTGCTACCATGAGAGAGCATCGTCGGCTCAAGGCGCATTCAGCTACAGGATCAACTCACAGCCGACGATTACTATCACTTAATGGTGGACGAATCAGAAGACTTAGTTTTATCCAGGATGAGGGCCTTGGAAAAAGTTACAAGGGATAAAGAGCGAGTAGCCAGACATTATAATAAAAAAGTGGTGCCTAAGTCCTTCGAGGAAGGCAAACTCGTTTGGAAATTGATACTGCCGATTGGATCTAGAGATAACAAATTCGGCAAGTGGTCACCAAATTGGGAAGGGCCTTTCAAGATCCACAAATGCGTTTCTAAAGGAGCTTACATGCTAGAAGGGCTAGATGGAGAAGTATTTGGAAGGGCTCTTAATGGAAAATACCTGAAGAAATACTACCCAAGTGTATGGATCAACTCATGATTCAGCTCTAGTTGCTTAGCCGATTTATGACAGCCGATGTCTTGCTTCAATAAGGCATCGCCTTGAGGCATTTTTATGCAACATTTTTTCCTAAGTCTTCCACAATCGGCTAATGACTGGCTAATAGCGACGGTAATGGTGTGCGAACGGCTCAAATTCACAATTTTGTCAACAACGAAGCTATCAACAAAATTTGGGGGCATATACATACACGAGCCGATTGTGAAATTGGGCGTCGGAGAATTTTAAACTTTTTGAGCTTCATAATCGACAGTCAAAATAAAAGCGTTGGAAGTGATTTGGATCGACGGCCGTGGTTCAAGTGTTAACATCGACGGTTGTGGTGTGGTTTCGGAATAGGCGAACGTGATGCGATACAAATGGCTAGGGCCGATTTCAGCATAAGCAATTCAAGATACCACGTGCGGCCGAAGCCAATCTCATCCACGAGCACAGTTGCAAAAGGTTGATAAACTATATCACACAAAAACCAGAGCCAGTTGCAAAAGTATGAGAAGTTGATCGGAGTTCAAGCCCATTACAAAAGTTTGACAAATATATTATAGGAAGCAGTAGCCGATTTCAGAATGTTAAATATTACATCATTGTTTCAAGAAATCGGCTATGGCCGACAACGCCGTCCGCCTAATCTGATCCACTTCTTCGATGGCCCTGACGTCGTCGGCCTCAGACCCAGCCACCGGCCGGATGCCCTTCACCAGGTCCCGTAGATGGGCCACAACCGCCTTGATACTTCGGCGTTGAGCTTCGATTTCGGCTGGCAGGCTGGCCATGTACTCCTTGTGGACACCGATCTCGTTCGTGACTTGAACGAGATCGACCATCAGCTGATCTTGGCGTGAGAGGAGTTGCTCGAGTTTGGCCACCGGCTCAGTCTTCAGGCGCTCGAAGGTTTCTGGCTCTCGATGGCGTCCTTGGTAGACTAGAGGGTGGTCGACCGCGCCTGGTTCTCGTGACGATCGGCTATCCGCTGCCGTGCCCACTCGTATTTGAGTTGGTGGGCCTCTAAGAAGGTGGCCGGCACGATGGCATCGGCTAGAGCTTTCGGTAGCTGGACTTGGATTTCCTTGAAGCGCGCGCGAATTGAACCGCTGTCGACCACCAGCGCATCCAGCGAGGCCTCCAGCCGATTGCCGATGTCAGCCAGGGTGGCCCTCAGGTCCTCGGCCGGGGTCACCAACGCCTCCTCGCCGATCTCGCCAGACTCCCTGAACTCCGACAAGTCAAAGTTGAGGAGGTCAGCTATGTTATGCAAAGAGAAGAATGATTAGAGAATGCTGAGTTGGCAGAGCCGATTACAAAGTTTGGTCGGCTTACCGTGGGCACCGGAGTAGGAGCGACTGGCTCGGCTGGTTCGCCGCCTGCAGCCCTCGGGGCCTCATCATCGGCGCCGTTGCCGCCGCCGCAGCCACAACGTGCTCACCGAACGCTGGGGCAGCCGACAGAGATCGTGGGGCTGCAAAAGAAAGGGTTAGCGGTCAAGTCGGCTGAGTTTTATAAAGCAAGTCGCAAGACGATTACCGATGGCGTGTGACGTGGAGTGCGGTCAGCCAATTTCTTGACCTGAGAAGAATGTTTCAGTCAGATGCAAGTAATATTATCATAAGACTAAATCTGATGAGATGAGGGCTTACCGCCGATTTTTCGCGGGGGACTTGGAACCGACGGGCGTCGGCTGGAGCATTGACGGATTCATGGCTCGAGCTCCGGGGTTCGCCGCCGCTCCAACAGCCGTCGGCATCTCCTCGCTGGCGACGGCGTCGAGGAACTACGCGACGGCCGGGTCCAAAGGGGGGAGGCTATTGGCTGGCGCTGCCGGTATCTTATCCTTCAGCTTTTTGGGGGCAGGCGCGGCCGATGGCTATGCAAGGGGCGTGACCCTTTTCTTGTGAGCGATCGGCTCACGCACCTGCCCGCGCAGCAAAGATGCCAGCTTCGGCGCTCCCCAGCCGATCGCCGACGGAGCAAGGCCGCCCCCATCCAGGACGCCAAGGCGATATTCGATGGGGCGCTCGGAGTCGCTCACCGTCGGCCGCTCTGTCTCTGTCTCTTGCAAATCAGAAGGCAAATGTTAATCGGCTATATCAGACGATGATAAAAAAGGAAGAATCATTTGGAATTTGAAGCTTACCGAAGGGATTGCTTCGGGTAGGAGCAGATCGACGTAATGAGATGACCGCTGGTGGAAGATCTGTCGTTTGATTTCGGCCCACCATTGGTCGTAGGCCGCGCTTTTCTTGAGTGCCAGGGTCATCTCGCCGATGTTGCCGAGGGGAGGGTGTTGATGAGAAATTTCTCTCAAGTGCTGGCCTGGGAGATCTGCTTGACTCCAGTGCAGGTCCTTCTCGGCTGCCTGTGCTGTGCAGGGCGTGCCAGTTGGTTTGATCTGTTAACCAATAAGAAAAACAAGGAAATATGCGTTAAGTGTTAGGTTAGATCCCCACTGGATCGGCTGAGAAAATCCATGAGCATATATATGCTATCCAAAAATATATTTAAGCCAAACGACTGGAATGGATCGGCTATACCGAGACAGCATCAGTCGTTTAACCTAAATACAGTAAAAGATAATAAATATATGAATCGATAACCTAGCCGATACTGGAAAGCTAACAAGGAATCAGCTAGTACTCTGATGAATCTTATGAAAAGATATCACTCTTGAACAAGAATGCGATCTTAGCATAAGAGGCAGTCCTAATATAAATCTAATAATAAATATATTAAAAGAAACATATTAGGATGGATAAGGCCTGCTGAAACCCCGGCACTGTCTCTAAACAATATAAATCTAACCGAACAGATCATTGGCAATTCTAAAAACGACTTAATAGTTCGAACCCGATGCAGCATTAAGTATAAAAAGAAAAACCTGATATGTTGTAGCCGATTTATATCTCTCGAGACGGTGGATATCGCATATAAACCAGCCAACCTTTAGATCTAGCCCTATTGGCTGCAAGTTCTTGACAGAACTAGCCAATGGCAGGATAGATCTAAACATTGGTCTAATTTATATGCGCTATATGATAAATAGCGCGGTACAAACTCCTGAATCTAATGTGTCATTACGATGGAAGCACTAGAAACAACATTTACCACTAATGACAAGCATTTACCTGGATTTGGGGATCAAAACGATGCAGCCCGTAGCCAAACAAACTGCTCGTCTGAAGAAAAGGGTTGGCGATGCGCCGAAAGTTTGATTGATTGTGATTGTGTTATTTTCACAAGGGGTCTTGGGTCCTATTTATACCCAAGATACAATTATCTGTACAAACCCTGGACTCTATCTAAACTACTGTTTAAAACACGACGTTATCCAGAAAGGACCCACGCTGCATTACAATTAACAGTTTAAACAAACCCCTAAATTACAGATACAATTGCCGTTACAGAACTCTATCCATAGATGGCAATATCATTTAACGTGCAATCTAATAACCAAATCTTCTATTTATCTTCAAACAACTGCACCAGAAACGGTTTTATCTCTTCCAGACCTGCAATCGGCTATTGGCCGCCTTTGTCCGATCCAACCTTAGCCGATCGGCCTCGCAGCCGATCACTTCTTCAGCCGATGCGGCCTCTGTTTCTCCACCAAACCAGCCGATCCGATTCTGCTTCGCCTTTGCAGACTTAGGGACTCAACTACCAAATTTCAGTGTTAACACATGTCCCCTAAGTCCGTGATATGAAGTGTTACGGATTTGCTTGCCTGTTCAAACTCCCGCTCTTTTCTTGACCTAAATCGCTTCGGCTTCCCCCAAGTGCCCTTTAAATATCCACTTTCCTCGGTCGAAACACCTACGCCTTCAAAGCACACTCAATATCTTCGCACACAAGCCTATGATTTCTCTCTCCTCTCCGGCAGTTCACCGGTGATTCACCTGCACTCTCCGCCAGAACCCGGCACGCTCCACGGATCAGAACCCATCTTCACCCCCAGCAACCTCAATGGCCTCCACCGCCACCGCGTCAAGCGCCTCCGTCGCGCCAGCCACCGCCGCCACACCAGCTGTAGCCGCTGCCTCAACCATCGCCGCCGCTCCGGCCGCCGCCATTGCCGAGTTCCCTGAGGTACTCCCACTTAATCCAGAGCTCTTTCTTCATTCGGATTTACTTCTCCAGCCATGTTGCATCCATCTTACGTTCCAATGTTTTTTGGATTAGCACTTTTGCCTTCTTCAGACTGTAATATGCAACCATTCTTAATTATCGCTCTTTCTTTTTTCCTCCCTGAACTGTAGAACTTGTCACGTCAAGTGCTCATCCCCAACTTGACACAAGCACAAAGGTTTTTTCTCGCCCCCATCGGCAACATCGATCCAGCCAATGTGATTATGGCCGAGACCAACAGGATCCCCTTCAACACTGCTAAGCCATCTCTTGCCCATCGGAACGGGACATTTAAATCATGGCCGACCACTGACGCTGCCTGGGTCGAATGGTACAAAAGGATGCAATCGGCCAAATACACTCAATGGGAGGAGGCCGGGATAGCTCAATGCTTGGCTCTATCCGTTCCCAGCATGGAGAAGGACGAGCCGCTTCTGTCGGTCGCAACATACTTCTGGAATGACAGCTTCAATGCTTTCATATTCCGACAAGGGCCAATGACAGTCACATTGGCCGA
The DNA here is from genome assembly GCA_019925245.2 of Oryza australiensis. Lineage (NCBI taxonomy): Eukaryota > Viridiplantae > Streptophyta > Magnoliopsida > Poales > Poaceae > Oryza > Oryza australiensis. Next base: position 3,063,980 of record JAIFGZ020000436.1, read on the forward strand.
CGTGTACATGACAAGTGGGCTGGATATCGAATCATCGACCAACCCCAGCAACATGAGCCGAAAGGGGCAGCACCAGTTCAAAACCAAGGCCATCGGCGGGTGGAGCGGCTTCATCGCCCAGAACATGAAAGATGGACCCGTCGGCCACAGGGAGCACGCCGCATTCCTGATGATGTGGCTTGAAAATTTTTTGTTTTTGTGGATCGAGCTGCGGGCCAACTGCCAACTGGCAAGTCGTAGCCAAAATCTTGGCCGACGGGGGCAAGCTCGCGCTGAGAAAGTACCTCCTCGGCTATTTATATCAAATGCTGCATCAGGCCGTCGCAAAGATAGCCGCCAATGCTCCAATCAACACCGGTGGCCCCTGGTGGTTCCTTCAGATCTGGCTAGTGCTAGCAACCCAAAGGGTGGCCGATCGGCTCCCCTTGACAGACGCCGTATTCCCAATGCTGGAGCCGATCGAAGACGAGGACGGCAACCAGATCACCACCACCAGGTGCATGAGCTATGAAGAAACAGCAGCCACTCATGCAGGCTCAAGGCAATCGGCCGAACTGCTGGCCGAATGGTTCATCGCCCTTTACGATGGGCTGTCTCGCGAGAACCGCGCCTGGTACTTCTACCGGGATCGGGACTGTTTGAGTTGCCGGCCGACTTCAACTGGGAGGACATCAACTCGGCCGACAACCCAAGGTGCAGGGAGCTGTTCATCGCCGCTCTGTTCCCCTGCATCAGGGCCGATCAGTGGCCAAGAGCTACGAGTTTTATTACCCGGTATCGGCAGCGAGGCAGTTCGGTCTTGGACAGATGCCCATCGGCTTTTATTATGCCGACAAGATTGAAATGAGGGGAGTGGTAACCCAAGATTTGATAATGCATCGGCTGCTGAATATAGCCGGCCCTTCCTCGGCGAGATCGGCGTGATGACCTGTCGCTCAGAAGAGCACGGCCTACGACCAATGGTGGGCCGAAATCAAGCGCCACATCTTTCACCAGCGGTCATCACATTACGTCGATCTGCTCCCGCTGAAGAAATCCCTTCAAGAAGCTTCGAATTCCAAACGATTTTACTTTTCTTATCATCGGCGATATAGCCGATCAACATTTGCCCTTTGGTTTGCAGGAGACGAAGACGGAGCGGCCGACGGTGAGCAACTCCGGGCGCCCCATCAAATACCGTCTAGGTGTTCTGGATGGGGGCGGCCTCGCTCCGTCGGCCATCGGCTGGGGGCGCCGAAGCTGGCGTCGCTGCTGCGAGGGCAGGTGCGCCAGCCGATTGCCCAGAAGAAAAGGGTTGCACCATCCCTACAGCCGTCGGCCGCGCCTGCCCCCAAGAAGCTGAAAAGAAGAAGTCGCGTGCGCCCGATAGTCTCCCCTTAGACCTGGTCGTCGCGTAGTTCCTCGACACCGTCGCCAGCGAGGAAGTGTCGGCGGCTGTTGGAGCGGCGGCTGAACTTGGGAGCTTGAGCCATGAGTCCGTCAATGCCCCAGCCGATGCCCCGCCGGTCCCAAGTCCCCCAGCGAGAAATCGACCGGTAAGCCCTTATTTCACCAAGCTCGGCTTCATAATGATATCATTTGCATCTGACCGAGCAATTCTTTTTAGGTCAACAAATTGGCCGGCCACGCTTCACGTCCTGTGCCATCGGTAATCGTCTCTTGCCACTTGATCTGTAGAAATTAGCCGACTCGTTTGCTAACTCTTCTTTTGCAGCCCCCACGATCTCCGTCGGCTGCCCCCAGGCGTCCAGTGAGCATGCTGCGCCTGCCGCGGGCGACGGCAACGATGCCGACAAAGAGGCCCCGACGGCTGCAGGCGGCGAACCAGCCGAGCCGACCGCTCCGACCCCGGTGCCAACGGTAAGCTGACTGAAACTGACGATCGGCTCCGTCAACTCAATGTCTTTTGATCATCTCTCTTGAGAACATAGCCGACCTCCTCAATTTTGACTCCGTCGAGTTCGAGGAGTCCGGCGAAATCGGCGAGGAGGCGTTGGTGACGTCGGCCGAGGACCCGAGGGCCACCCTAGCCGACATCGGCAACCTGGCCGGAGGCCCGCCGGACGCGTCGGTGGTCGATGGGCGGCTTGATACGCGCGCATTTCAAAGAGATTCAAGGCCAGCTGCCGGAAGCTCTAGCCGACGCCATTGTGCCGGCTACCTTAATGGAAGCCCACCGACTCAAGTATGAACGAGCACGGCAGCGGATAGCTGATCGCCGTGAGAACCAGGCACGGTCGGCCACCCTCCAGTCGACCAAGGACGCCATTGAAAGCCAGAAAGCCGCCTTCGACCGCCTAAAGACTGAGCCAACGGCCAAGCTCGAGCAACTCCTCGCACGCCAAGATCAGCTGATGGCCGATCTCGTTCAAGTCACGAACGAGATCGATGTCCACAAGGAGTACATGGCTGGCTTGCTAGCCGAGATCGAACCTCAACGCCAAGGCATCAAGGCGGCTGTGGCACATTTACGAGACCTGGTGAAGGGCATCCGACCGGTGGCAGGGTCCGAGGCCGACGATGTCAAGGCTATTGAAGAGATAGACCAGATCAGGCGAATGACGTTATCGGCCATAGCTGATTTCTTAAAACAATGAGCTTGTAATACTTTAATATTCTGAAATCGGCTGCTGCCTCTTGTATTATACTTGTCAGACTCTTGTGCTGGGATTGGACCTTAATCACTTCACTCGTACTTGTAATCGGCTTTAACTTACATGTAATATAGTTTATCAATCTTTTGCCACTGTGTTTGTGGATGAGATCGGCTTCGGCTGCCGTAGTGTCTTGAATTAATCACGCTGAAACGGCCCCAGTCGTCCGTATCGTGCCATGTTACCGATTCCGAGACCGCACCACAACCATCGGTGTCAACGCTTGAATTGCGGTCGTCAATCCAAATTACTTCCGATGCTTTTATTTGGGCTGCCGATTACGAAGCTTAAAAAGTGCAAAAATTCCTTTTGCAATCGGCTCGTGTACGTATATGCCTTTGTTGATAGCTTCGGTGTCGACAAAATTATGAATTCGAGCCGTTTGCGCATCCTTGTCGGCCAATCATTAGCCGATCGTATAAGACTTAGTAAAAAATGTTGCGTGAAAATGCCTAAAGGCGATGCCTTGTTGAAGCAGGACATCGGCTGTTGTAAATCGGCTAGGCGACCAGAGCCGAATCACGAATTGATCCATACGCTTGGGTAGTATTTCTTCAGGTATTTACCATTAAGAACCCTTCCAAATACTTCTCTGTCCAGCCCTTCTAGCATGTAGGCTCCTTTAGAGACGCATTTGTGGATCTTGAAAGGCCCTTCCCAATTTAGTGACCACTTGCTGAATTTGTTATCTCTAGATCCAATCGGCAGTATCAATTTCCAAACGAGTTCGCCTTCTTCGAAAGATTTAGGCACCACTTTTTTATTATAATGTCTGGCTGCTCGCTCTTTACCCCTTGTGACTTTTTCCAAGGGCCTCATCCTGGATAAGACTAGATCTTCCGATTCGTCCACCATCAGGTGATAATAATCGTCGGATGTGAGTTGATCCTGCAGCTGAATGCGCCTTGAGCCGACGACACTCTCCGATGGCAGCACTGCCTCATGTCCGTAGACCAGCTTGTATTGAGGGATTTGAATTGACCCATGGCATGCCATCTGATACGCCCACAGTGATTCGGCTAATCGGCTGTGCCACTGTTTAGGGTACTGAGAGATCTTTCTTTTAATCAATTTGATCAAACTCTTGTTTGAGGCTTCGGCTTGTCCGTTGGCTTGTGCGTAGTACAGCGAAGAATTAAGCAGCTTGATCCCCATGCCGTCAGCAAACTGAACAAACTCGTCCGATACGAAGATAGATCCTTGGTCTGTTGTTATTGTTTGTGGGACGCCGAATCGGTAGATGATATGTTCTTTGACAAACTCGATTGCGTCCTTAGAATCCACTTTCTTGAGGGGAATCGCCTCAACCCACTTTGTGAAGTAATCTGTTGCTACCAGAATAAATTTATGTCCTTTGCTTGAGGGTGGATTGATCTGGCCGATCATATCAATGCCCCATCCTCTGAATGGCCAAGGCTTAATAATTGGGTTCATAGCCGACGCTGGTGCTCGTTGTATGGCGCCAAACTTCTGACAATCCTGGCAGCCCTTGTAATATTTGAAACAATCCTCCAGCATCGTTGGCCAGAAATACCCTGCTTGGCGAAGGAGCCACTTCATTTTATGGGCCGATTGATGCGTGCAACAGATTCCTTCATGCACCTCTCCGATGGCCACTGTGGCTTCATCGGCTTCCAAACACTTGAGTAGCACACCATCAACCGTTCGATAGTATAGATCTTCATCGAGCAAAACATATCTGAACGCCTTGTATCGTAGCTTCCTTGTGGTCGATTGAGAGGGGTTTTTAAGATAGCTATAAACTTCAAACCTCAAATCATCGACCGTGATGGTGGCGACATTTATGTCGATTTCTTTCAGCATCGGTCGATAGCCCGATGCCCTCTGAGCCAAATCGTTGGCCTCTGTGTTCTGCTCTCTAGGGATATGTTTCAAAGTAACTAGCCGAAAACCGTCCATTAATTCCTGGCATTGCCAATAATAGACCATCAGCGCATCATTTTTACATTCGTATTCTCCTGATAATCGGCTGATGACCAACAATGTAATCCTTTAAGGACAGCTTTGTATTCGGCTTGGTTGTTTGTAGCGTGGGGGTTGATAGCAAAAGCAACCTCGAAGCTTGCCCCTGGGTGAAATAATGACTAAGCCGATGCCACAGCCGTTGGTGCAAACCGAGCCATCGAACGTCAAAGTCCAAGGCATAATTTCCACTGAGCCGATTGAGTCGTTTCTGTGCTCCACAATAAAATCGGCTATGGCCTGCCCCTTGACTACCCTTGGTGCCTGATACCTCAGATCGAATTCTGTTAGCGCAAAAATCCACTTCCCAATTCTTCCTTTGAGCACTGGAGCCAATAGCATGTATTTAATTACATCGGCTTTGCAGATTATTGTGCACTCATTGGATAGTAGATAGTGCCTTAACTTGACAACCATGTGCTCTAACACTTGTCTCAGATCGGCTATGTGGTCTTCTATCTCCCTTGACTTGACAACCATGTCATCAATGTATATCTCTACTAGCGAGCCGATCATGTCGTGAAAAATGTAGTTCATGACCCGTTGATATGTTGCCCCAGCATTCTTCAAGCCGAATGTCATTACTACCCACTCGTACAAGCCGATTGCACCGGGACATCGAAAAGCGGTCTTGTGGATGTCCTAGTCGGACATAAATATTTGATTATATCCTGCACTACCGTCTATGAAACTGATAATTTTGTGGCCCGAAGCAGCATCGACAAGCAGATCGGCTATCGGCATTGGGTATTCGTCTTTAGGGGTTGCCTTGTTTAGATCTCTGAAATCGATGCACACCCTAAGTTTACCATTTTTCTTTAACACTGGGACGATGTTTGAGACCCACTCGGTGTATCGGCAGGGCTGAATGAATCCCGCATCGTATAGACGAGTGGTTTCGGCTTTAATAGCATTGTACATATCGGCCTTAAACCTCCTGGGAGGCTGTTTGAACGGCCGATAGCCTGCCTTAATTGGCAGCTAATGGACCACTATTGATCGGCTGAGGCCGAGCATCTCGAAGTACTCCCAAGCAAAACAATCTTTATATTCTTTTAACAACTCAATAAGCTGGGATCTACAATGAGGAGAGAGATTTTTGCTAATGTAAATCGGCCTCGGCTTGTCACCAGAGCCGATGTAAATTTTCTCTAATTCGTCGGCCGACGTGAAACCTTGCCCGAGCTTGCCATCGTCTTCGTTCGCGGTGTCCATACCAAAGAAGCTTGAGCCCTCCACCATGTCTTGTTCAAAGCAGCAGTTGCGGCTCGTCATCTCCAATCGGCTGTATCGTGGAATTGGACACATTTAGAAAATCGGCTTGCTAGATTTTTCCAGAGAAACAATCGATGCCTTCGATTTCCCAAAGTGGCAAATCGGCACTGACGACGTTGACTGTCCTGTCGGCTAGTACGATCTCGATCTTGTTGCCGTCTCATTGGATCAAGCTCTGATGCATTGTAGAAGGGATGCAGCAGTTAGCGTGTATCCAGTCTCTTCCGAGCAACAGGCTGTAAGACCCCTTCCCGTCGATGACAAAGAACGTTGTGGGCACGGTCTTATTGCCAATGGTCAGTTCAACGTTGAGGACGTCCTTGGTTTTTGATGGGTTGCTGCCGAAGTCTTTGAGCACCATGTTGGTCTTTATCAGGTCTTCGGCCCCCTTGCCTAGTTTTCTGAATGTTGCGTAAGGCATGAGGTTGACTGGAGCTCCCCCGTCAACTAGCATTTTGGAAATCGGCTTGCCGTTGACGAATCCTTTAACATATAATGGTTTCAAGTGCCGATTATCAGTTCCCTCGGGTTTGTCAAAGATAGCCTGGTCTGGTGAGATTGCCAGTTTCGCCAGGTCGTCCTCAATGGTGTCTGCATCGGCTTCGGGAGTGCCAAACTCGGCTGGTAGCACGAACACCATGTTAACCGATGCAGAAATTTTGCCTTTCCCTTTGGCTACCCTCCTGGCTTGATCGGCTGGGCTCTCCTCGGCTTGCTCTTCGTCGGCTACGGCAGCTTTCTCTTTGGGTACCCATCGTCTTTTGATTTTGCCTAGCCAACGGCGCTGTTCGTGGATCATTTGCCGAACTTCGTCTTCTCTCCCTTCACGCTTAAGTCATTGAACCCTTCTTTTCTGCGTCTTCATGAAGAGATCAAACGGGCACCATTGGGGATTGGTCGATTCCTCATCGTCGGCCTCTTCATCGTCGCGGTTGTTGTCCTTGCGGTCCTCATCGACGAAGAAGTCTTGGTGGATCGGGTCGAGCCGATCATGGACAGGCCGCCGCCCTTGGTTTAGCTGAATGGCTCTAGGGACGAACCGAGTTGGGCTTGCAGCTGATGAGCTCCTGTGCTCGCCGTCGCGGCGATCGTTGCATGCTAGTCAATCGTCTAGTGTTGGTAGTCTCATATCGGATTCCTAGCAGTACCTAAAGAAATCACAATGCCAATGCGGATAGGCATTGTTGCGATTTACCTCGTATCGGCGGCTTTGGGTATTCGGCTCGCGCTGATGAGGTACTTCATTGTAAGTTTCTTCCTGCCGAGACCGATGCTGATGACGGTGTCGGCTATATTCATGGATCGCGGTTGGTCAGCTCATCTGATGACTGGGCGCACCATATTAATCGGCGCGACGTGATATCCAATCTGCTTGTCTTCTGCCTTGGCCCCGATCGATGTATTGACTAAGCCGTGCGCCATTCTGTTCTGTCGATCAGCTTGCCTGGGGCCGGCTTGGACCGTGTTGACCGGGAAAGGATTGTCGTCTACTTTCATTGGCCGATTGGAATCGGCGAACTTTAGTTTCCCGGCCTCGATTGCCGACTGGATTTGCTGTCTGAAGACTTTGCAGTCGTTGGTGGCGTGGGATGTGGAGTTGTGCCACTTGCAACATTTCTTTCTCTTCAATTCTTTGGCCGACGGGATCACGTGATTTTCAGGCAACTGAATCTGGTTCTCCTTGAGCAGTAAGTCAAAAATCTTGTCGGCCTTGGTGATGTCGAAATCGTATCGTTCTTCTTTGGTCGTCTTTAGCAGCCATTGGCAGACGATGGCCTTTTTGTTCTTGGCCCACTCGGCTGTCGCCACTTCTACGTCATCGTCGTCGGACTCGTAGTCTGATTCGACGACGACCTGAGTTATATTTTTGACAGCCTTCCTGGTGTCTTGGAATCGCTGCTCGTGGGCCGTCACCTTCTGCGCCAAGTGGGCTAAGCTGTCAAAGTCCTGCGCAGAGAATCGCTCTCGGATCGACATGATCAAACCATGAAAGGCCAAATCGGCCAACTGGGCATCCGATAGCACCAGGCTGTAGCATCGGTTCCTCATCTCTCTAAAGCGTTGGATGTATTCCTGGACATATTCGTTGTGTTTTTGCCTGATGCTGGTGAGGTCCGACAACTTCATCTCGTGGTTGCCGGAGTAAAAGTAGCTGTGGAATTGTTTTTCAAGATCGGCCCAGCTCTGAATTGAGTTGTAGGGCAATCAGGAGGACCAAGTAAAAGCCGATCCTGAAAGAGAAAGAGGGAACAATCGGACTCTTAAGGCTTCCGTAGCCGATGCTTCGCTGAACTGTGCCAAGAATCAGCTAACATGCTCATAAGTTGAAACGTTGTCCTGCCCTGAGAACTTCGAAAAATCGGGGATCTTATATCGATTGGGCAATGGGATCCGCTCGAAGTGCTCCGGATAGGGATACCGATACATGTTCCCTGAGTCTTTCGGCTTGAGGCCGAATTGATCGCGCATGACATCTGCAATCAGATCGGCCCAGGTCCGGTTGTCTTGCTGTACTGGCTCATATGGATCATACAGCGCGGGTGCTTGCCGATACAGCGGTGGTGGTGTCTGAGGCCTATAATGATGATCTCGACGGCCTCCTTGGTACTAGTAGTGATGATCAGCGGGAGGCGGTCGATGCGCCGGTGGTGGTGTTGGTGGTCCTGGAAACAGCTATCGGCCACCAGCGTTGTACCGTCTGTTTGGATCAATCGGCTCTGACTGCCGATTGTCGTTGAACATGTTAGTGATATGATCTTGGGGCAGCGGCTGCTGTCAGTTCAGTATAGTAATTGCTGGCCTTGCAGCCGATTCACCTGGGTTTGGCTGACCGAGGACCCCTCCTGGCGCCCCTTGTTGTGCTAGTGGTGGGATCGGCCGATTCTTTGTGACCAACGTTCTGTAACCAGGAAATTGGCCGTCTGTGAAGTACGTCGGCCCCCGTTGCAGCTGGTCGGCTATCTTGGCGTCGACCACAGTAGCGATCATGTTATTGAGAGTGTTGACTAGGATGCTACTTTGGTTGACCAACGCGTGATGGACGGCCGAGTCGATCCGGTCTTGTAGAGAATATATAGCCGAATCGTCTTGTTCCTCGGTCCGCTCCTCCATCTTCTGTTTGCCTTTTGTCTCATTAGAGGAGGATGCCTTAGGGTCGTTCATTTTGAAGTTATATTTTTGGTGCATGGCCCCAGATCTTGTTTGGGTGAAAGATTGCAAGTAGTTAGCCTGGAGCTCTTCCACCATCTTCTTATAATTGGCTTGTTGTTCAGCCGATAACTGCTCCAACTTCACAGGCATGATGTTGCCCTGGGAAACGTTGGGGCTCTTGGAGTCGACCATCTTGCCGGCTGAATCTATGTGTCTGAGTCGAGCCGACGGAGAAAGCCCCACTGGGCATGCCAAGAAGCGTGTTGATGAGAAATTTCTCTCACGCGCTGGCCTGGGAGATCTGCTTGACTCCAGTGCAGGTCCTTCTCGGCTGCCTGTGCTGTGCAGGGCATGCCAGTTGGTTTGATCTGTTAACCAACAAGAAAAACAAGGAAATATGCGTTAAGTGTTAGGTTAGATCCCCACTGGATCGGCTGAGGAAATCCATGAGCATATATATGCTATCCTAAAATATATTTAAGCCAAACGACTGGAATGTATCGGCTATACCGAGACAACATCAGTCGTATAACCTAAATATAGTAAAGGATAATAAATATATGAATCGATAACCTAGCCGATATTGGAAAGCTAACAAGGAATCGGCTAGTACTCCGATGAATCTTATGGAAAGATATCACTCTTGAACCAGATATGCATAGCCTGGGAAGGTCGTCGACTGTCAATGGCGGGCCGATTTCGACTAATAACGTCCGACAAGAATGCGATCTTAGCATGAGAGGCGGTCCTAATATAAATATAATAATAAATATATTAAAAGAAACATATCAAAGCGTATAAGGCCGCTGAAACCCAAGACGTCTCTAAACAATATAAATCTAGCCGAACAGATCATTGGCAATTCTAAAAATGACTTAATAGTTCGAACCCGATGCAACATTAAGTATAAAAAGAAAAACCTGATATTTTGTAGCCGATTTATATCTCTCGAGACGGTGGATATCGCATATAAACCAGCCAACCTTTAGATCTAGCCCTATTGGCTGCAAGTTCTTGACAGAACTAGCCAATGGCAGGATAGATCTAAACATTGGTCTAATTTATATGCGCTATATGATAAATAGTGCGGTACAAACTCCTGAATCTAATGTGTCATTACGATGGAAGCACTAGAAACAGCAGATCATGCCACTAATGACAAGCATTTACCTGGATTTGGGGATCGAAACAATGTAGCCCGTAGCCAAACAAACTGCTCGTCTGAAGAAAAGGGTTGGCGATGCGCCGAAAGTTGGATTGATTGTGATTGTGTTATTTTCACAAGGGGTCTTGGGTCCTATTTATACCCAAGATACAATTATCTGTACAAACCCTGGACTCTATCTAAACTACTGTTTAAAACACGACGTTATCCAGAAAGGACCCACGCTGCATTACAATTAACAGTTTAAACAAACCCCTAAATTACAGATACAATTGCCGTTACAGAACTCTATCCATAGATGGCAATATCATTTAACGTGCAATCTAATAACTGAATCTTCTATTTATCTTCAAACAACTGCACCAGAAATGGTTTTATCTCTTTCGAACCTGCAATCGGCTATTGGCCGCCTTTGTCCGATCCAACCTTAGCCGATCGGCCTCATAGCCGATCACTTCTTCAGCCGATGCGGCCTCTGTTTCTCCACCAAACCAGCCGATCCGATTCTGCTTCGCCTTTGCAGACTTAAGGACTCAACTACCAAATTTCAGTGTTAACACATGCCCCTAAGTCCGTGATATGAAGTGTTACGGATTTGCTTGCCTGTTCAAACTCCCGCTCTTTTCTTGACCTAAATCGCTTCGGCTTCCCCCAAGTGCCCTTTAAATATCCACTTTCCTCGGTCGAAACACCTACGCCTTCAAAGCACACTCAATATCTTCGCACACAAGCCTATGCTTTCTCTCTCCTCTCCGGCAGTTCACCGGTGATTCACCTGCACTCTCCGCCAGAACCCGGCACGCTCCACGGATCAGAACCCATCTTCACCCCCAGCAACCTCAATGGCCTCCACCGCCACCGCGTCAAGCGCCTCCGTCGCGCCAGCCACCGCCGCCGCACCAGCTGTAGCCGCTGCCTCAACCATTGCCGCCGCTCCGGCCGCCGCCATTGCCGAGTTCCCTGAGGTACTCCCACTTAATCCAGAGCTCTTTCTTCATTCGGATTTACTTCTCCAGCCATGTTGCATCCATCTTACGTTCCAATGTTTTTTGGATTAGCACTTTTGCCTTCTTCAGACTGTAATATGCAACCATTCTTAATTATCGCTCTTTCTTTTTTCCTCCCTGAACTGTAGAACCTGTCACGTCAAGTGCTCATCCCCAACTTGACACAAGCAATATCATTTAACGTGCAATCTAATAACTGAATCTTCTATTTATCTTCAAACAACTGCACCAGAAATGGTTTTATCTCTTTCGAACCTGCAATCGGCTATTGGCCGCCTTTGTCCGATCCAACCTTAGCCGATCGGCCTCACAGCCGATCACTTCTTCAGCCGATGCGGCCTCTGTTTCTCCACCAAACCAGCCGATCCGATTTTGCTTCGCCTTTGCAGACTTAAGGACTCAACTACCAAATTTCAGTGTTAACAGAGGGCCGGTATATTCAGCAGCCGATGCATTATGAAGTCCTGGCTCACCACTCCCCTCGTCTCAATCTTATCGGCATAATAGAAGCCGATGGGCAGCTACCCAAGACCGATTTGTCTCGCCGCCGACACCAGGTAATAAAACTCGTAGCTTTTGGCCACTGATCGGCCCTGGTGAATCCCGGTCGACAAGATGCAGGTGGACAGAGCGGCGATGAATAGCTCCCTGCACCTTGGGTTGTCGGCTGAATTAATGTCCTCCGAGTTAAAGTCAGCCGGCAACTCAAACAGTCCCCGGTCCCGGTAGAAGTACCAGCGCGGTTCTCGCGAGACAACCCGTCGTAAAGGGCAATGAACCATTCGGCCAGCAGGTCGGCTGATTGCCTTGAGCCCGCATGAGCAGCTGCTGCTTCTCCGTAGCTCATGCATCTGGTGGTGGTGATCTGGTTGCCGTCTTCATCTTCGATCGGCTCCAGCCTTGGGAATACAACTTTCGTCAGAGGGAGCCGACCGGCTATCTTTTGGGTCGCTAGCACCAGCCAGATCTGTAAGAACCACCAGGGGCCGCCGGTGTTGATTGGAGCGTTGGCGGCTATCTTTGCGGCGGCCTGATGTAGCATCTGATACAAGTAGCCGAGGAGGTACTTCCTCAGCGCAAGCTCGCCCCCGTCGGCCAGGATTTCTGCAACGACATGCCAGTTGGCGGTCGGCCTGCAGCTCAATCCACAGAATAATAACTTTTAAAGCCACATCATCAAAAATGTGGTGTGCTCCCTATGGCGGACTGGTCCGTCCTTCATGTTCTGGGCGATGAAACCGCTCCACCTGCCGATGGCCTTGGTCTTGAACCGATGTTGCCCTTTCGGCTCAAAGTTGTCGGGGTTAGCCGACGACCGGATGTCTAGCCCGGCCGCCATGTACACGTTGGGCTGCAGACTTTCATCGGCCCTTGCCGAAAGATGAAGGCGTTGAAGCTGTCATTCCAGAAATATGATGCAGCCGACAGAAGCGGCTCATCCTTTTCCATGCTGGCAACGGACAGGGCAAAACACTGGGCTATCCTGGCCTCCTCCCACTGAGTGTACTTGGCCGATTGCACTCTTTTCTACCATTCGATCCAGGCTGCGTCTGTGGTCGGCCATGATTTGAAAGTCCCGTTCTAGTGGGCGAGGGATGGCTTGTTGGTGTTGTAAGGGACCCTGTTAGTCTCGGCTATGATGACATCGACTGGATCGGTGTTGCCGATGGGGCCGAGAAAATACCTCCTTTCTTGGGTCAAGCTTGGGATAGCCACTTGATGTGACAGGTGCTACAGTTCGAAAGAGGAAAAAGGTGCTAATCAAAAAACAGCTGAAAACAAGATGAATACGATACGGTTGGGAATATAGCTAGAGAAATGAATCTGAATAAAAGAGTTCTGGATCGCCGGGTGTACCTCAGGGAACTCGATGATGGCGGCGGCTGGTGTGGCGGCGATGGTCGGTGCGGCGGCAACAGCTGGTGCGGCGGCGGTGGCCGACGCGACAGAGGTGCTTGACGCGGCGACGGTGGAGGCCATCGGGGTCGTTGGAGATGAAGATGGGTCTTGATCTGCGAGGGGCGTTAAGATTTGATGAAGGACGCTGGTGAACCGCCGGAGAGGAGAGAGGAAGCGAAAGCTTGTTTGCAAAGGGTTTTGAGTGCGCTTTGAAGGCGTGGTTGTTTCGGCCGAGGCAAATGGCTATTTAAAGGGCACTTGGGGGCAGCCGAAGTGGTTTAGGTCAAGAAAAGAGCGGGAATTTGAACAGGCAACAAATCCGTAACACTTTGTATCACAGACTTGGGGGGCATGTGTTGACACCTAAATTTGGTAATTGAATCCCTAAGTCCTAGCAAGGATGAAATAGAATCGGATCGGTTGGCTTGGCGGAGAAACAGAGGCCGCATCGGCTGAGAAGCGATCGGCCGCGGCCGCCGCCTAAGCTTGAATCGGACAAGAGCGGCCGATAGCCGATTCCAGGTTCAGAAGAGATAAAGTCATTTCTGGTGCAGCAGTTTAAAGATAAATAGAAGATTCGGTTATTAGATTGCGCGTTAAACGATATTGCCATCTATGGATAGAGTCCTGTAACGACAATTGTATCTGTAATTTAGGAGTTTGTTTAAATTGTTCATTGTAATGCGACGTGGTTCCTTCCCAGGATAACGTCGTGTTTTAAATAGTAGTTTAGATAGAGTCCAGGGTTTGTGCAGATAATGTATTTTGGGTATAAATAGGACCCGAGACCCCCTGTAATTATTCAATTCAACACAATCAATCAAACTTCGGTGCATCGCAACCTTTTTTCTTCAAACGAGCAGTTGACTTGGCTACGGGCTGCATCGTTTCGATCCCCAAATCCAGGTAAATGCTTGTCATTAGTGGTATGATCTGTTGTTTCTAGTGCTTCCATCGTAATGACACATTAGATTCAGTGGTTTATACTGCGCTATTTATCATATAGCGCATGTAAACTAGATCAATGTTTAGATTTATCCTGCCATTGGCCAGTTCCGTCAAGAACCCGTGGCCAGTAAGGCTAGATCTAAAGGTTGGCTGGTTTATATGCGGCATCCACTGTCTTGAGAGATATAAATCGGCTACAACAGACCAGGCTATTCTTTTTATACTTAATCTTGCATCAGGTTTAAACTATTAAGTCGTTTTTAGAACTGCCAATGATCTGTTCTATTAGATTTATATGTTTAAGAGACAAGGCGAGTTTCCCATCTTATCTCGCCCTAATATATTTCTTTTAATATATTTATTATTAGATTTATATTAGGACTGCCTCTTATATTAAGATCTTGTTCTTGTCGGACCTCATAAGCCAAAATCGGCCTGCCATCGACAGCCGACGGCCGATTTCTGGGCTAAGCTTCTGGTTCAAGGATGATATCTTTTCATAAGAACCATCAGAGTACTAGCCTATCCATTGTTAGCTTTCTAGTATCGGCTAGGTTATCAATACATATATCTATTATCCTTTATCGTATTTAGGTTAAGCGGTGAATGCTGTCTCGGTATAGCCAATCCATTCTAGTCGTTTGGCTTAAATATATTTTAGGATAGCAAATAAATGCTCATGGATTCCCTCAGCCGATCCAGTGAGGATCTAACCTAACACTTAACGCATATTTCTTTGTATTTCTTGTTGGTTAACAGATCAAACCAATCGGCACAACTGCAGCACAAGACAAAAGGAAGGACTCCGCACCGGAGTTGCGCATCTCCTGTGCCGCGTGAGAGAAATTTCTCGTCAACATATACATAGGCTAATGAGTATCCCTCGAGATGGTGGATACACCATATAACCTAAATCAACCTCCGGATCTAGCTCTATCGGTTGCTATCTTCATGAAGACATTAGCCGATTGAGAGATAGATCTAAACGTTGATCTAGATTATATGTCGCATATGATAGATTAAGCAATTTATAACATCAGGATCAGAGTATCATGATGATGGAAGCACTAACCCCAATAACACAATCCGCTTGTAACAAGAGGTTACCTTGTCTGAAGATCAAGACCCGATGCAGCCCAAGAATGAGGCAAGAACTTGTCAAAAAAGTAAAAACAGAAAGGGTGACGATGCGCCAAAGTTGAATTGAGTTGTTTGTTATTGTCTACATGGTGTTGGGTCATATTTATACCCAGATATACAATGAGTCCGTAATGGACACGATTCCTTTTACAGATTAGATTACAAATATTTCTAATCAAATTGACATTATCTATAAAGGAAACTATACAAAATATCCTAATTTAAAGATACAACTGCCGTTGTAGGACATTATCCATAGATGGCAACGTCTTTGAAGTACTTTGGAAATCGAATCCAATAATTATCTATAAACTTTCCTTCCGGGATTGGTTTCATCTCTTGCTCCCAATCAGAATCGGCTATCGGCTATCCTAGTCCGACTCGAACTCAGCCGACTGGCTCTGTAGCCGATTCGGACTTAGCCAATGCATCCTCTCTTTTCAAGGATCGCACATTTCCTCTGATTCCGCTTCAATCTCTGCTTCAAACTCGGGGATTTGCTTACCAAATTTTGTTGTTAACACTTGCCCCCCAAGTCCGCAATATTGGTAATGTTGCGGATTTGTGCAATCCTATCCTCAGAGAAACCCTATGTTGAGTCTGTTTTGGCCATTACGAAAACTCTTCAAATAACGCCTCGGCCATGCCTAACAAACTCACGCTATCATCTTCACGATCCACAAAACCAATAAACATTCTCGAGCTCTTCGGTGATCCTCTCAGCTCTGCTGCAGCAATCCTCCTCTTCCGGCGACCAAGATCGCGGCAATGGCGGCCTCCGCTGCTCCATCTGGCTCTGCTCCCGTTGAGTTCCCTGAGGTACGCCCCACCGGCCAAATTCTCTCTTTTTCCGCCTTTAATCACAGATCTGAATTCTAAGTTTTTTTAAATCTTGATTCTGCCCTTTTTTCCATTGTAGCACCTTGCGCACCAAATAGTGATTCCCAGCTTAATCAATGACAAAAGATACTTCCTAGGGCCTATCGGCAACAAGGACCCCGCTGAGTTCATCATAGACAAACCGAAAGGGTGCCCTAAAGGATGCAGAACCCCAATTTAAGCCACTGGAACGACACTTTCAAATTGTGGCCTTCGACTGATAAATCCTGGCCCACATGGTACAAAAGAATGCAGCCTAGCAAACATAGCCACTGGGAAGAAATCGGCATAGCGCAGTGCTTGGCCCTTTCAGTAGCCGACAAGCCCAAAGACGAACCATTAGTGTCGGCTGCCAGCTATTTCTGGAACAATACCCTTAATGCCTTCCTCTTCCAGCAAGGCCCAATGACCCCAACCTTAGGCGATGTCTTCATGATAACAGGACTTGACATTATGTCATCGGCTAATCCTAATCAGCTAGACAACAAGGGCCAATTTTCTTTTAAGACTAAGGCAATTGGAGGCTGGAATGGATATGTTACCATGAATATGGGGACCGGGCCCATCAGCGCTAGAGAGCATGCAACGTTCCTCATGATGTGGTTAGAGAAGTTTATCATCTGCGGCTCCAGTTGTGGCCTGACCGCAAATTGGCAAGTAGTAGCCAAAGCCCTGGTCAACAAGACAAAACTTCCTTTGGGCAAATTCTTTATAGGCTACCTCTATCAGACATTGAGCCAAGCAGCGGCCAAGACATCAGTTGATGCATCAATCGGCGCTGGAGGCCCCTGGTGGTTTCTACAGCTGTGGCTTGTACTGCTAACTCAGAAAGTCTCCGGACGGCCAAAACTAGCCGATGCATGCTTCCCTCTCTTAGAACCGACTGAGGATAATGAGGGGAACGAAGTGACCACCGGAAATGTCTGTCCTTCGGGGAAGCTGCAGCTACTCACACCGGATCGTAGCAATCAAGTGAGCTGCTGGCTGAATGGTTCATTTCCTTCTATGACGGCCTGGCAAAGAACAATCGGACTTGGTTTTTCTACGAAGACTGAGTAGAGTTTTGAGTTGGCGATTGAACTAAACATGGATGAAATCAACTCAGATAAATATCCCAAGTGCAGAGAAATCTTTACCATGGCACTCACTCCTTGCATATTGCCGGTTGGGATACATCAGGGCCGAAACATGGTAAAGACTTATGAATTTTATTACCCTGCATCGGCTAGAAGGCAACAAGGCCTTGGGCAGCTGCCCATCGGCTGTTACTATGCCGATAAGATCGAGACCCAAGGGGTGATTGACTCAAAGATCATGATGAACAAACTAATGGAGATAGAGAGCCCACCCCTCAGCAGCATTGGGATCTTGGAGCTGGCCCACAAAAGAAGTGCGGCTTATGATAAGTGGTGGGTGGAGATCAAGCAACACATCTTCCATCAACGCGCCTCAATGTATCTCACCACTCTTCTGCCGGACGAAATCCCTTCTGTGAGTATCTTTACCCTTAAACATTTTCCTTTGAGGAATTGGTTGTCATCATCTTCTAATACTTTAACACTTTTTCCTTTGAAGACGACAGACTCAGATCCCCCCTTAGTGAGAAACTCGGGCATTGCCATCGAGTATCGGCTGGGCCTTATCCCGAATGGTGGCAGCTATGCTCCATCACTCATCAGCTTCAATGCGCCAAAAGTGAGAACGCTGCTCTATGGCCAAACTCGTAAGGCCGTGGCGAGGAAGAAAAGAACCGCCCCATCGGCTGTGGGTCCATCGGCTACACTCACAAAGAGACTGAAGAAATCGAAGCCTGCCTTACCAGCCGATAGCCTGCCCTCTCTCGACCCCAACATAGACGAAGCACTCAACCAAGAGGTCATCGACGAAGAGATCTCCCAAGCCGTTGAAGAGGCGGCGGCATCAAGCAGCTCGACCCAAAGCGCAACTACACCGCCAACCGATGAACAAATTCAAAACACCCCTTCACCCCCAAAGCGACTGGTATGTATCTTTGCCTTTTCAATTTAATCTTCAAATTATAATCATTCGATCCTTGACCAAACTCTTTCTTGTAGTTCAAAAGACTAGCTAGCCAGCCTCCTCGTCCAGCTTCTTCGGTAATCTTCAATTCTATCTTTTCCTTACTTATTTTTACCTGGCCGATCTGTACTGACACTTCTCCCTTGGTAGCCTTCTCAGTCCCCGTCGGCTGCCCCCCATGCGTCAAGCGAGAGAACCCCATTGGCTACGGGTAGCCACCACATTGAAGAAGAACCCACACCAGCTCCTGCTGTCCGAGTAAGCATACTCCTCGTAAGAATTTATATCGGCTATCCATGCTACATTTTGATCACCCAATCTCTTCTGCAGACTCTAGCCGATATGATCCCATTTGATATCAAAGAATTCCTTGGCGAAGAGGAAGAAATAACAAGCCAGGATCAGGCCCCAATAGCCGATGATCTCAAAGAAAAGCTTCAAGACATCCATCATCGACTAGATATTGATGTGGACCAACTGGTCATGGAGTGCGGGCCAATCAGAGCACGCTTCAACGATGTCCAGAGTCAGCTCCCCGAAGAATTGGCCGAAACACTTTCCTAGGTCGCATACATCGATCTACATCAATTCAAGTTGGAACAGGCCATGCAAAGAATGATCGAAAGACAAGCCCAAGCCGACTTGACGGCTACGAACAATGCCACTCTACAGAATCTCATAACTGAAAAGGCCAAGTTGGATGAGCCGGCGGCTGGTCCATCTGCTACTCAGATAGAAATTGACCAGTTGGAAAAAGAACAAGCCAATCTGGAGGCAAAACTGGAGCAGTGCAAGGCTAACATTGCCAAGAAGAAACAAGTATTAGCTGATCTCCCCAAGGCCACTGAAGAGCAAAGAGCTACGATGACTTCCACAACCAAGTTCTTGGGAGATTTAAACAAATCGGCTAAGGTGATCCCGGGCACCGAGGCAGAAGATATCGCCACAGTCAATCAGATCAAAGCCATCAAGCAGAAGGTGATGTCGGCTATCCAAGACTTCCTCGGAATGTAATAGGGCTAGTTTCCAAAACTTTTTGTCTTAGCTTGTACGTATAACCTTTGTAATCGGCTTGCTGCGCTTTAAATATCTATCATATGCCCTCTGCCGATTCCCTCAGTCTTCGCATCTTGAATGCCTTAAAAAAATTTTAAAGCCTGAAAAATTTTGAAGTCCTGTAATTCTGATTTCTGACTTTGTATTTGAAGTCCCTCTGATTTTGATTTCTGACTTTGTATGGTATATGCCCCCTTAATTTTCTCAATGTTGCCTTCAACATTGATAAAATTATAAGATAAAACCACCCAACACCTGTTGGCTAAACTCAGCCGATTTGAAAAATCAGAGGGGAAAAAACTTAGAGTGCAAATGTTCTAAAGGCAATGTGTATAGTCTCACAACACATCGGCTAACATGGGTCTACAAGGACTTAGTCAAATCATGAATTGATCCAAACGCTGGGATAGTATTTCTTCAAATATTTGCCATTAAGAGCTCTTTCAAATACTTCTTTGTCCAATCCTTCTAACAGTTAGGCTCCTTTAGAGACACATCTGTGGATCTTGAAAGGCCCTTCCCAATTAGGTGACCATTTATCGAATTTGTTATCTCTTGTACCAATCGGCAGTATCAATTTCCAGACTATCTCGCCTTCTTCAAAAGACTTAGGCACAATTTTCTTGTTATAATGACGATCCACTCGTTCTTTATCTCTAGTCACCTTCTCCAAGGCACGCATCCTTGACAACACTAGGTCTTCGGATTCATCCACCATCAGATTATAATAGTCATCGGTTGTTAACTGGTCCTGTAACTGAATTCTCCTTGAGCCGATGATATTTTCCCATGGCAAAACCGCTTCGTGCCCGTAGACTAACTTGTAAGGAGGCACCTGGATTGATCCATGACAGGCCATCCGATAAGCCCATAGTGATTCGGCCAATCAGTTATGCCATTGCTTTGGGTATTCAGCGATCTTCCTCTTTATTAGCTTGATTAAACTTTTGTTGGAAGCTTCAGCCTGTCCATTAGCCTGGGCATAATAAGGTGAAGAATTTAACAACTTGATCCCCATGTTGTCGGCAAATTGAACAAACTCGTCGGAGACAAAGATAGACCCCTGATCTGTAGTAATAGTCTGAGGGACACCGAATCTGTAAATGATATGCTCCTTGACAAACTCGACTGCATCCCCGGAATCAACCTTCTTTAATGGAATTGCTTTCATCCACTTAGTAAAATAATCAATTGCCACCAATATAAACTTGTGTCCCTTTCTCGAGGGTGGATTGATCTGGCTGATCATGTCGATTCCTGTCGAAACTCGGTTTCGGCAATAGAATTTTGGGGGTGCAGTCAAGATCACCAAGCTCGATGGGTTAGGTGGAGAACAAAGATTTAGACAGGTTCAGGCCCTCTCGTGAGGTAACACCCTACTCCTATTTCGAGGATTCGATCCGCCGAGTGTCTTTATTGATCTCAAGATCTCTAACTTAGAAAACTCATATCCCTCAAGGGACGCCCCTTACCCCCCTTATATAGTCTTGGGAGGTGGGCTTACAGATCGAAAACCCTGTCCTACTCTAAGTCGGTTTCCTCAATCTTACCAAACCATGACTATAGGCCGTTGCCTTATCTCAATCGGCAACGTAGCACCCAAGTCATAGTTGGTTTACATATTTGGCAGGCGCAACCTATCCCTATCTCCAGTCGGACAAGCTTGCCATGTGGATATCCGATTGCCATAATCTCCACAGTAGCCCCCGAGTCCTTTTAAGTCGACGAGACAACTCAGCTTCAAACCAAGACAGTATACAGCCAAAAACCTCTTTGGCTGAGTGCTTCTGGCGCTGAGTGATTCCATCATCTCTGCCTGAATCTTTCGAGTGGCTCCAAAGACTGTGAAGGGCTGGAAAACATCCAAAAAATTCTCAAAAATAAATATCTAGGTGCATCTCCTGATGCACCTAATTAGGCGTAGGCCCCGACTGTGTAATTAGCCAAAAACAGACCAAACATACAACCAAGAACTATAAAGAATCATACTCATACAAATGCTTAGCTCATGCTAAAGCAATTAAAAAAATCCCATTACTCGGCAAGCTCACGCTCGTCCGAGTGAATGTGCCCGAGTCATCTCAGAACAAATAACTCAATCAACCCTCGTGGGGGAAAAGCACTCGGTAAGCTCATGCTTATCTGAGTGAAGCTACCCGAGTCATCTCGGATCAAATATTTTATTTCATCCCTCATGGGTAAATAAGTTTTTCAATCATCTGAAAAATATGACCAAAAATATTTAAATAGCTCTTGCCATAACATTGGTCTCAATCTATAAAGATCTTCACCAAGGTGGAAAAATAGCATTGATATAATCACTTAATCAAATGCTAAAGAACCAAACAGCCCTTGTCATAGGGGCAGCTATAAAAAGCTTAGCTGTTTGTCACCTTTCAAATTGCATCGTGCTAGCTTCTCATGAAGTCAAGCAAACCGCGGTATGAAAGGATTTCCAAAGGTATAGGGCACTCAGGCACGTGCATATTGCCAAGGCAAATCTGCTTAAGTTCATCCACTTAAGTCCCTAAGGACATGCGTCAAGCCACACCTTAGCTGGGCCGCAGGTCTTTCATGGGCTCGGCCCAATCATGAGAAAACCTAGTGCCACCCTCAAATCTTCTACAAAGCCTCGAGGTCATCCCCGCCACTTCGTCTTCCCAAAAATTTCCTCTTTTCGCAGTACTGTTCATCAGCTCCCTGCGGAAAACCCTAGACTCGCGTGCACCCAAATCCGTTGATCCAGGAGCTCGCCCTTCGCCACAAACTAGCCTCCGCATCCAGCTTTTCAGACCCCCATCTCAAATCCCCATCCTTTTAGCCAGATCTGCTCCCCACACAAACCACATTCATGGCGGATGAGAGGAAAATCCCTTTCGAGCAATGGACCACTTCGGATGTGAGGGAATCCATCCTCAAGGAGATGGTGAAGCACGGAGTGCTTCC
Source organism: Oryza australiensis (assembly GCA_019925245.2). NCBI lineage: Eukaryota > Viridiplantae > Streptophyta > Magnoliopsida > Poales > Poaceae > Oryza > Oryza australiensis. The sequence goes on from JAIFGZ020000436.1 coordinate 3,086,122, forward strand.
TCCCAAGGAGATCGCGGGCTGGCGCCCGGCGGCGGGTGAGGAGTTTCCTACCCTGAACACCTGAGGAGTTTCTTTTACTATGGTTTCAACCTCCCCACCTCCGAGTTCTTTAGGGGGCTTCTGGATTATTATGGCCTTCGACTCTATCATCTGAACCCCAAATCCATGCTTCACATCGCTCTTTTCATCCACGTGTGTGAAGCCTTCCTTGGCATTCTTCCCCACTTCCAACTCTTTCGTCGCATGTTTTACCTCAAACCGCATCCGAATAAGGACCATCCATGCGTCGTTGGTGGAGCGGGTTTTCAACTCCGCGGATCCCTCCGCAAGGAGTACTTTTCTCTTCCCTTGAAATCCTCCAACAAGGGTTGGCATGCAGGCTGGTTCTATATTTCCAATCTCGAGCCCAGCCTGCCGAACTTCGTTGGCCTTCCCCCTGTGCCTAAGCATACCTGGAGCACTGTGCCAGTAGCCCAAGATTGGGATGAAGCCAACAAGTTACTAGCGAAGATCCTGGAGATGAAGCAAAAAGGTCTTCGTGGCGAGCATATCACTCGGCACTTCATCAGGAGCCGACTGGCACCGATCAAGGAGCGATCGAAGCCTGCCTTCGAGTATGAGGGCGAGAGAGACACCAATCGGGAAGACCGTAACTCCCTCAGCTTCGAGATCCTGAAGATCCGGATGTACAAGGTCTTCTCGACTGGAATTACAGTCGAACGCAGCCTCGTGCTGCTGGTCCTTCCCTTCAGTCTCTATCGACGTCCTCCTCCGGTAAGCCGACTGAGCTCTTTTTATTGTCTCGCAATCTTGATGTCATAACTCTTAATATTGTGAGAATATTTCTTGTATGAAAATGCTTCCATTATTTCAAAGCCATACAAGGTTCCTCATGATGACTACCGCTTCGCGTTGCCAAGAAGCCGACCGGTGGAGTGAAGATCCAGGACGATCCAGCCGGGAAAAGGGCGGCCCCGAGTGATGACATCAGCAAACGGGCAAGCAAGAAAAGGCTCGTCATCGATGACTCGGACGATGATGTCCCAGCCCCTCCAGCCGAAGCAACGCCTCCAAGGCCGTCACCGAAAGCGGCGCCGAAGATCCGCCGATCATCCAGGTACGCCTTATGACTGACGTTAAGCGTTTTGTTGAAAATTTCTTTGTCTTCATTCCGACTGAGCGCGTCGTTTGTTTGCCAGGAGGCCCCAAGATATTGACCCTGCTAGGAAAAATGAAAGGCCTACGCCAACTGCCACTTCCGAGGCGTCCAAGCCCGCGGAACCAAAACCCCGGAGCCCTCTCCCGAGCGAGAATGCTCCGGGTGAAAAGCCCTCCCCTCCAAGCAAGGATATCCTGAGGAGGGAGCCCCGACCGTCGCCAGACACCCCGACCGGAAGCCGCCGGCCGTAGAAAAGCCCTGTGCCGCAGCTCAAAAGCTCCCGATCAAGACCGCCGGTCAAAAGTCAAGGAAAAGACCACCAGCCGCTCCAGCCAAGGATTCGGCCACCAAAACCGGTAAATATTGAATTAACATCTCATCTTCAATCTTTGATTTGACTCTTTTGCATCTTCATCTGTTCCTCCTGATCTATCAGCCACAGTAGAAGAAATCCCCAGGTTGCAATCTTCTGAAACCTGGGTCCCTCCGATTAAGATCGAGTGGCGAGATTCAGAAGGCCAAAGGCAGGGCATCATCTTGGATAAGCAAGCGGAAAGCGAGGAAAGGGATGCCCTCATCAACAGCCTTAATGAGGCGACTCGGCTACTCAACGTAAGCCTTGATCCTTTCCTCGTTGTAGTATTGTCATTCCACTTCGCCGCCCAACTTCGCTCGCACGCGAAGAGTACCGCGGCCGATGGCCAAGTCCAAGGCGCTCGAGAAGCTGGTCCTGCATCTAAACTCCCTGGAGGACATCCAACAGAAGTTGAAGACCACTCGAGAAGAGGTCGTGTCAAGGGAGGCAGCCCTGAGGAGGGAAATAGCCGAGCTCCGGGAAGAAAACCTCGATCTCCGGCGTTCAGTCGGGAGTAAGCCTAACCCCTCGGTATCTTTATGACCTCTCGTGTTGATTTAGGTTGCCGACAACCTCTCTTTTGTAGAAAATTCATCGAGGTCCACTTGCTTCGACCCACTGGAAGGGATCAACCTCAGCAAGGCCGAGCTGGAGGCCGAGTTTGAAGGTAAGCTTCTTTGAAGTAACATTCTTTGTGCTGCTTTGTCTTCAGTATTTTGCGTGATCATGTTCTTTTGGCAGCTTACAAAGTCAAGACCCGAGCTCAATATGACGTCTTACTTGAGAGGGTCAAACAAGCTGGAAGGGTCCGAGAAGATGTAGCGAACGCGGCAACGCCGATCCTGCTGTCTTTGTTCCACCATGGAGTCGGGACCAGCTCACTAGACCCAGTTGAGGTCTTCGACAAGCTTAGGCGAGCCCCTGACCAGTATTTAACCAACATTTCTGAGGCGGCTGTGATGGGAGCGGGCTTCGCCCTTGCACAAACGAAGTCACTCTACCCTCGAGTGGACGTGGATTCAGTCGGGGAGGGCTTCGCTGAGGGAACTTCAGATGAGCAGGCCCTTGACTTGATTAGTGAGGCACAGGAATCGGCCAAAAAGGTAGCCTCCGATGTAGTGAACCACTTCCGGCCTTGATTTGTCTTGTAAACATTGTCTTGTAAACATTGTATGATTGTGACGTTCTGATTTAGACTTGCTAATGTTCAGTTTATTTATGCTAATGCCCTGATCTGAGTTTTTATGTGAAATTTCTTAAGTAATTTTCGTCCAACTATCACCGAGCCTAAGCTCGATTAGGTCATCAAAAAATTCTCAGTCCTTAAACACTGAACTCAAATCAAGGAACATTAAACAATGATAAACCGAATCATGCGCAAAAGTTGATGAGGACAACTATGCTTTATTGACATGTGTACAGCCCCCGACTGCTAACTCAAGAAGTCATCCTGCTTGAGGTTGGCAGTCAAGAGAAACATGAAACTTAAGTCAGTTTAAGCATAGAATCGTCGAAGATGCTCGATGTTCCAAGAGTTCTCCACCATAGATCCGTCTTCACGCTTTAGTCGATATGCGCCTGGCCGAGTCACCTCAGCGATTATATATGGTCCTTCCCATAAGGGGGATAGCTTGTGATGGTCCTTGGTGGCTTGAATCTTGCGTAGAACCAGATCGCCAACGATAAAAGCTCGTGCTCGAACGATGCGACTGTGGTATCGTCTGAGCCCTTGAAGATATTTTGCCGACTGGATGAGGGCTACCTCACGGGCCTCTTCCAGTCGGGTGAGGTCATCCACTCGGTCTGGGTCATAGCATTCATCGTTGAAACTGCGGACTCGGAGGGATTCATACTCCATCTCGTTTGGCAACATGGCTTCTGCACCATAAAACAGAAAGAAAGGAGTTTGGCCGGTAGCCCGACTGGGTGTGGTCTGCAGAGACCATAGAACCGAGGGGAGCTCTTGAACCCACTTGCCTGCGTAAGGATTTAGGCGATCGAACACGCGGGCCTTGATGCCTTGAAGGACCATGCCATTAGCACGCTCGACTTGTCCATTGCTTTTGGGATGTGCAACTGACGCATAACAAATTTTGATTCTGAAGTCTTCGCAGAATTCCTTGAAGATGCCTCCTGTGAATTGAGTCCCATTGTCGGTTATGATTCTGTTTGGGATGCCGAAGCGGTGCACGATGTTGAGGATGAAGTCCCGTGCCTTGTCAGCAGTAATTGTGGCAACCGGCTTGGCTTCGATCCACTTGGAGAACTTGTCGATTGCGACGAACAAGTGTGTGAATCCTCCTGGAGCCTTCTTGAACGGACCGACCATGTCTAAGCCCCATACCGCAAATGGCCAGGATAATGGGATTGTTTGTAGCTCTTGGGCTGGGACATGGCTCTGTCGGGCGAAGAATTGGCAGCCTTTACAGGTTCGTACCACTTTGTCCGCGTCGGAGACCGCGGTAAGCCAGAAAAAACCTTGTCTGTAGGCTTTGCCCACCAAGGTGCGTGCGGCCGCGTGGCTTCCGCATATGCCCGAGTGGATGTCATGGAGTAGCCGTCGTCCTTCCTCGGGTGTGATGCACCTCATCAGATTCCGGAGGGACTTCTCTTGTACAGATCGGAGTCAACCATGACGTAAGCTTGGCAACATCGTCGGACACGTTCGCCTCATCCCGGTCTTCCCAGCTCTTTGCCGTGTTAAAAATTTGACGAGTGGTGTCCTCCGCGGCGTCAATCATGGTGACTTCGTTTGCAGCTTGTTCGTTGGGAATTGGTTTTGCCACAACAGTTGGCTCATAGAGGTGCTCGACGAAAACATCTGTTGGGGCGGCTTCACGTTTGGACCCGAACTGCGCCAACTCGTCAACGGCTTCGTTGTTGTGTCTTAGGACGTGTGATAGCTCGAGTTCGTCAAACTTGTCTTCAAGTTTGTGAACCTCCTGTCGGTAGGCCTCCATGGTGTCGTTTAGATAGGACCAGTCTTTCATTACTTGGTTCACGACCAGCTGGGAGTCCCCCTTCACGACGAGCCGACGTATCCCGAGTGAAACTGCGAGCCGCAGTCCATGTAGCAGGGCTTCGTACTCGGCGACGTTATGTGAGGCGGAGAAGTGGAGGTGGAGGACGTATCTTGGCCTTTCCCTAGTCGAGGAGATCAGCACAACTCCTGCTCCCAAGCCGGTGATCCTCTTGGATCCGTCGAAGTGCATGGTCCAATATTGAAGGTCTTCCCGGGGTACATCTTCTTGCTGTTCGGTCCACTCGGCCAAGAAATCCGCCAGGGCTTGTGACTTTATGGACGTCCTCGCCTTAAAAGTTAAGTCCAGCGGCATCAGCTCCAGGCCCACTTTGTGATGCGCCCAGTTGCCTCCCGGTTGTGGATGACATCGCCGAGTGGGAAGGAAGTGACGACGGTGACCGAGTGACCCTGAAAATAGTGTGCCAATTTCCTCGCGATCATCAGAACACCATATAGCAATTTTTGTACCTGAGGGTAGCGAATTTTGGCTCCTGCCAATACCTCGCTAACAAAATAGATCGGCCTCTGAATCTTCTGAACCCGCCCTTCTTCGCGCTCGACCACGAGGACCGTACTAACCACTTGGTGAGTGGCTGAAACGTACAGCAGCAAGGGCTCCTGGGGCTAAGGTGAGGCTAGGACGGGCGACATCGTAAGGAATTCTTTAAAATCTTCAAAGGCCTTATGGGCTTCCATGGTCCATTGGAAGTCATCCGTTTTCTTCAGCAATCTGAAGAAGGGCATGCCTCGTTCGCCGAGTCGAGAGATGAATCGGTTTAGCGCCGCCATGTAGCCAGTGAGCTTCTGGACACCCTTTTGATTACTTGGGGGTTTCATGTTCAAGATAGCGTTGATCTTTTCTGGATTGGCTTCAATGCCACGATGTGACACCATGAAGCCGAGCAGTTTGCCTGATGGGACGCCGAAAGTGCACTTCTCCGGGTTCAACTTCATTCTGAAGGCCCGAATATTTGCGAAGGTTTCTTCTAGGTCAGCAATCAGGTCTTCTTTCTGCTTGGTCTTGATGACGACATCGTTGACATAAGCTTCTACGTTCTTGCCGATTTGCGTCTGAAAACACCTTTGGATCATGCGTTGGTATGTGGCGCCGGCGTTCTTCAGGCCGAAAGGCATGGTGACATAGCAGTAGGCCCCAAACGGCGTGATGAATGATGTCTTCAGGCAGTCGGATTCTTTCAAACTGATCTGGTGGTAGCCCGAGTAGCAGTCCAAAAAGCTCAGGAGTTGGCAGCCGGCTGTTGAATCTATGACTTGGTCGATGCGAGGTAGCCTGAATGGATCTTTGGGGCAGGCTTTGTTGAGGTCGGTGTCGAGGAGTGTGAGGGCAGCGACAGCGTTCTGCTGTGGCGTCTGAAAGATGTTGGTGTTGTGGACTCGTGTTTGAAGTATAGCCTCTTGGTGCGGACCGTCCGGCTGCCCTCAGATCCTGCTTTCTTCTGTCGGTTTCCTCCTTGCGCTTCTTCTCTTCTTCCGCCAGCTTGCGCTCTTGCTCAAGTCTGGCTCGTTCTTCTTCTGCGAGCCTACAGGCCATGGCTGAGTCGGTCTCGGCCACCTCAGCCATGAGGACGTCGAAGCACCTCGGCTCGTGGTCCTTGTCGCAGTCGGAGTCGTTGGCTTCGTCCGAGGGGATGCCGTAAAGGTCGTCAAAGCCTGAAGAGCTGAGGTATTCGTCAAGCTCCGAGGATGAGCATGACCCAAATGGTTGGAGGATGACCGCGACTTCCCTTGGGCCTGGGTTGTTTGGATCTGGATCGTTCCAGTCCGAGTCGTAGCTTGATGGCGTGGACTCCTCCGAGTGGGTCGACCTCGACTCGGGGGAGAGAAGCTTGCAGTAGATCTCAGCGGCGTTTGGTAGTCCAAACGACGCCGAGAGGATTTCTCCCGAGTAGATTGGTTCCGACGGGGAGGTGAAAAGACAGCTGTAGATCTTGGCGGCGTTCGGTAGCCCGAACGGCGCCGAGTGGATCCCTTCGTCAGAGTAGATGGACTGCATCTTGGAGCTCAAGATCTTGTCGAAGATTTTGGCGTTGTTCGGCAGCCCGAACGACGCCGAGTGGGTTTTCCCTCCCGACTGGTCCGAATCCGAGTCGAAGGAGGAGAACTTGTTGAAGTCATTGGCGGCGAAGTCGTCGAAGCTTGAAGAAGATCCCATCGTGCTTGCCGGCGAGATTGTCGAAGAAGTCTTGACGCGCGGGCCCCTACCTGGCCGGCTCTGAACGACCAAGGCTTGATGATAGGATTCATAGCCGATGCTGGTGCCCTCTGGATAGCTCCAAACTTCTGACAATCCTAACAGCCCTTATAATACCTGAAGCAATCTTTCAGCATAGTCGGCTAAAAATACCAGCTCTCCGAAGTTACCACTTCATCTTGTGAGCCGATTGATGAGTACCACAAATCCCTTCATGCACCTCTCCTATGGCCACTTTGGCTTGATCTGTACTTAGGCACTTGAGTTGTACGCCATCAATCGTCCCATAGTATAGATCATCATTGAGCAAAACGTATCTGCGTGGAAGGATTCTGCAGATAGTCGTAGACGTCATACCTCCAGTCGTCGACTGAGATGGTTGCAATCTCTACTTCAATTTCTCTTGTCATCGGCCTGTAGCCAGATGCCCCTTGAGCCAAATCATTTGCTTCCGAATTCTACTCTCTAGGGATGTGCTTTACTAGCCGAAAACTATCCATCAACTCTCGACGTCTTTGATGATAGACCATCAGCGCATCGTTCTTGCATTCATATTCACCCGACAGCTGGCTCATGACCAACAATGAATCACCCATTATTTAGATTGCATCGGCTTCGACTTCCTTTAACAGTTGTAATCCTTTGAGAACGGCTTCATATTCGGCTTGATAGTTTGTGGCATGGGGCGTGATGGTAAAAACGAACTCAAAGCTTGCCCCCTGGGAGAGATTATCACCAAGCCAATGCCGCATCCGTTCGTGCAAACTGATCCATCGAAAGTCAACTAAGCTGATTGAGTCGTCTCTGTGCTCCACGATTAAATTGGCTATGGCTTGCCCTTTCACTGCCTTGGGCGCTTGATACCTCAAATTGAACTCTGTTAAGGCAAATATCCACTTTCCAACTCGTCCTTTCAGAACTGGAGCCAATAGCATATATTTTATCACATCGGCATTACAAACTACGGTGCACTCGTTGGATAACAAATAATGCCTCAACTTCGTACATGAAAAATATAGGCATAAGCATAACTTCTCCATAGGAGAGTACCTTGTTTCTACATCTAGAAGTCTTCTCCTAAGATAGAAAATTGTTTTCTCCTTTCCTCCGACTTCCTGAATCAAAACTAAGCCAGTAGACCTCTCATCGGCCGATAGATAGAGCTTGAACAACACTTCCTTTTACAGAAGAATCAATACTGGAGGTGAGCTCAGATTATCCTTGATGTCGTCCAAAGCTTTTTGCTGCTCTGCCCCCCAAGTAAATACTTGATCGGCTTTTAGCCGTAGTAAAGGTGTGAACGGCTCTATCTTCCCGGATAAATCAGCTATGAAGTGCCTGATGAAGTTAACTTTGCCAATCAAGGATTGCAGCTGTTTCTTATCCTGAGGAGGTTGAATAGTTTTGATCGCGTTGATGCTCCTTTATGTCACCTCAATCCCCCTCTCGTGCACAAGAAAGCCCAGGAATTGGCCAGCCGATACGCCAAATGCGCACTTTGTGGGACTCATCTTCAGGCCGTATTTTTTGGTTCTCTCCAAGACCTTCCGTAAATCGGCTATGTGTTCTTCCACTTCCCTGGATTTGACAACGACATCATCAACGTAGATTTCCACCAGGAAGCCGATTAGGTCGTGAAAGATGTAGTTCATGGCCCTTTGATATGTAGCCCCAATATTTTTGAGTCCAAAAGTCATGACAACCCACTCGTATAAGCCGATCGCCCCTGGGCACCTGAAAGCTGTCTTACGGATATCCTCCTCGGCCATAAAGATATGATTATATCCAGCGTTGTTGTCCATAAAACTTATGATTTTGTGGCCGGAAGCTACATCCACTAGCAAGTCAGCTATAGGCATGGGGTATTCGTCCTCAGGGGTGGCCTTATTTAAATCTCTGAAGTTGATGCACACCCTAAGCTTGCCATTTTTCTTGATTACTAGGACTATATTAGAAACCCATTCTGCATATCGGTAGGGCCGAATGAAACCAGCATCATACAGCCGAGTGATTTTGACTTTAATCACATCATACATATCAGCTTTAAACCTCCGGGGAGGCTGTTTGTATTGTCGATATCTAGGTTTGATGGGGAGCCGATGTTCCACAATCGATCGACTAAGACTAGGCATCTCAAAATACTCCCAAGCAAAGCAATCTTTATATTCCTTTAATAAGTCAATAAGCTTGGTCCTAAAATAAGAGGACAAATTTTTACTAATATATGTTGGCCTAGGCCTATCTCTTGGACCTATATCGACTTCCTCAAGCTCGTCAGCCGACATAAAACCTTGCCCCAGCTTGTCATCGAGATCATCCACGGTGTCCTTTGTGTAGACGCTTGAGCCCTCCACGACGCCCTCAAAGTAATAATTCAGGCTCTTCATCTCCAATTGGCTGTATATCAGAATTGGACACCTTTAGAAAATCGGCCTGCCATACTTTGCCAGACAGGCAATCAATGCCGTCGATTTCTCATAACGTTAAGTTGGTGTTTGCCACATTAACTGACCTATTGGCCGGCACGACTTTCTATCTTGTCGCCTTGCCACTGGACTAAGCTTTGATGCATTGTAGAAGGGATGCAGCAGTTGGCGTGGATCTAATCCCTTCCGAGCAGCAGGCTGTAAGATCCCTTCCCGTCGATGACAAAGAATGTTGTGGGCACGGTTTTGCTACCGACGGTTAGCTCGACATTGAGAACTCCCTTGGCCTATGATGGGTTTCCGCCAAAATCCTTGAGCACTATGTTTGTCTTGATCAAGTCATCGGCTCCTTTGCCCAGCTTCCTGAAAGTAGCATAAGGCATGAGATTAATGGCCGCTCCCCCATCGACCAGCATCTTCGACATCAGCTTCCCATTCACAAATCCTTTAACATATAGGGGCTTCAGGTGCCGATTTTCAGTCCCCTTGGGTTTTTCGAATATGGCCGGTTCTAGGGACAGCACTAGCTTGGCCAAGGTGTCTTCGACAGTATCTGCATCGGTTTGGGCAGCCTCAAACTCGACTGGCAATATGAACACTATGTTGACCGATGTAGCAGCTACACTTTTCCCTTTAGCCACTTTCTTGGCTTGGTCAGTTGGATTCCCATTGGCTGGGGTAGCATCCTTCTTTATGCGCCATTGTCTCCTTGGGCGGTTTTGTTCCTTTTTCTTCTTCAGCCGATAGTCGATCTTGGCCTGGACTTCTTTCAGCTGACCCTAGCTCTTTAGTCGTTGCACCTTTCGCTTTTGTGTTTTTGTGAAAAATGTCGGAAGGGCACCATTGAAGGTTGGCGATCTGTTCTTCCTCGTCTCCCAAGTCTTCTAGAAAGAAATCTTGATGGATGGGGCCTAGCCGTTGATGAACAGACCCCTTCTTTTGATTGAGCTGAACCGCCCTAGGTATAAATCGGCTGGAGCTCTTGGCTGCTTGGCCCTCATGCCCACTGCATGCCGAGCAGTCTTGGATTGAAGGCAATCTCATCCCCTGTTCCCAGCAAAACTTGAAGAAGTCACAGCTCCAATGGGGATCGAAGCCATCAGGCCGCTGCCGATAAGCCCCCTCTTGCCGATCGTACCTCCTCGAATGTACTTTGTAGACCCTGTCGGTCTCCTTTTCCTCATGTCTCTTCATGAATCTGACCAGGCTGTCTGTCTTTCATGGACGAGGATCAGTCGATCGACGATTGGCACATACCATGTTAATGGGAAATGAATCAAGTTTTGTCGGCTTCTCGAGGTGCTCGTGGTAGTCCGTGCCAGTCCTTTCTTCTCCATATCCCTGCCGGGACCCGACTAAGCTGTCCGTCATTCTGGGCTGCCAATCAGCTTGTCTTGGACTAGCATAGACCATGTTGACGGGAAAGGGGTTGCCAACGACCTTCATTGGCTTTGCCGAATCTTCAAATTTGATTTTTCCCGCTTCTATAGCCGACTAAATCTGCTGGCGGAACACCTTACAATCGTTGGTACTATGAGAGCCGGTGTTGTGCCATTTGCAGTATTTCCTTTTCTTCAATTCCTCGGCCAAGGGGATGACATGATTGGTCGAGAGTTGGATTTCCTTTCCCGAAGCAGCAGATCAAAAATCTTATCGGCTTTAGTGATATCAAAATCGTATTTCTCTTCTCTAGCCGATTTTTTCAACCACTAGCATGTTATCGCCTTCTTATTCTTAGTCCATTCGGCCACTGCTACTTCAGCGTCGCTGTCGCTTGAATCTGAATCTGAGGCGTAGGCGACGTGCCTGAATTTATTGAATGCCTTCTTGGCCTCTTGAAAGCGTTGTTCATGCGCTGTCACTTTTTGGGCCAGATGGGCCAAGCTCTCGAAATATTGAGCCGAAAACCTTTCCCTTATAGGCGCCAAGAGGCCATGGAAGGCTAAATCGGCTAGCTGCAAATCTGATAACACTAGGCTATAACACCGGTTCCTCATATCCCTGAAGCGCTGAATGTAGTCTTGAACTGATTCCTCGTGCTTCTGCCTAATGCTGGTAAGGTCCGACAGCTTCATTTCATGCGTGCCGGAGTAGAAGTAACTACAGAATTGCTTCTCGAGATAGGCCCAACTCTGTACAGAGTTGTAAGGTAGCGATGAAAACCATATAAAGGTCGATCCCGAAAGAGAGAGCAGAAACAATCGCACCCTGAGCGCGTCTGTAGCCGATGCCTCTCCACATTGGGCCAAAAATCGGCTAATGTGTTCGTACGTTGAAATGTTGTCCTGCCCAGAGAATTTGAATAATCCGGCACCATGTATGTCACGCCCAGAAATTCAAACCTGAATTTTCAGACTATTTTGTGTATTTAATCCCTGTCCAGGCATCAACCAGGGTATACAAAATGACAAATCAATACACAGGTCCATACGTATAAATAAAGCGTATAAATACTTACAAAGAGGCACTTATTCCTCACACCCAAAAAGGGGACAGCAGCGGAAATGAAGGACGATCCTAGCGGGGCTTCAGCTCCACTCCACAGGCAAACTCAACTGGGGTCTGAGCCTTGGTCCTCTAGCACCAGCTTCATCTTGGAAGCACCACACTTCTGAAGGGGGAGAGATTGCAAGGCTGAGTACAACCACGTACTCAACAAGCCACACCAAGGAATGCAGGAATGCAAGGGAAGGCAAGGAGAGGTTTGGGGCTACTTTGCGGAAAGGCGGTTGCAAAACACTTTATTTTGGAAACTGGGAAAACTGTTGAGTAGTTAGGTCAATATTAATTCTCCACTGAACAACGTTATCCCCACGTTGAACAGGCCCAACCAATTCCCACCTGGTCTAGTCCGAATTATTAAGACAAATTATTAAGGTGGGACTAATCACGGTGAGCTCGGTTGATCGTCCCATTACCGCGGGCACGGCTATTCGAATAGTTTTACTCTGATCAGAGGTGTACAACTGTACCCAAAGGACACAGCCCCACGACGCGGTCTCCTGTGCGCCGGAATACCACCATGGTACCCCGAAAAGGAAACTGTGATAGGACCTTTCGTATAACCCCCCACTAACCAAGCGAACCCCACCAAGGTTTCGCCCCCACTCCCGTGCCTGGGATGTGGGCAGCCCCCCGAGTGCCTCGGTGAATCCGGTAGCCCAGCAACCCTTAAACCGGGGCCGACTGAAACTCTATCACGCTCACCCTTGCCGATGGGTTCGTCAGCTAGGAGAAGCTACACTACGGGACCCACCTTACCCATTTCGGCTTGTGGTTTGCATGGTCATTCTCCCGACGGGTCCCGTGAACCGGTCCTTAATTGCCATGGATGCGACAAGCCAAAACCATGCACCCACAGCCCACCATTTAGTCATATTTTAGTTAGAATATTATGACCAATAAAACATGGCCAGGTGTTCCGAGCTTGCAGCTCATCTGAACTAATTATGGATAGTGTGATTATCTCATTTAGTGAGCTAGTGGTAATTAAGCATGGCTAAGCATATAATTATAGCGAAAGTCACGTAAGTGACTAAAGCTAGTCAAATTATCACCCAATGATTGACAAAGGACGGATATCAAAAGGGTATGGCACAAGCAAACAGATAGGTAATCTCATCATTTAATTTAATTCACAAAACATGCAATTTTATTTGTAAACAGTAAAACATTTGTAAAATAGGTTCAGTATGCTTCAAGGGGAGTGTGACTTGCCTTGTTTCTTCCAACCAACTTCTGAACTATTCGCGAGCACGAACCTCTGAACTATTCGCGAGCACGAACCTCCGAAACGACGGAAACTACACGCTGGCATGCAAAACGAAGAAAAACTCTAATAAAAACCAAATAATAGTACATGCAAAGTAAACCAACATGTATAGCTTAATTTTAGATGAATTTTGCAATTTGAATGGCCCAATTTGGAGTTCGTATGAATTAGATATGAATTTTAAAAGTTTTGGACCATTTAAATGAATTCTGCAAATTAATTAAATTTATTGCGCAATTTTTAATCATTTTTCAAAGGAAAAAGACTGATGCGACGTCGCAGCCGAGGGCCGACGTCCTGGCACGGCGCGGCATGACATCGCTAGGGGCCGACGTCGCCCACGGCCGGTCCACCGTGGACCAAGTCCACGGCGGTCCACGGGCGGGCGCGCCACATGGCGCACACGTGGCGCCGACGCGGCAGCCACGCGGCGGCCACGCGGCGGCCACGCGGACGGCCACGATCTGCCACGAGGCAGATCGGGCGGCTGAGAGGCGGCGACGGCCGACGACGGTCGGCAACGGCGCACGCGACCCTATGGTCGCCGACGACGGCCATCGGCGTGGCGGCAAGCGGCGAAGGGCGGCGGAGGAGGGCGGAAAGACGGGGAGGGGAGGCGGCTCACCGAGCGCGGAGGGAAGGCGGCGGGGGCAAACGGCGGCGAACGAGGCGAAGGCCGATGCTCGGGATGGTGGCGCGGACGGCGTCCGACCGCGTTTGGCGATGGCCGAGCGGCGGCCGGCGCTTGGAAGGGCGCGGCGGAGCCGATGGAGGAGGCGGTGCGGCTTGGGGAGTAGCGAGGGGACGGGAACCGGCGGCCGGAGGCGGCGACAAAGGCGGTGGCTCAGGTTGCACGGCGGCGGGGCGCTCTGTTGGCAGTCCGAGGCCAGGAGACGGCGGACGGGGTGCGCGGCACGGCGACGAACGCGGTGGCGGGCTTGGCGCTCGACGGCGAGCCTCGGGACGGTGGTGGCGCTTGGTCGGAGGACGGTGGCGAGCGGCGGAGAGGGGGAAGACGCGGGGAGAGGCAGTGAGAGCGCGGCAGGCTCGGGAAGATTGGGGAAAGGGAGAGGAAGCTCGGCGGGGCATTTTATAGGCTCGGGGAGAGGCGGTGGTGACCGAGGGCCGCGGAAATCGTGGGGGAGGTGGTGACCAGCGGCGTTAAAGCGGCGAGCAATTGTGGCGATTTAAGGCGACGGGATTTGGGGAAATTAAGGAGGAAGCCGGCGGCTTGATTGCGTGGCTTTAGGGCGAGCGCGGGATGAGCGGGGGCGGCGGGAATCGCCGCGGCGAGGAAGCGGGAGGTCGGCGGCAATGGCGGTCGAGCCGGAGATCGGGGATGATAGGTGGGCCCCACTGTCATCGGCTTGGAAAAAAGAGGGAGTCGGGACGGACTTTTTGCGCGCGCGCGAGGAAACGGGCCACGGCCCTGGGCCGGCGGGAAGAGAGAGAAAGGGCTCGCGGTGGTAGGGAGGGAAACCGGACTTTCAAGGGTTTGGGCCGAAACTGGCCCGAGAACGGGAGAAGGATTTTTAATTTGTTTTCTTTTAAATTAATCGCATAAATGGTTTAGGAATTTTTATAAATACTTCTAGTGCTCAAATAATTCCAAGAAAATTCTTGAAAATATGAGGACACTCAAAGTATTTAATAAAAGTATAACCAGACCATTTAATGATTAATTTATTTATTAAATAATTCTTGGAATGCTCTTTGTGGCATTAAAAATTATTTCGAGCTCCAAAATTTCACGGAAAATTTTAGAGAATATTTTAGGGCATGGAGAATATTTCAAAAATATTTCTAGCCATGATTTTTAAAGGAAATTTGAATTTCCTTAATACTTTCACTTGATAACTTTCTTTTGCCTTTTTATTTAATTTTTGGAAAATGATTTATTTAATGATTTTTAATCCCAAACGAAAATCGGGTTGTGACAATGTACCAGTTTGGTAGGGAAAGCCTCTCAAAGTACTCTGGATAAGGATATTGGAACATGCGTCAGAGTCCTTGGGCTTGAGGCCGAACTGATCACGCATGACGTCGGCAACTAAATCGGCCCAAGGCTTGTTCAGCTGCACCTCTTGAGCTTGACCTTGCCGCATCGGCTCGTACTGATCATACTGCATAGGGGCTTGTCGATACTGCATTTACGGTAAATAAGGCTGGTAATATTGATCAAAGTTGCCCCCTGGATACTGAGGTGGGAATTGATTCACGGCAGGAGGCGGCTGAGGAATCAGAGGAGGCTGCTGCTCAGGGAGAAGCCGAATACTGTTGGAATTTTGAGGTAGATCAGGCATATAGTTGTCGATCGACACTTTGTGTTTGAGAGGTTGCCGATCAGCGCTGAACATCCTTTCCACCTGTTCTTGGGGGAGTATTTGAGCCCTGTGGCCCTGATGCAGGGGCTGTTGTCTAGTTAAGAGCTTGGGTCATGGTTTTATAGCCGATGGTTGCACATTCGGCTGAATAGAGGCTATCCCGGGAGGAACCGGTTGTCCCAGTGGAGGAATCGACAGCCCATGCGTTGACACAGTCTTGTAGTTGGGGAATCGGCCGTCAGGAAGAAAGGTCGGCCCCCTTGGCAGTTGCTCGGCTATCTTTGAATCAACCACGGTGCTGATCATGTTGTTCAAAGTGTTCACCAGAATCCCAGACTGGTTGACGAGCGCGTGGTGGACAGCCGATTCAATCCGATCCTGGAGTGTGTGGAGCTCCGATTCATCTTGCTCCTGTTTGACCTCCTCCATCTTCTACTTACCCTTGTCCTTGCTGGAAGTGCTTCTAGAGTCCAAGTCCTCAGGGATCTCAACCTTGTACTTCTGAACGATTGATCTAGACCGGGTCTGGGTAAAGGACTACAAATAGTGTCATTGCAATCGTTCTACCATCTGTCGGCACTCAGCTTGTTGATCAGCAGTGAGCTTGTCCATCGTGACGGGTATGATGTTTTCTTGATCCACATCGGTAGACTTGACTTCAACCATTATATTGGACGCAAAAGTTGCAAAGGTCCCACTGGGCCTGCCAAAAGCGTATTGATGAGAAAAGTTTTCCACGCACTGGCCTGAGAGATTTGCTTAGCTCTAGTGCAGGTCCAAGTTGGTCGCCTTTGGTGATTTGAAGGGTGTGCCAGTTGGTTTGATCTTGTAACCAACGAGAAACATCGAATAGGCGATTAAATTGTAATTAGATCCTACTCGATCAGCTATAGATATCCATAATACATAATTACCATTCCAAAGTGCATTTAGACTAAGTGATTGGGATAGATCGGTAGCGTATTGAGACAGTATAAATCACTTATATCTAAAAACATACCATAATACTAATTACATATATTTATAGCTTAGCCGATGTCACAGATCTAATGTAAATCGGCTAATACTCTGATATGTTTTATATGAAGATATTAATCTAATCTAAATACACTAAACCTAAGATCAATCGGTTGTTAATATGACTTAGCAGATTGATACCGGGCTTAGCCTGTTTAGATAGATTAAGATCTTAATATAAAAGGCGGCTTTAACACATCTAATAGTAATAATACATAAAAGATGGCTAAAACAGGTAAGATCGGCTGAAACCCCGGTGCTATCTCTAATAATAATCATTGAGCCAAATAGATCTATATGATTCTAAGAGCGACTTAATAGATCAGAATGATGCAGCATTAAGTAAAAAAGAAGCACGAGATCTACATAGGCTAATGAGAATCCCTCGAGATGGTGGATACGCCATATAACCTAAATCAACCTCCGGATCTAGCTCTATCGGCTGCTATCTTCATGAAGACATTAGCCGATTGAGAGATAGATCTAGACATTGATCTAGATTATATGTCACATATGATAGATTAAGCAATTTATAACATCAGGATCAGAGTATCATGATGATGAAAGCACTAACCCCAATAACACAAACCGCTTGTAACAAGAGGATACCTTGTCTGGAGATCGAAACCCGATGCAGCCCAAGAATGAGACAAGAACATGTCAAAAAAGTAAAAACAGAAAGGGTGACATGCGCCAAAGTTGTATTGAGTTGTTGTTATTATCTACATGGTCTTCGGTCATATTTATACCCGGATATACAATGAGTCCGTAACGGACACGATTCCTATTACAGATTAGATTACAAATATTTCTAATCAAACCAACATTATCTATAAAGGAAACTATACAAAATATCCTAATTTAAAGATACAATTGCCGTTGTAGGACATTATCCGTAGATGGCAACGTCTTTGAAGTACTTTGGAAACCGAATCCAATAATTATCTCTAAACTTTCCTTCCGGGATTGGTTCCATCTCTTACTCCCAATCAGAATCGGCTATCGGCTATCCTAGTCCGACTCGGACTCAGCCGACTGGCTCCATAGCCGATTCGGACTTAGCCGATGCAGCCTCTGTTTCCGAGGATCGCGCATTTCCTCCGATTCCGCTTCAATCTCTGCTTCAAACTCAGGGATTTGCTTACCAAATTTGGTCGTTAACAATAAGGAGTGGGATTGGAGATATAAAACTAGTTGGAATGCCAGCCCTTGTTGGTTGATTTAAAGGAAGCAAGGAGTAAGATTTTCTGAGATCGTCGTGCAGTTGGAACCTGGAACCACCTTCTACGCAAGGATTTTCCTTGAAGGGTTGGGCTTTTAGATAAAACATGTGGCGAAAAAGATTGAAATGGGGCATAATCCCAAGAAATGCCTCACATAGATGGATAAAGATAGCAATGTGGAGAATCGAATTAAGGTTCAGATGATAAATCTTAATCCCATAAAAGTCAAGGAGGCCATGCAAGAACCCCAAAGTTGGAAGTCTAAAACCGCTGTAGAACAACGGGGTAAATACCACAATTTCTCCTGTATTGGGCGCCAAGTACTCCTCGCCGTGCGCTGGGCGCCACTCGATTATTTCCTTTGCTGGGAGCACACCGTCTTGCAACATCTCCTACAGATGCTTCTCTCCTACATCTGAAGTTAGGGTTTTTTGATTAGGATTGGATGTGGAGCACGGATGTGGATGGGAAGCGCTTGTGCGCAGCAAGATTTGGTGGAGATTCGGTGTCAGATTGAATAGGGGAGTAATCCCTACCTTCGGTGATGGAGAACAATGAATAAGAGCGCTAAGTTTTTTGGGAAGATGAAGCGGCGTAGAAGACGATATACTATGCGTCAAAAATATTTAAGAGTATCGGTGGGCATTATTGGGCCAAAGCCCATAATGTACGCAGCCCACTTTTTCAGGTGTGGCAGGGCCTTGTATCCTTTAAGGATTTAAGTGTATTTGTTTTTGCAATTTGCGCACAGGACAAGCCCAATGCCTATGAAATCCTTTGTTCGCTGTTATAAGGCCTTTTCGTTTAAAAACTATTACTATGTGATTCAAAAAGAGGTTGCAAACAATGTACTTTCATAACTTATAAACTGGCTTTTTTTTGAAAGTTGGACGTTGTTTGGCATTTTCATTTATAATGTGGTTGGCCTATGCAATTACTTATTACCAAGCTGCATATATGTGCAATTCTTCTTAGACCAACACCATTGGCTTAATGCTGCATATGTTATTTTGGTTATTTAATTGACGGTTGGTAAATCATTTGAGTATTGGTTCTTAGGGTTTGACACCACTATGTCATATTTTATTATATAAAATCATTCAGTTGGTTAACTTTTTATTATTTTTTAACTAATCACATAGTCGAAGGCTATACTAATTAGACGCATGTAGTCAATGCACCTGTTGCTTTTTTTTATTTTTTCAGATGAGCCCTCCACAGCCTCTTGCAAATGTTCTTTGGACATGGTTGCAGAGGAGAAGTGCTCGGGCTTGTATGATGAGAGTATCAAAGCACTTGGCTTTTATTTTGAATAAGCTTGAGAGAAAATTATTTTTCGACAGTGAATGACTCGGAGGCTGCTGTGGAGATTATGAGTAACACATACTCACTCGGTCTGCTTATCCGATTGGAGATGGGGGATAGACCGGATTCATACATCGTAAACTTAGACTACGACTTATATATTGTGTTGTCTTGTGTTTCACGGCAAGACTTATAGTGCTGGTAAACACTACTACCTCTGTCTAATAATATAAGGGATTTTCTCTCTGTAACTACATAAAAAATCTCTTATATTTTTATATTTTTAAATGGAGGTAGTATCATATAATAGATTAGGAGACCATGTTGTATTTCGCTAGGTTTTTTCTCTGTAACCCTACCTCCCAACCTATATAAGGCGAGCAGGGAGCCTCCTCGAGGACAACACAACACATATTCCATAGCCACAACTCGATCGTCAGATCAATACAACATTCAATAAATTCAATCTATGAAGTAAGAGTAGGGTATTATTTTTCGTCGAGATGGCCTAAACCTGTCTAAACCTAAACCTTTGTCCTCTTCACTCATCTACTTTAGATGTCGTGTGTTATCTTCTTTCTTATTGTCGATCTAAAAAGGAAAAAAACACCTCAGTTAATTTGATTCGACAATAGTAGTAGTAGTATGAATTATCATCTGCTAAGTTGTAGTCATCTTAAATTGAAAATTTTTTACATCGTCGATTCGAAAAGAATAGTATCTAGATCCACAGGAAACACGCTAGCTGGCGTAGTGACAAGGGTCCCATGTTGTATTTCCAATATGCTCACGCTATGATCTTAATTATTCGACACCGGTTTTTTTTTCTTTGTTGTCCAAGTTTTTTTTTCTTTTAATTCTAGATCCAGTGGCTAGCCCGCGGTACTTTTGTCACAGCCATTTCTCCTCGCTTCTCTCTTGAATCGTCTTTAACAAAAGTTGGTCCAGTCAGTCCAGGTGAGGAGAAGAGATCTTTTCAAAAAAAAAAAGAAAGGAAAGGAAAGAATGGATGCCTCCAATCCAACCAAGCACGTTCCTGCTCCGCCCGATCGGCCGAGCAACGCCGCCCTCACCTCACCGGTCGCTCTCCACGCCAGTACATGAATCCTCCTCATTGATGCTCATCCAGACTCACTCAATTCATGCTCATGCGTGGAGGAATGGAATGGTTTTTTTCTTTTGCTCCTTTTGATAGCGCTACAACTACCTTACCCTTACCTAGCTAGTGTCTCCTTCAATGATAAACGATGGAGTAATTCCAACGCCATGACATCCGTGTTGCTTTTGATGGTACCTACCAAGGTGCTTCTCCCGCGTGTGTTTCTATCTTGTAAACACCAAAATTTTGACAATTTGACTCCTTTGAAAAACTTGATTAAAGAATAGACAGTATCAAAAATTTATTGTAAAAGCATCATCGCATGTGACGCTTTGAGATATAACACCTCAACGTCACAAACGTTGGCACTGACCTTTTATCCAAGGTAGCGCTGACTGTCAAGTCATTGGAGCTCAGTGTCAATGTGACAATGTCTTTGGTATTGAGCTCCAAACACAATAAAACCGGGCGCAGGCCTTTATAAGAAGAATGGTATTACAAGCCTAGTGGTGGAGTCTTGCACATTCTTGCATATAGTCGTAAGTTCAAATCCTCATCTCTACACATATTTTTGGGTCTTTTGATTACTTACTCTCTTAATTTTCTTCCAAAAAATGACACGTATTGTTTGTTAATTTGTTTTGTTTTCAATTTGAAAAAATATATGAAAAGAAGCAAATTATATGGTTTTTTATGTTTCTTTCGCTACTGAAGAAACCATCTTTGGTTAAAACGTCAAAAACCACAATAGTCCCGGTTCCTATTGGAACCGGGACTAAAAATATTTTTAATCCCGGTTCTAAAGCGCAGCAGAATCCTATACTTTTAGTCCTGGTCGGTGTTACCAACCGGGACAAAACTCTCTTGGAGAAACCATCATTGGTTGAAGTGGCAAAATCATAGTAGTCCCGGTTTGAGTTGCACCCGGGACTCATCTCTAGTCCCGGTTTAAAAATTCAACGGCTCTCTAGGAACATTAGTCCGGTTCGTGTCACGAACCGGGACTAAAGATCACCTCTAGTCCCGGTTCAAATGTTGTCGGGCGTGTCGAGCATGTCGGAGCGCCAGCATCTTTAGTCCCGGTTGGTAACACCAACCGAGACTAGAGATGCTATCTTTAGTCCCGGTTGGTGCTACCAACCGGGACTAAAGATGCGTAGCGCTCGCGACAGTTCGACACCTCGACACCATCTTTAGTCGGTTGGTAACACCAACCGGACTAGAGATGATCTTTAGTGCCGGTTTGTAACACCAACCGGGACTAAAGATGGCTTGCTTTTTATACTCCTTCTTCCTCCTCCAGCCCGAGCTGCTACACTTGTCTTCAAAATTTTTCTCTAGCTAGAGGGGAGTCTGCCAAAAATTTTGTGATTTTGTTTTGGTAATAATACACAAATATTTGCTACCTACAAGGTTAGCAACTTCTTTCTCTTATGATATATGCTTAACACTTTGTATTTTATGATTGTTTTCTATATATTAATCATCTCTAGATTTTTTTTAAACATGAGGAGAGAGAAAATTTGTTTGGACTAATTATTTTGCTAAGCACATTATATTGTGTTGAGAAAAAGTTGGAAAAAATAAAGAGAAAGAAAATTAAGCTTAGCACGTAACATTTATAGGAATTTAGTCCGTACAATTTTATCTCAAAAAATATTTATAGAAAATGATGAGAGAGAATCTTTTGGACAAAAAAGTTATAAAATAGATGACAAAGGACCTTTTAAAATAGATGCAAAATAATTAATTAATTTTATGCTTATCACTTTAAAAGACCTTTTAAAAATAATTCTATTTTTTTAGAACAACACATTACGTATATTGGATTAGTATATAATAATTGTCTCGATTATATTGATGTTATATTTAAATGATTTGAATTTCGTGGAATTTTCTTACGATTTTTGTGCATTCCATATAGATGGATCGGCAATGGATGTACAACGCGGATCGGCGGTCGAGAGAGTTTATTCAAGGCGTCCATTATCTTTTGAGTGTGGCCGATGCCAACAAGCATAAGGGTTTCATACGTTGTCCATGTAAAAAGTGCAAAAACGAGAAGGAGTATTCTACATCAAGAATTATTCATGTCCATTTGTTTCAGTCGGGATTCATGCCTCACTACAATTGCTGGACATCGCATGGAGAGGTGGGGGTTGCAATGGAAGAAGATGAAGAAGACGATGACAACATTCCGGGCTGTGGTCAATATGGTGGGTTTGAAGAGAATACAGTGGGCGAGGCGGACGGGGATGCTGAAGAAAATGACGGTGCCGATGACCTTGGTCGAGATGTTGCGCGACGTACGGGGGCTACGAAGGCGTAAAGGAAGTGCGAAATTGGAGCGTATGTTGGCGGACCACAAAGGTCCTTGTACCTGGCGTGAACAGGGGCACAAAAACTTAGGTACCACGTTGGAATTTTTACAATGGAAGGCCAAAAATGGTGTCAGTGGCAAGGCATTTGGCGAGTTACTAAAACTCGTGAAGAACATTCTTCCAGAGGAAAACGAATTGCCGGAATCAACATACGAGGCTAAGAAGTTAGTCTGCCCTCTAGGACTGGAGGTAGAGAAGATACACGCATGTCCTAACGATTGTATCCTCTACCGCGGTGAGGAGTACGAGAACCTAGAAGCATGTCCGGTTTGTAAAGCACTTCGATACAAGATCAGACGAGATGATCTAGGCGAAGTTGACAGACGGCCCTCGAAGAAAAGGATTCCTGCTAAGGTGATGTGGTATTTTCCTATAATACCACGGCTGAAGCGTCTGTTCAGGAACAAGGAGCATGCAAAATTGTTGCGTTGGCACGCGAAAGAACGCCTACATGACGGCATGCTGAGACATCCCGCCGATGGGTCACAGTGGCGAAACATCGACAGAACATTTGAAGACTTCGGCGAGGATGCAAGAAACCTAAGGTTCGGCTTAAGCACGGACGGCATGAATCCTTTTGGAGAGATGAGCAGCGGGCATAGCACTTGGCCTGTGACGATGTGTATCTAGAACCTCCCGCCTTGGCTATGCATGAAGCGAAAGTACATTCAGATGCTGGTTATTATTCAAGGCCCGAAGCAACCTGGTAACGACATCGATGTGTACCTGAGACCGCTGATCGAAGATCTAAAACTGCTGTGGAAGAAAGAAGGTGTTCCCGTGTGGGATGAAGATAAACAGGAACAGTTTAAACTATGAGGGTTGCTGTATGTTACCATCAATGATTGGTATGCACTTGGCAACCTATCCGGACAGTCAAACAAGGGGTACAACGCTTTCACCCACTGTATGGATGAGACTAAGTGTACGTACCTGAAACATTGTAAGAAGGTAGTGTACATGGGCCATCGTTGCTTTCTTGCTGCAAGCCACCCTGTCCGGAGAAGAGGCAAACATTTTGATCAAAAGGCAGACCATCGTACTAAACCAAAGCATCGCAACGGAAACGTCATGTTTGCCATGGTGAAAGACCTCAAAGTAGTATTTGGAAAGGGACCCGATAACCAATCTATAGCAAGTGAAGGTGGTCACGCGGCGATGTGGAAGAATAAGTCAATTTTTTGGGAGTTGCCCTACTGGGAAGTCTTGGATGTCCGCCACACAATCGACGTGATGCACCTCACCAAGAACCTTTGCGTAAACTTGCTTGGCTTCCTAGGTGTATACGGAAAATCAAAATATACACTTGAGGCACGTAACGATCTGAAACATATGGCACAACGCGACGGCCTTCACCCGCAACCAAAGGATAAAGGAGCCCAATACCTAAGTCCAGCCAGCTACACTCTGAGCAGAGCAGAGAAGGAAATAATGTTTGAATGCCTGGAGAGCATCAAGGTACCGTCTGGATACTCCTCAAATATAAAGGGAATAATAAGCACGAAGGATAAGAAGGGAATAATTCAGTGGATGGTGTTGGTGCCTCCTCCAACGTGGTTCCCCTTGTTCACTGTCGGAGGGACTGTTCAGTGCCTGATAAACTTCTTCCTTCTCCAACGGTTGTTTTCTAATGTCATCAGGCACTGAACAGTCCCTCGGACAGTGAACAAGGGGAACCACGTTGGAGGAGGCACCAACACCATCCACTGAATTCATAGTCAATTCCCCTAGATCATATTACAATTGCAGGGAGCTATGAATAAAAACGGTAAAAGGGTGAGACCGAGGTCGACGAAAAAGTCCTCAGGGAGAATTACAAGTAGAGAAGGAGGGTGGCTGTCGACATGCTCCATACTCACAGAAGATCCTAACTTGTGGTCAGGACAATAATGCTCTAAAGGCTAATGCTTATGTGACAATTCACGAGAATAAGGCAGAAGACATTAGCAACGAGAACTTGAACATTGCCGCTGAAACACAGAGAAAGCACACCTCTAAATCAGGAAGACCGGCGGCAGCGGTGGCGGCAGCAAAGACTGGGGCGGCGGCGGCGGTAGTACTGCTCGATCACGGCAGGTGGATAGAGGTAGTCCGTCGTCGTGCGCGTCACCGGCGACTTCCATGGTGCCGCCAAGGCATTGAGACGGGAACGGGGGAGGCAAGCCATCATTGCCATCTACAGCCGCACTATCCAATCATTGCCATATCTCTCGCTATTCAAAGTTTGATAGAGATACACGAGTACTTCTACGTCGTGGTCGAAGAGAGAGCAAGACAAAAAGATTATGAAGCAAAGGGAGAAAAACAAGAAAAAAGACCGTGATCCAGATCATGAAATGTTGAAGAGACCAAGATCGGTGAAGAAAGCTACTACGATCCATCATGACATGTTGAAGAGACCAAGATCGGTGAAGAAGGCAGGAAGAAAACGTCGGGGCCTCTCCACGGATCATCAGGAGAACCTGGATGCAGATGTGGACGAGACGACTAAGATAAGCTATTTCATTGATCCCGACTCATTGGAGTGTGAGATTTGATTCATGTCTTTCGAAATAATGGAGCCCAGCCAAAAGCATAGGTAAATGCAGTTTTGCCTTGCATCATGCATATGGTTAACCATGCTCATCGCTGAGAAAATTTTATAGCAGTAGCTTCTTTTGGCTGCAAGACTGTCTTTGTTTATCTGTTTATCTGTTATTGATCTAACCTTTTTTCATGAACTAGCTGGTGGCCTTATTGGACTAGCCTTTGGCCTGATAGTTACCTGCTTGAGGAGGAAGCTCTCTTCTCTAGTATCTCCTTCCCGAGCTTCCATCCCCAGCCATTCTGCTCTACTGTCATGCAAAGCAACATTTTACAAGGTATAATTCTTTTCTTTCTACTCGGATCAATGCAAGAATGATGCTCTCTTTTTTCTAATCGAAAAGGAATGGTGCTTTCTGGATTTGTGTTGCTTAGACACTTGTTTCTTGCCATGCAGAAGAGCTTGGTGTCATCTTTGAAGATGATGTGCTGAAGTATTGGGATGAGATGAAGCAATCGAAGAACAAGGTAGAACAAAGTGAGAAGAGATTGACACTGCTCTATTACAGTGATGAGAACGGAGCAGCCTCCAAGAGCATGAGAGACGATGTTAGATCAGAGGAGAAGGCATTGACGTTCCAGCTCGTGTCGCAGTCCTTCTACATGCCAATCACGTAGACCGCACGAGGGTTTAGGGTTTAAGGTTTAAAATAGGGTTTAAAATAGGGTTTAGGGTTTAGGTTAAGGGTTAATGGTAAAAGGGTTTAGGTTTAAGGTTTAGGGTTTAGGGTTTATGGATTAAACTAGTTTTAAATACGACAAATGTTATTATATGTTATTATTTTAATTTAATTTTTTTTTCAAATAGGCCATATGTTAAATATATATTATTATTTAAATTTTAAATAGTTTGGAATATGAAAAATGTTAATTATATGTTATTATTTTAATTTATAATATTTTATGTTAATTATATGAACATATGTTAATTATATATGAATATATGAACATATGTTAAATATAATTATATATGAATATAACACAATATAATTGGGCCTTGTAATAATTAGTCCCGGTTTTTGAAACCACCCGGGACTAGAGGTGAATTTCAGTGGGCGGGAAAACATCTCTAGTCCCGGTTAGTGGCTTCAACCGGGACTTTTAGATGCCCACCTACCTGGGACACGTGGCTGCCCGCCATCTCTAGTCCCGGTCGGTAGCTTCAACCGGGACAAAAGGTATGCTCTATTGTCCCAATTGAAGCCACCAACCGGGACTATATCATCGCTAGTCCCGGTTGGTGGCTTCAACCGGGACAATAGATGCCGTACCTATATATAGCAAGGGCTTCACTGGGATCCAAACAGCTGTTTTCGCACAACTGCATCGTCTTTTCGCCGTCACCGAGCACAAGGACGCCGCCGCAGCACGCCGTCTCCGCCGTCTTCGTCGCCGTCGTCGTCGCCGAGGGACCGCCGCGCCAAGGTCTTCGTCGCCGTCGCCGTCGCCGCCGCTGCCGCAGGTTAGCTGCCACCGCCCCCTTTTTTCTCCGTTATGCGTGCTAGGGTTAGCCGCCGCCGTCGATGCCATCGCCATCGCCAACATTGTCGTCTCCGCCGCCGTCTTCGCTGCCACCGTCGCCGTCGCCGCCGCCTCCTCCCCTTTCCGCCCACTCCCTGATCCCCACGCCGGCCGGCCGCCCCCTAAACCCTTAAATCTTGCCTCCCCCTTCACGCGGCCGGCCGGCCGCCTGCATCATCGTCGCCGTCGTCGCCTCCCCTCCATGCCGCCACCGCTGCCGCTGCCCTGCCGCTGCCGTGCTATATGTTTAATGAATATAAATGTGAATGAATTTTGTGAATTTTCTGAATTTTGTGAATGTGAATGAATGAGGAGGATTTGAATATGATTTCGATGTGTATGTGTAAATTTGTGAATCTGATTTCGATGTGTATGTGTAAATTTGTATGGACTTTATATGTAAATGGACTGTTCATTTAAATTTTAATGCATGAATATTGTGAATTTTGAATTTTGAATGTGTATTTAAATTTAAATGCATGAATAGATTTAAATTTGAATGTGTATGTGACTTGTGAAGTTTGTATTTTTCAACGAACGAGAACGATAAAATCAACAAACGGATGTGAACGGACGGACGGACGAATGGACGGACGGCCGTACGGACGTGGACAAACGGACGGACACACGAACGAACACTCGTTCGGTCGGTCGATCGGTCGTGCGTTCGTTCATTCGTTCGTTCAGTCGTTCGTTCGTTCGGTCGGTCGGTCGTTCGGTCGTTACAACGTACATAGGCATGCAACGTCCTCTCTCTCTCCTCTCCTCTCGACTTCGTCTCCTATCGACCTTATCTCCCTCACATACATGATCATCTCTTTCTCTCCTCTCCTCCAGATGATCGTACTCACAGACGTCAACGAACGTTAGAACGAACGAACGATAGTTTAGGATTTGGGTTTGGGTTAGGGTTAAGGGTCCGAACGAATGGACGTGAATGAACGATAGGTTAGGGTTAGGGTTGGGTTTAGGGAACTGCATTGAGGGTTTAGGGTTTAGGGTTTAGGGTTGAGGGTGAACGAACGAACGACAGAATGGAGACGTGAACGATAGATTGAACGAATGGTCGGTCGTTCGGTCGGTCGTTTGGTCGTTCGGTCGGTCGTTCGGTCGTTCGGTGTAGATGTAATCCAGGAAGTGACTTCTAAAAAAATATCACCATTGTGGATGTGCACAATTGGATCTGGTGTCTATCGGATTTCATCTATTTTTTCCATCTTCTTCTTTTCTGACTATGTTTTTTTACGTAGACATACATGATATTCCTAAATAATTGATACATGTATTAACCGACAATAATTTTTTTCAGAATTCTTTGATTAAGTCCTCAACCCACATCAATCAAATGGCGGATTGTGACGAGGAATAGTTTCTCCTTAATGAGATCGCACGAGGAACAGAGTTTTACAACGAGGAGGGACACGAAGATCCAGATCAGTACCTCAACGAGGAGGGGAACAAGGGCGGAGACGAGCAGAGGAACGAGGAGAGGAATGAGGGCTCTGCCTCCGCCTTCGCTAAACAGAAGAGGCCATGCGGCCTCAGCAAGAAAATAGAGGGTCGACATGTCATAACGGAGGTGGCACCTGACGATCGACCAATTGCCCCATAGGACGCCGCAAGGAAGTTTGTGGCGCACAGCAGATGGGTGGTGAGGGATCACGTGCCCATAAGCGTTGCCAACTGGAGGCGGTCTACCAAAGGAGGAGAGGAGTAGAGCTATCTCCCAGACTCAGAGAAAGAGATGCTGTGGACGACAATGCTGCAGATATTCACCATCCCAGACTCAGATCAGGCAAGGGTCAAGGAATGGACGTTGAAGAAAATGGCAGAGCTCGCAGCAAAAAAGAAATACCATCACAGGCTTGGATCAGGCGGCTATTAAAAAGCAATGGAGAAATAGGAAAAAATGGAAGCCGACCTAGAAGCACGGGATATCGTTCTAGGCACAGCAAATTGGCCGGAACGATCAAAGAACTGGTTCTATGCTCACGGCGGCTCACTAAATCCCGTCGATGGCACAGTGATCTTTTGTGATGAAATTCAAGAAGCCGGACGGAGGTTAGAGGAGGCGGTGCAGGCCAGTTCCTCGGGCTCGTTCAGGCCCAATAGAGAGAAGGACGAGCTAACACTCGGCCTCCAAAACCCAGAGCACCCGGGGCGTACGCGAGGAAAAGGCGTCGTCCCCTGGAAATACGGGTTCCAAGCTGACATCGACACATACAAGAGCCGAATGAGGTCAAAGCGAGAGAATGATGCTAGATACGCTGAGATGGAAATGAGGCTCTCGCAGATCGATCAAATTGTCGACGAAAGGATGGCCGTAAGGTTGGCTAAGGAGCGGAGCCAGTGGGTTAGCCAACAGCCGGATCCAGCAACAACCGCACAAATCCAACAACAGCGCAGCAGCTGCGCGTCTACTAGAAATGAAGGCGAGCTGGCCCCACAAGCTCAACCGGGTCCGCCATGCCCCGTGGATGACATCACACAGCGGACCCCGTGTGATCTGCACATCCCGCTGAAAAACATAACAATAAAGGTATGTTTGTATTTTTATGTTGTACATATGTTTTCTTGAATAACTTGTCAATCAACGTTCATTATTAACTAATAAGCAATCTTCTGGAACAGGTTGCGTCGGGCATGGCTATTCCAGTAGCCCGAGACGGCACCTACCACTCCCGGCCCGTTCCACCTTCATACTCGAAGGTTGAAATTGAACAGGTGGAACGCGGCTATGAAGATCTGGAGCTGGATATCCCCGAAGGAGACGGGAGACGACGCTAGGAGAAATGGCTCATGGAATATTTCTCTGGAGGAAGATCTTCATAAAATTCCCGGACGAACAGGCGTCTCCTATCGTTCCACCGCCCTCGACTCCACGTGGGCCGTCTCCTCTGCCTCCTTCGCCGCCTCCGCCTCCTCCGCCTCCTGCGTCGCCTCCACAAGCACCGACTCCTAAACGGCCGTCACCAACTCCACCGCCTTCCAACCCTCCTCCGTCGCCACAACGAGCACCGACTCCTAAACGATCATCATCCAAGAGTGCGCCGTCAATATCAAGCGGTCGTCCAAGAAAGACTCAGAGAATTGAGAAAATGCCGCCACCCGCACCAAAGCGGTCGACCTCAACGGGGCAAAGAAAGCGGGCAAAGATGTACCCCAGCTTGGCATGCAGCCACGAAGCCTATGGAGTTCAGCACGATCCCAAATATTAGACCTGATTTAAGACAATTCATTCAAGAAGCTGGAATTAATATGGATCAATTACACGGGCGTGCACCCCTGGCGAAGGCTCCGCTTAAATACAAGTTCAACCTTGGAAAGCCTCTCGTCAAGCGGATCTCATGAAAAGGCTTCCAACTCGATGTACCGCTTCCATCGGTGGTACATGCAACCATCCGGCAAGGGTGAAGACATGATAACATGCAAATATTCAATTGACTACTTCTTCGATGGAGATGACTATCTTTATATCCAATTCGAAGATATATTCGACTGTACCAACGTGATGCCCTCGACGTCTCACTTCTAACCGCGCGGGTTTTGTAAGTATCGCCCGGTTATTTCGTTTCTTAACTCCTTGAATTTAGTGACTAAAATTCTTTTTAACCGTTGTAGAATGGCGATCCAATACCGCAACAAACACGAATGCACCAAGCATGGATTCATGGATCCACGAGAAAATCAACGGCCCATTGGTTGATCGGTTTCCTAATGACACAGTGGACAACATATACAACGCGCTTGTGAAGCAACCCTTCCGGTCCTTCATCCTTACGCCCTATAATCTGCGTAAGTTTTTCTTTCTTTCCGAACCAATTTTAATCCCGTGCATACATAAAGTTTCATATGTGTCATCTAAACCAATTTGATTCCACTTGGATTCTATTAGTACTTGACATGGGTGAGTCAAAGATCCATGTCTTTGACTCAATGGATAAACCAGAGTCCACGTACTCCCACATATTTGAACTGTTTAATAAGTAATGCCATCTTACTTTATATTGCATATATGCGGTTCTCGGATAATTACGTGCTAACTTTCAACTGCACGTAGGGCATGGGAACGATTTTGGGGTAATGTTCGCGGAAATTGGAAAGATAAGCTCTCTGTGCAGATGAAGTTTCCAGTGAGTGACATGCCTGCTCCTCATTTGAGTTGAATCATTATTATGTTCTAAAATATGAAATGCATATTAAATATGTCGTCGTTTCTCTTTTAGTGTGCAAAACAGTCGCAGGGCACCAACCTATGTGGATATTACGTCTGTGACTACATTCACCGCTTTGTGAAAGAAGTCAAAATTGTCGATGATCTAGATGTACGTATAACACCAATTCATACATTACGTCTCGATTTCTTATTCACTTCATATATTTATTTCTTATTTATTATAATTAATGACAGCTTATGCGAGTAAGAGACGACCTCCCCCACGAGACTTTCATACAAGCCGCTCAGGAAGATTTGATGGGATTTATTAACGAGCAGGTCGTTGATCCCGTGGGGGAGTTCTTCATTAGTTTTAGTAGCTAAACCACAGCAAAGTAGATTAGAGATAATTTTTTATAAGCTAGCTAGGAAACATGTATGAATATTGTACATATTTTGGTAATATATGTATATTTCCTTTCTTAAGTTCGTTTAAATGTGTATAAATTATATATTTATGTGTAATATAATATATATGTAATATATATATAAATCTTGCTAGAGAAATGGCAAATTAAAAAAATTTGCATTTTTAGTCGGTTTAAGCCACCAACGGGACTAAAGATTGCGGAGCCGGCCACGTGGCTCCGCCACCTTTAGTCCCGGTTGGTGGCTTAAACCGGGACTAAAGATGCATCTCTAGTCCCGGTTATTTAAGGGACTAGAGATAGTCCATCTCTAGTCCCGGATCCGTAGTCCCGGTTTGACAACCGGGACTACTGATGGTTACGAACCGGGACTAGTGTGGCTTTCTCAGTAGTGAAAGGTTATTTTTAATCCAGGTTCAAAAAAATCCGCGCACTGTTGTCAGACTCTACTATTTTTAGTCCCGGTTGATGTTACCAACCGGGACTAAAAATCAACGTTTATCCCGGTTTTTTACACAAACCAGGACAAAAAATCTCCACCATACTTATCTCCTCGTCCTCCGCGTCGTCCTCTTTCTCTCAGATCCATTTTTCTCATGTGCGAGCTCTCTCAGATCCATATTTTTCTCCTGGGCATGCGCCTCTCCCTCTCCCTCTCAGCTAGCGCGCTCTCTCTCCCTCCCTCTCCCTCTCTCAGCTCTCATCTTCCTTAGCAGATCTCTCCTCTCCCTCTCAGTTCTCTCTCCCTCCCTCTCCCTCTCTCTGGCCTGGCGGCGGAAGGCGGCTGCCACGCGGCGGGTGGGTGGCGGCAGCCCCGCGGGCGGGCAACGGCGGTGGCCTCGCATGGCCGGCCGACGGGCTTACAGATCTATTTTTTTTGTTTTTTTAGTTTGATGAGATTGTGATTTTGATATGTGATGTATACATGTTGTATTTGATCTGTTATTTTGTGATTTCGTTGTTGTATTTGGTCTGTGATTTGAACATGTATTTGATCTATGAAGAAAAAATAAAAATAAGCATATGTGATATGTTTTGTGAGGTTTGATTTCATCTTCTGTGATGATTTCGGTTTTTACTAGAAAAAACAAAAAAAAATAAATATGGGGGAAGAGGGATGTCGGGAGGACACTATATCTCCCGGTTGGTAACACCAACCGGAACTAAAAATTCATTTTTTGTCCCGGTTATTTAACCCGGGACTAAAGAAAGTAATTTTTAGTCCCGCTTCTGTAGTCCCGGTTTGACAACCGGGACTAAAGAGGGTTATCAACCGGGATAAATATGGGTTTCTCTAGCAGTGTTCTAAATGAAAAACGGCACACTATATACTATTTTCAAATTTTCATCAAGGACATCAATTTATATAAATTAATCAATTTATATAAATTAATCAGTGTTATGTATAAGACATATCTAATACTTTTGTAAAAGTATTAGACTCGATGAGGTCCATCTTATATTAAAATTTATACGAAATCAAACCTTATATGAAAGTTCAGAAACATAATCCTATTTCGACAAGCCAAGAGCTACTCGATTGTATCTGTAGTTATAGTTGGTTCCTAGTTTTGGGTGCAGATCCTCCAGAGTTATCTACAAATCCACCGGATGGATTTCAGCTGGTCTAAGCCATAGGTTGATTTCTACTGGTGCACACGATATTCTTCCTCCGCAGCTTGACATGTCACTCTGTAATCTATATCTTCATTATTAGCTTCCTGGGCTATCAATAGTTGACAACCAGTCCTTGATTGGAGAAGGAACATCTTGTGTGAAAACATATCACACTGAAAACAGCATCATATTAGTAGTTATATACTTATTTCTCAGAAACTTAGGATACTAACATCAAGTGAATTAATTTTAGTATTCCCTCCTTTTTCTTATATACAAAGGAGCCCTTTTTTAATATAAAAAGGAGGGAGTATATCGTTAGCAGATCAACAGCGAGAATTACAAAATATGGCACAAGCATTATGCTATAACTTCAAATTATTCATTATGTTATCAGTTACGAGTATATAGCTCATTGCCTCGCCGATAAAATGTGCTAGATAATCGTGTGAAGGAAAATTATGCAACACCATTAGAGAGTTTTAAAAAATAGAGGGAGAGGTCTTCAGTTATGGTGCATGGAATTAGGGAAGAAGAGGTGGCGTGGCTACATCTAACCACTAAAAAAATTAATGATCCAGATCTGTAGAAATCCAACCGGTGGATTTCGCATCAACTGAGAATATGTATCCTATTTCTACCTGGACAGTAAAACATATAAAGAATATAAATACAAGATCTCAGAAGAAAAAGAAACATGTAAAGACGTATCAGCACAAATTAGTACAATATATATAATCCAAGACAAGACAATATACATCAAAACAAGTCTAGACAAACTCAATTTAAAACCACAAAGACTAACAAGAGATCTAGAGCTACCTCTAATCTCGTCGAGATCATGTTCAACACTAACCATCGACTACGTGCAAAAGATCCATGCCGCCAAGCTGACAAAGACTAGATTAGGTCATCCCGAACATTGTGTTCGTGTGATACTAATATATAAATGCAATATCAGCTTTAGCCAATAGGAGTAGGATTATTACATATTAGTTAAGGATCCGAACCGGTATAAAAATCCATATCTTCTGTCTCTTTCATCTTAGTCTCACGTATACTCTGACACCAACGATTCTCATATTGTACAAATACCATAAGCAGGCATAGTTCGTCGACAGTGATGCGCCAAGTAGGAGGATTTGGTGCTTCATGTTTTTCGACGAGATGGCACTAGTACGATCGCCTAATAGGTGGCGGTTCGGAACCACCAATAGGTGTCGGTTTCGTACCCGACACCTATTGGTCGGCACCAATGACCAAAGTCATTGGTGCCGGTTCTTCGCCCGGCACCTATTAGGCCCAATAGGTGCCGGTTTTGTATTGAGAACCGACACCTATTCGGCCTAATAAGTGCCGGCCAGGCTTAAGAACCGGCACTTATTACAACTAATATGTGCCGGTTCTCAATACAAAACCGGTACGTATTATGACTAATAGGTGTCGGTTCTAACTTTGAACCGACACGTATTGGTCGTAATAGGTGCTTGGTTTTTGTTTGAGACCGAAACCTATTGGTCGTAATAGGTGCCGGTTTTTGTGTGAGACCGATACCTATTGGTATAATAGGTGCCGGTTTTTGTTAAAAACCGGTACGTATTTTCCTGAACATACAAAAAAAATTATATTTATCATAAGTATTCCTCCATACAACCAATTCCATACAGCAGTCACAGAACATTTGCAATGGTTCATACATCAGATCTGACAATATCCACAGCTCATACAAAAACCACACGGTCAAAAGGATCAATCAGATATATCCACAGCTCATACAATCCACAGCTCATATACAATATCCACAGTTCATACACAGATCAGCTCACTGCTAGTTCATACACAGATCAGCTAAGTATGGATCAACAGCTTTGTTATAGTCACTGCTCAAAAACATCCCAAATGAATCAAAATTGTGTAGCACATCAAAGCTAAGTATGGAATGGCAATCCTTCTTGCTATCGGCATAATATATACGAGTTAACACTAATGAACTTCAGGATCTGGTAACACTTAACAACAAAGCCACTAGTCAAGATTTTCTAATAAAGGATTTAAACCAAGTTTATTAGTCAAGGTTACCAGGGTTCGATCCCAATCATCACCTTGAAGAACCTGCAAAAGGTGAACACGAATTATTAGGAAATAAATCATCAAATATTCTCTAAAAAAACTTACTAGGACAATAAATAGTCTACTGATCAACAGGTGCGAGCAACTACCCAATGCATTCCAACACATTCAGACTTTTTTGTTGGTGAAACATGAACCGAGTATGGATGAAGGGCTAAATAGTTGTGATTTGTGATAATTATTATGAGAAAAATATTCGGTGAAAACCATCAAATAAATAAAAATCATATTCATGAAAAAAATCATATTCATGAAAACCCGTAAAAATAAATAAATAAATAAATCCGTTCATCCGAAATTTGTCTTTTGTGTTACTCCATGATAAAAATGAGTTTGAAGCTAAGATTTGATGAGAAACATATAATGATAAAATACTAACAGATCACTCTTGAAGAAAACCAAATGATGAAACCCACTCATGAAACGTGATATGCGCCGGTCTCGGGATGACATGTTCGAAGATGAACCCGAGTTGTTCGGGGCGAAGCAAACATGTGGCAACAACTTACTTGTTGGGAGCTTAAGTTTCTGCAAATGAAAATTGAATATGTGAAAACGCACTTCGACGTTTAGAAACGCGTATTTCCGTCTTAAAAAAATTGACGAACCTCCGCATCCGTAATGTTCCAGTTGTCGATCTCCATGAAAGTCCACATAAATTTCATCGTGTAGAACCCACATGTGCTCGTTCCTTGATCTTGACGTTGGCACCAAGGGTGGCAGGTTACCCGGAATGTATTTGAACAGGGAGCGTGTCGAATGCACTTCTTCTTATACTTCACTAGTGTCTTATTGAGGATGTCAATTACGGATTGGAAATCTTCTCGCGGTTTCCTCAATCCATCCAGAACGAGAATTTTGGAATCATTTAAATGGATCACAAGAAGGATCCAGTGGTTCCTACATACAAAGGGACAGGGCAATTAACACCGAGTAAAGACAAATGATATGTGGAACGATAACTGCCTCACTTACTTAAAGTTGTAGGGCAGAAGAATCGTATTCATGTCCTGAAGCTTCACAAAGGAGCTGTACAGGTAGTCCAACACCATTTTTTGGGACGTTGGGCCTCCATCAATCTGATTTGAATTGACAATCGCTGGATCGAGGAATGCTAGTTTGTTACAAGTCGCTCTACATTCAAGCGCCCCCATTGCATAAGGAAACAAGTTAGACAACTTACAAAGGCTAATAAGGGTATGAACTTAGAAATACTAGCTAGGAATTCGAGTATGCTTACAATGCCCATATTTGAAGCATAGATACGTCTAGCTCCCTCAGATTGTATAGTTGAAATAGTTCTTCAAATGGGACCCAGATTACACCATCGTCGTGATGAAAGTCCTCGTTCTTGTAAAAGACACCGAACGTCTCCTTACCCTCCTTTGCCATCGTAGGTACCACTCTTCTACCCTTCTCATCCGAGTGCAATTTGCAATGACGTTGCGATATTCGTCGGTGGTCAAAGGACCACCTAACTTGAACTTAGGCCAAAGGTGCCTTCGGAATATTCTCCACATCGACAAACTCTTCACCGCACTTTGGAGAAATTCTTTCTCATTCTTCTTGGTGTCTTTTGTGAATTGAGCCTTCGAAAAATCTTGCAATTTCTTTTTCGGATCGTGCGTTGAAAGTCCGAAATAGGTTGCTTCGGGTGGTGGCCTTGCCATACGAATGAAGTGGTCTGTACTTGAACCGACACTTTCGGAGATGGCTCGACTTTGTAGATATAGTCGCTTTCTTGGCCTTCTTAAGGGTCGATGGTTCGGACATATACGTAGATTTGCAAAGTCGACCCCTCTTTTTGGGCTGGTCATCAGGAGCTCTTTGTGCCGGCGGAGGAGACGGGCTCTTACGTGGCAACGGTGGTGGAGTTGGCATTCTCTGGGGGGAGACAGCAGGCCCGCTAGAGCTCGACCCGCCATCGCTTGGCTCGTCATCACCATCTCCTGAAGGAAAGACAATGAACCTCTTCCGCCACACGATGACGTTGTGGATAGCTTCTCCAAGAGTGTTCACCCCTTCCTCGGAGGAAATTCAAGTGGATGGCCCTATATCGCTTGACACGTCCTCCACTTCAACCCTTGAGTAGCCGGTTGGTATTGGATTACCGTGTATCCTTCCTCCCTCTACTACAGGATGTGCCATACCACGTGCCACCTCTATAGTAAGGTTTTGACTCTGCAGTGGCACATGCAACCTACATGCAGTACGTTCTGTGATTGCGTCCACAGGGTGACGAGTCGTCTCCGGTTCTTGAGGCACCTCAGTTGAAGCGCAACTGCTTTTTCTCCCTGTTGGACTGGCTAAAAGGCCAGCATCACCGCCAATCCGCCCTGGAGTAGCGGTGCCTCCATCTTCGAACTTTTTCCATTAGGACTCTCATCTGTTCTACTTGGTGGGAATTTTTATTACTTCGAGACCGGTATCTATGTACGTCCTCGGGAAAACCTTCCCTCCATGGTACGAGGCCTACTCCCCTTGTGCGTCCGGATGCTCGGCGTTACGTAATGCAAGTGTGAGCTCATCTTTCTCCCTACTTGGAACAAAAGAGCCCTCGGCGCCCGATGATGCGCATCATGTAGCCTTCGGGACACTTCTTGTGAAGTTGGACACTTATGTACCAACTCGCTTTGTATCGAGTGATGCCCCTCGGACGTATTGGTAATTCTTTCCTCGTTCGCACCAGTCCTTTGTCTCAATCTCGATCCCCTTATCCAACAGCTCTTCCTCCTCGCTCGCCATTTATCTACGTTCTTAGCATAACCGCTACGGCCGAGACGATGAGGGAATAAATTTTTGGCCGCATTGGCTTGATTCCTTTCGCTAACCTCCTTCGCCACATCGATGTTCTATAGGCCACAAATTCATCCAGAAATTACGGCACCTACGATAATTGGGATCTTCAAAATTTGGTGTCCGCCCTCGCTTCACAAACTTTCTACAAAGGTCCGTCTTGAACTTTCGGAAGCGACGCTCATCCTCTCAAGGGCCCTCGCTGCGAGTTCTTCGATCCCGTGGGAAATTGGAATGTCCGCTTCAACTTGTCCCAAGCAAGGTCCTTGTCTCTGTCTGGTACCGTCCACTCCAAATGATCGGATCACTGCTCTTCCAAGATCGGTACTTGATTGGGATGTCATCCTTCACGATGACACCTATAGCATTTGAGTATGGGGTGAGTACCGACGCAGGCCGTAGGGTTCCCGTCTGGATCTAACTGTTATAGTGTAAAGGCCCGAGGGCATCCTAGTTGGACCTCTCCCCTTTTTTGTCGATGAGGTCCCGGTATCACCAGAGTTCACAATGGCCGATGGGGTAGCCTCCTCCACTCTTTCAGGGTTCAAGTTAAGAAAGCCACTTGGGCTACCAGGACCACCGTCGTTTTCTCCGAAAATTACAGGCATACTGTTATCTTGTTCTCGAGACATTTTCTACATTATAATGATCAAATGTTTGAGAGCGTTATTCTAAAAATGATTCGAACGTTCGTGTAAATTGCCGATTTTTTAACAAAGGTAAGGAATTTCTATCCACAATTAACTGGATTGCTCACAGCAAAGAAAAAGTTATTATATATCTATAGCTATGTATGGTACACAGCCCTCTCAAAATGAAGGAAATAAAATAACACAAAATAGTACAATAACAGGTATTGCAAGTAGAATGATTGTGGGCACCTAATTAATTACTGTACTGTTTGCAAATTACTGTTCTGTAGATATTGATGCATAGACAGCCAATCAGGATAAACTGCATAGCTAATACTATTTAATATGATTTTCCACTTCCTCTTGCAATCATCTTGTTAAAAAACTAAGCAAACTAATTAGCATAACTCATAACTAGCCCTATCTTTTTGGCCAGGTTCAGAAATCTGTACAGGTTCTGCAGGATAAGCAAGAGCTTGCTGAAACCCAGAAGGAACTAACTAAACTTCAAATATTACACGAGGAATCTGCACAGAAAAGCGAAGGTACTGCTCCATCAGTTCTTATGACAAAGGAAATTGAGGGCAGCATGCCAGTAGCAAAACATGAGCTTGCCCTTGTGCCGCTGCATCAAGTAAATGCTGTCCAATCTCCTGCTATGCAATTCCAAAGTTGCAATGGGCTTGTTCTGCGGCAACTGGTCCCAGTCTCATTGAGCACTCAACAAGACCAGCAGCACATGAACCAAGCCACCATGTACTGTATGCAAAACCAAGCTCATGTTGAGCACAGGCAAGCACAACCATTTCAATCTGCACCGCAATCTGTGCAGCGACATACCCAGAATCCACCACAGACAGTAGTTGAGGCACCACAGGTGACAAGTCAGGCCCCAGAATTCTACCTTCAACCTCAGCAGCAATGGGCACATCAAACTGGCCAGCAAGTTCACCAGGCAAGGCAGCCACAGCCACAAGTTGTGCAACAGCAACATTACAACAATATTCAGCAAGTTCCAGCACAGATAGTTCAAATGCAAACTTCTTCTCCACAGGCTCAAAGTTCCATTCATGTTTGTATATGTGGTCTACGATCGACTTGATGTATTTATTCGCATACAAAGAATGTAGGCAGAGCAGTACAGGACAAGGCCGGGATGGCCATCGTTTCTACGTATATATATGCATTACTAATGCTGTGCATTAGCAGCAGCAGCAGCAACAACAACAACAACAACAAAAGATTATATATAATCACTCGAACGAACGTTGCAAAGAACATTCATGCATCACCACATTATATAGAACCAACAAGGTGCTAAAGGAAACATCACGACATCACGACATCAAGGCAAAGAAAGATGACATGGGCGGAGGCCGAGGAACTTACTTGCAGCAGGCGGTGGGGCGGCCGTCGGTGGAGGGATGACGCCGGCCGGAGGGTGACAGAGGCGGGCCGGAGAGCAACGGGCGGCGGAGGAGGCCCCGAGGAGGTCGAGGACGGTGGACGATGACGGCGGGCGGAGTCCAACGGCGGTCGAAGCGGCGGATGTGTCGGCCGGAGGACGGCGGTCGTCGGACGGCGGATGTCGACGGAGGACGGGCGGATGTCGATGGAGGACGGGCGACCGACGCCTGGACCGGTGGGCGGGCGGTTACGGGCGGCGGCGGCTGGATAGGTCGGAGGCCGACGGAGGGTGGGTGGGCGGATCGGACGACGGCGGCGGTGGACGGAGTCGAGGCGGTCGGAGGGTGGGCGGGTGGCTTCGCGGCGGATCGGACGCACCGAGGAGGCGGCGGATCTAGAAATATATAGTAACTTGATAAGTGTCGGCTCCCATAACAAACCGGCACCTATTTGAATAAATAGGTGCCGGTTGTTTATTAGAACCGGCACCTATTAGCATAAATAGGTGTCGGTTGTTATTTAGAACGGTACCTATTTGGATAAATAGGTGTCGGTTTTATTTATGACCTGGCACCTATTATCCAAAACCCTAACTCATCGAGTCCCATTTATCTTTTCCCTTCATCATTATATGCATGCACCTAAGGCTGCCAATGGGCCGATATGTATGCTATCATTGGTTCTATAATTCAATTTGTCTGTCCACATGAGACGACTTTAAAGGGTTATTTACAATAGGTAGAGAGAACGGGACTGCATGCAAATATATTCATTCAGTTCCAAAATTACATATTCATGGTTGTTACAATCAAACTCCAACTTATAAGTCGATCACTATTACTCCTTCTTCATGATCACTGCGAACATATGGGGCTTTCTCCTCTTCTTCGTCTTCTTCTTCGTCTTCTTGACTTTCTTCACCTTCGTCTACATCTGTTGCGAAAGGTGGTAACTCGTCAATTTGATCGTAGCCTTCCTCATCGGTGATATTCTCAACTCCAACAATGTTTCGCTTTCCATTGAGAACTACATGGCGATCATTCACCGATGAAGGATCCTTGACATAGAATACTTGTGTTACAGAGTTTGCGAGCACAAAAGGTTCATCTTGATAACCCACATTGTTTAGGTCCACGATGAACATCCCGTACTTGTCAATTTTCAAACCACTAGGAATTTTGACCCATTGACACTGGAAAAGTGGTACCTTCAGCGGTCCATACTCAAGCTCCCAGATTGCCTCTATATACCCGTAGTATGTTTGTTTTACCCCATTACCGTCGAAGGCATCTATACGGACACCACTATTCTGATATTTGCTCTTGGCATCCTGCGTTCTCGTGTAAAATGTATACCCATTAATATCATACCCTTGGAATGAATGAATAGTGCTCGCAGGCCCTCGGGACAAAACGTACAACTGGTCACTATCAGGATTCGCAGCCATGATATGCTTCTGTAACCAATCACCGAAATGCAGTCTATGCTGCTTAGCGATCCATGCTTCTGATTTGCCTGGGTTCTCGGTTCGGAGTGAGTTGTAATGCACATCAACAAATGGAGCCACCAAGGCCGACTGCTCGAGCACTGCGAAATGTGCTTGCCGTAGTGTTTCAAGGCTAGGAGCGAATATTGCTTTATGCCCTAAAGTCCCTTTCCCAAGTAGCCTGCCCTCGTGTCGGGACATTGGCACACCAATGGGACGTAGATCCATATAGTCAATGCAAAACTCAACCACCTCCTCTGTTGCATAACCCTCTACGATACTCCCTTCCGGTCGAGCTCTGTTACGCACATACTTTTTTATGATCCCCATGAATCTCTCGAAAGCCCACATGTTATGAAGATAAACTGGGCCGAGAATCTTTATCTCTTTCACGATATGTATCACTAGGTGAACCATTATATCAAAAAATGATGGTGGAAAACACATCTCGAGTTGGCAAATGGTCACAATTACATCTGCCTGGAGCTTGTCTAGTGTGGTTGGATCGATCACCTTCTGATATATAGCATTGAAGAAAGAGCACAACTTTATGATTGGGTTTCGCACCCTGTCTGGCAAGATGCCTCTAATCGCAACAGGGAGTAGTTGTGTCATCGGCACGTGACAATCATGTGACTTCATGCCCACTATTTTCTTCTCTCTAATGTTGACAAGTCTTTTAACATTAGCGGAGTAACCGACGGGACTCGGACACTCTGTAGGCACTCCAACAGGCTGATTTTCTCGGCGGCACTGAGGGTGTAGCACGCGGGAGGGAGGTATTGTCGGCCATTGGGACATTCTTGAGGATGTAGCTCGGACCTGATGTTCATGTCTACGAGGTCTCTTCGGGATTTCAACGTATCCTTTGTCTTGCCGGTATGTTCAGAGTACTCCCATCAAACTCTCGCATACATTTTCTCAACGTGCATCACGTCGATTGCATGACGGACATCCAAATCTTTCCAATACGGTAGTTCCCGGAAGATAGATTTC
Source organism: Oryza australiensis (assembly GCA_019925245.2). Taxonomy (NCBI): domain Eukaryota; kingdom Viridiplantae; phylum Streptophyta; class Magnoliopsida; order Poales; family Poaceae; genus Oryza; species Oryza australiensis. The sequence continues at coordinate 3,128,169 of JAIFGZ020000436.1, forward strand.
TTCTTCCAAAGAGGCTTCTCACCACCCTTGATGCCGCACGTGTATTGCCATGCCCCTTACCAAATACATGTTCAATATCTTTTACCTCTTCAAAAATATCTCTGCCTATACGATGTATCGGAGCTGTCCCCTTCTCCACTGTGCCATCGAAATCTCTTCTATTGCTACGATGCGGTGACCGGCGGGAAGAAACCTCCGTGGCACATGTACACAGTCTTTCCAGTACCTCGGCCACACGCTTGCTGTGTCCCGCATGCACTGCACACATGCACAACCACCTTTCACGGTTTGTCCGGATGTGTTGCCAGCTGCAGGGTAATCTTGAATGGTAACTAACAATATTGCCCTTAAGGTGAAGTACTCTCTTTTGTAAGCATCCCACATCTGCACTCCCCGAACCCATAGTGGCGAAGATCATCTACTACTAGTCGAAGTAGACATCGATATCGTTGCCGAGTTACTTGGGCCCTTGGATTAGCGGTGGCATCATGATATACTTGCGCTTCATGCACAACCATGACGGAAGGTTGTACATAACAAGTGCCACGGCCATGTCTTGTGTCGATCGCTCATGTCACCGAATGGATTCATCCCGCTCGTGCTCGCCCAAACCTAACATTCCTTATCTCGCGAGCAAAATTTTTGTACTTTCTATCTATCTTTCTCCATTGAGACCCGTCGGTGGTGCCTTATCATCCCATCCTTCTTACGTTCTTCGACGTGCCACCGCATCATCTTTGCATGCTTTTTGTTTGCATACGGCGCTCAATCCTAGGGATTTATAGGAAAATACCATACAACTTTAATGGGCACTTTCCTCTTCTTTAGGACGGGGCCACCGCTGTCATCATCGGCATCGTCGTCGTTACCTCCACCCTTATACCGCGGTGCTGCACAACCGGACATGCATCCATGTCTCGCGTGCTCACCCGGTATAGGATACGATCATTTCGACATGCGTGAATTTTTGCACCTCCGCCGAGTGGACAAACAACCTTCTTTGCTTGATATGTCGTTTCGGAAGTACGTGACCTTGGAAGGAGGTCTCCGATCAATTGTAGAAGCTCGTGAAGCTCTTGTCGCTCCGCCGTTTGTTGATTTCATCGCAACAACGAGAGGACGACGTGTAATTTGGTGTGCTCCTCGTTGCAACCTGGATAAAGCGGTGTTTTTGAGTCCTCCACCATGGCTTTAAACTTCTCGTATTGTCCGTCATCGGGTGGGTCTCTCCATCCCGCAACATCGATCCAACCCATCCGATTCGTCATTGTCGATTCACCTTCGTCGGCAGGTAACTCCACATTGTCTTCATGCATTGCATCGCCATGATTGTCCACTGTCATTCTCATCTTCACCGTGATTGTCCCGACATGTGTGATTACGCATAAAACCTCTTGTTAGCGGATGCTCGTGAACTTGTTTTGCGGGAAACTGTCTCTCCTTCCCGCAATCGAACATGGACAATGCAAATATTCTGTCATGCTCAACAACCGGAACTCGTGGCCCCGATCACGAACTTGGTTACTCCCCGGCATACTCCAAGGTACCCCGCTTCGCATCCTTCATCCCTCCTTCATCCATCGGTCCTACGAGAATTTTTAAAAAATGTGACGTCTTCATATAAATGACATTATTTTATTTTGGTTACATAACTCTACGGTGATAGTCTCTTCAAAGTTGACAATCCGAAATACTTTGAATTAAAGAAAAAGACACAAATGACATAAATGGTGTCATTCATCTACTAACATATACACAAAAATCACAAAAGAATATCATAAAGAATCACTACACAAATAATAAACAACTAAAATATACTAACCTTTAATTTTTCTGAAAATTTTTGGCAAAACCTTCCCCCCTCTGTTTCGTTCTACACATGAAGACCGAATAAAAATGGGCTAAGTGGCTGAAAGATGGCATTTATAGGTGGTCGGAATATAGGTGTCGGTTTTTAACAACAACCGACACCTATATTCTGAAGCTTACAGCGTAAGGAACCTTATAGGTGTCGGGTGAAGCGCAAAACCGGCACCTAAAGTATAAGTGTCGGTTTTTACTATTGAACCGACACCTATTTACGACAAATAGGTGCCGGTTCGATTTAAAAACCGCCACCTATACTATAGGTGCCGGTTTTACTATTCACCCGACACCTATTTCGCACTATAGGTCGCGGTTATTAACAAGAACCGTACGTATTCTTTACATGCTACCTATATGTATTATAGGTGCCGGCTTTGTTTTAACCGGCACCTTTTGGGGCGACACTAATGAGCCTTTTTGCAGTAGTGTGGGTTTAAAAGGTGAATTTTCCAATATCATCTCGATCTTCGTCAAGACATTTGTCGTGATGGTTTTTTTGACGATGGATACTTCGACGACTTCGAACGGAGATATGATCCAAACAAATCGAAACCGTCACCATCAATAATTTGATCTATTAGGTTCAACGAAGCTTCAAGACATCATCACCGCGAAGAACCAGGGTTCAATATTATGGACTGTGAGGCCTCACTCCGGATCAGTAAGTTTCGAACCAACATCCATCATTAAAAATCTTACCGTCATGACATTAGAATTGTTACCAATCCCAATTAAGACACAGTTCCTCGTCGGTCAGCAACTCGTCTCGACCACGCATGTATCAGAGCATTTAACTATTTATCATGATAATTAAAAATTTGCTACTCATAATCTATGACCTAGGGGTCCTTATGTGTCTATCACATATAGGTTCATTAAAAATTTGCTACTTATAATCTATGACCTATGGGTCCTTATGTGTCTGGTTCAGTGATAAATTATTAATTATCTCCGACGACACTGTGAGTCCACTGCACCTTCTGCGCAACATGACTCAAGTGTGAACACAAGCACTATCTGGACCAATAAATACATGCACGTGCCGTACACCTGGAGAAGAATGCATCGATCTAATCTAATCCAAATACACATGTCCGAAAGGTATTTAGAAGACTAGTTTTTAAATTAATGTACTAATTTTGTAGATTTATTTAGAGTCGTGTGATGATTTAATTTATGTGATGAACAATTATCAAAGATAGGTATTTTATGAAAATATGGTGAATAGTATTTTCGGTTGAGGCACAGTTCAAGTTGGCATATGTGGCCGGTCAGACCGGATGGGTGTCGCCGATCAGATCGGAAGTGTTCGAGCGGTCTAACCGGGTTACCCGACGGTCAGACCGGCTGACTTTGAGTAGGAGTCGGTTTCAGGTTGTTTTCGTTGGATTTCTAGATTTATTTATGGATATGACTTCTAGATGGTTTCTATTCGTGTGTGATACTACTGTATGCTAATATGAGTCAAGTTGGTGCAAACTTATACTCGGATATAGAGTTTTGTTGTTATTCATGTGCAGGTGTTGCTTGAGGCCATGGGAGTATAGCCGGTGATGGATCGGGACTAGGCTTGGGAGAAGTTGAGGTCCAGACGATCAAGGATATCATGCGGGATGCTCACGCTAGAGAACAATGCACGTGGAAGATGGAGAATCCATATGGTATACGAGAGGAATCGTGTGCGTATGGAAGAGGAGTCGAATTTGGAAGGGAGTCCGGATTCGAGAATGATTCGCGAAGATGGATTGAGATAAGAGAAGAGAGTGATTGAATCCTATTGGGAACAGGAGTTCTACTTCTATGAGTCCTATTGGGAATAGGAGTTCTACACCTACTTTGATTAGGAGGTTTTTGTGGTATAAATAGAAAGGAAGGGTGCGGCCTCCTGGTATTGGTTTTAGAGAGACACAAGTTGAGAAAAAGTTAGGGTTTCGAGTTTAGTTTGAGATTTTGATGAGGAGTGTTATTGTTGCACTTTGTAAACACTAATTGATGCAATAAAGTCAAAAGTTCTAACTACTTCTTCGAGTTTGTCATCTACCGGTGTTTCTCGATATCGATGGTCTAACCGCAGGCTAGGCGGCGGTCTAACCGGTGGGAAAGCGGCGATCTGACCGCAGGTGTTTTGGCGGTTTGACCGATGCAGTAACGGTGGTTTGACCAACGCCAGGAGAGCGGTTTGACTGGCGGCGACAGGACTACGTCGAGAACTCCGTTGATTCGAGGGTAACTTTTATTTCCGCTAAAAGTTTTTGGGTTTTGGTTTTCCCTACCATTCACCCCTCTCTGGTAGGTTTAGGTTTGTTTTGTCTTGTTCGATCCTACAAGTGGTATCAGAGCCTCGTTCTTGTTTTGATATCTGTTGCTTTTCTGATATATTTGCCATGGCTGAAAAGTTTTCAAACAAACCTCATATTTTCAATGGAACTGATTTTGATTATTAGAATAAAAAGATGAAATCTTACATAACATCTCAAGGATATGATATTTGGCTAAAAGTTGCATAACCTTTTGAAATCCTTGAGCGCATTGGTACTCCTGCTCTCAAATTAGATTTTGAAAATAATTACAAAGCTCGCAATATTATTCTTAATGCAATTTCTCGCTCTGACTTTGATCGTGTTTCAATCTTGCAACTGCAAATGAGATTTGGAAAGCTTTGAATGATTTTCACACTGTATCTTCAAACATTGAGGAGTTACGAAAATATGTTTTCAAAAAGGACTACATTAAATTTGAGATGAAACCTATAGAATCTTCGGATGAATATTTAGGGTGTTTCAATAAAATCTTGAGTGATCTAAGATCTGTTGATGTTTCTTATGATGTTAACTATTCTCAATCTGAGGTTCTCGTAACTTTACAAATGGTCTTGACATGAAAATTTGGGACGTTAAAGTGACTTCTATTTAGGAATCGGTTGACATTAACACTTTGACTTTGGATATTCTTTACTCCAAATTGAAAACATATGAGATGAATATTCTTTCTAAAAGAACTGATTCTAAATCTACTAATTCTAAATCTACTGCTTTGGTGTCTTCATCTGGATCTTCTTTGGATATTTCTCCTATGACGACTCTTTCTATTTTTAATACCTTGTCCGATGATCAACCGGAGGAAATCAGAGAGGAGGACTTGGTTTCTCTTGCTAACAGAATTTCTCGAGCTATAAGTAATCTCAGGTTCAGGAGAAAAGGTAGACCAATTCGTTGCTTTGAATATGGACAACCAAATCACATTCGTTCTCAGTGTCCCAAGCTTGGAAAATGTGCAAAGAAAGTATATCAAGATGAACCCAAGAACACCAAGGATGCCAAGCAAAGTAAGAAGCAATTCAAGAACATGAAGATGAAGAAGTTCGCAAAAAGCAATTGATGAAGCATATGCAGCGGTTCAAGAATCAAGTGATGTTGATTTTGAAAGTGATGAAGATGATGACAAGAGGAAGAACATTGTTGGAGTTTGTCTCATGGCTAGTAGCATTGATGAAGATTCTGAAGATGACGATGAGGTAATTCCTACTCCTAGTGTTAAATATCTTCAAGAAGTTATTGCTAGACTTGGTTACAAAATTTCTAAGTTTGAGAAAAAGATTAGTCAACATGAAGCTACCATTGAGTCTCTTAATGCTGAAAATAGTAGAATAAAATCTCTTGTTTCTGGTAATGATGAATGTCAATCTTTTGAGGTTTTATTTGCTAAAATTATGTCAATTAGAGATGTTTATGCCAAGAAGCTTGATGTTGAATCTAAGAAAACTCGAAAATTCGAAACTTGTCTTGCACTTAGCTTGACCATGAACACTAGATTGGTTGATAAATTATTTTTGACTAAGAGAGCTTTACATAAATGTCAAGTTGCTTTGTTTGCTAGCTCGATGTTTAATTTGATTAGCTCTAAGAGGATTAAGCAATCTAGTACCAAACCTTGTTTAACATGTGTTGCTAATGAGATGAAACTAAAAGATGCTTTGGGTTGTGTTAAGCACATGGAGGAAATTGTTAAACAAGATGAAGTGATGTCTTGCATGACTTGTAGAAAACAAAAGAGTGTTTTGGATGCTTGTAAAAATTGTGTTACACTTACTCAAGAGTTTTTTACTTGAAAAGTTCTTTGCAAATATTTTCTGATGGTAAAAGAACTTCAACATGATTCTTGATCAATTTAAAGTTAGCACAAATAATCGTGGTTTAGGTTTTGATCCTTATGCTCATCATACTAGACATCTTCCTGTTGTTTTAGGTGTTGGTTCTAGAAGTGGTGAAATTTTGATTAAACCTGAATCTAAGAACACTGTGTTTAAATCTGCTGGCATCATGACTTCTTTGAATGCATCATCTTCCAAAACCAATGTTGTGATTGCAAAACCACTTGTTGCTACTTCTATTGCTAAACCATCTATTTCTACTTGTGCTTTTAATCATCGTGAGAAATACACTTATTTGTTTTGTGGAAAAGATGGACATTTGGTTGGATTTTGTTTTAGACTTACCCGTAAACAAAAAAAGAAAAGAGAAATTATTTTTGCAAAACGACGGTGGCAAAAATCGGGTTTTAGTTCAAGGAGCACGGTTATATCGACACTAACCAGTCAGTCAGACCAGCCAGCGGTCAGACCGTAGGTGAACCGATGGTCGGACCGGCGGCCGGGCCGGTCGGACCGCAAGTACGGCGGTGGTCGAGATACGCCTCGGGCGATTTTGTGCATAATTCAAATCAGACTTTTATAAAACGACAAGGTAAGGTTTTAGGTAAGTCTGGTTCTGATTTTGTTTGTGCATATGCACCTACTGGTTCTACTAGTCGTGTGACTCAGTGTTGGATTCCAAAATTTCTTATTTCTAACCCCAACACGGAGGCCTCGACATCTTCTTTTTCGTAGGTATTTTGATGGCATACTCCCCATGTGCGTTCAATATGAAGATGGTGATTGCTTTTCAAGATAACATTAAGGTAATTTTGGATTGACATAATTTTGTTCTACTCTCTTGATTATTAGCTTTTTATATTCTGGTGTTTGAGGTAGTAGTTTTTGTTAGTACAAGTGGATATATATCAATTTTTGAGAACATTGGTGATATCATTGGCCATTGGATGTCTTCTTCAAAAATCTTTTGATTTCTTCTTGTTTTTATTTGAGGAGAATTGGAGGTCAATTTGAGGAGGAGTTTATGTTTTTTTCATGCATTCATGTTTATTTTCATGCATTGTTTTTAAATCTGAAAATAAATAAAAATGAGAAAAAGAAGAGCTTTGTTTTATACCTCTAGTATATTCTTGTGCATAATAGCAAAATAATTGAGGTCTATTTGTTGCTATGTTATCTTGTATGCATTTTTAGTCTTTATATGAGGCTTAGATATTAGTTTAGAGTGAGATGATGCATGATACTATTCTTTTACTTGAATTAAGAAAATATGCAATGTCGAAGCTTGTGCATAGTTTGGATGACTAATGCTTGTATATATATACTTATTGAATTGTTATTCCTCAAATTGCTCTTTAATTGCTCATTATGTAAGAGAATAAAATATTTCTATTAGAGAAAAAATGAATACTGAATCCTTGGAAATAGTCTTGACAACAAGGACATATTTGATGTGAGCAAAAATAATGGGTGCCAAATCCTTGGAAACAGTCTTGACGACAAGGACGTACCCGAAATAATTGAGAGAGAAAATGAGCAAAAACAGAAAGGCTCAAATAAATTTCAGAAATTCTCTTGATTGTTTGGTTTTAGAGCTAATTTGAGAAAGAGTGATAAATGAAATAGGTTTATATATAAGGGTTTTTCTTTCAATCTATGTGCTTGTGAATATGTTGCATTATAAATCGTTTAAATCATGAATCTTTATTGCTAACTTGAGCTTAATTGTAATATCTTTGATTCATGTTTATACTATAGTGCATGCTTGTTAACTAGTTGATGAATGTATCTCCTTTGTCTTGCAAAACATGACCTTGAATTGCTTTTGGTACACTTCAAAGCTCTCGAAAAAAATTGGAAAATAAAAAATAAAAATGGTTATTGCAAGTGACAATCATGATATCATTGCATTTGTGCTTCATTCGTTATTATTTCTCTTTTAAATTTCTTGATGAATTCATTGTCAAAGGGGGGGAAGATATACAAAATGCATATATTTTTTAAGGTAGAAAACAATTCGATTTTAAAAATAGTTGATTTTGCAAATACGTGAGAGAAAATTCTTTGTTTTAAAAAGGGGGAGAGTTGTTTTCTTTGTCATTGTGTTTGAAAACACGCTTTGTGAGCCGTTTGTGCTTTTTGATTCATTTTGTTTTTCGTTTTTCAAAAACAACAAATTGTATTTTGAGATGTTGCCAATGTGTTCATCAAGAGGGAGATTGTAGAGTCATGTGATGATTTAATTTATGTGATGAACAATTGTCAAAGGTAAGTGTTTTATGAAAATATGGTGAATAGTATTTCGGTTGATGCACAGTTCAAGTCGGCATATGTGGCCGGTCAGACCGGGTGGGAGTCGCCGGTCAGACCGGAAGTGTCCGGGCGGTCTGACCGGGTTACCCGACGGTTAGACCGGCTGACTCCGAGTAGGAGTCGGTTTCAGGTTGTTTTCATTGGATTTCTAGATTTATTTATGGATATGACTTCTAGATGGTTTATATTCGTATGTGATACTATTGTATGCTGATGTGTAGAAACCCGTTTTTGAGGACGGGAATCATTCGTGTTCATAGTACCATTTCACTGGATCGAGTAGTTTGGTACCCACAAATACAGTACTGTATTATTAGGTGCAAAGTGCACGAATAGTCTTACACCAAAAGTATTACAATATTAGGCCCGAAGGCAATATCCAATATATATAGGACCTACCGGTCCGGATACAACCAAAAACAAAAATTAGATAAGATAGCAGACGGAAGGCAACGGCATGTCGATCGCCTACAGGCAACGACTGGGGACTAAGACCTATTGCGCTCCATTGTCTTCATTCATCCTGGTAGTATGCGTACGGGTCCTCCAGGTCTTTCATGCCTACATCTGTAGGTTTGTGCGTATAGCAAGGATGAGTACCGAACGTACTCAGCAAGCCAGCACGGAATGATGCACATGATAGGGTCATTCAAAGTGTGGTTGTGGTTTATTTGCACAAAGCCAATTTTCGCAAATCATTTCACAAACCTAACATCTAGCCAGTCAAGTTTTAGTTTCAGAGTATATTAAATCGGTGACGGTTCTGTCTGCCATCCATCGTGATACCAAGGATGGTTTCCCGTCTTCGGATCGTCATGGTTTTCTCGGGAGTCTACCCCTTCTCGTAGGTCGAGAAGTTGAGTCCACCAGCACACAAAATTATTATGCATACCAACCCATCATTTTAAAACTTATGAGTCTAGCCACGGGAGAAACTTGTCACGTCGCTCATTAACCGCGAGCACGGCTATTCAAATAGATTGATTTACTCACACTGCAGTGGATGTACACTTTACCCGTACTCCGCAACTGCTCATTGAATGAGCCTTCATCCCTCCATATGGGATGGTCACGGCAAAGCTTTTCGATAACCTCACTTTGGCAGTACCTGCTCCATGAACTTAAGCCCTCATGCACTCTAGCCGTCGTTCCCGGGGTAAGGGGGAAAACTCACTTAATCTTTAAGTCATCGTTAAGTTCAGTTTATTATTCACATAAAGGCCTTTTGTCTTATCACAATCACGGGCACTCTACCATTGGTAGGCCCAGGACACTCTACCTATTGGTAGGTCCTTAACTCAACACCTACACCTGAACCACTATGCAAGGATACTGCCTCCACTCGACTATCTACTTCGCTAGGTCTATACCCATTCGAGAAGTACGGTTGTACTGGCTCGTTCTAAGTTGTAAGTCTTATGGCTCGGTCCTTAATTGACCAGGGACGGTACTAGCCTTTGCCGGAATCCACCCAAATCCATCCATCCGTCCCAGTCTAAAACATTGGTTTTTCATTTTTTGGTTTTCATGAAAACTCATTTCATCATGTTCTAGGATATGTGGCGCTCATGTCTCCACATGTCGTATTCCAACTACCTTTCCTAAGGTAGCTGCCCAAGCATATAGCTCTTTGTAAAAGTATGAGTGTGCAACATTCTAGTATAAGCATGGCTAAGCATTTTACCGAAGGTATCCTCCGGTTATATCACATCGAGGGTTACAAAGATTATATCTAAAGGTAAGCAATATCAAGGCATGGTATATCAAGCATAGGTATTTTATGTATAGCATGCATGTTTGAAATTTAAATCAACATCATTTCGCAAAATAGGATCAATATGTTCAAAGGGGAGTGTTGACTTGCCTTGCTCGTGACCTTGTTGGCTTGAGTCTTCGACGTTCTCAATGGTTCCCTTAGACTCTATCGTACGTGCAAGAAATCTAATTTGAATTCAAATAAAATCCAATAAGATCTGATAAAAGCCAAATAAATCACAAAAGTGGCTCCTAACACTAGGCTACGATTTTACGTAGATTTAGGTTCGAGTTTTGATAAAATTTGGGTTAGAATGAACGAGTTACAACGATTTGAAGTTTTGCGTTGAATCGATTTAATTAATCATGATGTGGCATTATTTCAAGTTAATATATTCAAAGTTTGAAAAAATATTATGGGTGATGACTCAAAATATAATAATACAATGGTTAACTTCTAATTTTTATCCAAATTTTATTGGGTCGATAAGCCCTAGGGTTAAAAATAATTGAATCCGAAAATAATTAATTAACCGTGAAGCTTAGACGCTATACTAAGTAATTTAAAATTTTAGGTTTAGAAAATCCATATATTAAAAATAATATTTGATGACAAGCTAAGTTGTAAATAAATTCCTAGATAAATAAATTATGCGACGGTCAAATACCTCCGAATTCATATTTTAATAGTTGGTCCCTAATTATTTTTGAAATTCAAATTTGTTTCCAAAAGAAAAATATATATTTTGCCCAGAGATTTTTCCCAAATATTCTCCAAAACTTTTTCCTAAATTTTTCTAATATTTCTCTAAATTTTTCCTTTTTCTTTTCTTTCTTTTTCCTTTCCTATTTTCCTTTTCTTTTCATTTCTTTTTTTCCTCCGGCTTCCTCCTGCTCACTCTCTCTCCTCTATCCTCTCTCGCGTCTACCCCCCTTCCTTCCTCCTTCGGCCGACCGACGGCGAAGCGACGGCGGCGCCAAGGGGATGGCGGCGCACGGAAAAAGGGAAAAAGCAGAGGGGCAGCGGCCTACCAGTGCGGCGGACGGCGGTGGCGATGCGGCGAACCCGGCGCGGTGGCGGCTGCGGCGAACTCGGCGCGGCGACGGCTTGCGGCGGCGACGACTCGCGACGGCGATAACACGAGGACCCGACGAGTGAAAGAGGGAATGAGACAGCGAACGGTGAGGTGGGGAGAACAGAGGAGGGGCTCCTCTCCCTTTTATAGAGGGTCGGAGAGGGAAGAGAGAGGGGACCGACGCGACGGCGGCATGGCGCGCACTGGCGCGGCGTCAGCGGCGTGACGTGTGCGTGGCCGACGCACGGCGCGACGTGGAACAGGGCGGCGACGTGGGCACGGGGTGCGAGGTGGTGGACGGCGTGGCAACGCGTGCGGCGGCGGCGGCTTTGTGCGCACGGGGCGGTGTGAGGCTGTACGGCGTGAGCGCGGGTGGCGCGGGCATGGGCGGCGCGGGCAACACGGCGACGTGCAGCGCACGGCGCGGGTGTGCGCGTGAGTAGGGGCCGGTACGGCGCGGGCTGCGGGCGCGACGCGCGACGCGTGGTGGCAAGGCGGTCCGGGGGCCCCGGTACGGCGCGGCCCCGGATTGAACACTTGGCACCCAATAAACAGTAGTTTTTCCGATTTTCCCGATTTAAATCCTATTCTTCTCCTTTCCTTTTTGCCTTCATTCTCAAATTTAAAATATGATTTGGCCCAGCCAAAAATTAATTTTTAACCTATATTTTCGACTCTTTAGCCCATTTTTATATTGTATATTATTTATATATTTTTTATTTATTTTCTTTCCCTTTTTTCCAAAATATGATTTTTGATTCAAAATGAATTATCAACCCTATACTTCCCTATATATCTTTTTTTATAATTTATTTTATTAATATTATTTCTTTATTTACTTATTATTATTACTTTTTCTCAAAAATAGGGTTTTGGTCCAAAGATCAAGTTTTATTACACCTTAGCCCTTTTCTATACACATTCTTTATAGTTTCTATTCCAAATCTTTATTTGAAATCTTCTTCCACTTTAGGATTTTTAACCTATTCGGCTTATTCAAATTTTCAAATAAATTTTATTCTATTTATAAGACGCAACAAAATTGGCAAATAAGAAGCAATAAACACGTCGAGATGCAAAAATACCAAAAGTTTTTGCAAGTTCCGATTTTTAATTCCCGATTTTAATTTCTCCGATTTTCAGGGTGTTACATGATGTGAGTCAAGTTGGTGCAAACTTATACTCGGATATGGAGTTTCGTTGTTGTTCATGTGTAGGTGTTGCTTGAGGCCATGCGATTATAGCCGGTGATGGAATCGGACTAGGCTTGAGAGAAGTTGAGATCCAGACGATCAAGGATATCATGCGGGATGCTCACACTAGAGAACAATGCACGTGGAAGATGGAGAATCCATATGGTATACGAGAGGAATCGTGTGCGTATGGAAGAGGAGTCGAATTTGGAAGGGAGTCCGGATTCGAGAAGGATTCGCGAAGATGGATTGAGATAAGAGAAGAGAGTGATTTAATCCTATTGGGAATATGAGTTCTTTGAGTCCTATTGGGAATAGGAGTTCTACTTCTATGAGTCATATTGGGAATAGAAGTTCTACACCTACTTTGATTAGGAGGTTTTTGTGGTATAAATAGAGAGCAAGGGTGTGACCTCCTGGTATCAGTTTTCGAGAGACACAAGTTGAGAGAAAGGGTTTCGAGTTTAGTTCGAGATTTTGATGAAGAGTGTTGTTATTGCACTTTGTAAACACTAGTTGATGCAATAAAGTCAAAAGTTCTAATCTACATCTTCGAGTTTGTCATCTACCGGTGTTTCTGGATCTCGACGGTCTAACCGCAGGCTAGGCGGCGGTCTAACCGGTGGGAAATCCGCGGTCTAACCACAGGTGTTTTGGTGGTCTGACCGGTGCAGTAACGGCGGTCTGACCAACGACAAGAGTGTGGTTTGACTGGCGGCGACAGGACTACATTGAGAACTCCGTTGATTCGAGGGTAACTTTTATTTGCGCTAAAATTTTTTGGGTTTTGGTTTTCCCTACCATTCATCCCCCTCTGGTAGGTTTAGGTTTATTTTGTCTTGTTCGATCCTACAAGTGGTATGAGCCTCGTTCTTGTTTTGATATCTGTTGCTTTTCTGATCTATTTGCCATGGCTGAAAAGTTTTCAAACAAACCTCATATTTTCAATGGAACTGATTTTGATTGTTGGAATAAAAAGATAAAATCTTACATAACATCTCAAGGATATGATATTTGGCTAAAAATTGCATAACCTTTCGATTGACTGCCAAAATAGTACGAGATGGCCACAATGGGAAGTTAGTATAAAATAGAATTTGTTGTGCTAAAACCTCTAGATTGTTTGCTTAGATGGACCACCTAAAATTCATATAGTTTCTAGACCACTCTAACATAATGCATTTAAAAGACAAACTAAAACTTGAAAACCGTCTCATTTTGTGCTGATTGCTTGCATGCTGGAATTTTGAGTCAGGCTGTTTGTAAAATTTGCATAGGCCAAACCGTAGGTGGTAAACCTGAGAAATTTTACTGGAACAATTTAAATTAACCAAGAAATCCCCATGAATTTTGGCAAAATTTTTGAACCCTTCCAATACAGTGAAATGACTTGATTTGTTAGCCTGACCATGTTCTGAAAACCGTAGGCAGCCGCATTCATCTTTTTTTATAGGCCAAAACATACCATCTAACATATGCATCTTTTACCAGTAGCCCCTACACATGCCCTGGAAGCCCCACGAATTTTATTAGAATTTCTAAGCCCCTGCATCAGGATGAAACCACCCACCTAACTAGCATAAGCATGTTCTGAAAAATTTATAACAGCTGCCTTTATCTTTTCCTATAGCCTAAACCTTACTGGATAAAATGTGCATATTTTTACAAAAGGTTGCCTACATAACCAGTAGACACCAAAAATTTTAGTTGATTTTTTGAGTCATTGCAACGACATGAAAATTCACATAGCCCTACATAGTCCTGTTCTACAACCCATAGGTCGTCTGTTTCACTAATTTGTGCGGCCAAAACCTTAGGTGATAAAATCTTGGTTTTCATAAGGTAGTTCACAAAATTAATCACCTATCACCATGATTTTTTCCCAAATTTTACACTTTTGGATCTAGCCCAGGGAGACCAGCAAAGACAGCAAGTCCACATTTTCCAGAAATCACGAAAATCACGAAAGCTTTTCCAGACAAAGATACATGGTAGAAAGCCAAGGATGAAAGTTAAATGATTTCGCAGACCTTCCAAATTGACTGCCAAGCCCTGTTCTTACCGGATTGGCATGTAGTTATGCCAGAGACCACCCTGGCGACTTTGACTTTCATTTTCCAAATTCTCCTAACCAACAACCTTTTAAATTTAAGGGGGATAGTGTACCATGACCTCATGCCACCCCTAGATAAATATGAAACCTTTGTGAGTCTCGCAAACATGGGTTGGAGACTCAACTTGTATCTTTGATAAATCTCCCAGTATATGTATATATACCCACTTATTGTTTCTATGGCAGGAAGTCAATACAAAAATATTTTCATGAGCATTGCATCAATTCATACATTCATCGCATCATTCATACATCATGGTATCATCGCATTCATGTATGTCTTTTTCACATAAAAAAAGATATTGCCACACATGCCATATAACAATCATTTTCCTACTATGACCCCAGTACATGGATATAAACCCATGAGCAGCCGCGACCATTTTCCCATGTCTCTGAGAACTTCAAGTAGAAATCCATGGGCTTACAAAACCTCCTTTGGTAAAGACTGTCCCTGAGACGGATACTGCCACGACCTAATACCCACTTAGACACTATTCCCTGTTCTCAGCAGAACAAGGTGTAGATAGACCAGAGACTACCAAACCAGCTTATTTTCCCATTTCAAGAATCCTCCTCACCATAAATTTCTAAAAACTTTAAGGGGGATAGCATAGTGTGTATAGCGTCTGGCATTTAAAACAGTGCTTACGTCGCCCTTACTCGTCTTTGCTGTAAACTGCCCAACCGAGGAGAGATCTACTGTTATTTTTCATTTTAGCTTAGCAGGCCTTTATGAAAAAAAAGTAATAATGACCTACATTTATCTCCAATTCCATACCCTACGTGTCTGTCATTCCGAGATTTAAACCTTATAGATATTAGCTCAACCAAAATACGGTTCGACCTCCAGATTTTCCGTTATCATGCCCATATAAAAAACGATGCTACCAAACCATTTGAACCAATTCTCCATCACCCACCAACGTACCGGACAACCATCATACTCGACGAGAACATTTCCCCCACCTTTCTAAAACAAGTTTCCACAACTTCGACAAAGCAAGCCTATTATACAACTTAGAAAAGACTTAACCTAGAAGTATTAAATCTTGTATATTTGAAAAGTTTTCAAACAACAAGGAGCCGATAAAAACCTTGCTATCCAAAAACCCCGTGCCCACTGCGATAGCACCCTTCCCATACCAAACCCATAATATCCCGCCATAGCCTCCAAGCAAAGACTAATGAGCAAACTACCCAAGCCGGTAATATACAAGTGGACGAACCAACATAGCGCACCTTTGCCCACACCCTTCGCCAAGCGACATCTATTTTTCCCAGAATATAGCCCCCTTGACCAAGACGCCTCGGCACCGCTATTGTCCGAGCGTCGACCCCGGTGACGAACCTACCATTTTCCTTGAGCCGATAAAAAGATTTCCTTTTCCCTCTAAGTCCTGCAACCGCAGCCCCTAATTGTCAGTAGAGACCACATTATCCTAAGCGATGTTCCAACCCATAGGTATGATAGGATAAAGATCTAGGTACGGCAAACCTAATTAAACCAATGAACTTCCGACCATACCCCAACCCAAATCTCGGGGACGAGATTTTCTTTAAGGGGGATAGAGTTGTCACATACCCAAATTCTAGGGTCAACGAAATTTTGTCCATACCCAAATTCTAGGGTCAACGAAATTTTGTCCAAATAAAATGAAAGAATTTTTTTTTCAATTTCTGAACCAAAAATTTTCTTTTTCTAACTTAGGTTAAAGGATTTCAAACCTAGGCCTTTGCATGATAGACCTAAATTTTAGAACAAATTAAAAACTTTTTCATTTATAACTTAGGGCCAAAAATGCAAGCTCATGTGGAAGCATGCATACTAACATAAAAGCCCATTTTGACTTAGGTTCTTTACGTATATTCGGGTTTTCGAAAACACATCTCATTATAGGTCATATACGCATAGCCTAGACGATTTAGAATTACCAAACAAATCTACAACAAATTTTGGATGCTAGATGTGAACTTAAAAATTTTAATCCAAGGTTCACCTCCTCAGCTCAAAAGGGAACTTAGTGTGAACCCAATGACCATAGTAGGTGTATGCACCTAGAGTAAACACCTAAACCCAGGAGGATTAACCTAATTTTCTAAAATAAACCATGCAAGATAAAATCATGGAAAATTCATGTAGGTGTCAAATATTATATTCAACTTAACATATTTTTTGTGAGATTTATAACTAGGTTTGATGCCCAACCAAATTAAACAAGCAGTCCAATATTAGGCTAATTAATGTCTTTAATCGGCCAAACAATAATTCGTCTAAAAGACCATTAAAGTGCAAATAAGTATATATATTAAATAACTTAATCAAATACTAGGTTAATTAACCTAATTAAATATAATTTTTCTAATTTTTTTCCTCATCTTTGGCTCTCTAAAAATTCAAATAAGCCTTTAAATACCATGACTTTGATTAATTCCTGGACAACCCACAAATTATTTTTGAATGCAACCAAAGAAATGGAATCATATACCTCTAGTAAAAATTTTGTGATTTTATCATACCCACAAAATAAACCTTTTTAGAGGGGAAAATAACTTGAAATTTAGCCTAAATTCAATATACACCCTCTTTTGTACCCATGCCTCTCACCCTTGCCTTGCCCTCTTCGCCCTGGCCCCACATGGCATCCACTCAGGCTCAAACCTACTCAGTGCAAAGTGTTCTCCACCGCTCAAGGAAGGGGACAGGAAGAAAAGAGGAGGAAGGACGTGTCGGCGCCGACGACAGCCACCTCGCTGCACCACCGCCACCTCATCTCACGCCATTTGAAAAACTCCTTCGCCACCTTCTTCTAAATCCTTCGCACATCACGTTCCACAAAGAAAACCGAGAGAGTTCGCCTCGGAGACGCCGGGAACACGCTCTTCTTGCCGACGGCTGCAGGTGTTCGATTCCCGTTGTATCCTCACTGGTAAGCCTCGTTGCAACCTAATCTAGGGAACACAACCTTCTACTTATGCATGATCCATCCGTACGTTTTTTTCCCATGTCGCGAGGATCGAGATCGCCGGAGCGTGGCCGCTACTGTCCATGGGGCCACAGCTCGGGTTCGACAGTGTTCCGGCCGCTGCGGACCAATTCCGGCCGAGCCGACGTGCCACCAGGACCGCCTCAATCCCCTCTTCGAAACCCCTCAAGAACCCCGAGGGATAATGCACCGAGAAGGGAGATCGGGTGTTTCTTCCTCAGCTCCGGCCAACCGCCACCGCGAGTTGTTCCGCCCTCCCCAGTGAGCTTCACGCCGATTCCATCGAACCAGACCATCTCCTTGAGGTTCACAACCATGCGCATGATTTATATTGGCAGCCCCTTGGCCGGAATGAGCTGGCGACGTTGACCCGGGGAGATTTCGCCGCCGCCGGGCTATCCCTTGCGTCGCTGACGACGAACAAGCTTCACCAGCTCGCGCACACCATCGGGTAAGCACCTAAGAGGCCTGAGGACACTTGAGCATGCATTAACTTGGCGCTAAATAGGTTGTAGCTTCAGATGGTCTGCCACTTCGACACCGGCCGCCGCTCGCGACAACACCGACGTCAACTCCGACCATCACCGGCGACTTGATCACCACCATTAGGTTCGCGGCAAACCGTCCTCTCTTTTTGCTTTTGGCCGCTTCCTCAGCCGGGCCGCCGTTCTCCGTCGCCGCCGGTGGGAAGCCACCGGCGCACCCCGCTCTGCAGTAGCAGCTCTGCCTCCTTTCCTCCCCGAGCCAATGACAAGTGGGCCCAGGTGAATCAGCGGGCAGGGACCTCTATTAGCAAGTGTTTAAAAACCAGTAAGGTTTTAAGTGCAAAACGTGCAAGACTTACCTGTGGGGACATGGATCTATATGTAATTAACACAAAGTACTAGGGACTCTTAATAAAAATTTCAATGCACATGTGCTCATGGGCTGCGGGTTGTTTTCATAAACTGCGGGGGTTTATTTGCCAAACGGCCAGTCTCTGACCAGTGGACCCCTTATATTTAAAAATTTGACAACATGAAATGACACAGCTCAAGCAGTAACTTTTTAGGTAAAAACTGAGTAAACTTGTAAATTCGATATAAAATCAAAAAATCCAGATGCTATAGGTTCGTAGAGTTGTGATCTTCATTTTAGAAGTATAAAACTTGACCCTCACCATACAAATTTTATCTCTAAAATACAAGTAAGGAAAATCACCCATAACACTTGCACAAACTTGTAAAATCCCTAGGAAATTCAATTTAGCATGTTTTTTGGATAAACCCAAATCCTATGAATTCCTCATCTTGCCCTCTTTGAGTAGGAACAATAAAAAGGTATACGTTCTTGAGGTGAAATGCTTACAAAACCAATTTAGAAAAAATACTGCATTTTAGGGGAGTCAATGCATTTTAGGGGAGTCAACCTTTAGGGATTTGTTAAAAATCCAAATCCAGTTCACCACCTTTTTTAGTTAAAAAGGTGAACTTAAATTTTGTAGACTCACCCAAACATGTACCTTTAAAATGTGAAGTAAAATCATATGCCTTCTGTGTAATATAATATTACACAATCCCTCTAGGTAATTACGAATGAAACTAATGGTTTACTACACCTCTCACCTTACAAGATTTGTATAAAAATTTACCATATAAAAATTTACTTTAAATCTATTCTAGGAAAACCTATTTTCCTAAGTTTCCTTAGGACCAGCAAGGGATAAATTTTAATGAGATAAAATAAAATATGACAACTTATATGTTAAGTATGTTAAATAGACTTAAATAGCTAACCTAGATATTAGTCACCACAATGAGATTAGGGATTAGATACATACGTAAGTGTATACATATATTTTAACCGTAAATAAACCTAATTAAAACCTATTAGACCATAGAAGCCTTAGGTTTATTCTTATTCACCAAAAACTTAATGCCCTTAGTTATGAGGTTTAGCTCTACGTTAACAAAGGACATTTTTAACCTAGATTTGACCATCCTAATTTTATAAAGTAAAGACCCTAACCTTATAAACTAAACATAGAGGATTAACCCAACCTAAACCTTCTCATTCACCTCACTAAAAGGGAAACAAGGGTTCTGAACCTATGCTCCTTATGCAAAGCATATATTGAGCACTATAGGCCTATGACACATCATAAACTTGTAAAATACATGAGAAATTCATAATAACCCTAAAAATTATGAAATCAAATGTATTAGTCTTAAAAAACCTAATCCTTCACTTCTGTGAAGCCAAAATAACAAAAATCGAATTATAAGAACTCTGTCCAGACAGCACCTGACCCTATACCGATACGACCCGATAAAACTTCTAAAATACATAACTCTTAAATGGAGTAGGATAAATTAGAAATTATTTAACTAAAAATCATTACCAAAGCCTACCCACCATGCACAAATCATGCATCTTAGAGCATTTTCGATTTTCGCCTATTTTTTTGTGTTTAATCACATACCGTGTGTTTTGTTTAGATGATTGCGTAAACGGAGGAATGGAAGGTGTGCTAACCTTTTCTTCAGGTCAATGCAAGTTCTTGCCCCTCCTTTGAACACATTGAACCCATGTTTTCGTACAATGTATTTTGTTTGTGAAATTCTTGCATGCGTATTTTCCCGTAACGTTGCTTTTAAGATAAGTTTGGTAGAGATATCCTAAAAATATGCATGTAACCTTTTAGAAATACTCCCTTGCTGTTTTGAACCCTAGGAAATAAATTAAAGTACTCATATGAAAATGTGTTATGCTTTATGAAAATGATATGCTTAGCCTTGCTTAGAATTAATCAAACTATGAGCATGGATTGTTTTCTAAACTCTTTGGAAAACTTTTTGTGTGTTTTGAACTGAAAGGGGGAGAAACCCCAATTATTTACGAAACAAAGTCAAAACTTGATTTTTAGACTTGGACGGCAAGTGGTATGCGATTGATGTATTCATATACCGATAGGGGAGTGTTTACCCGAGTCGATTAAGGACTGAACTACATGTCATTCATTGTGTATACAGTACATCCACATGTGCTAGTATTGGATAGCCTTAGCCGAGTAATCTATTTAGCACCTGGCCTTACATTATGGTAAGCCGAAGTGTATGGGTTCGAATAACCCAGAGGAACTTCCTATTTATCGCCGATGTGGTAGTTTAGGCGACTCAGTCTGTCCAATACAACGATATCGTGCATGTGGGTGGGTTCCTGTCGTGTCTGCCACCGCGGCGTTAAGTTAAGGCGTGGGTCCGCCACTTAACGGTTCTAGGTCTTATTCCAGTATGACCTAGGATGGAGGAAACACGTATCGTGTTGGTGCAAGGCTAGGGACTAAGCAGTGTAAAGGCTACGTTATGACCTCTAGATCGCACTCAACATGAAGAATGTGGTAGAGTCTTGCAAACTCGAAACAAAACTAGAGTGTTCATATCATGTGGGTAAAGCTGTACAAACTCTATAGAGTTAAATAAAACTAATCGATTAGTCGTGCTCACGGTCATGAGTGACATGATGAAATGCTATGGGTATAAATCTTGAATTTTGTGCTTTCTTAAATGTTCTTGAAAATAAATGTTTTGTGTTAAGTATGAGGTTGATTTATGCGATGAACATACCTTACTCCCCGACGTGTGTAAGGAATAGAAAGCTATCTACTTATGTTGAAACCATGCCATGTTTACTGAATATTCATTGCTAAAAATGCTTGCTTAAATACGTTGTGAATGGTTTGAAAACTAAAATTAATTTTATGCTGAAAATTGAGTCTACAAATAGCCTTTCTTTGACTTAGAGCTATCATGTATGTAGGTTTGATTGTGCGCTTGCCAGTACATTATTTCTAATAATGTACTGATACTTGCTATTGGAATATCCATTTTATTGCAGGACTTAGATTTAGCTTTTGAGAGATGTGGGTACTCGATTTGCTGCTTCTAGGACTTGAACTTAGTGGGGTAAACCTCTAGTCGGTGTGCTTGTGGAATGGGTAGTTAAGCCACCGCTGTTCGCTGTACTCTGATTATATTTATTTGGCTAGTCGGCCTATGTACTTATCTAAGTGATGTAATCTTTTAAGTTCTGTTCAATGTAAATGTATTCGCCATGTATATTCATGCTTGTGATGAAAGTGTGAATCTAGCGCACATCCTGGGAGCTAGATTTACATGAGTATGAGTTAGGAATATTTGAGACGTTGTAGATCTTTAGCCATTTTGTCAAGTATCCTGAGCATGTAACACATCTAGTCGCCGCCTTCGTGTGGTTTGACGGGCACGCTTCAGGCTGAAGTTGACTGGCAGGCTAAAGGCCCAGCAATGTCTCACTTATCCCTCTCTCGAGACATCGGATGTTTCGTTTTACTTGACATATGAGTTGAAGCGTTTCAACTCATATTGCAAATAGAACGGAAGGTCTGGGCGTCTCCGACAACCAACCACCCTAGTAGACATAGGTCGAGTACGTCCCATTGTCAAAAACATTCTCGAACAAACAAGGAGCTGATAGACCAAACCTACCAACAAAAACTGACGGCCTGTATCACATCAAGTACCGGGTCATGTTCGATATATTTGTGAAAAGGTTGCTACAAACAATCTACTCGTGACCGTTGTCGGCTTGATCACCTGGCATGATTGCGAACGGATATCCGATATGCTTGTAAGTTGGTTAAACAAGGTATGTAAAGTCATGCTAGTCACATCAGATGCATATCTGGTAACTGACTCAAGTGCCCCTAAAAGTGATCGAGGGCTGACTACACGTGGTCTTCACGAGACAACGGTTGTAGTAGTCTCACCGCCCTGGTCGAGGGCTGACTACACCTGGTCTTCATGGTACCAGTGGTTGTAGTAGTCTCACCGGCTCTGCGAGTGGTCGAGGTACGACTATGCCTAATCCTCGCTTGACCAACGTCATAGCAATCCTCCCACCACTTCTACGAGTGGTCGAGGTACGACTACGCCTGGTCCTCGCTTAACCAAAGTCATAGAAATCCTCCAACCACTTCTACGACTAGTAGAGGTATGACTACGCTTGGTCCTCTCTTGACCAATGTCATAGCGATGCTCCCCCCACTCTATGAGTGGCCAAGTTACGACTATGCTTGATTTTTGACCAACGTGATAGTGATCCTCCCACTACCTCTACAGTAATCTGGATACGGCTACACTAGGTCCTCACTCGACCAGTGTGTGTAGCGATCCTACTATTCTCTTACATTAATCTATGCAAGTCTTTTCAAGTATGCAATGTTTGTCTGTTGAACCCCTTTTCTTATATCGTTACCGATTGAATTCGTTTCTTATCGTCCTTTTACGTTAGCCTGACTAATCACCAGATCTCAGTTACTCAGCCAGGGACGCCTGTCGCTAACGAATTAGTCAGGCATCTCGGGGTCAAAAGACCATGTCAGATATGTAAGTGTACCCATATGTAACGTATTAACTGACCATGTAATCGGGAATTGGTTTTTCCAACTTCACGGCCGGGGCTAGGAATTCGTTGCTTCAACATAGTTTGTTATAAGATTCAAGCTGTTTTTGTGAAAATATGTCACATTCGGAAATTCAAGGCCAGAATTCCCAAGCTGAATATGCATTAAATCCTTGTCCAACACCGACCAGGGTAAACAAACGACAAATTGACATACATATATACATCTTACAAAACATCGTAAAGTCTTACATATGCAGCGGAAAATAAAAACGAGCTTGTCTAAACATCTTGACGGTAGCGGCGAAGCCTACTCCTTCGTGTATTCTTCGTCTGAGTAGCACTCCAGCTCTGAGGTGGAGGAGATAGAGCAAGACTGAGTACTACCCACTGTACTCAGCAAGTCATACCAAGAGGAGGTATGATGCAAGTAATTCCAAAGGAGGCTAGAATTCTTTTGCATAAAGCAGACATTTAAAAGCAATAGTTGAAAGCAGCAAAACTGTTGAATTTAGTTAAACAGTATTACACATCACTGTTGAACGCTACACCATATTGCGATAGGCCCAACCCATCTACCTGATCTATGCCAGTTCAATTATGTCAAATTATTAATGATGAGACTAATCATGATGAATCTGGTTGATCGCTCATAACCACGGGCATAGCTATTCAAATAGTTTTACTCTGATTAGAGGTGTACAACTGTATCCACAAGACACAGCCCCACGACATGTTTTTGTACGCTGACATGCCACCATGAGATACCAGAAAGAAACTATGACAGGACCCTTTGCATAACTCTCCCTGACCAAGTGTACCACACTTCAGGTTTTACCTCTTAAATCCAAGGTAGACATCCCTCACTTGTGCCTAGGTGAATCCGAAAGCCACAGAGGCCATCTCAGGGCCCATTCAAACTCCATCACGCTCACCCTTGCCTGGATACGTCAGACAGAAAAAACTACACTACAAGCCTAGTCGTTGCCCACGCTGGCTTGTGGTACGCACGGTAATTCTTCCCACGCTGGCTTGTGGTACGCACGGTAATTCTTTCAGGGTTTCCCACGAACCGGTCCTTAATTGTCATGGGTGCATCTATCAAAACCATGCACCCACAGCCTACCATTAGACATGTTTTAGTTGAATTAACACCATGGTGGCTCATGTCCATAATTATCCTCATTAATCCCAAATAGAGGGTAGTGGTGATATTTTCCATACTGAGCTAGTTGATTTAAGCATGACTAAACATTTCCTAATCCAACATCTAGTCACATTAATCCAAGTTATCAATGGCATATGGTAAACAAACTAGGTTGAGTACTATAGGAACCAACCCACATGACATTATAAAATAATGCAAATTTAATAAAAAAGAGACATTTGTAAGTAGGCATAATATGTTCAATGAGAACTGCATGACTTGTCTTTGCTCTGGTGCTGTGGGGACTTCTGCAACGACTTTGAAATAAATTGGAGCGTTGGAATTGCCGGAATCTACACGAAAAACAATGCACACAAGAAAACAAGCTATAAGTCTACTAAAACAGGAAATAAAACCATTTTGAATGTATTCTAGGCATTTTTTTGAATTTTCTATAATTTGAATGGGCTCAAACGGAGGTCGGATGAATTTTCTATGAATTTTAGAAGATTCACTGTATTTTACTATAAAAAGAAAAGTTCTTAATCGTTTATTGTGCAATAAAGCTCGAGGGCTGACATCAGCAAGGGGAGACCGACGCCGGTAGGCGGATCCCACCTAGCAGTGACACAAGGAGTTCGATGCATGGTGGACGAGTCCACGGGGCCGAGAGAACGGGGGCACCATGTGGCGCACACATGGCGCCAACACGGCAACCACATGGCGGACACGTGGGCCGGGTGGCGCCGACGCGAGACAAGATCGAGGTGGCACGCGGACGGCCCGATTCACTCGGGGTGAATTAATCCATCAGTGCGGGACGGAGGCGGCTGACCTCGTTGGCCGGCAGAGCGCGCGACGGCACGGCGGCATCGCACGGGACCAAATGGTCATCGACGGCGGGCGGCGACTACACGGGAAAGGGCGGCGTGCCCGGGAGGTGGCAGCGCACGCATGAGGAACAGCGGTGGTGAGAGGAAAAGGGGAAAGGGAGAGGAGCGAGCTCACCGAGACGACGGTGGCTGGCACAAAAGGAAAGGACACTGAAGGCGGCGACGACGGCGTCAATCTGATGAACCGAAGGACGGACAAGGTCCGATGGCGCCTAAGAAAGGTGAGAAAGAGGGCTAGAGGAGGAGAAGGAGCGCACGGCAGCGAGCATCGTCGGCTGGAGGATGAAAAGGGGGCGGAGCTCACCGACGCATGAGGGGAATGGGGTTCCGACGACGAAGGCCGATGACGACAACAACACAGCTCGACGGTGAGCAGCGCAACAGCTAGAGACGACCGAAGGTGGCGGAGAGTGGCGGCACTAGAGGGGAGCGGTGCTGGATCATATTATTTTAGTTTTGTAATACTTAATTAATTATACGTTAATGAGCTACCTCGTGAGGTTCCCAACCCCTTTTCGAACACACCCTAAGCTTTTGTTTAACAGATTTGGCTACACCATTTTCACATATGCCCAAAACCTATATTGCAATGTCGTTCTTTTGTAACTATAGAGAGAATATGTAGTATCTCTGCTCTGAAAAAGATAATACCCTTGAATGTGTTGTCAAATGTTGATTTCTTATAAATCATTAATAGATGAAAAAAATACTAGTATTAAAAAGTGAAAATTATATCATATGTCATATTATTATATTTTAATTATTTTTCATAAATATATAGTTTGGGAAAATAACAATAAACATACTCCTTTTGTCCTAAAATAAATTAACCCTAAACCAACCTATACCTATGAGGAAGTTTGTTAAGATTCGTTGTATTTGGTTATGTTTCATCCTTTTAAAGGTTCGTTTATTTTTGAAATGGAGCGAGTACGTTACATGCATAGAGATTGTATTAATCGGTACCCAGACACCAAGTAACGAAGGATGAATATAGTAGCACGGTGCCATGTCGAATAAGAACAAGGTAAGCTCAAATTTGCCACAGAGCTTAGCTGAATTACACGATATCAAGATTGAAGAGATGCAACAACTTAACGCAACCTTCGATTTTTTTAATATATAACGCTGTTAATTTTTTACATACGAATTTTTTAAAACTTTTATGTAAATATAAAAAATATAAGTTAATCTTAAAGAATATTTAATAACAAATCAAAATCACAACAAAATAAATAATAATTATATAAATTATTTGAATAAGACGAATGGTAAAAATATTTTGAAAAGTCAACAGCGTTATATATCCCTCTGTTATCAATTAATCAATATATTACATAAGTGCATTAAGATAAAGCCAATAACTCTCTCATACTGTATTTACTCTATTAACAAACTCGATGCATGCATAATTTAACAAACCACAATATTACATGTCGGTTGTAAATATTTATGTATATGGATGCATGCATCAATATATATTTACATAAGAAATAGAGTATTTACATAGGAAATAGATTTAAGGAATGAATACTGATGATCATTTGAAAATAACCTTAAAAAGTTATATGAAGATTAATTGAAAATGGAGAGAGTATTGAAAAACGGAGGGAGTATAATTAATTGAAAATCAAGGGAGTATTAAGAAATGGAGGGAGTATATTCTTATGAAGGGCCAAATTTTTAGGATATATTTAAGCTGGCCCAAAATGATTATACATTTAATGTCCTTCTTGAACACTTCATTTGAAAAGGAATACTAATGATTTTCGAGGGAGAGAAAAAAAAAAGGTTAGACAAGGTCGGCCATTATGATAGATTTCATCTAATATTCTTGATCATGTAAGAGTATGAATATTCTATAAAAATTATTTTGAGTATAAAAACATGCGAGCTCTTGCACAAAACATGGGAGCATATTCGTGTTATTTTAGAATCCCTAATCCCTACTGTTAACGTAAGTTAATTCCGACCATAAATATATGGTTTATTCACTTTGTTGCTTAAAATTATAACTTCCAAACTTTGATAATATCAAAATTGGGATTGATATGAAAAGATAATGAGTGATGTTTGGTTTAAAACTTTACCAAGTTTTACCAAAACTGAAGTTTTAGAGTAGAAAGTTTTGCAATTAGCAAATTTGATTGGGTTGGGTTGGTAATGGTATGTTTAATTTAAAAATCTAAAAATATAAAACTCATACAAGGACAAACACTCACCAATATAAACGCATACACACACATCTATCCATATAACCTATATAAACGCATACACACATATATCCATATAAAACCTATATTTTAAGATTGATAAAATAATTAGTTATAAATATAAACATCATTATACTAAAGTTATCTGAGTGTATAGTTTGATTAGAACTCCGTTCGTAACATAGTCAAATATTTTAAGCGTCTTCTATGCTATTATCAATCTTTTATAATATAATTTATGATCATCTATTGGTGTCCATGTTTTTTTATTGCAACTAATTTTTAATAGTTTTTCTACATACATTTTAAAAACTTCTACTATCTTCATTCCAAAATAAGTTTATTTTTCACTTATCTCACATATACCAGTATAAAACTGACAACACTAGAATACTTCTACTTTATCAAATCCAAATATAACTATTTCTCACTTTATCTTCCCTAATACAAATATTTCCTATTTTCATGAACTCGATACAATAATTACTTTAAAAATAAACTAATTTTGATATAAATAAAAAAACTAAAAAAACTTAATATGGAACATGGGACAGAGGTATTATATCCTCTAGGGTTGTCGGATAAGTTTTGATAGTAGGTTTACTGAAAAAATGCTTATACGTTGAAATATAAAGAGAATATATAAACAAGGTGATTATCATAAAATGGTTACAATCAAAATACTGCGTTACAATAATCTTCTCGAAAAACTCAATTCAATCATCAACCTATCGAATCGTATTCCCCGCTTTGTAGACCACACCTTTCCTCCACCGTCGAGCCATCATTTCCGGCTCACCCCTCCCAAACAAAAGCCCCCCACCCCATCACTCCCCCTCCATTGATCTCCCCGTCCAGTGCCTGTCCACTCCATCTCAGCCGTCCATCCTCCCCTCCCGCACTAATCTCCACGCGCTCACCGCACACAGGTAATACCCCGCACGGAATCCGAAGTCCCATCTAAATCACGCACACTGAAAGAGAGAGCGCGCGAGGCGGCGGCAGCCATGGCGACGCTGCCGCAGCGGTTCAAGCTGCTGGCGACGCGTTGCGCGGCGGGGTCGGGGGCGGCGGCGCCGAGCCCGTCGCGCAGCCCCGCGCCGTCCTACGCGGGAGCGAGCCCCGGGTACCGCCTCCGCCGCCGCCGCAGGCGCCGCGGCGGCGTCGACGGCCGGCTGCGGCGCTTCCTGTCCCGCCGCGTCGGCGTCGGCGGCGGAGGAGGTGGGAAGGAGGCGGCCGCGCGGGAGCAGGAGGAGTACAAGAAGCCGCTCGTGGGCCGCGCCGGCCGCACACTGCGGGATCTGTTCGTCGCGTCGCCGGAGGCGGCCCGACGCCGCGGCGGCGGCGACGAGGACGG
Source organism: Oryza australiensis (assembly GCA_019925245.2). Classification (NCBI taxonomy): domain Eukaryota; kingdom Viridiplantae; phylum Streptophyta; class Magnoliopsida; order Poales; family Poaceae; genus Oryza; species Oryza australiensis. The sequence continues at coordinate 3,156,653 of JAIFGZ020000436.1, forward strand.
TGAGGGAGGAATTGGCGGATTCAGGTCGGCTCATGGCGGCGGAGGCGGTGGTGGAGGGAGGAGGTTCGGTTCCGGCGGGCTGCGGAGCCTGCTGATGCGGCGGAGCTGGCGGCCGGTGCTGGTAGCGATCCCGGAAGGGGAGGGCAGGCCGGAGCTCGCCATCATCGAGGAATAAATAACAACAGCAGCAACAACGGAAGAGAAAAGATCAAGAACCCTGAAGCGGACATGGATTCCTCCACTGTCCGCATCTTGTTCATCTTCTTGCTCTGTTTCTTGCCTCTTCTTCTTCCTCTTTGGTTTCTTCTTTTTTTTTTAGTGATGATTCACTTGTTCTAGGAGATTTGCCGCTGTGAATATGGAATACCAAATCACCACCGCCCAATTAATCTGACCCTAAATTGCAATTCGCTCTAGTTTTACTGTGCATGCATCACAAGTTCACCATTTCTCCTCTCCCCAAACTGCGACACGCCATACTGCTACAGGCCACGGCGATCTTGTCAGCAGCAGCAGCATGAGCATCGCAGCTCGCAAGCCAGACAGGCGTTGCTGCAGCAGCAGCAAAGTCATCATTACTACCACTGTACTACTCACTTGCCAAGAATGTACTGTGCTCGTACATTGCTAGTACACAGTTGTACCGTCGTGCTTGCAGGCATGGCCATGGCCATGGCCGCCGGAGTCCACGGAGATGGAGGAGGTAGCACGTACTCCGGTCGGGTCGGGATCGGGACGGGCTCGAGGTACGAGGCTGATGCCTGATGCTGGCTTTCAGCATGTTCAGTTCGCTTCAGTTTGAAAGAGTTTCCCATCAGTGGGCGGTTCAGGTCTGGAGCTCTGTGGCCTGTGACCACATACCGGCGTAATGCCTGGACCTAGCTAGCTACTGCATGCATTTATGGTTCGGTTACTCGTTGAGCCGACGAGTCCATGTGACCACAACCAACCCGGCTTGTTAGCTGACCACATTCCATGTTCACTGGGTTTATATGACCTTAACCCTGACAGTTCAGTGCAAAGACAAGACATGGAGAAAGAAACAAGGCCAAATGGGCGGTGTCAAGCTCAAGAGCCTCAAGAAATATGGCCAATGATAAATGTAGATAGGACTTACCAAAGTAATTGTACCTTTGCTATTCATCAGTTTACTTACATTTCCCAAAACCTCAATAGACTGATGATTGTCATAGGATGAATGGTGAGCGGGAGGGACAGTGATGGCGAGGAGTCACGACAATGGCGAGCCTCATCATTGACACCCTAACGAACTCTGGTAGGCTTTACCGGATTAGGATTTTAGGGTTGGAGGTTAGGGGGAGGGTAGGGGGTTGAGGGTGGCTTTATAGTGATGGCTAGGGTAGTGGAAGAGCAATTAGGGACGGCGGAGATGAGTGAGCAAGGAGGCACGGGTGGCAGCGATGTTGAGACATGCCTTATGATTAGGAGACGGGACAGAGGATGGCACAACGACTAGCCCATCTGGTGTTGGCACAATGTCATCGAGATGGAGGGTGGCAGCACACTTGGTCGGGGGAGTAGCAGCGGCGATCTCCCAAAGGGAGTGGAAGGAGAAGGGAAAGTGCAGAAAGGAGGAAAAAGTCCGAACTACAGACCCCCAAACTATTGCGATGGACAAATTATCACCCAAACTTCTCATATCGGACAAATTACCCTCCCCCTCCCATCCCTCAACTCAGTTTGGAGCGGTTTTGATCCTATGTGGCAATCGAATCAGCAAAAAAACATTAAAATGTTAGTGGGCTGACCAGTCGGTGCTACTTCTTCTCTTCTCCTTTCTTCCACCTCCCATCTCCATCTCTCTCTCTCATACACACCCAACAGGACCTGGCAGAGGCAACAGGCACCATGAGGTGGCCGAAAGACAACGACCTTCGCCTGTTCCCCACCTCCCATTGTCTAGGGTCATGGTAGTGCAACCCTTCCTGCTGTCGCCGACTGCAACTTCCCACTCCCCTTCTTGGCTTCCTGGTGCCACTGGTGCAGCCCATAGAGGAGATGGTGGTGGTGGTCCTGGGAGAGAAGAACGTGGAGGCGACATCTCAGCGGTTGTAGCGGTGGCGGTGGATCTGATGCTTTTCCTTGCCAAGGAGGGACATGATGCACTTGGTGATGGAGCTAGACTTAGGAATTCATGGAGGCAGCAACCGGAGGTGGAGCTCGAGCTCACTTAGGGATGGTGGCGGCCAATTGCGGGGAAGCATGAGCCTGCTTGGTGGTCAATGGAAGCGGTCACCTGGTGGCGGGGCTCGAATCACTCGAGAAGGGCAGTAGACATAGAGCTCCCCTTGGGGGGTCAATGGCGCCAGCTGCCAACGGTGCAACACGAGATCGCTCGAGGTCGGTGTAGCGGATCTTGAGCTTCCCTAGGAGAGGACAGCGAAGGCAGCGACCAACAAAGTGTGCGAGGCCACGGGCTCATAGAAGGAGTTTGCAAGGAGAGCACATAGAGGGTGGCGGGCAGCCATAGAGAGGATGGATGGGGCAGCTGCTCCTCTGACTCTTCCATCAGCCGATGTCACTCGGCAGAGCCGTTGCGAGGTGGACACCAACCACCTCCCTCCTTCCTCTCTCTCTTTCTCTAGTGCTGCAGAGAAAGTGAGGTGGGAGAGACGATGAGATGGGGAAGATATATCTGTTTGGTGGGCCTAACTGCCACATAGGATTAAAAACTAGATTACATTGTCACGTCGGATGCCACGTAAGATCAAAACCAGCTTGTATTAGGATAGGAGGGTTATTCGTCCGGTCAAAAAGTTGAGGGTGTTAAATGTCTAGTTTTATAGTCTAGGAGAGTAATTCAAACTATCGCAATAGTTAGGGGGTTTTCCTATAAAGGAAAACATGAATCTTATAGGTTAAAAAGGTTTCTTTTAGGGAAAAAAAATTAGTTGACTAATGAATAGCAATTCTTTTGTGAAGGTGAGATAGTGGCTATGTAGGATGGCTCCGCTCGCACGGGGCGAGGAGCCAAGAAACAATAATGTTGGGATATGAAAAATAATCTACAAAACCATATCAATCACTGTCTAACCCACACCATTGATACAATCTAAAATCAGTTATTAGTTTTATATAGAAGCATGAACAGTAGTTTAGACAAGTGCTATCTGTATAATATGTTTAATTCTCATCATACATAGATGATGGATAAGTTGTGCAATATGTTACATGTTTAGTTATATGTTGTAGATTTGTATAATTAATGATGGACTATATAGATCACATATGTTGATTGTATGTATTATGTCATATATTAATCAATAGATAAAACCTTTCTCTCTCATCTTTCTTCCATATTATCGAATATTCTATTATACAACCCCTGCTAGAGAGTAGTCCAACGGGGTTGTAAAGTTTCAGTGAAAAAGTGGAGACACAGACATTAGGGTGGACTCTCTTTCTCATTCCAATTCTTTCATTCAGTGTACAAATGAACAGCCCCCTCTCCGCTTTATATAGTGCAAATCCATATATGGAAAGTTCGGTGATGGGCCGAATAAGTGTATTTGGGCCAATCCCAAAGTTCTCTAACACTCCCTCTTGGGCACTCACCGCGTAATGTCTATGCCTCATTAAAACTCCATAAAAACCCAGGGGAAATAATTGAAGAAAGAGTACATAGCATATCCATGTATGACACACGGATTGCCTCATTAAAAGCCTTGATAAGAATCTGTAGAAAAAGAGTACAATCTACCCAAATTCTTACTTTGATTTTCTTAGTCGGTTTTGGTTTTGGGTACTTGATTCTTCAGATCAAGCTTTTTCAATAGACTAGCAAAATTATTCTCCTGAATTTTGCATCTTTTTTAAGTTTGAACTATCTAAACTTGTTGCTTATATCTTTTCAAAAGATAATGCGAGTTATGTTCCAATGGTCAAATCTTGCATGATTTTTTATGACTTATAGAGTTCGTATAGTCTATTAGTACTGGTGCAATGCACATATCATTATCTTCTTGATAATGGTTTTGGGGTTTGGACAAAGTTTGAACCATGTTACTTGCTAGAAATGGTAAACTATGTCCGAGGAACCTATGTATTTTCACATTCTGTTATACTATGGTTGGTTCATTCTTCACATGTGTAGGCTTACAGGCTTAAGTGACATTTTTTTTACCAAATTCATCTCAAACTCGTTTCAAAAGAGTGAGCTTTCTTTTTTCATGTGATGATATTTAGATCACCATCTTGGTTTGTGGCTTTTAATACTTGTATGCGAGTGCCCAATCCAAAATTTCTTTAGCCATCCATTGTCAACTCTGGATCAATTTGCAAGTCGACCTTTTAGTTGATTTTTCAAATCCCGGTTGACTGCCAAAGAGTTTTGCTGTCTAAAGAGAACATTTTCCATAATAGGTCTCATTGCCAATTTCTATTGGTTGCATGAGACACTTTTTGAGTATCCATGGATATACGAGAGTATGCAATTTTTTATGCTTCTTCTTCTTGTTTGATTTTTTTATATGAGCATGATACTTTCAGTGTACCAGTGTTGGTGTGCACTCCAACTCCTAGCTTTCTTCGTTAATGGGAAGATATGGCACGCCTGTTCGGAGGTTCTATACAATTTCCCAAGTCTCAACTAGCTCCCCCTCAATTACTGGGTTACTTTTGGTGATTATTAGTATGAAAGTTCCTTTTCTCTTATTTTCCCCATACGTCTCCAGTTACTTTAGGGGTTTAAGGAGCCGAAGTTATTGTCCTATTATTTTTCTGAGGCCTCTAGACAAGATGAGGTATACCATTGCATCCTTTGGTATTTCACCCTCCTCCGGTGCATTACATTTGGGTAAATGCAATATGTTCTCCAATCACAAAAGTGATAGGCAATTTTTTAATTTTTATGTGTGCTTTTCATACTTTGCATTCACTGGTGCTTGATTAAATGTGCATCGATCCTTACTTTTACCATTTTGCCTGACATTTATTATTTAAGGGTTTATTCTCTCCCTAAATGACTGGAAACAATTCTCTTTGTAGTCAAGGAATTTAGGCTACGTTTATACCTCTGTCCAAAATTTCTAATTTTTTTGGAGGGAGCCCTTATGGTGGTGGGATATGCACGTGTGTTGGGTCAACACTAGTTACTCTATTAAGTGGACAACATATTTTAAATGGTCTGGATATAGATATTCCGCTGCCTTTAAGACTACGAGTCCATTCATGTGGCTGGAATTTCAATAATGGTGCATTGGACATTTTTAGTCCTATTCTTGTGGATGTCTGGTACCTAATGCTTTTCTCAATGTGTTGGTGCCAATATGCGTGATCTTACTTGATCAGTTTCGCAAGAGCATGTGTCAAATAGACACAATTGCAGCTATTTCATAAGTGTATTATGTATCGGATGATTCTTTTAAAGGACTAAATATGTATGTGAATATTACCCATTCTTTTTCGAGTATACCTTTCAAGGTATGTAGCAATTAATGTGGCCGGCAGCATTTGATGCACATCCAAGGCTCGGTAGTATGTGCGATCAAAGTGACCACGGGGTATGTAGCTGGTATAATTATGGCGCATGGCCAGAGTTGCATGACGTGTGACTAGCATGGTGTGATTCGTCCGGTGCTTGGTATAGCGGGTTTGCTAGTCGGTGCATAGTGCGACGTCCAGCGCGTGGCGCTGGTAGCAGCCTTGGTGCGTGTCAAGGCGCGACATGGTGCATGCCGATGTATGGCGCGAGGCGCTCAGACGGTGCTACGTGACAAATATCCGACAAAAATGTGAGATTATTTGTGCTATGTTCATTGCAGGATTCTAATATTCAAGAAGAAAAACTGACTATGAAATAGTCTACTTTAGCCTAGATTTCTTAGTGAGAACATTGATTTCGCATGCTTTACTCATGAGTATGCTTTTATCATCTTTTAGTTCCAACATGGGAACTTATGTGCGAAAGTTTTGCCATTCTCAAGAGATTTAAGGTTTAATCGTTTTTCTACTGGGAAAATGATATCCTTCACAATCATTGCATCTGATTGTGAAGATAGTTCAAGTCTTTACATAGACTGAACTTGTCTTTGTCTCTCGAAATTATACTTTTTGGTACTTCTATCCACAATGTTCCTCTAAACTTTAGGCTATGCATATTGTCTATGTGAATAAAGTAAAATATCACTAATTCAAGACAAGGATTAAAACTTTATCATAGAGAAAAAATACAAAATAATATTGGAAATAAGGTCTAGGCATGTCGGTCGAATCACGAAATAAATGTTATGCTCTCATAGAGCTTATAAAACCATTATTCAAAATTGTTCCTAATGCTTTTTGAGCCAAATCAAAATAGGTGCACCGAATACTCAAATGGAGTCAATAAGAGTATTGAGCTCTGCAAAGATATGCTCCTGTGTGACTCCCTCTTAATTCGTTGTGCCTACCGCAACTGCAAGGATGTCGAGTGGAGTAGTGGTGGAGGGAGTAGTTGTGGTGTCCACCCCTGTAGCGGTGTCAACAGCAATGATATTCGCCTTTGTAGGCACCTTGGTCTTCCTGCTGGCCTAGTATGCATCAATGACATGCTGGGGCTCCTCGCAGATACGGCTCCAGGGGCCCCATATGCCACACTTGTAGCATGTCTAGTCCTGCTGGCCATATGGCTTGTCGTTGCGAGGTGGCTTGGCTTCCTTCTTGCCTTTGCCTCCCTGTGCTCCCTCGGCATCTGGAGCTTTTTCTTGTGCCTTCTTCTCACCTCGCTTGCCCTCTTCTTTTGGACAGCTTGCGGACCTTGTAACTGCTAGTGTTGACTTCAAGGCCAATGCTCTTACCAGGCGGCTGGGAGACAAAGTTCTTGCGGAGAACCTCATCATGAGACTCGAACACTTGCATGATGTCGATCATCTCGTCATATTCCTTGTATGATTCCTACCCGTAGTTACAAGCACTCTAAACGAGCGGTCTTCTCGATCTTCTCCATGTCCGTGACAACTTTGCCATAGACAGAGAGGTTGGTACGAATTCGATGCAGTGTGGAGTTGTACTCGGCGACGCTTTTTTAGTCGGCGAACCTCAGGCGAGCCCACTCCTGCTCTACTCTGGGCAGGATGGTGTACTTTTGCTTCTCGAACCGCTTCTTGAGTCTGGTCCAGAGAGCAAGGACCTCCTAAATCCCATGTACTCATTCTTGAGCATGGCGCAAAGATGGTGTCGTAGGAAGTGCAACACTGATCGTTCTCGCAGGGGTAGGCGCACAGTCTTGCAGCATGCCCATCTCGATCGTCTATCAGAGCTTCTTGGCCCCAAGGATGAAATCTGGATATCAGATGTCCAGGCCAGGTAGTTCTGGACATGCGGGGCAACCTTAGCAAACTCCTTGTTCATAATTCCTGTTATTATGTTGCAAAATGACAAAATATTCATAAGTGTTACTGCTAGTAACATGGTTGCAAATATGAATACAAATATTTCATGATTTTTCCAATATTTTTATTCATAGGAAATGCAAACTATTCAATAGAGAAATGCTAGAATTCATACAAAAATACAGAAAAAAGAGGCATAAAGTGCATACGTTCATTAAAATACTAAAAATGAAATTTCAAATATCAAGTATTAGTAATAAATGCCTCAAATATGGAAAATAAATTCAAATTAAAATTTATAAAACATAAAAATGCTTAAATACCAAGTATAGGTGAAATATGCAAAATACATTGGCTCTTTACTAAGTTTCCATGCAGTGGAGGGGTAAATAAGGGCTTTTATGATATTCTAGGGTCCTATGTGCAAAAGCGATCCATGTGGGAGCCATGTGCACGGTTTTCAGTTAACTCAGGAGCCTTTTGCAAAATTGCCAATTTCTTTCCCTTTTTTCTTTCCTTCTTTCTCTTTTCCCCTTTCCATTTCTCATTTCCCATTGACTACTCTGGGAATGGCGCGAGCATGGGCACGGGCGCAATAGTGTGGCGCGAGTGCGATGGCGCAAACACGATGTGATGTACGGGCACAAATGCGACGGTTGGTGTCATGCGGGGCACGACCGGCAGCAGACGGCTCGCGGCGTGACGCCGTGCGGGGCGTGAACGAGCAGCGCGTCCATGTGGAGGGACACGCGTACGAGCAGCACAGCTGCCGTGCAGGCTAGCACTATGGCCAGACGATGCCACGGCATCGTTGCTGCGCAGGGAAACACGGTGGCCACGCGGTGCCGCTACCGTGCACGGACACGGTTAGGCGATGGTGTTGGCCAATGTCGTGTGCGCCCGCTTCTACCTGCCATGGCGTGGGGCAGCGGCGGTGGCACGAGTGTGACCATCGTCAGGTCGTGGCACCATGCATGGCACGATCGATGACTTGGTTACCGATATCGTCTCTGACAACAGTGTGACTTCACGTCAGCTATGGTGGACGCCAAAAACCCTAATCAGCTAGCCGCCAACGACTCCAAGTCGACAGTGGTGGTTTTCCTCGGGAGTTGCAAAAACAAAACGAGAAAGATACATGGATTTCATATTTGCGATTCAATTTACAAAATGCAAAGCATATTTCATGTTTATTATCCTTCTTTTACGTTGTCTACAGTAGAGCTTCACACCTAATACCCCGTACTGCAGACAGTGGTAGAGGGCCCAGTGTGGCGAGGTATGGCCCAATCCATACCTCAGACCGGCGGTAGACGGCTCGCGGCGCGACGTCATGCGGGGCGCGACCGAGAGGCGCGTCCATGTGGAGGGGACACGGGTGCGAGCGGCACCGCTGCTGTGCAGGGAAGCGCTATGGCCGGACGACGCCACAGCGTCATTGCTATGCAGGGCCACGTGGCGCCACTATCGTGCACGACAACATGGTCAGGTGATGGTGTCGGCCAATTTCGTGTGCACCTGCTGCCTGCCATGGCGCGGGGCGGCGCGGCGATGCGAGTGTGACCATCATCAGGGCGTGGCACCATGCAGGGCATGGTCGGTGACTTGGTTACCGACGTCGTCTCTAACAACAGTGTGACTTCACGTCTGCTATGGTGGACGCCAAAAACCCTAATCAGCTAGCCGCCAATGACTCCAAGTCGATAGTGGTGCTTTTCCTCGGGAGTTGCAAAAACGGAACGAGAAAGATACATGGATTTCATATTTGCGATTCAATTTACAAAATGCAAAGCAGATCTTCATGTTTCTTATCATTCTTTTACATTATCACCAGTAGAGCTTCGCACCTAGTACCCCCTGCTACAGACAGTGGTGGATTGCCTAGTGTGGCGAGGTATGGCCCAAACCATACCTCAGACCGGCGGCAAACGGCTCGCGGCACGACGCCGTGCGGGGCGTGACCGAGCGGCGCATCCATGTGGAGGGGACACGGATGCGAGCGGAACTGTTGCCATGTAGGGCAGTGCTATGCTCAGACGAGCCACGACATCGTTGCTATGTAGGGCAACACAGTGGTCACACGGTGCTGGTACCGTGCACAGCAACACGGTCAGGTGATGGTGCCAGCCAATGCCGTGTGCATCTGCTGCTTGACATAGCATGTGGCGGCGGCGCCGCGAGTGTGACCATCATCAGGGCGTGCCACCGTGCAAGGCACAGTCGATGACTTGGTTACCAACGTCATCTCTGACAACAGTGTGACTTCACGTCTGCTATGGTGGACGCCAAAAACCCTAATCGGCTAGCCGGCAACGACTCCAAGTCGGCAGTGGTGGTTTTCCTCGGGAGTTGCAAAAACGGAATGAGAAATATACATGGATTTCATATTTGCAATTCAATTTACAAAATGCAAAGCAGATCTTCATGTTTCTTATCCTTCTTACGTTGTCTCTCGTAGAGCTTCGCACTTGGTACCCTCGCTGCAGACAGGAATTTTTAGCATATTTAATTTTTTTAAAAGATTTGCAAAAATAATTTTAGGTTTGAAAAAAATTGCAAAAGTAATCTCCCATCGCCCTCGGGAGGCGAGATTTAAAATCGTCCTCCTAGAGGCGATTTTTTGACGTGGCGACGGCCGTTGGCGCGCCCGTGTCGCGGCAATTTACAAAATCGCCCTTGCCGTACTCGACAAGGACGATTTTTGACTGTAGAAATAGGGGGTCGCCTGCAAAAGGGCGGTTGCCGTGGCAAATTTGTGGCGGCCCCCTTGCCGCCCTTGCGAGAGGGTGATTTTCGTAATATCGCCCTCTACAAGGGCGATTTTTTCCTGGATGGGCCCACAAGAACCCTAAACCCAAAATGGCCTATACGGATTGCTTTTTCTAAATAATGTTTTATCGGCTAGCCTATCGATACCCTTCAATTCCATCCTAAATTTTGACAAATCGACACCATCTGGACCATATCTAACGTTGCCTTCACTGTAAACTATCTGAAATATGACCTTACTTGTCATTGTGCCTGATAAACAGATTGAAACTGAGTTTATTTCATACTACGAATATGTTGCCTAGATCAATCTGTGGCTAACTTAAATTCTATAACAATATGTTCTCTGTTCTATATCTTAAAATATACCGAATCGGTTTATTCATCTAGATCTACGGCCAATCGTACTTATTTTCTACATATGTTCATCCAAATCAGTCAAATTACCTCAAATAAATCATGCTGTAATTTATAAATGAAGAACTAAGTGTTACACATCTATTCAAATATTAAACAAAATTCTAAAAAAAAAATATACATAGATAAGGATATATCCTATATATGTTCATCTAAATCGATTTGTCCTATGTCAAATTGGCTAAAATAAATCATGTCCTAATTTTTAAATCCAGATCATATTGCTACACATCTATTCAAATAATATAGACATAGATCAGAATATATTCTACGTATGTTCATCTAAATCGGTTTGTCCTAGGTCAAACTCCCTAAATTAAATTGTGCCCTAATTTATAAATCTAGAACTGACTACTAACTAGCTATTCAAATATTCAAAAATATTCTATTTTTTCTAATATTCTAAAAAATAAATAACACAAACTCATTGAATGCGGGACATTGTATTTACCTGGGATCTAGTAGGCACATCGACAAGGCTTCGTCGCTCTTCTTCTTTTTCCTCACCTCTCTCTCTGTTTTTTTGGAGTTTCGAGCACCGCAAATGACTGCCTCCTCGATGAACTGGGATTATATATGGTGGCGCCCAAAAATGGGCCTTGCAGAGGACGAGTTTACCAAAAATCGCTCTCTACATGGGCGGTAATAGGCCGCCTGCAAAATTACCCGCACGGCCATCCTTTTGCAGGCGGTCCCCTATTTCTACAATCAAAAATTGCCCTTGCCAAAGACGACAAGGGGCGATTTTGCAAAATGGCTGCGGCGTGACAGACGGCGATGGAAAGGCGTCGTCGCCACGTCGCAAAATTGTCTCCGGGAGGGTGATTTTTAAATCTCGCCTTGGACGATGGGAGATTACTTTTGCAATTTTTTCAAACCTAAAATTATTTTTTGCAAATCTTTAAAAAAAATAAATATGCAAAAAAAATTTCTGCAGAGTGACGGAGGGCCCAGCGTGGCGAGGTATGCCTTTTCTGGTGCTGGCTGGCCCAACGCACAACTAGGTAGGCACGAGAACGAGCGAGCGGCTGGGAGAGAACGCAGAACGAGCGAGCGGCTGGGAGGGCGCGCGCACGAGCGAGTTGGGCGGCGGCGGGCGTCGGCGCGGCGGGCAGCGGCGTCCGGCGGCGGCCGAGCTAGCGGCGGCGACGCTGCGGCGGGCAGGGGCTGGGGAGGGGCCAGCCAGGGCGGCGGCCTGCGGCGGCGCCGCGGCGGGCAGGGGCCAGGCCAGGGCGGCGGGCTGCGGCGGTGCCGCGGCGGGCAGGGGCCGGCAGGGGCGGCGGGCTGCGGCGGCCGAGCTAGGGCTTGGAGGGCGGCGGCGGCACACAGCTTCTAATATTTGAGCAGCAGCACAGTAAGTTGAGCAGCAGCACAGTGATTTGATTTATGTTGATTTTTTTAGCTATGAGCAAGAAAGAAATAGAGATGGTAAATCAGATGCATATTTTAGAGAGATTCAAACACAAAATCTTGAGAATGGATAGAAAAAGAAAGAAAAAGGGACGTCGATTGCAAAAAGGTAGCTACTACTAAAGTTTACAGATGATTATGATTTATAATTATAAATATTTAGGAACTTTTGTGTGCTTAAGTCTCCGTCATACCTCAATATTTTCCCGTCCTCCGTCACTGGCTACAGAGTAGTCCAACGAGGTTGTATAATCTCAGTAAAAAAGTGGAGACTCGGAGATCTAGGGTGGGACTCTCTTTCTCATTCCAATACTTTCATCCAGTGTACAAATGAGCAGCACTCTCTTCTCTTTATATAGTGCAAATCCATATATGAAAAGTTCATACCTCCGTGGGCCAGGCCCAAAGTTTCATAACATACTCTACATGACATCTTCTTAAATGATGACATTATACCATTACTTATGTTCACCTCCTTTCGTTCCTAATTGATCATCATATTACATTGATGTATCAAGATCAAGTAAAGCTAATAATTCTCTCGTACTATATTTACTATGGCAACAAACTCAGATGCATGCATCATCCACACTATTTTCTAGCCAATAGCAAATCAAAAAATTACATGTTTGTTATAAATACTTATGTGCATAGATACATGTATCAATGTTTATTTATTTCAATACACAAATAACGAACGAATAGACTTAGTGAATAAACACAAACATGATGATTATTTGGGAATATCTAAAAATCTTATAAAATATTATATGATAATCAATTAGGAATGGAGGGAGTATGATGTAACATCTCCCATGAAATCATATTATTATTTATGATGTAAGTCGATTAGTGTTTTTGAGCGACCTCAAACAAAAATAGACATTTGATATTTGTGTACATCGAACAAATATAAGACTATAAGATGTTCATTTTCAAGATACTATAATAGTTTTTGTGTTTACATTATATAATTTTCATGCTAAACAGGCTCGGAGACATGTTTATTGGCAAGGAGCGAGGATCGCACATCTCGAATCTGAGAGCCTAACGGACAGAGGGATACGTTACGTACGCGCTACGTTTCATTCCCCCCAACCCGGTAAGCTCTGCTCGCCCGCCGACGCTGCTGCGTGCATTCTCCTTCCCCGTCCCCTCCCCGGCCGCCCGGGCAGCACACCACGGCTCAAGGGCCACAGGGCGTAGGTCACCGTCCCTCCACGCTCCTGTTCTAGCCGCAGGGCGCCTCCCGGGAGCAGCAACCAGGCGGGGAGGGGTGGGAGGGATTGGAGAGGATGCGGCAGCTGCGGCACGGTGGGCGGCGAAAAGGAAGCCGAAGATGGCGCCGATCGAGCTCCCGGCGCCGCCAGAGCAGGCGCAGTCCATCACGCGCACCATCTTCGACGTCGTCAGGGAGCACGGCCCGCTCACCATCTCCGACGTCCGGGACCACGTCAAGGTTCGTCGGCACTGCGCCCTCCCTCCTCATCCTCCCCTCTCCCATGCTACCCATCTCGATCGCCGCCGCGTCCTGCTTACTGTTTTCCTTCTCCCCGTCGCCCACCCGCTTGCCCTCCCTCCCTCCCCGCAGGCCGTTCGTCTTCAACGGAATGTGGCGTGCGCCACCTGTTCGACAGAATGGCTCACAGTGTCAAAACGAGCGGTACCTTCATCGTTCCGTACGAAACCGGCAACAACTTGACAAGATGGAAGCTGCCATCCCTAACGATCTTGTGTTCCTCTGATTGCCACCCTGGTTCAGTGGCGGACCTATGGGGTGGTCCGGGTGGGCCGCGGCCCACCCAAAAGGAGGCCCACCCGGACCCCCTGCATTTTCCATTTTCCAATTTTCTCGGCCCATAGCTCTGCCCGACGCGCGATCTCCTGAGGCTGGACGCGACGGTTCGTCTCCGACTCCTGCGTCGTGGCCGCGCGAATAGCCGTGATCCCTGCCTGCCTGCGTCGGCAGCGATCCCACATCGGTCGGTCCCTGCCGATGATCCCGTCGGCCGTCCCTGCAGTGCCGACGCCGCGACACTCGCCGCGATCTCCCTGCTGCCTGCCCACCGACGATTCAATCTGCTGCTGCCTAGTGCCTGCTGTTGGTGTTGCCACCGCCGCGAACCCGGGCACGGCTGCTGCTGTTGCCTGCTGCTGCTGTGTTGCCTGCTGTTGCCTTGCCTGCCGAGTGGAGTGCCGACGATTGCTGCCTGCCTGCCGACGCGCCATATCCCTGCCTGCCGAGGTATATATTTTAATCTGTGTATCCATGCTTGAATGAAAAAAAAAATGTGCTTGTTCTATGGATCAAAATGTGAAAAGCAAATATAATTCACTGGAGAAACTACGAGCATTGATTTTTAAGTATAGAAGGGACTCCTTAAGAAAACCTTAAAAGGGTAATGAACTGAAGGGATTTGAACCCATGACCTGAACTATCTTAACCTGTCCTCTAACACTGGGCTAAATTTATGCACCTTTTATAGATCAATATGAGCCACCTACTATTTTTGTGGAACTCTGTTTCATTTTGCAAAATATGGTTTTGCTTTCTTTTCTTGATCCATCATACAAAGAATGTTGCTCACACTACTGACCTATCTTCAATTATGCAAGCAGATTTTGATCTAGCAAAAAATTTATACATATATATTGGCCATTATATATGTGACATGTTAATTTTTTCCGACTCGAACCACCCCTGCTGACCCTCGCCTCGTCATCGTCGTCCTCGTTTCACCCAAACCTAAAATCCTAATTCTGCCACTGCCCTGGTTGTATGCATCTCTGACAAGCGAAAATGTTTGTTGTTTCTATTCAGGGGGTCGGGCTAAGGGGCCTGACGAGCAAGAGGCAGATGAAGATCTTGATGCGGTGGATGCGGGAGAAGCAGAAGCTCCGGCTCATCTGCGACCACGACGGGCCTCACAAGCAGTTCCTCTACACTACCTGGTTCACCAATCCCAAGAACGCGCCGCAGAGGCCCAAGAGAGATCAGCAGCAGCAGCAGCAGTTCGAGGGAGAGCCTCGCAAACCATGAAGGACGGCATGAACAATGAACGTGGCCTGATGAATACTCACTGCCATGATGCAAAGTTTGCCATCTGCCGTCCAGGGAGATCCTTCAGCACTTGCGCTTCTCTGGGTCCTGCCTGATTGCTTGTTTGAGCGAGCACTGTATAAGTTAGAAGGCTCTTTGGAACACATGAATTTTACTGGATTTTCGCAGACAACAGCATTTCGTTCAAATCTTTCAAAAATCCCGTAAAATTCATCCGAGGCCACGTCACAGGATCTTTTCTGTAGTTCGCACTTGGAAACAATTTGAGCAAGTGTTTTTGCACTCCCGTAACTTTGTAAGAACTATGAAATAGATGGTACAACATTGGTTACCTTCCTAATTAGTTTGTTTTCGTTAGGGTCATACGATTTGGTGCGGCTTTCCTTTCAGAACATGAAAGAGCTAAGCATGTTCAGCACCCGGTGATGGGTTCCTACCTTGTTACACTCATGTGCTTTAGTGTAACATAATGTACAGAAACAAAAAAAGAACATCTTTACACTTGCAAGAAACTTCATTACGGTCAGATCTACCATATCTATCAGACCTAGACCCTCTGTGTACTTTGTAGTTAAAAACGAAAATAAAAATCAGGATGTATCGTTATTCCAATCTTCAATGTTATACTGATCATGCTGCCAAGACTGTTCAGTATCATCTTCAATGTTGATACTCATGCTGCCAAGACTGTTCACTGTCATGGTTTAGCTTCCTGATTTCCCATGTCACATTCCTCTGTAACACAAGAGTGATAAATCAAGTACATGAATTTCCAGTTGCTTAAGCATATGAAGTTTCATTTCGTTGTATTGATATAAACAGCATGTAAACTAACCAGTCTCCTTTTCAAATCATCAATGGACTTTTTCCTCTCCCGAGCAAAGTACTTCATTGACTGCAAAACGGGCGAGGAAATGAGATACCCTAACAGCTGTAAAACTCAAAATTAAGAGAAGGGAGAATTATATGCCAATTCATACCCCTCGTCGCTGAACCTCAATTGATCTTTGTAGTGCTTCTCTTTTTGTCAGGAGATTACTGGGTGTTGATTTTGTTGGCCGACGATAATTCTTTCCACGGTAAAGTATTATGGCATGGCTGGTAGTGAGCCTCTCTATTGCTATTAACGTACCTCCTGTCTCAACCTCAAGCATCATTGACGTGTATGTGATCTGGCTGGTTTGACTCTGCTTGGTAATTACTTTCACAACCTCTTTATGTTTCCAGTGTTGATGAATCTCTTCAATTACACCTTCAAAGACACCACGTCTCCCTGCAAGGGAAAACCACAGATGAATACCTTTCATCATAGGACGGTAAATAGCTTTTCTTGGTTTTAAGGATAGAGACACATATAGACATGGAATACTGCAGTTCGATGCAAAAGGCTATACCAAGCAGCACATGTTCATCCATTTTTAGGCCAATTTTTCGGAATATACTCCTTTCCTCCTCTGTCAAGAGTTCTCTGTCTCCATCTTTCTTCGAAGGGCTCCAAGAACTATGAAGCTTTGCCAGCACCTGGTTTGATCTTTCAATCTTCTTGGTAAGCTGCAGTACATACAATTTTTACATTACCATTGAAAGTTCAGGAATTCAAAAGAAGGTACAAGACGAGTTAGATCAAAGTGTACCATGGAAAACCTCCATTCCTGGTCTTTCAGTTCCTTCTCCAATCGATGCTTCTTTGCCTCAAGTTGAATTCTGATGTTGTTGTTTTCAGTCGTTCTACGCGCATGGTTATCTTGGAAATCCTGATACTCTCTGAAAGTTCCCACAGAACTTTTCTCTGATGATAGTCCAACAATCATTTGAAGTGAGTCAGCCACCTTTAATCGAGCCTCCTCTTCCTTGGCCTGTTGGTCATGTACCTGAGACTCCCGTTCAATAACTGATTCAGCCACGCCACCAGGAAGAAAATCTTTGCCTCTGTATATAATAATATAGTCCTTGTTCCTCAATATGACAGTTCCTCCTGTAAGACGCTGCACTGAGGAGATTTGTCATAGGTGAAGATTGAACATACGAATGACTAATATATTTTTCATGAGCACAGTTCATACCTTAAGATTTCTGGCCATCTGTTCATGATTGGTATTTTGGATACCCACTTTCACTGCAATCTTCGCTATAAGGCTCTTTTCCCAAAGCTTTAGTATAGCAGCAGCTAAACCCTGCAGTTTCGTATTTCTACCTGCCAGAAATTAGTCAAAGATTATAGTTGGGCTACATTTATGACTCTACAATAATGCTTGTGGAACTTTAAGGTTATGTGTGGATAAGGTGTTACAACAGTTAGTAGAGACAACCAACACTTAATCATCCTACAAAGCATATTAATTTGAAACTACCGATAAAGTGCCTGACAAGTGCAGAATATGGGGGACTAATAGCAAACTCACCAAGGGCAAAATGTGTTGGCAAAGGCCTTGCAAGCTTCCGCAGGTAGGTCAGCTCCTCATCTGCTAGTGTTGGTCTCACACCAGGAGGGCATTGTCTGAATGGAGTCTGGAAGCCAGGAACAACCTCTGGAAGGAGATCAGCATCAACAGGCAATGGTGTGTTCCACCACCAATCGATAAATCGAGGGCCCAAACTGTCCAATACTCTGTTAACTTCTCTTTCATAAAGTGTTCCCTTGACAGGTTTGTCGTCCTTACGAATATCAATGATTTGATCATTTTCATGAAAAGTATCATCGGCCTCATCATTACCATTGGTTAAAGTTTCAGCTTTACTCCCATATTTCCCTTGGGATATAGGAATGTTAGATGTTATTGGGAAAACTTCATCATTGTAATTAACAAAGTCACGATGTCGTTTTGAATTTTCTATGTAATTGCTTCCTCTGTACACAAAATGTATGTCCCCTCTTGTCCAAACAACTAAGCCTCCTGTTTTAATCTAACAAAAAGGGAAGTCAAACAAAGAAATATCGATATCAGGTTTTGAATTGAAGATTAGTAATGACTTAACTAAGATAGTTCAAGGTAAAGAGGATTTCATCAGGACAGTCTCTCTGTTTAACCACAGTTTAACTAGGCCACAACACATCTCATCGGCTAAGCCTACTTAACAATTTGAACCCCATAAAAAGCTTGAATCAAGCACCGGCAGCCTACCAAATGGGTGTAGCACCACTTGCATCAATTCAATCATTTAATCTGCCAGAAAATGCAGATCGCATTTGCAACATCCTATCAATATTGTTGTGCATGACGCCGAAAATGAACTGACCCTAGCTACAATGCTCTGGAATCTCTGGATGAAGCTAAAAACGAAGACTAAAGTTTCATAAAGATGTGGCTAATGCTATTGCATCACCAACATCAAGTTCATATAGGCAATCAAGTAGTAGTAGCTAGCTAGCAATAGAAACAATCACCTCAAGAATCTCCCTTGCCCGGTCCATGCATCGGCGGAGCGGCTCCACAATCCGCACGCCGGCGAGCTCCTGGCCCCTCGCCCACTCCCCACGCACCTCCTCCACCACCTCGTCGGTGATCCCGGCCTTCTTGGCCCGCGCCCATCGGTCCTTCCCCCGCGCCGCCCGCCGGAGCCGCTCCAGCTCGCCGTGCTCCAGCTCCGTCTCCGCGCGCGTCGGCACCCGCACCTTCTTCTCCCGCCGCAGCACCACCTTCAGCTCCTCGTCCCTCGCCGCGGCCCACGGCACCGCCCTGGGCCTCACCTTCTTCTCCTCCTCCTCCTCTCGCTCTGGCGGCGGCTCAATCGGGAGGTGGAAGGGGACGCTCGCGTTCCCGGTACTACTACTGCTACCACCATTGGGGTTGGGTGTGCGTGGGTCGGAGAGCTCGAGGGAGCGGACTTTGCGGATGATTCCGAGGACCGCGCGTCGGGTGCGGCCACCGGGAACGCCGGCGGTGAGGGGCTTGGCGGAGCGAGGCTTTCTTGGCGTGGGCCCACGGGGCTGCTTCGGAGGGGACTCGGTGGCGGGGTCCGGCGGGGCCACGGACGTAGAGGGGACATGCGGGCCGTGGAGCCACGGCGGAGGACTGGGCGGCGGCCTCGGGGACGGGGAGAAGAGGTGCAGGGGAGGTGGCGCCATGGCGAGGCGAGCTCCGGCGAGTCGTCTCGCTGTGTAGGTGGGGGGAGTGGGGAAGCGCAGAGGCGGAGGATGAGAGGTGCCTGTTCGTTTGGAACGTGAGATTTTCTTCTTCTTCTTTTTCTTTTTCGGCTGCGTCACCTCACCTGTCTCTGTCCAGCCCATGTATTGCAAATCGATAGCCATGGCCCATGGGCCTATAACCTCGCCTAGGCTGGCCCGGCCCGGGCCGGACCATACTGCCGGATTGGAACTTCCTTTTTCTTTCCCCCCGAAAAAGTTGGAACGTTTGTATCAGAGTTGTTAATTTGGTTGATTTTGGCTTAATTCTTCCCTTTGCCATGGGAATTGTGAATTTGATTCTTCGATTGACCTTGACCTTGACTGCTGGTACAAAAGTCAAGCTGTATTAAGCTAGGGCTAAACTAGAGGATCGGCCGGCACATGTGGAACAGCTGAACCAATGCTAGCTACTATAGCTTGGGAATGGTATAAAAAATCGGTTGTAAAAATTTTAAATTTTTGGTTTCAAATAATCGTAGGAGATTTATTATCAAAAATATTATATAACGATATATTATTTCAATAAAATAGCTGGCGTTAGTATCATGTCCAGTATCGAAGGTACTAACATGATTCTGTACATACTATACTATACTGATATCAACATGATATGATATATAGATAACAAATTTGATATCTATAAAGTATCATGTCTGATATCAAATATGATACTTATGGTATCATGCTAATGTCATTATAACGTTAGTATGGTACATAGGTACCAGATATAGTATTTATAAGGTATTATATTTGGTACCAAAGATATCAGCACTACTGGAGAAACCATCATTGGTTGAAGTGACAAAAACCACAGTAGTCCCGGTTTGAGTTGCAGCCGGGACTAGAGCCGGGACTAGAGATGATTTCTAGTCCCAGTTTAAAAAGTCTACGGATTTCTAGGAACATTAGTCTCGGTTCGTGTCACGAACTGGGACTAAAGATCACCTATAGTCCCGGTTCAAATATTGTCAGAGGCTGTCAGAGCGCCGGACACCTTTAGTCCCGATTGGTAACACCAACCGGGACTAGAGATGATATCTTTAGTCTCGGTTGGTGCTACAAACCGGGACTAAAGATGTCTGGCACTCTGACAGGTTGTAACAGCCTCTGACACCATCTTTAGTCCCGGTTGGTAACACCAACCGGGACTAGAGATGATATTTTTTGTCCCGGTTGGTGTTACCAACTAGGACAAAAGTGAATGTGCTTATTTTTTAACTGAACCTAATAAAAATATATAAATTTGCTACATGATTCAAATGGCCAAAAATTAATTTAAGAGTATCTGTAATTTCAAAGAGTACGGTGTTGTATGGAGGTGGGTGATTGAAGATAGAAGGAAGCTTTAGTTTTGTTATTACATATCATCATATTGTTATTAACTAATGATTCTCAATATACAAAATTTTTTGTAAAATTATTTTGGTGATAATATACGAAGCGGAGGGATGTACAATATTGATAAAGACATTTAAACCCAGTCGTCACGTCTAGTTTATGCGCGTTTAACAAGTTTTACGTGCATTGTTCCCGTTTCGTCCTCCAACTCGGAGTCGGTTTTTAAAACGGCCATAACTTTCGCATACGGACTCCGATCGAGACGTTTCATATATCAAAATCGATCGGAAAAAATTTTGGATGCGTTCGTTCATTGCTTTGCCGCGTTCGGCGATTTTATTTTCTCCAAAAAACCTCAAAAGATTGTCTTTTTGAGCCCGGAAGCTTTTCTCCGATTTTGAGCGTGTCTTCCGAATTTTCCACAGGCCACGTCTTTTGCTTGTTTACGCTCAAATTTTATGTGGTTACCTCTCATGTGCTCTTAAGTCCATAAAAAATATAAAAAAACAAAACAAAAAAGTTAAATTTTTTCTCTCTTGCTCAACAGAGATGAAAATGAAGAAAAGCGAGGGCAAAATAGAAACAATATCTAAAGGAGCACATTAATGTCTAGGATTATCTAGGTTTGATTAAATTTTAATATTATTGTTTTAAACCTATATTTAATAAATTTAATTTGACCCTATTTAATGAATTATTTAATTGTTAACACTAGCCGGTACCAAATAAATTAGAAAAATAGCGGAAAATTATCTTTTGTTCCGGTTGGTGGCACCAACCGGGACTAAAGGTAAATTAGAAATAGCGAGAAATTATCTTTGGTCCGGTTGGTGACACCAACCGGGACTAAAGATGAATTGAAAATAGCGAGAAAATTATCTTTAGTCCTGTTGATGCCACCAACGGACTAAAGATGAATTGAAATAGCGGAAATTATCTTTAGTCCCGGTTGGTGCCACCAACCGGGACTAAAGATGAATTGGCTATATATTTCCCGGCTCGCATCGTCTTCTCCACGAGATCCAACACTTAGCACATTTTCGGATCTCTTTTTCTCTCTCTAGCTCTCTTCCTCTCCTCTCTCCTCTCCCTCTCCCCTCGGCAAGCAAGGGGAGGGGAGGAAATGGCGGCGGGGAGGAGGTGGCGGCGCGGGCGTCATCTTCTCACCGGCGGCGGGAGTCGACGGCGGCGAGCGGGGGAGCGAGCTGGCGAGCGAAAAATTGATGTTGTTGTATTTTATTGTATATAGTGGATTTTGTTGTATATATGTGTGAATAAATTTGTGATAGTATTTGATTTGTGATTTTTTGTGATTTTTTTATTTTGAAGATGTATTTGATATGTGGAGAAAAAATGAAAAAAAACATTTGGAATATGTATTGTTCATTGCTATTTGTGAATATGTGATATTTGATTTTAGTATCTCGATGATTTTAGGATTTTGACAAGAAAAAACAAAAGAATCGAGGGCAGTGGGCTGGAGAAAGGGCAAACTAAAAATTTTTAAAAAATCTTTAGTCCGGTTGAAGCCACCAACCGAGCCGAAGATGACGGAGCCGCCACATGGCTCCGCCATCTTCACGATCCGTGTGGCTTCAACCGAGACTAAAGATGCATTTCTAGTCTCGGTTATTTAACCAGGACTAGAGATCGTCCATCTCTAGTTTCGGATTCATAGTCCTGATTTGACAACCGGGACTACTGAGGGTTACGAACCGGGACAATTGTGGCTTTCTCCAATAGTGCAGATTGGGTACATATCTGATATCTGATACCTATGTATCATGCTAACATCATGTTGACGTCAACATATATTAACTATTTCATTGAAACGGTATATCATTTTGTAATCTTCTTCTTTATTATGGTATGGTTTCATAAGTTTAAATTAACATGTGCAATTTGTTTTGTTTAGGGGGATGTGCGTAGGATTTGATCATACAAGCATTCACCGATGATGACTAGGAACAGGAAACATAATTTTCACAGGCAACTAGAAAATATTGAACGTTTGCTCATACTATAAAAAAAAGTTTTCACATGCGGTCAAAAAAGATTGTTGTAGTGGCTAAATTACACCGTCCACCTGCAAAAAGTTGATTTTGGTAGGCGACTCGGTTATGTTGTCCGTTTGGAAAAATCTTTTTCAGCAATAAAATAAAAAATGCACAGCTGGCATCGCTCCTCGCATGGCACCACATGCGAATCTCAATTGAACCCCAAGTCCAATCCAAAAACCCTAATGCGAATCACAAAATCACATAGCATTAACAAATTTAGAGAGCGTTCACTTTATTTGTTGTTGTTATGGTCATCCACCTCTCCTTGCTGCATCTAGGAGAAGGAAGGAAGGAGGAGTGGAGAAGCTAGCGGTTACTGGTATGGCAGATTTATTTTTACAATCATTCGTTCTAAAATTACAGTCTGCGAAAATCAATTTTCACATGTGGGCGTTGCCCAAGGGCCTCTATATATCTTCATAAGCGGTCACATGTAGCATATTATATCTAACTTATATTAACAAAAAACAATAACCAGTACAGAAAAGACCATGCCAAAAAAGAACATTACAATCATCCTTCTTCACCGTATCCATTGCAACTATGGACACTATGTTGTTCTACATCCCGCCGATGTTGTCACTAGTGGAAGAAAAGATACACAGAGAACCAATCAAAATCTGAACGAACCCTAGTTGCACAATGCCTTTTGAAAAACTATAATAGTTGTCTGTCCCAAAGAATGGATTCATAGAACCGCTGACAAAATATTAGCGAGGTTGTGCCCTAATTTCGAACTAGATTTGCTCACTACGTTAGATCAACCCATCTATGACGTCCTATATGTGACAGACCGAAATGCCTCGTCACTGATGACCTTATCTATGACGTGTTCAATTGGAGCCAGTTCTAGATGAGGCTGTGATATGAGGATCGTCACAGGTAAAAGATCATATGTGACGAACCCATGGTGCACCATTATACAACACCTCTGACAGACCCACGTATAGGCTTGTCATAGGTGACCCCTTGGAAGCACTCTCGATCAAGACCTAAAAGCACACCCTCCAGGTATACATATATAATCTATCTTAGATAAGAGCATCTATCTCGTATGGTCCATTTTGTTACCCATCACTACTACCAAGACCACACTACTATCTCACTCCCACCAACAGAAATAAATTTCATAATCACCACAGAATATTTATCCACATATCTTTCTCCTCCCCACCCCCTTCTCTCTTTATGTCTCTCCTCCCAGCTCCATAGTCCTTGTCACCTACATTCGTTGCCCCTCTGCTCCGAGCTTCAGCTACCGTTACCGTCGTCTCCTTGTCTAGTACACCCCTGAGCGCCAGCGCGGCTACCTCTCCGTCCTTGAGCTCCAGACACCGTCTCCTCCGCCTTCTACCCTAAGGTTGCCGACAGTCGTTCCCGAGCTTCTGGGTGCTAGATCCAATCTCCAAGTGGTTGGGGACCACCGGATCTGAAGTCCCCAATCTGTCTACCTCTGAGCGCTACCCGTTCCTCTCTGTCCTCGAGTGTCGGCCACCGCCGCCGCCTCCTCCTCATCTCATCTGCCCTCGAGCGTCGATGCGGCCGCTCTCTGTCCTCAAGCCTTGAAGACTGCCTCCTCCATCCTCCGTCCCAAGGTTGTCAGCGGCCGCCTCTGCACCCGAAGGTTGCCGGTGGCCGTCCCCGAGCTCTGTGTCGCCAGATCTGGTCTCAAGTGATTGGGGACCACCGGATCTGAATGTCGTCGGGCTCTTTGCCTTCGTCCCAAGGTCATCATCATTGTCGTCGGATCACCAAGCTTGGCTATTGCGACCACCATCGCCAGTAGCAGCTCATCGATGTCCTCACCGTTGTGATTGTGATGATTGAGATCCACTAATTTTTTCTTGTGATTTTTTTGTCGTCAGATATTCTTGTATGTGATGAGTCCATGCAGTTTGATTATGTGATTGTGATGATTGAGATCCCCTGTAATTTTCATGTGACATTTTTTTGTCTTTTATAGATTGTTGTGAGTAATGAATTATTTTACATACCATTTTTTTGTTTTTTTCTCATCAGTGATTTACAGTCATGACGGGTGGCGTTGAACACATCCGTCTGAGATGACTCACCTGTGACGGGCACTAGTGCCACTCGTCCAGAGGGGTCAACCTCATTTTGTGACGAATTTTTTTACAGCCTATCAGAAATAGTGTTCTCATTGATAGGTCTTCGCCCAGGTGAGGTTAAGTCACACTGACCATTAATCTGTAAAGAGGGGCCTAGAATTTGGATTCGTCACAGATGACTTGGGTGTTTTTTTTAAGATGAAGATTAAATGTGTGGGGATGTCACACTAGAGTAGCTCACAGAGCGAAGTTAAGGTCAACTAAAGTCGGACCGGGAGTCCTCGGGACGGGGTCGAAAGCCCGACCTCCTCTTGGGGTCGGCCGCCCCGACCTCCCCCCAGATCCAACCTTGGTGTTTCTTGTCAACCTCAGTTCATCGGGCCCAACCTCAGATCTCCTCGAAAAGGAAGGCTTGCTTTGCAAGATTCGCAAAGGAGGCACGAAGGGGACAACCCGGCAGAAGATGATGTCACCCGACAAGACTACGTAGAGGGTACCTGCGAAGGACGGATCCCAAGCAGGATAGAGCGCGAGATAATCATGGCGTACAGGACCGGGATGATCTCTATGTACTTTGCAGATATTGTTTGTACTTGCTTTTTAGTCTTTTAGTGTTAGCTTTTTTGGCCTCCAAGTCCTCTTGTAAGTGTCCTCCTTGGGCTATAAAAGGAGGGCATGACGAACGGACAGGGGATCGCCCTTTGAGAACTCTTCTCTGAACTTGAGTCTTTGGGAGCTAGATCCAATCCCTAAAGCCCCCAAAAACTCTCTTTACTGTAATCTTTGTTCATACTCCACCCAACAAAAGAACACTGGACGTAGACATATTATCCTCCGGGAGGGTTGAACCAGTATAAACTCTCTTGTCTATTAGCTCATTTGGTACTCGAGTTGATCATCAGATCTGTCGGTGAGATGTCTCGACCACTCTCTTTCGCCTACTTGGGTAACTTCTCGGAGGACTGCCGGTGATTCATAAAATTTTTCATGCAAAACAAAATAGCATTAACATATGATTAATTTTAATTATTATAAACTTAAAAATAAATTTATATGATATTTTAAAGTAACCTTCGTATAGAAAATTTTCTATCACGGTTATAAAATTTTTTAATGCAACTCCTACATAAAAAACTAACGGACAAACGCGGTATTGGTCCAACGTAGTGGCTCCTGCACCGCCATCCGTCGACAAAACCATAACCTCCAATTGGGAACGTGAAAACCTCGGTTGTGGGTGTAATATGGACAGGTCTACAGGAGGCAAGAATGTTCGTGGTAAGTGTAGCAGTAGTTCTACTAAGTACAGTACCAATTAATGTTAATTTGTACGTACGCGGTACGCGTCGCAGTCCCAGCTCGATCGGACGGGTTAGTTTCACAGAAGGACCCTGGAAAGTTATAAACCTACGAATGACCGTGCCGTCGCGGTCTCTGGTCATGCGACTGTCGCATGCAGCATGAACACGGCGGACCGACCGAGACTCTATCGATCCATGCTACTTGCTCCGTCATACCCAAGAATCTGCATCAATCCGCCTCAGGGCCTGCAGGCCTCGACTTGCACACGTATACCGTACCAGCAACGCGTTTTTTTCCTTTTAAGACTAGTAACGCGTTTCAATTTTTGACGGGCTTTTACCGTGCTCTGCTATAGCTTGCTAGTCCTAGTGATATGCTGATGGATTGGTCATCATCGATATATATATATATATATATATATAACTATCTATGTCGATATATATATAATTATATATAAAGTAAATAATGTTTCTATCTTTGTTATGTATTCTTTGAGTGTTTATAAAATTAACTCGCAATCCACCCGATTATTTTGCGAAAAACCCCTTGAATGTTTATAAAAGCGTCGCACCTACGTTCCTTCCTCCCGTCCTCATTCGTGCCACGCCCCAACTTCACCCGTTACAACGCACATTGCTGCTAATATGTATATATATATAATTATATAAAGGTTACCAAGTTAATTCGTCAACAAAATATACATATACATACACAAGTTCTATCGTTCGGCTAACGACTAAGGCCTTGTTTGTTTCACTTTCGGGTAGCTTTCAGTTTGTTGCTTTTCGGAAGCTGAAAAGCTAAAATAAATAGCTAGCTTTTGAGCTGACTTTTGAAAAGCTGAAAAGTTAGCTTCTGATAAAATGAATTGAAAGCTAGAAAGCTGGCTGAAATGAACTTTTGCTGGCTTTTGGTGTGCCGAGAAAATAAAAGTTTATTAAAGAACTAATAGTAAAAAATCATCAGTAAGTTAGTTTTTCAGAAAATAGTTTTTCAGAAAAGAAGCAGAAGCTCAAGAAACACAACAACCTAACTTAGATGACACTTGTTGCGAGCTACTGTATCTCTTATCGATCGCCGTCTTGTTGCGATGATCAGCACTGTACTAGCTACTGACTGACCCTGCGATGTGGGAAGTGGGATGCATGCGATGCAGTTCTTCTACTCGCTACTAGCTAGGTTCCGGCCACCTTCCTGCGTCCTCCCGGAACATTCTCTACTACTACTACTTTGTTTGTCCATCGGCGCCGCGAGAGTCTTTTTCTGGACTGCAAGAAAGCTTGCAGCAACTTCTTCAGTTAGTTCCCTTGTTGCATGCAATTCCTAGGTAATAACAAGGGATCCCTTCCCTGGCCTATATATACACGCCTAAATATATTGCTTCTCTCGAGCATATACTGATATACAATATGCGTAAGCTAGCTAGCTAGCTGCTAGCTAGTTTATTCCAGTTCAGTTCCAGGTGCAGGCAGGTAAGTACTTGGTTATTTAGTTACCTTCATTATAGCTCTAATCTTAATTGTATATACAACCTGTTGTTATACCTTCATTATCTCATACTGTTTTATGGCATAATGCCTGATGTGCATATACTCTCCCGTTCTGTTGAGCTTTACTGTCCTTATTATATATAATATGATTCATTCATTTTGCTTGCTGTTCTTGCTTGCCCTGCAACTGATCCATTCATTTTGCTTGCTGTTGCTGAAGATCGATATGTCGGTGAGAAGGCCACGCGGTGAGGAAGACAACGACGATCAGGATGGTAGCAGCGGTTCAGCTGAGGATCGTCAGCGACGCCATGGCGCCAGCAGGGGATCCGCCCGGTGCTCTCCTTCAGATCGTCAGTTGTTTTCCTCTTCAGTTTCAATTCATTGATCAATCACTTTGCAAGCAAGCTTCATTAAATTTATTAGTTTAGCAGCCGATTTCTTCCTAGCTTCAGTTATTTCTTCCTTTTCTCTTGTCTCTGGAGATTGGGCATATAGACAGAGAAGAACAATGTACGATTATGCATACATATATATATATATATGCATATGCGTATTTTTATTTAATTCACCTGAAACTTAACTTGTAATTAATTACTCGAAGCCAAACGATCTGAACTGATCAAACTGTACCAACGCACGCATGCTTGCACGGTTTTGTAAACATGTTAGCTTTCAGTTTAATTATTAATTATCCTGGGGGATGATGTGCATGTGCTCTTTCTGCAGGGTGGTGAGAAGGGCGGTAGCAGCGGAAACCATTCAGCAAATTGTCCTTAACCTGGAACCGGTTATTCGTAGGGTGGTAAGTTAATTTTAATTCCTTTAATTCCTATTTATTAGGTCTCGATTTCTTAATCATTTTTACTGAATAAATAATCAACTTTTAGTTTTCATGCGTGAGACGTTGGACTCCAAATTAAAAATTCTCTCAGATTACTACTACTTGCTACATTGTTCTTCTTCTTCTTTTTCTTTTTTTAAACTATACTGTTCTTCTTGTATATCATTTCCTTCTCTTGTACGTGTGAATTTCATTACGCTTTTTGAGTGCATATATGTAAACATTCACTTTAAGCCTTTCCTGCTGGATGAAATTTCCCTTTTTACCTTCTTATTAGGTGCGTGAGGAAATTCGGAACATATTTCCGCAGCATGGTCATGACCTACCGCATAGGTATGGTGAAATGAAATTTCTCAATCTCTCTGTACCTGTGAAAGAGATCAATTGCGAGGTTTTTAATGGAAACAAGATGAACATAGCAGAAGGCCAAAGATGAGGGTAATCAAAACTAGTAAAGATTATTTGAAAAAATAGATAATGAAATCTTTATTGAATTCAGTCAATTACATTAAAGTAATACAACCGTCCTTAGAACCCTCTCAGCCTTTGATGCATATAGCCAAAACACACGTACATACTTAGAAAAAAATGAAAAAAAGATACATATAAAGATTTAAAGGCCACCAATCCATAAATTAGATCGTCATTCATATTTCTGGGTAAAAAACTTCCTCGCCACTCGCTTCAATTGCAGACAAGCCGCTGCAACAAATTTGAATGTGCAAAAACAAGTTTTGAGCAATATGCATGGAAATGTGTACTTGTTAAACATATTTAACACATAATCTGACAATAAAACCATCCTTATCAGATCTCTTCCATTACAAATTCAAGAGGTGGGGATTTCCCCTCCATTGAAGCTTGTCTTCGCCAAGCAGCTCAAGCTACCAATCTTCACTGACAACAAGCTCATCGACATCGACAACAATCCAATAGAAATCCATCTTGTGGACACCAGGACCAACCACATGGTGTCACCAGCAGCAAACACTCATTTAGGATCTTCAGCAATAAGACTAGAAGTACTTGTCCTAGATGGTGATTTCCGATGTGAAGAAGACGGTGCTAGGTGGACTGATGACCAGTTCGCCGCTGCAATCGTCAAGGCTCGGGAAGGGAGGAGGCCATTGCTAGTGGGTACACTCAATGTGACCATGAGCAACCATGGAATTGCAGTGATTGATGAGGTATCATTCACTGACAATTCAAGCTGGACCAGGAGTCGGAGGTTCAGAATCGGTGTGCGCGTCACCATGCCAACGGACAGTTACGGATCAAGGATCCAAGAGGCAGTGAGTGAGAGCTTTACTGTCAAAGATCATCGAGGTGAACGTAAGTTCGATGATCAGATCACATTAAGTGCAGCAATAGAAGGAACAAATTATTGATCACAGATTTCCTTCTACCTGCAGTGTACAAGAAACATTTCCCTCCTTTGCTGACGGACAACGTCTGGAGGCTCAGAAACATAGGCAAAGATGGGCCAATTGACAAGAGGTTGGAGGCCGAGGGGATCAAGAACGTCCGGGACTTCTTGAAGCTGAACACCATGGATCCCAACAAGCTTAAAAGTGTAAGCTATCCTGTTTCAGTTTGTTCAAACACTTTGGGGAACATAGTTCATAATTTGTAATACAAATTATTCCTGCTTTAATTTGATCTGTTGTGCACACACTGTCCAGCTTGTTGGCATGTCAGATCGGCAATGGAGCGCGACACTGAAACAAGCAAAATCATGTGACATGGGAGGGAAATGCTATGTTTTCAAATCTGAAGGTTGTGAGCTTAAATTCAACCCCGTAGGAGAGATCTTAGCGGCAAGAATTGGCGGTCGAATGTGCTCTTTACGCAAACTGCTTCCACACCAAATGGTAATTTCCATCATTCAACCAAATTAATTATTCCATGTATGGTCAATGAACTTTTGATTGTTCTATTTATGTCTTAAGATTTCCTTACTTATGCCTTTGGTCTCAATTGCAGGTCCAAATCAAGCAATTGGTCAGCCAGGCATACCAACAGTGGGATCAGCTAGAGGAAGTGCCCAATGAGATGGCACATGTTGATAAAAGCTTAATACCATTTCATGAAGAAAAGCCCATGACTTCTTCAGGCATACCAAGTAATGAAGATGCTACAGCTCCCTGTCTTTGTCAGCTTTATTTTTTTAAGAAAAATCATGCATGTAATATTTTTAATTCCTTGTATCTTATTAATTGCAGGCTACATTAATCATGCAGATGGATTGGTTGAGAATTCAGGATGGGAGCCGAGTGAGATGAGCCAGGAAAGCATGATCAGCTCTGCATCTCAGAATACCATGTATCTTGACAGCATGGGAACTGCAACAACCTCAACTGCTGAAATGGTGACCAATAACATCAGCACTAATTTAGAACCTGCATTAGTTGTTCCAGGTGCTTTGTACACTAGCTGGAATTCAGGCATGGTTGCTGATGATGATCAGTTCATCTGGCATAACAACACAAACCTTGGACCCTGGGATCATGCTAATTGATCATTGCTATATCTGGGGAGGACTACGACCCGAACATCCGATGATTTATAGATTATCGGATGGTGTTTCATCCTATATATAGAAATGTTTTAGTAGAAATGTTTTAGATGTTTCACTGCTCAATAAAAAATGTTGATGTTTCATAAAAATATGTTTCACTGCTTAGAAAAAAGTTTCAACCAGATGCAACATTCGAACAAACTGGTTACAACATCCAAGAATCAAACTGTGCAACATACAATCAAAATTGAGCGAAACATTCAAGTATACCGAGGCGCAACATGGGAAACAATAGATTGCAACATCCTCAGAAAAGCTCCGAAAAGAAAAAATAAGAAAAAAAGGCCTACATCCTGCATCTTCCTCCACTCCAACCAATGGATCTGCCTCCCTTGCTGCAAGAGCTTTCGATTTTTGGTAGCTGGAGCCCTACCACCGACTTGCTGACTCCTTCGAATACGACCGCCATCGCCTTCCGCCATCATGTCAAACATTCCTTCGTGGAGGGGGCCAGCAGAGGAGGAGGATGGAGGCTGGGGTCCCACAGCAACGGGGGCAGAGCTCTCGCCGGAGATTGCGGCAGCGGCAGCAAACGACCTTGCGCCTGTACGTTGGGCCAAAGAAAATGGCGAGAGAGATAGGTGAGGGGCGAAGGGGCTTGATGCGTTCGATGGAAATCGAGAGAGGTATGAGGGAAGGGTGTGGGGCCTGACGTGGAGTGTGTGTCCTATATTTTGTCTGTAATGGAACGTCACGAAACGTTTTTTACCAAAACACAAAAGAATTATACATTAATATATTAGAAGAAAAAATTTATTTGAATACACAAACATCACACGACAACCAGACTGGCTTCTATCAGGGTGGGAGGCTAGAAACCCTGACATGCCGGGTGGGGAGACTCCGAGGAACAAAGACTACTTCATACATAGGAGGGGAGGTGAAACTCTCATAATCTCCCATAAAAACTCCAAGAAAATAGCAGAGTCTGCTAAGGACAACAACCGGCCCTCCACCTTGATAGAGTTCACAAGCACCAGAACTGAGGAAAGGGTCGAATGGAAGACCTAGAGTTACGCTCTCTCCACAGACCCGAGGACACCAGGAGAACCAAGGAATCGAGACCCGCGTGTAGGTGGTCAGGCAACCGTGACCTCGAGGCTGACCACCAGTCTTGAAGCCTGCTGCCACGCGGAGGAGAGAGACGCCCAACAAAAAGGCGACAGAGAATGGAGCCAGACCTGTCGAGCGAAGACACAGCCAAGAAGGATGTAGTCGACTGACTCAAGCTCTTGCGCACAGAAGGGGCAGGCTGAGTGAGAGTACATGCCACGTTTCATAAGGAGATCGACCGTCCAACAACATTGCTAAAGTGCCAACCAGAGGAAAAACTTGCACCTCGCTGAGCCCTTGGCGTGCCAGAGGAGAGACGCACAGACCATGGGGTGCTGGCCAAGGAAGAACGCCCGATACGCCAAACTGGCCGAGTAGCGTTGGTCGCTCGTCAAGCGCCAAACCAAATGATCAGCAGTGCCCGGTGAGAGGTGTACCAGGCTGACCACATCCCAAAGGAGAAGAAACTGAGAGATTACCGAGGTAGTGAGCGCACCGCGGATGTTTGAAACCCAGGCATTACTAACCAGACCTGAGGCCACCAAACGCGACTCTCAGATTCGCTGCGAGACTGCGAAGAGAAGATCCGGAGCCAAAGAGGCGATCGAGCGGCCATCAAGCCAGTGGTCGGTCCAGAAGAGGATAGACTCACTATCGCCCGACACAAACAAGAAGGAGGCCGCAAACAAGTTTGCAACGGTCTGTTCAACCGGGGACCTCAGGTCCTCCCAGCAAGGATGCCCAGAGCACTGAAGACAGAGCCAGCGGACCCTAAGAGCAAACCCAGCCAACCTGAGATCAGAAACACCCATGCCACCAAGCTCTTTGGGATGGCAGACATTCGACCAGGACACCCGACATTGCCCCTCATGCGCCAGCTCCTTGCTCGTCCACAGGAAAGCCCGTCGCTTCTTGTCAATAGCTTTGATCACCCAAGCTGGGAGGCTGATTGCCAAGGACACATGGACGAGGATAGTACAAAGAACAGACTGGACCAGTCTAGCATGCCTGGCCATAGTAAGGAGATGCCCCTGCCAAGGGGGAAGACAAAAGGAGACCTTGTCCACCAACGGATGCAAGGCCGCTTTCGGGAGGTTGCGAACGAAAAGAGGGATACCGAGGTAAGTGCAGGAAAAGTCAGAGATCGAGCAGGGGAAGCAAGAGTGCACCAGTTGCAGATCCTTCGCCGAGCAACGGATCGAGGTAATTAAGCATTTGGCAAAGTTGGTGCGCAATCTCGACGCTGCCCCAAAAAACGAGAGGACGCCCTAGATAAACTCGAGGTCCTGACGAACTGGTGAGAGGAAGAGAACCAGATCATCCGCATAGAGGGAAGCGCGATGTCGCAAGGCACGATCACTGAGCGGCAGGAATCCACTTGAGTAAGAAGCTTTGCGAAACATCACGTTAAGCATCTCCATGACTAGAATAAAGAGCATAAAAGAGAGTGAGTCCCCCTGCCGAAGCCTTCTCTGATGGGGGAAGCAAGGGCCAGGCACCCCATTTATCAGCACCCGAGAGGACGAGGTGCTAAGGGTGAGGGAGATCCAATCTCGT
Source organism: Oryza australiensis (assembly GCA_019925245.2). Taxonomy (NCBI): domain Eukaryota; kingdom Viridiplantae; phylum Streptophyta; class Magnoliopsida; order Poales; family Poaceae; genus Oryza; species Oryza australiensis. The sequence goes on from JAIFGZ020000436.1 coordinate 3,190,058, forward strand.
CAACGCTGACTGAACCTCAGGTGAGTAAGGACGTCCAGCAAAAACGACTAACTGACTGTGTCGAAAGCCTTCACGATGTCCATGTTTTTGGCTATATCTGGAGTCCGAATTAATTAATCCTTAAAGTGCTGTCGGTTTAGATAACTAGTGTTCTGATGTCTTTTCTTACTCCAATATATGCACATATTAACGAGCTGCTTTTTTCCAATCTTAATTTGTTTGCCTCTCATCTTTTCTTTAAGATATGATGAGTGAATTTTTGTACTTCTTCTGTTCTACAATATAATACGCTCTGATTTTTTTCTATATCAAATTCCTATAAATTTAAATTTATCGAGAAATGTAACAACTTTTATAATACCAAATTAGTTTTATAAACTTGAATATATCTAAATATATTTGATAGTATATTTATTTGGTGTTTAAAAACGTTTCTAATTTTTATAAGTTTTTATAAGTTTGGTTAACCTTTTAGAAATTTTATAAAAAAGTAAAGGCATCATATAATATGAAGCGAATAGAGCAGTAGTATCTAGTGGTTACTACTTACTAGCTGAGGCATGAGAACCCCACGTTGCTATCGAATTATAGAGGAAAAGATACATATGGTTGCCATTAAACATGGCCGTCCCTAATAATTTGTCCCTAATAATTTGGAGATTTGGGGGCCTCTTACGAAATATAAAACAAGACCTTAACTTAAAAAATAGTAATTACATATATATTATTTATAATATATATATCCTTTCTTTAGCTATGTGTTATTTGTAATACATTAGGACTATATATTATTTAGAAAATTACTGATCTTAACTAGAATCAATCTAATACTTTTTTCTTTAGCTATGTCCCGCTATCAAATAAACAAGAATTATTTTCAACCAATGGCAACTAATGCTATATCCAAGAAGCTCATCCACCTACATATGTCATGGTGTTCCGTCTAAATAGAAAAAGAATCCTTAAAACAATTTAATTTTTCTTACTAAATAAAAAAAATAAAATACTTACAGCCTTAGAACACACGTTCACATAATCGTCACAAACTACAATTATTTGATACAGTTATGATGATGACTATTAAACACTTACCGAAGTTGAGAAGAAATGTTCTAGCCGATTCAGTGAAATAGAAAGAGTGAAATTTGAAAACAAAAAGAACCTAGCTAGAGATCCAAAATATGTCGGAACATATTAGGTTAAATTGAAGGACACAATTTTCTAAGGCCCTATTTGGTCGCACAACCCGCACGTGGCAAGCGACGGGCCTACATTAAAAATATTACTAATTTGTAGCAATCAGAGATATTGATTAATCAAACAATTCATGACCAACTCTTCAGGTTCTTTTATTTTTTTAGAGGAATTTTCACCTTTACAGTTAGATGTGAACTCATCCATTTCCACCAGTGTAGAACAAGGCAATCCGGACCTAGCACAACTCCAAAGAATTTTTAATTTTTATATTTATTTTTTAAAAGATTTAAAAATTCTTTTTTCTTTTAACGTTTTACATAATATACTTCTCCCGCCTACCATAAGGCGAGACATATAAATCGTCTTACAGTGAGGCAGTCTATATGATGTGACACCATGTGAGACATGCGTCACGGCAATTTTGCAGGCGGCTCCCTTCTGAGAATAAAAGATGATTTATTCTCAGGAGGGGCCTACCTATAAAATTATCATGGCGCGTCGGTGCGTCCCTTGTATCTTCGGGAGGGGCCTACCTACAAAATTGTCATGGCGCGTCAGTGCGTCCCTTGTATCATCAAACTTTGCACCGTAACAATTTATCGTCGGGAGGGGCCACCTGCAAAATTGCCATGACATGTTCCTTCCGTGAAGTGTCACGTCATGTAAAATACGCTACCGTAGGATGATTTATATGTCCCACCTTACAGTAGAGCGGGAGAAGTATATTTTTTCAAAACTTTGAAACGATAATTTATTTTTAAATCTTTTTAAAAAATCTATAACTATCTATAAAGCAAATAGTGTTTCTACCCAAAATTTTCGTTCGCCTGACTATTTTGCAAAAAAACTCCATAAGTTTTATAAAATTAACCCGTGGTCCCAATGCTGAAAAGAAAGAGAGGATTTGGATGAAAAAAGACCTCATGCGCCCCTCCTTTCTGTCCTCATCCGTGCCGTGTCCCGCGCCGAGCCTGCGCCCCTCCCTCCCATCACTGCTCGGAGCTCCCGCGCCGCGCTTGCACCCCTCCCTCCCATCTCCATCCGCGTCACGTCCCGACTTCACCCGTTGCAACTTGCTAGTAAATATAAAAATAAAAAGGTAAATCCTTACCCAGACTAGGTCGTCGCTCGTGCAGCCCAGGCAGACTGGGCAGCCTACTAAGGTTGGCTTTAGTTGGCCGGCCTGATTGATCCGTCCAAGTACAGGCCGAGTTCATAAAAATATTAAACTCAGTAATTTAGACTAATAATTATACTAGCAATATATTATTATACTTGTTATACTAATGTTATAATTTATTTTTAAAATATTTTTATGTTATACTAATTTTATAATTATTAATAACATAATATGAAATAAATTAATAATTAAAATATGTCACTAAAGATCACGTAAAAAATTATAGGTCTTCTAACTTGGGACGGTAACTTGGGACGGAGAGAGGACTACGTAACTAGTTGCAAATCTTTGCTGTTTGTTCGAGTCACGTGAAACACGGAGAAATATGATAATTTTAACACCTTTTCGTTGTCCATTTGTTTTAATCGACACTTGTGAGGTGAACGAGAGTTGGCCAAAATGTTAAATAATTAAAGCTTACTTTGTGAAGTGTTAAATTATCAAATATTCTGTGATCTACTGCCACTTAAACCCCCTGTAAAAGAGGAAGACTATTTCTTCGCTGTGATTCACCATGGCAATCAATAACGCAAAGCACGCACGGCACAACCCCGGCACGACTAAGGCATGACCTGTTATGGCACGACCTGTTAGTCACGGCTACTGTGACGGACCGTGCCATGCCAGTCGGCTCGCGTGCCGCGCCTTTAGCCCAAGCACGACCCATGGTGGTCGGGCCGTGCCTGTGTCGGCATCGGCACGAACCGGCCCACAGGCCAAAATCTCTCCCCCAGGCCCCTCAGCCGAGTACCGAGTCTACCGACGCCGCCACCGTCGATCGGGCGTTGGGTCTCCGTCCTTCCCTTCGCCCTCCGCGATCGCGCTGGCGGCGGCGCTGCCTCCGCCCCGCCCTCCGTGTCGGCGCTGCCTTCTTCGCCCTCCGCCCTCCGCCATCGTGTCGCGCCGCCTTCGTCCTTGTCCGTTCGTCGCCGACCCCTCCCGCTGCGCCGCCGATCTCCCCGCTCCCGTTCTCCCCGCTCCCGATCTCCGCGCTGCCTATCTCCACGCCGACAATCTCCGCGCTGCCTATCTCTGCGCCCGACCTCCGCGCCGTCGACCTCGTGCTGCCGATCTCCGCCGTCGCCTTCCTAAACCCTAATCCTAGCACGCGCGCATGCGAGACAACGGGATGTGATGCAGCCTGATTTTCGATGGGTCGTGCCGGCCTATGGGCCATGCCGTGCCCGGGTCGGCATGCACAGGAGCCGTGCCATGCCATGCCGGCCCATGGGCTTGGCCAGCGGCCCAAGCACGACACGCCCCAACGGGCCGTGCCGGCACAGCCCATCTCCATCCGTGCTGTGTCGGGCCAGGTCCATAAACAGTGTTATCGTATCCGTGTCGGTCCACTATGGCCCGGCCCATCTGACCATGTATACTTCTAGGAAAAGGCTGTTGGAGCCACTACACCACAACACCAAGAATAGGGATGGACGATCTGACACTAAAAGCAGATATAGAGAAAGACGATCTGACGCTAAAAAGTTTTAGCGTCGGACTTTTCTTGTCGGTGAAAGTCCGTCGCTAAAAACCTTTAGCGTCGGATCGCACTTTTAGCATCAAACTGCTCGCTAACCGGGTACTTATAGCGTCAGACAGTCTCCTGCTACTTTTAGCGTCAGATTCCATGTTACCCAATATATTCCAACAGATCATCCAACAATCCATGTATTTATAGCGACAGATTGTTCGAGAAGACGATTTAAATATAAAAAAATACAATCGGGAATTAGACATTTAGCACACCTCAAACCCACATTCAAACTTAATATCCATCACATAAAGATATAGAGACAGATCACATGAAGGTCAATACATATATAAGCATCCAATCTTGTCTTACATAGGAGACATCACATGGAGGTCAATACATATATATAAGCATCCACTCTTGTCTTACACAATACATAATCCAACAAAATGAAGCACCTAGAAGCTTACATGAATGCACACTATGCAAACACATAATAGTTTGTGTTTGATATACTAAGGTTTGTGCACACAATCATTTCTTGGAACTGGAAAACCAAAAGCACATCCACAAGGTTATGTGAAGAACCAAAAGCACATCCACCATGTTATGTGAAGAACCATTTTCCAAAGACTCAAGTCAAAGGCTGTCCAACACTTCCTGAAAAACTAAATGAGCCATGAAATTACATAAGTGGAGAAAACATGTGGAGCTGTTGTGCAATATAAGTTTGTAATCAGCAAGTGTAGAGGAAGAAAACAGCCCATAAGCACTCCAGGGAGCCACTGCTAGAAAAACAGCCCACAAGCACTACAGGAGCCCTAAGTTTTGTTGGTTCTGTTACTAAACTACTAAGGCAATGAGCAGCAAGCTTAATTGATAGAAGAAGTAATCAGCCAAGGGCTACTACTGACAGCAAGCTAAAGAAAGGCTGCTAAAGTACCTACTGTCTACTGAAACACCTAATGTTCAACTTGCCAATTAACATAGACAGGTAGAACATGAAGGATGCACTAACACATTAACATATCTGCAGTGCCCGTGTGAGGTGTACTAGATACCTTCTTGAATTCCTTCTTCTTGCATTCCTTTATCTGTCACAGATAGGTTTAATTATGAACATTGGTCATGCACCACAGATCGAACAAAACTGAAAACTAAGACAAGTTAAGCTTATTACTTTATTGTATGGCCACGCAATGCTCATGTTGAGAGCACTAGCCATAGTCTGCATCTCACCATAAGCCCGAGGTAGGATAGCATCCCTTGACATCACAACATCAACTACTACTTCACAGTACTCATTACCAAGAGGCTGGCCTCCTACCAAGGTGTTTGGATTAGTTGAAATGATTGTTCCCCTAGCCACAGGTAAGTTAGATCTCAATACAGCATATAATATCACATTCTTGCCAACCTGAAATAAATGATACACCCATATAAGAATTTTAAAGCAAGTAATGTATATGAAACCAAAGAATGCAGGAAGACAGGAAGATTACAAGGTTGTCATGAAAGCGAGGGCCATCATTTGTTGTTGTAGTTGTCTTGTTTATAGGTAAACGGACTGCATCATGTCTATGGGGGAGCAAGCTCTCCTTAGTTCCAGCCTGAAACAAATATACACTTAAGAGAGCTACAAAACATGGAACATATCCAAAATCACAGAGAAACATTGCTGCGGCTTTGGAAGATTACATGTGTATCAATTTCAAACTGATTATCCATATGATTTGTTGGTGTGATAGTCATGTTAATAGCTGATCGGGCTGCAACAGGCCTAGGGGGCACCTGAAATAAATGATGCACTCATGAGAACTAGAAAGCATAGAACATATTTGAAATCACAAAGAGAAACATTGCAGCAGCATGGCAAGATTACATGTGTATCATTTGCTGGTGCAACTGATGGGGTTACAACAGGCCTAGAAGGGGACAAGCTCTCTTGCATTTCAACCTGAAATAGAAGATGTACTGCATGAGAATTGTAATGTAGGAACATTTTCGAAATCACAATCAAATACTTTGCATGGGCACTTGGAAGATTACATGTGTATTATTTGCAAAGCAACGACGAACATTTGTTGTTGTAATGTTCATAGCTAATCGGGCTGTAGGATTCCTACGGGGGAGCAAATTCTCATCCTCATCATACTGATCAAAATCTTCAGCCTGTACATAATTATCATATTCTTCATGCGAGAGGAGTATTATGTGCCTGATTGAGTGGTCCTTCAGGTGTCGGACTCTACACAAGAATTCAAACAATAATATTCATTGGTTGCTACTAGAGAAATGTATATGCACATTAAGACATGCAAAGAGATAATTTAGTTCGAGTTCTTTGCCGTGTATTGTCGTGAATTGGAGTCACGGTGTGACGGACTTCACCATCCGCCCTTCCTTGTGCTATCCTTTCCTCTTCCAATTCCACAATGCGTTGCTCAAGAGTTCGTTCTTACTTTCAGCTTTCGTCGAGCCCAAATTTCCATTTGCATCCTTGTTGACATGAGCTCCTTCAACCCTGGGGTACCAATCTCTTGGGGAGTTGGTCCTAGACCCAAAACACGAACATGTCCCCTTGGCTCCTTTGCTCCACAAACAGTAGCATACACATCGCCTTCTTGAATTGTTCTATCCTTCAACTCTGGTTGAGCTTCAACAATGGCTTTAAGCTCATCCTACAAAATATTGATTTCAGTCTCCATGCTTTATCTTCAAACACATCTGGCTTAATAATTTGCATTTTTAGTAGACAAAGACAAAGGGCAATCAGACTTAGTACATTAGCTAGAGAGACCAAAAGGTTTTGATGTAGCACTATGTGGTGAATAAGTAAACAAGCAAGAGTTGGAGGTAGAAGTGCTTACAATCGTTCCTGCAGCCTCCCTTAAGGGTACTCCATTTTTTTCTTGTATGTGTACTGATGTACACTTCATCTCTTCGAGGGGGGCATCCAAGTGCTTTACCCTACAAGTTTTACAGCCATGTACCATATTATAAATGATACCATGGCTGTACCATATTAAAGGGAAACACAACAGCATGGCTGTACCATATTATAACTACGACAAGCATGGCTGACGCTTCCAGATGTATGATTAACCCTCACTTTCGAACGATTTGATTTTCCTCTTTCACTGTGATCCTACGGTAGAAACCATTGGGATTTGCACACTCATGAGAACGATAAAGCATAGAACGTATTTGAAATCAGAAAGAGATTCATATGAACTATTCCTTACTTGACATTCACGAGACCTCCAAAAGTTAATAAGATTATTGATGTCATCATCATTTCTTATAATTTTAAGTCTTTCCTTTATTTGTTCATCTGTTAATGCTTCATCAAAATACCTCTCTTTTAAGTCTGCCTTGTAGTCCTTCCACTTCTTTGCAACCGAATTCAAAAACCATTTCATGACAACCTCATCCACATCATAGAATGCCTAACTTGCCATTGAAAAGGAACCATCGATCATATACAAAGAGTTGTAAGTTGCTACAAAAATTGGATAAAATGCACAAGGACAGACAATGCTATACCGCAGTCATTCCAAACTTCAAGCTTCTTTCCAAGGGGAACAACCCTCCAATCACTAAATCCAACTGGTAATTTCCTTCTCACTTGACAACCAATGGCACTAGCAAACTTCCTATAAGTTTCTCCTATAGGCTGTCCATATTCATTGACTGTTATTTTGATCTTAGGCATGTCAGCTGTCCTAGAGAATATGTCATTCATTGTGGTGATTTTCCTTCCATTCCTTTTTCGAGCACCACTGGGCAAATCTATACAGATGAAAGCAGCTTATGTTTCTCAGAAATTATAAGCATAAATTGTAGAAAATGTTCTCAGAAAATGCAAGAAATACACTACCATCATTGTCACATAAGAACTCTCCAACCACTTCAAAATTAGGATCATCAATAGTCTGCTCATTGGTGTTCTCAATATAATTTCTTTGTGGTCTTGGTCACAAATTATGATGTTCAATGGCTGCACCACTTGTTTTATGAATTCTCTACAGGACAAGTCAAATTGTATAGCTATAAGGCAATATTTCAGAGCAATTCGGTGCTCAAATGAATTTGAAGGCAATTCTTAAATGCAGCTATATTGCTATAGCTATATAGCAATATTTCAGAGCTACTGTAATATTTCAGAGCTACTGTAATATGAACTTCAAGACAATTCTTAAATGCAACAACATTGCAGAGCTACTGTAATCTGAACTTCAAGGAAATTCTTAAATGCAGCAATATTACATGCATGCAGATGAGAATTATTCTACTGCAGTAATATGGTTGCAATAATAGAATTATAGAGCATCCAGCTAACCTTTGTTCTTTTTTGGGGTTGGGCAGGCTGCGTTCGGTGCTCAAATGACGAAGACGAAGGGATTCCATCATGTTCGGTTTCTTGCAACATGTTCCCATTTCGCCTCTCGTACTCGGTCATGTCGTCATCTCCATTACCCCTTCTTCTTGCGCTTGACATTTTGTCTCCTAAAAGGTACAAAGGAATTAGCAACCTTTTCCTTGTATATAAGAAACAATACAAACGAAGGGAACAAAATTTTCAAGTAATCAATGATACTTACTTTTTAGGCTCAACAATTACACCATCTATATCTGTCCTAACAGCGGGACGTCCCCATTAATAACATCCACAGTCACCTTGGCATTCAGATCAGGCAATGGCACAACTATTCCATTGCCATTATCTAGGTGCTCACTCTCCAAATTATCCATATCATAGAAGTCTCTTGGTTTGGGTGATGAACGAAACCCACTCGAACCGCATGTTCGGGAACATAGAAGACTTGCCTTGCTTGTGATGCTAGTATGAAAGGCTCATCTGATACCTTTTCACCGGTATTGAAATAAATGTTTAAAATTGACAGTTGTGACCCCGAACTGGTCGGTTTTAACCCATTTTTCCCTCACACGGTTGTCAACCCAATCACACTTGAAAAGAACAACCTTTTTTTGTGGTTATAGTTCAATTCAACTATCTCCTTTATAATGCCATAATAAGTCTTGTTTCCTATTATCACAGTATCATTATCACCCCTTTGAAAGCATGTGGATTCTGCAACCAAAGCAACCCCACTATTTTGGACAGACCTACCCATATCATAGGACTCGGTGTGAAAATCAAATCCATTTATTGTGTAGCTACTATATTTTTGTACACTCATGATAGGCGCCTTGGCTAAGATTTGTATCTCGTCTGGTACTCCCTCACAAATTTCTTCCACCTATGATTAGCAAGAAGTATTACTTATAAGGTAAATGAGAAGTCCAACTTAGATAGCATGTGTTAAGTTCTCTTCCTACTTACATGCAACCTAAACCACTCATGGAAGCATTCGTGCTGCATTCGGTTGATAGCTCGTTGGTTCCGAACACCAATTGAGGATAGATAGTGAGAATATTTTCTGCAAATTTGAATTTATCATCTTACCATGCAAGAGAATCTAAACATGTAGTGTGGAGTGAAACTGATTACTTACTCTAAGTATGACCCTATATTTGCATAGTTGAACAAAACATATCGATGTGCTTGTAGCCAAGTCTTGTGGTCTAAACTCACTGTGCACTTCCCAGCTAAACCCCGACCAATGGTATTAAAGAAAGGGGTTGAGGAATTTTCAGCTTGCAGCCCTTCTTCATTTCTAAGCGCTCGTCCATGTAAATAGTGTCCACAAAGTGTGAGGCTCTCATAAAACATAGATCCCTCCATAATTGATCCCTCTGGATGGCTTTTTGTACAAACATCACCTTTCAATCTCATCAAAAACCTATATACAAATATAAACTAATAGGCTCATCATGTTGTAAAAATAGTATGTATTTTTTTATACGTATGCAACATTAGACTCACTAAAATTACCTCTCAACAGGCCACATGCTACGGAAATGTACTGGACCTGCCAGTCTTGCTTGGGCAGGAAGATGGACCATCAGATGTACCATAATGTCAAAAAAGGAGGGAAGGAATATAGTCTCTAGAAGGCTTAAGGTTTCAGCTATTTCAGCCTCTAGAATATCCATATCACTTTTGCGGAAAACAGGAGCACAAATTTTCTTGAAGAAATGACTAACACGTATCACTGCAGCACTAACCACTTCCGGCAATACTTTCCTCACAGCAAGCGGTAGCAAGTGTTGTAAAATGATGTGGCATTCATGACTCTTAAGCCCAAACACCTTTCTCTCATTGACATGAACATTGTGGCGTATATCAGATGCATAACCAGCAGGAAATTTAACCCCTTTCAGTACTTCACAAAATAATTTCTTTTCATCAGGATGCATTGTATATGGTGCAGGTGGTAAATAAAATTGGTCTTCAACATCAACAGGGTGGAGATCACTTCTAATACCTAAAGTTTGTAGGTCTAAGCGAGAATTCAGATTATCCTTTGATTTCCCATCGGTACCCAAGATTGTATTAACAAAGTTCTCATACACATTTTTCCCTATGTGCATGACATCAAAATTATGTCGCAGCAGCAAATCTTTCCAATAGGGAAGTTTAAACCAAATAGACCTCCTTTTAAAAATTACTAATGGATCCCCTTCCTTGCGTTTCTTCCTTGCTGGTTTCTTTCCGATGGATCCTTGCCAAATATCGTAACAATATCTTTAGTACACTCCAACACTTCCTCCCCAGAGAGTGGAGTAGGAGCCGACCTAAATTCAGTTGAACCAAACTTATCAATATCAAACCTAAATGGGTGTTTTTCATCCAAAAACCTACGATGGCCCATATAGCAAGTCTTGCTGCCCTTACCAAGTCTATGTGAACAGGTATAAGAGTGACAATCAGGACATGCCGCTTCACCAGCGGTGACACAACCAGATGCATAGCCTAGGCCCGGGAAGTCTGTAATGGTCCACAAGATTGCTGCCCTTAATTGGAAGTACTTGCCCTTTGATGCATCATAAGTTTTAACCCCCTTGACAAACATATCTAACAAATCATTCACAAGTGGCTGAAGAAACACATCCATATCACTACCAGGACCATGTTTTCCAGGAATTAGCAAAGAGAGTATGAAATTTGATTGCTTCATGCACATTGATGGTGGAAAATTGTAGGGAATACATATACCAGGCCAAATGCTATAGCTAATACTTTGGGTTCTATAAGGATTAAAACCATCGGTGGCAAATGCAAGACGTATATTTCTGCTATCCTTAGCAAACTCAGGATTTCTAAGATCAAATTCTTTCCATAGAGGTGAATCTGCAGGATGCCTAAGAACATCATCTCTCGTTCTCCCCTCATCATGCCATCTTGTTAAACTAGTTGTTTTAGAACATAGAAACAATCTTTGGAGCCTTTTTCTTTATCGGAAAGTACCGAAGAACCTTCTTAGGAACCTTGTACACATTTTTCCCATCTAGACTCTTCCTAGCTGATTTCCAACGTGAAACCTTGCACTTCGGACATGAATCAGATTTTTCATGTTCCTTCCAATACAGAATGCAATTATTTTCACAGGCATGAATACTAATGTACCCAAGTCCTATGGACTTGATCAATTTCTTAGTTTCATAGTAGTTTCTGGGTAGTGTTGAACCATTAGGCAAGACATCATTAAAAAGATCTAGCATAAGGTCAAAACTTCTGTCAGTCCATCCTCCAAGGAGCTTGATGTGAAGAAGCCTAATCAGGAAACACAGTTTTGTGTACTTCTTGCAATTTGGAAATAATTCTTGACTATTGGTTTCTACCAACTTTTGGAGGTCAACTAGTTCTTTAGGAAGCTTAATGGTGGAGCCATTGTCTTCCAAATCCCCTCTGTCATCTAAACCACAAGCTAGGTCTCTAGCAATGCAGATATGTCATCCTCTTCACTAGACTCTTCCACAGGATCAACACCATCACCATTGTCGGTATTCACATGAGACGAACTAGCTTCCCCATGTAAGTTCCAAGTTATGTACCCTTTTAGAAACCCATCACATATCAAGTGCTCTCGTATATCACTTGATTCTCTTCAAAATGAGTTAACACACTTTCTACAAGGGCATAGTATCTTGTCCCCTACTGCTGAATTTCTAAATGCAAAAGCTAGGAAGCTATTAACCCCTTGTAAGTATGCCTTTGTGTGCCTAGCATCACTATTGATCCATGATTTATCCATTAGTCTTAGTCGGGACTGGGCGTGTACCTACAGAACTTGAATCTGTTGGCTGCAACAAATGAGAAGAGGACGTCGTCGGTGCAGCAGACCTTAGACTTGTTCGATTCAGTGGGCCAGCTCCACAATTTTTCACCTCTTTCACTGATTTGGCTGCTCTACCTACTATTTCTGTTATGCTCTACCTACAATTCTGCCTGCATGTCTTTTGAATATGTGACCTACTAATGCAGCACTTGAAAGAAAGACACGGGGGAGAGCATTTAGATACCTATGGACTGCAATAGAAGTACAAATCAGAGTGGCTTGTGTGCTCCACCGTCGCGTCCTCCAGGCCACACGGTCAGCTTTGGGCACGGAGGCAACGTACTCTGCCGTCAGGTGCTCCAGGGGACGGCGGACAGCGTGCTCTGCCGCTGCATGCTCCTGGGGCCGCCGTCCTCCGCCGCACTGCCGCAGCGTGCTCCTAGGGGCGGCGTGCTCTGCTGCTGCGGCTGCGTGCTCCTGTTGTGCGGCGACCGGGAAGCGAGCGGACGGGCGAGGGGCGCGGCGAGCGAGCGGGCGTGCGAGGGGCGTGGCGAGCAGGCGGGCCAGAGGCGAGCGCGTGGGCGGGCGAGAGGCGAGCGCGTGGTAGGATTTCGGGCCGGCGGGGGTGGCGGCTGTGGTCGGCCGGGTGGTGGTGGCGGCTGTGGTCGGCGGGGTGGGGGATGCAGTTGTGGCCGGTTGTGCTAGGGTTCACTTAATGGGCCAGGCTAAAATTTGGGCGCGAGACCAAAATCGACCGCACGGGGGCTAAAATTTTACGCGCAAGCCAAGGCTGGTGGGGCCCATTTATTTACCGTCAGACTGTGCAACTCTATACCTAGTTTTAACGACAGACAAGCTTACTTTAAAGATGTATATCTACAGATCAGACAGCAGATCTCTAAACAAGGATTTAGCGTCAGATGGTCTCTAACCTATCTTTAGCGTCAGATTTTCCATCCATAAATAAAACTTTTAGCGTCAGATGTTTGTTGCTATTGCGGTGTTGTGGTGTAGTGAGCATAGAGAGTGCTGCTATTAGAAGCCTTTTTTTACCAAACCACAGGGAGACTCGACATAAGAATTCGCCCATGGGTAGGTCTGAAGCTCTCACCTTCGTGGTCTTACTCCTGTTTCCTGTTTGAGAAATTAGTTCTGTTCTTCACATAACATAATGAGCTGGGAAGAAAAAAAAGAACATCGTACATTATATGAAGTATTTCGCGCAAATGATAGTGATTTTAATATGTGTTGTCTTGCGTTCCATGATAATTTGGTGAAAACAAGTCTTTAACTTGCTAAAGCTAACTAAAAAATAAGCTTCATATAAATTGAGATGCATGGTGTCTCACACATCAAAATTTCTTCCGTCACCATTGTGAAATTGTCTTGGGAAATGAAAATCTTCGCAAAATCTTTGTACGTTGAAAAATGCTTGAAAATGAGACCATAGTGCTTATATTTCGAGGTGGGAGTACACATATGCTGCTGCAAAATCTATGGACTTCTAACTTATTTCCATTTGTGCTGGTTACAGGGTTTGCTACAGTATTAATTTCAATTTGGTGGAAGGCTGCATGGATCTCATCAAAGTCGCAAGAATCACGAGAAAACTTCACATACGACTGGATCGTCCGAACTAAGGTAGATGGATTCTGGGCCGGCCCACTTGAGCCCACCTCTTTCATACCCAGCACCTACGTCATCCGTGGAATTTTTGGCATTTATAATTTTAATTTTTTAAAGATTTACAAAAATAATTTTCGGATTCAAAAATTTGCAAAACTAGTCGCTTCCCGCCTCCGGGAGGTTGGGATTTAAAAACGCTCTCCCGGAAGGCGTTTTATCCGATGTGATAGATGGCCGTTGGGTGTCGTCTGTCGCGCGGGGGATATTTTGCGGCGGCCCCCTTCCCGCCCTTGCTAAGGGCGTTTTCTGTTCACGGGGGCCGCTCGCAAAAAGGGCGGCCGCCCGTCTTTTGCAGTGGCCCCCTTCCCGTCCTTGGTAAGGGCGTTTTCCTGTTCATGAGGGGGCCGCCGCAAAAGGGCGGCCGCCCGGCTTTTGCGGCGGCCCCTTTCCGCCCTTTCGAGGGCGTTTTTGACCTTCCCGCCCTCGGAAGGGTGTTTTTAGCCCGGCGTATATAAGCCGAGAGTCAAAGGTTTTCTTCTCATTTGCATCCTCCCAAATCCAGAAAAAAGAACAGAGAGAGGGGTGAGAAAGAGGAAGGAGCGTGGCGAAGCCCTGCTGGATTGCGTACTCCATCCGAGATAAATGCAATATCCCGTCGTTATTTTTTTTGTTAGTTAGTATGTAAATGCAATATTAGTAAAAATGTAATTTTTTAATATTTGAATAGTTATTGAATATTTTGTTTTAGATTTGTAAAATAGATGATTTAATTTAGATCAACTTAGATAATTTAATCGACAGTAACATAGGTAGAATAGATAGATCAACAAGGATAATTTAATGGACATTAACATAGGTAGAATAGATAGATCAACTTAGGTAGAATATGTTTGGATCTATGTGTAAATTATGTGAGTAGATGGTAAGCACTATAGATAATCGTACGTATAATTTCGTTGATAATCAAAATTTGTGTAGATATAAAGTACGATTTAATTTAATTTAGTTTACAAAATTTGTCAAATTTAAATGAACGAGGTACGATTGGCGATAGATGAAACAAACAAACCGATTCGAGATATTTTAAGATGTAGAACAGAGAACATATTGTTAAAGAAATTAACTTAGGCACAGAATTATAGGCAACATATTCGTAGTATGGAATAAACTCAGTTTCAATTTGTTTGTCAGGCACTATGGCAAGTAAGATCATATTTCAGATAGTTCACGGTGAAGGCAACGTTAGATACGGTCCAGAAGGTGTAGATCTGTCAGAATTTAGGATGAAATCGAAGGGCATCGATAGGCCAGCTGAGAAAACATTTGAGTCAGTGTATAGTTGGTCGCTACGTGGATTTAAAGTGGATACAAGAGTGAACACAATGTCTCTATCCGTTGTAGTAAGTCGTGCAACAGAAGGATATTATTGGGAACTTATGCCTATAGATAACACTGAGTCGTGGAGACGTTATGTGGACATGGCACTTGAAAGGTCCTGGCCCCTTGTTATTTTTGTGGCATTGCACGAAATCGATAGCAGTAATACAATGCAAACAGAGTATGGTGAAGGTCCGAGCAATGAAGCAAGCTTGGAGGAGGCGATTGGCGTGGCGGACGAGGGGGAGAGAATCGAAGCAATTGTTGAAGAAATGGAGAGGGAGGATTCTGAAAATGAGCAGGCGGAGGGTGATGAATCATCGGACGAGGAAGAAGATGTCATGCCCGTCGATTGGGAACAAGCTGATTTCTCTCAGCTTGTTATCTCGGAAGGGCAACATGTTTCATTTGAATACAAGGATAACGAGGTCATCCAAGGTGCTAGGTATGCTCATAAGAAAGACATGAAAGAGGCAGTGAATCATTGGGCGGTCTCTTTAGTTTAGGGTGGTGAAGTCTACGAACTATGTGTATGATGTGAAGTGTATGAAGGATGATTGTCCGTGGCGCGTTTATGCATACAAGGGGAAATGGAGTGACTATTGGAAAGTCAGCATTGTTGGTGAGCACACATGTCTATTTCCGGGGATAGATAAGTACCACCGCAACATCACCTCGGCGTTTATTGTCGGTGAGATGTAGAGCCATGTTGTTAAAACACGGATTTTGAACCAGGCTCCATTCTTAAGCACATTGAGAACAAATTCAAGTATACTATTAGCTATGCCAAGGCTTGGAGGGTGAAACAAAAGATATTGGAGATGAGGTATGGCACATTTGAAGCATCGTATGACAATTTACCTCGTCTATTAGCCACCATTGCTCAGAGAAACCCAATACCTACTACGACATTCAGACCTTTTCATCATCTACTGATTCGAGCAAGAGCGTGCTGCAAAGAGCCTTTTTCTCGATTGGTGCTTGCATCAACGCATTTGTGCACTGTCGCCCTGTGCTGTGCATAGATGGAACCTTTTTGACAGGCAAATACAGAGGTCAGATACTGACGGCGATTGGAGCAGATGAGAACAACCAGGTGTTACCTATGGCGTTTGCATTTGTCGAGAGTCAGAACACCGAAAGCTGGTATTGGTTCTTGGAGAGAGTTCGATGCCAAGTCGTTCGTATGAGGCCCAATGTTTGTCTCATACATGATCGTTATGCTGGCATGCTGAGAGCAATCGACTATCTTCAGAATGGTTGGCCGGAGAGGGGACTTCTAGCTAGGTGGCATGATGTTCGGAGTAGATGGTGCATGCGGCATATGGGAGTCAATTTCTACAAACAATTCAAGAACAAGCACTTAATGGATCTATTCAAGAGGCTATGTGGTCAAAATCAAGAGAAAAAATTCAATGAGATGTGGAGAAGGTTGGATGAGCTGACAACAAAGCAAACCGATGAGCAATCTCGTTTGCCACAGGTTGACGAGCCTGCAGTACCTCTTGGTCCATTGCATAATGACCCGCCAACAATGAGAAGGAGGTCTGCACCATCAATACGTAATTTCTTCCACTGGATAGAGAATGAACCGAAAGAAAAGTGGTCTCTGTTGTATGACACTGACGGAGCTCGATATAGTATTATGACAACCAACCTGGCCGAGGTGTACAACTGGGTGATGCGAGGAGTTCGAGGGCTTCCATTGGTGGGTATTGTGAAATTTATCCTTTATGGCACTCAGGCATACTTTAGGGATAGATTTAAGAAAATATCCCCTTTGATGGTCGATAACAACATTGTATTTGGCAACGTGGTGATGAAATATATGCAAAACAAAATTCTAAAGGCTATGAAGCACAGAGTAATCCCCCATGGAACCCAAGTTCATAGGTACGAGATCATGTGTGTCGACAGGAGAAGGCGCGGCATCAACCGTGTTCAAGCTGTGCAGGAATGTGTGCTTCATGCGGATGGTGGTTGTAGTTGCAGTTGTATGAAGCCGAAGCTTAGACATCTGCCTTACTCACATGTCCTTGCCGCAGCTGGGGTCGGGGATTGCGACATAGTTTCAGATATCTATGTGTCACCGTACTACAGGAAAGAATCAATTTTTCATACGTGGAAGGAGGAGATATATGGTTTTGGGATATCTGGATCATACACAACACTGCGGCCACAAGTGCTCTACATTCCAGATCCGTCGAAGTTAAGGATGAAAAAGGGACGTCGTCAGTCGAGACGCATCAGAAACGACATGGACAAGTCGGAGGCCGGGGGAAGGACCCTACGTTGCAGCAAATGCGATGAGCGCGGACATACATACAAAAAATGTCCAAAGAATTCAGAAACTTCAACCATCGCAGGTGCAGGTCTATCCGGACAGTCCTCCGATGGCAGCCGTCCATCGGGAGAAGGAACAACAACGAGGCGACCACGTCCTAGACGTGCTCGTGCGGCGACTACGTCGCCCGCTGGCGATGCAATGGCTTGATTATTTTCTTTGCTCCTTTCAATCTAGTGGTGATCTGATATTTGTAATATTTGTTATGTTGTTGCCATCTGTCGTGCGTGTAATATTTATCATTGTGAGACATGAACTATTTTATTGTTGTTGTGATATTTTTATGTTGTGTTTGGTAGTTTGAATTACGATGTGTAATTTTTGCAATGTTCAGATATAATGGATCATTTATGTTATTTATTCATATTGTTTGGTTTTTTCCTTATGAATTTCTTACTAATGTATTCATGTATTCATGCAGGTCTGGCGGACGATACACCAGCTCTTTTCAGCAGGTCGGTCGACAGGGTGCACAGGTCGTACTTGTCGGCAGTGCAGGGTGCTCAGCTGACCACCTTTCGTCCACGCCCGTCGCGCGAGTTGTTGCGTGTCGATCCACGACACGTCCAGTGGTACGATCATCTTCTTTTGATTTACACAGTAATTTTATACTGGACACTAATATTACACTTGATGATATGCAGATTGCATGAGTCTGGCCTGATCGCGATTAGCAGGCTTGTTGAGGCGCGTGCCGATGAGCACGACCAGGCGAGACGGTGGGATGCGGACCGGTCCCTGATAGCTGCTTTGGTGGATCGGTGGCGTCCTGAGACGCACACCTTCCATCTTCCTTGTGGGGAGATGGCACCGACGCTGCAGGACGTCTCGTACCTGCTAGGGCTACCACTAGCCGGAGAGGCTGTCGGGCCTGTGGATGCTATTGGTGGATGGAGGGAGGACATCACTGCACGATTCGCTCAGGTGATGAGGCTATCGGGGCTCCCAGTTATTCATGCGATCTACCCTTACGCGACCACCGGGCCTACGAAGACTTGGATTATGCAGTTCACAGTAAGTTAACTTGAAGACTTCGTTATTTTTCATTATATGTTATGATTGTTAACATGGTTTTTCCTTTGTAGGCCGACAAGCTCCACCCCGACGCCGACGAGTACTCCGTGCGACGCTCGTTAGAGGCGTACCTGCTTTGGCTGTTCGGCTGGGTGATGTTCACCAACACGTCGGGGAACACTGTAGCGAGGAGGCTTATCCACTATGCCCGGTCGATAGTGGACGCGGAGATAGGCTTCGTGCCTCAGTGGAGTTGGGGTTCAGCGGTCCTCGCAGCCACCTACCGTGGGTTGTGCGATGCGTGCACGAAGACAGATCCAGGAGCGATCTTCACAGGCTGCCCCCTTCTGTTACAGCTTTGGGCTGCGGAGCGGTTCATGATCGGCCGACCGATCGTCGACACCTCTCCTTACGACGCAGCACCCGCGTTCGAGAACCCAGCCGACGGGCCTACGATGGGCTCGTACTGGTTTCGACGCAACGTAAGTACAAATTCTTATGTCTTTCAAATATTCAAATTGTGTTGAACAAAACTTGTAACCACTTGAATATTTTATTTTCGCAGTGTCATTACGCCCACGCTCAGGTGAGACGGAGCTACCCGGACTTCGTGTTCGAGTTGGACCGTCTCCAGCCTTACGACGTTGTGTGGGAGCCGTACACGCAGCAGGCGGTCGCAGCTCGAGCGCCTCTAGGCTCTCGACGTTGTGCACGCGCGACTCGGCTTACTGGATGGCATTGATCCCGATGGTGTACGACATTTGTGTCGAGCCTCACCGCCCAAGCCAAGTGATGAGGCAGTTCGGACTGCGACTGGGATTCCCGGTAGACATAGCGGTTGCCGTTCCCCACCAGGACCACCAGTGAGTATTTCTATTTCAACTTCACTACTATTGTGTCGAATGAAATGGAACTATAGTCGACCTTTACTGTGTACGCAGGTTGACTCGACGGGGACAGCAGGGAGGCTCCCTCTGGGAACTACGTATGCAGCAATACGTGGCGGACTGGCTGATAGCCACAGAGGAGGTGATTCGCGAGATCTACGGCCACTCCGAGGAGAACTACACTGCCTACCTTCGGTGGTACCTACCATGGACGTGTCCGCGTGTGACCTTCACACCGGCCGCGCAGCAGTAGCACCAGGCAACGGTCACGGACACCTACCCCAGGCACCGAGACCAGGACTACTTCGTTGGGGTACGTCATGATTTCTCGGCCTTAATGCCTTTGTACGTCCTGATTCTTGTTTATTTGAGCGACGAACCTAATTTGTTTCAATTTTTGTAGGCCGATGCCGCACGGGCATTGAATGCCGAAATCGACTCGGTGATGCTGATGTTGGACGCAAGCATTCACCTGAATGACATGGAACAGAGGATGACGTTCCAGCGGATGCAGACGATGGCACGTTCGATCTTGCGGATCTTCTCTTGTCGTTCAGCCATCGACGCGGTACCTCCGCAGGTTGCTGCAGGTCCACGTCCATGCGGTCCGGTACTAGGATGGTCACCACACGGCGCTGGTGCTTCCACAGGTTAGTTCCACTCATTTTCATTATGGCAACCCTACAACGTGATCTAACAAACTGAATGTCGCGTAGGTCCGATGGTACCGACAGGAGATACGGCTGGCGTGAGTGGATCGTCGATCCCTCGGCCTTTCGCGACTCGGCCGACCACTGCGAGCTTTGCTGGAGCGAGTGGATCCTCCATTCCTCGTCCCCTCACTCAGCCGGGAGGTGAGCAAGCGTCGTCCACCGAGTAGTTAAGACTTATTAGTTTAAATCACTGATGCTTGACATTGCTTATATACAGGAGGATTCTACTCGGCGGGGATTTTCCGCTCGGGGGCTTCATCGTCGCAGGCGAGCGGGTCCGGGACGGGCGACGAGGGGGGGTCAGGTACGGGCGACGACTTCGACGACCTGGAGGACCCAGATCAGGACGTTCTCGCCGCCTCTCAGCTTGGTGGAGCACCTCTACCACAGAGCCAGGATCCGCCACAGGAGACGCCCGCACCGAATGTTCGTGCTGGTCGTGCCGTGCCCCCAGACAGGCTGACGTACTCTCAGGGGCACGTTAGAGCACAGGCTAGGAGGGCTAGGGGTAAGAGGCCTCGCCAGTAGTTTCTGTGAGCAACAGTTTGTAAAAATTGTAATTATTTATTTTGTGTTCGATATTTGTATATATCTCTGTCTGTCCGTCGCACTCACATGTCACGAGATCCTTCCGTATTGTTCGCTGCATGATACTCTTACTAACGACAAGAAAACTTCCGATGGTGTCAAACCTGCACGAGACGTCGCTATCAGCTTTTGCCCCGTGACAGTTCTACACGATACGTCGCTATCAACTTTTGCCCCATGACAATCCTACACGATACGTCTCGTTCAGCTGTTGCCCCGTGACAGACATAAATGATACGTCGATGTGAACCTTGACCTCCCTGCACTATATATTGCTTAGATCCGAATACGAGCTCTTCAAATCTGCATTCTCTTTTCTATATTTACTCGTACAATGAGATCTTCATATCATCCATTCCTTGAGCGTCTCCACTGGCGACTCCATCCTTTGAGCGGTTTTTTTCCACCATGGTGTGACCGTTCGTTATGCCATTGTGGAGATGGCTGCATACTTACGTCGTCCCTCCTCACTGAAACCCGGGGGAGACGATTTTTCCAATGCGCCAACATTGATCAGGTATGGCTTATCTGCAATACTTTCAGCTACAAAATCTTCACACAGAAAACGCTAACTTGATTGTACATCGTGTTAACACCTCATGCAGGCATATCGTCGGGTGTGCAACTTCGTTGAGTGGATAGATACGGAGAACGCACAAACCGATGGAACACGTTACTACCCACTTAGCGAAACAAGGTCAGACTACCTTCGACGGAAGGCTGAGTACCAACGTCGAGTTCGTGCTGAAGCTTTGGATTGGCCTATGGATCAGCTGGCACTACCCACATGGCGGGAACGTCCAGAATGCCACTGTGGTCTCCGTTGCCAGGTGGTAAGATCCATAAGACAAGCAACTAGAGGACAAAGATGCTTCGTGTGTCCCGAGATTGTAGATGATGATTTTGTCATGAGTATAATTTTTCTTTCTTTAACCTATTCGCTTGTTCCATTTTCTAACCCCGAACATCAAAAATGTGCAACCAGGAGGATGTACGTCAGTGTCCATACGAAGAGTGAATCGATACGGTTAAACCTGCTTCGATCGGTCAGACGATAACACAACCTGAGTCGACTGAACAATTCATTCAGGCTTGGATGGAGTACGAACGTCGCGTCGAAATTGCAAGCTTAGCTTGGAGGAACAACCCACTGGGTTTCCCTAAATGGTCGGAGCGTCCCATGTGCGGTTGTAGGGATCGTTGCAAGATTTGAACCACGAACATATGGCCGTAGATATTTCATTTGCCCCAACTTAGACAACGACTTCGTTGTACGTCTTTCGTTTTATCAATCCCGCAAACGTCTTCACTTTAGTGGCTTTCTAACTGATTACATGTGTTTCTTTACCAGGGCATTCAAAGGAGGTGTGGATTCACTAGGTGGATCGACAATGTCATTCCCCAATATAATGGCCTAAAAGTAACTGAATGTGAAACTCAAAAGGAGTACAACGCCGAGAAGGAAAGAGAAAATTGATGACAAGCTTATCGCCCTTGAACGGTTCCGTAGGTAGCCGAGCCTTGACTCGCGGGGATGAGTAAGTTGTATCATGTATGAATAAGACATTTGCCATGTATTGTATCATCCATACCTAATGGGTTATGTAACAGTGTGACACACAACTGCTTAACCATTGCTACTAAGTTAACTTGGTTAAAACAATATGTTATGATCACAGGTAATGCAAACAACATATGTACGATACCTCGAATATTATGGTTCATTACACAACATATTTACATTTGCAACAATACGACGATAAC
Organism: Oryza australiensis; assembly: GCA_019925245.2. NCBI lineage: Eukaryota > Viridiplantae > Streptophyta > Magnoliopsida > Poales > Poaceae > Oryza > Oryza australiensis. Next base: position 3,212,405 of record JAIFGZ020000436.1, read on the forward strand.
ATTTACATTTGAAACAATACGACAAATCAAATGGATCGGTTACATTTGCAACAATACGACGATAACATTTTACATTTGAAACAATACGAGAAAGGGATCTGTCGATTAGGGTTTAGGATAAAAACGCCCTTCCAGAGGGCGGGAATGGCAAAAAAACGCCCTCTGGAAGGGTGGGAAGGGGGCCGCCTGCAAAAAAGGAAAAAAACACCCTTACCAAGGGCGGGAAGGGGCCGCCTGCAAAAGCCGGGCGGCCACCTTTTTGCAGCGGCCCCGTGAACGGGGAAAAATATCCCCGTGTGGCGGACGGCACCCAACGGCCGTACGCCCACGTCGATAAAACGCCCTCCGGGAGGGCGTTTTAAATCCGCCCTCCCGCAGGGCGGGGAAGCGACTAGTTTTGCAAATTTTTGAATCTGGAAATTATTTTTGTAAATCTTTAAAAAATTAAAATTATAAATGCCAAAAATTCGTCATCCGTGAAGGCTCGTGGCACGGTGGCCTGAACAACAGGGTAGGCATCGGCCAGCCATACATCTCCATGGTGGCAATATCCCTAGAGATGGGAATGCTTAGAATCGATCCATTTATTCATTAAACCTATTCATAAATTTGCTCCAATGGATCTTTAGGATTGTTCCAAAAATACAAATAGATCAAACGGATCAAACCATTAGAACCTAGGTTTAAAAGGTTCAATCCAAAATGACTACACATGTATAAATATCCTCAAAATTTGTACAAAGTTGATTAATAATTTGTTCCTAAAAAATTAACTAAATTTAACAAGTTTTCATAGTATGAACACGAGTTTAAAAAAATTTGGGTCCAAATTTTACACACATTTAACTGTAATTTTTGGGTCTTAGTAATCCATCATGGGCCCCCATATATAAATAGCTCAAAATTTATACAAAGTTGCTTCTCTATACAATAAATCATTCCTACAAAATTCAATTGAATCTGATAAGTTTTTATAATGTAAACGCAAGTTTGATAAGTTTTTATAATGTAAACGCAAGTTTAAAAATTTTGGGTCCGAATTTTACACACATTTAACTTGGATTTTTGGTCTTAGTAATGCATCGTGGGCCCCGTATATATAAATAGCTCAAAATTTGTACAAAGTTGTTTCTCTGTACAATGAATCATTCCTACAAAATTCAACTGAATTTGATAAGTTTTTATAATGTGAACACGAGTTTAAAAATTTTGGGTCCAAGTTTTACACATATATAATATGAGTTTTTTAATAGTAATGTAGCTGATCCATTTGGATATTCATGGATAACCTATTAATATAATAGACTCATGATGGATTTATTCTATTGAACCATGGATCAACGACTCACTAAAAATGATTTAGGTTTGATCAATATCCTAACCATTCCCATCCTTAACTATCCCGGGTCAGCGCACTCGATAACCTAGCATCGACCGTGCCATGATGCTTACATGGGCTGACAAGTAGATGAAATTTGGGCTACGTTGGACCCAAACCGAGGATGGGTTGAGTGGAGGAATGGTACATTAGGGTTATGTAATGCTACAGGAGAGTGGAAGCAAGCAGGGTTTACCTTTTCGTTAGACCTTACCGTGTCGCCCCTCGCTAGTAAGGCGGTTTTCGCGCGAAAACCGCTGAAGCCGAAAACCACTAGCAATGAACAATAACAAATTTGAATTTGGATGATTTCGTGCGTACCACGAAAACCGCGCCAAAAATCGTGAAAACTACGCGAAAATCGTGAAAACCATAATTTAGAACCAAATTCAAATCCTGTCATGCCGCGGTTTTCGGTCAAACCGCGCAAAAACCGCGCCACATATCGTGGTTTTTCGGGCAAACCGTACGAATTTTTTATAGAATATATATATATTTGTGATAAAATGAATTTTTTTCAAATTTTTTGAATTCGTGCAAAATTATTGAGACGAAACCGTGGAGATGTCGTATCGTACCCCCACGGTACGTGGGAAAACCGTGGATTTTGTGGTGGTTTCCGTGGAAAGCGGTTTTTGACATGGCAGTTGGGCCTATGGCGGCGAGGGTAACGACTACGTCAGTTGAGGAGTGTATCCATGATTTGGAGGTGTTTAAGGGAAAAACTGCCCGATGGAAAGGCCCAAATCTAGGAAATATTTGTCTACTTGGACTAGTCAAGCTAACCGACTGTGCAAAGTAGAGTACAAAATGAAACAAACTTGACTTCATAATTCGCATAGCATTGGTCAGGCTCAGCACAATTGAATGCGAATATTACAATTGATTTATTGATTTGGTATTAATCAGGAGCGGGGCCCAACTCAATTGATGAGTATTCAGATTTGGTAAAACAAAATATGTATACAGTATGTAGTCTGTTTGTGTATAAAAAAGATAGAGACCATATTCAATCCAAGACTATATTCGACACATAATACGCTATACGTATGCTGAATATTACTTTTTTATCTTAATTTGATTATCACCTAAAATTTTTGAGGTTTTTTTTAAAGTAATCATCAATCTAACATAGTGTTTCTTTGTTTTTTACCAAAAGTAAATTAAATGTGCATCGTGAAATATCTTGTATGCATATAACCAAGATTAATTTCCATTGGTTTAACTCATGTAATATTTAAACCAATATTTGAAGTGTGAATTAATTTATGTTGAACACGAAGTGATATAACACGATGATTGATGAGAAGTAATATTATGATAATGGATGTTCTGATGTTCTTGGCCTGGGTGCTTTTTTGCTCAGAGGATAATCAAAATAAGATGAATGGAGTCACCATAAGCACTGTAACATTATACATGTCATATATTAGACTTTTGGGGTTTAAACAATTATTTTACCCCTTCTTATTTTAAACACGCAAACTCAGATTTCTGGACCGCCCTACTCCACGCCAAATTTAAATTAAGACTCTGAATATCTACCTACTTTTGACCTTCAAAGAAACATTATGCAGCAGCAAGCAAAAAAGTTAATTGATTATATTGATCAATTGATTACATAATTCACGTGTCGAGCAATGCTTATCTTCCATCCTTGAAAGTTAAAAATTATTCGAAACTAGACTTTGTTCTTGTTTCCAAGATGAAATTAAATCCTCTTCAAAAGGTCATAACAAAATCAGCAACAAAACCAATAAAGAAAGAAAAGCACGAAAAATTTAATCAAATCTATCACACGAAAACATGCTCTCCTCCTAACTTCTACCAACAAGCATTTGCGATGCACAAAACAACACTGATTCTCCTTGATTCCATCTTGAAAATCACACTAAAAAAACACAAGATTCTCCTTTGACTCCATTTCCATGCATCTTGAAAATCACGAGACAATCTGGTAGATCCATGGGTATTTAACAGCTTGATGATAGGTAGCTCATTGGATCATCGCCCATTAGCAAAAGACAAAAAACAAAACTAGCTTGATTATCTCATTAAGCTAATCAAGCATGGAGAGATCATCCCTAACATTAGCGCTGCTTCTGCTGCTCGCCGTCACGGCGAGCGCCCAGGTGTTGTGCCGGTCGCAGTTCAACCTCGCCAACGAGGCTTGCAGCATGCGCACCTTGCCGGGGGTGAGGCCGCCGCTCGTGCCGCCGCGCCCGCTCAAGCTCAACGAGACGTCGGTCGCCGGAGGCGGCGGCGGTCGCAGACAGGGGCTCCAGTCCAGGAGCGACGACGACGACGGCGACTACTACTACGATGCCGACGGCGAGGAGCAGGGAGGAGGAGGCAACGAGGAGGGGCGGGGCCGGCGCCGCCGCCACCGGCACCGCCGCAACGTCGACGACAGCAGGGAGGACCCCCACGACACGGCGTGCTGCCGGCGCCTGATGTCCCTCGACAACTCCTGTGTCTGCCAGGCGGCGGCGCGGCTCCCGGCGTTCATGACCGCCGTCCGGCACGTCGTCAGGCTCACGCCGGTCGACGGCTGCCACGTCACCTTCGAGTGCCCCGGCTCTTTCTAGCTATCAACAGCTCATCATCGTCGTCGTCGTCAACAACTCAGTCATACTCATATAAAATAAATCAAGAGAGGATAATAAATAATATGTATCTAGCATTCCAATTACTGCAGACTAATTTGTTTGAGAAGAATAATATGTTACAGTTACACCCGGAAGATTTACCTGATTGAATTACAATTAATCTAACTGGATCATGCATGGATTGACATGCAGAGATCGATCAATGAATTATGTATCGATCACAACAAAATGTATGTGTTGGTGTTGGTTTGTCATGCACGTCACATGAAGCCGATATCGAGGAGGGACAGATCATCGTTGTCGCTGAGCCTGAATTCCATGTGGTTGTCATCGCCATCCAAGAACGGCAACGGGAGGTGCGCAAGATCGGCTAGGCCGAAGCCGAAGTGGTCGTCGTCGGCGGCGAGGTGGTCCTCCCCAAGGAATGGATCGATGACGAGCAGCGGCGTCGCGGCAGAAGTTGTCGACGACGGCGGCGGCGCCGCCTCGGACGATGGGGAAGCTGACGCCGTCGCTTGCGATGATTCCGTCTTCGCCGTGGTCGTTTCCTCCGGCTGCGGCTTCTTTTGGCGGCCAGATGCACGTAGCGGAGCCGCTTGTTGGATCTTGACGCGTCCGCGGCAGCCGCGGGCAACAGGGGCAGACGGCGGCGCGACGGAGATGGTGGTGGCGGAGGCGCGGGCCTGCACCTCGAAGGCGTCGTAGGCGGCCCTGGCCGCCTCCTCGGAGCCGAACGTGCCGAGCCATTTGCGGACCTTGAGCTGGCGGTCCCGGAAGTCCACCGCCCACCGGCCCGGCTGGCGCTGGTACACGCCGCCACGGGACCCCTTCTTGGTGGCCGCCGACGACGCCGACGACGACCTCGCCGCTACGGCGCGACGCATCCTGTCGCTCGACGACGGCCAATCTTCCTCCTCCACCGCCGCCGGAATTTCGGAACGACGACGACGACGACCGCACTGTGCTGTGATGACGATCTCCCGCTCTTGCTGCGCGGCGCACTGCTGGATAGCGATATGATGATCACCTTCCGGCATGCGGCGGCGTTGCTCCTGCTGCTTCCGCTTATATCGGGGTCGCCGGCGTCCTTAGAGTCCGAGTCGGAGTAGGTGCCGTCCGGGTCGTAGTAGGAGATCCGGCCCTCCGGAAGGCCGACATCAATTCGGTGACGGTCGAATCGACTCCGTCACGTCGCCGTCGGCAACTAACGCGATCTCTGGTCGTCGTAACGTGCGCCACCCGTGGTTGGATTTGCAGAAGATAATTAATCTCGGTCGATTTTTGATTCTGTTCCCCTAATTCAGTCGATGATTCCATATAATTAGGGAGGAAGTTTACGATACGAGTGAGGACATTTCACGGGGCACAAATTCTTTCGATGACCCGAAGAAGTCCCCTTCCTACAAATTAAGTAAATACTTAGACATTAGGAGAGCATGATTATATTCTATTGTAATCAATTAATACAGAATGTTGATCAAAAGAAAAATACAAAGTGTTATTAAAAAAACAGAATGAGGAATTGTAGTGGATCACAATTAGATCATACTAACACGAAAGCGAGGCAGGTCACTATGGGTCCTTAAGCCAATCGACAATTGCCTACACTAGTGGTTTTATTTGTGCAGACGATTAATTATGTAAAATGCATATGAAAGCTTTTTCCATACTACTACTATTAAAAATTCGACCTTAATATTGAAAATTCATATTTAATTTATTTTAAGTCGGATTGATATGTGATATGTTTTTTATAGCATTTCCTTTAATATAGTTAAGTAGAAATTTTCCATTAGTATTATTTATGATACGATCTGATGTCTAGTTACACCTTGTAATGCAACTTGACATTAGTTAAGTACCATATGAAAATTATTTCTTGAGGGAAATATTGACCTAAACATATTAAATTAATCTTTTTTAAGGATCACACAGACACTTTGTTCACATAAATTGAACTTCAGACCAATTTTCTATGAGTCTTCAAAGTTTCGACATTATCAAGGAATACGGGAAAAAGCTTTACTTTGCATAAAGAACCACCTACACTAAATTGTTAGTGAAAGCGGTTCCTTAGGATACGTAGCTAACAGAAGGATGTTGAATTCATATAATTCATATGTATATGATTATAATTCATATAATTCATATGTATATGATTATAATTCATATAATTCATATAATTCATACCGTAGCTAACAGAAGGGTGTTCCGGGATCGGTGAAGGTGCCTTGCCGAGGATGTGCTAGCCTCAAGGCTTGCCAGTGTCGGGGTGGCTAGCACATAGACACTTTGTTCACATAAATTTGAACACTAAAAATATCACCCTAATACTCAAGAGACCCAAAACATTATGCAATCCGGCTGCTACAGTATGTTGCAGCAACATAAACAGTAAATTCAGCATAATCACTTCAAACAAAAATTCATTAGAACTTCACCAATTCAAATCCGTTTGATGTGCAACTTGAAAAAATATGTAGTTCTATACATAGCCTATGTTCAATTTTTGCCAATAAACATGAAAAATAATAATAGATGAACTTGATGGGATCAATGCAAACTTTAATATGAAATCAATCTAACAGGCGTGCACTGAAACGTAGATCGATTAAAAACTAACGGATAGAATTGCATCAGTTTTTTAGGTAGAAACTAGACTTCACTAATAATCTAAAAATAAACTGCACTCAAACCCAGTGGTTGGATCAAAGTCTGGAAGCAATATAAGATGAGCGAAAAACCTGTCAAAACTTACCCTACACGAATCCGAATTGAAAACAAAATTGTAGATCAAATCATGTAAAACTTTTTTCTACAAAGTAACCCATCAGTCATCTACTCGTTCCTTTCAAACCCCCCAAAAACCGATCTTTTTTTTCCGTCACATCTCTCTTTCTTCTCCTACCTAGTAGAGATAGAGAAGCCCCACAGGCCAAAAAATTAACCCATACGGCACAAACTAAACCACTGGACACTGGTCGGTCTAATTCCCTCATGTATTAATCCCTGAAGCTTCTTGACGTCTGCAGACTGCAGAAGAAATAAAACGGGGTATTTTTTTTTCTCTGTTCTCCTCTTCTGAAACTACATGCAAAAACTTGTCTCGGTTTGCTACGTCAGAATTCAGAAAGATACATTGGAACATAGCTGGAATACTAGCCTTGCTGATAGATGAATCATATCTGTGCGAATTAAACAAGGAACTAGGAAAAATGTTACTCACAGCAAACTGAAATTCGATGATTGCGTCGAATATGTTGTGCTCTCTCTCTCTCTCTCTCTACCTTTTGCTGTTTTGCATTGGTCAGTATGCATGAATTCAGATATTGAATCGATCCCACAGGGCCCAGTCCAAGGCTTGTAGGCAGGCCAAGCCACAGGCAGGAGAGGCCTAACTCGATGGGAGTCTGGAATCTCCATGTCCCCTCCCCTTCTCGCTCCCTCTCCTCTCGACGGCGCCGCTTCCCGACGTCCGGTGGCGAGCAGCCTGCAGCCGGCTGCGGATGCGCCCTCGCTGGTCCAGGATGGATATAGGTCCCGCGGGCGTAGTCTCCGCGGCATCGGCGATGGCGGCGCCACGGCGGCCGGGCGGCGGAAAGCTTCAGCACAGGCCAGATCGACGGCGCCCTCCCTTGCCATTTTTGTTCATTAGTGCAGAAATGGATCAGCTCAATATCCTCTGCAAACAGAAAAAAACTGTATACCGTCCGACAACACTATTCTTCGCCGAATTTGAAAATCCCCGCTGATCTTCATGTCCCAATTTCTTCGTTGATATCATCCGCCACTTGCACCACCGTTTTCGCCTTCTTCTCAAATATTCTCGCGTTTCTCTTCTTCCAAATCAGCCAACAAATGAGTTGAAAACGGCGTCGAAGGCCTTCCTGTTCTCCGCCCGAAAGATATTGCGCGATTTCAGCCACCAATCCGCCAGCTCGCCATTTCCTTCGGACGGCAGCTCAAAGTTAATCCCGAACCAACTTCTCATCTTCCTCCGTATCTCCACTGAGAAGACACATGTGAAGAAGAGATGGTTGCATGTTTCGAACTCCCGGCAGCAAAGCGGACAAAATTCCTCATGTGGCCAATTTCTTCATGCAAGGTTGTCAACTGCCTCTTAACATTAACCACTTGAAGAATTTGACTCTATCAGGTGCTCGGCGTCTTCCATAGCAGTGCTCCGTAAGGACAATCTTCCGCGGTCTGGAAAAACAGAGTATATGCCGATTGAACCGAAAAGTTGCCATCCTTTGCTGGTATCCAGTCTACCTTATCTTCCGAAGATTGCAGACTGATTTTCCTTAATTCGTCCCAGAGGTGAAGGAATTCTGCCATTGCCTCAAGAGATAAAGCACCTTGTAGCCATTTAATCCATTTGTTCTCTGTTAACGCTTCGGCAACCGTAAGCTTTGCGCGGCGCATATAAGAGTATAGAATCGGTCATCGCCAAACAAAACTCCCATTCCCAGTCCAATTATCAGTCCAAAATTACGTGTTCTTGCCATCCCCCAAGGAGAAACGGGCAGCCGAGACAAAGAGAGTTGTTACATCTGTCGCCGCTTTATATCCCGCCATCGCCCATGGATAAAACCGCCGGATTCAATAAGTCTGGCCGTGGTATTTTCTTTTGCCGAATGACATGTAAACTTTTCCCCTTTAATCTTAAAAATTTGGGCGGATTCTACCGTCCCAGCCAAAAAAAAATCCTCTGCAAAATTTCTTCACAGATAATTGTCACAACCTACCAAATTTCAATATAGACCACTGTTCAGACATTCTTCTTACTGCACAATATTCATTTTATGCAAATCAAATATGTAGCCTTTTGAAGTTCCTGCGATATTTGAAAATAACATGAACGAATAATTTTGTTCTTTGCAGTAGGCAGCCTTTTACCTTGCCATCTTGATTATGTCCCATGTAATCCCATGCTATGTGATAGGAATGCATTTTGAACTTTTGTAAATGTTCTTTAAGCTAACATGTCTGACAAATAGTTTCAGTGCATTAAAAAGCATGTCATTGACTCTTCAGTCTTCTAAATTCCATCGTTTCTGATTATTGTTCTTCAGAGAAGCTTACTTTCTCACCAAATTGTTGTTTCTTCTGCCAACTCATCTTTCTTTACCATGCACTTGAATTTGATACATTGATAATATATTTATGCAGGTCGCTAGACAGGGTAGGAATTGGTCAGATGGTGTACATCTCTGGTTTGACCTGTTCCTTGAGTTCAGCGAACATGTAAGCAACATAACTTGTTTGAGGCTGCATGTTCCATATATATTGTTTGAAGTTGCTGTAACGCAATTGGAACTTAACTTGAATTGTTCTCTTAGCTAGATAAATAGCACAGAGAATAGATCAGTGCTTCAGAGAATAAGGGTTCCAAGAGACGATGTAATAAAGATGGGGTCAATGTGGTTCCGTAACTGGGTTGTAAAATATAAAACCAAACAGTTTTCAGAAACTTTTTAGGAGTGGATCATGGGTAAGTTTGAATATTTTCTTGGACTCGGTAAAAGGTTTTGAACATTGAAGATCGATCACTGCTACTTCTTTAACTGTAGGTTGGGCAACTGGTAAGGCATTGATGAATGTCGTGTCAGTTGCAACCACAGCTAACTCGCCAACACCACTAGGAAGAACGGCAAGGACTTCGCCAACCTGGGCAGCCCCAGGTACTTCACTTTGGACGACAAGCATGCTGGAACCGAGTTGCTACAGTGACTGGGTTTCACCACCGTTGATCTCACTGTTGATGGCAATTAAGTATTCAGACCGGAAATTACTGAGTTGATTATGAAGTGAAAATTTGTGGCATTTGCTTGAATTTGAGGTTCTTTGTCAAGGGCGAGCTTCTTTGCTTCTCAAGGATCTGATATTACACAAGTGACAAGTCAAATGTTCTTGGGTTGTGCAAGTGGACTGCTGATGACATCATGTGCATACTTCTGCCGGATTCAGAGGCCACCGCTTTCAGAACATAAGGTAAATTCACAACACACTGAATATCTTTTTACATCCAAGGTAGCTAGAAATTGATTCTGATTGATCAAAGGAAGCAATGCAGTCGTAATTCGCATGGCTTGCCACGATTTATTTCAGGGAGTTTGCTGTATGTAGCTCAGTGGAACTCACTCCAGCACCCGGTGGCCTCTGCCTTCCTTGCTGCGGCTTACAATAACTACATGCTGACCTCAGGGATGATGGTGGTGGTGAGCTGCAGCAGGCAGAGATTCTTTCCGGCCAGCCAACCTGTGCAGATTTGCCAAGTCCCAAGTAAAAACTTTGGACAAGCAAAGATTGCGATAGATTTCAGAACACATTCAAGCTTCAGATAAATGGACAAGTTCAGGACTGTTCAGACTAATTCAGAGAGAACATAGATGTTCAGAACCTAGATGTGATCACTGATAAATCTTGTTTCAGTGAGAACAAAAATGTTCAGAACCTAGTTGTGATCACTGATAAGTCTTGTTACACTGATCACTCATTATGTTGCAACACAACATAAAAAGATTACAAAATTTGACACTCGGTGTGCTATGATTCTTTTATTTCAGTAAAAAGATTGTTGCTATGCGCATTAATTTTCTCTTTTGTTGCAGAATTATATTGGTAAACCAATCAGTTTTCTTCAAAAAGTTAAAGTTTGTAGTCTAGATGGAATGCTATTTTGCTTCGAATGGAACAGGTGTAATTATTTGTTCTAAAATAGCACACATTCATGTTTCCTGTATTTGAGATAAATTAATTGCTTAGAAGCTGCATAATGCACTGAAGCTATTGAGTGGTTAATATTTTGATCAAATTTCTGGTTTATTTTTTTTGGTAGAACTTAGCATTGCCAATTGTCTGTTGTGTTTTTTTCGTTGTTTCTGACAGGATGCATATCACATTGCCATAAGATCAATGTTTGATTTATAGCAATATGTATTTATATTTGTTTTATATATCAAATTAAATGAATATGAGGAAATTTAGGTTGTTGCTGTAAATTATTAACGAGTATGCTTTATCACTAGCCGACATCCATTTGATACTAGGTGCTGCTACTTGACCAGGTTTCTTACAAGATTTCTGATAATCAGTATAGCATTTTTGTTTCTGGTTTTGGATTGTCTATTTGAGAATCTTGTTGCTTCTATTCAATCAAAGTGATTTAGAGCTGATGCCACCTATCCTTCATACATAATGTAGGCACGATGCGAGCGTGGTGGAGTAATGGCTGCTCTATGAAGGCTGAGACTTCAGATGGTGGCATGAGAAAAATGATAATTAATCAGGCGACCGGAGTTCAATTAGGCACCCGCACATCTAGCATGGAAAACCGGAGTGGCCAGGGCTAATGTGTATATGGTGGATTAGGATACATCTCACCCTCCTTTTCTTTCAGCAGGCTTGTTGCCCCAATAAGCATGCAGATAACTAATCCAATCCAGTGGAGGTTGACTTTCAGTCGAGGTTGCTACAATTATCCTCGATGCTATGGAGGAATATGCTCGTGCAGGCTGAAGTCCTAATCCGTCAATCTGCACCTTCATTCAACTGCATGGTGGTCAGCCAGCTCAACAAGCATAACTGAACATTTCAAGAACCGCATACTGTCCAAGGATATAATGCTGTTTAAGAACCTTCTGAAGCAAACAGCAACGTTCCAAAGAGGTGCAGCATGGGTGCTGAAACCCGACTGCGAGAAATTTTTGCTGTAGCTGATCAGAGCCAAGTATTGTCTAGGTCTAGCGCAGTGCATAAAATTATTAATTTCATTCCAATAGGAAATGCAAATTCAATAGAGGAGGAATGTCCCTAAATCATACTCCCTTCAGTAAAAATATATTTGATGTTGGGAGAACTAAACTTGGCTCTCCCAATGTCAAATAATTTGACCGGAGGGAATATCCTTTTAAAATCATTGGGTCTGGCTTACTGATTTTTTTTAAAAAGAAACAAATTTCAAACAAGAACATGTTGGGTGACTGGTTGTAAATGTAGGAAAGCAAACATTGTTCGCTGGAAGTCATTTCTTGTGGATTTATGTAGCTAAGAATAACGAATGATACTACGGACAAAAACAATTTGATCTGAGAAATTTTTGTTTTGCTACTTCTCTGTACAATCCTTGTGCCTTCAAAACATCACCAAGGTTACAATATGCATCGGGCTATAGTCGCAACACAAAAGTAGTCAGGATGATCGGTGCCACGTTCTTAATGAACTGGCAGAATTGCAACAATTCGTTCTTTTCCAAGCATGCAGTGATGTATATGTATTTGAAGCATGACCTGTTAAACAATTTATTCTTTCCTCATTTGTCAGACAACTAGCTCCAACAAATTTAGCGCAAAGTTTCATTTTGCTTAGTTTTCTGTCACATCCTGATTTTCCGTTCAGGATTAGAAATCATTTAATAAATCATTTTCTAAAAATTGAATAAAATTTTAAAGCAAATAAACCAAGAGATAGTATTAAGGAAATTAAATTTTTCTTTAAAAATCGGAAATATTTTTTAATATTCTTTAGAACTCTAAAGTATTCTCTGAAATTTTCCGTGAAATTTTGGACTCCACAAATAATTATAATAATACAAAGAATATTTCAATAATTATTTAAACAAATGAATTAATCACTAAATAAGCTAGTGATATTTTTATTAAATACTTTGAGTGTCCATATATTTTCTGAATTTTTCTTTGAATTATTTGAGCAATAAAAGTATTTATGAAAAATTCAAAGATCATTTAACCAATTAATTTAAATAGAAAAACAAATTAAAATCTATTTCCCGTTCCTGGGCTCTTTTTGGCCTAGTCCTCAAAAGTTTGCTTTACGCCCCTTGTCCCTCTTTCCCGGTCTCGCCTGAACGCCGGTCCATTCTGTTTCCCCCTAGCGCAAAGTCCGATTCCCGTCCCCCTTCCTCCCAATTCATCGATAGGTGGGCCCCACCTATCGGGCTCATCCCCGTCCTCTGGCCGCCTTTTCCACCGTCGATCTCGTGCCCGCGCCGCCGCTTCTCCCACGCCGAACTGCGCTATCCCCACGCGCACCCACATCCTAACCGCCGCCGTCGAATTTTCCGCCCCACCACGCTCGCGCCGCAGCCGTGCAATGGCCGAAACCGCCCTATCCGCCGCCCGCGTTTTCCGCCGTCGGCTGAACTGCCCCGCACCTATAAAATCCCCCTCCTCCCGAGCTCTTCTGCTGTTTACCCAATTTCCTCGTGCTCGCCACGCCTCCAAACTCCTTCCCTACACTTCTCCACGCTCCACCACTCGCCGCCGCCATTCCAAGCCCCGTCGCCGTGCGCTAAACCCTTCACCTCCTTCACCGCATCCCGCCGAACATCGGCTCCACTCCGCGCTCTCGGATCACCGCCGAATCATCCCACCGCCGAGTTCCCGAGCCGCCACCGCAACCATTGCCCTTCGGCCGCCTATTCCGGCCGCCGCAACGCTCTCCGAGCCACGCCGTTGCACCCTCCGGATCCGCGCGCCTCTCTACCCCTCGGCATCCCCTCTGCCGTCTCCGAGAGCCACCGCAGCGTCATGCCGCCGTGAACCCAAGTGTCGGCCACTGTTCGTCCGCGCCGACGTTTTACACCCACGCTCGGTAAGCCGTTTCTCCTTATCTCCTTCGTCGCTCTTTGCGCTTGCCAGCGGCCGATGGCCGTCGTCGCCGACCATCGGGCGCGTGCAAACCGCCGCGCCGTGTCGCTCCCAGCCGTTCGATCTGCCTTGGGGCAGATCGGGGCCGTCTCCTCCCGGGCGCCCGCGTGGCTGCCACGTTGGCGTCGCGTCGGGCCACATGTGCGCCATGTGGTGCACCGTCGTGGACCGTCGTGGACTTGGTCCACGGTGGGTGACCATGCCCGCGCCGCTGGCGACGTCAGGCCTCGGCCATCGACATCAACATCCCTTTTCCTTTGTAAAAATAATTAAAAATTGCGCAAAAAATCATTTTAATTTTCAGAATTAATTTAAATGGTCCAAAACTTCTAAAATTTATATCTAATCCATACAAATTTCAAATTGGGCCATTGAAATTGCAAAATTCATCTAAATTTAAGATCTACATGTTTGTTTACTTTTCATGTACTATTATTTTGTTTTATTAGGGTTTTTCTTTGTTTTGCGTGCAAGCGTGTAGATACTGCCATTTCTGAAGTTCGTGCTCATGAGGAAAAGAGTCAGAAGACTGTTTGAAGAAGCAAGACAAGTCACACTTCCCTTGAAGCATATTGAACCTATTTTCATAAATGTTTTACTGTTTGACATGGAATGATGGAATTACCTCTCTGTTTACTTGTGCCTTATTTATTTGATATCCGTCCTTTGTCAACCTTGGGTGATAATTTGACTAGCTTTAGTCGCTTATGTTGACTTTTACTAGAATTATATTCTTAGCCATGCTTAATTACAACTAGCTCACTAAATGGGATAATCACATTAGTTACTCTAGTATCTGATGAGCTGCAAGATCGTAACACCTGGCCATGTCTTATTGGTCCTAATTATCTGAACTAAAATATGACATAATGATGGGCAGTGGATGCATAGTTTTGATTGTCGCACCCATGGAAATTAAGGACCAGTTCATGGGAAACCTGGAAGATTAACAGCTTACCACAAGCAAGAATGGACAACTACTGGACTCGTAGTATAGCTTTCCTCTGGCCGAGTACCCTAGTGAGGGTGGGCGTGATGGAGTTCGGTCGGCCGGGGCGCTCGGTTGATCGGCTGCCGGATTCACCGCGACACTCGAAGGGGCTACCCACTGCCCTTAGGGGAGTGGGGGCGAAACCTTGGTGTGATACGATTGGTTAGGGGGAGGTTATGCGAGAGATCTTGTCACAATTTCCCTTTGTCGTATCGTGGTGATACTTCGAGGCATGGTAACATGTGTGGAATTGTGTCTTGTGGGTAAAGTTACACACCTCTGATTAGAGTAAAACTATTCGAATAGTCGTGCCCGCGGTTATGGGCAACCAGATTCACCATGATTAGTCTCATCTTTAATAATTGGACTTAATGGAACTAGTTTAGTTCAGGTAGAATGGTTGGGCCTGTTCAACGTGGGACAACCTTGTTGAGTCAAGATTCAGACTTAAATACTCAACTATTTTACTGATTTTAAACTATAAAGGTTTAGAACTGCATTTGTGTAAAATTGCTGCAAGCCACTCTTTGTCTTCCCATTGCACGTTTGCATTCCTTGGTGTGGCTTGTTGAGTACGGTGGTTGTACTCAGCTTTGCTATTTTTCTCCTTTCAGAAGTGTAGTGCTTCTGAGTTGAAGTTGGTGTTAAAGAATCAAGGCTCAGACCCCAGTTGAGTTTGCCTGTGGAGTGGAGCTGAAGCCTCGCTAGGATCGTCTTTTTTTTCCGCTGCTGTTTCTTTTGAGTGTGAGGACTAAGTGCCTTTTTATAAGTATTTGTATTTTACGCTTTATTTTACGTTTGGATCTGTGTATTAATTTATCATTTTGCGTATCCTGGTTGATTCCTAGACAGGGATTTAATGCACAAGATAGTCTGGAAATCTGGGATGAATTTCTGCGCATGACAAGTTGATATCAGAGCCATCTCGACTATAGGTTGAGCCAAATGGTCAAACCCTAAGGACAAGTTTGTGAAAACCTTATCTGTGAAAATATATCTTCTATCCCTCTGAAGTCTTTGCAAAGTGCTTTGCCAAAATTCCTCTCTTTCCCCCTCACCTCTTTTAGTTGTTGAACCTGGAAGTCAAGCCCAGTTGCTCGTTAACCGGTAGAAGTCAAGTTAAGCCCTAAGTTTCAAGCAAGAAGATCAAGCCGAGCAGCTCAGAGTCAGCACTTCTAGAGGATCAAGCAAAATTTTCCGGAGCTTACCTAAAACCCAATCCTTCCTGGAAGAGTAGTACCAGTAGTTCCTAGGTCGTGTGTTGTTTGCTATGTGCAGGTGTATGGTTTACATTAGTGGTGAGGATATGACCATACTATGTTGTTTGCCTAATCAACTTGAACCATAAGAGTACACTCACATCGGATCAGTTTTCAAGCAGATTAAGGTTTCGTCTTTAGTTTAATCTTTCCCTTGTCCCCTCCTTTCTCCTTCTATAGCAGATGGGTAAAGTCAGAGGCAATGTCAGTGGATCAAAACCTCAACAGTCCCATGGGTCAACTCAGAACAATACTGCGAGTATTCCACCTCCATCTCCTGGGGATCCAACTCTAGCCCAGGTAGTGGCCAATCAGACAAAGTTAATGGCCATAATGATGCAACAAATGCAACGGTAGTATCAGTAGCAACAGATGCAAGTTCAGATGCAAGCTCAGGGTCAGTATCAAGAGCAACGCCAGTATGTTCCAATGCAAGCCCCCGTGACTCCTGCCAGCATGCCATCAAGTTCCCAGAAGAAGATAACACCAACCTCGCCGTCATGCTGGAGGGAAACACATGACCTCTACTATGGTTACAATGAGCAAGGTCGTGATACAAGAAACAGTTCAAGGGACATGTACACCAGGGCCCCAATCGTAGATGAGGTGCAGCGCACAAGAAAGAAAGAATAGTCCGGTCAACTAATCAGCCAAGATGTTGGTACGCCACCGTCCAACCATAAGAAGAGAAAGGCACCAAAATGGAATGCAGGATGTACCAGCAAGATGATCGTCACTGGCACAGAGTTTACTCCCGAAGCACCGGCGCTGTCTGCAACACCAGTTTTTGCAAGCTGCCCCAGCTTCAGCACAATGTGGTCAAATCCAACAAAAAGACACACGTAAGCTAAAGAATATCAGTTGTCGCTCGTACCTACAACCTCCACCACTGCATATTATCGTTAAGGGCACCCGCAAAAGTTCTAAGTTCAACCGCCAATTTATCCCCAAGCTACAGAACCAACAACAGCAGGACAAGCAATGTCAAGGAAACAGTGATACCCTCTGGTACTCTCCTTCAGCCGCAGCAGTTGGCGCCAGCACCAGGTCATGAGGTTACTGTGAAAACCAGCAAGGCATCTCATGTTGCCTCAGCTTAGATGCTTGGCAATCAATCAAGTCTGCATGCAAGGCAGTGTTCCCGTTGGAACACCAGCTTGTAAGCAAGGTCAGATCAAGTCAACCAGGCCAGTTTCACAGGAGTAAAAGTCGCTTAGTCAAGACATCTGCTAGTCAAGTCTGTAGCAGTCTACAAGCGTTTAATCCTTGAGAAATTTTGCTTGTACATAAAAGTTTCATGGCCGTTATGTAATAAGGAGGGAATATTGAATAAAGTTTGAGATATACTGTTTCTCTTCTTTGGTGATTCATCTTGAATATTCAAAACATGTTAGTTGTGTAACCGCCAGTGTTATAAGAAACCTAGAGTTTCATTTTTCCCGCTCAGAAGCGAATTGATCCAAATGTCCAACTAGAACATCTAGCCATCCAAGTATGATATAGAGGATTTGTCTTGGTGGACCATCTCTACTCAATGGTGGAAAGCAAACTTGTGAGATCAATAGAAGGAACCCTTGATTGTTTTAAAGGTAGTTCCCAATGGTTCACGAGTTTCAGCAATTGTGGGAAAGCAACGTTGAAGTTTGTGTCATGTCAGTTTTCAAGCCAGCAAACGATAGAAGAGCCAACAGAATAAGAAGTTGTTAGAGCACCAACAGAATAAGAAGTGGCCAGTATTTGTTCCACAGGCCAGTCGCCAAGCAACCCATGTAGAAGGTCGATCGCCACCGTCGCCGTATGTGCAGACATCATGCCCCAACTTTCGCATTTGATGTGAAAGTCAGAGAGCCAAACTGTCAAGGTGAACAAGAGTCACGTTTACACGGAACTTCCCGTTGTCAATTGGATGATATATTCTAAGCCTTCCAGAATAAAAGAGCTCTGCCAATACTTCATTTTAATGGAATGACGAATAATCAATTCTACAGATCCAAGTTCCCTAGAAATCGGAGAGATTGGTTATTCCCAAAGGTAGTAGCCCATCAGCCTCAGTCTGGCGAAAGCCTATCCACCTTGGTAAAGCAAGCTTGAAGTCAAATCTGGTTAACCCCGTAACTATTTTGTTTGGAGGTTACACCCTATGAAGCAGATTGGGTTACAAACAAAAGAATCAGTGATGAGCTATTAGCAGATTTACATCAATCCTAAGTTAACAAGCCGATCGAAGGCACACCCGAAATGTTCATATCAATAGTTTAGCTAAAAGAAGTGATAACTAAAGACACTCGTATTTCAGATAAAGGCAGATCAAGCAATTTCTTGAAACGCCTGTCGTTTAAGAGCAGTTCGAAGCAAGATTCTGAGTCTGTGGTTTCATGGAAGTCAGTTTCAAGGTTTCAAGAACAACTCCACCAGCTTCAGGTCCACAAAGTGAATTCTGAGAACACCAAAGGTGCAAGTGTAGCTGTGCAGTCTAAGGATCTTTGAACCCCTGCAGTCAGATCATAGTCAGTGCGAGCAGAATCAGCCAGTGTGAGCTAGAAAGAAACCATAGAAGTTAGCAGGCCAACCGAACCACCATACCTTTCTTTCTTTCTAGCCCCGAATCTCGGGACGAGATTCTTGTAAGGGGGTAGATTTGTCACAACCCGATTTTCGTTCGGGATTAAAAATAATTTAATAAATCATTTCCTAGAAATTGAATAAAATTTTAAAACAAATTAACCAAGAGAAAGTATTAAGGAAATTAAACTTTCCTTTAAAAATCATGGATGGAAATATTTTTGTAATATTGTCCATGCTCTAAAGTATTCTGTGAAATTTTCCGTGAAATTTTGGAGCTTCAGAAATAATTATAATAATACAAAGAATATTTTAGTAATTATTTAAACAACTAAATTAATCATAAATGAGCCGATGATATTTTTATTAAATACTTTGAGTGTCTATATATTTTTAGGATTTTTCTTGGAATTATTTGAGCACTAAAAGTATTTATGAAAATTCAAAAATCATTTAATCGATTAATTTAAATGGGAAAACAAATTAAAATCTCTTTCCTGTCGTGGGATCTTTTCAGCCCCGTCCTCAAAAGTCTGCTTTGCGCCTCTTCTCTCTCCTTCCTGGTCTGGCCCAAACATCGGCCCATTCCGTTTCCCCATCGCGCAAAGTCCGATTCCCGTTCCCCTTCCTCCCGAGCCACTGACCAGAGGGCCCCACCTGGCGGGCTCATCCCCACTCTCCGGCCACCTTTTCCGCCGCTGATCTCGCACCCGTGCCACCGTTTCTCCCACGCCAAACCCACGCTATCCCCACACGCACCCGCACCCTAACCGTCGTCGTTGACTTTTCCGCCTCGTTGCGCTCGCGTCGTGGCCGCGCAACGGCCGAAACCGCCTTATCCGCCGCCCGCGTTTTCGCCGTTGGCCGAACCGCCCGCCGCAAAGCCCGCTGCCTCTCGGCTGAACCCGCACGCCACGCCTATAAAATCCCCCTACTCCCGACCTCCTCCGCCGTTTCCTCAATTTCCTCGTGCTCGTTGCACCTCTAAACTCCTTCCCCATGCTTCTCATCGCTCCGCCGCTAACCGTCGAGCTCCAGCCACGTGCCGCCGCTGTTCCGATCCCCGCCGCCGCACACTAAAGCCACCACCACCTTGACTGCATCCATCGAACACCGGTCGCCACTCCCCGCTCTCAGATCACCGCCGAATCATCCCACTGCCGAGTTTCCCGAGCTGCCACCGCAACCATCGTCCTCCGGCCGCCTGTTTCGGCCACCGCAACGCTCTCCAAGCCACACCGTTGTGCCCTCCAGATCCGCCGCGCCTCTTCGCCCCTCGGCATCCCCTTCGCCGCCTCCGAGAGCCAACGCAGCGCTGTGCCGCCGCGAACCCTAACGCCGCCCACCGTTCGTCCGCGCCGTCGTATTCCGCCCGTGCTCGGTAAGCCATTTCCCCTTATCTCCTTCGCCGCTCTCCGCACTCGCCGCTGCGCCATGGCCATGCCGCTACCTGCGCCACGTCGCGCAGAGCGTCCGCGTCATGCTCGTGTCGCGCCGCGCCCACGCCGCTCCCTAGCCGTCCGATCTACCTAGGGGCATATCGGGGCCGTCCCCTCCCGACCGCGCGGCTGCCACGTTGGCCCGCGTCGAGCCACGTGTGCGCCACGTGGTGCACGGCCGTGGACCGGTGGACCGGCCGTGTGCCACGCTGCCGCTGACGTCAGCCCTCAGCTACTGACGTCAGCATCAGCCTTTTCCTTTGTAAAAATAATTAAAAATTACACAAAAAATCATTTTACTTTATAATTCATTTAAATGGTCTATAACTTCTAAAATTTATATGTAATCCATACGAATTTCAAATTGGGTGATTCAAGTTGGAAAATTCATCTAAATTTAAGATCTAAATTTTTGTTTACTTTCCATGTACTGTTATTTTATTTTTATTAGGGTTTTCCTCATTTTGCGTGCCAGCATGTAGATACCGTCGTTTCTGATGTTCGCGCTCGCGAGGAAAAGAGTCAGAAGACTGTTTGAAGAAGCAAGGCAAGTGTGATATGATTGGTTAGGGGGAGGATATGTGAGAGGTCTTGTCATGATTTTCCCTTTGTAGTATCGTGGCGATACTTTGGGGCATGGTAACATGTTTGAAATCGTGTCTTGTGGGTAAAGTTGCGCACCTCTAGTTAGAGTAAAACTATTCGAATAGCCGTCCATGTGGTTATGGACGATCAACCAAATTCATCGTGATTAGTCTCATCTTTAATAATTGGACTTAATGGAACTGGTTTAGTTCAGGTGGAATGGTTGGGCCTGTTCAACGTGGAGAACGTTGTTCAGTGAAGATTCAATATTGACTTAAATACTCAACTGTTTTACTGATATTTAAACTATAAAGGTTTATAACTACATTTGTGCAAAATAGCCGCAAGCTACTCTTTGTCTTCCCATTGCACGTCTGTATTCCTTGGTGTGGTTTGTTGAGTACGGTGGTTATACTCAGCCTTGCTATTTCTTTTTTTTCAGAAGTGTAGTGCTTCTTAGTTGAAGTTGGTGTTAAAGAATCAATTCTCAGATCCTAGTTGAGTTTGTCTGTGGAGTGGAGCTGAAGCCTCGCTAGGATCGTCTTTCTTTTTCGCTGCTGTTTCTTTTGAGTGTGAGGACTAAGTGTCTTTTTTGTAAGTATTTTTTATTTTACACTTTATTTTATGTTTGGATCTATGTATTAATTTGTTATTTTATATATCCTGGTTGATTTCTGGATAGAGATTTAGTGCACAAGATAGTCTGAAAATTTGGGATGAATTTTTGGGCGTGACATTTTCCTTCGCTGTAAGTTTGAGACAGCAAGAAGTGAAGGCACTGCATTCTTGGTCAATTTCTGCCTCACTAATGCCGGCATTTTGATTCTGCCTCACTGTTTTTTGTTCTTTGTTTTTTTTTCTGCTGAACTCATTGCTACTCATGGGTCAATCGAATCAATTGCAATTTGACCATTCCATCCTTGGGTGCATAGTTCGATTACTCCATAATACTCAAAAACAGTGTCTTAAGCTTAGAGAAGCTAAAGAATGTTGCAAGTAACACCCAAACTAGACATTAAGATAGGGTAGGACAGGAGATACATTGATGTTTTGATACCCTTACTGCTAGCAGTTTTGTCAAAATTTCGATCAGATTTTGCAGATACTATTGTTAGCATAGTAATGCTTTGTCATTTATTCACTGAATTTTGCCTTATATGTAGTTTTATTTTTAATAGTAATTCTCTGCAAAGTTTGCATTTATATCTGAATTACCATATTGCCATATTTAGCAAAATAAATTATCTGTAGATTAGGCTAGCGAACATGTATGGAGAATTCGGAAATATATAGACTGATTATAAGTGGGGATGCTAGAGGAGTAAGTCTATCATTGGCAGATAGACAAGTATTTTCTGAAAGACACCCACCAGAGAAGATCTTTTAAAGCCAGCGACATGATGAATTTATTCACGCTGCAAGACAATGGCAGTAAAGGTTTGACTAAAATATCAAATATTTTCAGCCAATTGTCTGAACTTGTGAATATTTGTCGGGTTGGCCGGGAAAGAAACGGCCAACCTAGCAACAAGATAAGGTATGTGAAGACAACCTCCGAGACTGAACCAAATTCATCCAGGCTTGGCAAGGGGAAAATAGACCATAGCTCTGACCAACTAGATGAAGAATCCAACATTTTGAAGAGTCTTTATGATGCTCAAGGACTCATGTAAGCAACAATTTCTGATCTCTAAAGCCAATAATTTACCTCATTTTTTGTTTCTAAAAATGCCTGTACTTTTTAAATTTTACCAGAAGCTGTGCCGAGAATCAGAAGCTTCACATGTCAACAATGGATGTCCAGAAGTCATGATAGTTTTTCTGGACATGAACTAGAAGAGCTGGTGCTGCACTGCACCTGGTTCACCGCCGTCAGTCTGCAGGAAGTTTGGGTCAACACTCAGTAGACGGTTGGTTAATTCTCAGCCATCAGAAACTGCAAACTGAAGGGGTACAAGTCTTCAGGTGGGTGATCCAAATGGCAAAGCACCGTCCTTTGCCAAGCTTTTGGCTGGGATGTGTGGGTGACATAGGGAGCTGCTTAAGATGCACTGGAACATCAGCTCAATCTGGGATCGACTTCCAATGACACGTTGAGTTCATCAGAGAATGGCCGTGCATCAAGTTCTTCTAGGAACATGATCATGCAGCCTGAATTCCTAATTCACCAATTGCACCTCATAAAACATCATGGTAGTTCAGCCAGGTCAACGAGAATATCCGAACATTTCAGGAACTGCTACTGTCCAATGATATGCTGCTGTTTAAGAATCTGCTCAAAGAAATAGCATCGTTGCAAAGAGATGCAAATTTGATTGAAGGGAAATGTCTCCAATGTTCTTTTTCAAACCTTTTGGCTTGGCTAGCTTTTATTTTCTGTAGGGAAGAAACAAATCTGAAACAATAACTTGTTAGGTGACAGGTTGTAAATACTGGAATGCAAACATTGGTACTGGCACGACGACTGCAACAATTTTTTCTTTCACAACTTTCAGAGTTTCAGTTCTGAAATATGTACCGAATCATTACCTGGTAATACTTCCACTCGCAATTCGTTCTTTTCTCATTTGTCAGATTACCAGCTCCAACAAATTTGCTGCAAAGTTAATTATGGGAACCAGGTATGAAGTGTACACGTGAAAAAAGAAGTCAAACAGAGTGATTAGCTGATTATGCTTAATCCTATATACTTATACAATTTATCCCCACTAACTCTAATTTTCTTATCCCATGTCAGGCCACATCATCTTAAATTAATCTGACCATTGAATCGGCAATTGATTGTAGGATCGAACGCCCAAAGAAAAGTCAATTAGAGGGGGTGAATGATTGAGTACCCAAAAACAAAGTTTTAGCGAAAATAAAACTTTACCTCTATTTTCTGAAGCCAGTCTGACCGCAGGTGTCGCGTCGGTCCAACAGAGTAACCTCGTCGGTCTGACCACCTGATGACCTTCGGTCTGACCGCCCGTAGCCTATCGCCTCAGCCGATTGCTTGATGAAGCCGATGCCGATGAAGTCCGATGCCCGCCGGTCTGACCGTCGACGTGCTTGCAGTCTAACCGGGAAGAAGGCACGGTCTGACCACCGTAGTATCTGCGGTCTGACCGGTTAGCAGATCGGGTTGAACCGACAATTACGCCGCCGCACCTAGGAAGAAGAAGACACAAAGAATTATCAAGAAGATTGATCTTTATTGAAACTCTCTGTGTTTACAAAGTGCAAACAAAGCACTCCTCACAAAATCTCAAGTTAAACTTAAAACCCTAACTCAAAAAAACCCTAAAACTTGAACTCCAAGCGATACCGAGAGGCCACGCCTCCCCTCACTATTTATACCCAAGATCCGCAGCCAATAGCCACGAATCTTACTCATACAAGAAGCCCTAATCCACTAGGAAACCTTCCCGTACAAGAAACGAACTATACATAAACCAACCATAACAAATTCGGTTTTCCTAAATCCAAAATTTCGCTTTCCATACGCAACAATATCTCTATTGTATGTCATATAAACACTTCCCAATTGTGTGCACTAATCTCTACCATTCAGCATCCCACATGATCCCCATCATGGACGTCACCTTATCTCCAAGTTGACTCCGACTCGATCACCGGCAACACTTTCCTGAGGCGTAAAGAATACCTGCACACAATTAAACAAAGAATACCATATCTGAGCACAAGCTATCCAAACTTAACTCATTGTTAGCATAAACAACCAGCCACGTGCATACGAACACGAAACTTCCATGTATATGCAAGGAAACAAACCGAAACCAAAACCGAATCAAAATCGGCAACCAGTCGGACTGGCTCGGCCGGTCTGACCGCAGGCAACTGCCCGATCTGACCGCCCAGACACCTCCGATCAAAACCGGCAGTACAAGCCGGTCGGACCGGTTGGCGTGCACTGACGAACACTGTTCATAATCCAAAAATTCAATTATCTCGCAAAACAAAATTGTTAATAATCTCCAAAGATCAAAACGCACAAACCAATAACGAAGCAACCAATTGTTCATCATCCAATGAAGAATCAAACACACTTTGATTTTACAATATCTCCCTTGATGAACACATTGGCAAACAAATAAAAAGTGTTGTTTTGGTGTTTGGAAAATTTAAAACAAAAATGGTAAAAAGCATTTGAGTGCTCAAAAATCAATGAAAATTTCTCTCCCTTTTGAAAAGAAAGAAAATCCCTTACCCTCAAAAAAACTTGCACTTTGTTTCCTTTTGTTCTCCCATGCAAATGTTCTTCCAAACAACATTATTTTCTCCCCCTTTTGACAATGAATTCATCAAGCATAGGAATTATGTTTATGAATGTTCAAGAGCTTAGCACCATACATAAAGCAAGTCATGTCATGTGTTGCAATAAAAAGAAGATAAACTTATCAATTATATAGCAAATATGCACTAGAGTATAATCATGAATCAAATATTTTATAATTAAGATCAATAACATAATAAAAATTCATGGATTCAAACGATTTATAATGCAACATTTTTATAAGCACATAGGTTGAAAAATAAACCCAAATATATATACCTATTGCAATCTTTATTTTTTTCTCAAATTTACCTTTTTGCACATAGAATTTAAGAGAAAACTTGTTCATATTGATTTGAGCCATATTTGTTGCTCATATTTTTTCTCTCAATTATTCCGAGTACGTCATTGTCGTCAAGACTGTTTCCAAGGATTCGGTACTCATTATTTTTGCTCACATCGAATACGTCCTTGTCGTCAAGACTGTTTCCAAGGATTCGATATTTATTTTTTCTCTCATAGATAATATTTTATTCTTTTTTACAATGAGTAATTTTAAAGTTATTTAAGAATAATAATTCAACATAATATATATAAGCATTTATAATCCAACACAAGTGCTAGTATCAACATTGCATATTTCTTTAATTCAAGTGTAATATTAAAGTGTCATGCATTATTTCTCTTAAATACAAAATCTAGATCTTATAAAAATACTAGAATACATATAAGCTATGCTAGTGACAAATAAACCTTCATTATATTGCTTGCATGCACATGATCAACAATATGTATGGATAAAGCTCTCTTTTTTAATTTATTTTAATCATGTAGCTTGATAAAACAAAGAGCACAAAAACTTCCCCTCAAAACATGCCAAAAGGATGAATGATTCCTAACTCTCCTTGAAAAAAGAAAAGCGAGAAGAATCAAACACGAATGCACAAAAAAACATAAACTCCCCCTCAAATTAACCTCCAATTTTCCCAAGGAAAAATAAAGAAGAAATTAAAGATCTTTGAAGAAGACATCCAATTGCAAATGATATCACCAAGGTTCTCATAAAATGACACATATTCACTTATACTAACACAAGTACTACCTCAAATACTAGCATATAAAAACTAATAATCACGAGAGTAGAAAAAAATTATGTCAATCCAAAATTACCTTGATGTCATCGTGAAAAGCAATCGTTGTCTTCACATTACACACATATGGGGAGTATGCCATCAAAATACCTACGAACAAGAAGATGTTGAGGCCTCCGTGTTAGGGTTAGAAATAAGAAATTTTGGAACCCAACACTGAGTCACACGACCAGTAGAACTAGTAGGTACATATGCGCAAACAAAATCAGAAGCAGACTTACCTGAAACATTACCTTGTCGCTTCACAAAAGTCTGATTTGAACTATGCACAAAATTGCCACGAGGCCGGCTCCGACCGCCGCTTGTACTATGCGGTCGACCGAGCACAGCTGCCCGACCGCCTGTTCAAGCTGCGGTCGACCGTGGTCGTGGCCGGTCTGACCGACTAGTCAGTGTCGGTCTGACCGAGCTCCTCGAACCAAAACCCGATTTTTGCCATCATTGCTATGCAAAAGCAATTTCTCTTTTCTTTTTCGTTTACAGGCAAGTCTAAAACAAAATCCAACCAAATGTCCATCTTTTCCACAATACAAACAAGTATATCTCTCATGATAATTAGAAACACAAGTAGAAACATATGGTTTTGAAATATTAGTTTTAGTTTCTTTTAAACAAATAGAAAGAGATGGCAAATTTCAGCAGATTTAAAAATTGTTTTCAAAGCATTAGGTTTTGTTAAGATTTCACCATTTTCAGTCAAATTCAAAACACCTTTGGTGAAATAATCATGAGCATCAAAACCTATTCACTTGTTGTCGCAACACACTTTAGATTTGTCCAAAATCATGTTAAATTATTTCTTACCATCAGAAAATTTTTTCAAAGAACTTTTCAAGTAAGAAACTTCTTTTTCAAGATTAACACAGTTTTCACAACCAATCATGACATCTTTACCTTTACGACATCTAGAGCAAGAAGCTACCTCATCTTGTTTAACTATATCTTCCATGTGCTTAACACGAGCTAAAGCATCTTTTAGTCTTAATTCATTAGCATCACAAGTTAAACAAGATTTAGCAGCCAAAACTTGAGAATTATTGACATTTCTAATCTTTAAAATTTCTAGCATTAAAACCTCACAATTTTTGCAATTATCATCATTGGGAATAAGAGATTTTAATCTAGCAATTTCATCATTCAAAGATTCAATGACAAATTCTTATTTTTAAACATTTTTTTATATTTTTATTTTTAGCACTTAAAACAAGAATTGCATCCTCAAATGAGCTTACCTCATTGTCTTCATCTGAAGAATCTTCATCTCCACGCGTCAGGAGACAAACGCCGGAAATGTTCTTGCCCTTCTCCTCCTCACTGTCAGAATCTATGTCGCTGAGTGGCTCAAAAGCGGCATAGACTTGACTCAGCACTTTCTTGATCATCTCCTTGGAGCGCTTCACTTTGGGCTTGTCATCCTCCGTTTTCTCCACGTTCTTATCCTCCTTCTTGCTTCTCCCAAGTTTGGGGCAGTTGGAGCGAATGTGGTCCAAAGCATCGCAGTCAAAACACCGAGCTGGTCCTCCTCTTTTTCTGAACCTGACTTTGTTCACAGCTCGAGAGAGTTTTTTAGCGGCAAGAACCAAGTCCTTCTCCTCAAATTGCTCGAGTTGTTCATCAGACATGACATTAATTAAAGCAAGAACAGTGGGAGCCGATGAAGAAACAGCTGATGAAGAAGCAGCCAATGAAGAAGCAACAATAGAAGAGGAACTAACCAAAGCACTTGACTTGAAATCAATTTTTCGAGAAAGAATGTTCATCTCATGATTTTTGAGTTTAGTGTAAAGAAAATCCAAAGTCAAAGTAGCCATGTTGATAGACTCCTGAATAGAAGTAACTTTCATCTCCCAAATAAACATGTCAAGACCATTCAAAAAGTGGCGAGAAATCTCAAATTATGGATAATTAGTGTCATAAGAAGAATCAACAGATCTAAGATTACTCAAAATTTTGTTAAACCTACCAAGATAGTCATCCAAAGCTTTGGCAGGTTTCATCTCAAATTTTATATATTCCTTTTTAAAAAGGTCTCGACGAAGCTCTTTTATGTTTGTAGTTCCTTGATGAAAGTTTTTCAAAGCGTTCCAAATTTCATTAGCGGTCTGAAGATGAGAAACACAGCCAAAATCAGAACGCGAAATTCCATTCAACAAAATTTTTTGAGCTTTGCAATTATTATTAAACTCAATTTTCAAAGCATCAGAATTGATCGCTTCGGGTATGGTGTAGGGAAGAGCAACCTTTTGCTACACATCATAGTATTGAGCCATGATGTAAGATTGCATCTTACGACATCAATACGCAAAATCTATGCCATCAAAAACATGTGTTTTTGTTAAAAAATTATTAGACATGGCAAAAAACTTTAGATCGATAAAAATCCAAAGCAGAAAAACGTGGCTCTGATACCACTCGTAGGATCGAACGTCCAAAGAAAAGCCAACCAGAGGGGGGGAATGGTTAAGTACCCCAAAAACAAAGTTTTAGCAGAAATAAAACTTTACCTCTGTTTTCTGAAGCCGGTCTGACCGTAGGTGTCGAGCCGGTCTGACCGAGTAACCTCGTTGGTCCGACCGCCTGATGACCTTCGGTCTGACCGCCCGTAGCCTATCGCCTCAGCCGATTGCTTGATGAAGCCGATGCCGATGAAGTCCGATGCCCGCCGGTCTGACCGTCGATGTGCTTGCAGTCTAACCGGGAAGAAGACGCGGTCTGACCGCCGTAGTATCTACGGTCTGACCGGTTAGCAGATCCGGTTGAACTGACAATTACGCCGCCGCCTGAGAAAGAAGAAGACACGAAGAATTATCAAGAAGATTGATCTTTATTGAAACTCTCTCTGTTTACAAAGTGCAAACAAAACACTCCTCGCAAAATCTCAAGCTAAACTTGAAACCCTAACTCGAAAAACCCTAAAACTTGAACTCCAAGCGATACCAAGAGGCCACGCCTCCCCTCACTATTTATACCCATGATCCGCAGTCAAGAGCCACGAATCCTACTCATACAAGAAGCCCTAATCCACTAGGAAAACTTCCTGTACAAGAAATGAACTATACATAAACCAACCATAACAAACTCGGTTTTCCTAAAACCGAAATTCCGCTTTCCATACGCAACAATATCTCCATTGTATGCCATATGGACACTTCCCAATTATGTGCACTAATCTCTACCCTTCAGCATCTCGCATGATCCCCATCTTGGAGTCACCTTATCTCTAAGTTGACTCCGACTCGATCACCGGCAACACTTTCCCGAGGCGTAAAGAATACCTGAACACAATTAAACAAAGAATACCATATCCGAGCACAAGCTATCCAAACTTGACTCATTGTTAGCATAAACAACCAGACACGTGCATAGGAAAACGAAACTTTCATGTATATGCAAGGAAACAAACCAAAACCAAAATCGAATCAAAATTGGCAACCAGTCGGACTGGCTCGGCCGGTTTGACCGCAGGCAACTGCCCGGTCTGACCGCCCAGACACCTCCGGTCAAACCAGCAGTACAAGCCCACTCAGACCGGCTGTGGCAGCCGACTGAACACTGTTTATAATCCGAAAATTCAATTATCTCCAAAACCAAATTGTCAATAATCTTCAAAAATCAAAACACACAAACCAATAACCAAGCAACCAATTGTTTATCAATTCAATGAAGAATCAAACATATTTTGATTTTATATTGATGTCTAAGATTTTCACTGATTTATCCATTGGAAAATCACCAGCTAATCTTCTAAGCGTCTACAGGTCGACATCCCATATTCTAACGTCCAGAAACCATCGAGCGTGAATCTACGTCTTTCCCACTATCTTCTATTATTGGCCAGCTGCCATTAATACATCCATTCAGCACGTTTGCTGGCCACTACCAGGAAAACAAAATGGCCTTTTAATTGTGCTGCCACTTCATCACGACTCCACCTACGTCCTCACTACGGTAGAAGAAGACTTTACAAAGATGGACACTTCCCGAAACTCCGTTTGAGTATCTTATTTTGGTTGCATTATGAACATTTTTGAATAATGGATATTGTAAGCTCTATGAGAGCATCACAAAATATTATTTTGTGATTCGCCTTGCATGACTAGACTTTATTTCCGATAATGATTTGCATTTTGCTCTATACTAAAGTTTTACTCCTTGTCCTTGTCTTGAAATAGTGATGCTTTACTTTATTCGCATAGACTATGCATAGCCCAAGTGAATAGGAACATTGTGGAAAAACACCACAAAGTATAACCTCAAGATACACAACACAAGTTTAATCCATAAAAAGACATGAATTATCTTCACAATCGCATGCAATAATTGTGAAGGATATTGTTTTCCTCGTAGAAAAATGATTACACCTCAAATATCTCAAGAATGACAAAACATTCGCACATAAGTTTTCATGTAGGAACTAAAAGATGAGAAAAAGATACTCATCACTGAAGCATGCGAGATCAATATCCTCACTAAAAAATCTAAGCTAAAGTAGACTATTTTCATAGTCGATTTTTCTTGAATATTAGAATGATGCAATGAACATAGCACAAATAATTTCATGTCATTACCAGAATGCAACGATGGGATATTTGTTGCGTGTACTAACTGAGCGCCTCGTGCCAGACTTGCACCATACATCGACATGCACCATATCGTGCCATGACGCGCACCAAGGCTGCTACCGATGCCATGCGCTAGACGTCGTACTATGCACCGACCAACAACCCCGCCGTACCTATCATTGGAAGAATCGTGTTGCGCTAGCCACACGCCATGCAACTCCAGACATGCACTATAATTGCACCGGCTACATACCTTGTGGTCGCTTTAGTCGTGCATACTACCGAACCTTGGACGCGCATCAAACAATGACCGCCATTGAAAAGAATGGGTAATATTCACATACATATTTAGTCTTTTCAAAGTATCATCTTGGTACGTAATGTGCTTATGAAATAGCTGCAATTGTGTTTATTTGACACTACACTCTTGCCAAACCGATCTAGTAAGATCATGCATATTGGCATAAGAACATTGAGAAAAAGCACTAAGGACCAGACATTCACACAAGAACGGACTAAATACTAAGCACGGATTAAAAAGGTTCGCTGTACCATTATTGAAATTCCCGCGACATGAATGGACTTGCAGTCCTAAAGGCCACAGGTTATCAGTATTCGAAACATTTTGAAATGTGTGGTCCACTTAACAGAATAACTAGTGTTGACTTGGCACACGTGCATATCCCACCGCCATATATGCTCCCTCCAAAAATTAGAAATTTTGGATGGAGGTATGAATGTAGCCTGAATTCCTTACTATAAAGAGGATTCTTTATAGTCATTTAGCGGGAGAGAATGAACCCTTAAATGATAAATGTTAGAAAATGGTCAAAGTAAGGATCGATGCACATTTAATCAAGCACCAATGAAGGCAAAGCACGAAAAGTACACATGAAAATTAGAAAATTGCTTATCACTTTTGTCATCTGGAGAGCATGACTAAGTTGTATTTACCTGAATGTAATGCACCGGAGGATGATAAAATACCGTAGAATACAAAGATATCCCTCATCTTGTCTAGAGGCCTTGAAAAAATAATAGGACAAGAACTCTGGATCCTTAAATCCCTAAAGTAACTAGAGATGTCTAATCAAAATGGGAAAAAAAAATAAACTTTCATACTCATAGTCACTAAAAATATCCCAAGTAATTGAGGGGAGCTAGTTGAGACCTAGCAAATGGTATGGAACCTCAGAAAAGACATACCACATCTTTCCATTGAGGAAGCAAACTAGTAGTTAGAGTGCACACGAAGCATAAGAAAATTGTATATCCCTATATATTCATTGATACTTGCACCTATTATGGGCAATGTTTTCTTGAGGCAACAAAACTCATAGGCAGTCAATCAAGAGTTGAAAAATCAACTAAAAGATCAACCTGCAAGTTGATCCATAGTTGACAATGGATGGCTAAAGAAATTTTGGATTGGGCACTCCCATACAAGTATTAAAAGCCCCAAACCAAGATGATGATCCAAATATCATCGCAAAAACAAAGAAAGTTCACTCTTTTGGAGTCAGAGATAAATTTGGTAGAAACCAATGTTGCTTAGGCCTATAAGCCTACAACATATAAAGAATGGAACATAGCATAACAGAATGTGAAATACATAGATTTTTCGGATATAGTTCACCATTTCTAGCAAGTAGCATGGTCCGAACCTTGTCCAAACCCCAAAATCATTCTCAAGAAGATAATGATATATGTGTCGCATCAGCACTAATAGACTATACGAAATCTCTAAGTCATGTAAAATCATGCAAGATTTGACCATTGGAACATCACTCCTATTATCTTTGAAAAAGATATAAGCAACGAGTTTATATGTTTTGAACTTAAAAGGAGATGCAAAATTAGAGAAAAAATTCTGCCACTCTATTAACAAAGCATGATATGAAGAATCAAGTACCCAAACCGATTAAGAAAATCAAAGCAAGAAGTGAGTAGATTGTATTTTTTTCTTTTGAATAAGTGTTTTTGCAGTTTTTTATCAAGGGTTTTAATGAGACAATCGTGCGACATATATGCGTGTGCTATGTACTTTGTCTTAATATTTTTCACAGAGTTTTTATGAAGTTTTGATGAGGCATAGACATCACACGGTGAGTGTCCAAGGAGGAGTGAAGGCCTGACCTAAATGCATTTATTGGGCCCATCATCAAAATCTTCCATATATGGGTTATCACTATATAAAGAGGATAGGTACTGCTCATTTGGACACTTTGGATGAAAGGATTCGAATAAGAAAGAGAGTCTCACCATAAAGTGTAAACTTTATGTTTTCACTTTGTCTATAGATTATGCAACCTCGTCGTACAACTCTGTAACAGAGGTTGCATAATATACATTAATCGGGATACTCCCATGGACTAAATTTCTTGAGAAATGTTTCCATTCAAGGTGCTTAAATACAGCTGTCGCATACGAGCATCCTGAGTTGAAATAATATCAATTGGTTGAAAACGTGTAAAATTAAGTCACAACAAGGGTGGTCGTAAGATCTGGTAATTAAGATAGCCGACATCTGTAGTGTTCCAGCTCTAAAGCCATGATAGAATCCCCCTCCCATAACAATGGCGCAGTGCCACAATCCTCGGTTTAAAATCACCACGAATTATCATGTCCTTGACCCTGATCATGCCAAAATGCCCAATTTAGTGAAGAAAATCTCAAACCTCACGTAACCTCTGACCAATCCACCTTGGCATTGGCATGGTCGGCAGGCTGCAGCACCACTTGACTCTAACGCATTCAGACGGTAACCCCATGGTATAATTAAATGTAACATCCAAAAGAATGCAAGAAAATATATAGCTTGAATCGAGAGCATCAGTAAAATCCGCAGAATATGTACAAGTAAATAAAAAAAAGAGTGCACTTCTGAAGTCGCCTAACGCTAGCAGGTCGAAAGACAAACTAGGAAAGACGCAGCCACGAGCACGTGAGCCCTCACACAACATAACGTCGGCACAGGTAGGCGTTGGCAGGTAACATAGATAGTGTTTGAATAACTTTAGTCCGTATCATATCAGATATTTAGACATTAATTTAAAGAATTAAATATGAACTATTAATCCTATCCAAACATTACCATAGTCACCGCGCGTGGTCAAGGGGATGAGCTTGGAGCGACAATCAATAAAGACAAACAGTCGGGGGCTAAGAGTGAAAAAGTCACATTGTCTCCAAATTGAAAGATGAAATGACGACTGATTGTTTTATGTCTGGCCTGGAGTATATCATTGATTTGATGTGCTACTTAGAGCAACTTCAAGAGATCCATAAAATATTTGTTCCCAAAACATTGTATTAGGGGATATGCCAAAATTTTCTTTCTCCAAAAACATATCCACCCAAAACAGAAAAAAAAATATCCCTAATATTTTTAAATAGGCTACGTAATCACAATTGGACCCACACTATCATCTTCTCGCAATCAGGTTAATAACGCCGCCGCTCGCAACCTCTATGGCACCGATCCCTGTCGCCGCCAATATATGTCGGCGTCAATTTTTAGAGCAGCGCCATATTTGCCGGCGTCGTTTTTTGGAGTAGCGCCTACAGCGCAGAGCAGCACGTGCAGCGGCAACAACGGTTCAGTTGCAGCGGCAAAGCAGCGGCAACAGCGGCAGCAGTGGTTGCAGGTTCAGCGGCAGAGCAGCTCATTGAGTTTCTTCGCGGCAGAACAGTGGCAGAGAAGGTTTCCCCTGGAGCTTGCAACAACCTGTCGCACGCTCGGAGTTTTTTCGCGGTCAACTACAATCGGAGATAGATAAAACGGATCCGATATGAATCGACGAAGCATTTTAAAGAAACTGATGATGGATTCGTCGTCAAATAGCGACGACGATGATTTCTTGGTCTCTGTTACTCATGTTGCCATGAATGCGTATGAGTCTAATGATGAACCAAAATATCATAGTTCTATCCCAGGACACCAAATACTTCGACGAGACATAGGCAGGGCATGAGAGGCTATACCGAGATTATTTTCAGATGATTGTACATACAGATATAGTTATTTCAGACAAAAGTACATGAACAATAGATTTATTTGGACCTTTTTGTTTTTAAAAAACATATTACATACATGTGTCATTACTCTTGTCGTGCAGGTTTCGGATAAGACGTACACTGCTTATATGCATATGGAATGCCGTCGAACAACACGATGAATATTTTGTGCAGAAAAGAAACGCTGCTGGTGTACTTAGCCTTTCTAGTCTGCAAAAGATTATTGCATCATTTCGGATGTTAACTTAGGGAGTAGCAGCTAATGCTACTGATGATTATGTCCCTATTGGTGAGAGCATTGCTATTGAGAGTTTGAGAAGGTTTGTTAAAGCTGTTGTGGAGGTTTTTGGAGATGAATACTTGAGATCGCCTAATGACGATGATACTGCTAGATTACTTGCCATTGCAGAGAAAAGATGTTTTCCTGGTATGCTTGGGTCAATTGATTATATGCATTGGAGGTAGAAAAATTGTCCTTCGGCATGGCAAGGTATGTACACCGGGCATGTGCATGAGCCTACAATTATACTAGAAGCTGTTGCAGATAATCATCTTTGGATTTGACATGCTTTCTTTGGGATGCCTGGTTCACACAATGACATTAATGTTTTGCACCGTTCTTCATTATTCGCACGTCTAGCTGAAGGTCAAGCTCCAGAGGTGAAGTATACCATTAATAACAACGAATATAAAATGGGTTATTATCTTGCCGATGACATATACCCCTCGTGGTCCACAATTGTGAAGTCCATATCTGACCCACAAGGAAGGAAGAAGAAATATTTTGCCACTGCCAAGAAGCTTGTAGGAAGGACGTGGAACGAGCGTTTGGGGTTTTGCAGTCTCATTTTGCTATTGTTTGAGGGCCAACTCGATTTTGAGATAAAGAAACCCTTGCACAAATTATGAGGGATTGTGTCATTATGCACAACATGATAGTTAAGGTTGAGCGTGTTGATGAAGACGATTCAAATTATGAGGAAACATGAGAAAAGGTAAAGCCTTCTCATGATAAAACACCTGAATTTAAGAAGTTCATAAAAAATTACAAGGATATAAGAGACAGAGATATTCACAATCAGCTTCAAGATGATCTCATTGAGCACCTTTAGCAGCATCATTCAGACCTCTACAAATGATTTGCTACATCATGAAGAAAAAAAGTTTAGTTGATGATTTTGGCTTCCTTTTTATTTTTTGAATTTTTGGATGTTCTATGAATTATTTTGATCATCACCAGTAATGTTAACATGTAGTTTTTTTTGTAAGTCCTGAGTTTATATGTCTTGATGAAGAACTAACATGCAGTTTTTTATAAGTCCTGAGTTTATAAGTCTTTTATGAAAAACTACAGTATGCATGCTAATATTAGGCTTCGCAACTGAAATATAAATGCAGGGTGTGAGCTATGCCCACGTAGCAAATATTTGTGTCAAGGCAGTAAGCATGCAGCATCCAGCAAGCAAGCAAGCATAGGCTATTACATATCTGTGTCAAGGCAGTAACATCCAGCAAGCATCATTCAGAGTACATCCAACATCCAGCAAGCATCATTCACAGTACATTACATTCAGCATTCAGCAAGCAAATTACATTCAGCATCCAGCATCACAGATCACAGTACATCCAGCATAGGCTATTAGAATTGATAAATTGCATCATCCAGGACAAGAATTAAAATTCAAGCTTATTTCGTCATCCAAGCACCAAACAAAATTCAAATGACTCAAGACTTATTTCAGATTTAAAAACCTACTTATTCTTTGAAAAACGAATTCTAATTAACTAAACGACTCATGATCGCAGCACGTAGACACATGTAGTACTTCTTTTGCTCATCAGGCATGACAGTAAGGTCCATGGACATAATCCTTTCTTCATCTCTTTTCTTCTGCAGATGGACCTCCTGACTCCTCACCTCAAGAAGTAGCTTTTCATTTGCAACTTTTTCATGTTCAAGAGCAAATGCTTCGTTGAACCTTTCTTTCTTTTTTACCTCTTTCTCCTCATCAGCTTATTTCTTCTGTGCCCACATATTTTTAATTGTTGTGGTCACATTCTTTTTCTTCTCTTCAAGTAGTGTTGCTTTAGCCTTCTTCTTACCAATTAACCTTGTCAATGCATTATCCTCTATGCCATTGACCAAGCTTGTGCTACTACACTTGGAAACTTCACAATTGGATCAACAGTTGAGCTTGTCTTCTGCTTTTTGTTATATGTTCTACCACTAGCCAGTTCATCAATTTTGGACAGCCATTTTGGTCGAGTTCGTAGCTTATTCCAGCAATGCATGAACTGAAATGGTTTCTTGTGATCTTCTTGAGACTTGTGATCTACAACCTAAAGACACCAATCTCACTTTCATATGTGATATATAAAAATAAAAAAGTCAAATTAAATGGTATTGCATATTTGAGTAAGTATCTTGTCTTGCATTGTACTACCACTCTGTACCACTCTGTTGTCTTCGTTCAACATGTGCTAGACATGCATAAAACTTGTTCACACTTTTTTGTATGGTCTCCCACCGGTGTATTAGAGAATTGATGGTACGGTTAGAGGGACACGTCTTGTGTTCATGGAAATAGTCATAGATACGAGTCTAATACTTTCCACCTTTTTGATCTTTGTCGATGACTGGATCCAAGCTTACATTCAGCCACGCTAAAACCAAAACCTCATCTTTCTGGTCACTGAAATTTTTTGACCTCTTGTGGTTATGCCTTGCAGAGGACGCTGTTGGATTAACTTGCATTGATTGTGATTGTTGGTCAGCATAGGTGTGGCCATAATTATCCAAATCACCTACATTAGTTTCATCCATCATCATGTTGGAAAAAAAATTCATTTTCTGCAAGCATAAGAAAGAATAAGCACAGAAAACAACTTATTATGTTCATGTCAGAATCGACAGTTGATGCATCGAATTTGATTGGAAAAGGTAAATGAAATCAGCATTGCTCCTTGCCAATGTGATGGAGTGACAAAAAAGTGCCCCTAGAAACTAAGAATTTCGTTTGTATTTGATTTTGCATGCATCCATTCCTTCTGAAACGTAAATGTTTCAAGCAAAAGAACATTAGTACACTGCTTGATGTTTAATCTCACCATATAGTTACATGGAGGTAAACAATTTATATTCAGCACCAGTAAACTAGAGCAGATTATTTAAACACTAGTAAGCCAAAATGCTGACTGGTTGCTAATCGCCATTATATGTCTAAGCCAACCGCAGGTTAATTTAGAGAGTTCAAGGATGGCCTTGCTTGTTTAGCCCTCTGTTTATCAATTCTCTAACTATCAATTCTATAACTTTTCCCATTGTAGATGTATGCTTTGAGAAAACATTGAAACTAATTTGTGAAGTGTCAGAACTTAGAACTATATTACTCAATTTATTATCACAACACTACCTCAGAAATTTCCATTGGCAACTAGGGATTTCTCAATTTATTATCACAACACTATCTCAGAAAAAAATTGGCAATGCTTCAATGAACTCACTACAGCCAGTACAAATCAAATCATCTCAGCTGTAACATCACTGTTGTTGTATGCTCCCCAAAAGTATTGCTGACGTGATCCACAAATATATTTTGTCACTAATTCTAAGGATGTACATTTGGGGTTGGGACAAGGTCAGTATTGACAAGCATTTGTAATCACATAACCCAATAGAATACTTGTGTAGTTAAGTCCTCTTTGCACAAACTTGCATATTCTCGGTTCATGTTCTTCAAGGTCAGAAAATTAGGAACTGAAGGAGCATATATAATGAACCTATAAAAACAACATTTGCCCTAGGGTGTGCATAAAAGAAATGCAGAGGGATAGCCCAGCTCATAAACAATGGTCCATCTTCTAGTAGTGACCCTGAAGACAATACATCACTAGTGAAATGGGCAGCTACTTGAATTCAGAAAGCACTAGAGTTGTTCCCTTCATTTTTGGCTACTAAATTAACAAGCAGACAACTGCCACATTGAACTACATAAGTCTTCCTGCCTACCTGATTTTGTTGAAAATTTTCTAACTGGTTAAACAAAATCAACTATGGAGTTCACAAACATTTCATTTTGCCATTGCCATACATGAACAGGTCGAATGGAATGGAGCATTTCATTTTGATCTAACTTATGATAGAGACTCCTAATGTAATGATAGAGCAACAAAATGATATTGGCATATACTAAATTGACAGATACTAAATCCGAGTTCAACATCTATTGATTCATACCATTGACATAATTGTTGCCATTGCCAGAGGTGTCATCGCTGGATGGATACGACACTACCCATTGGGTGTCCAAATCATCGCCGGTAAGGACAGGGTCGCCACTGCTGTTCCATTCACGAATGTGGTCGTCGTCGCGCCATTGAGGGGGCTGCCCGACGACGGACACCACACGACGATGAATCAATCCCCCGCTGCGCCTAAATTGCCCCGTCCCGGCAGGAGGTGGAACCCATGGTGGGCTCTCTATCTCCATTAATTTGTTCATCACCAGCTTTGAGTCGATCACCCCTCGGGTCTCAATCTTGTCGGCGTAATAGCAGCCGATCGACAGTTGCCCAAGCCCAAACTGTCTTCCAGCCGACATAGGGTAGTAAAATTCATAAGTCTTTATCACATTGCGGCCTTGGTGTACCCCAGTCGGCAAGATGCACGGAGTAAGCGCCTTGGTAAAAATTTCTCTACATCTGGGATATTTGTCTGAGTTGATCTCATCCAGATTTAGATCAATCAGCAGCTCGAATTTCATTCGGTCTTCATAGAAGAACCAAGTTCGATTACTTTTGGCCAGGCCATCGTAGAAGGAGATAAACCACTTGGCCAGCAGCTCATTTGATTGCCTTGATCTAGCGTGAGTGGCTGCGGCTTCCCCAAAGGGCAGACATCTCCTGGTAGCTACTTCATTTCCCTCATCGTCCTCAATCGACTCCAGGAGGGGGAAGCGGGCATCGGCTAGTCTCGGCCGACCAGATACTTTCTGCGTTAACAGCACAAGCCAGAGTTGCAGAAACCACCAAGGGCCTCCAGTGCTGATGGTTGCATCAGCTGCGATTTTGGATATGGCTTGGCTCAACATTTGATAAAGGTAGCTGAGGAGGAATTTGCCTAAGGGGAGTTTTTTCTTATCAACCAAGGCTTCAGCTAGTACTTGCCAGTTGGCTGTGG
Source organism: Oryza australiensis (assembly GCA_019925245.2). Taxonomy (NCBI): domain Eukaryota; kingdom Viridiplantae; phylum Streptophyta; class Magnoliopsida; order Poales; family Poaceae; genus Oryza; species Oryza australiensis. The sequence continues at coordinate 3,252,084 of JAIFGZ020000436.1, forward strand.
GACCGTAGCTTGATCCGCAAAATATGAACTTCTCCATCCACATCATCAAGAAGGCGGTGTGCTCTCTAGCATTAATCGGCCCAGTTCCCATATTCATGGCTACATACCCGTTCCAACCCCCAATTGTCTTGGTCTTAAAAGAAAACTGGCCCTTGTTGTTTAGTTGATTGGGGTTAGCCGATGACATGATGTCAAGTCCTGTTAGCATCAAGACATCGGCTAAGGTTGGAGTCATTGGGCCTTGCTGGAAAAGGAAAACATTCAGGGAATTGTTCCAAAAGTATGTGGTAGCCGACACTAACGGTTCATCCTTGGGCATGTCGGCTACCAAAAGGGATAGGCATTGGGCTATTCCGATTTCTTTCCAGTGACTCTGTTTGCTAGCCTACATCCTTTTGTACCATGACAGCCAAGATTTGTCAGTTGAAGGTCATGATTTAAAGGTGCTATTCCAGTGGCCTAGGTTTGGGTTCCTCATCCTGTAGGGCACTCTCTTGGTTTTGGCTATGATGAACTCAGTGGGATCCTTGTTGCCGATAGGCCCTAAGTAGTATCTTTTGTTGCTAATTAGGCTTGGAATTACTACTTGATGCGCGAGATGCTACAATCAGAAAAAGAGGCGGATTTTAGATTTGGAAAACCTAAAATTCGGACCTACGGCTAAAAAGCGGGAAAGGAAAAGGATTGGCCGATTGGGTGTACCTTGGGGAACTCGGTGGGAGAGGAGCCTGATTAGGCAGTGAGGGTTGTCATTGATGCGATTGAGGTCGCCGGAGAAAGGGGATCGCCGCGACGGAGTTGAGGAAGCCGAGGAAGTCACCGAAGAACTCGAGGGCGTTTGCTGGCTTGTGGATTGTGTTGATGGCGTGAGTTGTTTGGCGCGGAAAGGCGTTATTTAAAGGGTTTTCATAATGGCCGAAATAGACTCGACCTAGGGTTGTGCTGGAAATAGGATTGTACAAAATCTGCAACATTATCAATGCCGCGGACTTGGGGGCATGTGTTAATGACCAAATTTGGTAAGCAAATCCCCAAGTTTGAAGCAATGATTGAAGCGGAATTGGAGGAACGCATGATCTGTGAAAACAGAGACTGCATCGGCTGAGTCCGAATCGGCTATGGAGCCGGTCGACTGAGTCCGAGTCAGAACAGGATAGCCGATAGCCAATTCTGATTGAAGACCGAAGGAGGGGCTAATCCCGAAGGAAAGCTTAAGAGATAACTATTGGATTCGGTTTCCAGAGTGCTTCAAGGATGTTGCCATCTACAGATAAGGTCCTACAACGACAATTGTATCTTTAAGTTAGGACATTTTGTATAGTTTTCTTTATAGATAATGTCGGTTTGTTTATAGATAGTACCGGGGTTTCAGCCAGTCTTACCTGTTTTAATCATCTTTTATGTATTACTACTGTTAGATGAATTAGAACTGCCTTTTATATTAAGATCTTAATCTCCTTAAATGTGTTAAGTCCGGCATTAATCTGTTAAATCACATTAGCAGCCGATTGATCTTGGCTTAACACATTTAGTTCAGATTAATATCTTTTTTATAAAATATTACTAGACGATTTACATTAGATCTGCGACATCGGCTAGGTTATAAATATATATAATTATTATCCTAATATACTTTTGGATCTAAGTGATTTATACTGTCTCGATATGCTACTGATATATCCCAATCACTTAATCTAAATATGCTTTGGGATAGAAATTGTATATTTATTGATATCCATAGCCGATCGAGTAAGATCTAACCCTAACCAAATGCCTATCTTTTTATTTTCTTGTTGGTTACAGGATCAAACCAACTAGCATGCTCGTTCAATCACCAAAAGGCGACCAATTTTGGACCTGCACTGGAGTTAAGCAGATCTCCTAGGCCAGCACGTGGGAAAATTCTCATCAACAGTTACCGAAAGCCTATTATCATCATAAGGTTTTTGGATTGTTAGAAATTTTGGCCTATTTCGGTATATTTTAATTCCAGAATTAATCAGGTAAACAAGCAATATTTCTATGACTATAGTGAGTGAAACAAATAATGTGCATATGTTCATTTTTAAAAACTAATTTAATCATGAACAAAATGCAACAGTAGAAAATATACCATTTGAGGGGTTAGTGTCGGGGGTTACACTCGTACTGTCGGTGGCATTATTCACGCTGGCAGTGTTGTTATAGCTCGTGTTAGACATTCTTGATGTCTTGTTGATGTAGTGGTACAACGGATGACACAGTGACGAGTTGTTGCCGTGCCGTAGGCCACCGGGATGTAGCCGACATAGGCGTCCACCATGAACGTCCATCGGAAAGCAGTCGAGCAGTCGCGTTGATTGCTTCCCAAAAACCTTATCGCCTGTCTATCCCGAGCAGGATCGTAGCGACAGGCGTGGTTCCGGAGGCTCTACTCTCGCCAACAAAGTGCGCACAGTGCTAGTGATGAGAATGCAAGCAAAAGCAACATACAACAGAAGAGAGGAGAGGGTTGTGTGCTCTGGTGTGTTTTGAGAAGGAGCAGACAACATACGAGAGGAGAGAGTTGTGTGCTCTGGTATGTTTTGAGAAGGAGGGAGACTCTTTTTATAGGTGTGTAGGAGAGGATGAACCTGGACACCACGAATGTCATCAATGGTTGTGCATCAATGACCATCATGAATGACATCAATGGCTGTGCATCAATGGCCACCATGAATAGCATCAATGGTTGTACATCAATGACCACCATGAATGACATCAATGGATGTGCATCAATGGCCACCACGAGTGACATCAATGGTTGTGCATCAATGACCATTATCAGGCTGGTGTAATCACAGGCATCAATGGCCCGAGGACCAAGGACCGTGATAATTATCAGGCTGGTGTAATCATAGGCATCAATGGCCCAATGACCAAGGACCACGGCCACGTCTCGCCACGTCACGTCACGCTACGGCTCGGCTCGGCTTGGCGAGCGAGCGTGCGCATGTGGCCTCCTGTGACTCCTTTCTTAACCTATCAACAGGTCCACAATCAATTCATATTTTTAAGTTGATTTAATTTTTTTTAACTCTCCAATAAATATGGTCTCGGGATTTAATGGGTCAAGCCTAACAGTTCTCTGGTACCCAGTCAACTACCATAGCACTTCATGGCTGGTGTCAGCTCACAGCTTAATTTGGTCAATTATGTGCTGTGCCTCACAAAAATTTGCCGACACTTTTATAGCAAAACGAGATACGTTTATTCCATAATAAAATATTAATTCTTTGTCCAATATCATTTATCTTCCTTGCCTTCATGACCATCTGCACTCTGTGAAGTCTGAAAAGTTTGCTCTGTACATCATAGCCAGGGGCGAAGTTGACTACTTGAACTGTAATGTAATTACATATTAACGGTTATTCTCGACCCATCTATAAATCATTGGCCTTTACAATGTAAACCATCACCTGGAAACAAAATAAGCGTAGCACAGGGGTGACTGATTTTCTACACGATTCATGTGAATGGGATGCAGAGGGAATTTGGCTTGCAGATGCTTTGAGACGTGAAGCTCGCCGATGCCGACTCAGTGATCTTGTGATCCCTCACAGCGGACAGTTCAGTGTGCTTCAGCTCAACTGGTGTACGCAGCCTGCGTCTCGTCGCTTGAGCAAACCGGCCATGTCATGAAGGATCACTAGTACAAAGACCTTAAAGGTGCCGGTTGCAAACCTGGTATAAGTATCGGTTTCACAGCCGACACCAATTACTCGACATCTATATGCTAGGTCATTGGTGCCGGTTATAGAACCGGCACCTTTGTGCTCTCCCGATTAAAAAAAATGACTCATCGGCTCAAGCCGCCCCTAATTTCATCCATGACTCAAGCTGCCCCTAATCCGAAACATAACAGATCCATTAACAACAATTATACTTGACAGTAGATCCATTTCATCCTTACAGATCAACGACAACAATAATCCATTCCATCAACAACAAATCCATTCCATCCTTGAGGACAACCAACAAAATCAAGAACACACAATCAACCTTCATAGGAGGAGGACAACAAAATCAAGAAACAAAGCTAAGAACAATCAAGAACTGGTCGGGTCACCGCCGTCGGGATCCCTCTCCATGCGCCGCTCGGCCCCGCTATGCGCCTCCCGGCCCCGCCATGCCCCGCCCGTGGAAGCACCCGACGTCGGTCGATTCGCCGCCGCCGCTGCCTCCCCTCGCCAGATCCGGCGGAGAAAGGGCACCTCCACCACCGCCGCCGTCTCCCCTCGCCAGATCAGGTGGGGCAAGGGCACATCCACTGCCGCCGCCACCTCCCCTCTCCCGATCGGGTGGGGGGAGGGCTCCTCCACTGCCCTCCCGCCGCCTCACCCTCCCGTCGCCTCCCGCCGCCGCCCCGGCATCCCGCCACCTCGCCCCGGCCCCGACCTCCCGTCGCCTCGCCCCGCCGCCGGCCTCCCGCCGCCTCCCGTCACCGTCCCACCCTCTCGCCGTCTCCCGCCGCCTCGCCCCGGCCCCGGCCTCCCGTCGCCTTGCCCCGACGCCGGCCTCCCGCCGCCTCCCGCCGTCGTCCCACCCTCTCGCCGCATCCCTCCGCCGCACGGCCTCCCGCCATCTCGTCCCGGCCCCGGCCTCCCGTCGCCTTGCCGCGACGTCGGCCTCTGCCGCCTCCCCGCCGCCGCGAGTGAGAAGGGATGGGAGCCTCCCAGCCGGCCATGGTAGAGAGAGTGAGAAGAGATGGATGAGGAGAAGAGATGGATGAGAGTGAGTGAGTGAGAAGAGATGTGAGGGTGAGAAGAGATAAGGCTCAGCCCCGCGTCGGCTCGGCTCATGCTGTGATGGGTGTCGGTTTTTTATTAAAAACCAGCACCTATACGGTAGTGTCGGTTTTTTCTGAGAACCGACACCTATAATATATTATAGGTGTCGGTTTTTTTAAAAAAACCAACACCTATAGTATAGGTGCCTGTTTTTCTTTAGAACCGCTACCTATTGTTTTAATAGGTGTCGGTTTTTGTTGAACCGACACCTATTAGGTCGATACCTATGCATGTTTTTGTAGTAGTGGATACTTTAGTCACTACTACATAAAAGAATATCGATGTTGGTTGGAAAACCTTCACAGATGTCAAAATTCTTAACCGACACCCTACAAACGACACTGATGACTTCGATCATTGGTGCCGAGTATCCAACCGACACGAATGACTCCTAACATTCAGCACTGATGCCCCTAGGCGCAAAAAGATGATCCATCTCGACTCGAGCCAATTCTTCGATTGCACAAACTAAATCCTAATCACAAATGCTATCACATCCCATAATCTGAGTTCATCATATCTTAGAACCCCAAGTTCATTCATTCACATGTGAACATAAAAAAGATCACAAATCCAACTTAATGTAGAATCATGTAATGATTAATCTTGGTGATGAACAATTGTCAAAAATGAGTATTTGTTGAAAATACGATGAACGCACTGGGTGGCCGGTCAGAACAGGCAGGAGGCACTGGTCATACCGGAGATGTGTGGCCGGTTTGACCAGGTGGCCCGATGGTCTGACCGGGTAGACTTCAAGTTGAAGTCGGTTTCGGATTGTTTTTGTGAAAATTTTAGATTGTTTCATGTTTATGACTTCTAGATGAGTTGATGCGAACTTGTATTAAGATATGGAGTTTATTTGTTGTTTATGTGAAAGTTTTGCTTGAGGTCATGGAAGTATAGCCGGTGATGGATCAGAACTAGACTTAGGAGAAGTTGAGGTCTAGATGGTCGAGATATCAAACGGGATGCTCAGGCTAGAGAACAATGCACGTGGAGGTGAAGGTTTTCATATGGCATAAACGTGATGTTGTGTGCATGTGGAAAGAGGAGTCAAAATTGAATTGGAGTCCAAGTTTGTGAAGATTGAAGTGTGGAGTTGTATGGGGATGTTGTTTTCTTGGTTTGATAGGTTTCTTATATGATAAAGAGTCTTAGTTTTAAATTGTTTCTTGGCTATGAGTAGCCACGTTATGGGTATAAATAGAAGAGGGGTTAAGGTTAGAAGGATATCGACTTTTTAGGAAAGAAAATTTAGGGGTTTGCTTCGAGGCTTCAATTTTAGTTCGTGAGTTGAGAGCGGAGTGTTTTATATGCACTTTATAAACACATATTGATACAATAAAGTTGATCTACTTTTGAGAGTTTTATCCATACGTGTTTTTCCAGATCTCGATAGTTAGACCCGCTAGGAGACAACGGTCAGACCGACCAGAGGCATCAGTCCGGTCAGAATGGTGGCGGCAACAGACGACGGCGGCTAGAAGGGTAGTTGGACCAGCGCATCTACATTGGTCAGACCGACGGCAAGGGCATGGTCAGACTGATCTCCATTGAATTTGAGGGTAACTTTTATTTTTGCTAAAAAATTTTAGTTTTTGGTGTTTCAACCATTCACCCCCTCTGGTTGGCTTAGTTTTTGTATTCTATCCTAAAAGTGATATCAGAGTCTTGTTTTCTTGTTTAGATCTTTATCTTTTTTGAGTTTTAGCCATGGCAAATAAATTTACAACTAAGGGGGTGTTTGGTAGTGCTCTAGATCTTGGATCCTGGTGGAGTGGAGCTGGAGCCCTACCAAACGCTCCAGCTCCAAACAGATCTGGATGGAGCACTTCAACAAAATGAACTAGCAAGGTGAAGCTGCTTTCCACTAGCTCCAGACTCCAGATCCAGCTAGAGCTAGAGCTTGGAGTTGGAGCCCTACCAAACACCCCCTAAGCCACATGTTTTAGATGGACTTGTTTTTCCTATTGGTGCAAAAAGATGCAAGCTTATATGATGGCTGAGGATTATGATATTTGGCTAAAAGTTGCAAATTGTTATGAAACTTCTGCTCAGATCAATATTGTCACTTTAAAAACTGATTTTGGAAATAATTGCAAAGCTCGTAATATTTTGCTTAACGGAATTCCGCGATCGGGTTTTGATCTTGTTTCTCATCCTTAAACTGTGCATGAGATTTGGAAGGCTTTAACTAATTTTCACCAAGGGACTTTCAATATCAAGGAACTGCGCAAAGATGTTTTTAAAAAGGATTACATGAAATTTGAGATGAAATCTAGAGAGGCTTCGGATGATTATCTTACACGTTTTAATAAAGTTTTGAGCAATCTTAGATCTATTGATACATCTTATGACATAAATTATTCTCAATCTTAGGTTTCTTGGCACTTTTTCAATGGTCTTGATATGCCAATTTGGGAGATGAAAGACACATCAATTCAAGAATCCATTGACATGTATGTTTCGACTTTGGATTCTATTTACACCAAGCTTAAAACCCATGAGATAAAATATTCTTTCCCGCAAGATTGATTCTAAATCTAGTGCTTTGGTGTCTTCTTTGAGTTTTTCTGTTGTTGTTTCTTCTTCATCATTTTTAACATTTTTAATACCATGTCCGATGATCAACTCGAGCAACTCGAGGAGGAGGACTTGGTTTTGATTACTAACAAGTTTTCTTGAGATCTTGGAAAATTTGAAGAACATGAAGCGAGGTAGACCCGTTCGATGTTTTGAGTGTGGTGAGTTGAACCACATCAAGTTCAATTGTGCTAACCACAAGAAGGCGATCAAGGAGGAAGAAGTCAACAAGAATGACAATAAGAAGGAGAACAAAAAGAGTCGCAGATAGAGGCTAATCCGAGAACTGATTGAAACCCTTTGACAGTGATGAGTCGGAGCCTGAAGAAGGGAGCAAAGCAAAAAAGTAAATTGTTAATTTAGCTTTTATTGGTCACAAGTAGGCTCTGATGTTGATGAATCTGATAGTGAGGAAAAACTTAGTTATGATCAATTAGATCGTCCTGCTTTTAAATTTGCCGAGAAACTTAAAACATGTTCTAATTTGCTTAATGGGAGTGATCACATTATCGAGATTCTAAAAGCTGAAATTGATAGATTGGTTCCTAATGATAATAATTGCAAATCGTGAAGCTTTATTTTCTGAAATTACTTCTTTGCGAGATGTCAATTTTGCCAATTGCATGAGATTGAAATCTGAGATTGAAAAAACCAAAAATCTTGAGTCTTCTTTTGCTCTTGGATTTTCTTTGCATGCTCGTGTTGTTAATGAATTGGCTTTGATAAAGAACATTTTGAAAAAATATAAAATTGTTTTTCGTGCAAGTTCTTTGTTCAATGTTTTAAGTACAAAAGGATTAAACAACACAAAGATGCTTTGGTTTCTCAAAATTTCTCAAAGTGTTTTTTGAATGAAATAAAATTAAAAGATGCACTTGGACGTGTTGAACTTTTGCAAAACGATTTTGAAACCCATGAAGTGCTTTATTGTCCCAAGTGTTGCAAGAACAAAGGTGTTTTCGCTGATTGTGAAAATTGTGTAAAATTGACAAAAGAAGTTTCTTATTTGAAAAGTCTTTGGAAAGATTTTATGATGGTAAAAAGAAACTTAATATGATTTTGGATCAATCATAGTGAGCACTTGCAATCAGGGTGTAGGTTTTGATACTAATGCCTATTTTACAAATCACCAACCCATCGTTTGAGCACAAAACACAAATCAAAGAAAACAATTTTTAAATCTGCTGGGATTTTGCCTTCTCTTTCTTCCACAATTCAAGAAACAAAGTCTTTGATTACAAAACCATCTACTTCAAAAACTTATCGTGAGAAGTACACTTGCTCTTTTTGTGAAAAAGATAAACATTTGGTTGGTTTTTATTTTAGACTTGTTCATAAACAGAGAAAGAAAAGAGAAATTGCTTTTACGACACAAAGATGGCAAAAATCTGGTTTTGATTCGAGGAGCATGGTCAGACCAACATTGACTAGTTGATCAGACTAGCAAGGGTCAGCCTACAGGTTACCCGACGGTCAAACTATTAATGCCAAAATTTGGTAAGCCCCGAAGTCGTCATCGGTCAAAAGTTAGTATCGACTTCAGAGTCCTGGAATTGGCCGATGAAAATTATCAGTCGTTAGTAATCTAATTCTTAGTAGATCCGGTTAATTAATTAAAGAAAGTTTATCTAGAAAAGGCCGAGTTCAAGAAAGATGCGACATGGCAATAAATATATTAATTATGCATCAACACCACCTGCCCCCGAGGCTGCCAGATCTGAGCGCCGGCGTCGCCCGCTCCCCGGCTGTTCCCGAGGTGCTTGCTCCCCGCCACTGCTCTAGATCGAGGAGGGGAGAACAAAATGAGAGAAGGAGAAAGTGGAGAAGGGAAATGAGAGGAACGGATAAGGGAATGAGAGAAAGAAAAAGGTGGAGAGGAGGAAAAAAGGGCATGTGGAGAGCCGATGCACGGACAAAAAAAGTGAAGTAGTAGCTGTCGCGTTAACTACAAGCGAAGGAGAGAAATGCCCACATGAAAAAAATTAATTTTAACATGCAGTCTTCTTAAGAGTCTCGTTGCGAAATAAACTTATTATCGTAGGTATGCCTATTAAGTGGCCGTTTGTGAAAACACATGTTATCAGCAAGCCATGAAACCACCCACGGGAAGCGATTTTTTGCACGTAAAGATAGTTACGGTTCACCTGAAGCCTGAAGGGTGTTTCGTCTAAAAAATCAATTATATAGCACTGAACACTACCAAAAAAATCACGTGCTTGTTATAGGGTGATAGTCATATGGTATAGGGCTTGTATATATAGTTCAACGACAAGGTAGCACTAGTACAGAATGTGTAATAGGTGGCGGTTCGGAACCCCCAATAGGTATCGGTTTTGTACCCGACACCTATTGGTCGGCACCAATGATAAGAGTTATTGGTGCCGGTTCTTCACCCGACACCTATTGGGCCAAAAAAGTGTCGGTTTTTATTGAGAACCGACACCTATTCGGAGTAATAAGTGCCGGCGACTATTGAAAACCGGCACGTATTATGATATAATAGGTATCGGTTCTCAATTGCAAACCGACACTTATTTGGACTAATAGGTGTCGGGTCTAGTTTCCAACCGACACCTATTTGGGATGTGCCGGTTTTTGTTTGAGACCGACACTTATTTGGGATAATAGGTGTCGGTTTTTGTTTGAGACCGATACCTATTGTCGTAATAGGTGCCGGTTTTTGTTAAAAACCGATTCCTATTTTCTTGAACGTACAAAAAAAATTATATTTAGCATAAATATTCCTCCATACAGGCACACAACAAGCAGACACAAAACATTTGAATTCCCATAGCAGGTCACATTTTGCAATGGTTCATACATCAAACATTATCACAGCTCATAGAAAAACAGCAGCTGCCAAGCATTGAGTCAGATCCATGCAAACTTTGCACATGTTTTCAACTTACAGATAATCATGTTTTCAACTTTGATACAACACATACATGATCTCAGGTACACAGCAGATCAGGTTTAGGAGATTATATATATAAGCACCATGTATGGAAAAGCTTAGACAGAAGCATCAAGTGGGCTTCGAAAAACAGGTAAGAAATCTTGTTGCCTTGGTGTGTAACATGCAACATAGCTGGACATGTGGATCCAACTTGAATACTAGTTGATAAGAACAATCTCACACTCATTCTCATCTCTCTCTCTCTGCAGAAACACACATGGAGAGAGTGCAGTCCCAGAGACAGTACAGCACACAATGTTGGTGAAGGGAGGCATAGCTGCACAACAACTACCATCTATGGTGGGGGCCAAGTTGAATATGAGAGCTGACACTCTGCATGAAATATCTTAGCATGATAATATGTTATCATATAAAATGTCCTACACCCACTCCTTTTTTTAAAATCTACCCACACCAAAAAAATGTTTAATTTGTAACAAAACGGAAGGAGGAATTGGCACCATATGATATCAGTATAGGACTGTGCTTTGAATGTATGAATATCGACTTTACTAGCTAGATGTCCCTCAGTGTTTATTATGCACCAATAAATTTATGGAAGGTAAAGTTGGTGATAATATCACAGACAGTCAGGGGCTTGGGGCTATACATCATTATCGGAAGCTTCCAAGGAATAATTAGGTTATCAATAATGCCTGACTGGCGTTTTCAATCTCGTGACATAGATTATATACATCATTATCGGAAGCTTCCAAGGAATACTACATTTGTCTCTTCTGTTTGATCTTAGCTAACACTAGGGCCGCTAGCCTCAAGGAAACGCACTCATGAAACGTGATATGCGCCAGTCTCGGGGATGACATGTTCGAAGATGAACCCGCAGAGTTGTTCAGCGAGGGCGAAGCAAACATGTGGCAACAACTTACTTGTTGGGAGCTTAAGTTTCTGCAAATGAAAATTGAATATGTGAAAACGCACTATGAGTTTAGAAACGCGTATTTCCGTCTTAAAAAAATTGACGAACCTCCGCATCTGTAATGTTCCAGTTGTCGATCTCCATGAAAGTCCACATAAATTTCATCGTGTAGAACCCACATGTGCTCGTTCCTTGATCTTGACGTTGGCACCAAGGGTGGCAGGTTACCCGGAATGTATTTGAACAGGGAGCGTGTCGAATGCACTTCTTCTTATACTTCACTAGTGTCTTATTGAGGATGTCAATTACGGATTGGAAATCTTCTCGCGGTTTCCTCAATCCATCCGAACGAGAATTTTGGAATCATTTAAATGGATCACAAGAAGGATCCAAGTGGTTCCTACATACAAAGGGACAGGGCAATTAACACCGAGTAAAGACAAATGGTATGTGGAACGATACGCCTCACTTACTTAAAGTTGTAGGGCGAAGAATCGTATTCATGTCCCGAAGCTTCACAAAGGAGCTGTACAGGTAGTCCAACACCATTTTTTGGGACGTTGGGCCTCCATCAATCTGATTTGAATTGACAATCGTGGATCGAGGAATGCTAGTTTGTTACAAGTCGCTCTACATTCAAGCGTCCCCATTCGCATAAGGAAACAAGTTAGACAACTTACAAAGGCTAATAAGGGTATGAACTTAGAAATACTAGCTAGGGATTCGAGTATGCTTACAATGCCCATATTTGAAGCATAGATACGTCTAGCTCCCTCATTGTATAGCTGAAATAGTTCTTCAAATGGGACCCAGATTACACCATCGTCGTGATGAAAGTCCTCGTTCTTGTAAAAGACACCGAACGTCTCCTTACCCTCCTTTGCCATCCGTAGGTACCACTCTTCTACCCTTCTCATCTGAGTGCAATTTGCAATGACGTTGCGATATTCGTCGGTGGTCAAAGGACCACCTAACTTGAACTTAGCTGCCAAAGGTGCCTTCGGAATATTCTCCACATCAAACAAACTCTTCAGCCCTGCACTTTGGAGAAATTCTTTCTCATTCTTCTTGGTGTCTTTTGTGAATTGAGCCTTCGAAAAATCTTGCAATTTCTTTTTCTCGGATCGTGCGTTGAAAGTCCGAAATAGGTTGCTTCGGGCTGGTGGCCTTGCCATACGAATGAAGTGGTCCTGTACTTGAATTGACACTTTCGGAGATGGCTCCGACTTTGTAGATATAGTCGCTTTCTTGGCCTTCTTAAGGGTCGATGGTTCAGACATATCTGTAGATTTGCAAAGTCGACCCCTCTTTTTGGGCTGGTCATCAGGAGCTCTTTGTGCCGGCGGAGGAGACAGGCTCTTACGTGGCAACGGTGGTGGAGTTGGCATTCTCTCGGGGAGACAAAGGCCCGCTAGAGCTCGACCCGCCATCGCTTGGCTCGTCATCACCATCTCTGAAGGAAAGACAATGAACCTCTTGCGCCACACGATGACGTTGTGGATAGCTTCTCCAAGAGTGTTCACCCCTTCCTCTGGAGGAAATTCAAGCTGGATGGCCCTATATCTGCTTGACACGTCCTCCACTTCAACCCTTGAGTAGCCAGTTGGTATTGGATTACCGTGTATCCTTCCTCCCTCCACTACAGGATGTGCCATACCGCGTGCCACCTCTATAGTGAGGTTTTGACTCTGCAGTGGCACATGCAACCTACATGCAGTACGTTCTGTGATTGCGTCCACAGGGTGACGAGTCGTCTCCGGTTGTCCAACGGCGGTCGAACGGCGGATGTCGCTGGAGGACGGCGGTCGTCGGACGGCGGATGTCGTCGGACGGCGGAGGGCGGGCGGACGGCGGATCTGGACGACAGCGGCGCTGGACAGGTCGAAGGCCGACGGAGGGTGGGCGGGCGGACTTGGACGACGACGGCGCTGGACAGGTCGGAGGCGGTCGGAGGGTGGGCGGGTGGCTTAGCAGCAGATCTAGACGCACCGAGGAGGCGGCGAATCTAGAAATATATAGTAACTTGATAAGTGTCGGTTCCCCATAACAAACCGGCACCTATTTGAATAATTAGGTGCCGGTTGTTAGTTAGAACCGGCACCTATTGTTTTAAATAGGTGCCGGTTGATATATACAACCGGTACCTTTTTGGATAATTAGGTGCCGGTTTTTATTTATAACCGGCACCCATTTTATCTTTTCCCTTCATCATTAAATGCATGCACCTGATATGTATGCATCAATTGATATGTATGCTACCATTGGTTCTATAATTTAATTTGTCTGTCCACATGAGACGACTTTAAAGGGTTATTTACAATAGGTAGAGAGAACGGGACTGCATGCAAATATATTCATTCAGTTTCAAAATTACAGATTCATGTTTGTTACAATCAAATTCCAACTTATAAGTTGATTACTATTACTCCTTCTTCATGATCAATGCGAACATATGGGGCTTTCTCCCCTGCTTCGTCTTCATCTCCATCTTCTTGACTTTCTTCACCTTCGTCTACGTCTGTTGCAAAAGGTGGTAACTCGTCAACTTGATCGTAGCCTTCCTCATTGGTGATATTCTCAACTCCAACAATGTTTCGCTTTCCATTGAGAACTACGTGGCGATCAGTCACCGATGAAGGATCCTTGACATAGAATACTTGTGTTACAGAGTTTGCGAGCACAAAAGGTTCATCTTGATAACCCACATTGTTTAGGTCCACGATGAACATCCCGTACTTGTCAATTTTCAAACCACTAGGAATTTTGACCCATTGACACTGGAAAAGTGGTACCTTCACGGTCCATACTCAAGCTCCCGCATTGCCTCTATATACCCGTAGTATGTTTGTTTTACCCCATTACCGTCGAAGGCATCTATACGGACACCACTATTCTGATATTTGCTCTTGGCATCCTGCGTTCTCGTGTAAAATGTATACCCATTAATATCATACCCTTGGAATGAATGAATAGTGCTCGCAGGCCCTCGGGACAAAACGTACAGCTGGTCACTATCAGGATTCGCAGCCATGATATGCTTCTGTAACCAATCACCGAAATGCAGTCTATGCTGCTTAGCGATCCATGCTTCTGATTTGCCTGGGTTCTCGGTTCGGAGTGAGTTGTAATGCACATCAACAAATGGAGCTACCAAGGCCGACTGCTCGAGCACTGCGAAATGTGCTTGCCGTAGTGTTTCAAGGCTAGGAGCGAATATTGCTTTATGCCCTAAAGTCCCTTTCCCAAGTAGCATGCCCTCGTGTCGGGACATTGGCACACCAATGGGACGTAGATCCATATAGTCAATGCAAAACTCAACCACCTCCTCTGTTGCATAACCCTCTACGATACTCCCTTCCGGTCGAGCTCATTACGCACATACTTTTTATGATCCCCATGAATCTCTCGAAAGCCCACATGTTATGAAGATAAACCGGGCCGAGAATCTTTATCTGTTTCACGATATGTATCACTAGGTGAACCATTATATCAAAAAATGATGGTGGAAAACACATCTCGAGTTGGCAAATGGTCACAATTACATCTGCCTGGAGCTTGTCTAGTGTGGTTGGATCGATCACCTTCTGATATATAGCATTGAAGAAAGCAACTTTATGATTGGGTTTCGCACCCTGTCTGGCAAGATGCCTCTAATCGCAACAGGGAGTAGTTGTGTCATCAGCACGTGACAATCATGTGACTTCATGCCCACTATTTTCTTCTCTAATGTTGACAAGTCTTTTAACGTTAGCGGAGTAACCAGACGGGACTCGGACACTCTGTAGGCACTCCAACAGGCTGATTTTCTCGGCGACACTGAGGGTGTAGCACGCGGGAGGGAGGTATTGTCGGCCATTGGGACATTCTTGAGGATGTAGCTCGGACCTGATGTTCATGTCTACGAGGTCTCTTCGGGATTTCAACGTATCCTTTGTCTTGCCGGTATGTTCAGCAGTACTCCCATCAAACTCTCGCATACATTTTTCTCAACGTGCATCACGTCGATTGCATGACGGACATCCAAATCTTTCCAATACGGTAGTTCCCGAAGATAGATTTCTTCTTCCAAAGAGGCTTCTCACCACCCTTGACCGCCGCACGTGTATTGCCATGCCCCTTACCAAATACATGTTCAATATCTTTTACCTCTTCAAAAATATCTCTGCCTGTACGATGTATCGGAGCTGTCCCCTTCTCCACTGTGCCTCGAAATCTCTTCTATTGCTATGATACTGGTGACCGACAGGAAGAAACCTCCGGTGGCACATGTACACGTCTTTCCAGTACCTCGCCCACCGCTTGCCGTGTCCCGCATGCACGCACACATGCACAACCACCTTTCACCGTTTGTCCGATGTGTTGCCAGCCGCAAGGTAATCTTGAATGGTAACTAACAATATTGCCCTTAAGGTGAAGTACTCTCTTTTGTAAGCATCCCACATCTGCACTCCCTAAACCCATAGTAACTGAAGATCATCTACTACTAGTCTGAAGTAGACATCGATATCGTTGCCAGGTTGCTTGGGCCCTTGGATTAGCAGTGGCATCATGATATACTTGCGCTTCATGCACAACCATGACGGAAGGTTGTACATAACAAGTGCCACTGGCCATGTGCTGTGCCGACTGCTCATGTCACCGAATGGATTCATCCCGTCTGTGCTCAGCCCAAACCTAACATTCCTTATCTCGCGAGCAAAATTTTTGTACTTTCTATCTATCTTTCTCCATTGAGACCCGTCGGCGGGTGCCTTATCATCCCATCCTTCTTACGTTCTTCGACGTGCCACCGCATCATCTTTGCATGCTTTTTGTTTGCATACAGGCGCTCAATCCGAGGGATTATAGGAAAATACCATACAACTTTAATGGGCACTTTCCTCTTCTTTAGGACGGGGCCACCGCTGTCATCATCGGCATCGTCGTCGTTACCTCCACCCTTATACCGCGGTGCTCCACAAACTGGACATGCATCCATGTCTGCGTGCTCACCCCGGTATAGGATACAGTCATTTCGACATGCGTGAATTTTTTGCACCTCCAGCCCGAGTGGACAAACAACCTTCTTTGCTTGATATGTCGTTTCTGGCAGTACGTGACCCGCTGGAAGGAGGTCTCCGATCAATTGTAGAAGCTCGTGAAGCTCTTGTCGCTCCAGCCGTTTGTTGATTTCATCTCGCAACAACGAGAGGACGACGTGTAATTTGGTGTGCTCCTCGTTGCAACCTGGATAAAGCGGTGTTTTTGAGTCCTCCACCATGGCTTTAAACTTCTCGTATTGTCCGTCATCGCCGTAGGCTGTCTCTCCATCCCGCAACATCGATCCAACCCATCCGATTCGTCATTGTCGGATTCACCTTCGTCGCAGGTAACTCTACATTGTCTTCATGCATTGCATCGCCATGATTGTCCACACTTGTCATTCTCATCTTCACCGTGATTGTCCCGACATGTGTGATTACGCATAAAACCTCTTGTTAGCAGATGCTCGTGAACTTGTTTTGCGGGAAACTGTCTCTCCTTCCTGCAATCAGAACATGGACAATGCAAATATTCTGTCATGCTCAACGACCGGGAACTCGTGGCCCCGATCACGAACTTGGTTACTCTCCTGGCATACTCCAAGGTACCCCGCTTCGCATCGTTCATCCCTCCTTCATCCATCGGTCCTACGAGAATTTTTAAAAATGTGACGTCTTCATATAAATGACATTATTTTATTTTGGTTACATAACTCTACGGTGATAGTCTCTTCAAAGTTGACAATCCGAAATACTTTGAATTAAAGAAAAAGACACAAATGACATAAATGGTGTCATTCATCTACTAACATATACACACAAATCACAAAAGAATATCATAAAGAATCACTACACAAATAATAAACAACTAAAATATACTAACCTTTAATTTTTTTGAAAATTTTTGGCAAAACTTTCCCCCCTCTGTTTCGTTCTACACATGAAGACCGAATAAAAATGGGCTAAGTGGCTGAAAGGTGGTATTTATAGGTGGTCGAAATATAGGTGTCGGTTTTTAACAACAACCGACACCTATATTACGAAGCTTACAGCGTAAGAAACCTTATAGGTGTCGGGTGAAGCGCAAAACCGGCATCTAAAGTATAAGTGTCGGTTTTTACTATTGAACCGACACCTATTTAGGACAAATAGGTGCCGGTTCCATTTAAGAACCGTCACCTATACTATAGATGCCGGTTTTACTACTCACCCGACACCTATTTCGCACTATAGGTCGCGGTTATTAACAAGAACCGGCACGTATTCTTTACATGCTACCTATATGTATTATAGGTGCCGGATTTGTTTTAACCGGCACCTTTTGGGGCGACACTAATGAGCTTTTTTGCAGTAGTGTAGGAGAGCATTAATTAGCCATAGCATTATCCTGAGAGGCGGAGAGCCAAGCGTAATGACTCCATCCATACCGCCCAAATCATTCTTGCCACCCTCAAGGCCCCAAAACATTCCAATCCGTGTGGGTTTGCTAACATGAATCAATTTATACCCGTTCACAGTTTGCAGCTTGCACGTGTATAGTACACAGCACCGAACAGTAACTTCACATGCCGCCGTAAAAAATGACACCGTTCGTGCATGAGTTGCAGTGCAGACACAGTTGGGTGTCTTGGTCCATGTGCATATTCTGGAGTATATAACTTCATGTATAGGTAGGCAGCTAGCCCATGAAAGGCTGAAATCTGTTGCATTAGTTCTATCAGACATATATTAGAATACTTGTCCAACTTCACTGTTTTTTGGTCCGAAGAAGAGGTAAGAATGGCCGGGCGATCTTCTTGGTCTGACTGAGAGGAGAGTGCGGCATCAATTGAAGCTGCGAGTGCTGAAAGTGTGTGTGCGCACATGTGTGGAGGTTTTTGGGAATGGGATGCATAAGGAACGCGGGCA
Organism: Oryza australiensis; assembly: GCA_019925245.2. Taxonomy (NCBI): domain Eukaryota; kingdom Viridiplantae; phylum Streptophyta; class Magnoliopsida; order Poales; family Poaceae; genus Oryza; species Oryza australiensis. The sequence goes on from JAIFGZ020000436.1 coordinate 3,270,240, forward strand.
CACCTTTGTCAGTCCTTTATTGTGTATTAACCACGGTGGCGCTAGCGACGATGTGGTCTTGTTCGACTCGGCATCGCTGTCTCGATCGCATCAAACACTGCCGTCTACTGAATATGGAGTCGTCGTTTGTCATGGTGTGCTTACCGGCTCTGCCTGCTCAGTCCTCCAGGACGGGCCTAGCAAGGGTGATGTATTGTGGGCCGCTACCGAGCTCGCTGTCCTGCTTGAACGACTCATGGTGTGCTCCTTGGTCAATGGTGAGCTGATCGTCGACTTCATTTCTTCGACAAGCAGAATGGTGTTGGACACGGTTCACTAAACACTAGGAACCACAAATAGAATAGTGTCTCGTCGAAAATATGACGCATCTTTTCAAATCACGGATGGATTTGTTCTTGTGCATGCTAGTTTAATTTACGCATTTAAGCGTGTGCATCATATAAATTTCGGTTCATCGCCAAAGTTATGGTTCTCTTTTGAAAACCCATCTAATTTAAGAATTATTCGATTATGTAATTCATGAACACTATCATTAATCATTTACATGACGTTTCTGGTGCCCGTGCTTAACATGCATGGATATGGACGTATTATTAAAAAACGATTTCCGAAGACATCTATGCTTAATTTCTATAGGTGGATCATAAAAAAATCTGACGGTGATAATAACGGGGTCATTTGATCCAAAAACTGCTACTTTTACTAGCATTCCAACTAAGAAGTCGCATATAAAAATAGGGGGCCAACTACGACGCTGCACCAGCCCTAGCATGACCCAACAATGACCCGTTTCAACTGAACTGATATATGCACAACTATAAATTTATCGTCCAGGTCCATATCTCTACGAACAATTATACCTTTTCATGTTTTTACTACGAGAGATAATAGTATAAACAGATTTGGTAGTAAAATACTACGGAACGATCGATAGTATTTTACTAGTTTGTGGTTAGGGGTAATTCTAACCGTTTTTTCTTTATTGTACAATCAGTCACCCGTGTTGTAGCTCCTGTCGTTCCTTCATAGCTCCGCACGCGCCTGAAGTCCTGCATGCACGAGCTCCTCCATCAACGCCATCGCCGCCACCGTTCATTCTCCCCTGTCGCCTCCTATGTCCATGGTCGCTGCTATTTGATTCGATTTCCCTATGTCAATGATCCAATCGCTCGATCTCTGCCTGGTGTCCACAACCACGACCCTAGCTACCGCTGAATCGGTTTATTAGGGTGTGGTCAATTTCGGGTAGCCGATCTACAATTTGATTCATCTCAAACTTGTTTGCACTCATATGTGATTTTTTTCATAAGTGGTACTATAAATTGCTTCACCATTACCTACACAGATTGGCGTTATACAAGTGGCAGTTAATTCGGAGTGAAGAGTGAGATCACCAGGAATACTGTTGCCAAGCACAAGCTGTGCGATTGCAACATCATCAACTTTCTTCCCTTGTATTTGCGATGGCCTCAACTGAACGTGTAGTCCAGGGAGTAGTTGGACGTCGTCGCTCGTTGGCAACGTAACTAGGACTGAGACCCTAGGACTGGAGGGAGCCGATGTTGGCCCTGGTTAGGAACACTCTCACACTCACAAACACAAATGCCGGCGAGGGAGATGATGCACAGTGGATTTTACAACGATGAACGCTGTGGAGCCGATCGCGCCTGTATCTTGGCACTCTATTAATCACTGAACCTGGCAAACAACACCGAGGAGCACAAGATACATATAGGTCGGAAACACCACGATGCTAACCTGGTTGAGTTATGATGCAAATTCATTCATACACTATAAAGACCACTTCGGACGAAGCGAAGCGAATGCCCGTTGCCGAAGGCTTGGGCCAGAGCGCTCTTTATGGTTTTACCCCTATATATACTTTTTGTAAACCGTCAGTTGGAATATGAGATCGAGATCATTGTAAATCCTCAGCATTTGTAACCTCATCCGATATAGTGAAGATTTGCTGGCTGACGCCTACGGTTTTTTCCTCCTGCCTTAGGAGGGTTTTCCACGTTAAATCTTGTGTCTCCTGTGATTGATCTATTGTTATCTTCATCGTTATCTACTGATCGTTTTATAACAAGTGGTATCAGAGCACTGTTTTTCAGATTAGGGTTTCGCGATGGCATCGATGAAGTTTGATCTAACGCTGCTGGACTAAAAGACGAGATTCTTGCTGTGGCAAGTTAAGATGTGAGCTGTTCTGCCACAATCTTACGATCTTGATGAGGTGCTGGATAGCTTCGGGAAGAAAAAGAAGGATGAATGGACCGATGAGGAGAGGCGAAAGGATCGTAAGGCTCTGTTGCTGATTCAACTTCATCTATCTAATGATATTTTGCAAGAAGTGGTGTAGGAACGATCTGCTGCAGAACTTTGGCTCAAATTGAAATCGATCTGCATGTCTAAAGATCTAACCAGTAAGATGCATATGAAGATAAAGTTGTTCACGCACAAGTTGCAGGAGGGTGGTTCAGTTTTGAACCACATATCAATCTTCAAGGAGATCGTTGCCTATCTAGTGTTGATGGAGGTAAAGTGATGATGAAGATTTTGGTCTCCTACTGTTATGCTCACTGCCTAGTTTGTATGAAAATTTCCGTGACACCATACTGTTAAGCCATGATGAACTAATCCTATTGGAATTTTATGAGGCACTCCAGACTAGGGAGAAGATGAAAGGTATGGTTTAGTATGAGGCATCGTCTTCCAAGGGTGAAGCATTGCAGGTTAGAGGCAGATCTGAGCAGAAAACCTACAACGTGACAAGAGTTAGAACGGTAGAGGCCGTTCAAAGTCCAGAGGTAAGAAGCTCTGTAAGTACTACAAGAAGAAAAATCATTTCATTGAAGATTGTTGGAAGCTGCAGAATAAAGAGAAAAGAAAAAATAAATCCGATGGTAAGGCCTCTGTTGTCTCAGGTGAAAACTCTTGTGTTGCTGGCCATCATGAATGGATACTTGATACCACATGTTTGTTTCATATCTGCATTAACATAGATTGGTTTAGTTCTTACAAATCTGTGTAGAATGAAGATGTCATGCGCATGGGAGATGATAACCCACGTGAGATCATGGGCATTGGCTCCGTTTAGATCAAGACGCATGATGGAATGACACACACACTGAAAGATGTGAGACACATACCAGAGATGGCAAGAAATTTCATCTCTCTCGACACACTTGATGCGGAAGGATACAAATACTCTGGTTCAGATGGAGTTTTAAAGGTAGCAAAAGGTTCTCTCCTTTATTTGATAGGTGATATGAATTCTGTAGAGTTATATGTCCTTAGAGAAAGTACTTTACATGGTTCTGTTACCACTGTTGCTGTTTCTAATGATGAACCTAGTAAGACTAACCTCTGGCATATGCGTCTTGGGCACATGAGTGAACTTGGTATGACAGAATTGATGAAGAGAAACCTGCTGGAAGGTTCTACTCAGGGTAACATGAAGTTTTGTGAGCACTGTGTTTTTGGTAAGCACAAGAGGGTAAAATTCAATGCCTCACCAAAGGTATACTTGATTATGTACATGCTGATTTGTGAGGGCCTTCTCGTAAGCCCTCTTATGGTGGTGCTCGTTACATGCTTACCATTATTGATGATTACTCTAAAAAAGTATGGCCTTATTTTCTGAAATATAAAAATGATACTTTGCTGCTTTTAAAGAGTGGAAAATTATGATAGAAAGGCAAACTAAAAGGAAGGTAAAAGTGCTTCGTACTGATAATAATGGTGAGTTCTGTTCGGATGCTTTTGATGACTACTGCAGGAACGAAAGCATTGTCGGCATCACACCATCCCGTACACTCCACAATAGAATGGTGTGGCTGAGCGCATCAACAGAACCATCATCTGAAGGCTCGTTGCATGTTGTCCAATGCTCGCATGAACAAGCATTTTTGGGCAGAGGCTGCTAACACCACCTACTACTTGATCAACAAGTCCCCTTCTATCTCACTTGATAAGAAAACACCCACTGAGGTATGTCTGGTACACTTGCTGATTATTCACAGTTCAGAGTTTTCGGTTGCACTACTTATGCTCATGTAGATAATGGAAAACTAGAGCAGAGTCATTAAGTGTTTGTTTCTTGGTTATGGTTCGGGAGTAAAAGGATATAAGTTATGGAATCCTAAAACTAAAAAGACTTTGATGAGCAGGAATGTTGTTTTCAATGAATCTGTTATGTTTAATGATAACTTGTCCACAGATATTATATCATATGATTTTGATAAGGAGTTAGCTTGTCCACAGATATTATATCATATGATTTTGATAAGGAGCAGCAACATATCAGCGTGCAGGTGGAGCACGTGGATGATCAAGAAACTGAAATTATTGATAATGATGTTCATGATACTATTCAACACTCACCTCCTATTTTGCAATCACAAGATCAGTCTATAGCACATCGTAGAACAAAGAGAAGTTGTGGACCTCCGGCCCGTTTAATTGAGGAATGTAATATGGTTCATTATGCTTTGAGTTGTGCTAAATAGGTGGAGAACACTCATGAGCCGACTTCATGCACTGAAGCTGTTGTTTCTGGTGATCGCGAGAAGTGGATCTGAGCCATGCAGGAGGAGATGCAGTCTCTCGAGAAGAATGACACATGGGAGGTTGGTGCTTGTTTAAAGAGAAAAAAATTGTCCATTGCAAATGGATTTTCAAGAGAAAGAAATGTTTTATCTCCTAGTGAGCCTTTGAGGTTTAAGGCAAGGTTAGTAGCAAAAGGTTTCAGTCAAATTCTTGGTGTTGATTATAATGATGTGTTCTCTCAAGTTATAAGCATAGTTCAATTCGTACATTTCTCGGTATTGTTGCTATGCATGATCTTAAGCTTGAGCATTTAGATGTGAAGATTGTATTTTTACATGGAGAGCTCGAGGAGGAGATATACATGGACCAACCAAAAGGGTTCATAGTACCTGGTAAGGAGAATTATGTTTGCAAATTGAAGAAGTCCTTATATGGGTTGAAACAATCTCCTCATCGATGGTATAAAAGGTTTGATTCATTTATGTTGTCACATAGCTTTAAAAGGCTTGAATATGATAGCTGTGTGTACATTAAATTTGTTGATGGATCACTTATATACTTATTGTTATATGTTGATGACATGTTGATTGGTTCCAAGAGCAAGAAAAAAAATCACTACATTGAAGAAATTGTTGAGTAGTGAGTTTGAGATGAAGGATCTTGGTGCTGCTAAAAAATTCTAGATATCAAAATTACTAGAGACCGAAATTATAGTTTGTTATTTCTTAGTTAGCAAAATTACATTAAGAAGGTTCTTCAGCATTTCAACATGCATGATGCAAAGCCTGTTAGTACTTCTATTGCACCTCATGTTAAATTATCAGCTTTACAATGTCCTAGTACTGATGAGGAGGTTGAATACATGTCAAGGATTCCATATTCTAGTGTTGTTGGTTCTTTGATGTATACCATGGTTTGCTCTCATCTAGATTTATCTCATGCTATGAGTTTAGTTAGTAGATACATGGCTAAATCGTGGTAAAGAACACTGGAAGGCTGTTTAGTGGATTTTCAGGTATATTCGAGGCACAACAGATGCTTGTTTGAAATTTGGCAGGACTGATAAGGGACTCATTGGCTATGTGGATGCAGATTATACTACTGATTTGGATAAGCGAAGGTCACTCACAGGTTATGTGTTTACTATTGATAGTTGTGTTGTGAGTTGAAAGACAACATTGCAGTCTGTCCTATCTACCACTGAAGGAGAATACATGATAATTGTTGAAGCATGTAAGGAATTAGTTTGGTTGAAAGGATTATTTGCTGAGCTTTGTGTAGATGATTCTTGCATTAATCTACTTTGTGACAATCAAAGTGCTATATACCTCACTAAAGATCAGATGTTACATGAAAGGACAAAGCATATTGATATCAAATACCATTATGTTCGTGATAATGTCACACAAGGTAGCTAAAGATATGCAAAATAAACACCCATGATAGTCCTGTAGTTTGAGCTTTGCTCAAGCTTAGTTGGTATAATGGTTTAGCCCAAAGGCTATTTGGCGTCAAAAGTATTTTCTTTCTTATGTTCAGAGTGAATGTTTGATTTATGCTACAAGAAGGAATTTATCTCAAGACGGAGTTTGTCGAGTTATGATCCAAATTTATTTATACACTATAAAGGCCACTTTGGACGTTTCTAAGTGGAGGCCTGTCGCCGAAGGCTTGGGTCGGGTTTCACCCTATATATACTTCCTGTATGCCAACGGTTAGGATATGAGATCAAGATCATTGTAAATCCTCAGCGTTTGTAACCTTATCCAATATACTGAAGATTTGCTGGCTGGCGCCTATGGGTTTTTTCCTCCTGTTTTAGAAGGGTTTTTCATGTTAAATCTTTTGTATTTTTTGATTGATCTATTATTCTTCATTTCATCGTTATCTGCTGGTCATTTTATAACAAACCTTCACGTCAACCTTGGCGTCATGATCCGCAGGACCCGCTCAGCGTCACCGTGAGCCACACGCTCGCCCGGACGACGCAGCTTCCTCCAAGAATCATGCGCCACGCACACCACTCCTCTAACAGACTTTAACCGTGCGCTCTGCAGCACCCTTGCACTCACGATTACGACTCGAACGACATGACAGGACGCACACAGCGTGCAAGGTGTGACACAGACACACGCACGCATAAACTCATACACGCCACAAACATACCACGGCAAGTTTATTTCCAACAGCCGACGGATACGGAAGGCGCCATCCATCTGCCCAATGGCAAGGCCCTCCCTGTCGAGTACACACACAGCGACGTAAGACCCACAGTGCTCATGCTCGCTCAAAGGCTCAGGCCCACCGGCATTAAGAAGCATGTGGTGCACCAGCCTCAGCAGGACCCAACAATGTCCAGGGTTTCAACTGAACTGATATATGCAAAATCATAAATTTACCGTCCATGTCCATATCTTTCCGAACGATTATATCTTTTAATGTTTTTACTATTGTTAATCAGAATAAATAAATTTGATCCATTGGATAAAAATGATCAGGAGTTTTGATTAATTTATACTAGCAATAGAGAGCACTATTTTTACATATAACCACTATATGACCACTCGTGAAAAACCACCTGTTTTTACACACGGCCATCGCCCGTTCCTTAAAGTTATAAAGTTATAGCATCCTATTAAAAATAAACTCGATGGATAGGTAGAGACAGTAATAAGTTCTCTTCTTCTTCCTCACCTCTCCTTCTTCCTCACCTCTCCTTCTTGTTCCTCACCTCTTCCTCTAGCGTTTCACGTGATCAAGCTCCGGGCTGCCGCACGCCCTCCACACCGGCCGTTTCCTTCCTTCCTCTTCCTCTCCACCGCCAGCGATAGCACCGAGGGATCTGACCGCTAGTTTCCAAGAGCAGCAGATGCAACACACCTTTTGCTTCCTTGGTGCTACCGACGCCGCCGATGGCCTACTAGTGATCGTTCGTGCCTCGGAACGGCGTATCAAGTGGTAGTGGCGACTGCACAGGATGTTGGGGAGCAGCAAGGACTGTGGCTTGACAGCGACGACGTTGGCGGAACTCACGACACGAGAGCTATGGGTGCATGCAAGCTCGTGTTTACGACTCTTTGATCTGTGTTCTTTGACCATCACTGCTGGAGAAACGATCTTTGATTGATGCACCAAAATCCACAATAGTCCCGGTTGGAGTTGTACCCGAGATTAAAAAATATTTTTAATCCCGGTTAAAAAAAGACAATAGCTCTCTAGGACCTTTAGTCCCGGTTCGTGACACGAACTGGGACTAAAGATCATCTTTAGTCCAAATCCTATCAGAACCTGTTAGGGCGTCGGGGGTCTTTAGTCCCGGTTGGTAACACTAACCGGGACTAAAGATCCCATATTTAGTCCCGGTTGGTGTTACCAACCAGGACTAAAGATAATTTTGAGTTACCAACCGGGGCTAAAGATCTCATATTTAGTCCTGGTTGGTGTTACCAACCTATCGGGCGGGGATCTTTAGTCCGGTTGGTAACACCAACCGAACAAAATATAAAGTTGCTTTTTATACTTCTTTTTCCTACTCTAGCCCGAGCCGTTGCACTTGTCTTCAAACTTTTGCTCTAGCTAGATGGGAGGAGTCTGCCAAAATTTTTGTGATTTTGTTTTGGTGATAATACACAAATCTTTGCTATCTACAAGGTTAGCAACTTTATCCTCTTATGATCTATGTTTAGCATTTTGCTTTTTCGTTTGTTTCCTATACATTTTTATCTCTAGATATGTTATGTAAAAATGAAGAGAGAGAAAATTTGTTTGGGACTAATTATTTTACTAAGCACATTAGATTATGTTGAGAAAATTGTTTTGGAAAATGAAGAGGAAGAAAAGTATGCTTAGCACGTTACATTTATAGGAATTTATTATGTATAATTTTATTTCAAAAAATATTTATGAAAAATGATGAGAGAGAAAATTTTGGACAAAAAAGTTATAAAATAGATGACGAAGGAAAAAATATATATAGAAAATTTGATAGTAGATTAGAAAAATAAGGTAATTTAAAGATCGTTAAAATAGTTAGAAATATGTACACTACATTCATTAAAAAGAACTTTTAAAAATAATTAATTAATTTTATGTTTACAACTTTAAAAAGAACTTTTAAAAATAATTCTAGTTTTTTTAGTACAACACATTACATATGTTGGATTAGTATATAATTAATGTCTAATTATATATATATAATTATTGTAATAATATTTAAATGGTTTGACTTTCGTGGATTTTTCTTACGATTTTTGTGCATTCCATGTAGATGGATCGACAATAGATATACAACACGGATCGACGGTCGATAGAGTTTATTCAAGACGTGCATTATTTTTTGAGTGTGGCCGATGCCAACAAGGAGAAGGGTTTCATACGTTGTCCATTGAAAAAGTGCAAAAACGAGAAGGAGTATTCCACATCAAGAATTATTTATGCCCTCTTGTTTCAATCGGGATTCGTGCCTCACTACAATTGCTGGACATCGCACGGAGAGGTGGGGTTGCAACGGAAGAAGATGAAGAAGACGACGACAACATTTCGGACTGTGGTCAATACGGTGGGTTTGAAGAGAATACACCAGGTGAGACGGGCAGGGATGCTGAAGAAAACGATGGTGCCGATGACGGTGCTGATGACCTTGGTCAGATGTTGCGTGATGCACAAGGGGATTGCGAAGGTGAAAAAGAGGTGCAGAAATTGGAGTGTATGTTGGTAGACCATAAAACGTCCTTGTACCCAGGTTATGCAGAGGGGCACAAAAAGTTGGGTACCACGCTGAAATTCTTGCAATGGAAGGCCAAAAATGGTTCAGTGACAAGGCATTTGGTGAGTTACTAAAACTCGTGAAGAACATTCTTCCAAAGGGAAACAAATTGCTGGTATCAACGTACGAGGCTAAGAAGTTAGTCTTCTCTCTAGGACTGGAGGTACAGAAGATACACGCATGTCCTAACGATTGTATGCTCTACCGCGCTGAGGAGTACGAGAACTTAGAAGCATGTCCGGTTTGTAAAGCACTTCGATACAAGATCAGACGAGATGATCCAGGCGAATTTGACGGACGGCCTTCGAAGAAAAGGGTTCCTACTAAGGTGATGTGGTATTTTCCTATAATACCACGGCTGAAGCGTATGTTCAGGAACAAAGAGCATGCAAGGATGATGCGCTGGCACGTGGAAGAACGCCTACAAGACGACATGCTGAGACATCCCGCTGATGGGTCACAGTGGCGAAACATCGACATGACATTTGAAGACATCGGCGAGGATTTGAGAATCCTAAGGTTCGGCTTAAGTACAGATGTCATGAATCCTTTTGGAGAGATGAGCAACGGGCATAGCACTTGGCCTGTAACGATGTGTATCTACAACCTCCCGCCTTAGTTATGCATGAAGCGGAAGTACATTCAGATGCCGGTTATTATTCAAGGCCCGAAGCAACCTGGTAACGACATCAATGTGTACCTGAGACCGCTGATCGAAGATCTAAAACTGCTGTGGAAGAAAGAAGGTGTCCCCATGTGGGATGAGGATAAACAGGAGCAGTTTAACCAACGAGGGTTGCTGTTTGTTACCATCAACGATTGGTCTGCACTTGGCAACCTATCCAGACAGTCAAACAAGGGGTACAACGCTTGCACCCATTGTATGGATGAGACCGAATATACGTACCTGTAACACTGTAAGAAGGTAGTGTACATGGGCCATCGTCGCTTTCTTGTTGCAAGCCACCCTATCCAAAGAAGAGGCAAACATTTTGATCAAAAGGCATACCATCATACTAAGCCAAAGCATCACAACGAATAGGCCGTGTTTGCCATGGTGAAAGACCTCAAAGTAGTATTTGGCAAGGGACCTGCTAGCCAACCTATAGTAAGTGAATGTGGCCACATGGCGATGTGGAAGAAGAAGTCAATTTTTTCGGAGTTGCCCTATTGGGAAGTCTTGGACGTCTGCCACGCAATCGACGTGATGCACCTCACTAAGAACCTTTGCGTAAACCTGCTGGGCTTCCTATGTGTATATGGAAAATCAAAAGATACACTCGAGGCACGTAATGATCTGAAACATATGGCACAACGCGACAGCCTTTACCCGCAACCAAAGGAGAAAGGAGCCCACTATCTACGTCTAGTCAGCTACACTCTGAGCAAGGAAGAAAAGAAAATTATGTTTGAATGCCTCGAGAGCATCAATGTACTGTATGGATATTCCTCGAATATAAAGGGAATAATAAGCACGAAGGATAAGAAGTTCACACATCTAAAGTCCCATGACTGCCACGTGCTTATGACACAGCTGCTTCCCGTTATAATTTGGGGTATTCTTCCCGATAATGTCCGGTCAACAATAACAAAGCTATGTGCTTTCCTCAACGCAATTTCCCAGAAGATAATCGATCCAGACAGACTAGAAGACTTTCAAAATGATGTGGTCCAATGTTTTGTCAACTTTGAGATGATCTTTTCGCCTTCCTTCTTCAATATCATGATGCATCTCCTATGCCACCTGTTGACGATAAATTTCTCTCACGCGCTGGCCTGGGAGATCTGCTTAACTCAAGTGCAGGTCTTTCTTGGCTACCTGTGCTGTGCAAGGCGTGCCAGTTGGTTTGATCTGTTAACCAACAAGAAAAACAAAGATATATGCGTTAAGTGTTAGGTTAGATCCCCACTGGATCGGCTAAGGGAATCCATGAGCATATATATGCTATCCTAAAATATATTTAAGCCAAGCGACTGGAATGGTTCGGTTATACCAAGATAGCATCAGCCGTTTAACCCAAATACAATAAAGGATAATAAATATATGTATTGATAACCTAGCCGATACTGGAAAGCTAACAATGAATCGGCTAGTTGTGGACCCCCGTTTTTGAGACGGGAATCTTTCGTGTTCATAGTACCATTTCCCTGGATCGAGTAGTTGGTACCCACGAATACAGTACTGGATAATCAAGTGCGCATGCACGAATAGTCTTACAATACCATTATTACATTAATAGGCCCGAAGGCATTGTTCATCCCACAGGACCTTATGGTCCGAATACAACATAAAAACAGAATTTAGATAAGGCAGCGGAAAGAGGCAGCGGCTCGTCAATTGCCACAGGCAACGACCGGGGCTAAGGTCTAGTATGCGCCCTCGGTTCCTTCGCCCTCCGGGTAATACGCGTAGGGGTCTTCGGCTCTTCATTTCCATCATGGAGGTTTGTGCGTATAGCAAGGGTGAGTACCAACCGTACTCGGCAAGCCAACACGAATTGATGCATATGATAGGGTTATTCAAAGAACATGGCTAGGGTTATTTTTGCGTAAAGCCGTTTTCACAATTCTTTTCACAAACCTATCTACTAGCCAATCAAGTTTTAACTTTCACAGTTCATTAATCCGGTGACGGTTCTGTCTACCATCCCTCGTGATTCCAAGGATGGCTTCCCGCCTCCGGTTCGTCATGATTTTAGGGAATCTACCCCTTCTCGCTTATCGAGAAGTTGACCCACCAACGAATGAAACCATCATGCATACCCATCCCAGCAGTTTTAAGTTTAAAATCTAGCCAAGCGAAAGTCTTGTCACGATGCTCAATATCCGCGAGCACGGCTATTCGAATAGATTGATTCACTCACACCGCGGTGGATGTACACTTTACCCGTACTCCGCGACGGCCCAACAAATGAGCCTACGCCTCAACACATGAGACGGTCACGGCAAAGCCTTTCGATAACCTTGCTTTGGCGTACCCGCTCCATGAACTTAAGCCCTCATGCACTCTAGCCGTCCTTTTCTAGCGGTGAGAGGAGTTCGCGCACCGGGGTAAGGGAAGACTTTCCAAATCTTTAAGTTTAATTAACATCAGTTTAATTCCCACCATTCATAACAAAGGCCGCAACCTCATTCTCATCCCATAACCACATCATAGAGAACCATCTATGCAAGGATACTGCCTCCGCTCGGCTAACTAGTCAGCTAGGTCTATACCCATTCGAGAAGTACGGTTGTACTGGCTCGTTTCCCGGCTATCTCATGGCTCGGTCCTTAATTGACCAGGGTCGGCACTTGCCTTTTCCGGAATCCACCCAAATCATCCGCCGCCCCAGCCTAAAACATTTGTATAGTACTTTCAATTTTCATCAAACTTAGTTCATCATTCTCATGGCCATGTGGCGCTCATGTCTCCACATGCCGAATCTCAACTACCTTCCCTAAGGTAGTTGCCCAAGCACAAGGCTTTTTCATAAAGTCATGAGTATGCACAATCTAAGTGTAGCGGGGCTAAGCAGTTTACTGAAGTTATGCTTCGGTTGTTTGTATCACATCGCGAGTTACAATGAGTAATTCTAAAGGTAATCAATAGCAAGGAATGGCATAACAAGTATAGGTACTCGTAAAGCATGCATGTTTAGAGTTTAAAATAACACCATTTCGCAACTGGGTTCGATATGTTCAAAGGGTGTGAAGACTTGCCTTGCTCGCACACTTGAGGGGTGGGATCTTCGCGGGGTTGATGCCGGTTTCTTCAGCGCTGCCCGTACGTGCGAAAGATTAATTGAATTCAGTTAGAATTCAACAAAATACCGAGAGATCGGAAGGAACCATAAAAGCCATGAAAATAACTCCAAAAGTTTTGCCGAAAATTCTACTCGAGTTAGAACAAGGGTTGCGAGGAAAATCCGGGTTTTGGAATCGAGTTGATGACCTAGGGTTTTCGCAAAGTCGGCGATCGCAATAAATTTGGAAACTACGTTTGAAAATATCAGCGAAGAAAATTCGTGCTCGAAGTTTGAGGGTTTGAGCACAAAAGCGAAACCTATTTCAATGGCGGGAAAGAATTGAACGGAATCCGGTTTTAAGAACGATGCGAAATAAAATCCCGGAAAACGTCCGATTCCGATTTTTCAAACTTTGCACCGAGAAAATATGCGGGAAAATAATTTATTTTTGCCCAAAATTTTACTCAAGTCATCCCAAAATATTTTCCAAATTTTCCAAAATTTTTCCAAAATTTTTCCCTATTTTTCCTTTTTTTTTTTTCTTTTTCTCGTGCACTATTTATTGCGGCAAGGTGTTCGACCGGGACTCCAAAACAGAGGCGGCGGCAAGTGAGGAACAAGGGCGGCGCATAGGGGGCTTACCGGCGACGGCGGCTCGGGAGGAGCAAGGGGGCACGGGGAATGGACTTGCGCACGGCGGCGATGGCTAAACGGCGGCGGCCCTCGGCGGCGGTGCTCGGGAAGCGGCGGAAAAACGGCGGCGGTGCGGCGAAATCGGCGGGCACCGCCTTTTATAGGCGCGCGCGGGGGCTCGGTGCGGGCGCGGGGTGGAAGGAGGGGGTCCGGCTCGGCGCGGCGCGGGCGGTGACACGCGGCGGCGCACGGGAAGGGCCGGGTGCACGGCGGGCGAAACGCGGCGGCCGAAGCGCACGGCGGGGCGGGGTCCGGCGCGGCGTGCGCGCGCAGCGTAGGGCGGGCTCGGTGCGGGCGCGTGGCGGCAGCGCGCGGTGCGCGGGCGCGGCTGGTACGGTCGGGCGCAACGCGGCGCGGGCGGCGGCGCTGGCGCGCGGGTCCGGCGCGGCGAACGCTGCGCGGCGCGTGGCGTGCACGGCGCGGCGTGCCGCGCGCGCGTGGCGCGCGCGGGGTAGGGGCCAGGGCGCGGTTGGGCGCGGCGCGGCGCGTGGCGCGCGCGTGCGCGCTGGCGCGCTACGTCGGGCGACGCGCGCGCGCGCGGCGGGCCGGTACGGCGTCGAGCACCTCTAGCGCAATGAACGTGCATTTTCTCTTTTTCCCGATTTTAAATTCCTATTTTCCAATTTCATTTTTCTCTCTTCTAAAAATTCCAAAATAAATTCCCCTCATCCAAAATAATTTTTCACATAATATTTTCAACTTTTCTCCACCTTTATTTTCCCATAATATTTTTCATATTTATTTATTTTAAAAATCCTTTTTTTCTTTTCTTTCAAATTTCAAAATCCTTTCCCATATTTTTCAAACTTTCCGGATTTCGAGTACGACTCCGGAACTTTATTTTTTATTTTGTGTATTAATTTATCTTTTCCCATCCAAAAATTTTATTTTATTTTTCCCAAAACGCGTTTTCGCAAATCCACACTTTTCTCGGTTTCCCCTGTTAAACCCTGATGCGGCTTTCGCACCACCGTTTTGACAACTCCGAAACCTCCAAATACACCGAAAAGGGAATTAACCACGTCCAAATTTATGCAACTGAGCTGGCAAATAAGAAGCAACAAACCCGAGAAGAAGCAATAAGCCAAGGTTTTTGAAAGTTCCGATTTTTACGTTCCGATTTCGGTTCTCCGATTTTCAGGATGTTACAAACCTACCCCCCTAACAATAAATCTCGTCCCCGAGATTTCTTACTCTTGAGTAGGTGTGGGTATTCGTCCTCGGGAGCTCTTCGCTCTCCCAGTAGCCTCTTCTTCCGTGTGATTGCTCCATTGTACCTTGTACATGCGCCATGATTTGGTCCGTGTCCTTTTTTCGCCTCGTCTAGTATCTTGATTGGATGCCCGGGTAAGTTAAGATCACTGTGGACATGGATGGCTTCTAAAGGAGCTTGCTCTTCTGGTACTCGCAAACATTTCTTCAATTGTGACACGTGGAACACTGGGTGGACATCAGAGAGGTTCTCGGGCAGTTCCAATTGGTAAGCCACTTCTCCTCTCCTAGCGCTTATCAAGAATGGGCCCACGTATCGTGGTGCGAGTTTCCCTTTGACTTTGAATCTCTGAGTTCCCCGTAGTGGTGAGACCTTTAGATACACGTAGTCACCTTCTTTAAATTCCAATTCTCTTCGACGGGTGTCCGCGTAGCTCTTTTGTCGTGATTGAGCAGCTTGTAGTCGGTCCCGGATCAGGCGAACCTTTTCCTCAGCCTCCTTGATTATGTCAGGCCCGAATACTGTTCGTTCACCGGTTTCTGACCACATTAATGGGGTTCGACATCGGCGACCAAATAAAGCTTCGTTTGGCGACATCTTCAGACTGGCTTGATAGCTATTGTTGTAGGAGAACTCGGCGTACGGCAAACATTTCTCCCAATCCTTGGTGAAATCTAATGCACGAGCTCTCAGCATATCTTCTAGTACTTGATTCGTCCTTTCGTATGCCCATCGGTCGTGGGTGATAAGCGGTGCGAAAGCGTGGTGACCCGAGTGCCTCGTGGACCTTGCTCCAAAAATGAGATGTGAATTGGGTACCACGATCCGATATAATCCTCTTTGGTACATCGTGGAGACATACAATCCTACTCATGTATAGTTCCGCTAGCTTGGCACCGTTGTAGTTAGTTTTCACGGGAATAAATCGCGTCTTGGTGAGCCGATCTACTATTACCCAAATGGAATCGTAGCCGCCGTAGTTTTGGGTAGTCCCACTATGAAATCCATGCCTATCTCGTCCCATTTCCATTCGGGAATCTTGAGTGGCTGCAGCAAGCGCACGGGCGTTGATGTTCGGCTTTCACCCTTTGGCACACATCGCACACGGCTACGTATTCGGCTACATCTCTCTTCATATTGGGCCACCGTATTCTCCTTTCAAATCTGGTACATTTTTGTGCTCCCAGGATGTAACGAATATGCCGATTCGTGGGCTTCTTTTAAGATCAATCCCCTCAAACCGCCTCGTTCGGCACGCAGATTCTTTTCTTGTACCACAGATTCCCTTGTCATCTACGAAAACTCCTTAGCGCGTCCGCGTGCCATGCGTTCCTTGATTTCCCGGGTTTCCTCATTCCCTTTTTGGGCTTCTTCTATTTGAGTCCTCGAAGGGGTTGGATTTCCAGTGAGTTTACTTCTCCGTGAGGAATCAAGTGCGATTAAGTCGAGCCATTTCTTCTTGGAGCTCATTGGCCATACCTCTCAATCCCACGTGGTTGCATTGGGCTTTGCGGCTCGCGCATCGGCCACTACATTTGCCTTGCCGGGATGGTAATGGATTCCTAGATCGTAATCCTTGATCAACTCCAACCATCGCCTCGTCGTAGGTTGAGATCAGCTGAGTAAAGAAATATTTTAAGCTCTTGTGATCGGTATACACATCACGGTGGTTCCCGATCGATAGTGTCTCCGATTTTCAATGCGTGAACAACCGCGGCTAATTCCAGTCATGTGTGGGATAATTCTCTTCGTGGGGTCGTAACTGTCGCGAGGCATACGCTACGACCTTCTCATCCTGCATTAACACTCCTCCCAGTCCTTGCCGGGATGCATCACAAGACATCACGAAGTCCTTCCGGTTGTCGGGTAAGGTCAAGATTGGGGCAGTGGTTAACTTTTCTTTTAATTGGTCGAAGGCTTTTGGCACTTCTCATTCCACTCAAACTTCTTTTCCTTCTTCGGAGTTGAGTCATAGGTCGGGCTACGTGGAAAACCCTTCGATAAACCGTCGGTAATAACCGGCCAAGCCCAAGAAACTCCGAACTTCCGTCACCGACTTGGGTGCCTTCCATTCCATAACGGCTTCGACCTTGGCGGGGTCTACCGCTACTCCTCCGCTGAAACCACGTGGCCGAGAAAAGCGACTTCCTTGAGCCGAACTCGCATTTGCTGAACTTTGCATACTGGTGCTCTCGTAGCTTTTCCAGTACTAGTCGTAGATGCTCCGCGTGTTCCTCCTCGTTCTTGGAGTAGATAAGTATATCGTCGATGAATACCACCACGAATTTGTCCAGTACTCCATGAATACCTTGTTCATCGTGTTCATAAAATATGCCGGGGCATTGGTCAATCCAAAGGACATCACCGTGAACTCGTATAAGCCGTAACGTGTAGAGAACGCCGTCTTAGGAATATCTCCGGCTCTAATCTTCAAGCGATGGTATCCCGACCGTAGATCAATCTTTGAGAACACCGTGCACCCTTAAGTTGATCGAATAGGTCATCGATCAGGGTAGCGGGTATTTGTTCTTGATAGTTACTTCATTCAGCGATCGGTAGTCCACACACATTCTCATACTCCCATCCTTCTTTTTGACGAAGAGTACTGGGCTCCCAGGAGAAGAGCGGGGCGTACGAATCCCTTCTCTTGTAGTTCTCTTATTTGCTTCTTGAGTTCCTCCAACTCGTTGGCCGGCATTCGATAAGGCCTCTTGGATATGGGGGCGGCGATGTGCATTAGATCGATGATAAACTCTATGTCGCGATCCGGGGCATTCGGGCAATTCCTCGGGAAACACGTCCGGTATTCTTGTACTACCGGCATTCCGCCTAGAGGTAGCATGGTGAACACTCCCGCAGCTTGTTCACATAGCTTTGGGTTTTGATCCATAGTTATGCTCATCGGTGATCCCCAAGGGGTGGATACCGTGACTTCCCTCCGACTGCAGTCTATAATTCCATTATTCTTGGTCAACCAATCCATTCCGAGTATGACATCTATGGTTTGGGGTGATAGCACCATAAGGTTTGAGAGAAACACCACGTCTCTAATCCGTATGGGCACATTAATGCGAGGCATGGGGTACGGTTATGTCTCCCCCAGTGAGTGTACCAACATAGGCCTCTTAAGTGCTACTTGGTGTAGGTGGTGTTGTTTGCTTACTTGGGAAGATATGAATGAATGCGAGGCTCCAGAATCGAATAAAACTTTAACTGGTGTAGAGTTGATAGAGAACATACCCATCAATACGCTCTGGTCCTCCTGAGCTTCTTCAGCCCGCACATGATTCACCTGGCCACGTCGAAACCCGGTGGCAGCCTCGTTGGGTAGCGGGGTCCTGAACAGACCTCGTCCTGCCGCAGGGGTGGAGGTTCCTCGGACGGGCGTTGCATTGGCGCCCGTGCGCACAGGGGTGTTGCGTGGTTTTGGGCAGCTATTGGAGTAGTGCCCGAATTCTCCGCAATTGAAGCAGCTCACATTCCTTCTTCCTGGAGCGGCTAGGGTTGGTGTGGGTGTACGAAGCTGAGGTGTAGCTGGGTCTGCAAAGCCATGACCTCCGCCAGGGTGGAGGGGTTAGGTTCTGGCTGGTTCTCGTTGGTTGCTGCGGCTCTGCGGCGATGTGCCATCTGAAGAAGGTAGATGAATTAAGAGATCGGACTAGTTTAGGTTATAGTTCCCAGGGGGATTTTTCTTCAAGTTCTTTTGAATGATCTTTAAACAATAGACAGGGTGAAATAATAATAAGCTTACGAATTAAGACACCGCAAAGCGATGCTCAGGTTCATCATATTACATAAGGGGGTACACGGACTGTACACACACAGTCCTTCATGCCAGGATAGCAACAATGGTTATATCGTCCAACTACATCAACTAATTAAGGGGAAATAGGGAGTGGTTCGTGCTGCCGAGCTGGGAAGGTCCTCCCGCCTAGTCATCCAACCATCCGCAGGAGCCAGGCGCCGGAAGTGGGTGGTCTGCTGCTGAAGCAAACCGAAGTCCCCACGGCTCGGAGGTGGTGGCCTCGGAGTCACGCCGAATCTTCCGACTCGGTGGCCGCGTACTCTTGCGAGCGGTCTGGCGGGTGAGGGGGCCTCCCGTGTGAGTCAGGCGACGAGGGGGAGCTTCCTCCTCCATTGGGTCGGTGTCGCTAGACTCCCATTTGATCTCCATGGGCTCTGCCTCAGACTCCGTGTCGGTGTAGATCTGGATGGGGTTACCCTCTCCTGATCCCGGCTCGGATGGTACTGGTACGGAGCTCGGGGTGGGTCCCATGGACGCGGCAGCAGTGGTGTCCACCAGGTACGGTGCAGGCTCTGTGCTCAACATAAAAGCTTGCTCCATCATGGCTTGAAAGGTATCCAAGCATGCTGGAGTCATAAGGTAATAATGGTCGGGCACAGGGGCAGGAGGTGATGGCACAAGCTCGGTGGAAGTACCTGCAGCGTAGACAGGATGAGTGTGCAGCTGCTCCTCCAGCTGGTTGATTTGCTGCTTGCTCTTCCTGAGCTGCTCTTCCAGCTCTACCAGAGCTTCCCCTCGAGCCATGTAGCGGTCCGAGAGTTGCTCATACTGGGCACCATTGGCCTGCAGCTGAGTCTGCAGCATGTTTATCTGGTCCCCACAGCCTTGGTGGCTCTCGACCAGATCATTGAGGCGTGACTGCTGATCGTTGATCTCGAGCAGGGCCTCCTCGTAACAGTCGTCTGCTGTCTCCGCCCAACGTGATAGACGCGTGACCATCGGGTTGTAGCAGCAGGGGGTAGCCTCCACGGTGCAGACCGGGTTGCCCTCTTCGCGGTAAGGATGATGCACGAACTCCGTCACCGTGAGTTCGGCACGATGGATCGCATTAAGGCGAAGGAAGGCTTCACGAGCTGCATCCGAATAGCGCTTACGCTAGGTCGGTGGTACCGAGTGTGGAAGCGATGGGATGTCTCACTCCCCATGCGGGCTTCTATGGATACAGTGCCTCCCGGCTGGATACACTTCGAGCCATGCCTCTTGGTGTGATAGGTGGGTGGTTCGGGTACTTCAAACATCATAGTAGGGATCGGAGTTGTACCACAAACCCTTCGTCTCGCGGAATAGCGACTTCCCGTTTCGTCGTGGTTTGACATCTCGCTTTTATAGGCAACTTAGGGTTAGCGGGAGAGAGCTATCATAATCATTTGGTAAAAAGAAATACAGATGTAGAAAAGATATATTTGCATTTTTGGAAATAATAGTTTAAAACTGATCCTATTGTAGGGATATTTCCCTTTAGCCATCTAGTTAGTGGTAGGGCGCCATTTGGTCTTAGCCTACGGTCGCATGGCTCGATACCAGCTCTGTGGACCCCGTTTTGAGACGGGAATCTTTCGTGTTCATAGTACCATTTCCCTGGATCGAGTAGTTGGTACCCACGAATACAGATCTTGGATAATCAAGTGCGCATGCACGAATAGTCTTACAATACCATTATTACATTAATAGGCCCGAAGGCATTGTTCATCCCAGGACCTTATGGTCCGAATACAACATAAAAACAGAATTTAGATAAGGCGGCGGAAAGAGGCGCGGCTCGTCAATTGCCACAGCAACGACCGGGATAAGGTCTAGTATGCGCCCTCGGTTCCTTCGCCCTCGGGTAATACGCGTAGGGGTCTTCGGCTCTTCATTTCCATCACTGGAGGTTTGTGTGTATAGCAAGGGTGAGTACCAACCGTACTCAGCAAGCCAACACAGAATTGATGCATATGATAGGGTTATTCAAAGAACCTGGCTAAGGTTATTTTTGCGTAAAGCCAGTTTTCACAATTCTTTTCACAAACCTATCTACTAGCCAATCAAGTTTTAACTTTCACAGTTCATTAATCCGGTGACGGTTCTGTCTACCATCCCTCGTGATTCCAAGGATGGCTTCCCGCCTCCGGTTCGTCATGATTTTTCGGGAATCTACCCCTTCTCGCTTATCGAGAAGTTGACCCACCACGAATGAAACCATCATGCATACCCATCCCAAGCAGTTTTAAGTTTAAAATCTAGCCAAGCGAAAGTCTTGTCACGATGCTCAATATCCGCGAGCACGGCTATTCGAATAGATTGATTCACTCACACTGCAGTGGATGTACACTTTACCCGTACTCCGCGACAGCCCAACAAATGAGCCTACGCCTCAACACATGAGACGGTCACGGCAAAGCCTTTCGATAACCTTGCTTTGGCGCACCCGCTCCATGAACTTAAGCCCTCATGCACTCTAGCCGTCCTTTTCTAGCAGTGAGAGGAGTTACGCGCACCCGGGTAAGGGAAGACTTTCCAAATCTTTAAGTTTAATTAACATCAGTTTAATTCCCACCATTCATAACAAAGGCCGCAGCCTCATTCTCATCCCATAACCACATCATAGAGAACCATCTATGCAAGGATACCGCTCTCCGCTCGGCTAACTAGTCGCTAGGTCTATACCCATTCGAGAAGTACGGTTGTACGGCTCGTTTCCGGCTATCTCATGGCTCGGTCCTTAATTGACCAGTGGTCGGCACTTGCCTTTTCCGGAATCCACCCAAATCATCCGCCGCCCCAGTCTAAAACATTTGTATAGTACTTTCAATTTTCATCAAACTTAGTTCATCATTCTCATGGCCATGTGGCGCTCATGTCTCCACATGCCGAATCTCAACTACCTTCCCTAAGGTAGTTGCCCAAGCACAAGGCTTTTTCATAAAGTCATGAGTATGCACAATCTAAGTGTAGCGGGGCTAAGCAGTTTACCGAAGTTATGCTTCGGTTGTTTGTATCACATCGCGAGTTACAATGAGTAATTCTAAAGGTAATCAATAGCAAGGAATGGCATAACAAGTATAGGTACTCTATAAAGCATGCATGTTTAGAGTTTAAAATAACACCATTTCGCAACTGGGTTCGATATGTTCAAAGGGTGTGAAGACTTGCCTTGCTCGCACACTTGAGGGGTGGGATCTTCAGCGGGGTTGATGCCGGTTTCTTCAGGCGCTGCCCGTACGTGCGAAAGATTAATTGAATTCAGTTAGAATTCAACAAAATACCGAGAGATCGGAAGGAACCATAAAAGCCATGAAAATAACTCCAAAAGTTTTGCCGAAAATTCTACTCGAGTTAGAACAAGGGTTGCGAGGAAAATCCGGGTTTTGGAATCGAGTTGATGACCTAGGGTTTTCGCAAAGTCGGCGATCGCAATAAATTTGGAAATTACGTTTGAAAATATCAGCGAAGAAAATTCGTGCTCGAAGTTTGAGGGTTTGAGCACAAAAGCGAAACCTATTTCAATGGCGGGAAAGAATTGAACGGAATCCGGTTTTAAGAACGATGCGAAATAAAATCCCGAAAAACGTCCGATTCCGATTTTTCAAACTTTGCACTGAGAAAATATGCGGGAAAATAATTTATTTTTGCCCAAAATTTTACTCAAGTCATCCCAAAATATTTTCCAAATTTTCCAAAATTTTTCCAAAATTTTTCCCTATTTTTCCTTTTCTTTTTTTTTCTTTTTCTCAGTGCACTATTCATTGCCGGCAAGGTGTTCGACCGGAGACTCCAAAACAGAGGCGGCGGTGAGGAACAAGGGGGGCGCATAGGGGGCTTACCGGTGACGGCGGCTCGGGGAGGAGCAAGGGGGCACGGGAATGGACTTGCGCACGGCGGCGACGGCTAACGGCGGCGGCCCTCGGCGGCGGTGCTCGGAACGGCGGAAAAACGGCGGCGGTGCGGCGAAATCGGCGGGCACCCCCTTTTATAGGCGCGGCCAAGGGGGGCTCGGTGCGGGCGCGGGGTGGAAGGAGGGGGTCCGGCTCGGCGCGGCGCGGCGGTGACGCGGCGGCGCACGGGGAGGGCCGGGACGGCGGGCGAACGCGGCGGCCAGCGCACGGCGCGGGCGGGGTCCGGCACGGCGTGCGCGCGCAGCGTAGGGGCCGGGCTCGGTGCGGGCGCGTGGCGGCGAGCGCGCGGTGCGCGGCGCGGCTGGTACGGTCGGGCGCAACGCGGCGAGCGCGGCGCGCGGTCCGCGCGGCCGACGCTTGCGCGGCGCGTGGCGTGCGCGGCGCGGCACGCGTGCCGCGCGCGCGTGGCGCGCGGTAGGGGCCGGGGCGCGGTTGGGCGCGGCGCGGCGCGTGCGCGCGCGCGCGGCGGCGCGTGTGCGGTCGGCGGCGCGCGCGGCGCGCACGCGGCCGGGGCCGTACGGCGTCGAGCACCTCTAGCGCAATGAATAGTGCATTTTCTCTTTTCCCGATTTTAAATTCCTATTTTCCAATTTCATTTTTCTCTCTTCTAAAAATTCCAAAATAAATTCCCTCATCCAAAATAATTTTTCACATAATATTTTTAACTTTTCTCCACCTTTATTTTCCCATAATATTTTTCATATTTATTTATTTTAAAAATCCTTTTTTTCTTTTCTTTCAAATTTCAAAATCCTTTCCCATATTTTTCCAAAACTTTCCCGGATTTGAGTACGACTCCGGGAACTTTATTATTTATTTTGTGTCTTAATTTATCTTTTCCCATCCAAAAATTTTATTTTATTTTTCCCAAAACGCGTTTTCGCAAATCCGCACTTTTCTCGGTTTCCCCTGTTAAACCCTGATGCGGCTTTCGCACCACCGTTTTGACAACTCCAAAACCTCCAAATACACCGAAAAGGGAATTAACCACGTCCAAATTTATGCAACCGAGTGGCAAATAAGAAGCAACAAACCCGAGAAGAAGCAATAAGCCAAGGTTTTGAAAGTTTCGATTTTACGTTCCGATTTCGGTTCTCCGATTTTCGGGATGTTACACTAGTACTCCGATGAATCTTATAAAAAGATATTATTCTTGAACCAAATACGATCAGCCTAAGAAATCGGCCATCAGCTTTTGATGGCGGGCTGATTTCGGCTTATGACGCCCGACAAGAATGAGATCTTAATATAAGAGACGGTCCTAACATAAATCTAACAATAAATATATTAAAAGAAATATATTAGGGCAGATAAGGCCGGCTGAAACCCCGACACTGTCTCTTAAACATATAAATCTAACAAAATAGATCATTGGGAGCTCTAAAAATGACTTAATAGTTCAACGTTGATGCATCATTGAGTAAAAAAAGAACAGTCTGACATGTTGTAGCTGATTTATACTTCTTGAGACGGTGGATACCGCATATAAACCAGTCAACCTTTAAATCTAGCCTTATTGGCTGCGGGTTCTTGAGAGAACTGGCCAATGGCAGGATAGATCTAAACATTGCTCTAGTTTATATGCGCTATATGATAAATAGCGCAGTATAAACCCCTGAATCTAATGTGTCATTACGATGGAAGCACTAGAAACAACAATCATACCACTAATGACAAACATTTACCTAGATTTGGGGATCGAAACGATGCAGCCCGTAGCCAAGTCAATTGCTCGTCTGAAGAAAAGGTTGGCGATGCGCCGAAGGTTTGATTGATTGTGATATTGATTATGATTACAGGGGGTCTCGGGCCTTATTTATACCCAAGATAACATTATCTGTACAAACCCTGGACTCTATCTAAACTACTATTTAAAACACAACGATATCCCGGGAAGGACCCACGCCGCATTACAACAAACAGTTTAGACAAACTCCTAATTTACAGATAAAATTGCCATTACAGGACTCTATCCATAGATGGCAATATCTTTTAACGCACAAGCTGATAACCGAATCTTCTATTTATCTTCAAACATCTGCACCAGAAACGGTTTTATCTTCTCTGAACCTAGAATCGGCTATCGGCCGCTCTTGTCCGATTCAACCTTGGTCGACTGGCATCGCAGCCGATCCCCTCTCAGCCGATACGGCTTCTGTTTCTCCGTCAAACTAGCCGATCCGATTCTACTTCATCCTTGCTAGGACTTAGGGATTCAATTACCAAATTTAGGTGTCAACACATGCCCCCCAAGTCCGTGATACGAAGTGTTACGGATTTGTTGCCTGTTCATCTTCCCGCTCTTTTTCTGACCTTAGCCGCTTCGGCTGCCCCAAGTGCCCTTTAAATAGCCCTTCGCTTCGACCGAAACGATCACGCTTTCAAAACCCACTCAAACACTTCGCAAACAGACTTCTGCTTCCTCTCTCCTCTCCGATGATTTCACCGGCATCCTTCATCAGATCTCAGTCCCCTCCGTGAATCAGAACCCGGCTTTGTCTCCAACGACTCTGATGGATTCCAACACCGCCGTCGCATCAGGTGCCTCCATCACTCCGGCCGGCGCCGTCGCACCAGCTGCTACCACCGCACCAGCTCCCGCCGCCGCACCGGCCACCGTCACCGTCGAGTTCCCCGCGGTATGCCTACCGATTCAAAAACTCTTTTCTTCAGATTTCCTTTCTCAGCCATACTTCTAGCCTTGTTGCATTTATCTTGCCTTTAGCCATTTTTTATCGGTATTTTCTCCCCTTTCAAACTGTAGCATTTAGCCATTCTTGATTAGCGTTTTTTCCTCTTTTGAACTATAGCACCTATCGCATCAAGTGGTCATCCCAAGTTTGACCCAGGAAAGGAGGTACTTTCTCGGCCCCATCGGCAACACTGACCTAGCCAATGTCATCATAGCCGAGACCAACAGGATCCCCTACAGCACCAACAAGCCGTCCCTAGCCTATTGGAGCGAGACCTTCAAGTCGTGGCCGACCACCGACGCAGCCTGGATCGAATGGTACAAGAGGGTGCGATCGGCCAAGTACACTCAGTGGGAGGAGACTGGGATAGCCCAGTGCTTGGCCCTGTCCGTTGCCAGCATGGAAAAAGGTGAGCCACTTCTGTCGGCTGCAACATACTTCTGGAACGACAGCTTCAACGCCTTCATCTTTCGGCAAGGGCCGATGACAGTCACATTGGCCGACGTGTACATGACGACCGGGCTGGACATCCTGGCGTCGGCTAACCCCAGCAACCTGAACCGAAAGGGGCAGCATCAATTCAAAACCAAGGCCATCAGCGGGTGGAGCGGCTTCGTCGCCCAAAATATGAAGGACGGATCCATCGGCCATAGGGGACACGCCGCATTCCTTATGATGTGGCTGGAGAAGTTCTTGTTTTGCGGCTCAAGCTGCGTGCTGACCGCCAATTGGCATGTCATAGCTGAAATCCTAGCCGACGGGGGCAAGCTTGCGCTGGGGAAATACCTCCTCGGCTACTTATATCAGATGCTGCATCAGGCCGCCGCGAAGATAGCCGCCAATGCCCCAATCAACACCGGCGGCCCCTGGTGGTTCTTGCAGACCTGGTTGGTGTTGGCTACCCAGAAAATAGTCGGTCGGCTCCCTCTAACCGAGGCCGTCTTCCCAAGGCTGGAGCCGATCGAAGACGAAGACGGCAACCAGATCACCACCACCCGATGCATGAGCTATGAAGAAGCAGCAGCTGCTCATGCAGGCTCAAAGCAATCGGCCAACCTGTTGGCCGAATGGTTCATTGCCCTGTACGACGGATTGTCCCGCGAGAACCATGCCTGGTACTTCTATCGGGACCGGGGACTGTTCGAGTTGCCGGCCGATTTTAACTGGGAAGACATCAATTTTGTCGAGAACCCGAGGTGCAGGGAGCTATTCGTCGTCGCTCTGTCCCCCTGCATCTTGTCGACCGGGATCCACTAGGGCCGATTAGTGGCCAAAAGTTATGAATTCTACTACCCGGTGTCGGCGACGAGACAGTTCGGTCTTGGGCAGTTGCCCATCGGCTTCTATTATGTCGATAAGATCGAGATGAGGTGAGTGGTGAGCCAGGACTTGATAATGCATTGGCTGCTGAATATAGCTGGCCCTCCCCTCGACACCATCGGCGAGATGACCCTGGCGCTCAAGAAAAGCGTGGCCTACAACCAATGGTTGGCCGAGATCAAACAACACATCTTCCACCAGCGGTCATCTCATTACGTCGATCTGCTCCTGTCCGAAGAAATCCCTTCGGTAAGCTTCAAATTCCAAATGATTTTCTTCTTCTTATCATCGGCTGATATAGCCGATTAACATTCGCCCTCCGGTTTGCAGGAGACGGAGACGGAGCGGCCGACGGTGAGCGACTCCAGGCGCCCCATCGAATACCGTCTAGGCGTTCCGGACAGGGGTAGCCTCGCTCCGTCGGCGATTGGCTGGGGAGCGCTGAAGCTGGCATCTTTGTTGCGCGGGCAAGTGCGCGAGCTGATCGCTCATAAGAAAAGAGCCGCACCCCTCGTCTAGCCATCGGCCGCGCCTGCCCCGAAGAAGCCGAAGGAGAAGAAACTGACAGCGCTAGCCGATAGCCTCCCTCCTTTGGATCCGGCCGTCGCGTAGTTCCTCGACGCCATCGCCTGCGAGGAGACGCCGGTGGCTGTCGGAGCGACAGCTGAACCCGAGAATTCTAGCCATGAATCCGTCAACGCTCCAGCCGATGCTCCGTCGGTTCCGAGTCCCCCTATGAAACATCGGCCGGTAAGCCTTCATCTCATCAAACTCGGCTTTGTGTTGATATCACTTGTATCTGACCGAACAACTCTTCTTAGGTCAAGAAATTGGTCGGCCGCACTCCTCGTCACGCGCCATCGGTAACCGTCCCTTGCAACTTGATTCGTAGAACTTAGCCGATTTGATCGCTAACCCTTTCCTTTTGCAGCCTCCACGATCTCCGTCGGCTGCCCCCAGGCGTCCAGCGAGCACATTGTGCCTGCCGCGGGCGGCGGGAACCGGCACCGACGAAGAAACCCCAACGGCTGCAGGCAGTGCACCAGCCGAGCCAGTCGCTCTGACTCCGGTACCTACAGTAAGCCGACTGAGTTCTATGATCGGCTCTGCCAACTCAACATTCTCTAATCATTCTTTTATTTTTGCAGAACATAGCCGACCTCCTTAATTTTGACTTGTCGGAGTTTGAGGAGTCCGGCGAGATCGGCGAGGAGGTGTTGGTGACGCCGGCCAAGGACCTGAGGGCCACCCTGGCTGACATTGGCAACCGGCTAGAGGCCTCGCTGGACGCGTTGGTGGTCGACAGCGGCTCGATTCGCGCGCGCTTCAAAGAGATCCAAGGCCAGCTGTCGGAAGCTCTAGCCGATGCCATCGTGCCGGCCACCTTCTTGGAAGCCCATCAACTCAAGTACGAATATGCACGGCAGCGGATAGCCGATCGTCATGAGAACCAGGCGCGGTCGGCCACCCTCCAGTCAACCAAGGAAGCCATTGAGAGCCAGAAGGCCACCTTTGACCGCCTTAAAACCGAGCGGTGGCCAAGAATGAGCAACTCCTCTCACACCAAGATCAGCTGATGGCCGATCTCGTTCAAGTCACGAACGAGATTGACATCCACAAGGAGTACATGGCCAGCCTACCACCAAAATTTAAGCTCAACGTCAAAGCATCAAGGCGGCTGTGGCACATCTCCGGGACCTGGTGAAGGACGTCCTGCCGGTGGCTGGGTCTGAGGCCGATGACGTCAAGGCCATCGAGGAAGTGGATCAGATTAGGCGGACGGCGCTGTCGGCCATAGCCGATTTCTTGAAACAATGAACTTGTAATATTTTAACATTCTGAAATCGGCTACTGCTTCTTGTAATATACTCGCCAAACTTTTGTAATGATCTTTAATTCTGATCGACTGTCCAAATCTTGTAATTTGCTCTGGCTTTTGTGTAATATAGCTTGTCAATCTTTTTTGCAACTGTGCTCGTGGATGAGATCGGCTTTGGCCGCATGTAGTGTCTTTGTATGATTGTCAGCTCTGAATTGCTTATGCTGAAATCGGCTCTAGCCTCCCGCGTCGCGTCGCGTTTGCCGATTCCGAGACCATACCACAACCGTCAAACTTGACACTTGAATTACGGCCACCGATCCCAATCACTCAAAACGCTTTGACTGCCGATTACAAAGCAAAAAAAAAATATGACACCCAATTTTGTAATCGGCTCCCAATTTTGTAATCGGCTCGTGTATGTATATGGCCCCCAAATTTTGTTGATAGCTCTGGTGTCGACAAAATTTTGAATCCAAATCATTTGCGCGTCATTGCCGCCGCTATCGGCCAAACGTTAGCTGATCGTAGAGAACATAGGGGAAAAATGTTTCATAAAAATGCCTAAAGGCGATGCCTTATTGAAACAAGGCATCGACTGTCACAAATCGGCTAAGCGACCTTAGCTGAATCATGAGTTGATCCATACACTTGGGTAGTATTTCTTCAGGTATTTTCCAATAAGAGCCCTTCCAAATACTTCTCCATCTAACCCTTCTAGCATGTAAGCCCCTTTCGAGACGTATTTGTGGATCTTAAAAGGCCCTTCCCAATTTGGTGACCACTTGCAGAATTTGTTATCCCTAGATCCAATCGGCAGTATTAATTTCCAAACGAGTTCGCCTTCCTCGAAAGATTTAGGCACCACCTTTTGTTATAATGTCTGGCTACTCGTTCTTTATCCCTTGTAACTTTTTCCAAGGCCCTCATCCTGGATAAAACTAAGTCTTCTGATTCGTCCACCATCAAGTGATAGTAATCGTCGGATGTAAGTTGATCCTGTAGCTGAATGCGCCTTGAGCCGACGACACTTTCCCATGGTAGCACCGCCTCGTGCCCGTAGACCAGCTTGTACGGAGGGACTTGAATTGATCTGTGGCATGCCATCCGATACTCCCACAGTGATTCGACTAATCGGCTGTGCCACTGTTTCGGGTACTCAGAGATCTTCCTTTTTATCAACTTAATCAAATTTTTATTTGAGGCTTCGGCTTGCCCGTTGGCCTGTGTGTAGTACGGTGAAGAATTAAGTAGCTTGATCCCCATGCCGTCGGCAAACTGAACAAACTCGTCCGATACGAAGATAGATCCCTGGTCTGTTGTTATCATTTGTGGGACGTCAAATCGGTAGATAATGTGTTCTTTGACAAACTCGA
The DNA here is from genome assembly GCA_019925245.2 of Oryza australiensis. Taxonomy (NCBI): domain Eukaryota; kingdom Viridiplantae; phylum Streptophyta; class Magnoliopsida; order Poales; family Poaceae; genus Oryza; species Oryza australiensis. The sequence continues at coordinate 3,300,078 of JAIFGZ020000436.1, forward strand.
TTGCGTCCTTAGAATCCACTTTCCTCAGGGGAATCGCTTCCACCCATTTTGTGAAATAATCCGTCGTCACTAGAATAAATTTATGCGCTTTGCTTGAGGGTGGATTGATCTGGCCGATCATATCGATGGCCCATCCTCTGAATGGCCAAGGCTTGATAATTGGGTTCATAGCCGATGTTGGTGCTCGTTGTATGGCGCCAAATTTCTAACAATCCTGGCACCCCTTGTAATACTTGAAACAATCTTCCAGCATGATCGGCCAGAAATATCCTACTCGGCGAAGCAGCCACTTCATTTTGTGGGTCGATTGATGTGTGCCACAGATCCCTTCATGCACTTCTCCGATGGCTACTTTGGCCTGATCGGCTCCAAAACACTTGAGTAGCACACCATCAATTGTGCGATAGTATAGATCTTCATCGAGCAAAACATATCTCAACGCCTTGTATCGTAATTTCCTTGTAGCCGATTGAGAGGGGTTTTTGAGTAGTTGTAAACTTCAAACCTCCAATCCTCGGCTGTAATGGTGGCAACTTCTATGTCAATTTCTTTCAACATCGGTCGATAGCCTGATGCTCCTTGAGCCAAATTATTGGCCTCTGTGTTCTGCTCTCTCGGGATGTGTTTCAGAGTAACTAGCCGAAAACCGTCCATTAATTCCCAGCATTGCTGATAATAGACCATCAGCGCGTCGTTTTTGCATTCGTATTCTCCTGATAATTGGCTGATGACCAACAATAAATCTCCCATTATTTCGATGGCGTCGGCTTCAATTTCCTTGAGTAGATGTAATCCTTTAAGGACGGCTTCGTATTCAGCTTGGTTGTTCGTAGAGTGGGGGTTGATAGCAAAAGCAAATTCGAGACTTGTCCCCCTGGGTGAAATAATGACCAAGCCGTTGGTGCAAACCGAGCCGTCAAACGTCAAAGTCCAAGGCATAATCTCCATTGAGCCGATCGAGTCATTTCTGTGCTCCACAATGAAATCGGCTATAGCTTGTCCCTTGACTGCCCTTGGTGCCTGATACCTCAGATCGAATTCTGTTAGCGCAAAAATCCACTTCCCAATTCTTTCTTTCAACACTGGAGCCGATAGCATGTACTTGACTACATCGGCTTTGCAGACTATTGTGCACTTGTTGGATAGCAGATAATGCCTTAACTTCGTACATGAAAAATAGAGGCATAGGCATAGCTTCTCCACAGGCGAATACCTTGTTTCTGCGTCTAGTAACCGTCGGCTGAGATAGAAGATGGCTTTTTCCTTGCTCTCAACCTCTTGGATTAGGACGAAGCCGATTGACTTGTCATCGGCTGATAGATACAGCTTAAACGGTATCCCTTTTTGTGGAGGCATTAAAACTGGAGGGAACTTAGATAGTCCTTGATGTTGTCCAAAGCCTTTTGCTGCTCTGCCCCCCATGTGAATGCTTGATCGGCTTTCAGCCGAAGCAATGGTGTGAACGGCTCCATTTTTTCTAAGAGATTGGCTATGAACCGCCTGATGAAATTTACCTTGCCGATCAATGACTGGAGTTGTTTCTTGTCCTTCGGAGGCTGAATTGTATTGATAGCACTTATGCTTCTTGGTGTAACCTCAATTTCTCTTCCATGAACAAGAAATCCCAGGAACTGCCCGGCCAATACGCCGAACGCGCACTTAAGTGGATTGATCTTCAGGCCATATTTCCTCGTCAGTTCTAACACTTGTCTTAGATTAGCTATGTGGCCCTCTATTTCCCTGGACTTGACAACCACGTCGTCAATGTAGATTTCTACTAGTGAGCCGATCATGTCATGAAAAATGTAGTTCATGGCCCATTGATATGTTGCCCCAGCATTCTTCAAGCCGAATGTCATTACTACCCATTCGTACAAGCCGATTGCGCCGGGACACCGAAAAGCAGTCTTGTGGATGTCTTCGTCAGCCATATATATCCGATTATAACCTGTATTGTCGTCCATGAAACTAATAATTTTGTGACCCGAAGCAGCATCGATGAGCAAATCGGCTATCGGCATTGGGTACTCGTCCTTAGGGGTGGGTTTGTTTAGATCTCTGAAATCGATGCACACCCTAAGTTTACCGTTCTTCTTCAACACTGGGACAATGTTTGAGACCCACTCGGCGTATCGGCAAGGCCGAATGAATCCCGCGTCGTATAGCCGAGTGATTTCGGCTTTGATTGCATCGTACATATCGGCCTTAAACCTCCTGGGAGGCTGTTTGAACAGCCGATAGCCTGCTTTAATCGGCAGTTGATGGACCACTACCGATCGGCTAAGGCCGGGCATCTCGAAGTATTCCCAAGCAAAACAATCTTTATATTCTTTTAACAAATCAATAAGCTGGGATCTACAATGAGGAGACAGATTTTTGCTAATATACGTCGGCCTCGGCTTGTCACCAGAGCCGATGTCAATTTCCTCTAATTCATCGGCCGACGTGAAACCTTGCCCGAGCTTGCCATCGTCTTCGTCCGCGGTGTCCATGCCGAAGACGCTTGAGCCCTCCACCATGTCTTGTTCAAAGCAGCAGCTGTGGCTCGTCATCTCCAATCGGCTGTATTGTGGAATTAGACACGTTTAGAAAATCGGCTTGCCAGATTTTCCTAGACAAACAATCAATGCCTTCGATTTCCCAAAGCGGCAAATTGGCACTAACGATGCTAACTGACCTGTCGGCTGGTACAATCTTGATCTTGTCGCCGTCCCATTGGATCAGGCTCTGATGCATTGTAGAAGGAACGCAGCAATTAGCGTGTCGCCAGTCCCTTCTGAGCAGCAGACTGTAAGACCCCTTCCCGTCGATGACAAAGAACGTTGTGGGCACGGTCTTATTGCCGATGGTCAGTTCGATGTGGAGGACGCCCTTGGTTTCTGATGGGTTGCCGCCGAAGTCTTTGAGCACCATATTGGTCTTTATCAAGTCTTCGGCTCCTTTCCCTAGTTTTCTGAATGTTGCGTAGGGCATGAGATTGACTGCAGCTCCCCATCAACTAGCATCTTGGAAATTGGCTTGCCATTGACGATAATGGTTTTAGATGCCGATTTTCGGTCCCCTCGGGTTTGTCGAAAATAGCTTGGTCCGGTGAGATTGCTAGATTCACCAAGTCGTCTTCAATGGTATCTTCATCGGCTTCGGGAGGACCGAATTCGACTGGTAGTATGAAAACCATGTTGACCGATGCAGAAACTTTGCCTTTCCCTTTGGCTGCCCTCCAGGCTTGGTCGGTTGAACTTTCCGGGCTTGCTCTTCGTCGGCTGCGACGGTTTTCTCCTTGGGAACCCATCGCCTTTTGATCTTGCCCAGCCACGGCATTGCTCGTGGATCATTTGCCGAACTTCATCTTCTCTCCCTTCACGCTTGAGTCGCTGAATTCTTCTTTTCTGCATCTTTGTGAAGTGATCGGACGGGCACCATTGGGGGTTGGCCGATTCCTCGTCATCGGCCTCTTCGTCATCATGGTTGTTGTCATTGTTGTTTTCATCGACGAAGAAATCTTGATGGATCGGGCCGAGCCGATCATGAACGGACCGTCGCGTCTGGTGTAGCTGAACGGCTCTAGGGATGAATCGGACTGGGTTTGCAGCCGATGAGCTCCTGTACTCGTCGCGGCGATCATTGCACGTCGGGCGTCGTCCGGTGTTGGCAACCTCATGTCGGATTCCCAGCGGTACACGAAAAATCACAATGCCAATGTGGATTGGCACTATGGTGGTTTATCTCGTATCAGCGGCTTTGAGTTTCCGGCTCGCGCCGACGAGGTGCTCCATCGCGAGCTGCTTCCTGCCAAGATTGATGTTGAGGACGGCGTCGGGTGTCGTCACGGAGTGGCCGTCGGTCAGCTGGTCTGATAACGGGGCGCACCATATTGATTAGCGCGACGTGATGTCCAGTTGGCTCGTCTTCTGTCTTGTCCTCGATTGATCTGTCGACTAAGCCGTGCGCCATTCTGCTATGTCGATCGGCTTGCCTGGGGCCGGCTTGAACTGTGTTGACCGGGAAAGGGTTGCCGTCCACCTTCATCAGCCGATTTGAATCGGCAAACTTCAACTTCTCGGCTTCAATAGCCGACTGGATTTGCTGTCTGAAGACTTTGCAATTGTTAGTGGCATGAGATGTGGAGTTGTGCCACTTGCAATATTTCTTCTTCTTTAATTCCTCGGCCGACGGGATCACGTGATTTTCAGGGGCTGAATCTGTTTCTCCTTGAGCAGCAAGTCAAAAATCCTGTCGGCCTTGGTGATGTCGAAGTCATATCTCTCTTCTTTGGCCGTCTTCAGCAGCCATTGGCAGACGATGGCCTTTTTGTTCTTGGCCCATTCGGCTGCCGCCACCTCTGCAACGTCGTCATCGGAGTCGTAACCTGATTCAACGACGACCTAAGTTATGTTTTTGACGGCCTTCCTAGTGTCTTGGAATCACTGTTCGTGGGCCGTCACCTTCTATGCCAAATGGGCTAGACTGTCAAAGTCCTGCGCAGAGAACCGCTCTCGTATCGGCGCGATCAAGCCATGAAAGGCCAAATCGGCCAGCTGGTTGTCCGATAGCACCAGGCTGTAGCATTGGTTTCTCATCTCTCTGAAGCGTTGGATGTACTCTTGAACCGATTCGTTGTGTTTTTGCCTGATGCTGGTGTGGTCCGACAACTTCATTTCGTGGTTGCCGGAGTAGAAGTAGCTTTGAAACTACTTTTCATGATCGGCCCAACTCTGAATTGAGTTGTAAGGCAATGAGGAGAACAAGGTAAAAGCCGATCCCGAAAGAGACAGAGGGAACAACCGAACTCTCAGGGCGTCTGTAGCCGATGCTTCGCCGCACTGCGCCAAGAATCGGCTGACGTGCTCGTAAGTTGACACATTGTCTTGCCCCGAGAACTTCGAAAAATCTGGGATCTTGTATCGGTTGGGCAGCGGAATCCGTTCGAAGTGCTCTGGATAGGGATACCGATACATGTTTCCTGAATCTTTTGGCTTGAGGCCGAACTGATCGTGCATGACATTTGCAATCAGATCCCCCCAGGTCCGGTTGTCCTGCTGTATCGGCTCGTATGGGTCATACGGCGCGGGTGCTTGCCGATACAGTGGTGCTGGCGTCTGAGGCCTATAGTGATGGTCTTGACGGCCTCCTTGGTACTGATAGTGATGATCAGCGGGAGGTGGACGATGCACCGGTGGTGGCGTTGGTGGTCCTGGGAACAACTGTCGGTCACCGGCGTTGTACCGTCTGTCCAGGTCAATCTGGGGAATCGGCTCTGACTGCCGATTGTCGTTGAACATGTTAGCAATCTGATCCTGAGGCATCAGTTGTTGTCGGTTCAGCATAGTAATCACCGGCCTTGTAGCTGGCTCAGTCGGATTCGGCTGGCCGAGGATTCCTCCTGGCGGCCCTGGTTGTGTTGGTGGTGGGATTGGCCGATTCTGAGTGACCAACGTCCTGTAACCAGGAAACTAGCCATCTGTGAAGTACGTCGGCCCTCGTTGCAGCTGGTCAGCTATCTTGGCGTCGACCATGGTAGCGATCATGTTGTTGAGAGTGTTGACTAGGATGCTACTTTGGTTGACCAGCGCGTGGTGAACGGCCGAATCAATCCGGTCTTGCAAGGGATGCAGGGCCGAATCGTCTTGCTCCTGAATCAGCTCCTCCATCTTTTGTTTGCCCTTTGACCCACCAGAGGAGGATGTCTGAGCTCATCCATGCTGAATTTATACTTTTGATGCACGGCCCCGGATCTTGTTTGGGTGAAAGATTGCAAGTAGTTGGCCTGGAGTTCTTCCACCATCTTCTTATAATCGGCTTGCTGCTCAGCCGATAACTGCTCCATCTTCACAAGCACGATGTTGTCGTGAGAAACATTGGGGCTCTTGGACTCGACCATCTTGCCGGCTGAATCTATGCGTCCGAGTCGAGCCGACAGAGAAAGTCTCACTGGGCATCCCAAGAAGCATGTTGACGAGAAATTTCTCTCACGCGCTGGCCTAGGAGATCTGCTTAACTCCAGTGCAGGTCCTTCTTGGCTACCTGTGCTGTGCAAGACATGCCAGTTGGTTTGATCTGTTAACCAACAAGAAAAACAAAGATATATGCGTTAAGTGTTAGGTTAGATCCCCACTGGATCAGCTGAGGGAATCCATGAGCATATATATGCTATCCTAAAATATATTTAAGCCAAGCTACTGGAATGGATCGGCTATACCGAGACAGCATCAGCCGTTTAACCCAAATACAGTAAAGGATAATAAATATATGTATTGATAACCTAGCCGATACTGGAAAGCTAACAATGAATCGACTAGTACTCCGATGAATCTTATAAAAAGATATTATTCTTGAACCAAATACGATCAGCCTGAGAAATCGGCCATCGGCTGTTGCTGGCGGGCCGATTTCGGCTTATGACGTCCGACAAGAATGAGATCTTAATATAAGAGGCGGTCCTAACATAAATCTAACAGTAAATATATTAAAAGAAATATATTAGGGCAGATAAGGCCGGCTGAAACCCCGGCACTGTCTCTTAAACATATAAATCTAACAAAATAGATCATTGGGAGCTCTAAAAATGACTTAATAGTTCAACGTTGATGCAGTATTAAGTATAAAAAGAATAGCCTGATCTGTTGTAGCTGATTTATACTTCTTGAGGCGATGGATACCGCATATAAACCAGTCAACCTTTAGATCTAGCCTTATTGGCTACGGGTTCTTGAGAGAACTGGCCAATGGCAGGATAGATCTAAACATTGCTCTAGTTTATATGCGCTATATGATAAATAGCGCAGTATAAACCCCTGAATCTAATGTGTCATTACGATGGAAGCACTAGAAACAGCAGATCATACCACTAATAACAAACATTTACCTGGATTTGGGAATCGAAACGATGCAGCCCGTAGTCAAGTCAATTGCTCGTCTGAAGAAAAAGGTTGGCGATGCGCCGAAGGTTTGATTGATTGTGATATTGATTATGATTACAGGGGGTCTCGGGCCTTATTTATACCCAAGATAACATAGCAAAACCAATCAAAAAATTACCAAATTTTATAATTAGGAGTTACATGTTGTATTTACATACTAGAGAAAGTTTGGAGGGTGGAGCAGAAATTTTTTTTAAAATTTTGCCGAGTGCGAGGGCCCTTAAGCCGACCGCACGCGATAACATATCTGATAAAATATTCGAAACCCTCTCAATTTTTTACCACAGCCTCTACGTATAATATCATGACATCCAGACAATTTTCATGATTTTCCGACTTTGTTTGCTATTTATACAATTTTAAAATCATTTGGTCAATAGGTTCCTAATCATGTTTCATGAAGAAAAAATCAAAATTTATTCTCATTTACAGAATAATGACTCAAGCAGGTCTAAACAACATGAATATAATTTTTCCACTAATTTTATTCTATTTTTTAATCACTTGTAGTTCAAATGTGAGACTTGGCAAAAAAATTCATGAAAATAAAATAAATCAAAGAAATATAGCAAAACCAATCAAAAAGTTACCAAATTTTATAATTAGGAGTTACATGTTGTATTTACATAGTAGAGAAAGTTTGGAGGGTGGAGAAGAAACGTAATATACACAAAAAACAAACTAGCGTTTTACAATTTTTGGATTAACATCCTTCCGCACAGATGCAAACTTTGATTCGTCGAGGACACTTTCAATGTGTTTCATCCGCGTAGGAAGATCTGTGAATAACAAAATAGCGTCGTATTGATTATAGTCAGACACGTCTTCAATGTTGTCAATACCAATGATGTATTGTTTGCCCGATACAATAATGTCCATCTTTTTATTGGAAGGATCCTTCACATAGAAAACCTTTGCAACACGCTCGGCAAGGACCCATGGATCATCCTTGTGTCCAATTTTACTCCGTTCAGCACACGTAAATCCAAATTTATCTACCATGCTGTCTTTCACCCATTGGCATCTGAGAACAAGGATTTGAATGTTTAAACCGTAGTCAAGTTCTCATATTTCTTGTATGATCCCATAGTATGATTTCTTTTGCCCTGTTGCGTCTAACGCTTCGACGTGAACCCACTGTTCTGCGCTGAGCTTTTCTTGTCTTTGCTGTTGGTGTAAAAAGAGTATCCACCGATGTCATACGCTTGCCATGAGGTCACAAGGCTTGTTGGGCCAGCTGCAAGTCTTTCTACCATTTTTTCCTCGAGTGATTCACTAGACGGTAGATTTTGATCCTTAAGCCATTGGGGGAAAGTGCGTTTCTGTTCTTTCGAAACCCAATCATCGGATCTCCCAGGATTGCATGCTTTGATCTCGGAAGTGTGTTGCTCAATGTAGGGCACAATGATGGCGAGTTGTTGAAGAACACTGCTGTGTGCATCTGATACCACTTTGTAATCGTTGTCGTAGAAGCATTTTCTTCCCACAGTACCCTTCCCAGATAATCTTCCATCATGTCGAGGCATCGGTATCCCAATGGGGTTGGCATCTTTCATATAATCTAGGCAACACTCGACAACCTCCTTAGTTGTGTAACCCTCTATCATCGAGCCCTTCGGATGAGCACGATTACGAACATACCCTTTCAGAATAGCCATTTATCGCTCGTACGCCCACATTTGATGTAGGTATAGAGAACCAAGTTCAATAATTTGAGGGACAATGTGAACAATGAGATGTTCCATCATGTCGAAGTACGATGGAGGAAAAAACATCTCTAGCTGGCAAGCTGTCTCGACTGCGAATTTCTGAAGGGATCCTAATTCTTTTGGATCAAAAACTTTCTGTGATACTCGATTAAAAAAAATAGCACAGCTTTGTTATCACTACCTTGGTGTGCACTGGTTTCACCGCCCTTATAGCGATAGGGAGAAATACCGTAAGCATCTTATGACAGTCGTGAGCGTTGTATCGAGAAATTGACAAATCTTTCATTGATACTAGTTTCCGGATATTCGATGAGAATCTAGTCGGCACTTTCAATCCACGAAGACATTTACAGAAAGCTTTTTTCTCTTCTAGCGTCATTGAGTAGCATGCCGGTGAAATCTCAATCTTACCATTCGTTAGCTCTATCGGGTGGAGATCTTTCCTTATGCCCAAATTGACCAGGTCGTTACGTGACTTCAACCCATCCTTTGTTTTACTAGGGATGTCAAGTAAAGTCCCGATGGTGTTGTCGAACACGTTTTTCTCGAGGTGCATGACATCGATGGCATGACGAATCTCCAGGTCTTTCCAGTATGTCAGGTACTTGAAAAAGATTGAATGTTTCTTGAAGGGCAGTGTGTTTTCTACCACTTCTTTCTTCCTCTTGCCTGAAGCTCTGTTTCCCTTGCCGAACACGACCTTTATGTTCTTTGTCAGCTTGAACACCATGGAACCATCCTTTGCTTCGGGGGCAGTACCTTCCTCGACAGTTTTGTCAAAAAAGGTAGCCATCACATGATACCTATGCTTCTATGGTAAGAAACAACGATGACGCATGTAAACTAACTTTTTTGACGAGGTCAGGTATATATACGATGTATTGTCTAGACAAATTAGACATCCAGTCTTTCCTTAATCTATCCAGATAGGGAAAAATTGGCTGGTAGATCATTTATAGTAACAAATATGATAGCACGTAGAGTAAAATACTCCTGGCGGTATGCATCAAATAATCGTAGACCCTCTTCCCACATTTCTTGCATATCCTCCATCAAAGGTTCAAGAAACACATCTAAGTCGATGCCAGGCTGTTTTGGCCCTTGTGTAAGAAGAGTCAACAAAATGTACTTTCGCTTCTGACATAACCATGTCGGTAGGTTATACATGGTGAGCAGAACTGGCCAAGTGCTGTGCGAGCTGCTTAGGTCACCGAACGGATTTATTCCATCCGTGCTCAACGCAAACCTAACATTTCTCGGATCATTTGCAAATTCTAGGTGCTTCGAATCAAAGTTTTTCCATTGTCGAGCATCGGCGGGATGTCGAATCATACCATCCGTCTTTCGACCCTTTTGATGCCATCTCATCAACTCGGCGTCGGTGACGTTCGAGAACAATCGCTTCATTCGATCTTTCACTGGCAAGTACCACATCACCATGGCCAGAATCTTTTTCCTTGGCTCGACCAATGCATTTGGTTCGGCAACGTCACTATCGGCGACACTGTTATCCTTTTTGTACCTACTCACCCCATAAGTTGGACACTTGTCCAAATCAGCGTATTCCTTGCGATAAAGTACACAGTGATTAATATATGCATGGATCTTTTCCACACCAAGTGATACTGGACATATCAGTTTCTTGGCTTGATAGGTGTTAGCTGGCAACAAGTTAGGCTTAGGAAGCATAGCTCTCAGGAGATTCATCAAGTCGTTAAAACTAGTATTAGACCATCTGTGCCTGGCCTTCAATCTAAGAAGTTCTAGCACCGACCGCAACACTATATAATCCATATCACATCCCTTTGCTTGATCGTACAAAAGATCTTTCGCTGCTTTGTACAACGCCTCCCAATTGTTTAACTTTCTTGTTTTAGGACCTCTAGTTCAGTGTGCCGCAACATATCCTCAAGATCAAGATCAATATCAACGTTTGCCTCGTCAAAACCAGAGCCGCCAAAATCACCCGTCATTTCACGGGACATGTCCTCAATTATAAAATTCTCTGCCTCATCGAACCAAATATCAGGATTCTCTTCTGGAGGGGCGACTTCCCTGTGATAAGTCCAAACTGTGTATTTCTCCACAAATCCACGCTGAATTATGTATCCGAGAATTACATTCGGATCTTTCAGCATCTTCTGATTCTTGCTATCCACGCAAGGACAAAAAATATCCTTCCTATTCTCCCTCAAAGCGTGTGCCTTAGCCTTATCAATAAATGTTGATGCTTCTCTCATGAACACCGGATAAGTTCTCCATGTCTCATACATCCATATCCGATCCATCTAAAAAAAGTGACAGTATAAATTAATATTATATTGCCGATGTTTTCTAAATAAAAAAATTAAACTTAAATCCTACTTTATAACTAAAATCTCATGCACAACAAATAATAATAATGAAACAAAAGTAGTTACCAAAAAATGGTTCAATAAAAAAATATTTGACCTACAAATTACAAAAGTAGCTCAAAATATATAACAAATTCAAACAAGTTTAAATATCTTCGCATTCAACCGATGAAATTTTACAAAAAGGAAGCAAATGAAGGACATGATCAAGCACGCTACCTTTTATATTGATTTCAATTGAAGATTTAAAGTCTAAAGCCTCCCACAAAAATAAAATGCCTATTATTAAAGAGAGAAACCGAGTTAAAAAAGTTCTAATATCTTCGCATTTAACCAATAAAATTTTTTAAAAATGGAAGCAAATGGAAGAGGAGATCAAGTATGATACTTTTTGTATTGATTCCAATTGAAAAATTCATGTTGAAAACCTTTCCTCCTATAATTGTCTTTTTGGAGAGAGAAACACCATGGTATAATGCGCAACTGTCGGGTTGAGCGGGAAATTTATGGCGGCATCATCACATGCGGTCCACTTAATGGCCCGCACGAAAAATGCAATATCCCGTGCGGTTCCTTAAGTGGCCCGCACGGGATAATGCCCCATTATCCCGTACGGGCGGTTATGTGGACCGCACGGGATAATCGTATTATTCCGTGCGGTCCACTTAAGCAACCGCATGGGATAATAGCCCGTGCGGTCGCTTAAGTGGACCACACGGGATAAATGCATTATCCCATGCGGTCCAATAGCCGGCCCCCTCGTGACCGGTTTTTCCAGGCACAACCTCTTATGGTCCAGAAAAATAGTTTCTCCAGTAGTGACAATCAAACCAGCAAGGCTTTCTACCATTACGGAGCTAAAAAGATTGAGAATCACCCATACAAATTGGACATGCCAAATGGCCATGGGTGCTCCACCCAACAAAACATCCCATATGCTGGAAAATCATGGATTGACACCATAGAAATATTGCCCTCATTGTATAGTTCTGCTTGCGTGAAGCATCACAATACCCTCTCCCATAACTTGACAAGTTCATCAACTAAAGGTTGCCATTAGAACACTTAATTTTTTTCCCTGGATGCTCTCACTACTGGAGAAACCATTTTCGGTTGAAGTGCCAAATCCACAATAGTCCCGGTTTGAATAGTACCTGGAACTAAAAAATATTTCTAGTCCCGGTTTAAAAAGTCTACGGATTTCTAGGAACATTAGTCCCGGTTCGTGACACGAACCAGGACTAAAAATCATCTTTAGTCCCGGTTCAAATATTGTCAAAGGTTGTCAGAGCGCCAGGCGTCTTTAGTCCCGATTGGTAACACCAACCGGGACTAAAGATGCTATGTTTTGTCCCGGTTGGTGTTACCAACCGGGACTAAAAATGCCCGGCGCTCTGACAGGTTCTAACAGCCTCTGACAGCTTCTCTAGTCCCGGTTTATAGCACTAACTAGGACTAAAGATCCTTTTTTTGTCTCGGTTGGTGTTACGAACCGGGACTAAAGATCATTTAAATCTTTAGTCCCAGTTTGTAACACCAACCGGGACAAAAGTGAATGTACTTATTTTTTTAACTGAACCTAATAAAAATATACAATGTTTGCTGCATGATTCAAATGGCCTAAAATTAATTTGAGGGGATCTATAATTTCAAAGAGTGTGGTGTTGTGTGGGGGTGGGTGATTGAAGATAGAAGAAAGCTTTAATTTAATCATTACATTGTAATTACATATCATCATATTGTTATTAACTAATGATTCTCAATATATAAAATCTTTTGTAAAATTATTTTCGTCATAATATACAAATCGGAGGGACAACTTTATATTGATAAGAACATTCAAACCATAGCCGTCACGTCTAGTTTATGCGCGTGTAACAAGTTATACGCGCATTGTTCCTATTTCGTCCTCTAACTCAGAGTCAGTTTTTAAAACGGCCATAACTTTCGCATACGGACTCCGATCGAGACGTTAAATATATGAAAATCGATCAGAAAAAATTTTTGCCCAAAAAAGCCTTAGAAGGTTGCCTTTTCGAGCCCAGAAGTTTTTTCCGATTCTGAGCGTGTCTTCTGAATTTTTCACAGGCCACGTCTTTTGCCTGTTTACGCTCAAAATTTCTGTGGTTACCTCTCGTGTGCTCCTAAGTCCATAAAAAATATAAAAAATAAAACAAAAAAGTTGAATTTTTCCAAAAAAAACAACTTCAGATGAAAAGGAAAAATAGAGAGGGGCAAAAGAGGAACAGTATCTAGAAGAGCACATCAATGTATAGGATTATCTATGTTTGATTAAATTTTAATATTATTATTTTAAACCTATATTTAATGAATTTAATTTGGCCCTATTTACTAATTATTTAATTGTTAACCCTAGCCGGGACCAAATAAATTTGGAAAAATAGCGAAAAATTATCTTTAGTCCCGGTTGGTGGCACCAACCGGGACTAAAGATGAATTAGAAATAGCGAAAAATTATCTTTAGTCCCGGTTAGAGCCACCAACCGGGACTAAAGATGAATTGAAAATAGCGGGAAATTATCTTTAGTCCCGGTTGGTGACATCAACCGGGACTAAAGATGAATTGAAATAGCGGAAAATTATCTTTAGTCCCCTTGGTGACACCAACCGAGACTAAAAATTCATGGCTATATATATCCCCGACGCGCATCATCTTCTCCACCGATCCAACACTTAGCACATTTTTCAGATCTCTCTCCCTCTCCCTCTTCCTTTCCCTCTTCCTCTCCCTCTCCCTCTCCCTCTTCCTCTCCCCTCGGCAAGCAAGGGGAGGAGATGGCGGCGGCGGCGAAGGAGGTGGCGGCAGCGGGGCGCCATCTCCTCACCGGCGGCGAGTGGGACAAAGGCGGCAGCGGCGAGCGGGAGCTGGCGGCAACGGCGAGCGGAAAATTGATGTTGTTGTTGTATTTTATTATATATATAGTGTGGACGATTTTGTTGTATATATGTGTGAACAAATTTGTGGACAATTTGTTGTATATATGTGTGAATTTTGTTGTTGCATTTTGTTGTATTCGATCATTGAAAAAATAATTTCAATGTTGTTTGCATATATATGTACGTTATGTGTTATATATAATGTGTGTGTTCTGTATTTACACATATATATGCATATTTGTATATATATGTATAAATATATATATATATGTATGAACAAGAAGCAGCAAGCTAACAACAGGAGCAAATTAAAAAATTAAAAAAACTTTAGTACCGGTTGAAGCCACCAACCGGGACTAAAGATGACGGAGCCAGTCACGTGGCGCCGACATTTTTAGTCCCGGTTGGTGGCTCCAACCGGGACTAAAGATACATATTTAGTCCCGGTTATTTGAACCGGGACTAAAGATAGCGATCTTTAGTCCCAGATTCATAGTCTCGGTTTGACAACCGAGACTACATAGGGTTATCAATCGGGACAAATGTGTTATTTTCCAGCAGTATGTGGTCCAAGAATAATAAGGGTAATGAATGTGTACTCGAGCCTCGTACACACACCGGGAGGCAAATTTAAGAGAGTTATAAATACTGGCAGTTGGAGCAGCACCTAAACTATATGGGGTAAACCCATCAGTTGCTATAGCAAGACGAACATTTCTTGGATCTTGTGCAAAACCAGCAAAGTCCTCATCAAATTGTGCACCATCTTACCAGATTGTGAGCGACTATGGGACTGCATTATTTTTGTTGTCTCCTCATGTGCATATAACCTTTGTAATCTATTCTTAATGGGAAGGTAGCGCAAAACTTTACACGGGGTTTTGTTTATGCTCATCTTCCTTGAAGTAAAGCATGCAATTGTTTGTTGCAACACACATCAATTTTAACATATGACATACAAAATCTGAAGGAGAACACGGAGGCTACGATAGCATAAATCAAAAATTTTCTACCGCACAATCCATGATAGCTTGCAAGTAAGGGTCTACAGATTGTTACCAAGTAACATACAGTGTCCGGGAGATAGCTCTGCTCATCTCCTCCTATTCTTGATCGCCTCCAGTTCACAACATTGATGGGCACGTGATCCCTCATCACCCATCCGCTATGTGTCACAAACTTCCTTGCGATGTCGGCTGGGGCACTTGGCCGACCGTCCGATGCCACTTCAGTTATGACATAGTGACCCTCAATTCGCTTACTGACACCGTGTTGCCCGCGTGCCCTTTTCTCTCCAATGGCTAGAGTGGCCACATTATCCTCCTCGTTTCCCTCCTCGTTGAAGTATTCATTAGGATCCTCATTCCCCTTCTCAATGTAATATTGGTTGCTACCCTGTGCTCATGATCAGCCATTTGATTGTTGTGAGTTCGAGGACTTGATTAAGGAATTCTGACAAGGAAAAAATTATTCAGTTAATACATGTATGATTCCCAATGCATAAGAAAAATATAGATAAAATCCGGCAGATACTCGATCCAACTGTGCACATCCATAATGGTGACAATCTTCAGAAGAACAAAGAGAAGAAGGAAAAAATTGTAATGTTTTTCCTTCTTCTTCTCTTTGGGTTTTTTCTCTATGTTTTCCTATATTGACTATATTTTAACCGTTTAGTCTTTCGCCGATAGAGAAAGAGAGGAGGATGACGTAAGGGAGATAACGTGGAGAGGAGAGGAGGATGCATGGCGAGATACGTTGATTCTCTATTTTCCTTGTAACGAGCGAACGAACGACCGAACGAACGAACGACCGAACGAATGAATGACCGAACGAACGAATGAACAACCGACCGAACGAATAAACTCGTTTGGTCATGAAAATCGTTGTATCGTTCTATCGTTCGTTCACGTATGTTCTATCGTTTTATCATTCTCGTTCATTCGTAAATACAAAATTTTCACATTTGCATTCACATTCACATTCACATTTGATAAATACAAAATTCTCATTTGCAATCAAATTAAAATCTAAAGTCCATTCAAATATAAACACAAAAAACATTGTAGCACTATATATTGTCAAACAAATTCATATTTACGTTCCAAATTAATTAACATTCAAAATTAAATAAGTTCACATTCAAAATTAATTAACATTCAAATTCACATGTAAATAAAAAGTCCATATACATTCAAATTAATTAACAATCTATTCATGCATTCAAATTTAAATAAAAAGTCCATTTACACAATTATATAAACATAATTCAAAATTCACATTCACAATCCATTTACAATTCAAAATTCACATTCACAAACTATTCACATTCAAAATTCACATTCACAATATATAATGCATAATAATAATGTAGCGACGTCGGCAGGGGGCAGCGGCGGCGGCGGAGGCGGAGGGTTGCGGCGGCGTCCAGGGGAGGCGGCGGGGTGGCAGTGGCGACGACAACGTCGGTGGCGACAACGACGACGATGGCGATGGCGCCCGACCGGGTTAGGGTTTTCGCGCAGCACACGGAGGAAAAAATGCGGCTTTGGAACTAACCCGGTGGCGCCGGCGACGGCGGTTCCCCGGTGAAGACGATGACGATGGTTGGAGAAGAAGACGGCGACGCGACGGTGTTCTAGTGTTCTCGACGATGATGAAGAAGACGAAGAGGCGCTGGAGAAAAACGGCTAAGTGTTTGGATCCACCGCCGCCTCTGCTATATAGATATCGAGCTCTTTTGTCCCGGTTGGAACCACGAACCGAGACTAAAGATATATTAGTCCCGGTTGGTGGCTCCAATCGAGACTAAAGATCTAATCTTTAGTCCCAATTGGTGGCTCCAACCGGGACTAAAGATGCTCGTACCCTTGGTAGGTGAGAATCTTTAGTTCCGGTTTAAGCCACCAACCGGGACTAAAGATGTTTTCCCTTATTTCCAATATTTTTTGTTCCGGTTGGTGTTGAAAACCGAGATTAAATATTAAAACAGTGCTCTATTGAAAAGTATTTTAAATTATAATAATCATATAGAATTAACATATGTCCTATTAAAAAGTATTTTAAATTCATATATAATTAACATATGCCCTATTAAAAATATTGTAAATTCCAATAATAATATATAATTAACATATGACCTATTTGAAAAATATTTTAAATTCTAATAAAAATATACATTTAACATATGACCTATTTGAAAAATATTTTAAATTCTAATAAAAATATATAAGTAACGTATGCCCTATTGAAAAATATTTTAAATTCTTATAATAATATATAATTAATATATGGCCTATTTTAAAAATATTTTAAATTCTACTAATAATATATACTTAACATATGCCCTATTGAATTTTTAAAAAATTCTTGTAATAATATATAATTAACATATGCCCAATTAAAAATATTTTAAATTATAACACTCATATATAATTAATATATGCCCTATTAGAAATATTTTAAATTCTAATAAAAATATATAATTAACATATGTCCTATTAAAAATATTTTAAATTCTTATAATAATATATAATTAACATATGGCCTATTTGAAAAATATTTTAAATTCTAAAAATAATACATACTTAAGATATGCCCTATTGAAAAAATTTTAAATTCTTATAATAATATATAATTAACATATGCCCTATTAAAAATATTTTAAATTGTATATTATTTAAAAAATAGCCATGTTCGTTTGACATCACACACACCATCTTGCGGAGGCAAAGCAAAAGTAGCCATGGAGGAGGATACAATAATTCAAATAATTTATAATAATTTACAAGAAATTCAATAATTTACAATAAATGATTGTTGAATTCAATAAATTCAATAATTTACAATAACTTACAATGAATTCAATAAATTTATATTGTTACAATAAATTCAATAAATTCAATCTAATTTACATCGCCCATACAAAAATGTAGATAAGTGATGGTTGTCCTCACGTACTTTCTCCGCACAATTGTTCCTTCGTTATGATCGTTGCGTGAGTAAGGGGTGTCCTCTTTTGATAGGAGGATGCTCGGGTCAATCACCACCGTGAACGGAGGTTGCCCGTCAAACAGATCGTAATGTTCGTTAGTCCTATCCTCGACTCCCACGATTTTTATTTTGCTTGGGAGAACCACGTGACGCTTTGGCTCGTCGGACCCTTTCCCCTTCTTTGCTTTGCTAACCATATCCTTGACATAGAAAACTTGTTGTATATCATTGGCAAGGACGAAGGGTTTGTCTAATTATCCAACCTTGCTCAGGTCGACCATTGTCATCCCACTTGCATCAATGGTTACGCCTCCACCACTGAGCCTAACCCATTGGAACCGAAACAGAGGGACCTTCAGAGGTCCATAGTCAAGCTCCCATATATCATCGATGCTGCCATAATATATGCTAGCCGTACCATCGTATCCCACGGCATCGATGCGGACAATGTTGTTTTGATTCGTGCTCTTTAAGTCATGGCCCGTGTGTAAAATGCGTACCCATTGATTTCATATACCTGGAATGTGGTGATCGGGCAACATGGTCCTCTCGCCAAGAAGGCTGATTGTTGGTCAATGTTCGCATTGCCCATGAGACGTTGTCGCAGCCAAGCAGGGAATGCATCAATGTGATGGCGTGTAATACAGGCATCCGTCTTACTGATGTTTTCCAAGCGAACAATCGCCAAGTGCTCCTCGATGTAAGGAGCCACCAAGGAAGATTGTTGCAACACAGTCCAATGTGCTTTCCTGAATAAGTCATTGTCTATGGTCATTATTGTCTTCCTTCTAAGAGTTCCCTTTCCCCGTAGTCTACCTTTATGGCTTGATTCAGGCACCCCGATAGGACAAAGGTCTTCAATAATGTCAACACAGAACTCAATGACCTCCTCTGTTCCATATCCCTTAGCGATGCAGGCGTCCGGACAAGAATGGTTACGGACGTACTTCTTTAGAATGCTTATATACCTCTCGAAAGGGAACATGTTGTGTAGGAATACGGATCTTTTTGACAAGGCGACATAGGAGATGCGTCATGATATCGAAGAAGGAAGGCAAAAAAAGATCATCTCAGAGCTGACAAGACATTGTACCACATCATTTTGTAAGTCTTATAGTATGTCTGGATCGATGATCTTCTATGAAATTGCATCCAGGAAAGCACATAGCTTTGTTATTGTTGCCCGGACATTATCGGGAAGGATACCCTGAATTATAACTGGAAACAACTATGTCATCAGCACGTGGCAGTCATGGGACTTCAGGTTTGTGAACTTCTTATCCTTCGTGTTTATTATTCTCTTTATATTCGAGGAGTATCCAGACGATACCTTCATGCTCTCTAGGCATTCAAACATGATTTTCTTCTCTGCCTTGCTCAGAGTGTAGCTGGCTGGACTTAGGTAGTGGGCTCCTTTCTCCTTTGGTTATGGGTGAAGGCCGTCGCGTTGTGCCATATGCTTCAGATCATTACGTTCCTCAAGTGTATCTTTTGATTTTCCATATACACCTAGGAAGCCCAACAGGTTTACGCAAAAGGTTCTTAGTGAGGTGCATCACGTTGATTGCGTGGCGGATGTCCAAGACTTTCCAATAGGATAACTCCCAAAAAATGGACTTCTTCTTCCACATCGCCGCGTGACCACCTTTACTTGCTCTAGGTTGGCTCCCAGGTCCCTTTCCAAATACTACTTTGAGGTCTTTCACCATGGCAAACACGACATTTCCATTGTGATGCTTTGGCTTAGTACGATGGTCTGCCTTTTGATCAAAATGTTTGCCTCTTCTCCGGATAGGGTGGCTTGCAACAAGAAAGCGACGATGGCCCATGTACACTACCTTCTTACAGTGTTTCAGGTACGTACATTCGGTCTCATCCATACAGTGGGTGCAAGCATTGTACCCTTTGTTT
Organism: Oryza australiensis; assembly: GCA_019925245.2. NCBI lineage: Eukaryota > Viridiplantae > Streptophyta > Magnoliopsida > Poales > Poaceae > Oryza > Oryza australiensis. The sequence goes on from JAIFGZ020000436.1 coordinate 3,319,863, forward strand.
GACTGTCCGGATAGGTTGCCAAGTGCAGGCCAATCATTGATGGTAACGAACAACAACCCTCGTAGGTTAAACTGCTCCTGTTTATCCTCATCCCACAAGGGGACACCTTCTTTCTTCCACAGCAGTTTTAGATCTTCGATCAGCGGTCTCAGGTACACATCGATGTCGTTACCAGGTTGTTTCGGGCCTTGAATAATAGCCGAGATCTGAATGTACTTTCGCTTCATGCATAGCCAAGGCGGGAGGTTGTAGATACACATCATTACAGGCCAAATGATGTGCCCGCTACTCATCTCTCCAAAAGGATTAATGTCATCCGTACTTAAGCCGAACCTTAGGTTTCTTGCATCCTCGCCGAAATCTTTAAATGTTCTATCGATGTTTCGCCACGGTGACCCATCGGCGGGATGTCTCAGCATGTCGTCTTGTTGGCGTTCTTCTGTGTGCCAGTGCATCATCCTTGCATGCTCTTTGTTCCTGAACAGACGCTTCAACCGTGGTATTATAGGAAAATACCACATCACCATAGCAGGAACTCTTTTCTTCGAAAGCCGTCCATGAACTTCGCCTGGATCATCTCGTCTGATCTTGTATCGAAGTGCTTTACAAACCAGACATGCTTCTAGGTTCTCGTACTCCTCACCGCCGTAGAGGATACAATTGTTAGGACATGCGTGTATCTTCTGTACCTCCAGTCTGTTGATGAGAAATCTTTCCCACACGCTGGCCTGGGAGATCTGCTTAACTCCAGTGCAGGTCCGTCCTTGGCTACCTTCGATGAACTAGGCGTCCTAGTTGGTTTGATTTGTTAACCAACAAGAAATAAACAGATACATGTATTAAGGTTAAAGTTAGATCCTACCGGATCGGCTCAGGGAACCAACTTACATATAATTGCTATCCCAAAGCACATTTAAACTAAGTGATTGGAATAGATCGGCTATGCCGAGACAGTATAAACCACTTAATCTAAATATACATCAGGATAATAAATATATGTGTTTATAACCTAGCCGATGCTGCAGATTTAACGTGAATCGACTATTACTCCGACACATCTTATGAAAAGATATTAATCTAACCTAAATGCATTAAACCTAGATCAATCGGCTATCGGCTGATGCCAACAGATTGATACTAGCTTAAGGCATTTAACCAGATTAAGATCTTAACGTAAGAGACAACTTTAATATATCTAACAGTAAATAATGCTAAAAGATAATTAAAACAGGTAAGGCCGGCTGAAACCCCGGCATTGTCTCTAATGGTGAACATATAGCCGAATAGATCTTAATAATTCTAAAAGCGACTTAATAGGTCATAATGATGCAGCATTAAGTACAAAAAGAAGTATTAGATCTATATGAACCGACATAACCCCTCGAGATGGTGGATACAGCATATAAACTAGTTCAACATCTAGATCTAGCTTTATCGGCTACTGTCTCCTGAGAGAAACGAGCCGATGACAAGATAGATCTAGACATTACTCTAGATTATATGTCGTATATGATAAATTGCGCAGTCTATAACATCATATCTAGAGTGTCATGACGATGTAAGCACTCGATTCAACGATACAAACTACTAATGACAAGTGTTTACCTTATTCGGGGTTCGAGATCGATGCAGCCCGAAGTGGGATCAAGAACTCGTCTGAAGAAAAATGGTTGGTGATGCGCCGAGTTTGTATTGATGTGTGTATCTTTACAAAAGGTCTCGGGTCCTATTTATACCCAAGTACAACAAAGTCCGTGTAGAACACAGTTTCTATCTATCAACTATACACGGTATGACAATATTTCACGAAGTAATCCCACACCACGTTACAAAAGGAAAATCTAAACAAATCCCTATTTTATAGATACAATTGCCGTTACAGGACTCTATCCATAGATGACAATATCTTAACGAACATTTGGGAACCGAATCTTCTCTTTATCTTCAATCTTCTTTATCGGAAGCGGTTCCATCTTCTTCTCTGAATCGGAATCGGCTATTGGCTGTCCCTATCCGATTCGGCCTTAGCCGACTGGTTTCCCCCAATTTGATCGTGGCCGATGCGGCCTCTGTTTCTCCGCAGATCACTTTCCCGATTTGATTCCGCTTTAATTTCGACCTTGAACTTAGGGATTTGGTTACCAGACTTGGTCGTTAACACATGTCCCCCAAGTCCGTGATAAGATAATATCGTGGATTTGCCGCTTTTTTGAATTCCCACGCGATTTCCGTCCTATTTCATTTCGGCTAAAAAAACTCTTTAAATATTGCTCGCCCGGCGCTGAAACAAACCACGCTGTCACTTTTATTCCTCAAGACCTAGCCAGAAAAACTCTCCTTCTCCCTTCGGCGATTCTGGTGAACCGAAGCAGAACCCCTCCGGCGATCTCCCTGCAGCAGCAATCCCCTCCACCAATGGCATCCTCAAGCACCCGCACCGCACCCGCACCGACGCAATCCCCACGGAGTACCCCGAGGTCAGTTTCTCATCGGCTCACACCCTTCACTTTGCGCAATCTGGTTTTTCTTCCTCTTGTTGATTCCATTATTCCTTCTTGCTATTTGTAGCACCTATCCCACCAAATTGCGATCCCTAGCCTTCTTCATCCCGACCAGCTGCTATTAGGGTCGATTGGTAACCTAGACCCTACTGAGTTCATCAACGCTGAAACCAATCGGATCCCCTTTAGGTTTTCTTCCCCAGACTTATCTTACTGGACAGGGACCTTTAAATCCTGGCCCTCAACAGACAAATCTTGGCCATCCTGGTATGCTAGAATGTTGGCTAGCAAGCAAGCCATCTGGGACGAGATAGGGATCGGCCAATGCTTAGCTCTGACTTTAGCTGACATGACGAAGGATGAACCACTGCTATCGGCTGCTAGCTATTTTTGGTCAGACATGCTGAACGCGTTCCTCTTTAGGCAAGGGCCGATGACACCAACTCTTATGGACATAGTCATGCTAACCGGTCTGGACATAACATCGGCTGTTGCCCCCCTCTAACCTGAATATCAAGTGCCACCACAATTTCAAGAGCAAGAGCATCGGCGGCTGGAGCGGATTCATATCAATGAACATGAAGGACGGCCCAGTCTCCGACAGGGAACATGCAGCTTTCTTGATGATGTGGTTGGAGAAATTCGTTTTCTGCGGATCGAGTTGTGGGCCGACCACCAACTAGCAACATGTAGCTGAAGCATTAGTGGAGAAAAGGAAAATCCCCCGGGGAAATATCTGCTCAGCTACTTGTATCAAATGTTGAGTGGTGTGCCGATGAAGCTGGCTTTAAAACAATCTATCAACACCGGAGGGCCCTGGTGGCTGCTTCAGCTGTGGCTCAACCTGCACATCTATAAAGTTGCAAATTGGCCAAGCCTATTTGAGGCCACTTTCCACCTAGCCGAGCCAAAACACCGTGATGACGAGGAGATAACCACTCGGCGCTGTATGTCGTATGGAGAAGCTGCTTATTCTTACTCGGGCTCAAAGCTGTTAGCCGAATATTTCAAAAACTGGTTCAGCAACTTCTATAACGGGTTCTCAGCCGATTCTACCATTTGGTTTGCATATGATAAATTCAGCAAATTTGAGCGGCCGACGATCTTCGGCTAGATGAGATCAATTCTCCAAAGTTTGACAAGCCGAGAGAGATCTTTACCACTGTTTCATCCTGTCGGTCGGCATCCACCAAGGACGAAACATTCAGAAGAGCTACGAGTTCTACCATCTGATGGTAGCTGCAAGGCAACTTGGGCTAGGTCAATTGCCGATTGGGCTGTACTACTCAGACAAGATCCAAACCAGAGGCATTATTAACAGCGAAATCATGATGCTTCGGCTATTAAGCCTCCCAAGCCCTCCTCTCGGCAGTTTTGGGGTCATCGAGCTGGCGGTCTCAAGGACAAGTGCGTTCAGCCGATGGTGAGCAGAATGGAAATCACACATATTCCACCAATCGACTTCCATGTATCTTACCACTGTCGACCCGGACATGATTCCATCGGTAAGCCATTATTTTCTAGTCCTTTCTCCTTTATCGGCTATAATATGCATGTCTTATCACTCACGCCTTTGTCCCTACAAACGATCGATGTTTCTCCTCCCGGGCCAGCTGATCAGGAGTGGCCATCAATTATGGGCTCGGCGTACTACCAAGCGACTGTGGGTTGGCGCCATCCATAATCGGCTTCAGCGCGCCAAAGGTGTCAACCCTCCACGATCAAATCGGCGAACCTCTCCTTCGGCAAAAACGGGACAAGCCATCGGCTACCACTGCTCCGGTTGTGGCGAAGAAGAAGCCTGCCAAGAAGCAGAAACCAAGCCCGGCCGATGATCTACCCCCGTCGACCCGGATGTCGACGCCGTGCTCGATGAATAGGCTCAGGACGAGGAGATGGAAAAATGCCTTGATGACGCAGCGGCCGAATCAAGCTCCTCCGACAAGTACGCTCGAACTCCGTCGGCCGACGAGGCCTCTGTGCAGAAAACGCCAAGTCCACCAAAACGCTCAGTTCATCTGACGCCAGTAAGCGACTTTCAATGCTTTTGGTCCCTTGACTTCTTTATTCATACTCGTCGTACTATACCTTTTACATCGGCAGAGGAAGAAGCTAGCCACCAGGAAGAAAATGGATCCTCCCCGTTTAGTAAGTTATCTTGACTCTGTGTACTTTCTCTTATTAGCCGATCTTTAACCTTGTACCCTTTTCAGCCTCCTCGCGCCCCGACACCTGCCCCCCAAGTATCCAGTGAACACACTCCGTCGGCTACAGGCGATAAGAATGCTGATGACGAAGCTACGTCGGTCCCAGCAGTCCAAGTAAGTATTATAACTTTCTTCCCCGCAATCGGCTCCATGATCTCTATCCATGCTATAACTATTCTTTGCCTGGCAGAGCGTAGCCGATCTCTTGGGCTTCGACATGTCAGAGTTCATTGATCCAGACGAGACAGTTGATAGGGCCCTGGTGCCGCTTGACGAAGACCTAAGGACCACGCTAGCCGACATCGCTAATCGGCTGGAGGGCTCATTGGACACGCTGGTAGCCAATTGCGGCTCCGTGCGTAATCAGTTCGAAGAGATCCAAGCCAGGCTTCCAGACGAGTTTGCTGATACAATCGCGCCAGCAACCTTTCTCGAAGCGCAACAGCATAAATACGAGCGGGCGAAGCAGCGCATAGCCGATCGCCGAGAGAACAAATCACTAGTGGCGGCCATCAAATCTAACCAAGAAGAGATCAAGGCGAAGAAGGCCAAGTTTGATGCATTGAAGACAGAGTCGATTGCCACACTCGATCGGCTTCACACACGTCGGGACAAAATTGGTAGCTGAACTCGTCCAGATTGAGACCAAGATCGTGGTCCAAGAAGAATACGTGGTCGACCTGCTGAAGGAAATAGAAGATGAATGATCAAACATCAAGGTGGCCATGTCCTATCTGACGGATCTGACGAAGTCGATGAAGCCAGTGACCGGGACCGATGTAGCCGATGTTAAGGCGATCGAAGACATCGACGAGATCTGTCGTAAAGCGATCTCGGCTATTGCTGAATTCCTTGGGTGCTGAGTCGGCTGTAATAGTTGAGGCAAAACTCGTAAATCTTGTAGTCTAACTGTTTCTTGTAATCGGCTTTCATTATCTCCTGTAACTGATTTGAATTATCTTATATAATCGGCTTGCCTTGCTTGATCTCCACTTAATGAATGCTTGCCGATCACATTAAACTTGCTTGAAGACTTCAAAAATTTTGAAAAATTTGCTCTGTCTCCTCGATATCATATTATATATGCCCCTCAATTTTGTTGATGGTGTTCCCGACATTAACAAAATTATTAAATCACCTATCCTGTTGTTGTCGACTAGGCTGAGCCGATGTAGAAAAATTAGGGGAAACTTGCGTAATATCGTCCTAAACGCGATGCATACGTCACAACGCATCGGCTAACATGAATCGGCATAACCATAGCCAAATCATGAGTTAGTCCATACACTTGGGTAATATTTCTTTAGATATTTTCCGTTCAGAACCCTCCCAAACACTTCTCCATCCAAACCTTCTAGCATATAAGCTCCTTTAGAGACGCATTTGTGGATCTTAAAAGGTCCTTCCCAATTCGGTGACCACTTGCCGAACTTATTATCTCTTGATCCGATCGGCAATATCAATTTCCAAACGAGTTCGCCCTCTTCAAAAGACTTAGGGACAACCTTCTTGTTATAATGACGGGCTACTCATTTCTTATCTCTTGTTACCTTTTTCCAAGGCCCTCATCCGTGACAATACCAGGTCTTCTGATTCATCTACCATCAGGTTGTAGTAATCATCGGCTGTAAGCTGATCATGTAACTGAATTCTTCTTGAGCCGATAACGTTTTCCCATGGCAGGACTGCTTCATGTCCATAGACCAGTTTATATGGAGGCACTTGGATTGATCTGTGGCAAGCCATTCGATAGGCCCAAAGTGATTTGGCTAATCGGCTGTGCCATTGCTTAGGATATTCAGCGATCTTCCTCTTTATCAGCTTGATTAGACTCTTGTTCGAGGCCTCTGCCTATCCGTTAGCCTGAGCATAATACGGCGAAGAATTGAGCAACTTGATGCCCATGCCATTGGCAAACTGAACAAACTCGTCCGATATAAAGATAGATCCCTGATCTATTGTTATTGTTTGAGGGACGCCAAATCGGTATATAATGTGCTCCTTAAAAAACTCGATTGCGTCCTTTGATTCAACCTTCTTTAAAGGAGTTGCTTCCACCCACTTTGTGAAATAATCGGTTGCCACCAATATGAATTTATGTCCCTTGTTCGAGGGTGGATTGATCTGGCCGATCATTTCGATTCCCCAACCTCTGAACGGCCAAGGCTTGATAATTGGGTTCATAGCCGATACTGGTGCCCTTTGTATAGCTCTAAACTTCTGACAATCCTGGCAGCCTTTGTAGTACTTGAAACAATCCTCCAGCATCGTCGGCCAAAAATACCCTGCTCTTCGAAGTAGCCATTTCATCTTGTGAGCCGATTGATGCGTGTCGCAGATTCCTTCATGCACCACTTCGATAGCCACCTTGGCTTGATCGGCACTGAGACACTTCAGCAGCACTCCATCAATCGTCTGATAGTATAACTCCTCATCGAGCAAGACGTATCTCAAAGCCTTGTAACACAATTTCCTTGAAGCCAACTAGGAAGGGTTTTGTAGATAGTTGTAAACTTCAAACCTCCAGTCGTCGGCTGTCATGGTGGTAATCTCTATCTCAACATCTTTTGTCATCGGTTTGTAGCTCGATGCCCCTTGAGCTAAATCATTGGCTTCTGCATTCTGCTCTCTTGGGATGTGTTTTAATTTACTAGCCAAAAGTTGTCTATCGATTCTCGGCATCGTTGATAATATACCATCAGTGCATCATTTTTGCACTCGTATTCTCTTGACAACTGGCTGATGACCAACAGTGAATCTCCTACTATTTCGATGGCGTCGGCCTCATCTTCCTTCAGAAGATGTAATCCCTTAAGCACTGCCTCGTATTCGGCTTAATTGTTTGTGGCATGGGGGTTGATTGAGAAGGCAAATTCGAAGCTTGCCCCCCTTGGTGATATGATGACCAAGCCGATACCGCATCCATTCGTGCAAACCAAACCATCAAACATCAAAGTCCAAGGCATGATCTCCACCGAGCCGATTGAACCATCTCTATGTTCTACGATGAAATTGGCTATGACTTGCCCTTTAACTGCCCTAGGTGCCTGATATCTTAAGTCGAATTCCGTTAAAGCAAAAATCCACTTCCCAACTCGTCCCTTGAGTATTGGAGCCGATAGCATATATTTGACTACATCGGCTTTGCATACCACTGTACACTCGTTGGATAATAAATAATGCCTCAACTTTGTAGATGAAAAATACTGGCAAAGACCTAATTTCTCCACTGGTGAATACCTTGTCTCTGCGTTCAGCAGCCGTCAGCTGAGATAAAAGATGGCTTTCTCTTTTGCTTTGATCACTTTAATCTGGACTGAGCCGATGGACTTGTCGTCGGCTGATAGGTACAGTTTGAATGGTATCCCTTTTTTGGAGAAATCAAGACTGGAGGTGAGCTTAAGTAATTCTTGATATTGTCCAACGCTTTCTGCTGCTCTGCCCCCCAAGTGAATGCTTGATCGGCCTTCAGCCGAAGCAAAGGTGTGAACGGCTCCATCTTTTTTGAAAGATTGGCTATGAATCGCCTGATGAAGTAGATTTTGCCGATCAAATATTGTAGTTGCTTCTTGTTCTTCGGAGGCTGTATCGTCTTGATGGCATTAATGCTCCTTGGTGTAACCTCAATCCCTCTCTCGTGAACAAGAAACCCTAAAAATTGCCCGGCCGACACGCCGAATGCGCATTTCAGTGGATTCATCTTCAGGCCATATTTCCTTGTTCGCTCCAAAACCTGTCTAAGATCAGCTATATGGTTTTCCATTTCCCTGGATTTAACAACAACATCGTCGATGTAAATTTCGACCAGAGAGCTGATCATATCATGAAAAATGTAATTCATGACCTTTTGATAAGTTGGTCCAGCATTCTTTAAGCCGAATGTCATGACGACCCATTCATACAAGCCGATTGCTCCTGGGCATCTGAAAGCAGTCTTGTGGATATCTTCGTCGGCCATAAAGATCAGGTTATAACATGCATTACCATCCATGAAACTTATGATCTTATGGCCAGAAGCAGCATCTACGAACAAATCGGCTATGGGCATTCGGTATTCGTCCGTAGGGGTAGCTTTGTTGAGGTCTCTGAAATCAATAACACCCTAAGTTTATCGTTCTTCTTCATTACTGGAACAATATTTGAAACCCACTCCACATATTGGCAAGGCCGAATGAATTCAGCATCGTATAGCCGAGTGATTTCGGCTTTGATCGCATCATACATATCGGCCTTAAACCTCTTGGGAGGCTGTTTGTGCGGCCGATACCTCGGCTTGATAGGCAGCCGATGCACAACAATAGACGGGCAAAGACCAGGCATCTCGAAATACTCCCAAGCAAAACAATCTTTTTATTTCTTTAATAAATCGATGAGCTGGGATCTACAACGGGAAGACAAATTTTTACTAATGTATGTCGGCCTAGGCCTATCTCGAGGACCTATATCAATTTCTTCTAGCTCGTCGACCGACATAAAACCTTGCCCAAGCTTGCCGTCGTCGTCGTCTGCGGTGTCCTTGTCGTAGACGTCGAGCCCTCCACGACGCCCTCAAAGTAATAATTGAGGCTCTTCATCTCCAATAGGCTGTATGGCAGAATCAGACACCTTTAGAAAATCGACTTGCCAGATTTTGCCGAACAAACAATCAATACCGTCGATTTCCTAAAGTGGCAAATCGTCGTTAGCAACGCTCACTGACCTGTCGGTTGGCACGATTTCAATCTTGTCGCCTTGCCAATGGATCGGACTTTGATGCATTGTGGAAGGGACGCAACAGTTTGCATGGATCCAGTCCCTCCCAAGTAGCAGGGTGTAAGATCCCTTCCCGTCGATGACAAAGAATGTTGTGGGCACGGTCTTGCTGCCGACGGTCAGCTCAACGTTCAGCACGCCCTTGGCCTCCGATGGGTTGCCGCCGAAGTCTTTGAGCACCATGTTCGTCTTGATTAGATCTTCGGCTCCTTTGCCCAACTTCCAAAAAGTGGCATAGGGCATGAGGTTGACTGCTGCCCCTCCATCGACTAGCATCTTTGACATTGGCTTCCCGTTAACAAATCCTTTCACATACAGTGGTTTGAGGTGCCGATTGTCAGTCCCCTCTGTTTTTTCAAAAACAGCTTGTTCCAGGGAGAATTCTAATTTTGCCAACGAGTCTTCCACGCTATCTCGCATCGGCCTCGTGGCACTAAATTTGGGCGTATAAAGACCATGTTAACCGATGCAAGTAGCTTTTCCCTTTCCTTTTTCCGTTTTTAGCAGCCATTGGCAGACAATGGCCTTTTTATTCTTGGTCCATTCGGCTGTTGCGACTTCTGTGTCATCGTCACTTGTTTCTGAGTCAGTCTCGACGATGACGTGGGCAACCTTCTTGACGGCCTTCCTTGATTCTTGAACTCTTTGCTCGTGGGCCGTCAACCTCTGCGCTAGATGGGCCAAACTGTCGAAGTCTTGAGCCAAAAACCTTTCACAGATCGGTGGCAGCAGTCCATGAAAAGCCAAATCGGCTAATTGGGAATCGGACAGCACCAGGCTATAACAGTGGTTCCTTATCTCTCTGAATCTCTGGATGTAGTCCTGAACCGATTCCTCGTGCTTCTGCCTGATGCTTGTCAGGTCCGACAGCTTCATCTCATGGTTGCCGGTGTAAAATTAGCTGTGGAATTGTTTTTTGAGATTGGCCCAGCTCTGGATAGAATTGTAAGGCAGTGAATAAAACCACGTAAAGGCCGATCCCGACAGCGAGAGCGGGAATAAGCGAACCCTCAGGGCGTCTATAGCCGATGCCTCCCCGCATTGCGCCAGGAATGGCAGCGGCACCCTCTCAAAATGCTCTGGGTATGGATATCGATACATATTGCTAGAATCATTCGGTTTGAGGCCAAATTGATCGCACATGATGTCGGCAATAAAATTGGCCCAGGTCCTGTTATCTTGGGCTTGCTGTATCGGCTCATATTGATCGTACTGAATAGGTGCTTACCGATACAGAGGTGGTGGTGTCTGCGGCCGGTAATGTTGGTCATGTTGGCCTCCCTGGTACTGGTATTGAGCTGGGTCGATGGCGGGAGGCAGCCGATTCACTGACGGTGGTGATTGGTCAGGAAAGAGTCGACGGTCGCCGGTGTTGTACTGTGCTCCTTGTATGAGGTTGGCGATCGGTTCTTGCCGCCGATTGAAATCGAACATGCTGGCTAGTTGTTCCTGGGAAGGAGGTTGCTGCCGGTTCAGAACGACGAGTGGCGGCCTTGAAGCCGATGCAGATGCATTCGGCTGACTGAGGACCTCTCCTGGTGGCCCTGGCCGTACTGGTGGTGGTATCGGCCGATTCTGGGTTGCCAAGACTTTGTAGTTGGGGAACTGGCCATCAGTAAAATACGTCAGCCCCCACTGCAGTTGATCGGCAATCTTCGAGTCAACCACAGTGGCGATCATGTTGTTGAGGGTGTTGACCAAGATGCCACTTTGATTAACGAGAGCGTGGTGCACAGCCGAGTCGATTCGGTCTTGCAAAGTGTGCAGTTCCGAATCGTCTTGTTCTTGCTTCAGCTCCTCCAGCTTGTGTTTTCCTTTTGTATCGTCTGAGGAGGATGCCTTAAAGTCGTCTATGCTAAATTTGTACTTCTAGTGGACGCCCCAGACCTGGTCTGGGCAAAAGATTGTCGATAGTTGGTCTGCAGTTCCTCCACCATCTTCTTGTAGTCGGCCAATTGCTTAGCCGACAATTGTTCCATCTTGATAGGAACCATGTTTTTCTCGCTGATCTCGGGGCTCTTGATGTTAACCATCACGTCGACTTTGTTATTGCGTCCTGGCCGAGCTGATGGTCCCACCGGGCGTGCCAAGAAGCGTGTTGATGAGAAATCTTTCCCACGCGCTGGCCTGGGAGATCTGCTTAACTCCAGTGCAGGTCCATCCTTGGCTACCTTCGATGAACTGCCAATTGGTTTGATCTGTTAACCAACATGAAATAAATAGATACATGCATTAAGGTTAAAGTTAGGTCCTACTGGATCGGCTCAGGGAACCAACTTACTTATAATTGCTATCCCAAAGCACATTTAAACTAAGTGATTGGGATAGATCGGCTATGCCGAGACAGTATAAACCACTTAATCTAAATATACATCAGGATAATAAATATATGTGTTTATAACCTAGCCGACGTTGTAGATCTAACGTGAATCGACTATTACTCCGATACATCTTATGAAAAGATATTAATCTAACCTAAATGCATTAAACCTAGATCAATCGGCTATCGGCTGATGCCAACAGATTGATACTGGCTTAAGGCATTTAACCAGATTAAGATCTTAACGTAAGAGGCAGCTTTAATATATCTAATAGTAAATAATGCTAAAAGATAATTAAAACAGGTAAGGCCGGCTGAAACCCCAGCACTGTCTCTAATGGTGAACATCTAGCCGAATAGATCTTAGTAATTCTAAAAGCGACTTAATACGAGCCGATGACAAGATAGACCTAGACATTACTCTAGATTATATGTCGTCTATGATAAATTGCGCAGTCTATAACATCAGATCTAGAGTGTCATGACGATGTAAGCACTAGATTGAACGATACAAACTACTAATGACAAGTGTTTACCTTATTCGGGGTTCGAGATCGATGCAGCCTGAAGCGGGATCAAGAACTCGTCTGAAGAAAAAAGGTTGGCGATACGCCGAGTTTGTATTGATGTGTGTATTTTTACAAAAGGTCTTGGGTCCTATTTATACCAAAGTACAACAAAGTCCATGTAGAACATGGTTTCTATCTATGTACTATACACGGTACGACAATATTTCGGGAAGTAATCCCACACCACGTTACAAAAGGAAAATCTAAACAAATCTCTATTTTATAGATACAATTGCCGTTACAGGACTCTATCTATAGATGACAATATCTTAACGAACATTTGAGAACCGAATCTTCTCTTTATCTTCAAGCTTCTTTATCGGAAACGGTTCCATCTTCTTCTCTGAATCAGAATCGGCTATCGGTTGTCCCTATCCGATTCGGCTTTAGCCGACTGGTTTCCCACCCGATTTGATCGTGGTCGATGCGGCCTCTGTTTCTCCGCGGATCACTTTTCCGATCTGATTCCGCTTCAATTTCGACCTTGAACTTAGGGATTTGGTTACCAGATTTGGTCGTTAACACAGTCCTAGAGGGCAAACTAACTTCTTAGCCTCGTATGTTGATTCCGGCAATTCGTTTCCCTCTAGAAGAATGTTCTTCATGAGTTTTAGTAAATCGCCAAATGCCTTGTCACTGACACCAATTTTGGCCTTCCATTGAAAGAATTCCAGCATGGTACCCAACTTTTGTGCCCCTGTTCACAACCTGGGTACAAGGACGTTTTGTGGTCCGCTAACATACGCTGCAATTTTTGCTTCTCCTTTTCACCTTCGTAGTCCTCCCGTACGTCGCGCAACATCGACAAAGGTCATCGGCACCATCGTTTTCTTCAGCATCCCCGCCCGCCTTGCCTGCTGTGTTCTCTTCAAACCCATCGTATTGACCAGTCTGGAATGTTGTCATCGTCTTCTTCATCTTCTTCCATTTCAAACCCCACCTCTCCATGCGATGTCTAGCAATTGTAGTGAGGCATGAATCCCGACTGAAACAAGTGGATATGAATAATTCTTGATGTAGAATACTTCTTCTCATTTTTGCACTTTTTGCATGGACAACGTATAAAGCCCTTCTGCTTGTTGTCATCGGCCACACTCAAAAAATAATGCATGCCTTGAATAAACTCTGTCGACCATCGGTCCGCGTTGTACATCCATTATCGATCCATCTACATTAAATGCACAAAACTCGTAAGACAAATCCACGAAAGTCAAACCATTTAAAAAATATTACAATAATTATATATATGTAATCAGGCAATAATTATATAATGATCCAACATATGTAATGTGCTATAATTAAAAAGTTTAATTATTTTTAAAAGTTTTTTGAAGTTGTAAACATAAAATTAATTAATGTACGTAGAGTACATATTTCTAACTATTTTAGCGATCTTTAAATTACCTTCTTTCTAATCTACTATCAAATATTCCATTTCTTTTCCTTTGTCATCTATTTTATAACATTTTTTCCAAAAGTTTCTCTCTCATCATTTTCCATAAACATTTTTTGAGATAAAATTATACATAAAATGTGCTAAGCATACTTTTCTCCCTCTTCATTTTCCCAAACAATTTTCTCAACAAAATGTAATATGCTTAGTAAAATAATTTTCCCAAACAAATTTTCTCTCTGTTCATTCCTCCATAACTTATCTAGAGATAAAAATGTATAGAAATCAATCGTAAAAAGCAAAATGCTAAGCATAGATCATAAGAGGATGAAGTTGCTAACCTTGTAGATAGAAAAAATTTGTGTATTATCACCAAAAGAAATTCAAAAAAAATTTTGGCAGCACATCCCCTCTAGCTAGAGAAGTTTGAAGACACTGCAACTGGCTTGGGCTGGAGGAGGAAGAAGAAGTATAAAAAACAACTCCATCTTTAGTCCCGGTTGGTGTTACCACCAACACTAAAGATCATTTAGATCTTTAGTCCTAGTCGGTGACATCAGCCGGGACTAAAGTTAGAATATTTAGTCCCGGTTGGTGTTATCAACCGAGACTAAAGATCCCTGGCACCCTGACAGGTTCTGACAAGAATCTAACCGGGACTAAAGATCCTAGAGAGCCGTTGCTTTTTTCAATCGGGACTAAAAATATTTTTTAGTCTCGGTTCCTTTTGTAACCAGGACTATTGTGGTTTTTGACAAGTGAACGAAAGATCGTTTCTTCAGTAGTGATTCTTTCGCTGCATGTGGACCAACATGATGCATGGTGTATCATACCTTAAGAGAAAATCAATCTTTGCATGAAGCTCAAAGTCTATTCACTAGAAGCTCAATTGTGCCTAAATTATTACTCTGTCAAAGGAACACAAAAGCTTTACAGTCCAAACCACAACAAAATTACTACTCTCAAAGTAAAGCGTTCATCGACAGGAGGATAGTAACTTGCTCAAAATGCTGAAAAAATTAATGGATACGAACTAGCAGTCAAAACTATAGTAAGATTTTTGGCATAAATTTCATGTTACCAGTATAAAGCTTGTAACAAAATTCTAGAGAAAAAACTAGCAGATCTATTATGAAAATAGAGGCACAACAAAGACACTAATTTTTACATGGAAAACCCTGGCAGGAAAAACCACGGGCGTTGACCGGCAATGATCACTATGAAGTTGATTACAAATGTAGGGAAATAACAATGAGAGTGTCTCTCTTCCCGTATGGCTTACAAGAGTATATATATAGGAGATAAAAGGAAAGACTCCTAATAGGAAACTAGACATGAAGTCCTACTAGGAAATTAATCCTATAAAACAAACTCCTATTATGAAAGTAATCTGAATTCGAATCACATATTTAACAATCTCTATCTTAAGACAAATTTTCTCTTGTAGCATAAAAACATCAATCACCATACCTCATGTAGGTAAAATTACCTCGTGCCAAATAGTCTCTAGTACTATATTGTAACACCCACCAAGCTTGAGCAAAGCTAGTAGCAGGAACTGACTTTGTCATCATATCAAATGGATTATCATGAGTGCTTATCTTGCATACCTTGACATCACCTTCATCAATCACACCTCAAATAAAAGTGATATCTCACATCAATGTGTTTTGTTCTCTCATGAAACATCTAATTCTTTGTAAGGCATCTTGCACTTGACTATCACAAAATATATTAATGCAAGACGTAACTCCACAAAGCTCAGTATACAAACCTCTAACCCAAATAGCTTCTCTATAAGATTCAGAAATAACCATATATTCTGCTTTAGTAGTAGATAAAACAACAATTTCTTGCAAACTTGTCTTCCAACTAACAACACAACCTTCAATAATGAAAACATATCATGTGATCGATCTTCTTTTATCCAAATCTCTAGCAAAATCTGAATCCACATAACCACCAAGTCTATCTCTAGATCTCCCAAACTACAAACAAGCATTAGAAGTATCACGTAGATATATAAAAATCCACTGAACTGCTTTCCAGTGCTCTTGTCCAGGATTAGACATGTATTTAGTGACAATACTCAATGCATATAAAATAAACTTCTATTAGAAAAATAATACAAATTTGGATCACGTATTTAACAAGATCCAAGGGAGCATTGCCACAAATCATAGGAAAATCAGCAAGAACTGCAAGCTTTAGCAGAGTTCGTAAAAAAATAAACAAAAAAAATGCACTTGTTTCCTTGCAGACGAGGCAACCTTCAACAGGGACTTGGCCAAAGGAGTCGAGGGAGTCACAGGGCTGGAGCTCCAAATATAGATTGAGATGAGGCAGGGATGGACTGCAGCTTCAGATCTGGACATAGAGCAAGTCCATAGGAGCTACAGCTACAGATCGACTAGGGACATCTTCTAATCCACCATTGGAGCAACCCCTAGTCGATGGAGAGCTACAAAATGGAGGAGATTCGAGGGAGAAACCTACAGACTAGTGGATTTGAAGGATTTGGAGTGGAGAGGAGGAAGAAGCTGGAGAGGATGAGAAGGGGAAAAGGCTTGGGATGGGAGTGGTCAGATGGTTCTTTTCCCCCTTTTTTTCACATGTAAATTTGCCAATGGTCATTTGCGTCAAGAAAATTTTACCGCTCTGTCCCACCCTTTGGCGCGAAGCGAAATCAGTTGCTCACCCGACTTCCACAATGAACCTATTTTTTCTACTGACGGTCTCATCCGCATCAGAATATACAAATTATTGAGACGGGTTATGCATCCATGTCAAGGAAAATAAAATTTTGTGACGTGGATGCAGAACCCATCTCAATAATTTGTATATTCTGATGCCGATAATTTTGTGACGTGGCATACGGCCGCTGGGTGTCGTCTGTCGCGCGCGGGGATTTTTGCCAAAAAAATCCCTTGCTGCCCTCGGCAAGTGCGTTTTGTACTATGTACATAGGGGGCCGCCTGCAAAACGAGCGGTCGGGACGACAAAATTGCAGGCGGCCCCCTTGTCGCCCTAGCCGAGGGCGGTTTTTTACCTATCGTCGCCCTTTTTAGGGGTGATTTTTTGGGGAACGGGTGTAAAAGCCCTTCCCCCTCTCAAAAAATTCATTTGAAGTGAAATTTAAATATTTCAATTTGATTTTTTGAAACTTTCAACTAAAAATTCAAAACTTTCAAAATGTTCATCTCAAAATTAAAAACTTTCATACCAAATTGCTTATCGTAGTTATGTTGTTTATTACCTATGCTCATAATTTGAACTTATTGAAGCATGAGACACTAGGAAGCTCAGCAGTTGACACGATAAACAACTTGTGTACTAATACAAAGCATGACATATGTTTCATAATATTTTTTCAGATAATTCAGCCACGGAACATATGCCATGGATACACGATACAAATTAGTCGGACACGACGAATCGAGCCTGAGCTTTTCTGCGGACCCCTTCTACGGTGTGCAACGTGTCTTACATTTTCGTAGTTCTTCATTCGCTTGTACTCTACTTGTGTTTCACACTCGGTTATCTTTTCTCTAATATATGTTGGATTGACATTGTCGATCCACAAAGTAAAGCTGCACCTCCTTGGATTGCCCTGAGAAATAAACGTAGCTAGTCAATTATGGTAGCAATATCATGCAGATGTTAGTGGAATTGGAAATACGTAAGACATACAACGAAGTCGTCGTCTACGTTGGGGCAAACGAAATATCTCATGCCATATGTTTCTTATGCAATGGAGGTAGCCATCTGGCAGCGATCCCTACAACCACACCTAGGATGCTCCGACCATTCAGGGAAACCTAATGGATTGTTCCTCCAATCTAAGATTGCAATTTGCACCCGATGTTCGTACTCCATCCATGCCAGGATGAATTGTTTGGTTGGCTCAGGCTGCATTACCGTTGGACCGATGGAAGTAGGTCTCACTGTATCAATCCACTGTTCGAAGCTACATTGCCTTACATCTCTTGTTTGTACAATTGTGTCAGTAGAGGTTAGACAATGAAACAACTGATTAGCGGTAACAAAAAAATTGATACTCATGACAAAATCGTCGTCGACAATCTCAGGACACACGAAGCATCTTTGTCCTCGAGTTGCTTGTGTAACGGACCTTATCGCCTGACAGCGGAGACCACAATTACATTCTATACATTCCTAGCATGTGGGTAGTCCCAATGGATCTACCTGCCAATCCAAAGCTTCTGTAGCAATTCGATGTTGATGCTTAGTCTTTCGCTGAAGGTAGTCCGACCTTGTTTCGTTAAGTGGATATGAACGTGTTTCGTTGTTTCATGGGTTTTCTGTATCTACCCACTCAATGAAGTTGCACACCCGACGGTATGCCTGCGTAAGATGGTACCATGTTGTAGGAACAATTTAGCGTTCTGTGTATTGAGCATAGGTATTACATCTCGGAGAAAAATAGTCATACCTGATCCATGTTGGCGCATTGGAAGAATCTCCTCCTCCAAGTTTCTACATTGAGGGATGACGTAAGTATGCAGCCATCCCCAAAATGGCACAATGGACGGTCACACCATGGTGGAATCCAACCGGCGAGGGATGGCTTTGCCAGTCGAGACGCTCAGGACATGGATGTTCCATTCTACCTAGATGTGTAGGAAATTGAACAATGATATGAAGAGCTCATATTTGGCTGGTCTAATATATAGTGGAGAAGGCAGTGGCACTTCTCGACCTAATGGGAGATAATTCATTCAATGGATGTGACAACACATGCACGTGCCAACATGATTCATTTAATCTGAGAAAACAGCACCAAAAGTTTATTGTGATAGGTCGAACGCGCCGAAAGCTGATAGCGAGCTAACGGACATGACGCTCATGCGCCGAAAGTTTTTCGTCGTTTGGTTGAGTAGATGTTGCACGAACTGTGAAATGTACCAACGACCAGAGCACGCGCGAGTACGAATGGCATAAAAGGTGGTTGTGACATGTTAGTAGAACAACCCAACACACATATAACTCACTACAGACGATGTCATCATGAAATAGCAGGAAAAAATAGCACAAGGATACTAAGGTAAAATATATACAAAAAAGTAGTGTGTGCAAGCACTCACAAGTTACAACACTACTTCCGAGGTCTCTTACCCCTGTCCCTCCTACCCTACGCCCTAACGTGCCCCTGAGAGTACGTGAGCCGGTCAGGGGTACGACACGTCCTGCCCGTACATCAGGTGCTGGCGTGGACGGTGGCTGGTCCTGGCTCTGCGGTGGTGGTGCTCTGCCAAGCTATGAGGCGCCAAGGATGTTCTGCTCTCAGTCGGTCTCCAGGTCATCAAAATTATCGCCACCACCTGACCCGCCTGCATGTGACGAAGAGGCGCCTGCACCAAAAATCCCTGCAAAATACCCTGCTAGAGGAATACAATGTTAAACAATACTTATGACAACTAGTATAGTTTTAGTAAGTAATGAACGACACATGCTCACCTAGAGGGTCTCGCGGCTGTATGTACGGACGAGGGATGTAGAAGATCTGGAATATAGAAGACTTGTGGCCTCATAGTAGTATAAGATCCAGATATCCCGAACCCATATATCTCCTCCCTCTATGTATGAAAGATTGCTTCTTTCCTGTAGTAGGGTGCCACATAGACATCAGGAAGTATGCCACAATCCCCAGCTGCCGCAAGTATGTGTGAGCAAGACAGGTGTCTAAGCTTGGGCTTCATGCAACTGCAACTGCATTCGCCATCCGCATGCAGCACACATTCCTGCACAGCTTAGTGGCGGTAGATGCCACGCCTTCTCCTGTCAACACACATCACCTCGTACCTATGAACTTGGGTACCTTGGGGAACAACTCTGTGCCTCATAGCCTTAGCTATTTTGTATTGCATATACTTTGTCACCACATTCCCAAATACTATCTTGTTATCAGCCATTAAGGGAGCTATTTTCTTGTATCGGTCCTTGAAGTATGCCTGTGTGCCATGAAGGATAAATTCGTTAATACCAACCAATGGGAGTTCTCACACTCCTCGCATTACCCAGTTGTACACCTCGCCCAGGTTGGTTATCATTATACCATATCGAGACTCGTTAGTGTCATACAACAGAGACCACTTTTCTTTCGGTTCATTCTTTATCCAGTGAGAGAAATTACGGACTGATGATGTGGACTTCCTTCTCATTGTGGGTGGGTCATCATATAGTCGACCAGAGGTACTGGAGGCTCGTCATCCTGTGACCGATGAGATTGCTCATCGGTTTGCTTCGTGGTCAGCTCATCCAACCTTCTCCATAACTCATTGAATTTTTTCTTTTGATTCTAACCACAGAGCCTCTTAAAGAGATCCATCAGGTGCTTGTTCTTGAATTGCTTGTAGAAATTTGCACCCATGTGACGCATGCACCATCTACTCCAAAGATCAGGCCACCTAGCTGGAAGTCCCCTCTCCGGCCAACCATTCTGCGGGTAGTCAATTGTTCTCGACATGTTCGCATGACAATCATGTATGATGCAAACACTGGGTCTCATACGCACGACTTCACGCGAACTCTCTCCAGAAACTAGTACCAACTTTCGGTGTTCTCACTCTCAATGCAAATGCTATAGGTAACACCTAATTGTTTCCATCGGCTCCAATCGTCGTCAATATCTGACCTCTGTATTTGCCTATCAAAAAATTACAATCTATGCATAGTACAGGATGACAGTGCACAAATGCGTTAATGCATGCACCCAGCGAGAAAAAGGTTCTTTGCAGCACACTCTTGCTCGGGTCATGAGATGACGGGAATGTGTGAATGTCATAGTAGGTATTATTGTTTCTCTGAGCAATGGTGGCTAACAGACGAGGCAAATTGTCATAGGATGCTTCAAATGTGTCATACCTCATCTCTAAAATCTTTTGTTTCGCCCTACAGGCCTTGGAATAGCTTATGGTGTACTTGAATTTGTTTTTAATGTACTTAATAATAGAGCCTGGTTCAAAGTCGGTGTTACATACAACATCGCTATGTATCTCACTGGCAACAGAAGCTGAGGTGATGTTGCGGTGATACTTCTTCACCCCTGGTAACCAACAGTTATGCTCGGTCACAATGCTTACTTTTCAATAGTCATTCTATTTTCCCTTATATGCATGAACACGTCACAGACATTCCTCCTTCATGCACCTCACTTCATACACATAGTTGGTTGACTTCACCACCCTAAACTCTCTTTGCAAGGAGACCGCCCAATGCTTTACCGCCTCTTTCATGTCTTCCTTATAATAATACCTGGCACCCTGAATTACCTCGATATCCTTGTATTCTCAGGGTACATGTTGCCCCTCTGAGATTACAAGTCTAGAGAAATTTGCTTTTGTCCAATCAACGGGCATTACATCATCTTCCTCATCGGATGATGCATTGCCCTCTGCCTGCTCATTTTCAGAATCTTTCCTCTCCATTTCTTCAATGATTGCTTCAATTCTCTCCCTCTCGTCTGTCATGCCCATGGCCTCCTGCACCCTTACTTGATTTTCCCCAGTTTGCACTGATGGTCCAACATTCTTCACCACATTGCTAGGACCCTCAACATCTTCTGTTTGCACTGTAACACGGCTATCGATTTCATGCAATGCCATAAAAATAACAAGGGGCCATGACCTTTCAAAAGTCATCTCCACATAACGTCTCCAATAATCAGTGTTATCTGTAGTCATTAGTTCCCAAAAATATCATTCGGTTGCATGACTCACTACAACAGACAGTGACATTATGTTGACACTTGTATCCACTTTAAATTCTCGTAGCAACCAACTATAAATTGACTGAAATATTCTCGGCAGGCCTATCGATGCCCTTCGATGTCATCCTAAATTCAGACAGATCAATACCATTTGGACCAAATCCAATGTTGCCTTGACCGTGAACTATATAAAATATGACCTTACTTGCCATGTGCCTGATAAACAGATTGAAGCTGAGTTCATTTCGTACTACCAATATGTTGCCTAGATCAATATGTAATGCGCGATAAGTTAAAGTCTCTACAAATATGTTGTGTGTTCTAGATCTTAAATTCTACAAAATCGGCTTGTCCTTCTAGATCTACCCTCCATCATACATATATTCTACAGATTTTCGCTATGTCCTAAGTCAAATTTCCGAAAAGAAATCATGCATTAAATTATACATACTTGTTCTGTGCTCCAGATCGGAGTGCTACACATCTACTCAAATATTTCAAATACATGCTATTTAGACTAGTATGCAACACAAAATACATAATATAAACATAGTTCGAGATATTGTATTTACCTACGATTGAGTTAGCACACCGATAGGGCTTCACCGCTCTCTTCCTTCTGCCTCGCCACTCTCTTTTTTTCCTTGATTTTTAGCGATTCAAATGAATTTGTTGAGAGGGGAAGGGCTTTTATACCCCTCCCTCGAAAAATCGTCTCTACAAAGGGCGGCGAGAGCCAAAAACCATCCTCAGCTAGGGCATCAAGGGGACGTCTGCGATTTTGCCGTCCCGTCCGCCCGTTTTGTAGGTGGCCCCCTATGCACATAGTAAAAAACGCCCTTGCTGAGGGCGACAAGGTTTTTTTTGCAAAAATCCCCACGCGCAGCAAACAACGTCCAACGGTTATCGGCCACGTCACGAAAAACACCCTTTGAGAGGATGATTTTAAAAAAAACACCCTCCCAGAAAGCGACGGGCGACTAAATCTGCTAAAAGTGAGAAACAAAAATTAGTTTTGAAAAACTTTTAATAAAAAATTAAAAATCCCAAAAATTCTTCTGTCTCTGGCCTAACCCCTGTCCACCTCTCCCTCTTCTTTCATCTCCAAAGGTAACAACGGCCACTGAAGAAATCTAGATGCTCAAGTGGAGTGCATCCTGGCATTCGGACTATGCCTTTAATATTATGATATAGTTTGTGAACCTTTTATGCGTGTAGGTATCTATGTTGCACAGTACAAAGATACGATGATATGAAATTTTTGAAAAACAACAATATAGAGATACGCAGGACATATTAAGCTAAAATATTTTTTACCTATATTTTCAGATAACTTCATAATTATTCTTAAAAAATAAAAAAATCATAATAATTATAAAGTAGGTACATAATTATTCATAACCAATTATTTCCATAAAAAAACAACTCTCGGTCTATACTAATTAACTGTTTATTGTAGCTGACCATTCATACAAAATTTAAAAATAAACAACTGTGCGTGTTGTATGCGTGTCGTACTGTCTACTAAACACATAAAATAGTTCAAAATAATAAACTAGTAGTCTGTGTAGTACTGTGTAGTGTGTACAGATATTGAACTTTTATGAGACAGTACAGTCTATGCATATATTGATTTTACGAGACAGCACTTAGCTGAAACTACACTATTACCTTTACTAAAATGTCGTGTTGATACAAATAAACATGCTATAATATCTAAACAACAAGATTAATTTCCAACAAGCATAGCTGTTTTTTCCGTGATCTTTTGCAAGAATAAGAAATTCGAAGGACAGGTTGTGGTGCAAGCAACATGGGTTCTTGGATGGACAGGGAAAAAATTGCAGCAAAAAAAGTGCACCCTGCCCCTGTCCACTGTCCACCGACCTGCTAACTGGTTGAAATACAAGTAAAAATTTAATTAACGGCAACTTCTGATGGTTTATCTATAAAACACTAGTCTTCACCAGGTCATCATCCCAAATCAAATAGTAACGGTAGCAGTCTGAGCAAGAAGCTCCTCTAACGGGAAGCCAATACTACCAAAGAAGTGATCTTTCACATCCTCATTTCAATCGAGCAGCAACCTTCATCTGTATCGGGTATAACACCCGTCCCGACGCAAAGGTCATTGATGTGAGAAGTCATCTCTATCGGGCAAACGTCTATCACCGATATACTTATCTTTATCGGGCCTAAACTACAGTCTGTCACCGATAGTTTTGACCCAGAAGGCCAGTCAAACAAGGACCCTTCACCGATGAAACAATCTCAAATGGACCTTTATTAATGCCCATCACAGATGACTAACATCTCAATCGGGCTTTAAGTTAAGCCCATTACCGATGACTTACATCTCCATTGCCCATCACCGATGAGTTTTTTCTGAAAAAATTAATTCTGTTTTTTGGCTAGCCTCAGGTCTTTGCTAGCCATGCCCGCTGCAAAAAAGAGAGAAACAAAGATTCACATACATCTGACATTCACATGCATTTATTCACATACACATCCATTATTCACATATTTCACATTAACATCTTCAAGTGCTAAGCATCAAAAACTGCAAAACCGAGTTATAAATTAAAACAAAATTTTATTTAGCACTGCAAGTATATACATAAACACATTTGATAAAATTATAATTTAATAATATCATAAGTGCTACATATTTACATGTCTTTGACATTAATTTTGAAATGTTCAAAAATATTCATCATGTCACGGACTTTAACCCCGTATTCTAAACATTCCTTTGGGGTGCACTATGTCACGAACAATAAAGTATGTTATCTCTTCCCTAATCCCCTCAAAGCTGGTAGGCGTAGACCTAGATATATTTTCCTACATGTACATAGTTCAAAATTAATCGATCTATATATATATATAATTCAAAGTAGTTAGTATATATCATAATTGAGATCACAAACCTCAAATTCGACCAAAATCTTGAACTTTTTATTGTACATAATTCGTATGTTGTGGCACACATAGAATCCACATTGGTCACCAGTTTGTTATGTGACGGAGAAGTCAATTTTGTGGATAACGCTTTTTTGTCCTTTGTTATGCAGGCCTCCTTTCTCCACATATGGTCGCCATGCTTCATTGATTGCTTCTTGGGTTGGGGTCCAGTCATAGGCCTTACTGACTTTGGAGTTCATGTAGT
The DNA here is from genome assembly GCA_019925245.2 of Oryza australiensis. Taxonomy (NCBI): domain Eukaryota; kingdom Viridiplantae; phylum Streptophyta; class Magnoliopsida; order Poales; family Poaceae; genus Oryza; species Oryza australiensis. The sequence continues at coordinate 3,344,500 of JAIFGZ020000436.1, forward strand.
GACATGTACTCTACTTTGGCACAATGACCAAAAGGATCCAATGGGCACTACGGTATTAATATAGTGAAAGTTAAATACTAAAGCAATAGGTGTCATGCAATTGCATATATTTAGGATACACACATACTATTGATTATAGGCGCACATAATATACTCCTTGTCTTGACAGGCCCACAAGGTGTCAAAAATGTAGTCCATCATGGCCTTCTGATTCATTTGAAGATTGATGACCATGACTATTTGTGGATCCAGGAAGGCCACTTTCGGTGTATTTCTCTGACACCGCTTCCAACTATACCTACACAAAAGAGAAACAGTCTTATAAGTGTGTTATAAGGATTGTTGTTACCAAAAGTGAAAATGCATGAATACTTATAAGGAGTAGCACTTAAGTAGACGTGTGTTCACCGCTCATAGTCTGAAGAGGTCGAACAAATCCTTGAGATCTATGACAATATAATTTTCTGGCCCAATAAATGTTTGTCCCTCGTGATGGCCTATAATGTCACTCTCCCTGTTCGTCCTCCTGGCGTTTGATTTCTCCATGTAGTAGAGGTGGAGCTCCTTGCAAGCCTTGTCCATCATTCCTAGGGCATTATCTTCAACCAACGGCATGCCTAGTTGGAACGACGCCGGAGCAACGCTCTTGCCCATCTCTAACTTCTTCGGAGCTAGATGCAAGGGTTGTGCTTTGTCTTTTACTCTTCCTCTCCCCCTTACCATAGGTTTTTCGATAGTTATCTGCGGAGGAGAGGAACACATGTTCCTTGATTTCTTTAGCGATGGGGGATTAATGATCGTCATGCTGTCAGCCTCCATGTCAACTTGTGGAACATGAGCAGGATCTGTAGGGGCTGAAGGAGCAGGTGTCGGTTGGGGCGGCAGCCAAGTGCTCGGTGCAGTGACTGACCTCGGAGTCAACTTAATTTCAATGAGCTTCTTGGGTCATTGGATAAAACTTCCATGTGCAGATCCTAGGGTTAGGATCTCGTTGTTTGGTGGATGTTGTAGTGACAAATTTGTGTACACTGTGTACACTTGCACTTTTGCCTGGCCGGCCATCAGTCTTGTATCTAGGGTCGGTTTAAAGGCAAGTCCCTCGGCTGCCGAAACCATGAAGGTTGGCATCACCCTAACTCTTAGCATCCCGTTAGTCGGTTCCTGCGATAGATTCATCGATAATTTTACAATATTATATAATATAAGGATTTGTTAAGACTGTTACGTATTGTGGACGAGAGTTTTACCGTTATATGGTCGACGACTGATGGGACCTGTGTGGATTTTCTGTGGCCTCAGTTGACGCGCAACTGCTCCGCCTCTGTGTTGAACTATCTCAGTGCGAAGCGACGAAGGCCATGGCGATTTGCTGCTTGGCTCGGATCTCTTCTCGATCCATGCCTCTGCCCGGCCCAACTTCTCATCAAACTCGAGCTCAATTCAGCTCGACTCGCTCCCGTATCCTCTCGCCAGGCGTGCATCTTTCTCCGCCTTCATGAGGCTCCATATCTTGTACTGCTCCGCGTATTCTGGAAATCCATATTTCCAAGGGACGGTAGCGCCAATGCCCCTAGTCTGTCCACGATGTTCGTCGGTGCCCAACGCTTGAGTGAGGATGTCATCCTCGCATCTAGAAGAGCAGGCCTCTTGGGAGGGCTGTCTCACGGCAACCAACTCTTTCTGCAGTACAGGTGAGTTTGGTATAAATCAAAAGATGATAGATGTAAAGAAAATAAACATATTAAAGTGAGGCACTTACAATATTTTCATAAACTTGTTGATCTTGGGCATTTGGCAAGGTGATTGTTCCATCGTTGTTTTTCACAGCCCTTGCCCTTGCCCTTGCCCAGCTCCTTGCCCTTGGGTGCGGGATATCAGCAAATAGCGGCGCCACGTTTGATGCCTCTACTGCTTCATCATCTTTCTGCCATTGCTCGATCTTCTCGGCATATCCTCTAGTGCCCAGCCGGTACAGGTGCAAGTTTTGAGCCTGGAGTGCCCGATAAGCCTCGCTTCAGGCTCGGGATTCGTTAGTTGATTTCTTTTTGAAGAACTCATCCCACACGGCTTGTGTGATGTAGGGGTAGTTCCCGAAAGGCTCCGGGGTGCTGGGGTTGAGGATGTACTCGGTGACCAGCTTGGACTTAAAGTTCTTCCAAGCGTGTCCCATCGTCTTGAAATCCATCTGCTTTAGCATGTCCTCGTCGGCTGCAAGATATTCGAAGCTCTCCTTGAACTTCAGCCAAGCAGTTTCCTTCTCGATGTCCGGCACGTCCTTGATGTGATCGTTCAAGATACTGAAGGTTTGCCTTCCTATTAGCCCGCAGATGGACCTGAACTCTTGCACACATTCTTGGGAACAAACGGCACTCCTAGAAGGTTCACCTCTGTTATGGTGTACCGTTCCTTTGGAATTTTATTTCCGCTTCTAGGGGCCCATGTCCTTGTGGACCCACTAGTTGTCGTCGACATTGGTTTGTCGTCCTAAGACATCATCTAAATAGCTTACAACCTCACAAAATGAAAAAAAGTAATTAAATCAAGAAGATGGATTTTATTTCCGCTTCTAGGGGCGAAATTCAATAACTTGTAACACTAAATGTTAGAGAAAAAGTTATTTGTATCTTTGAATCTTTGAATTTATTTTTGAAAGGAAGGAGAAAAGGAAGAGAAAGAGAGGAGAATGAATCTTTGAATTTATTTTTGAAAGGGAAGAGAAATATAGAATGAATGTTTGGAATTTATTTTTGAATCTTTGAAACTTTGAATTTTTGAAATATTGAATCTTTGAACACACAAGCTTTTTATACACAAAAATTAATAGACATTATACTTTATAATAACATAAAAATATATAAAAACAAAGCTAGATTCTAGGGGCCAAATATGTATAAGATGCCACCAGTCCCAGTCCCATTATACACAAAAGTTACAACAGTACCATTATAACAAAAATTATACACAAAGAAGTCCCATTATAACAGTCCAAATACAACATTATAACAATCCCATTATACACATATTATATAGCACATAACAATCCCATTATACATCATTATATTGGTGCCATCTCAGATTCACACAACATTACATTCATCTACATGGCATGGCATTCAAGAGACTGCATCTCAGATTCTTTGAACCATTCAATACTTGGCACATGACGGAGATGGAGACTATTGACGGTCATTTTCACCTTAAATTAGACCGTCAACTCCTGCATAAGTGGAACAAACTTGGCATATCAACATAGCGGTAGGGGTTATAAACTAACCTTTTCCATGAGTGTTGGTGAATTAATGCATGCAGGTGACTCTTGTATCAAAATGAAGTGAAAGTGCGCTTTCGTGGCGAAGAAACACAACTCCAACCAATTGGCGATCGTCACGTCAGCATCCCGTGGATCGGAAGGCCCACAAGTAGGGTGAAACCGCCTTAAAGCGAGACCAAACACCCGGGAACCGCCTTAGGGGCCCACAAGTCAGTGCCTGGAGAAGTTTGGTGGGGTTTGGCACCAACCAGGGTTCGGCCGAACCATGGATAAGGCCAAATCGTCCCATCTTACACGTGGCGACTCCACAGCCGTCCCCAATGATGGTTAGGTGGGTATGACGGTTGGTAACCGACTTCCAACTGCCATTGAGGGTTATAAAAGGAGGCACTCGACTTCATTTCAACACACCTCCAAGAAGATTAAAGCTTCACTCCAAAGGCTTAGTGAATAGGTTAGAGAGTGAGGGGAAGCTCCGAAAGGAGTGCCCCAAATGTCGGAGTTTTCTCCGAGGGGTAGTTCGGACGAGTGCCGGGAGTCCCGGTACCGACCTTCAGCCTTGTACCTTGACAAATGCATTCGTCAATAAAGTAAGTGTTCGTGTTTACTTTGGTTGTTAAGCATTTACATTGAGTACTTTACTTTACTTTAATTTTGCTTGCGGGATCACCGCCCTAAGTTGGGTGCTCTAGTACTAAGACCCCTGATAAAGACGGGTGTTCTTGCGCAAGGCTAGAGTAGTATTCGATAGTTTAGACGTGGTGTCTAGGCTAGAGTTTAACTTTGTTTGCCTCATAATCCACGGGTGAGAAGTAGGCGGCAGGTGGTGACAGCCCTGTCCATCCTTTGTATTCCTCCACGTTCGGGTACGGCGTAGAACTATAGGCCAGAGTCACTCGGCAGACCGAGTGTAAGCCGGCGCCCGAAGTAAGTAAAATAAAGTAAAGTAATTTACCAGCTTCTTAGAGCCGCAACCATAGAAATCCTCTCTATACCTTGGCCTACCTAATCTTGGATGTCCTTGGATGATCCTAACTCTTTGATAATCCCTACCGTTCCTTTGATTTGATATCCCTTGGAATACTCCCTTGGGTGAAGTGCGCTTGCGGATTTTATCTGTGGTCGTAAGAAATACCAACAAGCATTTCTGGCGCCGTTGCTGGGGAATGGTTGCTGATTTATCCTAGAGCCTAGGTCATCCTCGTATCTTTTTATTTTTCTCTTTTAGATTATGGAGCAATCTATCCAAAGCCTATCCGCTCCAAAGGGCTAGTTTTTTGAGCCACCATCTTCTTCTGAGCCAATTCTTTCAACTAGCTTTGAACTCTGTGAAGGGTTACGCGGAAGCTACGCTAGCCGAAAACAAAAATTTTCTACCGCGCAAACCAGGGACACTTGCAAGTAAGGGCCGATAGATCGTTACCGATTGGAGTGTGCAGCGGAATCAGCCAATCAGGGCTATCCGATCCGAAACAGTGTAGCCGATTCTCGCAAGCCGACAGCCGATACCCAGGGACAGCCGATTCGCCAATCAGCAGATTCGCAGATGTCGTAGCCGATCCGAAGCCGATCAACAGCGTGCAACGTAGCAGCGCCTCTATCGGTATCCACACGTCCGGGGACAAAACGCCGTACACCCGTGTGCTAGCACGCGATGCAAGGCTAGGGTTTGGCTCGAAAGTGGGGAGGGTTTCCGTGGAGATTGATCTCGGCGACTTCTGTTGCACGCGATGCAATTGACGTGCCGCAGCTCTCCACCCCTCCCTCCTTTATATAGAGTTGGCCGACTGGGACTAGTGGCCGATCAGGACTCTATTTTGAATCGGATCCTATCCGAATCTCACAGAGTTGGCTGCCCATACGTCGTAAGCCCATAGGACTCTATCCGATCGGATCCCTATCCGATCGAGCCGTATCCGAGTCCAACTCGAATGCCTGTTCTTATCCCCTTAAGCGTGCGACCCAGAGGTTCGGTATACTCGGTTTCGGCTATAGTCTAACTTAGCCGACGTCGGCTCGAGTCCAACTCGCCGACTGTCAACAGCGGCGCCTAGCAGCACATATTAACACCATAGTATACAAGAATATAATATCGGCTCGAACTGTAATGTGTACACAAATTCCTTTGCCTCACGATACCGGTTAAGCTATAGGCAAGATGTGTGCCATCCCTTCAATAGCTTAACCATTCACTCGAACCGTATTGGATTATCCGTCGTTGATTGACTCCTCAATCAACTTAGCATGGCCATGCATTTCCATAATCCATTACCTCGAGGGGCCCGAGATATCTCTCCAAAGGAGGGGCAAATTCCATCTTGATCACTCACATCCCACTCCATGTTTCATAGCAAACCCGAAAACTACCTTTATAACTACCCGCATTCTAATAGCGTTTGGTAGTCCCAAAGTAGGCTACTACACATGTTGGAATCCATGGTGATCTCAGGTCTAAGGACTTTGTACCAACACTACCCGAGACCAACTAATGGCACATTAATTCTGTAGTGTCTCATGGTGGGTCTATCCAACAATGTGTTCTCCAACACATATGTCCATGTTTATTGATTTGGTATCTTCATGCCCATGATCTATGAGACATGATCATCAATCAATAAACATGCCGATCTTAGAATCATATTTGTTCCAACAATATGACATATGATCAGGGATCGTTTAGAAATAGATTCATACATAAAGAGTCTCATAAATAAGTCACGTACTTATTGATCAATACAAGATGTCTATTTCATGGAACCGAATAACACTTTATTCATAAATACATAAACATTGACGTGATATCCAACATCTCCATGTTGCCTCTAGGGCATATCACTAACACTCTGCCCAGGCTTTATAGCCATGTCTCGGGAGCAATCCTTCTCTGGGCACGATCATGAAAACCCACAGTGCACAAAAAAAGGTCATGAAAACCCACACTATTATCTGCGAGAGTTTGAACAATTGTGTACATGCATGGCAATTCCAGGCATGACGCAAAGAACTTTGAAGTGGAAGTTGTTTTCCTTTTTGCTTACCGAAAGGACAAAGCAATGGTACACTCTTACCATAGAGAAAGTAAACGGTGAGTGGGAGTAGAAGTTCTTAGCTTTCTTCCCGCTAACCCGTATCTCATCTCTACGAGTAAAAGTTCTCAGCTTTTGTGAGACTGAGAAGGAGACTATAGGTGCAGCTTGGGCCAGGTTCTTAACTCTTATCCAATCCGGCCCCGACTTTTCTTTACCTGACCATGTGTTGTTGCAACACTTCTTGTCAGGTCTTAGCACAGAGTCTGCCCTATACCTTGATATTGCATCCGGTGGTTCTTTTTCACATAAGACTCTGACAGAAGGAAGGGAAATCCTAAGTTGTATCTTAGAGAACACCTCCTTCAATGAAGATTATCGTGAATCACTACCGGCGGTCAAGGAAAGCAATGAGGATAATTCTCCAGCCGAGTCCAATTCATTACCTTGCATATCTCAAGATCTGGTTGTAGAAACCTCACCCGAACCAGGAACACCGAAGGATGAAGCAATTCAGTCTTCGGAGTTTCCCTCCAATTTTGAGGACAATCTTTTTGAAGATTATGGAAACACCTCGAAATTCTTCTGCAAAAAGAGGCCACCAGTTCTAGTTTCTCCTCTTGCGCCTCTCGAGGATAAATTCCTTAGAGAGACCGTGAAGGGGTTAACGTCCATTATGAGCCATGAGTGATTAAAAGAGTGTGAATTGTCGTCCGAAGCAATTTGGATTAGTTCACCTTCGTCAACCATTCATTGCAACATAAGGGGAACGACGGTTCAGTTCCTTTACAATCCCATCGTCGGGGCAAATATCATTTCTGATTCCCTAGCATTCTCACTTCTCGATGACGAACCGTTGAACCCGACTCATAAAACTTTTAAGACTCCTCATGGAGATATCTTAGAAAGTTATGGGATTTTGCAGAATGTGACCGTGAGTCACAAAAATCTTGAGGTAATCCTAGACTTTCATGTGTTCGAAGTTTCAGACTTTGACATCCTGATCGGGCATCCGCTTGAAAAGCTTTTCTTAGATGCACCGACACTAGGAGTCCTCAGTATCAAACTCAGGAGGGATTCATTTTCAATTCCTATCTCTAGAGCTATGAACTCCATAGCTGAGTCCTCTCCCGAATGTGAGCCTATCGAGGATGTTTTGGAGGTTTCTCCTTTTGAATCCTCAGAGTCTGTCCCTGAGGAAGAAGCTACCTTCTTTACTCAAGAACCATACGACTTTGGAGAGATAATTAAGTTGCCCACGTCAGAACCACCATCATGACCTCCTATAGAGCTCAAACCTTTACCTTCTGGCCTTCGATACGCATTTCTACTCGGAGATACGGAATCGCCTGTCATCATCAGTGGCAAGCTTTCCAAGGATGAAACTTCCAAACTCATCTCCATCTTAGAAAAGCATCGATCTGTTCTAGGCTACTCACTCCAAGACCTCAAGGGAATTAGTCCACTCTCTGTACCCATCGTATCCCTACAGACCCAACTCTCACACCTTCCAGGGAACCTCAACGGAGATAAAATAATGTGATGAGAGAGGTGGTGAAAAAAGAGGTCTTGAAACTCCTTCATGCGGGATTTATCCCGTTCCCTATAGTGAGTGGGTTAGCGCAGTTCATGTAGTGCCAAAGAAGGGAGGCATGACGGTCGTTGCCAATTCTCAAAATGAATTAATTCCACAATGCACCGTCCCTGGATGGAGAACGTGCATAGATTATTGAAATCTTAACAAGGCAACAAAGAAAGATCACTTTTCGCTTCCCTTCATCGATGAGATGTTGGAACGGTTAGCGATCACTCTTTCTTTTGTTTTCTTGATGGGTATTCTGGCTATCATCAAATTCCCATCCATCCCAACAACCAAAGTAAAACCACCTTCACATGCCCCTATGGAACGTATGCCTATTGCATGATGTCTTTCGGGTTGTGTAATGCACCCGCATCGTTCTAAAGGTGCATGATGTCTATCTTCTCAGACATGATCGAGAAAATCATGGAAGTTTTCATGGACGATTTCTCCGTTTATGGAAAAACTTTTGATCATTGTCTTGAGAATTCAGACATGGTCTTACAAATGTGTAGGGAGGACATGGTACTTAATTGGGAGAAGTGCCATTTCATCGCCCGTGAAGGCATTGTCCTTGGGAACCTGGTGTCCGAAAGAGGGATAGAGGTGGATAAAGCTAAACTCGATGTTATCCAAAAACTTCCACCTCCTATCAATGTCAAGGAAATCTGTAGCTTCCTAGGTCATGCGGGGTTCTATCGTAGGTTCATCAAGGATTTCTCTCAAATCGCTAGACCCCTCACAAACCTCTTAGCTAAGGATGTTCTCTTTGACTTCGATGATGAGTGTTTGCGCTCGTTTAATGTCCTTAAAGAAGCATTCATCTTAGCTCCTATCATTCAACCTCCCAACTGGTCGCTGCCATTTGAAATAATGTGTGATGCTAGCGACTTTGCTATAGGAGTAGTCCTTGGTCAAACAAAGGACAAGAAACATAGTGCCATAGCCTATGCTAGAAAAACTTTAACAGGAGCTCAGCTTAATTATCCTACCACTAAAAAAGAGTTTCTTGCTATAGTTTTTGCTATCGATAAGTTTAGATCTTACTTAGTAGGAGCTAAGGTAATAATTTACACTGATCATGCTGCTTTAAAATACCTGCTCACTAAGAAAGATACTAAACCTAGGCTAATTAGATGGATTCTTCTACTCCAAGAATTTGACATCAAAATCAAAGATAAAAAGGGAGTAGAGAATTCGGTAGCAGACTACGTGTCCTGTGTGCATTATGTGCAGGACCTACCCATCAATGATTGCCTACAGGACGAGCATGAAAGTTTCTTTCTTAAATTTGAGGAACCTTGCTCTCTTAAGGTATCTTTAGAACTTGTCACATTTATGCCACGAGCACATACAACCACCTTAAGGTCCTTACTAAAGAAATGTTGAGAAGATTGGTTGTAGATGCTTTTGTTTATCATAAACATTGCAAATTTCGTGGTTGCACTTTTGGCACTAACCTTGCAGCTAGAACCTCAACGGTAAATTAACAATTGGTGGTGAAGCTGGGGCTACATTGCCAATGGTGGTTGCATTGTAAGAACTCCCCATGGTCGAGCTTTTGACCATAAACAAGCACTTCCGGGAGGTAGCCCGGATTATCATTTCCCTTCGTAAATAAAAAGCAAGAACATGTTTTAGGGATAAGTTTGCCCTCGGGTATTTTTGGTCACTAACCATTTCAGGGTAAGATTAAAAAGAACGATGGTCATGCGATGCCTAAAACATGGAGCTACATCAACTATAGTACCTCGATGTTTCTGGTGATGGAACAAGTTTTGAAGGAGGCTCGATACCACACACTTGATTTTTGGTGTCCCACGACACAAGAATCCAAGTGTGGGGGAGTTTGGTATGTATCTCTTAATAAATTCCATTCATGCCAAAATGTCACCTTGGTTCAGAGATGATGTTAATTCTTATATCTTGCCTTGTTAAAAAATTCGAAAAAAAAGTTTGAAATGTCCTGCTTTTGACTTTAAACAAAGCCCTACAGGGAGGTACCTAAATTTCGCAATTCATATACTCACACTTATCTTCACATGAATATAACTTGATCATATGCTTCCCTTATCTATCCTTGCATGCTCTGGTTTGAATGAATTTGGACCGCTCATTCATAGGCTCTTTAAATTAAGCATGGTGTTTAGGTTAAAAAGTCTTCTTTAGTCAAACTAGACATGGTCTCGAGTTTGCTTAATGAACCTTAGAGTTTATGCTTGTTTAGATCTTGGGTGTATACATATGGACTTTAAGTTGATTCAAACTAAAGATAACCCAAGGCATTAAACTTATGACAAAGATGCATGACATACAGAGCGGGCACAAAACCCTCTAGTGTTTATGTTGAGTCAATTTTAATCTAGCCTTGGTTGAGTTTATGAAAGTTGGTAAGAGAGGTAAGAATCCCTTTTTCTTTTGTTCTATTTATTTGTTTGGCCCATGGGTGACGCAGCCTTCATGCACATAGTCCCCATGAGGATTCAAGATAAGTTCCAGGTAAGTTTCATTTTAGTTGAATAAAGTTCTCTGGTTGGTCACACCGGTAGGATTATTTCTTGTTTGTCTCCACTTGTGCTGTGTCCAATAAAGCTGCAGGTACAAAAATAAGTGTGGGGGTGTCGCTTGTTTCGACACGCGCAATCCCTCGGACCACCTCCATGACGTTGCACATTTTTCCATGGGAGTAACGCAAGAAAACGCAGCAAGAACTCATATGGTTCAAACCAAATTTGGTCTCGCTCGTCATCATGCTCTCCTACTGCACAGGTTTGCAACTCTTGTTTTTGCACCTCGCATACTAATAAATTTTTCTAGCACTATGAGCATGAGCTTAAAAGGAAAAATCGACCTTGGAGACATGACACATGTTGGTTGGCTTACATACACTTTATTCCATGACTTGCACTCATATGCTGTGAAATCAAATATTTAGGGATAGCATGTTATTCAAGCTATTGATCTATGAGAGATAGTCTCGTAATGAACAACTTTGTTTCATGCTGCATAAAAATACTTGGGAATTTTAATTTTATGAAAACTCAAAAACCATAACTTTAACTCCTCGATGATTTTTTCTTCCTACTAAGGCCATATGTCGATATTCATGATCAAACCTTATACATATGCTACTTGTCATAATTTTGAGTTTGGTCAAATATTTTCATGTTCTCGTTGATTAAAGTCTTGTGCATATCCACCACATAAAAAATTGCTCTCCCTCTACATCAGAGGTTTAGCCAAAAATATTTCCACATTGTCCACATCCTCACATATGCAAATTTCTACTCCGAGGATTTGCATCCACTATAGTCATCCACAAAATAAAGGCTCCAATAAATTAGTGATCCTCCTACCCATGCCAAATGAGAGATGAGCTATAGAAATAAAAATAAAAAAGGGGTTCATGATACTCACAAAGGAAGAAACAATTCTTCTCAAGCAGAATAACTATGAAAAAAGAAAAAAAGAGAAAGAGAAAAAAAGAATCATAGCCATGTTCTCTAAAATAAAGTAGGAGGAGGATCATACAATCATAGGAGCCACCAAAAGAAATATTTTTCTTTTCCCCATTTTCCACCCACATATTCCAATCCACACAAATATGCACAAGCTTGATCTTGATTACATGACTAGTTTTCTTCTTGGATCTTTTATTTGACTTAACAAAATATTTGATGCAAGTATGTCGCATGATTTTTCCTACCTTGAGCTCCACATAAACCTTATTAGAAGTAGGAGAAAATAAGGCGAGCATTGCCTTGGTGAGGAACCAAACACTTTTGAGCGACATGAGAGTATCATCAAAGGAGTAAAGTCATGATTTTCATCTTTTGAAAACTTATCAAAACCCCAAGTCATTTAGTGCAGAAGAAACTATGGTAGCTTATACTTAGACTGTTCCATCTTTCAATACTTAGAATTTCATGGTAGACACATACAGATTCATAGTTATGAGTAGGTCTAGGAATAATCTGTATGTTTGCATTACACCGATAATGTACCATCCACCTTAGTATCTGGACCTTTACTCGAGGACGAGCAAAGCCTAAGTGTGGGAGAGTTTGTTGATGGTCATTATCACCTTAAATCAGACCGTCAACTCCTGCATAAGTGGAACAAACTTGGCATATCAACATAGCGGTAAGGGTTATAAACTAACCTTTTCCATGAGTGTTGGTGAATTAATGCATGTAGGTGACTCTTGTATCAAAATGAAGTGAAAGTGTGCTTTCGTGGCGAAAAAACATAACTCCATCCAATCGGCGATTGCCACGTCAGCTTCCCGCGGATCGGAAGGCCCACAAGTCAGGTGAAACCGCCTTAAAGTGGGACCAAAGACCTGGGAACCGCCTTAGGGCCCACAAGTCAGTTCCTGGAGAAGTTTGGTGGGGTTTGGCACCAACCAGGGTTCGGCCGAACCATGGATAAGGCCAAATCACCCCATGTTTCACGTGGCGACTGCACAACTGTCCCCAATGACGGTTAGGGGGTTTATGGCAGTTGGTAACTGACTTCCAACTGCCATTGAGGGCTATAAAAGGAGGCACTCCACTTCATTTCAACACACCTCCAACAAGATTAAAGCTTCACTCCAAAGGCCTAGTGAATAGGTTAGAGAGTGAGGGGAAGCTCTCAAAGGAGTGCCCCAAATGTCGGAGTTTTCTCCGAGGGGTAGTTCGGAGGAGTGCCGGGAGTCCCGGTACCGACCTTCGGCCTTGTACCTCGACGAATGCTTTCTTCAATAAAGTAACTGTTCGTGTTTACTTTGGTTGTTAAGCATTTACATTGAGTACTTCACTTTACTTTAATTTTGCTTGCGGGATCACCGCCCTAAGTTGGGTGCTCTAGTACTAAGACCCCTCATAAAGATGGGTGTTCTTTCGCAAGGCTAGAGTAGTATTCGATAGTTTAGACGTAGTGTCTAGGCTAGAGTTTACCTTTGTTTGCCTCGTACTCCATGGGTGAGAGGTAGGCGGCAGGTGGTGACAGCCATATCTGTCCTTTGTATTCCTCCACGTTCGGGTACGGTATAGAGCTGTAGGCCGGAGTCACTCGGCAGACCGAGTGTAAGCCGGCGTCTGAAGTAAGTAAAAGAAAGTAAAGTAATTTACCAGCTTCTTAGAGCGGCAACCATAGAAATCCTCTCTATACCTTAGCCTACCTAATCTTGGATGTCCTTAGATGATCCTAACTCTTTGATAATCCCTACCATTCCTTGGATTTGATATCCCTTGGATTACTCCCTTGGGTGAAGTGCTACAACGGTATTCCGTGCGCTTGCGGATTTTATTTGTGGTCGTAAGAAATACCAACAAAGACTTACTTGGAGCAATGAGGGAGGAAGACAGCAGCGAGGGCGGATGACGACGACGGCGCCGGGGATGGTGGCGTTCGGTGGCAGCAAGGAAAGAAGACGGCACCGGGCTCGGGGACGGCGGCGCTCAGTGGCGACGAGGGAGGACGACGGCACCAGGCTCGGGAGGGCATGAGGGACGGCAGCGATGGGCTTCGAGATACGGCGACGGTGCTAGGGCTTCGAGAGACGACGGTGCTATGGTTCTGCTCCAAGAGAAAAGTGAGTGAGGACTTAGAAAAATTTCAAAGTGGTGTGCCCCGTTAAAAGATTTTGAAGCACATCCGTGACAAGCTTAAGTTTAAGCCCGATAAAGATGACACCATCTCAATCGGGCTTAACCTAATGCCCGTCACAGATGAGATCTAAATCGATGCGCTAGGAAAAATTCTAATCCTCGTGGAAAAATCCTATCCATAACAGGCTTAAGTCCAAGCCCGATAGAGATGAGGTCATCGGTGACGGGCTTAAAGTTCAAGCCCAATTGTTACTGACTTCATCTCTATCGGGATGTAATTAAGTCCCATCACCGATGAGGTCATCCGTGACTGGCTCAAGGTTAAGCTCGATTTGTGTTGACATCATCTCTATCGGGACATAATTAAGGCTCGTCACCGATGAAATCATCTATGACGGGCTTAAAGTTTAAGCCCGATTGGTACTGACATCATCTCTAACAGTGTGTAATTAAGGCCCGTCACCGATGATCTTATCTGTTACGTGCTAGAATTAAGAACCGTCCCTGATATAATTTTTCCATTTTTACATGTAAGCAAATTAATTTTTCCATTTTTCCATTTAGTACAATATAATAAATCACTAAATAATTCAGTAAAGTTCAATAATTCACTTAATTTATTTAATTCACTAAATAATTCATTACAAAATTTATTACAATAAGGTTCAATAATTCACTTAATAATTCATTACAATAAAGTTCAATAATTCACTAAATTTATTTCATTCATTACAAAATAGTTCTCCAAATTAACTAAATAATTTACACAAAAGGCTTGTTAATACAAAATAGTTCAAATAAGTACAAAGAAGTAACAAAGGCATCAGTCACAAGGTTATGCCTTCCGTATGATCTGATCGAGCACATGCCACATCCTCTTGGGGATATCGTCAAGGTCGATGTGAGGTATTACATGAAGATTTTGGTTGTATTCTTCTTCGTCGATGACATTGTCAACCTCGACAATTCGGCGCTTGCCATCCCTGACGATGTGCATCTTCTTGTTTGCAGGGTCTTTTACGTAGAAAATCTACTTGACCTGTTTCGCAAGCACGAATGGTTCATCGGTGTATCCAACCTTGGATAGATCTATTAAAGTGAAACCTTCCTTGTCGACTTTAACACCAGTGCGTATATTCACCCAACGGCATCGAAACAAAGAGACTTTGAATCTCACGTAGTTCAGCTCTCAGATCTGTTCAATACGGCTGTAGTATGTGTTCGACCCAACTTGATCCTGTGCATCTATACGGACTTCGCTGTTTTGCACTATGCTTTTGTCATCTTGTTTTATGGTGTAAAATGTGTATCCGTTAATATCGTATCCTTGCCATGTGTCTATCTCCCAACACAGTCGCATCCCCAAAAACCTTACCGTCTCATTTGATACATTCGTCGACATTGTAATACGATTCTTGAACCATTCGTTGAACTGGGAGTTATGTTATCTGTTAATCCACATATTCGCTCGCCCCAAGTTCTCTTGTTGGATTTTCTCTAAATGCTCCTCAAAGTATGGGGCAACTTCTGTCATATGTTGGAGCACAGTGAAATGAGCCTGCAAATAGGAGGCTCGATCGGGCACAATTCTTTTCCTGCCTATTGGGCCAATGCCTGACAACCTTCCTTCGTGACGAGACGCTGGTACTCCGATAGGATTGGCCTCGGACATATAATCGATGCAAAACTCTATAACCTCCTCGGTCGTGTGACCTTTAATGATGCTCCCCTTTGTTTTGCTCTATTTCTCACGTAAGACTTTAGAACTACCATGTACCTCTCGAACGGATACATTTCTCTTAGAAAAGCTGGGCCACATAGTTTTGTGTAACACCCTGACGTGTTTTCCCCTTTTAAAATTCATAAAAACAAAAATCACAAAAGAAATAATTAGGAAATTAACCTAGAGCAAAGAAATAATTTTAAAATGCAATTTCTAATTGGAAATGGCATGGTAGGATTTTTCTTAAGTTCTACATGTCAAAATATATTAAAAGGATTTTTAGTGGAATTTTCATAGCACTAGAAATAATTTTTAACCAATTAAAATCAAAATCGGAATTAAATAAATCCCAGGAAAATCGGTTCACTGTGGACTGGTGCCCCGCGGCCGATGACATCATCTGCTGACGTCAGCCCTAGCACTGACGCAGTCTCAGGATTTGTTGCACAATAAAATATTAAAGATTTTCATGCTTTAGTAAACACATAGTTAATCTTCTAAAATTCATATATTTTCAATGCGAGCTCTGTTTGAGTCTATTCAAATTTCATTAAATTCATAAAAATGGCAAGAATCCATTAAAAATGGTTTGTTCCTTGTTTCAGTAGATTTTTTAGCATGTTTTGTTGAGTGCTTTGTTTATCGTGTAGATCCTGGTAGTTCCGCCAACCCCGCGTACTTCGAAGTCGTCGCGGAGTTTCCCCCATCCGAAGAGCAAGGCAAGTCATGCTTCTATGTTGATCATATTGCACCCATTTTGCTAAAATCCCTTGTTTATTCTATCAAACTACATTTATTTTATAATGTCATTTTATGGGGAATATTACACCTTATAACTAGTATTAAGCCATAGGTCTTGACACCCTAAAAACCTTGATAAACCTAGGAAATAACATGACTAGTTTTGGCCTAGGATATGCTTAGACCTGCCTAGTTTCACTAGCACACTAAATGGGTTGTTTCATCTAGACTACATTAATCTAGACACATGAAATGAAGGAAATAACCTGGCAACTTCGTGAACCAGACTAATAACTAAAATATGACAAATGGTGGGCATGGTTTTGGATAGTCGCGCCCATGGCAAATTAAAGACCGGTTCACGGGAAGCCCTAGAAGAATGACCGTACAAACCACAAGCCAGAATGGGCAACAGTGGGTCCCGTAGTGTAGCCTTTCCTAGCCGATGAACCCTGGCAAGGGTGAGCATGATGGGGTTGCAATCGGCCGAGGGCTTACCAGTTGCTGGGCTGCCGGATTCACCGTGGCACTCGGGGGGCTGCCCACGGCCCAGGAACGGGAGTGGGGGCAAAACCTTGGTGTGGTTCGCTTGGTTAGCAGAGGGTTATACGAAAGGTCCTACCACAATCCCTTTCTGGGGTACCGTGGCGGTATTCCGACGCATGGAAAACGTGTTGTGGGGCTGTGTCTTGTGGGTACAGATGTACACCTCTGATCAGAGTAAAACTATTCGAATAGCCATGCCCACGGTTATGGGCGATCAACCAGATTCACCGTGATTAGCTCACACTTCTAAACCTGCATAATGGGACTTGACTGGTGTAGATGAATGGTTTGGGCCTATCACAACATGGGGATAACGTTGGACAATGATGGAAAATAATACTGCTTAAATACTTGTTTTCAATTGTTTTTCCCTTCAACTCTCCTTGTTGTGAAAAATTCTAGCTGTTTGCGCAAAAAGCAAACCTTAGCCAAATCCTTGTCTCCCCTTGCATTTCATACCCCCCCTCTCCAGGTATGACTTGTTGAGTATGTGGAAGTACTCACCTTTGCCTCTTCACCAGAACCTAACCTTGAAGTCGAAGAAGTCGAAGATGAGTAGGCTTGCCCTACGCTCTGGACGTTGCGTGTGGAGTGGTTGAAGTCGCACTGCAAGCGTCGAGATTAGGCTTAGATCCTTTTCTTTTTTTCACTGCTCTTTTGTAATCTTTTTGTATTGTTTTTAAGATGTGGAACTGTTACATCAACAATTGTCGTATGTGTACCCTGGCTGGTCCTGGACAGGGATTTTAATACACATATAGCTTCAAAAATTCTGGTTTAAAATTTTGAGGGTGACAAGTTGGTATCAGAGCCAATTCTAGACCGTAGGAAAAGCCAAATGGAAAAACCCTAGGAGCCTTCTGAATTTTTTCATATGCATCAGATCTTGCATTTGGAGTTGTTTTGGGAAATGGGGTTATGTTTCCTCAGGTGTGGGAAAATCTTGATCGTTTTTCAAAATAGCAAAATTCTAGAAACCAAGCCAATCTAAGTAATAGGACTTTGAAACTCCATTTGAAAAACATTTGCAATTTTATTCGACCGTCGTTTGGGATTTAAGGAATAATTCTAAGTCAAGTCTAGGTGAGAATGGTGTTGGTATTTCTTACGACCACAGATAAAATCCGCAAGCGCACGGAATACCGTTGTAGCACTTCACCCAGGGAGTATTCCAAGGATATCGAATCCAAGGAATGGTAGGGATTATCTAAGAGAAAGGATCATCCAAAGACATCCAAGATTAGGTAGGCTAAGGTATAGAGACGATTTCTATGGTTGCGGCTCTAAGAAGCTGGTAATTTACTTTACTTTCTTTACTTACTTTGGGCGTCGGCTTACACTCAATCTGCCAAGTGACTCCGGCCTACAGCTCTACACCGTACCCGAATGTGGAGGAATACAAAGGACGGACAGGGCTATCACCACCTGTCACCTACCTCTCACCCGTGGAGTACGAGGCAAACAAAGGTAAACTCTAGCCCAGACACCACGTCTACGTTATCGAATACTACTCTAGCCTTGCGCAAGAACACTCGTCTTCATTAGGGGTCTTAGTACTAGAGCACCCAAATTAGGGCGGTGATCCCGTAAGTAAATGCGGTAAAGTAAATTACTCAAAGTAAAAGTATAACAACCATAGTAAATCACGAACACTTACTTTATTGAAGAAAGTATCCATCGAGGTACAAGGCCAGAGGTCAGTGTCGGTACTCCCAGCACTCCTCCGAACTACCCCTCGGAGAAAACTCCAACATTTGAGGCACTTCTTTCGGAGCTTCCCCTCACTCTCTAACCTATTCACTAAGCCTTTGGAGTGAAGCTTTAATCTTCTTGGAGGTGTGTTGAAATGAAGTGAGTGCCCTCCTTAAATAGCTCCATATGATGGTTGTAGGTCGGTTGTAACCGCCATTAGCCTCTAACCGTCATTGGGATGCATTGTGGAAGCGCTATGTGGAAGATGGGGAGGATTGGCCGCCATGTTGGTTCGGCCGAACCCTTTCTGGCGCCAATCCCCACCGACTTTCTTGAGTGGATGACAGGTGGGCCCCTAAGGCGGTTCCCGGTTGTTTGGCCCCACTTTAAGGTGGTTTCACCCAACTTGTGGGCCCTCCGATCCGCGGGAAGCTGATGTGGCGATCGCCGATTGGTTGGAGTTGTGTTTCTTCGCCACGAAAACACACTTTTCACTTCACTTTGATATATTACTTCACCTGCAGACAAATAATCACCAACACTCGTGGAAAGAGTTAGCAAATAACCCTACCGCTACATTGATGTGCATAGTTTGTTCGATTTATGCAAGAGTTGACGGTCGGATTTTGGGAGATAGTGACCGTCAACAAACTCCCCCACACTTAGTCTTTGCTCATCCTCGAGTAAAGGCCGAGATTACTAATGTGGATGATACATTATTGATATGATGCTAACATACAAGTTATTCCTAGACCTAATCATATTTGTATGTGTCTACCATGAAATTCTAAGTATTAAAGAATGAAACAGTCTAGATATAAGCTATTATGGATCTTCTGCATTAAATAACTTGGAGTTTTGATAAGGTTTTCAAAAAATGAAAAACATAACTTTATTCCTCTGATGAATCTCTCGAGTCGCTCAAAAGTGTTTGATTCCTCACCAAGACAATGCTCGTCTTAATTTCTTCTACTTCAATAAGGTTTATGTGGAGCTCAAGGTAGGGAAATCATGTGGCATGCTTGCATCAAATATTTTGTAAAGTCAAATAAAAGATCCAAGAAGAAAACTAATCATGTACTATTGACCAAGCTTGTGCATATTATTTGGAGTATGTGGATGAAAAAGTGGAAAAAGAAAAATATTTGTTGTGGTGGCTCCTATGTTTGAATGATCCTGCTCCTACTTTATTTTAGATAACATGGCTATGGTTTTTCTCTTCTTTTTTCTCTTTTTTTTGCATGGTCATTCTGCTCGAGAAGATTTTTCTTCTTTTTCATGAGCACATGAATCTTTTTTTAGCTCATGTCTCATTTGGCATGGGTAGGAGGATCACTATTTGATTAGAGTCTTTATTTTGTGGATGACTATAGTGGATGCAAATCCCCAGAGTAGAAATCTGCATATATGTGGAAGCGGAGAATATGGATAATATTTTGGGTAAACCTCTAATGTAGAGGGAGAGCAAATTTTTATGTGGTGGATATGCACAAGACTTTGACCAATGAGAACATGAAAAGATTTTATCAATGGTCTAAATATTTGACCAAACTCGAAATGATAGCAAGTAGCATATGTATAAGGTTTGATCATGTAATTTGACATATGGCCTTGGTAGGAATAAAACATCATCGAGGAGTTAAAGTTATGGTTTTTGAATTTTTCAAAATAAATTCCCAAGTATTTTTATGCAACATGAAACAAAGTTGCTCATTACCAAACTATCTCTCATAGATCAATAGCTCGAATAACATGCTATCCCTAAATAATTGATTTCACAGCATGAGTGCAAGTCATGGAATAAAGTGTATGTGAGCCAACCAACATGTGTCAGGTCTCCAAGGTTGATTTTTTCTTTTTAGGCTCATGCTCATAGTGCTAGAAAAATTTATTAGTATGCGAGGTGCAAAAATAAGAGTTGCAAACCTGCACAATGGGAGAGCATGATGACGAGCGAGACCAAATTTGGTTTGAACCATATGAGGTCTTGCTACGTTTTCTTGCGTCACTCCCGTGCAAAAATGTGCAACGTCATGGAGGTGGTCCGAGGGATTGCGCGTGTCGAATGAGGGACACCCCCACACTTATTTTTGTACCTGCGACTTTATTGGACACAACACAAGTGGAGACAAACAAGAAATAATCCTACCGGTGTGACAAACCAGAGAACTTTATTCAATTAAAATGAAACTTACCAGGAAACTTACCTTGAATCCTCATGGGGACTTTGTGCGTGAAGGCTATGTCACTCATGGACCAAACAAACAAAAAGAACAAAAGAAAAGGGATTCTTACCTTTCTTACCTATTTTATCTTTTCTTTTTTTCAAAATTTTATTTTCACCAACCTTCTTATACTCAAACAAGGCTAAACTAGAATTGACTCAACATAAACACCAGAGGGTTTTGCGCCTCCTCTGTATGTCATGCATCTTTGTCATATTTCTAATGTCTTGGGTTATCTCCAGTTGAATCAACTTAAAGTCCATATGTATACTACTAAGATCTAAATAAGCATTAACTCTAAGGTTCATTAAGCAAACTCGACACCATGTCTAATTTGATTAAAGGAGACATTTTAACCTAAGCATCATGCTTAATTTAAAGAGCCTATGAATGGATTGATCATATTCATTCAAACCAGAGCATACGAGAATAGATAAAGAAAGCATATGATGAAGTTATATTCACGTGAAGATAAGTATGAGTGTATGAATGGTGAACTTTGGGTACCTCCCGACAAGGCTTTGTTTAATGTCAAAAGCATGACATTTCAAACCTTGTTTTGAATTTTTTTAGCAAGGCAAGATACAAGAACTATCATCATCTCTAAACCCAAGTGAAATTTTGGCATGAATGGAATTTGTTAAGAGATACATATCAAACTCCCCCACACTTGGTTTTTTGTGTCGCGGGACATCAAAAATCAAGTGTGTGGTGTCGAGCCTTCTTCAAAACTTGTTCCATCACCAGAAACACCAGGGTACTAAAGTTGACGTAGCTCCCATGTTCTTGGGTGTAACATGACCATCATTATTTGTAATCTTAACCTGAAATGGTTAGTGACCAAAAATACCCGAGGGCAAACTTATCCCTAATCATGTTCTTGCTTTTTATTTATGATGGGAAATGATAATCTGGGCTACCTCCCCGGTAGTGCTTGTTTATGGTCAAAAGCTCGACCATGGGGACTTCTTCCATTGCGGCCACCATTGGTGATGTAGTTCCCAGCTTCACCACTAGTTGTTGATTTATTGTTGAGGTTCTAGCTGCAAGGTTAGTGCCATAGGTGCAACCACAAAATTTGCAATGTTTATGATAAACAAATGCATCTACAACCAACCTTCTAAATATTTCTTTAGTGAGGACCTTAAGGTGGTTGTATGCGCTCGTGGCATAAAATGTGACAGGTTCTAAAAATACCTTAAGAGAGCAAGGTTCCTCAAATTCAAGAAAGAAACTTTCATGCTCGTCTTGTAGGCAAGAAACTTTCATGCTCGTCTTGTAGGCATTCATTGATGGGTAAGTCCTGCACATAATGCACACAAGACACGTGGTCTGCTACAAAATTTTTTACTCCCTTTTTATCTTTAATTTCAATATCAAATTCTTGGAGTAAGAGAATCCATCTAATTAGCCTAGGTTTAGTATCTTTCTTAGTGAGCAGGTATTTCAAAGCAGCATGATTAGTGTAAATTATTATCTTAGCTCCTACTAAGTAAGATCTAAACTTATCAATAGCAAAAACAATAGCAAGAAGCTCTTTTTCGTGGTAGGATAATTAAGCTGAGCTCCTGTTAAAGTTTTGCTAGCATAGGCTATGGCACTATGTTATTTGTCCTTGGTTTGACCAAGGACTGCTCCTATAGCAAAGTTGCTAGCATCACACATTATCTCAAATGGCAGCGACCAGTTGGGAGGTTGAATGATAGGAGCTGAGATGAGTGCTTCTTTAAGGATATTAAAGGAGCGAGACACTCATCATCGAAGTCGAAGAGAACATCCTTAGCTAAGAGGTTTATGAGGGATCTAGCGATTTGAGAGAAATCTTTGATGAACTGTCGGTAGAAGCCCACATGACCTAAGAAGCTTCGGATTCCCTTGACATTGATAGGAGGTGGAAGCTTTTGGATGACATGGACTTTGGCTTTGTCCACCTCTATCCCTCTTTCGGACACAAGGTGCCCAAGGACTATGCCTTTACGGACCATGAAATGACACTTCTTCCAATTAAGTAGGTCCTTCTCCCTACACCTTTGTAAGACCTTTTCTAAATTCTCGAGACAATGATCAAAAGTTTTTCCATAGATGAGAAGTCGTCCATGAAAACTACCATGATTTGCTCAATCATGTCTAAGAAGATAGACATCATACACCTTTGCAACGATGCGGGTGCGTTACACAACCCGAAAGACATCCTGCGGTAGGCATATGTTCCATAGGGGCATGTGAAGGTGGTCTTATTTTGGTCGTCGGGATGGATGAAAATTTGATGATAGCCAGAATACCCATTAAGGAAACAAAAGAAAGAGGGATTCGCTAACCATTCCAACATCTCATCGATGAAGGGAAGCGAAAAGTGATCTTTCTTTGTTGCCTTGTTAAGATTCCGATAATCTATGCACATTCTCCATCCAGTGACAGTGCGTTGCAGAATTAATTCATTCTGTAGAATTAATTCATTCTGAGAATTGGGAACGACCGTGATGCCTCCCTTCTTTGACACTACATGAACTAGGCTAACCCACTCATTGTAAGGAACGGGATAAATTATCCCGGCATGAAGGAGTTTCAAGACCTCTTTTTTCACCACCTCTCTCATCATATTATTTAATCTTCTTTGAGGTTCCCTAGAAGGTGTGAGAGTTGGGTCTATAGGGATGCGATGGTTGCAGAGAGTGGGACTGATTCCCTTGAGGTCTTGGAGTGAGTAGCCTAGAACAGATCGATGCTTTTCTAAAATGGAGATGAGTCTGGAAGTTTCATCCTCGGAAAGCTTGTCACTGATGATGACAGGTGATTTCGTATCTCCGAGTATAAAAGCATATCGAAGGCCAGAAGGTAGAGGTTTGAGCTCTATCGGAGGTCATGATGGTGGTTCTGTCATGGGAAGCTCAATTGTCTCCAGAATTGTCTATTTCTTGAGTGAAGAAGGGAGCTTCTTCCTCAACGACGACGTTTGTGGATTCAAAAGGAGAAACCTCCAAAACTTCCTTGATAGGCTCACACTCGGGAGAGGGCTCATCTATGGAGTTCATAGCTCTAGAGATAGTAATTGAAAACGAATCCCTCCCGAGTTTGATACTGAGGACTCCTAGTGTCGGTGCATCTAAGAAAAGCTTTTCAAGCATATGCCCGATCAGAATGTCAAAGTATAAAACCTCAAACACATGAAAGTCTAGGATTGCCTCAAGATTTTTGTACTCATGGTCATGTTCTGCAAAATCCCATAACTTTCTAAAATATCCGCATGAGGAGTTCTGAAAGTTTTATGGGTTGGGGTCAAAGGTCTGTCACTGAGAAGTGCGAACACTAGGGAATTAGAAATGATATTTGCCCCGACGATGGGATTGTAAAGGACCTAAACCGTCATTCCACTTATGTTGCAATGAATGGTTGACAAAGGTGAACTAATCCGAATTGCTTCGGACAACAATTCACACTCTTTCAACCATTCATGGCTCATAATGGATGTTAACCCCTTCACGGTCTCTCTAAGGAATTTATCCTCGAGAGGCACAGGAGGAGAAACTGGAACTGGTGGCCTCTTTTTGCAGAAGAATTTTGAGGTATTTCCATAATCTTTGAAAAAATTGTCCTCAAAATTATGGGAAACTCCGAAGATTGAATTTCTTCATCCTTCGATGTTCCCGGTTCGGGTGAGGTTTCTACAGCTGGATCTTGAGGTATGCAAAGTAAAGCATCGAACTCGGCTGGAGAATTATCCTCATCTCTTTCCATAACCGCCGGTAGTGATTCACAATAATCTTCGACGAAGGAGGTGTTCTCTAAGATACGACTTAGGATTTTCCTTCCTTTCGTCGGAGTCTTATGTGAAAAAGAACCACCGGATGTGATATCAAGGTATTGGGTTGACTCTGTGCTAAGACCTGACCAGAAGTGTTGCAACAACACATGGTCGGATAAAGACAAGTCGGGGCCGAATTGGATAAGAGTTAAGAACCTGACCCAAGCTGCACCTATAGTTTCCTTCTCAGTCTGACGAAAGCTGAGAACTTCTACACGTAGAGATGTGATACGGGTTAGCGGGAAGAAAGCGAGACAAAATTTGTCTCTGAGTTCTTCCCGCTCACTGTTTGCTCTCTCTACGGTAATAGTGTACTATTGCTTCGCCCTTTCGGTAAGCGAAAAGGGAAACAACTTCCACTTCAAAGTTCTTTGTGTCATGCCTTGAATCATCAGGCATGAACACAATAGTTCAAACTCTCACAGATGATAGTGTGGGATTTCATGATCGCGCCCAGAGAAGGATTGCTCCCGATCCATGGCTATAAAGCCAGGGTGGAGTTCAAAGCCAGATAAAAGAATTGGCTCAAAGGATGATGGTGGCTAAAAGAACTCGTCCTTCGGAGCGGATAGGCTTTGGATAGATTGCTCCATAATCTAAAAAAATGAAAAATAAAAAGATACGAGGATGACCTAGGCTCTAGGATAAAATAGCAATCGTTCCCCGGCAACGGCGCCATAAATGCTTATTGGTATTTCGTACGACCACAGATAAAATCCGCAAGCACACGGAATACCGTTGTAGCACTTCACCCAGGGAGTATTCCAAGGGATATCGAATCCAAGGGAGTAAATCATGAACACTTACTTTATTGAAGAAAGTATTCGTCGAGGTACAAGGCCAGAGGTCGGTGCCGGTACTCCCGGCACTCCTCCGAACTACCCCTCGGAGAAAACTCTGACATTTGGGGCACTCCTTTCGGAGCTTCCCCTCACTCTCTAACCTATTCACTAAGCCTTTGGAGTGAAGCTTTAATCTTCTTGGAGGTGTGTTGAAATGAAGTGAGTGCCTTCCTTAAATAGCTCCATATGACGGTTGTAGGTCGGTTAGTAACTGCCATTAGCCTCCAACTGTCATTGGGATGAATTGTGGAAGCGCCACGTGGAAGTTGGGGAGGATTGGCCGCCATGTTGGTTCGGCCGAACCCTTTTTGGCACAAATCCCCACTGACTTTCTTGAGTGGATGACAGGTGGGCGCCTAAGGCAGTTCCCGGGTGTTTGGTCCCACTTTAAGGCGGTTTCACTCGACTTGTGGGCCCTCCGATCCGTGGGAAGCTGACGTGGCGATCACTGATTGGTTGGAGTTGTATTTCTTCGCCACAAAAGTACACTTTTCACTTCATTTTGATATATTATTCACCTGCATACAAATAATCACCAACACTTGTGGAAAGAGTTAGCAAATAACCCTATCGCTATGTTGATGTGCATAGTTTGTTCGATTTATCCAGGAGTTGACGGTAGGATTTTGGGAGATAGTGACTGTCAACAAATGGTCGCAGATTTCTACCTATTACAACTAAGCATTAATTTTAAGCATTACCACCCAGAAGTTGTCAACCTAGCTTTACTTAGCGTCATGAAAATGTTTTATGCATAAAACCCTTCTTTACTCATTTATTCCACTTGAGTCCTTTACCATTTATTTAATTTGGGCTTGAGCATGCAGTGATACCCTTCCTTGTCTTCTCTAGATGGTAGGTCGTCCCGTCACCCACCACATTCAGGGTTTGGAGGGTTTCGTTGCTGAGCTGGCTAGGATGGCCTTGGCAGTGGGCTATCCTGGAGCACCGAAGTACACCGTCGTCTCGCTGTTCAGCAGCGAGTTACCCCATCAGGTCCACTTGGAGGTGCACGGCTTCATCGGCACCAACCTCCTAAACATGGTGGTCACTGCTTCGGGATAAACAGACGAGCATGCCAGCCAAGAGGCTGCTTACCTGATGCTGGCCTGGATAAGGGAGATGCATGACTACCATCTTCGCCACTCTGCCTATCGTTTCCATCCCCGGCGCGAAAGCTCGTCGGTGGTTAGCTCCTTCCAATCGGCCGCAGAGGAGAACGACACCACCTTTACTCACATGAGGACTGTGATTAAAGGGTTGGACAAGATGCATTCTGATCTTCATAGGGCAGCCAAAGCCTTGAATGACCAGAAGATCCTCAAGATCAAGAGCCTGAAGGATGAGGTGGATCCCGTCAAGAAGGAGATCACCATCCTAAAGGGACTTCTGTTTCCCAACATCCTCTGAATCAGGATCACGCCCCAAAAGACCACCAAGGCCCCTGTGCGTATGCAGCTAGTGCCCAGGATTCCCCCTCCAGCTCCGTCACCTTCCCCAACTCCTGCACCAGCGCCAGCCCCTGTACCGGTGCCAGCTCCTACCCCTGCCCCGGCCCCTGCTCTGACCCAGAGCGAAGGAGGAAGAGGAGGTTGGATCTCTGTGTCCAGCAATAGTGGAGGCAGTAGCAGTGGCAGCTCCAAGACTCTAGGTGGAGAAGTGGAGTTTGCAGACTTCCGGAGTCGCTTGAAGGAGAAAGAAGTCGGAGACTCCAAGGAGAGTGGATTCGACTCCACCGACCGCAGAAGCCGCTCCAGCCGCTAGAGTGTTGTCACTCTTAGTTTACCGTCTTCCTAGTTTTCCTGCTTGTTAGTTGTTGTGTGCTAGGAGTGTTTGTGTGTGGGGTAGAGGTCAGCCTATATCAAGTGTTGGTATGGGTTGCCCAATTAAGGATGTTGAGTGTGTTTTAAGTGTTTTAATGAAGAACAGATCAAATCAGTTATAAATTAATAAAATTTAGCTTCTCAATCCAATCTGTTTTACTCCTTCCCCCTCTTTGTTCGACCCGCTCCTTCAGATGGTGAACACCAGGAACGATAGCTCCAATGCCAACTTTGAGTCAGTTGAGAACCACACCAGGGCTAATGGCAACACTCCACCCCCGTCACTTGAGAACATCACCTTGGCCCAAGTCTTAGCCAACCGACCCAAATGATGGTTGCAATGATGCAGAAAATACAACAGCAGCATCAACAGATGCAAATGCAAATGATGCAGCAATTTCAACAGCAAAACAACAACAACAACAACCACTTCGCACCCCCACCTCTCCCTCAAAACAAGTTGTCAGAATTTCTCTGTGTCCGACCCCCAACCTTCTCTAGCACCACAAATCCTATGGAAGCCAATGATTGGCTCAATGCCATAGAGAAGAAGATGGACCTACTTCAGTGCACAGACCAAGAGAGAGTGTCCTTTGCCACCCATCAACTGCAAGGCCCCGCCTCCGCCTGGTGGGATAACGTCTTGGTGACTCGCCGAGTAGACGCACCGATCGTCACTTGGGCAGAGTTTTGCCACCAGTTCTAGAAGGCGCACATTCCCGAAGGGATTGTGGCGCAGAAGAAGAGGGAGTTCAGATCCCCTGAGCAAGGCAACCGACCGGTCACAGAGTACCTTCATGAGTTTAATCGGTTGGCATGCTATGTTCCCGAGGACGTGCGCACCGACGCTGAGCGTCAAGAGAAGTTCTTGGCAGGACTTGACGATAAGTTAACGGACAAACTCATCTCGGGCAAATACGCAGATTTTGAGAAGTTGGTCGACAAGGCTATCCGCCAAGAAGACCAGCGTAACAAGATGCTTAGGAAGCGGAAGGCTGCTTGGAAATTCTAGTTTGAATTTCTGGGCATGACATTTTGTTTGCTTCATAAGATGAACAGGGAGATGAATCATGATATCAAAGAATGACAGAGAAAGAAACATCTCCATGTGACAGAGGGTATTGACAATATCGGTCTGCAATCCATCTAGATCTTCGGTATCTATAACCTTCTGACCAATTTCATTGAAGAAGGCACACAGACGTTTGATAGTGTGGCAGACTTTGGGTGGTAGAATGCCTTTGATAGCAATTGGCAAGATCTATGTGATGAGCACGTGGCAATCGTGAGACTTCATTCCAACCAGTTTTAGGTCGTCCAATTTGACGTACTTACTTATCATCGCTGAATAGCCCAATGGAACTTTGATATCTTTCAGGCATTATAACATTGCAATCTTCTCATCATTTGACAAGGTGTGGAGGTAAACTCTCCCTGTCTCTGCATCTGTTACAAGCAGGAGTTCACTTGGAATATTCATCTCCTGTAGATCAAGACGCGCATTCAACCCATCCTTTGTCTTCCCGAGAATATTCAGCAATAGGCCAACCAAACTCTCACACACATTCTTTTCTACGTGCATCAGATCAATGCAATGACGGACCTCGATATCTTTCCAGTAAGGTAGTCGCCAAAATATGGATTTTTTTTCTTCCACATACCCTTGTCCATTGCCTTACTACGTTTTCTTTTCTTCCCAAACTCATTAGTTATGTCCTTGACCATGTTGTGGACCCCGTCTTTGCACAAATCCTTGGGTGTAGGATGAAGTTCTCTCTTACTGTTGAAAAGTTTCTTTTTTTCCTAAATGCGTGATGGAGCAGGAGTCATCTCCTATAACCCATGTAAACCATCTTTCTTGATTTCTTCAGCCACCTACTGCGTGTATGTTCCATACAGTCGGAGCATGCCTTCTTTCCTTTCATAGTTTGTCCAGAAAGATTGCCAAGTGTGGGATAGTCATTAATGGTGCAGAACAATAGAACACGTAGTTTGAAGTTCTTTTGGCCGTACGCATCTCAAGTTTCCACACCTTCTTTCCAGAGAATCTCAAGATCATCGATAACAGGCTCCAAGAACACATCAATATTATTGTGGGGTTGTTTCAGTCCTTGTATTAACAAGCACAATATAATGTATTTTCTTTTAAAGGACAACCATGGCGGTGGGTTATAGTTTGCAATCAAAATTGGCCAAGTTCTATGAGAACTACTCGTATCTCCGAAAGGATTCATGCCATCCGTACACAAAAATATTCTCATGTTTCTAGGGTCGGCTGTGAATTCTGGGTGTCTTTGATCGATGTTCCTCCATTGAATCGAATCTGCAGAGTGTCTTAGCATACCATCATTCCTTCTCTCTATGGCATGTCAACGTACTAACTCTGCTTCCTTGGGGTTGATAATTGTTCTCTTGAAACGATCAATGATAGGTAGATATCACACAACCTTCGCCGGACTACCCCGCTTTGACTTCTTTCCTTTTTCAGCACTTTTTGTTCTTTTGTATCGAGAAGCCTTGTAGACAGGACAAGCATCTAAGTCTGCATATTGCTTGTGGTACAGTATGTAGTTGTTTGGACAAGCGTGAATTCTACGGACGTCTAACCCCAGGGGACACAAAACCTGCTTTGCTTCATATGTCGTCTCAGACAATGTGTTCTATCAGGAAGCATGACCTTCAAAATTCCCAAAAGCTCTGTGAAACTCTTGTCTCTCTATCCACTACTTGCCTTCAGCTTCATTAGCTCCAAGGTAGCTAATAATTTGATGTTTTTGCCTTGCATCCGGCGTATAGAGGCTTCTCTGAGTCACTGACCATCCTGCTGAACTTCATTTAATCTCTCTCGTTGTAGGCTGGGTCCTCAACGTCATGTAACATGTCTTGCAGCAGATCGTGATCAACATCAACCCAATGGAGAAGGTACAAACATTTCATGTTTATCTTCATCTTCTTGATTTTGTGCACCACTTCTGCACTTTCTAATTTTCTTGGAAAAAAGAGACTAAAATTCGTCCCCTTCCTCATCCCAGCAAAACAGTGAACAGTGGTATAACCAATACAATAGGTGATATGGATATTTATAGCCTCTAATAAATATCTGTAACGGCCAACGAACTAGCAACTGTGACAAGCATTTCAGTTATCTTTGTCGGGCCTAAGTAATAGCCCTTCACAGATGATACTCATCGGTGATGGGTATAATTTTTATATCAATCGGGCCATCAGTTTGAGCCCGTCATCGATGACAAACATCGGTGACGGGCTTCCATTGGAGCCTGACAAAGATAACATTGGTTATCTTTGTCAGGCCTTGAATTGAGTTGTCACTGATAGGTATCATCTGTGACGGGCTCAAGTTTTATGCACATCTAACAAGTCTGTGAGAGTATATCTTTGTCGGCCTCTTTTTAGGTCCGTTTGAGATGATTTCGTTGTGACGGCCCGCAAATCTCAGACATGTGATGGGCCATCACAAAGGAGAGGATCTGTACTAGTGAAGAAGGCTCAGGCGGCACGATGGTAGAGGAAGCACACCCTGGCGACAGACGAGGTGGAGTGGTGGATGACAGCGGGGCCAACCCTCTGCAGTGCGCAGATCTGGTCGCATGTGGTGGCGGCTAACCCCATTTGGCCGATGGGCGACGACGGCGGATAGGGTGGTTGGTGAGGCATGTGGTGTGGAGGTGTCGCGGCTACTGGCCCAGTGGTAGTAGTCCGTAGATAGCAGCGATGTTCCATTCGTGTATTTTTAATGTTGCTTTGTGGTGCGATACTGCGATACCTTCTCATATAGTACTTATTTCCATAGAAATATTTCAATGACTAAATTTTATTTTTCTT
The DNA here is from genome assembly GCA_019925245.2 of Oryza australiensis. Classification (NCBI taxonomy): domain Eukaryota; kingdom Viridiplantae; phylum Streptophyta; class Magnoliopsida; order Poales; family Poaceae; genus Oryza; species Oryza australiensis. The sequence continues at coordinate 3,375,207 of JAIFGZ020000436.1, forward strand.
CATAACATATACTCCAACTCAATGTTTAACTAACCTTAGACAACTGAAATATTTTAAGGAAAAATTTCACCTATATCACAAACTTTTTAAGTAATACCACAAAATTTCTCACTCTTCCAAAAATACATCAATGCTAGCCTACTCTTGCCAAAACTACCACAAAACATGACGGAAGCGGATGGACAACAGACTTGGCTATTTTTGAAGACAAAATTTCCCTTTGCCCTTTCATCAGCCCACCGCTCCCCCAATTCCTCCTTTTTACTGGTAGGCGCTTGCTTTAGACGAGAGCAGTGAGACCAATGGGCTACCAGCGCACAACCTTCCCTCGCTGCCGTCGCCACATGGGCTGCCATCGTGCTATGGCCCCCCCCCGGTGGATGGAACCTGGCGGGGTGTGGAGGGATCGAAGCAGGGGTGGTGTGTCCTCCTAGTCTGGCCACGATGGAACAAAGGCTAAGGAGGGCACCAAGGACGGAGGCTCGATGAGCGGTGGAGCTCCGAAGAGATGGAGAGGCTGAGAGGCCCACAGAGAAGATGAGGGCCCTGCCTACGAAGAGCTCCCGACGGGAGACGCTGAGGTCAACGGGTGAGGTGGTGGCAGGATGGAGAAGGCGATGCAGAAGGCCGAGGAAGGTCCGTTCCGTTTAGTGGTGAAAGAGCAGAGTCGACGCGGAGGGGAGGGATGTGGAGGCGGCTGGCCGTCTCTAGTGCGGCAAATTGAGTTGCGTGGGGTGGAAGAAGAAAGGATGCAGATGAGGAAAGCATGCAGGGCAATTTTGTCTTGTAAAATGACATCGGTTGTACCCGTTTCCTTTCATTTGGATCTGTGGTATTTTTTGAAAGGTAGGAAATTTTGTGGTATTAATTGGTACCGCTGAAAGGTTGTGCTATAGATAAAATTTTCCCATATTTTAACTGTCTGATATTTTTAATTAGGCATCTAATTTAGTCTTGTCCATATAGGCTCCCGTTTGGGCTTAGGCCTTATTAGCTTAGTTGTCTATTCGACTCTTACGGTTTATTGATAGTGAAGCCTTGCCTCTGCTTCACATTAAAAAAATACTTCAATCTATCTTTCGACTTAATATTGTAAAAAATAGCTTATGTCTTAAAAAACTAATAAGAAAACATATTTGTTTGGGCTAGATTTTCGGCATATATTCCAACTCATAAACCCAAACAATACAAAGAGGGCCATGATATTGTCGATCTCCAAGGGTGGGGATGGTGGGGTGGGGTGGCGGAAGTCCATTTGACAACTCTTAACTTTCGGTTGAATTTCATTCGTGTCCTCAACCATTAAATCATGTATAGAACATCTCTCAACTATCAAAGACGAGTCTCTCGATGGATTTTTCTCTCACGTGGTGCCTATGGGGACCATAAAAAACACTAGGACCCATATATGAATCACATAAAAAAATAAAAATAGTGGACCCATATGCCATCACTTCTATCTTCCCTCATACACATGCTCTCTTTATTTCTCCACCCTCTAACTAGCTGGTACCATCCGGCGGCCGATGGGAAGGAGGAGCTGGTTCTACAGCTCCAAAGAGTTGAGATGCCGCAGCAGCGCGAGCTCATGGAACAAATCGAAAACCAAGTTTACTTGCCACGTAGGATAAAACCTTCATTTAACCAAGGAATATTATTTGTACTGGTTACGATAGTTAAAGAACGCTGCGCTGTGTATTTAGTTTTGTGGTTGAGAGACGTAAATAAAACTCGACTCATAGACCCTGTTTGGTTGAGGGACTAATCTCATTAGTCCCTAGAGTTTAGTCCCTTTTAGTCCCTAAATATCCAAACAGCAGGGACTAAAACGAACTAAATTAGCATCTGATCATTAGTCCCTAATATAGGTGCTAATTGGGACTAATCTGCATATTTCCTCTCCATGCCCTTGGCTATTGCGCTACCTCCTCCCGTGCCGTCTCCGCGTCGCCATATGCCCTCCCACCATCGGCCAGCGCGCCGCAGCCTCCCTCGCTTGCTCGCGCAAGCGCCCGGGACCGGCTCGCGCGCCGGCGCCGATCCCGACCGCCGCGCCGAATCGCGCCGCCCCCGACTGTCCCCGATCGCCCGGCTAGCGCGCCTCGACTCCGCAGCCTCTCGGCGACCTCCGACCGGCAAGGCGCGCACTGCCGCGCCCCCGACCGTCCCGACCGCCGCGAGCCACACCGCATCGCCCCCGCCCCGACCGCCCGGCGCCGCCCCGGCCTCCCGCGCAGGCCGACGACGCCGACCGCGCCGCGCCGCACTCGGGCCGACCCCCTCGGCCGCCGCCCGCCGCCTGATTGCGCCGCCCGATCCGCTCCCCGACCGCCGCGCCGCCCGACCTCCCCGCGCCCCCGCAACGCCCTGGGGCCGCAGCCTCCCGTGCACCTCGACCGGCTGCGTAAGGCGCCCGCCACCGCGCCCCGGCCGACGTTCTTCCATTCGTGGTGATGAACTACAAATAGGTGAATGAATTACATGCATATGATGTCAGTCCACAAATGAAAGCTACTAGTTCATAGTTTACTCTTGGTATTGTTCTTCCAAGAATAAGATGAACAGTTCATCCCTCCGGGAAATAGTGTAGTTTTTAGCTTGCATAACTACATAAGGGCTATATGGTCTTTGTACCATGTAATTAACTGAGTTTAGTCCCCTTTAGTTTCTGGAACCAAACAGGCAGGGACTAAAATATTTAGTCCAGGGACTAATCTTTAGTCCCTGGACTAAAATACCAAACAGGGCCATAGCAGAGGGACAACAAATGAACCTTTTTTCCCTCTAGGGGGTTACCTCTGCCAGAGTACCAGACTGGCACGATACCAACGTGGGCTTCATGGGCTATCACATACAGATGCGCGTCCGTTTGTCGCCGTCCTCTCGATCCCCCCTCCCCCTCCCTCTCCCTCTCCGCCGCACTTGCTCAGCGCCTCAACCATCCTTGCCCGCGAATGGCGACGCCGCTGCTTCGGGCCCCGCCCCGGGCGTGCCCCGCCGCCCAGCTCGCCACGCGCCGTCGGCTAGTCCGTCTATCCGTGTCCGTCTCTGCCGGGGTCGGCGTCGGCGGCGGGCCCGAGCTCCGCACGTGCAAGAACTGCAAGAAGCAGTACGACCCGGCGGCGAACCACCCCTCGGCGTGCCGCTACCACACCGCCCACTTCGGAGGTGAGAAACTGCTCGGTCACGGGGGAGAGGAAAACTGACTGGACAAATGGAAGCTAAAGTAGTTTCTTTCAGAGTTCGTCCATTTTACTGACCCAAACTCGCCTAATCAACCTAGTCCATCGGCCTTTGCATGATGCTACTGTGCCCTTGTTGTCTATAGTTAACCTCGGTGATTCGCTGATGCGGGGTATGAATTATGAGAAATGTCCAAATGAACTCTTTTGGTGGGTTGATTGTTCAGATTTAACCAATTTAGTATGGCAGCGACTCACCCAAGGGTTCGGATTGGTTCGTTCTGCATACAGTTTTGATAGGGTGTTTTTGTGTTCATACACAAACCTTTTTTAAGTTCACTGATTATATTTCATAAGCTTACTTATGTAAAAAACATCCTAAGCTAACCTAGTACTAATAGCACTCTAAATTCAAATCTCTCAGCAAGTAGCCAACTTTCTCCATTTGATTGTCCGGGCTATTCATGTGCATATGTGCTAGCTTAGGGCTTCTTTGCGACAAATGAATGGTGATTTAACAAGAGATTTGAGAATACATTTCAATAGAATTGGGTGAATAGCGTATTTCCCGAATAACCCTTCGGGGAAACAATTCTCCAAAGGATTTTAATAGTCCAAAGTTCCTCTGGAAAATCCAAATATCTTAGGGGTTGTAGGCATTTGGATTAGAGAGAATTCTGACTGAGAGTTGTTTATTGTGAACTACATTGTCTGCTTGTGTTACTCTATATCTGAATGGCCAATCTCTGTCTATCCAGGGGAAACAAAGAGAAAATTTGAAAGTGTCTATGTGGGTGGGACCATGGATACTCCAGATTCAGGCAAAGTGTTCCAGTATTGGCATTGTTGTGGATCGGAAGATCCTTTTGATGTTGGCTGTACTGCCTCTCCTCACTGTTCATATGATGACTGAATACCTTCTCATGTCTGCATTGTGATTCTACTATTCTTTCATGTGAATACTTTTGCGCATATTGTCCATATATGGGAAACTGAAACAGTGCATTTTTGCTGTAAAATATAGTTTGTTGCACTCTCATTTTTAAGTTGAATGTTCCCTCTGGCTACATATGAACCCATTCTTGTATTGTTGTTTGATAGAATATATGATACATGCCATCAACAAATGCCATTCACAGTAGAAAATTAGGCTCAAAGAGATTTGGACATCTGGTGTTCAATGCACATCCATGTCTTGCATTTTTTAGAATGATTTGGATTATTGTCTGCCTTGTGGGTTGTGGTCGAAAGGATTGGATTCAATGTAGGATTAAACAAATATAGATGCACCTGATGAATCTTTGTCCTAAATGAGGATCAACATTTACATTCTAACTAGTAAGTGAAGTCCATTGCCACATGCTACTGAAACACAATACCATTGTGTGAGTGGCTAATAATTGTACTACTCCTCAATAGCTTTCTCCATTGGTGGGTTGTCTCTTTACATTATGGCTGAGCCGATGCAAAACATGTTTCAAATACAACGCAATAGAGACATTTTTCAGTTGTCATCTTTCAGTCTTTCAGAACAAGATATTTATATTTTTGGACCGAATTTCTCATGACCCATGGTGCAAAGCAATCCATGCAGAAACTACAATCATTAATCATCTCTATTTACCTCAACACTTTTTTTCTCATTTCCTCTTACCTGTGATGACTGAACATGCTGCTTGGTTGAACGAACTGAATCATGACTGATCACCTTGCCTGACCTGGAGGTTGCTCCGGTGAATGCAACTATGGTTGTTCTTGTGTTCTTTATCTTTGTGGCATATGATCCAAAACTCAGTGCTCTTTAAATTCTACGGTGGTTATCAGAAGATGGCACTGGGGCAGGATCTTCAGGAGGACAATTGACAACCACCCTACCACATTTCCCATAGGAGCTGGGATCCTGTGTTCCATCTAGGAAAAGAAAGGTTAGCATCTTATCTTGTTACTAACTTTATGACTGAGACCATGATTTAGAGCTCAAACAGCATAATATACACTAGCACTTCAAACTAGCTGTAGCTAAATTGAAACTACATTTTCAATTCTTTTTCAGCTAGCTAGCTTAATCTAGAGCTGCCCTCTGGGCGTTTCGTTTGAGTAATAACTTCAGCTGATCCTCCTTTCCCAGAACAAGGCCACATCCTTAAAGACCCTACCATTGTCCTGTTTTCAGCTGCTGATGGCAATGGCTTTGACATGTCTTAGGGGTATTTGGATGGAGGGACTAAAGTTTAGCCCCTGTCACATCGGATGTTTGGACATTAATTTGAAACACTAAATGTGAACTAATTATAAAAATAATTACAGAATTGGTGGATTATTCGCGAGACAAATCTATTAAGTCTAATTAATCCATGATCAACAAATGTTTACTGTAGCATCACATCGTCAAATCATGACGTAATTAGGCTCATTAGATTCGTCTAGCGAATAATCCAATGATTATGAATGGGTTTTGTAAATAGTGATGGTGGAATAATTCTAGTGCAGCTGAAAGGAATAAGTTAAGTGTAACCATTTTCATTTTTTTGCTTTTCGCTTTAGCATCTTAGACTAGCATCTAACACTTTAGTATCCTAGACTAGCATCTTGAACTAGGACTAGCATCTTAGACTAGTATCTAACATCTTTGATTAGCATATGCTTGGCTGCCCACTAATCTATAAATATGTATCCTCAACCTATAGGTTGGCCATGACATTAGAGTGAATATACAATGGAGAAAATTACCCCAACTCTGAGTGTCATCCCTCACAATACGAGTGTTCTCTCTAACAAATAGTCTATATTTAATACTAAAAAATAGTATCTAAACATTTGATGCGATAGGGACTAAATTTTAGTCCTTTGATCCAAACAGGCCCTTACTATGATTAAAATCCACATATCTTGGCATGCTCTTTGTCACCTTGGTAGCTTTGTGTCAACATCTTTGGTAGCTCTGTGTCAACATATTCGATTAATGTGCAAAGAGGAGGGGAAAAGGAAAGAAGATTGGAGTAAAATGCTTGTTAACTTCAACACCAACTAAGCATATATTGGTTTATATGATTCATATGTTGGTCTATATTTTAAATGTGCTTCATCATCCAAGACATAATTTGTTTCTGTAAGAGCTGGTCTGGTACATATCAGAATGCTTCCTTCATTGGCCTTAATGTCCTTAGAAAATGCACATTCAGTTATATATTCTCTAGCTTCGTAGCTTTATTAAGAAAACACACATCATCTCAGGAAAGGAGAAGGAACGACGAATGTGCAAATTTGGATTAAGTCTATTTGTAAAGAGCATGTGCATCTCTTGTATTATCTTGTAGGAAAGTTAGGCCAACTAGAACTGCTCCGCTTGAGTTTTAAGGTAAGTTGATTTTTACAAGCATCTTGTGTCCAAGTGAGAGTTGAAAGTTTCACTCTTAAGTCTTAAGGCATATTAAATGGTCATTCCTAAAGAATAGGGCAAAAAGAACGGTAGTGAGTCAGTCGGTCAGAAGATTTCCCATGAGAACATTCTAACTAGGTTACATGGAATAGATGATGTTTTTTTTTCTTTTTCAAATAGACTGGAATACTTTTTTATCATAAACCACAAAAAAAATACAGAAAGTAGAGACAGATCAGGTGCAAAACTTTGCAGGTGATGTATCATTCTGTGGGTAAAAAACTTACAGAATCAAACGAAGTAATTACTAACCACCTATTGTTTTTGTCCAAGGTTGGAAGAAAGTACCTGGTATATATGTATGTGTCCTAAGATGTTGATTATATTCCACATTATTGAATCAATTTACTATTTTTTCCATCATGGCAAGCATTATATTTGCCCATTCCATGCTTTTGTGCAATATAATTCAGTTTCCTTGGCCTTTCACAATTGCATGTTTTTGTGCAATTTAATTTAATTTCAGTTATCACTACCACCATTGAGAAATACAGTGTTGGTAGCTTAGACAGTTTATTAAAACCTATAAGGTTACGTTTAGATGTATTGGAAGTATCCCCTTCCATGTGTCCTTGTTTAACGGGAAAAATGGTAATTATCTTTGTATCCTAAATATTTAGGGTCCAATGGCAGGAATGGAAAAAGGGATGAATAAGAAAAACACAGGATTCTGGATTCCGACAGGAATAAGTTTAAAATAGAGAAGTACAAAGTGTGGGGAAAACACAGAAAAGACCGCATGAAAAACGAAGGAATCGAGTGAGAGAGATAGATAAGTTTTTCCTAAATTTTCTATATGATTGTATATTCCGTAGGAATTTCAAATGATAGAATAAGATTTAATTCTTTATTTTAAATGTCTTCATAGGAAATTTTTTAATTTATATTTTTTCTATCAATCAAAGGAGCCCTTGCTAGGTCTAGTTCATTTTGATCAACATATGATAAACACTTTCTGCCATTTGTCCCATTTATACTTTGTAAGTTCCACCTGACATCTCACTAGTGATCGTTGTGAAGTGGTCAAAATACAGTCCATATTGGTGAACTCCGTGCACGGATAGCTAGTGCATGATTTTGGTGCGACACCATATGATTTCGGTGAAGAAAAGTCAAACTAAAAGAAAAGACTTTGCTAGATATAATATGACCACTAAGTATTTTGTCAACTGATAAGAGTTCAGAATCCAATATCTTCTTTCAAAACCCACCGAGGAAATGGTAAGCCTTCGAGAAGGTCAACTCCTGCCTTCTGTAGCCATGAACAAATTAAAGCTGAACCTAGCAGAATGCCATTATCACGTACACTAGATAATTTTTTAGATAGATTAAGATTAAAATAAAGATGAAAAAATACACGCAAAACCAGAAACTATTAGCATATAATTTAGCATATAATTGATTAAGCTTTAATTACTATAAACTTAAATAATAGATTTATTTGATATTTAAAAAACTTTTATATAGGAAGTTTTTTCAACAAATATAACGCTTAGCTTTTAAACTTGCTAACATAAATCGATGTAAAAATGTGCATCTTAATCAGAAAAGAAAACGTATTAGTGACAGAGCCAATGACGTTATCAAGCCCAGACGAGTAATAGCGTTTTTAAGTGGTCGATTAATTTTACGGATGTCATTAATTAGCAATCAGTAGTGGAGACACCAGCGGCAGAGCCTGGGAGCTTGCTCTGGCGTTGCACTTACTCAACACCGAAATTTTCGAAATCATGAAATTTTCGATGGGCTTCCAGCTGAAATTTTTGTTTTATGTTATTTCATTTCTAATTTAGCAGCAGTTTGTTTAAATTGCCAACATTTTTATACTTTTTTCACTGAACTTCTAATGCTGAAGTGTATTTGCATCCTGAAATAGTGAACCCGAAGCCGACGGCACAATGGGGACGGGGCACGATGAGCTAGCTAGCCACCATGAAAGCAGCCAAGCGAATCACCGGCAAACTACTCTGCTCCAACCATGATCGCAAGTTGCCTACCTCAGCTACCTGCTACTGCTACTCACCTTTCCTTTTTTAACTCCTGGATTTGTGCATGCAGATTGGTGGCTGCGGCTGCTGGCGTGCGTGTGAACTGCCCCCAAAAACGGCTGGAGCTAGCCTTTTCCGGTTCTTTTCCCCCTTTCATTTTCCCAACCATCAAATTATGTAGGCTCACAAAGGGGTATAATTTATGTCTGCTTTTGCATGGATAGGTTCTCTACTGCGGCAGATTCCGTCAAAGGTTTGGAAGGGAAACCAAACATGTATAAGCGAAGCTACAACGGTAAGCAAAACAAACCAAACCAATCAAGCCCTATAGTATGGGTTTCTTCTTCGTATCAAAAAGATTTACGGACTTCTATCCTCTACATCATAAATAAATACATGTCCTACTTATAACATATTAGTTTATTTGAGAGGACTTCTTCTTGTAGCTTTTTCTAGAATCTCCAGCTCTCGTCAAATAGTTTAGATTCTCACACAGATTCTAATAATCTATAGTTATAGAATTTATAAAACATCGAATCAGAAACCAAAACTTGAAAACCCACCTTTTTATAATATTTTTTATAATCTCTAGCTCTCCAAAAGCAATAATCACATCACTGGCTAGGTGAGAGAGGGAGAGCCGTTGTAGCCCATTTGCAGCTAGCTTTGTAGGAGGCACCATATACTTTGAGAAGGCATGCTTTGTTAATTAGTCCTTGCCTCCAGCCTAAAGGTATGGGAACCGGTTCCAACTTATGTATGGCCATCATACATGCATGGACCATTAAGACAAAATGGATTGGAGGCACCTCCAATTTGGAGCTAGCACTGGCAGTTGCCAATGTGACATCTTCATGACAGGTCAGCTGGAATTGTGTTCTTCTGAGAGAGAAATGAGAAACCTAACTTTGCATCGCAATCGTGTCAGTGCTATTCTACCTCGCCTAGTCGGTACGGCACCATCAACCTGCCACGGTCACACGAAAGAGTCAAATTTTGAGTGATTGATATACAAGTTCCATGGTTTTGAGTTCATACAGTACAATGACTTTTTGCACAAATTGTGTGTTTGTGTTCACACACACTCACCTACATACAGGTTAATTGTATATCTTAAATTGCCTAGGGGATCGACATTGTTAATTTCAATACAAATACTCCTGTTTAGATTTATCTGTCGTTCTAAATTTGCATTAAGTCAAACATTTTAATATAGGACTATCAATTTTTATAAACTCATATTTTAATATCATAAGATTTATATTATATTTTTAGATTCATCATACAAATACTTTCATTACATATAACTCACATGTTATTAAACTACACAAATTTTTAAAAGTTATGGTCAAAGATATATGTAAATATATATGTTTGACTTAGGATAAACTAAAGGAATAAAAAATAACGAACATACTGCTTAGGCTTACTAGGCTTACAATGTTTTTCAAAAACCACTGCCCTATTTGGTTTCATGGGCTAACTTTAGCTCTTCACTTTTTAGCCTAAATTAGTTTCCTTAGAACCAAACAAGAGGGTTAATTTTAGGTTAAAGTGAATTATTTACAAGAGATGCTTATTTGGGTTAATTTTTTGTGGGTCCCAAAAAATCACTTCCCCCCCCACCCGAGGTGCTTGATGCGTCTCCTCTCCTGCCCAGCCTCGTCGCGCTCCCACTTGCCTGCGCCACCGCCTCTGCCCTCCGAACTCCTCCACCTGCCCCGCGTGGAGGTCGAGGTCCACCCCAGCCACCGACGCTTCGGTCGTCGTGTACAGCCGTGTCCGTCGATAGTCGTCGCCCTTGTACGCCTCCTCCGCAGCCGCACCTTCGTCTTCCTGTACGCCTCCTCCGCCATGTTGCATATTTGTTCATCTCTTGCTTTGCACCTGATGAGTATTTCATGGTGGATACTAACCTCCTCCGCCATGTCACATATTTGTTCATCTCTTGCTCTGCACATGATGAGTATTTCATGATGGGTACTAGGTCGTATACCCGTATTAACTATGACACAGCGAGAAACAATGCTGGTACACATCACCAAATCACTATGCCACGGCGAGAAACAATGATAGTACACGTCACCAAATCCAAAGAAATCAATGATTAGGCAAATAGACATTAAAGTCAAATTAGCTCATGGATTCAAATTACTCAAGATAATTTTTAGGGCTAATTCAAAAGCTAATTTTAGTACTCAAATTAGCCCAATGGCTAAAGAACCAAACAGGACCCACGGGGTTTCCAACGGAAAGTTGAAAGGTCAAATTTTGAGGTTTGGACCCAGGAAAAAAAATCAGATTTCGGTGCAAATTTCAAATGATTTCGAGAAACTGTAGTTAATAAGCTCCCCCAAACAGGGAGTATGGCTTCCTGTCGAGTTTGGAGGCGCATCAAATCTAATTTCGGCAGTTCACCTGAAATCAACCAAGCTAGTACTATTTTTCAAGTGGAATCGTACAAATCTAGATGTGATGCAACTGTTAATGTTTTTCTATGATCTCTCTTCTGCACGTACAGTAATTAACGCAAAGCTGAAATTCTTGAGCCGAGCGTTCAGACAATGAAAGGTACTGACAGCCGATCGAGCTTTAATTTAATATTCTTTTAGGCTAACAAATGTTCATCTTATAAATAGCTAGGGGATCTTTTTTAAAAAAACATCTTGTAGCAACGCAAAGTACTCATCCAATCAGAATTCAATTCCTCGTTTTTTTAAAGTAGGCAAGCTCTTTGCGTGTCTTGTCCTACCTATACGTTCGGTGCATTTGGAACTTCTCCAACAATTTTCAAGTGTGCGTGCGTGTGTTTTGCGTCCAAATTACTCGAAAAATGGCTGGTTCTTTGAATTTGATTAGCTTGGTTGATGAGTGAAGGAGACGGTACCAACAGACCTGAATTTCGTAGGCCAGCACAGCATAGAAAATTTGTGGCATGACAAAAATCAGGTTCACACCAAGATCAGCTTAGATATGGCATTTCTCTGATTATATATGCAATGCTTTCTTCCTTTTTGTGTGGATTCTGGATCCCAAAATAATTATACTCCTCTAATTCAAATTTGAATGTACTTATTTTGTGTGAGAAGGAAGGAGTAGTCAATAAGTATGCACATCATTGATTTTTTATACATATCTTGGAAGAAGTACATGTGCTTGCTTGACCTAGCTTACTGAGATGGGATATTTTCCAATAATTAATCGCATGATTGAGTTTGTTATATATGGCTCATTGAAGAGTCGTTCACACTGGAACAGAGATTATTTAGCAAGCTAGCTGGTTATATATGGAGATCCAACAAAAGAAGACTGAAAAGAGGCATATCTTTCTTGCTCTCTTTTCCTAAAGACATTGGTTTTGTCCCCAACGAGGCAATGGTTGGTGCAGATTCAATGCAAATGTAGGAACAAGACGAAAATTCGGTTCAAACTGCTCTTGGTTCATTTTATGGTTTTTCGCTTTGAGCTATCTATGTATTATATTAAAAAATCTACAACTTTCTATAAACGCTTTTAGTCATGTGACACTATAAACTTCGTACATCGCCACATCGCCACGTGGCAAAGTGGAGACAACCAATAAAATAAATTAGAGAAAACCATAAAAGTTCTAAAAAAAACATCTAACCCTTTGTTTTTTTATTTTTACTGACTAATAATTTTAGACCATTAAATTATTAGATCTATAATAATAATAATAATAATAATAATAATATCTTGTTCACGTACATACGAGAGAAAATCCTTATGTACAATTCATCCGAACAAAAAAGCCATCAAAATAAAAAAGATAAAAACCAAAAAATTACATACGTCTGATTGAAAAAATCACAGCCAAGATTAATAAACCACAAGCCCGAACGACCAGCCAAGATTAATTCCAACCACCATGCACCATCGATCTACACTCCAGTAGATATCTGCTCACGGTTCAAGCACGTATATGTACTATCTACACTCCTTTTTATTCTGTAAGTTGTTGAGATCTATAGCATAACAAAATCTAAACAGCATTTGATTTATATCGATCTCGACTTCCATGGTTATACGTCAGTGTCCTCTTCATGCAGCTACATGCATGCGTGGATGTGCGTGGATACACATGTATTAACTTTTGAAATATATGTTGATTTTATATTCAGTTTAATTCTTTATATTTCTAACAATTAAAATCAATAATTTGAATCCATATTGACTTTTTATTATCAATTGAAAAATAGTGTGAGCCATACCTTCACCCTTTGCATTTATATGATATAGAGTTAAAATATATTACTCTACAAACATTAAATTATTAAATTAATAAACCGTTAAGATCTATTAAGAAAAACAATCTCCCTCCTAATCTTCCATGTACGTATCAGTAAGTACGCAAGAAAAAGCCAAAATAACATATATATATATATACACATGTAAAAAAGATAAAGCTAAAAATTACATACATACATTATACGTACTATGATCAGAAAAAATCGGTGATCTCTAAACTATGATTTTATATAATCTAAAGATAAATATATTATCATATATCTGTCGACAACGAGACTTCTATGGTAACTTCGTCAATATCCAAATATGTCGGCTGACGGGTGTGCATTTATAGGAGTGAGTGTGCGCATGTTGTGAGCGCATATGTTTGTACTATGTTTTTCTAAAAGAACTAGATCAAAGATGTAATATCAAATCAATTGTCTTTAAGTGTTCATTTTTTAAATTATATATCAACTTTCAATTTTTGATCATGATGTATTTCTTTAATTAAATGAACTATCAACTACTTATAATGGTTAATGGTTAGTGCTAAATGCATAATGACATATAATAATTCATGTCAAAATAATTTTTCAAATAATTATGGTATGTGTACAATATCATCTTATAAATATACAACATTATTTGAATCTGCATATGTAAAAGTGAAAATGACAATTTTATATTTTTTTCAAGTTGATCTTATCTAATTTTCATTTATGTGAGATTAAGATTCTCAAATATTTTTAAAAATTTGTCAAAACTATTTGATTGGTATTTGAAAAGTGAGAAGCACATAAGATACTTAGACATGAAAAAACTTATCAAAAGTATTTGCAGCAAGTTCTACAACCCCTTAATCCATCATGACAACTATGGTCATATATGTAGTTTTTTGTTTGTCAAATAGTTTTGGCAACAAATAAACGATCCAGTAACATCACATTAAATTATCCATGATATATTTTCTTATAGATGAGGAATTCCAATATATTGTTTGTCATTCACTCTATTAACATGATTGTTGGTCTAACAAGTTAGTTATTGTAAATAAGTTTGCAAATAAAATAAATTCTTGGATTAAGTACTATCAAAATTTGAGTAAAACTGACTAACACTAACAAATTGTATGTACTATACACCACAAAACAACTCAAAACAATAAAAAGAACTATTTTTAATAACCCCTATCCTCTCTTTGTAAATTCTCAAAAGGATGCCAAACATTATATTGTCGTAATATAGCAAGTGCATACGTATGGCTGAGTTGAGGTAGCCACCGTGGGTGGTTATCGTTGACAATAGAGCTCAACTTTCTATTTAATGATGCAATCCTCTATAAGGGTGCTGACGGAGAATTAGGCGTTAAAATTGTTCTCTATGATGGTCTTGACAAGCCAGCTATGTCGATATGTGACCCATGTTTCAAGATATTAGGGAAGAAAACCTTGGTAGCTATGTTCAACTTCACTCGTTAGATGTGCATTCATATCTAATTTTAAGGGTATTATCCTATTAATTAGTAGAAGTGATATTATTAGAATATTTTTTTACAAAATAATATTAGAATATTTATAGATACATTTGCAAATAAGTCAGACATGAACACATAGGTAAGCAGTGAAGATAAACATTTTAGTCGATTAATGATGTATTAGGCTTATTTTGATGGTACAAATGCAGTTTCATCTATTAAATAATCACTCAGTTTTCAAAAGAATGATAATAAGTATCCATAAAAAATACAAGAATAATAAGTAGTGCTGACATTAGACGAATTCATATATAACCATGGCATAGTGATTTTTGTTTGAATCTAGAAAACATTTTTATCATTAATTATATATAAGTCTATGGTCTAGTCTATATTTCTTTTTTACTTATAAGATAATGTGTAATGCCCTATAATAAATATGGTGAGATATTGTTTTTTAACGTTTTTTATAAACAATAAATAAAATGCCAGCGCAGATGCGCGGGCTTCCTTCCTAGTTTAGTTAAATTGTCCTTAATTAAGCTGGTCTTATTTCAATGTGTTTCACAAAACATGTCTAATCCAAACACCGGCCATATGTAGATTGAATGTTACGTGAGTTGCATAATATATAGATGCAATTGAAACCAAGAATAAATCCAAGCGATACCGATCGATAGTGTACTTTGGTGACATTGGCGGCAAACCGAGTCATCGGTTGTTTGATTCTTTTAGATAATGGAAAATCCTGATGTTTGTTTTAACAGAAGATACAACTCACTATTATAATGTTTTATAGCACGAAATTAAAAGTAACATGCGAAATTAAAGTGTGTGTTTGATTATTAATTTGTGATGAATAATTAGCAAGTGAGGTAATTGGTTTTGATATTTGAAGATTATTGGCGAAGTGGTGCTGACTAGTTTGGTCCGGTCAGACCAGCTAGTTTGGGCTGGTCAGACCGACGTGTTTGGAGCAGTTAGACTGGCCAACACGATGGCCTAAAATGGTAGAGTCCGTTTTGATGTCAGTTTCAGATTGTTTATTTGGATACTCGTGATTATGACTTCTAGATGATTTATATTCATATGTAATATTGTTGTGTGCAAATATTAAGTAAAGTTGGGGAAAACTTGTGCTTGGATATGGTTTCTTGTTTGATTCATGTGTAGGTGTGTCTTGATGCCTCGGGAGTGTATTGCCGGTGATGGATCAGAAGTCAACTTGGGAGAAGATGACGTTCGGATGATCAGGATATCATGCGGGATGCTTAGGCTAAAAAATAATGCATGTGGTTGGTGAAGATTTCATGCGGCATACGATAAGGAGATTCATATGGTATGCGGAGTCGAATTTGGAAGGAATCCAAATTTGGTACGATTAGAGTTTGTAAAGTTTGTTTCTTGTCGAATTTGGAAGGAATCCAAATTTGGTACAATTGGAGTTTGTAAAGTTTGTTTCTTGTACCGAAAGGTTTTCCTAGTGGATTAGGACTTCTTGTACAAGTTGGGTTCGTGGCTTTAGGTTCTTTACTTATGGGTATAAATAGAACAGGGGTTGAGGCCTCTCGGTATCAATTTTGTGAGAGTTTGAGTTTAGAGTAAAATTAGGGTTTTGAGTTTAGTCGAATTTTATGAGAGGAGTGTTGTTGTTGTACTTTGTAAATATAAATAGAAGCAATAAAATTCAATCTACTTTTGAGAGATCTTCGATTTGTGTTTACTTGGGTTTGGCGGTCACATCAAAGGGACATCGGCAGTCAGACCGGCAGCTATTGTACGGTCAGACCAGCGGCGCAACGGCGGTTGGACCGACGACAGAGATAGGTGATGGCAACTTGCTTACGCGGTTAGACCGGCAGTGTCTGTGCGGTCAAAGTGGTGTTCAAGTTTTGGGCAGACCGATCTACATCAAGGTTAGAGGATAACTTTTTAATTCTGCTAAAAGTTTGGTTTTTAGTGCTCCAACCATTCACCCTCCCCATTTGATTGGCTTAGTTCTTGCTGTTCGATCCTACAAGTGGTATCAGACCCTTGTTTTCTTCTTTGGATCTTTACAATTTTTTGAGTTTTAGCCATGGCAAATAAATTTACAACTAAGCCACAAATAAATCCTTATTGGTGCAAAAGGATGCAAGTTTATATGATGGCCGAGGATTATGATATTTGGCTAAAAGTTACAAACCCTTATGGAGTCCCTGCTCAGATTAACACTACTTCTTTGAAAATTAAATTTGAAAATAATTATAAAGCTCACAATATTCTTCTTGATGGAATTTCTCATTCGGATTTTGATCGTGTTTCTCATCTTGAAACTGCGACATGAGATTTGAGTATCTTTTAACTAATTTTCATTAAAGAACTTCCAATATCAAGTTACTATGAGAAGATGTTTTCAGAAACGATTATATGAAAATTGAGATAAAATCTACAGAGGCTTTAGATAATTATCTTGCACACTTCAATAAAGTTTTGATCAATCTTAGATATGCTAATTCATCATATGATACGAATTACTCTCAATCTAAAGTTTCTCGGCACTTTTCAAATGGTCTGGATATGTCTATTTGGGAGATAAAAGTTACATCTATTCAGGAGTCTCTTGACATATCCGCTTTGACTGTAGATTCGCTTTACACTAAACTCAAAACTCATAAGATGAATATTCTTTCTCGTAAAGTTAATTCTAAATCTAGTGCATTGGTCTCTTCTTCATCTTCTCTTGATGATGGCTCTTCTTCATCGGCTCTTAATGCTTTCTCTGCTTTTAATGTCATGTCCGATGATCAACTCAAGCAACTCGAGGAGAAGGACTTGGCTTTGCTTATTAACAAATTGTCTCGAGCTATGAATAATGTCAGGTTCAGGAAAAGAGGAGGCCGAGTTTGTTGCTTTGAGTGTGGAGAGCTAGATCACATCCGTTCGCACTGCCCTAAGCTTGGAAAAGCCAAGAAAGATGACAATGGATACAAGTGCAAGGATGACAAACCGAGAAGTTCGTTCAAGGGAAAGAAGTCCAAGGAATCTCTCATGAAGATGTTGAATCAAGTATATGTAGCTTGTGAGCCTTCAAGTGATTTTGATCTTGAGAGTGATGGAGATGATGCCATGGGAAAGAACATCTTTGGTGTGTGCTTTATGGCTCGTGGTGAATCAGATTCAGATTGTGAAGATAATGAGGTAAATCCCCAAGATAATTTCTTAAAGAGATTATTTTGACTTTTAGATCAAATAATAAATAATATGAAAAGAAAATTAAACAACATGAGTTTATCATTGACTCTTAATTCTGAAATTTCTAGATTCTAATCTTTTATTCCTAATGATGATGAGTGTAAAAGATGTAAGGTTTTATTTGCTGAAATTTCTCAAGTAAGAGATGTTAATGAGACATATTGTTTAAATTTTCATGATAAAATTGCTAAAACAAAAAACTTGAATCTTCTTTTGCTCTTCGAGTTGCCATGCACACACACATTTTAGATGGGTTATTTTTAAATAAAAATTTGTTGAAAAAATATCAAACTATTTTTTATGCTTTATGCTAGTTCGATGAAAGGTTGAAACAACAACATGATGTTTTGATTTCTAAAAATTGCTCAACATGCTCTCTAAACAAGATGAAATTAACAGATCCCTTAAGTCGTGTTGACTACATGGAAAATATTGTAAAAAGTGCTTTCTTGCTCTAGATCTCATAAGAAAAATATGTTAAGTTTAAGCTGAAAAAATGTGCTAAATTGACTAGTAAAGTTTCTAACTTAAAAAGTTCAAAGATTTTTAAGTTCTTCGAAAATATTTTTTGATGGTAAGAAGAAACGTAAAATGATTTTAGAGTCAAATTTGAAAGGAATGCAAATTTGGTATGATTGGAGTTTGTAAAGTTTGTTTCTTGTATGGAAAGTTCTCAAACCCTAAGTTTTCTATTGGATTAGGGTTTCTTGTATAAGTTGGGTTCATGGCTTTAGGTTGCGTACCTATGGGTATAAATAGAAGATGGGTTGAGGTGTAACGCCCTGAAAATCGAAGAATTTAAAACCGGAATTAAAAATCAGAACTTACAAAAACCTTTTGATTGTTGCTTCTTGATCGAGTTTTCGCTTCTTATTTACGAGCTTGGTTGCATAAATTTATACGCGAGCGATTCATCTCGGTGTTTTTGAAAAACCAAACGATTTGAATTTCCGCTGGGAGAAAATTTTCGGAGTTTAGAATTAGGAATTTTAATATAAAATAGGAAAAGGGTTATGGATTTATAAATATATATATATATATATTTGGGAGCAAAACATTATTTAGGTGATTGAGTAATATTAATTAGTGAGCAAAATGAGTAATAAAATATTTTAGGGTATATATATGAAATCTAGAAATTAATTTGGATCAAAATCGCATTTACGGAATTGAGGAAAAGAATTAAATTAAATGTGTAAAATATATTTTTTAAAAAAAATAATAAAAGTGGGTGAGAAGGTTGAACATATATTCTACAACTTATTTTTGGGTGTGCTATATTTTATTTTGAATTTTAGGGGTGAAAGGAAATAGAATTGAGAAATTAGGAATTAAATCAAGGAAATTACAAAAGTGCACTTGTTCATTGGCTGCCATGTGTTCGACCGAGTACCGGCCCCCTCCTCGCGCGCATGCCGCGCCGTGCGCTGCCCGCGCGGCCCATGCCGCCGTGTCGCCGCGCCGTGTCGCGCGCGGCGCGCGCGCCCGCCCCGCGCCGTCGCGCCCACGCGTCATGCTCGAGCCCGGCCCCCACTCCCTCGCGCCCGTGCCGCCGCCGCGCCCGGCCCCTGCGCCGCGCCAGCGCGTTGCCCTCGCCGCCGGACCCCCTCGCGCTTTGCGCCGCACGCCACCGCGCGCGCACGGTCCCTCTCTCTCCCCTTTGGCGCGCCCATAAAAGGACGGCCCGAGCCCTCCTTTCCCCTCACCTCACCGCTCCGATTGCCCTCCCTCGCTCTTGCTTTCTTGTATTTTTTCCTCCCGCGACGAGGCCACGCCGCCGCCGGAGTCCCCACGTGCCGACGCCCTCCCTCGCCGGTAAGCCCGTAGCCGCCCGTCCCGCGTCGCCGTCCTTGTGCACGCCCTTGCTCGGAGGAGAGAGGAGAGGGAGAAGGGAGAGAAGAGCCGGGTAGAGGAGAGGAGAGGAAAACAGAGAAAGGGGCAGAGGAAGGAGATGAACAGGAGGGGAGGGAAAGAAAAGAAAAAAGAGAAAAAGAAAAGAGAAAAAAAAGAAAAGAGAAAAAAGAAAAAAAGAGAAAAATTTGGAAAAAAATTTGGAAAAATTAGGAAAAATTTTTTAAAGATATTTCAGGAAAATCTCTGGGCAAAATTACATATTTTTCTTCAAAACAAATTTGGTCTCGAAAAATAATTCGGACCGATTATTAAACATGTTTTCCAAAAATATTTCATCGAGCATTTATTTATCCTTCAAAGAAAATTATTTATGTCTTAAACTTATCTCCAAAATATTATTCTTGATCTATATATTTGCTAGACTTAAAACCTAGATTACTAGTATAATACTTAGCTTCGAGATTATTTTTGGGATCGATTACTATTAACCCTAGGCCGTATTATCCGGAACTTATTGATCATCGCATAGTTTATTCGTTTGGGATTTTGTTTACGACTTAGTTCATCATCACATAATGTTCATCATATAGATTTTCTAAAATCTAGAAATCCAACTTATATACAAGTCTAGCTTCTATCAATTAATTTCGATTTAGATTATTATAAACCCTAGGACTTCTCGAACCGAGGAATAATTCGATGAAATGGAAAGATAACCACTTTCTTTTATTAATTGAATCATCAACTCTAATATTTCTCAAACTTTAAGCATATTAAAATAAATATCGCATCCTTCTTAACAAAATCAGATTCTATACGAAACTTCAAGTCCTTATAACTCTTTCGCTCTAACTCGGATTTCGCCGAAACTCGAGCCTAGGTCCGTGTAGAATCATAGCCTAATATTAGGAGCCGCTTTCGCGATTCATTTGGCTTTTATTGGATCTTATTGGATTTTATTTGAATTCTAATTGAATTCAAATTTGATTTCTCGCACGTACGGATAGCGTCCGAAGAAGCAAGCACTGACTACGCGGAAGACCCCATTCAATAAGTGTGCGAGCAAGGCAAGTCATCACACTCTTTGAACATATTGATCCCAATTGCGAAATGATGTTGTTTTAAACTTCAAACATGCATGCTATACACAAAGAATTACCTATACTTGTTATGCCATGCCTTGTTGTTGATAACCTTTAGAATTATTCCTTGTAACCCTCGATATGATACATACAACCGAAGAATATCTTCGGTAAAATGCTTAGCCATGCTATTCTTAGATCCATGCATACTCATGATTTTATAAAGAACTTTATGCTTGGGCAGCTACCGTAGGGAAGGTAGTTGAGCTAGGGCATGTGGAGACATGAGCGCCACATTGCTTTGAACATGATGAAAATGGTTTTGATGGAAAAACAAAAATATGAAACCAACGTTTTTAGACCGGGGCGGATGGATGGAATTGGGTGGATTCCGGGAA
The DNA here is from genome assembly GCA_019925245.2 of Oryza australiensis. Lineage (NCBI taxonomy): Eukaryota > Viridiplantae > Streptophyta > Magnoliopsida > Poales > Poaceae > Oryza > Oryza australiensis. The sequence goes on from JAIFGZ020000436.1 coordinate 3,396,109, forward strand.
AGGCTAGTACCGTCCCTGGTCAGTTAAGGACCGAGCCATGAGACTACAACTTAGAACGAGCCAGTACAACCGTACTTCTCGAATGGGTATAGACCTAGCTGATTAAATATCCGAGCGGAGGCAGTATCCTTGCATAGTAGGTTCAGGTGTTGGCGTTGAGGTAAGGGCTTGCCGGTGGGGGTGCACCACTGGTGGGTGCCTGGACGATAGTTAATGGCCTTCCGGCAGGGGGTGTACTGCTGGTTGGTACCTGGGCAGAGATCGGGCATGCGATCAACATGAAGAAATGAAGACATGAAGAAAAGGACATGAAGATGGAAAGTTCAAGGATAGAGCAATTCTTTCTCTTACTCCGGGAACGCCAGAACTCCTCTCACTGCTAGGAAATGACGGCTAGAGTGCATGAGGGCTTAAGTTCATGGAGCGGGTACTGCCAAAGTGAGGTTATCGAAAGGCTTTGCCGTGACCGTCCCATATAGGGGGATGTAAGCTCATTCAATGAGTAGTTGCGGAGTACGGGTAAAGTGTACATCCACTACAGTGTGAGTCAATCAATCTATTCGAATAGCCGTGCTCGCGGTTAATGAGCGACGTGATAAGTTTCTTCCGTGGCTAGACTCATAAATTTTAAAATGATGGGTGGGGTTGCATAATGACTTTATGTGCTGGGAAAACCAACTTCTCTATCTGAGAGAAGGGGGAAGACACCCCCAGAAAACCATGACGAATCGGAGGCGGGATGCTATCCTTGGGATCACAATGGATGGTGGACAGAACCGTCGCCGACTTAATGTACTATGGACCTAAAACTTGACCTCGCTAGATGTTAGGTTTGTGAAATCATTTGTGAAAATTGGCTTTGCGCAAATAAACCATAGCCATCCTTTGAATGACCCTATCATGTGCATCATTCCGTGTTGGCTTGCTGAGTACGTTGGGTACTCACCCTTGCTATACGCACAAACTTCAGATGAAGAAAACGAAGAACTGGAGGACCCATACGCCTACTACCAGGAGGAATGAAGACAATGGAGCACAATAGGTTTTAGTCCCCAGTCGTTGCCTGTGGCAATCGACATGCTGCTGCCTTCCGTCTGCTATCTCATCTAATTTCTGTTTTCGGTTGTATCCGGACCGGTAGGTCCTATATGTATTGGATATTGCCTTTGGGTCTATTATTGTAATAATTTTAGTGTAAGACTATTTGTGCACTTTGCACCTGGTAATTCAGAACTGTATTCGTGGGTACCAAACTACTCGATCCAGGGATAAGGTACTATGAACACGAATGATTCCCGTCGTCAAAAACGGGGGTCTACATGAGGTCTCTCGGTATCGATTTTGTGAGTTACGTTTGTAGTAAAGTTAGGGTTTCGAGTTTAGTCGGATTTTTGAGAAGAGTGTTGTTGTAGCACTTTGTAAACATGGATAGAAACAATAAAGTTCAATCTACTTTTAAGAGATCTTCGTTTGTGTTTACTCGGGTTCGATGGTCACACCGAAGGAATACCGCCGGTCAGACCGACAACTATTGTCCGGTCAGACCGACGGTGCAGCGGTGGTTGGATCGGCGGTGGCGAATTGATTGCACGGTCAGATCGACGAATCTACATTGGTCAAACCCACTAAAAAGTTTGTCAACTATTTATTCCCCTGTGATTGACTTAGTTTTTGTTTGTTTGGTCCTATACACCAAACATTAAAATGACAAGAAAACAAGCACAAGACATGATCAAATTAGAACAAACAGGAAGCTAACAAATTTCTAAATCTCCGTCAGTGGTCGGCGAGTCTGAACAGTCTGACACACAAGCTAGATGTTGTCCTTTATTATTTCTTACGAGAAATAACGAAAAGGGCTCCTATTATGTTAAGTTAAAATAATAAAGGATATTTATATAATTTGTACAAAGGTTTAATGAGGAAAACAGTTATATATACAATATTGTTGTTTCGTCCGAGCTCTAAATTTTCTAAAATTTTTATGCCACTAAAATTTATTTATCATTAAAATTGTTTGTTAGAATTATTAGTGAGTGTACTATACGGGTGAAGTTGAACAAATGGGAATCCGCGCGGATGATCAAAAAAGGTAATAAGATTTGGTCACGTACGTTACATACGTACACACAGCAGAAGTGCAGAACAGGTTAATTTGCCACGTAAGACGAATATATATGAGCAGGTTTGATCTATCTGTCTGGCACCACTTGTGTGTGTGAGGGCGTGACGTGCAGCCTACTACAGTGCCAGCAGCTAGCAAACAAGGAAGGAAGGGATACTGAGACCCCGGCTGTTCATACTACCTGGCTGTAAACATTGTCGTATGGGTTTGGACCCATCACTGCATCGAATCAGATCATTTTTTACGGACGCAAACTCTCACCTTTAACGGCTTCGGTCTTGGTTAGAGATGAGTGGTCAGTAATAACGTTTCTCATCTTTAATAGGCAAAGGCCTATCAGAGATGACAGTCATTTCTGATGGGTTGTATTTTTGCGTCCTGTCAGAAGTGAGGCTCATCACCAACCCATGTGTGGCTGCAACCCAATAGAGGTGAGTCACGGGTTCAAAGCTCATGGCCCGTCAAAGGTGTCTCCATCTTCAACGTTTCTACTTTGGCATTCATCACAAGTGATTCACCTCTGGTGGCCTGATATACCAACATCGTCAAAGCTGAGGTCATACGTGACGGTGTTTGTTTATGACTCGTTAATGATGAAGTACTTTTCAAAAAAAAATTATAAAAATTGGCTAGTCTCATGCATTGCTAGCCATGCCCTATCTGAAAAACAAGTATATCGTAGATATCCCAGCCAACCCCCCAATATCATAGTTTTCCCTAATTCAGCATAGATACATACAAAATTAACATCATACACATGTATTCCAAAATCACACAAAAAATACATTGACAGTCACATATTTCCAATGCACATGCCTACCTCATATTTTTTGAGGCTCTGAAGCCACAAACTTATCCAATTTTTTATGAGCATATGAAGCCGCAAGCTTACCCAAGTTACTTGTATTTATGCCTTTTGAAGAAGTATGATGACCTGCCATTTCAAAAAAGGGAGAAAACAATTAAATGATATAATGTAGTAAATAATGAGTAAATGCTAGGTGTAGTAATGAATTTTGATGATATGTTGTTCAAAGTTTGATGATATTTTAGCAAAGTACCTTAAAATTATCAAAAATGATTGAATATGGAATCCTCGGGGTCCCAAGATGTCTTAGTCGGTTCTATGAATGTACTAATCCGACCAAACCAACTTGGGACCCTGAGCACATCTTATTCTGTCATGATTTGATAACCAAGGAACTATCTAAAAATAACTTACTAAGTAAATATTCTATTAAACTAACTCAAATTATCAAAAACAATAATCCGACCAAACCAACCAGGATCACCAAGCACCTCGTATTATGTGATTATTTGATAAGCAAGGACCTAACTACAAATAACTTACTAAATACATATTCTATTAAACTACCTCATGTTATCAAAGAATGACAGAATATGAGGTGTTGACTGATCCCGAGTGTCTTAGTCAGTTAGTGTATGCATTAATCCGACCAAACAAACCGGAATCGCCTAGCACCTCGTATTTTGTGATTATTTGATAACAAGGAACTAACTATAAAAACTCATACTAAATAGATAACTAGTACACTACCTTGATTTATAAAAAATGACAGATTATTAGGTGGTTAATGTATGCACTAATCCTACCAAACCAACATGGATAGCTGAGCACCTCACATTCTATGATTATTAGATAACCAAGGAACTAACTACAAATACTCTAACTAAATAGGCAATTGCATATATGAAAATAAATAATATTGTCCTCCACATCACATAATCATACTTGTATGTTACTTCATAGAAAATAACAAAAAATGTTTAGTTTACAACACCACATCTAACAATTCAATCGTCTACTTAAGACAAAATGGTGATCCTTTCTTGTTCATGGTTTTGTAAGAATGAAGGTGGCAATTTCTCCTCTAATAGCGACGGCGGGGCGGAGAGGGGAAGGGAGGGGGTTGATGGAACCAATTTTTTAGCCAGTTATCTATTGAATAAGACATGAGTTAGTACATATTGAGGAATAATGTTGGTTTTGATACAAGAGACATGATTATGAGCACAAACCTCAGGGTCCGAATCGTTCACCTATTTTAGTAATGTTGACATATAATGGCACACGTAGAAAACCATACTGTTCTTCGATCTGTTGCGCGCACTTGAATTCGGTGTGATGATAGAGATCAACTTTGCCCTCTCTATGCCTACCTCCTTTTTCAAGATAGGGTGCCCAAGCTGTATTTAATACTTCAGTAAGTGAACTGAAATTGCAATTTCTGCACTTATTGGATTTAAGTTAGTAAACCCTATTCTATTCTATTTTGGTACCATGACCAACAGAATCTGCTTCTTGTTTCCTCCATACACTCCGAACAAGCCTTCTTTCCTTTGACAGTTTGCCCGAAAAGGTTTCCAAGGGCTGGACAATCGTTTATGGTGAAAAACAGCAACGCGTGTAGGCTGAAGTACTCCCGTCAAGATGTGTCCCATGTTCGCTTACTCTCATGCCATAGGCTTTCTAAGTTATCAATCATTGATTCAATGAACACATCGATATTATTGTCAGGCTTTCTCGGTCCTTGAACTAGCATGGCAAGTATTATGTACTTCCTCTTGAAGCACAACCAGGGAGGAAGGTTGTAGTTCACAAGAAAAACTAGCCATATGCTATGACGACTGCTCAAATCACCAAATTGATTAATGTTGTCTGTACACATGGCAAAACGTATGTTTGTCGGATCCTTTGCAAATTCGGGGTAAACTCTATCGATTGTCCTCCACTGTACTGATTCTGCTAGGTGCCTCAGCTTACCATCGACCTTTCATTCTTCAGCATGCCAACATACTATCTTAGCTTTCTTAGGATTCACAAACATTCTCTTCATGCGGTCCGCAATTGGGAGATACCACACCACCTTTGCATGGCCACCTCTCTTTGACTTACGATCTTCATCTTCATTTATGTCTCGCTTATATCTAAAAGCCCTACAAATAGGGCAAGCGTCCAAGTCGGAATACTGTTTGTAATTGTTAACGACAAAATTTGGCATATTCTGTTAAATAAGGAACAAGTGCGAACACAGAGGAGTCTGTTATTAAATAGATAAAGTTAAAGAAACTTGTCGATGGCGGAGGAGTCTGTTGAGGAGGAGTTTGCCGATGAGGGAAATCCGATGGGACTGCAGGTTGCAGAAAGGGGACAAGTGTTAATAGATGAATATGCTTACGAAGGGAGAAGAGATAGGGATTCTTACCGATACTGGAGGAATTGATTGACGTAGAGGACGAAGAGAAAAGGTGACAAAGTAATGATGAAAGAGGAGACTGAATTATTTGTAGTTTATGGTGTTAACCGTTGGGCTGGGCCGATGGAAATCTTATGGGCCAAGAATTGGTAGGCCTAGATAAGGAATTCCGAAGCATGTCTATCCATACTCCGAAACTAGGGGGCATGTGTTAACGGCAAAATTTGGCATATTCCATTAAATAAGGAACAAGTGCGAAGCAGGATTGACGGTATAATTTCGGTTGCCAAAAACAGGGAATTAAAAGAGCTGAAGGCATGTCGGCAGGAAAGTATCGGCAAGGTGGTATCGGCTAGAAGTTATCGATGAAGACAGTCGATGACAGGAAGTTGAGTTCTTGTCGGACTTGGATGAGGAGATCTGAGATACTACCAAAGAGGATTTGATTCGAAGAAGAATGCAGCATCAAAATTAATCTATTAATTAAGGAGAGTGAGTTATATTTCCTTTTTAGGAAAGATTGTTAGAGTCAGGTTTGGGCTTGTATTTTTTTGCTTTAATCTTTAGGAAAGTTTGAGTCGTGTCCGTTATGGACTAGTTTATGCTCATGCGTATAAGTAATGTACACCCAATGTCTTGTAAAAAAAGGACAGTTTAATAAACACTTTTGGCACATCGCCACCCTAGTTTTCTAGGTTTTCTCCTCGACGAGTTTTTGTTTCGAGTTGGGCTGCACCAGTTTCGATCTCCAGCAAGAGGTAAGTTCCATCTATAGTTGCTTGTATCGGCGGGGCCAGCGCTTCCATCGGTTGAGTTCGACACTCTATTCCGATCAATACAAGCGCCAAGTTATCATACACATTATCTAATCTAAGTTGTTAGTATTGTTTACTCGTATCAGCTGATTCATCTAGGGTTTGCTGGTATCAACCAAACTGCTCCTGCTGACTTAGATTGTTTAGTGTATCTACCACCCTGAAAAACAATCAAAGATTTGTTTAGACCTTATCATTTCTTTCATACTTAGTGTTGCATCAATTGGGTTTGACCTACTAAGTTGTAATTGAAATTATAAGAACTAATTTGCTTTTGGGTTGCCGATAAGGGTAGTATTGGGGTTGCAACCTCTTACCTGGTATAACTATTTTGCTTTAAGTTTCATGCTTTCTTTTACTTAATATGTTATATTTATCATCTTATATAAGTTTATCAAATCTTTAAATCCATTAAGCTTGTTATTAATCTCACACTGTCTCGGTTAGGTCTAATCTATTGGAATTGCAGCTTGTTTAGTAGATTTTAATTAAAGTTGATAATCTTGTATAAGGCTATATTGGAGTTATAGCCGGTATGCTATCTAAAAACACCCAAGCTATTTCATCGGCTATGATATAAGTCCATATAATTATAAATTTATCTGATCTTGGTTATAAGCAATTAATACTATCTAGGTTGGGTCAGATCTATAGTAGTCACTTGTGGCTAAGAAAAATATTAAATTAGTAATTGCATGTTATTTACATCTACAACCAATCGTGGTTGTTTTGGGTCTAATCAACAAATATCTATTCATTGACTATTTATTTGTGTCATATAATTATATAATAATTGACTTTAGTAATCCCAATCTTATGCTGCATCGATTGAGTTCGACCTATAGGATTAGTTCTATTAAGGAAAAGTTGTTTATGATTATCTCTAATCTTAATATAGTTTATGAGCAGTATCTTCTACCTTATAGCCGATTTGACTTGTTTGCATCGGCTAGGTTATCACGATACAACATCGGCCTATCAGCCGATCGACCGATCGGCTGTCAGCTTTTAACTTTTCCTATTGTCTATCGTGTTGTTTGCAGGACCAAACCAACTAGCATGCCTTGAACCCAAAGCTTTGGACCTATACTGGAGCTAAGCAGAACTCCTAGGCCTCCGTGTTTTCGTATCAACAGTAATACAATATGTAGTCATTCCGACAAGACTGAATTCTTCTAACCTCCAGACCCAATGGGCATAAGACTTGTTTTTGCTTCTTATGTCGTATGTGGAATTTAGTTCCCCTCTAGCAACAAGTACTTCAACAACTCAAGAAGTTATGTGAAACTCTTGTCTGACCAGCCATTACTTGTCTTAAGCTTCATCAGTTCCAACACAAAGGATAACTTGGTGTGCTTTGGCTAACACCTGAGATACAATGGCATCTCAAAATTTGTCACCAACTTACTGAACTTCTCAAAATACCTATCATTGTGATCTGGGTCTTTAACATCACAAAACATTTCGGACAGAGTTTGATGGTCGAAATCTATGGTATCTCCGCCTAATGGAGAAGGGACAAACAAGCCATCTCGAGATCCTGGATCATTCACTACATCCGACACTTCGTCAATTGCAACATTCGATGGCTCTTGCTCTCCATGCTTGCTCCGACAACTTTAGTGCTTCATTAATCCTCTACAGATCAGATGAGAATGCACCCATGAACTATCAGAGAACATCCTCTCATTTTTACAGTCTGCACATGGACACAACATATATTCGCTCTTCCTAATTCTCTTGTCATTATCCGCAATATTTAGAAATTCAGCGACCCCATCCTTATACTCTTGGGTCTAACAGTCAATATCGTACATCCAACTTTGGTCCATCTGCAATCAATAAGATGAGAAGTATACGACACAATATGTAATATATGTTATCAAATAATTATCACAGGTTTTTTACCTCCAATTTCGAGCAAAAATTTGCCCTCCTTGCTCATAGTGCATAGGGTTGGGATGGAAAATAGTTGGCAGTTGGGGGTATTTATAGGCCACAAGATACTCAGAAAGGTTAGGGCTAGAGCCCGTTAGAGATGAGTAAACCTCACCTCGGAAGGGCCGAAGCTGCGTGCTCCGTCATAGGTATTTGGTCACCTGTGACGGGCCAGCGCTCGCATCTGACAGAGTCTGTCGGGTGCTAATTCCGGCCCGTCAGAGGTGACCTAATACCTGTGACGGGCCGTGGCCAGTGGCCTCACCTGTTACGGTCTCCCGATGGATCCATTAAAGGTGAGGTCATCCGTGACGAGCACTTCGGCCATCAGAGGTGAGCCGATCTGGCATAGTGCATATATATCAGCCACTACATAGGATCTAGAGATGCTCAATTCAATTTTATTACCCCAAAACAAATGCTTTGGTTCTAGCATAGTCGGGTCATGGGACTGTTCCCACCCTATTGTGAAGTGTATCTTTGTTAGGGGTCCATAAAAGAGACCGAGACCGAAAGACCATGGCAGAGACAGAAAGATCGAGACCGAGAAATTCAACTAGCAGTTTGTTCTCAGTTGCTCAATAATCTAATTTTATTCAGTTAAACCGGTCATCATGCTCGGTTAACTGAATGAAACAAAAACTGGCCTCAATAGGCCTAAAGCACAATATATTGTCCTACCTAACAAAACCCTAGGTTAACGTGTGGAGCACGGATCCCCTCCCAACTCTCTAGCGTGATCTCCTCCTAGTTGACACCGTCGTTCATCACCGTGGCCCACCTCGTCCACAACCGCCAGACGTCATCTCGTACGCTACAGCTGGAGCCCTTGGACTCCATCACTAGACCAAGGCATGCACTACTGGAGAAACCATCATTGGTTGAAGTGGCAAAAACCACAGTAGTCTCGGTTTGAGTTGCTCCCCTTTGGCAAGAAGGGGAGCCAAAGGTTTGGCTGACCTTTGGTGACAAACGGAGAGGTCAGCCAATAAATGTAGATCTGGAGAAGGAGCCAATGACAGGTGACAGATCTTGGGCTGCTAGCTTAGACGCTGCCATGACAACAAACGGCATGGCTCTTCTCCACAAATCTGCCTCGCCTAGGTTTTTTGTGATTTTTGATGATTTTTGTGCTTTTTTCATCTCCGACATTGTTGATGATTTTGGTTATGACCGAGACTGAAACCAAAAAGACCGAAACTGAATTAGTCGATCTTGGCCATACATTTGCAATGTAATTTGGTCTTCGGTTTTTATTGACTAAAAATTGACTGAAGACCAAGTTCGAATTAATCGATTTGGACAAATCCCATCTCTAATTCTGGTGTAGATAAATGATGATTAACTATAAAACTTTTCATGTCGTATCTTAACAATGACACTACTACAAAATGGATTTTCACAAACGAGGCCCCCTCCAGCCTCCAGGCAGGCCGTAATGGCATCCGCCAACAATAATTGGTGCTCAGGGGTTGGGTAAGGACCACTTGTGAACATGCATTATCATAGGCTGACCATTAAGAGACCCGCCTGCGATAGTGCATTATTGCAGGCGAGCTGTTGAGAGGCCCGCCTACGATGATAAGCCTATATATTGTGCTCAACTTGAGCTCCTTCCTTTTCAACTCGAAGTTTCTCTCTTCAAACAAAGCAACAAATAGGAGGGAGGTTTTGAACTTGAAATCTTTACTTAAAATTATTATACAAGGTTAGATACTTGTTTTCCTCCTTCATTGTCGCCTTTTTCTTAATTTCATCGGTGCAATGCAAAGAATTTTGCAGTTTTAAAAGGGGACTCTTATGAGCTAATTTTGTAATTTTTAGCTAGAATAGAATAGTCACATGAGCAAATTGTTATTGTAAGCACTAGTTAATATTAGTTAACTGTATTGTTGCATTAATTACGAGGAGATATATGTATCTTCAAATTTTGGTGGAAAAAACATGTAGTTTAATTTTATTCGTAATGTGATCATTTTTAGATGGATCAGGCATGGATATACGAGACGCTTAGAATTCGTCTAATCGTATATGTCAGAAGTATCTAAATTTGTTGTCCAGGCTAAGGCAGATTCTTTAAGGGAGAATAGGAGAGAAATTTGTTGTCCATGTATTGATTGCAGGAATCAGATAGTACAAACAATCCCAATATAATCAGTGGGAACTTAGTGAAGCGTGGACTTTTGAAAGATTACAAGGTTTGGACCTATCACGGGAAAATCACCATTCCTATAGGTGACGGTAATCCCGAATGTGAAGAGACTTGTTTTTAATTGGATGTGGCATAAAATTTTACAATCGACGCCCATGATATGATGGACGAAGTTGGTATTAATGATTTTTAGGCTGATTTTGACCTGGAGGATATGTTGCGTCAAGTTGACCTAGAAGTGCTAATTGGTACAACAAGAGAGTTAGAAATTTTGAGGTGTTAGAGAAGTTAGTGAAGGATCTTCTATGCAGAGTACTTCCTTGGTAGTTCATTTCCTAACATCTATTGTCAATTTTTCATAGATTTCTCAAATCCCTCATGTAGCTCAATGGTTCGACAATACAATAATTTTAAACGTATAAGTTGACATGTGCCACTTTATTCGTCGTGACTATTGCAATGCGCTGGGTCTTTTTTACGACGACTAGAGCCAACTGGCAACAGAGGACAAAATAAAACCCCTTTGAGAATCCAACAATGGACATTTAATGTTCTGCAAACGAGATCGATCATTTGTAATATAATTCACAAACAGATGTTTATATTTGCATAGATACATGTATGTTTTCTGTTTTGTATATTCAAAGCCTATTTATGCATGCAAGATATTAATTACTATGTGCTAAGAAGCAAGTACACACACCACCTACGTAGTAGTACAAAATAGAGCCACTATAAAACAAGGAATTTTCAATTTAAAAATATTTCAAATTTCGATTCAAAAATGCATGAAATCTTTCCTACATGTGCGGGCATGTTCCAATTGAAGACTCAAAACTAACTATAATCATCTCCAATTAAAGTATACCAACTTTGTCATTATTAATTCTCTCTTACTCTCTCTCCTCCACAGGGTTTCCCTTACCCTTTGGGGCGGGGCCTCCCCGCGGTAAGGCAGTTACTATGGTAACCACGCTAACCCCAAACCGCACGAATTTCATCTTCGAAAATTCAAATCCAAACCACAAGGTTTTGCGCGGTAACCGCGATATCAGCGGCGATAATTGCAGCTTATTTGGTAAAAAAATAAGGCTAAAAAAATAGAAAACACACTTAAACATGTGGAGAAATTAAGAATAGGTAGAAGAATATATAGGATACTTGCAAACCTAAATTGTGGATAGAGAATACAAAAATTCAACATGACCTTTTCTATATTATGGACTTCAAAGCAATTCAATAATTTATATCACAACAATTAAAGAACAACAATTCAACAATTCAATGCATCGTGAAGTCCACATGTAGCAAAAATAATAGTGTACACAATATAATGTCCACATCTACAGAGGCGATAGTTCATATGACAAACGAGACAAATAAAGAAGTTATAGTTGTTCCACTGACAGAGAGCATAGCTAGTTGTTCCACTGATTATATGTCATGTTGTACTCCTCTGTGGACATGAGCATCAATCCATGTGAGTGAAGCAACCCAACCTTGTATTCCTGCCAACTTTGACCTGTCCATGAGGCTATTGATTGCCACTGCTGGTACAATTGAGCATACCACTGGGGCTCTCGCCACTCGTACACCCATGTAGGAGGAGGATACTCAGAAGCGGTGGGACAGTTGTACACATACGTTAGATATCCAGTTTCAATGCTGGAGGCACTGAATGAGCTGTGACTATCCTATGGTGTGTCAAAATATTGTTGTTGTAGCCACCCTGTCACATCCTGAGTTTTTCCCTAAATTCATTTAAAAATAATTTACCCGGAAATAATCGGAATTTCTGAAATTAACCTGGAGTCAACCTATAATTTTAAAATGCAATTAATAAATGGAAATGACATGATAGGATTTTTCTTGAATTCTTCATGTTAAAATACGCTAACGGATTTTTTCTTGGAATTTTTAGAGCACTCTAAGTATTTTTAATCAATTAAATAAGAAAACAGGAATTTAATTAAGTCCCTTTTTCCTTTTTCTTTTTCTTTTTCTTTTCTTCCTTTTTCCGTACGCCGTACGGCCTCCCTTTCCGCCGGCGCGCCTAACGGCCGTCGGCCCGGCTCCCGCGCGCGCGCTCTCCGGACGTGGGCCGAAGCCACACGGTCCCGCCGCGCCGCGCAAGTCCGGTTCGCCTCCCCGCGCCGCGGGGCCACCGCAGTGGGCCCCACTGTCGGAGCTGCCTTCCCGCGCCCGGCGGCCCAACCGCCGCGCGCCATAGCCGCGCCGCCCGCGCTTACCCGGCCGTTTCGTGCGCCGCGCGCGCGTGGGCCCCACGCCGGGCTCCGCCGTGCCGCCGCACCCGTGCCCGCACTTCCGCGCGCGCCGCCGCCGCCCGAAACGGCCGCCGTATCTCGCTCTCTCTCTCTCCGAGTCCGAGTTTTCCGGCGACCTTATCCCCGGCGTTTTCGTGCCCGTTTCGGTCTCCTCTCTCCCCTATAAAACCCCTCGAGCTCCGCCTCTTTTCCCCTTTGTTCGCCGAAGTTTTTAGCCCGTGTCGCCGCCGTTCTCCGTCGATTCATCCGCCGGTGAGCTCGCCGCCGTCCTCGGGTTCCTTTTTGTTTTTCGTTTGCGCCCTTTTTCCTTTCGCGCGCACGCCGCCGCTCGTCGGGTCATCGCCGCCGGTCGCCGCCGTTCGTCGGGTCGTCGCCGCCGCCCGCCCGCCGCTCGGATGGTCGTCGCCGCGCGCGCAGCGGCCGCCGCCGCGTCCAAACCCTAACCCTAACCTTAGCGCCGCCCGTGCCGTCCGATCTTGCGGATCGGACGGATCTGCGCCGTCCGATCGTCGCCATCCGACCGCCCGAGATCGCGCCGCGCGCCGCCCGATCCGGCCGCTCGGATTGCGCCACGTGGCAGCAATCCGCCGCCGCGCCCTCGCGCCCGCGCTGCAGCTGAGCGCCGACGTCGCCCTAGGGCGACGCCGGCCCGTGACGTCATGCGACGTCAGCCCGTGCCGCGCAAGGGTGACGTCACCGGGGACTTAATTGCGCAATAAATAGTTTAATCTTTTCTGTTTAGTTTAAAAATCGCAATTAAACTTCTAAAATTCATATCTTTTGAATCCGAACTCCGTTTTAGTCCATTCAAATTTCATTAAATCCAGAAAAATGTCAAGAATCCACTAAAAATACTTTTCAGTGCTATTTCAGTAGACTTTTAGGGTGTTTGTTGAGTGCTTTGTTTGTCGTGTAGATTCCGAGTCTTCCGGCGAGCCCGTTCTCTTCGAAGTAGTCGCCGAAGTTCCTCAGTCTCCAGAGCAAGGCAAGTCATACCTTACATTGACCATATTGTACCTATTTTATGTAAATACCTCTATTTCATTCCAATACTGCATATGTTTTAGAATGTCATTTCATGGGATGTTTTATACCTATTGTACTCAACCATAGGACTGTTTACCTTATACCATTGATAACTTGGGGTTCAATATGACTAGATGTTAGTTTAAGGTTGCTTAACTATGCTTAGCGCAACTAGCTCACTTAAGGGAGTCACACTAATCAAGTTTATTTCTAAAGTGGATCTTCCGATGATATTAAGATATGACTTTGGTTCTAATAATATTGAATTATGAAAAAGGTGGGTTGTGAGCACATGGTTGGTCTTTGGTTAGCGTGCTCATGACGATTAAGGACCGGTTCTCGGGAAACCCTGGAAGAAATGCCGTGCATACCACAAGCCAGCATGGGTAATGGCTGGGCCTGTAGCATAGCTGTCTCTAGTTAACGTATCCCAGAGAGGGTGAGCGTGATGGAGTTGGGTCGGCCCCGGTTTTAAGGGTTGATCAGCTTCCGGATTCACCGCGGCACTAGAGGGGGCTGCCCATTGCCCGATGGGAATGGGGGCGAAACCTTGGTGTGGTACGATTAATTAGAGGGAGTTATGTGAAGGGTCCTGTCACAATTCCTTTCCGGGGCACCGTGGTGGTGCACCGGCGCACGGTAATGTGTTGTGGGATTGTGTCTTGTGGGTACAGTTGTACACCTCTGATCAGAGTAAAAACTATTCGAATAGCCGTGCCCACGGTTACGGGCGATCGACCAGATTCACCTTGATTAGTCTCATTTACTTTATTCGAATGAAATGTTGGATTATGACTAGTGCAGGTGGATGGATGGGCCTGTTGCAGCGTGGTTTGAGCGTTGGACAGTGTTTATTTAATATGCTTAAATGTTACTACTGTTTTACTGTCTTCAAATATTATTATCGTATTCTGCAAATGCTGTTTACGCAAATTGAGCCTCTTGACCTTTCCTTGTTATTTATCTTGCATCATGTCCCCTTTTCCGGTGTGACTTGTTGAGTACGGTGGTTGTACTCAGTCTTGCTTCTTTTTCCCCCTTCAGTGCCAGAGGTTGAGATCGAGGTCTCCGAGGAGGTGTAGGCTTGTTCTCGTCAAGGTTTAGCTGTGGAGTTGGTGTTCCGCTTCGCTCGTGTCAAAGTTTAGCTTAAGTCAGTTTTATTTTCTTTTCCGCTGCATTTATGTAACTCTTTTATATTGTTTCTAAGACGAGGATTCTGTATTATCAATAACGTCGATTTGTGTACCTCGGCTGATTCCTGGACGAGGATGTAATGCACAAATTAGCTGCGGAAATTCTGGTGCGAATTTCTGGGCGTGACACACCCTCTCGGAGTACTGATAGTCGTTGAGAGGTTAGAGCACCATGATCCTGGCCTGGGTAGCATGAGTGAAATCAGCCTCACCTACAAATCAAAAAGTAGGAAGAAAATTAATCAGCCGTGAATTGCATGGTGAGGGTTGAAATAGTAAGTAAACTATATCGTACTAGTGAATTGAATCTAGTTGTACTGATCTGACTGTGTTGTGTGACCCCTAGAAGGCACATCAGTGGTCCCTTGGCCTCCTTGACCCCCTTCGCCTCCGTCATCTGTATCAGTTCTTGAGGTACTCTCATCGGACTCTTGGTAGTCCGGGCTTCCTTTAGTCTCATCATCGTTGTCAGCACTCCTCGCCTGTGTTGATGGACCTTTTTTGGATGGAGATTGTTTTGGTAGCTGTCGAGTCTTCCTTTTCCCAATATGAGTGTCTCCTAGTCTTATCAGCCCACTCAACAACACTAGAAGCTCCCGTGCTCTTGCGCAGGTAAGTTAAGTCCACCAGGTTGGCTACAAGTGGGCTAGGCACGGGGACGTCACTCTCTGTTGAGTCCTCATCTAGCTTAGGGCAAGCATTGGACCTAGCATTGTCCATCCAGTCTCTAATCTTATTGTTAGTGTTGTAGAATGATAGGTCCGCTAGTCTTTGAAGGGGATCGTCATCCTCCTTCCGTACTTGGGAATTTGCTTGCTGAATTCGAAGGCGAAGGTTGTAGTTGACATAAACAAGCTGGTTGAGCTTCTTGTGCATAAGTTTGTTACGAACTCTTGGTATGTATGAATGTGAACGTGCTCCAATTCCGTTCACATCCACTTGAAGAGCAACACTAACCAACCAAGCTCAACGCAAGCTTCTTCAAATTCGATGTGTCTGAAGAAAACATAGACCACCATTGTGCTGCAAACGGCAAGTTACATGTCATTTTATAATTGTAAAATCTAAATAAGCATTTGGAGTTTTGATAATTGGATCATGAGAACCATACCAGGGGAAGTTTTCCCATCGATGGTCATATTTCTTGCAAGCGGCCTCCCAAATTCGCCACCCTTACACCGATACAACTCAACCTCCAGCAAAGCGGCAACAGCCGTGTCGATGTCCATCATCTACTCGAAGGCTTGATGGAGATCTTGGAACACTTGCATTTTACGCGTAGTGCGTCCGAGGGTTCAATGCCGCAGCTACAAAGACAAGGCACAAATTAGATGAAAAATCATTTTCTATGACTTGACCATATTGTTAAGAACGTAAGTTCTAGCGACTTACAGACTTTGATGAGTGCATCATTTGTCAGGTCGTGCATCCTTCGGTCAACAATTTTCATGTAAGTCGCATACTTATCCCTTTGATGACCAAACAGACTATCATACTCCATTTTCAACAGCTGATATCTAAGAAGAACCTCACTCAAGTTGGGGTTCTTGTCCTCGTCGGCAAAGCGAAGAAAGGAGTACATCGGTTGGACCAAATTCACCAGTGACTCTAAGTTTTCCCACCAAGCAATGCTACTAAGGCACATATGTGCATATCTACCTTCCTCAGTTCCACTGAATTTGCTTTGCATGAAGCTTGAGAAAGCCATCCACTGCATAAACTATTCTCGCTTCCTGAGGAAACTTTGGATGAACATGCAGTTCGTGCCAAACCACGTAGCATTTCACTTAATCAATTCACCACCGAGTGGCGGAGCTAGACATTTTACGAAGCCTGGGCAAATCAACAAAAAGGGTATAAAATCACTACCCACTTATCAAATGTTTATATGCCAATTTTACTACCAAATTTAACGCATAACATTTTTCTAATAAAAGCATAGTTTAACATGCATGTCAAATTTCACTAGTTTTCAAACAAGATGATTCATAATAAAAATGGACGATTCATATAGCTGCTACTTAAGTCAATCACGTAAGCCATAGAGAAGCATGCTTGTTCTAAGGCTTCTAATTAAGAGTTTAGTCTGATAACTTTGTCAGAAATCAGCAAATCGGTGGACTTTTACACAACGAAATCGTAGACTTCAATGGATTGTGCAGGCAAAGCTGGGCAGCCCTCGTGCTGGTCGGGCGATGAATCCGCATGTCACCACCTATAGTTGTTCTCATCATAGCATGTAGCTTGAAATGATTGTACAACTATCTGCAAATTTTCTTATCACTAGCAATCACGATTGCATGGTCTGACATTTTCCAACCTCCTTAAACATCAAGTTAATTGTGTGAGCCACGCAAGTTTGCCACACAATAGTTGGGTACTCTTGCTGCAGGAGTCTACAAGCCTTCTTGTAGTTTGACCCATTGTCAGTGATAATCTGCACGACATGTTCTCGGCCTACTTCGCGTACCACCTTCCGGATCTCCTGCATTAGTACATACAAAATAAAAATTAGCCTATCATCCTACAGTTGGTAATAACATATAAGTGTAAGGTGTAGCATCAAAATCGCCATCTTCGCACGAAGTTAGCATCCCGGCTATAGCCCTTCGCATCGCGACTTGTCGAAAAAATTATTCCATTGCAATATATCAAAAGTTGATGACCGTCATGCACGTCGGTCCAGTCCAGGAATCACACATTAAAGTGACACTGTAATCATCCCAATCGCGCTTGAACCTATTGAATTGCTTCTTTACATCCCTCTCTGTGGACTCAAGGTACTTGCCATCTATCTCTTTACTAGTTGGAGAAGGTATGTCTTCACCTACAATTAAAAGATTCTGAAATTAGTCTATAATCTTTGCGTAAAATATGAAATCCGTATCAACTGAATACGTTGAAGGGTTACGCGGAAGCTACGCTAGCCGAAAACAAAAACTTTTCTACCGCGCAAACCAGGAACACTTGCAAGTAAGGGCCGATAGATCGTTACCGATTGGAGCATGCAGCGGAAATAGCCAATCAAGACTATCTGATCTGGAACAGCGTAGCCGATTCCCGCAAGCCGACAGCCAATTCCCGGGGACAGCCGATTCACCAATCAGCCGATTCACCAATCAGCCGATTCACCGATGCCGCAGCTGATCCGAGTCGCCGACCGTGTTCTCGTTGCCGATCTGTCGCAGTCGCCTCGCTTCAATTGCAGCCGACTCATAGCCGATCAACAGCGCGCAACGTAGCAACGCCTCTACTGGTATCCACACGTCCGGGAACAAAACGCCGAACACCCGTGTGCTAGCACGCGATGCAAGGCTAGGGTTTGGCTCGAAGGTGGGGAGGGTTTCCGTGGAGATTGATCTCGGCGCAATGCAATTCAACTGATATGTCGCAGCTCTCCACCCCTCGTCCCTTTATATAGAGTTGGCCTACTGGGACTAGTGGCCGATCAGGACTCTATTTTGAATCGGATCTCATCTGAATCTCATAGAGTTGACCGCCCATACGTCGTAAGACCATAGGACTCTATCCAATCGGATCCCTATCCGATCGAGCCGTATTCGAGTCCAACTCGAATGCTTGTTCTTATCCCCTTAAGCGTGCGACCCTGTAGGTTCAGGTATACTTGGTTTCGGCTATAGTCTAACTTAGCCGATCGTCGGCTCGAGTCCAACTCAGCCGACCTATCAATAGCGGCGCCTAGCAGCACATATTGACACCATAGTATACAAGAATATAATATCGGCTCTGAACCTGTAATGTGTACACAAATCCCTTTGCCTCACGATACTAATTAAGCTATAGGCAAGATGTGTGCTATCCCTTCAATAGCTTAACCATTCACTCGAACCGTATTGGATTATCTGTCTGTTGGTTGACTCCTCAATCAACTTAGCATGGCCATGCATTTCCATAATCCATTACCTCGAGGGGCCCAGAGATATCTCTCCAAAGGAGGGGCAAATTCCATCTTGATCCTCACATCCCACTCCATGTTTCATAGCAAACCCGAAGACTACTTTTATAACTACCCAGTTACGGAATAGCGTTTGGTAGTCCCAAAGTAGGCTACTACACATGTTGGAATCCATGGTGATCTTAGGTCTAAGGACTTTGTACCAACACTACCTGAGACCAACTAATGGCACATTAATTCCTGTAGTGTCTCATGGTGGGTCTATCCAACAATGTGTTCTCTAACACATATGTCCATGTTTATTGATTTGGTATCTCCATACCCATGATCTATGAGACATGATCATCAATCAATAAACATGCCGATCTTAGAATCATATTAGTTCCAATAATATGATATATGATCAGGGATCATTTAGAAATATATTCATACATATAGAGTCTCATAAATAAGTCACGTACTTATTGATCAATACAAGATGTCTATTTCATGGAACTGAATAACATTTTATTCATAAATACATAAACATTGACCATGATATCCAACATCTTTGTGTTGCCTCTAGGGCATATCACTAACAATCTCCCACTTACACTAGAGTCAATCATGTAAGTATCTAATACCCATTGCTCTTGTGTGTGCCTCATGTTTCGGCTGAGGGAGAGGTTTTGTCAACGGATCGGCTATGTTGAGATCCGTGTGCACTTTGCATATCTTGACATCACCTCTGTCCACTATCTCGCGGATGAGATGATATCGCCGAAGTATGTGTTTGGACTTCTGATGTGATCTCGGCTCCTTGGCTTGCGCAATGGCTCCACTGTTATCACAATAGAGAGACATTGGACCAGTCGTACTAGTCATCACACCAAGCTCAGAAATGAATTTCTTGATCCAAACAGCCTCCTTTGCAGCTTCTGAAGCAGCAATGTACTTGGCCTCCGTTGTAGAGTCAGCAACAGTATCCTGCTTGGAACTCTTCCAACTGACTGTGCCTCCGTACAAGCAGAACACGAACCCAGATTGCGATCTATAATAATCCTTGTCTGTTTGGAAGCTAGCATCGGTGTAACCACTTACAACGAGCTTTTCTTCACCTCCATAGACTAGGAACATATCCTTAGTTCTTCTTAAGTACTTAAGGATATTCTTTACGGCAGTCCAGTGACCTTCACCTGGATCTGACTGGTATCTACTCGTAGCACTCAAAGCGTACGAGACATCTGGGCGTGTACAAAGAATGGCATACATGATGGATCCAATTGCCGAAGCATATGGAAACTAAGGGATAAAAGTAATATCCCTTAGTTTCCTTAGGATATCCCACAAAGAAGCACTTGTCGATTTGGGTGTGAGCTTGTTAGGCGTAAACATTTTACATAAGGCTCACATCCCCAAATTTTGAGAAAAGACAAACTACGGGATTGCCCCGTCCATATCTCATATGGTGTCTTTTCAACGACTTAGATGGAACTCTATTTAGTGTGAGCGCTTGTTTTCAAGAGCATATCTCCGGAAGGATAACGGAAGATCACTTTGGCTCATCATCGACCGCACCATGTCCAACAAGGTGCGATTTCTCCGTTCGGACACTCCGTTCCATTGTGGAGTTCTGGCGGAATCAAGCGTGGAACAATTCCACAATCTTTCGATGATTACCAAACTCTTGGTGAAGTATTCCCCTCCACGATCGATCGTAGAAACTTGATTGTTTTCCTAAATGATTTTGTACTTCATTCTGAAATTCTTTGAACTTTTCAAAGGATTCGGACTTATGCCTCATTAAATAGATATAACCATATCTACTAAAGTCATCGGTAAAGGTAATGAAGTACTGATAACCACCTCTGGCCGTTGAGCTCATTGGTCCATATACATAATTATGTACGAGTGCCAACAAGTCACTTGCTCTTTCACTGTGTCCCGTGAAAGGTGCCTTTGTCATCTTACCAAGTAAACAAGACTCACATGTCTCAAATGATTCAAAATCAAAAGAGTGAAGCAATCCATCCTTATGGAGCTTCTCCATGCGTTTCTTATTTATATGGCCTAAGCGACAATGCCAGATAAACATGGGGTTTGTATCATTAGAGAGTTGCCTTTCTGTATTAATGTTATAGATGGGAGACGCTTCAAGATTCAAAACGTATAATCCATTCACCAATGGAGCATGAAAATAGAACATATCTTTGAGATATATTGAACAACCATTGTCCATTGATCTAAAATCATATCCTTCCGCATGCAAACATGAAGCGGAAATAACGTTTTGACATAGTGTTGGAACACAATAACAATTATTTAATTTCAAAACTAATCCTGAAGGTAGATGAAGTGGTGCGTGCCGACGGCAAGCTAGCAACGCTTGCTCCATTGCCGACACCGGGTTCACCTCGCCCCTTCTTAACCCTATACTTCTTCTCATTCCCCCAACGTTTTGCAAATATGAGCTCGATCCGGTATCAAATACCCAAGAGTCGAGTGAGGTAAAGTAGCAAGATTAATGTCTATAACATTAATACCAAGCGAAGTCGTACTTTGCTTCTTTTTAGATCCTCCATGTACTTCTTGCAGTTCCTTTTCCAGTGGTCTGTCTCCTTGCAATAGAAGCAAACGGCATCTGATGTCGTCGACCCCTTTTTGCCCTTCTTTGCATTAGAGGCACTCGCGATCTCATCGAGAGTTAACTTCCTCTTGGTGCAAAGTTTCTTGACAGGTGGTTTGCGCTTAGCCTTGCATCATCATCACATGATGACCGTTTTTCGGATACTCACCTCATTGTCTTTAGCATCTCATGCAATTCAGCCAAGGTTCTATCCATATTGTTCATGTGATAATTTAATATGAATGGCTCGAAGCTCGGAGGGAGCGGCGGAGAATCACATTAGTAGCCAACTCTTGGCTAAGGGGAAAACCTAGTTTTCCGGACTCTCAATGTAGCCAATCATTTTTATCACATGCGGATGACGGGATTCCCTCAACAAGCACTGCACGCAAACAAGGACTTTGAGGTGTTGAACCTCTCGGCTGAGCTTGGTTCTCAAACATACCACGCAGTCCACGAATAATGGTGTGAGCATCGCTGCTCTCATATTGCTTACGAAGCTCGGGGACATTATAGCAAGCATGAGACACTTATATCTAGGGCATCATTAGTGTGCTTCTCGTAAGCTCTCCGTGCAGTTGCAGTGCCATTATTAGGCAAATCCTCAGGATATGGTACTTCAAGAACGTACTCCTTACGCTCTTGCTTGAGAACAATTCTCAAGTTGCGATACCAATCCATAAAGTTTGTTCCATTTAATTTTTTCTTTTCGAGAATAGATCGCAAATTAAAAGCACTTGGGTGTAGTATTAGCCGCCATTTATTCTACAACGAAAAGCAAAGTTTAGCACAATGTTTATGCTATGCCTATTGTTAAACAATTTAACATTAGACTCCCATTACGTATTTTACACCTTCCCTCTAGGTTACGTATTGGGTCAAGATCCACATGTTAGTTAATTTCTAGTGAGCTTTGGCATCGCTGCTAGAAGATTAATAACATCGGTAAGCAACTCCTTGCTAATCACATCTCTATGTGACTCTTGTTGTTGGTGTGGCATCTTCATGCCCCGGCCCCCTTTGTCGGGCCCTTGCCTTCCCGCAGGCGGTGGCCCAACCGCCGCCACGCCATAGCCGCCGCCCATGCTGCTTACCGGGCCGTTTCCGTGCGCCTCGCGCCGCGTGGGCCCCACGCCGGGCTCCGGCCGTGCCGCCACGCCGTGCCCGCACTTCCGCGCCGCGCCAGCGCCGCGCGCCCATGCAGCGACCGCCAGTATCTCGCTCTCTCTCTCAGGAGTCCGAGTTTTCCGGCGACCTTATCCCCGGCGTTTTCGTGCCCGTTTCGGTCTCCTCTCTCCCCCTATAAAACCCCCTCGAGCTCCGCCTCTTTTCCCCTTTGTTCGCCGAAGTTTTTAGCCCGTGTCGCCGCCGTTCTCCGTCGATTCATCCGCCGGTGAGCTCGCCGCCGTCCTCGGGTTCCTTTTTGTTTTTTCGTTTGCGCCCTTTTTCCTTTCGCGCGCACGCCGCCGCTCGTCGGGTCGTCGCCGCCGGTCGCCGCCGTTCGTCGGTCGTCGCCGCCGCCGCGCCGCCGCTCGGATGGTCGTCGCCGCGCGCGCGGCCGCCGCCGCGCGTCCAAACCCTAACCCTAACCCTAGCGCCGCCCGTGCCGTCCGATCTTGCGGATCGGACGGATCTGCGCCGTCCGATCGTCGCCATCCGACCGCCAGATCGCGCCGCGTCGCCGCGTCCGGCCGCTCGGATTGCGCCACGTGGCAGCAATCCCGCCGCGCCCTCGCCGCGCGCTGCTGCAGCCGAGCGCCGACGTCAGCCCTAGGGCGACGCCGGCCGTGACGTCATGCTGGCGTCAGCCCGTGCCGCGCAAGGGTGACGTCACCAGGGACTTAATTGCGCAATAAATAGTTTAATCTTTTTGTTTAGTTTAAAAATCGCAATTAAACTTCTAAAATTCATATCTTTTGAATCCGAACTCCGTTTTAGTCCATTCAAATTTCATTAAATCCAGAAAATGTCAAGAATCCATTAAAAATACTTTTCAGTGCTGTTTCAGTAGACTTTTTAGGGTGTTTGTTGAGTGCTTTGTTTGTCGTGTAGATTCCGAGTCTTGGCGAGCCCGTTCTCTTGAGTAGTCGCCGAAGTTCCTCGGTCTCGAGCAAGGCAAGTCATACCTTACATTGACCATATTGTACCTATTTTATGTAAATACCTCTATTTCATTCCAATACTGCATATGTTTTAGAATGTCATTTCATGGGATGTTTCATACCTATTGTACTCAACCATAGGATTGTTTACCTTATACCATTGATAACTTGGGGTTCAATATGACTAGATGTTAGTTTAGGGTTGCTTAACTATGCTTAGCGCAACTAGCTCACTTAAGGGAGTTACACTAATCAAGTTTATTTCTAAAGTGGATCTTCCGATGATATTAAGATATGACTTTGGTTCTAATAATATTGAATTATGAAAAAGGTGGGTCGTGAGCACATGGTTGGTCTTTGGTTAGCGTGCTCATGACGATTAAGGACCGGTTCTCGGGAAACCCTGGAAGAAATGTCGTGCATACCACAAGCCAGCATGGGTAATGGCTGGGCCTGTAGCATAGCTCTCTCTAGTTAACGTATCCCAGAGAGGGTGAGCGTGATGGAGTTGGGTCGGCC
Source organism: Oryza australiensis (assembly GCA_019925245.2). Lineage (NCBI taxonomy): Eukaryota > Viridiplantae > Streptophyta > Magnoliopsida > Poales > Poaceae > Oryza > Oryza australiensis. Next base: position 3,420,003 of record JAIFGZ020000436.1, read on the forward strand.
CCGGTTTTAAGGGTTGATCAGCTTCCGGATTCACCGCGGCACTAGAGGGGGCTGCCCATTGCCCGATGGGAATGGGGGCGAAACCTTGGTGTGGTACGATTAATTAGAGGGAGTTATGTGAAGGGTCCTGTCACAATTCCTTTCCGGCACCGTGGTGGTGCACCGGCGCACGGTAATGTGTTGTGGGATTGTGTCTTGTGGGTACAGATTGTACACCTCGATCGAGTAAAAACTATTCGAATAGCCGTGCCCACGGTTACGGGCGATCGACCAGATTCACCTTGATTAGTCTCATTTACTTTATTCGAATGAAATGTTGGATTATGACTAGTGCGGTGGATGGATGGGCTGTTGCGGCGTGGTTTGAGCGTTGGACGGTGTTTATTTAATACCGCTTAAATGTTACTACTGTTTCTTGTCTTCAAATATTATTATCGTATTCGCAAATGTTGTTTACGCAAATTGAGCCTCTTGACCTTTCCTTGTTATTTATCTTGCATCATGTCCCCTTTTCCGGTGTGACTTGTTGAGTACGGTGGTTGTACTCGGTCTTGCTTCTTTTCCCCCTTCGGTGCCGAGGTTGAGATCGAGGTCTCCGAGGAGGTGTAGGCTTGTTCTCGTCAAGGTTTAGCCGTGGAGTTGGTGTTCCGCTTCGCTCGTGTCAAAGTTTAGCTTAAGTCAGTTTTATTTTCTTTTCCGCTGCATTTATGTAACTCTTTTATATTGTTTCTAAGACGAGGATTCGTATTATCAATAACGTCGATTTGTGTACCTCGGCTGATTCCGGACGAGGATGTAATGCACAAATTAGGCTGCGAAATTCGGTGCGAATTTCGGGCGTGACAAGTTGGTATCGAGCCTTCCGTGATCGTAGGACAAGCCAACTGGAAACCTTAAGAGCCCTCTAATTCTTTTCATGTGCATATGTTTTGAAAGAAAAAGGGGTGTTTTGAAAAGTGGAGTCAGTCTAGGGTTTAGGAAATTGTGAAAATGGGATGTGGTCGTGGGTTTTGAGCATGTTTTGATTTTTCCCACTCCTTTGTTTCTATAGATGGCAGGTTCCCTAGCGACGCACTACGGAAAAGGGATGACAGGCTTCGTGGCAGAGCTGGCGCGTATGGCCCTTGCAGTCGGATATCCCGAAGCACCAGAGTATACAACAGTTGTGCCTCTCAGTGGCGAGTTGCCCTACCGTGTTCAGTTGGAGGTTCACGGGTTTGTGGGAACGTGTCTTCCCAACATGGAGGTCACAGCTTCCGGAGGCACATCAGATCACGCTTGTCAAGAAGCCGCCTACCTGATGTTGGCCAGGATGAGGGAGCTGCATGACTCTGACCTTCGCACCCCCTCCTACCGCTACCATCCCCATCGAGGTAGTTCCTCCGAGGTCGTATATTCAAGTCTACGGCAGAGGAGAATGACACTACCTTCGGTCACATGTGCACCGTGCTCCAAGGACTGGATCAGATGCACTCTGACCTACACAAGGCGACCAAGGAGCGAACGACAAGAAGATGCCGAGGATCACGCTTCGCAGGACGAAGTGGTTCGTCCGAAGAAGGAGGTAGCCGAGTTGAAGGGACTCCCGCCACCGGTTGGGGTTAGACTCCGCACTACGCCTCGGAAGACCACCACCGCGCCTGTCCGTATCCAGCTAGCCCCTCGGATTCCACCGCCTTCTCCAGCTCCACCCGCTCCAGTTCCAGCGCCGGTTCCAGTTCCTCCTGCTGCAGGTTCTGCCCTCACCTTTGCTCCAGCTTCGGCGAATCAAGGCGGAGGTGGCAGTAATGGTTGGATCTCCGTCTCCAGTGACTCAAGCTCAGATGATTCGGCTGAAGACATGGACTCCGAAGAGACTCAAGATTCCTCGGAGGGAAGAGGCAGGATCGGTTGGGCTACGGCAACCGATTCGAAGAATCCAAGTCCGAGGTGACGCCTGAGGACTCAGGAGCCGTTCGGAAGAATGGGGATCTTCGAAGGAAGCGTTTCGATTCCTCGTCTCGTGGATCGTTCTAGTTGCCCTCCTTAGTTTTACCTTTTTCTTAGTTTGTCTCCTTGGTAGTTGCTGTGTGTTAGGCTGCTTGTGTGTGTGGGATAGCCGGCGGTCGATATCAAGTGTGATATGACGACCAATTAAGGATGTTTGGTGCTTTTCCTTGTTTTTAGTCAAGATCGAACAATGCATTTGAATTCAAATAATAAAGATTAGTGCTAAGTCTGCTGTTTTTCTTCTTTTCTCTCTCTAGTCGGTCGTCTCCTTCAGATGGTGAACACCAGGACCAGCGGGGCGAGCAGCAACAATGGGCAGTCAGGTGCCGACAACCACGAGGCTCACGACGCCAATGGCAATGCTCCTCCACCGCCACCCGAGAATCCCACCATTGCTCAAGTGCTCGCTTCACGGACAGATGATGGCTGCAATGATGCAGCAAATGCAACAAGAAGCACCACCTGATGCAACAAGAGATCTGCAACAAATGCAAGAACAACAGGAGAATAATCGTTTGCCGCCCCACCACCCTCCAAGCCGCGAGTTCCTTCGTGTCCGACCGCCGACCTTGTCCAAGACCACACTAATCCCATGGAAGCTAATGATTGGCTTCATGCCATAGAGAAGAAGTTGGATCTGCTGCAGTGCACGGATCAGGAGAAGGTCTCGTTTGCCACTCATCAGTTACAGGGTCCCGCTTCAGCTTGGTGGGATAACTATTTGGTTACTCGCCGGCGGAAGCAGCGGTTACGGGAAGAGTTTCGTCGCAGTTTCAGGACCGCACATATTCCTGCGGGAATAGTTGCCACGAAAAACGTGAGTTCCGTTCCCTTGAGCGGGGTAACGGATCGATTCATCGAGTACCGCACGAGTTCAATCGTCTTGCCCGTTATGCCCCGAAGATGTGCGCACCGATGCGAAAGGCGGGGAAAAGTTTTTGGCTGGTTTGGATGATGAACTCACGGACAAGCTTATCTCCTGAGAGTATGCTAACTTTGAGAAGCTGGTTGACAAGGCCATTCGACGGAAGATCGGCGCAACAAGATGATCAAGAAGAGAAAAGTATTCCGACACGACCTCCTCAACGGGGAAATCGAGAGGCCGCGTTTCATGCGGAAGTCGAGTGGACCTACCACCATGATTGTTCGTCGCATCGACCTTATCACCCAGGGAATTTCCAAAGCGGCGGTAGTGGCGGTGGTCAGCAACAGCGTACTCCGCCCGCGCCTCCAACAGCACCATCCGGCAACGAATCCAGACCACCACCTCCAAGGAAGGACTCGGGAGGAAAGCCAGAGTCTGTTTCAAGCCGTGGTGACCCGGGGCATTTTGCGGACAAGTGTCCGAAGCCAAGATGCGGCCGGGCCAAGGTTCATCCAGGCTCGAGTCAATCATGCGTCCGCCGAGGAAGCACTGCACCGCTCCCGGGTTATACTGGTATGTTTCCGTAAACTATACTCCGCCACAGAGTATTATTTGATTCGGCGCTACACATTCTTTTATCTCAAAGCAATTTGTTGGGGCACATGGGTTGTCGGAGTGGGACTTAAGATACCTATGCGGGTTCAAACCCCGGAAACCACTTGGAGACCACTCTTGTCCCTCGGTAGCCATAGAAATCCAAGGATCTATGTTTCTAGCCAACCTTATCCTCCTTCGTCCAAAGGCATAGATGTCATTCTTGGGATGGATTGGTTGTCCAGACATAAGGGAGTAATTGACTGCGCTAGTCGCACCATTACTTTAGTCAACATGAAAGGAGAAAGAGTTGTTTTTCGCTCTCCCATGCAAGTCAAGCCCGTAGCAAGTTTGAATCATGTTTCCACCGGGGAATCGTCCGAAATGGCGGCCAAGACCCCTGTGAAGTTAGAGGATATCCCCATCGTCGAGAATACCCTGAAGTTTTTCCCGAGGATTTAACTCAGATGCCGCCAAAAAGGGAAATTGAATTCCGGATTGACCTAGTACCCGGGACAGCCCCAATACACAAGAGGCCATATAGGATGGGAGCCAACGAGTTGGCCGAAGTAAAGAAGCAAGTGGATGAACAGTTGCAAAAAGGGTATATACGCCCGAGCACGTCGCCTTGGGGTGCTCCGGTGATTTTTGTGGAAAAGAAAGACAAGACCAAGAGAATGTGTGTGGATTATCGAGCCCTCAATGAGGTTATTGTCAAGAACAAGTATCCCCTCCACGGATTGATGACTTATTTGATCAACTCAAAGGGGCCAAGGTATTTTCCAAGATAGATCTGCGATCGGGCTATCATCGGTTGAGGATTCGGGAAGAGGACATTCCCAAGACCGCCTTCACCACGAGGTATGGGTCATGACGAGTGTACGGTCATGTCTTTTGGGTTAACCAATGCACCGGCTTTCTTTATGAATCGATGAACAAGGTGTTTATGGAGTTCTTGGATAAATTCGTGGTGGTGTTCATTGACGACATTTTGGTCTACTCTAAGTCGGAGGAGGATCATGAGCAACATCTTCGGACAAGACTCGAAAAATTGAGAGACCATCAACTCTACGCCAAGTTTAGCAAGTGTGCTTTACGGTTAAAGGAGGTACAGTTCTCGGCCACATTGTGAATGCCCAAGGAGTAGCCGTGGATCCAGCAAATGTGGAATCAGTTACTAAGTGGACCCCGCCTAAAACAGTCCACGCAGATCCGAAGTTTCCTTGGACTTGCGGGTTACTACCGCCGCTTCATTGAGAACTTCTCCAAAATCGCCAAGCCAATGACTCAACCTTGAAGAAAGATGAGAAGTTTAAATGGTCGGAGAATGCAATAGGAGTTTTGAAGAGCTCAAGAGGAAGTTGGTGTCTCGCACCGGTGTTGATCTTGCCCAGGCCAAACAAAGGACTTCCAAGTTTATTGTGATGCATCTCGCCAAGGGTTAGGATGTGTGTTGATGCAAGAAGGCAAAGTGGTCGCATATGCATCTCGTCAATTGCGCCCACATGAAAACAACTACCCCACTCATGATCTAGAGTTATCCGCGAGTGGTTCATGCATTGAAGATCCGCGACACTATCTAATTGGTAATCGTTGTGAAGTGTATACGGATCACAAAAGTCTTAAGTACATTTTCACCCAACTGATTTAAACCTCCGACGAGGAGATGGTTGGAACCGATCAAGGATTATGACTTAGGGATACATTACCATCCCAAAGCTAACGTGGTTGCGGACGCACTAAGCCGAAAGAGTTACCGCACCACTCTCGGTGTGGAAAGAATGTGTGACCGGTTGCGCGGAATTCGAGAATCTAAATCTACGAGTGGTGGATTTTGGTTTTGTGGCTGCTCGGAAGCCCAACCCACTCTCATTGATCAAATTCGGGCTGCTCAGCGTCGGATCCCGAAATGGCCGAACTCAAGAAGAACATGAGAGTCGGAAAAGCTCGTGGTTTTTCGGAAGACGAACATGGCACAATCTGGATGGGAGAAAGGGCGTGTGTGCCGGAAGACAAGGATTTGAAAAGGCGATCCTTACGGAAGTTCACCAAACTCAATACTCAATTCACTCTGGCAAGACAAAGATGTATCAAGACCTTAAAGAAAAGTTTTGGTGGGTCAGCATGAGGAGGGAGATAGCCGAGTTTGTTGCACTTTGTGATGTTTGTCGGCGAGTGAAGGCGGAACATCAACGACCCGCGGATCGTTGCAACCACTTGATTCCAGAGTGGAAATGGGAAGAAATTGGGATGGATTTCATCACGGGTTTGCCCCGCACAACGTCGGGATATGACTCAATTTGGGTCGTGGTGGACCGACTCACCAAGGTGGCCCACTTCATACCCGTACATACTACCTACTCGGGGAAGAAGTTGGCGAGCTTTATCTCGCAAGGATCATGTGTTTGCATGGCGTGCCTAAGAAGATCGTGTCCGATAGGGAAGTCGGTTACTTCCAAATTCGGAAGAAGTTGCAAGAAGAACTCGGTACCGTTTGAATTTTAGCACGGCCTATCATCCGCAAAGACGGCCAAACCGAGAGAGTGAATCGATTTTGGAAGATATGCTAAGAGCATGCGCGCTCGATTTTGGAAAAACGTGGGACAAAAGCTTGCCCTATGCGAATTCTCTTACAACAACGGTTATCGAGCCGGCATTCAAATGGCACCGTATGAAGCACTTGTATGGACGGAAATGCCGCACACCCTGTTCAGGACGACGGGTGAGCGCCAATTGTTTGGCACGGAAGTAATAAGCGAAGCAGAGGAAAAGGTCCGAGTGATTCGGGAAAGGTTGAAGATTGCGCATCCCAGACGGAAGAGCTATGCCGATAATCGTCGAAGAGATCTCGCTTTTGAAGCGGGGATTTTGTGTATCTTCGCGTCACACCACTCCGGGAGTACACCGTTTCCAAACCAAAGGTAAGTTGGCACCACGTTTCGTGGGACCATACAGATTCGGAACGTCGAGGAGAAGTGGCCTATCGGTGGAGCTTCCTCCAACATGACTGGTATTCACGACGTGTTTCATGTGTCCCAGTTAAAGAAGTGTTTAAGGGTACCGAAGAGCGGGCGAGTCCGGACAAATTGAAATCCAAGAGGACTTAACCTATGTAGAGAGACCAGCACGCATTCTTGAGGTCGGTGAGAGAAGGACTCGGAACAAGGTTATCGGGTTTTGCAAAGTTCAATGGACTCATCACTCCGAGGAAGAAGCTACTTGGGAACGAGAAGATGAGCTAAAGGCCGCGCACCCGCACCTCTTCGCGAGTACCTCCGAATCTCGGGTCGAGATTCCGTTTAAGGGGGTAGGTTGTCACATCCTCGAGTTTTTCCCTAAATTCATTTAAAAATAATTTACCGGAAATAATCGGAATTTCAAATTAACACGAGTCAACCTATAATTTTAAAATGCAATTAATAAATGGAAATGACATGATAGGATTTTTCTTGAATTCTTCATGTTAAAATACGCTAACGTAGATTTTTACTGGAATTTTTAGAGCACTCTAAGTATTTTTAATCAATTAAATAAGAAAACAGGAATTTAATTAAGTCCCTTTTTCCTTTTTTTTTTTTTTTTTCTTTTTCTTCCTTTTTCCGTACGCCGTACGGCCTCCTTTCCGCCCGGCGCCCTAACGGGCCGTCGGCCCCTCCCGCGCCGCCTCTTCGCCGGACGTGGGCGAAGCCCACGGCCCGTCCCGCGCCGCGCAAGTCCGGCTTCGCCTCCGCGCCGCGGCCACCAACAGTGGGCCCCACCTGTCTGAGCTGCTTCCCGCGCCCGGCCGGCCCAACCGCCGCGCGCGCCATAGCCGCGCCGCCCGCCGCTTACCCGGGCCGTTTCCGTGCGCCTCGCGCCGCGTGGGCCCCACGCGGCTCCGCCCGTGCCGCGCACCGTGCCCGCACTTCCCGCGCGCGCGGCCGCCGCCGCCCAAACGGCCGCCGTATCTCGCTCTCTCTCTCCGAGTCCGAGTTTTCCGGCGACGACCTTATCCCGGCGTTTCGTGCCCGTTTCGGCTCCTCTCTCCCTATAAAACCCCCTCGAGCTCCGCCTCTTTTCCCTTTGTTCGCCGGTTTTAGCCCGTGTCGCCGCCGTTCTCCGTCGATTCATCCGCCGGTGAGCTCGCCGCCGTCCTCGGGTTCCTTTTTGTTTTTCGTTTGCGCCTTTTTCCTTTCGCGCGCACGCCGCCGCGCCGGGTCATCGCCGCCGGTCCGCCGCCGCTCGTCGGGTCGCCGCCGCCGCCCGCCGCCGCTCGGATGGTCGCCGCCGGCGCTGCGCAACGGCCGCCGCCGCCGCCCAAACCCTAACCCTAACCTTAGCGCCGCCCCGTGCCGTCCGATCTTGCGGACGGACGGATCTGCGCCGTCCGATCGTCGCCATCCGACCGCCAGATCGCGCCGCGTCGCCGCCGATCCGCCGCTGGCATTCCGGCCGCGCGCCAATCCGCCGCCGCGCGGCTGAGCCGCGCCGACGTCGCCTAGGGCGACGCCCGGCCGCGCGACGTCATGCCGACGCGTCCCGTGCCGCGCAAGGGTGACGTCACCAGGGACTTAATTGCGCAATAAATAGTTTAATCTTTTCTGTTTAGTTTAAAAATCGCAATTAAACTTCTAAAATTCATATCTTTTGAATCCGAACTCCGTTTTAGTCCATTCAAATTTCATTAAATCCAGAAAAATGTCAAGAATCCACTAAAAATACTTTTCAGTGCTATTTCAGTAGACTTTTAGGGTGTTTGTTGAGTGCTTTGTTTGTCGTGTAGATTCCGAGTCTTCCGGCGAGCCCGTTCTCTTCGAAGTAGTCGCCGAAGTTCCTCAGTCTCCAGAGCAAGGCAAGTCATACCTTACATTGACCATATTGTACCTATTTTATGTAAATACCTCTATTTCATTCCAATACTGCATATGTTTTAGAATGTCATTTCATGGGATGTTTTATACCTATTGTACTCAACCATAGGACTGTTTACCTTATACCATTGATAACTTGGGGTTCAATATGACTAGATGTTAGTTTAAGGTTGCTTAACTATGCTTAGCGCAACTAGCTCACTTAAGGGAGTCACACTAATCAAGTTTATTTCTAAAGTGGATCTTCCGATGATATTAAGATATGACTTTGGTTCTAATAATATTGAATTATGAAAAAGGTGGGTTGTGAGCACATGGTTGGTCTTTGGTTAGCGTGCTCATGACGATTAAGGACCGGTTCTCGGGAAACCCTGGAAGAAATGCCGTGCATACCACAAGCCAGCATGGGTAATGGCTGGGCCCGTAGCATAGCTGTCTCTAGTTAACGTATCCCAGAGAGGGTGAGCGTGATGGAGTTGGGTCGGCCCCGGTTTTAAGGGTTGATCAGCTTCCGGATTCACCGCGGCACTAGAGGGGGCTGCCCATTGCCCGATGGGAATGGGGGCGAAACCTTGGTGTGGTACGATTGATTAGAGGGGGTTATGTGAAGGGTCCTGTCACAATTCCTTTCCGGGGCACCGTGGTGGTGCACCCGGCGCACGTAATGTGTTGTGGGATTGTGTCTTGTGGGTACAGCTTGTACACCTCGATCGAGTAAAAACTATTCGAATAGCCGTGCCCACGGTTACGGGCGATCGACCGATTCACCTTGATTAGTCTCATTTACTTTATTCGAATGAAATGTTGGATTATGACTAGTGCGGGTGGATGGATGGGCTGTTGCAGCGTGGTTTGAGCGTTGGACAGTGTTTATTTAATATGCTTAAATGTTACTACTGTTTCTTGTCTTCAAATATTATTATCGTATTCGCAAATGCTTGTTTACGCAAATTGAGCCTCTTGACCTTTCCTTGTTATTTATCTTGCATCATGTCCCCTTTTCCGGTGTGACTTGTTGAGTACGGTGGTTGTACTCGGTCTTGCTTCTTTTCCCCCTTCGGTGCCGAGGTTGAGATCGAGGTCTCAGGAGGTGTAGGCTTGTTCTCGTCAAGGTTTAGCCGTGGAGTTGTGTTCCGCTTCGCTCGTGGTCAAAGTTTAGCTTAAGTCGGTTTTATTTTCTTTTCCGCTGCATTTATGTAACTCTTTTATATTGTTTCTAAGACGAGGATTCGTATTATCAATAACGTCGATTTGTGTACCTCGGTGATTCTCGGACGAGGATGTAATGCACAAATTAGCTGCGGAAATTCGGTGCGAACTCGGGCGTGACACACCCTCTCGAGTACCGATAGTCGTTGAGAGGTTAGAGCACCATGATCCCGGCACTGGGTAGCATGAGTGAAATCAGCCTCACCTACAAATCAAAAAGTAGGAAGAAAATTAATCGGTAGTGAATTGCATGGTGAGGGTTGAAATAGTAAGTAAACTATATCGTACTAGTGAATTGAATCTAGTTGTGCGATCTCGATCGTGTTGTGTGACCCCTAGAAGGCACATCGGTGGTCCCTTGGCCTCCTTGACCCCCTTCGCCTCCGTCATCTATCGTTCTTGAGGTACTCTCATCGGACTCTTGGTAGTCCGGGCTTCCTTTAGTCTCATCATCGTTGTCGGCACTCCACTTTGTGTTGATGGACCTTTTTGGATGGAGATTGTTTTGGTAGCAGTCGAGTCTTCCTTTTCCCAATATGAGTGTCTCCTAGTCTTATCGCCCACTCAACAACACTAGAAGCTCCCGTGCTCTTGCGCAGTAAGTTAAGTCCACCGGGTTGGCTACAAGTGGGCTAGGCACGGGACGTCACTCTGTTGAGTCCTCATCTAGCTTAGGGCAAGCATTGGACCTAGCATTGTCCATCCAGTCTCTAATCTTATTGTTAGTGTTGTAGAATGATAGGTCCGCTAGTCTTTGAAGGGGATCGTCATCCTCCTTCCGTACTTGGGAATTTGCTTGCTGAATTCGAAGGCGAAGGTTGTAGTTGACATAAACAATTTGGTTGAGCTTCTTGTGCATAAGTTTGTTACGAACTCTTGGTATGTATGAATGTGAACGTGCTCCAATTCCGTTCACATCCACTTGAAGAGCAACACTAACCAACCAAGCTCAACGCAAGCTTCTTCAAATTCGATGTGTCCGAAGAAAACATAGACCACCATTGTGCTGCAAACGGCAAGTTACATGTCATTTTATAATTGTAAAATCTAAATAAGCATTTGGAGTTTTGATAATTGGATCATGAGAACCATACCAGGGAAGTTTTCCCATCGATGGTCATATTTCTTGCAAGCGGCCTCCCAAATTCGCCACCCTTACACCGATACAACTCAACCTCCAAGAAAGCGGCAGCATGTGTCGATGTCCATCATCTACTCGAAGGCTTGATGGAGATCTTGGAACACTTGCATTTTACGCGTAGTGCGTCCGAGGGTTCAATGCCGCAGCTACAAAGACAAGGCACAAATTAGATGAAAAATCATTTTCTATGACTTGACCATATTGTTAAGAACGTAAGTTCTAGCGACTTACAGACTTTGATGAGTGCATCATTTGTCAGGTCGTGCATCCTTCGGTCAACAATTTTCATGTAAGTCGCATACTTATCCCTTTGATGACCAAACAGACTATCATACTCCATTTTCAACAGCTGATATCTAAGAAGAACCTCACTCAAGTTGGGGTTCTTGTCCTCGTCGGCAAAGCGAAGAAAGGAGTACATCGGTTGGACCAAATTCACCAGTGACTCTAAGTTTTCCCACCAAGCAATGCTACTAAGGCACATATGTGCATATCTACCTTCCTCAGTTCCACTGAATTTGCTTTGCATGAAGCTTGAGAAAGCCATCCACTGCATAAACTATTCTCGCTTCCTGAGGAAACTTTGGATGAACATGCAGTTCGTGCCAAACCACGTAGCATTTCACTTAATCAATTCACCACCGAGTGGCGGAGCTAGACATTTTACGAAGCCTGGGCAAATCAACAAAAAGGGTATAAAATCACTACCCACTTATCAAATGTTTATATGCCAATTTTACTACCAAATTTAACGCATAACATTTTTCTAATAAAAGCATAGTTTAACATGCATGTCAAATTTCACTAGTTTTCAAACAAGATGATTCATAATAAAAATGGACGATTCATATAGCTGCTACTTAAGTCAATCACGTAAGCCATAGAGAAGCATGCTTGTTCTAAGGCTTCTAATTAAGAGTTTAGTCTGATAACTTTGTCAGAAATCAGCAAATCGGTGGACTTTTACACAACGAAATCGTAGACTTCAATGGATTGTGCAGGCAAAGCCTGGGCAACTGCCTGTGCTGGTCGGGCGATGAATCCGCCGCTGTCACCACCTATAGTTGTTCTCATCATAGCATGTAGCTTGAAATGATTGTACAACTATCTGCAAATTTTCTTATCACTAGCAATCACGATTGCATGGTCTGACATTTTCCAACCTCCTTAAACATCAAGTTAATTGTGTGAGCCACGCAAGTTTGCCACACAATAGTTGGGTACTCTTGCTGCAGGAGTCTACAAGCCTTCTTGTAGTTTGACCCATTGTCAGTGATAATCTGCACGACATGTTCTCGGCCTACTTCGCGTACCACCTTCCGGATCTCCTGCATTAGTACATACAAAATAAAAATTAGCCTATCATCCTACAGTTGGTAATAACATATAAGTGTAAGGTGTAGCATCAAAATCGCCATCTTCAGTACGAAGTTAGCATCCTGGCTATAGCCCTTCGCATCAGCGGACTTGTCGAAAAAAATTATTCCATTGCAATATATCAAAAAGTTGATGACCGTCATGCACGTCGGTCCAGTCCAGGAATCACACATTAAAGTGACACTGTAATCATCCCAATCGCGCTTGAACCTATTGAATTGCTTCTTTACATCCCTCTCTGTGGACTCAAGGTACTTGCCATCTATCTCTTTACTAGTTGGAGAAGGTATGTCTTCACCTACAATTAAAAGATTCTGAAATTAGTCTATAATCTTTGCGTAAAATATGAAATCCGTATCAACTGAATACGTTGAAGGGTTACGCGGAAGCTACGCTAGCCGAAAACAAAAACTTTTCTACCGCGCAAACCAGGAACACTTGCAAGTAAGGGCCGATAGATCGTTACCGATTGGAGCATGCAGCGGAAATAGCCAATCAAGACTATCGATGCGGAACAGGCGTAGCCGATTCCCGCAAGCCGAGACCAATTCCCGGGGACTGAGTTCACCAATCGCCGATTCACCAATCAGCCGATTCACCGATGCCGCAGCTGATCCGAGTCGCCGACCGTGTTCTCGTTGCCGATCTGTCGCAGTCGCCTCGCTTCAATTGCAGCCGACTCATAGCCGATCAACAGCGCGCAACGTAGCAACGCCTCTACCGGTATCCACACGTCCGGAACAAAACGCCGAACACCCGTGTGCTAGCACGCGATGCAAGGCTAGGGTTTGGCTCGAAGGTGGGGAGGGTTTCCGTGGAGATTGATCTCGGCGCAATGCAATTCAACCGATATGTCGCAGCTCTCCACCCTCGTCCCTTTATATAGAGTTGGCCTCATGGGACTAGTGGCCGATCAGGACTCTATTTTGAATCGGATCTCATCTGAATCTCATAGAGTTGACCGCCCATACGTCGTAAGACCATAGGACTCTATCCAATCGGATCCCTATCCGATCGAGCCGTATTCGAGTCCAACTCGAATGCTTGTTCTTATCCCCTTAAGCGTGCGACCCTGTAGGTTCAGGTATACTTGGTTTCGGCTATAGTCTAACTTAGCCGATCGTCGGCTCGAGTCCAACTCACCGACCTATCAATAGCGGCGCCTAGCAGCACATATTGACACCATAGTATACAAGAATATAATATCGGCTCTGAACCTGTAATGTGTACACAAATCCCTTTGCCTCACGATACTAATTAAGCTATAGGCAAGATGTGTGCTATCCCTTCAATAGCTTAACCATTCACTCGAACCGTATTGGATTATCTGTCTGTTGGTTGACTCCTCAACCAACTTAGCATGGCCATGCATTTCCATAATCCATTACCTCGAGGGGCCCAGAGATATCTCTCCAAAGGAGGGGCAAATTCCATCTTGATCCTCACATCCCACTCCATGTTTCATAGCAAACCCGAAGACTACTTTTATAACTACCCAGTTACGGAATAGCGTTTGGTAGTCCCAAAGTAGGCTACTACACATGTTGGAATCCATGGTGATCTTAGGTCTAAGGACTTTGTACCAACACTACCTGAGACCAACTAATGGCACATTAATTCCTGTAGTGTCTCATGGTGGGTTTATCCAACAATGTGTTCTCTAACACATATGTCCATGTTTATTGATTTGGTATCTCCATACCCATGATCTATGAGACATGATCATCAATCAATAAACATGCCGATCTTAGAATCATATTAGTTCCAATAATATGATATATGATCAGGGATCATTTAGAAATAGATTCATACATATAGAGTCTCATAAATAAGTCACGTACTTATTGATCAATACAAGATGTCTATTTCATGGAACTGAATAACATTTTATTCATAAATACATAAACATTGACCATGATATCCAACATCTTTGTGTTGCCTCTAGGGCATATCAGTAACAATCTCCCACTTACACTAGAGTCAATCATGTAAGTATCTAATACCCATTGCTCTTGTGTGTGCCTCATGTTTCGGCTGAGGGAGAGGTTTTGTCAACGGATCGGCTATGTTGAGATCCGTGTGCACTTTGCATATCTTGACATCACCTCTGTCCACTATCTCGCGGATGAGATGATATCGCCGAAGTATGTGTTTGGACTTCCGATGTGATCTCGGCTCCTTGGCTTGCGCAATGGCTCCACCGTTATCACAATAGAGAGACATTGGACCGGTCGTACTAGTCATCACACCAAGCTCGAAATGAATTTCTTGATCCAAATGCCTCCTTTGCAGCTTCTGAAGCAGCAATGTACTTGGCCTCCGTTGTAGAGTCAGCAACAGTATCCTGCTTGGAACTCTTCCAACTGACTGTGCCTCCGTACAAGCAGAACACGAACCCAGATTGCGATCTATAATAATCCTTGTCTGTTTGGAAGCTAGCATCGGTGTAACCACTTACAACGAGCTTTTCTTCACCTCCATAGACTAGGAACATATCCTTAGTTCTTCTTAAGTACTTAAGGATATTCTTTACGGCAGTCCAGTGACCTTCACCTAGATCTGACTGGTATCTACTCGTAGCACTCAAAGCGTACGAGACATCTGGGCGTGTACAAAGTATGGCATACATGATGGATCCAATTGCCGAAGCATATGGAAACTAAGGGATAAAAGTAATATCCCTTAGTTTCCTTAGGATATCCCACAAAGAAGCACTTGTCAGATTTGGGTGTGAGCTTGTTAGACTGTAAACATTTTACATAAGGCTCACATCCCCAAATTTTGAGAAAAGACAAACTACGGGATTGCCCTGTCCATATCTCATATGGTGTCTTTTCAACTGACTTAGATGGAACTCTATTTAGTGTGAGCGCAGCTGTTTCAAGAGCATATCTCCAGAAGGATAACGGAAGATCACTTTGGCTCATCATCGACCGCACCATGTCCAACAAGGTGCGATTTCTCCGTTCGGACACTCCGTTCCATTGTGGAGTTCCTGGCGGAATCAACTGTGGAACAATTCCACAATCTTTCAGATGATTACCAAACTCTTGGCTGAAGTATTCCCCTCCACGATCTGATCGTAGAAACTTGATTGTTTTCCCTAAATGATTCTGTACTTCATTCTGAAATTCTTTGAACTTTTCAAAGGATTCGGACTTATGCCTCATTAAGTAGATATAACCATATCTACTAAAGTCATCGGTAAAGGTAATGAAGTACTGATAACCACCTCTGGCCGTTGAGCTCATTGGTCCATATACATAATTATGTACGAGTGCCAACAAGTCACTTGCTCTTTCACGTGTCCCGTGAAAGGTGCCTTTGTCATCTTACCAAGTAAACAAGACTCACATGTCTCAAAGTATTCAAAATCAAAAGAGTGAAGCGATCCATCCTTATGGAGCTTCTCCATGCGTTTCTTATTTATATGGCCTAAGCGACAATGCCGGATAAACATGGGGTTTGTATCATTAGAGAGTTGCCTTTACGTATTAATGTTATAGATGGGAGACGCTTCAAGATTCAAAACGTATAATCCATTCACCAATGGAGCATGAAAATAGAACATATCTTTGAGATATATTGAACAACCATTGTCCATTGATCTAAAATCATATCCTTCCGCATGCAAACATGAAGCGGAAATAACGTTTTGACATAGTGTTGGAACACAATAACAATTATTTAATTTCAAAACTAATCCCGAAGGTAGATGAAGTGGTATCGTGCCGACAGCAAGCGTAGCAACGCTTGCTCCATTGCCGACACCAGGTTCACCTCGCCCCTTCTTAACCCTATACTTCTTCTCATTCCACTGCAACGTTTTGCAAATATGAGCTACGATCCGGTATCAAATACCCAAGAGTCGTAGGTGAAGTAGCAAGATTAATGTCTATAACATTAATACCGAAGCGAAGTCGTACTTTGCTTCTTTTTAGATCCTCCATGTACTTCTTGCAGTTCCTTTTCCAGTGGTCTGTCTCCTTGCAATAGAAGCAAACGGCATCGATGTCGTCGACCCCTTTTGCCCTTCTTTGCATTAGAGGCACTCGCGATCTCATCGAGAGTTAACTTCCTCTTGGTACAAAGTTTCTTGACAGTGGTTTGCGCTTAGCCTTACGCATCATCATCACATGATGACCGTTTTTGGATACTCACCTCTCCTGTCTTTAGCATCTCATGCAATTCAGCCAAGGTTCTATCCATATTGTTCATGTGATAATTTAATATGAATGGCTCGAAGCTCGGAGGGAGCGACCGGAGAATCACATTAGTAGCCAACTCTTGGCTAAGGGGAAAACCTAGTTTTCCGGACTCTCAATGTAGCCAATCATTTTTATCACATGCGGATGACGGGATTCCCTCAACAAGCTCGCACGCAAACAAGGACTTTGAGGTGTTGAACCTCTCGGCCCGAGCTTGGTTCTCAAACATACCACGCAGTCCCCGAATAATGGTGTGAGCATCGTTGCTCTCATATTGCTTCGAAGCTCGGGGGACATTATAGCAAGCATGAGACGGCTTATATCTAGGGCATCATTAGTGTGATTCTCGTAAGCTCTCCGTGCGCTTGCGGTGGCATTATTAGGCAAATCCTCGGGATATGGTACTTCAAGAACGTACTACTTACGCTCTTGCTTGAGAACAATTCTCAAGTTGCGATACCAATCCATAAAGTTTGTTCCATTTAATTTTTTCTTTTCGAGAATAGATCGCAAATTAAAAGCACTGGGTGTAGTATTAGCCGCCATTTATTCTACAACAGAAAAGCAAAGTTTAGCACAATGTTTATGCTATGCCTATTGTTAAACAATTTAACATTAGACTCCCATTACGTATTTTACACCTTCCCTCTAGGTTACGTATTGGGTCAAGATCCACATGTTAGTTAATTTCTAGTGAGCTTTGGCATCGCTGCTAGAAGATTAATAACATCGGTAAGCAACTCCTTGCTAATCACATCTCTATGTGACTCTTGTTGTTGGTGTGGCATCTTCATGCCCGGCCCCAACCTATGCCCCAAGGCCCAAAACTGTTTTGATAGCCTTGTTAAGTAAACCAAATGCTCCTGCCGTATATGTCCGACATATACCCCCTCGTGTTATGATAGAGAATGGCACTCTGCTTTGGCAGACCCACCATTGACGAGCATAACGGTGACGGGTGCAACATTTGGAAGGGCATCATTACTACTTAATTTTGTGAGAGATGATATCCTATCAACCAAACATATCACATATATGAAAGTAGGTAGAATAGCATATAATGAAATAGTATGGCCCCCTTCACATGGTGATCTCCATCTCCATGTCGGTGTAGAGGATCTCTATCTTCATCACCGTTCTTCCGAGTGCCGAATGCTTGATTTCTTCAAACTAAGCTACTACTATAGAAGCTCTAATTGAAGATTACATCGACTCGCAGGTCGTGAAAGAATATTACAAGCATTGCACGTATGAAAGAATATTACAGGGATTGCACATATGAAAGAATATTACATGCATCACATGCATCTCATACATACAATAGGGCCATACCATCTCAAAACATTCTCTGCAAAAACAAGTTAGGCGTAGAAAACGTTTTCTACCTATCGCAGAGAAACGGCATCGAGACGACCTATAAGGGCGCACACGGCGGCGAGGGGAAGCCGCCCCTCACGGGCTTTCGGCAGCGCCGAACACCACACGAAATTCATAGATCCAATCTATGAAATCGCTTACGAAAACCATGTCGGCATAATCATATTATGCCGTCCCGATACACTATCAAGGGAGATGGTTTGCGTAGGCGCGAGGCAGCTAACAAGATCGGACTACGAGATAGCTTCGGCATAATCACATTATACCGTTCCGATACACTATCAAGGAACGCTATCTCGAAGCCGACTCAAACCGAGTTCTATGGATATTACTTCGACGTAATCACATTACGCCGTTCCGATACACTATCAAGGAACGCAATTACCATGAACTCTCCTCAACAAATCCCGTAAAACCGATTGATCTAATCAACCCATGCGCAAAACTTGTTCCAGATCCAATCTAAAAGCCGAACTAAGCAAGATTAGCTCTGATACCACGGAAGGGTTACGTGGAAGCTACGCTAGCCGAAAACAAAAACTTTTCTACTGTGCAAACCAGGAACACTTGCAAGTAAGGGCCGATAGATCGTTACCGATTGGAGTATGCGGCGAAAATAGCCAATCAAGACTATCCAGGCCGGAACAGTAGCCGATTCCCGCAAGCCGACACAATTCCCGGGGCCGATTCACCAATCGCCGATTCGCCGATGCCGCGGTGATGAGTCGCCGATGCGTTCTCGTTGCCGATCCGTCGTGATCGCCTCGCTCCGATTGCGGCCGATTCGTAGCCAATCAACGCGTGCAACGTAGCAACGCCTCTACCGGTATCCACACGTCCGGGAAGAACGCCGAACACCCGTGTGCTAGCACGCGATGCAAGGCTAGGGTTTGGCTCGAAGGTGGGGAGGGTTTCCGTGGAGATTGATCTCGGCGCAATGCAATTCAACTGATATGTCGCAGCTCTCCACCCCTCGCCCCTTTATATAGAGTTGGCCTACTGGGACTAGTGGTCGATCAGGACTCTATTTTGAATCGGATCTCATCCGAATCTCATAGAGTTGGCCGCCCATACGTCGTAAGACCATAGAACTCTATCCAATCGGATCCCTATCCGATCGAGCCGTATTCGAGTCCAACTCGAATGCTTGTTCTTATCCCCTTAAGCGTGCGACCCTGTAGGTTCAGGTATACTTGGTTTCGGCTATAGTCTAACTTAGCCGATCGTCGCCTCGAGTCCAACTCAGCCGACCTGTCAATAGCGGCGCCTAGCAGCACATATTGACACCATAGTATACAAGAATATAATATCGGCTCTGAACCTGTAATGTGTACACAAATCCCTTTGCCTCACGATACCAATTAAGCTATAGGCAAGATGTGTGCCATCCCTTCAATAGCTTAACCATTCACTCGAACCGTATTGGATTATCTGTCTGTTGGTTGACTCCTCAATCAACTTAGCATGGCCATGCATTTTCATAATCCATTACCTCGAGGGGCCCAGAGATATCTCTCCAGGAGGGGCAAATTCCATCTTGATCACTCACATCCCACTCCATGTTTCATAGCAAACCCGAAGACTACTTTTATAACTACCCAGTTACGGAATAGCGTTTGATAGTCCCAAAGTAGGCTACTACACATGTTGGAATCCATGGTGATCTTAGGTCTAAGGACTTTGTACCAACACTACCTGAGACCAACTAATGGCACATTAATTCCTGTAGTGTCTCATGGTGGGTTTATCCAGCAATGTGTTCTCTAACACATATGTCCATGTTTATTGATTTGGTATCTCCATACCCATGATCTATGAGACATGATCATCAATCAATAAACATGCCGATCTTAGAATCATATTAGTTCCAATAATATGATATATGATCAGGGATCATTTAGAAATATATTCACACATATAGAGTCTCATAAATAAGTCACGTACTTATTGATCAATACAAGATGTCTATTTCATGAAACTGAATAACACTTTATTCATAAATACATAAACATTGATCATGATATCCAACATCTTTGTGTTGCCTCTAGGGCATATCACTAACATACGTACACCTCTTCTGTGTCTCTCTCATGGCGCTGACAAAGTAAGGATTATCGACATTTCTTGCAGGGATGCCTGAGGTGAAGAAGAACCTTGCCCATGACTCACCAATCATCTCCGTGGCTTGCTTTCCCTTCTTTGTGAAGAATCATGTGTCAATGTGTGTCTGCACAGGGGACTTCACGCTTGCTATGTCGTAATCTCTCACAGCAGGTGACTCCCACTTAGATGTAGCCCTTCGGAGCAAACTGGCAATTGGGTTACTTTTACCTCTCCGTGCTTCAGGTTGAGCGTATCCACTACCACTACCATGCTCATATGTTCCACCATGCTCCTCCACATCCCTCCTAAAATCTTCCTCTTGCTTTGAGGCTTGCAAGCCCGCTTGTTCCTCCTCATCGGCATCACTGTTAGGTCATAATAGTTCACCCTTGCCGCTTCAACAGGTTCTTGTCCTATCACTCTTACGCTTGACACTTGAATCTTTAATCATGTCTAGCTCGCGCCTGAAGTAATCGTGAACATCGAGAGGCGCTGAATTGCAAGATGTTGTCCCCTTCCCTTTTTCAGCCAAGTGAATTTTAAGTCGGGTTGCCCCACCTCGCTTTTTTTTCTGATGACAATACTTGCATCGAAATTTTCTCCCAATTTTGCTAGCCCCATGCCGAGTGAGAGAGATGAAGGGGAATGCGTAGGAGATATTTTCTCCCAAGTTGAGCCGTATTGGGCTTGATGAGCAGGAATAATTTGGGCCCAGCCAGTCCTTTTTTTAATTTTTTGACCTAATCTCAGTTTAAATCTAAAAATGATTTTATCTTGTTCGTTTTTAAAAAAATTGTTCACCATCTGACACTAAAATTTAAAAACTACATCCATGATTCTTTTATTTTTTTTCAATTTTTTTCAAAAATTCGAATTTGGATGATATCTTATGAAACCTTACGGCCGGTAATCCTTACCGTACCCGGCGGTCGGTAAGTAAGGATGGTTACCACGGTAACCACATGGTTACCGGTGGTAAGAAAAACCATGCTCCTCCATACCCAGTTACAAATAATCCTTTTATTACAACCCATATCAACTAGACATGAGATGGCCAAGTGGATTAGGGGCGGCCGGCGGCCGTCATCGATCAAACAACCAACATGCAATGGCGACATGCATGCATGCATGACGTCACGACAAGATACGGTGGAGGGATCCACGGCCGCGCCCGTTCACACTACGTCCTCCATCCATCGCAATTACTAACCCGCATAGGGTTGGCGGTGGGCCCGTCCTCGCCTCCATAGCGTTCACACCTGTTCCTTTCCCGCGCTTCTGATTCGTCTCGTTTTCTTTTCTTTAATTTCTTTCTTTAAAAAAATAAAAAATGATCGAGCTGTGCTGAACTCGTCGTCTCCTTCGGGCTCGCGCCGTCATTGCGCAGCCGCGTCGTATATATAAAAAGCCGACGAAGGCGCGCGATCTCCTTCCATCTTGCTAGCTAGCCTCAACCGCACCGCGCGTCATTGCCGGCCATGTCTGCCGCCGCCTGCATCTCCTCCTTCCCTCCACCACCAATGTCCGCCACGGCGGCGGCGCCCGAGACGGCCACCACCATCGACGTCGTCGTCGCCAACCAGACGCCGCCGACCGCCGCCGGCACCAACAGGTACATATATATATACGGTATCTAGCAGTACATATCTACCAGCGCTGCATAACCAATATTGTGGCAACATCGATATGATCGTCCTTCTTCTTCACTGTTCTCGAGAGAGGTTTGCTTGAATCTGAATGATTTTTCTCCTGTAGAAGCTGCGAGGAAGAGGTCCCCGGCGGCGGGATGGTGAGGATGCCGCGGGCGGTGGCGCGGAAGCTGGAGTGCGGGCGGCGCGCCGTCGGCGAGGGTTTCGCGGTCAGGAGGGGCATCGGGAGGCCGGAGCTTGACAGCCTCGATCCGTTCCTCTCCCTCGACGAGTTCGAGTGTACGTCCTAACCATCTACAATCACCTGCCTGTACACATTAATCACCAACTAATCGGAAAATGTATATCTAACTGAAGCTCTCATTGAATTGCTCCTCAAAATCAAAAATGTAAGTTTTACGATTAAGCTGCTGGAAGCCGTTTCATAGCATTGAGTAAATATTTATGTAGGCACGCCACCGGTTAATTAATTAGTTGGAGTAACCTGTGCTCAAGAAAAATGTTTTCCAAATGGATATAGTGTTGACCATCGTGTGATATAATGGCTCTTCACTAACTAGCTCTCATATGATTTATTCAGCAAATTAAAGTATTCACATGTATGTTCTATTTCTATTTTACAGTTTCTCCACCAGCTGGCTTTCATGATCATCCCCACAGAGGTTTGTAAGTTATTAATTCTCCTTGATACAGCTGGACATGCATATTTCTCTGTTTAATTACACGCTAGTCTCACGAACAATTAATTTAGTTGAAGTCAATAGGTAGTATTATTCCAGAATTCTGATCTTGCAATTTCTTCCATTTTGCATGTGGCACGTGTTCCTTCAGGATTCGAGAATGTTACCTACATGCTCGAGGTAATTTAATTAACAGTTTGATTCGTTTCCATCTATACATTACTGTACTGTATTGTTGCCGTATCAGTTGTAGTACGAAAACCACCAAGAATGTTGTACTTAATTTGTCACAGATTTCCACTATTTCAACACATTTTTTTCTTAATAATTAACTGATGATCGACAAATTAAATGTTGTTCTTAATTTGTCCCTTTTCAGGGAGGTTTCAGTTACCATGACTTTTCAGGCCATAAGGGCACCATCAACACAGGAGATGTTCAGGTTAGGCCTCCAATCAATTCTACCATTAAACTTTAGAGTTGGACTACTCAGAGCTACCGCCCGGCCAACGTTTACACAGCCGGGCCTACTTTTGGCCCACATGTGTAGTAAAAGAGGGATGAAAAAAAATCATTTTATAAATAGTAGCAGGTCCCTGCTTTTTCCCATAATTTTAGTTGAAATTAACAGCCTAACTACTATGAATAGTGTTAGTGGTGTTCTCCCGGTCGTAGTTTGTACAAATTTTACGTAATACAATCAAGTACAAAGAACTTATTAAAGAAATTAATTCCTTCGAGAATTGACTTCTATGCTCTGGAAAGAGCACTACTATATATTACCTTCATTTCAAACTTTTTCGTTTCTATTATCAAATTAAAATTTTAACTTATATTTTATATATTTATATAAAAATTATGAAAGACAAACGATCATGAAAAATCTCCATGACATCATATATATATATATATATATATATATATATGTATATATATATATATATATGTATATATATATATGGACTGAACTTCTCAGCAGTACTGTTTATGTGGTAAGAGTCACTATCACATGATCCTTAAGAAAGTGCGCCCATTTTCACACTATTATAAAGGATCTCGTTTCTAAAGTTACTCACAGCTTAACACATTAGAGTTAGAGTTTAGGGGATGTTTGGTAAACCTTCAACTCCAACTCCAACATATTTGGAGTTGATGAAAGGTAGATCTAATTTTTTAGTTTATTTTTTTGAGTGTTTTATTCAGATCTGTTTGAAGTTGAAGTGTTTGGAGGGCTTCACTTCACTCTATTAAGATTTAGAATCAAGCCCTGCCAAACGCTTTTTAGTAAAATTTTTTTGTTATGCATAGCATTTTTCCTTTTAAAACTGACTTTCGGAAACTTCAAAGGACTATGACATATCATAGTGTTATCGGTAGTGACATAGTAGGTAATTTAAACATGCAGAATGCACTAATGCAGAGTGTATTTATATACACAACCATACATTGCCATCACACCAAAGAAAAAGGATCAAAAGGTTACTATCGAACAATTGAGAAAGAACCCTGTACTATCTGTTCGATTGTTCTAGGGGATAAAGAATTCTACTCCAAGTAGTTCAAGACTGAACACGTGGAAATTCTTTATGGCTTCTAATATAGGAATTTTACGGGAATTAATTCAATTCCTACTAAAATCCTCTAAAACTCCTCCATTCCGAAGGCGGCCTTCAACAGGATGCCTTTTAATTGTTTTATTTCCTTTTTATTTTGCAGTGCATCAGATGCAACTTTGCTTGCTCCTTTTTATAACCACAGAAAGATTCTTTGACAATATCTTGAAATATAATTATTTCTAAGTATGTATCTAGACATGTGCTTGTCTAGAATTGTAACCTAAAATATTTATATTTTAGAACAAAAGGAGTGATAAGGATTTGTTTTAAAAATAGAATGAGATTCAAACCATTAAAAAAATGATGAAATGAATTCATGTGCAGGAACAAAGGGACTAGGTGCATAACTGACATGGTTTGGGTGCTTATGCTTTGCAGTGGATGACGGCGGGGCGCGGCGTGGTGCACGCGGAGATGCCCGGCGGCCATGGCGTCCAGAGGGGCATCAACCTCTGGATCAACCTCTCCTCCAAGGACAAGATGTACTCTCACCTTCTTCTTCCTCCTCCTCCTCCTTCGCCGCAGCAATGGCGGCTACGTTCCGTACACAGTTGCTGACTCACTGTGCCGCCGTGCGTAACACGTGCAGGGTGGAGCCGAGGTACCAGGAGTTGGCGAGCCAAGACATCCCCGCCGCCGAGCGCGACGGCGTGTCCGTCAAGGTGATCGCCGGCGAGGCCCTGGGCGCGCGCTCGCCGCTCCAGACGCGCACCCCGGCACTCTGCCTCGACGTCGCCATGCGGCCCGGCGCGCGCCTGCTCCAGCCAGTCCCGCCCGGCTGGAGCGCGTGCGCGTACGTCATCGACGGCGAGGCCGTCTTCGGGGACGGCGACGCGTCCGACGAGGCCGTGGCGGGAGCGCACACCTGCGTCGTGTTCGGCTACGACGGGGGCGCCGACGGCGTCGCCGCGCGGGCGACGGAGCGCGCCGCAGCGAGGTTCCTGCTGGTGGCGGCGCGGCCGCACGGCGAGGCCGTGGTGAAGGACGGGCCCTTCGTGATGAACACCAGGGAGGAGGTGGAGCAGGCCAGGGACGACTACCGGAACCGCCGCAACGGCTTCGAGATGGCCGCCGGCTGGAGCTCCGACCACGCGGCCACCGCGGCGGCCCACTGACGCTGACCGGCGACGGCGAGGCCGGGGACCATGGTGGGTCATCAGAGCATCCCTGTCGCAGATGAACACAATATTTTCGCGGGAGGATAGAATTTTAGGGAATTTTATTGCAAACTTGATGTAAGAAATGGAGGATATTAGGTGTGCCGTGTGAAACTCCTGCAAAATAACATTATGCGAGTATTTAATTTCGTTCAAATTCTGTGTTTGAAACGATGCTAAAATCTACTGATCATTGGTACTAGCCAACTCAACCCCTTATGTCAGAATCAAATTTGTGCCATTGAATCATCTTGCAGAACAGCTACTTCTGCTGCTACATTAGTCTGAAACTACGTATTTTTCCATTCTTTTGGGGGTCACCTTGTTTATGTTGCTATAGAACGCCAAACAGGCCTTAGGTCTTTGTTTTAGCTTTCTAGAAAAAGTTAGAAAGCAGAAAGTACAAGATTAGAAATTAAAGCTAGTTTGTTCTTTCCATGACTTGTATAATTATGTAAAATAGTTGTACATCCTTGTATTGTCTTGTTAACCGCAAAACATAGGATCTGATTGGCACAGCTCCAGCTGAAGCCCAACCAAATAATTTTAACACTACTTAAAAAGGAAGTGAAGTTGGTTAAAGTGTTATCACAAAATGAACTTGAGATGTGTAGCTAGGTTTAGGCTGTTCCACAACTCCACTCTAGATCCAAATTTTATATCAATTGATGAAAACCTAGACAACAAACCTGCCAATTGTGAATAGGCTTCAACAAACATTTTACACTTGTTTCAGTGATATTCACCCCAAAATCTTGATACGAAACATGAACTTGAATATTGAAATTAGTCAAAGCGGACAAAAAGACGTGCCAGAAATATTTGGATTCGTCATACTTCAGAGATTTTAGAGAGGAGCATCAACATTTCAAGAAATTGGTGGCACCAGCTATTACTACTGGTTTCCTGACCTCTGCTTCTGAATTTGTAAGATAAGATCATAAGGGAATTTGGAACGAAAACATCCTTGTTTTCCATTTAGATTGAACATGGAAATGCACATATGTGAAGCACTAGATCATTGGCATTTGAACTGTGAAACACAGTATATAGCCATAGAATTTAAATAGTGCTGAATAACTAAAACTGTCCGAAAGGCTGTACATAATTGCTCAATAAGTATATCAGAAGGTAGATGTTGACTTCTTGCATTATCATTGACAAGAAAACACTCACTCTTCTAGATTGAGATTATCTAAGATGGAAATGATTAACCATTACAGCTGTATATTGATAAGGGAGCACTAAGCTATCCCAAAAGCAAGACAAAACTCCTCTAAAAAAACGAAAGAGGTACGACGCTTTCATGAAGAAAACGAGTTATCCTATAAAAACCACATGAGTAATTTAGAGAACAACAGGGCAAATGAACACATCAAAGATTCTAAGTAAAAGTGTAACTGTAATATGAACGCAGGTACCATGCTACAACAACAATACTACCTCTTGAATTTCCTATAGGATATGATTATGCTAATCTTGAAGCATCCGATGCCTATCCAAACAAAAGAACAAAACTGGATATATGATGGAAAGATTGTAGTTCAGACTTCAGACACTAGAGTCCTTAGGAGATGAAACCAAGATTTGCTTCTCCTCATCTAACTCATCTGTATCATTATCAGGCTCCCCTTGCTTAGCTACAGCCTCACGCGGCAGTGGAGAATTCCCTTTTGTTGTAACTGGTGGCTGATAAAGTACCCCGCCAGCCAGAGTGAAGAGAAAGCAAACCAAACCAAATGAACTCGCATGCTTATCCCAGATCATAACATTGATTGCAACTGTGAGAAACTTGTTGACAAACCCTGTTACTGTAAAAGCAGTGGCAGAGATTGCTTTCTTTGCTGCAAAACCAAAGAGAACTGTGAGGATGAACGCTGAATCTGTCATCACATAACCAACGGCACCTCCCAAAATAGTCACAAGGGATACAAAAGTGAGCTTGGAAGGGCATGGCTGCTTCCTGAACACTATGAAGGTGTCCACATTGGCGTGCTTCAGTAGATGGGTGTTGGTGAATATGGCAAGGTAGAACACAAGCGCAGCCGGCGCGAACTTCTTTGCGGTCTGGAAGTTGAAGGGATCATGGTAGAGTAGTCCAAGCTTTTCCGAGCGTCCAGACACCAGCCACTGATGTCAAATACTGCAGGGCAGTCAGGAGGCCAGGGTAGCTGAACTTGGTGAGAGCCTTGTTGATGATCGCGAGCAAGCTCGAGCAGAGTGCATATCCTATCACGAGGCTGCTCGTCGCGTAGGCCTGCTTCGCCATGACTAGAAGATGTATTCACCTGACCAAATGCAGTTGCAATGCAACATTAGTAAAGAACTAAAGATATACATTAGCTTATACAAGGATGCAATACTCAATATGTATATCAAAAGAAAATTTATAACCCAAAAAGGAAGGGATGCATGCATGATATCCAGGACATTGCTGAATGCTAACGCCAGATTTCAAGAACAGCCGTTGAAAAATACAAAACGTGCTCCTGGAAGAACGGAAACAAGTTGATGGTTTGGGCAAAAGCATGAACGCTCTGCATTGATCTTCTATCCATGCGTTGCTTCAGGAAATTAAGCAGCGGGCAAAGCAATCAACAGCCACATAACCATGAGCGAGTGAGCACCGAGGCCGAGACCGAAAATGACAAAAAAAAAAAAGAAACATCTGGACAGCGCCCGAGGGAGGGTTTTTGGACAAAGACCCCGAAGTGGCAACCGACAGAGATGCCGCTACAGAGTGCATCGAGGACAGAGCAGAATGGACGGGGCGGTTGGTGGCAGCATCCAATCGGGTGGAGAGGGTGAAGAAGGCGAGTGCCTATGGAGGCCGTCAACAAAGGAAGAGCTATGAGGGAGCAGCGGCACAGATGACAGAGAGAGAGAGAGAGAGAGAGAGAGAGAGAGAGAGAGAGAGAGAGGAGTAGAGGAGGCTCAGGCCTCAGGAGCTGCAAGGTTGGTGGCTGGCCCGATGCCAGCGTCGAGGTGGTGACCTCCATGGCCATTAGTGGAGAAGAAGTGAGGGCCCGTATGCGGGTGGTGGCCCAGGAGGAGCAGGAAACATCGATAGCATCCAGATGACATGAATGAGGCAGATCAGGAGTAGCTGATACAAGACGAGAATTTTTAGCACTTTTAATTTTTTTAAAGATTTACAAAAATAATTTTTTTTCAAAAAATTACAAAACTAGTCGACTTTCGTTCTTTGGGAGGGTGAGATTTAAAAAGTTTTTCCAGAGGACGTTTACGACGTGCGTACGACCGTTAGACGCCGTCACCGCGCGGTGGCCTTTTGCACTTTACCCCTTGTCGCCCTCGGCAAGGGTGGTTTTAAACTGTAGCAACAGGGAGCCGTCTGCAAAAGGACGACCACCCTGGCTTTTTTGCAGGCGGCCCCCCTTGCCGTCCTTCTAAAGGGCGTTTTTGGCCCTTCCCGCTCTCTGGAAGGACGTTTTTATCCTGCAGACAGCTTTCGATATTTTTGAACAACTAAGTCGAACCCAATGAACAATTCCATTCAAAGGAATGTTCTAGAGGGGGCCCTTTTCCGCTATATTCGCGATATTAAACAAAATGGAAGAAATTCTTCACGATTTCTAGAGTTCCAAAAACGAGTAAAGATGGGTACATAAAATGAAGACATCGTGGATTACCCAAATTGGGACAACGATAGGACATTTCACTTTCTTTCGCAATATTTCTGAACAAACCCTAACTCTAACCCTCTGGAAGGGCCTATTCCTATTTGTACCCTTCCTGTTCTCCCATTTCTCTTCAGCTCTCTCCTCTTCAACTCTCTCTAGTGTTTTCTTTCCCCTTCGTCCTTCCTCATGAATCGACATATTGGACCGTGAAAAATTGAGTTTGAGTAGTGGATCTGTTAGTGCAAGGTATTCTCTCGTCCTTCCTAGTTTTGTGCTCATAATCTGAACTTATCAAAGCATGAGTTAGACACTAGGATGCTCCGCAGTTGACACGGTGAACAACTTTTATAGTAATACAAGCATAACTCAGCATATATTAATGATACAATACATGACATATGTTTCATAAGAATTATTACACGTAATTAAACCGTGGAATGTATGCCATGCATACACGATACAACTAATCGGACTCGACGAAGCTTTCCTACGGACCCCTTCTACGGCGGTAAACGTATGTTCCATTTCCCCAGTCCTTCTCAGCGTTGTACTCTGTTTGTGTTTCGCATTCAGTTATCTTTATGTTGTTATATTGGGGAATGACATTGTTGATCCACATAGTGAATCCACACCTCCTTTGAATGCCCGGATAAAAAAATGTATGTAGTTAGTAAGAGTGGCAAAACTATGTAGACGTTAGCGGAATTGAAAAAACCTAAGACGTACAACGAAGTCGTCGTCTAAGTTGGGGCAAATGAAATATCTCCTGCCATATGTTCGTGGTTCAAAGGAGGTAGCCATCTTGCAACGATCCCTACAACCGCACCTGGGACGCTCTGACCATTTAGGAAAACCTAGTGGGTTGTTCCTCCAATCTAAACTTGCGATTTTGGTCCGACGTTCGTACTCCATCCATGCCTGAATGAATTGTTCGGTCGACTCAGGTTGCGTTACCGTCTGACCGATGGAAGCAAGTCTAACCGTATCGATCCACTCTTCGAATTGACACTGACGTACATCCTCCTGGTTGTACAT
This sequence comes from Oryza australiensis, assembly GCA_019925245.2. Taxonomy (NCBI): domain Eukaryota; kingdom Viridiplantae; phylum Streptophyta; class Magnoliopsida; order Poales; family Poaceae; genus Oryza; species Oryza australiensis. The sequence continues at coordinate 3,449,497 of JAIFGZ020000436.1, forward strand.
TTGTGACATAAGGGGTCAGAAAGGTTCCATCTATGCACAACACAGGGCGACAGTGCACAAATGCGTTGATGCAAGCACCAAGCGAGAAAAAGGCTCTTTGCAGCACACTCTTGCTCGGTTCAGTAGATGACGGAAAAGTCTGAATGTCGTAGTAGGTATTGGGGTTTCTCTGAGCAATGGTGGCTAAAAGACGAGGTAAATTGTCATAGGATGCTTCAAATGTGCCATACCTCATCTCTAATATCTTTTGTTTCGCCTTCCAGGCCTTGGAATAGCTGATAGTATACTTGAATTTTTTTCAATGTGCCTAATAATGGAGCCCGGTTCAAAGTCCATGTTACTAACAACATCGCTATACATCTCACCTGCAACAAACGCTGAGGTGATGTTGCGGTGATACTTATCTACCCCTGGCAACAGACATGTGTGCTCACCAACAATGCTCACTTTCCAATAGTCAATCCATTTTCCCTTATATGCATGAACGTGCCATGGACATTCATCCTTCATGCACTTCACATCATATACATAGTTCGTAGACTTCACCACCCTAAACTCTCTATGCAAAGAGACCGCTCAATGCTTCACCGTCTCTTTCATGTCTTCCTTATGAGCATACCTAGCACCCTGGATTAACTCGTTATCCTTGTATTCAAATGAAACCCACTGCCCTTCCGAGATAACAAGCTGAGAGAAATCAGCTTTTGTCCAATCCACGGGCATGCCATCTTCTTCCTCGTCCGATGATTCATCGCCCTCCGCCTGCTCATTTTCAGAATCCTCCCTCTCCATTTCATCAACAATTGCTTCGATTCTCTCCCCCTTGTCCGCCACGCCAATCGCCTCCTCCAAGCTTGCTTCATTGCTCAGACCTTCACCATGCTCTGTTTGCATTGTATTACTGCTATCGATTTCGTGCAATGCCACAAAAATAACAAGGGGCCAGGACCTTTCAAATGCCATGTCCACATAACATCTTCACGACTCAGTGTTATCTATAGACATAAGTTCCCAATAATATCCTTCTGTTGCACGACTTACTACAACGGATAAAGACATTGTGTTCACTCTTGTATCCACTTTCCACGTAGCAACCAACTATAGACTGACTCAAATGTTTTATCGGCTGGCCTATCGATGCCCTTCGATTTCATCCTAAATTCTGACAGATCGACACCTTCTGGACCATATCTAACGTTGCCTTCATCGTAAACTATCTGAAATATGACTTTACTTGCCATTGTGCCTGACAAACATATTAAAACTGAGTTTATTCCATACTACGAATATGTTGCCTAGATGATTCTGTGCTTAAGTTAAATTCTTTAACAATATGTTCTCTGTTCTACATCTTAAAATATCCCGAATCAGTTTGTCCATTTGATCTACCGCCAATTGTACCTCTTTTCTACATATGTTCATCCAAAATCTGACAAATTTTCTAAAATAAATTAAATCGTACTTTCTACATAAACATATTTAGATTATCAACAAAATTATACGCACGATTATCCAAATTGGGTTGTCCTTGGTCACATTGGCTAAAATAAATTATGTCCTCATTTTAACATCTAACATCATAGTGCTTAACACCTATTCACATAATATACACATAGATCCGAACATATTCTACCTAAGTTGATCTAAATTAAATCATTAAATCATCTAGTTCAAACTTCCTAAATTAAATCATGTCCTATTTTATAAATGTACAACTAAATATTAAATAACTATTCAAATATTAAAAAATGCATTTTACCTAATATTGCATTTACAAACTAACTTACAAAAATGTATGACGGGAATTGCATTTACTCGGGATGGAGTACGCAATCGATAGGGCTTGCTGTTCTCCTTCCTCTTCCTCACCCCTCTCTCTCTTCTTTTTTCTGGATTTTTGAGGCTGCAAATGAGGCCAAACTCGTTGGGATCGGCTTATATGTGTTGCGGCCAAAAAAACGCCCTTCCAGAATACGGAAAGAGCAAAAAAACACCTTCTGGAAGGGCGACAAGGGAGCCGCCTGCAAAAAAGCCAGGGCGACCACCCTTTTGTAGGCGGCCCCTGTTGCTACGTTTAAAACCACCCTTGTCGAGGCGGCAAGGGGCAAAGTGAAAAAGGCCACCGCGCGGCAGACGACGTCCAACGTCCGTCTGCCACGTCAGCGAAAATGCCCTCTGGGAGGGCGTTTTTTAAATCTCGCCCTTTCAGAGGGCGGGAGTCGACTAGTTTTGCAATTTTTTGAAACAAGAAATTATTTTTCTAAAATTTTTTTAAAAAATTAAAAATACTAAAAAATCTACAAGACGATGGGTGCTGGTAGTTGTAGCCAACGATATTTGACCCGGCGCACCAACACAGTGAGCGACGACCCCCTCCTCTGTCAATGGCCAGGTAGTTATGCTAGGTGCTTCCTATGATACATAATATAATATGAGGATTTTTACTTTGTTTAGAAATACTAAAAGATTTCTTTTAAGTCACTTCGGTTCTCAACTTTTGGATTTTGAATTGCTTAGTTTCATTTTTCAACCATTTAATTGGCTTTGAAATCATTAAAACGTGGAAATTATGGGAATGAGTGCATAGATTTAGTATAAAATTTGAATCCTGAAAATCTTATATTTTAAGATAGAAAGAGCATTGAAATCACCTATTTGACCAGCTGGATGGCTGTCCTATTGGATCCAGGCCCCATCGGTGGCGAAGAGCTGATTATAAGTTGTAATGGTTTATTAGCTATAAAAAAATAAAAAGTAATTTATGAGTAAAGCTTTTTATGTGTTTTCAGTGGGTTAAAAGCCAGTGCTGAAAAATTAAAATTTGGGGCTTATTCTGAGCAGGGGAAATGATGAGGCCTGGAGTGCCTTTTTTTATATATCAATGTTGGCTAAATTTTGGTATTGAAAGAGGTAACATATGCAATGACATCTTCCTTCAATTCCTGGAGTCATCGCAAAAAAAATTATGTTGGCTAATATTCGGTGTTGTGTTCCGCAGGTTTTGCGTATATCCGCGCACCGCAGAGCGTTTGATATGTTAGGTAATGTTTCAAGCGTGTTTAGAGCACATGCACGTCAGATGGTTACGAGTGTAGTGTGTATAGGGTATGTGTATTTTATTTAATTGTACTCTCTCGTGGAAAAAAAACCGTAAAGACAGTTTATATGCATTGTCAGTCTACCACTGAAGCTAATGCTTGACTAGCTAGGCGGTGATCCTCACGAAGGAAGTGAGAGACTACAAGAAATTAACGGCAGGAATGAGAATTAAATTTAGAGGCAAAGTAATATGACTTTTTCCGGGGAAAGAAGGCAATGGAATTGCACATGTCAAATCACACACTATGAAGAGCATTCTTAAGAAATGCAGGTCATAAACCACACTCCTTGGAGAAAATATGCCATGTGATAGAGGAAGAAAAGGATTTAGTAAATATGCTAAGCCATACAGAGACCAACTCCACTCTTTCAGCTCCATTCCCCTATCCAACATCCAAAAATCCCAAGCCTATCATTTTGGGTTTACAAATGTTTCAACCAGTTACTCTTGTCATTTCATTACAACAAACAATAATCCCTTGGACAATGAATAATTTAATTTTGACAGTTGAGCACAAAATTTCTGGGAAACCAGACACGGATATTGGTTCCCATTCATCCTGAAAATGATTGAAGCATGAAATGATCTAACTGCAGCAAGTGTTAATGCTGAGATATTAGAGTCAGGAACAGCAAGTTCCAGAATGTAGGATCAGAAATAGGATGCTCAAGAGAGCCCCTTTCATTAGTCGTCTTTCTGCCCTACATCGAACTTCGCAATGAAGAAACCAATTGTATCCAGAGATGACGATGGGTCGAATCTCTGGACAAGTTCTGATTCATGCTCTGTCAACCAGTCCCTGCATAAGCATTCTATCAGTCCAACACACTTTTGAGGGGAAAAACATAGTTTCAGGAGTAAATAGCAAGTAGGAGATATGACTTTATATCACAAAATATGGCAGGATTACTAAAATGGCCCATCCATCAGTTTGATTGACCCACAAGTTCATTTAACAAAAACAATTCTCTTGTACAAGGACAACACATCAAGCTAACAATGGTAGCTAATGCCTAAGCATGCAAGATGGTATTCCCAACAGAAACTACATTACTTTGTGATGCAATCCAAAACTACGACATTCCACTGCATACAAGTTTTACGGCATAATCACATATTTAAGTGTTTGAGATTGGGTGTGCAACAACATAGTCGCAGATTCTGGATAGTTTCAGTTCCCATGTTCAAAGAAATATGTAGCAAGAATCTTACTCAGTATATGCCTTGTTCAATAGCTCAAATGAACCAACAATACCAGGTCCTCCAACTTTTGGGTGCTGAAAAGATAAACAATGACAATGCTGTTATAGAGCATACAAAAAGAATAAATATACTATAGAGCATACAAAAAGAAAAACACCATATTTGACACAAAAGTGCATAGGTGAGATTAAATATGTGCAGATTTTGATTTGGTTCAACTTTCTCTAAAGTAAGTTTTTATCAGTTTCAAATCAATCCATCAGTCATCATATCTCCAATAAAACTGAACAAATTATAATTTGTAAAACATACAATTTGGCTAGTACATTTCAAGTTCTCCATCTGATAAATTACTAATTAAAAATCCTCACCATAGCAATTTAGTAACTTGCACTTCCAAGTGCATGAACCATGTGTTTTGACACAAATCTATACTACTTTAAAAGACATGGTGGTCAGTCTGCCTCCACCACCACCACCAACTGACATGTGGGACCATCAGGTAATGTACACTGTTTATATACTGTAGCGCAAGTTTATGAGAAGCTACTGGATGGATATCTGTGCATGTGCATTTCACTGGTGTGTGCCAAAATGTTGTTCTTTTCCTTGTGTGCATACTCTGATGCCGTACTGCATCCTTATTAGCTGTATTATTATAGGTTGACTGTTGATATTGCTAACCTTAAGTGATATTATGATTATCAATGTCCACTATGCATTTTGAAGAGCTTTGATTAGAATATGTTCACTGTTTTGCTGGACAATCGCTTCTTTACTTTGTGAAAGTCAGTTGGAGTCCTCGAACATATACAATAAATTATATGCTTTAATCAACTAGCCATGCTAGAAACTTGTAGGTTTTGCTTTTCTCTCTTAATATATCTGTTGCAACGTGCCTAGTAAAGATGAAATGTAAATATAGGTTCTTACTTGCCAGCCGCTAGCAAAGTTGCTTCCACTAATGAGCAAATCATGGACTTACCTGTGATCCAAGTGACAAAAACTTGTACTTATCCAATGCATATCTAACCAAGGCTTCATTCTCTCCTGGGTTTATAGTACACCTAGAAAGCAGAAAACAACTAGGATATATTGATACTAGACAGAATAACTGTGTAAGTTATGTTGTTTTTAAAATGACCACATAAAACTCTTCCATCGAATACCGAACAATGCATATATATATGGAACAAGTTTGACTGTTTCACTTCCTGAATACTAACAAAATGTGCACGTATGACTAGAATGACCATGCCCAAGATTATTATGTTTTCTTTAGTACTGGTACATCAACTAAGATGTACTTCTTGTAGATCGCTAACTGTACTGTACATAAAATCCGGATTATGTTCTTTATGTACAATCTATAAACAGTGTAAAGGGAAAACCCGCTATTGTAGTTTAGGAAATACAGAAGATACTCAGTTTCGCAGATATGCTCAGTAAGTAATACCCTCAATTGATAGTCTGTGGCCATGTAACACTAATCATGTGATACGACACTAAGTTTTTATTCATGTCTGGAGCTCTGTAATTCATCAGAATTTCAAGTACAAATAGAACAATACCACATATTTATATGTGTTAACATCTATCTCAGCAACGCACATTTTTTATCTTCTACACAATAATAATATAAAATGTTGAACACTCACGTGGAATAAACAATCACCCCACCAGGGCGAACTAGCTTGACAGCTTGATCAAACATTCTTCTCTGGTACCTCGCATGATTTCTCAGTGATTCCAGCGTTTCCTGCCACATTGAAATGTATTAAACACTAAAAGATTTAGCAACTCATAAAATGATAAATACTCATGCTTGGCTGAATGCACAGATGCAAATCAAACTTCTAAAACAATTAGAAGATTACAACATGACACATTTGGAAATCCAATAGCATTGAAAGGTTACAGGCTTACAGCATATGAGACACCATAGACTGTTGACATAATTAGTCTCTGAGATGAATTTCATGTACTATAATGTTTTAATAATCGGAATAAGCATTCCAAAGATAATTTTAACCAACATATTAAAATCTGTAATTTCAACATTTTAAAGAATTCAAATACATATAGTGCCACATATACCATTCTTTTATTTTTTAAATATGGTAAACTCAAATCTTTGCTTAACATTTTCAACATTAATTTCCAATTATGAAATAACATAATTGGCTTGGATGTCCAATATTTTAATTTACTAAAAACATCCATTTTTTTAAAAAAATATACATGATAAAATAACTCATTTTTTGCTGTGTACCCATTGTAGGTATGCATGCATTGCGAAGAGTATGACACTAAACGTAAATGTCCATTGTCAGAGTAGAACCAGATCTTGAGCATATAAGTTTACTTGCTAAGATAGTTGGACTAGTAGTTATGTTTAACATTTTCATTGCGCCTTACCTCACCAGAACTAAGTGGCTAAAAAGATTCTGTTGCCCATCATTTATAGTTTTATATTACGTCGGATAAGATGAGACATTTATTTGCAAGAATAGAAGCATTTATTGGGCAAGGGCAAAAAAGGAAGAAAAGTCAACAAGGTGCATACAAGTTTTGAAACAACTTATATTTAAGATTTAAGAAGGCTAAAACAACCTACATTTGGAATTGGAGCGAGTACAAACAAAGAAAGTAAAATTGCAATCCTGAAAGGCGTACTGAATTTATGATCAATCGCATATCTAAATAAGGTGTAGTGATACCCTTACCTCACCAGCAAAGAGACGAGGCCTTAAGCCAAGTGCAGAACATGGAGCATCAAGGAGGACACGATCAAAGCTATTGGGCAAAAATCCTTTTGAATTTTCAACTCTACCACCTGAGCAGTTATTTCTTCCTGGTCCATTCCTCATTCGCCTTAAGTTCTTCCTGAGGTCTGCCTTGCTAACATATCTTTTATCATCTGGTCTTTTGTTCTCTAAAAAATGAAAATTATCAAACTTCTGAATTGAGCTTAAGAACGACATATACCTAAGGCGCAGATGCATATATCTATTAGGGAAGAACATTTTCTCAATATTTAGTTGGTCTCCCCAAAGTGCAAAGTGCAACATATAATATAGCCGTTACATTAGTAAAAAATACTTAGATTTAAATAATCTGACATGATTCCTGGTTCCAGTACATAGAGAAGCTGTTAAATTCCCATGCAGTCCCATCGAGTGAATAGAAGTGATCCCAGGGTGTGTCATGCACATTTACACACTATTATAGAACTAGTAAATAGTAATGTAATAAAAACGAAAAGACATGGATACAAATTTGCAAGCCCCTTACCAGTCTGCACAACTGATATAGTAGAGATGTCTTCACTGGCATTAGTAATCCCCGCATCATCTTTAATACGACAAGGCTCAGAGTCCTCCGCCACTGCCACTATTGCATCAGTGCAGTTACATACTTCACCAATATTTGTTGTCTCATTGGTCTTCTGCACAGATTTGAGTGCATCAAGCTTATAAGCTTTTATAGAATTTAGGTCCATCTCAGCTGCCAACTTCAAAATATCCATCACCTGTAATCTACTTTAATGTTACGAAAGAGCAAAGTAATGACCTCTGAGATGAAAAATACACCCTCTGTGAGGTGGGAGCACATGATAAAAAGTTAAATGTATAAATAAGGGTTAATTTGTAGGTATTGTCATTACATGTTACTCAGTTCTTGAAGCCACACAAAGTTTCCCAATGTGTCAATTTGAAAATGGCCTTCAAACAACTTACATTGCGACATGAAAATGGCCCTCAAAGAATCTTATGTTGCATAAGGGATAACTAGTTTCTATCTCCATACAGCTAAAAATGTGGAAATATGTTTTGGGGAGTTTTCTAGAAGAAAGCTGTCATGCAGGATAGTAACAAAAAAGGGGCTAAAAATTCTGTCCGAGGGAGGATGATGGCAGTTGCTTTAATAAAACGGCACTTGGTGGAGGAGGGCTGATTGGGGAAGGAATACATCCAAAATAGCTGGGTAAGAGAAAGACTATAGAAGAACTTCATGGATGCACTCGTGGCTTGGCTGCTATGGAGCTATTTGCATTGATGCATTATTATTAGATAGATAGTTCTTGTGTCTCATGATTGTTTGGTTGATTTTTTTTTATCCCATAGGTTTCAGTTCATACTTAGTATTTGAGTTTGGGTTGTAGGGGCCTTGACCTTGTCCAAGCCCTTGTCTTTCATCTCAAAATAATGACATGCCAGTTCTTCTGCATGTTCCAGAAAAAAGTACTTGGGATTAGGAAACTTGGGCTGATTCACCTTTCTATTTCCTTCATAAATTACATAGACAAAATGCCCTTAAGTGAAGCTGGACCACCTAACCTAACAACCATATCTAATCTAATCAATAAGGGTAGGAGATAATATGTGCCAAACAATAATTTATGTCTGCTACACTAAATGAACTGATAAACAACTTGGCCAATAAACTGGAAGAAGTGTCGCTGCTGCTCCATCTTGAGCACCGGTTGTTGTTGTCAGTCTGGCACATTATGGCTTTTAGCTTCCAACCAACAAATATTACCAGAATAAATGGTGATAAAATGTGGCTATAGATATCTTTTAGCACATTATAATGTCACAAGATGCCATATTGCACTTCAAAATGTAGGACACTATTTACTGTTCTCTACAACAACTATTACCATATTGCGTTTTGGTTGATTAATTACCCTTGTAAGTCTATTAACACTTCAATTTTGTTCAAAATTGTCTTCATCTAAGTATTGGACCTTCAGTAGACTGTTCATGAAGCCATATAACACACTCAAACCATGACCCCAGACACAACATGCTAGGGAGAAACCTAACCGGTAAGTTCCCTCATACTCATTTTGTCCTGATGAGACTAACTCAATTTGATATCGTATGCTCAATCTGACATAAGAATTAACCTTATTGTGAGATCTATCAAGGGCAATAATGTCTCCTTGATCTCTCATGAGGATAGCAATTGCTGTTGTTTTCCCACCTGGGGCAGCACACATGTCCAGAATCCGCTCTCCAGGCTGGGGATCTACAAATGAAAAAGAAAATTATGTACTGTACATAACAAATTAGGCTGGAAAATTTTGACCTAGCGATTCAGAACTACAAAGAAAATATTTATCATATTCTGCATATGGGAAAAAAGTGGAGAATTACAGCAAAAAGTTTCTATGCAAATGCTATTTTTGTAAGTGAACCATATGCAGAAAGGTAAATATCTAGGAGAAATTACAAGACTTTCAGATGCCCTAAGATTTGACTGTTTCATTTCTAACAAAATAATGCCCAGTCATGGCGCCAATTGTCAGACATTTTCGTTCCGTTAAATAGGAATATTAAAGATGGCTCTAGGTTTTCATTCTGCAATAGAACATGGTCAACTCAGCGAAGTATATGTTATGTACAAACTGAAAACTATTCACTTACATACCTTCCTAGTTCAATCTTTTAGCAGTACCATTTTCTTATTTATCTGTTGCTTCAATAACTATATTCAAACCTAAGATTTTCAGAATTTGTACGACATAAATATATCACACAACAAAGATCATAATATCAGATAAAAGATGACTAAAGCTTTTCAGAAAACAGCCATATTGCCACAAACATGAAAATTTTGCTAACTTAAAAATCACAGTATCATACCAAGGACGCGAGCAGCCACAACACTTGGAAGATTTTGAAGAAATATCTCCCCTTCAAGCACATCTACAAGACATGCAAACAAAGTTTTAGGATCATGCATTTGAAAATCAGTCAATACTAAATAAATAAAAGGCGAATATGAAATGAAAAATAGTAGGAGTATATATAGAGACATTAACAAGGGTATTTATTTAGGAAATTCGAATAAAAAAAGAGGTCGACCGATCAACCATCAAAAGTAGGGATGCCCATCAACAACACTATGCCATTTGGCTCTATGCACAGAATCCCATTATTGAATTTTGTCATGCATCAAAGCAAGAATTTTGCAAGTCCAAACTCTAATATGAGGGTGCATGAGGTCATGTAGTCAGTACGCCATGATAATAGGCGTAATCTACAATCAGAAGAGAGATGAAAACTAACTGTTCATAATTAGAGTATAATTACAATTAGGGCTGTCAAAAAAGCTCGAGAATAGCAAGCAGCTCGAGCTCATTTGCCCCAGGCTCAATTCGAGTTTGGCTCAAGTTTTAAATGAGCTGAGCCGAAGCCTAAGCCTTGGCTCTCAAGCTTTGTTGAGTCAACCTGGCTGTGTGCACAATTTTTTTTCTATTTGATAAACTAGTAGATCAAGTATAAATTAGTATGCATCAACATGATGAACTAGTATGTGTTAGCAACTTAGCATCACATACTTCTCTTAGTCCTCGTCCTCTTGTCAATGTCATTAACTAGAAATTTATTGTTTTTTCTCAAGAGATTGTTCTTGAAACATATGCTATACTGTTCACAAGCTTACACAAGCCGAGCTCAAGCATACCAGGTTTCGTCCGAGCTGAGATCAAGCCTGCCAGTCAGAACCAGCTCGGGTTGAGCCCTCGGCTCATTAACAGCTCTAATAACAATTAAGCTCAGATGTTTTTTCACGCACACAAACTCTGTATCTTCAGAAATAGACTAATTCAAATGATAAGATACTGGAATTACTTAGTTGGTGAACCAATTCATATCAACATATCCTTCGTTGTTTGGTTCGTGGTGACTGTCAGACCTATGCATGACCACTTATAATGATTGCTCCTTCTAAAGAAGTCAGGCATAAATGTGAACACCAAACTGGAGATCACATCTTTCACTGTAAGTTGCGTAAGTTGTCATACAACATACTATATGGGGGAGAACAATTTTCACCAATCAAATCGTCACTTCTATATATTAAAAGAATGAACTACAGTATGTATGTTTACCCCTTTTTACATAAAAATAGCCAAGAAATGTAGCAGAGAAGTAAATGTACCATTGAAAGATGGGAGCTTGTATACCCTCTCAGTCATCTCGACTGCAACTCCATGAGGAACACGGAATATCCCAGACCTTGACATGGCAGTGATCCCTTGACCAATATACAAACCCTTTCTTTCTTCATAATGTGCATCTGCAACAATTGGATTTGATAGCTTTATGTGTGTGACTTTTGGCTGGGGAAAACAACCTTGCACTTCAAACTGAAAGAGTGACTACATACGTGCCACCTATTCCAAAGCATAACATACATGAAGTATAGAAAAAGAGTTTTTGCAGTTTATCAATAAGCTATCAAAAATGATTGAAAATTTTCAGTTAAAAAGCTTGCCTGACTGCAATCCCTGTAAAACAGTTCCTCGTGTTATACCAACAGTCCAACCACCATCCTCAGCAGGCTGTTCAATAGCGACTGATACTGCAACCTTTTCACCCTTTTCAACATGTGAGCTGCAAGCTAAAACTCCTGGGACGTACACCTGAATATTAAGAAAATGAAAAGGAAAGCTAAAATATAGGCAAATTTTGCTATAGGACACCCAAAAAATGTGTAATTAGCTGTAGGGCACCGTAAAGACGCGAATTTGTCCAAGCACACTCCAAAAGTATAGTAATTTGCTACAGGATACTGGACGCATTAAAATATAATGTCCACCTAATTGATGAGAGAAACCACATAAATTGACAGATTTGCCCTTATCTTCTTCTCCCTTCTCCCGGTGTTCTTCCAACGCTCCTCTTGCACGTGCAAATTGTCATGAGCCCCTCGCCTGCTGCCGCCTCTCCCTCATCTGCCTCACCATGCTCGCCGCCTCATCGCTGTCTAGCAACACCCGCTCGTGCCTCATCAGCAGCGGCAGCCTCCCGCCATCGTCGCCAGCCACCATCTGCCACTGGAACCGCGCCGCCCACAGGCTACTCGACCCCAAAGCGGCCGACGACGCGCCGCTGGACGCCCCACTCGATGATGAGTACGCCGTGGACTCCCCCGAGCAGCAGGACGACGCTTCCTCCTCCTCCTCCTAGCCGCGCACAACGGACGGCAGCGACGCGGACGCCAAGGTAGACGTCAGGTGGGGTAGGCCTCTCGCAGGCAGGGTGTGCATACCCCCACGCCAGCACCTTGCACCCTCCACCTTGCACCCTCCAGTGTCAGAAGAAGACCGGGAAAAGGGAGAGGAAGATAAGGGCAAAATTGTCATTTTATGTGGTTTCTCTCTTATCAATTGGATGGATATTATATTTTAATGCGTCCAGTGTCCTACAGGAAATTACCACACTTTTGGAGTGTTATGAGGCAAATTCACGTCATTATGGTGTCCCACAGCTAATTACACATTTTTTGGGTGTCCTGTAGCAAATTTTGCCTAAAATATAAGGGAGTGTGGTCTAGTAGCATGAACTGGCAACAAGCATGCAAGATAGCACCTGGAACTAAAGTGTTCATATTTTACAAATCCAAAAGGAAAAGGTAAAAGACAATCAGCAACATGTTGAAATGAAACGCAGAAAAGCATTATTTACAACAAGAAGAATAAGGTATTGAAGGCTACAAGTCACCAATCAGTCCAACATCAAGTACCGCGGTGAACTAATACACGTATTGCACTCCCAATGCGCCACCATGGCAAGCTCCATACAATTAAATGGGTGTGCCACGTAGGATTTGAGGTGATGTAGCAAAGAATTAGAATTACAGAATGATCAATGGAAAGTTGGAAAGAACTCATTCTCCTATCCTAAGACTAGCCATCTTTTGGTGCATCTCGACATAATGCACATACAAAAGCACACAAACACACATACATAAGAAAACATACCTGGGCTCCTCTAAGAACCGATTCTGCACATTTTCGACTTACAATCACTTCCTTAATAGATTGGTCAGGTTGGCTATCGTAACGCAGTGCATGTGGTCCTGAACCTTGTACAAACAAAACGTTATCAAGGCCAGAATATGGGCACTTATGCACCATAGAACTCCCTTCATGTGCTTGCTCTCCACCATTCTGCTGACCAATCTCCAAACCATTAATTCCACCACAGAGTCCATTTTGATCTACCAAATTCATCAGTTTGTGCATGACAGCATCAGTGGAGGACTTCAGAGTATTGACACGAATACAAGAGTAACAAGAAGGATGCCTAATCAAGAAAGTAATAGTTAGTAATAAAATTAACACTATTTACTTGATGGAAACTAGCATGAAACTGCAGAACTGGCTCAATCTCTATTTGACCATTTTGGTCAAATCAGCAAGAATTTCAGTCTTTCACTGATCTGTAGTTAGTAACTACAGAGTAGGTGAGCACAGCAAAATAATCTTTATAGTAGACATGCAAGAACAAAGAGAATCCAATAACAAGGTGAGCAAGCTAAAGATTGTTGTTTCCAATATCACAGAAGCCTCTTCATTTTCATTTTCATCTCTTCCATGGAATGGAAAACCATGTTTCTTTATTTACATTGAAAAAGGAAGCTAAATGTCAATCATGGAACCAGATAAGTCAACAACCAATAAGAGTCTTTAGCTAAGAGTCGAAGTTATCATTTTCTAGGAAAAGAAAACACTAATAGATTGACACATTGCTGCTCCAATATATTACTCCTTGAATCATTTTCTCCAGCCTAAACATTTGTATTATTCACCACCCTGGAACCACAGAGGATTTATCGCTGAGTAAACCCAATCAAGTAGATGCGTGCACTTTTGTTCATACACAAATCATTTGCTTGAGTATTAAGACATTGTCCTTAAAAGCTGAAAATTCAGAACAAGAAAATAGCAACTGCAAGTACCAGAACTGATTGAAACATGGTACATTTGATTACGATGGCATAATCCACCAAATCTAGAAATGGTGTCTGTGATGGATGTGTTGATTAGCATGAAATTTTGGAGAAAAAGAATGGAGAACAAGTAAAAACAATCCAGCAAATGGGTGCAAACTTCGCAAAAGCTAAATCTATATCCTTCGCTAACCCAATGGTAGTAGCACTGAGTGGTTATTCCCTTTTGTTTAAAAGTGATAAGAGATGTTGGTCAAATGATGGGTCATATATATAATAATTACGGCCAACAAATCAATATTCTGTGCTATCAGCACTATATAGCCTGATAGCCAGAAGATTCTCAGGCACTAGTTCAAACTTTTTTGCATGACAACTATTTGAAAAATGCCAATTCAAAAGAACTTTTTTGGAAAGTTGAAACAAGTATAAATAATCATGAGACAGCATTTACAGTTATGCAGTGTTCATTTTTTGAAGGGAAGCTGGTATTTGCTCCATTTGCTAATTGTAACTGCATTGTCACATCAATTCGAATCATACTTAATTTGGCTAGCTCCAGAATCTAGCATGGTTTAGCTTGATTGAACTCCGCTCGAGTAATCATTTTACTGAACCAGTTACAGGCTAACATAACAGCCAATCCCTTTCTTATTAATCAGAGCAGCTGTTCGGGTAGAATTTGCTCCAAGTTCCCTAAACTGAGAAAACAAAGTACAAAAAACAATGGCTGCTCTGGCCAGGACCAAGCACGCACAAAATTTTGGAGCTGCACGCAACAGAATTTGCTCCAACTTGTCCTAAACTGAGAAATCAACAAACTACACCAAGACACTAAATGACCTACTAAAAGTTAAGGCAAGGCACCCAATGAATAGTATAGTAGGAATCAAGCAAGAGGGAGAAGGGGCAGCTCACGCGAGGGCTTCGGAGATCCGGGCGAAGCGGTCGCGGCCGTACGCGGCGGCGAAATACTCCTCGATCTCCGGCTGCCACCGCAGCCTCGGGCTGTACGTGTACCGGCCCGCGTCAGCCGCCGCCGTGGGGGAGGCGGAGGCCGATGAATCCATCTGCGGCTGCGGCGGGAGGGCTCCTCGAACCGATTGCGCGCAGAAGGAGGATACGGAATGGGGAGCGAAGGGAGGAAATGGGAGCGCGAGAGGGGCGGCGCGGCGGGGAGCTAGAGTTGAACGCAGGGAGACGACGCCCAACGCTTCTGGGGTTTGTGAGGGTTTCTACTGCCTGTTTGGTTGGCACACCTTAGTTCGTGTTCTTTCTCATATTTTCCCACCTATTACTCCCTCGTTTTGCATGTATACATTTTCAAGGTGATAAACGATATATTTTTTATAAAAAAATTTAAAAAAAGTTACTTTAAAAAATCATATTATTTTATCTTTCAAATTTTTAGCTAATATTTAATTAATCACGCGCTATGCCTCATCGTTTTTGTGCGGGAAGGTGGAGGTAGGAACACCTTCCGAACGCAGCCAGTTAACGGCAAATTTTGACATTTTTTCGATGGTTAAGACTGAATCAAAGGAAGGATTAACGTCGTTATTGTAGTTAATTCGGTTGGAAAGTTTGTTTGGTTTTGTATAAGCTTTCGAGATAAAGAAATGTTTAGTTTGATTTTTATTTCAATAGATAGAGTCCTGAGCTGATGGTGTCGTGTTAGGATCGGACTCAGATTAGTTTTTTTATAAGATAGCCGATAGGACTGAGTCAGACTTGTATCTACCTGAGAATATAAATTGCGTGCTTAAAGTTTTTTTTAAAACAACAATAGTTCAATACATAACTTTGTAGGATCGAATGCCCAACTAAAAGCCAACCAGAGGGAGGTGAATGGTTGAGTACCCCAAAAACAAAGTTTTAGCGGAAATAAACTTTACCTCTATTTTCTGACGCCCGCCGGTCTGACCGCCAATGAACTTGCGGTCTAACCGGAAAGTAGGCGCGGTCTGACCGCCGTAGTGTCTACGGTCTGACCGGTTAGCAGATTCGAAATACGCCGCCGCACGAGGAAGAAGAAGACACAAAGAATTCTCAAGAAGATTGATCTTTATTAAAACTCTGTGTTTACAAAGTGCAAACAAAGCACTCCTCACAAAATCTCAATCTAAACTTGAAACCCTAACTTGAGAAACTCTAAAACTCGAACTCAAAATCGATACGGAGAGGCCACGCCTCCCTCACTATTTATACACAAAATCGGCCAAGAGCCATGAATCCTACTCATACAAGAAGCCCTAATCCATTAGGAAACCTTCTCGTACAAGAAACAAACTATACATAAACCAACCGTAACAATCCCGATTTTCCTAAAACCGAAATTCCGCTTTCCATACGCAACAATATCTCCATTGTATGCCATATGAAAACTTTCAATCATGTGCACTAATCTCTACCCTTGACATCCCGCATGATCCTCATCTCGAACGTCACCTTATCTCCAAGTTGACTCCGACTCGATCACCGACGATACTTTTCCGAGGCGTAAAGAATACGCACACAATTAAATAAAGAATACCATATCCGAGCACAAGCTATCCAAACTTGACTCATTGTTAGCATAAACAACCAGACACGTGCATAGGAACACGAAACTTCCATGTATGTATAAGGAAACAAACCAAAATCAAAACCGAAGCGAAATCGGCAACTTAGTCGGGCTCAGCTCGGCGAGTCCGACCATGAAACAGCTGCCGGTCGACCGCCAAAACACCTCCGGTCAGACCGACAGAACATGCCCGGTCAGGCCGGCTGTGGCAGCCGACTGAAAACTGTTCATCGTCCGAAAATTCAACTCTTTCAAAAACAAAACACTCAAACCAATAAATCCCAAATACCAATTGTTCATCATTAAATAACTAATCAAACACACTTTGATTTTACAATCTCCCCTTGATGAACACATTGGCAAACAAAATAAAAGAGTTGTTTTGGTGTTTGAAAAGTTAAAAACAAAAATGATAAAAAGCATTGAAGAGCTCAAAAATCAAAGAAAAATTTCTCCCCCTTTTGAAAAGAAAGAAAATCCTTTGACCCCAAAAAAAACTTGCACTTTTGATTGCACTTTTGTTGCAAATATTCTCCCAAACAACATTATTTTCTCCCCCTTTTACAATGAATTCATCAAGCATAGGAATTATGTTTATGAATGTTGAAGAGCTTAGCACCATACATAAAGCAAGTCAAGTCATGTGTGGCAATAATAAGAAGATAAATTTATCAATTAGATAGCAAATATGCATTAAAGTAAAATCATGAATCAAATATTTTATAATTAAGAGCAATAACACAATAAAATTCATGAATTTCAATGATTTATAATGCAACATCTTTACAAGCACATAGGTTGAAAGATAAACCCAAATATATATACCTATTGCAATTTTTATTCTTTCTCAAATATACCTTTTTGCACATATAATTCAAGAGAAAAACTTTTTCATATTGATTTGAGCCATATTTGTTGCTCATATTTTTTTCTCTCTATTATTCCAAGTACGTCCTTGTCGTCAAGACTGTTTCCAAGGATTCGGTACTCATTATTTTTGCTCACATCGAATACGTCCTTGTCGTCAAGACTGTTTCCAAGGATTCGGTATTCATTTTTTTCTCTCATAGATAATATTTTATTCTCTTTTCACAATGAGCAATTTTAAGTAATTTGAGGAATATTAAAGCAACATAATATATATATATAAGCATTTAAAATCCAACACAAGTACGAGTATCAACATTGCATATTTCTTTAATTCAAGTATTGTGTTAAAGTGTCATGCATTATTTCTCTTAAGTATAAAATTTAGATCACATAAAAATACTAGAATACATATAAGCTATGCTAGTGACAAATAAATCTTCATAATATTGCTAGCATGCACATGATCAACAATATGTATGGATAAAGCTCTCTTTTTCAATTTAGTTTAACCATGTAGCTTGATAAATCAAAGAGCACAAAACCTCCCCCTCAAAACATGCCAAAAGGATGAATGATTCCCAATTCCCCTCGAAGAAAAGCAAAGCGAGAAGAATCAAACACGAATGCATAGGAACACGAAACTTCTATGTATGTATAAGGAAACAAACCGAAATCAAAACCGAAACGAAATCGGCAACTCAGGGCTCGGCTTCTGCGGTCGACCGCAGAAACCTGCCTGGGTCGATCGCCAAAACACCTCCGGTCGACCGAGAACATGCCCGGCCGACGGGCCAGTGTGTACCAACGATCAGCCCCATGCTCATCGTTCGAAAATTCAACTCTTTCAAAAACAAAACACTCAAACCAATAAATCCCAAATACCAATTGTTCATCATTAAATAACTAATCAAACACACTTTGATTTTACAAACTTTTCGAGCATCGTCACCCTAGTTTTAGTTTTCGACGAGTTCTTGTTTTTGAGTTTGGGTTGCATCTGTTTCGAACTTCAGCAAGAAAGTAAGTATCGTCAACTTATCTTGTATTGGAGGAATTAGTACTTTCCCGGTTTAGTCCGATATACTCATTCATCCTTTACTTGTGTCGTCTATTCGATATATCGGCTTATGTGTAGATTGGTTTGCTTTCTTTACTTGATCTGTTATATCAATCATCTTATGCTAAATCTATTGGCTAGTTTAAATCCATCAAAGCTTTTATCAATCCTACATTGTCTCGGTTAGGTCTGATCTACTAGGTTGTTAATTTTTGCATAATGTTTTATCGGAGTTTTAGCCGATAAGTTATCTGTTTTGTTACTTAAGTACTATATCAGCCAACGTTTAGATCCGTATAATTATTTATCTAGCCGATTCTTATTAATATCAATCTTATATTATCTCGGTTAAGTCCGATCTATCAAGATTGCTTTTAATAAGAATCAAACCAGTGGATAATTACATGTTATCTATGCGTAGTCGATATTAGTTTGTTTTTAAGTTCTATTCATGCATTATTGATCATTGTACTACATCGACTAATATTCAAAATCATATAATTGCTTGGTATTCATCTTTATTAAATTCAATCTTATACTGGCTTAATTGAGTCCGATCTATCAAGATTGTCTTTAATAAAGAAAGTATGTTAAAAAAATTATATTTCATCTTGTTTCAGCCGATGCATGCTTACTCCACATTTAAATTCCATCGGTTATAGCTGTTGATCCAAAATCCATCAGCATCGGCTGGGTGCATGATACTATATTGGTCCTTCGGCCGATTGGCTATCGTATTTTAACCTATTTTATTTGTTTATCTTGTTAGTTGTATGATCAAACTAACTGGTACGTCTAAAACCCGATTTGATTGGACTTGCACTAGAGTTAAGCAGAATTCTTAGACCTTTGTGTGAACAATGTAATTCACATCAATACGCTTTTTGGCACGCTCGGTGGGATGATTCTTTTCATCATGACCCATAAACAAGAGGACATAATCCTAGTCAGAATAGAGAGGTTAACAAATGAACTGAAGGCCCAGCTGGAACAGACAATGCAGGAATACCAGAAGTTATGCTTGGAATCTTTTAATATGACTCGGCAAGGGCCAATTCAAAAGACTTAGTTTCCCAAGCCGATATTGGTAGGAGAGGGAAGTGGGAGTCCTTCCAAACTTCCAAGCCATCCATAGATTCCACCTCCTCGCAATGCTACTTTTCAAGAAATTGTGAATGAAGCTATGCACCATGCTTTGATCAATCAGTCTAGAGTATTGGTAAATACGTTACGAAATTTGATCAAAAAGACTATTGATGGATCTATAGCTCGGAAACATTATAAGGGACATGTATATTTTCCTAGGAACACATCTCCTAATCTTAGGTTGATAAAGACAGAGTTTCAAAGCCCAACTTATGGAATAGTGAAAGATATAGATCCAAGTTGAATATCTCCCAGCAAAGTTCCTGCTCAAGAGGTACCGGCTAGATACCATAGGGTTACTTACTATAGGGGGCAGCCACAACAGCAACAATATAGGGGCAACTTCAACATATCAAACAGAACCACCTCATCGGTATTGGCAAGCATCAACCTGTCAATATTAGCAAGAAGAGCCTAATCAATATCAGCCAGATGGAGCTTATCGATATTAGCAAGACAAAGGGCAATATTGGCCTCAGAGAAATCAGTATGCCCAAGGACCTGTGCAGCATCAGCACATGGATAATAGGAATGAGGAGTGGGTCGATAGGATTGCTGAGATTATGAGGGAACAATTTGGTTTGAAGTCTAAGGATCAAATTATTATTTATCGTTGGCTATATCTCGAGTATTTTGATAGGGTTCCATTGCCTAACCGATATAGGGTTCAGGATTTCTCAAAATTCTTAGGACAGGATAATATTTCAACAGTTAAACACAATAGTGTTTTTAGGTCAGTGTGGTGAAGCATCGGCTGAAGAAGCTTTGAGATTTTTCACATTATCATTGTCTAGATCGGCTTTCACATGGTTTTTGTCTTTGCCGTTAAATTCTATTAGGAGTTGGGCTAATCTGGAGAAATAGTTTCATAAGTATTTATTTGCCAGTGTCTAGGAGATGAAGCTCACAGATTTGACATCAATTAGGTAGCGATCCATTTCCAAGTATATTCAGAGGTTCCCTGATGTTCGTAGCCGATGCTATAGCTTGAACTTGAACGATGCACAGTTCGTACATTTGGCTTTTCAGTGTTTGTTGGGGCCTATTAGGGAAAAGTTTTCTTCACAAGATTTTGAGAGCCTATCTCATCTTGTGCAGAAGGTGTTGGCTCATGAGCAACGATTTCAGGAAGCTACGAAAGAAAAGTTTGCAAAAAGGATCAATAATGTTTATGGTTCCAACTTAGATTCAGATCAAGATGGAGATCCCAAAATCGGCTTGGAGGAGTGGTCTAGGAATAAGAAGATGATTGCTTGCCCTTGGGTAAAGGATGCCGGAAGGAGAGAAAATATGATTTTGATATCAATAAAGTCAATAGAATATTTGATTTCCTTTTGTAGGAAAAGCGGATTTAGTTGCCACATAATCATGTTATTCCATCGACTGATGAGTTGAAGAAAAGGAAATATTGTAAATGACATAATTCGAATTCTCATCATACAAATGAATGCAAGGTGTTTAGGCAATAGATTCAATCGGCTATGGAGCAAGGCAAAATCAAGTTGATGAACATCTTTTTATAGTGAACATGGTTTATGCAAGAAGATCAGATGATAAAGCTGATAGAAGAAGCCATAAGACTTATGGGAATTCAAAGACTAGTGCATCGGATATGATTGAGAGATATAAGAAAAAGCAAGGAAAAAGAGTGCAAAGATATTATGAAGAAAAAGAGTGTCGATACAACCCACACTGGGATTGTGAATTTTTTTCAATTTTGCTGGAATCAAGGGATGAGATTGCCATCAATTAAAGGTTACCCAGAGTACAGTAATAAGGGATTAGAATATTATTATGGGAGTTGTTCTTATCGATCTATTCAAAATGGTCAGGATCAACCATTGAGGAAGATATCAGTTCATCAACATTTACGGCCAATTCATCAAGATTATTTCAAAGATGAGGAGTTTAATCAGGGAGAAAGGTACATAATACCCAGTGCACCTGAGTGGAATTTTTACAAAAAACCAAAAAAGAAGGGTCCAACGATTAAGGCATCGAGAGCAAACGCACGGAGCACATGAAGAAGTTGATCATCAGCCAAGGAAAATAAGAATGAGGGGCGTGTCAAGGCCAAAGCCGATGAAGTAGTAAATATAGTTCCAATCAATATGGTTTCATGTTGCTTGTGGAATATAAGGCATCTGCTTTAGATGACGAAGGGCATGAAGAATCTATGTCACAATTAATCTTAACCCCAGAACAAGTTGTGTTTGAAAAACCTGATGAAACAGAGCATTGGCATCTTAGGCCTTTATATATTAAGGGTTTTGTTAATGGGAAGCCAATGTCAAAGATGTTAGTTGATGCTGGAGCAGCGATGAACTTGATGCCTTATGCTACCTATCAAAAGCTTGAAAAGACTCTAGAAGATCTCATCAAGATGAATATGATTTTGAAATATTTTGATGGGAATACATCGGAGGCAAAAGGGGTGTTAAACATCAAGTTGACTGTTGGCAGCAAAACTATTCCTACTACATTCTTTGTGATTGATGGAAAATAGTCTTATATCTTACTGCTTAGTAGGGATTGGATTCATGCTAATTATTGTGTTTCGTCAACAATGCATCAAAGTTTGGTTCAATGGCAAGGATATCAGATAGAAATCGTGGTAGTCGACAGGTCTGTCAATGTTGCTATAGCTGATTTATCTATTTGGGAGATGGAGGGGATTGATTATTTATCTAGCAAAACTTGGAAAGGCAGTTTCTTAAAAGTGTTCGATTGTGATATACAACCAATCAATGATGGAGAAGCCCAACCATTACTCTGAGGACATTGTGGATAATATTGAGGGGAAATTAGGGCAGGGTTTGATGTCGGCCAATGAATTGGTAGGAGTAGATATTGGACCAGATGATAGGCCAATGCCGACATTTTTAAGTGCCAATTTGCCTTTTGAATTCAAAAAGGACTTAATAGAATTATTGAAACAATATAGAGATTTCTTTGCTTGGGAATATCATGATATGCCAGGACTTAGCCGAGCGATTGTGGAACATCGTCTACCCATTAAGCTAGGATATCGACCTTTTAAACAGCCACCAAGGCGATTCAAGCCAGAGATGTATGATGCTATTAAGGCAGAGATTACCAGGCTTTATGATGCTAAATTTATTAGGCCTTGCTGATATGTTGGCGAGTTTCTAATATAGTACAAGTATTAAAAAATGGAAAGCTAAAGGTTTGTGTTGATTTTCGAGATATGAACAAAGCTACTCCCAAAGATGAGTATATGATGCCAATTGCTGATTTGTTGGTTGATGCAGCCTTTGGACACAAGATAATCAGTTTTATGGATGACAATGCAGGATATAATCAAATTTTTATGGCTGAAGAGGATATTCCGAAGACTGCATTTAGGTGTCATGGGCAATCGACTTGTATGAGTGGGTAGTTATGACTTTTGGACTCAAAAGTGATGGTGCTACATACCAGAGAGCTATGAATTATATTTTTCATGATCTCATCGGTTTATTGGTGAAAATTTATATAGATGATGTGATCGTAAAGTCAAAGAATGTTGATGGGCATTTAGCCGATTTACAAAAAGTGTTTGAGAGAATGAGACAATATGGATTGAAGATGAATCCAAACAAGTGTGCTTTTGGTGTATCAACTGGACAATTTTTGAGTTTTATTGTTCATGAAAGAGGAATTGAAATTAGCCAAAAGGAGTATCTACGCTATCAGGAATATAGAGCCCCCAGATAATAAGACAAAGCTGCAATCTTTGATCAACAAGATTAATTTTGTTAGGAGATTTATTTTGAATTTGTCAGGAAGAATAGAACCGTTTACTCCGTTATTACGACTAAGGGCCGATCAAGAGTTTGTTTTGGGGGGGATAATCAACATAAGGCGTTAGACGAGATTAAAGGTTATTTAAGTTCTCCTCCAGTATTAGTGCTGCCACAGAAAGGGGTGTCGTTTAAATTACATCTACCGACCGATGAGAAGTCTATCGGGTCAGTTTTGATTCACGAGCTTGAAGGCGAGGAAACGATTATATTTTATCTTAGTAGAAGGCTTTTTTATGCAGAAACAAGGTATACCCCGGTGGATAAGTTGTGTTTATGCTTGTATTTCTCGTGTACAAAGTTAAGGCATTATTTAGTATCGAATAAGTGCACGATAGTTTGCAAAGCGGATGTGATATGATATATGCTATCGGCTCTAGTGTTGAAAGGAAGAGTTGAGAATTGGATTTTTGCCTTAATAGAATTTGATCTTCGGTATGAATTGGCTAAAGTAGTCAAGGGGCAAGCGATAGCTGATTTTGTGGTACAACATCTTGATGATTCTATTGGTTATGTGGAGCCGATGCCTTGGACATTATTCTTTGATGAATTGGATTATACCTATGGATGTGACATCGGATTGGTAATTATTTTGCCTTGGGAGGCAAGTTTTGATTTTGCATTTAAAAGTAAGTCATATTATACCAACAATCAAGTGGAATATGAGGTAGCACTTAAAGGGTTGCAGGTATTGAAAGAGGTTAAAGCCGATGTAATAGAGATTGTTGGGGATACATTATTGGTTATTAAGCATTTATGTAGGGAATATGAGTGTGAGGATGAAATTTTATGGGTGTATCATGAGAAATGCCAAGAGTTCATGGAGAATTTTAAGATTATATCGATGAAACATATTCCTAGAGAACAGAATATTAAAGCCAATGATCTTGCTCAGGGAGCATCGGGTTATAAGCCAATAGTGAAAGATCTAGAAGTGGAAGTTGCTAATGTTGATGCTAATGATTGGAGGAGTGAAATTATTGCTAATTTAAAGAATCCATCTCAATCTACATCAAGAAGGTTGAAATATAAGGCTCTTAAGTATGTGTTGCTTAATGATGATTTATATTATTGGACGATTGATGGTGTTTTGCTTAGATGTTTGAATTTGGAGGAAGGTAGTTATGTGTGAAGATCATGAAGGAATTTGTGGGACACATCAATCGGCTCATAAAATGAGATGGTTGTCGCAAGTGGGGTATTTTTGATCGACAATGCTGATTGTTTTAGGTACTATAAGGGGTATCAAGACTGTCATAAAATTTGGAGCTATTTAGAGAGCACCAACATCGGCTATGAACCCAATCATAAAACCATGGCCGTTCAGAGGATGGGGTATTGATATGATCGGCCAGATTAATCCTCCATCAAGTAAGGGGCATAAATACATATTGGTGGAAACTAATTATTTTAGAAAGTGGGTTGAAGTGGTTCCTCGAAAAAAGGTTGATGCTAAGGATGCAATTGAGTTTATTAAGGGACACATAATTTATCAGTTTGGGATTCCTCGGACTATAACAATTGATCAGGGATATATATTTCTGCCCGATGAATTTTGGAGGTTTGCCGCTAGTATAGGTATCAAGCTATTAAATTCCTCTCCATATTATTCTTAGGCTAATGGACAAGCAAAGGTGTCTATCAAAAGTTTGATCAAGTTAATTAAGCGAAAAATGATGAGCAACCAAGGAAGTGGCACACTATGTTAGCTTATTCATTATAGACCTATTGGATGGCATGGCATGTCATGGAGCTACTCAAGTACCACCTTATCAGTTGGTTTATGGGCACGAAGCTATTTTTCCATGGGAAACTAACATCGGCTCTAGAAGAATTTCATTATAGGATCAATTGATAGCCAATGAATATTATAATTTGATGACTAATGAATTGGAAGATTAGGCCCAAGGTCAGCTATGCATGCTTGAGAAGATTAAAAGAGAGAAAGAAAGGATTTCAAGGCATTATAATAAAAAAAGTGGTGACAAAGTCTTCTGAAGAAGGGGAGTTGGTTTGGAAGTCAATTTTGCCGATAGTGACAAGAGATAATAAGTTTGGAAAATGATTACCTAATTGGGAAGGGCCCTATTGGATACATCATTATGTGTCGTGCAATGCTTATATTCTTGAAGGCCTTGATGGAGAAGTATTTGGGAAAGTGCTTAACGAGAAGCATTTAAAGAAATATTATCCTAGTTTTGGATTAATCGTAATCAGTTGGACGATAGTCGATTTATGTTATAGCTAATGTAATAAGCATCGCCTCAAGACAGCCAATATAAATATCGCCCTTAGAGCAAATGAGTAAAAGTGTGAGATTTAAGCGAAAGGCAACTTGGCGCTGATAGATATATTACAAGACTTGTTCATTGTCAGAGTTGTCAGGCAAAAGTGTTTCAAATGCATGTTCATTACATCAATCCAGGAACTTGTGGATTGTCGATATCGCTCGCAGGCGAATTTGATCAACTTCTTCGATGTTGCGAGCATCTTCGGCATCAGTTCCTGGGATTGGCTTGATGTTCTTGCGTTGGGTAGCCACTTGGTGAATTGATGCTTTCAATTTGGCCCGTTGGTCGTCAATAGCTTTGGGAAGATCAGCAAGCTTTTGTTTTTAGAAGCCAAGTTTTTACGAGTTTGCTCAAGGCAAGCCATCAGATTGGCTTGTAACATCTTCCGTTCTTCGATATGTGTCCTGGTGTTTTCTGTAGTGGCGATCAGTTCATCAAGTTTGTCTTTATCTACTTGGGCCACTTGCCGATCAATTTGCAAGGTTGCTTCTGAAGACCGCAGGTTGACACGATCAACCATACGTTGACGAGATCGCAAGACCTACAGCCGATGTGCTTCTAAGAAAGCTGCAGGGGTCAGAGCATCGATAAGCTCATCAATCAGTTGGTCCTGGATTTTGTTAACTCTACTTCTGATCGGACCGACATTTTCGACTAGGGTTTCAATGGAGGTGTTTAGCCAATTGACAACCTCCAAGAGTTGATTATTGAGTGTATCAGGCAGAGGAGAGGTTGCTTTGCTGATGATTTTGTCATTGTCATCACCGAAATACTGGCAAATATCAAAGGAGAATAGATCGGCTATATTATGCATCTTGGGAATCAAAGTTAGAAGTGAAATTGGTTAAGCATAAAGCGATCAACACAAAAGATGTTTACCGGAATAATTGGTGTAGCGTCGGCTTGAGCTTGTTCATATTATGATAGCTTCTTTAAGGGTGCATTCACTGGAAGGCGATGCCGATTGATGAGGAGAAGCCAATTTTTCTAGGAACTGAGATTAAGGAAGTGTTAGCAAAAGGAATCATGATCAAGAGGATCGTGAAGGGTTTACCGATGCGAGAGTTACAACAGTTGGGGTTGCGTGTTTTTGTGCTTGATCAGAGTCTGTTTCGCTTAGTTGATCCGCAACAGTATCAATTTCTGCATCCAAGGCAATATCTGTAATAGTTCTCGGTGCGTCTACATTGGAAATTTCTTCTATTTCTTCTCTAGTCGTATCGATGGCTTCTTCCATCTCTTCTTCAGCTACGGCTTAATCCATGATAGCTTCAAACTCTGGATCGAGTTTGGGGAGTTCTTCAACTGCACTGGTGGAGCCGATTGCTTGTTTCTTCTTGTGGCCCAGGAGGAAAGAAGATTTCTTTCTTTTGCCTTTTGGTTTTTGGATCGGCTCTCAGATTGTTCCCTGCAGCAAGGATGATGATGGAGGGGCACCGACACCAAGGTTTGGGTTAGCTGATCTTAGGGCATATTCAATCAGAAGACCGCTTCGACTAATTGTGGGGGCATCAATATCGACGATCTGAAAAAATGAGAAAGGATGTTGTTAGTACACATGTGTCTTGAAGGGTTAAGAGATTATAATAAGTAAATACCTCTTGATTGGATTCAACATAATCGGGACCAAGGATTGAGAAATATGTGGCCACTGCTGTGTTGAAGAGGTGTTTCTTCCATTGACCCCACATCGGGACCAGAGTTTTGAGTCCGATGTGTGATTGTCTAAATCTTTGAGGTTGCCCAGAGAGGTGGTTCGATCAGCATCAGGCGATCAAATTCTAAAGTGCTTGCCACAGGTCCTCTGGCTTGGCTCTTACTGATGAAGTGGAGGTCGATTCGGAGTTGGCTGAATCCAAGTTGACGAGCAGAAACCGATGGATGCTAGAATTCATACGAAGTATGAGAAGTGTGCCCGATAGAAACGCCGATTGGAGGATGCATGACATAATCGATGCAATAAAGATATCCCTGCTTATGTTATCAGAGTTGATGTTGTTCAATCGCAAGGTGGAAGGGAGCTCGAACTCATTGGCCTCTTCATAAGCATACACAGTCGTTAAGTACCACTCCGACCGTCATAGACCTCGGGAATAAAAAGGAGTTAGCATCTCTTGCATGCCTATAGATTTAGAATTAATAAAGTTCCACATGTCCTTGGAGATTATGTGAATGTAGGTACTCATATGAATAAAGGAAGTGAAAGCATGCTCGCGTGGCAAAAAAACACAACTCCGATCAATCGACGCTCGCCATGTCAGCATCCCACAGATTGGACGGTACACAAGTCAAGTGAAACCAACTCAAAGTGGGGCCAAACACCTGGGATCCACCATAAGGGCCCACCTGTAAGCCACTGGAGAAAGTCGGTGGGGATTGGACGAGTTAGGGAGTCGGCCGAACTAGGGTTCGGCCGAACCACCCTCAGCTCCAATCCATCCCCACCTTCCAAGTGGATGATCCAGATAAAGCCCCAATAATGGTTGTGCAAGTTTGGTGGTTACAAACCGACTCTACAACCGTCATTCGGAGGTTATAAAAGGGGAGCTTCACTTCACTTTCAACACACACCACAAGAAGTAGTTTCAAAATTTCACTCTTAGTCTCTAGGCTAGTGGAGTTAGGAGTTAGGTTAGAGCTTCTACTTGGTTCCGAGTCGTCTTCGAAGAGTCAGGTATGGCTTCTGTATCTTTCTTACTATGTATGACTTTGCAAAATATAATATATTTATCTTCTCCTATAATTGAGTATGGTTCATATCCTACTTGCTTAGATATATGTCCCATCTATAGTTTATATGATAATTATAACATGGTTAGACGAGTAACTCTACTGCCACGGTCACGGTCCAATATGCATTTAGGATGTAGGTGTGCTCTTGCCTTAGTCATTGGCGTCCTTGGAGGCAAGAGTATATGAGGCAATGTAAGCATGGTGCTTAGATTGTTCCATAGACATTTGTTATGGTCATATCTCATAGGTTGTAGAGGTAGGTGATAGGTGGTGACAGCCCTGTCGATCCTTCGTAATCCTCCACATTCGGCTATGGCATAGGGCGGACGGTAAGAAATCGTCTTTGGTGGCAGGCCGAGCCACTAGAGGTAGTACCCTCATAGTCCTGGGAGCATAGAACTGGTAACTAACCATGAATGTAATTGTTTGTATAATCTATACAACTATATATTAAAAGTACATTAGGAACCTAGCTCTAACACTATACTCTCCACTTAACATTAGTGTACTATTTGGACTCTTCTGTGTGTGTCACACTATCAAATTATCCATACCTCTTACTCCTACCTAGACTTTGGCAACTCAACTATAACATATGAATATTCATCGTAACTTAATATTCTCTTCTAGACCACCGTCTTCCTTTGGGATAAAATAAATGCGATACCCCGGAATACTCTAGGGTAAAATGCTATAACAGTATATCCGTGTGCTTACGGATTTATCTGTGAACATAAGAAATACCAACAAGCATTTCTGGCATCGTTGCTGAGGAAGACATTGGTCTAAGAAAAAATATTAAGTACATGTATATTGATATGGTTATAGTTGACTTACCTTTGCTCTACAGGCTTACCTTGGTCTTTTTTCTCTTCTATTTGAAAACAGGCTAGTGTATGACCAGTTTCAACTTGCCAACAAATTATAATCCAAATCCGGAAGCACTTGTAAGAAGAGTTCGACCTCGTGTCATTCCTCCTCAAGTGATCCTCTTAGCAAGAGAACTAGCGATCAAAGAACCATCAAGCTCAATGGCTCAGAAGACCCTCGGCTGCCAACGTCCTTACCGGACTGGCTATCAGCACGGGTGAGGTCGGTTTTGAAATCAAAATAGGTCTGATTACCATGGTGCAGGCTAACCCATTCTGTGGGAAAGCAAATAAGGACGCAAGCGCTCATCTCCAATCATTCCTGGAGATATTCAACACTTTCACCATCAAGGGAGTCACCCAAGATTCCATCCGACTCCGACCGTTCCTGTTCTCTCTCATTAGGAGTGCGACACAGTGGTTCTACGCGAATCGAAGTGTTGTTGACTCCTGGGATAAATGCTCCAATGCATTCCTCGCGAAGTTCTTTCCGATGGGTAAAACCAATGCCCTTCGTGGAAGAATTTCAAGCTTCCAACAGGTGTTAGATGAATCAATCCCTGAAGCATGGGAGCGCTTCCAAGAGTACATGTTGGCTTGCCCTCACCACAGGATGGATGATTGACTCATTATTCAGAATTTCTACAATGGGTTAAATAGGCTACTCGTGATCATATTGATGCTGTTGTGGGAGGAGCCTTCTTTTTATTAACCGTTGCTAACGCGACGGAGTTAATTGAGAAGATGGTTTCCAATCAAGAGTGGAGTGACGATCATCTCCAAACCCATAAGCAGGTCATGCATTTTGTTAAGGAAACATACATGCTCGCCACTAAACTGGACCTCCTATTGAAAAAACTAGATGACAAGGCCGAAGGAGTGAACCATGTTCAAGCTATTGATGCTCACATGACTTGCGAGACATACGACAACACTGGCCACTCGGGGAATAATTGCCCGAGACCCATGAAGATGCATGCTATCTAAACAAAGACAATGGGTATCGTCCACAAGGAAGCCAAGGGTGGAACCAACAACGCCCGTACTATCATGGAGGTAACAATTCTTCCCTTGCTTTTAATTCAAATCAACCCTCCTTAAAAGATCTTGTCTTAGGCTAGGCTAAGGTTAATGAAAATATTTCTAAAAGATTAGCTGCCAATGACAAGACTTTGAAAGTATCAATGCTAAGATGGAAAGTCTTTCTTCTACAATCAAAAATCAATTGAGTTTTAATAAAATGACAGAAACCAAATTAGCTCAATTGGCTGCTGCTATCCCTTCATCTGAATCGGGAAAGATTCTGGGGCAACCCGAACCTTCCCTAGAGAATGTTATTGCGGTGACCACACGAGGAGGTAAACTCACTCGTGATACCGCCAAATCCTAACAATGCAAGGAAATCAACAGAAAAAGAGAAGGAAGATGGACCGTCCAACAACAAGGATCAAGTACATTAGGGAAATACAGCTCCGCAAGAATTCCATGATACAACTCTACTGTCGTTCCCTCATCGCAACAAGAAGCCGACCATGGAGGAGCAATTTGCTCACTTTGTTGAGGTTATTCAAAAAAATCCACATCAATGTCCCTCTGTTGGATGCGATGCAAGTTCCCACTTATGCTCGCTATCTCAAGCACATCCTCAACAACAAAAGGTCGATGCCTACCACGGAGATAGTCAAATTGATGGAAGAGTGTAGCGCAACTATACTCATCCAGCTTCCTGAGAAGAAGAAAGATTTGGGTGCGCAACAATCAATTGTTCGACTGGGGCACAACAATTCGACCACGCCCTATGTGACCTTGGAGCAAGCATCAGTGTTATTCCCAAGAAGGTATTCGACCGACTGAACTACACCACTCTATCATCAACTCCTATGCGGCTGCAGTTGGCTGATTTCTTGGTCCGCTACCCGATGGAAATTGCCGAAGACATTCCAGTGAAGATTCGGGGTTGCTTCATTCCCGTTGATTGGTGCTTGACATGAATGTCGATAAGAGAACGCTGCTCATTCTTGGGTGACCGTTCCATAGCACCGCGGATGCCTGCATCGATGTGGGAGCCGGAGAAATCCGACTCCATATCAACGGAAAGGAGAAGTTCGACTTCCAACCTAGAGTGGAACAATGTTCAATGGTAAGAATCAAATATGGACCAAACACAAGGAATATCAAAGAGGTCGAAATGAAACCCCCGAAAAAGGACAGCCTCATCATGTTCATGATGAAATTCCTGAAAAAAGAGTTACCGTCACACCAAAAGAAAATCAAAACGACAGTAAGGCAGGAGGTGTCAGCTCAACCGCCACCTCCAAAGTCTGGAAAATCCTCGACCACACCAAGCAAGCCAAGGAAGACCAACGCGTCTACTTCTTCGAAACCAGGCGACACAACTTCAACATGATCGTACGGAGGAAGTCTCACTCGTCGAACTTTAAATGGGTAGTCCTTGCCTACAGGTAAATCGATATGTATCTAATATTTAATTTTCCAAATGCATGTTTAATTTCCTTGCAATTTTTTATTTCAATTTCTGCATACTAGCATGACATGTTTAATTTTTTGAATCATGCATCAAAATATCTGAACTTAGGATTTTAATAGTGAGAATTCTTGTGCACTAGTTGACAAAACTTTTCCCTTGGATTCCAAACACCAAACCTGCACATTGCTGAACTAAATGCATTATTGAACATTGGATTCTTGGGTGGGGACCAAAGTCCACCATAGTGGTTTGGCCGAACCATTATTGAGCCCACTAGTGTTCAAACTTTTGTGTGTAGCATGCTTTGATGTGTGTGTTAGGGAATCAAAACTTAGAGGGGAGAGGAACACCCCTTGGTTCGGCCGAACCAAGCGTGGGCTTTCTCTATAAAAGCCAAAGCATGTAGCTTGCTCTCCTTGCCCCAAATTAAGTTGCACCTAGTTGCTCTCAAGTTCTCTCCTCCTCTCTTGAGTTCTCATAGTGTTCTTGCTCTAAGTTCATAAAAAAATATATATCCTAAGGTTTTCTTGCATCCTAAGTTTCCTTCGCGTGTTGTCACACAAGAACGAATTGTGGTGGCAACCAAGCTCCACAAGAACGACCAACTCGGATGGCTAACTTGCTTTAAGCTAACACTTAACGCGTCTCGAGTGTTTTTATGTGTTCTTTTGCAGCTGTAGGTATGAAGAAAGGTGTCAAGCGGTTGTTCGGCGCTATGCGCAAAGCAACAGGGATGAGCTCGATCCATTCAAGCTCATCTCCATCCACCGGCTATGCACCTAGCCCGACAAGACAAGATGAATCTCAAGCCACTACATCGAGGGGAGAAGCAAGCTTCAACGCTCCACCACTCCTCTCCGATACCGACCTCGATCTAAGGGATGATAGAAAGAGAAAAGCCTACATCATTCTCAAGGACCGAGACTTTGCTCACACCCGAGCATATGGCCCGGCATTGCTCACCAAAACAAGTATGGATATTGATGTCCTTAATGTTTGGCATGCCATAGGGTGGCATAAATTTGCACATGTGGGGTCTCCTTCTTGGTTTTTCTCAACATTGTTCTGTGAACTGGGAGTCGCCACTATCAAATTTTAATAAACGTAGTTTTTGGCAAAGCATTTCAGGTGAAACTTTTTATAGTAAGCCAAGAGATAATGACATTCATAATCCTACCTTGAGGTTAATGCATAAATGGGTAGCATTTACTATCTTTCCTAGAGAAGATGTTAGGCCAATAAGAGCTGATGAATTAATGATCCTTTATGCCATGGTCAAGAAAATTAAAATCTCTCCTGTGAAAGTGATGATAAAACAATGGTTAGAACAATTTAGGATGAAAGAACCCATTGAGTGCACTTCATTAATCACTCGTATTGCATTCAATATTAGGGCCTTGGGAGATGTACAAGTCTCGTACATTACCAAACCCCACAAAATAATAGACGAGGATTATTTAGTGCAAGGTAATACTTTGAAACATAGTCCCAAGGGATCCCTCATATTTTTCTTCCCCAGATAGACGAATGAAATTCCGTTACCTAACCCGAAATATCATTTGTATAAGTGTCGGGTGCTAACCATAACTCTCCAGCCAAGAGAGATTGCTCGTAGGAGTAGTATTTCTGGCAGGGTCACAAGGAGCAGCTCAAGAAGGGCTGCTATCGAGGAGCAACCTCAACAACCTCCATAGTACACTCATCAACCGGGGTGGGTTACTACTGGATATACATCCGGTTGGGAACAACCCCCGCAGCATTATGAGGCTGGAGGTTCGTCATGGCAATAATCTAGTAGTGAACAATGGGCATAAGGACCTAGCTGGTACCATGGACAGGTCACGGAGTCATCAAGCTCCAGTAGTCTACCTCCATCTTTTGGTGCTCAACGCTCATTCTCGGCACGAGGTTTTCGTGACCAAGGATTTACGGAGATCACTCAAAGGATGGGTGAATTGGACATGAGAACCACTAAGATTCAAGATACACTCCATCAACATGTCCAAGAAACTCAGCATTGGCAGCACCAGACCAATGAACAGCTCAAGGACATCAGCTCTACACTGCAGCAAGGCCAGTCCAACCTGATGGCCTATTACCGTTTGCAAGGGTTCAACCCCTATCACGGACAGTGAGCAAGAAACAAACTTGGGGGAGGGCCTCCACTTGAGGTAACTCGTATCATTTATTTATTTATTTCTTGCATTGCATATAAAAAATAAAAAGTAAAAAATAAAATAAAAATAAAAATAATAAGGTAGCTATGCGAGGTAGGAGTGTTTAATTTCCTCAATTTGGAAATGATGAATAGTTGCTTTGTTTTAATTCTCTTTTGTGCCTAGTTTACAACTTAGCATTCTCCAAGTTTTGAGTTTATTGGCTTGGGTATACCATCTTGAAGTTGAAAACTTGTGGGTAGCAAGTGCATGATCTAAGTCTAGGTTGTTGCGGGATATGATATGGTATAGTAGAGTAGCTATGATCTTATTCTAAGTGAACCTTGAATCTGGAGATTTTATTTTCAAAAGTCAAACATGATGAGTTCCTCAATGATTATGAATTTCTACCAAAGCCATATGTTGACCACATAAAAAATCATATGCTTATGCTGCTCGTAGTCATTTTGAGTTTAGTCAAATAGTTAGACCCTTGTTAGAATTCTTTTCATGCTTTCATGATCAAGTCTGGTGCATATTCACCATAAAAGATTGCTCTTCCTCTGCATTAGAGGTTTAGCCAAAAATATACCATTCACCACCATATGCATATTTTTACTCCGGAAGTCTGCATCACCAAATAAAGACTCCAAATGATTATGATCCTTTATCCTCCTATCCATACCAAATGAGACATGAGCAAAAAGGAGATACAGAAAAATAATAGTACAAAATCATAATGCTCATAAGAGAGGAAACAAAATATTCTCGAGCATGATGAAAAAAAGTGTATTCTTAGCCATGTTCTCTAAATAAAAGATAGGGAGGAGGATCATACAAAAAGGAGTCACCAATTTATTTCCTTTTATTTCTTCCAATTCTCCACTCATATAGCCCTTTCCACATATATGCACAAACTTGATTATGGTTACATGACTAATATTCTTCTTGGATCTACTTTTTGACCTTACAAAATATTTGATGAAAGTATGCCTCATATTTTTTCCTACCTTGAGCCCCACATAAGCCTTATTAGAAGTAGGAGAAAAGAGGCAAAGCAAGGCCTCGGTAAGGAATTAAACACATTGGGTGATTTGAGAGTAACATTCAAGGAACTCTGATTTCAAATTGTTAAAAACCTCCGGATAAAAGTGAAACAAGTAATGAGGGAGTAGTACTCTTATGATCGTCATTCTATCTTTCAACCACCCAAGACAAGGAGAAGCCAAAAGCCCCATGAGGACTATGGTAAAAAGGGTGAGATTACCATTACCAACTTATTCAATTCAAGTGTCGGAGACGACCCGGGCCTCTCATTATGTTTGCGAGATGAAGTGAATCGTTTCAAGTCATCTAACAGACATAACGAAACGGCCGACGTCCCGAGAGAAGGATATTGGAGACATTGCTGGGCCTTTAGCCTGCCAGTCAACTTCAGCCTGAGATGTGCTCGTCAAACCACTCGAAGACGGCGACCAGATGTGTTACACATTCAGGAGACTTGACAAAAATGGCTAAAGGTCTACAACATCTCAAATGTCCTTAACTCTTACTCATGTGAATCTAGTTTTCAGGATGTGCACTAGATTCACACTTTCATCTCAAGCATGGATATACATAGCAAATACATGTAAGATGAAAGGAATTTAAAGGATTACAACACATAAATAATTACATAGGCCGACCGGCCAAATAAATATAAATAAATCAGAGAACAACGGAGGCTTGATTACCCACCTACAAGCACACCGACTAGGGGTTTACCCCGTTAAGTTAAATTCCTAGAAGAAGCAAATCGAAAACCCGCATCTCTCAGAAACTAAGTCTAAGACCTACAAACAAAGTGGATATTCCAATAGCAAGAGTCAGTACATTATAGAGATAATATACTGGCAAGCGCACAATCAAACCTACATACATGAAGGCTCTAATTCAAAGGAAGGCTATTTGTGGTCTCGAATTTCAGTATAAAGCAAGTTTTAGTTCACAAGCCATTTATAACGTAATTTAAGAAAGATATTTTTAACAAGTGCAAATCTTCTCTAAACATGGCATGGTTACAACATAAATAAGTAGATATCAAATCCTTACCCACGTCGGGGAGTAAGGCAAATTCATTGCATAAATCAATATCATGTTCAACACAAAGCGTTTGATTTTCGAAGCATTTAGGAAACACAAAATTATACCCATAGCATATCATCATGTCGCTCATGACCGTGAGCACGGCTAATCGATTAGTTTTCATAACTCTGTAGAGTTTGTATAGCTTTACCCACATGAAGTGAATCGCTCTAGTTTATTCGGCACCCGTCGGTACCACTATACTCTACACATTGAGTACAGTCTAGAGGTCACCACGAAGCCTTTACACTACTTAGCCCCTAGCCTTGCACCAGCACGACACGTGTTTCCTCCATCCCAGGCATATTGGAATATGACCTAGAATCATTAAGTGACGGGCCCACGCCTTAACTTAACGCCGTGGTGGCAGACATGACAGGAACTCACTCACGTGGCACGATATCGTTTTATTGGACAGACTTAGTCACCTAAATTACCACGACAAGATAAATAGGAAGTTCCTCTGGGTTATCCGAACCCATACTCAGCGGCCTACCAAAGTGCAAGGCTAAGTGCTAAGTAGATTAATCAGCTAAAGCTATCCCATACTAGCACATGTGGATGTACGATAAACATAATGAATGACATGTAGTTCGGTCCTTAAACGACTCGGGTGCACACTCCCCCTATCGGTATACAAATACATCAATTGCATACCACTTGCCACCCAAGTCTAAAATCACATTTTATCTCATTCTGTTTCACAAATAATTAGAGGTTCACCTCTGTCCAACATGTCCAAAAAGGTTTCATAAAATACAGTAAGTGATTCATAGCCATGTTTTTTTATAACTACGCAAGGCTAAGCATTTGCAATTTATAAAAACTTAGTATATTCATATGAGCACAATTAAAGTACTCTAATTAATCCTAAGGTTCAAAACAGTCACGGAGTGATTTTCAAAAGGGATTCATGCATTTTTAGGACATAGCTACAAATCATAGTTTTAAATTATCAATAGAGTAAAGTACACATGCAACTTTACAAACAACACATTTAGCCCGAAAAACATGGGTTTCAATGTGATCAAAGGAAGGACATAAACTTTCCTTGGTCTGGAGAAATATTAGCACCTTCACCGTTTATGCAATTATCTAGACAAAATACACGATATATAATTAAACACCGAAATATGCGAAAAATCCAAAATGCTCTAAAATGCATGATTTTTGTACATTGAGTAGGAACTGGTCTAAAATGAATTTACGTGAAAGAATTTTTAATTTATATTATCTCATTTGAAAGTTATGAATTTTAAAAGTTTTATCGGGACGTAGCGGCATAGGGTTAGGTGATGTTTGGACAGTGCTTTTATAACCTGATTTTTATTGATTTGACTTCACAGAGGTGAAGAAATATATTTTATAAGTCTAACACAATTGGTTTCATAATTTTTAGAGCTATTGTGAATTTCTTAGGCATTTTACAAACTTATAACGTGTTCTAGGCCTATAGTGTTGTATAGATGTGGCCCTAGGGATTTTGGGTCAAGAACCTGATCCATTATGTACATGAGGTATAAAATGATCTATTTGGTTAACCAATCCTAATCTTAGTTAATAACTTTTGGACTTGGTTTGTTTGGCTACACATTTTATGAACTAGGAGGTCTTCTCGGGTTAGAAACTTTATATATCAGCTTAGTCGTTATTATATGAGCTATGTATATTATGTTTTAGTAACTAGGGATGTACCTTAAGGTCGCACTGGTCTAATCATGATTCATTCTTGGTTTGCTTAGGGCTAGGGTGCAATTTATATATATACCACCATATAGTATGGTTCATATCCTACTTGCTTAGATATATGTCCCATCTATCATTTATATGATAATTATAACAAGGTTAGATGAGTAACTCTATTGCCACGTTCACGGTCCAATATGCATTTAGGATGTATTTGTGCTCTTGCCTTAGTCATTGACATCGTAGGAGGAAAGAGTATCTGCGGCAATGTAAGCGCGGTGCTTAGATTGTTTCATAGACATTGGTTATGGTCATATCCCATGGGTTGTAGAGGTAGGCGACAGGTGATGAGAGCTCTGTCTGTCCTTTGTAATCCTTCACGTTCGGGTGTGGCGTAGGGCGAACGGTAAGAAATCGTCTTTGGTGGCAGGCCGGGCCACTGGAGGCATTACCCCCGTAGTCTTGGGAGCATAGAACTGGATAACTAACCATGAATATAATTGTTTGTATAACCATACAACTATATTAGAAGTACATTAGGAACCTAGCTCTAACACTATACTCTCCACTTAGCATTAGTGTACTATTTGGACTCTTATGTGTGTGTCACACTACCTAATTATCTATACCTCTTATCCCTACCTAGACTTTTGAAACTCAACTATAACATATGAATATTCATGGTAACTTCATATTTTTTCTAGACCACCGTCTTCCTTTAGGATAAAATAAATACGATACCCCGGAATACTCCAGAGTAAAATGCTACAATGGTATATCCGTGCACTTGTGGCTTTATTTGTGAACGTAAGAATACCAACAGCATACCAGACGGTTGCATCTTTTGTGAAGCCAACATAGAAGGCCTTGAATCAATGGCCTGTGTCGACGACCGATAGCGCTCTTCCTAGATAAACTGATACAACTTCGTCGATAGACATGCATCGGCGATGAGTAGGAGTTGCTTCTTCTACATGATTCAATGGGAAGCTTAAGGTGTTAACATTCCCGCAATGTTAGCAATGTACAGCCTCAACCAAAGTTGGATAAACCACCGAGCCACCAATTTGTCCGACGGGTTGACCGGCTGATAACTTGGAGGAAACTTGATGCAAGAGTTGGTAAGCTGCTCCCAAGAGATATTTTCCCAAAGGAATTTGTTTTTCATCGGATAGAGCTTCGGCCAGGTGCTGCATATTAGCTGCTAGACCTAGGGTTGATCTACAGAAACATACTTCTCTAACCATAAATTGAGGAATGCAACATGTTCCCGTTTGGCGATATAATTAGCCCATCCGCCAGCTGCTTTGGTGTCGAGCCGATGAGCACATTGATTTTTTAAACTGACAAGATTGCCCAATGAATTAATATATAGTCTAGTAAGCATGATTGTGTATGTAGGGTTGGTGACATTGGCCTGTGGTTGAACAAGAAAGCGCTAAGAGCATCGGACCAAAAATAGCAAGCCGATGT
Source organism: Oryza australiensis (assembly GCA_019925245.2). NCBI lineage: Eukaryota > Viridiplantae > Streptophyta > Magnoliopsida > Poales > Poaceae > Oryza > Oryza australiensis. The sequence continues at coordinate 3,488,806 of JAIFGZ020000436.1, forward strand.
CACAAGGGGTTCATCTTTTTCCATATTGGCTAAAGACAAGTTGATTCATTGGTTGATGCGTAGATCGGTCCATAGTTGATATTTGGAGGCTAACATCCGAAGATACCAAGTTTGCCAACCAGGGATTTTGATGGCCAAGATCTGAAACTGTTGTGTCAATCAAAGAAACCAAGGCTAGAGTTTTTGAAGGGAATCCGATTGGTTTCAACATTGATGAAATTGGTTGGGTCCTCACTACCCATCGGGCCCATGTAATAGAAAGGTGGCTAATCGAGAATAGGGATCTCTATTTGGTTTCTCATATGCTACAGTTAATAGTGAATAGTAAAAATGAAGACCATGATGAACACGAAGAACACGGGGCTAAAGACCTAGGTTTGGATCTACATAAATGTGGTAAAAGAAGGTGGGAAGGAAAAGGCATGGAAACTCTTTCCACCAGGACGTTAGTAGAGGTGGCCATTTGGCACGATGAAGAGGTTCACCGAAGGAGAAGGCTGCTCGATTGTCACGCCCGAAATTTCTATCCAACATTCCAAACATTTACGTGTGTGTAAACCCTCGTCCAGGAATCAACCGAGGCACACAATAACAAATTGATAGAAGAGTATAAATCACTAATCGAATTAATAAGTTTATTACAGAGGTAGATAGTTCCTCTCAATCATAAAGTTCTACGGCAGCGGAAAAGAAAACTAGCGTTAGCGACTCCAACTCCACAAGCACTTGACCAGAGCTAAATCTAGTCCTCCAGACCTTCATCTTCACTGTAGACATCCTCTTCTGATGATGGTGATTGCAAGGATGAGTACATGGAATACTCAACAAGCCACATAGCAAGAATGCAAATGCATAGTGATACAAATAACGACAATAATAAGGTTCAATTTGCCAAAGCAGCATTTAACAAAAATTTGAGAACTTGATAAAATAGTAAAGTGATTAATCAATATTATTGAACAACACTAAACAACAACACTATGCTGATCAGGCCCAAATCCTCTCCAAAATAACCAACTTTGATTATTCCATTCCAAATCCATAATCATTATCACATTATCTTAATTGTAATTGAACACTGAGACTAATCACGAAAAACATTGTTAGGCCCACCCATAACCACAAGTACGGCTATTCGAATAGTTTTACTCTGATCAAAGGTGTACAAATTTACCCACAAACCATAGTCCCACAACATGTTGCCATGCGCCTCAATACCTCCATGGTACCTCGGAAAGGAACTGTGACAAGACCCTTCGCATAACACATCCAACAGAATGACACCCACTAAGCATCTGTCTCCGGCATGAAATGACCAGTTACCCAACAAGGAGACTACTTAGTGCCCAAAACATATGTGGACTTAATTGCCTACCACCTGTGGACTTAGTTGTCTGCCACGATTTAAAAGTAAAAACAAACCACCATGGTGTCTCCTGCTGAATATGCTACACTATAGATCTAGTCGTTGTCCATTCTGGCTTGTGGTTAGTATGTTCTTAATTGTCATGAGCATGACCATCAAAATCATCAAACCATGTGCTCAAAACCCACCATTAATCAAGTTTTAGTTGGCAATTAATTAATTATTTAATCAATCATGATCATCCATCATGAGCTATCGTTAATTATCCATTAAGGGTATATAAGGGAATCATTAACTTTTCCACATAAAATGATACTAAAATTTCTAAGCATGGTTAAGTAATTATTCCTAATATCTAGTTAAACCATTATATAAAGTTTAACTAGTCAAAATTTTAACCCATAGGATAATCAAGTCATATTGGCCATAATATTGGGCAATAGGCTCAAACCACCCAATGAAATTCAAAAATAAATGCACTTTTGAAGTAAATAGAGAATTTAAAACTGGGATCAACATGCTCAAAGGAATTATTTAGGATCTGTGTGACTTGTCTTGCTAATCTTCAAAACCTTCAGGAACTCCTACAAAAAAGATGGCCTCTCCGGAAACTTCGAAAACTAAAGCAAAAAGGCTAAAATCAACAAAACAACACAAAAACACACATAAACAATTCATGTGGATATTTTTAATGTGTAGATCTTGATTTTACACAAATTCAAAAATTCAAACCACCAAAAAAGATCTAAGATGAATTAATTATGAATTTAGAAGTTTAAACTAATTTTAAACATTTTTATGAGATTTTAGGATTTATGGTGCAATAAGGAATTATTTTTTAAAAGAAAACTCAGGATTATTGCATCAGCCCTGGAACGGTCCACCATAGACTCAGTCCACAGAAAGGTCTACGGGTCCACAGGAAACGAACGACTAGGATTAATCTAATCTAAAATGAACGGCTCAGATTGGATTGGATCGGATCAGATCTCATCTGATCGGTTGCGCAAGCGACTCGTGGATGACACGCAAACGCTAACGCGGCTCCGACGTGGAGATGACGTGGCTTCACCGACGGCTAACGACTCGAGAACCGATGGTCATCGGTGTTCTACGGCTTCGCGACAACAACTAAGGGCACCAACAGATTCAGCTCGGCACAGGGACAGCGACGACGATGATCTCGAAGCGGCGGAGACACTCAGGGTTTCTACGATAGCGGGGTTCCGGCACTCTCTGGCAGAAACCGAACAACGGATAGGCTACTCCTCCTTCGCGTGAACCTAACAGTAACAACGGCGACCTCCGGCAATGACCGACGACGGCTGGCGGGCTGAAAACCTTGGTGGCGGCGGAGCTTAAGACTTTGCGTGGCTAGGGCTCTACGAGCTTCGGTGAGCTAGGGTTTGGTTCGGGATAGCAAGAACACAGCCGGGAACACTATTTATAATGGTGGATTGGACAAGACCAAGCCCAAATCGATCTCACTGGAGAAAGGAAAGTCCTAGGGTTTGAAGTCCGATTCGATCTTGAGTTCTTCCTCTTTCCAAACAAATCCGCGACACTTCCCAAAAGAGAAATCACAGAGGAAGAGCAGAGAAGCATTTCCCTTCTGTTGATTCAGCCGCAAAGAAAAGAATCGCAAGGATTGGAAAGGGGATTGCGTCGGCGAAGGAAAGCTGGGCGTCAGGAGGTAGACAACGAGTCTGACAAGCGGGTCCCACCTGTCAGTGACCGAACGAGAGAGAGGGCGCTCTCGGCTGGGCTGCATAGTGACGGGCCAACTTGGCTGAGGTTTCGGCCCGAGGAGCCAAAACAGACTTTTTAAAACCTTTTTCTTTTTAAATAGACGGTGAACTGATATTTCAATTATTAGAAATACTTCTCTAGCTCAAATAATTCCAAGAAAAATCCAGAAAATACTTAAGAAGGCAAAGTATTTAAAAAAAATTTATCTTGCATATTTTTATATTGAGATTTGTTACAGAATTTTTTTAATTACTCTATTATAGAATTTTAATTCTTGTTTTAAAAATGCATTAAACAACAATTTATAAAATTAAGCGATTTTTAGAGTGCGACATCGGTGAAGTAGTCGGAGAAGAGGAGAGAGAAAGGAGAGTTTGATTTCACATGCGAGGAGAACGAAGGGGTTTGGCAGGGATGTGATATGTGATTATTACCGACAGAAACCGAAGGGTTTTATACTACACGGTGCATAAAAGGCCATGACAAGCGGTTGGGCCGATGGAGCTTAATGGGCAATACAGGGAATTCCGAAGCATGTCCATCCATACTCCGGAACTACACAGTGCATAAAAGGCCATGACAAGCGGTTGGGCCGATTGGGTCGATGGAGCTTAATGGGCAGTACAGGGAATTCCGAAGCATGTCCATCCATACTCCGGAATTGGGGGGCATGTGTCAACGACAAAATTTGACAATTTTCGATGGTTAAGACTGAATCAAAGGAAGGATTAACGTTGTGATTGTAGTTGATTCAGTTGGAAAGTTTGTTTGGTTTTGCCAAAATAAATTGTATTTCATCTTGTTTCAACCGATGTATGCTTACTCCACATTTAAATTCCATCGGTTATAGTCGTTGATCCAAAATCCATCGGCATCGGCTGGACGCACGATACTATATTGACCCTTCGACCGACTGGCCATCATATTCTAACCTGTTTTATTTGTTTATCTTGTTAGTTACAGGATCAAACTAACTGACATGCCTAGAACCCGCTTTGATAAAACCTGTATTAGAGCTAAGCAGAACTCTCTTGCAGGATCAAACTAACTGGCACGTCTAGAACCCACTTTGATAAAACCTGCATATGAGCTAAGCAGAACTCTCAAGCCTCTGTGTGAGTGATGAATTTCATGCCAACACAGCTTTATTAGGCAACCAATGTTTTAAGAGATAGGATTTGGTTCCGTAACTCTACTGTGTTTAACTGGCCCTCTTTATTTAGGATTGTAAATTAACTTATGATAAAAAGTCTAAGCCTAAACAAACTAATATCTTTTTTGTTTGGTTTTTTTCAAAGCATAAACCACTCTTATACTGTTCAGCTAAAAACTAAAAGCTAGATCGAAGAAGTTTTTTTCTTATGTGAGATAGAGATATGACTCTACCTTTAAACATAGAACTTCAAATCACCAAAAAGTGGACTTAAAATCTAAGCCTAAACAAAGTTAGCTAGCCATATGTTCACATGTCATACATTCTATTTTTTAACTTTGCTTAACCGTAGTTTGCCATTTTGTTTATCATAAATGTGTGACAAAGGCTAAGCTTAATCACCTTAGTCAAGAATATGTGACAATATTAGTTACCAAGCAAGTAGACGCTTATACACTATAAAGTCCACATTGCTACTAGACTGATTACCTGCCAAAAAGAACACCACTCTACGCATAATACTCTCCGTTTTCTTCATTATGAAATCGTTGGTTTAATAAAAAAAAGTTGAATCGCAATTGTGACTTCATAACTTTGTGTTTAACAATTTTGTATTTTTAAATTATTAAAATTTCATGTTTGGCATAACTCCGCATCCAAAATTTGTTATAGCTAAATATTCCTAACTCAAAAAATTATGGATCTGAAGCTATGATATGGTGATATTTGGATGAATCATTTTCTTCCTCTTTAAATAAAATATAAAATTTCAAATTATTATATTTTAACTTACAAACTCCAAATCCAATGCAGATTTGGTATTTAAAGCTATGCCAAACAAAAACATAATTATAAGAAAAAAAGAATCCAATCTGAGTACAGTTTTATTGCTAATTCTGAATCTGAAAATATTTAATCAATGAAAAATTAAAGTTAACATTTCATGCAAAGTATGAATTTGTTTGTTTTAATTTGGAATTATTAAATAAAAATAAAATAATGAAATAGCGATGTTCGGATGGACTCTATAATTTTTCAGGCCAAATGTATTCTTTAATTACTAACTCTATTTTGAACTAATTAATAAAACTATCATTTCAAGAACATTGAAAAATTAAATTATTTCTAAGTGAATATGTACTTTTTTATAAAATGTTAGACTATTAACTGTAAATAGAAAATTTATATGCGCATAAACATATGTTTAAAAGAAAAATCATTCAATAGTTGTTGTTCAAATACAATTTACAAGAAAAAATTTCAAAGTATTAATTTTGCCAAGTATCAGGAAAATATCAATAGCCTGTGGAAATGAATGGATCAATGACAAGTACATGTCGAACGGTATAAGTATAGTTCCATCAGAAACAAGCTTCCTAGTAGGGCTTCTCTAGAATGCAGGATTTGATTTGAGAAACGCAGGAACACAATAAACATAGGATTAAAATGTCACTTATGTAATCCTACAAGAATTTACTACACAAGAATACTAGAAACAGAAAAAAACACATAATTAAAATGTCGCGATGTATAAGTCCCATAGGAATTCAAAACAAAAACATAGGATTGGAATGTCACGTATGTAATCCCATGAGAATTTACTACATAAGAATAAACAGAAAAAACACATAATTAGAATGTCGCGATGTATAAGTCCCATAGGAATTCAAAACAAAAGAATTTAAGACATGTTGTGTTTGGATGGTTCATAAGAATATTACTATAATAGGAATTTGATGGATTAAGAGAGGAAAGACAAAGAGAGAAGATGTATTGGACTTCTCAAAAGAAAAATAAAATGAGATTTTTATCTCATGGTAAATTTTCCTATGAAATTGGTGCGTACTACAGTAATCCATAAGAATTTAACATGCTCAAATCCTTTGTTCCAAACGACACATATAGGAAAATTTTATAAGGTTTGTAATCCTTCAAAATTCGTTTGAATTTTTTTCAATATAAAGGAACCCTTTGACTTAGATATGGCAATTTCATTAAGCAAATGGAATTTCAACACACTCACTATGTGGTCTACAGAAAAAAATGGCTTTACCAGGTTGCTCGAAACGATCATGAACATAATATCCACTTTATTTTGATTTATTGATGTTCTAGTACACTCCATTATTGAAAACCTCTTCCGAAAGAAATTAGAAACTGCACGGGCCGCTACATCGGCAAAATTAAATGGCCGAGAGCAAATGACCGAAATCAAGATAGAGTCCACATAAAACGGTGTGAATTCAGGCACTTCATAGCTCGCTTAACCGGTGTTCTGCATTCCGGCAGCAATGCCCTTCATGGTGAGGATGAGGGTGTCCTCCAGCCCCGGCGCGTACTCACTCGTCGGGTTCAGCTTCACCAGCTCCGCTGCCGGCTTGGACCAGTCCATGATCTCCTTGGACATGTGGGGGCGCAGCGTGACATGGTAGTCCGGGTCACGGATTCGCTTCATCGTGTAGGCCTGGCAGACATTCAGGGTGGTGATGTAGGCGTCGCGGAGGCGAAGGCGCTGCTTCAGGTAGAGATCACCTTCAAGAAGATCCTTGTGCCCAGCAACCTGACGGTCAAAGTGGCCAAATGAATCATTGAGTGACAACATTTCAGTAGCTCATGGATGTTGTATATGATTGTTTTCCGAAGTGTAATCAGCTCTAGCATTCGGTTAGTTGCTGCACCTGAAGGAGGAGCTGTTTGGTTTCTTCATAGTTGGCCCTCAGCTTCTCTCCCAGAGGCCATAGCTCCTCAGAGACAAGGAGCTTGTCATACAAAGCGGCGATGCCAGGGTCACCCTTGGCGAAAACCATCTCGACCAGATCGATTGTGACTCTGAAGAACGGCCACTCGTTGTACATCTCCTGGAGCATGTGGAGGTTCCTGATGTCCTTCTCCAGGATGTGCTTGAAGGCAGCACCGAAGCCAAGCCAGACGGGAAGGTGGAAGCGAGTTTGCGTCCACGCGAAGATCCATGGGATGGCACGAAGTGACTCGATGCCACCGCTCGGCTTTCTCTTGGACGGCCTGCTTCCAATGTTCATCCTTCCATACTCCATCTCTGGTGTTGCCTGTGATTCCACGAACAATGTAAAGAAAATTAATTTACAAATGTTTCGCCTGAAACGAACTAGGTTATGTTTAGCTAAGTGCCTTGAATGCATTATATGAAATGTTCCTAGTCTGATGATTATGAAGAAACAAAATACTCACAAGGCGGAAATACTCGACAAAGCGTGGTTCCTGGAAGACAATGGACCGGTATTCCTTTGTGGCCACCACAGCCATCTCATCAAGCAGAGCACGCCATTCTGGTTTCGGTGCAATTGGTGGATGCATGCCATGCTCCAGAGTGGCAGCCGTGAAACGCTGCAGTGTCCTGAAGCAAAGGTGCTCCTCACCAAAGGACTGCTCAATGACTTCACCTTGGACAGTGACCCGGAGGGATCCATGGATTGTGTCTGGTGGCTGAGACAAGATAGCAAGATGAGTGGGACCTCCGCCTCTTCCAACAGTACCACCGCGCCCATGGAACATTGTCAACTTCACCCCAAACTGCTTTGCGACGTTGATGAGCTCCTCCTGAGATTTGTACAGCTGCCAAGCTGCTGAGAGACGGCCGGCGTCCTTACCCGAGTCCGAATAGCCAATCATGACCTCCTGTTTGCCATTTATCCTTTCTCTGTACCAATCTATAGAGAACAGTCTGGCCACTGCTGCTGGGGCAGATTCCAGATCAGCCAACTTCTCAAACAGTGGGACAACTCTAAGTGGCGTCTTCACATGGCATTCACGTTGGAGGAGCTCAACAGCAAGCACGTCTGATGGAGATGTCGCCATGGAAATTATATAGGCTCCAAAATTGTCAGCAGGAAGCTCAGCTATCACACGGAACGTGTCGAGAACGTCAGCAATCTCGTCGGTTTTGGGAAGGTCTGGGCCAAACAATGGGCGCTTCCCGTTGAGTTCAGATAAGAGCCAGTCCTGACGGCGTTCCTCGGACCACTCACGGTATGATCCTATTCCCAGATATGTGGTGATGGCATCAAGGACATCAGTGTGCCTGTCAGATTCTTGCCTAATGTCAAGCCTCACAAGGCACAGCCCAAAGGTAGACACCTGGCGCAAGAAGTCCAGAAGGGTCCCGTCAGCAATTACACGGTCACCACAATCGCAGAGTGACCTGTAACATAGCTCCAGAGGCTCTAAGAACTGCAAGGTAGGATAGTTGTTTAGACTTCAGAACATTCTACAAAAGGTGATGAAGAAAGAATGCACATTTCAAAGTTATAGCATCCAATGGTTCTTTGATCAATACATTACCTGTTCAACACTGGTGAGAGTGGTTTCTTCAGGAATGTCAGAATATCCGCTGGATAATAACTGGCGTGCTCGTTCACGTGTGTTGTACAGCTTGTCTCTCACATCACCTAGAACAACTCGGTATGGCTCACTGGGCGGAACCTTCTTCCAGAATTCTATGACAAACAAGGATTTTTTTTTGTGAGGGGAACAAGGAGCTCAAGTTAGCCTAGTGGTGATGGTGACAAAGGAAACAATATTATGCCAACATTGTCAATCATAACAGATTGCCATCATTATTAAAATGGGTAGTCGATATTTACCTATATAGTGCTTTGCATCTTTCTTTGAGGAGAGATGCAGCTCATCTGCTCGCGCCCGAAGCTCATCATTGCATCGCCACATAGACAACTGCCAGAATTTGGAGATTTCAATAAAATTGATTTATATGTGTGGAAGATGAGGGATGAAGTAATTCTTACCTCAAACATGAGATCCTCAATTTGTGAGCAGTATAAATTTGAAGCCATCATTCTAGCAAGCAAGCATACATCCCTTGTGACCTCTGGTGTCACTCTTGGATTTCCTAAATTGGTGTAATGCACAAAATTATTAGATGCACAAGAACTGAACTATACAAAAGTCAAAAGCCATCCTTTGCATACCATCACGGTCTCCTCCCATCCAAGAAGAGAACTGAATGAGAGGTGCATTATAAGGAACACGCTCGTCAATTCCGATGTTCTTCAAGGCAGTGTCTAGACGGCGTAAGAACTTCGGAACACCTTTCCATATTGTCTCATGAAAGTAACTCATACCAGCCCTCATTTCATCTTGAGGAGTTGGCTGGGTTCTTCGGATCTCATCAGTTCTAAAGGCTGCTTGAATCTGAAAAATAAGAACATGTTCTGATTTACCTCATTAATGCATTAGTAAATTTAGGTGGAGTACAAAAGCTGGCATGTTGAGCATCATGCTGAAAGTATTTTATAATTTCTATAGATAATCGTAGAGGACACAAACGATTTGAAAAAATCAAGACTAATAAATGAGTCAGTGATTAACTTGATTGTCTTACCTCCCTCTGGAGAGCTTCATCAAGCTCCTGTTTATCATCTGGCGTGATATCCTTTGAGTATAGTTGAACCAAACAATTCCTTATCCTAAATTATGTTTGTGATTTCACAATCAGATAATAAGAAATCATAGGATGTTTGATATCGAAGTATTGTTTCTATAGTTCACCTTGAGTGTTTTTGAAGCAGTGACCTCCTCACTGACTGTGTTGGATGTGCAGTCAAAACCAGGTCAACAGTCTGACTCTTAAGGGCATCGAAGACCTCTGCTGGAGATTTCTTCAGGTCAACAACAAGCCTCTTAAAAGTTTCTTCAATGTCAGATTCTGTCAGTGCCGAGTTCTCGTCAGCAAAGTCACCCTTCTTGAGCTTGATTCTCCTCCTGTACGCAATCTGGACCTCCTCGGCCAAGTTAGCCAAATTAAGCATGTGGGAGAAAGCTTTGGCCATCACAATGGAGTCACCAGGATCCAAGCTTGTCAACATGTTGCCAAGTTCATCAAGCTTTTGGGAGTCATGCTTCCCTTCATACTCAGCAGCGATCTCATAGCATTCTTGGACCTACACATACCAATAACAAATTAGCAATCCATGTTTTTCCGTTGACGTAAAATTGTAATATACAGGCATTATTTTCCAATCAATTCAGAACAGAAAAAATCCAACTAATTGACTATACATCAAAGTAAAACCTTTTTCATTGTCATACATCCACAGAAGGGGCTGCGACAAAGGTATCAGTTTATTTTGACAAAACAAATTGTATTCAATATTAGTCTCCTGCATGAACATTGGCCACACAGGGAATTGACAAAGCTAAGTTATTCACTTTCAATGGAAGTTCATGGCCTGTTCACAATAGCGTAGCCAGAATTTTCTCGAGCCTAGGGCTCAACTAGTATATTTTACATAATTTACCTTTATCTTCCATGTTATGAGGTTTTGAAATGTAAATTTTAATGGATTTTAGACTTAGGAGTAGGGCAGCAGCCCTAGCTGCCCTACCCCTGTTTCCGCCACTGCCTGATCATGTAAAGCTGGAATTTTCGTTGTAATCATGAAAGTAGTTGACAGATAACCAGAATACAGAATTAAAGATCAACTCAGATTTCATTCACAATTTACCCTTCTATACAGAATAGCAGCCACGTTTGCAAATGACAAATGCAAAAGCACCAAACCTGAGCACACTAGGGCACTACACCTCAAAATTTCTGCACAGGAGTACTTAAGCAAGGCTCTAGCAAGACCAAAGAATTCATGTTGGTTTGTCAATATAAAACTCTAACATACAGTTGTCATTTCCAGATCTCCTAAAGATCCAATTAATGACTACATGTCACATTCAGTTTGACGAAACAACAACAATAAAAACACACACATTTGACATCCATATCATTGACTTCCTCTGCTAAAAATTTGATAAAAATGAAATGTTCAGTTACGATGGATGTCTGTGAACTGTTTATACAAATTCAAGTTTTATCTGACAGTTGTTAATCAATCAGGACAGATAATTAAAGTTCAGCTCAGATTGTACATACACCCCTGGAAACAACTCCAAATGCAAAAGATGCCAGTTTTTTTTGGGTCTGAATTTCAGTTATCTTAGCACATCAATTTAAACACAATTTTTAACCCAGAAATGTAATCTGAATACTCTAGAAAAAGAAATGGGCAGGCTCCAGAACCAAAACTCCACTCAGTACCCTCACTGGAAGCACCAACTTGTCCACCGACAGATTAAAATAAAGGGCGAAACTGTTGGAATATTTTACCCCCAAATTAAATAAACAAAAAGCAGAAAGCACCCCCCAAAAACATGGGCACTCTCCATGTTCCAATTATGCTGAAGGACAGAATCCCCCCAAGCCCACTCAGAAAAGCTAATCCAATCATTCAGTGAGTGAGTCAGTCAACCAGTCCACAAGCAACCAAATCACTGCACTAAAAAAGAATCACAAGCACACACAAGCAGGCAGCAAGCAAGCGTTATCTGCTGATCTGGAGCATGAACATGCAGGTAGCAGAGTAGCAGATGACGCACAAGATTAGTAGTCATCGGGATCGAAAAGAGTAGCATACCATCTCGCGGAGGTCGTCGCCATGGAGGTCCTGGAGGATGTCGAGGAAGCGGTCGAGGAGGAGGGCGTCGTACTCCACCAGCTTGTCGTCCTCCGACAGCTTCGCCGGCGCCAGCATCCGCAGCTGCGCGTCGATCGACGCCATCTTCTCCACCTTCCCCGCCATCCCCCCCAACAACTGTACTCACTCGATTCAAGCAAGAAACGCTGCACTCTCGATGCAAGAACCTTCTTTTATCTTCTTCCTTTTCGTTTTCTTTTTTTTTTGGTTTTGCAAAAGGATGATGATTTGATGGGTGCGATTAGTCGGGATTGGATGCGAGAAAAGGGAAGTGTACAGGAATCGGATCTGATGCTTGGATTGAGAAGCGGAGGAGGGAGGGAGCGAGTAGTAGCTGAAAAAGAAAACAACTTTTTTCTTTTGCGAGATTGTGGGAGGGTAATGTCTCCAGCTTGACCCCGGGGAACGGCAGGGTCACTTATTTATAGCCAAAAAAACCGGTCGCATGGCATGGGTATCGATTGACACCCTAAAATTACAATTTTTATTTGACAAAAAAATAGACGTACACACCTCCGCGAGCGCGCACAATCTTTGTTCCGTCTTCTCAAGTTCCGCTCCTTTATTTTCTCGTATAAATTTGTGAACCCATAAACGGTACGATATTTATAAAAAAATTTAAAAAAATTATATTAATTCTCGTATAAATTTGTGAACACATAAACGGTACGATATTTATAAAAAAATTTAAAAAAATTATATTAATTCATTTGTAAGTCTTTTTAAACAAATATGTAATTAATTATGAATTTGTTAGTCATAAAATATATATTGAATTGTTCTTTTACAAAAGTTATCTTATAGAAATGATTCTACGAGTCTGCATTTACTTGACCTCTAATAGTAAATCTTTCTGCAGGGGAGCTAGTTTTGTTGCAGAAAAAAACAAGCCGGGTTTATTTTAGAAATGAGTTAGTTTGTGGTCTGTTTTAAAATGCTATTTAAAAAAGGTTTCATTTAGTAAAGAACATGGTCTTATTTCATTCAGATTCAAGTTTTCACTTGTTCTATAACTAAGCACCTTGCATATGGGCTGGGCATACGGCTTACAGATATTATACTGTAGAAGTTACAGTTGAGTGGTTATATGTGCTTGTTTTATCTTTTAGTTTCCCAAATGATCAGCCTATGTTTTAATAATGTGCACTCTGTAAAGATACAAGAGAACAGCTAATGGTGGTGACATCCTTTCTCATAAATAAGCATAGCTGACCACAAATTTTAGTGTATAATTATCCAATTATCCACAGCAAATAGTAGCCAGCCGTTGCATGCTAAAGCAAAAGGCCATCGAACCGGAGCATCATGTGCCAAAGTTATTGACACATCGAAAACGAAAGCTGATCAGCCACTCATACACGAGTGGACATTATTGATGACAAGATAACAATGCCTAACGACGTCACAAAAAATTTCACATGAATTCACTACTACATAAATGCATAAAAAAGAACTACACTATATAGATACAGATACCGATTCATCTAAAACCGACATATATAAGGCTTTTTTTCATCCTTTCGACTCCTCAGATGAATCTAGATTTAAAATTGACACTTATAACCCATTATAATGCCGGTTTTAAAAAAACACCAATAATATTTTATACCGGCACTCATATAACCGAGCCAGCAGCAAGGCGACGTGGCCGCATGGAGCATAGGATGGGGAAAAATAAGTCGTTCTTGTCCTTATCCTCTTGCACAATCCTCTCACACTTCTCTCCCTCTGTCTCCGTCTTCGCCTCTTCCTCTCTTCCTACTACACTCTTCTCTCTCTAGCATCACGCCGATGCATGTCCTTTGCACGGCGAGCCTACACCAATCCCTCCCCCATGCACGACGGCCGACGCCTCTCCCTCCCCTTGCACGGCAGGCCAGTGCCTCCCTCTACGTGACGGGCCAGTGCCTCTCTCTCCATCCTGGCCACCAGATCCGGTCAGCAGGAGGTCGACATGGCAACGGCGGGGAGGTCCGGTGAGGCCTCTCTCTCCTTGCTCGTGAGGTGGAGGAGGAGGCGCAGGGCGGCGAGGGCTAGATCCGATGGCCCTTGAGCTCGGGACCACCACGGCGGCAAGGAGGATGGCGAGGACGGTGTGATGGCTCTATGATTAAGGGTTTTCTTGATTTTGCGTTGGGTTTTGTTGATTTGGAGAAAGAGAAATATGCAGGAATTCATGTTCTAGGCATATGGTTCGTGTTTGGATCCAAACATTGTTTGAAATGTGATGAATATTCTTGTTTCAGTGAAATATGATGATGTTCTTGATTTTTTTTCTTCCATGGTTTCTCCATGTATGCGGGATTTCATGAGGTGTGGGGCTCGAAGCATCTGCTCGAGCCAACTCTTTTTTTTGCTCGTCATGGGTCTCATAGGTGTCGGTTCCTAAACCACCAGCACCTAAAGCGTGACTCATTAGTACCTCCTAGGGGATGCTGGTTGAGAAATCTGGCACCTATGTCGATTCTTAACCGACACCAATCAACTTCTCTGTAGCAGTGCTAATATTTGCTAAAAGAAATTCAAACAAGCCTCGATAGACATCAAACCTACAGTATGCTTTCAGAATAAGAACGTTAAAACTGATAACTAAGAGCGGTTCTGATGCAGGGCTAAAATTGAAGCTTGAAACAAAAAGATTGAACTGAACACGCTATGACGTTCGATTGCTGCTTGTGAGTAAAAAAAGCTATTCTCAAATACAATTCAATTTTTTCTGTCAGTTCATATGAGAAAAGGGCAGACGTTATCTCTTAACAAATGGGAGGCATAGGAAAACAAAGATAACGCAACTAGAGCAAGATGAAGGAATTATTGTTGGGGATGATAATCTAAGGACATACATAACGGAGTATTATAAAGGTTTGTTTGGACCTCATATGTCTAATTATTTCTCAATGGACGAGATTATGAGGAATGACATTCCTCAAGTCTCGGAGGAGGAGAATGAAGCATTGACGGCTCCACTCAGTGAAAAAGAAGTTAGGATGACAATTTTTGATATGGAACATAATAAGGCTCTAGGACCAGATGGTTTTTTAATTGAGTTTTATCAATTCTTTTGGGAGGTCATAAAAGCAGATTTAATGAGTCTTTTTAATGAGTTTCATGCAGGAACTGCCCCATTCATAGCTTAAACTTTGGAATTATTACTCTCCTGCCAAAATCTTTGAAAGCTGTGAGGATTCAGTAGTATAGGCCTATTTTGTCTTCGAAATGTGAGTTTTAAGATTGTGACAAAAGTATTGAATAATAGAATCCTAAAAGTGGCGGACAAACTTATAGGTCCTTCGCAGTCAGCTTTTGTGCCAGGTCGTTATATCATGGATGGGGTTGTAGTTCTTCATGAAACGATTCATGAGTTACATCGAAAAAAGCAGAATGGTGTAATTTTGAAATTAGATTTCGAAAAGGCTTATGATAAGTTAAATTGGTCTTTTATCCAACAGGTTTTAAGAATGAAAGGTTTTTCGACAATGTGGTGTGATTGGATTTCAAAAGTTATTTCCTGTGGGAGTGTTGTTGTTAAAATCAATGATAATATAGGTCACTATTTTCAAACAAAAAAGGGAGTTTGTTAGGGGGATCCTTTATCTCCAATTTTGTTTAATATAGTGGTAGATATGTTGGTCATTTTTATTACTAGGGCTAAAGAGGTCGGACAAATTCATGGGGTTGTGCCACATCTGATCGATGAAGAACTACCGGTTCTCCAATATGCAGATGACACAATTGTTTTTATAGATGATGATCTTGAGAGGGCAAAGAACATGAAGCTCTTGCTTTGTGCCTTTGAACAACTTTCGGGGCTTAAAATCAATTTCTCTAAAAGTGAATTGTTCTACTATGGATCAGCTAGAGATAATCAACTTACTTACACACAAATCTTTGGATGTGGTGTGGGTTCTTTCCTTTTTAGATACTTGGGTATTCCAATGAATCATAGGAAGTTATTAAATAAGGATTGGAAACATGTGGAGGAAAGATTTCATAAGAGACTAAATTGTTGGAAAAGCAAAATGTTGTCAGTGGCGGGAAGGTTGGTCTTAGTTAACTCTGTGTTAACCAGCCTCCCAATGTACATGCTATCCTTTTTTGAACTTTCGAAAGGGATTTTGAAAAAGCTTGATTACTTTTGATCTCGGTTTTTTTGGCAAAGTGATGAACACAATTAAAAATAGAATATTAAGATGGAAGGTAGTCTGTACTCCTAAGGATATAGGAGGCTTAGGGGTGCTTGATTTAGCCGCCCAAAATAGGAGTCTTCTGAGTAAATGGTTGGTAAGATTACTCAATAGTGATGGGATGTGGCAATAGATGATTAAGAACAAATACTTGCGAAATAAATCTTTGACTCAGGTTCAATATATGCCTGGGGATTCTCATTTTTGGGCTGGTCTCATGAAGGTTAAGGATGAGTTTTTGTCAATGGGTAAGTTTGACATAACTGATGAGTCTCAAGTTCGTTTTTGGGAGGATACGTGGATTGCGACACGTCCTTTGAAGAATATTTTTCCAGCTTTGTATAGTATTGTGAGGAAGAAAAGTGCTTTGGTGAATATGGTTTTGTCTACAGTTCCATTAAATGTAGCTTTCAGAAGATCTTTGGTGGGGGATAATCTGCAAGCGTGGCTTAAGATAGTGGCTATGGTTGCTGGAGTTCAGCTGTCGGACCAAAGGGATCATTTATACAATTGTTGCCTTACAATTTAATGATATGAAAACTTAAGCTTCCTTTGAAAATAAAAGTCTTTTTTGGTATTTGTATAAGAGGGTCATTTTAACAAAGGATAATCTAGCAAGACGTCGTTGGCAGGGAGATAAGAAATGTTGTTTCTGTTCTGAGAATGAAACGATTCAACATTTACTATTTGACTGTCATGTTGCTAGTTTCCTATGACGTATTATTCATGTGTCTTTTAATATACGACCTCCTTCTATTGTGGATGATCTTTTTACAAATTGGTTAACAGGGATTACAAAGAAATTGAAACCATGCATTCTTGTTGGGACAAGTGCACTATGTTGGACAATTTGACTATCCAAAAATGATGTTGTGTTTAATAGAGTATCATACCATCTTATTTGCAGATTTTGTTCAAGGGAACTTACTGGACCAAATATTGGTCAGCTCTACAGAAGGATTCTGTAGAATGTTCGCCATTTGATGAAAGCGGGATGTGTTTCTATTGAAGGAGTTGCTATGGAGGTGTTTGTCAAATATGGATGACAATTTATCAATAGAATTCCTATGTTTTAAGGAGTTTTGCTTCGTGTTCTATTTTTTCTATGGATCAAAACTTTGTCTTTGAGTGTTCTATTTCAAATTATAATAATGAATATTATAATAATGAATAGCTGCATTTATCGATGTCGTGGCTGAAATATTAATATATTCTCTTTTCTTCAAAAAAATATAAGATTGAGATTGTGTTTACATGGATCCCACAGATTGAATTTAAGTTGCAGCGATCGAACTAGAAAAATGTTCACCTGTGTGGACCACACTAGTCGAAGCAAACATCAGAGGTTGCTGATCTGGATCCATTGAGTGTAAATGTTTGGTACTATAGTACGACAAATAGATAAATAACGTTGATATAAAATGTGTGTAGTGAACCCTTGAAATCTTAATATATGAAAAACCAAAATATTTGATATGGGAAAATGATATTAGTAATTTTGTCTTGAAAAACACTTTCATTTTGTCAATATTTTTCTATCAAAATATATAAGTAAAAAATGATGATCAAATATATATGGCATGAAATAAATATTTAGAACTACTTCTCCTATGAAATGCAGATTGGAATGGAATATGCTTCCCCACAGAAGATTCCCAGCGTTTTCCAGCACAGTGAAGACTTTGCTTGTGTGCTTCCCAAGAGTTTTGTTTTGGCTCCATTTCCATCCAATCATCTACTCCATGAATTATGTATGATTTTTATTAATTGTCCTATCTTCCTATTTTGAGATCTGTTGACTTTTCAAGTCTAGGGCGCACATGGAGAAGGCAACATCTCCATTTTCTTTTATGAAATAATTAATTGAGATTTGTAATTAATAAGGTGTTGCAGGCATACATCATGGATAATATATCTTAGTATTCCTCTCTTGTATATTAGATGGACATTACACCATTTCATACTTAATTTCAGAATGTAAGGAAATTATATAATTTTGTTTATTCTAGAGTCGTTCAAATAATTTGGTCGTCACCAGATAAACTTTGTTCTTGCCTTTTATCTGAAAAAACAGATAAACTTTGTTAAACTATACATGAATCGTGTGTATTAATGCATGATTATGTATTCATGATTGCTGTTACCTTTTGTTATCTATATCATTTTAATCCTTAAAGTCTAATCAGCAAAACTAACATGAATGAAGGATTGAATTAAAGGTGATCTTTTAAGATGATGAATCAAAGGTGTATTGATCGAATCATATTTTACACGAGGGTCTTGGTAATTCTATCCTCCATAAAAGGTGAGCACAATTTCAGTTTGCGTTTGACCACGACCAACTTGTATTTCAGTCACCCTTAGAAAATATATTCAAAATGCTTCTTTTGCACAATGCATTCCCTCTAGGCAAAAAAGCGAAAACTCTCCTTATCAGTTGTAGCTAGCCAACTTTGAACCCATCCTTCCCAAATCACACAAACGGCGAGCGGATGCCCACATCAAAGACAGTAACAGGAGGTCTTGTCCATTTGTCGGTCGAATGCATGCGAACATTCCATTCACCGTGGACTATATGACTGCGCCGAGTCACCACACACTTGCCAACTGGCTAGCTGGATGAATTTGGTTAGGATACTTGTTCTATATATTCGCAGGTTCTCCTGAGAGATTACAACTGCCACACACTTGTCGAAGCGTTTCCATTTGCGCTATCAATACCCGGTCATTTGTTAAGATTCCTATTTTATTTCGACTTTGATTAGCATATTTTTTAAATTAGTAAACGGTACATTTCGTACAAAAATTTTTTATGCAAAAAATTACTTTAAAATATCAAATAAATATATCTATGATATTTTTATTTTACGTATGTCAACATCATCGTATATGTCCCAATATTAAGTTTTCTCTTTCTTTTTCTTTCAAACAGATGTAAGAGGAACATTCATACACATCACCATTGATGAGTCCCAATCTTAAGTTTCTTAAGTTGACATCGCATAAAACACACCCGTGTGACAGAAAAGTCATCTTCTGTTCATGTTGGGCAGCAGCATATATAAATAACGTAATATAGCTGATATATTCTTTGTGCTACGATGAATTGAAGTTGGTTTTGACAACTTAAGTTTTTAAAACTAGGATATGGAAGTTGGAATATTGTACTACTCCACGAAGGTTGGAATATATATAGTGATGATGACATGTTAAAGTCAATGCCCCCTACTTAATTGGGATGATCGACGACTTAAATAGCTGTCCTGTTTGTTTTGTAAATACAAGTTGCAGCCTTCAGGCATGGCGTATGATGCCTGTAACAGAACACACCGATCATGATTGGAGTGTCCCTCCAAAGACACTTTGTGAAGTGTACAGGCATGTGATCATGGATATTATTGATATAATCGTTTCTCATATCATATAAGCTTTAAAAATTCTGAAATTTAATTCGTCCAGCTCTAACAGCGTTGAATTCAAACAACCATCAAAATATGTATATGTGCTCCGATTTGGGTCCATGAGTATTTGATGGAAAACTATCGGAGTACTCTTTTCAATGGATCAAGCCTTATCTAAATTCCATCCCAATCAGCCACAATCACAGAAATAAGGCGTTGTATTATCTATAATGGCCTTATGAGCTTACAACTTCATCTAGGACCCTAGCCCAAGTGAGAACCAAGTGGGGTGTGTCCCAACTTTCAAATCCAAATATTCCCAACGTCCTCCACCAGGTCACCACATCACTTTTGCCCTAGGTAAAGAAAGAGATCTAAGCCAATATGATTTGGGGCTGAATTCGGACTGCAGGACAGTACCAACTTGTGACGGTTGCCACGGCTTCGTACGAACTCCGATTTGGGTGTTTAAGTAATTCATGGAAAGCTTATAAAGTCTATTTTCCAATGGATCTGGCTTCATTTCCATATATATTATCAGACGGTCGCAATCATCAATTTAGTACAAATATCTTGTTCTGCCCGAGGTGCTGCACCGCCGAAATTGGGTCGATAGGCCTTGTATCAAGTTGAGTCCATTACAGACGCGTCCTAGGTTGGAGGACACCCCAAACCGTTCCCCCACATGTATAAATACCCCATAGCCGCCATAGAACAATTTGGATTTTGTTAGATTAAAGTTTTAGCTATTGCTACTTTATCTTGTAGTTACGTGTGTCGTCTAGACCACCTAATTACTCGTCTTTGGGACCCCAACTTATTGTTTGTATTCAATTCCTATTTGCAATTCAGATTGCTTTTATCTTGTTCTTGCTTGTTTCTTTGATTTGCTTGCAGGAATAAGGTTGATATACACTAGCAAGATCAATAACCCATGGAGAGGTGCATCGATCGTTAAGGCGCAACACAATAACATCTCGTATGGTTGTAGTCGAATCGTCAATGTTTCTTCCAAATCGTAGTTATCATCAACTCACCGAAAGATCGGGATACCCTAGTGTTTATCAGTACATTTAATTATTAATCGTAGGAACGTAAAGGGGGCAGTTCAGGTCTTGTACAGGGAAAGTAGAGATTATAAGAAACAATTGGTGGATAACTAGCTAGTGAAAATTTAAAAGGCTAAGCTATTTAGATTTTTAGATTTTTGTTTTGAGTTTATTTTCGTATTCTATAACTACGTATATGCAAAAAGATTTCCCAATCAAGACCTCTTGCTGATTCCAACTTCCATGCTAAACCAGATAAATATTTCAAGACCATACAACTTTCGAGTGTACTGGAGAAAAAAAATTATAGTACTTAAAAAACCTTTAGTGGTAGTACATTTCTAAACAAACCAACTTTGTAGGATGATGCCTAATGCGCACGTGCATGCGCACCAGTGGAGGAAGTGGTGCAGACGCATGGGCGAAAGACCGTGTTAAGCAAGTAGCACAGTGTCCCCACGCAGGCTGCACCTTCTCGTCGAGCCTAACACTAATCTCAACGCTTAGAGCATCCTCAATAGAATTCCTAATCTTATTCCTAAATTAAGGTTATAGGAGATCACCCATCTAAATAGAGTATCTCCATCTGTTTTGTTTACAGCAACTCACCCTAATCCTATATCTCAAAATCAAAATCAAAATTTTTAAGTCGGGTTGGGCTGGCCCATTTGCTGCATGCGTCGGCTGTGGCCTATGTGCATATTTCCATCACGAGTCTTCCTGTGCGTGCGCCGGCTGGGAGATGCCGCCTCTTGCTTGTCGCCGTCGCCGTGTCTATCGCCTCTCCTCCTACCTGTCGCTTGCCCTCATGCACTGATGGAATAGCTTCTTTGCAGCTTGTTTCCTTGCAGCGTGTTTCTGGAATATGCCATGCCCTGTTAAACTTTCATGAATATTCAATAACTTCTTTGCAGCCTGTTTTTTGATCTATACTATTTCTGGAATATGACATGCCCTGTTAAACATTCTTGTCGATGCCATCGCGCCTGTCAACTCTCCTCCTGCCTGTCGCCTGCCCTCCTGCACTTCACTCTTTTCGTATGGATTCCGGCCAGTTCGTTCTTTATTTTTCCGTGGATGGCATTTGATATGAGACACATCTTGTTCTTTGCTCTGCAGGTCTTGATCCGGCTGAAGATCTTTGATTTTGTTTTCGAACAATGAATCGAAGCAACTTTTTGATGCGTTATTATCTGGAAAACTCGTTGAACGATGACGATGATGAATTTGTTGCTGCAATTTTACATGCAGCAGATGCGGAGATTGACAATGAAAATGAAGGACAACATGTAGGTTCTGTTCATGGGCATCGAGTTATCGATCGTAACAGAGAAGCCGGTCATAGTAGATTGATTGCAGATTACTTTGCCGATAAACCTAGATATGGACCTGACATGTTCAGACGCAGGTTAGAATTGTTATTAGTCTTTGCAATCATTGATAATTATTTTAGTTTGCCTCATATTATCATCTCTCTTGTGCGTAGGTTTCGGATGAGCCATCCATTGTTCTTGCGCATCATGCATGCAATCGAAGAGCATAATAAAAAATATTTTGAGCAGAGAAGAAACACGACTGGTAAACTTGGCTTCAGCTGTTTGCAGAAAGTTATAGTAGCAATGCAGATATTGATGTATGGGATAGCTGCCGATGCGACAGATGAGTACTTTCGTATTGGCGAGACCACGGCTTATGAATCAATGAGAAACTTCGTCGATGCTATTGTGGAAGTTTTTGGGACGAAATATCTTCGGTCACCTAATGAAAATGACACCGCTAGGTTGCTCGAAATTGGGAATAGTTGAGGATTCCTAGGAATGCTTGGATCCATTGATGTATGCATTGGGTCTGGAAGAATTGCTCAACAGGATGGCATGGACAGTTCCGTGGTCACAAGCAAGATGCCACAATAATTTTAGAAGCTGTTGTGTCACAGGACTATGGATTTGGCACGCTTTTTTGTATGCGGGATCAAATAACGACATCAATGTACTGCAGTGTTCGTAGTTATTTGAAAAGCTAACAGAAGGCCATGCTCCAAAAGCCAATTATTCAATCAATGGCCACAATTACACGATGGGTTATTATCTTGCAGATGGAATCTATCCGAATTGGGAAACATCTGTAGAAACAATTCCTCTGCCACAAGGGAAGAAGAAGAAGTATTTTGCCAAAGCTCAAGAGGCTATACAGAAGGATGTGGAACGTGCTTTTGGTGTCTTGCAGGCCCGGTTTGCCGTTGTACGTGGTCCTTCTCGTTTTTGGGATCAATACACACTAGGTTAAATTATGAAAGCATGTGTGATTATGCATAATATGATTGTCGAGGATGAGAGACACCCTGGATGAACATGTCAACTTTGATGGTCACAACGAACCGGTTGTTGCGTCACATGATCGTACACCATTGATTGATGAGTTCATAGAGACATACAGGAAAATAAAGGATAAAATAGTCCATACTCAGCTTCAAGAAGATTTAGTTGAACATTTGTGGAATTTTCATGACGACCAATATTAGAATGCCATATATTAATCTTGATTCCTCTTCTTTCAAAAAGAAATGTTCATCATCTGTACTATTTTTGGAATATGCCACGCCGAATTAAACTTTCATGAATATTCAATAGCTTCTTTGCATCCTCATCGTGTCTCATTGACAATAAATATGCTGTCCAGATCCAAACGATGCTTTCCTTCCTCTTTTTTACTGCAAATTGATCGGTCAAGTTTTCGGGAAAATAACAAAATGGATTTCACACGATCTTCTATAAATATGATTTGGAGGAAGAAATATGATGGTAAATACATATATACATGTCATTGTGCTCCTGTACTTTGATTGACTAGCGCAAATCAAAGACAATAGTGCATATATGATTTGGAGAAAGAAATATGATGATAAATACATTATAGATGTCATTGTGCTCCTGTACTAGACAAGTTTGTCAATAAGTTTCTGATCTTTTTCAGCCATCAAGATCCTAGATAAGGAGAAAGTTCTCAAGCATAAGATGGTCGAGCAAGTCACTGTCACACCAGCTAACGACCAAGTTCTGAATCTCAATTATTATAAACATCAGGATCACACAAAGTATCATTGCTTAACATATGGTAGAAGTGTGCATCTTTGCTTCACATCTCTACTACGAGCCTGCTGTACTGATCCAGAGCGAGGTCAAAAGAAGTGAATGCATCTAGGCAGCTCGCTTTTAACCGATACGACCTGCATGCATCATTTACAAGATACTTGTATATTAGATGAACTCGCCAAATCCTGAGAATATTGTGTCACACCGAAATTTATTATGTCTTCGTAAAATCTATATCTATAAAGCAAGTAGTGTTTCCACCCAAATTTTGTTCTACCTGGTTATTTTATAGAAAACCCCTTGAGTGTTTATAAAATTAACCCGCAGTCCCAATGCTGAAAAGAAAGAAATGGCTTGGATGGAAAGAAAGACCTCCTGCGCCCCTCTCTCCCGTCCCCATCCACGCCGCGTCCCGCTCCGCGCCTGCGCCCCTCCCTCTCGTCGCTGCTCGGAGCTCCCGCGCCGCGCCCCAACTTCATCCGTTGCAACACACGGGCACAGTTGCTAGTTTATCTAAAATGTCTAGAGCATAATTCAGTACATAGTTATAAATTTGTAATGGTAAACTTGCCCTCTGCTAAATTCACTAATTTAGTACATAGTTATGAAACAAATAACTTGTGATCAAACCGGTTTTACTTTGAATTTTCACATATATCTTGTAGATCCAAGCATTCAAGCCAATAAGGACAATATCGGTGACAAGCATTCAAGCATTCAAGCAAAACTATTGCCTTACCTTCATGTTCTTCCTACATGCCACTGTGACGACTCATAATCTCCTTCTGCAGCCGTGTATAGTAATCATGGACCTGTATTAGCATTGTACTCAGATCTAAATTCATAATGCGCTCTTCCTCTAACATGAGTAATCTTTGAGCCTCTTTACACTTGGCCTCAGCTTTCTTGTCCCTAGTTACAGCTTTCTTCTCCCTTGCTGCTACCTCTCGTTCTCTTATTTCCATTTCTTTATCAAATCGATCTTTTTCCAACTGACAAACAAGGGAAAATCTCTCTTCATCTACCACTTTCTTCTTCTCCCATATTTTTTTCCACGACTGCAGCATAGCGGTTGTCACGAGCCTGCTGTAAGTCTCTCTTCACCCTTTTTGTTCCTAGTGGTCTTTTCTCTATGTTGTACTCAGGAGTACTCATATCATCTTCTTGGCCATTGCTGGGAAGAGAAGAAGTTGGATTGGATATTGGAGTAGTAGATTCGCTTGAGCCTTCTGCCTTTTGTTGCTTCCTTTAGGTGCTGATAGCTCTCTTTCTCTGTCAAGCCATTTTGTTGGTGCTTAAGCTCGTTCCAACAATGCATGAAAGCAAACCCATTTTTTCTTTCATCTTCTTCTTTGAAAAGCCTTTGTGCATTGACAAGCGATGCATATGACAAGTACAAAATGATAAGACGAGTACTATCACATATTACTATAGCAAATGCAGTTAAGGGGTACCTTGTCTTTGATTGTTTTGCCGCTTTGCCTTCTATTTTTGATCCAGGTTAAACATCCAACAAATCTGCTCACCATTTCCTGTATAACTCCCCATCATTTGTTAAGTGAGTTTTGATTGCGATCTGACTGGAATGTCTTGTGGGTATGGAAGTACTCATAAATCCTACCCCAGTAGGTGTTCTTATTCTGATTAGTACCCTGAATCGGATCTTGACTAATGTTAATCCACGTTGACACCAACAAACGATCTTTCGCCTCACTGTAATTTTTAGTCCGTTTCTGTTTGTCTTGCTGATGCAGATTCACCAATGTTTGTGTCATAGGAAGGAGCATCTTGGGAGGCCTCCGTGCTAATCCCAAGCTCATTCAATATAATTTGCTCATTGTTGTCCTCATCTAGAAGGCCAGTGAAGTTTACATCGGGATACATGGATGCTGAAAAAATAACCAGTTGCATATATACAAAGGTTCATTGCAAGAATTACTAACCAAAAGGGGAAAATGTGTTCAAGTTTACTAGGACAATCTGAATGGAACTGTAAAAAAAATAACATGAGAGAAAATAAATTTGCCAATGAGAAATGCGCATCACATTGTGTGGCAGATTGCAATCCTTTATCAATAGTACTAGCACTGATACAATATAAATCCTGCAACTTAGCAAAATGCCTACCAGCGTAAATGTTCCATGAAGTGAGATGGTTCTTGAAGAATACTAGTAGCATTCAGTCAACAATCTTAGTTGCATAGTTTACAACATTCACAATTAGCTCTTAATGTGCAGCCTTGCACTAACAATAATTTCGACTATGAGTTCAATTACCTTCAAATTGGTCATTTCCGTCATTCAGCGGAGTCTCCTGCTCGCCTTCCACAGCTCTACGAATGAATAGTCGCCTTGGGTTGGCCGCCGCCATTTGCACAGCGGGTGCACGAAATGCCGATAGCCCGCCTCCTGCCTGTCGACCATTCGTGGCTACCGACCATACCAGGCCTGCCATGGTCTGATGCGATGGAGGGAATGTGGGGATGGAGCTTATAGGGCATGCCATCGGCGTCCCTTGCCGCTGGAGAAGAGGCAGGGTGGGGGATGGCGGCGCGGCAGGTACAATAGCGGACGGGGCAGGGCAGGGAAGGAGCAGGGACAACGACCGGAGTAGAGGTAGGGACGAGGTAGGGCGGGGATGCGACGGACGGGCGGGGATGCAACGGAGCGGGGACAACGGTCGAAGTAGAGGCAGGGACAACGCCCAAAGAAAAGCGGGCGGGGATGCGGCGGACGGCGCGGATGCGGCGGACGGCCTGTCGTAGCTCGTCCTGACCTTTCATCGTTATTGAGGAATAAAGAGAATAATTCAAGTCATTCAACAATCATAATGAAACATCCGAAGCCTCGAGAGAAGATATTGGAGACATTGCTGGGCCTTTAGTCTGCCAGTCAACTTCAGCCTGAGATGTTGTGGACCCCCGATTTTGAGTCGGGAATCTTTCGTGTTCATAGTACCATTTCCCTGGATCAAGTAGTTGGTACCCACGAATGCGATCTTGGATAATCAAGTGCACATGCACGAATAGTCTTACAATACCATTATTACATAAATAGGCCCGAAGGCATTGTTCATCCCACAGGACCTTATGGTCCGAATACAATATAAAAACGAGTTTAGATAAGGCGGCGGAAAGAGGCGGCGGCTTGTCCATTGCCACGAGCAACGGCCAGGACTAAGGTCTAATATGCGCCGTCGGTTCCTCGCCCTCGGGTGGTACGCGTAGGGGTCTTCGGCTCTTCATTTCCATCATGGAGGTTTGTGCGTATAGCAAGGGTGAGTACCAACCATACTCGGCAAGTCAACACGAATTGATGCATATGACGGGGTTATTCAAAGAACATGGCGAGGTTATCTTTGCGTAAAGCCGTTTTCACAATTCTTTTCACAAGCCTATAATCTAGCCAAAGCAAATTTTAATTTCATAGTTCATTAACCGCGACGGTTCGTCTACCATCCATCGTGATTCCAAGGATGGCTTCCCGCCTCCAGGTGCGTCATGATTTTCGGGAGTCCACCCCTTCTCGCATTCTCGAGAAGTTGATCCACCGCGAACAAAATCATCATGCAAACCCATCCCAGCATTTTTAAGTTCAAAGTCTAGCCAAGCGAAAGTCTTGTCACGATGCTCAATATCCGCGAGCACGGCTATTCGAATAGATTGATTTACTCACACTGCAGTGGATGTACACTTTACCCGTACTCCGCGACAGCCCAACAAATGAGCCTACGCCTCAACACCTGAGACGGTCACGGCAAAGCTTTTCGATAACCTTACTTTGGCAGTACCCGCTCCATGAACTTACGCCCTCATGCACTCTAGCCGTCCTTTTCTAGCAGTGAGAGGAGTTCTGGCGCACCCGGGGTAAGGGAAGTCTTTCCAGATCTTTAAGTTTAATTAACATCGGTTTAATCCCACCATTCATAACAAAGGCCGCAGCCTCATCCTCATCCCATAACCACTTCATAGAGA
Organism: Oryza australiensis; assembly: GCA_019925245.2. Lineage (NCBI taxonomy): Eukaryota > Viridiplantae > Streptophyta > Magnoliopsida > Poales > Poaceae > Oryza > Oryza australiensis. Next base: position 3,516,291 of record JAIFGZ020000436.1, read on the forward strand.
ACCATCTATGCAAGGATACTGCCTCCGCTCGGCTATCTAGTCAGCTAGGTCTATACCCATTCGAGAAGTACGGTTGTACTGGCTCGTTTCCCGGCTATCTCATGGCTCGGTCCTTAATTGACCAGGGTCGGCACTTGCCTTTTCCGGAATCCACCCAAATCATCCGGCCGCCCCAGTCTAAAACATTTGTTTAGTACTTTCAATTTTCATCAAATGTAATTCACCATGGTCATGTGGTGCTCATGTCTCCACATGCCGAATCTCAACTACCTCCCCTAAGGTAGTTGCCCTAAGCACAAAGCTTTTTCATAAAGTCATGAGTATGCATAAATCTAAGTATAGCATGGCTAAGCAGTTTACCGAAGTTATGCTTCGGTTATTTGTATCACATCGCGAGTTACAAGGAGTAATTCTAAAGGTACTCAATAGCAAGGAATGGCACAACAAGTATAGGTAACTTGGTAAAGCATGCATGTTTAGAGTTTAAAATAACATCATTTCACACTTGGGTTCAATATGTTCAAAGGGTGTGAAGACTTGCCTTGTTCGTACGCTTCTTGAGTGGGGTCTCCTGCGGGGTCAGTGGTCGCCTCCTCGGTCGCTAATCATACGAGCGAAAAGGGAAAAAGAAAAATGGATTCCAGTTAAAATCCGATAAGAACGAACGAAAAAGCATGAAAAATCCTAAAGAACTCTCCAAACCATTTTCCCCTACGACCCTAATCGAATTACGGAGGACTTTATGAAGCAATTTAAATATCGTATGTATATGTCGCAAAAGGGGTTGATCGGGATTTATATGAGATAGTTTATAATTCCTTGAAAGGATTCTTGATTTGTGAATGTAAATTAAATGAATGAATGGGCCTCACCAAGATATATAAATATTTTGGAAATTTATTAGATTAAAAGTTCAAAGTCTAAGTAAATATAAACTTCATAATTATTTGCAAAGAAATTTAAAAGTAAATAAATAAATCCCTTCAAAAGGTGCAAAATCTTTGTAAATAGAGTTTTAGAATAGTTCAAAAGAGTATAAATATTTTCCTAGGATTTTTTTACTAAGCTTAATCTTATTTTTAATCTCCTGGAAAGATTAAAAAAACTTTCAAAAATTTGCCTAAGCGGAATCGAACCAGCGCCCTCCTCTCACTCGGCTCGGCTCCACCCACGAGCTAGCGAGCCGTTCTCGCACCCTTTACTCCTTTCTTTTCTTTTCAACCTCCCTTCTTTCCCCGGCGAGACCGACGGTGCGGCATGGCCGAACGACGGCGGGGGGATCGGAGCTTCGGCATCTAGCTAGCCCTACACCATCTATATGACGCGGGAGTCCGTTTCGGCGCGGTTGGGCTAGGGAGGCGGCGGAGCGGTGCAGCGACGATGAGGCGGCCGTGGCGCGATGGCGCACGGTGCGCGGCGCTCCGGTGAAAATGCGGCCGAACCAAAGGGTCCTAGAGCATCTACGGAACACGGGGTGCTAGCAAGGGGGTCGGCTTGGCCGGAAAGGGGCGGTGGTGGTATGGCGGCGTGCGCACGGCGGCGGCAAAAGCGAGAGGGTTCGGCGGCGCTCGTCGCCGGTGATTCGCGGCTATTTGGCTCGGGAGACTTAGGGGAAATATAGCTTAGAGCACGTAGATCATGGACGTACCTTTAATTCGGGAGGAAATCAGCGAGGGCGACGAATTTTGAGGTTTGCACGGGCGGCCGAGTTAGGGTTCTTCCGCCGGGCTCCGATCTCTTGCGAAATTCTAGCGCTATGGTGAATGGATTTTGGGGAAAATTGGTGAGGAGCTAGATGAGACGGTATGGCACAAATTTTGTGTTGTGAGTTTCGCCGAGGAGGGCTATATATAGCCGACCACGCGAGCTCGAACTCGGCGGCCATGGCAGCAGCGCTAGGGTGACGCACGCGCAAGTATGGGAGGGGTGAGGCCGACGCACGGTGGGCATGGCTACAGCACAGTCGGAATGGCACGATGGTACGGCGCGGCGTGGATCGACGCGGCCACGGGCGACGGCATTGACGCGGGCGCGCGCCATGGTACGGCGAGGCGACGGCGAGGCGGCATGGGCGACGCAAGCGATGGCATGGCGCGGTACGGCGGCGACTCGACGTGCACTGGGGCGGTTGTCAGCGGTATGGCGAGAACGCGCGCACGCGGGGCCTTGGTACGGCGCGGCGACGCGTGGTGAGCGTGCGCACGGGCGCGGGGACGTCGTCGAACACTGCATACGCATGAATAGTGTACTTTCTCAATTTCCCGAATTTGATTTTCTATTTTCCATTCCCATTTCCTTTTACTCTAAAAATTCAAAATAAATTTCAATATTTCCAAAATAATTTTGAAATTATATTTCCAAACTTTTCCCCACTTTTTATTTTTCAAAATATATTTTTCCTATTTTTATTTCTTTCTTTTAAAAATCAACAATTTGGGATCTTTAATTAATTTTTAAATTCATATTTCAAAAATATTGTTATCCCAAATCCAAATGTTTATTATTTTTCTTCCACCGTTAGGGTTTAAACCAAAATATATTCTTTTCAAGAATCTTTTGCAAATCTCCAAAAGTAATATGTTTACCCTCTTCAAATTCATATATATATATATTTATTTTAAATTATTTCCCCGGGGTCTCAAGCTTAGGGGTTTAATTCAACTTCACTTCAAAGCAAATTCCGGAAGAAATTCTTACGCAATGAATTGGCGAATAAAATTGAAAAACACGATAAGAAGCAATGATTCCAAAAAGTTTTTGCGAGTTCCGATTTTCACGTTCGAATTCTACTCCTTCGATTTTCGGGATGTTACAAACCTACCCCCTAACAATAAATCTCGTCCCGAGATTTTCTTACCGATGCTTGAATAGTTGTGGATATTCCGTCCTCGGGAATTCTTCGCCCTCCCGGGTAGCTTCTTCTTCGGTGTGATTACTCCATTGTACTTTGTACATGCGCCACGACTTGGTTCGTGTCTTCTTTTCTCGCTTCGTCTAGTATCTTGATTGGATGTTACGGATAGGTAAGATCACTTGTGGACATGGATGGTTTCTAACGAGGTTTGCTCTTCGGTACCGTAGACATTTCTTCGCTTGCGATACGTGGAATCTGGGTGGACATCGGAGAGATTCTCGGGCGGTTCAATTGATAGGCCACTTCTCCTTCTTAGCGCTTATTAAGAAGGGGCCCACGTATCGTGGTGCGAGTTTCCCTTTTACTTTGAATCTCTGTGTTCCCGTAGGGAATGAGACCTTCAAATACACGTAATCACCTTCTTTAAATTCCAATTCTCTTCGTCGGGTATCCGCGTAGCTCTTTTGTCGTGATTGAGCGGCTTGTAGTCGGTCCGGATCGGGCGAACCTTTTCCTCGGCCTCCTTGATTATGTCGGGCCCGAATACGGTCCGTTCACCGGTTCGACCACATCAATGGGGTTCGACATCGGCGACCAAATAGAGCTTCGTTTGGCGACATCTTCAGACTGGCTTGATAGCTATTATTATAAGAGAACTCGGCGTACGGTAAGCATTTCTCCCAATCCTTGGTGAAATCCAATGCACAGGCTCTCAGCATATCTTCCAGTACTTGGTTCGTCCTTTCAGTCTGCCCATCGGTCTGTGGATGGTAGGCGGTACTGAAAGCGAGATGACTTCCGAGTGCCTCGTGGACTTTGCTCCAAAAATGAGATGTGAATTGGGTACCACGATCCGATATGATCCTCTTTGGTACACCGTGAAGACATACAATCCTACTCATATATAGTTCCGCTAGCTTAGCGCTGTTGTAGTTAGTCTTTACTGGTATAAATCTGGCAGTCTTGGTGAGCCGATCTACTATTACCCAAATGGAATCGTAGCCAGTCGTAGTTTTGGGTAGTCCTACTATGAAATCCATGCCTATCTCGTCCCATTCCATTCGGGAATCTTGAGTGGCTGCAGCAAGCCAGCTGGCCGTTGATGCTCAGCTTTCACCCTTTGGCACACATCGCACACGGCTACGTATTCGGCTACATCTCTCTTCATATTGGGCCACCAATATTCTCCTTTCAAGTCTTGGTACATTTTCGTGCTTCCGGGATGTAACGAATAGGCCGATTCGTGGGCTTCCTTTAAGATCAATCCTCTCAAACCGCCTTGTTCGGGCACACGATTCTTTTCTTGTACCACAGATTCCCTTGTCATCCACGAAAACTCCCGAGCGCGTCCGCGCCATGCGTTCCTTGATTTCCTGGGTTTCCTTATTCCCTTTTTGGGCTTCCTCTATTTGAGTTCTCGGTAGGGGTTGGATTTCCAATGAGTTCACTTCTCCGTGAGGAATCGGGTGCGATTGAGTCGGCCATTTCTTCTCGAAGTTCGCGGCCATACCTCCCAATCCCATGTGGTTGCATTGGGCTTTGCGGCTCGGCGCATCGGCCACTACATTCGCCTTCGGGATGATAATGGATTCCTAGGCGTAATCCTTGATCAACTCCAGCCATCGCCTCGTCGTAGATTGAGATCAGTGAGTAAAGAAATATTTTAGGCTCTTGTGATCGGTATACACATCACGGTGGTTTCCGATCGAGATAGTGTCTCCAGATCTTCAATGCGTGTACAACCGCGGCTAATTCCAGTCGTGTGTGGGATAATTCTCTTCGTGGGGTCGTAAGCGTCGCGAGGCATACGCCACGACCTTTCCATCTGCATCAATACTCCTCCCAATCCTTGCCGGGATGCATCACAGTACATCACGAAGTCCTTGGTTGTCGGGTAAGGTCAAGATTGGAGCAGTGGTTAACTTTTCTTTTAATTGGTCGAAGGCTTTTTGGCACTTCTCATTCCATTCAAACTTCTTTTCCTTCTTCGGAAGTTGAGTCATAGGTCGGGCTACGGTGGAAAACCCTTCAATAAACCGTCGGTAATAACCGGCCAAGCCCAAGAAACTCCGGACTTCACACGACTTGGGTGCCTTCCATCCCGTAACGGCTTCGACCTTGGCGGGGTCTACGGCTACTCCACCGGCTGAAACCACGTGACCAAGAAAAGCGACTTCCTTGAGCCGGAACTCACATTTGCTGAACTTTGCGTACAGCTGGTGCTCTCGTAGCTTTTCCAGACTAGTCGTAGATGCTCCGCGTGTTCCTCATCGTTTTTGGAGTAGATAAGTATATCGTCGATGAACACCACCACGAATTTGTCCAGGTATTCCATGAATACCTTGTTCATTAGGTTCATAAAGTAGGCAGGGGCATTGGTTAATCCAAAGGACATCACTGTGAACTCGTATAAGCCGTAACGGGTAGAGAACGCCGTCTTAGGAATATCTCCGGCTCTAATCTTCAAGCGATGATATCCGACCGTAGATCAATCTTTGAGAACACACTGTGCACCCTTAAGTTGATCGAATAGGTCATCGATCCGGGCAGCGGGTACTTGTTCTTGATGGTTACTTCATTCAGCGATCGGTAGTCCACACACATTCTCATACTTCCATCCTTCTTTTTGACGAAGAGTACGGGGGCTCCCGGGGAAGAGCTGGGGCGTACAAATCCCTTCTCTTGTAGTTCCCTTATACGCTTCTTGAGTTCCTCTAACTCGTTGGCCGGCATTCGATAAGGTCTCTTGGATATGGGGGCGTGCCGGGCATTAGGTCGATGATAAATTCTACGTCGCGATCCGGGGGCATTCCGTGTAATTCTTCGGGAAACACATCCGGGTATTCTTGTACTATGGGCATTCCGCCTAAGGGCAGCATGGTGAACACTCCTGCAGCTTGTTCACATAGCTTTGGGTTTTGATCCATAGTTATGCTCATCGGTGATCCCACGGGGTGGATACCGTGACTTCCTTCATTGCAGTCTATAATTCCATTATTTTTGGTCAACCAATCCATTCCGAGTATAACATCTATGGTGCGGGGTGATAGCACCATAAGGTTTGAGAGAAACACCACGTCTCTAATCCGTATGGGCACATTAATGCAGGCATGGGGTACGGTTATGTCTCCCCCAGGTGAGTGTACCAACATTGGCCTCTTAAGTGCTACTTGGTGTAGGTGGTGTTGTTTGCTTACTTGGGAAGATATGAATGAATGCGAGGCTCCGAATCGAATAAAACTTTAAGCGGTGTAGAGTTGATAGAGAACATACCCATCAATACGCTCTGGTCCTCCTGAGCTTCTTCAGCCCGCACATGATTCACCTGACCACGTCGAAATCCGGTGGCAGCCTCGTTGGGTGGTGGGGTCTGAGCACAGACCTCGTCCCCGCGGGGTGGGGTTCCTCGGACGGGTGTTGCATTGGCGCCGGTGCGCACGGGGCGTTGCGTGGTTTTGGGCAGCTACTGGAGTAGTGCCCGAATTCTCCGCAATTGAAACAGCTCACATTCCTTCTTCTGGAGCGCTAGGGTCGGTGTGGGCGTACGTAAGCGAGGTGTAGCTGACTGTTGATATGGTCGGAAGCGGGAGAACGTCCGGTTGCCGGAACATTTGGCTTCCATCCAGACGGGGTGGCTCCCTTGGGCGTTGTGGCGTTCCACGGAATGGGCGAGCCATGGCGAGCCTCCTCTTGCGGTTATTGTCCACCACTTTTTGGTCATGCTCAAGTCGGACGACCTTGTTGATGAGGCTTTGGAAACTAGTGTGATCCTGCCCGATCATTGGTCCCCTCAGTTCGTCATTTAGTCCTTCAATAAATTTGTCTATCTTTTCTTCCTCGTGCAGTCCTGGTGGCGTAACGGCAAGCTGGGTGAACTTGTTCGGTATTGTTGTACTTGATGTGTTCCCTTGACGCAGCTGCGGAACTCGTTCTTCTTCATCCTCATTCTGCAGTGGCACGAAATTCTCACGGAATGCAGCCGTGAATTCCTCCCATGTTGGTTCGCGGCGTCTTGCTCGTGTCTCCTTGTAGGTGTCCCACCGTCACTTGCGGGACCCTCCAGCTGGTTAGTAGCGAAGATAACTCTATCGGCTTCTCGGACTCGACGAGGGTTAACTTCTTCTCTATCACTCTTAACCAATCCTCGGCGTCCATAGGTTCTTCGGCCATGGAAAAAGTGGGCGGCTTAGCTCTCATGAATTCCCCGGACTCGATCCTCCTCGACCTCCTTGATTGTTAGCAATCGCTTGGAGTAGCGGAGTGCAATGCCATGACCTCCGCCGGGTGGAGGGGTTGGGTTCCGGCGGGTTTTCGTTGGTTGCCGCGGCTGCGTGACGATGTGCCATCCGAAGCGGGAGATGAATTAAGAGAGCGGACTAGTTTAAGTTATAGTTCACCGGAAATTTTTCTTCAAGCTCTATCGAAATGATCTCCAATCCACGAGACAAGGTGAAACAATAATAAGCATACGAATTAAGACATCGCAAGGCGATGCTCGGGTTCAACATATTACATAAGGGGTACATGGACCGTGCATACACATCCTTCATGCCAGGATAGCAATAATAACTATATCGTCCAACTAGATCAACTAATTATGGGGAAATAGGAAGTCTGCCGAGGCGGGAAGGTCCTTCCGCCTAGTCATCCAACCACCCGCAAGAGCCGGGCGCCGGAAGTGGGTGGTCGCGTGAAGCAAACCAAAGTCCCCACGGCTCGGAGGTGGTGGCCTCGGAGTCACGCCGAATCTTCCGCTCGGTGGCCGCGTACTCTTGCGAGCGATCGGCGGGTGAGGGGCCTCCCGTGTGAGTCGGGCGACGAGGGGGAACTTCCTCCTCCATTGAGTCGGTGTCGCTAGACTCCCATTTGATCTCCATGGGCTCGCCTCGGACTCCGTATCGGTGTAGATCGGATGGGGTTACCCTCTCCGATCCGGCTCGGATGGTACCGGTATGGAGCTCGGGGTGGGTCCCATGAATGTAGCAGCAGCGGGGTCGACCAGGTATGGTGCAGGCTCTGTGCTCAACATGAAAGCTTGCTCCATCATAGCTTGAAAAGTATCAAAGCTTGCTGGAGTCATATGGTAATAGTGGTCGGGCACAGGGGCAGGATGTGATGGTATAGGCTCGGTGGAAGTACTGCGGCGTGGGCGGGGACGAGTGCGCAGTTGTTCCTCTAGTGGTTGATCTGTTGTTTGCTCTTCTGAGCTGCTCTTCCAGCTCCACGAGCCCCCCTCGGGCCATGTAGCGGTCCGAGAGTTGCTCATCTTGAGCACCATTGGCTGCGGTGAGTCTGCGGCATGCTTATCTGGTCTCCGCAGCCTTGGTGGCTATTGACCAGATCATTGAGGCGTGACTGCTGGTCGTTGATCTCGAGAAGGGCCTCCTCGTAACAATCGTCTGCTGTCTCTGCCCAACGCGATAGACGCGTGACCATCGGGTTGTAACAGCGGGGTAGCCTCCACGGTGCGATCGGGTTGCCCTCTTCGCGGTAAGGATGATGCACGAACTCGTCATTGTGAGTTCGGCACGGTGTTCCGCATTAAGGCGAAGGAAAGCCTCGCGAGCTGCATCCGAATAGCCGCTACGCTAGGTCCGGTGGTAGCGAGTATGGAAACAGTAAGATGTCTCGCTTCCCATACGGGCTTCTATGGATACAGCTGCCTCCCAGGCTGGATACTCTTCGGGGCCATGCCTTTTGATGTGATAGGTGGGTGGCTCCGGGTATCTCAAGCACCATAGTAGGGACTGGAGTTGGACCACGAACCCTTCGTCCCGCGGAACAGTGACTTCCCAAGTTCCGTCGTGGTTTGACATCTGCTTTTACAGGCAACTTAGGGTTAGCGGGAGGGAACTATCATAATCATTTGGTAAAAAGAAATACAGATGTAGAAAAGATATATTTGCATTTTCGGAAATAATAGTTTAAAACCGATCCTATGTAGGGATATTTCCCTTTAGCCAACTGGTTAGGGTAGGTCGCCATTTGGTCTTAGCCTACGGTCGCATGGCTCTGATACCAGCTCTGTGGACCCCCGATTTTGAGTCGGGAATCTTTCGTGTTCATAGTATCATTTCCCTGGATCAAGTAGTTGGTACCCACGAATGCGATCTTGGATAATCAAATGCACATGCACGAATAGTCTTACAATACCATTATTACATAAATAGGCCCGAAGGCATTGTTCATCCCACAGGACCTTATGGTCCGAATACAATATAAAACAGAGTTTAGATAAGGCGGCGGAAAGAGGCGGCTTGTCCATTGCCACGAGCAACGACCGGGACTAAGGTCTAATATGCGCCGTCGGTTCCTCGCCCTCCGGTGGTACGCGTAGGGGTCTTCTGGCTCTTCATTTCCATCAGCTGGAGGTTTGTGCGTATAGCAAGGGTGAGTACCAACCGTACTCAGCAAGTCAACACAAAATTGATGCATATGACAGGGTTATTCAAAGAACATGGCGAGGGTTATCTTTGCGTAAAGCCAGTTTTCACAATTCTTTTCACAAGCCTATAATCTAGCCAAAGCAAATTTTAATTTCATAGTTCATTAACCCGGCGACGGTTCTGTCTACCATCCATCGTGATTCCAAGGATGGCTTCCCGCCTCCGGTGCGTCATGATTTTCTGGGGAGTCCACCCCTTCTCGCATTCTCGAGAAGTTGATCCACCAGCGAACAAAATCATCATGCAAACCCATCCCAGCATTTTTAAGTTCAAAGTCTAGCCAAGCGAAAGTCTTGTCACGATGCTCAATATCCGCGAGCACGGCTATTCGAATAGATTGATTTACTCACACTGCAGTGGATGTACACTTTACCCGTACTCCGCGACAGCCCAACAAATGAGCCTACGCCTCAACACCTGAGACGGTCACGGCAAAGCTTTTCGATAACCTTACTTTGGCAGTACCCGCTCCATGAACTTACGCCCTCATGCACTCTAGCCGTCCTTTTCTAGCGGTGAGAGGAGTTCGCGCACCGGGTAAGGGAAGTCTTTCCAGATCTTTAAGTTTAATTAACATCGGTTTAATCCCACCATTCATAACAAAGGCCGCAGCCTCATCCTCATCCCATAACCACTTCATAGAGAACCATCTATGCAAGGATACTGCCTCCGCTCGGCTATCTAGTCAGCTAGGTCTATACCCATTCGAGAAGTACGGTTGTACTGGCTCGTTTCCCGGCTATCTCATGGCTCGGTCCTTAATTGACCAGGGTCGGCACTTGCCTTTTCCGGAATCCACCCAAATCATCCGCCGCCCGAGTCTAAAACATTTGTTTAGTACTTTCAATTTTCATCAAATGTAATTCACCATGGTCATGTGGTGCTCATGTCTCCACATGCCGAATCTCAACTACCTCCCTAAGGTAGTTGCCCTAAGCACAAAGCTTTTTCATAAAGTCATGAGTATGCATAAATCTAAGTATAGCATGGCTAAGCGGTTTCCGAAGTTATGCTTCGGTTATTTGTATCACATCGCGAGTTACAAGGAGTAATTCTAAAGGTACTCAATAGCAAGGAATGGCACAACAAGTATAGGTAACTTGGTAAAGCATGCATGTTTAGAGTTTAAAATAACATCATTTCACACTTGGGTTCAATATGTTCAAAGGGTGTGAAGACTTGCCTTGTTCGTACGCTTCTTGAGTGGGGTCTCCTGCGGGGTCGGTGGTCGCCTCCTCGGTCGCTAATCATACGAGCGAAAAGGGAAAAAGAAAAATGGATTCCAGTTAAAATCCGATAAGAACGAACGAAAAAGCATGAAAAATCCTAAAGAACTCTCCAAACCATTTTCCCCTACGACCCTAATCGAATTACGGAGGACTTTATGAAGCAATTTAAATATCGTATGTATATGTCGCAAAAGGGGTTGATCGGGATTTATATGAGATAGTTTATAATTCCTTGAAAGGATTCTTGATTTGTGAATGTAAATTAAATGAATGAATGGGCCTCACCAAGATATATAAATATTTTGGAAATTTATTAGATTAAAAGTTCAAAGTCTAAGTAAATATAAACTTCATAATTATTTGCAAAGAAATTTAAAAGTAAATAAATAAATCCCTTCAAAAGGTGCAAAATCTTTGTAAATAGAGTTTTAGAATAGTTCAAAAGAGTATAAATATTTTCCTAGGATTTTTTTTACTAAGCTTAATCTTATTTTTAATCTCCCTGGAAAGATTAAAAAAAAACTTTCAAAAATTTGCCTAAGCCGGGAATCGAACCAGCGCCCTCCCTCTCACTCGGCTCGGCTCCACCCACTGAGCTAGCGAGCCGTTCTCGCACCCTTTACTCCTTTCTTTTCTTTTCAACCTCCCTTCTTTCCCCCCGGCGAGACCGACGGTGCGGCATGGCCGAACGACGGCGAGGGGGATCGGAGCTCGGCATCTAGCTAGCCCTACACCATCTATATGACGCGGGGAGTCCGTTTCGAGGCGCGGTTGGGCTAGGGAGGCGGCGGAGCGGTCTGGCGACGATGAGGCGGCCGTGGCGGCGATGGCGCACGGTGCGGCGGCGCTCCGGTGAAAATGCGGCCGAACCAAAGGGTCCTAGAGCATCTACGGAACACAGGGGTGCTAGCAAGGGGGTCGGCTTGGCCGGAAAGGGGCGGTGGTGGTATGGCGACGTGCGCACGGCGGCGGCAAAAACGAGAGGGTTCGGCGGCGCTCGTCGCCGTGATTTCGGCGGCTATTTGGCTCGGGAGACTTAGGGGAAATATAGCTTAGAGCACGTAGATCATGGACGTACCTTTAATTCAGGAGGAAATCAGCGAGGGCGACGAATTTTGAGGTTTGCACGGGCGGCCGAGTTAGGGTTCTTCCGACCCGGGCTCCGATCTCTTGCGAAATTCTAGCGCTATGGTGAATGGATTTTGGGGAAAATTGGTGAGGAGCTAGATGAGACGGTATGGCACAAATTTTGTGTTGTGAGTTTCGGCCGAGGAGGGCTATATATAGCCGACCACGCGAGCTCGAACTCGGCGGCCATGGCAGCAGCGCTAGGGTGACGCACGCGCAAGTATGGGAGGGGTGAGGCCGACGCACGGTGGGCATGGCTACAGCACAGTCGGAATGGCACGATGGTACGGCGCGGCGTGGACGACGCGCCACTGTGCGACGGCATTGACGCGGCGCGCGCCGTGGTACGGCGAGGCGACGGCGAGGCGGCATGGCTGACGCAAGCGATGGCATGGCGCGGTACGGCGGCGACTCGACGTGCACTGGGGCGGTTGTCAGCGGTATGGCGAGAACGCGCGCGCGCGGGCCTTGGTGCGCGCGGCGACGCGTGGTGAGCGTGCGCACGGGCGCGGGGCGTCGTCGAACACTGCATACTCATGAATAGTGTACTTTCTCAATTTCCCGAATTTGATTTTCTATTTTCCATTCCCATTTCCTTTTACTCTAAAAATTCAAAATAAATTTCAATATTTCCAAAATAATTTTGAAATTATATTTCCAAACTTTTTCCCCACTTTTTATTTTTCAAAATATATTTTTCCTATTTTTATTTCTTTCTTTTAAAAATCAACAATTTGGGATCTTTAATTAATTTTTAAATTCATATTTCAAAAATATTGTTATCCCAAATCCAAATGTTTATTATTTTTCTTCCACCAGTTAGGGTTTAAACCAAAATATATTCTTTTCAAGAATCTTTTGCAAATCTCCAAAAGTAATATGTTTACCCCTCTTCAAATTCATATATATATATATTTATTTTAAATTATTTCCCCCAGCAGGGGTCTCAAGCTTAGGGGTTTAATTCAACTTCACTTCAAAGCAAATTCCAGAAGAAATTCTTACGCAACTGAATTGGCGAATAAAATTGAAAAACACGATAAGAAGCAATGATTCCAAAAAGTTTTTTGCGAGTTCCGATTTTCACGTTCCGAATTCTACTCCTTCGATTTTCAGGATGTTACAGATGTGTCTGTCAAACCACTCGAAGGCGGCGACTAGATGTGTTACACGTTCAGAAGACTTGACAAAAATGGCTAAAGATCTACAACATCTCAAATATTCTTAACTCATACTCATGTGAATCTAGTTCCCAGGATATGCATTAGATTCACACTTTCATCTTAAGCATGGATATACATAGCAAACACAAATAAGATGATAACGATTAAAATTTACAACTGCTTTAGAGTTACATAGGCTGACCAGCCAAATATGAATATATCAGAGAACAGCGGAAACTTGACTACCCAATCCTCAACCACACCGACTAGGAGTTTACCCCATTAAGTTCAAGTCCTGGAAGAAGTAGTCGATTACCCGCATCACTCAAAAGACTAAGTCTAAGACCTGCAAGCAAATAGTTAATTTAATAGCAAGAGTTAGTACATTATTAGAAATAATATACTGATAAGCACCAAGACAAGCCTAACACTCTACATGTGGGACATATAATCAAGAAAGGCATAATATGAAGGGTTACGCGGAGGCTACGCTAGCCGAAAACAAAAAATTTTTAACCGCGCAAACCAGGAACACTTGCAAGTAAGGGTCGATAGATCGTTACCGATTGGAGTGTGCAGCGGAAACAGCCAATCAGGGCTATCCGATCTGGAACTGTACTGGCCGATGACAGCCGATTCCCGGGGATAGCCGATTCACCAATCGGCCGATTCGCGAATGCGCAGCAGATCGAGTCGTCGGCGTGTTCTCGCGCCTCGCTCCGTGCGCTCGACCGCGGCCGATTCCTCCACGGCCGATCAACGGCGTGCAACGTAGCGGCACCTCTACCGGTATCCACACGTTCGGGGACGGAACGCCGAACACCCGTGTGCTAGCACGCGATGCAAGGCTAGGGTTTGGCTCGAAAGTGGGGAGGGTTTCCGTGGAGATTGATCTCGGCGACTTCTGTTGCGGATTCGGTTCAATGCGATACCTCAACCCTCCACCCCTCGCCCCTTTATATAGAGTTGGCCGACTGAGACTAGTGGCCGATCAGGACTCTATTTTAAATCGGATCCAATCCGAATCTCATAGAGTCGGCCGCCCATACATCGTAAGACCATAGGACTCTATCCGATCGGATCCCTATCCGATCGAGCCGTATCCGAGTCCAACTCGAATGCCTGTTCTTATACCCTTAAGCGTGCGACCCTGTAGGTTCAGGTATACTTGGTTTCGGCTATAGTCTAACTTAGCCGATCGTCGGCTCGAGTGCAATTCAGCCGACCTGTCAACAGCGGCACCTAGCAGCACATATTGACACCATAGTATACAAGAATATAATATCGGCTCGAACCTATAATGTGTATACAAATCCCTTTGCCTCACGATACCAATTAAGCTATAGGCAAGATGTGTGCCATCCCTTCAATAGCTTAACCATTCACTCGAACCGTATTGGATTATCCGTCGTTGATTGACTCCTCAATCAACTTAGCATGGCCATGCATTTTCATAATCCATTACCTCGAGGGCCCAGAGATATCTCTCCAAAGGAGGGGCAAATTCCATCTTGATCACTCACATCCCACTCCATGTTTCATAGAAAACCCGAAGACTACTTTTATAACTAAGCGATTCTGAATAGCGTTTGGTAGTCCCAAAGTAGGCTACTACACATATTGGAATCCATGGTGATCTCAAGTCTAAGGACTTTGTACCAACACTACGAGACCAACTAATGGCACATTAATTCTGTAGTGTCTCATGGTGGGTCTATCCAACAATGTGTTCTCCAACACATGTGTCCATGTTTATTGATTTGGTATCTCCATACCCATGATCTATGAGACATGATCATCAATCAATAAACATGCCGATCTTAGAATCATATTAGTTCCAATAATATGATATATGATCAGGATCATTTAGAAATAGATTCATACATATAGAGTCTCATAAATAAGTCACGTACTTATTGATCAATACAAGATGTCTATTTCATGGAACTGAATAATACTTTATTCGTAAATACATAAATATTGACGTGATATCCAACATCTCCATATTGCCTCTAGGGCATATCACTAACAATCTCCCACTTGCATTAGAGTCAATCATGTAAGTATCTAATACCCATTGCTCTTGTGTGCTCCTCATGCTTGGTGAGGGAGAGGTTTTGTCGGCGGATCGCTATGTTGAGATCCGTGTGCACTTTGTATATCTTGACATCATCTCTGTCCACTATCTCGCGGATGAGATGATATCACCGAAGTATATGTTTGGACTTCGATGTGATCTCGGCTCCTTGGCTTGTGCAATGGCTCCACTATTATCACAATAGAGAGACATTGGACCAGTCGTACTAGTCATCACACCAAGCTCGAAACGAATTTCTTGATCCAAACAGCCTCCTTTGCGCTTCCGAAGCGCAATGTACTCGGCCTCCGTTGTAGAATCAGCAACGGTATCCGCTTGGAACTCTTCTCTGATCGCGCCTCCGTTCAGGCAGAACACGAACCCGATTATGATCTATAAATCATCCTTGTCTGTTTGGAAGCTAGCATCGGTGTAACCACTTACAACGAGTTCTTCTTCACCTCCATAGACTAGGAACATATCCTTAGTTTTTCTCAAGTACTTAAGGATATTCTTTACGGCGATCCAGTGACCTTCACCGGGATCGACTAGTATCTCCTCATAGCACTCAAAGCGTACGAGACATCGGACGTGTACAAAGCATGGCATACATGACGGATCCAATTGCCGAGGCATATGGAACCATACCCATCTTATTCCGCTCATCATGTGTCCGAGGACACCGATTCTTGCTAAGATTAATGCCATGTGACATGGGCAAGAAACCTTTCTTGGAATCATGCATGTTGAACCCTTTCAACACCTTGTCAATGTATGTACTTCGGCTTAATCCAATTAGCCTCTTGGATCTATCTCTATAGATTCGAATGCCCAATATGTATGTTGCCTCCCTAAGTCTTTCATGGAAAAACTATTTTTCAATGAAGACTTGACGGATTCTAGCATAGGGATATCATTTCCAATCAATAATATGTCATCCACATATAAGATTAGAAATACAATTGCGCTCCCACTGACCTTTTTGTAAACACAGGCCTCTTCTTCATTTTTGATGAAACCAAACCCTTTGATTACTTCATCAAAACGAATATTCCAACTCCGAGATGCTTGCTTCAATCCATAAATGGATTTCGGTAGCTTGCATATCTTTCTAGGCGATTCTGGATCGACAAAACCCTAAGGTTGTATCATGTATACATCCTCACTTAGGTTTCCATTTAGGAAAGCCGTTTTGACATCCATCGCCATATCTCATAATCGAAATATGCAGCAATCGCTAGGATAATCCGAATAGATTTAAGCATTGCGACGGGCGAGAAGGTTTCATCATAATCAACTCCTTGAATCTGTTTAAAACCTTTCGCCACCGTCGCGCCTTATGAATGTGAACATTTCCATCCATATTGGCCTTTTTCTTAAAAACCCATTTACACTCAATGGTTTTGACACCATCAGTGGATCAACCAAGTTCCAAACTTGATTGTCGTAAATGGATTCTATTTCGGATTTCATGGCTCCAAGCCACTTGTTGGAATCGGGTCCCACCATCGCTTCCTCATAGGTCTTAGGCTCATCGTTGTCCAACAACAGTATATGACGTTGTTCCTTTGTGTGCACATCGCGGCACACGACGTGATCTTTCGGACCTTCGTGGGGTGGTGTATCTACAAGCGGTGGCGCAACACTTTGCTCCTCTGTTGTGGTTACGTGGTCGTGAAACATTTTACGGTGTTTCTTGAACTTCTTCAAGATGCACCCTGCTCCCACTAACCCTTCTTGAAAGAAACTCTTTCTCCAAGAAGACACCATGTCGGGCGACAAACACTTTGCCTTGTTCCCGATTATAAAAGTAATATCCCTTAGTTTTCTTAGGATATCCCACAAAGAAGCACTTGCGATTTGGGTGTGAGCTTGTCGGGTAAACGTTTTACATAAGCTTCGCATCCCCAAATTTTGAGAAAAGACAAACTAGGGGTTGCCCTGTCCATATCTCATATGGTGTCTTTTCAACGACTTAGATGGAACTCTATTTAGTGTGAGCGCAGTGTTTCAAGAGCATATCCCCGAAGGATAACGGAAGATCACTTTGGCTCATCATCGACCGCACCATGTCCAACAAGGTGCGATTTCTTCGTTCGGACACTCCGTTCGATTCGGAGTTCTTGGCGGAGTCAGCGTGGAACAATTCCACAATCTTTCGGATGATTACCAAACTTGCTCTCTCGGTGTGTCCCGTGAAAGGTGCCTTTGTCATCTTACCAAGTAAACAAGACTCACATGTCTCAAATGATTCAAAATCAAAAGAGTGAAGCAATCCATCCTTATGGAGCTTCTCCATGCGTTTCGATTTATATGGCCTAAGCGACAATGCCGGATAAACGTGGGGTTTGTATCATTAGAGAGTTGCCTTTCGTATTAACGTTATAGATGGGAGACGCTTCAAGATTCAAAACGTATAATCCATTCACCAATGGAGCATGAACATAGAACATATCTCTAAGATATATTGAACAACCATTGTCCATTGATCTAAAATCATATCCTTCCGCTTGCAAACATGAAGCGGAAATAACGTTTTGACATAGTGTTGGAACACAATAACAATTATTTAATTCCAAAACTAATCCTGAAGGTAGATGAAATGGTGCGAGCCGACAGCAAGCGTAGCAACGCTTGCTCCATTGCCGACGCGCCAGGTTCACCTCGCCCCTTCTCAATCCTCTACTTCTTCTCATTCCCTGCAATGATTTGCAAATATGAGCTACGATCCGGTATCAAATACCCAAGAGTCGCGGTGAAGTAGCAAGATTAATGTCTATAACATTAATACCTGAAGCGAAGTCGTACTTTACTTCTTTTTAGATCCTCCATGTACTTCTTGCAGTTCCTTTTCCAGTGACTGTCTCCTTGCAATAGAAGAAAACGGCATCGATGTCGCCGACCCTTATTTGCCCTTCTTTGCATTAGAGGCACTAGCGATCTCATCGGGAGTTAACTTTCTCTTGGTGCAAAGTTTCTTGGGTGGTTTGCGCTTAGCCTTCGCATCATCATCACATGATGACCGTTTTTCTGTATACTCTCCTCATTGTCTTTAGCATCCCATGCAATTCAGCCAAGGTTCTATCCATATTGTTCATGTGATAATTTAATATGAATGGCTCGAAGCTCGGAGGGAGCGGACCGGAGAATCACATCGGTAGCCAACTCTTGGCTAAGGGAAAAACCTAGTTTTTCCGGACTCTCGATGTAGCCAATCATTTTTATCACATGCGGGACGAGATTCCCTCAACAAGCTCGCACGCAAACAAGGACTTTGAGGTGTTGAACCTCTCGGCCCGAGCTTGGTTCTCAAACATGCCACGCAGTCCCCGAATAATAGTGTGAGCATCGCTGCTCTCATATTGCTTCGAAGCTCGGGGGACATTGTAGCAAGCATGAGACAGCTTATGTCTAGGGCATCATTAGAGTGCTTCTCGTAAGCCCTACGTGCGGTTGCGTGGCATTATTAGGCAAATCCTCCGGATAAGGTACTTCAAGAACGTACTCCTTACGCTCTTGCTTGAGAACAATTCTCAAGTTGTGATACCAATCCATAAAGTTTGTTCCATTTAATTTTTCCTTTTCGAGAATAGATCACAAATTAAAGGTACTGGGTGTAGTATTAGCCGCCATTTATTCTACAACAGAAAAAGCAAAGTTTAGCACAATATTTATGCTATGTCTATTGTTAAACAATTTAACATTAGACTCCCATTACGTATTTTACACCTTCCCTCTAGGTTACGTATTGGGCAAGATCCATATGTTAGTTAATTTCTAGTGAGCTTTGGCATCACTGCTAGAAGATTAATAACATCGGTAAGCAACTCCTTGCTAATCACATCTCTATGTGACTCTTGTTGTTGTTGTGGCATCTCCATGCCGCGGCCCCAACCTATGCCCCAAGGCCCAAAACTGTTTTGATAGCCTTGTTAAGTAAACCAAATGCTCTGCTTGTATATGTCCGACATATACCCCTCGTGTTATGATAGAGAATGGCACTCTGCTTTGGCAGACCCACCATTGACGAGCATAACGGTGGACGGTGCAACATTTGGAAGGGCATCATTACTACTTAATATTGTGAGGGATGCTATCCTATCAAACAAACATATCACATATATGAAAGCAGGTAGAATAGCATGAAATAGTATGGCCCCCTTCACATGGTGATCTCCATCTCCATGCCGGTGTAGAGGATCTCCATCTTCATCACCGTTCTTCCGAGTGTCGAATGCTTGATTTCTTCAAACTAAGCTACTACTATAGAAGCTCTAATTGAAGATTACATCGACTCGCAGGTCGTGAAAGAATATTACAAGTCACTTGCTCTCTCAGTGTGTCCCGTGAAAGGTGCCTTTGTCATCTTACCAAGTAAACAAGACTCACATGTCTCAAATGATTCAAAATCAAAAGAGTGAAGCAATCCATCCTTATGGAGCTTCTCCATGCGTTTCTGATTTATATGGCCTAAGCGACAATGCCAGATAAACGTGGGGTTTGTATCATTAGAGAGTTGCCTTTCTGTATTAACGTTATAGATGGGAGACGCTTCAAGATTCAAAACGTATAATCCATTCACCAATGGAGCATGAACATAGAACATATCTCTAAGATATATTGAACAACCATTGTCCATTGATCTAAAAACATATCCTTCCGCTTGCAAACATGAAGCAGAAATAACGTTTTGACATAGTGTTGGATTCGCAGATTCGCGATGCCGCAGCCGATCCGAGTCGTCAGGCGTGTTCTCGCGCCTCGCTCCGTGCGCTCGACCGCGGCCGATTCCTCCTGACCGATCAACGGCGTGCAACGTAGCAGCGCCTCTACCGGTATCCACACGTTCGGGGACAGAACGCCGAACACCCGTGTGCTAGCACGCGATGCAAGGCTAGGGTTTGGCTCGAAAGTGGGGAGGGTTTCCGTGGAGATTGATCTCGGCGACTTCTGTTGCGGATTCGGTTCAATGCGATACCTCAACCCTCCACCCCTCGCCCCTTTATATAGAGTTGGCCGACTGAGACTAGTGGCCGATCAGGACTCTATTTTAAATCGGATCCAATCCGAATCTCATAGAGTCGGCCGCCCATACATCGTAAGACCATAGGACTCTATCCGATCGGATCCCTATCCGATCGAGCCGTATCCGAGTCCAACTCGAATGCCTGTTCTTATACCCTTAAGCGTGCGACCACGTAGGTTCAGGTATACTTGGTTTCGGCTATAGTCTAACTTAGCCGATCGTCGGCTCGAGTGCAATTCGCGCCACTCGTCAGCGGCACCTAGCGGCACATATTGACACCATAGTATACAAGAATATAATATCAGCTCGAACCTATAATGTGTATACAAATCCCTTTGCCTCACGATACCAATTAAGCTATAGGCAAGATGTGTGCCATCCCTTCAATAGCTTAACCATTCACTCGAACCGTATTGGATTATCGTCGTTGATTGACTCCTCAATCAACTTAGCATGGCCATGCATTTTCATAATCCATTACCTCGAGGGGCCCAGAGATATCTCTCCAAAGGAGGGGCAAATTCCATCTTGATCACTCACATCCCACTCCATGTTTCATAGAAAACCCGAAGACTACTTTTATAACTAAGCGATTACGGAATAGCGTTTGGTAGTCCCAAAGTAGGCTACTACACATATTGGAATCCATGGTGATCTCAAGTCTAAGGACTTTGTACCAACACTACCCGAGACCAACTAATGGCACATTAATTCTGTAGTGTCTCATGGTGGGTCTATCCAACAATGTGTTCTCCAACACATGTGTCCATGTTTATTGATTTGGTATCTCCATACCCATGATCTATGAGACATGATCATCAATCAATAAACATGCCGATCTTAGAATCATATTAGTTCCAATAATATGATATATGATCAGGGATCATTTAGAAATAGATTCATACATATAGAGTCTCATAAATAAGTCACGTACTTATTGATCAATACAAGATGTCTATTTCATGGAACTGAATAATACTTTATTCATAAATACATAAACATTGACGTGATATCCAACATCTCCATGTTGCCTCTAGGGAATATCACTAACATAATATGGTTCATTTTAGCATAAAGCAAGTTTTATTTGCCTAAAACACTTTCAAATCAGATTTGCTTTCAAATCTAATTTCAGCACAAGTCCTTAGCATATGGGCATCAAAGTAGTTATTAATCATGTATAAATATACATCTCATTGCCATCCATGGCAGCAAGGAGATCTTTCACACACTCAACATAATTTGAAGGTAAATTTCAGCATTTAGAAGAATAAACACAAGTATATACTCGATACATATCCACATGCCGCTCATGACCGTGAGCATGGCTAATCGATTAGTTTTAACTCTGTAGAGTTTGTACACTTTACCCACATGATGTGAAATAATAATCATGCAAAAGCATGACACGTGATACATAAGTACCCAATTTATTACATGCAACAAAGCTGTTCCAAAATTCATGATTTAGCTTTACACCAGCACGGTATGTTTTTCCTCCATTCTAGTCACACTGGAATATGATATAGAACCGTTAAGTGGCAGGCCCACGCCTTAAACTTAACACCGTGATGGCGGACGCGATAGGAACCCACCCACGTGGCACAATTCCGTTGTATTGAACAAACTTAGTCACCTAAACTACCACGTCGGGGCAAATAGGAAGTTCCTCTGAGTTATCTGAACTCATACACTCTGGCCTACCAAAATGTAAGGCTAAACCATAAATAATTTACTAAGCTTGGGCTATCCCATACTAGTACATGTGGTTGTACTGTATACGAAATGAACTGACATTGAGTGAAGTCCTTAGGTCGGTTTGGGCACACTCTCCCCTATCGGTACACAACTAATCACCATATGTGCACCATTTGAGGCCCAAACCTAAAATCCATGTTTTTCACCATTTTATTTGTCAAAATCATAAGTAATCAAGTTCTGTCCAGATTATTTAAAAATAAATTTTCATGTTTGTAATGAGTCCATAATGACGAAGAAGAGCATTCTAAGTATGGCTAAGCATTATAGTACCCTAGTGACATCAAAACTTATGATATAAGGTGGTATAGTCATATTTTTCCTAAGGTTAGGAATGAAGGATATGGACATATGTGGGGTTAAGGTGATAATGCAAGTAATAGGAGTTTGACTAACAAGTTTAACAAGATTTTAATTTATTAGTGTACAATCGACATGCAAGATTTGCAAACATTTTCAATAACCTTCAAAACATTGGTTCAAAATGATCAAAGAGAGAGGGAGGTGGGACTTGCCTTGTAACTGAAAAATGTCAGCACCTAAATCACTTCTTCACCGTTTAAGAAATTATCTATAAAAAGTACACGTTATGCAATTAAACACCAAAATATACGAAAAATCCAAAATGCTCTAAAATGCATGATTTGTGCACAATGTATATGTTCTGGTCTAAGATGAATTTAGGTGAAATAATTCTTATTTTATCTTTTTTTATTTGTGAGTTATGAATTTTAGAAGTTATGTCTATATATGGTAGTAATTACCTAGGTAGTGTTATGAAATATTTTTTGCAAAGTGATTTTTTTGAAGTCTGACTTCTCAGAGGTGTAGAGATATGTTTTGTAAGATTAACACATTTAGTTTCATAATTTTAATTTTTTTGGAGTTATTATGAATTCCTTACATGTTTTACAATCTTTAACGTGTTCTAGGCATATAGCGGTCGCTATGCGCTTAACCTAGGAATTGTATATTCAGAACATGTTACTTTTTTAGTTGAATAAAAGAAATAATTTGGTTTTCCAAACCATTTTTAGCTCACATCTATATGGTTCCTATTTTTTTGTTGTTCAAACCTTATAAACTAGGGATGCTTCATTCTAGACTAGCAATACCTTATACTATTCTAGAGCTAGTTGTATAAGCTAAGTGCATCAAGTTTTTGGTGAATAGGGATGAACTTAAGGCTTCTCTGGTCTAAAATTTTTTAATTAGGTTTATTTGGAGCTAATGTGCATATATATATTTATACATACATATATATAGTACTCAACTACTATTATTAGCACCTAGGTTTTCTTTGTAAGGTTTACTGACATATTTAGCATATGAGTGACCATATTTTATTTTACCTAATGGAAGTTCATTATTTTATGGTCCTATAGAAACTTGGTTCACCCAAAATGGATTAAAAATGAATTTTCTACCAATTTTACAAGTTGAATTGTGCATTAAGTTATTTATTCCTTACTTAAATATTTAAGAGGTTTTAATACATAGCTAGCACATATTTTATTTTATACTTTGAAATTATTTGTTTAGGAGATTCTACAGAACTTGAGTTTACTCAAAAAGGAGTTAAAATGAATTTTATATAAATCTCTAAAGTTCATCCTACCTATAACTCATCATTTTAATGTCAATAATTTTAAAGGCACTTGGTCCAAGGTAACTATATATTTTATTTTACCTAATTAGAGAGGGTAAGTTGATGCATCTATAGAATTTAAGTTTGTCCAAAAATATATTAAATTGGATTTTCTATGTATTTTATAAGTCTATGCAATCCCTATGTGTGATTTTTCTTATTTAAAATTTTAAGACAAAATTTGCACTGTGAGTGCCAAGTTTTATAATTCTAATTTAAAGTACATCTTTTTATGAGTTGACAAAAATTGTTTCATCCCAAAATGTGTCTTATTATATTTTATATGGATTTTACAATTTTATCAATTTTTCTGTTGAAAAGATATTGTTTTAGCATATTTTCCTTTATATTTCCAAATTATAAATACATGGGGTCCACCTGTCAGTGAGATAAGTTTTTCACAAAACCCCTTCGAAAATTTGGAAACCAACCCGTAGTCCAACACATGTGAATTGAAAACATTATTAAGAGTCCTAAGTATTTTGCATTAATTACATTTAGGTCCTAGACCCACATGTTATTGAGTAGAATGTTTACACAATGGACCCTAGGGTTGTTCAAATTCTCAAAGCCTAGTCCCTGGATTCTAAATGCAGTAGGTCGGTTGGCTGGGAGTTCTAGCCGTGGGTTTGGCGAGCTCGCCGGCAGCGAATGAGGGATCGATTTTGGTTGAGGTCAAAAGGTAAAGTGAAGAGCACGTCATTGCGATTCCATTCCTCTACTTATCTTGGCTAGTGGAGGTCGGACCAACATAGGCGGCGGCTAGAAATGGTGGAAAGTCCCAGTTGCACACATGTGCTTTTGGCTCGAATTCTTGTAGCGGGTTGCATGCATGTGAGTCTATAGGGATTTGGGTGCTCACCTAGCTGTGCACAAATCCCGGCTAGGTCGGGATGGTGCCGGCGGCATGTGGAATGCTCCTAGACGACGGCGATGCCACCAGTGACGATGCCCGAAGCGCGCTCCAGGGCCAGCGATGGCACGGCGGTGTTCCCGTCGCTGCAGTGGACAACGAGATGGGGTCAAAACGGAATTTCTTTGGCATTGTGAGGAGAGTATGGAACGAGGAAAAAGTAGAGAAGATGATGGCTCGACGATGATCTGCGATGCTATTTCCTTGGTGGCCGACAATGGGAATGAAGGCGAGGAGGGCAGCTAGAGCTCTTTCTCTTGGTTCTTTCGGCACTGGAAGGGAGAGTGGGGTTGGGCGACGCAAATGAGGGCGATAGAGAGGTAGGACTTGGACTTTTGCTGGGTGGTGTCGGTGGATGTGAGCTGGAGCTCGAGCCATCATTCTGACAAGTGTGAAGACTCATGTCATGTGTTCCAGGGGTGGAGGGCGAGCTAGCATGTGCTGTGACACTTACAGGTGGGTTCCACGGCCTCTGGGGTCCACATGGCAGTGAAGGAGAGGAGAAAACCACCTAGGAGACCAAGTTTGAAACCATGGGCAGATGTTGTGTCGAAACTTGGTTTCGTCAATAGAAATTGGGGATGCAGTCAAGTCATCAAACACGATGGGTTAAGTGGAAAAACGGGTTTAGACAGGTTCAGGCCCTCTCGTGAGGTAATACCCTACTCCTGTTTCGGGGATTCGATCCTCCGGGTGTCTTTATTGATCTCTTGATCTCGTATATCGCATATCCCTCAAGGGACGCCCCTTACCCCCCTTATATAGTCTTGGAGGGTGGACTTACAAGTCGGAGACCCTATCATATTCTATGTTGGACTCCTCAATCTTACCAAGTTATGACTTTGAGCCATTACCTTATCTCATTGGTAACGTAATACCCAAGTCATATCCAGTTTACATAATCATGAAATGTAACCTATCCCTATTACCAATCGGACAAGCTAGCCATGAGGGTATCCGATTCTCATAATCTTCACATGTTGTTTCGATCTGAGGTTTTGATCATGATTAATCTGTGATTTTCTAGTGGGTCCACATAAGTGGTCGAGGAGATTTTGGTCTTCAGGTTTGAAAAGGTTTTACCCTAAAAGAAAAGAAGGTATGGTTGAATTTTGAGAGGGTTGCAAAGAAGGGTAAGTGGAGCTACTTGCATCGGGGAAATCCCATCCCTTCATCACCCTGTTATCCGTCCAAGTCAAAATATATTTTCAGTTAATCCTAAAACCCATATTCTCTGATTTTATGTCCATTATTACGATTAAAACTAGAGTTTAGCCGATAGCTCTATTTTATTTTATTTTTTTAATAACTTTAGATCTAGGGATCTAAGCATTCGAAAATAGAATAAACCATCCCAACCATTTCTAAACAGAGGGGACAAGGGTACATTTTAACTTGTATTTAGGTGGATGTAAACACTTTATGTGCTTTTATGGTTTTGGAGATATAGAAGTAACAAACCATATACATTGAAGGCCAAATGCCATAACTGAAAACATACCATGGAACCTAGCATGTTTTCATGAGTATAATAAATCCATACTAAAGAGCATAATTTACTGGTTGCATGATTAACCTAGTATTTGAATAGGTTATTTCCTCCATACACTTCTATGCAGTTTAATGCATATTTTAGTTAGGCATGGTTTTAGCCGATTAAGAGCAATAGTTATCTAATTTTTAACAAGTTTGACTGATTTAATTGAGAAATCAAATGTAGATATTAAATTATACCAAAATTACAGTGAGTTGAATGTGGTGAGCATAGCCTACATGAATTTTCCCATGATTTTATCTTGCACACATTATTTTAGATAATTATCAAGACTTATCTTTTTATATGTGTTTCATCTTCATTAAATGCATCCAGTTATTATAAAAATTATATTTTTGGACTCTCTTGACCTGAGGTGATATTATTAAGTATGGTTTCAGTTCCTATAGCACATATTCCTACTTATATGTATACAAATGTTCACTTAGGTTTTAAGTTAGAAAGATTCTTATCAAGGTAATTAAGGTAGAATATTTCCTATATGAGGTAATTTATTCACGTCTTCAGATGAGTGGTCAAATTAGTTTAGTGAGGCTAGATATTAGAAATGTTGATATATTTTAAGGTGTATGGTCCCTAGGTTAACTTCCTCTTGTCAGCAATTGGCCCTAATGGTTTAGTTGTTTATCTAGATCTTAGCTGTTATTCATGAAACCTATTTTGAAATGCATATTGAAAATCCAAATACACATGAATGAATCAAGTCAAAACATGTTTTATGATAGTATGCATGCTTTCACATGAGTTTGCATTTTTGTCCTCGGTTATAAATGAAAAGGTTTTAATTTGTTCTCAAATTTTTTTTATCATGCAAAGGTCAAGGTTGGTCTCACCTAAGTTAAAAAAGAAAATTTTTGGCTCGCAAAATTGGAAAAGTTAGCTTCCAACTATTTTGGCAAGAAAATATTAAGTCCTAGAATTTTGGGTACGTGACACGGCCGCGACGAGGCGTACGACCGGGGATTCAGAGGACGGGCAGGGATGCGGCGGATGGGCGCTATGCGGCCAACGGACGGCATGGCAGACTACCGGGGATGGGGCGAACGGGCGCGGCGTGGCTGGGAAGAGGACAGACGGTCCGGTGCACGACCGGGGATGCGGCGGTCGGGCGCGGCGCGACTAAGAAGAGGACAGACGGCGCGGCGCATGGCCGGGGATGTGGCGAACGGGCGCGACACAACTGGGAAGAGGACAGATGGCGCGGCGCATGGCCGGAGATGCAGCGGACAGGTGCGACGTGGCTAGGAAGAGGACGGACGGCGCGACGCACGACCGGGGATGCGACACACGGGCATGACGCGGTAGGGAAGAGGACGGACAGCATGACCCATGGCTGGAGATGCGGCGGACAAGCGCGGTGCGGCAGGGAAGATGACGGCAAAGGCGAGGGAGGAGCGCTGCAGGGGTGTTTTTACTAGATCTTTCACTCGCGCGCGGTAGGAACAAAGAAGACGCCGCGACAGGATTTTTCACTCGCGCGCACGATGAAAGAATGACCACGAAATCTTCCCACTAGCGGATAGTCCATGGGATACGGTACCCTGAGTGTGGGTGATGGGGGAGACTGATTTGGGGTGGGACTATTTTAGGGTATCAAAAGGGTGGTTTGTTGGAGTATGATTTCTAGTAAAAACACCCAAAAATTAGGATAGAATATCAATAGGCGAGCTGTTGAGGATGCTCTTAGCACTAATCCCCTTTTGTTTACCGCTAATATATTTGTAAAATAAAATGATAAATAAATAGTTGATTTGAAAATTTTAAAATATGAATTGAAAGTTGAACTGAAAGTTATTAATTTTTACTAAACAGTTTCAAAGTTTGAGTTAAAAGTTTTAGATTTGAATTCAAAATTTTCAAACGTTAGATAGAGTTTTTATTCAAAAATATTAGTTGAAAGTTTTAAAAATTGAGTTGAAAGTTTTCAAAAATGAGTTGTGAATTTTTAAATTTTGAGTTAAAAGTTTTCATCGTCAAATAAAAAAGACATTCACTCTGGTTGAGATGTGATTATTTGATGTTTCAAATCTACTCACATGGATAATTATAAATAAGGTATTGATACCTATCGACACACTATACCTGTCTATGGTATTTGTAGAGTATGGAAATCGCTGGTGCCAGGGTATACACGAGATTGAGGTAAAAGAGATGAGAGATAGATATTTGTGTACACATTCGGGGCCCTTAACTAACAGGTAATAGTCATACACTTGTTGGCCGAAGCCGGTGTTGCCTGTGTATATCAGTATCACACAACTATAATATTGAGTAAATAAACTAGCTATCTGACATGCCGAATTGGATTCACCAAGAACGGCTCGGTAGGATCTTATCAATGACTAGGGCTTTGATATCCTTCGGGTTGTCTCTTGATATAGCTCTGGCTATGGCTTGTGTTGATCTGTCTTGGCCTTTTTTATTGGCATGTCCCCTTTCCTCTTGTGGGAGTCTTGTATTTATACCCTTCGGTGGCCCTTGTCCATGTAGAACTACAGAGCAAGTATGGATACGATCCGAGTAGTCCTTGTTATACTTAAGTAGGACTTTGCTTCTCCTTCCTTATCCGGAATACCTTCCGTATATGAGGCATGATTCTGTATAAAACTATCGATGCGGGAACATGGCAGCCTGGGAGTTTTGCTTAGCTCTAGTGCAGGTCCAAAACTTCGGGTTGAAAGGGCATGCCAGTTGGTTTGATCCTGCAACCAACAAGATATGATAAATGTTAGAAGATGATAGCCAATTGGCTGATAGGCCAAATTTGTATCATGGTGACCTAGCCGATACGAACAAGTTGAATCGGCTGTAAGGTGGAAGATGCTGCTTATGAACTAGATTTAGATTAGATATAACCATAAACAACTTTTCTTTAACATAACAAATCCTACAAGTCGAACTCAATCGATGAAGCATAAGAATGAGATTATTAAAGTCAATTGTTATATGATAATATAATATAAATAACTAGCTAATGGACAGATATTGGAGATTTTACCCAAATCAATCATGATCGGCTGTTGATGTAAATAACATGTAATTACTAATTTAATCTTTTTTATTAGTTACAAGCAATTACGATAGATGGAACCTAACGGAGACAATATTAATGGCTTATAACCAAGATCAAACAAATTAATAATTATATGAGCTTATATCATAGCCGATAAAATAGTTTGGGTGTTTTTAGATAACATACGTGCTAAAACTCCGATATATCCTTATATAAGACTATCAACCTTAATTAAATCCACTAAACAAGTTATTACCTCAGCAGATCAGACCTAACCGAGACAGTGCGATGCTAATAACAAACTTAATAGATTGAAAGGATTAATAAACTTATATAAGATGATAGATATAACCAGTTAAGTAAAAGAAAACATGTAACTTAAGGCGAAATAGTTATGCCGGTAAGATCAAATAAAACCCTAATACTATCCTTATTGACAATCCAAGAGCAAGTTAGTTCTAACAATTTCAATCATGACTTAGTAGGTCAAACCCAATTGATGCAGCACTAAGTATAAAACAAAGGATAATATCTAAACTAGCCTTTGATTATTTTTCAGGGCAAACAATCTAAATCGTCAAGAACAGTTTAGCCAAGATCAGCAAACCCTAAGTAAATCAGCCAATACAAGTAAACATTACTAACAAATTAGATTAGATAATGTATATGATAACTTAGTGCTTGTATTGACAGAATAGAGTATCAAACTCAACCGATGGAAGCCCTAGCCCCACCGATACAAACAACTATAGACGGAACTCACCTCTTGCTGGAGATCGAACTTAACTGATGCAGCCCAATTCAAAATAAGAACTCATCAAGATGAAAACCTAGAAAACTAGGGTGGGGATGCGCCGAAGTGTGTACTGAACTATTGTTGTTACAAGACCCTGGGTGTACATATTTATACCTATGAGCATATCGGACACGATCAAAACTTTCCTAAAGATAAAGCAAAAATTACAAGCCCAAATTAGACTCTAATCAGTCTTTCCTAAAATTATGAATGGAAAATAATTAATCATGTCTAATGAATAGATAAACCCTCATGTCGCTTTCTTCTCGAATCCGATTCTCTTTTTGGTACTATTCCGAGTCTCTTCAACCGAATCTGACAAGAACTCAAACTTTTAACACCTATCGGCAACCGCCAGCCGATACCATTCTGTCGATACTTTCCTGCCGATACGCCCTTAGCCGATTCAATTCCCTATTTCTGGCAACTTAAATCACGCCGTCAATCCCGCTTCATAGCTACTCCTTATTTTACGGAATATGCCAAATTTTATCGTTAACAAAAAATTGGTATATGGTGGGCCTCGCTGAGCCTAACACAAAAGAATATGCAAATGACTAGACTAGCATTCTGTACCAAGTAGCCCGAAGACCCAACCTTGTGGGAATCATGAAGCCTTTCTCGGATGACTCAATAGGCATGTAATTCTCTACAAATCCTCTTTCTTGGCCATGATAGAGAAGGTGACCATAATTTTAATTTGAATTGTGGTCTAAAAAATCATCTCGGCGAGTAAACCTTCACTTTCTTCAATCTTTCTTTCTCCTTATGTAGGTTCTCAGATCCATACAAGACATATGACCGTGTTATAGAATTGTTGTTCTGAGTTTCTTATAGTCGGCACAAAGTGCGACCAAGACAACTTTTTGACTCTGCACTATCATGGGACCTATTGTTATATGTACTGAGACTTGAAGTCACTAATCTGGTGTCCATCTAGTCAGAAATAAATTCCGACTACTGTGTGCCTTGGGACCAATATATGTCTTTTAGTTGAGTACAATAATTATCAGTTTGAGCTTTAGTTAGTCAAGACAAGATGTCGACTACTATAAAGCCTCCAACTAGTCTCTTTTACTCAAGAAGGCTAATTGCTCCCATATATGAGTATCCTAAAATCAATTCTCAAAACAAATTATTAGATAGAAAGCCCCCAAGTGAACACTTAGGAGTAGCATGATATTAATTAAAAGCATTGAAAATAAATCATATCTATGTGTGACAATTAACGAGTACTCTCACCAAGAGCTGCCCTCAACTAAATGGAGTTGTGTACTCTTCCTAGCCCCCAACTGATTTTATGGAAAATTTTCACAAAAGCAGCTTGAATCTCATAACAGACTATGCTAAAGTAGCGAATTTCTAGCCCCCAATCATGAAGTTGGGAAAACCAATTTCCGATTACACAACTAGTTAATACGTTACATTGGGTACTCTGACATGACCAATTCTAACATGGTCATTCGACCCTCCAGCACCTGAATAATCCAATAGTACCAAGCGTCTCCGGCCAAGGTTCTGAGACCCGATTTTTAGTCAGGCTTAATGTAATAGGAAGATAAGAAATAACTTTGACTAGTAGCGATATGAGAACATGGGTTCAACGGACAAATATTGCACACTTGATATGTATAAAAACTTATATATATTAATGCATTGAGATGATAGGATTTCTACACACATTGGTCAAGCGAGGATCAGATGTATAGTCGTACCTCGACCACTCATAGAGGTGGTGGGAACGCTGCCACGCTAGTCGATGACCAGGTGTGTAGTCGTACCTCGACCACTTGTAAAGGTGATGGGAGGATCGCTACCACGCTGGTCGAGGATCAGGTGTGTAGTTGAACCTCGACCACTCGTAAAGGTGGTGAGAGGATCACTACCATCTTGGTCAAGGACCTGGTGTATAGTTGTACCTCGACCACTCGTAGAGAGGTGGTGAGAGGATGGCTAGCACACTGGTCAAGGACAAGATATGTAGTCGTACCTCAACCACTCGAAGAGGCGATGGGAGGATCGTTACCATGCTAGTCGAGGACAAGGTGTGTAGTCGTATCTTGACCACACGTTGAAGTGGTGGGAGGATCACTACCACGCTGGTCGAGGACCAGGTTTGTAGTGATACCTCGACCACCTATAGAGATGATGAGAGAATCACTACCATGCTGGTCGAGGACCAGGTGTGTAGTGGTACCTCGACCACTCGTAGAAGTGGTGGGAGGATCGCTACCATGCTAGTCGAGGACTAGGTGTGTAGTGGTACCTCGACCACTCATAGAGGACTCATAGAAGTGGTGTTAGGGCCGCTACCATCCTGGTCGAGGTCCATGTGTATAGTCGTACCTCGACCACTCATAGAGGTGGTGATAGGATCGCTACCATGCTGGTCGAGGACAAGATGTGTAGTCATACCTCGACCACTCGTAGAGGTGGCGAGAGGATCGCTACCACGCTAGTCGAGTACCAGGTGCATAATTGTACCTCAACCACTCTAGAGGTGGTGAGAGGATCGCTACCATGATAGTCGTGGACTAGGTGTGTAGTCGTACCTCGACCACTCGTAGAGAGTTGGTGAGAGAATGGCTACCATGCTGGTCGAGGACCAGATGTGTAGTTGTACCTCAACCACTCGTAGAGATGATGGGAGGATCGCTACCATGCTGGTCGAGGACAAGGTGTGTAGTCGTACCTCAACCACTCGTTGAAGTGGTGGGAGGAATTCTACCACGTTGGTTGCAGACTAGATGTGTAGTCGTACCTCGATCACTCATAGAGGTGGTGAGAGGATCGCTACCATGCTAGTTGAGGACTAGGTATGTAGTCATACCTCGACCACTCGTAGAGATGGTGGAAGGATCGCTACCACGCTGGTCAAGGACCAGGTGCGTAGTCGTACCTTGACCACTCATAGCGGTGCTTGAGTCAGCTATTACATGTGAATCTCATGTGGCCAGCATGACTTTACATTCCCAGCTTACAAGCATATCAGGCGTCTGTTCTCAATCATGTCGGGTGATCAAGCCGACAATGTTCACGAAGAGATTGCACGTAGCAACCTTTTCACAAATAGACCTAGCGTGACCGATACTGGATGTGAGATAGGTTGTCTTTCTTTGTTGCTAGATTTGGTCCGACAACTTCACATTTGTTCGACAATGTTCTCGACAATAGGGCATACTCAACGGTTCCTTACTAGAGTGTTCGGTTGTTGCTGAAAAATATTTTCTAGAAGGCAATATATATAATAGAGAATACCAAGCACATACTCAAAAAACTTTATAGATCTTCTAGTATTATGAGGATATAATGAATAGATTTAGGTTGAATATCGGGTACTATGTATACCGTAAACAAGCATGATTTATATAGAAAAATAGAGCAAGCCCCCAATGTTTAGACCATAATTGGCTTGACATAGGATACACTCGCACAATGGATATTGTATAAAAACATGCTCTAGTTAAACATAATAAATTATGGATCAGAAAATAGGTATGGTGAATTGTATGAAATATTTTATATCTTTGTAGATCATGCCAGATGTATATACGAAATCACTAGATTGATATTAATTACCTTGATTAGCGATGCTAATCAACTTGGAAGTAGCCGACCCAGATCGAAGCCTCGTGGTCGACAATATTGAAATGTTGTTTTCCGCTATAGCGATGTTAGCTCAGGAGTAGTCGGCAC
This sequence comes from Oryza australiensis, assembly GCA_019925245.2. Classification (NCBI taxonomy): domain Eukaryota; kingdom Viridiplantae; phylum Streptophyta; class Magnoliopsida; order Poales; family Poaceae; genus Oryza; species Oryza australiensis. The sequence continues at coordinate 3,549,593 of JAIFGZ020000436.1, forward strand.
GGACCGAGGACTCATGGCCGACAATATCGAACCAATGTCCTCCGTGGCGGTGATGTCTTGAAACTTTTGATCTTGATAGATCATATTGTTGGATGATGATGGTTTCGATCTGGTCTGGTCATATAATCCAAAGTCGTTGAAGTATCCCTCATCAAAAAATCCACAACAGTAATGTCTTGACGAGATTGAGATGATGAGGATTTTGATCTAGAGGAGAACACACTCCGGTCAGGCCATATTTTCCAAAGCCAAAGTTGTTGAAGGATTCCTTGTCAGAGATCGTTGAAACCTCAAAGCACTAAGTTCCCCTACCTGGCACGCCATTGTCGACGGGCTATACCTGTCTACGATATTTGTAGAGTACAGGGATTGTTGATGACAGGGTATACGTGAGATTGAGGTATAAGAGACGGAAGAGGGATTTTTATACAGGTTCGGGCCCCTAAACTGATAGGTAATAGCCTACTCCTATTAGCCGAAGCTGGTGTTGTCTTTATATATCAGTATCAGATGAGTACATTATTGAGAAAACATACTAGATAATCCGGCCTGCCAAATAGGATCCACCGAGTACGGCTCAATGGGATCTTATTGACGACTAGGGCTTTGACTTTCTTCGGGTTGTCTCTCGATATAGCTCTAGCTAAGGTTTGTGTTGATTTGTCTTGGCCTCTGTATTGGGATGTCCTCTCTCCCTGTAGGGGTCTTGTATTTGTACCCTCTAGTGGCCCCTTGCCCAAGTAGAACTGGAGAGCCAAGAATGGATACGGTCCGGGTAGTCCTTGTCGTACTGTCACACCCAGAAATTCACACCAGAATTTTCGCAGCTAATTTGTGCATTAAACCCTCGTCCAGGCATCAACCGAGGTACACAAATCGACATTATTGATAATACAGAAACCACGTCTTAGAAACAATATAAAAGAGGTGCACAAATGCAGCGGAAAGAAAAAAACTGACTTAAGCTAAACTTGACTCGAGCGAAGCGAAACACCAACACCACAGCTAACCCTTGACTGCGAACAAACCTACACTTCCTCGGAGACCTCAACCTCAACCTCTGGCACTGAAGGGGAAAAAAGAAGCAAGACTGAGTACAACCACCGTACTCAACAAGTCATACCGGAAGAGAAGGTATGATGCAGGATAAATATCAAGGAAAGGGATAATAGGCTCAATTTGCATAAATAGCATTGCAGACATTAATAATAATTAAAAGCAGTAAAATAGTAGTAATAATTAAGCAATATTAAATAATCACTGTCCAACGTTAAAACCATGTTGCAACAGGCCCATCCACCCATCTGTACTAAACAAGTTCCAACAGTTCATTTATGTGAATAAGTGAGACTAATCAAGGTGAATCTGGTCGATCGCCCGTAACCATGGGCACGGCTATTCAAATAGTTTTACTCTGATCAGAGGTGTACAACTGTATCCATAAGACACAATTCCACGACACGTTACCATGTGCCGGAGTACCACCATGATACCCCGGAAAGGAACTGTGACAGGACCCTTCACATAGCCCCCTCTAACCAATCGTACCACACCAAGGTTTTGCCCCCACTCCCATCGGGGTAATGGGCATCCCCCTCTCGTGCCGCGGTGAATCCGGAAGCCGATCAACCCTTAAAACCGGGGTCGACCTAACTCCATCACGCGCACCCTCACTAGGGTACGTCAGCTAGAGATAGCTACGCTATAGACCCAGTCATTACCCATGCTGGCTTGTGGTATGCACGGTAATTCTCCCAGGGTCTTCCGAGAACTGGTCCTTAATTGTCATGAGCACGCTAACCAAAAACCAACCATGTGCTCACGACCCACCATTGTCATAATTCAGTATTATTAGAGTAGAGTCACAAACTTGACCTTATCTGAGAATTAGTCTCCAATATAATAAATGGTTAATGTGATCCCCTTAAGTGAGCTAGTTGAGCTAAGCAAGCCCTAAACTAACATCTAGTCATATTGAACCCAAGTTATCAATGGTATAAGGTATACAATCCCTATGGTTGAGTACAATAGGTATAATAATCCCATGAAATGACATTCTAAAACATATGCAGTATTTGAGAGAAATGAGATATTTAAATAAAGTAAGTACAATATGATCAATGTAAAGTATGACTTGCCATTCTCTGGAGACTGAGGAACCTCGGCGACTACTTCGAGGAAAACGGATTCGCTGGAAAGGTCGGAATCTACACGACAAACAAAGCACTCAACAAAACACCCTAAAAATTCTACTGAAACAACACTGAAAAGTATTTTTAATGGATTCTTGATATTTTTTTGGATTTAATGAAATTTGAATGGACTAAAACGGAGCTCGGATTAAAAAGATATGAATTTTAGAAGTTTAATTGTGATTTTTAAACTAAGCAGAAAAGACTAAATTAAGTCCCAGGATGACACAAGAATTGCATGGGCGGCAAGGGCTGATGTCATGCTGACATTATGCTGACGTTAGCATGGAGCAACGCGGTTAGTGCCGATGTCAGCTAGGGCTGACGTCAGCGTCTGCTGACGCAAGTGGTACGGCCAGCTCGATCCATGGTGGACCAAGTCCACGACGGGAGGCGAAGGGGTGGCGGGGACACGTGGCGCGCATCGGCGAGGGGGGCGGCAGCGACGATCGGACGGCGGCGGGTTGCGCGCGGGTGAGCGGTCCAGATCCGCCCGATCCGAAAGATCGGACGGTGCGAACGGCGGCTAGGGTTAGGGTTTGGATGGCGGTGGCGGCCGGGCGAATTGCTGACATGCGAAGGCCATCCAAGGCATGGCGGCGGATCGGATAGCGGGACGAAGCAGGCGGGATCGGATGGATCCGATGCGCTCAAGCCCTGTCGATCGGACGGCTCGGGAGAGCGGCGCTAGGTTTAGAGTTTGCGCGGGCGTGGCGGCTTGAGCTCGCCGGCCATGGCCGCGCGGCGGCCGGCCGAACTCCGGCGACATGGAAAACGATGGCGACGGACGACGCGATGCACGGGAAACGATGGCGGAGAGCGCCGCGGCTCGGGACAATGGCTCGGGACGGCTCAAGGCAATGGCAACACGGGAAACTGAAGGGGAGGAGCGGCGGCGAACTCACTGGAGACGGGGAAGGAAGCAACGGCCGATGGCGGCAAACGGTGATTCTGGGGCTAGATCGAACGGGAAACAAAAGGGAAACGCGACGTCGGACGAGGGGGTTTTATAGGGGGCGGAAAGAGACCGGATTGTGCACGGGACGGCCGGTCATTCCTTGTCGTTGGTTTCGGACTCGAAGAGAGAGAGAGAGAGCGAGATATTTGGCGGCCGTTTCGGGGCGACGGTGGCCGTTACGGCGCACGGAAAGGGCGGCGTCGGGTGCGGCGGCTTGGGCTCGGGCCCGACATGGGTCTGACGTGGCACGGGGTGGCGCGGAGAGGGCGGTCGCGGCGACGGCTGGGTCGGCCGGGCCCGAGGGAGGAGGACCAACAGGTGGGGCCCACTTGTGGGTGGCCCGGCCGACGGGGGAGGCGTCCCGGACTTGCGCGGCGGCCCGAGGAGGAGTGGGCCGCACGGCCCAAGCGAAAGGGTGGCCGACCGGCCGGGGAAGAGAGGGAAGAAGCGGGCCAGAAGGAGCTAGGCCGACGGCCCGATTAGGGAAAAAGGGCGGGAAAGCAGCGGGACGTATGGGGGTGAATAGGAAAATGGGAAAATAATTTTTGGGACTTAATTAAATTGCAAATTTATTATTTAATTGATTAAAAATAGCTCCAGTGCTCTGAAAATTCCCGTAAAAATCCTGTTAGCGTATTTTGACACGTAGAATTTTAGAAAAATCCTATCATGCCTTTTCCATTTATTAAATGAATTTTAAAATTAATTGTTGACTCTAGATTAATTTTAGGAATTCTGATTATTTCAGGGTAAATTATTTAAGCGATTTAGGGGCAAAACTCGGGGTGCGACAAACCTAACCCCCCTTAAACGGAATCTCGGCCCCGAGATTCAAAGGCACTGGCGAAGAGGTGCGGGTACACGGCCTTCAACTCATCTTCTCTTTCCCAAGTAGCTTCTTTTTCTGAGTGATGAGTCCACTGAACTTTGCAAAACCTGATAACCTTGTTCCGAGTCCTTCTCTCACTGGTCTCGAGAATACGAGCTGGTCTCTCCACGTAGGTCAAGTCCTCTTGAATTTCAACCTGGTCTAGACTCGCCTGCTCTTCTGGTACCCTTAAACACTTCTTTAACTGAGATACATGAAACACGTCGTGAATACCAGCCATGTTGGATGGAAGCTCAAGCTGATAGGCTACTTCTCCTCGACGTTCCCGAATTCTGTATGGTCCCACAAAACGTGGTGCCAACTTGCCTTTGGTTTGGAAATGGTGTACTCCCCGCAGCGATGTAACACGAAGATACACAAAATCCCCTGCTTCAAAAGTGAGATCTCTTCGACGATTGCCTGCGTAGCTCTTCTGCCGGGACTGCGCAATTTTCAACCTTTCCCGAATGGTTCGGACTTTTGCTTCTGCTTCACTTATCACTTCTGTGCCAAACAACTAACGTTCACCAGTCTGATCCCAGAAAAGGGGTGTGCGGCACTTTCGTCCATACAAGGCCTCATATGGTGCCATTTGAATGCTCGCTTGATAAGCTGTTGTTATAGGAGAATTGCATAGGACAAACTCTTGTCCCATGCTTTACCAAATTCAAGTGCACATGCTCTCAACATGTCTTCCAGAATTTGATTCACTCTCTCAGTTTGACCATCTGTTTGCGGATGATAGGCCGTACTGAAATTCAAACGAGTACCAAGCTCTTCTTGCAACTTCTTCCAGAAGTTGGAAGTAAACTGACTTCCTCGGTCAGACACGATCTTCTTAGGCACTCCATGTAAACACATGATTCTAGCAAGGTATAGCTCTGCTAGCTATTTTTCCAAGTAGGTAGTATGCACTGGTATGAAGTGGGCCACTTTCGTGAGTCGGTCCACAACGACCCAAATTGAATCATACCCTGACGATGTGCGGGGTAAACCCGTGATAAAATCCATTCCAATTTCTTTCCATTTCCATTCCGGAATTTGGAGGGGTTGCAACAATCCTGCGGGCCGTTGATGTTCTGCTTTGACCAGCTGACAAACATCACAAAGTGTGACAAACTCAGCTATTTCTCTCCTCATACTGACCCACCAAAACTTATCTTTAAGATCTTGATACATCTTTGTACTGCCTGGATGAATTGAATATTGAGTTTGGTGAGCTTCCGTAAGGATCAGCTTCTTCAAATCCTTATCTTCTGGCACACACATTCTCTTTCCCATCCAGATTGTTCCATGCTCGTCTTCCGTAAAGTCGCAAGCTTTTTCGACTCTCATGTTCTTCTTGAGTTCAGCCATCTCGGGATCTGATGCCTGAGCAGCCCGGATTTGATCAATGAGAGTGGGTTGGGCTTCCAGAGCAGCCACAAAACCAAAATCCACAACTTGTAGATTTAGGTGCTCAAATTCTTGCTGCAGCTGGCTGCACATTCTTTCTATGTTGATGGTGTTGCAGTAACTCTTCCGGCTCAAAGCATCTGCTACCACATTAGCTTTGTCAGGATGGTAATGTATCCCCAAATCATAATCTTTGATCAATTCCAACCATCTTCGCTGATGAAGGTTCAAGTCTGGTTGGGTGAAGATATACTTGAGGCTTTTATGGTCTGTATACACTTCACAACGGTTGCCAATTAGGTAGTGTCACCAGATCTTCAGGGCATGAACCACTGTAGTTAATTCCAGATCATGAGTTGGATAGTTGTTCTCATGTGGATGCAATTGACGGGAAGCATATGCGATCACTTTGCCTTCTTGCATCAACACACATCCCAACCCTTGGCGAGATGCATCACAATGAACTTGGAAATCTTTTGCTGGATCTGGCAGTATCAATACTGGTGCAGACACCAACTTCCTCTTAAGCTCTTCAAAACTCTTGTTACACTCCGCTGACCACTTAAATTTCTCAACTTTCTTCAACAATTGAGTCATCGGCTTGGCAATTTTGGAGAAATTCTCAATGAAGCGGCGGTAATAACCCGCAAGTCCAAGGAAACTTCGGATCTGTGTGACTGTTTTTGGCGGAGTCCACTTGGTAACTGATTCCACATTTGACGGATCCACTGCTACTCCTTGAGCATTCACAATGTGGCCGAGGAACTACACTTCCTTTAACCAGAAAGCACACTTGCTAAACTTGGCGTAGAGTTGATGATCCCTCAACTTCTCGAGCACTAACCGGAGATGATGCTCATGTTCTTCCTCAGTCTTAGAGTAGATCAAAATGTCGTCAATGAACACCATGACAAATTTGTCCAAGAACTTCATAAACACCTTGTTCATCAGATTCATAAAGAAAGCCGGTGCATTGGTCAATCCAAAAGACATGACCGTACACTCATACAGATCATACCGGGTGATAAAAGCGGTCTTGGGAATGTCCTCTTCCCGAATTCTCAACTGATGATAGCCTGATCGCAGGTCTATCTTGGAGAACACCTTTGCCCCCTTAAGTTGATCAAACAAATCATCAATCTGTGGTAGAGGATACTTGTTCTTGATAGTGTTGATGAGAAATTTCTCTCACGCGCTGGCCGGGAGATCCGCTTAGCTCCGTCTGGAGTCCTTCTCGGCTACATGCATTGTACGGGCGTGCCGTTGGTTTGATTTGTTAACCAACAAGAAAAATAAAGACATATGCGTTAAAGGTTAAGTTAGATCCTACTGGATCGGCTGTGAGAGTCAATTTACATATATATGCTATCCCGGAGTGCATTTAAACTAAGTGACTAGAATAAATCAGCTGCGCCGAGACAGTGTTAACCACTTAATCCAAATATACAATGGGATAATAAATATATGTATTAACAACCTAGCCGATACTGTAAGTCTAACTGTGAATTGGCTAGTACTCCGACTCATCTTATGGAAAGATATTGATCTAAGCTAAATGCGCTAAACCTAGATCAATCGGTTGTCGGCTGTAGCCAACAGGCTAATTCTGGCTTAGGGCATTTAACTAGAGCAAGATCTTAATATAAGAGGCATCTTTAATAAACCTGATAATAAATATACCAAAAGAATATTAAAACAGATAAGGTCGGCTGAAACCTCGGCACTGTCTCTAAGCATATACATCTAGCCGAACAGATCATAAAAGCTCTAAAAACGACTTAATAGGTCAGATTGATGCAGCATTAAGTATAAAAAGAATAATTAGATCTACTATAGCTGATGTAAAACCCCTCGAGACGGTGGATATCGCATATCTAGGTCAACCCTTAGATCTAACTCTATCGGCTACTGATTCCTAATAGAAATAGGCCGATGTCAAGACAGATCTAAACATTGTTCTAGATTATATGTGATATATGATAACTAGCGCAACATAAATCATCGAATTTAGAGTATCATAGCGATGAAAGCACTAAATTCGACGAGATACACCACTAATGACAAACATTTACCTTAAATCGGGGATCGGAACGATGCAGCCCGAAGCCGGATCAAGTGTTCGTTTGAAGAAAATAGGAGGCGATGCGCCGAAAGTTGTATTGATTGTGTGTTCATCGTTTACAAGGATCTCGGGTACTATTTATATCCAAGAATAACATTACCCGTGCGAACCACGGTATCTATCTAATCTACTATTTAAAATACGATAATATCCCGGGATATGGTCCCTTGCTGCATTACAATAGAAAATCTAAACAAATTCCTAATTTACAGATACAATTGCCGTTATAGGACTCTATCCATAGATGGCAATATCTTTTAGCGTGCAATTTTGATAACCGAATCTTATGTTTATCTTTAAGCACTTTCATCAGAAACGGTCTTATCTTCTTCTCTGACTCAGCATCGGCTATCGGTTATTCTCGTCCGACTCAACCTTAGCCGATTGACCTTGTAGCCGATCGCATCGCAGCCGACTCGACCTCTGCTCTTCCAATCCGATTCCGTTTCTATCGCGGCAGAGACTTAGAGATTTGGTTACCAAATTTAGTTGTTAACAGATAGTGACCTCATTGAGTACGCGATAATCGAGACACATTCTCTTGGTCTTGTCTTTCTTCTCCACAAATATCTCCGAAGCACCCCAAGGCAACGTGCTCGGACGGATATAACCTTTCTACAACTGTTCATCCACTTGCTTCTTTACTTCGGCCAACTCGTTGGCTCCCATTCTATACGGCCTCTTGTGAATTGGGGCTGTTCCGGGTACTAGATCAATCCGGAATTCAATTTCTCTTTCTGGTGGCATCTGTGTTAAATCTTCGGGAAAAACTTTAGGGTATTCTCTGACTATGGGAATATCTTCTAATTTCATAGGAATCTTTGCTGCTACTTCAGATGATTCATCGGTAGAAACATGATTCAAACTTGCCACAGTCTCGGCTTGCATGGGAGAACGAAAAACAATCTCTTCTCCTTTCCCATTGATTAAAGTAATTGTGCGACTAGCACAGTCAATTACTTCCTTATGTCTGGACAACCAATCCATCCCAAGAATGACATATAGGCCTTTGGATTGAAGAAGGATAAGGTTGGCTAGAAATTTAGATCCTTGGATTTCTATTGCCACTGAGGGACAATACTGAGCCGTGTCCAAATGGTTTCCAGGGGTTTGAACCCGCATAGGTATCTTAAGTTCCACTATTAATAACCTATGTGCCCCAACAAACTGCTTTGAAATAAATGAATGCGTAGCACCAGAATCAAATAATACTGTAGCAGGAGTGAGATTTACAGGAAATGTACCCAGTATAACTTCAGGAGCGGCTTGCGCTTCCTCTGCAGACACATGATTGACACGGGCCTGGATGAACCTTGGTCCAGCGCGCCTTGGCTTTGGACACTTGTCTGCCAAATGCCCAGGGTCACCACAATTGAAGCAGACTCCTGGCTTCCCTCCGGAGTCCTTCCTTGGAGGTGGTGGCTTGGACTGCGGCTGGGGTGGCGCTGTTGGGGGACGCGGGGCTGAAGTGCGCTGTTGTTGTCCATTGCCACTACTGCCAGCTTGAAAATTCCCTGGGTGATAAGGCCGATGCTGACGAACAATCATGGTGGTAGGTCCACCCTGACTTTCGAACATGAAACACGGCCTCTGCTGATTTCCCTGCTGTTGAGGAGGTCTGAACTGGACTACCTTTCTTTTCTTGATCATCTTGTTACGCTGGTCTTCCTGCCGAATGGCCTTGTCAACCAGCTTCTCAAAGTTAGCATACTCTCCTGAGATCAACTTGTTAGTGAGTTCATCATGCAAACCAGCCAAGAACTTTTCTTGCCTTTCTGCATCGGTGCGCACATCTTCTGGGGCGTAACATGCAAGACGGTTGAACTCATGAAGGTACTCAGTAACTAACCTGTTGCCCTGCTCAAGAGAACGAAACTCACGCTTCTTCTGCGCAGCTATTCCCACAGGAATATGTGCTGTCCTGAAACTGCGATAGAACTCTTCCCATGTGACCGCTGCTCCAGCTAGGCGAGTAACCAAGTAGTTGTCCCACCAAGCAGAAGCAGGGCCTTGCAACTGATGGGTAGCACAAGAGACTTTCTCCTGGTCCATGCATTGCAGTAGGTCTAACTTCTTCTCTATAGCATGAAGCCAGTCATTGGCCTCCATAGGATTAGTGGTGCTGGAGAAGGTCGGCGGTCGGACATGAAGAAACTATGGCAACTTAGACTGGGGTGGTGGAGGAGCAAACTGGTTATTCTGCTGCTGCTGCTGCTGCATCTATTGCAAAATTTGCTGTTGCATCTGCTGGTGCTGTTGTTGCATCTGCTGCATCATCTCAGCCATCATCCGCGTCTACGAAGCAAGCACTTGAGCAATAGTGGGATTCTCAGGTGGCGGCGGAGGAGCATTGTTGTTGACATCATGATTCTCGTTGTTGTTGGCACCTGACTGCCCATTGTTGTTGTTTGCTCTGCTGGTCCTGGTGTTCACCATCTGGAGAAGACGACCGAACCAAAGAGAGAAAAGAAGAAAAACAGACGGACTTAGAAACTAAACTTTATTATTGGAATTCCAAGGCATTGTTCTGATCTTGATTAAAACAAGGAAAAGCACGAAACATCCTTAATTGGTCAGCCATATCACACTCGATATCGACTGCTAGCTAACCCACACACAGCAGCCTAACACACCGCAACTACCACGTAGACGAACTAAGCAAAATGATAAAACTAAGAAGGGAGACTAGAACGATCCGCGAGACGAGGAGTCAAAACTGCCTCCTTCAGAAGATCCCCATTCTTCAGAACGGCTCCTGGAGTCCTCTAGCATCTCATACTTCGACTCTTCTAAATCGGTGGCTGTAGCCCAACCAATCCTGCCTCTTTCCTTAGAAGAACTTCGAGTCTCTTCTGAATCCATGTCTTCAGTTGAATCCTCATAGCTTGAGTCGCTGGAGATGGAGATCCAACCGTTGCTGCCACCTCCGCCCTGGTACGCCGATGTCGGGGCGAAAGCGAGAGAACCTGCAGCAGGAAGAACTGGGACCGACGTCGGAAGTGGAGCTGGTGGAGCGGGAGGAGCTGGAGGGGGTGTAGGAGGAGATGGTGTAGGAATCTGGGGCGCCAGCTGGATACGGACAGGTGCAGTGGTGGTCTTCCGAGGCGTCGTACGAATCCTGACACCACCAGGTGCTGGGAGTCCCTTCAACTCAGCAACTTCCTTCTTGAGACGAACCACTTCGTCTTGCAGCCTCACAATCCTCAGCATCTTCCTGTCGTTCACTCCTTGGCTGCCTTGTTTAGGTCAGAGTGCATCTTGTATAGACCCCTGATCACCGTGCACATGTGGCCAAAAGTAGAGTCGTTCTCATCTTCAGTAGACTCGAAAGCACTGACATCGGAGGAACTGCCATGACGGGGATGGTAGCGATAAACAGAGGTGCGAAGGTCAGCATCATGCAGCTCCCTCATCCTGCCAACATCAGGTAAGCAGCTTCTTGACAAGCGTGGTCCGACGTGCCTCCTGAAGCTGTGACCTCCATGTTGGGAAGACACGTTCCCACAAACCCGTGAACCTCCAAACGACACGGTAGGGCAACTCGCCACTGAGAGGCGCAACTGTAGTATACTCCAGCGCTCCAGGATACCCGACTGCAAGGGCCATGCGTGCCAGCTCTGCAACAAAGCCCACCATTCCTTTTCCACAGTGCGTCGCTGGGGAACCTGCCATCTATAGAAACAAAGGAGCGAGAATCAAAGCATGCTCAAAAACCAAGAACCAAAGACCCATTTTCACAAATTCTAAGACCCTAGACTGACTTCACATTTCAAAACACACCCTTTTTTTAAACACATGCAAATGAAAAGATTAGAGGGCTCTTAAGGTTTCTAGTTGGCTCGTCCTACAGTCAAAGGTCGGCTCTGATACCAACTTGTCATGCCCAGAAATTTACACCAGAATTTCCATAGTTAATTTGTGCATTAAACCCTCGTCCAGGCATAAGCCGAGGTACACAAATCGACATTATTGATAATACAGAAACCACGTCTTAGAAACAATATAAAAGAGTTGCACAAATGCAGCGAAAAGGAAAAAAAACTGACTTAAGCTAAACTTGACTCGAGCGAAGTGAAACACCAACACCACAACTAACCCTTGATGGCGAACAAGCCTACACTTCCTCGGAGACCTCGACCTCAACCTCTGGCACTGAAGGGGGAAAAAGAAGCAAGACTGAGTACAACCACTGTACTCAACAAGTTATACTGGAAGAGAAGGTATGATGCAGGATAAATATCAAGGAAAGGGATAATAGGCTCAATTTGAATAAATAGCATTGCAGAAATTAATAATAATTGAAAGCAGTAAAACAGTAGTAATAATTAAGCAATATTAAATAACCACTGTCCAACATTAAAACCACGTTGCAACAGGCCCATCCACCCATCTGTACTAAACAAGTTCCAACAGTTCATTTATGTGAATAAGTGAGACTAATTAAGGTGAATCTGGTCGATCGCCCGTAACCGTGGGCACGGCTATCTGAATAGTTTTACTCTGATCAGAGGTATACAACTGTACCCACAAGACACAATTCCATGACACGTTACTGTGTGCCGGAGTACCACCATGATACCTCGGAAAGAAACTGTGACAGGACCCTTCACATAGCCCCCTCTAACCAATCGTACCACACCAAGGTTTCGCCCCCACTCCCATCGGGGTAATGGGCAGCCCCCTCTCATGCCGCGGTGAATTCGGAAGCCGATCAACCCTTAAAACCGGGGTCGACCCAACTTCATCATGCCCACCCTCACTAGGGTACGTTAGCTAGAGATGGCTATGCTACAGACCCAGCCACCATGCTGGCTTGTGGTATGCACGGTAATTCTTCCAGGGTTTCCTAAGAACCGGTCCTTAATTGTCATGAGCACGCTAACCAGAAAACCAACCATGGGCTCACGACCCACCATTGTCATAATTCAGTATTATTAGAGTAGAGTCACAAACTTGACCTCATCTGAGAATTAGTCTCCAATATAATAAATGGTTAATGTGATCCCCTTAAGTGAGCTAGTTGATCTAAGCAAGCCCTAAACTAACATCTAGTCATATTGAACCCAAGTTATCAATGGTATAAGGTATACAATCCCTATGGTTGAGTACAATAGGTATAATAATCTCATGAAATGACATTCTAAAACATATGCAGTATTTGAGAGAAATGAGATATTTAAATAAAATAGGTACAATATGATCAATGTAAATTATGACTTGCCTTGCTCTGGAGGCTGAGGAACCTCGGCGACTACTTCGAGGAAAACGGACTCGCTGAAAAGCTCGGAATCTACACGACAAACAAAGCATTCAACAAAACATACTAAAAAGTCTACTGAAACAGCACTGAAAAGTATTTTTAATGGATTCTTGATATTTTTCTGGATTTAATAACATTTGAATGGACTAAAACGGAGCTCGGATTAAAAAGATATGAATTTTAGAAGTTTAATTGTGATTTTTAAACTAAACAGAAAAGACTAAATTAATTATTGCGCAATTAAGTCCGGGATGGCGCAAGCATTGCGCGGGCGGCAAGGGCGACGTCATGCGCGTCGGCATGGAGCGGCGCGGTCAATGCCGACGTCAGCTAGGGCTGACGTCAGCGTCTGCTGACGCAAGCGGTGCGGCCGGCTCGGTCCATGGTGGACCGAGTCCACGGCGGGAGGTGAAGGGGTGGCGGGGACGCGTGGCGCGCATCGGCGAGGGGGGCGGCGATCGGACGGCGGGAGCTTTCGCGCGGGTGAGCGGTCCAGATCCGCCCGATCCAAAAGATCGGACGGTGCGGACGACGTCTAGGGTTAGGGTTTGGATGGCGGCGGCGGCCGGGCGAATGGCTGACACGCAGCGGCCATCCGGGGCATAGCGGCCGGATCGAACGGCGGGGCGAAACGACGGGATCGGACGGCTCGGATGCGCTCAACCCGGCCGATCAGACAGCTCGAGAGAGGCGATGCTAGGGTTAGTGTTTACGCGGCGCGACGGCTTGAGCTCGCCGGCCATGGGCGCGCTGGCGCGGCGGGCGAACTCCGGCGACGTGAAAACGACGGCGGAGCGTCGCGGCTCGAGACAATAGCTCGGGACGGCTCGGGGCAACGGCAACACGGGAAACCGAAGGGGAGGAGCGGTGGCAAACTCACCAGAGACGGGGAAGGAGGCGGCGGCCGATGGCGGCAAGCAGTGATTCTGGGACTAGATTGAATGGGAAACAAAGGGGAAACGCGACGTTAGACGAGGGGTTTTATAGGGGACGGAAAGAGACCGGATTGCGCACGGGATGGCAGGAATTCCTTGCCGTTGGTTTTGGACTCGGAGAGACAGAGCGAGATATTCGGCGGCCGTTTCGAGGCGACGGCGCCCGTTGCGGCCCGGGGAAAGGGCGGCGTCGGGTGTGGTGGCTTGGGCTGGGGCCCGGCGTGGTTCCGACATGGCACAGGGTGGCGCGGAGAGGGCGGTCACAGCGGCGTGCATGGCGGCGGCGGCGACTGGGCCGGCCGGGCGCGAGGGAGGAGGCTCGATAGGTAGGGCTCACCTGTCGGTGGCCTGGGCGACGGGGGAGTCGTCGACTTGCACGATAGTCCAAGGAGGAGTGGGCCGCACAGCCCAAGCGGAAGGGTGGCCGACCGGCTGGGGAAGAGAGGGAGGAAGCGGGCTGGAAGGAGCTGGGCCGATGGCCCGATTAGGGAAAAAGGGTGGAAAAGCAGCGAGCTGTACGGGGGTGAATAGGAAAATGGGGAAATAATTTTTGGGACTTAATTAAATTGTGGATTTCTTATTTAATTGATTAAAAATAGCTCTAGTTCTATGAAAATTCCCGTAAAAATCATGTTAGCGTATTTTGACACGTAGAATTTTAGAAAAATCCAACCATGCCATTTCCATTTATTAAATGAATTTTAAAATTAATTGTTGACTCCAGATTAATTCCAGGAATTCTGATTATTTCAGGGTAAATTATTTAAGTGATTTAGGGGCAAAACTTGGGGTGCGACACGTACCCAAGTAGAACTTTGCTTTTCCTTCCTTATTCTGAACACCTTCCGTATATGAGATATGATTCCATATAAAACTTGGTATATGATGGGCCCTGTCGAGCCTAACACAAAAGTATTAGGTATGTCTTATCTATAATACTAACAATAGCCCCTAACCTCAATGCAAATGACTGGACTAGCACTCTCGACCATGTGGCCCGAAGACCCAACCTTGTTGGAATCACGAAGCTGTTCTCGGATGACCGAGTAGGCATGTAATTCTCTACAAATCCTCTTTCTTGGCCATGATAGAGAACGTGACCATAATTTAAATTTGAATTGAGGTATGAAAATATCATCTCGACGGGTAAACCTTCGTTTTGTTCAATCTTTCTTTCTCCTCATGTAGGTTCTCATCCATACAAGACATATGACCATGCTATAGCATTCTCGTTCTGAGTTTCTTATAGTCAAGACAAAGTGCAACCACAAGACAACTCTTCGACTCTACTCTATCACTAATCCTACATCCATCTAGTTGGAAACAAATTTCGACTACTATGTTACCTTGGGACCAGTATATGTCTTTTAGTTGAGTAAAAGAATTGTCTATTTGAGCTTTATTTAGTCAAGGCAAGATGTCGACTACTATAAAGCCTCTAACTAGTCTCTTTTCCTCAACAAGGCTAATTACTCTGATATCTAATTTTCCTAAAATCAATTCTGAGTACAAATTATTAGACAGAAAGGGCCTAAGCGAAGGCTTAGGAGTAGCATATTATAAATTAAAAGCTTTCAAAATATATCATATCTATGTGAGATAATGAATGAGTACTCTCACCAGGCGCCTCGGATGAATAGAGTTGTGTACTCTTTCTAGCCTCTAGCTGGTTTTATAGAAAATTTTCTACAAAAGTGATAGCTAAAATTTGGAATAAAATAAGGAATATTGAAAAAAAACATTCCATCTAGAACACAATACGAGATTAACTAAAATTCAGAATAAAAAATAAAATAAAATTTGAAATTAGGAAAATAAAAATGAGAGTTTAATAGGTATATAATTTTGGAAATAACTAAAATTCAATATAAAAACAAGAAATATTAAAAAAGAGATCATCTATAACACAACACATGAATAATTTAAAATTTAGAGTAAAAATAAAATAAAATAAATTCAGAAATTTAAAAAAATTCAAGTAGGAATACAATATAGAAATAACTGAAATCTGAAATAAAAATACAAGAATAGTTGAAAAAAGTGGTCCATATAGAACATGATATGATATTAATTAAAATTGAAACTAGAAACTTAATAAATTCCCAAATTACAAAAATGAGAGTTCAAGTAGGAATATAATTTAGAAATAAAAAAAATCGGAATGACAATAAGGAATATTGAAAATATAGTCCATCTAAAACACATGAGTGGCAAATGAGGGGAGGACAGTGGGCGAGCCATAAGGAAGTACTATGATAGCGGTCGATGGGACATATAAAAACTCTAAAACAAAACCCCAACAATAATTATATTTGATTCTTAGAATCCCAATGACGATTAAAAGAACGGGCGGTAGTGTAACATCCCAAAAATTCACACTTTTAAAAATACTCAAATTAACGTAGAAAATTTTCGCGAACAAAGTTTATTGTGTGTTCTATTCTAAAACATTTAAAATCTCCTAAAATTTATTTTTATTCTTTATTTACTCTTCTTTTTTTAATTTAAAATTCCAAAGTTATTAATTGATGACCCTTATTTTTGAAAAATCTTAATTTAATCTCTAACTCAAGGAAATTTCTAAAAATTAAATTTAAATTAATTCCAAACCTTAAATTAAATTGTTTCTAAATTTTATTTAATTCTAATTTAAAAATCAAAAATAATTAAATCCTTATTTCATATTTTTGAAAAATCCCAATTTGACTTTTAATTTTAGAAACATTCTTAAAAATTGAACTTAATTGATTTTAAATTATAAATAAAATTCTTTCTAAAATTCTTCCCAAATTTTTCTTTCCCTTTTATTTTTCTTTATTTTTTCCTTTTCCCATTTTCTTTTTCTTTTTCTTTTTCTTTCCCTCCTCCTTTTTCCTTCTTGTTCTTCCTCCCTGTTTACTCAAACCACCAACGCAAGCAAGCCACGGCCGCCCGCCTGTGGTCGCCGGCCTCGCCCACCGGCGCCACGAACCGACCTTAGCCACCGCCATAGCTCCACACACGTGTCCCAACTCCACTGGTCCATCACCGTCATCGTCCTCACCCACGCCGAACCGACCTAGCTGAACCGCCATGGCCGCCGGCGTCATCCAAGCTCAAAACCGACCTTGGAGCTCTATAAATAGGCCATGCCAGACAAAAATTTATATACTCGTTGATCTTCATCCTTTTTTCTATATTTCCCCTAAGGTGCCTCTAGCTATTACATGCATTGTGTGAATTTCGAGAGAACCCGAAGAGAGGAACTCGAAGAACCCTAGTTGGCCGCCGAGAGAAATCCCCAAAATTCATTGTCTTCGGTCGAGTTCTTCTTCAATTGAAGGTATATTCGTGATCCCCACATCTTAAGCTTACTTTAACCTCTTTTTCCCTAGTCAATAGCCTACTGGGAACCACCGCCGACGAGCACCGCCGGACCTGCTCTGTTTCCGTCGGTGGCACGGTGCCAGGTCACTCCAGTGCATCTCCAACCGAACCAAAGCCCTAGTTAGCATCCTCATATCCCGTAGAAACTCTCCAACACCTTGCTTTAGCCAGAACATCGCCGGGTAGTCACCACGATGAGCTCGTCCGCCGCGGCGGATAGGCCGCTGTCGCCGGGTCATTCCACCCCCTTCTCCGGCCCGGCCAACCTCAAAAAAGAACCCTCGTGAGCCCTAGATGGAGAAAAGTCCCATAAACCCTAAGCTTTGGTCACCCTTCTCCGTGCGCACCGTCCCTTTCCGGTCGCCGACGCTGTAGAAGAGAAGAAGAAGCAGAGAAGAAGAGAAACTGTAAATAGGAGAGAGAGAGAAGAAAGGGAAACGAAAGAAAATAAAGAAAATAAAATAAAAAGAGAAAGAGAAAGAAGATTAGGAATTTTAGAAATAATTTCTAAAAAATTAGTTTATTCCTTAGTTGACCCATAGATCCTTTTTATTCCTTTCAAAACTTTGTTTTATGATTTCTTCTATTTCTTTCAAATTTATCTATATTCCTTTTAAAATATTTTTAACTTTTGATTTTTTATTAAAAAATTATTTTAAGACAAGCCCAAATCTTAAACTTTAGAATCTAGCAAATAATCTTCCTATTCATTTTCCTTTATATATATTTTTTAAAATATTCCTTTTAACTCTTTTTATTTTGTCAAGCCCAAATTTTAAATTTTAGGATTTGACTAATAACCCTAGAAAAATAGGACCCTTTTGACTCCTTTCAAATTTTAGTCTTATAACTTTAAATCCCTCCATTTTTCTCAAACCTATTTATTTTATTTGAAATATTTTCTTCAACTCTATTTATTCTTATTCAAACTCAAATTTCAAAATTTAAAATCTAGCAAATAATTCCCCTATTTTAAAACTTAAAAAACTATCTATTTTCCCCTTTAAAATATTTTAAATATTCTTTTTATTTTACTTTATTCAAGACTAAATTTTAAGTTCTAGGATCTAAGAAAGAACCTCCCCTTTAAAACTTTAAAAATCACTTCCCAAACTCCTTTTGAACTTTTATATTTATTAGGTGTTTATTTGGAGTTGTTAGTTTGATTTATTTCATCAAATATCGATAGATTGCAACGTCGAGTTCGTAAAGAAAACCAAGCTCGATCATATCAGCGACGTAAACACCCTCGCTGCTATTCAAAGAGAAGAAGGATTTGAGACCACTGGTCCTAAAGGCAAGTCAAACCATCTTTGATCATTTATAAAATTTAAAAATAATAAGTTATCATGTTATAAATAATATATTTAGATAGGAATATTTCGTGGGATGGGTTAGATAGTCGTAACCTACCATTTTATGTAGCTTTAAATATTCTTCAGGTTATATATGTCATTATTGCATGTGATAGGAATATTTCGTGGGATGGGTTAGATAGCCGTAACCTATCATTTTAGTAGCTTTAAATATTCTTTAGGTTATATATGTCATTATTGCATGTGAATATAAGAAAATCATTAGTCTATATAAATCATTATTTTATGCACTAGAGACATTCTATGTGTAGAAAAGGAGAAGCTTATTATTTCATATAATTAGATATATTCTCCTTCTCCTTAGATAACATGTTGATAGCCTAGACTAGATATAGACTAGATATAAAATTATCAGCATAATGAAATAAGCATTATCACATGTGTTAATATTTCATTCATGATCATAGGAAGTTATTTCATATAGTAGAATGGAAATCCATTATTTCATGTGATAGGTAAATAAAACTCCTACCAATTCATATGACATAAATAGTTTTGGCTATAAGCCAGAAAATAATAAAACTCTTGTGCCAGAATAAAAACACAGTTTCGCCCATCCGATGGATCGGTTATACCGGCTTAGAAATTATATATTTCTCTCCGATCTCCCTGGGGACTTGCCTTATGTGGCCCGCAGAAGTCTTATTGAAGAACAACTATGTAAACAGCGGATAAAAACGTCGATACTAACCAGATCGGTACCGTCTGTTAAGATAGTCCATAGGTCTCTCCAAGCCGGGATAAGTGTGTGATGAAGAGCTATTAAATAGGGGATGGAACCACCAATTACTGGTTAGGATTGGTGCCCCTATTAAGATAGTTCGCTGGTCTCGTTCACACATCAGAAAAGGTTAGAACTATATAAATGCTATGTGTTAACGCCAAAATTTAGTAAGCCCTGGAGTCTCCATCGGCTAAGTGTTCATATCGGCTCAAAGCAGAATCGGCTGAGAGTTCTGCGTCAGCCGATGGAGGATCAATATCTTCAGCAGTCGGATTCTGGTTAGATTCGGTTTGCAAAGATCTTATCCAAAAGACACCGAGTTCAAGAAGTATACGACTTGTATATATTAATTAGGATAAGTTTGTTAACTTTCTATTTTATCTTTAGGAAAGTATGTTAGTATCCGGTAAGGATTCAGCTTGTTTCCTTTTATCGTTAGGAAAGTTTGAATTGTAATCTGTTGGGATCTCAGTTAGCCTGTTGGTCTAAATATGTAAGCCCGAGGTCTCATGATCAATACAACTCGGCGTATCGCCACCCTTTTACTTTTGGCAACTTTGTTCATCATTCGGCGGAACTTGGCACCCAACGCGGGGCTGCATTGGCTTCGATCTCCGGCGAAGGGGTAAGTCCAAGGTCCCGTCGGCCCAGGTATATCGTATCTATCTTTAGTTTTATTACCGTTCATAGATACATCGGCTTAGTTAGGACTTTCTTGGTTAGGTTCGATATTCTGATCAAGTCGATGTTTCTATAAACGTAATATCGCTTTAGGTAGATTTGTTATATCCATCACATTAGACAGATCTATCGGCTCATCGAGTATTAGATTATCATATATAATCTCGTGCTGCATCGGTTAGGTCCAACCTACTAGATTGTTATCGATAATCTGTCTTGTTAAGCCATAGGTTCATGCTATTGTTTCACCGGAGGGTTAGCCAACCTTATCATATGTCTTTGTTAATCTAGTCATAGTATCTCAATTTAGCTCTATCGGCTGTCTCTCGCTTTGTTAGTGATATGCCCTAGAGGCAACATGGAGATGTTGGATATCACGTCAATGTTTATGTATAAATGAATAAAGTGTTATTCAGTTCCATGAAATAGACATCTTATATTGATCAATAAGTACGTGACTTATTTATGAGACTCTTTATGTATGAATCTATTTCTAAACGATCCCTGATCATATATCATATTGTTGGAACAAATATGATTCTAAGATCGGCATGTTTATTGATTGATGATCATGTCTCATAGATCATGGGTATGGAGATACCAAATCAATAAACATGGACACATATGTTGGAGAACACATTGTTGGATAGACCCACCATGAGACACTACAGGAATTAATGTGCCATTAGTTGGTCTCAGGTAGTGTTGGTACAAAGTCCTTAGACCTGAGATCACCATGGATTCCAACATGTGTAGTAGCCTACTTTGTACCAAACGCTATTCCGTAACTGGGTAGTTATAAAGGTAGTTTTCGGGTTTGCTATGAAACATGGAGTGGGATATGAGTGATCAAGATGGAATTTGCCCCTCCTTTGGAGAGATATCTCTGGGCCCCTCGAGGTAATGGATTATGGAAATGCATGGCCATGCTAAGTTGATTGAGGAGTCAATCAACGGACGGATAATCCAATACGGTTCGAGTGAATGGTTAAGCTATTGAAGGGATGGCACACATCTTGCCTATAGCTTAAGCGGTATCGTGAGGCAAAGGGATTTGTGTACACATTACGGGTTCGAGCCGATATTATATTCTTGTATACTATGGTGTCAATATGTGCCGCTAGGCGCCGCTATGTGTGTCGGTGAGTTGGACTCGAGTCGACGGTCGGCTAAGTTAGACTATAGCCGAAACCGAGTATACCTGAACCTACAGGGTCGCACGCTTAAGGGGATAAGAACAGACATTCGAGTTGGACTCGGATACGGCTCGATCGGATAGGAATCCGATCGGATAGAGTCCTATAGGCTTACGACGTATGGGCGGCCAACTCTATGAGATACGGATGAGATCCGGTTCAAAAATAGAGTCCTGATCGGCCACTAGTCCTAGTCGGTCAACTCTATATAAAGGAGGGAGGGGTGGAGAGCTGCGACATGTCAATTGCATTGCGTGCAACAGAAGTCGTCGAGATCAATCTCCACGAAAACCCTCCCCACTTTCGAGCCAAACCCTAGCCTTGCATCGCGTGCTAGCACACGGGTGTACGGCGTTGTCCCCGGACGTGTGGATCCGGTAGAGGCGGCGCTACGTTGCGCGGCTGTTGATCGGCCGGATCGGCTGCAATCGGAGAGATCGGTTGTGGTGGAATCGGCTGCGGTCGGGCGCATCGGAGCGAGGCGTGAGAACGCGGCCGGACGACTCGAATCGGCTGTCTCTGGGAATCGGCTACACTGTTCCGGATCGGATTGCCCTGATTGGCTATTCCGCTACACTCTACTCCAATCGGTAACGATCTATCGGCCCTTACTTGCAAGTGTTCCTGGTTTGCGCGGTAAAAAGTTTTTGTTTTCGGCTAGCGTAGCTTCCGCGTAACCCTTCACGCTTTAGGGTCTCTGCCGATACCAGCTAAACTGTTTACTAGATTAGATTAGTTCAGACATCTACCACCCTAAAAATTAGTCAAGGGCTTGATTGTCTAGATATTACGTTTCTTTTTATACTTAGTGCTACATCAATTCAGTTTGACCTACTAGGTTGTGATTAGAATCATAGTGTCTAGCCTGCCTGATGGCTACCAATAAGGGTTTCGTCGGAGATTCAGCCGACGAGTTATCTGGACATCGACATCGCGCTGGAATCACATAATCGGGTGTCAACGATCGGTTTTTTAATAGAATAGAAAGCTAACAAACTCTTCCTAATTGAAATAAAATCATTTCAAGGAGATGGCGTCATCGCTCTTCGCTCTCGCTGGCTCTCTCCCTTCCTAATCCGATCACCGATCAAGGTTGTTCCCCCTCTCACCATGAGTTCTTTATCTGTTGGGTGGCGGTTCTTGGGTCCTGATGGATTGTCCAGTCGATCTGATCTACAGGTTGAATTTTGATCGGGGGCTTCAGTTTCAGGAAGACGTTCGTCGCTTTTTCAAATCTCTAGTACACCACCCTCTCCCTGCCTCCAATGGCTCTTTTCTGCTATTAGTCACCTTCTGAAGATTCTTGTTTCGGTTAACAGCAGAATATGTTGGTTTTGCTCTGCAATCTTGTTTGGGTGGGGCTGTTCATTTTTTTCATGTTCGGTTCTTGAGCAATAATCACTTCCGCATCTCGGTGTTCTCCAAAGAAGTGGGTTTTTTTATCTATAAGCTCAGAAGGGTTAGAACTAGCAGTTTTGATCTGTATTTTCATCTCTGGAACAATTGGACCCCTCACTGGGAGAAAGAAAAGCGGCTCTGGGAACTAGAGCAAGAGAAAGAATGGACCCTAGTGTTATCCCGGGCGGAGAAGAGAAAATCCAAGAAGCTTGCTTCGAATCTTGAAGCGATTTTCGCAAGCGAGTTCACTTTGCGAGAACCTATTGTGCAGCAATCTCCCGGAAAGGTCAAAGAAAGATTTGAGTTCGTCTTTGGTTCTTTTTCGGGCCTGTTTGATCCCAATTAACTCTCAAATCAAAATTTGCCTCGTCCTCGTTTGGTTCTTCTTCTTCTTGCCCAGATTCTGCTAAGTTTTCCTCTGTTCTTCCGAGCAGTGCCGAGTTGTTTCCTAAGGAGAAAAACAAGGCGGCTATTCCGCTGATTCAGTCGCGGGAACACCTGTCACATTTGAATTTGGTTTCAAATTTGCACTTTCACTAGCCTAATTCTCGCTTGGTTAGGCCTGGTCAGAATACTTTGGGCCGGGGTGGCACTGCTAAATGGATTTGGAAGCCCAAATGTCAGGTTTCCCCTTCAAGGCAAAAATGGGTCTGGAAGCCCAAGCGACAAATCGCTTCTTCTGTGAAAAACTTGGTTTGGCGGCCCAAATCTGTCGACTCCAATCGGACTTTGAAACAGGAAGGTTTCCTCTTTTCTGCCGCCTCACGCATACCTGCTCCGGTCACTTCGGCCCTTAATGCGGAACAGACAACGCAAAGAAATCTTTGAGTTGATACGAAGGCAACAAAGCTTGCTCTTTCATCTTCCTTTCATCCCAATAAGCAGGTGCTTCCTCACCCTACACAATTGCCCCCCAAGCGAACCCCACAGTCCCTCTCAGTCCCTCCAAAGTCCAATGGCTAACTTTCCCGTGGATCCCCTGCCCTTGTTGCTTGCTGGGCTCTCCATTGACCATGGTTGGAATCGCTCGGCCAGAGGAAGGGTAGTTATCGGTGGCGAGCCGCCCTGGGAGAACGAACTCTTCGCAATCGTCGCCATCAACCCAATGTTGGATCAGAACGATCAACTTCGCCCCATGCTCAACTTAGTCTATGACTTCCTCGAGCAAGAGCAACGGGCACGTATTGACGACAGTTCTCTCTCTCCCCTGGGATTAAGGTTAATCAAACTTCGCACAGTAGTCCAACGCGAGCACCTGGTCAGAATTTCTCCTTTCCAATTTGGACTAAATCATACTGTCACAGTGGTTAGACACAATGAGGTTCTTAATTACAGAAGCTGTGTGTTTATCCGTATCTGCTGGATCATGCTCTTAGCTTTTCCTCTTGATTACCAAAAGGAAAATTTCATTCGGGCGGTGATTGCCCCTTTTGGCAGATTGCTGAATTGGTATTTGGATAATAACAGATCACGAATCCTGGTGCAAGCTCTGGTTCTCAGTCCTGATAGAGTACCGCACAGTTTGGTGATTTTCGCCGGCTCGGTGGTAGGGGGTTTGGGAGATCCTGGTCAGTTTCGGTTTTCATCCTAAATGGGCATTTCCCAGATGTTTTCCCTCAAGATGAAGACCCTGTGCCTCTCAACGGCGAGCCCCATCCTGAGCAACCGCCGGTAGTCCTAGGTCCTCATCCACTGGAACCGGGATGGCAGAATGAGCAACAAGGGGGTGCGGCCAACTTAGGGTTTTTTGGGGGGAACCCCCACCCGTATCCAAATCAGTTCAACTTTCATCATCAATTTGTTCAGCATCAGCATAATCATCAAGCGCATCTGGACATCGCAACCCAGGATGTGGAGCAGGATCCCAATGCAGTACCCCAGCTCTCGGTTATTCCTCAACATGAGCTTGATCTTGATATCTCTGGCTCATTGTTGACTTTCCTGCGAGCTAATGGACCAGATATTGCAATCGAAGCAGTTTGGGCAGAATTGGCTGATAGTTCATCCTCCAGCAATGAGGTGAACTCTGTTGATGAAAATCGGCTCAGGTTTGAGGTTGCTTTTAAACAGATGTGCCACTATGGATCTGTTTCACAGAAGGAACTTGCCTTCAGGAGTGCCAAGCCCTAGCAGTATCATACTGCCTGCTTATGTTCTTAATCAGATGGAGACCCCCAGGCCTGAACCCTCAAGCTGCTTGGCTCTGGTCCCATGGACTTGGCCTTCATATGTGCGAGCTCTACAACTTTTTCCTGACTTCTTGGCTTTACTTTGGTCAGCTCCTACTACTGCTCGGATTCCCTCCAAATCCTGGACTGTCCCAAACTTGAATGCAGACAATCACTTTGAATTTGATGGGCCAAATCTGTCGGCTGATCCACAACCTTTGCCACTTCAAGGTAAAAACCTTTCTGGACAAGGTCCAAGTAGGCCCAAGAGGAAAGTCATGTCCCTACCAAAGGTGGTGTCTTCTTCAGTTGCTCGCACTCCCCTGGTGGAAAAAAACTGTGCGTAGAAGCTCCAGACTGTCGGCTAACAATGAAGGATTCTGCCCAGTGAGGATTGAGAAGGAGCCCTCTAAACGTGCGAAGAACTGGGTTGTGTAGATCGACCAAAGGACAGGCGAAACTGGGCCAATTCCGCAGCTACACTGAAAGAATGGGGCATCAAATGCGGAGTGGATCCTAGCGATCTATCTGAATAGGCGCTGCTTAAGTCGCCACCAACACCCCTCCCAGCTAATATTGATGACGAAGAACTTTAAGACGACCAAGATGACACAGCTCTCTTCTCCGCTGTTTTTGCAGAACCCTTTTGATTGCAACTGCTTGTTTCGTGTTATATCTGTGAACACTATATCCCGCCTTATCTATTTTGTTTGTGATGTGCTTTATTTGGATTATTTTGCTTGAATAACCCTGATGATGATGGCAGTGATGGGATATGTTCCTTCTTCTAATCTGAAGGTCCTAGTGACTTCAGCTACTGAGTTCTTATCTGTGTTTTTTTGTCTGCCTAATGAATCAAAATTGGAATATTCTGTGCTGGAAAGTTAGAGGTATTATCAACAATGAGAAATGGGACCTTATCCAAGATAAAATCTAAGAAAGCTCTTCCTCAGTTCTGTGTTTCCAGGAAACCAAGAGTGACTCCTTTGATATTTGTTTTCTCCGAAAATTTTCTCTGAAGCGGTTTGATAATTTTGATTTTTCGCCTGCCCTAGGTGCCTCTGGGGGTATTCTGGTTGCCTGGAATAGTTTTGTTTTTCAGGGCATCACCTTAGACAAACAATGCTTTGGCTTAACCATTCGCTTTCGCTCGGTTCATAGTGGTGAATTCTGGAATCTCTCCATGGTCTACGGTCCTTGCACAGAGCCTGATCGGTCCCTATTCATTAACTGGTTTAGAAATCATATTGTCAGTGATGATGATAACTGGTTATTCCTTGGAGATTTTAATTTCTATCGCTCCCTGGCCGATTGTAATAAACCTGGTGGGAATATCATTGACACACTGATTTTTAATGAGGCCATTGGCCATCTGGGCTTAATTGAGTTACCGCTCAAAGGGAGGAAGTATACCTGGAGTAATATGCAGCACAGCCCCCTTCTAGAGCAGTTAGACTGGTTTCTGACTTTGCCTAACTGGACGATTTCATACCCTAACACTAAAGTTCTTCCACTGGCTAAAACAACCTCCGATCATGTTCCTTGCCAGATATCTATCAGCACGTGCATCCCGAAAGCTCATATCTTCCGGTTTGAAAACTTCTGGACGGAGCACAGTGATTTTCTTCAAATTTGCTAGTCTAGTTGGGAATCTTGTGTGCCACCAGGGGATGCAGCCAGAGCTATCTCCACTAAATTTAAAGTGCTCCGATCTAAATTAAAGGTTTGGAGCAAGAGTTTCTCAAATCTCAATGTGCTGATAAGCAATTGCAACACAGTCATTGCTTTCTTGGACAAGCTTGAAGATTCTAGGGAACGGTTATCTCGAACTTAACGTCGCCCGGCTCATCCAACACCAATTAAAGCACCGGCTAAATTGCAAAAATATCTACTGAAAAATCGATATACAGTCAATCGAATCAAATTGGGGAATGAATGCACTAAGTTCTTCCATGCTATGGCGACAATCTCCTATCGGTGTAATACAATCTCTTAGTTGCTGAATGATCAAGGGGTATGGGTTAAGGATCACGAAGGAAAGCAGCAATTCTCTGGAATTCCTTCAAAAAATGAATGGGCACGTCTCTTTCCCCAGTTATGCTGCTTGATTTAAGCTCTCTAATTGTCCCAAGACATGGGCTTGATCACCTTGAGGAAATTTTCTCCCACGATGATATTGATGAAGTAGCCAAGGCTCTTCCGAAGGATAAAGCCCCTGGTCCGGATGGATTTAATGGGCATTTTCTCAAGAAATGTTGGAGTTTTCTGAAGAACGATTTTTACAATCTTTTCTCCAATTTTTATGATGGCTCTGTTTGTCTACAAAGCCTAAACACCTCTTTTATAACTCTGGTGCCCAAGAAAACGTCCCCTAAGTCGGTGCATGATTTTTGCCCAATCTCGCTGATCAACCTAGCACCAAAATTGATTGCCCAGCTGCTCTCTGAAAGGCTTCAAACAATAATGCTGGATCTTGTCCACAGAAACCAGTTCGGCTTTCTTCGATCACGCACAATTCAAGATTGTCTTGCATAGAGCTATGAATTTATGCACCAATGTCACCAATAGAGTAGGGAAGTGATTATCCTCAAATTGGATTTTGAAAAGGCTTTTGATATGATAGAGCACACGGTTATCATCCAAATGATGCATCACCTGGGGCTACCATACAAGTGGATTGGTTGGATCAGCTCTCTTCTCTCAACAGGGTCTTCGGCAGTGCTGCTAAATGGTGTACCCGGAAATTTTTCAACTGCAAGCATGGAGTTCGGCAGGGAGACCCCTTATCTCCTCTTCTCTTTGTGTTAGCCGCTAACCTGCTACAAATCTTGATCAACAAAGCTTCAAATCTCAGTCTTTTGACACTGCCTATTCCCCAACTGATGGAAGATTTCCCTACTGTCCAATACGCTGATGATACCCTAATGGTCATGCAGGCAGATGCTAGAAATCTAGTGTTTCTTAAAAGCCTCCTACAATCTTTTGCGGATTCCACTGGCATAAAGTTAATTACAATCATACATGTTTCTGATCAATGTGGGACAGGGTAAACTGGAAATGTTGGCTAGAACCTTTGGTTGTGATGTTGGAACAATGCCGTTCACCTATCTTGGTCTTCCAATGGGAACAACTAAGCCGAAAATCTGAGACTTAACACCTCTAACAGATAGAGTCGAACGTCGGCTTGCGGTTGGCTCAACTTGGCTCTCCTATTCAGGACGATTGCAAATGATCAATTCAATTATCTCGCCAGTGGTTACCTATGCAATGTGCACCATTAAACTGCCTCAAGGGGTAATTAACATCATTCATCAGGTTAGAAAGTAATGTTTGTGGAGAGGAAATTCAGCTAAAAAGAGAGGGGGTAACTTAGCCGCGTGGAATAAAATAATCTTACTGAAAGAGAAAGGTGGCCTTGGGATCATCAATCTTAGCCTCCAAAATGATAGCTTGCTGCTGAAGCATCTTTCTAAATTCTATAACAGAGAAAGCATTCCTTGGGTGCAATTAATCTGGGATAAATACTATACAAACCAGGTACCCCATACCTCCAGGGAGATGGGTTCCTTCTGGTGGAAAGATATTTTGCGCCTTAATTCCCTCTTCAGAAGTATCACAACCTGTGAAGTTGGGGATGGTGCCTCCATAAGTTTCTGGCATGACCACTGGACTAATGATCTCCCAGCTAATCTCTTTCCGAGGTTGGCTTTAACGACAACATATCAGTCAAGCAACTCATCGTGTCTGAGGACATTGACAGTCTTTTCTTGCTCCCCCTTTCCACCCAAGCCTGGGATGAGTTGGAAGCCATGGAAAGCCTTCTACAATCATATCATTATTATGGCGAAGGTGTGGATTCTTGGAACCTTAGTGGTGGGGGTAAGTACACTGCCCGAAAACTCTACAATCTCGCTTTCAATGGAATTGAGGCTCCCCAATCCTTCAAAATGATCTGGTCTTCCAAATGCACCCCTCGTGTGAAATTCTTCGCTTGGTTATTAATTTTTGAGAGGTTAAACACCAAAGTAATGCTCCAGTGAAGACATATACAGACTCAAGGATAGCCCTTGTGTATTATGTGCTCCAACAATGCTCCAGAGACGGTTGACCATCTTTTTTTTCAGTTGTCCCTTTGCCCAGGACTGTTGGAGGAAATTAGGGTTTGTTTGGAACCTCGGGCAAGATACCAAGGATAAACTCTTGTCTGCAAAACAAGCCTCAAACCTACCTTTCTTCTCAGAAGCAGTTCTCCTAGCCTCTTGGGAACTCTGGAAACTAAGAAATGGGAAGATCTTCTGTGGCGCTGACATCTCGCTTAACCTCTGGTTCTTTAATTTTAAATCTCAGTGTCACCTTCAGTCTATAAGATTTAAAGAGGACCTACGGTCTTCTTTCTGTGCTTGGTTAGATGCGTTTAGTTAGTCGAGTAATTTCTTTAGTGTTGTGAGGTAGGGTGGTAAGTCCTTTCTTACTTGTACCCCCTCTCTCTCTTTAATTTAATAGAAATTGCTGCTCTGTGGGGATCTCCCCCACAGTTTTTGCGTCAAAAAAACAGATCGGCTATTTTGATTATCGGTCTATCGGCCGATATGATTTATGCTCTGCTGTTTTGCATATCTTTTCAGTGGCAGGATCAAACTGACTGGCACGCCCGCACTTAATCAATTTTAGGACCTGTACTGGAGCTAAGCAGATCTCCTAGGTCAGCGCGTGGTTCGACATTAACACATTTTGCGGTGGTACAAATTTGGCGTTAACACATTTTTGACACGCCCAGTGGGACCGTGTTTTGACAACATATTTTTTACACGGCTTGTGGAATGCACAATTGCAACAAGATGTCTGATAAAGAAGTCAAGGTCGAGGAAGAACAATCTCTCAAGCCGATGGATGAAGACAGGGAACAATCTATCGAGCCGGTGGACGATAAGACACTTCAAGAGATAGTTGATAAAACTGTTCATCGTGCTATGATTGATCAATTTGGAGTTTTTACAAGTACATTATGTGGTTTGATCGAGAAGATAGTTCCCAAGGTAATTGATGAGCGATATCAACATTATCGGCAACAATAATATTGGCTCGGGAGGCAAGTTGATCAATATCAACATGAAGAGCCACAACAATAGAATTGGCCACCAGAAATTCAAAGGTATCAATCTAAAGAAGATTGGGTAATATAATTGCGAAAGTATTGAAGGAGCAGTTTGGAATTAAGCCAAAAAATCGAATTTCTGCGTATCGGCTATCATATCCTGAGTGATTTGATAGTGTTCCATTTCCAAGCCGATACAAGGTTTCAGATTTCTCCATGTTTTCAGGGCAGGATGGTGTATCTACGATGGAACATATCAGCCAATTCTTAGCTCAATGTGGAGAGGCATCGGTTGAAGAAGCTCTGAAAGTTAGACTTTTTCCATTGTCTTTGACTGGATCAGCCTTCACATGGTTTTCATCACTGCCACCAAACTCTATCAGAGGTTGGGCCGATCTTGAGAAACAATTTCACCTGTACTTCTTTGCTGGGATTGATGAGTTGAAGCTTCCAGATTTATTATCAGTTAAGCATCAAGAAGGGGAATCGGCTAAGGAATATATTCAAAGGTTTCGTAATGTCCACAGTCGATGTTATAATTTGAATTTAGGTGATGAGCAGCGGGCAGAGCTCGCATTCCAAGGGTTATCAATGACAATCAGAGTTATTTTTTCTTCTATGAGTTTTACAGCCTGGCTCATCTAATACAGAGGTATCGGCTTACGAGAGCCGATGTCAAGAAGAAGAGAAGAATCAGTTTTGGGGGGATCAAGGCAAAGATAATTTTGAAGCATGACTTCTCATACTCCAAAAATGGGGGGCATGTGTTAACGCCAAAATTTGGTAAGTCCTGGAGTCTCCATCGGCTAAGTGTTCATATCGACTCAAAGCAGAATCGGCTGAGAGTTCTACGTTAGCCGATGGAGGATCAATATCTTCAGCAGTCGGATTCTGGTTAGATTCGGTTTAGAAAGATCTTATCCAGAAGACACCGAGTTCAAGAAGGATAGGGCTTGTATCTATTAATTAGGATAAGTTTGTTAACTTTCTATTTTATCTTTAGGAAAGTGTGTTAGTATCCGGTAAGGATTCAGTTTGTTTCCTTTTATCTTTAAGAAAGTTTGAATTGTCATCTGTTGGGATCTTTGTTAGCCTGCGGGTCTAAATATGTAAGCCCAGGGTCCATGTAAATCAAGCCTTATGATCAATACAACTCGGCATATCCCCACCCTTTTACTTTTGGCTACTTTGTTGATCATCCGGCGGAACTTGGCACCCAACGCGGGGCTGCATAGGCTTCGATATCTGGCGAAGGGGTAAGTCCAAGGTCCCGTAGGCCTAGGTATATCATATCTATCTTTAGTTTCATTACCGTTCATAGATACATCGGCTTAGTTAGGACTTTCTCAGTTAGTTTCGATATTCTGATCAAATCGATGTTTCTATAAACGTAATGTCGCTTTAGGTAGATTTTCTATATCCATCACATTAAACAGATCTATCGGCTCACGAGTATTAGATTATCATATATAATCTTGTGCTGCATCGGTTAGGTCTGACCTACTAGATTGTTATCGATAATCTAAGTCTTGTTAAGCCGATAGGTTCATGCTAATGTTTCACCGGAGGGTTAGCCAACCTTATCATATGTCTTTGTTAATCTAGTCATAGTATCTCAATTTAGCTCTATCGACTGTCTCTCGCTTTAGGGTGTCTGCCGATACCAGCTAAACTGTTTACTAGATTAGATTAGTTTAGACATCTACCACCCTGAAAATTAGTCAAGGGCTTGATTGTCTAGGTATTACGTTTATTTTCATACTTAGTTCTACATCAATTCAGTTTGACCTACTATGTCGTGATTAGAATCATAGTCTCTAGCCTGCCTGATGGCTACAAATAAGGGTTTTGTCGGGGTTTCAGTCGACGAGTTATCTGGACATCAGCATCGGTTGGAATCACACAAACGGCTGTCAACAGATTGGTTGTTTTGATTATCGGCCTATCGGTCGATATGATTTATGCTCTGCTGTTTTGCATATCTTGTCAGTGGCAGGATCAAACTGACTGACACGCCCACACTTAATCAATTTTAGGACCTGCACTGGAGCTAAGCAGATCTCCCAGGCCAGCGTGTGGTTCGACGTCAACACATCTTGCGGCGGTACGAATTTGGCGTCAACACTATGTTACCCTTAGCCTTGCAATCTAAGGTTAATCCTCGGGTAAAGCTGGGCAAACAGTGCAGAGTTGATTGTATTCGAATACGCCATACTCCCGATCAATGGAGTTATGTCTATGAGTGAATCTAGTATAATGGCATGAGCACTTTTATTAAATGCTTTTATAAAATTTGAATATTCATATTTAAGTTTTAGAAAGGGGTGGAATATAGAATTAAACTAAAATTAAGTTCATAATTAATATTCTTAAATATAACATATTCCACAAAAGAATAGGATATATCATCATGTTAGGGATATATTTATAATTCATGTTTCTTGTCGATATATCATGCATGTTTATCCATACATAGTTGAACTCAGTTTGGCTTGCTGAGTACCATCGGTACTCACCCTTGCATAAACTATCTTTAGGAAACCTCGAAGCAGTAGAAGAACCCCAAGTACCCTAGAGGACTGGGAAGACGAGTACGATTTCTAGGTCGACTCTACACTTGGGCTATCCCTGTGGAATTGTCGCGGCTTTCTTGTATTGTATTAGTTGTACTTAAACATTAATAGTTTGTAATAAAATACAAAGTTCTTGTATCTGTACTATCTCACGCATAAGCGGACTTCTGGGAGGTTATGTGGTATTATGAGAGTTGACCTTACCAGAGGAGACCCCACAAAGTCGGATTTTCAAAGGTCCCAAAGAGAATAAAAATAAGTTGTAGTAGGTCAAGCAAGAAAATAAAGAGGTGACAAAGAAAAAAGAAAAAAGGGTGACATCTGATAAGACTTTTAAAAACTATAAATTGGAAACTCGATGATTATAAGGTTTGAGTTTTTAAAATCCTAAGACAACGGGATGGCTATTTAATAAATTTTAAAGAAAAACATATGTAAAAAATAAATAGTATTAGATGTGTGCTAGCCGCACAACTACGCAAGACCCACCCAGCTAGTTCTATTATTGTTGGTGTCTAATTCTATTATTGTTGCTAGTTCTATTATTATGTGTAAAAAATAAAACTATTTTCTTTCAGACGGAGATAGTAGTACATGGACATAGGAAAAACTATAGCTCCATTGTCTTGTTCCATCAACAGCCATCCCATCGAAACCAATCACTACAATGGTCATCCTCATCTCAATCGGGCTGTAACCCTCATCTGTGTCGGGTATGGCCTCCGTCATGGAGCAAAGGTCGTTGATATGAGTAGTCATCTCTGTCGGAAGGCCCGTCACCGATGTGTGTCATCTTTGTCGGGCCTAAAGAGCATCCCGTCACCGATATGTTTGACCCACAAGACTAGTCAAACAAGGGCCCAACACTGAAAGCCTGTCACAGATAACTAACGACTCAATCGGGATTTAAATTATGCCCGTCACGGATGATAACAACTCAATTGGTCTTTAATGTTAGCCCATCACGGATGACTGTCATCTCCATCGAGCTTCAGTTAAAGCCCGTCACCGATGAGTTTTTTCCAGGAAAAAATATATTGGACCCAGATTATACCATCCTGGTGATGGAAGACCTCGTCCCTATAAAAAATGGTGAACGTCTCTTTACCCTCCTTTGCCATCAGTAGGTACCACTCTTCTACCCTTCTCATCTGAGTGTAATTTCCAACTATGTTGCGATATTCAGGGGTGGTAAAAGGCGCACTAAACTTGAACTTAGCTGGTTGAGGGGCCTTCGCAATGTTGTGCACATCAGTGTTACTTTTCACCCCTAAACTTTCTTGCTCATACTTCTGCTGCTCGGCTAGGATCTGCTCCCAAATCCGTTCCACAACATGGTCTAGCTGCTCTTTAATTTCTGAGCTCAGTTCGGCTCTAACCTGCTCCCGGATCCTCTCAACCAGGCGTGCATCTCTTTCCACCTTCTTCGTGACGGTCCGCTTCTTATACTGTCCGGTGTATTCTGGAAGTCCATATTACCAGGGGACATTAGAGCCAACTCCCCTTGTCCGTCCACGATATTCGTCGGTGCCCAATGCTTGCGTGAGGATGTCATCCTCGCGTCTATCCGTGCAGACCTCTTGGGAGAACTATCTCAAGCCAACTAACTCTTTCTGCATTACAATTGAGATCGGTATAAATCGAGTGTGCGATATGTGTAAAGAAACTAAAGATAATAAGGTGAGCCACTTACAATATTTTCGTAAACTTGTTGATCCTTGGGATTTGGCAGAGTGAATGTCCCATCGCTATTCTTCACGGCCCTTGCCCTTGTCCATCTTCTTGCACGTAGGTGCAGGATATCGACAAATGGGGACGGCGCGTTTGATGCCTCTGCCGCCTCATCCTCTTTCTGCCATTGTTCCTATTTCCCCGCATATCCTCCGTTGCCAAGCCGGTGTGGGTGCACATAACGAGCCAAAAGTGCCCTATAAGCATCGCTTCTGGCTCGGGATTCGACAGTTGATTTCTTTTCATAGAACTCCTCCCACACGGCTGGCTTGATGAAGGGATATTTCTCAAATACCTCCGGAGTGCTGGTCTTGAGGATGTAGTCGGTGACTAGCTTGGACTTGAAGCTCTTCCAAGCATGTCCCTCGTCAAGAAAGCCGTTTGCTTTAGCCTGTCCTCGTCAGTTGTAGGATATTCGAAGCTCTCCTTGAACTTCAGCCACGCATTTTCCTTCACCAAGTCCGACACCTCCTTGGTATGATCATGCAAAATACTAAAGGTTTGTCTCCCTATTATTCCGCAGATCATCTTGAACTTCGTGGGCACATTCGGGGGAGCGGATGACACTCCTAGGAGGTCCCCTCTGTTATGGTGTAACATTCCTTTGGGGTTTTTATTAGGGCATCTAAGGGTCCGTGTCCTTGTGGACCTACTAGTTGTCGCCGACATTGAAGAGCCGTGCTGAGCCATCCTCTAAATATTTTACAAAATCACAAAATAAAGAAATTAACAGCAGGAGTCATCGTTAACAATATATTTTCTGCACATGCTTAACACTAAATAATATAACAGAGAAAAATATATAACCGGCAAATACTCAATATATATATTATGAATGTGCTGAATTCGATCGAGTATTTGCCGGGTTGCATCTACATATTCCTATGTTATATTATTTAGTGTTAAGGACATGCAGAAATCGAGTAAGTCTAATTTTTTTCCTTCTTCTTCTCTTTAGGTTTTTTCTCTATGTTTTTCTATATTGACATGTCATTATCGTTTAGTGTTTCACCGAGAGAGAGAGAGAAAGAAAGGACGATGTGGCGAGGAAGAGAAATAGAGGTGAATGAGATGAGGTGAGAGGGAGATAATGTGGACAGGAGAAGTGGATGAGAGGAAAGGTGGAATGGCGAGGGAGATAGAAGTCTATTCACATTCAAAATTCATATTCCATATATACATATATGCATAAGATAAATGTAATGTCCATTCACATTCAAAATTAATTAACATTGAAAGTTAATTTTCAAACATAGAGGTATCACAGTCCACATATATATTCAAAATTAAATATATCAAAATTCAAAGTCCCACAGTCCATAATAATATCCAAAATTCGCATTCACACCATATATTAATACATAGAGGTATCACAATCCATATATACAAAACTCAATATTCAAACATAAATTTCATAGTCCATATAATTAAAAATTTCAATATATCACAGTCCATATAATTAAAAATTCAATAGACTTTGAACAGCCGGAGGTGAGAGGGGGGCGTTGGTGGGGTGTCGGCCGGTGGCGGCAGGGGGAGCAAAGCATCGGGGCGGCGACGGAGGGTGATGGAAGGGAGCAGCGACATCGGTGAGACCACGGCCGAGGACAGCGGGGGAGCCACGGCGTGGGGGCGGCGGGCAACAACGTCAGGGTGACGAGGAACGGGAGAGGAGAGAGAGAGAGGGACACCGGCCGGGGAGATGAACGGGACTTAGCTGGCGACGACGCTCGGCGGTGGTTGTGAGGAAGGACGGCGCCTGGCTCGAAGACGGCCGGCGGCGGCGAGGGAGGACGCGAGGGATGGTGGCGGCGCAAGAGTTCTGTGAGGACTTAGAAATTTTTTGCGATAGTGTAGATTTGAATCAGCGTGCTGTTTTAAAGATATTCAAAGCAAATCTGTGACGGGTTTTAGATTATGCCCGATTGAGGCGAATTATCTCGATCAGTCTTAATGTAAAGACCATCAAAGATAAGATTTAGTTTCGCGCGGGAGGTTGATGGGAAAATTACATCAGTGACAGGCTAAAACCGATGACCGTCACTGATAGAGTAATTGGTAATGGGTTTAAATACCTAGCACGATCGCATAAGATCAACATTGCAATCAGGCTTTAACCAATGCCCGTCATAGATGCTCTCATCAGTGACGGGCTTAGAGTTTCAAGCCCGATCGAATGAGCTCATCATCTCAATCAGGCTATAATTAATGCCCCGTCACCGATGATAACATCGGTGACGGGCTTGAAGTTTCACGCCCGATCGGATTTGATCATCATCTTTATCGGGCTTCCATTAATGACCATCACCGATGCTCTCATTGGTGACGGGCTAAGATATTAAGCCCGATTTGGAAGTATTGCAGTAATTGCAAATACTATTACTACAAAATTATAAACCAAGTTCATATGAAGTCTGTCTTTTAAACCAAGTTCATATAAATACTATGGTTCATATGAAGTCTCTCTTTTAAACCAAGTTCATATAAATACTATTACTATAAACAAAGTTCATATGAAGTCTCTCTTTAAACCAAGTTCATGTAAATACTATGGTTCATATGAAGTCTCTTTTAAGCGAAGCTCGTATAAATACTATTACTATAAACCAAGTTCATAGTCTCTCTTTTAAACCAAGTTCATATAAATACTATGGTTCATATGAAGTCTCTCTTTTAAGCGAAGTTCATATAAATACTATTAATATAAATATTTCAATGAACTTTTAGTCTAACATATTTTCATGAACTATAAATACTATACGTAGCCAAGTTCCCTTTTAAACATATATTTCTATCAGTTCAAAGACAATGTGACACCATCAAAAATTACTTCATTACAGTGAGCCCAAATAGACCAAGCCGCCAATATGAATATTTCTCGGAAGATTTTGGAGTTGAAATCATGTCGGGCTTTGACTTTCTTATGTTCTTGTGCGCTTCAAGAATAATCCGCAGGAGTAGATGCTTTCTTGAGTTTGATCCTGTTTCCCATACCCGCTTTCATCCATAACTACAAGCATGATGGGAGAAGAGGCTTCTACCCTGATCCGCGCCTGCTCGGGAGTCATTGCACTTGAAGCCCTATGATCTTATCACCTTTCAGCTTCTTTTCCTTTTCTCGCAGCCATCTTCGTTGCCCTTGTTATAGTCTCCTTCTTCCATGGTACGCCAAATGCGTAGGACATCTCCGTCGAAGATGGTGTAAAGCTCGTATGCATTAACAAGTAAAAAATACGTAAACTTTCAAAGCTTTCTACTGCATGGTTGCTGTTAGTGATATGCCCTAGAGGCAACATGGAGATGTTGGATATCATGGTCAATGTTTATGTATAAATGAATAAAGTGTTATTCAGTTCCATGAAATAGACAACTTGTATTGATCAATAAGTATGTGACTTATTTATGAGACTCTTTATGTATGAATCTATTTCTAAACGATCCCTGATCACATGTCATATTGTTGGAACATATATGATTCTATGATCGACATGTTTAATGGTTGATGATCATGTCTCATAGATCATGGTATGGAGATACCAAATTAATATACGTGGACATATGTTAGAGAACACATTGTTAGATAGACCCACCATGAGACACTATATGAATTAATGTGCCATTAGTTGGTCTCAAGTAGTGTTGGTGCAAAGCCCTTAGACCTGAGTTCATCATGGATTCTAACATGTGTAGTGGCCTACTTTGGGACTACCAAACTGTGGACCCCCTTTTTTGGAACGGAAATCTTTCGTGTTCATAGTACCATTTCCCTGGATCGAGTAGTTTGGTACCCACGAAATACAGTACTGAATAATCAGGTGCAAATGCACGAATAGTCTTACAGCAAAAGTATTACAATATAGGCCCGAAGGCAATATCCAACATATAGGACCTCATGGTCCAGATACAACCATAAGCAGAAATTTAGATAAGGCAGCGGAATGGAGGCAGTGGCCTGTCTATTGCCACAGGCAACGACCGGAGACTAAGACCTAGCAGGCACCATCGTCTTCTCCGCCCTCCTGGTAGTAGGCATATGGGTCCTCCAAGTCTTCATTTCCACCATCTGAAAGTTTGTGTGTATAGCAAGGGTGAGTACCAACCATACTCAGCAAGCCAACACGGAAAGGTGCACATGATAGGGGATTCTCAAGGAAATGCCGTGGTTTATTTGCACAAAGCCAACTTTATAAATCTTTTCACAAACCTAGCATCTAGCCAAGTCAAGTTTTAGTTCCATGGTTCATTAAGTCGGCGACGGTTCTGTCTACCATCCATTGTGATACCAAGGATGGCTTCCCGCCTCCGGATCGTCATGGCTTTTTGGGGAGTCCACCCCTTGTCGCCTTTTGAGAAGTTGATTCACCAGTGAATAAGAGTCATCATGCAAGCCCATCCCAACATTTTAACATTTAGAGTCTAGCCAAGCGAAAGTCTTGTCACGATGCTCTATATCCGTGAGCACGGCTATTCGAATAGATTGGTTAATTCACACTACAGTGGATGTACACTTTACCCATACTCCGCGACTGCCCAACAAATGAGCCTACGTCCCAACACATGAGACGTGTCACGGCAAATCCTTTCAATAACCTCACGTTGGCAGTACCTGCTCCATGAACTTAAATCCGACAAGATGCAATCAATCAAAAGATTTTTGTAGGCTCTGATTTTTATATTTCGATTATTAAAACATCGGATTTTTAGGGTGTTACAAACCTACCCCCCTTAAATAAATCTCGTCCCCGAGATTTCTTACCGGTTGTTGAGTAGGTGTGGGTATTCAGTCTTTAGAAAATCTTCGCTCTCCTAGGTGGCTTCTTCTTCGGTGTGATTGCTCCATTGCACTTTGTACATGCGCCATGACTTGGTTCGTGTCCTCTTTTCTGCCTCGTCCATTATCTTTATTGGATGTTCCGGGTATGTGAGATCAGTGTCGATATGGATGGTTTCCAAAGGAGCTTGCTCTTCCGGCACTCGCAGGCATTTTTTCAATTGCAACACATGGAATACTGGGTGGACATCGGAGATGTTCTCGGGTAACTCTAGCTGGTAGGCCACTTCGCCTTTTCTAGCGCTTATCAGGAATGGGCCCACGTATCTTGGCGCAAGTTTCCCTTTGACCTTGAACCTCTGAGTTCCTCATAGTGGTGAGACCTCTGGGTACCATAGTCGCCTACATTGAACTCTAAGTCCCTTCGATGAGTATCCGCATAGCTCTTCTGTCGAGATTGGGCCGCCTTTAATCGGTCTCGGATCAGGCGGACCTTTTCCTTGGCCTCTTTGATTATGTCAGGTCCAAACACGGCTCATTCACCGGTTTCTGACCACATCAATGGGTTCGGCATCGCCGACCAAATAGGGCTTCATTTGACGACATCTTCAGACTTGCTTGGTAGCTGTTGTTGTAGGAGAATTCGGCGTACGGTAAGCATCTTTCCCAATCCTTGGTGAAATCCAACGCACAAGCTCTCAGCATATCCTCAAGAACTTGATTTGTCCTTTCGGTCTGCCCGTCGGTCTGTGGGTGGTAAGCGGTACTGAAGGCAAGGTGACTTTCGAGTGCCTCATGAACTTTGCTCCAGAAATGGGACGTGAATTGAGTACCGCGATCTGATATAATTCTTTTTGGTACACCGTGAAGACACACGATCCTACTCATGTATAGTTCCGCCAGCTTGGCAGTATTGTAGTTAGTCTTAACGGGGATAAATCTGGCGGTCTTGGTGAGCCGATCTACTATTACCCAAATGGAATCATATCCTGCTGCAGTTTTGGGTAGTCCAACGATGAAGTCCATGCCTATCTCATCCCATTTCCACTCGAGAATCTTGAGTGGCTGCAACAAGCCTGCCTCTCGTTGATGCTCGGCTTTTACCCTTTGGCATACATCGCATACGGCCACTTATTCGGCTACGTCCCTCTTCATTTTGGGCCACCAGTATTCCTTCTTCAAATCCTGGTACATCTTCGTGCTACCAGAGTTTAGCGAATATGCTGATTCGTGTGCTTCTTTTAAGATCAATCCTCTCAAACCACCTTGCTCAGGCACGTAGATCCTTTTCTTATACCACAGGGTTCCATTGTCATCTACCAAAAATTCCTTAGCGTGCCCAGTGGCCATGCGCTCTTTGATCGCTTGAGTTTCTCCATTATCCTTCTGGGCTTTTTCTATCTGAGTTCTCAGAAGGGGTCAGATTTCTAGTGAGTTCACTTCTCTGTGAGGGATCAGGTGTAAGTTGAGTCGAGCCATTTCTTCCTGGAGCTCATTGGCCATGCCTTCCAGTCTCATATGGTTGCATTGGGCTTTGCGGCTCAACGCGTCGGCCACTACATTCGCCTTGCCGGGGTGGTAATGGATTCCTAGATCGTAGTCCTTGATCAATTCCAACCACCGTCTCTGACGTAAGTTGAGATCGGACTGAGTAAAGAAGTATTTCAGGCTCTTGTGATCAGTGTATACATCACAGTGATTCCCGATCAGATAGTGTCTCTAGATTTTTAACGCATGAACAACTGCTGCTAATTCCAAGTCATGTGTAGGGTAGTTTTCCTCATGGGGTCGCAGCTGTCTCGAGGCATACGCCACAACCTTTCCATCCTGCATCAATACGCATCCCAGTCCTTGTCGGGACGCATCACAGTATATTACAAAGTCCTTACGGTTGTCAGGTAGGATTAAGATTGGGGCGGTGGTTAACTTTTCTTTTAGTTGGTCAAAGGCTTCCTGACACTTCTCGTTCCAGGCGAATTTCTTCTCTTTCTTCAGAATTTGAGTCATGGGTCGGGCTATCGTGGAAAACCCTTCGATGAACTGCCGATAATATCCGGCCAATCCCAAGAAACTCCGAACCTCTGTTACTGACTTGGGTGCCTTCCATTCTGTAACAGCTTCGACCTTGGCAGGGTCTACCGCTACTCCTCCGGCTGAGACTACATGCCCAAGAAAAGCGACTTCCTTGAGCCATAACTCACATTTACTAAACTTCGCGTACAACTGATGCTCTCGTAGCTTCTCCAGTACTAGTCGTAGGTGTTCTGCATGTTCCTCCTCGTCCTTGGAATAGATAAGAATATCGTCGATAAACACCACCACGAATTTATCCAGATATTCCATGAATACTTTGTTCATCACATTCATGAAATACGCCGGGGCATTGGTCAATCCAAAAGACATTACTGTGAACTCATACAAGCCATAACGCGTAGAGAATGCTGTTTTGGGAATATCTCCAACTCTAATCTTCAACTGATGGTATCCTGACCGAAGATCAATCTTCGAGAACACTTGGGCACCCTTGAGTTGATCAAATAAGTCATCGATTCGAGGTAATGGGTACTTGTTTTTGATGGTCACTTCATTCAACGGTCGGTAATCTACACACATCCTCATACTTCCATCCTTCTTCTTGACGAAGAGCACTAGGGCTCCCAAGGGAGAAGAACTAGAGCGTACAAATCCTTTCTCCTGTAGTTCTCTGATTTGCTTCTTGAGTTCTTCTAGTTCGTTTGCCGGCATTCGGTAAGGTCTCTTGGATATGGGGGCAGTACCAGGCATTAGGTCGATGATAAATTCTATGTCACGATCAGGGGGCATTCCAGGCAATTCCTCAGGAAATACGTCCGGGTAATCTTGCACTACTAGCATCCCACTCAAAGGTAGCATGGTAAATACTCCCGCAGCTTGCTCACATAGCATCGGGTTTTGGTCCATGGTTATGTTCATTGGTGATCCCCATGGGGTGGATACTGTGACTTCCCTTCGGCCACAATCTATGACTCCATTGTTCTTAGTCAACCAATCCATTCCAAGTATGATATCAAGAGTTTGTGGTGGTAGTACCATAAGGTTTGAAAGAAATACCACGTCTCAAATCCGGATAGGCACATTGATGCAAGCATGGGGGACGGTTATGTTTCCCCCGGTGAGTGTACTAACATGGGTTTCTTAAGTTCTACCTGGTGTAGGTGGTGTTGTTTGCTTATTTGTGATGATATGAACGAATGCGATGCTCCGGAATCAAATAAGACTTTAACTGGGGTGGAGTTGATAGAGAACATACCCATCAGCACGCTCAGATCTTCCTGTGCCTCTTTGGCACGCACATGGTTCAATTGTCTGCGACGGAATCCGGTAGCAGTCTCATTGGGTTGCGGCATCCTAAACAGACCGCGTCCAGCAGCAGGAGCAGTAGTTCCTCGTACAGCCGTTGTATTGGTGCTGGTACGCATAGGAGTGTTGTGTGGCTTGGGGCAGCTGTTGGAGTAGTGCCCAAACTCTTCACAGTTGAAGCAGTTCACATTTCTTCTTCCAGGAGCGGCTAGGGTCGGTGTTGGAGTACGGAACTAGGGCGCAGTCGGCCTGCTGACATTGTCGGGTGCAGTAGGACGACTGGCTGCCACGACGGTTGGTTTTCATCCAGATGGGGTGGCTCCCTTGGGACGCTGAGACGCTCCCTGAAGTGGGCGGGTCATAGCGAGTCTCCTCTTGCGGTTGTTCTCCACCATCTTCTGGTCATGCTCCAATCACACAACCTTGTTGATAAGGCTTTGAAAGTTGGCGTGGTCTTGACTGATCATTGGACCTCTCAGCTCATCGTTCAATCCTTCAATAAATTTATCTATTTTCTCTTCTTCATCTACTAGGTCGCTGGTGGCATATCGGGCAAGCTGTGTGAACTTGTTCAGGTATTCTTGTACCATGGTGTTGCCTTGGCGCAACCTTCGAAATTCGTTCTTCTTCATTCTCATGACTACAGCGGGTATGAAATTTTCATGAAAGGCGGCCGTGAATTCCTCCCAGGTTGGTTCTCCGGCATCTTCTGCCTGTGTCTCTTTGTAGGTGTCCCACCAATCACTTGCGGGACCTTCCAGCTGATTGGTGGCAAAGATGACTCTGTCAGCTTCTCGCACTCGAACAAGGGTCAACTTTTTCTCTATCACTCTCAGCCAATCTTCAGCATCCATTGGCTCATCTGCCATGGAAAATGTAGGCGGCTTGGCCCGCATAAACTCCCAAGCTTGATCCTCCGCGATTCCCTTGGTTGTTGGCGATGGCTTGAAGCAACTAGGTTTGTAAAGTCATGACCTCTGCTAAGGTGGAGGGATTAGGCTCTGGTGGGTTCTCGTTGGATGTTGAGGCTCTGCGACGATGCGCCATCTGAAGAAGGTAGATGAGGTGAGAGATTGGACCCACTAAGGTCATGGTTTCTAAGTGATTTTCTCTTTAAGTTATTTTTAAGTGATCTTTGAACAAAGCAAGCATGGTGGAATAAACTCATTCATAACGTACCATAAAACATTACATAGGTCCATAGTTAATACATCAACGGGAGATACAACAGATTGCACATACGCAGTTCCATACAACACAATGCAAAAGCTAACATCGCACTACTGCCATCAGCTACTAAGGGGGAGGTTGTGATCCTTGTTGTCAAAAACCATCCAAAGCAAGGTCAAGGCCGGTGCAGGCCTCTCGTCTAGTCGTCCAGCCAACCACAGGAACCGGGTGCAGGAAGTGGGTGATCCGTGGCGGATGCAAACCGTAGTCCCCACGGCTCAGAAGTGGTCGCCTCAGGGTCTGTCTTGGGCTTCTTGCCCCTTGGTCGGGTGCTCTTGCGGGCAGTCCTACGAGTGATGGGTCCTCCCGCATAGGTGATGCGGTAAGTAGGAGCCTCGTCCTCTGACGGATCTGTGATGCTGGGCTCCCTCTTGACCTCCTCTAGATCCGACTCAGTCCCCAGGTCGGAATCGTTCTGGATCGGGATCTCTACTCCGGAGCCGGGCTCGGATGAGTAGTAGCTGTGGCAATCGGGGTGGGCTCCGTCTGCGCAATTGACGGTGAGTCGCGTAGGATCCACCGGGTAGGGTGCGAGCTCGGTGTTCAGCATGTCCACCTCCTCCAGTATTTCGTGGAAAGTCGCCAAGCACGGCGGAGTGAGGAAGTAGTAGTGGTCGCGGGCCAATGCAGGGGGTGGTGGCGGTGCGGTGGAGGTAGTGGCAGCTGCAGCAGTAACTGAGACCATACGGAGCTGCTCCTCCAGCTGACTGACTTGCCTCTGGCTCTTCCTCAGCTGTTCCTCAAGGGTAACCATAGCCTCACCACATGCGACGTACCGGTCCAAGAGCTGGTCGTACTGCGTGCCATTAAACTGGAGTTGGGTCTTCAGCGAGTTGATCTTGTTTCCACAGGCGTGGTGCTCCTCCTCGAGCTCGCCCAAGTGTCTCTGCTGCTCTTCAATCTCCAGTAGTGCCTCCTCATAGCCGTCATCTGCGGTCTCGGCCCACTGAGACAGACGGGTCACCATAGGGTTGTAGCAGCACGGGGTATCTTGTACCGTACAGACGGAGTTGCCATCCTCTCGATACGGGTGATGTGCATACTCGGTCCTTGCCAGCTCAACTCTGTGGACGGCGTTAAGGTGAAGGAATGCCTCTTGGGCGGCATCCTGAACTGCAGCCTCTGCTGAGTCACGCCGG
This sequence comes from Oryza australiensis, assembly GCA_019925245.2. Classification (NCBI taxonomy): domain Eukaryota; kingdom Viridiplantae; phylum Streptophyta; class Magnoliopsida; order Poales; family Poaceae; genus Oryza; species Oryza australiensis. Next base: position 3,594,110 of record JAIFGZ020000436.1, read on the forward strand.
TAGCGTGTCCTGAAGGGAAACTCTGGCTCACTAGCCATGCGTGACTTGATCGTCACGATAGCCTCCCACTTGGGTCGGTCTTCAGTACCAAACCTCCTCCTCCTGAAGATGGGTAACTCAGAGTATCTCAAGCACCGCATCAGTTGTCGTAGCTGCGCCACGTATCCATCCTCTCGTGGAACCTCAACTTCCCAGACTCCGTTCTGACCTCTTCCTGCCATCTATTCCTAAGAAAATCAGAGTTAGGTGAAGGCGGAAGTAAAACATTTTTTTATAAAGAGGAAAGGGACAAGAGTACAAGGAAAAACATATTTTGTCTTATAACATAATGTTTTTATTTTCAAAATAATCCTAGATGGGGATTTCTCCGTTTTGCCAGCTATCAAGGGGGGTGGGGCGCCAGTTGGTCTTATCCTACAGTCGCATTGCTCTGATACCAGCTCTGTGGACCCCCTTTTTGGAATGGAAATCTTTCGTGTTCATAGTACCATTTCCCTGGATCGAGTAGTTTGGTACCCACGAAATACAGTACTGAATAATCAGGTGCAAATGCACGAATAGTCTTACAGCAAAAGTATTACAATATAGGCCCGAATGCAATATCCAACATATAGGACCTCATGGTCTAGATACAACCATAAGCAGAAATTTAGATAAGGCAGCGGAATGGAGGCAGCGGCCTGTCGATTGCCACAGGCAACGACCGGAGACTAAGACCTAGCAGGCACCATCGTCTTCTCCGCCCTCCTGGTAGTAGGCATATGTGTTCTCCAAGTCTTCATTTCCACCATCTGAAGGTTTGTGCGTATAGCAAGGGTGAGGTACCAACCGTACTCAGCAAGCCAACACGGAAAGGTGCACATGATAGGGGATTCTCAAGGAAATGCCGTGGTTTATTTGCACAAAGCCAACTTTATAAATATTTTCACAAACCTAGCATCTAGCCAAGTCAAGTTTTAGTTCCATGGTTCATTAAGTCGGCGACGGTTCTGTCTACCATCTATTATGATTCCAAGGATGGCTTCCCGCCTCCGGATCGTCATGGCTTTCTGGGGAGTCCACCCCTTCTCGCCTTTCGAGAAGTTGATCCACCAGTGAATAAGAGTCATCATGCAAACCCATCCCAACATTTTAACATTTAGAGTCTAGCCAAGCGAAAGTCTTGTCACGATGCTCTATATCCGCGAGCACGGCTATTCGAATAGATTGGTTAATTCACACTGCAGTGGATGTACACTTTACCCATACTCCGTGACTGCCCAACAAATGAGCCTACGTCCCAACACATGAGACATGTCATGGCAAAGCCTTTCAATAACCTCACGTTGGCAGTACCCGCTCCATGAACTTAAATCCTCTTGCACTCTAGCCGTTCTTTTCTAGCAGTGTGCTGGCGCTCCCGGGGTAAGGGAAAACTTCATTCTTCAAGTTATAATTAATTTCGATTTTCAATCATCCATTCCCAATCTCATCTCATACATAGGAAGCACTATGCAGGGGTACCGCCTCCGCTCGGCTATTTACTCCACTAGGTCTATACCCATTTGAGAAGTACGGTTGTACTGGCTCGTTTCCCGGCTATCTCATTGCTCGATCCTTAATTGACCGCGGTCGGCACTTGCCTTTTCCGAAATCCACCCAAATCATCCAGCTGCCCCAGTCTAAAACATTTGTTTGGTATTTTTAGTCTTCATCAAAACTCATTTGATCATTCTCATGGCAAAGTGGCGCTCATGTCTCCACATGCCGTATTTCAACTACCTTTCCCAAAGGTAGTTGCCCAAGCATAGAGCTCTTTGCAAAAGCATGAGTATGCATGAATCTAATAATAGCATGGCTAAGCATTTTACCGAAGATTTCCTTCGGTCACATCATGTCGAGGTTACAAAGAATATAGATAAAGGTAATCAACATCAAGGCATGGCATAACAAGAATAGGTATTCTTTTATGTAGAGCATGCATATTTTAGTTTTAGAATCAACACAAGTTCGCAAATAGGACCAATATGTTCAAAGGGAGTGATGACTTGGCTTGCTCGTGACCTTGTTGACTTGAGTCTTTGACGTTCTCAACGGCTCCCTCGGACTCTACCGTACGTGTAGAAAATCCAATTGAATTCGATTAGAATTCAAATAAAATCCAATGAAAGCCAAATAAATTGCGAAAGCGACTTCTAACACTAGGTTATGATTTTACGTAAGTTTAGGTTCGAGTTTTGGCAAAATCCGAGTTAGAATGAACGTGATACAATAATTTGAAATTTTGTGTTCTATTGACTTAATTAATTATAAAGTGATGTAATTTCGAGTTAGTCTATCATAATTTAGAAAAAGAGACATCGGTCGACAATTAGAAAAATATTATACCGACCAAGGAAGTGTTTAGTTCAAATTTTAACGAGCCGACAAATCCTAGGGTTATGATTATTTCGAATCCCAAGATAATTTATTCTAAAGTGTTTCACTATGCTAAATGATTTAGAATAAAAGTTCATATGACAAGGTTCTAGGTTAGACTAGATTATATTCTAATTCCTAAATGATTTATTCCAAACAAAAGATTGCATTTAATAATTTAAGAATTGAACTCAAAATAAATTAGGGTTTAATAGAAACTAAGTCACAATTAAATTCCTAATTTATAAATATTGCAAAAGTACACTTTTATTCTAGGAGAGAAAATAGATTTTCACTTTAAATCTTTTTTTCAAAAATATTTCCTATTTTTTCTTTATTTTTCTTTTCTTTTTCTTTTTTTTTCTTTTTCTTTTCTTTCTTTCTCTTCTTTCTTTTCTTTTCTTTTCCCTTCTTTCTCCTTTCTTCCCTTTCTTTCCTTTCTTTCGCTGCTCTGTTTCTTCCTCCCTTCTCTCTTCTTTCTCCCTCTCCTTCCCTCACTCTTCTATCTCTCTGCAAATTTGGCCGAGCCAAGGCCGGGCGCACGAGGAGCGGCGGCCTACGGCAAAAGGGATAGGGCAGAGGGGCTTACCGGCGGCGTATCGGCGACGAAGGTGGCGCGGCACGGCGCGGCGAGGGAGAGCGACGACGCCGAGCTCGGCGCATGGGTGGGAAGATGGGAGGATGGGGAGTGGATGTGCGCGGCGGGGTGAGGGCGAAAGGGCTATGTCTCCTTTCATAGGCGCGTCGGTGGGGAAAAACGGGCGGCGCGGGCCGACGACATGACGCGCACGGCAGCATGGGGCTCGGTGCGACAAGACGGCATGCGGCGGCACGGGGTGCAAGGGGTCGGCGCGGGGATGGGATGGGCGGCGATGGCGACGGCCAATGGCGCGGCGGAGAGGGGCGCCCGTCGCGAGGGGCGCGGCGCGGCGAGGGGACGGCGCGTGTGGTGACGCGCGGTGCGGCGATGGCGACGACGAGGGCGAGCAGCGGCGCGGCGGGGCGCGGGGTGCGAGGCGCGCAGAGCGGCGACGGACGCGCGCGACGCGGAGGTGACGCGCACGGCGCGTGCGGGGTGCGAGGATGGGACGGCGCGCGCGCGCGGGGCTCGGGAGCGGACCGAACACCTTGCGCGCAATGAATAGTGCATTTTTTTATTTTCCGATTTTTCTTTTTCTTTTTTATTATGTATTTTTCCATCAATTCCTTTTGTATTTCACTTATAAACTAAATAGGATTTTGGCCCAATTGTAATTTAATTACATTTTAAATTTTTGCCCACTTTATTATATACATATATATTATTTTAATTATATATCTATTATTATCTTTTTATACTTTTTCCTCCTTATTTATATCTTAGTAAATCTTTGTATTTATACCCCAAAAATTTAATATCCTCTCTTCAAAAGTAAATTTCTATTAAATCTTAACTTTTCCCTAAATCTTTATTTCTAAATTTTATTCCTAGTATTTATAGTTTCATTTCCTTTAGTATTTGAAAACCCTATCAACCTTCCATTCAAATAAATATTCATTTATTCAATTCGTCATCGAAGATTTGTTAATAAGAGACAAATAAATCCGACAAGATGCAATCAATCAAAAGATTTTTGTAGGCTCCAATTTTTATATTTTGATTTTTAAAACCTCGGATTTTAGGGTGTTACACAAACACTATTCCGTAACTAGGTAGTTATAAAAGTAGTCTTCGGGTTTGCTATGAAACATGGGGTGGGATGTGAGTGATCAAGATGGAATTTGCCTCTCCTTTGGAGAGATATCTCTGGGCCCCTCGAGGTAATGGATTATGAAAGTGCATGGTCATGTTGAGTTGATTGAGGAGTCAATCAACAGACAGATAATCTAATACGGTTCGAGTGAATGATTAAGCTATTGATAGGATGGTACACATCTTTCCTATAGCTTAATTGGTATCGTGAGGCAAAGAGATTTGTGTACACATTACAGGTTGAGGGCCGATATTATATTCTTGTATACTATGGTGTCAATATGTGCTGCTAGGCACCGCTATTGACGGTCGGTCGAGCTGGACTCGGGTCAAAACCGAGTATACCTGAACCTACAGGGTCGCATGCTTAAGGGGATAAGAACAGGCATTCGAGTTGGATTCGGATACGGCTCGATCGGATGGGGATCCGACCGGATAGAGTCCTGATGGGCCTATAGGCCCAGCCGACAACTCTATATAAAGGGGTGAGGGGTGGAGAGTTGTGGATTGCATTGAACCGAATCAATCTAATTTGGCGCAACAGATTAAAACACGCGTGACATCAGAAGTTGGCGAGTTCGAGATCTCCACGGAAATCCTCCCACTTTCGAACCAAACCCTAGCCTTGCATCTTGTGCTGGCACACGGGTGTTAGGCGTTCTATCCCTGGACATGTGGATACCGATAGAGGCACTGCTACATTGCGGTGCTATTCGAAGGCTGCGAATCGTCTAGATCGGTTGTGGTCGGGCGCATCGGAGCGAGGCACGCGAGCACGATTTGGCAAACCGACAAATCGGCAGCCGCAGATCAATCGGCAAATCAGCTGCGACGGATTGGCTGTGGAATCGATGCATCGGCTACAGCGAATCGGTTGTCGAGTCAGCGAATCGGCTATACTCAGGAATCGGCTGGCACTATTCCAGATCGGATAGCACCTGATTGGCTATATCCGCTGCACTCCACTCCAATCGGTAATGATCTATCGACCCTTACTTGCAAGGTTCCTGGTTTGCGCGGTAGAAATATTTGTTATTAGCTTCCATGTAACCTTTCAGTTGCTTGATTACATGATGTTCCATTGCTCCTCGATACAAAGACTTATACTACCTTGCAAGAAGCTGCTCTGAACACTAGTATAGAAATGGCGAGTGAAAAATGGCTCATCCTCTCTTAGTTGGTAATAAAGATTCCATCGACCGTGACTCGCTAGAGTGTGGCGTTTGCTTCCTGCCATTTGAAGCTCGAGTTTACATGGTAATCCTAGACATTGCACCCCATCATTTTGAATAAGGCGTGACCGAGGTTGTCGAAGGAGGCGTCAGGGCCCCTTCATGGACCAGCAGCGGGATGTGGTGCAGTTGCCGACGAGACGACCAAGATGACCTACTCCATTGACCGTGACTCGCTGGAGTTTGGAATTCTCTTCGTGCCTTTTGAAGCTCGAGTTTACATGGTACACCTAGACAGGGATCATATTAACGCATGCGTCCACTACTCATCACCACCACCTCCATAACAAACGGCTGTATGCATGCATTGCAAAAAGACATGACTGAACTGACTTATGATTTTGGAACAAGAGGTAGTCCCCCTGGCTTTGAGGGGAAACTCTTCAAACCTTGCAAACTCAAACCATGCCTCTGTGGCTCTAAACATTGTCGAGGTTACATGGACTTTCAAATACTATATTTCAAAGTTCATCTAACCTCGAAAATGCTTAGAGCAACAGAGGCATGATTTGATACTAGCCGATTAGGGTTTGGATAGCAATATCGATCTAAATTATATAGCATATATGATAACTGTGCAGATTACGAAAACAGAATTAGAGTATCATGATGATGGAAGCACTAATCCAGAGAGCGCAAGCCGCCGTGACAAGAATTACCTTTTTGCTGGAGATCAAACGATGCAACCCAACTAAAAGCAAGAACTCGTCGAAACTATTAAAGGAAAAAGGTGGCGATGCGCCTGATAATTACATGGTCTCGGGTCATATTTATAGCCGGATACACGATGAGTCCGTGACGGACACGATTCCTATCTCAATTGCAAATTGAATTACAGATATGCCTAAACCGACATTATCTATAAGGAAACTATACAAAATATCCTAACTTAAAGATACAATAGCCTTTTCAGGATTTTATTCGTAGATGGAAATATCTCTGAAGCACTGGAAACCGAATCTAATAATGATCTTCATGTCTTCCCTCCGGGATCGGTCATATCTGTTACCCTAATCGGAATCGGCTATATCAGATATCCTCATCCGATTCGGTCTCAGCCGATTGACCCGTCAGCCGATTCGGACTCAGTCGATATGTGCTCTGTTTCTGAGAATCACATGTTTCTTCAACTCTGCTCCAATTGTAGCTTCAAACCCAGGGATTAGCTTGCCAAATTTGGTTGTCAACACATGCCCCCCAAGTCCGCGATATTGTTAATGTTGCGGATTTTGTGTGATCCTATCCTCTGACAAAACCTGGAGCATTTCTATTTTGGCAATTACCGTGCCTCTTTAAATAACGCCCAAGCACATTGAAAATACTCACGCCGTCAATTTCGCACTCAACACCTTCAGCCAGAAAATTCCCAAAACCTCTCCAGCGATCTACTCAGAGTTCTCAACAAATTTGCGGCGATCTCCCTTTCCGGCAACAAGCTCATCTCCTTCAATGGCATCTTCATATGCTCACTCTAATGCCCTATAGGCCGAGTTCGCCGAGGTAAGTCCTGTCGGCTGAACCTTCTTTCTTTTCTATCTACGTTCTTGTCTTCTAATATTCGCTTCTTCTTTCCCACTGTAGCACCTCACTCATCAAATTGCTATCCCTAGTTTGCTCCATGATGAACGGTACTTCTTAGGCCCAATCGGCAATATGGATCCAACTGATGTTATTAATGCTGAAACCAATAGGATGCCCTATAGGATTTCGAACCCTAATGCAGCACATTGGAACGGAACGTTCAAATCTTGGCCTTGAACCGACAAATCTTGGCTAGCTTGGTATAAAAAGATGGTAGCCAGCAAACAAACCCACTAGGACGAAGTAGGCATAGCTCAGTGTTTGGCTCTTACAATAGCTGATCAGCCCAAAGACGAACCCCTCATGTCGGCTGCAACTTATTTCTGGAACAATACCTTTAATGCCTCTCTCTTTCAACAAGGACCCATGACCCCTACCCTGCTTGATGTGGTCATAATAACTGACTTGTACATAATGTCATCGGCTAAACCCTAACCGATTTGATGCCAAGTGCCAATACTCCTTTAAAACAAGGGACACTGGGGGTTGGAACGGTTTCATAAACCAGAACATGGGCACTGAACCAGTAAGCCCCAGAGAACATGCTGCCTTCTTAATGATGTGGCTCAAGATATTTATCTTCTGTGGATCTAGCTGCGGCCCCACAACTAACTGGAACCCCATAGCCGAAGCCTTGGTGTCAAAGACCAAAATCCCCTTGGGAAAATTTCTACTGAGCTATCTATACCAAACCCTCAACCAAGCATCGGCTAAAATTGCAGCCGATTCGGCTATAGGAACTGGGGGTCCCTGGTGGTTCTTGCAGCTATGCCTGGTTCTTCTGACACAAAAAATTTCTGGCAGACCCAATCTGGCCAATGTTGAATTTCCAAGGGTAGAGCCGATTGTGGACGATGACGGTGAAGAAGTGACTACACGCAGGTATACGTCTTTTGGAGAGGATGCCTCTGTCCATCCGGGCTCCAAGTTATCAAACAAACTCCTAGCCGATTGGTTCACTGGTTTCTACGATGGTTTCTCAAAGCACAATCGGACTTGGTTCTTTTACTCCGGCTGCCTAGAGTTTGAACTCCCTTCGGATTTTAACTTTGATGAGATCAACTCTAAAGAATTTGAGAAACCAAGGGAAATCTTCGCCACTGCCATCACCCCATGCATCCTACCAACCAGCATCCATCAAGGCAGGAACATCTCCAAATCTTACGAGTTCTATCACCTGATGTCGGCTGCTAGACAGATTGGGCTAGGACAATTGCCAATTGGCTTGTACTTCACTGACAAGATCGAAACAAGAGGCGAGGTCACTTCAAGACTAATGATGGATCAGCTGATAAACATTGAAGGGCCCCCTCTTGGCAGCATAGACACTCTAGGATTGGCCTTAAAAAGGAGTTCAGCTTTTGACATATGGTGGGTTGAGTTGAAAAAGCACATCTTCCATCAGCCATCCTCAATGTATCTGACTACACTCCTCCCAGAATCAATCCCTGATGTAAGTACTTCTCTTGTCAATTTTTTAAAGCTATTGGCTATCGTCTGCTTAATACTAAACCATTGTCTGTCCTTTTTTGCAGACAACTGATTCTTCTCCTCCTCACGAAAGCAACTCAGGGGTCAATATCCACTATGCATCAGGACGCATTCCTAGTGGAGGATTTGCCCTATCAATCATCGGTTTCAATGCGCCGAAGGTGGCAACCTTGTTGCATGGCCAAACCCATGAAGCACTATCAAGGAAGAAAAGGCCAAAACCATCGGTTGCTGGTCTGTCGGCTGCACCACAGAAGAAGGTGAAGAAGCAAAAAACCACACTAGCCGACGACTTGCCCTCACTTGACCCGAGCGTGGAGGAGGCCCTCAATCAAGAAATCATGGACGAAGAAATCGACCAAGACATTGAGGAAGCGGCGGCCGAATCAAGTCATTCAAGCAAGTATGCACAGACGCCATCAGCCAATGATCAAGCTCAACAAACACCATCTCCTCCAAGGCATCCTCCTCGCCCTCAACCAGTATGCATCCCTCTTATCTCGAGGTTTTGGTAATTCTTTCTTGAAATTTCCTTGTCCTTAACCAAAACCCCTCTGTTTGCAGCGCATGGCCCATCGGCAGCCACGTGCAGCTTCACCAGTAAAGTCCAAACTTACCTCTCTTTCTGTTAACCTGTCGATTTTAACTAACACTTAGTCCTTTTTTGTATAGCCTCTTTAGTCTCCATCGGCTACCCCCATGTATCAAGCGAGCACACTCCATCGGCTAAGGGTAGCCAACATATTGAAGAAGCAGAACCAGCACCAGCTCCCATAGTTAAGGTAAAAATTTCCTCAAGAGCAAATCGGCTACTTAATTTCCTTAACATCTAAACAATCTTGAATCTTGTCTTGCAGGCTTTATCCGATATGTTCTCTTTTGATATAAGGGAGTTCATTGGTGAAGAAGAGGAAACCATCAGCAAGGCCCAAGCTCCCATAGCTGATGAACTAAAAGAAAAGCTCCTAGACTTAGCCCGTCGGCTAGATGCTTCTCTGGATTACCTGGTTAGCAATTGTGGGCTGATCAGAGCCAGGTTCGAAGATATTAAAGACCAAATCCCAGACGAAATAGCCGATACCATCTCCCAGGCCGCTCATCTTGACCAATATTGTCATAGACTAGAAAGAGCAAGGCAACGGATTGCTGACAGGAGGGCGAGAGCCGATCTTGAGGCAATGGTAGAAACCAATTGGCAGTCTATCATTGTTGAGAAAACCAAGCTAGACGAACTGATTGCCGAGCCATCCGCTACCGAGTCTAACATCGATTGGCTAAAGAAAAGAGAAGCCGAACTTGTCACCGAGTTGGAGCAGTGTAGGGCTGAACTGGCAAGTGAAGAAAAAAGGCTTGCCAATCTCCCAAAAGCCATCGAGGAACAAAAGGCCAATGTGAAGTCTTCAATACAGTATCTAGGGGATTTGAGGAAATCACTAAAAAATGATCCCAGGTACTGATGCAGCCGATGCCCAGACGACAGATGATATTGAACAGATCAAACAAAGGGCGATTTCAGCTATCAACCAACTAACTGGCAACTGAGTTGATCTATAATAGGGCTAGATCTTTTGTGACTTCACAAAGACTTGTAATATATTCTTTTGTATCGGCAAACTTCAACTTCTCGTTGTATAATATAGCTTCTGCCTGATTCTACTTCTGTTGATTTTTGAAGTCTTCATACCTTGAAAAAATTTCAAAGTCCGCAAAAATTTTGAAGTCGACTTGATTCTGACTTTGGATATGTATAGATATATGCCCCCTAATTTTACCATGTCAACCGATCATTGGTAAAATTATAGCTCAAACTCAACACACGGAATCGGCCATCACGTATACATTAAATCATAACCGATTATGGTAAGAATGAAATGACTAAGGGCGATATGACTTATATCGGCCATCATACATCAGCAAAGCACAACCGATTATGATAATAATGAAATACCTAAGGGCGATATAACTTATATCAACCATTTAAAGGCGATGTAAACATATCGGCTACCATGTATCGGCTCAATACAGCCGAATCATGAGTTGATCCATATATTGGGATAATATTTCTTAAAATATTTTCCATTTAAAGGCCTTCCAAACACCTCTCCAAGCAATCCTTCTAGCATGTAGGATCCCTTGGAACCACATTTGTGGATCTTAAAGGGCCCTTCCTAGTTAGGTGACCACTTGCCGAATTTATTATCTCTTGTACCAACCGGCAAGATTAATTTCCAAAGTAGCTCCCTTCTGAAAATGATTTAGGCACAACTTTCTTTTTATAATGACGATCAACCCTTTCTTTATCCCTGGTCACCTTTTCCAAAGCACACATCCTGGACAAACCCAAGTCTTCTGATTCATCCACCATTAGATTGTGATAATCATCAGCTGTTAAGTCGTCTTGCAATTGAATCCTTCTTGAGCCGATGACAATTTCCCATGGCAGTACAGCTTCATGCCCATATACCAATTTGAAAGGAGGCACTTGGATTGATCTATGACAAGCCATCCGATAGGACCATAGTGCTTTGGCCAATCGGGTATGTCACTGCTTTAGAAATTCAGAGATCTTCCTCTTTATCAGTTTGATTAGACTTTTGTTGGATGCTTCTGCCTGTCCATTAGCCTGCACATAATATGGCAAAGAATTTAGTAATTTAATCCCCATACTCTCTGCAAATTGGACAAACTCATCCGAGACAAAGATAGACCCCTGATTGGTTGTAATCGTTTGGGGAACACAGAATCGGTAAATGGTGTGTTCTTTGACAAACTCGATTGCATCCCCAGAATCAACTTTCTTCAAAGGAACTACCTCCACCCACTTTGTAAAATAATCGATTGCCACCAATATGAACATGTATCCTTTACTTGAGGGTGGATTAATCTGGACAATCATATCAATTCCCCATCTTCTGAACAGTCAAGGCTTGATGATAGGGTTCATAGCCAATGCTGGTGTTCTCTGAATTGCTCCAAATCTGATAGCCCTGACAACCTTTGTAATACTTAAAACAATCTTCCAGCATCGTTGGCCAAAAATATCCTGCTCTCTGGAATAACCATTTCATCTTGTGAGCCGATTGATGAGTACCACAGATGCCTTCATGCACTTCTCCCATTACAACTTTTGCTTGGACGGCACTCAAGCATTGAAGTAGTACTCCATCAATCGTCCAATAATATAGATCATCGTCGAGAAAAATATATCTCAAATCCTTGTAGCGCATTTTTTCTTGAAGCCGATTGAGAGGGGTTCTTCAAATAATTATAAACACCATACCTCCAATCGTCGGCTGTGATCGTTGCAACTTCAACTTCCACATCTTTAGCCATCAACTTGTAGCCGGATGCCCCTTGAGCCAAGTCGTTTGCTTCAGCATTCTGCTCTCGAGGGATATGTTTGAAAGTTACTAGCCGAAAACCATCCATCAACTCTCGGCACTTTTGATTGTAGATCATCAACGTGTCATTCCTTCATTCATATTCTCCTGCTAATTGGCTGATGACCAACAAGGAATCGCCCATAATTTCCATAGCATCGGCTTCGACCTCTTTCAAAAGATGTAAACCCTTGAGGACTGCATCGTATTCAGCTTGATTGTTTGTAGTGTAAGGCGCAATAGTATAAGCGAATTCAAAACTTGCCCCTCTGGGTGATATGATAACCAAGCCGATGCCACAGCCATGAGTACAAACTGATCCATCAAAAAACAATGTCCAAGGCACCATGTCGACCGAGCCGATTGAATCATCCCAGTGTTCAACGATGAAATCAGCTATATCTTGACCTTTAACTGCCTTGGGTGCTTGATATTTTAGGTCAAATTCTGTCAAAGAAAAAATCCACTTCCCAACTCGCCCTTTCAAAACTGGAGCTGATAGCATGTATTTGACTATGTCGGCTTTGCAAATAATGGTGCACTCGTTGGATAATAGATAATTCCTCAACTTTATACAAGAGAAATATAAGCACAAACATAACTTTTCCACGGGACAGTACCTTGTCTCTGCATCTAAAAGCCTTCTGCTGAGATAAAATATTGCTCTTTTCTTGCCTTCAAACTCTTGGATCAAGACTGAACCGATTGATTTTTCATAGGCTGACAAATATAACTGAAAAGGTACTCCCTGCTATGGAGGGATCAAAACTAGAGGAGAGCTTAAATAATCCTTGATGTTGTCCAAAGCTTTCTGCTGCTCTGCCCCCCAAGTAAACTCTTGATCGGCTTTTAGCCTTAGCAAAGGCATGAACGGCTCCATCTTTTGAGATAAATTGGCGATAAAGCATCTAATGAAGCTTACCTTGCCGATCAGAGATTGCAGCTGCTTCTTTTCTTGTGGGGGTTGAATACTCTTGATTGCATTGACACTTCACTTTGTCACCTCAATCCCCCTTTTATGAACAAGAAAACCCAAAAACTGCCCAGCCGATACACCAAAGGCGCATTTGGTGGGATTCATCTTCAAGCCATACTTTCTAGTCCTTTACAAAACCTTCCTCAAATCGGCTATATGATCTTCAACTTTTTTTGATTTGACAACCACATCATCGATGTAGATTTCAACTAAGAAGCCGATTAAGTCATGAAAAATATAGTTCATGGCTCTTTGATAAGTAGCCCAAACTTTTTTCAAACCGAACGTCATGACGACCCATTCATACAAGCCGATTGCGCCAGGACACCTAAAAGTAGTCTTATGAATGTCTTCCTCAGCCATAAAAATTTGATTATATTCTGCATTGCCATCCATAAAACTTATAATTTTATGTCCTGAAGCTGCATCGACCAATAAATCGACAATCGGCATGGGGTACTCGTCCTTAGGCGCAGCCTTGTTCAAATCACGAAAATCGATACACACCCTAAGCTTGCCGTTCTTCTTGATTACTGGGACTATATTTGAAATCCACTCAGCGTATCCGCACGGCCGAATAAAACCAGCATCATATAGCCGAGTAATTTCGGCTTTAATCGCATCATACATATCGGCTTTGAACCTCCTGGGAGGTTGTTTGTATTTGCCGATATCCTGGTTTAATAGGGAGCTGATGTTCCATAATTGATCGGCTAAGACCTGGCATCTCAAAATACTCCCAAGCAAAACAATCTTTATATTCCTTTAATAAATCAATCAGCTTGGTTCTAAAATGAGAGGACAAATCTTTACTAATGTATGTCGGCCTAGGACTATCTCCTGGACCTATATAAACCTCTTTAAGTTCGTTGGTCGACATAAAACCTTGCCTTAGATTGCCATTGAGATCGTCCACGATGTCCTTGGTGTAGATGCTTGAGCCCTCCACGACGCCATCAAAGTAATAATTGAGGCTCTTCGTCTCCAATTGGTTGTATAGTAGAATCAGACACCTTTAGAAAACCAGTCTCCCAAACTTTGCCGGACAAGCAATCGATGTCGTCGATTTCCCAAAGGGTTAAATCGGCATCGACTACATTTACTGACCTGTCGACTGGAATGATTTCGATCTTGTCGCCTTGCCATTGGATCAAGCTCTGGTGCATGGTAGAAGGGATGCAGCAATTTGTGTGGATCCAATCCCTCCCCAGCAGCAGGCTGTATGACCCCTTCCTGTCGATGACAAAAAAGGTGGTAGGCTCAACATTTAGAACCCCTTTTGTTTCCGATGGGTTCCCGCCAAAATCCTTAAGGACCATATTTGTTTTGATGAGGTCGTCGGAACCCTTGTCCAGTTTTCTAAAAGTAGCATAGGGCACTAGATTGACAGCAACTCCCCCATCAACTAGCATTTTTGACATCGGCTTCCCATTGACAAATCCTTTGACATAAAGAGGTTTAAGATGCCAATGTCCCATTCCTTTCGGCTTTTCAAAGATTGCTTGCTCTGGGGATAACACAAGTTTGGCCAATGACTCCTCTATGATGTCTGCATCGGCTTGGGCCGCTTCAAATTTGGCTGGTAACACGAAAACAATGTTAACCGATGCAGAGGCCACGACTTTTTCCCTTGGCCAATCTTTTTGTGTTGTCGGCTTGAGCTTCGTTGGCTGGCATAGTCTTGTTATTCACGTGCCATTGTTTCCTTGGGCGCTCTTATTCCTTCTTCTTTTTAGGCGATAGTCGATTTCGGCTTGAACCTCTTGCGGTCGACCCTCGCTCTTCACCCGTTGCAACTTCCGCATTTGGGTCTTCGTAAAAGTGTTTGAGGGGCACCATTGTGGGTTGGAAACCTATTCTTTGTCATCCTCGAAGTCCTCCTGAAAGAAATCTTCATGGATTGAGCCCAGCCTTTGGTGCACAGGAGGTTTCCTCTGACTCGGTCGATTCTTTTTGGGCGGCAATCGGCTGGAGCTCTCAGCCTGCTCATCTCCATAACCACCACGGCTGGACAGTCTTGGAGTGATGGCAGTCTCATCTCCTGATTCTAGCAAAACCTAAAGAATTCACAGCTCCAATGGGGATCCAAGCCATGATATTGCCGATGGTAAGCCTCTTCCTGCCGATCATGTTTTCTTGGATGCACTTTGTAGACTCTGCCCGTCTTTCTCTCTTCATGTTCCTTCATGAATTTGACCAAGCTATCCATTTTTCGGGGATGATGATCGGCTGATCGGCGGCTGGCATAAACCATGTTAACGGGAAAGGGATTCCCATCAACCTTCATCGACTTCTTTGGATCTTCAAACTTAATTTTCCTAGCTTCTCTAGCCGATTGGGTTTGTTGGCAAAACACCTTGCAATCGTTCGTGGTATGGGAACCGGTGTTGTGCCTCTTGCAGTATTTTCTCTTTTTCAACTCCTCAACCGATGGAATGACATGATTGGCCGAAAGTTGGATCTGTTTCTCCGAAAGCAGCAGATCGAAGATTTTATTGGCCTTAGTAATGTCAAAGTCATACTTCTCCTCTTTAGCCGAATTCTTCACCCATTGGCAGGTTGTGATCTTTTTGTTCCTAGCCCATTCGGCTGTTGCCACTTTGGTTTCACTGTCAATCGAATCAGAATCGGAAGCGTAGGCAACATGGCTAACCTTTTTAAAGGCCTTCTTGACTTCCTAGAAATGTTGCTCATCGGCAGCGATCTTTTGTGCCAAGTGCGCCAAGCTTTCGAAATCTTAAGCCAAAAATCTCTCCCTGATGGATGTTAACAACCCCTGGAAGGCAAGATCGGCTAGCTAGGAATCGGATAGCACCAGGCTGTAGCACCGATTTCTCATGTCTCTGAATCTCTGGATATAATCTTGGACTGATTGATTGTGATTTTGCCTGATGGCTGTTAAGTCAAACAGCTTCATCTCATGAATGCCGGTGTAGAAGTACCGATGAAACTACTTCTCTAGATCGGCCCAACTCTGTACAGAATTGTATGGGAGCGAAAAAACCAAGTAAAAGCCTATCTAGAGAGGTAGAGGGGAAAAAGCCTAACCCTCAGGGCGTCTGTAGCCGATGCCTCCTCGCACTGGGCCAAAAATCGGCTAACATGCTCATAGGTGGAAACATTGTTTTGCCCTAAGAATTTAGAAAAATCTGGTACTTTGTATCGGTTGGGCAATGGAACCTTCTCAAAATACTCAGGATATGGGTATCGATACATGTTGCTAGTGTCCTTGGGTTTGAGACCAAGCTTCTCTCTCGTCACATCGGCAATCAGATCTACCCAAGGCTTGCTTTGTTGAGGTGCCTCTTGTACTTGTTGCTATATCGGCTCATATTGATCGGCTCGAGGTAGATATTGAGGCTGAGGGACTGGTCCCGGCCGGTACTGCATCTGGGGTGAATGAGGCTGGTATAGATGATTAAAATTTGCCCCCATGTGATGCTAAGGGGATTGATGCACCGCATGAGGTGGTTGATCATGAACGGGCTGAGGACCGATAGGGTTTTGCTGCAGGTCTAGTGCATATGACCCTATCGGCACTTTTGGGATCGGTTACGAAGGTGGCCGATTTGCGTTGAAAATGGCCGCAACCTGCTCCGGAGAAACTTGAGAGATCTCATAGCCTGCGTGCTGTGGTTGTGTCCTAGTCAGAACCCTTGGGTTAAATTCTGGTTGCTTTTGTGCCGATGATGGTATAAATGGCTTCAAGGGAGCCGATCCTGATTCCATCGGCTGTTCTGGGGGAATGCTCGGAGGAGGCGGCAACCCATCTGTTACCAAGGTCCTATATGGTGGAAACTTGCTATCAGGAAAAAAGATTGGGCCCCAGGTCTGATACTCGACGACCCTAGAATTGACCACGTCTTTGATCATATTGTTGAGGGTATTGACCAATATTCCAGACTGATTGATCAAAGTATGATGGACGGCATAATCGATCCTGTCTTGTAAATTGTTCAATTCTGGACCCTCCTCCTGTTTAATGTCATGAGGCTTTTTGCCCTTGTCAGAGCTAGGTTCGGGTTTGTCATCGACTGGCAATTTCACCTTGTACCTCTGGACGACCATACCGGACCGAGTTTGGGTAAAAGAGTGCAGATACTGACTCTGCAGTTTGTTCATTATCTCCTCAAGCTCGGCCTTATGCTCTGGCGTCAACTTATCCATGGTGATTAGGATGATGTTTTCTGGATCAACATCGAAAGTCTTGATGTCTACCGTGGCGTCTGTCTTGTGATCTGCGTCCCACTGGGCGCGTCAGAAGTGTGTTGATGAGAAAATTTCCCACGCACTGGCCTGAGAGATTTGGTTAACTCTAGTGCTGGTCCAAATTATTAATTCAAGGTTCGTAGGCATGCCTGTTGGTTTGTTCCTGCAACCAACAAGAAACTAAAAAGAGAAATCAAAGTTAGATTAATAGTCGATCGGCTGGTGGTCGATGACGTATCCTTTTAGTATTATGCCAATGCAATTTGCACTGAATCGGCAGCAATTAGATTCGTCCGATCGGCTGTAGATGTTAACAGAATATAATTCGAGTCTTAAAGTACTTTTAAACCAAGTGACTAGGATAGATCTGTAGTGTACCAAGACAGTATGAATCACTTAGATCTAAAAATACTATAAGACAAAGATTATACTTGTTCACAGCATAGCCGAAGAGATTAATCTAACGTGTATCGGCTAGTACTCCGATACTGCTTTATACTCAGATATCATAACAGGCTAAATATATTAAACAAGAAACAATCAAATATTAAGATGCCTTAACAGATTGAAAACAAGCTTAACATTTTTAATATGATGATATCTGATTATAAAGGGCAGATTTAATAACTAAATCAGGTAAGATCGGCTAAAACCCCGATACTATCTCTAATAGCGACCATGAAGCAAATTATATCTTTATGATTCTAAAGGCGACTTAATAGATCGAACCTAACTGATGCAGCTTTAAGTACCAAAAGAAGCATAGGATCTAGAATAGCCTAATGATAACCTTTCAAGATGGTAGATATACTATATAATCTGGATTAACATTGAGACCTAAACCTATCGGCTATCATCTAGCAATTGATACTAGCCGATTAGGGTTTAGATCGCAATATCGATCAAAATTATATAGCATATATGATAACTGTGCAGATTACGAAAACAGGATTAGAGTATCAAGACGATGGAAGCACTAATCCCGAGAGCACAAGCCGCCATGACAAGAATTACCTTTTCGCTAGAGATCAAACGATGCAGCCCAACTAAAAGCAAGAACTCGTTGAAACTATTAAAGGAAAAGGTGGCGTTGCACCAAAAGTTGTTTTGATTGTGTGTTGATTAATAATTGCATGGTCTCGGGTCATATTTATAGCCGGATACACGATGAGTCTGGGACGGACATGATTCCTATCTCCATTGCAAATTGAATTACAGATATGCCTAAACCGATATTATCTATATGGAAACTATACAAAATATCCTAACATAAAGATATAATAGCCTTTTCAGGACTTTATCCGTAGATGGCAATATCTTTGAAGCACTTGAAACTGTTGATGAGACATTTCTCTCAGGCGCTGGCCTGAGAGATCTGCTTAGCTCCAGTGCAGGTCCTTCTCGGCTGCCTGTGCAGTACAGGGCGTGCCAGTTGGTTTGATCTGTTAACCAACAAGAAAAATAAATACATATGCGATAAGGGTTAAGTTAGATCCTACTGGATCGGCTGTGAGAGTCAATTTACATATATATGCTATCCTGAAGTGCATTTAAACTAAGTGACTAGAATAGATCGGCTGTGTCGAGACAGTATTAACCACTTAATCCAAATATACAATAGGATAATAAATATATGCCTTAACAGCGTAACCAATACCGTAAGTCTAACTTTGAATCGGCTAGTACTCCGACTCATCTTATGAAAAGATATTGATCTAAGCTAAATACGTTAAACCTAGATCAGTCGGCTGTCGGCTGTGGCTGACAGACTGATTCTGGCTTAGCGCATTTACATAGAGCAAGATCATATGAGAGGCGGCTTTAATAAAACTGATAGTAAATATACCAAAAGAATATTAAAAGAGATAAGGCCAGCTGAAACCCCGGCACTGTCTCTAAACATATACATCTAGCCGAATAGATCATAAAAGCTCTAAAAACGACTTAATAGGTCAGATTGATGCAACATTAAGTATAAAAAGAACAATCAGATCTACTATAGCTGATGTAAAACCCCTCGAGACGGTGGATAACGCATATAATCTAGGCCAACCCTTAGATCTAGGTCTATCGGCTACTGATTCCTGATAGAAACAGGCCGATGTCAAGACAGATCTAAACATTGTTCTAGATTATATGTGATATATGATAACTAGCGCAACATAAATCATTGAATTTAGAGTATCATAGCGATGGAAGCACTGAATTCGATGAGATACACCACTAATGACAAACAATTACCTTAATCGGGGATCGAAATGATGCAGCCCGAAGCTGAATCAAGTGTTCATCTGAAGAAAATAGGAGGCAATGAATAGGCGGCAATGCGCCAAAAGTTGTATTGATTGTGTGTGTATTTTTATAGGGATCTCGGGTCCTATTTATACCCAAGAATAACATTATCAGTGCGATCCACGGTCTCTATCTAATCTACTATTTAAAATACGAAAATATCCCGGGATATGGTCCCATGCCGCATTACAATAGAAAATCTAAACAAATTCCTAATTTACAGATACAATTGCCGTTACAGGACCCTATCCATGGATAGCAGTACCCTTTTTACGCGCAATTTGAGAACTGAATCTTCTATTTATCTTTAAGCACTTTCATCGGAAATGGTCTTATCTTCTTCTCTGACTCAACATTGGCTATCGGCTATCCTCCTCCGACTCAACCTCAGCCGATTAGCCTCGTAGTCGATTGTATCAAAGCCGACTTGACCTCTGTTCTTTCGATCCAATTTTGTTTCTATCTCGGCAGGGACTTAGGGATTTGGTTACCAAATTTATCCGTTAACACATGCCCTCCAAGTCCGTGATAAGATAATATCGTGGATTTGCCGCTTTTCCAAATTCTCGCTCTTTTCGACCTAAACTGTTTCGGCTGCCAAAAAATATTCTTTAAATACCGCCCCCGCGGCCACCGCACATGTCACATAGCCACAAACAAACAGCCACCTCAGCAACCCTTGAGTTCTCTGGCGACCTCGGCGACCTCAGAGCCCTCATCTTCCCCGGCGAACCCTAAGAGGTGGCAATCACCAGCAATGGCTTCCTCAAGCGCCCGATCCAAAGCAACCCAAACGGAATACCCAGAGGTAAGTCTCATCGGCTATCACCCTTTACTTCTCGCAATTTGGCTTCCATCTTTTGTAATCTTGTTTTTTCATCCTTTAAATCATAGCATCTTGGCCACCAAATTGCCATTCCAGACCTGACTAGTCCCAATCAGCTCTTATTAGGGCCGATTGGTAACATAGACCCCAGCGAGCTCATTAACGCTGAAACAAACCGAGTCCCCTTCAAGTTTTCCACTCCCAACCTAGCCCACTGGTTTAGTGCCCTCAAGTCTTGGCCCTCAACGGATAAAACTTGGCTAGCTTGGTACTCACGGATGTTAGCTAGGCTACAAACCCACTGGACTGAGATAGGAATAAGTTAATGCCTAGCCCTGACCATAGCTGATGTCTCAAAAGACGAACCCCTCTTATCGGCTGACACCTATTTCTGGTCGGACACGCTAAATGTGTTCCTTTTTAGGCAAGGGCCAATGACACCAACCCTTATGGACATAGTGATGATCACAGAGTTGGATATAACATCGACAGTTGACCCAATCGGCCTCAACATCAAGTGTTCTCACAACTTCAAGACCAAAAGCATAGGGGGCTGGAGCGGACTCATTTCCATCAATATGAAAGACGACCCAATTTCTGAGAGAGAACACACTGCTTTCCTGCTAATGTGGTTAGAGAAATATATCTTCTGCGGGTCGAGCTGTGGGTCGACTAGCAACTGGCAGCATGTAGCCGAAGCCTTAGTAAGCAAAAAACAAGTTCCTTTGGGGAAATATTTGCTCGGCTACTTATACCAAATGCTAAGTAGTGCATCGGCTCGGCTAGCTTCCCAACAAGTCATCAACACAGGAGGACCGTGGTGGTTGCTACAACTGTGGTTAAACCTTCACCTCTACCGGGTTGCAGAAAGGCCATCCCCGTTAGAGACCGATTTCCCCTTAATCGAGCCGAGATTTGAAGATGATGAAGAAGTAACCACCCGCCGATGCTTGTCATACGGGGAAGCAGCAGCAACCTATCCCGGATCCAAACTAACAGCCAGACATTTCAAAAATTGGTTTGGCAACCTGTATAGCGGCTTCCCAAGCACTTCAAGGATATGGTTTGCTTATACAGATTTTGAAAGATTTGAACTCCCAGATGATTTTCGGCTGGATGAACTCAACTCTGAAAGTTATGACAAGCCGAGGGAAATCTATACATCGGCTATCACACCTTGCATACTTCCTATCGGCATTCACCAAGGGCGCAACATTCAAAAGTATTATGAATTCTATCATCCGATGGTAGCCGCAAGACAACTTGGTATGGGTCAGCTGCCGATCGGCCTCTATTACACAGACAAGATCCAAACCAGAGGCAAGATTGAAGGCGATATCATGATGAATCGGCTGCTTAATATCCCTGGCCCCCCTCTAGGAAGTATTGACAACATCGATCTGGCAGTGAGGAGGACATCAATCTTCAGCCGATGGTGGAACGAATGGAAACGACACTTGTTCCATCAGTCGGCCTCGATGTATCTGACCATCATCGACCCAGAAATGACTCCATTGGTAAGTATCTTTTTCTTGTCTTAGCCCCTGTTTTTTCTTTCAGCCCCTCCCTATATTATTGGCTGATCATGCTTCATTTCTTTGCAGACAACTGTCTCCTCACCTCCGCACACAAGCAACACAGGAGTGGCCATCCACTACGCCCCTAGAGTGCTATCTGGCGGCTGCGGATTGGCCCCGTCCATCATCGGCTGCCATGCGCCGAAAGTGAGCACTTTGCTCCACGACCAGACCCATGTGCCACTGCATCGGCTAAAAAGGGTGGCACTGTCGGTTGCTGCTACTCCAGTTGCAGAGAAAAGGAAACATGCTTCAAAGAAGCCGAGGACAATCCCAGCCGACGATTTGCCCCCAGTCGATCCAAACGTAGATGCGGCCCTCGAAGAAGAAGTCAAGGATGAGGAAATGGATGAGGCCGTCAACGTCGCCGCAGCCGAAACAAGTTCTTCAGACAAGTATGCTCAAACTCCATCGGCCGAGCAGACCACCGAGCGAACCCCAAGCCCTCCGAAACGTGTTCCTCATCCTCAGCCGGTAAGCATTTTTTATTGCTCAACCCTGCCATCTTTCTCCTTTTTATACTGCAACTTATCGGCTTTCTGTGTCCATAGGCAAAGAAATTAGCCACCAAGAAGAAAATGGCTCCCCCTCCTTCGGTAAACCCTATCTTCATTCCTTTCTTACTAGCACAGCCGAATTTCTAACTTGCATTTTTTAGCCTCCCCGTGCTCCAACACCTGCCCCCCGTGTATCAAGGGAGCCGACACTGATGGCCGCGCGCGATGGTGACGTTGAGGATGTGGTTACCTCAGTTCCAGCTATCCGAGTAAGTCCTGCTTAGCTTTACAAATCGACTTATTAGTCTTGTCAGCTCTCTTACCAACTTCCAACATGTAGAATGTAGCCGATCTATTGGATTTTGATTTATCGGAATTCCTTGATCCCGACGAGGGCGTTGATAAGGCCATGGTTGTATCAGATGATGAGCTACAAGCAGCTTTATGGGATATAGCCAAACGACTGGAGTGCTCTCTAGATTTCTTGGTCACCGACTGCGGTTCCTTCCGTAGTCGGTTCGAAGACATTCAAGATTGGCTGCCGGACCAGCTGGCTGACACCATCGCACCGGCTGCTTTTCTTGAGGCGCACCGGCACAAGCTCGAACGAGCTAAACAGAGGATAGCCGATCGCCGTGAGAACCAGGCATTGGAAGCCACCATCAAGGCTAGCCAGCAATAAATCACTGCCGCAAACGTCGGGAAGAGCTGATAGCTGAACTTGCCAACATCGATGTCGACATCATGGTCAAGGAACAACGCATGGCCGGCCTACCGAAGGAGATCGAGCATCAACGGGCAAAGATCAAGGCAGCTGTGTCAAACCTGTCGGATATGGCCAAGGTGATGAAGCCGATCCCGGGGAACGACGCAGCCGATGCAAAGGCCATAGAAGAAATAGATGGGATCCGCCGCAGGGCAATATCGGCTATTAAGGACTTCCTTAGGCACTGAGTCGGCTGTAATAGTTGGGGCAAAACTTGTAAATCTTGTAATCTAACTGTCGCTTGTAATCGGCTTTCATCATCTCTTGTAACTGATTTGAATTATCTTCTGTAATCGGCTTTCCTTACTTGATCTCCACTTAATGCATGCTTGCCGATCACATTAAACTTGCTTGAAGACGTCAAAAATTTTGAAAAATTCGCTCTGTCTCCTTGATATCATATTGTATTGTATATGCCTCCCTAATTTTGTTGATGATGTTCCCAGCATTAACGAAATTATCAAATCACATATCTTGTCGCTGTTGACTAAACTGAGCTGATGTAGAGTGATTAGGGGAAAAACTTGGCGTTAAAATATCCTAAAGGCGATGCGTGCATCACAACGCATCGGCTAACACGAATCGGCTGAACAAACAGAGCCGAATCTTGAGTTGATCCATACACTTGGGTAATATTTCTTTAAATATTTGCCATTCAGGGCCCTTCCAAACACTTCTCCATCCAAACCCTCTAGCATATAAGCTCCTTTAGAGACGCATTTGTGGATCTTGAAAGGCCCTTCCCAATTTATTGTCTCTTGTTCCAATCGGCAGTATTAACTTCCAAACAAGTTCGCCTTCTTCAAAAGACTTAGCACAACTTTCTTGTTATAATGACGGGCTACTCGTTACTTATCCCTTGTTACTTTTTCCGAGGCCCTCACTCTTGACAACACTAGGTCTTCTGATTCATCTATCATCAAGTGATAATAATCATCGGCTGTGAGTTGATCTTGTGGTTGAATCTGTCTTGAGCCGATGATATTTTCCCATGGCAGCACTGCCTCATGTCCATAGACCAGCTTGTATGAAGGGACCTGGATAGACCCGTGGCACGCCATCCGATATGCCCAAAGTGATTCGGCTAATCGGCTATGCCATTGCTTTGGGTACTCAGAAATCTTCCTTTTAATTAGCTTGATCAGACTTTTGTTTGAAGCCTCTGCTTGCCCGTTGGCCTGTGCATAGTACGGCGAAGAATTAAGTAATTTGATCCCCATGCCGTCGGCAAACCGAACAAACTCATCTGATATGAAGATAGATCCCTGGTCTGTTGTAATTATTTGTGGGATGCCGAATCGGTAGATGATATGCTCTTTTACAAACTCGATCGTGTCCTGGAAGTCGACTTTCTTCAAAGGAATTGCCTCCACCCACTTAGTAAAATAGACCGTTGCTACCAGAATGAATTTATTCCCTTTGCTTAAGGGTGGATTGATCTGCCCGATCATGTCGATACCCCATCCTCTGAATGGCCAAGGCTTTATGATCGGATTCATAGCCGATGCTGGTGCTCTTTGTATGGTGCCAAATTTCTGATAATCCTGGCAACCTTTGTAATATTTGAAACAGTCCTCCAGTATCGTCGGCCAAAAATACCCTGCTCTTCCAACCACTTCATCTTGTGAGCCGATTGATGCATGCCACATATCCCTTCATGTACTTCTCCGATAGCCACCTTGGCTTGATCGGCACTAAGACACGTGAGCAGCACACCATCAATCGTCCGCTAATAGAGATCTTCGTCGAGCAAAACATATCTTAAAGCCCTGTATCGTAATTTCCTTGAAGCCGATTGAGAGGGGTTCTATAAATAGATGTAGACCACAGACCTCCAATCATCGGCTGTCATGGCAGCGACTTCCACTTCAATGTTTCTTGTCATCCACCTGTAGCCCGATGCCCTTTGAGCTAGATCGTTGGCTTCTGTATTCTTCTCCCTAGGGATATGTTTTAGAGTAACCAGCCGAAAACCATCCATCAATTCTTGGCATTGTTGATAGTAGACCATCAGTGCATCATTTTTGCATTCGTATTCTCCTGACAACTAGCTGATGACCAACAATGAATCTCCCATTATTTTGATGGCGTCAGCTTCAACTTCATTGAGCAGATGTAGCCCTTTGAGCACAGCCTCATACTCGGCTTGGTTGTTTGTAGTATGGGGGTCGATAGAAAAAGCAAATTCAAAGCTTGCCCCCTAGGCGAAATAATGACCAATCCGATACCGCAGCCGTTGGTGCACACCGAGCCATCAAATGTCAATGTCCAAGGCATAATTTCGATTGAGCCGATTGATTCATCTCTGTGCTCCACGATAAAATCGGCTATAGCTTGTCCTTTAACTACCCTGGGTGCTTGATACCTCAGATCAAATTCTGTCAAGGCAAAAATCCACTTTCCAATCTGCCCCTTTAAAACCGGAGCCGATAGCATGTATTTGACGACGTCGGCTTTACATATTATTGTGCACTCATTGGATAGCAGATAATGCCTTAACTTCGTACATGAAAAATATAGGCACAGACATAGCTTCTCCACTGGTAAATATCTTGTTTCTGCATCCAACAGCCGTCGGCTAAGATAGAAGATAGCTTTTTCTTTGCCCTCGATCTCTTGGATTAGGACTGAGCCGATTGACTTGTCGTCGGCTAACAGGTACAGTTTGAACGGTATTCCTTTTCATGGAGACATTAAAACTGGAGGCGAGCTTAAATAATTCTTGATATTGTCCAAGGCCTTTTGCTGCTTTGCCCCCCATGTGAATGCTTGATAGGCTTTAAGCCGAAGTAGTGGTGTGAATGGCTCCATCTTCTCTGAAAGATTGGCTATGAACCGTTTGATGAAGTTGATTTTTGTCACGCCCAGAAATTCAGACCCGAATTTCCGAAGCTATATGTGTATTAAAATCCTTGTCCAGGACCAGCCAGGGTACACATACGATAATTGTTGATATTACAGTTCCACGTCTTAGAAACAATACAAAAAAATTACAAAAGAGCAGCGGAAAAAGGAAAAGGGCCTAAGCCTAAGCTTGACGCTAGCCATGGGGCTTCGACCACTCCACAGGCAGCTTCCAGAGTGTAGGACAAGCCTACTCCACTTCGTCTTCTTCTTTAGCTTCTGGCTCAAGTTCTGGTGAAGAGGCAAGGATGAGTACTTCCACGTACTCAGCAAGTCACACCGGAAGGGGAGAGGAATGAATGCAGGGAAGACAAAGGGTTGGCTAAGGTTTGCTTTTGCACAAACAATAGGGGTTTTTCCAAATAGTACAGATTTTGAACACAGTCAAAACAACAGAATTTAAGTAATTAAAACATTTTGAAACCAACACTGTCCAATGTTATCCCCACGTTGAGACAGGCCCAAACCATCCACCTATACTAGTCATGTTCCATTAATCAAGGTGTAATAGTGTGAGACTAATCACGGTGAGCTCGGTTGATCGCCCCATTACCGCAGACACAGCTATTCGAATAGTTTTACTCTGGTCAGAGGTGTACAACTGTACCCACAAGACAAAGCCCCACGACACGGTCTCCCGTGCACCGGAATACAACCATGGTACCCCGGAAAGGGAACTGTGATAGGACCTTTCGTATAACCCCCACTAACCAAGCGAAAACCACCAATGTTTCGCCCCCACTCCCGGACCCTGGGAATGGGCAGTCCCCCCAAGTGCCTCGGTGAATCCGGCAACCCAGCAACCCTTATACCGGGGCCGATTGAAACTCCATCCCGCTCACCCTTGCCGATGGGTCTGTCAGCTAGGAGAGGCTACACTACGGGACCTACCTTCCCCATTTCGACTTGTGGTTTTCACGGTCATTCTCCCGAGGGGTCACGTGAACCGGTCCTTAATTGCCATGGGCACCGCTAACCAAAACCATAGCGCCCACAGCCCACCATTTGTCATATTTTAGTTATTAGTCTGGTTCACCTGAATTTCTAACCATTAATCCTCCGAACAGAAGTCCAGGAGAGACATATTAAGTGAGAATGACCCATTTAGTGAGCTAGTGAATCTAAATCTAAGCCAGGCTAAGCACAACCTAGTCCTGAATCTAATCATATTATTTTCTCAAGTTTAATCAAAGGGTTTGGGGTGTCAAACCTAAGGCATAAACTAAGCATAAGGTGTACTATTTCCCATAAAATGACAGTATAAAAATACATGCAGTTTCATAGAACAAAACAGGTGTTTTAGCAAAATGGGAACAAAACCACTTTTAATGGATTCTTGGCATTTTTATGAATTTAATGAAATTTGAATGGGCTAAAACGAATGTCAGATTGAAAAGATATGATTTTTAGAAGTTTTTGGGTTTTTACTAAAACAGAAAAATCCTTAATTGATTTAATAAAAAACCGGGAAGGCGTCAACGGCTAGGGCTGACGTCAGCGGTCGAGGGCTGATGTCAGCGGTCCGCGGGGAGCGCCGGTCCACGGTGGACCGGGTCCACGGCCAGACCAGACGATGCACCACGTGGCGCACACGTGGTGCCAAGGTGGCGATCACGTGGCTTGCCACGTGGGCGGCGGGACGGACGATGTCGATCGGACGACCGAGAGGAGGGCGCGGGCGCGGCGCGGGTCGGCCGGCGGCGCGGCCGGTGGCCGGAGGCTGGCGGTGCCATTCGGGTGGCGGCGCGGGCGGCGGAGTGCCGCGGCTCATGTGCGGCGGAACCGCACGCACCCGCACACACGACGTGGGATTGGACCGAGAGGAAAAGGGGAAAAGCTCACGCGGGTCACCGGAGTTGGGGAAGACGACGGCGACGGCGGCGAGGAAGACGGTGGGAGCTCGTGGGGAAGGGCGGCCGAGGGAGGACAGACGCCGATGACAGAGAGGGAGGCGGCGGCGAAGACCGGAACGACTCGGGGCGGCAGGAAATCATGGCGGAAGTCCGGCGGTGAGCTTCGAAGCAAGGGCACACGGTGTGGGGGCAAATAAGAGTGAGATCGGCTTGAGTGAAGGTGTGGGGAGTACGACGAGCGTGCAGGGGTGCTTAAATAGGTCGCGGGAGATCGACGGCGACCGGATAAGGGCGGAATTACTTGCCGGCGCAAATTTGGGGGAAGTAATGGCCGGTGATGAAATCCGACCATTAGGGCATGCGGGAGCGACGGCCGAGGCTTTGAATGCCGGCGGGCATGGTGGGGAGTTAAGGCGGCGGGATCCCGGAGCGTGTGGAAGGCGGGCGCACGAGATCCGAGCAGAGGGGGGCGGCGGAAATGGTGCTGGGGTGGCCGGGGTCGGGGACGACGGTCTGACAGGCAGGCCCCACCTGTCGGCGTCCCGGGGTAAAGGGGGAGGCAAAATGGACTTATTTTCGGGCGCGCGGCATAAATGGGCCGTGGCCTTCGGCCGGCCCGCGAGCGAGGAGAGAGGGGCACGCGTCGGCTGGGGATGGCCCGGTCGGCTGGGCCGATCGGCTGGAGGGTATTGGGCCGTCGACTCGGCGGCGGCCCACGGCCGATTGGGTGGGAAAGGGACAGAGGAGAGAGAAAAAGATTTTTCTCGGGATTTATTAATTCCGATTTTGATTTTAATTGGTTAAAAATTATTTTTAGTGCTCTGAAAATTCCACTAAAAATCCTGTTAATGTATTTTGTCATGTAGAATTTAAGAAAAATCCTACCATGCCATTTCCATTTAGCATTTAGCTTTTAAAATTATTTTTTATTTCAGTTAATTCTAACAATTTTCTTTTACGATTTTCTTTTGGATTTTTAAAAGGGAAAACACCTCGGTGTTACAAACCTACCCCCTTAAATGGAATCTCGACCACGAGATTCGGAGTGCGGCGAACGATTGGGATGAGCGGCCTTTAGCTCATCTTCCTCTCCAGGTTGCTTCTTCTTCGGAGTGATGAGTCCATTGAACTCAGCAGAACCTAATAACCTTGTTCCGGGTCCTCCGTTCACTGGTTTCGAGGATCCGTGCTGGTTTCTCCACATAAGTCAGATCTTCCTGGATTTCGATCTGATCTGGACTGGCCTGTTCTTCCGGAACTCTCAGACACTTTTTGAGTTGGGAGACGTGGAAAACGTCATGAATTCCCGCCATGGTGGGTGGCAGTTCAAGTTGGTATGCCACTTCAGCACGTCGCCCTTGAATCCGATATGGTCCCACATAGCGTGGTGCCAACTTGCCCTTGGTTTGGAATCGGTGCACTCCCCGGAGTGGGGTGACACGAAGATATACGATCTCCGACTTTGAAAGCTAGCTCTGCGGCGGTTGTCGTGTAACTCTTTTGACGAGCTGTGCAACTTTCGGCCTTTCTCTTATGATTCGACTTTCTCTTTGGCATCACTTAACACTTCAGTCCTGAACAACTGACGTTCGCCGGTCTGATCCTAGAAAAGCGGGGTACGACACTTTCGTCCATAAAGTGCTTCGAAAGGTGCCATCTCGTAAGCGGCTCGATAAGCTGTTGCTATAGGAGAACTCGCATAGGCGGCTCTTATCCCAAGCTCCTCCGAAATCCGAGCACAAGCTCGCAGCATATCTTCCAAAACCTGTTTTACACATTCCGTCTGACCATCGGTTTGTGGGTGATAGGCCATGCTAAAATTCAACCGGGTGCCAAGTTCCTCTTGTAGTTTTTGCCAAAACTTGGAGGTGAACTGACTACCACGATCAGACACTATCTTCTTGGGTACCCCATGAAGACACACAATCCTTGCAAGGTACAATTCTGCTAACCTTCTGCCCGTATAGGTGGTAAGCACTGGGATAAAATGAGCCACTTTAGTGAGGCAGTCGATTATAACCCAGATAGTATCGTGTCTTGATGATGTCCGAGGTAAACCGGTGATGAAATTCATCTTGATTTCCTCCCACTTCCATTCCGGTATTTGAAGTGGCTTTAATAATCCAGCAGGCCTTTGGTGTTCTGCCTTTACTCGCTGGCATACATCGCATAGTGCCACGAATTCTGACATTTCTCTTTTCATGCTAACCCACCAAAATTTCTCCATAAGGTCCTGGTACATCTTGGTACTTCTCGGATGGATAGAATATTGACTCTGATGTGCTTCAGTAAGGATTAACTTTGTCAATTCCCTATCTTCTAGCACACATATCCTGTTGCCCATCCATATGGTTCCGTGCTCATCTTTCGTGAAGTCATGAGCTTTTCCCACTCTCATATTCTTCTTAAGCTCAGTTATATCAGGATCCGAGGCTTGAGCTATGCGAATTTGATCTAAGAGTGTAGGTTGGGCTTCAAGAGCGGCCACAAATCCGGGTTCAACAATTCCCAGGTTTAGGTGCTCTAGATCTTGTAGTAACTGTTCACATTTCCCTTCTATGTGAATAGAGTTACAGTAACTCTTTCGGTTTAAAGCATCAGCTACCACGTTAGCTTTGCCAGGGTGATAGTGTATACTTAGATCATAATCCTTGATCAACTCCAACCACCTACGCTGACGGAGGTTGAAATCCGGTTGGGTGAAAATGTATTTCAGGCTCTTATGATCCGTATATATTTCACATCGATTACCGACGAGGTAATGTCGCCATATTTTCAGAGCATGGATGACTGCTGCTAGTTCCAAGTCATGTGTTGGGTAGTTACACTCATGAGGTCTCAACTGGCGGGAAGCATAAGCGACCACTTTTCCATCTTGCATCAACACACAGCCTAACCCTTGGTGAGATGCGTCGCAAAAGACTTGGAAATCCTTGGTTTGATCTGGCAAGATCAATACGGGTGCAGACACCAGTTTTCTCTTGAGAGTTTCAAAACTCTGGTTGCGCTCGATAGTACATATAAACTTTTCATCCTTCTTTAACAACTACGTCAATGGCTTGGCAATCTTTGAGAAATTATCGATGAACCGACGATAATAACCTGTAAGCCCTAGAAAACTTCTGATCTGGATGATAGTTTTGGGTGGAGTCCATTTGGTTACTGCTTCCACATTGGAAGGGTCCACTGCGACTCCTTGGGCATTCATGATATGGCCGAGGAATTGCACTTCCTCCAACCAGAAAGCACATTTGCTAAACTTAGCATAGAGCTAGTGGTCTCTTAACTTTTTGAGTACCAATCGGAGATGGTGCTCGTGTTTCTCTTCCGACTGTGAGTAGATCAAGATGTCGTTGATGAACACTACGATGAACTTGTCTAGGAATTCCATGAACACTTTGTTCATCAAATTCATGAAAAAGGCTGGGGCATTTGTAAGTCTGAAGGACATGACCGTGCACTCCTACAGATCGTACCGAGTGATGAAGGCTGTCTTGGGAATGTCCTCCTCTCGAATTCTTAGTTGGTGATAGCCTGACCGCAGGTCTATCTTTGAGAACACCTTGCTCCCTTTAATTGATCGAACAGGTCGTCAATCCTAGGGAGAGGGTACTTGTTCTTGATAGTGACCTCGTTGAGTGCGCGATAGTCGACGCACATCCTTTTGGTCTTATCCTTTTTCTCCATAAATATTACTGGAGCACCCCAGGGCGATGTGCTCGGGCAGATATAGCCTTTCTGTAACTATTCCTCTACTTCCTTCTTGACCTCTGCCAACTCATTGGCTCCCATTCTATAGAATCTCTTGTGGATCGGAGCAGTGCCATGGACTAGGTCAATCCGAAACTCTATTTCTCTTTCGGGTGGCATTGTGGTTATGTCTTCCGGGTACCCACAAACCACAGGAATATTTTCTAACTTTGCCTGGTCCTTTCCTTTCTCTTCAGGCTTCTCCTTAGCGGAGATCCGATTCAGACTTGCCACTACCCTTAATGGTTTAGGGAAGTGGTAAATCACTTTCTTCCCTTCGTCATTGCTCAAGGAGATCGTGCGGCTTGCGCAATTGATCAAACCTTTATGACGGGTCAACCAGTCCATCCCAAGGATGACATCGAGGCCTCTTGATTCTAGAAGGATAAGATTGGCTAGCAAGGGGGATCCTTGGATTTCTATTGCCACTGAAGGGCAAAAGTGGGCAGTGTTCAAATGGTTCCTAGGAGTTTGAACCCACAGGGGTATCTTTAGTTTTAACACCGACAACCCATGTGTTCCCACGAATGCTTTTGATATAAAAGAGTGGGTTGCACCTGAATCAAACAGGACTGATGCATTAAAGGAGTTCACAGGGAACATACCCAATATGACATCCGGTGCATCCTATGCCTCCTCTGCCGAAGCATGATTCACTCTTGCTTGGATGAACCTGGGAGCGCGTTTTGGTCTTGGAAACTTGTCTGCGAAATGTCCAGGTTCTCCAGTTGAAACAGTTACCCAGTTTGAATCCCGAGTCCTTCTTTGGCGACACTAGCTTGGACTGCGGTGGCGGCTGCATCGTTGGTAGGCGTGTAGTCGGATTCCGCTGCGGCTGTCCGAGACGGCTTTCGCTGGGTTGGAAATTCCCAGGGTGGTATGGCCGATGTTGACGGACGATCATAGTGGTAGGTCCATTTTGACCACCCGGAGTGAAACGCGGCCGCTGGGGATTTCCTTGCTGAGGTTGTGGCCTAAACTGAGTAGTCTTCCGTTTTCTAAGCATTTTATTGCATTGATCTTCTTGACGGATGGCTTTGTCGACTAACTTCTCGAAGTCGGCATATTCATCGGAGATGAGTTTGTCTATTAACCCGTTGTCCAGCCCGACCAAGAACTTCTCTTGACGCTCGGCGTCAGTGCGTACGTCCTCTGCAGCATATCGCGCTAAGCGATTAAACTCGTGCAGATACTCGGTGACCGTCCGAGTGCCTTGTTCAGGGATCTGAACTCTCTCTTTTTTCTGGGCTACTATCCCTCCGGGAATGTGTGCCTTCCGAAATTGGTGGCAAAACTTTGCCCAAGTAACTGCAGGTGCGTCTACCCGACGGTTAACCAAGAAGTTGTCCCACTAGGCTGAGGCGGGACCTTGGAGTTGGTGGGTGGCGAAAGACACCCTCTCCTGGTCTGTGCACTGGAGAAGGTCAAACTTCTTTTCTATGGCGATGATCCAATCATTAGCCTCCATGGGGTTGGTGGTGCTGGAGAAAGTTGGGGGTCAGACCCGAAGGAATTCTGACAGTTTGTTTTGTGGGGGAGGTGGTGGTGTGAAATGGTCATGTTGATTCTAGTTCTGCTACTGAAACTGTTGCATCATTTGCAACTGCATCTGCTGATACTGCTGCTGCATCATTGCAGCCATCATCTGGGTCTGGTTGGCTAGGACTTGTGCAAAAGTGATGTTCTCAGGTCGAGGAGGTGGGTTGTTAGCATTAGTTCTGGTCTTGTTCTCAGCTGACTCAGTGCTGGTGTTGACACTGCCATTCCTGGTGTTCACCATCTGAAGGAGCGAAAACAAGACGAGGGGAAGGAGTAAAACAGATTGGACAGAGAAGCCGATTTTTATTACTTGTTTTGATCTGTTCTTTATTTAAAACACTTAAAACACACTCAACATCCTTAATTGGACAACCCATATCCTCACTTGATACAAGTTGACCTCTACCCACGCACAGCACTCCTAACACACAGCAACTAAGCACACAGAAAAACTAGGAAAATGGTAAACTATGGGTGGTGACACTCTAGGGGTCGGAGCGGCTTCCGTGGTCGGAGGAGTCAAAACCACTCCCTGGGGAGTTCCCGTCTTCCTTTTCCTTCGAGCGGCTTCGAGAGCTTGCTAACTCTTCTTTTCTTTCGGGGCTCTTGGAGCTACCGCTGCTACTGCCCTTGCTGCTGCTGGACACGGAGATCCATCCTCCTCCTCTGCTTGGGGCAGAGACCATAGCAAGAGTAGGATCTGGCACTGGGGCGGGGACTGGGGAAGGTGGCGGTGCAGGAGGTGGAACCCTAGGCGCCAGCTACATCCGCACCGGAGCCTTGGTGTTCTTCTGCGGCGTGATCCTGATCCGAAGGATGTTGGGAGGTGAAAGTCCCTTCAAACTGGCGATCTCTCTCTTGAGACGATCCACCTCATCCTTCAAACTCTTGATCCTTAGGATCTTCTGGTCATTTAGGGCTTTTGCCGCCAGGTGGAGATCTGCATGCATCTTATCCAGTCCTTCAATCGCAGTCCTCATGTGAGAGAAGGTGGTGTCGTTCTCCCCTTCAGCAGATTGGAAGGTGTTGACTGTTGACGAAGTTCCACGCCGAGGATGGTACCGGTAGGCAGAGTGGCGGAGATGGTAGTCATGCATCTCCCTCATCCGAGCTAGCATCAGATAAGCAGCCTCTTCGCAGGCATGCTCATCTGTTCCTCCCGACGCAGTGACCACCATGTTCGGGATGTTGGTACCAACGAACCCATGCATCTCCAGGCAGACTTGGTGAGGCAACTCACTGCCGAACGGTGAGACGACAATGTACTCAGGTGCATCCGGATAGCCTACTGCCAAGGCCATCCTCGCCAGCTCTGCGACGAAACCCTTCAATCCCTGACCGTTGTGGGTGACTGGATGGCCTACCATCTAGAGAAAACAAGGTAGGGGATCAATGTATGCTCAAACCCAAGTTAGATAATCGATAAAGGACTCAAGTAAAGTAAACGAGAAAAAGAGGGGTTTTGAGAAACATTTTTATGAGGCTAAGTAAAACTTCTAACGACATCCCCTAAATGATGCGGTAAAATAGATGCTTAGTTATAATATAAAACCGGCGACCATTCCCTCCTATCTCGACTTTAGGACTTTGATCCCCTAGAAAATCCCGACTTGACGGCCGCATAAGAGATCAAATGATTTTTCAAATTTTAACTTTAAAATCCTATCACTTAGACTTAACCGGGTTTTCAAAATTCTATGTTTTGAAAAAAACTTAAAATTTTACCCAATCCCGAGGAAACAAGACCCATTTTCCCTAAACGACTTCAAAAGCCAGGGCTTATGCATATGAAAAGATTCAGAGGGTTCCTAAGGTTTTTCCGTTTGGCTTTTCCTACGGTCTGGAAATTGGCTCTGATACCAACTTGTCACGCCCAGAAAATCAGACCCGAATTTCCGAAGCTATATGTGTATTAAAATCCCTGTCCAGGACCAGCCAGGGTACACATACGATAATTGTTGATATTACAGTTCCACATCGTAGAAACGATACAAAAAGATTACAAAAGAGCAGCGAAAAAAGGAAAAGGGCCTACGCCTAAGCTTGGTGCGAGCCACGGGGCTTCAACCACTCCACAGGAAGCTTCCAGAGTGTAGGACAAGCCTACTCCACTTCGTCTTCTTCTTTAGCTTCTGGTGAAGAGGCAAGGATGAGTACTTCCACGTACTCAGCAAGTCACACCGGAAGGGGAGTGGAATGAATGCAGGGAAGACAAAGGGTTGGCTAAGGTTTGCTTTTGTGCAAACAGTATGGGTTTTTCCAAATAGTACAGATTTTGAACACAGTCAAAACAACAGAATTTAAGTAATTAAAACATTTTGAAACCAACACTGTCCAATGTTTTCCCCACGTTGAGACAGGCCCAAACCATCCACCTATACTAGTCATGTTCAATTAATCAGGGTGTAATAGTGTGAGACTAATCACGGTGAGCTCGGTTGATCGCCCTATTACCGCGGGCACGGCTATTCGAATAGTTTTACTCTGATCAGAGGTGTACAACTGTACCCACAAGACACAGCCCCACGACACGGTCTTCCGTGTGTCGGAATACCACCATGGCACCCTGGAAAGGGAACGGTCATAGGACCTTTCGTATAACCCCCAACTAACCAAGCGAACCCCACCAATGTTTCGCCCCCACTCCCGGACCCTGGGAATGGGCAGCCCCCCCGAGTGCCTCGGTGAATCCGGCAGCCCAGCAACCCTTATACCTGGGCCGATTGAAACTCCATCCCGCTCACCCTTGCCGAGGGGTCCGTCAGCTAGGAGAGGCTACACTACAGGACCTACCTTATCCATTTCGGCTTGTGGTTTGCACGGTCATTCTCCTGAGGAGTCCCGTGAACCGGTCCTTAATTGCCATGGGCGTCGCTAACCAAAACCATAGCACCCACAGCCCACCATTTGTCATATTTTAATTATTAGTCCGGTTCACCTGAATTTCTAACCATTAATCCTCCGAACAGAAGTCCAGGAGAGACATATTAAGTGAGAATGACCCACTTAGTGAGCTAGTGAATCTAAGCCAGGCTAAGCACAACCTAGTCCTGAATCTAATCATATTATTTTCCCAAGTTTAATCAAAGGGTTTGGGGTGTCAAACCTGAGGCATAAACTAAGCATAAGGTGTACTATTTCCCATGAAATGACAGTATAAAAATACATGTAGTTTCATTGAATAAAACATGTGTTTTAGCAAAATGGGAGCAATATGATCAATAATATAGTATGACTTGCCTTGCTCTTCGGCTTGGGGGACTTCAACGACGACTTCAAAGTAAACCGGGACAGTGGAACTACCGGGATCTACACGACAAACAAGCACTTCAACAAAACAGGCTAAAAAGCTACTAAAACAGGGAACAAAACCATTTTTAATGGATTCTTGGCATTTTTATGAATTTAATGAAATTTGAATGGGCTAAAACGGAGGTCGGATTGAAAATATATGATTTTTAGAAGTTTTCTATTTTTTACTAAAACAGAAAAATCCTTAATTGATTTATTGCGTAAAAAACCCGGGGAAGGCGTCAGCGGCTAGGGCTGACGTGAGCGGCCGAGGGCTGACGTCAGCGGTCCGCAGGGAGCGGTGGTCCATGGTGGACCGGGTCCACGGCTGGACCGGGCGGTGCACCACGTGGTGCAGCGGTGGCGACCACGTGGCTTGCCATGTGGGCGGGGCGGATGGACAGTGCCGTCGGCCGAAGCCGATTGAACGGCCGAGAGGGAGGGCGCGGGTGCGGTCGGCCGGCGGCGGCGGGCCGGTGGCCGGAGGCCGGCCGGTGCCATTCGGGTGGTGGCGCGGGCGGCGAAGTGCCGCGGCTCACGCGCGAGCGAAACCACACGTACCCGCACACGGTGACGCGGATTGGACCGAGAGGAAAAGGGAAAAGCTCACTTGCGGGTCACCGGAGTTGGGGGAGACGACGGCGACGGCGGCGAGAGAGACGGTGGGAGCTCGTGGGGACGGGCGGCAAGGGAGGACGGATGCCGATGACGGAGAGGGAGGCGGCGGCGAAGATCGGAACGACTCGGGGCGACGGGAAATCAAGGCCGCAGTCCGGCGGCGAGCTCCGAAGCAAGGGCTCATGGTGTGGGTGCAAACGAGAGTGAGATCGGCTTGAGTGAAGGTGTGGGGAGGACGGCGAGGGTGCGGGGGTGCTTAAATATGTCGCGGGGAGATCGGCGGCGACCGGATAAGGGCAGAATTACTCGCCGACGCAAATTTGGGGGAAGTAATGGTCGGCGATGAGATCTTGGAGCGCGGGGAAGGCGGGCGCCGGGGCGGCCGGGGTCGGGGACAGCGG
Source organism: Oryza australiensis (assembly GCA_019925245.2). NCBI lineage: Eukaryota > Viridiplantae > Streptophyta > Magnoliopsida > Poales > Poaceae > Oryza > Oryza australiensis. The sequence continues at coordinate 3,631,422 of JAIFGZ020000436.1, forward strand.
CCTGATAGGCGGCCCCACCTGTCGACGTCCCGGGGCAAAAGGGGAGGCAAAATGGACTTATTTCCGAGCGCGCGGCTTAAAAGGGCAGTGGCCTTCGGCTGGCCCGTGAGCGAGGAGAGAGGGGCGCACATCGGCTGGGGATGGCCCGGTCGGCTGGGCTGATCGGCTGCAGGGGATTGGGCCGTTGGCTCGGGCCGGCGGCCCACAGCCGATTGGGCGGAAAAAGGACGGAGGAGAGAGAAAAAGATTTTTCCCAGGATTTATTAATTCCGATTTTGATTTTAATTGGATAAAAAATTATTTTTAGTGCTCTGAAAATTCCACTAAAAATCCTGTTAATGTATTTTGACATGTAGAATTTAAGAAAAATCCTACATTGTCATTTCCATTTAACATTTGGCTTTTAAAATTATTTATTCTTTCTAGTTAATTCTAACGATTTTCTTTTGGATTTTAAAAAGGGGAAAACACCTCAGGGTGTTACAATTTTGTCGATCAATGATTGAAGCTGCTTCTTGTCCTTCGGAGGTTGTATCGTCTTGATAGCGTTGATGCTTCTTGGTGTGCTTCAATTCCCCTCTCATGAACGAGAAACCCCAGAAATTGCCCGGCCGATACGCCGAACGCGTACTTCAACGGATTCATTTTTAGGCCATATTTTTGTGTCCGCTCTAAGACCTGCTTCAGATCGGCTATGTGGTTCTCCATCTCCCTGGATTTGACAACAACATCGTCAATATAGATCTCTACCAGGGAGCCGATCATATCGTGGAAGATATAATTCATGGCCCGTTGATATGTTGCCCCAACATTTTTCAGCCCAAACGTCATAACGACCCATTCATATAAGCCGATTGCTCCAGGACATTAAAAAGCAGTTCTGTGAATGTCCTCTTCGGCCATGAAGATTTCATTGTAACCTGCATTGCTATCCATAAAACTGATGATTTTGTGGCCTCATGCAGCGTCTACGAGCAAATCGGCTATAGGCATCGGGTATTCATCTTTGGGGTAGCCTTATTTAAGTCTCTGAAATCGATGCACACCCTAAGTTTGCCCTTTTTTTCAATACTGGGACAATGTTTGAGACCCACTCGGCGTATCGGCAAGGCCGAATGATTCCAGCATCATATAGCTGAGTTATTTCGGCTTTGCTCACATCATACATATCAGCTTTGAACCTCCTGGGAGGTTGTTTGAACGGCCGATAGCCTGCCTTGATAGGCAGTCGATGAACAACGATAGATTGGCTAAGACCAGGCATCTCGAAGTACTCCCAAGCAAAACAATCTTTATATTCTTTTAACAAATTAATAAGCTGGGATCTACAATGAGAGGATAACTTTTTGCTGATATACATCGGCCTAGGCCTTTCTCCAGAGCCTATGTCTATTTGCTCTAATTCGTCGGCCGACGTAAAACCCTGCCCAAGCTTGTCATCATCTTCGTCCATGGTGTCCATGTCATAGACGATCGAGCCCTCCACGACGTCTTGCTCAAAGCAGCAGCTGCGGCTCGTCGTCTCCAATCAGCTGTATGGCAGAATTGGACACTTTTATAGAATCGGCTTGCTAGATTTTCCCGGACAAACAATCAATGCCATCGATTTCCCAGAGTGGCAAATCGGCATTGGCAACGCTTACTGACCAGTCGGCTGGTACAATCTCTATCTTGTCGCCGTCCCATTGGAGCGGACACTTGTCACACCGGGTTTTTCCCTAATTTATTTAAATAATTTACCCGAAATAATCGAATTTCGAAATTAACCTGGAGTCAACCAATAATTTTAAAATGCAATTAATAAATGGAAACGACATGGTAGGATTTTTCTTGAGTTCTGCATGTCAAAATACGCTAACAGGATTTTTACTGAAATTTTAAAAGCACTCTAAGTATTTTTAATCAATTAAACAAGAAATCAGGAATTAATTAAGCCCCCAAAATCCTTTTTCAATTTTTCTTTTCTTTTCCGTACGGGCTGCACAGTACTCCCGCCCTTTTCCTTTGGGCGTCGGCCCGGCCCTCCTCGGCGCAAGCCTCCCGCGCGCGCGCCCGGTCGTGGGCCGAGGCCCGCAACGCCGCCGCAGCGCGCAAGTCCGCGGGCGTCCCTCCCCGCGAGTCACGACGGGTGGGCCCCGCTGTCGGGTTTCCGCCCCCGCGCCGGTCGGTTCGGCCGCCGCCGCCATGCGCGCCGCCGCTCCGCTCCTTTCCGTTTGAATCCGAGCCACGTCGGCCCGGGCCGGCCCAAGCTCGCGACGCCGTTTCCATCCCCGCAACCCCGCGCCCGATGGAAACCCTATCCGCGCGGAATCCGTCGCCGGTTGTTTTCCCCCTCTCTCTCCGATTCCGTGAACAACGGTGAAGAATCCGCGCCGTTTCCGTGTTTGTTTCGGCCCCGTTGTACCTCTATAAAACTCCCCGTCGCCGCCGAGCGTTCCCCTTTGTTTCCCCCTTGCACTAGCCCCAAATCCGCCGTCGCCATCGTCGTCGTCTCCGTCGCCGGTGAGTGCGCCGCCGCCATCTTCCTCTTTGGTTTCTCGGGCCTCCTCCCGAACCGCTCCCGCGCGCATCGTTCCTCCCTCCGCCGTGTTTTCCCGCACCCGCGGCACCCTCCGCCACCGTCGCCGGTGTCGCCGGAGGCCGGCCGGCAGCCGCGCGGCCATGGCCGGCGGGCGAGCTCGAGCCGCCGCCGCCCAAACCCTAACCCTAGCGCCGCTCCCTCTGCGCCGTCCGATCGCGATCGATCCGTCGCCGTTCGATCCGGTCACCGCACGCCCGATGGTTGCCGCGTGTCCGCCCTCGGTCGCCGCCCGAACCCTAACCCTAGCCGCGATCCGCACCGTCCGATCCTTCGGATCGGGCGGATCCGGCCGTCCCCGCGCGCAAGGCCGTCGCCGTCCGATCGCCGCCACCCCTCCCCGATGCGCGCCACGTGCCCGTTCTCTCCGCCGCCGCCGTGGACTCGGTCCACCGTGGACCGCGCCCCGCCGCTTGCGTCGGCCGCTTGCGCCCGGCGACGCAGCCCTACCGCTTGCGCCATGCTTGCATCACCCGGGGGCTTAATTGCACAATAAATCGTTTTAATCTTTTCTGTTTAGTTAAAAATCGCTTCTAAACTTCTAAAATTCATATCTTTTGAATCCGAGCTCCGTTTTAGCCCATTCAAATTTTATTAAATCCAGAAAAATGTCAAGAATCCATTAAAAATACTTTTCAGTGCTGTTTCAGTAGACTTTTAGGGTGTTTGTTGAGTGCTTTGTTTGTCGTGTAGATCCCGAGTTTTCCGGCGAGCCCGTTCTCTTCGAAGTAGTCGCCGAGGTTCCTCGTCTCCGAGCAAGGCAAGTCATACCTTACATTGACCATATTGTACCTATTTTATGTAAATATCTCTTTTTCCTTCAAATGCTGCATATGTTTTAGAATGTCATTTTATGGGATCATTATACCTATTGTACTCAACCGTAGGATTGTTTACCTTATACCATTGATAACTTGGGGTTCAATTTGACTAGATGTTAGCTTAAGGTTTGCTCAGTTATGCTTAGCGCAACTAGCTCACTTAAGGGAATCACACTAATCAAGTTTCATTACTGGAAGTTAACTCTCAGATGATGTTAAGTTATGAGCATGTCTCTAATAATATTGATTTATGAAAAAGGTGGGTCGTGAGCACATGGTTGGACTTTGGTTAGCGTGCTCATGACGATTAAGGACCGGTTCTCGGGAAACCCTGGAAGAAATGCCGTGCATACCACAAGCCAACATGGGTAATGGCTGGGTCTGTAGCGTAGCTGTCTCTAGTTAACGTATCCCAGAGAGGGTGGGTGTGATGGAGTTGGGTCGGCCCCGGTTTTAAGGGTTGATCAACTTCCGGATTCACCGCGGCACTAGAGGGGGCTGCCCATTGCCCGATGGGAATGGGGGCGAAACCTTGGTGTGGTACGATTGACTAGAGGGGGTTATGTGAAGGGTCCTGTCACAGTTCCTTTCCGGGGCATCATGGTGGTGCACCGGCGCACGGTAACGTGTTGTGGGATTGTGTCTTATGGGTACAGCTTGTACACCTCTCGATCGAGTAAAAACTATTCGAATAGCCGTGCCCACGGTTACGGGCGATCGACCGATTCACCTTGATTAGCCTCATTTATTTATTTGAATGAAATGTTGAAGCATGACTAGTGCAGGTGGATGGATGGGCCTGTTGCAACGTGGTTTGAGCGTTAGACAGTGTTTATTTAATCTTGCTTAAATATTACTGCTTTTTTCTTGTCTTTAAATATTGTTATTATATTCTCGCAAAGGCGTTTATGCAAATTGAGCCCTTAACCTTTCCTTGTTATTTATCTTGCATCATGTCCCCTTTTCCGGTGTGACTTGTTGAGTACGGTGGATGTACTCGCCTTGCTTCTTTTCCCCCTCGGTGCCGGAGGTTGAGATCGAGGTCTCGAGGAGGTGTAGGCTTGTTCTCGTCAAGGTTTAGCCGTGGAGTTGGTGTTCCGCTCGCTCGTGTCAAGTTTAGCTTAAGTCGTCTTTTTTTTCCTTTCCGCTGCATTTGTGTAACTCTTTTATATTGTTTCTAAGACGAGGATTCGTATTATCAATAACGTCGATTTGTGTACCTCGGCTGATGCCTGGACGAGGGTGTAATGCACAAATTAGCTGCAGAAATTCTGGTGTGAATTTCTGGGCGTGACAAGTTGGTATCAGAGCCTTCCTGCGACTGTAGGACAAGCCAACTGGAAACCTTAAGAGCCCTCTAATTCTTTTCATGTGCATATTTTGAAAAAAAAGGGGTGTTTTGAAAAGTGGAGTCAGTCTAGGGTTTAGGAATTGCGAAAATGGGATGTTGGTCGTGGGTTTTGAGCATGTTTTGATTTTCCCACTCCTTTGTTTCTATAGATGGCAGGTTCCCCAGCGACGCACTGCGGAAAAGGGATGACAGGCTTCGTTGCAGAGCTGGCGCGTATGGCCCTTGCAGTTGGATATCCCGAAGCACCGGAGTATACAACAGTTGCGCCTCTCAGTGGCGAGTTGCCCTACCGTGTTCGGTTGGAGGTTCACGGGTTCGTGGGAACGTGTCTTCCCAACATGGAGGTCACAGCTTCCGGAGGCACGTCAGATCACGCTTGTCAAGAAGCCGCCTACCTGATGTTAGCCAGGATGAGGGAGCTGCATGATGCTGACCTTCGCACCTCCTCCTACCGCTACCATCCCCGTCGAGGTAGTTCCTCAGAGGTCAGTGCATTCAAGTCTACGGCAGAGGAGAATGACTCTACCTTCGGCCACATGTGCACCGTGCTCAAAGGACTGGATCAGATGCACTCTGACCTACACAAGGCAACCAAAGAGCTGAACGACAAGAAGATGCTGAGGATCGCGTGACTGCAGGACGAAGTGGTTCGTCTGAAGAAGGAGGTAGCTGAGTTGAAGGGACTCCCGCCACCAGTTGGTGTCAGGCTCCGCACTACGCCTCGGAAGACCACCACCGCGCCTGTCCGTATCCAGCTGGCACCTCGGATTCCACCGCCTTCTCCAGCTCCACCCGCTCCAGTTCCAGCGCCGGTTCCAGTTCCTCCTGCTGCAGGTTCTGCCCTCACCTTTGCTCCAGCTTCGGCGAATCAAGGCGGAGGTGGCGTAATGGTTGGATCTCCGTCTCCGTAATTCAAGCTCGAGAATTCGGCTGAAGACATGGACTCCGAAGAGACTCGAGATTCCTCGGAGGGAAGAGGCGGGATCGGTTGGGCTACGGCAACCGATTCGAAGAGTCCAAGTCTCGAGGTGACGCTAGAGGACTCCAGGAGCCGTTCGGAAGAATGGGGATCTTCTGAAGGAAGCAGTTTCGACTCCTCGTCTCGTGGATCGTTTTAGTTGCCCTCCTTAGTTTTGCCGTTTAACTTAGTTTGTCTTCTTGGTAGTTCTTTGTGTGTTAGGGCGTGTGTGGGATAGCCGGCGATCGATATCAAGTGTGATATGACTGACCAATTAAGGATGTTTGGTGTTTTTCCTTGTTTTTAGTCAAGATCGAACAATGCATTTGAATTCAAATAATAAAGATTAGCTCTAAGTCTGCTGTTTTTCTTCTTTTCTCTCTCTCTTGGTCGGTCGTCTCCTTCGATGGTGAACACCGGGACCGGCGGGCGAACACAACAATGGGCGTCAGGTGCCAACAACCACGAGGCTCACGACGTCAATGGCAATGCTCCTCCACCGCCACCCGAGAACCCCACCATTGCTCAAGTGCTCGCGTCACGGACACGAGATGATGGCTGCAATGATGCAGCAAATGCAACAACAACATCATCGGATGCAACGCGAGTGCTGCAACAAATGCGAAAAGCGAACAATCGCTTGCCGCCCCACCACCCCACCAAGTTGCCGAGTTCCTTCGTGTCCGACCGTCGACCTTCTCCAGCACCACTAATCCCATGGAGGCTAATGATTGGCTTCATGCCATAGAGAAGAAGTTAGACCTCTTGCGGTGCACGGATCGGAGAAAGTCTCGTTTGCCACTCATCGATTCATGTGGTCCTCGCTTCACTTGGTGGGACAACTACTTGGTCACTCGCCGCGGAGCAGCAGATTACGGGAAGAGTTTTCGTCGATTTGGACCGCACACATTCCTGCGGGAATAGTTGCACCGAAAAGCGTGAGTTCGTTCTCTTGAGCAGGGTAACATCGATCGAGTATCCGCACGAGTTCAATCGTCTTGCCCGTTATGCCCCGAAGATGTGCGCACCGATGCGAAAGGCGGGAAAAGTTTTTGGCTGGTTTGGATGATGAACTCACGGACAAGCTTATCTCAGGAGAATATGCTAACTTTGAGAAGTTGGTTGACAAGGCCATTCGACGGAAGATCGCGCAACAAGATGATCAAGAAGAGAAAGGTATTCCGCCCCGACCTCCTCAACAGCAGGGAAATCAGCAGAGGCCGCGTTTCGTGCCTGGCAGTCAGGGTGGACCTACCACCATGATTGTTCGTCAGCATCGACCTTATCACCCACGAAATTTCCAACCGGCAAGTAGTGGCGGTGGTCAACAACAAGATACTCCAGCCCCGCGCCTCCAACGGCGCCATCCAAAGGCCAACCATGACCACCACCTCCAAGGAAGGACTCTGGAGGAAAGCCAGGGGTCTGCTTCAACTGTGGTGATCCCGGGCATTTTGCAGACAAGTGTCCAAAGCCAAGACGCACTGGGCCAAGGTTCATCCAGGCTCGAGTCAACCATGCGTCCGCCGAGGAAGCAGCGCTCCCGAAGTTATACTGGTATGTTTCCCGTAAACTATACTCCCGCCACGTATTATTTGATTCGGCGCTACACATTCATTTATCTCAAAGCAATTTGTTGGGGCACATGGGTTGTCAGTAGTGGGACTTAAGATACCTATGCGGGTTCAAACCCCCGGAAACCACTTGGAGATCACTCAGTTTTGTCCCTCAGTGACCATAGAAATCCAAGGATCTATGTTTCTAGCCAACCTCATCCTCCTTCAGTCCAAAGGCATAGATGTCATCCTTGGGATGGATTGGTTGTCCATGACGAAGGGAGTAATTGACTGCGCTAGTCGCACCATTACTTTAATCAATACGAAAGGAGAAAGAATTGTTTTTCGCTCTCCCATGCAAGTCAAGCCCGTAGCAAGTTTGAATCATGTTTCCACCGGGGAATCGTCCGAAATGGCGGCAGAAATCCCTGTGAAGTTTGAGGATATTCCCATCGTCAGAGAATACCCTGAAGTTTTCCTCGAAGACCTAACTCAGATGCCGCCAGCAAGGGAAATTGAATTCCGGATTGATCTAGTACCCGGGACCGCCCCAATACACAAGAGGCCGTATAGGATGGGAGCCAACGAGTTGGCCGAAGTAAAGAAGCAAGTGGATGAACAGTTGCAAAAAGGGTATATTCGCCCGAGCACGTCGCCTTGGGGTGCTCCGGTGATTTTCGTGGAAAAGAAAGACAAGACCAAGAGAATGTGTGTCGACTATCGCGCACTCAATGAGGTTACTATCAAGAACAAGTATCCCCTACCACGGATTGATGATTTATTCGATCAACTCAAAGGGGCCAAGGTATTTTCCAAGATAGACCTGCGATTGGGCTATCACCAGTTGAGGATTCGGGAAGAGGACATTCCCAAGACCGCCTTCACCACTGTGTATGGCCTGTACGAGTGTACGGTCATGTTGTTTGGGTTAACCAATGCACCGGCTTTCTTTATGAATCTGATGAACAAGGTGTTTATGGAGTTCTTGGATAAATTTGTGGTGGTGTTCATTGACGACATTTTGGTCTACTCTAAGTCGGAGGAAGATCATGAGCAACATCTTCGGATAGTACTCGAGAAGTTGAGAGACCATCAACTCTACGCCAAGTTTAGCAAGTGTGCTTTCGGTTAAAGGAGGTACGGTTCCTCGGCCACATTGTGAATGCCCAAGGAGTAGCCGTGGATCCAGCAAATGTGGAATCGGTTACCAAGTGGACCCCGCCTAAAACGGTTACGCAGATCCGAAGTTTCCTTGGACTTGCAGGTTACTACCGCCGCTTCATTGAGAACTTCTCCAAAATCGCCAAGCCGATGACTCAACCGTTGAAGAAAGATGAGAAGTTTAAGTGGTCGGCAGAATGCAACAAGAGTTTTGAAGAGCTCAAGAGGAAGTTGGTGTCTGCACCAGTGTTGACACTGCCCGACCCAGCAAAGGACTTCCAAGTTTATTATGATGCATCTCGCCAAGGGTTGGGATGTGTGTTGATGCAAGAAGGCAAAGTGGTCGCATACGCATCTCGTCAATTGCGCCCACACGAAAACAACTCCCCACTCATGATCTGGAGTTATCCGCAGTGGTTCATGCACTGAAGATCTGGCGACACTACCTAATTGGTAACCGTTGTGAAGTATATACGGATCATAAAAGTCTTAAGTACATTTTCACCCAACCGGATTTAAACCTCCGACAGAGAAGATGGTTGGAACTGATCAAAGATTATGATTTAGGGATACATTACCATCCCGGCAAAGCTAATGTGGTTGCGGATGCACTAAGCCGAAAGAGTTACTGCACCACCCTCAGGGTTGAAGGAATGTGTGACCAGTTGCAGCAGGAATTCGAGAATCTAAATCTACGAGTGGTGGATTTTGGTTTTGTGGCTGCTCTAGAAGCCCAATCCACTCTCATTGATCAAATTCGGGCTGCTCAGGCATCGGATCCCGAGATGGCCGAACTCAAGAAGAACATGAGAGTCGGAAAAGCTCGTGGTTTTACGGAAGACGAACACGACACAATCTGGATGGGAAAGAGATTGTGTGTGCCAGAAGACAAGGATTTGAAAAAGATGATCCTTACGGAAGCTCACCAGACCCAATACTCAATTCACCCGGGCAGTACAAAGATGTATCAAGATCTTAAAGAAAAGTTTTGGTGGGTCAGTATGAGGAGGGAGATAGCTGAGTTTGTTGCACTTTGTGATGTTTGTCGGCGGGTGAAGGCGAACATCAATGGCTCGCCGGACGTTGCAACCACTTGATTCCGAATGGAAATGGGAAGAAATTGGAATGGATTTCATCACGGGTTTACCCCGCACCACGTCAGGATATGACTCAATTTGGGTCGTGGTGGACCGACTCACCAAGGTGGCCCACTTCATACCAGTACATACTACATACTCAGGGAAGAAGCTAGCAGAGCTTTATCTCGCAAGGATCATGTGTTTGCATGGCGTGCCTAGGAAGATCGTGTCCGATAGGGGAAGTCAGTTTACTTCCAAGTTCTGGAAGAAGTTGCAAGAAGAGCTCGGTACCCGGTTGAATTTTAGCACGGCCTATCATCCGCAAACGGATGGTCAAACTGAGAGAGTGAATCAGATTTTGGAAGACATGCTGAGAGCATGCGCGCTCGATTTTCGAAAAGTGTGGGACAAAAGCTTGCCCTATGCAGAATTCTCTTACAACAACAGTTATCAGGCCAACATTCAAATGGCACCATATGAAGCACTGTATGGACGGAAATGCCGCACACCCCTATTCTGGGATTAGACGGGTGAGCACCAGTTGTTTGGCACAGAAGTAATAAGTGAAGTAGAGGAAAAGGTCCGAGCGATTCGGGAAAGGTTGAAGATTGCGCAGTCCCGACAGAAGAGCTACGCAGATAATCGTCGAAGAGATCTCGCTTTTGAAGCAGGAGATTTTGTGTATCTTCGCGTTACACCACTCCGGGGAGTACACCGTTTCCAAACAAAAGGTAAGTTGGCACCACGTTTTGTGGGACCATACAGGATTCGGGAACGTCGAGGAGAAGTGGCCTATCAGCTGGTGCTTCCCTCCAACATGACTGGTATTCACGACGTGTTTCATGTGTCCCAGTTAAAGAAGTGTTTGAGGGTACCAGAAGAACAGGCGAGTCCGGACCAGATCGAAATCCAAGAGGACTTAACCTATGTAGAGAGACCAGCACGTATCCTTGAGGTCAGTGAGAGAAGGACTCAGAACAAGGTTATCAGGTTTTGCAAGGTTCAATGGACTCATCACTCCGAGGAAGAAGCCACTTGGGAACGAGAAGATGAGCTAAAGGCCGCGCACCCGCACCTTTTCGCCACTACCTCCGAATCTCGGGGTCGAGATTCCGTTTAAGGGGGGTAGGTTGTCACACCCTGGGTTTTTCCCTAATTCATTTAAATAATTTACCCTGAAATAATCGGAATTTCTGAAATTAACCTGGAGTCAACCAATAATTTTAAAATGCAATTAATAAATGGAAACGACATGGTAGGATTTTTCTTGAATTCTGCATGTCAAAATACGCTAACAGGATTTTTACTGAAATTTTTAGAGCACTCTAAGTATTTTTAATCAATTAAACAAGAAATCAGGAATTAATTAAGCCCCCAAAATCCTTTTTCCCTTTTTCTTTTCTTTTCCGTACGGGCTGCACAATACTCCCGCCCTTTTCCTTTGGGCCGTTGGCCCGGTCCCCTCCCCGGCCCAAGCCGCCCGCGCGCGCGCCCCGGTCGTGGGCCGAGGCCCGCAACGCCCGCCGCAGCGCGCAAGTCCGCGGGGCGTCCCTCGCCCGCGAGTCACTGACGGGTGGGCCCCGCCTGTCAGGGTTCCCGTCCTCGCGCCCGGTCGGTCCGGCCGCCGCCCGCCATGCGCGCCGCCGCTCCGCTCCTTTCCGTTTGAATCCGAGCCACGTCGGCCCCGGGCCGGGCCCAAGCTCGCGACGCCGTTTCCATCCCCGCAACCCCCGCGCCCGATGGAAACCCTATCCGCGCGGAATCCGTCGCCGGTTGTTTTCCCCCTCTCTCTCCGATTCCGTGAACAACGGCGAAGAATCCGCGCTGTTTCCGTGTTTGTTTCGGCCTCGTTGTACCTCTATAAAACTCCCCCGTCGCCGCCGCACATTCCCCTTTGTTTCCCCCTTGCGCTAGCCCCAAATCCGCCATCGCCATCGTCGTCGTCTCCGTCGCCGGTGAGTGCGCCGCCGCCCTCTTCCTCTTCGGTTTCTCAGGCCTCCTCCCGAACCGCTCCCGCGCGCATCGTTTCGCCCTCCGCCGTGTTTTCCCACACCCGCGGCACCCTCCGCCGCCGTCGCCGGTGTCGCCGGAGGCCGGCCGGCCGCCGCGCGGCCATGGCCGGCGGCGAGCTCGAGCCGCCGCCGCCCAAACCCTAAGCCTCGCGCCGCTCCCTCTACGCCGTCCGATCTTTCGGATCGGGCGGATCCGCACCGTCCGATCACGATCGATCCGTCGCCGTTCGATCCGGTCACCGCACGCCCGATGGTTGCCGCGTGTCCGCCCTCGGCCGCCGCCCGAACCCTAACCCGAGCCGCGATCCGCACCGTCCGATCCTTCGGATCGGGCGGATCCGGCCGTCCCTCGCGCGCAAAGCTGCCGCCGTCCGATCGCCGCCACCCTCCCCGATGCGCGCCACGTGCCCGCTTCTCTCCGCCGCCGCCGTGGACTCGGTCCACCGTGGACCACGCCCGCCGCTTGCTGCGCGCCGCTTGTGCCGCGACGTCAGCCCTACCGCTTGCGCCATGCTTGCGTCACCCGGGGGCTTAATTGCGCAATAAATCGTTTTAATCTTTTCTGTTTAGTTAAAAATCGCTTTTAAACTTCTAAAATTCATATCTTTTGAATCCGAGCTCCATTTTAGCCCATTCAAATTTCATTAAATCCAGAAAAATGTCAAGAATCCATTAAAAATACTTTTCAGTGCTGTTTCAGTAGACTTTTTAGGGTGTTTGTTGAGTGCTTTGTTTGTCGTGTAGATCCCGAGTTTTCCGGCGAGCCCGTTCTCTTCGAAGTAGTCGCCGAGGTTCCTCAGTCTCCAGAGCAAGGCAAGTCATACCTTACATTGACCATATTGTACCTATTTTATGTAAATATCTCTTTTTCCTTCAAATGCTGCTTATGTTTTAGAATGTCATTTTATGGGATCATTATACCTATTGTACTCAACCGTAGGATTGTTTACCTTATACCATTGATAACTTGGGGTTCAATTTGACTAGATGTTAGCTTAAGGTTTGCTCAGTTATGCTTAGCGCAACTAGCTCACTTAAGGGAATCACACTAATCAAGTTTCATTACTGGAAGTTAACTCTCAGATGATGTTAAGTTATGAGCATGTCTCTAGTAATATTGATTTATGAAAAAGGTGGGTCGTGAGCACATGGTTGGACTTTGGTTAGCGTGCTCATGACGATTAAGGACCGGTTCTCAGGAAACCCTGGAAGAAATGCCGTGCATACCACAAGCCAACATGGGTAATGGCTGGGTCTGTAGCGTAGCTGTCTCTAGTTAACGTATCCCAGAGAGGGTGGGTGTGATGGAGTTGGGTCGGCCCCGGTTTTAAGGGTTGATCAACTTCCGGATTCACCGCGGCACTAGAGGGGGCTGCCCATTGCCCGATGGGAATGGGGGCGAAACCTTGGTGTGGTACGATTGACTAGAGGGGGTTATGTGAAGGGTCCTGTCACAGTTCCTTTCCGGGGCATCATGGTGGTGCACCGGCGCACGGTAACGTGTTGTGGGATTGTGTCTTATGGGTACAGTTGTACACCTCTGATCAGAGTAAAAACTATTCGAATAGCCGTGCCCACGGTTACGGGCGATCGACCAGATTCACCTTGATTAGCCTCGTTTATTTATTTGAATGAAATGTTGAAGCATGACTAGTGCAGGTGGATGGATGGGCCTGTTGCAACGTGGTTTGAGCGTTGGACAGTGTTTATTTAATACCGCTTAAATATTACGCTGTTTTCTTGTCTTCAAATATTGTTATTATATTCTCGCAAAGGCGTTTATGCAAATTGAGCCCTTAACCTTTCCTTGTTATTTATCTTGCATCATGTCCCCTTTTGGTGTGACTTGTTGAGTACGGTGGATGTACTCAGCCTTGCTTCTTTTCCCCTCGGTGCGAGGTTGAGATCGAGGTCTCCGAGGAGGTGTAGGCTTGTTCTCGTCAAGGTTTAGCCGTGGAGTTGGTGTTCCGCTTCGCTCGTGTCAAGTTTAGCTTAAGTCGTCTTTTTTTCCTTTCCGCTGCATTTGTGTAACTCTTTTATATTGTTTCTAAGACGAGGATTCTGTATTATCAATAACGTCGATTTGTGTACCTCGGCTGATGCCTGGACGAGGGTGTAATGCACAAATTAGCTGCAGAAATTCTGGTGTGAATTTCTGGGCGTGACAACACTAGTGCACGGTGGAAGGGTCACAACAGTTGGCATGTATCCAGTCCCTCCCAAGCAGCAGGCTGTAAGAGCCCTTCCCATTGATGACAAAAAAGGTTGTGGGCATGGTCTTGTTGCCGACGGTCAGCACAACATTCAACACGTCCTTGGTCTCTGATGGGTTGCCACCGAAGTCCTTTAGTACCATGTTAGTCTTGATTAGGTCTTCGGCTCCCTTTCCCAATTTCCTGAATGTTGCATAGGGCATAAGGTTTACTGTTGCTCCCTCATCCACTAGCATCTTTGACATCGGCTTGCCGTTGACGAAACCTTTTATATACAGCGGCTTGAGATGCCGATTTTCGGTCCCCTCTGGCTTGTCGAAAATGCTTGATCCTGGGACAGTGCTAGTTTGACCAAGGCATCCTCGATATTGTCTGCATCGGCCTTTGGAGCACCGAATTCGGCTAGCAATATGAATACCATATTGACTGATGCAGAGATTTTGCCTTTCCCTTTGGCTGCCCTTCTGGCTTGATCGGCTGAACTCTCTCTGGTCTGTTCCTCGTCGGCCGTGGCAATTTTTTTTGGGGAACCATCGCCTTTTGATTTTACCCAGCCAACGGCGTTATTCATCGATCATCTGTCGAACTTCTTCTTCCCTTCCTTCACGCTTTAGCCTTTGAATTCTTCGTTTCTGCGTTTTGGTGAAGAGGTCAGAGGGGCACCATTGGGGGTTGGCCGATTCTTCATCATCGGCTTCTCCTTTGTCGTAGTAGTCATCGTTCTCGTCTTCGTCGAAGAAGTCTTAATGGATCGGTCCTAGCCGATTGTGAATGGACTGCCGGTGCCGGTGAGCTGTATGGCCCTTGGGACGAACTGAGTTGGGTTGGTGATTGGTGGGCTTCTGTGCTAGTCCTCGCGGTAATCGCTGCAGGCCGGGCAATTATCCAGTGTCAGCAGCCTCATTCCGGTTTCCCAGCAGTGCCTGAAAAATTCGCAATGCCAATGAGGGTCGGCACCGCTATGATTCCCGTCGTACCGGTGGCCTTGCGTCTCTGGCTCTTGCCGATGAAATCTTTCAAACCGAGCCTCTTCTTCCCGCCAGGATTGCTATTGGGAGCGACGTCGGCTGTTTGTGTTGATCGGCCGTCGATCAGCCGATCGGGCAATGGGACGCACCATGTTGATTGGCGCGGCTTGGCTTCCAGTCGGCTTGCCCTCTGTTTTGACCCCTTTTAATGTCTTGGCTAAGCTGTACGTCATTCTGCGCTGCCGATCAGCTTGCCTGGGGCCAGCGCAACCATATTGACCGGGAAAGGGTTGTTGTCTACGTTCATCGGCCGAGTAGAATCGGCAAACTTGAGTTTCCCGGCCTCTATTTCCGACTGGATCTGCAGCCTGAAGACTTTACAATCGTTAGTGGTATGGGATGTAGAGTTGTGCCACTTGTAGTACTTTTTCTTCTTTAGTTCATCAGCCGATGGGATCACATGGTTCTCGGGAAGCTGGATCTGCTTCTCCTTGAGCAATAAATTGAAGATCCTATCGGCCTTGGTGATGTCAAAATCATATTTCTCCTCTTTGGTCGTCTTCTGCAGCCATTGAGAGACGATAGCCTTTTTATTCTTGGCCCATTCGGCTGTCGCCACCTCTGCGTCATCGTCGCTAGGATCGGAGTCTGATTCAACGATGACTTGAGTTATGTTCTTGATGGCCTTCCTGGTGTCTTGAAACCTCTGCTCATGGGCCGTCACCATCTGCACAAGATGCGCCAAGCTGTCGAAGTCTTGAGCGGAGAAGCGCTCGCGGATCGGTGCGATCAGGCCGTGGAAGGCCAAATCGGCTAGCTGGGCGTCCGACTGCACCAGGCTGTAGCATCGGTTCCTCATCTCTCTGAAGCGTTGAATGTAGTCCTGAACCGACTCATTGTGCTTCTGCCTGATACTGGTGAGGTCCGACAACTTCATTTCATGGTTGCCGGTGTAGAAGTAGCTATGGAATTGTTTTTTGAGATTGGCCCAGCTCTGAATTGAGTTGTAAGGCAATGAAGAGAACCATGCGAAGGCCGATCCCGAAAGAGACAAGGGGAACAATCGAACTCTCAAGGCATCTGTAGCCGAAGCTTCACCACACTGCGCCAAGAATCGGCTCACATGCTCGTAGGTTGAGACGTTGTCCTACCCCGAGAATTTCAAAAATTCCTGTAATATCTAGATCTATCTCACCGTCAGATGGTTTCTCTCGGGAGACAATAGCCAATAGAGCTAGATCTAGATGTTGAACCATGTTATATGTTGTATCCACCGTCTCAAGGGGTTTGCATCGGTTAATATAGATCTAGTATTTCTTTTGGTACTTAATGCTGCATCACCATGACCTATTAAGTCGCTTTTAGAATTATTAAGATCTATTCGGCTAGATGTCTATCATTAGAGATAGTGCCAGGGTTTCAGCCGGCCTTATCTGTTTTAATTATCTTTTAGCATTATTTACTATTAGATATATTAAAGCCGCCTCTGATATTAAGATCTAAATCTGGTTAAATGCCTTAAACCGGTATCAATCTGTTGGCATCAGCCGGTAGCTGATTGATCTAGGTTAAGCGCATTTAGTTTAGATTAATATCTTTTCATAAGACGTATCGGTGTACTAGCCGATTCACGTTAGATTTGAAGCATCGGCTAGGTTATAAACACATATATTTATTATCCTAACGTATATTTAGATTAAGTGGTTTACACTGTCTCGGCATAGCCGATCTATCCCAATCACTTAGTTTAAATATGCTTTGGGATAGCAATTATATGTAAATTGGTTCCCTGAGTCGATCCGGTAGAATCTAACCTTAACCTTAACGCATGTATCTGTTTATTTCTTGTTGGTTAGCAGATCAAATCAACTGGCATGCCTAGTTCATCAAAGGTAGCCAAGGACGGACCAGCACTGGAGTTAAGCAGATCTCCCAAGCCAGCGCGTGGGAAAGATTTCTCATCAACAGGTGTACCTCTCCCTTGGGATTCTATTGCCGCTCCTAGGGGTCCGTGACCTTGTGGACCCACTAGTTGTCACCGACGGTGTTCCATCGTTCTCCGACATCCTCTAAATAGATTGCAATATCGTAAAATAAAAAAAATTAATTTAATCAAGGAAAAGAGGAATTGGAAATAAATAAAGAAGAATAGGAGGAGACGAAAAAATTCAATAATTTGTCGCATGTCAAAATTCTCGAACTTTTTGAAAGTATGTTTGGAAGGGATGAGACAGGGAGGACCATAAATATTTGAAAGTATTTTTGAAAGAGATGAGAAAGGGAGGACAAAGGGAGGATTATAAATATTTGAAAGTTTTTTTGAAAGAGATGAGAAAGGGAGAAAAATAAATCTTTGAATTTATTTATAAATCTATGAAATTGCTTTTAAAGCTTTTCCAAACTAAGTATATTAACTTCCTTGTTTAACCATGCAATTATAAACCAAATATAAATCCTATCCAAACATATCTTTGCAACCATAGCTTTGCATGAATCCTATCCAAACATAGCTTTGCAACATTCACTGTCCAAACATAGCTTAACAGTCTCATTATACAAAATTCAGTGACGGCCTCGGGGACGACGGCAACGGGCTCGGGAGGGCGCAAGGGACGGTGGTGAAGTGCTCTGCAGACAGCAACGAGGCTAGGGTTCCCAGTGAGAGTGAGGGACTTAGAAAATTTTTGGCGCTATGTATAGATTTGGAACAACATCGGTGACGGGCTTTACATTAAGCCCGATTGAGATTAATCATCTCAATCGGGCCTAATGTAAAGCCCGTCGTGGATGATGTCTAGTTCGGCGCCCAAACGGCCAATGGAAAAAAATTATCCGTATCGGGCTAGATATAAGGCCCGTCACGGATGACTCATCGGTGACGGGCCTTAACTTGAAGCCTGATTAGTGAATTAACCATCTTTGTCGGAATGAAATTAGGGCCTGTCACCGATGAGTCATCCATGACGGGCTTTAAGTTTCAACCCGATAAGTTTGTTAATCATCTCTGTCGGGCTCAAAGTTTAAGCCCGTTTGCTTTGGTCGTCTTCCCTATCGGTCAATTACATAAAGCCCGTCACCGATACAATTTTTCCACTTGTATTTATTTATGTCACTGAATAATATTCAATATTATAGCAAATCACTACTGTTTTCATATAATTCACTGTATAAAGTACACCAATTTATTTAAGCCAGTAAATAAATCTCTAAATTAACTTTCAACCTTTGAATTACTATTTTCATATAATTCACTGTATAGTTCAGTAAAGTTCACTAATTTATTTAAGCCAATAAATAAATCTCCAAATTAACTAAATTCAACCTTTGAATTACTATTTTTCATATAATTCATTGTATAAGTAAAGTTCACTAATTTAGTTAAGCCAGTAAATAAATCTTCGAATTAACTATTTCAACCTTTGAATTACTATTTAAGCCACTAGATAAAGTTCACTAAAGTTAAAAATTTATTTACACAAAAGTCTTGTTAGTACAAAATACTTCATTCATTACAACAAATAGCAAAACAAATAAGTACAAAGTCATCAATCACAAGGTTATGCCTTCCATATGATCTGAGCGAGCATATGCCACATCCTCTTGAGGATCATTGTCAAGGTCGATGTGAGGTCTGACATGAAGATTCTAATTGTATTCTTCTTCATCAACGATGTTGTCAACCCCGAAAATTCAGCGCTTGCCATCCCTGACGATGTGCATCTTCTTGTTTGCAGGGTCTTTTATGTAGAATATATGCTCGACCTGTTTCGTAAGCACGAATGGTTCATCGACGTATCCAACCTTGGATAGATCTATTAAAGTGAAACCTTCATTGTCGACTTTGACACCGGTGTGTATATTCACCAAACGGCATTGAAACAGAGGGACTTTAAATCTCATGTAGTTCAGCTCCCAGATCTGTTCAATGCGGCCGTAGTATGTGCTGGACCCAACTTGATCCTGGATTGCATCTATACAAACTCCGCTATTTTGCACTGTGCTTTTGTCATCTTGTTGTGCGGTGTAAAACGTGTAACCGTTGATATTGTATCCTTGCCGTATGTCTATCTCCCAACACGGTCCCATCACCAACAACCGTACTACCTCAGTTTAAGGTTCTGTCGACGTTGTAATACGCTTCTTGAACCATTCGTTGAACCTGGAGTTATGTTCTCTGTTAATCCATGTGTCCGATCACCCCAAGTTGTCCTGTCGGATTCCACTAAATGCTCCTCAAAGTATGGGGCAACTTCAGCCATATGTTGGAGCACAACGAAATGAGCCTGCGAATACGAGGCTCGATCAGGCACAACTCTTTTCCTGCCTATTTGTGCCAGCGCCTGCCAACCTTTCTTCGTGACGAGACGCTGGTACTACGATAGGATCGACCTCGGCCATATAAGCAACGCAAAATTAAATAACTTCTTCGGTCGTGTAACCTTCAATGATGCTCCCCTCTTGTTTTGCTCTGTTTCTCATGTAAGATTTTAGAAGTCCCTGTACCTCTCGAACGGATACATTTCTCTTAGAAATGCAGGGCCACATAATTTTGTTTGCTTCATGAGATGTACAGGGAGATGAGTCATGATACCAAAGAAAGACAGAGGAAAAAACATCTCCATGTGACAGAGGGTATTGACAATATCAGTCTGCAATCTGTCTAGGTCTTCAGGATCTATAACCTTCTAACTGATTGCATTGAAGAAGTCACACAGATGTTGGATCATGTGGCGGGCTTTGGGTAGTAGAATGCCTCTGATAGCAATTGGCAAGATTTGCGTGATGAGCACGTGGCACTTGTGAGACTTCATTCCAACCAGTTTTAGCTCGTCCAATTTAACGTACTTACTTATCCATGCTGAATAGCCTGATGGAACTTTGATATCTCTAAGGCATGATAGCATTGCGGTCTTCTCATCCTTGGACAATGTATGGCAAGCTGGAGGGAGGTACACTCTGCCTGTCTCTGCATCTTTTACACGCAGGAGTTCACTGCGAATATTCATTTCCTGTAGATCAAGGCAGGCATTCAACCCGTCCTTTGTCTTCCCAGGAATATTCAGCAATAGCCCTACTAGACTCTCACACACATTCTTCTCAACGTGCATCAGATCAATGCAATGACAGACCTCGATATCTTTCCAGCAAGAAAGTTGCCAAAATATGAATTTTTTTCTTCCACATATGCTTGTCCGTTGCCTTACTTCGTTTTCTTTTTTTGCCAAACTCATTATTTAGGTCCTTGACCATGTTGTGGACCTGATCTCCGGACAGATGCTTGGGTGCAATCTGAAGTTCCCTCTTACCGTTGAAAAGTTTCTTTTTCCTTCTAAAAGCGTGTTGGAGGGGGAGCCATCTCCTATGACCCATGTAAACCATCTTTCTGGATTAATCCAGCCACCTACTGCGTGTATGTTCCATACAGTCGGAGTAGGCCTTCTTTCCTTTCACAGTTTGTCCAGAAAGATTACCCAGTGCGGGATAGTCATTAATGGTGCAGAACAATAGAACGCGTAGGTTGAAGTTCTCCTAGCTGTACGCATCCCAAGTTTCCACACCTTCCTTCCAGAGAGTCTCAAGGTCATCGATCACAGGCTCCAAGAACACATCAATGTCATTGTCGGGCTGTTTCGGTCCTTAGATTGACAGACATAGCATAATATATTTCCTTTTGAAGCACAACCATGGAGGTAGGTTATAGCTTGCTATCAAAATTGGCCATGTGCTATGAGAACTCCTTATATCTCCAAAAGGATTCATGCCATCCGTACACAAACATACTCTCATGTTTCTAGGGTCGGCTGCGAAATCTGGGTATTTTTGATCAATATTCCTCCATTGAATGGAATCTGTGGGGTGTCTTAGCATACCATCGTTCCTCCTCTTCGTGGCATGCCAGCGTACTAACTTTGCTTCATTGGGGTTGGCAAATATTCTCTTGAAACGATTTATGATAGGTAGGTAGCACACGACCTTCACCGGACCACCCCGCATTGACTTCATTCCTTCATCAACACTTTTTGTTCTCTTGTATCGAGAAGTCTTGCAAACAGGACAAGCATCTAGGTCCGCATATTGCTTGTGATACAGTATGCAGTCGTTTGGACAAGTGTGAATTCTACGGACCTCTAACCCCAGAGGACACAAAACCTATTTTGCTTCATGTGTCGTCTCGGACAGTGTGTTCTCATCTGGAAGCATGCTCTTCAAAATTCCCAAAAGCTGTGTGAAACTCTTGTCTATCCATCCACTGCTTGCCTTCAGCTTCATTAGCTCCAAGGTAGCTGACAATTTTGTGTGTTTTGCCTTGCATCCGGCGTATAGAGGCTTCTCCGAGTCACTGACCAACCTGCTGAACTTCAGGGAATTTCGAAAAACAATTCCACATCTATTTCTACACCGGCAACCATGAGATGAAGCTGTCGAACCTAACAAGCATTAGGCAGAAGTATGAGGAGTCGGTTCAGGACTACATTCAAAGATTCAGAGAGATGAGGAACTGCTATTATACCCTGGTGCTATCCGATTCCCAGTTAGCCGATTTGGCTTTTCATGGACTGCTACCGCCAATCCATGAAACGTTTTCGGCTCAAGACTTCGATAGCTTGGCCCATCTAGCACAGAGGGTGACGGCCCACGAGCAAAGGTTTCAGGAATCAAGGAAGGCCATCAAGAAGGTTGCCCACGTCATTGTCGAGGCTTACTCAGAAACAAGTGACGATGACGCAGAAGTCGCAGCAGCCGAATGGACCAAGAATAAAAAGGCCATCGTCTGCCAATGGCTGCTGAAAACGGCTAAGGAGGAAAAGTACGATTTTGACATCACCAAAGTCGATAGGATCTTCGACTTATTGCTTAAAAAGAAGCAAATTCAGCTTCCGACCAACCACACGATCCCATCGGCTGAAGAGCTCAAAAAGAAGAAGTACTGCAAGTGGCACAACTCCACCTCCCATAGCATTAACGACTGTAAAGTTTTCAGGCAACAAATCCAGTCGGCTATTGAGGCCGGGAAGTTGAAGTTCGCCGATTCACCTCGGCCAATGAAAGTCGATGGCAATCCCTTCTCAGTCAACATGGTTCAGGCCGGCCCCAGGTGAGCTGATCGGCAGAACAGAGTAACGTACAGCTTAGCCGAAGCTCTCAAAGGGGTTAAGACCGAAAAGAAATCGGCTGGAGATCAAGCTGCACCAGTCAACATGGTGCATTCCACCGGCCCATCGGTCGATCGGCGACCCAGGCGCATGGACCCCATGCCCCGTTTTCAACAACGCTTTCTCAAGGAAGAGGAGTCCCGGCGCGGCAAGCCTTACGTCAGGGAACCTGAGGTCAGGGGACTCCAGTTCGTTAGAAACCATAGTGATGGCGACCCGCACTGGCACTATGAGTTTTTCCGATTTTGCTGGGAATAGGGGATGAAGCTGCCAACGATAGACAACTTCCCGGCCTGGAGCGAATATCGTGAAGAGGAATACAGGGATCCGCCGATGCAAAACCCTGCCCAATTCATCCCCAGGGCCGTGCAGCTTAACCAGAGGCAGCATCCGTACATGATTGGCTTGGGCCGATCCACCAAGACTTCTTCAAAGACGAAAATGAATACTACGAAGAAGAAGCCAAAAATGAGCAATCGGCAAACCCCCAATGGTGCCCTTCGAACCTCTTCAGAAACACAAAAGAGAAGCATCCAGCGGCTCAAGAGTGAGGGGCGGGAGGAAGAATTACGACAGATGATCCGACAGCAACAACGTCGACAGGGCGCATGATGGCGCGTCAAGAGACAAGCGCCGACTGCCAACGAAAGCCCAGCCGACCAAGCTAGGAGGGTGGCAAAAGGAAAGGGAAAAACTACTGCATCGTTAACATGGTCTTTATACGGCCAGCTGAATTCAGTGCCACAGAGGCCAATGCAGATAGTGTCGAAGACACCTTGGCGAGACTAGCATTCTCCCCAGAACAAGCCGTTTTTGAAAACCCAGAGGGGACTGACAATCGACACTTCAAACCACTGTACGTGAAAGGTTTCGTTAACGGGAAGCCAATGTCGAAGATGCTAGTCGATAGAGGGGCAACAGTCAACCTCATCCCCTATGCCACTTTTCGGAAGCTGGGCAATGGAGCCAAAGACCTAATCAAAACGAACATGGTGCTCAAAGACTTCGGTGGGAACCCATCAGAGGCCAAGGGCGTGCTAAACGTCGAGCTGGCCATCAGCAGCAAAACCGTGCCCACAACATTCTTTGTCATTGACGGGAAGGGATCTTACAGCCTGCTGCTTGGGAGGGACTGGATCCATGCGAACTGTTGCGTCCCTCCACATTGCATCAAAGTATGATCCAATGGCAAGGCGACAAGGTTGAAATCGTGTCAGCCGACAGGTCAGTGAGCATTGCTAATGCCGATTTGCCACTTTGGGAAATTGACGGTATCGATTGTCTATCCGGCAAAATCTGGCAAGCCAATTTTCTAAAGGCGTCCGATTCTGCTATACAGCCTATTGGAGACGAGGAGCCTCAATTGCTACTTTGAGGGTGTCGTGGAGGGCTCGAACGTCTATGGCAAGGACACCGCAGACGACGACGATGGCAAGCTTGGGCAAGGTCTTATGTCGGCCGATGAGCTAGAAGAAATCGATATAGGTCCTGGAGATAGGCCTAGGCCGACATACATTAGTAAAAATTTGTCTTCTCGTTGTAGATCCCAGCTTATTGAGTTATTAAAGGAATATAAAGATTATTTTGATTGGGAGTATTTCGAGATGCCTGGTCTTAGCCCGTCTATTGTTGTGCATCGGCTGCCTATCAAGCCGGGGTATCGGCCGTACAAACAACCTCCTAGAAGGTTTAAGGCCGATATGTATGATGCGATCAAAGCCCAAATCACTCGGCTATACGATGCTAGATTCATTCAGCCTTGCCGATATGCAGAGTGGGTTTCAAATATTGTTCCAGTAATGAAGAAGAATGGTAAACTTAGGGTGTGCATTGATTTCAGGGACCTCAACAAAGCTACCCCTAAGGACGAATACCCAATGCCCATAGCCGGTTTGCTCGTAGATGCTGCTTCTGGCCACAAGATCATAAGTTTTATAGATGGTAATGCAGGTTATAATCATATCTTTATGGGCGAAGAAGATATCTACAAGACTGCTTTCAGATGCCCAGGAGCAATCGGCTTGTATGAATGGGTCGTCATGACGTTTGGCTTGAAGAATGCTGGAGCAACTTATCAAAGGGCCATGAATTACACTTTCCATGATATGATCGGCTCTCTGGTCAAGATTTACATTGATGATGTTGTTGTCAAATCCAGGAAAATGGAAAACCACATAGCCGATCTTAGAAAGGTTTTGGAGCGAACAAAGAAATATGGCTTGAAGATGAATCTACTGAAATGCGCGTTCGGTGTGTCGGCCGGGCAATTTTTAGAGTTTCTTGTTCATGAGAGAGGGATTGAGGTTACACCAAGGAGCATTAATGCCATCAAGACGATACAGCCTCCGAAGGACAAGAAGCAACTACAATCTCTGATCGGCAAAATCAACTTCATTAGGCGATTCATAGCCAATCTTTCAGAAAAGATGAAGCCATTCACACCATTGCTTCGGCTGAGGGCCGATCAAGCATTCACATGGACGGCAGAGCAGCAGAAAGCATTGGACAATATCAAGGATTACTTATGCTCACCTCCAATCTTGATTTCTCCACAAAAAGGGGTGTCATTCAAACTGTATCTATCAGTCGACGACAAGTCCATCGGCTCAGTCCTGATTCAAGAGATTGAAGCAAAAGAGAAAGCCATCTTTTATCTTAGCCGACGGCTACTGGACGCAGAGACAAGGTATTCACCAGTGGAGAAACTATGTCTTTGCCTGTATTTTTCATGTACAAAGTTGAGGCATTATTTATTATGCAACGAGTACACAGTGGTATGCAAAGCTGACGTAGTCAAATATATGCTATCGGCTCCAGTGTTGAAAGGATGAATTGGGAAATTGATTTTTGCCTTAATAGAGTTTGATCTAAGATATCAGGCGCCCAGGGCGGTTAAAGGACAGGCCATAGCCGATTTCATAGTGGAACATAGAGATGATTTGATCGGCTCAGTGGAGATGATGCCTTGGACTCTGACATTTGATGGATCGGTTTGCACAAATGGATGCGGTATCGGCTTGGTCATCATATCCCCAAGGGGGGCAAGCTTCGAATTTGCTTTCTCAATCAACCCGCATGGCACAAACAACCAAGCCGAATACGAGGCAATGCTCAAGGGATTGCATCTTCTCAAGGAACTTGAAGCCGACGCCATCAAAATAATGGGAGATTCACTGTTGGTCATCAGCCAGTTGTCAGGAGAATATGATTGCAAAAATGATACAGTGATGGTCTATTATCAACGATGCCGAGAATTGATGGACAGCTTTCGGCTAGTAACATTAAAACATATCCCCAGAGAGCAGAATGCAGAAGCCAATGATTTAGCTCAAGGGGCTTCAGGCTACAGGCCGATGACAAAAGATGTCAAGATAGAGATTGCCACCATGACAGCCGACGACTGGAGATTTGTGGTCTACAACTATCTGCAAAACCCCTCCTAGTCGGCTTCAAGGAAATTGCGCTACAAGGCTTTGAGGTATATCTTGCTCGATGAAGATTTATACTATCGGGCGATTGATGGAATGCTACGCAAGTGCCTCAGTGCCGATCAAGCCAAGGTAGCTATTGGAGAGGTACACGAAGGAATTTGTGGCACGCATCAATCGGCTCACAAGATGAAATGGCTGCTTCAAAGAGCAGGGTATTTTTGGCCGATGATGCTGGAGGATTGTTTCAAGTACTACAAGGGCTGCCAGGATTGTCAGAAGTTTGGAGCTATACAAAGGGCACCAGCATCGGCCATGAACCCAATTATCAAGCCTTGGCCGTTCAGAGGTTGTGGAATCAACATGATCGGCCAGATCAATCCTCCCTCGAGCAAGGGACATAAATTCATATTGGT
Source organism: Oryza australiensis (assembly GCA_019925245.2). Lineage (NCBI taxonomy): Eukaryota > Viridiplantae > Streptophyta > Magnoliopsida > Poales > Poaceae > Oryza > Oryza australiensis. The sequence continues at coordinate 3,657,117 of JAIFGZ020000436.1, forward strand.
GGCAACAGATTATTTCACAAAGTGGGTGGAAGAAATTCCGTTAAAGAAGGTTGATTCAAAGGACGCAATCGAGTTTGTTAAGGAGCACATTATATACCGATTTGGCGTCCCTCAGACAATAACAACAGATAAGGGATCTATCTTCGTATCGGACGAGTTTGTTCAGTTTGCCGACGGCATGGGCATCAAGTTGCTCAATTCTTCGTCGTATTATGCTCAGGCTAAGGGATAGGCAGAGGCATCAAACAAGAGTCTAATCAAGCTTATAAAGAGGAAGATCGCTAAATATCCTAAGCAATGGCACAACCGATTAGCCGAATCACTTTGGGCCTATCGGATGGCTTGCCACGGATCAATCCAAGTACCTCCATATAAACTGATCTATGGACACAAAGCTGTCATGCCATGAGAAAACATCATCGGCTCAAGAAGGATTCAGTTACAAGATCAGCCTACAGCCGATGATTACTACAACCTGATGGTCGATGAATCAGAAGATCTGGTTTTGTCACGAATGAGGGCCTTGGAAAAGGTAACAAGAGATAAGGAACGAGTAGCCCGTCATTATAACAAGAAGGTTGTGCCTAAATCATTTGAAGAAGGTGAACTCGTTTGGAAATTGATATTGCCGATCGGATCAAGAGATAATAAGTTCAGCAAGTGGTCACCGAATTGGGAAGGGCCTTTCAAGATCCACAAATGCGTCTGTAAAGGAGCTTATATGCTAGAAGGTTTGGATGGAGAAGTGTTTGGGAGGGCTCTGAAAGGCAAATATTTAAAGAAATATTACCCAAGTGTAAGGATCAACTCATGATTCGGCTATGGTTGTACCGATTCGTGTTACCCGATGCGTTGTGATGCACGCATCACCTTTAGGACGATATTACGCCAAATTTCCCCTAATTTTTCTATATCGGCTCAGCCTAGCCGACAGCGACAAGATATTTGATTTGATAATTTGTTAATGCTGGGAACACCATCAACAAAATTATGGGGCATATACAATATGATAACAAGAAGGCAGAGCAAATTTTTAAAAATTTTTGAAGCCTTCAAGCAAGTTTAATGTGATCGACAAGCATGCATTAAGTGGAGAACAAGTAATGCAAGCCGATTACGAAAGATAGTTCGAATCAGTTACAAGAGTTGGTGAAAGTCGATTACAAAATGCATAGAGAGTTCAAGAACAAGGATGCCTAGCCAACTATTACAAGTAGCTCAGCGCGAGAGGAAGTTGGTGATGGTCGATATCGCTCTACAACGAATCCCGTCTATCTCTTCTATGGCCTTGGCATCGGCTGCATCGTTCCCGGGGATCGGCTTCATCGCCCTGGCCATGTCGGACAAATGTGACACGGCCGCCTTGATCTTCGCTCGTTGGTCCTCGATCTCCTTCGACAGGCCGGCTGAAGGGTTACGCGGAAGCTACGCTAGCCGAAAACAAAAATTTCTACCGCGCAAACCAGGAACACTTGCAAGTAAGGGCCGATAGATCGTTACCGATTGGAGTAGAGTGCAGCGGAATAGCCAATCGGGGCAATCCGATCCGAAATGTAGCCGATTCCCGGAGACGGCCGATTCGCCAATCGCCCGATTCGAGTCGTCCGGCCGCGTTCTCACGCCTCGCTCCGATGCGCCCGACCGCAGCCGATCAAGAGCGCGCAACGTAGCAGCGCCTCTACCGGTATCCACACGTCCGGGGACAGAACGCCGTACACCCGTGTGCTAGCACGCGATGCAAGGCTAGGGTTTGGCTCGAAAGTGGGGAGGGTTTCCGTGGAGATTGATCTCGGCGACTTCTGTTGCACGCGATGCAATTGACGTGTCCCAGCTCTCCACCCCTCCCTCCTTTATATAGAGTTGGCCGACTGGGACTAGTGGCCGATTAGGACTCTATTTTGAATCGGATCTCATCCGTATCTCATAGAGTTGGCCGCCCACACGTCGTAAGCCCATAGGACTCTATCCGATCGGATCCCTATCCGATCGAGCCGTATCCGAGTCCAACTCGAATATCTATTCTATCCCCTTAAGCGTGCAACCCTGTAGGTTCAGGTATACTCGGTTTCGGCTATAGTCTAACTTAGCCGATCGTCGGCTCGAGTCTAACTCAGCCGACCTGTCAATAGCGGCGCCTAGCAGCACATATTGACACCATAGTATACAAGAATAATATCGGCTCTGAACCTGTAATGTGTACACAAATCCCTTTGCCTCACGATACCAGTTAAGCTATAGGCAAGATGTGTGCAATCCCTTCAATAGCTTAACCATTCACTCGAACCGTATTGGATTATCTGTCTGTTGATTGACTCCTTAATCAACTTAGCATGGCCATGCATTTCCATAATCCATTACCTCGAGGGGCCCAGAGATATCTCTCCAAAGGAGGGGCAAATTCCATCTTGATCACTCACATCCCACTCCATGTTTCATAGCAAACCCGAAAACTACCTTTATAACTACCCAGTTACGGAATAGCGTTTGGTAGTCCCAAAGTAGGCTACTACACATGTTGGAATCCATGGTGATCTCAGGTCTAAGGACTTTGTACCAACACTACCTGAGACCAACTAATGGCACATTAATTCCTGTAGTGTCTCATGGTGGGTCTATCCAACAATGTGTTCTCCAACACATATGTCCATGTTTATTGATTTGGTATCTCCATACCCATGATCTATGAGATATGATCATCAATCAATAAACATGCCGATCTTAGAATCATATTTGTTCCAACAATATGACATATGATCAGGGATCGTTTAGAAATAGATTCATACATAAAGAGTCTCATAAATAAGTCACGTACTTATTGATCAATACAAGATGTCTATTTCATGGAACTGAATAACACTTTATTCATTTATACATAAACATTGACGTGATATCCAACATCTCCATGTTGCCTCTAGGGCATATCACTAACACCGGCCACGTGTTGTTCTTTGGCCACAATATCGGCTTCGATGTTGGCGAGTTCGGCTATCAGTTCCTCCCGATGCTTGCGAAGCCGATCAAGTTCAGCAATCGGCTCAGTCTTCAAAGCATCAAACTTGGCCTTCTCGACGGTGATTTCTTGTTGACTGGCTTTGATGGTGGCTTCCAGCACTTGGTTTTCTCCGCGATCAGCTATTCTTTGTTTAGCCCGTTCGAACTTGTGCCGATGCGCCTCAATAAAGGTGGCCGGTGCAATGATGTCAACCAGCTGGTCCGGTAGCTGATCCTGGATGTCTTCAAACCGACTGCGGATCGAGCCGCAGTCAGTGACAGGAAGTCGAGGGAGCACTCTAACCGTTTGGCTATGTCTAACAAGTTGGCTCGTAGTTCCTCATCCAACACTACCATGGCCTTATCGGTGCCCTCATCAGGATCAAGAAATTCTGAGAGATCGAAGTCCAGAAGATCGGCCACAGACTGCAAGACTAGGAGACAGTTAGGAGAACCGACAAAGTTGATGTGCCAATTTATAAAGCTGAACGAAACTTACTCGGATAGCTGAGACTGAGGTACCACGTCCTTGGCGTCACCATCACTTGCAGCCGTTGGCGTGTGCTCGCTTGATATGTGGGGGGGGCAGGTGTTGGAGCACGGGGAGGCTGAAAAAAGATACAAGTTGGAAATCGGCTGTGCTAATAACAGGGAAATGAAGGATAGTAGGACTTACCGAGGGAGGAGGAACCATTTTCTTTTTGGCAGCCAGTTTCTTTGCCTACAGACACAGAAAGTCGATGAATCATAATGAAAAAGGCGATGAGATTAAATGATGAAAGATGCTTACCGGCTGGGAACGAGGGACGCGTTTCGAAGGGCTTGGAGTTTTTTCATGGTCTGCTCAGCCGATGGAGCCCGAGCACATCTGTCTGAAGAGCTCGTTTCGGCTACGACAGCGTTGACGGCTTGCTCCATTTCCTCATCCCTAATTTCTTCTTCAAGAACCGCGTCCACATCCGGATCGACTGGAGACAAGTCGTCGGCTGGAGTTGGTTTCGGCTTCTTTGAAGCCCGTTTCTTTTTCTCCGCAGCCAGAGTAGCAGCAGCCGATGGCTTCGCCCTTTTCAGCCAATGCAACGGCTCATGGGTTTGGCCGTGAAGTAGTGTAGCCATCTTTGGTGCATGGAAGCCGATGATTGACGGGGCCAGCCCGCAGCCGCCGGACAGCACGCCAGGGGCGTAAAGGATTGCTACCTCAGTGTTACTTGTGTGCGGAGGGGAAGCATCAGTTGTCTACAAAGGAATAAGGCATGGTTAGTCAATAATACAAGAAATGGCTGAAGGGAGCTAAGAAGAGAAGACACTTATCGATGGGGTCATTTTCGGGTCGACGATGGTCAGGAACATGGAAGTCAATTGACGGAACAAATGCCGCTTCCACTCATTCCACCATCGACTGAAGATAGTTGCCGTGTTACCGCCAGGTCGATATTGTCAATACTGCCCAGAGGGGGGCCAGGGATGTTGAGCAGCCGATTCATCATAATGTCTCCTTCAATTTTGCCCCTGGATTGGATCTTGTCTGAGTAATAGAGGCTGATCGGCAGCTGACCCATGCCAAGTTGTCTTGCGGCCACCATCGGATGATAGAATTCGTAAGATTTTTGAATATTGCGCCCTTGGTGGATGCCGACGGGGAGGATGCAAGGCGTTATGGCCGATGTGTAAATCTCCCTCGGTTTTTCATATTCTTCGGATTAAGCTCATCTAGCCGGAGATCGTCTAGGAGCTCAAACTTGTCAAAATCTTCATAAGCAAACCATATCCTCGAGCTGCTTGGGAAGCAACTATACAGGTTGCCGAACCAGTTTTTGAAATGACCAGTTGTTAGTTTGGATCCAGGATAGGTTGCCGCTGCTTCCCCATACGACAGGCATCGGCGGGTGGTCACTTCCTCATCATCTTCAAACTGTGGCTCGATTAAAGGAAAATTGGCTTCTAGTGGAGTCGGCCTTTCAACTACCTGGTAGGTGTGGAGATTTAGCCACAACTGCAGCAGCCACCAGGGCCCTCCTGTGTTAACGGCCTGTTTGGAAACCAGCCAAGCCGATGCATTACTTAGCATTTGGTACAAGTAGCCGAGCAGGTATTTTCCCAGGGGGACTTGTTTTTTGCTCACTAGGGCTTCGGCTATGTGCTGCCAGTTGCTGGTCGGCCCACAACTCGACCCACAGAAGACAAATTTTTCTAGCCACATTAAGAGAAAAGCTGTGTGTTCTCTCTCAGAGATTGGGCCATCTTTCATGTTCATCGATATGAAGCCGCTCCAGCCCCCTGTGTTTTTGGTCTTAAAACTATGGGAGCATTTGTAACACCCTGAAAATCCGGAGTTTTAAAAATTGAAACATAAAAATCGAAACTTGCAAAAATCTTTTGATTGATTGCACCTTGTCATATTTATTTGTCTTTTATTCACGAGTCTTTGATGCCAAGTTAAAATAAATGAATAATTGTTTTGAAAAGGATAAGGTTGAGAGCAATTTCAAAACCCTCAAAAGGAAAAGAAAAGCTGCAAGAATGAAATAATTCAAATAAAATTTTCAGAAAAATAAATTAGGGAGAGCTATGATCTAATAAAACTCGCTTTGTGAACAATATTAAAATATTAGGATAAGTACCAAGAATTTCTAAATATAATTAAAAAGGACAATATACATGTGAATATATAAATATACATACAAAATATACATATGGATATATATATATGTGTGTATATATATAAATAATAAAAAATGGGTGAAAAGGGTGAAATTATATTTTACAACTTAATTTTGGGTGTGCTAGAATTTATTTTAAATTTTAGAGGTGAATGGAAGAATAAATGGGAAAACAGGAAATTTAATTCGGGAAAATACGAAATGTCACTATTCATCGACTGCCAAGTGTTCGACGCCGTACCCAGGACCCCAGACCACCTCGCCACCGTGCGCCGCGCGTCGCGCCCGCAGCGCCGTGCCCCATGCCGCTGCACTGTGCCTGCGCAGAGCCAACGCCGCCCACCTCGCCTCGCCGTCCTCACGCACGTCGTGCCGCGCCCGCGCCCGGACCCGCCCCGCCGCCGCCACGCGCCGCCATGCCGCCTGTGCCGCCGCCCTCGCGCCACGCGTCTCGCGCCGCGCCCGGCCCCCTCCCGAGTGCCGCCACGCGTCACTCCTCACCCTAGGCCCCCTCCCCGGCGCTCGCCGCACATCGCCATGCCCCCCACACACACGCGCCATGGCTGCCGGCCTCGCCTGAGCCAATATCGATATAGAACCTCTATAAAAAGGCCCCGACAGATCAAACTTTGTATACCAAATCTCTTCGTGAATCACTCCTCTCCATTTCCCCTAAATTTCCCCCACCTATTGCGCACTGAGCTGCTCCAATTTGATCAAGAACCGAAGAACCCTAGCGCTGGCCGCCCAAAGCAAAAATCCAAAATTCATCGTCCTTAGTTGATTTCTTCTCGAATTGAAGGTACTTCCACGATCTACGTGCTCTAAGCTTTATTTCCCCGATGTCTCCCGAGCCGAATAGCCACCGGAAGTCGCCGGCGACGAGCCCGTCGTGCCTCTCCTGCTTCGGCCGCCGCTGTGCGCACGCTGCTGGCTCACCCCGGTGCTTCCCCAGCCAAATAAATCCCCTAGCTAGCCTCCCCGTACCCCTATGATGCTCCCAGAGCCCTCGCCATGGCCGTTACGTCGTCGATTGGCCGCCGCGACGTGCGCCGCCGCCACCATGGCCGCCTCGCTGTCGCCAGCCCTCCCCGTCGCCTCCCCGGCCCAGGCGAGCCCCAAAGCATGTTCCCCATAGTTCGTAGATAGTGCATGGCCCTTTAGCTCCCGCGCTCCAGTCCCCCTCACCGTCGTTCGGCTGTGTCGCGCCGTCGGCCTCGCGGGGAAGAAGAAAAGAGGAAAGAAGAAAGAAAAGAAAGGGAGGGGGGAGATAGACGAGATCGGCTCGGTGGTGCAGCGGCTGGAGCCAAGCCGCGTGAGCCGAAGGTTGTAGGTTCGATTCCCGGCCGAAGCAAATTTTTTGAAAATTTTTATTTTAATTTTTCTAAGGGATTAAAAATAAGTATAAGCTTGGTAAAAATCCTAGAAAAATATTTAAATTCTTTTGAACTCTTCTAAAACTCTATTCACAAAGTTTTGCATCTTTCAAAAGAGTTTATTTATTTACTTTTAAATTGCTTTGCAAATAATTATGAAGTTTATATTTACTTAAACTTCGAACTTTTAGTCAATAAATTTCCAAAATGTTTATATATCTTTGAGAGGCCCATTCATTCATTTAGGTTATATTCATAAAACAAGAATCTTTTCAGAGAATTACAAACTATCTTTATAATTCCCGATCAACCCTTTCTCGACATATATGTTTTATGTTAAATCCTTCCCAACCCATTTTCGGTAGACCGCGACACCAATTAATTTTGATTTAAATTATTATAAACCCTAGGGCTTCTCGACCCAATGAAATTTTGATAAAATTGAATGATAACCACTTCCTTTTTATTAATTGAATCATCAACCCCAATATTTCTCAAACTTTAAACATATTAACTTAAAATAAATATCACATTAATTGAGTCATAGCCTAGTATTAGGAGCCGGTTTCACGATTCATTTGGATTTTATTGGATCTTATTGGATTTTATTTGAATTCTAATCGAATTCAAATTGGATTTCTCGCTCGTATGATAGAGTCCGAGGGAACCGTCAAGAACGTCGAAGACTCAAGCCAACAAGGTCACGAGCAAGGCAAGTCAACACTTCCCTTTGAACATATTGACCCTATTTTGCGAAATGATGTTGATTTAAATTACAAATATGCATGCTATACACAAATGGATACCTATGCTTGATATACCCTGCCTTGATATTGATTACCCTTAGAATTATCCTTTGTAACCTTCGATGTGATATAACCGGAGGATATCTTCGGTGAAATGCTTAGCCATGCTTATATTAGATTTGTGCATACTCATGATTTTACAAGGAAGCTTCGTGCTTGGGCAACTATCTTAGGGAAGGTAGTTGGAATTCGGCATGTGGAGACATGAGCGCCACATTGCCTTGATCGTGATGAAAATAGTTTTGATGGAAAAATAAAAAGTACAAAACCAATGTTTTTGGACTGGGGCGGATGGATGGATTTGGGTGGATTCTGGCAAAGGCACGTACCGTTCCTGGTCAATTAAGGATCGAGCCATGAGACTACAACTTAGAACGAGCCAGTACAACCGTACTTCTCGAATGGGTATAGACCTAGCGGAGTAGATAGCCGAGTGGAGGCAGTATCCCTGCATAGTGGTTCTTGAGTGGAGATGTGGTTCTGGTTATCGAGATAAGGCTGCGGCCTACGTGTTGAGTAATGAATGAGAAATTTGTGAGTTTCCCCTTACCCCAGGAGCGCCAGAACTCCTCTCACTGCTAGGAAAGGACGACTAGAGTGCAAGAGGATTTAAGTTCATGGAGCGGGAACTGCCAAAGTGAGGTTATCGAAAAGCTTTGCCGTGACTGTCCCATATAGAGGGATGTAAGCTCATTCAATGAGCAGTTGCGGAGTACGGGTAAAGTGTATATCCACAACAGTGTGAGTAAATCAATCTTTTCGAATAGCCATGCTCGCGGTTAATAAGCGACGTGACAAGTTTCTCCCGTGGCTAGACTCATAAATTTAAAATGATGGGTTGGTATGCATAATGATTTTTGTGCTGGAGGACTCAACTTCTCGACCTGTGAGAAGGGATAGACTCCCCAGAAAACCATGACGATCCAGAGACGGGAAACCATCCTTGGTATCACGATGGATGGCAGACAGAACCGTCGCCGATTTAATATACTCTGAAACTAAAACTTGACTGGCCAGATGTTAGGTTTGTGAAATGATTTGCGAAAATTGGTTTTGTGCAAATAAACCACAGCCTCCCTTTGAATGACCCTATCATGTGCATCATTCCGTGTTGGCTTGCTGAGTACGTTGAGTACTCACCCTTGCTATAGCACAAACCTACAGATGTAGGCATGGAGGACCTAGAGGACCCGTACGCATACTACCAGGATGAATGAAGACAATGGAGTGCAATAGGTCTTAGTCCCCAGTCGTTGCCTGTAGATGATCGACATGCCGCTGCCTTCCGTCTCTATCTTATCTAATCTCTGTTTTTGGATGTATCCAGACCGGTAGGTCCTATATGTATTGGATATTGCCTTCGGGCCTATTATTGTAATAATTTCGATGTAAGACTATTCGTGCACTTTGCACCTGGAAATTCAGAATTGTATTCGTGGGTACCAAACTACTCGATCCAGGGATATGGTACTATGAACACGAATGATTCTCGTCCTCAAAAATGGGGGTCGACAGCATTTGATGTTGAGGCCGGCTGGGTCTACTATGGATGTTATATCCAATCCCGTGATCATTACCACATCCAAGAGGGTTGGTGTCATCGACCCTTGTCTAAACAAAAACGCATTTAGCGTGTCCGACCAGAAGTAAGTGGCAATCGATAGAAGGGGCTCGTCCTTTGATATGTCGGCTATTGTCAGAGCTAGGCATTGGCTTATACCTAGTTCAGTCCAATGGGTTTGCTGCCTAGCCGACATCCTTGAATACCAAGCTAGCCAAGATTTGTCTGTTGAGGGCCAAGACTTAAAAGCATCAGACCAATGGGCTAGGTTAGTGGTGGAAAACCTGAAGGGAATCCGGTTTGTTTCAGCATTGATGAACTCGCTAGGGTCTAAATTGCCGATCGACCCTAACAAAAACTGATTGGGGCCAGCAAGGTCTGGGATGGCGATTTGGTGGGCGAGGTGCTGCGAATTAAAGAATGGAAGAACAAGATTACAGAAGATAAAAACCAAGTTGCAAGGAATAAGGGGTTGTGGCCGATGAAACTTACCTCTGGGTATTCTGCTTGGGTTGTGTCGGAGCGAGTGCTTGAGGACGCCATTGATGAGTGGGATCGTCGCCACGGAAGGGTTTGCTGGTGAGGTTGTACTTCGAGTTCCGACGAGGTCGCCGAGGAGATGGAAGGTTTTTGGCTAGGGCTTGAGGAGGCAAAAGTGACAGCGTGGCTTGTTTCAGCACAAGACGGGTGCTATTTAAAGAGATATCCTGACAGCTGAAACGGAATAGGACGGGAGTCACGCGGGAATTCAAAAAAAAAGCGGCAAATCCACGATATTATCTTATCATGGACTTGGGGGGCATGTGTTAACGACCAAAATTGGTAACCAAATCCCTAAGTTCAAGCTCGGAATTGAAGCGGAATTGGATCGGGAAAGTGATCTACGGAGAAACAGAGGCCGCATCGGCCACGATCAAATCGGCTGGGAAACCAGTCGGCTAAGGTCGAATCGGATAGGGACAGTCGATAGCCGATTCTGATTCAGAGAAGAAGATGGAACTGTTTTCGATAAAGAAGCTTGAAGATAAAAGGAAGATTCGGTTCCCAAGTGTTCGTTAAGATATTGTCATCTATGGATAGAGTCCTATAATGACAATTGTATGTGAAAAATAGGGATTTTAAATAGATATTCCTTTTGTGATTCGACATTGGGGTTGTATCCCAATGATATTGTCGTATTTTAAATAGTAGATTGGATAGAAACCGTGTCTTACACGGATGTTGTTATGCCTGGGTATAAATAAGACCCAAGGGCTCTTTGTAAGATATACACACATAAATAAAAACTCGGTGCATCGCCAAACCTTTTTCTTTCAGACGAGTTCTTGACCTCGCTTCGGGCTGCATCGATCTCGATCTCTAAGTAAGGTAATTACTTGGCATTGGTGGCTTGTATCGTCGAAATTAGTGCTTACATCGTCATGACACTCTAGTTTTGATGTTATGAACCACAAAAGTTATCATATACGACATATAATCTAGAGCAATATCTAGATCTATCTCACCGTCCACTGGTTTTTCTCGGGAGACAATAGCCGATAGAGCTAGATCTACATGTTGAACCATGTTATATGCTGTAACCACCATCTCAAGGCGTTTGCATCGGTTAATATAGATCTAGTATTTCTTTAGGCACTTAATGCTGCATCACCATGACCTATTAAGTCGCTTTTAGAATTATTAAGATCTGTTCGGCTAGATGTCTATCATTAGAGACAGTGCCAGGATTTTAGCGGCCTTATCTATTTTAATTATCTTTTTGCATTATTTACTATTAGATATATTAAAACTGCCTCTTATATTAAGATCTAAATCTGGTTAAATGCCTTAAACCAGTATCAATCTGTTGGCATCAGCCGATAGCCGATTGATCTAGGTTTAGCGCATTTATTTTAGATTAATATCTTTTCATAAGATGTATCGGAGTACTAGCCGATTCACGTCAGATCTGCAACATATGCTAGGTTATAAACATATATATATTATTATCTTAACGTATATTTAGATTAAGTGGTTTATACTGTCTCGGCATAGCCGATCTGTCCCAACCACTTAGTTTAAATGTGCTTTGGGATAGCAATTATAAGTAAGTTGGTTCCTTGAGCCGATCCAGTAAAATGTAACCTTAACCTTAACGCATGTATCGTTTATTTCTTGTTCGTTAGCGAGATCAAATCAACTAGCACGCCTAGTTCATCAAAGGTAGCCAAGGACCGACTCCGACCTGGAGTTAAGCAAATCTCCCAGCCAGCGCATGGGAAAGATTTCTCATCAACAGATGTACCTCTCCCTTGGGATTCTATTGCCGCTCCTAGGGTCGTGACCTTGTGGACCCACTAGTTGTTACCGACGGTGTTCCATCGTTCTCCGACATCCTCTAAATAGCTTCCAATATCGTAAAACAAAAAAATTAATTTAATCAAGGAAAAGAGGAATTGGAAATATATAAAGAAAAATAGGAGGAGACAAAAAAATTCAATAATTTGTCGCATGTCAAAATTCTCGAACTTTTTGAAAGTATGTTTGGAAGGGATGAGAAAGGGAGGATTATAAATATTTGAAATTTTTTTGAAAGAGATGAGAAAGGGAGAAAAATAAATCTTTGAATTTATTTATAAATCTATGAAATTGCTTTTAAAGCTTTTCCAAACTAAGTATATTAACTTCCTTGTTTAACCATGCAATTATAAACCAAATGTAAATCCTATCCAAACATATCTTTGTAACCATAGCTTTGCTTGAATCCTATCCAAACATAGCTTTGCAACATTCACTGTCCAAACATAGCTTAACAGTCCCATTATACAAAATTCACTGAATACACATATTTTACAATTAATGTATATTCACAAGATCACAACATGCATTTTCAAACATCAGGACTATACAACATTTTCAAACCATTTAGAGCATATACACATCAGGGCGATCAATAATTAGGGCATCAAACATCATGGCCATACAACATTTTCAAATCAATTAGGGCATATACACATCAGGGACATCAACAATTAGGGCATCAAACATCAGTACATTTTCTCACATATACACATGCAGCAACATATACACATTTTCTCACATATACACATTTTCGAACATCATGGACGGCCATACTTCAACATCAGGGCGTGCCAAATGAGGGGGATGGAGACTAATCTGGAGCTTAGTGGCGACAAGAGAAGAAGATGACCGACAGCGTTGGCGATGAGAAACAGCGGCGCTTGGTGGCGACTCGGGGTGCTCAGGGCCGGCGACGAGGGAAGAAGATGGCTAGTCTATGGCGACGGGCTCGGGGACGGCAAAGATGATGAGCAAACTCAGATTGTACTCATGCATGGCACATCTCAATAAGGGCTAGGGTTATATCCATGGAAACTAACACGCTAGAAGGAACGGCGGTGCTCGGTGCCGGTGACGGCAAGGGACGCGGTGTGCTCGGGGACGTCGGCGATGACCTCGGGGAGGACGGCGATGGGCTTGGGAGGGCATGAGGGACGGCGGTGACGTGCTCAGCAGACAGCGACAAGGCTAGGGTTCCCAGTGAGAGTGAGAGACTTAGAAAATTTTTTGCACTATGTATAGATTTGGAACAACATCGGTGACGGGCTTTACATTAAGCCCGATTGAGATTAATCATCTCAATCGGGCCTAATGTAAAGCCCGTCACGAATGATGTCTAGTTCGGCGCCCAAACAGCCAATGGAAAAATATTATCCATATCGGACTAGATATAAGGCCCGTCACGGATGACTCATCGGTGACGGGCCATAACTTGAAGCCCGATTAGTGAATTAACCATCTTTGTCGGAATGAAATTAGGGCCTGTTAATCATCTCTGTCGGGCTCAAAGTTTAATCCCGTTTGCTCTGGTCATCTTCCCTATCGGTCAATTACATAAAGCCCGTCACCGATACAATTTTTCCACTTGTATTTATTTATGTCACTGAATAATATTCAATATTACAACAAATCACTATATTAATCACTATTTTGATATAATTCACTGTATAAAGTACACCAATTTATTTAAGCCAGTAAATAAATCTCCAAATTAACTAAATTCAACCTTTGAATTACTATTTAAGCCACTAGATAAAGTTCACTAAAGTTAAAAATTTATTTACACAAAAGTCTTGTTAGTACAAAATACTTCATTCATTACAACAAATAGCAAAACAAATAAGTACAAAGTCACCAATCACAAGGTTATGCCTTCCGTATGATCTGACCGAGCATATGCCACATCCTCTTGAGGATCATTGTCAAGGTCGATGTGAGGTCTCACATGAAGATTCTAATTGTATTCTTCTTCATCAACGATGTTGTCAACCCCGACAATTCGGCGCTTGCCACCCCTGACGATGTGCATCTTCTTGTTTGCAAGGTCTTTTATGTAGAATATATGCTCGACCTGTTTCGCAAGCACGAATGGTTCATCGACGTATCCAACCTTGGATATATCTATTAGAGTGAAACCTTCCTTGTCGACTTTGACACCGATGTGTATATTCACCCAACGGCATTGAAACAGAGGGACTTTGAATCTCACGTAGTTCAGCTCCCAGATCTGTTCAATGCGGCCGTAGTATATGCTGGACCCAACTTGATCCTAGATTGCATATATACGGACTCCGCTGTTTTGCACTGTGCTTTTTTCATCTTGTTGTACAGTGTAAAACGTGTAACAGTTGATATCGTATCCTTGCCATATGTCTATCTCCCAACATGGTCCCCTCACCAACAACCGTATTGCCTCAGTTGAAGGTTCCGTCGACGTTGTAATATGCTTCTTGAACCATTCGTTGAACCTAGAGTTATGTTCTCTGTTAATCCATGTGACCGATCGCCCCAAGTTCTCCTGTCAGATTCCGCTAAATGCTCCTCAAAGTATGGGGAAACTTCAGCCATATGTTGGAGCACAGCGAAATGAGCCTGCGAATACGAGGCTCGATCAGGCAACTCTTTTCTTGCCTATTGTGCCAGCGCCTGCCAAACTTTCTTCGTGATGAGACGCTGGTACTCCGATAGGATTGACCTCGGCCATATAATCAATGCAAAATTCAATAACCTCTTCGGTCATGTAACCTTCAATGATGCTCCCCTATGGTTTTGCTATGTTTCTCACATAAGATTTTAGAACTCCCTGTACCTCTCAAACGGATACATTTCTCTTAGAAATGCAGGGCCACATAATTTTGTTTGCTTCATGAGATGTACAGGAGATGAGTCATGATATCAAACAAAGACAGAGGGAAAAACATCTACATGTAACAGAGGGTATTGACAATATCAGTCTGCAATCCATCTAGGTCTTCAGGATCTATAACCTTCTGACTGATTGCATTGAAGAAGTCACACAGACGTTGGATCGTGTGGCGGGCTTTGGGTAGTAGAATGCCTCTGATAGCAATTGGCAAGATTTGCGTGATGAGCACGTGGCAATTGTGAGACTTCATTCCAACTAGTTTTAGCTCATCCAATTTGACGTACTTACTTATCCTTGCTGAATAGCCTGATGGAACTTTGATATCTCTAAGGCATGATAGCATTGCGATCTTCTCATCCTTGGACAATGTGTGGCAAGCTGGAGGGAGGTACACTCTGCCTGTCTCTGCATCTGTTACATGCAGGAGTTCACTGCCAATATTCATCTCCTATAAATCAAGGCATGCGTTCAACCTGTCCTTTGTCTTCCCACGAATATTCAGCAATAGCCCTACTAGACTCTCACACACATTCTTCTCGACGTGTATCAGATCAATGCAATGACGGACCTCGATATCTTTCCAGCAAGGAAGTCGCAGAAATATATGGATTTTTTTCTTCCACATACCCTTGTCCGTTGCCTTCGTTTTCTTTTCTTGCCAAACTCATTAGTTAGGTCCTTGACCATGTTGTGGACCTCATCTCCCGACAGATGCTTGGGTGCAGTCTGAAGTTCCCTCTTACCGTTGAAAAGTTTCTTTTTCCTTCTAAATGCGTGTTGGAGGGGAGCCATCTCCTATGACCCATGTAAACCATCTTTCTGGATTTCTCCAGCCACCTACTGCGTGTATGTTCCATATAGTTGGAGTAGGCCTTCTTTCCTTTCACAGTTTGTCCAGAAAGATTACCCAGTGCAGGATAGTCATTAATGGTGCAGAACAATAGAACGTGTAGGTTAAAGTTCTCTTGGCCGTACGCATCCCAAGTTTCCACACCTTCCTTCCAGAGAGTCTCAAGGTCATCGATCACAGGCTCCAAGAACACATCAATGTCATTGCCGAGCTATTTCGGTCCTTAGATTAACAGGCATAGCATAACATATTTCCTTTTGAAGCACAACCATGGTGGTAGGTTATAGTTTGCTATCAAAACTGGCCTTGTGCTATGAGAACTCCTCATGTCTCCGAAAGGATTCATGTCATCCGTACACAAACATACTCTCATGTTTCTAGGGTCGGCTACGAAATTTGGGTATTTTCGATCAATATTCCTCCATTGAATGGAATCTGTGGGGTGTCTTAGCATACCATTGTTCGTTGTAAACAGGACAAGCATCTAGGTTTGCATATTGCTTGTGATACAGTATGCAGTCGTTTCCACAAGCGTGAATTCTGCGGACCTCTAACCCCAGAGGACACAAAACCTGTTTTGCTTCGTGTGTCGTCTTGGACAGTGTGTTCTCATCTGGAAGCATGCTCTTCAGAATTCCCAAAAGCTGTGTGAAACTCTTGTCTATTCATCCACTGCTTTCCTTCAGCTTCATTAGCTCCAAGGTAGCTGACAATTTTGTGTGTTTTTCCTTGCATCCGACGTATAGAGGCTTCTCTGAATCACTGACCAACCCGCTGAACTTTAGGGAATCTCTCTCGTTGTAGGCTAGGTCCTTGACGTCACATAACATGTATTGCAGCATATCATGATCCACATCAACCCTTTCACTGCCCAGCGGAGAAGGTACAAACATGTCATGTTTATCTTCATCTTCATCTTCTTGATTTGTGCATCACTTCTGTCTGCAGCTGCACCACTGCCTGCTTCTTGCTCTTCATGTTTCACCCAACATGTGTACCCCTCCATGAATCCTCGTTGTTGGCACCTTTTTTGACAAAGGCACGAACCCGATCGATTCACCTAAAGATTTGCGGTGGTTCTTGGTACGAGTCGCCAACCACTTCAATCTAGCAAGAACTAGAACAAAGTGGGTTTTGTAGATCAAATCGGCTAGCGGAACCGATTTAGATGGATAGATTGATAACTACTCGTCTCGTGAGTAAACGGAAAGTTTTCAAGACAAACTTACAAAGAATTGTCGCACTCTCGCAGCGGCGGCGGACGATTTACGACGCAAATCAACAAAGATGGACTAAACTAGGGCAAAGTAGAAAATATGGCTGAAAATAAAGGAAACGATTCAAATAGATTGATTGTGTGTTGTGTGTTTCGATTATTACAATTGAACCGGCCTTGACCCTTATATAGGAGTTGGTCTTGCCTCTACAGGCCCTTCTCCATATCCTATTCGGGATAAACATGTTTGGAAACCCGAAATACAACCGTATGAAGAAAGGAAACCTGAAAACCGACGAAGTCGTCTAGGTTTCGGACTCTGCCGGTCAGACCGGCCATATGCCTTCGGTCTGACCGGCCCCATTGCCCGGTCTGACCGGCCTATACACGGCGGTCAGACCGGCCTCTCCGAAGAAACCGGCAAATTTCCAAATATTGGCAATCTTTCCTATTTTGATTCCTAAGTGCCAATTTTGATTCCTATTTTGGGTGCCAATTCCTAACTCAATTATCGGCCACACAACTCCCTAAGCATCTTGCCAAATACTCGGGAAGTATTTCTTTAGATATTTACCATTGATAGCCCGCTGAAACCGGCTAAGTCCAGGCATTTCATGCTATTCCCACGCAAAACAATCATTATATTCTCTATGCAGCTCGATCATCCTAGCCCTATGATCGGCTCTCATGTTTTTATTTATGAAGGTCGGTCTTGGTACGCTCCATCTCCTATATCTATTTCTTCTAATGGGTCGGCTGATGTGAACCCTTGACCGAGCTTCTCTACCTCGTCAAAATCCTCTATAGTTTCCCCAATATCGTTCTTTGTTGACCGATATTCTTGAACTCTCTTTTGTAACCATTCCAAATTGGCTGCTTTATTCATCATACAAAGTAATATCACCAAGCCGTGCTAAACTAGCCGGCTTTACAGAGATGGGTACAAAGCCTTCTTTGGAAACACTAATAAAGTCAAAACTAGAAAGATCTAGCCCTGACAAGCACTGCATGTCTCCATGTTTCCATCCCACAGAAACATCAGCCATGGCAACCTCAGCCGATGTATCCGCCTGAACTACTTCAACCTCATCGCCATCCCACTGTACTAGGCACTGATGTAAAGTAGATGGGACGCAGCAGTTGGCATGAATCCAACACCGCCGCAAGATGACACTATAGTTACCTTGTACATCGACGATGAAGAAGGCGGTAGGCAACGTCTTGTTCCCCATCGTAAGTTCCACGGACAAGATCCCCTTCGCTTCCGTTGATTCGCCGTTGAAGCCGTTGAGAAGCATATTGGTCTTCTTTAGCTCCGCCTCTTGGCGACCCAACTTCTTGAAGAGAGAGTAAGGCATCAGGTTCACCGCCGCGCCTCCGTCCACAAGCATCCTCGAGACCGGCTTCCCATCAATGTGGCCCTTCAAATAGAGAGGCTTCATGTGACGGTTGGACTCGTCGGGCTTCTCGAAGACCGCATCCTTTGGACCTAGTGACATTTGAGCGACTTCGGCCTCGTCCATGGCGCAAAACTCCATGGGCAACATGCAAACCATGTTGATTTCCATGTTCTCGCCGGACGATACCTCCACAGCCGGTTGTTCATCCTTTTGAACAACCACCGGCTTCCCAGCAGTTGATGACTTACGCCTCCACTCCTTCGCGGGCGATGGTCGCAACTCATCGAACTCTCTGTCTCTCCTCTCTTCGGCTTCCTTCTCTCTTAACTCAGAAGCACGAAGACGCTGCAACCTTCTCTTCTGAGTAGCCGTCAAATTCCCAGGCATCCACCTAGGATTTGGCTCTGTTCCAGGAGGCAAATAATGTCCCCCGTTGCCTTTACCCAAGGAGTTACTCTAGTATCCTTCTTACGAGAACGTCGGTCGGGCCAGCCTGTGCCCGGTCGGACCGTGTGTGCCAGCGGTCGACCGGCGACCAAGCCCGGTCGGACCAGAGCAAAAATCAGACCGGCCGAGATGGCGCGGTCGACCGGCTGCGACGCGCGGTTAGGCCGGCCGAAGGCTCGGTCGAGCCGGCTATTGAGCGGGTCGGACCAGACCGGACGTCCGGCCCGATCTTCTCGCGGCATCCCTCACACCTTTGGTTCGGGGGCCAAATATCAACTTAGCCTCCTTGCCAGACGGCACTAGCACGTCATACGATCCTATCTTGATTGTGATCGCCTCCGAAGCTGTAACATCTTGAAAATCGGAGAACCGAAATCGGAACGTAAAAATCGGAACTTTCAAAAACCGTGGCTTATTGCTTCTTCTCGGGTTTGTTGCTTCTTATTTGCCAGCTCAGTTGCATAAATTTAGTCGTGGTCAATTCCCTTTTCGGTGTATTTGGAGGTTTCGGAGTTGTCAAAACGGTGGTGCGAAAGCCACATCCGGATTTTAAAAAGGAATTTGAGGGAAAGTGCGGATTTGCGAAAGCGCGTTTGGGAAGTATAAAATAAAATTTTGGTTGGGAGAAGATAAATTGAGATACAAAATAAATAATAAAATTCTCGGGAGGCGTACCCGAAATTTGGGAAATGTATTTTTATTAAAAATGGGTAAATTATGAATATTAGGCAAAAGAATTTAAATAAGTATGAAAAATAATTATGGAAAAATGAAAGTCAAGAAAAAGTTTCAAATATAAAGTTAAAAATTATTTTTAGAATATTAGAATTTATTTTGGAATTTTTAGAAGGAAAGAAAATAGAAAATCGGGAAAAAGTGAAAATGCACTTGTTCATTGGTCACAAGCGTTCGACGCCGTACAGGCCCGGCCGCGCGCGCGCGCGCGTCGCCCGACGTCGCGCGCCGCGCGCGCGCGCGCCACGCGCCGCGCCGCGCCAACCGTGCCTCGGCCCCCTACCGCGCGCGCCACGCGCCGCGCGGGCACGCGCGCCGCAGCCGCGCACGCCGCGCCACGCGCAGCGCAGCCGCCGCCGCGCCGGACCCGCGCGCCGTGCCGCCCGCGCCGCGCGCGCTGCGCCCGCCCGTACGGCCACGCCGCGCGCGCGCGCGCCGCCACGCGGCCGAGCCACGCCCGGCCCCTACCGCGCGCGCGCACGCCGCTCCGGACCCCGCCCGCGCCGTGCGCCCTCGCCGCCGCGTTTTCGCCCGCCGTACCGGCCCCCGTGCGCCGCCGCGTGTCACCGCCGCGCCGCGCCGAGCCGGACCCCTCCTTCCACCCCGCGCCCGCGCCGAGCCCCCAGCTGCGCCTATAAAAGGCGGTGCCCGCCGATTCCACCACACCGCCGCCGTGTTTTCGCCGTTCCCGAGCACCACCGCCAAGGGCCGCCGCCGTTTAGCCGTCGCCGCCGTGCGCAAGCCCAGTCCCGTGCCCCCTTGCTCCTCCCGAGCCGCCGTCGCCGGTAAGTCCCCTTTGCGCCGCCTTGTCCCTCACCGCCGCCTCTGTTCTCCTCTCGGCACCGGTCGAACACCTTGCGGGCATGGACAGTCGCAGAGAAAAGGAAAAAAAAAAAAAAAAAGAGAAAAAGAAAAATAGGGAAAAATTAGGAAAAATTTTGGAAAATTTGGAAAAATATTTTGGGATGACTTGAGTAAAATTTTGGGCAAAAATAAATTATTTTCTCGCATATTTTCTCGGTGCAAAGTTTGAAAAATCGAAATCGGACGTTTTCCGGAATTCCATTTCGCATCGTTTTTCAATCCGGATTCCGTTCAATTCTTTCCCGCCATCGAAATAGGTTTCGCTTTTGTGCTCAAACCCTCAGATTTCGAGCACGAATTTTCTTCGCTGATATTTTCAAACGTAAATTCCAAATTTAATTGCGATCGCCGACTTTGCGAAAACCCTAGGTCATCCGTTCGATTCCAAAAACCCGGATTTTCCTCGCAACCCTTGTCCTAACTCGAGTAGAATTTTCGGCAAAACTTCCGGAGTTGTTTTCATGGCTTTTGTGGTTCTTTTCGATCGCTCGGTGTTTTGTTGAATTCTAACCGAATTCAATTGATCTTTCGCACGTACGGGTAGAGCCTGAAGAAACCGGCATCGACACCGCTGAAGACCCCACCCCTCAAGTGTGCGAGCAAGGCAAGTCTTCACACCCTTTGAACATATTGATCCCAATTGCGAAATGATGTTATTTTAAACTCTAAACATGCATGCTTCACCGAGTTACCTATACTTGTTGTGCCATTCCTTGCTATTGAGTACCTTTAGAATTACTCCTTGTAACTCGCGATGTGATACAAATAACCGAAGCATAACTTCGTAGCGCTTAGCCATGCTATACTTAGATTTATGCATACTCATGACTTTATGAAAAATCTTATGCTTGGGCAACTACCTTAGGGAGGTAGTTGAGATTCGGCATGTGGAGACATGAGCGCCACATGACCATGATGAATTAAGTTGGATGAAAATTGAAAGTACTATACAAATGTTTTAGGCTCGGGCGGCCGGATGTTTTGGGTGGATTCCGGAAAAGGCAAGTGCCGACCCTGGTCAATTAAGGACCGAGCCATGAGATAGCCGGAAACGAGCCGTACAACCGTACTTCTCGAATGGGTATAGACCTAGCCGACTAGATAGCCGAGCGGAGGCGGTATCCTTGCATAGATGGTTCTCTATGATGTGGTTATGGGATGAGGATGAGGCTGCGGCCTTTGTTATGAATGGTGGGATTGAACCGATGTTAATTAAACTTAAAGATTGAAAAGACTTCCCTTACCCCGGGTGCGCGAACTCCTCTCACTGCTAGAAAAGGACGGCTAGAGTGCATGAGGGCATAAGTTCATGGAGCGGGTGCGCCAAAGTGAGGTTATCGAAAGGCTTTGCCGTGGCCGTCTGATGTGTTGAGGCGTAGGCTCATTTGTTGGGATGTCGCGGAGTACGGGTAAAGTGTACATCCACTGCGGTGTGAGTGAATCAATCTATTCGAATAGCCGTGCTCGCGGATATTGAGCATCGTGACAAGACTTTCGCTTGGCTAGATTTTTAAACTTAAAACTGCTGGGATGGGTATGCATGATGGTTTCATTCGCTGGTGGATCAACTTCTCGAGAATGCGAGAAGGGGTGGACTCCCCAGAAAATCATGACGAACCGGAGACGGGAAGCCATCCTTGGAATCACGATGGATGGTAGACGAACCGTCGCCGGATTAATGAACTATGAAATTAAAACTTGATTTGGCTAGTCGGTAGGCTTGTGAAAAGAATTGTGCGGCTTTACGCAAAAATAACTCTAACCGTGTTCTTTGAATAACCCTATCATATGCATCAATTCGTGTTGACTTGCGAGTACGGTTGGTACTCACCCTTGCTATACGCACAAACCTCCGGTGATGGAAATGAAGAGCCGAAGACCCCTACGCGTACTACCCGGAGGGCGAAGGAACCGACGGCGCATACTAGACCTTAGCCCCGGTCGTTGCACGTGGCAATTGACGAGCCGCCTCTTTCCGCTGCCTTATCTAAATTCTGTTTTATGTTGTACTCGGACCATAAGGTCTGTGGGATGAACAATGCCTTCGGGCCTATTAATGTAATAATGGTATTGTAAGACTATTCGTGCATGCGCACTTGATTATCCAGTACTGCATTCGTGGGTACCAACTACTTGATCCAGGGAAATGGTACTATGAACACGAAAGATTCCCGACTCAAAATCGGGGGTCCACAGAGCTGGTATCAGAGCCATGCGACCGTAGGCTAAGACCAAATGGCGCCCTACCCCTAACTAGATGGCTAAAGGGAAATATCCCTACAGTAGGATCAGTTTTAAACTATTATTTCCAAAAATGCAAATATATCTTTTCTACATCTGTATTTCTTTTTACCAAATGATTATGAAAGCTCCCTCCCGCTAACCCTAAGTTGCCTGTAAAAGCAGATGTCAAACCACGACGGAACTTGGGAAGTCACTGTTCCGCGGGACGAAGGGTTCGTGGTCCAACTCCAGTCCCTACTATGGTGCTTGAGATACCCGGAGCCACCCACCTATCACATCAAAAGGCATGGCTCCGAAGAGTATCCAGCCTGGGAGGCAGCTGTATCCATAGAAGCCCGTATGGGAAGCGAGACATCTTACTGCTTCCATACCCGCTACCACCGGGACCTAGCAGAAGCAGCTATTCAGGATGCAGCTCGCGAGGCTTTCCTTCGCCTTAATGCGGAACACCGTGCCGAACTCACAATGACAGAGTTCGTGCATCATCCTTACCGCGAAGAGGGCAACCCAGTCTGCACTGTGGAGGCTACCCCCTGCTGCTACAACCCGATGGTCACGCGTTTATCGCGTTGGGCGGAGACAGCAGACGACTGTTACGAGGAGGCCCTGCTCGAGATCAACGATCAGCAGTCACGCCTCAATGATCTGGTCGACAGCCACCAAGGCTGCGGAGACCAGATAAGCATGCTGCAGACTCAGCTGCAGGCCAATGGTGCTCAGTATGAGCAACTCTCGGACCGCTACATGGCCCGAGGGGAGGCTCTGGTGGAGCTGGAAGAGCAGCTCAGGAAGAGCAAGCAGCAGATCAACCAGCTAGAGGAACAGCTGTGCACTTGTCCTGTCTACGCTGCAGGTACTTCCACCGAGCTTGTGCCATCACCTCCTGCCCCTGTGCCCGACCATTATTACCTTATGACTCCAGCATGCTTGGATACCTTTCAAGCTATGATGGAGCAAGCCTTCATGTTGAGCACAGAGCCTGCACCGTACCTGGTAGACCCCACGGCTGCCACCCCGAGCTCCGTACCAGTACCATCCGAGCCGGGATCAGGAGAGGGTAACCCCATCCAGATCTACACCGACACGGAGTCCGAGGCGGAGCCCATGGAGATCAAATGGGAGTCTAGTGACACCGACCCAATGGAGGAGGAAGCTCCCCCTCGTCGCCCGACTCACACGGGAGGCCCCCTCACCCGCCAGACCGCTCGCAAGAGTACGCGGCCACCGAGTCGGAAGATTCGGCGTGACTCCGAGGCCACCACCTCCGAGCCGTGGGGACTTCGGTTTGCTTCAGCAGCGGACCACCCACTTCCGGCGCCTGGCTCTTGCGGATGGTTGGATGACTAGGCGTGAAGACCTTCCCAGCTCGGCGGCACAAACCATTCCCTAATCCCCCTTAATTAGTTGATGTAGTTGGACGATATAACTATTGTTGCTATCCTGGCATGAAGGACTGTGTGTGTACAGTCCGTGTACCCCCCTTATGTAATATGATGAACCTGAGCATCGCCTTGCGATGTCTTAATTCGTATGCTTATTATTATTTCACCTTGACTGTTGATTGAAGATCATTCGAAAGAAATTGAAGAAAAATTCCCCTGTGAACTATAACCTAAACTAGTCCGATCTCTTGATTCGTCTCCTCTCTTCGAGATGGCGCATCGTCGCGAGCGCGCGCCACCAACGAGAACCCGCGAACCTAACCCCTCCACCGGCGGAGGTCATGGCTTTGCGAGACCCGGCTACTCCAAGCGATTGCTAATAATCAAGGAGGTCGAGGAGGATCGAGTGCGGGAGAATTCATGAGGGCTAAGCCACCCACTTTTTCCACGGCCGAAGAACCTATGGACGCCGAAGATTGGTTAAGAGTGATAGAGAAGAAGTTAACCCTCGTCGAGTCCGAGAAGCGATAGAGTTATCTTCGCTACTAACCAAGCTGGAGGGTCCGCGAGTGGACGGTGGGACACCTACAAAGAGACACGAGCCGAAGACGCCGGTGAACCAACATGGGAGGAATTCACGGCTGCGTTCCGTGAGAATTTCGTGCCCAGCTGCGAGTTATGAGGATGAAGAAAACGAGTTCCGCAGATGCGTCAAGGGAACACCTCGGTACAAGAATATCTGAACAAGTTCACCCAGCTTGCCCGTTATGCCACCGGTGACTGGCGACGAAGAAGAAAAGATAGACAAATTCATTGAGGGACTAAATGACGCGAGGGGACCGATGATCGGGCAGGATCACACCGGTTCCAAAGCCTCATCAACAAGGTCGTCCACTTGAGCATGACCAAAAGGTGGTGGACAATAACCGCAAGAGGAGGCTCGCTATGGCTCGCCCATTCCAGGGAACGCCACAACGCCCCAAGGGAGCCACCCCGTCGGATGGAAGCCAAATGTTCCGGCAACCGGACGTTCTCCCGCTTCCGACCATGTCAACGGAGTTAGCTACACCTCGTTACGTACGCCCACACCAACCCTAGCCGCTCCGGGAAGAAGGAATGTGAGTGTTTCAAGCTGCGGAGAATTCGGGCACTACTCCAATAGCTGCCCAAAACCACGCAACACCCCGTGCGCACCGGCGCCAATGCAACACCCGTCCGAGGAACCCCCCCCCGTGGCGGGACGAGGTCATTCAGGACCCCGCTACCCAACGAGGCCGCCACCGGATTTCGACGTGGCCGGGTGAATCATGTGCGGGCGAAGAAGCACAGGAGGACCGGAGCGTATTGATGGGTATGTTCTCTATCAACTCTACACCGTTAAAGTTTTATTCGATTCGGAGCCTCGCATTCATTCATATCTTCCCAAGTAAGCAAACAACACCACCTACAACAAGTAGCACTTAAGAGGCCTATGTTGGTACACTCACACTGGGAGACATAACCGTACCCCATGCCTGCATTAATGTGCCCATACGGATTAGAGACGTGGTGTTTCTCTCAAACCTTATGGTGCTATCACCCCGGACCATAGATGTCATACTCGGAATGGATTGGTGACCAAGAATAATGGGATTATAGCTTGCAGTCGAAGGGAAGTCACGGTATCCACCCCGTGGGGATCACCGATGAGCATAACTATGGATCAAAACCCAAAGCTCTGTGAGCAAGCTGCGGGAGTGTTCACCATGCTACCCTTAGGAGGAATGCCCGTAGTACAAGAATACCCGGATGTATTTCCCGAGGAATTACCCGGAATGCCACCGGATCGCGATGTAGAGTTTATCATCGACTTAATGCCTGGTACTGCCCCCATATCCAAGAGACCTTATCGAATGCCAGCCAACGAGTTAGAGGAACTCAAGAAGCAGATAAGGGAACTACAAGAGAAGGGATTTGTACGCCCTAGCTCTTCTCCCTGGGGAGCCCCCGTACTCTTTGTCAAAAAGAAGGATGGGAGTATGAGAATGTGTGTGGACTACCGATCGCTGAATGAAGTAACCATCAAGAACAAGTACCCGTTGCCCCGGATCGATGACCTATTCGATCAACTTAAGGGTGCACAGGTGTTCTCAAAGATTGATCTACGGTCAGGATATCATCAGTTGAAGATTAGAGCCGGAGATATTCCTAAGACGGCGTTCTCTACACGTTACGGCTTATACGAGTTCACAGTGATGTCCTTTGGATTGACCAATGCCCCTGCGTACTTTATGAACCTGATGAACAAGGTATTCATGGAATACCTGGACAAATTCGTGGTGGTATTCATCGACGATATACTTATCTACTCCAAGAACGATGAGGAACACGCGGAGCATCTACGACTAGTACTGGAAAAGCTACGAGAGCACCAGCTGTATGCAAAGTTCAGCAAATGTGAGTTCTGGCTCAAGGAAGTCGCTTTTCTTGGTCATGTGGTTTCAGCCGGAGGAGTAGCAGTAGACCCCGCCAAGGTCGAAGCTGTCACGGGATGGAAGGCACCCAAGTCAGTGACAGAAGTTCGGAGTTTCTTGGGCTTGGCCGGTTATTACCGACGGTTTATCGAAGGGTTTTCCACTGTAGCCCGACCTATGACTCAACTTCTGAAGAAGGAAAAGAAGTTTGAATGGAATGAGAAGTGCCAAAAAGCCTTCGACCAATTAAAAGAAAAGTTAACCACTGCCCCAATCTTGACCTTACCCGACAACCGGAAGGACTTCGTGATGTACTGTGATGCATCCCGGCAAGGATTGGGAGGAGTATTGATGCAGGATGGAAAGGTCGTGGCGTACGCCTCGCGGCAGTTACGACCCCACGAAGAGAATTATCCCACACACGACCTGGAATTAGCCGCGGTTGTACACGCATTGAAGATCTGGAGACACTATCTGATCGGGAACCATTGCGATGTGTATACCGATCACAAGAGCTTAAAATATTTCTTTACTCGGCTGATCTCAATCTACGACGAGGCGATGGCTGGAGTTGATCAAGGATTACGATCTAGGAATCCACTATCATCCCGGCAAGGCAAATGTAGTGGCCGATGCGCTAAGCCGCAAAGCCCAATGCAACCACCTGGGATTGGACGGTATGGCCAGTGAACTCCAAGAAGAAATGGCCAGACTCAATCTGCACCTGATTCCTCACGGAGAAGTAAACTCACTGGAAATCCAACCCCTACTGAGAACTCAAATAGAGGAAGCCCAAAAAGGGAATGAGGAAACCCGGAAATCAAGGAACGCATGGCGGACGCGCTAAGGAGTTTTCGGTAGATGACAAGGGAATCTGTGGTACAAGAAAAGAATCGTGTGCTGAACGAGGCGGTATGAGAGGATTGATCTTAAAGGAAGCCCACGAATCGGCATATTCGTTACATCCCGGAAGCACGAAAATGTACCGGGATTTGAAAGGAGAATCGGTGGCCTAATATGAAGAGGGATGTAGCCGAATACGTAGCCGTGTGCGATGTATGCCAAAGGGTGAAAGCCGAACATCAACGCCAGGCTTACTGCAGCCACTCAAGATTCCCGAATGGAAATGGGACGAGATAGGCATGGATTTCATAGTAGGACTACCTAAGACCGCGCGGTTACGATTCCATTTGGGTAATAGTAGATCGGCTCACCAAGACTGCGATTTATACCGGTGAAAACTAATTACAACGGCGCCAAGCTAGCGGAACTATATATGAGTAGGATTGTATGTCTTCACGGTGTACCAAAGAGGATCATATCGGATCGTGGTACCCAATTCACATCTCATTTTGGAGCAAGGTCCACGAGGCACTCGGCGGTCACCTCGCCTTTAGTACCGCTTACCACCCGCGGACGACGGGCGGGCGAGGGACGAATCAAGTGCTAGAAGACATGCTGAGAGCCTGTGCGTTGGATTTCACCAGGATTGGGAGAAATGTCTGCCGTACGCCGAATTCTCTTACAACAATAGCTATCAAGCCGATCGAAGATGTCGCCAAACGAAGCTTTATTTGGTCGCCGATGTCGAACCCCATTAATGTGGTCGAAACCGGTGAACGAACCGTATTCGGGCCGACATAATCAAGGAGGCCGAGGAAAAGGTTCGCCGATCCGGGACCGACTACAAGCTGCTCAATCACGACAAAAGAGCTACGTGGACACTCGTCGAAGAGAATTGGAATTTAAAGAAGGTGACTACGTGTATCTAAAGGTCTCACCACTACGGGGAACTCAGAGATTCAAGGTCAAAGGGAAACTCGCACCACGATACGTGGGCCCATTCTTGATAAGCGCTAGGAGAGGAGAAGTGGCTTACCAATTGGAACTGCCCGAGAATCTCTCCGATGTCCACCCAGTATTCCACGTATCGCAGCTGAAGAAATGTTTGCGGGTAACAGAAGAGCAAGCTCCTTTAGAAGCCATCCATGTCCACAGTGATCTTACTTACCCGGAGCATCCAATCAAGATACTAGACGAGGCAGAAAAGAAGACATGGACCAAGTCATGGCGCATGTACAAAGTACAATGGAGCAATCACACGGAAGAAGAGGCTACCTGGGAGAGCGAAGAGTTCATGAGGACAGAATACCCACACCTACTCAGCAACTGGTAAGAAATCTCGGGGACGAGATTTATTGTTAGGGGGGTAGGTTTGTAACATCTTGAAAATCGGAGAACCGAAATCGGAACGTAAAAATCGGAACTTTCAAAAACCGTGGCTTATTGCTTCTTCTCGGGTTTGTTGCTTCTTATTTGCCGCTCGGTTGCATAAATTTAGTCGTGGTCAATTCCCTTTTCGGTGTATTTGGAGGTTTCGGAGTTGTCAAAACGGTGGTGCGAAAGCCGCATCCGGATTTTAAAAAGGAATTTGAGGGAAAGTGCGGATTTGCGAAAGCGCGTTTGGGAAGTATAAAATAAAATTTTGGTTGGGAGAAGATAAATTGAGATACAAAATAAATAATAAAATTCTCGGGAGGCGTACCCGAAATTTGGGAAATGTATTTTTATTAAAAATGGGTAAATTATGAATATTAGGCAAAAGAATTTAAATAAGTATGAAAAATAATTATGGAAAAATGAAAGTCAAGAAAAAGTTTCAAATATAAAGTTAAAAATTATTTTTAGAATATTAGAATTTATTTTGGAATTTTTAGAAGGAAAGAAAATAGAAAATCGGGAAAAAAGTGAAAATGCACTATTCATTGGTCACAAGCGTTCGACGCCGTACCGGCCCGCCGCGCGCGCGCGCGCGTCGCCCGACCGTACGCGCGCCGCGCACGCGCGCGCCACGCGCGCGCGCCGCGCCCAACCGTGCCTCGGCCCTACCCGCGCGCGCCACGCGCCGCGCGCCACGCGCCGCGCAAGCGACCGCCGCGCGCGGACCGCGCGCCGCGCGCCCGCGCCCGCGCCGCTGCGCCCGCCGTACCGCCACGCCCGCGCGCGCGCGCGCCGCCGCCACGCGGCCGAGCCACGCCCGGCCCCTACCTCGCGCGCGCCGCCGCTCCGGACCCCGCCGCGCCGTGCGCCCTGCCGCCCGCGTTTCGCCCGCCGTACCCGGCCCTCCCGTGCGCCGCCGCGTGTCACCGCCGCGCCGCGCCGAGCCGGACCCCCTCCTTCCACCCGCGCCCGCGCCGAGCCCCCATGGCTGCGCCTATAAAAGGGGCGGTGCCCGCCGATTCCACCGCACCGCCGCCGTGTTTCGCCGTTCCCGAGCACCACCGCCAAGGGCCGCCGCCGTTTAGCCGTCGCCGCCGTGCGCAAGCCCGGCCCCGTGCCCCCTTGCTCCTCCCGAGCCGCCGTCGCCGGTAAGTCCCCTTTGCGCCGCCTTGTCCCTCACTGCCGCCGCCTCTGTTCTCCTCGGCACCGGTCGAACACCTTGCGGGCATGGAACAGTGCGCAGAGAGAAAAAAAAAAAAAGAAAAAGAGAAAAAGAAAAATAGGGAAAAATTAGGAAAAATTTTGGAAAATTTGGAAAAATATTTTGGGATGACTTGAGTAAAATTTTGGGCAAAAATAAATTATTTTCTCGCATATTTTCTCGGTGCAAAGTTTGAAAAATCGGAATCGGACGTTTTCCGAATTCCATTTCGCATCGTTTTTCAATCCGGATTCCGTTCAATTCTTTCCCGCCATCGAAATAGGTTTCGCTTTTGTGCTCAAACCCTCAGATTTCGAGCACGAATTTTCTTCGCTGATATTTTCAAACGTAAATTCCAAATTTAATTGCGATCGCCGACTTTGCGAAAACCCTAGGTCATCCGTTCGATTCCAAAAACCCGGATTTTCCTCGCAACCCTTGTCCTAACTCGAGTAGAATTTTCGGCAAAACTTCTGGAGTTGTTTTCATGGCTTTTGTGGTTCTTTTCGATCGCTCCGTGTTTTGTTGAATTCTAACCGAATTCAATTGATCTTTCGCACGTACGGGTAGAGCTCGAAGAAACCGGCATCGACACCGCCGAAGACCCCACCCCTCAAGTGTGCGAGCAAGGCAAGTCTTCACACCCTTTGAACATATTGATCCCAATTGCGAAATGATGTTATTTTAAACTCTAAACATGCATGCTTCACCGAGTTACCTATACTTGTTGTGCCATTCCTTGCTATTGAGTACCTTTAGAATTACTCCTTGTAACTCGCGATGTGATACAAATAACCGAAGCATAACTTTGGTAAACCGCTTAGCCATGCTATACTTAGATTTATGCATACTCATGACTTTATGAAAAAGCTTATGCTTGGGCAACTACCTTAGGGAGGTAGTTGAGATTCGGCATGTGGAGACATGAGCGCCACATGACCATGATGAATTAAGTTGGATGAAAATTGAAAGTACTATACAAATGTTTTAGACTGGGCGGCCGGATGTTTTGGGTGGATTCCGGAAAAGGCAAGTGCCGACCCGTCAATTAAGGACCGAGCCATGAGATAGCCGGAAACGAGCCGTACAACCGTACTTCTCGAATGGGTATAGACCTAGCCGACTAGATAGCCGAGCGGAGGCGGTATCCTTGCATAGATGGTTCTCTATGATGTGGTTATGGGATGAGGATGAGGCTGCGGCCTTTGTTATGAATGGTGGGATTGAACCGATGTTAATTAAACTTAAAGATCTGAAAAGACTTCCCTTACCCCGGTGCGCGAACTCCTCTCACTTGCTAGAAAAGGACGGCTAGAGTGCATGAGGGCATAAGTTCATGGAGCGCGTACGCCAAAGTGAGGTTATCGAAAGGCTTTGCCGTGGCCGTCTCATGTGTTGAGGCGTAGGCTCATTTGTTGGGCTGTCGCGGAGTACGGGTAAAGTGTACATCCACTTGCAGTGTGAGTGAATCAATCTATTCGAATAGCCGTGCTCGCGGATATTGAGCATCGTGACAAGACTTTCGCTTGGCTAGATTTTTAAACTTAAAACCGCTGGGATGGGTATGCATGATGGTTTCATTCATTGGTGGATCAACTTCTCGAGAATGCGAGAAGGGGTGGACTCCCAGAAAATCATGACGAACCGGAGACGGGAAGCCATCCTTGGAATCACGATGGATGGTAGACGAACCGTCGCCGGATTAATGAACTATGAAATTAAAACTTGATTTGGCTAGTCGGTAGGCTTGTGAAAAGAATTGTGAAAAGCGGCTTTACGCAAAAATAACTCTAACCGTGTTCTTTGAATAACCCTATCATATGCATCAATTCTGTGTTGACTTGCCGAGTACGGTTGGTACTCACCCTTGCTATACGCACAAACCTCCAGCTGATGGAAATGAAGAGCCAGAAGACCCCTACGCGTACTACCCGGAGGGCGAAGGAACTGACGGCGCATACTAGACCTTAGCCCCGGTCGTTGCCTGTGGCAATTGACGAGCCGCTGCCTCTTTCCGCTGCCTTATCTAAATTCTGTTTTATGTTGTACTCGGACCATAAGGTCCTGTGGGATGAACAATGCCTTCGGGCCTATTAATGTAATAATGGATCTTGTAAGACTATTCGTGCATGCGCACTTGATTATCCGATCTTGCATTCGTGGGTACCAACTACTTGATCCAGGAAATGGTACTATGAACACGAAAGATTCCCGACTCAAAATCGGGGGTCCACAGAAGCCCTCTCCTCAGGCTTGACGCGCTTGTGTGCCCTTTTCTCGTCATCAAGCCGGTCCTTAGTGGGGAACCGGCTTCTACTAGAAGTAGATGCCTGCCTTCGCGGCGATCTTCTCCCCTCTCTCCATCCTTGGTGATCCTGCATTGGAGGCATGTTGTACATAGGCGGGGGTGCCCCCCAAGGCATGAAGTAAGGAACGGATAACCTGGAGGCGGCATCGGGCATGGTCCCCATGGCATAACCTGAGGGAGATGGGGAAACGGCAGCTCCAAAACCTTTGATGAAGGACCAAATCGCTCCTTAGGAGGCAATCTTGGTCTCTTTCCTTTGGCGCGCTCCTTCTCGGCACTCTTCCTTTTGTACTTGTCAAGGAGCATGTCGAAGGTCACTTTGGGCTTGTAGGACCTCTTCAATGTAGATGCCTTGGCCTTATTCTCCTTCCATGTCCCAACCTCCGGGCTCTTTGGGACAAGCATTTTGGGCCTAGGCTCCCCAATGACAACTTCCTTCCCCTTAGCTGATTCAGCTTGCTCCGGCCGAATCAACACTTTCTTACCCTCAAGGTCAATGGTATTCACCGGGAAAGGATCGCTGTCAAGCTTCATCTTCGGGCCCTCGGTGAATTTCAATCGTCCTTCATCTATGGCCGATTGAACCTGTCGACGAAAAACATTACACTCATTAGTAGAATATGAATAAGAATCATGCCATTTACAATAAGAACGGCGCTTCAACTCTTCTAATGAGGGTATGATGTGGCCTTTAGGTAATTTGATCTGTTTCTCCTGCAAAAGATAGTCAAAAATCCTATCACACTTGGCCACATCAAAACTGTACTTAATCTCACTCTGCCGATCCTTGAGAGGAGTCGGCGTCAAACTAGAACAAACAAAAGGTTTGTTCTTGTTTGTCCAGGACCACTCAGCGACATACATATCATGATCGACTTCATCAGACTCAGAGTCACTAGTAGGACAGTCGATCACGCTAACATGAGGTTTCTTATCACTGGGTCTAACAAACTTTTTAGCATCCCTGACCCAGCTTTCCTGAGCCAGAGCCTTCTGCATTACTTGACTAACATCAAGAAACTGTTGGCCATCTAACCTCTCTTTAATGGGAGTAAGCAACCCATTGAAAGCGAGGTCGGCCAAGTATCTCTCGGTTATACTCAAGCTAAAACACCGGTTTCTAGCATCTCTAAACCTCTTAATGTAATCTGCAACAGATTCATTATGTTTTTGCCTTACCGATGTCAAGTCACAAAGTCTAAGCTCAGTTTCACCAGTATAAAAGTAATCATGAAATTTCTGTTCTAACTGAGCCCAAGTGTGAATAGAGTTAGCCAATAAAGATGTAAACCAAGTAAAAGCAGTACCGAATAAAGATAACGAAAATAAGTGTAATTTAAAAGCATCTGAAGTGCTAGCCTCCCCACATTGCGCTAAGAATTAGCCGATATGTTCCCATGTGGTCCTATTATCATCTCCACTGAATTTGGTGAATTCAAGGACTCTATAACCACGAGGATATGGGATGTTATCAAAATAGTCAGGATACGGCTTTTGGTAAACCTTAGCACGATTCCTGGGCTCAATTCCGAACGACTCTCTAATGATGTTTCTAATTTGTTCCTCCATATTTTTAGGCCTAGGCGGGTCGGGCACGACCGGCGGCCTAAAAGGCGGCTGTTGTGGCACAATATTATCATATTGGCCATCTCTCATATCGCGCGGATATCCCCTATTGGGATCATTGTATTGATTGGGGACATGCGGGGGAATTGGTGCATGGACAGTAGCCACAGGGGAGTCGTGTGCGGGAACGTGGTATAGAACCGAGTTGCCCGTAATAGGATCTATCTCCTGTACTGGCACAAGAGCGCCGGTCTGACCGGCCATGGGCCCGGTCTGACCGACCAGGTAAGGCGCGGTCTGACCGGCCAGATAACCGCCGGTCAGACCGGTGTAGTATGGGCGCGGGCCGGCCTGACGGCCGGTCTGACCAATGTAAGGTGAACCGGTCAGACCGACGTAAGGCGCCCCGGTCAGACCGGCCATAGGGCCGGTGAGACCGCCGTACTGTGTTTCGGTCAGACCGGCCGTCGGGCCGGTCGGACCGACGTAGTGAAGGCCGGTCAGACCAGCCGTAGGGCCGGTCAGACCGACAGAGGCGGCAGAACTACTCCCGCAGGGGCCTTGGGCGATCGCCCCGTCGGTTTTACTAAATATGTGGTTTACAGGGGTTGGCTCCCCCCTGAAACCGAGGTAGGCGGCGAATCGGTCGCGGGAAGACCGGATTTACCACTCATGTGCGCTTTAAATAACCTATTAAAACAAGCTTCCATAGCGGATTCAACTTTATTGTTCACGGCGGCGGTAACGGACTCATCTACCGTGCTAGCAACAAGTTTTTGAATAGGCATAGAGATGTGATCAGCGCTTACCTCGCCGTGAGTTACCTTGAGCGGGCTCCCGGGCTTGATGATGACGCCCTGTCGCGTTTTGGTGCAAGATTGATCTAGCACCTCCAGCGTGATCGCTCGTATGCGCTCCTCCATTATTTGGCGAGCCTCCCCATCCAAGTCGTCCAACAAGATGTGGACAACGTTGGATGGCTCCACGTCTTGCGCCGCTTGCTTGGACATGGCGGCGTCGAATCCGAGTTGGCGTCGTGTCTTCCCCAACGGAGTTGCCAAAAATCATGTTGGCACCTTTTTTGACAAAGGCATGAACCCGATCGATTCACCTAAAGATTTGCGGTGGTTCTTGGTACAGAGTCGCCAACCACTTCAATCTAGCAAGAACTAGAACAAAGTGGGTTTTGTAGATCAAATCGGCTAGCGGAACCGATTTAGATGGATAGATTGATAACTACTCGTCTCGTGAGTAAACGGAAAGTTTTCAAGACAAACTTACAAAGAATTGTCGCACTCTCGCAGCGGCGGCGGACGATTTACAGCGCAAATTGACAAAGATGGACTAAACTAGGGCAAAGTAGAAAATATGGCTGAAAATAAAGAAATCGATTCAAATAGATTGATTGTGTGTTGTGTGTTTCGATTATTACAATTGAACCGGCCTTGACCCTTATATAGGGGTTGGTCTTGCCCTCTACAGGCCCTTCTCCATGTCTTACTCGGGATAAACATGTTTGGAAACCCGAAATACAACCGTATGAAGAAAGGAAACCCGAAAACCGACGAAGTCGTCTAGGTTTCGGACTCTGCCGGTCAGACCGGCCATATGCCTTCGGTCTGACCGGCCCCACAGCCCGGTCTGACCGGCCTATACACGGCGGTCAGACCGGCCTCTCCGAAGAAACCGGCAAATTTCCAAATATTGGCAATCTTTCCTATTTTGATTCTTAAGTGCCAATTTTGGGTGTAAACACTCGTTATATCAGATGAGCATGTATGTCCACTCTGCTATGATACATAGTCTTATTTTTGCAATCTACACATGAACAACACATGTAATCGCTCTTCTTTCTTTTCCTATCCTCCGCCGCAGCGTTTATAAAATTTACCACGTCATTTCGATACTTTTCGCTATAACGCCGCACATTTTTTCCATACATCCAACTTCGACCCATCGCTGAGTTGCAAAAAAGTGGAAAAATATTAAATTAACATTTCGTACATAAGTATCTACTAGAATTATGAAAAATGACTACTATTTTTCAATTACTTTGCACTTTCTGATTTCCTGGAAAAAATGACAAAAAATTTGCCCTCTTTCTCCTCCCACCCCACCAAGACAGTGAACAGTGTGATAACCACTACAACGGTCTGGTTGGGTATTTATAGAGCGTAATAAATATCTGTAACGACCAACAAACCAGCAACTGTGGCGGGTATTACAATTATCTTTGTCAGGCCTAACTTCAAGCCCATCAACGAAGGCACTCATCGATGACGGACCTAATTGTTATCTCAATCGGGCCATAATCTAAAGCCCGTCACGGATGACAAACATCGGTGACGAGCTTGTATTGGGGCCCGATAAAGATAACATTTATATCTTTGTCGAGCCATTATTCTGGCCCGTCATGGATGTGTGTTATCCGTGACGGGTTCTAAAATTATGCACATATCATAGGTGTGGGCGACTATATCTTTGTCGGTCTCTTCTTAGGTCCGTTTGAGATGAGTTAGTTGTGACGGCCCGTAAAACTCAGTTATGTTAAGGCTCGTCACAGATAAAAGGATCTGTAGTAGTATCTGGTCCATGTCAGTGCATATGCGCTTGTGTTTTTGGGGAAGGACTGTAGGTCCATGTGACTGCGTGCACAGATATATATTAGCCAAGTAAAGGTGACAGGGTTTTGAGGGTTTTGAGGGTTTTCCTTTTGAGTTGTCGTCGAAGGCTGTTGCCACGACCAAAGATGGTGATCCCATCTGCTATTGTATTGAAATAACGTTGCCGCCGTACTGGTTCGTGAAATCCTTGAGTTTGCTATTCGGTTCCTGCTGGATCCTTGCCTTCCGATCGTGATCGTCGCTGGTGCACGGGTGGAAGTCCATTATCAAGAGGGCATTGGTTTGCTGCTGATCTGCATCTCAATACTTGTTCTCTGATCGCAATTCATTAGTACATCTGCTAGTTGATTTCTTTGGTGCTGTTTTGTTATTCTTTCAAGATTCAAACACGCATTTACTTTCTGGCCGATAGATTAATTTTTAGAGAAGTTTAGTTAATTTCTTTGTTGGTACCGTGAAAGAGAGATAAATCTGGGTGCTCATCAAGTGGTATCAGAGCGTGTTTCATCATGGTACTGTTGAGCCATTTTGCTAAATTTCATAATTTGCATCATGGTTAAATCTTGAAGCTATAATAGTAGCGATGGTTCTCACCATGGTTCTGATGAAGATGTTACTATGCCTGTTTTTTATGCTAATTTGCCAACGGAGCTAAGGATGGATTGAAAAGCGCTTTTGTTTATTTAGAGAAACACATAGATTAGAGATTCACGAAACTTGAGAGGAGTATTGCTATGTTAGTTGATCGTTTGCAATCACCACATTAGGCACATGCTAGATAGGGTCGACGTCAACCATCTGAACAACGTGGTATGATGCCGAGGATGAGAGTCTAGGGTTGCATTCTTCCAGAGGTGTTAATCATTGCCGTCCTTGACAACCTCCTCGTCGAGGTCTTGTTTTTATGGACAGGATTTTCACCGTGACAACTAGAATCGTTATGTTGCTCGTGTTCCATTGGATGAAGGGCTTGGTAAGATAAAAATCTCGATGCTTTCTTTCTCGGTTTCCAATCAGAGTATTATCTGGAGTGGGAGATGCAGTGTGATCAGATCTTTAATAGTCATAACTATTCAGAGGATAAGAAGTATGTGTTGCATTTATTGAATTCACCGGTTATGCTTTATCTTGGTGGAATCAATTAGTACATGTTGGTCGTCCACATACTTGGCAATATAAAAGAGGTTATGGCTCGCCATTTTGTTCCTGAACATTATACTAGATCATTGCATACATGTTTGCAGCAACTCAAACAAGGTGATCTTAGTGTGGATGCTTATTATAAGGAGATAGAATTGTTGATGAGCCGTACAGGGATAACAGAGAATGACGAAGCTACTATGGCTAAATTTCTTAATGATCTCAATGATAATGTGAGAGATCATATTGAGATATCTTATTATGATATACAATGTATGGTGCCACATTATTAAGATTTCCATGCATGATGGCATATGACCATAAGTGGCCGAAATTATCCTGTCCCTAGCATGGTGAAATGGATGCATAAGCATCTCGGTCAAACAATCGAAGATTTTGATCGGGATTATTGTTAGTGCCTGGAGGTGATGGCCTCTTTCTGGCGAAGCTTTATCATGTCCAAACGTCAAGCTGCTATAGCTCGATGTAGGCATAGCATAGTTTGTGTTTCGTCCCCTACCCCTCTTAATATGTTCTTCGATGTTGATAGTGACACCAAATCTTTTGAGGATGAGCCTAGTGTTAGTTTTATTTCTCCTAGTTGTTCTGGGAGTTATCTTAGTTTTTTGGAGTCCGAGTCCACCTCTTCAGTAGGCAATGTGGAATCGGACGCGAAGTGCCCTTTAGTGGATGAAGTAATATATTTGTGATGAATAAAGGAGTGGTTTTGCTTATTACTCTTTCATCCACTGCTTCGGCTTGTGCATTTTTCCTCACTCGGGTTGTTCGTTATGCGCTAAGTTTTCCTGGCACATTCACATGCCCAAGATGATTCGGACTGTGTGTTGGGTTCTATCGGTTCATAACCGTTTTCGCCTTTACTTGTTTGGCATATCCACTACCTTGAGGTAGGGGTTTTTCCCAGGTGTGTCGTTTTCGCGTTGCGGTGCTTCATGCGGTTTTGGCAATTCGCAATTTTGGCGTTCGGCCGAGCGATGCTTGGGTCAATGCGCTTCGCCCCCATGAAATTTTTTGTTGATCAGGCGTATGTCTTAAGGGTTTTTTTGATCATTCACACACCGTTATGTATAATAACCCTACGTCCAGTTTTTGGTTTTTCTTTTTCCACTTTTTTATAAGGTGCCGAAGGCTTATATAACATAGTTACATATGGCGAAGAGGTGCCACCCTTTTTTTACACATAGTAGCTTTTGAGCAAAGTAGCATTCCACGAATGATCTAGCTCTTCACCACTTAGTGTCGCCAGGCGAAAGGATCCTGTCCTTGATCTGTGTGTGACGAGGTAAGGACCTTCCAACATTGACTCGAGCTTGCCCACGGCCGTTGGGTTCGCTTTTTTCTTACGGACGAGATTCCACGGCAAGATCTCCTTGGGGCGAACCTTCTTGTTGTAGGAAGTCGAAGTTGCCTGGGCGTACTTCACCATATAATTCGATGCTTCGACTCTTACCCCTGTGAGTAGCTCGAGTGATGCTTCGCGGCCATCTTCGCCCCCCGTGAAGACCACCCTTGGTGAATTAGCCCCTAGCTCACTTAGAGTCAGTGCTTCATCATCGTACATGAGCATGAAAGGGCTAAGCTTCGCTGGCCTGGTTGGGGTGGTTCGGAGAGCCCACAAGACCGAGAGCATCTCCTCGGGCAACTTTCCCTTCAGAGCCCCTTCCAGTCTTTTCTTGAGTGCTTCCAAGACCTTCCTATTTGCTCTTTTAGCTGTCCTATTTGACTGGGGGTGTGCCACTAAGGCGAAATTTATCTGTAGATTTAGCCCCCTGCAAATTTCTTTGAATTTTGTTCAATCAAATTGTTTTTCGTTGTCAGTGATAAACTCCTATGTCACCCTGAATCGGCATATGATGTTCTTCCAAACAAATTTTTGTACTTGCAGCCAAAGTGATGAAGGCGAGGGGTTCGACTTCAATCCATTTCGAAAAATATTCTATGCCCATGATGGCAAAGTGGTAGCTATTTTTCGCTGTTGGGGAAGGGTTGATGATGTCCAATCCCAAATGGGCGAAAGGGCACACTGGGGCGATTGGCTGCAGATTGTACTATGGCGCGATTTGGCTTCGACCATGCTTCTGGCATCCTTCGCACTTTTTGATGTGCTCCAAGCAACTAGACAGTATTGTTGGCCAATATATGCCTTGCCGAAGCACTTTGGCCGCAACTGTACTTGGTGCTTGATGTGCGCCACACAGTCTTGATGTATCTCTTTCACCATTTCTTCCCCTTCAGCTATAGACACACACTGTAGCAAGGGTTGTACCACTCTGGACTTATACAGCTAGCCAACAATTAGCTTGTATCTTGCTACTCTTAGTTACAGCCGCCTTGCTTTGGGTTCTTTGTTTGGAAACCAACCGTTGTGTTTGATGAACGGGGCCCGCCAATCCTCTTCGCTTTCCCTAGCTTCTTCCAAACTTATGTTCATGATTTCTTCATCGGATTCTTCATGTACACTTGGGCGTATAGTACTTCGAACAAGATGCCTAGCGAATATGGACCCTCGGTGGCTGCCGCCTTCGCCAGGTGTGTTTGCTTCCTCGTCTTTCCTCTTGGTAGGTGTTCGACCATGACACCGGCGAATGACTTTTCCATTGCACGAACGACGTCAAGAATTTTTTTCATTCCATCTTTGTTTGCCACAAAAGACTTGTCCACCTGACCAGCCAATAGCTTAGATTCTGTTTGGATTAGCAACCGTCTAGCCCATAGGGCATTTGCCTTACGCAAGCCCATCAGTACTGCTTTATATTTCGTTGCTTTTTTTGTGGTTGAAAATTGGAGGCTGTCGGCATAGCGAATCACTGTGCCAACCGGCGATACAAGAATCGCCACTGCGCCCGCCCCCTTGTGAGACCAAAAGCCATTGGAGTACATGGTCTAGTGTTGTTTGATCGGATTAGCTTCGGGCATTGCAGAGGGGAGTCCACTCCACCACAAAATCAGTGAGGACTTGGGACTTGATCGTGATTCTAGCGACAAAGTTGAGGTTGAAGGGGATAGTTCTATCGCCCATTTGCTCAATGGCCCCGTGATCTCCTTTCCTTGAGCACTTCATCTGTGGGGTATTGTGAAGGCACCATGATCTTGTGCACCTAGAAATAATGGCGCAGCTTGCACGAAGCCATTACCAGCGCATATGCTAGCTTTTCCATCTCCATGTACCTCGTCTTCACCCCTTGGAGTCCCTCGGATACGAAGTACACAGTTTCTGTCCCCCTTATGTGTCTTGGACGAGTGTCGTGCTGATTGCCATTAGCGAAGCCACTAGATACAGGAGCAGTTCGCTCCCAGTCCTCGGATTGTTCAAAGTTGGCGCCTTTTGGAGATACGCTTTAGTTCATCAAAAGTGCTTTGGCACTCCGGCGTCCATTTGAACATTTTGGGCCCACGCAACGTCTTGAAAAATAGGCCATGAATCTAATGAGCGTGGTGATTCTTCCAGTTAGCTTATGCACTTCTCGCAAATTCATCAATGTTTGCAGTTGTTGTATGGACTCAATTTTCTCTGGGTTCACCTCGATTCCTCTTTTGGAAATGAGAAAACCCATAAGCTTGCTGGCCTGTATGCAGAAGACACACTTCTCTAGGTTGAGCTTGATTCGGTCCTCACGCATGTTGTTGAAGGTTTCTTGCAAATCGGTGCCATGATTGACTGCTTTCCAACTTTTGACGATGATGTTGTTGACTTAAGCCTCAATGTTTCACCCTATTTGTCCTTTTAGAACCTTATGCACCAACCTTGCAAAGGTGACACCAGTGTTTCTCAGGCCAAACGACATTCTGATGTGGCAGAATGTTTCGAAGGATGTGATGAACGCCGTCTTCGCCTGGTCTTTCGGAACCATGAATATTTGATGGTACCCGGAATAAGCATCCAGGAAACTCATGAGTTCACAACCCATCATCAAATTGATTGACTGGTTGATCCTTGGTAGTGGAAAATCGTCCTTCGAATATGCCTTGTTCAGGTCGATGAAGTCTATATACATTCTCCACTTACCGTTCTACTTTTTCACCAGGACCGAATTCGCCAACCTCTCTGGGTGGTCGATTTCCCAGATGACTCTGGCTTTGAGCAATTTATGCACTTCGGCCTAAGCGGCCTCTTGCCGATCGATCGACATTTTGCGAAGCGTCTGCTTCCTTGGCCTTGCCTTCGGCTTTACCGCTAGGTGATGCCTGACGAGGTTAGGGGAGATGCCACCGACTTCGTCGACGCTCCAGGCAAAGATATCGAGGTTGCTCATGATCACTCGAGTGATTTCTTGTGCCTCTTCTTCGCTTATGTCACTGCCGATGGAGATTGTTTTCACTAGATCGCTCTCGTCGATCTGGATCTTAATCACCTTGCTGTGCGGAG
Source organism: Oryza australiensis (assembly GCA_019925245.2). Taxonomy (NCBI): domain Eukaryota; kingdom Viridiplantae; phylum Streptophyta; class Magnoliopsida; order Poales; family Poaceae; genus Oryza; species Oryza australiensis. Next base: position 3,698,754 of record JAIFGZ020000436.1, read on the forward strand.
ATGGCTTCAGCGCGGTGTTAACGACTAAATTTGCCAACCAAATCCCTAAGTTCAAGGTCGAATTTGAAGCGGAATTGTATTGGTAGAATAATCTGCGGAGAAGCAGAGGCTGCATCGGCTATGCTCAAATCGGCTGAGTAACGATCGGCTACAGGGTCAATCGGCTAAGGCTGGATTGGACAAGGATTGCCGATAGTCGATGCTGAGTCAGAGGAGAAGAAGAAACGTTTCCATTAAAAGTGGTTGAAGATAAACAGAAGATTCGGTTTCCAAATTGCGCGTTAAAAGATATTATCATCTATGGATAGAGTCCTGTAACGACAATTGTATCTATAAATTAGGAATTTGCTTAGAGTGTTTATTGTAATGCGGCATGGGTCCTTCCTGGGATATTGTCGTATTTTAAATAGTAGTTTAGGCAGAGTCTAGGGTCTGTACAGATAATGTTATTCTTGGGTATAAATAGGACCCGAGATCCTTGTAATTAGACATTCTCACAATCAATACAACCTTCGACGCATCGCCTCCTTTTTTCTTCAGACGAACAACTGATCCGGCTTCGGGCTGCATCGTTTCGATCCCCAAGTTAAGGTAAATGTTTGTCATTAGTGGTGCATCTCTGTCGAATTTTAGTGCTTCCATCGTTATGACACTCTAAATTCGATGATTTATGCTGCGCTAGTTATCATATATCGCATATAATCTAGAACAATGTTTAGATCTATCTCGACATCGGCTCGTTTCTGTCAAGAACCAGCAGCCGATAGAGCTAGATCTAAGGGTAGGACTAAATTATATGCGATATCCACCGTCTCGAGGTATTTACATCAGCTACAGTAGATCAGATTGTTCTTTTTATACTTAATGTTGCATCAACGTTGATCTATTAAGTCGTTTTTAGAGCTCTTATGATCTGTTTGGCTAAATGTATATGTTTAGAGACAGTGTCGGGGTTTCAGCCGGCCTTACTTGTTTTAATATTCTTTTGGTATATTTTGCTATCAGATTCATTAAAACCGCCTCTTATATTAAGATCTTGCTGTAGTTAAATGCCCTAAGCCAGAATCAGTTTGTCAGCTATAGCCGACAGCCGACTGATCTAGGTCTAGCGCATTTAGCTCAGATCAATATCCTTTCATAAGATAAATTGGAGTATTAGCCGATTCACGGTTGGACTTACGACATCGGCTAGATTGTTAAAGCATATATTTATTATCTCGTTTTATATTTGGATTACGTGGTTAATACTGTCTCGGCGCAGCCGATCTATTCTAGCCACTTGGTTTAAATACACTTCGGGATAACATATATATGTAAATTGACTCTTGCAGCCGATCCAGTAGGATCTAACCTAACACTTAACGCATATATCTCTATTTTTCTTGTTGGTTAATAGATCAAACCAACTGGCACGCCTTGTACAGCATAGGTAGCCGAGAAGGACCTGCACTGGAGTTAAGCAGATCTCCCAGGCCAGCGCAGGAGAGAAATTTCTCGTCAACACGCTTCTTGGCACGCCCAGTGGGACTATCTCTGTCAACTCGGCTAGGACGCATCGACACAGCTGACAAGATGGTCAACCTCAAGGGCCCCAGTGTTTCTCAGGACAACATCGTGCCTGTGATGATGGAGCAATTGTCGGCTGAACAACAAGCCGACTACAAAAAGATGGTAGATGAGCTCCAGGCCAACTACCTATAGTCGTTCACCCAGGCAAGGTCCGGGGCCGTGCATCAAAAGTACAAGTTCAGCATGGACGAACTCAAGGCGTCCTCCTCCAGTGGATCAAAGGGGAAACAGAAGGCGGAGGAGCCGATCCAGGAACAAGACGATTTGGCCCTGCATACTTTGCAAGACCGAGTTAATTCGGCCGTCCACCGCGCACTGGTCAACCAGAGTAGCATCCTCGTCAACACCCTTAACAACATGATCGCCACTGTGGTCAACGCTAAGATAGCCGACTAATTGCAACGGGGGCCGACTTACTTTATAGACGGCCAGTTTCCTGGTTACAGGATGTTGGCCACCCAGAATCGGTCGATTCCACCACCAGCGCAACCAGGGCCGCCAGGAGGGGTCCTCAATCAGCCGAATCCATCCGGATCGGCTGCGAGACCAGTGATCACCATGGTGAACCGACAACAACCGCTGCCACCGCTGCCCCATGATCAGATCACCAACACGTTCGACGACAATCGACTGTTAGAGCCGGTTGCCCAGATTGGCCTGGATAGACAATACAACGCCGGTGGCCGATAGCTGTTTCCGGGTCCACCAACGCCACCACCGGCAAATCGGGCGCCTCCTGCTGGCCATCCACTCTAATACCAGTATCAAGGAGGCCACCAAGATCATCACTACAGGCCTCAGATGCCACCACCACTGTATCGGCAAGCACTCGCGCCATATGATCAATATGAGCCGATACAGCAGGACAACCGAACTTGGGCTGATTTTATTGCGGATGTCATGCGCGATCAATTCGGCCTCAAACCAAAGGACTCAGGGAACATGTATTGGTATCCTTATCTGGAGCATTTTGAGCGAATTCCATTGCCCAACCGGTACAAAGTCCCAGACTTCTCGAAGTTCTCAGGGCAAGACAACGTGTCAACCTATGAGCATGTCAGCCGATTCTTGGCGCAGTGTGGTGAAGCATCGGCTATAGATGCCTTGAGAGTTTGGTTGTTCCCCTTTTGTCTTTTTCGGGACCGGCCTTAACCTGGTTCTCTTCATTGCCTTACAACTCAATTCAGAGCTGGGCCGATCTCGAAAAACAATTTCATTACTACTTCTACACCGGCAACCATGAAATGAAGTTGTTGGACCTCACCAGTATGAGGCAGAAGCACAACAAGTCAGTTCAAGAATACATTCAACGTTTCAGAGAGATGAGGAACCGATGCTACAGCCTGGTGCTGTCGGACGCCTAGCTAGCCGATTTGGCCTTCCACGGCCTGATCACGTCGATCCATGAATGCTTCTCCGCTCAGGACTTCGACAGCCTGGCACATCTGGCACAGAAGGTGACGGCCCATGAACAAAGATTTCAAGACACCAGGAAGACCGTCAAAAACATAACTCAAGTCATCGTTGAGTCAGACTCCGATTCCAACGACAATGACGCAGAGGTGGCGACAGCCGAATGGGCCAAGAACAAAAAGGCCATCGTCTGCTAGTGGCTGTTGAAGACGGCAAAAGAGGAAAAATATGACTTCGACATCACCAAGGCCGATAGGATCTTTGACTTATTACTCAAGGAGAAGCAGATTCTGCTCCCCGAGAACCATGTGATCCCATCAGCCGATGAATTGAAGAAAAAGAAATATTGCAAGTGGCACAACTCTACATCACATGCCACTAACGACTGTAAATTCTTAAGACAGTAGATCCAGTCGGTAATTGAGGCCGGAAAACTCAAGTTCGCCGATTCCACTCGGCCAATGAAGGTAGATGGCAACCCCTTCCCAATCAATATGGTTCAAACCGGCCCTAGGCAAGCTGATCGGCAGCGCAGAATGATGTACAGCTTAGCCGAAACTGTGAAAGGGGTCAATGCAGAGGGTGAGCCGACTGGAAGCCAAGCCGCGCCAATCAACATGGTGTGCCCCGTCGCCCGATCGGCTAATCGACGGCCGACCAACACGAACAGCTGACACCGCCCCCAACAGCAACCTTGGCAGGAGGGGGCTCGGTTTGAAAGGTTTTATCAACAAGAGCCAGAAACGCGAGGCCGCCGGTACAACGGGAATCATAGCGGTGCTGACCCCCATTGGCATTGTGAATTTTTCAGGCACTGCTGGGAAACCGGGATGAGACTGCCAACGCTAGAAAATTGCTAGGCCTGCAGCGAGTACCGCGAGGACGAACACAGGAGCCAGCCGATCACCAGTCCAACTCAGTTCGTCCCGAGGCCCATACAGCTCAACTGGCACCGGCAGTCCGTTCACGATCGGCTAGGGCCGATCCATCAAGACTTCTTCAACGAAGATGAGAATGATGACCACCACGACGAAGGAGAGGCCGATGATGAAGAATCGGCCAACCCCCAATGGTGCCCCTCTGACCTCTTCACCAAGACGCAGAAACGAAAAATTCAAAGACTAAAGTGTGAAGGAAGGGAAGATGAAGTTCGGCAGATGATCGAAGAACAACTTCGTCGGCTGGGTAAAATCAAAAGGCGATGGATCCCCAAAAGAAAAACCACCACAGCCAACGAGGAACAAGCCAGTGAGAGTTCAGCCGATCAAGCCAGAGGGGCAGCCAAAGGGAAAGGCAAAGTCTCTGCATCGGTCAATATGGTATTCATATTGCCAGCCGAATTCAGTGCTCCTGAAGCCGATGCAGACAATGTCGAGGACGCCTTGGTCAAGCTAGCACTGTCCTCGGATCAAGCGATTTTTGACAAGCCAGAAGGGACCGAAAATCGGCATCTAAAGCCGCTATATGTAAAAGGTTTTGTCAATGGCAAGCCGATGTCGAAAATGCTAGTAGATGAGGGAGCCGCAGTAAATCTGATGCCCTATGCAACATTTAGGAAATTGGGAAAGGGAGCCGAAGACCTGATCAAGACTAACATGGTATTAAAAGACTTTGGCGGCAACCCATCAGAGACCAAGGGTGCGTTGAATGTCGAGCTGACCGTCGGCAACAAGACCGTGCCCACAACCTTTTTTGTCATCGACGGGAAGGGGTTTTACAGCCTGCTGCTCGGGAGGGACTGGATACATGCTAACTGTTGCGTCCCTTCCACTATACACCAGTGTCTACTTCAATGGGACGGCGACAAGATAGAGATTCTACCAGCCGACAGGTCAGTAAGCTTCGCCAATGCCAATTTGCCACTCTGGGAAATTGACGGCATTGATTGTTTGCTTGAGAAAATCTAGCAAGCCGAATTTCTAAAAGTGTCTGATTCTGCCATACAGCCGATTGGAGATGACGGGCCATAGTTTCTGCTTTGAGCAAGACGTCGTGGAGGGCTCGAACGTCTACGGCACGGACACTGTGGACGAAGACGATGGCAAGCTAGGGCAAGGTTTTACGTCGGCCGACGAGTTAGAAGAAATAGACATAGGCTCTGGTGACAGGCCTAGGCCGACATATATCAACAAATAGTTGTCTTCTCATTGTAGATCCCAGCTTATTGATTTGTTAAAACAATATAAGGATTGTTTTGCTTGGGAGTACTTCGAAATGCCTGGTCTTAGCTGATCTATAGTTTTTCATCAGCTGCTAATCAAGGCAGGCTATCGGCCATTCAAACAACCTCCCAGGAGGTTCAAAGCCGATATGTATGATGCGATCAAAGCCGAAATAACTCGTCTATATGATGTTGGATTCATTCAGCCTTGTCGATATGCTGAGTGGGTCTCAAACATCGTCCCAGTGTTGAAAAAGAATAACAAGCTTAGGGTGTGCATCGATTTCAGAGACTTAAATAAGGCTACACCCAAAGTTGAATACCCAATGCCCATAGCCGATTTGCTCGTAGACGCCGCATCAAGCCACAAAATCATCAGCTTTATGGATGGCAATGCAGGCTACAACCAAATCTTCATGGCCGAAGAGGACATTCATAAAACTGCCTTTCGATTTCCTGGGGCAATCGGCTTGTATGAATGGGTCGTTATGACGTTTGGGCTAAAAAATGCTGGGGAACCATATCAACGGGCTATGAATTATATTTTCCATGACATGATCGGCTCTCTGGTGGAGATCTACATCGATGATGTCGTTGTCAAGTCCAGGGAGATAGAAGACCATATAGCCGATCTGAGGCAGGTTTTGGAGCGGACAAGAAAATATGGTCTGAAGATGAATCCGTTGAAGTGTGCGTTCGGCATGTTGGCCGGACAATTTCTAGGGTTTCTTGTTAATGAAAGAGGAATTGAGGTTACACCAAGAAGCATCAATGCTATCAAAATGATACAACCTCCGAAGGACAAGAAGCAGCTTCAGTCATTGATCGGCAAAATTAACTTCGTCAGGCGGTTCATAGTCAATCTTTCAGAAAAAGATGGAGCCGTTCATGCCGCTGCTTCGGCTCAAAGCCGATCAAGAATTCACATGGGGGGCAGAGCAGCAGAAGGCCTTAGACAGTATCAAGAATTATTTAAGCTCGCCTCCAGTTCTAATTTCTCCACAAAAGGGAGTACCTACTTGTTAGCCGATGACAAGTCAATCGACTCAGTCCTAATCCAAGAGGTTGAAGGCAAAGAAAAAACTATCTTCTATCTCAGCCGACGACTGTTGGATCAGAGACAAGGTATTTACCAGTGGAGAAGTTATGCCTGTGCCTATATTTTTCATGCACAAAGTTGAGGCATTATCTGCTATCCAATGAGTGCACAATAATATGTAAAGCCGATGTCATTAAATACATGTTATCGGCTCCAGTTTTAAAAGGACGAATTGGAAAGTGAATTTTTGCCCTGACAGAATTTGATCTGAGGTATCAAGCACCCAGGGCAATTAAAGGGCAGGTTATAGCCGATTTAATCATGGAGCATATAGATAGCTCAATTGGCTCAATCGAAATTATGCCTTGGACATTGACATTTGATGGCTCGGTGTGCACTAACGGCTGCGGTATCGGCTTGGTCATTATTTCGCCTAGAGGGGCAAACTTTGAATTTGCTTCTTCTATCAACCCCCATGATACAAACAATCAAGCCGAGTACGAAGCGGTGCTCAAGGGTTTGCATCTTCCCAAAGAAGTCAAAGCCGTCGCCATAGAGATAATGGGGGATTCGCTATTGGTCATCAGCCAGTTGTCAGGGGAGTACGAATGCAGGAATAACGCGCTGATGGTCTACTATCAACAATGCCGAGAATTGATGGATAGCTTTCGGCTAGTTACACTGAAACACATCCCAAGAGAGCAGAATACAGAAGCCAATGATTTAGCTCAAGGGGCATCAGGCTACAGGCCGATGATAAAACAAGTTGGGAGAGAAGTCGCTGCCGTGACAGCCGATGATTGGAGGTTCGAGGTTCACAGCTATTTACAGAACCCCTCTCAATCGGCTTCAAGGAAATTACGATACAAAGCCTTAAGATATGTTTTGCTCGATGAAGATCTCTACTATCGGACGATTGATGGCGTGCTGCTCAAGTGTCTTAGTGCCGATCAAGCCAAGGTGGCTATCGGAGAAGTGCATGAAGGCATATGCGGCACACATCAATCGGCTCACAAGATGAAGTGGTTGCTTCGGAGAGCAGGATATTTTTAGCCGACGATGCTGGAAGATTGTTTCAAGTATTGTAAAGGCTGCCAGGATTGTCAGAAATTCGGCACCGTACAAAGAGCACCAGCATCGGCTATGAACCCAATCATAAAGCCTTTGCCATTCAGAGGATGGGGCATCGACATGATCGGCCAGATCAATCCACCCTCAAGCAAAGGGCACAAATTCATTCTGGTGGCAACGGATTATTTTACAAAATGGGTGGAGGCAATTCCTCTGAAAAAAGTTGATTCTAGGGATGCCATTGAGTTTGTTAAAGAGCACATTATATACTGATTTGGCGTCCCACAAACAATAACAACAGACCAAGGATCTATCTTCATATCAGACGAGTTTGTTCAGTTTGCCGACGGCATGGGCATTAAATTACTCAATTCTTCACCATACTATGCGCAGGCTAATGGGCAAGCAGATGCTTCAAACAAAAGTTTGATCAAACTAATTAAGAGGAAGATTTCTGAGTACCCTAAGCAATGGCATAGCTGATTAGTCGAATCACTTTGGGCATATCGGATGGCATGCCACGGATCTATCCAAGTCCCTCCATACAAGTTGGTCTATGGGCACGAGGCAGTGCTGCCATGGGAAAATATCATCGGCTCGAGACGGGTTCAGCTACAAGATCAGCTCACAGCCGATGATTACTATCACCTGATGGTAGACGAATCGGAAGACCTAGTTTTATTATGAATGAGGGCCTTGGAAAAGGTAACAAGGGATAAGAAACGAGTAGCCCATCATTATAATAAGAAAGTTGTACCTAAGTCTTTTGAAGAGGGCGAACTCGTTTGGAAACTAATATTGCCGATTGGAACAAGAGACAATAAATTCGGCAAGTGGTCGTCAAATTGGGAAGGGCCTTTCAAGATCCAAAAATGCGTCTCTAAAGGGGCCTACATGTTAGAAGGGTTGGATGGAGAAGTATTTGGAAGGGCTCTAAATGGAAAGTATTTGAAAAAATTTACCCAAGTGTGTGGATCAATTCATGATTCGGCTCTGTTTGTTTAGCTGATGCGTTGTGACGCACGCATCGCCTTTAGGTGATTTTCAAGCTATGTTTTTCCCCCAATTACCTGTGGTCGGCTGGCGGTGGCCGACGGTTATGACAACAGGATGCAAGTGTATTAAGTTCATAATTTCGTCGACATCAAAGACATCAATGAAATTAGGGGGCATATGCATATACAATACAATATGATATCAAGGAGAAAGAGTGACTTTTTCAAATTTTTTCTTGATGACTTCAAGCAAGCTTAACATAATCAGCAAGCATGGTTAAGTGGAACTCAAGTAAATTCAGCCGATTACAGAAGATAGTTTAACGTCAAGCAAGATCTTACGGAAGCCGATCACAAGATAGTTTCGGAGGGCCAAAGCCGATTACAAAAGTTAGGATCTCTAAGTTATTACAATCGGCTCATTTCTTGAGGAAATCTGCTATAGCCGACAAAGCCTTGCGTCGGATTTCGTCAACTTCCTCGATTGCCTTGGTGTCGGCTGCATCAGTCCCGGCCACCGGCTTCACCGCTTTTGTTAGGTCTGTGAGATAGGACACGACTGCTTTGATGCTTGATCGGTTGTGTTCAATCTCTTTGGGCAGGCCGACCATGTATTCCTCTTGCGCATGGATTTCGGTGGTGATTTGGACGAGGTCAGCTATCAGTTCGTCCCTGCGTGCACGAAGCCGCTCAAGTTTGGTGGTCGGCTCCGTCTTCAAGGCATCAAATTCGGCTTTATTTGCCTTGATTTCCTCTTGGTTGGACCTGATGGCAACCGTCAGCTATTGGTTTGCTCGGCGATCAGCGACGTGTTGCTTGGCTCGTTCGTATTTCAGCCGGTGCGCCTCAAGAAAAGTTGCTGGCACAATTGCGTCAGCCAGGTCGTCAGGGAGTCTAGTTTGAATATCTTCAAACCGAGCTCGGATGGGACCGCAATCGGCCACCAGCGTGTCTAGGGAGGCTTCCAGCCGTTTGCCGATATCGGCCAGTGTGGATCGCAGGTCCTCGTCCAGCGGCACTAAAGCATGGTCGGCTTCGTCATCTGGCTCTACGAACTCCGACAAGTCGAAGCCTAGTAGATCGGCCATGCTCTACAAAAAGAAGAATAGGTGGAAAGTTAACAGGGTTCATCAAGCCGATTGTAAGGAATAATCAGAACTTACTGGGATTGCTAGAGCCAAAGCGACTTCATCGTCGGCATGGCCGCCACCTACAGCCGATGGAGCGTGTTCACTTGACACCTAGGGGGCAGGCATCGGAGCCCGAGGAGGCTAAAAAGGGATTAGTTTAAAAATCGGCTAACTAAAGGAAAGAAGGTTCAGTCAAAATTTATCGAATGAGGGGGAGTCGTCTTCTTCCTTGTGACAAGTTTCTTCCTTTGCTGACATAAGAAGAACAGGATGTACAATGAGAAAATTACGAATGAAGACATTAGAAGATTAAGTGTTGGAATTTGCTTACCGGTGTCGGACGAATGGGACGTCTTGGGGGACTTGGAGTTTTTTGTACAGACGCCTCATCGGCCGATGGGGTTCGCGCGTATCTTTCGGAGGAGCTCGACTCGGCTGCGCTTCGTTGATTGCGTCTTCAATTTCTTCGTCCTCAACTTCTTCATCGAGCACCGCATCGACTGCTGGGTCGATTGGGGGTAGGTCGTCGGCTGTGCTAAGTTTTTGCTTCATGGCCAATTTTTTCTTCGGTGCAGCTGGCGTGACAGTAGCCGATGGTTTGCTCTGCTTCATCCGACGGAGTGGCTCGCGAGTTTGGCCATGAAGGAGCGTGCCTACTTTAGACGCATTATAGCCGATGGACGATGGTGCCAGTCCGCAGCCTTTCGGCAATATGCCTGGGCTGTAGTTAACAACCACTCCTGATCGGCTGATCCAGGGAGGGGAGGAGTCATTTGTCTGCAAGAGTAAAAGCATGAATAATAGGACGTGCATATAGTAAGATGATGAAAAGAGAAGGAGACATAGAAGAGGATATTACTGGTGGGATCATCTTGGGATCGATGGTTGTCAGGAACATGAGGGCCGACTGATGAAAGAGATGTGATTTCCATTCGGCCCACCATCGGCTAAAGGCGCTCGTTCTGGTGATTGCCAGTTTAATAACTCTAATCTGGCCAAGAGGTGGACCGGGAAGGCTCATCAGCCGATGCATCATTATGCCGCCGTCAATGATGCCTCTGGTTTGAATTTTGTCTGAGAAGAACAGCCCGATCGGCAGCTGGCCCAATCCAAGTTGTCCTGCGGCGGCCGATGGATGATAGAATTCGTAACTCTTCTGAACATTTCGGCCTTGATGGATGCCGACTGGCAGGATGCATGGGGATATAACAGTCATGAAGATTTCCCTCGGCTTCTCGAATTTTGGATTGTTAATCTCATCAAGCCGAAGGTCGTCTGGCCGCTCGAAGTGACTGAACTTGTCGTAGGCAAACCACATCCTAGAATCGGCCGAGAATCCATTGTAGAAGTTGCTAAACCAATCTTTGAAGGGTTCAGCTGAAAGTTTGGAGCCTGGGAAGGTAGAGGCAGCTTCCCCGTATGACACGCATCACCGAGTAGTTATTTCTTCATCATCACGATAAATCGGCTCAGCTCGTGAGAAATCAGCATTAAGCAAACTCGGCCGATTGGCAATCTTGTGAGTATACAGGTTGAGCCATATCTGTAACAGTCACCAAGGGCCGCTAGTGCCGATGGATTGCTTCAAAGCTAGCTTGGCTGGCACGTTGCTAAGTATCTAGTACAGATAGCCGAGCAGAAATTTCCCTAAAGGGATTTGCCTCTTTTCCACTAACGCCTCGGCTATGTGTTGCCAATTGGTGGTCGCCCCGCAACTTGATCCACAAAATAGAAACTTCTCCAACCACACCATCAAAAAAGTTGTGTGTTCCCTGTTGGAGACTGGGCCGTCCCTCATGTTCATTGAAATATAGCCGCTCCAGCCGCCTATGCTCTTAGTCTTGAAGACATGTTGGCATTTGATATTCAGGTCGGAAGGATCGGTGGTTGAGGTTATATCCAAACCAGTTAGCATCACTATGTACATTAGAGTCGGCATCATCGGCCCGTGCTTGAAAAGGAAAGCATTCATCGTATCTAACCAAAAATAGCTGGCAGCTGATAGAAGAGGTTTGTCCTTAGGCATATCGACTAGGGTTGGTGCTATGCATTGGCTGATGCCTATCTCATCCCAGAACGATTGTTTGCTGGCAGCCATCCTAGCATACCAAGATGGCCAGGATTTATCCGTGGATGGCCAGGATTTAAAGGCTCCCATCCAATAAGCTAGATCTGGAGTCAAAAACCTAAATGGGATCCGATTGGTTTCGACGTTAATGAATTCAATGGGGTCCAGGTTGCCGATCGGCCCTAGCAGCAGTTTGTCGGGGTGCAGGAGGTTAGAAATTGCAATTTAGTGGGTAAGGTGCTACAGATTGTAAAGAAGAAATGATGAAATAAGAAAAAGGGGAAAAAGAATCAGAATGCGATAAAAGAGTAGTTTTGGGCCGATGAGGACTCACCTCAGGGTGTTCGGCGGAGGCCGTATCGGACGGAGCGCTTGAAGATGCCATCGCTGCCGGGAAGATGTCACGGCGGGGCGTGTGCCGGCAGGATGTGGAGCAGTTCTGACGAGGTCGCTGTGAGGTCATCGGAGAGCGAGGAAGAAGAAGGGTTTGTTAGCTAAGACTTGAGTACGGAAAAGTGACAGCGTGGCTTGTTTCGACGTTGGACGGGCATTATTTGAAGAGTTTTTTGGGCAGTCGAAACGGTTTCAATCGGGAAAAGTGGGGATTTGGAAAAGCAGCAAATCCGCGATATTATCTTATCACTGACTTGGGGGGCATGTGTTAACGACCAAATTTGATAACCAAATCCCTAAGTTCAAGGTCGAATTTGAAGCGGAATTGGATTGGTAGAATAATCTGCGGAGAAGCAGAGGCTGCATCGGCTATGCTCAAATCGGCTGAGTAACGATCGACTACAGGGTCAATCGGCTGAGGCTGGATTGGACAAGGATAGCCAATAGCCGATGCTGAGTCAGAGGAGGAGATAAAACCGTTTCCAGTAAAAGTGGTTGAAGATAAACAGAAGATTCGGTTTCCAAATTACGCGTTAAAAGATATTGCCATCTATGGATAGAGTCCTATAACGGCAATTGTATCTGTAAATTAGAAATTTGCTTAGACTGTTTATTGTAATGCGACATGGGTCCTTCCCGCTATATTGTCGTATTTTAAATAGTAGTTTAGATAGAGTCCAGGGTCTGTACATATAATGTTATTCTTGGGTATAAATAGGACCCGAGATCCTTGTAATTAGACATTCTCACAATCAATACAACCTCCGGCGCATCGCCTCCTTTTTTCTTCAGACGAACAACTGATGCGGCTTCGGGCTGCATCGTTTCTATCCCCAAGTTAAGGTAAATGTTTGTCATTAGTGGTGTATCTCGTCGAATTTAGTGCTTCCATCGTTATGACACTCTAAATTCGATGATTTATGCTGCACTAGTTATCATATATCGTATATAATCTAGAACAATGTTTAGATCTATCTCGACATCGGCTCGTTTCTGTTAAGAACCAGCAGCCGATAGAGCTAGATCTAAGGGTTGGCCTAAATTATATGCGATATCCACCGTCTCAAGGTATTTACATCAGCTACATTAGATCATATTGTTATTTTTATACTTAATGCTGCATCAACATTGATTTATTAAGTCGTTTTAGAGCTCTTATGATCTGTTCGACTAGATGTATATGTTTAGAGACAGTGCCAGGGTTTCAGCCGGCCTTACTTGTTTTAATATTCTTTTGGTATATCTTGCTATCAGATTCATTAAAACCACATCTTATATTAAGATCTTACTCTAGTTAAATGCTCTAAGCCAGAATCAGTTTGTCAGCTATAGCCGACAGCCGACTGATCTAGGTTTAGCGCATTTAGCTCAGATCAATATCTTTTCATAAGATAAATTGGAGTATTAGCCGATTCACAGTTGGACTTACGACATCAGCTAGATTGTTAAAGCATATATTTATTATCCCGTTGTATATTTGGATTACGTGGTTAATACTGTCTGGGCGCAGCCGATCTATTCTAGCCACTTGGTTTAAATACACTTCGGGATAACATATATATGTAAATTGACTCTTGCAGCCGATCCAGTAGGATCTAACCTAACACTTAACGCATATATCTCTATTTTTCTTGTTGGTTAATAGATCAAACCAACTGGCACGCCTTGTACATCATAGGTAGCCGAGAAGGACCTGCACTGGAGTTAAGCAAATCTCCCAGGCCAGCGCGGGAGAGAAATTTCTCATCAACACGCGGGCCGCATTCCCTAGCTGTCCTGGACTTGTACAATGTTAACTTTGTAGTTTCTCATCGCCATGTCACACTTTGCTGGAAGTGAAACTTGAAGCCCCTTGATCACAATCATCCTCACTGGCCCTAACATTTTGAGCTTGAGGTAGTTGTGGTGTGCCACTGCTTCGAACTTGTTCAGCGTGGCCCTGCCAAGGATTGCATTGTAGTGGTATGGGATGTCCACTACGTCGAAAGTGATCAATTCCTCATGCGTGTTGTGTTCGGAGCAAAAGGACACTTGGAGCTGCACTTGGCCTAGGGCTTGTACCAATCCACCGCCGAAACCTTGGAGAGGGCCACTGATCTACGAAAGAGCTAGCATTGGGAGACCCATCTCCATGCAGGCGTTGGTGAAGATTATGTCGGCCAAACTTCCTCCATCGACCAAGATGCGACGCACATCGCATCCCGCCGCCTCAACCGAAATGACAAGGGGATCTTGGTGTGGGAAAACTACCCCCTCCGCGTCCCTGGGCCGAAAGAAATTTCATCGTCGATATACCGCGATGCATCGGCCCCAGCCGAAGTAATGGCGATATGATGTTCTGCTTGGGCATGTGCTTTTTCTGTCTCTTCGACATATGCCCTTCAGGAGTACCTCGTGTGATGATTTGTATGACCCTTCGCTGGCCATCAGCTGCTACCTCCACTTGTAACGGCCGTTTAGGCTCCGCCATTCGGTTCTTGTCTTCACCGACTTGGACATTCGACTGCGGGGCTTGCCCTTGGCCTTGGTGCTGCATGTTGAGGCATTTTTCTGTTGTATGGGAGGACTTGCCGTGATACAGGTAGTAGTTGTATTTTTTTATACTTCTTTTTGGGTGAAAATGCTTGGTCGTCTCCTTGTCTTGCGTCAAAGTTCTTTCGAAGGGTTTGCACTTCTTCTACCATCATCACTTGCTTTCCCTTGTCATTTCAAAATTTTTTCCACGTCAGGGGTGCTGGACCTTGTCTTGGAGCAGGGGCCTTGTTTGCATCGACCGAAGCAGCTTCAACCTGAGTAGCCGCTTTGTCGAATTTAGCTTGAATTTCGTTGGGTCGCTTCGTGTCCACTTCCCCCTGGCATAGCCATCTATGATGCGAAAGAGGAGATTGAGAGTTTGCGGGTTCTTCCGTGCGATCATCCCTATTAAGTCGCTTTTGCTAAGCCCAGCTGACGCAACACTGACCACCGAAGTTTTGGTGATGTCTTGAACTTGACATCTTACCTGGGAGAATCTTTGCGTGTATTCCCGAGTTGATTCACCGGGCTTTTGCCGGATTCCAAACAACTCATGCTAGATCATAGGTTGTTCATATGTTCCCTGAAAGTTCATGATGAACACGCCCTTCAACTGCTCCTAGTAGTAGATATTGCTTGGCAAAAGGCCGAAGTACCATCCAAAGAAGTGTATTACTTTTTCTTTGGTGTTTTCATCCCCATGAGCCGCCTCGGTTGCTGATTCGTAAATCGATAGAAACTAGCTAGGGTCCGATTCGCCTGCATATTTTGTCATAGTTGGGTACTTGAATTGAGGTGGGATTGGGTGATTTCATAATTCCCAACTTAAAGGTAGCTTCTTTTCGACCCCTACTCCTAATGTCGATCGTTGCTGAGGTGTAGGCGAAAGGCTCGAGTACAGTGGGGCGAAGGGCGAAGCGGCTTGGATTGACAGCGGGGGCACGACAACAAAAGAACATGTCACGGGCGAGTTTTCCACTTGCCAAGTCATCGCGCATTGACTTGCTCCTCCAATGACCAAAGCTGAAGAAGGTAAGTTTGCTAGTGATGGCACTGTGTGTTGTGTGGCGAACCCGAGTTCAGCTTCTGGAGGAAAGCTTGAAACTGGGCTTGAAGGATTGATGCCACATCAGCCGCAGTCTGGGACGTGGAAGCATGAACCAGATGTGCCGAAGGTGGAGTAGGCTGAGTGGGCGGCGGGCGAACCTGCACTTGTGGATTGACGCATTTGAAGGAGGCGTGGGTGTCGGGGCTGTCGGAGGAGGGGCACTTGGTCAGATTGTTGCAGCCCTTGCCTACATGGCCGCGTCTTGTGCCTGCTGCTACTATTGCATTTGTCGAATTATGTCCTAGAACCTTGCCATGTCCTACCTCATCGCATCATACTTCGTCCTTGGTACAGTGGGCGTTGGCTCTGGCCGACGCCAAAGCTTGTACTTGCATCGTTGGAGCGACATGAGGAGCTCTTGTTTTGGCATATGCCTGCGGTTTGACTTCAACTTCGGCTTCGGCTTCGGCTTCATCTTCCTACCTCCGTGGCGCTCCTTTCTTCCTCACGGACTTCCTTTTAGGGGCATTGGCTCCGATCGGGTTGCCCACGGTCGGTGCTAGCTGTTGTCAAATGACAAACACTTCTGCCGAAGGGCAAGCTTCACTCTATGTGGTGGAATAATAGAGAATAGTAAATGTGTTAATTCAAAAAATTCGATCCCCCATTACACACCCCTTGGGGACTAGTTATAGGTTTACAGTCTAGGCTTACAACCCTAGGATTTGGTGTACAAGTGGTTTTATACTATCTCTTTGATGTGGACATTTATAAGGGTAACCATAGTCTTTTGGCCCATCTGGCTGGCCCCATGAGCGCTATGGGTCCTATTGAGCCGCTCTTTGCGTCTCCCTTAGTTTTTGGACTGCTGGAGCTAGGGTTGCTTTGCTGCTGTTGACAGTCGTTAAGTACCATTTCCGACCGTCATATACCTCGGGAATAAAAGGGAATCAACATCTCTTACACACATATAGATTTAGAATTAATATAGTTCCACATGTCCTAAAAGGGAATCAACATCTATTACACACATATAGATTTAGAATTAATAAAGTTCCACATGTCCCGGGAGATCATGTGAGCGCATGAACTTATACACAAAAACAAAGTGAAAGTACACTTACATGGTGAATAAACACAACTCCAACCAATCGAAGCTCGCCACGTCAACATACCACGGATTGGAGGGCCCACAATCAGTGCTAAACCGACCTAAAGTGGGACCAATCCATCCTCAACCATCATAAGGGCCCACCTGTAAGCCACTGAAGAAAGTCGATGACAATCCTGGTTTGGCCGAACCACCCTTAGCCCATTTCATCCCCACCTTCCATGTGGACGATCCAGATGAAGCCCTAATGACGGTTGTAAGTGAACCGCCATCAGAAACCGACTTCACAATCGACATTTGAAGGCTATAAGAGGAGGGAGCTTTACTTCATTCAACACACACCAAAGGAGTTTCTACATTTCACATTTAGTCTCTAGGCTAGTGGAGTTAGGAGTTAGGTTAGAGCTTCTACTCGGTTTCCAAGTTGTCTTCGGTGAGTCGGGTATGGCTTTTGTATCATACTTACTTTGTACAACTTTTCTCTATATAATATATTCATCTTCTCGTATAATTTAGTATGGTTCATATTCTAGTTGCTTAGATGTATGTTTCATCCATAGTTTATATGATGATTATATAATGGTTAGACGAGTAACTCTATTGCCACAGTCACAGTCCAATATGCAATTAGGATGTAGGTATGCTCTTGTCTTAGTCATTGACGCTTGGGAAGGCTAGGGTATCTATGACAGTGTAAGTGTGGTGCTTAGATTGTTTCATAGACATTGGATATGGTCATATCCCATGGGTTGTAGAGGTTAGCGGCAGGTGGTGACAGTCATATCCGTCCTTTGTAATCCTTCATGTTTGGGTATGACGTAGGGCGGACGGTAAGAGATCGACTCTAGGTGACAGGTCAGACCATTAGAGGCGGTACCCTCGTAGGCCTAGGAGCATAGAACTGAGTAACTAACCATGAACATAATTGTTTGTATAATTTATGCAATTGTATTAGAAGTACATTAGAAACCTAGCTCTAATACTATACTCTCTACTTAGCATTAGTGTATTATTTATTAGGACTCCTCTGCGTGTGTCACACTGCCTCTTTACCATTTATCGCTTATCTCTGCCTAGATTTTGACAGCTCAACTATAATATATGAATATTCATAGTAACTTAATATTCTCTTCTAGACCACCGTCTTACTTTGGAATAAAACAAATACGATATCTCAGAATACTTTAGAATAAAATACTACAATGATATATCCGTGTCCTTGTGGATTTATCTGTCGTCGTAAAAAGTACCAATAGTCACATGATGCCCTTGCTTTGTCTCCAAGTGCTTCTCCACCTAGGGCTTAGCTTTGTGGCTTCGCTTTGGCTTGGGCTTCGCCGTGCACCTCTTCACGAGGCTTTCACGTAGGGTATGTTTCCATAGGTTTTTGTCCGATCTTAGATTGCTTCTAGATTTTTATCTAGCCATCGGATTTGAGTATAGATAATTTATATATTTCCGTAGTGAAATCTAGTTGCTACCTGCAAATTTTGGTGCAGTTCCATCGGTTAGTTTTTAATAGTAAACGCCTGTTTGTTTTGGTTCAGATTATAGTTTAATTTGATCCGTCAATTATATGCCATTATAACCTTTACATGTATAAAATAATACATTACTATTACTATTCAACACTGTAATTTTATATTTATTCGTTATATGTCACTACTTACCTTTTTTGACCAACCAAATTGCCCATATCTTTCTCCTCTCACCCTCCCATCCCTCTCCTGTTCTTCCCTCCCCATCCCCTCATACCTCGAAGAAGCAGATGGAGCAGAGGTCGTCCCCCTCCTCCTCCCGCGCCACCGCTCGTGCGCGGTTACACGACGGAGTACACGCCGGCCCAGCTCGGGCGCGGTTATGCAACGGGGACAACGGTGGAGATGTATGTACTTTGGAGCCGTCGAGGGTGAGCTATGGCCAGTCGCGATGGGCTCGCAGGGGAGGAGCGCCGAGGGAGGAGGAACGGCAGCGGCGGGGTCGAGGCGTGCGCCATTGCCGTCGCGCGGCTCCACGGTGGCAGCCAGATCCAAATGCCCCACAACCTCAAGTTGCTGCAACAACTGCTCCTCTTCCATGTCCTCCTCTCCCGCCTCTACGCCACCTCCACCTTGCCCTTCTCCCACCCCAAGCTCTCCGGCGAGCACAGAGACCTCCTGATCAGAGCGAGCCGTGAGATTCCCCAAATCGGAGAGAAGCCAGGCCATCCATCCTCCGGCGGCAGAGCTCGGGCGACTGAGAGTCGCGCGGGCATGAGGAGGAGCACGAGGTGGTCTCCATGCTCTGCAACCTGGACGTGGATGTCCTCGGGCGCACACGCAGCCCGCACCGCCGCCGCTGCCAGCGAGATCTAGTGCTCGCTTGCTCTCTCCTCTTCCCAATTCAATTCGGTCGGTTTGATTTTGCTCGTGTTGTTCTGTGTTTGTTTTGCTGCTTGTTCTGTGATTTTAGAAGCAGCGCTGTCGGTGCGACCTCGTAGGAAAACTAGCATATCTATCCAAGATTAGCAGAGCCCTTCTCTCTCTATTCATCTCTATCTCTTCTTCCTCTCTTGAAGTGAATGGATGAATAATTTGTTCTCGAGAGGACGTGGGTGGAGAACAGCATACAGAGGAGAGAGATTTGAGGAAGAAGATAGGGACAATTTGGTCCAAATTTTGTAAAAAATGTGTTGAAGAGATAAGTAGTGTTATACAAGGAATAAGTCTAAAATTATAAATAGGTAAAAAGTAATGATATATTTTTAAACCATAAAAGTTGTGATGGCAAGAATTCAACTAAACCTTGTTTTTAGTGTTTCTTTCCAATAATTGAACCTAGGCTACGTCCACGACTTATGTTTCAAGTTCCACATAAAGCGGATTAGAATTGGTGGTTTTAGTATTTTTCGTGTGAGGTTGTTTTGCTGTTTTCACAGTTCGGCTCTGTAGCGTAACGTTTCGTACTGTGCTAACTCTTTTGGTCAGTACGATGATTAATTTAGGGTTCAACCATTATTATTTGCTATCATTTTTGTCGTGTGTTTGGTTTCGCTGTTTTAAAAAAGTTATCGATGATTATTCACCCCTCATATAGATTTCATCTCATCCTGATCACTACTACAAAACCGTTTTTCACAGACAAACCCCCCTTCAACCTTTAGATGGACCATAACATCGCCTGCGTGCAATAATATTGATCTCGAGAGAAAATAAGATCCCTATGCAAAATCAAATTTCTCATATGGGCCACTGATAGACCCGTCTGAAAAATATTTTTATTTTCACATGTGGACAGCTAGGAGACTCATATGCAAAAATCCTTCCGCAACGCACAGGTCTCTTTTTTTTCTTCAAGCCTTCACCCATCTCCCTCTTATCCTCCACCTCATGCGAAAACCCTGTTTTTGAACATAGTAGCACTAACAAACCTGGACATGGGTGGGTGTTTTGCCCGCCTGCGAAAATTGTTTTTATTAGTGTGGTATTAGAGCAAGGTTAAGTTATGTTATGGTATCAGATAAGTATGTTATTACCCTCCTATGCTTAATAATTCATTTTTTCTTATTAGAAAAGCAGTATGCAATCATATATTGAAGCTCAAGGTAACGAAGTTGGCGCAAAGTTTCTCATGGGTATGTTGTACCTGATGTGGTCACAAATGAGAACAAAGCAGATGTTGATTTAAATGCTAAAGCTAGAAACTTGATTTTTCAAGGAATTTCAGAAAAATAATTTAATCAGGTTTCTCACTCTGCCTATTCGGTTTGGAAAATACTTTGTGATTATCATGAAGGTTCAACTAAACTTAAAAAGTGCGCAGAAATATTTTTCAAAAGGATTTTTTCGATTTTCAATGAGACCGGGTGAATCAATTGATGACTTTTTTCTCTAGGTTTGAGAAAATTTTGAGCAATTTGCTTGGCGTTGGAGTTAACAATTCTATCAAGGATAATGTCAAGGATAATGCTAGTAAAATTTTGACATCTCTTAGTCCTGATTGGAGCATTGTTGAGCAATTTATCAAACTGTCAATTCAGCGCCCTTTTTTTGGGAGAAAGTGGGCGAAAATGTGGAGTAGGAGGCGACCGTGTCCATGTGCTTTGAAGGCGAGCATGCGAGTGGGAGGGCACGTGGGACAGCCGCGATGTAGGGCACGTCATGGCCGAGGGATGCAGCTGGAAGTAGGGGAAGGAGATGACAGGTGTGCCCAGGTCCCACCTGTCAGATGGAGTGGTGTCACGCCCGAAATTCACACCGAATTTCTGCAGCTAATTGTGCATTACATCCTCGTCCGGGAATCGCCGAGGTACACAAATCGACGTTATTGATAATACTAGAATCCTCGTCTTAGAAACAATATAAAAGAGTTACATAAATGCGGCGGAAAAGAAAATAAAAGCGACTTAAGCTAAACTTTGACACGAGCGAAGCGGAACACCAACTCCACGGCTAAACTTTGACGAGAACAAGCCTACACCTCCTCGGAGACCTCGCTCTCAACCTCGCACTGAAGGGGAAAAAAGAAGCAAGGCGAGTACAACCACCGTACTCAACAAGTCACACGGAAAAAGGGGTACATGATGCGAGATAAATAACAAGGAATGGTCAAGAGGCTCAATTTGCATAAACAGCATTTGCAGAATACAATAATAATATTTGAAGACAGTAAAAAAGTAGTAACATTTAAGCGGTATTAAATAAACACCGTCCAACGCTCAAACCACGTTGCAACAGGCCCATCCATCCACTGCACTAGTCATAATCCAACATTTCATTCGAATAAAGTAAATGAGACTAATCAAGGTGAATCGGTCGATCGCCCGTAACCGTGGGCACGGCTATTCGAATAGTTTTACTCGATCGAGGTGTACAAGCTGTACCCACAAGACACAATCCCACAACACATTACGTGCGCCGGTGCACCACCACGGTGCCGGAAAGGAATTGTGACAGGACCCTTCACACAACCCCTCTAATCAATCGTACCACACCAAGGTTTCGCCCCCATCCCCATCGGGCAATGGGCAGCCCCTCTAGTGCCGCGGTGAATCCGAAGCTGATCAACCCTTAAAACCGGGCCGACCCAACTCCATCACGCTCACCCTCTCGGGATACGTTAACTAGAGACGGCTATGCTACGGGCCCGCCATTACCCATGCGGCTTGTGGTATGCACGGCATTTCTTCCGGGGTTTCCCGAGAACCGGTCCTTAATCGTCATGAGCACGCTAACCAAAGTCCAACCATGTGCTCACGACCCACCTTTCTTATAATTAGTATTATTAAGAACAAAATCATATCTTAATATCACCGGAGGTCACTTTAGTATTAAACTTAGTGTGATTCCCTTAAGTGAGCTAGTTGCGCTAAGCATAGTTAAGCAACCCTAAGCTAACATCTAGTCATATTGAACCCCAAGTTATCAATGGTATAAGGTAAACAATCCTATGGTTGAGTACAATAGGTATAATCATCCCATAAAATGACATTCTAAAACATGTGCAGTATTTGAATGAAATAGAGGTATTTACATAAAATAGGTACAATATGGTCAATGTAAGATATGACTTGCCTTGCTCTGGAGACTGAGGAACCTCGGCGACTACTTCGGAGAGAACGGGCTCGCCGGAAAACTCGGGATCTACACGACAAACAAAGCACTCAACAAACACCCTAAAAAGTCTCAAAACAAGACTGAAAAGTATTTTTAATGGATTCTTGACATTTTTTGGATTTAATGAAATTTGAATGGGCTAAAACGGAGCTCGGATTCAAAAGATATGAATTTTAGAAGTTTAATTGCGATTTTTAAACTAAAGGAAAAGATTAAATTATTTATTACGCAATTAAGCCCCTGGTGACGTCACCCTTGCGCGGCACAGGCTGACGTCAGCCCTAGGGCTGACGTCAGCGCACGGCTGTAGCGCGCGGGAGACGGGGCGCGGCGGCCGGATTGCCGCCACGTGGCGCAATCCGAGCGGCGGATCGGCGGCGCGGCGCGATCGGCGGCCGGATGGCGACGATCGGACGGCGCGCGCAGATCCGTCACGATCGGACGGCGCGAGATCCGTCCGATCCGCAAGATCGGACGGCACGAGAGGGGCGCGCTAGGGTTAGGGTTAGGGTTCCACGGGTGGCGGCGGCGGCGGCGGGACGCCGCGCGGCGACCATCCGAGCGGCGGCGGGAGGCGGCGACGACCCGACGAGCGGCGGCGGACCGCGGCGACGACTCGACGAGCGGCGTGCGCGCGAAAGGAAAAGGAAGTAAACGAAAACCAAAAGGAACCCGGGGACGGCGGCGAGCTCACCGGCGGATGAACGACGGAGAACGGCGACGACACGGGCTAGAAACCACGGCGAACAAAGGGAAACGAGGCGGAGCTCGAGGGGTTTTAAAGGGAGAGAGGAGGCCGAAACGGGCACGGAAACGGCGGGGATAAGGTCGCCGGCGTTCTCGGACTCGAGAGAGAGAGATATACGGCGGCCGTTTCGGGCGGCGGTGGTTGTTGCGGCGCGCGGAAGTGCGGGCACGGAGTGCGGCGGCACGGGCGGAGCCGGCGTGGGCCCACGCGGCGCGAGGGCGCGCGCGCCGGAAGAGGCGGGCGGCGCGGCTATGGCGGCGGCGGCGGTTGGGCGGCCGGGCGCGGGGAGCGGCTCCGACAGTGGGGCCCACACTGTCGGTGGCCGCGGCGCGAGGAGGAGCGCCGGACTTGCGGGCGCGGCGGGACCGTGGGCTTCGGCCCACGACCAGGAGGGTGGCGCGCGGAGACGGGCGACGGCCGTTACGGCGTCGGGCGGGAAAGGACCGTACGGGCGTACGGAAAAAGGAAAGAAAAAGAAAAAGAAAAAGGGAAAAGGGACTTAATTAAATTCTGTTTTCTTATTTAATTGATTAAAAATACTTAGGGTGCTCTAAAAATTCCAGTAAAAATCTGTTAGCGTATTTTGACATGAAGAATTCAAGAAAAATCCTATCATGTCATTTTCATTTATTAATTGCATTTTAAAATTATAGGTTGACTCCGGTTAATTTCAAAAATTCCGATTATTTCGGGTAAATTATTTTAAATGAATTAGGGAAAAACTCGGGATGTGACAACCTACCCCCTTAAACGGAATCTCGACCCCGAGATTCGGAGGTATGGGCGAAGAGGTGCGGGTGCGCGGCCTTTAGCTCATCTTCTCGTTCCTAAGTAGCTTCTTCCTCGGAGTGATGAGTCCATTGAACCTTGCAAAACCTGATAACCTTGTTCCGAGTCCTTCTCTCACTGACCTCAAGAATACGTGCTGGTATCTCTACGTAGGTTAAGTCCTCTTGGATTTCAACTGGCGGACTCGCTGTTCTTCGGTACCCTTAAACACTTCTTCAATGGGACACATGAAACACGTCGTGAATACCGTCATGTTGAGAGGAAGCTCCGGTGATAGGCCACTTCTCCTCGACGTTCCCGAATCCTGTATGGTCCCACGAAACGTGGTGCCAACTTACCTTTGGTTTGGAAACGGTGTACTCCCCGGAGTGGTGTGACGCGGAGATACACAAAATCCCCTGCTTCAAAAGCGAGATCTCTTCGACGATTATCGGCATAGCTCTTCTGTCGGGACTGCGCAATCTTCAACCTTTCCCGAATCACTCGGACCTTTTCCTCTGCTTTGCTTATTACTTCGTGCCAAACAATTGGCGCTCACCCGTCCGGTCCCGAACGGGGTGTGCGGCATTTCCGTCCATACAGTGCTTCATACGGTGCCATTTGAATGCGGCTGTAACTGTTGTTGTAAGAGAATTCGGCATAGGGCAAGCTTTTGTCCCACGCTTTTCCAAAATCGAGCGCGCATGCTCTTAGCATATCTTCCAAAATCTGATTCACTCTCTCAGTTTGGCCGTCTGTTTGTGGATGATAGGCCGTGCTGAAATTCAAACGAGTACCAAGTTCTTCTTGCAACTTCTTCCAGAACTTGGAAGTAAACTGACTTCCCCTATCGGACACGATCTTCTTAGGCACGCCATGCAAACACATGATCCTTGCGAGATAAAGCTCTGCCAACTTCTTCCCTGAGTAGGTAGTATGTACTGGTATGAAATGGGCCACCTTGGTGAGTCGGTCCACCACGACCCAAATTCAGTCATATCCTGACGTGGTGCGGGGTAAACCCGTGATGAAATCCATCCCAATTTCTTCCCATTTCCACTCGGAATCGAAGTGGTTGCAACGTCCGACGGGCCGTTGATGTTACGCCTTCACTCGCGACAAACATCACAAAGTGCAACAAACTCGGCTATCTCCCTCCTCATGCTGACCCACCAAAACTTTTCTTTAAGGTCTTGATACATCTTTGTACTGCCCGGGTGAATTGAGTATTGAGTTTGGTGAACTTCCGTAAGGATCGTCTTTTTCAAGTCCTTGTCCTCTGGCACACACAATCTCTTTCCCATCCAGATTGTGCCATGTTCGTCTTCCGTAAAACCACGAGCTTTTCCGACTCTCGGGTTCTTCTTGAGTTCGGCCATCTCGGGATCGATGCTGAGCAGCCCGAATTTGATCAATGAGAGTGGGTTGGGCTTCCAGGGCAGCCACAAAACCGAAATCCACCACTCGTAGATTTAGGTACTCGAATTCCTGTTGCAACTGGTCGCACATTCCTTCGACACTGAGGGTGGTGCAGTAACTCTTTCGGCTTAGTGCATCCGCAACCACATTAGCTTTTGCGGGGTGGTAATGTATCACTAAGTCATAATCTTTGATCGGTTCAACCATCTTCTCTCTGGAGGTTTAAATCGGTTGGGTGAAAATGTACTTAAGACTTTTGTGATATGTATACACTTCACAACGATTACCAATTAGATAGTGTCGCCAGATCTTCAATGCATGAACCACTGCGGATAACTCCAGATCATGAGTGGGGTAGTTGTTTTCATGTGGGCGCAATTGACGAGATGCATATGCGACCACTTTGCCTTCTTGCATCAACACACATCCCAACCCTTGGCGAGATGCATCACAATAAACTTGGAAGTCCTTTGCTGGGTCGGGCAGTATCAACACTGGTGCAGACACCAACTTCCTCTTGAGCTCTTCAAAACTCCTATTGCATTCTGCCGACCACTTAAACTTCTCATCTTTCTTCAACAGTTGAGTCATTGGCTTGGCGATTTTGGAGAAGTTCTCAATGAAGCGGCGGTAGTAACCCGCAAGTCCAAGGAAACTTCGGATCTGCGTGACTGTTTTAGGCGGGGTCCACTTAGTAATTGATTCCACATTTGCTGGATCCACGGCTACTCCTTGGGCATTCACAATGTGGCCGAGGAACTGTACCTCCTTTAACCAGAAAGCACACTTGCTAAACTTGGCGTAGAGCTGATGGTCTCTCAACTTTTCGAGTACTATCCGAAGATGTTGCTCATGATCTTCCTTCGACTTGGAGTAGACCAAAATGTCGTCAATGAACACCACCACGAATTTATCCAAGAACTCCATAAACACCTTGTTCATCAGATTCATAAAGAAAGCCGGTGCATTGGTTAAACCAAAAGACATGACCGTACACTCGTATGCAGTCCATACACAGTGGTGAAGGCGGTCTTGGGAATGTCCTCTTCCCGAATCCTCAGCGATGATAGCCCGATCGCAGATCTATCTTGGAAAATACCTTGGCCCCTTTGAGTTGATCGAATAAGTCATCAATCCGTGGTAGGGGATACTTGTTCTTGATAGTAACCTCATTGAGGGCTCGATAATCCACACACATTCTCTTGGTCTTGTCTTTCTTTTCCACAAAAATCACCGGAGCACCCCAAGGCGACGTGCTCGAGCGAATATACCCTTTTTGCAACTGTTCATCCACTTGCTTCTTTACTTGGCCAACTCGTTGGCTCCCATCCTATATGGCCTCTTGTGTATTGGGGCTGTCCGGGTACTAGGTCAATCCGAATTCAATTTCCCTTTTTGGCGGCATCGAGTTAAATCCTGGGAAAACTTCGGGGTATTCTCGACGATGGGGATATCCTCTAACTTCACAGGGTCTTGGCCGCCATTTCGGACGATTCCCGGTGGAAACATGATTCAAACTTGCTACGGGCTTGACTTGCATGGGAGAGCGAAAAACAACTCTTTCTCCTTTCGTATTAATTAGAGTAATGGTGCGACTAGCGCATCAATTACTCCCTTATGTCTGGACAACCAATCCATCCCAAGAATGACATCTATGCCTTTGGGTGAAGGAGGATAAGGTTGGCTAGAAACATAGATCCTTGGATTTCTATGGTCACGAGGGACAATGCGAGTGGTCTCCAAGTGGTTTCCGGGGTTTGAACCCGCATAGGTATCTTAAGTCCCACTACGACAACCCATGTGCCCCAACAAATTGCTTTGAGATAAAAGAATGTGTGGCGCCAGAATCAAATAATACGTGGCGGAGTATAGTTTACAGGAAACATACCCAGTATAACTTCGGGAGCGGTCGTGCTTCCTCGGCGGACGCATGATTGACTCGAGCCTGGATGAACCTTGGCCAGCGCGTCTTGGCCGGACACTTGTCGCAAAATGCCCGGGTCACCACGGTTGAAACAGACTCTGGCTTTCCTCCCGAGTCCTTCCTTGGAGGTGGTGTTGGATCTATTCTTGGGATGGCGCGTTGGAGGGCGCGGGGTGGGTATTGCCGACCACCGCCACTCGCCCGTTTGGAAATTCCCCGGGTGATAAGGTCGATGCGACGAACAATCATGGTGGTAGGTCCACTCTGACTTCAAGGCATGAAACGCGGCCTTTGTTGATTTCCCTGCTGTTGAGGAGGTCGTGTCTGGAATACTTTTCTCTTCTTGATCATCTTGTTGCGCTGATCTTCCTGTCGAATGGCCTTGTCGACCAGCTTCTCAAAGTTAGCATACTCTCCGGAGATAAGCTTGTCCGTGAGTTCATCATCCAAACCAGCCAAAAACTTTTCCTGCCTTTCTGCATCAGTGCGCACATCTTCTGGGGCATAACGGGCAAGACGATTGAACTCGTGCGGATACTCGATGCGATCTTACCCTGCTCAAGAGAACGGAACTCACGCTTTTACGTGCAACTATTCCCGCAGAATATGTGCGGTCGAAAGCGACGAAACTCTTCCCGGGTAAAGCTGCTCCCGCCGC
Source organism: Oryza australiensis (assembly GCA_019925245.2). Lineage (NCBI taxonomy): Eukaryota > Viridiplantae > Streptophyta > Magnoliopsida > Poales > Poaceae > Oryza > Oryza australiensis. Next base: position 3,726,377 of record JAIFGZ020000436.1, read on the forward strand.
GAGTAACCAAATAGTTGTCCCACCAAGCTGAAGCAGGACCCTGTAACTGATGAGTGGCAAAAGAGACTTTCTCCTGATCCGTGCACTGCAGCAGATCCAACTTCTTCTCTATGGCATGAAGCCAATCATTAGCCTCCATGGGATTGGTGGTGCTGGAGAAGGTCGGCGGTCGGACACGAAGGAACTCGCGGCTTGGGTGGGGTGGTGGGGCGGCAACCGATTGTCCTGCTGCTGTTCTTTGCATTTTCTGCAGCTATTCCGTTGCATCTGGTGGTGTTGTTGTTGCATTTGCTTGCATCATTGCAGCCATCATCGTGTCGTGAAGCGAGCACTTGAGCAATGGTGGGATTCTCGGGTGGCGGTGGAGGAGCATTGCCATTGGCGTCGTGAGCCTCGTGGTTGTCGGCACTGATCGCCCATTGTTCTTTCGCTCGCCGGTCGGTGTTCACATCGAAGGAGACGACCGACCAGAGAGAGAAAAGAAGAAAAACAGACAGACTTAGCACTAATCTTTATTATTTGAATTCAAATGCATTGTTCTGATCTTGACTAGAAACAAGGAAAAGCACCAAACATCCTTAATTGGTCGGTCATATCACACTTGATATCTGCCGCTATCCCACACACGCAGCCTAACACACAGCAACTACCAAGAAGACAAACTAAGATAAACGGTAAAACTAAGGAGGGCAACTAGAACGATCCACGAGACGAGGAGTCGCGCTTCCTTCGAAGATCCCCATTCTTCCGAACGGCTCTGGAGTCCTCGGGCGTCACCTCGGACTTGGAATCTTTCGAGTCGGTTGCCGTAGCCCAACCGATCCCGCCTCTTCCCTCCGAGGAATCTTGAGTCTCTTCGGAGTCCATGTCTTCACCGAATTATCGAGCTTGAGTCACTTGGAGACGGAGATCCAACCATTACGCCACCTCCGCTTGGATTTGCCGAAGCCGGAGCAAAGGTGAGGGCGGGACTCGGCGGGAGAAGGCTTGGAACCGGCGCGGCGGAGCGGGTGGAGCGGAGAAGGCGGTGGAATCCGAGGTGCCCATTGGATACGGACGGGCGCGGTGGTGGTCTTCCGAGGCGTAGTGCGGAGTCTAACCCCAACCGGTGGCGTGAGTCCCTTCAACTCGGCTACCTCCTTCTTGGACGAACCACTTCGTCCTGCGGTCGCGCGATCCTCGGCATCTTCTTGTCGTTCGGCTCCTTGGTCGCCTTGTGTAGGTCGAGTGCATCGATCCAGTCCTTTGAGCACAGTGCACATGTGGCTGAAGGTAGTGTCATTCTCCTATGCCGTAGACTTGAATGCACCGACCTCGAGGAACTACCTCGACGGGGATGGTAGCGGTAGGAGGAGGTGCGAAGGTCAGCATCATGCAGCTCCCTCATCCTGGCCAACATCAGGTAGGCGGCTTCTTGACAAGCGTGATCTGACGTGCCTCCGGAAGCTATGACCTCCATGTTGGGAAGACACGTTCCCACAAACCCGTGAACCCCTCCAACCGAACACGGTAGGGCAACTCGCCACGAGAGGCGCAACCGTTGTATACTCGTGCTTCGGGATATCCAAGCGCAAGGGCCATACGCGCCGGCTCGCAACGAAACCTGTCATCCCTTTTCCGCAGTGCGTCGCTGGGGAACCTGCCATCTATAGAAACAAAGGAGTGGGAAAATCAAAACATGCTCAAAACCCACGACCACATCCCATTTTCGAAATTCCTAAACCCTAGACTGACTCCACTTTTCAAAACACCCCTTTTTCTTTCAAAACATATGCACATGAAAAGAATTAGAGGGCTCTTAAGGTTTCCAGTTGGCTTGTCCTACAGTCATAGGAAGGCTCTGACACCAACTTGTCACGCCCAGAAATTCACACCAGAATTTCTGCAGCTAATTTGTGCATTACATCCTCGTCCAGGAATCAGCCGAGGTACACAAATCGACGTTATTGATAATACAGAATCCTCATCATAGAAACAATATAAAAGAGTTACATAAATGCAGCGGAAAAGAAAATAAAACTGACTTAAGCTAAACTTTGACACGAGCGAAGCGGAACACCAACTCCACAGCTAAACCTTGACGAGAACAAGCCTACACCTCCTCGGAGACCTCGCTCTCAACCTCCGCGAAGGGGAAAAGAAGCAAGACTGAGTACAACCACCGTACTCAACAAGTCACACCGGAAAAAGGGGTACATGATGCGAGATAAATAACAAGGAATGGTCAAGAGGCTCAATTTGCATAAATAGCATTTGCAGAATACAATAATAATATTTGAAGACAGTAAAACAGTAGTAACATTTAAGCGGTATTAAATAAACACCGTCCAACGCTCAAACCACGTTGCAACAGCCCATCCATCCACCCGCACTAGTCATAATCCAACATTTCATTCGAATAAAGTAAATGAGACTAATCAAGGTGAATCGGTCGATCGCCCGTAACCGTGGGCACGGCTATTCGAATAGTTTTTACTCGATCGAGGTGTACAAGCTGTACCCACAAGACACAATCCCACAACACATTACCGTGCGCCGGTGCACCACCACGGTGCCCCGGAAAGGAATTGTGATAGGACCCTTCACACAACCCCCTCTAATCAATTGTACCACACCAAGGTTTCGCCCCCATCCCCATCGGGCAATGGGCAGCCCCCTCTAGTGCCGCGGTGAATCCGGAAGCTGATCAACCCTTAAAATCGGGGCCGACCCAACTCCATCACGCTCACCCTCTCTGGGATACGTTAACTAGAGACAGCTATGCTACGGGCCCAGCCATTACCCATGCTGGCTTGTGGTATGCATGGCATTTCTTCCAGGGTTTCCCGAGAACCGGTCCTTAATCATCATGAGCACGCTAACCAAAGTCCAACCATGTGCTCACGACCCACCTTTCTTATAATTCAGTATTATTAAGAACAAAATCATATCTTAATATCACCGGGAGGTCACTTTAGTATTAAACTTAGTGTGATTCCCTTAAGTGAGCTAGTTGCGCTAAGCATAGTTAAGCAACCCTAAGCTAACATCTAGTCATATTGAACCCCAAGTTATCAATGGTATAAGGTAAACAATCCTATGGTTGAGTACAATAGGTATAATCATCCCATAAAATGACATTCTAAAACATGTGCAGTATTTGAATGAAATAGAGGTATTTACATAAAATAGGTACAATATGGTCAATGTAAGATATGACTTGCCTTGCTCTGGAGACTGAGGAACCTCGGCGACTACTTCGGAGAGAACGGGCTCGCCGGAAAACTCGGGATCTACACGACAAACAAAGCACTCAACAAACACTCTAAAAAGTCTACTGAAACAGCACTGAAAAGTATTTTTAATGGATTCTTGACATTTTTCTGGATTTAACGAAATTTGAATGGGCTAAAACGGAGCTCGGATTCAAAAGATATAAATTTTAGAAGTTTAATTGCGATTTTTAAACTAAACAGAAAAGATTAAATTATTTATTGCGCAATTAAGCCCCTGGTGACGTCACCCTTGCGCGGCACGGTGGCGTCGGCATGGCGTCGGCGGGCGGCGTCGCCCTAGGGGCGGCGTCGGCCGCAGCTGCGGCCGCGGGAGGCAGCGGCGCGGCGGTCGGATTGCCGCCACGTGGCGCAATCCGAGCGGCCGGATCGGCGGCGCGGCGCGATGCAGGCGGCCGGATGGCGACGATCGGACGACGCAGATCCGTCGCGATCGGACGGCGCAGATCCGTCCGATCCGCAAGATCGGACGGCACGAGAGAGGCGCGCTAGGGTTAGGGTTAGGGTTCCACGGGTGGCGGCGGCGCGCGGGACGCCGGCGGCGACCATCCAGCGGCGGCGGGAGGCGGCGACGACCCGGCGAGCGGCGGATCGGCGCGGCGACTCGGCAGCGGCGTGCGCGCGAAAGGAAAAGGAAGTAAACGAAAACCAAAAGGAACCGGGGACGGCGGCGAGCTCACCGGCGGATGAACGACGGAGAACGGCGGCGACACGGGCTAGAAACCACGGCGAACAAGGGAAACGAGGCGGAGCTCGAGGGGTTTTAAAGGGGAGAGAGGAGGCCGAAACGGGCACGGAAACGGCGGGGATAAGGTCGCCAGGCTATCTCGGACTCGGAGAGAGAGAGAGATATACGGCGACCGTTTGGGCGGCGGCGGCTGTTGCGGCGCGCGGGAAGTGCGGGCACGGGTGCGGCGGCACGGGCGAGCCGGCGTGGGGCCCACGCGACGCGGCGCGCGAAGCGGCCCGGAAGAGGCGGGCGCGCGGCTATGGCGGCGGCGGCGGTTGGGCGGCCGGGCGCGGGAGCGGCTCCGGCAGTGGGGCCCACATCGGTGGCCGCGCACGAGGAGGAGCGCCGGACTTGCGCGGCGGCGGGACCGTGGGCTTCGGCCCACGACCAGGAGGGTGGCGCGCGGGAGACGGGCCGACGGCCCGTTACGGCGTCGGGCGGGAAAAGGACCGTACGGGCGTACGGAAAAAGGAAAGAAAAAGAAAAAGAAAAAGAAAAAGGGAAAAGGGACTTAATTAAATTCTGTTTTCTTATTTAATTGATTAAAAATACTTAGGGTGCTCTAAAAATTCCAGTAAAAATCTGTTAGCGTATTTTGACATGAAGAATTCAAGAAAAATCCTATCATGTCATTTCCATTTATTAATTGCATTTTAAAATTATAGGTTGACTCCAGGTTAATTTCAAAAATTCCGATTATTTCCGGGTAAATTATTTTAAATGAATTAGGGAAAAACTCAGGATGTGACAAGTGGGAGGCAAAGAAGACTTCAAGCGAGAGAGTTAGGAAGCGGGCGAGGCGGACGGGGCGGAGAGAGATGAGAGGAACCAGGCGACGGGGAAAGAGGAAAGCAGCCGAGGCCAAGGGACGAAGGGTAGACTTGGTCCGAATGGCCCAATCTTGAAAGGGAATTTTAATTGGTTTTTAATTTAAATAATGTCCGAAGTGAAGTTTGTTCTTTTGAAATTATATATTGAGCTCTGAAAATTCATGAAAAATTTGAAAGAGTACATTAGGGCAAGGAGAATATTATGAAAATATTTCCAGCCATGATTTTAAAGGAAATTTTATTTCCCACATCAGTTCACTTGTAAATTGCTTTAAATTTTAACATAGATTCTAGGAATAATTTATTTAATAATTTTTAATCCCGAAGGAAAATCGAGGCGTGACATCAACTTCCAGAGCAACTTGAAAAAAGGCATGCATAGTCCCCAAGTTTGGGAAACAAATCGGCTTAGTGCCACCATGCACCTAGTGAGTTTTTGAACATCATTTTGAGTAGTCGGTGACCCCATCCTTAATATAGCTTTGATCTTGTCTGAGTTGGCTTGCCATGATGTGACATCATGAAACCAAGCAGCTTCCCTGACCGTACTCCGAAGACACACTTCTCTGGGTTCAACTTCATCATGAAGGCTCGGATATTTGAAAGGTCTCCTCCAAAATCAACTACGAAATCGTCCTTGAGTTTGGTCTTAATCACCATATCGTCAACGTAAGCCTCCACATTGCAACCAAGCTGCATCTGCAAATATCTCTGAATCATCTGCTGGTACATAGCCTCAGCGTTTGTCAGGCCAAAATGCATCGTGATATAGTAGTATGCACCGAACGGTATGATAGAAGAGGTCTTGAGGCAATCATCCTCTTTCAAGCTGATTTGGTGGTATCCTGAATAGAAGTTGAGAAAACTGTACCTAGTTGTTGAATTAACATCCTGATTGATACGAGGCAAACCGAAAGGGTCCTTGGGGCAGGCTTTTTTGAGGTTCGTATAATCGACACACATGCGCCATTGCCCTATCTTCTTTCGGACTAGAACTGCATTAGCCAACCAGTCCAAATGGTAAACTTCCTTGATGAATCCTGTTGTCAAGCATTTAGTAAGTTCTTCCTTTATGGTGTCGTGTTAGTCCTGAGGCGAACCAGCGGAGTTGTTGTTTAATAGGTTTAGCGTCTACCATCACTTTTAAGGAGTGTTCAATCACCTCTCCCAAAATACGAGGCATATCAGAAGGCTTCCATGTAAAAATATCTTGTAACCCACTTTGGTCCGCACCATCGGCTTTATCCTTGGTTTTGTCCTTGCTAGAGCTTCCTCGCGCATTCTTGCTGGAGTTGTTTGGCACGGTCGTCGAGTGAACCTCTTGAGCACGTAGAAATCCTTCATGTAATGTTTGGAATTAGGATGATACGGGCAGGGCCCATTCAAAATCTTGTTGTAATTGCTTACATGAGGATGTTGCGGCTGATAGTTCCCGATAGTGGCCACTAATTCTTCCGGTCTGCACTTCTAGTCCTTCTAGCGAAAGTCTTCATTATCCCTTCTCTCCTTTGGGCATAGGGTAGCTGGTGGCTTGTCTTTCCAAGCAACATTAATGGCATCGGCCGACTTGGCATATAGATTAGTCATCTCGAAAAGCTTCTTGATGGTGGTTGGTGGTTTGCGAGTTAATTTGCTGATGAGGTTCTCGTCATAGAGTCCCTTTTGAACTGTTTGATGTAATCTTTCAGGAATTCATTCTTTTCCTGATGGACGTGATATAGATCGACTGAGCACCATGCCTCTTGTAAGTGCCCTGGAAATTCACAATGAACCACTCCTGAAGCTCGCCCTAGGAATCAATAGAACCCCAGGGAAGTCATGAAAGCCAGCTCATTGTTGAGTTAGTAAGTGCCACCGGTAAATAATTCACCATGACCTTGCTATCTTCTCCAGCCGCCTTGATCGCCAGTGTGTAGACCGTTAGCCAGGACTCAGGGTTGGTCTTGTCGTCGTACGTCTCAATGCTAGTAGGCTTGAATCCGGTGGGCCAATGCACTCGGTGGAGATCTGAAGTCAATGCAAGGATCCCTTCGTCGCCGTCATCCGGTAAGGCCCGACGGTGAGGGGGGACTTGTGGTGCCCACGATAATCATGGTTTCCATGCTCCAGATGCCATTGGTTGAGCTCTTCTCGGAGATCCTTGTTGTTCCTATTGTCGCGTCTCTCTTCACGGTGGCGCTCATCATTGTGGTGGCCACCGTCACAATGTCCTTCATCTTGATCATGGAAAGCCCGTCCTCCTATAGAAAGGGTGGGTTGGCCGTTCTCTTCTTCTCGTCGCCTCAAGTTTGAGGCGGTATGTCCTTAACTGCCCACCAGAGTTTTGGGTGGCTCGATAGGCATCTTGCTTGGACGGCGACAGTCACCTGCTAATCCAGCAAGTTTTTGAGCTACTACAACTGTCATTAAGGCCTTCATCTTGTTGAGGGTTGGGGTGATCTAGTGATCAGTCATGGCCTCAAGCACGGTGACTATCAAGGTACTAGCCACGACAATGTCCTGTTGCAGGGTGACGAATATGTCATTGTTATCGTGGCGCATTTGGATGATGTTGTTGTGAGCTACGCGTCCTCGAGCCATCAAATCAAATTGTTGAGGCTGACATTCTTCTTGTTCCTTACAGGGGCGCTCTTTTTCCACTTCAATCTGAATTCGAGCCTATTTGTCCTCAGCTACTTCCAAGGCCATAAAGACCTCTCGGAGTGGGGTATAGTCATCAGAGTACTCAGAGCTATAGATGATATCATCGTCGGAGAAATCAGAGTCGTCCAGTTAACAGATGAGAACCCCTACCTCCAAGTGCCCGTGTCCGGACATGGTAGAGCCATGCCTAGGCTGACCAAGGGGAGGAAGTAGATTCAGATCCAAAATTCATGGCAAGAAGTGGAGGAAACCACATCATGATCCTAGGATAGACTGTCGCGTTGTTGGAGATTCCTAATGGGTAAGTTGGTGTTGTTGACTCCTTTGACTGGTTCGAAATAGAGACAGGAGAAGCCGATCTGGAATAGGACTTGGCTGCATTTGGGAAACCGAGTAGTGTTGAAGATGTCATGGACCCTGCCGACTGGCTCGAGTCCGAGTCAGAGAGGGAAAGCTTGCCAAAATCATCGGCGAGGAAGTCAAAACCATCAAATCAAAACGCTTGCCCTGGGAGGAAGACAAAGTCGGTGAGTCTCGAAGTTGAATCCATCGCGCTTGTTGAGGAATCTCTTGACGCAACCCCTACCTGGCACACCAACTATTGATGTTCTATATCGGCAATAACTAAAGGGGGTAGCGTACGAGATCTAAAAGTGGATGGATGCAGAGACAAGGATTTAAAGAGGTTCAGGCCCTCTCGATGAGAGGTAATACCCTAATCCTATTTGAGGATTGTAGCTGATGGGTGTTCTATTGATCTGATGATCTGGTTGTGCTCTATGCCCTTGGATGGCTCCCTACCCGCCTTGTATAAGTTGAGGGGCAAGGATACAAGTAGGAAACCCGATCGTACTCAGTGTGAATTTCGTTCCACATTACAAAAGAGAAGACCTAGCCAGACTCTAGAATCCTGCCTTAATCGGCAAGGAAATACTAAAGGCTAGGTTCCATAGGATTACAAGTATAATGACTACGGTCCACCTTCTATCGGCAGTCAGATACATGGGCCATGTGGGTATCCGGTACCCATAATCTCCGTAGTATCTTTCTTTCAGAGAACACCATTTTTACTTTCATATTTGCTTTCAACAATTTTCATGCTGTTTTAGGAGCAGTTTTCACAATCATTTCATTTCCATAAGGTTAGTTTTGTTAGGCTTCTAGAATTGCTCCTTTCTTGAGAAGTAGACATGGACCATGAATGTATGCTTAATTAGGCGTTAAAGGTTGTTTTGTGATTGTTTTGGTATATCATAATGGCATAATGGCACATGAACCTTTGAAGTTGGAACCAATGGAAATGCTTCAGTCAGTATATTCTGTGATTTTCATCTACAGAAAGTTGCTTTCCTACATTTCTTTCCCTTTACCCATGTGTACCAGACACATGCAAATGTAATTTGCTGAAACACAGACTTAAACATTGCAGTTTTTGTCTGTTATTGCATAGTCTATATCAAAATTTGTTGGTTCTGTGATTTACATCACAATTTCATCAGAACTTGGAAACTCTGATGTCTCCTCTATTTGGGGATTATGGCAAGTAGTTCATCACCTCTGTGAAGAACTTGGAGTATTCATGCTTGATCCTACAGCCGTCACTGCAAAAAGACTTCATAGCCTCCCCATCCCGACTCCACGCCACAGCCAGCAGCCATGCACCGGTGGCTGTCCTCCGGCACACTGCTGGAGAACCCCACTATTGTCTCGGTTCGTAACCCCCTGTAGTCCAGGTTCTCGAACCGGGACTATAGAACGTGTTACCAACCGGGACTAAAGTTTTTTTAATTTTTTTATTTTTTTTCCTGCTAGCTGCTAGCTTGCTGTCTTTCAATTATATATTATGCATACATATTTTACACATATATATATTTATACATATATATGCAACATGCATATATATGTATAAATATATATTTTACACACATATAAATAAACTTAATAAAGTAAATATATATATATATATTACCAAAAATATGTACACACATATGTACAATATCCACATATATTTCGCATGTTACAAATTTGTCTACTTTGTGGATACAGTAGTAAAGTTACTCAAACTAAAGTAGAACTCTCCCACGGGATCAATGATCTGCTCATTTATAAATCCCATCAATTCTTCTTGAGCAACCTGTATGAAAGTCGCGTGGGGGAGGTTGTCTCTTACTTGCATAAGCTGTCATTAATTCGAATAAACAAAAAATAAATATATGAAATTAATAAGAAATCGAGACGTAATGTATGAATGGCTGTTATACGTACATCTATATCGTCAAGACTATTGACTTCAGTAACAAAGCGGTGAATGTAGTCTCAGACGTAGTAGCCACATAAGTTGGTCCCCTGCACCTGTTTTGCACACTAAAGGAGAAACGACGACAGACTGAATATACATTTTATATTTTAGAACAAATTAATAATTTAATATAACTTTGGAGCATGTTTACTGACTGAAAAGTTCGTCCTCACAGAGAGCTTTTCTTTCCAATTCCTGCGAACATTCACCCGGAGCCGTGCCCATGCCCTACGTGCAGTTGAAAGTTAGCTAGTAATTATCTGAGAACTGCATATATGCAATAGTAAGTAAGATGGCATTACCTGTTTAACAGTTCAAATATCTTTGCGTACGTGGACTCTGGTTTATCCATTGAGTCAAAGACATGGATCCGCGAGTAATCCATGTCAATTACGAACAGAGCCCAGTGGAATCTGCAAATTGGTTGAGATGACACATGAAACTTTATGTATACACAGGATTGAAATTGGTACGGAAGGTAGAAAAAACATACGCTGTGTTGTAGGGCAGAAGTATAAACGTCCTGAAGTGGTGCTACACCAGCGCATTGTATATGTTATTCTCTGTTTGCTCCGAATATTGATCAACCATCGCGCCGTTGATTTTTCGTGGGTCCATGAATCCATGTTTGCTACATTCGTGCTTGTTGCAATATTGAATCGCCATTCTACGACGGTTAAAAGAATTTTAGTCAGCTAAATACAAGGATCTAAGGAACGAAATAAATATAACTGAATGATACTTACAAAACCCGCGTGTCTAGAAGAGAGACGTAGAGGGCATCAAGCTGGTACAGGTCGAATATGTCTTCAAATGGGATAAAGAATTGGTCACCTCCATCGAAGAAATAGTCGAATGAGTATTTGCCCGAGACCATCTTTGTACCTCTGCTGGATTCTTGCATGTACCACTTACGGAAGCGGTACATCTGTCTAGGTAGTTGTTTAACTTGATCCGGCTTTACAAGAGGCTTTCCAAGTTCAAACTTGTACTTCAGCTGAGCCTTCGCGAGGAGAGCACGCCCGGATAATTGATCCATTGGTATTATAGCAGATTCCATAAATTATCTTAACTCAGTTCGAATATTTGGAACCATGCTAAACTCCAGGGGTTTTTGAGGCTGCATGCCGAGCTGCGGTACATCTCTGCCCTTTCTTTGTGCCTTGCCAGCAGCCTTCCGGATAGTCCTTTCATAGTCGGACTGCGGTTGAGGTTGTGGTTTAGGCTGTGGAGTTAGGTACGTCTTCTTAAAAAAGTCCTTGGTGTCCTGGAGGATTTCAGGAGGCTTCTCAGGAGACTTCTTTTTTAAGCGGGCCTTTACTTCAGCTTGGACGACCTAGTGCAGCTCCTCTAGAGTCATGCTGTACCCCGATTTCTTTGCGGGTGGCAGGAGCGGGTCAATTCTTTGGAGCTTTCTTCTTGGTACATCGGTTGATAAAGACCGCACGCCTCGAGCTGTGCCCTTAGGATCCGACAGAGACGAAGGAGGATGAGTTGCTGAACATTTAGGAGTCGGTGCTCGTTGTGGCGACGGAGAAGGCTGAGCAGGCGGTGGAGTGGGAGACGACCGTTTAGGAGTCGGTGCTCATGGAGGCGACACAGGAGGCGGAGGAGGCTGAGGAGACGGTCCATGTGGAGGCGACGGCGATGGAACAAAAGGCATCGCTTCTCACCCGGGGAATATGATGAAGGGCTTCCTCGAAAGAAATATCCCGTGGGTTGTTTCTCCTAGCATCGTCTCCCCGTTTCCTCTAGGGATATCTAGTTCGAGGTCTTCATATCCGCGTTCCACCTGTTCAATTTCCACTTTTGAGTACGCGGTGGAACATGCCTGCAGTGGTAGGTGCCTTCTCGGTCTACTGAAATCGCCATACCCGACGCGACCTGTCGAGAAGATAGCTATTTAATTAGTAATGAAGCTTGATTGTCAAGTTATTCTAGGAAATATACAACATAAAACTATGAACATACCTTGATTGTTATGTTCTTGAGTGCAATGTGCAGCTCACACGGTGTCCGCTGCGTGATATCATCAACAGGGCATGGCAGACACACTGGAGCTTGTTGAAGCACAGCTGCTACGTTGCTGCTGTAGTTGAGCTGTTGTTGCTGGATCTAGCTATTGGCTAACCCAGTGGCTCCTCTCCTTTGCTAACCTTTCGGTCAACCTTTGGTCCACTATCTGATCAATCTACGAGATACGCATCTCCAGTTCTACGAACCTCGCATCTATCTCTCCCTTCGACCTCATGCGGCTCCTATATGTGTCGACGTCTACATGAAACCCGTATTTCTAGGGAACGACGTCTTTTCCTCGCGTTCGTCCCGGATGCTCTAGGTTCTGGAGTGTGAGCGTTAGCTCGTCCTTCTCTCTGTCGGACTTGAACGAGCCCGAGGCAAAGGCCTCCAGTGCGTCTTCTAATCTTCTACTAAGTTCTTGGATTTCAGCGTAGAAGATAACTGATCCATCGCCGGGATTAAGCGATCCGCTGTGAGCATAGAACCAATGTTTTGATCGTTTCGGCCAGTTGGCTGTGCCCGGAATGATACCTCGTGCTTCCAGGTCAGCTTCCATCTTCTCCCATTTCTGCAGTGCCCTTTGATAGCCGCCCGACCCTAGCTTGTGATGGTACTTCTTGTTGGCTGCATTGGTCTTGTTCTTTTCAATGAGGGCTTGCGTTTGCTCCCCAGTCTTGTGTTGCACAAAGACCTCCCAGTGGTCTCTGAGCTTTGGGAACTTGTCAAAGTCTGGGTTCTGGCCCTTCAGGATGTATTTCTTGTATAACTCTTTCGTATAGTTCCTGAAGAGCCCAATCATCTTCTTTAACGTCCATTCCTTGACCTTTGCCTGTTCGGAGTCTGGGATGGTGAACATCTGCAGCATTGTCATCCAGAGCATCTCTTTCTCTGTGTCCGGGAGATAGCTCTGCTCATCTCCTCCTGTCCTTGATCGCCTCTAGTTCACAACGCTGATGGGCATGTGATCCCTCACCACCCATCCGTTGTGTGCCACAAATTTCCTTGCGGCGTCCGCTGGGGCACTTGGTCGATCATCCGGTGCGACTTCCATTATGACATGTCGCCCCTCAATGCGCTTGCTGACACCGTGTTGCCCGCGTGCCCTCTTCTCTCCAACGGATGAGGTACCATCATTCCCCTCCTCGTTTTCCTCCTCGTTCCCCTCCTCATTCCCTCCTCGTTCCCCTCCTCGTTGAGGTATTGGTTTGGATCCTCGTTCCCCTCCTCAATGTAATATTGGGTGCTACCCTGTGCGACCTTGTCAAGGAGAAACTATTCGTCCTCACGATCAGCCATTTGATTGTTGTGGGTTTGAGGACTTAATCAAGGAATTCTGAAAAGGTAATCAAGATTATTCAGTTCATACATGTATCAATAATTCAGAATCACAGATTCTCTTAATCCTAGAAGAGTCTTCTAAAGAATGTCACGATTATTGATATGCACACTTGGCTCTAGCATGTGTCGGACTTCATCTATATTTTCCTTCTTCTCTCTATTTCTCTTTGCTAGAACACGACCGACCGAACGAACAAACGAACGAACGACCAAACGACCGACCGACCGAACGAACGAACGACGATCGACCGATCATTCTATCGTTCACTCATTCACGTCCATTCTATCGTTCATTCGTTTGTTCACGTCCGTTCGTTCGTTCACGTATGTTCGTTCTATCGTACGTTCATGTTCGTTCGTTGTATCGTTCGTTCTATTGTATGTTCATGTTCGTTCGTTCTATCATCCATTCTATCGTGTGGAGTAGAGGAAGATAAGAGGAGAGGAGAGAAAGAGAGGAGGATGACGTGAGGAAGATAAGGTGGAGAGGAGAGAAAGTGGAGAAAGAGAAGGAGAGAAAGAGAGGAGAGAAAGAGAAGGAGAGAAAGAGGTGCCAAGGTACGTTGTAACGACCGAACGAACGACCGACGGATGGACCGACCGAACGAACGAATGAAACTCGTTCGTTTGTTCGTTTGTTCGTTCACGTCCGTTTTATCGTTCTGTTCATTCGTAAATTCATACACATAGAGTCCATTTGTACATTTTAAAATTCCTAAATTTCATCCATACACATCAAAAATTACAAATTTAATCCATACACATTTCATCCATTCAAAATTCACATAAAGTCCATTTATACATTTAAAAATTCCTAAATTTAATCCATACACATTTTATCCATTCAAAATTCACAAAAAGTCCATTTATACATTTAAAAATTCTTAAATTTCATCCATACACATTTCATCCATTCAAAATTCACATAAAGTCCATTTATACATTTAAAAATTCCTAAATTTCTTCCATACACATTTCATCCATTCAAAATTCACATAAAGTCCATTTATACATTTAAAAATTCCTAAATTTCATCCATACATATCAAAATTCAATCAAATCATCCATACACATAAAGGAAAATGTAACATTTACAAATTTACAAATTTAATTAAAATTATAACATATCATCAAAATTTACAAATTTAATTAAAAATGTAACATATCATCCAATGCGGGGGGTGAGCGATGGCGGCGACGGTGGATGGTGGTTGCGGCAGCGCCGGCTGGGCAGGGGTAGTAGAGGAAGAGGCGCCAAGGCGGCAGCGGCGCCTTAGGGTTTAGGGGGTGGCGTGGGGAGGGGGTGGCGGTGACTGCGGCGGCGACGGCAATGACGGCGGTGGCGACGGTGACGATGGCAGTGATGGCGATGGTGACGGCGAGCCGGCCTAAACCCTAATTAAGTGTGCGCGGCACACAAAGGAAAAAAAGGGGCAGCGACGGCTAATTTGCGGCGGAGGCGGCTGGCGACGGCTTCTCTCCGGTGACGATGACGGCGGCGGCTGGAGTTCAATTGGCGACGACGTTCTGGGGCGCGATGGCGATGAAGACGAAGTGTTTGCAAAAACGGCTAAGTGTTTGGATCCCCCCGTGGCCCTGCTATATATAGATACCACACTCTTTTATACCGGTTGAAGCCACGAATTGGGACTAAAGATACATTGGTCTCGGTTCGTGGCTCCAACCAGGACAAAAAATATCTCTTTAGTCCCGGTTGGATCCACCAACCAGGACTAAAGGTGGCTCCAACCGGGACTAAAGATGTTTTTCCGCCTAACCAAATTTTTTTGTCTTGGTTTGTGTTAAAAACCGAGATTAAATATTTAGACAGTGTTCTATTATAATATATTTTAAATTATAATAATCACATAGTATTTTAAATTTAATAAATAATATATAATTAACATTTGCGCTATTCAAAAGTATTTTAAATTCTAACAATCATATACAATTAAATATATATGATTAATAATATATATATGTTAATAATAATATATAATTAACATATGGCCTATTCAAAACTATTTTAAATTATAACAATTATATGTAATTAACATTTGACCTATTTAAAAGTAATTTAAATTCTAACAATCATAAGTAATTAACATTTGTCGTATTCAAAAGTATTTCAAATTGTAACAATCATCTATAATTATCAATAATATTCAATAATTTACAAATAATTTACCATAAATTCAAATGGTTACAATAAATTCACTAATTCAATCTAATTTGCATCGTCCATATAAAAATTTATCTAAGTGATGGTTGTCCTCACGTACTTTCTCTGCACAATTGTTCCTTAGTTATGATCATTGCGTGAGTATAGGGTGTCCTCATTTGATAGGAGGATGCTCGGGTCAACCACCACCGTGAATGGAGGTTGCCCGTCAAACTGATCGTAATCTTCGTCAGTTCTATCCTCGGTTCCCACGATTTTCCTTTTGCCTGGGAGAACCACGTGGCGCTTTGGCTCATCGGATCCTTTCCCCTTATTTGCTTTGCTAGCCATGTCCTTGACATAGAAAACTTGACGTACATCATTTTTTTGAAAAGAAGGACTGTGGGAAAAAAATCCCCACAGTAAAACAAATAGATTAATATAAATCAAAGAGAGGTGACTTACATCATTGGCAAGGACGAAGGGTTCGTTTGAGTATCCAACCTTGCTCAGGTCGACCATTGTCATCCCACTTGCATCAATGGTTACACCTCCACCACTGAGCCTAACCGACTGGCACCGAAACAGATGGACCTTTAAAGGTCCATAGTCCAGCTCCCATATGTCATCAATGCTGCCGTAATATGTGCTAGCCGTACCATCGTATCTCACGGCATCGATCCGGACAACGCTGTTCTGATTCGTGCTCTTTAAGTCTTGGGCCCGTGTGTAAAATGTGTACCCATTGATTTCATATGTATGGAATGTGGTGATCGAGCAAGATGGTCCCCTCACCAAAATGGCTAGTTGTTTGTCAATGCTCGCGTTGCCCATGAGACGTTGTCGCAGCCAAGCAAGGAATGCATCAATGTGATGGCGTGTAATCCAGGCATCCGTCTTACCGATGTTTTCCGAGCGAACAAACGCCAAGTGTTCCTCGATGTAAGGAGCCACCAAGGAAGATCGTTGCAACACGGTCCAATGTGCTTTCATGAACAAGTCATTGTCCATGGTCATTATTGCCTTTCTTCCAAGAGTTTCCTTCCCCCGTAGTCTACCTTCATGACTTGATTTAGGCACCTCGATGGGACGAAGGTCTTCAATAAACTCGATGCAAAACTCAATCACCTCCTCTGTTCCATATCCCTTGGCGATGCTGGCCTTCAAACAAGAACGGTTACGAACGTACTTCTTTAGAATGCCCATATACTTCTCGAAAGGGAACATGTTGTGTAGGAATACCAGACCGAGGATACGGATCTCTTTGACAAGGTGGCATAGGAGATGCATCATGATATTGAAGAAGGAAGGCAGAAAGAGCATTTCAAAGCTGACAAGACATTGGACCATATCATTTTAAAAGTTTTCTAGTCTGTCTGGATCGATGATCTTATATGAAATTGCATTCAGGAAAACACATAGCTTTGTTATTGTTGCCTGGACACTATTGGATACGATACCCAAATTATAATGGGAATCAGTTGTGTCACATCAACACGTGGCAGTTGTAAACATAAAATTAATTAATTATTTTAAAAGTTCTTTTTATGTACGTAGTGTGTACATATTTCTAACTATTTTAACAATATTTAAATTACTATATTTTTGTAATCTACTATCAAATTTTCTATATTTTCTTTGTTATCTATTTTATAACTTCTTTGTCCAAAAGTTTCTCTCTCATCATTTTTCATAAACATTTTTTGAGATAAAATTGTACGTAATAAATTTCTACAAATGTAACATGCTAAGCATACTTTTCTTCCTCTTTATTTTCCAAAACAATTTTCTCAACACAATGTAATGTGCTGAGTAAAATAATTAGTCCCAAACAAATTTTCTCTCTCTACATGATTGCATAGAAATCTAGAGATAAAAATATATAAAAAACAACCGTAAAAAGCAAAAATGCTAAGCATAGATCATAAGAGGAAGACGTTGCTAACCTTGTAAATAGCAAAGATTTGTGTATTATCACCAAAACAAAATCATAAAAAATTTTGGCAGCACCTCCACTCTAGCCAGAGCAAAAGTTTGAAGACAAATGCAGCTGGCTCGGGCTGGAGGAGGAAGAAGAAGTATAAAAAGCAACTCCATCTTTAGTCCTGGTTGGTGTTATCAACCGGCACTAAAGATCAAAATAATCTTTAGTCCTGGTTAATAACACCAAACAGGACAAAGAATAGCATCTTTAGTCCCAGTTGGTATTACCAACCGAGACTAAAGATGATCTTTAGTCCCGGTTGGTTGGAGCCACGAACCGGGACTAAAGGTCCTAGAGAATCGTTGTCTTTTTAAACCAGGACTAAAAATATTTTTAGTCCCGAGTACAACTCCAACCGAGATTATTGTGGATTTTGGCACTTCAACCAAAGATCGTTTCTCCATTATGGCAGCACCAGCATCCAGCGGCGCCGCCCTCTGACCTTCCACATCGCCTCTTGGACCGTGTCCTCTCCGATCTTCTGGCACTGTTTGCACTCCCGGTTAGTCCTCTTGACCTCGGCACCGGCTGCCGACTCATCGCCATCGCCCTCGATTTGGCTAATGTACTTATTCCCATTGGCACGCGCCTCGTCAGACTTGTAGAGAAGGAGGGCCGAGCATGTACACCGCTGCCTTGTCGAGGAAAAGGATGCCCAACTCCGTGTCTTGGTGGGCAAAGACAAGTGTGACACCAATGATGAAGCAGGCGCCCCGATTGCCGGCGACGACGAGATGGTTGACGATGGCAAGGTAGTGCTCATTCTCCTGACGTGGTGCTCCTTGGCTGCTGTGTGCATGGCCTTGTAGCTATAGTACATGTACACCATGAAGTCATGAGCAAGTCAATATACAAATAGTTATATATCTATAACTATCTATAAAGCAAGTAGTGTTTCCACCCAAAATTTTGTTCTGTCTGGCTATTTTGCAGAAAAGCACTTGAGTTTTTTTAAAAAGGAGGGCCACGGCCCAAGCAGCAATCCATCTTGGATTTGATCCAATTCCGAGGCCATCTCGCATCCAACACGAACTAGACATGAAATTTCTAATGGACGACCAGGCGCACGACCCACTATGCGTGCGACCACTTCCGTTTTTGGCTCATTGGTTGTTTTGGGAATTTTCTTTTTCGGCCCAACCTATGCGACCAATTCGGTCCGTTACCAAATTTGGCTGCACGTTTTCAGACTTTCTCTTTTGTAGTTTTTTATGGGCTTCATTATTTAGCAGGCCGACCCAATTCGTTCACACACACCAAATCGGGCTTTTTTTAGCAGGCCTACTATTCAACCTATGTGTATACACTCTATATAGGTACATACGCATACAAAGTATATATATTTATATCGATATATATTTATATCTATATCTACAACTATCTATAAAGCAAGTAGTGTTTGTACCAAAAATTTTCGTCGGTCTAACTATTTTGCAAAAAACCCTTTGAGTGTTTATAAAATTAATCCACAGTCCCAATGCTGAAAAGAAAGGGAGGGGTTGGATGAAAAAAAGACCTCCTGCGCCCTTCCCGTCCGTCCCCATTCGTGCCGTGCCCTGCGCCGTGCCTGCGCCCCTCCCTCTCGTCGCTGCTCGGAGCTCCCGCGCTGCGCCTGCGCCCCTCCCTCCCGTCCCCATCCACGCCGCGCCCCGACTTCACCCGTTGCAATGCACGGGCACAGTTGCTAGTACATATATAAATAAGCTTATATTAAGGAGTTAGCATACATGACACGTAGGCAAAGGTCAGCAGGCTGTATTGAGCTAGCAGCCACGAGGCAGCCAGAGATGGAACAGGGAGGCCAGCCCCCCTATGCCACACACACACGCACATCTATAATCTATAACTATCTATAAAGCAAGTAGTGTTTCCACCCAAAATTTTGTTCTGCCTGGCTATTTTGAAAAAACCCTTTGAGTTTTTTTGAAATGGAGGGCCACGGCCCAAGCAGCGATCCACCTCGGATTTGATCCAATTCCGAGGCCATCTCGCGTCCAACACGAACCAGACCCGAAATCTCTAATGAACGACCAGACGTACGACCCACTATGCGTGCGACCACTTCCGTTTTGGCTCATTGGTTGTTTTGAGAATTTTCTTTTCGGCCCAACTGTGCGATCAATTCGGTCCGTTACCAAATTTGGCTGCACATTTTTAGACTTTCTCTTTTGTAGTTTTTTATGGGCTTCATTATTTAGCAGGCCGACCCAATTCGTTCACACACACCAAATTGGGCTTTTTAGGAGGCCTATCATTCAACCTATGTGTATACACTCTTTATAGGTATGTACGCATACAAAGTATATATACTTATATCGATATATATTTATATCTATATTTATAACTATCTATAAAGCAAGTAGTGTTTCTACCCAAAATTTTCGTTGGCCTGACTATTTTGCAGAAAATCCCTTGAATGCTTATAAAATTAACTCGCAATCCCAATGCTGAAAAGAAAGGGAGGGCTTGAATGAAAAAAGACCTCCTGCGCCCTCCCGTCCGTGCCCATTCGCGCCGTGCCCTGCGCCGTGTCTCCGCCCCTCCCTCCCGTCGCTGCTCGAAGCTCCCGCGCTGCGCCTGCGCCCCTCCCTCCCGTCCCCATCCGCACAGTGCCCCGACTTCACCCGTTGCAACGCACGGACACGATTCTAGTATATATATATACACTTTGCTGGTCCTATTTTATATAGTCATACAAGTCTTTTTTTTATATTACTGTTCCGTCAGGCAGGTGATGTGGATGACGGCATATCGTGGCAAAGCGCCAACTCCTTCATTGTCTCACCACTGGCTCCGGCGATGGCCTCTTCGTCTTCATCAGCTTTTCCCTCTCTGCCATGCTCCGCGTGGTCACCATGGCGCCCTTCGAGCGAGATACACGGTATGCGTATGTACGTGGTTGAGTTAATTAATTGTTATCAGCTCGATCCCTTCTAAACTATCGTAACAAACAATAACCTTGGTTAGCTATTTGTAACTTGCTCCATGATTATTTGCCTATTCCTAGTAGGAGACATATATAGAATCGATTAATGTAAACTCAAATTAGATTTTCACAAATACGTACAAGGATTACATATCATTCTATCATAAAAAGCAAATAAAGTTTGCACGACACGCTGACTGGAAGCCATTCACAGGGATATCTTCTAAACCCAGATACGCGACACGTATCAATAAAGTTTATCCTGTAAAAAATGTCATCTTCTCTTGAAAATTGTGTTGAAGACATTTCTCCATAATATAATTTTGTTTGTGTATGTGTCAAAGACACTATTTTTACTCCTTATTTAAAAAAGAATCATATCACACATCATAAATCCTATATGGCATTGTTATTATCTTCTATGGGCATTGTCCGACATGGAGCATGACAAGTGCACTCACACAAGTAGCTACAAATAATGAACTTATTTCACACAAGGTAGTAAAATAGTATTAATAGGCTATAAATCATAGACTACATAAAAATATGTATTGATAAAAGAAAACACACATGTTTAAAACATGTAGGTGTATTAATTTTAGTATAATTGTGTATGGACTATATTGGACAACAACGATGAGGAACTCCCACCATCTTCCGTAATAGAGGATTATCCCGTGGGTTGATAGGGAACGTGTGCCCATTATGATCCTAACAACAACAATTGAGGTCCCTAATAAGAGCCTAGATGAACATGGGCATGAGTTCATTTCGTATGTTTATCACACAATCAAGTGTAAATAATTGTAAAATATAGAATATGTAATGTAGGAAAAAATATAAGTTTTAAACATGTAGTTAATTTGTGCACAAATAAATACATATGAGGATATAGCATGGAATAGGATGGGTAGGCAATCCCATTCCCTTTGTGCAATAGAGGGTTTTCTAGTAGTTTGACAAGGAATTGGTCCATATTGCAATACCTATACAATAGTCCCCTTTTCTTTTTATAATTGCTTTTTGATAGTAGGAACGTCCTCTCCGTTGGATTTGTGAGTAGATCTACGCTAGTAACGTCTTCTTCTTTGCTGACTCTGTGTTGACAACAACAACACCATATTAGAGTTCAAATAAGATAGGGGGCGAGAGGGAGAGGGGCAGGGAGAGGGAGAAGAGAAAGAGTCTCACATAAAGGTCTGCCAGTCGTGGTGGTAGACTGACGATGGGCGACAGGCTAGTCGACTGTGGGGATAGGAGGAGAACGAGCATGGTTGGTGATATATAGGGACAATCTTAGTAGGTGATGAGTGGTGGTAGCTTCTAGAGACACGGAAGACACTGGTGTGAGTGATCTATACGATGAAGTGTAATATGTCGGTGATAAAATTAAATATGCAGGGAGTAGGATGGCTAAGGAAGGTGGCAATGGAAGCATGAATTGAAGGGGACCATGGGATAAGGTATAACGTCTATGGCATGGCAAGGCGAGGAGTGTGACACGGCAATGTGAGGAGCATGATAGAGAGCGAAGAGAGTGGGCTGCTAAGATTGTCTTGAAAGGATGCAAGTGTTTGGAGTGTTGGATGGAGATGGGTTTGCTAGTGTGATAAAATGATACCTTGTTTAGATTCAGTTCTGGAATATGATTAGTAGGTGGTTAGTGGTGGTTTCTTGTGGAGACATTAAAAATAGTGTGAGTGGTCTATAAGATGTCGGTGGTAAAATTGAAGATGTAGGGAGCGAGATGACTAAGGAAGGGGTGCAAGGGAAGCATGAAATTAATTGGAGCATGGGATAAGATAATGGCTATGGCGCGTTAACATGAGAAATGTGGCATGGCAACATGTGGAGTGTGATAGAGGACGAAGAGAGCACGTTGCTAAGATTATCTTGAAGGATGTGAGTGTTTGGACCATTGGATGGAGGTGGGTTCGTTAGTGTTGTAAAAAAATGATAGTAGATCCAATCCTTCAAAATTAGTTTGTGATTATTTACAGAAAAATGGTAACTGCCATAAGCCCCTTATCACTTCACTTTGATTCTTAGAGTTCACACTTAGTAAGGCAAAATTGATTTAGGCTTTTGTTTCACCTATACTGTGCCATAACTTTTAACTGGTGTATCCCACCTACCATAGTTCACATTTTTGTCGACATTTTCTATCACAAATGTGGACAACATATTCTACATAGAAAACATGAAACAAATGGTTGCCACAATTTTTTTAAAAAATGATGATACATGGATTCCGATCAAAACAACCCTAGTCATCGTGGCTTATCAAATTTTGGTAATGAACTTTTCATATGAAAACACCCTCATTTTTTTTACATTTACAGTACCGGGCTCTGCTATTTGAATTTAGGAAAAATGTGCTACGCACAATGTGCTGTACTGTTGAGATTAGGACAATATAAATTTTCGCCAACTATTAATGGAGATTTAGCAAATGTTTTAATTTTAATTATTTGTGTAAGCAATGTTCGTTTTCATTGTGTTTGGGTTTAATTTTTCCACCATCTATATATATGTTGTGCTACAACTTGAATGGTGACCTTTGTAATAAATTATGGCCGGATGCTTCGAAGGATGGATTAATTTTATTATCAGTAAAAGATATGTGCTCTCTTATTCCCAATATAACGTGATTTTATAAAGTTAGGATAATTGTATTAGGATTTGATAAAGTTAGAAACGAATGTGTCGAGACATAATAAAATTAGGGATAAATATATTGGGATTTGTTATAAAGTAAAAGACATATTAATCTTTTAAATATTATTGTAATAAATAATATGGAGTAGAAATCAAATTATTTTAGGACGAAGATACTAAAAGACTTAGGAAAAACTATAGCTGCATTGTCCCGTTCCATCAGCAGCCATCTCATCAAACCTGATACTTCTAAGTGTACTCGACATTTTCTCTCTAGGAGTCGGGCCGTAGGTAATTTCTAGGCGTCTCCTACCACTCCATCACTCCACCCACGAACAAACTGCTCTCCCTTCGATTGTTTCGATGGCTTCTCCTCTGTGAATAACGCACAGAACTCCTAGTTTTCACATTTCACCCTCTCACACTGATGAGATGAAAGGCTGTTTGCCTGCATCACATCGCTGTGGTCAGTAGTCGTCAGGGAGGTATGAAGTTCTGCTTGTTTCCCCTCCTTTGTTGGAGGATGGATGGTTAAACGCTTGATTTTTTTTTTGTTCTTGAATCGAGCATTGGAAGAAGATATGCACATAGTGTATGGTAGTACAAGTTAATGTCAATGCATTTTCTCACTTCACTGAACCGCACAAAGATGCATAGCACTGAAAGATTTGTCCTATCTATAGATTCCACGCACACATTGCAGTAACATCAATAATTCATGGAATAATAATTCTAAAGAAAGGACTCTAAAAACTTATTGCTGCAATGCAATAGATAAGCTTTTGTTTTGTTCTGTAACTTATGTTGCAGGATAAGCCTCAGGCTAAAATGGGTGCAGATGTAGATGAGTTCATCCCCTTGTCTCAGTTAACTTATAGAACCCATGGATGCAAAGTCCTGGGTGTCCTTCAATCCAAACTATGGGATTCGGCCTCGACAGCCTTCTGATTGACAATGAGGTGACATTGAGTTTAAAACCAAACAGATGAGCACATTGGTCCTTCAGTACAAATGTCTAATTAACACTCTTTCAGTTTTGCTACACTGTAATTTTTCTTTCTTTTTTGGTTTTACTTGTAGGGAGATGTCGATTCAATACCACTGCATAGCTTTGAGTTTGTGATTTTCATGACCTTTCTTTAGGAACCGTGACAATAGCTTGTTGACAGGTAGATGCTTGATTAGAAAACTGAAAGTAGAATTCATATCTGAATCTTTTTATTCTGTTCATATGAATTATGCAGATGTTGTTGGACAGATATTTATATTGGTGGCATACTGTTACAAAATCATCATGAGGTCATATTTAGTCTCATCAAAGGCTCATCAAAGAGCAACAATAGCAGATATCAAAGGCTCATCAAATAGCAACAATGGCAGCAATCAAGTGACTTGCAACAATCG
Source organism: Oryza australiensis (assembly GCA_019925245.2). Classification (NCBI taxonomy): domain Eukaryota; kingdom Viridiplantae; phylum Streptophyta; class Magnoliopsida; order Poales; family Poaceae; genus Oryza; species Oryza australiensis. The sequence continues at coordinate 3,750,641 of JAIFGZ020000436.1, forward strand.
GAGATGCTGCTGCACACACCGAAACCAGCCAATCCGCCTCGCTACACGCCGCGGAGCCCCACCATTCTACATGGCAGCAGGGGGCCACGGCGAGAGCTTCACCCCCCACCAACCCCTCCATTCCCCGACCCCGCCGCGTCATCAAGACCTGGCATGTCCCGGCCAAGACTAGCAGCAGCAGCAAGCCTAGGCATCTCCCACCCTCGGGTGATGGGGAGGCTTGAGCACAGGGGGGCAACGACGTCCAGGAGGAAGGGTGCAGGGTGGCGGCACCACGGCATCGGCGGCATCGGCGACGCCCTCGGTGACATCCTCGGCGGCGGTGGCAGCCGCAGCTGCAGGTCGGTGTCGATGGCATCCCGGTGATGGCGACGGTGACCCCAAGGTGACGGTGGCTGCGGGCAGCGTCGGTGAGCCGTCGGAGGCGACGGCCGTCTTAGCCATGTCGGCGCGCCACGGTCTCGCATCCCACGCCAACGGCGGTGGCGGCCTTCACAGGACGACGGTGGTGACTGTGGCCTGCGGTGGCGAGCCGTCGGTGGCGGCGGCGCCCGGTCGGCGACACATCGCGCCCTCGAGTGGCGGCGGTGGCGGCTGTGAGGAGGAGGTTAGGGTTTTGCCCAAACCACACCCTCCTCCCTCCCTTATGTCGGTTGGGCCGACCGGCCCATTAGCCGACCACGCTAATGGGCCGCCACCCTCCCGCGCCAGCCGCTGGGCCAGGCCACGCCCATGCCTCCCCACCTCGCCTCATGGACTACGGTGGTGGTGGGCCAAAATACTCATTATTTCGGCCCACCACCCAATTATCTTAATATTTTTCTGCATTTACGCTATAAGTTGTTGACCTTCAACCATTTTAATTTTAGCAAATAAGCAGAGACTTTACATTTCCATCAGCACTTTGTAACTCTATGTCATTGTAAATATATATGGGTTTGTTTTAGCATTTCCATGTCCTTTGTTATACATTTACTTTGCAAATTTATTCTTCTCGCCCTACTTTATTTTTCATTGCAAATGTGCCTAATTTCTCAAAATTTTGGCTATCACAACACAGGTAAGATGGCAACCAAAGAGTTCGATATTCTCGCTCTCGATGGTTCCAATTTCCCTACTTGGGCGATGGATGTCAAAGTTAATCTGTCGACTAATGGACTATATAGATGTATAGATGAAACAACAGATTGGAGTGTTGCCCCTCAAACATGTCCAAATTCTCTGCCTTAAAAGTTATAAGGAATCATATCCATCAGGATTTTGAAATGGAGTACATGTATGAGGAGGACCCACGTGTTTTGTGGACTGCTCTTAAAAATCGATATGAAGAGCATAAAGCTATCCTCCTCTTGGAAGCAACGCATGAGTGGAACCACTTACACCTACAAGATTTCAGACTGTAGACAAGTTCAACCATGTTGTTCATAAGATATGCTCTAAGCTCCGGTTTTGTGAGAAAGAACCTTCTGAAGAGGAGAAAATTGAGAAGACTCTATCTACAATGCTCCCATCAGAACGGATCATCACTTAACAATACCATGAGAAGAATTTCACTGTCTACCCTTCACTCATTCAGACATTGAAACAGGCAGAAAAGAACCATGAGCTCACTGTATGAAACTCAAACCAGCGCCCTTTGGGCACTGCACCATTGCTTGAAGTACATGCGAATGAGAAGAAACATGTTCTCAATGGGAACACACAGACTGGAAAATTCCTCAGGAAAGGGCAAACACAAGAGAGTCAAAAAGCAACGTGGGAACGCTCAAAAGGGAAAAGGCAATTCTAAGCCTAATAATGATAGTGGCAACAAAACCGCCTGCTACAGGTGTGGCTGCTACAATCATATTGCTAAGAAATGTAGGACCCCTAAACATCATGTTGATCTATACATGAAGTCTATGGGTTCTACACAGAACAACCAGAAGCACGAAGCACACTTCGCCTCTCAAGTGCTGGAGACTGGAGCTATGGACCCCATTCCTGAAGGAGCGGGACCAAGCAAAACCAAGACTCCGCCAAATGAAGAGGAAGGCTTTTTGGACATCGACGACATGCTCGTGGAATATGCTTCCAACAACATTTATGAAGATCTTAATTAGGCATCATTACTCTAATGTTTAATTTTGCAAAAGTAACCATTGTAATAAAAGACATGATGTTGCTACCCCTATTTACAATTGTAATAGTCACACATGCTATCTTAATATATTCCTATGTGGTTTTCTATATTTTGTTCTTATGACTTTAAATTATACATTATATAGATTATTACGGGAATCAGTCCGATGGAAGAAGAGATGTGCCTAGTGGACAGTTGTACCACTAACACTATACTTAGGAAAGTCAAAATTTTCCAAACTCTCACAAAGAGGGAAGGACAAGTTTTGACCATCGTGGGACGCGATGCTATGATTGTCAGTTCCGGTAGGGCCACTATCATACTTCCAATGGGTACACAAATAAACATCGAGGAGGCATTATTGTATCATGATTCAACACGTACCCTACTAAGTTATAGAGATATCCAGAAAAATGGTATTCATGTGGAAACATATGAAGAAAACAATGAGGAGTTTCTCCTCTTGACCAAAGATACTGGATATGGCAAACAAACAATTGAAAAGGTGCATTCTCTCCCGTCTGGATTGTATTACTGTTAACGCCAGAATTTGGTAAGCACCGGAGTCCCCATCGGCTGTAGGTTCATATCGGCTCAAAGCTAGTACCAGCTTATCAGCCGATCGGCTGTTACATCAACCGATGGGGGTTTTCTCTTATCAACATCTCCAGCAGAAGACCGAGTTCGAGGAGGATGCGGCTTGTATCTATTAGTTATGATAAGTTTGTTAATTCCTATTTTATCTCCAGGAAAGTGTGTTTAGTACCCGATAAGGGCTTTATGTGTTTTATTTTATCTTTAGGAAAGTTTGAGTCGTAATCTGTTAGGATCTTTGTTAACCTATGGGTATAAATACGTAAGCCCGAGGTTCATGTAAATTAATCTACACAGATCAATACAATTCGGCGCATCACCACCCTTTTTCTCTCGTTCGTTTTGACGAGTTCTTCTCTTCGAGCATGGTCTGCATTGATTGAGTTCGACCTCCAGCAAGAAGTGAGTTTCATCATCTTCGCTTGCACTGGCGTGGCTAGGACTTCCTCGGTTGAGTCCGATATTCTAATCAGGCCGATGCAAGCATTGCCTATCTGGTATATCGTCTCTATCTTTAGCTCCATTACCGTTTATAGTCACATCAGCTTAGTTAGGACTTTCTCGGTTAAGTCTGATATTCTAATCAAGTCTGGATAGATTTGTTATATTCATCACAATAGAAAGATCTATCGGCTCATTGAGTAGTAGATTGTCATACACAATCTCATGCTGCATCGGTTAGGTCCGACCTACTAGATTATTACTGATAATCTAAGTCTTGTTAAGCCGATAGGTTTATGCTAATGTTTCATCGGAGGGTTAGCCGATCTTATCTGATGTGTTAAATTTCCTCTTGATGGTTTTGTGGTCTTGGTTAAATTTAACACATGACCACTTTGATCGATGCTATATCGGCTGATTTAAATCTATCAGGCAACTATCGACCTTATGATGCATCGGTTAGGTCTGACCTATGAGGTTGTGGTTGTAAGTTAGATTTATCTAAGTCAGTAGGCATCAATCATTGTTTCATCGGGGTTTCAGCCGATGAGTTATCTAGACGTTGCATCGGCTTACAAGGATTATATATATAAAGTTGGTTTTAGCCGATTGCAGCGAAGGTTTCCAATCACTTGGGTTTTATGCCATCGGACCTCCAGCTGATGTGCGCTTCAACCTTCAGATCAAAGTCCATTTTATCATGTGATTAGTTTGTGCTATGTTACATTGTTATATCATCATGCTATCGTCAGTCGATTGCCTTTATATAGATGTTTGCTCAGCACACAGTCGATGGATTAAAACCCGAACTGCATCGGTTGGTATCAGCATCGGCTGGAATCGCGCCATCAGCCTATCGGCTAACTGTTTTGGCTATCAGCCTATAGGCCGATATGCTTTATGTTTCGCTGCTTTGTATATCTTGTCAGTAGCAGGATCAAACTGACTAGCATGCCCGCGCTTTATCAATTTTAGGACCCGTACTGGAGCTAAGCAGATCTCCCAGGCCAGTGTGTATTTTTTGCATCAACAACTACACATACATCAAACCTGTACCATATGTTGCATACAAAGTGATTTTTCAAAATATGGATGCATTTAAAACTTGACATGATCGCCTTGGCCATCTCGGCATCGAAATGATGAGAAAAATCATGAGCAATTCAATTGGACATGGTATGAGCAATAGAAATTCTCAGAATCCTTAGATTTTGTGTGCACCTCGTGTGCAACTGGGAGATTAATTTTGAGACCCTCACATCTTAAAATAATGGCTGAACCACTAAAGTTTATTGAACGCATTCAAGGAGACATTTTTTGCCCAATTCAACCATGGGCCATTCAGGTATTTCATGGTTCTAATAGACGCATCCACAAGATGATCCCATGTGCGTCTCTTATCGACATGGAACCATGCCTTTGCAAAATTGATTGCACAAGTCATCAGACTTAGAGCAAGTCAGCCTTAACACCAGATAAAATCATCAGATTAGACAACGCTGCAGAATTTTCTTCCAAAGCTTTCAATGATTATTGTATGGCTTTAGGAATTAAAGTTCAACATTATATACCGTATGTTCACACACAGAATGGTTTAGCCAAATCTCTTGTCAAGAGAATAAAACTCATAGGTAGACAGTTATTGCAAAATTGTAACCTACCAACCTCATGTTGGGGTCACGCAGTCTTACACACTGGTGACTTAGTACAATTGCGCCCAACTGCATTCCATGCAACCTCCCCACTGCAATTGGTTTGTGGTGATCCTCCTAGTATTTCCCATCTGCAGAAATTTAGTTGCGATATATACATACCGATCTCACCACCAAAACATACATCAATGGGCTCTCACAGGAAAATAGGGATCTACGTGGGATATTTACCTCCATCGATTATTAAATACCTAGAGCCCCTTACAGGGGATTTACTCATGGCCCGTTACGCTGATTGCATCTTCAATGAAGAACATTTTCCGGCATTAGGGGGAGAATTTAAGTATCACACTGAATGCCCGAAAATAAATTGGGATGCCATAGACACCCTAAAGGAGGATCCTCACACCACAGAATCTGACCTTCAGGTTAAAAGGATCATTGATTTGCAAGTTGCTGCAAACAATTTTCGAGACTCATTTACTATGAGTAAAAGTGTCACAAAATCATACATTCCTGCAATGAATGTGCTAGAAATAATAGAGGTACCAAATAAAACTATTCAACTCCCTTCCTCAAAAGATAGTGGGGGAAGTACGGCAAATCCTCGCAAGCACACGAGGAAACAGAGGAAAGAATCCTCTGACGCAGTAAATGAAACTCAACCTCAAGTTGAGAGACACCAAGTGAATTCATCCAATTCACTTCCCACATCAACAGTGCACTCAATTTCTGATGATGGGACATTGGAACGCCCCGACGCGGTCATATTGGGAAATACTGAGCCGTCAATTGGGGTAAATGAAATTTTCGTAAACTATGTTGAGTCTGGAGAATCATTCAACCGTAAGACTACAATTGTCGACATATACTTTGCCTCATCAGTTACAAAAACATCCAAAATGATCTAGATCCAAAATCCATGGTAAAGTGAAAAAAACGCTCGGACTGGAACAAATGGAAGGAAGCAATTAAAGCAGAGTTAGCCTCCCTCAATAAAAGAGAGATATTCTCACAAGTAATACCTACACCTCCAAAAACCTTGCCCGTGGGTTTTAAATGGGTTTTTTGTCCGGAAGCGGAATGAGAACAATGAGGTGGTGAGATATAAGGCGAGGCTTGTAGCACAAGGGTTCAAAATGAGACTCGGCATTGATTTCAATGAAAAATATTCTATAGTCATGAGCGGAATTATGTTCCGATATTTGATATCACTGGAAATACAAAAGCTTTATCTATGTAGTTGATGGATGTCGTGACAACATATTTATATGGGTCACTAGATTTGGACATATATATGAAGGTCCCCGGTGGGATCTCTATACCGAATGGAAGCGCAAATCGCAAAATGTATTGTGTAAAGCTCAAAACATCACTCTATGATCTCAAACAGTCAGGTAGAATGTGGTACAACCGACTGAGTGAGTACCTTCTTCAGAAAGGTTACTCCAACAATGATGATTGCCCATGCATATTCATCAAAAGATCCTCCACAGGATTTTGCATTATATCAGTGTATGTAGATGATTTGAATATCATTGGCAACACACAAGATATTAATGAAGCCCGCCACCATCTTAAGGCGGAATTTGAGATGAAGTATCTGGGTAAAACCAGATTTTGCTTAGGTTTACAAATTGAGCACCTTCACTTAGGAATTTTAGTGCATCGATCCGTCTATATTCAGAAATTATTAGAGAAATTCAATATGGACAAAGCACATCCAAATAAAACTCCCATGGCTGTTCGATCTCTCAATAAAGGAAAGGACATTTTCCGACCACGGGAGGAAGGAGAGGAGATATTAGGACCAGAATATCCCTATCTCAGTCTCATTGGAGCACTTGTATATCTTGCAAATAGTACCAGGCCAGATATTGCATTTGCAGTAAATCTATTGGCAAGACATAGTGCTGCTCCAACTAAGCGTCATTGGACCGGAGGAAATCAAATCCTCGCGTACCTAAATGGCACTAAGGATCTTGGCTTATTCTTTCAGAAAACTGCTGATCTTAGCTTGGTTGGGTACACTGATGGTGACTATATGTCTGATCCCCACAATGCCAGATCACAAATAGGTTTTGTATTCCTCCATGGAGGAAAGGCCATATCGTGGAAGTCATCTAAATAAACATTAGTGGCTACCTCCACAAATCATTCTAAAATCATCGCACTGTTTGGGGCATCACATGAATGCGTGTGGCTTCGTAGGATGATAAACCACAATGAACAATTTTGTGGTATCGGTTACTCAGAATCACCTTCCATTATCTATGAAGACAATGTTGCTTGTATTACACAGATGCAAACAGGCTACATCAAAAGCAATATCACCAAGCATATTGCCCCTAAGTTGTTTTATCCCCATGAGCTTTAGCAAAATGGAGAAATAAACATCTTACCGACAAAGTCTTGTGATAATCTGGTAGATCTCTTCACTAAATCACTACCCACTTCCTCGTTCGAGAGATGTGTTAAGAAAATTGGTATGAGACTACTTAGAGACTTACATGCTTCAGGGGGAGACTCTTTGAATGATAGACCCTATTAAAACGCTTCACATTGTACTCTTTTTCCTTTTGTGAGTTTTTACCATCTGGTTTTTCTCATATAATGTTTTTAATGAGACAATGATAGATGCAAGCTTATGCCTTATCTCATGTTTTCTCCCACAGGGGTTTTTTTAGAGATAAAACATGGCATGGATTACTCCTTTAACCTTGCAGGTTGATGATAGAGCAATCACCAGTCATATTATTCCTATTTTTTTTCTCACAGGGTTTTTCGAAGGAATTAAAGAACAAGTTGATCTCAACATGGACTCGATCAAAAGGGAGAGTTTTACAAAATCATCATGAGGCCATATTTGATCTCATCAAAGACTCATCAAAAAGCAATAATGCAACAATCAAAGGCTCATCAAAGAGCAACAATGGTAGCAATCAAGTAACTTGTAACAACCATATTATGAGGCTTAAATCTCCCTTAAATCCTAGGAGAATACTAGGCTTGTACACATACAAATCCTCACTATAAAAGGAGACATATTGAGGTCAATAAAACTTTAAGGGATTCACTGTTTTCACTGTTCATCTATCATTTTTCTAACACATACAACAGGCTCTGAAAATGAGACCCCTTCACCATGTACTATTTCGTGAGATTCAAATTCAGAATTTGAGGTAATGGAATCCTATGTTCTTCTTCCTTATTGTTGTCATTCCAGTAACACCTTGCTCTCTTCATTTACCATTTACAGCGGAAGCATACAGAATGTCACACTGTATGGTGATCTTCGTTGCCATTTCGCTATGGAGCTAGTTCTCAAGAATGGCCAAGAAGCTCCAGTTCTTACCATCTTAGCAGAGACATGCATCTAACATTACAATGGTCCACATCTAGATTACAATTTAATTGTTTCTTGTGCACGCTATTGTAGAAGACTTTTTATGTATTCCAAATTTTCATCTCTTATCATTCCATTTAGGCAAAGGGTTTATAGTTTGCTCTACATCAGCTTCAAAGTGCTACTTAGATTTGGAAATAGCAGAGGTGCAGGAGTTTTGTGCAAAGTGAGAACTCATTATCTAAAAACACAAACTTTACCTATATTGATTGTCGAGGGCTAACAGATTTGTTTCTACGTAGTTTGTGTAATCCAAAAATCCCAATTGACCATCTACCATCTGAGCAAGAGAGCACTATTAATACATTTCATGAGTTACTTAGTAGTTGGCGAACAATTGAACAATTAAAAAAAGCCTTAAATCCCATAATGCACAGTAGTTACATGTAAGCTGGTTGTCCTCTTGTCACATGCAAAGATTATATGTTCCATTTCCATTGGTGGTGTTGACAACCAAATTTGGTACCTAAAGGAAAACATGGCCAGATTTGGAAAGGACCCAGGTCTTCTATACAGGGCCGGTCTGACCGGTAGCATGAGACCGGTTTGACCGGCGGCACAGGCATTGTCGGACCGCAAGTATATGGCCGGTCAGATCGGTAGCCCCGAGTCCGAGTCCAATTAAGGCAGTTTGTGTGTTTCGTTGCTTTGGCCCGAGGATTCTTGAGTCCTAATTAATCTCTAAGCCTGATTGGACGGGAAGAAGGCATGTGAAGGCAAGACTAACCCTTTTATAAAGGATATGGTCGTTTCAATTCAAACGTCCAACCACAACCTCTACACAATTAATCGAACTGTTCTTTTACCTTTACTTTTCAGCCATGCTTTGTACTTTATCCTAGTTTCATCTATTTCTGTCGATTTGTGTCATAAATCGTCCGTCATCACCATGAGAGTGCAATACCCCTTTGTAGGTTTGTCCCGTAAACCTTTTGATTTGCCCACAAGACGGATAGTTATCCTCATATTGATCTAAATGGGCCTAGAGGCTGGTTTTGATCTCAAAATCAGTTCCGCTAGCCAGTTTAATCTCTGAAACCCATCTTGGTTTGGAGTTTTCTAGATCGAGGTGGTTGACGACTCTATTAACACCGCAAATCTTTATAGATAGTAGATATGATGATGTCATTAAGAAAATTAGCTCCATGATAGCTAGTTCTCAACTATCTAATGCTATTCCTAATTTTTTTCTTTGTACAACAAACTCACAATGTGATGGATGGATCAACGGGTATCCACATGGTCGATTACGAGGGAATCGGTTCGTCTAAAAACTTGAAAACCGGTCAGACCGAGCTTCCAATAGCCGGTCTGACCACTTTGCCAACCACGGGTCAAATTGGGCCTTGAGCCGGTTTGAATGGGTTCCTAGCTCGTCAGACCAGGCTTTTGCGCTGCTCCGACTGGGGGACCTGGTTGTTCTGACTGGGTTGCCTGTAGCTGGTCAGATTGGCACCATGGAGCTTTTTTCAGATTTTTGTGCCTTACTAACGATACTAGTTTTAGTTGTTATTATCTTTTGACGAGGAAGTTTTAGTTATTATTTGCCTCATGTTAAGATGTTAGTCATGCTATTTGCACCGATAATACCTATGTGCCAGTCCAAAATCATAGAGTAGATGGATTGGCACAAAACACACTTTATGCTAGCAGGAGAATTACTTTTAAAATCATGTTGCCCTCGAATCCTTCAGGCCGCAAGAACAAAAGTGTAATCAATTAAGGCCCAAAGTTTTTGAAGATCACATGAACGTGTATGTATCATAATTAGAGAACGTTTTAAACTTGAGCCAAAGAATGAGTCTAGTCAAAAGCCTTATCCTGATACAATCCCACATCCTCTTGATTTTAAGGTGCCAAAATTCAAAAAATTTAGCGGCGAGAATAATAGAATCACATGGGAACATATAGGCAATTTTTTAGATCAGTGTGGTGAACAAGTAGTTCCGATATTGTGAAATTGGAGTTATTTCCACTATGTTTTTCTGGAACAACTTTTGCTTGGTTTACATCATTGCTTGCAAATTCTATACATACTTGGGCACAATTAAAGAAGAAGTTCCATGATTACTTTTATACCAGAGAAACTGAACTTCGGCTATCTAGTTTGACATCGGTTGAGCAACGATTTGATGAGTCTATGGCTAATTACTTTGTAAGGTTTATGGACCGATTGTTTTGGTTTTATACTCACTCATAAATTTGTTGCTAAAGTTTCTTTTGATGGATTACTTGGCCCTATTAAAGAAAAATTGAATGGCCAGGTATTTCTTGATGCTAATCAAGTTTTGCTAGAAGCTCTAGCTCAAGAAAGCTAGGTGAATGATAATAGTTCAAGTGCTGATTTGGGCAATGAAATAACAAGTGTAGTCGAACCAAGTGATGGTTCGGATTGTATTACTAGTTTGAGCAATGATATAAATAAAAATATAGCCAAACTAAGACGGTTCGGATTGTATTACAAGTGAGAGTGAAACATCATTGTCTTCAAAGACCAAACCATAGATAGGTCATGTAAATGTTGAAAAAGAGATTGACAATGTCTTGGGGGATAGTGGTGACTATTACACAATTATTCTTTTGCATGGGCTAATTCTGGCTGTGAGAAGGGAGTTTGCCGATGCAGAACATAGATTTTGTGTCAAGCATCTATATGAGAACTTCTAAGTGTTGTACAAAAGAGAGACACTGAAGAATCAGTAGTGGGCTATTGCAAGATCAACCAATGTACCTAAGTGGAATAAAAATATGGAAAAGATGAAGGCCTTAAACATTGAAGCTTTTAATTGCCTTGAAGAAATACCTCCAAACTAGTGGTGTAGAGCCTTCTTTAGTGACTTTTCTGAGCGTGATATTGTAAGGATACCCGAGAATTATATCGTTCAATGTCATTTTTACCACCATATAATTTTGTATGAATGGGATCCATACACACATAAATAGCCACTCAAACCTCAATGTGTTCATGATCACAAATTGACGCCATTCGATATAAAATCCGCCAATGCCGAATAATGAGCAAATGAGATATTCATCGGATTTAGCTTGCTAGTCAACAACAACCTGAGGCGTGCCCTACAACCACTCATGGCGGTGACCAGATGTGTTACACACCTCAGGTGACTTGACTTAAATTGCTAAAAATCCACAAACATCTCAATTGCCCAAAATTCATACTCATGTCTAGTTAGCCCCAAATCAAGAGACTAACTAAACACTTCCATCAAAGCATTGTCATAGAGTAATAAGGCATACAAATAATTAAACTTTATATTACAACTAAAATTAGAAATACATAGGTCAACCGGCCAATAATTAGTGGGTCGCATGGAAGCTTATCTACCCATAACCTATAAGCAAGCTGACTAGGGGTAGGCCCCTACTGAACCGCCCTAAAGAAGCAATGGAACCCGTAGCACTCAGCTACCTGCAACACAACTAAAGGAATACCACAAAAGAAAACAAGTGTCAGTACATTAACACAGTACAAGAACAACGATGGAACAATCACTTTGCCAAATGCCCAAGACCAACAAGTTTACGAAAATATTGTAAGTGTCTCACCTTATTATGTTTATTTTCTTTAGACAAATCATACTATTGATTTATACTAAACTCATTTGTACTACAGAAAGAGTTGGTTGCCGTGAGACAGACCTCTCCCAAGAGGCCTGCTTTGATAGACGCAAGGATGACATCCTCACTCAAGCGTTGGGCAACAGCGAACACCGTGGACGTACTAGGGGGGTTGGCGCTTTGGTCCCTTGGAAATATGGATTCCCAGAATGCGCGGGACAATATAAGAAGCGGGCCCTATTGAAGGTGAAAAAAGATGCCCAGCTGGTCGAGAAGATCCGGGAGCAGGTTAGAGCCGAGATAAGCTCTGAAATACAGGAGAGGATGGAATAGGTGGAGGCCCAGATCAGGGAACAGATATGACAAGAGCAGTAGGCCGCCATGCAATCCATCGTTCCGCATCGAGATAGTCCTACACAAAGGGGGAGCAGTTGCGCATCAACTGAGGAGGCAGAACCTCAACAACCAGTCCCAGCCGCCGTCGATCAAATAACGGTATAACTCTCGGCCACAATGCATAACAGTCTTAACAAATCCTTCTAATATAGCATTCTAAAACTATGGATGAATCTATTGCAGGAACCGGCAAACTGCGTGCTATTAATTAAGGTGATGTCGTCCTTCACTATTATGGTGGCCGAGGGACTTGCCTTTAAGCCAATCCCAGATACAAGAGTGCATGGGGCACAACTGATGGCTGGCACGGTGAAAGTTCAAGTTGACATGGTCAAGAACGAATGGACTCATTTCCCACTGCAGTACCCACCGAACGACGAGATCCTAACCCTAGAATCTACATGTGGAAGTTTTATCCAATGGCCAAGGAGCTTATTGAAATCAAGTTGACTCCAAGGTCAGCCACTCCACCGAGCACTCGACCGCCGCCCCGACTGACACCTGCTCCTTCAGCCCCTCCAGCTCTCGCTGCTCCACAAGGTCAAATGGAGATTGATAGCACGGCTAAAGAAATTAATCCTGCACCGCTCAAGAAATTAAGGAAGGCGTGTTACTCTCCTTCTCAAATAACTAACAACAAACCTGTGGCAAGGGGGAGAGGAAGAGCCCAAGGCAAGGCGAAGGCCTCACGTCTACAATCAAAGAAGCTAAAAATGAGCAAGAACGTACCTCCGACGACGTTCTCACTAGGCATGCCTTTGGTTGGAGATGACGCCCTACGAATGATAGGCAACGCATGCAGGGAGCTCCACATGTACTACATGGAGAGGACAAGCAAGAGGACGAACAAGGAGACTGACATCATAGGCCACCACGTTAAAGAACCATTTTTTGGGCCCGAAAACTACATCGCTATAGACTTCAAGGACTTGTTCGACCTCTACAGACTACGAGCGATGGACACAAGTCTACTCAAGTGCTACTCCTTGTAAGTATTCTTGCGTTCCTCAATCTTGGTAAAAACAATCCTTATAACACGCTTATAAGAGCGGTTGTCTTATGTGTAGGCTTAGTTCGAAGTGGTGCCAGAGAAATGCACCGGAAGTGGCCTTCTTGGATCCATAAATTGTCTCGATCGCCAATCTAGATCATGATAGGAAGTCCATGGTGGACTACATTTTTAAGACCTTGCTGGCCATACAAGACAAGGAGTACTTTCTCTGTGCCTATAATCAATAGTAAGTGTGTACCCTAAATATATGCAATTGCATGACACGTAGTGTTTTAGAATTTAACCTTCACCATATTAATGCCGCAGTGCCCATTTGATCCTTCTGGTCATTACACCAAAGTGGAGCACATGCCACTACGTAAATTCCAAAATCAGTAAGACGTATGACTAGATCCCGATCCAAGAAGCAATCAACGAAGCGTGGGGAACATATGTGGAGAAAGGAGGGTGGCATAGCAATTATCAACAAACCCTCATCCACAAAAGGACATCCCCGTCAAACAGCAAGTAGGTGACCAGTGCGGATTCCATGTGCGCCACAACATGTGATTCCTGTACAACAACAAGTTCAAGACTATGACCAAATTTGAGGTTTGTGATCTCAATTGTGATATGTACTAACTACTTTGAATTATATAATCGATCGACTAATTTTGAACTATGTACACGTAGGAAAATATATCCAAGTATGCGCCTACCAGCTTTGACGGGATTAGAGAAGAGATAGCGGACTTTATAGTCCATGATATAGTACATCCCACAGGAAAGTTTAGAGTAAAATACAGGGTTAATGTCAAAGACATGGAATAGCGGACTTTTTTGAACATTTTGGAATTAATATCAAAGACATGTAAATATGTAACACTTATGATATTATTAAATTATAATTTTGTCAAATGTGTTTTATACTTGCAATGTGAAATATGTGAATAATGGATGTGTATGTGAATAGATGTATGAGCATGTCGGATGTATGTGAATGTATGTGAAATATCTCTGTTTCTATCATTTTTGCGGGGGCATGGCTAGCAAAGGCTCGAGGCTAACCAAAAATAATAATTATTTTGGGAAAAACTCATCGGTGACGGGCTTTAAATTAAGCCCGATGGAGAAGTTAGTCATCAGTAACGGGCTTAAGTAAAAACCCGATTGAGAAGTCTGTCATCCGTGACAGGCACTAAGTAGGGCATGTTTGAGATTATATCATCGGTGTCGGGCCCTTGTTTGATTGGTCTTGTGGGTCAAACATATCGGTGATGGGCTGTAGTTTAGGCCCGACAAAGATAAGTGCATCGGTGACGGACTTTTGCTTGACAGAGAAACTACTCACATCAGTGACCTTGCGCCGTGACAGGCGTCATACCTGATACATATGATGGTTACCGCCCGATTGAGATGAGGATGACCGTTGTAGTGCTAGTCTTCCAGATTTTTACCTGATTTGAACTATTTTGTTGGGACATCAAATGATGTGATAAATTCAAGTAAAAATTACTGTAAGCTTAGGATGTTGAGTAGTATATATTTATGAGAATTTTTACAAGATTTTTTATATTTCATTAACTATTTTTTGATTATTAATTTACCTTGCAATCTTATATGTATCCTATTATGCAAATGCATTTAAGACCAAAAAAATAATACAAATAAATTATGTACAGCAAAATATGATATGTCTTATGTTTACACTTGTTTTTAGATAACTTTTATTTAGTTATCTTTAATAAAATCCATTTCTCTTCCTTAGGTCTTATATATTTAATGTCTTGTAATATCTTATATTACTCTTGCATATTTGTCTTTTGCTTGAAAATCCTAAGTCTACAATCAGGGAATAGCAAATTCAAACAAGGACAAGGACAAGCATGCCGTGTAACCCGTAACATGCCCATGAGATGGTGACTCCTTTAGTATAACGAAAGTAGGTTTGAAATTAATATAGTTTGTGGTTTGGTTAAAATAAAAATAAATTTTATTTGTTAAGCACCAACTTGACTTGTAGGTAGTTAGACCATGATGTGTTTGTGCAACTTCTTTTACTACCAAAATTAAATATGGTAGAAAATGTATTATGTGCTAAAATAAAGGAGTTTAGAAAGTTTTTATTTTAGAAAACGAGATTAGTTTTAATTTACCGCACTCCTCGGGTATAACTTGGCTAGCTAAACCTTGTTCTGAGTTTTTATGAAAAAGGAACAAACATTTTGAAATGGAAAAAAGTGTTTTGATGCTCCACTAAAGTAATATTTTGAAATTCAAATTTTGGTTATGTTACAGATATCCTCCTCAATAAAAACTAGAGGTATTCAATAAGTATGTTCTTGAAAGTAGAGAGATACCAATTTTATCAATTCTAGAAAGGAATAGTGTAGGATCGAACAAGACCAAACAAACCTACCAGGGGGGTAAATGGTAGGGAAAACCAAAACCCAAAAACTTTTAGTGGAAATAAAAGTTACCTCTTACCGATGAAACCAATCTACAAAACAAAATCGAACCGTAGCTATCGAAGTCGCCGCCGGTCACACTGTCGTTCCTGGCCGGTCAGACCGTCCTTCCTGGCCGATCAGACCGCTGCCACAACTCCGATTGGACCACCGCCACAATCCACCGGTCAGACCGCTCGCACACCTATGGTCAGACAGTCGAGACCCAGAAAACACCGATAGATGAACTCTCGAAGAAGTAGATCAAACTATTTCGACTTTATTGCATCTAAAAGTGTTTACAAAATGCAACAAAACCCTTCACCAAAATCTCGAACTAAACTTGAAACCATAACTTTCTCTCTTGCAAAATCGATCTCTAGGAGGCACACCCTTCCTCTCTATTTATACATAAAAATATCCTACTCAAAGTAAGTGTACAACTCCTATTAACAATAAGACTCAACCTCCCAATTACCAAATCAATTACAATACCCAAGTATCCAAATTGTAAACCTGCAGCCACCCAACCGAGTCGGACTCCTTTGCACGTTTGCCATGTGCCCGTCCTGGTCCGACTCGACATGCAGCCAACAGCCACCGAGTCACTCTGCTGCCAATCGCAATGTATACACATGCACAACACACGTGCATGCATGCTGCATGCTACAGTGCCACATGCTACAGTGCTCCATGTACTATAGCAGAGCACACTCCATTCGTCCAGCCAATCACACAGCAACCATCAACACATATGCATACGGCACATGAGCCTACCCGACCTCGCCATATGTAGTACTATATACTCCCATCCAATTTCTTTCAATCTCCTTCGCGAACAACAACGCTTGTACGCACACCTCGTGAAGCCCATTGCAGATCTCTCCCACACGATGTCCGTCCACCATGTGTCATCTTGTATCCAACTTTGTCACCCGGCATCCTTGATCGTCTGGACCTCAACTCGTCCCTGAGTCTAGTCCCGATCGCCACCATTTACCAAAGTTGGCCTCCAATAATCGTGCACACAATCACACAAAACATCCGTTTCTAGGCACATATATCATAACCTGACCCACATTAGTCACACACACTCACACCAATATCCACACATATTCTTAAACCAATTCATTAAATAAATTATTTACATAGCCAATTGTTCATCACAAATATTAATCATGACAATGATTTCACAATTAGAAGTCAAATTATGAACAGGATATACACTAAGCAGAAAGAACTAGAAAAGAACTGGCCAGGTGCATTATGCCCAAAGATTAAGCTAAAGGTTGAGAAAAATGCAGAGATGGCTAATACATGCTATGTATTACCTGCTGGTATGGAGGTGTTTCAGGTTACTGATAAAGGATCTGAGTATATAGTTGAAATTAATGCAAAGAGATGTGACTATATGAAATGGCAGCTTACAAGGCATTTCTTGCCATGTAACCATGGCATTTCTTGCCTAAGGCATGAAGGGATAAGGCCACAGGATGTAGTATCAGTTTGCTATTCAACCTAATGTTATAAGCAAGCTTATGGCTACAACATAATGCCATTGAGAGACAAGGTCCATTGGGAGAAGATGCATGGTGTAGAAGTGAAACCACCATCAAATCTCCTTTTGTTCATTCAAATATACATCTCATCTACTCAAAACTTTCGTCGATGCCCTCCCTCTCAATCTGAAAAAATGATAATCGGTTAATTCTCATGCATGAAAGCTGACGGCTCTTTCCCATATGACACATGGTGCCAAATCAGATTGCCCTTTATTTCTTTCGCTCATGGGGACGTGGGGTCACACATGCACATGCTCGCACAAAGTGATCCAAACCTTTGGAGTTTTGTGATTTTTTTGTAACTTTTCGTATCAAAACTTTATGCATAGAAAGTTTACATTAAAAAGATTACATACATAAAAATTATATGTAGAAAGTTTACATATGGATTTTTTAAAAAGAAATAGTGGGGTCTTTGTTGATAATCAAAATTTTATTATAAAAGACTTGTCAATGTCTTTAAGACGAAATTTATCTATTAGAACTTATAGTAACTAATATTCCCTTTTTCTTAGACCTTCATGGGATCATCTTGTTCTTATCAAGGAGCATTGGGCTATTTTGGCCATGTCTATCGGCTTACGACCAATATGGCAAAAGTTCTGTAGCTCCTATTCAATATTTTGATGAAGTGTTGGAGGTCATCTATGAAGAATTTGCTTATGACACTAAGGCTTTTGCTTACATATCGTGGGCTCCCTCCCACAGTTCGTAAGCCTGCTAGGACAGATTTGTTGCCTTTGGTGGACAAGGTGGCCAATTGTCTGCCAAGGTGGAAGGCCTCACACCATGAAACAGTGTATGAGAAGAACGTGGGGAGGCGAAGAAAACTAGGAGAAAAACAGCCTCAGGAATTAGGAGTAGACAGAGGAAAATTTTCAAAGCATGGAGTAGAAATACACTGCAGCTACTGCCAGACCGTGGCAACAGCTTGACATTTCATCTGATCCACCATCTATGAATAAAAAATTAGTGCAATTCTGGAATAAAATTATACAATGGCGGAAAGGTTGGCAACTTCAGCAGCTACAAGTGTGCTCCTATTGGCGTTGAAACGCAAACTTATTTAGGAAAGCTAGTTGTCTTTCTAGAAAATAAGTTGCAAGATGTATAGATCTAGTCAGCAAATTCAATGCATTCTTCAGAACTATAGATATTAAACATGTTTTCTCTTCATAGGTCAAGTGGATTAGTGTTCTTGACTCGTACTTCGCGACATCCACCAAGGATCAAGAAATGCTCATATCAATGGATAAAACATTTTACTATATTGAGGGAATTTTTATCAGGGGGTTGAATGGGGGCTTTTTCAAAATGGGTGGTCTTCGTTCTGTTTGAAATATGGTACATATTTTATTCAGAAAATTAACATACTATATATGACATGTATACAGAAATGTGATATAGTGATAGTGCTAAACATGAACATGCTAATAACAAAATAAGTATCATCAAAAGCATGTTTAACACTAATAACAAAATAAGCATCATCAAAAGCATGTTTAACACTATGGTTAGAAATTTGACATATCTAGAGAATGCTTCGGTATTGGGTGATGCAGTGTTGTTGTTGTTGCCTCCATTGATGGAGCCATTCTTGCCTCCTCTAGTGGCGCCATTGCCTCCACCACCACTGTCGTCGTTGCCTCCACTAGTTGACATGTTGTAGTAGTGAAAGTAAAGGAAGCAGATAGTCGACGATGCAGTACAAAACCAAAGTAGAGTAGTCGCGTGGAAGCCGTCCCCAAAAAATTGATCGCCCGCTTACTCGTGTAGGTACTCAAGCGGACGGTGTTCCGGAGGCCTGCTCGTCCCGACAACTTGTGTACGCAGGTGATCGGGACTAGAGACACAAAAGCAGCGTAGGAACAGAGAGTGCCAAGGAGAATCAGAATGAGAAGATGAACAGAGAAGGTATTTTCTCTGTCTATCCCGGAGATGGGTTTATATAGTGTTCTCGAGAGGAATCAAATTAGGATTCAATTCAATTTTGTCCATTACAGGAGTAATACCAGAATTAATCTGATTAATCAAATTGGTATTGAATCATAGGATTAACAGACAGTTGCGAAACATAATGAGAGAGAAAGGGCGGCCAGCCACGCCACACCCACGCCCTCGCCGACCGGCCCGGCTCGGCGCGCGTGCACGTGTGGCAGTCCCACCACCATCTCAAACGCTCAACAGCTGCTCTGTAATAGCAACCAATTTAAGTTGTGATCTCTTCACTTAAATTTTCAAGGTGGTATTAATCCCTTTAACATTAATTGTGAGCCCATAAAATTTATTAGAAGTAAATTTGACCTAGCCCATTTATTCTAACATGTTCAATGCCTCCTCTCTAATGCACAGTAGCAATAGTGATATATAGGGAGGGCCTGAACTTTGGCTGACTGACCAAGTGGGTTTAAGCATTGGGTTCATAAAATCCTAACCCACGAGTGTTTATTGTCCGCCCATTAGCTTTGTCATCCACATTAACCTTTGGAACTGAGATCTATGGGTCGTATGATTCAAAGTTATTTTCTAATTAAGCATCAAAGTCTAAAGGGAGCGCATTACTTTATTAAAGTGTTTATGAGAACCATCCGACTCCCTAAGGAAATGAGTAGACGTTTCCAACCCTTTTTTGAACCTTCTATAGGAGTGGGAGGATGATGAGCTTATTGGAGAAGAAAGCACTGGTGATGTACAAACAAGCTTAAGCAGAGTGGGTAACAGATTCAGTCCACTGGAAAAGGAGAGAGGTGCTGAGACAGGGATGAGTACTCTGGCTATCCTATATGAGTATACTAGTCAGAGGAGGGATCTGCTAGTCCTAGGTCTTGCGTTCAACTATCCTTCGGGGCCAGTGCTATCAGATCCACTAATTTGACTAGTGAAAAACCTGTACTAGACTCCAACTACTAACCTGATCAGTAGGTGTTGGTTTCAGACTAAAGTACCAAAACAAACAGAAAATGATAGACATGCTTATCTTGCCAAATGCTCAAAACTCACGACTGCATGCCCTAAGATGTAGATACCCTCAAGATGCTACCACTCTCAACCAGACAAGAATCTCAACAAGGGAGACAAAGGATCGACTCGCCCCAATATCAATCAATGTGTAAGTAGGACACCCAAATATTAGAAGTGTACCTGCTATCAGATAAGGCAGGATCCTCATGGTTGGCTACATGCTGCACTTCAATGTATTCCTGGTCTGCTACATCCTCCATAATCTTCACAACATTTATTCTAGCCCCTCTGCTGAGTCGTAGTCCTACCACCTCCCCTCTTTTCAGTAGGAGTACCACGACCACGTGATTGGGCTTTCCCCCACCAACTCACTCTCTCAAGCCAAATCCCTCTAAAATCAGGGAATCCATTGCTTACGCACTTGAAAGTGGATCAAAGGAAAAAATGAGTTTGAAAAACCAAAGGCAGTTACTTATAGAAGCAGAGTCATAAGTGGGTAGAACCTAACCTATAAGACAAAATTGACATGATGCACTATTTTCATTTTATGTAGCAAGCCGGAATCGAACCAGCTCTTGAAGCAAAGAAGTACATCTTTTCGCTACTTTGGTAACCCGGTTCACCATTCAAATGGCTACATCCAGGACAGACTCTTCCCCATCACCTATAAAATATACTATTATATTTTTAGATGACCTTCTCTTCTACTTCCTTCGAAATCATTTACTGGTGGATCGTCCATCGAGATTAAATGGATAAATGTCATCCAAAATATAGGGATTCACCTCAATGAATTGTAGTCAATCCTTAAAATCTTCTATGGGATCAAAGAAGACTTCAAAATCATCCTTCATTATTTTGTGGACTATATTTCTTATCTTCTTCTCCTTGTCCATCTGGATCTTGGGACTCTTTAAGGTGATGTGTTCCTGCACTTTTAGGGAAAGTTCCTCTAAAATTGCTTTTAGGAAAAATGCATGTTCCGCTGCATATGCAAGAAAAATTGAAGAAGAAGGGGCAACCCGCCCCTGTAGAATTACTCGTGCCAGCCTCCCCTTGTAGCTGGGGTTGACTGGTAGTAGTTTCCGCCATTGAGTTAACGTGACGCTCGAAAGTTTCTGCTATAAAATTCTGTATTTGTGGAAGGTAAGGTGAAACTACCTGTTTCAGTAATTGTCAAAGGTAGGGCTTCACAGTTGAAACTTCTATTCCAGGATTTGCAAAAGGAACGGCATGATGGATAAAAATAATTTGGTGTTAGCCACAGTATAGATACTTTGAGTTTTGGTAACTCTGGAAGTAGCGCTACAGATTGCAGATTTTCTGCCCCCGATTATAAGTTCTCATTGACCACAACCTGTAGGAACCAAGCTCTACACTTTTTTTAAGCCTGTTTGCATGGGTTCGTGCACAGATTTATGTTTCAGAATCCCTGTTTTTGTAACTGAATGACGAAATAGATATACAAACTGTATAGGGTCATTCACTGGGATGGGATAAGTGATTCTTTTATGGGATTCCCATGGGATTGTGGAATCAACTAAGAATGCAATAGATATTTGTGATCAATCAGCTTCCATTATGACTGAATAATTTTTTTTCGTGAACGTGCAAAAGAATTATGCGTCAATAGATTAGAAGGATATGGCAAAGTATGTACAAACCCGGCCAAGGCCAGGGAAAATAGCAAACAGAAATAGAGAAAGCTGAAAGAGGGGAGGAAAAACTACGACGGAAAAAGACCACAGAAAGAAGGAAAGGGGCTGAGCCGCTACACTCCCCAGCAGCCTCCAAAAGTAGCAATGCTAGCTAACGACCACATGCGCCCCTCTGCGAGGATGGACTCTAGAACCGCTGAGACTGAGGAAAGCGCAGAGTCAAAAACTCTAGAATTCCGTTCTTTCCAGAGCTGCCAAGAGAACAGGAGCACCAGGGAGTCGAAGCCCATGTGGAAATGCTAAGGCAAGCAAGCACTCAAAGAAGGCCACCAATCCTAGAGACAGCTACCACGGGATGGGGGGAGAGGTGTCGATGGGTGGGTCGGCAATCCTCAAAGGAGGTGCCCAAAGAGGTGAAAGAGAATGGTAGAGAACCTGTTCCCAATGGATCCAATGGTCGACTCGAGTCTGGAGACAAGCCAAAGAGTAAGACACAAGGAGTTATACTGATTCGGCCCTTCCGAAGGATAATAAGCCTACGTCCAGTGTTCTTTGTTGGGGTATATGATGATCAAGAGTTACAAGGAGGTGTTCTTGGGGCATGAAGCAAGCGGACCAAGAATAGGGAATGAGAAAAATGCTAGAGTTCAATCCCTTGGCCCCCTCGCCCTGCCCTCCCTTTTATAGCTCAAGGAGGGCAGTTACAGGAGAACTTGGGGGCCAAGAAAGCTATGTCAAATGTGCTAAAAGATGAGTATAAACAATATCTGAAAAGGTACAAAACGGTCTGCTAGGTCCTATACACCGTGGGCATCTTGTGCTCTCTCTTGCCTTGGGATCCCTCCTCCACCTGAGATGCTTGTATTGTGATGTCGGGTGACGTTAGTCTCTGTCAGGGTTGTCTCCTCCCTCTTCCATCTTGCACGCCAAGTCTTGTTCGAGGATGGTCGAGGTCGGGCCGTGGTTGACGAGGTCAAGATAGGAAAACCGAGGACGGACTCGGGGTAAGGTCGGGACGTCCGACCCCGCAGGAGGGGGTCGGGACGTCCGACCCCGTAGGAGGGGGTCGGGCCATCGACCACGTCCCGAAGATTATTGGTTCTCACTTTGGTGGGACATGGTTTCCTGTCCATAGGGTACCCCAGGTGACACCCCCCACAAGAGGGAAGACCAGCCAGGAGGCGAGAGCACACAGAGCCAGACTTCCCGAGCGAACACGCAGTTTAGGAGTATGTGGTTAAACATCTCAAGGTCCTAAGCCCAAAAGGGGCAGGCCAAGTGACTGACAATGCCACACTTCTGGAGGACATCGGTTGTCCAGCAGCGACATTGAAAAGCCAGCCAAAGGAAGAACTTGCATTTAGCAGGACCCTTCGCATGCCAGAGAATATCAGCACATCCAAAGGATTGCTGGCCAAGGAAGAACGCCTCGTATGCTGAACGCGCTGAGTAGCACTGGTCACTTGTCCAGCGCCACACGAGACGATCTTCGACACCCGACAAAAGCTGGATGTGAAGTACCGCGTCCCAAACAAGAAGGAACTGGGAGATGACCGGGAGAGTCAGGGTGCCATGGATGTAATAGACCCCGGAATTGTTTGCCAGGCCAGAAGCCACTGTGCATGAACCCCGAAGATGCCGGGGCATGACGAAGAGGAGGTATGGTGCCAAAGAGGCCACCGAGTAGCCGTCGATCCATTGGTTGGTCCAGAAAAGCATCGATTCACCATCCCCTGGCTCAAAGAATGTGGATGTTGTGAGCATGTCTGAGACAACCCGATCTACTGGGGCCTTTAGGTCCTCCCGGTAGGGATGCCCTGAGCGCTAGAGCCAAAGCTAGCGAACATGCATGGCAAACCCTGCCAACCTGAGGTCCGGGATGCCCAACCCACCGAGCGCTTTGGGGCGACAGATGTTTGTCCAGGACACCCGGCACTGCCCCCCATGGACTGAGTCCGAACTAGTTCATAGAAGGCACGATGCTTTTTGTCAATGGCCTTGATAACCCAGGCTGGGAGATCGATTGCCATGGAGACTGGACCAGCATAGCGCGGCTGGCCAGAGTGGTAAGGCGTCCCTTCCAAGGAGGAAGGTGATGGGATACCTTGTCCACAAGCGGTAGCAGGGCTGCCAATGGCAACTTACAAACGGACAGCAGAATGCCGAGGTAGGTGCAAGGGAAATTAGAGATCGAACAAGGGAAGCGACTAAACTAGCTCCAAGTCCTTCGCCGAATAATGAATCGAAGTGCTCGAGCACTTGGCAAAGTTTATGCGTAGCCTGGTGTTAACGACCAAATTTGGTAAGCAAATCCCCAAGGTTGAAGCAAGGATTGAAGCGGAATCAGAGGAAACATGCAATTCTTGGAAACAGAGGCCGCATCGGCTAAGTCCGAATCGGCTACGGAGTCAGTCGGCTGAGTCCGAGTCGGATCAGGATAGCCGATAGCCGATTCCGATTGGAGACAAAAGGTGGAGCCAATCCAGGAAGAAAAGCTTAGATATAATCATTGGATTCGGTTTCCAAAGTGCTTCAAAGACGTTGCCATCTACGGATAAAGTCCTATAATGGCAATTGTATCTGTAAAATAGAATATCTTGTGTAACTTCCTGTTGTAACGTGACATGGGACTCAATCCCGGGATATTGTCGTACTGTAAATAGTAGATAAGATCGAAACCATGATCTACACGGATGTTGTTCTAATTGGGTATAAATAAGACCCGAGGGCTTATACACACATCAATACAACTTCGGCGCATCGCCACCCTTTTCGTTTTTACTCTTTCGACAAGTTCTTGCATCGGGTTTTGATCCCCGAACAAGGTAATTTCTTGTTACAAGCAGTTTGTGTTATCGGGGTTAGTGCTTCCATCATCATGACACTCTGATCTGGATATTATAAACTGCTTAATCTACCATATTCGATATATAATCTAGATCAATGTCTAGATCTATCTCTCAATTGGCTAATGTCTTCCTGAAGATAGCAGCCGACCGAGCTAGATCCAGGGGTTGATTTAGGTTATATGGCATATCTACCATCTTGAGGAGTTCTCATTAGTCTAAATAGATCTCGTGCTTCTTTTTGTACTTAATGCCGCATCAAATTGATCTATTAAGTCACTCTTAGAATTATATAGATCTATTCGGCTCAATGATTATTATTAGAGATAGCACCGGGGTTTCAGCCGGTCTTATCTATTTAAGCCATCTTTTATGTATTATTACTGATTATATGTGTTAGAACCGCCTTTTATATTAAGATTTTAATCTACCTAAATATGCTAAGCCCGGTATCAATCTGTTAAGTCATATTAACAGCCGATTGATCTTGGTTTAGCGTATTTAGCTTAGGTTAATATCTTCGTATAAAATATATCGGAGTACTAGCCGATTTACCTTAGATCTGCGACATCGGCTAAGCTATAAATATATGTAACTAGTATTCTGGTGTGTTTTTAGATATAAGTGATTTATACTGTCTTGGTATACTACCGATCTATCCCAATCACTTAGTCTAAATGCACTCTGGAATGATAATTATGTATCATGAATATCTATAGTCGATCGAGTAGAATCTAATATTAACTTAACCGCCTATTCTTTGTTTCTTGTTGGTTACAGTATCAAACCAACTGGCACGCCCTTCAGAATCACCAAAGGCGACCAACTTGGACTTGCACTGGAGTTAAGCAGATCTCCTAGGTCAGCGCATGGGAACAATTCTTATCAACATGCTTTTGGCACGCCCGGTGAGACCATTGCCACGTCCAAGTCCAGTACAATGGTGAACATCAAGACTATGGAGCTGGACCAGGAGAACATCATCCCTATGACCATGGACAAGTTGTCGACTAAGCAACATGCCGACTATCAGCAGATGGTTGAACGATTGCAGTCTCACTATTTGCAATCCTTTACCCAGACCAGATCGAGGGAAATAGTTCAAAAGTATAAATTTGTGATCCCAGAAGACTTTGACTCTGGAGCCACCTCCAGCGAAGACAAGGGGAAAAAGAAGGTTGAGGACGTCAAGCAGGAGCTAGATGATTCTGGGCTGCACATGCTCCAGGATCGAATCGACTCGGCTGTCTACCACGCGCTCGTTAACCAGTTAGGGATACTGGTGAATACGTTGAACAACAGGTCAGCATGGTGGTTGACTCAGGGATAGCCGAGCAACTGCCAAGGGGGCCGACCTATTTCCCTGATGGCCGATTCCCACCTTATAGGACTGTCAACGCATGGACTGTCAATTCCTCCATTGGGACAGCCGACTCCCCCAGGGGAGTCCCTATTCAACCGAATGTACAATCATCGGCTGCAAAACCAATGCCCAAGCTTCTGACCAAGCAACAACCTCAGCATCAGGGCGACAGAACCCCAGTACTAACTCAGGAGCAGATGGAGAACATGCTCAGCACCAATCGTGTAACACCCTAAAAATCGAGAGAATTTAAAATCGGGATTTAAAAATCGAACTTATAAAAACTTTTGACTCATTGCTTCTCATCGTGTTTATTGCTTCTTGTTTGTCAGCTTTGTTGCATAAAATTTATAAGTGAGTGATTCATCTCGATATTTGAGAAAAACCAAACGATTTGAATTTCCATTGGGGAGAAAAATTTGAAGTTTATAGTTGGGAATTTTAATATAAAATAGGAAGGGTTGTGGATTTATAAAAAATATACTTGAGAGCAAAACATTATTTTTATGGTAAAGTAATATTAATTACGGAGCGAAATGAGTGATAAAATATTTTTAAAAGGATATATATGGAGTCTAGAAATTATTTCGAATCAAAATTGCATTTTCTAGAATTTAGGAAAAAGAATTAAATTAAATATGTAAAATATATTTTTAAAATAATAAAAGTGGGTGAAAAGGTCGAAAATCTATTTTACAACTTAATTTTGGGTGTGCTATATTTTATTTTAAATTTTAGGGGTGATTAGGAAATTAAATCGGGGAAATTACAAAATTGCACTATTCATCCATCGCCACTTGTTCGATCGCGTCTGGGCCCTCCTGTTGACGAGAAATTTCTCTCAAGCGCTAGCCTAGGAGATCTGCTTAACTCCAGTGCAGGTCCTTCTCGGCTGCCTGTGGTGTGCAGGGCGTGCCATTTGGTTTGATCTGTTAACCAACAAGAAAAACAAAGAGAGAAGCGTTAAGTGTTAGGTTAGATCCCCACTGGATCGGCTGAGGGAATCCATGAGCATATATATGCTATCCTAAAATATATTTAAGCCAAGCGACTAGAATGGATCGGCTATACCGAGACAACATCAGCAGTTTAACCTAAATACAATAAAGGATAATAAATATATAAATCGATAACCTAGCTGATACTGGAACGCTAACATGAATCGGCTAGTACTTCGACGAATCTTATGAAAAGATATCATTCATGAACTAGATGTGCGTGGCCTGGGAAATCGGCCGTCGGCTGTTGATGGCGGGCCGATTTCGGCTGATAACGTCCAACAAGAATGGGATCTTAATATAAGAGGCGGTCCTAACATAAATCTAATAATAAACATACTAAAAGAAATATATTAGGGCGATAAGGTTGTTGAAACCACAGCTGTCTCTCAAACATATAAATCTAAACGAACGAGATCACTGGAGTTCTAAAAATGACTTAATAGTTCAACTTTGATGCAGCATTAAGTATAAAAAGAACAACCTGATCTGTTATGATTGATTTATACTTCTCGAGACGGTGGATACTGCATATAAACAAGCCAACCTTTAGATCTAGCCTAATTGGCCGCGGGTTCTTGATAGAACTAGCCAATGGCAGGATAGATCTAAACATTGATCTAATTTATATGCGCTATATGATAAATGGCGCAGTACAAACCCCTGAATCTAATGCGTCATTACGATGGAAGCACTAGAAACAGCAGATCCAACCACTAATGACAAGCATTTACCTAGGTCTGGGGATCAAAACGATGCAGCCCATAGCCAAGTCAATTGCTCGTCTGAAGAAAAAAGGTTGGCGATACGCCGAAGGTTTGATTGATTGTGTTTGTGTTGAATATCTTTACAGGGGGTCTCGGGTCCTATTTATACCCAAGATACATTATCTGTACAAACCTTGGACTCTATCTAAACTACTATTTAAAACACGATGTTATCCCGGGAAGGACCCACGCCGCATTACAATGAACAGTTTAAAAAAACTCCTAAATTACAGATACAATTGCCGTTACAGCACTCTATCCATAGATGGCAATATCGTTTAACGCACAACTTAATAACCGAATCGTCTATTTATCTTCCAACTGCTGCACCAGAAACGGTTTTATCTCTTCTGAACCTGGAATAGGCTATCGGCCGCTCTTGTCCGATCCCACCTTAGCCGATTGGCTTCGCAGCCGATCGCTTCTCAGCCAATGCGGCCTCTGTTTCTCCGCCAAGCCAACCGATTCGATTCTGCTTCATCCTTGCTAGGACTTAGGGATTCAATTACAAAATTTAGGTGTTAACACATGCCCCCCAAGTTCGTGATACGAAGTGTTACGGATTTGTTGCCTGTTCAAATTCCCG
Organism: Oryza australiensis; assembly: GCA_019925245.2. Taxonomy (NCBI): domain Eukaryota; kingdom Viridiplantae; phylum Streptophyta; class Magnoliopsida; order Poales; family Poaceae; genus Oryza; species Oryza australiensis. The sequence continues at coordinate 3,779,007 of JAIFGZ020000436.1, forward strand.
CTCTTTTGTTGACCTAAACTGCTTCAGCTGCCCCCAAGTGCTCTTTAAATAGCCATTTGCCTCGGCCGAAACAACCACACCTTCAAAGCGCACTCAAAACCCTTCGCACACAAGCTTTCGCTTCCTCTCTCCTCTCTGGCAGTTCACCGGCATCCTTCATCAAATCTCAGCGCCCTTCGCAGATCAAGACCCATCTTCATCTCCAACGACTCCGATGGCCTCCACCACCGCCGCATCAAGCACCTCCGTCGCGCCGGCCACCGCCGTCACACCAGCTGTTGCCGCCGCACCGACCATCACCGCCGCACCGGCCGCCGCCATCGTCGAGTTCCCTAAGGTACACCCACCGGTCCAGAACTCTTCTATTCAGATTCATTTCTCCAGCCATACTTCCAACCGTATCGCATTCATCTTGCTTTCAACCTTTTTTGATTAGCACCCCTTTTTTTCCTTTCAAACTGTAGCATTTAGCCATTCTTGATTAGCTTTTTCCTCTTTCAAACTGTAGCACCTGTCACATCAAGAGGCCGTCCCAAGTTTGACCCAGGAAAGGAGGTATTTTCTCGGCCCCATCGGCAACACCGATCCAGCCGATGTCATCATAGCTGAGACCAACAGGGTCCCTTACAACACCAACAAGCCATCCCTCGCCCATTGGAACAGGACCTTCAAATCATGGCCGACCACCGATGCAGCGTGGATCAAATGGTACAAGAGGGTGCAATCGGCCAAGTACACTCAGTGGGAGAAGGCTGGGATAGCAAAGTGCTTGGCCCTGTCCGTCGCCAATGTGGAAAAAGACGAGCCGCTTCTGTCGGCTGCGACATATTTCTGGAATGACAACTTCAACGCCTTCCTCTTTCGGCAGGGGCCGATGACAATCATGTTGGCCGACGTGTACATGACGACCGGGCTGGACATCCAGGCGTTGGCTAACCCCAGCAACGTGAGCCGAAAGGGGCAACATCAGTTCAAAACCAAGGCCATCGGCGGGTGGAGCGGCTTCATCGCCCAGAACATGAAGGACGGATCCGTCGGCTACAGGGAGCACACCGCGTTTTTGATGATGTGGCTTGAAAAATTCTTATTCTGTGGATCAAGCTACGGGCCGACCGCCAACTGGCAGGTCATAGCCGAAATCCTGGCCGACGGGGGCGAGCTTGCGCTGGGGAAGTACCTCCTCGGCTACTTGTATCAGATGCTGCATCAGGTTGCCGCAAAGATAGCCGCCAATGCTCCAATCAACACCAACGGCCCCTGGTGGTTCTTACAGATCTGGCTGGTGCTGGCGACCCAAAAGATAGCTGGTCAGCTCCCTCTAACAGAAGCTATATTCCCGAGGCTGGAGCCGATCGAAGACGAAGACGGCAACCAGATCACCACCACCAGATGCATGAGCTACGGAGAAGCAACAGCTGCTCATGCGGGCTCAAGGCAATCGGCCGACCTGCTGGCCGAATGGTTCATTGCCCTTTACAACGGGCTGTCTCGCGAGAACCGCGCCTGGTACTTCTACCGGGACCGAGGACTGTTTGAGTTGCCGGCCGATTTTAACTGGGAAGACATCAACACGGCCGACAACCCAAGGTGCAGGGAGTTGTTCGTCGTCGCTCTGTCCCCCTTCATCTTGTCGACCGGAATCCACCAGGGCCGATAAGTGGCCAAAAGCTACGAATTTTATTACCCGGTATCGGCTGCGAGACAGTTTGGTCTTGGGCAGCTGCCCATCGGCTTTTATTATGCCGATAAAATTGAGACAAGGGGAGTGGTGAACCAGGACTTGATAATGCATCGGCTGCTGAGTATAGCCGGCCCTCCCCTCGGCAGCATCGGCGAGATGATCCTGGCGCTCAAGAAAAGCGCGGCCTACAACCAATGGTGGGCCGAAATCAAACGACACATCTTCCACCAGCGGTCATCTCATTACGTCGATCTGCTCCTGCCCAAAGAAATCCCTTCGGTAAGCTTCAAATTCCAAATGATTTTCTTTTTTTATCATTGGCCGATATAGCCGATTAACATTTGCCTTCTGACTTGTAGGAGACGGAAACGGAGTAGCCGACGGTGAGCGACTCCGGGTGCCCCATTGAATACCGCCTTAGCGTCCTGGATGGGGGCGGCCTTGCTCCGTCGGCGATCGGCTGGGAAGCGCCGAAGCTGGCGTCTTTGCTGCGCAGGCAGGTGCATGAGCCGATTGCCCATAATAAAAGGGTTGCACCTCTCATACAGCCGTCGGTCGTGCCCGCCCCCAAGAAGCTGAAAGAGATGCCGTCGCCAGCGAGGAGATGCCGGCGGCTGTTGGAGCGGCGGCCGAACCCAGGAGCTCGAGCCATGAGTCCGTCAACGCTCCAGCCGACGTCCCGCAGGTCCCAAGTCCTCCCACAAAAAATCGGCCGGTAAGCCCTCATCTCATCAAATTTGGCTTTATGATGATATCACTTGCATTTGACCGAACGATTATTCTCAGGTCAAGAAATTGGTCGGCCGCACGCCGTGTCACGTGCAATCGGTAACCGTCTTGCGACTTGCTTTATAAAACTTGGCCGACTTGACCGCTAACCCTTTCTTTGCAGCCCCCATGATCTCCGTCGGCTGCCCCCCAGGCGTCCAGCGAGCACGTTGTGACTGTCGCGGGCGGCGGCAACGACGCTGACGAAGAAGCCCCGACGGCTGCAGGCGACGCTCCAGCCGAGCCAGTCGCTCCGACCCCGGTGCCCATCATAAGCCGATGTAATTTCATGATCGGCTCTGCCAATTCAACACCCTCTAATCATCTTCCTCTTTGCAGAACATAGCCGACCTCCTTAACTTTGGCTTGTCGGAGTTCGAGGAGTCTGGCGAGATCGGCGAGGAGGCGTTGCTGACGCCGGCCGAGGACCTGAGGGCCACCCTAGCTGACATCGGCAACCGGCTGGAGGCCTCGCTAGATGCGCTGGTGGTCGACAGCGGTTTGATTCGCGCGCGCTTCAAGGAAATCCAAGGCCAGCTGCCGGAAGCTCTAGCCGATGCCATCGTGCTGGCCACCTTCTTAGAAGCCGACCAACTCAAATACGAGCGGGCACGGCAGCGGATAGCCGATCGTCGCGAGAACCAAACACGGTCGGCCATCCTCCAGTCGACCAAGGATGCAATTGAGAGCCAGAAAGCCGCCTTCGACCGCCTGAAGACTGAGCCGGCGGCCAAGCTTGAGCAACTCCTCTTACGCCAAGATCAGTTGATGGCCGATCTCGTTCAAGTCATGAACGAGATCGATGTCCACAAGGAGTATATGGCCAGCTGCCGCTGAAATTGAAGCTCAACGCCAATGTATCAAGGCGGCGTGGCACATCTATGGGACACTGTGAAGGGCATCCGGCCGGTGGCTGGGTCGAGGCCGACGACGTCAAGGCCATCGAAGAAGTGGATCAGATTAGGCGGACAGCGCTATCGGCCATAGCCAATTTCTTGAAACAATGATGTAATATTTTAACATTCTAAAATCGGCTACTGCTTTCTGTAATATATTTGTCAAACTTTTGTAATGTTCTTGAACTTTGATCAACTTGCTCGAACTTTGTAATCGGCTTTAACTTTTGTGTAGTACAGTCTATCAATCTTTCGCAGCTGTGCTCGTGGATGAGATCGGCTTCAGCCGCATGTAGTACCTTGAACCGCTTATGCTGAAATCGGCCCTAGCCGTCCGCGCGACATCACGTTTGCCGATTCTGAAACCACACCATAACCATCGATCTTAACACTTGATCTTAACCGTCAACCCTAATCACTTCCAACGCTTTTATATTAACTGTCGATTGCGAAGCTTAAAAAAATTTAGAATTTCCTGACCTCCAATTTTGCAATCGGCTCGTGTATGTATATGCCCCCCAAATTTTGTTGATAGCTTCGGTGTCGACAAAATTGTGAATTCGAGCAGTTCGTGCATCATTGCCGTCGCGACCGGCCAATCGTTAGCCGATCGTAGAAACTTAGGGAAAAAAGTTGCGTAAAAATGCCTAAAGGCGATGCCTTATTGAAACAAGACATCGACTGTCATAAATCGGCCAAGCAACCAGAGCTGAATCATGAGTTGATCCATACACTTGGGTAGTATTTCTTCAGGTATTTTCCATTAAGAGCCCTTCCAAATACTTCTCCATCTAGCCCTTCTAGCATGTAAGCTCCCTTAGAGACGCATTTGTGGATCTTGAAAGGCCCTTCCCAATTCGGTGACCACTTGCCGAATTTGTTATCTCTAGATCCAATCGGCAGTATCAATTTCCAAACGAGTTCGCCTTCCTCGAAAGACTTAGGCACCACTTTTTTATTATAATGTCTGGCCACCCGTTCTTTATCCCTTGTAACTTTTTCCAAGGCCCTCATCCTATATAAAACTAAGTCTTCTGATTCGTCTATCATCAAGTGATAGTAATCGTCGACAGTGAGTTGATCCTATAGCTTAATGCGCCTTGAGCCGACGATGCTCTCCCATGGTAGCACTGCCTCGTGCCCGTAGACTAGCTTGTACGGAGGGACTTGAATTGATTCGTGGCATGCCATCCGATACGCCCACAGTGATTCGGCTAATTGGCTGTGCCACCGTTTAGGGTACTCAGAGATCTTTCTTTTAATCAACTTAATCAAACTTTTGTTTAAGGCTTCGGCTTGTCCGTTGGCCTGTGCATAGTACGGCGAAGAATTAAGCAGCTTGATCCCCATGCCCTCGGCAAACTGAACAAACTCATCCGATACAAAGATATATCCCTGGTCTGTTGTTATCATCTGTGGAATGCCAAATCGGTAGATAATATGTTCTTTGACAAACTCGATTGCGTCCTTAGAATCCACTTTCTTCAGAGGAACCGCCTCCACCCACTTTGTGAAGTAATCCGTCGCCACTAGAATAAATTTATGCCCTTTGCTTGAGGATAGATTGATCTCGCCGATCATATCGATGCCCCATCCTCTGAACGGCCAAGGCTTAATGATTGGGTTCATAGCCGACGCTGGTGCTCGTTGTATGGCACCAAACTTCTGACAATCCTGGCAGCCCTTGTAATACTTGAAACAATCCTCCAGCATCGTCGGCCAGAAATACCCTGCTCGGCGAAGCAGCCACCTCATTTTGTGGGTCGATTGATGTGTGCCGCAGATCCCTTCATGCACTTCTCCGATGGCCACTTTGGCCTGATCGACTCCCAAACATTTGAGTAGCACACCATCAATCGTCCGATAGTATAGATCTTCATCGAGCAAAACATATCGAACGTCAAAGTCCAAGGCATAATTTCCACTGAGCCGACCGAATCGTTTTTATGCTCCACAATGAGATTGGCTATAGCTTGTCCTTTGACTGCCCTTGGTGCCTGATACCTCAAATCAAACTCTGTTAGCACAAAGATCCACTTCCCAATTCTTCCTTTCAACACTGGGACCGATAGCATTTACTTAACCACATCGGCTTTGCAAATTATTGTGCACTCGTTGGATAGCAGATAATGCCTTAACTTAGTACAGGAAAAATAGAGGCGCATACATAGTTTCTCCACAGGTGAATACCTTGTTTCTGCGTCTAGCAACCGTCGGCTGAGATAAAAGATGGCTTTTTCTTTGCCCTCAACCTCTTGGATTAAAACAGAGCTGATTGACTTGTCATCGGCTAATAGGTACAGCTTAAACGGTATTCCTTTTTGTGGAGACATTAAAACTGGAGGGGAACTTAGATAATCTTTTATGTTGTCTAACGCCTTTTGCTGCTCTACCCCCCATGTGAATGGTTGGTCGGCTTTCAGCCGAAGCAGTGGTGTGAACGGCTCCATCTATTATGAGAGATTGGCTATGAACCGTCTGATGAAATTTATCTTGCCGATCAATGACTGGAGTTATTTCTTATCCTTCGGAGGCTGAATTGTATTGATAGCATTTATGCTTCTTGGTGTAACCTCAATTCCTCTTTCATGGACAAGAAATCCCAAGAACTGCCCGGTCGATACGCCGAACGCGCACTTAAGCGGATTCATCTTCAGGCCATACTTCCTTGTCCGCTCTAACACTTGTCTCAGATCGGCTATGTGGCCCTCTATCTCCCTGGACTTGACAACCACGTCGTCAATGTAGATCTCTACTAGTGAGCCGATCATGTCATGAAAAATGTAGTTCATGGCCCGTTGATATGTTGCCCCAGCATTTTTCAGGCCAAACGTCATTACTACTCATTCGTACAAGCCGATTGCCCTGGGACACCGAAAAGCAGTCTTGTGGATGTCATCGTCGGTCATAAATATTTGATTATAACCTGCATTGCCATCCATAAAACTAATAATCTTGTGACCTGAAGCAACATCGATGAGCAAATCGGTTATCGGCATTGGGTATTCGTCCTTAGGGGTTGCCTTGTTTAGATCTCTGAAATCGATGCACACCCTAAGTTTACCATTTTTCTTCACCACTGGGACAATGTTCGAGACTCACTCGGCATATCGGCAAGGCCGAATGAATCCGGCGTCATATAGCCGAGTGATTTCGGCTTTAATTGCATCGTACATATTGGCCTTAAACCTCCTGGGAGGCTGTTTGAACGGCCGATAGCCTGCCTTAATCGGCGGTTGATGGACCACTATTGATCGGCTGAGGCCGGGCATCTCGAAGTACTCCCAAGCGAAACAATCTTTATATTCTTTTAACAAATCAATAAGCTGGGATCTACAATGAGGAGGCAGATTTTTGCTAATGTACATCGGCCTCAGCTTGTCACCAGAGCCGATGTCAATTTCATCTAGTTCGTCGGCCGACGTGAAACCTTGCCCGAGCTTGCCATCGTCTTCGTCTGCGGTGTCCATGCCGAAGATGCTTGAGCCCTCCACCATGTCTTGTTCAAAGCAGCAGCTGTGGCTCGTCATCTCCAATCGACTGTATTGTGGAATTGGACACGTTTAGAAAATTGGCTTACTAGATTTTCCCAGACAAACAATCGATGCCTTTGATTTCCCAAAGTGGCAAATCAGCACTAACGACACTGACTGACCTGTCAGCTGGTACGATCTCGATCTTGTCGCGTACGATCTCGATCTTGTCGCCGTTCCATTGGATCAGGCTCTGATGCATTGTGAAAGAAATGCAACAATTAGCGTGTATCCAGTCCCTTCTGAGCAGCAGGCTGTAAGACCCCTTCCCGTCGATGACAAAGAATGTTGTGGGCATGGTTTTATTGCCGATGGTCAGTTCGACGTTCACGACACCCTTGGTCTCTGATGGGTTGTTGCCGAAGTCCTTGAGCACCATGTTGGTCTTTATCAAGTCTTCGGCTCCCTTGCCTAGTTTTCTGAACGTTGCGTAGGGCATAAGGTTGACTACAGCTCCCCATCAACTAGCATCTTGGAAATAGGCTTGCCGTTGACGAATCCTTGAACGTACAATGGCTTTAGGTGCCGATTTTCGGTCCCCTCGGGTTTGTCGAAGATAGCTTGGTCCGGTGAAATTGCTAGTTTCACTAGGTCGTCCTTAATGGTGTCTGCATCAGCTTCAGGAGTGCTGAACTCGGCTGGCAGTACGAACACCATGTTGACCGATGCAGAAACCTTGCCTTTCCCTTTGGCTGCCCTCCTGGCTTGATCGGCTGAACTTTCCTGGGCTTGCTCTTCGTTGGCTGCGGCGGTTTTCTCTTTGGGAACCCATCGCCTTTTGATCTTGCCCAGCCGACGGCGCTGATCTTGGATCATGTGCCAAACTTCATCTTCTCTCCCTTCATGCTTGAGTCGTTGAATTCTTCTTTTCTGCGTTCTTGTGAAGAGATCGGACGGGCACCATTGGGGATTGGCCGATTCCTCGTCGTCGACCTCTTCGCCGTCACGGTTGTTGGTATTGTTGTCCTCATCGACGAAGAATCTTGATGGATCAGGCCGAGCCGATCATAGACAGAAAGTCGCTTCTGGTTTAGCTGAACGGCTCTGGGGATGAAGCGGGCTGGGCTTGCAGCCGATGAGCTCCTGTGTTCGTTGTCGCGGTGATCGTTGCATGCTGGGCAATCGTCCGGTGTCGACAACCTCATGCCGGATTTCCGCAGTACCTAAAAAATCACAATGCCAATACAGATCGGCACTATTGCAGTTTACCTCGTATCGACGGCTTTGGATCTCCGGCTCACACTGATGGGGTGCTTCATTGCGAGCTTCGCGCCAAGACCGATGCTGAGGATGGTGTCGGCTGTTTTCATAGGTCGGCTGTCGGTCAGCCGATCTGATAACTGGGCTCACCATGTTGATTGGTGTGGCATGATATCCAGTCGGCTCGTCTTCTGCCTTGGCCCCGCTCGATGTGTTGAATAAGCCGTGCACCATTCATTTTGTCGATTAACTTGCCTTGGGCCGGCTTGGGCTGCGTTGGCGGGAAAGGATTGCCATCAACCTTCATCGGCCGATTTGAATCGGCAAACTTCAACTTCCCGGCCTCAATTGCCGACTGGATTTGCTGCCTGAAGACCTTGCAATCGTTGGTGGCATGGGATGTGGAGTTGTGCCACTTGCAATATGTCTTCTTCTTTAATTCCTCGGCTGACGGGATCACATGATTTTCAGGGAGCTGAATCTGCTTTTCTTTGAGCAGCAAGTCAAAAATTCTGTTGGCCTTGGTGATGTCGAAATCATATCTCTCTTCTTTGGCCGTCTTCAGCAGCCATTGGCAGAAGATGGCCTTTTTGTTCTTGGCTCATTCGGCTGCTGCCACTTCTGTGTCCTCGTCGTTGGAATAGTAGTCTGATTCAACGACGACCTGAGTTATGTTTTTGACGGCCTTCCAGGTGTCTTGGAATCGCTGCTCGTGGGCCATCACCTTCTGCGCCAAGTGGGCTAGGCTGTCGAAGTCCTGCGCAGAGAATCGCCCTCGGATCGGCGCGATCAAGCCATGAAAGGCCAAATCAGCCAGCTCGGGGTCCGATAGCACCAAGCTGTAGCATCGGTTCCTCATCTCCCTAAAGCGTTGGATGTATTCCTTAACCAATTCATTGTGTTTTTGCCTGATGCTGGTGAGGTCCGACAACTTCATCTCATGGTTGCCAGAGTAAAAGTAGCTGTGGAATTGCTTTTCGAGATCGGCCTAGCTTTGTATCGAGTTGTAGGGCAATGAGGAGAACCAGGTAAAAGCCAATCCCGAAAGAGAGAGGGAACAATCAAACCCTCAAGGCGTCTGTAGCCGATGCTTCGCCGCACTGTGCCAAGAATCGGCTGACATGCTTGTAAGTTGAAACGTTGTCTTGCCCTGAGAACTTCAAAAAATCTGGGATCTTGTATCGGTTGGGCAGCGGAATCCGCTCAAAGTGCTCTGGATAGGGATACCGACACATGTTTCCCGAATCTTTCGGCTTGAGGCTGAATTGATCGCGCATGACATCTGCAATCAGATCGGCCCAGGTCCGGTTGTCCTGCTGTATCGGCTCGTATGGGTCATATGGTGTGGGTGCTTGCCGATACAACGGTGGCGGCATCTGAGGCATGTAATGATGATCTTGGTGACCTCCTTGATACTGGATATGGAGCGGATGATCAATGGGAGGTGGCCGATGCACCGATGGTGGCGTTGGTGGTTCCGGAAACAGCTGTCGGCCACCGGTGTTGTACCATCTGTCCAGGTCAATCTATGCAATCGGCTCTGACTGCCGATTGTCGTTGAACATGTTAGCAATCTGATCTTAGGACAGTGGCTGCTGTCGGTTCAGCATGGTAATCACTGACTTTGTAGTCGATCCAGTTGGGTTTGGCCGGCTGAGGATCCCTCCTGGCGGCCCTGGTTGTGCGAGTGGTGGGATCGGTCGATCCTGGGTGACCAATGTCCTCTAACCAGGAAACTGGCCGTCCATGAAGTACGTCGGCCCTCGTTGCAGCTGGTCGGCTATCTTGGCATCGACCACGGTAGCGATCATGTTGTTGAGAGTGTTGACCAGGATGCTACTTTGGTTGACTAGCGCGTGATGAACGGCCGAGTCGATTCGGTCTTGTAAGGAATACAGAGCCGAATCGTCCTGTTCCTGAATCGGCTCCTCAATCTTCTGTTTGCCTTTTGTCTCACCAGAGGATGATGCCTTGAGATCGTCTGTCACACCCAGAAATTCACACCAGAATTTCTGCAGCTAATTTGTGCATTACGCCCTCGTCCAGGCATCAGCCGAGGTTCACAAATCGACGTTATTGATAATACAGATTCCTCGTCTTAGAAACAATATAAAAGAGTTACACAAATGCAGCGGAAAGGAAAAAAAACTGACTTAAGCTAAACTTGACACGAGCGAAGCGGAACACCAACTCCACAGCTAAACCTTGACGAGAACAAGCCTACACCTCCTCGGAGACCTCGATCTCAACCTCTGGCACTGAAGGGGGAAAAAGAAGCAAGACTGAGTACAACCACCGTACTCAACAAGTCACACCGAAAAAGGGGACATGATGCAAGATAAATAACAAGGAAAGGTCAAGGGGCTCAATTTGCATAAACAACATTTGCAGTATATAATAATAATATTTGAAGACAGTAAAACAGTAGTAATATTTAAGCAATATTAAATAAACGCTGTCCAACGCTCAAACCACGTTGCAACAGGCCCATCCATCCACCTGCACTAGTCATACTTCAACATTTCATTCGAATAAAATAAATGAGACTAATCAAGGTGAATCTGGTCGATCGCCCGTAACCGTGGGCACGGCTATTCGAATAGTTTTTACTCTGATCAGAGGTGTACAACTGTACCCACAAGACACAATCCCACAACACGTCACCGTGCGCCGGTGCACCACCACGGTGCCCCGGAAAGGAATTGTGACAGGACCCTTCACATAACCCCCTCTAATCAATCGTACCACACCAAGGTTTCGCCCCCATTCCCATCGGGCAATGGGCAGCCCCCTCTAGTGCCGTGGTGAATCCGGAAGCTGATCAACCCTTAAAACCGGGGCCGACCCAACTCCATCACGCCCACCCTCTCTGGGATACGTTAACTAGAGATAGCTACGCTACGGGCCCAGCCATTACCCATGCTGGCTTGTGGTATGCACGGCATTTCTTCCAGGGTTTCCCGAGAACCGATCCTTAATCGTCATGAGCACGCTAACCAAAGTCCAACCATGTGCTCACGACCCACCTTTTTCATAATTCAATATTATTAAAAACAAGGTCATATCTTAATATCGTCGGAAGGTCCACTTTAGTAATAAACTTGATTAGTGTGATTCCCTTAAGTGAGCTAGTTGCGCTAAGCATAACTAAGCAACCTTAAACTATCATCTAGTCACGTTGGACCCCAAGTTATCAATGGTATAAGGTAAACAATCCTATAGTTGAGTACAATAGGTATAAACATCCCATGAAATGACATTCTAAAACATATGCGTATTTGAACGAAAAAAGGTATTTACATAAAATAGGTACAATATGGTCAATATAAGGTATGACTTGCCTTGCTCGGAGCGAGGAACCTCGGCGACTACTTGAAAAGAACGGGCTCGCCGGAAAACTCGGGATCTACACGACAAACAAAGCACTCAACAAACACCCTAAAAAGTCTACTGAAACAGCACTGAAAAGTATTTTTAATAGATTTTTGACATTTTTTTGGATTTAATGAAATTTGAATGGACTAAAACGGAGCTCGGATTCAAAAGATATGAATTTTAGAAGTTTAATTGTGATTTTTAAACTAAACGAGAAAAGATTAAATTATTTATTGCGCAATTAAGTCCTGGTGACGTCATCCACGCGCGCCTCGGGATCGACGTCGGCATGACGTCGGCGGCGGCGTCGGCCCTAAGGCGGCGACGGCACACGGCGCGCACGCGGGAGCCGGAAGCGGCGGATCGGCTGCCACGTGGCGCGATCCAGCGGCCGGATCGGCGGCGATCGGACGGCGGGGCGAAGGCTAGGGTTAGGGTTAGGGTTCCACGGGCGGCGGCGCGGCGGCGGCGGCGGCCGGGTTTTGCCCGACGGCCTCGGCGGCACGCGGCGGCGGCGGCGTGCGGCACGCGGCGGCGGCGAGCCCGGCGGAGCGGCGACGCGGCGGAAGGAAACGAAAGGAAACGAAGTAAATAAAAAAGGGAAACGGGGAACGGCGGCGAGCTCACCGACGGTGAAAGCGACGGAGACGGCGGCGATTCGGGGCTAGAACCGACGGCCAACAAAGGGAAACGCGGCGGAGCTCGGGGTTTTAAAGAGGAGAGAAGAGATCGAATCGGGCACGGGATGGCGGGAAAACCTCGCCATTCGTTTCGGACTCGGAGAGAGAGAGAAAATCGGCGGCCGTTTCGGCGGCGGCGGCCGTTTCGGCGTGCGGGAAAGCGGGCACGGGTGCGACGGCGTGGTGGAGCCGGCGTGGGAGCCACGCGCGCGCGCGCGGAAGCGGCGCGAAAAGAGGTAGGGCGGCGCGGCCATGGCGGCGGCGGCGGTTGGGCGGCCGGGTGCGAGGAGCGGCTCCGACGGGCGGGGCCCACATCGGTGGCCGCGGCGCAGGAGGGGCCGCGGGACTTGCGCGGCACGGCCGGCATCGTGGGCCTCGGCCCACGGCCAGAGAGAGCGCGCGCACGCGGAAGCGGCTTAGGTCGGGCGGTGTCGGGCGACGGCCGGCAAGGGGCGAGAGGCGGGAACCGTACGGGCGGTACGGAAAAAAAAGGAAAATAAAAAGAAAAAGAAAAAAAAAGGAAAAAGGATTTAGGGACTTAATTTAATTCCTGATTTCTTATTCAATTGATTAAAAATACTTAGAGTGCTCTAAAAATTCCAGTAAAAATCCTGTTAGCGTATTTTGACATGCAGAATTCAAGAAAAATCCTACCATGTCATTTCCACTTATTAATTGCATTTTAAAATTATAGGTTGACTCCGGGTTAATTTCAGAAATTCCGATTATTTCAGGGTAAATTATTTAAATGAATTAGGGAAAAACCCAGGATGTGACAACCTACCCCCCTTAAACGGAATCTCGACCCCGAGATTCGGAGGTACTGGCGAAGAGTTGCGGGTGCGCGGCCTTTAGCTCATCTTCTCGTTCCCAAGTAGCTTCTTCCTCGGAGTGATGAGTCCATTGAACCTTGCAAAATCTGATAACCTTGTTACGCGTCCTTCTTTCATTGACCTCAAGAATACGTGTGGTCTCTCTACATAGGTTAAGTTCTCTTGGATTTCAATGCAGTGCGGACTCACTTTGCTCTTCTCGTACCCTTAAACACTTCTTTAACTGGGACACATGAAACACGTCGTGAATACCGAGTCATGTTGGAGGAAGCTCCGGTGATAGGCCACTTCTCCTTGACGTTCCCGAATCTGTATGGTCCCACGAAACGTGGTGCCAACTTACCTTTGGTTTGGAAACGGTGTACTCCCCGGAGTGGTGTAACGCGAAGATACACAAAATCCCCTGCTTCAAAAGCGAGATCTCTTCGACGATTATCTGCATAACTCTTCTGTCGGGACTGCGCAATCTTCAACCTTTCCCGAATCACTCGGACATTTTCCTCTGCTTCACTTATTACTTCTATGCCAAACAACTGGCGCTCACCCGTCTGATCCCAGAATAGGGGTGTGCGGCATTTCCGTCCATACGGTGCTTCATACGGTGCCATTTGAATGCGGCGATAGCTGTTGTTGTAAGAGAATTCTGCATAGGGCAAGCTTTTGTCCCACGCTTTTTTTCAAAATCGAGCGCGCATGCTCTCGGCATGTCTTCCAAAATCTGATTCACTCTCTCGGTTTGACCGTACATTTGCGGATGATAGGCCGTGCTAAAATTCAAACGGGTGCAGAGTTCTTCTTGCAACTTCTTCCGAATTTGGAAGTAAGCCCGACTTCCCCTATCGGACACGATCTTCTTAGGCACGCCATGCAAACACATGATCCTTGCGAGATAAAGCTCGCCAACTTCTTCCCCGAGTAGGTAGTATGTACGGTATGAAATGGGCCACCTTGGTGAGTCGGTCCACCACGACCCAAATTGAGTCATATCCGACGTTGTGCGGGGTAAACCCGTGATGAAATCCATTCCAATTTCTTCCCATTTCCATTACGGAATCGAAGCGGTTGCAATAGTCCGGCGGGCCGTTGATGTTCTGCCTTCACTCGGCGACAAACATCACAAAGTGCAACAAACTCGGCTATCTCCCTCCTCATGCTGACCCACCAAAACTTTTCTTTAAGATCTTGATACATCTTTGTCTTGCCGGGTGAATTGAGTATTGGGTTTGGTGAACTTCCATAAGGATCGTCTTTTTCAAATCCTTGTCTTCTGGCACATACAATCTCTTTCCCATCCAGATTGTGCCATGTTCGTCTTCCGTAAAACCACGAGCTTTTCCGACTCTCATGTTCTTCTTGAGTTCAGCCATCTCGGGATCTGACGCCTGAGCAGCCCGAATTTGATCAATGAGAGTGGGTTGGGCTTCCGAGCAGCCACAAAACCAAAATCCACCACTCGTAGATTTAGATTCTCGAGTTCTGCTGCAACCGGTCACACATTCCTTCGACACTGAGGGTGGTGCAGTAACTCTTTCGGCTTAGTGCATCCGCAACCACATTAGCTTTGCCGGGATGGTAATGTATCCCTAAGTCATAATCTTTGATCAGTTCCAACCATCTTCTCTGTCGGAGGTTTAAATCCGGTTGGGTGAAAATGTACTTAAGACTTTTGTGATCCGTATACACTTCACAACGATTACCTATTAGGTAGTGTCGCGGATCTTGGTGCATGAACCACTTGCGGATAACTCCAGATCATGAGTAGGGTAGTTGTTTTCGTGTGGGCGCAATTGACGAGATGCATATGCTACCACTTTGCCTTCTTGCATCAACACACATCCCAACCCTTGGCGAGATGCATCACAATAAACTTGGAAGTCCTTTGTTGGGTCGGGCAGTATCAACACTGGTGCAAACACCAACTTCCTCTTGAGCTCTTCAAAACTCTTATTGCATTCTCGCGACCACTTAAACTTCTCATCTTTCTTCAACAGTTGAGTCATTGGTTTGGCGATTTTGGAGAAGTTCTCAATGAAGCGGCGGTAGTAACCCGCAAGTCCAAGGAAACTTCGGATCTGCGTAACCGTTTTAGGCGGGGTCCACTTGGTAGCGATTCCACATTTGCTGGATCCACGGCTACTCCTTGGGCATTCACAATGTGACCAGAGAAGCGTACCTCCTTTAACCGAAAGCACACTTGCTAAACTTGGCGTAGAGTTGATGGTCTCTCAACTTCTCGAGTTTTGTCCGAAGATGTTGCTCATGATCCTCCTCCGACTTAGAGTAGACCAAAATGTCGTCAATGAACACCACCACAAATTTATCCAAGAACTCCATAAACACCTTGTTCATCAGATTCATAAAGAAAGCCGGTGCGTTGGTTAACCCAAAAGACATGACCGTACACTCGTACAGTCCATACCTGGTGGTGAAGGCGGTCTTGGGAATGTCCTCTTCCCGAATCCTCAGCGATGATAGCCCGATCGCAGTCTATCTTGGAAAATACCTTGGCCCCTTTGAGTTGATCGAATATGTCATCAATCCGTGGTAGGGGATACTTGTTCTTGATAGTAACCTCATTGAGGGCGCGATAATCCACACACATTCTCTTGGTCCTGTCTTTCTTTTCCACGAAAATCACCGGAGCACCCCAAGGCGATGTGCTCGGGTGAATATACCCTTTTGCAACTGTTCATCCACTTGCTTCTTTACTTGGCCAACTCGTTGGCTCCCATCCTATATGGCCTCTTGTGTATTGGGGCGGTCCCGGGTACTAGGTCAATCCGGAATTCAATTTCCCTTTTTGGCGGCATCTGAGTTAAATCTTTGGGAAAACTTCGGGGTATTCTCGACGATGGGGATATCCTCTAACTTCACAGGGTCTTGGCCGCCATTTCGGACGATTTCCCGGTGGAAACATGATTCAAACTTACTATAGGCTTGACTTGCATGGGAGAGCGAAAAACAACTCTTTCTCCATTCATGTTGATTAAAGTAATGGTGCGACTAGCGCGATCAATTACTCCCTTATGTCCGGACAACCAATCCATCCCAAGAATGACATCTATGCCTTTGGGTGAAGGAGGATAAGGTTGGCCGAAACATAGATCCTTGGATTTCTATGGTCACCGAGGGACAATGCGAGTGGTCTCCAAGTGGTTTCCGGGGTTTGAACCCGCATAGGTATCTTAAGTCCCACTACGACAACCCATGTGTCCCAACAAATTGCTTTGAGATAAAAGAATGTGTAGCGCCGAGAATCAAATAATACGGTGGCGGGAGTATAGTTTACGGAAACATACCAGTATAACCGGGAGCGGTGCAGTGCTTCCTCGGCGGACGCATGGTTGACTCGAGCTGGATGAACCTTGGCCCAGACGTCTTGGCTTTGGACACTTTGTCGCGAAATGCCCCGGTCACCACGGTTGAAACAGACTCTGGCTTTCCTCCGAGTCCTTCCTTGGAGGTGGTGGTGTGGATTGTATTTTGGGATGGCGCCGTTGGAGGCGCGCGGGCTGGGTACTGTGTTGCGACCACGCCACTACTGCCGGTTTGGAAATTCCCCGGGTGATAAGGTCGATGCGACGAACAATCATGGTGGTAGGTCCATTCGACTTCCGGGCATGAAACGCGGCCTCTGCGATTTCCTGTTGTTGAGGAGGTCGTGTGCGGAATACTTTTCTCTTCTTGATCATCTTGTTGCGCGATCTTCTGTCGAATGGCCTTGTCAACCAGCTTCTCAAAGTTAGCATATTCTCTGGAGATAAGCTTGCGTGAGTTCATCATCCAAACCAGTCAAAAACTTTTCTGCCTCTCGCATCGGTGCGCACATCTTCGGGGCATAACGGGCAAGACGATTGAACTCGTGCGGATACTCGAAGCGATCTGTTACCCTGCTCAAGAGAACGGAACTCACGCTTTTCACGTGCAACTATTCCCGAGGAATGTGTGCGGTCCAAGCTGCGATGAAACTCTTCCCGTAATGCTTGCTTGCTCCGCCGGGAGTAACCAAATAGTTGTCCCACCAAGGTGAAGCGGGACCACATGGCGATGAGCGCAAAGCGAGACTTTCTCCCGTCCGTGCCTTTGCAGCGAGATCTAACTTCTTCTCTATGGCATGAAGCCAATCATTAGCCTCCATGGGATTAGTGGTCTTTGGAGAAGGTCGGCGGTCGGACACGAAGGAACTCGGCGGCTTGGGCGGGTGGTGGGGCGGCAAGCGATTGTTCTGCTCTTTGTTCTTGCATTTGTTGCGGCATCTCGCGTTGCATCGATGGTGTTGTTGTTGCATTTGCTGCATCATTGCAGCCATCATGTGTCGTGAAGCGAGCACTTGAGCAATGGTGGGATTCTCGGGTGGCGGTGGAGGAGCATTGCCATTGGCGTCGTGAGCCTCGTTGTTGTCGGCACTGTGCCCGTTGTTGCTTTGTTCGCCTGCTTGGTCTGGTGTTCACCATCGAAGGAGACAACCGACCAAGAGAGAGAAAAGAAGAAAAACAGCAGACTTAGAACTAATCTTTATTATTTGAATTCAAATGCGTTGTTCGATCTTGACTAAAAACAAGGAAAAGCACCAAACATCCTTAATTGGTCAGTCATATCACACTTGATATCGACTGCCAGCTATCCCACACACGGCGGCCTAACACACAGCAACTACCAAGAAGACAAACTAAGTTAAACGGTAAAACTAAGGAGGGCAACTAGAACGATCCACGAGACGAGGAGTCGCGCTTCCTTCGAAGATCCCCATTCTTCCGAACGGCTCCTGGAGTCCTCAGGGCGTCACCTCAGACTTGGACTCTTCTGAATCGGTTGCCGTAGCCCAACCGATCCTGCCTCTTCCCTCCGAGGAATCTCGAGTCTCTTCGGAGTCCATGTCTTCAGCCGAATTCTCTGAGCTTGAGTCACTGGAGATGGAGATCCAACCATTACTACCACCTCCGCCTTGATTCGCCGAAGCTGGAGCAAAGGTGAGGCGAACTGCAGCGGGAGGAACCGGAACCGGCGCCGGAACCGGAGCGGGTGGAGCGGAGAAGGCGGTGGAATCCGAGGTGCCACTGGATACGGACAGCGCGGTGGTGGTCTTCCGAGGCGTAGTGCGGAGTCTAACCCCAACTGGTGGCGGGAGTCCCTTCAACTCAGCTACCTCCTTCTTCAGACGAACCACTTCGTCCTGCGGTCGCACGATCCTCGGCATCTTCTTGTCGTTCGGCTCTTTGGTCGCCTTGTGTAGGTCGAGTGCATCGATCCAGTCCTTTGAGCACGGTGCACATGTGACCGAAGGTAGAGTCATTCTCCTCCGCCGTTGACTTGAATGCACCGACCTCGAAGGAACTACCTCGACGGGGATGGTAGCGGTAGGAGGAGGTGCGAAGGTCGGCATCATGCGGCTCCCTCATCCTAGCTAACATCGGGTAGGCGGCTTCTTGACAAGCGTGATCGACGTGCCTCGGAAGCCGTGACCTCCATGTTGGGAAGACACGTTCCCACAAACCCGTGAACCTCCAACCGAACACGGTAGGGCAACTCGCCACCGAGAGCGCAAGCGTTGTATACTCGGTGCCGGGATATCCAGCCCAAGGGCCATACGCGCCGGCTACGCCACGAAGCTTGTCATCCCTTTTCCGATGCGTATTGGGAAACCTGCCATCTATAGAAACAAAGGAGTGGGAAAATCAAAACATGCTCAAAACCCACGACCAACATCCCATTTTCGCAATTCCTAAACCCTAGGCTGACTCCACTTTTCAAAACACCCCTTTCTTTTTTCAAAACATATGCACATGAAAAGAATTAGAGGGCTCTTAAGGTTTCCTTGGCTTGTCCTACGATCACGGGAAGGCTCGATACCAACTTGTCACGCCCGAAATTCACAGCAGAATTTCCGCTAATTGTGCATTACGCCTCGTCCGGGCATCGGCGAGGTACACAAATCGACGTTATTGATAATACGATTCCTCGTCTTAGAAACAATATAAAAGAGTTACACAAATGCAGCGGAAAGGAAAAAACTGACTTAAGCTAAACTTGACACGAGCGAGCGGAACACCAACTCCACGGCTAAACCTTGACGAGAACAAGCCTACACCTCCTCGGAGACCTCGATCTCAACCTCGGCCTGAAGGGGAAAAGAAGCAAGACTGAGTACAACCACCGTACTCAACAAGTCACACCGGAAAAGGGGACATGATGCAAGATAAATAACAAGGAAAGGTCAAGGGGCTCAATTTGCATAAACGGCATTTGCGGTATATAATAATAATATTTGAAGACAATAAAATAGTAGTAATATTTAAGCAATATTAAATAAACGCTGTCCAACGCTCAAACCACGTTGCAACAGGCCCATCCATCCACCTGCACTAGTCATACTTCAACATTTCATTTGAATAAAATAAATGAGACTAATCAAGGTGAATCTGGTCGATCGCCCGTAACCGTGGGCACGGCTATTCGAATAGTTTTTACTCTGATCAGAGGTGTACAACTGTACCCACAAGACACAATCCCACAACACGTCACCGTGCGCCGGTGCACCACCACGGTGCCCGGAAAGGAATTGTGACGGGACCCTTCACATAACCCTCTAACCAATCGTACCACACCAAGGTTTCGCCCCCATTCCCATCGGGCAATGGGCAGCCCCCTCTAGTGCCGCGGTGAATCCGGAAGCTGATCAACCCTTAAAACCGGGGCCGACCCAACTCCATCACGCCCACCCTCTCTGGGATACGTTAACTAGAGACAGCTACGCTACGGGCCCAGCCATTACCCATGCTGGCTTGTGGTATGCACGACATTTCTTCCAGGGTTTCCCGAGAACCGATCCTTAATCGTCATGAGCACGCTAACCAAAGTCCAACCATGTGCTCACGACCCACCTTTTTCATAATTCAATATTATTAAAAACAAGGTCATATCTTAATATCGTCGGAAGGTCCACTTTAGTAATAAACTTGATTAGTGTGATTCCCTTAAGTGAGCTAGTTGCGCTAAGCATAACTAAGCAACCTTAAACTATCATCTAGTCACATTGGACCCCAAGTTATCAATGGTATAAGGTAAACAATCCTATAGTTGAGTACAATAGGTATAAACATCCCATGAAATGACATTCTAAAACATATACAGTATTTGAACGAAAAAGAGGTATTTACATAAAATAGGTACAATATGGTCAATGTAAGGTATGACTTGCCTTGCTCTGGAGACTGAGGAACCTCGGCGACTACTTCGAAAAGAACGGGCTCGCCGGAAAACTCGGGATCTACACGACAAACAAAGCACTCAACAAACACCCTAAAAGTCTACTGAAACAGCACTGAAAAGTATTTTTAATGGATTCTTGACATTTTTCTGGATTTAATGAAATTTGAATGGACTAAAACGAAGCTCGGATTCAAAAGATATGAATTTTAGAAGTTTAATTACGATTTTTAAACTAAACAGAAAAGATTAAATTATTTATTGCGCAATTAAGTCCCTGGTGACGTCATCCACGCGCGCTCAGATCGACGTCGGCATGACGTCCGCGGGCCGGCGTCGGCCCTAGGGTCGACGTCAAGACACGGCTACGCACGCGGGAGCCGGCGCGCGGCGGATCGCTGCCACGTGGCGCGATCCAGCGGCCGGATCGGCGGCGATCGGACGGCGGGGCGAAGGCTAGGGTTAGGGTTAGGGTTCCACGGGAGGCGGTGACGGCGGCGGCGGCGGCGGCGGCCGAGGGTTTGCCCGACGGCCTCGGCGGCACGGCGGCGCGGCGGCACGCGGCGGCGACGAGCCCGGCGAGCGGCGGCACGCGAGCGGAAGGAAACGAAACGAAACGAAGTAAATAAAAAAAGGGAAACGGGGAACGGCGGCGAGCTCACCGACGGTGAAAACGACGAAGACGGCGGCGATTCGGGGCTAGAACCGACGGCCAACAAAGGGAAACGCGGCGGAGCTCGAGGGGTTTTAAAGGGAGAGAAGAGATCGAATCGGGCACGGGATGGCGGGAAAACCTCGCCATTCGTTTCGGACTCGGAGAGAGAGAGAAAAATCGGCGGCCGTTTCGGGCGGCGGCGGCCGTTCGCGTGGGGAAGCGGGCACGGGTGCGGCGAGCGCGGGCGGAGCCGGCGTGGGGCCACGCGGCGCGAGTGCGCGAAGCTTGGCGCGAAAAGAGGTAGGCGGCGCGGCCATGGCGGCGGCGGCGGTTGGGCCGGCCGAGTACGAGGGAGCGGCTCCGAAGCAGTGGGGCCCACTCGGTGGCCCGGCGCAAGGAGAGGGCGCGGACTTGCGCGGCGCGGCGGCATCGTGGGCCTCGGCCCACGGCCAGAAGGAAGCGGCGCGCGCGCGGAGCGGCTTGAGGCGGGCGGTGTCGGGCGAAGCGGCCGGCACGGGCGAGGCGGAGCCGTACGGGCGGTACGGAGAAAAAAGGAAAATAAAAAGAAAAAGAAAAAAAAAGGGAAAAAGGATTTAGGGACTTAATTTAATTCCTGATTTCTTATTCAATTGATTAAAAATACTTAGAGTGCTCTAAAAATTCCAATAAAAATCCTGTTAGCGTATTTTGACATGCAGAATTCAAGAAAAATCCTACCATGTCATTTCCATTTATTAATTGCATTTTAAAATTATAGGTTGACTCCAGGTTAATTTCAGAAATTCCGATTATTTCAGGGTAAATTATTTAAATGAATTAGGGAAAAACCCAGGATGTGACATCGTCCATGCTGAATTTATACTTTTGATGCACCGCCCCGGATCTTGTTTGGGTGAAAGACTGCAAGTAGTTGGCTTGGAGTTCTTCCACCATCTTCTTATAATCGGCTTGTTGCTCAGCCGATAACTGCTCCATCTTTACATGCACGATGTTGTCCTGGGAAACGTTGGGGCTCTTGGAGTCGACCATCTTGCCGGCTGAATCTATGCGTCCGAGTCGAGCCGACAGAGAAAGTCCCACCGGCGTGCCAGAAGCGTGTTGACGAGAAATTTGTCTCACGCGGCGCTGGGAGATCTCGCTTAACTCCGGTCAGAGTCCTTCTCAGTTTTTGTCTTTGTGCGGGGCGTACGGTTGGTTTGATCTGTTAACCAACAAGAAAAACAAAGAGAGAAGCGTTAAGTGTTAGGTTAGATCCCCACTGGATCGGCTGAGGGAATCCATGAGCATATATATGCTATCCTAAAATATATTTAAGCCAAGTGACTGGAATAAATCGGCTATACCAAGACAACATCAGCCGTTTAACATAAATACAGTAAAGGATAATAAATATATAAATCGATAACCTAGCCGATACTGGAAAGCTAACAATGAATCGGCTAGTACTCTGACGAATCTTATGAAAAGATATCATTCTTGAACTAGATGTGCATAGCCTGGGAAATCGGCCGTCGACTGTTGATGGCGGGCCGATTTCGGCTGATAACGTCCAACAAGAATGGGATCTTAATATAAGAGGCGGTCCTAACATAAATCTAATAATAAACATACTAAAAGAAATATATTAGGGCAGATAAGGCCGGCTGAAACCCCGACACTGTCTCTCAAACATATAAATCTAAACGAACAGATCACTTGGAGTTCTAAAAATGACTTAATAGTTCAACTTTGATGCAGCATTATGTATAAAAAGAACAACTTGATCTGTTATGTTTGATTTATACTTCTCGAGACGGTGGATACCGCATATAAACCAGCCAACCTTTAGATCTAGCCTCATTAGCTGCAGGTTCTTGATAGAACTAGCCAATGGCAGGATAGTTCTAAACATTGATCTAATGTGTCATTATGATGGAAGCAGCACTAGAAACAATAGATCATACCACTAATGACAAGCATTGACCTAGGTTTGGGGATCGAAACGATGCAGCCCGTAGCCAAGTCAGTTGCTCGTCTGAAGAAAAAAGGTTGGCGATGCGCCGAAGGTTTGATATATTGTGTTTATGTTGAATATCTTTACATGGGGTCTCGGGTCCTATTTACACCCAAGATACATTATCTGTACAAACCCTGGACTCTATCTAAACTACTATTTAAAATACGACGTTATCCCGAGAAGGACCCACGCCGTATTATAATGAACAGTTTAAACAAACTCCTAAATTACAGATACAATTGCCGTTACAGGACTCTATCCATAGATGGCAATATCGTTTAACGCACAACTTAATAATCGAATTTTCTATTTATCTTCAAACTGCTGCACCAGAAACGGTTTTATCTCATCTGAACCTGGAATCGGCTATCGGTAGCTCTTGTCCGATCCAACCTTAGCCGATTGGCTTCGCAGCCGATCGCTTCTAAGCCAATGCGGCCTCTGTTTCTCCGCCAAGCCAGCCGATCCGATTCTGCTTCGTCCTTACTAGGACTTAGGGTTCAATTACAAAATTTAGGTGTTAACACCTCTCGGCCGCGCACGACGCACGTCGCGCCCGCATGCCGCGCCGAGCCCGGCCCCACTCCGCGCGCCGCGTGTCGCCTCGCGTCGCCGCGTACCCGGCCCGCGCCCGCGCCCGCCCCAAGCTCGCCGCGCCGGACCCCGCCGCCCGCACCGGTCCCCGTCGCCCGCATCACTCCCGTGCCGGGACCCCGTCCCGCACGCGCCACGCGTCGCCCCGCGCCCGGACTCTGGCGTCCTCGCGCGCAAGCCCCGCACTTGCCGCACCCGGCCCCGCCACCCCGCGCCGCCGCGTGCCGTTCGTCGCGCCACCGCTGCCCGGGCCCCCTCTTCTCACTCACCGGAGCCTATAAAAGGGGGACCCAGCCCTCTCCGTTCTTCCCCACCTCGCCGCTTCTTTCCCCTCTCACTCGCCGGTTTCCTCCCCACCGCAAGCCATTGTCGCCGTCGTCCGCTGTGCGCTGCAAGCCGCCGCCGTCGTGCGCCGTGCACAGTCGCCGCCGTCCACCGTGCGCCCAGAGCTCTGCCGCCTCCCTCGCCGTCGCTGTCGCCGTTGGTAAGCCCTCGGGCCGCCGCCCCTTGCATTTGCGCCGGCCGCTGGCCGAAAACAGAGAGGAAGAGAGAGCGGGCGGGCAAAACAGAGAGGAGAGGAAAAAAGAGAGAAGAAAAAGAAAAGAGGGAAAAGAAAAAAAGAAAGAAAAAGGAAAAAGGGAAAAAATAGGAAAAATATGGAAAAATTCAGAAAAATTAGGAAAACTATTTGGGAAAATATTTGGGCAAAAATATTTGTTTTCTCATATATTTTCTACGAGTAATCTCGGAATTCAAAAATAGGAATTTCGGAGATCTCGTTCTCGCGTCGTTTTTTACTCGGAGTTTATTTATTTTCTTTTTGCCATTAAAAATATATTCTTTTGGTATTCGGACCTCCAAAACTTTAAATATCAATTCTTTTGATCAACGCTTTTTAAGTTTATACTCTTAATCAATTGGATCGGTATTTTACGAAAACCCTAAAAATCCCAAACTCGCTTTTTAAATCGGCTTTCATCACAAAACTCTCGCCCAAACTCGATTAAACTTTTAGGCTAAATATTTGGAGTCGTTTTTATGGTTCTTTTCGATCTCTTGTTATTTTTATTGAATTTTGATCAAATTCAATTGATTTTCGCACGTACGGATAGCAACCGAGGAAGCAGGCACTGACTACGGTGAAGACCCCGTCCAACAAGCGTGCGAGCAAGGCAAGTCAACACTTCCCTTTGAACATATTGATCCTATTTTTCGAAATGATGTTGATTTAAACTTCAAAACATGCATGCTATACACAAATGAACACCTATGCTTGATGTACCATGCCTTGATATTGATTACCCTTAGAAATACTCTTTGTAACCCTCGATGTGATACAACCAGAGGATATCTTCGGTAAAATGCTTAGCCATGCTTATACTAGAATCTTGCATACTCATACTTTTACAAAAAGCTATATGCTTGGGCAGCTACCTTAGGGAAGGTAGTTGGATTACAGCATGTGGAGACATGAGCGCCACATTGCCTAGAACATGATGAAATTAGTTTTTATGAAAACCAAAAATGAAAAACCAATGTTTTAGACTGGGGCGGATGGATGGATTTGGGTGGATTACAGCAAAGGCAAGTACCGTCCCTGATCAATTAAGGACCGAGCCATGAGACTACAACTTAGAACGAGCCAGTACAACCGTACTTCTCGAATGGGTATAGACCTAGCGGTGTAGATAGCCGAGCGGAGGCAGTATCCCTCCATAGTGGTTCTTGAGTGGAGTTGTGGTTCTGGTTATCCAGATAAGGCTGCAGCCTACATGTTGAGTAATGAATGAGAATTTTGTGAGTTTCCCCTTACCCCGGGAGCGCCAGAACTCCTCTCACTTCTAGGAAAGGACGGTTAGAGTGCAAGAGGATTTAAGTTCATGGAGCGCGTACTGCCAAAGTGAGGTTATCGAAAGGCTTTGCCGTGACCGTCTCATGTGTTGGGGCGCAAGCTCATTCGTTGGGCAGTCACGGAGTACGGGTAAAGTGTACATCCACTGCAGTGTGAGTAAATCAATCTATTCGAATAGCCGTGCTCGCGGTTAATGAGCGACCTGACAAGTTTCTCCCGTGGCTAGACTCATAAATTTTAAATGATGGGTTGGTCTGCATAATGATTTTGTGTGCTAGTGGACTCAACTTCTCGACCTACGAGAAGGGATAGACTCCCCAGAAAACCATGATGATCCGGAGACGCGAAACCATCCTTGGTATCATGATGGATGGCAGACAGAACCATCACCGATTTAATATACTGTGAAACTAAAACTTGACTGGCTAGATGTTAGGTTTGTGAAATGATTTGTGAAAATTGGCTTTGTGCAAATAAACCACAGCCACCCTTTGAATGACCCTATCATGTGCATCATTCTGTGTTGGCTTGCTGAGTACGCTGGGTACTCATCCTTGCTATACGCACAAACCAACAGATGTAGGCATGGAAGACCTAGAGGACCCGTACGCATACTACCAGGATGAATGAAGACAATGGAGCGCAATAGGTCTCAGTCCCCAGTCGTTGCCTCTAGGCGATCGACATGCCGCTGTCTTCCGTCTGCTATCTTATCTAATTTTTGCTTTTGGTTGTATTCGGACAGGTAGGTCCTATATATATTGGATATTGCCTTCGGGCCTAATATTGTAATACTTTTGGTGTAATACTATTCGTGCACTTTGCACCTGGTAATTCAGTACTGTATTCGTGGGTACCAAACTACTCGATCCAGGGATACGGTACTATGAACACGAATGATTCCCGTCCTCAGAAACGGGGGTCCACAAATCGGCAACCTCTCATACACAAAGTGTCGGTTGGCAATGACACGCCAGACCCACCTCACAACTCCAGTGGTGCTCGACCTCCCCCTGAGCAGCAGGCCTTCGTTGATACCACAACCGCCTCCTGCCATGAATCAAGTCCAACATCAGTACCCGGGAGGCAACTACGAGCAGTACTACCAACCTCATTCACCGCAGATGCAGTATCGGCAGGCTCCCATGCAATATGAGTAGTACGAGCCGATACCACAAGTACAAGCTCAAGAAAACAAGCCTTGGGCCGATCTGATCGCAGATGTCATGCGTGATCAGTTCGGTCTCAAGCCGAAGGACTCCGACAACATGTACCGCTACCTCTATCCGAAATACTTTGAGAGAGTGCCCCTGCCAAACCGGTACAAGGTGCCGGAATTTTCAAAGTTCTCTGGACAAGATAATGTGTTGACCTACGAACACGTCAGGTGATTCCTGGCTCAATGCGGCGAAGCATCGGCTATGGACGTGCTCAGAGTGCGTTTGTTCCCACTATCTCTCTCGGGATCGGCCTTTACATGGTTTTCATCACTGTCCTACAACTTGGTACAAAGCTGGGCCGATCTCGGGAAGCAGTTTCATAGCTACTTTTACTCCGACACGCACGAGATGAAGCTGTCGGACCTCACCAACATCAGACAAAGGCATGAAGAATCGGTTCAGGACTACATCCAGCGCTTCAGGGATATGAGAAACCGATGTTATAGCCTGGTGCTATCGGACTCGCAACTAGCCGATTTAGCCTTCCATGGCCTCTTGGCCCCCATCAGGGAAAGGTTTTCGGCTCAGGACTTCGAGAGCTTGGCCCACTTGGCTCAAAAGGTGATGGCCCACGAGCAACGTTTCCAAGAATCCAAGAAGGCCTTCAAGAAAGTTAGCCATGTCGCTTATGCATCAGACTCCGACTCAAGTGATAGCGATGCAAAGGTAGCGGCAGCCGAGTGGAACAGAAAGAAGAAGGCCATAACATGTTAGTGGCTGAAGAAATCGGCTAAGGAGGAGAGATATGACTTCAACATCACCAAAGCCGATAGGATCTTTGATCTGCTGCTGCGGGAGAAGCAAATACAACTTTCGGCCAACCACATCATCCCATCAGCCGAGGAGCTCAAGAAAAAGAAATATTGTAAGTGGCACAACACCACCTCCCACAGCTTAAACGACTGCAAAGTCTTTCGCCAGCAAATTCAGTCGGCCATAGAAGCGGGAAAGATCAAGTTTGAAGAATCGACTAAGCCAATGAAAGTCAACGGCAACCCCTTCCCTGTTAATGTAGTCCATGCCAGCCCAAGGCGAGCTGATCGGTAGTACAGAAAGGCGCACAGCTTAGTCGAGGCCCAACAAGGAAGCGCGGCCGACAAGGATTGCTAGGAACAATCCAAGAGGCAAATTGGAGCTGACCCGGCGCCCATCAATATGGTCTACACCAGTGGTCGATTGGCCGATCGTCGGCCCGGGCACATGGACAGCCGACTCCGATTTCAACTCAGGGTTCAAGAAGAGGAAGAAGCCCGACATGGAAAACCTAAAGGGTTACGCGAAGGCTACGCTAGCCAAAAATAAAAACTTTTCTACCACGCAAACCAGGAACACTTGCAAGTAAGGGCCGATAGATCGTTACCGATTGGAGTAGAGTGCAGCGGACTAGCCAATTAGGACTATCCGATCTGGAACAGTGCTAGCCCACAATCAATTCCCGGGGACAGTCGATTCACCAATCAGCCGATTCGTCGATGCCGCAGCCAATCCGAGTCGTCCGACCGCATTCTCGCGCCTCGCTCTGATACGCTCGACCTCAGCCGATCCCACCAAAGTCGATCAATCCGCCGCAGCCGCGCTTGCGTCGTCGATCTGCCACAGTTGCCTCGCTTCGATTGCAGCCGATTCGTAGCCGATCAATAGCGCCGCAACGTAGCAGCGCCTCTACTGGTATCCACACGTCCGAGGACAGAATGCTGAACACCTGTGTGCTAGCACGCGATACAAGGCTAGGGTTTGGCTTGAAAGTGGGGAGGGTTTCCGTGGAGATTGATCTCGGCATAATGCAATTCAATTGACGTGCGATCAAATTGATTCGGTTCCAAAAAGCATGCCTCAACTCTCCACCCCTCACCCCTTTATATAGAGTTGCCGGTTGGGCCTAGAGGCCCATCGGGACTCTATTTTGAATCGGATCCTATCCGAATCTCATAGAGTTGGCCGGCAGAACTTCGTAAGCCCATAGGACTCTATCCGATCGGATCCCTATGCGATCGAGCCGTATCCGATTCCAACTAGAATGTCTGTTCTTATCCCCTTAAGCGTGCGACCCTGTAGGTTCAGGTATACTTGGTTTCGGCTATAGTCCAACTTAGCCGATCGTCGGCTCGAGTCCAACTCAGCCGACCTGTCAACAGCGACGCCTAGCAGCACATATTGACACCATAGTATACAAGAATATAATATCGGCTCTGAACCTGTAATGTGTACACAAATCCCTTTGCCTCACGATACCAATTAAGCTATAGGCAAGATGTGTGCCATCCCTTCAATAGCTTAACCATTCACTCGAACCATATTGGATTATCTATCTGTTGATTGACTCCTCAATCAACTTAGCATGGCCATGCATTTCCATAATCCATTACCTCGAGGGGCCTAGAGATATCTCTCCAAAGGAGGGGCAAATTCCATCTTGATCACTCACATCCCACTCCATGTTTCATAGCAAACTTGAAAACTACTTTTATAACTACCTAGTTACGGAATAGCGTTTGGTAGTCCCAAAGTAGGCTACTACACATGTTGGAATCCATGATGATCTCAGGTCTAAGGACTTTGCACCAACACTACTTGAGACCAACTAATGGCACATTAATTCCTGTAGTGTCTCATGGTGGGTCCATCCAACAATGTGTTCTCTAACACATGTGTCTATGTTTATTGATTTGGTATCTCCATACCCATGATCTATGAGACATGATCATCAATCAATAAACATGCCGATATTAGAGTCATATTTGTTCCAATAATATGACATGTGATCAGGGATCATTTAGAAATAGATTCGTGCATAAAGAGTCTCATAAATAAGTCACATACTTATTGATCAATATAAGATGTCTATTTCATGAAACTGAATAACACTTTATTCATTTATACATAAACATTGACCATGATATCCAACATCTCCATGTTGCTTCTAGGGCATATCACTAACAAAACCTTATCAGAGAACGATTGATCGCCTGGGAACGGCCTACATCCGTCGCCATGACGGCTGTGACCCCCATTGGCGGTGTGAGTTCTTTAGGTTTTGCTAGGAGCAAGGGATACGGCTGTCCACCTTAGAAAATTGCGCAGCCTGCAGCGAATTTGGGGAAGACAAGTTCAGGCAGGAGCCGATTGCGAGCCCTAGTTGATTCATCCCCCGAGTCGTTTCAGCTCAACTAGCGAAAACTCTCTGTCCACGAACGGCTCGGCCCGATTCACGAGGACTTCTTCCAGGGCGAGGATGAAGAAGAGGATGAAGAAGAACAGTTTGTCAACCCCCAATGGTGCCCCTCTGGAGTTTTCACGAAGACCCAAAAAAGAAGTCTTCAGATAATGAAAAGTAACGGGCACGAGGAGGAAGTCCAGGAGAAAATCAATCATCGGCTGCAGCAGGGCAAGAAAAAATGGCGCGTAAAGAGAAACGCTACAACAGCGATGAGAGCCCATCGACAAGGCCAAAAGGGCGGCAAAAGGTAAAGAAATAGCTTCTACATCGGTCAATATGGTGTTCATATTACCAGCCAAATTTGAGGCTGTCGAGGCCGATGCAAACACCGTCGAAG
Source organism: Oryza australiensis (assembly GCA_019925245.2). Lineage (NCBI taxonomy): Eukaryota > Viridiplantae > Streptophyta > Magnoliopsida > Poales > Poaceae > Oryza > Oryza australiensis. The sequence goes on from JAIFGZ020000436.1 coordinate 3,809,050, forward strand.
AGACCTTGGCCAAGCTAGTGTTGTCCCCAGAACAGGCCATATTCAAAAAAACCCGAGGGGACTGAAAATCGGTACCTGAAGCCCCTATACGTTAAAGGATTTGTAAACGAGAAGCCGATGTCAAAGATGCTAGTCGATGGAGGGGTCGCCGTCAATCTCATGTCTTATGCTACTTTCAGAAGTGGGCAAGGGAGTCGATGACTTGATCAAAACCAACATGGTGCTCAAGGACTTCGACGGGAATCCATCGGAGGCCAAGGGAGTTCTCAATGTCGAGCTAACCGTCGGCAGCAAAACCGTGCCCATAAAATTTTTCTTCTTCGACGGGAAGGGATCGTACAGCCTACTGCTCGAAAGAGATTGGATCCATGCCAACTGCTGTTTCCCTTCTATAATGCATCAAAGATTAATCTAGTGGCAAGGCGACAAGATAGAAATCGTGTAGCCGACAGGTCAATTAACGTAGCAAACGCCGACTTAACGTTATGGGAAGTCGACGGCTTTGATTGCCTGTCTGGCGAAGTGTGGTAGGCCGGTTTTCTAAAGGTGTTCGATTCTGATATACAGCCGATTGGAGACGAAGAGCCTCAATTATTACATTGAGGGCATCATGGAGGGCTCAAGCATCTACACCAAGGACACCATGGACGACATCGATGGAAAACTTGGGCAAGGTTTTATGTCGGCCGATGAGCTCGAGGAAGTTGACATAGGTCTAGGAGATAGGCCTAGGCTGACATATATTAGCAAGAATTTGTCTTCTCATTTTAGGATCAAGCTTATTGATTTATTGAAGGAAAATATAAAGATTGCTTTGCTTGGGAGTATTTTGAGATGCCTAGTCTTAGTTGATCGATTATTGAACATCAGCTCCCCATTAAGCCTGGATATCGGCAATACAAACAGCCTCCCAGGAGGTTTAAAGCCGATATGTATGATGCGATTAAGGCCGAAATCACTCAGATGTATGATGTCGGTTTCATTCGGCCATGCCAATATGCAGAGTGGGTTTCAAACATAGTTCCGATAATCAAGAAAAATGGCAAGCTTAGGGTGTGCATTGATTTCAGAGATTTAAATAAGGTTACCCCTAAGGACAAGTACCCTATGCTAATAGCCAACTTGCTGGTAGATGAAGCCTCCGGCCACAAAATCATAAGTTTTATGGATGGCAATGCTGGTTATAATCAGATCTTTATGGCCGAGGAGGATATCCATAAGACAGTTTTCAGGTGCCTAGGAGCAATCGGCTTATACGAATGGGTTGTAATAACTTTTGGGTTGAAGAATGCTGGAGCTACATATCAAAGGGCAATGAATTACATCTTTCACGACCTAATCGGCTTCTTGGTGGAAATCTATATTGATTATATTGTTTTCAAATCTAAGAAAGTGGAACACCACATAACCAATTTATGGAAGGTCTTGGAGAGGACGAGAAAATATGGCCTGAAGATGAATCCCACAAAGTGCGCATTTGGCGTATCGGCTAGCCAGTTCCTGGGTTCTCTTGTTCACGAAAGGGGGATTGAGGTGACACAAAGGAGCGTCAACGCGATCAAAACTATTCAACCTCCTCAGGACAAGAAGCAGTTGCAATATCTGATCGGCAAAATTAACTTCATCAGGCGCTTCATAGCCAATTTATCCGAGAAGATGGAGCCGTTCACGCCGTTACTACGGCTGAAAGCCGATCAAGCATTTACTTGAGGGGCAGAATAGCAGAAGGCTTTGGACAACATTAAGGATTATCTAAGTTCCCCTCCAGTGTTGATTCCTCCGCAAAAGGGAGTTCCGCTCAAGCTATATCTATCAGCCGATGAGAAGTCTATCGGCTCAGTTTTGATTCAGGAGCTCGAAGGAAAGGAGCAGACAATTTTGTATCTTAGCAGAAGACTTCTAGATGCAGAAACAAGGTACTCTTCCGTGGAGAAGTTGTGTTTGTGCCTATATTTTTCATGTACAAAGTTAAGGCATTATTTGTTATCCAACGAGTGTGTCATAGTTTGCAAAGCCGACGTAGTAAAATATATGCTATTGGCTCCAGTTATGAAAGGATGAGTTGGAAAGTGGATATTTGCCTTAACATAGTTTGATCTGAGGTATCAAGCACTCAAGGCAGTGAAAGGGCAAGCCATAGCCAATTTTATCGTGGAGCACAGAGATGACTCAATCGGCTCAGTTGATATCATGCCTTGGACGTTAACTTTCAATGGATCAGTTTGCACAAACGGATGCGGCATCGGCTTGGTGATAATTTTCTTCTAGGGGCAAGCTTCGCGTTTGCTTTTTCATTACGCCTCACGCCACAAACAATCAAGCTGAATACGAAGTCGTTCTCAAAGGTTTGCGCCATCGAAGGAAGTTGAAGCCGATGCCATCGATATAATGGGCGACTCACTATTGGTCATCAGCCAGTTATCAGGAGAATATGAATGCAAAAATGACGCGCTGATGGTCTACTATCAAAAATGTTGAGAGTTGATGGACAATTTTCGACTAGTAACCTTAAAGCACATCCCTAGAGAGCAGAATTCAGAAGCAAATGATTTGGCTTAAGGGGCATCGGGCTACAAGTCGATGACAAAAGAAGTTGAAGTGGAGATTGTAACCATCTTAGCCGACGACTGGAGGTATGACGTCTACAGCTATCTACAGAATCCTTCCTAGTCGGCTTCAAGGAAGTTGCGCTACAAGGCTTTGTCGTATGTTTTGCTTGACGATGATTTATACTATCGGACGATTGATGGCATGCTACTCAAGTGCCTAAGTATGGATCAAGCTAAAGTTGCCATAGGAGAGGTGCATGAAGGAATTTGCGGCACTCACCAATCCGCCCGCAAGATGAAGTGGTTACTTCGGATAGCGGGCTACTTTTGGCCGACTATGCTGGAAGATTGCTTCAAGTATTATAAGGGCTGTCAGGATTGTCAGAAGTTTGAAGCTATCCAAAGGGCACCAGCATCGGCTATGAACCCTATCATCAAGCATTGGCCGTTCAAAGGTTGGGGAATAGACATGATCGGCCAGATCAATCCATCCTCAAGTAAAGGATACAAGTTTATATTGGTGGCAACCGATTATTTTACGAAGTGGGTGGAAGAAATTCCTTTAAAGAAGGTTGACTCCGAGGATGCAATAGAGTTTGTTAAGGAACATATCATATACAGATTTGGTGTCCCTCAGACTATCACTACGGATCAGGGATCTATCTTTGTCTTCGACGAGTTTGTTCAATTTGCCGACAACATGGGGATTAAGTTGTTAAATTCTTCACCATATTATGCTCAGGCTAATGGACAAGATGAAGCTTCGAATAAAAGTTTAATCAAGCTGATAAAAAGGAAGATTGCTGAGTACCCAAAACAATGGCATAGCCGATTGGCCGAGTCACTATGGGCTTATCGGATGGCCTGTCATGGATCAATCCAGGTGCCTCTGTACAAGTTGGTCTACGGACATGAAGCAGTTTTGTCATGGGAGAATATCATTGGCTCAAGAAGGATTCAGTTGCAGGACGAGGTAACAGCCGATGACTATTATAATCTGATGGTGGATGAATCTGAAGACCTAGTTTTGTCAAGGATGCGTGCCTTGGAAAAAGTGACTAGAGATAAAGAACGAGTGGCTCGTCATTATCACAAGAAATTTGTGCCTAAGTCTTTTGACGGAGGCGAGCTCGTTTAGAAGTTGATATTGCCGATCGGCTCAAGCGATAGTAAATTTGGCAAGTGGTCACCTAACCGGGAAGGGTCTTTCAAGGTCCACAAATGCGTCTCTAAAAGAGCCTATATGTTGGAAGGATTGGATGGGGAGGTATTTGGAAGGGCTCTTAATGGCAAATATTTGAAGAAATACTATCCGAGCATTTGGATCAATTCATGATTTGGCTAAGTCTTTGCCGATCCATGTTAGCCGATGTGTTATGAGACTATACGCACATTGCCTTTAGAACATTTTTACTCAAGTTTTTCCCCTCTAATTTTTCAAATCGACTGAGTTTAGCCGACTAGTGTTAGATGGTTTTTCCTTATAATTTTATCAATGTTGAAGGCAACATTGAGAAAATTAGGGGGGGAATATATATCATACAAAGTCAGAAACCAAAATTAGAGGACTTCAAAATTTTAAGGCATTAAAGATATGAAGACACAAAGGATACATGATTAATATTTGAAGCACACTAGGCCGATTACAAAAGTTATATGTACAAGCTATCGCCAAAGGCTACATTCCGAGGAATTTTTCGATGGCCGGCATCGCTTTGTCCTTGATAGCTTTAATCTGATTGACTGATGTGAGGTCTTCCTCCTCGGTGCCCGGGATCGTCTTAGCCGATTTGTTTAGATATCCTAAGTACTTGATGGTAGAAGTCACCTTTGCTCTTTGTTCTTCGGTGGCCTTGGGGAGATCGGCTAATATTTGCTTCTCTTCGGCGATCTTGGCCCGGCATTGCTCTAGCTTCGCTTGTAATTCGGCTTCCTCCGCTTCAAGCTGGCTGATTTTCGTTTGTGTAGCCGATGGCCCGGCCACCAGCTCATCCAACTTGGCTTTTTTGGTCACAAGGTTCTTCACGGTAGCATCAATTGTAGCCGCCAAGTCAACTTGAGCTTGCCGATCGATCATCCTCTGCATGGCCCACTCCAGCATGAACCGGTGAAGGTCGATGAATGCGGCTTGGGAGATTGTTTTAGCCAAGTCTTCAGGAAGCTGGTTTTGAATATCATTAAAGCGTGCTCAGATGGCCCGCACTCCATGACCAATTGGTCCATGTTAATATCTAGCCGACGATGGATATCTTGAACTTTTTCCTTGCGATCGTCGGCTATAGCGGCCTGATCCTGGCTGGTGGCTTCTTCTTCTTTGCTGATGAACTCTTTGATATCGAATGGGACTAGATCGGCTAGAGTCTGCATAAAAGATCAAGGTGATTAAAATGTAACATGGGTAGCCGATATAACTTCTTGAAAAAGAGAAGTATGCTTACCCGGACGGCAGGAGCTGGTGTAGGTTCTTCTTCAACGTGGTGGTTGCCCGTAGCCGATGGAGTTCTCTCGTTTGACACATGGGGGCAGCCGATGAAGACCGGGCAGGCTACAAAAAAGGACAAGTGCCAGTACAGATAGGCCAGGTAAAAACAAGCAAGAAAGAGATAGAATTAAAGGTTACCAAAGAAGCTGGACGAGGAGGCCGATTGGCTAGTCTTTTGAACTACAAGAAAGAACTTGGTCAGGGATCAAATGATTATAATTTGAATATCAAATTGAAAAAGCAAAGATACATACCAGTCGCTTTGGGGGTGAAGGGGTCTTTCCAGTCTGTTCATCGGCTAGCGGTGTGGTTGTACTTTGATTTGAGCTGCTTGATGCCGCCGCCTCTTCAATGGCTTCGGATATTTCTTCGTCCATGACCTCTTTATTGAGTGCTTCCTCTATGCTGGGGTCGAGAGAAGGTAGGCTATCGACCGGTGCAGCGGGCTTCGGCTTTTTCTGTTTCTTTGTAGGTGTAGCCGATGGACCTGCAGCTGATGGGGTGGCTCTCTTTTTCCTCAATACGGCCTCGCAGGTTTGGACATAAAGTAGTGTATTCACTTTCGGTGCGTTGAAGCCGATGGCTGATGGAACATAACCACCACCGTTCGGGATAAGGCCCAGCCGATACTTAATGGCAATGCTCGAATTGCTCACCGTAGGGGGATCTAAGTCTGTCGTCTGCAAAGGAAAAAGTAACTAAGTGTTAGGAAATGACGACAGCTGATTGCTCAGAGAAAAATGTGTAAATACTTACAGAAGGGATTTCGTCCAGCAGAAGCGTGGTGAGGTACATGGAGGCGCGTTGATGGAAGATGTGTTGCTTGATCTCCACCCACCATTTGTTATAGGTTGCACTCCTTTTGTGGGCCAGCTCCAGGATCCCAATGCTGCCGAGGGGTGGGCTCTCTATCTCTATCAGCTTGTTCATCATAAGCTTTGAATCAATCACCCCTCGCGTCTCAATCTTGTCGGCATAATAGTAGCCGATCGGCAGCTGTCCGAGACCAAGTTGCCTTCCAGCCGATGCTGGATAGTAAAATTCGTAAGTCTTCAGCACGTTTCGGCCTTGGTGTATCCCAGTTGGTAGTATGCGGGGTGAACGCCGTGGTGAAAGTCTCTCTGCACTTGGGGTATTCTTCTGAGTTTATTTCGCCCAAGTTAACCTCGATTGGCAACTCGAACTCTGCTCGGTCTTAATAGAAAAACCAAGTCTGATTGCTCTTCACAAGGCCATCATAGAAAGATATAAACCAATCGGCCAGAAGCTCTCTTGATTGCTTCGATCCGGTGTGAGTGGCTGCAGCCTCCCCGTAGGACAGACACCTCCTGGTGGTTATTTCGTTCCCTTCATCATCTTCGATCGGCTCCAATAGGGGGAAGTGCGCGTCAGCTAACCGTGGCCGTCCAGCAATCTTTTGGATCAGCAGTACAAGCCACAGCTGCAAGAACCACCAGGGGCCTCCAGTGTCGATTGATGCATCCACAGCTATCTTAGCCGATGCCTGGCTCAGTGTCTGATAAAGATACCCTAGCAAGAATTTGCCCAAAGAAATTTTCTTCCTGTCGACCAGGGCTTCGGCTACTGCTTGCCAGTTGGGTGTGGGACCGTAGCTAGATCCGCAAAACACAAATTTATCCAGCCACATCATCAAGAAGGCGGCGTGCTCTCTGGGAGTAATTGGTCCAGTGCCCATGTTCATAGAAATATAGTCGTTCTAGCCTCCGATAGCTTTGGTCTTGAAAGAGAATTGACCCTTATTGTCTAGCTAGTTAGGGTTAGCCGACGACAGTACATCCAGTCCCGTGATCATGCAGACGACGGTTAACGTGGGGGTCATTAGGCCTTGCTAAAAGAGAAAAGCATTAAGGGTGTTGTTCTAGAAGTAGGTGGCAGCTGATACTAGTGGTTCGTCTTTGGACATATCGACTACAGACAAGGCCAGGCATTGAGCTATGCCTACTTCTTCCCAATGGGTTTGTTTGCTAGGTTGCATCCTTTTGTACCATGTGGGACAGGACTTATCGGTTGAAGGCCAGAGATTTGAAGGTGCCATTCCAGTGGCCTAAATTGGGGTTCTTCATCCTGTAAAGCACTCTATTGGTTTCGGCTATGATGAACTCAGTGGGGTCTGTGTTGCAGATAGGCCCTAGGAAATATCTTTTATCATTGATAAGGCTAGGAATCACTATCTGATGTGCAAGATGCTACAATCGAAAAAAGGGGGGCAAAATTAAGACTTGGAAAACCTAGATTCAGATCTGTGACTTAAGACGAAAACAGAAAGGATTCAGCCGATGGGGTGTACCTTGGGGAACTCAGTGGGAGCGGAACCAGATGGAGCAGCAGGGGCCGACATCGCCTCAGTTCTTGTCGTCGGAGAAAGGGGATCGCTGCGGTGAGCTCGAGGAAGTCAAAGAAGTCACCGGAGAGCTCGAGAGTGGTTGCTGGTTTTGTGGATTGTGTTGATGGCATGAGTTTGTTCGGCGCGGAAGGGGCATTATTTAAAGAGTTTTATAACGGCCGAAACAGACTCAACCTAGGATTTCTCCAGGGATGGGATTGCACAAAATTTGCAACATTATCAATGGGGCATGTGTTAACGACCAAATTTGGTAAGCAAATCCCCGAGTTTGAAGCAAGGATTGAAGTGGAATCGGAGGAAACGCACGATTCTTGGAAATAGAGGCCGCATCGGCTAAGTTCGAATCAGCTACGGAGTCAGTCGGCTGAGTCCGAGTCGGATCAGGATAGCCGATAGCCGATTTCGATTGGAGACAAAAGGTGGAGCCAATCCCGAAAGGAAAGCTTAGAGATAATCATTGGATTCGGTTTCCAAAGTGCTTCAAAGATGTTGCCATCTATGGATAAAGTCCTATAATGGCAATTATATCTGTAAAATAGAATATCTTGTGTAACTTCCTGTTGTAACGTGGCATGGGACTCAATTCCAGGATATTGTCGTACTGCAAATAGTAGATAAGATAGAAACTATGATCTACACGGATGTTGTTGTAATCAGGTATAAATAAGACCCGAGGGCTTGTTGTAAACACACACACATCAATACAACTTCGGTGCATCACCACCCTTTTCGTTTTTACTCTTTCGACGAGTTCTTGCCTCGTTCTTGGGCTGCAGCGGGTTTTGATCCCCGAACAAGGTCATTTCTTGTTACAAGCGGTTTGTGTTATCGGGGTTAGTGCTTCCATCATCATGACACTCTGATCTGGATATTATAAATTGCTTAATCTACCATATGCGACATATAATCTAGATCAATATCTAGATCTATCTCTCAATCGGCTAATGTCTTCCTGAAGATAGCAGCCGACAGATCTAGATCCAGGGGTTGATTTAGGTTATATGGCGTATCTACCATCTTGAGGAATTCTCATTAGTCTAAATAGATCTCGTGCTTCTTTTTGTATTTAATGCTGCATCAAATTGATCTATTAAGTCGCTCTTAGAATTATATAGATCTATTCGGCTCAATGATTATTATTTGAGATAGCACTGGGGTTTCAGCCGGTCTTATTTGTTTTAGCCATCTTTTATGTATTATTACTGATTAGATATGTTAGAACCACCTTTTATATTAAGATCTTAATCTACTTAAATATGCTAAGCCCGGTATCAATCTGTTAAGTCATATTAACAGCCGATTGATCTTGGTTTAGCGTATTTAGCTCAGGTTAATATCTTCGTATAAAATATATCGAAGTACTAGCCGATTTACATTAGATCTGTGACATCGGCTAAGCTATAAATATATGTAATTAGTATTCTGGTGTGTTTTTAGATATAAGTGATTTATACTGTCTCAATATACTACCGATCTATCCCAATCACTTAGTCTAAATGCACTCTGGAATGGTAATTATGTATCATGAATATCTATAACCGATCGAGTAGGATCTAATATTAACTTAACCGCCTATTCTTTGTTTCTTGTTGGTTACAGGATCAAACCAACTGGCATGCCCTTCAGAATCACCAAAGGCGACCAACTTGGACCTGCATTGGAGTTAAGCAGATCTCCCACGCCAACGCGTGGGAAAAATTCTCATCAACACCTAGAAGCTGCACAAAAGGCGGACAGGATGCCTGGATGAATTGGAGATCCTGTGGCACCGGGGAGAGGAAAAGAACCAGATCATCCGCGTAAAGGGAAACGTGGTGTCGCAAGCCATGAACGTTTAGAGGAAGGGATACGCCCGAGTCAGAGGCCTTGCAGAGCATTGCGTTGAGCACGTTCATGACCAGAAGAAAGAGCATAGGACATAGCAGGTCTCCTTGCCAAAGGCCTCTCCGAAGAAGGAAGCACGGGCCGGGCACCCCATTGATCAGCACTCGAGAAGAAGAGGCACTAGGGATGAGAGAAATCCAATCACGCCAGCACTGGCTAAACCCTAGATAGGTAAGCATCTCCAGTAGGAATGGCCAACTGACCGTGTCGAAGGCCTTCATGATGTCCACCTTGAGGAGGAGGCAGGGAGCACGTGTGGCATGGAGAGCTCTAGCCGTGAGCTGGACGTAGCGTAAGTTGTCATGAATGGACCGGCCTTTGATGAAGGCACTTTGATTTGCCGCCACAAGCCTATCCAGGTGAGGGGAGAAACGAGAAGCCAGGATCTTGGAGAACAATTTCCCGAAACTATGGACGAGGCTGATTGGGCGGAAGTCCTTGATGTCAACGGCCTCCTCTCTTTTCAGCAGAAGGAAGATGAAGCTATCATTGAGGGAGGCCAAACCCCGCCCATTAGTCAGGAAGAGAGACTTGAGAGCCGCCAAAACCTCCGACTTGATCACCGACCAGCAGGACTTGTAGAATCAACCCGAGAACCCATCAGGGCCAGGGGCCTTGTTAAAGGGTAAGGACTTGACCACTATCCACACCTCCTCCTCCGAGAAGGGGGCATCCAGCTCCTCAAGACGCGCCAAGCCGAGGCTGAAGGACTGGAGATCAAGCGTGAGATCACACCAAAGTGAGAAGAGGCAAGCTCTTAGAGCTCATCATGAGAGACGGCGAGCCGGTTGCCATCCCGAAGACATGTGATGAAGTTCTTCTGTCTTCGGGCACTTGCGTGTAGGTAGAAGAATTTGGTGTTAGCATCGCCATCCTTGAACCAGAGCGGGCGCGAACACTAGCGTGTGATGGTACGCCCTAGCGAGGCAAGGCCGAGGCACTTTAGCTTCAAGACTCATCACAGTCAGGACTCCAAGGGAGAGAGAGACCGGCTCTCCTACGTGACATCTAGGCGGAAGATGAGCTCCTTTGCCATCTGCAAGTGGAGGCGGACACTGCCGATGTGATGGTCACTCCAGCTCTGCAAATGCTTCGCCATGTTGGCGAAGCATAAGGAAAGCACGGTGAGGGGGTAGGTTAGTCGGAGGGTGCGTGGCATCCTGCACGACTTGAAGGAAGCCATTGAACTTGGGTCAGATGGCCTCAAACCAAAAGCGGCGTGCTCTTGACGAAACCATACAGGAAGGAAGAAGGAGAGCACAGTGATCAGAGGCGACAGAGGAAGCCGCTTGAAGGAGAGAAGAGGGGAAAAGGTCCTCCCAATCCGTCGATAAGGAGACAAGATCGAGCTTAACGAGCGTATGAGAGGCACGTTCATTGCTCCAAGTGAAACGGCGGCCGTGGAGCGGCAACTCCCAAAGGTCCAACTCATCGATCAGTCGGCAGAAATGGCCCATCATTCGTTGATTGAGATTTAGATTGTTTTTGTCTCAGGCGTCAAGATAGCATTAGAGTCACCTACAATAGCCCACGGCCCCAACAAGAGGAACACAACGCCCGGAGCTCATCCAGGAACCGAAGTTTCTCTGGTTCCTCATGAGGCCCATAGACGATGGAAAGCCACCAAGGTGCCTCATCAGAGTGGTCCCGAACCAGAGCGGTAAGAGAGAAGTCCGCGAGGTGAACATCTGAGACAGACCAGACGGCTGACCGCCAAGCTAGCAACACACCCCCAAACCGACCAACAGCAGGCAAGAAAGAATAATCAAAATCGAGGCCTAACATTTCCAGAATGGTACAAGAAGGAATAACATCCAGGTTGGTCTCCTTGAGACAGAGAAGAGAGATCCGCTCATCACACACCACATCGTGAACCGTATCCCGACGAGCGCGCGACTTCAGACCCTGCATGTTCCACACCAAAATATTCTCATTACATGATCCCATAGAGGAAGAGACCACGCCGAGACGGGGGAGACAGAAGAAGGAATCAGCCACAGGCTAACAGCATCTCAGCCGCCTGTGCGGGAGGCAGAGAATTGGAGAAGAGCACAGAAAGGGCGATGATGTGATCCTGTGGGAGGGGCTTGGCGAAGAGAGCGTCAAAATCTGCTAGGGCCTGAGCTGGAACCAGACCGTCATTAGGTGCCAACCCCAACTTACGCATCAGGTTGTGCTGCGCACGAGTGACCGTGTGGCATGGCCCAGAAAGCGTGACCTGGGCTACAATTCGCCCACTGCGCTTCGGCACCACCCTCTCCCCCAGTCGCTGCGACAGGGGTCGGGAGCGACGACGGGGGGAGCAGCACCAGGGTGAGGGGCTTGCAGCAACTAGTGAGGAAGGCATGAAGTGCGACGTTCTCTGCAACTGAAGGAGCCAGCGAACAAACCTCGGGTGGCCAGCAAGATCAAGGGTGAGAATCGGCACATCGAGCAAGGTCCCATCCCCTCCGGCCTCAACCCCATCTGCCACAAGGGAGGAAGAGGCGTCCATGAGCCACGAAGGAGACACCGTCGGCAAGGCCCCCGTAGGTGAGGCCGACAGCGGGAGAGGCACACTGCCACCAGCGACAAGGGGGCAACAATGTGGCTGGTGTCATCCTGTGCCTCCACTTCAACGAGATCCAGAACAGTTGGCCCCACGTCCAAGGCGTCGGCGTGCGGAGAGAACCACTCCATGGGGAGGCGACCTCGGCGGTCCAAACGGGCGGCAGAGGCGGTCGATGAGCCGGAGGGGGTGGCAAGGACGATGGGTGAAAAACACGCCTCAAGCCACATGGGGTCAGAGGCAAAGGCCGAGGGGCACATCGGCCCAGGAGGGAAGGAGAACGTGGGCCGCATCCAAAATGGTGTAGCCTGGTCCGACAAGATGGGTCGCATTCAATGTATGGCATGGGCCGACCGACCCAGGCAGCCCAGAAGATTGGACCGAGCGGATCGGCCCAGAAGGCAGCAAGGCCATAGACGAGCGTGTCGGCCCGGCCGACCCCTAGACATGGGCTGGCCCAGTAATTCACGACTGCACCAAGTTTATCCCATCAGGGCCCATGGCTGGACGAACATGCTGAGCAGACGCTGGCCCGACAGAGTGGCTTGGCCCGGTAGGAAGGGAGGCCGGGAGCAAACGTGTCAGCCCAGCTAACCTCGAGGCGCTAGGCGGCCCGTCTAGAGCCGAGGCTCGGGGTCGCGCCTGCGTCGGTCCAATAGACAGCGTGGAGGCGGCATTAGTAGAATCTAGAAACACCTTGTCCTTTGTCATCTCCCTTGTCTCCTGCTTCGCGATGGTGCACCCCTGTCTCCTGCTGCCACAACAACTGACACGTCCATGCCAATCGCGACAGCACAGACCAACTCCAATGTGGCAGGGGGATCGACCTAGGATCCAATGCTGAGTTGTTGCCAGAAGAGACAAGGGAAGGAGCAAAAGTGGGAAGGAGCTGGGGACCAGCAAGGTCAAAAGCGGTCTCTGACGTCGGCGAAGGAGAGGGGACCGGCGAGGGGTTGGAGTAGCCGTTGTGGCGGTCCCCATGCTGCGCGCCAGGGCCAGGGTGACCACTGGGGAGGAAACGCCAAGGGGAGCATCGAACAGCCCCACGTGCTGCCCACCTCGATGACGTAGCCGCTATGCTGCCTCGCCACACCACCTAGGTGCCAGCCGTCGGTGAGGAACGCGAAGGGAGACCCCCCTGGCACCCGACGGGCCCACAACATCGAACCCACCCCGAGAGTCAGCGCCACCGCTAGAAGGGGGGCTGCGTCTCCAAGGCTACCGGCGCCTCTAGCTTCGAGGAATGCAAATGAACGACGAATCAGTACTGGAGCAGGTCGACGAGGTAGAGGATACCGGATGGCAATGGTGGCTCAGGGATGAGCAACATCCTCTGACACGGGATAAGGCCTGGATCTTGCGCCCAGACAACGACCCGGAGGAAACGATGGTCATCCGGACGCACCACCACATCCAAGGAGATCGGTCGGCAAGGAGCAATGAGGACGGCGACGGTAGACGCGTTCCAAGCATGAGGCGAAACCCTCTCGAGGTCCAGTGTGTTGAAAAATTTAGGCAATTGTTTAATTAAATTCCGAATTAAATAGATCAAAACTATTACAAAAAGTAGCATGAAGAGATCTATCATACTAGCACATATAAAAGTAACAGCCATGATCAGAACAACTAGAGATGTGTACCAAGCGTATGCAGACTTAGGTATTACAGGAACTCAACGCGGACGTAAACGACAAAGGCGTTCACATCGAGCCGATGCAGCAGGAAGACGCGCTAGATCGAATTGAGCAATCACGTAGAGCGCTTCCCAAAAACCTTATTTGTCCTCTCCCGGTGTAGGATCGCAAGGACAATGATTTCAGAGACCTGCTCTCCCGGTCGCGAGTGCACGCCAGCGAAGGGATAGGGCAGAAAACAGCGGCAGCACAGCTACGAGAAATGTGGGAAAGCTCAGACTAGATTGATTCTAGACGACTACGCGCAGACAAATATATAGCCCCAACTTGCGCGTCGAGGTAGCACCGTAGTGGATTCGGTTAGAATTCTGTTGCATATCCGGATAGGACGTTCCAACTGAACCCGATTCGTATCTGATTAGAACCCGATTCGTATCCGATTAGGACTCTCCAAAAATTCGCCTGAGAACAATTGTCAGTTCATCCAAAAAATTAAGGCACACGAATCGCGGCCATGGCCACAGCCACGGCCCGGCCCGGCAAGCGAGAGCGCGCGTGTGGTTTTCCCTTCCCCTCCCTCATCCATGGCTTTGGGAGGAGGAGGGAAGTCCCACTATTTAAATTGGACAACCCCACTCTAAACTAGCAAGGTGGTACTAAAATTCCCCACCTTGCCATGACATAAATGGGTCTCATTGGCTTTTGAGATTTATTACAGGAATTAATTGAATTACACTTGGGCTAGGCCCATTAATTCCAACAATCTCCCACCATATCTCAAATGTCCATTTAGAGATTTGTCTGTTTCTCACTAGTTTTTGATATACTAGTGTTTCAGCAAGGACTGTTAAGTTGAACTCTTGCCTAAAGCTTCAAGCTACACTCATCCATGACTTGAACAATGGACTAAGCCTTGAATTACAAGTTTTGTGCGAACGAACTTTATTTAAAGTCATAACTAGTACTAGACCACCAGTAATCTACCCCGCGGGTGGAGCATATGCATTGTACTCCTAGGTTTATCCATGAGTTTATTAGAGAATACCCACTTCTCATAGACTGTGACGTTAGACAGTCGGACTCATATAGGTGTGTTCTTTCAAGAATGTTCCGTAGGACAACATCTTTGTTTTTCCAAGCCAATAGAACACATTAAGGCATGTCGCCAACCTGCCTTACAGGTCTTCGAGAGCTTTACATCATAGAGAGGGATAGAAAACATAGCTCTCCTTATGTGGAGATTATCGCAATCGGATACCTTCATGGCTAGCTGTCCGACTAGTAATAGGGATAGGTTACGCCTAAGGATTATATAAACAGGCTATGACTTGGGTGTTATGTTGCCGATGAGATAAGGCAACGACACATAGTCATAGTTTGGTAAGATTGAGGAGACCGATTTAGAATATGATAGGGTTTTCGACTTGTAAGCCCACCCTCCAAGACTATATAAGGGGGGTAAGGGGCGTCCCTTGAGGGATATGTGATGTGAGATACGAGATCAAGAGATCAATATAAACACTCGGCGGATCGAATCCCTGAAACAGAAGTAGGGTATTACCTCACGAGAGGGCCTGAACCTGTCTAAACCCTTTTTTCCACTTAACCCATCGTGTTTGGCGAACATGACTACACCTCTAATTTCTATTGCCGAAACCAAGTTTCGACAGTTGGCGCGCCAGGTAGGGGATAGCGCGTCAAGACTTCTTCTTCATCTCGTCGACAAGCGCGATGGGATCTTCATCAGGCATCAACGACCTCGCCGCCAAAAGATTCGACAAGCTCTCCTTCCCCGACTCGGATTCACACTAGTTGGGAGGGGGAACCCACTCGGCGCCGTTTGGGTTACCAAACGACGCTGAGATCTTCTACAACGTTCTAACTTTCGAGCTAGAATCCATCCACTTGGAAGGAGGAATCTGCTCGACGCCGTTTGGGTTACCAAATGACGCTGAGATCTACCACAACTTTTTGACTTCCGAGTTGGAATCCATCCGCTTGGGAGGAGAAAACCTCTCGGTGCCGTTCGGGCTACCGAACGCCGCTAAGATTTATTGCAGTCTTCTGTCTCCAAAGCTGAAACCAATCTACTCAGAAGAACCATCGTCATCAAGCTGCGACCCGGACTGGAACGATCCGGACTCAAGCGATCCGGGCTCAAGGCAAGTCGTCGTCATCCTCCAACCGCTTCGATCATGCTCATCTACGGAGCTCGATGAGTACCTCAGCTATTCAGATTTCGATGATCTCTACGGCATCTCCATGGACGAGGCCAACGACTTCGACTTCGACAAGGATTATGAGCCAAAGTGCTTCAACATTCTCATGGCTGAGGTGGCCGAGACCGACTCGGCCATGGCCCACAGAATCGCAGAAGAAGAACAAGCCAGGCTTGAGCAAGAGCCCAAGCTTACGGAGGAAGAGAATAGGCGTAGAGAAGAAGCCGACAGGAGAAAACGAGACCTGAGGGCGACTGGGCGATCCGCCCGAGAGGCTATACTTCAGACATGAGTTGACAACACCAACATCTTCCAGACGCCTCAGCAGAACACCGTTGCCACCCTCACCCTCCTCGACACTGTTATCGAAGCGGCACCCGCTACGGTAACACCAATCCTGGACAAGATCAAGACGATCATCGCAGCTACAGCCAATTGCTCTCCCTCCACCTTAGCACGAAGGCCAACTGAGTCCGTCGCTGAAACACCTGATGGAAGCCGACTTCCACCGCTACGATCGAAGGATTACAGAAGGCCCGAACAAACCAAGACGGCCGCTAGGTCAAGAGACCCCCACCACGAGACAACACGGAGACATCAAGAACAATCTGCCGACTCTCGTGAAAGAGGACACGGTCGACCACCTGTCCACGACCGGATCCGTCGCAGCTATAACTCCAACTACCGTAGCAGCCTGCAAAGAACCCCGCCGAGTGATCTGCGGGAAGTCCTTGACCGGCGCCATCGGGAGCGTGAGCAGCGCTCCTATGAAGACCGTAGGAGATCGCCCGACTGCATTGACGACGGAGTGCCTGCGTTCACTCGGGACCTGCGCCGAGTGGATTGGCCGAGTGGTTTCAAGCCCACAGGAATCGAGAAGTACGACGGAAAGACCGACCTTGAGTCGTAGCTGACCGTGTACACCCTCGCCATCCGTGCAGCAGGAGGAGACAACAAGGCCATGGCCAACTACTTGCCCATCGTCCTCGCCGACTCAGCCAGGAACTGGCTCACGAGCTTTCCAAGAGGCTCGATTAGCTCGTGGAGTGAGCTCCGGGACCACTTCATCGCCAATTTCCAGGGTACTTTAGAAAGACCTGGGACCCACTTCGATCTCTACAACGTCATCCAGAAACCAAACGAGCCGTTGAAAGACTACATCCGGTGCTTCTCGGAGAAGCGGAACAAGATCCCCAACATCATGACGACATCATAATAGCCACCTTCCAGAAGGGAGTCCGTGATGAGTTGCTGATCGGAAAGTTTGGGCGTAAGCCACCGAAGACGGTAAAACAAATGTTCGAGACAGCGAACTCCTACACGAAATCCAATGACGCAATCAAGGCGGCATGGCAAGATCGGCATGACAAAAGGGACGACAAGCAGTCGGGAGGCAGCCGGCATCCTAAGAAGAACAACGGCAACAACAATCATGGCTAGAAAGATCGCAAGCGCCGGCCCGAGGATCTGGTCGCCACAACGTCCAACTCCCAATGCCGTCCCCGGGTTGCAGCCTACGACACGATCACGAACGCTCAGTGCATGCACCATCCGCATCACAAGCATGCGGCCAAGGATTGCTTCATCTACAAGCAGTTCGCCGAACAATACGCGGTGCAACTAAACAAGAAGCCGACTGACGAAGCCGGCCCATCGGGAACCAAGAAGAACAACCCGACTGGCAACTCAGAGCCTTTTCAAGACCCCGTGGGCGAGCTGAACCATATCTTCGGGGGGCCGCAGGCTTATGAGTCCAAGAGGAAGCAAAAGCTGACCGACCGTGAGGTCAACGCGGCACAACCTGAAGTCCCATAATATCTACGATGCTCGGAGGTGGCCATCACGTTCAACCGCTCAGATCACCCTGACCGAGTGGTTCACCCGGGGCGGTATCCCCTGGTATTAGACCCAGTGGTCCGAAACATAAAGCTCAAGTGTGTCCTCATTGATGGGGCAGCGCCCTCAATATCCTATTCACCAAGACGCTGGACGAGATGCAGATCCCAAGATCCGAGTTGAAGCCAAGTTCAGCCCCCTTCCACAGAGTTATCCCAGGGCTGTCATCTACGCCACTCGGGCACATTAACCTTCCAGTCACCTTCAGAGTTCGGGAGAACTTCCGGACGGAGAACATCACCTTTGAGGTGGCCGACTTCGAAACGGCCTACCACGCAATCATCGGAAGACCTGCGCTCGCCAAGTTCATGGCGGTACCACACTACACCTACCTCTGCATGAAGATGCCCGGCCCCAACGGCGTTATTACCCTTCACAGCGACGTCAAACAAGCCTTCACCTGCGATAAAGAAAGCTGCGATATGGCCCAATCTCGTGAGAGATCACGTGGCCAGGAAGAAATCTGACTAGCTGCATCAACATCTGAAGCGGGCGAAATCCCCACGAAGAAGATAGCCAAGTCGGGACAAGGCGATGCCAAAACGAAGAAAATCTCCCTTGATCCATCTGATCCTTCCAAAACCGCAGTAATCGACGTCGAGCTAGATCCTAAATTGGAAGGCGCACTCGTTACCTTCCTCCAAAATAATAAAGATATTTTTGCTTGGAAACCATCTGATATGTCTGGTATTCCTAGGGAGGTGATCGAGCACTCTTTACACGTCAAAGATGACACGAGACCTATTAAACAACGATTACGCCGTTTCGCTCAGGATCGAAAAGATGCTATCAAGGAAGAACTTACAAAACTCTTAGCCGTCGGGTTCATCAAAGAGGTTTACCATCCCGACTGGCTGGCTAACCCGGTCTTGGTTCGGAAGAAGACAAAGCAATAGCGTATGTGCGTCGACTACACCGATCTCAACAAAGCTTGCCCTAAGGATCCCTTCGGACTGCCTCGCATCGACCAAGTCGTGGATTCAACAGCCGGCTATCAACTCCTGAGTTTTTTGGACTGTTACTCGGGCTATCATCAGATCAGCTTGAAGGAATCCGACTGCCTCAAAACAACGTTCCTCACACTGTTTGGAGCTTACTGCTACATCACGATGCCCTTCGGCCTGAAGAATGTCGGAGTCACGTATCAGCGCATGATCCAAAGATGTTTTCAGACGCAGATCGGGAGAAATGTGGAAGCTTACATCGACGATGTCATCATCAAGACCAAGCGGAAGGAAGACCTGATCGCTGATTTAGAGGAAACCTTCGCAAACATACGGGCCTTCAGAATGATGTTAAACCCGAAAAAATGCACCTTCGGTGTGCCGTCAGGCAAATTACTCAGCTTCATGGTCTCTCATCGTGGCATTGAAGCGAACCCAGAGAAAATCAACGCTATCTTGAACATGAAGCCCCCGAGTACCCAGAAAGACGTCCAGAAGCTCACTGGTTGCATGGCGACGCTAAGCCGATTCATCTCTAGACTTGGCGAACGAGGTATGCCTTTCTTCAGGTTGCTGAAGAAGACCGACGACTTCCAATGGACCACGAAAGCCCATAAAGCCTTTGAAGACTTCAAAGAGTTTCTCACTACGCCGCCCGTCCTGGCCTCACCTCAGCCTCAGGAACCCCTGCTACTCTATGTCTCATCAACTCATCAAGTCGTCAGCAAAGTTCTCGTCGTTGAGTGTGAGGAAGAAGGACGAGCCCAGAAGATTCAAAGGCCAATCTACTTTGTTAGCGAACTGCTGGCAGGAGTCAAAATTTGCTACCCTCAGGTACAAAAATTACTATATGGTGTTCTGATAACCGCGAGGAAGTTAGCACACTATTTTCAAGGGCACTCGGTCACCGTCATCACTTCCTTTCCACTTGGCGATGTCATCCATAACCGAGAGGCCACTGGGCTCATCACGAAGTGGGCTCTGGAGCTAATACCGCTGGACTTAACTTTCAAGGCGAGGACGTCTATAAAATCCCAAGCCCTGGCAGACTTCCTGGCCGAGTGGACCGAGCGACAAGAATATGTACCAAGGGAAGATCTACAATACTAGACCATGCACTTCAATGGATCCAAGAGGATCACTGGCTTGGGAGCAGGAGTCGTATTGATCTCCCCAACTGGGGAAAGGTTACGGTATGTCCTCTATATCCATTTCCCCGCCTCACACAATGTCGCCGAGTACGAAGCCTTGCTCCATGGTCTACGACTCGCCGTGTCACTCGGGATACAACGCATGATTGTGCGAGGAGATTCCCAGCTGGTAGTTAATCAAGTAATGAAAGATGGTCATGCCTAAACGAAACTATGGAGGCCTATTGACAAGAAGTTCGCAAACTTGAAGACAAGTTCGACGGACTGGAACTATCCCATGTCCTGAGACAAAACAATGAGGCAGCAGACGAGCTGGCGTAGTTCGGGTCCAAGCGAGAAGCAGCTCCGACTGTCGTCTTCGTAGAACACCTTTACAAGCCGACTGTCGTTGCCAAATCAACTCCTAATGAGGAAGCTACAAACCAGGTTGCCATGCTTGACGCTGACTGGAGGACTCCACTCATCAAGTTTCTAACTCAGCAAGAGCTGCCGGAAAACCGGGATGAGGCCGAACGAATCCGGCGTCGCTGTCAGGGCTACATCATGGTTGATTCTGCACTATACAAGAGAAGCCCTTCTGGAGTCCTAATGAGATACGTCACGCCCGAAGAAGGACAACAACTATTACAAGATATCCACTCGGGTGTATGCGGCAGTCACGCTGCAGCTCGCACCTTGGTGGGCAAAGCTTATAGACAAGGCTTATTCTGGCCCACGGCGGTCTCCGACGTCGACAAGGTGGTTCGCACGTGTGAAGGTTGCCAGTTCTTTGCTCGACAAAGCCATGTTCTAGCCCAAGAGCTACAGACGATTCCATTGTCATGGCCGTTCATGGTGTGGGGCTTGGATATGGTCGGTCCTTTCAACAAGGCTCCAGGAGGATTCACACACCTGTTTTGTCTCGATCGACAAGTTTTCCAAGTGGATTGAGGCTAAGTCGGTTGTTACGATCAACGCTGACAAAGCACGAGACTTTATCCTCAACATCGTGCACCGGTTTGGTGTCCCAAACAGAATTATAACTGACAATAGGACTCAATTCACTGGAGGCGTTTTCAAGGAATTCTGTGAAGATTTTGGCATCAAAATCTGCTACGCATAGGTGGCGCACCCTAAACGTAATGGGCAAGTTGAGCACGCCAATGGCATGGTTCTTCAAGGCATCAAGGCCCGAGTGTTTGACAGGCTAAATCCTTACGCCGACGGATGGGTTCAAGAGTTGCCTTTGGTTTTATGATCATTACGGACTACACCCAGTCGGGCCACTGGTCAATCTCCTTTCTTCTTGGTTTACGGAGCAGAAGCGATGTTGCCGAATGAGATGGAGTATGAATCTCTTCGAGTTCGCAACTTTAAGAACGGGCGTTATGATCAAGACAGAGTTGATGACTTGACCCGACTGGAGGAGGCCCGTGAGGCAGCCTTGATCCAGTCGACAAGGTATCTTCAAGGACTTCGACATTACCATAATCGCAATGTTCGGGCGTGAGCTTTCATCGTCGGTGATATGGTTCTGCACAAAGTTTAGACCACCAAGGATCATCACAAATTATCTCCATTATGGGAAGGACCCTACATAATCGCTGAGGTGACTCGGCCAGGAGCATACCGACTAAAGCGTGAAGACGGGACCATGGTGGAGAATTCTTGGAATATTGAGCATCTTCGACGATATTATACTTGAACCTTTTTGAGCTTCATGTTCTTCTCGACTGCCAACTCCAAGCAAGATGGCTTCTTGGGTTGTCAGTCGGGGGCTATACATATATCAATAAAGCATGGTTTTCTTCGATAACTTGTTCATATTTAGTTTATCATTGTTTAGTTTTTTGATTCGAGTTCAATAGATAAGGACTGAGAATTTTTTGATGACCTAATCAAGCTTAGGCTTGGTGACAGTCGGACAAAAATTACTTAAGAAATTTGATATGAAGACTCGGATCAAGGCATTAACATAAATAAGCTAAATATTTATAAGTTCACATCAGAAGTTACATACAAAATCTGCAAAGTAATCAAGATTGGAAGTTCTCAACCACATCAGTAGCCACTTTCTTCGCCGATTCCTGTGCTTCAGTTATGAGCTCTAGGGCTCGCTCATCTGTGGTGCCATCCGTGAAGCCCTCTCCGACATAGTCAACATCTATCCGAGGATAGAGTGACTTAGCTTGTGCAAGAGCGAAGCTTGCACCCATGGCGGCTGCGTCAGAGATATTTGCAATATATTTCTCTGGGGTCGTCCTGAGCTTGTCGAAGACTTCAACAGCATCCAGCGAGCTTGTCCCGAGTCCATGCTTGTATAGCGCTGACAGGATTGGCGTGGCTGCGTTGGCAATGTCATCCCTTACACTTTCGGCCTTTCGGACCCGCACGACAAAAACGTCAAACTGTGCTCAGGACTTGACTTTATAAGCTACAAGAGTCACGTGATCACATAAATTTCCAAGATTGAGCAAGATGCAGAGTGCTATCTTAAAAGACTCACCTTCGAATTCTTCCAGAATTCGCTCATTGTCAGAATCCAGCTTAGCTTTATCAGCTCTTGATTTCTTCAGCTGGGTCCTTAGAGCATCAATTTTTGACGAGTTTTCTGCAATAAAAAGATTTGCTAACATCAAGATCAAGACAGATCACATACAGAAGCATAGAAAGATTAAGTTGATTAAACCTACTTCCGATCGAACCCCGGAGGTCGAGGTTTTCATCTCGAAGCATGGCGATCTCTTTTCGCAAGGCGGCTTCCTTAGCTATGGCTTTTTCCCTAGTGGCCTTGAGGTCCTGTTGAATGTTTTCTAGGGAATTCACATGAGGAACCAGCTTCTCAAGGGCGTCCGTCTTGGCCATCGACCGGCAATATATTCTCTGCACGCGAGTTCAGAATCACTTAATTGAAGGGAACCATGAGGTCATGACAGAGAAGATTGATACTCATGTTTAATAGTCGGGTTGCTTCATTGAGGCTGTCCACAAGCATATCCCGTTCCTTATTTTCTTTTTGCCTGTTCAAGATAATGCCTTGCTTCAAGCCTTCGGAGTCGCGCCACTCAATTTTGATAGGAGGGATCCAATTCTCTGATGCTTGTAATCTAGGGATCTCCTCCTCTTTGGCTAATTGATTTAAGGAAGACAAATAAAGATAGAAGAAAAGATATACTGAAGACAAGAGGCAAAAGGCTACTTTCAGGCTTACCAGTGTTGGCGGCCGAGTCCTCAACCGGTGCACTCCGACTGCTCGTCCCCTCTCAATTCACGTCCGACCGGTTTCGGGCCTGGACATGACCCGATCGGCGTCGGGAGCTCTCCTCGACCGATGGTTTTCAGCAGGATTTCCCCTGGCTGGCGCTCGGGGGCTCATTCACTAGGACATCTCCACTCGGAAGCCGGAGGCTCTCCGTGGGAGTCTTCTCACTCGGGAAAGGGCCTTGAGACCCTTGTTCTCGAGCCTTGTCTCTTTGGTTGCTACAGTTGGCATCAAGGCCTCGTTTTCTTTAGTAGGATCTATGTCCTGGGGTTTCCTGCGAGAAAGAAGATGAAGACAATTGGAATAAAGATGAGAAGATTTTTAAGAAGACAACTTTGATTATAAAATATACCTGTTTGATCGACGAATTTTAGGAGCAGATCTGGCGGATGGCTTTGAAGGGTTTATGTCAGCTTGAGGAGTCTGCATCTCATCATCCGAATCGTCAATCACCAATTTCCTCTTGCTCGCTCGCCTGCTAATGTCTTCACTGCTGGCAGCCCTTTTGTTGTCAGGCTCGGTTTTGATTTTGGGGTTGCCGGATGTTTTTTTGGCAGGTTGAGTTGGCACATCGTCGTGATGCACCTTGTATGGCTGAGATATGATAATTGCATTTGCCTGCAAGTGAGATTTTTGAGATACATCGAGAGATATAAAAGCTGAAGAAATTGAAGAAGTCGAGTTGGTTTACCGGAGGAGGAGGACGGTACAGACTATAAGGGAGAACTGACATCTTGTGGTTGCGCTCAACCACGATCCCAGAGGAGAAGATCTTGTACATTCGAGTGCACAAGGTCTCGTAGCTCAGGGAATCGCGGTCCTCTCGATTGGGGTCCTGTTCGCCCTCGTACTCGAACGCTGGCTTGGATCTATCTTTGATGGGCGCCGGTCTGTTCTTGATGAAATGTCAGGTAATTAGTTCTCCATGGAGGCCTTTCTTTTTCAGCTCGAGAATGTTGGCCAGGAGTTTATTCGCTTCTACCCAATCCTGGCTTTTCGGCATTGCGCTCCAGTTAGCCCTTTGGATTGGTGGACAGCCGACAAAGTCGGGCAAACTGGGTTGAGGGTTCGAAATATAGAACTAGTTTGCGTGTGAGCCTTTGTTGGAGGATTTCAAGGGAAGGGAGAAGTAATCTCTGCAGAGGGTTCCGCGGAGCTGAAAGCCTGCCCCACCGACGATGCAAGGGTCATCTTTATTTGGGTGGGGCTTGACATAGAACATGTGACGGAAAAGATTAAAATGGGGGAGAATACCGAGAAAAGCTTCACAGACGTGGATGAAGATTGCAATGTGAAGCATAGAGTTGGGATTCAAGTGATAGATTTGGAGGCCGTAGTATTCGAGAATACCACGAAAGAACTCAAAAGTGGGAAGACCAAAGCCACAGTAGAAGAAAGAGGTGAAGACGACAATCTCACCAGTGTTTGGGGTGGGGAACTCTTCACCGGCCGTAGGACGTCAGCCGATGATTTCCTTAGGTGGAAGAACTCCATTCTTCACCATCTCCTAGAGGGTGGATTCCTTCACATCTGAGGTCGCCCATTGCTCAAAGGGGATTTCTTTCTTTCCCGCCATGGATGCAATCAGAGGGAGAGTGGATCTGGTGCGAAAGATGGGGTTTTTCTTTGAGGAAGTATGAGAAGCTGGATGCGGATGGTAAGCTACGGTGGAGCTTGGATTTCTGGATGGATGGGTTTGAGTGAGCACGAGTTTAGGGTTTCTGCGAAGAACCTGTGAATAGGAGCGCGAAAGAGGAATTTTGGGAAGATAAAGTGGCGGGGATGACCTCGATACTTCGATACAGACTTAGGGTTTTGTTAAGCTTTCTCGTGAGTGGGCCGAGCCCATGAGAGACTTGTAGCCGAACTAAGGTGTGGCCTGACGCGTGTCCTTAGGGACTTAAGTGGATGGACTTAAGCAGATTTGCCCTGGGAATATGCTCGTGTCTAATTGCCCAATACTTTTAAAATCCTTTCATACCACGGTTTGCGCAATTCCATGAGGAGTTGGCACGATGCAACTTGAAAGGTGACTAACAGTTAAGCTTTTCATGGATGTCCTAATGACAGGGACTATTTGGTTTTTTAAAGCATTTGACTAAATGATTATGTCAATGCTATTTTGCCACCTTGGTGAGCTCTTTTTGATTAAGACCAATACTATGGCAGGAGCTATTTAATATTTTGGTCATATTTTTCAGATAACTGAAAAATTTATGTTGAATTTAATAACTCAGTTTATTCACCCATGAGGGTTGATTGAGTTATTTGTTCCGAGATGACTCGGGAAAATTGACTCAGATAAGCATGAGCTTGCCGAGTGATTGGATTCATTATACACTATGCCTTAATTATTAGGTTATGTGTTATATGATTTTCTATAAACGTTTTTAGCTTGAGCTAGGCGTTTATGTAAGTTCTTCACTATATGCTTAGTTTATTTTTTTAACTAACCATATAGTCGGGGGCTACACCTAATTAGGTGCATCAGGAGATGCACCTAGGTTTTCATTTTTGAGAATTTTTGAGATGTTCTTTAGCCCTTCACAGTCTTTTTATCAGATGATGAAGTACTCGGGAGACTCAGGCAGAGATGATGGAACCACTCAGCACCAAAAGCACTCGGCCAAGGAGTCATTTGGTTGTGCGTTGTTTTAGTTCAAGGCAAAGTTATCTCGTTGACTGTGAAGGTCTCGGGGGCTACTGTGGAGATTATGGCAATCGGATACCTTCATGGCTAGCTGTCCGACTAGTAATAGGGATAGGTTACGCCTAAGGATTATGTAAATAGGCTATGACTTGGGTGTTACGTTGCCGATGAGATAAGGCAACGGCTCATAGTCATAGTTTGGTAAGATTGAGGAGACCGACGTAGAATATGATAGGGTTTCCGACTTGTAAGCCCACCCTCCAAGACTATATAAGGGGGGTAAGGGGTGTCCCTTGAGGGATATGTGATGTGAGATACGAGATCAAGAGATCAATATAAACACTCGACAGATCAAATCCCCGAAATAGGAGTAGGGTATTACCTCACGAGAGGGCCTGAACCTGTCTAAACCCTTTTTTCCACTTAACCCATCATGTTTAGCGAACTTGACTGCACCCCCAATTTCTATTGCCGAAACCAAGTTTCGACACCTTAGTTAACCAATAACTAGTTCTTCCCATGCCCTAATACACGGGATCTCCGGTCGCATAGGTTGGGTTACCACTATATCAACTTATATGGGTCTCAACCCCATCTCCCTCGATGCACTATCTATCACATTCCATGATAGCCCTTTCATAAAGAGATCTGCCAGGTTTTTGCCTGTTTGAATATAAGTCACACTTATCACTCTGGAGTTTCTCAACTTCTTGACAGATTTCAAATGTCTCTTAACATGTCTTGATGACTTCACATTATCCTTAGCACTGTTCACTTTGACTATCACAGTTTGATTGTCACAGTTCATTAGGTTAGCCGACACTGGTTTTTCAACCACAGGCAACTCCACCAAGAGCTCACACAGCCATTCAGCCTCAATTGTAGTTGTATGAGACTCGTCAATATAGTCTGTTTGCAAGACCTCCATGATGTTGCATCACCTCCTAGAGTAAATACATACCCACTCGTGGTATAAAGCCCATCAACATCTGATATCTAGTTTGAATCATTATATCCCTCAAGCTTAGCAGGGTGCCCAAAATAGTGAATTTCATAACTCATTGTACCTTTCAAGTAGCGCAACACCCTCTCAAGAACATGCCAGTGATCACTACCTGGGTTGGACATGAACCTACTCAATTTGCTCAGAGCAAAAGAGATGTCGGGTCTTGTTGCACTAGCTAGGTACATGAGTGAACCAATAATTTGTGAATATCTTAATTGATCTGTAGAAATTTTCTTGTTCTTTCGAAGTATCACACTAGGATCATAAGGAGTTGAAGAAGACTTGCTTTCCATATATCCAAATCGACTCAAGACCTTCTCCACATAATGAGATTGTGAAAGAGTAATTTCATTCTCATACTTAACCAATTTGAT
The DNA here is from genome assembly GCA_019925245.2 of Oryza australiensis. Lineage (NCBI taxonomy): Eukaryota > Viridiplantae > Streptophyta > Magnoliopsida > Poales > Poaceae > Oryza > Oryza australiensis. The sequence goes on from JAIFGZ020000436.1 coordinate 3,835,993, forward strand.
GTCCAGAATCACATCGACCTCTCCCAGATCCTTCATATCAAAATTTTTTGATAAGAAGGACTTGACATCATTGATCACATCAATGCTTGTGCCAAAGATAAGAATGCCATCCACATATAGGCACAAAATAACTCCTTCACCCCCACCATAGCGATAGTACACACATCTATCAGCCTCATTAATGACAAATCTGGTAGAAGTTAAAGTTCTGTCAAACTTTTCATGCTATTGCTTAGGTGCTTGTTTCAGGCCATACAGGGATTTTAATAATTCGCACACCTTGCTTTTGTTGACCTTTCACTATAAACCCATCAGGCTGATCCATATAGATCTCCTCATCCAACTCTCCGTTAAAGAAAGCTATCTTAACGTCTATCTGATCGATGATCAGACCATATGAGGCTGCCAAAGAAAGTAATGTTCGAATTGTGGTCATTCTAGCAACAGGTGAGTATGTATGAAAGAAGTATTCTCCTTCCTTTTGTGTATATCCTTTAGCCACAAGCTGAGCCTTACCATCCGGCCTAAGCTTCTTCTTGAACACCCATTTACAACCCACTGGTTTACACCCATAGGGTCATTCTGTGAGCTCCCATGTTCCATTGGATAGAATTGAGTCCATTTCACTTTGGACAGCTTCTTCCCAATCATCTACATCATGAGATGTGTATGCCTTAGTGATAGTTGTGAGAGTATCATCCACAAAGTATACAGTGAAGTCATCACCAAAGGATTTTGCAATCCTTGATCTCTTACTCCTTCTAGGAGCTGGTTCACTGTCATCCTTCTCAGGAACTGTCTCAAGCTCATCAGACGGTTCAGAAGACTCAACAGGATGTAGAGGTTCAGGAGTAATCTTAGATGACAATCTAGAAGTTCTAAGCATATCTTTCATAGGAAATATATTCTCAAAAAATGTAGCATCACGAGATTCCATAATAGTATCAACATGCATATCAGGTACATCAGATTTAACTACTAGAAATCTATAAGCTATACTCCGCTGAGCATATCCTAAAAAGACACAATCCACTGTTTTAGGTCCCAGCTTATGCTTCTTGGTAATTGGCACATTTACCTTTGCCAAACAACCCCATGTGCGTAAGTAAGACAATGATGGTTTTCTCCCAATCCACATTTCAAATGACGTTTGATCCTTATTCCTATTTGGAACTCTATTTAGGACATGACACGTAGTCAACAAGGCCTCCCCCCACCATGCCTTAGATAAACCAGCAGTGTTTAATATGGCGTTAACCAACTCAGTCATCGTGCGATTTTTCCTCTCGGCAATCCTGTTTGACTCGGGTGAATAGGGAGGTGTCCTCTCATGAATAATGCCATGTTCCTCACAAAATTCTTCAAACATATTAGAGAAAAACTTGCCATCACGATCTGACCTAAAACATTTAATCTTTCTTTCTAGTTGGTTTTCAACCTCTGCTTTACAGATTTTAAAATAGTTTAATGCCTCATCGTTAGTTTGTAGTAAGAAAGCATAGCAAAAACGAGTAGCATCATCAATCAATGTCATAAAATATTTCTTTCCACCTTTTGTCAACACACCATTCATCTCGTAGAGATCAGAATGTATGAGTTCTAGAGGTACCAAATTCCTCTCCTCAGCCATCTTGTATAGTTTTCGTGGTTGCTTAGATTGCACACAACTATGGCATTTAGAACCTTTGGCAATGGTGAAATTCGGAATTAAACGCATGCTGGATAGCCGAGACATTAAGCCAAAGTTCACATGGCATAAACGAGAATGCCAAACACTTATATCATCACTAATATAACCACAAATATGATTTACTGACTTATTGCTAAAATCTGATAGGGAAAATGGAACAAGCCTCCGCATTCATAGCCTTTACCAATAAACTGTCCATGTTTAGACACTACTAATTTATTGGACTCTAAGACTAACTTAAAACCGTCCTTCAAAAGTAGGGAGCCACTAACTATGTTCTTATTGATGGAGGGGATATGTTGCATGTTCTTTAGCTGCACGATCTTTTCCGAAGTAAACTTCAGATCTACCGTACCAGCACCATGAACAGCCGCATGTCACCCGTTTCCCATCATCACTGAGCCTTGGGCACCCTGATAAGAAGAAAACATAGATATGTCAACACACACATGGACATTGGCTCCAGTATCAAACCACCAACTCATAGATTGAAAAACTGAAAGTACAGTAGGTAAATTACCATACCCATCACCCATGGTCACTGTGTTAACAGTGTTTGATGCGCTATCAACTCTCTTCCTTTTGCGATCTGCACGGTCTGGGCAATCTTTGGAGAAGTGCCCCAGCTCTTCGCATGTGAAGCAGGTCAACTCAGATTTATTCTTCTTCTTCTTCAAGGCAGTACTCTTCACACTCTTGTGAATTTTCTGGTTCTTCCCTTTGTTCTTGCCCTGTGGGAATTTCTGGACAACATTGGCTTTGAACTGGCCTCTTCTCCTTTCTTAGAAGTATCCTTAGCCCGAGCCTTCTCTTCTACATCTAGAGACGCTATCAGATTTTCAACTGATATCTACTGTCTCTTGTGTTTCAGAGCAGTGGCGAAAGCTCTCTAAGACGGATGAAGCTGTGCAATTATGCACCTAGCCACAAACTTGTCAGGCAAATAACACTTCAGGAGTTCGAGTTCCTGGACAATGCACTATACCTCATGTGCCTGTTCCACCACAGATCGGTTGTTCACCATCCTGTAGTCATGGAAGCTCTCCATGGTGTACAGTTCACTGCCTGCATCTGATGCATCATACTTAGCAACTAGTGCATCCCACAGCTCTTTGGCATCTGTCATGTGTATGTACACATCGCACAGACGATCAGTGAGCATGCCAAGAATGCATCCTACGAAGAGATTGTTGGCATCCGAGAACTTCTGATCATCAGCAGAAAGCTCCCCTTCAGGTTTGCCAAGTCTCACTTCCCACACATTCATAGCAGTAAGCTAGAGACGGACATTTGCTTGCCATCTTTTGAAGTGCACACCAGAAAACTTTTCTGGCCTCAGTGCATCAGCAAAACCAGCCATAGTAAATTGAATAGATTGCCTATAATAAGGTTTTTGGATTGTTGACAAAATAGGCAATTATTTAATTAAATTCTGAATTAAATAGATCAAAACTGTTATAGAAACTAGCAAGAACAGATATAACATACTAGCACAAATAAAAGTAACAGCCATGATCAAAATAACTAGAGACGCGTACCAAGCGTATGCAAACTTAGGTACTACAGGAACTCACCGCGAACGTAGACGACGAAGGCGTTCACGTCAAGCCGATGCAGCAGGAAGACGCGCCAAATCGAATTGAGCAGTCGCGCAGAGCGCTTCCCAAAAACCTTATTCGTCCTCTCCCGATGCAAGATCACAAGGATGACGGTTCCGGAGACCTGCTCTCCCGGTTGTAGGTGCACACCGACGACGGGATTAGGGCAGACTACAACGACAGCACAACAGTGAGAAATGTGGCAAAACTTAGACTAGATTGATTCCAGACGACTGCGCGTAGGCAAATATATAGCCCCGAATAAAGGCAGCACCTGTAGCGGATTCGGTTAGGATTCTGTTGCATATCCGGATAGGACTTTCCAACTTAACCCGATTCGTATCCGATTAGGACTCTCCAAAAATTCGCCTGAGAACAATTGTCATTTTGTCCAAAAAATTAAAACAAGCAAGCAAGTATGCGAATCATGGCCCCGGCCCAGCCCGGCACGACGAGCGAGTGCGCGCGTGTGGTTTTTCCTTCCCCTTCCTCATCCATGGCTTTGGAAGGAGGAGGAAAGTCCCACTATTTAAGTTGGACAACACCACTCCAAACTAGCAAGGTGGTACTAAAATTTTCTATCTTGCCATGCTATACATGGGCCTCATTGGGCTTTTGAGATTTATTTCAGGAATTAATTGAATTACACTTTGGCTAGGCCCATTAATTCCAACAGATCCCTGACTCCGTCCCCGCCCCGCCCGGCCACCCCGCCTTGGACGAGCACCGCGCAACCAACTAGCTTCTCGCAGGCGTCACAGCCTCATAGGGTTGTAAATGAAATGTCACAGAGACCACATTGACAAAAAGTACAAGTCTTTGGTGTTTTTTGCAAATAAAAATAAAGAGAGGTAAGAGTGGGCTGATCTGGCGTCCACCTCAGCGCCGCGTCACTCATTTTGAATATGTGTCTTGTTTTGGCCTTAGTTTGCACGGACCATGCAAGTTGTTGGACTGAAAGAAACACTTTGCAAGTTGTTGTATCTATTTGAACTCACCAGACAAATTCGTGTATGACACACATAATTTATTCTTATTTCAAATAGCCACTTGAGAAACCATGTTGACCAGTAATTTGACATACCAAGCATATGGCTACAAAGATAGGAGAGGCAAATTTTATACTAAAATGTCGATGCTTGATTAGAAAATTGTGTGAGATAACTCCAGATCAAGTCGGTCTAATCACAACTACATGGACGGTTGACCGATGTTTCAATGCCAGTCCAACCGCAACTATTTGGACGGTCTGACCGAATACATGAATGGTTTGACCGTAGCTCGGATGCCGGCCTGACCGAGGATTGCAGCCCACAGTATGTAGCTGGGAGGCATGAGCTTAAATTTGACTATATTGCTGAATTTATCCTATGAAATTCGGCTGATATGTTATGAATTCAAGTTACCAATTTGAGTATTCCACTAGTTGAATATTTGAAAGATTTAAGCGAGATGGTTGATTAGAGAAGATATGTTGGATAGTTCGGTGGTAAGAATTTAAATGCACTTTCTTCAATAGAGAGTTACTTGCCAAACCATAGATTTAGTGCTTTTAAGATATATGTTTAGAAACTGATCAATCCAAGATTGTTATGGATAAAGTGTTTCAAGGCATTTGTGGAATACGATTCAGTTTAGCCAGGTTGAGCAAGGTGATTTCACCAGTACAGATCCCCACATCTGTGATGGGCCCAAATAAGCCTGGAGTACTTGGGCCGTCAGAACGAAATCATCTCAATCGGGCCTGAATTTGCATCGTTGTAGATGTACTCGTACAGTCCCAAGTACATATAGCCCGTTACCGATGACACTCATCCGTGACGGGCTCAGATGTACGCCCGATTGAAATGACCTAGGATATCTCAATCGGGCCCTCATACCGAGCCCGTCAGAGATGAGATTCATCGATGACTGGATAAAAATATGGCCCGATTGAGATGACTTTATAGCCCGTCACCGATGACTCGTATCGATTTCGGGCTTTGATTGATGCCCGTTAGAGATGTCTGTGCACCCGTTACAGATGTCGTTTAACTGGCCCGATTGAGATATAGTTCGGACACACTATAAATGTACCAGTAACCGCTGTCTGAATTCATCCCACTGTTCACTTTTTTGGTGGGAGGTTGAAGGGGGCAAATTTTTGTTATTTTTTTAAAAGAAAAATAGGAAAATATTTGAAGTAAGTATAAAGGTGGTAATATTTTTTTAATTTAGTAGTATGATAAGTAATGTTTTGTTAAATTTTGTAGCAATGGATCGAAGTTGGATGAATGCGACAACTTTGAAGCGTCATTGCAAGGAGTATAGAGATGGCATTTTAAGTTTTATGAACGTCGCGAGGAGGATAGGAGAAGAAGAAATAGCAAATACATGTCCTGTCCATGTAAAGATTGCAAGAATGAGATTATGTTTAGCGGAGAGGAGGTACACTCTCACTTGATACAACGGGGATTCATGAAGGACTACACATGTTGGGTGAAGCAAGGAGAGACAGAATCAGGTAATGGTGTAGCTGCAGATAGCATCGGTGCCGATAATCATGAAGATGAAGATGAGCGTGACATGTTTATTCCATCTCCATTGGGCGGTGAAATGGTTGATGTGGATCCTGATATGCTGCAAGAGATGTTACGTGATGTTGAGGAGCAAGCTCACAACGAGAGAGATTCGATAAAGTTCAGCCGGTTGGTCAGTGACTCTGAGACACCTCTTTACGTCGGATGCAAGGCAAAGCACACAAAATTGTCAGCTACCTTGGACCTAATAAAGCTGCAGGCAAGTAGTGGATGGACAGACAAAAGTTTTACATAACTTTTGGGAATATTGAAGGTCATGCTTCCTGAAGAGAACACATTGCCCGAGACGACATATGAAGCAAAGCAGGTTCTGTGTCCCCTAGGGTTAGCGTCCGTAGAATTCACGCTTGTCCAAACGACTTCATATTATACCACAAGCAATATGCGGACCTAGAATCTTGTCCTCTGTGTAAGGCTTCTCGATACAAGCAAAAGAAAAGTGCGGGGGAGGGAAAGAAGTCAAAGCGGGGTGGTCCGGTGAAGGTTGTGTGGTATTTACCTATCATTGATCGCTTCAAGAGAATATTTGTCAACCCAAAGAAAGCAAAGTTAGTGCGGTGTCATATCGAAGAGAGAACGAACATGGTTTGCTAAGGCACCCTACGGATTCGATTCAATGGAGGAATATTGATCGAAAGTACAAAGGCTTTACTGCCGATCCCAGAAACATGAGGATATGTCTGTGTACGGATGGCATGAATCCTTTTGGAGATATGAGCAGTTCTCACAACACTTGGCCCGTCCTTATTACGAACTATAACCTCCCGCCATGGTTGTGCTTCAAAAGGAAATATATTATGTTGTGCATGTTAATCCAAGGTCCAACAACCGGGCAATGATATCGATGTATTCTTGGAGCCTGTTATCGATGATCTTGAGATTCTTTGGAAAGAAGGCGTGGACTTGGGATGCATATGGTCAGGAGAACTTCAAGCTATGAGTTCTACTGTTCTGCACCATTAATGACTATCCCGTACTGGGCAATCTTTCAGGACAAACCGTGAAAGGAAAGAAGGCCTGCTCCGACTGTATAGAACATACACACAGCAGGTGGCTGAAGAAATCCAGAAAGATGGTTTACATGGGTCATAGGAGATGGCTCCCGCTACGCCACGCCTTTAGAAGAAAGAAGAAAATTTTCAACGGTAGGAGAGAACTTGGAACTGCTCCCAAGGATTTGTCTGGAGAAGAGGTCCATGACATGATCAAAGACATAACTAATGAGTTTGGGAAGAAAAGAAAACGTGGCAAAGAAAATGATAAGGGTATATGGAAGAAAAAATCCATATTTTGGCGGCTACCATACTGGAAAGACCTTGAGGTCCGGCATTGCATTGATCTAATGCACGTAGAGAAGAACATTTGCGATAGTTTGCTGGGGCTACTGCTTAATATGCCTGGAAAGACAAAGGACGGCTTGAATGCTCGCCTAGATCTGCAGGAATTGAACATTCGCAGTGAGCTTCAGCCTGTTACGGATGAAAAGACAGGAAGAGTGTACCTTCCACCAGCATGCCACACATTGTCGAAGAATGAGAAGATCGCAATGATGTCATGCCTGTCTGATATCAAAGTTCCTTCGGGTTATTCAGCAAGGATCAGTAAATACGTTAAATTGGAGGATCTAAAAGTGGTTGGAATGAAGTCTCACAATTGCCACGTGCTGATCACACAGATCTTACCAGTTGCTATCAGATGTATTCTACCACCCAAAGTGCGTCACACAATCCAACGGCTTTGTGCCTTCTTTAATGCAATCGGCCAGAAGATTATAGATCTCGAAGATCTAAATCAGATGCAGGCTGATATTGTCACCTGTGTCACTTGGAGATGTATTTTCCACTATCTTTCTTCGATATCATGGTGCATCTCCCTGTTCATCTAGTGAAGCAAACAAAAATATATGGCCCAGCTTTTCTAAGGGAGATGTACCCGTTCGAGAAGTACATGGGAGTTCTTAAGTGTACGTTCGAAATAGAGCAAAACCTGAGGGAAGCATCATTGAAGGGTACACGACGGAAGAGATTTCACAATAGGCATGCCATTGGTTGGAGACGACACCTTATCCAGGATGGGGCCTGAATGCAAGGAGTTGCACGGGTACTACATGAAGAGGACCAACGCAAAGAGGAAGCATAGAGAGACCTCCATGTTGGGCTACCACGATACTCAGCCGTTCCTCGGCCCTGCTGGCTTCATCGTCGTAGACTTCAAAGATCTATGGGACCTCTACAGGGTGCGAGCGATCGACGCCAACCTCCTTAAGTGCTACTCCTTGTAAGTATTTATGGGTATGAGATATGATAATAATTGTCCATATCTTACGCTAACCCGGACTTTGGTCTTGCTTTTAGGTTAACCTGGAAGCATGTCCAAAAAAATCACCCTTTGTTGCCTTTCTCGATCTAGCTATCGTCAACGAGACAAATATGTAAAACGATCGAGCCAACATGGTGGAATATATCAAGGACTGTTTATATGCCCGTCAAGACAAGGACTTTATTATGTGTGCCTACAATCAACAGTAAGCGTGTACCCTACTTAGAATCAAATGTGCGACTTATATAGCTCAAGTATTTACCTTGCAATTTAATAATGTCGCAGGAGTCATTGGACTCTTCTGGTAATAACGCCGAAGTGGAGTTTGGTATACTACCTTAACTCCAATATCAAGCCAAAAATATACAACTGGTCTGGCATCGAAGCTGTCTTGAACGAGGCATGGGACCTATACGTGGCAAAAGGCGGGAGGCATAAGGATGGGCATCCCAAACTCGGTCACAAAAAATACTTCCCAATTAAACAACAAGTGGGTGACCAGTGTGGGTTCCACGTCTGCCATAACATGCGGACCTTAGCGGACAAGGTGACATTGCTCGACCTTGAGGTGTGTGATACAATTGTTTATATACATAGGACGACAACTTTCCAAGTAGGTGGACTAACTTGGTGCCTCACATGCAGGATAAACTATAAAACATTCCGGATAACAACTTTGATATCATTAGAGAGGAGATAGTACAATTCATACTAGATGATATATTGTCTCCGAAAGGAATGTTTAGAGCAAAGTCCTAGATAGCTCGATCGACTCTGAATGGTAAAACATTTGCTATGCTTTTGCGACAAACATTTGATTTTTGTAAATATTCTTTGTAATACAATTCTGTATGTTGTTTCTGTATATACTTGCTTTTCTACGTAATACAGTTTTGCATGTTTTGATGCATGTCGATGGTTTGGAGAGCAAAAAATGAATGCGAATGACCATCGCACTTGTTCTTTTTTGGGAACTACACTTGTTTTTTTGGAAAAAAAACAGCTAACTATACTTGTTCTTTTTTTGGGAACTACATTTGTTCTTTTTGGAAAAATCAGCCATCTACACTTGTTATTTTATTGGGGGCAGTATACTTGTCCTTTTTTATTAGAAAAGGCCATCTACACTTGTTTTTTGGAAACTACACTTGTTCTTTTTTGGGAAAATAAATCCATCTACACTTTTTCTTTTTTTGGGTCAGTACATTTGTTATTTTGTTGTGGCTGTGGCTGTGAATAAAATATGTGAATGAATTGGCTGTCGCTGTGGCTGTGGCTGTGGCTGTGATGAATATATATGTGAATAGTTGTGGCTGTGGTTGTGATGAATATATATATATGTGAATGGATATGGCTATGGTTGTGGCTGTGATGAATATATATGTGAATGGATCAACTTGCTGCTGTGGCTGTGATGAATATATGTGTGAATGGATCAACTTGGTTGTGGCTGTGATGAATATATATGTGGCTAGGCCTTAGAATGGCTGGGGCTGGGGATTGGGGACTGGAATGGCTGGGCTGTGATGTTATATATCTGTCATTTTTTGCAGCGGGCATAGCTAGCAAAGGCCTGAGGCTAGCCAAAAAAACAAATTTTATTTTTTTATAATAAACTCATCCCTGACGGACATTCTAAAAAAGCCCGATAAAGATAGGACATTCGTAACGGGCTCAACCTAACAGCCTGATAGAGATAGGGCTCATCCGTGACGGGCTCAGTACTACAGCCTGTTAGAGATATGTCATCCGTGACGGGCAACAAACCAGGACAATATTTGACTCCTTGGTTGGTCAACCCTATCGGTGACGGCCTAGTAATTGCGGCCCGTTAGAGATGTGTTGTCATCCGTGATAGGCTTAGAACTAGGCCCGATTGAGATGTTTCATCCGTGACGGCGCTCAAAATGTCACAAAGACGATTTTCGTTCGGATTAAAAATCATTTAATAAATTATTTCCTAGAAAATAAATAAAATGAAAAACAAAGTAAATCAAGTAAAACTACTAAGGAAATTAAATTTACCTTTAAAAATCATGGCTGGAAATGTTTTTGAAATATTCTCCATGCCCTAAAATACTCTCTGAAATTTTCCGTGAATTTTTGGAGCTCCAGAAATAATTTTAATAACACAAAGAACACTTCAATAATTATTTAAATAAATAAATTAATCTTTAAATGAGTTGGAGATATTTTTATTAAATACCTTGGGTGTCCATCTATTTTTAGGAATTTTCCTAGAATTATTTGAGCCCTCGAAGTATTTATAGAAAATTAAAGATCATTTATGGATTAATTTGAATGAAAAACAAATTTAAATCCATTCCTGTTCTTGGGCCGCCGCTGGCCCACTCCCTCTAGAAAGTCTATTTATCCTCCCTGGTCTGGCCCAACTCACCGACCCGCTCCTTGCGTAAAGTCCGTTTTTCGTCCCCTGCTGGCCTCTCTCCTCACTAACGTGCGGGCCCCCTCCTCGCCCTCTCCTCTCTACCCGAGCCACCGACAGGTGGCCCCACTTGTCGGGGTCGTCCCCTTCCTCCCGCCCGCATCCTTCGGCCGTCGCCACCATTTTCGCGCCTGCGCCACCGCATTTCCCTGCCGAGCCCACGCCCCTCGCTCGTGCCGCACCTTCGCAACCGCTCGTCGCTGCTTTTCCCGCTCGTGTCGCGCCTGCTCAACCGGCCGACGTCGATTTTCCCGCCGTCGCCAAAACCACCGCCGGTCGAACCACCCCGTCGCAAAATCCGCCGCATCCCGGCCGGATTCCCATGCCCCGAGGCTATATAAAGCACCCCAAGGCTTAGCTCTCCGTTTCCCCTCTACCGCCCAAGCTCCTCATGCCCGCATTCGCACTCACCGCGCACGGCCTTGCTCCGTCGCTCGTCGTCGCTACTCCGGTCGTGCGCCACGGCCGCTCCAAGCCCCACCGCCGCACGTCGAGGCCGCTGCCACCTTCCCCGCACCACACCGAACCCCGGCCGCCACCTCCCGCCCATGGGGCATTGCCGGATTGCCCCACCGCCGTGATCCTGAGCTGCCGCCGCTCGTTGCCACCCTCGGCCGCCAATTTCGGTCGCCACGCCGCTTCCCGAGCCAAGCCGTCCCTTCCTCCGGCTCCGCCGTGCCCTTTCGCTCCTCGGCCACACCTCAGCCACCGCCGGAAGCCGTCGTAGCGTCGTGTCGCCGTGCGTCCCGAACGCCGGCCATCGCCTCCGCTCTCTGACGCTCGTCACGCCGCCTCTCCCCGCCATTGCGCGCCCGGTAAGGCCCCTCTCTCCTTTCACGCATCCCCTTCGCTGCTCTCCGCCGATCGCCATCGCGCCGATGGCCGCCGCCGGCGACCACCGGGGCGCGCGCGCCGCCGTGCTGCTTGGTTGGCCGACCGCTGCTCGCCCTGAGTCTTTTCCTTTGTAAAAATAATTAAATAGTACGCAATAAATCGTTTTAATTTCCAGAATTCATTTAAATGGTTCAAAACTTCTAAAATTCATATTTAATTCATACGAAATTAAAATTGGGCCATTCAAATTGTAAAATTTATCTAAAATTAAGCTCTACATGTTTGTTTACTTTTTATGTACTGTTATTTGGTTTTTATTAGGGGTTTTTTCTCGTTCTGTATGCAGCATGTAGATTTTGCCGTTTCTGGAGTTCGCGCTCACGAGGAAAAGAGTCCAGAAGTTTGTTCGAAGACGTAAGGCAAGTCACAATTCCCTTGAAGCATATTGATCCTATTTTTATAAATATTTTACGTTTGTAAATAAAATTACATTGCTTTGCTAATTACATAGAATGATGGAATACATATCTGCTTATTTGTGCCTTATTTACTTGATATTCGTTCTTTGTTAAACTGAGGTGATAACTTGACTAGCTTTAGTTACTGATATTGATTTTAGCTAGAATTATATACTTAGCCATGCTTAATTACCACTAGCTCACTAAATGGGATAATTACACTATTTTATTCTAGTCTGTGATGAGCTGCAAGCTCGAAACACCTGGCCATGTCTTATCAGTCATAATTATCTGAACTAAAATATGACTTAATGGGTGCATGGTTTTGGATGGTCGCACCCATGGCAATTAAGGACCGGTTCATGGAAACCCTGGAAGAATTACAGCGCTTACCACAAGCAAGAATGGGTAACTGCTTGACTCGTAGTATAGCTTTCCTTTGGCCGACGTACCCTAGTGAGAGTGGGCGTGATGGAGTTGGGTCGGCCCCGGTTTTACGGGTTGATTGGCTTCAGGATTCACCGTGGCATGCGGGGGCTGCCCATTACCCTTAGGGGAGTGAGGGCGAAACCTTGGTGTGGTATCGCTTGGTTAGGGGGACTTATGCGAAAGGTCTTGTCACGATTTCCCCCTTTACAGTATTATGGTGGTATTTCGGGGCATAGTAACATGGGTGGAATCGTGTCTTGTGGGTAAAGTTGTGCACCTTTGATCAAAGTAAAACTATTCGAATAGTTGTGCCCATGGTTATGGGCGATCAACCAAATTCACTATGATTAGTCTCACACCATTTAATAATTTGATTTAATGGAATTGGTTTAGTTCAGGTGGAATGGTTGGGCCTGTTCAACATGGGGATAACGTTGTTTAGTGAAAGATTAATATTGCCTTAATTACTCAACTGTTTTACCGTTTTAAACAATTAAATGTTTGTAAACCGCATTATGCAAAATAGCCCCAAGCCACTCTTGTCTCCCCTTGCACGTCTGCATTTCACGGTGTGGCTTGTTGAGTACGGTGGTTGTAGTCAGTCTTACGATTTTTCCCCCTTTCAGAAGTGTAGTGCTTCTGAGTTGAAGATGGATTTGTAAGACTAAGGCTTAGACCCCAGTTGAGTTTGCCTATGGAGTGGAGCTGAAGCCTCGCTAGTGTCTTCTTTCTTTTCCGCTGCACCTTTTGGGTGTGAGGACTAAGAGCCTCTTCAGTAATTATTTTTATTTTACGTTTGTTTCTACGTTTGGATCTGTATATTAATTTGTCATTTTATGTAACCTGGTTGATTCCTGGACAGGGATTTAATACATAAAATAGTCAGGAAATTTGGGATGAATTTTCGGGCGTGACACAACACCCCTGGTTTGACTTTTAAACTCATCTGTGACGGGCATTTAATATGGCCCGATTAAGATAATGTGCATCTGTGACAGCCTTGTGCCCATTAGAGATATTTTCTCACATCGGTGACCTTTGCACAGTGACGTGGGTCCACCCCAATAGAGATGAGGGTTAATGCCCGTTAGAGATAGCCGATGCCGGTGTAGTGTTTATTTGTCAAAGTCTACAAGGTATTAATAATGATAAGGTGACTAGTAAATATTTGAAGGTGTTGGATAAGGCTAAAGAAAGAGAGGATGACCAACACCTATAATTGAAGTAAAATCGTTTTTAGTCTTAGACACTTGGAATGAAATGATGATTTTACTGATAGGGTCAAAGTGTAAAGTGCTCAGTGGGTAATCATCTGATTGGGAGTCTTTTATACCAAGTCGTGTGAATCATTTTTAAAAGATTACAAATTTGTTAGGATACTAAACGATTTGCTAGGCACTTAGAAGCCCGTATGGCCAATAGAGATTGCCGTTCTAAAACCATGTGTTTTGCTTTTGGCTCATACGTATGGCCAATAGAGATTATCGTTCTAAAACCATGTGTTCTATGCTTTTTGGCTCATAAGTTTTAAAAGACAGGGAGCATAGAGCATATGTTTATAACCAAATTTGATACCTAAGACAAAAATAAAAAAACACGACAATATTTGAAAAGAACCCGGGCCTTCTGTATGGAGCCGATCCGACCGGCGGCAGTTGGTCTGATTGGTAGCACAGGCACAGTCGGATCACAAGTATACAGTCAGTCACACCGGGAATCCTGCGTCCGAGAATTAAGACAGTTTGATAACGGGTCGAACTGATCGTATGGGCTGGGCCACACGCGATTTAGTCACCCGTTAGCCTCGTGTACTGTGGGCTAGTTTGCTACGGGCCTTGAACCCAATGAAGCATTTTAGCCCGACCAATTCTCTCTTCGGCCTTTGTACTTCGGCCCAGCATGGTGCAAACAGATTTGTAGAGCTGGCCCAAATTAATGGTACCTACGAAAAGTGGCCTAAAGCAGATTCCATTAGACTTCTCTTGAATATTTGGTTCTTTCCTTTGCTACCGACGATATATTTAGAAATTTCCTACGGAATCAATTTCTTTTTTCCTCTTTGTGATGGTTACGGAAGCATCTTTCCACTTTCATGAACAAAAATGTTAATGACTTGACTATGGCAGTTGAATACCCTCCGTTTCATCTTACAAATCATAACTTTTTTTATCAAACTTACTTAAATTTGATTAAATATATAGATAAAATTATCAACATCTATGCCATCAAATTAGTTTAACTAAACAAAAATATTTAGTATATTTTGATAATTTACTTTTTATTGAAAATATTGCTATATTTTTTATAAATTTAATCAAATTTAAAAAAAATTGAATAGAAAGCAATCATAGCAACTACGAAGTAATAACATTTTCATTGCTCATGCTAAGAAAACGCACAATTAGAATTGCATGGCAATTTGGCATTACTTTCTTATGACTTTACCATAACCCATGACTTATCATTAGCACATAAACAAACCGTTTGTGAAATTTTTTTCTCTTCCTCATCAATCCGTATAGATTGACCACTGGATATTTATATTTACTGTTAATTATTATTTTGATGATAAATGATATATATATATACATTGATAACCAGGGTTTCCTTTTCCGCGGAAACCGACGTGAAATCCGAGGTTTTCGCGCGTAACGCGGGTGTGCGATACGGCATCCATGCGGTTTCGTTTCAATAATTCCGCGTGAATTCAAAAAATTTGAAAAAATTCATTTTATCACAATATATATATTTTTTATAAAAAAATAAATTTCACGCGGTTAGCCGCGAAAACCACGGTATGTGGCGTGGTTTACATCGAATGATGACTGAAGCGGCGAGAAGCGACATGGTAAGAGCTAACGGAAAGGTGAACCCTGCTGATATCGAGGTATTCATCTCTCTCAACACAATGTTCCTTAATTCTTAATAGTTCAAAGGTGCTTAGAATGTGCGTTTATCCGTTAATCTATAATCTATCTATAATCTATAATCTATATGTATAACTATTTATAAAGCAAGTAGTGTTTCTACTCAAATTTTGTTTTGTCTAGCTATTTTGCAGAAAACTCCTCGAGTTTTTCCGAAATTAACCCATAGTCCGTCTGGCTATTTAAAAAAACCAGTTAAAGAAGAAAAATAGGTTATTTTATAGAAAACTCCTTAAGTGCTTATAAAATTAACCCGCAGTTCAAATGCTGAAAAAAAGAGGGCTTGGATGAAAAAAGACCTCCTGCATCCCTCTCTTCCGTTCCCATCCGCGCCGCGCCTGCGTTCCTCCCTCCCGTCACCGCTCGGAGCTCCCGCACCGTCGCCTGGACCTTTGCCCTCCACCTGCTTTTCTCCCTGTATCATCGTCTCGTTGTAATGTACGAGTATTTTGCTAGTATAGATTAATTTACGCGTTTATGTGAACTATGTTTTGGAAAAAGAATTGTTCACCCCAAGCGAAAGAAAAAAAAAAGAAACAAAACCGGATGCACACTTGTCGTGTCGGTCCCACTCTGGATTCCCCAAAACTAGGTGGGCCCCACATGTCACGGTCACGGACTCTACGCGTGCACTGGATATAATATCCCAGGGGTGGGGGTGCCCAATTGCCCATCAATTGCGACTCCAGAACCTTCTCCGCTTCCTATCTTCTTCTTCCTTGTGCATCCCTAACCCTTGTTCATCTTCTTCTTCCTCTCGCCGTCGTCGAGTGGTTGCGTGCGCTGCGAGCTGAGAGAGAGAGAGAGAGACGCGGAGAGATGGCCGGGATTGGTCCGATCAGGCAGGACTGGGAGCCGGTGGTGGTGCGGAAGAAGGCGCCCACAGCCGCCGCCAAGAAGGATGAGAAGGCCGTCAACGCCGCCCGCCGCTCCGGCGCCGAGATCGAGACCATGAAGAAGTGTGCGTGCCTCCTCCGCCCCCTGCCCTGAAAACCTTTTCTTTTCTTTTGATTCGATTCGCCTTTTCTCTCTATCTCCTTTTCTTGCAATCGAGGGTTTTTTATGCGATGTTTCTTCTGGATTTGTTCGATCCCTACCGCTTTGATGTAGAGGGGATCGATCGATTCGGTGTGGGTAGTTTGTTTCGTTCCGTGTTGATTTTTTTGTAGGTTTTAGGTTTTTGGGCTTACTGATGGACTCTTTATGGAAAAAAAGATTTTTTTTGGGAGGCGTAGTTGATGTCTGATTTTGAGGGTTTTATTCGATCTATTTGTTGCTCTTGTTGTGCCTTCTTCAAAGATCCTTCTTTTATTTGTTGTTCTTGTTGTGCCTTCTTCAAAGATCCTTTCTGTTCTTCTATTCTGGCCTTCGCTTAAATATTGATTTTTTTTGTTGATCTATGCACAGATAACGCTGGAACGAACAAGGCCGCTTCCAGTGGCACATCCCTTAACACCAAGCGGCTGGATGACGACACCGAGAGCCTTGCCCGTGAGTTATCTTCAAGCCCGTATCATCTTATTTGTTAACAGCAACTTCGCTTATTTATCCTAAAAGTTATACGATCGTAGAAAAAACCCAGTCTGATAGTTCTTTTTTTCTAGTTGAGATGCTATGATGGATCAATGCCCTTTTTTTTGGCACAAGGCCAATTCTTTATAAACTAGGTTAGATTTTACCGGATGCCACGTTTGTTCTGACGAGAGGATTTGTCACAAATGAGTGATAACAAATCTCTCGCAACTAGCCTTCATTATGTTTGTATAATAACTATGTATCACTGAGTTTCAATTTCTCTTCTTAGGTTATTGGTCACATGACATAGTTATATGCCAAGCATATGACTTGCATAGATATGGAGTCTAGTTTTATAGCTCCTAAATGCTTCTACCTCATTGATGGCCTGATCGAAGTGCACATTTGCACTTCATGACAATCTTGCTTCAAGTTGCTTAAATTCTTCCATGGTTATTTCACAGTTGTTGGATTCCATTAGTTTCAATTTTCTGTGAACAGTGAGCATCATATTACTAAGATGGCCTTTGACATTTGTTATTCAAATTCTTGCTGCATAGTACTGAAAGGACCTGTGTTTTGTTGATACATCCTTTTATGATCGTCTTTGTGGATGCTGTGAAGCTTCACAAGCAGTATATCTGTGTCTGTGCGAGCACTATGCATGAATGGTCAAACTGGAACTGGGAACTTAATATTTGTATTCATCTCCATATTGTGCATATCAAGATCCCCTAGTTGGTACATCACTAGATATTTTTCCATACACATTATTTGTTCTTGCTAACATTTTTTCATGGTAGAATATTGGGCAGCTCTAGTTTGTATCAACAAGACGCACCTGAATTCTATTTTAATCTTTTACTATGTTATATTGGAAGATGACCACTAAACACTGGGTCTGATATATACCTCTGTTGCTGGTGGGCTCCAAAAAAGATTGTCACATAACTTGGAGTAATATATGATTGTATTGGGTGTGACATGTAATTGTATTGGGTGGGATAGGTCAGTACCACCACATTGAACGATGAGGGAGATGCTGACCTAGGGAACAGTAAACGGAATCATTCGATGTAAATCTTCAGTCATCATTACGCGGCCAGAAAATTTTCCAGTTATATCTTAAATTACCCATGAGATGGTGTTCCAGTTATATCTTACATGGCGCTATAAGGTCTCAACTTTACAAATCCGGGGCTTAACTTTAGATCCTAGCTGGGGCTCAACTTAGATCCTAACTTCTCTTATTCAAATGGTCTAGGATTCAAAGTTTGCAAATTCGAAGTGTTGAGTTGGGATGGCGCAAATTCCCAGTATCAATCACTGTGTCTGTAGCTTTGATGGTGCTGGTCTGCAGTAATCGAGCAGCTGGATGGAAGATAATCTTCTTAGCAATATCACAATTTTATTAAGCTCTATATTGATTTTCATATGCCACTGGCCTAAACAAGATTTATTTGATATGAACTTGTTTGCATCTTATGGGTGCAAAGCAATCGTCTGACCAAATGATGGAGCATTTTAGACATCCATCGGATATGATTGTCTGAAGGCAGGAATTTTTATTGTCTGTTCTTTGCTAAAAGTTGTTTTTGTACATGGAATTTCTTTGGATGGATCAGATCCTTGTATTGTTTCCAAATTTTATCCCCAAGAAAGCGTAAATTCAGTCTATTACATGGACTTGTCCTTTCATTATTTCGTGTTGTCTAATCCCTTGTGTGCTTCTCACCATATGCTAGATGAGCGTGTCTCAAGTGACCTGAAGAAAAACCTCATGCAAGCAAGGCTGGATAAGAAGATGACACAGGCACAGCTTGCTCAGGTGCCATCTCCAACCATACAATTTTAGAACTTCTAAGCATTACATTTTTGACCAGCTCCACTCGCACATGCAATAAACTAAAATATGGTGTGTTATGCAAACAGATGATCAATGAGAAGCCCCAGGTGATCCAGGAGTACGAATCAGGTAAAGCTATTCCCAACCAGCAGATCATCGGGAAGCTTGAGAGGGCTCTTGGAACTAAGCTGCGCGGCAAGAAATAATGTTCTACTCCAAGCCCTGAAGCATAGTTGGGAGCAGCCAAAGCTAATATGTTTGCAATACTACCTATGCTGGGTCTTTGGTACCATGCAGGATGTTTCTGTTGGTGCATGAGTGAATACTGAATAACTATTATGTTGTTGCAAACCTTTAATGCTGCCGCTCTTATGTGTCATAGTTCCTAGTGTGCAAGAGTTGTGCTGGACCCATAAAACTGACTTGATAACCTGCGTGGTTTATGCATGATGTTTATTAATGATCTCTTTGGCTGTTTTGCAATTTATATATTTTCATGCATGCTGTGCAAGTGACTGTCCTGTCCATGTGCGCCAATCGCCACAAGTAGTCGAAATCGTGTTCTCATTTTCTTGTGTTAAATGAACGAAATGACTGAAATATGGTGGTTCCAGTACATTTTTGGTCTTATATCGAATGCATGATTGTGGTCTTATATCGAATGCATGATTGAATATTTGTATGGTTTACCAACCTCGATGTTCTTTAATTTAGTAATAAAATTTAATTATTACTAGTAAATATATACGTACGTGTTGTAACGGGTGTCATTTTATTTTATCATAGTTGAATTATCATATAATTTTAATTTATATTTTTTTCTTTATGTCTTCACTTGGCCCCGAGTGTTCGTCTAGACGGGGAGGAAAGCAGACGGAGGCGAAGGTCCAGGTGGCGGCGCGGGAGTTCGAGCGATGACGGGAGGCGATGACGGGAGGAAGGGCGTGGCGTGGATGGAGACGGGAGAGAGGGGCGCAGGCGCGGCGCGGGAGCTTCGAGCAGCAACGGGAGGAGGGGGCGCAGACGTGGCGTGGATGGAGGGACGGGAGGAGGGACGCGGGGAGGAGGGTGTATGAGGTCTTTTCTTCCATCCAAGCCCTCCTTTCTTTTCAGCATTGGGCTGTGGATTAATTTTATAAACACTCACGACGACGGGAGGGAGGAGCGTGGCGCGGATGGGGACGGGAGGGAGAGGCGTAGGCGCGGCGTGGGAGCTTCGAGCAGCGACGGGAGGAGGAGGCGCAGGCGCGGCGTGGATGGGGACGGGAGTGAGGAACGCAAAGAGGGAGGGGCGTTTGAGGTCTTTTTTCCATCTAAGCTTTTCCTTTCTTTTCAGCATTTTCAGCATTGGAACTATGTGTTAATTTTATAAGTACTCAAGAGGTTTTGTATAAAATAGCCAGACGAACAAAAAAATTTGAGTAGAAACACTACTTGCTTTATTTATAGATAATAACTAGCAACTGTGCTCATGTGTTGCAAAGGGTGAAGTTGGGGCGTGCTCGCAGATGGGACGAAGGAAGGGCGTAGGCGCGGTGCGGCGTGGGAGCTCCGGCGGCGACGGGAGGGCGCGAGCACGGCGCGGGCGCGGCGTGGATGGGGACAGGAGGGAGGGGCGCATGAGGTCTTTTTTTCATCCAAGTCCTCCTTTCTTTTCAACGTTGGGACTGCGAGTTAATTTTATAAACTTTTAGGGGTTATTTGTAAAATAGTTAGGAAAACTGTGAGTTAATTTCATAAACACTCATGGGTTTTATGTAAAATAGCTAGGAGGATTACGGGTCAATTTTATAAACACTCAAGGGATTTTTTTATAAAACAGTCAGGCGGACAAAAAAATTGCGCACAAAAAAATTTAGGTGGAAACATTATTTGTTTTATAGATAGTTATAGATATAGATTATAGATTGTGTCTTTTAATAAAATAGATAGTTATAGATATAGATTATAGATTATGTTTTTTAATTTTTATTAAGAGCATCGAATAATACTACATTTATTACCATATAATGAACTTCATGTTCAGTGGGTCTACATACCTGTACATCAATTGTCTCTTGTTCTAGTGATTTATCTTGCTATCCAATCCTTTCCCCTGCAACAACTAATTCTTGGTCAGACGCTGAGCAGCATATGCTTGGACCATAGAGAAGTTTAAAAAAAACACCAATCTCGTATTGCAAGCGTTTTATGCATGCTTTCGTAGCTGTGTAATATTTGTGTGGAGACTTCATAGTAGGATTGGATGCATCGGGGACAACTAATAAGATAGAAGTCAACTAGCCTGAACAATGTGAATCTTGGTGGCCTTCACTTTATAGATCTTAGCTCATGATGAGTAGATCGTCATTGTTAATAATGTATAGATGCGGCAAACTTTGTTATTGGAATTTGCCTTCCTGCAACAGTGATTGTAATCTGAAACAAGGAAGAATTCTTTGTCTGACTCAATGTCAAGATCATCTACCGTCTATATAGGTGCTAGGTTTTATCAACATTTAAATTATAGGACATTGTCATTTTTGATGGGATTTCGTGAATTAAAAACTCCAATCATGTTTGGACAAATCACCAAACGATGCTATCCCTCATGCTATCAAAGAACTAGTAAAGTTCTTCCTTCTATCACTCTGATATATATTTTGACTTGAGAACGAGGAATGCTTTTTTAGGATCAGCTAGGCCAATCGAATCCGTAATTGTAAATGAAATGTAACCGTGAATAAGTGCTGGCAATTCCCGTCGGAACAAGAGAAAACAATTAATCTTACACAGGGATACTCCTTTCAAAAGATATAACAAACGAATATAATAATACCGTCTTATTTTTTTTCTGAAAGATAAGATACAATCGTACAATCACTGGATTAGTGTGGGTTCGGTCCTCAAATCCCACCATTCTTTCACTAATGTTGTTATCCTATGATAAACATTTGGTTTTGAATCTTACAAAATTATAACATGATATATCCGTTATCAAATGCACCAATCAAACTGTTGTACTTTTTTTGAATGAACAATCAAAGTTATGTACTGTGTTGTAAACTGTTAAAATTATAAGATTACAATTTAGAGAGACTATAATCAAGAAAAAGAAACAAAAACTACACCAGGTGTCCAGGCGGTAGCAACTCCTACACACCCAAAGACGGACTAGCACCAACCCGACCGACGTTATGCATGGACGGACGCTACTATACCTGCGCAACAGTCACACACCACCACCCTCCACCACCTCCTAGCAAAAGGTTTGCCCACAAACTCCCAACCGTCCCCCACGGAAAAAGGTTTCCAAGGAGAGGGTGAGAGATAAAAAGATCCACTCTCCCTCGCACAAACATGATGGTCACAACCGAGAGCATCGCCAAAGACAAGATGCTCAAAGGTGGGCAAGGTGAGGATAGAACCACCTGGATGACGCAGAGGGTGCTACCGTCGCCCATCCAAGGATCTCTTGGCTTGGTTTTCACTTGGGCTCTGTCAGCAAGGAGAGAGATGTCTATGCAATGCACCCAGGAGATTGTGGCGCTCGAGGTGTTGCCGTTGTTGGTCTGAAAAGCCAGGCTAGGCTTTCACCTATAGTCCCTTTCTCCTCTTGATGTTCCAACCCCAACGCCTCACCCCCACCAGACATTTGCCAGCATGCTTTCTCCGTATCACCAGTGCCCCTCCTTGCCATCGTAGCCACCACAGCCGCCATTCTTGACACACGCCTACTCTTCGCCTTGCTGTCCAATCAACTGATCACACGCCCTCACCATGGAGTTCCCCACGACTGGATTGGACTGACCATAGGACGAGGGGAGCATGATGTGAGGGGAATGACTTGCCAGCCGGCCATCTTTCTCTCCTCCATGCCTTCTTCCTGCATTTGCAGCCTTCTTCGGGTGTGTTGATGAGAATTTTCTCTCACGCGCTGGCCTGGGAGATCTGCTTAACTCCAGTGCAGGTCCTACTCGGCTGTCTGTGAAATACAGGGCGTGCTAGTTGATTTGATCTGTTAACCAACAAGAAAAACAAAGATATATGCGTTAAGGGTTAAGTTAGATCCTACTGGATCGGCTGAGGAAACCAATTAACATATATATGCTATCCCAAAGCATATTTATACTTAAGTGATTGGGATAGATCGGCTATACCGAGACAGTATTAACCACTTAATCTAAAGTTACAAAAGAATAATAAATATATGCTTTAATAGCCTAGCCGATAGAATAGCACTAACAATGGATCGGCTAGTACCCTAATTCATCTTATTGAAAGATATTGTTCTAAGCTAAATGCGCTAAGCCTAGATCAGTCGGCTGTCGGCTGTGGCACAGGCTGATTTTGGCTTAGGGCATTTAACCAGAGCAAGATCTTAATATAAGAGGCGGCTTTAATAAATCTAATAGTAAACATACCAAAAGAATATTAAAACAGATAAGGCTGGCTGAAACCCCGGCACTGTCTCTAAGCGTATACATCTAGCCGAATAGATCATAAGAGCTCTAAGAACGACTTAATAGGTCAAATGCAACATCAAGTATAAAAAGAATAATCAGATCTATTATAGCTGATGTAAACCCATCGAGACGGTGGATATCGCATATAATTTAGGCCAATCCCTAGATCTCGCTCTATCGGCTGCTGGTTCTTGACAGAAACAGGCCGATGTCAAGACAGATCTAGACATTGTTCTAGATTATATGTGATATATGATAGCTAGCGCAGCATAAATCATTGAATCTAGAGTATCATAGCGATGGAAGCACTAAATTCGACGAGATACACCACTAATGACAAACATTTACCTTAATCAGGGATCGAAACGATGCAGCCCGAAGCCGAATCAAGTGTTCGTCTGAAGAAAATAGGAGGCGATGCGCCGAAAGTTGTATTGATTGTGTGTGTAATGTTTTGTACAGGGGTCTCGGGCCCTATTTATACCCAATAATAAAACTACCCGTGCAAGACATGATTTCTATCTAATCTACTATACATGGTACGATAATATCCCAGGACATGGTCCCATGCCGCATTACAATAGAAGATCTAAACAAATTCCTAATTTACAGATACAATTGCCGTTATAGGACTCTATCCGTAGATGACAATATCTTTTAACGTGTAATTTGGAAACCGAATCCAACTCCTTATCTCTACGTTTTCCATCGGGATTGGTCCCACTTCACCCTGACTCAGAATCGGCTATCGGCTGTCCTAGTCCGGTTCGCTCTCAGCCGACTGGCTCCGTAGCCGATTCGGACTTAGCCGATTATGCTTCCATCTCTTCTCAGATCACGCATCTTCTCCAATTCCGCTTCAATCTCTGCTTCAAACCTGGGAGTTAGGTTACAAATTTGGTCGTTAACACATGCCCCCAAGTCCGCGATATGCAATGTTGCGGATTGTAGGCAATTCAAATCCAAGGCGCAATCCTAGCACGACTCTGTTCGGCCGTTGCAAAACTCTTTAAATACCATCCCCCGCGGCCGCCACACGTGTCACGCCGTCACAAACAAACAGCCACCTCAGCAACCTTCGAGCTCTCCGGCGACCCATACAGTTCTCAAGACCCACACCGGCGATTCCTTTCCCCGGCGATCTCCGCTTACGCAATGGCCTCTTCCGCCGCCGCCACTGCCGCATTGGCCGCCGCACCTGTTGAGTTCCCTGAGGTACACCCTAATCGGCTCAAAACCCTTTCTTTTCTGCTTGAACTTATAGATCCGTATTCTAGGGTTTTTGATTTATGAATCTATTCTTCTTTCGATTGTAGCACTTGTCCCATCAGATAGCTATTCCCAGCCTTGTCCAGAGTAATAGATACTTGTTAGGGCCTATCGACAACAAGGACCCCACTGAGATAATAATAGCCAAAACCGACAGGATGCCCTACAACATGAAGAAACCCTCTCTGAGCCACTGGTCTGGAACTTTTAAGGCTTGGCCATCCATGGACAAATCCTGGCCTGAATGGTATAAGAGGATGCAATCGGCCAAGCAAACCCACTGGGAAGAGGTAGGAATAGCTCAGTGTCTAGCTCTGTCAATAGCCGATATGCAAAGAGATGAACCACTGATGTCGGCCGTGACTTACTTCTGGAATGACACTCTGAATGCCTTCATGTTTCAACAAGGCCCAATGACCATCACCCTAGCCGACATAGTAATGACTACTGGATTAAATATCTTGTCAGTGGCTAATCCTAAAGAACTGACTAGAAAATGCCAACACCAGTTCAAAACCAAGGCCATAGGGGGATGGAGTGGTTACGTGTCCATGAACATGAGGGACGGACCAGTCGGCCCTAGGGAACACGCCGCATTTCTCATGATGTGGCTGGAAAAGTTCGTGTTCTGCGGCTCAAGTTATGGGCCGACTGCCAATTGGCAAGTTGTAGCCGAGGCTCTGGTAGACAAGAAAAACATCCCTCTAGGCAAGTACCTCCTCGGCTACTTATATCAAACCCTCCACCAAGCAGTTGCCAAGATAGTCGTCGACGCCTCTGTCAACACTGGGGGCCCATGGTGGTTTCTTCAGGTCTAGCTAGTGCTGATGACCCAAAAAGTAGCCGGTCGACCACCTCTGACCGAAGCACGCTTCCCCCCGACTAGAGCCGACTGAAGATGATGAAGGAAATGAGATAACCACCACGAGGTGTCTGAGTTACGGAGAAGCAGCGGCTGTGCATGCTGGATCAAAACAATCGGCCGAACTGCTAGCCGAGTGGTTCGTGTCCTTATATGATGGATTCGCAAAGAACAACCGCTGCTGGTATTTCTATAGAAATCGGTCCCTCTTCGAGCTACCTATCAAATTTAACTTGGAGGAGATCAACTCAGACGATTACTCCAAATGCAGAGAACTATTCACAACTGCTATTACACCTTGCATTCTGCCGACTAGGATCCATCAGGGCCGATTAGTTACAAAGAGTTATGAGTTCTATTACCCTGCATCGGCTGCCAGACAACTTGGACTTGGGCAACTGCCCATCGACTCCTATCATGCTGATAAGATCGAAACAAGGGGAACCGTAGACCAGGCCCCGATTATGAGCAAATTAATGGATATAGCCGGTCCCCTTGGCAGTATTGACACCATGGTGCTTGCGTACAAGAAGAGTGCAGCCTACAACCGTTGGTGGGTTGAGATCAAGCACCACATTTTTCACCAGCGGTCCTTTTACTACGTCACTCTGCTGTTGCCAGATGAAATCCCCTCGGTGAGTCCTGAACTCTAAACTCTTCCTTCTTCTCGGATCATAGGCTGGATTAATCTGCTAACACTTGAACTCCCTTCCTCTTGCAGGAAATAGAAACAGAACGATCGACGGTAAGTAACTCAGGAATTCCAATAGAGTACCATTTAGGCGCTTTGCCAAATGGACGTGGGCTATCTCCATCGGCCATCAGCTGGGATGCGCCTAAATTGAAGACCTTATTGCACGGACAGACACGACAGCCGTTAGCCCGACAAAAAAGAACTGCCCCAAGCGGAAAGCCATCGCTGCACCTGCCAAGAAGCAAAAGAAAAAGAAACCGATCACGCCAGTTGACAGCCTCCCGCCAGTAGATCCCAGCGTCGACCAAGTCCTAAACGAGGAGGTCGCAGACGAAGGGATGTTAGCGGCTATCGGAGCAACAGCCGAATCAAGCAATTCGAGCCATAACTTGCTCAATCTTCCAGCCGACAGTTCGCCAGCTCCAAGCCCTCTCGCGAAGAAACAGCCAGTAATTTCTTGTCTCGTTATACTCAGATTTAACATAATACCATTTTGTATTCAATCGAATGCATCTTGCGTAGGTCAAAAAATTGGCTCGCCGTCCCCCACGCCGCGCCTCAACAGTAACCATCTCCCGCGGCTTACATTTTAACTTACTGACCCCAGCCGATTCGACACCTGACACTTGTCTCTTGCAGCCTTCTTCATCTCCATCGGCTGCCCCTCAGGTGTCGAGCGAGCACACGGCGTCGTCTGTAGGCAGCCAAGAAACTGGGGGCGTCACAACACCGGCCGGTGATCCAGTTGGTGCAACAATTTCGACTGGTGATCCCATCAAAGAGGACACCGCTCCCGTCAACCTGGCCAGCCTTGAAGAAAGGGCCGATCCGACGCCTGGAGCGAGAGTAAGTTTTCTCCCATCCTTCTCCTTGTAATATTTCAAACAATCGGCCGCTCTGACTGTAGCTTAACCCTATTGTTTCCTTTGTGCAGCCTCTGGCCGACTTACTTTCCTTTGACATCAAGGAGTTTCTTGATGAAAAAGAAGGGGAAGCCACCAATCCGGACAAAGCCCCAGCCGATGAGCTGAAAGAAAGACTTCAAGACATACACCGTCGGATGGACATCGATACAGACAGGCTAATGGAAGAATGCGGGTCGGCCAAGTCTCGATTCTTTAAGATTGAGGGCCAACTCCCTGAAGATCTAGCCGCCAAGGTCTCTGTTGTTGTTTGCATTGATCTGCATCGGCCAAGGCTTGGGCGTGAAATGCAACGTATGATCGAAAGGCTTGCCCAAGCCGACATAACCGCCAAAATCTAGGACGCTGTCAAGAACGTGGAGGCTGAAAAAGCAAAGTTGAATGAACTGAAGGCCGGCCCAACCACCTCTCAGGCCCGGATTGCTAGCTTGAAGGCCGAAGAGGCCGATTTGATGCAGCGGCTGGAACAATGCCGAGCCAATATTGTGGCCGAGGAACAGATGTTGGCCAATTTGCCGAAGGATACTGAAAACCAAACTAGCAAACTGACGGCCATCATCAAGCATCTGAAAGAACTACATAGATCGACTAAAGTAATCCCCGGCTCCAATGCCGAAGATCAAGCGGTAGTTGACGAGATAAAGGCAATCCAAACTACTGCCATTTCGGCCATAGATGCATTCTTGGCCTTGTAATGCTCTTGAATTCTATAAACTTGATGTAAACGGCTTGAACTGGCTTGTTTGTAATCAGCTTGTACATCAATTTTACTTTATAATTGCTGATACCTCTGAAGACTTCAAAATGCATTTGAAGCTTGGAAAATTTTCTCTTAGTATTTGCCTTCTTGATCGTGATTGTTGTATATATATGCCCCCCTAATTTTGTTGATGTCTTTGATGTCGACGAAATTACGAACTTGACACACTTGCGCTTCGTTGTCGTAACTGTCGGCCAACACTAGCCGATTATAGAAAACTAGGGAAAAACTTGCTTGAAAATGACCTAAAGGCGATGCTTTCTCAAGCCAAGATATCGGCTAGCACGAATCGGCTGAAATGAATAGAGCCGAATCATGAGTTGATCCAAACACTTGGGTAGTACTTTTTCAAGTATTTGCCATTTAGAGCCCTTCCAAATACTTCTCCATCCAAACCTTCTAACATGTAAGCTCCTTTAGAGACGCATTTGTGGATCTTGAAAGGCCCTTCCCAATTTGGTGACCACTTGCCAAATTTATTATCTCTCGATCTGATCGACAATATTAATTTTCAAACGAGCTCGCCCTCTTCAAAAGATTTAGGCATAACTTTCTTGTTATAATGGCGGGCTACTCGTTCCTTATCCCTTGTTACTTTTTTCAAGGCCCTCATCCGTGATAAAACGAGGTCTTCTGATTCATCCACCATCAGGTGATAGTAATCATCGGCTGTGAGCTGATCTTGTAGCTGAATCTGTCTTGAGCCGATGATATTTTCCCATGGCAGTACTGCTTCGTGTCCGTAGACCAACTTGTATAGAGGGACTTGGATAGAGCCGTGGCATGCCATTCGATATGCCCAAAGTGACTCGGCTAATCGGCTGTGCCGTTGCTTTGGGTACTCGAAAATCTTCCTCTTAATCAGCTTGATCAGACTTTTGTTTGAATCCTCTGCTTGCCCGTTGGCCTGTGCGTAGTACGACGAAGAATTAAGTAATTTGATCCCCATGCCGTCGGCAAACTGAACAAACTCATCTGGTATGAAGATAGATCCCTGGTCTGTTGTAATTGTTTGTGGGACGCCAAATCGATAGATGATATGCTCTTTTACAAACTCAATTGCGTCCTGGGAGTCGACTTTCTTCAAAGGAATTGCCTCCACCCACTTTGTAAAATAGTCCGTTGCTACTAGAATGAACTTATACCCTTTGCTTGAGGGTGGATTGATTTGGCCGATCATGTCGATGCCCTATCCTCTGAATGGCCAAGGCTTTATGATCGGGTTCATAGTCGATGCTGGGGCCCTTTGTATGGTGCCGAATCTCTGACAGTCCTGGCAACCTTTATAATACTTAAAATAGTCCTCCAGCATTGTCGGCCAGAAATACCCTGCTCTCCGAAGTAGCCACTTCATCTTATGAACCGATTGATGCGTACTGCAAATCCCTTCATGAACTTATCCGATAGCTACTTTGGCTTGATCGGCTCCCAAACACTTGAGCAGCACCCCATCAATCGTCTGATAGTAAACATCTTCGTCAAGCAGGACGTATCTTAAAGCCTTGTATCGCAATTTTCTTGAAGCCAATTTAGAAGGATTCCGTAGATAGCTGTAGAATGCAAACCTCCAATCATCAGTTGTGATGGCAGCAACTTCTACTTCAATGTTTCTTGTCATCGGCCTGTAGCCCGATGCCCCTTGAGCTAAATCATTGGCTTCTGTATTCTGCTCCCTGGGGATATGTTTTAGAGTAACTAGCCCAAAACCATCCATCAATTCTCGGCATTGTTGATAGTAGACCATCAGCGCATCGTTTATGCATTCGTATTCTCCTGACAACTGGCTGATGACCAACAACGAATCTCTCAATATTTCGATGGCATCAGCTTCAACTTCTTTGAGAAGATGTAACCCTTTGAGCACGGCATCGTACTCGGCTTGGTTGTTTGTAGCATGGGGGTTGATAGAAAAAGCAAATTCAAAGCTTGCCCCCCTAGGTGAAATAATGACCAATCCGATACCGCAGCCGTTGGTGCATACCGAGCCATCAAATGTCAATGTCCAAGGCATAATTTTGATTGAGCCGATTGAGTCATCTCTATGTTCCACGATAAAATCGGCTATAGCTTGTCCTTTAACCGCCCTGGGTGCCTGATACCTCAAACCAAACTCTGTCACAGCAAAAATCCATTTTCCAATTCGCCCTTTTAACACTGGAGCCGATAGCATGTATTTGACTACGTCGGCTTTACATATTATTGTGCACTCATTGGATAGCAGATAATGCCTTAACTTCGTACATGAAAAATATAGGCACAGACATAACTTCTCCACTGGTAAATAACTTGTTTCTGCGTCCAACAGCCGTCGGCTAAGATAGAAGATAGCTTTTTCCTTGCCCTCAATCTCTTGGATTAGGACTGAGCCGATTGACTTGTCATCGGCTGATAGGTACAGCTTAAACGATATCCCTTTATGTGGAGACATTAAAACTGGAGGCGAGCTTAAGTAATCCTTGATGTTGTCCAAGGCCTTCTGCTGCTCTGCCCCCATGTGAATGCTTGATCGGCTTTTAGCCGAAGCAATGGTGTGAACGGCTCCATCTTCTCTGAAAGATTGGCTATGAACCGCCTGATGAAGTTGATTTTGTCGATCAATGATTGAAGGTGCTTCTTGTCCTTCGGAGGCTGTATCGTCTTGATAGCGTTGATGCTCCTTGGTGTGACCTCAATTCCTCTTTCATGAACAAGGAACCCCAAAAATTGCTCGGCCGACATGTTGAACGCGCCCTTCAACGGATTCATTTTCAGGCCATATTTTCTTGTCCGCTCCAAAACCTGCTTCAGATCGACTATGTGGTTCTCTACCTCCCTGGATTTGACAACAACATCGTCAATGTAGATCTTCACCAGAGAGCCGATCATGTCGTGGAAGATATAATTCTTGGCACGTTGATATGTTGCCCCAGCATTTTTCAGTCCGAATGTCATAACAACCCATTCATATAAGCCGATTGCTTCAGGACATCGAAAAGCAGTTTTGTGCATGTCTTCCTCGGCCATAAAGATTTGATTGTAACCTGCATTACCATCCATAAAACTGATGATCTTGTGGCCTGAAGCAGCATCTACGAGCAAATCGGCTATAGGCATCGGGTATTCATCTTTAGGGGTAGCCTCATTTAGGTCTCTGAAATCGATGCACACCCTAAGTTTACCATTCTTTTTCAATACTGGGACAATGTTTGAGACCCAATCGACGTATCGGCAAGGCCGAATGAATCCAGCATTGTACAGCTGAGTTATTTCGGCTTTGATCGCATCATACATATCGGCTTTGAACCTCCTGGGAGGCTGTTTGAACGACCGATAGCCTGCCTTGATTGGCAGTTGATGAACAACGATAGATTGGCTAAGACCAGGAATCTCAAAGTACTCCCAAGCAAAACAATCTTTATATTCCTTTAACAAATTAATAAGCTCGGACCTACAATGAGAAGATAAATTTTTGCTAATATACGTCGGCCTAGGCCTGTCTCCAGAGCATATGTCTATTTCCTCTAATTCGTCGGCCGATGTAAAACCTTGCCCAAGCTTGCCATCGTCTTCGTCCGCGGTGTCCATGCCGTAGACGCTTGAGCCCTTCACGACGTCTTGCTCAAAGCAGCAGCGCGGCTCGTCGTCTCCAATCGGCTGTATGGCACAATCGAACACTTTTAGAAAATCGGCTTGCCAGATTTTCCCGGACAAACAATCAATGCCATTGATTTCCCAAAGTGGCAAATCGGCATTGGCGACTCTTACTGACCTGTCGGCTGGTACAATCTCTATCTTGTCGCCATCCCATTGAAGCAGACACTGGTGTATGATGGAAGGGACACAACAGTTGGCATGTATCGAGTCCCTCCCGAGCAGCAGGCTGTAAGACCCCTTCCTGCCGATGACAAAAAAGGTTGTGGGCACGGTCTTGTTGCTGATGGTCAGCTCGACATTTAACACGCCCTTGGTCTCTGATGGATTGCCGCCGAAGTCCTTGAGTACCATGTTAGTCTTGATCAGGTCTTCGGCTCCCTTACCCAATTTTTTGAATGTTGCGTAGGGCATCAGGTTCACTGCAGCTCCCCCATATACTAGCATCTTTGACATCGGCTTACCATTGATGAACCCTTTTACGTACAGTGGCTTGAGATGCCGATTTTCAGTCCCCTCTGGCTTGTCGAAAATTGCTTGATTCGGGGACAGTGCTAGTTTGGTCAAGGCATCTTCAATGTTGTCTGCATCGGCCTCAGCGGCGCCGAATTCGACTGGCAATATGAATACCATATTGACCGATGCAGAAACTTTTTCTTTCCCCTTGGCTGCCCTCCTGGCTTGATCGGCTGAACTCTCTCTGGCTTGTTCCTCGTCGGCTGGCGTAGTTTTATTTTTGGGCCTCCATTGCTTTTTGCCCTTGCCCAGCCGACGGCGTTTTTCTTGGATCATCTGCGGAACTTCTTCTTCCCTTCCTTCACGCTTCAGCCTTTGAATTCTTCGTTTCTGCGTTTTGGTGAAGAGGTCAGAAGGGCACCGTTGGGGATTGCCGATTCTTCATCATCAGCATCTTCTTCGTCGTAGTAGTCATTGTTCTTGTCCTCTTCGTCGAATAAGTCTTGATGGATCGGCCCTAGCCGATCGTGGACGAACTGTCGGCGCTGGTTGAGCTGTATGGCCCTCGGGACGAACTGAGTTGGGTTGGTGATTGGCGGGCCCTTGTGTTCGTCCTCGCTGTAATCGTTGCAGGCCGGGCAATTATCTAGTGTCGGGAGCCTCATCCCAGTTTCCTAGCAGTGCCTAAAAAATTCACAATGCCAATGAGGATCGGCACCTCTGTGATCCCCGTCATACTGGCGGCCTTGCGTCTCTGGCCCCTGTCGATGAAATCCTTCAAACCGAGCCTCTTCTTCCCGCCAAGATTGCTGTCGAAAGCGGCGTCGACTGTCTGTGTTAATCGACCGCCGGTCAGCCGATCAGACAACGGGGCACACCATGTTGATTGGCGCGGCTTGATCTCCAGTCGGCTTGCCCTCCGCCTTGACCCCTTTTAATGTCTCGGCTAAGCTGTACGTCATTCTGTGCTGCTGATCAACTTGCCTGGGGCCGGCTTGAACCGTGTTGACCGGGAAGGGGTTGCCGTCTACCTTCATTGGCCTAGTGGAATCGGCAAACTTGAGCTTCCCGGCTTCTATTGCCGACTGGATCTGCTGCCTAAAGACTTTACAATCGTTAGTGGCATGGGATGTAGAGTTGTGCCACTTACAGTACTTCTTCTTCTTCAGTTCATCAGCCGATGGGATCACATGGTTCTCCGGAAGCTAGATCTGCTTCTCCTTGAGTAATAAATCAAAGATCCTATCGGCTTTGGTGATGTCTAAATCGTATTTCTTCTCTTTAGCCGTCTTCAGCAGCCATTGACAGACGATGGCCTTTTTATTATTGGCCCATTTGGCTGCCGCGACCTCTGTGTCATTGTCGTTGGAATTGAAGACTGATTCGACGATGACTTGAGTTACATTCTTGACGGCCTTCCTAGTGTCTTGAAACCTCTGCTCGTGGGCCATCACCTTCTGCGCAAGATGCGCCAAGCTGTCGAAGTCTTGAGCGGAGAAGCGCTCGCGGATCGGCGTGATCAGGCCGTGGAAGGCCAAATCGGCTAACTGGGCGCCCGACAGCACCAGGTTGTAGCATCTGTTCCTCATGTCTCTGAAACATTGAATGTAGTCCTGAACCGATTCATTGTGCTTCTGTCTGATGCTGGTGAGGTCCGACAACTTTATTTCATGGTTGTCGGTGTAGAAGTAGCTATGGAATTGCTTTTTGAGATCGGCCTAGCTCTGAATCAAGTTGTAGGGCAATGAAGAGAACCAGTTGAAGGCCGATCCCGAAAGAGACAAGGGGAACAATTGAATTCTCAAGGCATCTGTAGCCGATGCTTCGTCGCACTGCGCCAAGAATCGGCTGACATGCTCGTAGGTTGACACATTGTCCTGCCTTGAGAATTTCGAAAAGTTTGGGACTTTGTATCGGTTGGGCAGTGGAACTCGCTCGAAGTGCTCCAGATAGAGGTACCGATACATGTTTCCCGAGTCTTTTGGCTTAAGGCCGAATTGATCGCGCATGACGTCCGCAATCAAATCGACTCACGTCCGGTTGTCCTGCTGTATCGGCTCATATTGATCATATGGCGCGGGTGCTTGCCGATATAGAGGTGGCGGTGTCTGGGGCCTGTAGTGCCGATCTTGATGGCCTCCCTGGTACTCGTACTGGTGTGGATGGACAGCGGGAGGCGGCCGATTCGCCGACGGTGGCGTCGGTGGATCCGGGAACAACTATCGGCCACCGATGTTGTACTGTCCTCCCAGGCCGATCTGGGCAACCGGCTCCAATTGTTGATTTTTGTTGAACATGTTGGCGATCTGGTCCTGGGGGAGTGGTTGTTGTTGGTTCAGCATGGTGACTTCCGGTCTCGAAGCCGATCCAGACGGATTCGGCTGGTTGAGGATCTCTCCTGGCGGCCCTGGCTGTGCTGGTGGTGGGATCGACCGATCTTGGGTGGCCAATGTCCTGTAACTAGGAAACTGGTCGTCCGTAAAGTACGTCGGCCCCCACTGCAGTTGGTCGGCTATCTTGGAGTCGACTACAGTGGCAATCATATTGTTGAGGGTGTTGACAAGGATGCCACTTTGGTTGACCAGCGCATGGTGCACGACCGAATCAATTCGGTCTTGCAGAGTATGCAAACCCGACTCATCTTGATCCTGAGTCGGCTCCTCCACCTTATGTTTGTCCTTTGATCCGCTGGAGGAGGACGCCTTGAATTTGTCCACGCTGAATTTATACTTCTGGTGCACAACCCCAGACCTCGTCTGGGTGAACGACTGTAGGTAGTTGGCTTGGAGCTCTTCTACCATCCTTTTGTAGTCGGCTTGTTGTTCAGCCGACAGTTGTTCTATCTTCACAGGCACAATGTTTTCCTGAGAAATGCTGGGGCTCTTGATGTCAACCATCTTGTCAGCTGCGTCGATGCGTCCTAGCCGAGTTGACAGCGATAGTCCCACTGGGCGTGCCAAGAAGCATGTTGATGAGAATTTTCTCTCACGCGCTGGCCTGGGAGATCTGCTTAACTCCAGTGCAGGTCCTTCTCGGCTGTCTGTGAAATACAGGGCGTGCCAGTTGATTTGATCTGTTAACCGACAAGAAAAACAAAGATATATGCGTTAAGGGTTAAGTTAGATCCTACTGGATCGACTGAGGGAACCAATTAACAT
Organism: Oryza australiensis; assembly: GCA_019925245.2. Taxonomy (NCBI): domain Eukaryota; kingdom Viridiplantae; phylum Streptophyta; class Magnoliopsida; order Poales; family Poaceae; genus Oryza; species Oryza australiensis. The sequence goes on from JAIFGZ020000436.1 coordinate 3,870,831, forward strand.
ATATATGCTATCCCAAAGAATATTTATACTTAAGTGATTGGGATAGATCGGCTATACCGAGACAGTATAACCACTTAATCTAAATGTACAAAAGGATAATAAATATATGCTTTAATAGCCTAGCTGATATCATAGGACTAACTATGGATCGGCTAGTACCCCGATTCATCTTATGAAAAGATATTGTTCTCAGTTAATGTTGACGAGAAAAATCAACACGCCGGCCTGGGAGATCTGCTTAGCTCCAGTGCAGGTCCTAGAATAGATGAAGCGCGGGCGTGCCGTCGGTTTGATCCTGCCCGACAAGTTATGCAAAACAGAGAACATAAATCATGTCGGCCGATAGACCGATACCCCAAAAACTAACTGATCGGCTGATAAGCTGATGGTGCAATTCCAGCCGATGCTAATGCCAGCCGATGGTGTAAAATATGTTTGAATCCATCGGCTGTACGCTTAATAGACATATATATATATAAAGGTGATCGGCTGACAATAATGTGATGATATATAACATTGCATGAACCAATCACATGATGAAATAGATATTGATTTAAAAATTAAAGCACATATCGGCTGGAAGTCCGATATCATAAAATCCAAATGATCGAATATTCAATAACACCTCTGCTGCAATCGACTATATCCAATTTGTGTATATTCCTCGCAAGCCGATGCGAAATCCGGATACCTCACCGGCTGAAACCCCGATGAAACCCTTAGTGGCAACCAATAGGCAGGCTAGAGATTACGGTTCTAATCATGACTTAGTAGATTCAAACTGATGCAGCACTAAGTATGAAAAGAAACGCAATATCTAGACAATCAAGCCCTTGGCTGATTTTCAGGGTGGTAGATGCCTAAACCAATCTAATCTAGTAAACAGTTTAGCCGATAGCGACATAAACCCTAAAACGAGAGACAACCGATAGGGCTAAACTGAAATACTAAGATTAGATTAATAGAGACATATGATAAATATTCAGGCGAACATATCAACGAACCGAAGCATTCCAAGAGGTCGAATGTGCGATGCGTCTTGGACGACGCCGACGTAGCCAATACGATTGCACGAACCGACGGGACCTTGGACTTACCCCTTCGCCGGAGATCGAAGCCGATGCAGCCTCGCGTCAGGTGCCAAGTCTCGCCGGATGTTGAACGAAGATGAAGAATAAAAGGTGGCGATGCGCCGAACTGTATTGATCGAGAGATGATATTACATGAACCCCGGGCTTACATATTTATATCCGTGGGATGACAAAGATCCTAACAGATTACAAAACAAACTTTCCTAAAGATAAAATAGGAAACTAACAACCTCTTCCTAATTAATAGATACAAGTCGTATCCTCCCTGGACTCGGTTTCTTCTGGATAAGATCTTCTCAAACCGAATCTAACAAGAACCCGACTGCTGGAATTATGGATCCTCCATCGGCTGTCGCAAAACTCTCAGCCGATTCTGCTTCGAGCCGATACTAACCCTTAACCGATAAGGACTTTGGGACTTACCAAATTTTGGCGTTAACAGTTAAATGCGCTAAGCCTAGATCAGTCGGCTGTCGGTTGTGGCTGACAGGCTGATTCTGGCTTAGGGCATTTAACCAAAGCAAGATCTTAATATAAGAGGGAGCTTTAATAAATCTAATAGTAAACATACCAAAAGAATATTAAAACAGATAAAGCCGGCTGAAACCCCGGCACTGTCTCTAAGTGTATACATCTAGCCGAATAGATCATAAAAGCTCTAAGAACGACTTAATAGGTCAAATTGATGCATCATCAAGTATAAAAAGAACAATCAGATCTATTATAGCTGATGTAAACCCATCGAGACGGTGGATATCGCATATAATTTAGGCCAACCCCTAGATCTAGCTCTATCGGCTGCTGGTTCTTGACAGAAACAGGCCGATATCAAGACAGATCTAGACATTGTTCTAGATTATATGTGATAGATGATAGCTAGCGCAGGATAAATCATTAAATCTAGAGGATCATAGCGATGGAAGCACTAAATTCGACGAGATACACCACTAATGACAAACATTTACCTTAATCGGGGATCGAAATGATGCAGCCCGAAGCCGGATCAAGTGTTTGTCTGAAGAAAATAGGAGGCGATGCGTCGAAAATTGTATTGATTGTGTGTGTAATGTTTTGTACAGGGGTCTCGGGCCCTATTTATACGCAAGAATAAAACTACCCGTGCAAGACATGGTTTCTATCTAATCTACTATACATGGTACGACAATATCCCGGGACATGGTCCCATGCCGCATTACAATAGGAGATCTAAACAAATTCCTAATTTACAGATATAATTGCTGTTACAAGACTCTATCCGTAGATGGTAATATCTTTTAACGCGCAATTTGGGAACCGAATCCAACTCCTTATCACTATGTTTTCCATCGGGATTGGTCCCACTTCACCCTGACTCAGAATCGGCTATCGGCTGTCCTAGTCTGGTTCGCTCTCAACCGACTGGCTCCATAGCCGATTCAGACTTAGCTGATTCTGCTTCCGTCACTTCTCAGATCGCACATCTTCTCCAATTCCGCTTCAATCTCTGCTTCAAACCCGGGAGTTAGACTACCAAATTTGGTCGTTAACAGGGTGCCAACAGATCTGCTTGACTCCAGTGCAGGTCCTTCTCGGCTGCCTACAACGTGTAGGGCGTGCCAGTTGATTTGATCTGCTAATCAACAAGAAAAACAAGACAGTGTATGTTAAGCGTTAGGTTAGATCCCCACAGGATCGGATAGGAAATCCATGGATGTATATATGCTATTCTAGACCATATTTGGGCCAAGTGACTGGAATGGGTCGGGCACGCCGAGACAGCATCAGCCGCCCGATCCAAACATAGCGAAGAATAATAAATATACAGATCAATAACCTAGCCGATACTGGAAAGCTAACATCGAATCGGCTGGTACTCCGATGAATCTTATGTGAAGATAATATTCCTAGATCAAACGTATAAGCGTCGGCTTCGGGGGCACCGAACTCGGCCAGCAACACGAAGACCATGTTAACCGATGCGGCAGCTTTACCCTTCCCTTTGGCTGCCCTTCTGGCTTGGTCGGCTAGGCTTTCTTTGGCTTGCTCTTTGTTGGCCACAGCGTTCTCCTGCTTGGGTACCCACCGTCTCTTGATTTTGCCCAGCCGACGGCGTTGCTCGTAGATCATTTGTTGCACCTCGTCTTCTCTTCCTTCACGTTTGAGCCATTGAACTCTCCTCTTCTGGGTCTTTGTAAAGAGATCGGACGGGCACCATTGGGGGTTGGCCGATTCTTCATCGTCGGCCTCTTCGTCATCGTGGTGGTCTCCATCTCGGTTTTCGTCGAGGAAGAAGTCCTGATGGATCGGACCGAGCCGATCGTGGACAGGTCGCCGTCTTCGGTTTAGCTGGACGGCTCTGGGGATGAGCCGAACTGGGCTTGCAGACGACAAACTCCCGCGTTCGTCATTGTTGCGGTGATCGTTACATGCTGGGCAATCTTCCAATGTTGGTAGCCTCATGCCGGATTCCCAGCAATACCTGAAAAACTCGCAATGCCAATGTGGATCAGCATCGTCACGGTTTACCATGTATCGTCGGCTCTGAGTACTTGGCTCGTGCCGGCGAGGTGCTTTGTCATAAATTTCTTTACGCCAAGACCGGTATTGATGATGGTGTCAGCTTCGTTCATGGATCGGCTGTCGGCCAGCCGATCTGATGACTGGGCGCACCATATTAATTTGCGCGGTGTGGCATCCAGTCTGGTCATCTTCCGTTTTGGCCTCGATCAACATATTGGCTAAGCCGTGCGCCATTCTGTCCTGTCGATCAGCTCCCCCGGGGCTGGCATGGACTGTGTTAACCGGGAATGAATTGCCGTCTACTTTCATGGACCGATTTGAGTCGGCGAACTTTAACTTCCCGGCCTCGATGGTCGTTGGATTTCTTGTCCGAAGACTTTGCAATCGTTTGTGGCGTGAGACGTGGAGTTGTGCCACTTGCGTACTTCTTCTTTTTCAACTCTTCCGACGGGATCACATGATTTTTGGGTAAGCGAATCTGTTTTTCCTTGAGCAGTAAATCAAAGATCTTGTCGGCTTTAGTGATATCAAAATCGTATTTTTCTTCTTTAGCCATCTTCAACAGCCATTGGCAGACGATGGCCTTCTTGTTCTTGGCCCATTCGGCTGCCGCCACTTCTGTTTCGTCGTCGTCGGACCCGTAATCTGAATCGACGATGACCTGGGTTATGCTCTTGACAGCCTTCCTGGTTTCTTGGAAATGTTGTTCGTGGGCCGTCACCTTCGCGCCGGGTGGGCTAGATTATCGAAGTCTGCGCGGAGAATCGTTCACGATCGGCGCGATCAAACCATGGAAGGCTAAATCGGCCCGAGCGTCGATAGCACCGAGCTATAACATCGGTTTCTCATTTCTCGAAGCGTTGAATGTAGTCTTGGACCGACTCATTGTGTTTCGCCGACGTGGTGAGGTCCGACAACTTCATTTCATGGTTGCCGAAATAAAAATAGGCGTGGCTGTTTCTCAAGATCGGCCCAACTCTGGATTGAGTTGTAAGGCCGCGAGGAGAACCAAGTGAAGGCCGATCCTGAAAGAGAAAGGGGGAATAACCGAACTCTCAAGGGGTCCGTAGCCGATGCTTCACCGCATTGTGCCAAGAATCGGCTGACGTGTTCATAGGTAGAAACGTTGTCTTGTCCTGAGAATTTGGAGAAGTCTGGGATCTTGTATCGGTTGGGCAGTGGGACCCTTTCGAAATGTTCCGGATAGGGGTACCGATACATATTCCCTGAATCTTTTGGTTTGAGGCCGAACTGATCCCGCATGACGTCTGCGATTAGCTCGGCCCAGGCTCGGTTATCTTGTTGTATCGGCTCGTATGGGTCATACGGCATGGGTGCTTGCCGATACAGCTATGGTGGTGTCTGAGGTCTGTAGTGGTGATCCTGACGGCCCCCTTGGTATAGATAGCGATGATCGGCGGGTGGCAGCCGAGGCTCCTGTTGTGGCGTTGGTGGGTCTGGGAACAACTGTCGGCCCCCGACATTCTGCCGCCTGCCAAGATCAATCGGCTCTGGCTGCCGATTATTATTGAATACGTTGTCGAGTTTACCTTGAGGCAACGGTTGTTGTCGATTTAGAATGGTGACCGCTGGTCTTATAGCCATCTCGCCTGGACTCAGGTGGCCGATTCCTCCTGGCGGGTTTGGTTGCGCTATCAGTGGAAGCGGCCGATCCTGGGTGACTAGTGTCCTGTAACCAGGAAACTGGCCATCTGCGAAGTACGTGGGGCCCCGTTGTAGCTGCTCGGCTACCTTGGCATCAACTACGTGAGAGATCATATTATTGAGGGTATTGACCAGGATCTTGCTTTGGTTGACGGCGCGTGATGAACAGTGAGTCGATCCGATCTTGTAAAGAGTATACGGCTGAATCATCTTGCACTTGGGTAGGCTCTTCCACCTTCTGCTTGCCTTTTGCATCGCTTGATGAGGATGCCTTTGTATCGTTTAGGCTGAACTTGTACTTTTGGTGCACAGTTCCAGACCTTGTTTGGGTGAAGGATTGAAGGTAATTATTTTGGAGTTCCTCCACCATCTTCTTGTATTCGGCTTGCTGTTCAGCCGATAATTGTTCCATTTTTACAGGTACGACATTGTCCTGTGTGATGCCAGGGATCTTGGAATCGACCATCTTGCCGGCAGAGTCTATTCGTCCGAGTCGAGCCGACAAAGACAGTCCCAGGGCGTGCCAAGAAACGTGTTGACGAGAAATCTCTCTCATGCGCTGGCCTGGGAGATCTGCTTGACTCCAGTGCAGGTCCTTCTCGGCTGCCTACAACGTGTAGGGCGTGTCAGTTGATTTGATCTGCTAATCAACAATAAAAACAAGATAGTGTACGTTAAGCGTTAGGTTAGATCCCCACGGGATCGGCTAAGGAAATCCATGGATGTATATGTGCTATTCTAGACCATATTTGGGCCAAGTGACTGGAATGGGTCGGACACGCCGAGACAGCATCAGCCGCCCGATCCAAACATAGCGAAGAATAATAAATATACGGATCAATAACCTAGCCGATACTGGAAAGCTAACATCGAATCGGCTGGTACTCCGATGAATCTTATGTGAAGATAATATTCCTAGATCAAACGTATAAGCAACATCCGCCAGGAACACGATCTTGACATAAGAGGCTATATTAGGGCAAACAAAGCCGACTGAAACCCCGGCGCTATCTCTAGATAATGTAAATCACAGAAGAACAGATCACTAATAGTTCTAAAGACGACTCAATAGTTCAAACTTGATGCAGCATTAAGTATCAAAAGAAACATCCAATCTGTTACTACCGATTTACACTCCTTGAGATGGTAGATACCACACATGAACTAGCCAACCCTTAGACCTAGCCCTGTTGACCACACATTCTTGACGACATGAGCCAACTACAAGATAGATCTAAACATTGACCTAATTCATATGCGTTATATGATATATGACGCAGTAAAATCACCAATTCTAATATATCATTGCGATGGAAGCATTAGAAACAAATAATCTTACCACTAACGACAAACATTTACCTGAGTTTGGGGATCGAGACGATGCAGCCCAAAGCCAAACAAAGTGTTTGTCTAAAAGAAAAAGGGTGGCGATGCGCCGAAGATTAGATTGATTGAATCGTTCTTTACAGAGGGCCTCGGGTCCTATTTATACCCGAAATACAAATACTTGTAACAACCCTGGACTCTATCTAGACCACTGTTTAAAACACCATATTATCCCTAGCGGAACCTATACCGTGTCACAACTAACAATCTAACAAACCTCTAGCTTACAGATATAATTGCCGTTATAGGACTCTATCCATGAGTGACAATATCTTTTAACGCATACCTAACAGCCGAATCTCTCATTTATCCCCAAGCCTCCATACTGAACACGGCTTCATCTCTTCCAGACTTCAGAATCGGTTGTCGTCTGCTCCCGTTCAACCCATCCTCAGCCGACTAACCCTGCAGTCGATCCCTTTTTAACTGATACAATTCCTTTCTTCAGCCGATCCGATTTCGCTCTGCCTTTACAAACTTAGGAACTCAGTTACCAAATTTCAGTGTTAACACCCTTGCCACCGCTTCCTCTGTTGCCACCATTATTTGCACCATCGGCCAACCTCAGGCTTGTTTCCCTGTCGTCGGTCGGATCCAAAGCCAGCTCACTGGATCCACGCCAACCTCCATGCCCACACACGTCGTTGCTATGGCCACCACGCTTGTTGCCTGGAGATGGATCCGAACAGGGGGGCACTGGATCTCGCCATGGGGGTGCCAGATCTGACGGCTCATGCCCTCTACCCTACTATCTGCCACTCTGTCTCCCTCCCTCTGGTGTTCGTTGGCCACCTCGCCTGAGCTTGAGAGCAGTGATCGTGATCCGTAACAACGAAGAGTTCATTACCTTCCTCATGTGAAGATCCATTACCCTCTAAGATAGCTACTAGTTTTGATCAACGCCTTCAGTTCTATAAGGGCATTGTTGTTTTACATTGGCTTTCATAAATTTAAAAGTTCAACCATTGTTTGGACAAAACAACGATCGATATTATCCCTCGTGGTATTAAGAACTATGAACAGTTCTTCCTCCTATCACTCGTTCTTTAGATTTAAGAATGAGGAATCACTACCGAAAACTTATTGTTTGCCTAGTGCCGAGGAGTTTGTCGAGTGCATAACCTCGGACACTAGGCAAACAATGGTTTGCCGAGTGCCACTCGGCAAAGCTTGGCACTAAGCAAACTTTCTTGTTTGCCTAGTGTGACACTCGGCAAAAGTGGGGCACTAGGCAAACTTTTATTTTGCCTAGTGCTGCCCTAGGCAAATCTAGTCACTCGGCAAAAATTAAAGTTTGCGAGTTCCTCCCAAGACACTCGGCAAAAATTGAAGTTTGCCGAGTGCCTCAGCAAGGCACTTGGCAAAGGTTAGGATTTGCCTAGTGCTTCGCGAGACACTCAGCAAAATTTTAAAATTTTGTTCCATAACACCCTCCAAACTTTTTTCCACTCCCATATACAACATGACTTACTACATGTTAAAATTTGGTGTATTTTTTTAATTGTTTGCTATATTTAAATATTTTTGTATTTATAGGAATTTTTTTACTAGTGCCACATTTGAACTATAAGTGATTCGAATAATTGAATAAAATGTGTTAAAAAATGATATTCATGTTATTGAGTCCATTTTGAGGTCATATCTAGGAAATGAAAAGTAATTTCAAAGATCTTATTCGGGAAGACCGTGAGTCAAATAAAGTCGTCGATTTTTAAATTATTAAAAAACAAATAAAGTCCAAAAATCACGAGATTTGTCAAAGTATCATGAAATCAAACGTTGAGGCTGTGGTAAAAATTTAAAAAGGTTTCAAATATTTTGTCACGTACGACGCTAATAAATCGAACTATCTCAGAATACGAATATTAGAGTTTATACTGATAACAAATTTAGAGCCATAGTGATGGTTGAATTTATAATTTGGCTCCAAAACTTTTTGTGGACGTAATATATAACATACATGACACCATTCCAAGTTTTGGAATTTTTTGCATTAATTTAAAAATTTTCAATTATTTTTGCATTTAGTAGCGAATTACTTTGCCTAATGCAGAGTGTCTGACACTAGGCAAAGAAACCCTTTGCCGAGTGCCTGGCACTAGACAAACCCTTTGCCATGTGCTGCACTAGGCAAACCCAGGCACTCGACAAAGGGTTTCTTTGCCTAGTGCTAGGCACTTGGCAAAGGGTTTGTGTCACATCCTGGGTTTTTCCCTAATTCATTTAAAATAATTTACCCAAAATAATCAGAATTTCTGAAATTAACCTGGAGTCAACCTATAATTTTAAAATGCAATTAATAAATGGAAATGACATGGTAGGATTTTTCTTGAATTCTCCATGTCAAAATACGCTAACAGGATTTTTACTGGAATTTTTAGAGCACTCTAAGTATTTTTTTAACAATTAAATAAGAAATCAGGAATTAATTAAGCCCCAAAAATCCTTTTTCCCTTTTTCTTTTTCTTTTCCGTACGGGCTGCACAGTACTCCGCTCTTTCCTTGGGCCGTCGGCCCGGTCCCTCCGCGCGCGCCCGGTCGTGGCCGAGGCCCGCAACCCCGCCGCCGCGCACGCAAGTCCGCGGGCGTCCCTCGCCGCGAGTCGGCGACGGAGTGGGCCCCGCCTGTCGGCTTCCGTCCCCGCGCCGGTGGTCCGGCCGCCGTCCGCCATGCGCGCCGCCTTTCCGCTCCTTTCCGTTTGAATCCGAGCCACGTCGGCCCCGTGCCGGGCTCAATCTCGCGGCGCCGTTTCCATCCCCGCAGACCCGCGCCGTTGGAAACCCTATCCACGCGAAATCCGTCGCCGTGTGTTTCCCTCTCTCCGAGTCGTGGACAACGGCGAGGAATCCGCGCCGTTTCCGTGTTTGTTTCGGCCCCGTTGTACCCCTATAAAACTCCCTTTCGTCGCCGCGCGTTTTCCCTTTGGTTCCGTGCGCTAGCCCCAAAACCCGCCGTCGCCATCGTCGTCGTCTCCGTCGCCGGTGAGTGCACCGCCGCCCTTCTCCTTTTCGGTTTTTCGGGCCTCCTCCCGAACCGCTCCGCGCGCATCGTTCCGCCCTTCCCCGTGGTCCCCGCGCCGCAGCACCCTTCGCCGCCGTCGCCGGTGCCGCGGAGTCGGCCGGCCGCCGCGCGGCCATGGCCGGCGGGCAAGCTCGAGCCGCCGCCCGAACCCTAACCTAGCGCCGCTCCCGCCGTCCGATCCTTCGGATCGGGCGGATCCGCCGTCCGATCGCGATCGATCCGTCGCCGTTCGATCCGGTCGCCGCCGGCGGATGGCTGCCGCGTGTCCGTCCTCGGTCGCCGCCCAAACCCTAACCCTAGCCGCGATCCGTGCCGTTCGATCCTTCGGATCGGGCGGATCCGGACCGTCCCTCGCGCGCAAGGCGCCGCCGTCCGATCGCCACCACCCTCCCCGATGCGCGCCACGTGCCCGCTCCTCCCCGCGCCGCCGTGGACTCGGTCCACCGTGGACCGCGCCCGCGTCGCTTGCGTTAGCCGCTTGCGCCGCTGACGTCAGCCCTACCGCTTGCGCCATGCTTGCGTCACCCGGGGGCTTAATTGCGCAATAAATAATTTAATCTTTTCTGTTTAGTTTAAAAATCGCAATTAAACTTCTAAAATTCATATCTTTTGAATCCGAACTCCGTTTTAGTCCATTCAAATTTCATTAAATCCAGAAAAATGTCAAGAATCCATTAAAAATACTTTTTAGTGCTGTTTCAGTAGACTTTTTAGGGTGTTTGTTGAGTGCTTTGTTTGTCGTGTAGATTCCAAGTTTTCCGGCGAGCCCGTTCTCTTCGAAGTAGTCGCCGAGGTTCCTCGGTCTCCGAGCAAGGCAAGTCATACCTTACATTGACCATATTGTACCTATTTTATGTAAATATCTCTTTTCTTTCGAATACTGCATAAGTTTTAGAATGTCATTTTATGGGATGATTATACCTATTGTACTCAACCATAGGATTGTTTGCCTTATACCATTGATAACTTGGGGTTCAATGTGACTAGATGATAGTTTAAGGTTGCTTAGCCATGCTTAGCGCAACTAGCTCACTTAAGGGAATCACACTAATCAAGTTTCATTACGAAGTTAACCCTCGGATGATGTTAAGTTGTGAGCATGTCTCTAATAATATTGATTTATGAAAAAGGTGGGTCGTGAGCACATGGTTGGACTTTGGTTAGCGTGCTCATGACGATTAAGGACCGGTTCTCGGGAAACCACGGAAGAAATGCCGTGCATACCACAAGCCGGCATGGGTAATGGTGAGTGCAGTCCAGCGTAGTTGTCTCTAGTCGACGTATCCCGAGAGGGTGGGCGTGATGGAGTTGGGTCGGCCCGGTTTTAAGGGTTGATCGGCTTCCGGATTCACCGCGGCACTAGAGGGTGCTGCCCATTGCCCGATGGGAATGGGGGCGAAACCTTGGTGTGGTACGATTGATTAGAGGGGTTATGTGAAGGGTCTGTCACAATTCCTTTCCGGGCACCGTGGTGGTGCACCGGCGCACGGTAACGTGTTGTGGGATTGTGTCTTGTGGGTACAGATTGTACACCTCGATCGAGTAAAAACTATTCGAATAGTCGTGCCCACGGTTACGGGCGATCGACAGATTCACCTTGATTAGTCTCATTTATTTTATTCGAATGGAATGTTGAAGTATGACTAGTGCGGTGGATGGATGGGCTGTTGCAACGTGGTTTGAGCGTTGGACGGCGTTATTTAAATACTTGCTTAAATATCACTCTTGTTTTTCTTGTCTTCAAATATTATTATTATATATTGAAAATGCTGTTTATGCAAATTGAGCCCTTGACCCTTCCTTGTGATTTATCGTGCATCATATCCCCCTTTTCGGTGTGACTTGTTGAGTACTGTGGTTGTACTCAGTCTTGCTTCTTTTTCCCCCTTCAGTGCCAGAGGTTGAGATCGAGGTCTCCGAGGAGGTGTAGGCTTGTTCTCGTCAAGGTTTGGGTGTGGAGTTGGTGTTCCGCTTCGCTCGTGTCAAGTTTAGCTTAAGTCGGTTTTATTTTCCTTTCCGCTGCATTTGTGTAACTCTTTTACATTGTTTCTAAGACGATGATTACGTATTATCAATAACGTTGATTTGTGTACCTCGGCTGATGCCTGGACGAGGATGTAATGCACAAATTAGCTGCAGAAATTCTGGTGTGAATTTCTGGGCGTGACAAGTTGGTATCAGAGCCTTCCTGTGACTGTAGGACAAGCCAACTGGAAACCTTAAGAGCCCTCTAATTCTTTTCATGTGCATATGTTATAAAAAAGGGGGTGTTTTGATAAGTGGAGTTAGTCTAGGGTTTAGGAATTGCGAAAATGGGGTGTTGGTCGTGGGTTTTGAGCATGTTTTGATTTTCCCACTCCTTTGTTTCTATAGATGGCAGGTTCCCCCGACCGCTGCGGAAAAGGGATGCGAGGCTTTGTGGCGGAGCGGCGCGTATGGCCCTTGCGGTTGGATATCCCGAAGCACCGAGTATACAACGATTACGCCTCTCGGTGGCGAGTTGCCATACCGTGTTCGGTTGGAGGTTCACGGGTTTGTGGGAACGTGTCTTCCCAACATGGAGGTCACGGCTTCGGAGGCACGTCGGATCACGCTTGTCAAGAAGCCGCCTACGATGTTGGCCGGGATGAGGGAGTTGCATGATGCGACCTTCGCACCTCCTCCTACCGCTACCATCCCCGTCGAGGTAATTCCTCGAGAGGTCGGTGCATTCAAGTCTACGGCGAGAGAAGAATGACTCTACCTTCGGTCACATGTGCACCGTGCTCAAAGGACTGGATCAAATGCACTCGACCTACACAAGGCGACCAAAGAGCGAACGACAAGAAGATGCCGAGGATCGCGCGGCTGCGGGACGAAGTGGTTCGTCGAAGAAGGAGGTCGGCGAGTTGAAGGGACTTCCGCCACCGGTTGGGGTCGGACTCCGCACTACGCCTCGGAAGACCACCACCGCGCTGTCCAGTATCCAGTGGCACCTCGGATTCCACCGCCTTCTCCGGCTCCACCCGCTCCGGTTCGGCGCCGGTTCCGGTTCCTCTGCTACGAGGTCCTGCCCTCACCTTTGCTCCGGCTTCGGCGAATCAAGGCGGAGGTGGCGTAATGGTTGGATCTTCGTCTCCGAGTGACTCAAGCTCGAGAATTCGGTGAAGACATGGACTCCGAAGAGACTCAAGATTCCTCGGAGGGAAGAGGCGGGATCGGTTGGGCTACGGCAACCGATTCGAAGAGTCCAAGTCTGAGGTGACGCCCGAGGACTCCAGGAGCCGTTCGGAAGAATGGGGATCTTCTGAAGGAAGCAGTTTCGACTCCTCGTCTCGTGGATCGTTCTAGTTGCCCTCCTTAGTTTTTACCGTTTACCTTAGTTTGTCTTCTTGGTAGTTCTTTGTGTGTTAGGCTGCTGTGTGTGGGATAGGCGCGGTCGATATCAAGTGTGATATGACCGACCAATTAAGGATGTTTGGTGCTTTTCCTTGTTTTTAGTCAAGATCGAACAACGCATTTGAATTCAAATAATAAAGATTAGTTCTAAGTCATGTCTGTTTTTCTTCTTTTCTCTCTCGGTCGGTCGTCTCCTTCGGATGGTGAACACCGGGACCGGCGGGCGAACAGCAACAATGGGCAGTCAGGTGCCAACAACAACGAGGCTCACGACGCCAATGGCAATGCTCCTCCACCGCCACCCGAGAATCCCACCATTGCTCAAGTGCTCGCTTCACGAGACACGAGATGATGGCTGCAATGATGCAGCAAATGCAACAACAACACCATCGGATGCAACGGCGAGATGCTGCAACAAATGCAGCAACGCGCGAGAACAATCGGTTGCCGCCCCACCACCCCAGCCAATGCCGAGTTCCTTCGTGTCCGACCTCCGACCTTCTCCGGTACCACTAATCCCATGGAGGCTAATGATTGGCTTCATGCCATAGAGAAGAAGTTAGATCTGCTGCGGTGCACGGATCGGAGAAAGTCTCGTTTGCCACTCATCGATTCAGGGTCTGCTTCGGCTTGGTGGGACAACTACTTGATTACTCGCCGGCGGGAGCGCAGATTACAGGAAGAGTTTCGTCGCGGTTTCGGGACCGCACATATTCTGCGAGAATAGTTGCACGAAAAAGCGTGAGTTCCGTTCTCTTGAGCAGGGTAACAAATCGATTCGAGTATCGCACGAGTTCAATCGTCTTGCCCGTTATGCCCCGAGAAGATGTGCGCACCGATGCGAAAGGCATGAAAAGTTTTTGGCTGGTTTGGATGATGAACTCACGGACAAGCTTATCTCCCGGAGAGTATGCTAACTTTGAGAAGCTGGTTGACAAGGCCATTCGACGGGAAGATCGGCGCAACAAGATGATCAAGAAGAGAAAAGTATTCGGACACAACCTCCTCAACAGCGGGAAATTAGCAGAGGCCGCGTTTCATGCCCGGAAGTCGAGTGGACCTACCACCATGATTGTTCATCAGCATCGACCTTATCACCCAGGGAATTTCCAAACTGGCAGTAGTGGAAGTGGTCAGCAACAGCGTACTCCAGCCCCGCGCCCTCCAACGGCGCCATCCCGGCAAGATCCAGGCCACCACCTCCAAGGAAGGACTCGGGAGGAAAGCCGAGTCTGTTCACGTGGTGACCCGGGGCATTTGCGAGACAAGTGTCAGAAGCCAAGCGCGCTGGGCCAAGGTTCATCCAGCTCGAGTCAACCATGCGTCCGCCGAGGAAGCACGAGCCGCTCCTGAGTTATACGGTATGTTTCTGTAAACTATACTCCGCCACGAGTATTATTTGATTACGGTGCTACACATTCTTTTATCTCAAAGCAATTTGTTGGGGCACATGGGTTGTCGGTAGTGGGACTTAAGATACCTATGCGGGTTCAAACCCCTGGAAACCACTTGGAGACCACTCAGTATTGTCCCTCAGTGACCATAGAAATTCAAGGATCTATGTTTCTAGCCAACCTTATCCTCCTTCAGTCCAAAGGCATAGATGTCATCCTTGGGATGGATTGGTTGTCCAGACATAAGGGAGTAATTGATGCGCGCTAGTCGCACCATTACTTTAATCAATATGAAAGGAGAAAGAATTGTTTTTCGCTCTCCCATGCAAGTCAGGCCCGTAGTAAGTTTGAATCATGTTTCCACCGGGGAATCAACCGAAACAGCGGCAAAGACCCCTGTGAAGTTAGAGGATATCCCCATTGTCAGAGAATATCCTGAAGTTTTCCCTGAGAATTTAACTCAGATGCCACCAAAAAGGGAAATTGAATTCCGGATTGATCTAGTACCCGGGACCGCCCCAATACACAAGAGGCCATATAGGATGGGAGCCAACGAGTTGGCCGAAGTAAAGAAGCAAGTGGATGAACAATTGCAAAAAGGGTATATTCGCCCGAGCATGTCGCCTTGGGGTGCTCCGGTGATTTTCGTGGAAAAGAAAGACAAGACCAAGAGGATGTGTGTCGACTATCGCGCACTCAATGAGGTTACTATCAAGAACAAGTATCCCCTACCACGGATTGATGACTTATTCGATCAACTCAAAGGGGCCAAGGTATTTTCCAAGATAGACCTGCGATCGGGCTATCATCAGTTGAGGATTCGGGAAGAGGACATTCCCAAGACCGCCTTCACCACCAGGTATGGACTGTACGAGTGTACGGTCATGTCTTTTGCGTTAATCAATGCACCGGCTTTCTTTATGAATCTGATGAACAAGGTGTTTATGGAGTTCTTGGATAAATTCGTGGTGGTGTTCATTGACGACATTTTGGTCTACTCTAAGTCAGAGGAGGATCATGAGCAACATCTTCGGACAGTACTCGAGAAGTTGAGAGACCATCAACTCTACGCCAAGTTTAGCAAGTGTGCTTTCTGGTTAAAGGAGGTACAGTTCCTCGGTCACATTGTGAATGCCCAAGGAGTAGCCGTGGATCCAGCAAATGTGGAATCGGTTACCAAGTGGACCCCGCCTAAAACGGTTACGCGAGATCCGAAGTTTCCTTGGACTTGCGGGTTACTACCGCCGCTTCATTGAGAACTTCTCCAAAATCGCCAAGCCAATGACTCAACTGTTGAAGAAAGATGAGAAGTTTAAGTGGTCGGCAGAATGCAATAGGAGTTTTGAAGAGCTCAAGAGGAAGTTGGTGTCGCACCGGTGTTGATCGCCCCACCCAGCAAAGGACTTCCAAGTTTATTGTGATGCATCTCGCCAAGGGTTAGGATGTGTGTTGATGCAAGAAGGCAAAGTGGTCGCATATGCATCTCGTCAATTGCGCCCACACGAAAACAACTACCCCACTCATGATGCGGAGTTATCCGCGAGTGGTTCATGCCGAAGATCCGCGACACTACCTAATTGGTAATCGTTGTGAAGTATATACGGATCACAAAAGTCTTAAGTACATTTTCACCCAACCGGATTTAAACCTCCGACAGAGAAGATGGTTGGAACTGATCAAAGATTATGATTTAGGGATACACTACCATCCCGGCAAAGCTAATGTGGTTGCGGATGCACTAAGCCGAAAGAGTTCTTGCACCACCCTCGGTGTCGAAGGAGTGTGTGACCGGTTGCGTAGGAATTCGACAATCTAAATCTACGAGTGGTGGATTTTGGCTTTGTGGCTGCTCCGGAAGCCCAACCCACTCTCATTGATCAAATTCGGGCTGCTCGGGCGTCGGATCCCGAGATGGCCGAACTCAAGAAGAACATGAGAGTCGGAAAAGCTCGTGGTTTTACGGAAGACGAACATGGCACAATCTGGATGGGAAAGAGATTATGTGTGCCAGAAGACAAGGATTTGAAGAAGACGATCCTTACGGAAGTTCACCAAACCCAATACTCAATTCACCCGGGCAGTACAAAGATGTATCAAGATCTTAAAGAAAAGTTTTGGTGGGTCAGCATGAGGAGGGAGATAGCTGAGTTTGTTGCACTTTGTGATGTTTGTCAGCGAGTGAAGGCAGAACATCAACGGCCCGGTGTTGCAACCACTTCAGATTCCAGAGTGGAAATGGGAAGAAATTGGAATGGATTTCATCACGGGTTTACCCCGCACAACGTCGAGGTTATGACTCAATTTGGGTCGTGGTGGACCGACTCACCAAGGTAGCCCACTTCATACCGGTACATACTACCTACTCAGGGAAGAAGTTGGCAGAGCTTTATCTCGCAAGGATCATGTGTTTGCATGGCGTGCCTAAGAAGATCGTGTCCGATAGGGGAAGTCAGTTTACTTCCAAGTTCTGGAGGAAGTTGCAAGAAGAGCTTGGTACCCGTTTGAATTTTAGCACGGCCTATCATCCGCAAACAGACGGTCAAACTGAGAGAGTGAATCAGATTTTGGAAGACATGCTGAGAGCATGCGCGCTCGATTTTGGAAAAGCATGGGACAAAAGCTTACCCTATGCAGAATTCTCTTACAATAACAGTTATCAGGCCAGCATTCAAATGGCACCGTATGAAGCACTGTATGGACGGAAATGCCGCACACCCCTATTCTAGGACCAGACAGGTGAGCGCCAATTGTTTGGCACGAAGTAATAAGCGAAGCGAGAGGAAAAGGTCCGAGTGATTCGGGAAAGGTTGAAGATTGCGCGATCCGACGAAGAGTTATGCGGATAATCGTCGAAGAGATCTCGCTTTTGAAGCGGGGATTTCGTGTATCTTCGCGTTACACCACTCAGGGAGTACATCGTTTCCAAACCAAAGGTAAGTTGGCACCGCGTTTCGTGGGACCATACGGGATTCGGGAACGTCGAGGAGAAGTGGCCTATCAGTGGAGCTTCCTCCAACATGACCGGTATTCACGATGTGTTTCATGTGTCCCGGTTAAAGAAGTGTTTAAGGGTACCGGAAGAGCGGCGAGTCCATACCAGATTGAAATCCAAGAGGACTTAACCTATGTAGAGAGACCAGCACGTATTCTTGAGGTCGGTGAAAGAAGGACGCGGAACAAGGTTATCGAGATTTTGCAAGGTTCAATGGACTCATCACTCCAGGAAGAAGCTACTTGGGAACGAGAAGATGAGCTAAAGGCCGCGCACCCGCACCTCTTCGCGGTACCTCCGAATCTCGGGGTCGAGATTCCGTTTAAGGGGGTAGGTTGTCACATCTGGGTTTTCCCTAATTCATTTAAAATAATTTACCGGAAATAATCGAATTTTTGAAATTAACCGGAGTCAACCTATAATTTTACAATGTAATTAATAAATGGAAATGACATGGTAGGATTTTTCTTGAATTCTTCATGTCAAAATACGCTAACGGATTTTTCTTGGAATTTTTAGAGCACTCTAAGTATTTTTTTAACAATTAAATAAGAAATCGGGAATTAATTAAGCCCCAAAAATCCTTTTTCCCTTTTTCTTTTTCTTTTCCGTACGGGCTGCACAGTACTCCCGCTCTTTCCTTGGGCCGTCGGCCCGGTCCCCCCGCGCGCGCGCCCGGTCGTGGGCGAGGCCCGCAACCTGCCGCCGCCGCACGCAAGTCCGCGGGCGTCCCTCACCCGCGAGTCGGCGACGGGTGGGCCCCGCTGTCGGGCTTCTCGTCCCCGCGCCGGTCGGTCCGGCCGCCGTCCGCCATGCGCGCCGCCTTTCCGCTCCTTTCCGTTTGAATCCGAGCCACGTCGGCCCGTGCGGGGCTCAATCTCGCGGCGCCGTTTCCATCCCCGGACCCGCGCCCATTGGAAACCCTATCCACGCGAAATCCGTCGCCGTGTGTTTCCCCTCTCTCTCGAGTCCGTGGACAACGGCGAGGAATCCGCGCCGTTTCCGTGTTTGTTTCGGCCCCGTTGTACCCCTATAAAACTCCCTTTCGCCGCGCGCGTTTCCCTTTGGTTCCCGTGCGCTAGCCCCCAAAACCCTGTAGCCATCGTCGTCGTCTCCGTCGCCGGTGAGTGCACCGCCGCCCTTCTCCTTTTCGGTTTTTGGGCCTCCTCCCGAACCGCTCCCGCGCGCATCGTTCCGCCCTTCCCCGTGGTCCCCGCGCCGCAGCACCCCGCGCCGTCGCCGGGTGCCGCCGAGTCGGCCGGCCGCCGCGCGCCATGGCCGGCGGGCAAGCTCGAGCCGCCGCCGCCGAACCCTAACCCTAGCGCCGCTCCCGCACGCCGTCCGATCCTTCGGATCGGGCGGATCCTGCCGTCCGTCGCGATCGATCGTCGCCGTTCGATCCGGTCGCCGCACGGCGGATGGCTGCCGCGTGTCCGCCCTCGGTCGCCGCCCAAACCCTAACCCTAGACGCGATCCGCGCCGTTCGATCCTTCGGATCGGGCGGATCGGACCGTCCCCTCGCGCGCAAGGCTGTCGCCGTCCGATCGCCGCCACCCCCCCGATGCGCGCCACGTGCCCGCTCCCGCCGCCGCCGTGGACTCGGTCCACCGTGGACCGCGCCGCGTCGCTTGCGTCGGCCGCTTGCGCCGCGACGTCAGCCCTACCGCTTGCGCCATGCTTGCGTCACCCGGGGCTTAATTGCGCAATAAATAATTTAATCTTTTTGTTTAGTTTAAAAATCGCAATTAAACTTCTAAAATTCATATCTTTTGAATCGAACTCCGTTTTAGTCCATTCAAATTTCATTAAATCCAGAAAAATGTCAAGAATCCATTAAAAATACTTTTCAGTGCTGTTTCAATAGACTTTTAGGGTGTTTGTTGAGTGCTTTGTTTGTCGTGTAGATTCCAAGTTTTCCAGGCGAGCCCGTTCTCTTGAGTAGTCGCCGAGGTTCCTCGGTCTCGAGCAAGGCAAGTCATACCTTACATTGACCATATTGTACCTATTTTATGTAAATATCTCTTTTTCTTTCGAATACGCATAAGTTTTAGAATGTCATTTTATGGGATGATTATACCTATTGTACTCAACCATAGGATTGTTTGCCTTATACCATTGATAACTTGGGGTTCAATGTGACTAGATGATAGTTTAAGGTTGCTTAGCCATGCTTAGCGCAACTAGCTCACTTAAGGGAATCACACTAATCAAGTTTCATTACCGGAAGTTAACCCTCGGATGATGTTAAGTTGTGAGCATGTCTCTAATAATATTGATTTATGAAAAGGTGGGTCGTGAGCACATGGTTGGACTTTGGTTAGCGTGCTCATGACGATTAAGGACCGGTTCTCGGGAAACCCTGGAAGAAATGCCGTGCATACCACAAGCCGGCATGGGTAATGGTGGGTCAGTAGCGTAGTTGTCTCTAGTCGATGTATCCCGAGAGAGGGTGGGCGTGATGGAGTTGGGTCGGCCCGGTTTTAAGGGTTGATCAGCTTCCGGATTCACCGCGGCACTAGAGGGGCTGCCCATTGCCCGATGGGAATGGGGGCGAAACCTTGGTGTGGTACGATTGATTAGAGGGGGTTATGTGAAGGGTCTGTCACAATTCCTTTCCGGGCACCGTGGTGGTGCACCGGCGCACGTAACGTGTTGTGGGATTGTGTCTTGTGGGTACTGATTGTACACCTCGATCGAGTAAAAACTATTCGAATAGCCGTGCCCACGGTTACGGGCGATCGACCAGATTCACCTTGATTAGTCTCATTTATTTTATTCGAATGGAATGTTGAAGTATGACTAGTGCGGGTGGATGGATGGGCTGTTGCAACGTGGTTTGAGCGTTGGACAGCGTTATTTAAATCGCTTAAATATCACTCTTTTTTCTTGTCTTCAAATATTATTATTATATATTGAAAATGCTGTTTATGCAAATTGAGCCCTTGACCCTTCCTTGTGATTTATCGTGCATCATATCCCCCTTTTCGGTGTGACTTGTTGAGTCGTGGTTGTACTCGAGTCTTGCTTCTTTTTCCCCCTTCGGTGCCGAGGTTGAGATCGAGGTCTCCGAGGAGGTGTAGGCTTGTTCTCGTCAAGGTTTGGCGTGGAGTTGGTGTTCCGCTTCGCTCGTGTCAAGTTTAGCTTAAGTCGGTTTTATTTTCCTTTCCGCTGCATTTGTGTAACTCTTTTACATTGTTTCTAAGACGAGGATTACGTATTATCAATAACGTCGATTTGTGTACCTCGGCGATGCACGGACGAGGATGTAATGCACAAATTAGGCCGAGAAATTCAGTGCGAATTTCAGGCGTGACAGGTTTGTCGAGTGCTACACTAGGCAAAATAATTCTATAATAAATAAAAAATAACTAAAAATTTTTAAATTGATGCAAAAAAAATCCCAAAACTTGACACGGTCCCAATAATATTTCACCCGCCCAGCTAGCTAGCTCACACACTAACACACACTGCACATGCGCGTGCGCCTGCCGCCGCCGCCCTCCCGGCCGGCGCCCCCTTGGCCCACCGTCCCCGGCCGGCTTCCTCGGGAAGGGTGGGACGTGATAGAGTGGTATCAGAGCTGACCCTCTCAGTTTCACGGGCGCATGGCGGGTCAGTTGCGTAGGCATGGTGCGCATGGCGCATGGGCCCTAAGGGGACATGACATGGCACATGCGCCGACATTGGACGACGGACGTGGCCAAGAGGGGAGGTTCCTAGCCTGGGGTTGACCGACAAGGACGTCGATCTTCTAAGAGGGTGTGGATTGAACATCATGGCCCAGTACTTAATAGGATTAATAGAAGTTGCAACTTTATTTCTGGAAGCTCATCTCCAAAGAACTCTGAGGTTAAGCATGCTTGGCCTAGAGCAATTTGAGGATGGGTGACCGATCGGGAAGTCTTAAGATCCTAGAGAGCTTCCAGATGTAGGCAGGCCTAGCCCGGAAAAGGGTGGGATGTGGCAGAGTGCTGCCATATTTAAGATCCTAGAGAGCTTTCAGATGTAGGCAGGCCTAGCCCGGAAAAGGGTGGGATGTGGCAGAGTGCTGCCATATTTTGCCTAGTTACACTCGGCAAACACTTTGCCGAGTACAATACTGGCTTTGCCTAGTGTCCTGGACACTAGATAAACACCAGGATTCCGGTAGTGCATGCAACTCATGTATCAGCTAAGATACTCTGAACGATTAGTTTGCTTATGAGACGTCGTTAGGCCAATCGAATCCATCATTTGTAACCAAATGCAACATCGAATAAAGTGCTAGCAATTCCCATCGCAAAAGGAGAAAACAATAAATCTTACACAGGAAAACTCATTTAAAAAGGTAAAAACAGATACAGTATTACAACCACTACTCGAGAAACCATTTTTTGATGCGAGCCGAAAGGCAGCTTCCCGTGCGGAAGGCCTGCCCGCTTGCGCGAAAAGGTATGGAAAAAGACCATTTTCGCGTGCGGATGGCCCAACCGTATGGGAAGATCTATTATCCCGTGCGGTCGGATTAAGCGCCCCGCACGGGAAGATCGATTATCCCATGCAGGCCACTTTACAGGACCGCAAGGGGTAATGGATCTTCCCATGCGGTCCGTTAAGTCGACCGCACGAGAAGATGGTGTCCCGTCCGCCCATTATTTTATGTACATTAGCAATTGTCCTCTCTCTCCCCTCTCCTCTCCTCTCCTCTCTCTGATCCTCTCCTCTCCTCTCTGTCCTCTCTCTCTCCTCTCCTCTCTCTCTTATTAATATTAAATGCATGGGTCGATCGATAAGCTGCATGTATATATATTTTTTCGCACGAGAAAAAAAGACATTTAATTATATTATTTCGTCATAAAAGATATAAATGTACGTACACAGATCATGCATGCATGTTTATATACATATCAAGTTTCGTCTCGCGCAAATTACAGAAGTCTAGCAACAATTTACAAATCATTCATTAATGGCGGTGCTCTTTTTCCAACTCCCTAAGTCGTTTGAATTTATCGTCCATTGCCAGCTCGCTCTCCGGATTGTAGAAATCACCCAAATGGTTGCAGACATCGCGACGGATGAAGCGGCAAAGATCTGCAACCAAGTTAAGCATGATTCGATTGTCGAACTGGTTCACTACAACTGGAACTTCTGTGATCTGTTTAAGGAAGAATAGTACACATACATACGATTAGAAAAATTATACAAGATCGATAACGTGTAGAAAAATATATTTTCTCCAAACTTACTTGTTCTAACTTAGTAGAGTATCTCCCGTAGATTCTGAGCATCTTGCACACGTAGTAGCCGCAAAGGTTAGTGCCCGATGGTTGCTTATAACACTGTGTTGAATAAAATTTATTATGTGCGTCAGTAATTTGAAATTAAAGATAGTATAAAATCTTGGGATATAGCGAGCATATAATTACCAGAAAATTTGTCCTCACAAGAAGCTTCTTCTTTTGTGGATCATTCATCGGTCCACCGTTTCTTACATAATGATGGTGTGCTCTATAGACAAAATAATTGCATGTCTCACTGATCAATTGTTTATTCGATAGTAAAAACAGACAAAATGTATTAAAAGGTGCATGATAGTACTTACAAATTTAAAATGACGAGGAACTCTTTGAATGTTTTCTGGCTGTAGTATGTCGGATCAAGCACTACGGCCACGTGGTCTCGCGGATATACCAGAAATAGTATGTAGTGATTGCTGTGAAAGAAGAGATATGTTAATTGTAGGTGATATCATAGTAAAATATCAGTTTTACGGATGAATATTACGTACCGCAACGCATAAGGGACCATGAGGACATTTTTGTCTCTGTGCTCCAACATAGCCTTGCCCAAGTAGAATGATTCCGCGATTATCTTGTCCTTGTGCATTTGTTTGATGATCGCGGCTTTTTGTTTCTTTGTTTTGCCTTTCAGCTCATCGGAATCTTCATGAACATAAACCTCGTGTTTCGTCCAGCATATCCTTGTTGGGTTAATGTATGCATTGGATAATTGGTCTTTTTGCGTCGCGTATTGCATCCTAAGTAATGCAGCGAGTAATTAATTATTCACAAGTTAGTTTGCAAATGAATTTATTAATGACATTAAGTTAGTCTGATACTTACAGGCAAAACGCAGCAACAAGATTTATATCTATTTTTTCCATCTTGAATAATGCGTGAAGGTCGTTGAAATCGATGACCAATATCCCATTTGGGTCACTGGTGAAAGCATTATCCAGGACCTTCTCGGTAAGCATGCTGAGCCCCAATCTGGACGCCTTTAGGTACCAGTCGTGCATTAACCTGATTTTCCAGGGCATGTCTTCCATGACGTGCCAGGGCAGGAACGGCTTACCGTACTCGTACTTTGTTGGCACTTCGTCCGAAGTCCAATTTTGCAGGTCCTCCGCTTTGTTCTTCAACGATTATTCTGACTCCAACAACTTTGACAGTTGATCCTGCGGCTTGTCAGTCGGGCCCCCTCCCCCTGAAAGCCAAGAACACTAAGTTTCTCTCGTCTTTGTCCATTAATTCCTTGTCATAGCTTGATCGAATCATCTTTGGGATAATCTGATGAGATTGAAGCTTGCTCGGACTTGGAAGGCTTGTTGTTTTCAGTAGGGGCCTTTGAGGTACCGCCAATGCTGACTGTGGTGTCGGAGGAGATTGCTGAATATGTTCGGCGACGACTTCAGGGGCTGATAGCATTGGCGAATCAGGACCTTTATCCTTAGGAGGGGAGCTTGGTGGGGAAGCAGGCCGAGGTGGGGAAGCAGGCCGAGGTGGGGAGCGAGGTGGGGAAGCGGGCCACAGTGGAGAAGACGGTGCGGGCGCATCGGCAATGCGGCCGGACATGCTTGGGGATGCGACGATGTACCGACCAGCGGGATATCTCGTCGATGCCATACAATGAACTGATTCACCGCATCTCCAAGCAATTCTATCCCTTCAGTTCTTGGAATGTCTAGCTCTAAGCTGTTATGCTCGCATGCACCTTGGCCAAGCTGCACCCTTGCATAATCCTCGGGGATTAGAGTGTTGTGAAATTGTCGCCCGGTATAGCAAGTCCTGTACCCACCTCCTTTCTCTTCCCGGCCCTTCCTATCGGCACGAGGAGGCTGCACGCGTCGGGCCAGTTATGGTATCTACTGGATAGGGTACGGTGTCAACTGACCCGACGCTGCTGGGCATTTGTACTGTGGGTTCTTCGGATTGCTGAAAGAAGTTAGGGAAGGCTTGGCGATTCTGTGCAACAAGAGAGTAGAAATGCTCTTCAACTTGTTTTGCTATCTTTTCTTCAAGTTTATGTTTGTACTGTCCCTTTTCTTGTAACTTGCGGCTTCCCCAGGAAACCCTTCTTTCCAACTTGTCTTTGACGATACACCCCTTACTCGTCCAAAATGTTCGGGGTTGCCCAATGCAGCTGTCAACTGATCGTGTTCTCTTTTAGCAATAAATTCCCCAGTCTTCTCCTTTTCAGCAATGTCTTTTAGACTTGTGGTCACACGTTCTATATCCAGATCCTTGAAAAGGATCTCTCCCTCGTCGATGACCTGTCGCGTGCTGCGTGCCCACACCCAGTTTTTGCTTCTTTCTTTTAGTGCATCCACAAGCAGGGGCTTTCCTTGGGTGGCAAACTATTCTTCGGTTGCTCGTCACTTCTCTACATGGCCATCGTAGCCGCTAGAGCCCAACCGGTGCGGGTACTTGTTCCTTTTCGCGAGGTCGAACATCTTCTTCCTCCGTGCTAAGGCTTCAGGGCTTGTCATCTTCGCCACGAACCTATCCCATTCGGCGGGCGTAATACCACTGTAGTCTTCGAATAGGGACCTGTTCTTTTGCACGTAGTGAGTGTTCAAGTCCGATTTCCACTGCCTCCACCTCCCCCCAATCATTTTTAATGCAAATTCTTTTCCCAGAGCCTCTGAACCAGGCGGATATACAAGCCACTTCTGCAGCTCGTTCCATATGAAGTTCTTCAAGTTGTCATCCACCTGCTCCCAGGAATCTACATTTAAAGGGCCGTGGGTTCTGGCCAGTACCCCGCAAGCGCTGCTGAACTTTGTCATTGCTACCTTGGGCTCTAATGGCTTCCCATCCTGGTTCAGAGAGGTGATATAATGTCTCCTTGGAGGGTTGGTTCTTACTTCTCTGACCACGTATTCTTTTTTGACGTCCTCCAGCGCTCGCGGACGTGTCGGTTTCTCCCGGACCGGACGTTGCTGTGTCCGTCTCGACTTCGGCAGACCGGACGACAGACTTGGCGGCCTTTCTTTTTGAGTGGCGCCTTGCTTCCATCTGTACGTACAACAGATAACGTTAAACGAGATCCTACGATAGGGATCATAACAATTTGGCTGGACTTACTGCTTGCTTGATAGGGATGTAGTCGGGGTCTTCTTCAACCGGTGGTGCTGATGCTTGCATAACTTCGATGAACGGATCGCTTGGTTCATGCCATGTGCCTTCGCTCGAAGACTTCTCCATTGATTCGACGTTGCATGCCTCGGAGGGAGCTTTCTCGTTCGACATTTGATCTACGGTTGTTCATAACGCACAACATGTGAAATTTGTGAACACACAACTTGTTATATTATCTAATATTAAGGACATGCATAAAAAATATAGCAAAAAAAACTAAAGAGAAGAAGATTGAAAAAATGTATTTATTTCCTTCTTCTTCTCTTTATTAGAGATGAGAGATGAAAATACATATGTTTGCCTATTTTGTCCGTGAGAAAAGGTGAGATTGGGGGAGGGAAAGAGATGAGAGATGAGAGACCGAGGAGAGGGAAAAGAGAGAGGGAGATTATAATATACCGAGGAGACGGAGGGTATATGTGTTTGAATATTTAAAATCTAACCTAAAATCTAAAATTCATCCTAAAACAAACGACCGACCGAACGGCCCGACGAATGACCGACCGAACGAACGAGCGACGACCGGCCGACCGACCGAACGATCGAACACTCGTTCGTTCGTCCGTCCGTTCATTCGTTCGTTCGTTCGGTCATTCGTCGGTCATTCTTCGGTCGTTCGTTCGTTCGTCCGTCCGTTCGTCCCACGTCCGTTCGTCCATGAACGAACGAACACTTTCGTTCCTTCGTTCGTCCGTCCGTCCACGCCCGTCCATTCGTCCACGTCCGTTCGTTCATCCATGAACGAACGAACGAACGAACACTCGTTCGTTCGTCCGTCCACATCCAACTAATTCACATAAAAATTTTTTGGAGCAACTATTTCACATGAAAAAATTCATCAAAAAAATAACATCCCATTTTACATTTCCATCAAAATTTACTATAGTTCCATCAAATAAATAACAGTCTTTACAGTTCTATAGTTCCATCATATTAATAACAGTCCATTTTACGGTGAAATCAAAAATTTGAAGTCCTAAACAGAATTTTTCGCATCATATCTCAAATGAAAAAATTTGAAGTCCTACACATTTTCACAACATATCGAACAGATCCAACACTATCATCATTGCACAGGCACATTTTTCATTTTTCACATCCATCTAGCTATCACATTGTTCTCACAGGACAATATAATTTTTTCACATCACAACACATCTCACAGCACATATCACAAATTTCAACAACACATAGCACATTTCACATCACAACACATATCACAAAATTTACCAGTGGCGGTGAGGAGGTGGAGGTGACGGTCGGTGGCGCGGTAGGGCAGGCGGCGGTCGGTGGCACGGTGGAGGCGGCTGGCGGTGGTTGGCGTCCGACGGGGAGCTCGAGGCGTTGGGCGGCGGTTGGCGGCCGGTGGGGAGGATTTGGTTGAGGCCGACGGTGGCTGACGGCGTCGCTGGCACGCGCGGTCGAGGTCGGTGAGCCGGCGTCGGCGTCTGTGAAGCTGATGGTCGGTGGCGCACGGTCGATGGTCGGAGAGAGCGGCGGACAAAGAGAGAGAGAGAGAAAAGAGAGAGAGAGAGAGAGTGGCGGCGCGGTAAGGCCGGCGACGTCGCGGGGGATGGGCGGCGAGGGCGCGGTGGCGGTCGACGGTGAGAGTGTCGGGGCCGGAGGCGCGGCGGTCTTGGTGAGGTCGGTGAAGGGGCGCGGGCGGCGCGGTGAGGTCTGTGAAGGGGCGGATGCGGTCGGTGGCGGCGAGAGAGGCGATGTATCTCTCGGTGAGGGCGACGGTTGCTCGGCGCGGCGAGGGTGCGAAATTTTGGCAGCCTGGCGGCGCTAGATCTGTTTTCACCGGGGACTTGGAATTTTCGGGAGCCCGCGCGGCTGTTATATAGGCGGCGATTATCATGTGCGGGCAGCTTAACGGCCCGCACGGAAAAATGATCTTCCCGTGCGGGCAGTTTAAGCGGCATGCATGGGAAAATGATCTTCCTGTGCGGGCCGCTTAAACGGCCCGCACGGGAAAACATCTTCTGTGCGGGCGGTTTAAGCGGCCCGCACGGGAAGATATTTTTGAAGGGTTACGCGGAGGCTACGCTAGCCGAAAACAAAACTTTTACCGTGCAAATCAGGAACACTTGCAAGTAAGGGCCGATAGATCGTTACCGATTGGAGTAGAGTGCGGCGGAATAGCCAATCGGGGCAATCCGATCAGGAACAGTGTGGCCGATTCCGGAGACGGCCGATTCGCCAATCAGCCCGATTCGAGTCGTCGGTCGCGTTCTCACGCCTCGCTCCGTGCGCCCGACCGCGGCCGATTCCCACCACGCCGATCGCTTCGATTGCGGCCGATCAAGCCGATCAACGGCGCGCAACGTAGCGGCGCCTCTACCGGTATCCACACGTCCGGGGACGAACGCCGAACACCCGTGTGCTAGCACGCGATGCAAGGCTAGGGTTTGGCTCGAAAGTGGGGAGGGTTTCCGTGGAGATCGATCTCGGCGACTTCGTTGCACGCGATGCAATTGACATGTCGCAGCTCTCCACCCCTCTCTCCTTTATATAGAGTTGGCCGACTAGGACTAGTGGCCGATCGGGACTCTATTTTTGAACCGGATCTCATCCGTATCTCATAGAGTTGGCCGCCCATACGTCGTAAGCCTATAGGACTCTATCCGATCGGATCCCTATCCGATCGAGCCGTATCCGAGTCCAACTCGAATGCCTGTTCTTATCCCCTTAAGCGTGCGACCACCGTAGGTTCAGGTATACTCGGTTTCGGCTATAGTCTAACTTAGCCGATCGTCGGCTCGAGTCCAACTCAGCCGACCCGTCAACGACGGCGCCTAGCGGCACATATTGACACCATAGTATACAAGAATAATATCGGCTCGAACCTGTAATGTGTACACAAATCCCTTTGCCTCACGATACCGGTTAAGCTATAGGCAAGATGTGTGCCATCCCTTTAATAGCTTAACCATTCACTCGAACCGTATTGGATTATCGTCCGTTGATTGACTCCTCAATCAACTTAGCATGGCCTTGCATTTCCATAATCCATTACCTCGAGGGGCCCAAAGATATCTCTCCAAAGGAGGGGCAAATTCCATCTTGATCACTCACATCCCACTCCATGTTTCATAGCAAACCCGAAAACTACCTTTATAACTACCCGATTACGGAATAGCGTTTGGTAGTCCCAAAGTAGGCTACTACACATGTTGGAATCCATGGTGATCTCGGGTTTAAGGACTTTGTACCAACACTACCGAGACCAACTAATGGCACATTAATTCCTGTAGTGTCTCATGGTGGGTCTATCCAACAATGTGTTCTCCAACACATGTGTCCATGTTTATTGATTTGGTATCTCCATACCCATGATCTATGAGACATGATCACCAATCAATAAACATGCCGATCTTAGAATCATATTTGTTCCAACAATATGACATATGATCGAGGATCATTTAGAAATAGATTCATACATATAGAGTCTCATAAATAAGTCACGTACTTATTGATCAATCACAAGATGTCTATTTCATGGAACTGAATAACACTTTATTCATTTATACATAAACATTGACGTGATATCCAACATCTCCATGTTGCCTCTAGGGCATATCACTAACAATCTCCCACTTGCACTAGAGTCAATCATGTAAGTATCTAATACCCATTGCTCTTGTGTGCGCCTCATGCTTCGGTGAGGGAGAGGTTTTGTCGGCGGATCGGCTATGTTGAGATCCGTGTGCACTTTGCATATCTTGACATCACCTCTGTCCACTATCTCGCGGATGAGATGATATCGCCGAAGTATGTGTTTGGACTTCTGATGTGATCTCGGCTCCTTGGCTTGCGCAATGGCTCCACTATTATCACAATAGAGAGACATTGGACCAATCGCACTAGTCATCACACTAAGCTCGAAACGAATTTCTTGATCCAAACGGCCTCCTTTGCGGCTTACGAAGCAACAATGTACTCGGCCTCCGTTGTAGAATCAGCAACAGTATCCTGCTTGGAACTCTTCCAGCTGACTGCGCCTCCGTTCAGGCAGAACACGAACCCAGATTACGATCTATAATCATCCTTGTCCGTTTGGAAGCTAGCATCGGTGTAACCACTTACAACGAGCTCTTCTTCACCTCCATAGACTAGGAACATATCCTTAGTTCTTCTCAAGTACTTAAGGATATTCTTTACGGCGATCCAGAGACCTTCACTGGATCGGCGGTATCCGCTCGTAATACTCAAAGCGTACGAGACATGCGGGCGTGTACAAAGCATGGCATACATGATGGATCCAATTGCCGAAGCATATGGAACCATACCCATCTTATTCCGCTCATCATGTGTCCGAGGACACCGATTCTTGCTAAGATTAATGCCATGTTACATGGGCAAGAAACCTTTCTTGGAATCATGCATGTTGAACCTTTTCAACACCTTGTCAATGTATGGCTTAATCCAATTAGCCTCTTGGATCTATCTCTATAGATCCGAATGCTAATATGTATGCTACCTCCCTAAGTCTTTCATGAAAAAACTATTTTTCAATGAAGACTTGACGGATTCTAGCATAGGGATATCATTTCCAATCAACAATATGTCATCCACATATAAGATTAGAAATACAATTGCGCTCCCACCGACC
The DNA here is from genome assembly GCA_019925245.2 of Oryza australiensis. NCBI lineage: Eukaryota > Viridiplantae > Streptophyta > Magnoliopsida > Poales > Poaceae > Oryza > Oryza australiensis. Next base: position 3,901,271 of record JAIFGZ020000436.1, read on the forward strand.
TTTTTGTAAACACAGGCCTCTTCTTCGTTTTTGATGAAACCAAACCCTTTGATTACTTCATCAAAATGAATATTCCAACTCCGAGATGCTTGCTTCAATCCATAAATGGATTTTACGTAGCTTGCATATCTTTCCGAGCGATTCGGATCGACAAAACCCCGAGGTTGTATCATGCATACATCCTCACTTAGGTTTTCCATTTAGGAAAGCCGTTTTGACATCCATCTCGCCATATCTCATAAACGAAATATGCAGCAATCGCTAGAATAATCCGAATAGATTTAAGCATTGCGACGGGCGAGAAGGTTTCATCATAATCAACTCCTTGAATCTGTTTAAAACCTTTCGCCACCAATCGCGCCTTATAGATGTGAACATTTCCATCCATATCGGCCTTTTCTTAAAAACCCATTTACACTCAATGGTTTTGACACCATCGGTGGATCAACCAAGTTCCAAACTTGATTGTCGTACATGGATTCTATTTCGGATTTCATGGCTCCAAGCCACTTGTTGGAATCGGGTCCCACCATCGCTTCCTCATAGATCTTAGGTTCATCGTTGTCCAACAACAATATATCACATTGTTCCGCACTGTGTACATCGGGTGCACGACATGATCTTTCGGACCTCCGTGGGGCTGGTGTATCTACAACCGGTGGCGCAACACTTTGCTCCTCCTATTGTGGTTACGTGGTTGAAACGTTTTCGGTGTTTCTTGAACTTCTTCAAGATGCACCCTGCTCCCACTAACCCTTCTTGAAAGAAACTCTTTCTCCAAGAAGACACCGTGTCGGGCGACAAACACTTTGCCTTGTTCCCCGATTATAAAAGTAATATCCCTTAGTTTCCTTAGGATATCCCACAAAGAAGCACTTGTCGATTTGGGTGTGAGCTTGTCGATCAAACGTTTTACATAAGCTTTGCATCCCCAAATTTTGAGAAAAGACAAACTAGGGGTTGCCCTGTCCATATCTCATATGGTGTCTTTTCAACCGACTTAGATGGAACTCTATTTAGTGTGAGCGCTGTGTTTCAAGAGCATATCCCCGAAGGATAAGGGAAGATCACTTTGGCTCATCATCGACCGCACCATGTCCAACAAGGTGCGATTTCTCCGTTCGAACACCCCATTCCATTGTGGAGTTCTGGCGGAGTCAAGCGTGGAACAATTCCACAATCTTTCGATGATTACCAAACTCTTGGCTCAAGTATTCTCCTCCACGATCGATCGTAGAAACTTGATTGTTTTCCCTAAATGATTCTGTACTTCATTCTGGAATTCTTTGAACTTTTCAAAGGATTCGGACTTATGCCTCCTTAAGTAGATATAACCATATATACTAAAGTCATCGGTAAAGGTAATGAAGTACTAATAACCACCTCGGCCGTTGAGCTCATTGGTCCACATACATCGGTATGTATGAGTGCCAACAAGTCACTTGCTTTTTCACGTGTCCCGTGAAAGGTGCCTTTGTCATCTTACCAAGTAAACAAGACTCACATGTCTCAAATGATTCAAAATCAAAAGAGTGAAGCAAACCATCCTTATGGAGCTTCTCCATGCGTTTCTTATTTATATGGCCTAAGCGACAATGCCGATAAACATGGGGTTTATATCATTAGAGAGTTGCCTTTACGTATTAATGTTATAGATGGGAGACGCTTCAAGATTCAAAACGTATAATCCATTCACCAATGGAGCATGAAAATAGAACATATCTCTAAGATATATTGAACAACCATTGTTCATTGATCTAAAATCATATCCTTCCGCTTGCAAACATGAAGCGGAAATAACGTTTTGACATAGTGTTGGAACACAATAACAATTATTTAATTCCAAAACTAATCCCGAAGGTAGATGAAGTGGTGCGTGCCGAAAGAAGCGTAGCAACGCTTGCTCCATTGCCGACGCGCAGTTCACCTCGCCCCTTCTCAAGCCTCTACTTCTTCTCATTCCCCGCAACGACTTGCAAATATGAGCTACGATCCGGTATCAAATACCCAAGAGTCAGTAGGTGAAGTAGCAAGATTAATGTTTATAACATTAATACCTGAAGCGAAATCGTACTTTGCTTCTTTTTGAGATCCTCCATGTACTTCTTGCGGTTTCTCTTCCAGTGCCTGTCTCCTTGCAATAGAAGCAAACGGCATCGATGCCGCCGACCCCTTCTTGCCCTTCTTTGCATTGGAGGCACTCGCGATCTCATCGGGAGTTAACTTCCTCTTGGTGCAAAGCTTCTTGACGGGTGGTTTGCGCTTAGCCTTCGCATCATCATCACTTGATGACCATTTTTCTGGATACTCTCCTCACTGTCTTTAGCATCCCATGCAATTCAGCCAAGGTTCTATCCATATTGTTCATGTGATAATTCAATATGAATGGCTCGAAGCTCGGAGGGAGCGATTGAAGAATCACATCAGTAGCCAACTCTTGGCTAAGGGGAAAACCTAGTTTTCCGGACTCTCAATGTAGCCAATCATCTTTATCACATGCGGATGACGGGATTCCCTCAACAAGCTCGCACGCAAACAAGGACTTTGAGGTGTTAAACCTCTCGGCCCGTGCTTGGTTCTCAAACATGCCACGCAGTCCCCGAATAATAGTGTGAGCATCGGTGCTCTCATATTGCTTCGAAGTTCGGGGACATTGTAGCAAGCATGAGACAGCTTATATCTAGGGCATCATTAGTGTGCTTCTCATAAGCCCTCCGTGCGGATGCGGTGGCATTATTTGGCAAATCCTCGGGATAGGGTACTTCAAGAACGTACTCCTTACGCTCTTGCTTGAGAACAATTCTCAAGTTGCGATACCAATCCATAAAGTTTGTTCCATTTAATTTTTTCTTTTCGAGAATAGATCGCAAATTAAAGGTTTGGGTGTAGTATTAGCCGCCATTTATTCTACAACGAGAAAAAGTAAAGTTTAGCACAATGTTTATGCTATGTCTTTTGTTAAACAATTTAACATAAGACTCCCATTACGTATTTTCCACCTTCCCTCTAGGTTACGTATTGGGTCAAGATCCACATGTTAGTTAATTTTCTAGTGAGCTTTGGCATCACTTGCTAGAAAATTAGTAACATCGATAAGCAACTCCTTGCTAATCACATCTCTATATGACTCTTGTTGTTGGTGTGGCATCTCCATGCCACGGCCCCAACCTATGCCCCAAGGCCCAAAAGCTGTTTTGATAGCCTTGTTAAGTAAACCAAATGCTCTGCTGTATATGTCCGACATATACCCCCTCGTTATGATAGAGAATGGCACTCTGCTTTGGCGGACCCACCATTGACGAGCATAACGGTGACGAGTGCAACATTTGGAAGGGCATCATTATTACTTAATTTTGTGAGGGATGCTATCCTATCAAACAAACATATCACATATATGAAAGCGGTAGAATAGCGGGAAATAGTATGGCCCCCTTCACATGGTGATCTCCATCTCCATGCCGGTGTAGAGGATCTCCATCTTCAACACCGTTCTTCCGAGTGCCGAATGCTTGATATCTTCAAACTAAGCTACTACTATAGAAGCTCTAATTGAAGATTACATCGACTCGCAGTCGTGAAAGAATATTACAAGCATTGCATGTGCGAAAGAATATTACGGGGATTGCACATATGAAAGAATATTACATGCATCACATGCATCTCATACATACAATAGGGCCATACCATCTCAAAGCATTCTCTGCAAAAACAAGTTAGGCGTAGAAACGTTTTCTACCTATCGCAGAGATACGGCACCGAGACGACCTATAAGGGGGTACGCACACGACCTATAAGAGATACGGAAACCATGTCGGCATAATCATATTATGTCGTCCCGATACACTATCAAGGGAGATGGTTTGTGCAGGCGCGAGGCAGCTAACAAGATCGGACTACGAGATAGCTTCGGCATAATCACATTATACCGTTCCGATACACTATCAAGGAACGCTATCTCGAAGCCGACTCAAACTGAGTTATATGGAAATTGCTTCGACGTAATCACATTACGCCGTTCCGATACACTATCAAGGAACGCAATTACCATTAACTCTCCTCAACGAGATCTGTAAAACCGATTGATCTAATCAACCCGTGCGCAAAACTTGTTCCGATCCAATCTAAAACCCGAACTAAGCAAGATTAGCTCGATACCCGAAGGGTTACGTGGAGGCTACGCTAGCCGAAAACAAAACTTTTACCGCGCAAACCAGGAACACTTGCAAGTAAGGGCCGATAGATCGTTACCGATTGGAGTAGAGTGCGGCGGAATAGCCAATCGGGGCAATCCGATCCGAACGTGTAGCTGATTCCCGGAGACGGCCGATTCGCCAATCGGCCGATTCGAGTCGTCGGCCGCGTTCTCACGCCTCGCTCCGATGCGCCCGACCGCAACCGATTCCACCACGGCCGATCGCTCCGATTGCGGCCGATCCAAGCCGATCAACGGCGCACAACGTAGTAGCGCCTCTACCGGTATCCACACGTCCGGGGACGAACGCCGAACACCCGTATGCTAGCACGCGATGCAAGGCTAGGGTTTGGCTCGAAAGTGGGGAGGGTTTCCGTGGAGATCGATCTCGGCGACTTACGTTGCACGCGATGCAATTGACATGTCGCAGCTCTCCACCCCTCCCTCCTTTATATAGAGTTGGCCGACTAGGACTAGTGGCCGATCGGGACTCTATTTTTGAACCGGATCTCATCCGTATCTCATAGAGGCCGCCCATACGTCGTAAGCCTATAGGACTCTATCCGATCGGATCCCTATCCGATCGAGCCGTATCCGAGTCCAACTCGAATGCCTATTCTTATCCCCTTAAGCGTGCGACCACAGTAGGTTCAGGTATACTCGGTTTCGGCTATAGTCCAACTTAGCCGATCGTCGGCTCGAGTCCAACTCGGCCGACCGTCAACGCGAGCGCCTAGCGGCACATATTGACACCATAGTATACAAGAATAATATCGGCTCGAACGTAATGTGTACACAAATCCCTTTGCCTCACGATACCGGTTAAGCTATAGGCAAGATGTGTGCCATCCCTTCAATAGCTTAACCATTCACTCGAACCGTATTGGATTATCGTCGTTGATTGACTCCTCAATCAACTTAGCATGGCCATGCATTTCCATAATCCATTACCTCGAGGGGCCCAAAGATATCTCTCCAAAGGAGGGGCAAATTCCATCTTGATCACTCACATCCCACTCCATGTTTCATAGCAAACCCGAAAACTACCTTTATAACTACCCGGTTATGAAATAGCGTTTGGTAGTCCCAAAGTAGGCTACTACACATGTTGGAATCCATGGTGATCTCGGGTTTAAGGACTTTGTACCAACACTACCGAGACCAACTAATGGCACATTAATTCTGTAGTGTCTCATGGTGGGTCTATCCAACAATGTGTTCTCCAACACATGTGTCCATGTTTATTGATTTGGTATCTCCATACCCATGATCTATGAGACATGATCATCAATCAATAAACATGCCAATCTTAGAATCATTTTTGTTCCAATAATATGACATATGATCGGGATCGTTTAGAAATAGATTCATACATATAGAGTCTCATAAATAAGTCACGTACTTATTGATCAATACAAGATGTCTATTTCATGGAACCGAATAACACTTTATTCATTTATACATAAACATTGACGTGATATCCAACATCTCCATGTTGCCTCTAGGGCATATCACTAACAATTTTCCCGTGCGGGCGGTTTAAGCGGCCCGCACGCGATAATCGATCCCCTTTTTTGCATCAAATTGGATATTAATGAAAAAGTTATCAAACTGACTCAAAAAATTACCAAATTTTTCCATACATCAATATATGCTAATTATTGCCTATGGAAAAAATTTTGAAATCAAACGACAATTCGGCCGTCACTTTCTCTCCAAATCTAACTAATCCTTGTGAACACTTCTAATCTTCTCTGGAGAATCTTCGGTTTTGTGAGCGTCGTATGTGATAAAATATTCGAAACCTTCTCAATTTTTTTACCACATCCTCTACGTGTAATATCATGACATCCAGACAATTTTCATGATTTTCGACTTCGTTTGCTATTTATACAATTTTAAAATCATTCGGTCAATAGGTTCCTAATCATGTTTCATGAAAAAAATTCAAAATTTATTTTTATTTACAGGATAATGACTCAAGTAGGTCTAAACAACATGAATATAATTTTTCCACTAATTTTTTTCTACTTTTAATCACTTGCAGTTCAAATGTGAGACTTGGCAAAAAATTCATGAAAATAAAATAAATCAAAGAAATATAGCAAAACCAATCAAAAAATTACCAAATTTTATAATTAGGAGTTACATGTTGTATTTACATAGTAGAGAAAGTTTGGAGGGTGGAGAAGAAACATAATATACACAAAAAACAAACTAGCGTTTTACAATTTTTGGATTAACATCCTTCCGCACGGATGCAAACTTTGATTCGTCGAGGACACTTTCAATGCGTTTCATTCGCGTAGGAAGATCTATGAATAATGAAATGGCGTCGTATTGATTATAGTCGGATGCATCTTCAATGTTGTCAATACCAATGATGTGTTGCTTGCCCGATACAATAATGTCCATCTTTTCATCGGAAGGATCCTTCACATAGAAAACTTGTGCAACACGCTCGGCAAGGACCCATGGATCATCCTTGTGTCCAATTTTACTTCGTTCAGCACACGTAAATCCAAATTTATCTACCATGTTGTCTTTCACCCATTGGCTTCTGAGAACAGGGATCTGAATGTTTAAACCGTAGTCAAGTTCCCATATTTCTTGTATGATCCCATAGTATGATTTCCTATGCGCTGTTGCGTCCAACGCTTCGACACGAACCCCACTATTCTGCGCTGAGCTTTTCTTGTCTTTGCTGTTGGTGTAAAAAGAGTATGCGCCGATGTCATACCCTTGCCATGAGGTCACAAGGCTTGTTGGGCCAGCTGCAAGTCTTTCTACCGTTTTTTCCTCGAGTGATTCACCAGACGGTAGATTTTGATCTTTAAGCCATTGAGGGAAAGTGCGCTTCTGTTCTTTCGAAACCCAATCATCGGATCGCCCAGGATTGCATGCTCTGATCTTGGAAGTGTGTTGCTCAATATAGGGCGCAACGATGGCGAGTTGTTGAAGAACACTGCTGTGTGCGTCTGATACCGCTTTGTAATCGTTGTTGTAGAAGCATTTTCTTCCTACCGTACCCTTCCCAGATAATCTTCCATCATGTCGAGGCATCGATATCCCAATGGAGTTGGCATCTTTCATATAATCTAGGCAACACTCGACAACCTCCTCAGTTGTGTAACCCTCTATCATCGAGCCCTCCGGATGAGCACGATTACGGACATACCCTTTCAGAACAGCCATGTTTTGCTCATACGCTCACATTTGATGTAGGTATAGAGGACCAAGTTCAATAATTTGAGGGACAATGTGAATAATGAGATGTTCCATCATGTCGAAGTACGATGGAGGAAAAAACATCTCTAGCTAGTAAGCTGTCTCGACTGCGAATTTCTGAAGGGGTCCTAATTCTTCTGGTTCAAAAACTTTCTGTGATACTTGATTAAAAAAATAGCACAGCTTTGTTATTACTACCTTGGTGTGCACTGGTTTCACCGCCCTTATAGCGATAGGGAGAAACACCGTAAGCATCTTATGACAGTCATGAGCGTTGTATCCAGAAATCGACAAATCTTTCATTGATACTAGTTTCCGGGTATTCGATGAGAATCCAGTCGGCACTTTCAATCCACGAAGACATTTACAGAAAGTTTTTTCTCTTCTAGTGTCATTGAGCAGCATGCCGGAGAAATCTCAATCTTACCATTCATTAGCTCTATTGGGTGGAGATCTTTCCTTATGCCCAAATTGACCAGGTCATTACGTGACTTCAACCCATCCTTTATTTTACTAGGGATGTCAAGTAAAGTTCCGATGGTGCTGTCGAACACGTTTTTCTCGAGGTGCATGATATCGATGGCATGACGAATCTCTAGGTCTTTTCAGTACGTCAGGTACTTGAAACAGATTGAATGTTTCTTGAAGGGCAGCGTGTTTTCTACCACTTCTTTCTTCCTCTTGCCTGAAGCTCTCTTTCCCTTGCCGAACATGACCTTTATGTTATTTGTTAGCTTGAACACCATGGAACCATCCTTTGCTTCGGGGGCAGTACCTACCTCGACAGTTTTGTCAAAAAAGGTAGGCATCGCATGATACCTATGCTTCTGTGGTAAGAATCGACGATGACGCATGTAAACTAACTTTTTGACGAGGTCAGGTATATGTACGATGTGTTGTCCAGACATATCAGACATTCGGTCTTTCTTTTAATCTGTCCGGTTAGGGAAAAATTGGCTGGTAGATCGTTTATAGTAACGAATATGATAGCACGCAGAGTAAAATACTCCTGACAGTATGCATCAAATAATCGTAGACCCTCTTCCCACATTTCTTGCATATCCTCCATCAAAGGTTCAACAAACACATCTAGGTCGATGCCAGGCTGTTTTGGCCCTTGTATAAGAAGAGTCAACAAAATGTACTTTCGCTTCTGACATAACCATGTCGAAAGGTTATACATGGTGAGCAGAACTGGCCAAGTGTTGTGCGAGCTGCTTAGGTCACTGAACGGATTCATTCCATCCGTGCTCAACGCAAACCTGACATTTCTCGGATCATTTGCAAATTCTGGGTGCTTTGAATCAAAGTTTTTCCACTGTCGAGCATCGGCAGGATGTCGAATCATACCATCCGTCTTCCGACCCTCTTGATGCCATCTCATCAAGTCGACGTCGGTGGGGTTCGAGAACAATCGTTTCATTCGATCTTTCACTGGCAAGTACCACATCACCATGGCCGGAATCTTTTTTCCTGGCTCGACCAATGCATTTGGTTCGGCAACGTCACTATCGGCGGCACTGTTATCCTTTTTGTACCTACTCGCCCCACAAGTTGGACACTTGTCCAAGTCAGCGTATTCCTTGCGATAAAGTACATAGTGATTAATACATGCATGGATCTTTTTCACACCAAGTGATAATGGACATATCAGTTTCTTGGCTTGATAGGTGTTAGCTGGCAACAAGTTAGGAAGCATAGCTCTCAGGAGACTCATCAAGTCGTTGAAACTAATATCAGACCATCCGTGCCTGGCCTTCAATCTAAGAAGTTCTAGCACCGATCGCAACGCTGTATAATCCATATAACATCCCTTTGCTTGATCGTATAAAAGATCTTTCGCTGCTTTCTGCAACGTCTCCCAATTGTTTAAATCTCTTGCTTTCTCTGTTAGGACCTCTGGTTCAGCGTGCCGCAACAAATCCTCAAGATCAAGATCAATATCAACCTCTGCCTCGTCAAAACCAGAGCCGCCAAAATCACCCGTCATTTCACGAGACATGTCCTCAATTATAAAATTCTCTGCCTCATCGAACCAAATATCAGGATTCTCTTCCGGAGGGGCGACTTTCCCGTGATAAATCCAAACCGTGTATTTCTCCACAAATCCACGCTGAATTATGTGTCTGAGAATTACATTCGGATCTTTCAACATCTTCTGGTTCTTGCAATCCACGCAAGGACAAAAAATATCCTTCCTATTCTCCCTCAAAGCGTGTGCCTTAGCCTTATCAATAAATGTTGATGCTTCTCTCATTAACACTGGATGAGTTCTCTGTGTCTCATACATCCATATCCAATCCATCTAAAAACAGTGACAGCATAAATTAATATTATATTACCGGTGTTTTCTAAATAAACAAATTAAACTTAAATCCTACTTTATAACTAAAACCTCATGCACAACAAATAATAATAATGAGACAAAAGTAGTTATCAAAAAATGGTTCAATAAAAAACAAGATATTTGACCTACAAATTACAAAAATAGCTCAACATATATAACAATTCAAACAAGTTTAAATATCTTTGCATTCAATCGATGAAATTTTACAAAAATGGAAGCAAATGAAGGAGATGATCAAGCACATTACCTTTTATATTGATTTCAATTGAAGATTTAAAGTATAAAGCCTTTCAAAAAATAAAATGCCTATTATTTGAGAGAGAAAAACCGAGTTAAAAAGTTCAAATATCTTCACATTCAATCAATAAAAATTTTTAAAAGTGGAAGCAAATGAAAGAGGAGATCAAGTATGATACCTTTTGTATTGACTCCAATTAAAAAATTCAAGTTCAAAACCTTTCCCTCTATAATTGCTTTTTTTAGAGAGAAAAACACCATGGTAAATACACAACTGTCGGGTTGAGCGAAAAATTTATTGCACAATAGTGGGGCATCATCGCATGCGGTCCTCTTAACGGCCCGCACGGAAAAATGCATTATCCTGTACGGGTCCTTAAGCGACTGCATGGGATAATAGCCCGTGCGGTTGCTTAAGTGGACCGTACGGGATAATCCATTATCCCATGCGGGCCAATAGCTGGCTCTTCGGGACCGGTCTTTCCAGACGCGACCTTTTATGGCCCGCCTGAAACCTATTGAGGGCCTCGTCCAGAAAAATCGTTTTTCCAGTAGTGAACCCAACCGAACCCCCTCGAAATACAGGATTACAATCACTGGATTAGTGTCGCTTCCATCCTCAAATACCACCATTCTTCCACTAATGTTGTTAGCCTATGATAAACATTTGGTTCTGAATTACAAAATCAAAACACGATATATATGTTCGTCACCAAATACAGCAATCAAACTGTTATGGTAAGTTCTGTACAAATTTGTTCTGTGTGCTTTTGCGACGACTCCACAGGACTGATTGGTAGACGCCAATGAATTTGTTGGCCAGAGATCAACTGATCATGGCTTAGCAGAAGGTTGAAGATATTTGTAGTCTAGTGATCACCTACACTTGTCCTCACAAGAGCATAGTTCATTTAATGCTAATTCTTTCTTCTCTCTTGAAGTCACGTCATCTCAATTATTTTTAGCCTATGAATTATTCATCAAGGGTGTAAATTGCATCTCTTCTCTCCAAAAGTCACACTATACAACCCAATCATTTAACCGTTGATCAAGATACATAATATATAATATACAAGGAAAATCGTATATTAAGTAAGAAATAAAACTTTACAACTCGAAACAATGCGCGGGGTACTCATCTAGTGTAATAGTACCTCTACCAGCAAAATTTAACTGTTTAAACTACTATACTATATCATAATTCCCTTCATTCAGACATACTTTTTCCTGTACTTGTGTCTCATCTCTTGCTTGTACCTTCTTAGACTGCTCTCTTCAATCCTGTAGTTCTACTTAAAATGTCCTACTCGAGATTCTCTACAGCTCCTTGGCATTTCTCCAGTGCAGCTCTTTAACGTCCTGTTTTCCAAATTTTAACAAGATCATTGAAGGATGCGGCATTTTTTAGCATACAGTGAACTTTATGCTCAATAGTTCTACATCCTATGCCTCTCCATATTACATTCGTCTCTTGTTTTTGCGATTTCTCCTGCTTGCCAATCCTTTCCCCTTGTAACGACTGGTTCGGTCTTGATCAAACATTGAGGATAATATGCTTAAGCCAAACAGTCTAGCGTTCTCTAATATTTGTAGGGAAGCTATAATGAAGGATTGGGATGGGACGGGATGCATCAGGAACAATTAATTACCGAAAAGTTAGATAGCAGTAATTCTTATCATTGCTTTCGACCTTGACAGCCTGATCAATGTGAATCTCGGCGCTCTTCACTTCTCTGACTTAAGTGCAGGATGAGTGGACCATTGTCATCCCTACGCTTGGGATGAGTGACTGTGATCTGAAGCAAGAAGGAACAATTCTTTGGCTGCCTATTGCCAAGTTCTTGAGTGTATCTTGGACCCTTGAGATGGTAGCAAATTGTTTAGACAAATCGATAATTGAAATCATCCCTCACGATGGTGTCAAGAAGTATGCAAGTTCTCTCTTCTATCGCTTATGATATTTTTAAATGTGGTAATGAATCAGCTCAATCATCCGACAAGAACTTTGAGCTTTGTTCAAGATCAGTTCGTCTGTCACAATGCTGTCAACCAGAGACGCTATGTCAAACAGTTGGAGCCTCAATCTTACAATAAATATTTGATATGTCCTCCAATAAACACACCAACTAAAATTTTATACTAGTTTTTTTTACAAATTTGCTCTTTGTGCTCTTGTGAGTTCACATGACTGATTGGTATATATATGAATGAATTTAGTTGCCCAGAGTTCACCTGATTATATTCATACCTCTAACTACAGGCAAACGAAAGTATGTAGTACATTTTATTGGTTAATTTCTCTCCAGCAACTTAGAAAATATAACACCTATTTTGGCTGCATTGAAAGACCAGTACACGCTATTGGGGGGGGGATTTGTTGAATATATCATCCAAAAATTTTCCCCAAATACTCATTCAAAATTCTTTCTTAAAAAGCTCCCTTAGAGCATAGCTATTATCCAAGCTAGATCAAGAGAAGGTTGAGAAAAACTTCACAAAATCTTCGAGGACTTCAACCTCTCAATTTACTTAAAAGCATATGAGGTTGCCTCTCCCTTTTATCGTAAGTAAAACTAAATAAATTACAGAATTTAAATTAAAAAAACAAATTATAGGAACTGAAATTTAAATTGCATAACTCAAAACATCTTTCATTACAAAAGAGTTGAAAAGAAAACATTCAATCATTTGTTTTATAAATTTAAACTCTAAAAATACCTCAAAAATACTCTCTCACGAAGGACATAAAAGTTACCTTAAATCCTAGCCCGACCACTCCTTTTATAGACTCGGTGGCTCAAAAACTCCTCTGGTTCAAAATCTTTATTCTAGTCCAAGGAATAGCTCCAGATGGTTGCCACGTCGTTCCCTGCATCAAATCGCCTTTCCATAGAAGATCACCATGCCGGCCTCCCATGTGCCTGCCCACCTGTGGGGCCCACGATCCGCGGGGACGTCGCCTCGGTCAGTCACCGCGCATGGCTTCGGATCTTTGATTCGTAGTGCGTCAGACCGTTGCCTGCCATGTTGCCCGGCAGCGGCATTGTCCCATGCGCTCCACTTCGTGGACCCCACGAGTATGGCGCTCGCCCACGCACACACACAATGTATGGCTCCTGCGCGCTGCGCCTCCATTTTTTTCGTGCGCGCGAGTCCAAAGCCAAGCTGGGCCATCATCGCCATGGGCCATACCAAGCCGATCCTCTGTCGCCATCTTGGGCCACGCCGGCCTGAGCAGGTGGAGCGAGAGGGAGACTGGTTCCCGATTTTCGTTCGAAATTAAAAATAATTTAATAATATATTTTTAAAAATAATATTAAAAGTTGAAGAAAATTTATCAAGTGAGACTAATGAGGGAAATAAACTTTTTTCAAAATTCATGGTTGGAAAATATTTTCATAATATTCTCCGGTATTTTTTAAAATTTTCTATGAAATCTTGAAGCTCCAGAAGTAATTTCAATAATACAAAAGTTTATTTATATAATTAAATAAATTAAAAAACAAATTAAAAATTCCTTCCTGTTCCAAGGCCGCTTTTCGACCCATTTCTCCAAAAGTCTATTTCGCGTACTCTCTCCTCCTGGCGTGGCCTAGTCCGCCGCCCGTCTGTTTCATTCCATCATGCAAAGTCTGTTTGTGTCCCTTTCCTCTCTCAAGTCATCGACAGGTGGAGCTTACCTGTCAGCTCTGTCTCCCACCTCCGAGAGACCTAGGCGCCATTTGCCGCCCACGTTGCCTCTCCCGGCGTGCTTTCGGCTTCACGCTCGTGCCCAGGTGGGGCGAGTCGTGCCACGCCCGCATCATTTTCCCCCCACTCCCCAGGCAAATCGGCATCGAATCACCGCCACCACTGTCACGTCGTGGCCTCACTCCGCCGCCAATTCCCGCCTTCCCCGGCCTCGGGCCACTCCTCCCAAGCCCATAAATAGCCTTCCCATGCTATCTCGGCATTTCCCCCTATTCGCCCGAGTTCGCCGCGCTCTCCCTCGCTCTCTCCGCGCCGCTACATCTCTCTGTCGTCGTCGGTGCCTTTCGGTCAAGCGTTGCCATCCCCACCTCCGACCTCGCCGCACCCCGGCCATCGCTCAACTTCTTCATATCGCCACCACAGCACTGTATTTGCCACCAACCTGAGCCACCACCGCAAGTCGTCGGCCTCCGGCCGCCTTCCCCCGCCGCCTCGTGCCTCGCCAGGCCACGTCGTCGCCTTCTCTAGCTCTCGTCGCCTTCTCTAGCTCCATGGCGCCAAGCGAGCCTCGGCGAATCCTCCGCCGTCGCGGGAGCAATCGAATCGTCGCCTCTCGCCGGCGCCATCCACCTCGGGCCATCGTGCGGTCGCCTCCTCATCACGCAGCTGTTCGGTGAGGACCTCCCTCTCTCCCCTGTCCTCCTCTGCCACTTCCGGGCGCGCCGTCGCACCGATGGCCGCCACCAGTGACCATCGAGCCGGGTGCGGCTGTCTCCCGACCGGTCAGCCGGCGGTGCCGCCCCCTTTTCCCCTTGGCCGTCCGATCTGCCACCAGGTAAACCAGGGCTGTCCGTATGGCCGCCCACGTGGCCGCCACTTCGGTGCCCCTGTCGACGCCACGTGAGCGCATGGACTCGGTCCATCGTGGACCGCTCCCTTCGGCGCCGCCTCCCCTTGCTGACGTCAGCCTGATGTTAGCATTCACATTTTTCTTTGAGGAAATAAATAATAATTGCTCAATGAATCACTTTAATTTCCAGTAATTTGTTTAAATGTCTCAAAACTTCTAAAATTTATATTATATCTAATTCATACAAACTCTAAATTGGGCCATTCAACTTGCAAAATTCATCTAAAAATAGCTCTATATGTTTGTTTACTTTGAATGTACTATTTATATGGATTTTATTAGGTTTTTCCTTGTTTTGTGTGACAGCGTGTAGATTCCACCGATTCTGAAGTTTTCGCTCGTGAGGAAAAGAGTTCGAAAGATTGTCTGAAGAAGCAAGACAAGTCACACATTCCCCTTGAAGCATATTGGGCCTACTTTATAAAATGTTTTATCGTTTGCAAATAAATTGCATATTTTGCCAATTACATGAGAACTGGGACTACCTATCTGCTTGCTTGTGCCATGTTTAATTGATATCCATTCCTTATCAAACCTGGGTGATAATTTGACTGGCTTGCGTCACTTACGTGACCTTGCTAGAATTATATACCCTTAGCCATGCTTAATTGCCACTAGCTCACTTAATGGGATAATCATATTAATTAATTTAGTATCTGACGAGCTGTGAGCTCAGGACACCTGGCCATGCTTATTGGTCATAATTATTCAACTAAAATATTACTTAATGGTGGGCTGTGGGATCATGGTTTTACTTGTCGCACCATGGCAATTAAGGACCGATTCACAGGATACCCTGGAAGACTTACCGTACTTACCACAAGCAAGAATGAGTAGCTGCTGGACTTGTAGTATAGCTTTTTTCTTTCTAACGTACCCAGGCAAGGGTGGGCGTGATGGAGTTTGGATAGGCCGGACAAGGCCTATGCGGATTTTGGATTCACCTTGACACCAAGGGGGCTGCCCACCCTGGATTTACTGGTGGGGGCGAAACCTGAAGTGTGGTGTTGCTTGGTCAGGGGGAGTTATGCGAAGGATCTTGTCACAATCACTCGTACGGTGACGTGTCCAGCCAGATACGGTGACATATGGTGGATTATGTCTTGTGGGTGTAGTTGTACACCTCTGATCAGAGTAGAACTATTCGAATAGCCGTGCCCGCGGTTATGGGCGATTGACCAGCTTCACCGTGATTAGTCCAACACTATTAATTAAATTGGCTTAATAAACTTGTTTAGTTCAAATGGGATGGTTGGGCCTGTTCAACGTGGTGTAGCGTTGTTCAGTGGAAAATTAACCTTGACTTAATTAATCAACAGTTTCCTATTTTAAACCATAAATGTTTGCAACCGCCTTTATGCAAATAGCCACAATCCTCTCTTCATCTTCCGTTGCACGTCTGTATCATTGGTGTGGCTTGTTGAGTACAGTGGTTGTACTCAGCCTTGCTATATGTCTCCCTTTCTAGAAGTGTAGTGTTTTAGAGGTTAGGACGAAGTTAGAAGACCAAGACTTATACCCCAGTTGAGTTTTGCCTATGGAGTGGAGTTAAAGCACTGCTAGGATTGTCCTTTTTTCTGCTGCTATTTTCTTTTCGGTGTGAGGACTAAGTGCCTCTGCTGTAAGTATTTACGTTTTATTTACTTTTGGATCTGTATATTGGTTTGTCATTTTGTGTACCCTCGCTAATTCATGGATAGGGATTTATACACAAAATAGTCTTTAATTTGGCTAAATTTCTTGGCGTGACAAGTTGGTATCAGAGCCGACTCGACTGTAGGTTGAGCCAAATGTTCAAACCCCTAAGGACAAGTCCTGTGAAAACCTTATTTGTGAAAATGCCTCTTCTCTCCCCAGGAGCTATTTGCGAAACAATTTATCGAATTTCTCTCCTTTCCCCTCCAACTCTCTAGCTGTTAAGCCTGGAGCGCCGACTGAAAGCTTTATGGAAGTCAAGTCAAGCCCCAAGCTTCAAGCAAGAAGATCAAGACGAGCAACCCAGAGTCAGCATTTCTTGAGGATCAAGTGAAGCCTTCCCAGAGTTTACCTAAACCCAATCCTTCCCGGAAGAGTAGTGTCGTTAGTTGTTAGAACGTGTGTTGTTTGTTGTGTGCAGGTGTATGGTTTTCATCAGTGGTGGGGATGCGACCATACTACGTTGTTGCCTAATCAACTTGAATCATAAAAGTATACTCACATCAAATCAGTAGCCAAGTGGGTTAAGGTCTCCTCTTTAGTGTAACCCTTCCTTGTTCTCTCTTTCTTCTCCCTGCAACAGATGGGTAACACAAGGGATAATGTCAGTGGATCAAGACCCCAACAGTTCCATGGGTTAACTCAAAGCAAGTGAGCCTTCCACCTCCACCTCTTGGGGATCTGACTCTAGCCCAAGAGTGGCCAATCAGACGCAGATAATGGCTATGATGATGAAACAGATGCAACGACAGTACCAATAGTAATAAATGTAAGCTCAGATGCAAGTTCAGGGTCAATATCAAAAAAAAAGCCCGTATACTCCGATGCAAGCCCTTGTGACTCCCGCCAGTATATCGTCAAGTTCCCAGAAGACGATGGCACCAACCCTACCATCATGATGGAGGGAAACACATGCCATCTGCTGTGATTATGATTAGCAAGCTCGTGATGCAAGAAACTGCTCATGGAACGTATACGCCAGGACATCGGTCGAGGATGAGATGAAGTTCCCAAGATGGAAGAAAGATTCCGGTCAACTCATCAGCAAGAATTATGGTACGTTACAGTTCAACCCTACGAAGAGAAAGGCACCAATACAGAATATAGGAGATGTCAGCCACATGATCGTCGCTGGCACAGAATTTTCTCCTATAGATGCTGAGAAGATTCCAAGACACTTGAGAGGAAATACCTTCTGTGGTGCATATCAGCTAACCCGACACCTCAAGCTATATGGTCCGCCCAAGTCAGAAGATAATGAATCAGTAGAGGAGTCCTCTGATGATGATGATGAAACAATCTTTGAAGGCGTTAGTGAAAGAGAAATGGAGCTCAAAGCATGTACTCGTTGTGGATAAATTGGTCACACTGCTAGCATATGTATCCACACCTGCCTCTATGGTGAGGACACCCATATGTCGGATGAATACCCCATGAGAAATGTCACATGTTTCTTGTGTGAGGGAACCGATCATGTGCCTAAGGACTGTCAACTAAATTTGGTCCTAGTTAAGACCAAGGAAGACCAAAGGACATCCCGACAGCCTGTATGTCAACTCATGGTTGTCGCTACCAATGGGGATGATGCTTCTGATCATCAACCGGCTCCAACCCTAGTGAAGACCACTAGTGGTAACAGAAACATGGAAAACAATGCTCACGAGCCCTTACCCATTCCAGTTCCAGTTGCGAGCATGTAGGCTAGAAGAGTGCACATCATGATCAACCAAGTCTGATTTGCTTCAATTGTCTTGAGCCAGGACTCCGTCTCAGCAAATTTCCACATCCGAGACCAACAGAAGTAGTCCGTCGCTGCTTCAATTGTGGGGAAACAGGTCATTTATCTGAAGGTTGTCCAATGCCTAAGCGTCCGACAGCGTCAAGACGCCGGCACTATCTGCAACACACTCACTCCACAAGCTGCCCTAGCTCTAGCGTAACATGGTCAAATCCAACCAAAAGGCATAAGTAAGGTAAAGGACACCAATCGTCGCCCGTACCAACTGGCCTTCCCGCTGGATTTTCAGACACATGACATTATTATGTAGACAGTAGGTTACTTTGGCACAATTATTACTTGGACTAACAATTGTAGATGTAGGTCTAGAATTTTACTCAGATGCAAAGTCACTCAGATTAGTAGAATTCCAAGGAGCCTTCTTATTTGTGAAGGAAATGCAATTAGGGATAATGGCTCTTCATGGATTGTGCCTCTCTTTGTGCTTAATAGTCAGTCAAACGAAGTTTTGGCTGTGGATGAGGATCAGATTCCTCCCAATGGCAACCCCCATCCAATCAAAGGGCCTTTTCATAATGAAGACCAGACAAATCTCTTCCCTTGGCAATTTTTAAGATGTTGGGGACCTCAATCAAATTCAGCAAGAAAATAAGAACCAAGGTTGGGAAGCACCACCACCACCACCTTCACCCGCTGGTAACATGGATTGGGAACCATGGGAATAGTAGCATGGAGAATTAGTGGGTGAGAATGAGTTTGCAGTAGTGAATCAACAGGTTGATGCTATAGTTGCCATTGCTGCTGCTAATGGGATGATGCAGCACCCAGAACATCCTCAATACAACACCTTAGTAAGTACTGAGGCAAACTCCTTTAGAGCTCAGGGTCCCCCTGTTACCCTAGAACTTCCTCTTCCAGCTTCATCTGAAGGCAGAATCACAACAAGCAGTGTGGTTGATCTAACAAGGCTGGGAATTCAAAATTTTGAAAGAGACTACTAGATCAGGCAATTGGCCAACAGGCTTGGACTCCATCAGGTGATTAACCCATTGCCTTCAATTGAGATGCTGCTACAAGAATTGGCCCACAAAGCCCAATACATCAAATACCATTCCACTATAGCTTGTTCCGTGCCTAACAGAAGCAGGTTTGGAAAACTCCCATTGTCAGCCTCAAGCAGGAGCCTCCGAAAGGATCTCTTTGGTTTGATGCTTGGTTTTTAAGAGTGGATAACCTAGCTTGGGGTAATAATGCAGAAGCCTCCTCTTCTGCAGGACATAGATTGCCTAGACTGCAGCCCATCAGAATGTTTGCAAACATTGAGAAGCCTGCTAGCCCTCCAGTTGCCCAGGCTGCCGTGAGAAATATAGCATTAGTGATCTACGATCAAAATCCCAAGAATCTTCAAGGTGCAAGTCAGCTGCAGGAGATCAATCAGCAAACAATAACATGCCAAGGTAGCCAAGGAAAAGATGATGGAGAAGTAAATACTACTAAAGGTTGTTAGAAAAGTAATAGTATGGAGACTAAGCCTAAAAGTTGCTCTGAAGGAGATCTGACCATAGAAACTTCAACTCCCGTTTTGACAAGAAAAAGGAGGAAGATAAAGGCCAAAACCCCATTGTCGATGATGAAGTCAGAAGGTGCCCAAGGCTTAGAAGAGAAGAAAATCAAAAGCACATCCAACTGGAGAACGAGCCAAGAAAGTGGAAAGGAGAAGCAAACAAGTTAGTTTCTTTCTGCATAGTTGAAGATCTCAAGACAGTCGTTTTTGAGCAAAGTCTACAAGTTGACATGGAAGTTGAGCAAGTGGAACCCATTCAATCTATCATTCTGGTAGACCTCAGAGTTTCCTTTTGTGGTGTTCCTCCTAGCGAGATGAACACGATGCCCTTCATCCAAATCAAGAAGAATGAAGTTGCCCACTCTCTTTTCGTTATCTGGAAACTAAAACTAGAATTGGAATTGTTATGAAACTGTTAAGACTGTTGTCTTTTATGTCATTTTGGGTAGCCCTGGTGGCTTACCTCTTTTATCTGTGGTTACTCTTTAATCCTGCTCTAATGATTACTCATTCTTGGAATCGTCTTTGCTAGAATGTTCGTGGATTGAATGATAAGGATAGGTGGAATCTTATCAGAAACAAAATCGATGAAAGTAGTGCCAACATGTTCTGTTTGCAGGAAACTAAGCGTGAAAGCATTGATCTGCATTTTATCAGGAAATTTGCTCCTAAAAAATTTGATAAGTTTGATTTCTGTCCTTCTGAGGGTGCTTCTGGAGGAATCCTTACTTGCTGGGCCTCTAATTTATTCTCAGTAGTAACTGTAGAAAAGCAGCAATTTGCAATCAGGCTTTCTGTTTCCTTTGTTCATAATCTTGAAAACTGGACTTTGATAGTGGTGTATGGACCTTCTAGGCAACCGGCCAAAGACAATTTCGTTAATTGGCTGCATAACCTAGACTTTGATGAAGATGATCTTTGCTTGCTCATTGGGGATTTCAATTTCTATAGAACTTCAAAAAATAGAAAAGATAATAGAAATAAGCCTGGGGGAAATTTTAGCGATACTATTGTTTTCAACAATATTATTAGTCACTTGGGTCTTATTGAACTCCCAATCAAGGGTTGGAGCTACACCTCGAGCAACATGCAAGAATCCCCTCTTCTCGAGTAGATTGATTGGTTTTTCACCTCTGTTGGCTACTCACTATCCGTTTTTTGTAGTGTTACCCCTTGCAAGGATCACCTCTAATCATCTTCCATGCAAGACTCAAATCGAGACTAGTATCCCAAGGGCAAACATCTTCATATTGTAAAATTTCTGGTTTAAACACCCAGGTTGTTTAGAGATCATCACCCATGCTTGGCTCAACCCTTTCAAAAGTTCAAATAGTGCCACAGAATCAATGCAATGTTTAAAGTGCTCAGAAGAACTCTAAAGAATTGGGCTAAGAATTCCTCCAACCTTTCCAAGCTGATTACTAATTGCAATCTAGTAATTGCTTTCATGGATAAGCTTGAAGAAATCAGAGATCTTTTTCCTCATGAACACAATTTCAGAATCATCATCAAAACCCATATCAAAAACCTTCTGTTCATGCAAAATGTGTACTAGAGGCAAAGGTTCACTCAGAGATTAGTTCAGTTTGGGGATGAGAATACAAAGTTCTTCCATGCCATGGCCTCTAAAAGATACATAAAAAATGTCATCAGTTAGATAATTGATGAAAATGGAAGAATGGTAACAAATCATAATGAAAAAAGTGCAATCTTCTATCAGGAATTCAAAAGAAGACTGGGTTCATCGATTCACACTTCCATGCAATTTGATCTTCATTCTCTCATTCAGCCTCATGAAAATCTAAGCAGTCTTTGTCAGCCATTCAGTCATGAGAAAATTGATAGTATTATCTTCAACTTGCTTAATGACAAGGCCCTTGGCCCAGATGGTTTCAACAACTATTTTTTTAGAGGGACTGGCATATCATAAAGCAGGATATGTATAAATCTTTGCAGTGATTTCTTCTATCATGTAGCATATATAAAGAGCATCAACTATTCATATATTACTCTAATCCCCAAGAAAGACAATCCTAAGAAGGTTAATGATTTCAGGCCTACTTCTCTGGTTAGCATCCCCTTGAAAATCATATCTAAGTTGCTTGCGAACATGCTTCAACAAGTGATCTTGGAGATTGTTCATCAAAATCAATATGGCTTCATAAAGGGGAAAACCATTCAGGACTATCTGGGCTGGGCTTTTGAGTTCTTGCATCAGTGTCACCAATCAAAAAGAGAAACCATAATTCTCAAGTTAGATTTTGAAAAGGCTTTTGATCTAATAGAACATACAATCATCCTTGACATGTTGAAAGCTAAAGGGTTTCCTTTCAAATGGATTAAATGGACAGAACATATTCTGTCTTCGGCAACCTCTTCTATCCTTCTTAATGGCACTACGGGAAAAGAATTCAAATGCAAAAGAGGAGTTAGACAAGGGGGGTCCTATTTCTCCTCTCCTTTTTGCTATTGCAGTTGATCTACTTCAATGTGTAATCAATCGAGAGTATGAGCAAGGAAATCTATTGCCTCCTTTTCCTCAAAATTTGGAATGACCCTTCCCAGTGGTCCAATACGCAGATGACACTATCCTTGTCATGCAAGCATGTGAGGCCCAACTAATGCTTCTAAAAGACATTCTTCACAAGCTTAATTTATCAAGTGGTGTGAAAGTCAATTATCACAAATCTTGCCTGCTTCCTATAAATATCAGTCATGAGAAAACTTGTTCCCTTGCTAATGTTTTTGAGTGCACTCTGGGATCCTTCCCTTTCACTTATCTTGGGTTGCCTATGGGTCTCACCAAACCTCAAGTGAAGGATTATGCACCACTCATTTGCAAAATTGAAAGAAGATTGTCTGCCTCGTCCCAATTTCTATCTTACACTAGAAGACTTCAACTCGTCAACTCAGTAATTTCTTTCCTCCCAACATATTACATGTGCTCCCTCAAAATCCCGGTTTCGGTAATAGAAATCATTGATAAGCACTGTTGACGGGTGGTCGATCAGTCCTCCAAGGGGGCTACTCGAGGAGGTGAAAGAGTGGTCGGAAACATCTATCGAAAGGGCGCGATGGTCGACTCAAGAGAGAAAGTGAGCCAGAGAGATTTTAGACAGGTTTGGCCCTCCCGGAGGATAACAAGCCTACGTCTGTGTTCTTTGTTGGGGTGGTGTATGAAACAAAGTACAATGATCTGAGTTCTTAGGGCTTTAGAGATTAGATCTAGCTTCCAAAAAAACGATCCTCCCCTCCTCTCCCCAGGGGCCTGTCCTCCCTTTTATAGATCAAGGGGGGTAGTTACAAGGGGACTTGGGGGTCAAGAAAGCTAAGACTAAAAGCTAAAAAGCAAGTACAAACAACATCTAAAAAGTACATAGAGATCCCCTCGAGTCCTGTGCTCCATGGGTATCTCGCGCTCCACCTTGCCTTGGGATCCGTCCTTCGCAGGTACCTTCTGCGCAGTCTTGTTGGGTGATGTCATCTTCTTGCGGGTTGTCCCCTCCTTATCTTTTCCGCAAACCTTGCGATGCAAGCGTTCTGTCCCGAGGAGACTGGAGCTTGGGCTGATGAGCCATCGTCGGGATAGGACACTGGAACTGGGAGAGTCGGGGGATCGGGGCTCCCGACCCCAATAAGAGGTTGGGCCTCTGACCACCTCCCGAGGACTACCAATCCTACTTCAGCTGATCTTAACTCCGCTCAATGGCTTACCCTGGGTGTTACCCCCCACAAGCACTGGAAGAATTGTCCCTGGAGGGGAAAAGACTTCAGAAATAAGGGTTACAATCTTGCTGCTTGGGATCTTGTCAAGAAACCTAAGAGCAAAGGTGGGCTTGGAGTTATTAACCAGAGTTTGCAAAATGATGCCCTTCTTCTTAAACAACTAGGCAAGTTATACATGAAAAAATATTCAGTGGGTCAATCTTGTTTGGCATAAGTATTATTCAAATGAGGTTCCACATATGGCCCGAGAAAAGGGGTCCTTTTGGTGGAAGGATATTCTCAGACTAAGTGTTCATTTCAGAGGGATTGCTTTGTGTTCCAAATAAGGGTGACACAATCATTTTCTGGGAAGACTTGATTGGAGGAGTCGTCTTCTAACCACATATCCCAACTTAAGAGTGTTTGCGAAAGAACCTAACGCTTCCTTATGGAGGATAAAAATGAGGAACAGTTTCTTGATTGCTTCAAAATCCCAATGACTTGACAAGTTTACAATGAGTTTCTTTACCTTCAAAATGTTTTGTTGGATATACAATCTACTTCCACAGAAGATAATGAAAGTTGGAATTTCATCTGGGGCAATCAAACTCTCTTCCAGCAAGCTCTACCAGCTCAATTTCATGTCTATCCAGCCTAATAAAGTAGTCACCTTTATCTGGAAAATTAAGTGCATGCCAAAAATCAAATTCTTTGTCTAGCTGTTACTGAATGACAGGCTTAACACAAGAAACATTCTGAGAAGAAGGAAAAAGTTCCTAGAGGAAGGTTACAACTATGTGCTATGCCAAAATAGTATTGAAGAAACTACAGAGCATCTTTTCTTTGATTGCCCATCGGCACCATCAGATGGTTCTCTCTTGGTACACTAGTATAGATCCTATCATTTGTGACGGGCTCAATTATGCCTAGAGTACTTGGGCCATCAGAATGAAGTCATCTCAATTGGGCCTAATTTTGCACCGTTGTAGATGTACTCGTACAATCATACTCTAGGCCCAAGTACATATAGCCCGTCACCGATGACACTCATCTGTGACGGGCTCAGATGTAGGCCCAATTGAGATGACCTAGCATATCTCAATCGGGCCCTCAAACCGAGTCTGTCAGAGATGAGGGTCATTGGTGACGGGCTCCAAATAGGGCCTGATTGAGATGACTTTTAAAGCCCGTCACCAATGACTCATATCGGTGTCGGGCTTTTATTGATGCTCGTTAGAGATAACGGTGCGCCCGTTACAGATGTCGTTTCACTGGCCCGATTGAGATATAGTTTGGACACTATAAAAGGACCACCAATTGTTGTCTAAAGGTATCCCACTGTTCACTATTTTGGTGGGAGGTTGAAGGGGGCGAATTTTTGTTATTTTTTCTAAAGAAAAATAGAAAAATATTAGAATTAAGTAAAAAGGTTGAAATATTTTTTAATTTAGTAGTATGTTACCTAATATTTTGTAGCGATGGATCGAAGTTGGATGAATGCGACAACTTTAAAGCGTCATTGCAAGGAGTATAGAGATAGCGTTTTATGTTTTATGAACGTTGCGGAGGAGGATAGGAGAAGAAGAAATAGAAAATACATGTGTTGTCCATGTAGAGATTGCAAGAATGAGATTATGTTTAGCGGAGAGGAGGTACACTCTTACTTGATACAACGGGGATTCATGAAGGGCTACACATGTTGGGTGAAGCATGAAGAGCAAGAATCGGGTAGCGGTGCAGCTGCAGACAGAATCGGTGCAGACAATCATGAAGATGAAAATAAGAATGACATGTTTATACCATCTCCATTGGGCAGTGAAATGGTTGATATGGATCGTGATATGCTGCAAGAGATGTTACGTGATGTTGAGGAGCAAGCTCACAACGAGAAATTTCATGAAGTTCAGCAGGTTGGTCAGTGACTCCGAGACACCTCTATACGCCGGATGCAAGGCAAAGCACACCAAATTGTCAACTATTACCCGAGACGACATATGAAGCAAAGAAGGTTCTGTGTCCCCTGGGGTTAGAGGTCCGTAGAATTCACGCTTGTCCAAACGACTGCATATTGTACCACAAGCAATATGCAGACCTAGATTCTTGTCCTGTATGCAAGGCTTCTCGATACAAGCAAAAGAAAAGTGTGGGGGAGGGAAAGAAGTCAAAGCGGGGTGGTCCGACGAAGGTTGTGTGGTATTTACCTATCATTTATCGCTTCAAGAGAATATTTGCCAACCCCAAGGAAGCAATGTTAGTGTGTTGGCATGCCGAAGAGAGAACGAACGATGGTTTGCTAAAGGCACCCCGCAGATTCGATTCAATGGAGGAATATCGATCGAATGCACAAAGACTTTGCTGCTGATCCTAGAAACATGAGGATATGTCTGTGTACGGATGGCATGAATCCTTTCGGAGATATGAGCAGTTCTCACAACACTTGGCCTGTCCTTATTGCGAACTATAACCTGCCACCATGGTTGTGCTTCAAAAGGAAATATATTATGTTGTGGTTGTTAATCCAAGGTCCGAAACAACCGGGCAATGATATCGATGTTTTCTTGGAGCTTGTTATCGATGATCTTGAGATTCTTTGGAAAGAAGGTGTGGACACTTGGGATGCATATGGTCAGGAGAACTTCAAGCTACGAGTTCTATTGTTCTGCACCATTAATGACTATCCTGCACTAGGTAATCTTTCTAGACAAACCATGAAAGGAAAGAAGGCTTGCTCTAACAGTATGGAACATACACGCAGTAGGTGGCTGAAGAAATCAAGAAAAATGGTTTACATGGGTCATAGGAGATGGCTCCTGCTATGCCACGCCTTTTGAAGAAAGAAGAAAATTTTCAAAGGTAGGAGAGAACTTGGAACTGCTCCCAAGGATTTGTCTGGAGATGATGTCCACGACATGGTCAAAGACATAACTAACAAGTTTGGGAAGAAAAGAAAACGTGGCAAGAAAAATGATAAGGGTATGTGGAAGAAAAGAAGTCCATATTTTGGCGGCTACCATATTGGAAAGACCATGAGGTCCGGCATTGCATTGATCTAATGCACGTAGAGAAGAACGTTTGCAATAGTTTGCTAGGGCTACTGCTTAATATGCCTGGAAAGACAAAGGACGGGTTGAATGCTCGCCTAGATCTGCAGGAATTGAACATTCACAGTAAGCTTTAGCCTGTTATGGATGAAGAGACATGAAGAGTGTACCTCCCATCAGCTTGCCACACATTGTCGAAGAATGAGAATATCGCAATGCTATCATGCCTAGCTGATATTAAGGTTCCTTCGGGCTATTCAGCAAGGATCAGTAAGTATGTTAAATTGGAGGATCTAAAACTGGTTGGAATGAAGTCTCACGGTTGCCACGTTCTGATCACATAGATCTTATCAGTTGCTATCAGATGCATTCTACCATCCAAAGTTTGTCACACAATCCAATGGCTTTGTAACTTCTTCAATGCAATCAGTCAGAAGATTATAGATCCCGAAGATCTAGATCAGATGCAGGTTGATATTGTCAATACCCTGTGTCACTTGGAGATGTATTTTCCATTGTCTTTCTTCGATATCATGTTTCATCTCCCTGTTCCTCTAGTGAAGCAAACAAAAATATGTGGCCCAACTTTTCTAAGGGAGATGTACCCGTTCGAGAGGTATATGGGAGTTCTTAAGTCATACGTTCGAAATAGAGCAAAACCGGAGGGAAGCATCATTGAAGGGTACACGATGGAAGAGGTTATTGAGTTCTGCATCAACTACATGGCCGAGACTGATCCCATCGGAGTTCCTGCGTCTCACCACGAAGGAAGGTTGGCAGGCCTTGGCGCAATAGGCAAAAAAAGAATTGTTCCTGATCAAGCTTCCTATGCGTAGGCTCATTTCGCTGTGCTACAACATATGGCTGAAGTAACTCCATACTTTGAGGAGCATCTAGCGAAGGTCCAATAGGACAACATGGGTCGATCAGACATGTGGATCAACAGAGAACATAGTACTCGCTTCAACGAATGGTTCAAGGATCGTATCACACGGTCGACTGATGGCCCAAGTGAGATAATACGAAGGTTGGCAAGGGGCCCAAGCTGGGATGTTGACACATGGCAAGGGTACGATTTCAATGGATACACATTCTACACCGTCACACAAGATGATAAAAGCACAATGCAGAACAGTGGAGTCTGTATAGATGCATATCAGGATAAAGTTGGATCGAACACATACTATGGCCGCATACAGCAGATCTGGGAGATGAACTACAGGAGCTTCAAAGTCCCTTTGTTTTGTTGCAGCTGGGTGAATATCTGCACTAGTGTTAAAGTCGACAAGGAATGATTCACTTTAATGGACCTAGCGAAGGTTGGATACGCGAACAAACCATTCATCCTAGCAGAGCAGCTCGAGCATATTTTCTATATAAAAGACCCCGCAAATAAGAAGCTGCACGTCATTAGGGATGGCAAACGAAGAATTGTTGGGGTTGGCAACGTCGTCGATGAAGAAGAATACAACCAGAATCTTCATGTGATATCTCAGATCGACCTTGACGATGATCCTAAAGACGAAGTGGCATACGCTCGCTCAGACCATTCGGAAGGCATATCCTTGTAAATAGAGTCTTTGTAGTAATGTAATTTGCAAATTGATGTAAGTAATGAAGTATTTTGTACCGGTGCCATAATGAATGATCTGCATATCTTTCATGCCTTAATTTCATATGGTTGTTGAAATTTAATGGCAAATTTACACTATTTAAATAATGCATCTGTTAATTATAATAATTTTAAAAAATTTAGTAACAATTGTAAACTAATTTAATATGGCATATTCTAATTTCATATGGTTATTGAAATTTAATGGCAAATTTACACTATTTAAATAATGCATCTATTAATTACAATATTTTTTAAATCTAATAACAATTGTAAACTAATTTAATAAGGTGTATTTTAATTTCATATGGTTTTTGAAATTTCCATCTCTATCAGGCCTAATGTTAATGCCCGATGTGAATGAAGTCATCCGTATCGGGCCTAGTGTGAATGCCCGATGCAGATGACACTCATCTGTATCGGGCTTATTACAAGAGCCTATCACGGATTGGTTTCATCCACATCGGGCCTTAGTACTATGCACGTCAGAGATGTGAGATGACCTAGGGTTACCTCGTCCGGCCTCCTCCTCCTCTCCTTCACGTCTCTTAGATCCAGATCCGCCGCCTCCTCTCCTCCACGCCTCCTTCTCCACACCACCGCCTCCTCCACGCCTCCTCCTCCACTCCGCCGCCTCCTCCACGCCGCCTTCACGCCGAGCCCAACCGCCTCCTCGCCGACCCCAAACCCGGCCGCCTCCACGTCGACCCCGAGCCCGGCCGCCTCCTCGCCGAGCCCGGCCGCCTCCACGTCGACCCCGAGGCCGCCTCCTCCTCCATGCCGGCCGCGTCGACCCTGGTTATTACACACGCCTCCTCCTCCATGCCGCCTCCCTCCTCACTGGCCGCCTCCTCCTCCATTGCTCTTCCATTGCTCACCGGTTAGTTGCTCTTCCATTGCTTTTCTGTGATTTACAAATATATATTCTAGATGATTGGATGTGGACCCCCGTTTTTGAGACGGGAATCTTTCGTGTTCATAGTACCATTTCCCTGGATCGAGTAGTTGGTACCCACGAATACAGTACTGGATAATCAGGTGCACATGCACGAATAGTCTTACATCACCATTATTACATCAATAGGCCCGAAGGCAATGTTCAACCCACAGGACCTTATGGTCCGAATACAACACAAAAACATAATTTAGATACGGCAGCGGAATAGAGGCAATGGCTTGTCATTCGCCACAGGCAACGACCGGAGCTAAGATCTAGTATGCGCCATCAGTTCCTTCACCCTCCTGGTAGTACGCGTATGGATCTTCCGGCTCTTCATTTCCATCAGCTGAAGGGTTGTGCGTATAGCAAGGGTGAGTACCAACCGTACTCAGCAAGCCAACACGGAATTGATGCATATGATAGGGTCATTCAAAGAATATGGCTGGGGTTCTTTTGCATAAAGCAAATTTTCACAATTCTTTTCACAAGCCTATCAACTAGCCAAATCAAGTTTTAATTTCACAGTTCATTAATCCGGTGACGGTTCTGTCTACCATCCATCGTGATTCCAAGGATGGCTTCCCGCCTTCGATTCGTCATGATTTTCGGGAATCCACCCCTTCTCGTATCTCGAGAAGTTGATCCACCACGAATGAAATCATCATGCACACCCATCCCACAGTTTTAAGTTTAAAGTCTAGCCAAGCGAAAGTCTTGCCACGATGCTCGATATCCGCGAGCACGGCTATTCGAATAGATTGATTCACTCACACTGCAGTGGATATACACTTTACCCGTACTCCGCGACAGCCCAACAAATGAGCCTACGCCTCAACACATGAGACGGTCACGGCAAAGCCTTTTGATAACCTTGCTTTGGCAGTACCCGCTCCATGAACTTAAGCCCTCATGCACTCTAGCCGTCCTTTTCTAGCAGTGAGAGGAGTTCTGGCGCACCCGGGGTAAAGGAAACTTTCTCACTCTTTAAGTTTAATTAATATCGGTTTAATTACACCATTCACAACAAAGGCCGCAGCCTCATTCTCATCCCGTAACCACATCATAGAGAACCATCTATGCAAGAATACTGTCTCCGCTCGGCTATCTAGTCAGCTAGGTCTATACCCTTTCGAGAAGTACGGTTGTACTGGCTCGTTTCCCGGCTATCTCAAGGCTCGGTCCTTAATTGACCAGGGTCGGCACTTGCCTTTTCCGGAATCCACCCAAATCATCCAGCCGCCCCAGTCTAAAACATTTGTATAGCATTTCAATTTTCATCAAGCCTAGTTCAACATTCTCATGGCCATGTGGCGCTCATGTCTCCACATGCCGTATTTCAACTACCTCCCCTAAGGTAGTTGCCCGAGCACAAAGCTTTCTTGCAAAATCATGAGTATGCAGGATCTAGTGTAAGTAGGGCTAAGCATTTGTACGAAGTTATCCTCCGGTCATATCACATCGGAGGTTACAAAGAATAAATTCTAATGGTGATCAATATCAAAGCGGTATGTCAAGCATAGGTACTGTTTGTATAAAGCGTGCAATTTGTAATCTGAAATCAACATCATTTCACAAAGTAGGATCAATATGTTCAAAGAGTGTGATGACATGCCTTGCTCGCACGCTTGAGGGGTGGTGTCTTCAGTGGGGTCGATGCCGGTTTCTTTAGGTGCTACCCGTACGTGCGAAAGGTCAGTTGAATTCAATTAGAATTCAATAAAATACCGAGAGATCGAAAAGAACCATAAAGGCCATGAAAACGACTCCAAATGTTTTGCCTAAAATTCGACTTGAGTCAGGACAAAGGTCGCTTTAGGAAAAATCCGAGTTTTGAAATCGAGTCGATTTCCTAGGGTTTTCGCAAAAACGGCGATCGTAATAATTTGGGAATTTAGGTTTGAAAATATTAGCGGAGGAAATTCGTGCTCGAGGTTTGAGGGTTTGATCACAAAAGAGAAGCCTTTTTAAATGGCGAGAAAGAATTAAACGGAGTCCGGATTTAAA
Organism: Oryza australiensis; assembly: GCA_019925245.2. Taxonomy (NCBI): domain Eukaryota; kingdom Viridiplantae; phylum Streptophyta; class Magnoliopsida; order Poales; family Poaceae; genus Oryza; species Oryza australiensis. The sequence continues at coordinate 3,932,174 of JAIFGZ020000436.1, forward strand.
AACGACGCGAAACGAAATCCTGGAAAACGTCCGATTCCGATTTTTCAAACTTTGCACTGAGAAAACATGCGAGAAAATAATTTATTTTTGCCCAAAATTTTACTCAAGTCATCCCAAAATATTTTCCAAATTTTCCAAAAATTTTCCCAAATTTTTCCTATTTTTCTTTTTCTTTTTCTTTTTTTCTTTTCACGGCCGACACTATTCATTGGCCTCAAGGTGTTCGACCGGGTCCTCCTTCTCCTCTCGCTCGGCCGGAGACGGCGCGCGCGAGGAAAGGGCAGCGGCTCGGGGACTTACAGTGGCGGCGGTAATGGCGAGAGAGGCGGCGGCGCACCGGTGGATAGCGGCGGCGGCGGCGCTTAGGAGGGCGAAGGGAGAGGGGCGGCTAGGGACGGCGAGGGCGCTCGGGAGGGGAAAAAGGAGGCGGCGACGGTGTGGGGGAAAAATGGAGGGGCTCCAGCCTATATATATGTGCGGCGGAGAGAGATAAAGCGGGAGAGAAAAAGGGGGACGGCGGCGCGGCGGCTGCCGCGGTGCGCGAGAAGCGGGGTCGGGCGCGCGCGACGTGGGTGCGCACGGGGCCGGGAGAGCGTGGCGACACATGGCAAGAGCGCGGCGGGGTCCGGCACGGGCGCGGGCGCGCGGGGGCACGGTCGCGGTGGGGCCGAGCGCAGCGGCGCATGCGTGGCGGCGCGGTCACGGGCGCGGTGTGCGGGGTCAGTACGGCGCGCGCGCGGGCGCGGCGGCGCGGAGATCGGGTCGCGCGGCGCGCGCGCGCGGCGCGTGGCGCGCGAGGTAGGGGCCGGCGCGCGCGCGCGGCGCGGCGCGTGGTGTGCGCGCGCGGGCCGGTACGGCGTCGAACACTGGCGCAATATGAACAGTGAACTTTTTGATTTTTCCCGATTTTCTATTTTCCTTTCCCATTTTCTATTTTCTTTTCTTCTAAAAATTCCAAAATAAATTCCTCTAATTCAAAAATAATTTTTAACACAATATTTTCAACTTTTCTCCACTTTTATTTTCCCACAATATTTTTCATATTTATTTATTTTAAAAATCTTTTTTTCCAATTTCAATATCCTCTCCTATATTTTTCCAAAACTTTCCCGGATTTCGAGTACGACTTCCGGAATTTTATTATTTATTTTGTGTCTTAATTTATCTTCTCCCAATCAAAAATTTTGTTTTATATTTCCCAAAACGCGTTTTCATAAATCCGCGCTTTTCGCGATTTCCCTTTTTTAAAAAAAAACCCTGATGCGGCTTTCGCACCTCCATTTTGACAACTCCAAATTATCCAAAAACACCGAAAGGGGGATTGACCACGACTAAATTTATGCAACCGAGCTGGCAAATAAGAAGCAACAAACCCGAGAAAAAGCAACGAGCGAAGGTTTTTGAAAGTTCCGATTTTTACGTTCCGATTTCGGTTCTTTGATTTTCAGGATGTTACAAACCTACCCCCCTAACAATAAATCTCGTCCCCGAGATTTCTTACCGGTTGCTGAGTAGGTGTGGGTATTATGTCTTCAGGAACTCTTTGCTCTCCCAGGTAGCCTCTTCTTCCGTGTGATTGCTCCATAGTACTTTGTACATGCGCCATGACTTGGTCCGTGTCTTCTTTTCTGCCTCGTCTAGTATCTTGATTGGATGTTCCGGGTAGGTAAGATCACCGTGGACATGGATGGTTTCCAAAGGAGCTTGCTCTTCTGGTACCCGCAAATATTTCTTCAGTTGCGACACGTGGAATACTGGGTGGACATCGGAGAGGTTCTCGGGCAGTTCCAACTGGTAGGCCACTTCTCCTCTCCTAGCGCTTATCAAGAATGGGCCCACGTATCGTGGTGTGAGTTTCCCTTTGACCTTGAACCTCTGAGTTCCCCGTAGTGGTGAGACCTTCAAATACACGTAGTCACCTTCTTTAAACTCCAATTCTCTTCGGCGGGTGTCCGCGTAGCTCTTTTGTCGTGATTGAGCAGCTTGTAACCGGTCCCGGATTAGGCGAACTTTTTCCTCGGCCTCTTTGATTATGTCAGGCCCGAATACGGTTCGTTCACTGGTTTCTGACCACATTAATGGAGTTCGGCATCGGCGACCAAATAGGGCTTCGTTTGGTGACATCTTCAGACTGGCTTGATAGCTATTGTTGTAGGAGAACTCGGCATACGGCAAACATTTCTCCCAATCCTTAGTGAAATCCAACGCACATGCTCTCAGCATATCTTCTAATACTTGATTCGTCCTCTCAGTCTGTCCGTCAGTCTGTGGGTGGTAAGCGGTACTGAAGGCGAGGTGACTGCCGAGTGCCTCGTGGACCTTGCTCCAAAAATGAGACGTGAATTGGGTACCACGATCCGATATAATCCTCTTTGGTACACCGTGGAGACATACAATCCTACTCATATATAGTTCCGCTAGCTTGGCACTGTTGTAGTTAGTTTTTACGGGAATAAATCTGGCAGTCTTAGTGAGCCGATCTACTATTACCCAAATGGAATCGTAACCAGTCGTAGTTTTGGGTAGTCCTACTATGAAATCCATGCCTATCTCATCCCATTTCCATTCAGGAATCTTGAGCGGCTGCAGCAAGCTTGCTGGTCGTTGATGCTCAGCTTTCACCCTTTGGCACACATCGCACACGGCTACGTATTCGGCTACATCTCTCTTCATATTGGGCCACCAGTATTCTCCCTTCAAATCCTGGTACATTTTCGTGCTTCCAGGATGTAACGAATATGTCGATTCGTGGGCTTCTTTTAAGATCAATCCTCGCAAACCACCTCGTTCAGGCACGCAGATTCTTTTCTTGTACCACAGGATTCCCTTGTCGTCTACTGAAAACTCCTTAGCGCGTCCGCGCCATGCGTTCCTTGATTTCCTGGGTTTCCTCATTCCCTTTTTGGGCTTCTTCTATTTGAGTCCTCGAAGGGGTTGGATTTCCAGTGAGTTCACTTCTCGTGAGGAATCAGTGCAGATTAAGTCAAGCCATTTCTTCCGGAGCTCATTGGCCATACCTCCCAATCCCATGTGGTTGCATTGGGCTTTGCGGCTCGCCGCATCGGCCACTACATTTGCCTTACCGGGATGGTAATGGATTCCTAGATCGTAATCCTTGATCAACTCCAACCATCGCCTCGTCGTAGGTTGAGATCAGTGAGTAAAGAAATATTTTAAGCTCTTGTGATCGGTATACACATCACGGTGGTTCCCGATCGATAGTGTCTCCGGATCTTCAATGTGTGAACAACCGCGGCTAATTCCAGGTCGTGTGTGGGATAATTCTCCTCGTGGGGTCGTAACTGTCGCGAGGCATACGCTACGACCTTCCCATCCTGCATTAACATGCCTCCTAGTCCTTGCCGAGACGCATCACAGTACATTACGAAATCCTTCCGGTTATCAGGTAAGGTTAAGATTGGGGCAGTGGTTAACTTTTCTTTTAGTTGGTCGAAAGCCTTTTGACACTTCTTGTTCCATTCAAACTTCTTTTCCTTCTTCAGAAGTTGAGTCATAGGTCGGGCTACGGTGGAAAACCCTTCGATAAACCGTCGATAATAACCGGCCAAGCCCAAGAAACTCGAACTTCCGTCACGACTTGGGGGCCTTCCATTCCGTGACGGCTTCGACCTTGGCGGGGTCTACCGCTACTCCTCCGGCTGAAACCACGTGGCCAAGAAAAGCGACTTCCTTGAGCCACAACTCGCATTTGCTAAATTTTGCATACAGCTGGTGCTCCCGTAGCTTTTCCAGTACCAGCCGTAGATGCTCCGCGTGTTCCTCATCGTCCTTGGAGTAGATAAGTATATCGTCGATGAATACCACTACGAATTTGTCCAGGTATTCCATGAATACCTTGTTCATCGAGTTCATAAAATATGCCGGGGCATTGGTCAATCCAAAAGACATAAGCGTAAACTCGTATAAGCCGTAACGGGTAGAGAACGCCGTCTTAGGAATATCTCCGGCTCTAATCTTCAACTGATGATATCCTGACCGAAGATCAATCTTTGAGAACACCTGCGCACCCTTAAGTTGATTGAATAGGTCATCGATTCGAGGTAGTGGGTACTTGTTTTTGATAGTCACTTCATTCAACGATCGGTAGTCCACACACATCCTCATACTCCCATCCTTCTTCTTGACGAAGAGTACTGGGGCTCCCCAGGGAGAAGAACTGGGGCGTACAAATCCCTTCTCTTGTAGTTCTCGGATTTGCTTCTTGAGTTCCTCTAACTCGTTGGCCGGCATTCGATAAGGCCTCTTGGATATGGGGGCAGTACCAGGCAGTAGGTCGATGATAAACTCTATGTTGCAATCCGGGGGCATTCCGGGCAATTCCTCGGGAAACACGTCCGGGTATTCTTGTACTACTGGCATTCCGCCTAGAGGTAGCATGGTGAATATTCCCGCAGCTTGTTCGCATAGCTTCGGATTTTGATCCATAGTTATGCTCATCGGTGATTGTTAGTGATATGCCCTAGAGGCAACATGGAGATGTTGGATATCACGTCAATGTTTATGTATAAATGAATAAAGTGTTATTCAGTTCCATGAAATAGACATCATGTATTGATCAATAAGTACGTGACTTATTTATGAGACTCGATATGTATGAATCTATTTCTAAACGATCCCTGATCATATGTCATATTGTTGGAACAAATATGATTCTAAGATCGGCATGTTTATTGATTGATGATCATGTCTCATAGATCATGGGTATGGAGATACCAAATCAATAAACATGGACATATGTGTTAGAGAACACATTGTTGGATAGACCCACCATGAGACACTACGGGAATTAATGTGTCATTAGTTGGTCTCGGTAGTGTTGGTACAAAGTCCTTAGACCTGAGATCACCATGGATTCCAACATGTGTAGTAGCCTACTTTGGGACTACCAAACGCTATTCCGTAATGCTGGATAGTTATAAAGGTAGTTTTCGGGTTTGCTATGAAACATGGAGTGGGATGTGAGTGATCAAGATGGAATTTGCCCCTCCTTTGGAGAGATATCTCTGGGCCCCTCGAGGTAATGGATTATGGAAATGCATGGCCATGCTAAGTTGATTGAGGAGTCAATCAACAGACAGATAATCCAATACGGTTCGAGTGAATGGTTAAGCTATTGAAGGGATGGCACACATCTTGCCTAGAGCTTAACTGGTATCGTGAGGCAAAGGGATTTGTGTACACATTACAGGTTCAGAGCCGATATTATATTCTTGTATACTATGGTGTCAATATGTGCTGCTAGGCGCCGCTATTGACAGGTCGGCTGAGTTGGACTCGAGCCGACGATCGGCTAAGTTAGACTATAGCCGAAACCGAGTATACCTGAACCTACAGGGTCGCACGCTTAAGGGGATAGAATAGATATTCGAGTTGGACTCGGATACGGCTCGATCCGATAGGGATCCGATCGGATAGAGTCCTATGGGCTTACGACGTATGGGCGGCCAACTCTATGAGATACGTATGAGATCCGATTCAAAATAGAGTCCTAATCGGCCACTAGTCCCAGTCGGCCAACTCTATATAAAGGAGGGAGGGGTGGAGAGCTGAATAGACATCAATTGCATCGCGTGCAACGAAGTCGCCGAGATCAATCTCCACGGAAACCCTCCCCACTTTCGAGCCAAACCCTAGCCTTGCATCGCGTGCTAGCACACGGGTGTACGGCGTTCGTCCCGGACGTGTGGATACCGAGTAGGCGCTGCTACGTTGCGCGCTGTTGATCGGCTTCGGATTGGCTGCAATCGGAGCGATCGGCGTGGTGGAATCGGCTGCGGTCGGGCGCATCGGAGCGAGGCGTGAGAACGCGGCCGGACGACTCGAATCGGGCGATTGGCGAATCGGTGTCTCCGGGAATCGGCTGCTTGTTCCGGATCGGATTGCCCGATTGGTTATTCCGCGCACTCTACTCCAATCGGTAACGATCTATCGGCCCTTACTTGCAAGTGTTCCTGGTTTGCGCGGTAAAAGTTTTTGTTTTTGGCTAGCGTAGCCTCCGCGTAACCCTTCGTGATCCCCATGGGGTGGATACCGTGACTTCCCTTCGATGCAGTCTATAATTCCATTATTCTTGGTCAACCAATCCATCCCGAGTATGACGTCAATGGTTTGGGGTGATAACACCATAAGGTTTGAAAGAAACACCACGTCCCTAATCCGTACGGGCACATTGATGCACGCATGGGGTACGGTTATGTCTCCCAGGTGAGTGTACCAACATAGGCCTCTTAAGTGCTACTTGGTGTAGGTGGTGTTGTTTGCTTACTTGGGAAGATATGAATGAATGCGAGGCTCCCGAATCGAATAAAACTTTAAGCGGTGTAGAGTTGATAGAGGACATACCCATCAATACGCTCGGTCCTCCCGAGCTTCTTCAGCCCGCACATGATTCACCTGGCCACGTCGAAACCCGGTGGCGCCTCGTTGGGTAGCGGGGTCCTGAGCAGGACCTCGCCCTGCGGGGTGGGGGTTCCTCGGACGGGCGTTGCATTGGCGCCGGTGCCGGGAGTGTTGCGTGGTTTTGGGCAGCTATTGGAGTAGTGCCCGAATTCTCCACAATTGAAGCGCTCACATTCCTTCTTCCTGGAGCGGCTAGGGTTGGTGTGGGTGTACGAAGCCGAGGTGTAGCCGACTCCGCGACATGGTCGGGAGCGGGGGAACGACCGGCTGCCGGACGTTTGGCTTCCATCCCGACGGGTGGCTCCCTTGGGACGTTGTGGCGTTCCCGAAATGGGCGAGCCATAGCGAGCCTCCTTTTGCGGTTATTTTCTACCATCTTTTGGTCGTGTTCAAGCCGAACGACCTTGTTGATGAGGCTTTGGAAGCGGTGTGGTCCTGCTCGATCATTGGTCCTCTCGCTCGTCATTTAGTCCCTCAATGAATTTATCCATCTTCTCTTCCTCGTCGTCGAGTCACTTGTGGCGTAACGGGCAAGCTGGGTAAACTTGTTAGATACTCTTGTCGAGGTGTTTCCTTGACGCAGCTGCGGAACTCGTTTTTCTTCATCCTCATGCGCAGTGGCACGAAATTCTCACGGAACGCAGCCGTGAATTTTTCCCATGTTGGTTCTCCGGCGTCTTCACTCGCGTTTCCTTGTAGGTGTCCCACCGGTCACTTGCGGGACCCTCTAGCGGTTAGTGGCGAAGACCACTCTATCGGCTTCTCGAACTCGGACGAGAGTTAGCTTTTTCTCGATCACCCTCGGCCAGTCCTCGGCATCCATGGGTTCTTCGGCCGTGGAGAAGGTTGGTGGCTTAGCTCGCATGAACTCTCCTAGACTTGATCCTCCTCGACTTCCCGGTTGTTAGCAATTGCTTGGAGTAGCTGGGTCGTAAAGCCATAACCTCCGCCCAGTGGAGGGGTTGGGTTCGGCGGGTTCTCGTTGGTTGCTGCGGCTCGCGGCGATGTGCCATCCGAAGAAGATAGATGAATTAAGAGATCGGACCGCCGTGTGCGTACCCCCTTATAGGTCGTCTCGATGCCGTATCTCTGCGATAGGTAGAAAACGTTTCTACGCCTAACTTGTTTTTGCAGAGAATGCTTTGAGATGGTATGGCCCTATTGTATGTATGAGATGCATGTGATGCATGTAATATTCTTTCATATGTGCAATCCTGTAATATTCTTTCATACGTGCAATGCTTGTAATATTCTTTCACGACTGCGAGTCGATGTAATCTTCAATTAGAGCTTCTATAGTAGTAGCTTAGTTTAAAGATATCAAGCATTCGACACTTGGAAGATGGTGCCGAAGATGGAGATCCTCGGCGCCGACATGGAGATGGAGATCACCATGTGAAGGGGGCCATACTATTTCATTATATGCTATTCTTCTTGCTTTCATATGTGATATGTTTGTTTGATAGGATAGCATCCCTCTCAAAATTAAGTAGTAATGATGCCCTTCCAAATGTTGCACCGTCACCGTTATGCTCGTCAATGGTGGGTGCCAAAGCGAGTGCCATTCTCTATCATAACACGAGGGGTATATGTCGACATATACATGCAGGAGCATTTGGTTTACTTAACAAGGCTATCAAAACAGTTTTGGGCCTTGGGGCATAGGTTGGCGCCGGGCATGGAGATGCCACACCAACAACAAGAGTCACATAGAGATGTGATTAGCAAGGTGTTGCTTACCGATGTTACTAATTTTCTAGCGGTGATGCCAAAGCTCACTAGAAAATTAATTAACATGTGGATCTTGACCCAATACGTAACCTAGAGGGAAGGTGGAAAATACGTAATGGGAGTCTAATGTTAAATTGTTTAACAATAGACATAGCATAAACATTGTGCTAAACTTTGCTTTTTCTGTTGTAGAATAAATGGCGGCTAATACTACACCCGTACCTTTAATTTGCGATCTATTCTCGAAAAGGAAAAATTAAATGGAACAAACTTTATGGATTGGTATCGCAACTTGAGAATTGTTCTCAAGCAAGAGCGTAAGGAGTACGTTCTTGAAGTACCCTATCCCGAGGATTTGCCAACTAATGCCACCGCAATCGCACGGAGGGCTTATGAGAAGCACACTAATGATGCCCTAGATATAAGCTGTCTCATGCTTGCTACAATGTCCCCGAGCTTGAAGCAATATGAGAGCAGCGATGCTCACACTATTATTCGGGGACTGCGTGGCATGTTTGAGAACCAAGCTCGGGTGAGAGGTTCAACACCTCAAAGTCCTTGTTTTGCGTGCGAGCTTGTTGAGGGAATCCCGTCGATCCGCATGTGATAAAGATGATTGGCTACATTGAGAGTCCGGAAAAGCTGGGTTTCCCCTTAGCCAAGAGTTGGCTCGATGTGATTCTCCAGTCGCTCCCTCCGAGCTTCGAGCCATTCATATTAAATTATCACATGAACAATATGGATAGGACCTTGGCTGAATTGCATGGGATGCTAAAGACAGCTGAGGAGAGTATCCAGAAAAATGGTCATCATGTGATGATGATGCAGAAGGCTAAGCGCAAACCACCTGTCAAGAAACTTTGCACCAAGAGGAAGTTAACTCCCGATGAGATCGCGAGTGCCTCTAATGCAAAGAAGGGCAAGAAGGGGTCGGCGGCATCAGATGCCGTTTGCTTCTACTGCAAGGAGACAGGCCACTGGAAAAGGAACTGCAAGAAGTACATGGAGGATCTCAAGAAGAAGCAAAGTACGACTTCTGCTTCAGGTATTAATGTTATAGACATTAATCTTGCTACTTCACCTCGACTCTTGGGTATTTGATACCGGATCGGTAGCTCATATTTGCAAATCGTTGCGGGGAATGAGAAGAAGTAGAGGATTGAGAAGGGGCGAGGTGAACTGCGCGTCGGCAATGGAGCAAGCGTTGCTACGATTCTTTGTCGGCACGATACCACTTCATCTACCTTCAGGATTAGTTTTGGAATTAAATAATTGTTATTGTATTCCAACACTATGTCAAAACGTTATTTCCGCTTCATGTTTGCAAGCGGAAGGATATGATTTTAGATCAATGAACAATGGTTGTTCAATATATCTCGAGAGATATGTTCTATTTTCATGCTCCATTGGTGAATGGATTATACGTTTTGAATCTTGAAGCGTCTCCCATCTATAACATTAATACGAAAGACAACTCTCTAATGATATAAACCCCACATTTATCCGGCATTGTCGCTTAGGCCATATAAATAAGAAACGCATGGAGAAGCTCCATAAGGATGGATTGCTTCACTCTTTTGATTTTGAATCATTTGAGACATGTGAGTCTTGTTTACTTGATAAGATGACAAAGGCACCTTTCACGGACACAATGAAAGAGCAAGTGACTTGTTGGCACTCGTACATACCGATGTATGTGGACCAATGAGCTCAACGGCCGAGGTGGTTATCGTACTTCATTACCTTTACCGATGACTTTAGTAGATATGGTTATATCTACTTAATGAGGCATAAGTCCGAATCCTTTGAAAAGTTCAAAGAATTCCAGAATGAAGTACGTAATCATTTAGGGAAAACAATCAAGTTTCTACGATCGGATCGTGGAGGGAATACTTGAGCCAAGAGTTTGGTAATCATCGAAAGATTGTGGAATTGTTCCACGTTAACTCCGCCGGGAACTCCACAATGGAACGGAGTATCCGAACGGAGAAATCGCACCTTGTTGGACATGGTGCGGTCGATGATGAGCCAAAGTGATCTTCCGTTATCTTTCGGGATATGCTCTTGAAGCATGCGCTCACACTAAATAGAGTTCCATCTAACTCGTTGAAAAGACACCATATGAGATATGGACAGGGCAACCCCTAGTTTGTCTTTTCTCAAAATATGGGGATGCGAAGCTTATATAAAACTTTTACGGTCGACAAGCTCACACCCAAATCGACAAGTGCTTCTTTGTGGGATATCCTAAGGAAACTAAGGGATATTACTTTTATAATCGGAACAAGGCAAAGTGTTTGTCGCCCGACACGGTGTCTTCTTGGAGAAAAAGTTTCTTTCAAGAAGGGTTAGTGGGAGCAGGGTGCATCTTGAAGAAGTTCAAGAAACACCGAGAAAATGTTTCGGCGACCACGGAACCACAACGGGAGGTGCAAAGTGTTGCGCCACCGGTTGTAGATACACCGCCCCACGGAGGTACGAAAGATCACGTCGTGCACGACAGTACAGTGCGGAACAACGTGATATATTATTGTTGGACAACGATGAACCTAAGACCTATGAGGAAGCGATGGTGGGACCCGATTCCAACAAGTGGCTTGGAGCCATGAAATCCGAAATAGAATCCATGTACGACAATCAAGTTTGGAACTTGGTTGATCCACCTCATGGTGTCAAAACCATTGAGTGTAAATGGGTTTTTAAGAAAAGGCCGATATGGATGGAAATGTTCACATCTATAAGGCGCGATTGGTGGCGAAAGGTTTTAAACAGATTCAAGGAGTTGATTATGATGAAACCTTCTCGCCCGTTGCAATGCTTAAATCTATTCGGATTATCCTAGCAATTGCTGCATATTTCGATTATGAGATATGGCGGATGGATGTCAAAACGGCTTTCTGAATGGAAACCTAAGCGAGGATGTATACATGATACAACCTCGGGGTTTTGTCGATCCGAGAATCGCCGGAAAGATATGCAAGCTACGAAATCCATTTATGGATTGAAGCAAGCATCTCGGAGTTGGAATATTCGTTTTGATGAAGTAATCAAAGGGTTTGGTTTCATCAAAAATGAAGAAGAGGCCTGTGTTTACAAAAAGGTCGTGGGAGCGCAATTGTATTTCTAATCTTATATGTGGATGACATATTCGATTGGAAATGATATCCCTATGCTTGAATCCGTCAAGTCTTCATTGAAAAATAGTTTTTCCATGAAAGACTTAGGGGAGGCACATATATATTGGCATTCGGATCTATAGAGATAGATCCAAGAGGCTAATTGGATTAAGCCAAAGTACATACATTGACAAGGTGTTGAAAAGGTTCAACATGCATGATTCCAAGAAAGGTTTCTTGCCTATGTCACATGGCATCAATCTTAGCAAGAATCGGTGTCCTCGGACACATGATGAGCGGAATAAGATGGGTATGGTTCCATATGCTTCGGCAATTGGATCCATCATGTATGCCATGCTTTGTACACGCCTGATGTCTCGTACGCTTTGAGTGCTACGAGCAGATACCGTCGATCCGGTGAAGGTCATCGGATGTCGTAAAGAATATCCTTAAGTACTTGAGAAGAACTAAGGATATGTTCCTAGTCTATGGAGGTGAGGAAGAGCTCGTTGTAAGTGGTTACACCGATGCTAGCTTCCAAACAGACAAGGATGATTATAGATCGCAATCGGGTTCGTGTTCGCCGAACGGAGGCGCATCCTGGAAGAGTTCCAAGCGGGATGCGTTGCTGATTCTACAACGGAGGCCGAGTACATTGCTGCTTCGGAAGCTGCAAAGGAGGCTGTTTGGATCAAGAAATTCGTTTCTGAGCTTGGTGTGATGACTAGTACGACTGGTCCAATGTCTCTCTATTGTGACAATAGTGGAGCCATTGCGCAAGCCAAGGAGCCGAGGTCACATCGGAAGTCCAAACACATACTTCGGCGATATCATCTCATCCGCGAGATTGTGGACAGAGGTGATGTCAAGATATGCAAAGTGCACACGGATCTCAACATAGCCGATCCGCGACAAAACCTCTCTCTCGGCCGAAGCATGAGGCGCACACAAGAGCAATGGGTATTAGATACTTACATGATTGACTCTAGTGCAAGTGGGAGATTGTTAGTGATATGCCCTAGAGGCAACATGGAGATGTTGGATATCACGTCAATGTTTATGTATAAATGAATAAAGTGTTATTCGGTTCCATGAAATAGACATCATGTATTGATCAATAAGTACGTGACTTATTTATGAGACTCGATATGTATGAATCTATTTCTAAACGATCACGATCATATGTCATATTGTTGGAACAAATATGATTCTAAGATCGGCATGTTTATTGATTGATGATCATGTCTCATAGATCATGGGTATGGAGATACCAAATCAATAAACATGGACATATGTGTTAGAGAACACATTGTTGGATAGACCCACCATGAGACACTACGGAATTAATGTGTCATTAGTTGGTCTCGGGTAGTGTTGGTACAAAGTCCTTAGACTCGAGATCACCATGGATTCCAACATGTGTAGTAGCCTACTTTGGGACTACCAAACGCTATTCCGTAATCGGATAGTTATAAAGGTAGTTTTCGTTTGCTATGAAACATGGAGTGGGATGTGAGTGATCAAGATGGAATTTGCCCCTCCTTTGGAGAGATATCTCGGCCCTCGAGGTAATGGATTATGGAAATGCATGGCCATGCTAAGTTGATTGAGGAGTCAATCAACGGACGGATAATCCAATACGGTTCGAGTGAATGGTTAAGCTATTGAAGGGATGGCACACATCTTGCCTAGAGCTTAAGCGGTATCGTGAGGCAAAGGGATTTGTGTACACATTACGGGTTCGAGCCGATATTATATTCTTGTATACTATGTTGTCAATATGTGCTTGCTAGGCGCCGCTATTGACAGGTCGGTGAGTTGGACTCGAGCGACGATCGGCTAAGTTAGACTATAGCCGAAACCGAGTATACCGAACCTACGGGGTCGCACGCTTAAGGGGATAGAATAGATATTCGAGTTGGACTCGGATACGGCTCGATCCGATAGGGATCCGATCGGATAGAGTCCTATGGGCTTACGACGTATGGGCGGCCAACTCTATGAGATACGTATGAGATCCGATTCAAAATAGAGTCCTAATCGGCCACTAGTCCCGTCGGCCAACTCTATATAAAGGAGGGAGGGGGTGGAGAGCTGAATAGACATCAATTGCATCGCGTGCAACGAAGTCGCCGAGATCAATCTCCACGGAAACCCTCCCCACTTTCGAGCCAAACCCTAGCCTTGCATCGCGTGCTAGCACACGGGTGTACGGCGTTCGTCCCCGGACGTGTGGATACCGTAGAGGCGCGCTACGTTGCGCACCTGTTGATCGGCTTCGGATCGGCTGCAATCAGAGCGATCGGCTGTGGTGGAATCGGCTGCGGTCGGGCGCATCGGAGCGAGGCGTGAGAACGCGGCCGGACGACTCGAATCGGCTGATTGGCGAATCGGCTGTCTCCGGGAATCGGCTACACTGTTTCGGATCGGATTGCCCTGATTGGTTATTCCGCTGCACTCTACTCCAATCGGTAACGATCTATCGGCCCTTACTTGCAAGTGTTCCTGGTTTGCGCGGTAAAAGTTTTTGTTTTTGGCTAGCGTAGCCTCCGCGTAACCCTTCAGTGATCCCCATGGGGTGGATACCGTGACTTCCCTTTGACTGCAGTCTATAATTCCATTATTCTTGGTCAACCAATCCATCCCGAGTATGACGTCAATGGTTTGGGGTGATAACACCATAAGGTTTGAAAGAAACACCACGTCCCTAATCCGTACGGGCACATTGATGCACGCATGGGGTACGGTTATGTCTTCCCCAGGTGAGTGTACCAACATAGGCCTCTTAAGTGCTACTTGGTGTAGGTGGTGTTGTTTGCTTACTTGGGAAGATATGAATGAATGCGAGGCTCCCGAATCGAATAAAACTTTAGCGGTGTAGAGTTGATAGAGAACATACCCATCAATACGCTCTGGTCCTCCCGAGCTTCTTGCCCACACATGATTCACTGGCCACGTCGAAACCCGGTGGCGGCCTCGTTGGGTAGCGGGGTCCTAAACGGACCTCGCCCTGCGCGAGGGGTGGGGTTCCTCGGACGGGCGTTGCATTGGCGCCGGTGCGCACGGAGTGTTGCGTGGTTTTGGGCAGCTATTGGAGTAGTGCCCGAATTCTCCACAATTGAAGCGGCTCACATTCCTTCTTCTGGAGCGGCTAGGGTTGGTGTGGGTGTACGGCGAGGTGTAGGCGGCTCGCGACATGGTCGGGAGCGGGGGAACGCCCCTTGGGACGTTTGGCTTCCATCCCACGCGGGTGGCTCCCTTGGGACGTTGTGGCGTTCCACGAAATGGGCGAGCCATAGCGAGCCTCCTTTTGCGGTTATTTTCTACCATCTTTTGGTCGTGTTCAAGCCGAACGACCTTGTTGATGAGGCTTTGGAACGGTGTGGTCTGCTCGATCATTGGTCCTCTCGGCTCGTCATTTAGTCCCTCAATGAATTTATCCATCTTCTCTTCCTCGTCGTCGGTCACTTGTGGCGTAACGGGCAAGCTGGGTAAACTTGTTCGATACTCTTGTCGAGGTGTTTCCTTGACGCAGCTGCGGAACTCGTTTTTCTTCATCCTCATAAGCTCGTGGCACGAAATTCTCACGGAACACAGCCGTGAATTCTTCCCATGTCGGTTCTCCGGCGTCTTCAGCTCGCGTTTCCTTGTAGGTGTCCCACCGAGTCACTTGCGGGACCCTCTAGCTGGTTAGTGGCGAAGACCACTCTATCGGCTTCTCGAACTCGAACGAGAGTTAGCTTTTTCTCGATCACCCTCAGCCAGTCCTCAGCATCCATGGGTTCTTCGGCCGTGGAGAAGGTTGGTGGCTTAGCTCGCATGAACTCTCCTAGACTTGATCCTCCTCGACTTCCCTGGTTGTTAGCAATTGCTTGGAGTAGTGGTGCAGCAAGCCATAACCTCCGCCGAGTGGAGGGGTTGGGTTCCGCGGGTTCTCGTTGGTTGCTGCGGCTCTGCGGCGATGTGCCATCCGAAGAAGATAGATGAATTAAGAGATCGGACCAGTTTAGGTCATGGTTCCTAGGGGATTTTTCTTCAAGTTGTTTTCAAATGATCTTCAATCAACAAGCATGGTAAAATAATAGTAAGCTCACAAATTAAGATACCGTAAAGCGATGCTCAGGTCCATCATATTACATAAAAGGGGTACACGGACTGTACATGCACAGTCCTCCATGCCATGATAACAACAACAACTACATCGTCTAACCGCATTAACTAATTAAGGGGGAATAGAGTGTGGTCCGTGCTTTGCGAGTCGCCGAGCGAGATCAAGGCCGGGGTGGTCCTCCCGCCTAGTCGTCCAACCATCCGCAAGAGCCGGTGCGGGAAGTGGGTGGTCCATTGCTGAAGCAAACCGGAGTCCTCATGGCTCGGAGGTGGTGGCCTCGGAGTCATGCCGAATCTTCCGGCTCGGTGGCCGCATACTCTTGCGAGCGGTCTGGCGGGTGAGGGGGCCTCCAGTGTGAGTCAGGCGACGAGTGGGAGCTTCCTCCTCCATTGGGTCGGTGTCGCTAGACTCCCATTTGACCTCCATAGGTTCCGCCTCGATTCGAGTCGGTGTGGATCTGGATGGGGTTCTCCTCTCCCGATCCAGGCTCGGATGGCACTACTACGGAGCTCGAGGTGGGTCCCATGGACGTGGCGGCGCGGGGTCTATCGGTACGGCGTAGGCTCTGTGCTTAACATAAAAGCTTGCTCCATCATGGCTTGAAAGGTATCCAAGCATGCTGGAGTCATAAGGTAATAGTGGTCGGGCACAGGAGCAGGAGGTGTTGGTACAATCTCGGTGGAAGTACTGCGGCGTGGACGGGCGAGTGCGCATGCTCCTCCACTGGTTGACTTCGCTTGCTCTTCTGAGCTGCTCCTCCCGCTCTACCGGGGCTTCCCACGGGCCATGTAGCGGTCGAGAGTTGCTCATATTGGGCACCATTGGCTTGCGGCTAAGTCTGCGGCATGTTTATCGATCCCCACGCCTTGGTGGCTCTCGACCGAGATCATTGAGGCGTGGCTGCTGGTCGTTGATCCCAAGCAAGGCCTCCTCGTAGCGATCATCTCGCCGTCTCCGCCCAACGTGATAGACGTGTGACCATCGGGTTGTAGCAGCAGGGGGTGGCCTCCACGGTGCAAACTGGGTTGCCTTCTTCGCGATAAGGATGATGCACGAACTCTGTCACCGTGAGTTCGGCACGATGTATCGCATTAAGGCGAAGAAATGCTTCGCGGGCCGCATCTTGGATGGCTGCCTCGCTAAGTCCGGTGGTAGCGGGTGTGGAAGCGGAAAGATGTTTCACCGCCCATGCGGGCTTCCACGGAAACGGCCGCCTCCCATGCTGGATATCCTTCGGAGCCATGCCTTTTGATTTGGTAGGTGGGTGGTTCCGGGTATCTTAAACACCACAGCAGGGAAAGCTATGCCACAAACCCTTCGTCTCGCGGGATAGTGATCTCCCAGGCTCCGTCATGGTTCGACATCTGCTCTTGAAGGCAACTTAGGGTTAGAGGGAGAGAGCTATTATAATCATTTGGTAAATAAAAGGAAATACAGATGTAGAAAAGGTATATTTGTATTTTCGGAAATAATAGTTTAAAAAAATGACCCTATGTAGGGATATTTCCCTTTAGCCAACTAGTCAGGGGTAGGGCGCCATTTGGTCTTAGCCTACGGTCGCATGGCTCGCCTGTGGACCCCCGTTTTTGAGACGGGAATCTTTCGTGTTCATAGTACCATTTCCCTGGATCGAGTAGTTGGTACCCACGAATACAGTACTGGATAGGTGCACATGCACGAATAGTCTTACATCACCATTATTACATCAATAGGCCCGAAGGCAATGTTCAACCCACAGGACCTTATGGTCCGAATACAACACAAAAATAGAATTTCGATACGGCAGCGGAATAGAGGCAGCGGCTTGTCATTCGCCACAGGCAACGACCGGAGCTAAGATCTAGTATGCGCCATCAGTTCCTTCACCCTCCTGGTAGTACGCGTATGGATCTTCCGGCTCTTCATTTCCATCAGCTGAAGGGTTGTGCGTATAGCAAGGGTGAGTACCAACCGTACTCAGCAAGCCAACACGGAATTGATGCATATGATAGGGTCATTCAAAGAATATGGCTGGGGTTCTTTTGCATAAAGCAAATTTTCACAATTCTTTTCACAAGCCTATCAACTAGCCAAATCAAGTTTTAATTTCACACTTCATTAATCCGGTGACGGTTCGTCTACCATCCATCGTGATTCCAAGGATGGCTTCCCGCCTCCGATTCGTCATGATTTTACGGGAATCCACCCCTTCTCGTATCTCGAGAAGTTGATCCACCAGCGAATGAAATCATCATGCACACCCATCCCACAGTTTTAAGTTTAAAGTCTAGCCAAGCGAAAGTCTTGTCACGATGCTCGATATCCGTGAGCACGGCTATTCGAATAGATTGATTCACTCACACTGCGGTGGATATACACTTTACCCGTACTCGCGACGCCCAACAAATGAGCCTACGCCTCAACACATGAGACGGTCACGGCAAAGCCTTTTGATAACCTTGCTTTGCGTACCGCTCCATGAACTTAAGCCCTCATGCACTCTAGCCGTCCTTTTCTAGCAGTGAGAGGAGTTCTGGCGCACCCGGGGTAAGGGAAACTTTCTCACTCTTTAAGTTTAATTAATATCGGTTTAGTTCCACCATTCAAAACAAAGGCCGCAACCTCATTCTCATCCCGTAACCACATCATAGAGAACCATCTATGCAAGGATACTACCTCCGCTCGGCTATCTAGTCAGCTAGGTCTATACCCATTCGAGAAGTACGGTTGTACTGGCTCGTTTCCCGGCTATCTCAAGGCTCGGTCCTTAATTGACCAGGGTCGGCACTTGCCTTTTCCGGAATCCACCCAAATCATCCAGCCGCCCCAGTCTAAAACATTTGTATAGCATTTCAATTTTTATCAAGCCTAGTTCAACATTCTCATGGCCATGTGGCGCTCATGTCTCCACATGCCGTATTTCAACTACCTCCCCTAAGGTAGTTGCCCGAGCACAAAGCTTTCTTGCAAAATCATGAGTATGCGGGATCTAGTGTAAGCTGGGCTAAGCATTTGTACGAAGTTATCCTCCGGTCATATCACATCGGAGGTTACAAAGAATAAATTCTAATGGTGATCAATATCAAAGCAGGGTATGTCAAGCATAGGTACTGTTTGTATAAAGCGTGCAATTTGTAATCTGAAATCAACATCATTTCACAAAGTAGGATCAACATGTTCAAAGAGTGTGATGACTTGCCTTGCTCGCACGCTTGAGGGGTGGTGTCTTCAGCGGGGTCGATGCCGGTTTCTTCAGTGCTACCCGTACGTGCGAAAGGTCGGTTGAATTCAATTAGAATTCAATAAAATACCGAGAGATCGAAAAGAACCATAAAGGCCATGAAAACGACTCCAAATGTTTTGCCTAAAATTCGACTTGAGTCGGACAAAGGTCGCTTTAGGAAAAATCCGAGTTTTGAAATCGAGTCGATTTCCTAGGGTTTTCGCAAAAACGACGATCGTAATAATTTGGGAATTTAGGTTTGAAAATATTAGCGGAGGAAATTCGTGCTCGAGGTTTGAGGGTTTGATCACAAAAGAGAAGCCTTTTTAAATGGCGAGAAAGAATTAAACGGAGTCCGGATTTAAAACGACGCGAAACGAAATCCGGAAACGTCCGATTCCGATTTTTCAAACTTTGCACCGAGAAAACATGCGAGAAAATAATTTATTTTTGCCCAAAATTTTACTCAAGTCATCCCAAAATATTTTCCAAATTTTCCAAAATTTTTCCCAAATTTTTCCTATTTTTTTTTCTTTTTCTTTTTTTTCTTTTTCACTGGCCGGCACTATTCATTGGCCTCAAGGTGTTCGACGGTCCTCCTTCTCCTCTGCGGCCGGAGACCGCGCGGCGCGAGGAAAGGGGCTGCGGCTCGGGACTTACCATGGCGGCGGTAATGGCGAGGAGGCGGCGGCGCACCGGTGGATAGCGGCGGCGCGGCGCTTAGGAGGCGAAGGGAGAGGGCGGCTAGGGACGGCGAGGGCGCTCGGGAGGGGAAAAGGAGGCGGCGACGGTGTGGGGAAAAATGGAGGGGCTCCGGCCTATATATATGTGCGGCGGAGAGAGATAAAGCGGGAGAGAAAAAGAGGGGGGCGGGCGCGCAGACGCGGGTGCGCACGGGGCCGGGAGAGCGTGGCGACACATGGCGAGAGCGCGGCGGGGTCCGCACGGGGGGGCCAGCCAGCGCGGCGCACGCGTGGCGGCGCGGTCGCGGGGGGTCCAGGCGCGCGCGCGCGCGTGGCGCGTGGCGCGCGGGGAGGCAGCGCGCGCGCGCGCGGCGTGTGGCGTGCGCGCGGGCGGCCGTACGCGCGTCGAACACTGGCGCAATATGAAGCAGTGAACTTTTTGATTTTTCCCGATTTTCTATTTTCCTTTCCTATTTTCTATTTTCTTTTCTTCTAAAAATTCCAAAATAAATTCCTCTAATTCAAAAATAATTTTTAACACAATATTTTCAACTTTTCTCCACTTTTATTTTCCCACAATATTTTTCATATTTATTTATTTTAAAAATCTTTTTTCCAATTTCAATATCCTCTCCTATATTTTTCCAAAACTTTCCGGATTTTGAGTACGACTTCCGGGAATTTTATTATTTATTTTGTGTCTTAATTTATCTTCTCCCAATCAAAAATTTTGTTTTATATTTCCCAAAACGCGTTTTCATAAATCCGCGCTTTCCGCGATTTCCCTTTTTAAAAACCCGATGCGGCTTTCGCACCTCCATTTTGACAACTCCAAATTATCCAAAAACACCGAAAGGGGGATTGACCACGACTAAATTTATGCAACCGAGCTGGCAAATAAGAAGCAACAAACCCAAGAAAAAGCAACAAGCGAAGGTTTTTGAAAGTTCCGATTTTTACGTTCCGATTTCGGTTCTTCGATTTTCAGGATGTTACATTGGATGAGTATAGTTGCGATGCTTGGATGAGTATGATTGGATGAATACATACATATATATATTCTGTGATTAAGGTTATGATGCTTGTGATGATATGGTTAGATTTATCATGCTTGGATGATTTATCATGCCGGCCGCCGCCTCCTCCCTACCTTATGGAAAAATTTATGGAAAAATTCATTTGGGCAATCATTTGGGGCTATTTAGGTCTAATAAAATGTGTGATGGCTTTGCATTTTTCTTTTTATATTTGCTTTCTTATATGTGTGATGACATATCTGGATCTTAGCATGTTGTTATTTTCCTACGAATATCCGACAGACTGGTCATTTGCAAGAGATGCTTTCCTGTATTATTTGGTGATAAATATATTCAGTTATAGCTTCAAACAGTTCTGTATAAAAATTCATATGGTAAGTTGATAAAGCCTTCAACAATCTGTTCTGTTCAAACTTGTCACCCCTGGACATTGGTTAGTATCTGGTTGCCCAATCAGTTTTTTTGATGATTATAGTCATATGTGATGGCAGCATTTTAATGGCAGCATTTTAGAACTAAAAAAAATATTACACCTACGCCCCTCTTGCATTTCACACTAGTAGAATTAAAACACTATACCTACTGTCCTGATTGCTTGCTCTTTTTTCTAACTTCTCTCCTGATACCAATACTGGGTCTATACACCTAATTACTATACCAATCTATTTTTATATTTTTATATCTTTTCAAGTGTTGTTCCTTTCCTCACCTTTCTTCTCTCTACTCCCCTGGATTAATTAGGGAGAGTTCATGCTGTTTTGAGCATCCCCAATGTATCTGTTTTTATATGTTTAGATCTTTTCAAGTGTTGTTCCTTTCCTTACCTTTGTTCTCTCCACTCTCCTGGATTTCTTCTCTCCTCTTCCTACCACTATTCCTTTTTTTGGCCAGTGATGAATGCTCAAGAACAGACCATACGAACAGACCATCTACACTTGTTCCTTTTTTGGGAGGCACTTCACTTGTTCTTTTTGCATAAGAACAGACCATCTACTCTTGTTATTTTTTTGAACTATACTTTTTCTTTTAGGAAAAAAACATCCCATCGACATTTGTTCTTTTTTGGGGGCACTACGCTTTCTCTTTTTTTCATAAAAACAGACCATCTACACTTGTTATTTTTTGGAACTATACTTGTTCTTTTTTGCAAAAAAACAGCACATCGACACTTGTTCTTTTTTGGGGGGCACTACACTTTCTCTTTTTTTCATAAGAACAGCCCGTCGACACTTGTTCTTTTTTTGGGGAACTACACTTGTTCTTTTTTGCATAAGAACGGACCATCTACACTTGTTCTTTTTTTGGGGAACCACACTTGCAAATGATTGTAATTGATGCACAATTTCTGAGCAAAACTGAGGCCATATCTTAATACTTTCACTTTCCAATATTGATGTTATCAATATGTAAAAGTTTAGTAATGTTTTTTTCTTCGATAGAAAATGTCGGCGACTACTAGTGGGACAACAACAAGCTAGGCTCCAAGGTCCCAGAATAAGATTCCTAAGGAAGTGTACAAAATAACAGAGGTGGACGATCAGGGATTTCCAAGGGCTCCTACGAAAGCTGTCAAAAAGTTCGCAACAATCTGCGGAATTCTAGGGAGGCGAAACTTCACAATTGTTGTGGCCACATCGATCTGGTCCCACAGGCAGAAAAAGATGAGGCCTGGAAGGAGTTCAAGGGGAGCTTCGAGTACCTAGAAGAGGCCGAGGAAAGACTGAACCGGCATGCTATCCGCAAGATGGGAACTTGTGGAAAAATTTCAAGACCACGCTCGTCACCGACTACATCCTCAACCGCACTCAGCCAGAACCATTTGGGAAGTACCTGTTCATCACCCAGGCCGTGTGGGATGAGTTCCATGCCGCCAAATCAACCCTTGAGTCTCAGGCAAAATGCGAGGCCTATAGGGCATTGCAGGCAAAAAACCTTCATCCGCGTTGGCTTGACACCAGAGGATACGCTAGGAAGCAGCAGGAATGGCAGAGGGAGGAGGAAGTTGCTGCGGAATCTAACACCCCGCCAATCCTTGGTGATATCCTGACTACCCGAGCAAGGAACTGGGCAAGGGCAAGGGCGAAGAAGAATAGTGATGGAACACTGACGTTCCAAACCCCGAAGATCAAGCGGTGTACGATAAACTCGTAAGTTTAACACATAGAATATTTTCAATAGGTTGTATCGTACACTTGATTTAATTCATCCTAACTTTACGGCAGGTCGTGCTGACTGCTGAGAGATAGTCCTCCCAAGAGGTTAGCTCACGAAGATGAGAGGATAACATCCTCACGAAAGCTTTGGGAACCAAGAACATCGTGGACGTACAAGGAGCATTGGCTCCAATGTCCCATGGAAGTATGGGTTTCCCCAATTCGCATGGCAGTACAAGAAGCACAAGCTTTCAAAGACGAAGAAACAAGCATGCCTTAAGGAGCAACTTTGGGAGGAGCTTAGAGTCGAGCTCGCCGAAGAGTTCAATGAGAAGTTGGCACGAGGGGAGGCTCGGGTGGAGACCTATGAGAAGATGATCGCCAAAGGTGAGCGCGTTTCAACTCCCAGAGTACAAGTGAGCCCCACGCAAAGGCGTAGCAGCTGCGCATCAACTGAGGCGGTGGAAGAACAACCACCAATCCCCGCCGCGGTGGACCACATAACGGTAAAAAACAACAAAAAAATGCATATTTTGTATTAGCACCATAGTACACCCTAGTTGTAATGACACGTACGAATCTATCGCAGCAACCCACATCGTGCACCCTAGTCGTTAGGGTGACACAAGCATTTGCAATTCCGGCTGCAGAGGGTCTTGCATTCAAGCCTACATCGGAGACCCAGGTCCATGGGCGCAGCTGCTAGCCGGACATGCAAAAGTTCAGGTTGACTTAGTGAAGCCCGATTGGGTGGGCTTCACTCTCCCGTACCCACCAAATAACAAGGTTCTGACCCTTGGAGCTACACGTGGAACCTTTATCCAATGGCCCAAGGATAACATTTAGATCAACGTAACTCCTAGGCTAGCACCAAGTTCTCGTCTGGCATCGTCACGTCCATGTACAGATTTTGTAGTTGCCCCTCATGCTGGAGATCTTGTAGTTTCCCCTCATGCTGTTGAAGGAGATCAAGATCTCCAATTGCAGTATGATACAGATTTTGGGGACGACGGTATGGAGGTCGACAGCAGGGCACACCAACTCCCTCCTGCCAAAAGGAGCAAGAGGGCGAAATCTTCTCCACCCCAGATTGACACACGCAAAAAAGCTACTGGAAAGGGGAGAGGAGTATGAAAGGTGCAAGGGACCGTTCTGGCTCCAAAGAAGCTTGATCTTGGCAAGGCGCGATCAGCTCCTGTAAAGCCTCCGACCGAATTCACATTAGGCATGCCATTGGTCAGAGACGACACCTTATCCAAGATGGGCCCTGCATGCAAGGAGTTGCACGGGTACTATATGGAGAGGTCCAACGCAAAGAGGAAGCATAGAGAGACCTCCATGTTGGGCCACCACGATAGTCAGCCGTTCCACAGCCCTGCTGGCTTCATCGTCGTAGACTTCAAAGATCTATGGGACCTCTACAGGGTGCGAGCGATCGACACCAACCTCCTTAAGTGCTACTCCTTGTAAGTATTTATGGGTACGAGATATGATAATAATTGTCCATATTTTATGCTAACCCAGATTCTTGTCTTGCCTGTAGGTTAACCTGGAAGCATATCCATAAAAAAGCACCCCATCTTGCCTTACTCGATCCAGCTATCGTCAACGAGACAAATATGCAAAATGATCGAGCCAACATGGTGGAATATATCAAGGACTGCTTATATGCCCATCAAGACAAGGACTTCATTATGTGTGCCTACAATCAACAGTAAGCGTCACTAGTACAGATCGCCTAATAGGTGGCGGTTCGGAACCACCAATAGGTGTCGGTTTCGTACCCGACACCTATTGGTCGGCACCAATGACCAAAGTCATTGGTGCCGGTTCTTCGCCCGGCACCTATTAGGCCCAATAGGTGCCGGTTTTGTATTGAGAACCGACACCTATTCGGCCTAATAAGTGCCGGCCAGGCTTAAGAACCGGCACTTATTACAACTAATATGTGCCGGTTCTCAATACAAAACCGGCACTTATTACTTTAATGGGCACTTTCCTCTTCTTTAGGACGGGGCCACCGCTGTCATCATCGGCATCGTCGTCGTTACCTCCACCCTTATACCGGGTGCTGCACAACCGGACATGCATCCATGTCGCGTGCTCACCCGGTATAGGATACGATCATTTCGACATGCGTGAATTTTTTGCACCTCCAGCCCAAGTGGACAAACAACCTTCTTTGCTTGATATGTCGTTTCGGAAGTACGTGACCCCTGGAAGGAGGTCTCCGATCAATTGTAGAAGCTCGTGAAGCTCTTGTCGCTCCAGCCGTTTGTTGATTTCATCTGCAACAACGAGAGGACGACGTGTAATTTGGTGTGCTCCTCGTTGCAACCTGGATAAAGCGGTGTTTTTGAGTCCTCCACCATGGCTTTAAACTTCTCGTATTGTCCGTCATCGCTGTAGGCTGTCTCTCCATCCCGCAACATCCGATCCAACCCATCCGATTCGTCATTGTCCGATTCACCTTCGTCGCAGGTAACTCCGCATTGTCTTCATGCATTGCATCGCCATGATTGTCCACACTGTCATTCTCATCTTCACCGTGATTGTCCCGACATGTGTGATTACGCATAAAACCTCTTGTTAGCAGATGCTCGTGAACTTGTTTTGCGGGAAAGCTGTCTCTCCTTCCCGCAATCGAACATGGACAATGCAAATATTCCGTCATGCTCAACGACCGGGAACTCGTGGCCCCGATCACGAACTTGGTTACTCCCCGGCATACTCCAAGGTACCCCGCTTCGCATCCTTCATCCCTCCTTCATCCATCGGTCCTACGAGAATTTTTAAAAAATGTGACGTCTTCATATAAATGACATTATTTTATTTTGGTTACATAACTCTACGGTGATAGTCTCTTCAAAGTTGACAATCCGAAATACTTTGAATTAAAGAAAAGACACAAATGACATAAATGGTGTCATTCATCTACTAACATATACACACAAATCACAAAAGAATATCATAAAGAATCACTACACAAATAATAAACAACTAAAATATACTAACCTTTAATTTTTCTGAAATTTTTGGCAAAACCTTCCCCTCTGTTTCGTTCTACACATGAAGACCGAATAAAAATGGGCTAAGTGGCTGAAAGATGGCATTTATAGGTGGTCGGAATATAGGTGTCGGTTTTTAACAACAACCGACACCTATATTACGAAGCTTACAGCGTAAGGAACCTTATAGGTGTCGGGTGAAGCGCAAAACCGGCACCTAAAGTATAAGTGTCGGTTTTTACTATTGAACCGACACCTATTTAGGACAAATAGGTGCCGGTTCGATTTAAAAACCGCCACCTATACTATAGGTGCCGGTTTTACTATTCACCCGACACCTATTTCGCACTATAGGTCGCGGTTATTAACAAGAACCGGTACGTATTCTTTACATGCTACCTATATGTATTATAGGTGCCGGCTTTGTTTTAACCGGCACCTTTTGGGGCGACACTAATGAGCCTTTTTGCAGTAGTGCGTGTACCCTACTTAGAATCAAATGCTCTACGCGTATAGCTATAGTTTTTAACTTGCAATTTATTAATGTCATAGGAGTCATTGGATTCTTCTGGTAATAACGCTGAAGTGGAGTTTGGTACACTACTTAACTCCAATATCAAGCCAAAAATATACAAATGGTCGGGCATCGAAGCTGCCTTGAACGAGACATGGGACCAATATGTGGCAAAAGGCGGGAGGCATAAGGATGGGCATCCCAAACTCGGCCACAAAAAAATACTTCCCAATACATCAACAAGTGGGCGACCAGTGTGGGTTCCACGTCTGCCATAACATGCGAACCTTAGCAGACAAGGTGACATTGCTCGACCTTGAGGTGTGTGATTCAATTGTTTATATACATAGGACGATAACTTTCCAAGTATGTAGACTAACTTGGTGCCTCACATGCAGGATAAACTATCAAGGATTCCAGATAACAACTTCGATATCATTAGAGAGGAGATAGCACAACTCATACTAGATGATGTCTTGTCTCCGAAAGGAATGTTTAGAGTAAAGTCCTAGGTAGCTCGACTCTGAATGGTAGAATATTTGCAATGCTTTTGCGACAAACATTTGATTTTTGTAAATATTCTTTGTAATACAATTCTGCACGTTGTTTGTATATACTTGCTTTTATTTATAATACAGTTTTGCAGGTTTTGATGCATGTCGATGGTTTGGAGAGCAAAAATGGATGTGAATGACATATGTGAATGGGATGTGGATGTGAATGTATGTGTTTAATCTTGTGGCTGTGATGGCTGTGGCTGTGGCTGTGAATGACATATATGATAGGCTGTGGCTGTGGCAGGGAATAGGACTGGAACTGGAATGGGACTATATCTCTGTTATATCTATCATTTTTGCAGCGGGCATGGCTAGCAAAGGTCTGAGGCTAGCCAAAAAAATAAATTTTATTTTTTTCATAATAAACTCATCCCTGACGGGCATTTTGAAAAAGCCCGATAGAGATAGTGTTAGTGATATGCCCTAGAGGCAACATGGAGATGTTGAATATCATGGTCAATGTTTATGTACAAATGAATAAAGTGTTATTCAGTTCCATGAAATAGACATCTTGTATTGATCAATAAGTACGTGACTTATTTATGAGACTCTTTATGTATGAATCTATTTCTAAATGATACCTGATCATATGTCATATTGTTGGAACAAATATGATTCTAAGATCAACATGTTTATTGATTGATGATCATGTCTCATAGATCATGGGTATGGAGATACCAAATCAATAAACATGGACACATGTGTTAGAGAACACATTGTTGGATAGACCCACCATGAGATACTATAGGAATTAATGTGTCATTAGTTGGTCCCAAGTAGTGTTGGTGCAAAGTCCTTAGACCTGAGATCATCATGGATTTCAACATGTGTAGTAGCCTACTTTGGGACTACCAAACGCTATTCGTAACTGGGTAGTTATAAAAGTAGTTTTCGGGTTTGCTATGAAACATGGAGTGGGATGTGAGTGATCAAGATGGAATTTGCCCCTCCTTTGAAGAGATATCTCTGGGCCCCTCGAGGTAACAGATTATGGAAATGCATGGCCATGCTAAGTTGATTGAGCAGTCAATCAACAGACAGATAATCCAATACAGTTCGATTAAATGGTTAAGCTATTGAAGGGTTGGCACGCATCTTGCCTATAGCTTAATTGGTATCGTGAGGCAAAGGGATTTGTGTACACATTACAGGTTTAGAGCCGATATTATATTCTTGTATACTATCGGCAAATCGGCTGTCATCGGCCAGCACTGTTCCAGATCGGATAGCCCTGATTGGCTAGTCCGCTGCACTCTACTCCAATCGGTAACAATCTATTGGCCCTTACTTGCAAGTGTTCCTTGTCTGCGCGGTAGAAAGTTTTTGTTTTCGGCTAGCGTAGCCTCCGCGTAACCCTTCAGTGGTATCAGAGCATATCTTGCTTAGTTCGGGTTTTAGATTGGATCTGGAACCAGTTTTGCACACGGGTTGATTAGATCAATCGGTTTTACGGGATCTGTTGAGGAGAGTTGATGGTAATTGCGTTCCTTGATAGTGTATCGGAACGGCGTAATGTGATTACGTTGAAGCAGTTTCCATAGAACTCGGTTTGAGTCGGATTCGAGATGGTGTTCCTTGATAGTGTATCGGAACGGTATAATGTGATTATGCCGAAGCTATCTCATAGTCCGATCTTGTTTGCTGCCTCACGCCTACGCAAACCATCTCCCTTGATAGTGTATCGGGACCGCCGTGTGCGCCCCCCCTTATAGGTCATCTCGATGTCATATCTCTGCGATAGGTAGAAAACGTTCTATGCCTAACTTGTTTTTGCAGAGAATGCTTTGAGATGGTATGGCCCTATTGTATGTATGAGATGCATGTAATATTCTTTCATATGTGCAATCCCTGTAATATTCTTTCTTACGTGCAATGCTTGTAATATTCTTTCACGACCTACGAGTCGATGTAATCTTTAATTATAGCTTCTATACTACTAGCTTAGTTTGAAGAAAAACAAGCATCATGCACATTGGAAGATGGTGCCGAAGAAGGAGATCCTTTGCGCCAGCATGGAGATGGAGATCACCATGTGAAGGGGCCATACTATTTCATTATATGCTATTCTACCTGCTTTCATATATGTTCATATGTTTGTTTGATAGGATAGCATCCCTCGAAATATTAAGTAGTAATGATGCCCTTCCAAATGTTGCACCCGTCACCGTTATGCTCGTCAATGGTGGGTCTGCCAAAGTAGAGTGCCATTCTCTATCATAACACGAGGGGGTATATGTCGGACATATACAGCAAGAGCATTTGGTTTACTTAACAAGGCTATCAAAATAGTTTTGGGCCTTGGGGCATAGGTTGGCGCCGGGGCATGGAGATGTCACACCAACAACAAGAGTCACATAGAGATGTGATTAGTAAGGAGTTGCTTACCAATGTTATTAATCTTCTAGCCATGATGCCAAAGCTCACTAGAAATTAATTAACATGTGGATATTGACCCAATACGTAACCTAGAGGGAAGGTGTAAAATACGTAATGGGAGTCTTTTTCTGTTGTAGAATAATGGCAGCTAATACTACACCCAGTACCTGAAGGGTTACGCGGAGGCTACGCTAGCCGAAACAAAAACTTTTACCGCGCAAACCAGAACACTTGCAAGTAAGGGGCCGATAGATCGTTACCGATTGGAGTAGAGTGCAGCGGAATAACCAATCGGGCAATCCGATCCGGAACGTGTAGCCGATTCCGGAGACAGCCGATTCGCCAATCGCCCGATTCGAGTCGTCCGGCCGCGTTCTCACGCCTCGCTCCGATGCGCCCGACCGCGCCGATTCCACCACGCCGATCAACAGCGCGCAACGTAGCAGCGCCTCTACCGGTATCCACACGTCCGGGGACGAACGCCGTACACCCGTGTGCTAGCACGCGATGCAAGGCTAGGGTTTGGCTCGAAAGTGGGGAGGGTTTCCGTGGAGATTGATCTCGGCGACTTCGTTGCACGCGATGCAATTGATGTCTCTTCAGCTCTCCACCCCTCCCTCCTTTATATAGAGTTGGCCGACTGGGACTAGTGGCCGATTAGGACTCTATTTTGAATCGATCTCATCCGTATCTCATAGAGTTGGCCGCCCATACGTCGTAAGCCCATAGGACTCTATCCGATCGGATCCCTATCCGATCGAGCCGTATCCGAGTCCAACTTGAATATCTATTCTATCCCCTTAAGCGTGCGACCCTATAGGTTCGGGTATACTCGGTTTCGGCTATAGTCTAACTTAGCCGATCGTCGGCTCGAGTCCAACTCACCGACTCCGTCAACAAGCGGCGCCTAGCAGCACATATTGACACCATAGTATACAAGAATAATATCGGCTCGAACTGTAATGTGTACACAAATCCCTTTGCCTCACGATACCCTAAGCTATAGGCAAGATATGTGCCATCCCTTCAATAGCTTAACCATTCACTCGAACCGTATTGGATTATCCGTCCTTGATTGACTCCTCAATCAACTTAGCATGGCCATGCATTTCCATAATCCATTACCTCGAGGGGCCCGAGATATCTCTCCAAAGGAGGGGCAAATTCCATCTTGATCACTCACATCCCACTCCATGTTTCATAGCAAACCCGAAAACTACCTTTATAACTACCCGATTACGGAATAGCGTTTGGTAGTCCCAAAGTAGGCTACTACACATGTTGGAATCCATGGTGATCTCAGGTCTAAGGACTTTGTACCAACACTACCCGAGACCAACTAATGGCACATTGATTCCTGTAGTGTCTCATGGTGGGTCTATCCAACAATGTGTTCTCTAACACATATGTCCATGTTTATTGATTTGGTATCTCCATACCCATGATCTATGAGACATGATCATCAATCAATAAACATGCCGATCTTAGAATCATATTTGTTCCAACAATATGACATATGATCGATCGGGATCGTTTAGAAATAGATTCATACATAAAGAGTCTCATAAATAAGTCACGTACTTATTGATCAATACAAGATGTCTATTTCATGGAACCGAATAACACTTTATTCATTTATACATAAACATTGACGTGATATCCAACATCTCCATGTTGCCTCTAGGGCATATCACTAACAATCTCCCACTTGCACTAGAGTCAATCATGTAAGTATCTAATACCCATTGCTCTTGTGTGCGCCTCATGCTTCGGGTGAGGGAGAGGTTTTGTCGCGGATCGGCTATGTTGAGATCCGTGTGCACTTTGCATATCTTGACATCACCTCTGTCCACTATCTCGCGGATGAGATGATATCGCCGAAGTATGTGTTTGGACTTCGATGTGACCTCGGCTCCTTGGCTTGCGCAATGGCTCCACTATTATCACAATAGAGAGACATTGGACCGTCGTACTAGTCATCACACCAAGCTCGAAACGAATTTCTTGATCCAAACGCCTCCTTTGCGCTTCCGAAGCAGCAATGTACTCGGCCTCCGTTGTAGAATCAGCAACAGTATCCCGCTTGGAACTCTTCTAGCCGATCGCGCCTCCGTTCGGCGAACACGAACCCAGATTGCGATCTATAATCATCCTTGTCCGTTTGGAAGCTAGCATCGGTGTAACCACTTACAACGAGCTCTTCTTCACCTCCATAGACTAGGAACATATCCTTAGTTCTTCTCAAGTACTTAAGGATATTCTTTACGGCATCTAGTGACCTTCACTGGATCTCGGCGGTATCTCGCTCGTAGCACTCAAAGCGTACGAGACATGCGGCGTGTACAAAGCATGGCATACATGATGGATCCAATTGCCGAAGCATATGGAACCATACCCATCTTATTCCGCTCATCATGTGTCGAGGACACCGATTCTTGCTAAGATTGATGCCATGTGACATAGGCAAGAAACCTTTCTTGGAATCATGCATGTTGAACCTTTTCAACACCTTGTCAATGTATGTACTTTGGCTTAATCCAATTAGCCTCTTGGATCTATCTCTATAGATCCGAATGCCCAATATATATCTTGCCTCCCCTAAGTCTTTCATGGAAAAACTATTTTTCAATGAAGACTTGACGGATTCAAGCATAGGGATATCATTTCCAATCGTAATATGTCATCCACATATAAGATTAGAAATACAATTGCGCTCCCACTGACCTTTTTGTAAACACAGGCCTCTTCTTCGTTTTTGATGAAACCAAACCCCTTGATTACTTCATCAAAACGAATATTCCAACTCCGAGATGCTTGCTTCAATCCATAAATGGATTTCGTAGCTTGCATATCTTTCCAGCGATTCTGGATCGACAAAACCCCGAGGTTGTATCATGTATACATCCTCGCTTAGGTTTCCATTTAGGAAAGCCGTTTTGACATCCATCCGCCATATCTCATAATCGAAATATGCAGCAATCGCTAGGATAATCCGAATAGATTTAAGCATTGCGACGGGCGAGAAGGTTTCATCATAATCAACTCCTTGAATCGTTTAAAACCTTTCGCCACCAATCGCGCCTTATAGATGTGAACATTTCCATCCATATCGGCCTTTTCTTAAAAACCCATTTGCACTCAATGGTTTTGACACCATCAGTGGATCAACCAAGTTCCAAACTTGATTGTCGTACATGGATTCTATTTCGGATTTCATGGCTCCAAGCCACTTGTTGGAATCGGGTCCCACCATCGCTTCCTCATAGGTCTTAGGTTCATCGTTGTCCAACAACAATATATCACATTGTTCCGCACTGTCTGCAGTGCACGACGTGATCTTTCGACCTCCGTGGGGTGGTGTATCTACAACCGGTGGCGCAACACTTTGCTCCTCCTGTTGTGGTTCGTGGTCGCCGAAACATTTTCTCGGTGTTTCTTGAACTTCTTCAAGATGCACCCCGCTCCCACTAACCCTTCTTGAAAAAACTCTTTCTCCAAGAAGACACCGTGTCGGGCGACAAACACTTTGCCTTGTTCCCGATTATAAAAGTAATATCCCTTAGTTTCCTTAGGATATCCCACAAAGAAGCACTTGTCGATTTGGGTGTGAGCTTGTCGATCAGTAAACGTTTTACATAAGCTTCGCATCCCCAAATTTTGAGAAAAGACAAACTAGGGGTTGCCCTGTCCATATCTCATATGGTGTCTTTTCAACCGACTTAGATGGAACTCTATTTAGTGTGAGCACAAATGTTTCAAGAGCATATCCCCGAAGGATAACGGTAGATCACTTTGGCTCATCATCGACCGCACCATGTCCAACAAGGTGCGATTTCTCCGTTCGGACACTCCGTTCCATTGCGGAGTTCTGGCGGAGTCAAGCGTGGAACAATTCCACAATCTTTCGATGATTACCAAACTCTTGGCTCAAGTATTCCCCTCCACGATCGATCGTAGAAACTTGATTGTTTTCCCTAAATGATTCTCGTACTTCATTCGGAATTCTTTGAACTTTTCAAAGGATTCGGACTTATGCCTCATTAAGTAGATATAACCATATCTACTAAAGTCATCGGTAAAGGTAATGAAGTATTGATAACCACCTCGGCCGTTGAGCTCATTGGTCCACATACATCGTATGTACGAGTGCCAATAAGTCACTTGCTCTCTCACTATGTCCCGTGAAAGGTGCCTTTGTCATCTTACCAAGTAAACAAGACTCACATGTCTCAAATGATTCAAAATCAAAAGAGTGAAGCAATCCATCCTTATGGAGCTTCTCCATGCGTTTCTTATTTATATGGCCTAAGCGACAATGCCGGATAAACGTGGGGTTTATATCATTAGAGAGTTGCCTTTCGTATTAATGTTATAGATGGGAGACGCTTCAAGATTCAAAACGTATAATCCATTCACCAATGGAGCATGAAAATAGAACATATCTCGAGATATATTGAACAACCATTGTTCATTGATCTAAAATCATATCCTTCCGCTTGCAAACATGAAGCGGAAATAACGTTTTGACATAGTGTTGGAACACAATAACAATTATTTAATTCCAAAACTAATCCCGAATGTAGATGAAGTGGTATGTGCCGACAAGAAATCGTAGCAACGCTTGCTCCATTGCCGACGCGCAGTTCACCTCGCCCCTTCTCAATCCTCTACTTCTTCTCATTCCCGCAACGATTTGCAAATATGAGCTACGATCCGGTATCAAATACCCAAGAGTCGAGTAGGTGAAGTAGCAAGATTAATGTCTATAACATTAATACCGAGCGTAAGTCGTACTTTGCTTCTTCTTGAGATCCTCCATGTACTTCTTGCAGTTCCTTTTCCAGTGGCTCTGTCTCCTTGCAAGAGAAGCAAACGGCATCCGATGCCGCCGACCCTTCTTGCCCTTCTTTGCATTAGAGGCACTCGCGATCTCATCGGGAGTTAACTTCCTCTTGGTGCAAAGTTTCTTGACAGTGGTTTGCGCTTAGCCTTCGCATCATCATCACATGATGACCATTTTTCTGGATACTCTCCTCACTGTCTTTAGCATCCCATGCAATTCAGCCAAGGTCCTATCCATATTGTTCATGTGATAATTTAATATGAATGGCTCGAAGCTCGGAGGGAGCGACTGGAGAAT
The DNA here is from genome assembly GCA_019925245.2 of Oryza australiensis. Lineage (NCBI taxonomy): Eukaryota > Viridiplantae > Streptophyta > Magnoliopsida > Poales > Poaceae > Oryza > Oryza australiensis. Next base: position 3,966,222 of record JAIFGZ020000436.1, read on the forward strand.
CACATCGTAGCCAACTCTTGGCTAAGGGGAAAACCCAGTTTTCCGGACTCTCAATGTAGCCAATCATCTTTATCACATGCGGACTCGACGGGATTCCCTCAACAAGCTCGCACGCAAACAAGGACTTTGAGGTGTTGAACCTCTCGGCCCGAGCTTGGTTCTCAAACATGCCACGCAGTCCCGAATAATAGTGTGAGCATCATCGCTCTCATATTGCTTCGAAGCTCGGGGACATTGTAGCAAGCATGAGACAGCTTATATCTAGGGCATCATTAGTGTGCTTCTCATAAGCCCTCCGTGCGTTGCAAAGTGGCATTAGTTGGCAAATCCTCGGATAGGGTACTTCAAGAACGTACTCCTTACGCTCTTGCTTGAGAACAATTCTCAAGTTGCGATACCAATCCATAAAGTTTGTTCCATTTAATTTTTCCTTTTCGAGAATAGATCGCAAATTAAAGGTACTGGTGTAGTATTAGCCGCCATTTATTCTACAATGAAAAAGCAAAGTTTAGCACAATGTTTATGCTATGTCTATTGTTAAACAATTTAACATTAGACTCCCATTACGTATTTTCCACCTTCCCTCTAGGTTACGTATTGGGTCAAGATCCACATGTTAATTAATTTTCTAGTGAGCTTTGGCATCACTTGCTAGAAAATTAGTAACATCGGTAAGCAACACCTTGCTAATCACATCTCTATGTGACTCTTGTTGTTGGTGTGGCATCTCCATGCCCCGGCGCCAACCTATGCCCCAAGGCCCAAAACTGTTTTGATAGCCTTGTTAAGTAAACCAAATGCTCCTGCATGTATATGTCGACATATACCCCCTCGTGTTATGATAGAGAATGGCACTCGCTTTGGCGGACCCACCATTGACGAGCATAACGGTGACGGGTGCAACATTTGGAAGGGCATCATTACTACTTAATTTTGAGAGGGATGCTATCCTATCAAACATATCACATATGAAAGCAAGAAGAATAGCATATAATGAAATAGTATGGCCCCCTTCACATGGTGATCTCCATCTCCATGTCGCGCCTGAGGATCTCCATCTTGGCACCATCTTCCAAGTGTCGAATGCTTGATATCTTCAAACTAAGCTACTACTATAGAAGCTCTAATTGAAGATTACATCGACTCGCAGTCGTGAAAGAATATTACAAGCATTGCACGTATGAAAGAATATTACGGGATTGCACATATGAAAGAATATTACATGCATCACATGCATCTCATACATACAATAGGGCCATACCATCTCAAAGCATTCTCTGCAAAAACAAGTTAGGCGTAGAAACGTTTTCTACCTATCGCAGAGATACGGCATCGAGACGACCTATAAGGGGTACGCACACGGCGGTCATATTATGAAATCGCTTATGAAATTCATAGATCCAATCTATGAAATCGCTTATGGAAACCATATCGGCATAATCATATTATGTCGTCCCGATACACTATCAAGGGAGATGGTTTGCGTAGGCGCGAGGCAGCAACAAAGTCGGACTACGAGATAGCTTCGGATAATCACATTATACCGTTCCGATACACTATCAAGGAACGCTATCACGAACCCAACTCAAACCGAGTTATTTGGAAATTGCTTCGACGTAATCACATTACGTCGTTCCGATACACTATCAAGGAACACAATTACCATCTACTCTCCTCAACAGATCCCGTAAAACCGATTGATCTAATCAACCCGTGCGCAAAACTTGTTCCAGATCCAATCTAAAACCCGAACTAAGCAAGATTAGCTCGATACCACTGAAGGGTTACGCGGAGGCTACGCTAGCCGAAAACAAAAACTTTTACCGCGCAAACCAGGAACACTTGCAAGTAAGGGGCCGATAGATCGTTACCGATTGGAGTAGAGTGCAGCGGAATAACCAATCGGGCAATCCGATCCGAAACAGTGTAGCCGATTCCCGGAGACAGCCGATTCGCCAATCAGCCGATTCGAGTCGTCCGGCCGCGTTCTCACGCCTCGCTCCGATGCGCCCGACCGCAGCTCGATTCCACCACGGCCGATCAACGGCGCGCAACGTAGCAGCGCCTCTACCGGTATCCACACGTCCGGGGACGAACGCCGTACACCCGTGTGCTAGCACGCGATGCAAGGCTAGGGTTTGGCTCGAAAGTGGGGAGGGTTTCCGTGGAGATTGATCTCGGCGACTTCGTTGCACGCGATGCAATTGATGTCTCTTCAGCTCTCCACCCCTCCCTCCTTTATATAGAGTTGGCCGACGGGACTAGTGGCCGATTAGGACTCTATTTTGAATCAGATCTCATCCGTATCTCATAGAGTTGGCCGCCCATACGTCGTAAGCCCATAGGACTCTATCCGATCGGATCCCTATCCGATCGAGCCGTATCCGAGTCCAACTTGAATATCTATTCTATCCCCTTAAGCGTGCGACCCTATAGGTTCAGGTATACTCGGTTTCGGCTATAGTCTAACTTAGCCGATCGTCGGCTCGAGTCCAACTCAGCCGACCCGTCACCGGCGCCTAGCAGCACATATTGACACCATAGTATACAAGAATAATATCGGCTCGAACCTGTAATGTGTACACAAATCCCTTTGCCTCACGATACCGGCTAAGCTATAGGCAAGATATGTGCCATCCCTTCAATAGCTTAACCATTCACTCGAACCGTATTGGATTATCCGTCCGTTGATTGACTCCTCAATCAACTTAGCATGGCCATGCATTTCCATAATCCATTACCTCGAGGGGCCCAGAGATATCTCTCCAATGGAGGGGCAAATTTCATCTTGATCACTCACATCCCACTCCATGTTTCATAGCAAACCCGAAAACTACCTTTATAACTACCCGATTACGGAATAGTGTTTGGTAGTCCCAAAGTAGGCTACTACACATGTTGGAATCCATGGTGATCTCAGGTCTAAGGACTTTGTACCAACACTACCCGAGACCAACTAATGGCACATTGATTCCCGTAGTGTCTCATGGTGGGTCTATCCAACAATGTGTTCTCTAACACATATGTCCATGTTTATTGATTTGGTATCTCCATACCCATGATCTATGAGACATGATCATCAATCAATAAACATGCCGATCTTAGAATCATATTTGTTCCAACAATATGACATATGATCGGGATCGTTTAGAAATAGATTCATACATAAAGAGTCTCATAAATAAGTCACGTACTTATTGATCAATACAAGATGTCTATTTCATGGAACCGAATAACACTTTATTCATTTATACATAAACATTGACGTGATATCCAACATCTCCATGTTGCCTCTAGGGCATATCACTAACAGTACCTTTAATTTGCGATCTATTCTCGAAAAGGAAAAATTAAATGGAACAAATTTTATGGATTGGTATCACAACTTGAGAATTGTTCTCAAGCAAGAGCGCAAGGAGTACATTCTTGAAGTACCTTATCAAATGATTTGCCTCACAATGCTACTGCAACTGCATGGAGGGCTTACGAGAAGCACACTAATGATGCCCTAGATATAAGTTGTCTCATGCTTGCTACAATGTCCCCTGAGCTTCAGAAGCAATACGAGAACCAAGCTCACACTATTATTCAGGGACTGTGTGGCATGTTTGATAACCAAGCTCGGGCCGAGAGGTTCAACACCTCAAAGTCCTTGTTTGCGTGCAGGCTTGTTGAGGGGAATCCTGTCAGTCCGCATGTGATAAAGATGATTGGCTATATCGAGAGTCTTGAGAAACTAGGTTTCCCTCTTAGTCAAGAGTTGGCTACTGATGTGATTCTCCAGTCGCTCCCTCCGAGCTTCGAGCCATTCATATTAAACTATCACATGAACAGTATGGATAAGACCTTGGCTAAATTGCATGGGATGCTAAAGACGGCTGAGGAGAGTATCCAGAAAAACGGTCATCATGTGATGATGATGCAGAAGGCTAAGCACAAACCACCTATCAAGAAACTTTGCACCAAGAGGAAGTTAACTCCCGATGAGATCGCGAGTGCCTCTAATGCAAAGAAGGGCAAAAAGGGGTCGGCGGCATCAGATGTCGTTTGCTTCTATTGCAAGGAGACAGGCCACTGGAAAAGGAACTGCAAAAAGTACATGGAGGATCTAAAAAGAAGCAAAGTACGACTTTTGCTTCAGGTATTAATGTTATAGACATTAAGCTTGCTACTTCACCTACTGACTCTTGGGTATTTGATATCGGATCAGTAGCTCATATTTGCAAATCGTTGCAAAAAATGAGAAGAAGTAGAGGCTTAAGAAGGGGCGAGGTGAACCTGTGCGTCGGCAATGGAGCAAGCGTTGCTACAGTTGCTGTCGGCACAGTACCACTTCATCTACCTTCAGGATTAGTTTTGGAATTAAATAATTGTTATTGTGTTCCAACTCTATGTCAAAACGTTATTTCCGCTTCATGTTTGCAAGCGGAAGGATATGATTTTAGATCAATGGACAATGGTTGTTTAATATATCTCAGAGATATGTTCTATTTTCATGCTCCATTGGTGAATGGATTATACGTTTTGAATCTTGAAGCGTCTCCCATCTATAACATTAATACAGAAAGGCAACTCTCTAATGATACAAACCCCACGTTTATCTGACATTGTCGCTTAGGCCATATAAATAAGAAACACACGGAGAAACTCCATATGGATGGATTGCTTCACTCTTTTGATTTTGAATTATTTGAGACATGTGAGTCTTGTTTACTTAGTAAGATGACAAAGGCACCTTTCACGGCACACAGTGAGAGAGCAAGTGACTTGTTAGCACTCGTACATACTGATGTATGTGGACCAATGAGCTCAACGGCCAGAAGTGGTTATCAGTACTTCATTACCTTTACCGATGACCTTAGTAGATATGGTTATATCTACTTAATGAGGCATAAGTCCGAATCCTTTGAAAAGTTCAAAGAATTCGAATGAAGTACGAATCATTTAGGGAAAACAATCAAGTTTCTACGATCGGATCGTGGAGGGAATACTTGAGCCAAGAGTTTGGTAATCATCGAAAGATTGTGGAATTGTTCCACGTTGACTCCGCCAGAACTCCACAATGGAACGGAGTGTCCGAACGGAGAAATCGCACCTTGTTGGACATGGTGCGATCCATGATGAGCCAAAGTGATCTTCCGTTATCCTTCTGGGGATATGCTCTTGAAACAGCTGCGCTCACACTAAATAGAGTTCCATCTAAGTTAGTTGAAAAGACACCATATGTGTCACGCCCAGAAATTCACACCAGAATTTTCGAAGCTAAATGTGTATTAAAAATACCCTGTCCAGGACCAGCTAGGGCTACACAAATGACAAATTGTATTTACAGATCCACGTCTTAAAACATTTAAAAAAGTCTTAAATATGTAGCGGAAAGGTAAAATAAACTTATGAACTAGGCTTCGACTCTTGCGGGGCAGCGACTCCACTCCATAGGAAACCCTTGACGGCAGCGACGAGCCTACTCAGCAACAAACCCATCGGCAGCTTCATCCTCTAGCTCTGAGGTGGGGAAAAAGGGAAGCAAGACTGAGTACAACCACCATACTCAACAAGTCATACTGAAAGAAGATATGAATGCAGGGTTAAATTCCAAGGATAGGCTAGGGTTAACTTTTGCATAAAGCAGGCATTTCACAGAATTAAGTTGAAAGCAGTTAAAGCAGTAATTAAAAGTAATTAAATAATATTTTAACACTCTGCTCAATGCTACACCACACTAAGTCAGGCCCAATCCATCCAACTATTCTATCTCATTTCCACTGAATCAAGTTAATATTTTAGTGGAGCTAATCACGGCGAATCTGGATGATCGCCCATAACCGCGGGCACGGCTATTCGAATAGTTGTTCACTCTGGCCAGAGGTGTACGTCTGTACTCACAAGACACAGCCCCACAACACGTGTCCGTGCGTCGACATACCACCATGGCATATTGAAAAGGGGTCTGTGACAGGACCATTCACATAACCCTCTCTGACCAAGCAACACCTCAGGTTTCACCCCTACCCATAATCCAGGGTAGGCAGCCCCCTCTCGTGCCTAGGTGAATCCGGCAGCCGCATAGACCTTTCCCGGTCCATCCGCACTCCATCACGCTCACCCTCGCCTGGATGCGTTGGCCAAGAAAAGCTACACTACAAGCCCAGCCGTTGGCCATGCTGGCTTGTGGTACGCACTAATAATTCTTCCAGGGTTCCCCGCGAACCGGTCCTTAACTGCCATGGGTGCGACTTGCAAAACCGAGCACCCATAGCCCACCATAGTAGTCAAGTTTTAATTTACCGATTAACAGTACCAACGGTACGTCCGGTCGGAGATCGACATTTCATGTGAAATAATTCTAGTAAATTAATTTCCCCTTTTTATGATCTAGTTGTACTAAGCATAATAAGCATGTCCTAGCCCTGATTCTAGTCAAATTGATTCCCAGGTGATCAAATAAATGGGGTAAACGACCTAGGCTTAATACTATAGGTGCCATCCCGATTGCATTATAAAATATTGTAATGCAATAGATAAAGCAAGAATAATTTACAAAGTGGGTACAATATGCTCAAAGGAAAATGACTTGCCTTGATCTTGATCCAACGGAACCTCAGCGACAACCTCAAAGTAAACCGGAGCGTCCTCGAAACCGGAATCTACCGACAAATAAAGCATGGCAAAAAATGCTATTAGACAGCTAAAACAGACAATTTAACCATTTTTAATATATTCTTTACATTTTTATGAATCCGCTGCAACTTGAACGGACTCAAACGGAGTTCGGATGAATTTTCTGTGAATTTTATAAGTTTCAGCCTTTTTACTAGTTAAGAAAAAGAAAAACGATTTATGACGCAAGCGTCTTAGGGCTGAAATCACTGCGTGACCCACTGAACAGTGACGCAAGAGAGAAAACCATGGGTGCACGGTGGACCGAGTCCACCGGCTTGGGAATGGGCGCGCCACGTGGCGGCACCGGATTGGTCGGCTTGGTTCGGCCACACGGGAGGGGCGCACGGCTCGGTTGGGCTTAGCCGCCCGGCGGCGGCGGCGGCGGCCTCGCCGGTGGCGTCGCATGGCGAAAGCGGCGACGGGCGTCAACGGCTGCGGTGCAAAAATGGCAACGGCGGCGGCGGCACTTGGGTGGTAGCGTCACTTGGGCGGTGGCGTCGTCCACGACCAGGGACGGGCGACGGCGTTGGTCACGCGACAGCGGTGACACTGGGCGGGCGCACACGTGAGGCGGCTCGGCAAGGGGGAAAAAGGAGAGAGAGATGGCGCTTCTCACCGTCGGCCGGACTCGGGGAGGAAGACGGCGACGGTGCGATTCGTCGACCGAAAATTTGGGAAAAAGTAACGGGAATGTGTTCCCAGTGATTGCGAAGGTGGAGGTTGTGGTGGCTCGGCGAAAGGAGTGGCGGTTCGGTGGGAACGGCAGCCGGAAGTGGAGTTCCGCGGCGGCGGTTAGGCGACGCATGACGCAGGAGCACGGGAGTGAATGAATGCGAGCGAGTGCGAGTGTGGGACGTGTTCGGGGTGCGGGAAAACTTATAGGCCGGCAAGGGAGCTCGGGCATGGCCGGGAGGAGCGGGAACGGACTAAAACTGTCGCGTCGTGACATTAATGGTGGCTGCAATAGATGGTCTTCATTCGGCCGTTCCGGTGCACATAACGAGCGAAGAAGGGGAAGAAGTGGGGGAAATGAAAGAGTAACATCGGGAACACATGATGACATGGATAAATGAGGTGGAACGTGGCCGAGAGACGCGGGAACGTGGCCGGAGATGCGGCGTCTCACACGGCATGCGTGGCTGCGGCTTGGGTGGCTAGAGCTTGGGGATGACAAGCGGGCCCCGCTTGTCATCGCCCCAGGCCAGAAGGGGCAAAAGCAGACTTGCTTTTGTGAGGAATAGTGCTGGGCCGGCCCAAAAGGAAAAGGAAGGAGAGAGAAGAAAGAAGGGGGCTTGGGCCGGTCTGGCCACACAGCCTGGGCATGGAAGGGAAGGGGAAAAGAGAGAGAGAGAAGTGGGCGGAGGCCCACGAGGGGAAAAAACTGGAAAAAGGGGAGGAAAAGGAAAAAGAAAAAGAAAAGCCCCCTTTTCCTTAAGGAAATTAAATCCAGTTAGCCTAATTTAATTTTTAAAATTGCTTCCGATGCTCGAAAATTCCGATAAAAATCCTTAGCGTATTTTGACACGGGGAATTTAAGAAAAATTCCACCAAGCCATTTCCAATTATTAAATGGATTTTTAATTTAGGATTTTGATTTTGTTTAGCTTTTCCCGGCAATTTCTTCTTTACGATTTTTCACCGGTGATTTTTAATCTAGGGAGAAAAGCGGAGCGTGACAATATGAGATATGGATAGGGCAACCCCTTGTTTGTATTTTCTCAAAATTTGGGGATGCGAAGCTTATGTAAAACGTTTACAGTCTGACAAGCTCACACCCAAATCTGACAAGTGCTTCTTTGTGGGATATCCTAAGGAAACTAAGGGATATTACTTTTATAATCAGGAATAAGGCAAAGTGTTTGTCGCCCGACACGGTGTTTTCTTGGAGGAAGAGTTTATTTCAAGAAGGGTTAGTGGGAGCAGGGTGCATCTTGAAGAAGTTCAAGAAACACCAGGAAATGTTTCAGCGACCACAGAACCATAACAGGAGGAGCAAAGTGTTACGCCACCAGTTGTAGATACACTAGCCCCACGGAGGTCTGAAAGTTCACGTCGTGCGCCTGACAGGTACACAGGTGCGGAACAATGTGATATATTATTGTTGGACAACGATGAGCCTAAGACCTATGAGGAAGCGATGGTGGGACCCGATTCCAACAAGTGTCTTGGAGCCATGAAATCCGAAATAGAATCCATGTACGACAATCAAGTTTGGAACTTGGTTGATCCACCTGATGGTGTCAAAACTATTGAGTGTAAATGGGTTTTTATGAAAAAGGCCGATATGGATGGAAATGTTCATATCTATAAGGCGCGATTGGTGGCGAAAGGTTTTAAATAGATTCAAGGGGTTGATTATGATGAAACCTTCTCACCCGTCACAATGCTTAAATCTATTCAGATTATCCTAGTGATTGCTGCATATTTTGATTATGAGATATGGCAGATGGATGTCAAAACGGCTTTCCTAAATGGAAACCTAAGCGAGGATGTATACATGATACAACCTCAGGGTTTTGTCGATCCACAATCGCCTGGAAAGATATGCAAGCTACAGAAATCCATTTATGGATTGAAGCAAGCATCTCGGTGTTGGAATATTTGTTTTGATGAAGTAATCAAAGGGTTTGGTTTCATCAAAAACGAAGAGGAGGCTTGTCTTTACAAAAAGGTCAGTGGGAGCGCAATTGTATTTCTAATCTTATATGTGGATGACATATTACTGATTGAAAATGATATCCCTATGCTAGAATTCGTCAAGTCTTCATTGAAAAATAGTTTTTCCATGAAAGACTTAGGGGAGGCAGCATACATATTGGGCATTCGGATCTATAGAGATAGATCCAAGAGGCTAATTGGATTAAGCCAAAGTACATACATTGACAAGGTGTTGAAATGGTTCAACATGCATGATTCCAAGAAAGGTTTCTTGCCCATGTCACATGGCATTAATCTTAGAAAGAATTAATGTCCTCAGACACATGATGAGCGGATAAGATGGGTATGGTTCCATATGCTTCGCCAATTGGATCCATCATGTATGCCATGCTTTGTACACGTCCAGATGTCTCGTACACTTTGAGTGCTACGAGCAGATACCAGTCAGATCCAGGTAAAGGTCATTGGACTGCCGTAAAGAATATCCTTAAGTACTTGAGAAGAACTAAGGATATGTTCCTAGTCTATGGAGGTGAAGAAGGGCTCGTTGTAAGTGGTTACACCGGTTGTATCTTCCAAACAGACAAGGATGATTATAGATCGCAATCTAGGTTCGTGTTCTGCCTGAACGGAGGCGCAGTCAGCTAGAAGAGTTCCAAGCATGATACTATTGTTGACTCTAAAACGGAGGCCGAGTACATTGCTGCTTCAGAAGCTGCAAAGGAGGCTGTTTGGATCAAGAAATTCATTTCTGAGCTTGGTGTGATGACTAGTGCGACTGGTCCAATGTCTCTCTGTTGTGATAATAGTGGAGCCATTGCACAAGCCAAGGAGCCGAGGTCACATCAGAAGTCCAAACACATACTTCGGCGATATCATCTCATCCGCGAGATAGTGAACGGAGGTGATGTCAAGATATACAAAGTGCACACGGATCTCAACATAGCCGATCCGCTGAAAAAACCTCTCCCTCAGCCGTAACATGAGTTGTGGATGTGAATGTATGTGTTTAATCTTGTGGTGTGATGGCGTGGGTCATGTGAATGACATATATGATTGGTCGTGGTCGTGGTGGAATGGGACTGAGGCGGAATGGGACTATATCTCTCGTTACATCTATCATTTTTGCGGCGGGCATGGCTAGCAAAGGTCTTAGGCTAGCCAAAAAAACAAATTTTATTTTTTTCATAATAAACTCATCCCTGACAGGCATTTTGAAAAAGCCCGATAGAGATAGTGTTAGTGATATGCCCTAGAGGCAACATGGAGATGTTGGATATCATGGTCAATGTTTATGTACAAATGAATAAAGTGTTATTCAGTTCCATAAAATAGACATCTTGTATTGATTAATAAGTACGTGACTTATTTATGAGACTCTTTATGTATGAATATATTTCTAAATGATCCCTGATCATATGTCATATTGTTGGAACAAATATGATTCTAAGATCGGCATGTTTATTGATTGATGATCATGTCTCATAGATCATGGGTATGGAAATACCAAATCAATAAACATGGACACATGTGTTAGAGAACACATTGTTGGATAGACCCACCATGAGACACTACAGGAATTAATGTGCCATTAGTTGGTCTCAAGTAGTGTTGGTGCAAAGTCCTTAGACCTGAGATCATCATGGATTCCAACATGTGTAGTAGCCTACTTTGGGACTATCAAACGCTATTTCGTAACTGGGTAGTTATAAAAGTAGTTTTCGGGTTTGCTATGAAACATGGAGTGGGATGTGAGTGATCAAGATGGAATTTGCCCCTCCTTTGGAGAGATATCTCTGGCCCCCTCGAGGTTAGGGATTATGGAAATGCATGGCCATGCTAAGTTGATTGAGGAGTCAATCAACAGACAGATAATCCAATATGGTTCGAGTGAATGGTTAAGTTATTGAAGAGATGACACGCATCTTGCCTATAGCTTAATTGGTATCGTGAGGCAAAGAGATTTGTGTACACATTACAGGTTTAGAGCCGATATTATATTCTTGTATACTATGGTGTCAATATGTGCTGCTAGGCGCCGCTATTGACGGTCGGCTGAGTTGGACTCGTGCCGACGATCGGCTAAGTTGGACTATAGCCGAAACCGAGTATACCTGAACCTACAGAGTACACGCTTAAGAGGATAAGAACAGGCGTTCGAGTTGGACTCGGATATAGCTCGATCGGATAGGGATCCGATCGGATAGAGTCCTATGGGCTTACGAAGTCCGGCCGGCCAACTCTATGAGATTCGGATCGGATCCGATTCAAAATAGAGTCCCGATGGGCCTCTAGGCCCAACCGGCAACTCTATATAAAGGGGTGAGGGGAGGAGAGTTGCGGCAATTCTATAAACCGAATCAATCTGATTTGGCGCAACAGAAGTCGGCGAGATCAATCTCCACAGAAACTCTCCACACTTTTGAGCCAAAACCCTAGCCTTGCATCTTGTGCTAGCACACGGGTGTTAGGCATTCTGTCCCTGGACGTGTGGATACCGGTAGAGGCGCTGCTACATTGCGGCGCTGTTGATCGGCTACGAATCGGCTGTGGTGGAATTGGCTACGGCCGAGCGCATCGGAGCGAGGCGCGAGAACACGGTCGGATGACTCGGATCGGCTACGGCATCGATGAATCAGCTGATTGGTAAATCGGCTGTCCCCGAGAATCGGCTGTCGGCAAATCGACTGTCATCGGCCAGCACTGTTCCAGATCGGATAGCCCTGATTGGCTAGTCCGCTGCACTCTACTCCAATCGGTAACGATCTATTGGCCCTTACTTGCAAGTGTTCCTGGTTTGCACAGTAGAAAAGTTTTTGTTTTCGGCTAGCGTAGCCTCTGCATAACACTTCAGATAGGTCATCCGTGACGGACTCAGTACTTCAGCCCATTAGAGATATGTCATTCGTGACGGGTAACAAACCGGGACTATATTTGACTCCATGGTTGGTCAACTCTATCGGTGATGGCCTACTAACTACGACCCGTTAGAGATGAGTTGTCATCTGTGACGGGCTTCAATTTAGGCCCGATTGAGATGTGTCATTCGTGACGGGCTCATAATACACGTGGTTTGACTTGAATGCTGGGTCAAACTCATCTGTGATGAGCCGTTATTTTGGCCCGATTGAGATAATGTGCATCCCTGATGGTCTTATGCCCGTTAGAGATATCTTCTCACATCAGTGACCTTTGCTCAGTGACGGGGGCCCTACCCGATAGAGATGAGGGTTAATGCCCGTTAGAGATAGCCGATGTCGGTGTAGTGGTAATGTCTGGGAGGAGGAATAATGTCACGTCTAGAAATTTAGCCGATTTTTCAGAGTATTTTGTGTATAAGTCACTGTCCAAAAATCAACCATGGTACACAAAATAACAAATCAATAAAGATATCCAACATAAACAAAGTGTAAAAATACTTACAGCAGAGGCACTTAGTCCTCACACCCAAAAGGAAGCAGCAGTGAAAAAAGGACGATCCTAGCGGGCTTCAACTCCACTCCACAGGCAAACTCAACTGGGGTCTTAGCCTTGTCGTCTAACTCCGTCTTCGACTCAGAAGCACTATACTTCTGGAAAGGGGGAAAGAGAAAGGCTGAGTACAACCACCATACTCAACAAGCCATGTCGAGGATGCATACGTGCAAGGAGAGACAAAGAGAGACTTGGACCGGGCCATCTAAGTTGCTATATCTACTGTGCAGATCTCAGATAATTACTCACTAGCTTGCAACTGCACATAGGTGTTAACGCCAGAATTTGGTAAGCCCCGGAGTCCCAATAATTTGGTAAGCCCTAGAGTCCCAATCGGCTGGGTTCATATCGGCTCAAAACTAGTATCGGCTTAGAGTTCTGCATCAGCTGATTGGCGGTTTTTCTGTTATTTCCAGCAGTCGGATTCTTGTTAGATTCAGTTTGAGAAGATCTTATCCAGAAGACACCGAGTTCAAGAAGGATACGACTTGTATCTATTAATTAGGAAGAATTTGTTAGCTTTCTATTTTATCTTTAGGAAAGTTTGTTAGTGTCCAATAAAGACTCGGTTTGTTTCCTTTTATCTTTAGGAAAGATTGAGTCGTAATCTGTTAGGATCTTTGTTAGCCCGTAGGTATAAATATGTAAGCCCGGGGTTCCTGTAATCTATCCTCACGATCAATATAATTCGGCGCATCGCCACGTTTTTTTACCTTTTCCACTTTGTTCATCATCCAACGACACTTGGAACCCGACGCGGGGCTGCACAGGTTAGGTTCGATCTCCGACGAAGGGGTAAGTCCAAGTGTTGCCTATATGGTATATCGTCTCTATCTCTAGTTTCATTACTATTTATAGTCGCATCGACTTAGTTAGGACTTTCTCGGTTAGGTCCGATATTCTGATCAAGTTGATGTTTCTTTAAACATAATGTTACTTTAGATAGATTTGTTATATCCATTAGATAGATCTATCGACTCATTGAGTATTAGATTATCGTATGCAATCTCATGCTGCATCGGTTAGGTTCGACCTACTAGATTGTTATTGATAATCTAAGTCTTGGTAAGCCGATAGGTTGATGCTAATGTTTCATCGAAGGGTTAGCCGATCTTATGTCATAGCCCGATTTTCGTTCAGGATTAAAAATCATTTAAACAATCATTTCCTAGAAAATAAATTAAAAAGAAAAGCAAAGTAAATCAAGTGAAACTATTAAGGAAATTAAATTTTCCACTAAAAATCATGGTTGGAAATATTTTTGGAATATTCTCCATGCCCTCCATCTCCGGTGAGCTCCTCTACTCCCTCCTTTTTTTCTTCCCGTGCGCAAGCCCAACCCGTGCCGCCCGTCGTCGCCGCGTGGTCCCGAGCTGCTGCACCGTCCCACGCCGTTTCCCGTGTGTCATGCCGCCACCCGCCACCACTTCCCATGTTGCCGGCGAGCTAGCCGGCGCAGGGTGGCCATGGCGGCCAAGCCAAAGCTCGGCCACCGCCGCCGCAAACCCTAACCCTAGCCATGCGCGCCCGTCCGATCTACCGCGCGGTAGATCGGGGCCGCCCGTTCCCGCCCGCACGTCGCCGCCGTCCGATTGCACCGCCGTGCCATGGATGGCCGCCACGTGTCGCCGTCGCCGCCGTCGCAAACCCTAACCCTAGGACCGCTCGGCCCTCCGATCGCGCGCTGCCCTGACCGCTCGGATGCTGCCACGTGGTGCGCCGCGTGGACCGGTCCCCGTGGAACGAGTCCACCACCATGAACCCGTGCGCCACCGCCACCTCAGCTAGCGTCAGCCCTTGGGTCCGCTGACGTCAGCCCTTGCTTGCGTCAGCACTAACGTCAGCCCTACCTGCTGACGTTAACATTCGGCTTGCTTACGTCATCCCACGCTGTGCGCGACGTCAGCCCTTGTTTTGCTGATGTCACCCCGATCCTTTTCCTTTGTAAAAATAATTAAATATTGCATAATAAATCGTTATAATTTCGAATTCATTTAAATGGTCGAAAACTTCTAAAATTCATATCTAATTCATACGAACTCCAAATTGGGCCATTCAAATTGCAAAATTCATCTAAACTTGAGCTCTACATGTTTGTTTACTTTTTATGTACTGTTATTTGGTCTTTATTAGGGTTTTTCCTCGTTTTGTATGCCAGCGTGTAGATTTCACCGTTTCCGGACATCGCGCTCGAGAGGGAAAGAGTCCAGAAGTCCGTTTGAAGACTCATGGCAAGTCACACTTCCCTTGAAGCATATTGATCCTATTTTTATAAATTTTTTATGTTTGCTAATAAAATTGCATTGCTTTGCTAATTACATGAAATGATGGATTACCTATCTACTTGTTTGAGCCTTATTTACTTGTTATCCGTCCTTTGTTAACCTTGGGTGTTAATTTGACTAGTTTTAGTCACTGATGTTGATTCTAGCTAGAATTGTATGCTTAGCCATGCTTAATTACCACTAGCTCACTAAATGGGATAATTACACTATTTTTTCTAGTCTCTGATGAGCTGCAAGCTCGATATACCTGACCATGTCTTATTGATCATAAGTATCTCAACTAAAATGTGACTTAATGGTGAGCTGTGGGTGCATGGTTTTGATGGTCGCACCCATGGCAATTAAGGATTGGTTCATGGGAAACTCTAGAAGACATACCATGCAAACCACAAGCCAGAATGGGCAATGGCTGGATCCATAGTATAGCGTTCCTCTAGCAGACGTACCCTAGTGAGGGTGGACGTGATGGAGTTGGGTTGTGTAACATCCTGAAAATCGGAGAACCGAAATCGGAACGTAAAAATCGGAACTTTCAAAAACCTTGGCTTATTGCTTCTTCTCGGGTTTGTTGCTTCTTATTTGCCGCTCGGTTGCATAAATTTGGACGTGGTTAATTCCCTTCTCGGTGTATTTGGAGGTTTCGGAGTTGTCGAAACGGAAGTGCGAAAGCCGCATCGGGGTTTTAAAAAGGGATTCGAGGAAAGTGCGGATTTGCGAAAACGCATTTCGGGCTATATAAAATAAAATTTTTGGTGAAGATAAATTAAGACACAAAATGAACAATAAAATTCTCGGGAGGCGTACTCGAAACTTGGGAAAATTTTTTTAAAATTGAATGGGTGAATTATGAAAATTAGGAAAAAGGAATTTAAATAAATATGAAAAGTAATTATGGAAAAATAAAAGTCAAGAAAAAGTTTAAAATATAAAGTTAAAAATTATTTTTGGAATATTAGGGTTTATTTTGGAATTTCTAGAAGGAAAGAAAATAGAAAATGGGAAAAGAAAATGGAAAATCGGGAAATTAAAAAGTCGCACTGTTCATCGGTCACCACTTGTTCGACGCCGCCCGCCCGGCCTCGCGCCCGCCGCGCGTCGCCGCCGACGCCGCGCCGCACCGCGTGCGCCACGCGTCGCGTGAGCGCGCACGCGCCGCGCCCGCCTCGGACAACCCCGCGCGCTGCGCCCGGCCCGCGCGCGCCAAGCGCCGTGCCGCCACGCGCCCGCCCGTCGCCGGCCCGCGCGCGCTCGCCGCCGTCGCCGTCTTGCCCGCCGCCCGCGCCCGCGCTATCGTCGCGCGCGCCGCCGACTCGCGTCGGCCCCCGCCCGCGCTGCGCTGCGCGCACGACGCCGTACGTGGCCCCGCGTTTGCGCCGCGCCCTTCCGCCACGCCGCGCGCGACCGAGCCGGCCCCAAACCGCAGCCGCCGCCGCGTGGCACCCAAGCTGCGCCGGTCCCCCTCCTCCATTCCCTCGCCCCAGCCATGCCTATAAGAGAGCCGGCAACCCCGCCCCTTTCCCGCACCGCCGCCGCCTCCCTCGTTGCTCTCCCGAACGCCACCGCAAGCCGCCGCCCTTTCCCCTCTTCCGAACCGCCTAGCGACCTCGCCGCCGTGCGCCGGAGCTCCGCCACCCTTCCCTTGCCGTCGCCATCACCGGTAAGCCGAGCCGCCACCCCTCCACTTGTGTTTGCGCGCCGCCGGCCGTAACGGAGAAGGCAGGAGAGAGGTGTTCGGTCGAACACCTTTGGAGCCGGTGAATAGTGCGCGAGAAAAGAAAAGAAAAAAAGAAAAAGAAAAGAAAAATAGGGAAAAATTTGGGAAAAATTTTGGAAAATTTGGAAAATATTTTGGGATGACTTGAGTAAAATTTTGGGCAAAAATAAATTACTTTCTCGCATATTTTCTCGGTGCAAGGTTTTGGAAAAATCGGAATCGGACGTTTTCCGAATTTCATTTCGCATCGTTTTTAAATCCGGATTCCGTTTAATTCTTTCCCGCCATTGAAATAGGTTTCGCTTTTGTGCTCAAACCCTCAAACTTCGAGCACGAATTTTCTTCGCTGATATTTTCAAACGTAATTTCCCAATTTATTGCGATCGCCGACCTTGCGAAAACCCCAGGTCATCAACTCGATTCCAAAACCCGGATTTTCCTCGCAACCCTTGTTCTAACTCGAGTAGAATTTTCGGCAAAACTTTTGGAGTTGTTTTCATGGCTTTTATGGTTCTTTTCGATCTCTCGGTATTTTATTGAATTCTAACTGAATTCAATTGATCTTTCGCACGTACGGGTAGCGCCTGAAGAAACCGGCATCGACCCCACTGAAGATCCCACCCCTCAAGTGTGCGAGCAAGGCAAGTCTTCACACCCTTTGAACATATCGATCCCTATTGCGAAATGATGTTATTTTAAACTCTAAATATGCATGCTTTACAGAGTTACCTATACTTGTTATGCCATACCTTGCTATTGATTACCTTTAGAATTACTCCTTGTAACTCGCGATGTGATACAAACAACCGAAGAATAACTTCAGAAACCGTTTAGCCATGCTATACTTAGATTTATGCATACTCATGACTTTATAAAAAGCTTTGTGCACGGGCAACTACCTTAGGGAAGGTAGTTGACATACGGCATGTGGAGACATGAGCGCCACATGGCCATGAGAATGATGAACTAAGTTTTGATGAAAATTGAAAGTACCATACAAATGTTTTAGACTGGGCGGCTGGATGATTTGGGTGGATTCCGGAAAAGGCAAGTGCCGACCCTGGTCAATTAAGGACCGAGCCATGAGATAGCCGGAAACGAGCCGACAACCGTACTTCTCGAATGGGTATAGACCTAGCCGACTAGATAGCCGAGCGGAGGCGTATCCTTGCATAGATGGTTCTCTATGATGTGGTTATGGGATGAGAATGAGGCTGCGGCCTTTGTTATGAATGGTGGAATTAAGCGATATTAATTAAACCTAAAGATTGAGAAAGTTTCCCTTACCCCGGTGCGCGAACCTCTCACCGCTAGAAAAGGACGGCTAGAGTGCATGAGGGCTTAAGTTCATGGAGCGGGTACGCCAAAGCAAGGTTATCAAAAGGCTTTGCCGTGACCGTCTCATGTGTTGAGGCGTAGGCTCATTTGTTGGGCTGTCGCGGAGTACGGGTAAAGTGTACATCCACTGCGGTGTGAGTGAATCAATCTATTCGAATAGCCGTGCTCGCGGATATTGAGCATCGTGACAAGACTTTCGCTTGGCTAGATTTTAAACTTAAAACTGCTGGGATGGGTATGCATGATGATTTCATGCGCTGGTGGGTCAACTTCTCGATAAGCGAGAAGGGGTAGATTCCCGAAAATCATGACGAACCGGAGGCGGGAAGCCATCCTTGGAATCACGAGGGATGGTAGACAATCGTCACCGGATTAATGAACTGTGAAAATTAAAACTTGGTTGGCTAGTCGATAGGTTTGTGAAAAGAATTGTGAAAAGCGGCTTTACGCAAAAATAACCCTAGCCATGTTCTTTGAATAACCCTATCATATGCATCATCGTGTTGGCTTGCCGAGTACGGTTGGTACTCACCCTTGCTATACGCACAAACCTCCAGTGATGGAAATGAAGAGCCGAAGACCCCTACGCGTATTACCGGGAGGGCGAAGGGCGACGGCGCATACTAGACCTTAGCTCCGGTCGTTGCTGCGTGGCAATTGACAAGCCGCCGCCTCTTTCCGCCGCCTTATCTAAATTCTGTTTTTATATTGTATTCGGACCATAAGGTCCTATGGGTTGAACATTGCCTTCGGGCCTATTGATGTAATAATGGTAATGTAAGACTATTCGTGCATGTGCACTTGATTATCCAAGATCTGTATTCGTGGTTACCAACTACTCGATCCAGGAAATGGTACTATGAACACGAAAGATTCCCGCCTCAAAACGGGGTTCCACAAAGCGGTATTAGAGCCATGCGACCGTAGGCTAAGACCAAATGGCGCCCTACCCCTAACCAGTTGGCTAAAGGGAAATATCCCTACATAGGATTAGTTTTAAACTATTATTTCCGAAAATGCAAATATACCTTTTCTACATCCGTATTTCCTTTTACCAAATGATTATAATAGCTCTCTCCCTCTAACCCTAAGTTGCCTACAAAAGCGAGATGTCAAACCACGACGGAGCCCGGGAGGTCACTATCCCGCGAGATGAGGGGTTTGTGGTACAACTTCAGTCCCTACTATGGTGTTTGAGGTACCGGAACCACCCACCTATCACACCAAAAGGCATGGCTCCGAAGCATATCCAGCCTCGGGAGGCCCGTATCCATAGAAGCCCGCATGGGAAGTGAGACATCCTTCGCTTCCACACTCGCTACCACCGGGACCTAGCGAAGCGCTATTCGGATGTGGCTCGCGAAGCCTTCCCGCGCCTTAATGCGATACATCGTGCTGAACTCACGGTGACGAGTTCGTGCACCATCCTTATCGCGAAGAGGGCAACCCAGTCTGCACTGTGGAGGCCACACCCTGCTGCTACAACCCGATGGTCACGCGTCTATCACGTTGGGCGGAGACGGCAGACGACTGTTACGAGGAGGCCCTGCTCGAGATCAACGACTGCCAGCCACGCTCAATGATCCGGTCGACGCCACCAAGGCCGTGGAGACCAGATAAACATGCCGCAGCACTCACCGCAGCCAATGGTGCCCAAGATGAGCAACTCTCGGACCGCTACATGGCCCGTGGGGAAGCTCTGGTAGAGCTGGAAGAGCAGCTCAGGAAGAGCAAGCAGCAAATCAACCAGCTGGAGGAGCAGCTGCGCACTCGTCCTGTCTACGCTGCAGGTACTTCCACCGAGCTTGTGCCATCACCTCCCGCCCGTGCCCGACCATTATTACCTTATGACTCCAGCATGCTTGGATACCTTTCAAGCCATGATGGAGCAAGCTTTATGTTGAGCACAGAGCCGCACCGCACGGTGGACCCGCCGCGCCACATCCATGGGACCCACCTCGAGCTCCGTAGCGCACCATCCGAGCCTGGATCGGGAGAGGAGAACCCCATCCGGATCCACACCGACACGGAGTCCGAGGCGAGCCTATGGAGGTCAAATGGGAGTCCGGCGACACCGACCCAATGGAGGAGGAAGCTCCCACTCGTCGCCCGACTCACCGGAGGCCCCTCACCCGCCGCACCGCTCGCAAGAGTAC
Organism: Oryza australiensis; assembly: GCA_019925245.2. Classification (NCBI taxonomy): domain Eukaryota; kingdom Viridiplantae; phylum Streptophyta; class Magnoliopsida; order Poales; family Poaceae; genus Oryza; species Oryza australiensis. The sequence goes on from JAIFGZ020000436.1 coordinate 3,986,510, forward strand.
GCGGCCACCGAGTCGGAAGATTCGGCATGACTCCGAGGCCACCACCTCCGAGCCATGGGGACTCCGGTTTGCTTCAGCCGGACCACCCACTTCCCGCGCCCGGCTCTTGCGGATGGTTGGACGACTAGGAGGGAGGACCTTCCCGCTTGGCCGCACGAACCACTCTCTATTCCCCTTAATTGGTTGATGTAGTTGGACGATATAGTTGTTATTGCTATCATGGCATGAAGGATGTGTGTGTACAGTCGTGTACCCTCTTATGTAATATGATGAACCCGAGCATCGCTTTGCGGTGTCTTAATTCGTGAGCTTATTATCATTATACCCTGCTTGTTGATGGAAGATCATTTAAAAGAACTTGAAGAAAAATCCCCCTAGGGACCATAACCTAAACTTGTCCGATCTCTTAATACATCTATCTTCTTCAGATGGCACAACGCCGCAGAGCCGCAGCAACCAACGAGAACCCGCCAGAACCCAACCCTTCCACTCTGGCGGAGGTCATGGCTTTGCAGACCTAGCTACTCCAAGCGATTGCTAATAGCCAGGGAAGTCGAGGAGGATCGAGTCTAGGAGAGTTCATGAGAGCTAAGCCACCAACCTTTTCCCACGGTGAAGAACCTATGGATGTGAAGATTGGCGAGAGTGATAGAGAAAAGCTAACTCTCGTCGAGTCCGAGAAGCCGATAGAGTTGTCTTCGCTACTAACCAGCTGGAGGGTCCCGCAAGTGACTGGTGGGACACCTACAAGGAAACGCGAGCTGAAGACGCCGGCGAACCAACATGGGAGGAATTCACGGCTGCGTTCCGTGAGAATTTCGTGCCAGCTGCAGTCATGAGGATGAAGAAAAACGAGTTCCGCAGATGCGTCAAGGGAACACCTCAGTACAAGAATATTTGAACAAGTTCACCCGCTTGCCCGTTACGCCACCAAGTGACTGACCGACGAAGAAGAGAAGACAGACAAATTCATTGTGGGACTAAATGACGAACTGAGGGGACCAATGATCGGGCAGGATCACACCAGTTTCCAAAGCCTCATCAACAAGGTCGTCCGGCTTGAGCATGACCAAAAGGTGGTAGACAATAACCGCAAGAGGAGGCTCGCTATGGCTCGCCCATTTCGGGAACGCCACAACGCCCCAAGGGAGCCACCCCATCCGGATGGAAGCCAAACGTTAAGAACCGGACGTTCTCCCGCCTTCGACCATGTCAACAGTCGCTACACCTCGCTTCGTACACCCACACCAACCCTAGCCGCTCCGGGAAGGAAGAATGTGAGCGCTTCAATTGCGGAGAATTCGGGCACTACTCCAATAGCTGCCCAAAACCACGCAACACCCCGTGTGCACCGGCGCCAATGCAACACCCGTCCGAGGAACCCCACCCCGCGGCGGGACGAGGTCCTTTCGGGACCCGCTACCCAACGAGGCCGCCACCGGGTTTCGACGTGGCTAGGTGAATCATGTGCGGGAGGAAGAAGCTCGGGAGGACCGGAGCGTATTGATGGGTATGTTCTCTATCAACTCTACACCGCTTAAAGTTTTATTCGATTCGGAGCCTCGCATTCATTCATATCTTCCCGAGTAAGCAAACAACACCACCTACACCAAGTAGCACTTAGGAGACCTATCTTGGTACAATCACGGGGAGACATAACCGTACCCCATGCCTGCATTGATGTGCCCATACGGATTAGAGACGTGGTGTTTCTCTCAAACCTTATGGTGCTATCACCCCAAACCATAGATGTCATACTCGGAATGGATTGGTTGACCAAGAATAATGGAATTATAGACTGCAGTCGAAGGGAAGTCACGGTATCCACCCCATGGGGATCACCGATGAGCATAACTATGGATCAAAACCCAAAGCTATGTGAACAAGCTGCGGGAGTGTTCACCATGCTACCTCTAGGCGGAATGCCAGTAGTACAAGAATACCCGGATGTGTTCCCCGAGGAATTGCCCGGAATGCCCCCGGATCGCGACATAGAGTTTATCATCGATCTAATGCCGGGTACTGCCCCCATATCCAAGAGGCCTTATCGAATGCCGGCCAACGAGTTAGAGGAACTCAAGAAGCAAATACGAGAACTACAAGAGAAGGGATTTGTACGCCCCAGCTCTTCTCCCTGGGGAGCCCCAGTACTCTTCGTCAAGAAGAAGGATGGGAGTATGAGAATGTGTGTGGACTACCGATCGCTAAATGAAGTAACTATCAAGAACAAGTACCCGCTACCTCGAATCGATGACCTATTCGATCAACTTAAGGGTGCGCAGGTGTTCTCAAAGATTGATCTACGGTCAGGATATCATCAGTTGAAGATTAGAGCCGGAGATATTCCTAAGACGGCGTTCTCTACACGTTACGGCTTATACGAGTTCACAGTGATGTCCTTTGGATTGACCAATGCCCCTGCATACTTTATGAACCTGATGAACAAGGTATTCATGGAATACCTGGACAAATTCGTAGTGGTATTCATCGACGATATACTTATCTACTCCAAGAACGATGAGGAACACGCGGAGCATCTACGACTCATTTGAAAAGCTACGAGAGCACCGGCTGTATGCAAAGTTCAGCAAATGCGAGTTCGGCTCAAGGAAGTCGCTTTTCTTGGCCACGTGGTTTCAGCGGAGGAGTAGCAGAGACCCCGCCAAGGTCGAAGCCGTTATGGAATGGAAGGCACCCAAGTCGTGACGGAACTCGGAGTTTCTTGGGCTTGGCCGGTTATTACCGACGGTTTATCGAAGGGTTTTCCACGTAGCCCGACCTATGACTCAACTTCGAAGAAGGAAAAGAAGTTTGAGTGGAATGAGAAGTGTCAAAAAGCCTTCGACCAATTAAAAGAAAAGTTAACCACCGCCCCAATCTTGACCTTACCCGACAAGGAAGGACTTCGTGATGTCTTGTGATGCATCCCGGCAAGGATTAGGAGGAGTATTAATGCAGGATGGGAAGGTCGTAGCGTATGCCTCGCGACGCTACGACCCCACGAAGAGAATTATCCCACACACGACTGGAATTAGCCGCGGTTGTACACGCATTGAAGATCTGGAGACACTATCTGATCGGGAACCACTGTGATATGTATACCGATCACAAGAGCCTAAAATATTTCTTTACTCAGCCTGATCTCAATCTACGACAAAGGCGATGGCTGGAGTTGATCAAGGATTACGATCTAGGAATCCATTATCATCCCGGCAAGGCAAATGTAGTGGCCGATGCGCTGAGCCGCAAAGCCCAATGCAACCACATGGAATTGGGAGGTGTGGCTAATGAGCTCCAAGAAGAAATGGCTCGACTCAATCTACACCTGATTCCTCACGGAGAAGTGAACTCACTGGAAATCCAACCCCTACTGAGAACTCAAATAGAAGAAGCCCAAAAAGGGAATGAGGAAACCCAGGAAATCAAGGAACGCATGGCCGCTGGACGCGCTAAGGAGTTTTCAGTAGATGACAAGGGAATCTTGTGGTACAAGAAAAGAATCTGCGTGCTCGAACGAGGCGGTTTGAGAGGATTGATCTTGAAAGAAGCCCACGAATCGGCATATTCATTACATCCTGGAAGCACGAAAATGTACCGGGATTTGAAAGGAGAATACTGGTGGCCCAATATGAAGAGAGATGTAGCCGAATACGTAGCCATGTGCGATGTGTGCCAAAGGGTGAAGGCTGAGCATCAACGACCAGCAGGCTTGCTGCAGCCACTCAAGATCCCCGAATGGAAATGGGACGAGATAGGCATGGATTTCATAGTGGGACTACCCAAACTGCGATCGGTTACGATTCCGTTTGGGTAATAGTAGATCGGCTCACCAACACGCGCATTTATTCCCGTGAAAACTAACTACAACAGTGCCAAGCTAGCGGAACTATATATGAGTAGGATTGTATGTCTCCACGGTGTACCAAAGAGGATTATATCGGATCGTGGTACCCAATTCACATCTCATTTTTGGAGCAAGGTCCACGAGGCACTCGGCAGTCACCTCGCCTTCAGTACCGCTTACCACCCGCAGACTGACGGACAGACTGAGAGGACGAATCAAGTGCTAGAAGATATGCTGAGAGCCTGTGCGTTGGATTTCACCAAGGATTGGGAGAAATGTTTGCCGTACGCCGAGTTCTCCTACAACAATAGCTATCAAGCCGATCCGAAGATGTCGCCAAATGAAGCTCTATTTGGTCGCCGATGCCGAACCCCATTAATGTGGTCGAAACCGGTGAACGAACCGTATTCGGGCCGACATAATCAAAGAGGCCGAGGAAAAGTTCGCTTGATTCGGGACTGATTACAAACAGCTCAGTCACGACAAAAGAGCTACGCGGACACCCGTCGAAGAGAATTGGAATTTAAAGAAGGTGACTACGTGTATCTAAAGGTCTCACCACTACGGGGAACTCAGAGGTTCAAAGTCAAAGGGAAACTCGCACCAAGATACGTGGGCCCATTCTTGATAAGCGCTAGGAGAGGAGAAGTGGCTTACCAATTGGAACTGCCCGAGAACCTCTCTGATGTCCACCCAGTGTTTCACGTGTCACAATTGAAGAAATGTTTGCGAGTACCAGAAGAGCAAGCTCCTTTAGAAGCCATCCAAGTCCACAGTGATCTTACCTACCCGGAGCATCCAATCAAAATATTAGACGAGGCGGAAAAGAAGACACGGACCAAGTCATGGCGCATGTACAAAGTACAATGGAGCAATCACACAGAAGAAGAGGCTACCTGGGAAAGCGAAGAGTTCCTGAGGACAGAATACCCACACCTACTCAGCAACCGGTAAGAAATCTCGGGGACGAGATTTATTGTTAGGGGGGTAGGTTTGTAACATCCTGAAAATCGGAGAACCGAAATCGGAACGTAAAAATCGGAACTTTCAAAAACCTTGGCTTATTGCTTCTTCTCGGGTTTGTTGCTTCTTATTTGCCAGCTCAGTTGCATAAATTTGGACGTGGTTAATTCCCTTCTCGGTGTATTTGGAGGTTTCGGAGTTGTCGAAACGGAGGTGCGAAAGCCGCATCAGGGTTTTAAAAAGGGATTCGAGGGAAAGTGCGGATTTGCGAAAACGCATTTCGGGCTATATAAAATAAAATTTTTGGTGAAGATAAATTAAGACACAAAATGAACAATAAAATTCTCGGGAGGCGTACTCGAAACTTGGGAAATTTTTTTTTAAAATTGAATGGGTGAATTATGAAAATTAGGAAAAAGGAATTTAAAAAAATATGAAAAGTAATTATGGAAAAATAAAAGTCAAGAAAAAGTTTAAAATATAAAGTTAAAAATTATTTTTGGAATATTAGGGTTTATTTTGGAATTTCTAGAAGGAAAGAAAATAGAAAATGGGAAAAGAAAATGGAAAATCGGGAAATTAAAAAGTCGCACTGTTCATCGGTCACCACTTGTTCGACGCCGTCCCGCCCCTCGCCGCGCCGCCGCGCGTCGCCCGCCGTACCGCGCCGCACCCGCGTGCGCCACGCGCCGCGTGAGCGCGCACGCGCCGCGCCCGGCCGCGGACAACCCCGCGCGCTGCGCCCGGCCCCGCCGCGCCAAGCGCCGTTGCCGCCACGCGCCCGCTCGTCGACGCCTGCGCGCGCCCGCGCCCGTCGCCGCCTTGCCCGGCCCCGCGCCCGCGCTCGCGCTATCGCCGCCGCGCGTCCGACTCGCGCCGGCCCCTGCCCGGGCTCGCGCGCGCGCACGACGCCGCACGTGGCCCGCGTTTGCGCCGCGCCCTTCCGCCACGCCGCGCGCGACCGAGCCGGCCCCAAACCGCGCCGCCGCGTGGCACCTAAGCTGCGCCGGTCCCCCTCCTCCATTCCTCGCCCAGCCATGCCTATAAGAGAGCCGGCAACCCCGCCCCTTTCCCGCACCGCCGCCGCCTCCTCGTTGCTCTCCCGAACGCCACCGCAAGCCGCCGCCCTTTCCCCTCTTCCGAACCGCCTAGCGCCCTCGCCGCCGTGCGCCGGAGCTCCGCCACCCTTCCCTTGCCGTCGCCATCACGGTAAGCCGAGCCGCCACCCCTCCACTTGTGTTTGCGCGGCCGCCGGCCGTAACAGAGAAGGCGTGAGAGAGGTGTTCGGTCAAACACCTTTGGAGCCGGTGAATAGTGCGCTGAGAAAAGAAAAGAAAAAAAAAAAAAAAGAAAAGAAAAATAGGGAAAAATTTGGGAAAAATTTTGGAAAATTTGGAAAATATTTTGGGATGACTTGAGTAAAATTTTGGGCAAAAATAAATTACTTTCTCGCATATTTTCTTAGTGCAAGGTTTTGAAAAATCGGAATCGGACGTTTTCCGAATTTCATTTCGCATCGTTTTTAAATCCGGATTCCGTTTAATTCTTTCCCGCCATTGAAATAGGTTTCGCTTTTGTGCTCAAACCCTCAAACTTCGAGCACGAATTTTCTTCGCTGATATTTTCAAACGTAATTTCCCAATTTATTGCGATCGCCAACCTTGCGAAAACCCTGGTCATCAACTCGATTCCAAAACCCGGATTTTCCTCGCAACCCTTGTTCTAACTCGAGTAGAATTTTCGGCAAAACTTTTGGAGTTGTTTTCATGGCTTTTATGGTTCTTTTCGATCTCTCGGTATTTTATTGAATTCTAACTGAATTCAATTGATCTTTCGCACGTACGGGTAGCGCTGAAGAAACCGGCATCGACCCCGAAGATCCCACCCCTCAAGTGTGCGAGCAAGGCAAGTCTTCACACCCTTTGAACATATCGATCCCAATTGCGAAATGATGTTATTTTAAACTCTAAATATGCATGCTTTACAGAGTTACCTATACTTGTTATGCCATACCTTGCTATTGATTACCTTTAGAATTACTCCTTGTAACTCGTGATGTGATACAAACAACCGAAGAATAACTTCGGTAAACTGCTTAGCCATGCTATACTTAGATTTATGCATACTCATGACTTTATGAAAAAGCTTTGTGCCTGGGCAACTACCTTAGGGAAGGTAGTTGAGATACGACATGTGGAGACATGAGCGCCACATGGCCATGAGAATGATGAACTAAGTTTTGATGAAAATTGAAAGTACCATACAAATGTTTTAGACTGGGGCGGCTGGATGATTTGGGTGGATTCCGGAAAAGGCAAGTGCCGACCCTGGTCAATTAAGGACCGAGCCATGAGATAGCCGGGAAACGAGCCAGTACAACCGTACTTCTCGAATGGGTATAGACCTAGCTGACTAGATAGCCGAGCGGAGGCAGTATCCTTGCATAGATGGTTCTCTATGATGTGGTTATGGGATGAGAATGAGGCTGCGGCCTTTGTTATGAATGGTGGAATTAAACTGATATTAATTAAACCTAAAGATTGAGAAAGTTTCCCTTACCCCGGGTGCGTCAGAACTCCTCTCACTGCTAGAAAAGGACGGCTAGAGTGCATGAGGGCTTAAGTTCATGGAGCGGGTACGCCAAAGCAAGGTTATCAAAAGGCTTTGCCGTGACCGTCTCATGTGTTGAGGCGTAGGCTCATTTGTTGGGCTGTCGCGGAGTACGGGTAAAGTGTACATCCACCGCAGTGTGAGTGAATCAATCTATTCGAATAGCCGTGCTCGCGGATATTGAGCATCGTGACAAGACTTTCGCTTGGCTAGATTTTAAACTTAAAACTGCTGGGATGGGTATGCATGATGATTTCATTCGTTGGTGGGTCAACTTCTCGATAAGCGAGAAGGGGTAGATTCCCCGAAAATCATGACGAACCGGAGGCGGGAAGCCATCCTTGGAATCACGAGGGATGGTAGACGAACCGTCACCGGATTAATGAACTGTGAAAATTAAAACTTGGTTGGCTAGTCGATAGGTTTGTGAAAAGAATTGTGAAAACGGCTTTACGCAAAAATAACCCTAGCCATGTTCTTTGAATAACCCTATCATATGCATCAATTCTCGTGTTGGCTTGCCGAGTACGGTTGGTACTCACCCTTGCTATACGCACAAACCTCCAGTGATGAAAATGAAGAGTCGAAGACCCTACGCGTATTACCGGGAGGGCGAAGGAACCGACGGCGCATACTAGACCTTAGCTCCGGTCGTTGCTCGTGGCAATTGACAAGCCGCCTCTTTCCATTGCCTTATCTAAATTCTATTTTTTATATTGTATTCGGACCATAAGGTCCTGTGGGTTGAACATTGCCTTCGGGCCTATTGATGTAATAATGGTAATGTAAGACTATTCGTGCATGTGCACTTGATTATCCAGTACTGTATTCGTGGGTACCAACTACTCGATCCAGGGAAATGGTACTATGAACACGAAAGATTCCCGCCTCAAAAACGGGGGTCCACAGGTTGGCCCGGTTTTAAGGGTTGATCGGCTACCGAATTCACCGTGGCACACAGGGGGGCTTGCCCATTACCCTTAGGGGAGTGGGGGCGAAACCTTGGTGTGGTATCGCTTGGTTAGGGGGAGCTATGTGAAAGGTCTTGTCACGATTTCCCCCTTTGCAGTATCACGGTGATACTTCGGGGCATGGTAACATGTGTGGAATGTATTGTGGGTAAAGTTGTGCACCTCTGATCAGAGTAAAACTATTCGAATAGTCGTGTCCACGGTTATGGGCGATTGACCAGATTCACTATGATTAGTCCCACTACTGAATAATTTGATTTAATGGAACTAATTTAGTTCAGGTGGAATGGTTGGGCCTATTCAACGTGGGGATAATGTTGTTCAGTGAAAGATTAATATTGCCTTAATTAATCAACTATTTTACTATTTTTAAATAATTAAATGTTTGTAAACCGTATTTATGCAAAATAGCCCCAAGCCACTCTAGTCTCCCCTTGCACGTCTGCATTTCTCAGTGTGGCTTGATGAGTATGGTGATTGTACTCAGCCTTGCGATTTCCCCCTTTCAGAAGTGTAGTGCTTCTGAGTTGAAGATGGAGTTAGAAGACCAAGGCTCAGACCCCAGTTGAGTTTCCCTGTGGAGTGGAGCTGAAGCCCCGCTAGTGTCGTCTTTCTTTTCCGCTGCAGTTTCTGGGTGTGAGGACTAAGTGCCTCTTCAGTAAGTATTTTTATTTTATGCTTGTTTTTACGTTTGGATCTGTGTATTAATTTGTCATTTTATGTACCCTGGTTGATTCCTGGACAGGGATTTAATACATAAAATTGTCAGGAAATTTGGCTAAATTTCCGGGCGTGACAAGTTGGTATCAGAGCCATCTCGACTATAGGTTGAGCCAAATGGTAAAACTCTAAGGACAAGTTTGCGAAAACCTTATTTGCGAAAATATCTCTTCTATCCCTTTGGAGTCTCTACAAAATAATTTGTAAAATTTCTCTCCTTTCCCCTCCACCTCTCTTAGCTGTTAAACCTGGAGGACAAACTCAGTCGCTCGTCAACTGGTGTAAGTCAAGCCAAGCCGCTTCTCGAGGATCAAGTGAAGTTTTTCCCGGAGCTCACCTAGAACCCAATCTTTCCTGAAAGAGTAGGATCGATAGTTCCTAGGTCGTGTGTTGTTTGCTGTGTGCAGGTGTATGGCTCACATCAGTGGTGGGGATGTGACCATATTAGGTTGTTTGATTAATCAACTTGAAGAGTAAAAGTCTACCCACATCAGATCAGTAGATAAGTGGGTTAAGGCCTTATCTTTAGCAACCCCTTGTTGAGAAATTTCTCTCACGTGCTGGCCTGGGAGATCTGCTTAGCTCCAGTGCAGGTCTTTCTCGGCTGCCTGTGCGGTGCAGGGCGTGCCAGTTGGTTTGCTCTGCTAACCAACAAGAAAAACAGAATATGTGCGTTAAGTGTTAGGTCAGATCCCCACTGGATCGGCTGAGGGAACCTATGAGCATATATTTGCTATCCTAAACTATATTTAAGCCAAGCGACTGGAATGGATCGGCTATACCGAGACAGCATCAGCCGCTTAACCCAAATACAGTAAAAGATAATAAATATATGTATTGATAACCAAGACGATACTGGAAAGCTAACAATGAATCGACTAATACTCTGATGAATCTTATGAAAAGATATCATTCTTGAACCAAACACGATTAGCCTAGGAAATCGGCTGTTGATGGCAGGCCGATTTCGGCTTATGATGTCTGTGGAGATTATGGTAATTGGGTATATACACGGCAAGCTTATCCGACTGGAGGTAGGGATAGTTTGCACCTGCTATATCTGTAAACCAAACATGACTTGGGTATTACGATTGCCGATAGAGATAAGGCAATCGGCCTATAGTCACGGTTTGGTAAGATTGAGGAAACCGACTTAGAGTAAGATAGGGTTTTTGATCTGTAAGCCCTTCTCCCAAGACTATATAAAGGGGGTAGGGGGCGTCCCTTGAGGGATATCCTATGCTAGATCACAAGTTAGATCAGCTTTTAGCTTTGAGCCTTAGATCATGAGATCAATAAAGATACTCGGCGGATCGAATCCACCGAAACAGGAGCAGGGTATTGCCTCACGAGAGGGCCTGAACCTGTCTAAATCTTCTTTTCCTTCTAACCCATCGTGCTTGGCGATCTTGACTGCGACCCCAGAAATTATATTGCCGAAACCAAGTTTTGACAGTTGGCGCGCCAGGTAGGGGCCCGCGCGTCGAGACTTCTTCAACAATCTCGCCGACAAGCGTGATGGGATCTCCTTCAGGATTCGGCGACTTCGCCGCCAACTTCTTCGACGACTCCTCCTTCGACTCGGATTCAAACCAGTCGGAAGGAAAGACCCTCTCGGTGCCGTTCAGCCTCCCCAATAGAGCCGAGATCTTCGATGACATCCTCAAGATCAAGATGCAATCTGCTCGCTTCAACGAAGAACTTCACTCGGCACCGGATTGCCGAACACCGCCGAAATCTGCACCGATCTTCTCGTCTCCCCGACGGAGACGATCTACTCGGACGAAGACCTCTCAGTGCTGTTTGGGTTACCAAACGCCGCCGAGATCTACAGCAAACTTCTCTCCCCCAAGTCGGGGTTGACCCACTCGGAGGAGCCCGCATCCCCAAACTCTCACTCGGACTAGAACGATCCAGACCTAGGCTACCTAGGATCAAGGGAGGTCGCCGTCATCCTCCCGTCCTTCGGCTCATGCTCATCTTCGGAGCTCAATGAATACCTCAGCTCCGTCGGCTTTGACGACCTCTACGGTATCCCCTCAGATGAAGCTGACGACTCCGACTGCCACGAGGACTACGAGCCGAAGTGCTTCGATGTCCTCATGGCCGAGCCAGACGAGTCCGACTTAGCCATGGCCAGGAGGCTTGCTGAAGAAGAGCGAGCCAAGATTGAGCAGGAGCGCAAGACGGCCAAAGAGGAGAAGCAACGCAGGGAAGAGGCTGACAAGAGGAAGCAGGATCTACGCGCAGCCGGACGATCCGCCCAGGAGGCCATCCTCCAAACGCGGGTTTGCAACACCAACATCTTTCAGATGCCACAGCAGAACGCTGTTGCCGCGCTCACGCTTTTGGACACCGTCATGGAGACGGCACCCGCCAATGTGACTCCGATACTGGACAAGATCAAAACCATCGTCGCGGCCATAGCCAACGGCCACCCTACCACCTCGGCACGAAGGCCGACTGAGTCCGTGGCTGAAACGCCCGACAAAAGCCGACTCCCGCCTCTAAGGTCAGGAGACTATAAGAGGCCCGAGCCAGACCGGTCTACGACAAGGCCAAGAGGCCCACCCCGCGAGTCCACGCAGAAGTACCAGGAGCAAACGGCCGACTCCCGCGACAAACGACACGGACGTCCACCCGTCCACCACCGCGTCCGCCGCAACAATAGCTCCAGCTATCCAACCAGCCAACCAAAGACCCCGCCGAGTGATCTGCGGGAAGTCCTCGATCGCCGCTACCAGGAGTGGGACCGATGCACTCGGGAAGATCGGAGGGGATCACCCGATAGCGGTGACGACGGAGTGCCGGCCTTCACTCGGGAGCTTCGCCGAGTACACTGGCCGAGTGGTTTCAAGCCCACAGGAATTGAAAGGTATGACGGCAAGACGGACCCCGAGTCATGGCTTACCGTCTACACTCTCGCCATCCGCGCAGCAGGTCGTGACAACAAGGCTATGGCCAATTATCTTCCAGTGGCCCTCGCCAACTCCGCCAGGAACTGGCTCACGAGCCTGCCAAGAGGCTCAATCGGCTCGTGGAGCGAGCTGAGGGACCACTTTATTGCCAACTTTCAGGGTACCTTCGAGAGGCCCGGCACACACTTCGATCTATACAACGTCATCCAGAAGCCGGATGAGCCTCTGAAGGATTACATCCGCCGTTTCTCCGAAAAGCGCAACAAGATCCCCAACATCACCGATGACATCATCATCGCCGCCTTCCAGAAGGGAGTCCGTGATGAGCTGTTAATCGGGAAGTTCAGGCGCAAGCCACTGAAGACGGTGAAACAGATGATCGAGATGGCGAACTCCTACACAAAGTCCAACGACGCCATCAAGGCTGCCCGTCAAGACCGGCCCGACAGGAGGGAAGACAAGCAGGCGGGAGGAAGCCGCAATCCTAAGAAGGATAACGGCAACAACAACAACCAGGCCCAAAAAGATCGCAAGCGCCAATCTGAGGACCTAGTGGCCGCAACCTCCAACACTCAACGCCGTCCCCGAGTCGCCGCCTACGACGCCATCATGAACGCCCAGTGCACTCATCATCCCAATCATAAGCACACGGCGAAGGACTGCTTCATCTACAAACAGTTCGCCGAGCAATACGCGGTGCAGCTCAACAAGAAGCCGACTGATGAGGCTGGTCCATCGGGCGCCAAGAAAAACAACGCGGCTGAGAATGCCGAAACTTTTCAAGACCCTGTGGGAGAGCTTAACCACATCTTCGGAGGGCCGCTAGCCTATGAATCAAAGAGGAAACAGAAGCTAACCGACCGAGAAGTCAACGCGGCTCAACCCGAGGTCCCTCAGTACCTACGATGGTCGAAAGTGGCCATCACTTTTGACCGCTCGGATCACCCTGACCGAGTGGTTCACCCGGGGCGCTACCCACTCGTCCTGGATCCCGTGGTCCGCAATATCAGGCTTAAGCGCGTCCTCATCGATGGGGGCAGCGCCCTCAACATCCTGTTCGTCAAGACCATGGATGAGATGTAGATCCCGAGGGCAGAATTGAAGGCAAGCTCAGCCCCCTTCCACGGAGTCATCCCGGGGCTATCATCTACACCACTCGGGCACATTTTCCTCCCTGTCACTTTCGAGGCTCGAGAGAACTTCCGAACAGAGAACGTCACTTTTGAGGTGGCCGACTTCGAAACAGCATATCATGCCATCATCGGAAGGCACGCGCTTGCCAAATTTGTGGCAATCCCACATTACACCTACCTCTGCATGAAGATGCCGGGTCCCAACGGCGTCATCACTCTTCGCAGCGATGTGAAGCAAGCCTTCACTTGCGATAAGGAGAGCGGCGACATGGCCCAATCTCGCGAGAGATCGCGCAGCCAACAAGAAGTCCGATTGGCTGCATCAACATCGGCAGAGGGCGAAGTCCCCGTGAAGAAGATAGCCAAATCAGGATCCGGCGATGCCAAGACCAAGAAGATCTCCCTTGATCCGTCGGATCCCTCAAAAACTGCTGTAATCGGCGCTGAACTAGATCCCAAATAGGAAAGCGTGCTCATCACCTTCCTCCAAAATAATAAAGATGTTTTTGCTTGGAAACCATCTGATATGCCTGGAATTCCTAGGGAGGTGATCGAGCACTCTTTGCATGTCAAAGATGACGCCAAACCGATAAAACAACGATTACGCAGATTCGCGCAGGACCGAAAAGACGCTATCAAGGAAGAGCTCGCAAAGCTCTTGGCTGCCGGCTTCATCAAAGAAGTCCTTCATCCCGACTGGTTAGCCAACCCAGTCCTGGTCCGCAAGAAGACGGGGCAATGGCGCATGTGCGTTGACTATACCGACCTCAACAAAGCCTGTCCCAAAGATCCATTCGGGCTGCCTCGCATCGACCAAGTCGTTGACTCAACAGCCGGCTGCCAACTTCTGAGTTTCTTGGATTGTTACTCGGGCTATCACCAGATCAGTTTGAAAGAATCCGACTGCCTGAAGACATCCTTCATCACGCCGTTTGGGGCCTACTGCTACATCACCATGCCTTTCGGCCTGAAGAACGCCGGCGCCACATACCAACGCATGATCCAGAGATGCTTCCAGACGCAGATCGGCAAGAACGTAGAAGCTTATGTCGACGACGTTGTCATCAAGACCAAGCAGAAAGAAGACCTGATCGCTGACCTAGAAGAAACCTTTGCAAACATCCGGGCCTTCAGAATGAAGTTGAACCCGGAGAAGTGCACTTTCGGCGTTCCATCAGGCAAACTGCTCGGCTTCATGGTGTCACATCGCGACAATGAAGCTAATCCAGAAAAGATCAACGCCATCTTGAGCATGAAGCCCCCGAGTAACCAGAAGGACGTCCAGAAGCTCACCGGCTGCATGGCGGCGCTAAGCCGCTTCATCTCTCGACTCGGCGAACGAGGCATGCCCTTCTTCAGATTGCTAAAGAAGACAGACGACTTCCAGTGGACCGCGGAAGCCAACAAGGCCTTTGAAGATTTCAAAGAGTTCCTTACAACGCCGCCTGTCCTGGCCTCGCCTCAGCCCCAGGAACCTCTGCTGCTGTACGTTTCAGCCACTCACCAAGTGGTTAGTACGGTCCTCGTGGTCGAGCGCGAAGAAGAAGGACGGGCTCAGAAGATTCAGAGGCCGATCTATTTTGTTAGCGAAGTGTTGGCAGGAGCCAAAATTCGCTACCCTCAGGTACAAAAATTGCTCTATGGTGTTCTAATAACCACGAGGAAATTGGCACACTATTTTCATGGTCACTCGGTCAGCGTCGTCACTTCTTTTCCACTCGGCGATGTCATCCACAACCGGGAGGCGACCGGGCGCATCGCCAAGTGGGCTCTGGAGCTGATGCCATTGGACATGACTTTTAAGGCGAGGACATCCATTTAGTCACAAGCCTTGGCGGATTTCTTGGCCGAGTGGACTGAGCAACAAGAGAACGTACCTCGGGAAGACCTCCAACACTGGACCATGCACTTCGACGGATCCAAGAGGATCACCGGCTTGGGAGCAGGAGTTGTGCTGATCTCCCCGACCGGGGAAAGGCTAAGATACGTCCTTCACCTCCACTTCTCCGCCTCACACAACGTTGCCGAGTACGAAGCTCTGGTACATGGACTGCGCCTCGCAGTTTCACTCGAAATATGTCGGCTCATCTTGAAAGGGGACTCCCAGCTGGTCGTCAACCAAGTAATGAAGGACTGGTCATGTCTAAACGACACCATGGAGGCCTACCGACAAGAGGTCCG
Organism: Oryza australiensis; assembly: GCA_019925245.2. Classification (NCBI taxonomy): domain Eukaryota; kingdom Viridiplantae; phylum Streptophyta; class Magnoliopsida; order Poales; family Poaceae; genus Oryza; species Oryza australiensis. The sequence continues at coordinate 4,001,850 of JAIFGZ020000436.1, forward strand.
CAAACTTGAAGACAAGTTTGACGGGCTCGAACTCTCACATGTCTTGAGGCACAACAACGAAGCAGCCGATGAGTTGGCACAGTTCGGGTCTAAGCATGAAGCTGCCCCAACAGATGTCTTTGTCGAGCACCTCTATGAGCCAACAATCACGGCAAAGACAACTTCCAACGAACAAGCTGCGAACGAAGTCACCATGACTGACGCCGACTGGAGGACGCCGCTCATCAAGTTCTTAACTTAGCAAGAGCTGCCGGAAGACCGGGATGAAGCAGAACGCATCCGACGTTGTTGCCAAGCATATGTCATGGTTGACTCCGACTTATACAAAAGAAGCCCCTCTGGAATTCTAATGAGATGCATCACACCCGACAAAGGGAGGCAGTTACTCCAAGACATCCACTTGGGCATATGCGGAAGCCACGCGGCAGCACGCACTTTGGTCGGCAAAGCTTACAGACAAGGTTTCTTCTGGCTTACCGCGGTCTCCGACGCGGACAAAGTCGTACGAACCTGTGAAGGCTGCCAATTTTTCACCCGACAGAGCCATGTCCCGGCCCAGGAGCTACAAACAATCCCACTATCCTGGCCATTCGCGGTATGGGGTTTGGACATGGTTGGCCCCTTCAAGAAAGCTCCAGGAGGATTCACACACCTCTTCGTCGCAATCGACAAGTTCTCCAAGTGGATTGAAGCCAAGCCGGTCGCCACAATTACTACTGACAAGGCACGGGATTTCTTCCTCAACATCGTGCACCGCTTCGGCGTCCCAAACAGAATCATAACTGACAACGGGACTCAGTTCACGGGAGGCATCTTCAAGGAATTCTGCGAAGACTTCGAAATCAAGATTTGCTACGCGTCAGTCGCCCATCCCAAAAGCAATGGACAAGTCGAATGGGCCAACGGCATGGTCCTTCAAGGCATCAAGGCCCGCGTGTTCGATCATCTGAACCCTTACTCAGGCAAGTGGGTCCAAGAGCTTCCCTCGGTCCTATGGTCTCTGCGGACCACACCCAGTCGGGCTACCGGCCAAACTCCCTTCTTTTTGGTCTACGGCGCAGAAGCCATGTTGCCAAACGAGATGGAGTATGAATCCCTCCGAGTCCGCAGCTTCAACGATGAACGCTACGACCCCGACCGAGTGGACGATCTCACCCGGCTGGAAGAGGCCCGAGAGGCAGCCCTCATCCAGTCGGCCAAATATCTTCAAGGGCTCAGACGCTACCGCAGTCACAACGTTTGAGCACGAGCTTTCATCGTTGGCGACTTGGTTCTGCGCAAGATCCAGACCACCAAGGACCGTCACAAGTTATCCCCCTTATGGGAAGGACCATACATAATAGCTGAGGTGACTCGGCCCGGTGCATACCGACTAAAGCGTGAAGACAGATCTATGGTGGAAAACTCCTGGAACATCGAACATCTCCGACGGTTTTATGCTTAATTTGACTAAAGTTTCATGTTTTCCTTGACTGCCAACCTCAAGCAAGATGACTTCTTGAGCTAGCAGTCGGGGGCTGTACATATGTCAATAAAGCATAAGTTTTCCTCATCAACTTCTGTGCATGACTTGGTTTATCATTGTTTAATGTTCCTTGATTCGAGTTCAGTGTTTAAGGACTGAGAGTTTCCCGATGACCTAATCGAGCCTAGGCTTGGTGACAGTTAGACGAAAATTACTTAAGAAATTTCACACAAAAACTCGGATCAAGGCATTAACATAAATAAACCAATTATATCACAATTATGTGTCGAGCATCACGGTCATATGTTATTTACAAGACAATGTTCGAAAGGTAAATTAAATCCGGAAGTTGTTCACTACATCAACGGAAATCTTCTTCGTCAACTCCTGCGCTTCACTCAGCATGTCCAGGGCCTGCTCATCCGTGGTCCCGTCAGCAAAACCCTCTCCGACCGAGTTGATATCCACTCGGGGTCTGAGACTTGGTCGTGCAAGAGAGACCAGCCCCCATGTTGGCGGCTTCGGTGATGTTTGTCGATATTGGTCGGGGCCCTCCGCAACTTGTCAAAGACTTCCAACGGCTCTAGCGAACTGGCCCCGACCCCCTGGTGAAACAGAGACTGCAAGATCAGCATCGCCGCGTTGGCTACCTCTTCCCGGAACGATCCGGCTCGTTTGACCCGCTCGAGCAAGACGTCATATTGAGCTTGGGTCTTAACTTTATAAGCTGCCAAAAGCATCTGATCATGCAAAGCACTCGAAAATAAAGCAGCACAAAGAATGTTACCTCGAAGAGGCTTACCTTCAAACTCGGCCTCCAGTTCGGCCTTGTCGAGGCTGACCGCCTCCAACTGGACTTGGAGCGAGTGGACCTCCGATGAATTTTCTACAAGCAAAGAAGATCATTAGCAACCGGGGTCAACATGAGAGTCATAAAGAAACTCGGTGAGATGGGCTCACTCCCGACTGATCCTCGGAGGTCGAGGTTCTCCTCCCGAAGCTCCGCGATTTCCCTCCTCAGAGCCGCCTCCTTCGACGCGACTTCCTCTTGAGTGGTCTTCAGCTTTCGCTGGACGTCTTCTAAAGAGTTCAGGTGAGGAACCAGCTTCTCCAGCACCTCGGACTTCGCCATGGAGCGGCAATACTCCTTCTGCGCGTGAAATCCGAAGAGTGACCGACTGAAAAAAGATGATAACACAATAAGAGAAAAAGACTAAGGCTTACATTCGTAGCGAGTCGCCGTTTAAGCTTTCAACGAGGGCATCCCTTTCTTCCCTCTCAGCTTGCCTGTCCAAGACGATGCCCAGCCTCTGGCCTTCCAAGTCCCGCCACTCGATCTTGATCGGGGGAACCCAGGTTTCAGAAGACTGTAACCTAGGGATTTCCTCCACTGTGGCTGACAGGTAGGAAGAACGAATGAAGACATGAAAGATTCAAACTAAAGAGCAAAGACAAGACCCTGATACGAGACTCACCGGCTTCAGTGGCTGTACACTTGGGTGGAACAGCCCGGCTGGCCTCCCTCTTCTGGCTCTTCACCGAGTGATCCTCAGTCGGGGCTGACCGAGCCGTGGCCTGAGGTTTCTCGGCTGTCGACTGGTTTCCAGTCGGGACGTCTTGGCTGGCGGTCGGGGGCTCCTTCCTTGAGGTATCCTTCTTCGGAGGGGAAGGTTTTTTGCCCGGAGCGCTCTCGCTCAGATGTGGGCTTCGAGTCTTCGGCTCCGCAGGTTTGGGCGCCTCGGGAGCAGCGGCAGGAGACGGCCCTTCACCCTTCCCGGCAGGATATATGTCCTGGGGCCTCCTGCAATAACGAATACAGCTGGGATGAAGACAAAGAAAGTTTTCAATGAAAAAGTTCGGACTTCAGTCATAAAGCATACCTGGACGACCGGCGGATCTTTGGCGCCGCTTTCGGCGATGGCCTTGGAGGAGGAGTCTCGACTGGATGAGCCGGGACGTCATCGTCCGAATCGTCAATGATGAGCCTCCTTTTGCTCGCCCGCTTGTTTGTGTCCTCACTCGGGGCCGCCCGCTTCCCGGTTGGATCATTTTGCATTTTGATCCCGCCAGCCGGCTTCTTGGCAGGGCAACGCGGCGTGTCATCGTGGGGCACCTTGTATGGCTTTGAAATAACAGAAGCATTTTCCTGCAAGACAAGTTCGCACAACCCTAAGAGACAAGATATCAAGGTCACAAGGCATTATGAATCAGTCAGTCGGCTTACCGGAGGAGGAGGCCGGTGAATGCTGAAGGGGAGAACCGGCAGAATGAGGGCGCGCTCAACTGCAATTCCAGTCGAGAAGATCTTGTACATCCGGATCTTCAGGATCTCGTAACTGAGTGGATCTTGATCTTCCCGATTGGGGTCCTTCCCACCTTCGTATTCAAAGGCCGGCTTCGACCGTTCTTTAATTGGAGCCAGTCGGCACCAGATGAAGTGTCGAGTGATCTGTTCGCCGCGAAGACCTCTTTGCTTCATCGCTAGGATCTTCGCTAGCAATTTGTTGGCCTCGTCCCAATCTTGAGCCACTAGAACAGTGCTCCAAGTAGGCCTGGGGACAGGGGAAAGGCCGACGAAGGCTGGTAGGCTGGGTTCAAGGTTGCTGATATAGAACCAACCCGCGTGTCATCCCTTATTGGAAGATTTTAAGGGAAGGGAAAAGTACTCCTTGCGGAGAGATCCGCGGAGTTGAAAACATGCCCCGCCAACGACGCATGGGTGGTCCTTGTTCGGATGCAGCTTGAGGTAAAACATGCGGCGGAAGAGTTGGAAGTGGGGGAGGATGCCAAGGAATGCTTCACATACATGGATGAAAAGAGCGATGTGAAGCATGGAGTTGGGGTTCAGATGGTAGAGTTGAAGCCCGTAATAATCCAGAAGCCCCCGGAAGAACTCGGAGGTGGGAATGCTGAACACGCAATAGAAAAAAGAGGTAAATACAACGAGCTCACCGGTGTTCAGGGATGGAAAATCCTCACCCGCCGCCGGGCGCCAGCCCACGATTTCCTTAGGAGGAAGCACTCCGTGCTTCACCATCTCCTTGAGGATGGATTCCCTCACATCCGATGTGGCCCATTGGTCAAAGGGGATTCTCTTTTCCTCCGCCATAAGTGTGGTTTGGATGGGAAGTGGATCTGGTTAGAAAGAATGGGGATTTTGACAAGGGATCTTGGGAGATTAGCTGCGAAAGCTGGTTATGGCAGGAAGCGAGCTCCTGGATGGATGGATTTGGGTGCGCGCGAGTCTAGGGTTCCTCGGAGAGAACTGGTGAACAGTGCTGCGAAAAGAGGAATCTTTTGGAAGACGAAGAGGCGGGGACAACCTCGAGGCTTTATAGAAAGATTTGAGGGTTGCGCTAGGTTTTCTCGTGATTGGGCCGAGCCCATGAGTGAATCTGCGGCCCAATTAAGGTGTGGCCCGACACGTGTCCTTAGGGACTTAAGCGGATGAGCTTAAGCAGATTTGTTTTGGCAATATGCGTGCGTCCGAATGCCCTATACCTTTGGAAATCCTTCCATACCGCGGTTTGCTTGACTTCATGAGAAGCTGGCACGATGCAACTTGGAAGGTGACCAATAGTTAAGCTTTTTATAGCTGCCTTGATGACAAGGGTTGTTTGGTTTTTTAGCATTTGACTAAGTGATTATGTCAATGTTATTTTTCCACCCTGGTGAAGATCTTTATAGATTAAGACCAGTATTATGGTGAGAGCTATTTAATAACTTGGTCATATTTTTCATACGATTGAAAGAGCTCGTTTTCCCATGAGGGACGATTAAAATATTTATTCCGGGATGACTCGGGCAGATCCACTCGAATAAGCATGAGCTTGCCGAGTGCTTTTCACCCACGAGGATTGGTCGGGTTATTTGTTTTGAGAAGACTCGGGCAAATTCACTCGGATGAGCACAAGCTTGCCGAGCAATAAGGTTGCTTTAGCTTGAGCTAAGCATCTACATAAGAATGATTTTTTATAGTCCTTGACTATATGTTTAGTCTGTTTTTGACTAACCACATAGTCGGGGGCTACACCTAATTAGGTGCATCAGGAGATGCACCTAGATATTTATTTTTGAGAATTTTTTGGATAGTTTCCAGCCCTTCACAGTCTTTGGAGCCACTCGAGAAGGTTCAGGCAGAGATGATGGAATCACTTGGCGCCAGAAGCACTCGGCCAAAGAGATTTTTGGTCATGTACGGTTTTGGTTTGAAGCTGAGCTGTCTCGTCGATTGAAAAGGACTCGGGGGCTACTGTGGAGATTATGATAATCGGGTATATACACGACAAGCTTATCCGACTGGAGGTAGGGATAGTTTGCACCTGCTATATCTGTAAACCAAACATGACTTGGGTGTTACGATTGCCGATAGAGATAAGGCAATCGGCCTATAGTCACGGTTTGGTAAGATTGAGGAAACCGACTTAGAGTAAGATAGGGTTTCCGATCTGTAAGCCCTTCTCCCAAGACTATATAAAGAGGGTAGGGGCGTCCCTTGAGGGATATCCTATGCTAGATCAGAAGTTAGATCAGCTTTTAGCTTTGAGCCTTAGATCACGAGATCAATAAAGACACTCGGCGGATCGAATCCGCCGAAACAGAAGTAGGGTATTGCCTCACGAGAGGGCCTGAACCTGTCTAAATCTTCTTTTCCTCCTAACCCATCGTGCTTGGCGATCTTGACTGCGACCCCAGAAATTATATTGCCGAAACCAAGTTTCGACGGCCGACAAGAATTGGATCTTAATATAAGAGGCAGTCCTAACATAAATCTAATAATAAATATACCAAAAGAAATATATTAGGGCAGATAAGGCCGGCTGAAACCCCGACACTTTCTCTTAAACATATAAATCTAACCGAACAGATCATTAGAAGTTCTAAAAATGACTTAATAGTTCAACGTTGATGCATCACTAAGTGTAAAAAGAACAACCTGATCTGTTGTAGCTGATTTACACCTCTCGAGACGGTGGATACCGCATATAAACCAGCCAACCTTTAGATCTAGCCTTACTGGCTGCAGGTTCTTGATAGAACTGGCCAATGGCAGGATAGATCTAAACATTGCTCCAGTGTATATGCAATATATGGAAAATAGTGCAGTACAAACTCCTGAATCTAATGTGTCATTACGATGGAAGCACTAGAATCAGCAGAACATACCACTAATGACAAGCATTTACCTGGATTTGGGGATCGAAACGATGCAGCCCGTAGCCAAATCAATTGCTCGTCTGAAGAAAAAGGTTGGCGATGCACCGAAAGTTGTTTGATTGATTGTGTTGTTTTTCATTACAGGGGGTCTCGGGTCCTATTTATACCCAAGATAACATTAACTGTACAAACCCTAGACTTTATCTAAACTACTATTTAAAAATACGACGATATCTCGAAAAGGACCCACGCCGCATTACAATGAACAGTTTAAACAAACTCCTAATTTACAGATACAATTGCCGTTACAGGACTCTATCCATAGATGGCAATATCTTTTAACGCACAATCTGATAACCGAATCTTCTATTTATCTTCAAACATCTGCACAAAAATGGTTTTATCTTCTCTGAACCTAGAATCGGCTATCGGCCGTTCTTGTCCGATTCAACCTTAGCCGACTGGCCTTGCAGCCGATCGCTTCTCAGCCGATGCGCCCTCTGTTTCTCTGTCAAACCAGCTGATCCGATTCTGCTTCATCCTTGCTAGAACTTAGGGATCCAATTACCAAATTTAGGTGTTAACACATGCCCCCAAGTCCGTGATACGAAGTGTTATGGATTTGTTGCCTGTTCAAACTCCCGCTCTTTTCTGACCTAAACCGCTTCGGCTGCCCCAAGTGCCTTTTAAATAGCCCTTCGCTTCGTCCGAAACGATTACGTCTTCAAAGCGCACTCAAAAATACTTCGCAAACAAGCCTCCTCTCTCTCCTCTCCGGCGATTCACTGACGCCCTTCATCACCTCCCATCGATCTTCGCGGATTAGGACCCATTATCGTCTTCGACAACACCGATGGCTTCCAACACCGTCGCCGCATCGAGCGCCTCCGTCGCACCGGCCGCCGCCGCCGCACCAGCTGTCGCTGCCGCACCGGCCGTCGACGCCGTCGAGTTCCCTGAGGTACACCCGTCGGTCCAGAACTCCTTTTCTTCGGATTTACTTCTCCAGCCATGCTCCTAGCATTGTTACATTCATCATGCCTTTAGCCGTTCTTGATTAGTATTTTTTCCTCTTTCAAACTGTAGCATTTAGCCATTCTTGATTAGCATTTTTTCCTCTTTCAAACTGTAGCACCTGTCACATCAAGTGGTCATCCCAAGTTTGACCCAAGAAAAGAGGTACTTTCTCGGCCCCATCGGCAACACTGACCCAGCCGATGTCATCATAGCCAAAACCAACAGGATCCCTTACAACACCAACAAGCCATCCCTAGCCCACTGGAACGGGACTTTCAAATCGTGGCCGACCACAGACGGAGCCTGGGTTGAATGGTACAAGAGGGTGCGATCGACCAAGTATGATCAGTGGGAAGAAACTGGGATAGCCCAGTGCTTGGCCTTGTCCGTCGCCGGCATGGAGAAAGATGAGCCGCTTCTGTCGGCTACAACATACTTTTGGAATGACAGCTTCAACGCCTTCATATTCCAGCTAGGGCCGATGACGATCACATTAGCCGACGTATACATGACGACCGGACTGGACATCCTGGCGTCGGCTAACCCCGGGAACCTGAACCGAAAGGGGCAGCACCAATTCAAAACCAAAGCCATCGGCGGGTGGAGCGGCTTCATTGCTCAAAACATGAAGGACGGATCAGTCGGCCACAGGGAACATGCCGCGTTTCTCATGATGTGGCTTGAGAAGTTCTTGTTCTGTGGATCAAGCTGCGGGCCGACCGCCAACTGGCAGGTCGTAGCCGAACTCCTGGCCGACGGGAGTAAGCTTGCGCTAGGGAAATATCTCCTCGGCTATCTGTACCAAATGTTGCATCAGGCCGCCGTGAAGATAGCCGCCAATACCCCAGTCAACACCGGCGACCCAAAAAATAGCCGGTCGGCTCCCCCTGACTCAGGTTGTTTTCCCAAGGCTGGAGCCGATCGAGGATTAAGACGGCAACCAGATCACCACCACCAGATGCATGAGCTATGGAGAAGCAGCGGTTGCTCATGCAGGCTCAAGGCAATCGGCGACCTACTGGCCGAATGGTTCATCGCCCTGTACGACGGGCTGTCACGTGAGAACCACGCCTGGTACTTTTACCGGGACCAGGCCCTGTTTGAGTTGCCGGCTGATTTCAATTGGGAAGACATCAACTCAGCCAATAACCCACAGTGCAGGTTGTTCATGCCGCTCTGTCCCCTTGCATCTTGCCGACCGGGATCCCTCAGGGCCAATCAGTAGACAAAAGTTACGAATTTTACTACCCGACATCGGCTGTGAGGCAGTTTGGTCTTGGGCAACTGCCCGTCGGCTTCTACTATGCCGACAAGATCGAGACGAGGGGAGTGGTGAGCCAAGATATGACCCTGGTGCTAAAGAAAAGTTCAGCCTACGACCAATGGTGGGCCGAAATCAAGCACCATATCTTCCACCAGCGGTTGTCTTATTACGTCGATCTGCTCCTGCCCGAAGAAATTCCCTCCATAAGCTTCAAACTCCGAACGTTTTTCTCTTCCTATCATCGGCCGATGTAGCCGATTAACACTTGCCCTCCGGTTTGCAAGAGACCGAGACGGAGCGGCCGACGATGAGCGACTCTGGGTTCCCCATCGAATACTATCTAGGTGTTCTGGATGGGGGCAGCCTCTCTCCGTCAGCGATCGGCTGGGGAGCGCGAAGCTGGCGTCCTTGTTACGCGGGTAAGTGCGTGAGCCGATCGCTCACAAGAAAAGGGCCGCGCCCCTCGGACAGCCATCGGTCGCGCCTGCCCCAAGAAGCTGAAAGAGAAGAAACTGGAAGCTCCACCCGATAGTCTTCCCCCCTTGGACCCAAGCGTCGCGCAGTTCCTTGATGCCATCGCCAACGAGGAGATGTCAGTGGCTGTTGGAGCGGTGGCTGAACCCGAGAGCTCTAGCCACGAATCCGTTAATGCTCCAGCCAACGTCTCGCCGGTTCCAAGTCCCCCTGCAAAAAATTGGCCGGTAAGTCCCCATCTCATCAAATTCGGCCTTATGATAATATCACTTGCATCTAACCGAACAATTCTTCTTAGGTCAAGAAATTGGCCGGCCGCACTCCACGTCACGCGCCATCGGTAACCGTCCCTTGCAACTTGATTTACAGAGCTTAGCTGACTTGATCTCTAACCCTTTCTTTTGCAGCCCCCACGGTTTCCGGCGGCTGCCCCCCAGGGGTCCAGTGAGCATGCTGTGGCTGCCGCGGGCGGCGGCAACGGCGCTGATGATGAGGCCCCAACGGCCGCAGGCGGCGAACCAGCCGAGCCAGTCGCTCCGACCCCGGTGCCCACGGTAAGCCGACTAAATTTTATGATCGGCTCTGCCAACTCAATATTTTCTAGTCATCTTTCTCTTTGCGAGAACATAGCCGCCCTCCTCAATTTTGACTTGTCGGAGTTCGAGGAGTCCGGCGAGATTGGCGAGGAGGCGCGGTGACACCGGCCGAAGATCGAGGGCCAGCCTAGCTGACATCGGCAACCGGCTGGAGGCCTCGCTGGACGCGCTGGTGGTCGACAGCGGCTCAATCCGCGCGTGCTTCAAGGAAATCCAAGGCCAGCTGCCGGAAGCTCTAGCCGACGCCATCGTGCCGGCCACCTTCTTGGAAGCCCACCAACTCAAATATGTGCGGGCACGGCAGCGGATAGCCGACCGTCGCGAGTACCAGATGCGGTCGGCCACCCTCCAGTCGACCAAGGAAGCCATTGAGAGCCAGAAGGCCGCCTTCGACCGCCTGAAAACCGAGCCGACGACCAAGCTTGAGAAGCTCCTCTCACGCCAAGACCAGCTAATGGCTGATCTTGTTCAAGTCACGAATGAGATCGATGTCCACAAGGAGTACATGGCCGGGCTGCCAGCCGAGATCGATGCTCAACGCAAAAGTATCAAGGCGGCCGTGGCGCATCTCTGGGATCTGGTGAAAGGCATTCGGCCGGTGGCTGGGTCCGAGGCCGACGACATCAAGGCCATCGAGGAGGTGAACCAGATCAGGCGGACGGCGCTATCAGCTATAGCCGATTTCCTGAAGCAATGAACTTGTAGCATTTTAGCATTCTGAAATCGGCTACTACTTCTTGTAATATATTCGTCAAACTTTTGTAATGAACTTCAATTCTGATCGACTGTTCAAATCTTGTAATTTGCTCTTGCTCTTGTGTAATATAGTTTGTCAATCTTTTGCAACTGTGCTTGTGGGTGAGATCGGCTCCGGCAGCATGTAGTTTCTTGTTATGACCGTCAATTCTGAATCGCTTATGCTGAAATCGGCCCTAGTCATTCGTGTCACATCGCGTTTGCCTATTCCAAAACCACACCACAACCGTCGATCTTAGCACTTGAATCACTTAAAACGCTTTTATATTGACTGCCGATTACGAAGCTTAAAAAATTTAGAATTTCCTGACACCCAATTTTGTAATCGGCTTAGAATTTCCTGACACCCAATTTTGTAATTGGTCGTGTATGTATATGCCCCTCAAATTTTGTTGATAGCTTCGGTGTCGACAAAATTGTGAATCCGAGCCATTTGCACCTCATTGCCGTCGCTATTGGCCAATCGTTGGCCGATCGTAGAAAACTCAGGGAAAAATATTGCATAAAAATGCCTAAAGGCGATGCCTTACTGAAACAAGACATCGGCTGTCATAAATCGGCTAAGCAACCAGAGCCGAATCATGAATTGATCCATACACTTGGGTAGTATTTCATCAGGTATTTTCTTTGACAAACTCGATCGCGTCCTTAGAGTCTACTTTCTTCAGAGGAACTGCCTCCACACATTTTGTGAAATAATCTGTCGCCACCAGAATAAATTTATGCCCTTTGCTTGAGGGTGGATTGATCTGGCCGATCATATCGATGCCCCATCCTCTGAACGGCAAAGGCTTAATGATTGGGTTCATAGCCGACGCTGGTGCTCGTTGTATGGGGCCAAATTTCTGACAATCTTGGCACCCCTTGTAATATTTGAAACAACCCTCCAGCATTGTCGGCCCAAAATATCCTGCTCGGCGAAGCAGCCACTTCATTTTGTGGGCCGATTGATGTGTGCCACAGATCCCTTCGTGCACTTCTCCGATGGCCACTTTGGCCTGATCGGCTCCCAAACACTTGAGCAGCACACCATCAATTATCCGATAGTAGAGATCTTCATCGAGCAAGACATATCTTAATGCCTTGTATCGTAATTTCCTTGTAGCCGATTGAGAGGGGTTTTTGAGATAGCTGTAAACTTCAAACCTCCAGTCATCGGCTGTAATGGCGACAACCTCTATGTCAATCTCTTTCAACGTCGGCCGATATCCCGATGCCCCTTGAGCTAAATCATTGGCTTCTATGTTCTGCTCTCTAGGGATTTGTTTCAAAGTAACTAGTCGAAAACCGTCCATTAATTCCCGGCATTGCTGATAATAGACCATCAGCGCATCGTTTTTGCATTCGTATTCTCCTGATAATTGGCTGATGACCAATAATGAATCTCCCATTATTTTGATGGCGTCGGCTTCAACTTCCTTGAGTAGATGTAATCCTTTAAGGACGGCTTCGTATTCGGCTTGGTTGTTTGTAGCGTGGGGGTTGATAGCAAAAGCAAATTTGAAACTTGCCCCCCTGGGTGAAATAATGACTAAGCCGATGCCACAGCCGTTGGTGCAAACCGAGCCGTCAAATGTCAATGTCCAGGGAATAATTTCTACTAAGCCGATCGAGTCATTTATGTGCTCCACAATAAAATCGGCTATGGCTTGTCCTTTGACTGCCCTGGGTGCCTGATACCTCAAATCAAATTCCGTTAGCACAAAAATCCACTTCCCAATTCTTCCTTTCAACACTGGAGCCGATAGCATGTACTTAACTACATTGGCTTTGCAGATTATTTATGCACTTGTTGGATAGCAGATAATTCCTTAACTTTGTACATGAAAAATAGAGGCACATGCATAGCTTCTCCACAGGAGAATATCTGGTTTCTACGTCTACTAACCGTCGGCTGAGATAGAAGATGGCTTTTTCTTTGCCCTCAATTTCTTGGATTAAAACAGAGCCAATTGACTTGCCATCGGCTGATATGTACAGCTTAAACGGTATCCCTTTTTATGGAGACATTAAAACTGGAGGGGAACTCAGATAATCCTTGATGTTGTCTAAGGCCTTTTGTTTCTCTACCCCCCCATGTGAATGCTTGATCGGCTTTCAGCCTAAGCAGCGGTGTGAACGGCTCCATCTTTTCTGAGAGATTGGCTATGAATCGCGTGATGAAATTAATTTTGCCGATCAAAGATTGGAGTTGTTTCTTGTCCTTGGGAGGCTGAATTGTCTTGATAGCATTTATGCTCCTTGGTGTAACCTCGATTCATCTCTCATGAATAAGAAATCCTAGGAACTGCCCAGCCGATACACCGAACGCGCACTTAAGTGGATTCATCTTCAGGCCATATTTCCTCGTCCGCTCTAACACTTGTCTCAGATCGGCTATATGGCCCTCTATCTCCCTGGACTTGACCACTACGTCATCAATGTAGATCTCTACTAGTGAGCCGATCATGTCATGAAAAATGTAGTTCATGGCCCATTGATATGTTGCCCCAGCATTCTTCAGGCCGAATGTCATGACCACCCATTCGTACAAGCCGATTGCGCCGGGACACTGAAAAGCAGTCGTGTGGATGTCTTCATCGGTCATAAATATCTGATTATAACATGCATTGCCGTCCATGAAACTAATAATCTTGTGGCCTGAAACGGTGTCGATGAGCAAATTAGCTATTGGCATTGGGTATTCATCCTTAGGGGTGGCCTTGTTTAGATCCCTAAAATCGATGCACACCCGAAGTTTACAGTTTTTCTTTAACACTGGGACAATGTTTGAGACCCACTCGGCGTATCGGCAGGGCCAAATGAATCCCGCATCGTATAGCCGAGTGATTTCGGCTTTGATTGCATCATACATATCGGCCTTAAACCTCCTGGGAGGTTGTTTGAACGGCCGATAGCTGCCTTAATCGGCAGTTGATGGACCACTATTGATCGGCTAAGGCCGGGCATCTCGAATTACTCCCAAGCAAAACAATCTTTATATTCTTTTAATAAATCTATAAGCTGGGATCTACAATGAGGAGATAGATTTTTGCTAATATACGTTGGCCTCGGCTTGTCACCAGAGCCGATGTTAATTTCTTCTAATTTGTCGGCCGACGTGAAACCTTGCCCGAGCTTGCCATCGTCCTCGTCTGCGATGTTCATGCCGAAGACGCTTGAGCCCTCCGCCATGTCTTGTTCAATGCAGCAGCTGCGGCTCGTCATCTCCAATCGGCTGTATTGTGGAATTAGACACATTTAGAAAATCGGCTTGCCAGATTTTTCCAGACAAACAATCGATGCCTTCGATTTCCCAAAGCGGCAAATCGGCGCTGGTGACGCTAACTGACCTATCGGCAGGTACGATCTCAATCTTGTCGCCGTCCCATTGGATCAAGCTCTGATGCATTGTAGAAGGAATGCAACAATTAGCGTGTATCCAGTCCCTTCCGAGCAGCAGGCTGTAAGACCCCTTCCTGTCAATGACAAGAATGTTGTGGGCACAGTCTTATTGTCGATGGTCAGTTCGACGTTGAGGACGCCCTTGGTTTCTGATGGGTTGCCACCGAAGTCTTTGAGCACCATGTTGGTTTTTATCAAGTCTTCGGCTCCCTTGCCTAGTTTTCTGAATGTTGCGTAGGGCATGAGGTTGACTGCAGCTCCCCCATCAACTAGCATCTTGGACCGGCTTACCGTTGATGAATCCTTTAACGAACAACGGCTTTAAGTGCCAATTCTCGGTCCCCTCGGGTTTGTCGAAAATAGCTTGGTCCGGTGAGATTGCTAGATTCACAAAGTCATCTTCAATGGTGTCTGCATCGGCTTCGGGAGCACTGAATTCGGCTGGTAGTATGAACACCATGTTGACCGATGCAGAAACTTTGCCTTTCCCTTTGGCTGCCCACCTGGCTTGATCGGCTGGACTCTCCTGGGCTTGCTCCTCGTCGGCTATGGCGGTTTTCTCCTTGGGAACCCATCGCCTTTTGATCTTGCCCAGCCGACGGCGCTGATCTTGGATCATGTGCCGAACTTCATCTTCTCTCCCTTCATGTTTGAGTCGTTGAATTCTTCTTTTCTACGTCTTTGTGAAGAGATCGGATGGGCACCATTGGGGATAGGCCGATTCCTCGTCGTCGCGGTTGTTGTCGTTGTGGTCTTCATCGACGAAGAAGTCTTGATGGATTGGGCCGAGCCGATCATGGACGGACCGCTGCCTCTGGTTTAGCTGAACGACTCTAGGGATGAACCGGGCTGGACTTGCAGCCGATGAGCTCCTGTGTTCGTCATTGCAGCGATCGTTGCATGCCGGGCAGTCGTCCAGCGTCGGCAGCCTCATGCCGGATTCCCAGCAGTACCTGAAAAAATCACAATGTCAATGCGGATCAGCACTGTTGTGGCTTGCCTCGTACCGGCGGCTCTGTGTTTCCGGCTCACGCCGACGAGGTGCTTCATCGCGAGCTTCTTCCCGCCGAGACCGGTGCTGAGGACGGTGTCGACTGTCTTCATAGATCTGTCATCGGTTAGCCGATCTGATGACGGGACGCACCATGTTGATTGGTGCGACGTAATGTCCAACCGGCTTGCCTTCTGTCCGAGCCCCGATTGACGCGTTGACTAAGCCGTGCGCCATTCTATTTTATCGATCGGCTTGCTTGGGGCCAGCTTGAACTGTGTTGACCGGGAAACGGTTGCCATCTACCTTCATCGGCCGGCTTGAATCGGCAAACTTCAATTTCCCAGCCTTAATTGCTGACTGGATTTGCTGTCTTAATACTTTGCAATCGTTAGTGGCATGGGATGTGGAGTTGTGACACTTGCAATATTTCTTCTTCGTTAGCTCCTCGGCCGATGGGATCACGTGGTTTCCAGGGAGCTGAATCTGTTTCTCCTTGAGCAGCAAGTCAAAAATCCTATCGGCTTTGGTGATATCGAAGTCGTATCCTTCTTCTTTGGCCGTCTTCAGCAGCCATTGGCAGACGATGGCCTTTTTGTTCTTGGCCCATTCGGCTGCCGCCACCTCTGCGTCATCGTCATCGGAGTCGTAGTCTGACTCAACAACGACCTGAGTTATGTTCTTGACGGCCTTCCTGGTATCTTGGAATCGCTGCTCGTGGGCCATCACCTTCTGCGCCAAGTGGGCTAGGCTGTCGAAGTCCTGCGCAGAGAATCACTCTCGAATCGGCGCGATCAAGCCGTGAAAGGCCAAATCGGCCAACTGGGCGTCCGATAGGACTAGGCTGTAGCATCGGTTCCTCATCTCTCTAAAGCGTTGGATGTACTCTTGAACCGATTCGTTGTGTTTTTGCCTGATGCTGGTGAGGTCCGACAACTTCATTTCATGGTTGCCGAAATAAAAGTAGCTGTGAAATTTTTTTTCGAGATCGGCCCAGCTCTGTATTGAGTTGTAAAGCAATAAGGAGAACAAGGTAAAAGCCGATCCCGAAAGGGACAGAGGGAACAGATGAACTCTCAAGGCGTGTGTAGCCGATGCTTCGCCGTACTGCGCCAAGAATCGGCTAACATGCTCGTAAGTTGATATGTTGTCTTGCCCTAAGAACTTCGAAAAATCTGGGATCTTGTATCGGTTGGGCAACAGGATCCACTCAAAATGTTCCGGATAGGGATACCGATACATGTTCCCTGAGTCCTTTGGCTTGAGGCCGAATTGATCGCGCATGACATCTGCAATCAGATCGGCCCAAGTCCGGTTGTCCTGCTGTATCGGCTCATATGGGTCATATGGCGCGGGTGCTTGCTGATACAGCGGTGGTGGTGTCTGAGGCCTGTAGTGATGATCTTGGCGGCCTCCTTGATACTGGTAGTGGAGTGGATGATCAGCAGGAGGCGGCCGATGAGCCGGTGGTGGCGTTGGTGGTCCTAGGAACAGCTGTCGGTCACCGGCATTGTACCGTCTGTCCAGGTCAATCTGGGCAATCGGCTCTGACTGCCGATTGTCGTTGAACATGTTAGCAATCTGATCTTGGACAGTGGTTGCTGTCCGTTCAACATGGTAATGTGGACCCTCGTTTTTGGAACGGGAATCTTTCGTGTTCATAGTACCATTTCGCTGGATCGAGTAGTTTGGTACCCACGAAATACAGTACTGAATAATCAGGTGCACATGCACGAATAGTCTTACAATGAAATTATTACAATAGTAGGCCCGAAGGCAATGTCCAACACATAGGATCTCATGGTCCAGATACAACCCAAAAGTAGAAATTAGATAAGGCAGCGGAAAAAGGCAGCGGCCTGTCGATTGCCACAGGTAACGACCGGAGACTAAGACCTAGTAAGCGCCATCAGCTTCTTCGCCTTCCTGGTAGTAGGCATATGGATCCTCCGATTCTTCATTCCCACCATCTGAAGGTTTGTGCATATAGCAAGGGTGAGTACCAACCGTACTCAGCAAGCCAACACGGAAGTGATGCATATGATAGGGTTATTCAAGGAATGGCTGGTGCTCTTTTGCATAAAGCCAATTTTCACAAATCTTTTCACAAGCCTAACAACTAGCAACTAGCCAAGTCAAGTTTTAGTTCCATTGTTCATTAAGTCGGTGACAGTTCTGTCCACCATCCATCATGATTTCCAAGGATGGCTTCCCGCCTCCGGTTCGTCATGGTTTTCTGGGGAGTCCACCCCATCTCGCAGCTCGAGAAGTTGATCCACCAGCGAATAAGAATCATCATGCAAACCCATCCCAGCATTTTAAAGTTTAAAGTCTAGCCAAGCGAAAGTCTTGTCACGATGCTCAATATCCACGAGCACGGCTATTCGAATATATTGATTCATTCACACTGCAGTGGATGTACACTTTACCCATACTCCACGACAGCCCAACAAATGAGCCTACGTCCCAACACATGAGACGGTCACGGCAAAGCCTTTCGATAACCTCACTTTGGCAGTACCCGCTCCATGAACTTAAGCCCTCATGCACTCTAGCCGTCATTTTCTAGCAGTGAGAGGAGTTCTGGCGCACCCGGGGTAAGGGGAGATTTCATTCATCAAGTTAAAATAAATTTCAAATTACCATCATCTCTTTCACATCTCATCAATAAGAACCACTATGCAAGGGTACCGCCTCCGCTCGGCTACCTACTCCGCTAGGTCTATACCCATTCGAGAAGTACAGTTGTACTGGCTCATTTCCCGGCTATCTCATGGCTCGGTCCTTAATTGACCAGGGTCGGCGCTTGCCTTTTCCGGAATCCACCCAAATCGTCCAGCCGCCCTAGTCTAAAACATTTGTTTAGTACTTTCATTTTCATCAAAACTCATTTCATCATTCTCATGGCAATGTGGCGCTCATGTCTCCACATGTCGTATCTCAACTACCTTCCCTAAGGTAGTTGCCCAAGCACATAGCTTTTCATAAAGTCATGAGTATGCATGAATCTAAGTATAGCATGGCTAAGCGGTTTACCGAAGTTATTCTCCGGTTGTTTGTATCATCGAGAGTTACAAGTAATAATTTTAAAGGTAATCAATAACAAGGTATGGCATAACAAGTATAGGTAATTATCTTTGTATAGCATGCATGTTTAAAGTTTAAAATAACATCATTTCACAATTGGGATCAATATGTTCAAGGAGTCTGATGACTTGCCTTGCTCGCACGCTTGTTAAGTGGTGTCTTCAACGGAGTCGATGCCGGCTTCTTCAGGTGCTATCCGTACGTGCGAAAGATCAATCGAATTCGATTAGAATCCAATATAACACCGAAAGATCGAAAAGAACCATAAAAGCCACGAAAATGATTCCAAGCGCTTAGCCTAAATTTCTACTTGAGTTCGTACGACGATCGCCAGGGAAAACTCCAAGTTTTGAAATCGGGTCGATGCCTTAGGGTTTTCGCAAAGCGACGATCACAATTTGTTTGAGAAAATAGATTTGGAAATATCCGCGGAGGGATTTGTGCTCGAGGTTTCGAAGGTTTGAGTACAAAAAGAAGCATACTTAAATGGCGAGAAAGGATTAAACGAAATCCGAATTTAGAAACGACGCGAAACGAAATTTTGGAAAAAGTTCGATTTTGATTTCGGAAAATGGCGACGGCGGTGCACGGCGGTTTGCGGCGGCTTCGGCGCTCGGGGGACAGCGAGGGAGGAGGTGGAGAGCGGCGGCGCGGTGGGAAAACGAGGGTGGGCTTTGCCCCTTTTATAGCGGCGGCGAGGGGAATGGGAGAGAAAGGGGGGACGGCGCGGCGCGCCTACGCGGCGCGGAGGCTGAGGCGGGCGGCGCGCGGCGCGGCACGGCGGGCGGAGCGCGGAGCGCGGGCGGGGCCGAGTACGGCGGCCGGCGCGTGGCACGGCGCGCGCGAGGTGGGGGCGAGTACTAGCGCGAGCGAGCGAGGCGCGGGCGCGGCGGGGTCGGGCGCGCGCGCGCGGCGCGGCGCGTACGGCCGGGTGACGCGCGGCGGGCGCGCATCCGGGGCCGGGTACGGCGTCGAACATCTGCTGCGCAATAAACAGTGACGTTTTATAATTTCCCCGATTTTTAATTCCAAATTTCCAATTTCTATTTTTTCCACTCTAAAAATTCAAAATAAATTCTAATATTCCCAGAATAATTTTTAATATTATATTTCCAACTTTTTCCCCACTTTATTCTTCCAAATATATTTTTCATATTTATTTAATTCCCTTTTTCCTAATTTCATAATTCCCTATTTTAAATTCAAAAAAAAATTCCTAGATTTCTTGTAAATCCCCTAAATATTTTTATTGTCTATTTTATACCCTAATTAATCTTCCACAATCACCCGTTAATATTTTATTTCTCAAATACATATTTTCATAAACCCGCATCCCTTTTCCGATTTTATTTTAAAAATTCCTAATCCGTATTTTGAAATTTTCTTCCCAACAAAATCCAAGCCATTCACGAACACCGAGAGGAATTGTTCACAACTAAACTTATGCAACTGAGCTGGCAAATAACAAGCAACAAATACAAGAGAAAGACAACGAGCAAAAGTTTTTGTTTTCCGATTTTTACGTTCCGATTTTAATTTCTTTGATTTTCAGGATGTTACAAACCTACCCCCCTAACAATAAATCTCGTCCTCAAGATTTCTTACCGGTTGTTGAGTAAGTGTGGGTATTCAGTCTTCAGAAAATCCTCGCTTTCCCAGGTGGCCTCTTCTTCAATGTTGTTGCTCCATTGTACTTTGTACATGCGCCATGACTTGGTCCGTGTCTTCTTTTCTGCCTCGTCCAGTATCTTTATTGGATGTTCCGGGTATGTGAGATCACTATTGATATGGATGGTTTCCAAAGGAGCATGCTCTTCTGGCACCCGCAGGCATTTCTTCAACTGTGACACATGGAACACTGGTGGACATCGGAGATGTTCTCGGGCAACTCTAGCTGGTAGGCCACTTCACCTCTTCTAGCGCTTATCAAGAATGGGCCCACATATCTTGGCGCAAGTTTCCCTTTGACCTTGAACCTTTGAGTTCCTCGTAGTGGTGAGACCTTTAGATACACATAGTCGCCTACATTGAACTCTAAGTCCCTTCGACGAGTATCCGCGTAGCTCTTCTGTCGAGACTAGGCAACTTGTAATCGGTCCCGGATCAGACGGACCTTTTCCTCGGCCTCTTTGATTATGTCAGGCCCGAACACGGCTCGTTCACTGGTTTCTGACCACATCAATGGGGTTCGGTATCACCGACCGAATAGGGCTTCATTTGGTGACATCTTCAGACTTGCTTGGTAGCTATTGTTGTAGGAGAATTCGGCGTATGGTAAACATTTCTCCCAATCCTTGGTGAAATCCAGCGCACAGGCTCTCAACATATCCTCAAGCACTTGATTTGTCCTTTCGGTCTGGCCGTCGGTCTGTGGGTGGTAAGCGGTACTGAAGGCAAGGTGACTTCCGAGTGCTTCATGAACTTTGCTCCAGAAATGGGACGTGAATTGGGTACCACGATCCGATATAATTCTTTTTGGTACACCATGGAGACACACAATCCTACTCATGTATAGCTCTGCTAGCTTGGCGCTATTGTAGTTAGTCTTTACGGGGATAAACCTGGCGGTCTTGGTGAGCCGATCTACTATTACCCAAATGGAATCATATCCGGCTGCCGTTTTGGGTAGTCCAACGATGAAATCCATGCCTATCTCATCCCATTTCCACTCGGGAATCTTGAGTGGCTGCAGCAAGCCTGCCGGTCGTTGATGCTCAGCTTTTACCCTTTGGCATACATCGCATACGGCTACGTATTCGGCTACGTCCCTCTTCATATTGGGCCACCAGTATTCTTCCGTCAAATCCTGGTACATTTTCGTGCTTCCTGGATGCAATGAATAGGCTGATTCGTGTGCTTCTTTTAGGATCAACCCTCTCAAACCACATTGTTCAGGCACGCAGATTCTTTTCTTATACCACAGGGTTCCCTTGTCGTCTACCGAAAATTCCTTAGCGCGCCCAGCGGTCATGCGCTCTTTGATCGCTTGAGTTTCTTCATTATCCTTTTGAGCTTCTTCTATTTGAGTTCTCAGAAGGGGTTGGATTTCTAGTGAGTTCACTTCTCCGTGATGAATCAGGTGCAGGTTAAGTCGAGTCATCTCTTCTTTGAGCTCACTGGCCATGCCTTCCATTCTCATATGGTTGCATTGGGCTTTACGGCTTAGTGCATCGGCCACAACATTCGCCTTACCGGGGTGGTAATGGATTCCTAGATCGTAGTCCTTGATCAATTCCAACCACCGTCTCTGACGTAGATTGAGATCGGACTGAGTAAAGAAGTATTTCAGGCTCTTGTGGTCAGTGTATACATCACAGTGATTCCCGATCAGATAGTGCCTCCAGATTTTTAATGCATGAACAACTGCCGCTAATTCCAAGTCGTGTGTGGGATAGTTTTCCTCGTGGGGTCGTAACTGTCTCGAGGCATATGCTACGACCTTTCCATCCTGCATTAATACGCCTCTCAATCCTTGCCAAGACGCATCACAGTACATCACGAAATCCTTACGGTTGTCAGGTAGGGTTAAGATTGGGGCAGTGGTTAACTTTTCTTTTAGTTGGTCAAAGGCTTCTCGACACTTCTCGTTCCATATAAATTTCTTCTCCTTCTTCAGAAGTTGAGTCATGGGTCGGGCTATCGTGGAAAACCCTTCGATGAACCTTCGGTAATATCAGGCCAATCCCAAGAAACTCCGAACCTCCGTTATCGACTTGGGTGCCTTCCATTCCGTAATGGCTTCGACCTTGGCGGGTCTACCGCTACTCTTCCGGTGAGACTACATGGCCAAGAAAAGCGACTTCCTTGAGCCGAACTCGCACTTGCTAAATTTCACATACACGGTGGTGCTCTCGCGGCTTTTCCAGTACCGGTCGTAGGTGCTGCATGTTCCTCATCGTCTTTGGAGTAGATAAGTATATCGTCGATAAATACCACCACGAATTTATCCAGATATTCCATGAATACATTGTTCATCAGATTCATGAAATACGCCGGGGCATTGGTCAATCCAAAGGACATTACGTGAACTCATATAAGCCATAACGCGTAGAGAATCTTGTTTTGGGAATATCTCGGCTCTAATCTTCAGCTGATGATATCGACCAAAGATCAATCTTTGAGAACACTTGTACACCCTTAAGTTGATCGAATAAGTCATCGATTCGAGGTAGTGGGTACTTGTTTTTGATGGTCTCTTCATTAAACGATCGATAATCTACACACATTCTCATACTCCCATCCTTCTTTTTGACGAAGAGTACTGGGGCTCCCTAGGGAGAAGAACTAGGGCGTACAAATCCTTTTTCCTGTAGTTCTCTGATTTGCTTCTTGAGTTCTTATAGTTCGTTAACCGACATTCGGTAAGGTCTCTTAGATATGGGGGCAGTACCAGGCATTAGGTCGATGATAAATTCTATGTCACGATCAGGGGGCATTCCAGGCAATTCCTCAGGGAATACGTCAGGGTATTCTTGCACTACTGGCATCCCGCTCAAAGGTAGCATGGTGAATACTCCCGCAGCTTGCTCGCATAGCATCGGGTTTTGGTCCATAGTTATGTTCATTGATGATCCCCATGGGGTGGATACTATGACTTCCCTTCGACTACAGTCTATGACTCCATTGTTCTTGGTCAGCCAATCCATCCCAAGTATGATATCAATAGTTTGGGGTAACAGTACCATAAGGTTTGATAGAAATACCACGTCTCTAATCCATATGGGCACATTGATGCAAGCATGGGGTACGGTTATGTTTCCCCCAGGCGAGTGTACCAACATGGGTCTCTTAAGTTCTACCTGGTGTAGGTGGTGGTGTTTGCTTACTTGTGAAGATATGAATGAATACGATGCTCCGAAATCAAATAAGACTTTAACTGGGGTAGAGTTGATAGAGAACATACCCATCAGCATGTTCTGATCCTCCTGCGCTTCTTCAGCACGCACATGATTCACTTGTCCGCGCCGGAATCCGGTAGCAGTCTCATTGGGTTGCGGCGTCCTAAACAGGACCGCGTCCGCGGCGGAGCGGTGGTTACTCGTACGGCCGTTGCATTTGGCGCCGGTACGCACGGGAGTGTTGCATGGCTTGGGGCGTTGTTGGAGTAGTGCCCAAACTCTCCACAATTGAAGCAGTTCACATTTCTTCTTCCTGGAGCGGCTAGAGTTGGTGTCGGGGTACGGAACTGAGGTGCAGTCAGCCTGCTGATGTGGTCGGGTGCAGGGGGACGACTGGTGGCCACGACGGTTGGCTTCCATCCGGACGGGGTGGCTCCCTTGGGACGCTGAGGCGCTCCCTGAAGCGGGCGGGCCATAGCAAGCCTCCTCTTACGGTTGTTCTCTACCATCTTCTGGTCATGTTCCAACTGTACCACCTTGTTGATAAGGCTTTGGAAGCTGACGTGATCTTGGCCGATCATTGGCCCCCTCAGCTCATCACTCAATCCTTCGATAAATTTATCAATTTTTTCCTCCTCGTTTGCCAGGTCACCGGTGGCATATCGAGCGAGTTGCGTGAACTTGTTTAGGTATTCCTGCACTGTGGTGCTGCCTTGGCGCAACCTCCAGAATTCGTTCTTCTTCATTCTCATGACAGCGGCTGGTACGAAATTTTCGCGAAAGGCGGCTGTGAACTCTTCCCAGGTTGGTTCTTCGCCTTCTTCTGCCCGTGTCTCCTTGTAGGTGTCCCACCAATCACTTGCGGGGCCTTACAATTGATTGGTGGCAAAAATGACTCTGTCGGCTTCTCGTACCCTGACGAGGGTCAGCTTCTTCTCTATTACTCTTAACCAGTCTTCGGCATCCATCGGTTCGTCAGCCGTGGAGAATGTAGGCGGCTTAGCTCGCATAAACTCTCCCAAGCTTGATCCTCCACGATTCCCTTGGTTGTTGGCGATTGCTTGAAGCAATTGGGTTTGTAATGCCATAACCTCCGCCAGGGTGGAGGGATTAGGCTCCGGTGGGTTCTCGTTGGATGTTGCAACCCTGCGACGATGCGCCATCTGAAGGAGGTAGATGAGTTAAGAGATTGGACTCACTAAGGTCATGGTTTCTAGGTGATCTCTCTTCAGGTTGTTTTTAAATGATCTTTGAACAGAGCAAGCATGGTGGAATAAACTCATTAATAGCATATCATGAAACATGGGTCCATAGCGATTACATTAAAGGTGATACAATGGACTGTACATACACTGTCCCACATGACATAATGCGAAAGCTACATCGTACTACTGCCATTGGTTACTAGGGAAGGGTGTGATTCTTGCTGCCAAAAGAACCGTCCAAGCAATGTCAAGTGGAGGCGGTCCTCTCGCCTAGTCATCCAACCAACCGCAGGATCCTGGTGCAGGGAGGGGGTGATCCCTAGCTGAAGCAAATTGAAGCTCCCATGGCTCAGAGGTAGTGGCCTCGGAGTCATGATTGATCTTCCTGCTTGGTGGTCGGGTACTCTTCCGGGCGGTCTTGCGGGTGAGGGGTCCTCCGGTGTGAGTCAGGCGACGAGTAGGAGCTGCCTCCTCTGCTGGATCAGTATCACTGGACTCCCATTTGATTTCTATAGGCTCTATCTCGGACTCGGAGTCGGTACTCATCTGGATGGGGTTCTCTTCTCCCGAACCCGGCTCAGATGGTACAGCCATGGAGTTCAAGGTAGGTTCCATCGAGGTAGCAACAGTGGGGTCTATCAGGTATGGTGCCGACTCTGTGCTCAGCATAAAGGCCTGCTCCATCATGGCTTGAAAGGTGTTCAGACATGCTGGAGTCATGAGGTAGTAGTGGTCGGGCACCGCTGCAGCAAGTTGATCTGATCCTCACAGCTCTGGTGTTCCTCGACCAGGTCATTGAGGCGTCGCTGCTGGTCGTCGATCTCGAGCAAAGCTTCTTCATAGCAGTCATCCGCTGTTTCTGCCCAGCGGGATAGACGAGTGACCATAGGATTGTAGCAGCAGGGGGTGGCTTCCACGGTGCAGACCGGATTGCCTTCCTCGCGGTAGGGGTGGTGCACAAACTCAGTCACGGTGAGCTCAGCACGGTGAATAGCATTGAGGCGAAGGAACGCTTCACGGGCCGCGTCTTGAATAGCTGCTTCTACTAGATCTCGGTGGTAACGGGTGTGGAAGCAAAAAGGTGTCTCACTCCCTATGCGGGCCTCAACTGAAACTACTGCTTCCCATACCGGATATCCTTCGGTGCCATGCCTCCTGATCTGGTAGGTGGGTGCCTCGGGTACCTTAGACGCCACGCAATGACTCGGAGTTGCGCCACGAATCCCTCATCCCGTGGAACGGTGATTTCCCAAACTCCGACATGGTCCGACATCCGCTTTTGAAAGCAACTTAGGGTCAGAGAGAGAGATAACATCAAAACCATTTGGGTAAAAGAAATGGAGATAAATGTATAGGAAAAAGTATGTTTGTCTTTTCAAAAATAATAGTTTGCAAAATGATCCTACGTAGGGATACTTCCCTTTAGCCAACTAGTCAGGGGTAGGGTGCCAGTTGGTCTTATCCTACAGTCGCATGGCTCTGATACCAGCTCTGTGGACCCCCGTTTTTGAAACGGGAATCTTTCGTGTTCATAGTACCATTTCCCTGGATTGAGTAGTTTAGTACCCACGAAATACAGTACTGAATAATCAGGTGCACATGCACGAATAGTCTTACAACGAAATTATTACAATAGTAGGCCCGAAGGCAATGTCCAACACATAGGACCTCATGGTCCGGCTACAACCCAAAAGTAGAAATTAGATAAGGTAGCGGAAAAAAGGCAGCGGCATGTCGATTGCCACAGGCAACGACCGGAGACTAAGACCTAGTAAGCGCCATCAGCTTCTTCGCCTTCCTGGTAGTAGGCATATGGATCCTCCGAATCTTCATTCCCACCATCTGAAGGTTTGTGCGCATAGCATGGGTGAGTACCAACCGTACTCAGCAAGCCAACACGGAAGTGATGCATATGATAGGGTTATTCAAGGAATGGCTGGTGCTCTTTTGCACAAAGCCAATTTTCACCAATCTTTTCACACCTAACAACTAGCCAAGTCAAGTTTTAGTTCCATAGTTCATTAAGTCGGTGACGGTTCTGTCCACCATCCATCGTGATTTCCAAGGATGGCTTCCCGCCTCCGGTTCGTCATGGTTTTCTGGGGAGTCCACCCCATCTCGCAGCTCGAGAAGTTGATCCACCAGCGAATAAGAATCATCATGCAAACCCATCCCAGCATTTTAAAGTTTAAAGTCTAGCCAAGCGAATGTCTTGTCACGATGCTCAATATCCACGAGCACGGCTATTCGAATAGATTGATTCATTCACACTGCAGTGGATGTACACTTTACCCGTACTCCGCGACAGCCCAACAAATGAGCCTACGTCCCAACACATAAGACGGTCACGGCAAAGCCTTTCGATAACCTCACTTTGGCAGTACCCGCTCCATGAACTTAAGCCCTCATGCACTCTAGCCGTCATTTTCTAGCAGTGAGAGGAGTTCTGGCGCACCCGGGGTAAGGGGAGATTTCATTCATCAAGTTAAAATAAATTTCAAAATTTCAAATTACCATCATCTCTTTCACATCTCATCCATAAGAACCACTATGCAAGGGTACCGCCTCCGCTCGGCTACCTACTCCGCTAGGTCTATACCCAATCTAGAAGTACGGTTGTACTGGCTCGTTTCCCGGCTATCTCATGGCTCGGTCCTTAATTGACCAGGGTCGGTGCTTGCCTTTTCCGGAATCCACCCAAATCGTCCAGCCACCCCAGTCTAAAACATTTGTTTAGTACTTTCATTTTCATCAAAACTCATTTCATCATTCTCATGGCAATGTGGCGCTCATGTCTCCACATGTCGTATCTCAACTACCTTCCCTAAGGTAGTTGCCCAAGCACATAGCTTTTCATAAAGTCATGAGTATGCATGAATCTAAGTATAGCATGGCTAAGCGGTTTACCGAAGTTATTCTTCGGTTGTTTGTATCATCGAGAGTTACAAGGAATAATTTTAAAGGTAATCAATAACAAGGTATGGCATAACAAGTATAGGTAATTCTCTATGTATAGCATGCATGTTTAAAGTTTAAAATAACATCATTTCGCAATTGGGATCAATATGTTCAAGGAGTGTGATGACTTGCCTTGCTCGCACGCTTGTTGAGTGGTGTCTTCAACGGAGTCGATGCCGGCTTCTTCAGGTGTTACCCGTACGTGCGAAAGATCGATCGAATTCAATTAGAATCCAATATAACACCGAAAGATCGAAAAGAACCATAAAAGCCACGAAAACGATTCCAAGCGCTTAGCCTAAATTTCTACTTGAGTTCGTACGAGGATCGCCAGGGAAAACTCCAAGTTTTGAAATCGGGTCGATGCCTTAGGGTTTTCGCAAGCGACGATCGCAATTTGTTTGAGAAAATAGATTTGGAAATATCCGCGGAGGGATTTGTGCTCGAGGTTTCGAAGGTTTGAGCACAAAAAGAAGCATACTTAAATGGCGAGAAAGGATTAAACGAAATCCAAATTTAGAACGACGCGAAACGAATTTTTGGAAAAAGTTCGATTTTGATTTTTTAAATTTTTCACGAGAAAACATACAAGAAAATAATTTATTTTTGCCCAAAATTTTACTCAAGTCTTCTCAAAATATTTTTCCAAATTTTCCATAATATTTCCTAATATTTCCTATTTTTCTTTTTCTCTTTTTCTTTCTTTTTCTTTTTATTTTTCTCTTTCTTTTCTCTGCGCACTATTCCTTGCCCACAAGGTGTTCGGCCGGTGCTCGGGGAAAACAGAGGCTGCGGCCGGCGCTAGCGCGTGGGAAAAAGGTGACGGCTCGGGGCTTACCAGCGACGGCGGCTCTTGGGAAGCACGGCGAGGCTCGGGCGGCATTGGCGCACGGCGGCGACGGTGGTGGCTCTCGGTCTTCGCGGCGACGGCGACGCACGGCGGTTTGCGGCGGCTTCGGCGCTCGGGGACAGCGAGGGAGGGGAGGTGGAGAGCGGCGACGCGGTGGGAAAACGGGGGTGGCCTTTGCCCCCTTTTTATAGTGGCGGCCGAGGGGAACAGCCGAGAGAAAAGGGGGTCGGCGCGGCGGCTGCCACGCGGCGCCGCGGAGGCCGGGGCGGGCGCGGCGGGCGCGGCGCGGCGGGCGGAGCGCGGCGCGGGCGCGGTTGGGATACGGCGGCGGGCGCGTGGCGCGAGCGCGCGCGGCGGGGCGGGCGCGGCGCGGCACGAGGCGCGGGGCGCGGCGGCGGTCGGCGCGGCGCGGGCGTGGGCGCTTGCGCGACGCGTGGCGCTCGTGGGCGCGGGCGCGTACGGCCGGGTGACGCGCGGCGGCGCGCATCCGGGCCGGGTACGGCGTCGAACATCTCGCGCACAATGAACAGTGATGTTTTATAATTTCCCCAATTTTTAATTCCAAATTTCCTATTTCTATTTTCTCCCACTCTAAAAATTCAAAATAAATGTTAATATTCCCGAATAATTTTTAATATTATCTTTCCAACTTTTTTCCCACTTTATTATTCCAAATATATTTTTCATATTTATTTAATTCCCTTTTTCCTAATTTCATAATTCCCTATTTTAAATTCAAAAAAAAAATTTCCTATATTTCTTGTAAATCCCCTAAATATTTTTATTGTCTATTTTATACCCTAATTAATCTTCCGCAATCACCCGTTAATATTTTATTTCTCAAATACATATTTTCATAAACCCGCATCCCTTTTCTGATTTTATTTTAAAAATTCCTAATCCTGTATTTCGAAATTTTCTTCCCAACAAAATCCAAGCCATTCACGAACACCGAGAGGAATTGTTCACAACTAAACTTATGCAACTGAGCTGGCAAATAAGAAGCAACAAATACGAGAGAAAGACAACGAGCAAAAGTTTTCGTAAGTTCCGATTTTTACGTTCCGATTTTAATTTCTTCGATTTTCAGGATGTTATAGGTAATCACCGGCTTTGTGGCCTATTCAGTTGGATTTGGTTGGGCGAGGACCCCTCCTGGAGGCCCTGGTTGTGTTGGTGGAGAGATCGGCCGATTCTAGGTGACCAACGTCTTGTAACCAGGAAACTGGCCGTCTGTGAAGTACGTCGGCCCCCGTTGCAGTTGGTCGACTATCTTGGCGTCGACCACAGTAGCGATCATGTTGTTGAGAGTGTTGACCAGGATGCTACTTTGGTTGACTAGCGCATGGTGAACGACCGAATCAATTCGGTCTTGCAAGGTATGCAGGGCTGAATCGTCTTGCTCCTGAATCGGCTCCTCCATCTTCTGTTTGCCTTTTGACCCACCAGAGGAGGATGCCTTGAGCTCATCCATGCTGAATTTATACTTTTGATGCACAGCTTCGGACCTTGTTTGGGTAAATGATTGCAAGTAGTTGGCCTGGAGCTCTTCCACCATCTTCTTGTAATCGGCTTGCTGCTTAGCCGATAACTGCTCCATCATAACAGGCACAATGTTGTCCTGCGAAACATTGGGGCTCTTGGAGTCGACCATCTTGCCGGTGAGTCGATACGTCCTAGTCGGCGACAGAGAAAGTCCCACCGTCGTGCCCAGAAGCGTGTTGATGAGAAATTTCTCTCACGCGCTGGCCAGGGAGATCTGCTTAGCTCTAGTGCAGGTCCTTCTTGGCTGCCTGTGCGGTGCAGGGCGTGCCAGTTGGTTTGATCTGCTAACCAACAAGAAAAACAGAATATGTGCGTTAAGTGTTAGGTTAGATCCCCACTGGATCGGCTGAGGGAACCTATGAGCATATATTTGCTATCCTAAACTATATTTAAGCCAAGCGATCGGAATGGATCGGCTATACGAGACAAGACGGCCGCTTAACCCAAATACAGAAAGGATAATAAATATATGTATTGATAACCTAGCCGATACTGGAAAGCTAACAATGAATCGGCTAGTACTCCGATGAATCTTATGAAAGGATATCATTCTTGAACCAAACACGATTAGCCTGGGAAATCGGCCGTCGGCTGTTGATGGCAGGCCGATTTCGGCTTATGATGTCCGACAAGAATGGGATCTTAATATAAGAGCCAGTCCTAACATAAATCTGATAATAAATATACCAAAAAAATATATTAGGGCAGATAAGGTCGATTGAAACCCCGGCACTGTCTCTTAAACATATAAATCTAACCGAATATATCATTAGAAGTTCTAAAAATGACTTAATAGTTCAACGTTGATGCAACATTAAGTATAAAAAAACAACCTGATCTATTTTAGCTGATTTACACCTCTCGAGACAGTGGATACTACATATAAACCAGCCAACCTTTAGATCTAACCTTACTGGCTGCAGGTTCTTGATAGAACTGGCCAATGGCCGGATAGATCTAAACATTGCTCCAGTTTATATGCAATATATGGTAAATAGCGTAGTATAAACTCCTGAATCTAATGTGTCATTATGATGGAAGCACTATAATCAGCAGAACATACCACTAATGACAAGCATTTACCTAGATTTGGGGATCGAAACGATGCAACCCATAGCCAAATCAATTGCTCGTCAGAAGAAAAAGGTTGGCGATGTGCCGAAAGTTGTTTGATTGATTGTGTTGTTTTTCATTACAAGGGGTCTCGGGTCCTATTTATACCCAATGGAACATTATCTGTACAAAGCCTGGACTCTATCTAAACTACTATTTAAAAATACGACGATATCCCGGAAAGGACCAACGTCGCATTACAATGAACAATTTAAACAAACTCCTAATTTACAGATACAATTGCCGTTACAGGTCTCTATCCATAGATGGAAATATCTATAAACACGCAATCTGATAACCGAATCTTCTATTTATCTTCAAACATCTGCACCAAAAAACAGTTTTATCTTCTCTGAACCTAGAATCGGCTATCGGTCGTTCTTGTCCGATTCAACCTTAGCCGACTGGCCTTGCAGCCGATCGCTTCTCAGCCGATGCGGCCTCTATTTCTTTGTCAAACCAGCCGATCCGATTCTGGTTCATCCTTGCTAGGACATAGGGATCCAGTTACCAAATTTAGGTGTTAACACCCCTCTCTTCCACCCCTTTTCGTCTGGGCAGCAGTTGGTCAATGCCAGAGAAAGTGTCATCAACCGCAGTACCCTAAACGGTGTGTTGAGGTAAGAAACCTTCGGGTCAGATCAGATTGCAATCTAGAGCCTGTGCTGGAACCCCGTCCTTGTTCAGTTTCTGGTTCCCCAAGATCAGATGTTGAATCCGCAAATAGTGAATACAACAAGTACAAAGCCAGATACTGAAGATGTAGCAGTGGTACTGATGGTCGCAGATGCAAGCTCAGAATCGGAATCAAGATCAAGTCCAATACATTCCATTGCAAGCACCTATACGGCTACCGTCAGTATGTAGCAGTGTCCCTAGCAGGCCAACAGATGTGAGTCACCATCAACCTCAGAACTCACAAGGGTTACCCAAGTGATTATGGTGTACAAGGACAACTTTTGCCAAAGTGTTCGATCACGCCTGGAAGTGGTATGCCAAGACGTCAACTAATGATGAAGTGTTAATCATAAAAAAAGAAGAAGCTTTGGATAAACTACCCGAAAATAAAATTTTGGTACACCGCAGTCCAACTCTATGAAGAGAAAAGTCGCACATTTCTTGTGTGAGGGAATAAGTCATGTGCTTAAGAACCGTTAACTGAAGTCCATACTAGCAAAGCCAACGAAGGGCCAAAGGACACCCTTGCAACCTGCCCGTTAACTCCCGGTCAACAACAACAACATTAACAATGATTTTTGCTCTCCAACCAACTCCAACCACTGTGGCAGCCAACAATGTTAAAAACAACACTTTTAACCGAGTTCTTCAGTTATTACATGTTTTAGTTCATGTGTGAGCATGCATGACTAAAAGAATGTATCTCATAATCAACCAAGGTTAGATTGTTTTAATGATCTTGAGCTGAGACACTGCCGCAACAACTGTCTGGTTCGAAGAATGTCAATCCACCGCTATTTCAATTGTGGAAAAGACAAGTAATTACTAAAAAGGTAGTTCAATGCAAAAGTATCAATGTCATCAAGTTACCGACACCGTCCGTCAATGTCTCAACTCCCTAGTTGCCTCACCCCTAGCACAAAGTGGTCAGGTCCAGCCCAGGACACCAGGAAGACAAGAGGCACCAACCGTCACTGAAATGTGAAGTTTCTATCTCAACAATTTATCACTAAGAGCACCAGCAGAAGCTATATTATTCCACGGCAACCGCTCCGAAGCTACAGTACCAACACCAATAGGGCAAGCAGTGCCAGGAAAAATAGTTGTCTGGTCCAACTGCAAAGAAGATAGTACAAATCCCCAGCTACACCTACCAAGCAAGGTCTCAACCAACAGTTCACCCGACTGTCATCAACCCTAGCCAGACACCCCATGTCGTTCCAACTCAACAACCTAACAAGTAATCACAGGAAAGTGGCAACAACAATAGGAAGGTTTTGTCTGCTTTAGCTACTAAGAAGATCGATATTTCTCTAAGGAAAAAAATCAATCGTCAAGTCAGTGTTCTAATTGGAACCTCAGTCAGTAATCATTAAAAAGAATGAGTCAACCATGTAAGGACCACCAAAGCAAAAAAACCATACCAACCAGAATTTCTACCAGCAGAGGTTAGCAGTGGTCTACAAGTCTTGGGAGTTCAAGAACCACTCATGACACCCAAAAGTTTCATGGCAGTTATGTAATAAGAGGTCACATTGAGTAAAGCATGGGTCAATCTATACACTTCGATGGAAAAAAATCAACCTGGTCAGGATCAGGAAGGGGCAGATTCCATACCTATTAACAATTCTGCTAGCAGTGGTCAATAGTCGTTTTTAATTATTTGGTGTTCAAAGTACCTTCCTTATGCACAGAAGACTTATTACAGTTATGTACTTGAAAGAGGAAGCAGAATAAGAGTACGGGACAAATAATTTGTTCCTTCTCTCAGGGTTCATATTGTGTAGCAAAAAAAGTGGATCGACTTGTGTATCTGACAATGTCCCAAGGAACTTATAGTTTCTTTGTCGGGTCAAAGCAGTTTTGTCAAGACTAAGAATCTAATTGCCAGTAACGAAAAGATTTGGTCAAACAGTGAAGTAAGAGTGGTTAGACTACAGTGACACTTGACAGGGCGAGATCTCTTTGAAGGACAATATAAGTGATACCTCATGAGGACGAAAAGGGTAATGAAATAGTCGAAAGCAAAATCATAAAAGGGTTGTCAGAGTAATAAGTGGTAACTGCACCCTAATGGTGAGCATTGATTAATAATGGTTTCTTTATTTCCAGACTATCGTTACTGTCTCCGAAAAACCACCTTGGTGTTTCCTAGGAAGAGGACAATGGAATTGCTTCATCACCCCTGCCTGGAGTATATGGATGCAGAGGTCAAGTCATACAATACAATCTGCAGAACATGCGATAAGAGAATCATTCTTGTGAATCAATTCTACCCAAGGTATGAAAGTGAGCTTGTTTTGGTCAGAGAACAGAAACTCTAGGCAGCATCAAGGGCAGTTTTTAGCAGACATACAGATTTTGGTATTGTGCGGAGAAAGCAACTACAGAACTTATGGTCTATCAACCCAGAGGAGTCAATAAAAGATAAGCAAAGAAGTGGAATGCTATATCGTGGGGTTAACCTTTTGAGCTTGATTCGTTACGTGAGCAGTGTTTGTTTCAAGAAAGGAATATCAACTACACGTTATGTTCAGGCAGATGGCACCAAAGTCAGGTCAGAAGCGGAACAGGCAGGTCAGCAATTACACCCAATGGAAAAGTCAATCAAACGTCAGTATGTTCAAGCGTTGCATGAGAGTCATTCTTATGTGTAACCTCCCATCATCATTTGAGTGTCGAGTTCCAGGAGTCTCTAGAATGGAAGGGCATAGTCTTTGCTTCATTTCAATCGATCGATGGAGTATCCAATGTTCATAGTCAAGGTTCTTGGTAAATCACAGAAATGTCGGTCAACCTCAAAGATGGCAGTACAATTGATTCACGGTCAGGTGAAAGCTTAACCACTGGTTTGAAAGGCGAGATCGAAGATGAGTTTAGTTATATCTTGTAACCGTTCGTTGGAGGTTCGACCACACGAAGCAGATTGAGTTGTAACCAAAAGAGTCAGTTGCGAGCCGTTATCGGGGCTATAATGATCACAAGTTAGCAGGTTCGAGTCTAAGGCACACCCAAGTTGTCATGTCAACAGTGCAGTCAAAAGAAGCATCATTTGAGAATAGTCATAATCCAGATGAAAGATCGATCGAGTAGCTTCTTCAAATACTTGATGTTGGATCGAGAGCAGTTTACAGAAAAAAAGAATTTCAGGGTCTATGTCTTCACGAAAGTCACTTACAAGGTTTACGTTGACGAGAAATCTCTCTCACGCGCTGGCTGGGAGATGCGCTTGACTCCGGTGTAGGTCCTTCTCGTGCCCACAACGTGCAGGGCGTGCCAGTTGATTTGATCTGTTAATCAACAAGAAAAACGAGAGAATATGCGTTAAGTGTTAGGTTAGATCCCCACGGGATCGGCCAAGGAAATCCATGAATGTATATATGCTATTCTAAACTATATTTAAGCCAAGTGACTGGAATGGATCGGCTATACCGAGACAGCATCAGCCGCTTGATCCAAATACAGTAAAGAATAACAAATATACGGATTGATAACCTAGCCGATACTGGAAAGCTAACAATGAATAGGCTAGTACTCCGATGAATCTTATGGAAAGATAATATTCCTGAACCAGACGCACAACCCGGAAATCGGCCATCAGCTGTCGGTGAAAGGTCGATTTTGGCTGGCAGCGTCCGACAAAAACACGATCTTAACATAAGAGGCAGTCCCAATACAAATCTAATAATAAGGACATTAAAAGAAACATATTAGAGCAGATAAGGCCGGCTGAAACCCCGGCACTGTCTCTAAACAACATAAATCTATCCGAACAGATCACCAGCAGCTTTAAAAACGACTTAATGGTTCAAACATGATGCAGCATTAAGTATAAAAAGAACAACTCAATCTGTTGCAGTCGATTTACATCTCCCAAGACGGTAGATATCGCGTATAAACCAGCCAACCTTCAGATCTAGCCTTATTGGCTGCAAGTTCTTGCTAGAACCAGCCAATGGCGGGATAGATCTAAACATTGATCTAATTTACACGCGCTATATGATAAATAACGCAGTATAAACTTCTGATTCTAATGTAGCATTGCGATGGAAGCACTAGAAACGACAAATCATACCACTCTTGACAAACATTTACGGATGCGGGGATCGAAACGATACTGCCGTAGCCAAACAAAATGCTCGTCTAAAGAATAGGTTGGCGAGCGCCGAAGGTTTGATTGATTGAATGTGTCTATATTCACAAGGGGTCTCGGGTCCTATTTATACCCTAGATACAAATATCTGTAAAGACCCTGGACTCTATCTAAACTGCTATTTAAAACACCACATTATCCCTAGCGGGACCCATACTGTGTTAGAACTAACAGTCTAACAAATCTCTAGATTACAGATACAATTGCCGTTATAGGACTCTATCCATAAGTGGCAATATCATTTAACGCGCAATTAGCAACCGAATCTTCTATTTATCTTGAAGTTTCTGCATTAGAAATGGTTTCATCTCTTCCGGACCTAGAATCGGCTATCGGCTACCCCCGTTCGATCCATCCTCAGCCGATTGGCCTCGCAGCCGGTCACTCCTTTGGCCGATGCGATTCCTGTCTTCAGCCGATCCGATTCCGCTTCACCTTTGCGGACTTAGGAACTCAATTACCAAATTTCAGTGTTAACACATGCCCCCCAAGTCCGTAATACGAAGTGTTGTGGATTTGCTTGCCTATCCAAACTCTTGCTTCCTTCTTGACCTAAACCGCCTTGGCTTCTCCCCAAGCGCTCTTTAAATATCCACTTTCCTCAGTCGAACCGCCTACGCCTTCAAAGCGCACTTAGCCTCCTTCACAAACAAGCCTCTCGCTTTCTCTCTGTCCTCCGGCGATTTCACCGGTGCCCGTCGAACTCCCTCACGTTCTTCAGACCCATCTTCATCTCTGAGCATCCCGATGGCCTCCACCGCTGCTGCATCGAGCACCTCCGTTTCGCCGGCCATCGCCGCCACACCAGCCGCAGCCGCCGCGCTATCCGCAACCATTTCAGCCGCCGCCGCAACCGAGTTCCCTGAGGTACTCTCTTCTGATCTATAATTTTACTTTGAAATCTCCCTCTTCAAACATTTTGCATCAACATTACATTCGGCCATCTCTCAAGTAGCATTTTAGTTCACATCCTTATCAATTAGTACTTTTCCTTTTCCCGAACCGTAATACGCAACCATTCTTGATTAGCACCTCTCTTCTCTTTTCTGAACTGTAGCACCTGTCACATCTGAAGGGTTACGCGGAAGCTACGCTAGCCGAAAACAAAAACTTTTCTACTGCGCAAACCAGGAACACTTGCAAGTAAGGGCCGATAGATCGTTACCAATTGGAGTATGCAGCGGAAACAGCCAATCA
The DNA here is from genome assembly GCA_019925245.2 of Oryza australiensis. Lineage (NCBI taxonomy): Eukaryota > Viridiplantae > Streptophyta > Magnoliopsida > Poales > Poaceae > Oryza > Oryza australiensis. The sequence continues at coordinate 4,038,578 of JAIFGZ020000436.1, forward strand.
GGGCTATCCGATCTGGAACTGTGCTGGCCGATGATAGCCGATTCCTGGAGACATCTGATTCACCAATCAGCCGATTCACCGATGTAGCCAATTCGCCGAGTCGTCTAACCGCGTTCTCGCGCCTCACTCCGATGCGCTCGACTGTAGCCGATTCCACCACAGCCGATCCGTAGCCGACAATAGCGCGCAACGTAACAGCGCCTCTACCGGTATCCACACGTCCAAGGACAGAACGCTGAACACCCGTGTGCTAGCACACGATGCAAGGCTAGGGTTTGGCTCGAAGGTGGGGAGGGTTTCCGTTGAGATTGATCTCGTCGACTTCTAAAGCCGCGTGTGATCAGATTTATTTTGGCGCAATTGACTTCAATTGACGTACTTGATGTATATCAGCTCTCCACCCCTCACCCCTTTATATAGAGTTGGCCGACTGGGACTAGTGGCCGATCAGGACTCTATTTTGAATCGGATCCTATCTGAATCTCACAGAGTTGGCCACCCATACGTCGTAAGCCCATAGAACTCTATCCAATCGGATCCCTATCCGATCGAGCCGTATTCGAGTCCAACTCGAATGCCTGTTCTTATCCCCTTAAGCGTGTGACTCTGTAGGTTCAGGTATACTCGGTTTCGGCTATAGTCTAACTTAGCCGATCGTCGGCTCGAGTCCAACTCAGCCGACCTGTCAACAGCGGCACCTAGCAGCACATATTGACACCATAGTATACAAGAATATAATATCGGCTCTAAACCTGTAATGTATACACAAATCCCTTTGCCTCATGATACCAATTAAGCTATAGGCAAGATGTGTGCCATCCCTTCAATAGCTTAACCATTCACTCGAGCCGTATTGGATTATCTGTCTGTTGATTGACTCCTCAATCAACTTAGCATGGCCATGCATTTCTATAATCCATTACCTCGAGGGGCCCAAAGATATCTCTCCCAAAGGAGGGGCAAATTCCATCTTGATCACTCACATCCCACTCCATGTTTCATAGCAAACCCGAAAACTATCTTTATAACTACCCAGTTACGGAATAGCGTTTGGTAGTCCCAAAGTAGGCTACTACACATGTTGGAATCCATGGTGATCTCAGGTCTAAGGACTTTGTACCAACACTACCTGAGACCAACTAATGGCACATTAATTCCTGTAGTGTCTCATGGTGGGTCTATCCAACAATGTGTTCTCTAACACATGTGTCCATGTTTATTGATTTGGTATCTCTATACCTATGATCTATGAGACATGATCATCAATCAATAAACATGCCGATCTTAGAATAATATTAGTTCCATTAATATGATATATGATCAGGGATAATTTAGAAATAGATTCATACATATCGAGTCTCATAAATAAGTCACGTACTTATTGATCAATACAAGATGTCTATTTCATGGAACTGAATAACACTTTATTCATTAATACATAAACATTGACGTGATATCCAACATCTCCATGTTTCCTCTAGGGCATATCACTAACAACATCAAGTACTCATCCAAAATTCGATACAAGCAGAGAGGTACTTCCTCGGACCTATCGGCAATACAGATCCAGCCGATACCATCATAGCCGAAACTAACCGCATCCCTTTCAACACCGCCAAGCCATCCCTCTCCCACGGAATGAAACATTCAAAGCATGGCCGTCCACCGATGCAGCCTGGATTGAATGGTACAAAAGAGTACGATCGGCTAAGTATGCTCAGTGGGAAGAAAAAAAGCTTGCCCAATGCATGGAACTGTCCATTGCTGGCATGGAGAAAGATGAGCCGCTCTTATCGGCTGCAACCTACTTTTGGAACGACAGTTTCAATGCCTTCATCTTCCGACAAGGGCCGATGACTATCACCTTGGCCGACATATTCATGACAATTGGACTGGATATTGAATCGTCGGCCGATCCCAGCATCTTGAACCGAAAAGGCCAACATCAGTTCAAAACCAAGGCCATCGGCGGGTGGAGCGGCTTCATTGCCCAAAACATGAAGGAAGGGACAGTCGGCCACAGGGAGCACACTGCCTTCCTGATGATGTGGCTTGAGAAGTTTGTATTCTGCGGATCAAGCTGTGGGCCGACTGCCAATTGGCAGATCGTGGCCGAAGTTCTGGCCGATGGGAGGACACTTGCGCGGGGAAATACCTCCTCGGCTACTTGTATCAAATGCTGCATCAAGCCGCCGTGAAGATAGCCGCCAATGCTCCAGTCAACACCGGTGGCCCCTGGTGGTTCCTCCAAATCTGGCTGGTGCTGGTGACCCAGAAGATAGCCGGTCGGCCCCGTCTGACAGAAGCCGGATTCCCAAGGCTGAAGCTGATTGAAGATGATGAAGGCAACGAGATTATCACCAGGAGATGCATGAGCTACGGAGAGGTAGCCGCCGCCCACGAAGGCTCAAAGCAATCGGCCGAGCTGTTGGCCAAATGGTTCATAGCCCTTTACGATGGGCTGTCCATGACAACCGCACCTGGTACTTTTACCAGGAACGGGGAATGTTTGAGTTGCCGCTTGATTTCAATTGGGACGACCTCAATTCAGCCGACAACCCAAGGTGCAGGGAGCTGTTCATCGCCACCTTGTCCCCCTGCATCTTGCCGACTGGGATCCACCAAGGCCGATCAGTGGCCATGAGCTACGAATTCTACTACCCAGTGTCGACGGCGAGGCAGCTTGGTCTTGGGCAGCTGCCCATGGGCTTTTTCTATGCCGATAAGATTGAAACGAGGGGGCGGTCGGCCATGACTTAATAATGAATCGGCCGCTGAACATAGCCGGCCCTCCCCTCGCCGACGTCGACGAGATAACATTGTCGATGAGGAGAAGCGCCGCTTACGACCGATGGTGGTTCAAAATTAAGCGCCATATCTTCCACCAACGGTCGTCTTGCTACATCGACCTGCTTCTACCCAACGAGATCCCCTCGGTAAATTTCTGCTTCAGACTCAAACAATTTTCTTCTTCCAATCATCGGCTGACATAGCCGATTAACGTTCATCTTTTGATTTTGCAGGAGACGGAGACGGAGCAGCCGACGGTAAGTGACTCCGGACGCCCCATCGAATACAACTCAGGCGTCCTGGACGAGGGCGGTCTTGCTCTGTTGGCCATTGGCTGGGGGCGCCCAAACTGGCATCGTTGTTGCGAGGGCAGGTGCGTCAGCTGATCGCGCAGAAGAGAAAGACGATACCACCACCACGGTCGTCGGCCGCGCCTGCCCCCAAGAAGGTGAAAAAGACAAAGCCAGCGGCGCCAGCCGATAGCCTCCCCCCTTAGATCCGGCCGTCGCGCAATTCCTCGACACCATCGCCAGCGAGGAAGTGTCGACGGCTATCGGGGCGGCGGTCGAACCCGGGATTTCTAGTCCTGAGTCGGTCAATGCCCCAGCCGACGTCCCGCCAGCCCCAAGTCCGCCAACTAAACGTCAGCCGGTAAGCTTTTGCTCCACCGGGATTGGCTTCATGATGATCACTTGCATCTGACCGAACCATTGCTCGCAGGTCAAGAGATTGGACAGTCGCACTCCTCGCCCCGCACCATCGGTAACCATCCTCTGCCACCTTACTTGTAGTAATCGATCGGCTTGTCCGTTAACTCTTTCTTCTCCACCCTCTGCAGTCTCCATCGGCTGCCCCCTAGGCGTCCGGCGAGCATACTGCACCTATTGGGGACAGTGGCAACAACGCCGACGAAGAGGGCCCGGCGGCCGCGGGCAACGATCCGGAACCAATAGCCCCGACCCCGATGCCGACGGTAAGCCAACTAATTTTGATCAGCTTTGTTGGCTTAGCATGTCTTTGATCATCTTTCTCTTTGCTGCAGAACATAGCCGACCTCCTTAACTTTGACTTGTCAGAGTTCGAGGAGCCCGGTGACACCGGTGAGGAGGCGCTTGCGATGCCGGCTGAGGACCTGAGGGCCACTTTAGCCGACATCGGCAATCGGCTGGGAGCCTCGCTGGACGCGCTGGTGGTTGACAGCGGCTCGATACGCGCGTGATTCAGAGATATCCAAGACCAGATGCCGGAAGCCGTAGCCGAAGCCATCGTGCCGGCGACCTTCATGGAAGCCCCTCAGTTCAAGTACGAACAGTCACGGCAGCGGATAATCGATCGCCGCGAGAGTCAAGCACGATCGACCACCATCCAGTCGACCAAGGATGCCATTGAGAGCTGGAAGGCCGCCTTTGACCGCTTGAAGACCGAGCCGGCGGCCAAGCTTGAGCAACTCCGCACCCGCCAGGATCAGCTGATAGCCGATCTCGTTCAAGTCATGAACGAGATTGATGTCCATGAGGAGTACATGGCTGGCTTGCCGGCCAAGATTGAAGCTGAGTGCCAAGGCATCAGGGCGGCCGTGGCACACCTACGCAACTTGGTGAGGAGCGTCCGATCGGTGGCGGGGTCTGAGGCCAACGACGTTAGGGCCATCAAAGAAATCGACCAAATTAGGCGGACGGCGTTGTCGGCCGTAGCCGATTTTTTGAAACAATGAGATTGTGATGTCCCAGCCTTTTGAAATCGGCTAACGCTTCTGTATCATATTTGACGTGTTCCTGTGATGTAATTGGACGACCGTCTTACTCGTGCTTGCCTTTGGCTTCGAATTGTGTGTCATAATTTATCATTCTTCTGCCACTAGTTCATAACTAAAACCGGCTATATTCGTAGATAAGACTAGTCTTTGGCCGTGCGTGACGTCTTGACTCGCTTACGTTGAAATCGGCTCTAGCTGCTTGCATCGTCCCATGTTGCCGACTCCGAGACCACATCACAACTGTTAGTGTTATCGTTCGAACATCGATCTTATTGGCTATCGGCCGATGTTTCCAGGTGCACTGCTGATTTGGTTTCATGGTCCGATTCATCCGAATCTGTACTTTAAGCACCCATGAGTTCTGGACGATAGGTATCCAGCCTTGCGCAGTCGCCAACCATTCAACGATTCCTGACACCTTTAATGATGGCCTCTTTGACTCTCGCGTCGGCAGCGACCTTTCACATCTGAAACCGCATCTTTCCTTTCTATAAATGGACTCCTTCGGGCCTTCCTGAATAACTCACAGCTGAAGAAGACACTCAATCTCCAGGTGTACACCGTACAGGTCTCCAAGCTTTCGGCAGGGCTTCCTATGGCTTCCTCGAGCTCGTCGGTGAACCAGGTGATTCCCCAACTCATCCACTCTCACCGTTCCTTCTCTCTAAGTACTCAGGATTGAACCTTCTCGCAGCCGCTCCATCCCCTTCAGGTGATCCTAGAGATCATGGACACGCCATACGAACTGACGGTCAGCCAAGCACGACAAGTGAGGGCCAACTTGAAGCGCTTCAGGGAACAGGAGGCTCGTCATCCGGCGGCCAGGCCACCCATCAACCTCGGTAGCGTCCCGGCCACTGTCCCTTTGCGTCCTCAACGCTCACGCGCCTTGACTGGCTGGAAGCAAGGCGAACAAGGCTTGCCAACGAACTGTTGACCACGACCACCGACGTAGGGGTCACTCGGCTAGAGTATCTGATCTTGGATGCTTTAGAGATGGAGTCCTCGGAGACCACCGACCGAGCTCTGGCGGCCATTAGAGATTACCTAGGAGCCATGTAATCAAAAAATGGCTCTACACCGGCTATGAATAAAGAGCGTTGAATGTTGTAGCCTGATTTTGCGTTGCAATCCGCCCGATTTTGCGGTTGACTCGTGTGTGTGTGTGTGTGTGTATGCCCCCCAAGTTTTGTTGATAGCTTCGGTGTCGACAAAATTGTGAGTTCGAGTCGCTCACGCATCCTGGCCGTTCTTATCGGTCAATCATGAGCCGATCATAAGGCACTTGGTAAAAAATGATGTGTGAAAATGCCTAAAGGCGATGCCTCGTAAGACATCGGCTGTCGTAAATCGGCTGAAGTAACTATAGCCGAATCACGAATTGATCCACATGCTTGGATAATATTTCTTTAAATATTTTCCATTAAGAGCCCTTTCAAATATCTCTCTATCTAGTCTTTTTAGCATGTAAGCTCCTTTAGAGACGCATTTGTGGATCTTGAAAGGCCCTTCCCAATTTGGTGACCATTTGCCGAACTTGTTGTCTCTAGATCCGATCGGCAGTATAAGTTTCCAAACGAGCTCGCCTTCCTCAAAAGATTTTGGCACCACCTTTTTATTGTAATGTCTGGCTACTCGTTCTTTATCTTTTGTGACGTTTTCCAAGGCCCTCATCCTGGATAAAACGAGATCTTCTGACTCGTCTACCATTAGGTGATAATAGTTGTCGGCTGTGAGTTGATCCTGCAGCTGAATGCGCCTTGAGCCGACGACACTTTCCCATGGCAGCACTGCTTCATGTCCGTAGACCAGTTTGTACAGAGGAACTTGGATTGACCCGTGGCATGCCATCCGATACGCCCACAGTGACTCGGCTAATCGGCTGTGCCATTGCTTAGGATACTCAGAGATCTTTCTTTTAATCAACTTGATCAAACTTTTGTTTGAGGCCTCGGGTTGCCCGTTGGCTTGCGCGTAATATAGCGAAGAATTAAGTAGCTTGATCCCCATGTCGTCGGCAAACTGAACAAATTCGTCTGATACAAAGATAGATCCCTGGTCTGTTGTTATTGTTTGTGAAACGCCAAATCGGTAGATGATGTGCTCTTTGACAAACTCGATCGCATCCTTAGAATCCACTTTTCTGAGGGGGATCGCCTCCACCCATTTCGTGAAATAATCTGTTTCCACCAGGATATATTTGTGTCCTTTGCTTGAGGGTGGATTGATCTGGCCGATCATATCAATGCCCCATCCTCAAAACGGCCACGGCTTGATGATTGGGTTCATAGCCAATGCCGGTGCTCGTTATATAGCGCCGAACTTTTGGCAATCCTGACACCCCTTGTAGTACTTGAAGCAGTCCTCCAGCATTGTCGGCCAGAAGTACCCCGCTCGGCGGAGTAGCCACTTTATTTTGTGGGCCGATTGATGCGTGCCACAGATTCCTTCATGTACTTCCCCGATGGCCACCGTAGCCTGATCGGCTCCCAAAGACTTGAGTAGCACGTTGTCAATTGTCCGATAGTATAGGTCTTCATCAAGCAACACGTATCGTAACGCCTTGTATCGTAGTTTCCTTGTAGCCGATTGAGAGGGGTTTTTGAGATAGTTGTAAACGTCAGACCTCCAATCATCGGTCATAATGGCGGCCACGTCTATATCTACTTCTTTCAGCATCGGCCGATAGCCTGATGCCTCTTGAGCCAAGTCATTGGCCTCTGTATTCTGCTCTCTGGGGATATGCTTCAAAGTGACTAGCCGAAAACCATCCATTAACTCCCGGCATTGTCGATAATAGACCATCAGCGCATCGTTTTTGCATTCATATTCTCCTGATAATTGGCTAATGACCAATAATGAATCCTCCATTATTTCGATGGTGTCGGCTTCAACTTCCTTGAGTAGGTGCAATCCTTTAAGGACGGCTTCGTATTCGGCTTGGTTGTTTGTAGCGTGGGGGTTGATGGCAAAAGCAAACTCGAAGCTTGCCCCCCTGGGTGAAATAATGACCAAGCCGATGCCACAGCCGTTGGTGCAGACCGAGCCATCGAACGTCAGAGTCCAAGGCATAATCTCCACTGAGCCGATTGAGTCGTTTCTGTGCTCCACAATGAAGTCGGCTATGGCTTGCCCTTTGACTGCCCTTGGTGCCTGGTACCTCAGGTCAAACTCTGTTAGTGCGAAGATCCACTTCCTGATTCTTCCTTTGAGCACCGGAGCCGATAGCATATACTTAACTACATCGGCTTTGCAAACTACCATGCACTCGTTGGACAGCAGATAGTGCCTTAACTTCGTACATGAAAAATGGAGGCACAGGCACAGCTTCTCCATAGGTGAATACCTTGTCTCTGCGTCCAGCAGCCTTCGACTGAGATAGAAAATGGCTTTCTCTTTGCCATCGACCTCTTGGATTAGGACGGAGCCGATTGATTTATCATCGGCCGATAGGTATAGCTTGAACGGTATTTCCTTTTGTGGAGGCATTAAAACTTGGGGGAGCTAAGATAATCTTTTATGTTGTCTAACGCCTTCTGCTGCTCTGCCTCCCATGTGAAGGTCTGATCGGCTTTCAGCCGAAGCAGCAGTGTGGACGGCTCCATCTTTTCTGAGAGATTCGCTATGAACCGTCTAAAGAAGTTTATCTTGCCGATCAACGACTAGAGTTGCTTTTTATCTTTCGGGGGTTGAATTGTCTTGATAGCGTTTACGCTCCTTGGTGTAACTTCAATCCCTCTTTCATGGACGAGAAATCCCAGGAACTGCCTGGCCGATACACCGAACGCGCACTTAAGCGGATTCATTTTTAAACCATATTACCTCGTTCGTTCTAACACTTGTCTCAGATCGGCAATGTGACCTTCTATCTCCCTGGATTTGACCACCACGTCATCAATGTATATCTCCACCAGCGAGCCAATCATGTCATGAAAGATGTAATTCATGGCTCGCTGATATGTTGCCCCAGCATTCTTCAAGCCGAACGTCATTACCACCCATTCGTACAGGCCGATTACGCTGGGACACCGAAAAGCAGTCTTGTGGACGTCCTCGTCGGCCATGAATTTTTGGTTGTATCCCGCGTTGCCATCCATGAAACTGATGATTTTGTGGCCTGAAGCAGCATCGACAAGCAGATCGGCTATCGGCATTGGGTATTCATCTTTAGGGGTTGCCTTGTTTAGATCCCTGAAATCGATGCACACACTAAGTTTACCATTTTTCTTAAACACTGGGACGATGTTTGAGACCCACTCGGCATACCGGCAAGGCCGAATGAATCCCGCATCGTATAGCCGAGTGATTTTGGCTTTAATTGCATCGTACATATCGGCCTTAAACCTCCTGGGAGGTTGTTTGAACGGCCGATAGCCTGCCTTAATCGGCAGTTGATGGACCACTATCGATCGACTAAGACCGGGCATCTCGAAGTACTCCCAAGCAAAGCAGTCTTTATATTCTTTTAATAATTCAATAAGCTGGGATTTACACTGAGGAGACAGATTTTTGCTAACGTATGTCGGCCTCGGCTTATCACCAGAGCCGATGTCGATTTCCTCTATCTCGTCGGCCGATGTAAAACCTTGCCCTAACTTGCCATCGTCTTCGTCCGCGGTGGCCACACCGAGAACGCTCGAGCCCTCCACCATGTCTTGTTCAAAGCAGCAGCTGCGGCTCATCATTTCCGATGGGCTGTATCATTGAATTGGAGATATTTAGAAAATCGGCTTGCCAGACTTTCCCGGATAAACAATCGATGCCTTCGATTTCCCAAAGCAGCAAATCGGCATTGATGACACTAACTGACTTGTCGGCTGGCACGATCTCGATCTTGTCGCCGTCCCATTGGATCAGGCTCTGGTGCATAGTAGAAGGGATGCAACAGTTGGCATGTATCCAGTCCCTTCCGAGCAGCAGGCTGTAAGACCCCTTCCCGTCGATGACGAAGAATGTTGTGGGCACGGTCTTGTTGCCGATGGTCAGTTCAACGTTGAGAACGCCCTTGGTTTCCGATGGGTTGCCGCCGAAGTCCTTGAGCACCATGTCAGTTTTTATCAGGTCCTCGGCCCCCTTGCCCAGTTTTCTGAACGTTGCGTAGGGCATGAGGTTGACTGCAGCTCCTCCATCGACTAACATCTTGGAAATCAGCTTGCCGTTGACGAATCCTTTAACGTACAACGACTTTAAGTGTCGATTTTTGGTTCCTTCGAGTTTGTCAAAGATAGCCTGGTCTGGTGAGATCGCCAGCTTTGCCAGGTCATCTTCAATGGCGTCTGCATCGGCCTTGGGAGCGCCGAACTCGGCTAGCAATACAAAGACCATGTTAATCGATGTGGAAATTTTGCCTTTCCCTTTGGCTGCCCTCCTGGCTTGGTCGGCTGGGCTTTCCTCGGCTTGCTCTTTGTCACTTATGTCAACCTTCTTTTTGGGTACCCACCGCCTTTTGATTTTGCCAGCCGACGGCGCTGCTCATGGATCATTTGCTGCACTTCGTCTTCTCTTCCTTCACGCTTGAGGCGTTGAACCCTCCTTTTCTGCGTCTTTGTGAAGAGATCGGACGGGCACCATTGGGGGTTGGCCGATTCCTCATCATCGGCCTCTTCATCGTCGTGGTTGTTCCCATCACGGTTCTCATCGACGAAGAAGTCCTGATGGATCGGACCGAGCTGATCATGGACAGGCCGCCGCCTTTGGTTTAGATGTACGGCTCTAGGGACGAATCGAGCTGGACTTGCAGGCGACAAGCTTCCGCGTCCATCATCGCGGTGATCGTTACATGCTGGGAAATCATCCAATGTTGGTAGCCTCTTGCTGGATTTCTAGCAGTACCTAAAAAAATCGCAATGCCAATGTGGATCGGCATTGTCGTGGTTTACCTCGTATTGTCGGCTCTGATTATTCGGCTCGCGCCGACGAGGTGCTTCATCGTAAATTTCTCCATGCCGAGACCGGTATTGATGACGGTATCGGCTTCGTTCATGGATCAGCTGTTGGTCAGCCGATCTGATGACTGGGTGCACCATATTAATTCGCGTGGCATGGCATTCATTCTGGTCGCCTTCTGCCTCGGCCCCGATCGATGTATTGGCTAAGCCGTGCGCCATTCTGTTCTGTCGATCAGCTTGCCTGGGGCCGGCTTGGACCGTGTTGACCGGGAAGGGATTGCCGTCTACCTTCATCGACTGATTTGAATCGGCGAACTTCAGCTTCCCGGCCTCGATTGCTGACTGGATTTGCTGTCTAAAGACTTTACAGTCGTTGGTGGCGTGGGATGTGGAGTTGTGCCACTTGCAATACTTCTTCTTCTTCAATTCTTCGGCCGACGGGATCACATGATTTTCGGGTAATTGAATCTGTTTCTCCTGAGTAGCAAATCGAAAATCTTGTCGGCCTTGGTGATGTCGAAGTTGTATCTTTCTTCCTTGGCCGTCTTCAGCAGCCATTGGCAGAAGATGGCTTTCTTGTTCTTGGCCCACTCGACTGCCGCCACCTCTGTTTCATCATCGTCGGACCCGTAATCTGATTCGACGATGACCTGAGTTATATTTTTGACGGCCTTTCTGGTGTCCTGGAATCGCTGTTCGTGGGCCGTCACCTTCTGCGCCAAGTGGGCTAGGCTGTCGAAGTCCTACGCAGAGAATCGCTCTCGGATTGGCACGATTAAGCCGTGAAAGGCCAAATCGGCCAGCTGGGCATCCGATAGCACCAGGCTGTAACATCGGTTCCTCATCTCCCTAAAGCGTTGGACGTAGTCTTGGACCGATTCATTGTGTTTCTGCCTGACGCTGGTGAGGTCCGACAACTTCATCTCGTGGTTGCCGAAGTAGAAATAGCTGTGGAACTATTTCTCAAGATCGGCCCAACTCTGAATCGAGTTGTAGGGCAATGAGGAGAACCAGGTAAAGGCCGATCCTGAAAGAGAAAGGGGGAACAAACGAACTCTCAAGGGGTCCGTAGCCGATGCTTCACCACATTGCGCCAAGAATCGGCTGACATGCTCGTAGGTGGAAATGTTGTCTTGCCCTAAGAATTTCGAGAAGTCTGGGATCTTGTATCGGTTGGGCAGCGGGATCCGCTCGAAGTGCTCCGGATAGGGATACCGATACATATTCCCGAGTCTTTTGGCTTGAGGCCGAATTGATCGCGCATGACATCTGCGATCGGGTCGGCCCATGTTCGGTTGTCTTGCTGTATCGGCTCGTATGGTTCATACGGCACGGGTGCTTGCCGATACAGCGGTGGTGGCGTCTGAGACCTATAATGGTGATCTTGATGGCCTCCTTGGTACTGGTAGCGATGGTCAGCGGGAGGTGGCCTAGGCGCCGGTTGTGGCGTTGGTGGCTCTGGAAACAACTGTCGGCCACCGGCGTTGTGCCGTCTGTCTAGATTAATCGGCTCCGGCTGCCGATTGTCATTGAACATGCTCTCAAGTTGGCCCTGGGGCAACGGCTGTTGTCGGTTCCGTATAGTAATCGCTGGTCTTATAGCCGTTTCACCTGGATTCAGCTGACCGACTCCTCTCGGCAAGCTTTGTTGTGCTATCAATGGAAGCAGCCGATTCTGCGTGACCAGCGTCCTGTAACCAGGAAATTGGCCATCTGTAAAGTACGTGGGCCCCCGTTGCAGCTTTTCGGCTACCTTGGCATCGACCACAGTAGCGATCATATTATTGAGAGTATTGACCAAGATGCTACTTTGGTTGACCAGTGCGTGGTGAACGGCCGAGTCGATCCGATCTTGTAGAGAGTATACGGCCGAATCATCTTGCACCTGAGTCGGCTCCTCCACCTTCTGTTTGCCTTTTGTGTCACCCGAGGAAGATGCCTTGGTATCGTTCAGGCTGAACTTGTACTTTTGGTGCACAGCTCCAGATCTTGTTTGGGTGAAAGATTGCAAATAATTAGCCTGGAGCTCTTCCACCATCTTCTTATATTCGGCTTGCTGTTCAGTCGATAATTGTTCCATCTTCACGGGGACGATGTTGTCCTGCGTGATGCCAGGGCTCTTGGAGTCGACCATCTTGCCGGCTGAGTCTATGCGTCCGAGCCGAGCCGACAAAGAGGGTCCCACTGGGCGTGCCAAGAAGCGTGTTGACGAGAAATCTCTCTCACGCGCTGGCCTAGGAGATCGCTTGACTCCGGTGCAGGGTCCTTCTCGGTGCCTACAACGTACGGGCGTGCCGATTGATTTGATCTGTTAATCAACAAGAAAAACGAGAGAATATGCATTAAGTGTTAGGTTAGATCCCCACGGGATCGGCCAAGGAAATCCATGAATGTATATATATGTTATTCTAAACTATATTTAAGCCAAGTGACTGGAATGGATCGGCTATACTGAGACAGCATCAGCCGCTTGATCCAAATACAGTAAAGAATAACAAATATATGGATTGATAACCTAGCTGATACTGGAAAGCTAACAATGAATAGGCTAGTACTCCGATGAATCTTATGGAAAGATAATATTCCTGAACCAGACGCACAACCCGAAAATCGGCCATCGGCTGTCGGTGAAAGGCCGATTTCTGGCAGCGTCCGACAGAAACACGATCTTAACATAAGAGGCAGTCCCAATATAAATCTAATAATAAGCACATTAAAAGAAACATATTAGGGCAGATATGGCCGGCTGAAACCCCGGCACTGTTTCTAAACAACATAAATCTATCCGAATAGATCACCAGCAGCTCTAAAAACGACTTAATAGTTCAAACATGATGCAACATTAAGTATAAAAAGAACAACCCGATATGTTGCAGCCGATTTACATCTCCCAAGATGGTAGATATCGCATATAAACCAGCCAACCTTCAGATCTAGCCTTATTGGCTGCAAGTTCTTGCTAGAACCAGCCAATGGCGGGATAGATCTAAACATTGATCTAATTTACACGCGCTATATGATAAATAACGCAGTATAAACTTCTGATTCTAATGTATCATTGCGATGGAAGCACTAGAAACAGCAAATCAAACCACTAATGACAAACATTTACCTGGATCTGGGGATCGAAACGATGCAGCCCGTAGCCAAACAAAATGCACATCTAAAGAAAAGGTTGGCGATGCGCCGAAGGTTTGATTGATTGAATGTGTCTATATTTACAAGGGGTCTCGAGTCCTATTTATACCCAAGATACAAATATCTGTAAAGACCCTGGACTCTATCTAAACTACTATTTAAAACACCACATTATCCCTAGCGGGACCCATACTATGTTAGAACTAACAGTCTAACAAATCTCTAGATTACAGATACAATTGCCGTTATAGGACTCTATCCATAAGTGGTAATATCATTTAACGCGCAATTAGCAACCGAATCTTCTATTTATCTTCAAGTTTCTGCATTAGAAACGGTTTCATCTCTTTCGGACCTAGAATCGGCTATCGGCTGCCCCCGTTCGATCCATCCTCAACCGATTGGCCTCGCAGCCGATCACTCCTTTGGCCGATGTGATTCCTGTCTTCAGTCGATCCGATTCCGCTTCGCCTTTGCGGACTTAGGAACTAAATTACCAAATTTTAGTGTTAACGGTTTGAAAAAAGTGCCACTAATTACTAGTCAGCAGGAGTGAGTTCTCAGCTTGTCAAGTTTGTCAATATTAATTGTGCAGTTCGAGAAAAGTAAGCACTTGAGTCCATGAAATCCGGTCAGGGTCAGAACAAGAAGGACTAGCCAGTTTAGTTTGGTTTGTGAAGTCGTAGAACACCAAGGTTGAATCCAGTCAGTTTGGTTGTACAAGTTTGATCAACCAGTCGTTGCACAGGTTTGGTCAGTCAAGCAATCAGGGTGAGCTAGAAGAAACTGTAGAGGTTAGCAAGCCAACCCAATCTCACCCTACCTTTTTCTTTCTAGCCCCGAATCTCGGGACAAGATTCTTGTAAGGGGGGGTAGGTTTGTCAGACCCGATTTTTGTCGGGATTAAAAATCATTTAATAAATTATTTCCTAGAAAATAAATAAAAAGAAAAGCAAAGTATATCAAGTGAAATTATAAAGAAAATTAAATTTTCCATTAAAAATCATGGCTGGAAATATTTTTGGAATATTTTCCATGCCCTAAAGATCATTTATGGATTAATTCAAATGAAAAACCAATTAAAAACCCTCCTTTTGTTCTGGGCCGGAAACAGTCCAAAAAGTCCGCCTTTGCCCCTTTCGACCCAGCCCGACCGACGTCGCCGTCTCTCTTCCCCTCGGCTCAGTCTAGCTGCGGCCTGTCTCCCTCCCGCGCCGCACAAAGTCCGCATTGCCTCCCTCCCTCTCCGAGCCGCTAACATGTGGGCCCCACCCGTCAGCCTTTGTCCTCTCTCCCCGAACTGCCGACAGGTGGGCCCTACCTGTCGGGGTCGCCCATGCTGCGCCCGGCGGACCGAGCCGCCACTGCCATGCGCGCCGCCGCGCCTCGCCTCTTCCGCGCCGCCCCGAGCCACGTCGGGCCCATGCCGAGCCCGCACGCTCCTCCCGCGCCCCGTGCCGCCGTTCCGTGCCCCGCAAGCGGTCGGTATTGGATCCAAACCACCGCCACCGCTTTTCTCTCCCTATCCCCGTTTCCGATTACGCCGGCGGAGAGTTCGGTCGTATCCCGTGCCCGAACCGGCCTCCAAAACCCCCTATAAAACTCCCCGTGTCGTCCGTCGCGTTTCCTCCTTTCCCGCCCGATCGTGCTTTGCCCTAATTCGACTTAGCGCCGCTGCTCGCCGCCGTCTCCTCCATCTTCGGTGAGTCGTTCTACTCCCTCCTTTTTTACTTCCCGCGCGCAAGCCGAACCCGTGTCGCCCATCGTCGTCGTGTGGTCCCGAGCCGCTGCACCGTCCCACGCCATTTCCTGTGCATCACACCGCCGTTCGCCGCCGCTTCCCGTGTCGTCGGTGAGCCGGCCGGCCACCGGGCGGCCATGGCCGGCCAAGCCGAATCTCGACCGCCGCCGCCACAAACCCTAACCCTAGTCGCGCTGCCAGCCGTTCGATCTACCGCGCGATAGATCGGGGCCGCCCGTTCCCGCCCCCATGTCACCGCCGTCCGATTGCATCGTCGTGCCATGGATGGCTGCCACGTGTCACAGCCACCGCCGTCGCAAACCCTAACCATAGCGCCGCTCGGTCGTCCGATCGCGCGCTGCCCTGACCGCTCGGATGCTACCACATGGTGCGCCGCGTGGACAGGTCCCCGTGGGCCGAGTCCACCGTGAACCCGTGCACCGCCACCACCTCGGCTGACGTTATCCCTTGGGTCCGCGGCGTCGGCCCTTGCTTGCGTCGGCGGCGTCGGCCTTGCACGCTCACGTCGGCATTCGGCTGCGACGTCATCCGTCTTTGTGCGCTAACGTCGGCCCTTGTTTGCGCGTCACCCGAAGCCTTTTCCTTTGTAAAAATAATTAAATATTACGCAATAAAATCGTTTTAATTTCCATAATTTATTTAAATGATCCAAAACTTCTAAAATTCATATCTAATTCGTACGAACTCCAAATTGGACCATTCAAATTGCAAAATTCATCTAAACTTGAGATCTACATGTTTGTTTACTTTTTATATACTATTATTTGGTTTTTATTAGGGTTTTTACTCGTTTTGTGTGCCAGCGTGTAGATTCCGTCATTTCCAGACTTCGCGCTCGCGAGGAAAAGAGTCCAGAAGTCCGTTTGAAGACGCAAGGCAAGTCACACTTCCCTTGAAGAATATTGATCCTATTTTTATAAATGTTTTACGTCTGCAAATAAAATTGCATTGCTTTGCTAATTACATGAAATGATGGATTACCTATATGCTTGTTTGAGCCTTATTTACTTGTTATCCGTCCTTTGTTAACCTTGGGTGTTAATTTGACTAGCTTTAGTCACTGATGTTGATTTTAGCTAGAATTATATGCTTAGCCATGCTTAATTACCACTAGCTCACTAAATGGGATAATTACACTATTTTTTTTAGTCTCTGATGAGCTGCAAGCTCGATACACCTGACTATGTCTTATTGGTCATAAGAATCTCAACTAAAATGTGACTTAATGGTGGGCTATGGGTGCATGGTTTTGATGGTCGCAGCCATGGCGATTAAGGACCTGTTCATGGGAAACCTTGAAAGACATACCGTGCAAACCACAAGCCAGAATGGGCAACGGCTGGATCCGTAGTATAGCTTTCCTCTAGCCGACGTACCCTAGTGAGGGTGGGTGTGATGGAGTTGGGTCGCCCGGTTTTACGGGTTGATCGGCTACCGGATTCACCGTGGCACACAGGGGGGCTACCCATTACCCTTAGGGGAGTGGGGGCGAAACCTTGGTGTGGTATCGCTTGGTTAGGGGGAGTTATGCGAAAGGTCTTGTCATGATTTCCCCCTTTGTAGTATCGCGGTGATACTTCGGGGCATGGTAACATGTGTGGAATCGTGTCTTGTGGGTAAAGTTTTGCACCTTTGATCAAAATAAAACTATTCGAATAGCTATGCCCGCGGTTATGGGCGATTGAGCAGATTCACTATGATTAGTCTCACTACTGAATAATTTGATTTAATGGAACTGGTTTAGTTCAGGTGGAATGGTTGGGCCTATTCAACGTGGAGATAACGTTGTTCAGTGGAAGATTAATATTGCCTTAATTAATCAACTGTTTTACTATTTTTAAATAATTAAATGTTTGTAAACCGTATTTATGCAAAATAGCCCCAAGCCACTTTTGTCTCCCCTTGCACGTCTGCATTTCTCGGTGTGGCTTGTTGAGTCGGTGGTTGTACTCAGCCGTGCAATTTTTCTCCTTTCAGAAGTGTAGTGCTTCTGAGTTGAAGATGGAGTTAGAAGACCAAGGCTCAGACCCCAGTTGAGTTTGCCTATGGAGTGGAGCTGAAGCCCCGCTAGTGTCGTCTTTCTTTTCCGCTACAGTTTCTGGGTGTGAGGACTAAGTGCCTCTTCAGTAAGTATTTTTATTTTACGTTTTGTTTTTACGTTTGGATCTGTGTATTAATTTATCATTTTGTGTACCCTGGTTGATCCCACGTGTGCATTAATCCCACGTGGCACTGCCATGTTTAGCCCCGGTTGGTGTTACCAACCAGGGACTAAAGGTAAATCTTTAGTCTCGGCTATTTCAACTGGGATTAATGGTAGACATTTTTAGTCTCACTTTCGTTGTCCCGGTTTGTAATTCGAGACTAAAGGGTTGGCAAACCGGTATATTGGGTTTTCCCCAGTAGTGAGTAAATCTAACTTTCAAATGTTGTTATAGTGAATCGACAGTATAATTATATTGTAAATTATAGTGTAATTACATTGCAACTACATTATAACCTCTGTATAATTTATGCATGGAATTATAACTCTTAAGTACTTTTATATACTCCCTCCATTTCTCGCTTTTAGTTCTTCCTAGTCATCTAACTTTTATCAAGTTTAAAAAACACAGTAGCATTTTTAACACTAAACAAATATATTATTAAAATATATTCAATGCTAAGATTTAATGAAACTAATTTGATGTTTATATGTTGCTAATTTTTTTAGAAACTTGGGCGTTAACTAGAAAAAAATCAAAACGACTTATAATATGAAATGGAGGAAATGGAGGGAGTAAGTTATCTAAAAGTTGTAATATAGTTATAGTATGAGTTACAATTTAATTATATTACAATATACTATACTGTAGTTACGTTTGAAAGTTTTCTATAAAAAACTTCTTGCAGCAGTTTATAGATAGTCCCTAAACCTATACTATATAGAAAAAAGTATCTTTTCAAAGGATTTTGACGAATATTGTTTTTTAACTCACTTAACAAAAAGGTTATTAGTAGGTAAAAATAATACAAAACAAAAATATATTAAGAGCGGAAGCACGTATGAAAAGAAAAACGAAGAAAATATTAATTACAGATGTTTAAGATTTTAATGCCTGTTTTATGTCAAAGATTGGAGGGTATTTGGTGAGAAAAATTAGTTCAACCGTTAATGACAGAGTTACACGCTTACACTAGCGATGAAAACGAACGGGAGTGGACGAAAAAAACCCCATTTCTACTTTTATTTTTATATTTTTTACGAAAATAGGGTCGGGTTCGGAAAATCAAGGTTCAAAAACAAAATCAGGATAATACGGGTATACGGAAACGAACAAATACGACCGAAAAATCAACAAAAACGATCGGAAATCGGAAACTTAAGCCGGAGCCGGAATAACGTACTTTTTTATACTCAATCACAATTACACATCTTTGTCAACGAAAAACAGGTAGAGCATGAATTCAGAGATTCAGATCCATATAAAAATAGTTTAGTATTATTTGTCCACATACTACTACTGTCATATACTCACATAACACACTTAGTTCATATCACAACTAACAAATTAAAATGAGTTGTCATGTACACAACATAGTACATCACAGCTCTGCGACATCATCCATCTCATCAGGATCACTTGCACTATCATATTCCTACATATAGTTAACACAAGTTTATTAATGATTAGTGCAGCATCAGCATCATCTATATCTACATGCCTGGAATCCGGATAAAATACGATAAAAATATGAAAACATTCCGACTAAATATGGAATTCCGAAAATATTGACGAAAAAACACCGTTTCTACTTCTGTCCGTATTCCGACAACCTCAGTCCTAAATTCCGAACCGTTTTCGGATTTTTCTGAAAATACGAAAACGATCGAGTCAAATGTAGAAAAATAGATGGTTCAGACGGGAAAAAATTTTGTCCATTTTTCACCCTAGCTTACACTGAGTTCTAGAAATAAAGCTTAAAATAGACATTAGTCAATGTCCTTTATAAGAGCACTTCAAATATTCTTAGGTGCAGAAGGTGTCGAAACTTGGTTTCGGCAATGTAATTTCTGGGGTCGCAGTCAAGATCGCCAAGCACAATGGGTTAGAAGGAAAAGAAGGTTTAGACAGGTTCAGCCCTCTCGTGAGGTAATACCCTACTCCTGTTTCGGTGGATTTGATCCGCCGAGTGTATTTATTGATCATGTGATCTAAGGCTCAAAACTCAAAGCTGATCTCCTATCGGAATTTCTGATATCCCTCAAGGGACGCCCCTTATCTCCCTTATATAGTCTTGGGAGGTGGGTTTACAGATCGGAAACCGTATCCTACTCTAAGTCGGTTTCCTCAATCTTACCAAACTATGACTATGGGTCGTTGCCTTATCTCAATCGGCAACGTAACACCCAAGTCATGTTTGGTTTACAGATATAGCAGGCGCAATCTATCCCTACCTCCAGTCGGATAAGCTTGCCATGTAGATACCCGATTGCCATAATCTCCACAGTAGCCCCCGAGTCCTTTTCAGTCGACGAGACAACTCAACTTCAAACCAAAACAGCACTCAGCCAAAAAACTTCTTTGGCCGAGTGCTCCTGGCGCCGAGTGATTCCATCATCTCTGCCTGAACCTTCCCGAGTGGCTCCAAATACTGTGAAGGGCTGGAAAATATCTAAAAAATTCTCAAAAATAAATATCTAGGTGCATCTCCTGATGCACCTAATTAGGTGTAGCCCCGACTATATGGTTAGTCAAAACCAGACTAAACGTATAGTCAAGAACTATAAAAAATCATTCTCATGTAGATGCTTAGCTCATGCTAAAGCAACCTCATCACTCGGCAAGCTCGTGCTTATCCGAGTGAATTTGCCCGAGTCATCTCAGAACAAATAACTCAATCAACCCTCGTGGGTGAAAAGCACTCGGTAAGCTCATGCTTATCCGAGTAGGTCTGCCCGAGTCATCTCAGAACAAATATTTTAATCGTCCCTCATGGGAAACGAGTTTTTCAATCGTATGAAAAATATGACCAAGTTATTAAATAGCTCTTGCCATAATACTGGTCTTAATCTATAAAGATCTTCACCGAGGTGGAAAAATAGCATTGATATAATCACTTAATCAAATGCTAAAGAACCAAACAGCCCCTGTCATCAAGGCGGCTATAAAAAGCTTAGCTGTTGGTCACCTCCCAAGTTGCATCGTGCCAGCTTCTTATGAAGTCAAGCAAACCGCGGTATGAAAGGATTTCCAAAGGCATAGGGCATTCGGACACATGCATATTGCCAAGGCAAATCTGCTTAAGCTCATCCGCTTAAGTCCCTAAGGACACGCGTCGGGCCACACCTTAGCTGGGCCGCAGATTCTCTCATGGGCTCGGCCCAATCAAAAGAAAACCTAGCGAAACCCTCAAATCTTTCTATAAAGCCTTGAGGTCATCCCCGCCACTTCGTCTTCCCAAAATTTCCTCTTTTCGTAGCGCTGTTCACCGGCTCCCTGCGGAAAACCCTAGACTCGCGCGCACTCAAATCCATCCACCCAGGAGCTCGCTTCTTGCCACCGCAGCCAATCTCCCAAGATCCCTTGTTCAAATCCCCATCCTTTCCGACCAGATCCACTTCCCACCCAAACCACACTCATGGCGGATGAAAAGAGAATCCCCTTTGACCAATGGGCCACATCGGATGTGAGGGAATCTACCCTCAAGGAGATGGTGAAGCACGGCATGCTTCCCCCCAAGGAGATCGTGGGCTGGCGCCCGGCGGCGGGTGAAGATTTCCCAACCCCGAACACCAGTGAGCTTGTTGTGTTTACATCTTTTTTTTATTGTGGGTTCAGCCTCCCCACTTCTGAATTCTTCCGGGGGCTTTTGGATTACTATGGTCTCCAGCTTTATCATCTGAATCCCAACTCTATGCTTCACATCACTCTTTTCATCCATGTATGTGAAGCTTTCCTTGGCATCCTCCCCCACTTCCAACTCTTTCGCCGCATGTTTTACCTTAAACCACATCCGAATAAGGACCACCCATGCGTCGTTGGTGGGGCGGGTTTTCAACTCCGCGGATCTCTCCGCAAGGAGTACTTCTCTCTTCCCTTGAAATCTTCCAACAAGGGATGGCATGCAGGCTGGTTCTACATCAGCAATCTCGAACCCAGCCTGCCGGCCTTTGTCGGCCTTCCCCCTGTACCTAGCAAAACTTGGAGCACTGTTCCAGTGGCTCAAGATTGGGACGAGGCCAACAAACTGCTCGCAAAGATCCTGGCGATGAAGCAGAAGGGTCTTCGCGGTGAGCAGATCACTCGGCACTTCATCAGGTGCCAACTGGCTCCAATCAAAGAGCGGTCAAAGCCGGCCTTCGAGTACGAAGGCGGGAAGGACCCCAATCGGGAAGATCAAGATCCACTCAGCTACGAAATCCTGAAGATCTGGATGTACAAGATCTTCTCGACTGGAATTGCAGTCGAGCGCGCCCTCATACTGCCAGTTCTTCCCTTCAGCGTCCATCGGCCTCCTCCTCCGGTAAGCCGACTGACTTCTTCGCATTGTCTTGCAACCTCGATGTCATGCCTCTTAATACTGTGAAAATTTCTCTTGCAGGAAAATGCTTCTGTTGTCTCAAAACCGTACAAGGTGCCTCACGATGACGTGCCGCTTCGCCCTGCCAAGAAGCCGACTGGCGGTATAAAGATTCAAAGCGATCCAGTCGGGAAGCGGGCAGCCCCGAGTGAGGACACCAACAAGCGGGCGAGCAAAAGGAGGCTCGTCATTGACGACTCGGACGATGACGTCCCGACTCCTCCAGTCGAGACTCCTCCTCCAAGGCCATCGCCGAATGCAGCGCCAAAGATCCGCCGGTCGTCGTGTACGCTTCATGGCGAAGTCGAACTTTTCGTTGAAAACTTTCTTTGTCTTCATTCCAGCTGTATTCGTTGTTGCAGGAGGCCCCGGGACATAGATCCGCCGGGAAGGGTGAGGAGCCTACTCAAGCTGCTTGCTCCCGAGGCATCCAAGCCTGCGGAGCCAAGGCCCCGAGGCCTGCTCCCGAGCGAGAGTGCTCTGGGCAGAAAACCCTCGCCTCCCAAGAAGGATGTCCCGAGGAAAGAGCCCCCGACCGCCAGCCGGGACGTCCCAACTGGAAGCCAGTCGGCAGCGGGGAAACCACAGGCGGCGGCTTGGTCAGCTCCGACTGAGGATCAGTCGGCGAAAAGCCAGAAGAAGGAGGCCAGCCGGGCTGCTCCACCCAAGAGTACAGCCGCTGAAGCTGGTAAGTGTTGAATCAAAGTCTTGTCTTTACTCTCTAGTTTGAATCTTTTGCGTCTTCATCCGTTCTTCCTAATCTGTCAGCCACAGTGGAGGATATCCCCAGGTTACAGTCTTCTGAAACCTGGGTTCCCCCGATCAAGATCGAGTGGCGAGACTCGGAAGGGCAGAGGCAGGGCATCATCTTGGACAAGCAAGCCGAGAGCGAAGAAAGGGATGCCCTTGTCAACAGCTTAAACGAAGCGACTCGGCTACTCAACGTAAGCCTTAGTCTTTTTCTCTTATTGTATTATCATCTCTTTCCAGTCGGTCACTCTTCGGATTTTGCACGCAGAAGGAGTATTGTTGTTCCATGGCAAAGTCCGAGGTGCTGGAGAAGCTGGTTCCTCACCTGAACTCTTTGGAGGACGTCCAGCGAAAGCTGAAAACCACTCAGGAGGAAGCCGCGTCGAGGGAGGTGGCTCTGAGGAAGGAAATAGCCGAGCTCCGGGAGGAGAACCTTGACCTCCGCGGTTCAGTCAGGAGTAAGTCCACTCTTCTCAATTTCTTTATGGCTCTCATGTTGATCCCGGTTACTCATAACCTTCTTTGCTTGTAGAAAATTCGTCG
The DNA here is from genome assembly GCA_019925245.2 of Oryza australiensis. Classification (NCBI taxonomy): domain Eukaryota; kingdom Viridiplantae; phylum Streptophyta; class Magnoliopsida; order Poales; family Poaceae; genus Oryza; species Oryza australiensis. The sequence continues at coordinate 4,061,769 of JAIFGZ020000436.1, forward strand.
GAGGTCCAGTCGCTCCAGGTCCAGCTGGAGGCAGTCAGTCTCGACAAGGCCGAATTGGAGGCCGAGTTTGAAGGTAAGCTTCTTCGAAGTAACATTCTTTGTGCCGCTTTATTTTCGAGTACTCTACGTGATCAGATTCTTTTTGGCAGCTTACAAAGTCAAGACCCGAGCTCAATATGACGTCTTGCTCGAGCGGGTCAAACGAGTCGGAGCGGTCCGCGAAGAGGTTGCCAACGCAGCAACGCCGATCTTGCTGTCCTTGTTTCATCAGGGGGTCGGGGCCAGTTCGCTAGAGCCACTGGAAATCTTTGACAAGCTGCGGAGGGCCCCTGACCAATATTTGGCGAACATCACCGAGGCCGCCAACATGGGGGCTGGTCTGGCTCTTGCGCAGACCAAGTCTCTCTACCCCCGAGTGGATATCAACTCGGTGGGAGAGGGCTTCGCTGACGGGACCTCGGATGAGCAGGCCCTGGACATGCTGAGTGAAGCGCAGGAGTCGGCAAAGAAGATTTCTGTCGATGTAGTGAATAACTTCCGGATTTGATTTGTCTTATGAACATTGTCTTGTAGATATTGTATGATTGTGATGCTCTGATGCAGACTTGTGAATATTTAGTTTATTTATGTTAATGCCTTGATCCGAGTTTTTGTGTGAAACTTCTTAAGTAATTTTCGTCCGAATGTCATCGAGCCTAGGCTCGATTAGGCCATCCGAAAACTCTCAGTCCTTAAACACTGAACTCGAATCGAGGAATATTAAACAATGATAAACCAAATCGTGCACAAAAGTTGATGAGGAAAACTATGCTTTACCGACATATGTACACGACTGCGACTCAAGAAGTCATCTTGCTTGAGGTTGGCAGTCAAGAAAAACATGAAACTTTAGTCAATTTAAGCATAAAATCGTCGAAGATGCTCGATGTTCCAGGAGTTCTCCACCATAGATCTGTGTTCACGCTTTAGTCGGTATGCACCGGGCCGAGTCACCTCAGCGATTATGTACGGTCCTTCCCATAAGGGGGATAACTTGTGACGGTCTTTGGTGGTTTGAATCTTGCGTAGAACCAAGTCGCCAACGATGAAAGCTCGTGCTCGAACGTTGCGACTGTGGTATCGTCTGAGCCCTTGAAGATATTTCACCGATTGGATGAGGGCTGCCTCTCGGGCCTCTTCCAGTCGGGTGAGGTCGTTCACTCGGTCGGGGTCGTAGCGTTCATCGTTGAAACTACGGACTCGGAGGGATCCGTGCTCCATCTCATTTGGCAACATGGCTTCTGCGCCATAGACCAGAAAGAAGGGAGTTTGGCCGGTAGCCCTACTGGGTGTGGTCCGCAGAGACCATAGAACCGAGGGAAGCTCTTGAACCCACTTGCCTGCATAAGGGCTTAGACGATCGAACACGCGGGCCTTGATGCCTTGAAGGACCATGTCGTTGGCCCGTTCAACTTGTCCGTTGCTTTTGGGATGTGCGACTGATGCATAACAGATCTTGATTCCGAAGTCTTCGCAGAATTCCTTGAAGATGCCTCCCGTGAATTGAGTCCCGTTATCGGTTATGATCCTGTTTGGAACGCCGAAGCGGTGCACGATGTTGAGGAAAAAATACCGTGCCTTGTCAGCGGTAATTGTGGCGACCGGCTTGGCCTCAATCCACTTGGAGAACTTGTCGATGGCGACGAATAGGTGTGTAAATCCTCCTGGAGCTTTCTTAAAGGGGCCGACCATGTTTAAGCCCCATACCGCGAACGGCCAGGATAGTGGGATTGTCTGTAGCTCCTGGGCTGGGACATGGCTCTGTCGGGCGAAAAATTGGCAACCTTCACAGGTTCGTACGACTTTGTCCGCGTCGGAGACCGCGGTAAGACAGAAAAAACCCTGTCTGTAGGCTTTGCCCACCAGAGTGCGTGCTGCCGCGTGGCTTCCGCATATGCCCGAGTGGATGTCTTGGAGTAGCTATCTCCCTTCCTTGGGTGTAATGCATCTCATTAGGGTTCTGGAGGGGCTTCTCTTTTACAAATCGGAGTCAACCATGACATATGCTTGGGCAACGACGTCGGACGCATTCTGCCTCATACCGGTCTTCTGGCAGCTCTTGCTGAGTTAAGAATTTGATGAGTGGCGTCCTCCAGTCGGCATCAGTCATGGCGACTTCATTTGTAGCTTGTTCGTTGGAAGTTGTCTTCGCCATGATGGTTGGCTCATAAAGGTGCTCGACAAAGACGTCTGTTGGGACTGCTTCACGCTTGGACCCAAACTGCGCCAACTCGTCAGCTGCTTCGTTGTTGTATTTCAAGACATGGGACAGTTCGAGACCGTCAAACTTGTCTTCAAGTTTGCGGACCTCTTGTCGGTAGGCCTCCATGGTGTCGTTTAGACAGGACCAGTCCTTCATTACTTGGTTGACAACCAGCTGGGAGTCCCCTTTCACGATGAGCCGACGTATCCCGAGTGAAACTGCGAGCCGCAGTCCATGTAGCAGGGCTTCGTACTCGACGACGTTGTGAGAGGCGGAGAAGTGGAGGTGGAGGACGTATCTTAGCCTTTCCCTAGTCGGGGAGATCAGCACAACTCCTGCTCCCAAGCCGGTGATCCTCTTGGATCCGTCAAAGTGTATGGTCCAGTGTTGGAGGTCTTCCCGAGGTACGTTTTCTTGCTGTTCAGTCCACTCGGCCAGGAAATCCGCCAGGGCTTGTGACTTTATGGACGTCCTCGCCTTAAAAGTCAAGTCCAGGGGCATCAGCTCCAGAGCCCACTTAGCGATGCGCCCAGTTGCCTCCCGGCTGTGGATGACATCGCCAAGTGGAAAGGAGGTGATGACGGTGACCGAGTGACCCTGAAAATAGTGTGTCAATTTTCTCGTGGTTATCAGGACACCATAAAGAAATTTTTGTACCTGAGGGTAGCGAATTTTGGCTCCTGCCAATACTTCGCTAACAAAGTAGATCGGCCTCTGGATTTTCTGAGCCCGTCCCTCTTCTTCGCGCTCGACCGCGAGGACCGTGCTAACCACTTGGTGAGTGGCTGAAACGTATAGCAGCAGAGGCTCCTGGGGCCGAGGCGAGGCCAGAACAGGCGGCGTTGTAAGGAATTCTTTGAAATCCTCAAAGGCCTTGTTGGCTTCCGCGGTCCACTAGAAGTCGTCTGTTTTCTTTAGCAATCTGAAGAAGGGCATGCCTCGTTCGCCGAGTCAGGAGATGAAACGGCTTAGCACCGCCATGCAGCCGGTAAGCTTCTGGACATCCTTCTGGTTACTCGGGGGCTTCATGCTCAAGATGGCGTTGATCTTCTCTGGATTGGCTTCAATGCCACGATGTGACACCATGAAGCGAGCAGTTTGCCTGATGGGACGCCGAAAGTGCACTTCTCCGGGTTCAACTTCATTCTGAAGGCCCGGATGTTTGCAAAGGTTTCTTCTAGGTCAGCGATCAGGTCTTCTTTCTGCTTGGTCTTGATGACTACATCGTCGACATAAGCTTCTACGTTCTTGCCGATCTGCGTCTGGAAACATCTCTGGATCATGCGTTGGTATGTGGCGCCGGCGTTCTTCAGGCCAAAAGGCATGGTGATGTAGATAGGCCCCAAACGGCGTGATGAACGATGTCTTCAGGCAGTCGAATTCTTTCAAGCTGATCTGGTGATAGCCCGAGTAACAGTCCAAGAAACTCAGGAGTTGGCAGCCGGCTGTTGAGTCTACGACTTGGTCGATGCGAGGCAACTCGAATGGATCTTTGGGACAGGCTTTGTTGAGGTCGGTATAGTCAACGCACATGCGCCATTGTCCCGTCTTCTTGCGGACCAGGACTGGGTGGGCTAACCAGTCGGGATGTAGGACTTCTTTGATGAAGCCGGCAGTCAACAGTTTTGTGAGCTCTTCCTTGATAGCGTCTTTTCGATCACCTCCCTAGGAATTCCAGGCATATCAGATGGTTTCCAAGCAAAAACATCTTTATTATTTTGGAGGAAGGTGACGAGCGCGCTTTCTTATTTGGGATCTAGTTCAGCGCCGATTACAGCAGTTTTCGAGGGATCCAATGGATCAAGGGAGATCTTCTTGGTCTTGGCGTCACCGGATCCCGATTTGGCTATCTTCTTCGTGGGGACTTCGCCCTGCGCGAAGTCGATGCAGCCAACCGGACTTCTTGCTGGCCACGCAATCTCTCGCGAGATTGGGCCATGTCGCAGCTCTCCTTGTCGCAGTGAAGGCTTGCTTCACACATCGTGCGAAGAGTGATGACGCCGTTGGGACCCGGCATCTTCGGGCGAGGTAGGTGCAGTGTGGGATCGCCATGAATTTGGCAAGCGCAGGCCTTCCGATGATGGCGTGGTAGGCCGTTTCGAAGTCGGCTACCTCGAAAGTGACGTTCTCGGTTCGAAAGTTCTCTCGACCCCCGAAGGTGACCGGGAGGGCGATGTGCCCGAGTGGTGTAGAAGATAGCCCCGGGATGACTCCATGGAGGGGTGAGCTTGCCTTCAATTCGCCCTCGGAATCGCATCTCGTCCATGGTCTTGGCAAACGAGAATATTGAGGGCGCTGCCCTCATCGATGAGGACGCGCTTGAGCTTGATGTTGCGGACCACGGGATCCAGGACGAGTGGATAGCGCCCCGGGTGAACCACTCAGTCAGGGTGATCCGAGCGGTCAAAAGTGATGGCCACTTCCGACCATCGCAGGTACTGAGGGACTTCGGGTTGAGCCGCGTTGACCTCTCGGTCGGTTAGCTTCTGTTTCCTCTTGAATTCATAGGCTAGCGGCCCTCCGAAGATGTGATTGAGCTCTCCCACAGGGTCTTGGAAAGGTTCGACATTCTCAGCCGCGTTGTTTTTCTTGGCGCCCGATGGACCAGCCTCATCAGTCGGCTTCTTGTTGAGTTGCGCCACGTACTGCTCAGCGAACTATTTGTAGATGAAGCAGTCCTTAGCCGCATGCTTGTGATTGGGATGATGAGTGCATTGGGCGTTCATGATGGCGTCGTAGGCGGCGACTCGGGGGCGACGTTGAGAATTGGAGGTTGCGGCCACTAGATCTTCAGATCGGCGCTTACGGTCTTTTTGGCCCTGGTTGTTGTTGTTTCCGTTGTCCTTCTTAGGATTTCGGCTTCCTCTCGCCTGTTTGTCTTCCCTCCTGTCGGGCCGGTCTTGACAGGCTGCCTTGATGTCGTCGTTGGATTTGGCGTAGGAGTCTGCCGTCTCGAACATCTCTGTTTCACCGTCTTCGGTGGCTTGCGCCGAACTTCCCGATTAACGGTTCATCACGGACTCCCTTCGGAAGGCGGCGATGATGATGTCATCGGTGATGTTGGGGATCTTGTTGCGCTTCTCGGAGAAACAGCGGATGTAATCCTTCAGAGGCTCGTCCGGCTTCTGGATGACGTTGTATAGATCGAAGTGTGTGCCGGGCCTCTCGAAGGTACCCTGGAAGTTGGCGATGAAGTGGTCCCTTAGCTCACTCCACGAGCCTATTGAGCCTCTTGGCAGGCTCGTGAGCCAGTTTCTGGCCGAGTTAGCAAGGGCCATGGGCAGGTAATTGGCCATTGCCTTGTTGTCGCCGCCTGCTGCGCGGATGGCGAGAGTATACACGGTAAGCCACGACTCGGGGTCAGTCTTGCTGTCGTATTTCTCTATTCCTGTTGGCTTAAAACCATTCGGCCAGTGCACTCGGTGAAGCTCCCAAGTGAATGCCGGCACTCCGTCGTCGTCGCTATCGGGTGATCCCCTCCGATCTTCCTGAGTGCGTCGATCTCGCTCTGGTAGTGGCGATCAAGGACTTCCCGCGAGATCACTCGGCGGGTCTTGTTGGTTGGTTGGGTAGCGGGCTGTTGTTGCGGCGGACTTGGTGGTGGACGGGTGGACGTCTGTGTCTTTTGTCGCGGGAGTTGGCCGTTTGCTCCTGGTACTTCTGTGTGGACTCGCGGCGTGGGCCTCTTGGCCTTGTCGTCGACCGGTCTGGCTCGGGCCTCTTATAGTCTCCTAACCTTAGAGGCGGGAGTCGGCTTTTGTCGGGCGTTTCAGCCACGGACTCAGTCGGCCTTCGTGCCGAGGTGGCGGGATGACCGTTGGCTGTGGCTGCGACGATGGTCTTGATTTTGTCAAGTATTGGAGTCACGTCGGTGGGTGCCGTCTCCATGGCGTGTCCAAGAGCATGAGTGCGGCAACAACGTTCGCGTGGCGTCCGGAAGATGTTGGCGTTGCGGACCCGCGTTTGAAGAATGGCCTCCTGAGCGGATCGTCCAAGTGCGCGTAGATCTTGCTTTCTCTTGTCGGCCTCTTCCCTGCGCTTCTTCTCTCTTTGCCGGCTTGCGCTCTGCTCGATCTTGGCTCGCTCTTCCTCGGCAAGCTGCGGGCCATGGCTGAGTCGGACTCGTCGGCTCGACCATGAGTTATCAAGCACTTCGGCTCGTAGTCCTTGCGGCGGTCGGGAGTCGTCGGCTTCGTTTGGGGGGGATGCCATAGAGGTCGTCAAAGCCGGCGGAGCTGAGGTATTCATTGAGCTCCGAAGATGAGCATGAGCCGAACAGTGGAGGATGACGGCCCGATCTCTCTCGATCTTGGGTAGCTCGGGTCTGGATCGTTCCAGTCCGAGTCAGAGCTTGGTGATGCGGGATCTTCCGAGTGGGTCGACCTCGACTCGGGGGAGAGGAGTTTGCCGTAGATCTCGGCGGCATTTGATAATCCAAACGGCACCGAGAGGTCTTCTTCCGAGTAGATCGTCTCCGTTGGGGAGACGAGAAGATCGCTGTAGATTCTGGCGACGTTCGGTAGTCCGAACGGTGCCGAGTGAAGTCCTTCGTTGGAGAGGGTAGTCCGCATCTTGGACTTGAAGATGTCGTTGTAGATCTTGGTGCTGTTCGAGAGCCCGAACGGCGCCGAGTGGGTCTCTCCTTCCGACTGGTTTGAATCCGAGTCGAAGGAGAGGTCGTCGAAGATGTTGGCGGTGAACTCGCCGAATCCTGAAGGAGATCCCATTACGCTTGTCGGTGAGATTGTTGAAGAAGTCTCGACGCGCTTAACATTTTCAAACGCATGCAAAAAGGATGGTGACATTTTCAAATACAGGACCCGCTTAACCATTTCCAAACACATGCAACCACTCTATTTGACTTATTTCATATTACTCAATCCATCCATCCCGTTTATTAGTTAATTTTATCTCTTAGTATCAGTAGGCATGCAGAGACCGGAGGCGTTGTCACTGGCGCCACGCGTCCAAGCGCACGTGGCAAAGCAGGCACACAGGCCCGCCGCACTGCCACCTGCCGTCCCCCCGGCGATGCCTCCTCCTGTCCTCCCCAGCTTCTTTCTACACTGCTCTTGTAAATATAATAACCTAAGAAGTGTGCAATATGAGAGGCAGAAAAGTTCTTCCTAATACATGTTCAGAAGATATATTTCACAAAGAAAATCGGTCAAATTGCCCATGTTCATTACCTAGTGACAACAATAGATAAGGACCTAGAAAAGGAAACAAATTACAAAGGAAAAATTTAAAACATGACAAAAACATCAGCAAAACCCACGCCACGTAAGCCGTACCTCACTTAATCGCAACTGCAACGTGCCCACTAGTCGTCCGTTTCTATCTAGTTTACCTTGTACTAACCCCCGATCTCCTTCCCGTAAATCTCTCTCGCCCTCTGCTCCTTAATTTTTATGGCTCAGACACTTTTTTAAAATCTCACTTATGTCCATACTTAGATATTCTTTGTAATAACAAAAATGGATGAGCGCCAACATAAACTTTTTTGCTAGAGCCCTTGAATCATCAATCAGGGAACATGGTCGTGTTGATTTTGTTGGCCAGGTTTTCTTTTTTTATTTACACGATGAAATCGGAGTTAGCGTGAAATTAATTTGAGCAGTTAGATTATTTTTTTTCATAATTTGAAATTCTTTAAAATGGGCTTCGATTATTTAATATCTTGGCCCATTTTTATTTATTCAGATGTTCCTACGTATCATCTTTACAAAGTGTTAATTAATGCAAATTAACCAAGGATAAAATGTCAAATTATTAAATTTCTAAAAAAAGAGAGAACAAAAAAGAACGGAAGGTTAAAAAGGGCATCGCGACCCTTGTGGAGGTCGATCCCTCCATCCCCATGGTCGGCGTGCTCGGCGGTTTCCAAACCCTAGCAACCTCACGCCGCCACCTCCCTCACTGCTGTCGCCGCCGGCCGCCCTCAACTGCAGGCTGCTGATGCTTTCGCCTGCATCGGCCACCATCCCCTGTCTCTAGTGTTGCTCATTGCGCAGATCCTCCTTCGGAAGGGGGAAAGGGAAGAAGGGGGACATTGGGGATTTCTCTGGGTTTTGTCAGATCCTCCTTCGATTTGTGCTTCTTGCTGCTAGGGTAAGCTCTTAGACATCAATAGTTGAAATCTGTTCTTGCAACCTATGAGCTGATATATTATTTCGAAACCTAGGATTTATTCATGGGGAATCAGCACTCTTTGGTCCAAATGAAAGTTGTAGAGTTTTCTCTAAGCTTTCCGTAGAGTATTAGAACTTAACTTTTGGTCAAGTGGTTTGGGAGAAAAGCCCCTGGGAGTGCTGATGTTTAGAATTTGACGACCACCTGTTGCAGTTTCAGTCTTTCCCTTATAATGGCTATGTGGGCTCACAACTAGAAAGTCTTCACAGAACCAATGTTCCAGGAATTTTTATGTAGATGTCCGCAAAGTTATTGTTTGCAACAAGAATGGGGTGGTTATGTGCTTGTGAAGCAACTGTCCTGTTTTGGATAGAACAGCCATCATCGGTCAAAACTAGAGTTTCTTTTAGCAAACTAGGGACAATGGCTAATAAGGCATAGTTAGCAAACTTATATTAGTCTATTACCTCAAAAGTATTTTACTATCGACAGAGTGTTAAGTGATGATTTTGATAGTAGGGCTCTAGTAGGTTGCACGTAGCACGATGTTTTACGCTTTGGTTGTCATCCTGTCCTGTTTTGAGTTGTTTTTTAATGTTATTTGATGAATGCTCAGGTCGTGGTGTGAATCAAGGAGTGGAAACCTCCACTCATTACTCATCTTCACACGGTTAAGGCAAGTATATGGCTAAGCAGTAAATGGGTGGTGATTATAAATTATAATGTCACAAGATGTCGCCTCTTGTTCTTTCTGTATCATTAATGCTTCTTATGGAGTTATGGAAATGTTAAGGTGATATGATAACGGTTACATTGTGAAAATGGATTAAGTCACATTTATTGTTAAATGCATTTGCATTATATACACCCATGTAATGAAAGAAGACCCACCTTGTGTGCGCATGGGCGTACTTCTGTAGGTCTCCACGAGATGTGGAGGATGAGAGGGTGGATGTCGACGGGCATTCACCGAGCAATGCTGGTATTTATGCAATGACATGACAAATGAGCATGTAGTTAGCTATGCATTGCATTTGGATTATGATAAATGTGAAACATGGCAATGGAATAGTTCCTATGTGATGTTTACTATTTATTTCATATACTTTGCTGAGTCTTGCACTCATGCTTGTTGTTTTGATGATTTTCCTTAGGTAATAATTGAAGCCGACATGCATGGGGAACAGTTGTAGCTCCATATGACACCACTATATATCACTTGCGCAACCTTATCACTACTTTAAATGCTTAGTTAATATTTAAGATTATTCACCGGATTATTTGCTCCACGCTCTTCTAAAAAAAATTCTTCTATTACATTGTTTAGACAACATGTTGTTAGCTATTTGTTAAGTTTATTTCTCAAAATATTTGATTTACCTCTATATTTGAGTAGATAATCTGCAACAACAATCTACTCAATAATCTAAATCAAAACAGAGCTTAAGTGTTGGTATCTTTTGAGCCTTGGCTGTAAGTGAAACAGTAAGGATGGTTGGTCAGTCATGGTTATGTGTGTATGGTTGCTATACCTGTGAGCTTGTTTTAATCTTATGTTGAAATGATTATTTGGTTATCCTTTTCTCTCCAATGTCCTTTTTGCAAGGGAGGTGCTGCCAAAATTTTTTAATTTTTTGTAGTATATTCATGTGTGTGCTGTTGGTAGGATTTAGGCTCTTGGCGGGGGGCTAGGGTGTTACAATTCTTGATTTGGCAATATGGGATCAGAGCCCCACAATCTTCCTGAATCTTTGCCCTCAATTCGTATTCCATGTTTTGACCCAGGAGTGAGCGATCGATCTAGGTGGATCAGGAGATGATGGAGGAGGACAGCATCATCAGCAACGGTGGCGGGGAGGAGGAGGTGGTGGTTGCGAACGGCGGCAACAGCGGAGGGGTAGGGGGGACGGCAAGGAGCGGCGGCGGGGGAGGGGGGAAGGTGGTGCAGGTGCTGCAGCGGAACTTCGGCGAGGTGCAGGGGATCCTGGAGCAGAACCGTGTGCTAATCCAGGAGATCAGCCAGAACCATGAGGCCCGCGACGCCGACGGCCTCACCCGCAACGTCGCCCTCATCCGAGAGCTCAACACCAACATTGCCCGTGTCGTCGACCTGTACGCTAATCTCTCCGGCTCCTTCTCCCGCTCCATCACCGCTGCCACCAGTGCCAACAACACCAATACCACCAACAGCTCCTCCCCCTCCGCTGCTGCCGCAGCCAAGGCAAGCAAGCGGCCCCGCGCCACTGACGCCGAGTAGAGCACCTACAACTCGGGCGATTCGATTTCTTTTCCTTCTCCCCATTTCTTATTTTTTTTCTGTCTAGAATTTTAGATTTACTGAGCAGCAGGAGGACAGGAGGTACATTTGGGAATCCTGCTAACTCTTTCTCTTTTTCGTTTTTTTTTCTCTCGATGTAATTCAGCTCTGAGATGGACATGGACAACAGTAAACACCCTCTTTGCAGAGATCAAAGAAAGATGCAGATATGATAGACTGATGTATCCACTGTAATGCCAGCACCCCTCTTTGTAGTGAGAATGCTAGGGAATTTTCCGACCGTACCATTGGAAATGGTCGATGGTTTTTCTGACGAAGTATTCTGATTTTATTCGTAATTTACACACAGTTCGTTATATCAGAAGTGTAACCTGGAAACAGACATATCTATTATTTTGTCATATAATTCTCTTGCAGCAACACGTCGCTCTCAACAAAAGGCTTGTTCAGCAACACGGAAATTTCTTTCTACTGAGATTATTATTCTGTCCTGAACTAGACCAAAGTGACTACTAGTATGACTTTTTCTTTCTTTTCTTTCCAAAACGGGCCAAAGTGCCAAATGCTGTTTTTGGATTGATCGCAAAAAAAAAAAAACCCGGCAAGTTTCATATATGATGACGATCGATATGATATTCTAATGCAAGCGTACGTGCTACTCGCCACTGATCAGAGAGTGCATTTGCAAATTGCAATTATCTCAGTTTCTCCGCAATCGCATTTAGAAATCAGAACTTTTGGAACGGAACTATCTGAGCAGTACATACATAAAAACATGGCAGATAGCAACAAGAAAATCAGAATAGTATGTTTATTTATGTTATAAATTAACTTCACATACAACTATTGTCGAAGATTCAAAGCAAGGGGTCACTGGTTAAAATACATTATGACAGTGGCGTAGCGTTGACGCTGACCATGTACGAGGTTAAGGTTAAGGTTTAAGGGATATTTGGTTTGCTACCATTTTCAGCCATAACAAAATTTTAGCATTTTAGTACAGTAACCAACAGAACATCAAGCATTGTCTCAACACCAAAATTGTTTACTTCTAAAAACTTTCTCGCTCAACACCGTACAAAAAGTTCAGTAAATGCATCAAACCAAACACGCCATTTGTTTCGTTCTTATGGGTTGCCAATACATTGTGGTAATTTTCATTAATTCCAGAGGAAACGGTATATCGCTAAATAAAAAAGAACCTCTATTGATCCATTTCCACTTCTATATCATCGTGACAACATAATAAAGCTTTTATACCATTAAGATATCAGAATAAACAGTTATGGTATGACTGAAAGCTCCAGATGAATCGGTTGTCACGGTTATGATGTACATTATCACCTGGACTCCTAAATTTGTTGCCGAATCGGACACCCCAAGTCCAAATTTGTGTCCAAATTGGTTTCTGACACCCATGTCAATTTTGATGAAGGATTTCGTGTGTACATTCTTTTGTGCCAAATTGGAGACTCAAGTGTTAACAACCAAATTTGGTTAGCCAAATCTCCGGGCTTGAAGCCGCAATCAAAGCAAAATTGGAGTATGTGGTTCATGAAAACAGAGTGCGCATCGGCTGAGTTCGAATCGGCTGAGCAGTCAATCGGCTGATACCGAATCGGATAAGGATATCTAACACAGCCGATTCTGATTGAGATAACAAATGTAACTGATTCTGGAGTGAAAGCGTGAAGATCATCATTAGATTAGGTTTTCAAATGCTTCAGAGATATTGCCATCCACAGATAAAGTCCTGAAAAGGCAATTATATCTTTAATTTAGGATATTTTTGTATAGATAATATCGGTTTGTTCTAGGAATATCTATAATACAATCTGTGATAAGGATAGGAGTCCGTTACGGACTCATTATGTATTTGGGTATAAATATGACCTGCCCTGTAAATAATAAGTCAATACACAATCAATACAATCTCGGCACATCACCACCCTTTCTTTTAATAGTGTCAACAAGTTCTTCCTTCTAGTTGGGCTGCATCGTTTGATTTCCAGCGAAAAGGTAATTCTTGTCATAGCGGCTTGCGTTATCAGGGCTAGTGCTTCCATCATCATGATACTCTAATCCTATTTTCGTAATCTGCATAGTTATCATATATGCTATATAATTTAGATCGACATTATGGTCTAAACCCTAATCGGCTAGCATCAATTGCTAAGTGATAGCCGGTAGGTTTAGATTTCAATGTTAATCTAGATTATATAGTATATCTATCATCTTGAAAGGTTTTCATTGGTTTATTTAGATCTCATGTTTCTCTTTTACTTAATGTTGCATCGTTTAAGTTCGATCTATTAAGTCGCTCTTAGAACCATACAGATCTATTCGACTCAATGACTACTATTAGAGATAGTGTCGGGGTTTCAGCCGATCTTACCTATTTTAGCCATCTTACAAGATTTATTTCCATTAGATGTGTTAAAGCTGCCCTTTGTATTAAGATCTTAATCCAATTAAATGTATTGAGCTTGATATCAATCTGTTAAGTTATCTTAACAGCCGATTGATCCTTGTTCAGTATGTTTAGCTAAGATTAATATCTTAGTATAAAGTTGTATCGGAGTATTAGCCAATTCACATTAGATCTATGACATCGGCTAGGCTATAAATGTATATAATCTTTATCCTAATGTGCTTTTAGATATAAGTGATTTATATTGTCTCGGTACGCTACCGATCTATCCTAGTCACTTAGTCTAAATACACTTTAGGATAGCAACAATATATTATGAATATCTATAGCCGGTCGAGTAGGATCTAATTATGATTTAATTGTCTATTCTTATTGCTTGTTGCTTACAGGATCAAACATTCTAGCACGTCCTGAATCCCAAAGGTAATCCAATTTGGACCTGCACTAGAGTAAAGCAAATCTCTCAGGCCAGTGCATGAGAAATTTTCTCATCAACAGCAAGTCCGAGTCGGATGTTCGTGTCCAGGTTACACTCTCTATATCTGCCAAAATTCACAATAGTTCGGTTTCAATAGAAACAGAGGAAAAATATTTTTAATGCCGATTAAAAGTGCAATAGCTCAAAAGTTGTCACGTCCCCATTTTCGATCGGGATTAAAAATCATTTAATAATATGTTTTCTAGAAATTGTTAAAAAGAAAAGTAAAGTTATCAAAGTGAATTTAATAAGGAAATTAAAATTTCCTTTAAAAATCATGGCTGAAAATATTTTTGAAATATTCTCCATGCCCTAAAATACTCTCGAAATTTTTTGTGAAATTTTGGAGCTCAGAGATAATTTTAATAAAACAAAAAATATTTAAGTAATTATTTTAATAATTTATATAATTAGTAAATGAATGGTTTATATTTTATAAATACTTTGGATGCCCATCTATTTCCTAGAATTTCTTGGAATTATTTGGATATTGGAAGTATTTATGAAAATACAATTATCATTTATAAGATTAAATAAATAGAAAACAAATTTGAATTTGTTTTCCCGCCCTTGGGCCGCCGTCGGCCCATTCCTTTGAAAAGTCCGTGATTCCTCCCTGAGGCCTTCCTTCTCTCTTTCCTCCTTGGCCCGGCCGAGCCGCCCACTCTGTTCCTCACGTGCGCAAAGTCGATTCTAGTCCCTCTTCTTGCGGAGGCGACGGATGGGCCCCACTGTCGCTCTATCCCTAACCTCCGTCCGCAATCCCTTTGACCCCGTCGCCGGAGCCGCGCCCATGCCGATGTTTTCCTAGCCTCCCGCGCATCTCCCGCACCACCTCGCACCGCCCTACTCCGCCCGCATCACGCGCCGTCTCCCCACTCACCGCGGAAGCTAGCACCAAACCGCCACCCACTCCCCGCACCGGTCACCACACGTCGGTCACAAAATCTGGCCACTCCCGGCCTCCCCACCGCCTCCCCGCCGCTATAAAATATTCCCCGTGCACCCTGCCCCGTTTCCCCTCACTCTCCCGAGCCGGCCGTACTCCACATCGCCCTCCTCGCGCTGCCCTCTCTCTTCCCAGTCGCCGTCGCACTCTGGCAGCACCCCACGGCCGCCCTAGCCGTCGCCGCACCCCGTCGCCACCTCCTCCGGCTTCGCCGCACCACGCCGCATCCCGACCTCCACCTTAATTCCCCAATTGTCGCCAGAGCCCCGCTTCCCCCGCAATACCGAGCCACCACCACCTCAACTCCATTCCAGCCGCCCAATAAGCTGCCACCGCTGCTTGCCAAGCCACCGCGCCATCACCGCCGGCTTCGCCCTTGCCGAAGGATCGCCGACCGACACTTTCCCGTAGCAATTCACCGCCCATTCATCTCGGCACCGCCGTCTTCCCCATGTCCAGCCGTCCCTCGGTGAGCCGCTGCTTCCCCTCTCTCCCCTCTCCCTTTTCCCTTGCCCGGCCGTCATTCCTAAGCTGTCGAGTCCCCTCTGTCACATGTCGCCGCCTCGCACCCGTGTGCACGCCTCTCTCGCCGCCCGAGCACTGCCCAGTGCCGCCGCTTCCGCGCCGCCCTCTTCCCATGCTCGCAGCAAAACCCCTCTCCTTCCTCCCGCTTTCCTCTGCCGCGCTCCGGTGTGCGCCGCCGTGCCTATGGTCGCCGCCGACGACCATTGGGCCGCGCGCGTGCCGTCGCACCGTCGGCCAGCTATTGACGCCCCCTGCTCGCTCCCCGCTGTCGGATTGAATCAAGGCTGATCCGGGCCGTTGGTCTCCCGTGGCCGCCCGATCCCCTTCGGGGTGATCTAGGCCATCCACGTGGCAGCCGACGTGGCTGCCAGCGATGCCGTCTTGTCGACGCCACGTCAGCAGGCCGTCCCCTGTGGCTGCCCGTGTGGCCATTCACGTGGTGGACCGTGGACCGGTCCCCGTGGGCCGAGTCCATGGTGGACCCGTGTGCCACACTGCCGGAGCTGACGTCAGCGTGACATCACCCTCGCTCCACTGACGTCAGCAGCACCCTTTTTCCTTGTAAAAATAAATAAAAATTACGCAATAAATTATTTTAATTTCCAAAATTCAATTAAATGGATCAAAACTTCTAAAATTCATATCTAATCCATACGAACTCCAAATTGGGCCATTCAAATTACGAAATTCATCTAAAATTGAGCTCTACATGTTTGTTTACTTTTTATGTACTGTTTATTTCTCGTTTTACATGCCAACGTGTAGACTTCGCCGTTTCGGGAGTTTGCGCTCGCAAAGAAAAGAAGATCAGTGGAAGGAGCAAGGCAAGTCGCATTTCTCCTTGACACATATTGATCCCACTTTACAAATATTTTATCGTTTGTAAATAAACTTGCATGTTTTGCTAATTACACGAGAATCGGGAATACCTACCTGATCGCTTGTGCCTTGTTGAATTGTTATCCATTCATTGTCAACCTGCGCGATTAATTCTGCTAGCTTGCATCACTTACGTGATCTTGCTAGAATTATTTATGCTTAGCCGTGCTTAATTACACTAGCTCACCTAATGGGAGAACCATACTACTAGCTGATAGTCACATGAAATGACGGTATCAGACCAGAGGTACCTTGGCAAAGATTCATGGTTAATTAAAATATGACTAAATGGTGGGCTGTGGGTGCATGGTTTTTCTTATCGCACCCATGGAAATTAAGGACCGGTTCATGGAAAACCCTGGAAGACTTACAGTACTTACCACAAGCCAGCATGGGCAACGGCTGGACTTGTAGTGTAGCTTTTTCCTGGCTGACGTACCTATGCAAGGGTGGGATGATGGAGTTTGGATGGACCGGGCAAGGTCTATGCGGATTCACCAAGGCACTAGCACTACTAGAGAAACCATCATTGGTTGAAGTGGCAAAAAGCACAGTAGTCCCGGTTTGAGTTGCACCCGGGACTCTAGGAACAGTAGTCCCGGTTCGTGTCACGAACTGGGACTAAAGATCACCTCTAGTCCCGGTTCAAATGTTGTTGGCGCGTGTCGGAGCGCCGGGGACCGCTAGTCCCGGTTGGTAACACCAACCGGGACTAAGGTCCCGGCGCCCGACACGCGCCAACATTCTTGAACCGTCATCTCTAGTCCCGGTTCTTGAAATGAACCAGAACTAAAGGTCCTAGAGAAGGTCCTAGAGAGCCGTTGAAATTTTTTATACTGTTGCTTCGGGACTAGAGATGGCATCTCTAGTCCCGGTTGGTGTTACCAACCGGGACTAGAGATTTTCTTTATATAACCCTTCCTCCTCCATCCCGAGCGAGCCACACTTGTACATCTTCAAAAATTTTCTCGGCTAGAGGTCCGGTCTTGCCGAGGTTAGCACCTTCTTTGGTGATAATATATTTGCTCTATAAGGTTAGCAACTTCTTACTCTTATTTGCGGATGTTTTTATACATTTTGCTATCTACTTGTATAACTTCTTACATTCTTAGCACTTCGTATTTTGCGGTTATTTTATATACATTTTCATCTCTAGATTTGTTTGTAAACATGAGAAGATGTTTTCCCGCCCGATGAAATTCACCTCTAGTCCCAGGTGGTTTCAAAAACCGAGACTAATTATTGCCGTGCCCAATTATATTGTGTTATATTCATATATAATTATAATTAACATATGTTCATATATTCATATATAATTAAGATATGTAATATAATTAACATAAAATATTATAAATTAAAATAATAACATATAATTAACATATGTCATATTCCAAACTATTTAAAATTTAAATAATAATATATATTTAACATATGGCCTATTTGAAAAAAATTAAATTAAAATAAAACATATAATTAACATTTGTCGTATTTAAAACTATTTTAAACCATAAACCTAAACCTAAACCTTAAACCTAAACCCTTTTACCATTAACCCTCAACCTAAACCCTAAACCCTATTTTAAACCCTAAACCCTCGTGCGGCTGCGTGATTGGCATGTAGAAGATCTGCGACACGAGCTGGAACGTCAATGCCTTCTCCTCGATCTAACATCGTCTCTCATGCTCTTGGAGGCTGCTCCATTCTCATCGGTGTAATAGAGCGGTGGCAATCTCTTCTCACTTTGTTCTACCTAGTTCTCCGATTGCTTCATCTCATCCCAATACTTGCACATCATCTTCAAAGATGACACCAAGCTCGTCGCATGGCAAGAAACAAGTGTCTAAGCAACACAAATCAAGAAAACATCATTCCTTTTCGATTAGAAAAAAGAGAGCATCATTCTTGCGTTGATCTAAGTAGAAAGAAAAGAATCATACCTTGTAAAACGTTGCTTTGCATGACAGTAGAACAGAATGGCTGGGGATGGAAGCTCGGGAAGGAGATACTGAAAAAGAGAGCTTCCTCCTCAAGCAGGTAACTATCAGTCCAAAGGCTAATGCAATAAGGCCACCAACTAGTTCATGAAAAAAGGTTAGATCAATAACACATAAACAGATAAACAAAGACAGTCTTAAAGCCAAAAGAAGCTACTGCTATAAAATTTTCTCAGCGATGAGCATGGTTAACCATATGAATGATGCAAGGCAAAACTGCATTTACCTATGTTTTTGGCTGGACTCCATTATTTCGAGAGACATGAATCAAATCTCACACTCCAATGACTCGGGATCAATGAAATAGCTTATCTTATTCGTCTCGTCCACATCCGTATCCAGTTCCTCCTGTTGATCCGTGAAGAGGTCCCGACGTTTTTTTCCTGTCTTCTTCACCGATCTTGGTCTCTTTCAACATGTCATGATCCATCGTAGTAGCCTTCTTCACCGTCTTGGTACATTCAATATTTAATGATCCGGATCACGGTCTTTTTTCTTGGTTTTCTCCCTTTGCTTTATAATCTTTCTGTCTTGCTATTTCTTCGAGTACGATATAGCAGTACTCGTGTATCTCCATCAAACTTTAAATAGCGAGAGATATGGCAATGATTGGATAGTGCGGCTGTATATGGCAATGATGGCTTGCCTCCCCTGTTCCCATCTCAATGCCTCGGCGACGCCATGGAAGCCGCCGGTGACGCGCACGACGATGGACTACCTCTATCCGCCTGCCGTGATCGATGGGTACTATCGCCGCCACCGCCCCAGTCTTGGCTGCGCGCCATGTCGCCGGTCTCCCGATTTAGAGGTGTGCTTTCTCGTGTTTCGCAGCAATATTAAAGTTCTCGTTGCTAATGTCTTACGCCTTATTCTCGTGAATTGCCACATAAGCATTAGCCGTTAGAGCATTATTGTCCTGACCACAAGTTAGGATCTTCTGTGAGTATGGAGCATGTCGACGACCGTCCTCCTCCGCTTGTAATTCTCCCTGAGGACTTTTTCGTCGACCTCGGTCTCACCCTTTTACCGTTTTTATTCATAGCTCCCTGCAATTGTAATATGATCTAGGGGAATTGACTATGAATTCAGTAGATGGTGTTGGTGCCTCCTCCAACGTGGTTCCCCTTGTTCACTGTCCGAGTGTTGGAGGAGGCACCAACACCATCCACCGAATTCATAGTCAATTCCCTAGATCATATTACAATTGCAGGGAGCTATGAATAAAAACGTAAAAGGGTGAGACCGAGGTCGACTAAAAAGTCCTCGTGGAGAATTACAAGCGAGGAGGAGGACGGTCATCGACATGCTCCATACTCACGTAAGATCCTAACTTGTGGTCGTGACAATAATGCTCTAACGGCTAATGCTTATGTGGCAATTCACGAGAATAAGGCGTAAGACATTAGCAACGAGAACTTTAATATTGCCGCCGAAACACGAGAAAGCACACCTCTAAATCGGAAGATCGGCGGTAGCGGTGGCGGCAGAGCCAAGATCGGGCGGTGGCGGCGGTAGTACGGCTCAATCACGGCAGCCGGATAGAGGTAGTCCGTC
This sequence comes from Oryza australiensis, assembly GCA_019925245.2. Lineage (NCBI taxonomy): Eukaryota > Viridiplantae > Streptophyta > Magnoliopsida > Poales > Poaceae > Oryza > Oryza australiensis. Next base: position 4,081,232 of record JAIFGZ020000436.1, read on the forward strand.
GTCGTGCGCGTCACCGACGACTTCCATGGCGCCGCCGAGGCATTGAGACAGAACGGGGAGGCAAGCCATCATTGCATATACAAAGCCGCACTATCCAATCATTGCCATATCTCTCGCTATTCACGCTTGATTGAGATACACGAGTATGCTACATCGTACTCAAGAAATAGCAAGACAGAAAGATTATGAAGCAAAGGGAGAAAAACATAGGTAAATGCAGTTTTGCCTTACATCATGCATATGGTTAACCATGCTCATCGCTGAGAAAATTTTATAGCAGTAGCTTCTTTTGGCTTTAAGACTGTCTTTGTTTATCTGTTTATGTGTTATTGATCTAACCTTTTTTCATGAACTAGATGGTGGCCTTATTGCACTAGCCTTTGGACTGATAGTTACGTGCTTGAGGAGAAAGCTCTCTTTTCTAGTATCTCCTTCCCGAGCTTCCATCCCCAGCCATTCTGCTCTACTGTCATGCAAAGCAACATTTTACAAGGTATGATTCTTTTCTTTCTACTCAGATCAACGCAAGAATGATGCTCTCTTTTTTCTAATCGAAAAGGAATGATGCTTTCTGGATTTGTGTTGCTTAGACACTTGTTTCTTGCCATGCAGACGAGCTTGGTGTCATCTTTGAAGATGATGTGCTGAAGTATTGGGATAAGATGAAGCAATCAGAGAACTAGGTAGAACAAAGTGAGAAGAGATTGCCACTCCTCTATTACACTGATGAGAATGGAGCAGCCTCCAAGAGCATGAGAGACGATGTTAGATCAGAGGAGAAGGCATTGACGTTCCAGCTCGTGTCGCAGTCCTTCTACATGCCAATCACGCAGGCCGCACGAGGGTTTAGGGTTTAGGGTTTAAGGTTTAAAATAGGGTTTAGGGTTTAGGTTGAGGGTTAATGGTAAAATGGTTTAGGTTTAAGGTTTAGGGTTTAGGGTTTAGGGTTTATGGTTTAAAATAGTTTTAAATACGACAAATGTTAATTATATGTTCTATTTTAATTTAATTTTTTTTCAAATAGGCCATATGTTAAATATATATTATTATTTAAATTTTAAATAGTTTGGAATATGACATATGTTAATTATATGTTATTATTTTAATTTATAATATTTTATGTTAATTATATTACATATCTTAATTATATATGAATACATGAACATATGTTAATTATAATTATATATGAATATAACACAATATAATTGGGCACGGTAATAATTAGTCCCGGTTTTGAAACCACCCGGACTAGAGGTGAATTTCATCGGGCGGGAAAACATCTCTAGTCCGGGTTGGTGGCTTAAACCGGGACTAGAGGTGCCCACCTACCTGGGACACGTGGCTGCCCGCCATCTCTAGTCCCGGTCCGTGGCTTCAACCGGGACAAAAGGTATGCTCTATTGTCCCGGTTGAAGCCACCAACCGGGACTATATCATCTCTAGTCCCGGTTGGTGGCTTCAATCGGAACAATAGAGCGGTACCTATATATATCAAGGGCTTCACTTGGATCCAAACACTTAGCCGTTTTCGCACAACTCCATCGTCTTCTTCGCGTCGCCGAGCACAAGGACGCCGCCGCAGCATGCCGTCTCCGTCATCTTCGTCGCCGTCGTCTTCGCGAGGACCGCCGCGCCAAGGTCTTCGTCGCCGTCGCCGCCGCTGCCGGAGGTTAGCCGCCGCCGCCCCCTTTTTCTCCGTGATGCGCGCTAGGGTTAGCCGCCGTCGTCGATGCCATCACCATCGCCACCATTGTTGTCTTCGTCGTCGCCGCCGCTGCCGCCGCTGCTGCCGCCAACGCCGCCGCCGCTGCCGCTGCCGTGCTATATGAATGTGAATGAATTTTGTGAATTTTCTGAATTTTGTGAATGTGAATGAATGAGGAGGTTTTGAATATGATTTCGATGTGTATGTGTAAATTTGTGAATCTGATTTCGATGCATGTGTATGTGTAAATTTGTATGGACTTTATATGTAAATGGACGTTTATTTAAATTTTAATGCATGAATATTGTGAATTTAGAATTTTGAATGTGTATTTTAATTTAAATGCATGAGTAGATTTAAATTTGAATGTGTATGTGACTTGTGAAGTTTGTATTTTTCAACGAACGAGAACGATAAAATCAACAAACGGATGTGTACGGACGAACGGACGGACAGCCGTACGGACGTGGACGAACGGACGGAAGCACTAACGAACACTCGTTCGGTCGGTCGGTTGGTCGTGTGTTCGTTCGGTCGGTCGGTCGTTCGTTCGGTCGGTCGGTCGGTCAGTCGGTCGTTCGGTCGTTACAACGTACATAGGCATGCAACGTCCTCTCTGTCCTCTCCTCTCCACTTCCTCTCCTCTCGACCTTATCTCCCTCACATACATGATCATCTCTTTCTCTCCTCTCCTCCGATGATCGTACTCACAGACGTGAACGAATGGACGTGAACGAACGATAGGTTAGGGTTCGGTCGGTCGTTTGGTCGTTCGTTCGGTCGTTCGGTGTAGATGTAATCCAGAAGTGACTTCTAAAAAATATCACCATTGTGGATGTGCACAATTGGATCGTGTCTATCGGATTTCATCTATTTTTTCCATCTTCTTCTTTTCGACTATGTTTTTTACGTAGACATACATGATATTCGTAAATAATTGGTACATGTATTAACCGACAATAATTTTTTTTCAGAATTCTTTGATTAAGTCCTCAACCCACATCAATCAAATGGCGGATCGTGACGAGGAACAGTTTCTCCTTGATGAGATCGCACGAGGAACAGAGTTTTACAACGAGGAGGGACACGAAGATCCGGATCGTACCTCAACGAGGAGGGGAACGAGGGGGAGACGAGCAAAGGAACGAGGAGAGGAATGAGGGATCCGCCTCCGCCTCCGTGCGACGAAGAGGCCACGCGGCCTCGGCAAGAAAATAGAGGGTCGACATGTCATAACGGAGGTGGCACCTGACGGTCGACCAATTGCCCCAGAGGACGCCGCAAAGAAGTTTGTGGCGCACAGCGGATGGGTGGTGAGGGATGACGTGCCCATAAGCGTTGCCAACTTGAGGCGTTCCACCAAAGGAGGAGAGGTGCAGAGCTATCTCCCAGACTCAGAGAAAGAGATGCTGTGGACGACAATGCTGCAGACGTTCACCATCCGACTCGAGATCGGCAAGGGTCAAGGAATGGACGTTGAAGAAAATGGCGAGCTCTTCGGGAACTACAAGAAACAGATTACACAAAAATATATCCTGAAGGGCCGGACACCGGACTTGACAAGTTCCCAAAGCTCGAGATCATTGGGATGCTTTTGTTGAGCACAAGACCGGTGAAGAAGCGCAATCAATCATAGAAAAGAACAAGGCCAACGCAACAAAAAAGAAATACCATCACGGGCTTGGGTCGGCGGCTACAAAAGCAATGGAGAAATGGAAAAAAATGGAAGCTGACCTAGAAGCACGGGATATCGTTCGCACAAGAAACGGCCGGAACGATCAAAGAACTGGTTCTATGCTCACGGCGGCTCACTAAATCCCGTCGATGGCACAATGATCTTTGGTGATGAAATTCTAGAAGCCGGACGGAGGTTAGAGGAGGCGGTGCGGGCCGGTTCCTCGGGCTCCTTCGGGCTGATAGAGAGAAGGACGAGCTAACGCTCGGCCTCCAAAACCCAGAGGACCCGGGGCGTACGTGAGGAAAAGGCGTCGTCCCATGGAAATACGGGTTCCAAGCTGACATCGCCACATACAGGAGCCGAATGCGGTCAAAGCGAGAGAATGATGCTAGATTCACAGATATGGAAATGAAGCTCTCACGGATCGATCAAATTGTCGATGAAAGGGTGGCCGTAAGGTTGGCGAGGAGCGGAGCTAGTGGGTTAGCCAACGGGATCCAGCAACAACCGCACAACTCCAACAAGCGGCGCAAAGCGCTGCGCGTCTCTGGAAATGAAGGCGAGCTGGCCCCACAAGCTCAAGCGGGTCCGCCATGCCCCGTGGATGACATCACACAGCGGACCCCGTGTGATCTGCACATCCCGCTGAAAAACATAACAATAAAGGTATGTTCGTTGCCATATGTTGTACGTTTTTAATAACTTGTCAATCAACGGTCATTATTAACAAATAAGCAATCTTGTCAACAGGTCGCGTCGGGCATGGCTATTCCAGTGGCCCGAGACGGCACCTACCACTCCCGGCCCGTTCCACCTTCGTACTCGAAGGTTGAAATTGAACAGGTGGAACGCGGCTACGAAGATCTGGAGCTGGATATCCCCGGAGGAGACGGGGAGACGACGCTAGGAGAAATGGCTCATGGAATATTTCTCTGGAGGAAGATCTACATAAAATTCCCCGGACGAACAGTGTCTCCTATCGTTCCACCGCCCTCGCCTCCATGTGGGCCGTCTCCTCCACCTCCTTCGCCGCCTCCGCCTCCTCCGCCTCCTGCGTCGCCTCCACGAGCACCGACTCCTAAACGGCCATCTCCAACCGCACCGCCTCCCAACCCTTCTCCGTCGCCACAACGAGCACCGACTCCTAAACGGTCATCATCCAAGAGCGCGCCGTCAATATCAAGCGGTCGTCCAAGAAAAACTCAGAGAATTGAGAAGACGCCGCCACCCGCACCAAAGCGGTCGGCCTCAAGCAGGGGGGAAGCGGGCAAAGATGTACCCCAGCTTGGCATGCAGCCACAGAAGCCTATGGAGTTCAGCACGATCCCAAATACTAGACCTGATTTATGACAATTCATTCAAGAAGCTGGAATTAATATGGATCAATTACACTGGCGTGCACCCCTGGCGAAGGCTCCGCTTAAATACAAGTTCAACCTTGGAAAGCCTCTCGTCAAGCCGGATCTCGTGAAAAGGCTTCCAACTCAGATGTACCGCTTCCATCAGTGGTACATGCAACAATCCAGCAAGGGTGAAGACATGATAACATGCAAATATTCAACTCACTACTTCTTCGATGGAGATGACTACCTTTATATCCGATTCGAAGATATATTCGACATGTACCAACGTGATGCCCTTGACGTCTCACTTCTAACCGCGCGGGTTTTGTAAGTATCGCCGGTTATTTCGTTTCTTACCTCCTTGAATTTAGTGACTAAAATTCTTTTTAAGTTTTAGAATGGCGATCCAATACGCAACAAGCACGAATGCACCAAGCATGGATTCATGGATCCACGGAAAATCAACGGCCCATTGGTTGATCAATTTCCTAATGACACAGTGGACAACATATACAACGCGCTTGTGAAGCAACCCTTCCGGTCCTTCATCCTTCGCCCTATAATCTGCGTAAGTTTTTTCTTTCTTTCCGAACCAATTTCAATCCCGTGCATACATAAAGTTTTATATGTGTCATCTAAACCAATTTACTGATTCCTTGGATTCTATTATTAGTACTTGACATGGGTCAGTCAAAGATCCATGTCTTTGACTCAATGGATAAACCGAGTCCACGTACTCCCATATATTTGAAGCTGTTTAACAGTAATGCCATCTTACTTTTTATTGCATATATGCGGTTCTCGGATAATTACGTGCTAACTTTCAAGCGCACGTAGGGCATGGGAATGATTCCGGGGTAATGTTCGTGGAAATTGGAAAGATAAGCTCTGTGCGGATGAAGTTTGCGGTGAGTAACATGCCTCCTCCTAATTTGAGTTGAATCATTATTATGTTCGAAAATATGATATGCATATTAAATATGTCGTCGTTTCTCTTTTAGTGTGCAAAACAGTCGCAGGGCACCAACCTATGTGGATATTACGTCTGCAACTACATTCACCGCTTTGTGACCAAGTTAAAACTGTCGATGATCTAGATGTACGTATAACACCAATTCATACATTACGTCTCGATTTCTTATTCACTTCATATATTTATTTCTCATTTATTGTAATTAATGACAGCTTATGCGAGTAAGAGACGACCTCCCCCACGAGACTTTCATACAAGCCGCTCAGGAAGATTTGATGGGATTTATTAGCGAGCAGGTCGTTGATCCCGCGGGGGCGTTCTTCATTAGTTTTAGTAGCTAAACCACAGCAAAGTAGATTAGAGACAATTTTTTATAAGCTAGCTAGGAAACATGTATGAATATTATACATATTTTGGTAATATATGTATATTTCCTTTCTTAAGTTCGTTTAAATGTGTGTAAATTATATATTTATGTGTATTTAATTTATGTGTAATATATATATATATATAGCACGATGCTGCTGTAGAAATGGCAAATTAAAAAAATTAATCTTTAGTCCGGTTGAATCCACCAACCGGGACTAAAGATTGCGGAGCCGGCCACGTGGCTCCGCCACCTTTAGTCCGGTTGGTGGCTTCAACCGGGACTAAATGTGCATCTCTAGTCCCAGTTATTTAATCGGGACTAGAGATAGACCACCTCTAGTCCTGGATTCGTAGTCCCGGTTTGACAATCGGGACTACTGAAGGTTACGAACCGGGACTAGTGTGACTTTCTCCAGTAGTGCAGGGGGGCTGCCTACCCTGGACTTTGGGTAGGGGCTAAACCTCAGTGTGGTATCGCTTGGTCAGGGGGAGTTATGCGAAGGGTCTTGTCATGATTACTCGCATGGTAACATGTCAGACATGGCATGGTGACGTACGGTGGATCGTGTCTTGTGGGTACAGTTGTACACCTCTGGCTAGAGTAAAACTATTTGGATAGCCGTGCCCGCAGTTATGGGCAATCAACTAGATTCACCATGATTAGTACCACCTTAATAATTTGACTTAATGGAACCGGACTAGTTCAGGTAGTTTGGTTGGGCCTGTTCAACGTGGAGATAACGTTGTTCAGTGGAAGATTAATCCTGATTTAATTAATCAACATTTTTCTTGTTTTAAACTAGAAAGGTTTTACAACCGCATTTATGCAAAATAGCCCAAGCCACTCTTGTCTCCCCTTGCATGTCTGCATTTTCTCCGTGTGTCTTGTTGAGTACGGTGGTTGTACTCAGCCTTACTATTTCCCCCTTTTCCCAGAAGTGTAGTGCTTCTGAGCCGAAGACGGAGTTCGAAGACAAAGGCTTAGACCCCAGTTGAGTTTGCCTGTGGAGTAGAGCTGAAGCCCCGCTAGGATCGTCTTTTTTCTGCTGCAGCTGCTTTCTTTCGGGTGCGAGGACTAAGTGCCTCTTCTGTAAGTATTTTACGCTTTATCTTACATTTGGATCTGTTTATTGGTTTGTCATTTTGTGTACCCTGGCTGATTCCTCGACAGAGATTTAATACACAAAACGGTCTGGAAATTTGGCTAAATCTCTGGGCGTGGCTAAAGTGCAACGACTCTTTGTTACCAGCCGGGACTAAAGATCATCTTTAGTCCCAATTTACTTTTTGTCAGACTGTGTCAGGATCTTTAGTCCCGATTGGTAACACCAAGACTAAAGATCTTAACCTTAGTCCCGGTTCATTTTTTATCAGAATGTGTCAAGGAGCCAAGGATCAGGAGCCGAAGATCTTTAGTTTCGGTTGGTAATGAAGGGTTATACGGAGGCTACGCTAGCCAAAAACAAAAACTTTTACCGCGCAAACCAGGAACACTTGCAAGTAAGGGCCGATAGATCGTTACCGATTGGAGTAGAGTGCAGCGGAATAACCAATCGGGGCAATCCGATCCGGAACAGTGTAGCCGATTCCGGAGACACCGATTCGCCAATCGCCCGATTCGAGTCGTCCGGCCGCGTTCTCACGCCTCGCTCCGATGCGCCCGACCGCAGCCGATTCCACACGGCCGATCGCTCCGATTGCGGCCGATCCAAGCCGATCAACGCGCGCAACGTAGCAGCGCCTCTACGGTATCCACACGTCCGGGGCGAACGCCGTACACCCGTGTGCTAGCACGCGATGCAAGGCTAGGGTTTGGCTCGAAAGTGGGGAGGGTTTCCGTGGAGATTGATCTCGGCGACTTCGTTGCACGCGATGCAATTGATGTCTATTCAGCTCTCCACCCCTCCCTCCTTTATATAGAGTTGGCCGCGGGACTAGTGGCCGATTAGGACTCTATTTTGAATCGGATCTCATCCGTATCTCATAGAGTTGGCCGCCCATACGTCGTAAGCCCATAGGACTCTATCCGATCGAGCCGTATCCGAGTCCAACTCGAATATCTATTCTATCCCCTTAAGCGTGCGGCCACGTAGGTTCGGGTATACTCGGTTTCGGCTATAGTCTAACTTAGCCGATCGTCGGTTCGAGTCCAACTCAGCCGACTGTCAATAGCGGCGCCTAGCAGCACATATTGACACCATAGTATACAAGAATATAATATCGGCTCGAACCTGTAATGTGTACACAAATCCTTTTGCCTCACGATACCGTTAAGCTATAGGCAAGATGTGTGCCATCCCTTCAATAGCTTAACCATTCACTCGAACCATATTGGATTATCCGTGCGTTGATTGACTCCTCAATCAACTTAGCATGGCCATGCATTTCCATAATCCATTACCTCGAGGGGCCAGAGATATCTCTCCAAAGGAGGGGCAAATTCCATCTTGATCACTCACATCCCACTCCATGTTTCATAGCAAACCCGAAAACTACCTTTATAACTACCCGATTTACGGAATAGCGTTTGGTAGTCCCAAAGTAGGCTACTACACATGTTGGAATCCATGATGATCTCAGGTCTAAGGACTTTGTACCAACACTACCCGAGACCAACTAATGGCACATTAATTCTGTAGTGTCTCATGGTGGGTCTATCCAACAATGTGTTCTCCAACACATATGTCCATGTTTATTGATTTGGTATCTCCATACCCATGATCTATGAGACATGATCATCAATCAATAAACATGCCGGTCTTAGAATCATATTTGTTCCAACAATATGACATATGATCGGGATCGTTTAGAAATAGATTCATACATATCGAGTCTCATAAATAAGTCACGTACTTATTGATCAATACAAGATGTCTATTTCATGGAACTGAATAACACTTTATTCATTTATACATAAACATTGACGTGATATCCAACATCTCCATGTTGCCTCTAGGGCATATCACTAACAATCTCCCACTTGCACTAGAGTCAATCATGTAAGTATCTAATACCCATTGCTCTTGTGTGCGCCTCATGCTTCGGGCGAGGAGAGGTTTTGTCGGCGGATCGGCTATGTTGAGATCCGTGTGCACTTTGCATATCTTGACATCACCTCTGTCCACAATCGGCGGATGAGATGATATCGCCGAAGTATGTGTTTGGACTTCGATGTGACCTCGGCTCCTTGGCTTGCGCAATGGCTCCACATTGTCACAATAGAGAGACATTGGACCAGTCGTACTAGTCATCACACCAAGCTCGAAACGAATTTCTTGATCCAAACAGCCTCCTTTGCGGCTTCAGAAGCAGCAATGTACTCGGCCTCTGTTGTAGAATCAGCAACGGTATCCGCTTGGAACTCTTCCCGTGATCGCGCCTCCGTTCGGGCGAACACGAACCCGATTGCGATCTATAATCATCCTTGTCTATTTGGAAGCTAGCATCGGTGTAAACCACTTACAACGAGCTCTTCCTCACCTCCATAGACTAGGAACATATCCTTAGTTCTTCTCAAGTACTTAAGGATATTCTTTACTGCGATCTAGTGACCTTCACTGGATCTCGATCTGCTCGTAGCACTCAAAGCGTACGAGACATGCAGGCGTGTACAAAGCATGGCATACATGATGGATCCAATTGCCGAAGCATATGGAACCATACCCATCTTATTCCGCTCATCATGTGTCCGAGGACACGATTCTTGCTAAGATTGATGCCATGTGACATAGGCAAGAAACCTTTCTTGGAATCATGCTTGTTGAACCTTTTCAACACCTTGTCAATGTATGTACTTTGGCTTAATCCAATTAGACTCTTGGATCTATCTCTATAGATCCGAATGCCCAATATATATGCTACCTCCCTAAGTCTTTCATGGAAAAACTATTTTTCAATGAAGACTTGACGGATTCAAGCATAGGGATATCATTTCCAATCGTAATATGTCATCCACATATAAGATTAGAAATACAATTGCGCTCCCCACGACCTTTTTGTAAACACAGGCCTCTTCTTCATTTTTGATGAAACCAAACCCTTTGATTACTTCATCAAAACAAATATTCCAACTCCGAGATGCTTGCTTCAATCCATAAATGGATTTACGTAGCTTGCATATCTTTCCGAGCGATTCGGATCGATAAAACCCCGAGGTTGTATCATGTATACATCCTCGTTTAGGTTTCCATTCGGGAAAGCCGTTTTGACATCCATCTCGCCATATCTCATAATCGAAATATGCAGCAATCACTAGGATAATCCGAATAGATTTAAGCATTGCGACGGGCGAGAAGGTTTCATCATAATCAACTCCTTGAATCTGTTTAAAACCTTTCGCCACCAATCGCGCCTTATAGATGTGAACATTTCCATCCATATCGGCCTTTTCTTAAAAACCCATTTACACTCAATGGTTTTGACACCATCAGTGGATCAACCAAGTTCCAAACTTGATTGTCGTACATGGATTCTATTTCGGATTTCATGGCTCCAAGCCACTTGTTGGAATCGGGTCCCACCATCGCTTCCTCATAGGTCTTAGGTTCATCGTTGTCCAACAACAATATATCACGTTGTTCCGCTGTGTACTGTCGGGTGCACGACGTGATCTTTCGACCTCCGTGGGGCTGGTGTATCTACAACGGTGGCGCAACACTTTGCTCCTCTGTTGTGGTTCGTGGTCGCTGAAACGTTTTCGGTGTTTCTTGAACTTCTTCAAGATGCACCCTGCTCCCACTAACCCTTCTTGAAAGAAACTCTTTCTCCAAGAAGACACCGTGTCGGGCGACAAACACTTTGCCTTGTTCCCGATTATAAAAGTAATATCCCTTAGTTTCCTTAGGATATCCCACAAAGAAGCACTTGTCGATTTGGGTGTGAGCTTGTCGATCGTAAACGTTTTACATAAGCTTCGCATCCCCAAATTTTGAGAAAAGACAATCTAGGGGTTGCCCTGTCCATATCTCATATGGTGTCTTTTCAACCGACTTAGATGGAACTCTATTTAGTGTGAGCGCAGTTGTTTCAAGAGCATATCCCCGAAAGATAACGGAAGATCACTTTGGCTCATCATCGACCGCACCATGTCCAACAAGGTGCGATTTCTCCGTTCGGACACTCCGTTCCATTGTGGAGTTCTGGCGGAGTTAAGCGTGGAACAATTCCACAATCTTTCGAGATGATTACCAAACTCTTGGCTCAAGTATTCTCCTCCACGATCGATCGTAGAAACTTGATTGTTTTCCCTAAATGATTCTGTACTTCATTCTGGAATTCTTTGAACTTTTCAAAGGATTCGGACTTATGCCTCATTAAGTAGATATAACCATATCTACTAAAGTCATCGGTAAAGGTAATGAAGTCGATAACCACCTCGGCCGTTGAGCTCATTGGTCCACATACATCGGTATGTACGAGTGCCAATAAGTCACTTGCTCTCTCACTATGTCCCGTGAAAGGTGCCTTTGTCATCTTACCAAGTAAACAAGACTCACATGTCTCAAATGATTCAAAATCAAAAGAGTGAAGCAATCCATCCTTATGGAGCTTCTCCATGCGTTTCTTATTTATATGGCCTAAGCGACAATGCCGGATAAACGTGGGGTTTATATCATTAGAGAGTTGCCTTTCGTATTAATGTTATAGATGGGAGACGCTTCAAGATTCAAAACGTATAATCCATTCACCAATGGAGCATGAAAATAGAACATATCTCGAGATATATTGAACAACCATTTTTCATTGATCTAAAATCATATCCTTCCGCTTGCAAACATGAAGCGGAAATAACGTTTTGACATAGTGTTGGAACACAATAACAATTATTTAATTCCAAAACTAATCCTGAAGGTAGATGAAGTGGTACGTGCCGACAAGCAATTGTAGCAACGCTTGCTCCATTGCCGACGCGCGGTTCACCTCGCCCTTCTCAATCCTCTACTTCTTCTCATTCCCGCAACGATTTGCAAATATGAGCTACGATCCGGTATCAAATACCCAAGAGTCGTAGGTGAAGTAGCAAGATTAATGTCTATAACATTAATACCGAAGTAAGTCGTACTTTGCTTCTTCTTGAGATCCTCCATGTACTTCTTGCAGTTCCTTTTTCGTGGCATGTCTCCTTGCGGTAGAAGCAAACGGCATCCGATGCCGCCGACCCCTTCTTGCCCTTCTTTGCATTAGAGGCACTCGCGATCTCATCGGGAGTTAACTTCCTCTTGGTGCAAAGTTTCTTGACAGTGGTTTGCGCTTAGCCTTCGCATCATCATCACATGATGACCGTTTTTCGGATACTCTCCTCATGTCTTTAGCATCCCATGCAATTCAGCCAAGGTCCTATCCATATTGTTCATGTGATAATTTAATATGAATGGCTCGAAGCTCGGAGGGAGCGGCGGAGAATCACATCGTAGCCAACTCTTGGCTAAGGGGAAAACCCAGTTTTCCGGACTCTCAATGTAGCCAATCATCTTTATCACATGCGGATGACGGGATTCCCTCAACAAGCTGCACGCAAACAAGGACTTTGAGGTGTTGAACCTCTCGGCCCGAGCTTGGTTCTCAAACATGCCACGCAGTCCCGAATAATAGTATGAGCATCGTTGCTCTCATATTGCTTACAAGCTCGGGGACATTGTAGCAAGCATGAGACAGCTTATATCTAGGGCATCATTAGTGTGCTTCTCATAAGCCCTCCGTGCGGTTGCGGTGGCATTAGTTGGCAAATCCTCGGGATAGGGTACTTCAAGAACGTACTCCTTACGCTCTTGCTTGAGAACAATTCTCAAGTTGCGATACCAATCCATAAAGTTTGTTCCATTTAATTTTTCCTTTTCGAGAATAGATCGCAAATTAAAGGTACTGGGTGTAGTATTAGCCGCCATTTATTCTACAAAGAAAAAGCAAAGTTTAGCACAATGTTTATGCTATGTCTATTGTTAAACAATTTAACATTAGACTCCCATTACGTATTTTTCACCTTCCCTCTAGGTTACGTATTGGGTCAAGATCCACATGTTAATTAATTTTCTAGTGAGCTTTGGCATCACTTGCTAGAAAATTAGTAACATCGGTAAGCAACACCTTGCTAATCACATCTCTATGTGACTCTTGTTGTTGGTGTGGCATCTCCATGCCCGGCGCCAACCTATGCCCCAAGGCCCAAAACTGTTTTGATAGCCTTGTTAAGTTAACCAAATGCTCCTGCATGTATATGTCGACATATACCCCTCGTGTTATGATAGAGAATGGCACTCGCTTTGGCGGACCCACCATTGACGAGCATAACGGTGACGGGTGCAACATTTGGAAGGGCATCATTACTACTTAATTTTGAGAGGGATGCTATCCTATCAAACAAACATATCACATATGAAAGCAAGAAGAATAGCATATAATGAAATAGTATGGCCCCCTTCACATGGTGATCTCCATCTCCATGTCGGCGCCGAGGATCTCCATCTTCGGCACCATCTTCCAAGTGTCGAATGCTTGATATCTTCAAACTAAGCTACTACTATAGAAGCTCTAATTGAAGATTACATCGACTCGCAGTCGTGAAAGAATATTACAAGCATTGCACGTATGAAAGAATATTACGAGGATTGCACATATGAAAGAATATTACATGCATCACATGCATCTCATACATACAATAGGGCCATACCATCTCAAAGCATTCTCTGCAAAAACAAGTTAGGCGTATAAACGTTTTCTACCTATCGCGAGATACGGCATCGAGACGACCTATAAGGGGGTACGCACACGGCGGAAGCCGCCTCGCGGGCTTCCGGGCAGCGACACCACACGAAATTCATAGATCCAATCTATGAAATCGCTTATGGAAACCATATCGGCATAATCATATTATGCCGTCCCGATACACTATCAAGGGAGATGGTTTGCGTAGGCGCGAGGTAGCAACAAAGTCGGACTACGAGATAGCTTCGGTATAATCATATTATACCGTTCCGATACACTATCAAGGAACGCTATCTCGAACCCAACTCAAACCGAGTTATTTGGAAATTGCTTCGACGTAATCACATTACGTCGTTCCGATACACTATCAAGGAACGCAATTACCAACTACTCTCCTCAACAGATCCCGTAAAACCGATTGATCTAATCAACCCGTGCGCAAAACTTGTTCCAGATCCAATCTAAAACCCGAACTAAGCAAGATTAGCTCGATACCACCGAAGGGTTACGCGGAGGCTACGCTAGCCAAAAATAAAAACTTTTACCGCGCAAACCAGGAACACTTGCAAGTAAGGGCCGATAGATCGTTACCGATTGGAGTAGAGTGCGGCGGAATAACCAATCGGGGCAATCCGATCCGGAACAGTGTAGCCGATTCCGGAGACTGGCCGATTCGCCAATCAGCCGATTCGAGTCGTCCGGCCGCGTTCTCACGCCTCGCTCCGATGCGCCCGACCGCAGCCGATTCCACCACGGCCGATCGCTCCGATTGCAGCCGATCCGGCCGATCAACGGCGCGCAACGTAGCGGCGCCTCTACCGGTATCCACACGTCCGGGGACGAACGCCGTACACCCGTGTGCTAGCACGCGATGCAAGGCTAGGGTTTGGCTCGAAAGTGGGGAGGGTTTCCGTGGAGATTGATCTCGGCGACTTCGTTGCACGCGATGCAATTGATGTCTATTCAGCTCTCCACCCCTCCCTCCTTTATATAGAGTTGGCCGACTGGGACTAGTGGCCGATTAGGACTCTATTTTGAATCGGATCTCATCCGTATCTCATAGAGTTGGCCGCCCATACGTCGTAAGCCCATAGGACTCTATCCGATCGAGCCGTATCCGAGTCCAACTCGAATATCTATTCTATCCCCTTAAGCGTGCGACCACGTAGGTTCGGGTATACTCGGTTTCGGCTATAGTCTAACTTAGCCGATCGTCGGCTCGAGTCCAACTCGGCCGACTGTCAATAGCGGCGCCTAGCAGCACATATTGACACCATAGTATACAAGAATATAATATCGGCTCGAACCTGTAATGTGTACACAAATCCTTTTGCCTCACGATACCGGTTAAGCTATAGGCAAGATGTGTGCCATCCCTTCAATAGCTTAACCATTCACTCGAACCGTATTGGATTATCCGTCGTTGATTGACTCCTCAATCAATTTAGCATGGCCATGCATTTCCATAATCCATTACCTCGAGGGGCCCGAGAGATATCTCTCCAAAGGAGGGGCAAATTCCATCTTGATCACTCACATCCCACTCCATGTTTCATAGCAAACCCGAAAACTACCTTTATAACTACCCGATTACGGAATAGCGTTTGGTAGTCCCAAAGTAGGCTACTACACATGTTGGAATCCATGGTGATCTCAGGTCTAAGGACTTTGTACCAACACTACGAGACCAACTAATGGCACATTAATTCTTGTAGTGTCTCATGGTGGGTCTATCCAACAATGTGTTCTCCAACACATATGTCCATGTTTATTGATTTGGTATCTCCATACCCATGATCTATGAGACATGATCATCAATCAATAAACATGCCGATCTTAGAATCATATTTGTTCCAACAATATGACATATGATCAGGGATCGTTTAGAAATAGATTCATACATATCGAGTCTCATAAATAAGTCACGTACTTATTGATCAATACAAGATGTCTATTTCATGGAACTGAATAACACTTTATTCATTTATACATAAACATTGACGTGATATCCAACATCTCCATGCTGCCTCTAGGGCATATCACTAACAGGTAACACTGCTTGTTAATTTGAATGGGTGGATGTTTTGTTAATTTTGCTTGTGAAACAAAATTGGATGTGTGGCCTGTGAAATTGACTGTGATTTGACTGTAAACTCTTCGGATGTATGTGTATGTATTTTGATCATGAATGGGATGTTTATATATTTTGGCTGTTGATATGCTAATTATTTATTGGGTTCTTTCGATATGCTAATTAAATAAGTCTATAATTACGGCGCTCCTACATCTTCAGTATTTATTGGGTTCTTTCGAGCAAAGAATAAGTCTGAGTAAAAAAAGTACTATGATGCTCCTCAATACTAAGGCCCCTTTAAACGCATAATAGAAAACACAGGAATTAAATTAGCATGTTTTTTCGATCCTAAAGAAACTACAAACACGGCAAACAGAAAGAGAAGCCCTTTGACTGTATCACAAAAAAATTAAATCGAGTAAAGTGCATGGGCGGTCCCTAAACTTGTAGCGCTATATCATCTAGGTCCCCAAACTTACAAAACATATTTTCAAGCCCCTAAACTTGCGTACCCGTACATCATTTGTCCAAATCGCATTTGACCCGGTCCGATCATCGACGTGGATTGCCAGCATGGAGGGGCGGGGACAGCTGGGGGTGTCAAATATGCAAAGAACCCCCCCAATCCCCCATCCCTAAAATCAAATCCAATCCCATGTCCCCATTTGTTTCTCCACCATCCTGAGTGGAGAAATCCCTAGCAACCTCTTTTTCGATTTGCCATCCCCTTCTTCGACTCCCTGGCGACGGTACTAGGTGACGTCAAGATCGACTGGAGTCATGCACCGTTCGTCGTGTCCTACCGTGGCTATAGCGCCAACAACAACCCCGCTGACGGTTTTCATCGTCGTGGGGATGGATCCATCGGGAGCTTGACGACGCTGAGCTCGGCACCGTCGCGTAGGCCGAGCACAACTACATGTCCTACAACAACTGCGCTGATGTTTGGTGTGGTTACATGGAAACCCATGGATTAGTTGCTCTTCATACAGCTGAGAATAAAGGCAACATCTTTTACATTAGGTTAGTTTTTCTCTTTTGTTGCAGAGCATTGGTGTCTTGCAAGCATTTTGACTTTACATGTGTGTGTTTTTCAGAGAGATGGAAGTGGATGTGAATTTTGGTACTGGGAGGATCAATATGAAAGAGTATTTGATGAATACATGACATCTTACAGCTTTTGGTGTGCATGTGTAGCGTCCAGCTCCTGTTGTGCATGTGCAGAGAAATGCATTGGTTGAGCAGGGTTCAGAGAGACATGAACATGCTGCAGAGTAACTTGTTAGGAAGATGAACTAGATATTGGTAGGGATATTGTCGTGTGACTGAAATGTGTAGTAGCTTGTGTATTTGTTCTGGTGAATAAGTTCATGGCTAGTTGAAAAATGAGCAATTGTCTGAAATGTACTGAAAATGCTATCTGATGAATGAAATGGTCACTTTATTAATTTGGCATGTTTGTGTAAGTGTGTACTGCTCTTGTGAGCCATGAAATGGGTGTTGCTCTGTATTAATGAAATTTAATTCTGCAAAATTACTGAAACACATGTATGCACAATTTTAGATTGAGGCACACATTGGAAACACAGATTGTGACAAACATCCATTTCAGTTTGTTTAAGTACTGAAACTATTACAAAATGCATCTAGGGACTTTGTACCCATGTAGCACTGATATTATCCAACTATCAGTTAAACCACCATGACCAATAGGTAATATAGCATCCATTAACTATGTACATCCCAGATTGTTGTCAACAAAATTCATATGCTAGATTTTGAGGCAACAAAGTATCCTAGAAAATGAACTAACTACATGTATCATGTGCAGCTCCAGACTAATTTATCACCCAGTTCTAGCCACAGCTCCAGACTTCTTCTTTGATGCGGTAGGTCCAGAATTTTTGTTTCTAGTTGTACTATTCCTTTTCTTCAGTGTTGCGACCTTCCCTATCTTGGTGCTGGTAGGAAGAGGAATAGGTCTTGCTGCTGGTCTGTTAGACATGATGAACTCAGGATCTGGCAAGGGGCCTTGCTGCTGAGAGAGAAAAGAACTCTGACTTGGCTACAAAATAGAGAACATGTTTAGTTGATCATTAAGAGCTTAAATTGTTAGCAAATGTTATAAGTAATTGACAAAATGATTACTTGAGTAGCCATCTGACTGAGCATAGTGCTTCCTAGTTGTGATAGCAATTGAGATGAAGATTGGGAAGCAACAATGTGTTCTTCTATGACATCCTACATATAATAGTCAATGTATATCATAAGCCAGTCATATGCATCTTTGTTCAGACTCTTCATCTCATCCATATTTTTGTTCCACTCTTGAACTGAAGAGGACCTAGCACATGTCCAAAGTTGATTCTTCAAAACCTCTCCCTTGAATTGAATCTGGAAATTAGAGTAAAGATGCCTAACACAAAACCTATGTTCAGATTGTGGGAAGACCTGTTGTACAGCTGGAATTAACCCCTGTCAAAGTTTGGCAAAAATAGAACAAGTTAACACAATTGCTTATTGGAAGATAAATGACAAGAATAATAAGAATTAGTACTAGAACACATACCTTCTACTTATCAGTCATTACAGTCCAAGGGTAGGTGTTTTCAATGCCAAGATCATTTTTCAAGTGTCTCTAAGAACCATTTCCAGGTAGCTAGAGATTCTACCTCCACAACAACAATAGCGATTGGGTATATGCAGTCATTTGGATCAATACCAACTGTAGTAAGCAACTGTCCACCAAACTTTGTCTTAATGTGATAGCCATCTAAGCATATCAATGGTCTGCATCCACTAAGATACCCTCTCTTGCAAGCATCTAGTGACATATAACACTGGCTAAATAAGCTGCCATCAAGCTTCAGGAAGAAAGATGTACCAGGATTGCTTCTCCTCAATTCAGCCCCATAATCCCATAGTTGTTTGTACTGCTCAACCTCATCTCCATGTATGCTTCTCATGGATATTCTTCTAGCTCTAGCTAGCTTACTCCTTGAGGGTGTCAAGTTCCACTCCAACTGCACTGTCTTTGCAAAGCTGGTTAGGCTCATCTTCTCATCTACTCTAAATGCTTCTAGGTACTTTGCAGCCAGCCACTTGGAAGTGCACCTCTTTAGGATCCACTCTTTCTGACATGAATGCTTCCCATCATAAGTCTTCACCACAAATGCCTTAGCCTTGCTGTCTTCTGAAGCATAGAGATTCCATGGGCAACCTTCTGCACAGTGGGCTCTTACTCTCCTTCTATCATTTCTAGGCATCTTGATCTCAACCCTATTTCTTACACTATACTCAGTAATGGCTTGTCTCAGTTTCTCAACAGAAGGAAAAACCAGACCAACCCAAAAGGAAGGATTGTTTAAGTCCTCCGCAATTGACCTGAACTTGATCCTAACCACACCTTCATCATCAGAACCTACTACATCAAGCCCTTCTACATCACTGTCATCACTATCATCTACTGTAGGTACAATTGTCAGATCTCCCTTTAGTCTGCTTCCTTTGGCCTTTTTTCCCTTCAATATCTTCTTTCCTTTTGCCACTCCCTCGTCAACCACATTTTCATCAACATAGTCAACAAACAAGTCATCATCACCATCATCTAGCTCATAGTCACTATCACAAAAGTCCTCATCATCACTATCATCACTATATGTGCCACTTTTTTCTTCATCTGAATCATCTCCTAGCTGTTCCCTGCTGCTCTGTTGCTTCAGATTGCTCTATTGTTGCCTGCTACTCTCCTCTTCTGTCTTCTTAGCACAAATAACCTTATTGGGGCTAATAATGTTTGGTAAAGGGACAACTAGATTCTCCATGATATCATCCCAGTCAATGCCTGAAACTTTGTCATCGTGATCAAAGTAGACAACCAGAGTCCTGAACTTGTCAACCACTGATACCATCACATTTGCATCAGCATCACTCACAACAACTCTGAGCCTATCTGAAATATTCTTGCCAGGTAATAGCCAATAAATTTTCAAGCTGGGAGTCCTAAGGTACCCTAGATCCTCAATAAACTGGTCCAGCCACAGTGGAGACGAAGTGTCTATCTCAACATTATCAAACCAACTCAGTTTACCACCCACATAAGAACGCAAATTACCATGGCCAAGAAAAAACGCACCATGGTGAACTTTCACTGTGAAGTCATTTGACCCATCATCTAGCGTGCAGGAAAATATTTCATCAATCCACAACACAAGAAACACAAGCAGAAAAAACCCTAACTTTGACGAGTACAGCAAAATTAGTGAAACCTAGCCATCAAATTCCAAAATTTCTACCACAAAAAGGCACATTACTATCTACAGTTGGTCTTCATCTACTAACATACAAGGATTGGAGTTTGATTTCACGCACCATACACAGGCGCGACTGCTCCCAGCCGCCGCAATCTCGCCACCATCCTTCACCGTTGTTGCCTTCGATTGGTCTAGATTGAATCGCTCCCCCTCGCTCTCTATCCCTCGTACACCCGAATGGCTCCGATCGCCAGCGATCACCGTCTCGCCTCGCTTGCGCCGCCCGCTTCGCCCTTGCCGTACCAACGATAACAAGAGTCGACAATTGAATTTGATTTCAGGGATGAGGGAGTAGGGGGTTCTTTGCATATTTGACACCCCTAGCTGTCCCCGCCCCTCCATGCTGGCAATCCACGTCGATGATCGGACCGGGTCAAATGCGATTAGGACAAATGATGTACGGGTACGCAAGTTTAGGGACTTGAAAATACGTTTTGTAAGTTTGGGGACCTAGATGACATAGTGCTACAAGTTTAGGGACCGCCCATACACTTTACTCAATTAAATCAAAGAAAAGTTTTCCGAGAGGTCTTACCTCTTGCTTGTTTTTCTACAAAATTAACATATGAATCAAAGAGGCCTATAAGAAAAAATCCCATCAAGATTGAATTCTCAAAAAATCTTTTGCCAATCCTCAATTTTAAAAGGGTCCTAAATAAAGGGATGGTTGAGGGTGGGACGGTAGTTAGTGCTAAGATGGGAAGAAGATTGAAACCATGGGTTATTGATGGGAGCAGTCCTCTAAATATCTTATACTTCATTCGTTCCAAAATATAACAATTTTTTATTTGATTTATAATACTTCAGGAGCTAATGAAACTATTTTAGTAAAATTCAATTCTCTCAATTCCTCGGCGATCGCGCAAAAAACGTGAGTTCCCTTTGGATTTCCTTTTTGATCAATGATATCCTCTGCCTTGTCGTTATAGCGTATTATTATATCGTCTTCGCATTTCAACTCTTTACATGTACATACAATTATAGCTCGAATTACTTTGGATCTTTCTACACGCATTTGGAGCACTGCGTCTTTAGTTACATGTATTAACTAAATAATTTTTTCTTGTCAGAATTACTTTGATCCAGTTGCTAATAGCCGCCATCGCTCAAGCTTAAGGGGTCCCAAGTCGTCCAAGAAAAACTAACAAATGGCAGATCGCTCGAACGAACAAATCATCTTTGACGAGATCGCATAGGGGAGCAGCCAGTACTAGGTAGCTGAGGAGAGGAACGAGGATCCCAACCAGTACCTCATCGAGGAGGGGAACGAGGAGGGCAACGATGAGGAGAATGAGGGTACCCTAGCCGTTGGAGAGAAGAGGGCACACGAACAATGCGGTCTCACCAAGAAAATTGTGGGTCGGCATATTATTATCGAAGTGGCATAGGACGGTTGACCATGTGCCCTAGCCGACAGTGCAAGAAAGTTTGTCGCACATAGCGGATGGGTAGTGAGGGATCACGTGCCCATCAGCATGGTGGACTGGCGCCGAACAAGGACAGGTGGGGATGAGCAAAGCTATCTCCCAGACACAGAGAAACATATGTTATGGTCCACAATACTTGAGACCTTCACATTCCCTGAGACAGAATTGTCTGAGGTAAAGGAATGGACACTTAAAAAAATGGTCGAACTGTTGAGGAACTTTAAGAAGGAATTACACAAGAAGTACATCTTGAAGGACCAGACACCAGATTTTGACAAATTCCCAAAGCTGCAAGATCACTGGGATGCTTGTGTCCAATACAAGATAGGAGAGCAAGCGCAACCGCTAATTGAGAAAAATAAATCCAATGCCGCTAAAAAACAGTACCATCACAGGCTAGGGTCATGCGGCTATAAGAAGGCAGTGCCGAGATGGGAGCAAATGGAAGCCGACCTGATAGAAAGAGATATGGTTCCGGCCACAACTGATTGGCCAGAATGATCGAAGCATTGGTACAGCACTCACGGTGGATGGCTTAATCCTAGCGATGGCTCCCTGATATTCGGTGATGCGATTCGAGAAGTTGCCAGCCGATTGAAGTACGCAGTGGAGGCCTCTGCCTAGGGCTCATTCCAGCCCCATAGAGAGAAGGACGAGCTTACGCTCACACTGCAGAGCCCTAAGCATCCAGGATGAACGCGAGAAAAAGGCGCCGTTCCCTGGAAATATGGATTCCAAGAGGACCTCCAAACGTACAGGAGTCGCATGAGGAGCAAGCGAGATACGGAGGCGAAGCTAACAGATATGGAGCACCGACTCACGGCCTACGAGCACAGGATCCAAGACGAGGTGTCCAGAAAGGTGGAACAATGGATGGCTAAACTGCGGAGCCGTCAAAGCAAAGCAGAAGTACCACCCGTAATGGTGAGCCCCGTAGGCAAGCGCAGCAGCTGCGCATCTATAGGCCAAGTACCTGAATAGGCCATTGAAGCGGAAGATGTGCCCCCCATGAAATGTGCAGACACCTTGTGAGCTGCATATTCCCTTCAATAATTTGTCAACCAAGGTATGCTTGTAGTTTTATGATATATATATATATATATATGACTTGTACATTGCGAAAGCTGGTGCATATGATTATTACTAATTAATAACCTTTGTTCTCGTGAAAGTGGCATCGGGCATAGCCTTACGAGTTGAACGAGATGGGACATATTACTGCATGCCCGTTCCACCTAGCTATTCTAAGGTCGAAGTTGAACAGGTGAAACGAGGCTTTGAAGATCTCGAACTGGATATCTCCGGAGGAGACGGGGAGACAAACTGGGAGACACAACACATGAAATCATACTATGGTCCAAGCCATTCATCGTGTTTCCTGGGGGAGAAGCTGCTTTTGTTCCTCCATCTCCGCCATGTGGACCTTCTCCTCCGCGTGGACCGTCTCCTCCGCCTCCTCTATCGCATCCATGAGCACCGACTCCGTAGCCTCCTCCGCCTCCTCCGTGAGCACCGACTTCTAAACGGTTTCCCACTCCTCTGCCTCCTAATTGCACAACTCGAGCCGCGCTGTCAAGGTCAACGAGATCACAAACAAAGAAGCTAAGACTTGACAAGCCAAGGCTCCCAGCTTTAAAGAAAACGGCATACAACATGACTCCTGAGGAGTTGCACAAGGCCGTTAGAGCGGAAGTGAAGGCACATTTCAAGCGTAAGAGTTCTAAAAAGCCGATTCCTATCGACTCGGCAACTTAGGCCTTCTTTAAGGAGATGTCCGTGCCACCGGTTAAACCGGCCTTGCCGTCGGACTACAACATAACAATTAGGAAGGCTTATAAGAAGGTGAAAGGAAAGGCGAAAGATGTCCCACAGCTCGGGAAGCAACCTAAAAAATCCCTTGAGCCCTTGCTGAACCTCTTGTCAAGCCTGCTCAGGACAAAAATCTCTCTACACAGATGTACTAATTTCATAAGTGGTACATGAAAATTTAGTGCAAAGGTAGAGAGATGCTCGGCGTGCGGATCAGAAACTCATATTTCTTCCAAGGAGATGACATCATGTCCTCGACCTCTACGAGCAAGATGCCCTTGGCGTCTCTCTTCTCAGTTGCTGGGTTTTGTGAGTATCGTTTAGTTAAATTTATTTCGTTCCTTAGCTCCTTGTATGTAGCTGACTAAATTCTTTTATCCGTTGTAGAATGACGATCCATGAGTGCTGTAAGCGGGGATGGTTCAAAATAGGTGATGTGACCATAACTACTATGGATACAACCATTTCTCACATCATATGTCCACAGGAAGACATCAAGTTCAAGCTTCAAAAATTCTGGAAACAAATTCGTCAAGCTCTAACAATGCTGAATTCAAACGGCCACCGAATATGCATATGTGCTCCGATTTGGGTCCATGAGTACTTGATGGAAAGTTTTCGGAGTCCTCGATCCAACCTCATCTCCAAATTCCATCCCAATCACCCGCAATCATAGAAACAATATGTTGCATTACCTATAATGGGTAGAATGGGCCTATGGGCTTGTAACTTCATCTGGGACCCCGGCCCAAGTGGGGCCCAAATGGGGTGCGCCCCAACCTCCATATCAAAGTATTCCCAATGTCCTCCACTAGGGCATCACGTCACTTTTGGCCCAAGGAAGGAAAGATAACTAATCCAATATAATTTGGGGCTGAATTCAGACTGCAGGACAGCACCAACTTGTAACGGTTGCCGCAGCTTCATACGAACTCTGATTTGGGTGTTTTAGTACTTGACGAAAAGATTATAAAGTCTAATTTCCAATGAATCTGGCCTAACTTCCATATCTATTACAAGCCGGACGTAATCATCAATTTTGTACAGATACCTTGTTTTGCCCGAGGTGCTGCGCCGCCAAAATTGGGCCAATGGGTCTTGTATCAAGTTGAGTCCATTACGGACGTCTCCTAGGGTTAGAGAATGACCCCAACTCGTCCTCCCACCTGTATAAATACCCCCATAGCCACCTAGAATAATTTGGGTTTTGACTATGTAAGTTTAGCTATCGCTACTTCCTGATAGACGCGGGTGTCGGCTAGACCATCCGTTCTATTTGATTTCGAACCCCACCTTTTTCATGGGTATTCAGATCTGAAATCAATATTTGCAATTTGTGTTGCTGTTCATCTTGTTCTTGCTAGTTCTTTTGTTGCTTGCAGGAATAACCCTAGTGGTTTGGTTGATCGAGCTCCACAAGATCGTGTCAACCGGTGGAGTTGGTGTATCGGTCGCTAAGGCGCAATTACTCCGTGGAGTATCATAGTTGGGCCGTGAACGTTGCTCCATTAAATCGAAGTTATCGTCTCCACCGAAAGATCGGGACACCCTAGTGTACATCAATAGGATTCATGGACCCCCGTAAAATTAACACAAAAATGATAGAACATTATCCAGAGGAAACAGACCAACATCGTCCATATGCTGGTGCAGCAGCATTACAAGTCTTGGATACTACTGCCGTACAACACAGCATGAGTTTTTACTGCCTACCATACCAATTTCTATCTCGTACATATACAATTTCATATATATCATCTCACACAGTTTGCAGATTCCACTGGGTGCTTTTCCTTATCGACCTCTCCAATTCGAAAATCCATGTCTATGATTCAATGGATAAACTAGAGTCTACTTTCGTAAAGATTTTTGAAGTGATAGACAGGTAATGCCATCTTAGTTGCTATAGCTACTATGCGGTTCTTGGATAATTACTCACTAGCTTGCAACTGCACATAGGGCATGGGCATGGTTCCGTGCGATGATCCACGGGATTTGAAAAGAAAAACTTGCCGTGAGAATGAAATTTTCAGTGAGTATATGCTCCAAAATTATATTGAATCATTAATTTGTTCTAAAATAGAAATGTATATTAAATCTATCATCATTCTCCTTTAGTGTGCAAAACAGGCGCAAGGGACAAACTTGTGCAGCTATTATGTCTGCGACTATATTCATCATCTAGTTCACCGAGTCAGATGTCCTAAAGATCTTGATGTACATATAACAATCATTCATACATTATGTCTCAATTTCTTATTGATTCCATATATTTATTTCTGATTTTTAATGATAGATTATTTGCATAAATTACTCCACAGTAATTAGAGGCTGCTCAAGAAGAACTGATGGGATTTATCAATGAGCCGATTATTGATTCTGTGGGAGAGTTCCACTACAATGGAAGTTCTATCATAGAACCCATCATAGATTAGATTTTGTAATACATGATATAGAACATTACAAATTAAGTAGGAATGTAATACATGTATATATTTATATTTGTGTGTACATATTTTGGTAATATATGTATATATTTACTTAAGTGCATATATATGTGGGTAAAATATGTATTTATATTACATATATATTATGTAAATATGTATTACATATAAATATACATATATTACATATATATTATGCATATATACGTATTTACACATATATGCATAATATATAAATAAGCAGCAAGCAGCAGGAGCAAATTTTTTTTAAAAAAGGATCCCTAGTCATGGTTGGTAACACCAACCGAAACTAAATATGGCTGTGCTAGCCATGTGATGCTGCCATCTTTAGTCCCAGTTGGTGTTATTTCAACCGGGACTAAAGATAGGCATATTTATTCCCACTTTTGTGGTCCCAGTTTGCAAACTGATACTATATAGGGTTTTCCCAGCAGTGACTGCTGGTATAACGAATTGTGTGTAAATTCCCAATTACAGTATACTTCATCAGAAAAACCATCGATCATTTCCAATGATACGGTTGGAAAATTCTCTACCATTTCATTACAAAGAGGGGTGCTGGAATGGCAGTGAAAATGTCAGTCTATCATGTCTGCATCTTTCTTTGATCCTGACATTACTGTTGTCCATGTATATCTTAGTGTTGAATTACATCGAGAGGAAAAAAAGGAAAAGAAAAAAAGAGTTTAGCAGGATTCCGAATGCACCTCCTGTCCTCCTGTTGCTCAGTAATACTAAAATTCTAGATAGAAAAGAAAGGAGAAAAGACAAGGATAGCCGGGAAGGATAAGAAATCGAATCGTCGGAGTTGTATGTGCTCTACTTGGCGTCGGTGGCGTGGTGCTGCTTGCTTGCCTTGGCGGAGGCGGCAGTGGAGGGGGAGGAGCTATTGGTAGTGTTGGTGTTGGCGATGGCAGTGTCGGAGGTGGTGATGGAGTTGGAGAAGGAGTCGGAGAGGTTGGCATACAAGTCGATGACACAGGCAATGTTGGTGTTGATCTCCCGGATGAGGGCGACGTTGCGGGTGAGGCCACTGGTGTCGCGGGCCTCGTGTTTCTGGCTGATCTCTTGGATCAGCATGTGGTTCTGCTCCAGGATCCCCTGCACCTCGCTGAAGCTCAGCTGCAGCGCGTGCACCACATTCCCGCCACCGCCGCTCCTTTCCGTCCCTGCTACTCCTCCGCCGCTGCTATTCGCAACAACCGCCTCCTCTCCGCTGCTGTCGTTGCTGACGAAGTTTTCCTCCTCCATCATCTCCTGATCCACCTGGATCGATCGCTCACTCCTGCATCAAAAGAAGAAATTTGAATTGAGGAGAAAGATTCGGGGATATTTTGGGGTTCTAGTCCTGTATGGCCAAATCAAGAATATCCCCCATGAGGGGCGGGGCACTGTTGATGCCAAATCCGTACCACCACTGTGGTGCCAAAAGATGTGCTGACGTCGAAACACACGCTGGCCTGGGAGATCTGCTTAGCTCCAGTGCAGGTCCTAAAGTTGATGAAGCGCGGGCGTGCCAATTAGTTTAATCCTGTCACTGACAAGATGTATAAAGCAGCAAAACATAAAGCATATTAGCCGATAGGTCGATAACGAAAATAGTCGATCGGCTGATAAGCCGATAGCGCAATTCCAGCCGATAGCCAATGCAGTTAGGGTTCCAATCCATCGGCGATGTGCTGAGCAAGCATCTATATAAAGCGATCGGCTGATGATAACACAATAATATTTTAATGTAATATAGCCTAAACCAATCACATAATGACATAGATATTGATCTGAATATCAAAGCATACATCGGCTGGAGGTCCGATGTCATTAAATCCGAATGATTAAGTAGTCAGTGAAACCTTTGCTGCAATCGGCTAAATCCAACTTATATATAATCCTTGTAAGCCGATGCAACGTCCATGATAACTCATCAGCTGAAACCCCGATGAAATAATGATTGATGCGTACTGACTTGAATAAATCTAACTTACAACCACAACCTCATAGGTCGGACCTAACCGATGCAGCATAAGGTTGATAATTGCCTGATAGATTTAAACCAGCCGGTATGACACCGATCAAAGTGGTCATGTGTTAGATTTAACCAAGATAGTAAAACCATCAAAGGAAAATTTAACACATCAGATAAGATCGGCTAAACCTCCGATGAAACATTAGCATGAACCTATCAGCTTAATGAGACTTAGATTATCAGCAACAATCTAGTAGGTTGGACCTAACCGATGCAGCACGAGATTGTATATGATAATCTAATACTCAATGAGCCGATAGATCTGTCTAATATGATGGATATAACAAATCTATCTAAAATGACATTATGTTTAAAGAAAATATCAACTTGATCAGAATATCAGACCTAACCGAGAAAGTCCTAACTAAGTCGATGCAACTATAAACAGTATAACTAAGTCGATGCAACTATAAATAGTAGTGAAACTAAAGATAGAGATGACATACCAGATAGACAACACTTGGACTTACCCCTTCGCCAGAGATCGAACCTAACCGATGCAGCCCCGCGTCGAGTGCCAAGTCTCACTGGATGATGAACAAAGTGGAAAAAGTAAAAGGTGGCGATGCGCCGAATTGTATTGATCGAGAGATTGATGTCTTACATGAACCTCGGGCTTACATATTTATACCCGTAGGCTGACAGAGATCATAACAGATTACAAATCAAACTTTCCTAAAGATAAAAGGAAACAAAACAAATCCTTATTGGATACTAACACACTTTCCTAAAGATAAAATAGAAAGCTAACAAAATCTTCCTAATTAATAGATACAATCCGCACCTTTCCTGAACTCGGTCTCTTCTGGATAAGATTTTCTCAAACCAAATCTAACAAGAATCCGACTGCTGAGGAAGTTGACAACAAAAAACCCTCATCGGCTGATGCGGAACTCTAAGTCGATTTTTAGCTTTGAACCGATATTAACACTTAGCCGATGGGGACCGGGGCTTACCAAATTCTGGTGTTAACAGGCACGTAGCGGGGGAGATGGACTGTACCTCGGAGGAGTCGAAGATCTCATCTGCTGCTGCTGTATAGCAGGATTCCAAGTAGGGTTCTGGTCATAGGAAGTGTGAGAGATTTTATTGGAGCAGAGGGTGAGAGAGATTTTGGGGAAGTGGATGAGATCTGGGGGAGATCTAGGGTTAGGGCAGGGCGGACGAGATGGAGATGGCAGGTGGCCACGTTGTGGTTGCGGTGTGGCTTGGCTTGGCTTGGCTTGATACCTTATTTGGCATAGTGTGGGCTTTTCCCAGGAAAGGACTGATATTTTTTCGAGGATCGGAATCTATCGGTGTGGATGGCTTTGCTTTTGTGGTAGCCCATGTTTTTGCTCTGTTGCTGACTTGGGCTGGATCTTAATATTATGATTCGCAGATCAATTGATCAATTGAATCCGACCGGAGATACGCGCGCACAACAGCACTAGTGCTCTTTCTACATGCAACTTGCATGCCATTGATCGTGATCTATGTACCCATCTATGGCACATATACAATCATACATATAGTATATACAACCATACTTTCGATCGAATTCACTTGTTCAATTATAGCTGCTGCTTTCATTTTTCGGGTAAATGTCAATTGAAGCTTAATTGCCACCAAACATGAAACTTTCCTAATTCTTTACCAGCTGCATGTGCTGTGCATCCATCTGTTGACGTTGAATTGTGCCGCCAAACCTTGAGCACGTTATGTGCAACCCGCAGCGGCACCCAGAGAAGCGCCGCCACAGGGAAGGGTAGATGTCACCGAACAAACACCCGAGAGGGACCCCGTCGGAGTGAACATGCGCTGGTTTGTCATAGGCTCAACAGGCCAACTATGACGTCCTCTAACGCCATAGAGACGAGAGACAACGAGCAATTGAGGGTTTGGAGGAGAAAATATTTTGGGACAGGCAGCAAGAAGTAGGAAGATGTAGAATATAGAGGGTATGAGTAATAGATTGATTTTGATGATTGATTGGTGGTTGTTTCAACTGGCCTTGGCCCCCTTTATTTGATAGGAAGAGTGGACTTGCTTTTCAGGGTATTCTCCACGTCTTAGTAGGTTCTAGCAAGCTTTACAATCAAGGAAACCATGGGATCAAAGAAAGAAACACGAGAAAACTCTAATTGAACTTGGACTCTGGAGTCTACCGGTCTGACCACCCGAACACTTATGGTCTGACCATAGTTCATTGTCTGGTCTGACCGCTCAGATACCAACAGTCTGATTGTAGTTTATTGTCCTGTCTGACTGGCCACACAATGATGGTTAGACAAGCCTTCACGAGAAAGTCTCGGTATCTTCCAAATTTGGTTTGAACTTACTATAAATCCAAACTAGTGCCAAATTTGAGTGTCAACACATGCCCTCCCGCCTTTTTGGCGAACTAGTGAACGAAAAGCACTAAGCATTGGGTTATCTAAGGACGATATCCACCAATACCGACCATAAATGCCTCTAAGGCTTATGTGTTTAGTGGTGATGTAAGAATACTATGAGAGGCCCCTCTTATTCAGACTGTGTTTTGCCATGCTTTGGCCACCACTCTTGTCTTACCACCTTCTTACGTTGATTCTTTTGTGACTGATTCTTTTCTCTCAACTGGCTATGAGATGAGTACGGTTGATTATTCAAATCGGTCATAATGGATAATAATATGATATATAAATAGGCATCATCTACGTACCATTGAAGCTCCATGGTCCTTACCAAGGGTAAGACCATAAGAATGGAGAAGAATATTGCCGAAGATCCTCCTTTGCTTGTTTCCATGGCAATCTTGATTTCTTTGACTGCCGTTTCACCTTTTTCTTGCTGTATTTTGTAGTCTTCGCCTTGTCATTTTGCCCCATGTGCATTGTCACGCCCAAAAAATTATCCTAAATTTTTATACTATTTTGTGTATTAAATCCCTATTCAGAAATCAACCGGGATACACAAAATGATAAGTTAATACACAGATTTAAACATAAAATAAAGCGTAAAATACTTAGAGAAGAGGCACTTAGTCCTCACCTCGAAAGAAAACAGCAACGGAAAAAGGCGATCCTAGCGGGGCTTCAGCTCCACTCCACAGGCAAACTCAACTCGGGTGTGAGTCTTGGTCCTCTAACTCCATCTTCAACTCAGAAGCACTACACTTCTGAAAGGGGGAAGAATTTTGTAAGGCTGAGTACAGCCATCGTACTCAACAAGCCATGCCGGAAAAATGCAATTAATGCAAGGAAGTACAAAGAATTCATATATAAGGCTATTTTGCAGAAAACCAGCATTTCAAAAACATTTACCCACTAGACATGTCTGTGGCTCTCACTCTACAAGCGTGTTTAGGTGGCAGAGCTGATAACTTTCACGTTCGTTTCTTGAGCAACAACCATTTTCGCTTCTCGGTTTTCTCTAAGCAAGTGGGTTTTTATGTTTATAAGCTTCATCGGGTTATCATGGCTAGCTTTGATTGTTATTTTCACCTCTGGAGCAATGGCTTGCCCAACTGGGAAAAAGAGAAGCGTCTTTGGGAAATTGAACAGGAAAAAGAATGGATCAAAGTGGTCTCTAAGAAGTCCAGAAAGCTTATCTCAAAAAACCCTAAAAAGTTTCTTTTGCCAAGCAGTTTATCAGTTCTCCGAGCAAATCATCTGGACCTAAGCCTTTCATTTACTTTGGCTCCCTCAAAGTTAACTTGGAAGCTTCTTCATGCTTGTTCCCTGGTAAACTCGTTTTTGGGAAAGGTTCTTCTGCTATTAACTCAAGCATGGGCCTTCATTGTGGTTCTCCTGTCCGTCGGTCTTGTTTGAAACGGTCGGCAGCTATCACTCATAGTACTGCATTAATTGGCAACAGTATGGGCTGAGCAGAGAAGATTTCCATATCTCAGTCTGCACATGTGGAGATTATGGCAATCGGATATCTACATGGCAAGCTTATCCGACTGGAGATAGGGATAGGTTGCGCCTGCCAAATATGTAAACCAACTATGACTTGGGTATTATGTTGCTGATTAGATAACGCCACGGCTCATAGTCACGGTTTGGTAAGATTGAGGAAACCGACTTAGAGTAAGATAGTGTTTCCGATTTGTAAGCCCGCCTACCAAGACTATATAAGGGGGGTAAGGGGCGTCCCTTGAGGGATATGTTTTATATGTTTTATGAGTTATTAGCTTTCAGCCTTAGATCTAGAGATCAATATACACTCGGTGGATCGAATCCTCGAAACAGGAGTAGGGTATTACCTCACGAGAGGGCCTGAACCTGTCTAAATCCTTGTTTTCCACCTAACCCATTGTGCTTGGCGATCTTGACTACACCCCAGATTTTCTATTGCCGAAACCGAGTTTCGACAGTTGGTGCGCCAGGTAGGGGAGATCAGCACAACTCCTGCTCCCAAGCCAGTGATCCTCTTGGATCCGTCGAAGTGCATGGTATAGTATTGAAGGTCTTCTCGATGTACATCTTCTTGCTGTTCGGTCCACTCGGCCAAGAAATCCGCCAGGGCTTGTGACTTTATGGACGTCCTCGCCTTAAAAGTTAAGTCCAGCGGCATCAGCTCCAGGGCCCACTTCGCGATGCCCCCAGTTGCCTCCCGGTTGTGGATGACATCGCCGAGTGGAAAGGAAGTGACGATGGTGACCGAGTGACCCTAAAAATAGTGCGCCAATTTCCTCGCGGTTATCAGGACACCATATAGCGATTTTTGTACCTGAGGATAGCAAATTTTGGCTCCTGCCAGCACTTCGCTAACAAAGTAGATCAGCCTCTGAATCTTCTGGACCCGCCCTTCTTCTTCACGCTCGACCATGAGGACCGTACTAATCACTTGGGGAGTGGCTGAAACGTACAGTAGCAGGGGCTCCTGGGGCTGAGGTGAGGCTAAGACGGGCGGCGTCGTGAGAAACTCTTTAAAATCTTCAAAGGCTTTGTGGGCTTCCGTAGTCCATTGGAAATCGTCGGTTTTCTTCAGCAGCTTGAAGAAAGGCATGCCACATTCGCCGAGTCAAGAGATGAAACGACTTAGCGCTACCTTGCAGCTAGTAAGCTTCTGGACGTCCTTCTGGATACTCGGGGGCTTCATGCTCAGGATAGCATTGATTTTTTCTGGATTTGCTTCAATGCCGCGATGTGACACCATGAAGCCGAGCAGTTTGCCTGATGGGACGTCGAAAGTGCACTTCTCTGGGTTCAACTTCATTCTGAAGGCCCGAATATTTGCGAAGGTTTCTTTTAGGTCGGCAATCAGGTCTTCTTTCTGCTTGGTCTTGATGATGACATCGTCAACATAAGCTTCCACGTTCTTCCCAATCTGCGTCTGAAAACACCTCTGGATCATGCGTTGGTATGTGGCCTCGGCGTTCTTCAGGCCGAAAGGCATTGTGATGTAGCAGTAGGCCCCAAACGGTGTGATGAACGATGTCTTCAGGTAGTCGGATTCCTTCAAGCTGATTTGGTGGTAGCCCGAGTAACAGTCCAAAAAGCTTAAGAGTTGGCAGCCGGCTGTTGAATCCACGACTTGGTCGATGCGAGACAGCCCGAATGGATCTTTGGGGCAGGCTTTGTTGAGGTCGGTGTAGTCAACGCACATGCACCATTGCCCTGTCTTCTTCCGGACCAGAACCGGGTTAGCCAACCAGTCCGAAAATTCTCCGTCCGAAAATTCTCTTGAACTCCGAAGGTGACCGGAAGGGCGATGTGCCCGAGTGGCGTAGATGACAGCCCCGGGATAACTCCATGGAAGGGGGCTGAGCTTGTCTTCAGTTCGGATCTCGGGATCTGCATCTTGTCCAAGGTCTTGGCAAACAAAATATTGAGGGCACTGCCCCCATCAATGAGGACGCGCTTGAGCTTGATGTTGCGGACCACCGGGTCCAAGACGAGTGGATAGCGCCCAGGATGAACCACTCGGTCGGGATGATCCGAGCGGTCAAAAGTGATGGTCACCTCCGACCATCGTAGGTACTGTGGGACCTCGGGTTGCCTCGCGTTGACCTCGCGGTCAGTTAGCTTCTGTTTTCTCTTGGATTCATAGGCTTGCGACCCCCCGAAGATGTGATTCAGCTCGCCCACGGGGTCTTGAAAGGGCTTGGCATTTCCAGCCGGGTTGTTCTTCTTGGTGCCCAATGGACTGGCTTCATCAGTCGGCTTCTTGTTGAGCTGTGCCGCATATTGCTCGGCGAACTGTTTATAAATAAAGCAGTCCTTAGCCGTGTGCTTGTGATTGGGGTGATGCGTGCACTGAGCGTTCATGATGGCGTCGTAGGCCGCAACTCGGGGGCGGCATTGGGAGTTGGACGTTGCGGCAACTAGGTCTTCAGGTCGACGCTTGTGGTCCTTCTGGCCTTGGTTGTTGTTGCCGTTGTCCTTCATAGGATGCCGGCTTCCTCCCGATTTCTTGTCGTCCCTCCTGTCAGGCCGGTCTTGGCGCGCCGCTTTGATGGCATCGCTGGATTTGGCGTAGGAATTTGTCGTCTCAAACATCTGCTTCACCGTCTTCAGTGGCTTGCGCCCAAACTTCCCGATCAACAGCTCATCACGGACTCCCTTCTGGAAGACGGCAATGATGATGTCGTCGGTGATGTTGGGGATCTTGTTGCGCTTTTCGGAGAAGCGCCGGATGTAGTCCTTCAAAGGTTCGTCCGGCTTCTGGATGACGTTATACAGATCGAAGTGGGTTCCAGGTCTCTCGAAGGTACCCTGGAAGTTGGCGATGAAGTGGTCCCTTAACTCACTCCACAAGCCGATCGAGCCTCGTGGCAAGCTTGTGAGCCAGTTCCTGGCCGAGTTAGCAAGGGAAACAGGCAGGTAATTGGCCATGGCCTTATTGTCGCCTCCTGCCGCTCGGATGGCAAGGGTGTACATGGTCAGCCATGACTCGGGGTCGGTCTTGTCGTCGTACTTCTCGATTCCAGTTGGCTTGAAACCATTCGGCCAATGCACTCGGCGCAGGTCCCGAGTGAAAGCGGGTACCCCATTATCATTGCTATCGGGTGAGCCCCTTCGATCTTCGCGAGAGCGCCGATCTCGTTCCTGATAGCATCGGTCGAGGACTTCCCGCAGATCGCTCGGCGGGGTCCTTGGCAAGCTGCTTCGGTAGTCGGAGTTATTGCTGCGCGGACCCGGTGGTGGACGGTGGTCGTCCGTGCCGCTTCTCGCGGGAGTCAATCGATTGCTCTTGATGCTTGTGCGTGGTCTCGTGGCGAAGGTCTCTTGACCTAGTCGCCGTCCGGTCTGGATCGGGCCTCTTGAGCGGATCGTCCGGCTGCCCTCAGATCCTATTTCCTTCTGTCGGCTTCCTCCTTGCGCTTCCTCTCTTCTTCCGCCAGCTTGCGCTCTTGCTCAAGTCTGGCTCGTTCTTCCTCTGCGAGCCTACGGGCCATGGCTGAGTCGGTCTCGGCCACCTCAGCCTTGAGGACGTCAAAGCACTTCGGCTCGTAGTCCTTGTCACAGTCGGAGTCGTTAGCTTCGTCCAAGGGGATGCCGTAAAGGTTGTCAAAGCCTGAGGAGCTGAGGTACTCGTTGAGCTCCGAGGATGAGCATGACCCGAACGGTTGGAGGATGACCGTGACTTCCCTTAAGCCCGGGTGGTTTGGATCTGGATCGTTCCAGTCCAAGTCGGAGCTTGATGACATGGATCCCTCCGAGTGGGTCGATCTTGACTCGGGGGAGAGGAGCTTGTAGTTGATCTCAATGGCGTTTGGTAATCCAAATGGCGCCGAGAGGTTTTCTTCCGAGTAGATTGGCTCCGACGGGGAGATGAGAAGACCGCTGCAGATCTCAGCGGCGTTCGGTAGCCCGAACGGCGCCGAGTGAGTTCCTCCGTCAGAGTGGATGGACTACATCTTGGAATCCAAGATTTCGTCGTAGATCTTGGCGTTGTTCGGGAGCCTGAACAGAGCCGAGTGGGTTTCTCCTCCCGACTGGTCCGAATCCGAGTCGAAGGAGGAGAACTTGTTGAAGTCGTTGGCGGCAAAGTCGCAGATGCCTGAAGAAGATCCCATCGTGCTTGCCGGCGAGATTGTCGAAGAAGTCTTGACGCGCGGCCCCCTACCTGGCGCGCCAACTGTCGAAACTTGGTTTCGGCAATAGAAAATTGGGGGTGCAGTCAAGATCGCCAAGCACAATGGGTTAGGTGGAAAACAAGGATTTAGACAGGTTCATGCCCTCTCGTGAGGTAATACCCGACTTGGGAAAGACTAAGATATGTCCTCCACCTTCACTTCTCCGCCTCACACAACGTCGCCGAGTACGAAGCCCTGCTACATGGACTGCGGCTCGCAGTTTCACTCGGGATACGTCGGCTCATCGTGAAAGGGGATTCCCAGCTGGTTGTGAACCAAGTGATGAAGGACTGGTCCTGTCTAAACGACACCATGGAGGCCTACCGGCAGGAAGTTCGCAAACTTGAAGACAGGTTTGACGGATTGGAGCTATCCCATGTCTTGAGACATAACAACGAGGCAGCTGACGAGTTGGCACAGTTCGGATCCAAGCGTGAAGCCGCTCCAACAGACGTTTTTGTAGAGCATCTCTACGAACCAACCGTTGCAGCCAAACCAACCCCCAACGAGCAAACAGCAAACGAAGCCGCCATGATCGATGCCGACTGAAGGACACCACTCATCAAATTTTTAACACAACAAGAGCTGCCGGAAGACCAGGATGAGGCAGAACGTGTCCGACGTCGTTGTCAAGCTTACGTCATGGTTGACTCCGATTTATACAAGAGAAGTCCCTCCGGAGTCCTGATGAGATGCATTACACCTGAGGAAGGACGATAGCTACTCCAAGACATCCACTCGGGCATATGCGGAAGCCACACGGCAGCACACATCTTGGTGGGCAAAGTCTACAGACAAGGTTTCTTCTGGCTCACGGCGGTCTTCGACGCAGACAAAGTGGTACGAACTTGTGAATGTTGTCAATTCTTCGCCGGACAGAGCCATGTCCCAGCCCAAGAGCTACAAACAATTCCATTATCTTGGCCGTTTGCGGTATGGGGCTTAGACATGGTCGGCCCTTTCAAGAAGGCTCCAGGAGGATTCACACACCTATTCGTCGCAATCGACAAGTTCTCCAAGTGGATCAAAGCTAAGCCGGTTGCTACAATCACTGCTGACAAGGCACAGGACTTCATCCTCAACATCGTACACCGGTTCGGCGTCCCAAACAGAATTATAACCGACAATGAGACTCAATTCACAGGAGGCGTCTTCAAAGAATTCTGCGAAGACCTTGGGATCAAAATCTGCTATGCGTCGGTCGCACATGCCAAAAGCAATGGACAAGTTGAGCGTGCAAACGGCATGGTCCTTCAAGGCATTAAGGCCCGCGTGTTTGATCGCCTAAGTCCTTATGCCGGCAAGTGGGTTCAAGAGCTCCCCTCGGTTCTATGGTCTCTGCGGACCACGCCCAGTCGGCCTACCGGCCAAACTCCTTTCTTTTTTGTTTATGGCGCAGAAGCCATGTTGCCAAACGAGATGGAGTATGAATCCCTCTGAGTTTGCAGCTTTAACGACGAACGCTACGACCCAGACCGAGTGGATGACCTCACCCGACTGGAAGAGGCCTGTGAGGCAGCCCTCATCCAGTCGGCAAAATATCTTCAAGGGGTCAGACGATACCACAGTCGCAACGTTCGAGCATGAGCTTTTATCGTTGGCAATCTGGTTCTACGCAAGATTCAGACCACCAAGGACCGTCACAAGTTATCCCCCTTATGGGAAGGACCGTATATAATTGCTGAGGTGACTCGGCCAGGCACATACCGATTAAAGTGTGAAGACGGATCTATGGTGGAGAACTCCTGAAACATCGAGCATCTTCGACGATACTATGCTTAAATTGCCTTAAGTCTCATGTTCTCCTTGACTGCCAACCTCAAGCAAGATGACTTCTTGAGTTAGCAGTTGGGGCCTGTACATATGTCAATAAAGCATGGTTTTTTCGGCAACCTGTGCATATTTGGTTTATCATTGTCTAATGTTCCTTGATTCGAGTTCAATGTTTAAGGACTGAGAATTTTTTGATGACCTAATCAAGCTTAGGCTTGGTGACAGTCGGATGAAAATTATTTAAGAAATTTTACATAAAAACTCGGATCAAGGCATTAACATAAATAAGCTGAATATTTACAAAGTTTACATCAAAAAGTTGCATGCAATGTTCCGCAATACAATCAAGGACGGAAGTGGTTCACTACATCGGCGGCCACCTTTTTGGCCGATTCCTGTGCCTCACTGATTAATTCAAGGGCTTGCTCATCTGAAGTGCCATCGGCGAAGCCCTCCCCGACTAAATCGATGTCCACCCGAGGGTAGAGCGACTTCGTCTGCGCAAGGGCGAAGCCCGCTCCCATGATAGCCGCCTCGGAAATGTTGGCCAAATATTGGTCAGGGGCTCACCTAAGCTTGTCTAAAATCTCAACTGGGTCCAATGAGTTGCCCCCGACTCCGTTATGAAAAAGCGACAGCAGGATCGGTGTCGCCGCGTTAGCCACATCCTCCCTGACTCTTCCAGCTTGTTTGACCCTCTCAATCAAAACATCGTATTGGGCTCGGGTCTTGACCTTGTAAGCTGCCAAGAGACATATGATCATGCAAAGCATTCAAAGATAAGGCGACACAACGAACATTGTGTTGAAGAAGCTCACCTTCAAACTCGGTCTCCAGCTCGGCCTTGCTGAGGCTGACTGCTTCTAGCTGGGTTGAAGCAAGTGGACCTCCGATGAATTATCTACAACAAGAAGGTCGTCAACAACCAAGATCAGCACAGAATACAATTAAAGGCATAAAAGACCAAGAGGGATAAGCTTACTCCCGACTGAACCCCGGAGGTCGAGGTTCTCCTCTCGGAGTTCGGCTATTTCTCTCCTCAAGGCCGCTTCCCTCGATGCAGCTTCCTCTCGAGTGGTCTTTAATTCTTGCTGGATGTTCTCCAGAGAGTTCAGATGCAGGACCAATTTCTCGAGTGCATCGGACTTGGCCATTGATCGACAGTACTCTCTCTGCGCACAAGATCTAAAGTTGGTCAATTGAAAAGAGATGATGATGCTACAACAGAAAAACATTAAGACCTACGTTTAGCAGCCGAGTCGCTTCATTCAGGCTGCTTACAAGCGCATCTCTTTCTTCGCTTTCCATTTTCTTATTCAAGATGATGCCTTGTCTCTGGCCTTCCGAATCCCGCCACTCAATCTTGATCGGAGGAACCTAGTTTTCTGAGGATCGCAAACGGGAATCTCCTCTACTATGGCTGAATGGATCGAAGGGCGGATGAAGATACGAAGAATTTATTAGAGATTGAAAAGTTAAGAGGTTGATTCAACACTTACAGGTTTCGGTGGCTGGGTCTTTGAAGCCGCCGCCTCTTCCTTTCTTGGCTTTTGCCCGACTGATCTTCAGTCGGAGCCCTGCGAGTAATGGCCGGGGGCTCTTCTACGGCCGACTGGTTTCCAGTCGGGGTATCTCGGCTGGCGGTCGGGGGCTCCCTACTTAAGGTATCTTTGTCGGGAGGTGAGGTCCTTCCACCCGGAGCACTCTTACTCGGGAGAGGGCTCTGGGGTTTTGGCTCCGCAGGCCTTGGTGCCTCGGGTTCTGCAGCTAGCGTTGGTCCCTCACTCTTCCCAGCGGGGTCTATATCTTGAGGCCTCCTGCCAAATGAACGACAAGCGCAGTCGGGATGAAGACGAAGGAATTTTCAACAAAGATCTTGATTTTGGTCATAAGATGTACCTTGTTGATCGGCGGATTTTGGGTGCTGCTTTCGGTGACGGCCTTGGAGGGGTCGTTTCGGCTTGAGGGGCGGGGACATCGTCGTCCGAGTCATCAATGATCAGCCTGCTCTTGCTCGCCCGTTTACTGATGTCTTCACTCGGGGCTGCCCTCTTCCCGGCTGGATCACTCTGGATCTTCACGCCACCGGTTGGTTTCTTGGCAGGCCGAGTCGGTGCGTCATCGTGAGGAATTTTGTACGGCTTCGAAATGATGGAGGCATTTTCCTGCAAGAAAGATTCTTACAACACTAAGAAGTGTGACATCAAGATTGCAAGGCGATGAAAGAGTTAAATCAGGTTACCGGAGGAGGAGGGCGATATAGGCTGTATGGGAGGACTGGCAGCATGAGGCTGCGTTCGACTGCAATTCCAGTCGAGAAGACCTTGTACATGCGGATCTTCAAGATCTCGAAGCTGAGGGAGTCACGGTCTTCCCGATTGGGGTCCCTCTTGCCCTCGTACTCAAAAGCCGACTTGGATCGTTCCTTGATCGGAGCCAATCGACTTCTGATGAAGTGCCGAGTGATCTGCTCGCCCGAAGACATTTTTGCTTCATTTCCAAGATCTTAGCTAGCAACTTGTTGGCTTCATCCCAGTCTTGGGCTACTAGCATAGTGCTCCGGTAGGCGTGGGCACGGGGGAAGGCCAACGAAGTTTGGCAAGCTGGGCTCAAGATTGTTGATATAGAACCAGCTTGCGTGCTAGCCCTTGTTAGAAGACTTCAAGGGGAGAGAAAAATACTCCTTGCGGAGGGATCCGCGGAGTTGGAAGCCTGCTCCACTGACGACGCAGGGTTGATCCTTATTCGGATGCGGCTTAAGGTAGAACATGCGTCGGAAGAGTTGAAAGTGGGGGAGAATGCCAAGGAAAGCTTCACACACATGGATGAAGAGAGCGATGTAAAGCATGGAGTTTGGGTTCAAATGATAAAGCCGAATGCCATAGTAGTCAAGAAGCCCCCTAAAGAACTCAGAGGTGGGGATATTGAAGCCGCAATAAAAGAAAGAAGTGAAAACGACGAGCTCACCGGTGTTCGGAGTGGGGAACTCCTCACCGGCCGCCGGGCGCCAGCCCACGATTTCCTTAGGAGGAAGGACTCCGTGCTTCACCATCTCCTTGAGGGTGGATTCCCTGACATCCGACGTATCCCATTGCTCGAAAGGGATCTTCTTTTCGCTCGCCATGAATGTGGTTTTGGGGGAAATAGATCTGGCTCGAGGGCTAGGGATTTGAGATGGGGATTTGTGAAGATGGATGCAGAGGCTGGCTGGTAAAGAAGCGTGAGCTTCTAGACCGGTGGATTGGAAGCGCGCAAGAGCTTAGGGTTCTCCGCTGCAAGCTGGTGAACAGTGTTGCGATTGGGGAATTTTTTATGGGAAGACGAAGTGGCGGGGATGACCTCGAGGTTTTGTACAAAGATTTGAGGGTTGCGCTAGGTTTTCTCGCGATTGGGCCGAGCCCATGAGAGACCTGCGGCCCAGCTAAGGTGTGGCCTGACGCGTGTCCTTAGGGACTTAAGCAGATTTGCTTTGGCAATATGCACGTGTCTGAGTGCCCTGTACCTTTGGAAATCCTTTCATACCGCGGTTTGCTCGACTTCATGAGAAGTTAGCACGATGCAATTTGAAAGGTGACAAACAGTGAAGCTTTTCATAGCTGCCTTGATGACAGGGACTGTTTGATTTTTTAGCATTTGATTAAATGATTATATCAATGCTAATTTTCCACCTTGGTGAAGATCTTTTTAGATTGAGACCAATATTATGGCAAGAGCTATTTAATATTTTGGTCGCATTTTTCAGATGACTGAAAAAATTGTTTACCCATGAGGGATGATTAAAATATTTGTTCCGAGATAACTCGGGCAAATCCACTCGGATAAGCATGAGCTTACCGAGTGCTTTTCACTCATGAGGGTTAATTGAGTTATTTGTTCTGAAGTGAGACTGGGAAAATTCACTCGGACGAGCACGAGCTTGCCGAGTGATTTTTTATGGTTGCTTTAGCTT
This sequence comes from Oryza australiensis, assembly GCA_019925245.2. NCBI lineage: Eukaryota > Viridiplantae > Streptophyta > Magnoliopsida > Poales > Poaceae > Oryza > Oryza australiensis. Next base: position 4,122,881 of record JAIFGZ020000436.1, read on the forward strand.
GAGCTAAGCGTCTACATGAGAATGATTTTTTATAGTTCTTGATTGTATGTTTGGTCTGTTTTTGGCTAACCACATAGTCGGGGGCTACGCCTAATTAGGAGCATCGAGAGATGCACCTAGGTATTTATTTTTTGGATATTTTCCAGCCCTTCACAGTCTTTGGAGACACTCGGGAGATTCAAGCAGAGATGATGGAATCGCTCGGCGCCAGAAGCACTCGGCCAAAGAGTTGTTTGGTCGTGGACTGTCTTGGTTCGAGGCTGAGTTGTCTCGTCGACTGCAAAGGACTCGGGGGCTACTGTGGAGATTATGGCAATCGGATATCTACATGGCAAGCTTATCCGACTGGAAATAGGGATAGGTTGTGCCTGCCAAATATGTAAACCAACTATGACTTGGGTATTATGTTGCCGATTAGATAAGGCAACGACTCATAGTCACGGTTTGGTAAGATTGAGGAAACCGACTTAGAGTAAGATAAGGTTTCCGATTTGTAAGCCCGCCTACCAAGACTATATAAGGGGGTAAGGGGTGTCCCTTGAGGGATATGTTTTATATGTTTTATGAGCTATTAGCTTTCAGCCTTAGATCTAGAGATCAATATACACTCGGCGGATCGAATCCCCGAAACAGGAGTAGGGTATTACCTCATGAGAGGGCCTGAACCTGTCTAAATCCTTGTTTTCCACCTAACCCATTGTGCTTGGCGATCTTGACTGCACCCCTAATTTTCTATTGCCGAAACCGAGTTTCGACAGCACATTCCCGAACTCTTGTTCCCCTAGTTTCAAAAACTTGCAGTGCCTGCCTCATGCCTGGTCACATCGGCTTCAATTGCCTGGGTAGAACTCGGTGCAGCCGGTGCAAATTATTTGGACATACTGTAGCGCGTTGCATGTCACGCAAACATTTCGTTCGCGCCTAACGTGGCGGCCGAAATCTCGGTCCGCGCGGAGTATCAACTCTACGGTTGGTGGGGTCACTCAATCTATCCCCCGTCTGACATGGCGCTCCAAGGGCATATCCAGGATACCATCGGACGCCCACCTCCGTCTCCAAGCTCCTCCATATTCATCTCTTCAACTGCTCCAAACCTCTCCACCGGCTCCTTCTTCCAGCTTGCCTCATCCTAACAACAACAGCCGTTCCCCTCCCACCTCCACTGCCTTGGCTAACTTCCCAGTGAACCCGAATCCTTTTCTCGTTGGCGGCCTCCAGGTGGATCAAGGGTGGGAGCGACCTGCAAGAACTAGGGTTGCTCTTGGAGGTGAACCGCCGCGGGGTCATGAGGAGTTCGCCATTGTATCCTTAAAGCCAATGCCAAAAGATCATGAGCTCCTTTGCCAAGACCTCACCAACGTCTGTGACTTCTTGGAAGAAGACCAACATGTGCGCATCATGGAAGCTCACCTCTCACCTCTAGGCTTGGGGCTGATCAAGCTTAGGACTGTGGTACAGCGGGAACGTCTGGTTCGTAACTCCCCCTTCCACCCGGGTCAAGATCATGTCATCCGGGTGGTTCGGCACGATGAAGGAATCAATCTGCGATCTTGCAATTACACCAGGCTTTGCTGGATTATGCTTCTGGCCTTCCCTTTGGACTACCAGAACGACTCCTTCCTGCAGGCGGCGGTGGCGCCATTTGGGCGGCTTCTAGAGTGGTACCGGGATGGCAACCGATCAAGAATCCTGGCGAGGATGCTGATTCTGAGCACTGACAGGGTCCCACGGAGCATTGTGGTTTCTGCGGGCTCCATCTTCGACGGAACTGGCAGATCCTGGACGGTCCTTGTCTTAATTCTCAATGGACAATTCCCAGACCAGTTCCCAGCAGATGAGGACCCAGTCCCCCACGGGATCAGCCACATCTCCCCCCAATTCCAGCTCTTCCCGAGCTCGTGCCGTCGATCCCTGACTGGCAGAATGAACAACAAGGAGGGGGACCACTTGGGTGTGATTGGAGGTGACCCCCACCAGGAGGCGACGCAACAAGAGCAGCCCCAGTGGCATCAGCAACAGTTTGAGCAACCACCCCCTCCTGGAGTTATTGATCAGCAGGCTCAGCAGGGCTCGGAGGCAGATGGGGCAGATGTTAATGACTGTCCTGCTTGGGATCCCCAGATACCAAAACACCCTCAATTCCCCCAGCACTACAGGAACATTGATCATTCGTCCTCCTCTGTGTGCTACCTACGTGCGCAATGCCCTGACATCCCCCTTGATGATCTAGTCAAGGCTCTAAATGGGGAAGGGGACCAAGACCGTTCCTCCTCCAATGAGGCGTCCTCCCCAGCTTTGAATGAGGAAAGGGCCAACTTTCTCGCTGTCAGGGCGTGGTGCGCAGACCTGGCTGTCTATGGCAGAAGAGACATTCCAAACACTCGCTTCGAGGTCGGGGAGTCCTCCAGCAACCTGAGTCGTCTGGATGACTGCTCCCTCAATTGGAGGCCAATCACGCCAATCCAGCCATCCAGGTCATCGCAGGGGATGGAAATTGTACCTTGGTACCCAGTGAGGGATGCCATTGCTCTTCGGCTCTGGCCCGTGGTGGACAGGGCGATAAGAGACGGACGAAAGAACAAGGAGGCGAATGCTGCCCGCGCAGAGACAGCCCAGACACCAGCTCCAGATGGCCCGGTTTGCATCGCCTCCCAATCCGCCCAAAAGAACAAAATTCCACCGGGTACAAAATATCTTGCCCTTCCTACTAAAGCTTCGAATAGTAACAAACAAACACCTCTGTTGCATAACTGTGTAAGAAGAAGTGCAAGAAGAAATCCTAACACCAATGGTTTTTTCCACCCAACAGTGATGCTGGATGCCAATCCTTCCAAGAAACGCAAAATTAAGGTGGTCCAGATAGACGAGAACACTGGGAAGGAAGGGCCAATCGACATAGCGGTTCTATAGGGCTGGGGAATTGACTGCGGGGCTGAACCTAGCGAGGTCTCCGAAGAGGTGATGATGCAGAACCCAGAGGATACCAATGAAGGAAACCAGGAGTAGCATCCCTCATCGGCAGTTGGCCATATTCATGCACTGCTTCAGCTCGTTTTCCCTCCTTAAGACTGTGTTTATGACGTTGATGATTGATCATGACTGTGCTATGGGTTTTTGTAATATGTTTAACTGTTACTTATTGGGCCTTATTTATCACCCTGGTGGGAGGCCTACCCTGCTGACTTTGCTGCTAAAGAGGCTCCCTTTTGGCCTTTCTTGCATTCGTACTCGCTATGGCTGTGCTCTCTCCCCTTTGGTCTGGTTATTGGCGAATTCTGATGGGTTGTTCCTATCAGCTCTTTCCTGCTGTGATTTTTCTTGGCTTTCATGTCTCATCGTGACTGGATTATTCTATGCTGGTATATAAGGAGGATCAATGCACCAGGAAAATGGGAGGCCATCAGAAACAAAATTGAGGAAAGTGTCTGCTCAATTGTCTGTATCTAGGAAACGAAGAGGGAATCCTTTGACAAAAGTTATATCAGAAAGCTAGCCCCAAAGAGCTTTGATTGTTTTGATTTCATTCCCTCTATGGGAGCCTCAGGGGGTATTCTGATTCTTTGGAAAAGAAAGTTTTTTTTGGGTCTGGTTTTTGATAAACAAAGTTTCGACATCTTTGTGGCCATAACCTCCCTGCAGTCCTCGTTAACTTCGAAAATAACAGTGGTTTATGGTCCATGTGAAGAACCACTACGATCGGACTTCATGAATTGATTCAGAAACCATGAGATTGCCGAACTGGATGACTGGCTTTTTCTGGGGGATTTCAACTTTTATCGGTCGCTAGCTAACAGAAACAAGCCGGGAGGAAACATTCTGGACACTCTAACCTTTAATGAGGCCATTGGTCATTAAGGCTTAATTGATATCCTAATTAAGGGGAGGGCTTTCACGTGGAGTAATATGCAAATTGACCCCCTCCTTGAACAACTAGATTGGTTTTTTTCCTCCATCAATTGGATGACAGATTTTCCAAACACCAGAGTTATTCCGCTAGCAAGAACAGTCTCAGATCACGTCCCCTGTAAAATTATGATTGGAACAAAAATCCCTACGGCAAACATCTTTCGCTTTGAGAATTACTGGGCTAAGCAACCGGATTTCAGCATCATAGTCTCCAATTGCTGGTCTCTCCCAGCGTTTCATGGACATGCAGCAAAGAACATTGCAAGGAAATTCAAAACTTTGAGAGCAGGGCTTCGATCTTGGAGTAAAAGTTTCTCTAATCTAAAGGCTCTCATTCAAAACTGCAACACTGTGATTGCCTTTCTTGACTTGCTCGAGGAAGGAAGGCGCTTATTCAACACAGAATTTAATATGAGGAAAGTGGTTAAAAAGAAACTTCAACATTGGCTGCATATGATGAACATTTACTGGAGGAATAGGTACACTGTGAATAGGGTAAAACTTGGGGATGAATGCACGAAATTCTTCAACAGCTTGGCCTCTATTTCCTACAGGAAAAACATGATTTCGCAGATCAGAAATGAGCAAGGTGACTGGATCCAGGATCACGCAGGAAAGGCGACAATCCTTTGGTCCTCCTTCAAGGATAGAATGGGATCCTCTTCCAATCCAGATATGATCTTTCATCTCCCAAGCCTTATTCAACCAAGAGATGGATTAGATTTTCTGGCCCAGTAAATTTCTCATGAGGAAATTGATATGGTGGTCAAAAGGATGCCGAGTGATAAAGCCCCAGGACCGGATGGCTTCAATGGTATTTTCTACAAAAAAAAAGTTGGTCAATCATCAAGGATGACTTGTATAGACTCTGTGACTCTTTTCAGCAAGGACAGATCAGTCTTCAGCCAATTAATAACTCCTTCATCACTTTGATCCTGAAAAAAGATAACCCTGAAACAGTCAATGACTATCGGCCAATCTCCTTGCTCAACTCCTCCCTGAAAATAATAACAAAAGTATTAGCAGATCGGCTACAGGGAGTCATAAAATCAGTAATTCACAAAAACCAATATGGCTTTATCCGATCAAGAACAATCCAAGATTGCCTTGCCTGGGCCTTTGAATACATACATCAATGTCAACGCTCCAGAGAAAAAGTGATCATCCTCAAATTGGACTTTGAAAAGGCATTTGATACCATCGAACACTCAACCATCCTCCTTATGATGCAAAGTCTTGGGTTCCCGGATAGATGGCTGCAATGGGTTCAAGAAATCTTATCCTCCGGAACATTCGCTGTCCCGCTAAATGGAATCCCTAGAAAAACTTTTCGTTGCAAGAGAGGGGTTAGACAAGGAGATCCACTTTCGCCCCCGCTCTTGTGTCGCGGCCGAGCTGATTCAGGTCTTAATCAATAAAGCCAAACAAGAGGGCCTTTTTCATTTGCCAATAACGTAGCCAACAGAGATTTTCCAGTAGTCCAATATGCGAATGATACCATTATCATCCTTCAAGCAGATGCCAGGCAGCTTCTCTTTCTCAAAAGCCTTCTGAACACAATCTAAATGGCGACTGGACTCAAAGTGAACTACAAAAAATCAAGCATGTACCCAATTAATCTCAGCAATGACAAGCTTAGTCATCTGGCCAACACCTTTGGATGCGATGCGGGCTCCTTCCCATTTACCTATTTGGGGTTACCACTTGGGACAACTAAGCCAAAAATTGAGGATCTAATGCCGCTTCTGAACAAAATTGAAAGGAAGCTATCTTCATGTGCGTCCTGGTTATCCTACTCAGGTAGGCTCAAGAAGATCAACTCGGCAATCACTCCGATAACAACCTACGCCATGTGCACCCTCAAGATCCCTGAAAGTATTATATAAGCCATCGACAGGGCAAGAAAACAGTGTCTTTGGAGGGGAAACAATTTGGAAAAAAAAGGAGGCAACCTAGCAGCTTGGAATCTAGTAACCAGACCAAAAGCAAAAGGGGGTCTAGGGGTACTAAATCTGCGCCTCCAAAACGATGCTCTACTCATCAAACAACTCTCAAAATTTTACAACCATGAAGACATCCCCTGGGTGGAACCCATTTGGTTTAGATATTATCAAGACAAGATCCCCCACCACTGTAGAGAAATGGGTTCTTTCTGGTGGAAAGACATTCTTAGACTCAATGACCTTTTCAGGATGGTGGCCTCATGTCAAATAGGTAAAGGTTACTCGGTAAGCTTCCGGCGCATAACCTGGAATAACTTAAATATCCAATCCAACTTCCCCACCTTGCCTCGTTTGCCAAGAAAAGCAAGGCCTCGTGAATCGAAATTATGCAAGCGAAGACCTGAATTCAGCCCGCACCTACCGCTTCGACCAAGCCTACCAGAACTGCCACTTCAACCCCTCCTTTAGGAACCGCCTTATGAGGAGGAATCTCTTGACAGCTGGTCGATGGTCTTTGACTCCTTCGCGGGTCACCAAAGCTTTAAGTTGATTTGGAAGTCCAAGTGCCTTCCAAGAATCAAGTTCTTTGCGTGGCTGCTGCTATTGGACATATTGAATAAGAAATCAATGCTACAAAGAAGACACATCAACATCCAGGATGACAGTCTATGCATAATGTGTGACCTGGGAGAGAAAGAAACTACTGAGCATCTTTTCTTCTCGTGCCCCTTTGCGATTCAATGCTGGTCAACCCTTCAGCTACAATGGGACACCTCCCTACCCATCACGGACAGATTGCTGCAATCGGTTTCCACTTCAACGCTTCCTTGTGCCACAGAGATAACCCTCTTAGCAGCTTGGGAAATATGGAAGATTCAAAACGACAAGGTGTTCCAGAGAGTAAATCCAAATCTGCCTCTCTGGAAAAGGAATTTCAATGTTCAGTGCTCTTTACAAGTTCTTAGACTTAGGATAGAAGATAAGAGCTCCTTTTGCGCCTGACTTGATGCATATAGTTAGTGTTAGTTTTTGTTTTCTAATCGCGGCCTCAGTTATGCTAGTGGCTTATGTTAGCAGCTCTGTTTGGGCATCTTCGCCCTTTTCTAAATAGGTTGTACTCTAAACTCTCTCTCTTCCCTTATCTATAAAAATTTGGCTCGAAACTGTGGGGACCTCCCCCTAGTGTTTTACGATCAAAAAAGGAGGAACGACTGATATAGGAGCCAATCCTACAACTCTGGTCGGGAGTAGTCTGACTGGCGGTGCTCCTCTAGTCGGATCGATCGCTACCTCCAGTCAAACCGGCGGTAACACATTGGTTGGACCGACCGATGCATCCGGTCTGACCGACGGTAACACATTGGTTGGACCAATGTATGGTGTCGTAGGAGTAAATCTAGGGTCTATTGTACCGAGGGAATTGTAGGTATTTTTCATCAGCTAATCTTGTTGCATAGGAAATTTTGGTAGATGGAAATCTAATGAAACACCATACATATGTTCACTATGGTATGAAGTAGATGCACCACATAGGAACCGGCTACTTAGCCGATTTTCTAATTCACTCATACGAGCATCTAGGGTTTTCTCAAAGGTAGTACTAAAATAAGTAAACCGATTATTCAGACTACCAATAACAGCACCATCTACAGTTTGAGCAACTTCAGAAGCAAGAATAAGGGCATAGCTAGAATCGGCTGTTACCTCTGATTTGTTGTCGATGGGCATCGTAAATTCTTCTTGCTTGATGACACCTTGCCTCGTTTTTTGGTAACATGTAGCCATCTTTCTCTGCAACTCTTCAAAGTGAGCTTCAAGCACCTGATGATCGGCTTTTTGGCAAGTCTCTGTAATCCGCTGTCATGATGTTGTCTTTATCAAGATCGGTGTGAGAGCCCATGTTGGAGAACTAGTGTTTTGGCTATATAACTGAAATCTTTCCAAACAGAGTTGCCAAGAAAGTGTGTTGATGCCGAATCGTGCCACCACACCTTGATCATGCTATGTGTAACCCATGGCAACACCCATAGATGCGCCGCCATAAGGGAGGATAGATGCCACCAAACGAACACCTGGGAGGGACACCAGATGAACGTGGTTATCACTTGATTACTTTTATATATAAGAGATTTGAATCATTTGCTTGCATAAACAATATGTGGGTCCACAAGGAGGTTAGGGAGGTAGCGACACACACGGAGAAGGTCGGTTGCTGTTATGTATATGAAGTTTACACTGAATTATATGTTGACCCCAAGACTTTCAGCATATAAGACTTACATATTTGGAAAGCTTTTCAAGTTTCGGACCTCCCGCAATGGAAAGAACAACGATAGAAATCTCTAAAACAACCAATAATTTGATGGATAAAGATAGAAATACTTAACTTAGGACAAAAACTAGAATGACAAATAATTTAAAACGGAGGAAGTGTTCACTAGAGGCTCTATACAATACTAAAAATGGAGCTCACCTAGTGACAGAGCCAGCATCACCGTGAAGCCCCTGAGTGACTAGTAACATTTTTGGGTGACCGACTAATTTTTATACGCGTCGATGGCTAACAGCAATGCAGGCCGCAGCGGCGGAGCCTGGGCGGCCGCCCGACCTGTCCGGAAGCTGTCTCCGCCACGAAGCTCTCTTATGGTCTGCGGAAGCCAGAGGTGAGCTGCATGATGGTGATGTATCGCGTGGGAATTAGGGAATTGTGATACAATGTGTCAGCCCAAGTTGCTACATCTTTACCTTCTTAATACATTTATTTGGAGTTGCTTCTGTTTTTGTTCTCTACTCCTCTTCGCCTGTCTCGCGTTACCAAACCAGATGCGATGCAGGAAGTACAAGGGAAGGAATCAACAGAAAAATGAGATCTATGACATAACTTGGACTCAACACTCCAAGAATAAAACTTTTTGTAATTAGAATTTTCATTAAATTGGCTTTTTAACGCCATGCGAGAAACGGGACGTTACAGACATACTGCTACATGTGGCGTGTTCCATGTTGGTTGGTTAGTGCCGCAATGTGTAGGATAAGAAGCCATAATAAAATGAGACTACATGTATTTAATTGAATATTCAAAATAAATAAGTTCATCATGCAAATTAAGTGTCTCTGCTGCACACCTGCACATTATGCAATTATTTTCAAATACGGTGTATTTCCATGATATTTTTAGCAAATAAGAGGAAAAAGTACATATATTTTTTGGTACTTACTGACGTCTCACCATATCACTGAGATCACCCTAGCAAATAAGAGTCAATTTATCTCAGTAAGTTTATGTAGTAACACATACATACGAGATGATCCCTCATTTATAACAGCTCTAGATCTATAGCCGTTATAGATGTTAGGGCTCCCATCTGTAACTGCTATCTATGACGAGCCGTTACAGATGAGAAGTCATCTATAACAGCTAAAGATTGGAGATTGAGATGCCTATCTGTAATGGCTGTCTATGCTATCCGTTAAGATAAGTGAGTCTGTAATGGTTTTTCATAGCTCGTCACAGATGACACGTCACGAATATGGAAATTTGTGGTAATGACAGTTGTACCAATGAAAGACAAAAGCGCTTCAAGGGCACTGACGCAGGATTGAAGAACACTGTTTTGACTAGCTGGTCATCTTGCTATTAGTGATTATAAAACACCAAACAATGGGAATAATATTTTTGAGAAAAAGAACACTGTCTGAACAAATGAAATAGAAGACAAAAAACAACCCTATCCTATTTCTATATAGGTGAACTACCCGAGCAAATGAAATAGAAGACGAAAACAACTCTATCCTTTTCTATCTAGGTGAACTACCTGAACAAATGAAATAAAAGACAAAAACAACTCTATCCTATTTTTGTGTGTGTGGATACTGAGCTAGCTCGGCTCGGCTCGTCTTGGCTCAATAATTAAGATAATGAGCTGGATCGGCTCGACTTATTATCTTAATGAGATAGAAATGGCTCGACTCGGCTTGTGTGTAAGCTTGAGGTAGCTTGTTTAGCTCGTAAGCTATATAAAAACATATGAGTGGAAGGTAAAGCTCCATGCAAATCCAAGGTTCACAGCACAACACAGTAACTAATCAGTAGACCACCAACCTCCTCAAGTTCATAGATCAGAGCACACATCGAATTCACAAATAAAAATTTCAAAATACACAAGGCTAAGCCTGCAGATCTGTGCATGTCTAACCGTGAAGCTCCAAGCTGTGCAGGGGATAAGAGGCCGATATGCAGGGCCTTAACCTCTACCGCTTGCTACGCTTGCCAGTCCACGATCCATCGCATGCTCGCAGCAAGCTGTCAAGCTGAAGCGGAGGGCCGGAGTACGCTCGTCGGAGATACACACGTGTGTCCATGCCCTGGCCCACGGTATGCAGGAGGAGAGCGAGAGGGATGCAGGTGACACGGCGGCAAGGCTACTACGGTTTTGGCACAAGAGACGGACACCGAGCGGGATGCGCGGCGACGCCCAGTCGAGCACTCGGGCGGCTTGATTCGATTCACTACTGCAAAATCGTTTTTTTCTTGTAGACAAAAGATATCTTTTCATTCAAAAGACCAACCTGCACACCCAAAATCAAATTTTTGCATACGGACGGCCTAATCGTACGAAAAGATCTATTATCTCGTGCGGACGGCTTAAACGACCCACACGAAAAGATTTATTATCCTGTGCAGCTCAGTTAATATGACCGCACAGGATATTTTTCGTGCGGTTCTTTAAGTTGATCGTACACGAAGATAGATGTTCCCGTATGACATTATATGTGTTTGCCGAGCCGTTTGGTAATATTTCGTCCTATATTAAAATCAAATTATTGAATGATACGCGTACTACATATCGAGGTTGTCATTAGTCACACGTATTAAGAAATCATATTATAATATAATAAAAAGATATAATAGACATATGTACGCATACACACATATACATATCATATTATCGTCTCGCATTGTACAATAATTCGATTGAAAGCACATAAAATATATGTATCCAAAATGTTTGGTCACATATTCTTTTTACTCTCTAAGTCGTTTGAAAATATCCTTCGCTGCAAGTTGGCTCTCTGGATCATAAAATTGCCCAAATAGTTACAGACATTGCGACGGATGAAGCGGCAAATATCTGCACACAAGTTTAGTATGGTTTGATTGTCGAACCGGTTTGCTACAACTAAAATGGATGGGATCTGTTTAAGAAGGAATACACATTGTAGTTAGAAAAATTATACAAGACCTTAATGTGTAAAACGATATTTTTAGACTTACTTCTTCAAACTTTGTAGTGTATCTCCCGTTGATTCTAAGCATCTCGCACACGTAGTATCCGCATAAGTTAGTGCCTAGTAGTTGCTTATAACACTGTGTTGAGAAAACTGTATACATCAGTATTTTGAATTTAACAAGCATAAAAAATATCAGTATAGCGGATATGTAATTACCGGTCATTGTGTCTTCACGAGAAGCTTCTTCTTTTGTAGATTATTGACTGGTCTGTTATAGTCTACATAATATTTGTGTGCTCTATGTAGATAAAATATTTGTTTGAGTCAATTGTGTCTTTGAGAGTACAATAGTTAATATTTATTAAATGGTGCATAACAGTACTTACAAATTTAACAAAATAAAAAATTCTTTGAATGTATCATCGACGTAGTGTGCCAAATCTAACACTACGACCAAGTGGTCCTGTGGATATACCAAAAATAGTATATAGTGATCGCTACAAAGAAGATATGTTAATTGTAGGTGATATTGTAGTAAAATAACAGTAGTATAGAAGAAATATTACGTACAGCAAAGCATAGGGGACCATAATGATATTTTTGTCTTTGTGCATGATATCGCTTTCCCCAAGTACATTGCTACATTGATCATCTTTTTCTTATGCATTTGTTTGATGACAACTTCTTTTTTAGCCTTTGATTTATCTTTCAGTCGAGAAAAATCTTCACGAATTGCCACGGTGTGTTCCATCCAGCAAACCCTTGTTGGGTTGGTGTATCCTATTGCTCAGTGGGCCCTTTCGGCGTCATGAAATTGCATCCTAAGTAATGCAGCGGGTAATTTATCAGAAGTTAGTTTGCAAATAAATTTATTTATGTCATCAAATGTAATTGACTTACAGGCAAAACGTGGTAGCTAGATTTATATCCATTTTGTCGAGCTTGAAAAATACATGAAGGTCGTTGAAATCGATGACGAGCATCCCATTAGGTCCACTGACGAAAGCGTGATATGGGAGCTTCACAGTAATCAAGCCGAGACCCTTTTTTGTTGCCTTTATGTACCAATCAAGCATCAACCTCATCTCCTAGGGTAGGTATTCCATGACGTGCCATGGTAAGAACGGTTTCCCGTACTCGTACTTTTTTTGGCACTTCATCGGATGTCCAGTTTTGCATATCCTCCACCCGATTTTTCACTGATTTCTGTGAATCCGACAACTTTGGAGGTTCATCTTGCTTCTTGTTAGTTGGCACTCTCCCCCTGAAAGCCTGGAACACTAACTTTTGTTCATATATGATCATTTCTTTGTGATCATAAGTGGATCGTACCATTTTTGGGATAAGTCGACGAGGTTCAAGATTAGTTGGACTTGGGAGACTTGTGGCTTTCTGAAGAGGCAGAGCATGTAGCGCCAAAGCTGACTATGATGTTGGAGGAGATTGATGAATATATTCTATTTCCTTTGGACGTTGTTCTGTAGGGACTTTAGGGGGTGACGGATGTGGCAAATCAAGCCCTTTTGGTGGGGACGAGGGAGGTGGGGAAGCAGGCCGATTTGGTGGTGAATCTGGTCCTTGTGGAGAAGATGGTGGAGGAGCAGCAACAATCTTAGGAACCAACAGGATTGGGGTTGAAGGCGATGGACCGACCAGGAGGATATCTCGTCGATGCCATAATATGAACTGGTTCACCGCATCCCCAAGCAGTTCTATCCCATATGGTGCTGGAATATCTAGCTCCAAACTGTTATGCTCTGCATGCACCTTGGTTACTTGCACCCTTGCATATTCTTCAGTGATTGAAGTGTTGTGAAATTGATGACCTGGTATCACAAGTCCTGTTCCCACCTCCTTTCTCTTCCCAGCCCTTCCTATTGGCACGAGTAGGCTACACGGCGTCGGACCAGTGATATGATCCACTGGATAAGGTGATGTTTCTACTGACTCGACATTGCTTGGCACCTGAACTGTAGGTTCTTCGGACTAACGAAATAAGTTTGGGAAGACTTGGCGATTTTGAGCAACAAGAGAGTAGAAATATTGTTCTACTTGTGCTGCTCTTTTTTCTTCCAGTTTCTATTTATACCTGTTCCATTTCTTGTAACTCCTAGCTTCCTTTGGAAACCCTTCCTTCCAACTTGTTCTTGATGATACACCTCTTACTCGTCCGAAATGTTTAGGGTTGCCTAATGCAGCTGTCAGTTGATCATTCCCCCTCTTGGCAATGAACTTCCTTGCTTTCTCTTTCTCTGCAATCTCCCGGAGACTAGTGGTCACATGCTCGATATCAGGGTCCTCAAAAAGGATCTCTCCCTTGTCGGTGACTTGACTCGTGCTACGTGCCCAAACATAGTTTTTGCTCCTTTTCTTTAGTGGTTCGAAAAGCAGTGGTTTGCCTTGGGCTACAAACTTCTCTTTAGTTGCTCACCTCTTCTCTACGTGACCATCGTAGCCGCTCGAGCCCAATCCGTGCGGGTATTTGTTTCTTTTAGCTAGATCAGACATCTTTTACCTCCACGCTAAGGCTTCCGGGCTTGTCATCTTTGTGACGAACTTGTCCCATTCGGCGGGCGTAATTCCACCATATTCTTCGAATGGAGACTTTTTCTTTTGTACATAATATATGTTCATGTTGGACTTCCACTGCCTCCACCGATGTGCCATCGTTTTCAACACAAACTCTCTTCCCAAAACCTCTACACCAGGCGGATAGACAAGCCATTTCTGTAACTCATTCCACATAAATGTCTTCAGGTTGGCCTCCACCTGTTCCTCGGAATCTACATTTAACGGGTCATGGGTTCTGGCCAGTACCCCACATGTGCTGCTAAATTTAGTCATCGTCACCTTTGGCTTCACTGGCTTCCCATCTTGGTTCAGAGAGATTATGTAGTACGTCTCCTTGGAGGGTTGGTTCTTACTTCTCTGACCATGTCTTTTCTTTTGACGTCCTCCAGCGCTTGCGGACGTGTCAGTAGGCTTCGGACCGGACATTGTTGAGTCCATCTTGATTTTGGCTATGACGGTAGACTTGGCAGCCTCTACTTTTGAGCGGCGCCGTGTTTCCATCTGTACGGACATTACATCAGAAAACGTTAAACGCGACCAAGGGGGAGACGGATTAGTTCATAACACTATGGCTCGACTTACTACTTACTCGATAGGGATATAGTCGAGGTCATCTTCAACCCGTGGTGTTGGCGTAATTTCTATCTCGAAAGGATCGTTTGGTGTCTGCCATGTGCCTTCGCTAGACGCCTCTTGTGTTCGTTCGACATTGAGTTCCTCGGAGGGAACTTTCTCGTTCGACATTTGATATACAGTTGTTCATAACACAATTAATCTTATTTTCATCTAATTTTAACTACATATAACATACATAATTATATATATGCATATACATAATTATATATGCACATACATATATATATATATATGCATATATACATCCATAATTATATATACATATATACATACATAATCTCTTTAGCAAGTAATACGAGATCAAAGCCAAGACAAAAGTGGATTATCATTTGCCGCAAGAACAAGATATTAAATAGCAAGGAATACACACTTCATCTGACAGTTTTCACATGGTCAATATTTTCACAAATATAATTTGACATCACAAATTTCTGATGACTGGTGTTTTGATCATAAATAATGGTGTTTTTAATTAATTATCTATATTATTATAAAAATATAGGATATTTTTGCTGATACTTTGGTACGTCTGTATTTGAGTTGGTTTTTAAATTTGTTCGCTTTTGATAATTTTTTTATAGAATTCAGGAGTTTTGGTTACGTGCATCCATGCAGGACAGAGACATGAGTATGGCTTCTAGGGCTGCAACCTAACCTAAATATCCACCGAAAGCACTTTAAAATTTGAAAAGTTATATGATAAAACCAAAATTATGTAAACTATACTAACTGAGCTCTAGCTTAGGAAAATTCTAAGATCAGCCACCATGCATGAATTTGATCGAGGCCACGATGTATATACTATTTAATTTCTCTAAGTAAGACATCAATTATCAATAACATCTTAATTTAAAAATATACAACTAAATCATACATACCATCAATGAAAGATAGTAAATTTTTTTAAACATATTGACTTTGCTTAAAAAATATACAACTACTTATTACAATGTTTCAGACAGACGACCTCAGCCAACTCATAACAGATTAATGTCAAGATAGAAAAAGAAATGCCACCATACAAACAGATTACATATTACAATCATGATAAAATGCTATAGCTAAAGCTCTATCTATAATTGATAAATATCTTTATAACAATCATCTGTAAACTCTAGCATGCTTATAGTATAAATTAACTCGTTGTCTTCGTCACACCTTTGCAACAGAGCCCAATGCCTAGCTAGATAGATATATCCATCGATCGATCAATGCATGCGTGGTGACATGCTGCCTACTACTCTCACGCTGAATTAACATCGACAGATCGATCGAAGGCAGCCAATTCATTACTCGATATCGATTGATATATACGTGTGTTTATTTTCGTGTTCGACATCTCAATCCATCTTTTAAAAATAAACCCTAAAAAATGGTTTATTTGTTGCTAGCAAATGTATTTTATTTGTTGCTCTTTTTATCCGGTTTATATTAATGCAATATAATTATTACTTACATATGAATAAAAGACAGAGGTGGTGGCGGCCGGGCTCGGTGGAGAGGCGTGTTGCGGCAGCCGGGCGAGGGTGGCAGTTGGGCTCGATGGAGGTCGAAGCGGTGGCAGTGACGACGATGGCCGGGCTCGGTGGAGAGGCGTGTTGTGGCGGGGCTCGATGGAGAACGAGGCGGCGGCCGGACTTAGTGGAGGTCAAGGCGGCGTCGGCGGGCCTCGCTGGAGAATGAGGCGGTGGCCAGGCTGGAGAACGAGACAGCTGGAGAACGAGGCGGCGATGGCGGTGTTCGGCCACGCTCGATAGGACGGCGACAACAGCTAGCGGCGGTGGGGATGTGGCGGTGGAGGCGGCGGTTGGTGCGGCGGTGGTGGTGGTGGTGGAGGCGGTGGCGGTGGTCGGTGGCGGTGGAGGCGGCGGTTGCTCGAAATTTTGACAGCCTGACGGCGCGAGTTCTAGATTCGTCGGGACATAGAAAATTCGGAGCTCGCGCGCCCTATATAGCGACGATTATGGCGTGCGGGCGGCTTAAGGGCCCGCATGAAAAACTATCTTTTCGTGCTGGCCGCTTAATCCGTCCGCAAAAATAACCTTTCCGTGCGGGTGGATTAGCGGCTGCACGGAAAGATAGTTTTCCGTGCAGCCCTTAAGCCACCCTCATGCCATAATCGCCGCCCTTATATAATTTGCTCAACTATAAAACTAAAAACATATCAATACACATATTAATTTTATTAATTAATTAAATAATATTTTATTAATTAACATATTAATTATTTCATTTATTTTAATCACCCCAATGATTATTACCAAAAATACATTAATCATCCACACAAATACCATAAGTTTGACATAGAACCACACATTCACTCGTAACACCATAAGTTTGATATATTCATTCGCAAAATCATATTGTACACAAAAACAAATTAACGTTTCATAATTTTTGGATTAACATCCTTCCACACGGATGAAAACTTTGATTCGTCGAGGACACTCTCAATGCGCTTGGTCTGCGTAGGAAGATCTGTGAATAACAAAATGGCGTCGTATTGATTATAATCAGACGCATCTTCAGTGTTATCAATACCAATGATGTGTTGCTTGACCGATACAATAATGTCCATCTTTTCATCGGAGGGGTCCTTCACATAAAAAACTTGTGCAACACGCTCGGTAAGGACCAATGGATCATCCTTATGTCCAATTTTACTCTGTTCAACATACGTAAATCCAAATTTATCTGCCATATTTTCTTTCACCCATTGGCATCTGAGAACAAGGATCTGAATGTTTAAACTATAGTCAAGTTCCCAGATTTCTTGTATGATCCCGTAGTAAGATTTCTTCTGCCCTGTTACGTCCAATGCTTCGACACGAACCCCACTGTTCTGTGCTGAGCTTTTCCTGTCTTTGCTGATTGTGTACAAAGAATATCCGCCGATGTCATACCCTTGCCACAAGGTCACAAGGCTTGTTGGGCCAGCTGCAAGTCTTTCTATTGTTTTTTCCTCAAGTGATTCACCAGACGGTAGCTTTTGATCCTGAAGTCATTGGGAAAAACTACGCTTCTGTTCTTTCGAAACCCAATCGGAGGATCGTCGAGGATTACATGCTTTGATCTCAGAATGTGTTGCTCAATGTAGGGCTCAACGATGACGAGTTGTTGAAGCACACTGCTGTGTGCATTTGATACTGCTTTGTAATCGTTGTCGTAGAAATATTTTCTTCCCACAGTCCCCTTCCCAGATAAACTTCCATCATGTTGAGGCATTGGTATCCCAATTAGGTTGACATCTTTCATATAATCTAGGCAACACTCGACAACCTCCTCAGTTGTGTAACCCTCTATCATCGAGTCCTCCAGATGAGTATGATTACGGACATACCCTTTTAGAACAGCCATGTGTCGCTCATACGCTCATATTTGATGTAGGTATAGAGGACCAAGCTCAATAATTTGAGGGACAATGTGAACAATGGGATGTTCCATCATATTGAAGTACGATGGAGGAAAAAATATCTCTAGTTGGCAAGTTGTCTCGACTGTGAATTTCTGAAGGGTTCTAATTCTTCTGGATCAAAACTTTCTGTGAAACTCGATTAAAAAATAGCACAACTTTGTTATCACTATCTTGGTGTGCACTGGCTTCACCGCCCTTATAGCGATAGGAAGGAATACCGTAAGCATCTTATGATAGTCGTGAGCGTTGTATCCAGAAATCGACAAATCTTTCATTGGTACTAGTTTCCTGATATTCGATGAGAATTCAGTTTGAACTTTCAAACCACGAAGACATTTGCAGAAAACTTTTTTCTCTTCTAGTGTCATTGAGTAGAATATCGGTGGAATCTCAATCTTACCATTCGTTAGCTCTTTCGAGTGGAGATATTTTGTTATGCCCAAATTGACCAAGTCGTTACATAACTTCAATCCATCCTTTGTCTTACTAGGGATGTCAAGTAATGTTCCGATGATGCTGTCGAACACGTTTTTCTCGAGGTGCATGAAATCGATGGCATGACGAATCTCCAGGTCTTTCCATTAAGTCAGTACTTGAAAAAAATGAATATTTCTTGAAGGGCAGCGTGTTTTCTACCACTTCTTTCTTCCTCTTGCCACAGTAGTCTTTCCCTTACAGAACACGACCTTTATGCTCTTTGTCAGCTTGAATACCGTGGAACCATCCTTTGCTTCGGGGGTAGTACCTTCCTCCATACTTTTGTCAAAAATGTAGCCATCACACGATACTTATGCTTCTGTGGTAAGAAACGATGATGACGCATCTAAACTAACTTTTTTTGTCAAGGTCATATATATGTACGGTGTGTTGTCCAGACATATAAGACACCCGGTCTTTCCTTTAATCTGTCCTGAGAGGGAAAAATTTGTTGGTAGATCATTTATAGTAACGAATATGATAGTGCACAGAGTAAAATACTCTCCGCGGTACTCATCAAACAATCATAGACCCTCTTCCCATATTTCTTGCATATCCTCCATCAAAGGTTCAAGAAACACATCTAGGTCGACGCCAGGCTGTTTTGGCCCTTATAGAAATATAGTCAACAAAATGTACTTTTGCTTTTGAAATAACCATGTAGGAAGGTTGTACATGGTGAACAAAATAGGCCAAGTGTTGTGCGAGTTACTTAGGTCACCAAACGGATTCATTCCATCCGTGCTCAACGCAAACCTGACATTTCTCGGATCCTTAGAAAATTCTGGGTGCTTTGAGTCAAAGTTTCTCCATTATCGAGCATCGGCGAGATGTTGAATCATACCATCTATCTTTCGATCCTCTTGATGTCATCTCATCAACTCGATGTCGGTGGGGTTCGAGTACAATCACTTCATGCGATATTTCACTGGCAAGTACCACGTCACCATGGCCGGAATCTTTTTTCCTGGCTTAACCAATGATTTTGGTTCAACAACATCACTATCGGCGGCACTGTTACTAGTTTTGTACCTACTCTCCCCACAAGTTGGACACTTGTCCAAGTCAGCGTATTCCTTGTGATAAAGTACACCGTGATTAATACATGTATGGATCTTTTCAACACCAAGAGATAATGGACATATCAGTTTCTTGGTTTGATAGGTGTTAGATGGCAACAAGTTATGTTTAGGAAGCATAGCTTTCAAGAGACACATCAATTCGTTGAAATTAGTATCAGACCATCCGTGCCTGGCCTTCAATCTAAGAAGTTTTAGCACCGACTGCAACACTGGATAATCCATGTCACATCTCTTTGATTGATCGTACAAAACATCTTTCGTTGATTTCTGCAATGCCTCCCAATTGTTTAACTCTCTTGCTTTCTTTGTTAGCACCTCTGGTTCAGCGTGCCGCAACATATCCTCAAGACCAGTATCAACCTCTACATCATCAAAACCAGAGCTACCAAAATCATCCATCAATTCACGAGACATGTCATCAATTATAAAATTCTCTGCCTCATCGAAGTAAATTTCAGTAATCTCTTCACGAGCGGTGACTTCCATGTGATATGTCCAAACTGTGTATTTCTCCACAAATCCACGCTGAATTATGTCCCAAAATTATATTCGGTTCTTTCCACATCTTCGATTCTTTCAATCAAAGCAAGGACAAAAATATCCTTCCTATTCTTTCTCAAAGCGTGTGTTTTAGCCTTATCAATAAATTTTGATGCTTCTCTCATGAACACCGGATGAGATCTTCCCGTCTCATACATCCATGTTCGATCCATCTAAAAAATTCACAGCAAAAAAATATTATATTGGAGGTGTTTTCTACATAAAAAAAAATCAAATCCTACTTAAAATTGACCATCATGCACTAGTTATTACCAGAAAAATATATTTGACCTACAAATTACAAAAATAGCTCAAAATGATCTATTCAAAAAAGTTTAAATATCTTCACATTCAACCAATGAAATTGTACAAAAATAAAAGAAAATGAAAGAGAATATCAAGCATCTTACCTTTTATATTAATTGCAATCAAAGAATTCGAGTTGAAAACCTTCCCCCTATTAATTGGCTTTTTTTGGAGAGAGAAATGTTGAGTTGAAAATGACAACAGTCGGGTTGGGGGTAGAATATATGGGCCCATCATCGCGTGTGGCCCACGTAAGGGACCGCACGAAAAAATGGATTATCCCATGCAGTCGCTTAGGTCGACCGCAGGTGATGTTGTGGCATTTTTGGGTACAGTCGCTTAAGTGGACCGCATGAGATAATGCAGCATTATCGCGTGCGGTCGCTTAAGTGGACCGCACGGGAAAATGCATCTTCGCGTGTAGTCCATCAACCGGCCCCTAGGGACCAGTTTTTCCAGACGCGACTACTTATGGTCCGTCTAGAACCTACCGGGGGCCTCGTCCAGAAAAACCGATTCTGCAATAGTGATTAGATCATGAGAAGGTTGGGAATTGGGGATTTTAGGGTGGGGCTAGGGTTTTGGAGTGCTCCATTTGGGTCTATTGACTATTGGGCTATGCGCCAGCCATTCCGTGGGCCATAAGTTGTGTTAGAGCAAGTTTAATTGTAGAGCTAACTCCTAATAGATTGGACCAATCTAGAAGTTAACATGAATTTGCTTTGAAGTACATGTAGAGCTAGCTTTTACATGATAGCTAACGCTCACCATTTTTTGTTCTCTCCACTCTTCATAATCATATAGTTGGCTTATAGCCTACTATTAAACTTGCTCTTATGACATGCTATCTGCTCCTTTTGCTACAAGTTTGTTTCAACTCGTGAGCCATCTCGAGCTGGCTTGTTGTTGCTAACAAGCACTACTGGGGAAACCCTTTATAGTCCCGGTTTGCAACCCCCTTTAGTCTCGGATTGTAAACCGGGATAACGAAAATGGGACTAAAGATGCTGAAGTTTAGTCCCGATTGATGTTAAAATAACCGAGACTAAAGATGTTTTTTTAATTTTGCTCCTGCTGCTTGCTGCTTGTTTATATATTATGCATATATGTGTAAATACATATATATACATAATATATATATAATATGTATATATATGTATATATGTATTTATACATATATATGCAATGCATATATATGTATAAATACATATTTTACACACATATATATACACTTATGTAAATATATACATATTTTATCAAAATATATACACACATATAAATATATACATATATTACAATCCTTCTTAATTTCTAACAATCTATATCGTATATTACAAAATCTAATCCGTGGGGTGGGGTTGGATAATTGGATTTCCATCGTAGTGGAACTCTCTCGTGGGATAAATAATCTCCTTATTGATAAATCCCATCATTTCTTCTTAAATAGCATTTATAAATTCGATGTGGGAGAGTTTGTCCCTCATGTAATATATCTATCATTTGAAAAAATAACAAATAAATATATGAAATAAATAAGAAATTAAGACATAATGTATGAATGGTTTTTACGTACATCCAGTTCCTTGTCAGATTTGATTTAGTGAACAAGGTGGTAAGTATAGTCGCAGACATAGTAGTCGCACAAGGTCGTCCCCCACTCCTGTTTTGCACACTTAAGGAGAAACGACGAGAGATTTAATATGCATTTCTATTCTAGAACAAATTAATGATTAAATATAATTTTGGAGCATGTACTCACTGGAAATTTGGTCCTCGCAAACAAGTTTTTCTTTCCATGTCCCGCGTACAAATGTACAGAACCATGCCCATGCCCTATGTACAATTGCAAGCTATGATTAATTGTTCGAGATCCGCATAGTAGCAATAACAACATTCATAATGAAAGTGGAATAGATGGCATCACCTGTCTATCACTTCAAAAATCTTTGCGAAGGTAGACTCTAGTTTATCCATTGAGTCATAGACATGGATTTTGGATGAGAAAAGGTCAAAAAGGAAAAGGACCCAATGGAATCTGCAAATTGCGTGAGATGATATATATGAAACTTTATATGTACAAGAAGAAAATTGGTACAAATGGCAGTAAAAACTCACGCTGTGTTGTACGACAAGAGTATGAAAGTCTTGTAATGCTGCTGCACCAGCAAATGGACGAGATTCTCCTCTATACATTTCCGGTGTCTGGCCCTTCAGGATGTATCTCTTGTACATTTCCTTCTTATAGTTCCTGAACAGTTTGGCCATCTTCTTTAGTGTCCATTCCTTCACTTTGGCCTGTTCTGCCTCAGGGATCGTGAAGGTCTCGAGCATTGTGGTCGACAACATCTCTTTCTCAATATCTGGGAGATAACTTTGGTCATCTCCGCCTGTCCTTGTTTGGCACCAGTACACCGTGCTGATGGGCACGTGATCCCTTACTACCCAACCGCTGTGTGCCATAAACTTCCTTGTTGCGTCGACCGGGGCATATGGTCGACTGTCCTGTGTTACTTTAGTTATAATATGTCGACCCTTGATCTTTTTGTGACACTGTGTTGTCTGTGAGCTCTCTTCTCTCCAACGGCCGGTGTACTGTCAATGTCCACCTCATTCCCCTCATCGTTGCCCTCCTCGTTCCCCTTCTCGTTAAGGTGCTGGTTGGGATCCTCGTTCCCCTTCTCATCTATCCAGTATTGGTTGCTCCCCTCTGCGATCTCGTCCAAGAGGATTTGTTTGTTGGTGCGATCTGCCATCTGTTAGTTTTTCTTGGAGGCCTTGGGACCACTTAATCTTGAGCGACGGTGGCGGTCAGCAGCTGGACCAAGTAATTCTGACAAGGAAAAATATTTAGTGAAAACATGTACAATGGTCCTAAGTCGAAATTCCTCGTAACGAGCGAACGAACGATCGAACGAATAAACTCATTCTCATTCTCGTTCACATTCGTTCATGTTCTCATTCGTTCAATCGAGTGTGTGTTTGGTTAATTCAGAGTTGCGTTGTAAATCTTAGTTGGTGACATATAGTTCGGTCCTTAATTGACTCGATGAATACTCCCCCTATCGGTGCGCAACTACTACCATATGCACTACTTGTCGCCCAAGTCTAAAAACATTATTTTTCACTTTTCAATTTTCAAAAAATAATAGAGGCATTATCCATGAAAGAGTTCAGTGTGTAAGGGGTGATTTAACATAAATTTAGCAAAAAGAAACGCCTAAATGCAATGTCATATGAGCAAGTTATGATGTTTCTAAGAATTAAAATACGGTAAATATAAAAGTTACTAGTAATATGCCCGTGCTAACGCTACGATGACTTTTCGTAAGAACACGATGGTGATAAACAGAGGAAAGATACCATGTTTTGAAGATCCGAATACTATGTTATTATGTATTCAAGAAGTCAAAAATTATTGGATAAGATGCTTTATTTAATATGCAATATCCCATTTTATTTTAAGAACAAATTATATATGTCAATGGGAGTAGATATGCATTAAAGCAAGACTAACTGTTTGTATACACTGACAAGTAAAGGTCAAAATGTACTTAAAAAAAGGAAAATAACATAATACAGTCTGAAATTTGGAACAATACGGATATGCCTAAGATTTTTTACAAGATACACATAATTTGCACAACACAACATTTATACAACAATCATTGATTAGATATTGCTCAAAAGAAAAATAAGAATACTTCAATCATAAAATATACATAATAGACCATGCAATTCTTATTCAATAGAACATATACAAACATGAGTTTATCCCATCTCTGTAGAGCAGGTCATGAAGGGCATACAAGTAAAAGAATTGACATTCATCGACAAGCTTAACTATACTTTTATTCTTGTTTATGCTTGATACCTCTGCTTTCTTGCCCTATGATGGCAAAATCTATTTGTTCCTTCATATAGATAAAAAATATTAAGAAGATTAAAGAAAAAAGGAACAGGATCAAAACTTGAAAATTGTATTTGTATGATGCCTTATTGCTTTGTGTATATCTGGTCATCCCAGATTTGCAAGCATTAATGAAATTCAGAAGCAGACCATAAAATAGTGATAAAGAACACAGATAAGTGTTAGTCAAGGAAAAAAGAACAAGTGTAAGAAACAAAATCAAAAGCATCATCAATCATCATTGGCCACTCTCCTAGCAAATGTAAGCATATGTCAATATCAATCAGATAATCCGCATAGGGCAAAGATAAAATAAGAATATGTTAACAAGAACTTATAAGGATAATTAACCGGGATTATTATCACGGATTATCTACTCGATTATTCCTGATGATTATCTTTGTTTATGTACGAGTCGATGCTCATCATCTCCATTGATGAGTCCTTAATTCATATTGTGCAAGCAACTTTGAGGCTTTCCTTTGGCAAATGACTCAATTAATGTGATTTATACCCTACCATTTTATAAAACTTGGTTTTGGAGGTTGATTTTGCAATGTTTTATGCCACAAAGTCTACTATAATGTCAGTCCATGGTTTTTTTACCCACGCATTTGGCACCTCAAACAGAAGGCCTAATACCATGGTTTCAAAAATCTAGTTTTATTCTAGACAAAGATTATTACAAATTAACATGTAATATCTTGAAAAGTACTATAATTTTTATGCTAAATTTGGAGCCTCACTAAATGTAACTTCCTGTTCCACTATAGGGTATCTCGTATGTATATGCAACAATGCTACTTGTTCTAAATGCAGTGGATTTGCTGGTTTATTTTTCAAATTAATTATTCTGCTAATAATTGATCAGTATACGATAAGAAAAATTAGCAGAGAGAGGGAAGCAGAGAAAAATAACTTGACTTTTATATGAAAGATAGAGAGTGTAAAAAATCTAGACTAATTTGAGAACATGTTTTAAAATTCATATTTTCCTAGGGCTTATAATCTAGAATTACCTGAATTGATCATGACTAAATTCAAAACAAATGTTTTCACACCTAATTGAGAGCAGCTCTAGTTGGTGTTCTTGATCTTATCTGTGTGGCTTGTGACTCATTTGATTTGCCATTATATTTTTTCTTCCCTCAGTTCATAGATATTGCTATTGACACACTGAAAAGAAAAGTACTGTAAATACGATGATCAAAGTGACCTGTCAGTGTCATAGCTATTATGACACATTCATATTCACAAGTTTAGACACATTCATATTCACAAGTTTATCTACAGGGGATATGAGAACTTATTAACCATGTCAGCACCAATGAACGTATTTTTGGGCACAATGAACCATTGTTCAGGTATACTGGTCAAATATCGAAAAGTAATATGCAAACCTATCTAGAAATCAGCCACTTCGCAAACAAATTTGTGCTTGTATTGACTCAAACTATTTGGATCACTGCAGGTATACTCGTCAAAAGAGCGGCATTGGTCTAAAAACTCAGGATTAGATAAAAGAGTAATATGCAATATTATATAACTTTGACGTATAATTGGACAAAATTTATATTAGAGCAAGTACCCATAAGCCATAATAGTCTTCTGAACATTAAATCACAACATGAGGTACAAAATAGCCTGAACTGTGATTTGCAGTCAGGAAAAAACCAATTATATGAATTAGGGGAAAATACACAAATCTATAATGCTAACATCAAGTAATGTAAATCTTAATTCATCATGAAGGCAGAAAAACTAAAAAGCCATGCTCAGAAGGTTTACCTTAGTATAAGTAGAAGGGTGAAAGCCCCTGCAAATAGTAGAAAGTACAAATTCGACATCCCCTGCAACTGAATTTTTTAAAAAAACTTCCATCTACACTGCAGAAAGCCAGAGATTCATATAATTTGGAGTGCAAAATATCTATATCACAATCTATTTTGATCAAATATTAGGCCCGTAATATTGCTCTTACCTTTACAAAGAATCCTCTTGCTAGCATGAATGCCATGACTCATGATTGTAACTGAAGATACAATTTTTGCCTTTTTTATATCCAAGAGGGTAGCTCCAATTGCCAATTCCTAAGATTTCTAATTTCCAGGTAATATATAAATTTAATGATGAACTAAACTAACTGCCAGCTAATATAAAATACTTGCATATTACCTTAGCCATATGATGTAGAAGCTGAATTATCCTGATACTCAAATAAGATTGACTAAATTTGGCAATTGGCAGTTAATTCATGATCAAATTGGTTTGGAAACTAATCTGAATTTCGAAGCTCTTTATGCATGGAGCAAATCAGTAATCAAATATTGCACTAACCAATTACAAAACCAAAAGCACACATTGCAACTACATAAATAATTTATAGTAAAAGACATGACTTAAATTTCACACTCAAATCTTTATTATTTGAGGACTTAGGAATAGAGGACATCACCTTAACCTGTAGTCTCTGCTTTGCTGCTCCATGATCAGCATAGTGGCTATGGCTCACTCATCATAATGTTGCGTAGTGCCCTAACACACCAAACACTCAAGACACTCAGTTTGTTGGCATGCTACACAGAAACAAGTTCAGTAAAATATAGCCTGCTTCTACAAATGATCCCAGAATAAAAAAATCATGTTTAGCTAGCAAACATCCACTGTTAACACCATAATTTGGTAAGCCCCGATGTCCCCATCGGCTAAGTGTTCATATCGGCTCAAAGCTAGAATTGGTTTAGAGTTCTGCATTAGCCGATGAGGGTTTTCTGTTGTCAACATCCTCAGCAGTCGGATTCTTGTTAGATTCGGTTTGAGAAAATCTTATCCAGAAGAGACCGAGTTTAGGAAGGATGCGGCTTGTATCTATTAATTAGGAAGAGTTTGCTAACTTTCTGTTTTATCTTTAGGAAAGTGTGTTAGTGTCCAATAAAGACTCGGTTTGTTTCCTTTTATCGTTAGAAAAGTTTGAATTTATAATCTATTAGGATCTCTGTTAGCCTACGGGTATAAATATGTAAGCCTGAGGTTCATGTAAAAAAATCTCTCGATCAAAAAATTCGGTGTATCGCCACCTTTTACTTTTTCTACTTTATTCATCATCTGGTGGAACTTGGCACCCGACGTGGGGCTGCATCGGCTTCGATCTCCCGCGAAGAGGTAAGTACAATGTCTCATCGGCCTAGGTATATCATCTCTATCTTTAGTTCCATTACTGTTTATAGATACATCGGCTTAGTTAGGACTTTCTCGGTTAGGTTCGATATTCTGATCAAGTTGATGTTTCTTTAAACATAATGTTGCTTTAGATAGATTTGTTATATCCATCACATTAGACAAATCTATCGGCTCATTGAATATTAGATTATCATATACAATCTTGTACTGCATCGGTTAGGTCCGACCTACTAGATTGTTGTTGATAATCTAAGTTTCGTTAAGCCGACAGGTTCATGCTAATGTTTCATCGGAGGGTTAGTCGGTCTTATCTGATGTGTTAAATTTCTCCTTGATAGTTTTGCTCTCTTGGTTAAATTTAACACATGACCACTTTGATCGGTGTCATATCGGCTGATCTAAATCTATCAGGCAATCATCAACCTTATGCTGCATCGGTTAGGTCCGACCTATGAGGTTGTGGTTGTAAATTAGATTTATTATAGTCAGTACGCATCAATCATCGTTTCATCGGAGTTTCAGCCGATGAGTTATCTGAACGTTGCATTGGCTTACAAGGTTCATATATAAGTTGGATTTAGTCGATTGCAGCAAAGGTTTCATTGACTACTTAATCATTTGGACTTGGTGACATCGGATCTCCAGCCGATTGTCAGAATCTACATCGGACACATAGCCGATTATTCAAAACACGTGATCTGTCACAGATCTAATTTTCGATTATTGGTCTATCGGCCGATATGATTTATGTTCTACATTGTTTGCATATCTTGTCGGTGGCGGGATTAAACCGACGTATGCCCGCGCTTCAATGATTTTAGGATGACTGGAGCTAAGAAGATCTCCCGAGCCGCGTGTGATCGCGTCGGTACATCTTTTTTGCACGACGGCGGCGGTACGGATTTGGCGTCAACACTAGTGCGCGCGAACCAGTTCCTTGGCATCTTTGTTGGCGGTCGGCCGGTAGAAGCCCGAGCGAAAGGCATTGCCAACCGGCGTGCGAGCGCCGAGTGGTTGCCGCAAATACCCGAGTGAATTTCATCGAGAATCTTGATGTCGTGGTCCCTTGGGACACATAGCGAGAGCACTCGGGTGGAGGGAGCACGCTTGTAGAGCTCGGAGCCACGTCGCTTGGAGTGTCGAATGATGCGCTCGGTCGCGACCTTGTCGGGCGGTAGCGTCTCGGTGACAATGTAGTCGATGACCTCCCGACGCCGATCATCCGAGTGCTGGTGATGGCGAGCACCGAATCACGGTGGCGGAGGGGTCGGCATGGGCGGCTCGGCCTCCTTGATCGGCAGTGGAGTACCTCTTGGACAAAAGTTCCCCTCGAGACGACTGCCCAATAGGATCCGAGTTTGGACAACTGGTCGGAAGGTTGCATTGGCGTCGCGGGGAACATGGTGGAACTCGATGCCGCTGAATTTGCCTTTCAGTTTCTGGACCTTGACGCAGTACGCATCCATCTTTTCACTTGATCAGGACCAATCCTTGTTGACCTGACTGAACACCAGTTTTGAATCACTGTACACAATGAGGCGTTCAACGCCGATGGATTTGGCTATCCGAAGACCATGGAGTAGGGCTTCGTACTCGGCGGCATTGTTCAACGCTTTGAAGAGCAACTGGAGAGCGTACTTGAGATGCTCACCCTGCGGGGAGACCAGAAGTATGCCGGCCTCGGCGACGGCTCCGTCGATGCTGAGCAAGCCGTCAAAGTATATGGTCCAGGTCGGCCTGGTCTCGGTGGTCGGCGAAAGTTGGATCTCGGTCCACTTGGCCATGAAGTCGGCAAGGGCCTGGGAGTCCTACAGGAATGGAAATAAACCCATAATCTGCACTGTTACTTTCGTTTTTGTTCTGTTTATTTCAGAAACTTCAGAGGCTATTATAACTATTCTTTCTCCTTTGCAAGCGCCAATGCTGCGAGCGCAATGGAATCAGACTTGCACTAGAAGTGGAATCATATATTCATGAGCCGGCTCACAAGCCTAACGAGTCCTCCATAGAGCACTACCTGAATCATGTCTGCGTAGTAAACATCCTAGCAAATTCTTCCTAGACAAAACATTGGCATATCACCAGGCTATATTTGCAAGGATTAACACCTAAGTGGTTTCCCTGAACATCACAGCTCTAACGTCTAAGCAAGCATTTTGTCAAACATCTTTTGGGCATGGGGAGCTTTAGCGTATTACCTGCAGCTTGTGTTTATGTCGCTACATTGGGCTAGCGAGGGAGCTCTAGTGGAAGAGGGCAAGATTGGCGACGACTGGAGAGGGAGCTCCGGATGGAAGAAGGAGCTCCAGATGGAGCCGACGGCGACGGATGAAGTGGACGCGGGCGGCGGACGGGGATGGCGCGGCGTACCAGCGGATTGGACGGGGATTGGCGGCGGATGGAGGCGATGAGAGCGGCGGCGCTGGTGGCGGATGGAGCCGGCTGACCTTCCTCTTCCTTTGCGGCTTGTTCCTGAGGCCGAGGTAGATGGCGCGAATGGAGCCGGCTGACCTTCCTCTCCCTCTGCAGCTTGTTCCTGAGGCCGAGGTAGGTGGTGCGGATTGACCCGGTGGCGGCGGATGAAGGGGGCGCGGGCGACGGACAGGGATGGCACAGCACCGTGGTGGATTGGATGGGGATTGGCGGTGGATGGAGGAGGCAAGAGAGGTGGTGCGGGCGGCGAATTGAGACGGCGGTGCGGGCGGCGAATGGAGCCAATAGCGCGACGGACTGGGGAGGCGCGCGACGCGGGTGGCGGCGATGATGGCGCACGGTGGGATGGCGCTTGCATCGATGATGTCGCGTGGTGGGAGGGCACGGCGCCATGGAAAGGACGCGATGGAACCCGCGCCGATGATGGCGCGCAGTGGGATGGTATCGCACGATGGAATGGAAACCATGATGGTGCCCGCATCGATGATGTTGAGCGCTGGGATGGCACCACGCGATGGAACCCGCGCCGATGATGGCGCACCGTGGGATGGCGTCGCACGATGGAAAGGAAACCATCGGCGCGTGCAATGGAAACCAGAGAGATGGTGCGCGGGTTGATATGGATCGTTGGACGATGAGTGAGTAAGAGAAAGTGAAAGTATCTGAACCGTTAATAAGGTGCATTATATATTGGTAGAGACTATTCAAATCTAAATGAGTGAAATTTCAACAATAGTGGTGCTAAGTTTGAATGTAAAGTATTAAATATAAAATTATTATGAGTCTATAGAAATTTGGTTCACCTTAATCGGAGTTAGAATGAATTTTCTATGATTTTCCAAAGTTTTAGCATTTTTAGTAAAAATAATTAACAAAAAAAAATTTCTAGGATTTATTAATTTTCTTTATTAAAGAAAGAAAGTGTAATTTGAAGAATACGCTTTCCTACTAGGAAGGTGCATTCCTATATAGTTTAAACAGCGGGGTCCACATGTCAGTGCCTCGACATTTTGCAAATCGAGCCCTATGCCTTCTACTATTTATTTTTAGTTCCTTGGTCCCACATGTAAGTGTATCGCCCTTTTATATTTTAAACCCTAGGGTTTTAGCTATGGACGAATAGGTCCCTGTCTTCTTTCTACCATCTACCAAGGGGAGGCCAAGCGCGTGGTTCCACGGGGCTAGCTTGCCGACGGCGACTGGTGTCAATGCTAGCGGCATCAATGATTATGGCGACGATGAGGATGGCGAACAGAGCGCGCAGCATCAGCGGTTGCAACGTAAAGATCTTAACTTTGGTCCTGGTTGGTAACACCAACTGGTACTACACTAAAGGTCCTTTTTATACTTCTCTTTCTGCTCTAGCTCGAGCCATTACTACAATGGTTTGAAGGAGGAAGGGATGTGCAGCCAAAATTTTTTCTGAAATTATTTTGGTGATAATATACAAATTGGAGGGATCTAAAAGGCTAGAAACTCTATCCTGTAATGATGTGTGCTTAGCATATTACATTTGTAGGTATATTTTTATATATTTTTATCTCTAAAAAGGTTTATGAAAAATGATGAGAGAGAAAATTTGTTTAAGGAAAATTTTGTTACTTTTTAAAATTAGAAACTTGTAGATAAAAAATGTTATAAAAGAGATGACAAAGAAAAATATAAAAAATTAAGATAAAAGATTAGAAAACTAAGTTAATTTAAAAATCATTAAAATAGTTATAAATAAGTACAATACATTAAAAATATGTTTAGAACCTTAAAAAGTTTTAAAAATAATTCTAAATTTTATTAAGTAAGTATGTGGGATAATAATTATTGTATAATTATTATATATAATAATTGTATTGTTATTAAATTAGTTTGACTTTTTGCATTTTCTTTTTACAATTTTTGTGCATTTCAAGTAGATGGATCGAAAATGGATGTACACCGTGGACCGACGGTCGACAGAGTTTATTCAAGGCGTGCATTATTTTTTTTGAGTGTGGCCAATGCTAACAAGTATAAGAGTTTTATATGTTGTCCATGCAATAAGTGCAAAACCAGAAGGAGTATTCTACATCAAGAACTATTCATGTCCACTTGTTTCAGTCAGGATTCATGCCTAACTATAATTGTTGGATATCGCACAAAGAGGTAGGGGTTGCAATGGAAGAAGATAAAGAAGATGACGACAACATTCCAGACTGGGGTTAATGCGGTGGATTTGAAAAAAATACAAAATGCGAGGCGAACAGGGTTGTTGAAGATAATGATGACCGTGGTATTTGAAGGGTTACGCGGAAGCTACGATAGCTAATAACGAAAAAAATTTTACCGCGCAAACCAGGAACACTTGCAAGTAAGGGTCAAAAGATCGTTACCGATTGGAGTATGCGGCGGAAATAGCCAATCGGGAGCTATCCGATCCGGACAAGATCGGCCAATCACGCCGATTCGCGACGGATTCCACGGCGATCGCCATAGCCGATTTGCCGATTCGATCTGCCGCAGCCGCCTCGCTCCGATGCATATGACCGCAGCTGATTCATAGCCAATGAATAGCACCGCAACGTAGCAGCGCCTCTACCGGTATCCACACGTCTGGGGACAGAACGCCGAACACCCGTGTGCTAGCAAAGGATGCAAGGCTAGGGTTTTGGCTCGGAGGTGGGGAGGGTTTCCGTGGAGATTGATCTCGTCGACTTCTGTTGCGCCAAATCAGATTGATTCAGTTCAATTCACATGCCGCAGCTCTTCATCCCTCAACCCTTTATATAGAGTTGCCGGTTGGGCCTAAAGGCCTATCGGGACTCTATTTTGAATCGGATCCTATCCGAATCTTCATAGAGTTGGCCGGTCGGACTTCGTAAGCCCATAGGACTCTATCCGATTGAGCCGTATTCGAGTCCAACTCGAATGCTTGTTCTTATCCCCTTAAGCGTGTGACCCTGTAGGTTCAGGTATACTTGGTTTCGGCCAGAGTCCAACTCAGCCGACCGTCGGCTGCGTCCAACTCAGCCGACCGTCGGCTCGAGTCCAACTCAGCCGACCGTCAATAGCGGCACCTAGCAGCACATATTGACACCATAGTATACAAGAATATAATATCGGCTCTGAACCTGTAATGTGTACACAAATCCCTTTGCCTCACGATACCAATTAAGCTATAGGCAAGATGTGTACCATCCCTTCAATAGCTTAACCATTCACTCGAACCGTATTGGATTATCTGTCTGTTGATTGACTCCTCAATCAACTCGGCATGGCCATGCACTTCCATAATCCATTACCTCGAGGGGCCCAGAGATATCTCTCCCAAAGGAGGGGCAAATTCCATTTTGATCACTCACATCCCACTACATGTTTCATAGCAAACCCGAAGACTACTTTTATAACTACCCAGTTAAGAAATAGCGTTTGGTAGTCCCTGTTAGTGATATGCCCTAGAGGCAACATGGAGATGTTGGATATCACAGTCAATGTTTATGTATTAATGAATAAAGTGTTATTCAGTTCTATGAAATAGAGATCTTGTATTGATCAATAAGTATGTGACTTATTTATGAGACTCTTTATGTATGAATCTATTTCTAAACGATCCCTGATCATATGTCATATTGTTGGAACAAATATGATTCTAAGATCGGCATGTTTATTGATTGATGATCATGTCTCATAGATCATGGGTATGGAGATACCAAATCAATAAATATGGACATATGTGTTAGAGAACACATTGTTGGATAGACCCACCATGAGACACTACGGGAATTAATGTGCCATTAGTTGGTCTCGAGGTAGTGTTGGTACAAAATCCTTAGACTGAGATCACCATGGATTCCAACATGTGTAGTAGCCTACTTTGGGACTACCAAACGCTATTCCGAATGCGGGTAGTTATAAAGGTAGTTTTCGGGTTTGCTATGAAACATGGAGTGGGATGTGAGTGATCAAGATGGAATTTGCCCCTCCTTTGGAGAGATATCTCTGGG
Source organism: Oryza australiensis (assembly GCA_019925245.2). Lineage (NCBI taxonomy): Eukaryota > Viridiplantae > Streptophyta > Magnoliopsida > Poales > Poaceae > Oryza > Oryza australiensis. The sequence goes on from JAIFGZ020000436.1 coordinate 4,156,486, forward strand.
CCCTCGAGATAATGGATTATGAAAATGCATGGCCATGCTAAGTTGATTGAGGAGTCAATCAACAGACGGATAATCCAATACGGTTCGACCGAATGGTTAAGCTATTGAAGGGATGGCACACATCTTGCTGTAGCTTAATTGGTATCGTGAGGCAAAGGGATTTGTGTGCACATTACGGTTCGAGCCGATATTATATTCTTGTATACTATGGTGTCAATATGTCTTGCTAGGCGTCGTGTGCAGGTCGGTGAGTTGGACTCGAGCCGACGATTGGCTAAGTTAGACTATAGCCGAAACCATGTATACCTGAACCTCTGGTCACACGCTTAAGGGGATAAGAACAGGCATTCGAGTTGGACTCGGATACGGCTCGATCGGATAGGGATCGATCGGATAGAGTCCTACGGTCTAACGACGTATGGGTGGTCGACTCTATGAGATTCGGATGGGATCCGATTCAAAATAGAGTCTGATCGGCCACTAGTCCCTCGGCCAACTCTATATAAAGGGGCGAGGGGTGGACAGTTGATAAATTGCATTGAACCGAATCCGCAAGAAGTCGCCGAGATCAATCTCCACGGAAACCCTCCCACTTTCGAGCCAAACCCTAGCCTTGCATCGCGTGCTAGCACACGGGTGTTTGGCGTTCGTCCCCGGACGTGTGGATACCGGTAGAGGCGCGCTGCTACGTTGCGCGCTATTCATCGTTGTGGAGGAATCGGCTGCGGTCGAGCGCATCGGAGCGAGGCGCGAGAACACAGTCGGACGACTCGGATCGGCTACGGCATCTACGAATTGGCTGATTGACGAATTGGCTGTCCCTGGGTATCGGCTGTCGGCTTGCGGGAATCGGCTACTGTTTCGGATCGGATAGCCCTGATTGGCTGTTTCCGCTGCACACTCCAATCGGTAACGATCTATCGGCCCTTACTTGCAAGTGTTCCTGGTTTGAGCAGTTAAAAGTTTTTGTTTTCGGCTAGCGTAGCCTCCGCGTAACCCTTCAGTGGTATCAGAGCTAATCTTTCTTAGTTCGGGTTTTAGATTGGATCTGGAACAAGTCTTGCGCATGGGTTGATTAGATCAATCGGTTTTACGGGATCTGTTGAGGAGAGTAGATGGTAATTGCGTTCCTTGATAGTGTATCGGAACGGCGTAATGTGATTACGTCGAAGCAATTTCCATATAACTCGGTTTGAGTTGGGTTCGAGATAGCGTTCCTTGATAGTGTATCAGAACGGTATAATGTGATTATACCGAAGCTATCTCGTAATCCGTCTTTATTTGCTGCCTCGCGCCTACGAAAACCATCTCCCTTGATAGTGTATCGGGACGGCATAATGTGATTATGCCGATATGGTTTCCGTAAGAGATTTCATAGATTGGATCTACGAATTTTGTGTGGTGTTCCCGGCGCTGCCCGGAAGCCCGCGAGGGGGCGGCGGGATAGCCGTGTGCGTACCCCCTTATAGGTCGTCTCGGTGTCGTATCTCTGCGATAGGTAGAAAATGTTTCTACGCCTAACTTGTTTTTGTAGAGAATGCTTTGAGATGGTATGGCCCTATTGTATGTATGAGATGCATGTGATGCATGTAATATTCTTTCATATGTGCAATCCTGTAATATTCTTTCATACGTGCAATGCTTATAATATTCTTTCATGACCTACGAGTCGATGTAATATTCAATTAGGGCTTCTATAGTAGTAGCTTAGTTTGAAGAAATCAAGCATTCGGCACTCGGAAGAACGGTGATGAAGATGGAGATCCTCTACACCGGCATGGAGATGGAGATCACCATGTGAAGGGGGCCATACTATTTCATGCTATTCTACCTGCTTTCATATATGTGATATGTTTGTTTGATAGGATAGCATCCCTCACAATATTAAGTAGTAATGATGCCTTTCCAAATGTTGCACCCGTCACCGTTATGCTCGTCAATGGTGGGTCTACCAAAGCAGAGTGCCATTCTCTATCATAACACGAGGGGGTATATGTCAGACATATACATGCAGGAGCATTTGGTTTACTTAACAAGGCTATCAAAACAGTTTTGGCCCTTGGGGCATAGGTTGGGGCCGGGCATACGGATGCCACACCAACAACAAGAGTCACATAGAGATGTGATTAGCAAAGAGTTGCTTACCGATGTTATTAATTTTCTAGCAGTGATGCCAAAGCTCACTAGAAAATTAATTAACATGTGGATCTTGACCCAATACGTAACCTAGAGGGAAGGTGAAAAATACGTAATGGGAGTCTAATGTTAAATTGTTTAACAAAAGACATAGCATAAACATTGTGCTAAACTTTGCTTTTACGTTGTATAATAAATGGTGGCTAATACTACACCCGGTACCTTTAATTTGTGATCTATTCTCGAAAAGGAAAAATTAAATGGAACAAACTTTATGGATTGGTATCGCAACTTGAGAATTGTTCTCAAGCAAGAGCGTAAGGAGCACGTTCTTGAAGTACCCTATCCCGAGGATTTGCCAAATAATGCCTTGCAAGCGCACGGAGGGCTTATGAGAAGCACACTAATGATGCCCTAGACATAAGCTGTCTCATGCTTGCTACAATGTCCCCGAGCTTGAAGCAATATGAGAGCAGCGATGCTCACACTATTATTTATGGACTGCATGGCATGTTTGAGAACCAAGCTCGGGCGAGAGGTTTAACACCTCAAAGTCCTTGTTTGCGTGCGAGCTTCTTGAGGGAATCCCGTCGGTCCGCATGTGATAAAGATGATTGGCTATATCGAGAGTCTTGAGAAACTAGGTTTCCCTCTTAGTCAAGAGTTGGCTACGACGTGATTCTCCGGTCGCTCCCTCCGAGCTTCGAGCCATTCATATTAAACTATCACATGAACAATATGGATAGAACCTTGGCTGAATTGCATGGGATGCTAAAGACAGTGAGGAGAGTATCCGAGAAAAATGGTCATCATGTGATGATGATGCGAAGGCTAAGCGCAAACCACTGTCAAGAAACTTTGCACCAAGAGGAAGTTAACTCCCGATGAGATCGCGAGTTCCTCTAATGCAAAGAAGGGCAAAAGGGTCGGTGACATCGGATGTCGTTTGCTTCTATTGCAAGGAGACAGTCCTTTGGAAAAGGAACTGCAAGAAGTACATGGAGGATCTCAAAAAGAAGCAAAGTACGACTTACGCGGTATTAATGTTATAGACATTAATCTTGCTACTTCACCTACGACTCTTGGGTATTTGATACCGGATCGGTAGCTCATATTTGCAAATTGTTGCGGGAATGAGAAGAAGTAGAGGCTTAAGAAGGGGCGAGGTGAACTGCACGTCGGCAATGGAGCAAGCGTTGCTACGGTTGCTTGTCGGCACAGTACCACTTCATCTACCTTCGGATTAGTTTTGGAATTAAATAATTGTTATTGTGTTCCAACACTATGTCAAAACGTTATTTCCGCTTCATGTTTGCAAGCGAAGGATATGATTTTAGATCAATGAACAATGGTTGTTCAATATATCTCGAGAGATATGTTCTATTTTCATGCTCCATTGGTGAATGGATTATACGTTTTGAATCTTGAAGCGTCTCCCATCTATAACATTAATACGAAAGGCAACTCTCTAATGATACAAACCCCACATTTATCGGCATTGTCGCTTAGGCCATATAAATAAGAAACGCATGGAGAAGCTCCATAAGGATGGACCCTTCACTCTTTTGATTTTGAATCATTTGAGACATGTGAGTCTTGTTTACTTGGCAAGATGACAAAGGCACCTTTCACGGGACACGGTGAAAGAGCAAGTGACTTGTTGGCACTCGTATATACGATGTATGTGGACCAATGAGCTCAACGGCCGAGAGGTGGTTATCGTACTTCATTACCTTTACCGATGACTTTAGTACATACGGTTATATCTACTTAATGAGGCATAAGTCTGAATCCTTTGAAAAGTTCAAAGAATTCCAGAATGAAGTACGAGAATCATTTAGGGAAAACAATCAAGTTTCTACGATCGGATCGTGGAGGGGAATACTTGAGCCAAGAGTTTGGTAATCATCTAAAAGATTGTGGAATTGTTCCACGGTTGACTCCGACAACTCCACAACGGCGAGTGTCCGAGCGAAGAAATCGCACCTTGTTGGACATGGTGCGATCGATGATGAGCCAAAGTGATCTTTCGTTATCCTTCGGGGATATGCTCTTGAAACAGATTGCGCTCACACTAAATAGAGTTCCATCTAAGTCGGTTGAAAAGACACCATATGAGATATGGACAGGGCAACCCCTAGTTTGTCTTTTCTCAAACTTTGGGGATGCAAAGCTTATGTAAAACGTTTACGATCGACAAGCTCACACGCAAATCGACAAGTGCTTCTTTGTGGGATATCCTAAGGAAACTAAAGGATATTACTTTTATAATCGGAAACAAGGCAAAGTGTTTGTCGCCCGATACGGTGTCTTCTTGGAGAAAGAGTTCCTTTCAAGAAGGGTTAGTGGGAGCGGGGTGTATCTTGAAGAAGTTCAAGAAACACCGGAAAATGTTTCAGCGACCACGAACCACAACAGGAGGAGCAAAGTGTTGCGCCACCGGTTGTAGATACACCGGCCCACGGAGTCCGAAAGATCACGTCGTCGCCGACAGTACAGTGCGAAACAACGTGATATATTGTTGTTGGACAACGATGAGCCTAAGACCTATGAGGAAGCGATGGTGGGACCTGATTCCAACAAGTGGCTTGGAGCCATGAAATCCGAAATAGAATCCATGTACGACAATCAAGTTTGGAACTTGGTTGATCCACTGATGGTGTCAAAACCATTGAGTGTAAATGGGTTTTTAAGAAAAGGCCGATATGGATGGAAATGTTCACATCTATAAGACGCGATTGGTGGCGAAAGGTTTTAAATAGATTCAAGGAGTTGATTATGATGAAACCTTCTACTTTGTCGCAATGCTTAAATCTATTCGGATTATCCTAGCGATTGCTGCATATTTCGATTATGAGATATGGCGAGATGGATGTCAAAACGGCTTTCCTAAATGGAAACCTAAGTGAGGATGTATACATGATACAACCTCGGGGTTTTGTCGATCCACAATCGCTCGGAAAGATATGCAAGCTACGAAATCCATTTATGGATTGAAGCAAGCATCTCGGAGTTGGAATATTCGTTTTGATGAAGTAATCAAAGGGTTTGGTTTCATCAAAAACGAAGAAGAGGCCTGTGTTTACAAAAGGTCGAGTGGGAGCGCAATTGTATTTCTAATCTTATATGTGGATGACATATTGTTGATTGGAAATGATATCCCTATGCTAGAATCGTCAAGTCTTCATTGAAAAATAGTTTTTCATGAAAGACTTAGGGAGGCAGCATACATATTGGGCATTCGGATCTATAGAGATAGATCCAAGAGGCTAATTGGATTCAGCCAAAGTACATACATCGACAAGGTGTTGAAAAGGTTCAACATGCATGATTCCAAGAAAGGTTTCTTGCCCATGTCATATGGTATTAATCTTAGCAAGAATCGGTGTCCTCGGACACATGATGAGCGGAATAAGATGGGTATTGTTCCATACGATTCGGCAATTGGATCCATCATGTATGTCATGCTTTGTACACGTCCGGATGTCTCGTACGCTTTGAGTGCTACGAGCGAGATACCACGAGATCCAGTGAAGGTCATTGGATTGCCGTAAAGAATATCCTTAAGTACTTGAGAAGAACTAAGGATATGTTCCTAGTCTATGGAGGTGAAGAAGAGCTCGTTGTAAGTGGTTACACCGATGCTAGCTTCCAAACGGACAAGGATGATTATAGATCGCAATGCGGGTTCGTGTTGCTGAACGGAGCGCGATCGGTGAAAGAGTTCCAAGCGGGATACGTTGCTGATTCTACAACGGAGGCCGAGTACATCTCGCTTCGGAAGCTGCAAAGGAGGCTATTTGGATCAAGAAGTTCGTTTCGAGCTTGTTGTGATGACTAGTACGACTGGTCCAATGTCTCTCTATTGTGATAATAGTGGAGCCATTGCGCAAGCCAAGGAGCCGAGGTCACATCGAAGTCCAAACACATACTTCGGCGATATCATCTCATCCGCGAGATAGTGGACAGAGGTGATGTCAAGATATGCAAAGTGCACACGGATCTCAACATAGCCGATCCGCGACAAAACCTCTCCCTCGCCGAAGCATGAGGCGCACACAAGAGCAATGGGTATTAGATACTTACATGATTGACTCTAGTGCAAGTGGGAGATGGTTAGTGATATGCCCTAGAGGCAACATGGAGATGTTGGATATCACAGTCAATGTTTATGTATTAATGAATAAAGTGTTATTCGGTTCCATGAAATAGAGATCTTGTATTGATCAATAAGTATGTGACTTATTTATGAGACTCTTTATGTATGAATCTATTTCTAAACGATCCACGATCATATGTCATATTGTTGGAACAAATATGATTCTAAGATCGGCATGTTTATTGATTGATGATCATGTCTCATAGATCATGGGTATGGAGATACCAAATCAATAAACATGGACATATGTGTTAGAGAACACATTGTTGGATAGACCCACCATGAGACACTACGGAATTAATGTGCCATTAGTTGGTCTCGGGTAGTGTTGGTACAAAGTCCTTAGACCGAGATCACCATGGATTCCAACATGTGTAGTACCCTACTTTGGGACTACCAAACGCTATTCCGTAATGGCGGGTAGTTATAAAGTTAGTTTTCAGGTTTGGTATGAGACATGGAGTGAGATGTGAGTGATCAAGATGGAATTTGCCCCTCCTTTGGAGAGATATCTCTGGGCCCCTCGAGATAATGGATTATGAAAATGCATGGCCATGCTAAGTTGATTAAGGAGTCAATCAACGGACGGATAATCCAATACGGTTCGAGTGAATGGTTAAGCTATTGAAGGGATGGCACAAATCTTGCCTATAGCTTAATTGGTATCGTGAGGCAAAGGGATTTTGTACACATTACAGGTTCAGAGCCGATATTATATTCTTGTATACTATGGTGTCAATATGTGCTGCTAGGCGCCGCTATTGACAGGTCGGCTGAGTTGGACTCGAGCCGACGATCGGCTAAGTTAGACTATAGCCGAAACCAAGTATACCTGAACCTACAGGGTCGCACGCTTAAGGGGATAAGAACAGGCATTCGAGTTGGACTCGGATACGGCTCGATCGGATAGGGATCTGATCGGATAGAGTACTATGGTCTTACGACGTATGGGTGGCCGACTCTATGAGATTCGGATGGGATCCGATTCAAAATAGAGTCCTGATCGGCCACTAGTCCCAGTCGGCCAACTCTATATAAAGGGGGCGAGGGGTGGAGAGTTGATAAATTGCATTGAACCAAAGTAGGGTACTACACATGTTGGAACCCATGATGATCTCAGGTCTAAGGACTTTGTACCAACACTACCTGAGACCAACTAATGGCACATTAAATCCTGTAGTGTCTCATGGTGGGTCTATCCAACAATGTGTTCTCTAACACATGTCCACGTATATTGATTTGGTATCTCCATACCATGATCTATGAGACATGATCATCAATCAATAAATATGCCGATCATAGAATCATATTTGTTCCAACAATATGACATATGATCAGAGATCATTTAGAAATAGATTCATACATAAAGAGTCTCATAAATAAGTCACACACTTATTGATCAATATAAGTTGTCTATTTCATGGAACTGAATAACACTTTATTCATAAATACATAAACATTGACCATGATATCAAACATCTCCATGTTGCCTCTAGGTCATATCACTAACAATATTTTCCTATAATACCACGGCTTAGGCGTTTGTTTAGGAACAAAGACCATGCTAAAAGGATGCGCTGGCATGCAGAAGAACGTCAACAAGACGGGACGGTGAGACACCCCACCGATGGGTCGCAGTGGCAAAACATCGACAGAACATTTAAAGACTTCGGAGAGGATGCACGAAATGTAAGGTTCGGTTTAAGTACGAATGGCATGAATCCATTTGGAGAGTTGAGCAGCGGCCATAGCACTTGACCTATTACGATGTGTATCTACAAACTCCCCCTTGGCTACACATGAAGCGGAAGTACATTCAGATGCCGATTATATTCAAGGCCCAAAGCAACCTGCTAAGGACATTGATGTGTACCTAAGACCATTGGTCGAAGATCTGAAACTGCTATAGAAGAAAGAAGGTGTCCCCGTGTGAGATGAGGACAAACAGGAGCAGTTTAACCTACGAGTGTTGCTGTTCGTTACCATCAACGATTGGCCCGCACTTGGCAACCTATCCGGACAGTCAAACAAAGGGTACAAGGCTTGCACCCACTGTATGGATGAGACCGAAAGTATGTACCTGAAACACTATAAGAATGTAGTGTACAAGGGCCATCGTCACTTTCTTGTTGCAAGCCACCCTATCCGGAGAAAAGGCAAATATTTTGAACAGAAGGCAGACCACCATATTAAGCCAATGCATCGCAACAGAAAGGTCGTGTTTGCCATGGTGAAATACCGTAAAGTAGTATTTGGAAAGGGACCAGGAAGCATGTCCGGTTTGTAAAGCACTTCGATACAAGATCAGACGAGATGATCCAGGCGAAGTTGACGGATGGCCTTCGAAGAAAAGAGTTCCTGCTAAGGTGATGTGGTATTTTCCTATAATACCACGGCTGAAGCGTCTGTTCAGGAACAAAGAGCATGCAAGGATGATGCTTTGGCACGCGAAAGAACGCCAACAAGATGGCATGCTGAGACATCCCGCTGATGGGTCATAGTGGCAAAACATCGACAGAACATTTAAAGACTTCGGTGAGGATGCAAGAAACATAAGGTTCGGCTTAAGTATGGACGACATGAATCCTTTTAGAGAGATGAGCAGCGGGCATAGCACTTGGCCTGTAACAATGTGTATCTACAACCTCCCGCCTTGGCTATGCATGAAGCAGAAGTACATTCAGATGCTAGTTATTATTCAAGGCCCGAAGCAACCTGGTAATGACATCTATGTGTACCTGAGACCGCTGATCGAAGATCTAAAACTGCTGTGGAAGAAAGAAACAGGAGCAGTTTAAATTACGAGGGTTGCTGTTTGTTACCATCAACAATTGGCCTGCACTTGGCAACCTATCCGGAGAGTCAAACAAGGGGTACAACACTTGCACCCATTGTATGGACGAGACCGAATGTACGTACTTGAAACACTGTAAGAAGGTAGTATATATGGGACATCGTCGCTTTCTTGTTGCATGCCACCCTGTCCGGAGAAGAGGCAAACATTTTGATCAAAAGGCAGACCATCGTACTAAGCCAAAGCATCGCAACGAAAAGGCCGTGTTTGCCATGGTGAAAGACCTCAAAGTAGTATTTGGAAAGGGACCTGGCAGCCAACCTATAGCAAGAGAAGATGGTCACACAGCGATGTGGAAGAAGAAGTCAATTTTTTGGGAGTTACCCTATTGGGAAGTCTTGGACATCCACCACGCAATCGACATGATGCACCTCACTAAGAACCTTTGTGTCAACCTGCTGGACTTCCTAGGTGTATATGGGAAGTCAAAAGATACACTTCAAGCATGTAATGATCTCAAGCATATTGGAACAACACGACGGCCTTCACCCGGAACCAAAGGACAAAGGAAGCCATTACTTGAGTCCAGCTAGCTACACTCTGAGTAAGGCAGAGAAGGAAAGTATGTTTTAATGCTTGGAAATTATCAAGGTTCCGTCTGCATACTCCTCAAATATAAAGGAAATAATAAGCACGAAGAAGAAGAAGTTCATAAACCTAAAGCCTCATGATTGCCACCTGTTGATGACACATCTGCTTCCTGTTATAATTTGGGGTATCCTTCCTGATAATGTCCGGGCAACAATAAAAAACCTATGTGCTTTCATAAATGCAATTTCGCAGAAGATCATCGATCCAGAATGATTAGTAGCCCTTCAAAATAATATGGTGCAATGTCTTGTCAGCTTTGAGATGATCTTTCCACCTTCCTGATAATGACACATCTTCTATGTCACATTGTCAAAGAGATCCGTTTTCTCGGTCCTGTATACCTACACAACATGTTCCCTTTCGAGAGGTACATGGGCATTCTAAAGAGGTACGTTCCTAACCGTTCTCGTCCGGAGGCAAGCATCACCAAGGGGTATGGAATAGAGGAGGTCATTGAGTTCTGCGTAGAATTTATTGAAGACCTTCGTTCAATCGGGGTGCCCAAATCAAGCCATGAAGGGAGGCTACAGGGAAAGAGGACTCTTGGTAGGAAAGCAATAATAACTGTAGACAACGATTTATTTCGTAAAGCACATTTCACGGTTTCGCAATAATCTTGGTTGGTGGCTCCTTACATCGAGGAGCACTTGGCAATTGTTCGCTCCAAAAACATTAGTAAGTCCGATGCCTGGATTACACGCCATCACATTGATACTTTCCCTGCTTGGCTATGACAACATCTCATGGGTAACAAGAAGATTGACCAACAACTTGCCTTCTTGGCGAGGGGACCATCTTGCTCGATCACGACATTCCAAGGATATGAAATCAATGGGTATATATTTTACACAAGAGCCCAAGACAGAAAGAGCATGAACCAGAATAGTGTTGTTCATATTGATTCCATGAGATACGATGGTACAAGTAGCACGTATTACGGTGGCACTGACGACATACGAGAACTTGATTATGTACCTCTCAAGGTCCCTCTCTTTCGGTGCCAATGAGTTAGGCTGACTGGTGGAGGCGTAACGATTGATGACAGTGCGATGACAACGGTTGACCTTAACAAGGTTGGATACTCAACGAACCATTCGTCCTAGCCAATGATGTAACACAAGTTTTGTATGTAAAGGACATGTCTAGCAAAGCAAAGAAGGGGAAAGGGCCCAATGAGCCAAAGCGCCACGTAGGCAAAAGGAAAATCATCGGAGTCGAGGATAAGATTGACGAAGATTATGATCAGTTTGACGGGCAACCTCCGTTCGTAGTGATGGTTGACCCGAGCATCCTCCTATCAAATGAGGACACCCCTTACTCACGCAATGATCATAGCGAAGTAATATTAGTGAGGAGAAAGTACATGAGGTCAACCATCACGCTATAAATTAAGTTTAATGTACTGACCTAGGTTGTTGTATGAACAATGTAAATTATTTTGAATGTGTTGAACATTCATCTATTTCAATTGAATTTTAATATATTCTCCTTATTTTCATGGTTTTATTTCATCTTTAATGCATTTAATCGAGCAAATGTTAACTATATATGATTATTATAATTTATAATAATTTTAAATCGGGCATATGTTAATTATATATGATTATTACAATTTAATAAAAATTTTATATCGGGCATATGTTAATTATATATGATTTTTACAATTTTAAACAATTTTAAATTGGTCATATGTTAATTATATATGACTAATACAATTTAAAACAATTTTAAATTGGGCATATGTTAATTATTTTTGATTATATAATTTTAAATTGGGTATATGTTAATTATTTTTTGATTATATAATTTAATTTGTTGGTGCCAACAACCGCGACTAAACATTGTATCTTTAGTCACGTGCCACCTACCGGATCTTGAGTCCGGTTGTTGCCACCTATCCAGGGACCAAAGTATATCTTTAGTCCCGGTTGTTTCCACCAACCAGGACTAAAGATTATTTCTCGCTATTTCCATCTTTAGTCCCGGTTGGTGGCAACAAACAGGACTAAAGATACACTTTAGTCTCGGTTATTGCCTTCAACCGGGACTAAAGATCCAGGGTTGTATATATACATCAGCGCACTTCGTCTTCTCCACCAATCCAGCACTTAGCCATTTTTTCACTCTTGCACCATCGATCTAGGTTTTTCCTCCGTCGTCGCCTCGTCGCATTCTTGAAGGTAAGACCGAATCCGACTGATTCGATTTCTTCGCCGTCGCTGATCCGTCTTCTTCCCGTCCTCGTCGTCGTCGCCGCCGCTGCACGTCGCAACCGCTGACATTGCTCTATTCGTTGTCCTCGTCGTCAACGCCACACACCACAACAGCCGATGCCGACGCCGCAACCGCCGACACCACGCGCTCTGTTCGTATCATTGTCGATCCGCAACCACCGACGCCGATGCCACATGCCACAACCACCGACGCCGCGCGCTCTGTTCGCCACTATCGTAGTCGCCGCAATCGTCGATGCCACTAGACCTGCCGTCGCTTGCCGCCGGCAAGCTAGCCCCGTGGCACCACGCGCTCGGCCTCCCCTTCGGGTAGATGGTAGAAAGAAGATAGGGCCTTTTCGTCAATAGCCAAAACCCTAGGGTTTAAAATATAAAAGGGTGATACACTTACATGTGGGACCAAGGACCTAAAAATAAATAGTAGAAGGCATAGGGCTCGCATTGCAAAATGTTGAGGCACTGACATGTGGATCCCGCTATTTAAACTGTATAGGAATGCACCTTCCTAGTAGGAATGTGTATTCTTCAAAGTACGCTTTCTTTCTTTAATAAAGAAAATTAATAAAACCAAGACAATGTTTTCTGTCAATTATTTTTTACTAAAAAGTACAAAAAAAACTTTGGAAAATCATAGAAAATTCATTCTAACTCCGATTGAGGTGAACCAAATTTCTATAGAGTCATTATAATTTTCTATTTAATACTTTACATTCAAACTTAGCACCACTATTGTGAAAAATTTCACTAATTTAAATTTGAATAGTTACTTTCATATTTACCGTATTTTAATTCTTAGAAACGACGTAACTTGCTCATACGACATTGCATTTAGGTGTTTCTTTCTCCTAAATTTATGTTAAATCACCCCTTACACAGTGAACTTGTTCATGCATCCTGTCTCTATTATTTTGTGAATATTGAAAAGTGAAAATAATTTTTTCAGACTTGGGCAACAAGTAGTGTGCATATGGCAGTAGTTGCGCACTGATACGGGAAGTGTTCGCCCGAGTCAATTAAGGACTGAATTATGTGTCCCCAACTAAGATTTATAGCACAACTTTTGATTAACCAAACACACACTAGATCGAATGAATGAGGACATGAACGAATATGAACGAGAATGAGTTTATTCGTTCAGTTGTTCGTTCGCTCGTAACGAGGAATTTAGACTTAGGACCATTGTACATGTTTTAACTAAATATTTTTCCTTGTCAAAATTACTTGGTGCAGCTGCTGACCACCACCATCGCTCAAGCTTAAGTGGTCCCGAGGCCTTGAAGCAAAACTAACATCGCACCGACGAACATATCCTCTTGGACGGGATCATAAAGGGGAGCAGCCAGTACTAGATAGATGAGCAGGAGAACGAGGATCCCAACCAGTACCTTAACGAGGAGGGTCATGAGGAGGGTAACGATGACGGGAATGAGGTGGATATTGACAGTACATCGCCCGTTGGAGAGAAGAGGACTCGCGGACAACGCGGTGTCACCAAAAAGAATAAGGGTCGGCATATTATAAGTGAAGTGGCACAGGATGGTCAACCATGTTCCCCTACCGACGCAACAAGGAAGTTTGTGGCACACAACGGTTGGGTAGTGAGGAATCACGTGCCCATCAACATGGTGTACTGGCACCGAACAAGGACAGGCGGGGATCACCAAAGTTATCTCCCAGATACAGAGAAAGAGATGTTGTGGACCACAATGCTCGAGACCTTCATGATCCCTGAGGCAGAACAGGCCAAAGTGAAGGAATGAACACTAAAGAAGATGACCAAACTGTTCAGGAACTATAAGAAGGAATTGTACAAGAGATACATCCTAAAGGGCCAGACATCAGAGTTTGACAAATTCCCCAAGCTGAGAGATCATTGGGATGCATTTGTCGAATACAAGACAAGAGAGCAAGCGCAAGCACTGATAGAGAAAAATAAATCCAATGTTGCGAAGAAGTAGTACCATCACCGGCTAGGGTCAGGCGGCTATAACAAGGCAGTGCCAAGGTGGGAGCGAATGGAAGCCAACGTGATAACAAGGGGTATCATTCCGGCCACAGCTGATTGGCCGGAACGATCGAAGCATTAGTACTACGCTCACGGTGGAGCGCTCAATCCTGGAGATGGCTCCCTGATATTCAGCGATGAGATTCGTGAAGCCGCTAGCCGACTAAAGGATACAGTAGAGGCCTCTCCTTCGGGCATATTCCAACCCGACAGAGAGAAGGATGAGCTTACGCTCGCACTACAAAATCCTGAGCATTCAGGATGAACGCGAGAAAAAGGCATTGTTCCCTGGAAATATGAATTCCAAGAGGACATCCAAACATACAGGAGTCGCATGAGGAGCAAGCGAGATATGTTGGTGAAGCTAACAGATCTCGAGTATATGCTCGCGACCCATGAGCTCAGGATGCAAGAGGAGGTTTCCAGATTGATGGACCAACGCTTGGCCGAACAACGGAGCCAACAGACCCAACCAGAAATTCCACCCGTCATGGCGAGCCCCTCAGGCAAGCGCAACAGTTGCGCATCTACAGGCCAAGTACTAGAACAGGTTATTGAAGCTCAAGACGAACCCCCATGCCCCGTTGATGAGATCACGCGTGGGACACCTTGTGAGATGCATATTCCCTTCAAGAACTTGCCAATCAAGGTATGCTAATAGTTTTATGATATATGACTTGTACATTATGAAAGTTGGGGCATAGGTTTATTACTAATTAATAACCTCTCTTCTCGTGAAGGTGGCGTCGGGCATGGCCATACCAGTGGGACGAGACGAGACATATCACTGCAGGCCGATTCCACCTAAGTATTCAATGGTTGAAATTCAGCAGGTGGAATGAGGCTTTGAAGATCTCAAACTAGATATCCCCGGAGAAGACGGGGAGATGAAACTTGGAGACACAGCCCACACAATTATACTATTGTGCAAGCCCTTCATCATGTTGCCCAGGCGAGAAGCGACTTCCGTTCCTCCGTCTCCTACGCCTGCACTGTCTCCTCCACGTGGACCATCTCCTCCGCCTCCTCCACCTCCTCCATCTCCTCCCTGAGCCCCGACTCCTCAGTGGGCACCGACGCCTCCGTGAGCACCTACACCTCCACTTTCTACGAAGTCGTGCCCAACTCATTTCGCGCCATCAAGGTCAACAAAATAAACGAAGAAGCCAAGACATGACGTGCCAAGGCTCCCCGCTCTAAAGAAAAGGGAGATTGATGAGATTGTCGCTATGGAAGTGAAGAGGCATTTTAAGCCATGGAATCCTGAAAAGAAGATTCCTATTGACCCGACAGCTAAGGCCTTCTTTAAGAAGATGAGCGCACCGGTTAAATCGGTCTTACCATCTGACTATGGCCGATCAATTAGGAAGTCTTTTCAGAAGGCGAAAGGAAAGTCAAAAGATGTCCCTCAGCCTTGGAAGCAACCAGAAAAATTGCTTGAGCCATTGCTTCCACCTGGTGAAAACAAGTTAAGACAATTTATGGTAGAGACGGGACTAACAAGGGAGCAACTGTTTGGAGGCGTAGCAATCAAAAAGGCAACAAAAGAGGATTTGAAATACAAGTTTACCCTCGGTGAAACTCTTGTCAAGCCTTCTCAGGTGAGAACTCTCTCTACACAGATGTACCGATTCCATCAATGGAACATGGAAAATTCAGCCATAGGTAGAGAGATGTTTGGCGTGTGGATGAAAAACGAAGATTTCCTCCAAGGAGACGATATCATGTGGGTCTGCTTCGAGGATATATTTGACCTGTAGCAGCTAGATGCCCTCGACGTCTCTCTTCTCAGTTGCTGGGTTTTGTAAGTATCGTTTAGTTAAATTTATTTTGTTCCTTAGCTCCTTGTACGTAGTCGATGAAAATTTCTTTTATCCGTTGTAGATTGTAGATCCAAGTGTCCCGTAAGCAGGGGTTTTTCAATACAGGACTCATGGACCCCCCACAAAATTAACACGGACATGATATGGGGTAATGAGCAAGATACAGAGGAGAATATCGTCCATTTGCTAGTGCAGCAGCATTACAAGACTTTCATACTCTTGCCATACAACACAACGTGAGTTTTTTCTGCCTTTCGTACCAATTTCCATCTCGTACATATACAGTTTCATATATATCATCTCATGCAATTTGTAGATTCCACTAGGTCCTTTTCCCTTTTGACCTTTCCTCGTGCAAAATCCATGTCTACGACTCAATGGATAAACTAAAGTCTACCTTCGCAAAGATTTTTGAAGTGATAGACAGGTAATGTCGTCTAGTCCACTTTCATTATGAATGTTGCTATTGCTACTATGCGGATCTTGAATAATTAATCATAGCTTGCAACTGTACATAGGGCATGGGAACGGTTCCGTACATTGGTACACGGTACTTGGAAGGAAAAACTTGTTGTGAGGACCAAATTTCCAGTGATTACATACTCCAAAATTACATTGAATCATTAATTTGTTCTAAAATAGAAATACATATTAAATCTCTCGTCATTTCTCCTTTAGTGTGCAAAACAGGAGTGGGGGACGAACTTGTGCAGCTATTACATCTGTGACTATACTTACCACCTTGTTCACCAAATCAAATCTGACAAGGAACTGGATGTACATAAAAATCATTCATACATTATGTCTCAATTTCTTATTGATTTCATATATTTATTTGTTATTTTTTCAAATGATAGATATATTACGTGAGGGACAAACTCTCCCACGTCAAATTTATAAAGGCTATTTAAGAACAAATGATGAGATTTATCAATGAGCAAATTATTTATCCCGCGAGAGAGTTCCACTACGATGGAAATCCAATTATCCAACCCCACCCCACGGATTAGATTTTGTAATATACGATATAGAACATTAGAAATTAAGAAGGATTGTAATATTTGTATATATTTATATGTGTGTATATACTTTGGTAAAATATGTATATATTTACTTAAGTGTATACATATGTGTGTAAAATATGTATTTATACATATATATATACATTGCATATATATGTATAAATACATATATTAATATATATACATGTTATATATATTATGTATGTATATGTATTTACACATATATATATGCATAATATATAAACAAGAACCAAGCAGCAGGAGCAAAATTAAAAAAAGAGAAAAAACATCTTTGGTCCCGGTTGGTAACACCAACTGGGACTAAAGATGACAGCGCCAGGCACGTGGCGCCGCCATCTTTAGTCTCGGTTGGTGTTATCAACCGGGACTAAAGATCGGCATCTTTAGTCCTACTTTCATGGTCCCCATGTAGTAAGTAAGAATTACTTACTACTATAAGATTGTTAGGAATTGTCTATATGACTTGTAATTATACTCAAGGGGGTCAAGGACTGTAATGATCTCATACTATAATGGCCCTTTTTTGCTGGTGTCCATGTACCATTTATCTAATCTTTTCATCTCCCATGGACCTTCTTCAAGTGCATAATCGGGCCAGAAGGCTTTGCCATTTTCAAACTTCATCGGTACTTCATCGGTTGCAATGTATTTCTCGCCAGTAAGTTCATCGACCTTTTTCTGATCAACAGTTTGTTCCCTGGCATCTTTTATCCCAACTCGGAAGGTGGTTATCATCCACTTCTCCTTTTGCTTATTCTCTGATTTGGAGTTGTGGCTTTGTAGCACTATAGCCCCTCCGGACTTTTTGTTACCGTTGTCATCATCCTCGGGTGCGTCTACGTCCTCTTTGGTGGGGGATGGGTCTTCATACACATTGGGTTTTATTTCTTCCCATTCCATACTCGTTGTGCCTTCAGGATCGTGTTGGACATATGACACAAGTTGTACTTTTGGTTCTGGTCCATGTGTCTCTGCCACAATCGGTACTATTGCAGATACAGTTGCTTTTCCTAGGCTCTTTGCTTGTTCATTTGCAGGTTGTTCAGCTTCAACCTTTGCATTATGCGGTGCCTTCTCATGTCCCTACTATCTTTGTCAACCTCATCATTCACCGGTTTGTTTTTCGGAGGTCTTGGCAGTTTTGACGGACCATCAGTGCAGGTCCCAAAGATTATATGTTTTTGTGCTATAATATTATATTGTCCACCGCATCCCCAAATACGATATAACATCAGGTGTCGAAATGTCTAGATCGTACGTCTTGAACCCTTTGTTCACAATTTGCGGCTACACTGTTGCATAATCATCTACAATAGTATCCTAGTGATAAGTGTGGCCAGGGATAGCCATTCCTCTCGCGCCCTCAATGGTTTTACCAGCTCTACCAATAGGGACATGCAACCTACATGGTGTATCCTCCGTTATATCAACAAAGGGATAGTCTGGATTTGGTATGTGCGAGGAATCTCTAGGTTTAGGCAATAAACCTTGGTTGATACAAAATTCCATAATTTATTTCTTTAAAAGCATTCTCCCTTCCTCTCTCAACACATCCTTGTAGGCGTCATGTTTCTTCTGTGAAATGTCATCCTTTTTGAACCCTTCTTTCCAACAGAGCTTAGATGACACCCCTCGAATACGACCCCCATGCTAACGATTGCCCAGCGCCTTGCTAAGCGCATCCTTCTGTCTATGTGCCTTAAATTCTCTCTTCTTTTGTGTGGGAGATAAATGTTGTATTTTGTCAGCTACTTGCTGGAGCTTAGGGTTTTCAAATACAACTCCACCCTTATCCATAATTTTTTGGGGTTCTAGCTTTTACCCAGTTCTTTGAATGTTCCTCCCATTCTTACAATGGAACCGGTACCCCTGCCTTTCCTCATTTCCTCCTTTTATTTTCTCCATCGCTCAACCCTAGGTGCGTACCCACCGGAGCCCAAGCAATGGTGCCATTTGTTTTTCTTGGCCAACTCAGTCATCTTCTTGCTCTTCTCCATTTCTTTTGGCGAGGTCTTGAACTTAACAAACTCTTCCCACTAGGATGGCGTGATTTCCCCATACTTTTCAAAAGGTGTCTTGCCCTTTTGCACACAGGGGGTGTTAAGTGCATTTTTCCATCTGCGTCACACCTTGTTCATTGTATGCATCGCTCCATTCCTTACCATTGCTTCGGATCCCTCTGGGAAATGAATCCTTTTCTTTAACTCGTCCTAGAGGTGTTTTCTTGTCCCATCTGATACATGGTCCCATTCCTTGATTATGATTGGGACATTGTCTTCGACGATGGCGCCACACTAGGAGCTATACTTGTAGCACGCGGTTGTGGGGGCCAGCGGCTCCCCTTTGGGGCTTATATGGGTCACAACAAATAGGCCATTGATTATCCTATCGACACTCCTCTCTCCCCTCCTCTTTTTAGGCTGTGAGGACACTCTGCTTTTCTTGGAGTTGGAGGTCATAGCTGGGACATCTTCCAGTTGGGCGGCTTTTTTGCCTGACGTCGAGACCTTCATTGGAGCATTTCCTATAAGATTAAGACATCATCGATTTATTACCAAAGAACGGCTAGACAACATAATTTGCATGATATTGCTAAATTGCAAAATGTACCACTTTTTCACGAGGGACATAGTCTTTGTTGCCTTCATCACCATCAGCGTCTTTCTTTCTCCTTTTAGGGATTCGGCATGGGTCACTTGGCGACGAGTATGCATCGTCCCCCTCAGGTTCGTCATTGTCCAAACCCTGTGAGGCCTCCACGATGGCCTACGAGACCTCTGCGATGGCCTATGCAGCCTTCTTGTCAGCTACAGGTTGTTCCTCTCTATCTTGATTCTCTTTAGTGCTATCAGCCATCATTAAGTATTAGCACCAAAAATTGAACAAAGTGTTAACTTAAACTATTGGCACATACATAATAATGACACGAAAAATTAAAATCACAAATATACATCAAGTAAAAATTACTATATCATTCAACATAACCCAAAATTCACCCAAATATATATCATCGAACATAACACAAAATTCACCCAACTCATTGTCAACATATTTCAATTCACCGTCAACATTCACCAACATATCTCAATTCACCATCAACATCACCAACATATCTCATCAAGAATTCACCCAAATATATATCATCCAACATTAACCCAAAATTCACTAAACATATCTCAATTCACCAAACATTAGCCACATATCCATACATATCACCTATATCACCCCACATCTCAATCACACATATCACCCCGACATATATCACCCATATCACCCCATATCTCAATCACACATATCACCCATCACCCCATATCTCAACCCACATATCACCCATCACCCACATATAGATACATGCATTCCAAAAAAAAAATCCACATTGATGTCAACATTCACCAAAATTCAACGTAATCAGTGGTGAGGCTGAGGTTGACAATGATGACAATGATAAGCTAAGACCGAGGTTGACAATGACCATGATCGACCGGTGACGAGGCCGACTTGGCGATGTGCGAAGAGTCGGCCATGGGTCGAGGAGATGAAACGGCGGCTCGGGGAGATGAGGAGGCGACATGGGTCCGGGAGGTGGCGGTGGAGACAAGGAGGCGGTGGCACGGGTTGGGCAGATGGGTTGGGCAGATGAGGAGGTGGCGGGGGAGACGAGGATGCGGTGGCATGCAGCGGTGAGCGACGGGGAGAGCCGGTGAGGGAAGGAGACGAATCGTCTGCAGCCGAGGTCGGGGAAGACGGGCGAGGTGAGGCGAAGAGGCGGCATGGCGACGGCCGGAGTCATGGAAGAAAGCAGAGGCGGCAGTGGTCGGTGGCCCGAGTTGAGCATGGGGCGGTAGCCGGAGTCGATCATGGGGCGCAAGAGGCGGTTCCACGTGGTCGGTGGCAGAAATGATCTTGTTGCGAAAAAATTCGTCAGCCTACGGCACAAAAATTTTCTAGGGTCCCTGCCTGGACTTAGAAATTTCGTGCCGGGATACGCCTTATATAGGTTATCAATCTTCGTAGGCAGGCGACCCGCTTGCAAAAATTATTTACAACTATTTTTGTAGGCAACCGGCCCGCTGTGAAGATTATTTACAACTATCTTCATAGGCGGGCTGGCCGCCTACGAAAATAGTTTCCTATATAGCTGTGTGCTATTTTCGTAGGCGGGCCGACCGCCTGCGACAAATAGAGATGGGCCCACCTATCACTGACTACTAAATCCGTGAATTGTTATAAGATACAAAAATTTGGTAGAAAATCCTATTAAAAAATCCTATAAAAAGTGGTAAGTCGATAGTGTGTTCAAATAAAATAGGTTAAGAGTGGATTATACTTTAGTAATTTGGAAAATCCATAACTTGTTCAAATAAATTACAAAATGAGTGAAGATAACCCTTAAATATGACCATTACATATGTTGGTATTTCTTCCATTCATAGATAAATCCACAAGCGCACGGATATCGCTGTAGCATTTGACCCATGAGTGTTCCCAAGGTTATCATATTTATATTTCCACAGGGAAGGCGGTGGTGTAAAGACATAGTTTATACATCATTAATCAATCTATAATTAACTCACCATAGTCTAAATAGTGGTTAGAATAAATATGATTAAGTGGTAGCATGACACATACAGGAGATTCACCTCTAATTAATTAGTATAGTGAAAAAGGACATAAGAGAACTATGATACAACTATACTTCTATATTACTTATGTTTTGTATACATAACACATACATGCTTACAAGACTAGGACTTAGTTCTAGACACTCAGGTACTACCGAGAGACCACTTCCTGCTGGTATGCCAGCGTGGTTATGACATTTACGCACTCTTACGTCATACCCGAACGTGGAGAAATATAAGGGATGGACAGGGCTGTTACCACCTGCCACTTACTTCACTTTTCGTGAGGTACACCGCATCCAATGGCATTTATCTAACCTAAACACCATGCTTACGATAGTAATTAATGTCACTAACTCCCCCGGGACTCCCACCCTTCGAATGGACAAGTTAGAGCTAGAGCAACCCATCAAGGTCATTGGACCGTTACCGTAGCATAGATCGACTAGCCTAATCAAGTAAAGCATATAAATGAAGTACATCTCATTCATAAAGCATATAACTATTAAAGTAGTATATAAATTACGAACACAAGAATATAAAGAAGACAATTCTATTAATTCAACTATAGTCTTACAACAAGAGTAAAGTACTAAAGACATATTGAAATCTCCGAGAAGAATATAGGCCCGAAGATACTCTAAGCCTATTTCTACTAATACTATAGAAATACAATATATAGAGAGAGAATTGCTCCCCGAGATGTGTATTGTAAGTGGAGATAGTGAGCTCTATTTATAGGTGGCTTATGATGGTTAAGGAGGTCAGTAACTCCCACAACCGTCATTAGGAGCAAACCAGAAAGTGTCACGTGGAGGGCCAGGATGAGAGGAGGCAAGGTCGGTTCGGCTGAACCCTGGCCCCACCTCCTCTCAACCGCCTTTCACCAGAAGCTGATAGGTGGGCCCCTATGATGGTTGAGGGTTGTTTGGTCCCACTTTAGGTCGGTTAGGCCTGACTTGTGGGCCCCTCAATCCGTGTAATCACACGTGATTCATCGAAGGTGTGTTTCTTTGCATGCCGGTTTCATTTCTCCTTCACTTTGAAGTATATTCTCTGCATCGATGTTAATCCTCAAAGCATAGTAGAACTACATTATTTGTTCTTGATATACGCATAATAAATGCTAGTTCTCCCTTTATTTGTTATGATAGTTGGCGGTCAAAATTGGTACTTAACGACCGTCAACAACACCCCCAAGCTAAACCTTTGGTCATCCCGAGTAAAGATAAAACTTAGATTGTTGCTCAGGAGTTGCTACCCCTGTTTTATTTCAACATAGCACTATGCCTACAACATGTCCTTCTACATAGAATTTGAATAAGTTGGCAATAGAACTTTTACATTTATTACCTTATTCCTCATGAGGCTTGTAGCTTCTCCTCGTCTTGGGCGGTTAAGAGACAGAGCGGATCATAGAGTACCAATCACTTACTCTTTGTTCAACTTTCTTTCCGGAAGTTTTCAGGAATTTTGCAATTAAAACCAAAGTCCTCGAATGATACTCTTGATCGCTCAATATGTATAATATTCCTCACCAAGGCATAGCGTTGCTTCTTTATCATCCTACCTCTATAGGTTTATATGTTGTCGAAACTTGGTTTCGGCAATATATTTTATGGGGTCGCAGTCGAGATCGCCAAGCACAATGGGTTAGGAGAAGAAGAAGATTTAGACAGGTTCAGGCCCTCTCGTGAGGTAATACCCTACTCCTGTTTCGGTGGATTCGATCCGCCGAGTGTCTTTATTGATCTCGTGATCTAAAGCTCTTGCTTAAAAGTTGATCTCCTATCGGAATCTCTGATCTAGAATCTGATATCCCTCAAGGGACGCCCCTTACCCCCCTTATATAGTCTTGGGAGGAAGGGTTTACAAGTCGGAAACCCTATCTTATTCTAAGTTGGTTTCCTCAATCTTACCAAACCGTGACTATAGGCCGATTGCCTTATCTCTATCGGCAACCGTAATACCCAAGTCAAGTTCGGCTTACAGATATAGCAGGCGCAATCTATCCCTACCTCCAGTCGGATAAGCTTGCCATGTAGATACCCGATTGCCACAATCTCCACAAGTAGCCCCCGAGTCCTTTCGGTCGACGAGACAACTCAGCTCAGACCAAAACAAAGACTCAACCAAAAATCTCTTTGACTGAGTGCTTTTGGCGCCGAGTGATTCCATCATCTCTGCCTGAATCTTCCCGAGTGGCTCCAAAGACTGTGAAGGGCTGAAAAAATCTCTTAAAAATAAATATCTAGGTGCATCTCCTGATGCACCTAATTAGGTGTATCCCCCGACTATATGGTTAGTCAAAAATAGGCTAAGCATATAGTCAAGAACTATAAAAATCATCTTCATGTAGATGCCTAGCTCATGCTAAAGCAATCATAAAAATCTCATTACTCGGCAAGTTCATACTTATCCGAGTGAATTTGCCCGAGTCATCTCGTAACAAATAATTCAATCAACCCTCATGGGTAAAAAGCACTCGGTAAGCTCTTGCTCATCCGAGTGGATTTGCCCGAGTAATCCGGAATAAGTATTTCATTCATCCCTCATGGGAAAACAAATTCTTTCAATCATATGAAAAATATGACCAAGTTATTAAATAGCTTTTGCCATAATACTAGTCTTAATCTTATAAAGATCTTCACCAAGGTGGAAAACAAACAAGCATTGGTAAGATTACCCGACCAAATGCCAAAAAACCAAACAGCCCTTGTTCACCAAGGTAGCTATAAAAACTCACTGTTGGTCACCTTCCAAATTGCATCGTGCCGCTTCTCATGAAGTCAAGCAAACCGCGGTATGGAAGGATCTTTAAAGGTATAGGGCACTCGGACACGCGCATATTGCCAGGGCAAATCTGCTTAAGCTCATCCGCTTAAGTCCCTAAGGACACGTATCGGACCACACCTTAGCTGGGCCGTAGATTTTCTTATGGGCTCGGCCCACTCACCGAAAACCTAGCGCAACCCTCAAATCTTTCTATAAAGATGTGAGGTCGTCCCCGCCTCTTCGTCTTCCAAACGATTCCCCTTTTCGCGGCACTGTTCAACAGCTCACCGCGGAGAACCCTAGACTCGCGCGCTCCCAAATCCATCCATCTAAGAGCTCGCTCTCTGCAACAACCAGCCTCCACAGCCAAATCTCCCACATTCCATCGCTCAAGATCCAACTTTTCTCAGCCAGATCCACTCCCCAACAACCTCGCTCTCATGGCGGAGGAGAAGAGGATTCCGTTCGACCAATGGGCCACTTCGGATGTGAGGGAGTATACCCTCAAGGAGATGGTGAAGCACGGCGTGCTTCCGCCAAAGGAACTTGTGGGATGGCGCCCGGCGGCGGGGGAGGACTTCCCGACCCCAAACACCGGTGAGCTCGTTGTCTTCACTTCCTTTTTTTATTGCGGGTTCAGCCTTCCCACCTCCGAGTTCTTTCGGGGGCTTCTGGACTACTATGGGCTTCATCTCTACCATCTGAACCCCAACTCGATGCTCCACATAACACTCTTCATTCATGTGTGTGAAGCCTTCCTTGGCATTCTTCCTCACTTCCATCTCTTCCGCCGTATGTTCTATCTGAAACCCCATCCGAACAAGGATCAACCTTGCGTCGTTGGTGGGGCAAGCTTCCACCTTCGCGGATCTCTCCGCAAAGACTACTTTTCTCTCCCTTTGAAATCTTCCAACAAGGGCGGCACGCGGGCTGGTTCTACATCAACAATCTCGAACCCACCGCCTTCCTTCGTCGGTCTTCCCCCTGTCCCCAAGCCGTCTTGGAGCACCGTGCCGGTAGCCCAAGATTGGGATGAGGCCAACGATCTGCTCGCAAAGATCTTGGCGATGAAGCAGAGGGGTCTTCACGAAGAACAAATCACTCGGCACTTCATCAGGTGCCGACTGGCGCCGATCAAGGACCGGTCGAAGCCGGCCTTCGAGTATGAAGGCGGAACGGATCCCAATCGAGAAGACCCAGATCCACTCACATACGAGATCCTAAAGATTCGGATGTACAAACTCTTCTCATCTGGGATAGCAGTTGAGCGGGCCCTCATTCCGCCAGTCCTTCCCTTTAGCATTCACCGACCTCCTCCTCCGTAAGCCGACCGGTTACTTCATAGTATCTTTCAATCTTTACATCTTGTCTCTTAATGTTGCACTTTCTTTCTTCTGCAGGAAAACGCCTCTATCACCTCCATGCCATACAAGGTGGCTCATGACGACGCGCCGCATCGCCCCTCTAAGAAGCCGGCTGGCGGGATCAAGATCCAGAGCGACCCAGTCGGAAAGCGGGCGGCGCCGAGTGGAGACTCGAACAAGCGCGCGAGCAAAAGGAGGCTGATCATCGAGGACTCGGATGACGACGTCCCGGCTCCTCCGCCGAGACCCCGCCCTAAGGCGATCGCCGCGGACGGCACCGAAGATCCGCAGATCATCCAGGTATGCTCGAAACCGAAGTCCCGAACTCTTTCGCGGAAAACTTTTCTTTATCTTCGCTGTATTCACTTTCGCAGGAGGCCCCAGGACATAGATCCTGCCGGAGGGGCTGAAGGGCCGACTTCGGATGTGAGGGAGTATACCCTCAAGGAGATGGTGAAGCACGGCGTGCTTCTTCCAAAGGAACTTGTGGGATGGCGCCCGGCGGCGGGGGAGGACTTCCCGACCCCAAACACCGGTGAGCTCGTTGTCTTCACTTCCTTTTTTTATTGCGGGTTCAGCCTTCCCACCTCCGAGTTCTTTCGGGGGCTTCTGGACTACTATGGGCTTCATCTCTACCATCTGAACCCCAACTCGATGCTCCACATAACACTCTTCATTCATGTGTGTGAAGCCTTCCTTGGCATTCTTCCTCACTTCCATCTCTTCCGCCGTATGTTCTATCTGAAACCCCATCCGAACAAGGATCAACCTTGCGTCGTTGGTGGGGCAGGCTTCCAGCTTCGCGGATCTCTCCGCAAAGACTACTTTTCTCTCCCTTTGAAATCTTCCAACAAGGGCTGGCACGCGGGCTGGTTCTACATCAACAATCTCGAACCCAGCCTGCCTTCCTTCGTCGGTCTTCCCCCTGTCCCCAAGCCGTCTTGGAGCACCGTGCCGGTAGCCCAAGATTGGGATGAGGCCAACGATCTGCTCGCAAAGATCTTGGCGATGAAGCAGAGGGGTCTTCACGAAGAACAAATCACTCGGCACTTCATCAGGTGCCGACTGGCGCCGATCAAGGACCGGTCGAAGCCGGCCTTCGAGTATGAAGGCGGAACGGATCCCAATCGAGAAGACCCAGATCCACTCACATACGAGATCCTAAAGATTCGGATGTACAAACTCTTCTCATCTGGGATAGCAGTTGAGCGGGCCCTCATTCTGCCAGTCCTTCCCTTTAGCATTCACCGACCTCCTCCTCCGGTAAGCCGACTGGTTACTTCATAGTATCTTTCAATCTTTACATCTTGTCTCTTAATGTTGCACTTTCTTTCTTCTGCAGGAAAACGCCTCTATCACCTCCATGCCATACAAGGTGGCTCATGACGACGCGCCGCATCGCCCCTCTAAGAAGCCGTGGCGGGATCAAGATCCGGAGCGACCCGGTCGGAAAGCGGGCGGCGCCGAGTGGAGACTCGAACAAGCGCGCGAGCAAAAGGAGGCTGATCATCGAGGACTCGGATGACGACGTCCCGGCTCCTCCAGTCGAGACCCCGCCTCTAAGGCGATCGCCGCGGACGGCACCGAAGATCCGCAGATCATCCAGGTATGCTCTGAAACCGAAGTCCCGAACTCTTTCGCGGAAAACTTTTCTTTATCTTCGCTGTATTCACTTTCGCAGGAGGCCCCAGGACATAGATCCTGCCGGAGGGGCTGAAGGGCCGACTTCGGCCGCTGCTCCCGAAGTGCCAAGGCCAGTAGAGCCAAAACCCCGGAGCCCGCAACCGAGCGCGAGCGTTCTGCAGAAACAACCTTCGCCTCCGAAGGAGGACGCCCTAGGGAGGAGCCCCGACGCGGTCGGGATAACCCGCCGGAAAGCCATCACCGGGAAACTCGAGGCTGCGGCTCAAGCACCCCCGACTGGGGTCACTCGGCGCAGAGCCCGAAGAAGAAGAAAAGCCCGCCGCTCCACCTAGGCGGCACCACCGAAACCAGTAAGACTTGCTTCAAGCATTCCTTCGTTCTTTCAATTTTGAATCTTTCATGTCTTCATTTGTCTTTCTTGCTTGTCAGCCATGGTAGAAGATATCCCCAGGTTGCAGTCGTCTGAGACCTGGGTTCCCCCAATCAGAATCGAGTGGCGGGATTCGGAAGGCGAGAGACAGGGCATCATCCTAGACCGGCAAGCCGAAAAAGATGAAAGGGATGCCCTTGTCGAGAGCCTGAATGAGGCGACCCGACTGCTCAACGTAAGCCTTTGTCTTTCCCTTTGATTATATCATCGTTATCTTTCAGTCAATCACTCTACTGCTTTCGTGTGCAGAAAGAATATTGCCGCTCAATGGCAAAATCTGAAGAGCTGGAGAAGCTGGTCCCCCACTTAAACTCCTTGGAGGACGTTCAGCGACAGCTGAAGGCCACTCGGGAGGAGGCCGCATCAAGAGAGGCGGCTTTAAGGAGGGAGATTGCGGAGCTTCGGAAGCCAACCTTGACCTCCGCGGATCAATTGGGAGTAAGCCCGCCTCTCCAGCTTCATCATGATTCTTATGTTGATCTTGTCTATTGATAATCTTCTTTCGTTGTAGAAAATTCTTCGGAGGTCCACTCGCTTCAAGTCCAGCTGGAAGCGGTCAGCCTTGACAAGGCCGAGATGGAGGCCGAATTTGAAGGTAACCTTCTTTGAAGTCGAATTTCGTGTGCTGCTTTATTTTCGAGTGCTTTGAATGATCTGGGACTTTTTGCAGCTTATAAGATGAAGACCCGAGCCCAATACGACGTCTTCCTTGGGTGGATCAAATCCAGCGACGAGATACGGGAAGAGGTCGCCAAACGCCGCCACGCCGATCTTGCTTGTCCTTGTTCAATCAAGGAGTTGGGGCCAGCTCGCCGGAGCCAATCGAGATCTTCGACAAGCTTCGGGTGGCTCCCGAACGATATCCGAAGAATATCACCGAAGCGGCCAACATGGGGGCTGGTCGGCTCTTGCACGACCAAGTCCCTCTACCCCGAGTGAATGTCCATTCGGTCGGGAGGGCTTCGCGAGGGAACAACGGACGAGCAGGCCTTAGATATGCTGAGTGAGGCGCAAGAGGCGGCGAAGAAGATATCTCTGGATGTAGTAAACAACTTCAAGCTCGATCCGTATTCGACTTTGCTTTGTAAATGTCATGTAACCGTAACATTTCGCGTGGAACTTTGTGACTATTTTTAGTTTATTTATGTCAATGCCTTGATTCGAGCTTTTGCGTGAAATTTCTTAAGTAGTTTTCGTCTGTGTCATCAAGCCTAGGCTCGATTAGGTCATTGGAAAACTCTCAGTCCTTAGACACTGAGCTCGAGTCAAAGGACATTAAACAATGATAAACCAAATTATGCACAAAAGTTGATGAGGAAAACTTGAGCTTTATTGACATGTGTACAGCCCCCGACTGCTAGCTCAAGAAGTCATCTTGCTTGAGGTTGGCAGTCAAGGAAAACATGAGGCCTTAGCCAAATTAGGCATAAAATCGTCGAAGATGCTCGATGTTCCAGGAGTTCTCCACCATTGACCCGTCTTCGCGCTTTAGCCGGTAAGCACCGGGCCGAGTTACTTCGGCGATTATATACGGTCCTTCCCATAAGGGAGATAACTTGTGTCGGTCTTTGGTGGTCTGGATCTTGCGTAGGACCAGGTCGCCAACAATGAAAGCTTGTGCTCGCACGTTGCGACTGTGGTATCTTCTGAGCCCTTGAAGGTATTTGGCCGACTGGATGAGGGCTGCCTCACGGGCCTCTTCCAATCGGGTGAGGTCATCCACTCGGTCGGGGTCGTAGCGTTCATCGTTGAAGCTGCGGACCCGGAGGGACTCATACTCCATCTCGTTTGGCAACATGGCTTCTGCGCCATAGACCAAAAAGAAAGGAGTTTGGCCGGTGGCCCGACTGGGTGTGGTTCGCAGCGACCATAGAACCGAGGGAAGTTCTTGGACCCACTTGCCGGCGTAAGGGCTTAGCCGGTCGAAAACGCGAGCCTTGATGCCTTGAAGGACCATGCCGTTTGCTCGCTCGACTTGCCCATTACTTTTAGGGTGAGCTACTGATGCATAGCAGATCTTGATTCCGAAGTCCTCGCAGAAATCCTTGAAGATGCCTCCCGTGAATTGAGTCCCGTTGTCAGTTATGATTCTGTTTGGGACGCCGAAGCGGTGCACGATGTTAAAGAAGAAGTCTCGTGCTTTGTCAGCAGTGATTGTGGCGACCGGCTTGGCTTCAATCCACTTAGAGA
Organism: Oryza australiensis; assembly: GCA_019925245.2. Classification (NCBI taxonomy): domain Eukaryota; kingdom Viridiplantae; phylum Streptophyta; class Magnoliopsida; order Poales; family Poaceae; genus Oryza; species Oryza australiensis. The sequence continues at coordinate 4,186,356 of JAIFGZ020000436.1, forward strand.
ACTTGTCGATTGCGACGAAAAGATGTGTGAAACCTCCTGGAGCTTTCTTGAAAGGGCCAACCATGTCCAGCCCCCATACCACGAACGGCCAGGAAAGTGGGATTGTTTGAAGCTCCTGGGCCGGGACATGGCTTTGTCGGGCGAAAAACTGGCAGCCTTCGCAGGTTCTTACGACTTTATCCGCGTCGGAGACCGCGGTAAGCCAGAAGAATCCTTGCCTGTAAGCTTTGCCGACTAGAGTGCGTGCTGCCGCGTGGCTTCCGCATATGCCCGAGTGGATATCTTGGAGTAGTTGTCTCCCTTCTTCGGGTGTGATGCACCTCATTAGAATTCCAGAGGGGCTTCTCTTGTATAGATCGGAGTCGACCATGACGTACGCTTGGCAGCGACGCCGGACGCGTTCTGCTTCATCCCGGTCATCCGGCAGCTCTTGCTGGGTTAAGAATTTGATGAGCGGCGTCCTCCAGTCGGTGTCGGTCATGGCGACTTCGTTCGTGGTTTGCTCGGTGAGAGCTGTTTTTGCGGTGACGGTTGGTTCATAGAGATGCTCGACGAAGACGTCTGTTGGAGCAGCTTCGCGCTTAGATCCGAACTGTGCTAGCTCATCGGCAGCTTCGTTGTTATGTCTCAGGACATGTGAGAGTTCTAGCCCATCAAACTTGTCCTCAAGCTTGCGGACCTCTTGTCGGTAGGCCTCCATAGTGTCATTTAAGCAGGACCAGTCCTTCATCACTTGATTGACGACCAGCTGGGAGTCGCCTTTCACAATAAGCCGACGAATCCCGAGTGAGACTGCGAGGCGCAGTCCATGTAGAAGAGCCTCGTACTCGGCGACGTTGTGTGAGGCGGAGAAGTGGAGGTGAAGGGCATATCTTAGCCTTTCCCCAGTCGGGGAGATCAGCACGACTCCTGCTCCCAAGCCGGTGATCCTCTTGGATCCGTCGAAGTGCATGGTCCAGTGTTGGAGGTCTTCTCGAGGCACGTGTTCTTGCTGTTCAGTCCACTCGGCCAGGAAGTCCGCTAAGGCTTGTGACTTAATGGACGTCCTGGGCTTAAAAGTTAAGTCCAGCGGCATCAGTTCTAGGGCCCACTTGGCGATACGCCCGGTTGCCTCGCGGTTGTGGATGACGTCGCCGAGTGGGAAAGAGGTGACGACGGTGACCGAGTGACCCTGAAAGTAGTGTGCCAATTTCCTCGCGGTTATTAGAACACCATAAAGCAATTTTTGTACCTGAGGGTAGCGGATTTTGGCTCCTGCCAATACTTCGCTAACAAAGTAAATTGGCCTTTGAATCTTCTGGGCCCATCCTTCTTCTTCGCGTTCAACCACCAGGACCGTACTAACCACTTGGTGAGTGGCTGAGACATACAGCAACAGGGGTTCCTGGGGCTGAGGCGAAGCCAGGACGGGTGGCGTGGTAAGGAATTCTTTGAAATCTTCAAAGGCCTTGTCGGCTTCCGAGGTCCACTGGAAGTCGTCTGTCTTCTTTAGCAGTCTGAAGAAGGGCATGCCTCGTTCGCCGAGTCGGGATATGAAACGGCTTAATGCCGCCATGCAGCCAGTGAGCTTTTGGACGTCTTTCTGATTACTCGGGGGCTTCATGTTTAAGATGGCGTTGATCTTCTCTGGATTTGCCTCGATGCCGCGATGTGACACCATAAAGCCGAGCAGCTTGCCTGATGGGACGCCGAAGGTGCACTTCTCCGGGTTTAACTTCATTTTGAAGGCCCGGATGTTTGCAAAGGTTTCTTCTAAGTTGGCGATCAGGTCTTCTTTCTGCTTGGTCTTGATGACGACATCGTCGACATAAGCTTCGACGTTCTTGCCGATCTGCGTCTGGAAACATCTTTGGATCATGCGTTGGTATGTAGCTCCGGCGTTCTTCAGGCCGAAAGGCATGGTGATGTAGCAGTAAGCCCCAAACGGCGTGATGAACGATGTTTTCAAGCAGTCGGATTCTTTCAAGCTGATCTGGTGATAGCCCGAGTAGCAATCCAAGAAGCTCAGGAGTTCGCAGCCGGCTGTTGAGTCGACGACTTGGTCGATACGAGGCAGCCCGAACGGATCCTTGGGGCAGGCTTTGTTGAGGTCGGTGTAGTCAACGCACATGCGCCATTGCCCGGTTTTCTTGCGGACCAAGACTGGGTTGGCTAACCAGTCGGGATGAAGGACTTCTTTAATGAAGCCGGCAGCCAAGAGCTTTGCAAGTTCTTCTTTGATCGTGTCTTTTCAATCCTGTGCGAACCTGCGTAATCGTTGTTTTATTGGTTTGGCGTCATCTTTGACATTCAAAGAGTGCTCAATCACCTCCCTAGGAATTCCAGGCATATCAGATGGTTTCCAAGCAAAAACATCTTTATTATTTTGGAGGAAGGTGACGAGCGCGCTTTCCTATTTGGGATCTAGGTCGGCGCCGATTACAGCAGTTTTGGAGGGATCGGACGAATCAAGGGAGATCTTCTTGGTCTTGGCGTCGCCGGATCCCGATTTGGCTATCTTCTTCGGGGACTTCGCCCTCTGCCGAAGTCGATGCAGCCAATCGGACTTCTTGTTGGCCGCGTAATCTCTCACGAGATTGGGCCATGTCGCAGCTCTCCTTGTCGCAGTGAAGGCTTGCTTCACGTCGCTGCGAAGAGTGATGACGCCGTTGGGACCCGGCATCTTCATGCGAGAGGTAAGTGTAGTGGGGATCGCCATGAACTTGGCAAGCGCAGTCTTCCGATGATGGCATGATATGCTTTGTTTCAAGTCGGCCACCTCGAAGGTGACGTTCTTCATTCGGAAGTTCTCTCGGGCTCCGAAGGTGACTGGGAGGAGATGTGCCCGAGTGGTGTTGAAGACAGCCACTGGGATAACTCCGTGGAAGGGGCTGAGCTTGCTTTTCGCCCCCTCGGGATCGCATCTCATCCATGGTCTTGGCAAACGGGATGTTGAGGGCGCTGTCCCCATCGATGAGGACGCGCTTAAGCCTGATATTGCGGACCACGGGGTCCAAGACGAGGGATAGCGCCCGGATGAACCACTCGGTCGGGATGATCCGAGCGGTCAAAGGTGATGGCCACTTCCGACCATCGCAGATGCGAGGACTTCGGGTTGAGCCGCATTGACCTCCCGGTCGGTTAGCTTTTGTTTCCTCTTGGACTCATAGGCTAGCGGACCCCCGAAGATGTGGTTGAGCTCCCCCACTGGGTCTTGAAAAGGTTCGGCATTTTAAGCCGCATTGTTCTTCTTGGCGCCGGACGAGCCAGCCTCGTCAGTCGGCTTCTTGTTGAGCTGCGCCGCGTACTGTTCAGCGAACTGCTTGTAGATAAAGCAGTCCTTCGCCGTGTGCTTGTGATTCGGATGGTCGGTGCACTGGGCGTTCATGATGGCGTCGTAGGCGGCGACTCGGGGACAGCGTTGAGTATTGGAGGTTGCACCCACAGGTCTTCAGATCGGCGCTTGCGATCTTTCTGGCCCTGGTTGCCGTTGTTGCCGCCATCCTTCTTAGGATTTCGGCTTCCTCCTGCTTGCTTGTCCTCCCTTCTGTCGGGCCGGTCTTGACGGGCGGCCTTAATGGCGTCGTTGGATTTGGCGTATGAGTTCGCCGTCTCGAACATTTGTTTCACCGTCCTCGGTGGCTTGCGCCCGAACTTGCCGATAAGCAGCTCATCACGGACTCCCTTCTGGAAGGCGGCGATGATGATGTCATCGGTGATGTTCGGGATCTTGTTGCGCTTCTCGGAGAAACGACGAATGTAATCCTTCAGGGGCTCGTCCGGCTTCTGGATGACGTTGTAAAGGTCGAAGTGTGTGCCGGGCCTCTCGAAGGTGCCTTGAAAGTTGGCGATGAAGTGGTCCCTCAGCTCGCTCCACGAGCCGATTGAGCCTCTTGGCAGGCTCGTGAGCCAATTTCTGGCTGAGTTTGCGAGGGCCACGGGCAGGTAGTTGGCCATGGCTTTATTGTCGCCACCTGCAGCTCGGATGGCAAGGGTATATACAGTTAACCAAGATTCAGGGTCGGTCTTGCCATCGTACCTTTCAATCCCTGTAGGCTTAAAGCCACTCGGCCAATGCACTCGGCGGAGCTCCCGAGTGAAGGCCGGTACTCCATCGTCGCCGCTATCGGGTGATCCCCTTCGATCTTCCCGAGTGCGTTGGTCGCGCTCCTGGTAGCGGCGATCGAGGACTTCCCGCAGATCACTCGGCGGGGTCTTCGGTTGGCTGGTTGGGTAGCTGGAACTGTTGCGGCGGACTCGGTGGTGGACGGGTGGACGTCCGTGTCGTTTGTCGCGGGAGTCGGCCGTCTGCTCTTGGTACCTCGGCGTGGACTCGCGAGGTGGGCCTCTTGGCCTAGTTGACGACCGAGCCGGCTCGGGCCTCCTGTAGTCTCCTGACTTTAGAGGCGGAAGCCGGCTTTATCCGGCGTTTCGGCCACGGATTGTCGGCCTTCGCGCCGAAGTGGTGGGATGGCCGTTAGCCGTGGCGCGACGATGGTCTTGATCTTATCAAGTATAGGAGTCACGTTGGCCGGAGCCGTCTCCATGACGGTGTCCAAGAGCGTGAGTGCGGCGCGGCGTCTCGCCGTGGCGTCGGAAGATGTTGGTGTTGCGAACCCGTGTTTGGAGGATGGCCTCCTGGGCAGATCGTCCGGCTGCACGTAGATCCTGCTTCCTTTTGTAAGCCTCGTCCTTGCGTTGTTTCTCCTCCTCGGCTGTCTTGCGCTCAAGCTCCACCCTGGCTCGCTCCTCTTCGGCAAGCCTTCGGCCATGGCTGAGTCGGACTCATCGGCTCGGCCATGAGGACGTCAGCACTTCGGCTCACAGTCCATGCGGCGGTCGGAGTTGTCGGCTTCGTCGAAGGGATGCCGTAGAGGTTGTCGAAGCCGACGGAGCTGAGGTATCCATTGAGCTCTGAAGACGAGCAGGAGCCGAATGATGGGAGGATGACGGCGACCTCCCTTGATCCTGGAAAATCCGGATCTGGATCGTTCCAGTCCGAGTCGGAGCTTGGAGGATTAGGTTCCTCCGAGTGGATCGCCGTCAACTCGGGGGAGAGAAGTTGACTGTAGATCTTGGCGGCGTTTGGTAACCCAAACGGCACCGAGAGGTCTTCAGCTGAGTAGATTGCTTCCGTCGGGGAGGCGAGAAGATTGGCGCAGATCTCGGCGGTATCCGGTAATCCGAATGGTGCCGAGTGAAGTCCGTCGTCGGAGAAGGTGGATCGCATCTTGGTCTTCAAGATGTTGTCGAAGATTTCGGCGCTGTTGGGGAGCCCGAACGGCGCCGAGTAGGTTTTTCCCTTCGACTGGTTCGAATCCGAGTCGAAGGAGGAGTCGCCGGCAAAGCTGGCGGCACAGTCGCCAAGTCTTGAAGGAGATCCCATCACGCTTGTCGGCGAGATTGTTGAAGAAGTCTCGGCGCGCGGCCCCTACCTGGCGCGCCAACTGTCGAAACTTGGTTTCGGCAATATATTTTATGGGGTCGCAGTCGAGATCGTCAAACACAATGGGTAAGGAGAAGAAGAAGATTTAGACAGGTTCAGGCCCTCTCGTGAGGTAATACCCTACTCCTGTTTCGGTGGATTCGATCCGCCGAGTGTCTTTATTGATCTCGTGATCTAAAGCTCTTGCTTAAAAGTTGATCTCCTATCGGAATCTCTGATCTAGAATCTGATATCCCTCAAGGGACGCCCCTTACCCCCCTTATATAGTCTTGGGAGAAAGGGTTTACAAGTCGGAAACCCTATCTTATTCTAAGTTGGTTTCCTCAATCTTACCAAACCGTGACTATAGGCCGATTGCCTTATCTCTATCGGCAACCGTAATACCCAAGTCAAGTTCGGCTTACAGATATAGCAGGCGCAATCTATCCCTACCTCCAGTCGGATAAGCTTGCCATGTAGATACCCGATTGCCACAATCTCCACATATGTGGAGCTCAAGGTAGGGATAAAAGATGTGGCAATACTTGTATCACATATATTGCGAAATCAAAAAGAGAATCCAAGGAGAAAGCAAAATATAACCTTGATCAAGATGTGCAAAGTGTGTGGCTATATGGTGGAAGGTGTATGTGGTACTCCTTTGTCATAGACTCTCTTTTATTCCTATCTTGAGATATGGCTATTTTATTCTAACTATATTTTTCATGATTGCTCAAAAACATTTATGACCACTCCTTTTCTACTTCTTCTCCTTGTTTTCTTCAGCCATCTATTATTGCAAACTACTAGGAGAGACTTTTTTGACTGACATGATGGAGTATTTATTAGGTGGATGGAAATGTTGCTAACCCCTAGGGTAGAGGTAAAATAACTATGGTAGGTGTATGGCATGTTTTTGCTAACCTCTAGTGTAGTGGTCAAGCATATAGGTGGGTGTACGTGAGTGCGTATCTTGATCAAGAAAGCATGTAAAGAATCTCATAAGGGTCAGAACAATTTTGATAAATCTCAATGCAATAACAAGTAGCATATGTGTATAGGCTATTCATTAAGATCATCATATGGCTCTGGAGGGAATTTATCATCATTAAGGAACTTAATAATTTTTATTCTTTTGAAAAACAAAGACTCCGGAATTCAAGTATCACTTGGAGAAAGATCATAGTAACTTTATTTCACCATCTCATATCCCCCAACAACCTAGACTTAGATCATGCATATGCAACCCACAAGTTTCAACTTCGAGGCAAATATTTTTGGCCAACAAACTCAAAAACTAAGGTGAAGAATAAGCTGTAAACTAAGCACTAAATGGAAATAAAGTAGAGCAACTATTCATCATCTCAACTAGGAAAACTTGAAACATTCTTGTCATGTTGTTGATAAGAAATTTCTCTCACGCGTTGGCCTGGGAGATCTGCTTAGCTCTAGTGCAAGTCCTTCTCGGCTACCTGTGTACAGGGCATGCCAGTTGGTTTGATCTGTTAACCAACAAGAAAAATAAAGACATATGCATTAAGGGTTAAGTTAGATCCTACTGGATCGGCTGTGAGAGTCAATTTACATATATGCTATCCCGAAGTGCATTTAAACTAAGTGACTAGAATAGATCGGCTGCGCCGAGACAGTATTAACCACTTAAACCAAATATACAATGGGATAATAAATATATGCCTTAACGGCCTAGCCGATACCGTAAGTCTAACTGTGAATCGGCTAGTTGTTCACGAGAAAAATCAACACGCCGGCCTGGGAGATCTGCTTAGCTCCAGTGCAGGTCCTAGAATCGATGAAGCGCGGGCATGCTAGTCAGTTCGATCCTGCCACTGACAAGATATATAACGCAACTGATTATAAAGTGTATCAACCGACCGGCTAATATCCAGAACAGCCGATTGGTCGATAGCCGATGCTGATATCAACATATGTAGTCGAGTCTTGATCCATCGGCTGTGCACTTAACAGACATCTATAAAAAGGTGATCTGCTGACAATAATAAGATGATATATAACATTGCACGAACCAATCACATGATAAAGTAGATACTGATTTAAAGATTAAAGCACACATCGGCTGGAAGTCCGATGTCATAAAATCCAAATGGTCAAATATTCAATAAAGCCTCTACTGCAATCGGCTAGATCCAACTTGTGTACAATCCTTGCAGGCCGATGCAATATCCAGATGACTCATCGGCTGAAACCCCGATGAAACCCCTAGTGCCAGTCAACAGGCAGGCTAGAGATTATGGTTCTAATCATGACTTGGTAGATCAAACTGATGCAACACTAAGTATGAAAAGAAAAGCAACATCTAGACAATCAAGCCCTTGGCTGATTTTCAAGGTGGTAGATGTCTAAGTTAATCTAATCTAATATAATGATTTAGCCGGTATCGGCAGAAACCCTAAAACGAGAGACAGCCGATAGAGCCAAATCGAGATACTAAAATTAGATTCAACAGAGACATATGATAAATAATCATGCAAAGATATGAACCGAATCGAAGCAATCCAAGAGGTCGAATGTACTGACGCAGCCTTGGACGACGCCAACGTAGCCAATACGATTGCCTGAGCCAGCGAGACCTTGGACTTACCCCTTCGCCGAAGATCGAAGCCGATGCAGCCCCGCGTCAGGTGCCAAGTTCCGCTGGATGACAAAGTAGAACAGATAAAAGGAAGGTGGCGATGTGCCGAGTTGTATTGATTGTGAGAATATCTTACATGAACCCTGGGCTTACATATTTATACTCGTAGGGTGACAAAGATCCTAACAGATTACAATCCAAACTTTCCTAAAGATAAAAGGTAATACATAAATTTCTTATCGGATACTAAACAAACTTTCCTAAAGATAAAATAGTAAACAAACAATCTCTTCCTAATTAATATATACAAGCCGTATCCTCCGTGGACTCGGTTTCTTTGACGACGCCAACGTAGCCAATACGATTGCCTGAGCCGGCGGGACCTTGGACTTACCCCTTCACCGGAGATCGAAGCCGATGCAACCCCGCGTCAGGTGCCAAGTTCCGCCGGATGACAAAGTAGAACAGATAAAAGAAAGGTGGCGATGCGCCGAGTTGTATTGATTGTGAGAATATCTTACATGAACCCTGGGCTTACATATTTATACCCGTAGGGTGACAAAGATCCTAACAGATTACAATCCAAACTTTCCTAAAGATAAAAAGTAATAGATAAAGTCCTTATTGGACACTAAACAGACTTTCCTAAAGATAAAATAGGAAACTAACAATCTCTTCCTAATTAATAGAGACAAGCCGTATCCTCCGTGGACTCGGTTTCTTCTGGATAAGATCTTCTCAAACTGAATCTAACAAGGATCCGACTGTTGGAGATATGGATAACAAAAAAAAACCCATCGGCTAATGCAAAACTCCAAGCCGATACTGACTCTAAGCCGATCCTAACCCTTAGCCGATAAGGACTTCGGAGCTTACCAAATTTTGGTGTGAAAACATGCCCCCCAGTTTTGGAGTATGAGAAGTCGTGCTTCAAAATTGTCCTTGTCTTGATCGCCCCAAAGCTGATTCTTTTCTTCTTCTTGACACCGGCTCTCATAAGCCGATACCTTACGTAATAGCCGAGCGGTGTCGAACTCATGGATGAAAAACCTGCCTCGGTTAGCTGCCGACAACCCTTGGAATGCAAGATCTGCTATCTGCTCATCACTTAGGCTCAAACTATAACATCGGCTGTGGATTTTACGAAACCTTTGAATGTATTCCTTAGTTGATTCCCCTTCTTGCTCCTTAACTGATACCAAATCTGCAAGCCTCAACTCGCTAACCCCAGCAAAGAAGTACATGTGAAACTGCTTTTCAAGATCGACCCAACTTCTGATGGAATTCGGTGGCAATGATGAAACCATGTAAAAGCCGATCCAGTCAAAGACAATGGAAAAAGTCTAACTTTCAGAGCTTCTTCAGCCAATGCTTCCCCACATTGAGCTAAGAATCAGCTGATATGTTCCATTGCGGATATACCATCTTGCCCTGAAAACATGGAGAAATCTGGAACCTTGTATCGGCTTAGAAGTGGAACCCCATCAAACCACTCAGGATATGGCAGCTGATACACAGAAATTTAATTTTTATGTTTAATTCCAAACTGCTCCTCCATTATCTTTGCAATTATATCGGCCCAATCCTCTTATGACGGACATCTTTGAATTTCCTCTAGCCGATATTGCTGATGTGGCTCTACATACTGATATCGATCAACTTGCCCCCCGAGCCAATTTTGTTGTTGCCGATGATGCTGGGATTGCTCACCAATTTGCCTTCCCATGCTGATTTCTTAAAGCAATCACCCTGGGAACTGTTTCCTCGATCAAACCATGCAATGTACTCATCAGAACTCCAGATTGATCGAACACAGCACGATGAATAATGTTATCAACCATCTCTTGAAGTGTCTCGTCATCCATCAGCTCAGTAGATTGTTCCCTGTCTTCATTCATCAGCTTGAGAGATTGTTCTTCCTCGACCTCGACTTCTTTACCAGACATTGTGGCAATTATGGGTCCACCGAGCCGTGTAAAAAGATATGTTGTCCAAAACACGGTCCCACTGGGCGTGCCAAAAATGTGTTGACGAGAAAAATCAACACGTCGGCTTGGGAGATCTGCTTAGCTCCAGTGTAGGTCCTAGAATCGATGAAGCGCGGGTGTGCTAGTCAGTTCGATCATGCCACTGACAAGATATATAAAGCAACTGATTATAAAATGTATCAACTGATTGGCTAATATCCAGAATAGCCGATTGGTCGACAGCCGATGCTGATATCAACAAATGTAATCGAGTCTTGATCCATCGGCTATGCACTTAACAAACATCTATAAAAAGGTGACTGGCTGGCAGTAATATGATGATATATAACATTGCATGAACCAATCACATGATAAAGTAGATACTGATTTAAAGATTAAAGCACACATCGGCTGGAAGTCCGATGTCATAAAATCAAAACGGTCGAACATTCAATAAAACCTCTGCTGCAATCGGCTAGATCCAACTTGTGTACAATCCTTGCAGGCCGATGCAATATCCAGATAACTCACCGGCTGAAACCCCGATGAAACCCCTAGTGGCAATCAATAGGCAGGCTAGAGATTACGGTTCTAATCGCGACTTGGTAGATCAAACTGATGCAGCACTAAGTATGAAAAGAAAAGCAACATCTAGACAATCAAGCCATTGGCTGATTTTTAGGGTGGTAGATGCCTAAGCTAATCTAATCTAATATAATGATTTAGCTGGTATCAGCAGAAACCCTAAAATGAGAGACAGCCGATAGAGCCAAATCGAGATACTAAAATTAGATTCAACAGAGACATATGATAAATAATCATGCAAAGATATGAACCGAATCGAAGCAATCCAAGAGGTCGAATGTACTGACGCAGCCTTGGACGACGCCAACGTAGCCAATACGATTGCCTGAGCCGGCGGGACCTTGGACTTACCCCTTCGTCGGAGATCGAAGCCGATGCAGCCCCACATCAGGTGCCAAGTTCCGTCGGATGACAAAGTAGAACAGATAAAAGGAAGGTGGCGATGCGCTGAGTTGTATTGATTGTGAGAATATCTTAACAGATTACAAATCCAAACTTTCCTAAAGATAAAAGGTAATAGATAAAGTCCTTATTGGACACTAAATAGACTTTCCTAAAGATAAAATATGAAACTAACAATCTCTTCCTAATTAATAGATACAAACCGTATCCTCGGTGGACTCGGTTTCTTCTAGATAAGATCTTCTCAAACCGAATCTAACAAGGATCCGACTGCTGGAGATATGGATAACAAAAGAAACCCCATCGGCTAATGCAGAACTCCAAGCCGATACTGACTCTGAGCCGATCCTAACCCTTAGCCGATAAGGACTTCGAGGCTTACCAAATTTTGGCATTAACACTAGTACTCTGACTCATCTTACGAAAAGATATTGATCTAAGCTAAATGCGCTAAACCTAGATCAGTCGGCTGTCGGCTGTGGCTGACAGGCTGATTCTGGCTTAGGGCATTTAACTAGAGCAAGATGTTAATATAAGAAGCGGCTTTAATAAACCTGATAATAAATATACCAAAAGGATATTAAAACAGATAAGGCCGGCTGAAACCACGACACTGTCTCTAAACATGTACATCTAGCCGAATAGATCATAAAAGCTCTAAAAATGACTTAATAGGTCAGATTGATGCAGCATTAAGTATAAAAAGAACAATCAGATCTACTATAGCTAATGTAAAACCCCTCGAGACGGTGGATATCGCATATAATCTAGGCCAACCCTTAGATCTAGCTCTGTCGGCTACTGATTCTTCATAGAAACAGGCCGATGTCAAGAAAGATCTAAACATCGTTCTAGATTATATGTGATATATGATAACTAGCGCAGCATAAATCATTGAATTTAGAGTATCATAGCGATGGAAGCACTAAATTCGACGAGATACACCACTAATGACAAACATTTACCTTAATCGGGGATCGAAACGATGCAGCCCGAAGCCAGATCAAGTGTTTGTCTGAAGAAGATAAGAGGCGATGCGCCAAAAGTTGTATTGATTGTGTGTTTTTTTACAGGGGTCTCGGGTCCTATTTATACCCAATAATAACATTATCCGTACGAACCCAGGTTTCTATCTAATCTACTATTTAAAATACGACAACATCCTGGGATATGGTCCCATGCCCCATTACAATAGAAAAAACTATACAAATCTCTATTTTACATATACAATTGCCGTTACAGGACTCTATCCATAAATGGCAATATCTTAACAAACATTTGGGAACCGAACCTTCCTTTTATCTTCAAGCTTCTTTATCGGAAACGGTTCCAACTCCCTCTCTGAATCGGAATCGGCTATCGGCTATAGACTATCCTCATCCGATTCGACCTCAGCCGACTGGTTTTCCAGCCGATTTGATCGTAGCCGATGCGGCCTTTGTTTCTCCGCAGATCATTTTCCCGATCCGATCCCGCTTCAAATTCGACCTTGAACTTAGGGATTTGGTTACCAAATTTGGTCGTTAACACACGTATGGAAAGCAAAAAATTTTGGTGTTTTTATGTTTTGCAAATTTTTATCATTTTTCTTTTATAATGCAATGCAAGAAAATAAAGATACAAGTTACCTTAGTGGGGAAGGCACTCCTCCAAGCTAGCTTCTTGCTCATGGTGCGTGATGGGGATCGAATCCCCGTGACTGGAATAAGTCAATATGTCGGCCTAACCTTGCTGCATGGTGGCGTTGATGTTCGCCAGTTGATTGTCTGTAAGCTGCTGCCATGTGTGGCTCTCCTGGGCATGCTAGTTCAGTATGTTGTGCATCTCATTGGTCCACAGATCAAGCTCCTCTAGCTGTCGAGTAACATTCACAAATTCTCATCCGAAATCATGAAAACTTTGAGACGAGAAAGAGTGGCGTGCACTGGACTATGGAGGCATCCCACTAGAGTTCGAGGAGTGGTTTGTACTGGGAATATCACCCTAGTCTATTGATGGGATGCTCCCACCGACCACTACTCACACATGTCCACGCTGAGCTCCCTGCTCCATATGTTGGCAGCGGTTGGTCCCAGCCGGGTGTATATCCAGGCTAGCTCCAACTGCCTGTGGGTACAACATTTGCTGTTGTGGTTGCTTTGCGATAGCATTCCTAGACATGCTTTGAGTTGTCCTGCTGGAAACACTGCTCCTTCGAGCCCCCTCTCGCGATACAAGAGGAATGGTTAGCGTTTGACACTTATACAAATGAAATTCTTGGTTAGGTAATGGAATCTCATTCGTATATACAGGGAAGAAAAACAAAATAGAGGCATTTGGACCATGTTTCGCGTATGCCCTTGCACAAGATAATCCCCGTTAATGATGGAGCGAGGTTGGGAAATGTCTATGATGGTACCATTCACCAAAGCATGATGTAGAATCGACCGATAGCGTGATAGCCAATATCCAATAGTTGTTGATAGCCGATAGCCGATAGTCGATAACTGATAGTCGATATAGCGATATTAGCCGATGTCGATAGGGTTTTGAGCAATCAGCTATATATCTAATGTAGATTTTGACACTTGAATAAATGATTATATAAAGACAATCGGCTAATAATAATATAGTAAGATAATGAACCAATCGGCTGATATAAATATAATAAAGCAAATATCCAATAAACCAATCGACCAATAAAATTATGATACAATAAATGTTGATCCAATGGTTAAATCATACATCGGCTGTAAGTCTGATGTCATTAAGTCCAAATGATTAAGATGATCAGTGAAACCTTTGCTGCAATCGGCTGAATTCAACTTGTATATAATCCTTGTAAGCTGATGCAACGTTCAGATAACTCAACGGCTGAAACCCCGATGAAACAATGATTGATGTGTACTGACTTAAATAAATCTAACTTACAACCGCAACCTCATAGGTCAGACCTAACCGATGCAGCATGAGGTTGATAGGTTCTTGATAGATTTAAACCAGCCGATATGACACTGATCAAAGTGGTCATGTATTAAGTTTAACCAAGACAATAAATCATCAAAGAGAAATTTAACACATCAGATAAGATCGGCTAACCCTCCGATGAAACATTAGCATGAACCTATCGGCTTAACAAAACTTAGATTATGAACAACAGTCTAGTATGTCAGACCTAACCAATACAACACGAGAATGTATATGATGATATAATACTCAGTGAGCCGATAAATTTGTTGAATGTGATGGATATAACAAATCTATCTAAAGCAACATTATGTTTAAAGAAACATCAACTTGATCAGAATATCGAACCTAACCGAGGAAGTCCTAACTAAACCGATGTGACTATAAATAGTAATAGACTAAAGATAGAGATAATATATCAGATAGGCAACACTTGCGTCAGCCCGATTAGAATATCAAACTCAACCGAGGAAGTCCTAGCCACACAAGCGCAAGCGAAGATGACGAAACTCACTTCTTGCCGAAGGTCGAACTCAATCAATGCAACCCTTGCTCGCAAACAAGAACTCGTTGGAATAAAACCTAGAAGACTAGGGTGGCGATGAGCCAAAAATAATTGTATTGATCTATGGAGATAGATTACAAAGACTTCTGGTGTACATATTTATACCATAGGCCAATATGAGTCCTAATCGGACACAACACACTTTTCTAAAGATAAAAGGGAAAACATAAAGTCCTCATCGGACACTAAACACACTTTCCTAAAAATAAAAAGGAAACTAACTGACTCCGCCTAATTAATAGATAAACCGCATTCTTCTTGAACTCGGTCTCTTCTGATAAACTTCCTTCAATTGATTAACCGAATCTACTAAGAATCCGACTGATGGCGACTGATAATTTCCATGGGCCAATTCCAAGACTTTAAAGCCAATACTGACTTTAGGTCGATGATGACTTTGGGGCTTACCAAAATTTTGCATTAATAGTTAGCAAAAGCAAGTTAGTTGTTCAAGAGTTATTCGTTCTTGTGGAGCTTGGTTGCCACCAAAAAATCGTCCTTGTGGGTAGTAACACTACACAAAACCGTACTTTTGGGCGAGAATGCACCACAATAATTGTTCTTGCAGGGTACTGGCACCACCACAACACGTTCTTGTAGTTCAACACTTAAGGTGAACTTGCAATGCAAGTGGAAAAGAGAAGTTAAGTTTTGTTCTCAAACTTGAGACAAGGACATGAGAGAAACTATAGGAGGAAGAGAGAATCCAAGGAGAAGCAATTGTAACTTGGTTTGGTCCAAGGAGAACAAGGGCCATGGGGTGGCTTTTATAGGGGAGAGCTACCCTTGGTTTGGCCGAACCAGGGGATCGGTTGACCCCTATTGGCCCCCTATGTTGCTCCCCTTTCAAGGTAACAATAATGACACTCTCCACTAAATAAAACTTAAAGATTGGTTCCAAGAAAGATGTCAATTCAGACCTCTTTAAATCCCAAGTGGTCCCATTTTGATTTTTAAAAAGAGAAGATTAGGGGATCACCTCATATCCCTCCAAAGTTTTAAATTAGTGGGTCTTCATTTCAAGAGAGACCAGCCCACTAACTTTGTCATATCTCAAATGTGGTTTTTAGGAAAAGAATTTTGAAAATGCAAAGGGTTGGAAATTCAAATATGATTGAGAAAGCAAATATGCAAATGCAAGTTGAAAAATCGAATATGCAATTGGAAGAATCAAATACGGGAAACTACTAATTTTACTTTTTAGTGAAGGACTCATTATGTTATGTCCAACGAGTGGGACTTCTCCATTGAATTTAACTTGTCGCAACATCCGATTCTAGAGATGAAGAGACAGATGACTGTGTTTTCTTGACTCGCCACACCTTTTTGGTTTTCTTGGATTTCGCCAATGTGGACGACTCTGCAGACTTCGACTGTGGCCTTGACTGCAGTCCCTTGCCTCTTTGACATCATTACATTCCAGTATTGGAGAGGGAATTCCCTCTCCAACACATCGTCCATGAATGCCACGAGGCTGTCCTTCCTTGGGGGTGTCACTTCGACCTCACGAATATTCTACTTGTTTGGCCTGTATTTGATCTTCATCATGGAGCATTGCTCCTTCCTAGGATGAAAATCAAACTTCTCCTCCTTGCCATTAATGTGGAGTTGGATTTCTCCGGCTCCCACATTGATGTATGCGACTGCGGTGCTTAGGAATGGACGCCCAAGGATAAGTGTTGTATCCCTGTCGGTGCCGATGTCCAACACTACGAAATCGACGAGAATGAATCAACCCTAGATTCTCATCGGAATGTCTTTAGCAATCCCCACTAGATAGCAGACCGTGGAGTCGGCCAGCTGTAGCATCATGGGTGTAGGCGAGAGAGTACTGAAGTTCAATTGATCACTAACTACCTTTGGCACAACGCTGATGCTTGATCTAAGGTCACACAGAACGTGGTCGAAGTGTTGCATCCTTATTGTGCAGTTGATTGTGGGACACCCTATATCTTTCTTCTTTTCAAAGAGCTGGTTGACTATAGCTTCGCAATGCTCCTCAGTCAGATTGATGATCTCCATGGTGGGCAATGGTTGTTTGTTGCTGATTATATCTTTGAGGTAGAGAGCGTAGGTAGACACCTGCATCGCATCTAGTAATGTGATATTGATATATATCTTTTGGACTACCTTGATAAACCGGCTGAATTGCTCATCCACGTTTGGCTTCCTGTTACGGCGGGAACGACAGGATGTTTGTGTCAGCGAACTCCTGTAAAGTTGTCCTCCCGTCGTGTGTCGTGTTGAGTTGTCAGGAGTGGGTTCCTCCTCCTGGGTCTCCTCCTTGGCTGCCTCAGTTGGGTATGATGGATCACGAGTTGATTTTCCTCTCCTCGTGGTGATCGTGTTGACATTCTCCCGGGATGGCTCGGGTTGCCCCTGGATCTTCCTTATCTCGGCAGAGGAAACAACAGCAGCCAACTGAGCTAATTGAATCTCCAACATCTTGTTAAAGCTTCACTGGTTTTTGATGGCCGAGGAAAGACCCTCCATCTTGGTATGGATGCTTTCCAAGGTTTTGTCATTGGCTGCCAATCTTTTGGACATCATCTCATGTATTTTGGCCTGACCAAAGATAAGATCCTTCAAGGAGGGTTGGTTAGAATTGAAGTTACTGTTGTTCCCTCCTTGGTAAGATGGCCGTGGTTGGTTCCAACCCTAGCATCCTTGTGGATGGTACCCGTTGTTGTTGTTGATGATGAATATGTCATCATGAGTCTCAAGGCAATAGTTCCCCAAATGTCCAGCATTGCCACAAGTCTCACACGTCATTGGGACGTCCAAGGCCTGGGCAGTACCATACATTTCCGCCTTGTCCCGAGCGCGTTCGTCCAAGCGCTTCAGGAAGTGGTCCATCTTAGCAACGAGCATATCCGTCTCCTTGACAGTGTGCATGCCCCTGACACGATTGGAATCGCTCTTCACTCTAGCCTTAGTTGGAGACCATCTTCTCAATTAACTCTGACGCGCGAGCGACAGTTAATGAGAAAAGGCTCCTCCAGCAGTAGCATCACTATGATCATGGGCAACTATGTCAGCCCGCTGTAGAAGTTATGGATAATGAGCCAGTTGTCCATCCCATGGTGAGGGCAGACTAGGATGTACTCCTGGAGTCTCTCCCATGTTTCGGAATTGACTCATTGCTTGCTTGCTGAAAACTTGAAATTCTCCTACGAAGGGCGTTGGTTTTGCCCATTGAGGAAAACTTCATGAGAAACGCTGTTGAGCACCTCTCACATGTGTCTATGGCACCTCTTGAAGTAAAACCACTGCTTTGCTCTCCCAAGTAGCAAGAACGGGAACAGACGAAGCCTAATGGCCTCCTAAGTTACTCCCTTGATGACAATGGTGTCACAGAGCTCAAGGAATTGTTGGAGATGGGTGTTAACGTCCTCATTGGCCTTTCCACAGGACATGGTGGCCTGCACCATAATGATCATACCCATCTTGATCTCAAAACTGGCATCCCCGGTGTTGATAGTTGGCCCAACGGGCACATTGGAAGCAGAGGGAGCCGAGTATTCACGAAGGGTCGACCCAACGGGCACATTGGCTGAGAGCGTGATGGTGCAAAGATGACTGGTTGTGCCAAGAGCCTGATTTAGAGAGGAACGATGCGAGGTCAGATTCTTCTCACAAGTTTCTCTGGATTATCAACAATGTTTAATGGCAGCTCGAAACCGTTCATACACTAACTATTTTCACTTAAAAGAGAAAACAAATTAAGGTTAACCTATTTAGACCAGAGTTTCATTAATTATAGTATGATTACAGGTGTATATAACTTTATCTTTAACCAGTGCCTTCCCCGGCAACTATACCATAAACCCTTAATGGTATTTCTTACGCTCACAGATAAATCCGCAAGAGCACGGATACCACTATAGCATTTCACCCATGAGTATTTCCAACGGTATCATATTTATATTTTTGCAAGGAAGCCGGCGATGTAAAGACATAGTTTACACATCATTAATCAATTTATAATTAACTCACCATAGTCTAAACAGGGGTTAGGATAAATCTAATTAAGGGGTAGTATGACACATTATTTGTTATTTATATATGTGTAAGAGATGCTAGTTCTCCCTTTATTTGTTATCATAGTTGGTAGTCGAAATTGGTACTTAACGACCGTGAACAACATAACAATCCATAAGAACATTAGGGACATAAATACGACGATCATTGGAATCATATACATAAGTTATCCTCTAACGTTCTTCCCTACTCCATCTTCTCGCATGTACGGCTTCTCATTAGTTGCTTCTACAAGCTTAACCTTATTTAGAGATTGGGTATACAGGGGCATGCTATCATACTAGTTGTAATCTTTGACATCTTCGATCCCATCAACTCCCAAGATCTTTTGCTTTCCACGTAGAACTATTTCCTTTTTCACATTCTTAGGGTCCATTACGTAGAATACCTGTGCCACGTGATCAGCGAGTACCCATGGGTCATCCTTGTGATCTACATTGCCGAGGTCAACAACACTAAGCCTGTATTTGTCAACATAAACACCATTTGGGTGTTTGACCCACTGACACTTTAAACAGAGGGATTTGCATTGTGAGACCATAGTTGACTTCCCAAAGTTCTTCAAGCCCAAAGTATGTATTTTTTTGCCCTAAGGCATCCATTTCCTCCACTCGGACGCTACTGTTTTGAGTGACGGCCTTATTATCCTGGGCTTTTGTGTAAAACGTGTATCCATTAATGTCATATCCTTACCATGAATTGACTGTACTTGATGGACCACATGACAACCTCTTCATGGTAATTTCATCAGCGGTTTGTCCATCCGGTAAATTAAGTTCTCCCAACCAATCTGTGAAGTAACGCGTGTGTTCTTTCATGATCCACTCATTTGTGTGTCCCTTATTGTTAGCTCTACTCGACGTATGGCTCAATTGCAAGCTGCTGAAGAACGTTGTAGTGAGCTTCTCGAACTGATTTGTAGTCAAGGTCGATGAATCTCTTCTTTTCCTTCGGCCCCCTCCCAGCCAGTCTGCCCTCGTGTCGAGGTACTGGTACTCCACTTGCCTTTCCATCTTTTAGGTAATCGAACAACACTCGATGACCTCTTCTGTATTGTATCCCTCAATCATTAATGGTCCCTCTGGGTGGGCACGATTCCATACGTAGCCCTTCAAAATGGCCATGTAACACTCCTACGACCACATTTGATGTAGATACAATGGGCCAAGTGCAATTATCTAAGGCATTATATGAACCATGAGGTGCTCCATCATATTAAAATATGATGGAGGGAAGCACATCTCAAGTTCGCATTGGGTCTCATGTGAGAAAGAACGAAGAAGTGCTAGCTCTTCAGGATTGATGACCTTCAGTGATACTATATTAAAAAGGAGCACAACTTGGTGATAGCAACTTTGCGTGTTCTAGTTTAATGGTCCTTATAGCAATGACAAGAAACACAATGAGCATGACATGACAGTCATGTGAATTTTAATCGAATATCGACAAACCTTTCATGGAGACTAGTCACCTGATGTTTGATGAGAAATCTATGGGCACTTTAACACTACAAAGGCACTTGCAAAATGCCTTCTTCTCCTCAGGTGTTAGTGTGAAATAGGTTGGAGGGAGATCAGAGGTGGCCAAATGGGCGGCCCGGCCCGGCACAGCACGGGCACTCCCGCGGCACAGCCCGTTACGACACGACCCGTTAGGCACGGCTCCTGTAGCGGTCCGTGCCGTGCCAGCGCACGTGCCGTGTCCCCGGCCCAAGCACGGCCCACGGGGTGGCCGGGCCGTGCCGTGCCAGCACGGGCCCGTTAAAGGCCCACGGGCCGAAGTCGGCATGGTAGCACTATTTGGCACTGTTCTGGCCTGTTAAAGGCCCACGGGCTGCATTTTACCCTCTATTGGGCTGCTACATTGATTGCTACAGTGCTTGCTACAGTAACGGGCCGTGCCGTGCCGCTACAGTAATGTCCGTGCTCGGGCCGACCCATTTCTACCCGGCCCATTTGGCCACCTCTAAGGGAGATACACTTTTCCATTCTTCTCTCCTTCTATCGGGTGTAGCTCTTCCCTGATTCCCATATTTACTAGGTCGATACATGATTGTAGACCATCCTTTGTCTAGCAATGTTTCGGTGGCGTTGTTGAACACATTCTTTTCTAGATGCATGACATCTATGGCATGGCGAATCTCCATATCTTTCTAGTACTACAGGTACTTAAAGAAAATCGAATGTTTCTTGAATGGGGGAGGGAGCTCATCATCTAGATTCTTACGCTTTGTTCCCTTTTAACATTTCTTGGGCCCTTTTCCAAGCACACACTGTATTTTATCTGTTATGGCACATATTTGCTTCCTAGTTTTAGGTTTTGGTGGAGGTTCATTCTCTTCGGTACCATTGAATTCTGATGTCATCTTATGGTATTTATGATTTCTGCGTAAGAAACTCCGACCCCGCATGTAAACAAGCTTGTTGGAACCTAGGAGGTACCGGTAGTACGTTCCATTCATACAAATCACACATCCTATTTTCCCTTTAATCTATCCCGAAACTTCAAATATGGCGGGGTAATCGTTAATGATAACAAAAATGATGGCCTTCACTGTGAAGTATTGTCTTAAATACTCGTCCCACACATTCATTCGAGCTTTCCATAATTCTTCCATACCAGGCTACCCAAGGGTCTTGTATCAGGACACGGAGTAGAATGTACTTTCGCTTCCGACAAAGCCAGGTAGAAAGATTATACATGGTCAGAAGCATTGGCCAAGTACTATGTGTGTGCTCATGTCTCCAAAAGGTTTCACACCATCACTACTCAGTGCAAATCTAAAATTTCATGGGTCTTTAGCAAATTCTGGGTACAAGTATCAAAGTTTTTCCACTGACGAGCATCCGCTAGGTGTTAGAGCATCTATCTTTCTGGCACCTTTCTTGATGCCAGCCCATTAGTTCTGCATCTCGGGGGGTTTGAGTACAAATGATTGATGTGATATTTCATAGGAAGGTACCACATCTCCAGCTGGGGCATTTTTTTCTTGTTTTTCTTGAATGAGCCACCCTTTTCTTTGTCAAAAAAAATCAGCATCTGGAAAGTGTTGTTAGTTGATTTGTACCGACTAGCACCACATGTTGGCATTTATCCAATGAAGCGTACTCTTTCCTGTATAGGATGTAGTGGTTCACGTACGCATGAATCTTTTCCACACCAAAAGAAAGGGGACAGATTAGTTTCTTCACTTGATATGTGTTGGAAGGTAATGAGTTAGGCTTCGGTAGCATGATTTTCAAAAGTTGTAGTAAGCTATTGAAACTACTATCAGACCAACCATATCTGGCCTACAACCTCATAAGTTCAAGCATTGATCATAATGTTGAGACATCCCTGTCACAACCCTTTGACACATCATACAAAAGATCCTTTACTGCCTTCTGTAAAGTTTGAAAATTTTCTAAACCCCTAGCCGACCCAATTAGCACCTCAGGTTCTGCATGGCGTAGCATTTCCTCTAAATCAATAATATTATCACGACAACTATCACCATCAGCAGCCTCCATGTGATCAACATCTGGCCAATCTTCTTTGTCATCATGATCCACTTGTTGCTCGCCATGATCTGTTCATATCGTGTAGCCCATCATAAATCCACGCATCACTAAGTGCCCAATATTTTCATACCATTTACCCATACTTTTTCATTCTTACAACCATCACATGGACAATGTATCTCCATTGTACTATTGTTGTAAGCGTGCGCCTTGGGAATATTAATAAATTTAGATACTTCAACCATATAAGATGGCAAATACCTCTACATATGATACATCGATTGCTTGTCCACATCTCTGAAAATATTTCATTTTCAATTATATTAAAAAATTAAATTTTTAGAATAATACATATTTATAAACAAACTTAACTTTGCTCGCTATGGGAAAGAGAAATATAAATAGCTAGGGGATGATGATCTATAAATTTAACATAGATATATTTTTTCTATTATGTGGGAGTAGGAAAAATAGATATTTTTTCCCTCCTTCCTCTCTAGTATTTCTAGGTGATTGGGAAACTGGGCCAATACATATAATTTTGCTAAAGAAAGCATCACATTTAATGACAAGGGGATGAGAGGACAACATGGCATCAAAGTGTTTATATAGATCAACATATATCATAGCATAAAAAAACATAAAAAAGTGCACATGGTGCTTTCACTATTTTGCATGCATAGGTCCATCACAATTAAGGCCTACAAAAATAAAAAAAAGTTCTTAAGAAGAGAGGGAATGCATAGATCTAACCATTGTAGAAAAATCCACCAAAGATTTCGAGTTCAAAACCTCCCCCCCTATATTTTGCTTATTTTTGGAGAGAGAAACTTTGTGTGAACTGTACATTGCTCGGGGAGGAAGAAGACTATATAGGTTAATCTTCCTAGGCGGACGGCCTATGGTGCCGCCTGCGAAGATATGGTGCCGCCAGGTGAAGGCTTATGATGTGCACATAGGAAAATAGTTTATTATCCCAAGTGGACGCCTTAAGAGCTCCGCCTGCGAAGATATATTTTTGCAGGCGGCACCTTATGCAGTCCGCCTGGGAAGATGTATCTTCACAAGAGGACAGCCATCTCGCCCCCCGTCCCCCATATTGCAGGTGGATGTATGGTGTCAAAAAATTTACCCGCCTGCGAAGATAAAAGAACCTTGTCTGCGAAAATTTTTCCTAGTAATTTGAAAATAGTCAAATACAAATTATAGAGATAAGATACAATCCTAGTTATAAAATAGTCCTAAATATAGAATCCTAGAGATAAATCTATCCTAATTGTCTTCTACTCCAAGTCTCTACCTCATATGTACTCTATGTATATATCCCATGAGAGGGTCAATAGAATACAACTGAAACATAAATAGATTTTTCACAAACTTGGACTTTGTTGGTTCATTCCCGATCAAATCACCAAGGAGCCGACCAAGCCATATTGCCTGACATGCAGCCGTTGCCGCCACGATGTACTCTGCCTCATAGGAAGAGAGAGCCACAATCTTCTGCTTCTGCGAGCCCCATGTAATCAAGCTTACGCCGAGCAAGAACGTTGTGTCGGTGGTGCTTTTCCTGTCGTGGTGTCTCTGGCAAGATCGCTATCACTGAACCTCGAAGTTCTTGATCTGCCCTGTCTTGCTTGACGTAGCTACACCGTAGCCCGTCGTTCCGCTCACATAACATAAGAAGTGATTAATAGCAGTGATATGTAAAATCAAAGTGGTTGATTATTTATTTGTGATGAATAATTGGTTTTTGAAGATATTTGGTTTTGATATTTGAATTCTGTGGTGAAGTGGTTTTAGAGATATTTGATTTTCAGATGACGAATAGTGAACTGATGGTGAATTTTGTTTTTTGGCCATGTTGTCCGGTCAGACCAGGCAGGTGCTGCCGATCAGACCGGCTTGTGTTGCACGGTCAATCCAGCCAACCCGATGGTCCGACTGGCCGATTCTGTGTCGGTTTTAGTTTCAGGTTGTTTCTTTGGATATCAGTGATTAATCTATGTTTATGACTTTTAGATTGATACTATGCGTATGTAATACTATTTTGTGCGAATGTTGAGTCAAGTTGGAGAAAACTTCTACTCGGATATGGTTTCATGGTTGATTCATGTGTAGATGTGTCTTGATGCCTTGGGAGAGTGTTGCCGGTGATGGATCGGGAATCAAATTGGGAGAAGATGACATCCGGACAATCAGGATATCATGCGGTATGCTTAGGCTAAAGATTAATGCACGTGGTTGATGGAGATTCCATATGGCATACGATGAAGATATTGTGTGTGTATGGGATGCGAAGTCGAATTTGGAAGGAGTCCAAATTTGGTACGATTGAAGTTTGTAAAGTTTGTTTCTTGTATAGGAAGGTTTCCTAGGGGATTCGGACTTCTTTTATGAGTTGGATTCGTGGCTTTAGGCTATGGATCTATGGGTATAAATAATGAGGGAGGTTGAGGCCTCTCTGTATCAGTTTTGTTAGAGTTGAGTTGAGAGAAAAGTTAGGGTTTCGAGTTTAGTCGAGAGTTTTGAGAGGAGTGCTGTTGTTGCACTTTGTAAATACAAATAGAAGTAATAAAGTTCAATCTACTTGGAAAATCTTCGATCTGTGTTTGCTCGAGTTTTTGGTTGCTCCAAGGCAGTTAGACCGAACGCAGCGACGACAGAAGGAGGCGACGCGAAGGGCAGTTCTATCGGCTGATCTACTCCTATCGACTGATCTTTTACACCGGTCAGACTGGTGAAAGACCTATGGTCAGACCTATCTACATTGACAATGAGAGTAACTTTTAGTTCCACTAAAAGTTTGGCTTTTGGGTACTACAACCATTCACCCTCCCCATTTGGATGGCTTAGTCTTGCTGTGCGATCCTACATGATATGCTACATCATAGGAGCTTCAATGTACCAGCTGACAATGCCAATAGTGTAGGCAATGTCAGGTCTTGTATTGACAAGATATCGATTGAATCTATCGTTTGGGGTCATAACAAATTCGTAAACTTCCAACCACACTATGGTACCCGTTCATATCCACCGCCACACTGTCGTCTTCCTTGCTCAACTTTAGTCGGTTCTCCATTGGAGTTGAGCACGGGTTGCACCGTGCCATATCCATTGATTCCAGGATCTTGCATGCATAGCTACTCTGGGTGACTGTGATCACCCCATCTACTTGTGTAACTTCAATGCCCAGATAGTAGCTAAATAGCCCAAGGTCACTCATGCTGAAAAGATCTTGCATTTGGTACTTGAACTCATTGATGTCGTTGATGCTCGAGCCGGTGACACAGAGACCATCTATGTACAACCCCACAAGCAAGAACCTATCTCCTTTTTCTCTTCGGTATACCGCGTGCTCGAAGGGATTCCTTTTAAACCCAACACTGCTGGAGAAACGATTTTTCCATGCAGGCCGAAAGGCATCTTCCCGTGCGGAAGGCCTGCCGGCATGCGCGAAAAGGTCTGGGAAAAGTTCATTTCCGCGTGCGGGCGGCCCAACCACACGGGAAGATCGATTATCCCGTGCGGTCGACTTAAGCGGCCCGCACGGGAAGATAGATTATCTCGTGCGGGCCGCTTAGCATACCGCACGGGAAGATCGATCTTCCCGTGCAGTCGTCTAAGCGGCCCTCACGGGATAATCTATCTTCCCGTGCGGGCAGCTTAAGTCGACCGCATGGGAAGATGGTTGTAACACCCTGAAAATCGGAGAATTTGAAACCGGGAATTAAAAATCGGAACTTACAAAAACCTTTTGGTTTTATTGCTTCTTATTGTGTCTTCATTCTTATTTGCCAGCTCAGTTGCATAAGAGTTCTCTTGAACTTTGTTTGATGTGAAATTGGGATCAAAACTCTAAAAATAAAATCCCAAATTGGGAAGAAAATTCCAGGATCTATATTTCAAAAAGGATAAAAATACAAACAGTAGAATTACAAAAGTAACCTGGAAAATATAAAGGTTGGCATAAACCCTAGAAGGATAAGGAAAGGATAATCAAAATTTTGAATTTGAATCATAGGAGATAATCTGAGAATAGAAAATAAAATGGGAAATCCTTTTTAAATGCAAAGGGATCAAAATTTTGGAAATATAAGAAGGGAATAAATCAAATATGAAAAATATAATAAAAATAGGGAAAATGTTTGAAAATATGAATCCAAAATTATGTTGGGGATGTTAGAATTTATTCTGAATTTTTTGGGTAAAAGGAAATAGAAATGGGAAAATTAGGAAATTAAATCGGGAAAAAGAAAGAGTGCACTATTCACTTGTCACTGGGTGTTCGACGAGTGCTCTCACGCCGCACGCGTGCGCCACGCGTCGCTCGCCATGACAGGTGCTCGTGCACGCACGTTCCAGCCGGCGTCAGCCTCGCCCGTGCACAGGAGAAGCCGTGTGTCGCACGACGCCAAAGTCGCCGCTCGCCACGTCGCCCGCGTCCCGCGCACAGCGCCCGCCACGTCACCCGCCATACCGCCGTACGCCCGCGCACGCCCCCGTCGTACCTCGCCCGCGTCACCCCCTAGCCTCGCATAGTCCACGCCGTACGCCCGTGCGTACGCCTGCACGTCGTGCATGGCCTCCACGCGCACGCACCACACCACTGATGCCGCACCAGTGCGAGCCCATGCCACCGCTACGTTCTTCCCTGTCGATTGCCTATAAAAAGCCACCCCGAGCCGAGCTTCAAACACCGCAAATCTTCACCACAATTCCCTCGTGCTTTTCCCCCTGTTTCCCCCAAAAATCCCCCACCACATTGCTCTAATTTTGCGAAGAACCGAAGTTCGGCCGTGGAGCTCGCCATCCGAGCCGCCGGGGCCATTTCTCCGAAATTTGCCGCCACCGGCCGAGTTCCGTGCAATCCGAAGGTATGAACGTATTCCCTACCCCTAGACCTTTCTTTTCCCTAGCTTGCCGAACCCCCACCGGAGCCCGCCGCCGGCGAGCCCCGCCGTGAACACCCGATCGGCCGCCGCTACCCCGCACGGTGCCAGCGCGCTCCATTGCTTTTCCAGCCGAACCATCTCCGCCATTAGCACCGCTGAGTCCCTAGGATGCTCCCAAGCCCCTCGCCGTGGCCGTGCTGTCACCGGAACGCGTCGCCGACGTGCGCCGTCGCCGCCTTAGCCTTCTCGCCGTCGCCGCCTTAGCCTTCTCGCCGTCGCCGGCCCAATCCGCCGCCTCTCCGGCCCGGCCGCGCCGAGGAACGAACTCCCCACATCACGTAGATGGAGTAGAGCCCGATAGGTGCGATCTCCGGCCGTCCTCGCCGCCGTTCATCCTCGCCCCGCCGTCGGCCTCGTGGGGAAGAAGAACAGAGGAAGCAGAGGGAAGAAAAAGAAAGAAAGGGGAAAGAAAACGAGAAGAGGGCACTGGCCCAGTGGAGGGAGTGAGCTGGGCTGAGTGAGGGGTTGCAGGTTCGATCCCCGGCATGGCAGAATTTTTTGAAAATTTTTATTTTACTTTTTCTATGGGATCAAAAACAAGGATAAACCTAATAAAAAAATCATAAACAAACTATATCTACTCTTTTGAATTCCTAAACCTTATTTACAATGAATTTTACATCTTTACAAGAGATTATTATTTGTTATTTTCTAAAATTTCTTTTGCAAATAGTTATGAACCTATAGTCAAACTTCTCTCTCCAAGAATTCCTATCTTTTGTGAAACCCATTATTCACCTAAATATTATTTTATATATATATGGAGTTGCTAAACCCAAAAATCCAAGTTAGCTATTTGGCATCTAAGCTTCAAGGTTTATCAATATTTCGAGATTCGATTATTATTAAACCTAGACTTCTCGACCCGAGAAATAATTCGATGAAATTGAAAAGATAACCACTTCCTTTTATTAATTAAATCATCAACTCTAATATTTCTCAAACCTTAAGCATATTACCTTAAAATTAATACCGCACCCTCTTAACAAAATCGGATTCATTACAAAACTTCAAATCCTTATGACCCTTTCGCTCTAACTCGGATTTCGTCGAAACTCGAGCTTAGGTTCGCATAGAGTCATAGCCTAGTGGTAGGAGCCACTATTGCGATTTACTTGGTTTTCTTTTGGATCTTACTGGATTCTATTTGAATTCTAATCGAATTCAAATTTGATTTCTCGCATGTATGATTAGCGTCCGAGGAAGGCGTTGAGTGCGCGGAAGACCCCAACTAACAAGTGTGCGAGCAAGGCAAGTCATCACACTCTTTGAACATATTGAACCCAGTTGCGAAATGATGTTGTTTTAAACTTTAAACATGCATGCTATACACAAGAATTACCTATACTTGTTATGCCATGCCTTGTTATTGATTACCTATAGAATTATTCCTTGTAACCCTCGATGTGATACATACAACCGGAGAATATCTTCGGTAAAATGCTTAGCCACGCTTATATTAGATCCTTGCATACTCATGATTTTTACAAAGAAGCCTCGTGCTTGGGCAACTATCTTTGGGAAGGTAGTTGGAATACGACATGTGGAGACATGAGCGCCACATTGCCTAAAGACATAATGAAATGAGTTTTTATGAAAACCAAAAAGGAAAAACCAACGTGTTTAGACTGGGGCGGGTGGATGGATTTGGGTGGATTCCGGGAAAGGTTAGTACCGTCCCTGGTCAATTAAGGACCGAGCCATGAGATAGCCGGGAAACGAGCCAGTACAACTGTACTTCTCGAATGGGTATAGACCTAGCGGAGTAGATAGCCGAGCGGAGGCAGTATCCCTGCATAGTGGTTCAGGTGTAGGGTTGAGTTGAGGACCTACCAATGGTAGCGTGTCCATGATTATGATAAGACAAAAGGTCTTTATGTGAATGATAAACCGAACTTAACAATGACTTAAAGATTAAGTGAGTTTTCTCTCTTACCCCGGGAGCGCCAGAACTCCTCTCACTGCTAGGAAATGACGGCTAGAGTGCTTGAGGACTTAAGTTCATGGAGCGGGTACTCCCAAAGTGAGGTTGTCGAAAGGCTTTGCCGTGACCGTCTCATGTGTTGGGACGTAGGCTCATTTGTTGGGCAGTCGCGGAGTACGGGTAAAGTGTACATCCACTGCAGTGTGAATGAATCAATCTATTCGAATAGCCGTGCTCGCGGATATAGAGCATCGTGACAAGACTTTCGCTTGGCTAGACTCATAAATTTTAAAATGATGGGTTGGTATGCATAATGATTTTGTATGCTGGTGGACTCAGCTTCTCGACCTGCGAGAAGAGGTAGACTCCCCAGAAAACCATGACGCACGGGAGACGGGAAACCATCCTTGGTATCACGATGGATGGCAGACAGAACCGTCGCTGACTTCATATACTCTGGAACTAAAACTTGACTTGGCTAGCTGTTAGGCTTGTGAAAAGATTTGTGAAAATTGGCTTTATGCAAAAGAACCCCAGCCATCCTTTGAATGACCCTATCATGTGCATCACTTCCGTGTTGGCTTGCTGAGTACGGTTGGTACTCACCCTTGCTATACGCACAAACCTTCAGATGGTGGAAATAAAGAGTTGGAGGATCCATACGCCTACTACCAGGAGGGCGGAGAAGATGATGGTGCCTGCTAGGTCTTAGTCTCCAGTCGTTGCCTGTGGCAATCGACAAGCCGCTGCCTTCATTCCGCTGCCTTACCTAATTTCTAATTTTGGTTGTATCTGGGCCATGAGGTCCTATATGTTGGACATTGCCTTCGGGCCTATTATTGTAATAATCTCGATGTAAGACTATTCGTGCATTTGCACCTGATTATCCAGTACTATATTTCGTGGGTACCAAACTACTCGATCCAGGGAAATGGTACTATGAACACGAAAGATTCCCGTTCCAAAAACGGGGGTCTACAATGGTCGTGCCCATTATTTTATGTACAACGTTCTGCGAGCTAGTCATTGTCCTCTCTCTCTTCTCTCCTCTCCTCTCTCCTCTCCTCTCCTCTCCTCTCCTCTCCTCTCCTTCTCCCTCTCCTCTCCTCTCTCCCAGTAATGTTAAATGGGTCAATATATATATTTTTTGCACACGAGAAAAAAGCCATTTAATATTATTTCCTTATAAAAGATATATATATATATATAACACAGATCGATCATGCGTAATGTATACATATCAAGCTAGTTTCATCTCGCAAATTAACATAAGTCTAGCTAGCAACAAATTTATAAATTATTTAATGGCGGTGCTCTTTTTCCCACTCCTTAAGTCGTCTGAATTTATCGTCCGTCGCCAGCTCGCTCTCCGGATCGTAGAAATCGTCCAAATGGTTGCAGACATCGCGACGGATGAAGCGGCAAAGATCTGCAACCAAGTTAAGCATGGTTCTATCGTCGAACCGGTTCGCTACAACTGGAACTTCCGTGATCTATTTAAGAAAAAAATAGTACACATATACATACAATTAGGAAAATTATACAAGATTGATAACATGTAGAAAGATATATTTCTATGATGAACTTACTTCTTCGAACTTAGTAGTGTATAATCCCGTAGATTCTGAGCATCTCACACACGTATTTCTCGCAAAGGTTAGTGTCTGGTGGTTGCTTATAACAACTTGTGAAATTTGTGAACGAATCGACTAGACAGTTGTAATATGGTGTATATAAGAGGTGTACATGTGAGCATAATGTTTACCCTAAAAGAAAGATGATCGGAAGGCGAGAATCAGTTGTGATTCTGAATCATCTTTCACATCAGAAGGAAATCATAAGTCTATAGCTAGCCTATGTATGCATGTGATAAACTGACAGTCATCTCATTCTCTGATGGCTCCCCTATGCCTACTGAGGTGTGCTTTCTTTGTTTTCGACAGCATTAATGTTCAAGTTCTCGTTGCTAATGTCTTCAGCCGAATTCTCGTGAATTGCCATATCTTGATCGATGCCTTCTTCCTGCCTTCTTCACCGATCTTGGTCTCTTCAACATGTCATGATCCATCGTAGTAGCCTTCTTCACCGATCTTGGTCTCTTCAACATGTCACGATCCGATCTTGGTCTTTTTTCTTGCTCTTCTCCCTTTGTTTCATACTCTTTCTGTATTGCTCTTTCTTATAGTACGGCGTAACAGTACTCGTGTATCTCCATCAAACCGGGTGTCATGGATGACCGCTTTCATGCATGCAAGGAGGATGCTAAATTTTCCTGGGTCAGGGCACTTGATTTTACACCCAATTATTCTTTTGGGAAGCGGTCATGCCCTGTTGATTCCCAATGATGTCATTGGGTGTAAAATCAAGTGCCCTGACCTAGGAAAATTTAGCATCCTCCTTGCATGCATGAAAACGGTCATCCATGACTCCCGGTTTGATGGATATACGCGAGTACTGCTACTCCGTACTCTAAGAAAGAGCAATACAGAAAGATTATGAAACAAAGGGAGAAGAGCAAGAAAAAAAGAGCAAGATCGAATCGTGACTTGTTCAACAGACCAAGACGGTGAAGAAGGCTACTACGATGGATCATGACATGTTGAAAAGACCAAGATCGGTAAAGAAGGCAGGAAAAAGGCGTCGGGCAAGATATGGCAATTCACGAGAATTCGACCGAAGACATTAGCAACGAGAACTTAAACATTAATGCTGCTGAAACAGAGAAAGCACACCTCTAAATCACGGGGAGTCATCACGGAATGAGGTGGCTGTCAGATTTTTATCACAATCTATATATGTAAAAGAGAAGAAGAATGAAAAAATATATTTCTTTCCTTCTTCTTCTCTTTATTAGAGATGAGAGATAAAAATACATATGTTTGCCTATTTTATCCATGAGAAGAGGCAAGATAGGGGGTGGAGAAGAGATGAGAGATGAGGGACCGAGGAGAGAGGGAGATTAGATTTGTAGGTCGTTCGGTAGGGTG
Organism: Oryza australiensis; assembly: GCA_019925245.2. NCBI lineage: Eukaryota > Viridiplantae > Streptophyta > Magnoliopsida > Poales > Poaceae > Oryza > Oryza australiensis. Next base: position 4,218,240 of record JAIFGZ020000436.1, read on the forward strand.
GGTATATGTGTTTGAAAATTTAAAAATCTAACCTAAAATCTAAAATTCATCAAAAGTATTCACATGAACTAATCTCCACGAACGAACGAACACTCGTTCGTTCGCTCGTCCGTTCGTCCGTGCGTTCACATCAACAACCGACCGAACGAACGATCGTACACTCGTTCATTCACTCGTCCGTCCGTGCGTTCACATCAACGACCGAACGCTCGTTCGTTCACTCGTCCGTCCACGAATGAACGCTCGTTCGTTCGCTCGTCCGTTCACGTCCATCTTTAAAAAACAATTCACATCAACTATTTCACATGAAAAAAAATCATCAGCAAAATTCATCAAATATATAACGGTCCATTTTACATTTCCATCAAAATTAACTATAGTTCTATCAAATAAATAATAGTCCATTTTACTAATTATCATCCCAAATTAAAGGAAGATTTCATCACTTGTGAAGTAACAAACACTAGTCTCATTAGTCTCTTAATGTACATCAAATATATAACAAACACTGCCTGTCACTCTAGTCTCACTAGTCATCACTTGTTATTCATCAAATATATAACAGTCCATTTCACTTATATAACAGTCCATTTCACATGTACTCTTAATGTACTCACTAATCTCTTATCTAAAATATGTCCCAACAAAAATGTCAAGGTCCTATGCAAGAGCAAAGAGCTAGATAAAGATGTTGAGCCATTTGGCAAATCTAGTGTCCTCTGCAAGTTGAAAAAAGGATAGATAGCACTATCTACTTGTTGGGAACATTAACATGAATTTATCATTTTAGGCCCATTAGTTGATTGAAGATTTTGAGATAGGTATAACTATGATAGGTAACTGTCATGTGATATATATGACGTGAGTCAGAAGAGATCTCTACAACATTGAGAGTTTGACCAGCTAGAGTCAGTATTCCATCTATCTAGCCATGAACAGTGGATTGTTCAAATTGGTTGCCCTTCACACCGCATTCTCCAGATTCTTTAAGAAAATAACGATAAATCAATAGCCTATTTCAGATTTGTTAAAAATAAAAGAATTAGCTTCGAGGAGACAAATCATAAGAGATTAAGAAAAAGGCTAAGGCCATTTTACATGCAACTAAAAGAAATCAATTAAAAGCATCTGCAAAAAGGACAAGTTCAAATTTTCTAACTCGAATAGAAGGTCATTTCAACAAATATAATTAAATTTACTGCCAGGGAGTCTTGACCAATCAGCTGTGATTTTTCATTGGTTTATTATCACTGAATAGTCCATTTCTATATACTTTCACAATGCATGGCTCATCATTTCCTATTGCATATCAATATTAAAACAAAAATCCATATATTGCATGATTTGTACCGTAGCGGTGACGACGGCGGAGGGGAGGACGTTCTCCGGTGGCACGGTGGAGCGGCTGGCGGTGGTTGGCGGCGGAGGGGAGGACGTTCTCCGGTGGCACGGTGGGGAGGCATCGGGCGGCGGCTTGCGGCTCGCGGCCGGCGGGGAGGAGTTGGTTGAGGCCGGTGAGGCCGGCGTCGGCTTCGGTGAAGCCAGCCTTCGCCGTCGCCCTCGCCGTCTCTTTCTCCATCTCCTGCTGCGCCGCCTCCTCATCCGCCCGCTCGGCGGCGTCTCCCTCGCCGCGGTAGCCGCCAAACTCCTCTCCGTACGTGCTCGCCGGCCTGAGCGCCGAGGCGCGGTAGACATCGCGGGCGGTAGGGACGAGGCCAAGGTGCGGTGAGTGGATGCTGGCGGTCGGTGAGGTCGGTGCAGGGGCGTGGGCGAGAGGCGGCGGATCTAGGGGAAAATTTTGGTAGCCTGGCGGCGCTAGATCTGTTTTTCTCTGGGGACTTGGAAAATTTTCGGGAGCCCACACGATATTATATAGGAGGCGAATATCGCGTGCGGCGGCTTAAAGGACCGCACGCGATAATGATCTTCCCGTGCGGGCAGATTAAGAGGCCCGCATGGGATAATTCTCTTCCCGTGCGGGCCTCTTAAATTGACCGCATGGGAAAATATTTTCCCGTGCGGTCCTTTAAGAAGACCGCACGGGAAGATATTTTCCCGTGCGGATCGTTAGGCCACCCGCATGCGATAATCGCCCGCCCTCCAACTTTTGCACCAAAATGGAAATTAATGAAAAAATTGTCAAACAGACTCAAAAAGTTACCAAAATTTTCCATACATCAACATATGCTAATTATTGCCTATGAAAAAAATTTTGAAATCAAATGACAATTCGGCCATCACTTCCTCTCCAAATCTAACCAATCCTTCTCAACACTTCTAATTTTCTCTGCAGAATCTTCAGTTTTGTGAGCGTCGTATGTGATAAAATATTCAAAACCTTCTCATTTTTTTCCACAGCCTCTACGTATAATATAATGACATCTACACAATTTTCAAGATTTTCTGACTTTGTTTGCTATTTATACAATTTTAAAATCATTCGGTCAATAGGTTCCTAATTCAAAATTTATTTTCATTTTCAGGATAATGACTCAAGCAGGTCTAAACAACATGAATATAATTTTTTTACTAATTTTATTCTATTTTTTAATCACTTGCAGTTCAAATGTGAGACTTGGCAAAAAATTCATAAACATAAAAGAAATAAAAGAAATATAGCAAAACCAAACAAAAAATTACCAAATTTTATAATTAGGAGTAATATGTTGTATTTACATAGTAGATAAAGTTTGGAGGGTGGAGAAGAAATTTTTTTTCAAAATTTTGCCGAGTGCGAGGGCCCTTAAGCCGACCGCACGCGATAACGTATCTGATAAAATATTCGAAACCCTCTCAATTTTGTACCACAGCCTCTACGTATAATATCATGACATCCACACAATTTTCATGATTTTCTGACTTCGTTTGCTATTTATATAATTTTTTCTCATTTACAGGATAATGACTCAAGCAGGTCTAAACAACATGAATATAAAAAAACAAACTAGCGTTTTACAATTTTTGGATTAACATCCTTCCGCACGGATGCAAACTTTGATTCGTCGAGGACACTTTCAATGCGTTTCATCCACGTAGGAAGATCTGTGAATAACGAAATGGCGTCGTACTGATTATAGTCGGACGCGTCTTCAATGTTGTCAATACCAATGATGTGTTGCTTGCCCGATACAATAATGTCCATCTTTTCATCGGAAGGATCCTTCACATAGTAAACTTGTGCAACACGCTCTGCAAGGACCCATGGATCATCCTTGTGTCCAATTTTACTCCGTTCAGCACACATAAATCCTTGTGTCGTAGAAGCATTTTCTTGTTACCGTACCCTTCCCAGATAATCTTCCATCATGTCGAGGCATTGGTATCCCAATGGGGTTGGCATCTTTCATATAATCTAGGCAACACTCGACAACCTCCTCAGTTGTGTAACCCTCTATCATCGAGCCCTCCGAATGAGCACGATTACGAACATACCCTTTCAGAACAGCCATGTATCCCTCATACGCCCACATTTGATGTAGGTATAGAGGACCAAGTTCAATAATTTGAGGGACAATGTGAACAATGAGATGTTCCATCATGTCAAAGTACGATGGAGGAAAAAACATCTCTAGCTGGCAAGCTGTCTCCACTGTGAATTTCTGAAGGGGTCCTAATTCTTCTGGATCAAAAACTTTCTGTGATACTCGATTAAAAAAATAGCACAGCTTTGTTATCACAACCTTGGTGTGCACTGGTTTCACCGCCCTTATAGCGATAGGGAGAAACACCGTAAGCATCTTAGGACAGTCGTGAGCGTTGTATCCAGAAATCGACAAATCTTTCATTGATACTAGCTTCCGGATATTCGATGAGAATCTAGTCGGCACTTTCAATCCACGAAGACATTTACAGAAAGTTTTTTTCTCTTCTAGTGTCATTGAGTAGCATGCTGGAGGAATCTTAATCTTACCATTCGTTAGCTCTATTGGGTGGAGATCTTTCCTTATGCCCAAATTGACCAGGTCGTTACATGACTTCAACCCATCCTTTGTTTTACTAGCGATGTCAAGTAAAGTCCCGATGGTGCTGTCGAACACGTTTTTCTCGAGGTGCATGACATCGATGGCATGACGAATCTCCAGGTCTTTCCAGTACGTCAAGTACTTGAAAAAGATTGAATGTTTCTTGAAGGGCAGCGTGTTTTCTACCACTTTTTTCTTCCTCTTGCCTGAAGCTCTCTTTCCCTTGCCGAACACGACCTTTATGTTCTTTGTCAGCTTGAACACCGTGGAACCATCCTTTGCTTGGGGGGCAGTACCTACCTCAACATTTTTGTCAAAAAAGGTAGCCATCGCACGATACCTATGCTTCTGTGGTAAGAAACGACGATGACGTAGGTAAACTAACTTTTTTGACGAGGTCAGGTATATGTACGATGTGTCGTCCAGACATATCAGACATCCAGTCTTTCCTTTAATCTGTCCGAATAGGGAAAAATTGGCTGGTAGATCGTTAATAGTAACGAATATGATAGCACGCAAAGTAAAATACTCCTGGCGGTATGCATAAAATAATCGTAGACCATCTTCCCACATTTCTTGCATATCCTCCATCAAAGGTTCAAGAAACACATCTAGGTCGATGCCAGATTGTTTTGGCCCTTGTATAAGGATAGTCAATAAAATGTACTTTCGCTTCTGACATAACCATGTCAGAAGGTTATACATAGTGAGCAGAACTGGCCAAGTGCTGTGTGAGCTGCTTAGGTCACCAAACGGATTCATTCCATCCGTGCTCAACGCAAACCTGACATTTCTCGGATCATTTGCAAATTCTGGGTGCTTCGAATCAAAGTTTTTCCACTCTCGAGCATCGGCGGGATGTCGAATCATACCATCCGTCTTTCGACCCTCTTGATGCCATCTCATCAACTCGACGTCGGTGGGGTTTGAGAACAATCGCTTCATTCGATCTTTGACTGGCAAGTACCACATCACCATGGCCGGAATCTTTTTCCCTGCCTCGACCAATGAATTTGGTTCCGCAATGTCACTATCGGCGACACTGTTATCCTTTTTGTACCTACTCGCCCCACAAGTTGGACACTTGTCTATGTCGCGTATTCCTTGCGATAAAGTACACAGTGATTAATACATGTATGGATCTTTTTCACACCAAGTGATAATGGACATATCAGTTTCTTGGCTTGATAGGTGTTAGCTGGCAACAAGTTAGGCTTAGGAAGCATAGCTCTCAAGAGACCCATCAAGTCGTTGAAACTAGTATCAGACCATCCGTGCCTGGCCTTCAATCTAAGAAGTTCTAGCACCGACCGCAACACTGTATAATCCATATCACATCCTTTTGTTTGATCGTATAAAAGATCTTTTGCTGCTTTCTGCAACGCTGTCCAATTGTTTAAATATCTTGCTTTCTCTGTTAGGACCTCTGGTTCAGCATGCCGTAACAAATCCTCAAGATCAAGATCAATATCAACCTCTGCCTCGTCAAAACCAGAGCCGCCAAAATCACCCGTCGTTTCACGAGACATGTCCTCAATTATAAAATTCTCGCCTCATCGAAACAAATATCAGGATTCTCTTCCGGAGGGCGACTTCCCCGTGATAAGTCCAAAGCGTGTATTTCTCCACAAATTCACGCTGAATTATGTGTCCGAGAATTACATTCGGATCTTTCAACATCTTCTGATTCTTGCAATCCACGCAAGGACAAAAAATATCCTTCCTATTCTCCCTCAAAGCATGTGCCTTAGCCTTATCAATAAATGTTGATGCTTCTCTCATGAACACCGGATGAGTTCTCCGTGTCTCATATATCCATATCCGATCCATCTAAAAACAGTAACAACATAAATTAATATTATATTGTCGGTATTTCTAAATAAACAAATTAAACTAAAACCCTACAAATAATAAAAATAAAGTAAAATATTTGACAAATAATAAAAATAGTGACAACATAAATTAATATTGCACAACAAATAATAATGAGACAAAAGTAGTTACCAAAAAATGGTTTAATAAAGAAACAAAATATTTGACCTACAAATTAAAAAATTAAAATAGCTCAACACACATATACAATTCAAACAAGTTTAAATATCTTCGCATTCAACCGATGAAATATTACAAAAACGGAAGCAAATGAAGTAGATGATCAAGCACATTACCTTTTATATTGATTTTAATTGAAGATTTAAAGTCTATAGCCTTCCACAAAATAAAATGCCTATTATTTGGAGAGAGAAAAACCGAGTTAAAAAATTTCAAATATGTTGAATCAAGTGAGTTTGATTTATAGTTTATGTGATGAAACATTGGATTTGTGCTTTGAATCAAATGTGTGATATTTTGTGTGGCGGTTAGACCGGCCGTCTCTGATTTCGGTTTGTTTTCTCGATTTTGAATTGTTTCTTTGTGGATTTGATTTCTAGATGATTTCTGTGCATGTTGTTACTGTTGACAAGCTAATGTGAGTCAAGTTTGGACAAACTTGTGCTCGGTATATTGTTTTTTTGTCGTATATGTGCAGGTATTGCTTGAGGCCTCGAATAGTATTGCCGGTGCCGGATCGGAGTCGACTAGGGAGAAGTAGACGTCCAACACGCGGGATACTAAAAGGCTAGAGGATAATGCACATGGAAGATGAAGAAGTTATATGGCATACGAGAGGGATTGTATGGGGAGTCGAATTTGGAAGGGAGTCTAAATTCGGAAAGTTAGGTTGAATGAGTCCTATTGGGAATAGGAGTCCTATTAGGAATAGGAGTTTTACTTCTAGTGGGAGGTTGAGTCCTATTAGGAATAGGAGTTCTACTTCTATTATGAGTGAGAGGTTGAGTCCTATTGTGAATAGGAGTTCTACTTCTACTTTGAGTAGGAGGATTTTGCATGTATAAATAGAGAGGGAGGGTGTGCCTCCTAGACATCGATTTTCAAGAGCGAAACTTGAGAGAATAGCTAGGGTTTTTGAGTTAGGTCGAGATTTTGTCGAGGAGTGCTGTTGTTGCACTTTGTAAACACTTTTAGATGCAATAAAGTTGAAATAGTTTGATCTACTTCTTCGAGAGTTCATCTTTCGGTGTTTTCTGGATCTCGCGGTCTGACCGCAGGTGTGCGCGCGGTCTGACCGACGGGTTGTGGCGGCGGTCCAACCGAGGCTAGGCGGCGGTCGACCGGCCAGAGGGGCGGTCGACCGGGCAGTAAGACGGTGTGACCGGCGGCGGCTTCAACAGTTCGTTTATTGTCGTTTTTAGATTGGTTTCATCGGTAAGAGGTAAATCTTTTAATTCCGCAAAAGATTTGGTTTTTTGGTTTTCCTACCATTCACCCCCTCGGTAGGTTTGTTTGGTCTTGTTCGATCCTACAAGTGGTATCGAGCCTCGTTCTTTATTTGCTTTTCGATCTTTTGCTATGGCTGAAAAGTTTTCAAACAAACCTCATGTTTTCAATGGAACCGACTTTGACTATTGGAAGAAAAAATGGAATCTCATATCACATCTCAAGGTTATGATATTTGGCTAAAAGTTTCTCAATCTTATGAGATTCCTGAACGCATTGATACTCCTACTCTCAAATTAGATTATGAAAATAATTGCAAAGCTAGGAACATCATTCTTAATGCAATTTCTCGCTCCGATTTTGATCGTGTTTCGTATCTTTCAACTGCTAATGAAATTTGGAAAGCTTTGAATGATTTTCATACTTGGATCTTCAAACATTAAAGAATTGCGAAAAGATGTTTTCAAAAAGGAGTACATAAAATTTGAGATGACACATGGGGAGTCTTTGGATGACTATTTGGGCCGTTTTAACAAAATTTTGAGCAATCTTAGATCCGTTGATTCTTCTTACAATGCTAATTATTCTCAATCTGAGGTTGCTCGTCATTTTTGAATGGTCTTGATATGAAAGTTTGGGAAGTTAAGGTTACCTTCAATTCAAGAATCGGTCGATATGAATACCTTGACTTTGGATGTTCTTTACACTAAATTAAAAACCTATGAGATGAACATTCTTTCTAAAAGAGCTGATTCAAAATCTACGCTTTGGTGTCTTCTTACGCCTCTTCGATTCTTCCTCACAGTCAATTTTTGCTTCTTTTTCGCCATGTCCGATGATCAAGCTGGAGGAAATCGGTGAGGAGGACTTGGTATCTCTTGCTAACAGAATTTCTAGAGCTGTGAGTAATGTCGGGACCAGGAGAAGAGGAGGACCAATCGGTGCTTTGGATGTGGACAACCAGGACATATCCGCTCTCAATGTCCCAAGGCTGGAAAAGGGACACAGGAGGAGGTAAAAGCTCAAGATGGCACCAAAGACGCTAAGCGAGCAAGAAAGCGGCGAAAAATATGAAGATGAAGAAGTTCTACCAAAAGGCAATTGATGCGCATATGATGCGATTCGAGAATCAAGTGATGTTGATTTTGAAAGTGATGAAGATGATGACAAGGAGAAGAACATTGCTGGGGTTTGTTTCATGGGCAGCAGCATTGATGAAGATTCTGAAGATGATAATGAGGTAACTCCTGCTCCCAGTGTTGAATATCTTCAAGATGTTATTGCTAGACTTGGTTACAAGATTTCTAAATTTGAAAAGAAGATTAATCAACATGAAGTAGTTATTGATTCTCTTAAAGCTGAAAATAATAGATTAAGATCTCTTGCTTCGATGATGATGATTGTAAATCTTGTGAGGTTTTATTTGCTGAAATTAAGTCAATTAGAGATGTTTACGCCAAGAAGCTTGATATTGAATCTAAGAGAACTCAAAAATTTGAATCTTGTCTTGCTCTTAGCTTTTCCATGAACACTAAATTGACTGATGAATTGTTTTTAACAAAAGGAGCTTTAAAGAAATGTCAAGTTGCCTTGTTTGCTAGCTCTATATTTAATGCAATTAGCGCTAAAAGGTTAAAACAATCTAGTGCAAAACCTTGCTTATCATGTCTTGCTAATGAATTGAAATTAAAGGATGCCTTAGGTCGTGTTAGGCATATGGAAGAACTGTTAAGCAAGATGAAGTGCTTTCTTGTCAAACTTGTAGGAAACGAAAGGTCTTTTGGATAATTGCAAAAATTGTGTTGTTTTGACTCAAGAGGTTTCTTACTTAAAAAGTTATTTGCAACGTTTTCGATGGTAAAAAGAACCTCAACATGATCTTAGACAAATCAAGAATTAACACAGATAATCGTGGTTTAGGTTTTGATCCTTATGCTCATCATACTAGACATCCTCCTGTTGTTCTAGGTGTTGGTGCTAGAAGTGGAGAAATTTTAATTAAACCTGAATCTAAAAATGCTGTGTTTAAATCTGCTGGTATCATGACTTCTTTGAATGCTTCATCTTCTAAAACCAATCCTGTGATTGCAAAACCTCTTGTTGCTACTTCTGTTGCTAAACCATCTGTTTCTACTTGTGCTTCTAATCATCTTGAGAAATACACTTGTTCGTTTTGTGGAAAAGATGGACATTTGGTTGGATTTTGTTTTAGACTTGCCCGTAAACAGAAAAAGGAAAGTGAAATTGCTTTTGCGAAACGACGATGGCAAAAATCGAGTTTTGGTTCAAGGAGCTCGGTCAAACAGACACTGACCAGTCGGTCAGACCGGCCAGCGGTCAGACCGCAGGTAAACATTGTACCAAACCCTCAACCAAACAATGGCTAAGATTGCAGCCGATGTGGTCATAGGAACTGGGGGTCCCTGGTGGTTTCTGCAGTTATGGCTGGCCCTGCTTACTCAAAAAAATCATTGGCAGACCCAATCTGGCTGATGCTGAATTCCCAAGAGTAGAGCCGATTGAGGATGATGAAGGAGAAGAAGTGACTACACGCAGGTGTATGTCCTTTGGAGAAGCTGCTGTTGTCCATCCTAGCTCCAAGCTATCCAATGAACTTCTAGCCGATTAGTTCACCTTATTTTATGATGGATTTGCAAAGAACAATCGGACTTGGTTCTTTTATTCAGGCTGCCCAGAGTTTGAACTTCCTTCGGATTTCAATTTTGACAAACTCAACTCAGAGGAATTCGAGAAGCCAAGAGAAATCTTCACTACAGCCATCACTCCCTGCATCTTGCCAATGGCATTCATCAAGGCAAAAACATTTCCAAGTTCCATGAATTCTACTATCCGGCATCGGCTGCCAGGCAAATTGGACTAGGACAACTGCGATTGGATTATACTTCTCGGGCAAAATTGAAACAAGGGGCGAGATCACCTCCAGACTTATGATGGATCGGCTGATGAATATAGAGGGCCCCCCTCTTGGCAGCATAGGCACTTTGGAATTAGCCTTAAAAAGGGGTTCAGCCTTTGACAGATGGTGGGTTGAATTGAAAAAGCACATCTTCCATCAACCATCCTCCATGTACCTCATGTACCTGACTACACTCCTTCCAGAGTCAATTCCTGATGTGAGTACTTCTCCCCTTTGTCGATTTCCAAAGCTATCGGCTATCATCTGCTTAATATTTAAACAATGCTTTCTTTGTTTGCAGACAACCGATTCTTCTCCCCCCTATGAGAGCAACTCAGGGGCTAAGATCCAATATGCCATAGGGCGATTCCAAGTGGAGGACTTGCTCCATCCATCATCGGCTTCAAAGCACCGAAAGTAACAACCTTGCTTCATGGCCAAACCCAAGAGGCAGTATCAAGAAAGAAGAGGCAAAACCCATCGGCCACAGGTCCATCGGCTGCATCACAGAAGAAACAAAAGAAGCAGAAGCCTACTCCACCAGCCGATGATCTGCCCTCTCTGGACCCAAGTTTGGACGAGGCCCTCAATCAAGAGGTCATGGAGGAAGAAATTGATCAAGCCATTGAGGAAGCTGCAGCCGAATCCAGCCACTCAAGCAAGCATGCACAAACACCATCGGCCGATGCTCAAGCTCGACAAACACCATCTCCTCCCCAGCGTCCTGCTCGCCCTCAACCAGTACGCGTCTTCCTTTTCTTGAAGTTTTGGCAATTTTAAACTTTCTTAAAGTCTCATTGTTCTTAACCAAAACTCTTTGCCTGCAGCGCAAAAGACTAGCTCATCGGCAACCACGCCCTGCTCCGCCAGTAAACCCGAAACTCTATCTCTTCTCTTTTGTCAACTTGTCAATCTCAACTAACACTTGCTTATGTAGCCTCCTCGTTCTCCGTCGGTTGCCCCCCATGTATCAAGCGAGCGAACATCATCGGCTAGGGGTAGCCATCACATCGAAGAAGAAGAACCGGCATCGGCTCCCACAGTTAAGGTAACAAACCTCCTTAAGAACAAATTGGCTATTTAGTCCCCTTGATACATAAATAACCATGAATGATGTCTTGTAGGCCTTAGCCGATATGTTCTCCTTCAACATAAGAGAGTTTGTTGGCAAAGAAGAAGAAACCACTAGCCAGGCCCAAGATCCTATAGCCGACAAACTTAAAGAAAAACTTATGGACATCGCCCGTTGGCTGGACAGCTCAATAGACTATTTGGTCACCAACTATGGATCGATCATGGCCAGATTTGGAGAGATTGAGAGCCAGTTGCCAGACGAAGTGGCTGATATTATCTCCCAAGCTGCCCATCTCGATCTACATCGGCATAAGCTAGAACGGGCACGACAAAGGATGGTCGATAGGAAGGCGAAGGTTGGCCTTGAAGCCATGATTGAGACCAATCGGCGTGCGTCATTGCTGAAAAAGCCCGCCAAGCTAGATGAGTTGGTTGTCGGGCCGCCTGTTACGGAGTCTAACATCAATTGGCTAAAGAAACAAGAAGTCGATCTCATCGTCGAGTTAGATAAGTGCAGAGCTGAACTAGCATCTAAAGAGCGAAAGCTAGCCGATCTCCCAAAGGCCACTGAGGAGCAAAGGACCAAATTAAAATAGTCCATACAATATCTAGGAGATCTGAGGAAATAACTGAAAATAGTCCCACGAACTGATGTAGCCGATGCCCGAACAATAGACGAGATTGAGCAAATCAAACAAAGGGCGATATCGGCTATCAACCATTTAACTGGCAACTGACCCGATTCTGCAATGAGGCTTGCAACTGAGCCACTTGTAAACTTTTGCAATATTTGTAACCTATTCTCTCGAGTGTATCGGCAAACTTGTAAACTCTAGTCCTTTCACCTTGTAATATAATCTCTGCCTTGTTTCGAAAAAATTCAAAGTCCGCAAACAATTTTGGTCCACTTGATTCTGACTTTAGATATGTGTATGTGCCCCCCTAATTTTTCACTGTGAGCCGATCATTGACAAAATTACATCTTGAGGACAACACACGAAATTGGCCAACATGTATACGTTGAATCATAACCGATTATGATAAGAATAAAATGACTAAGGGCGATATAACTTATATCAGCCATCACCACATCAGCAGTACACAACCGATCATGATAACAAGGAAATGACTAAGGGCAATTGTTGACGAGAAAAATCAACAAGTCGGCCTGGGAGATCTGCTTAGCTCCAGTGCAGGTCCTAGAATCGATGAAGCGCGGGCGTGCCAGTCAGTTTGATCCTGCCACTGACAAGATATGCGAAATAGTAGAGCATAAATCATATTGGCCGATAGACCGATAATCAAAATTGCTGATCTGTTGACAGCCGATTGTGTGATTCCAGCCAATGCCGAAGTCCAGATAACTAGTCAGCTAAAACCCTGATGAAACCCTCATTGGTAGCCATCAGGCAGGCTAGAGACTATGATTCTAATTATGACTTAGTAGGTCAAACTGAATTGATGCAGCACTAAGTATGAAAAGAAACGCAATATGTAGGCAATCAAGCCTTTGACTAATTTTCAGGGTGGTAGATGACTAAGCTAATCTAATCTAATATAATGATTTAGCCGATATCGATAGAAACCCTAAAACGAGAGACAGCCGATAGAGCTAAATCGAGATACTAGGACTAGATTAACATAGACATATAATAAGACTGGCTAACCCTCCGGTGTAACATTAGCATGAACCTATCGGCTTAACAAGACTCAGATTACCGATGACAATCTATTAGGTCGGACCTAACCGATGCAGCACGAGATTGTATATGATAATCTAATACTCGATGAGCCGATAGATCTGTCTAGTGTGATGGATATAACAAATCTACAGAAAGCAACATTACGTTTATAGAAACATCGACTTAATCAGAATATCGAACCTAACCGAGAAAGTCCTAACTAAGCCGATGTATCTATGAATGGTAATGAAACTAAAGATAGATAAAATATACTTGGGCTGGCAGGACCTTGGACTTACCCCTTCGCCGAAAATCGAGGCCGATGCAGCCCCACGTCGGGTGCCAAGTCTCGCCGAATGATGAACAAAGTAGAAAAGTAAAAGGTGGCGATGCGCCAAGGTTGTATTGATCGAGAGATGCGTTACATGAACCCCGGGCTTACATATTTGTACCCATGGGCTAACAGAGAAACAGAGATCCTAAAAGATTATAAATCCAAACTTTCCTAAAGATAAAAGGAAACAAACTGAATCCTTACCGGATACTAACACACTTTCCTAAAGATAAAATAGGAAACTAACAAACTCTTCCTAATTAATAGATACAATTGCCTTTTTAGGACTCTATCCTTATATAGCAATCCTCATGAAGCACATCATCTTGATCTGACGGTGTCTCCAATGTTGTCATACCAGAATCGGCTACATCGGCTTGCTTTATCAGAATTCGGTATCAGCCGATGGACACCTTAGCCGATTCGGGTTCTGGGGCTTACCAAATTCTGCTGTTAATAGCGATATACGTCATATCGGCCATCTCAAGGCGATGTAAACACATCGGCTACCATGTATCGGCTTAATACAGCCGAATCATGAGTTGATCCATACACTGGAATAATATTTCTTCAAATATTTTACATTTAAGGCCCTTCCAAATACTTCTCCATCCAATCCTTCTAGCATGTAGGCTTCTTTAGAGACGCATTTTTGGATCTTGAAAGGCCCCTCCCAGTTAGGTGACCACTTGTCGAATTTATTATCCCTTGTACCAATCGGCAGTATCAATTTTCAGACTAACTCGCCTTCCTTAAAAGATTTAGGTACAACTTTCTTGTTATAATGACAAGCCACTCTTTGTTTGTCCCTAATCACCTTCTCCATAGCACGCATCCTTGATAAAACCAAATCCTCCAATTCATCTATCATTAAATCATGATAATCATCGGCTGTCAACTCATCTTGCAATTGAATCCTTCTTGAGCCAATGACACTTTTACATGGTAGAACAGCTTCATGTCCATATACGAGCTTATGAGGAGGCACTTGGATTGATCCATGACAAGCCATCCGATAGGACCACAATGCTTCGGCCAATCGGTTGTGCCACTGCTTTGGATATTCAGAGATCTTCCCCTTTATCAACTTAATTAAACTCTTGTTAGAGGCTTCTGCCTATCCATTAGCCTGAGCATAATATGGTAAAGAATTTAATAGCTTGATTCCCATGCTTTCGGCAAATTGGACAAACTTGTCTGAGACAAAGATAGATCCCTGATCGGTTGTGATAGTTTGAGGGACGCCAAATCTATAAATGATGTGTTCTTTGACAAACTGGATTGCGTCCCCAAAGTCAACTTTGTTCAAAGCAATTGCTTCCACCCACTTTGTGAAATAATCGGTTGCCACCAATATAAATTTATGTCCTTTGTTTGAGGGTGGATTGATCTGGCTGATCATGTCGATTCCCCATCCTCTGAACGGCCAAGGCTTGATAATTGGATTCATAGCCGATGCTGGTGCTCTCTGGATAGCTCCAAACTTTCGACAATCTTGACAACCTTTATAGTATTTGAAGCAATCTTCCAGCATAGTCGGTCAAAAATATCCAGCTCTCCGAAGTAGCCACTTCATTTTATGAGCCGATTGATGAGTGCCACAGATACCTTTATGCACTTCTACCATAGCAACTTTGGCTTGATCAGTACTTAGACATTTGAGTAGTACACCATCAATCGTTCGATAATATAGATCATCGTCGAGCAAAACATATCACAAAGCCTTGTAGCGCAATTTCCTTGAAGCCGACTGGGAAGGATTTTGTAAATAGTCGTGAACATCATACCTCCAATCGTCGGCTGTGATTGTTGCAATTTTCAGTTCGACGTCTTTTGTCATCGGCTTATAGCCTGACGCGCCTTGAGCCAAATCATTTGCTTCTGCATTCTGCTCTCTAGGGCTATGTTTTAAAGTAACTAGCTGAAAACTATCCATCAACTCTCGGCATTTCTGATAATAGATCATCAACGCATCATTTTTGCATTCATATTCTCCTGACAACTGGCTGATGACCAACAGTGAATCGCCCATAATTTCTACAGCATCGGCTTCAACTTCTTTTAAAAGCTGCAGACCTTTGAGGACCGCCTCATACTCAGCTTGATTGTTTGTGGCATAAGGCACAATTGAAAAAGCAAATTCAAAACTTGCTCCCCTGGGTGATATGATTATTAAGCCGATGCTGCATCCATTTGTGCAAACTGATCCGTCGAAAGTGAGTGTCCAGGGCATAATGTTGACCGAGCCGATTGAGTCATTTCTGTGCTCAACAATGAAATCGGCTATAGCCTTCCCTTTAACTGCTTTAGGTGCTTGATATCTCAAGTCAAACTCCGTTAAGGCAAAAATCCACTTCCCAACTCTTCCTTTTAAGACTGGAGCCAATAACATATATTTGACTACGTCGGCTTTCCAAACTATCGTGCACTAGTTGGATAATAAATAATGGCTCAACTTCGTACAAGAAAAATACAGACACAAGCACAACTTTTCCACTGGAGAGTACCTTGTTTCTGCATCCAAAAGCCTTCTACTGAGATAAAATATTGCTTTCTCCTTGCCCTCAAACTCCTGGATCAAAACTGAGTCGATGTACTTCTCGTCGGCTGATAGATATAACTTGAAAGGCACTCCCATCTGTGGAGGGATCAATACTGGAGGGGAGCTTAAATAATCTTCAATGTTGTCCAAAGCCTTCTGTTGCTCTTCCCCCCAAGTGAACGCTTGATTGGCTTTCAACCTTAACAAAGGTATAAATAGCTCCATCTTTTCAAATCGATTGGCAATGAAACGCTTGATGAAATTAACTTTGCCGATCAAAGACTGCAATTGCTTCTTGTCCTGCGGGGGCTGAATACTTTTGATTGCATTGATGCTCCTTTGTGTTACCTCAATCCCCCTTTCATGAACAAGAAAACCCAAGAATTGTCCAGCCGATACACCAAAAGCACACTTAGTGGGATTCATCTTCAGGCCATATTTTCTAGTTCTCTCCAAAATTTTCCTTAAATCGGCTATGTGATCCTCAACCTCTTTGGATTTGACAACAACATCATCAATGTAGATTTCAACCAAGAAGCCGATTAAGTCATGAAAAATATAGTTCATAGCCCTCTGATAGGTAGCTCCATCATTTTTCAAACCAAAAGTCATAACGACCCATTAATACAAGCTGATTCCACCTGAACACCTAAAGGCAATCTTATGAATATCTTCCTCAGCCATAAAAATTTAATTATATCCAGCGTTGCCATCCATAAAACTTATGATTTTGTGCCCTGAGGCTGCATCAACTAGCAAATCGGCTATTGGCATGGGGTACTCGTCCTTAGGGGTACCCTTATTTAAATCTCTGAAATCAATGCACACCCTAAGTTTGTCGTTTTCTTGATCACTGGAACTATGTTTGAAACCCACTCAGCGTATCGGCACGGCCGAATAAAACCAGCATCATATAGCCGAGTAATTTCGGCCTTGATTGCGTCGTATCGGCCTTAAACCTCTTGGGAGGCTGTTTGTATTGCCGATATCCTGGCTTAATAGGGAGCCGATGTTCAACAATCAATCGGCTAAGACCTGGCATCTCAAAATACTCCCAAGCAAAACAATTTTTATATTCCTTTAATAAATCAATAAGCTTGGTTCTAAAATGAGAAGACAATTTTTTACTAATGAATGTCGACCTAGGTCTATCTCCTGGACCTATATCAACCTCTTCAAGCTCGTCGGCCGACATAAAACCTTGCCCAAGTTTGCCATCCAGATCGTCCACGGTGTCCTTGGTGTAGACGCTCGAGCCCTCCACGACGCCCTCAAAGTAATAACTGAGGCTCTTCGTCTCCGATTGGCTATATATCATAATCAGACACCTTCAGAAAATCGGCCTCCCAAACTTTGCCAGACAGGCAATCAATATCGTCGATTTCCCATAAGGTCAAATCGGCATTGGCTACGTTTACTGACCTATCGGCTGGCACAATTTCAATCTTGTCGCCTTGCCACTGGATTAAATTCTGATGCATTGTTGAAGAGATGCAGCAGTTGGCGTGTATCCAATCCCTTCCTAGCACCAGGTTGTATGATCCCTTCCCGTCGATGACAAAGAATGTAGTCGGCACTGTTTTACTGCCAACGGTTAGTTCAGCATTAAGGACCCCTTTGGCCTTCGAGGGGTTCCCGCCAAAATCTTTGAGCACCATGTTCGTCTTGATCAGGCCGTCGGCTCCTTTGCCCAGCTTCCTGAAGGTAGCATAAGGCATCAAGTTGACGATGGCTCCCCCATTGACTAGCATCTTCGACATCAGCTTGTCATTGATAAATCCTTTTACGTAAAGTGGCTTAAGGTGCCAATGCTCAGTTCCCTCAGGTTTTTCAAATATCGCTTGCTCCGGGGATAACACAAGTTTAGCCGATGACTCTTCTACGACGTCTGCATCGGCTTGGGCCGCTCCGAATTCGGTTGGTAGCATAAAAACCATATTAACCGACGCAACGGCCATGACCTTTCCTTTGGCCTTTCTTTTTGCTTGGTCGGCTGGGTCTTCATCGGCTGCAACTGCATTGTCCTTTATGCGCCATTGCTTCCTTGGGCGCTCTTGTTCCTTCTTCTTTTTTAGCCGATGGTCGATTTCGGCTTGGATCTCTTTCAGCCGACCCGCGCTCTTTAGCCGCTGCACCTTCCTCTTGTGTTTTCGTAAAAATGTCGGAGGGACACCATTGCGGGTTGGCAGCTTGCTCTTCGTCATCCTCAAAGTCCTCCTGAAAGAAATCTTCGTGAATTGGGCCTAGCCTTTGATGAACTAGCAGTTTCCTTTGATTGAGCCGAACCACCCTAGGTGTAAATTGGCTGGAGCTCTCAGCTGGTTCACCCACATAGCCACTGCGTGCCGGGAAGTCTTGGAGTGATGGCAGCCTCAACCCCTGATCCCAGCAAAACCTGAAGACATCACAGCTCCAATGGGGATTGAAGCCGTCACATTACCGATGGTGAGCCTCTTCCTGCCGATCGTATCTTCTTGGATGTACTTTGTAAACTCTGCCTGTCTCCCTCTCTTCATGTTTCTTCATGAATTTGACTAGGCTATCCATTTTTTAGGGACGATGATCAACTGATCGGTGACTGGGATAAACCATGTTAATGGGAAAAGGATTCTCATCAACCTTCATCGGCTTCTTGGGGTCTTCGAACTTCATTTTCCCAGCCTCTATAGCCGATTGTATCTGCTAGCGAAACACTTTGCAATCGTTGGTGCTGTGGGAACCTGTATTTTGCCATTTGCAATATTTTCTCTTCTTTAACTCCTCAACCGATGGAATGACATGATTAGCTGGAATTTGTATTTGCTTCTCCCGAAGCAGCAGTTGGAAGATCTTGTCGGCTTTGGTGATGTCAAAGTCATATTTTTCTTCCTTAGCTGAATTTTTCACCCATTGGCAAGTTATGGTCTTTTTGTTCCTTGACCATTCGACTGCTGCTACATCGGATTCGCTGTCACTTGAATCGGACTCTGAGGCGTAGGCCACGTGGCTCACCTTCTTGAAAGCCTTCTTGGCCTCCTGAAATCGTTGTTCATGAGTCGTGATCTTCTGAGCCAAGTGTGCTAGGCTCTCAAAGTCCTCGGCCGAAAATCGTTCTCTTATGGGCGTCAACAGACCGTGGAAGACTAAATCGGCTAATTGTGAATCAGACAGCACCAGGCTGTAGCATCGGTTCCTCATGTCTCTGAATCTCTGAATGTAATCTTAAACCGACTCATCGTGCTTCTGCCGGATGCTGGTTAAATCTGACAGCTTCATCTCATGAGTGCCGGAGTAGAAATAGCGATGAAACTGTTTCTCGAGATCGGCCCAACTCTGAACAAAATTCTATGGGAGAGAAGAGAACCATGTGAAGGCCGATCCTGAGAGTGAAAGTGGGAATAGCCTGACCCTGAGCGCGTTTGTAGCCGATGCTTCTCCACACTGGGCTAAGAATCGGCTGACGTGTTCATATGTTGAAACATTGTCCTACCCAGAGAATTTGGAAAAAAAAAGGCACCTTGTACCAGTTTGGCAAAGGGACCCTATCGAAGTATTCAGGATAGGGGTACCAGTACATGTTGCCTGAATCCTTTGGTTTTAGGCCGAATTTGTCCCGCATCACATCGGCTTCAAATCTGCCCAAGGCTTGTTCTGTTGTTGTGCCTCTTGGGTCTGTTGGTGTTGTATCGGCTCATATTGGTCATACTAAAGTGGGCCTTGCCGATACTGCATCTATGGCAAATGAGGCTGATAATATTGGCCGCAATTGCCTCCTGGATATTGGTGTGGAGATCGGGGCATAGCAGGAGGCGGCTGATCAGGAGCAGGCTGAGTACCACCATGATTCTGAGAGAAAACCGTTTGATAATTGCCAATCGGCGCTTTGGAGATGATGGGGGGCCGATTGGGGCCGAACATGGCCTCGACTTGTTCTGGAGGTACCGTTGGGATTCCGTAGCCTGTATGCTGGGGTGGCTGCCTGATCAAGACTTTGGGTTTAAATTTCGATGGCTTTGTAGCCGACGATTGCACATTTGGGTGTATGGGAGCCGATCCCGGGGCTATCGGCTATCTTGGAGGAGGAATTGGCAGCCCATCTGTTGACAAAGTCCTATGCCTAGGGAATCTGCCATCAGGGAGAAAAACCGAGCCCTAGCCTGCTGTTTGACTATCCTGGAGTCGACCACCATGCTGATCATATTGTTCAAGGTGTTGACCAGTATCCCAGACTGGTTGACGAGGGCATGGTGGACGGCATAGTCGATCCTATCCTGCAAAGTGTGCAGCTCTAAGTCTTCCTCTTGCTTGACCTCCTCCAGTTTTTCCTTCCCCTTGTCCTCAGTAGAGCTTGGCTCAGGCACGTCTTCTCCTAGAAACTTTATCTTGTACCATTGGACGACAGTACCCGACCGAGTCTGGGCAAAGGAGTGCAAATAGTGACTCTGCAATTTATTCATCATGTCTTCAATTTCAGCTTTTTTTCTAGAGTCAGCTTATCTATCGTGACTAGGATAATGTTATCCTGGTCAATATCTGAGGTCTTGATGTCAACCATTGTTTCTGATTTGAGTGTTGCAAAGGTCCCACCGGGCGTGCCAAAAGCGTGTTGATAGAAATTTTCCCACGCACTGGCCTGAGAGATTTGCTTTACTCTAGTGTAGGTCCAAATTGGATTGCCTTCGGGATTCAGGGCGTGCCAGTTGGTTTGATCCTGTAACCAACAAGAAACAAAAAATAAGCAATTCGGTTAAGATTAGATCCTACTCGATCGGCTTAGATATTCATAATATATAATCACTATCCCAATGCGTATTTAGATTAAGTGACTGGGATAGATCGGTTATATACCGAGACAGTATAAATCACTTATATCCAAAAGCACATTAGGAGAATAATTATATACATTTATAGCCTAGCCGATGTCGTAGATCTAATGTGAATCGACTAGTACTCCGATACAACTTTATACTAAGATATTAATATGAGCTAAATACACTAGATAAGGATCAATCGGCTGTTAATATAGCTTAACAGATTGATAACGAGCTTAGTACATTTAACAAGATTAAGATCTTAATATAAAGGACAGCTTTAACACATCTAGTAGAATAAATCATGTAAGATGGCTAAAATAGGTAAGATCGACTGAAACTCCGATACTATCTCTAATAGCAGTCATTGTGCCAAAAAAATCTATATGATTCTAAGAGCGACTTAATAGATCAAATTGATGCAGCATTAAGTACAAAAATAAGCACGAGATCTTGATAAACCAATGAAAACCTTTCAAGATGGTAGATACGCTATATAACCCAAATCAACCCCAAGACCTAACCCTATCAGCTGTCATCCTCGGAGAGATGCTAGCCGATCGTAGGTTAGATCGAAGCATTGATTTAGCTTATATAGTGTATATGATAAATTAAGCAGATTGCAATAACAAGATTAGAGTATCATAATGATGGAAGCACTAACCCCGAGAGCACAAACCGCTTGTAACAAGGATTTACCTTGCTATGGAGATTGAAACCCGATGCAGCCCAATGCGAGGCAAGAACTTGTCGAGATTGCAAGTAAAAGAAAAGGGTGGCGATGTGCCGAGATTGTATTGATTGATTCGGTGATACTAAATTATAAACCTTCGGGCCGTATTTATACCCGATTACAACAGTTGTAGAACACGACTTCTATCTTATCTACTGTTTAAAGTACGAGAATATCTTGCGACAGGGTCCCCCATCGTGATACACAAGGAATCTATACAAAATATTCTAACTTAAAGATACAATTGTCGTTTCAGGACCTTATCCGTAGATGGCAATATCTTTGAAGAACTTGAAAACTGAATCCAATGATTATCTTCATGCTTTCCTCTGGGATTGGTCTCATCTCCTCACCCAATCGAAATAGGTTGTATCAGCTGCCCTGTCCGACTCAGACTCAGCAACTAGCTCCTTAGCCGATTCGGACTCAGCCAACATGACCTCTGTTTTCGAGAATTATGCACTCCTTCGATTCCGCTTCAATCCTTGCTTTAAACTCGGGGATTAGCTTACCAAATTTGATCGTTAATAGCAGGCCTCAAGCCGACCGCACGGGATAATCCCAGCCTATATATACATCGCGCGGCTCCTGAAATTTCTAGGTCCTAGGCGAAATCAGATCTGAGCACCACTAGGCTGCCAAAATTTCCAACTCCCCGCGCTGACCGCCCTTCTCCGCGCCGCCACCCTTCTCCGCGCCGTCGTTGCCGCCGCTCTCTCTCTCTGTTCGCCGCTCTCTCCGACCGACGTCGGCCTCAACCGATGCCTCCCCGCCAGCCGCCTACCGCCGCACGACGCCTCCCCGTCGGCCGCCAACCGCCGCCCATCCCCGCGTCGTCGTCCTTCCCCGCGCCTCTCTCTCTCTCTCTCTGTCCGCTGCTCTCTCCAACCGACGCCGGCCTCAACCGAAGCCTCCCCGTCGGCCGCCTACCATCGCCTGAAGCCTCCCCGTCGGCCGGCCGCCAACCGCCGCCCGGCCTCAACCGACGCCACAGACCAATGCCTGTCCTACAGCGCCACCGAGATAGAGGTTAGTATTTTGTTGCAAATTAACTTGTGATGGATGGATGATGCTTGTATTGTGATATGCATTGTGATGGATGGATGCTTGTATTGTGATGGATGGATGCTTGTATTGTGATATGCATTGTGATGGATGGATGCTTGTATTGTGATATGCATTGTGATGGATGGATGCTTGTATTGTGATGGATGGATTTATATTTTGTTGTTGTTGTTGTTGTTGTTGTCGTCGTTATTGTTGTTGTTGTTATATATGTCGTGATGGATGGATCGATGGATATATTTAGCATATAGGGTGCATATATGCCGTGATGGATGGATTTGAATGGATGAATTTTGAATGGATGTCGTGATGGATGGATGGATGAATTTATTTTTGTGATGGATGAATTTTAGGAGTGCAAATGGAATGTTTATTTTAGGATTTTAAATGGACAGTTAATATTGTAAATGGATTATAAAATGGAGTGTTATTTTTTTGATGAATTTTTGATATAACTGTAAAATAGACTGCTATTTATTTGATGGAACTATAGTTAATTTTGTTGGAAATGTAAAATGGACTGTTATTTTTTTGACGAATTTTGTTGATGAATTTTGTTGATGTGAAATAGTTGCCGTGAATTTTTTATGTGAATTAGTTGATAATTGTTGATGTGAAATAGTTTTATGTGAATATTTTTGATGAATTTTAGATTTTAGGTTATATTTTAGATTTTAGGATTTCCCTACCGAATGACTTACAAATCTCATCTCCCTCTCTCCTCTCCCTCTTCTCGGTCTCTCATCTCTCATCTCTTCCCCGCCCTATCTCACCTCTGCTCACGGACAAATTTTGGTAGAAATATTAAAAGCATGGAAATAAACATATAGTCAAACATATGTATTTTCAAATTAAAAATATGTATCTTAGTTTACATATTTATAAAAATTATTGTGTTTTCCTAAACCCTAAACCTTGAGGATGTCGCCTTAGCTGGGGAATGCGATGAGAGTAGGTAAGGGAGCTTGGAGTTGAAGGGGCACAGGAAATTCCACTATCGGAGACCCCTACCTCTAGAGGTCTCCGATAGTGGGAATGTTTGTGCCCCTTCAACTTCATGCTCGATAGTGGATATAGTCTTGTTTTTTCGAGAGCAAAAAATATAGTATTTTAGAAGTTAAAATATAGTCAATATAGAAAAACCTAAAGAGAAGAAGAAGGAAAAATATAATTTTTTCCTTCTTTTTCTCTTTAGGTTTTTCTCTATGTTTTTTCTATAGGTTGGCATTAGTGCATATTAGGACATGACGGTTTAGACTTACGCTGCGATTTCTGCATGTCCTTAACACTGAATTATCTAATAGAGGAAAATATAGAACCAGCAAATACTTGATCCAGTATATAGAACCGGCAAATATAGAACCTAAAGAGAAGAAGGAAAAACACAATTGGTTCGAATTATTTAGGCGTGTTGAAGGCTAGGTCGAATTCTTTTAGGGTAGAAGAAGACTTTGTGCACACATGTACACCTCATATATACACCATATTACAACTATCTACTTCCTTCATTCACAAATTTCACAAATTGTGTGTTATGAACAACCGTAGATCAAATGTCAAACGAGAAAGCTCCCTCGGAGGCACCCAACGTTTAACCAACGCAAGAGGCTTCGAGCGAAGGCACATGGCAGACACCAAGCGGTCCTTTCGAGATCGAAGTTATGCCAGCACCACCGGTTGAAGAAGACCCTGACTACATCCCTATCGAGCAAGCAGTAAGTCGAGACGTATTGTTATGAAATAACCTGTCTACCTCATCGGATCGCGTTTAACGTTTTTTGATGTATGTACAGATGGAAACAAGGCGCCGCTCAAAAAGAAAGGCCACCAAGTCTGCCGTCATAGCCGAAGTCGAGACAGACACAACAACATCCGGTCCTGTAGAAACTGACACGTCCGCGAGCGCTGGAGAACGTCAAAAGAGAAGATGTGGTCAGAGAAGTAAGAACCAACCCCCCAAGGAGACATACTACATTACCTCTCTAAACCAGGTGGGAAGCCAGTGGAGCCCAAGGTAGCAATGACAAAATTTAGCGGCACTTGCGGGGTACTGGCCAGAAACCACGGCCCTTTAAATGTAGATTCCTGAGAGCATGTGGATGATAACCTGAAGAACTTTATGTGGAATGAATTGCAGAAGTGTCTTGTATATCCGCCTGGTTCAGAGTCTCTAGGGAAAGAGTTTGCCTTGAAAACGATGGCGCGTCGGTGGAGGCAGTGGAAATCGAACATGAATACTCACTACGTGCAAAAGAACAAGTCTCCATTCGAAGAATACGGTGGTATTACGCCCGCCAAATGGGACAGGTTCATGGCAAAGATGACAAGCCCTGAAGCATTAGTGCAGAGGAAAAAGATGTCTGAACTAGCAAAAAGGAACAAATACCCGCACCGATAGTTTATGTTTGTTGCACAATCCAATGCCTCTAGAAAATGTCAAGCGCCATATATTTTTCACAATTATTTGGTATGTTTTTCGCACAGTCCAACGGCTCCACCACATATTTTTCATAATTGTTTGGTGTGTTTAATGCACACTCTAATGCCTCTAGAAAATGTCTACCACATATTTTTCACAATTGTTTGGTATGTTTGTCACACAATCCAATGCCTCTAGAAAATGTCTCTACCACATATTTTTCACAGTTGTTTGGTATGTTTGTCACACAATCCAAAGCCTCTAGAAAAATGTCTCTACTCTGTTATAGACATAAAAAATGTAACTATAAAAATACTACAATATACAAAGGCACTTTATAAAATGTCTCCTCATTTGTATAAGCAATTCACCAGAAAGCACCAATGAGGTATTTATGAAAATGCCTCTATAGTATTATAAAGGCATTTAAAATGCCTCTATAGTAATAGGAAGATGTCTCTACAGGGTATTTTTGTTATACTGACACGTTAAACATTACTTTTCTAATATAGTGAAACTGGAAGCAAATTTTTCCTCCTTTTGTTTGATGGATGCAGAAACAAAATTATACAACATACACTAAATTAATGCCCCCAATTGCACATGTATTTATATATCATTTCTTATAATGTGGTTCTTAATCTTTGTCCATTTGTTTGCCTCAATGCAAATCTAACCGACTAACCCTACACTCAGTGCTACTTCGGAGTAGTAACAAAAAGGGAAGCATAATACTAAAGAATCAAGGAAGGAAGGATTTCAAAATTTCAAGATACAGGGCTCAATTGCAAACTATTTAAAAAGAATGAAGAGGAAATTGTGTGCCACTACATACACTTTAGGCATTACATCACCAACATTATTCAATAATTGTAAGATTTAGGGCTTGAGTGATATTGTTTTTAAAAGAAAATGATGTGTCGCGCTACAAAGGGCTACAAAGGGCTTGAGTGATATTGTTTTTAAAAGAAAATGACGTGTCACTCAAGCAGTACGTCGTCGGCAGTATACGAGGCAACTTTCCCCCAATATATAGAGTTACCTCAGTGGAAAGAAAAACACACATCTCCATAGTATTTATCGTCACCAAACCCTCCACTACTAATAGTCTCTCTTAGTGTTCCTAATGGCAGGTCACATTGAGCATGTCGTGTCTTTCGGCCAAGAATTGTGGTCGAATATCCCATATCTACAACATGATGAGGAAGATGAGCTATATTGGAAGGCATGGTGCTCAAGACCTACTCCCACCGCTGCTATTACAGGTAGTAAAACGGAAGTAATAATACTAAAGACACAAGGTAAAGTTCATGACATATGGCTCAATTGCAAATTATTTCAAAAAAATGAAGAGGAAACGGCATACGCACCACAAACACTTTAGGCATTGCATCTCCAGCATTATTCAATAATTTTAATATATAGGCTCAAGCAATATTATTTTTTAAAAGCAAATGGCGTGTCACACTACAGACATTCCAAACGTTACATTGCCAACAGTATACAGGGCAACTTTTCCCCTCTATTTAAAGGTACCCCAGTACAAAGGAAAGCGCAATCTCGACAATACTCTAGTTATTCATTATCACCAACTCCTCCATTTCTACTAGTCTCTCTTAGCTTTTCTAATGGCAGGTCTCATCGAGCACGTCGTGACGTTCGGCCAAAAATTATGGTCAGATATCCCAGATCTACAACATGATGAAGAAGATGAACTATATTGGAAGGCATGGTGCTCAAGCCCTACTCTCATCGCTATTGCTGCAGGTAGTTGCCACCTCATGCCTAGCGAGGGTTATGGTAGAGATGCTACCATCTTTGCCCATAACCATGAACCACCGACTGGTAAACTATTTGATACTTGTGATGATATTTGATTGTTTTTAAGTTTGCTGTTGTTTTTTTCACAGTACATGTTTGCAGATCTAGATATAAGTTTGATATAGGTAGTATTTCGATCCAGTCTCAAGAATAAGTCAAGATCTATGCATAATTGATCCATATTTTCAGTCTTCGTTAGTTTTAAACGAAAGTTCATGATATTATAATACTTAAGTTTGATTTCTGTAGTTATTCATGACGACTCAAAAAGTTTAGATCTATAGATCCAAACTCTTTAATACTTCTGTTTGTTGTATTTTATTTTATTGGTTTTGTGCTACACACATAACTTTTATCATGGTAGATTTAGATATGAGGGCATATAAGATGTTCATTTGTTTCTCAAAAAATACATGGAGATCTAGTAGTACTGAAATCATCTGTCTGATCTTTTTAACTTTTTCAGCAAAGAAATAACATTACGACATGAAAGTTTCACTTTGTACACATATTTCATTGGTTTACACAGCGACTCCACCAGAGTTCATTACATTGAAATAAAAGACTAATTGTATTTTACATAAACAGTTTCATCTTTCACTACCATGTCATCATTTTTACAAAACCTTGCTCAATCGGATCTAGATCGGATGGCTTAGATTTCACAAGATGCCCATTTCATGAAAAAAACCAGAGCTGCAAATTTTCTGAAGATTATTCAGTCAAAGTTATTTATTATATTCTATATACAGCTAAAAACATTTCAGCAACATTATCTCAGCCGTTTCACCAACCTTTTTTTGCCCTTTTCCTGGTACATACACCATTCATGAAATCAATTGAATATGACCAAAGCACTTCCAAAGAAGGAATCACTCAAACCAGTAGCACATTTAAAGGTACTTAATTAAACACTAATTTAAACCATCCAAACATCTGCACCTGTTCCAGCCAGCCACTAGCCAGCGAGAAGCAGAATTCCTCCGCACGCATCTCAAAGCACCCGATCGATGGGTCCCCACCTGTCAGGCAGAGGGAGGGCAATTTGGTCAGATGGAAATCCCAACGGGCCAATTCGGATCCCCCGCAGGAGGATAACTCCACTGCCTGCGGTGCCACTGTGCCAGACAAAAACTCTCCCAGAGAGAGAAAAATTCAGCTTCTTTTGCTCTGTGAAAATGTGAATGGCAACAGTGCATTGGTTAAACCAACGTGGGCCCCACCTTGCAGTGGTACATTTTGCACCTTTCTCACGAACCCATAAGCAAAAATTTAATTGTTAAGTTGATTTTGTGAATTTTAATCGTAGTTTATTTTATAATATGTTTTAAATAAAAAACACTGTATAAAAGTTATACCTACAAATTATTTTTATTACTAATTAATCATTTGAATGAGCCTAAACATAAACCAAATAATTGGCCGACAGTCTCTTTTTATTTTTTTATCAAAAGACTACGGCTATCCAATTTCATTAAGTAAGAAAGAAAAAATAAAATGTTTGATACAACGGCATTACAATGCCGGCCCTAGCAACACAAACCGAAGCTATGCCAAAACTTATGACAAGGAAAGTATCTGCCGGATTTATTTCTCACCTAGAAATAATTAATTCTAGAGAGAGATGCTGTTGGAATTAACAGGAGAGAGAAAGCTTAGCTAGGGGGTAGTAATGGCGTGTACTCACTCGAGTAGTCATGTACAGCAGCTTCAGTTCATCGTCACTCCCTTTCTCTCTCATCTTTACTTGCAACTTTTGATAGGCTGCTGGCTGCTGCTGCCTGTGTTGTGTTGATCGTTCCCTGTGGCTTCTTTTGGCTACCACAGCCTTTTTGACGTTTCCCGGAGCACTTCTCTCTTCTCTCTCTCTCTCTTTCTTCCTCGCGCTACAGACACTGGGCTTGCTGCTGCTGTTACTGCTTGCTTTGCTTGCTTGCTTCCCTCCGCTTGCTCTGCTGAAAAAGAAAATCTGAATCTTCGCAAGAAACTGATCTTGTTCACTTTAGGCATTCATTCCTGCAGCCAGCCGTTTCAATTTTGAGCTATAAATCGGCACCTTGCTGGGTTGCTTCCTACTCGTGCTTATTTTCTTTGCGCTGTTTAGCGTTGGTAGGGAAGTTTTGTGAGGGTGAGAGCATTCTTGGCAGGTGAGAGCATTTGCTCATGGTGATTTTTCTGTTGGTTGTCTTGGCTTTGTTGATCTTTGTTTGAGGGTTTTGCAAGTAGAGTTGGTGTTGTGCTGGCATGGTTCTTGATCAGTGATGAAAAAATATTGTCTTTGAGATTTTTGCTCCATGTTTTGGGAGATTAAGGGTGTCAATCTTTGCAAGCCAGCCAGATTGTTGCAGGCCTGAAAGGCACTTTTTTTTTGTTCAGGGCTTAAGTTTGTTTCTCTGGGGAATTCTTCTTGTGGCATCTGATTCTCATAGCCTAGACCAATAAAGTTGTTTAAAGCTTCCACCTTTACTGCTTGTCTTTCCTACCCTATCTTATTTAACTACCCACTCAAATACATTTTTAAGCCTGATTTCTCTTCTTGATTGCTGATTGTTGCAATTGTTAGATCACCCTGAACAAGCAGAAGGAGAAGAACAAGGGGGAGAAGGGCTTGCTGCTGTGGAGATGGCTGACATGAAGCAAGAGGAGATCAGCCATCCACCAATGGATCAGCTGCAGGGGTTGGAGTACTGCATAGACTCCAACCCATCATGGGGTAAGTGTGTCATTTCACTCAAGCTCCTTTTTTTTATGTACAGATAATGATTTTCACTGAAGTGAGGTGACTAGGATTGTAGGGTTCATCTGTCTGTTCCTTGTCTAGTATTTAATTTTGTGTGAATTAATTTTGATGGTACAGGGGAGGCAATTGCCCTGGGGTTCCAGCATTACATCCTTTGCCTGGGGACGGCTGTGATGATCCCCACCATGCTGGTTCCTCTCATGGGTGGAAATGCTGTAAGCATTTTTTAACTGTTTTACCATGTCATTTATCCATGCAGTTATATGCTCATATTCTATCAAAAAAGAAGTTATATACTCATATTTGATTATTGAAATCATTGTAGTGTGTATCCTGTCATAATAAATGCCAGTTTCAAGATGAATCTGCTGGATAAATGCATTGGATATTTGTACCTTGTAGTTAAGCTTGTGGAATTTAATGGTATGAAATAAAAGTAGTACTCTTGTAGGTCAGATAAATGAATTTTAGTACCTCCTGTTCAGTAGGGAGAGGGCTCTATGAATGATAGTAGTACCCTCGAATTTGTTGGTCACTTGCATGTGTCCAGCAACTGTCTTTCCAGATAATGATGTTTTTGGTGATGGAGTACATGCTGATGGGTACATGTTTTGTCTGTTTTGTTTCCAGCATGACAAGGCAAAGGTGGTGCAAACAATGCTGTTTGTGACTGGGATAAACACAATGCTCCAAACTCTGTTTGGAACTCGGCTTCCGACAATCATCGGAGGATCGTACGCATTCGTGATCCCAGTTATATCGATCATAAAAGACCCCTCACTGGCACAAATAGCTGATGACCATACTGTAAGCATGCAATGGTTTTTTTTCCCCTCTAGTTAGTCGATATCATTAGTAGTCTTTTCAGCACAAGAAGTTTCATTTATTTATTAAATGTTTTCTTTTTGCTGTTGCAGAGGTTTATCATGACTATGAGAGCCATACAGGGGGCTTTAATAATATCCTCCTGCATCCAAATTATTCTTGGCTACAGCCAGTTGTGGGGGATATGCTCCAGGTACATACAACTTCCTCTTGTCCAATTTGATCGTATAGTCCAAATATCCAAATTCTTGCTTTGTCCATACTAGATAGTATTTTCCTCTGCTTAACTTGTATGGAGTATGGACAAGTGAACATGAGACTGAGCAGTGTTTTGGTTACTTATATTGCAAGTAAGAGGTGCCTTCTAACAAAGCCTTTTTTTTGTGTGTGTACCTTTTGGCATCATGCTTGTTGACATTAGGGGCACATGATCAATCAGTAGATTATGCCCTGATTATTCTTTGTAATAGCTCTGGTTGTCCTGGGCCCTTAAGACATCCTCTTTGTTTTCTCTCAGTATGAGAAGTGGGCATCACTTTAGAGAAAAAAAGTGCAGCATGCCAATATACTAAAATCAAAGGTTGCCAAATGCCAATTACCCAAAAGTAATAGGACATGGCTGCGACCCTTCGGATTGACGATAAGAATCTTAAAATTTCTCGGTGTCATGTTGCAGGTTCTTCAGTCCACTTGGGATGGTTCCGGTGGTTGCGCTGGTGGGGCTCGGCCTTTTTGAGAGAGGATTCCCAGTGGTAAAGTCTCTAGTGCTGTTTCTCTGCTGAACCTCTTACTCTCTTATCTTTATCTTAACTGGTTATCTGCACTATTCGAACATATGCTTCCTTAGCTGGGAGCTTTCAACAGGACCATTGGGATCATTTCATATGGTTGGAACTGAAAGTGAAGTGTTTCATTTCTATGATAGAATTATACACATTAGCATTTACAATAAATCAGGATATTTCTGAGTAGCATCAAACACATATTTACACTTCGTAGAAATTTCAAACTTGTACAATGTCTATAATAAGTATGCTCTATGTCTACTTCTTGTTAAGCTAACAAAGTGACATTGTGTTGTTAGATTGGGAGGTGCGTGGAGATTGGGCTTCCAATGCTTGTCCTGTTTGTTGCCCTTTCCCAATATCTGAAGCATGTGCAAGTTCGCCATTTTCCGATATTGGAAAGGTTCTCAGTACTCATCTCAATTGCGCTTGTCTGGGTTTATGCTCACATCCTCACAGCAAGTGGGACATACAAGCATACCTCTCTGCTCACCCAGATAAACTGCCGAACCGACCGTGCCAATCTCATCACCTCAGCAGACTGGTTTGTACTTTGTAGATCTGTGTTCAATTTTCATCTGATCTTTTGTAGGCTTCTAACATTAATCTTTTTTTTAAAAAAAAAATCTTCAGGATTGACATCCCATACCCACTGCAATGGGGTCCGCCAACATTCAGCGCGGATCATGCGTTCGGTATGATGGCTGCTGTGGTGGTGTCCCTCATAGAGGTAACATTTCATTGCTCTCAATTCTACACCAAGTGGTTTAAGATAGGGATGTTGTTAACCTATCATTATACTGATCTGATTTCATTGACATTATTTTTGAGTGATTCAGTCAACTGGAGCATTTAAGGCTGCTGCGCGGTTGGCGAGTGCAACACCCCCACCACCATATGTCCTCAGCAGAGGCATTGGATGGCAGGTTAGTTTCTTCATTTCTGCAAATATTCAAAGATGACACAATGCAAGGCCTTTCATAGGATGAATTTAATCATCTGAATAGCATTAGGGTATTGACTTCATTGAAGTCTGAACATAGCTCTGCAAAAAATATATATTCTGTTGTTGATCAGGAGTATAATGCTTTTGTCCTTTATGTTGACAATCAGGGAATTGGGCTGCTGTTTGATGGGCTATTTGGTACTGGAACCGGCTCCACGGTCTCTGTGTAAGTGTTTTCCTTCTTTATCAAACACTATTTACTTTCTGATATCCTTTAGCACTATCATGCATTCCTAACATAACACGTACAATTTCGCCAACACAGAGAGAACATTGGCCTTCTTGGATCAACCAGGATTGGCAGCAGAAGAGTGATACAGATCTCCGCTGGTTTCATGATCTTCTTCTCCATTCTAGGTAGAGCATTTTCTGCACAAAAAGATCATTCATGGTTCTGGACGTCCTCCTTTCCTAGTTTCTGAACAATGTTCATGGTCACAGGAAGATTTGGAGCTCTGTTTGCTTCGATTCCATTCACAATGTTTGCCGCCATATACTGCGTCATGTTTGGATATGTTGGTAAGTATTTTCGAGGTCTCGAGCTACCGATGTTCTTTTTCATATATTGTTTTTCTTATATTGATTTGTCACCAGATTTCAGCCCTCTGAAACCTGTCTTGTGGGATCTTTTCAGGTGCAGTGGGGCTCTCCTTCATGCAGTTCACCAACATGAACTCAATGCGCAACCTCTTCATCATCGGCATCTCGCTCTTCCTCGGCATTTCCATACCGGAGTACTTCTTCCGCTACACCATGAGCGCTCTGCATGGCCCCGCGCACACCAGAGCAGGATGGGTATGTGTGCTCCTACTCCACTGTCAACTGAAACTTGCCAAATCAGCTGAAAAATGATCATTACACTGAAATTTCCCAACTTGTGTTCTGAAACTGAACCTGATGATCCTTTTTTTCTGTGTGCTGTGGCAGTTCAATGACTACATCAATACCATCTTCTCCTCACCCCCCACCGTCGGTCTCATCGTCGCGGTGGTCCTTGACAACACGCTGGAGGTGAGGGACGCGGCGAGGGACCGTGGAATGCCATGGTGGGCAAGGTTCAGGACGTTCCGCGGGGACAGCCGGAACGAGGAGTTCTACACCCTGCCCTTCAACCTCAACCGGTTCTTCCCTCCATCTTAAGAGCTCTTGGAGGCAAGGAGAACAAAACATTAGGATGGTACTAGCAGAAATGGAAGCCGGCCATTAAGTGAATCTGACCACCTCCATGGTTGTAATTATGGTTGTGTTCTCCATGGTGAACAAGAATAGAGAGTAGATGTAGAAGTAGAGCAAAAGAAATGCTGGGAATGGCTAGAACTCCAGTCTTTACCAGCAAAAACAAAAAAGATGGAAATTGGTTGGGTGTGATGGAATGCTACCTGGATTCATTGTACATGCATTTTGAGTTCATGGTTAGTGATGACTGATGAGCGATGAGCGATGGGATTCATCCATCTGCTGTCTTTTTCCGCTGATCTTCTGAATGACTAGATTGTGTTGCAATTTGTGAAGACAGGAATTTGAGATGAACTTGGTACAAAATAATCTAACAAGTTCCTATTCTCTAGCTGGGACCAGAATGAAACTATTCGTTGGATCAATGTCAAAACAAGAAAGATAATTCGAAGATGAATATGTACCGATTGTTCAGAAAGGGGATTTTTGCATCACCGTTGCCTGGGTTACCATTCGGTACCTGTCTAGAAATAGGAACAAAGAAAACTTGCCAAGATTCTCACGCGAAAAGAATTGTTCTGTATGGATCTTGAATTATGATGAACTTCGTGTACTTTCTATGTGCTTCCTGGCAAGCATAGTTGCATACCCTCTGTGAATCTGTGATGCACAGATGAGGAGATTAAAACAAAATTTAAAATAAATTCCGACCTGCCGGATTCGAACCAGCGACCTAAGGATTAATCTGCAACGACTACAGTCCTCCGCTCTACCAACTGAGCTAAGGTCGGCTTGTGCTCTTGCAAGCCCAGATAAAACCTTAACCGTAGGCATTATAACATATTTTGCTGATGTGGCCTTTAGAAGGTAATTGCTTGGATTCATTTTTACACTTTACACTACAAAGGGAGCTGCATATTGCTGGTTCAAAGCAACGCGCACTTTTCCTTGGAGCATATAAAAGTTCCTTTTTACCCTAGAATGTTTGGAAACCTTTACAGATGGGGAAAATCAGTAAAGCATATAGTATATATACAAAAGGTGCTAATTGCTGAAACGTATAAAGTACCTGAACTTGCCATTACATGTTGGACGTGTTTCATAGCATTTTGCGCCAGTTACTTTCATCTCCCCAGAGACGCTCCAATCTTTTGATACTTTCTGAAGAAAGCAGAAGGTTCGTTGGACAGATGACAGAGCTCCGGGGGAAATTACCTCCTCACCTGCCGATGCAGGGAATAAAAGCCCAGAGAAAGATAAAGGCATTAATCCTTCCTTGTCAATTGCCAATTTGCCACCACTGCTACTACAGTCTGTTTCATTCCTGTCAACCATTCCATGGATGGATCCATGAATCATGAACTTGATGGTAGGGATCAGAAAGGCAATTCGACTGATTGATTACATGGGAGGAAGAACGGAAACTCTCGTGTTAGGGTGAGGATTCTCAATGGGCAAGGCAATTCGTGAATGCACAAGAAATGGGAGACAAAACACAGGCCATATCGATAATCTAAACCAGAGTCGTCGATCAAGTTGTGATAGTACTCAACCACCGGAAATAATCCAGTGGCGGAGACAGCGACACCGTTAAATCCGGACGAGTAATAGCATTTTTTTGGTGATCAACTAATTTAGATAGATTCGACAGCCATTCGTAGTGGAGACGGCATTGATGAAGCCCAGGGCGGCCGCCCGACCTGTCCGAAAGGTGGCTTCCGCCACTGGAGATATCAGGTTTGCATCACTTTGTATCAATGCCATTCTGCAAAAGGGCTCTTTTGCGACGATTCAGATCAGGTGCGGTCATACTTGTAATTGCAAGTTAAGGACTGCACACAAATTTGACCTTCCGTTTTTATAATTAAACAGTACCAATGTGAACAGTGCTCCATATTATAGTATTTCTGTTACAGTGCTATGAAATGTGCAGTGTGCGATCTAGAACATTCGATTTGCATCCAATGGTGCTCACTGCTACTGCTTAAGTTGCAGTCACCATTGCGACTCCTTCTGCGACCACTGTGAGAATTGTTACAGTTATTGGCACGAGTTTTTCTCAATGCACCAAAAGAGGGCTTCTGTTCCGCAACAAGTGTGCATATACCAAGACTCACCCTGTAATCTCCCACAGTTCACAAGCTTACAAAGATAGTCATGGACTCACCTTGTAATCTTCCACATTTCGCAAGCTTACAAAGATAATCATGGTTCAGTTTATCATCAATTTTTGTTTAGATTTTTACCAACTAGACACACTCACCGGCCATTTAAGAGTGTGTTCAGTTAGCCTAAACAGGACCTTAAGGCAAACTCACCCTGAATAATATCCTCACTAACCGGATTTCCTTTTTCTTTCACAAAACAACATATACTTATATCAAACTATCACAACGCATATTGTGTCACCATATATTTAGCATCAATTTGTCACTGTAACATACCCAAAATTTTGAATTTCAAATTTTACATCAAAAAAGTGTTGAAAATGCTTTTCATAATTAGAAATCCTAAATTTTTTCATCTAAGACATAGACAAGTCTAATATAGCTAGTACAGTTATGAAAAATTTGGAAACAATTTAAAACATTTTCCTTGCTAATTCTAAAATGAAAATAAAACATTGTGTGTGCTTGCATTTGCACGATGCATTTGTTCTGACTTGAGTAATTTATGCGTTTTGGAATTTTAATCGTGTTTCATCTCATGAGCATTAATTAAAATTTGGAGCAACTAATCAAATTAAAAGGACCTAATGTCAAATATTAATTTCCTATAATCCTTATAACTTAAATATGACAACATGACCAATGTAAAAATCCATAAAAAATTAATTTGGCCACTCATCAGAATATATGTCATCATCATAGAATTTGATACACACATTAACTCACGTATGTTATACTTTTACCTTAATTGTCACTTAAGGCTTAACTTAACCTAACACAAATACAACATATAAATGTACAAGTATCCTATGAGATTGTGTAGCGTGAAATGGAAATCAAGCCTAATAACATTATCTCAGGTCAAACATAACTTAAATATAATTTTATAATCACTTAATTGCATTTTCATAGTAGGAACATATGTATAATATTAAGCCTTGCTAATTTCTAAAAATAATTGGTACAACATTAAATATGTAAAAATTCAAAAAATACTATCTAACATATACAACTCACTGTAATTTTGGCTTGATTTTATCACACATTTTAGTACCTCAAATAAATCACATAAAGCATAAAGATCTGGAATTTACAGATTTTATTTAGCTTTCTTTGGGGCCTTCTCAAAATTTAACCACAATTCTTTGGGACCTTGTCTAAGCAGTAGACCAAACATCCCTCTACCACCATCAAGTCGGCCATTTAAACTTTCATCACAGCAGGGCAAAAGAAACTAGAGTCAAACATTGAATAGTGCTGCAACCTAGGACTTAGAAAAATTCCATTGATTTTCCATCTCTCTCACTGCCAATGGGCCCAAGGCAACATGGGACCCACTTGCCAGCCTCACAGACGCCCTCTCCTGGCCCCACCGTCCAGAACGCGCGCGCCACGCGCCACCCACGCATCAACGATGCCGAGCCGAGCTCCAGCCGTCCACCACCTCGGCGATCTCCACCATTTAAACCGTCACTCCACTGACAACCCCTTCCTCTCGCCCTTCGTTCGTTCCGCGGAGGAGCCAAGGAAATCCACCTCTGGTTCACCGAGAACGAAGGCGTCTTCATCGGCACCGGCGAGACTTCCATCGACGTTCTTCATTCTCGGGTGAGCTTCGCCGCAATGTAACCTCGGGAACGCGAACTCCATTCCGTGCCTAATCCATCCATACTTCTTGTTCTTTGGGTCGCAGGGGTCGGAGTCGTCGTGCCCGCACTGTTCACGCTCTCGGCGCCGGTGAGTACCGCTGCTACGAGCTCGCGTTCTCTCCATACAGTGTACATCCATCCGTGATTGTTGGACATCATATTCGCCATCCCAAGAAGGTTCAAGAATCCAAGCACCCGAAGCTAGGAGGCCCAGAATTAGTAGATCAAACGTTCTTCCCCAACTCCGGTAGCTGGCATCAACATTTGATTCCATCCTCGCTAGTGAGCCATAGTCCGATTCCCTGTACATGTGTCGTCCCTATGATCTCACCACCCTCGTGCATGCCTCGCTCTAGCAGATCGTCGACCCGTTCGAGCCGTCGCCGTCTTCCCGGAGTGGAGCCCCGCCGCCAAGACGTTCCGCAAGCCGTCGCCGACGACCAAGCTTCGCCATCACTCTCCGACGGTTCAGTAAGGTCCCTGGAGCCCATAGAGTCGCATGCATGCAACGGTTACACTTAGAGAATGCCCCTAACTCGACATGCATGTGCATGCCGAGCTTAACCGCTGCTTGCATCGTGGCCACCATCGATTCTGGCCACCATTATCGACAAGAATGCCACCGCTAGGTTCGCAAGAGAACGCGCTACGTTTTCTCTTTTGGCTGCTCATCGAGATTGGCCACCGTTCGCCACCGGCGCCAGCGAGAAGCTCGTCGCCGCGCCACTGCTCTGCTCCTAGCCGTCGTCTCACTGAACGTGAGGGCCCATGCTCATTAGCGCGTAGGGACCTAGCTTAGCGAATGTTTAAAACTTGCAACGTTCTAATTGTAAATTATGATAGACTTACATGTGAGATAGGAATCTATGTAAGTACACAAAAAATTGTAGACTCTTAATGAAGTTTCCTATCCGCACGTGATAGGGACCTCTGGTTCTAATCCAGAAAGTCCAGGGACTTTTATGCAAAATTCAATCACTGATACGTGGACCCCTTATTAAAAATCTGAAAATGTAACTAAAATTAATCAACTTAAAAATATGCAAACTTGTACAATCCATATAAAATTAACTATAACTCACTTTAAGATGAATCAAATTTCTACAGATTCATAAAATGGTGATCTTTACTATTGTAAATTAAAATTTGACGTTTACAGTATAATAAATATCTCAAAATTTTCATATATGAAATAGTTGACATAAAACATGCTTAAACTTTAGAAATTCATAGAAAACTCATTTTAACTCCAAATGGGATGGAGAAAATTTATGTGGATTCAGAAAAAGGTTAAATTCAATTTAATAAAAATAAAATTTGACACTTTTTTACTAGAAACAACACTTAAAATTTGTATAGTAATAATCACTACAAATACAAATCAATTTCTAAAATTCATACTAATTTCATCCTAACTCAAACTAAAGTGAACCAAGTCCTGCTAGATTCACAAAAATATACTCTTTCACACTATAATGCATCTACGTCATTCCTACGATGCATGATATCTATCTTTTCTTATATGATCGAGGAAATCATGGAAGTTTTCATGGACGACTTCTTCGTCTATGGAAAAACTTTTGATCAATGTTTGGAGAATCTAGACAAAGTCTTTTAATGATGTCCAGAAAAAGACTTGGTGCTTAATTGGGGAAAGTGTCACTTCATAGTCCGTGAAGGCATAGTCCTAGGACATCAAGTCTCCGAAAGGGGAATAGAGGTGGATAAGGCTAAAATTGAGGTCATCCAGAAGCTTTCACCTCTATTGTCGATTTATTAAAGATTTTTCTTTAGTAGCTAGACCCCTCACCAGTTTGCTAGCTAAGGATGTCCCCTTTAACTTTGATGATGAGTGTCAAAAATCTTTTAATATCATAAAAGAAGCACTCATTCAAGCACCAATCACTGAACCCCCTGTTTGGTCGCTTCTGTTTGAAATCATGTGTGATGCTAGTGATTATGTTGTAGGGGTCATTCTCGGTCAAACTAAATATAAGAAACACCATGTTATCGCATATGCTGTAAAATGCTGACAGGAGCTCAGCTTAATTATTGCACAACTGATAAAGAGCTCTTGGCCATGGTTTTTGCAATTGATAAATTCAGATCTTACTTAGTTGGAGAAAAGGTAATTGTTTACACTGATCATGCTGCTCTAAAATACCTGCTTACTAAGAAAGATGCAAAACCTCGATTGATTAGATGGGTTCTTCTAATCCAAAAATTTGATCTTGAAATTAAAGATAAAAAGGGAATAGAAAATTCTATAGCAGATGACTTGTCGCGAATGCAAATCTCTAACATACAGAAGCTACCGATAAATGATTTTCTATGCGACGACTTGCTGCTAAAGGTAACAGACTCGTACTCGTGGTACACAAACATTGTCCCTCCCGTCCCCCCACACCGTCGCCGAGCCTCCCCGTGCCTAACTCGTGCTAGCACCGACATCCTGAGCCCCGCCTGCCCTCCGCCACCGTTCGGTCGCCGATTCTCGTCGTCCCAAGCCGCGCCGAATCCCCATGCCACCGTCACCCCCTTCACCGGCGTCTGAGCCCCCTCGGCCGCCACCGTCTCGAGCTCCCATCGTCCACACGCCACCCGCGCCGTCGTCTTCCTCCCTTTCGGCGTCCCCGGTGAGCCCCAAATCCCCTTCCTCTCTCTCGGCCAATGCACGCGTTGCCGCTCCCGTGTGCATGTGGCTTTGCCTACAAATTTCTGCGTCATCCCATCGCTCGACACCGTCGTCACGTTGGCGTTGGCCGGTCTCCAGCTGCCCCGCGCCATCGTTGGCCACTGCACCGCCGCCATCCATTCCTGGTCATCCGATCCCCGTGCCCGCGTGGCAAGCCACGTGGTTGCCACGTCGGGGCCGCGTCGGCGCCACGTGTGTCGCGTGGTGCCGGCCGCCTCTTGGCCCGTGGACCCGGTCCACTGTGGACCCAGCTCCGTGGCTAATGATGTTAGCATTTGGCCGTTGACGTCAGCCCTAGCCACTGACGCAATCCTCGGGATTTATTGCGCAATAATTTATTAAGGATTTTTTTGTTTTAGTGTTAAACACAATTAATCTTCTAAAATTCATATATTTTCAGTCCGAGCTCTATTTAAGTCCTTTCAAATTTCATTAAATTTATAAAAATTTCAACAATCCATTAAAAATGGTTTGTTCCTTGTTTTAGTAGATCTTTTTAGCATGTTTGGTTGAGTGTCTTGTTTGTTGTGTAGATTCCGATAGTTCCGGCGACCCGGTCTACTTCGAGGTTGTAGCAGAGTTTCCCCAAGTCGAAGAGCAAGCAAGTCATGCTTCATCATTGATCATATTGTACTTATTTTTGCTAAAATAGCTCATTTTCCTTATTAAACTGCATTTACTTTAGAATGTCATTTTATGGGAATATTATACATATAGTATTAGTACTCAGCTTTAGAACTTGAACACCGTGAACCTTGATAAACTTGGGTATTAATGTGATTAGATTTTGGTCTAGGATATGCTTAGCCTTGCTTAGATCAACTAGGACACTAAATGTGTCATCTCACATAACCAAACTATTATAGACTTATTAGTGTTGGATTCAATCATGTGACATTATGATCATGATAATCAACTAAAATATGATCATGGTGGGCTGTGGGCACATTGGTTTGGATAGTCGTGCCCATGAAAATTAAGGACCGATTCACGGAAAACCCTGAAAGAAATACCATGCATACCATAAGCCAAAATGGGCAACGGTTGGTCCTGTAGTGTAGCCTTTCTCTAGCCAATGTTCCCAGGCAAGGGTGGGCGTGATGGAGTTGCAATCGACTGGGGGCTTACCGGTTGCTGGGTTGCCAGATTCATCGCGACACTCGGGGGGTTGTCTAGTGCCATGATGGGAGTGGGGGCGAAACCTTGGTGTGGTTTGATTGGTTAGAGGGGGTTATACGAAGGTCCTGTCATGGTCCCTTCCTGGGATACCCTGGCGGTATTCCAGCACACGAAAACTATTCGAATAGCCATGTCCGTGGTTATGGGCGATCGATCGGATTCACCAATGATTAGTCTCACACCTCTAATAACCTGATTAATGAAACATGACTAGTGTAGGTGAATGGTTTGGGCCTGTCACAACATAGGGATAACGTTGGACAGTGTTGGATATTAATACTTCTTAATTATTAACTGTTTTACTGCTTTAAATTATTGTTGTGAAGTAGCTCCTTCGTGCTAAAAAGCCAAGCCCTAGCCTTTTCCTTGTCTCCCCTTGCATTCATACCTCCTCTTCCAGAATGGCTTGCTGAGTATGTTGGAAGTACTCATCCTTGCCTCTTCCCCCAGAGCCAGTCTCCGAAGCTGATGAAGACGTGGAAGGCGAGTAGGCTTCATTCGCACTCTGAAAATGCCTATGGAGTGGAGGTGCCACGTTGCAAGCATCAAGTTTAGGCTTTAGTCCTTTTCTTTTTTTCCACTGCACTTTTGTAATCTTTATGTTGTTTCTAAGATGAGGATCTGTAAATCAACAATTATCGTATGCATACCCTGGCTGGTTCTGGGCAGGGATTTTTAATACACATATAGCTTCAAAAAATTCTAGATTTAAAGTTCTGGACGTGACATGTTGGTATCAGAGCCAATTTCAGACTGTAGGACAAGCCAACCGAAAAACCCTAAGAGCCCTCTGAACTTCTCCATATGCATAAGTTTTTGCAATTGGAGTTGTTTCAGGAAAATGTGGGTTCTGTTTCCTCAGGTTTGAGAAAAATATTGATCGTTTTCTAAAAAGGGAAGTTTTAAAAATCAAGTCTATCTAGAGTAATAAGATCTTGGAAAACTGAGTTTGAAAATCATTGTCATCTTATTCGATTGTAAGTCGGGATTTCAAAGGGATAGATGTCTTAAGTTTAGTTTAGGTGGGAATGGTCACATAATTTATACCTAATATACCTAAGCATTAATTTTAAGCATTACCTTATTGTTTAGATGGGGTCGATAGTATCTTTACTTGGCTTCATGAAAATGTTTCATGCATAAAACCCTTCTTTACTCATTACTTTACTTGAGTCCTTTACTTCTTTACTTAGACTTGAGCATGCATTAATCCCCCTCCTTTGTCTTCTCTAGATGGCAGGTCGTCCCGCTACCCACCACGGTCAGGGTTTGGAGGGTTTCGTTGCAGAGCTGGATCGGATGGCCTTGGCAGTGGGCTACCCTGATGCACCGGAGTATACGGTCATCTCACACCTCAGCAGCGCGTTGCCCCATCAGGTCCGATTAGAGGTGCACGGTTTCTTCGGCACCAACCTCCCGAACATGGTGGTCACTGCTTCAGGAGGAATAGACGAGCATGCCTTCCAAGAGGCTGCTTACCTGATGTTGGCGAGGATACGGGAGATGCACGACTATCATCTCCGTCACTCCGCCTACCGCTTCCATTCCCATCGAGAAAGCTCGTCGGATGTTAGCTCCTTCCAGTCGGCAGTGGAGGAGAATGACACCACCTTTGGTCACATGAGGACTATGATCAAAGGATTGGACCATATGCACGCGGATCTTCACAAGGCAGCCAAAGCCTTGAATGATCAGAAGATCCTCAAGATCAAGAGTTTGAAGGATGAGGTGGACCGCCTCAAGAAGGAGGTCACCACCTTAAAGGGACTCCCAGCTCCCTGTGGCCTCCGGATTAGGATCACGCCTCGGAAGACCACCAAGGCACTTGTGCGCATCCAGCTGGCGCTCAGGAATCCCCCTCCGGCTCCTCCACCAGTCCCAGCCCCTGCACCAATTCCTGCCCCGGCTCCGACTCAAGCGTTTGGACCCGCCCTTGCCTTTGCCCAGGCCTTGGCATACCAGGGCGGAGAAGGTAAAGGCAGGTGGATCTCCGCCTCTAGCACCAACAGCAGTGGCGCCAGCTCCAAGACTTCGGAAGGAGACATGGAGATGGTGAAATCTCGAAGTCGCTCAGAGAAGGAAGAAGGAGACTCCCAGGAGAGTGGGTTCGACTCCACCGATCGCAGGTGCCACTCCGGCCGCTAGAGTGTCACCATGCTTAGATTTCCATCTTTCTAGTTTTTCTGTTTGTTAGTTGTTGTGTGTTAGGTGTGTTTGGTTGTGGGGTAGTGATCAACCTATGTCAAGTGTTGGTATTGGTTGGCTAATTGAGGATGTTGAGTGTGTTTTTTGTGTTTTAATGAAGATCAGATCAAATCAATTAAATTAATAAAGTTCAATTTCTAAGTCCAATCTGTTTTCCTCCTTTCCTCTCCTTGTTCGGTATACTCTTCCAGATGGTGAACACAAGGAACGGTGGCTCCAATGCCAACGCCGAGTCTGCTGAGAACAACCACGAGCCAATGGCAATGCTCCACCACCACCACCAGAGAACATCACCTTGGCCCAAGTCTTGGCCAACCAAACTCAGATAATGGCTGCAATAATGCAACACCAACACCAACAAATGCAACAACAAATGTTGCAACAGCTGCAGCAGCAGCAGAACAACAACAACAACCACTTCGCACCCCCACCTCCCCCTTAATCCAAATTACCAGAGTTTCTCCATGTCCGGCCACCAACCTTCTCTAGCACCACCAATCCCATGGAGGCAAATGATTGGCTCCATGCCATAGAGAAGAAGTTGGACCTGCTTCAGTGCACTGATCAAGAAAGGGTGTCCTTTGCCACCCATCAACGCCAAGGTCCCGCCTCTGCCTGGTGGGATAATTTTTTGGTCACTCGACGAGCAGATCCAGCGGCAGTCACCTGGGCAAAGTTCTACCACCATTTTAGGAAGGCCCACATTCCCAGAGGAATTGTGGCACAGAAGAAGAGAGAATTCAGATCCTTGAACAGGGCAGCAGGTCTGTCATTGAGTATCTGCACGAGTTCAATCTGTTGGCACGTTATGCTCCAAAGGATGTGCGGAGAAGTTCCTGTCTAGACTCGATGATGAATTGGGGGACAAGCTCATCTCAGGAGAATACAAAGATTTTGAGAAACTGGTCAACAAGGCTATCCGCCAAGAAGATTAGCGAAATAAGATGAGCAAGAAGAGAAAGGCTGCTCAGTTCAGACCTCAGCATCAACCGGGAATCAACAAAGGTCGCGCTTCATGCCCGGAGGACAGGGTGGACCCACCACCATGATCGTCTGCCAGCATTGGTCCTATCACCCAGGAAATTTCCAAGCTGGCAGTAGCCGCAATGGGCAGCAGCAGTGAAATCCTGCTCCATGTCCTCCAATGGCGCAACCGCAGCAGTAGTCCAAGCCAGCACCGCCGAAGAAGGACTTCGGAGGTAAATTGGGCAATTGCTTCAACTGTGGCGAGCTTGGACATTTTGCCGATAAATGTACGAAGCCCAAGCGCGCACCTTGATTCATCCAAGCAAGGGTGAATCACGCTTCAGCAGAGGAAGCCCAGGATTCACCGAAAGTCATATTGGGTATGTTTCCTGTGAACTCCTTTACTGCAACAATATTATTTGATTCTGGTGCAACACATTCATTTATATCAAAGGCATTTGTTGGGGCACATGGGATATCGGTAGTGAAACTTAAGATACCTATGCGGGTTCAAACCCCTGAGAAGCATTTGAACACCGCTCACTACTGCCCCTCGGTGGCAATAGAAATTCAAGGGTCCCAATTTCTAGCCAATCTTATC
This sequence comes from Oryza australiensis, assembly GCA_019925245.2. Lineage (NCBI taxonomy): Eukaryota > Viridiplantae > Streptophyta > Magnoliopsida > Poales > Poaceae > Oryza > Oryza australiensis. The sequence continues at coordinate 4,262,853 of JAIFGZ020000436.1, forward strand.
CTTCTAGAATCAAAAGGCCTAGATATCATCCTAGGGATGGATTGGTTGACCCGATATAAGGGGTTGATCGATCGCGCAAGCCGCACGATCAGCTGGACCAATGGTAATGGGGAGGAGGTTGTTTTCCATTCTCCAACACCACCGAAGCTAGTAGCAAGTTTGAATCAGATCACTATCGAGGAAATAATAGAGGAGGAAGGAAAGATCCCAAATAAATTAGAGAATATTCCTATAGTTTGTGAGTATCCCGATGTCTTTCCGAAAGACCTAACCACGATGCCACCAGTGAGAGAGATAGAGTTTCGGATTGATGTTATCCCAGGAACTACTCCAATCCACAAGAGACCCTATAGGATGGGAGTGAATGAGTTAGCAGAAGTCAAGAAGCAAGTTTATGAGCAACTACAGAAAGGTTACATCCGCCCGAGCACGTCTCCTTGGGGTGCTCCGATAATCTTTGTGGAGAAAAAGGATAAGACCAAGAGGATGTGCGTGGATTATCGTGCACTCAATAAGGTTACCATCAAGAACAAATATCCTTTACCACGGATCGATGATCTGTTTGACCAACTAAAGGGAGCAAAGGTGTTCTCTAAGATAGACATGCGATCATGCTATCATCAATTAAGAATTCGAGAGGAGGACATTCCCAAGACCACTTTTATCACTCGGTATGGTTTATACGAGTGTACAGTCATGTTATTTGGACTTACCAATGCACCTGCTTTCTTCATAAATTTGATGAACAAGGTATTTGTGGAATTTTTGGACAAGTTTATCGTTGTTTTCGTTGATGACATACTTATCTACTCCAAGTCTGAAGAAGAGCACGAGCAACATCTTCGTTTAGTGCTCGAGAAGTTAAGGGATCATCAGCTTTATGCTAAGTTCATCAAGTGTGCTTTTTGGTTAAAGAAAGTTCAATTCCTCGATCACATCATGAATGCTCAGGGAGTAGCGGTTGACCCCTCTAATATGGAATCAGTAACCAAGTGGACTCCACCAAAGACCATTACCTAGATCAGACGTTTTCTTGGACTTGCGGGTTATTACCGTCGGGTCATTGAAAATTTCTCCAGAATTGCGAAGCCAATGATGCAATTGTTGAAGAAAGATGAGAAGTTTAAATGGACCAAAGAATGCAACAAGAGTTTTGAAAATCTTATGAAAAAGCTGGTGTCTGCATCGGTTTTAATTCTACCGGATCAAACCAAAGATTTCCAAGTCTATCGTGATGCGTCCCGTCAAGGGGCTAGGTTGTGTGTTGATGCAGGAAGAAAAAGTGATCGCATATGCTTCTCGCCAATTGCGTCCACATGAAACCAACTATCCAACCCATGACATGGAACTAGCAGCATAGGTCCATGCCTTGAAGATATGGCGACATTACCTGATCAGTAATCGCTGTGAAGTGTATACGGATCATAAGAGTTTAAAGTACATCTTCACCCAACTGGACTTAAACCTCCATCAGCGAAGATGGTTGGAGTTGATAAAGGATTATGATCTTGAATACACTATCATCCCAGCAAAGCTAATGTGGTAGTCGATGCTTTTAGCCGAAAGAGTTACTGCCACTCTATCAACACAAAAGAGATGTGTGTAAAGTTGCAAAAAGATCTAGAGCGCCTAAACCTAGGAATTTTGAACTTGGGTTTGTGGCCGCCCTTGAAGCCCAACCTACTCTCATAGACCAAATTCGAGCAGTTCAGGCATCATATCCTGATATAGATGAGCTTAAGAAAAACATGAGAGTTGGGAAAGCTCATGATTTTTCAGAAGATGAGAATGGAACAATCTGGATGGGTGAAAGGTTGTGTGTACCTGAGGACAAAGAACTGAAGAATTTGATCCTCCCCAAAGCCCATCAGAGTCAGTATTCCATTCATCCGGAAGTACAAAAGATGTACCAGGATCTTAAAGAGAAGTTTTGGTGGGTCAGCATGAAGAGAGAAATAGCTGAGTTCGTCGCACTTTGTGACGTATGCCAGCGACTGAAGGTAGAACATCGAAGACCCGCTTGACTGTTACAACCACTCCAGATCCCGAAATGGAAATAGGAAGAAATCGGAATGGATTTCATCACTGGATTGCCTCAGACATCGTCAGCGCATGATTCAATTTGGGTCATCGTCGGTCGACTCATGAAGGTTGCCCATTTCATCCCAGTGCAGACAACATATTCTGGGAAGAAGTTAGCAGAATTGTGCCTTGCAAGTATCATGTGCCTACATGGGGTACCCAAAAAGATCGTATCAGATTTGGGAAGTCAGTTTACCTCCAAGTTCTGGCATAAGTTGCAAGAAGAGCTTGGTATTCATTTGAACTTCAGTACGGCTTATCATCCGCAAACTAATGGTCAAACTGAGCGGGTAAACAAAATCTTGGAGGATATGTTGTGAGCCTGTGCTCTCAATTTCGGAGGAGCCTGGGACAAGAGTTTGCCTTATACAGAATTCTCTTATAACAATAGCTACCAAGCTAGTTTGCAGATGGCACCTTTTGAGGCGTTGTATGGACGAAAGTGTCTTACACCTCTATTTTGGGACCAGACTGGTGAACGTCAGCTATTTGCAACTGAAGTGTTAAGTGATGTGGAAGAAAAGGTCAAAACCGTGAGGGAAAGGTTGAGAATTGCGCAGTCTCGGTAGAAGAGCTACGTATACAACCGTCGAAGGAACCTTACTTTCGAAGCAGGAGATTATGTGTATCTTCGGGTCACTCTGCTCCGGGGAGTGCACCGTTTCCAAATGAAAGGCAAGTTGGCACGAGCTTGAACTTTCATCCACCATGGCCGGTATTCACGACGTATTCCATGTCTCAAAACTCAAAAAGTGTTTGAGGGTACCAGAAGAACAGGCTAGTCCAGATCATATTGAGATTCAAGAGGATTTGACCTATATGGAGAAACCAGCTCGTATCCTCAAAACAAGTGAGCGAAGAACCCGAAACAAGGTTATAAGGTTCTGTCGAGTTCAGTGGACTCATCACTCACTAGAAGAGGCCACTTGGGAAAGGGAAGATGAGTTAAAGGCCGCTCATCCCCATCTCTTCGTCAGTACCTCCGAATCTCGGGATCGAGATTCCGTTTAAGGAGGGAAGGTTTGTCACACCCTAGAGTTTTTCCCCTTTTAAAAATCATTAAATAAAATCACAACAGAAAATATTTGTGAATTAACCTAGAGCAAAGAAATAATTTTAAAATGGAAACTATAAGTGGAAATGACATGGTGGGATTTTTCTTAAATTCTACATGTCAAAATACATTAACAAGATTTTTACTAGAATTTTCGAACAATAGAAATATTTTTAACCAAATAAATCAATAATCGGAATTAAAATAAATCCTAGGAAAAATCTTTTCTCTCTCCGTCCTTTTTCCCGCTCAAACTGATCTCGGGCCGATGGCCCATCACCGCCCACGCGTGCGCCCTTTCCCTCTCTCCTCTCGCAAGCCGACCCAGTGGCCGCGACCCGTTTGCCTCCCGCGTGTGTCGCGAAGAAGTCTATTTTGCCTCCCTGTCTCTTTCGAGCCACTGATAGGTGGGGCCCACCTGTCAGCCCTGTCATCTTCCTCCGGTTGCGCCGTCGCCGCTCGCGCGTGCCTCGTCGCCGCGTGATTCCCGCCGCTCCCCGCCTCTCCCGCATGCGAAATCAAACAACCATCACTCCTCCTTAACGCCGTCGGCCGTTGCCGCCCCCATCTGTTGCTCCGGCGCCCGTAAATGGCCAGAATTAATCGTCGGGCATTAATCCCAATTATTTCCCCTCGTAACTCCGACGAGGGATTCCCACCGTCCTCGGTCGTTATCCTTCCCCCGAGCCCTATAAAAGCCGGGCCTCACCCCTCCCGTCCTCCCCACTCTGTCGCCAAGCCTCCTCGTGCCCTAACTCATGCTAGCGCCAACATCCTGAGCCTCGCTGCCCTCCACCACCATTCGATCGTCGATTCTCGCCGTCCCAAGCCGCACCAAATCCCTACGCCGTCGTCACCCCCTTCACTGGCGTCCGAGCCCCCTCGGTCGCAAATCGTCTTGAGCTCCCACCGTCCGCACGCCAAACGCACCATCGTTTTCCTCCCTTTCGGTGTCCCCGGTGAGTCCCAAATCCCCTCCCTCTCTCTTGGCCCATGCGTGCATTGCCGTTCCCGTGTGCGTGCGGCTTTGCCTGCGCATTTCCGTGCCGTCCCACCACCCCGCGCCGCCATCCCATTGGCGCTGGTCTCCGGCCGCCACACGCCATCGCTGGCCACAGCACCACCACCATCCGTTCTCGTCCGATCCCCGTGCCCGCGTAGCAAGTCACGTGGCCGCCATGTTGGTGCCGCATCGGCGCCACGTGCGTCACGTGGTGCACTGGCAGCCTCTCGGCCCGTGGACCAAGTCCACCGTGGACCGGAGCTCCCGCGGCTGATGACGTCAGCATTCAGCCGCTGACGCCAGCCCTAGCTGCTGACACAATCCTCGGGATTTATTGTACAATAATTTATTATAGATTTTTCTATTTTGGTATTACACAAAGTTAATCTTCTAAAATTCATATCTTTTTAATCCGAGCTCCGTTTAAGTCCATTAAAATTTCATTAAATTCATAAAATGCCAACAATCCATTAAAATGGTTTGTTCCCTGTTTCAGTAGATTTTTTTAGCATGTTTGGTTGAGTGTCTCGTTTGTCGTGTAGATTCCGATAGTTCTGGTGACCCGGTCTACTTCAAGGTTGTTGTAGAGTTTCCCCAAGTTGAAGAGCAAGGCAAGTCATGCTTCATCATTGATCATATTGTATCTATTTTTGCTAAAAGACCTTGTTTTACTTATTAAACTGCTTTTACTTTAGAATGTCATTTTATGGGAATATTATACCTATAGTATTAGTACTCAGCTTTAGAACTTAAACACTCTGAACCTTGATAAACTTGGGTATTAATGTGATTAGATTTTTGTCTAGGATATGCTTAGCCTTGCTTAGATCAACTAGCACACTAAATGGGTCATCTCACATAACCAAACTATTATAGATTTATTAGTGTTGGATTCAATCATGTGACATTATGATCATGATAATCAACTAAAATATGATCATGGTTGGCTGTGGGCACATTTGTTTGGATATCTCGCCCATAAAAATTAAGGACCGGTTCACGGAAAACCCTGAAAGAAATACGATGCATACCACAAGCCAGAATGGGCAACGGTTGGTCTTGTAGTGTAGCCTTTCTCTAGCCAACGTTCCCAGGCAAGGGTGGGTGTGATGGAGTTGCAGTTGACTGGGGGCTTACCGGTTGCTGGGCTGCCAGATTCACTGCAGCACTCGAGGGGCTGCCCACTGCCCTGATGGGAGTGGGGGAAAACCTTGGTGTGGTTCGATTGGTTAGAGTGGGTTATTGAAAGGTCCTATCACAGTCCTTTTCCAGGGTACCATGGCGGTATTCCGACACATGGAAACGTGTTGTGGGGCTATGTCTTGTGGGTACAGTTGTACACCTCTGATGAGAGTAAAACTATTCGAATATGCATGTCCGCGGTTATGGACGATCGACCGGATTCACCGTGATTAGTCTCACACCTCTAATATCTTGATTAATGGAACATGACGAGTGTAGGTGGATGGTTTGGGCCTGTTGCAACGTAGGGATAACGTTGGACAGTGTTGGGATATTAATACTACTTAATCATTACAACTGTTTTATTTCTTTCAAATTATTGTTGTGAAGTAGCTGCTTCGTGCTAAAAAGCCAAGCCCTAGCCTTTTCTTTGTCTCCCCTTGCATTCATACCTCCTCTTCCAGTATGACTTGCTGAGTATGTTGGAAGTACTCATCCTTGCCTCTTCCCCCAGAGCCAGTCTCCGAAGCTAATGAAGACGCGGAAGGCGAGTAGGCTTCGTCCGTACTCTAAAAATGCATGTGGAGTGGAGGTGCCACGCTGCAAGCATCAAGTTTAGTCTTTAGTCCTTTTCTTTTTTTCCGCTATACTTTTGTAATCTTTGTATTGTTTCTATGACGAGGATCTGTAATATCAACAATTGTCATATGTGTACCCTTGCTAGTACTGGACAGGGATTTTAATACACATATAGCTTCAAAAATTTTGGTTTTGAATTTCTTGACGTGACAGTTTACTACTAACAATTTCCACTAGTCTTGGTAAATATATGTATGCAGGTCATTTATGGATGAAAATACACTCACCATGCGACAAAATAAACTTCTAGCCAATCACACGCGAGTACAAGGATTGGAGAGCCCACATGACAGTCGAACCGACCTAAAGTGGGGCCAAACCAACCACAACCACCATGGGCCCACCTGTCATTGACTGAACGAAGTCGGTGGCCAGAGGCGTTGGGAGTGCGCCCGAACCATACTTGCCACCCCCGGCTTTGTCCTTGCATGTGGCAGCTCCCCATTGGCCCCCAATGACAGTTATGGGTGAACCGACCTCTATAACCGTCATTCCAACCATCATTGGCACACTATAAAAGGAGGAGCTTAACACACTGCACAACATACAACATCAACTCAAGTAGAGTACAACTCACTTGTTAGGCTTTACTTTAGTATGTGGGGTTAGTGAGAGGGCGAGGGGAAGCTCCGGAATGAGTGCCCGAAAGTATTAGAGTTCTCTCCAAGAATTTCCGGAGGAGTGCCTATTGGAAAACGTGGAGGCTACGATAGCATAAAATAAAAATTTTCTACCACGCAATCTAGGAAAGCTTGCAAGTAAGGGTCTATAGATCGTTACCAATTGACATGCAGTGCAATGGAAACAGTCAATATGTTGCTAGCCAATCTCGGACAAGTCTTGCCGACCTCAGCCAACCTCAAAATTGCCTTTGTCGACCTCAGAACACTTCAGCCGACCTCGTCGACCCTGGGTCCGAAATGCCCAACCCCGCCGACCTCGGTTCGTCTCGCTCGACCCCGCCGATCTCCACGTGCGCCGCCCGACCGCCTGGTGGTGTTAAGATTTGCCGGTGCCGATGACTTTGTCTCGGTTTGCCGATGCCGACGATGTTGTGCTGATTTGCCCGGTCTTCCGACCTCCTGACCGCCCGACCCAGCCGCCGAATTGGATTCGGCTAGTTGGATCTCAATGAGGTTCAATGCCGCCGAATAACATCGCAACGTAGCGTTGTCTCTACCGGTATCCACACATCAAGGGATGGAATCGCCGAACACCTTGTGTGCTAGCACTCGGCGCCCGACTAGGGTTTCGCTCAGAAGTCCGTGATTTGGGTTTTCGTGGAAGATCTTGACCCGGCGACTTGGAATTGCTCTCGTGATATGTTGTTTTTGATCTCATGCCGATTTCCACCCCAAGCACCTCTTTATATAGAGCTGGCCGCCTAGGCTTTATGGCCCATCGAGACTCTATATTCAATCGGATCTCTATCCGAACTGAGCCATATCTGAGTCCAACTCAAATACACGTTCCATCCCGTTAAGTGTGTGACCTTTTAGGTTCAGGTATACTTGGTTCCGACCCAAGTACAACTCTAAAGACCCATCAACAGCGGCCCCTAGAAGAACGTATTGACACCAAAGTATACAAGAAGATCATATCGGCTAAACCTATCAATAGCTTAATCAATAGCTTAATCATTCACTCGATCTCGTATTGGATTATTTATCTGTTGATTTACTCCTCAATCAACTCGGCATGGCCATGCACTTCCATAATCCATTACATCGAGGGGCCCAAAAATATCTCTCCCATAGAAGGGGCAAATTCCATCTTGATCATTCACATTCCACTACATGTTTCATATCAAACCCGAAGACTACTTTTATGACTACCCAGTTATGGAATAGCGTTTGGTAGTCCCTAAGTAAGTTACTACACATGTAGGAATCCATGATGATCTCAGGTCTAAGGACTTTTCACCAACAATACTTGAGACCAACTAATGACACATTAATTCCCTGTAGTGTCTCAGAGTGGGTCTATCCAATAATATATTCTCTAACACATATTCACGTTTATTGATTTGGTATCTCCATACCATGATATATGAGACATGATCATCAATCAATAAACATGCTGATCTTAGGAACATATTAGTTCCATAGATATGATATATGATCAGGGATCATTTAGAAATAGGTTCATACATAGAGAGTCTCATAAATAAGTCACATACTTATTGATCAATATAAGTTGTCTATTTCATGGAACCAAATAACACTTTATTTATTTATATATAAACATTGACCATAATATCCAACATCTCCATTTTTTGACCGAAAATACTGTGGGGGAGATCCCCACAATCGCGACCAAAAGCGCTTATATTAAAAAAGGATGGGAAAAGAACACTTACATAGAAGGGTTACAGAGAGTATAAGGCCAAAAGAAGCAGATAGAGGACCATGTAACCCTAACCCCTGTGACCCTAAACAAAAAAGAAATCAGCTAAAAGCATCGAGCCAGACATAGAAGGAAGTTTTGACGTCTTCTCTAAACCTATTTGATTGAAGATATCCCTGACTTTTGAAGTTCAACTTCCAAAGCCTCATATTAAAGACTTTGTCATTCCGTAACTTCCATAACTCCCATGCTGCTATAAGAATCTTCTCGGTGAAGAAAGGTATGACGCTTGCATATGGGCTTGAACTAATCTATCCGCGCATGGAAGGCCCATGTTCCATTGGACTTGAATGTTAGCCCAGCACTGGCTAGCAAAGGGACAAGAAAGGAACAGATAATCAATAGTCTCCTCTGCTCCTCTGTCACACATAAAACAGATTGCATTATCCTGCACATTTAGATTTCTTCTTTGGATCATTGACTTCGTATTCAACCTGTCCACGAGGATTAACCAGGCAAAGAATTTAATTCGAGGCGTGCAGCCACATTTCCAAAGCTTGAGAAAGACCGGGTGAGATTCAAAGGTGCTGAAGACATGTTGATAGAATCTTCCCGATGTGTATCGACCGCCCCAAAATGGCGTCCAGCAATCATCAGTCTCGTCCTCATATACCAGGCTTTGCAAGTAGGCTTGAAGCTGTTCTAGCTCTTGAAATGCCTGCTGCAAGAAGGGTAGATAAAAGATGGAATCCAACTCTTCTGCCTGCATAATCACCGCCACTGAGGCATTACTGTTTTTGACAAAAGATGCCAAATGAGGGTAAGTCTTAGAGATATTATTGTTATTCCAGTGATCCTCCTAGAAGCAGATTGTGTCCCCTTTTCGCACTTTGCATCTAGAGACCACTCTGAATATATCGTTCAACTTGAGAATGTCCTTCCACCAGAAGGAACCCATCTCTCTAACGACATGGGGTACTTTGTTAAATAGTATCTATACCATCCAGACTCACCCATGGTACATCTGCTTTATTATAAAATTTGTTTAGTTGCTTCGTCAGCAAGGAATCGTTTTGTAGCCGCAGATTTAGTATCCTGAGTCCCCCTTTTGATTTAGGTTGTTGAACCCTTGGCCAGGCCACCAGATTGCCCCCTTTTCTCTCCCTGTCACTTCTTCTCCAGAGGCATTGCTTTCTTGCTGTCTATATTTTCAATTACACCTTTGGGAATTTTGATTGTGCACATTGCATATGTTGTTATCGGGGTAATGGCTGAGTTTATCAATTCAAGACGACCCGAATAAGAAAGCCATGTTGCACATGCCGACAATTTCCTCTCAATTCTGTCCATCATTGGAGTTAGATCTTCAAGCTTCGGTTTTGTTGTCCCTGTTGGAAGGCCCAGATAAGTGAACGACATTGCACCCACATCACATCCCAAAGTATTAGCCAAAACATTGAGCTTTTCTGTACTGAGGTTAATAGGGTACATGTGGCTTTTCTTGTAAGTAACTTTCAAGCCAGTGGAGACTTCAAAGCTATGTAAGAGAGATTTGAGGAAGAAAAGTTGCTTGGCCTCAGCTTGAATGAACAACATGGTGTCATCTGCATATTGCACAATGGGGTAGTCCTCAAATGGCTGAGGGATCGGCAGATTAAATAATCCTCTTTGTCGAACTTCATTGATAAGGGTTTGAAGAAGATCCGCAGCCAAAACAAACAAGAGTGGTGAAAGGGGATCACCCTGGCGAACCCCCCATTTACAGTGAAAAAATTTCCCTGGCACCCCATTTAGGAGCACAGCCGAAGAACCCGAGGACAATAAAGAAGTGACCCAGAGCACCCACTTCTCGGGGACCCCAAGGGAAGACATGTACTGAATAATCGCTGAGTGCTCGATCGTGTCAAAGGCTTTTTCAAAGTCAAGCTTCAAGATTAAGATCTCTCTCTTTGATTGATGACATTAGTGGATATATTCATAGGACCAAGCTAGGCAGTCTTGAATGGTTCTTGTGCGGATAAAACCATACTGATTCTTGTGTATCATTGAAAGAATCACATTTGAAGCCTATCAGCTAGAATTTTGGTTATAACTTTGAGAGAGATGTTCATCAGAGATATTGGTCGGTAGTCACTAACTGTTTTCGGGTTTTCCTTCTTGGGTATCAAGGTTATGAAGGAGCTGTTTGTAGACCCCCGTTTTTGTAACAGGAATTATTTGTGTTCATAGTACCATTTCCATGGATCAAGTAGTTTGGTACCCACGATTACATTACTGAATCATCAAGTGTGCATGATACATCAATCGCCTTACGCAAATATTACAATATAGTGCCCGAAGGCATTGTCTAGAACATAGGACCAAACGGTTCGGAATACAACCAAAAGCAGAAAATAGATAAGGCAGCGGAGATAAGGCAGCGGCACACCATTGCCACAGGAAACGAATGGAGCTTAGACCTACTGGACACCATCATCCTCCACACCCTCCTGGTAGTACGCGTACGGGTCTTCAGGGTCTTCATCGTCCACATCTGAATGTTTGTGCGTATAGCAAGGGTGAGTACAAACCGTACTCAGCAAGCCACCATAACAACGATGCATATGATAGGGGATAATCAAGGAGGTTGTGGTTCTTTTGCATAAAGCCAATTTTGCAATTCGTTTCACAAGCCTAAGACCTAACACTGATCAAGTTTTAATTCCATAGTTCATTCAATCAGCGACGGTTCTGTCCACCATCCATTGTGATCCCAAGGATAGCTTTCTGCCACTGGCTCGTCATGATTTTCTGGGGTCTACCCCTACTCGTCTTTCGAGAAGTTGATCCACCAGCAGAAAAAAATCATCATGCATGCTCATCCCATTATTTTAAAATTTAGAGTCTAGCCAAGCGAAAAACTTGTCTCGCCACTCCATATCCGCGAGCATGACTATTCGAATAGATTGTTTTACTCACACTGCAGTGGATGTACACTTTACCCGTATTCCACGACTTGCCCAACACATGAGCCGAAGTCCCAACACATGAGACGTGTCACGGCAAAGCCTTTCAATAACCTCACTTTGGCAGTACCCGCTCCATGAACTTGAGCCTTCATGCACTCTAGCCGTACACAGTTTCTAGCAGTGAGAGGAGTTCTCGCGCTCCTGGGAAGGGAAAGTCTCACTCATTCTTTAAGTTGTAATTAAATCAAATTTCAGTCCAATGTTCCACATGTAGGCTTCCCGCCTATTCTCACATTTGAACCACTATGCAGGGGTACCGCCTTCGTTTGGCTATTTACTCCGCTACGTCTATACCCATTCGAGAAGTACGATTGTACTGGCTCATTTCATGTTTATCTCATGGCTCGGTCCTTAACTGACTAGGGACGGCACTTGCCTTTACCGGAATCCACCCAAATCATCCAGCCGCCCCAGCCTAAAACATGTGTTTGGTTTTTTAGTTTTCATCCAAAAACATTTCATCATTGTCATGGAAGTGTGGCGCTCATGTCTCCACATGCCGTATGTCAACCACCTATCCCAGGTAGTTGCCCAAGCATATAGCATTTGATAAATATGAACATGCATGAATCTAAATTAGCAAGGCTAAGCATTGGCGAAGAATGACTTCGAACGCACAATATAATAGGGTACAAAGAATAAACGAGTATTCAATATCAAGGCAGGGCATATAAAAAGCATGGGAGTTCATATGAGTATAGCATGCATATTTGATTTTAAACAAACATAAGTTCGCAAATGGGTTCAACATGCTCAAAGGTAGTGATGACTTGCCTTGCTCGCAACCTTGTTGACCTGGGTCCTCGGCGCACTCAACAACTCCCTCGGACTTACGTGCGAAAGATCCAATTGAATTCTGTTAGAATTCAAATAAAATCCTCAAAATGCCAAATAAATCGCAAAAGCAGCTCCTGAAACTAGACTACGATTTTAGACTAATTTAGGTTCGAGTTTCGACAAAATCCGAGCTAAAACGAGCGAGTTATAATAATTTGAAGTTTTACGATTTTACCGATTTAATTAATTATGAGGTGACATTATTTCAACCTAATTCATTTTAAATTGTAGAAATATTATGGTCGATTATTCAAAAATATAATACAAGAAAAAGAAAAGGTTAATTCAAAATTTATCTCCATATTTTATCGGGCCGACAAACCCTAGGACTAAAATAATCAAATCCGAAAATAATTAACTGAAAGCTCGACACTATTTTTAACTTTGAAATTTAAAATTAAATTTTAGAAAGAAATTCATATGATAAAATCAATATTTATTAACAATTTCGATTATAATTAATTTCTAAATTAAATTTATGCGACAATTAAACTCTTAATATTATTCAATATTTAGCCTATAATTATCCTTAAAATTTTATTCTAGAAAACGTATATTTTTACCCCAAAACTTCCTAAATATTTTCCCAAAAATATTTTTCCCTATTTTATTTTTTCCTCTTTTCTTTTTCTTTCTCTTTTTTCTCCTTCTTTTTCTCTCTTTCCTTTCTTTTTCCCTTCTTCCTTTCCCTCCTCTTCCTTCTTCCTCCTCGTTCTTCTTCCTCTCGCCTCTCCCTCCTCTCCGCTCGGCATGGCGAGCCGGCGGAGGTGGAGTGAATGAAAGGGACGGGGAGGGGAGAGCTCACCGGCACGGCGCGAAGGCAAGGACGGCGATAGCGGCACAAGGCGGCGGCGGCGGTGGCGCTTGGCTCGGCGCGGCCGGTGGCATAGCGGCGACGAGCGGGGAGAAGAGAAGGAGGGAGAGGAGTGGGGGCATGGTGAGGAGGGAGAGGGGGCGCAGGGCTCCATTTATAGGTGGCCGGCAACGATTGGGGGAAGGAGGGTCGGGGGGGGTGGCGCGGGTGGCCGATGCGCCGCGAGCGCGGAGGGAGGACGTGGCGCGGCGTGGCGATGGCGGCACGACGTGCGGCGCGGGCGCGAGGGCGGCGACGACGTGGCGCAAGGGCGGCGTGGGCGGGTCGGCGCGGCGTGTGCGGCGTGTGCGCGCGGAGAGAGGGGGGCTCGGGTCAAGCAGTGCGCCCATGAACAGTGACCTTTTCCCATTTTCGGGTTTTTATTTTTTCCTTTTGCATTTCGCCCATAAAATTTAAAAAATATAATCTTGGCCCCAAATGTAACTTTAATTTAATTTTAAATTTTTAATCATTTCCCAACTTTATTATTATATATATTTAATATCCTTTTTACTTATGATTTATTAATTATTATTTATTTTTTGTATTTTCCAAAAATAAATTTTTATCAACCTTTGCTTTTTTTCCAGTTGTATATTTTTATAATTTTTATTTCTAATATTTATTTTCCAATTTCTTTTTCTTTTAGGGTTTCGAAACCTTCTCGGCTTTTCGTCTTTTAAATAAATAATCTTTTATTTATAACACGCAACAAAACTCGCAAATAAGAGGCAAATAAATACGACAAGATGCAACAATCCAAAAGTTTTTGTAAGCTCCAAATTTTACATTTCAAATTTTATGTCTTCGATTTTTAGGGTGTTACAAACCTACCCCTTAAATAAATCTCGTCCCCGAGATTTCTTACCGGTTGTTGAGTAGGTATGGGTACTCGGTCCTTAGAAACTCTTCGCTCTCCTAGCGGCCTCTCGGATATGGGGGATTACCAGACATTAGGTCAATGATAGATTCTATGTCACAGTCAGGGGGGATTTCGGGTAAATCCTCAGAAAATACATCCGGGTAATCCTGCACTACTGGCATCCCGCACATAGGTAGCATGGTAAATACTCCCGCAGCTCGCTCACATAGCATCGGGTCTCGATCCATGGCCATGTTCATCGGTGATCCCCATGGGGTGGATACACTGACTTCCCTTCGGCCACAGTCTATGACTCCCTTATTCTTAGTCAACCAATCCATTCCTAGTATGATATCAAGAGTTTGTGGCGATAGTACCATAAGGTTCGAAAGAAATATCACGTCTCTAATCCGTATGGGCACATTGATGCAAGCATGGGGTACGGCTATATCTTCCCCAGGTGAGTGTACTAACATGGGTCTCTTAAGTTCTACCCGGTGTAGGTTGTGTTGTTTGCTTATTTGTGATGATATGAACGAATGCATGCTCCGGAATCGAATAATACTTTAACTGGGGAAGAGTTGATAGAAAACATACCCATCAGCACGCTCTGATCTTCCCGTGCCTCTTCGGCACGCACATGGTTCACTTGTTCGCGACGGAATCCGGTAGCAGACTCATTGGGTTGCAGCGTCCTGAACAAAATGTGTCCAGCAGCAGGGGTAGTAGTATTCCCATGTATAGCCGTTGCATTGGCACCGGTACGAATAAGGGTGCTGCATGGCTTAGGGCAATTGTTGGCGTAGTGCCCAAATTCTCCACAGTTGAAGCAGTTCACATTATTCTTTCCAGGAGCGGCCAGGGTCGGTGTCGAGTACGGAACTGGGTTGTAGTCGGCCTGCTGACATTGCTCGGTGCAATAGGATGGCTGGGTGCCACGACGGTTGGCTTCCATCCTGATGGGGTTGCTATCTTAGGACGCTGAGACGCTCCCTAAAGTGGGTGGGCCATAGCGAGTCTCCTCTTGCGGTTGTTTTCCACCGTCCTCTGATCATGCTCCAGTCTCACAACCTTGTTGATTAGACTCTGGAAGTTGGTATGAGCTTGTCCAATCATAGGCCCTCGCAATTCATCGTTCAGTCCCTCGATGAACTTGTCGATCTTCTCTTCTTCATCCGCTAAATCACCAGTTGCATAGCGGGCAAGCTGGGTGAACCGGTTTAGGTATTCTTGCACAGTGGTGTTCCCTTGTTGCAGCCTCTTGAATTCATTCTTCTTCATACGCATCAGTGCCGCAGGCACGAAGTTCTCGCGAAAGGCGACGGTGAATTCCTCCCACGTTGGTTCCGCAGCATCCTCTGCTCAAATTTCCTTATAGGTATCCCACCAGTCATTGGCGGGTCCTTCCAGTTGGTTTGCGGCAAAGATCACTTTGTCGGCTTTGCACACACGCACAAGGGTCAGCTTTTTCTCTATGACCCGCAACCAATCCTCCGCATCCATGGGTTCCTCTGCCGTAGCAAAGGTGGGTGGCTTGGCTCTCATAAACTCGCCAAGGCTTGAGCTTCCGCGGCCTCCTTGATTGTTGGCGATGGCCTGCAATAGCTGGGTTTGTACGACCATGACCTTAGCTAAAGTGTGGGGTTAGGCTCTGGTGGGTTCTCATTGGCGACCGATGCTCGACGTCGGGGAACCATCTGTAGAACGTAGATGAGTAAGAGACTTGACCTACTAAGGTCTCGATCCTATTCATTTTATTTTGGGTTGGTTAAGGTGATCTTTTATGGGGCAAGCATGGTGGAATAAACTCATTCATAACACAACCACAGAACATTACATAGGTCCTTAGTTAATAATCAATAGCAGATATAACAGACTGCACATACGCAGTCCCACACAACACAATGCAAAAGCTAACATCGAACTACCGCCATCAACTACTAAGGGGGAAAGGGTGTGGTCCTTGCTGTCCAAAACCATCCAAAGCAAGACCAACGCCGGTGCAAACCTCTCGTCTAGTCGTCCAGCCAACCATAGGAACCGGGTGCAGGAAGTGGGTGGTCCCTGGCAGATGCGAATCGAAGTCCCGACGGCTCAGAAGTGGTCGCCTCAGAGTCAGTCTTGGGCTTCTTGCCCCTGGGTCGGGTGCTCTTGCGGGCAGTCCTGCAAGTGATGGGTCCTCCCGCAAAGGTGTTGCGGTGAGCAGGAGCCTCTTCATCCGACGGATCTATGATGCTGGGCTCTCTCTCGACCTCCTCGAGATCTTACTCAGTCTCTGGGTTGGTGTCGATCTGGATCGGGATCTCCACTCCGGAACTAGGCTCGGATGGAATAGTTGTGGCTATCGGTGTGGGCTCTGATTGTGCAGCAGCAGGCTGTGTCACAGTAGGATCCACCAGGTAGGGTCCGGACTCTGTGCTCAATACGTCCTCCTCTTCCAGTAACGCGTGGAAAGTCGCTAGGCATGACGGAGTGAGGAAGTAGTAGTGGTCGCGGGCCGATGCAGGGGGTGGTGGTGGTGCGACGGAAGTAGAGGCAGTCGCAGTGGTAACTGAGACTGTATGGAGCTGCTCCTCCAGCTGACTGACTTGCCTCTGGCTCTTCCTCAGCTGTTCCTCAAGGGTGAACATGGCCTCACCATGGGCGACGTATCGGTCTGAGAGCTGATCATACTGTGTGCTGGTAGACTGGAGCTAGGCCTTCAGCGAGTCGACCTTGCAGCCACAGGCGTGGTGCTCCTCCTTGAGCTCGCTCATGCGTCTCTGCTGCTCGTCGATCTCCAGTAGTGCCTCCTCATAGCAGTCGTCTGCGGCCTCAGCCCACCGGGACAGACGGGTCACCATGGGATTGTAGCAGCGTGGGGTAGCCTCCATAGTGCAGACGGAGTTGCCCTCCTCCCGATACGGGTGATGCGCAAACTTAGTCCTTGTCAACTCAGCCCTATAGATGGCGTTAAGACGTAGGAATGCCTCACGGGCGGAGTCCTGAAGTGCAGCCTCCACCGAGTCACGCCGGTAGCACATCCTGAAGCAGAACTGTGGCTCGCTACCAACGTGGGGCTCGATCGCTATGGTAGCCTCCCACTCGGGATGGTCTCTGGTACCGAACCTCCTGCTCCCGTAAGTGGGTAACTCCGGGTATCTCACGCACCACATCAGTTGCCAAAGCTGTGAAACGTATGTTTCGATCTGACTTTGTCCCAACATCTGTTTTTAGAACAACCAGAGTTAGAGAGAAGTGGGAGTAAAATAAGTTTTGTAGAGAGACAAGGGGACAAGAGTATAAGGGAAAACACATTTTGTTTTGTAGACATAATGTTTTTATTTTTAAAATAATCCTAGATGGGGATTTCTCCCTTTAGCCAACTATAAAGGGGGTAGGGCGCCATTGGTCTTATCCTATAGTTGCACGCTCTGATACCAACTCTATAGACCCCCGTTTTTGTAACAGGAATCATTCGTCTTCATAGTACCATTTCGCTAGATAGAGTAGTTTGGTACCCACGATTACATTACTGAATCATCAAGTGTGCACGATACATCAAGTGGTAATTCCACAGTTCATTCAATCAGCGACAGTTCTGTTCACCATCCATTGTGATCCCAAGGATAGCTTCCCACCACTGGCTCGTCATGATTTTCTGGGGTCTACCCCTTCTCGTCTTTCGAGAAGAGTACAAACCAGCACATAAAAATCATCATGCATGCCAATCCCATCATTTTAAAATGTAGAGTCTAGCCAAGCGAAAAACTTGTCCAGCCACTCCATATCCACGAGCACGGCTATTCGAATAGATTGTTTTACTCACACTGTAGTAGACATATACTTTACCCATATTCCATGACTTGCCCAACACATGAGCCGAAGTCGCAACACATGAGACGTGTCACGGCAAAGCCTTTCAATAACCTCACTTTGGCAGTACCCGCTCCATGAACTTGAGCACTAATGCACTCTAGCCGTACACTGTTTCTAGCAGTGAGAGGAGTTCTGACGCTCCTGGGAAGGGAAAGTCTCACTCATTCTTTAAGTTGTAATTAAATCAAATTTCAGTCCAATGTTCCACCTGTAGGCTTCCCGCCTATTCTCACATTTGAACCACTATGAAGGGGTACCGCCTCCGTTCGCCTATTTACTCCGCTAGGTCTATACCCATTCGAGAAGTATGGTTGTACTGGCTCATTTCATGTTTATCTCATGGCTCGGTCCTTAATTGACCAGGGACGACACTTGCCTTTACCGGAATCCACCGAAATCATCCAGCCGTCCCAGTCTAAAACATGTGTTTGGTTTTTAGTTTTCATCCAAAACATTTCATCATTGTCATGGAAGTGTGGCGCTCATGTCTCCACATGCCGTATGTCAACCACCTATCCCAAGGTAGTTGCCCAAGCATATAGCATTTGATAAATATGAACATGCATGAATCTAAATTAGCAAGGCTAAGCATTGGCGAAGAATGACTTCGAACACACAATATAATAGGGTACAAAGAATAAACGAGTATTCAATATCAAGGCAGGGCATATAACAAGCATGGGAGTTCATATGTGTATAGCATGCATATTTGATTTTAAACAAACATAAGTTCGCAAATGGGTTCTCGGCGCCTTGCTCGCAACCTTGTTGACCTGGGTCCTCGGCACACTCAACAGCTCCCTCGGACTTACGTGCGAAAGATCCTATTGAATTCGATTAGAATTCAAATAAAATCCTCAAAATACCAAATAAATCGCAAAAGCGACTCCTGAAACTAGACTACGATTTTAGACTAATTTAGGTTCGAGTTTTGACAAAATCCGAGCTAAAACGAGCGAGTTATAATAATTTGAAGTTTTGCGATTTTACCGATTTAATTAATTATGAGGTGACATTATTTCAAGCTAATTTATTTTAAATTGTAGAAATATTATGGTTGACAATTCGAAAATATAATACAAGGAAAAGAAATGGTTAATTCAAAATTTATCTCCAAATTTTATCGGACCGACAAACCCTAGGAGTAAAATAATCGAATCCAAAAATAATTAACCTTAAAGCTCGACACTATTTTTAACTTTGAAATTTAAATTTAAATTTAAATTTTTGGAAAGAAATTCATATGATAAAATCAATATTTATTAACAATTTAGATTATAATTAATTTCTAAATTAAATTTATGCGATAATTAAACTCTTAATATTATTCAATATTTAGCCAATAATTATCCTTAAAATTTTATTCCAAAGAAAGTATATTTTTACCCCAAAACTTCCTAAATATTTTCCCAAAAATATGTTTCCCTATTTTATGTTTTTCTTCTTTTATTTTTCTTTCTCTTTTTTCTCCTTCTTTTTTTCTCTCCTTCCTTTCTTTTTCCCCATCTTCCTTTCCCTCCTCTTCCTTCTTCCTCCTCCTTCCTTTCCCTCCTCTTCCTTCTTCCTCCTCGTTCTTCTTCCTCTCTGCCTCTCCCTCCTTCTCACGCTCGGCATGGCAGCCGCTCGGCAGCGTGAATGAAAGGGGACGAGGAGAGGAGAAGCTCACGCACGGCGCGGACGCGAGGATGGCGGCAGCGACACAAGGCGGCGGGGCCGGCGGTGGCGCTTCGGCTCGGCGCGGCCGATGGTGCATCGGTGACGCGCGGGGAGAGAGGAGGAAGGAGAGGAGTGGGGGCGTGGTGAGGAGGGAGAGAGGGCGCTGGGCTCCATTTATAGGCGGTCGGCGGCGAGGGGAAGGGGGTCGGGGAGGGCGGCGCGGGTGGCCGACGCGTGGCGAGCACGGAGGGGCGGGCGCGGCGTGCGTGGCGATGGCGGCGCGACGGCGGCGTAGGGCGCGAGGGCAGCGACGGCGCGGTGTGTGCGATGTGCGCGGCGCACGGGCGGCACGGCGCGAGGCACGTCGCGCGCGGCGAGAGCGGGGGCCGGGTCGAGCAGTGGCGCCCATGAATAGTGACCTTTTCCCATTTTCGATTTTATTTTTTTCCTTTTGCATTTCACCCATAAAATTAAAAATATAATCTTGGCCCCAAATATAACTTTAATTTAATTTTAAATTTTTAATCTTTTCCCAACTTTATTATATATATAATATCTTTTTACTTATGATTTATTAATTATTATTTTTTGTATTTTCCAAAAATAAAGTTTTATCAACCTTAGCTTTTTTCCAATTGTATATTTTTATAATTTTGATTTCTAATATTCATTTTCCAATTTCTTTTTCTTTTAGGGTTTTGAAACCTTCTCGGCTTTTCGGTCTTTTAAATAAATAATCTTTTATTTGTAACACGCAACAAAACTCGCAAAATAAGAGGCAAATAAATACGACAAGATGCAACAATCCAAAAGTTTTTGTAAGCTCCGAATTATATATTTCAAATTTTATGTCTTTGATTTTTAGGGTGTTACACTGTTAATTGGTCCAAGGTCAATTGTGCGATCCTGGAAAAGCTTCACATAGAGAATAAAAATCCGCCCTAATCAGATGCCAGCATATCTTCATGAAAAGCCCATTAAAGCCACCGGTCCAGGAGCCTTGTCATTGGGCATTCTTTTAATGACAACATCAATTTGTTACTGAGTTATCGGATCTTAAAGGTGGCTCAGATTTTGTACCAGCGAAATCAAGGCTGGTAGATCAAAAAGGATGGTCGGGTTTGAGGAGGTACCCATACGATCTCTGAAGGCATTCCAGATAATGCCTGCCTTTCCAGCATGATCTTGTATCCAAACTCCGTCTTCGTTTTTTTACTTGAGCTATTGAGTTTCTGCGGTATGCAATGGTTGCCATCCCATGAAAATACTTGGTGCACTCATCTCCAAGCTTGACTTTGTTTATTTTGTGCCTGTTTTGCCAGTATAAATTTTTGTAATGAAGCCAGATCTGGAGCTGTTTTTTACTAGTATTCTCATATTGAATTCAGGATTATGGAGTCCCCTTCTATCCTCAAGGAGATCCATGTGCTTAATGACAGTGTTGCAGTTTTTGATCATAACTGTTAAGTTGGAGATGCCTCTGCTCCATCTGTTGAGGATTGCTCTCAGCACTTTGAATTTTTTTTGAGATATTCTTCGTTGCATCAGGTATATTTGGAGTGGAAGCCCAACATTCCGAGACCGTTTCTAGGAAATCAGCTTGCTCAGCCCAGAAGTTCTCAAAGCGAAAGATATTGGCTTTGGGGATGGAAGAGCCAATAGAAATTTTACAGGGGACATGGTTGGAGGTAATCTTTGCTAGCAGTGTCACTGAAGTATTCGGATAATCAATTGTCCAGTTGATGGAGGTGAAGAACCAATCTAGCTGTTCAAGCAAAAGGATTCAACTGCATATTGCTCCAAGTAAAAGCCCTGCCTTTTAAAGGCAGTTCAATGAGGCCAATATGCCCAATAGCGTCATTAAAGATAAGAGTGTCCTGAATGTTTCCACCCGGCCTGTTTCTGTTGCTTATTGACATGTAAAAATTAAAGTCTCCGAGAAAGATCCAGTTGTCTAAGGGTTGGATATCATGACTTCTGAACCAAGCTATAAATTCACTTCGGGCTGGTTCCTCACACGAACCATAGATATTCGTTAATTTCCAGGAGTCCTGACTATGAGCGGACTTGAAGTTGACTGAAATACCAAAACTTTGTTTGTCTAAGACCTGACCCGAGTGGATACTGCTATTCCACAAAACCAGAATACCTCCTGAAGCCCCAATTGAGGGAACAAAATCAAACGCATCAAAATGCCGAGGGGCCAGATTTCGGATGAAGCATCTATCAAAGTTTTCCTTCTTAGTTTCCTACAGGCAGACGACCACACAAGCACTTTCCTCTATCTTATTTCTGATTGATTCCCATTTAACAAAAGCATTGAGTCCACGCACGTTCCAACAGAGGATAGCCCAGTCCCGATTTAACATGATAAACAGGGGTTGAAGAACAAGAGATCCCGAGCATGGCTAGACAGCTCAGGTCAGACACCAAAGGAAGGAGGCCAAAAAGAGGATAAGACCCCAATCAGGTGGCATGTTACGAATAAGGCAAGTGAGGATATCATGCCTAGCCAACAACCAAACAACAGAGAAAGCCAAGTAGGCTGAACAATCCTGCATGACCATAGAATAAAGGATAGGGCCCGCATCCAAGCAGCCATAATTACAGACCAAATTGTTTAAAACACAGCATAACCAATAGCAAAAGATACTAGAGTTCCAGTCACAACAGCAAGGGATGTAAAGCACACTATAGATCTTGCTCATCATCATTGGCATTGGATGTTTGCAGGAGGACATCTTCAGTGAGTTCACTAGGAGACACACCACAATCGATTCCACAGCCCTGAAGCACCAACAACTGCACCGACCCCTCCTTGCATGTTTCCTCATCAATCTGGACCACCGTAATCCTTCTTTTTTTGGTGGGATTGGCATCCAATTTAACTGCTGGGAAAAAGAAACCTTGTAGATTAGTATTTCTCCTGGAACTTCTTCTGACCGAACTTTGCACTAGAGGAATTTAATTGCTGACAAAAGATATTGAAGAAGGGAGGGCAAGAGTTGATTTACCAACATAAGATTTGTTCTTGGTGCCCCGCGAGGTAGATGGGCTCGTATCCACTAAGGGGAGAGGTGCAGTTATCGGCATCTTCCCGCAGGCTTCCCTGATGGATTGTTGGACAGCAGGCCAAAGCTGCAGCGCAATAGCATCTGTGACTGGTTTCCAGGGCACAATCTCCACCCCACTGGCCTGTGTGACCTTCTGCTCAGAGACATCAATCCGAATTGGGAGGAAAGAAATCAGGGCCGGCGGCAGGACCACACTAGGGATGTCCTTTCTTCCATAAAAACAAATGTTGGCGCATCTGGCTCTAGCAGCTTTAAAGCGATCTTGCTCTTCATTTAAGGAGGAAGAGTTGGCCTCACTTGAGGAGGAACTATCCCTATCTGCATTCAAGGCCCTCATTAAATCCTCTATCGGTATGTCAGGGCCATGGATTCGGAGGTATTCCATGGATGAGCCATCAGAATCAACATCAAGATAGTGCTGCAGCACATGTGGATGCTCAGGAATATGAGGTTCCCAGGCTGACCAATCATTCTCCTGCGCCTCTACCTCCATGTCACCGACACCCTCATTCTCCTGTTGCTGTTGTTTCTCCTGGTGCTGTTCCCCCTAGCCTATCAGATGCTGATGACCTTGTAGAGGCTGTTGCTACTGGTGCTGTTGGTGCCCTTGCAGTGGATGGCCAGCCAAGAGATCAAGATGTTCGGCCACATGCATCTGCTCATGTTGCCAGTTCGTTTCTTGCTGCAAGTCGTTGGCGGGCAGGAGTGGCCCTTGTTCCGGGTGAGGGATCCCATCCTGTGGTATCGGATCCTCATCAGCAGGAAACTGGTCCGAGAACTGACCACACCGGTACCGACCAGGATCTACCAAGGCCATCAATCATTGAGCCACCAGAAACAACAATGCTTCTTGGGACCCTCTAAGGAGTTAGAATCAGGGTACGAAGTAGGATCCTGGACCGATTGACACCCCTGTACCATTCCAGAACTCTACCAAAAGAAGAAATCGCTGCTTTGATATAGAGATCAGACTGGTAATCAAGCGAAAAAGCCAAGAACATGACCCAGCAGATTCTTGAGTAGGTGCAGGATCTAAAGTTGATTCCCTCATCATGCATTATCACCATGATAGCGTTCTCATCACCTTGCGGAAGGGGAGTTGTGGACTAGCCACTCCTGTTGCACTGCTGAACGGAGCCTGATCAACCCTAGGCCGAGGGGGGACAGGTGAGCATCCACAATGTTGACATGCTGATCTTGCTCAACAAATTGACAGACAGCATTGAGAGTAGGCCTCAGAAGTTCATCTTGCTGCGGCATCTGCTAAAGGGAGACAATGGCGAACTCTTCATGCCCTCTTGGTGGTTCTCCTCCCAAAGCCACTCTTCCTCGTGCCGGGCGCACCCATCCATGAGCAATCTACAGGTCTCCAGTGAGGAATGGCCGCGGATTAACCGGGAAGTTGGCCATGACAAAAGAGGTGGAGGAAGGAGTGACGTCGGTCAAAGTATGAGGGTAGTTTTCCTTTTGGGAGTTGAAGGCAGAAGACGGAGGAGGGAGACGATGAAAGTGGGAGTGATGCGGAGAAAGGGGAAGACGAACCGAGGGTTCCCGTCCGTTGGTAGAGCAGTGAAGGATTCAGAGATCGTGGACATCAGTTTGTTTCCCCGGATTAGACTTTAGGGCCCAAAAGATACAAGGCTTGGTACGAGTCCAACCAGACCGAGTAAGAGCCTTACAAACTTTCGGTTACCACACGAAGTGAGGAGCACATCCAGGGCGTGACATGCAACGTTTAGAGGTGTGTCCAAGTTTTGAACAGCGGTGGCAACGGGTTTTCCCCGGGCAGTTAATGCTGAAGTGATCTGCAGTGCGACAGGAGGAACAAAGCCCGGAAAAAATGATTTGGCAGTTGGAACTTGGGCCAGGGAAGATTTCATTGCTATTGAACTGGCGTTGCACGCAACGCCTTGAATGCGCGTACGGCTTTGAAAATCATTAGACTTTTTTAAGCATGATCTAAGAACAGAGCCATTGATTTGAATTTTGCTCATAGCATAGGAACTGATCAAAGAAGAACCACGAAAGAACAATTTCCCGGGAACCAACGAGTGATCAACATTGAGCGGAACCGAAAAGGCCCCAAAAGAGATAGACCTTTGCTGAGCAGACTTTTTGAGTGGGGAAAGAACCAAGTTCTTAACAAACGACACTCTCTTAGGATTTTTGGAAGCTTTTCCTTCTGTTTCTTTTGGAGATGACCTCCGTCCATCCTTTTCCTGCTCTTTCTCCCAAAGAAGTTTTTCCCGCTCCCAATGAGGGGTGTCGTTGTTCCACAGATGAAAATAACAATCGAAGAGCTCAGTGGTAATACGGCGAAGCTTGTACATGTGAAAACCAACTTGCCTAGAGAAAACCGAGAACTGAAAATGGTTGCTGCTGAGAAACATCACATGAAAATCAGAGGCCTTGCCACCCAAGCAAGACTGAAGAGCCAAAGCAACTGAATCTTTGGAGAGACGGAAGAGAAAGCGATGAAAGGTGACCAGCAAGAAGAAAGAACCAGCAGGGGATGACGAGGGGTGATGAACAGGAGATTTGTAGAGTTCACACACCTCTTTCTGAAATGACAGACCTCGACTAAAATTGAGTCTGTCTAGGAGATCGGAGGAAGCCATGAAGTGGACCGAGAAAGCTGCCCAGAGATCAGCATCTTCCTCGACGAGGTTGTTGCGGTGGTGGTGGGGGAGGAAGCCTGAGCGAGCTGTCGCCATTTGTCAGAAAGCAGGAAGCCATGAAGTGGACCGAGAAAGCTGCCTAGAGATCAACATCTTCCCTGATGAGGTTGTTGTGGTGGTGGTGGGGGAGGAAGCCTGAGCAAGCTGTTTTGATGTGATATGTTCCAACATCTCTATGTTGCTTGTAGGGCATATCACTAACAGTCTCTCACTTGCACTAGAGTCAATCATATAAGTATCTAATACCCATTGCTCTAGTGTCCACCTCATGTTTTGGCTGAGGGAGAGGCTTGGTCAGCGGATCAGCAATATTTAGATCCATGTGCACTTTGCATATCTCTACATCACCTCTGTCCACTATCTCGCGGATGATATGATATCGCCGAAGAATGTGTTTGGACTTCTGACGTGACCTAGGCTCCTTAGCCTGCGCAATGGCTCCACTGTTGTCACAATAGAGGGACATTGGACCAGTAGCACTAGTCACACACCCAGCTCAGTGTCCTGCTTGGAACTCTTCCAGCTAACTGTGCCTCCATTCAGACAGAATATGAACCCAGATTATGATCTATAGTCATCTTTGTTTGTTCGGAAGCTAGCATCGGTGTAACCACTTACAACGAGCTCTTCTTCGCCTCCATAGACTAGGAACATATCCTTAGTTCTTCTCAAGTACTTAAGGATATTCTTTACGGCTATCCAGTGACCTTCACCTGGATCCGATTGGTACCTACTCGTAGCACTCAAAGCGTATGAGACATCTGGACGTGTACAAAGCATAGCATACATGATGGATCCAATAGCCAAAGCATATGAAACCATATTCATCTTACTCCGCTCATCAGGTGTCCTAGGACACTGATTCTTGCTGAGATTAATGCCATGCGACATTGACAAGAAACCTTTCTTGGAATCATACATGTTGAACCGATTCAACACTTTGTCAATGTATGTATTTTGGCTTAATCCAATTAGCCTCTTAGATCTATCTCTATAGATCCTTATGCCCAGTATGTATGCTGCCTCCCCTAAGTCCTTCATGGAGAAACTATTTTTCAATAAAGACTTGACGGATTCTAGCATAGGGATATCATTTCCAATCAATAGTATGTCATCCACATATAAGATTATAAACACAATTGTGCTCCCACTGACCTTCTTGTAAACACAGGCCTCCTCTTCATTTTTGATGAAACCAAACCCTTTGATTACCTCATCAAAATGAATATTCCAACTCTGAGATGCTTGGTTCAATGCATAAATGGATTTCTGTAGCTTGTATATCTTTTCAGGCGATTGTGGATCGACAAAACCTTCAGGTTGTATCATATACACATCCTCGCTTAGGTTTCCATTTAGGAAAGTCGTTTTGACATCTATTTGCCATATCTCAAAATCGAAATATGCAGCAATCGTTAGAATAATCCGAATATACTTTAGCATTGCAACAGGCGAGAAAGTTTCATCATAATCAACACCTTGAATCTATTTAAAACCTTTCGCCACCAATCGCGCCTTATAGATATGAACATTCCATCCATGTCTGCCTTTTTATTAAAAACCCATTTGCACTCAATGGTTTTGACACAATCAAGTGGATCAACCAAGTTCTAATCTTGATTATCATACATGGATTCTATTTCGGATTTCATGGCTCGAAGCCATTTGTTGGAATCTGGTCCCACCATCACTTCCGCATAGGTCTTAGGTTCATCATTGTCTAACAACAATATATCACATTGTTCCTCACATGTGTACCTTACAGGCACACGACGTGATCTTTCGGACCTCCGTGGGACTGGTGTATCTACAACAAGTGGTACACCATCTTGTTCCTCCTGTTGTGGTGTAGTGGTGGCCGAAACACTTTCCGTTGTTTCTTGAATTTCTTCAAGATGCACCGTGCTCCCACTAACCCTTCTTGAAAGAAACTTTTTCTCCAAGAAAACACCATCTCGAGCGACAAACGCTTTGCCTTGTTCCTAGTTATAAAAATAATATCCTTTTGTTTCATTAGGATACTGTTAGTGATATGCCCTAGAGGCAACATGGAGATGTTGGATATCACGTCAATGTTTATGTATTTATGAATAAAGTGTTATTCAGTTCCATGAAATAGACATCTTGTATTGATCAATAAGTACGTGACTTATTTATGAGACTCTTTATGTATGAATCTATTTCTAAACGATCCCTGATCATATGTCATATTGTTGGAACAAATATGATTCTAAGATCGGCATGTTTATTGATTGATGATCATGTCTCATAGATCATGGGTATGAAGATACCAAATCAATAAACATGGACATATGTGTTGGAGAACACATTGTTGGATAGACCCACCATGAGACACTACGGGAATTAATGTGCCATTAGTTGGTCTCGGGTAGTGTTGGTACAAAGTCCTTAGACTGAGATCACCATGGATTCCAACATGTGTAGTAGCCTACTTTGGGACTACCAAACGCTATTCCGTGAATGGGTAGTTATAAAGGTAGTTTTCGGGTTTGCTATGAAACATGGAGTGGGATGTGAGTGATCAAGATGGAATTTGCCCCTCCTTTGGAGAGATATCTCTGGGCCCCTCGAGGTAATGGATTATGGAAATGCATGGCCATGCTAAGTTGATTGAGGAGTCAATCAACGGACGGATAATCCAATACGGTTCGAGTGAATGGTTAAGCTATTGAAGGGATGGCACACATCTTGCCTATAGCTTAACTGGTATCGTGAGGCAAAGGGATTTGTGTACACATTACAGGTTCAGAGCCGATATTATTCTTGTATACTATGGTGTCAATATGTGCTGCTAGGTGCCGCTGTTGACGGGTCGGCTGAGTTGGACTCGAGCCGACGATCGGCTAAGTTAGACTATAGCCGAAACCAAGTATACTGAACCTACGGGGTCGCACGCTTAAGGGGATAAGAACGAGGCATTCGAGTTGGACTCGGATACGGCTCGATCGGATAGGGATCCGATCGGATAGAGTCCTATGGGCTTACGACGTATGGGCAGCCAACTCTGTGAGATTCGGATAGGATCCGATTTAAAATAGAGTCCTAATCGGCCACTAGTCCCAGTCGGCCAACTCTATATAAAGGAGGGAGGGGTGGAGAGCTGCGACACGTCAATTGCATCGCGTGCAACGAAGTCGCCGAGATCAATCTCCACGAAACCCTCCCCACTTTCGAGCCAAACCCTAGCCTTGCATCGCGTGCTAGCACACGGGTGTACGGCGTTCGTCCCCGGACGTGTGGATACCGGTAGAGGCGCTGCTACGTTGCGCGCTCTTGATCGGCCGGATCGGGCGCAATCGGAGCGATCGGCGTGGTGGAATCGGCTGCGGTCGGACGCATCGGAGCGAGGCGTGAACGCGGCCGGACGACTCGAATCGGCTGATTGGCGAATTGGCTGTCTCCGGGAATCGGCTACACTGTTCCGGATCGGATTGCCCTGATTGGCTATTCCGCTGCACTCTACTCCAATCGGTAACGATCTATCGACCCTTACTTGCAAGTGTTCTGGTTTGCGCGGTTAAAAGTTTTGTTTTCGGCTAGCGTAGCCTCCGCGTAATCCTTCAGATACCCCACAAAGAAGCATTTGTCAGATTTGGGTGTAAGCTTGTCGGATTGTAAACGCTTTACGTAAGCTTCACATCCCTAAATTTTAAGAGAAGACAATTTAGGGGGTTGCCCTGTCCATATCTCATATGGTGTCTTTTCCACTGACTTAGATGAAACTATAGTGTGAACGCAGCTGTTTCAAGATCATATCCCCAGAAGAATAGTGGAAGATCACATTGGCTCATCATGGACCACACCATGTCCAACAAGGTGTGATTTCTCCGTTCGGACACCCCGTTCCATTGAGGAGTTCCTGACGGTCTGATCGCAGAAACTTAATTGGTTTCCCTAAAGATTCTGTACTTCATTCTGGAATTCTTTGAACTTTTCAAATGATTCGGACTTATGCCTCATTAAGTAAATATAACCATATCTACTAAAGTCATCGGTAAAGGTAATGAAGTACTGAAAACCACCTTTGGCCGTTGAGCTCATTGGTCACATACATCAGTATGTACGAGTGCCAACAAGTCACTTGCTCTTTCACTGTGACCCGTGAAAGGCGTCTTTGTCATCTTACCAAGTAAACAAGACTCACATGTCTCAAATGATTCAAAATCAAAAGACTGAAGCAAACCATCTTTATGGAGCTTCTCCATGCATTTCCCATTTATATGGCCTAGGCGTCAATGCCAAATAAATGTGAGGTTTATATCATTTGGGAGTTGTCTCTTTGTATTGATGTTATAGATGGGAGAAGCTTCAAGATCCAAAACGTATAATTCATTCACCAATGGAGTATGAAAATAGAACATATCTCTAAAGATAAATTGAACAATCATTGTCCACTAATCTAAAATCATATCCTTTCGCTTGCAAACATGAAGCAGAAATTATGTTTTGACATAGAGTTGAAACACAATAACAATTATTTAATACCAAAACTAATCCTGAAGGTAAATGAAGTGGCATAGTGCCAACAGCAACTGTAGCAACCCTTGCTCCATTGCCGCCGCGCAGGTTCACCTCGCCCCTTCTCAAGCTTCTACTTCTTCTCATTCCCTGCAACGACTTGCAAATATGAGCTACTAATTCGGTATCAAATACCCAAAAGTCAGTAGATGAAGTACCAAGATTGATTTCTATAACATTAATACCTGAAGCAGAAGTCTCACTTTGCTTCCTTTTGAGATCCTCCAAGTACTTCTTGTAGTTCCTCTTCCAGTGACCTGCCTCCTTGCAATAAAAGCAAACAGCATCTGCCGTCGCCGACCCCTTCTTACCTTTCTTTGCTTTGGAAGCACTCGCGATCTCATCAGGAGTTAACTTCCTTTTGGTGCAAAGTTTCTTGACAGGGGGTTTGCGCTTGGCTTTCTGCATTATCATCACATGATGATCGTTTTTCTTGATACTCTCCTCAGCAGTCTTTAGCATCCCATGCAATTCGGCCAAGGATTTAAGCATGTTGTTCATGTGATAATTTAGTATGAATGGCTCAAAGCTCGGAGGGAGCGACGGGAGAATCACGTCTATAGCCAACTCTTGGCTAAGAGGAAAACCTAGTTTCTCAAGACTGTCAATGTAGCCAATCATCTTTATCACATGCAGACTGACGGGATTCCCCTCTACAAGCTTGCACGCAAACAAGGACTTTGAAGTGTTAAACCTCTTGGCCCTAGCTTGGTTCTCAAACATGCCACATAGACCCTCAATAATACTGTGAGCATCACTGCTCTCGTATTGCTTCTGAAGCTCCGATGACATTGTGGCAAGCATGAGACAGCTTATATCTAGGGAATCATTAGTGTAACATAAGCCCTCCGTGCAGCAGCATTAGCATTATCAGGCAAATCATCAGGGAGGAAAATTGGGCCCTTGGCCTGATATTCGGCAACCCTGGAATCGACCACGT
This sequence comes from Oryza australiensis, assembly GCA_019925245.2. NCBI lineage: Eukaryota > Viridiplantae > Streptophyta > Magnoliopsida > Poales > Poaceae > Oryza > Oryza australiensis. The sequence continues at coordinate 4,293,464 of JAIFGZ020000436.1, forward strand.
CCTTGATCATGTTATTGAGGGTGTTGACAAGGATGCCCGATTGGTTGATGAGCGCATGATGCATGGCGTTGTCAATCCGGTCTTGCAGATTGTTGAGTTTCGGGTTCTCCTCCTGCTTGACATCCTGATTCTTGGCAGATTTGTTAGAACTTGCTTCGGGCTTGTCATCCCATGATAACTTTATCTTGTACCTTTGGACAACGGTGCCTGACCGAGTTTGGACGAGGGAATGCAGATACTGGTTCTGCAACTTGTTCATCAGCTCCTCCACCTCACCCTTTTGCTCAGGCATCAATTTGTCCATAGTAATCAGAATGATGTTTTCCTGGTCGATCTCAGAAGTCTTGATGTCGACCATTTTGTCTGACTTGCACTCTGTCCCCCCGGGCGTGCCAAAGAAGCGTGTTAATCCCAAATCGTACCGGAGTTGACTTGGAAAACCGCTCACTTGTCACGCCCAGAAATTCATACCAGAATTTCTGCAGCTAATTTGTGCATTACATCCTCGTCCAGGAATCAGCCGAGGTACACAAATCGACGTTATTGATAATACAGAATCCTCGTCTTGGAAACAATATAAAAGAGTTACACAAATGCAGCGGAAAGGAAAAAAACTGACTTAAGCTAAACTTGACGCAAGCGAAGCGGAACACCAACTCCACAGCTAAACCTTGACGAGAACAAGCCTACACCTCCTCGGAGACCTCGCTCTCAACCTCGCACTTGAAGGGGAAAAGAAGCAAGACCGAGTACAACCACCGTACTCAACAAGTCACAGAAAAGGGGACATGATGCAAGATAAATAACAAGGAAAGGTCAAGGGATCAATTTGCATAAACAGCGTTTGCGGTATATAATAATAATATTTGAAGAAGTAAAACAAGTAGTAATATTTAAGCGGTATTAAATAAACACCGTCCAACGCTCAAACCACGTTGACACGGGCCCATCCATCCACTGCACTAGTCATGCTTCAACATTTCATTCAAATAAAATAAATGAGACTAATCAAGGTGAATCGGTCGATCGCCCGTAACCGTGGGCACGGCTATTCGAATAGTTTTTACTCGATCGAGGTGTACAAGCTGTACCCACAAGACACAATCCCACAACACGTTACCGTGCGCCGGTGCCCCACCACGGTGCCCGGAAAGGAATTGTGACGGGACCCTTCACATAACCCCCTCTAATCAATCGTACCACACCAAGGTTTCGCCCCCATTCCCATCGGGCAATGGGCAGCCCCTCTAGTGCCGCGGTGAATCCGAAAGCTGATCAACCCTTAAAACCGGGCCGACCCAACTCCATCACGCCCACCCTCTCGGGATACGTTAACTAGAGACGGCTACGCTACGGACCACCATTACCCATGCGGCTTGTGGTATGCACGACATTTCTTCCGGGGTTTCCCGAGAACCGGTCCTTAATCGTCATGAGCACGCTAACCAAAGACCAACCATGTGCTCACGACCCACCTTTTCATAATTCAATATTATTAAAAACAAGGTCATATCTTAATATCAACGGAAGGTCAACTTTAGTAATAAACTTGATTAGTGTGATTCCCTTAAGTGAGCTAGTTGCGCTAAGCATAACTAAGCAACCTTAAACTATCATCTAGTCACATTGGACCCCAAGTTATCAATGGTATAAGGTAAATAATCCTATAGTTGAGTACAATAGGTATAAACATCCCATGAAATGACATTCTAAATCATATGCGTATTTGAACGAAAAAAAGGTATTTACATAAAATAGGTACAATATGGTCAATGTAAGGTATGACTTGCCTTGCTCGGAGCGAGGAACCTCGGCGACTACTTGAAGAGAACGGGCTCGCGGAAAACTCGGGATCTACACGACAAACAAAGCACTCAACAAACACCCTAAAAGTCTACTGAAACAGCACTGAAAAGTATTTTTAATGGATTCTTGACATTTTTCTGGATTTAATGAAATTTGAATGGACTAAAACGGAGTTCGGATTCAAAAGATATGAATTTTAGAAGTTTAATTGCGATTTTTAAACTAAACGAAAAGATTAAATTATTTATTGCGATTAAGTCCCTGGTGACGTCCTCCACGCGCGGCTCGGGCTGACGTCGGCATGACGTCGCGGCGGGCGTCGGCCCTAGGGTGCGTCGGCGCCGCACGGCCGCGCAGCGGGGGCGGGAGGCGCGGGCCGGATTGCCGCCACGTGGCGCGATCCGAGCGGCGGATTGCCGCCACGTGGCGCGATCCGAGCGGCCGGATTGCGCGGCGTGGCGCGATCAGCGGCGGCGGCGGCGATCGGCGGTGCGGATCCGTCGCGATCGGACGGCGCGGATCCGTCCGATCCGCAAGATCGGACGGCACGAGAGGAGCGGCGCTAGGGTTAGGGTTAGGGTTTCACGGGTGGCGGCGGCGGCGGCGGACGGCCGCGAGCGGCGGCGGACGGCGGCGACGCCGGCGGCGGCGGCGCGCGGCGGCGCGCGCGGCGACGACCGGCGGCGGCGGCACGCGCGCGGAAGAGAAAAGGAAACGAAAGAAAACAAAATAAACCGGGAACGGCGGCGAGCTCACCGACGGTGAAAACGACGGAGACGGCGGCGATTCGGGGCTAGAATAGACGGCGAACAAAGGGGGAAACGCGGCGGAGCTCGAGGGGGTTTTAAAGGGGGAGAGAAGAGATCGAATCGGGCACGGATACGGCGGGATAAGGTCACCGGCGTTTTCGGACTCGGAGAGAGAGGAGAGATATCCGGCGGTCGTTTCGGGCGACGTCGGCCATTTCGGCGTGGCGGGAAAAGGGGCACGGGTGCGACGGCGCGGGCGGAGCCGGCGTGGGGCCCACGCGGCGCGAGCGCGCGGAAGCGGCGCGAGAAAGAGGCGGGCGGCGCGGCCATGGCGGCGGCGGTTGGGCCGGCCGGGTGCGAGGAGGCGGTTCCGACAGTGGGGCCCACTGCGGTGGCCGCGGCGCAAGGGAGGGGCGCGGACTTGCGCGGCGCGGCCGGCTCTTGGGCCTTGGCCCACGGTCGAGAGGAGCGCGCGCGCGGGGGCGGCCGCGGCCCGTTACGGGCGACGGGCGGGAAAACCGTACGGCGGTACGGAAAAAGGAAAAAGAAAAAGAAAAAGAAAAAGGGATTTAGGGACTTAATTAAATTCCTGTTTTCTTATTTAATTGATTAAAAATACTTAGGGTGCTCTAAAAATTCGTAAAAATCTGTTAGCGTATTTTGACATGAAGAATTCAAGAAAAATCCTACCATGTCATTTCCATTTATTAATTGCATTTTAAAATTATAGGTTGACTCCAGGTTAATTTCGAAATTCGATTATTTGGGTAAATTATTTAAATGAATTAGGGAAAAACCCGGGATGTGACAACCTACCCCTTAAACGGAATCTCGACCCGAGATTCGGAGGTAGGCGAAGAGGTGCGGGTGCGCGGCCTTTAGCTCATCTTCTCGTTCCCAAGTAGCTTCTTCCTCGGAGTGATGAGTCCATTGAACCTTGCAAAACACGATAACCTTGTTCCGAGTCCTTCTCTCACCGACCTCAAGAATACGTCTGGTCTCTCTACATAGGTTAAGTCCTCTTGGATTTCAATCAGTCGGACTCGCTTTGCTCTTCTCGGTACCCTTAAACACTTCTTCAATCGGGACACATGAAACACGTCGTGAATACCGGTCATGTTGGAGGAAGCTCCGGTGATAGGCCACTTCTCCTCGACGTTCCCGAATCTGTATGGTCCCACGAAACGTGGTGCCAACTTACCTTTGGTTTGGAAACGATGTACTCCCGGAGTGGTGTAACGCGAAGATACACAAAATCCCGCTTCAAAAGCGAGATCTCTTCGACGATTATCGCATAACTCTTACGTCGGGACTACGCAATCTTCAACCTTTCCCGAATTACTCGGACCTTTTCCTCTGCTTCGCTTATTACTTCTGTGCCAAACAACTGGCGCTCACCTGTCTGGTCCCAAAATAGGGGTGTGCGGCATTTCCGTCCATACGGTGCTTCATACGGTGCCATTTGAATGCGGCCGATAAGCTGTTGTTGTAAGAGAATTCCGCATAGGGCAAGCTTTTGTCCCATGCTTTTCCAAAATCGAGCGCGCATGCCCTCGGCATGTCTTCCAAAATCTGATTCACTCTCTCGGTTTGACCGTACTTTGCGGATGATAGGCCGTGCTAAAATTCAAACGGGTACCAAGTTCTTCTTGCAACTTCTTCCGAATTTGGAAGTAAACCGACTTCCCCTATCGGACACGATCTTCTTAGGCACGCCATGCAAACACATGATCCTTGCGAGGTAAAGCTCGCCAACTTCTTCCCGAGTAGGTAGTATGTCTTGGTATGAAATGGGCCACCTTGGTGAGTCGGTCCACCACGACCCAAATCGAGTCGTATCCGACGTTGTGCGGGGTAAACCCGTGATGAAATCCATTCCAATTTCTTCCCATTTCCACTCGGAATCGAAGTGGTTGATCCGCGGGCCGTTGATGTTCGCCTTCACTCGTGACAAACATTACAAAGTGCAACAAACTCGGCTATCTCCCTCCTCATTGACCCACCAAAACTTTTCTTTAAGATCTTGATACATCTTTGTCTTGCCGGGTGAATTGAGTATTGGGTTTGGTGAACTTCGTAAGGATCATCTTTTTCAAATCCTTGTCTTCGGCACACACAATCTCTTTCCCATCCAGATTGTGCCATGTTCGTCTTCCATAAAACCACGAGCTTTTCCGACTCTCATGTTCTTCTTGAGTTCGGCCATCTCGGGATCGACGCTGAGCAGCCCGAATTTGATCAATGAGAGTGGGTTGGGCTTCCGGAGCAGCCACAAAACCAAAATCTACCACTTGTAGATTTAGATTCTCGAATTCTGAATGCGGTCACACATTCCTTCGACACGAGAGTGGTGCGGTAACTCTTTTGGCTTAGTGCATCCGCAACCACATTAGCTTTGCCGGGATGGTAATGTATCCCTAAATCATAATCTTTGATCGGTTCCAACCATCTTCTCGTCGGAGGTTTAAATCCGGTTGGGTGAAAATGTACTTAAGGCTTTTGTGATCCGTATACACTTCACAACGATTACCAATTAGGTAGTGTCGCGGATCTTCAATGCATGAACCACTGCGGATAACTCCGGATCATGAGTGGGGTAGTTGTTTTCATGTGGGCGCAATTGACGAGATGCATATGCGACCACTTTGCCTTCTTGCATCAACACACATCCCAACCCTTGGCGAGATGCGTCACAATAAACTTGGAAGTCCTTTGCTTGGGTCGGGCGGTATCAACACGGTGCCGACACCAACTTCCTCTTGAGCTCTTCAAAACTCTTATTGCATTCGCCGACCACTTAAACTTCTCATCTTTCTTCAACGGTTGAGTCATTGGCTTGGCGATTTTGGAGAAGTTCTCAATGAAGCGGCGGTAGTAACCCGCAAGTCCAAGGAAACTTTGGATCTGCGTAACCGTTTTAGGCGGGGTCCACTTGGTAACCGATTCCACATTTGCTTGGATCCACGGCTACTCCTTGGGCATTCACAATGTGACCGAGGAGCGTACCTCCTTTAACCGAAAGCACACTTGCTAAACTTGGCGTAGAGTTGATGGTCTCTCAACTTCTCGAGTCTTGTCAGAAGATGTTGCTCATGATCCTCCTCGACTTAGAGTAGACCAAAATGTCGTCAATGAACACCACCATGAATTTATCCAAGAACTCCATAAACACCTTGTTCATCGATTCATAAAGAACGCCGGTGCATTGGTTAACCCAAAAGACATGACCGTACACTCGCATAGTCCATACACAGTGGTGAAGGCGGTCTTGGGAATGTCCTCTTCCCGAATCCTCAAGCGATGATAGCCCGATCGCGGGTCTATCTTGGAAAATACCTTTGCCCCTTTGAGTTGATCGAATAAGTCGTCAATCCGTGGTAGGGGATACTTGTTCTTGATAGTAACCTCATTGAGGGCTCGATAATCCACACACATTCTCTTGGTCTTGTCTTTCTTTTCCACAAAAATCACCGGAGCACCCCAAGGCGATGTGCTCGGGCGAATATACCCTTTTTGCAACTGTTCATCCACTTGCTTCTTTACTTCGGCCAACTCGTTGGCTCCCATCCTATATGGCCTCTTGTGTATTGGGGCGGTCCGGTACTAGGTCAATCCGGAATTCAATTTCCCTTTTGGCGGCATCCGAGTTAAATCCTGGGAAAACTTGAGGTATTCTCGACGATGGGGATATCCTCTAACTTCACGGGGTCTTGGCCACCATTTCGGACGATTCCCGGTGGAAACATGGTTCAAACTTACTATAGTCTTGACTTGCATGGGAGAGCGAAAAACAACTCTCTCTCCTTTCGTATTAATTAGAGTAATGGTGCGACTAGCACAGTCAATTACTCCCTTATGTCTGGACAACCAATCCATCCCAAGAATGACATCTATGCCTTTGGGTGAAGGAGGATAAGGTTGGCTAGAAACATAGATCCTTGGATTTCTATGGTCACGAGGGACAATGCGAGTGGTCTCCAAGTGGTTTCCAAGGGTTTGAACCCGCATAGGTATCTTAAGTCCCACTCATCGACAACCCATGTGCCCCAACAAATTGCTTTGAGATAAAAGAATGTGTAGCGCAGAATCAAATAATATCGTGGCGGGAGTATAGTTTACGGAAACATACCGGTATAACTCGGGAGCGGTGCAGTGCTTCCTCGGCGGACGCATGATTGACTCGAGCCTAGATGAACCTTGGCCCAGCGCGTCTTGGCCGGACACTTGTCGCAAAATGCCCTGGGTCACCACGGTTGAAACAGACTCGGCTTTCCTCCCGAGTCCTTCCTTGGAGGTGGTGGGGTGGATTCTTGCGGGATGGCGCCGTTGGAGGCGCGGGCTGGAGTACGTGTTGCTAACCACGCCACTACGCCGGTTTGGAAATTCCCGGGTGATAAGGTCGATGCGACGAACAATCATGGTGGTAGGTCCACTCGACTTCCGGGCATGAAACGCGGCCCGCGATTTCCCCTTGTTGAGGAGGTCGTGTGCGGAATACTTTTCTCTTCTTGATCATCTTGTTGCGCTGATCTTCTGTCGAATGGCCTTGTCGACCAGCTTCTCAAAGTTAGCATACTCTCAGGAGATAAGCTTGTCCGTGAGTTCATCATCCAAACCAGCCAAAAACTTTTCCGCCTTTCGCATCCGTGCGCACATCTTTGGGGCATAACGGGCAAGACGATTGAACTCGTGCGGATACTCAGAAGCGATCTGTTACCTGCTCAAGAGAACGGAACTCACGCTTTTACGTGCAACTATTCCGAAGGAATGTGTGCGGTCCCAAAGCGACGAAACTCTTCCCAGTAAGCTCTTGCTCCCGCCGGCGAGTAACCAAATAGTTGTCCCACCAAGTGAAGCGGGACCACATGGCGATGAGTGGCAAACGAGACTTTCTCCGATCCGTGCACTGCGGCAGGTCTAACTTCTTCTCTATGGCATGAAGCCAATCATTAGCCTCCATGGGATTGGTGGTCTTGGAGAAGGTCGGCGGTCGGACACGAAGGAACTCGCGGCTTGGGTGGGGTGGTGGGGCGGCAAGCGATTATTCTGCTGTTGTTCTTGTATTTGTTGCAGCATCTGCTGTTGCATCGATGGTGTTGTTGTTGCATTTCTTTGCATCATTGCAGCCATCATCGTGTTCGTGAAGCGAGCACTTGAGCAATGGTGGGATTCTCGGGTGGCGGTGGAGGAGCATTGCCATTGGCGTCGTGAGCCTCGTTGTTGTCGGCACTGATCGCCCATTGTTCTGTTCGCCCCGGGTCCTGGTGTTCACCATCGAAGGAGACGACCAGACCGGAGAGAGAAAAGAAGAAAAGCAGACAGACTTAGAACTAATCTTTATTATTTGAATTCAAATGCATTGTTACGGTCTTGACTAAAAACAAGGAAAAGCACCAAACATCCTTAATTGGTCGGTCATATCACACTTGATATCGATTGCCGCTATCCCACACACACGCCTAACACACAGCAACTACCAAGAAGACAAACTAAGTTAAACGATAAAACTAAGGAGGGCAACTAGAACGATCCACGAGACAAGGAGTCGCGCTTCCTTCGAAGATCCCCATTCTTCCGAACGGCTCCTGGAGTCCTCGGGCGTCACCTCGACTTGGACTCTTCGAATCGGTTGCCGTAGCCCAACCGATCCCGCCTCTTTCCTCCAGGAATCTCGAGTCTCTTCGGAGTCCATGTCTTGGCCGAATTCTCGAGCTTGAGTCACGGAGACGGAGATCCAACCATTACGCCACCTCCGCCTTGATTCGCGAAGGCGGAGCAAAGGTGAGGCGAACCTGCGTAGGAGGCGGAACCGGCGCTGAAGGCCCGGAGCGGGTGGAGGCTGGAGAAGGCGGTGGAATCCGAGGTGCCACTGGATACGGACGGCGCGGTGGTGGTCTTCCGAGGCGTAGTGCGGAGTCTAACCCCAAGCGGTGGCGGGAGTCCCTTCAACTCGGCTACCTCCTTCTTCGAGACGAACCACTTCGTCCTGATGCGCGATCCTCGGCATCTTCTTGTCGTTCGGCTCTTTGGTCGCCTTGTGTAGGTCGAGTGCATCGATCCAGTCCTTTGAGCACGGTGCACATGTGACCGAAGGTAGAGTCATTCTCCTCTGTCGTAGACTTGAATGCACCGACCTCGAGGAACTACCTCGACGGGGATGGTAGCGGTAGGAGGAGGTGCGAAGGTCGGCATCATGCGGCTCCCTCATCTGGCCAACATCGGGTAGGCGGCTTCTTGACAAGCGTGATCGACGTGCCTCGGAAGCTGTGACCTCCATGTTGGGAAGACACGTTCCCACAAACCCGTGAACCTCCAACCGAACACGGTATGGTAACTCGCCACGAGAGGCGCAAGCGTTGTATACTCGGTGCTTCGGGATATCCAACCGCAAGGGCCATACGCGCCGGCTACGCCACGGCTTGTCATCCCTTTTCCGCAGTGCGTCTTGGGGAACCTGCCATCTATAGAAACAAAGGAGTGGGAAAATCAAAACATGCTCAAAACCCACGACCAACATCCCATTTTCGCAATTCCTAAACCCTAGACTCGACTCCACTTTTAAAAACACCCCTTTTTTCAAAACATATGCACATGAAAAGAATTAGAGGGCTCTTAAGGTTTCCAGTTGGCTTGTCCTACAGTCACAGGAAGGCTCTGATACCAACTTGTCACGCCCAGAAATTCACACCAGAATTTCTGCAGCTAATTTGTGCATTACATCCTCGTCCAGGAATCAGTCGAGGTACACAAATCGACGTTATTGATAATACAGAATCCTCGTCTTAGAAACAATATAAAAGAGTTACACAAATGCAGCGGAAAGGAAAAAAAACTGACTTAAGCTAAACTTGACACGAGCGAAGCGGAACACCAACTCCACAGCTAAACCTTGACGAGAACAAGCCTACACCTCCTCGGAGACCTCGCTCTCAACGTCCGGCGAAGGGGAAAAGAAGCAAGGCGAGTACAACCACCGTACTCAACAAGTCACACCGGAAAAGGGGACATGATGCAAGATAAATAACAAGGAAAGGTCAAGGGCTCAATTTGCATAAACAGCGTTTGCAGTATATAATAATAATATTTGAAGACAGTAAAACAGTAGTAATATTTAAGCAGTATTAAATAAACGCTGTCCAACGCTCAAACCACGTTGCAACAGGCCCATCCATCCACCTGCACTAGTCATGCTTCAACATTTCATTCAAATAAAATAAATGAGACTAATCAAGGTGAATCTGGTCGATCGCCCGTAACCGTGGGCACGGCTATTCGAATAGTTTTTACTCTGATCAGAGGTGTACAACTGTACCCACAAGACACAATCCCACAACACGTTACCGTGCGCCGGTGCACCACCACGGTGCCCCGGAAAGGAATTGTGACAGGACCCTTCACATAACCCCCTCTAATCAATCGTACCACACCAAGGTTTCGCCCCCATTCCCATCGGGCAATGGGCAGCCCCCTCTAGTGCCGCGGTGAATCCGGAAGCTGATCAACCCTTAAAACCGGGCCGACCCAACTCCATCACGCCCACCCTCTCGGGATACGTTAACTAGAGACGGCTACGGTACGGACCGCCATTACCCATGTCGGCTTGTGGTATGCACGGCATTTCTTCCGGGGTTTCCCGAGAACCGGTCCTTAATCGTCATGAGCACGCTAACCAAAGACCAACCATGTGCTCACGACCCACCTTTTCATAATTCAATATTATTAAAAACAAGGTCATATCTTAATATCAACGGAAGGTCAACTTTAGTAATAAACTTGATTAGTGTGATTTCCTTAAGTGAGCTAGTTGCGCTAAGCATAACTAAGCAACCTTAAACTATCATCTAGTCACATTGGACCCCAAGTTATCAATGGTATAAGGTAAACAATCCTATAGTTGAGTACAATAGGTATAAACATCCCATGAAATGACATTCTAAATCATATGCAGTATTTGAACGAAAAAAGGTATTTACATAAAATAGGTACAATATGGTCAATGTAAGGTATGACTTGCCTTGCTCGAGGCGAGGAACCTCGGCGACTACTTCGAAGAGAACGGGCTCGCCGGAAAACTCGGGATCTACACGACAAACAAAGCACTCAACAAACACCCTAAAAAGTCTACTGAAACAGCACTGAAAAGTATTTTTAATGGATTCTTGACATTTTTCTGGATTTAATGAAATTTGAATGGACTAAAACGGAGTTCGGATTCAAAAGATATGAATTTTAGAAGTTTAATTGCGATTTTTAAACTAAAAAGAAAAGATTAAATTATTTATTGCGCAGTTAAGTCCCTGGTGACGTCCTCCACGCGCGGCTCGGGGCTGACGTCGGCATGACGTCGGCGGCGCGTCAGCCCTAGGGCGACGTCGGCGCACGGCCGGCGCACGCGGGGCGGGCGCGCGGCCGGATTGCCGCCACTGGCGCGATCCGAGCGGCGGATTGCGGCGACGTGGCGTGATCCGAGTGGCCGGACGGCGCGATCGGGACGGTGCGGATCCGTCGCGATCGGACGGCGCGGATCCGTCCGATCCGCAAGATCGGACGACACGAGAGGAGCGGCGCTAGGGTTAGGGTTAGGGTTTCACGGGTGGCGGCGGCGGCGGCGGGACGGCCGCGGCGGCGGCGGGGCGGCGGCGGCGACGACCGGCGCGCGGCGCGCGGCGCCGCGGCGACGACCCGGCGGCGGCGGCACGCGCGGAAGAGAAAGAAACGAAAGAAAACAAAATAAACCGGGAACGGCGGCGAGCTCACCGACGGTGAAAACGACGGAGACGGCGGCGATTCGGGGCTAGAATCGACGGCGAACAAAGGGAAACGCGGCGGAGCTCGAGGGGGTTTTAAAGGGGAGAGAAGAGATCGAATCGGGCACGGATACGGCGGGATAAGGTCACGGCGTTTCGGACTCGGAGAGAGAGAGAGATATCCGGCGGTCGTTTCGGGCGCGTCGGCCGTTTCGGCGTGCGGGAAAGGGGCACGGGTGCGACGGCGCGGGCGGAGCTGCGTGGGGCCCACGCGGCGCGCGCGCGGAAACGGCGCGAGAAAGAGGCGGGCGGCGCGGCCATGGCGGCGGCGGCGGTTGGGCCGGCCGGGTGCGAGGAGGCGGTTCCGACAGTGGGGCCCACATCGGTGGCCGCGGTGCAAGGGAGGCGCCAGGACTTTGCGCGAGGCGTGGCGGCTCTTGGGCCTTGGCCCACGGTCGAGGAGGAGCGCGCGCGCGGGGCGGCCGGCGACCGTTACGGGCGACGGGCGGGAAAACCGTACGGCCGGTACGGAAAAAGGAAAAAAGAAAAAGAAAAAGAAAAAAGGGATTTAGGGACTTAATTAAATTCTGTTTTCTTATTTAATTGATTAAAAATACTTAGAGTGCTCTAAAAATTCCAGTAAAAATCCTGTTAGCGTATTTTGACATGAAGAATTCAAGAAAAATCCTACCATGTCATTTCCATTTATTAATTGCATTTTAAAATTATAGGTTGACTCGAGGTTAATTTCGAAATTAGATTATTTCAGGGTAAATTATTTAAATGAATTAGGGAAAAACCCGGGATGTGACATCACGGCACTGGGAGATTTGTTTTACTCTAGTGCGGGTCCAAATTATTGCTTCTTAGGTTCGTAGGCGTGCCGATTGATTTGATCCGCAATCAACAAGAACAAAGAAACAAGTATTAGTCGCAAACGATAGACGATCGGCTAGTGGCCGATGACGTATCGCCTGTTGTTAAGCCGATGCGGTGTGCACTGAATCGGCTGGGATGATTAAACCTAATCGATCGGCTGAAGATATTCATAATACATAATCTAAATATCGAAATACATTTAAACTAAGTGATTGGGATAGATCGGTAGCGTACCGAGACAGTATAAACCACTTAAGCCTAAAAGTACTTCAATATGCAGATTATATATATTCATAGCATAGCCGATGTCATAGATCTAAAGTGTATCGGCTCGTACTCTGATACTGCTTTATACTAAAATATTATTATAGACTAAATACCCTAAACAGGAATCGATTATGACTTAATAGATCGATAACAAGCTTAGTGTATTTAATTATAGTAAGATCTTAATATAAAAGGTAGCTTTAACATATCAAGTAAATATAAAACATACAAGACAGTTAAAACAGATAAGATCGGCTGAAACCCCGATACTATCTCTAATAATGATCATAAAATAAGACAGATCTGTTATGATTCTAAGAACGACTTAATAGGTCGGACCTAACCAATACAACATTAAGTATAAAAAGAAGCATAGGATCTATACTAATCTATGAACACCTTTCGAGATGATGGATACACCGTATAATCTAAATCGACGACAAAACTTAACCGTATCGGTTGTTGTCTAATAAGAGAGACTAGCCGATTAGGGTTAGATCACATTATCGATCTAGGTTATACAATACATATGATAAATCAACGATTTACATAAACAAGATTAGAGCATCATAATGATGGAATCACTAATCCCAAGAACGCAAGCCGCTGTGACAAGATTTACCTTTTTGCTAGAGATCAAACGATGCAGCATAACCAGAAGTAAGAACTCATCGAAACTATTAAAAGAAAAGGTTGGCGATGCGCCGATTTCTATCTCTATTACAAATTGAATTACAGATATGCCTAAAACAAACTGCCATTATCTATAAAAAAACTATTTTAAATATCCTAATTAACATATACAATTGCGTTTCCTGGACTCCATCCATGTATGGCAATCCTCATGAAGCACTCTGACCGAATCCGAAGCTAATTCCAACGTATTCTTCCTCAGGATTGGTCCACCAACTGTCCTTATCGGAATCGGCTGCATCGGCTATCCTTGTCTGATTCAGTATTGACAGTTACCTTAGCCGATTCAATTACCAGCCGACGAAACCTCAGCCGATTCGATCTGCACCTGGCGCGCACTTCGTCTTCAGAAGAACTCAATTCTCTCCAAATTAGCTCTGGCTTTAGATCCAAACTTGATAATTTGCTTACCAAATTTGGTCGTTAACACACATCCCTATGTGACTCTCGTTTGTCGGGTGGCATCATCATGTCCCGGCCCCAACCTATGCCCCAAGACCCAAAACTATTTTGATAGCCTTTTCAAGTAAACCAAATGCTCCTGCATGTATATGTCTGACATATATCCCATCGTGTTATGATAGACAATGGCACTCTGCTTTGGTAGACCTACCAATTGACGATCACGACCGTGATAGGTACAACATTTGGAGGGCATCATTACTACTTAATTTTCTGAGAGATACTATCCTATCAAACAAACATATCACAAATATGAAAACAAGCAGAATAGCAATTAATAATGAAAGAGTATGGCCCTTTCACATGGTGATCTCCATCTACATGTCGGTGTAGAGGATCTCCATCTTCATCACCGTTCTCCCGAGTGCTGGATGTTTGACTTCTTCAAACTAAGCTACTACTATAGAAGCTAAAAATTGAAGATTACATCGAAACGCAGGTTGTGAAAGAATATTACATGCATTTCACGTATGAAAGAATATTACACGCATCACATGCATCTCATACATATAATAGGGTCATACCATCTCGAGACATTCTCTGCAAAAACAAGTTAGACGTAGAACATTTTCTACCTAGCGCAGAGATGCGATATCGAGACGACATAAAAGGGGGTACGCACACGGCGGTCCCACTCGCGGGCTTCCGGGCAGCGCCGGAACACCACACAAAAATCATAGACCCAATCTACAAAATCGCTTATGGAAACCACATCGGCATAATCACATTATGCCGTCCCGATACACTATCAAGGGACATGGTTTGCATAGGCGCAAGGCGGCAGTTATGGTCAGATTACTAGATAGCTTTGGCACAATCACATTGTACTGATCCGAGACTCTCTCAAGGAACGTCATCCCGAATCTGACTCATACTTATACCGAGTCCTATAGAAATTGCTTTGACACAATCACATCATGTCGATCCAAGACAATCTCAGGAACACAATTTTCATCAACTCTCCTCTATCGTACCCTAAAACCGATTGATCTAATCAACCCGTGTGCTAAACTTGTTTCAGATCCAATCTAAAACCCAAACTACGCAAGTCTAGCTCTGATGCCACTGTTGGAAAACGCGAAGGCTACGATAGCATAAAATAAAAATTTTCTACCGCACAATCTAGGAAAGCTTGCAAGTAAGGGTCTATAGATCATTACCAATTGACATGCAGTGCAGCGGAAACAGTCAATATGTTGCTAGCCGACCTCAGACAAGTCTTGCCAACCTCAGCCGACCTCGGAGTTGCCTTTGCCGACCTCAGAACACTTCAGCCAACCTCGTCGACCCCGGGTCCGAAACGTCCGACCCCGCCAATCTCCACGCGTGCCGCTCGACCGCCTGGTGGCGTTAAGATTTGTCGATGCCGATGACTTCATCCTGGTTTGCCGATGCCGACGATGTCGTGCCGATTTGCCCGGCCTTCCAATCTCCCGACCGCCCGACCCAACCGCCGAATTGGATTTGGCTAGTTGGATCTCAATGAGATTCAATGCCGCTGAATAACACCGCAACGTAGCGATGTCTCTACAAGTATCCACACATCCAGGGATGGAATCTCCGAACACCTTGTGTGATAGCACTCGGCGCCCGGCTAGGGTTTCGCTCAGAAGTCAGTGATTTGGGTTTTCGTGAAAGATCTTGACCCGACGACTTGGAATTGCTCTCATGATCTGTTGTTCCTGATCTCGTCCCGATTTCCATCCCAAGAGCCTCTTTATATAGAGTTGGCCGACTGGGCCATGTGGCCCATCGGGACTCTATATTCAATCGGATCTTTATCCGAACTGAGCCGTATCTGAGTCCAACTCAAATACACATTTTGTCCCGTTAAATGTGTGACCCTGTAGGTTTAGGTATACTTGGTTCTGACCCGAGTACAACTTGGCCGACCCATCAACAACGGCCCTAGCAGAGTGTATTGACACCAAAGTACATAAGAAGATCATATCGGCTAAAATTGTAATGTGTGCACAAATCCCTTTGCCTCACGATATCACTTAAGCTATAGGCAAGACTCGTGTCATCTTATCAATAGCTTAATCATTCACTCGATCTTGTATTGGATTATTTATCTGTTGATTGACTCCTCAATCAACTTGGCATGGCCATGCACTTTCATAATCCATTACATCGAGAGGCCCAGAGATATCTCTCCCATAGGAGGAGAAAATTCCATCTTGATCATTCACATCCCACTACATGTTTCATATCAAACCTGAAAACTACTTTTATGACTGCTCAGTTACAGAATAGCGTTTGGTAGTCCCTAAGTAAGCTACTACACATGTTGGAATCCATGATGATCTCAGGTCTAAGGACTTTGCACCAACACTACTTGAGACCAACTAATGGCACATTATTTTCCTGTAGTGTCTCAGAGTGGGTCTATCCAACAATATATTCTCTAACACATGTTCACGTTTATTGATTTGGTATCTCCATACCATGATCTATGAGACATGATCATCAATCAATAAACATGTTGATCTTAGAATCATATTTGTTCTATATATATGATATATGATCAAGGATCATTTAGAAATAGATTTATACATAAAGAGTCTCATAAATAAGTCACATACTTATTGATCAATATAAGTTGTCTATTTCATGGAACCAAATAACACTTTATTCATTGATACATAAACATTGACCATGATATCCAACATCTCCATGTTGCTTCTAGGGCATATCACTAACAGTGCCGAGTTTGTTGGTATTCTTCCATCGAAGTTTTAGAGAAGTGCCGGAGCTGTTGGCCTTCTTCTTGCTTGTACATTGGCGGATGCTTCTTTTATAAAGTAAGTATTCGAGATCTCTTATGTTATTTAATTAGTCTACTTAAGTGAGATATATTCTCATTGATGCGGGTTTGTCGCGTAGTTTATGATTAAGTGCTCTAGTACTAGGACTCTGGATAAAGAAGAAAGTTCCTACGCAAGGCTAGAGTAGTAATCAATAACTTAGGCATGTTGTCTTTGTTAACGGTTACCTTCGTTTGTTGTATGCTCCACGAAAATTGAGGTAGGCAACAGGTGATGACAACTCTGTCCGTTCTTTGCATCCTTCCATGTTAAGGTACATCATAGAGCTCAAGGCTGGACTCACCCTGGCAGACCAGGAGAGGGCCGGTGCCCTATGCATTCGATAGAGTTTTACCTTTAACTTAAGATAACTAGTTGAATCCATAGGAATCCTCTCTAGCCAATCTTATCTTTTTTTGTTGTCCTTGGATAGAATCATGTTCATAGATATACGCACATGTTCTTTGTATTTGATATCCTTGGAATACTCTAACGAAAAGTTCTACGGTAGTATCCGTGCGCTTGCGGATTTATTTGTGTGCGTAGCAAAAACCAACATAGGCCAAAGTAGTATGAATTAGTCTGAGTAATAATTTATAGGAATTACCTATTTACCCGTATTTTAACGGAATAGTTTAGGCGTCTAAGTCTATCCAATACAATGGTCCAGTGCCTCGTGGGGGAACAGATGTGTTCGTTGCTATGGTGTTAGGTTTAAGGCGCAGGCCCACCACCTAATGGCTCTACGTCATTCCTAGAGTGGATTCACACTTGACATCACTGATGCAAGGCTAGGCATTAGGTAATGTAAAGGCTTCATTGTGACTTCTAGACCACATTCAACATGCAGAGTATGATGAGTATGATGGTGCTTCATGAGCACAAAACAAACTATAGTGTTCATATTATTTAAGTAAAGTTATACAAACCCTATAGAGTCTAAAACTAATCGATTAGCCGTGCTCACGGTCAAGAACGACTTGGTGAAGTGCCATGAATATAGACTTGTGTTTTAAATGTGTTTATAAAAATGGGATATGAAATTGGTGGTTTATGGTGATTTATGTTGATTATGATGGTGGATTTGTGCCTTATTCCAAGGAGGGCAGCAAGGGTTATATTGTGATATTGTTATGATATTTACAATGATACACTTATACTCTTACTTCAAAATTACTTTATAACTTACTTTTGCTAAATATTGTGAAACAAAACTTGCCTTTATGCTAAAATAAGCTACAAATAGCCTTACTTTGATTATAAGCCTTGCATGTAGTATATTAGAATTGATTTCACTTGCCATTATATTAATGCAATTAATGCATTGACTCTTGCCATGTTTACATCTAATTTTGCTTTGCAGGTGATAAGCTTAGTATAGATTGGGTGTTCGGGACCATTGCTTGTTCAGAATTAGATTCTAACAGGGGTCTACCCTTAGTCAGCTTGTTTATGGATTGGGTAGCCAAGCTTTTATGAATATCTAATTATTTGATCGGTCGACCTATAGATAATTAAAATAGTTGTAATCTGAATTTTAATATTTTTTAAGCCTTAGTCATGTTTAATGCTAGATGAAAGTACGAGACTTGTCCTCATCCTAAGAACTAGTCTAACACAAACACAAGTATGAGTTTAAAGCAATCGAGAGGATCAATGAGTTTAGCAATTTAGTCAAGTCTCCTTAAATATGTAACACATCTGGTCACTGTCTTTGTGTGGTTTGATGGGCATGTCTTAGCCCGAAGTTGATTGGCACACTTCTCTCGGAGAATATCCCTTTGCTCTCTACTCGACGTTTCGGGTTTTATATTGTGTGGGTTGTTTCGCATGTTAGGGCAGCAATGAGGTTGATGGTTATCGTTTTATTTGGTTTTTATTAAGATCCTATCTAACTATATGTCGCGTTCATTCCAAATAGCATATATAATATATAGCCCGAGTATCCCACGATCACCACAAATATATATATATATATACATATTCGGTAAAAACCAGACCTAAAAGTAAATTCATGAAAAAATTATTAGGGATAGGTGTAGGTATGAAATATATTCTCACCAAATCTCAAGTTCTAACTCAACTTTATTATGAAGTAAAAAACAAATTTTGGATGAACAGTAACAAAACACTATTTATCTAAAATTTGTCTTTTTGTTTCTCTCAAATAAAAATGAGTTTTGACTTATGATTTGGTATGAATGTATTTCATGTCTATAACTATCTTTAATAATTTTTTTCATGAATTATAAAATTTTTAGATATGGTTTTTATGGTTTTTCACTTATTTGATGGTTTTAGTAATATATATATATAAGACAAATATCATAAAACTAAACTTTTATTATTAAAGTTATCATAAAACATGTTATAGTTTTAATATTTAGTATTATTGTTATGGTGAAGCTTAAATGTTATAGTTTGTGATCAAATTAGTATAGTTTTATCGTAAATTTGTTACTTAACTGTTGGTTAAAAAGATGTTACTAAAGCTAAAGCATAGTTTTGATCCTCCATCCCATCTTAAAATATGTAGTCCGGTTATAAATTTGTTGCTACAGTTTATGTAGTTCTGATAATAAATCAGATGCTATAAAGTTTCGTTTCGTGATACCGACTTAAATATATATTTTACAATAATTTAGTTAAAATAGCTATAGTTTTACGGAATTTACGCTTTCCATTTAGATGTGCAGCAACAGAACTAACTAGGCACGTACTTTCTTCATATCGACAGACTATACCCAAACAATGAATGTGTCGTATTTTTTCTGTCAGATTCGTATTTCTAACGTTCATATCCCGTAGCAGTTTTGTTTTTATGAGACTGAGAAGTACTCCAAATCTCAGCCGTCCAATCAACCAACCAACGGTATATATTTTCATAGCCAAACCCCAAACCGGTTCGCCACGCTCCATCCCGCAACTCCGGCCACGCCGCCGCCGCCTGCCATGCCGTTCCAGCTCCCCACCGTCGCCGCCGCCAGCCGCCGCCTCCTCTGTACCACGACAGCGGGGGTCCTCTCCTCGACAACCCACCTCCTTGCCCTGCCGCCCGTCGAGCCGTCTCCCACCGCCGACGAGCTGGCCCGCCTCCTGCTCGCGCACCACAACCCCTTCCACCCGGCCGAGTCGCCGCTCCAGATCCTCTCCGGCGGGGGCGTCTCCCTCACGGGGGACCTCCTCGTCCAGCTCCTCCTCCGCCTCCGTGGCGCGTCCAAGCTCGCGCTGTCGCTCCTCCACGCCGCGCGGCTCCACCCTTCCTCCGCCTCCTCATCCCCGCCCCACGCCGACGCCTACGACGCCGTCGTGGACGCCCTCGGCCGCGCGCGCCAGTTCGACGCCGCCTGGAGGCTCGTCGTCGAGGCCGCGGCCGACGGCGCCGCCACGCCCCGCACGTTCGCGGTGCTCGCGAGGAGGTACGTCGCCGCCGGGATGACGCGGCAGGCGGTGCGCGCGTTCGACGACATGGAGGCGTTCGTCGGGAGGGAGCCCGACGCCGCCGAGTTCACCACGCTGCTCGACACCCTCTGCAAGTACAAGTATCCAAAGGTTATTGCTCATAATATTCTTGGCTTGAAGATTGGTCACTAGTTAGTTTGAGACTTTTAGAGGATGTTCTGAATGAAATTGGATGATAACCACTGTTCACCCCTGAGATTATTTTTGGCTTGATGAGCTCAGTGTAAATGCCTTAGCTTCACACATTTTGATTCTTTTGTTCTCTACACGCTGTAAAATTTTAGCCCATTGAATAGTCGTTTGTGAAAGTGTGGTTTTGATTAATTCGTTGAGTATCGATGGTGGAGCTCTCCTTCTGGAGGTGGTGCGGCGCCACTGGCCGAGGCGGTGACGGCAAAGAACCCACCTGAGCTGAGCTCCCAATCCGGCAATCCGCCATGCCCGCCGCCGAGAGCTGCCACTCCCGCAGCCTCTCGTGGCTCGTCAAATCCTGCATCCCCGTGACCCTGCCCGCCACATCGCCGTCCTGCTCCCCGTCCCCATTCTTTGCCCCACCCCACAACCACCGCCTCCCTTGTCTCCGGCCCCAATCTTCGCCCTCCCTGACGACCTCCTCCTCGAGTGCCTCGCCCGCGTCCCCGCGCATCCCTCCCTTCGCTCCCCGCCGTCTGCCGTCGCTTCGCCACGCTCCTCGCCTCCGACGCCTTCCTCCACCTCCGCCGCGCCCACGCCCAGCTCCACCCCTCCCTCCTCGCCCTCTCCGTCTCCGACAACGGCTGCATTGTGCGCTGCTCCGGTTTGACCCCTCCGTGTCCGTGCTCGAGGTCGTCGTGCTGCCGTTGCCCCCGACCCTGCAGCATTGCGGGAGCGTGAGAGAGTGAGAGGCACGGGTGTTTTAACGGCAAATGCTGAGTCAGCCCCTGCTGACTAAGCCCTCGGCGCCACGTGGCAAGGGAAAAAGCTCAAAACCGCCTAGGCTATCTGAACGTTCACGGTTTTGGCAATTGAGGGTGTCCTATACCCGGTTTTGTACTTGGGTGGCCAAAATTAAACTTCGGCAAGAGTTGGATGGTCAAATATGGACTTTTTCCTATATTGAATAGTTCCTTGTTAGGAGTTTTCTTAATTAATGGATGACATTAGTACATGACCTTCAGGTTTAGCATTTATCTTCTTGTGAATATCTTTTCCATACTTTCTTGTGAACTTTTTATTGTGCTGTGAAGCAACATTAACTGGGCAACTCTGATTTGAGTAATATATTATTAGTATAGGATTGGATTTGAGTACTAATTGTGTTCTCTGTTGAGAAACCTATAGAGAGCACCACTAGAATGACGGTACCAGACTCATACAATATAATATTAGATTCTACATGTTTATCTAAATTTCATTGAAGTGTTCTGCAATTGCTTATCTCTAAATATTAGGATGAATATAGAGTTATGATTTTTGAACCTTCATTGTCCGTTCAAAGTTTCAGTTTTCCCAATAACCATTCTTGCACATGTTAGACGTTTTTGGCACCAGAATCATTCGTCTTTGCTACTTCATGCATTTTGAACTTATGATGCTTTTGACTATTCTAGAATTTGCTGCTTCTGAGTTCATAGTCAAACAAGGTTAGCTAGACAATCATACAGATACTTCAGGCGTGCTAGTGTTTGAATTACATTGATCAACTGTCTGCCTGTAACTCATTTTTTGGCTGCTTTACGTACATTCCTTCTTAAAGAGTAGAGCTCCAGGGTTTCTTCTGCTAATCCATCGTCATTTACTTGTTTATCACCACTGCAGATCGCAGCAGAAGTATTCAATAAAAGAAAATACATGTATGAACCAAATGAAAAGATGTACACTGTTCTAATTTATGGTTGGTGCAAGGTAAACCGAAATGACATGGCACAGAAGTTCCTAAAAGATATGATTTATCATGGGATAGAACCCAACATAGTTACATACAACATTCTCCTCAATGGTATCTGTAGGCATGCAAGCTTGCACCCTGATTACCGGTTTGATAGAACAGTTCGTGCAGCTGAGGATCTCTTGAAGGAGATGCATGAAAGGGGGATCGAACCGGATGTTACAAGCTACTCTGTCATCCTGCATGTTTACAGTCGTGCGCATAAACCTGAACTATGTCTCTGTATGTTCCACTCAATGAAAGAGAGAGGCATTTGTCCCACAGTGGCAACCTACACTTCTGTGATCAAGTGTCTTGCTTCCTGTGGGAGATTGAAAGATGCTGAGAACTTGCTTGATGAGATGGCAAGTGAGGGAGTATGCCCCTCACCAGCCACATACAATTGCTTCTTCAAAGAGTATCGAGGGAGAAAAGATGTGAATGGTGCCCTACAGCTGTACAACAAGATGAAGGCCCCTGGTTCACCAACCACACCTGATATTCACACTTACAACATACTGCTTGGAATGTTTATCAAGTTGAACCGAGATGGCACCGTTATGGAAGTTTGGAATGATATGTGTGAGAGCACTGTTGGTCCTGATCTTGATTCATATACCTTGTTGATTCATGGTTTATGTGACAATAAGAAATGGAGGGAGGCATGCCAGTTTTTCATGGAAATGATAGAGAAAGGCTTTCTTCCCCAGAAGGTCACCTTTGAGACACTATATCGTGGTTTAATACAAGCAGACATGTTAAGGACCTGGAGAAGGCTGAAGAAAAGGGTTGAGGAAGAAGCAGCAAAATTTGGCGAAGAATTCAAACCATATCACATGAAGCCTTACAAGAGGTGATCCGTCACCATTGAAAAGAGATGATTTGTTCACTCTTTTGATTGGTTCAAGTTATTATACCATAGCCTCCAGAGTCCAGACTTTACCTTGGCTAGAGCTAAAATGGAATATCCTTCCTGGTGATTGTGCAATTGAAAAGAGACTGACTTGCTGAAAAGACACAGGAGAAAAGGTTGAAGAACCAAGTCCCGTTGTTGCCCAGATTATGTCAGATGTAAAGGCGCAATTGCTTAAAGATGTGGGCCGCAATACTCGGTACATCAATTCAACATGGTGATTCTTTGGTGTGTTTGGAGAAACTTGAAGCTGAAGGTAAGCTGCTTCTTTCTGCTGCCGTTTAGATACACTTCGAATCTCATAGGAGGGGAAAAGGTTCTATGAAGCCGGTTGTGAATAATTTTTGCATCTCGTTTACTTTTCTTTCGCCGATGCAAGTATGGCCCAGGTTCCATTACTTATGCCGTCTGTGTATTGTAGAGATAATTCTCTTCAGAGTTCAAAGGCTAGCATTGGTTACTTGGAGAAACTGCAGAGCTGAATTTTCTCACGAGCCAATCAAGCTTCTGGAGATGGGTGGTTGTTGGCTTTATTTGTATGATGATGCTCAAGACATGTTTATCTTGTTCTTGTCCCAGCTCAGGGCATCTGATAGAGTTCAAGTTTGAGGCTGTCTTCGTGTAGTAAACAGCGATATCTCTTGACTGTCAGTATGTTATTTCACAGAAACTAGTGCTGATTTCTTCTTACAAGATCAATTTTTGATTACAAATAGGTTTAAGAAACATCAAAATGAATAGGTTTTTTTTACCGAAAGATGAGGCCATTGCCAACATTTTCTATACTACTTAAAACATCCCACAAACACCACCACCTCTGACACGAACAATCTGGGCCCATGAAGTCGGTGGAACAGTAGGCGTCCGGATGCAATACAGAAATCACCACATCGGATGCAATACAGAAATCACCACACCACATCGGATGCAATACAGAAATCACCACGGAGTACTAAAAGATGCTACGAAATTACCAAAAAAATGTCAGCGAGGCGTGCCATGTATGCACTGAGCGGTGACGCCTTTAACACGGCTGTCTTCGTCTGCCGCCCCACCGCGCGCCTTCACCATGAACTGTGCCCTACCTCCCCCGTCGTCGGTGCTACTGGCCTCGCCATCGCCGTGGACGAGGCCTCCCGGTCGTCTCCCTCATCTGCTGTTGGTTCAGCCACGCCGCGTCGCGGGGGCCGTCACGCCGGCGTGCTCGCCACGCTCATCGCACAAGAAGCGGGGACTGGGTCGTTCGTCACCGAGGCCGGCACGGTGGTGGCCATCTACTAGGACACCACGGATGCCAAGTACCCCGCTGCCGGGTCGTCGTCCCCGGAGCCGACGTGCGACTACTACCTTGGCGTCGCCGCCGACGGAGCTTGTGGTCCTCCTCGGGGACGAGACGGCGTGGGAGCTTGCACGCCGCGCGCGGCGTCGCGCATTCCCGAGCGCGGCGCGCGGCTAGCACACACGCGCGGTGCTTTCGGAGGAGAGGGACGAAGCACGAGATAGCGGTGGCGTGCCGCGGGGAGGATTAGGGGTCGAGGGACGGGGAGGTGGCAGCGAGCATCGACGGGAAGAAGGTGGTGGAGACGCGGTGGGTGAAGTGGAACTTCCGCGGGAACAGGACGATGGTGCTCGGGGACGACGCAGTGGTGGAGGTGATGTGGGACGTGCACGACTGGTGGTTCGCCGGCGACGGGAGAGGTGGGGCGCAGTTCATGGTGAAGGCGCACGGTGAGGTGGCAGACGGAGATAGTCGTTACAGCCGTGTTAAAGGCGTCACCGCTCAGGGTCAAGTGCATACGTGGCATGCCTCGCTGGTGTTTTTTTGTTAATTTCGTAGCATCTTTTAGCACTCCGTGGCGATTTCTGTATTGTGTCCGATATGGTGTCTCCTGGCATAGTTGCAGCTGCTATAATGGTAAATAGTGAAATTCCCCAACCGTCTTCGACATTCTCGCTGCAAGCCGGAGCGCTTCTCCATCTCTCGCAAAGCCGTAGGCCGCATGAAATCGCCCTTGCCCGCAACGATGCCCTCGTTGGCTGGGAATGGCCGCTGCTCTTGGTCAGAAATCATCGCGGCCGGGGAGAGGAGGCCAACCGCCATGTCACACGGAGCTTGCTGTCACCATCGAGCTCCTTTGCGCCGTGCCTGAGGGAGGGAGGAGGCGACTCTTCAAAGGATGGGTGGCGAAGGCAGCGTCCTGATCTGCCTGCCTGTACCGTCCTGGTGACGAGGAGGGGGACAGCGGCGCACCGAAGAGTGGGGGGCGATGTGAACAAGAGGCGGCGATGGGAAACCCTGAGCTTTGCTGACCTATGCCGCCCAAATCCACACCGCCATGAGCTCCATTGACCAATACCACTTCAATCTGCGCCGCCCGGAGTTTGAGAGTAGAAGGGACAACAGGGATGAGGCCGCCGGCGGCGGCGCATCTTGGGCGGAGCGGCGCAACGAACGACGTGGGGATGAGGAAGACAACAATGACAACGAGAACATCGACCTCGCCCATCCTAATCTGCGCCCCACCAGGAGCTTGTCGGTCACTCCACGGCTTGATCCGCACCGCCGGGAGCTCGCCATACCTCGACCGCCCGCCACTATGGACCTTGATTCTCCTCGACTCCTCGATCGCCGTCACCCCCGATTTGCTCCATGCACAGCTTTCCACAACAAGCAAGGAGACTGCGGTGGTGCCTGAGAGTGGAGAGGCGATGGCGGTGGCAGCGGCGGCGGCGGCGACGCCCTAAGGACGAGAGGTGGTGGCCGGAGCTAGTTAAGGGAGGAGAGGTGATGGTTGGAGGTGAAGGGAGGATCGATGATTTCATCGGTAGGCAGAGAGGAAATGGGAGAAGGGGTTAATGTGTGCGTGGGTTTTCTCATCTAGGGTCTGTTTTACAAATTTCAGGCTAAAAATGATACAAGGACTTAAATGAAAAACTAAAGAGATATTAAATAGGGTCCATATGAAGATACTGACAATGGCCAAATTCATGTGTCACCTTGAGACCTCTTGTAGAAGGGGCTTGTAGATCCTTGTAAAAGGATTCTACGTGTCACCTCAAGACCTCTTGTAGAAGGGGCTTGTAGATCCTTGTATAAAGGACTTGCATTGTGTATGTTTTTAGTTCTCTCCAAAATTTCAAATTAGATTGTGACATGGATAGAGATGATGGCATCGATAATACCACACCCATCACAAGAGAGGCAAAATTAGGATATCTTCATGTGAAGTCCAGTGAAAATATCAACACCATCTTTTACACAAAGAAACTTGACAAATAATAAAATACAAAATGACTCTTATCCCTTCACACGTGAAGCTATGGGTTGGTGAATAGTCGTAGCCCATGTTTAATCTGTTATCGTTCATGTTGGATTTAGGAAAAACAACACTTTACCACGTAAACGTTTCCTACATATAATCACCAATGACATATAATATCAAAATTATTTCATTTGAATTAAAACCTGGTTTCGATGAAGTCTAGTCAAAGCAACTTCAAGAGGCTGCTAATCTTACCCCTAATACCTTGTTTAGAGAAAAAAACAGAAAAATGATCTTCAACAGTTCCCCCAAAACTTTCCTAAAAGATTAGCAATGCCAAAAAAAACATTCCCTACCGCGCATATATTAGCGACGTCAAACCTTCCCCAATCCTCTCCTTGAAGGGTTACGTGGAAGCTACGATAGCTAATAACAAAAATTCCTACCGCGCAAACCAGGAACACTTGCAAGTAAGGGTCGATAGATCGTTACCGATTGGGGTATGCAAGCAGGTAGAATAGCACATAAAGAAATAGTATGGCCCCCTTCACATAGTGATCTCCATCTCCATGCCGGTGTAGAGGATCTCCATCTTCATCACCGTTCTTCCAAGTGTCAAATGCTTGATTTCTTCAAACTAAGCTACTACTATAGAAGCTATAATTGAAGATTACATCGACTCGTAGGTCGTGAAAGAATATTACAAGCATTGCACGTAAGAAAGAATATTACAGGGATTGCACATATGAAAGAATATTACACGCATCACATGCATCTCATACATACAATACGGTCATACCATCTCAACGCATTCTCTGCAAAAACAAGTTAGGCGTAGAATGTTTTCTACCTATCGCAGAGATACGGTATCAAGACGACATAAAAAGGGGGACGCACACGGCGGTCCCTCGCTGGCTTCCGGGCAGCGCCCGGAACACCACACGAAATCATAGACCCAATCTACAAAATCGCTTATGAAAACCACATCGGCATAATCACATTATGCTGTCCCGATACACTATCAAGGGAGATGGTTTGCGTAGGCGCGAGGCAGCAAACAAGGTCGGACTACGAGACAGCTTCGGCATAATCACATTATACCGTTCCGATATACTATCAAGGAACGCTATCTCGAACCCAACTCAAACCGAGTTCTATGGATATTGCTTCGACGTAATCACATTACGCCGTTCTGATACACTATCAAGGAACGCAATTACCATCTACTCTCCTCTACAGATCCCGTAAAACCGATTGATCTAATCAACCCGTGTGCAAAACATGTTTCAAATCCAATCTAAAACCCGAAATAAGCAAGATTAGCTCTGATACCACTGAAGGGTTACGTGGAAGCTACGATAGCTAATAACAAAAATTTCTACCACGCAAACCAGGAACACTTGCAAGTAAGAGTCGATAGATCGTTACCGATTGGAGTATGTAGCGGAAATAGCCAATCAGAAGCTATCCGATCCGGAACAGTGCCAGTCGATCACAGCCGATTCGTTGACAGTCGATCCGACGTAGCCGATTCCCGATGCCGGAGCCGATCCAACCTAGCCGACTCGCCGATTCGCCGTACCGCGCTCACGCTGTCGATCCGCCACAGCCGCTTCGCTCCGATGAGCCGCAGCTGAATTGTCCGATCGTAGCTGATTCGTAGCTGACGAATAGCACCGCAACGTAGCAGTGCCTCTACCGGTATCCACACGTCCGGGGAAAGAACGCCTAACACCCGTGTGCCAGCACAAGATGCAAGGCTAGGGTTTTGGCTTGGAGGTGGGGAGGGTTTCCGTGGAGATTGATCTCGCCGACTTCTATTGCGCCAAATCAGATTGATTCGGTTTAATGCAATTCCGCAACTCTCCACCCCTCGCCCCTTTATATAGAGTTGGCTGACTGGGTCTAGTGGCCGATCAGGACTCTATTTTGAATCGGATCATATCCGAATCTCATAGAGTTGGCCGCCCATACTTCGTAAGCCCATAGGAGTCTATCCGATCGGATCCCTATCCGATCGAGCCGTATCCGAGTCCAACTCGAATGTTTGTTCTTATCCCCTTAAGCGTGCGACCCTGTAGGTCCAGGTATACTCGGCTTCGGCTTGAGTTTAACTCAGCCAATCTGCCAACAGCGGCGCCTAGCAGCACATATTGACACCATAGTATACAAGAATATAATATCGGCTCTGAACCTGTAATGTGTACACATATCCCTTTGCCTCACGATACCAATTAAGCTATAGGCAAGATGTGTTTCATCCCTTCAATAGCTTAATCATTCACTCGAATCGTATTAGATTATCTATCTATTGATTGACTCCTCAATCAATTCAACATGGCCATGCACTTCCATAATCCATTACCTCGAGGGGCCCAGAGATATCTCTCCCAAAGGAGGGGCAAATTCCATCTTGATCACTCACATCCCACTCCATGTTTTATAGCAAACCCGAAGACTACTTTTATAACAATCCAGTTATGGAATAACGTTTGGTAGTCCCAAAGTAGGCTACTACACATGTTGGAATCCATGATGATCTCAAGTCTAAGGACTTTGCACCAACACTACTTGAGACCAACTAATGGCACATTAATTCCTGTAGTGTCTCAGGGTGGGTCTATCCAACAATGTGTTCTCTAACACATGTCCATGTATATTGATTTTGTATCTCCATACCCATGATCTATGAGACGTGATCATCAATCAATAAACATGTCGGTCTTAGAATTATATTTGTTCCAACAATATGACATATGATCAGGGATCGTTTAGAAATAGATTCATATATAAAGAGTCTCATAAATAAGTCGCGTACTTATTGATCAATACAAGATGTCTATTTCATGGAACTGAATAACACTTTATTCATAAATACATAAACATTGACCATGATATCCAACATCTTCATGTTGCCTCTAGGGCATATCACTAACAGTCCCGACCTCGTTCCCACGGTGCCTTCCTGTGATTTTTCTTTTTTCCCCGTCCCGAACACCTCCGCACCGCTCGCCAGTCGTCGCCCCACGCCACGCTTCGCCCGAGCTGGGCCTAATTTTGATGATGTGGCCTGTTTTGATTTATTGGAGAGTAATTTTTAGCGTTCTGCTGTGGGACGACATGTTTTTTGGGGAAAATTTTTTTAGCATAGCCCCTAATACCTCGTTTTGGGGAAGAAATTTTTAGCCGTCTCTTGGAGTTGCTCGCCTTTAATTGGTTTTTTTCATTCAAAATTTGAAGTTTGAACATTCATTCGATCAACTGCACTAACGACTGGTTAGCCATATTTTTGGGTAACCGGTAGTTTTAAGAACCGTTATTTTTAACCTTGTATAATAGTAGACCTAAATGGTGGGCATAATTTAAACTATGTAATTTGTTTATTTTGTGCCAAGGCGACTTACTACCCTATAAACTCAAATTATTTTGCTTTATGTTTAAAAATATCCATTGCAACGCACGGGCTCTTTGTTAGTGTATAAAGAAGAAGGTGTTCCATTTTAAGGAGAAAATGAGACCAAATCTGATAATGCACAGTTAATTATGAAAAACTATGCGAAAACCACAACTACAACAGCACTCTAACTAACCTAAGCTACGAAGATCACGAAAAAAGGACAATGGCGGAGCCCAAAGCAATTATCGATAAAAGAGCTTGTTGTAAAGCGGCACAAAGGCTCCGACTTCGCAAGACATGTGTTATCGTTGCCTAGCGACACAACAGCTCCGACTCCAGAGCTACCACATCATCATTGTCAAAGGCATCGCCAAAACGAACAAAACAACACCAATTGCCTACTTTGGACATCAACCCAAGCCGCCAAAGCACCACTTCTTGTACATAGCTAACACCAGCACCCTTAGAAGTCTACAACGTGTTATCGTTGCCAAGCTTCATCGCACCACAATGAAGCAGCTCCGACTTCACCTAGCAGAAATGAAGAAAGCTGGACGCTCATCACATCCAAGAACGGAACCAAGAAGGCGAAGGCCTCGCCAAACAGCTAGGCCTACAGAGCTTCAACGCAGGAGTCCACCAACAACCTTCGTTGCACGGGCAAGGTTCACACCTTGAGATTGATAGTGAGGTAGAAAAGACAGCATAACTACGCCTCCAAGAAAGGGAACAACACCTAAGGGCGCCACCGTCGTCAAGCCAGCCAAAGGCTAGCCAAGGCTTTCGCTAGCGGTTTTCATCCAAAATCACACAACCAACCTGCACAACGTACGTCGCCAAACCATCGCACCATCCCTCTAGCCGCCAAGCCTGCCCACCACCCCACAGCTCAGGCAAGCTCACGAGGCCGCCATGCCACTGCCATCCTCTGTACACAAAGCCATCGTCTCCACCCTTCCCCAAAGCTCCTCACGGTCATAACAGGAAATCTAGCCATAGGAGGGGAGGAGCTCCATGGAGAGGATGGTCGGCCTGCAACCGAGAAGACAAAGCGTCACCGACGCTAGCCGATTGAGGCCTGCCACTTCTCCTCGAGGCACCAGCCCATAGCGGCCATTCCTCCTCACATAAGGCAGGGGGAGCCACACCCTAACCTGTCATCGAGGTTCGACCGCCACCAATGGAGCTGGTTGCATCCGGCCAAAACATGTGATGTGGCCAAGACCCAAGTATCAGTCGTCGTTGGTTATATGCCTATTCTAGTAGAGCAAGACATGAAGAAGAATTATCAACATAAAAGAGCATATGCGAAAAGAATCACTACTTAGAGAGATGATCTTTGGTCCACTTGCCAAAATCCATAATAGTCCCAGTTGCAATAGGAACCAAGACTAGAAAATGTTTTTAGTCCCGGTCAAAAAGTGCAACAGGACCCATTATTTTTAGTCCCGGTTGGTATTACCAACCGGGACAAAAGGTTGTTTTTAGTCTCGGTTCAAAAAAATTGCATGTTGTTGTCAGACCCCATTATTTTTAGTCTCAATTGGTAACACCAACCGGGACTAAACATCAACATTTGTCCTGGTTTTTTATATAAACGGGACAAAATCGTCGCCTCTCCTCGTCCCCGCGTCGTCTGCCTTATCTTCTTCTGCTCCCTCTCCCTCTCCCTCTCAGCTCTCTCTCTCTCCCTCTCCCTCTCCCTCACCCTCACTTGCGATAGATTGGAGATGCGCGGGGCGGTGTGGGTGGCGGCGCGACAGTGCCCCGGTGACGGGGCGGCGGCCCACGGGCAGCGGCGACGGCCGCCGGCGGGTCGGGGCGGCCGGCGGCCCTGGGCACCCTCCTCCTCCACCCCTCCTCCTTCCCTCTCAGTTGGCACATATCGACAACGATATGCAGCGGGCGGCGAGCTGGTGCGAGTTCTTGTTTTGAGATGATTCTTTTAGATCTCGTGATGTATTCTTGTTTGAGATGATTTTATGAATTTGTGTGATGATTTTGTTGTATTAATATGTACTCTTGATGATCTGTGAAATATGAAAATGTTCTTTAGATGTATTCTTATTGATCTGTGAATTTATGGATGATTTTGTTATTTTATTGTTGGAAAAAATTTATATGAAAGCAGAAAAAACAATGAAAAAAGAAAAAAGATTGCAGCCATGTAGCGTTTTCATCTTTAGTCCCGGTTGGTAACATCAACCGGACTAAAATGAATATTTAGTTTTGGTTATTTCAACCGAAACTAAAGATATGTAATTTTTTTCCGCTTTCGTTGTCCGTTTTGCAACTTGGGATTAAAAAGAGTTGCAAACCGGGATAATAATGATCTTCCCCAGCAGTTGTGCAAATTGGCTGCATGAAGGTAGAAATCAAGGCTAGCAAACTTATTCGGTAATTTAATAAGTTAGTTGTTATTTTAGGGTTAACTAGCAACTATGTCCGTACGTTGCAACGGGTGAAGTCGGGGCGTAGCGTGGATGGGGATGAAAGGGAGGGGCGCAAGCGCGGCGCAGGAGCTCCGAGCAGCGGCGAGAGGGAGGGGCGCAGGCGCGGCGCGGATAGGGACAGGAGGGAAGGGCGCAGGGAGGGAGGGACGCAGGAGGTCTTTTTTTTCATCCAAGTCCTCCCTTTCTTTTCAGTATTGGGACGACGGGTTAATTTTATAAAGACTCAAGGGGTTTTCTGTAAAATAGCCAGGCGGATGAAAATTTTGGATAAAAACACTATTTGCTTTATAGATAGTTATATAGATTAAGTCAAAGTCATTATTGAAATCATTACCAGATAATTAGGGATTAGCTTAATAGAGCTATATGCATGTTCATACGTATTGGGCCTCGACCGAACCTGGCCCAATGCATGCATGATCAGGATTGAAGTCCTAGGTGTATGCGTGAATTCTATTTAGGCTACATCATTGTCCATGTAATAGGGCAGTTTTTGGATTCGTTACATGAGACTGTTACGGTTTGGTTCCCAGTCGTAAAGGATGGTGCTCCCATCTAGATATCAGTGAAGTGTTGTTGCCGCTAGGGTTGGAGAAGAGCAAGTTCAGGTGATCAAATCTTGTGTTTGTTGTTCGGTATCTATTGGTACATTTGCTTCTGGTTGTGTTTGCTACTAGTGCACGGGTGGAAGACTATTTATTTAATCTAGGTTTTGGTTTTCAGTTGTTGTAAGCTGAACCTTGTTTCTTTACTACTATTTTCAGCTATGTACAACTAGGGCTGGGCAGATTTAAACAAAAACCCAAAAAAAGAATCGCACCGAGCCTAAACGAAGTTTGTGGTTTATCGGTTTTCGGTTTCGGGTTCGGTTCATGATGTTGCAGAAACCGAATAATTCGGTGCAGGTTCAGTTTTAGAAGTATGAAAACCGAACTATCCAAAAAAACCGAACCGGCGCCATATCTCCCTCGCCACCCTCAGTTGACCTAACCCTAGTGCGCAGATCTTTTTTTCCCATCCAAAATCGAGAGCGAGAGCGAACCGCCGCCTCCATCCTCCTCGCTGCGACGCGCCACCGTCTCCGCCTCCTCCTCGACTGGCGCTGAGCTGGCTCCGCATCGGCATGCCTTCGCGGCGCCGCCTCCTCCTCCACTCGTCGCACCGCCGCCTCCATCCTCCTCGCCGCGCCGAGCCAGCTCCGCATCAGTGCGCCGCCACCTCCTCCTCGACGCGTCGCGCTGGCCGGTGGCCGCCTCCATCCTCCTCGCCGCCTCTGCGCTCGGTTCTGTAAGTGTTTTGTACTCTGTGTTGCCATCAGTTTTTGGTAAAAACCAAAAACCAAACAAAAAACCGAACCCAAATTTTACGGTTTCTAGTATTTACAAGAACCAATCGGTTCTTCAATTATACAAAACCGAACTTTGCGTAGAAAAAAACCAAACCAAAATTGCGGTTTTAACCGATTGCCCAGACCTATATACAACACCGGTTTTGCTATTGCTTAGAAATAATTTTGGTGCAAGAGTGTTGCCAATTGGGAAAATTTGGAAGATAATTTATTGTTGGTACCATAAAAGAGAGAGGGACAAATCAGGATACTCGTCACCAGTGCTCATCAAGTGATATTAAAGCGTGGTTGATCATGGTACATTAGATTTTTATTTGCCAAGAAATTATCATTGTATTGATTTGTGAGAATGGCAGACTACAATTTCACGAAGGAGCTTAGGTTTGTACCTATTCTATGCAGTCTAACTACTATGTGTGGGAAGATTCTGTAAAATCAACGTGTGTTTGATTCTTTATTGAATGATAAAAAATTGGCGTTTGGGATTTATTAGTTTGAGTGTTTTGATTTTGGAAGAGTTGAATTTTTGGATGATGAAATGTTCTAGTCTGGCACGCCAGCAACTGGCCCGACTCGGTGTGCACTCGCACGGCCCGACCGAGGTGTTTCGCGGCCGCACCGGAAGTTGCCTACGGTCAGACCGGCCGAGCCAGTCCGACTGGTTGCCGATTGCGTTTCGGTTTTGGTTTCGGTATGTTTCCTTACACATACATGGAAGTTTCGTGTTCCTATGCACGTGTCTGGTTGTTTATGCTAACAATGAGTCAAGTTTGGATAGCTTGTGCTCGGATATGGTATTCTTTATTTAATTGTGTGCAGGTATTCTTTACGCCTCGGGAAAATATTGCCGATGGTCGAGTCGGAGTCAACTTGGAGATAAGGTGACGTCCAAGATGGGGATCATGCGGGATGCTGAAGGGTAGAGATTAGTGCACATGATTGGAAAGTTTCCATATGGCATACAATGGAGATATTGTTGCGTATGGAAAGCGAAATTTCGGTTTTAGAAAGACCGAGATTGTTACGGTTGGTTTATGTATCGTTCGTTTCTTGTACGGGAAGGTTTCCTAGTGGATTAGGGCTTCTTGTATGAGTAGGATTCATGGCTCTTGGCTGCAGATTTTGGGTATAAATAGTGAGGGGAGGCGTGGCCTCTCGGTATCGCTTCTATCGCTTGGAGTTCAAGTTTTTAGGGTTTC
The DNA here is from genome assembly GCA_019925245.2 of Oryza australiensis. Lineage (NCBI taxonomy): Eukaryota > Viridiplantae > Streptophyta > Magnoliopsida > Poales > Poaceae > Oryza > Oryza australiensis. Next base: position 4,327,815 of record JAIFGZ020000436.1, read on the forward strand.
GAGTTAGAGTTTAGCTTGAGATTTTGTTAGGAGTGCTTTGCATGCACTTTGTAAACACAGAGAGTTTCAATAAAGATCAATTTTCTTGATAGTTCTTTGTGTCTACTTCTTCTTCGGTGTGGCGGCATAATTGTTTGTTCAATCGGATCTGCTAACCAGTCAGACCGCAGATACTATAGTGGTCAGACTGCGCCTTCTTCCCGGTTAGACCGCAAGTACATTGGCGGTCAGACCGGCGGGCATTGGACTTCATCAGGGTCGGCTACATCGACAATCGGCTGAAGCGATCGGCTACGGGCGGTCAGACCGAAGGTCATCAGACGGTCAGACCGGCTGAACAGCACGGTCAGAACGGCGCGGTACCTGCGGTCAGACCGGCTTTAGAAAACATAGGTAAAGTTTTATTTCCGCTAAAACTTTGTTTTTTGGGTACTCAACCATTCACCTCCCCTCTGGTTGGCTTTTTGTTGGGCATTCGATCCTACAAGTGGTATCAGAGCCACGTTTTTCTGCTTTGGATTTTCTTTGATCTAAAGTTTTTTCATCATGTCGGATAAATTTTCAACAAAACTGCATATTTTTGATGGCACCGATTTTGCGTATTGGTTTAGTAAGATGCAATCTTACATCATGGCTCAGGACTATGATGTGTGGCAAAAAGGTTGAGCTTCCCTACACCATACCCGATGCCATTAATACTGATGCTTTGAAAACTGAGTTTAATAACAATTGCAAAGCTCGAAACATCTTGTTGAATGAAATTTCGCGTTCTGATTTTGATCGTGTTTCTCATCTTCAAACCGCAAATGAAATTTGGAACGCTTTGAAAAACTTTCATCAAGGAACTACAAACATAAAAGAACTTCGTCGAGATCTTTTTAAAAAGGAATATATAAAATTTGAGATGAAACTCGCCTAAGCTTTGGATGACTATCTTGGTAGGTTTAATAAAATCTTGAGCAATCTTAGATCCGTTGATTCTTCTTATGACACTAATTATCCACATCGAGATTTTTCGCCACTTTTTAAATGGTCTTGACATGTCTCGTTTGGGAGATGAAAGTAACTTCTATTCAAGAATCTTATCATGGCAAATTTGACTTTGGATTCGCTTTATACAAAACTCAAAACTCATGAGATGAATATTCTTTCTTGAAAAACGGATTCTAAGTCAAGTGCTTTGATTTCTCCTTCAACTTCTTCAGATGTTGCTTCTTCATCATCTCCAAATGCCCTTGCTTTGATTAACGCCATGTCCGATGAACAACTCGAGCAATTCGAGGAGGAGGACTTGGATCTTTCTACTAATAAACTTTCCAGAGCTATGAACAGAATAAGGTTCAGGAAGAAAGGAGGACCAACGCGTTGCTCTGAGTGCGGCGCGTTGGATCACATCCGCTCCAACTGCCCCAAGCTTGGGAGGAGCAAGAATGAGGACAAGAGCACCGAAAAGACAAAGGATGACAAGCCCAAGGGTAGGCGCTCCAAGGAGATGATCAAGAAAGTGCTGAGTCAAGTCTATGCCGCTTTTGAGCCACTCAGCGACATAGACTCTGATAGTGAGGAGGAGAAGGGAAAGAACATCTCCGGCGTTTGTCTCATGACGCGTGGAGATGAAGATTCTTCAAATGAAGAAAATGAGGTAAGCTCACTTGAGGATGCAATTCTTGTTTTAAGTACTAAGAATAAAAATATGAGAAAATGTTTAAAAAAACAAGAATTTGTAATTGAATCCTTAAATACTGAAATTGCTAGATTGAAATCTCTTATTCCCAATGATGATAATTGCAAAATTGTGAGGTTTTAATGCTGGAAATTTCAAAGATTAGAGATGTCAATAATTCTCAAGTTTTGGCTTCTAAATCTTGTTTAACTTGTGATGTTAATGAATTGAAACTAAAAGATGCTTTAGCTCGTGTCAAGCACATGGAAGAAATAGTTAAACAAGATGAGGTAGCTTCCTGCTCTAGATGTCGCAAAGGAAAAGATGTTATAATTGATTATGAAAATTGTGTTAATCTTGGAAAAGAAGTTTCTTACTTGAAAAGTTCTTTGCAAAAATGTTCGATGGTAAGAAACAACTTAACATGATTTTGGACAAATCAAAAGTGTGTAGCGACAATAAGGGAATAGGTTTTAATGCTCATGATTATTTCACCAAAAATTCCAAATGTTTTAGGAATAACTGAAAATGGTGAAACCTTGACTAAACCTAACACCATGAAAACAGTTTTCAAGTCTCTTGAAATTTGCCATCTCTTTCGCTTATCTAAAAGAAACTAAACCTAATTCTTCAAAACCATCTGTTACTAAAGAAAAGTTTTCTTGCTCCTTTTGTGGTAAAGATGGTCATCTTGTTGGTTTTTGTTTGATTAGCACGAAAACAGAAAAAGGAAAGAGAAAATAATTTTGCAAAATCAAAGTGGCAAAAATCTGGTTTTTCCTCGGGAAGGCCGGTCGGACGCAGTTGGTCTACCGGTCGGATCGGCCCGCACCGGTCGACCGACGACTGCCTCGGTCGGACCGGCGATGGCGCTCGGTCGACGACAAGACTGCCGCAGTCGGACCGGCCCCGAAGGAATTTTTGTGAAAATTCCAAAACTGTTTTCTCTCGTGGTTTTGTGCCTATTGGATCTACTGGTCGTGTGTCTCAGTACTGGATTCCTAAGTTTCTTTTAACTAACCCCAGTACTGAGGCTTCGACATCTTTTGTTTTGTAGGCTTTCGTGGCGAGGAAGGAGAACGTGTGGATCATGGACTCCGGTTGTTCGCGGCACATGACCGGTGATAAGAAGTGGTTCTCCTCCCTCAAGATGGCATCCAAGACGGAATCTATAATTTTTGGGGATGCTTCAACAAGTGTCGTTATCGCTACCGGATCCATCAAGGTAAGTGACAAGTTCGAATTGAAAGAGGTAGCTTTGGTAGAGGATTTAAAATACAATTTACTTTCAGTTTCACAAATTGTTGATGAAAACTTTGAAATTCATTTCAAGAAAACTGGAAGTAAAATATTTGATTCTTTTGGTGATTCTGTTTTGAACATTTCATGTTATGGGAGAGTTTTTAAAGCTGATTTTTGAAAACCTTGTTTCTCTTGTTGTTACTTGTTTAGTTGCTAAATTCAACAAAGATTTGATGTTCTGGCATCGTAGACTTGGTCATGTTGGATTTGATCATTTGACTCGTCTAAGTGGTTTGGATCTTGTTCGTGGTTTGCCAAAACTCAAAAAGGATCTTGATTTGGTTTGTGCACCATGTCGTCATGGTAAAATGGTTGCTTCTTCCCACACACCAATTCTTTCTGTGATAACGGATGCACTGGGACAACTTTTACACATGGACACTGTTGGTCCAGCTAGAGTGCAATCTGTTGAAGGAAAATGGTATGTGTTAGTTATTGTTGACGATTTTTCTCGATATTCTTGGGTTTTCTTCATGGCAACTAAGGACGAGGCCTTTGGACACTTTCGAAGTCTTTTTCTTCGCTTGAATTGTGAAATTTCCAACCCTTTGAAAACAATTAGAAGTGATAATGGTGGTGAATTTAAAAATGCATCTTTTGAACTTTTTGTATTGAAAAAGGAATTGAACATCAATTTTCTTCTCCACGTGTTCCTCAACAAAATGGTGTTGTTGAAAGAAAAAATCGTTCTTTGGTTGAAATGGCTAGGACAATGCTAGATGAATATCACACACCTAGAAAATTTTGGGCCGAAGCTATTAACACTGCTTGCTATGTTTCTAATCGCATTTTCTTGCGTTCTAAACTTGGCAAAACTCCTTATGAGCTTCGTTTTGGTCGTCAGCCTAAAGTTTCAAATTTGCGTGTTTTTGGTTGCAAGTGCTTTGTGTTAAAATCTGGAAATTTGGATAAGTTTGAATCACGTTCAATTGATGGTTTATTTCTTGGTTACCCCGCACACACTCGTGACTATTGTGTACTTCTTTTAGAGACTAACAAAATTGTCGAGACTTGCGAAGTCACCTTTGATGAGGCTAGTCTCGGTACTAGACCAGATTTTTCGGTACACGCCACGGATCGGGGAGTTTGGTCAAATTTTTGAAGACGAAAGCGATGACGACGACGATGAGGTCAACCTGCCCGATCAGACCGGCCAGGTGCCGTCGGTCAAACCGGAGGTGCCCTGGCCGACCGCCCGAGACCCGGCCGACCGACAGGGCCGACCGCCCGGACTCGTCGATTCCAATCAAGAGGATTCTTCAGGGACCACGACCAGGCTGCGAACCGTAACGTGAATCAACTCCTGAGATCACTGCACCCTTGCACATTCAGCGACGACATCCGTCGGTACAAATAATAGGTAATTTAAATGAGCGGACAACGAGATCTAAGGTAACTGTGCATGACTCTGCGAATTCTACTTTTGTTGCTTCTTTTTGAACCCAAAGATGTTATTCATGCATTAACTGATGAATCATGGATTAATGCCATGCATGAAGAACTTGAAAATTTTGAAAGAAATAAAGTTTGGTCTTTAGTTGAACCTCCTTCTGGACATAATGTTATTGGAACCAAGTGGGTTTTCAAAAATAAACAAAATGAGGATGGTTTGATTGTTCGCAATAAGGCTAGACTAGTTGCTCACGAGTATACTCAGGTGGAGGGTTTGGATTTTGATGAAACTTTTGCTCCTGTTGCTAGGATTGAGGCAATTAGACTTTTGCTAGCTTTTGCTGCTTCTAAAGGTTTTAAATTGTTTCAAATGGATGTTAAAAGTGCTTTTCTAAATGGTTTTATACAGGAAGAAGTTTATGTTAAACAACCACCGGGTTTTGAAAATTCTGATTTTCCCAACCATGTTTTTAAACTTTCAAAAGCTTTATATGGTTTGAAACAAGCACCTAGAGCATGGTATGACAGACTTAAGAACTTTTTGCTTGAAAAAGGTTATCAAATGGAAAAAATTGATAAAACGCTTTTTGTTCTTAAGCATGGTGAAAATCAACTTTTCGTTCAAATATATGTTGATGATATCATCTTTGGTTGTTCGACTCACTCTTTGGTTGTAGAATTTGCTGAAACTATGCGTAGGGAATTTGAGATGAGTATGATGGGTGAGCTGTCGTACTTCTTAGGTTTACAAATCAAACAAACACCTCAAGATACGTTTATCCATCAAACAAAGTACACCAAAGATCTTTTGTGCAGGTTCAAGATGGAGAGTTGCAAGCCAATCTCTACGCCCATTGGATCTACTGCTGTTCTTGATCCCGATGAAGATGGTGAAGCTGTGGATCAAAATGAGTATAGAAGCATGATTGGATCCTTGTTGTATCTAACTGCCTCTAGACCAGACATACAATTTGCTGTGTGTTTGTGTGCGTGCTTTCAAGCTTCTCCGCGTGCTTCTCATCGTCAAGCGGTCAAGCGCATTATGAGGTATTTGAGTCATACACTTGAGTTTGGCATTTGGTATTCAACTTCATCTTCTCTTTGCTTAAGTGGTTATTCAGATGCTGATTTTGCGGGTTGTAGAATTGATAGAAAAAGTACTAGTGGAACATGTCATTTTCTTGAAACTTCATTAATTGCATGGTCTTCTAGGAAACAGTCTAGTGTAGCTCAATCCACTGCTGAATCTGAATATGTTGCTGCTGCTAGTTGTTGTTCACAGATTCTTTGGCTGATTTCTACTTTGAAAGATTATGGACTTGTTTTTGAAAATGTGCCTCTTTATTGTGATAATACAAGTGTCATTAACATTGCTAAGAATCCTGTTCAACATTCACGCACCAAACACATTGATATTCGTTTTCATTTCTTGCGAGATCATGTTGAGAAGAGAGATGTTGAATTGAAATTTTTGGACACAAAATTGCAACTTGCTGATATTTTTACAAAACCATTGGATTCTTCTCGCTTTGTTTTTCTTCGAGAGGAATTGGGAATCATTTATCCTTTTGGCATGTTTTGAGGGGGAGTTTTTGTACTCTTTATTTTATCAAGCTACATGATTAAAATAAATTGAAAAAAAGAGCTTTATCCATACATATTGTATTCATGTGCATGCTAGCAATATTATGAAGGTTTATTTGTCACTAGCATAGCTTATATATATTCTAGTATTTTTATGAGAAATAATGCATGACACTTTAATTTTTATTAAGAGAAATAATGCATGACACTTTAATTTTACACTTGAATTCAAGAAATATGTAATATTGATACTCGTACTTGTGTTGGATTTTAAATGATTATATATATTATGTTGCTTTAATATTCCTCAAATTACTTAAAATTGCTCATTGTGAAAAGAGAATAAAATATTATCTATGAGAGAAAAAATGAATACCGAATCCTTGGAAACAGTCTTGACGACAAGGACGTATTCGATGTGAGCAAAAATAATGAGTACCGAATCCTTGGAAACAGCCTTGACGACAAGGACGTACTCGAAATAATTGAGAGAAAAAAAGAGCAACAAATATGGCTCAAATCAATATGAAAAAGTTTTTCTCTTGAATTATATGTGCAAAAAGGTATATTTGAGAAAGAATAAAGATTGCAATCGGTATATATATTTGGGTTTATCTTTCAACCTATGTGCTTGTAAAGATGTCGCATTATAAATCATTGAAATCCATGAATCTTTATTGTGTTATTACTCTTAAATATAAAATATTTGATTCATGATTATACTTTAATGCATATTTGCTATCTACTTGATAAATTTATCTTCTTATTATTGCAATACATGACTTGACTTGCTTTATGTATGGTGCTAAGCTCTTCAACATTCATAAACATAATTCCTATGCTTGATGAATCCATTGTCAAAAGGGGAAGAACATAATGTTGTTTGGGAGAACAAAAGTGCAAGTTTACAAAGTTTTTTTTTGGGTCAAAGGATTTTCTTTCTTTTAAAAAGGGGGAGAAATTTTCTTTGATTTTTGAGCACTCAAATGCTTTTTACCATTTTTATTTTTACTTTTTCAAACATCAAAACAACTCTTTTATTTTGTTTGCCAATGTGTTCATCAAGGGGAGATTGTAAAATCAACGTGTGTTTGATTCTTTATTGAATGATGAAAAATTGGCGTTTGGGATTTATTGGTTTGAGTGTTTTGATTTTGGAAGAGTTGAATTTTCGGATGATGAATAGTGTTCAGTCGGCTGCCATAGCCGGTCTGATCGGGTGTGTTCGCCGGTCGACCGGAGGTGTTTGCGGTCGGATCGGAAGTTGCTGCGGTCGACCGGCCGAGCCGATCCACCGGTTGCCGATGCGTTCGGTTTTGATTTCGGTTTGTTTCCTTACACATACATGGAAGTTTCGTGTTCCTATGCACGTGTCTGATTGTTTATGCTAACAATGAGTCAAGTTTGGATAGCTTGTGCTCGGATATGGTAGTCTTTATTTAATTGTGTACATGTATTCTTTACGCCTCGGGAAAGTGTTGCCAGTGGTCGAGTCGGAGTCAACTTGGAGATAAGGTGACGTCCAAGATGGGGATCATGCGGGATGCTAAAGGGTAGAGATTAGTGCACATGATTGGAAAGTTTCGATATGGCATACAATGGAGATATTGTTCCGTATGGAAAGCGGAATTTCGGTTTTAGGAAGACCGAGATTGTTACGGTTGGTTTATGTATAATTTGTTTCTTGTACGAGAAGGTTTCCTAGTGAATTAGGGCTTCTTGTATGAGTAGGATTCATGGCTCTTGGCTGCGGATTTTGGGTATAAATAGTGAGGGGAGGCGTGGCCTCTCGGTATCGCTTCTATTGCTTGGAGTTCAAGTTTTTAGGGTTTCGAGTTAGAGTTTAGCTTGAGATTTTGTTAGGAGTGCTTTGCATGCACTTTGTAAACACAAAGAGTTTCAATAAAGATCAATTTTCTTGATAGTTCTTTGTGTCTACTTCTTCGGTGTGGCGGCGTAATTGTTTGTTCAATCGAATCTGCTAACTGGTTAGACCGCAGATACTATAGTGGTCGGACGCGCCTTCTTCCGTTAGACTGCAAGTACATTGGCGGTCGGACCGGCGGGCATTGACTTCATCGGGTCGGCTACATCGACAATCGGTGAAGCGATCGGCTACGGGCCGATCAAGGTCATCGACGGCCGACCGGGCCGAATAAGCATGGTCGACCGGCGCGGTATCTGCGGTCAGACTGGCTTCAGAAAATAGAGGTAAAGTTTTATTTCCGCTAAAACTTTGTTTTTTGGGTACTCAACCATTCACCCCTCCTCTGGTTGGCTTTTCGTTGGGCATTCGATCCTATAGATGCTATGGGGGAATTCTTAAGAGGCCGTGGATTGGCTTCCTTCATGAAGATACATTTTGCAAAGCTCACTTTTTCTGATCTGGGTTTTACGATGGTAGCTGAAAAAACAGACTGATTATATTGACAGAGGTGAAAAACATTGTTGGAACATGGACTGCAATAAAATTGGAGCTACGACGTCGGTATGATTCACTAGTTTTGAAGCCTAGCTTTTTGCAGAAAAGAAGGAACAAAGTTATCTGAGCATGACGCTAAGTTAAGTAGTGAAAAAGAAGAGGCACATCTAGAGCGAAAGGAGGCCATTGTTTCTGAAATTTCAGCTCCTCAAATTTTGCAAAATGAAAAAACTACTATTACGGTGGAAGCGGATGCTTGTTCATCGAAGATAGAATTGTCTGAATTGTCTATGCTTGCACAAGAAGTACAGTGTGACAGCTCCAAGGTTGATGTGAAGGGACAACGTTTTAATATTTTTCAGTTAAGAGTGCAAGATTCGAGACAAGGTATGCAAATTAATAATTGATGATGGTAGTTCTACTAATGCTATCAGTTCAGATTTAGTGCATGCTTTATCTTTGCCTATACGAAGACTTCCTAAGCTGCGTTAGATTCAATGGATGAATCAAGAGGGCACAGTGAAAATTACTCACAAGGCGAGGGTTGTATTTTCTATTGGGAGTTATGTTGGTAAAGTGAATTGTGATGTTGTGCCTACGACTGCTTGTCACTTGTTGTTGGGGAGACCATAATAATTCGATCGCAATGCTACCCACGAGGGCAGGTCCAATCATTATTCTTTTATGCATTCTTGGTGTTAACAGTGCTATAAAAACGGAAGTATTTTCTATTATTAGGAAAAAACAAAGAGTCGATTGAGTACAGTACAAAGCCGATGATGACTTTGATTCAAGAAAACAGAATAATGTGATCAAAACAGTACAAAGCCGAGGATATCTTTGATTCAAGGAAAAAGGATAATATGACCACGACAATATAAAGCCAAGGATAGCTTTGATTAAGGAAGAAGGATAATATGACAAAGACAGTACAAAGCCAAGCATGCTTTAATTTAAGGAAGAAGGATAATGTGACCAAGACCTATGTATTATTCGTGTTGGTTCTATGCCTATGCCTATTATAGTGGAGCAAAATATGAAGAAAAATTATCAATTAGAAGAGCAGATATGAAAAGAATTATACAAATTAGCTCCATAAAGGTAGAAATCAAGCCTAGCTAGCGTTATTTGGTAATTTAATAAGTTAGTTGTTATTTCGGATTAATTAAGTCAAAGTCATTAGCGGCATCATTACCAGTTAATTAGGGATTAGCTTAATAGAGCTATATGCATGTTCATAGGTATTGGACATATGTATTGGGCCTCTGAGCCCAGTGCATGCATGATCAGGATTCAAGTCCCAGGTGACTCCGTGTATTCTATGTAGACTACATCATTGTCTATGTTATAGGACAGTTTTTTATTTGTTACATGAGCTAAATAGCTCAATAAAACTATAGAGGTTAAATTATACATCATTGTAGATAGCTAGACCTCTTCTCAAACAGCTATATTCGAAAGATAACGATAGCTATAGCCAAAGATTAAAAATATGCTTGTGTAAGATATTAGTAAAATGCTTTTGATTATGAATCCATTGATACAACTTACTTGCTAAATAATTAAATTATTTAAAATATTGTTAGCCAAGACATAGCAACTCTAAATCAAAACTGACATTTATTTCTTTTCGAGGTATAAACGAATGGAGGGAGTAGTGTTTACCATGTTAGTGGTGTTCGGGAGTAAGTAGTTACTGTTACGGATCTCTTTTCTTATTATGGCCATCAGATTATCATTGACACGCTTGGACGCGATTTCATTATTATTATTATTATTATTATTATTATTATTATTATTATTTTTATTATTATTATTATTATTATTATTTTTATTATTATTATTATTATTATTATTATTATTATTATTACTACTACTACTATTGCTACTACTACTTAGTATTCTTAGCAAAACTTTTTAAAATAAACTTATCAGCTTTATAATATTTAATTCATTCGTAAGTTTTCCAAATAATTTTTCCTTTAGTTCTTAATTTTAACATTGTAGAAAATAACATGGTTTTTAAAATATATATATGTGACTATATTTTCTATCATAATACATATAATAAATAAATATATTTTTTATTAAAGTTTTTGTAAAATAAATTTGTAAGACAAATCTATATAGTTTTATATAGGTTTGTTGAAGTGTCTTTATACTAAATTAGTATACAATTTTAAGTTTGTGTAAATTTATAAAAAATTATAGTAATAATTTAAAAACAAATAAATATATTAAAAGTTAATTTTAATGAAACTAACTTGGAGTCGACTTCTCGCCGTCATTGATCGCGATCGTCCCGTCCACAGAGAGACGATGGCTTAGTTGGTGCTGCTTCGGCGTGCGCCACGGCAGCGGCGACGTGGTCGAAGCCGCCGTCGCCGGAGGCGGCCGTGACGAGGATGCAGGCGGCGGCGCGCGGGTTCCTGGCGCGCAGGGCGGTGCGCGGAGCGGGATGCGGAGGAGGAGGGTGCTCGCGCCGAGCGTCGCCGCCGTGCTCCTGCGGGAGGCGGGGGCGGACGGCGCCGGCGCGAGCGCGAGGGCGAGGCTGGCCGTGGCGGAGGAGCTGATGCGCCTCGACGCCGTGCGCGGCGCGCGCACCTACAGGCGCCGCGTCGTCGCCAAGGTGCTCGCGCTCCAGGACGCCGTCGACACCGGCGGCGGCGCGGGGTGACGCGCCCGGGATTCCGTTTGGCTTTGACGACGACGATCCGTGCATCAGCTTGATTAGTTGGTTGGTAGAATTACGGTCAGCATGTAAACTACTGAAGTCAATAAAAAGGTGATTCTGGAAATGTGGATATTAATCGTTCGGGAAGGTGATTCAAGATTTGAAAATCTTGCTGAGCTCTTTCCAGGAGCTTAGGGTCGTTTGGATGTAGATCGACGAATAGATAGCTCATGTTTTAGCAAATGATTGCTTTTTATGGCGAATGTATTTTTGATCTGGTTCTCTGTTCCTCCGGAGTTTCTAAAGTCTTATTTGCTTAAGGACTGTAATCAAACCATGGTGCCTGAATAACGAGCTAACGGCCTTCCCCTCTAAAAAAAATAAATAAAAAGGTTGTAATGTTAATTGCATTACATGCATGCAGGGGGTTTTAGACTATTTGCCACTCTTGCGGATTATGTATTCTCAAATGCCACTATTCAAGATGACTTTGCTTTTTGCTACTAGAGAGAGAAGATTTCTTACTCGTGTGTCATTTTTGAGCCCACGAGAAATCACATCACCAGATCTGAGGGCAAAATGACCATCTTGCCCTTCTATTCCCTCTAGCTCAGGGTCTCTCTCCTTCAACCATCCTCCCTGTGAGTGAGCTAGTGATGCCGCCACCACCAGTGCTGAGCCATCAAGCCGAGGCCAGGGTAACGTGAAGAGGACCTTGAGCGTCCCGCCGTAGAACAACTATGGAGGAGACAGACGACTCTGGGCTCTCCACCAGTGGACTGACCTTGCCGTTGCCCTGCCATGCGCCGCTACATCAGTTAGCCCGCATCGCCACCACCTCCGTCATATCTATTGTAGGCCAGGGTCGTGCTTTCCCTTGAACGCGAGACCATTGCCAAAGAATAAGAAAAGGAAGAAGCTCTCTCATGTGCACCGTCACCTTCTGACGTTGGGTGACAAACGGTGAGGTAAGGGAAGCCACAAGGCTGGGCCTGATGCAGCCATCGACGTTGGGGGAGAGGCAAGAAGAACCGAGAGGAGGACGACACTTCGTGCCTGGATCTAGAGTTCCCCGCTTCGGTGCTCCGTGCTCGAAGGATGACGGCGGCGGTGAGCAAAGGAGGGAGGAGCACGATGCGGGGAGCTCGCCGGAGCCCAAGAGCTCGCTGCCCTGGGAAAGGAAAAGGGGATAGTAAGGGGAGAAGCAATGAAGAAGAAGAGCAAAACAATTATTTTCCCTCGGTCTGGTGAAGTGGCGCCTCACGGGCTCAAAAATGGCACATGAGCATGAAATCTTCTCTCTCCGATGGCAAAAAAGCAAAGTCATATGGGAGAGCGACATTTGAGAATACACCATCCGGGAGAGTGGCAAATAGCCCAAAACCCCCTCTGTGGCAGAGCCATTAAGTTTTAGAGCTTGGACAAATTTAACTGCATTTATTTGCTATAAAAGTTATTTTCAATTCCTACAATAACGTTAAAATTCTACTGAGCGGTCACCAACGAAACGGAGTTGTTGCCCTATTTTGTAATAGTGAAAAAGTATTTTATACCATTGATCTCTATATTAAACGCTTTGACGGAACTCCTAAAACATGTCGAAGTACTATCTCAGTGAGAAAGAAAAAAACATTGCAAAATCATCAGTGTGGGATAATCTAATTAACCACCACAAATAACACATATATAATCATCTCAATCAACGGCAAGATTCCACCGCCGCCGCCTCCTACAGTCCCACCTCTCTTCCCACTCCTCTACCTCTATGGCGGCATCTCCAACACCGATAATGGTAGTTAGCTATCCCCAACATTGTTACCCTCCTCCCTCTGCCACTTCTTCCTTCTTCACCTTACCCTGTCATCTTCCTCATTTATGATGGCCTCGTATCATAACCCGTTATCTTTTTTTTTCTCCAGCATCACCGCTATATTTTTATGCCCCTAGCGCCTTTATCTATGTCGCGGTTCACTATCGAGCCTATACTGACATTGTGTAGATCGTCAAAGATGGAGGCAGGGTTTACCTTTTTTTAAAAAATAAAAACCGCTCCTCACCAATTTACCTAAAACCAATAAAAACAGGTAAAAATCGATGACTTTAGATCAACACCGTACGAAAACCAGCTAAAACCGATCGTTTTTCACAAATTGATGATGGTTTCAAAAAACCGAGCAGTTTTCGTGAAAAACCCGAGACCAACCGGCTGCGCCGCTAGAAACAGAAGCTCAAGGAAGGCATGGGGAACAAGTGCACCCGAAGCTGCTACAGCGAGTACATATCAGAGTTTAGCTTTTGAAATATGAAAAGAGATTTCCTGGCATGCATATTCAGAGACAATTGATGGTACCTTTCCTTTCAGATTGGACTAGAATTCCGTAATTTTGAGGTTCGTTTGGTTGTTCAGTTCTGGTTTCCGCGATCCTTACTTTTTTTGAATCGTTGGAGTCACTACTCTGGTTTGGTTGCATCTCAAAAATTCAGAATTCCCAGCTTGCACATCATTGGACAATAGATGGTTGTTCACCAAGAGCAAAGTCGTATGCAAGGCATTTAACTATTGATTTAGCATGATATCTTGTGTTCAAATGCGGCGAGCAATTCAAATTCTGCCAAACAGGGAATAGAAACAATTTTGGAAAATATATTTGGCAAAGAGTACAATTTTGGAAAATGGAACATGACCTAAATGGGCTGAGTTAAAGCAGAGAACTTGCTAAAATTTTGCCAGCCGATCAAACAAACTCGCAGCTTTCTTGAATGAAGAGACAGCACAACAGTTTCATACAACAATACGGAAGAGGGATTTTACAACATAAGTGCATGTGCATCTATATGCTGAATCATTAGATGTTTTATTAACATTCGTGATATACTAAAAAGAATAATACAATATTGTGCTTCATTGAAATCTATGCCATCCGCACAAATCTCAAAGCAATTCTAATGATAAGGGGTGTAGGTGCACATGAACATTGTAAAACGACTTTCCCTGGCAGTACAAGGGCAAATGAGGAGTGCTGCAGCATCAGCTCATCAGTACATAGTTATATTGTCAGTAGAAATATGTGAAGTGTTCATAGGTATATATTGCCAATAGAAAATAAAATATATCTAATGTTTGCTCTTCAGGGTTGTATGATGGGTTGTGTTCATAGTGGCTGCTAGGCTACAACATGGCACCAACAAGTATCCTGAACAAATAGGGAACAAACAACACTATGTGCTCATCTTTCTACAAGTAATGTGCATTCATCATCTAAACATGGTTTTCCTTTTTCTCTGCAGACAGAATGGAGAGAGCCTTTCACATCTGCTGTTGATAAGAATCTAGGTAGGATCATAGGTAACATACTCGACGTCTATGCTTGTCCACACTTCCTTAGGCATGCAAGGCCTTCTTCCTGGTATTCCTGCCTTGTAATCCAGAACTCAGGTGCATCCTGCTTGTTCAATAGCCGTCAGCAAAGTAATAAAGCAAATGGGCGAATTCAAATGTGATAATGCGCACACAGTAATGTATGATGTCATCCTTTGAGTTCCTTTTCTGTTCACCTCACTACTTTGTGCCAAGGGTTTGCTTATAATAATGGATAGAGGTGTAACGCTCTGGGAAATAATATTACCTTCATGATTCCAGCGAGTACTGCACCACCCAGGTAAACCATGTGTTTTCTCCGTGGCGGATCCTCTATCCGCAAACATAATTTCTGCAAATAGACAGAAGCATTGTTAAATGGAAATGACCACATTCATTGTTGAAATGACAACATTCGTATGAAAAAGAATGTGTTGCACTGGAAAAAAGAACTTGGGAATTTCCCTTGCGTCTGATTTCAATAAGCTTATGTAATTTTCACTGTGGTCAGCTACAAAATAACCACAAAAATATACTACCTTCAATCCATCTTTGTTTCCCTTCAGAACCACATCAAGATAGCGATCAAGCATTTCCTTCTCTAGCCTTCAAAAATGTTGGAACGTGTTAGTCATACCCAATATTGAAGCTTATAAAAGCAGCTAAACACATACATTGGTAAGAAATAGAACAGGTAAAAATATCAGAATGAATGATGGGAGCTTCAGTGTAAAAATAATGTTATTTGAAATTAATAATACATATGTTCTGTAGTAAACAAAAGAAGACAGAACGGAATATGTTTATCAAATCTTACCTACTTGGTAGACCAGGATACATGGTACTTCCTCCACTCAGGACGATATGTTTATAAAGCTGCAAGATGTTATCCAGACATCCAATGAGAAAAGAACACATGATTCAATGCTTATCTAGAGAAGTACTTCTTAACAACTTCAAAAACAATTAACCAAGTACAAAGACCAACATAACTGGCATTCATTTGCCCATTCATTTGTCCCGTGAACTTAATTTACATTATCACATACACATGTACTAAATACGAAAATTATCAACATGTGAATGTGTGTTCAGCATTTGACAATAATTCAACTTATGGTGTTTGCCTGTGCAAGTTCAAGACAATAACATTAAAAATCATGTATATATGTAAGTGAATTGTTTGATGCAAAACCATGGTCTTATCAAGTTGCTACCAAATAACAAAACAAACTAATCCTAAATTATCAAAGATTATCTTATGCACAAATTCACTAGACAAGCCACGCATATCTGAATTCAATAGTTTGCACTTGAATTGGAGAGTACAGAGGTTTTATATCTACTCATCAATACATCAAAAATACTACAAAAGATTGGAGCAGCAAAATGTAGCATATTGTATGGGTAAGCTGTATACTGTCATCCGGTTGTCAATGTCCATTTCCTGAATGCAACGGAATGCCATATCTGCCATTCCATCACCCTCAACATCTATGAGTTCCTGCTCAACGAATATTTTATCAATGTTGTGTTGGTACTGATCTTAACAGAGAACTGCATACCTTATTGTATATCAGCAAGCTATGAAACAATAGTAAGACTACAAGCTTACAGGAGTAAAAAGAGCCTCAGGAGCTTGAAACCGTTCAGTTCCCACTTTGATTACCCTTCCATCTGGAAGCTGATGACAAGAGTTGAGCCAATAATACAAAAATGGACCAAATAAAAACAAAAGCAGGTTAACATACTTACAGTGTAGCTTTTGACAAGGATAGTGGTTTCAAGTCCTAGCTGGTATTCACGCTTGTAATCATAGCTGTACATATTTTCCCTTTTTAATTCTATGAAATGTAACAGCAAGCCATAGCAAAAACAATTAAAAGTAATAAAGCAACTGACCTTAAATAACATAGCTTCTCTTTTATTTCCCGGACTGTTTCAAAGTCGGCAGACTTGTTCATAGCATACCTTTAAAGCAGGAAATTAAGTTGATAAGAAAAACACTGAAGCAAACAATTGCATAAGCCTGTGTTTTCAGAGCATCTTTTATCTACAAACATATAAAAGTGAGAAGATATTACCCTCTTCTTGAGAGTAGATCAACAAGATAAGATGTTATGTGCCTTCCAGCTACATTCATTCTTTTTGTAATATGTGGATAAGAGAATCCATCAACTACTGGCACCTGGATCATAATAAACATGACAGGGGCAAAATTAAGTCTAGATAAAACTTTCTTTTCACATTAAGTGCGAGAATAACTAAACGGGCACTAGCATGCCAGCTATCAAAACTGAAGTACTAATTATGGAGTATAATTTAAATTATCATTTTATTTCCATGATCGACATTTTGACCAGAAACCATAGATTATGGTGTTCAATGGTTGTGATTTCTACTAAGCCGTCTACAAGGAAACAAGGCATGCATATAGTCTTGGTCATACATCTTCACTGGATCAGCAAAAGAAAGGTAGATCCCCTTAGTTGTTGAGTTGAGGAATACCCATTAGCACAGATAGAAAATTATAAACATGCATCAGATAGATATTTTTGTAGTGCACCACAAGATTAATAGAAATGGAATCTCTGCATTTCAAATCTTTGTAGATTGTACAATATAGGGAAGATTATTATTATCATACCACATGAGTGACACCATCACCAGAGTCTATGACAAGTCCAGTCAGCAAGCCTGGAAAGGATACAAACATAATACATGTTAAGAAAAGAACCAGTACATTTTGTGTTTGTAGGTGTGCAAGCTCATACATGTGTCTAGGGGGAGAGAGAGTACCTTGAGCATATAGCGAAAGAACAGCTTGGACCTGGATGAATACCCCAGCAAAGTTGTATTTCTCAAACATTGTCTCAATCTATTTATCATAGGATTCAGTTTGTAGTTAGCTATATCTTAAAAAACAAAATTCGTAGTACAGAGCAACCAGATGGGAGAAAAGAACCTACCATTTTTTCACGATTTTTCACAGGATTGAGTGGTGGATCTGTCAGTAGAATTTTACACTCAGATGGATCAACCTAAAGAAACAAAATAGAAATACATTGCTTTACCTAGAGCTAAGAGACTTCAAGACACATAACAGAGAATGTTGATGAATTATGAGCATGAATTTAAAAGGGCCTGCTGTCAAAGTAATATAAAGCATATGAAAAGTCATACTTTCAGCTCACTGTAAAATGCATGATCCCATATATGGCCCATATCATCCCAACTTTGAACAATCCCATTTGTAACAGGATATGATACATCAAGTTGATGCCTCAAGTCAGCACAAGCCGCTCCAACCACAATATCCTGCGTGGAAAACAATCACGATTGTAAGGTGTACTACTAAAGAGAGAGAGAGAGAGAGAGAGAGAGAGAGAGAGAGAGAGAGAGAGAGAACGAGGGAATGCCAGAAACACAAAGATAGACATTGATTTCAGACCGTCAATTCCTGCTCCTGGAGTGATTCCTCATAACGAAGCAATGGTCTCCCAACAACACAAGGGAACACAGATGTCGGAAAGTTCTCTCCAGCAAAACCACACTTTACATACTGCAACATTAGCCATAGGTACCAAATTAGAAGTTAAAAAGATCATCAATGATAGGTTGTAGTGTTGTTTAAGCATAGCATATCAAACATTAAGCCACAGAAATGATGCATTAAATACATATAGAAACTAAGCCGAAGACAAAGACAATACTTTCTTTCGGACCACGAAATATCGAAATATCAAACTAATGCGGTCTAAATGAACATGACTTTGACAGCATAAAACTATTCCAGTTCCGCATTTGGAAGGACAGTGCCCAAAGATTTAACAGAGAAGAATAATTTCATCATATTACAGAAATTTTTCCTGTCTATGTGGAGAACAATTTCATCATACTAGAGCAATTTGTCCCTTCAGTTTCTTGCACACACATCATTTCATCATAGATAACAGTTTAGTAGCAGCAGCAAAACTTGTTCGGCACTACTGAATCTAGAGCACAGATGTTACTCCGCAACCAAAGAGGAGGAACAATCCTTATATCCAGAAAATTCATAAGAAATCCAAGAAACAATCCAAGAAGAAGAACCGGGACGGAGGGTGTGCAGATCTAGGGGCAGGGCGGCACGCCGGATTAGGGATCAGGCCGGGGGAGAAGGGACGGAGGGAGGAGGGGCTTACCCCGGTGCCATTGTCGCACACCACCACGTTCCCGCTCGCCATTCCGCGTCGCCGGCGCCGGCGCCGTCGCCGGTCCTCTTCCCGCGCGCGCTTGGGGAAGTTGGAGAGGGGGAAGGGAGAGGGGAGGAGAGGAAGGCGAGAGAGTAGGGACGGGGATGAGAGAGTCACTGTCTCACTGACACGGGGAGCCCGCCTATCGCCATCAGGCTCACATGTCTACGATAAAAAGTTTTATATTAATGTTTTCTATGTGTTTGAAACTATTATTTTCAATATATAATTTTATGGTATAATTTTATAGGATCAAAATCATATCTAATTTTATGACTCATGAAAAGTTAATATTCGTGTACGCATGGTTTCATCGAGATAAAACTACTTCTCTCTTTTCTTCAATTTCATGTCATGTTATCAAATAATTTTACGTAGCATATTAATTAATATGCATAAAATCTTATAAAATTTTTCATGGGATTAGCCTAAGGTTCGGAGGACAGGTTCCTCCAAGCACGAAAAATGATGTTATTCATTAATATAAAAAATTGAAAAATAAATTAATATGATTCTTCTAAATCACATTTCTATAGAAATTTTTTTATAGAAAAACACCCGGTTTAGTAGTTTAGAAAATGTGTGTGTGGAAAACGAGTGAGTAGAAGTTGGAAAAGTGGGGGAAAACACCGCCTAAATGCCTCCTCTTAATTTTGTCTTTACAAAATTACCCCAGATGAAAGGTGATTTTTTAACTATTAGATGCAACTTCGAGCGTTGTAGCGGGATAAATGATTGATAAATATAATGGACTAACTGTGCAAAATATATTTAAGTAATATTGAAATTGAATATCAAGGAAATTGAATCATTTGTAGAGCAAACAGATATTTGATTACACTGTATAGGAGACTGTTAGATGTATGTGATAAGAGCAAATAGGTACGGTTGGTTGCTTATGATTCGGGTGTTTCGGTTCAGAAGGATTCGGCTGAGTTGTTGTAAGTCCGTTTCTATCCGAACTGATTCAAGATTGATCTTTATCTTTGTAAGCCACGTTGGGGGCTGTTCCCAACTCATATTAATACACGTACGTGGCCTCGAGAGAGGTGAGAACACTTCCGTATTTCCGGTATCAGAGCCACATCTCGCGACTCCCATCTCGGCAGATCGCATCTACCTCCAAACGACGCGCGCTTCTAGTCTCCAGCGGCGTGAAGCACGCGCAGATTATCTCCAGGCAGCACGCGCTCCTGCTCCCAGCGGTGCGATGCACAGGTTCCATCTTCCAGGCGGCGCGCCTACTGACGCGCGCGGATTATCTTCAGGCGGCGCGCGCTCCTGCTTTCGGCAGTGCAACGCGTGGGACTTCACCTCGGTGGCGTGCGTGGCTGTTTCAGTGCTGCGCTCAGATCGCTTCTACCAGCAATGGCTTCCTCCTCGTCCAGCTCTTCCACTGGCAATCCTCTCTCCGGCCAAGCTACATCGGAGAAACTTACCCGCAGCAACTTTCTTCTATGGAAGGCGCAAATCCTTGCGGTGGTATAGGGGCGCACATGGAGGGGTATCTCATTGGCGCATCTTCTTCTCCTCCCGTGATGATCACCGTCGCGCTAGAGAAGGAAGGAGGCCGGGCTAGCGAAGCTGTGAACCCAGCATATGAAGCGTGGCTCGCCGTGGACCAGCAGGTTCTCGGCTATCTCTTCTCCTCCTTATCAAAGGAGATCCTGATACAAGTCGTCACCATGGAGAGGGCAGCACAGGCGTGGAGAGCAATCACGGAAATGGTGTCCTCCCGGTTGCGGTCGTAGTGCCTCAACACGCGACTCGCACTATCTACGACACGCAAGGGAGACCTTAGTGTCTCTGACTACATCAACAAGATGAAGGTCCTTGCCGACGAATTGGCTGCAGCTGGCAAGCCAATTGATGATGAAGAAATGATGGGCTATGTTCTTGCAGGCCTTGACAACGACTATGAACTGGTTGTCTCCAACTTGGTAGGCCGAAATGAACCGGTTACGATTTCTGAAGTCTACTCACAACTTTTGAGTTTTGAATCTAGGGGAAAGCTTCGACATATGGCTTCAACCCATGAGTACTCCACCGTCAACATCATCAAACGTGGCGGCAGAGGTGGCGGTGGATTCAATCGCACCGGTCATGGCGCCCACAGTTCTGGTGGCGACTGGCGGATTCAGCCGTTTTGGCCGTGGTGGTCGCGGCGAGCGTGTCGGTTTCTCCAGCCGCGGACGTGGTGACAACAACCCCGGACGCAACAAGCCACGTCCGATCTGCCAACTCTATGGCAAGACGGGACACGTCGTTGCTAACTGCTGGCATAGATTCGATGACTCTTTTGTCCCTGACTCAAGAGTCGCAGCAGCAGCCTCTTATCAAGTTGATCCAAACTGGTACATAGATACCGGTGCAACGGATCACATCACCAGCGAATTGGAGAAGCTATCAACACGTGAGAAGTACAATGGCAAGGATCAGATCTACACAGCGAGTGGTGAAGGTATGGAAATCAAACATATAGGCCATTCTATAGTTCGCACACCCACACGAAATTTACATCTCAACAATATACTTCATGTTCCACATGCTCGAAAAATCTTATTTCGCTCATAGACTTGCCCTTGATAATCATGCCTTCATAGAGGTTCACTCTCGTTTCTTTGCCATTAAGGATCAGGTCACGAAGAATCTCCTTCTTAGAGGACCACGTTGCAATGGATTGTACTTGTTGCCTCAACCATCATCTCTTTCATCCAAGCGAGTTCTTGGAGCTATTAAACCCAGCTTTAAATAGTGGCATAGTAGATTAGGCCATCCCTCTTTTTCAATAGTTCAAAAAGTCATTAGCAATAATAGTCTTCCTTGTTTAGGAGATGTTCATGAGTCAGGAGTCTGTGATGCTTGTCAGAAAGCCAAGAGTCACCAACTTCCCTATCCCAAGTCCACTAGTGTGTCAAGTATGCCTCTCGAATTAGTGTTTTCAGATGTGTGGGGACCTGCTCCTAACTCTGTGGGAGGTAGGCAATATTATGTGAGTTTTATTGATGATTTCAGTAAGTTTACTTGGGTTTATTTGCTTAAGAAAAAATCTGAAGTATTCCAAAAGTTTCTTGATTTTCAACAACTTGTTGAGAGGCTCTTTGATCGCAAAATAATTGCCATGCAAACTTATTGGGGAGGGGAGTATGAAAAATTAAACTCCTTTTTCACCAAAGTTGGCATTAGTCATCATGTATCATGCCCTCATGCTCACCAGCAAAATGGCTCTGCTGAGCGAAAGCATAGACATATTGTCAAAGTGGGGTTAGCACTTCTTGCTCATGCATCCATGCCTTTTGGAATTTTGGGATGAAGCCTTTTTAGCTGCTACTTATCTCATTAATCGCACTCCGTCCAAAGTATTCAGTTCACTATGCCATTAGAGCGTTTGTTAAATCAGAAACCTGATTATTCATCCTTGAGAACTTTTAGATGTGCATGTTGGCCAAATCTTCGCCCCTTCAACACTCGCAAACTCCAATTTCGCTCAAAACAATGTGTCTTCCTTGGCTATAGCAATATTCATAAAGGATTCAAGTGCTTAGATGTGTCCACTGGTCGGATTTATATTTCACGGGATGTTGTGTTTGATGAACAGATCTTCCCGTTTTCTCAATTACATTCTAATGTCGGCGCACGACTTTGGGCTGAAATTAATCTCCTACCACACTCTCTCTTGAATCCCAATTTTTCTAGTAAGGGTGCGCGTATGACTGGTCATATGTTTGATTCTCCTGAAAATACTAATGCCACTGTTGACAACGCAGCAGAACTTTTGGAAGACTTTGATGCAGGTTCGGGTCAACAGCACACTGCACTGCAAAATGCCTTCACAGAAGATCCTGAAAATGGCTCCATAGAAGATCCTGAATCTGCTGACTTCAATGCCGGTGCTGACCTCCATGCGTCCTCTTCTTCGGCTGTTTCTGGCGCCAACACTGCAGCCGACAGCAACAACACCCCAAGCAGTTGTCCCGTGAGGTCGCTAGCAAGGGGGAATACCACACTAGCTGATGTTGATGCGACTGACGCGACTGATGCAGAACAGCAGCCCAAGTCAGCACAATAGCCAGGGACGTCTCTTCCTATCACGCGAGCACAAAGGGGAATTCGCAAGGAAAAAGTTTACACTGATGGTACAGTCAGTCAGGTATAATTTTCTTACCACTAGTGCTGAACCACGAGATTTAGAAGAAGCACTATCAAATTCTAATTGGAAAAATGTAATGGATTCAGAATATAATGCCTTGATAAACAATAAAACATGGTACGGTCAGAATATAATAGGTTGCAAGTGGGTGTATAAGATTAAACGTAAGTCAGATGGAACCTTGGATCGATACAAGGCTCGACTAGTAGCAAAGGGTTTTAAGCAAAGATATGGTATTGACTATGAAGATACTTTTAGCCCTGTTATTAAACCAGCTACCATTAGGACTATTCTGCCTATTGTTGTGTCTAGAGGATGGTCCCTTCGTCAACTTGATGTCCAAAATGCTTTTCTTCATGGTATGCTTGAAGAAGAAGTTTATATGGCACATCCACCAGGCTATGAGGACAAGGGTAAGCCCAGCTATGTTTGCAAGCTTGATAAAGCTCTGTATGGTCTGAAACAGGCTCCTAGAGCCATGGTACTCTAGACTCAGTAATAAGCTTTGTGATCTTGGTTTCAAATCATCTAAAGCCGATACTTCCCTGTTTTTCTATAGAAAAGGAGAAGTTATTATGTTTGTTTTGATATATGTTGATGACATCATTGTGGCAAGTTCTACAAAGAAGGCTACTGATGCCTTATTGAGTGATTTGAAGCAAGATTATGCTCTCAAGGATCTAGGAGACCTACACTACTTTCTTGGTATTGAGGTAAATAAGGTATGTAATGGTTTATTATTGACACGAGAGAAATATGCTTCAGATCTATTAAAAAAGGCTGGAATGACAAATTGTAAACCTGCAACAACTCCTCTGTCCACAGTTGAGAAACTTTCAGCTTTGGGTCTGTATTAGGAGAAAATGATGCAACAAGGTACAAAAGTATAGTAGGAGCTCTCAGTATTTGACCTTGACTAGGCCTGATTTATCCTTTGTCGTGAACAAGGTTTGTCAGTTCTTGCATAGTCCAATAGTCCAGCACTGGATGGCAGTCAAGAGAATTCTCAGATATGTTAAATCTTCTATAGATTTTGGGTTAAAAATTAATAAGTTTGTCTCCACTCTTGTAAGTGCTTTTTCACATGCAAATTGGGCCGGTTCTGTGGATGATAGACGGTTAACTCGAGGATTTGCTGTGTATTTGGGATCTAATCTAGTCTCATGGAGTGCAAGGAAGCAAGCTATAATGTCCAGGTCTAGTACAGAGGCGGAATATAAAGCAGTTGCTAATGCAATGGCTGAAGTGATGTGGATTCAGACTCTGTTAAGAGAAATTGGAATTTCTTCGCCTCCTACAGCCTGTTTTGTGGTGTGATAATCTAGGGGCAACATATTTATCAGTAAATCCTGTTTTTCATGCTTGGACCAAACATATAGAGGTAGACTATCATTTTGTTAGAGAAAGGGTTGCCAAGAAGCTGTTAGAAATTAAATTTATTTCATCAGGTGATCAAGTAGCAGACGGTTTTACTAAATCTCTTCATGTACAACAATTTCAGAATTTTAGGTACAATCTTTAACTTGGACAAGTTATGATTGAGGGGAAGTGTTAGATGTATGTGATAAGAGCAGATAGGTACGGTTGGTTGCTTTTTATTCAGGTGTTTCGGTTCAGAAGGATTTCGCTGAGTTGTTGTAAGTTCGTTTCTATCCGAACTGATTCAAGATTGATCTTATCTTTGTAAGCCACGTTGAAGGCTGTTCCCAACTCATATTAATACACGTACTCGGTCTCGAGAGAAGTGAGAGCGCTTCCGTATTTCCTATAGAGACTACTTTTCTGCTAGTATTTGATAATCTATGATAGAGCAAAATATAATCGTGCTTGCTACTGGTCGATCGTTCTTGATCATGCCTGGTATTTTCTGAGGGCTAGCTTGATGCTCATGAAAGATTTTGTTGGTATTTGCTTGCAGTAATCATATCTCGAAATTACAACAAAATTTTAACCGATGAAGAATATTGGTAGCTTTGGTACCTTAAAGGATTGCCACTTCTTAGAACCAGCAGCATCAATCCTCCTAAGGTTGATGTAGCATGAGAAATTCAACTGTTCGAGTTGCTGATTCATGTATTTTGACCTGTTTAAACACATTGTCTTTTAGACTTGAAAAAACATTATAAAAAAGACTATACATACTAACTTCTTCTTATTAAATTATTACTAACACTGATGTGTTATACTATATATGAGTGTACCTAGATCTTTTATAACTTTCATTTACCTAAATCATACAGTTGAGATAATTGTTGGTACACATTTAATAAAAAAATCAATACGCCTGACGAAACTTTTCTTTATATGCGATGCCTGTTTTTCGTTACCACACAAATCCACTATGATGGGTTTTGTTTATTTTGACACTAAAAATATAAAGATCAATTTTTGTTCAAAGTGATACACAAACAGCTTGTTACTAATGAATTCACAAAATAAATGCTTGCTCATATAGCAGTGCTCAAATATTATTACCAGATTACATGCATGTATAAAATAGAGAGATAGAGCATATGGTTAGTTACATGTCAGATAATCTGACTTAGTTCAACTAATTCCAGATGAACGACGTGCCTTCTTATTTTTATACGTGTGAAATTGTGTTCACGTGCATCGGATTAACCTTTTAAATAGCATCGGATGGATCAAGAGCTGAATAAAAATGAAAGTATCGATCAGGTATTTATAGCTGGTAGACGTGCACATACATATAGGGTTATAAGTACCAGTTGGCTATGATGGGAAATGAAACAAAATAGCATATTCGGGCAGGTGATCTCCAGGCCAATTGACTTTTACACATGAAAGATGATCAAGAAAAAAACTGGAAAGATGATGATTTAACGTAGAAACGGGGATTAATTGAAAAATACAAATTGAACAACAGACCGCGTATTTGTTGGAGGAACTGAAGGACGACAAACTCCAGCAGTAGAACACATCCAACACCGACCAGTATAGTATATCAAGCCTCAACGGTGAATTCCAATGGCAGCAATTTAACCACTGTAGATGCAGGTGTGATTGCAATGGCCTGTCAGACAGAAGGATTAATGGTGAATGTTTTGATTAGTAGCGGAATGTAAATAGCCTAGCAGAAACGATATCCACTTCCCATTCCTTTAATTACCAGTTTTGATGGTTGCCGGTTGGTTCAAGGTAACCAAGAGTCGCAGGTACAACGGTATATCGAAGCCTCTAATCATAATCAGGATGATCGACCGGTCAACAATGGCTCGCTCGAATTGATCCAACGGTTAATGTTAGTGGATGACGTGGTCTCACAGAATTTAAGCTTTTATAGCAAATAAAGGATTTAAAGGGAATTGATGAAGAGGTAGATACAGAGGTGGTGTGGTAGGCTTCGGGTGAGAGATGTATTGGTTAGTGGTTAGTAATAAAGGGAAATCTAATGATACATGAGGTAATTAAGAGAAAGACAAAAGAGCATTGGTGTTTCATGCACTACTGAGAAACGGTTTTTTCATATGGGCCGAAAGACATCTTTTCGTGTGGAAGGCCTGCCCGCATGCGCGAAATGAACTAGGAAAAGATCATTTTCGCGTGCGGGCGACCCAACCGCACGGAAAGATCGATTATCCCGTGCGGTCGGCTTAAGCGGCCCACACGGGATAATCGATTATCCCGTGCGAGCCGCTTAGCCGACCGCACGGAAGATCGATCTTCCCATGCGGTCGGCTAATGTCACACCCCGGGTTTTTCCCTAATTCATTTAAATAATTTACCACGAAATAATCGAATTTGAAATTAGCCGGAGCCAACCAATAATTTTCAAATGCAATTAATAAATGGAAACGACATGGTAGAATTTTTCTTGAATTTTGCATGTCAAAATACGCTAATGGATTTTTACTGAAATTTTTAGAGCACCCTAAGTATTTTTAATCAATTAAATAAGAAATCAGGAATTAATTAAGCCCCCAAAATTCTCTTTCCCTTTTTCTTTTCTTTTCCGTACGGGCTGCAACGCTTCTCCCGCCCTTTCCTTTGGGCCGTCGGCCCGGCCCCTCCTCGGCCCAAGCCGCCGCGCGCGTGCTGCCCGGCCGTGGGCCGAGGCCCGCAACGCCGCCGCAGCAGCGCAAGTCCGCGGGCGTCCCGCGCCGCGAGTCACCGACGGTGGGTCCCACCGCAGTCCCCGCCCCGCGCCGGCCGGCCCGCCGCCGTCCCGCCATGCGCGCGCCGCTCCGCTCCTTTCCGTTTGAATCCGAGCCACGCGGCCCGGCCGGCCCATCTCGCGACGCCGTTTCCATCTCCGCAACCCCGCGCCCGATGAAAACCCTATCCGCACGAAATCCGTCGCCGATTGTTTCCCCTCTCTCTCCGATTCCGTGAACAACGGCGACGAATCCGCGCCGTTTCCGTGTTTGTTTCGGTCCCGTTGTACCCTATAAAACTCCCCGCCGCCGCGCGCTTTCCCTTTGTTTCCCGTGCGCTAGCCCCAAATCCGTCGTCGCCATCGTCGTCGTCTCCGTCGCCGTGAGTGCGCCGCCGCTCTCTTCCTCTTCGGTTTTCGGTCTCCTCCCGAACCGCTCCCGCGCGCATTGTTCCGCCTCCGCCGTGTTTTCCCGCACCCGGCCCCTCGCCGCCGCCGTCGTCGGTGTCGCCGGAGCCGGCCGCCGCCGCGCGCCATGGCCGGCGGCGAGCTCGAGCCGCCGCCGCCCAAACCCTAACCCTAGCGTCGCTCCTCTGCGCCGTCCGATCTTTCGGATCGGGCGGATCCGCGCCGTCCGATCGCGATCGATCCGTCGCCGTTCGATCCGGTCGCCGCACGCCCGATGGTTGCCGCGTGTCCGCCCTCGGCCGCCGCCGAACCCTAACCCTAGCCGCGATCCGCACCGTCCGATCCTTCGGACGGGCGGATCCGACCGTCCCTCGCGCGCAAAGCCGTCGCCGTCCGATCGCCGCCACCCCTCCCCGATGCGCGCCACGTGCCCCGCTCTCTCCGTCGCCGCCGTGGACTCGGTCCACCGTGGACCGCGCCCGTGCCGCTTGCGTCAGCCGCTTGCGCCCGCTGACGTCAGCCCTACCGCTTGCGCCATGCTTGCGTCACCCGGGGGCTTAATTGCGCAATAAATCGTTTTAATCTTTTCTGTTTAGTTAAAAATCGCAATTAAACTTCTAAAATTCATATCTTTTGAATCCGAGCTCCGTTTTAGCCCATTCAAATTTCATTAAATCCAGAAAAATGTCAAGAATCCATTAAAAATACTTTTCAGTGCTATTTCAATAGACTTTTTAGGGGGTTTGTTGAGTGCTTTGTTTGTCGTGTAGATCCCGAGTTTTTCGGCGAGCCCGTTCTCTTCGAAGTAGTCGCCGAGGTCCCTCAGTCTCCAGAGCAAGGCAAGTCATACCTTACATTGACCATATTGTACCTATTTTATGTAAATATCTCTTTTTCTTTCAAATGCTGCATATGTTTTAGAATGTCATTTTATGGGATGATTATACCTATTGTACTCAACCATAGGATTGTTTACCTTATACCATTGATAACTTGGGGTTCAATATGAGTAGATGTTAGCTTAAGGTTTGCTTAGTTATGCTTAGCGCAACTAGCTCACTTAAGGGAATCATACTAATTAAGTTTCATTACTGGAAGTTAACTCTCAGATGATGTTAAGTTGTGAGCATGTCTCTAATAATATTGATTTATGAAAAAGGTGGGTCGTGAGCACATGGTTGGACTTCGGTTAGCGTGCTCATGACGATTAAGGACCGGTTCTCGGGAAACCCTGGAAGAAATGGCGTGCATACCACAAGCCAGCGTGGGTAATGGCTGGGTCTGTAGCGTAGCTGTCTCTAGTTAACGTATCCCGAGAGGGTGGGCGTGATGGAGTTGGGTCGGCCTCGGTTTTAAGGGTTGATCGCTTCCGGATTCACCGCGGCACTAGAGGGCTGCCCATTGCCCGATGGGAATGGGGGCGAAACCTCGGTGTGGTACGATTGACTAGAGGGGGTTATGTGAAGGGTCCTGTCACAATTCCTTTCCGGGGCATCATGGTGGTGCATCGGCGCACAGTAACGTGTTGTGGGATTGTGTCTTGTGGGTACAGCTTGTACACCTCGATCGAGTAAAAACTATTCGAATAGCCGTGCCCCAGTTACGGGCGATCGACCGATTCACCTTGATTAGTCTCATTTATTTATTTGAATGAAATGTTGAAGCATGACTAGTGGGTGGATGGATGGGCCTGTCGCAACGTGGTTGGAGCGTTGGACAGCGTTTATTTAATACTGCTTAAATATTACTACTATTTTACTGTTTTCAAATATTGTTATTATATACTGCAAATGCTGTTTATGCAAATTGAGCCCCTTGACCTTTCCTTGTTATTTATCTTGCATCATGTCCCCTTTTGGTGTGACTTGTTGAGTACGGTGGTTGTACTCAGCCTTGCTTCTTTTTCCCCCTTCAGTGCCAGAGGTTGAGGTCGAGGTCTCCGAGGAGGTGTAGGCTTGTTCTCGTCGAGGTTTAGCTGTGGTGTTGGTGCTCCGCTTCGCTCGTGTCAAGTTTAGCTTAAGTCAGTTTTATTTTCCTTTCCGCTGCATTTGTGTAACTCTTTTATATTGTTTCTAAGACGAGGATTCTGTATTATCAATAACATCGATTTGTGTACCTCGGCTGATGCCTGGACGATGGTGTAATGCACAAATTAGCTGCAGAAATTCTGGTGTGAATTTCTGGGCGTGACAGCTAAGCGGCCCGCACAGGAAGATAGAATATTCTGTGCGGGCCGTTTAGCCGACCGCACGGGAAGATGGTCGTGCCCATTATTTTATGTATACGTTCTGTTAGCTAGCTATTGTCATCCACATTTATGTTCTATAAATCCATTCATCAACACATCATATTTTTCTATACTCTACTACTATCCCAAAAACATCCATCACAGTACAATCACATCCATAATCTATTCATCCAGCATAATCATCTTCTCGCAAGAACATAGCATAAACATCCACATTCCCGAGGGGAGTACTAACCGGTGGCCGGCGGAGGTCGCGCGGGGATGGGGCCGGCGGCGGTCGCACGGGGATGGGCCGGCGGTGGTGAAGGGGTGGCGGTCTTGAAGGCGGCAGCGACGGTGAGCCGGTGAAGGGTGGAGATCTTGAGGACGGCGGTGAAGGGGCGCTGGTTGAGGCCGGTGGTGGGGCAGGCAGGAGGCGGTGGAGTGGTGGAGGGGCGGCGGTCTCGGTGAAGGTGGCCGTGCGGGCGGGCGGCGGTGGTGGGGGCCGGCGGTCTTGAGGCCGGCGACGGCGACGGAGAGAGAGGCGGTGAAGGGGCGGACGGCGGCGGTGAGGTCGGTGAAGGGGCACGGATGGCGACGCATGGGCAGCCTTGAGGCGACAAATGCGGCGACGGAGAGAGAGAGGATAGGGCGTGAGGCGAGGGTTAGGGTTGAGCGGGCGGCGACGACAGCGGCGAGGGTTAGGGATGAGCGGTGGCGGTGGCGGCGGTGTTGGATCTGGCGGCGCAGGTTGGCAAACAGGGCGGGGATCCTTTGGCGACACTAGATTTTGGCAGCCTGACGCGCGGTGGTTGTTTGGATTTTTGCACGGGACTTAAAAAATTTGGGAGCCCGCGTGCGAGTATATATAGGCCATCATCTTTCGTGCGGGCGCTTAATAGCCCGCAAGGGAAAACGATCTTCCTGTTCTGGCGGTTTAAGCGGCCCGCACGGGAAAACATCTTCCCGTGCGGGCTGTTTAAGCGGCCCGTACGGGAAGATATTTTCCCATGCGAGCGGTTTAAGCGGCCCACACGCGATAATCGACCCTCCCTTTTTTTCATCAAATTGAAATTAATGAAAAAATATCAAACTGATTCAAAAATTACCAAATTTTTCCATACATCAATATATGCTAATTATTACCTATAAAAAAAATTTTGAAATCAAAAGACAATTCGGCCGTCACTTTCTCTCCAAATCTAACCAATCATTCTCAACACTTCTAATCTTCTATGGAGAATCTTCGGTTTTGTGAGCGTCGTATGTGATAAAATATTTGAAACCTTTTTAATTTTTTACAACAGCCTCTATGTATAATATCATGACATCCATACAATTTTCATGATTTTCCGACTTCGTTTGCTATTTATACAATTTTGAAATCATTTGGTCAATAGGTTCCTAATCATGTTTCATGAAAAAAAATCAAAATTTATTCTCATTTACATGATAATGACTCAAGCATGTCTAAACAAGATGAATATAATTTTTCCATTAATTTTATTCTATTTTTTAATCACTTGTAGTTCAAATGTGAGACTTGGCAAAAAAATTCATGAAAATAAAATAAATCAAAGAAATATAGCAAAACCAATCAAAAAATTACCAAATTTTATAATTAGGAGTTACATGTTGTATTTACATAGTAGAGAAATGTGGAGATTATGGCAATCGGGTATCTACATGGCAAGCTTATCCGACTGGAGGTAGGGATAGATTGCGCCTGCCATATCTGTAAACCAACTACGACTTGGGTATTACGTTGCCGATTAGATAAGGCAACGGCTCATAGTCATAGTTTGGTAAGATTGAGGAAACCGACTTAGAGTAAGATAGGGTTTCCGATTTGTAAGCCCACCTCCCAAGACTATATAAGGGAGGTAAGGGGCGTCCCTTGAGGGATATCGTTTTTAGATCATATGCTTCATGAGAAGTTAGATGAGCTTTCAGCTTTAGACACACGAGATCATGAGATCAATAAAGACACTCGGCGGATCGAATCCCCGAAACAGGAGTAGGGTATTACCTCACGAGAGGCCTGAACCTGTCTAAATCTTCTTTTTCTCCTAACCCATTGTGCTTGGCGATCTTGACTGTGACCCCAAAAATCATATTGCCGAAACCAAGTTTGGAGGGTGGAGAAGAAAGTTTTTTCAAAATTTTGCCGAGTGCGAGGGTCCTTAAGCCAACCGCACGCGATAACGTATCTGATAAAATATTTGAAACCCTCTCAATTTTTTACCACAGCCTCTACGTATAATATCATGACATCCAGACAATTTTCATGATTTTCCGACTTCGTTTGCTATTTATACAATTTTAAAATCATTTGGTCAATAGGTTCCTAATCATGTTTTATGAAGAAAAATCAAAATTTATTCTCATTTACATGATAATGACTCAAGCATGTCTACACAACATGAATATAATTTTTCCACTAATTTTATTCTATTTTTTTAATCACTTGTAGTTCAAAGTGAGACTTGGCAAAAAAATTCATGAAAATAAAATAAATCAAAGAAATATAGCAAAACCAATCAAAAAATTACCAAATTTTATAATTAGGAGTTACATGTTTTATTTACATAGTAGAGAAAGTTTGGAGGGTGGAGAAGAAATTTTTTTCAAAATTTTGCCGAGTGCGTGGG
The DNA here is from genome assembly GCA_019925245.2 of Oryza australiensis. Lineage (NCBI taxonomy): Eukaryota > Viridiplantae > Streptophyta > Magnoliopsida > Poales > Poaceae > Oryza > Oryza australiensis. The sequence goes on from JAIFGZ020000436.1 coordinate 4,359,995, forward strand.
CCCTTAAGCCGACCGCACGCGATAACGTATCTGATAAAATATTCGAAACCCTCTCAAATTTTTACCACAGCCTCTACGTATAATATCATGACATCCAGACAATTTTCATGATTTTTTGACTTTGTTTGCTATTTATACAATTTTAAAATCATTTGGTCAATAGGTTCCTAATCATGTTTCATGAAGAAAAAAATCAAAATCTATTCTTATTTATAGGATAATGACTCAAGCATGTCTAAATAACATGAATATAATTTTTACACTAATTTTATTCTATTTTTTTAATCACTTGTAGTTCAAATATGAGACTTGACAAAAAAATTTATGAAAATAAAATAAATCAAAGAAATATAGCAACAATTGGCATCATCATATGCGGTCCACTTAAGCGGCTCGCATGGGAAAATGCATTATCCCGTGAGAGTCCTTAAGTGGACCGCACGGGATAATGCGCTATTATCCCGTGCGGTCGGTTAAGTGGGCCGCATGGGATAATCGCATTATCCCGTGCGGTCCACTTAAGCGACCGCATGAGATAATATCTGTGCGGTCGCTTAAGTGGACTGCATGGGATAATGCGATTATCCCGTGCGGGCCATAGCCGGCCCTCGGGACCGGTTTTTCTAGGCGCTACCTCTTATGGTCCGTCTGAAACCTATTTGGGGTCTCGTCCAGAAAAATCGTTTTTCCAGTAGTGATGAGAACATGATGTGACGGTTGATTTGCATGATGATTCAATAGTCCATATAATTTTGATGATGTGGCCTTACAGAATTTGAACTTTTATAATGGGTACCAATTATATGGAAGTATAAATGATTTATAATGGGTATCAATTATATGGAAGGAATGGATTAGTCACTTTTGTCTATTTGGGTCGCTAGCGCGACTTGCTGCATGGTTAGCCCCTCTCTTCTCCTTCATTTTCCCACTGACCGTTAAAAGCTTAGTGTAGCCACCTCTTTGCATGCGCCATCACAACATCGTCGTACCTGTTGCAGTAGCTCCGGTGCGGACGAGGGTGTTGACCTCGATGACAAGGCGGCCACTCGAGCTCGATGAAGACGCAAAGGGGAATGTCTTTGTGGAGATTATAGCAATCGGGTATCTGCATGGCAAGCTTATCCGACTGGAGGTAGGGATAGATTGCGCCTGCCATATCTGTAAAACCAAACATGACTTGGGTGTTACGATTGCCGATAGAGATAAGGCAATCGGCCTATAGTCATGGTTTGGTAAGATTGAGGAAACCAACTTAGAATAAGATAGGGTTTCCAATCTGTAAGCCCTCCTCCCAAGACTATATAAGGGGGGTAAGGGGCGTCCCTTGAGGGATATCTTAGACTAGATCAGAGATTAGATTCTAGATACGATTTCATAAGCAAGAGTTTTAGACACACGAGATCAATAAAGACACTCGGCGGATCGAATCCACCGAAACAGGAGTAGGGTATTACCTCACGAGAGGGCCTGAACCTGTCTAAATCTTCTTCTTCTTCTAACCCATTGTGCTTGGCAATCTTGACTGCGACCCCAGAAATTACATTGCCGAAACCAAGTTTCGACAGTTGGCGCGCCAGGTAGGGGCACGCGTCGAGACTTCTTCAACAACCTAGCCGACAAGCGTGATGTGATCTCCTTCAAGACTCGGCGACTTCGCCGCCAACTTCGTCGACGATTCCTCCTTCGACTCGGACCCGGACCAGTCGGCAGGCGAAATCCACTCGATACCGTTCGGACTTCCGAACAGCGTCTCGATCTACAACGACATCTTGAAGACCAAGATGCGATCTACTCTCTCCGACAACGGACTTCATTTGGCACCATTCGGATTACCGAATGCCGCCGAAATCTGCGCCAATCTTCTCGCCTCCCCGACGGAAGCGATCTATTCAGATGGAGACCTCTCAGTGCCGTTTGGGTTACCAACTGTCACCGAGATTTTCAGCAAACTTCTCTCCCCCGAGTCGGCGGCGACCCACTTGGAGGAGCCCACACCCCCAAGCTCGACTCGGACTCGGAACGATCCAGATCCGGGTTACCCAGATCAAGGGAGGTCGCTATCATCCTCCCATCATTCGGCTCCCGCTCATCTTCGGAGCTCAATGGATACCTCGCTCCGCCGGCTCGACAACCTCTACGGCATCCCTTCGACGAAGCCGACAACTCCGACCGCCGCATGGTGTGAGCCGAAGTGCTTTGACGTCCTCATGGCCGAGCCGGACGAGTCCGACTCAGCCATGGCCAGAAGGCTTGCCGAAGAAGAGCGAGCCAGGGCGGAGGTCGAGCGCAAGACAGCCGAGGAGGAGAAACAACGCAAGGACGAGGGCCGACAAAAGGAAGCGGGATCTACGTGCGGCGGACGATCCGCCGGAGGCCATACTCCAAACACGAGTTCGCAACACCAACATCTTCCAGACGCCACAGCAGAATGCCGTTGCCGCACTCACGCTCTTGGACACCGTCATGGAGACGGCTCCTGCCAACGTGACTCCTATACTTGACAAGATCAAGACCATCGTCGCTGCCACGGCTAACGGCCATCCCACCACTTCGGCACGAAGGCCGACTGAATCTGTGGCCGAAACGCCAGACAAGAGCTGGCTTCCACCTCTAAAGTCAGGAGACTATAGGAGGCCCGAGCCGGATCGGTCGACGACCAGGCCAAGAGGCCTACCTCGCGAGTCCACGCTGAAGTACCGGGAGCGACGGCCGACTCCTGCGACAAACGACACGGACGTCCACCCGTCCACCACCGAGTCCGCCGCAACGGTTCCGGCTACCCAACCAGCCAACGAAGACCCCGCCGAGTGATCTGCGGAAGTCCTCGATCGCCGCTACCGGGAGCGCGGCGACGCACTCGGGAAGATCGGAGGGGATCACCCGATAGCGGCGACGACGGAGTACCAGCCTTCACTCGGGAACTCCGCCGAGTGCACTGGCCGAGTGGCTTCAAGCCTACAGGGATTGAAAGGTACGATGGCAAGATCGACCCTGAATCTTGGCTAACTGTGTACACCCTCGCCATCCGTGCTGCAGGTGGCGACAACAAGGCTATGGCCAATTACCTGCCCGTGGCCCTCGCAAACTCAACCAGAAATTGGCTCACGAGCCTGCCAAGAGGCTCAATCGGCTCGTGGAGCGAGCTGAGGGACCACTTCATCGCCAACTTCCAAGGTACCTTCGAGAGGCCCGGCACACACTTCGACCTTTACAACGTCATCCAGAAGCCGGATGAGCCCCTGAAGGATTACATCCGTCGTTTCTCCGAGAAACGCAACAAGATCCCGAACATCACCGATGACATCATCATCGCCGCCTTCCAGAAGGGAGTCCGTGATGAGCTGCTCATCGGGAAGTTCGGGCGCAAACCACCGAAGACGGTGAAGCAAATGTTCGAGACGGCGAACTCATACGCCAAATCCAATGACGCCATTAAGGCCGCCCGTCAAGACCGCCCGAGAGAAGGGAGGACAAGCAACCGGGAGGAAGCCGTAATCCTAAGAAGGATGGCGGCAACAACGGCAACCAGGGCGAAAGATCGCAAGCGCCGATCTGAGGACCTAGTGGCCGCAACCTCCAACACTCAACGCCGTCCCCGAGTCGCCGCCTACGACGCCATCATGAACGCTCAGTGCAACCATCATCCGAATCACAAGCACGCGGCGAAGGACTGCTTTATCTACAAGCAGTTCGCCGAACAGTACGCAGCGCAGCTCAACAAGAAGCCGACTGACGAGGCTGGCCCGTCTGGCGCCAAAAAGAACAACACGGCTGAAAATGCCGAACCGTTTCAAGACCCAGTGGGGGAGCTCAACCACATCTTCGGAGGTCCGCTAGCCTATGAGTCCAAGAGGAAACAAAAGCTAACTGACCGGGAGGTCAACGCGGCTCAACCCGAAGTCCCTCAATATCTGCGATGGTCGGAAGTGGCCATCACCTTCGACCGCTCGGATCATCCTGACCGAGGGGTTCACCCGGGGCGATATCCACTCGTCCTGGACCCCGTGGTCCGCAACATCAAGCTTAAGCACGTCCTCATCGATGGGGGCAGCACCCTCAACATCCTATTTGCCAAGACCATGGATGAGATGCAGATCCCGAGGGCCGAACTAAAGGCAAGCTCAGCCCCCTTCCACGGAGTCATCCCAGGGCTATCGTCTACACCACTCGGGCACATCTCCCTCCCAGTCACCTTTGGGGCCCGAGAGAACTTCCGAACGGAGAACGTCACCTTTGAAGTGGCCGACTTCGAAACTGCATATCACGCCATCATCGGAAGGTCCGCGCTTGCCAAGTTCATGGCGATCCCTCACTACACCTACCTCTGCATGAAGATGCCGGGTCCCAACGGCGTCATCACTCTTCGCAGCGATGTGAAGCAAGCCTTCACTTGCGATAAGGAGAGCTGCGACATGGCCCAATCTCGCGAGAGATTACGTGGCCAACAAGAAGTCCGATTGGCTGCATCAACTTCGGCAGAGGGCGAAGTCCCCGCGAAGAAGATAGCCAAATCGGGATCCGGCGACGCCAAGACCAAGAAGATCTCCCTTGATCCGTCGATCCCTCGCTAATGTCGGCGCGACCTAGATCCCAAATAGGAAAGCGCGCTCGTCACCTTCCTCCAAAATAATAAAGATGTTTTTGCTTGGAAACCATCCGATATGCCTGGAATTTCTAGGGAGGTGATCGAGCACTCTTTGAACGTCAAAGATGATGCCAAACCGATAAAACAACGATTACGCGCAGATTCGCGCAGGATCGAAAAGACGCTATCAAAGAAGAACTCGCAAAGCTCTTGGGCTGGCTTCATTAAAGAAGTCCTTCATCCCGACCGGTTAGCCAACCCAGGTTCGGTCCGAAAGAAGACGGGCAATGGCGCATGTGCGTTGACTATACCGACCTCAACAAAGCTCGCCCCAAAGATCCGTTCGGCTGCCTCGCATCGACCAAGTCGTCGACTCAAGCATGCGCCAACTCCTGAGTTTCTGGACGTTATTCGGGCTATCACCAAATTAGCCTAAAAGAATCCGACTGCCTGAAGACATCGTTCATCACGCCGTTTTGGGCCTACTGCTACATCACCATGCCTTTCGGCCTGAAGAACGCCGAGCCACATACCAACGCATGATCCAAAGATGTTTCAGATGCGGATCGGCAAGAACGTTGAAGCTTACGTCGACGATGTTGTCATCAAGACCAAGCAGAAAGAAGACCTGATCGCCGACTTAAAGGAAACCTTTGCGAACATCCGGGCCTTCAGAATGAAGTTAAACCCGGAGAAGTGCACTTTCGGTGTTCCATCAGGCAAACTGCTCAGCTTCATGGTATCACATCGCAGCATTGAAGCAAATCCAGAAAAGATCAACGCCATCTTAAACATGAAACCCCCGAGTAACCAGAAAGACGTTCAGAAGCTCACTGGCTGCATGGCGGCACTAAGCCGTTTCATATCCCGACTTGGCGAACGAGGCATGCCATTCTTCAGACTGCTAAAGAAGACAGATGACTTCCAGTGGACCGCGGAAGCCAACAAGGCCTTTGAAGATTTCAAAGAGTTCCTTACAACGTCGCCCGTCCTGGCCTCGCCTCAACCCGGGAACCTCTGCTGGCATGCGTTTCAGCCACTCACCAAGTGGTTAGTACGGTCCTTGTGGTCGAACGCGAATTAGAAGGACGGGCTCAAAAGATCCAAAGGCCAATCTACTTTGTTAGCGAAGTATTGGCAGGAGCCAAAATCCGCTACCCTCAGGTACAAAAGCTGCTCTATGGTGTTCTAATAACCACGAGGAAATTGGCACACTATTTTCGTGGTCACTCGGTCACCGTCGTCACCTCGTTCCCACTCGGCGATGTCATCCACAACCGCGAGGCAACCGGACGCATCGCCAAGTGGGCCCTAGAGCTGATGCCGCTGGACTTGACTTTTAAGGCAAGGACGTCCATAAAGTCACAAGCCTTGGCGGACTTCCTGGCCGAGTGGACTGAACAACAAGAGAACGTGCCTCGGGAAGACCTCCAACACTGGACCATGCACTTCGACGGATCCAAGAGGATCACCGGCTTGGGAGCGGGAGTTGTGCGATTTCCCGACCGGGAAAGGCTAAGATATGTCCTTCACCTCCACTTCTCCGCCTCACACAACGTTGCCGAGTACGAAGCTCTCCTACACGGACGCGCCTCGCAGTCTCACTCGGGATACGATGGCTTATTGTAAAAGGCGACTCCCAGCTGGTCGTCAATCAAGTAATGAAAGACTGGTCCTGCCTAAACGACACTATGGAGGCCTATCGACAAGAGGTCCGCAAGCTTGAGGACAAGTTTGATGGGCTCGAACTCTCACATGTCTGAGACATAACAACGAAGCTGCCGATGAGCGCACGGTTCGGATCTAAGCGCGAAGCTGCCCCAACGACGTCTTTGTCGAGCATCTCTACGAACCAACCATCACGACAAAGACAATTCTCACCGAGCAAACCACGAACGAAGTCGCCATGACCGATATCGACTGGAGGACGCCGCTCATCAAATTCTTAACCCAGCAAGAGCTGCCGGATGACCGGGATGAAGCAGAACGCGTCCGGCATCGTTGCCAAGCATACGTCATGGTTGACTCCGATCTATACAAGAGAAGCCCTCCGAATTCTAATGAGGTGCATCACACCCGAAGAAGGGAAGCGCTACTCCAAGACATCCACTCGGGCATATGCGGAAGCCACGCGGGCACGCACTCTAGTCGGCAAAGCTTACGGGCAAGGTTTCTTCGGCTTACCGCGGTCTCCGATGCGGATAAAGTCGTAAGAACCTGCGAAGGCTGCCGTTTTCGCCGACAAAGCCATGTCCCGGCCGGGAGCTTCAAACAATCCCACTTTCCCGGCCGTTCGCGGTATGGGGCTGGACATGGTTGGCCCTTTCAAAAAAGCTCCAGGAGGATTCACACACCTCTTCGTCGCAATCGACAAGTTCTCCAAGTGGATTGAGGCCAAGCCGGTCGCCATGATTACTGCCGATAAAGCACGGGACTTTTCCTCAACATCGTGCACCGCTTCGGCATCCCAAACGAATCATAACCGACAACGGGACTCAATTCACGGGAGGCATCTTCAAGGAATTCTGCGAAGACTTCGGAATCAAGATCCGCTACGCATCGTAGCTCACCCCAAAAGCAACGGACAAGTCGAGCGAGCCGACGGCATGGTCCTCCAAGGCATCAAGGCCCACGTTTTCGACCGCCTAAACCCTTACGCGGCAAGTGGGTCCAAGAACTCCCCTCGGTTTTATGGTCGCTGCGAACCACACCCGGTCGGGCTACCGGCCAAACTCCTTTCTTTTTGGTTTATGGCGCAGAAGCCATGTTGCCAAACGAGATGGAATATGAGTCCCTCCGGGTCCGCAGCTTCAACGATGAACGCTACGACCCCGACCGAGTGGATGACCTCACCCGATTGGAAGAGGCCCGTGAGGCGGCCCTCATCCGATCGGCCAAATACCTTCAAGGGCTCGGAAGATACCACGGTCGCAACGTGCGAGCACGAGCTTTCATTGTTGGCGACACGGTCCTGCGCAAGATCCGGACCACCAAAGATCGACACAAGTTATCTCCCTTATGGGAAGGACCATACATAATCGCTGAAGTGACTCGGCCCGGTGCATACCGGCTAAAGCGCGAAGACGGTTCTATGGTAGAGAACTCCTGGAACATCGAGCATCTTCGACGATTTTATGCCTAATTCGGCTAAGGCTTCATGTTTTCCTTGACTGCCAACCTCAAGCAAGATGACTTCTTGAGTTAGCAGTCGGGGGCTGTACATACGTCAATAAAGTTTAAGTTTTCCTCATCAACTTTTGTGCATGATTTGGTTTATCATTGTTTAATGGTCTTCGATTCGAGTTCAGTGTCTAAGGACTGAGAGTTTTTCGATGACCTAATCGAGCCTAGGCTTGGTGACAGTCAGACGAAAACTACTTAAGAAATTTCACACAAAAACTCGGATCAAGCCATTAACATAAATAAACTAAATATATCACAAATTCTGCTTCAGAACGTTATGGTTATGCGACATTTACAAGACAAAGTCAGAAAGACAAATCAAATTTTGAAATTGTTTACTACATCAAGGGATATTTTCTTCGCCGCCTCCTGCGCCTCACTCAGCATGTCCAAGGCCTGCTCATCCGTCGTTCCGTCAGCAAAGCCTTCCCCGACCGAGTGAATATCCACTCGGGGTAAAGGGACTTGGTCGTGCAAGAGCCAGACCCGCCCCATCTGGTGCCGGTGATATTGGCCGGATATCGGTCGGGAGCCGCCGCGGCTTGTCGAATATTTCGATCGGCTCAGTGACGGCCCCAACTCCTTGATCAAATAATGACAGCAAGATCGGCATGGCGGCATTGGCAACCTCTTCCCGCATCTCGTCGCTTCGTTTGATCCGCCCAAGCAAGACGTCGTATTGGGCTCGGGTCTTTACCTTGTAAGCCGCCAAAAGTCCGGATCATTCAAAGCACTCGGAAATAAAGCGGCACAAGAAGTTTTACTCCAAACGGGATTACCTTCAAACTCGGCCTCCATCTCGGCCTTGTCGAGGCCGCCGCCTCCACTGGACTTGAAGCGAGTGGACCTCAGAAGAATTTTCTACAAAGGAAGATCGTCAACAACCGAAATTAACATAAGAATCATGAAGAAAATGGAGAGACGGGCTCACTTCCGATTGATCCTCGGAGGTCGAGATTCGCCTCCCGAAGCTCTGCGATCTCCCTCCTTAGAGCCGCCTTCCTTGACGCGGCCTCCTCCCGAGTGGCCTTCAGCTGTCGCTGAACGTCCTCTAAAGAGTTCAGGTGGGGAACCAACTTCTCCAGCACCTCAGATTTTGCCATTGAACGGCAATACTCCTTCTGCGCGCGAAAGCAGAAGAGTGACCGATTGAAAGACAGTGATGATACAATTTAAGAGAAAGACGAAGGCTTACGTTGAGCGGCAGGTCGCCTCGTTCAGCTCTCGACAAGGGCATCCCTTTCATCTTTTTCAGCTTGCCGGTCCGGGACGATGCCACGCCTCTCCCCTCCGAGTCCCGCCATTCGATTCTAATTGGGGGAACCCAGGTTTCAGAGGACTGCAACCTGGGGATCTCTTCTACCGTGGCTGACAAACGAGGAGGACAAATGAGGACTTGAAAGATTCAGACTAAAAGAGCGAAAGAGTACTTCGAAACAAATCTCACCGGTTTCGGCGACTGCTTGCTTAGGTGGAGCGGCCCGGCTGGCCTCCTTCTTCTGGCTCCGCGCCGAGTGGCCCCCAGTCGGGGGCGCTTGAGCCGCGGCCTCAGGTTTCCCGGCCGCTGACTGGTTTCCAGTCGAGATATCCCGACTGGCGGCCGGGGGCTCCTTCCTCGGGGCATCCTTCTTCGGAGGCGAAGGTTGTTTCCCCGGAGCGTTCGCACTTGGTTGTGGGCTCCGGGGCTTTGGCTCTGCTGGCCTTGGCACCTCCGGAGCAGAGGCTGGGGTCGGTCCTTCACTTCCCCCGGCAGGATCTATGTCCTGGGGCCTCCTGCGAAAGTGAACACAGCAGGGGTAAAGATAAAGGAAAGTTTTCAACGGAAAAGTTCAGACTTCGGTTTCAGAGCATACCTGGATGACCGGCGAATCTTCGGCGCCGTCCGCGGCGATCGCCTTAAAGGTGGGGTCTCGGTGGGAGGAGCCGGGACGTCGTCATCTGAGTCCTCTATAATCAGCCTCCTCTTGCTCGCACGCTTGTTCGAGTCTTCACTCGGCGCCGCTCGCTTCCCGACCGGGTCGCCTTCGATCTTGATCCCGCCAGCCGGCTTCTTGGCGGGGTGACGCGGCGCGTCATCGTGGGACACCTTGTATGGCTTGGAGGTGATAGAGGCGTTTTTCTGCAGAAGAAAGAGTGTACAATGTTAAGAGACAAGATGTCAAGGTTGAAAGATACTATGAAGCAACCAATCGGCTTACTGGAGGAGGAGGTCGGTGGATGCTGAAGGGAAGAACCGGCAGAATGAGAGCTTGCTCAACTGCAATTCCAGACGAGAAGAGTTTGTACATCCGGATCTTCAGGATCTCGTACTTGAGTGGATCTGGATCTTCCCGATTGGGGTCCGTTCCGCCTTCATACTCGAAGGCCGGCTTCGACCGTTCCTTGATCGGCGCCAGTCGGCACCTAATGAAGTGACGAGTGATCTGTTCCCCGCGAAGACCTCTTTGTTTCATCGCCAGGATCTTCGCGAGCAGCTCGTTGGCCTCGTCCCAATCTTGGGCTACTGGAACAGTGCTCCATGATGGACTGGGGACGGGAGGAAGGCCGACGAAAGATGGCAGGCTGGGTTCTGGGTTGCTAATGTAGAACCAGCCCGCATGCCATCCCTTGTTGGAAGACTTCAAAGGAAGAGAAAAATACTCCTTGCGGAGAGATCCGCGGAGTTGGAAACCTGCCCCGCCAATGACGCAAGGGTGGTCCTTGTTCGGATGTGGTTTGAGATAGAACATGCGTCGGAAGAGTTGGAAGTGGGGGAAGATGCCAAGGAAGGCTTCACATACATGAATGAAGAGAGCGATGTGAAGCATTGAGTTGGGGTTCAGATGGTAGAGATGAAGCCCATAGTAATCCAGAAGCCCCCGGAAGAACTCGGAGGTGGGAAGGCTGAACCCGCAATAGAAAAAAGAAGTGAAAACGACGAGCTCACCGGTGTTCGGGGTCGGGAAGTCCTCCCCCGCCGCCGGGTGCCATCCCACGAGTTCCTTTGGTGGAAGCACGCCGTGCTTCACCATTTCCTTGAGGGTGGATTCCCTCACATCTGAAGCGGCCCATTGGTCGAACGGAATCCTCTTTTCCTCCGCCATGAGAGTGGTGTTGATGGGAAGTGGATCTGGCTGGAAAAGGTCGGGTTTTTGACAAGGGAACGTGGGAGATTTGGCTACGGAAGCTGGTTGTTGCAGAAAGCGAGTTCCTAGATGGATGGATTTAGGAGCGCGCGAGTCTAGGGTTCTCCGCAATGAACTGGTGAACAGTATTGCGAAAAGGGGAATTTTTGGAAGATGAAGAGGCGGGGACGACCTCACGCCTTTATAGAAAGATTTGAGGGTTGCGCTAGGTTTTCTGGTGATTGGGCCGAGCCCATAAGAAAATCTACGGCCCGGCTAAGGTGTGGCCCGACGCGTGTCCTTAGGGACTTAAGCGGATAAGCTTAAGCAGATTTGCCCTGGCAATATGTGCGTGTCCGAGTGCCCTGTACCTTTGAAAATCCTTCCATACCGCGGTTTGCTTGACTTCATGAGAAGCTGGCACGATGCAACTTGGGAGGTGACCAACAGCTAAGTTTTTATAGCTGCCTTGATGACAAGGGCTGTTTGGTTTTTTGGCATTTGATCAAGTAATCTTATCAATGCTATCTATTTTTCCACCTTGGTGAAGATCTTTATAGATTGAGACCAGTATTATGGCATAAGCTATTTAATAATTTGGTCATATTTTTCATATGATTGAAAGAACTTGTTTCCCATGAGGGACGATTGAAATATTTGTTCCGGGATGACTCGGGCAGATCCACTCGGATAAGCATGAGCTTACCGAGTGCTTTTCACCCATGTGGGTTGATTGAGTTATTTGTTCTGAGATGACTTGGGCAAATTCACTCGGGTGAGCATGAGCTTGCCGAGTAATGAAATTTCTATGATTGCTTTAATATAAGCTAAGCATTACATGAGTATGATTTTTTATAGTTCTTGACTATATGCTTAGTCATTTTTGACTAACCACATAGTCGGGGCTACACCTAATTAGGTGCATCGGAGATGCACCTAGATATTTATTTTTGAGAATTTTTTGGGATATTTTTCCAGCCCTTCACAGTCTTTGGAGCCACTCGGGAAGATTCAGGCAGAGATGATGGAATCACTCGGCGCCAAAAGCACTCGGTCAAAGAGGTTTTTTTTGGTTGTGTGCTGTTTTGGTTTGAAGCTGAGTTGTCTCGTCGACTGAAAAGGACTCGGGGGCTACTGTGGAGATTATAGCAATCGGGTATCTGCATGGCAAGCTTATCCGACTGGAGGTAGGGATAGATTGCGCCTGCCATATCTGTAAAACCAAACATGACTTGGGTGTTACGATTGCCGATAGAGATAAGGCAATCAGCCTATAGTCACGGTTTGGTAAGATTGAGGAAACCAACTTAGAATAAGATAGGGTTTTCAATCTGTAAGCCCTCCTCCCAAGACTATATAAGGGGGGTAAGGGGCGTCCCTTGAGGGATATCTTAGACTAGATCAGAGATTAGATTCTAGATACGATTTCATAAGCAAGAGTTTTAGACACACGAGATCAATAAAGACACTCGGCGGATCGAATCCACCGAAACAGGAGTAGGGTATTACCTCACGAGAGGGCCTGAACCTGTCTAAATCTTCTTCTTCTTCTAACCCATTGTGCTTGGCGATCTTGACTGCGACCTCAGAAATTACATTGCCGAAACCAAGTTTTGACAGTCTTGTCGTCATGTTCTGGCCGTTCGTCACCTGGTGGGAAGCCAGCCGCCTCACGCCGCCACCTACGAATATGTGCAGTCACCGTATCTGACGCTATCCAGTTCGGCTCCTCTTCACAACCGGCCGTCTTTGCTACCCTTGAACTCTTAATTTAATATTTTATTATTTTAATTTTAAGACTCTAAAATAATGATTAGCAAGCTACTATAATTTTAAAATAACCAACGTATTATTAATATATTACATCATATTAATAATAATAGCAAATACGATGCCGTATATATATATATATATAAATATATATATATATATATACAAAGTGCTAAAACATATATAACATGCAAGCACCGGGTATAATGTAGTAGGTGCACTTTTTCCTACATGCACTACTGGAGAAACCATCATTGGTTGAAATAGCAAAAACCACATTAGTCCCGGTTTGAGTTCCACCCGGACTAGAGATCATCTCTAGTCCCGATTTAAAAGTCTACGAATTTCTAGGAATATTAGTCTCGGTTCGTGTCATGAACCGGGACTAAAGATCACCTCTAGTCTCGGTTCAAATGTTGTCGAGATGCTATTTTTGTCCCGGTTGAAAACACCAACGGGACAAAAGTGAATGTGTTTATTTTTTAAGCGAACCTAATAAAAATATATAAATTTTGCTACATGATTCAAATGGCCAAAAATTAATTTAAGGGGATCTGTAATTTCAAAAAGTGGTGTTATGTTGAGGTGAGTGATTGAAGATAGAAGGAAGCTTTAATTTTGTTATTATATCATCATATTGTTATTAACTAATGATTCTCAATATACAAAATCTTTTGTAAAATTATTTTGGTGACAATATACGAATCGGAGGGATGTACAATATTGATAAGAACATTTAAACCATGGCCGTCACGTCTAGTTTATACGCGTTTAACAAGTTTTACGCGCATTGCTCCCGTTTCGTCCTCTAACTCGGAGTCGGTTTTTAAAACGACCATAACTTTCACATACGGACTCCGATCGAGACGTTCCATATATAAAAATCGATCAGAAAAAAATTTCGGATGCGTTCGTTCATCGCTTTGCCGCATTAGGCGATTTTATTTTCCCTAGAAAAGCCTCAGAAGATTGTCTTTTCGAGCCCGGAAGCTTTTTTCCGACTCTGAGCGTGTCTTCTGAATTTTCCACAGGCTTCGTCTTTTGCTTGTTTACGCTCAAATTTTCTGTGTTTACCTCTTGTGTGCTCCTAAGTCCATAAAAAATATTAAAAAAATAAAAAAAATCGAATTTTTCCAAAAAAACAACTTCAGATGAATATGAAAAATAGAGGGGCAAAAGAGGAACACTATCTAGAAGAGCACATTAATGTATAGGATTATCTATGTTTGATTAAATTTTAATACTATTATTTTAAACCTATATTTAATGAATTTAATTTGGCCCTATTTACAAATTATTTAATAGTTAAACCTAGCCGGGACCAAATAAATTTGGAAGAATAGCGGGAAATTATCTTTAGTCCCGGTTGGTGACATCAACCGAGACTAAAGATGAATTAGAAATAGCGAGAAATTATCTTTAGTCTGGTTGGTGGCACCAACGGGACTAAAGATGAATTGAAATTAGCGGGAAATTATCTTTAGTCCTGGTTGGTGACACCAACCGGGACTAAAAATTCAGGGCATATATATCCCCAGCACGCATCGTCTTCTCCACCGATCCAACACTTAGCATATTTTTCAGATCTCTCTCCCTCTCGCTCTTCCTCTCCCTCTCCCTCTTCCTCTTCCCTTGGAAAGCAAGGGGAGGAGATGACGACGGCGGGGAGGAGGTGGCGGCGCGGGCGCCATCTCCTCACGTAGGCGGTCGGCGGTAGCCCGCGCGTGGCGAGCGGGGCGGCGGGCGGGCGACCGGGGTCGCGCGCGTCCCCGCGCGCGGCGGCGGCGGGCGGGAGCGGCGGGCGGCGGGACAGCCGGAGGCGGCCGCGGCGCTGGCGCGCGGCCGGACGGGGACGACGAGGCGGTGGCGGGCCATGGCGGCGGATCTGAATTTTTTGATGTTTGATGATATGTGATGTGATTTTGATATGTGATGTGATAGTATTTGATCTGTGATTTTTGTGGATTTTGAAGATGTATTTGATATATGGAGAAAAATAAAAAACATTTGGGATATGTATTGTTCATTGCTATTTAGTATCGTGATGATTTTAGGATTTTGACAAGAAAAAGCAAAAGAATCTTAGGACAGTGGGTGGAGAAAGGGCAAATTAAAAAAATTAAAAAAATCCTTAGTCCCGGTTGGTGGCTTCAACCGGGACTAAAGATGCATCTCTAGTCCCGGTTATTTAACCGGGACTAAAGATCGCCTATCTCTAGTCCGGATTCGTAGTCCCGGTTTGACAACCGGGACTACCGAGAGTTACGAACCTGGAGGACAGTTGTGGTTTTTCGTAGTAGTGATGTGAAATTTATGCCATGTCTAGAGAGCTTCCTACATGTGAAACTGATGTCATGTTTAGAGAGCTAGAAATTATGAGAAGACTAGCAAAGATGACTGTGCATTGCTACGGGTGATAAACGTCACGTCGCGATTTTCTTTGGGGATTAAAAGATCATTTAATAAACCATTTTTAGAATTTATATTAAAACTTAAATGAGTTAACAAGTGAAATAAATGAGGAAAATAAAATTTGGCTTTAAGAATCATGGCTATGAATATTTTTTAATATTCTCCACGCCATAAAGTACTCTCTAGAATTTTCTGTGAATTTTCAGAGCTAAAGAAATAAAATTAAAATAATAATTTTAAAATGAGTTAGCAATTGTATAAATAAGAGAAATAATGATTTTCTTTAAAAATCATGGTTGGGAATATCTTTGTAATATTTTCCATGCCACAAAGTACTTGCTGGAATTTTACGTGAATTTTCAAAGCTCAAAAATAATTTTAATAACACAAAGTTCATTACAATAATTGATTAAATTCAAAAACAAATTAAAATCCCTCTCCTTGTGCTTTGGCTATTTCCATCCCAAGTCCATTCTTCCTCCCTACGGCCCATTTCCTCCTTCCCTCGGGACGACCTCTCTTCCTCTCTCCCTCGACCCGCTCACCCTCTCTCACAAAGTCCATTTCGCCTCCCTCCTCTCCCTTGAGCCGTCGACAGGTGGGGCCCACCTGTTGAGGTCATCCCCTTCCTCCGGTCGGCAACGGCTAGCCTTCCTCCCCCACGTCGCCGCCTCCCCACGCGCCACCCCGCTCCGCACATGCATGGACTTGAGTCCCTGTTTCCCCATGCTCGTTCCCCTACTCCTCCTGTAGGATCTGGCGCCGCATACCCCACATCGTCCCACAACGACTGGCTCCCACTCCCTCCAAATTTGGTCTCTTCCTAGTCTCGGAGCCGCCTCCTCGAGCTATATGGGACCACCCCGAAGCCCCCGGCAATTTCCCCTTTTCCCGAGCTTCCCATGCCCGAAACCACCCCGCCACCATGAACCCCCATAATGCCACGATTGCCACTTCTAGTTGGTGATAGTCACCGACCGAAGCCACCTTGTGCCGCACCGCCTTCCCCGTCAACTTCACTGGCACCCGAGGAACCCCGGCCACCACTCCCTTCCCTCTAGTCGCCATCGAATCGTCCCTTCCTCCCCACGCACCCGAGTCGCTGCCACCCATTCCTGCCTCCAACTGCTCGCCGCCGACGATTGGAGTGCCGCCGGACAGCTCCACCTCCTCCCACATCTCTCCTGCATCATGCCGCACCTCGACCGTACCTCTATCATCGCCAAAAAGGTCACCGGAACTCCATCCTCTTTCCTCGAGGTGAGCTCCTTCGCAAGCCACCGTCATCGGTAACTTCTTCCCGCTACCTCGTGCCTCCTCTCTCTTCCTAATCGGCCATCATTTTATCCCAGGTATCGAAGCCCCTCGCACCGTTATGGTTCCTCCAATCATCGCCGGAGCACCGCCTGTGCCACCTTCCCGTGAGGCACCACGACCAATCCCGTCGCTGAGCCTCCTTGCGCCACCACTCAACGTCGGTGCGTCCTCGGTGAGCAACCCCTCCCCTTTCTCCTCTCTCCTGCTGCCGCATCGGATGGTTGCCGCCGATGACCATTAGGCCGTCGCCACCACCGCCGGTCGGGTTGGCCGCCATGTGGCCTCCTGGTGCCATCCCATGTCGGTGTCGTCATGGCACCACATCGGTGCCACCTCACCCTGTCGGGCCACTGTGGCTACCATGTGATGCACCTGCCCTATGCCTCCGTGGACTCTGTCCATGGTGGCTTGACCCCGTTCAACCGCTGACACGTGAGGCCCGCCTGTCGTCACCAATTCCCATGCTGACACAATAATCCTTGTTTTCCTTTAATAAAATAAATAATAGTTGCGCAATAAGTCATGTTTAATTCCAAAAATTTATTAAAATGGCTCAAAACTTCTAAAATTCATATCTAATTCATACGAACTCCAAACTGACCTATTCAACTTGCAAAACTCATTAAAAATTGAGCTCTACATGTGTTGTTTAATTTTCATGTACTGTTATTTGGTTTTTATTAGGGTTTTTCCTCATTTTGCTTGTCAGCATGTAGATTTCGTCATTTTGGAAGACAACAATTGCAAGAAAAAAGAGTTCGGAAGAGTAATTGAAGAAGCAAGGCAGGTCACACATTCCTTATTGAGCATGTTGAGCCTACTTTATAAAATGTTTTATCGTTTGTAAATAAATTGCATGTTTTTCTAATTACATGGGATCATGGGATTTTCTATCTGCTTGCTTGTGCCCGGTTTCCTTGATATCCATTCCTTGATAACTTGACTGATAATTTGACTAGCTTTTGTCACTTGTATTGACCTTGCTAGGATTATATATGCCTAGTCATGCTTAATTACCAATAGCTCATCTAAGGGGATAATCACACCCTCTACTCTTAGGATCTTGATGAGCTGCGGGCTTGAGACATTTGACCATGTTTTATTGGTCATAATTTTTCAACTAAAATATGACTTAATGGTGCGCTATGGGTGTATGGTTTTGCTAGTCGCACCTGTCGACGGGCTATACCCGAAGATAGTATCTGAAGGGTATAGGGGACGTTGGAACTAGGATATATGCGAGATTGTAACAAGAAGACACGGAACAAGGATTTATACTAGTTCAAGCCCTCTAAAAAGAGTAATAGCCCTAATCCAGTTTAAATGAAATATATGGGGGAATAGCACAAGGATTACAATGGGGGAGTGAGATGGCGAAACTAACCCGCTGACTAGGACCTATTGAGAATGGCTCGACGAGATCTACTCAGTGAATATGGCTCTGGTTTCCTCCGAATTGTCTCTCGATGTGGCTTTGGCTATGGCTTGTAACTTGATCCTCTCCCTCAACAGGGGGGCCTTGTATTTATAGCATTGATCATCTTCTTCTCCAAGTAGAACTTGGAGAACTAGAGCTAGATACGGGCTAAGAAGACCTTGTCTTCCCTAAATAAGACTCTGACACCTTCTATCCCAAGAAGACAATTTCCTTAATTAAAGAATTCCTTCCAGTATATCGTTAAGTATATGTTATTGTCGTATTCCATGAATCCAAGTATATGAGGTATTCCTTATCCTTGACATTGACAGCATCCATGGCAATTAAGGACCGGTTCGTGGGAAACCCTGAAAGATTTGTTAATGATATGCCCTAGAGGCAACATGGAGATGTTGGATATCATTGTCAATGTTTATGTATAAATGAATAAATTGTTATTCAGTTCCATGAAATAGACATCTTGTATTGATCAATAAGTACGTGACTTATTTATGAGACTCTATATGTATGAATCTATTTCTAAATGATCCCTGATCATATATCATATTATTGGAACTAATATGATTCTAAGATCGGCATGTTTATTGGTTGATGATCATATCTCATAGATCATGGGTATGAAGATACCAAATCAATAAACATGGACACATGTGTTAGAGAACACATTGTTGGATAGACCCACCATGAGACACTACAGGAATTAATGTGCCATTAGTTGGTCTCAGGTAGTGTTGGTACAAAGTTCTTAGACCTGAGATCACCATGGATTCCAACATGTATAGTAGCCTACTTTGAGACTACCAAACGCTATTACGTAACTGGGTAGTTATAAAGTTAGTTTTCGGGTTTGCTATGAAACATGGAGTGGGATGTGAGTGATCAAGATGGAATTTGCCCCTCCTTTGGAGAGATATCTCTGGGCCCCTCGAGGTAATGGATTATGGAAATGCATGGCCATGCTAAGTTGATTGAGGAGTCAATCAACAGACAGATAATCCAATACGGTTCGAGTGAATGGTTAAGCTATTGAAGGGATGACACACATCTTGCCTATAGCTTAATTGGTATCGTGAGGCAAAGGGATTTGTGTACACATTACAGGTTCAGAGCCAATTTTATATTCTTGTATACTATGGTGTCAATATGTGCTGCTAGGCGCCGCTATTGACAGGTCGGCTGAGTTGGACTCGAGCCGACGATCGGCTAAGTTAGACTATAGCCGAAACCAAGTATACCTGAACCTACAGGGTTGCACGCTTAAGGGGATAAGAACAGGCATTCGAGTTGGACTCGGATACGGCTCGATTGGATAGGGATCCGATCGGATAGAGTCCTATGGGCTTACAAAATCCGGCCGGCCAACTCTATGAGATTCGGATAGGATCCGATTCAAAATAGAGTCCCGATGGGCCTCTAGGCCCAACCGGCAACTCTATATAAAGGAGGGAAGGGTGGAGAGCTGATGCATGTCAATGTATCGAATTGAACCGAATCAATCTGATTTGGCGCAACAGAAGTCGGCGAGATCAATCTCCACGGAAACCCTCCCCACTTTCGAGCCAAACCCTAGCCTTGCATCGCGTGCTAGCACACGGGTGTTCGGCGTTCTGTTCCCGGACGTGTGGATACCGGTAGAGGCGCTGCTACGTTGCGCGTTGTTGATCGGCTACGAATCGGCTGCAATCGGAGCGAGGCGACTGCGGCAGATCGGCGACGAGAACGTGGTCGGACGACTCGGATCGGCTGCGACATCGGCGAATCGGCTGATTGGTGAAACGGCTGTCCCCGGGAATCGGCTGTCATCGGCCAGCACAGTTCCAGATCGGATAGTCCTGGCTATTTCCGCTGCATACTCCAATCGATAACGATCTATCGGCTCTTACTTGCAAGTGTTCCTGGTTTGTACGGCAGAAAAGTTTTTGTTTTCGGCTAGCGTAGCCTCCGCGTAACCCTTCAGTGGTATCAGAGCTAATCTTGCTTAGTTCGAGTTTTAGATTGGATCTGGAATAAGTTTTGCACACGGGTTGATTAGATCAATCGGTTTTACGGGATCTGTAGAGGAGAGTAGATGGTAATTGCGTTCCTTGATAGTGTATCGGAACGACGTAACGTGATTACGTCGAAGCAATATCCATAGAACTCGGTTTGAGTCGGGTTCGAGATAGCGTTCCTTGATAGTGTATCAGAACGGTATAATGTGATTATACCGAAGCTATCTCATAGTCTGACCTTGTTTGCTGCCTCGCGCCTACGCAAACTATCTCCATTGATAGTGTATCAGGACGGCATAATGTGATTATGCTGATATGGTTTCCGTAAGCGATTTCATAGATTGGATCTATGAATTTCGTGTGGTGTTCCGGGCGCTGCCCGGAAGCCCGCGAGGGGGCGGCTTCCCCCTCGAAACCCCGCCCGCTAACTGGTTAGCGGGACCGCCGTGTGCATACCCCTTATAGGTCGTCTCGATACCGTATCTCTGCGATAGGTAGAAAACGTTCTACGCCTAACTTGTTTTTGCAGAGAATGCTTTGAGATGGTATGGCCCTATTGTATGTATGAGATGCATGTGATCCCTGTAATATTCTTTCTTACGTGCAATGCTTGTAATATTCTTTCACGACCTACGAGTCGATGTAATCTTCAATTAGAGCTTCTATAGTAGTAGCTTAGTTTGAAGAAATCAAGCATTCGGCACTCGGAAGAACGGTGATGAAGATGGAGATCCTCTACACCGGCATGGAGATGGAGATCACCATGTGAAGGGGGCCATACTATTTCATTATATGTTATTCTACCTGCTTTCATATATGTGATATGTTTGTTTGATACGATAGCATCCCTCGCAAAATTAAGTAGTAATGATGCCCTTCCAAATGTTGCACCCGTCACCATTATGCTCGTCAATGATGGGTCTACCAAAGCAGAGTGCCATTCTCTATCATAACACGAGGGAGTATATGTCGGACATATACAGCAGGAGCATTTGGTTTACTTAACAAGGCTATCAAAACAGTTTTGGGCCTTGGGGCATAGGTTGGCGCCGGAGCATGGAGATGTCACACCAACAACAAGAGTCACATAGAGATATGATTAGCAAGGAGTTGCTTACCGATATTATTAATTTTCTAGCAGTGATGCCAAAGCTCACTAGAAATTAACTAACATGTGGATCTTGACCCAATACGTAACCTAGAGGGAAGGTGTAAAATATGTAATGAGAGTCTAATGTTAAATTGTTTAACAATAGACATAGCATAAACATTATGTTAAACTTTGCTTTTTCTGTTGTAGAATAAATGGCGGCTAATACTACACCCAGTGCTTTTAATTTGCGATCTATTCTCGAAAAGAAAAAATTAAATGGAACAAACTTTATGGATTGGTATCGTAACTTGAGAATTGTTCTCAAGTAAGAGCGTAAGGAGTACGTTCTTGAAGTACCTTATCCGGATGATTTGCCTAACAATGCTACTGCAACTGCACGGAGGGCTTACAAGAAGCACACTAATGATGCCCTAGATATAAGCTGTCTCATGCTTGCTACAATGTCCCCTGAGCTTCAGAAGCAATATGAGAGCAGCGATGCTCACACTATTATTCAGGGACTACGTGGCATGTTTGAGAACCAAGCTCGGGCCGAGAGGTTCAACACCTCGAAATCCTTGTTTGCGTGCGAGCTTGTTGAGGGAATCCCGTCGATCCGCATGTGATAAAGATGATTGGCTATATCGAGAGTCTTGAGAAACTAGGTTTCCCTCTTAGCCAAGAGTTGGCTACTGATGCGATTCTCCAGTCGCTCCCTCCGAGCTTCGAGCCATTCATATTAAATTATCACATGAACAATATGGATAGAGCCTTGGCCGAATTGCATGGGATGCTAAAGACGGCTGAGAAGAGTATCCAGAAAAACGGTCATCATGTGATGATGATGCGAAGGCTAAGCGCAAACCACTGTCAAGAAACTTTGCACCAAGAGGAAGTTAACTCCCGATGAGATCGCGAGTGTCTCCAATGCAAAGAAGGGCAAGAAGGGGTCGGCGGCATCGATGCCGTTTGCTTCTATTGCAAGGAGACAGCCACTTGGAAAAGGAACTGCAAGAAGTACATGGAGGATCTCAAAAAGAAGCAAAGTACGACTTCGCTCGGGTATTAATGTTATAGACATTAATCTTGCTACTTCACCTACTGACTCTTGGGTATTTGATACCGGATCAGTAGCTCATATTTGCAAATCGTTGCAGGAAATGAGAAGAAGTAGAGGCTTAAGAAGGGGCGAGGTGAACCTGCGCGTCGGCAATGGAGCAAGCGTTGCTAAAGTTGCTGTCAGCACCCAGCCTTTCTGACCACCCAGGTGAGGGTGCGCGTGATGGAGTTGGGTCGGCCTCGGCTTAAGGGTTGATCAGCTGCCGAATTCACCTCGACGCACGGGAGGAGGGGTGCCCACCCCGGCTTAAAGGCTGGGGATGAAACCTCAACGTAATGTGCTTGGTTAGGGAAAATTATACGAAGGGTCCTGCCAAGATTTTCCCCTTTATGGTACCATGGTGGTACTTCGGGACATGGCAACATGTATTGATCGTGTCTTATGAGTATAGTTGTATACCTCTGATTAGAGTAAAACTATTCGAATAGTTGTGCTGCGGTTATGGGCAATTGATCAGCTTCACCGTGATTAGTCCCACACAATTAATTAACTTGACTTAATGAGCTGAAGTAGTTCAGATGGTTTGGTTGGGTCGGTTCAATGTGGTGTAGCGTTGGTCACCGGAGACTTAATCTTCTCTTAATTAATCAACTGTTTTATTGTTTTCAACTATAAATGTTTATAAACGCCTTTGTCCAAATAGCCACAAACCTCCCTCATCTTCCCTTGCATGTTTGCATCCTTGGTATGGTTTGCTGAGTATGGTGGTTGTACTCAATCTTGTTATTATTCCTCTTTTTTAAAGTGTAGTGTTTTCGAGTTGAAGACGGAGTTAGAGGACCAAGGCTTATACCCCAGTTGAGTTTTTGCCTGTGTAGTGGAGCTGAACCTCTGCTAGGATCGTCCCTTTTTTTGCTGCTGTGTTCTTTGTGTGTGAGGACTAAGCGTCTCTTCTGTGAGTATTTACGTTTTATTTATGTTGGATATGCATATTAATTTGTTATTTTATGTATCCTGACTTGATTCCTGTACAGGGATTTATAAAAAATAGTTTAGAAATTTGGCTAAATTTTTGGACGTGGAAAATATAGATGTTATCGACCATGAACCAGAGAAGTTGAATCTGCTCAGGCTCTCGAGGAAAGGTCAAAACACGCTGCAAGTATCTCTCTTTTAAAAACAACACGAAGGATAAAAATTTTCGAAGGCTGGTAATTCCTGAAACAATCTATCACTATATTGAGAATTGTCTCGATGATGTTCGAACTGTCTCGTGGAAGCACTTAGCAATGTGGTTGCAGCTGATTTCTTCTCACCCAGGTGAGAATTTTCGTGAGGGTTAATCACAATAGCAACCAGCGTATGCGACTGTTGTGAACTTGTGGTATGCCTCAGATAGCGATTGGTAGTTGGATTTCTCAGGTAGGGCCGATTGATTTCCAAATGGTAGTCCGTCCCTGTGGAAGCAAATCAGCAAATAGGACCATGCGAAAACCAAACAGCATAAACACTCCAAAGAGATCGTACTTGTACGAGCTTGATTTTCTTTTGAATGGTCAGTAATCCTCAAGATGTATATACAAATATATAATTTGAGAAGTTGTACTCCTTTAGCTTGAGTAATAGAGTTTTAAATGGAAGATTATATATGTAACTTGATTTTCTAAATAGATCCACATGTTATTTTAGAGTCATCAATGTCATGCCATTTGAAGATATTTGTATATGGATTTCATGTTGTCTCGTTGTAAAGAGAGAGAAATGCAAACCAGCTAGAGATTCAACCATGAACAATCACCTTGCATGCATGGGGCACAATGAAAGGCGGCCCAAGCTTGGAGGCGGCGCGCTTCCGGCTCGCTCATGCGCTACGTGGGACGTGGGATGATGCACACACGACGTGGCTGCACGCAAGCGTACCAAAAATTTAGCCGGACGAAAAATCGGATGACAAAAACCGACCGGCGCTAGGTTTTATGGACGAAGGAAACATCTCTCTTTTTTAAAAAACCAACTCAAAAAGGATGGCATAATAATAGAGATGAGTAACTAGCTAACAAGAACCTAGAAAAACTGGTTTGCTCAGCTTCTGCAGCTGCTAGGAAGCTTCTAAAACAGGAACTTAGACGTGTGTCAGCCATCTGCACCAGTTTCATCTCCCCAGAGACGCTGACGCTCGGACATTTGATCGCTTTCTTAAGAAAGGCAATGTTCGACAGGGTCGGGCCAGGTGACAGGGCTACGGGAAACTACCACCTCCCCTGCCAATGCAGGGAATAAGCAAAGAAAAAGATAAGCAATACTACTTGTCAAATGCCATCACCACTAGCACAGTCTGTTCATTCCTGTCAACTCAGCCGTTTCATGGATTCATGAACTTTGATGATAGGGAAAAAGGCGATTTGACTGATCACATTGGAGGATGAACAGAACCGCTCATGTCGTCGCCGAGAGTTTACATGGCAGGGCAACTCATGAATGTACCCAAAAAAAAGTGGGTAAATGTATTACCCAAGAAAGGGCCCAGATCAATTTAAACCAGTCGCCAATCAAGTTCTGATAGCACCACTGAAGGTATCAGGTTTGCCGTGCTTGTCGACGCCATTCTGCAAAGGGCTCTTCTGCCCAATAAGTTTCCCAATGCCAGCATTGCTCATCTTGGTCCGAGCAAGGATCAGACGTCCAGGGCTGTGGTACTTGCCGTCTTCCTGGAGAATTGAGGGATTGTTTGTCTGATCCTGGTTACCTCCACAATCCTTGTTATGGAGGAATTGTTACTGTTGTTGGCAGAGGCTTGTTGGCTGCAATTTGTTGATACCGAGCTTCAGTTCTGCGAAAAGGAAATCCAGTTATCTCAGTATTTATGTGATTAATAAACACTGATAGGAATGAGGAGTCAAAAGGAAAGTTAAGTTATATTAGATGGTTTCAGTATCTCATTTAAAACTACTGTCGCATTTATATAACCAAATGACCTTATGGGCACATACCAAGACTCACCTTGCAATCTTCCGCAGTTCGCAAGCTTAGAAAGGTAGTCACGGAAATTTGTCAGTACACGCTTCTCTTGCTCTTTGAAAATGTCTAACAGGTTATCTTCTGTGGTTGAGGGGGTTGCATCTGGAGCTTTTGATTCCTGGAAAACTGCACCTTGCTCATCACACATCAGTGTCTGGGTTCCAGCAGACAGAGGCCTTGTGTTACCCTTCTGTATATCAAAAGGGTCGGCTATTGGCATCTCCAGCCTACCTTCAGCAATAAGAATTTCGTTTAAGCTCTTCTCCAGTGAACACATGTGAATTGCTTCTCTGTCATGGTTTGTGGAAGAAAGGCAACTCTCTGCTCGATTTAACATTTTTCTCTTGGTGTTTTCCTTGATTCCAGAATCTGAAATATTAGTAACTTTATGATGAAATATACCCCAACATGGTAAGATGCATATTCACCACGTAGTGAGCATCAATACTGAGATGAAATGTCTTATTGCAAGCGTTTGAAGATTTCTAGTAGTAAAGAGGAGAAAACTTTTAGTGGTTCAATGGGTATGCGCCATGAGTATCTGACATATAAAACGATGGTGACAATTATTCATACATGGATAAAGGATGAATTCAGATAACATGTTTGAACTTAGTAAGAATACACAGGATGAAGCATGTATGCGTATTAGATTTTTATTAAGGAGAGTGCAGAATTAAACCAAAAATTCAATCACCATAGTTTTGTGCTCTACCACTATGCAAATGGCTGCATATTCTGATGGAAGCATTATTTCCCACATATATATTCAACTAAGCATTATAACTGAGTCTGATGTAATTGATAATTACTACATTAGCTGGATACCGCAACCATGTCAGATCATATGGCTACTGCTACCACATCAAACCATATGGCTACATGATGCCATTTGGTAGCGAAACAAGGAAAAAGAACAAGCACATGGTCATACTTAACATGATAGTAAGGGGATAGCTGGAGGCATTCACCAATATGCTCAACAAGTTATCTTGTAGATCATAATGACAAGAACACTAGATGATTTTACCCCAAAATAAAGAACACTACATAATTAAACATATTATATGTGGTTACAAAGAAAGGCTATATATTGCCTTCTACATGAAAGTCATTATCATTTCTTTCTGGGGTATTTCGATGATCCGTAATGATAGAATTTTCATCTTTGAAGGTTCAAACATGAAATTCCAAAGGATATGCATAGGGGAAAATTCTGTTATACCAGATTTACAAACATGGCTAGATAATCTCAAATCTGATAAATCGGTCCAAATTGGTTTACTAATAGGATGCCCCGATCTCTGATGGCTATATTGTAATATAACCAGTTGGACCAGTACCACTATTTCATTCAATAATATTTGCTCATATATCATACTTGATTTTTGCCCTTTTAATGCCTACACAAGAGAGATGGACAGTTGGTGGCCTAATTTGGATTTAGATGTACTTCACTGGTAATGTCTTCACCCCTACACTCCAGTAGACACTCTTATTAAATTCTCTAAAGGAGCAACAAAACAATTCCCATCTGAGAAGATCCAACATTGTATTGTTCTTCCCAACATTCAGTGGTAAATTAAAAATGCATCTAAAATATAGCCAGAGGTTGAATTCCATTGTCATAGAAGAGTATATTGTAGCAGCTGCAATATGAATAACTCATCACTAGTATTGTTTTTTAGAGAGAAAAATACCTAAAAATGCTGCATCAGCTTGTCTTGACACTAGAATCAAAAGATTACAGAGCTCATTTACATCTTCTATCTGGATGATATCTGCTAAACTTGGCCTTGAAAAAAGAAATATATGTTACACAGTAGAATGAAAGAAGTGCAACTGAGAAACCCATTATGACCATGAGAAATTTTCACCTGTAAGTAACTTCATGCGGTACATATTTTACGAGACTTTTAGTATATTCTCTAGTAACAGAAGAAGTGAGTGAATACGAAAAAGCCTGAAATGAGCAATAACAAGGAGGTATGTCAACAATCAGAGTTTCAGATTCTGTTGTTGCGCCCTTGCTTTCTGTATGCCTTAAGGCTAATTGAATGGATTGAGGTTTAGTAAAAAGCCATTTGATTGCTCAGAAGGGTTCTTTTGTTTTACACATAAAAGCATTATTCTCTAATCAAGTATCATCACTTATCCATGATTGCTGCAGTAGATAGCCTTAAATTGTGTTGTACATTAAGTATCAGCCTATCAGGAAAGTGGACCCATGAGAATTTGAAAAGTATGCTGTAAAAGAATTACATGTGAAGTGTTGTTAATAGAATGATCACTCCCAGATGCAACCAATGAAAGACTGGAGTCATTTTCTGCTGCATGGAAAATTATCACAGATTGTCCAACCATCCCACTTGAAGCAGGATTCTGCACATGAGGCGCATGAACAGTGTTCTGCTGGGAAATTCTATCTTCATTACTCTTGTAATTCTTGCAACCCGTACATCCGCAGTTCTCTGAACAGAAAACACTAGATTTGAAGCATTCACAGTATTTCTTCAGACACTCTGTTCTCTTGCATTTACACCCCTTTGTATGTTTACCCACAAGAAGGCCCTCTGCTGCTGTTCTCTGGAATGTAAAGATAAAATGAGTTTCATACACATCATGGAAACATATGTTATACATACTCTCATAGGAACAAGTACGTAACTGAACATCTAATTGGTTCTTCATATGGAACTTTGCCTTAAAACTTGATGTGGGCTTTTTGCATCCAATGATTGTTTAACTGCTAAAATATGACTGCACTCAAACTTAGCCAATGTAAATGAATCATAGGAAAAATACCAAGCAAAACAAAATAAAGCGGTAATGATGTCATGACAATAGATTAATTTCTAGCAATGGAAAAGACAGTAAGTTCTAGATGACCAAAAACAATTGATTTTGTGTCGCTGTTGCTCTGAACCTCAAAGAATATTCAAAATAGAATCCAAGCAAACAGCATCTAACTGACTTGCAGACTTGATAGCATGGAACTTTGTCTAATGACATAACAATGTATGAATTACAGGCCCTGGAAAATAATATCTGCATCGTTAACTGTGAGAGTTTAGGACACCAGAAGAAGTCTCAAAGCTGGAGGGTGCCGGTTTCAGATTCTTAGTGAAAAAACATAGCCTGCTTTCAGGCATTTTGATGACACGCACACTTAACTTAAGAGATATGAAATGGCAAGCCTCAAGCCTATTATTTTGAAATAGTTTTGTGGGGGGTGTTTGGGTCTTAACAGGGAGGGTAGATTCCCATTATATATTTTTTTGGTGTGGTGGTACCCACCAGTTTGGTTGAAAGCCAGTGTTTATACTGTTCGCAACCTAGTGCGAAATCGTCCTTCATTATACCTTTTGCTCATGAACAAAGTAAACAGGCAAACAATTAACCCAAAAATGATATGGATAACTAAGGCTTATAGCTACTAGAGAATGAGAAACTGAATAAAGAAAACATGCCATCTTGCAAAAAGATACATCATGCCCTACCTCACAGTTGTGGGTTGTGCTATTCGAAACTTTTGGCATAAAAGCTGCAGGGTTCCGTTCCAATGCAACATTGATAGCATCCTGTCTTGCATTCTCATGATTAACATTGTTGCAACAGTTTGTGCAATTGCAACCAATGCAGTATCTGCCTTTTTCAAAGCACTCACAATACCTACAAATCCAGGCAAACCAAAAGACTAGTATGTGTGAATGTGTGATTATGGTTACAAACGAAACCAGGCCATTGGCTCTGGTCATTTTAAAAAAGCCTAGGGCCATTAACCTTGCAAGTATAAATTCCCCACAAGAAAAAAAAAGCTTCGCAGGTAGGAAGGAAATTGATCAATGATGGAAGCATGCAAAAGTTAAATGCAGCATCTCATAATTGCAACAAACCTTCAGAGAAATAGGTAAGGGAAAAGAAGCGATAGCTTGCAAAATCAACTTTCAACCAACATGAAATCCAACATAGTGGTTATTAATTTCACACAAGAACCTGTATTCTAAACTTCGTGGTTGAAGGGCATCTACTGACATACTATTTCTAACAAAAATTCTACAAAGCAATAAAACCAATGCCAAAGTTGTATAAAAACACTAAGAGACTGTTTTATATTTATCAAATAGGGATAAATTAAATGGAAAAACAATTCTTATGGAGCAACTGGAGGAAATTTATTATGGAACCTACAGCTTCAGGCATTTCGAATACTTGCAGCTGCAGTTTGTTTTCCTTGTCAGTGTCACATCTTTTGTTTCAGACCACATTTCGCTAGATGGCTTTTGAGAAATCAGCATCCTGAAGAGACAGAATAGAAGACAATTTACCTCTTTTATTAAAGTGCTCCAGCCAATTCTTGCTCTAAGAAAAGGTAACTTA
Organism: Oryza australiensis; assembly: GCA_019925245.2. Lineage (NCBI taxonomy): Eukaryota > Viridiplantae > Streptophyta > Magnoliopsida > Poales > Poaceae > Oryza > Oryza australiensis. The sequence goes on from JAIFGZ020000436.1 coordinate 4,389,349, forward strand.
GAAAATGGAAAACCCAGTTACATACCATGTGAAACATATTCGTTATCAGTTCTCCTAATTTTCTCAATTAATTCAGGAAACTCAGATATGCATTAGCGCAAACAATGCCAAACAGTGGATACAACTTTAAAGGTATGTATCATACTATCACAAATATGAAGCTATCAATTTCAATTTCTTCAACGAAGCATTCCATCTCATTATTCCAAGAAATGGAGAACTCACACGTTAAGAGAGGTTGCAGGGCGTGGCAACAATGGCCTCTCCATCTTCGGTGAACCTTGCTTCAGCACTGGGGATACATGTTGCAGTGACCGCCGCACCTGCAACTTTGTGGGCTTTTCAACTGGCAATACCTCTAACTTTGGAAAAGCTTGTGGCAGCATGGATGAAGACTGCTGCACTTGCAGCTTCTTGGCAGGAGGTGGGCTAGGTAGTGACATAGGGCGCTTCCGGGCAAATGCTGAAGGGCATATCACTGGAGGCCACAGTGGCAGTGATGAATTTACTTTTGTCAGTGGAAGCTTATGGCAGGGAGGTGTCCGGGACAGCCCAAGCGCATGGGAAAGCGCTGCGGCCATAGCAGCAATATCTGCCTTGCCAGCATACAAGGCAGAGCCAAAATCTATCTTCACTGATCCTGGAGGAAGAAGTAACGGCTTGTCCATTTCCAACCAGTTCTTAGATCCCACGCTGGTGCCAGATTAAACACTTGATAGGTTGTTGAGTTCTCTTCTCCGAGATCAGCTAGCACATTACAGACAAAATCAATTGGGATTGATCAGTACTAAATATTTGGGCCTTCCAGGCTGAGCAAAATGGATCAAATCACATGTAAATAAAATAACAAAGAGGAAGCGAGGATGCGCAATCGGTTTCTAAGTCATTTGATCACTACGAAACAGGGGAAGATCTAACATGGGACATGGGGGGTTCAGCCAAACATTTTGCGAACAAAGGTTAAGGCAAATTTCTAGAACAGAAGCTAGGGTTAACGCAAATTCGAGAAAAAGTGGCGTGGGTAGAGAGAGATGAGGAGGATGTGCGTGTCGGATGGATGCTCACCAGGATGCGGCGGAGGTAGAAAGACAGCCGACGGCGTCGCTACTCGCTCGCTGGATGGGTGTCGATCGGCGCAGGCGGCGGCGGCGGGCGAACTCACGAGGAGTCGGAGTCGACGGCGAGCGGAAGGGGAACCACCGCCCGCACCGCCACAGACGATTTCCCCTTTCCTCTTTTTTTCTTTTTCTTTTCCTTCAGAGGATCCTATCTCTTCTGAGAAGACTGAGATTAGCGACACCTAGGTCAACCCAAATCATACGAGACACTCAAAACATTGGCCGTTTGTAGATTTGACACTGGACCCATATTCATAGACACAGATAGTCCCATTTGTCATTCATACAAATGTCAGCATAATCAAAAAGTCAATCTTTGAAGTGTCAAATCTGCAATTTTTTCAAATCATACGGATTTGGTGCCTTTGGATTAAAAAATAACGGATATCTAGGCAAATTCATGTCAGTGCCTAAGCCATAGATGACTAACATCGAAACAACATTATCTCTATCTTTACTACCTAAAAAAGAGAAAAATCTGCTCCAAATCTTTTGTCTCGTTCGTTCGTTGTTTGCATCACTGATCACAGCATCCTGTAACGTAACGAGTCTGATTAATTTCTCGTTTTCTTTCTGTATGGTACATCGGCGTTCCTTGCCCAAGGCAATGGTGCAGGATTCTTCGCCCAAATGAGGCCCAACCGCACCCATGTCCAACTCACAAAAGTCATATCAATCGCGTAACACTAATCGTCGCCCGAGCCCTTCTTTGATTCGTCGTCATGCCCAGATGCACCGTGGCCACATAATCCCCTGCGCATCCCTACGCATGCATGCATCTCCACAAATCATGACGCGTGCACCTGATGAGGTCGCATGCAGTTTTGACACCAAGCACTCACGCATTCCTTCTTTTTAGACGCAACTCCTCCGATTTAGGCTCATGCAAGCGTCCCTATATAAGCATCGTTGCACGTGTCCCAATTCAATCCCATGCTAGGCATGGCGGCCTCCATGGAGCTCCTCTGCTCGTTGTCACATCCCATCTTCACCGATTTTTTACGCTCCTTATTCACTTCCAATAGAGAGAAAAAAGAGTTTCGCACATTCGGGACGTATTGTGACGCTTTGAGATGACTAAGAAACCAAACCGAAGACTATCGTTGTCGTCCCTCTCTCCACTTTGACTCAAGCTGTTTCGCTCATGTTCCTCACTGCTCCATTGTATCCCATGTCGACCACCATCCGTGGTCAAGATGCACTATGGAACACGATTCTAGGGCACCATCGTTGTTGTATTGCCACCGAGGTCGGGTGCCCGAGCGCTGCCCTCCTCTGTTTGCTCGGATTCAAATCGGGTTCAGGCCGATGTCACATCCTGATTTTCTTTCATGGATTTAAAAAGCATTTAATAATTTATTTCTATAATCTATATTAAAATTTAAATGAATTAACAGTGAATTTAATGTGGAAAATAAAATTTTCTTTAATAAATCATGGTGGGAATATTTTTTCTAATATTTTCCATGATCTAAAATACTCTCTGGAATTTACTCAAAACAGAGCACAACATCTAATTTAAAAATACAAAGTTTATTTCATCAATTATTTAAAGTGAAAACCAACTAAAATCCTTCTCCTTGGTCGTGGGTCACTTCTAGCCCACTCCTCCGCACGCTCACGGCAATCCACGCCTAGGCTCGTCTGTCCCATGCTAGGTCGGCCCATCTCCTCGTGCCATCCAGGTCCGGCTTGGCGCCCCTTTCCTCCCTTCATCGACAAGTGGGGCAAGGCCTACCTGTTGGATACTCCTTCAACCTCCAACCGAGAAAGCCGGAGGATAGCTGGCATGTTTTGTGCTCCCTTCCCGCCCACACCTTCGTCTTCAAACCCATGGGTGCCAGTTATCCCCACCACCTCCACCTTTCCCCTTGGGCCTCGCCTCTTTCTCCCCTCCACTCTCCTGCGGATTATGACGTTGCATCACCCCCATGTCGCCGCAAAGATTGTGACCCCCTCTAGCTCCGAATCTTCCTCTCCCTAGCCTCCCCATCCCCTCTTGAGTCTATATAAAGATTCCTCAGGCTCTCCTCTGTTGTTTTCCCTAACTCCGCAAGCTCCCCATGCCCTCTAGCCCCCTCCATACTATAAAATCCCACTGCCTCCTACAGGCGCTCCTTGTTGCTTCTTAGAGTCACGTCGGACCGCCGGGACCCTACCCTCGACTTTCGTCAGGTCAAGCAACGCCTCGCCCGCCAACTCCTTCGTGCTTGCGGCCGTCGGAGCTCCATCCCTTCCATGCAAAGTGGGCGTTTGTTAATGGTAAAATTTAGCATATGCCATTAGTCAAACATTGAGTCAAAGGAGGAATTGGCTGTGTGATTTTGGTTGCTATAGATGGAGATTGCATCGGCTAGTTAGAAGAGTTAGTCGGTTTATATAGACTTTCGTGAGAAGGAAGGTTTTAATTTCTATTTCTATAGATAGAATTATGAGTCAATAGAGTACTGTTCTGATCGGACTCAGTTAGTTTTCATTTCTTGCAAGGTAGCCGATAAGAGTTGTGTCTGAGTCGGAATTGTATCTAGCTGAGGGTATAAATTATGTGCTCGAAGTCTTTTGTAAACAACAATAGTTCAACACACAACTTTCAGCGCATCACCACCCTAGTTTTAGTTTCAACGAGTTCTTAGTTTCGAATTTGGGCTGCATCAGTTAAGTTCGATCTCGGGTGAGAAAGTAAGTCCCGTCAACTTTGCCTATATCAGCAGAATTAGTACTTCCTCGGTTAGGTCTGATATATTAATCAAGCTTTAAGTCGCATTGCCTATATGATGTATTCTTTCTTTGATTGATTTTGCTCTCTTTGTTAGATCTAATATATTAATCACCTTTAAAAGCATCAATTGGCTAATTTAATTCTACCTAGCTCATTTTTAATTTTTAACTGTCTTGATTAAGTCCAATCTTCTAGGTTATAATCTGTTGATTAAATTTACTCAAGCCGATAAGTGTTATTCATCATTTTATCAGAGTTCAGCCGATAAGTTATCTGCTTATCATAATTAAACTTACTATATCGATTTATTCACAAACATTAATATAATATGCTAGTTATTGTTATTACTAGCTTCAATTTTATATTGTCTCGGTTAAGTCTAATCTATCAAGATTGTGGTTAGTAATTATAAATTACTTGAGATTATATTTTTATTTGTTATAATTGGTACTAGTTTGTCTACTTCCATATAGAGTATTGATAAGCTTCGTTTTTTATACATCGACCTATATCCAAAGATAAATATATATTTGCCTAAGACTCTATTTTATTAACCTCAATCTTGTATTGTCTCGGTTAGGTCCGACCTATCAAGATTGATTGTAATATTGTTAGAAGATTTGCAAATAAATTACATCTAAGTTTCGGCCGATGTTATTTTGATTCTTATATCTAAATTCCATCAGATAAATCCGATCGATCCGAGATTCTATTGACATCGGTTGGGCACATGATATTGTGTAGGCCCCAAGGCCGATTAGCCCTACAATCTAACCTTTGAATCTTTATCTTGTTAGTTGTAGGATCAAACTAACTGGCACGCCCTAAACCCAATTTGGTAGAGCCTACACTGGAGATAAGCAGAACTCTGGCTTTGTATGGAATGACAAATTTCTCGTCAACACGCTTTTGACACGCTTGGTGGGACGATGAATTATACTGAAGCCAAAGCAATTGATGCTCACGCTACCGCCGATGACAACCTTGACGAAGAAATTGATGTTGTCGGCGATCAAATAAGCGATACTCATGTCAATCTAGAACATACTGCTCGAACTGCTCACCTCCTGTATCAGTAAGTTTCTCATATTCTTTTATCTTACAAGCTTTTTTCTTTTCTAAGAATTATCTTTATTTCAGCCTGTGATTCAATTGGCTTCTTCTTATCAGTCGATTTTAGCGAAAACATGCTGGGCGATCCCCACACTCAGCTACCGATAGCCACCACGCCGATCAGGCTCAACCTCAGACTGCGCCAATCCTTCTGGTACACTTCACCCTATCAATTCCTTTTAATTGCACATGTCCTATTCTAAATTCAATTTTCGAGATGCAGAATATAGCCAATATGTTCTCCTTTGATGTTGGTCAGTTCTTGGATGATGAGGAAGAAGAAATCATCGGCAAAAGAAGCTCCCCTCCTCCTGAAGCCCTCAGAAGCCAAGTGCTCGATATCACAGATCGGCTAAATGCATCACTTGATGCCTTGGTTGAAAACAATGGCCTTATCATGACCAAAATATAAGAAATCCAAGGCCAATTGCCCGATGAGATCATTGACGCCTTTACTCCAGCAGCTTTTGTCAAATATCATCGGTTTTAGGTCACCAGGGCACGCCAACGAATCCCCGATCGCATTGAGTTGAGGTCTTTGGAGGTAGCTCTTCAAGTCGATCGGCAATTGACCCAAGCAGAGCAGGTAAAACTTGATGAGCTAACTGCTGGCCCAGACAACACCAAGCATCACATCAACGAGTTGAAAAAGCAAGAAACGATCTGCTGGCCAAACTAGAGCAAACCCATAAAGACCTGGCCCTAGAAGAGCAAAAACTTGCCAATCTCCCAAAGGCGATTGATGATCAAAAAGCCAAACTCAAGACATCAATACGTCATGTAGCCATAGTCAGTTCCAGGATCCGACACCGATGATCTTCGCACTATTGAAGAACTTGATCAAATCTGCCTACGTGTAATATCGGCGATCCAAAAATTCCTTGGTGGATGTAATAGGCTAGTCGTTTAAAACATTACACTTTGAAATACTTTTGCTTTTGAATACTTGACACAATGCCATGTCATACATTTATCGCCCCTCAAGCCTTTTCTTGCTCTTTATCCATATGCTTTTATTCTTTTATTCTAAGGGCGATATTGTATATCGGCCATCTTAAGCTAATGCTTATACATCGCTGTCACATAGATAGGCTATAGCCCAACGATTATGAGTTAAACCAAATGCTAGGGTAATACTTCTTCGAATATTTTCCATTAAGCGCCTTTCCAAACATTTCCCCATCAAGGCCTTCAAGCAAATACACATTTCGTGGTATACAACGATAGATCCGATAGGGTTCTTCCAAATTAGGTGACCATTTTTCAAACTTGTTATCTCTTGTCCCTATTAACAAAATCAATTTCCAAACCAACTATCCTTCTTCAAAAGATTTTGGCACCACTTTCTTGTTATAATGCCTTGAAACTCTTTCTTTATCTATTTTGATATTCTCCAACGCACACAGTCGATTCTGAGCCAAATCTTCCAATTCATCGGTCATTAGATTATAATATTCATCGCCTCTTAATTAATCCTGTTGGGAAATCCTTCTTGAGCCGATGTTAGTTTCCCCGGCAAAATAGCTTCTTGTCCATAAACTAACTGATAGGGTGGTACTTGAGTAGAACCATGACGTGCCACCCAATAGACCCATAATGAACCGGCTAAGGTTGTATGCCACTTCCTCGGTTGTTCATCAATTTTGCTCTTGATTAACTTGATCAAATTTTTATTAGATGCCTCTGCTTGTCCATTAGCTTGTGGATAATAAGGAGAATAATTTAATAACTTGATACCCATACTATCGGCAAACCTCACAAATTCATAAGCTATAAAGATAGATCCTTGATCTGTTATTATTGTTTGAGGAATCCCAAACCGATAAATTATATGTTCTTCAATAAATTCAATTACATCTTTGGCATCAACCATCTTCAAAGAAATGGCCTCCACCACATTGTGAAATAATCAGTTGCCGCCAATATATACTTATATCCTTTACTTGTTGGTGGATTAATCTGACTGATCATGTAAATATCCCATCCCCTGAACGGCCAAGACTTTATTATCGGATTCATAACCGATGCTGGTGCTCTTTGCATTGCTCCAAATTTCTGACAATCTTCACATCCTTTATAGTACTTAAAACAATCTTTCAACATCGTTGCCCAAAAATATCTAACTCTTCGAAGCATCCATTTCATCTTTTGAGCTATTGATGTGTTCCACAAATACCTTCATGAACCTCACGCAAAACCACTTTGGCTTCTTTCAAATTCAACACTTGAACAAAACACCATAAATTGTCTGGTAATACAAATCATCATCAAGTAAAACATATTTAATAGCCTTGTACTTTAATTTCCTTGACGTCGATTGAGACGGATTCTTCAAGTACTCAATAATCTCACTTCTCCAAACATCAGCATCAACATTGGCAATTTCTATCTCTACATCCTTCAACATCAGCTTACAACTTGATGCTTCTTGAGCAAGATCATTGGCCTCAATATTTTGCTCCTTGGAATATGTCTCATAGATATAATTTTGAAATTTTTCATCAATTCTTGACATTTTTCACGATATACCCTTATGACCTCATCATTGCATTCATATTCTCCAGCTAATTGATTTATCACCAACAATGAATCTCCTACAATCTATATTGCATCGGCCTCAACTTCTTTAATAATTGAAGTCCGTTGAATACAGCCTCATATTCGGCTTGATTATTGGTATAATATGGCTTAATTGTAAACACAAACTCACAGCTTACCCCCAGAGGCAAAATAATCACTAATCCGATGCCACATCTATGTGTATAAACTAATCCATCAAAGAACAATGTCCATGGCATCGACTCCACATAACCAATAGATTCATCTCGATGTTGTACCACAAAATCGGCTATGGCCTGCCCTATGATTGCTTTAGCTGATTCATATCGGAGGTCAAATTCTGTTAAGACAAAAATCCATTTCCCAACTTTTCCTTTCAATACTGGAGCCGATAGCACATATTGTATCATATTGTCTTTTAACTTTGTACACTAAAAATATAAGCATAAGCACAACTTCTCTACTGGGTTATACCTTGTTTCTGCATCAAGAAGCCTTCTGCTAAGATAAAATATAACTCTTTCCTTGCCTTCAAATTCCTGAATCAATACTGAATCGATAGACTTCTCATCAGCTGATAGATACAACCTAAATGGAACCCCTTTTTGTGGTGGCACTAAAACTGGAAGATAACTTACATGATTTTTAATTTCATCTAATGCTTTCTGTTGCTTTTCTTGACAAATAAACTCCTGATCAGCCTTCAATCGTAACAATGGAGTGAATGGCTCAATCCTCCCTGACAAATTTGAAAGAAACCTTCTCACAAAATTAATTTGCCGATCAATAATTGCAACTTGGTTTTATTTTCAGGTGGCTTTATATTCTTGATAGCCTTAATGCTCCTTTGACTGATCTCAGTTCCTCTCCCATGAACTATAAAGCCTAAAAATTGTCCAGCCGATACACCAAAGACACTTATTTGGATTCATCTTCAAACCATATTTCCTTGTTCTTTCTAATACCCTTTGTAAATCGGCTATATGCCCATCAACACTCCTTGATTTCACAATCACATCATCTTTATAAATCTCAACCAACAAACTAATAAGATCATAAAATATGTAATTCATAGCTCTTTGATATGTAGCACTAGCACTTTTAAGTCCAAAAGTCATCACAACCCATTCATATAAGACGATTGTTCCAGGACATCTAAAAACAGTCTTCAAAATATCTTCTTTAGTTGTAAATATTTGATTATATCCAACATTGCTATCCATAAAACTGATAATTTTATGTCCAGATGTTGCATCAACCATAAGTCAGCAATCGACATTGGGTATTCATCTTTAGGTGTAGCCTTGTTCAGATCTCAAAAATCAACACAAACCCTTAGCTTCCCATTTTTCTCATTACTAGTACTATATTAGAAACCCACTTAGCATATCGCAAGGCCTTGATTGCATCATACATTTCTTACTTAAATCACCTTGGCGGCTGTTTAAAAGGTCGATATCCTGGTTTGATCGGTAACCGATGTTGTATAATCGATCGACTAAGTCCTGCCATCTCATGATATTCCCAAGCAAAGCAATCTCTATATTCTTTCAATTAATGAATTAATTCCTTTTTAAATTTAGAAGACAATTTAACATTTATAAATGTCGGCGTTGGCCTACCGCTTGGTCCAATTTCTATTTCCTCTAACTCATCGGTCAACATAAAACTCTGCCCTAATTTGCCCTCAATATCGTCCATGGTGTCTTTAGAGTAATAATTGGGCTTCTCCATCGCTAATCAGTTGTATATCACAATCGAATACTTTTAAGAAATCACCGTCCCGTACTTTGCCAGATAAGCAATCAATTTCTCCCATCTCCCAAAGAGATAAATCAGCTGTAGCAATAATAACTAACCTATCAGCTGGCACGATTTCTATCTAGTCTCCTTGCCATTGAACCAAGCTTTGATGCATTGTTGATGAAACACAACAAATGGCATGAATACAATCCCTTCAGTGCAATAAACTATAAGACCCTTTTCCATCAATCACAAAATAGGTGATAGGAATAGTTTTGCTGCCAATAATAAACTTTACATTTAACACCCCTTTTATGTCTGATGAATTCCCATCAAAATCTTTAAGTACCATATTTATTTTGATGAGGTCTTCTGGAGTTTTTCCAAGCTTCTGATAAGTACTATATGGCATCAAATTAGTTGTTGCTTCTCCATCAACCAACATCTTTGACATTGGCTTCCCAATGACAAAAACCATAATACATAAAGACCTAAGAGGCCGATGATCTATTTCTTCTGGCTTCTCAAATATAGCCTATTGTGACGTTAAAATCAATTGCGCCATTGATTCTTCATACACTTCATCATCAGACATAGGTGCTTTGTATTCTGCAAGTAACATAAACACCATATTAATCGAAGCTGAGGTTTTTGCTACATCGGCTTTGGTTTTGACACGTCACTCCTTTCTTGCTTTCTTTACCCAATGCTTCTTCCATCTTCTCCATCTGTTCTTTATTCCTTAATTGTTGAACCCTTCTCTTCTGATTTTTAGTAAAAATTTCGCTTGGGCACCATTGAGGATTCTGTGTGTTCTCTTCCCGATTAAACTCTTCATCTTTGAAATATTATTGATGAATCAGCTCTAATCGTTGATGAAACGGGGTTCTCTTTGCAGGCCAATCCCGATCTTTCCTGTCGTACTCACGAGAAGAGCTACCATGATAATAACTTGATCTATTGTCATTGCACTCTAGGCAATCTTCAATTGATGGCAATATCATACCTTGATTCCAACAAAATAAAAAATAACAGTCCTCATGTGGATCAAAGTGAGATCTATCTTCTTCATAATACCTATGTACTCTGTTGTGATGCTTCTTCTGATATTATCAATCATATCTGATGACCTAGTTCTTGATCCTTTATGAGTCCGATGACTTCTCCTATTGCCTCATCCTGCATTCGCTATGTATAGACCATATTTACTGAAAAGGATGTCTATCAATCTTTATCGGCTTTTTTCCATCATCAGATTTGATTCTGCCATGTTCCATAACCGATTGAATCTGTTGCCTAAACACCTTACATTCATTTGTATGATGAGAAGTTGTGTTATGCCACTTGCAATATTCTATCAGCTTTGTTGAGATCAAATCATACCTTTCTTCTTTTCCAGTATTTTTGACCCATTGACAAATGACTGTCTTCTTATTTTTTGACCACTCTGCCAAGCCGATTTCTGAGTCCTCATCTTGATCTGAATCTGAAGCATAATCATATACATTGTTAACTTTATTTGAAAACCTTTCATTCTTAGCTTCTTGGAACCTCTGTTTGTGAGCCGATACTTTCTGTACCAAATGAGCTAAACTTTCAAAATCTTGGGAAGAAAATTTATCCTTGATCAGCCCTAACAATCATTGAAAAGCTAGATATGCTAGTTGCGCATCACTTAAATTTAAAATTTAACATCGACTCTGAATATGTCAAAATATCTGAATATCATTAGGAATCAATTCATCCGATCGTTGTCTAATAGATGTCAAATTTGAAAGCTTCAACTCTTTGTATGCCAATAAAGTAATATTTATGAAATTGTTTCTCCAAATTGGTCCAACTCCTGATAGAATTTGGTGGTAGAGAAGAAACCATGGGAATGCCGATCCAGAGTGACAACGGGAAAAACCTAACTCTCAGGGCCTCTTCAGCCGATGCTTCCCTACATTGAGCTAAGAATCGACTAATATGCTCCACTATAGAAATATTGTCTTCCCCTGAAAATTTTGAAAAATCCAGAACCCTGTATCGATTAGGTAATGACACTATCAAAATATTTAGGATATGGTCACCGATACATGATGGTTTGATCTTTAGGTTTAAGTCCAAATTGATCCCTCATAACCTCAGCAATCCTATCAGCCCATTCTTCATTTATGTTATTCATATATTGTCGTGGTGATGGCCCTTGTACATATTGATTCCCTTGTAGCTGGTATTGATTGGACTCCTCGCCAATATTCATGAGGTGAAGATTGTCAATGTTGCTGAGGTTGTTTGTCACATCCCGCTTTTCCCCTTTGTTTAAAAATCACTGTGAAATTGCGCAAAAGAAATTGTCGGAATTAAATCGAGTGAAATCCTAATAATTAAATCTATTTAATAAATGGAAAAGATGTGGTGGGATTTTTTTAAATTCCCAATGTCAAAATACATTAATAGGATTTTTATGGGAATTTTCAAAGCAAGGAAAGCAATTTTAAAAATTGAATTTGGATTATCGAATTAAATTCCTTAAGAAAAATCCCTTTTCCTTTTTCTTTTCCCCTCCCTTTTCCTTTTTTTCCGGTCGTGGGCCGTCGCTAGCCCACCTCCTCCCCTCCTTCCTACGCACGCCCTCCTCGCTCTCCGCTGGGTCGGCCCGAGGCCGAGTCCCAGCCACGTCACGCAAGTCCACATCTGTCCCTTTCCCAGTCGAGGCAATGACAGGTGGGGTCCACCTGTCATCCCCAACCTTTGGCCGGAAAATTCGGCTGCCGTGTCGCGCCACCCGGCGCTGACCCGAGCCGCCCGAGCCACCCCGCACCGCCTCTCATCCCGCGCCACTCACCCCACTTCCACTCGTGCATGAAATGGCTGGAATGGCCGGATCCACGAAGCCCGGCCGCCCGCCATTTCCACCGCCATGTCACCGCCACCATACCCACGTCTCCCGGCCGCGCCGCACCACCCCGAGCCTATAAATACCTTCCCCGTGTGCCGGCCAAGCTTTTCCCCCATTCAATTACCCTCCCCGAGCTCTCTCTCGCACTAGCACTGACAAGCCCTAAGCCGTCGCCGTTTTTTCGCCTCCGGTCGCCAAATTCGCCACCTCCACCGCTTGTCGAGCCACCACGCCATCGCCACCGGCTTCACCACTTCCCAAGGAACCATGGCCGCCTCTTTCCCCAATTTACAGTGCCTTTTCCCACTGGTCCATCGTCGTCTTCTTTGTCCCTGGCTGATCTTCGGTGAGCCCTCTCTCTTCCCCTCTTACTTCTCCTCTTTTCGGCATGTTGCCGAGCATGCTTCGCCTCGTCGCCGCACCACTCCTGCACGCGCATGACCGCATGCCGCTCCCGCCTCGCAGCCAGTGGCCATTTGGCCCCAGCACCGTCGCGCGCTGCCGTCGTGCCTTGCCGCCGGTTGCTCCGTGCTCCTTCTCCTGAGCTGTCAGATTCACTGGGTGAATCTGAGCCATCCGAGTGGCAATGCTACCTCGGCACCGACTGTCCACGTGGCCGCCGCGTAGGCGCCACGCAAACACCACGTGGACTTAGTCCACCGTGCACCCCTCTCTCCCGCACGCCACTTACTAGCGGGCCCCGCCAGTTGGCGCCGGCCAACCGGTCAGCTGATGTCAGCTCTAGCCCCACTATGGCAATAAATGGTTCTTTCCTTTTTCTTTTATTAGTAATTCACTGAAACTTCTAAAATTCATAATAAATTCATCCGAATTTCGTTTGAGTCTATTCAAGTTGCAGTGGACTCATAAAAATGCCTAGAATTCATTAAAAATGTTTTATTTCTTTTTAGTAGTCTTATAGCCTATTTTTGTCATGATTTGTTTGTTGATTAGATTCTGATGCTTCCAACGCTCCTGTTTATTTATAGGTAGTCGCAGAAATTTCTCGAGAGCAAGAGCATGACAAGTCATGTATTCCATTTGATCATATTGTTCCTAATTGCAAATTTATCTCGCTTTATTTATCAAATGACATTGTTTTATAACGTCGTGTGGGATGGGACCTATAGTAATCACCCTAGGTTGTCTATCATATGTCATTGATTAACTGGGATTCAATATGATTAGATGTTAGGTTAGGGAACACTTAGCCTTGCTTAGTACAACTAGCTCACTTTGGGAAAACACTATTACTAGATTTTGATGACATTAATGATGATGGTTATGGACCTATGATACTATGGTATCAATGATAACTAAAACATGACTAAATGGTGGGTTGTGGTTGCACGGTTTTGATAGATGCACCCATGTCAATTAAGGACCGGTTCGTGAAAAACCATCGAAGAACTAATCGTGCATACCATAACCCAGCGTGGGCAAGACTGGGCTTATAGTGTAGCTTTTTCCTATCTGACGCACCCAAGCAAGGGTGAGCATGATGGATTTTGGATGGACCGGGAAAGGTCTCTGCGGCTTCCAGATTTTGTAAGTTGAATGACCCAATTTGGAGTTCATATGAATTATATGAATTTTAGAAGTTTTGGACCATTTAAATGAATTCAGGAAATTAATCAATTTATTGCGTAGTTATTATTTATTTTTACAAAGGAAAAGGCTAGGGCTGACATCAGCAGAGGGAGCGCACGTGGTCCACGGTGAACCAGGTCCACGCGCCCACCACGTGGCACCCACATGGCTGCCACGGGGGACGGGCAAGTCGATGTGGCAGCGCAGGTGGTGACCATAGTGGCTTCCATGTGGACGGCCCAGATCGCCCCAAGAGGGATCGGGCGGCCATGGAGACCAACGACTCGGATTAGCCCGAGGGTGATCCAACGGACAAGGGACGTGGCAATGGGCGGCTCCCTGGCCGACCGAGCGGGGCGACGCGGCAATGGCGCACGTGGCCCGATGGTCGTCGACGGTGGCCATCGGCACGGCGGCACGCCGACGGTGGAGGAGGGCGAAAGAGGAAGGGGAGAGGTGGCTCACCGAGCGCTCATGGGAGGAGAGCGGCGCTGGAGAACGGCTGCGAGCAGAGACAGCCGGCGTTCGGGAAGCGGGCTCTGGCGGCGATAGGCGACAACGGAGGGGTGGCCGAGAAGCGACTTGGCGTGGCGGAGCCGAAGGAGGCCATGGCGCGGCCTGGCGATGCGCGAGGCGGCGGGAAGAAATGGTCGGAGAGCGGCAATAACGACGGCTCGAGATTGTGGCGGGAAGGTGGTTCCGGCGGCGCTTGGAGGGATAGAAGCGGTGACCAAGATTTGGCACGACGTGGCGATGCCAGCGATGCAAGCAGAATAGCTTGGCGGCAGCTAGGGCGGCGAGAATGTATGGTCGGAGTGCGGCTGCGAGCAGCAGAGAGGGGCAGAACATGGGGAGAGTGGGTGAGAGGGCCACAGGCTCGGCCGAAAGAGGGAAGTTGGAGAGGGGCACACGGGGAAGAGCTTTATAGCTTGGGGAGCGACGAGGAGGCCGGGGCGCGAGCGGTGGACGGCGAATAGCAGCAGCGGTAGTGGCGGGTGGGTGCGGGAAGGGCAGGGGAGTGGGCAGCGATTGCGGTGACATGGGCGTGTGCAGGGAGGGCGCGGGAAGCGGCCACACACACGGGAAGGGCGGCGACGTAAGCGCAGGCGACGGCGGCGACCGGCTCTTCCGGAGAAGACGATGCTAATAGGTGGGGCCGCCGGTCCTACCTATTAGAGAGAGGAAGAGAGGAGGACGGGAAGGCAAAATGGACATTGGCGAGGGGCGCGAGGCGGTGGGCCGGCGAGCTGGGTCGAGCCAAGGGAAGGAGAGAGAGGAGACGGTGCCGGCCTGGCTGGGCCGCAAGGGAGGCAAAATGGAATTTTGAGGGAATGGGGCGAAAGCGGCCCAGGAAGAGTGGGGAGGATTTTAATTTTTTTTCCATTTATTTAATTGCATAAATGAACTTTGTATTATTAAAATTGTTTTTGGAGCTCCAAAATTTCATGAAAAATTTTAGAGAATACTTTAGGACATGGAGTATATTTCAAAAATATTTCCAACCATGATTTTTAAAGGAAAAATTAATTTTCTTATTAATTTCACTTGATTATTTAATTTTTCTTTTTATTTAATTTCTAGAAAATAAATTATTTAGCAATTTTTAATCCTGAACGAAAATCGGGGCGTGACAGGCTGTGTCTTGTCGGTACAAATGTACACCTCTAATCAGAGTAGAACTATTCGAATAGCCATGCCTGCGTTTATGGGTGGTCGACCAGATTTACCGCGATTAGTCCCATTTATAAATAATTTGACTTAATGGAACTGGCTGTAATAGATGGATAGTTTGGGCCTGTCTCAACGTGGTTTAGTGTTGGATAGAGATGATTAATTTTGCTTAATTAAACTTAACCTTTTTACTTCTTTCAACTTTGTCTGCAAAATGCTTGCTTTGTGCAAAATAACCCCTAGCCTCCCTTTAGAATTATTCTTGCATCGTACCTCCTCTTGGTATGACTTGCTGAGTACAGTGGGTAGTACTCAGCCTTGCTTCCTTTCCCCCCACGTCAGAGCTGAGGATGGAGCAGAAGAAGGATTCAAGGATGAGTAGGCTTGTCACTACCGTCGAGGATGCGTGTGGAGTGGAGTTGCCACGCTACGAGCGCCAAGATGTAGTTTAGCTCATTTTCTTTTCCGCTGATATTGATTTTGGGTGTGACATTGATTCTGCTGATATTGATGAGGTACTCCATGTTGATACTGCTGCGATTGTCCTCCAAACTACTGATGTTATGATTGCCCCCCAAACTGTTGTTGGTGTGGCTTTCCTCCATAATAAGCAACATGGTGATATCCTGATGATACTTCCTAATTTGGACCCTGACTAGTTGATGCCAAGCTGGGACCTATATCCTTAGATGATAAACCCTAAGATCCATTTGAAAAGCTCACGGTTTTGATTGGCCCGATCATTCGGTGAGTTGATGATAACTATGATTTGGGAGAAACAGTTGACGACCCGACTACAACCGTATGAGACGTTGTTGTGTTACGCCTTAGTGATCGATACACCTCTCCATGGATTATTGATCTTGCCGATGCAGATCAACCTTATTCCTGCAAGCAAATCGAAGAAACAAGCAAGAACAAGAGAAAAGCAATCGGAATAGCCAATAGGAGTTGAATACAAATGATATGTTGGGGTTTCATAACAAGAAAACCACAATCTAACCGATCATGGCTTCACCCGAAAAAGTGGCAATGGCTAAAATTTAATTTAAACAAAAATCAAGAAACCCTGAAGGGGTACCTAGCTATTTAAGGAGGTGGGAGGACAACCAAGGGGTCCCTAGGGTCGTGCTACACCAGATTAGGATGCACCCCACTTGGCCAAGGCCCTAGATGAAGTTACAAGCTCATAGGCCAATTACAGGTGATGTAGCACCTTATTCTATGAATTTGGCCGACTAAGATAGAAGTTGGAGATGATGTTAGATCTATTTGAAAGGTAACTCCGAGAGCTTTTCATGAAGTACTCATGGACCCAAAACGGAGCTCGTATGCTCATTTGGCGGTTGTTTGAAGTCAACATTATTGTAGATGGCCGAATTGGATTCCAAAACTTCTGCGCCTTAATTTCGATGTCTTTCAATTGTCTTATGATGTGAGTAAGGGTTGTATCAATGGTAGTCATGGTCACATAATCCTTCCCTTTTTCACGAAAAACCGTCCTTGATTTTTTCATATGGTTCTTGTCGCGTAGTGCATGATCTTGCCCATAGAAATGTCTACATGAAAACAAATACAACAAACTTTCGTCATGTAATATCATCAATTCTTTAGCAAATAGTATTAACCTCCTATGAAACGAATGTACCGAGTAATGGGAATGCACAACAAAGTACGTAGCTCATCTCGCTCCCCTTCTTTAGAAGCCAAGTAATCACATGATGCTTTTTAATGGCATATGATAGCAGCATTGAGCGATCGGTCACTCCCTTCTTCAAAACCAACCTGTTTCTTTAAATCAAAACTAGACAAACTTGAGATAACATGATTAGCAACAATAGGTATCTCTAACTTGTAATTTTTATCCTCAACTACAGGAGGTTCTAAATATTTGAACATATGTAAACTCTATGCGCCAAATACATTCGTAGATCATTGTGTGTGCAAATATTTGAAAAATGGCATTAGCAGGACATGAAAAAACAGATTTAGCAAAAACCTTTTTGGTGCTTTTTTTTCTTTTTGTAAGCACCTTTCTGCCTTTTCTCTTTTTTATTTTTTCCAGCAAAAACGAACTTAAGGTCCTGAATGTAAAATTATAAGGACTTAATGTAAATATGAAAATTACAGGGACTCAACTATGAAAGTGCAAACCCTAAAATTATAACTATACAAAAATTTAGGCCAGTTTCATTTTTCTAAATAGATCTCAAAACCGACATAAAACAAAATTTCACTAAGGTGTTTGACACAACTCAAAACTTAGGACTTAGTCAAAAATTCGGAACCAGACTTGTCCTGCTGAGAAGGAGTCGATAGAGTGGGAGGGTTCAGCCTTTAGACGTAGTAGAGAGTCAGACTCGGGCCCACACCTTGTGGAAACTGAATCCAATCTAGAAAACTCTCGTCCTCTTCCTCCTTTCCCACATACTGGAAACCGAATCCAATCTACAAAACGCTCGTCCCCTTCCTCCTTCCTCACGTACAAAACAGAAGCACACAACAAAAATCCTAGCAATTTACAACTCCAAACCCGACCAAAGGAAACTTTTGGAAACTACAAAAATAAAACCCTTGCAACGAGACGATTCTATTTTCATAGGTCTCGACGACAGCAAAGACACGGTGGTAACAACAACGGTGGTACTAGACGTGACAAGAACTCAAAACTCTGAAGGGACTAGACACTAAGACCAGCAACACGACACAATGATGCAACATAAAACTCAACAAAGCAAAAACCGAAAAGAATAATGCAATGGCACAAATATGGCTAGGTAAAGGATGTAATTTTTTTGTATGGCTATTTTCTGGTTATAGGTATATAAAAATACGCCGAGCACTGAAAGCTCTGATACCACTTGATAAACCCTGAGCTACACTTGATAAGCTCATGGCTTTCATTGGCCCAATCTTTCAGTGAGTTGATGATAACAACAATTTGGGAGAAACGTTGACGACCCGACTACAACCGTACGAGACGTTGTTGTGTTGCGTCTTGGCTTATTGATCTTACTGATGCAGATCAACCTTATTCCTGCAAGCAAATCGAAGAAACAAGCAAGAACAAGAGAAAAGCAATCGGAATAGCCAATAGGAGTTGAATATAAATGATAAGTTGGGGTTTCATAACAAGAAAACAACAATCTAACCGATCATGGCTTTACCCGAAAAAGTAGCAGTGGATAAACTTTAATCTAAACAAAACCAGAGAAACCTTGAAGGGGTACCTAGCTATTTAAGGAGGTGGGAGGACAACCAAGGGGTCCCTAGGGTCGTGCTTCACCAGATTGGGATGCACCCCACATGGGCCCCACTTGGGTCGGGTCCCAGATGAAGTTACAAACCCATAGGCCTGATATAGGTGATGTGACACCTTGTTTTTCTGATTGTGGCTGATTGAGATAGAGTTTGGAGATGAGGCTAGACACATTGGAAAGAGGACTCGAAGAGTTTTTCATCAAGTACTCATGGACCTAAAACGGAGCTCGTATGCACATTTGACGACTGTTGGAAGTCAACGTTGTTGTAGGTGGCCGAATTGGATTCTAGAACTTCTGCGGCTTAATCTCAATTCGTCCAGTTGTCCTATAATGTGAGTAACGGTTTATCAATAGTAGTCATGGTCACAACATTAGCTATCCCATAGGTTGCCTCTTGGAACTCTGTCTTCATCGGCCTGTAATTAGGAAATGTATTTCCACACAAGTATAGGTCCTCTAGACTATTCTTGAGTTACAGATTCATCAACCACCTTCTTGATTAGATTTGTTAAAGTATTAACAAAAACTTCAGACTGGTTAACTAGAGCATGATGAACCACTTCATTGACTGTATCCTAAAAGGTTTGATTAAGAGTATCAGTAATTTTAGGAGTACTCCCACTCCCACCTCCTTCAACCACCGGCTTAGGGAATTGAGTTTTTTGAATTGACCCCTATCGAGTCATGCTGAATGATTCTAAACACAGCTTCTAAATCTTATGTAACCTAATCTAGCTGCGCACTTTGTTCATTTGTCAATTTGTGAATCATAATTGGAATAATTTCTTCTTTGTTAACTTCCTTAGACATGATGATGATGAAAAAACTATCCCACTAGACATGCTAAAAGCAAGTTGATGAGAAATTCGTCGTTCCACATGGAGGACTGGGAGCGCTGCTTATCTCCAATGTAGGTCCTATAAAATTGGGTTCAGGGCATGCTAGTTAATTTGATCCTACAACTAACAAGATAGAGGTACAAAGGTTAGATCGTAGGGCCAATCAGCCTTAGGGTCGATACAATATCGTGTGCCCAGTCGATGCTGATAGAATCTTGGATCGATTGGCTTTATCTGATGGAATTTAGAAACAAGAATCCAAATAACGTTGGTTGAAACTTAGACATAATATATTTGTAAATCTTCTAACATTATTACAATCAATCTTGATAGATCGAAACTAACCGAGACAATATAAGATTGAGGGTAATAAAATAGAGTCTTAGGCAAATATATATTTATCTTTGGCTATAGGACGATGTATAAAGAATTGAAGCTTATCAATACTCTATATGGAAGTAGACAAACTAGTACCTATTATAACAAGTAAAAATATAATCTCAAGTAATTTGTAATTGCTTACCACAATCTTGATAGATTAGACTTAACCGATACAATGTAAGATTGAAGCTAGTAATAACAATAACTAGCCGATTATATTAAAGTTTGAGAATAAATCGATATAGTAAGTTCAATTATGATAAGTAGATAACTTATTGGATGAAACTCCGATAAAGCGATGAATAGCACCTATCGACTTGAGTAAATATAATCAACAGATTATAATCTAGAAGATTGGACTTAACCAAGACTGTTCTAGATTAATAATGAGCTGGGTAGATTTGAACTTGCCAATTAGTCTTTTTGAAAGTGATTGATATATCATAATCTAGAATGAGAGAATCACAAAATTAGGAGCCCTACCAAACGGGCCCTAAAAGAGCAAAAGTAATCAATGAAAGAGCTGATATATTAGATAGGCAACGCGAGTAAAAATTTAATTAGTATATCAGACCTAACCGAGGAAGTACTAATTTTGTCGATATAAGCAAAGTTGATGGGACTTACTTTCTCACCGGAGAGCAAGCTTAACTGATGCAGCCCAAACTCGAAACTAAGAACTCATCAAAACTAAAACTAGGGTGACGATGTACCGAAAGTTGTATGTTGAACTGTTGTTGTTTATAAAAGACCTCGGGCACATAATTTATACCTTAGGTAGATACAATTCCAACTCAGACACGACTCTTATCGCCTACCTTGCAAAAAAAGGAAACTAACCGAGTTTGATCGAAACATGACTCTATTGACTCATAGTTATATCTACGAAATAGAAACTAAAACCTTCCTTATCACGAAGTCTATACAAACCGACTCAAACTCTTCTAACCAGCCGATGCAATCACCATCTATATAGAACCAAAATCATGCTGTCAATTCCTTATTTGACTCAACCTTTGACCAATGTCATGCCCCGATTATCGTTCAGATTAAAAATAATTTAATAATACATTTCTAGAAATTATATTAAAAGTAAAATAAATTATTAGGTGAAATTAATGAGGAAATTGAAATTTCCTTAAAAAATCATGGCTGAAAATATTTTTGTAATATTCTCCATGCCCTAAAGTACTCTCTAAAATTTTCCATGAAATGTTGAAGCTCCAGAAGTAATTTTAATAATACAAAATTCATTTAATCAAATAATAAATTGAAAAAAATAAAAGCCCTTCCTGTTTCTAGGCTGCCTTTTGCCCCATTCCTCCAAAAGTCTACTTCGTGTCCCCTCTCTCTCCTCCCCGCGGCTCGGCCCGCTGCCTCGCTCCCTTTCCGACCCTTTCCGAGCGCAAAGTCCACTTTGCCTCCCTCACAGCCTGGCCCGGCCCAGCAGAGCCGCCCCTCTCTATCTCCTCCCTCGGTATGGCCCAGTCCGTCGGTCTATCTGCTTTCTTCCCTTCTCGTGAAGTATGTTTTGTGTCTCTCTCCCGAGTCGCCGATAGGTGGGGCCCACCTGTCAGCTCCGTCTACCACCTCCGAGAGACCCGGTCGCCATTGCTGCCCACGTAACCGCCTCTCCCGTGCACTTCCAGCTTCCGCGCTCGTGCCCGGCCATGGGAGCCGAGTCATCGCTCGCGCCCGCACCTTCCTTCCCCACTCCCCCGCGAAACCGGCACCGTTGCCACCACCTCCGCCCACGTCACCGTCCTACTCCGCCGCCTCTTTCGGCCACTCCCCGGCCTCCTCGCCGCCTCCCGAGCCTATAAAGCTCCTTCCCGAGCTCCCCTCCACCATTTCCCCCAACTCCTTGAGCCCGCCGTAACCTCTCCCTCACTCTCTGCGCCACTCCCTCTCTCCGTCGTGCTCCGATGGATCTTTGTCGCCGTCCTAGCCTCCACCGCCCTGTACCGCTTGCGCCATCAGCATCCCCACGCTGAGAGCAACCCCGGTCACCATCCCCTTTTCCCCTACCGCCATCGGGTCGCCCTTTTCCTCGGAAACCCAAGCCGCCACCGCCACTGTCGTCTCCGGCTGCCTCTTGCCGCCGTGTGAGACCGCGCCACGCCGCGCCATCACCATCATGAGCTTCCCTGTGCCTAGCCATGCCTTGGCCGCTCCCTTCTCGCCACGAATCACCGTCGGAGGGGTGACTTTGCCGCGAACCCGAGCTCCACCGCAAGCCGCCGCCCTTCGGACGCTTTTTCCCGCCGCCTCGTGCCTCGCCAGGCCGCGCCATCGCCTCCTCCGACTTCGCGACGCTACGCCACAACTCCGCTACCCCTCCACCTGCGCGAACAATCGCCAGAGCCGATCCGTCGCCGTGCGCACAAAGCGGCCGCCGCTTCCTATGCCTTCAACCGCTTCCTGTCGGTGCTGGGGGCCACGCCAAGCCGCTCCACCTTCCCCGCCGACTCCGTGAGCTTGCAAGGACCCCCGGTCGCACCTCCGTCTTCACCAATCACGATCAGAGCCCACCGCTCTTATCGTCGTTGCCTCACGTTGGCCACCGTCCAGCCCCTATCGCCATTTGCCCCGCGCCGCCTATCCCACGTGTGCGCTCGATGAAGACCTCCCCTTCCTCCCCTGCCTTGCCCTCGACCATCGGATCGGTCTCGGGCCGATCCGGGCCGTTGATTCCCATGGTCACCCGATCCTCTTTGGGGTGATCTGGGCCATCCACGTGGCGTTCACCAGCGACACTACCGCATCAACTCCACGTCGGCACACCCGTCTCCCGTGGCAGCCACGTGGGTGCCATATGGTAGGCGCGCGGTTCGGCCGTGCGGGGACTTAGTCCACCATGGACCGGCCTCGTGGACCCACTAACGCATGCGGCCCACCTGTCGGCTCCGCTCCCATCGCTGACACAATAAATCCCCTTTTTCTTTAAGAAAATAATTAATAATTGTGCAATAAATCAGTTTAATTTCTAGAAATTCATGTAAATGGCCCAAAACTTCTAGAATTCATATCTAATTCATACGAACTCCAAATTGGGCAATTCAACTTGCAAAATTCATCTAAAATTGAGCTCTACATGTTTGTTTACTTTTAATGTACTGCTTATTTGGTTTTTATTAGGTTTTTTCCTTGTTTTGCACGCTAGCGTGTAGACTCTATGTTTTGGAAGTTCGCACTCGTGAGGAAAAGAGTTTGGAAGATTGTTTGAAGAAGCAAGGCAAGTCACACATTCCACCTTGAAATCATATTGAGCATACTTCATAAAATGTTTTACCGTTTGCAAATAAAATTGCATGCTTTGCTAATTACATGGGAATTGAGACTACCTATCTGCTTGCTTGTGCCATGTTTACTTGATGTCCATTCATTGTCAAACCTGGGTGATAATTTGACTAGCTTGTGTCACTTATGTGACCTTGCTAGAATTATATACGCTTAGCCATGCTTAATTGCCACTAGCTCACTTAATGGGATATTTATATTAATTATTTTAGTATCTGATGAGCTGTGAGCTCGAGACACCTGGCCGTGTTTATTGGTCATAATTATCCCACTAAAATGTGACTTAAGGGTGGGTTGTGGGTGCATGGTTTGCTTGTCCCACCCATGGCAATTAAGGACTGGTTCGCGGGAAACCTTGGACTTATAGTATAGCTCTCTCCTTTTTGACGTACCCAGTCAAGGGTGGGTGTGATGGAGTTTGGATGGGCGGGGCAAGGCTTATGCAGCTTTTGAATTCACCTAAGCACAGGGGGGCTTCCTACCCTAGATTTAGGGGTAGGGGCAAAACCTGAAGTGTGGTGTTGCTTGGTTAGGGGGAGTTATGCGAAGGGTTTTGTCACAATCACTCGTATGGTGGCATGTCCGGCCAGACATGGTGACATATGGTGGGTTGTGTCTTGTGGTCTGATCAGAGTAGAACTATTTGAATAGCCGTGTCTGCGGTTATGGGCGATCGACCAACTTCACCATGATTAGTCCCATACTACTAATTGAATTGGCTTAATAATCTGGTTTAGTTCAGGTGGGATGGTGTTGACGAGAAATTTCTCTCATGTGCTGGCCTGGGAGATCTGCTTAGCTCCAGTGCAGGTCCTTCTCGGCTACCTGTGCTGTACAGGGCGTGCCAGTTGGTTTGATCTGTTAACCAACAGGAAAAATAAAGATATATGCGTTAAGTGTTAAGTTAGATCCTACTGGATCGGCTGTAAGAGTCAATTTTTACATATATATGCTATCCCGAAGTGTATTTAGACTAAGTGACTACAATAGATCGGCTGCCGAGACAGTGTTAACCACTTAATTCAAATATACAATGGGATAATAAACATATGTTTTGACAGCCTGGCCGATACCACAAGTCTAATTGTGAATCGACTAATACTACGATACGTCTTATGAAAAGATATTGATCTAAGCTAAATGCGCTAAACCTAGATCAGTCGGTCGTCGGCTATGGATGACAAACTGATTCTGGCTTAGGGCATTTAACTAGAGCAAGATTTTAATATAAGAGGCGACTTTAATAAACTTGATAGTAAATATATCAAAAGGATATTAAAATAGATAAGGCCGGCTGAAACCCCGGCACTGTCTCTAAACATATACATCTAGCCGAATAGATCATAAAAGCTCTAAAAATGACTTAATAGATCAATACTGATGCAGCATTAAGTATAAAAAGAACAATCAGATCTACTGTGGCTGATGTAAATACCTCAAGACGGTGGATATCGCATATAATCTAGGCCAACCCTTAGATCTAACTCTATCGGCCGCTGGTTCTTGATAGAAACAAGCCGATGTCAAGACAGATCTAAACATCGCTCTAGATTATATATGATATATGATAACTAGCGCAACATAAATCATCGAATTTAGAGTATCATAGCGATGGAAGCACTAAATTTGATGAGATACACCACTAATGACAGACATTTACCTTAATTCGGGGATCGAAACGATGCAGCCCGAAGCCGGGTCAAGTGTTCGTCTGAAAAAAAAGGAGGCGATGCGCCGAGAGTTGTATTGAATGTGTGTTGATTTACAGGGATCCCGGGTCCTATTTATACCCAAGAATAACATTATCCGTGTGAACCACGGTCTCTATCTAATCTACTATTTGAAATACGACAATATTTCGGGATATGGTCCCATGCCGCATTACAATAAATAATCTAAACAAACTCCTAATTTACAGATACAATTGCCGTTACAGGACTCTATCTGTAGATGGCAATATCTTTTAACGTGCAATTTGGGAACCGAACCCTCTATTTATTTTTAAGCACTTTCATCGGAAACGGTCTTGCCTTCTCCTCTGACTCAGCATCGGCTATGGGCTGTCTTAGTCCGACTCGCTCTCAGCCGACGGGCTCCATAGCCAATTCGGATTTAGCCGATTCTGATTCCATCTCTTCTCAGATCGCGTTCCTTCTCCAAATCTGCTTCAATCTTTGTTTCAAACCCGGAGTTAGGTTACCAAATTTAGTCGTTAACACATGCCCCCAAATTTTAGGTGATTCAAATCCAAGGCGCAATCCTAACACGACTCTGTTTCGGCCGTTCGCAAAACTCTTTAAATACCGCCCTCGCAACTGTCACACGTGTCACACTTTCACAAACAAGCAGCCACCTCAGCAACCTTCGAGTTCTCCGGCGACCCGTACAGCCCTCAGAACCCGCACCAGCGATTCCCTCCTCCCGCAACCGCTACTCATACAATGGCTTCCTCCGCTGCCACCGCTGCCGCATCGGCCGCCGCCTCTGCCGAGTTCCCTTTGGTACACCCTAATCAGCCCAAAACCCTTTCTCTTCCGCCTGAACTTATAGATTCGAATTCTAGGGTTTTTCATTTATAAATCTGCTCTTCTTCTCGATTGTAGCACTTGTCCCATCAAATAGCCATCCACAGCCTTGTTTAGCAAAACAGATATTTCCTAGGGCCTATCGGCAACAAGGACCCCATCGAGATAATCATAGCCGAAACCGATAGGATGCCCTACAATATGAAGAAACTTTGTCTGAGCCATTGGTCTGGAACTTTTAAGTCTTGGTCATCCATGGACAAATCCTGGCCCGAATGGTATAAGAGGATGCAATCGGCCAAGCAAACCCACTGGGAAGAGGTAGGAATAGCTCAATGTCTGCCTCTGTCAATAGCCGATATGAAAAAATATGAACCAATGATGTCGGCTGCAACCTACTTCTAGAATGACACCCTTAATGCCTTCATGTTCCAACAAGGCCCAATGACAATCACCCTGGCCGACGTAGTCATGACCACTGGGCTAGACATCCTATCGTCGGCCAACCCTGAAGAACTGTCTAGGAAAGGCCAACACCAATTCAAAACAAAGGCCATAGGAGGATGGAGCGGCTATGTGTCCATGAACATGAAGGAAGGACCAGTCGGCCCTAGGGAACACGTCGCATTTCTCATAATGTGGTTAGAAAAATTCCTGTTCTGCGGCTCGAGCTGTGGGCCAACTGCCAATTGGCAAATCGTAGCCGAGGCCTTGGTGGAGAAAAGAAAAATCCCTTTGGGCAAGTATCTCCTCGGCTACCTATATCAAACTGTAACACCTTGAAAATCGGAACTTGTAAATCGAAACCTAGAATTCAGAATTCGTGAAAACTTTTGCATCATTGTCTTCATTTGGATCTTATTGCTTCTTATTTGCAAGTCTTGTGGTGTGTTATAATAAAATAGTAGTCATTGAACTTGGGTAGCCAATAGTGCCACCCGCAGCTGCTAGCATCGGCCGAAGCCGACGGCATCGGCCAAAGCCAATGAAGCCGCCCACAGCCGACAACATCACCACAGCCGATAGTGCCGCAGCCGATAGTGCCGCAACCGATAGCGTCGCCCACAGCCGGCGTCAACGCTGCCCACGTCACCGTACGCGCGCGCGTACCCGCACGCCCCAGAGTCAACATTGCTGTCACATCCGCACCTGTGCACCACATCAGCCGATCCTATCACGCACGTCGCACGCCCACGCTGTCATATGCACGCACGTACCGCGTGCGCGCTGGCATCAACGTGTCGTACTGCCCCCATGCTGTGCCACACCGAGTCATCGCGTCGCCACCACTGTAGCCTCGCCACCCAGTGACAGCCGATTTCGCATGCCCACGTCAGCCGATTCGACGCGCTACACTATGCCGACGTCGGCCACGCCGCGCCGTGCGCCCGCGTCAACGCTCTCCGTTGCATCCGTGCCCTGTGCTCGCCTCAGCCACGCCTCACAGCGTCGAGCCATCTCGTCGCGTGCGCTGTAGCCATGCCGTTCCATCGTCAGCCGATTCCGCGTGCTGTAGCCGCCCGCTCCTATAAAAGAGGCCCCGACCTCCCTCTCGCCACACTGCACCACCCCAAGCCCCCTTATCCCCGTTAAGCCCATAGCCGACGCCACAGCCGACGCCCCCTTGCGTTGCCGCGTCGTCGTGAGCCGATTCCCCTTTCTCTCTTAGGTGATTCACCTTGAGTCCAGCTTCTAATGCTCTATTCACGTCCATGCTTTAGCCACAAGTTATTCTTCACGGTTTTGATTTCCAAAGCCATATATAGTCTGGGATTTTTGTATGCCTAAGACACAAAAGTATTTTCAATCTAGATATTGTCCTCCTATGTTTATATGTACTTTTGACTTGGTGTTATCCCGGATTTCAAAACACTATAACTCTTTCTCACTCCCTTTCATTTCCAAATTCAGATTTATCAAACCTAACATTATCTAAAACCGCCTTAGAACATTAGGAAGTGCTTTATGATTTTTATTTGGCTTTTTTGGATTTTATTGAATTCTGACCGAATTCAATCTTTTCTCTCGCACGTACGATTAGCGTCCAAGGAAGGTGTTGAGTACGCGGAAGACCCCAACCAACAAGTGTGTGAGCAAGGCAAGTCAACACTCCCCTTTGAACATATTGATCCTATTTTGCGAAATGATGTTGATTTAAATTTCAAACATGCATGCTATACACAAAATACCTATGCTTGATATACCCTGCCTTGATATTGCTTACCTTTAGATATAATCTTTGTAACCCTCGATGTGATATAACCGGAGGATATCTTCGGTAAAATGCTTAGCCATGCTTATACTAGAATCTTGTATACTCATACTTTTACAAAGAGCTATATGCTTGGGCAACTACCTTAGGGAAGGTAGTTGGAATACTACATATGGAGACATGAGCGCCACATTGCCTAGAACATGATGAAATGAGTTTTTATGAAAACCAAAAATGAAAAACCAATGTTTTTAGACTGGGGCGGATGGATGGATTTGGGTGGACTCCGACAAAGGCAAGTACCGTCCCTGGTCAGTTAAGGACCAAGCCATGAGATAGACGGAGAGCGAGCCAGTACAACCGTACTTCTCGAATGGGGATAGACCTAGCGGAGTAGATAGCCGAGCGGAGGCAGTATCCCTGCATAGTGGTTCTTAAGTGTGGATTGTGGTTGAGGGCCTACCGGCGGGGGATTACCAAAGGTAGAACGCCCAGTTGGTGATGAGGCAGAAGGCCTCTATGTGGATGATAAATCGAACTTAAGGATAACTTAAAGATTGCGTGAGTTTCCCTTACCTCGGGAGCGCCAGAACTCCTCGCACTGCTAGAAAAAGACGGCTAGAGTGCAAGAGGGTTAAAGTTCATGGAGTGGGTACTGCCAAAGTGAGGTTATCGAAAGGCTTTGCTGTGACCGTCTCATGTGTTGGGACGTAGGCTCATTAGTTGGGTAGTCACGGAGTACGGGTAAAGTGTACATCCACTGCAGTGTGAGTAAATCAATCTATTCGAATAGCCGTGCTCGCGATTAATGAGCAACGTGACACGACTTTCGCTTGGCTAGACTCTTATGTTTTAAAATGATGGGTGGGTATGCATAATGATTTTTGTGTGCTGGTGGACTCAACTTTTCGAAATGCGAGAAGGGGTAGACTCCCCAGAAAATCATAATGATCCAGAGGCGGGAAGCCATCCTTGGTATCACGATGGATGGTAGACAGAACCGTCGCCGACTTAATATACTCTGGAACTAAAACTTGACTTGGCTAGATGTTAGGCTTGTGAAATGATTTATGAAAATTGGCTTTCGCAAATAAACCTCAGTCATCCTTTGAATGACCCTATCATGTGCATCATTCTGTGTTGGCTTGCTGAGTACGTTGGGTACTCACCCTTGCTATACGCACAAACCTTCAGATGGTGGGAACGAAGAACTGGAAAACCCCTATGCTTACTGTCAGGAGAGCGAAGAAGAAGAAGACGCCTACTAGGTCTCAGTCCCCGATTGTTGCCTATGGCAATCGACGAGCCGCTGCCTTTCTTTCTGCTGCCTTATCTAATTTCTGCTTTTGGTTGTATCCGGACCAGTAGGTCCTGCATGTATTGGATATTGCCTTCGGGCCTATTATTGTAATATACCTTTTGGTGTAAGATTATTCGTGCACTTTGCACCTGATAATTCAGTACTGTATTCGTGGGTACCAAACTACTCGATCCAGGGAATGGTACTATGAACACAAATGATTCCCGTTCCAAAAACGGGGGTCGACACAAACCCTCCATCAAGCAGTTGCTAAGATAGCCGCCAATGCCTCTGTCAACACTGGAGGTCCCTGGTGGTTCCTTCAGATCTGGCTGGTCTTGATGACCCAAAAAATAGATGGTCGACCACCTTTGACCGAAGCATGCTTCCCGCGTTTAGAGCCGACCGAAGATGATGACGGAAATAAAGTCACCACCACTAGGTGTCTAAGTTATGGAGAAGCAGCAGCCATGCACGTCGGTTCAAAGCAATCAGCCAAACCGCTAGCCGAGTGGTTTGTATCCTTCTACGACGGGTTTGCAAAGAACAACCGTATCTGGTACTTCTACATGGATCGGCCACTCTTCGAGCTCCCTATCGAATTCAACCTGGAAGAGATCAATTCGGACAACTACCCCAAGTGCAGGGATTTGTTCACCACTGCTATCAGTCCTTGCATCCTGCCGACTGGGATCCACCAGGGTCGATCAGTGACCCAGAGTTATGAGTTTTATTACCCTATGTCGGCTGCCCGACAGTTAGGACTTGGGCAACTGCCCATCGGATGTTATTATGCCGATAAGATTGAGACAAGGGGAATAGTGGACCAGGCCCCAATCATGAGCAAATTGATGAACATAGCCGGTCCCCCCTTCGGCAGTATTGGTGACATGGTGCTATCATACAAGAAGAGCACAGCCTATGACCGTTGGTGGGTCGAGATCAAACACCACATCTTCCACGAGAGTTCTTCCCACTTCATCACTCTGCTGCTGCCGGATAAGATCTCTTCAGTAAGTCTCGCACTTCAAGTCACTCCTTCTTTGATTATCGCCGATTTAATTTGCCAATACTTACAAAAAAATCCTCTTTTATTTTCTCACGGTGATCGAAACAAGGCAGGCGACGGTGAGCAACTCGGGCATCCCCATCGAATACCGCCCAGGTGTTCTGCCGAACGGGTGCGGGCTAGCTCCATCGGCCATCGGCTGGGATGCACCCAAACTGAAGACCTTGCTGCTGAAGGGTTACGCGGAGGCTACGCTAGCCGAAAACAAAAACTTTTAACCGCGCAAACCAGGAATACTTGCAAGTAAGGGCCGATAGATCGTTACCGATTGGAGTGTGCAGCGGAAACAACCAATCAGGGCTATCCGATCCGGAACAGTGTAGCCGATTCCCGCAAGCCGACAGCCGATACCCGGGGACAGCCGATTCGCCAATCAGCCGATTCGCAGATGCCGTAGCCGATCCGAGTCGTCCGACTGTGTTCTCGCGCCTCGCTCCGATGCACTCGACCGCAACCGATTCCTCCACAGCCGATCTGTAGCCGATCAACAGCGCGCAACGTAGCAGCGCCTCTACCGGTATCCACACGTCCGGGAACAGAACGCCGAACACCCGTGTGCTAGCACGCGATGCAAGGCTAGGGTTTGGCTCGAAGTGGGGAGGGTTTCCGTGGAGATTGATCTCGGCGACTTCTGTTGTGGATTTGGTTCAATGCGATCAATTGACGTGTCGCAGCTCTCCACCCCTCCCTCCTTTATATAGAGTTGGCCGACAAGGACTAGTGGCCGATCAGGACTCTATTTTGAATCGGATCCTATCCTAATCTCACGAGTTGGTCGCCCATACGTCGT
The DNA here is from genome assembly GCA_019925245.2 of Oryza australiensis. NCBI lineage: Eukaryota > Viridiplantae > Streptophyta > Magnoliopsida > Poales > Poaceae > Oryza > Oryza australiensis. The sequence goes on from JAIFGZ020000436.1 coordinate 4,420,425, forward strand.
AAGCCCATAGGACTCTATCCGATCGGATCCCTATCCGATCGAGCCGTATCCGAGTCCAACTAATGCCTGTTCTTATCCCCTTAAGCGTGCGACCCTGTAGGTTCAGGTATACTTGGTTTCGGCTATAGTCTAACTTAGCCGACCGTCGGCTCGAGTCCAACTCAGCCGACCGTCAACACGACGTCTAGCAGCACATATTGACACCATAGTATACAAGAATATAATATCACTCGAACTCTGTAATGTGTACACAAATCCCTTTGCCTCACGATACCAATTAAGCTATAGGCAAGATGTGTGCCATCCCTTCAATAGCTTAATCATTCACTCGAACCGTATTGGATTATCGTCGTTGATTGACTCCTCAATCAACTTAGCATGGCCATGCATTTCCATATTGCATTACCTCGAGGGGCCCAGAGATATCTCTCCAAAGGAGGGGCAAATTCCATCTTGATCACTCACATCCCACTCCATGTTTCATAGCAAACCCGAAAACTAACTTTATAACTACCCGATTACGGAATAGCGTTTGGTAGTCCCAAAGTAGGCTACTACACATGTTGGAATCCATGGTGATCTCGGGTCTAAGGACTTTGTACCAACACTACCCGAGACCAACTAATGGCACATTAATTCTGTAGTGTCTCATGGTGGGTCTATCCAACAATGTGTTCTCCAACACATATGTTCATGTTTATTGATTTGGTATCTCCATACCCATGATCTATGAGACATGATCATCAATCAATAAACATGTCGATCTTAGAATCATATTTGTTCCAACAATATGACATATGATTAGGGATCGTTTAGAAATAGATTCATACATAAAGAGTCTCATAAATAAGTCACGTACTTATTGATCAATACAAGATGTCTATTTCATGGAACTGAATAACACTTTATTCATTAATACATAAACATTGGATTGTGATATCCAACATCTCCATGTTGCCTCTAGGGCATATCACTAACAATCTCCCACTTGCACTAGAGTCAATCATGTAAGTATCTAATACCCATTGCTCTTGTGTGCGCCTCATGCTTCGGTGAGGAGAGGTTTTGTCGGCGGATCGGCTATGTTGAGATCCGTGTGCACTTTGCATATCTTGACATCACCTCTGTCCACTATCTCGCGGATGAGATGATATCGCCGAAGTATGTGTTTGGACTTCGATGTGACCTCGGCTCCTTGGCTTGCGCAATGGCTTCACTATTATCACAATAGAGAGACATTGGACCAGTCGTACTAGTCATCACACCAAGCTCGAAACGAATTTCTTGATCCAAACGCCTCCTTTGCGGCACGAAGCAGCAATGTACTCGGCCTCCGTTGTAGAATCGCAACAGTATCCGCTTGGAACTCTTCCACCGATGCGCCTTCGTTCAGGGAACACGAACCCCATTGCGATCTATAATCATCCTTGTCCGTTTGGAAGCTAGCATCGGTGTAACCACTTACAACGAGCTCTTCTTCACCTCCATAGACTAGGAACATATCCTTAGTTCTTCTCAAGTACTTAAGGATATTCTTTATGGCGATCCAGTGACCTTCACTGGATCCGATTCTGCTCGTAGCACTCAAAGCGTACGAGACATCTGGGCGTGTACAAAGCATGGCATACATGATGGATCCAATTGCCGAAGCATATGGAACCATACCCATCTTATTCCGCTCATCATGTGTATGAGGACACCGATTCTTGCTAAGCTTAATGTCATGTGACATGGGCAAGAAACCTTTCTTGGAATCATGCATGTTGAACCTTTTCAACACCTTGTCAATGTATGTACTTTGGCTTAATCCAATTAGCCTCTTGGATCTATCTCTATAGATCCGAATGCTAATATGTATGCTAGCTCTCCTAAGTCGTTCATGGAAAAACTATTTTTCAATGAAGACTTGACGGATTCTAGCATAGGGATATCATTTCCAATCAACAATATGTCATCCACATATAAGATTCGAAATACAATCGCGCTCCCATGACCTTTTTGTAAACACAGGCCTCTTCTTCGTTTTTGATGAAACCAAACCCTTTGATTACTTCATCAAAACGAATATTCCAACTCCGAGATGCTTGCTTCAATCCATAAATGGATTTCGTAGCTTGCATATCTTTCCAGCGATTCTGGATCGACAAAACCCCGAGGATGTATCATGTATACATCCTCGCTTAGGTTTCCATTTAGGAAAGTCGTTTTGACATCCATCCGCCATATCTCATAATCGAAATATGCAGCAATCGCTAGGATAATCCGAATAGATTTAAGCATTGCGACGGGCGAGAAGGTTTCATCATAATCAACTCCTTGAATCTGTTTAAAACCTTTCGCCACCAATCGTGCCTTATAGATGTGAACATTTCCATCCATATCGGCCTTTTCTTAAAAACCCATTTGCACTCAATGGTTTTGACACCATCAGTGGATCAACCAAGTTCCAAACTTGATTGTCATACATGGATTCTATTTCGGATTTCATGGCTCCAAGCCACTTGTTGGAATCGGGTCCCACCATCGCTTCCTCATAGGTCGTAGGCTCATCGTTGTCGAACAACAATATATCACGTTGTTCGCACTGTGTACTGTCGGCGCACAACGTGATCTTTCGACCTCCGTGGGCCGGTGTATCTACAACCGGTGGCACAACACTTTGCTCCTTCGTTGTGGTTCGTGGTCTGAAACATTTTCGGTGTTTCTTGAACTTCTTCAAGATGCACCCTGCTCCCACTAACCCTTCTTGAAAGAAACTCTTTCTCTAAGAAGACACCATGTCGGGCGACAAACACTTTGCCTTGTTCCCGATTATAAAAGTAATATCCCTTAGTTTCCTTAGGATATCCCACAAAGAAGCACTTGTCATATTTGGGTGTGAGCTTGTCGATGTAAACGCTTTACATAAGCCTCACATCCCTAAATTTTGAGAAAAGACAAACTAGGGGGTTGCCCTGTCCATATCTCATATGATGTCTTTTCAACCGACTTAGATGGAACTCTATTTAGTGTGAGCGCAGCTGTTTCAAGAGCATATCCCAAGAAGGATAACGGAAGATCACTTTGGCTCATCATCGACCGCACCATGTCCAACAAGGTGCGATTTCTCCGTTCGGACACTCCGTTCCATTGTGGAGTTCTGGTGGAGTCAATTGTGGAACAATTCCATAATCTTTCGATGATTACCAAACTCTTGGCTCAAGTATTCTCCTCCACGATCGATCGTAGAAACTTGATTGTTTTCCCTAAATGATTACAGTACTTCATTCTGGAATTCTTTGAACTTTTCAAAGGATTCGGACTTATGCCTCATTAAGTAGATATAACCATATCTACTAAAGTCATCGTAAAGGGAATGAAGTACTCGATAACCACCTCGGCCATTGAGCTCATTGGTCCACATACATCGGTATGTACGAGTGCCAATAAGTCACTTGCTCTCTCACTATGTCCCGTGAAAGGTGCCTTTGTCATCTTACCAAGTAAACAAGACTCGCATGTCTCAAATGATTCAAAATCAAAAGAGTGAAGCAATCCATCCTTATGGAGCTTCTCCATGCGTTTCGATTTATATGGCCTAAGCGACAATGCCGATAAACGTGGGGTTTATATCATTAGAGAGTTGTCTTTCTATATTAATGTTATAGATGGGAGACGCTTCAAGATTCAAAACGTATAATCCATTCACCAATGGAGCATGAAAATAGAACATATCTCGAGATATATTGAACAACCATTGTTCATTGATCTAAAATCATATCCTTCCGCTTGCAAACATGAAGCGGAAATAACGTTTTGACATAGTGTTGGAATACAATAACAATTATTCAATTCCAAAACTAATCCTCGAAGGTAGATGAAGTGGTATCGTGCCGACGCAACCGTAGCAACGCTTGCTCCATTGCCAACGCGCAGTTCACCTCGCCCTTCTCAATCCTCTACTTCTTCTCATTCCCGCAACGACTTGCAAATATGAGCTACGATCCGGTATCAAATACCCAAGAGTCAGAGGTGAAGTAGCAAGATTAATGTCTATAACAATAATACCTGAAGCGTAAGTCGTACTTTGCTTCTTTTTGAGATCCTCCATGTACTTCTTGCAGTTCCTTTTCCAGGGGCTGTCTCCTTGCAATAGAAGCAAACGGCATCGATGCCGCCGACCCCTTCTTGCCCTTCTTTGCATTGGAGACACTCGCGATCTCATCGGGAGTTAACTTCCTCTTGGTGCAAAGTTTCTTGACAGTGGTTTGCGCTTAGCCTTCGCATCATCATCACATGATGACCGTTTTTCTGGATACTCTTCTCGCCGTCTTTAGCATCCCATGCAATTCGGCCAAGGTTCTATCCATATTGTTCATGTGATAATTTAATATGAATGGCTCGAAGCTCGGAGGGAGCGACCGGAGAATCACGTCCGTAGCAACCTCTTGGCTAAGAGGGAAACCTAGTTTCTCTAGCTCTCGATATAGCCAATCATCTTTATCACATGCGGATGACGGGATTCCCTCAACAAGCCCGCACGCAAACAAGGACTTTGAGGTGTTGAACCTCTCGGCCCGAGTTTGGTTCTCAAACATGCCACGCAGTCCCCGAATAATAGTGTGAGCATCGCTACTCTCATATTGCTTCGAAGCTCGGGGGACATTGTAGCTAGCATGAGACACTTATGTCTAGGGCATCATTAGTGTGCTTCTCGTAAGCTCTCCGTGCGTTGCGGTGGCATTATTAGGCAAATCTTCAGGATAGGGTACTTCAAGAACGTACTCCTTACACTCTTGCTTGAGAACAATTCTCAAGTTGCGATACCAATCCATAAAGTTTGTTCCATTTAATTTCTCTTTCTCGAGAATAGATCGCAAATTAAAAGAACTAGGTGTAGTATTAGCCGCCATTTATTCTACAACAGAAAAAGCAAAGTTTAGCATAATGTTTATGCTATGTCTTTTGTTAAACAATTTAACATAAGACTCCCATTACGTATTTTCCACCTTCCCTCTAGCCGAAAACAAAAACTTTTAACCGCGCAAACCAGGAATACTTGCAAGTAAGGGCCGATAGATCGTTACCGATTGGAGTGTGCAGCGGAAACAACCAATCGTGGCTATCCGATCCGAACAGTGTAGCCGATTCCCGCAAGCCGACACCGATACCGGGGACAGCCGATTCGCCAATCGCCCGATTCGCAGATGCCGTAGCCGATCCGAGTCGTCCGACCGTGTTCTCGCGCCTCGCTCCGATGCACTCGACCGCAACCGATTCCTCCACGCCCGTGAGCCGATCAACGGCGCGCAACGTAGCGCGCTCTACCGGTATCCACACGTCCGGGAATGTAACGCCGAACACCCGTGTGCTAGCACGCGATGCAAGGCTAGGGTTTGGCTCGAAGTGGGAGGGTTTCCGTGGAGATTGATCTCGGCGACTTCATTGCGGATTTGGTTCAATGCGATCAATTGACGTGTCGCAGCTCTCCACCCCTCCCTCCTTTATATAGAGTTGGCCGACAAGGACTAGTGGCCGATCAGGACTCTATTTTGAATCGGATCCTATCCGAATCTCACAGAGTTGGTCGCCCATACGTCGTAAGCCCATAGGACTCTATCCGATCGGATCCCTATCCGATCGAGCCGTATCCGAGTCCAACTAATGCCTGTTCTTATCCCCTTAAGCGTGCGACCCGAGGTTCAGGTATACTTGGTTTCGGCTATAGTCTAACTTAGCCGACCGTCGGCTCGAGTCCAACTCGCCGACAATGCAACGGCGCCTAGCAGCACATATTGACACCATAGTATACAAGAATATAATATCAGCTCGAACCTGTAATGTGTACACAAATCCCTTTGCCTCACGATACCAATTAAGCTATAGGCAAGATGTGTGCCATCCCTTCAATAGCTTAACCATTCACTCGAACCGTATTGGATTATCTGTCTGTTGATTGACTCCTCAATCAACTTAGCATGGCCATGCATTTCCATATTCCATTACCTCGAGGGGCCCAGAGATATCTCTCCAAAGGAGGGGCAAATTCCATCTTGATCACTCACATCCCACTCCATGTTTCATAGCAAACCCGAAAACTAACTTTATAACTACCCAGTTACGGAATAGCGTTTGGTAGTCCCAAAGTAGGCTACTACACATGTTGGAATCCATGGTGATCTCAGGTCTAAGGACTTTGTACCAACACTACCTGAGACCAACTAATGGCACATTAATTCCTGTAGTGTCTCATGGTGGGTCTATCCAACAATGTGTTCTCCAACACATATGTTCATGTTTATTGATTTGGTATCTCCATACCCATGATCTATGAGACATGATCATCAATCAATAAACATGTCGATCTTAGAATCATATTTGTTCCAACAATATGACATATGATCAGGGATCGTTTAGAAATAGATTCATACATAAAGAGTCTCATAAATAAGTCACATACTTATTGATCAATACAAGATCTCTATTTCATGGAACTGAATAACACTTTATTCATTAATACATAAACATTGACGTGATATCCAACATCTCCATGTTGCCTCTAGGGCATATCACTAACAATCTCCCACTTGCACTAGAGTCAATCATGTAAGTATCTAATACCCATTGCTCTTGTGTGCGCCTCATGCTTCGGCTGAGGGAGAGGTTTTGTCAGCGGATCGGCTATGTTGAGATCCGTGTGCACTTTGCATATCTTGACATCACCTCTGTCCACTATCTCGCGGATGAGATGATATCGCCGAAGTATGTGTTTGGACTTCTGATGTGACCTCGGCTCCTTGGCTTGCGCAATGGCTTCACTATTATCACAATAGAGAGACATTGGACCGGTCGTACTAGTCATCACACCAAGCTCGAAACGAATTTCTTGATCCAAACGGCCTCCTTTGCGCTTCGAGCAAAGCAATGTACTCGGCCTCCGTTGTAGAATCGCAACGTATCCGCTTGGAACTCTTCCAGGCTGCGCCTTCGTTCGGCGAACACGCAACCCAGATTGCGATCTATAATCATCCTTGTCCGTTTGGAAGCTAGCATCGGTGTAACCACTTACAACGAGCTCTTCTTCACCTCCATAGACTAGAAACATATCCTTAGTTCTTCTCAAGTACTTAAGGATATTCTTTACTGCAGATCCAGTGACCTTCACCGGATCGTGGTATCTGCTCGTAGCACTCAAAGCGTACGAGACAACCGGGCATGTACAAAGCATGGCATACATGATGGATCCAATTGCCGAAGCATATGGAACCATACCCATCTTATTCCGCTCATCATGTGTGTCGAGGACACCGATTCTTGCTAAGATTAATGCCATGTGACATGGGCAAGAAACCTTTCTTGGAATCATGCATGTTGAACCTTTTCAACACCTTGTCAATGTATGTACTTTGGCTTAATCCAATTAGCCTCTTGGATCTATCTCTATAGATCTGAATGCCCAATATGTATGCTGCCTCCCCTAAGTCGTTCATGGAAAAACTATTTTTCAATGAAGACTTGACGGATTCTAGCATAGGGATATCATTTCCAATCAACAATATGTCATCCACATATAAGATTAGAAATACAATCGCGCTCCCACTGACCTTTTTGTAAACACAGGCCTCTTCTTCGTTTTTGTTGAAACCAAACCCTTTGATAGTAATCATCGGCTGTGAGCTGATCTTGTAGCTGAATCTGTCTTGAGCCGATGATACTTTTCCATGGCAATACTGCTTCGTGCCCATAGACCAACTTGTATGGAGGAACTTGGATAGATCCGTGGCATGCCATCCGATATGCCCAAAGTGATTCGGCCAATCGGCTGTGCCATTGCTTAGGGTGCTCAGAAATCTTCCTCTTTATTAGTTTGATCAAGCTTTTGTTTGAAGCCTCTCCTTGCCCGTTGGCCTGTGCATAGTATGGTGAAGAATTAAGTAATTTGATCCCCATGCCGTTGGCAAACTGAACAAACTCGTCCGATATGAAGATAGATCCCTAGTCTGTTGTTATTGTTTGTGGGACGCTAAATCGGTAGATAATATGCTCTTTAACAAACTCGATTGTGTCCCTAGAATCAACCTTTTTCAAAGGAATTGCCTCCACCATTTTGTAAAATAATCTGTTGCCACCAGAATGAATTTTATGCCCTTTGCTTGAGGGTGGATTGATCTGGCCGATCATGTCGATACCCCATCCTCTGAACGACCAAGGCTTTATGATTGGGTTCATAGCCGATGCTGGTGCTCTTTGTACGGTGCCAAATTTCTGACAATCCTAGCAGCCTTTATAATACTTGAAATAGTCCTCCAGCATCGTCGGCCAAAAATATCCTGCTCTTCGAAGCAACCACTTCATCTTGTGAGCCGATTGATGCGTGCCGCATATCCCTTCATGTACTTCTCCGACAGCAACCTTAGTTTGATCGGCACTAAGATACTTGAGCAGCACACCATCAATCGTCCGATAGTAGAGATCTTCGTCGAGCAAAACATATATTAAAGCCTTGTATCGCAATTTCCTTGAAGCCGATTGAGAGGGGTTCTGTAAATAGCCTTAGACCTCAAACCTCCAATCATCGGTTGTCATGGCAGCGACTGCTATCTCGACTTCTTTTATCATCGGCCTGTAGACTGATGCCCCTTGAGCTAAATCATTGGCTTTTGTATTCTGCTCTCTAGGGATGTGTTTCAGTGTAACTAGCCGAAAGCTATCCATCAATTCTTGGCATTATTGATACTAGACCATCAGCGCGTCATTCCTGCATTCGTACTCCCTTGAAAATTGGCTGATGACCAATAGTGAATCCCCCATTATTTCTGTGGCGTCAGCCTCGACTTCTTTGAGAAGACGCAATCCCTTGAGCACTGCTTCGTATTTGGCTTGATTGTTTGTAGCATGGGGGTCGATGGAAAAAAGCAAATTCAAAGCTTGCCCCCTTAGGCGAAATAATGACCAATCCGATACCGCAGCCGTTGGTGCACACCGAGCCATCAAATGTCAATGTCCAAAAAATAATTTCGATCGAACCGATTGAGTCATCTCTGTGCTCCATGATAAAATGGCCTATAGCTTGTCCTTTAACTGCCCTGGGTGCTTGATACTCATACCAAATTCAGTCAAGGCAAAAATCCACTTTCTAATCCGCCCTTCTAAAACTGGAGCCGATAGCATGTATTTGACGACATCGGCTTTACATATTATTGTGCACTCATTGGATAGCAGATAATGCCTTAACTTCGTACATTAAAAATATAGGCACAGACATAGCTTCTCCACTGGTGAATATCTTGTTTCTGCGTCCAACAACCGTCGCTGAGATAGAAGATAGCTTTTTCTTTGCCCTCAATCTCTTGGACTAGAACTGAGCCGATTGACTTGTCATCACGATGTACAGCTTGAACGGTATTCCCTTTCGTGGAGACATTAAAGCGGAGGTGAGCTTAAATTACTCTTGATATTATCCAAGTCCTTCTGTTGCTCTGCCACCCATGTGAATGCTTGATCGGCTTTAAGCCAAAGCAATGGTGTGAACGGCTCATCTTCTCTAAAAGATTGGCTATGAATCGCCTGATGAAGTTGATTTTGCCGATCAATGATTGAAGCTGCTTCTTGTACTTCGGAGGTTGTATCGTCTTGATAGCATTGATGCTTCTTGGTGTAACCTCAATTCCTCTTTCATGAACAAGAAACCTAGGAATTGCCCTGCTGACACGCCGAACGCGCACTTTAACGGATTCATCTTCAGGCCATACTTTCTTGTCCGTTCCAAAACCCGCTTTAGATCGGCTATATGGTCCTCTATCTCCCTGGACTTGACAACGACATCGTCGATGTAGATCTCCACCAGAGAGCCGATCATGTCGTGGAAGATATAATTCATGGCCCGTTGATATGTTGCCCAGCATCTTTCAGCCCAAACGTCATAACAACCCACTCATATAAGCCGATTGCCCCAGGACATCGAAAAGCAGTCTTGTGAATGTCCTCTTTGGCCATGAAAATTTGATTGTAGCCTGCATTGCCATCCATAAAGCTGATGATTTTGTGGCCTGATGCAGCGTTTATGAGCAAATCGGCTATAGGCATTGGGTATTCATCTTTGGGGGTAGCCTTATTTAAGTCTCTGAAATTGATGCATACCCTAAGCTTGCCAGTATTTTTCAATACTTGGACAATGTTTGAGACCCACTTGACATATTGGCAAGGCCGAATGAATCCAGCATCATATAGCCGAGTTATTTCAACTTTGATCGCATCATACATATCCGCTTTGAACCTCCTGGGAGGTTGTTTGAACGGCCAATAGCCTGTCTTGATTAGCAGTTGATGAACGACTATAGATCGGTTAAGACCAGGCATCACGAAGTACTCCCAAGCAAAACAATCTTTATGTTGTTTTAACAAATCAATAAGCTGGGATCTACAATGAGAAGATAAATTTCTGCTGATATACGTCGGCCTAGGCCTGTCTCCAGAGCCTATGTCTATTTCTTCTAATTCGTCGGCCGACGTAAAACCTTGCCCAAGCTTGCCATCGTCTTCGTCTATGGTGTCCATGCTGTAGACGTTCGAGCCCTCCACGACGTCTTGCATAAAGCAGCAGTTGTGGCTCGTCGTCTCCAATCGGCTGTATGGCAGAATCGGACACTTTTAGAAAATCGGCTTGCTAGATTTTTCCGGACAAATAATCAATGCCATCGATTTTCTAGAGTGGCAAATCGGCATTGGCGACGCTTACTGACTTGTCGGCTGGTACAACCTCTACCTTGTCGCTGTCCCATTGAAGTAGACACTGGTGCATAGTGGAAGGGACACAACAATTGGCATGTATCCAGTCCCTCCCGAGCAGCAGGCTGTAAGACCCCTTCCCGGCGATGACAAAAAAGGTTGTGGGCACGGTCTTGTTGTCGACGGTCAGCTCAACATTCAACACACCCTTGGTCTCTGATGGGTTACCGCCAAAGTCCTTTAGTACCATGTTAGTCTTGATCAGGTCTTCGACTCCCTTTCCCAATTTCCTAAATGTTGCATAGGGCATCAGGTTTACTGCGGCTCCCCTATCCACTAGCATTTTTGACATTGGCTTGCCGTTGACGAAACCTTTCACATATAGCGGCTTGAGATGCCGATTTTTGGTCCCCTCTGGCTTGTCGAAAATTGCTTGATCCGGGGACAGTGCTAGTTTGACCAAGGCGTCCTCGATATTGTCTGCATCGGCTTCAGGAGCACCGAATTCGGATGGCAATATGAATACCATATTGACCGATGCAGAGACTTTTGTCTTTCCCTTTGGCTGCCCTTCTGGCTCGATCGGCTGAACTCTCTCTGGTCTGTTCCTCGTCGGCTGTGGAAATTTTCTCTTTGGGAATCCATCGCCTCTTGATTTTACCCAGCCGATGACGTTGTTCTTCGATCATCTGTCGAACTTCTTCTTCCCTTCCTTCACGCTTTAGCCTTTGAATTCTTCGTTTCTGCGTTTTGGTGAAGAGGTCAAAGGGGCACCATTGGGGCTTGGCCGATTCTTCATCATCGACCTCTCCGTCGTCGCAGTAGTCATCGCTCTCGTCTTTGTTGAAGAAGTCTTGATGGATCGGCCCTAGCTGATCGTGAACAGACTGCCGGTGCCGGTTGAGCTGTATGGCCCTCAGGATGAACTGAGTTGGTCTGGTGATTGGCTGGTTTCTGTGTTCGTCCTCGCGGTATTCGCTACAGGCCGGGCAATTATCTAGCATCGGCAATCTCATCCCAGTTTCCCAGCAGTGCCTGAAAAATTCGCAATGCCAATGGGGATCGGCACCGCTGTGATTCCCATCATACCGGCGGCCTCGCGTTTCTGGTTCTTGCAGATAAAATCTTTCAAACCGAGCCTTCTCCCGCCAAGATTGTTGTTGGAAGCGGCGTTGGCTGTTTGTGTTGATCGGCCGTCGATCAGCCGACCGGGCAACGGGGCGCACCATGTTGATTGGCGCGGCTTAGCTTCCACTCTGCTCACTCTCTGTCTTAACCCCTTCTAATGTTTTGGCTAAGCTGTACGTCATTCTGTGCTGCCGATCATCTTGCCTGGGGCTGGCTCGAACCATATTGACCGGGAAGGGGTTACCGTCTACCTTCATAGGCCAAGTAGAATCGGCAAACTTGAGTTTCCCGGCCTCTATTGCCGTCTGGATTTGCTACCTGAAGACTTTACAGTCGTTAGTGGCATGGGATGTAGAATTGTGCCACTTGCAGTACTTTTTCTTCTTTAGTTCATCAGCCGAAGGGATCACATGGTTCTCGGGAAGCTGGATCTGCTTCTCCTTGAGTAATAGATCGAAGATCCTATCGGCCTTGATGATGTCGAAATCATATTTCTCCTCTTTGGCCATCTTCAGCAGCCATTGACAGACGATGGCCTTTTTTATTCTTGGCCCATTCGGCTGCTGCCACCTCTGCATCGTCGTCGCTGGAATCGAAGTCTGATTCAACGATGACTTGAGTTATATTTTTTACGGCCTTCCTGGTGTCTTGAAATCTTTGCTCATAGGCCGTCACCTTCTGCACCAGATGCGCCAGGCTGTCGAAGTCTTGACCGGAGAAGCGCTCGCGGATCGGCGCGATCAGGCCATGGAAGGCCAAATCGGCTAGCTGGGCGTCTGACAACACCAGGCTGTAGCATCGGTTCCTCATCTCTCTGAAGCATTGAATGTAGTCTTCAACCAACTCATTGTGCTTCTGTCTGAGACTGGTGAGGTCCAATAACTTTATTTCATGGTTGCCGGTGTAGAAGTAGCTATGGAATTGTTTCTCGAGATCGGCCCAGCCCTGAATTGAGTTGTAAGGCAATGAAGAGAACCAGGTGAAAGCCGATCCCGAAAGGGACAAGGGGAACAGTCGAACTCTCAAGGCATCTGTAGCCGATGCTTCATCGCACTGCGCCAAGAATCGGCTGACATGCTCGTAGGTTGACACGTTGTCTTTCCCTGAGAATTTTGAAAAGTCTGGGATTTTGTATCGGTTGGGCAATGGAATCTGCTCGAAATGCTCTGGATAAGGGTACCGATACATATTTCCTGAGTCCTTCGGCTTGAGGCTGAATTGATCGCGCATGACGTCCGCAATCAAATCAGCCCATGTTCGGTTGTCCTGCTGTATCGGCTCATATTGATCATATGGTGTGGGTGCTTGCCGATACAGCGGTGGCGGTGTCTAGGGCCTGTAGTGATGATCTTGATGGCTCCCTTGACACTGGTACTAGAGCGGATGACCAGCGGGAGGCGGCCGATTTGCCGATGGTGGCGTTGGTGGGCCGGGGAAGAGCTGTCGGCCACCGGCGTTATACTGTCTATCCAGGCCAATCTGGGCAATCGGCTCTAATTACCGATTGTCATCGAACATATGGCGACCTGGTCTTGGGAAAGTGGTCGTTGCCGGTCCAACATGGTGATCACTGGTCTCGCAGCCGATCCAGATGGATTCAGCTAATTGAGGACCCCTCCTGGCGGCCCTAGTCGTGCTGGTGGAGGGATCGGCCAATTATGGGTGGCCAACGTCCTGTAACCAGGAAACTGACCATCTGTGAAGTAAGTTGGCACCCGCTGCAGTTGATCGGTTATCTTGGCGTCGACCACAGTGGCAATCATATTGTTAAGTGTGTTGACAAGAATGCCACTCTGGTTGACCAACGCATGGTGGACGGTCGAATCAATTCGGTCTTGCAAAGTATGCAGGCCTGAATCATCTTGTTCTTGAATCGGCTCCTCCACCTTCTGTTTGCCCTTTGATCCACTGGAGGAGGACGCCTTGAGTTCGTCCATGCTGAATTTGTATTTTTGGTGCACGGCTCCAGACCTTGTGTGGGTGAACGACTGTAGGTAGTTTGTTTGGAGCTCTTCTACCATCTTTTGTAGTCGGCTTGTTGTTCAGCCGACAATTGTTCCATCTTCACAGGCACGACGTTGTCCTGAGAAACACAAGGGCTCTTGAGGTCGACCATCTTGTCAGTTGCGTCGATGCGTCCTAGCCGAGTTCACAGAGATAGTCCCACCGGGCGTGCCAAGAATGTTGTTGATGAGAAATTTCTCTCACGCGCTGGCCTGGGAGATCTGCTTAGCTCCAGTGCAGGTCCTTCTCGGCTACCTGTGCTGTATAGGGTGTGCCAGTTGGTTTGATTTGTTAACCAACAAGAAAAATAAAGATATATGCGTTAAGTGTTAAGTTAGATCCTACTGGATCGGCTGTAAGAGTCAATTTACATATATATGCTATCCCGAAGTGTATTTAGAGATTATATGTGATATATGATAACTAGCGCAACATAAATCATCGAATTTAGAGTATCATAGCGATGGAACCACTAAATTCGATGAGATACACCACTAATGACAAACATTTACCTTAATTCGGGGATCGAAACGATGCAACCCGAAGCCAAGTCAAGTGTTCGTTTGAAGAAAAAGGAGGCGATGCGCCGAGAGTTGTATTGAACGTGTGTTGATTTACAGGGATCCCGGGTCCTATTTATACCCAAGAATAACATTATCCGTGCGAACCACGGTCTCTATCTAATCTACTATTTAAAATACGACACTATTCCAGGATATGGTCCCATGCCGCATTACAATAAACAATCTAAACAAACTCCTAATTTACAGATACAATTGTCGTTACAGGACTCTATCTGTAGATGGCAATATCTTTTAACGCGCAATTTGGGAACCGAACCTTCTATTTATCTTTAAGCACTTTCATCGAAAACAGTCTTGCCTTCTCCTCTGACTCAGCATCGGCTATCGGCTGTCTTAGTCCGACTCGCTCTCAGCCGACAGGCTCCGTAGCCGATTCGGATTTAGCCGATTCTGATTCCATCTCTTCTCAGATCGTGTTTCTTCTCCAAATCCGCTTCAATCTTTGTTTCAAACCCGGGAGTTAGGTTACCAAATTTGGTCGTTAACAGATGGTTGGGCCTGTTCAACATCATGTAGCGTTATTCATTGGAGAATTAACCTTGACTTAATCAATCAACAATTTTTTGGTTTTAAACTATAAATGTTTACAATCACCTTTATGCAAATAGCCAACAGCCCCTCTTTCTCTCCCTTGTACGTTTGCATCATTGGTGTGGCTTATTGAGTACGGTGGTTGTACTCAGCTCTGCTATTTCCCCCTTTTCCAGAAGTGTAGTGCTTCTGAGTCAAAGATGAAGTTAGAAGATCAAGGCTCATACCCAAGTTGAGTTTTGCCTATGGAGTGGAGCTGAAGCCCCTCTATAATCGTCATTCTTTTTCACGGATGTTTTCTTTTCAATGTGAGGACTAAGTGCCTCTATTGTAAGCATTTACGCTTTATTTATGTTTGGATCTGTATATTGGTTTGTCATTTTGTGTACCCTCACTGATTCCTGTACATGGATTTATACACAAAATAGTCCAAAAGTTTGGCTAAATTTCTGTCCGTGACAACTAACGACATCTGCTAAATGTTACCATTAACAGCATTGTTATCGCTTGCAGCCTCCGGCAACTCTCCTCCACCATCCTGGGAAACCCCAAGCCTCCTAACCCTCTCTTCTTCTTTCCTAGGCTACACCTCGGTGACCTGTTGCTTTGCCCCGAAGGCCCTCAGACCGCCGTCTTCTCCGTCAAACCGAGGAGCTCATCATTCCATCCTCATTGCTGAGCTCCATGTGTTGCCTGCCTTGCCATTGGGCACATGGTGAGCACCCCTCTTTCCTTGTCTCTTCGCTACATCCCTCGCCACTTGCTGCTGCCATCGGTAGCCGTTGTGGCCTCGGGCTACTGCCGCCACCATCCGTTCAGGCGCACCGGGGACTCGGCTCTTGGGCGTCCGGCCGTTCGATCCCTCTCCGGGGTTATCTAGGCCATCCATCGCCCTCCGCCCCGTGGACAACCTTGTGGTTGGTCCGCAGTTCCATCGGCCGCCTCAGTGGACCAATGCGGTCACTAATGCGTGGGCTCCATCTATCGACGCCGGTGCCCACTACTGACGCAAATAATCCTTGTTCTCACGTTGAAAAAATAAATCTTAATTATATCATAAATTGGTTATAATTCCATAAATTGATTTAAATGGCTCAAAACTTCTAAAGTTGATAACTAATTCATATATGAACTCTAAATTAAGCCATTTAACTTGCAAAGTTATCTAAAATTAAGCTCTAAATGCTTGTTTACTTTTTATGTACTATTTAATTAATCTTTCTTAGAGGTTTTTTCCTTGTTTTACATGTCAACGTGTAAGATCTCTGCCGTTTCGAAGGATCACAACCGTAAGGAAAAGAGTTCGAAAGATTAATCGAAAAGCAAGACAAGTCACACATTCCCTTAATATTTGAACTCACATTGATAAATATTTTACTATTTATAAATAAAATACATGTTTTTCTAATTACATGGGAATATGGATACCTATCTACTTGTTTGTGACCCTATTTATTTGATGCTCATTCCTTGTTAGACCTTTTTGCTTCTCAAAGAGTTCTCAAAGAATTTTTTGTGTGGGGTCTCCTCCAGAGAGGTCAACTCCCACAATACCACATAACCTCCCAGGAGTCCGGTTATGCGTGAGATAGTACAGATATAAGAACTTTGTTTATTATTACATACTATTAATGTTCAAGTACAAACCATATAATACAAGAAAACCGCGATACTTCCACAGGAATAGCCCGAGTGTAGAGTCGACCTAGAAATCGTACTCATCTTCCCAGCCGACTAGGGTACTAGGAACTTCTTCTTCAGCTTCGAGGTTTCCTAAATATGTCATATGCAAGGGTGAGCACTGGTGGTACTCAACAAGCAAAACTGGATTCAACTTCACATGGATAAATATGCATGATATCTTAAAAAGAAATATGAACTGTAAATTTATCCTTAACATGAAGACATATCCTATCCTTCTTTTTAGAATATTTTATGTAAACATGTAAAAACATGAATCATAAACTTAACTTTAGCCCAATTCTATATTCTACCCCTTCCTAAAAGTATTTACATATGAATATTCAAATTTTATAATATCATTTAGAAAAGTGCTTATGTCATTAAACTGGATTCACCCATAGATATAACTCCATTAATCGAGAGTACGGCGTATTCGAATACAATCAACTCTGCAGCGTTTGCCCAGCTTTACCGGAGGATTAACCTTAGGTCGCGAGGCTAAGGGTAACATAGCATTTATATAGTTCTAACCTTTTCTAATGTGTGAACGAGACCGGCGGGCTATCTTAATAGGGCACCAATCATAACCAGTAATTGGTGGTTCCATCCCCTATTTAATAGGTGTTCATCACACACTTAACCCGGCTTGGAGAGACCTGTGGACTATATTAACAAATGATACCAATCTGGTTAGTATTGGTTTTTTGTCCACTGTTTACATAGTTGTTCTCCAATAAGACTTCTGCGGGCCACATAAGGCAAGTCCCCAGGGAGATCGAAGAGAAATATACAGTTGCTAAGCTGATATAACCGATCCATCGGATGGGCGAAACTATGTCCTTATTCTGGCACAAGAGTTTTTATATTTTTTGGCTTACAGCCAAAACTATATCATATGAATTATTTGGCCATTTTCCTTTCTATTTATGAAATGATAAAATAGCTTTCTATGGCCATGCATGAAATATTAATGCATGCAATAATACTCATTTTATCATGTTGATAGTTTTATACCTAGTTCAAGTTATCAGGGTGCTATCTAAGGAGAAGGAGAATATCTCCTTTTTTATACATAAAATGATAAGGTGTTTCTAATGCATGAAATAATAACTTATACGAACTAATGCATTCCTTATATTCACATGAAATAATGTCGAGGACGCCCGGACATAACATTATATTTGCAAGATGAGTTGAAACACTTCAGCTCATCTAAAAAGTATAACGTAACATCCGACGTCCCGAGAGAGGGATAAGTGAGACATTGCTGGGCCTTTAGCCTGCCAGTCAACTTCAGCCTGAAGTGTGCCTGTCAAACCACTCGAGGGTGGCGACCAGATATGTTACACACTCAGGAGACTTGACAAAAATGGCTAAAGATCTACAACATCTCAATTATTCCTAACTCATACTGATGTGAATCCAGCTCCCAGGATGTGCGCTAGATTCTTACTTTCATCTCAAGCATGGATACGCAAAGCGAATACAATTAAATTGAAAAGAGCTTAAGGGATTACATCACTTAGATAATTACATAGGCCGTCCGGCCAAATAAATATATCAGAGTACAGCGAACAGCGGTGGCTAAACTACCCATTCTTCAAGCACACCGACTAGGGGTTTACCCCGTTAAGTTCAATCCTAAAAGAAGCAGTCGATTACCCGCAATCTTTCAAAAGACTAAGTCTAAGTCCTGCAAACAAAATGGATATTCCAATAGCAAGTGTCAATACATTATTTGAAATAATGTACTTGAAAGAGCACAATCAAACCTAACAGACTACATGATTGACATATATCAAGGAAAGGCTATATGAATAGTTCATTTTCCGTCATATCCTGAAAATCTTTTACTTGAAAGAAAGAATAAAATGTATACTGTAAATTTTGAACCCAAAAATTTCCTTTTGAACGAAGAGCGGGTACTCGATTTTCATGTACAATAGGGTATATGCATGAAAAAGGCATAATTTCTTTTTGGAGTTTAAATAAAAGAAGCCCAAGAAAAACTAAGAAAAATATCCAAAAACATGAAAGGGACCTCAGCAACCGAACCACAAGGTTTAGGGATACACCATTAAGGTAGATGATAGAAATTAGTGTGAAGACTAGAATTGATCCTAAGAAATTTTCTAAGTGATTGAGCTGGCCTACACAGAACCCTAAGGCCAACTTTGGACTGTTGTAGCGACCAAACCAGCAAGAGCCAAGCGGTGAAACTTGGCAGTATTATAGTTTGAGTCAAGCTTTACAACTTTGCCATGGGACACTCCTCTTGAATCTGCCTGGAAATAGGTTTAGATGAGGCCCAAAGTTGTAAAGTCGTCACTGCGTCTAGACTTAGAAAATTCAGCCTCTTCCATCTCTCCTTCCTTTGCACACTGACAAGTGGGCCATACTGACCCCTGGGGCTACATTGCCAGTCACATCGTGTTCTCCCTTGCTCCACTCGCTCAGATGTGTCGCCACGCACGGGAGCACGCGTCGCGCGCGAGGAACGCGCTGCTCACGCGTCGCGTGCTGCCAAGCCGAGCTCGTCTTTTCGCGCACCGCCGACGACCAAACTAAAAGCCAACCGGCCGACCGCTGCAGACTCCTTTACACCCCTGTCTCGTTCTATGAAGAATCCAACACTGAACACCCCGAGGTCACCCAGAAAACACCAGTGAATCCTCTCCGCTGGCGAGCAAGATTCGATCGCATTCGAACTCCAGTGAGCTACTCCTTTAGACAATGCATGTTCCCAACTTCTTGATCTTTGTTCTCTCTAACGACCAAATCTCAAACCAAATGACACAGCCGGTGATCGAGAACGCCATCAAGCCAAGGCCGTGAACCGTGCGCTCTACACCGACCGCCGCCAAGCCACCCGCTCGTCGCCAGCTCTCCACGGTGAGCCGTTGCCCGAACCTTTTCACCACCTTATTACTTGATACCTAACATTGGTTGAAACCGAAGGAATCGCCCGGAAATGCACTGTGGAAAGAATCCCTCTTTTCTTCCCCAATTTCGGCCACCGTCATCGAACTCCTCTCTTCTTCTCCTTGGTAAGCTATAGCTCGATTCCTTTCGTTTCAAGCATCCCCAATACCCCCTTGACAAGAACCAACGCTCCCATTTCGCAGCCGACCACCGTAACACTCTGTCACCGTTCACCTGAAGCAAGGACCGCCGCCGCCGCCTTGGGACCCCGCATGACGCCACCGTCACCTTGACCTCGCAAGCACCCCGCCTTTGCTCGGTAAGCTTCCTCAGTGTCCCTAGTAGCTATTTCTGTCACATGCACAGCAAAGCAATAGGTAGAAACGCACATGCATGTAAGTCCCGAACCTCACCGCCGCCCGCTCCGTCGCCGACAACTATTTCGGCCACGGCAACGAGCGAAAGAACCACCGATAGATTCGCCAAACTCCCTGCTACATTTTCTCTTTTGGTTGCGACCTCTCACCGGCCGCCGTTCACCGCTGGCGCCGGCGAGAAACTCGTGGCGTGCCGCAGCCTTGTTTTCTTCTCACCAAGCCACTAACGACCGAGACCCACATGTCAGGCGCCAATCCCTCATTTAAACATTAAGCAGTCACCGACAGCTGGGACCCACTGAGCCAAGCGCGCCATTAGACGCTTTAAAACGCCTGCTCCCGCTAACATGTAGGCCCCATGCTAGATAAAAGATTAAATTCGAATAGAGGTATTACAAATAGAAAAGTAGCTGCACTTTGAAAATCTGTAGAAAATTGAAAACAACACCTTTTAACTTGGAATAAATTTTGTTAGACCCATAAGGTTATGTACTTTAATTCTGTGGAATAAAAATGACCACTCCCAGTAGCAGATTTAGCTAAAAAATCATTTTATAAACACTGTCAAAAAGGGTAGTTAAACTTGTAGAAATCATAGGAAAATCACCTTAGCTCCGAAAAATGTGAAACAAAACTCTGTTGAAACTGTAAAAGATGTACTTTAGGACAAAAATAGGAAAACATATGCCTTCTGTGGCAGAAAAACCACTTATAGATTTATCTAGCAAAAGAGTTATTTTAGAACACCCAGATTTCCAAAAATCATAGTGGGCCCAATAAAATTCCTAAAAGTACAAACTAAATTTTGTTAAGACCATTATCATGTGTTCTATCAACTAAAAATAACATACCTACCAGAGAGCCCATAGTTTGGTCTTGAACAAATTAGAAAGACACGACGCTATATCCTTACACTACAAAATGGACTATAAATAAGCATCTCACTTTAAAAGGGAAAAGTCTTAATAAAAACCTCACTTAATATGCCAATCTAAAACTAGAACCCTTACATCTCATATGCATTCATCTTAGTACGTTAAAGTCCTCATGAGCACTTAAAATCTAAAACTTTGTACATATATATTAGACGAACCGTCGGCACCGTTCGAAGATCCCGCATACTTGTACGATTCGAAAGAAGGAGAACTAGGCAAGTCCTCACCTCCCCCTTTGAACAAATTGATCCTAGTTTTATGGAGGTTATTTTAAAAAGGGATGGGAACTTGCATGATATTTGATGAGTAATAGGAAAAACTTGATATGAACATGTTTAGTACTACACCGATGTTGCATGCTCCTGGAAACCCCACTTAACACATTAACCAATTCCAAACCTTAGAAATGATCAGAAACTAAAGAATAGTGAACCAATCTGAAGTCTTATGACTTATTTATCCCTATGCTTAGTTTGATAGTAGTATACATTTTCCCATGATATTGGGCTAAGTAGCGATGTTTTATTTGCAAAGCTTCTTTTTCCAAAAATGATGTTATGACAAGTATGCCTTATGTTAAAAAAACAAAACATGGTACAACTTGGTTTTCAAGTTTGGGCCGCAAGTGGTGTACATATGATGTTAAGTTGTATACCGATAGGGGGAGTGTGTGCCCAGACTGTTAGTGATATGCCCTAGAGGCAACATGGAGATGTTGGATATCATGGTCAATGTTTATGTATAAATGAATAAAATGTTATTCAGTTCCATGAAATAGACATCTTATATTGATCAATAAGTACGTGACTTATTTATGAGACTCTTTATGCACGAATCTATTTCTAAATGATCCCTGATCACATGTCATATTATTGGAACAAATATGACTCCAAGATCGGCATGTTTATTGATTGATGATCATGTCTCATAGATCATGGGTATGGAGATACCAAATCAATAAACATAGACATATGTGTTAGAGAACACATTGTTGGATAGACCCACCATGAGACACTACAGGAATTAATGTGCCATTAGTTGGTCTCAAGTAGTGTTGGTGCAAAGTCCTTAGACCTGAGATCATCATGGATTCCAACATGTGTAGTAGCCTACTTTGGGACTACCAAACGCTATTCCGTAACTGGGTAGTTATAAAAGTAGTTTTCGGGTTTGCTGTGAAACATGGAGTGGCATGTGAGTGATCAAGATGGAATTTGCCCCTCCTTTGAAGAGATATCTCCGGGCCCCTTGAGGTAATGGATTATGGAAATGCATGGCCATGCTAAGTTGATTGAGGAGTTAATTAACATACAGATAATCCAATACGGTTCGAGTGAATGGTTAAGCTATTGAAGGAATGGCACACATCTTGCCTATAGCTTAATTGGTATCGTGAGGCAAAGGGATTTGTGTACACATTACAGGTTCAGAGCCAATATTATATTCTTGTATGCTATGGTGTCAATATGTGCCGCTAGGCGCCGCTGTTGACAAATCGGCTGAGTTAGACTCGAGCCGAAACCAAGTATACCTGAACCTACAGGGTCGCACGCTTAAGGGGATGAGAACAGGATTTCGAGTTGGACTCGGATACGGCTCGATCGGATAGGGATCCGATCGGATAGAGTCCTATGGGCTTACGACGTATGGGCGGCCAACTCTATGAGATTCGGATAGGATCCGATTCAAAATAGAGTCCTGATCGGCCACTAGTCCTAGTCGGCCAACTCTATATAAAGGGGCGAGGGGTGGAGAGTTGCGGTAATCGAATCGAATCAAATCGAATTGAACTGAATCAATCTGATTTGGCGCAACAGAAGTCGGCGAGATCAATCTCCACGGAAACTCTCCCCACTTTTGAGCCAAACTCTAGCGTTGCATCGCGTGCTAGCACACGGGTGTTCGGCGTTCTGTCCCCGGACGTGTGGATACCGGTAGAGGCGCTGCTACGTTGCGGTGCTGTTCGTCGGCTACGAATCGGCTGTGGTGGAATCGGCTGTGGTCGGGTGCATCGGAGCGAGGTGCGCGAGCACGGTCGGACGACTCGGCGAATCGGCTGATTGGTGAATCGGCTGTCCCCGGGAATCGGCTGTCGGCAAATCGGCTGTCATCGGCCAACACTGTTCCAGATCGAATAGCTCCTTATTGGCTAGTCCGCTGCACTCTACTCCAATCGGTAATGATCTATCGGCCCTTACTTGCAAGTGTTTCTGGTTTGCGCGGTAAAAAGTTTTTGTTTTCAGCTAGCGTAGCCTCCGCGTAACCCTTCACGGACTACCCTAAGGACTTCACTCCATGATTATTCATCTCGAATACAGTACAACCACATGTGCTAGTATGGGATAGCCCTAGCTTAGTATACTATTTATGGTTTAGCCTCATATTTTGGTAGGCCAAAGTGTATGAGTTCGTATAACTCAGAGGAGCTTCCTAATGCCCCGGCGAGGCAGTTAGGCGACTAAGCCTGCCCAATACAACGGTAATGTGCCATGTGGGTGGGTTCCCATCGTGTCCGCCTCACGGCGTTAAGTTTAAGGCGTGGACCCGCCACTTTACAGTTCTATACCGTATTTTCCAAAATGGTATAGGATGGAGGAAACACATATCGTGTTGGTGTAAGGCTAAATCACGGATAGTTGAAGGGCTTTGTTGTGTATAATAAATCGGATACTTAATAATCGTGTGTCATGCTTTGCATGATTATTATGTCACATCATGTGGGTAAAGTGTACACACTGCAGAGTTTAAACTAATCGATTAGCCGTGCTCACCGTTATGAGCATCGTGTGAATGTATCGTGGGTATAGTTTTCATGTGTTTAAGAATATTTCTACAACTCTTTACCAAAAGTATTCAAAATTTATTGCTCTCTAATTTGATTCTTTGTTGCCCTGACAAGACAAAGGATGGATGGCTTATGAACAATATACTCCTTTGCTGCCTCGTAATGCAAAGTGAAAAATATTTATGAGCAATACTACGTATTAATGCCCAATATAGAGAACTACTTGTTTGCTGGAATTTATTTTTCAAACTTGGGTATTTACAATTGGGCTTTGCTAAAATAAAGTTAGCTTTGTGCTAAAATGAAACCCCACATGAGCTTCTTCTTGATATTGCCATACATGTAGTCTTAGGCTTGATGGGTGCTTGCCAATACAATTTATTATTGTACTAATTCTTGCTATGTGTGTCTATACTTGTTTGTGCATAGACATGGTTGCAGGAAAAACTCCTCCCGATGAGGAAGAATTTGTCGAGGAAGTACCATTCTACCCGGACGATTCATACTAGGGCACTCCCTAGTCTGTTGGAGAAAGATCCTCGGGAATGTTGTATGCTTCCGTTCGCTATAACTATCTATATAACTATTTGGTCTGATGGCCATATGTATCTCTATGACATATTATGTTGTAATAGCTTATGACTCATAGTGGGTCATTGAACGAGTTATCAATACCATATGCTTGGATGAAAGTGGTTAGCCCGTTCCTTTTGTTAGGAACGTATTAACCATGAGTATGAGTTAAAGATAATTGAGAGAACGTAGATCTTTAGCCATTTGATGTCAAGTCTCCTGGTTGTGTAACACATCTGGTCGCCGTCATTGAGTGGTTTGACGGGCACAATCCAGGCTGAAGTTGACTGGCAGGCTAAAGACCCAGCGAGGTCTCAGTTATCTCTCTCTCAGAGCGTCAGATGTTTTGATATACTTCGGAGGAGAATGGATGAGTTCCATTCAGCTCCTATTTATAACAAGAGGTCCAGAGGCGTCCCGACATTTTCAGCCTAAAGCAAGTTTTAGTTCACAAATTATTTGAGGAGTTGACAATTCAATTAACAATGAAGGAGTTGACAATTCAATTAACAAAACAGTCATTTTAGTTTCATCATTAATTTTGTTTTGGTTCCATCATAATCAATATCTTGTCATCCTCCATGACAACAAGTCACATTGTATCATCACACTCACACAATTCAACGCTTTTCATTGAAAACACATATTCACCTTTTTAAAACAATTAAGTCTATACTCATGACACTTCACCAAAGCGCTCATGACTGTGAGCACGGCTAATCGATTAGTTTTATTAACTCTGCAGAGTTTGTACAGCTTTATCCACATGATATGAACACTCTAGTTTGTTTCGAGTTTGCAAGACTCTACCGCACTCTTCATGTTGAGTACGATTTGGAGGTCATAAAGTAGCCTTTACACTACTTAGTCCTTAGCCTTGCACCAGCACGATATGTGTTTCCTCCATCCTAGATCATACTGGAAATGTGACCTAGAACCGTTAAGTGGCGGGTCCACGCCTTAAACTTAACGCCGTGGTGGCGGACACGACAGGAACCCACCCACGTGGCACGATATTGCTGTATTGGACAGACTGAGTCGCCTAAACTACCACATCGACGGTAAATAGGAAGTTCCTCTGGGTTATCCGAACCCATACACTTCGGCCTATCATAATGCAAGGCTATGTGTTAAATAGATTACTCGGCTAAGGCTATCCCATACTAGCACATGTGGATGTACGATAACTTTAAGTTGGTGACATAAGTTTGGTCCTTACAAACTCGGGCAAACACTTCCCCCTATCGGCAATGCAAATACATCAATTGCACGACATTTGCCGCCCAAGTCAAAATCATATTTTTACCCATTTTGTTTTGCAAATACTCATCAAATTAAGCCCATTTCAGCAAGGGCATACCTTATCAAAAACACACATTTTAATTCTAGATGGAACAATTATTTGCAAAGTACTAAGCAAGGCTAAGCAAGTATCGCAAAAAGCACTTTTTAACCCATTTGAGCACAAGAGATGTACTCTAACCATTTCTAGGGGTACAAACAGAAAGAAATTAAATTATCAAAGGAGGTAATGCATCAAGTAGGTTATATCTACCATACCCAAGTTTTTAAAATACCGATATAACCTATATTCACATGCAACTTTGCAAACAAATATTTTCATCCCTCAAAAATATGGGATTCAATGTGTTCAAAGGGAGGAGGGGAAGAAATTGCCTTGGTTGAGCAATGTCAGCACCTAATCGACTCCATCACCGTCTACCCAGTCATCTAAACAAAATATATGGTATGCAATTAAAATACCGAAATCAGGCGAAAATTGAAAATGCTCTAAAATGCATGATTTTTATACATTGAGTAGGTACTGATCTAAAATGAATTTAGGTGAAACAATTTTTGATTTATCTTATCCCGTTTAGGAGTTACGTCTTTTAGAAGTTTTATCGGGCTGTAGCGGCTTAGGGTCAGGAGCTGTTTGGACAGGGCTCCTATAATTTGATTTTTGTTAATTTGACTCCACAAGGGTGTGGAGGAGTGTTTTCTAAGACTCACAATTGATTTCATAATTTTTAGAGCTAATATGAATTTTTTTAGGCATTTTACGAGTTTACGATGGTCCTAGGCCTATAGTATTATATATATATGGCTATAGGGTTTTTGGGTCCAGAGCTAGTTTTATTTGCTAAGGATGAATAAAAATGAATTATTTAGTTAATCAAACCTAGTCCAAGATTTAGTTAGTCATTTAACATTTTAACCTAGGGATTGTTATTTGTGCCGTGTGTGCTATGCCTTGGTAATTAGGGATGGTTCCTAAGGTTCCACTGTCCCATCATTTTTTATTTATATTCATTTGGAGCTAGAGTCCATTTTATACACATATCTATGCATGTCTACATATAGTGCCTAATTTACCTATTGTGATTAGTACCTAGGTTAGCTATTTAAGGTTTTCCTATACTTTTAGTACATGAGTTGCCATATTTTATTTTGCCTAATTGGAGTTCATTAATTTCTGATTTAATAGAAACTTGGTTTACTTTAAAAGGATTAAAAGTGAATTTACTACAAATTTTACAAGTGGTAGTGCATACCTAAGTTGCGAATTCCTTATATAAATATTTGAGTGATATTTTTGTACAGTAGGCATATGTTTTTATTTTACATTTTGAAAGTATGTATATTGACGGTTCTACAGAGCTTGGGTTTGCTCAAAAAGGATTTAAGATGAATTTTATACAAGTCCCTAAAGTTCAGCCTACATTTAGTCCACCATTTTAACATAATTAATTTTAAGAGTATTTGGTACAAAGTAACTACATATTTTTATTTTTCCTAAATAGAGGGTGTGAGTTGAGGAATCTACAGAAATTGAGTTTGTCCAAAGATGAGTTAATTTCCATTTTCTACTTATTTTACAAGTTTAGTCAAGTTCTAGTTGTGACTTAACTTAGAAAATTTTTAGAGGCAAAAGTTGTATTGTGGGTGGTAAGTTTTGTACTTCTAGAATAAAGTTCATAATCTAATGAGTTCATAGAAATTTGTTTCGACAAAAATGAGTTAAATTGGATTTTATATGAAATTTACAAGTTGTGCACATTTTTCGACTAATTTGAAAATGATTTGGTCTTTTTATTCAGTTTTAAATAAGGGCCCCTGACATTTTCCCAATATTACAAATGGGTCCTGGGTCCACTAGTCAGTGAGAGATCAATATGCAAAAAGGTCCCTGGAGTTCTAGAATTAGGACCCGAGGTCCTTGGCACGTGGTCAATAGAATCTTCTTTAATCTTCTTTAAGAGTCCATCAGCTTTTGTTTATTTACATATATATCCATGGGTCCACATGTCATAGGGAGACATTTTTGCAAAACAACCCTTACAAGATTTAAACCCCTTCTAACTTAGTCTTTCTGGCGCCTAATGACGTGGGCCCCGCTTGTCGGTGAGACCGTGGGTGAGGGAGGCAGAGCATGGTGCAGGGCTGCGAGGTTCACGACGACGTCGGCGGCGAACGACCGGTTTTCGCGAGGAGCAACTAAAGGCAAAACGTAGAGGGGTTCACGACGAAGCCAATGGCGGCCTTCCCGCTAGCTGAGGTGGCTGGAGTCGGGGAAGAAGATGTTGATCTCCGTGTTTGTTGCGCCTTTTGGCTGGGGTTCTTGGGGGCTTTTGATCGGGAGGTCATGGTGATGATGGTGACGCAGTGTTTCGGCCTTGCCTTGGTCCACAACGGCCGGAACATCGTCAATGATGCAGCGGCGGCGCCTGGTGCGTGCTTCGGAGCGACGGTGACGAGGTTCGCGTTCCCACCGATTGGCTACACGAAAAGGAAACGTGTTAAAACAGAAGATGGTCGGTAGATTGAGAAGAGCATGTAACAGAAGATAGATGTTGATGAGCGCGGCTCGACGACGATTTCCAAGGCTCCCTTTCCGGCGGCTGACGATGGAGTAGGGGTGTCTTGCGCAACTGAAGCTTTTCTTCTGGGTTTCTTTGGCTTGGCTGTGAGAAATGAGATGAGGTGACACGCTCTGGAAGGGTAGAGGCGAGCTCGGCGCGGCCACGTCCTCGGACACGCGTCGAACATGCCGGCGGCTCGATCCCCGGTGCTCTCTCCCTCTGTCTTTGTGTTCCCTGGTCGGCTCTGGCTTGCTCCAAGCGGTGGAGTGTTTGTACAGAGATGAAGCAAGCTTGTGCAGCTGCCATGTGGGGCCAGGGCGAAGAGGGCAAGGCAAGGGTGAGAGGCATGAATAGAGAATAGACTGTATATTGAATTTAGGCTAAATTTTGAATTATTTTCCTCCCTCTAACTTTGCAGCTCTATAGATTAATATGTGCTCGGGGTAAATTCATGAAATTTTTACTGGGGGGTAGTTGATCATCCCTAGGTTCCATTTTCTTTGGTTTCACTCAAAAATACTTAGTGTTTGTTCCTAGAAATTAAGTAAAGATAGGGTAATTTGGGATTTGTTTGAATTTTTAGGAAGCGTGAACAGAAGAGAAAAATTCTAGAAAAATTATATTTGTTCACGGTTTTTTATCCTTGTATTTGAATAAATTATTTTCTATATATATACTTATGTGCACCTAAATGCCCTTTTAGGCATGTTATCATTTTTAGCCGATTAAAGTTATTAATTAGCCTATATTGGGACTGTTTCGTCTAATTTGTTTGGGGCATCAAACCTAGTTATTAAATTGCACAAAAATTATGTTAAGTTGAGTACCACCTCTGGCACCTACATGAAGTTTTTCATGATTTTATCTTATATGGTTGAGTTTATAAAATTAGGGTAGCCTTCCTAGGTTTATGCGTCTATGCTAGGTGCACGCGACTATTTTATTCTTTGGTTTAACTTTCCTCTTGGGCTGAGGAAGTGATATTGAATTAAATTTTTAGGTTTACATGCTAGCATCCAAAATTAGTTGTAGGTTAGCTTGCTAATTCTAGATCGTCTAGGCTATGCGTATATGACTTATAATGATATGCGTTTTCAAAATTTCGAATATACGTAGATGTCCTAAGTCAAAGTGGACTTAATGTTAGTATGAACTCTTTCACATGAGCTTGCATTTTTGTCCTAGGTTATAAATGAAAAGTTTTTATTTTGTTCTCAAAATTTTGGTCTATCATGCAAGGGCCTAGGTTGAAATCCTTTAACCTAAGTTAAAAAAAGAAAATTTTTGGTTCACGAAATTGAAAAACTTTTCTCTCATTTTATTTGAACAAAATTTCGTCGACCTTAGAATTTGGGTACGTGACAAATAATGTCATATATAATCTGAAGAATATTTAAAGCTACATAAAATGATGGTTACGACTATCTAACCCATCCTGTGATTGGGTTACACTAACATTTCTATCTAAATATATTATTCACAATATGATAACTTATTATTTTTAAATTTTATAAATGATCAAAGATAGTTTGACTTGCCTTCAGGACCAGTGGTCTCAAAACTCTTCTCTTCTTTGAACAGCAGTGAAGGACCAGTGGTCTCAAAACTCTTCTTTTCTTTGAACAGCAGTGAAGGTGTTTGTGTTGACGATATGGTCGAGCTCGGTTTCCTTTACGAACTCGACGTCGTGATCTATCGATAAACGATAAAATAAATCAAACAAACAACTCCAAATAAACACCAAATAAATATAGAATTTCAAAAAGTTTAAAAGGTGATTTTTGAAGTTTTAAAGGGAAAGTTATTTGTTAGATCCTAAAACTTAAAATTTAGATTTGTATAAAATAAAAAAATAAAAAGAGTATTTGAAATATTTTAAAGAGGAAAAATAAATAGTTTTTAAAGTTTTAAACAAGAAGATTACTTTTTAGATTTTAAAATTTAAATTTAAGATTTAATAAGAATAAAAAGAGTTGAGGAAAATATTTCGAGATAAAATAAATAGGTTTAAGAAAAATGGAAGAAATTACAATTTAAAAGGAGTCAAAAGGGTCAAATTATTTTTCTAGGGTTATTTGTTGAATCCTAAAATTTTAAATTTAGGTTTGTCCTAATATAAAATTATTTACAAAATTTAATAGTTAAAGATATTTTAAAATTATAGAGTTTGGAAAAAAAGAAAGAATGTATTGGTCACCTAGGGAATAAACTAATTTTTCATAAAATTTATTTTTGGGCTTAAAATAGAATAATTTAAAGAGTTAAAAGTTTGAAAATTATTTAGAAAGGAAACGTAAATAAATTTAAGAGAAACAAGAAGAAGAAAATTTGAAAGAAATGAAGGGATATATTGGTTAACTAAATAAATTTAATTTCCTAGGGTTTTTAGTTTTAAAGTTTCTTAATTTTTCTCTTTTTCCCCTCTTTTTCTCTCTTTTCTTTCTTTTCCCTCTCTTTTCTCTCTCTTTTCTCTTTTTCTTTATTTTCTTTCTTTTCTTTCTTCCCTTTCTTTTCTCTCTCTCCCTTACTCTGTTCCTCTCGGCTAGCGTCGCCCAGTGGAAGAAGAGGGCGCGCACGGCGAAGGGTGCCCGGATTTGGTAGACTAACCGGTCCTACACCATCTACAACCTACGGAGATCCCATTTCAAGGTTCAGCCGGGCCGGAGAGGCGACGGAAAAGGCTGGCGACGGCGAGGCGGCCATGGCAGCGGCGACACTCGTCGCGGGGACTCTCCGGTGACAGTACGACCAAACTAAAAGGCTTGAGAGCATCTACAAGACAAGGGGAATCTAACCATGGCATTCGTTTGATCAAAGAGGCACTAAGGTGGTCTGGCGACGTGCGTGCACGACGGCCGAACAGAGCAGGCACGACGACGTTCGCCGGCGGTGAAATCCAGTGGCTAATTAGGCTCGGTAAGCTAGGGAAAAGGAGGCGTAAGGGGTGTAGATCATGGATATACCTTTAAATTTGGGAAGAAACCGATTGTGGAGGCCAGATTTTGAAGAATTGCATGTACGGCTAGCTAGGGTTCCTCAGTGTTCCTCCTTGAGTTCTCTTCAAAATTCGAACGACTCGTTGTATAGTAATTGGGGGAAACTTGGGGGAAATGTTGAGGGAGAGATGAGGAGAAACTTTTGTATACAATCGTAGCCTAGCATGGTCTATTTATATCTATTCAAAGTCGGTTTTGAGCTCAGGATAACGCCGGTAATGGCGGTTCGGCCGTAGGTCGGTTTGGCGCAGATGTGTACGATGACAATGATGCTCCAATTGTATGTTGGCGCGTGGACAAGGGTGAGGCGGTAGTAAATGTCGGTTTTCATCTCCAGTGGCCAAGGACAGTGCCCACGCTCTGGTGGCAGCAAGCTGTGTTCGGCCGTGGTTCGGGCCGAACAGGGGAGGAAGTAGGAGGAAGGAAGGAAGAGAAAAGGAAAAGAAAAGAAAAAGAATAAAAGGAAAAGGAAAAAGAAAAGGAAAAATAAAATAGGAGAAAAGAAAAATAAACGAAAAGGAAATTTAAGGAAAATTAGGAAGAATTTGATTTAGGGTTTAAAATTAATTTAAACTCAATTTTTAGGAATTTTCTTGAATTAAAGATTAAATTGATATTTTTCAAAAATAAGGGCCAAAATTTAATAAAATTAGAATTTCCAAATTAAAATAAGGAAAATATAAATAAATATTAGGGGATTTTAATTTTTTAAAATTGAGCACATAGCAAAATTATTTGCAAAAATTTTCTATATCCTTTTTCGTGTTTTTAAAAGTGTATATTTTTTAGGATGTCATATTTTGTTTCTGACATCACCTGTAGTTAAAGTCAGTATAATTTATTTTCTTTTCTAGGTAGTGGAAGTGTAGAAGGCCACATTATTTAGCATACGCTGAACGGTTTATGTGCGAAAAAAAGCAATTTGTGAAGTAAAACTTTTATACATATATTATTGACTATTTAAATAAATGTTGAAAAATAAACTATAACAAAATAAAAGTCCAAAACCAACTTAAAACTTAAGATTTTAAATTTAAAATTTGACAACAGAGCCGAAAGGCAAATCGGCATCACAACAGCATCTGATTCCCTGTTTGGCTGTTTCCAGTAATCACCGAAACGTACCCCGCAAGTAGGCCCCACGTGTCATCCTCACGACCGTGTCTACCCAGACCCAAACCGACCTCCCACATCCCCGTTCCGCCTCCGCTTCCGCATCGCGCCGCCCGACCGCCCCGCCCCGTCCCCCCGCTTGCCTGGAAGCGGTGATGGCGGCGTCGTCGTCGTCGTCCCGTCCCCTGCTCCGCCGCGTCGCGGCCCTCCTCGGCAGCCGCGTACGCGCCAACCACCGCCTCCTCTCCTCCTCGCCGTGCTCCTCTGCCGCCGCCGCCGCCGAGAGGGCGTCGCCGTCGCCCGCGGACCCGGATGCCGTGCACATGACGGATGGCTGCATCAGAGTAGGTCCCCTTCCCCTCACCATCGTTCATTCTCTCAGCAATATCTCCTGTATTCTGTGTGGAAATGGAATAGACCTAATAGGAGGTTTCCGCTGCAGTATTTGATTAGTAAGATTTGCTTTAGACATTTGAATGAAATTATAAGAGCCATTAAGGTTTCTGTATCTGCCATGATGTTCTGGAAATTTTTGCGGCCTCCCTTTTGAGTCTTTTTTGGGCTTTGTTGTACCAAGAAAATACCGATATAGCGAATTGAATTGGTGTCAACTAGTCACCGGTGTGTTCTGTTAAGCTGCTTTGGAAATGCTACAACTGGAAGCACATTTTCTCAACGTTTTCACTAGTTTTGTAAGGGGACGAAAAAATGTAAAGGCCTGCATGAGTTGTATAATATCACATAATTCTATATATTTGGGTATGGCAGCCCACAAAAATTGGGTGTTGGATTGCTCTTTTTTCTAAATGGAAGTTTGTGCTGGAAGTTGTGAAGTGTAGGATAACTAACTACAAGCAATGAAGCATAGCAACTTGTTCCGATGCACAGAGTGAAATACTAAAAACAATACTATTAGACAGCCAAAACATAATCTTGTCAGCAACTCAGATATTTAAGTTATTGCTACATTATATTTGGAGCATGCACACACATTCATTTTTTTACAGAAAGCGTGTGACTTGGTCCATTCGTCACGTGCCTGTAAATAATAGAGGGGCAATAGAAGCAAATGCTGTGTTCATTATACAACTTTTTTTGGTCACCTAGCCTTGCCTATGTCTCACCATTGAAATGGAGTATTCTTTTGGGCTATATCAGGGTTTCTGCGACAGGATTTCAATGCTTGTTACATGTATTCAGGGTCTCTAGATGAATGCATCTCTCTGTTGTTAATATAGTAAAAGTGGTTTCATATGCTTACACTTATATCCCATATGTTTGCAAAACCTTAAAAATATTATGGAAATTTTGAAATATGGAAAGGAATTTCCTGAAATTTCATCAGAGAGAGTTCATACTTTCTTTTGGAAACAACAAATATTTCCTGCTCTTTTTTGTCTTGATTCATTTTCAAACTGTTATATTCGAATATGCTACTTCTATCACATTTTGTTCAACACAGTAGGAACATTTGAGAATCAATCAATTTTTCTGGCTTTGTGCCAAGTTGACTTCAAATGTGCTTTCGGTGTTCAGAATGTATCCCCTTCCCTTTGCATACTTTGTTATCATTTTAGTTTTCCTAACAGTTCCTCATTTTTGTGTTCTTTGGAAACTTAATACTTCACAGAGATTAAAAGAATTACATGCTAAAGAACCACCTTCTGAAGGTAAGATGCTGCGATTAAGTGTTGAAGCTGGTGGATGTTCTGGATTCCAATATTCTTTCTCTCTTGATGACAAGAAAAACTCAGATGATAGGTATGTCAATTTTCTTGATCGGTTTGTCCATTTTAGACAAGTGTAGATTCTGCATTGATTCTAAGCATTATTGTGGAAACTTATGAACAGGGTGTATGCAATACCAGTTATTTATGTAGTGACTGTGACACATACTTTAATAGTTTTACTTATCTCAACAATTGTTGTTACACATGTAGGGTTTTTGAGAAAGACTGTGTTAAATTGGTTGTGGACGATGTCTCATATGACTTTGTGAAAGGTGCCACTGTGGATTATGAGGAAGAACTTATACGCTCAGCATTCGTGGTTAGTTTAAATTTTAGCTTTTTGATTCTTGATTTGAATACTCTCACCATGGAAACAGGCTTGGTCAAATCTTCTGCTGGATACTACAGTAGTTGAGAAAGATGTTGGAACTTCTCCTAGTGCCAATTTTTTGTCTTGAATTTTAATTTTACTAAGACTTCTCAGCTCAGTAGGCATATGTTTCTAGATACAATAAAAATAAAAGACATACTTTTCTACTGAGTTAGCTAGTAGTTACCACCCTATCACTGTAAGGTGGATTAAAGAAATGATATTGGTTTGATCATTTTGGGTAATAAGAACAATTTCAAACTGCTATACAATTGTATGTTCATTTCTTTTTTAATATCAAGATTCAGTTCACTAAAAACAAAAGTTCTTCTCATGGATTTTCACAAGTCACATGCTGGTGCAAGCTTGCTGATCTAGTAGTGGTGTAACAAAGGGGAATTCTTAAATGAATAATTCTTTTCCATTATTTGGTCCGCATATTTAAATCTTTTTTCCTTTTCTACCATAATATGTTTCTTTGGCTCCTTTTCATCATGACAAGTGCACGCATGATTTCTCTGGTCTGTAGGGGTTATTTGTGGACTGGGGGCGTGTAGGTGTTAGGGATACATTATTTTACAAATAGTTGTCCACCTGCCCTTTGGGTGTTAGGGAGAGGTTATTTTACAAATACTTGTTGACCTTGCCACTTCCATGAATTTTGTGCTATACAACGTACATTCAACATGATATTGTCCTACAGTTTGGTTTCCAGCCCTCTTTGGCAAAGCTCCGAATCCAAGATTTCTTGGAGCTGGGTATTCCTAGCTCCACAAATCCATGGATTTGATCTACGATTACGTTGATAACATTTAGTTAAATCATTTTGTTCACATTTTGAATGAATTTTAAATTTTAAATCACTATAATTTATCATGCAAATTTCAAATCTACCGCGCATCTGAGATCTGGAGCTGTGCCAAACATGGCCTCATAATGTATTGTACTTATACATTGGTTACAGCTTATATTACTTGTAATATGCAGGTATCAACAAATCCAAGTGCAGTTGGGGGCTGCAGTTGCAAGAGTTCTTTTATGGTCAAATAGTTTCAGCTTTATTAGCTTGATGAGATAGGTAATCTGTGATAGCATTCTGTATTGAAATATACTTCATTGGTGGTTCCGAAGATATTATTTCTACTGCTTCTACCTTGTGATTACAAGTTATGTATACTGAATCATTTGGCCTTCAGTATTTATTTGTATGTTGCTTCTTTCAAAGCGCTAAATAAGATGCAATCTTTTGTAACATTGATATGAGTGTATATATGCCAGAACTTCCTTAATATCTTGAGGTTGATCCTAGTGCTAGTATATAGGTGTGGTCGATTTTCTATGTTGTTGTGGCGCATTGTTTAACATGTTGAGACTTCCTTGTACTTAAAGATTGATTGCATATGATTTCTGTGCAACAAGTTTATCTCAATGAGCTGGCCCTTTGGGCCTGACCTTGCTAATACGTTTTTTTCCGTCCTGAGTCCTGACTACACGATCTAGCACCATGCTTTACTTCAAACTCAATACATCCCAGTCAGTTGCTACTTTGATGACCACCAGGTATGGTGTTTATGAGATATCACCTGGTCTGAGTAGCAGACAGTTCCAAAGGGTAAAATGTATTACTCTGTTCACTGAAGAGCAATCTGAACTAGTTTTACATGGCAAGAAGTTGAAAAGAGATCTCATGGTGGATATTTAAAAGCTTACTGCCCCATTAGAGTGATATATTCTCCTCTGGATTTCCATAAGCATATAGCGCCAATAACCTGAGAAGCTCCTCATATTGATCTCTTGGTTAATCCTTGAAAGCACAACGTTTTGTTCTAGAGCATTGCAGGTCTAAGAGCAGAATGTAACTATGAAGGATGTTCAAATAAAGTGCTTCATCTAACTTGGAACATGGTGTTTCCTAATCATTCTCCTGGGATCTGAACTGGAGGGAGCTATTCCCAAAACTTTCAAGTTTCAACCTCATTCTCAAGGTCCTGGGGAAGTAAGATATCAATATCATACTGAACATCTCTATCAATTATCTTTTCCTTTTGCATTATTACACCTATTTAAGCAGCTTTGTCCACTGCTGACAATAACATTTTATTAATAAATTGAAATTTAGCAATGGAAGAACAACTGAACAAAGATTATGCTATCTAACTGATATATTTATGGGTACAAGCAATTTCCAAAAAAAAACAAGAACAGAACATTGATCTTTCAAGATAAGGTGGCACCAATTTAGTTCCACAACTTGCACCCTGAAGATTGAACAATGTACATTATCTCAAATCATCACATCATTTATGATTATTAGCACAGATCACCCGTGACAAGTTCTTGGCAGTTGGCACTATAGACTATACAAAGTTAATTGTAAATGGCATACTTGAAGAATAATCCCTCGTCATGTTTTTTTTGTGATGAATGCTCCATGTAAACCATAGGGTACTCTTTGTGGTAATGTTATCTTGGCTATAGGCCCACTCTCAAAGTTTTGGGTGTCAATGATGTGTACCTGTAACGTAAGAAAATGAAGCATTACCATATGAATATGATCCTGGGAATAGTTTACCGATACAAGTGTTATTGCTAAAGCATTTGAACTTCTAATTAATAGTAGGTCCTTCTGTCCCATTTCTTGATAATGTCTTGATAACTTCTTGCATGCCATATCTCAAGTCTTATATCTTTAGAGACAATGGAGAATTCACAGGAAAAATGGACAATTAGTAGGTTTTACATTTGGAAAAGCAACTGCAAGTAAAAATGCTGGTATGGAATTGATAATCTGTAGAATGCATTATGATTAGCAGAAAATCCGATTTCCATATGTTATGGAGCCATTGTAGGACACGTAACACAATAGAGTTTAAATTAATGAGAACATACTTTTGATATATTAGTGTCCTCATCATGAACAAATGAAACTAGCCAGCCATCATCTTCGTGAGCACCAGCTGCCCTAGGCACAAAAGTTACTCCTGAGCAGAATTGATTTCTTGCTAGCTGATGATACTCTACCTTTATTAGATCTTCTCTGCCTATCTGCTTCAAGAATTCCAAGTTGAAATTCAGGTCATTAGAAGATCATAGTAGTTTCCAATTATGCATGATAGGAATAGTGAATTACTTGTTTATAGATCATATGATTACCTTAGTAGCTATGTTTTGTTTTTCTTCAAGACAAAGTTTTGCAAAACCAACAAACTTTGGTCGAGCTGCAAGAGTTAGACTGAAATTAGTTTCTATAGGTCAGCATTATAGTATGCCAAGCTAGAACTTACTCTCGGTTGGTTGGTCAGTTTTTTTTGGTACACCTTTTTTTTTGGGGTGTTTTTTTCTGTATGTGGGATGGGAGTGGAAAGGGAAGGAGGACGATGGGGCTTTTATAATAGTAGAGATAAGCAATTGCAATTCTAGTTCTAGAGTCCATCTGTTCAGACCTTAGCATCAGCAATTCTGTAATTGTAGTTTAATTGTTCAGTACTAAGGAGCAACTTGATCCCCCTAAACTATAATTACTCAATAGCATTTATAGTTTAAGTAACCTATTGATGAAAGCAGTTTTGAAGGATAAATGAAGGCTTGCATGCGGAATGAACATTTTATTCTTCAGGCATTTGGACTGAAGAAGGTTCAAATGATTCCAAAGGTACCTTTTCTTTCACATGTGTTTTGGTGGAAGGAAAAAACAATTATCAGAGTAGTATTGCTTTTTGATGCACTATATGGTAAAAGCAATTTGAGAGCTTATCAATCTTGTGGGTTTCTTCTGCTCCATTTTCTTGTTCACTAAAGTGCATATATGTATGAAAAAGAAGAGATGAAAATGAATATTTAGCAGTACCTATTTCATGACCACCTCCGAAACAAGCTGAACAATCCGCCACTTGTACATATGCGTACCTATGGTGTAGGCCAGAAAACTTATCATTGATCACTGGGAATTCCAAGGCAACATCTAAGCTAGTTAAGTATTTGCCTGCAACAGTCCTTGTTTTTAGGTTCAATCTCCATTCATACAAGCGAGAAAAGTTCTTTTCATTTGGTTCTTGACTGGAAGTATCTATAGCCATGTTCTTCTGCCTTGGACCCATAATTGCAGAACTTGGTACATGAAATCCCCTTACTACAACCTAATAATAATCAGAATAGCAAATTAGAGTATGCAAGGATAACCCAAAAATAGTGAAATACACATAGAATGGAGATTACAACTTTTAGGAAGGTTTGCAATTTTGCATATATGTAAAAGATACGAGTGCTTGTTGTGCGTGTGAAATTGGCATAGTCCGATTCTTTTTTATTGATTCTTTTCCGATCGAGAAACAGGTAGTCGTCGAGCTGCTGCTTTAGCTTTTTGATCTCTATCTGAGTTACTCATCTATCGCTTATGCTGCTTCCTTTGAACACACATTTACTGTAGTTGAAAATTGCAGTGGACCTGTGTCTTACTGAAGTTAGATCTGTAGAAGTACTTAGAGATCACATAGATGCCTACCTCATGACCTTCCTCGAAGCAATTGACAAGATGGAATGTGCAGAATGGTTCTACATAAAACCATAGGACTGAGTCTGCATCACCATAATGGGGCATAACCCCAATTCTTGAATAGCTTTCCTTTTCAAACTCAAGCACTCTATATGAGGGATGAAGAATGATAAATTCGAATTATGAGGATAATTTTGGATCTTTGGTATTAACTTTACAATACTTACGGAGCCCCTCTTAGCATCCTAGTTGGGTTGATGGTAAGTGGTGAATCTATGATGATGTTGTACCTGCAATCACTGAAGATGTTAGATTTCACCAATTTGTCTAATTGGTGTTGCTATTTCTAGAAAATTCATTATGCCTTATTTAAGCTATTATTTTCATGCATATTTGAAAGTTTTAGGTGCACTTTGCTTTTATATAAGAAAAGTGGAGCTTTAAGAGAACTTGACTTTAATAGAACTGTTTTGACTTTAATGAAATTATAGCTTATTTTATGTGGCAAAGTAAGAAACAAATAGATTATGTTTTTGGTTATTCTGTACAGTTCAATAAAACAACTGCTATACAAATATTAACCGTGCTGCAGACTAATTGCAAGCATTGAATTAGGTACAGTTAGAATGTGAGTTTTCAATCCTACAGTTAGTAGCAGAGCAACTCAGCTGGTTGCTACCATTACTGGGATCCGTGGATTTGGTTATTCCATATATATAAAATTTAGGGATTAATAGTGTTTTGTAGTTCAAATTATAATAGATTTGTAGGAAGTCTATGTCCATCCATGTGAGTTAAGACATTGTTGTTTTATTTCTGTGTAATGTTTGAGAAATTTGTAGAAGACAGTAAACCAGACAAAATTAGTGTACTTCATATAATGAAAATCTAGACACAAATATGATGGTGTTTTCTACTAGCTTCCAGTTGGTTCTAATCTAGTTCATAAGACACCGTTCTTCTGTGCTTTATAATACAATTGCCATTTATTACTTAACACTTCCCTGTTGAGAAAAATAAAAATTAAGAATCATCAAGAAGTGACTAGGACTGATTGTTTTCTTGTGCATCAGCTTGTGGGAAAGGGTGCTGTTGAGTATCTTCCATTTCTTGAAATTAAATAAAAATACTATTTGGAACAGGAGAAAAATTTTACATGCATCTAAATATCTAATGAAATTAGAAGAGCAACCCTAAAAACAAATATAGCTAGCTGTAGGCAGAAACTTACGTTCTGGTGACCCCTATTTCATGACAATATGTGCATCGGTCTAGCTTGAGATCAACCTTTTGTTTAAGTTTCTCTCCATCCTCTGTGAAGTGTATGGAGTTAAAAGCATATGACCCCATTTTTATTCGGGAGATGTAGCAGAAGACAATGAAATTATGGAACTAGATGACCTGAGATTATGCCAACTGTTAGGAAAGGCTGTACTGCACTGATCCCGAAAATGACCATCTCCTTTGACCCAGGGATTACCTGTTACCGTAGACATGATGCATGGCATAGCTAAAACATGACAAAGAAAGCTAACAGATGTACACATGAAACAACGGAGCACTAGTGGCTTTAACTATAAGAGTTGAACTGTTGTTAATGGAAAACTTGGAAGGTTCACATGAATGAAACTTATAGGGACTGAATTTTGGCTGTATCTGCCTTCAGTTTGATTTGTATATTTTTGCTTGACATTACTTAAATGGTGTGATGGCCATCTGTTTTGGAGGAAACATGTTTTAAACTTGCAGATTTTCATGGATTTTTCCGCAATAATCTTTTGTTATTTTCTTAGTTTTGAAGCAGAGTAATGCTGTATGTTTACCAACAGAAAACAATCTAATTGTTTCCATGTAAGAATTAACTTAGTATTCATAGATGCTATGCTTGGTTCTGGTGTTCATCTCTATTCTCAAACCGGCTATGTGATGCTTGTCATTTACTCTAAGCACATGCATGCATTCTCATTACTTTTATTTATGGTCATGATATTCCCTATTACGGGCCCTAAGATCCTATTTATTTATCTTAACATTTTGAAGAACTAAGCAAAAGGACCACCAACCTTGGGGTGTGCTGTAAATGCCAACTTCCATTCACCACTGAGATGCCAGCTGCCTAGTGTACCGAGGCTATGCAAGTCAACCTCATGGGGAATGTCATTCTCTGACACCGCATAAACTCTCCCTGCATGCTCAAACACGCTAGTGTTGCTCATGTTTTTCATTACCTTTCGGAATCTCAGCTGCACATACAGAATTGCATACTCAGCAGTCAGCATATAGCATTTTCAAAATGTTTGCGGCAATCCCAAAAAAGTTACAGAAGAAATGCAATGTAGTAATAGCAGCAAGCACCATACTTTGTTAAGAACAGAGGCGATGAGCATGGCGGGAGGGTTCCCATCGGTCACAGGGAGAAAGCATGGTTTCTGACGTTCTTTCTCAATCCTAAATGTTTCAGATT
Organism: Oryza australiensis; assembly: GCA_019925245.2. Lineage (NCBI taxonomy): Eukaryota > Viridiplantae > Streptophyta > Magnoliopsida > Poales > Poaceae > Oryza > Oryza australiensis. The sequence continues at coordinate 4,461,682 of JAIFGZ020000436.1, forward strand.
GCACGTAGCGGTTATTGTACGAGATTGACCATGTGCTGTTACTACTTTTGCAGAAGTATAGTGCATGCAGCATGCCTTCTCCTTCCAGCCAGATGTTATGAGACTGCCCGAAAATGGAACTAACAGATTGGAGGGCTCCATAGAGAGGGTTTCCACCTGCATTCCGCAATCAGCAGAGCATCTGAGTTTGTTCCATGACATTTTGTGAAAAAAAAATAAATCTTATTCGGTCAAAACATAATACTAATCAGCTTGCATATATGACTTACCATTTCTTATATAGGCGCCCTCTGGAAAATCTTCCGGAACCTCTCCTTCTATCTCTATTACTTGTGTGATCTCCCCGATCTCGTCGACTGGTACAAAATTGCTCTACAGAAGTGCCAACACAAGGTAAGCATATAATATTTTGCATTCAGCTCGTTGTTAGCAAGTTAACTCCAAAGCTGGAGCAGAATATTGGAGCATTGTATTTACCTCAGTGGGAGGCAAAGGTTGACGTTTGAATGTGAAGGTGTGATCAACAAATGAATCCAGCAGCTGTTGGTAAGTACTGTTTATGACATTTGATGCCTCTCCCAGTTTGGAGCTCAGATGCTCCTGAATCTCCCTGAGATACGGCTGAAACATGAAACAAAGCAGAGTCTTGGTTAATTGGTTTACTTTTCTCTCTGTCACTGAAGGGGTCACATATCTATTATCGTGTGCAAGATTGCCAACCTTTTCAGTGGATGTTTTCTGATGAGATGGACGAGTAGCTTTAGGGGAGATGGATGACCTGGAGCTGCATACGCGTGGTTGAAGGGAGGTATACACGGAGGGCACCATTTTGGTCTTCCTCTGTATGCATTTTTGTTGATCGATGGGGTTTCTATTTATGTTTGCACCTCATATGAGAATGCTGATGCCCACACGTAACTTTCCATATGACCACGGTATTCATCTTGGATTTTCAAGCGGCACGGAAACAAAATCTCCATCAGAGAAGTGACAAACCACCTAATTTGTTTTTTCAGTCGTGACTCGATTTTCTCGTGTTATTTTAGTACGATAAATTGGAGAACGTGCTCTCTATGAAGGGGAAGTAAATTAAAGTGGTACAGATGGCACCCACAATGCATTCATACTCTCTTTTATTGACGAGTCCCCTATCTGTACACCGTGTGGTAAAAACCATGGCTAAACATGGGTGAAGGGGTGAATTCTCTGTTTTTTTTGGTTGACGGACGATTTCGAGTTGCGCGGAGGGATGCATTTTTTTTTAATTTCAAAAGACGATGATGAGTTGAGCTATGGTTGATAATCTGTATAAAAATAAACAAATTAACCAAGAAATAATTTATGAGTAAATTTTTTCCTCCATTTTCAGCAGTTTAAAAGCTAAGACTGAAAAATAGGCTAGATGAAAAAAATCCGTAAATCAACTTACTTAGGCTCTGTTTTTTTCTATTTAAAATATTTAGATTTTACCTGATTTTTATTAACATGTGAAAACTTTTTATATAAAATTATTTTAAAATATAAAATATATTAATTTGTCAAGATGGTAATAATTAAAATTTAATTAATTATGTGTTAATAAGTTTTTTTATGTACGTCAACTTAATTTTCATCCGTTTCAAACCCATCTAGCTCGTCACCGAACAGAGAAGAAAGAAATTGCTATCTGCTTACTTCTGCACAGAGAGAACTCACGCTGCGAATTTGTCTCGATCTTGAATGGGTAGGCGGCTGCAAAGCCCATTTGCTGGCTAATCGTTCGCCCATGACCCTGACGTGAAAATGATACTTCACTATTATTTACTGTTAGCTTAATATGGACAAAAATGGATAATGATACTTTACTGTTAGCTTAACATGGACAAAATTGGAGTCCAGTATGGCGGCCCACGTTGATGTCGCTCGCCAGTAACTTTACAAAACCGTCGATAACCACATGGTTATTGCGGTAACCATACTTATCATAAGAATACGGTAAGACTAAAACCATGACAACCCTATTAAATTCAAATAAATTTTAAAATAATTTAATTTTTTGATAAATTTTATATGATTTGTCATGATTTTTTAGTCATCATGTGATAACCGTGCTTATCGTCAGGGTTCGTCAGGGTGCAGTAGCCTCCTCCTCGACGGTTTTGTAAACCCTGCACTCAAGTCAACTCTGTATACTAAGTAGTTGACCAATGAAGTTAGAGGAAGATATTTCCTTTTTGTAAATTTCAAACCTTTCACAAAAATCTTTTGTAACTATCTGTCTTTATAGTCCAGCACCAATTTGATATGACAGGGAAATATGAAGTTCGGACTTAGTTAAGTCTCTTATGGAAGAGCTATAAGAAGAGCTATGATTTATCATCTTTTCACACTGTGATTCAGCAGTTCATTTGATTTGCCCGGAATCCAAGCCATATTTACTCCAAATGTCTTTTTGAGTTAGTCGTAGTTGTGAATTCACACTATAAAAAATTTTCATGTACGAGTATCCTTATGTAGGTTATAGACGAACCGTAACTAATCGCGCTTGCAAAAATCGACCTTTATTTTCGCATACAGCTTCTTAAGAGACTCGCATGCGAAAATCTAATTTTGCAGACGAGCCTCTTAAGAATGTAAAAATACTTCCTCTTCTCCATAGATTATTTTTTCCCCTCCTCTCTCTTTTTCCTCTCAACGCTTCAAATTTTTTCACTTCTCTCCTCTCTCTCTTCCTCTCCCCACCTGTCACCTCTTCCCCTCTATTTCTATCCTCTCCTCTCCTCCTCTCCTCTCCCTCTCTCCTCTCTCTTTTCCTTCCCTCCATAGAGAAGGACGGGCTGTCGGCATCAGGTGGCATCGGGCTCGGTGGGAGGGCTGTCGCCAACTACGAGAGAAGGAGGAGAATGGCCAGAGTGGACGATGGGCGGTGGGTGGGTTGTCGTCGTCGACGGGAGAAGGAGGAGTAGGGTGACAAGCTCAGCAAGCAGCGGTCGACGGGATCCGGCGGCCCCGCGATGACCAGATCCACGCCGTCGTCGACGAGAGCAAGCCGTCGCCACCAACGGGAGGAGATGTAGGGCGGGAGACGGGCTCGGCGGGCAATGAGTGGCGGGATCCGATGGCCCTGCGAGAGCTGGATCCGTCGCCACCGGCCCCGCGATGACCGGATCCACACCACCGCCAGCCCCACGATGGCCGGATCGGCGGGCGGTGGGTGGGCCGCCGCTGATGACGGGAGGAGGAGGAGAGGACGGGAGCGACTAGGCTCAGGGCAGCGGGCGGTACCGGGCTCGGCGGCGGACGGCGGGCGGCGGGCGGCGGCGGTGGGCGACGGGCGGCATCGGGCTAGCTAGGGTTCAGTTTTTGAATTTTTGAGATTTTTATTTTTTTGGATTTTTATTTTGCATGTGGTTGACATTAGCACCCGCATGGAAATATCTCTATTTTGCAGACCTTTTTGAGCAGACGGGCGCCCAACCGCATGGAAACATAGGTTTCGGCTGCATGAAAAATGTTTTTTAGTAGTGTTCAGGACATACCATTAGCAATGTTTCTAAATTGTGACAAGTGCTTGATATTTGACGTCAAACTTTTAAAATTCCGTCTACAAATAATTTCTTAAATGGTTAATTTTTAGAGAATTGTATATAGACAGATTTGCCTCGAAAATGACTACACAACATCGTAAACTTATCAAATTTTATAAACATCGATTACTGAAGAAGTGATCTTTGATTCATCTGCAAAATTCATAATAATCTCAGTTCCAATAGGAACTGAGACTAAAACGTTTTTAGTCCCAGTTAAAAAGTGCAACGACTCTTTATGATCTTTAATCCCGGTTGGTGTTACCAACCGAGACTAACAATTATTTTTAGTCTCTTGTCAGACTTTGTCAGGCCACTGGGATCTTTAGTCCCGGTTGGTAGCATAAACCAGGACTAAAGATCAAAATGATCTTTAATCCCTGTTGGTAACATGTCACGCCCGGAAATTTATCCCAAATTTCCTGACTATTTTATGTATTTAATCCTTGTCCAGGAATCAACCAGGGTACATAAAATGACAAATTAATACACAGGTCCAAACGTAAAAACAAAGCGTAAAATAAAAATACTTACTAAAGAGGCACTTAGTCCTCACACCCAAAAACTGCAGCGGAAAAGAAAGACGACACTAGCGGGGCTTCAGCTCCACTCCACAGGCAAACTCAACTGGGGTCTGAGCCTTGGTCTTCTAACTCCATCTTCAACTCAGAAGCACTACACTTCTGAAAGGGGGAAAAATCGCAAGACTGAGTATAACCACCGTACTCAACAAGCCACACCGAGAAATGCGGACGTGCAAGGGAGACAAGAGTGGCTTGGCTATTTTGCATAAATGCGGTTTACAAACATTTAAGGTTTAAAAATAGTAAAACAGTTGAGTAATTAAGGCAATATTAATCTTCCACTGAACAACGTTATCCCCACGTTGAACAGGCCCAACCATTCCACCTGAACTAAACCAGTTCCATTAAATCAAATTATTCAGTAGTGGGACTAATCATAGTGAATCTGGTCAATCGCCCATAACCGCGGGCACGGCTATTCGAATAGTTTTACTCGATCGAGGTGCGCAACTTTACCCACAAGACACGATTCCACACATGTTACCATGCCCCGAAGTACCACCATGATATCGCAAAGGGAAATCGTGACAAGACCTTTCGCATAACTCCCTCTAACCAAGCGATACCACACCAAGGTTTCGCCCCTACTCCCGGGGCGCGGGCAGCCTCCTCTCGTGCCACGGTGAATCCGGCGGCCGATCAACCCGTAAAACCGGGCCGACCCAACTCCATCACGCCCACCCTCACTAGGGTACGTCGGCGGAGGAAAGCTATACTACGGATCCAGTTGCCCATTACGGCTTGTGGTTTGCACGGTATGTCTTCCGGGGTTTCCCATGAACCGGTCCTTAATTGCCATGGGTGCGACCATCCAAAACCATGCACCCACAGCCCACCATTAAGTCATATTTTAGTTGAGATAATTATGACCAATAAGACATGGCCGGTATATCGAGCTTGCGTCATCGAGACCGAAATAAATAGTGTAATTATCCCATTTAGTGAGCTAGTGGTAATTAAGCATGGCTAAGCATATAATTCTAGCTAGAATCAACATCAGTGACTAAAGCTAGTTAAATTAACACCCAAGGTTAACAAAGGACGGATAACAAGTAAATAAGGCACAAACAAACAGATAGGTAATCCATCATTTCATGTAATTAGCAAAGCAATGCAAATTTTATTTGCAAACATAAAACATTTATAAAAATAAGATCAATATGCTTCAAGGGAAGTGTGACTTGCCTTGCGTCTTCAAGAAAACTTCTGGGCTCTTTCCCTCGCGAGCGCAAACTCCGGAAACGGCGGAATCTACACGCCGGCACGGAAAACGAGGAAAAACCTAATAAAAACCAAATAACAGTACATAAAAAGTAAACAAACATGTAGAGCTTAATTTTAGATAAATTTTGCAATTTGAATGGCCCAATTTGGAGTTCGTATGAATTAGATATGAATTTTAGAAGTTTTGGACCATTTAAATGAATTCTGGAAATTAAGATGATTTATTACGCAATTTTTAATTAATTTTGAGCTGGAAAAGGATGTTTAAGACATCAGCTCCGATCAGTCCACGGGATCACAAGGATTTGGGTGGCTAGGATTGAACTGGGAACAAAGGATGGGTGGCTCAAATTAAACTGAATGAATCTATAAGGATGAACGACTTGGATTAAGCTGACCAAGATTTAACTGGTTTAAGGTTAGGATGGATACACATCAACAGACACGTGGCACAAAGAAGTTGATACGGTGCTAAGGTGGCGGCCATGAACTCAACCACGCAGGACAAAGAGATAATGTGGCACTGACGAGGCGATGATGTGATAGCCGCATGAACATACCAGCCAACAAACATGACAACAAAGATTACCGAAGAACGGCTGTACAACAACGAAAACAAAGTGCATAAATGGGTAGAGAATGATGAGGCGCTCCTTACCAGCACTTACGCAAGAACAGGCGACGAAGGGAGAGGCCGGTGGCGAGCTTCAAACGGCGACGAGGTCGGGTCCACGGCGACGGCGGCCTTCCGGCGGTGTTTGGTGGAGGAGAGGTGGAGGACGGGCTTCCCTCCCTTTGCGGTGCCGATGGTGGCTTCGGCGAGGGCGGCGACGACGGGGTCGACGGCTAGGTGCGGCGAAGATCGAAACATGGACGTGGAGCTCGGGTTCACGGTGACGAGGTGCTTCCGACGGTTTTGGCGCAAGGGAACCGGTGGCCGGGCTTCTCCTCACTGCTGCGATGCCGGAGAAGGCAACGGCGCTGATTGGGAGCAGCCGAGGCGGCGGGAAAAGGTTGCCGGAGTTGCGACCGACGGGAAGAGAGATGGGAACTCGCGGGGAAGGTGGCTAGAGCACGGGAAAAACTCGGGAAAAAAGGGGAAACCGAGGAGGAGATCATGGGGGTTCTATTTATAGGCTTGGGAGGGAGAGTCCCGCACCGGGAAGAGAGGATTTGGCGCCGGATTTTTAGGTTTATCCCGAGTTCGTCGGGATAAGAACGGGGCCAAAATTCGCGCGATTTAGCACGGGATTGAGGGGAGTTTCATGGGGGAGATGTAGAGGAGATCGAGAGGAATCCGTTCCCGCAACTAATTTTTGATTTGGGCAAAGGATTAGGCCGGATTTGGTGGAGGAAACAAAGCCACAGTTTTCGGCACTGTTCGGCACTGTAGCACGAGCTGGAGGTTAAAGACGCCACTGTAGCAGGGAGGTTAAACAGACTTTTTGGTCCAAACATCCTTTAATTTTTATAAATACTTCCAATGCCCAAATAATTCCAAGAAAAATCCTGAAAATATATGAACACCCAAAGTATTTAATAAAAATATCTCCAGCTCATTTAAAGTTTACCTTATTTATTTAAATAATTATTGAATTGTTCTTTATTTTATTAAAATTATTTATGGAGCTCCAAAATTTCACGAAAAATTTTAGAGAGTACTTTAGGGAATGGAGAATATTTAAAAAATATTTTCAGCCATGATTTTTAAAGGAAAATTTAATTTCCTTAATAGTTTCACTTGATTTACTTTGTTTTTCTTTTTATTTAATTTCCAGAAAATAATTTATTAAATGATTTTTATTCCCGAACGAAAATCGGGCTGTGACATAACACCAACCGGGCCTAAAGTGAAGATCCTTTTTATAATTCTTTTTTCTCCTCTAGCTTGAGCCATTGCAACAAAGGTTTTGAGGAGGAATGGAGGTCTTTGCCAAATTTTTTTGAAATTATTTTGATGATAATATACAAACCAAAGGGATCTAAAAGGTTAGCAACTCCATTCTCTAACAATGTATGCTTAGCATATTATATTTTTAGGTACATTTCTATATATTTTTATTTCTAAAAAGGTTTATGAAAAATGATGAGAGAAAATTTGTTTAGAAAAATTATGTTACTTTTTAAAATTAGAAGCTTGTGGATAAAAATGTTATAAAAAAGATGACAAAGAAAGAATATAGAAAATTAAGATAAAATAATAGAAAACTAAGTTAATTTAAAAATTATTAAAATAGTTAGAAATAAGTACAATACATTAAAAATATGTTTAGAAATTAAAAAAACTATTCATGCCTAACTATAATTGTTGGACATCGCACGAAGAGGTAGGGGTTTCAATGGAAGAAGACGAAGAAGAAAACAACAACATTCGGGATGGGGTCAATACTATGGATTTGAAGAAAATACAATCGGCGAGGTGGATGGGGGTTGTTGAAGATAACGACGGTGCGGATGATCTTGGTCGGATGTTGCACGACGTAAGGAGGACTCCAAAGGTGAAAAGGAGATCAAGAAATTAGATTGTATGTTAGCGAACCACAAAACGTCCTTGTACCCCGTCACACCGTGAAGTTTTGTCCTTTTAAAAATTATTTAAATAATTCCCCAAAAGGAATTTAATTTTTGGAATTAACCTAGAGCAAAGAAGTAATTTTAAAATGTAATTTATCAGTGGAAATGACATGGTAGGATTTTTCTTAAAACCTACATGTCAAAATACATTAAGTGAATTTTTAGTGGAATTTTCCGAGCACTAGAAATAAATTTTAACCAATTAAATCAATTATCGAAATTAATTAATCCCCTGGAAAATCCTCTCTCTCCAATCATTTTTCCCACTCTTTTTCTCGGCGCGAACCCAGTCCTTCCCATGGGCCCAATCCACCGCGCGCGCCCCTCTTCTTTCTGTCGTGGGCCGCAGCCCATGAGTCGCGCGCGCCGCCACTAAAGACTGTATTCTGTCGCCACCGCTTGCGTCGTCGGCAAGCCGATCGGCCGCTGCGTGGCCATGGCCGTCACGCCAAGCTCGGCTGCCGGCCGAAAAACCCTAGCCATCCCGAGCCGTCCGATCTACCAAGCGGTAGATCGGGGCCGTCTATCCCCCGCACGCTTGCACGACCGCCACGCTAGCGCTGCATGGCGCCACGTCGTTGCCATGTGTGCCCACGTGGTACACCGGCGCGTCCGCTCCCGTGGACCTGGTCCACCGTGGACCGGCATCTCGCGCGCCACTAACGTCGCCTCGCGGACGACGTCACCCTAGTTGCTTGCATCATCGCCGACATGAACCCTATCTATTGCATCGCCAGGGGCTTAATTGTGCAACAAATTATTAAGATTTTTTTTGTTTTAGTAATAAACACTTCTAAAATTTATATCTTTTTAATCCGAGCTCCATTTTAGTCCATTCAAATTTCATTAAATATAAAAAATACTAATAATCCATTAAAAATAGTGTTGTGTGCTGTTTCAGTAGACTTTTAGTATGTTTTGATGAATGCATTGTTTTTCGTGTAGATACTAGCAGTTCCAGCGATCCCGTTTATTCCAAAGTAGTTGTAGAAGTTCCACAATCTTGAGAGCAAGGCAAGTCATATTTTACATTGATTATATTGTGCCTATTTTTCTAAATGTCTTATTTCTCTCAAATATCGCATATCTTTTGGAAAGTCATTTTATGGGATTATTTACCTATTGTACTCAACCATATGACTTGTTTACCTTATACCATTGATAGTTTGGGTTTAATATGACTAGATATTAGTTTAGGACATGTTTAGCTTGGCTTACATCAATTAGCTCACTAAAGGGGATCATATCACTTAATTACTATAGTGGAGATTATATACAGATGATGTCAAATATGAGATACTATAATAATAATATTAAAACTTGACTATGGTGGGCTGTGGGTGCAATGGTTTTGGATAGTCGCGTCCATGGCAGTTAAGGACCGGTTCGCGGGAAACCCTGGAAGAATTACCGTGCATACCAGAAGCCAGCATGGGTAATAACCAGATTTGTAGTGTAGTTGTCTCTAGCTGATGTACCCTAGCGAGGGTTGGCGCGATGGAGTTGGGTCGGCCTTGGTTAAAATGGTTGATCGGCTACCGGATTTACTGCGGCACTCGGGGGGAGGGGAGGGGTGCCCATTGCCCTGATGAGAGTAGGGGCGACACCTTTGTGTGGTATGATTGATTAGAGAGAGTTATGCGAAGGGTCATGTCACAGTCCCTTTCCGGGGTATCATGGTGGTACACCAGCACGCGAAAACGTGTCGTGGGGCTGTGTCTTGTGGGTACAGATGTACACCTCTGATCAGAATTAAAAACTATTCGAATAGCCATGTCCACGGTTATGGGCGATCAACCAGATTCACCGTGATTAGTCTCATTCTAGCAAATAATTTGATTAATGGTACTTGACTAGAATAGATGGATGGTTAGGCCTGTTGCAACATGGGGTAACGTTGGACAGTGATTATTTGAATACTGCTTAATTATATACTACTATTTTACTGCTTTCAACTTTTATTGTGAAATGTTGTTTTATGCAAATGAAACCTTAGCCTTCCTTGTGAATTATCCTGCATCATACCTTCTATTCTGGTATGACTTGTTGAGTACAATGGGTAGTACTCAATCTTGCTCTAGCTCCCCATCAGAGTCAGAGATCAAGGCAGAGGAAGGTTTCGATGAAGATTAGGCTTTCGTCCAGCGTCAAGGTTGCCTGTGGTATGTTGGTGCTTTGTCGCAAGAGTCAAGTTTTAGTTTAGCCAATCGTTTCTTTTTCCACTACATTTATGTAATCTTTTATATTGTTTCTAAGATGTGGATTCTGTAATATCAATGATTGTCGTATGTGTACCCTGGCTAGTCCTGGACAGAGATTTTAATACACGTATTGAAAGGTTACGCGGAAGCTATGCTAGCTGAAAACAAAAACTTTTAACCGTGCAAACCAGGAACACTTGCAAGTAAGGGCCGATAGATCGTTACCGATTGGAGTGTGCAGCGGAAACAGCCAATCAGGGCTATCCGATCCGGAACAGTGTAGCCGATTCCCGCCAAGCCGACAGCCGATACCCGGGGACAGCCGATTCGCCAATCAGCCGATTCGCAGATGCCGTAGCCGATCCGAGTTGTCCGACTGTGTTCTCGCGCGCTCGCTCCGATGCGCTCGACCGCAGCCGATTCCTCCACAGCCGATGAACAGCGTGCAATGTAGCAGCGCCCCTACCGGTATCCACACGTCCGGGGACAGAACGCCGAGCACCCGTGTGCTAGCACGCGATGCAAGGCTAGGGTTTGGCTCGAAAGTGGGGAGGGTTTCCGTGGAGATTGATCTCGGCGACTTCTGTTGCACGCGATGCAATTGACGTGCCGCAGCTCTCCACCCCTCCCTCCTTTATATAGAGTTGGCCGACTGGGACTAGTGGCCAATCAGGACTCTATTTTGAATCGGATCTCATCCGTATCTCATAGAGTTGGCCGCCCACATGTCGTAAGCCCATAGGACTCTATCCGATCGAGCCGTATCCGAGTCAACCTCGAATATCTATTCTATCCCCTTAAGCGTGCGACCCTGTAGGTTCAGGTATACTCGGTTTCGGCTATAATCTAACTTAGCCGATCGTCGGCTCGCGTCCAACTCAGCCGACCCGTCAACAGCGGCGCCTAGCAGCACATATTGACACCATAGTATACAAGAATAATATCGGCTCTCGAACTGTAATGTGTACACAAATCCCTTTGCCTCACGATACCGTTAAGCTATAGGCAAGATGTGTGCCATCCCTTCAATAGCTTAACCTTTCACTCGAACCGTATTGGATTATCTGTCTGTTGATTGACTCCTCAATCAACTTAGCATGGCCATGCATTTCCATAATTCCTGTAGTGTCTCATGGTGGGTCTATCCAACAATGTGTTCTCCAACACATGTGTCATGTTTATTGATTTGGTATCTCTATACCCATGATCTATGAGACATGATCATCAATCAATAAACATGCTGATCTTAGAATCATATTTGTTCCAACAATATGACATATGATCAGGGATCGTTTAGAAATAGATTCATACATAAAGAGTCTCATAAATAAGTCACGTACTTATTGATCAATACAAGATGTCTATTTCATGGAACTGAATAACACTTTATTCATTTATACATAAACATTGACGTGATATCAAACATCTCCATGTTGCCTCTAGGGCATATCACTAACACGTATAGCTTTGGAAATTCTGGTTTGAATTTCTGGGGTGACAAGTTGGTATTAGAGCCAATCCTTGACCGTAGGATAAGCCAACTGGAAAACCCTAATAGCCCTCTGAAAACCCTTTTCATTTGCATAAGTTTTTTTTTAAAAAAATCTTGGTTGTTTTCTTGAAGGGGATGTTTTTAAAAGAAAAGTCAATCTATGGTATTAGAATTTTTGGAAAAATGGGTCTGAGGTCAATTTGAATCTTATTGGTCGGTCAGTCGGGATTATGGGATAGGTGTGCTAATTTAAGTATAGGTAGAATGGTTGTAATTTTCTCTATGCATTAATTTTAAGCATGGATTTATTGCTTAGATAGTATCAATAGTGTTTTTATTTGGCTTCATGAATATGTTTCTTGCATAAAAATTCATTTTACTCATTTTTTCTCGAGTCATTTACTGCTTTAGTTTAAGTCGGCTTTGAGCATGCATTGATCCCCATCCCTTGTCTTCTATAGATGTCTGGTTATCCCGCTATGCACCATGGTCAAGGTATGGTGGGTTTTGTGGCAGAGTTGGCTCGCATGACCCTAGTAGTTGGGTACACCGAGGCTACGGAGTACACTACCCTCACACCTCTCAGTGGTGAGCTGCCTCACCGTGTTCGTTTGGAGGTTCACGGCTTCGTGGGCACCAGTCTCCTCAACATGGTGGCCACTGCTTCAGGAGGCACGAATGAGCATGCATGTCAGGAAGCTGCTTATCTGATGATGGCTAGGATGAGGGAGATGCACGACTTCGACCTTTGCAGCTCCACTTATCGCTACCATCCTAGCCGTGGCATTTCCTCCGATGTCAGCACTTTTGGTTGCATGTGCACAGTGATCAAGGGTATGGACCAGATGCACTCTGACCTGCACAAGGCAGCCAAGGCTTTGAATGACAAGAAGATGCTGAGGATCATGAGTTTGTAGGATGAGGTGGTTCGTCTCAAGAAGGAGGTGCCGCTTTGAAGGGACTTCCAACACCATGCGGCATTATGATCCGCACTATGCCCCGGAAGACCACCACTGCACCCGTGTGAATCTAGCTCGCGCCTAGGATTCCTCCACCAGCCACTCCTGCGCCACCAGCACTAGCTCCAACTCCTTCCCCTGCAGGACCTGTCCTCGCTTTCGCCCCGGCTTCGACGTACCAGGACGGAGGTGGCAGAGGCGGGTGGATCACCGCTTCTAGTTCTAGCAGCAGCTCTAGCTCCGAGGACCCAAGTGAAGAGGTGGAGATGGAAGACTCTCGGAGTCGTTCCGAGGAGGAGGGATACGCTCAGGAGAGCAGCTTCAACTCCACCGATCGCAGGAGCCATTCAGACCACTAGAGTCATTACCCTTAGTTTTATCGTTTTGATTAGTTTGTCTTCCTGGTAGTTGCTGTGTGTTAAGTTTGTTGTGTGTGGGGTAGCTGTTAGTCTATATTGAGTGTGGTATGGCTATCAAAGTAAGGATGTTGCTTGAGTTTTTATTATTTTAATTAAGATCAGAACAATGTAGTTAATTCCAATAATAAAGTTTAGTTCCTAAGTCAGTCTGTTTTTCTTCTTTTCTCTCCTTGTTCGGTCTGCCTCTCCAGATGGTAAACACCAAGACTAGCGCAGCTCATGGGAACAGTGAGCAGTCAGGCAACAACAACGACAACAACAATAACCACAACAATGATACTAATGGCAACGCTCCACCACCACCACCACCTGATAACCCCACTATCGCTCAGGTGCTAGCATCTTAAACCCATATGATGGCTACTATGATGCAGCAGATGCAACAACAACACCAGCAGATGCAACAGCAGATGTTGCAACAGATGCAGATGTAGCAGCAACAGAACAATTAGTTTGCCCCTCCCCCGCCACCCCAATCCAAGATACCGGAGTTCCTTCGCGTCCGGCCGCCAACCTTCTCCAGCACCACCAATCCTATGAAGGTCAATGACTGGCTTCATTGCATTGAGAAGAAGTTGGATCTCCTGCAATGCACTGACCAGGAGAAAGTTTCATTCGCCACACATCAACTATAAGGTCCCGCCTCTACTTGGTGGGATAATTATTTGGTCACTTGCCAAGCAGAAGCAGCAGTTACTTGGGAAGAGTTCTGTCGCAGTTTCAGAACCGCACATATTCCTGCTAGAATAGTCACGCAGAAGAAGCAGGAGTTTTGATCTCTTGAGTAGGGCAATAGGTCGGTTACTGAGTACCTGCATGAGTTTAATCGTCTTGCACGTTATGCTCTTGAGGACGTGCGAACAGATGCAGAGAGGTAGGAGAAGTTCCTGTCTAGGCTCGATGATGAACTCACTGATAAGCTAATCTCGGGAGAGTACGCTAACTTCGAGAAGCTAGTTGACAAGGCTATCCGGCAGGAAGACCAGCGCAACAAAATGAACAAAAAAACTAAGGCAGTGTAGTTCATACCTCAACCGCAGCAGGGGAATCAGCAGAGGCCGCGCTTCATGCCCGGAGGTCAGGGTGGACCTACCACCATGATCATTCACCAACATCGGCCCTATCATCCCGGTAACTTTCAAGTTGGTAGCAGTGGCAGTGGTAGCCACAACAACCATGGTGGACAATAACATCGCAACCCTGCCCCGCGTCCTCCAACGGCACCACCCCAGCAGCAGTCCAAGCCACCACCACCAAAGAAGGACTCCGGAGGAAAGCCGGGTCTCTACTTCAACTGCGGTGAGCCTGGACACTTTGCAAACAAATGTCCGAAGCTGAAGTGCACTGGACCCAGGTTTATCCAAGCACGTGTCAACCATGCGTCCGCAGAAGATGCGCAGGCTACGCCCGAAGTTATACTGGGTATATTTTCTGTGAATCTAACTCTTGCTACAATACTATTTGATCTGATGCTACACATTCATTTATTTTCAAACAGTTTGTTGGGGCACATGGGTTACCAGTAGTAGAACTTAAGATACCTAGGTGGGTTCAAACCACTGGAAATCATTTGGATACCGCTCACTACTGCCCCTCGATGACAATTGAAATCCAAGGATCTCAATTTCTAGCCAATCTTATCCTTCTTAAATAAAAAGGCCTAGATTGCATTCTTGGGATGGATTGGTTGACAAGGCATAAGGGAGTGATTGATTGTGTGAGTCGCATGATCACCTTAACCAATGGAAAAGGAGAGAAGATCACCTTCCATTCTCTCGTGACACCGAAGACCATAGCAAGTCTGAATCAGGCTTCTACCGAGGGATCGTTAGGAGTAGAAGCGAAGACTCCTGTGAAATTGGAGGATATTCCCATAGTCAGAGAATATCATGAAGTCTTTCCGAAAGATCTAACCAAGATGCCACCAAAAAGAGAACATGAATTTCGGATTGACTTAGTACTGGGAACTACCCCAATCCACAAGAGGCCGTATCGAATGGGAGCCAACTAGTTGGCAGAAGTCAAGAAGCAAGTTGATGAACAGTTGCAGAAAGGTTACATCCGCCCGAGCACGACCTTGGGGTGCTCCGGTGATCTTTGTGGAGGAGAAGGACAATACCAAGAGAATGTGCGTCGACTATTGCGCACTTAATGAGGTCACTATAAAGAACAAGTACCCTCTACCACGGATTGATGACTTGTTTGACCAACTCAAGGGAGCAAAGGTGTTCTCCAAGATAGACCTGCATCAGGCTACCATCAATTAAGGATTCGAGAGGAGGATATTCCCAAGACCGCCTTCATTACTCGGTATGGTTTTGTAGACCCCCGTTTTTGGAATGGGAATCATTCGTGTTCATAGTACCATTTCCCTGGATCGAGTAGTTTGGTACCCACAAATACAGTACTGAATTATCAGGTGCAAAGTGCACGAATAGTCTTACATCAAAAGTATTATAATATTAGGCCCAAAGGCAACATTATTACATATAGGACCTACCGGTCCGGATACAACCAAAAGCAGAATTTAGATAAGATAGCAGACGGAAGGCAGCGGCATGTCGATTGCCACAGGCAATGACCGGGGACTAAGACCTAGTAGACGCCTCCTCCTTCTTCGCCCACCTGGCAGTAAGCATAGGGGTCCTCCAGTTCTTCGTTTCCACCATCTGAAGGTTTGTGCGTATAGCAAGGGTGAGTACCCAACGTACTTAGCAGGCCAACACGGAATGATGCACATGATGGGGTCATTCAAAGGATGGCTATGGTTTATTTGCACAAAGCCAATTTTCACAAATCATTTCACAAACCTAACATCTAGCCAGGTCAAGTTTTAGTTCCATAGTATATTAAGTCGGCGACGGTTCTGTCTACCATCCATCGTGATCCCAAGGATGGCTTTCCGTCTCCGGTTCGTCATGGCTTTTCTGGGGAGTCCACCCATTCTCATAGTTCGAGAAGTTGAGTCCACCAGCACACAAAATCATTATGCATTCCCACCCATCATTTTAAAATTTATGAGTCTAGCCACGGGAGAAACTTGTCACGTCACTCATTATTCGCGAGCACGGCTATTCGAATAGATTGATTTACTCACACTGCAGTGGATGTACACTTTACCCGTACTCCGCAACTGCTCATTGAATGAGCTTTCATCCCTTCATATGGGATGGTCACGGCAAAGCTTTTCGATAACCTTACTTTGGCAGTACCCACTCCATGAACTAAAATCCTCTTGCACTCTAGCTGTCCTTTCCTAGCAGTGAGAGGAGTTCTGGCACTTCCGGGGTAAGGGAAAACTCACAAAATTCTCATCCATTACTCAACACTTAGGCCGCAGCCTTATCTCGATAACCAGAACCACCTCTCCACTCAAGGACCACTATGCAGGGATATTGCCTCCGCTCGGCTATCTACTTTGCTAGGTCTATACCCATTCGAGAAGTATGGTTGTACTGGCTCGTTTCAGGTTATAAGTCTCATGGCTCGGTCCTTAATCGACCAGGGACGGTTCTTGCCTTTACCGGAATCCACCCAAATCCAACCATCCGCCCCAGTCTAAAAACATTGGTTTTGTACTTTTATTTTTCCATCAAAACTATTTTCATCATGTTCAAGGCACTGTGGCGCTCTTGTCTCCACATGCCGTATTCCAACTACCTTCCCTAAGATAGTTGCCCAAGCATGAAGCTTCTTTGTAAAATCATGAGTATGCACGAATCTAATATAAGCATGGCTAAGCATTTTACCGAAGATAACCTCCGGTTATATCACATCGAGGGTTACAAAGAATGTTCCTAAGGGTAATCAATATCAAGGCATGGTACATCAAGCATAGGTATTCATTTGTGTATAGCATGCATGTTTGAAGTTTAAATCAATATCATTTCGCAAGATAGGTTCAATATGTTCAAAGAGAAGTGTTGACTTGCCTTGCTCGCACGCTTGTTAGACGGGGTCTTCACCGTAGTCAGTGCCTGCTTCCTCGGTTGCTATTTGTACGTGCGAAAAATCAATTGAATTCGATCAGAATTCAATAAAAGTACCAAGAGATAAAAAAGAACCATAAAAACGACTCCAAATATTTAGCCTAAAATTTTAATCGAGTTTGGGTGAGGGTTTTGGGATGAAATCCGATTTAAAAAGCGAGTTTGGAATTTTTAGGGTTTTCGCAAAATACCGATCTAATTGATTAAGGTGATAACTTAAAAAGTCGTTGATAAAAAAGAATTGGTATTTAAATCTTTGAAGGTCCGGATACCAAAAGAACATATTTTTAATAGTAAAAAGAAAATAGATAAACTCCGAGTAAAAACGATGCGAGACCGAAATCTCTGTAATTCCTATTTTTGAATTCTGAATTTGCTCAAAGAAAATACATGAGGAAACAATATACTTTTGCCCAAATATTTTCCCAAATATTTTCCAAAAGTTTTTCCTGATTTTTCTGGATTTTTCCTAATTTTTTTCCTATTTTTCTCTTTTTCTTCCTTTTTCTATTTCTTTCTTTCTCCTTCTTTCCTTTTCTTTTCCTTTTCTCTCTTTTTTTTTCTCTTCCCCTACCCCTCCTTCTGTTCACTCCATCTCCTCTACCCCCCCTCGGCCGAGCCGAGCGGCGGCGGCGCGGCTAAGCAGCGACGACGGCGGACGGCGGCGACAGCGCGACGGTACGGAAAAGAAAGGGGGAGAAAATGAGGAGGGGTGGCGGCTCACCGGCGCGGGCAAACGGCACGGCGGAGGCTTGCGACGACGACAGCTTGCGATGGTGTCGGCTTGCGATGGTGGCGGCGCGAGAAGAACGGCGAGAGAGAGGAAAATGGGAGAGGCGAGGAGCGGCGGAGTGGGGAGGAAAGGAGAGGGCTTGCTCCCCTTTTATAGGGCTCCGGCGATAGAGAGGAGAGGGGCCCGGGCGGCTGGCGGCGTGGCGAGCCATGCGGCAGCGTGGGGTGGCGGGGCCGGGCACGGTGAGCGCGGAGCGGGCGCGCGAGGACGACGGGGTCCAGGCGCGAGGGCGGCACGTGGCGCGCGCGGACGGCAGGGTCCGGGCGCGAGGGCGGCACGTGGTGCGTGCGGCGGGGTCCGAAAACGGCGAGCGCGGGCGCGCGGCGCGTGTCGCGCACGCAAGGCGGGGCGCGCGGTATGGCGGTACAACGTCAAACACGTGTAGCGCAATGAACAATGCCATTTTCCAATTTCTCGATTTAATTTCCTATTTTCCCATTTCTTTTTCCTTTCACCTCTAAAATTTAAAATAAAATCCAACACACCCAAGATTAAGTTGTAAATATGTTTTCAACCTTTTCACCCACTTTAATTATTTTAAAAATATATTTTACATATTTAATTTAATTCTTTTTCTAAATTCAAGAAAATGTGACTTTAATTCAAAATAATTTTCTAAACTTCAGATATATCCTTTAAAAATATTTTATTACTCATTTTGCTCACTAATTAATATTACTCCACCACAAAAATAATGCTTTGAACCACAGTATATTTTGTAAATCCACCACCCTTTTCTATTTTATATTTAAATTCCCAACTCTATACTTTGAAATTTTTCTCCCCTTTGGAAATTCAAATCTTTTGATTGTTCCCAAACATCAAGATGAATCACTCACTTATAAATTTTATGCAACAAAGCTGGCAAATAAGAAGCAATAAATGCGATGAGAAGAAATAAACCAAAAGTTTTTGTGAGTTCCGATTTTTAATTCCCAGTTTTAAATTCTTCAATTTCCAGGGTGTGACAGGTTTGTATGAGTGTACGGTCATGTCTTTTGGACTTACCAATGCACCAACCTTCTTCATGAACTTGATGAACAAGGTATTTATGAAATTTTTAGACAAGTTTGTCGTGGTGTTCATTAACGATATTCTGATCTATTCCAAGACCGAGGAAGAACACGAGCATCACCTTCGGTTAGTGCTCGAGAAGTTGAGGGAACATCAACTTTATGCCAAGTTCAGCAAGTGTGCCTTATAGTTAAAGTAAGTACAGTTCATCGGCCACATCGTGAATGACCAAAGGAGTAGCAGTGGACCCGTCGAATGTGGAGTCAGTTACAAGTGGACCCCACCAAAGAAAGTTACTCAGATTCGAAGTTTTCTTGGACTCGCGGGTTATTACCTTTGGTTAATTAAGAATTTCTCCAGAATTGCCAAGCCCATGACGCAATAGTTGAAGAAAAGATGAAAATTCAAGTGGTCCACAGAATGTAATAAGAGCTTTGAAGAGCTTAAGAAGAAGCTTGTGTCTGCGCCAGTCTTAATATTGTCGGATCCAACGAAAGATTTCCAAGTGTACTGTGATGCGTCCCGCCAAGGGCTAGGATGTGTGTTGATGCAAGAAGGCAAATTGGTCGCATACGCCTCTCGTCAGTTGCATCCACATGAGAGCAACTATCCAACCCATGACTTGGAGTTAGCCGCAGTGGTCTATGCTTTGAAAATCTGGCGGCACTACTTGATTGGCAAACGTTGTGAAATGTATACGGATCATAAAAGCTTAAAGTATATCTTCAACCAACCGGATTTAATCCTTCGCTAGTGAATATGGTTGGAATTGATCAAAGATTATGACTTGGGAATACACTATCACCCCAGCAAAGCTAATGTGGTAGCAGATGCTTTGAGCCAAAAAAGTTACTGCAACACCATCAACATGGAAGGAATGTGTAGCAAGTTGCAGCAAGATTTGGAGCGCCTAAACCTACGAATCATGGAATTTGGGTTTGTGGCCGCCCTTGAAGCTCAACCCACTCTCGTAGACCAAATTCGGGCAGCTCAAGCATCAGATCATGAGATAGCTGAACTCGAGAAGAACATGAGAGTCAGAAAAGCTCGTGATTTCACTAAAGACGAGCATGGGACAATCTGGATGGGAAAATGATTGTGTGTACCTAAAGACAAAGAATTGAAGAATCTGGTCCTCATAGAAGCTCATCAGACCCAATATTCAACCCATCTGGGGAGTACGAAGATGTATCAAGATCTCAAGGAGAAGTTTTGGTGGGTCAGTATGAGGAGAGAAATAGCTGAATTCATCGCACTATGTGATGTTTGTCGCGAGTAAAGGCAAAACATCAACGGCCCGCAGGATTGTTACAACCACTCCAATTCCGGCATTGAAATAGGAAGAAATCAGAATGGATTTCATCACTAGTTTACCTCGAACGTCGTCAGGACATGATTCAATTTGGGTCATAATGGATCGACTCACGAAGGTGGCTCATTTTATCCCAGTGCATACTACTTATTCGGGAAACACGTTAGCAGAACTTTACCTCGCTAGGATCATGTGCTTACATGGGGTGTCTAAGAGGATCGTGTCCGATCGAGGAAGTCAGTTTACCTCTAAGTTCTGGCAGAAGTTGCAAGAAGAGCTTGGTATTTGTTTGAACTTCAATACAACTTATCACCCGCAGATTGATGGTCAAACTGAGAGGGTAAATCAAATTTTGAAGGATATGCAGCATGTGCGCTTGAGTTTGGAGGAGCATGGGACAAAAGTTTGCCTTATGCAGAATTCTCCTACAAGACATACCCAGGTTGCGAACAGGGGCACAAACATTGGGTATGAGTGACAAGGCATTTGGCGAGTTGTTAAAATTCGTAAAAATATTTTTTCAGAGGGAAACGAATTTCCCGAATCAATGTACGAAGCTATGAAGGTAGTTTGCCCTCTAGGACTAGAAGTATAGAAGATACACACGTGTCTGAATGATTGTATCCTCTATCGCGGTGAGGAGTACAAGAACCTAGAAGCTTGTCCAGTTTGTAAAACACTATGATACAAGATTAGATGATATGATCCAGGTGAAGTTGATGGATAACCTTTGACGAAAAGAGTTCTTGCTAAGGTGATGTGGTATTTTTCTATAATACCACGGCTCAGGCATTTGTTTAGGGACAAAGAGCATGCTAGAATGATGCGCTGGCATGCAGAAGAACGTCAATAAGATGGGATGCTGAGAAACCCCGCCGTTGGGTCGCAGTGGTGAAACATCGGCAGAACATTTAAAGACTTCGGAGAGGATGCACGAAACATAAGGTTTGGTTTAAGTACGGATGGCATGAATCCATTTGGAGAGATGAGTAGCGGCCATAGCATTTGGCCTGTTACGATGTGTATCTACAACCTCCCCCCTTGGCTATGCATGAAGCGAAAGTACATCATAATGCCTATTATTATTCAAGGCCCAAAGCAACCTGCTAACGACATTGATGTGTACCTAAGACCATTGGTCGAAGATCTAAAACTGCTATGAAAGAGAGAAGGTTTCCTCATGTGGGATGAGGACAAATAGGAGCAATTTAACCTACGAGCGTTGTTGTTCGTAACCATCAACGATTAGCCTGCACATAGCAACCTATCCGGACAATCAAACAAGGGGTACAAGGCTTGCACCTACTGTATGGATGAAACTAAAAGTACGTATCAAGGTTGTATATATGGGCCATCGTCGATTTCTTGTTGCAAGCCACTCTGTCCGAAAGAAAGGCAAACATTTTGAACAGAAGGCAGACCACTGTACTAAGGCAAAACATCGTAACGGAAAAGACGTGTTTGCTATGGTAAAAGATCTGAAAGTAGTGCTTGAAAAGAGACTATAACACCCTAAAATTCGAAGGCTTAAAAATCGAAATATAAAATTCAGAACTTATAAAAACTTTTGAATTATTGCATCTTGTCGTATTTATTTTCCTCTTATTTGCGAAGTCTTTGTTGCCAAGTTAAATAAATACATTTTTAAAAGAGTAAAAGTAGCTAGGATAAAAAAACTAAAAGAAAGGAAAATTGTAAAAATAAATATTGAAATAAAATTTTAAAAAATTGGGGAGAGTTATGATTTAATAAAATTTACTTTTGGACCAAAATTATATTTTTGGGTGAAATATAAAAATTACTAAAGTATAAATAAAAAGAAAATTATAAAAATAAAGTTGGGCGAAATTTAAAATTTAAAATTAAATTTAAATTATATTTAGGGCCAAAATTATATTTTTAAATTTTATAGGTAAAATGCAAAAGGAATAAATCAAAATAAAAATATAAAAATCAGGAAATTGAAAAAGGTCACCGTTCATCGGCGCCAGTGTTCGACCCGTCGGGCCCCCTCTCTCCGAGCGCGCCACGCGTCGCGCCGCGCCGTCTGTCCCTCCCCGCGCGCGCCACGCGCCGCCCGCCTCGCGCCCGTGCCGCGCTTACCCCGAGCCCTCTCGAGCGCCACCCCGCGCGCGCCTCCCCGCGCCCGCCGCCGCCGCGCCGCCGCCGCGCCGTCCTCGCGCCCGCGCCCGCAGTGTGCCCGCGCCGTTCGCCGCCTCACGCCCGCGCCGCACGTCACCATCACCATCACCGTTTTCCCTCCCGTGCGCCTATAAGTACCCTCTCTCCTCTCCTTTCCCCACGCCATTCTTCCTTTTTCCTCTCCTCCTCTCCCCCGTCGTGCGACGCGGAGCGCCGTCGGAGCTCCGCTGCTATCGTCGCCTTCATAACCGTGCCGGTAAGCCCCCCTGCCCCTTTCCCCTTCACCCGTGCCGTCGTCCCTTGCGCGCCCGCCCCGGCCTTGGCTCGGCCAGGAGAGAAAAGGAGAAGGAAGGAGGGAGGAAGGAAGCCGAGAGAAAGAAAAAGGGAGGAGGAAGGAGAGGAAGGGAAAAGCGAAAGAAGGAAGAAGAAGGAAGAAAGGGAGGGAAGGAAAAAGGGAAAAGAAAAGAAAAGAAAAGAAAAAGAAAAGAGAAAAGAAGAAAATAAAAAATAGAAAAGAAAATATAAAGGGAAAAATATTTAGGAAAATTTGAAATAAAAGTTGATTTTTTTGAAATAAAATTTTTATGAGGTATTTATAGGATTTTAATTGTTATATAAATTTATTTTTATCTATAACCAAACTTGTTAAGTAATTTCTATATTGTTAGTAAATTAATTAATTTATTAACACTTAAGTATATAATATTGATCTAATTTATTATTCAACACTAGTTTTATCATATGGATTTTCTTAATTTAAAATCTAAATTATTTAATATAGTGTCAAGCTTTAGGGTTAATTATTTTCAGATTCGATTATTTTAATCCTAGGGTTTGTCGACCCGATAAAATTGGGAAAATAAAATTAGAATTAACCATTTCTTTTCCCGGTATAATAGTTTTCAATCATTGATCATAATATTTCTACAATTAAAAATTAAATAATTTGAAATAATACCACCTCATATTTAACTAAATCGGTAAAACACGAAACTTCAAATTATTGTAACTCACTCGTTTTAACCTGGATTTTAGCGAAACTCGAACCTAAACTCATCTAAAATCGTATACTAGTTATAGGAGCCACTTTTACGATTTATTTGGCATTTTGGTGATTTTATTTGAATTTTAATCGAATTCAATCGGATCTCTCGCACGTATTTATAGAGTCCGAGGGAGCCGTTGAGTGCGCCGAAGACCCAGGTCAACAAGGTTGCGTGCAAGGCAAATCATCACTACCTTTAAGCATGTTGAACCCCTTATTTGTGAACTTGTGTTGTTTTCAAAACAAATATGCATGCTCTATATATATACATGAGAACTCCCATTCTTGTTATATGCCATTCAATGATATTGAATACTTGTATATCCTTTGTACCCTATGGCATCGTATGTCCGTATACAATCTTTGACAATGCTTAGCCCATGCTGAATTAGATGCATGCACATTCATATTTATCAAATGCTATATGCTTGGGCAACTACCTTGGGGAAGGTGGTTGATATTCGGCATGTGGAGACATGAGCGCCATATTGCCATGACAATGATTGTCGGAGACGCTCGGACCCTCCGTTCTATTTGCAATATGAGTTGAAATGGTTCAGCTCATATGGCAAGTATAATGAAACATCCAAAGTCCCGAGAGAGAGATAAGTGAGATATCGCTGGGCCTTTAGCCTGCCAGTCAACTTCAGCCTGAAGTGTGCCCGTCAAACCACTCGAAGATGGCGACCAGATGTGTTACACACTCAGGAGACTTGACAAAATGGCTAAAGATCTACGATGCCTCAATTATTCCGAACTCATACTCATGTGAATCTAGCTCCTACGATGTGTGCTAGATTCACACTTTCATCGCAAGCATGAATATTCATAGCGAATATACTTAAATTGTACAAAACTTAAAGGATTACAACACTTAAATAATTACATAGGCCGACTGGCCAAATAAATATATCAAAGAGTAGCAAACAACAGTGGCTTACTACCCATTCCACAAGCACACTGACTAGGGGTTTACCCCGTTAAGTTCTCATCCTAAAAGAAACAGTTGATTACCCGCATCACTCAAAAGACTAAGTCTACACCTTCAAGCAAAGTGGATATTCCAGTGGCAAGAATCAGTACATTAAACAAGTTAATATACTGGCAAGCACCAAAACAAGCCTAACACTCTACATGTAAGGCATATAATCAAGGATGGCAGTATATGGTTAATTTTAGCATAAAGCAAATTTTATTTCCATAAAACACTTTCCAAACAATTTTGCTTTCAAAGGAAATTTCAACAAGCAAGATCTTAGCATATGACATCAAAGTAATCGTTAAACATGTATAAATATACACCTCATTGCCTCCATGGCAGCAAGGAGTTCATTCACAAAATTCAACATGATTTGAAGGAAATTTCACCATTTAGAAGGAAATATACTAGTCTATACTCAATACACGTTCACACGCCGCTCATGACCGTGAGCACGACTAATCGATTAGTTTAGATTCTACAGGGTTTGTACACTTTACCTACATGATGTGAATCGCTCACGTAGAGTGAAATGCTCTAGTTTCGTTTGGTACCCGTTGATACCACCATACTCTGCATGTTGAGTACATACTAGAGTTCACAACAAAGCCTTTACAATACTTCGTTCCTAGCCTTGCACCAACACGATATGTGTTCTCCCATTCTGGGCATACTAGAAATATGACCCAGAACCGTTAAGTGACGGGCCCATGATTTAACTTAACGCCGTGGTGGCGGACACGACGGAAACCCACCCACGTGGCACGATACCGTTGTATTGGAGAACTTAGTCGCCTAAACTACCACGATAAGGTAAATAGGAAGTTCCTATGGGTTATCCGAACCCATACACACCGGCCTACCAGAGTGCAAGGCTAGTCGCTAGGTAGCTTATTTGGCTTAGACCATCCCATACTGACACATGTGGTTGTACTGTATACGAAATGAACATACGTTGAGTAAAGTCTTTAGGTCGGTTTGGACACACACTCCCCTATCGGTGCACAACTAATCACCATATGTGCACCACTTGTGGCCCAAACCTAAAATCCAGGTTTTTCACCATTTTATTTGTCAAAATACCAAGTATATAAGTTCTTCCCAGATTATGTAGAAATAAATTTTTCATGTTTGTGATGAGCCCGTAATGACAAGGAAAATATTTTTAGCATGGCTAAGCATTATAGCACTCTACTGACACCAAAGCTTATGTAAGCTTATGTTATAGGATGTTTGAATCATATTTTACCTAAGGTTAAGAATGAAGGTTATGGACATATGTGGGGTTAAGAATGAAGGTTATGGACATATGTGGGGTTAAGGTAATATGCAAGTATTAGGAGTTGGTCTAGCAAGTTTAGCAAGATTTTACTTTATTAGTGTACAATCAACATGCAAGATTTGCAAACATTTTCAATAATCTCCAAAACATGAGATCAAGGTGATCAAAGAGAAGGAGGTGGGACTTGCCTTAGTAAGTGAAAAATGTAAGCACCTAATTTGCTCCTTCACTGTTTAAACAATCATCTATACGAAATACACGTTATGCGATTAAACACCAGAATATGCGAAAAATCCAAAATGCTCTAAAATGCATGATTTTTAAACATTATGTATTTACTGATCTAAAATGATTTTTGGTGAAAGAATTTTGATTTTATCTCATCCCATTTAAGTGTTACGTATTTTGGAAGTTTTATTGGGTCGTAGCGGCTTAGGGTCCGGCGCTGTTTGGACATGGCTCCTACAATTGAATTTTTTTTAATTTGGCTCTATATAGGGTTGGAGATAGGCTTTTTAAGACTAAAACATTTGGTTTCATAAATTTCTAAGGCATTTTACAATTTTACGACGGGTCTTAGGCCTATAGTGTTATATATATATATATATATGTATATATATATGGCTGTAGGGTTTTGGGTCCTAATCTTGGTTTACTTGCTGAGGATGCATAAAAATAAGTAATTTAGTTAACCAATTTAATCCTAGTTCATTTTCCTAATTTTCCTAGGTCTACATTGCTCTACCACATACTTTATAAGCTAAAAGGTAAAGGGTGTTCTAAGCTATTGTACCTAGTACATTAATCTAGGAATGTGTTATGTGAGCTAAGGGTTCTATGTTTTGGTAACTAGGGATGGATTTCCTAAAGTCTCACTGATCCATCATCTTTTATCTTGATTTATTTTGTGCTAAGACACATTTTATACATATATCTATGCATATATACTTATAGGATTTCCTAAAGTCTCACTTGTCCATCATCTTTTATCTGTATATATAGTGCTTAGTCTATCTATCGGATTAGTACCTAGGTTAACTATTTGAGGTTTTCCTATATTTTTAGTATTTTTAGTGCATGAGTTACCATATTTTATTTATCATAATTGAATTTCACCACTTGTTGGATTTATTAGGGACTTAGTTCATTTAAAAAGCATTAAAAATGGATTTTATACAAATTTTATAAGTTGACATGCACATCTAAGTTGTGTATTCTCTACATAATTATTTAGGTGATATTACTATACAGTAGGCATATGTTTTTATTTTTACATTTTGAAAGTATGGGTTTTGGTGAATCTATAAAACTTAAGTTTGTTTAAATAGGAGTTAGGATGAATTTTTTATAAATCCCTAAAGGTTGACTTCCCTAAAAGGTAGCCCTTTTCTCTAAATGAGTTTTGCAAGCATTTGACCCAACGAATGTACCTTTTTCATTTTTCCTATTCAGATAGGATAAGATGAGGAAGCTATAGGTATTGGGTTTTCTCAAATTGAAACTAATTTTAATTTTCTAGAGATTTTACAAATTTACACATGATGGTGTATGTATAGTCTGCCTTATTTAAATTTTTGGGATAAATTTGGGAAATAAGGCCCATGTTTTATGGTTCTAAAATTTAGTTCACTATTCAAGGAATCTAAATAAATTTGTCCCACTCAAAAATATGTTCAAATGATGTGTGATTTTTATAAGGTATGGTTTGTTTTTTGCAAGAAAATATGTTTCTGTTTTTATTCCTGTGTCTCTTGCATGTGGGGCTCACGGGTCAGAGGCTGTGAGAGAGGAGGGTTCGGCACCGGTTGGGATGGGCCCCATCAGTCAGTGACCGGCGGTTTTGCAAAGAAACCCCCGGGGTTTCAGAAATTAACCCTCAGCCCATGAGCACGTGTGCATTGAAATTTTTATTAAGAGTCCCCGTGTTTTATTCTATTTACATAAGAGTCCACGGTCCCACAGGTCAGATAGAGACACTTTGTAAGTATAACCCTACAGGTTTTAAATTCCCTTCTATCCGTTTCTCTGGCGCTAATGGCGTGGGACCCATCTGTCACTCGCTCAGGGAGGACGGAAGGGAAGCTGAGGCAGAGCTCGGCCGTCTGGCGGGCATTGGCGGCAATGCCGACCGCGAACGGCGGCACTTCAGAGGGAGCGACCAAGAGAGGAATTGTGCGCAAGAGCATTGCACACACGACAGTGTCGGTTTCATCGTCTGTGGTGGTCGGGATAGCTGGCGGCGACGGAACAAGCGATGGTGAGGTTCGGCTCGCTAGTGCACGTCGGGCTTCGACTTGACTTAGGGCGAAGTAATGCATGTACGAGTGCTTTCTTGGTCCCTAGACACTTATTTGAGGTCTTGTGGGGCCTGGCGAAGGTCGGACGTCGACGGCGACGCGAGGAAGGGCTTGGCGGCGGTAGCGGCTTTCACCCGAACGGTGGCAGCTCGGTTCGGCTTTCCATCTACGGAATCGAGTGGGGCACATGGTTATGAGCAAAATGATGATGGTGTATGCGCAAGGAATCAGCATTTTGCTCACCGATGTGGACGGAACCATCTGCGGTGGCGGTTGGATTGCATCGGGTTCACGGCGGCGGCTCGCTCTGTTCAATGCGCGGCTAGGAGAAGATGTCCAGGAGTTTAGTGGGGTCCCAGATGAGAAGTATGCACGAGGTATTGGACGGCGCCTTACCGAGGTGGCCGGAATCAAGAAGGGGGTCGGCGACCGGTCTTGGGGAAGAAGGAGATGATCTCCTCAACCGAAGCATCCCGCTCCAATTCCACTGGAGGTCAAGCTCTGAGCTTCGTGGCGACGTGGGTGGTGCGAGGAATCGGCCGGGCTTGCACGGGGTAGATGGGAACGGCGATGTGATGCACGGCGGCGCTCTGGACGCCGTGGTCCACCGTGGCCATGCTCCGGTGACCTCGACCTGTGAGAAGTGAGGAGGAAAGGTAGGAACATGTTAGGCATTGTGATTGGATCACGTTCCCGTGGTTGGTTTGCAGCGGCACTCACCGGATCAAGGAGGAACTCCATCGAACACTTGCGCCGACAGTAAGAAGAGCGTGTTCCCGGCGAGTCCGAGATGTGCTCTCTAGGGCTTTTCGTGAAACGTAATGAGGGAGAGATGAAGGTCATGGTGGCGAAGTAGTTCTTCAAATGACGAAGCTTGAGCTGGCAGTGTTCGGCTAGGTGAGCTAGGGTGGCGCCGACACGTGTACTCTCTCTCTCTCTCTCTTTCCCAGTGAGTTCTTGAGCGGTGGGGAGTGCCGTACTTAAGTGGGGCAAGCCCAGGTCCTGCCAAGTGGGTCCAACTCGTGATGAACTAGGCAGGAGAGAGGTGTATGAGTAGAAACATGGGTGAGGGTGGTTTTAAAACGATTTTTAGATTATTTCTTCCTCTCTAGACTTTGAAGCTTGATAAATGACTCTAGGCATGGTAAATTAGTGAAGTTTTTATTAGAGGTAATTGATCGGTTCCATTTTTCTTGGTTTCACTCAAAAATCAGTTTGCTTTTAGTAATTCAATGTATTTTGGAAATCATTTGAATTTTTAGAGGGCTAAGACAGAGGAGAAAAATTCCAAAAAAATTACATTTAATCATGTTAATTATCCTAGTATTTGATTAAATTATTTTATATATATATACGTATATGCATTTTAACGATCTTTTGGGCAAGTTGGTATTTTAGTTGATTGAAATTATTAATTTGTCTATTATGGGGCTGTTTTATGTAATTTGTTTGGGGCATCAAACCAGGTTTTAAATTGCAAAAAGATTAAGTTAATTTGTACACAATGTTTAGCACCTACATGAATTTTCTCATGATTTTACCTTGCATGGCTTGTCCTAAAAAAATAGGGTGGCCTTCCTTAGGTATAGGAGTTTACTTTACGTACACATGCCTTTTTAAAATATTCGGGTTCATATTGTATTTCCTCTTGGGTTGAGAAAATGATCTTTGGTTTAAATTTTCATGTTCACTGGTCATCACCCACGATTAGTTGTAAGTTTGCTTGGTAAATTTAAATTGTCTAGGCTATGCGTATATGACCTATAATGAGATGTGTTTTCAAAAAATCCGGATACACGTAAATGACCTAGGTCAAAGTGGCTTTATGTTAGCATGCATGCTTCTTCGTGAGCTTGCATTTTTGTCCTAGGTTATAAATGAAAAAGTTTTTAATTCGTTCCAAAATTTTGTTTATTATACAAAAGTCTAGGTTAGTCCCACCTAGGTTTATAAAAGGAAATTTTTGGCTCCCAGAAATTGAGAAACCTTACTTTTATTTTATTCGACAAAAATTTTGTTGACACTAGAATTTGGGTATATGACAATGATGAAATGTTTTTGGATGAAAACTAAAAAAACCAAACAAATGTTTTAGACTGGACCGGCTGAATGATTTGGGTGGATTCTGGTAAAGGCAAGTGCCGTCCCTGGTCAAGTAAGGACCGAGCTATGAGATAAATATAAAACGAGCTAGTACAACCGTACTTCTTGAACAGGTATAGACCTAGCAGAGTAAATAACCGAACGGAGGCGGTATCCCTGCATAGTGGTTCACTTTGGTGTGTGATTAGGCGGGAAGCCTCATAGGCAGAAAGCGTACAGGCGGGAAGCCTACAGGTGGGGGATTACCATCTGTGGGTAACCGAATTGAAATTGGACTTAATTACAACTTAAAGAATGAGTGAGTTTTTTCCCTTCCCGGGAGCGCCAGGACTCCTCTCACCCTAGAAACTATATGGCTAGAGTGCATGAGGGCTCAAGTTCATGGAGCGGGTATTGCCAAAGTGAGGTTATTGAAAGGCTTTGCCGTAACATGTCTCATGTGTTGGGACTTCGGCTCATGTGTTGGGCAAGTCACGGAGTACGGGTAAAGTGTACATCCACTGCAGTATGAGTAAAACAATATATTCGAATAGCCATGCTCGCGGATATAGAGCGGTGGGACAAGTTTTTTCGCTTGGCTATAAATTTTAAAATGATGGGATGGGAATGCATGATGATTTTGTTATGTGCTGGTGGATCAACTTCTCGAAAGACGAGAAGGGGTAGACCCCAGAAAATCATGACGATCCGGTGGCGGGAAGCTATCCTTGGGATCATAATGGATGGTGGACAGAACCGTCACTGATTAAATGAACTATGGAATTAAAACTTGATCAATCTTAGGTCTTAGGCTTGTGAAAAGAATTGCAAAACTGGCTTTATGCAAAAGAACCACAACCATTCCTTGATTATCCCCTATCATATGCATTTTTGCTATGGTGGCTTGCTGAGTACGGTTGGTACTCACCCTTTGCTATACACACAAACATTCAGATGTGGGCGATGAAGACCCTGAAAATTCGTACGCATACTACTAGGAGGGTATGGAAGACGATGGTGCTCAGTAGGTCTTAGACTTCGGTCGTTGCTTGTGGCAATGGCGTGCCGCTGCCTTCTCTCCGCTGCCTTATCTACATTCTACTTTTGCTTGTATTCCGGACCGTTCGGTCCTATGTTCTAGACAATGCCTTCGGGCGCTATATTGTAATATTTCACGTAAGACGAATGATGTATCGTGCACACTTGATCGATTCAGTAATGTAATCGTGGGTACCAAACTACTCGATCCAGGTAAATGGTACTATGAACACGAATGATTCCTGTTACAAAAACGAGGGTATACAGAGACCTAGCAGTCAACCTATAGCAAGTGAAGATGGTCACATGACGATGTAGAAGAAGTCTATTTTTTGGGAGTTACCTTATTGGAAAGTCTTGACGTCCGCCACACAATCGACATGATGCACCTCACTAAGAACCTGTGCGTCAACCTGCTGGGCTTCCAAGGTGTATATGGGAAGTCAAAAGATACACTTCAAGCACGTAATGATCTCAAACATATGGAAAAACGCGATGGCCTACACCCGAAACCAAATGAGAAAGGAAGCCATTACTTGAGTTCAACCAGCTACACTCTGAGCATGGCAGAGAAGGAAAGCATGTTTGAATGCCTGGAGAGCATCAAGGTACCATCTGGATACTGCTTGAATATAAAGGGAATAATAAGCACGAAAGAGAAAAAGTTCACAAACATAAAGTCTCATGACTGCCACGTGCTGATGACATATCTGCTTCATGTTATAATTAGGGGTATCCTTCTTGATAATGTCTGGGAAACAATAACAAAGCTATATATTTTCATGAACACAATTTCATAGAATATCATTGCCAGATAGATTAGAAATCCTTCAAAATGATGTGGTGCAATGTCTTGTTAGTTTTGAGATGATCTTTCCACCTTTCTTCTTCAATATAATGATGTATCTTCTATGTCACCTTGTCAAAGAGATCCGTATTCTTAGTCTTGTATAGCTACACAACATGTTCCCTTTCGAGAGGTACTTGGGCATTCTAAAGAAGTTCGTAACCGTTCTCGTCCGGTGGCAAGCATCGTCAAGGGGTAAGGAGGTCATTGAGTTTTGTGTAGAATTTATTGAAGACCTTCGTCCAATCGGGGTGCCCGAATCAAGCCATGAAGGGAGACTATGGGGAAAGGGTACTCTTGAAAGGAAAGCAATAATGGCTGTAGACAACAATTTATTCCGTAAAGCACATTCCTCGGTTTTGCAACAATCTTCATTGGTGGCTCCTTACATCGAGGAGCACTTGGCGATTGTTTGCTCTAAAAACATCGATAAGTCCGATGCCTGGATTACACGCCATCACATTGATACTTTCCCCGCTTGGCTGTGACAACATCTCATGGGTAATGAGACGATTGACCAACAACAGGACTTCTTGGAGAGGAGACCATCTTGCTCGATCACGATATTCTAAGGATATGAAATCAATGGGTATACATTTTACACAAGAGCCCAAGACAAAAAGAGCACAAACCAGAACAGTGCTATTCGTATCGTTGCCATGAGATACAATGGTACAACTAGCACATATTACGGTGGCATCGATGACATATGAGAACTTGACTATGGACCTCTAAAGGTTCCTCTGTATCTGTGTGTTGATGAGAAAATTTCCCACGCACTGGCCTGAGAGATCTGCTTAACTCTAGTGTAGGTCCAAATTATTGATTTGAGGTTCATAGGCGTGCCAGTTGATTTGATCCTACAATCAATAAGAAACAATGGAAAATATTAGCTTGCAAACGATAGTCGATCGGCTGGTGGCCGATGACGTATCGTCTAGGGATAAGCTGATACGGTGCATACTAAACCAGCTGAGATAATTAAACCTAATCGATCGGCTGAAAATGTTCATAATATATAATCCAAATATCAAAACATGTTTACACTAAGTGATTGGGATAGATCGGTAGTGTACCGAGATAGTATAAATCACTTAAGTCTAAAAATACTCCAATATTCAGATTATATATATATATCAATCATAGCCGATGTCATGGATTTAATGTGTATCGGCTAATACTCTGATACCGCTTTATACTAATATATAACTACTAACTAAATATATTAAATAGGGATCGATCATATATTAAGATGACTTAATAGACCGATTACAAGCTCAATATATTTAATTATAGAGAGATCTTAATATAAAGGACAGCTTTAACATATCAAGTAAATATGAAACATACGAGACAGTTAAAACAGATAAGATCGGCTGAAACCCCGATACTATCTCTAATAATGATCATAAAACGAGATAGATCTATTATGATTCTAGAGGCGACTTAATAGATCAAACTTAACCGATGCAACATTAAATACCAAAAGGAGCATAGGATCTATACAAGTCTATGAACACCTTTCAAGATGATAGATATACTATATAATCCAGATCAACACTGAAATCTAAACCTACCGACTATCTCTAGCAATTAATGCTAGCCGATTAGGGTTTAGATCACAATGTCAATCTACATTATATAGCATATATGATAACTATGCAGATTACGAAGACATGATTAGAGTATCATGACGATGGAAACACTAATCCTGACAATGCAAGCCGCTGTAACAAGAATTACCTTTTCGCTGGAGATCAAACGATGCAGCCCAACGAGAAGCGAGAACTCGTCGAAACTATTAAAGAAAAAAGGTGACGATGCACCGAGATTGTATTGATTGTGTGATTGATTTTAATTACAGGGTCTTGGGTCATATTTATACCTAGATACACGATGAATCCGTAATGAACACGATTCCTATCTCTATTATAGATTAAATTATAGATATGCCTAAAACAAACCGACATTATCTATAAGAAAACCATACAACATATCCTAATTAAAGATTCAATTGCCATTTTTAGGACTTCATCCGTAGATGACAATATCTCTGAAGCACTTGGAAACCAAATCTAACGATGATCTTCACACCTTCCCACCAGAATCGGTCACATCTTTTATCCCAATCGGAATCGGCTATACCGGATGTCCTGTCTGACTCGGTCTCAGCCAATCGATCCCTTAGCCGATTCAGACATTAACTGATGCGCACTCTGTCTCCAAGAACTACACATTCCTTCAATTCCACTTCAGTTGTTGCTTCAAACCCGGGGATTTACTTACCAAATTTGGTCGTTAACACATGTCCCCCAAGTCCGCCATATTGTTAATGTTGCGGATTTGCAGAATCTTAGCTTGTAGAGATTTCAGGACTTTTTTGTTTCAGCCATCACCACGTTCCTCTAAATAACAGCCACCACCTGAGAGTTTTTCACACCGTCACTTTACTTCCGTCTCCTTAGCCCCAAACAATCTTAATCTGCACCAGCGACCTCCCCGGCGTCCTCGGCGAACACGTAGGTGTCCTTCTGTAACATCCTAAAAATCGAGGAATTTAAAACCGGGAATCAAAAATCATAACTTACAAAAACCTTTTGATTGTTGCTTCTTGATCGAGTTTTCGCTTCTTATTTACCAGCTTGGTTGCATAAATTTATACGCAAGCGATTCATCTCGGTGTTTTTGAAAAATCAAACGATTCGAATTTCTGCTGGGAGAAAATTTTTGGAGTTTAGAATTGGGAGCAAAACATTATTTAGGTGATTGAGTAATATTAATTAGGGAAAAAATGAGTAATAAAATATTTTAGGGTATATATATGAAATCTAGAAATTTATTTGAATCAAAATCACATTTTGTGAAATTGAGGAAAAGGATTAAATTAATTATGTAAAATATATTTTTAAAATAATAAAAGTGGGTAAAAAGGTAGGACATATATTTTACAACTTATTTTTAGATGTTTTCTATTTTATTTTGAATTTTGGGGGTGAAAGGAAATAAAATTCGGAAAATAGGAAATTTAATTCGGGAAAATCAGAAAAGTCACTATTCATTGCGCGCCACCTGTTCGACGCCGTACCCGGACCCGGACCGCCTCGCCACCGCGCGCCGCGCGTCACTCGCCGTACCGGGGCCTCGTGCACGCACGTTCTCGCCGGCGTCACCCTCCTGCGCGCACAGGAGTCGCCGTTACGTCGCGCACACTGTTCCACGTCGCGCCGTGCGTCGGCTACGCCCGTGCCGCACCGCCCGCGCCCGGACCCCGCCCCGAGCGCCGCCACGCGCCGCTCACCGCGCCAGGCCCCCTCCCGAACGCCGCCATGCATCGCATTTCACCCCAGGCCCCCTCCCCGCGCGTGCCCGCTACTCCCGTGCCGCACCGCCATTGCCGCCGAGCTCAAGCCGAAAACATCCCGCTATAAATAGCGCTCTTCGGCCACAACTTGAAACACAAAAGCTGTGCGCAATTACCTCATCTAGCCCCTCCCCAAAATTCCCCAAAAATCATGCGGTGTGCGGGTCAAATTTTGAAGAACACCGAAGAACCCTAGCGCCGGCCGTCCGAGGCACAATCCAAAATTCGTCGCCCTCGATCGAGTTCTTCCCAAATTGAAGGTACTTACACGATCTTTGTGCTCTAACCTATATTTCCCCCATGTTTCCCGAGCCGATTAGCCACCGGAGTTCGCCGGCGACGAGCCCGCCGTGCTTCCCCTGTTTAGGCCGCCGCCGTGCGCACGTTGCTAGGTCGCTCCGTTGTTTTTCCGGCCGAACCACCACCGCCATTAGCATCCCCATAGCATGTATATGCTCAGTGACCCGTCGCCGTGGCCA
Organism: Oryza australiensis; assembly: GCA_019925245.2. Classification (NCBI taxonomy): domain Eukaryota; kingdom Viridiplantae; phylum Streptophyta; class Magnoliopsida; order Poales; family Poaceae; genus Oryza; species Oryza australiensis. Next base: position 4,497,361 of record JAIFGZ020000436.1, read on the forward strand.
TGCCGTCGCCGGAAACACGCCGTCGACGTGCACCACCGTCGCCATTATGAGGCCGACGTCGCTAGCCCGCTCCGTTGCCTCCCCGGCTAAGCAAGCACCTCCGTTAGCTTCCCTAGGTTCCCTAGGTGCTCCACGACCCGATATGGCAGCCGTACCAGCGCCGGATTATGTCGCCGCCGTAGCTCTGTGCTTCGTCGGTACCGCGTGAGGAAGAAGAACAGTGGAGAAAGGAATAAAAGAAAAAGGAGAGGAATGAAGGAGAGAAGCGCTGTGTAGCGCAGTGGAAGAGAACGAGAGAGAGGAGCGTGAGGTCGCGGGTTCGAATCCTTCCCCGCGCCATTTTATTTTTTTTCTCTTCCTTTGCCAGCGCAAGAGAGGAAAGACCGAAGAAAAGAAAAAGAAGGAGAGATAAGGATGAGATGGGCTCGCTAGCCCAGTGGCTTGAGCCGAGCCGTGAGAGGGAGAGGGCGCAGGTTCGATTCCCAGCCAACGCAAGGTTTTGGAAAATTTTTATTTCCATTTTCTTTTGAGAATTAAAATTTGTAGGAGCCTAGTAAAAATCACAAAAATTTATATTTTCTCTTTTTAAACCTTAAACTTAATTTACAAGAATTTTCTCGAGAGTATATTATTTATCCTTTTCCAAAATGTTCTTACAAATAAAAATGAACTTTATATTACCATTTATTTCCCATGAATAAAAACTTTATACTCAAACTCCTTAGTCTATTCCCTCTCAGAAAATCTCTATCTTTTGTAAAGCCCATCCATCTATCTATTTTTTTTTGGAACCCTTAATAATTTCAAAACCATCTTTATAAACCATAGTCAATCCTTTGCTATATGTATATATATGCATACATGCATATATATATATATATGTATGTACATTTGACGGCGTTGCTCCATAGAATCCTTCCCAACCCATTTTCGGTAGACCGCGACACCAATTAATTTTGATTATATAACCCCTAGGGCTTCTCGACCCGAGAAATAATTTGATAAAATTGAAAGATAAACACTTTCTTTTTATTAATCGAATCATCAACTCCAATATTTCTTAAGCTTTAAGCATGTTAACCTAAAATAAATATCACATCACACTTAACCAAATCGATGGATCGCAAAACTTCAAACTATTCTAACTCGCCCGTCTTAACTCAGATTCTAGCCAAACTCAAACGTAAAATTCGGTTAACACCATAAATTCGTCTTAGGAGCCACTTTTGCAATTTCTTCGGCTTTTAATTGGATTTTATTGAATTCTAAACGAATTCAATCCTTCCTTTTTCGCACGTATGGTTAGCATCCGAAGAAGCAAGCGCCGACTACGCGGAGACCCCGTTCAACAAGTGTGCGAGCAAGGCAAGTCAACACATCCTCTCGAACATATTGATCCTACTTTGTGAAATGATGTTGTTTTCAATTACAAATTGCATGCTATACACAAATGAGTACCTATTCTTGATATATCCTGCCTTGATATTGAATACCCTTAGAAATATTCTTTGTAAACCTTCGATGTGATGCAACCGGAGGTTATCTTCGGTAAAATGCTTAGCCACGTTTATACTAGATTCTTGCATACTCATGATTTTACAAATAAGCCTCGTGCTTGGGCAACTATCTTGGGAAGATGGTTGAGACACGGCAAGTGGAGACATGAGCGCCACGTTGCCTTGATCATGTTGGAAATGGCTTTGATGAAAAATGAAAATACAAACCAATGTTTTTAGACTGGGACGGATGGATGGATTTGGGTGGATTCCGGAAAAGACTAGTACCGTCCCTGGTCAGTTAAGGACCGAGCCATGAGACTACAACTTAGAACAGAGAGCCGCACAACCGTACTTCTCGAATGGGTATAGACCTAGCGATTAAATATCCGAGCGGAGGCGGTATCCTTGCATAGTAGGTTCGGTGTTGGCGTTGAGGTAAGGGCTCGCCGGTGGGGTGCACCAGCGGTGGGTGCCTGGACGATAGTTAAGGGCCTTCCGGCGGGTGTACGCTGGTTGGTACCAGGCGAGATCGAGCATGCGATCAACATGAAGAAATGAAGACATGAAGAAAAGGACATGAAGATGGAAAGTTCAAGGATAGAGCAATTCTTTCTCTTACCCGGGAACGCCGTAACTCCTCTCACCGCTAGGAAATGACGGCTAGAGTGCATGAGGACTTAAGTTCATGGAGCGGGTACTACCAAAGCGAGGTTATCGAAAGGCTTTGCCGTGACCGTCTCATGTGTTGAGGCGTAGGCTCATTTGTTGGGCTGTCGCGGAGTACGGGTAAAGTGTACATCCACTGCAGTGTGAGTTAATCAATCTATTCGAATAGCCGTGCTCGCGGTTAATGAGCGACGTGACAAGTGTTTCCCATGGCTAGACTCATAAATTTTAAAATGATGGGTGGGATTGCATAATGATTTTATGTGCTGGGAAACCAACTTCTCTATCTGAGAGAAGGGGGAAGACACCCCAGAAAACCATGACGAATCGGAGGCGGAAAGCTATCCTTGGGATCACAATGGATGGTGGACAGAACCGTCGCCGATTTAATATACTATGGACCTAAAACCTGATCTGGCTAGATGTTAGGTTTGTGAAATGATTTGTGAAAATTGGCTTTGCGCAAATAAACCATAGCCATCCTTTGAATGACCCTATCATGTGCATCATTCCGTGTTGGCTTGTTGAGTACGTTGGGTACTCACCCTTGCTATACGCACAAACCTCCAGATGAAGGAGATGAGGAAGATCCGTACACATACTACTAGGAGGAATGAAGACAATGGAGCGCAACAGGTCTTAGTCCCCAGTCGATGCCTGTGGCAATCGGCATGCTGCTGCCTTCCGTCTGCTATCTTATCTAATTTCTGTTTTCGGATGTATCCGGACCGGTAGGTCCTATATGTATTGGATATTGCCTTCGGGCCTATTATTGTAATAATTTTGTTGTAAGACTATTCGTGCACTTTGCACCTGGTAATTCAGAACTGTATTCGTGGGTACCAAACTACTCGATCCAGGGATAAGGTACTATGAACACGAATGATTCCCGTCCTCAAAAACGGGGGTCCACACCTTCGCACGGCGACGAACTCGTCTTTAGCAATGTCAACTTCAACCACCCCATCCAGGGTGCCGATGGCCGAATTTCCAGAGGTAAACTCCATCGGCTTCAATTCCCTCCTTTTTAACGCAATCTGACATTCGCCCTTCGTGATTTGCCCTTTTTCTTTCTTGTTCATTTTAGCATCTCGCTCACCAGATTGCAATTCCCAACCTCAATCATCCCAATCAGTACCATTTAGGGCCAACCGGCAACCTGGACCCCTTAGAGTTCATTAATACCGAAACCAATCGGATCCCTTTTAGGTTGTCGAACCCCAACCTGACACACTGGAACAACACTTTCAAATCATGGCCTTCAACCGATAAAACTTGGCCAACATGGTATAATAGGGTGTCGGCTAGCAAGCATAGCCATTGGGAGAAACTAGGGATAGCACAATGCTTAGCCCTACCAATAGCTAACATGCCTAAAGATGAGCCCTTACTATCGGCAGCAAGCTACTTCTGGTCCAACACACTGAATTCTTTCTTGTTTAATCAAGGACCGATGACCCCCACTCTGCTGGACATAGTCATGATCACATGCCTTGATATCACATCATCAGCTAACCTCATCAGCTTAAATACCAAGTGTCAATACTCTTTCAAGACCAGGGCCATCGAAGGTTGGAACGGGTTCATAAGCCTGAACATGGGAACTGGCCCAGTGGACTCCAGAGAGCACGCAACTTTCCTTATTATGTGGCTGGAAAAATTCTTGTTTCACGGATCAAGCTGCGGCCCCACGACCAATTGGCAACAAATAACTGAGACCCTAGTAGAAAAGAGGCAGATTCCCTTAGGGAAATATCTGCTAGGGTATATGTATCAGATGTTGAACAATGTATCGGCTAAAATTGCCATGAACTCGGCTATCGGCACTGGGGGTCCCTGGTGGTTGCTACAAATATGGCTAAACTTGCACACATACAAGGTTGCTCAGAGGCTAGAGTTGCAAGACGTCAGCCTTCCACTATCATAGCGGACCACGAATGAAGATGGCGATGAAGTCACAACACGCCGATGCATGTCATTCGGAGAGGCACCATCATCATATTCAGGATCTAAACTCTGAGCCGATTCTTTTAGGAATTGGTTCGACAACTTCTACGATGGTTTCCCGAGAACCTCAAGAATTTGGTTTGCCTATGAGAACTCCGAAGACTTTGAACTCCCTAGTGACTTCAGATTCGATGATATAAATTCTGAAAAATTTGAGAAGTCCAGAGAAATCTTCATATCGGCTATCTCACCCTGCATACAAATCTTCACATCGACTATCTCACCCTGCATACTCCCAATCGGTGTTCATCAAGGCAGGAATGTACAAGTTACATATGAATTTTACCATCCTATGAGTGCCGCTAGACAACTGGGTCTGGGACCATTGCCGATTGGATTGTACTTCACTGACAAGATCAAACAAGAGGCGAAATCAGCTTAGGCCTCATGATGGATTGGCTACTAAATATTGAAGGCCCTCCTCTTGGAAGTATAGACAATATTGAGTTGGTGATCACAAGGACTGCAGCCTTCAGCCGATGGCGGAGTGAATGGAAAAAACATCTATTTCACCAATCGGCTTCCATGTACCTCACCACCATATATTCGGAGCTAATCCCAGAGGTAAACACTTCTCTCTAATCACTTGGTATTTATCATCGGATGTCCTTCTTTATTATTTGACTAACTCTTTTTGTTTGTAGACTACCGATTTATCTCCTCCTCATATCAGCAGTACTGGTATTGCCATCCAATATGCTACAGGACTCATCCCAAGTGGTGGTCTTGCCCCTTCGGCAATCGATTATAACGCACCGAAGGTGATCTCCCTGCTGCATGGCCAAACCCGTGAAGCACATCAAAGGAAGAATAGGGCGAAACCATCAGCTGCCGATCTGTTGGTTGTGCAGAAGAAACCTTTGAAGAAACAAAAGAAAACCATAGCCGACGATCTACCGGACATAGATCCAGACCTAGAGGACTTCCTGAATCAAGAGGAAACAGAAGAGGCCATTGATGAGGCTGCTGCTAAAGTAGAGGAACCAAGAGCAACCACTCAAACACCACCAGCTGACAATCAATCCCAAGGAACGCCAAGTCCTCCAAGGCATCAACCTCAACCTCGATCTCAGCCGGTATGTATTTATCAAGAAACTTCCTACTTCAAATTCATATGCAATCCTTCATTAAATTCCATCTTGCAGAAAAAGAAGTTGGCTTCAAGGAAGAAATCGGCTCTAGCCCCACGATAACTTGGCTTCAAACTCCTCTTAATTATTAAACTAACCGATGCTCAGCCAAACTTGTCTTTCTTTGCATACAGCCTCCTCGTGCTCCAACACCTGCCCCCCAAGCATCAAGTGAAAGGACTCCATCGGCAAGGGGCAGCCACAACGTTGAGGCAGAAACAACATCGGCTCCCGTCATCCCTGTAAGTCTATTTTCTTCATATCGGCTACTTCCAAAGGTTTAATGATTAACAGTTTCACCACTTATCAATCCAAATTTTCTATTTGCAGGCTCTAGTCGATATGTTTCCTTTTGATATAAAGGAATTCATGGATGACGAGGAGGTCACCACCGACAAGACCCTAGCCTCTGCTGCCAATGATCTGAAAACCACACTGCAAGATTTGGCTCGCCGGCTGGAATGTTCTTTGGATTTCCTAGTCACTGACTGTGGATCAATCAGAGCCAGATTCGAAGACATTCAGAATCAGCTCCCAGACCATATAACTGATGCCATCTCTCAAGCTGCATATCTTGAACAACATCGACACAAGTTTGAAAGAGCCAAGCAACGGATAGCCGACCGGCGTGAAAGGACAACTCTCGAAGCCACAATAGAAGCTAATCAACGATCCATACTAGAAGACAAGGCCAAACTTGACAAGATGACGGCTGCGCCAACTTCCAATCTTGATCGGCTGCGCAAGCGGAAAGAAGAGTTGCTAGCCAAACTCGCAAGGTGTGATGCTGATATCGTATCTAAAGAACAAAGACTTGCTGATCTCCCGAGGATCATATCAGAACAGAAATCCAAGTTAAAGGCTTCAATGAAAAACTTATCAGACCTTACTAAAGCCTTGAATGTGATCCCCGAGAACAATGCAGCCGACCTCAAAGCAATCGAAGAAGTTGACCAAATCCGGCAAAGAGCAATATCGACCATAAATGACTTTCTATCTCATTAAGCTGATTGTAATAGTTCAAGACTTAGATATTTTGTGAACTCCTGCAAACACTTGCAATATAATCTTTCACGTCAGCAACTTTGTAAAATCGGCTCCACATCCTGTGATATATTATTGTCGATTCTATTCTGCAGATTTTTTTTGAAGTCCACAAAAATTTTTTTGAAGTCCACTTGATTTCATTTGTGTATGTGTATATGCCGCCCCTAATTTTACAATGTCAACTGATCATTGGTAAAATTGTAATTCGAGGATAACACGTGAAATTGGCCATCACATATGAGCAAAAAATCATAACCGATTATGATAGATAAAATGACTAAGGGTGATATAACTTATATCGGCCATCTAAAGGCGACGTAAACACATTGGCTAACATGCATCGGCTTAATACAACCAAATCATGAGTTGATCCATACACTGGGATAATATTTGTTCAAATATTTTCCATTGGGAGCCCTTCCAAACACCTCTCTATCCAATCCTTCTAGCATGTAGGCCCCCTTGGAAATGCATTTGTGGATCTTAAAGGGATCTTCCCAGTTAGGTGACCACTTGCCGAATTTATTATCTCTTGTACCAATCAGCATAATTAGTTTCCAAACTAGCTCGCCTTCTAAAAATGACTTAGGCACAACTTTCTTGTTATAATGACGAGCAACCCTTTCTTTGTCCCTGGTTACCTTTTCCAAAGCATGCATTCTGGATAAAACCAAGTCTTCCGATTCATCCACCATTAGGTTGTGATAATCATCGGCTGTCAACTCGTCTTGTAATTGAATCCTCCTTGAGCCGATGACATTTTCCCATGGCAGTACAGCTTCATGCCCATATACCAATTTGTAAGGAGGCACCTGGATTGATCCATGACAAGCCATCCGATAAGACCATAATGATTTAGCCAATCGGCTGTGCCATTGCTTTGGATATTCAGAGATCTTTCTCTTTATCAACTTAATCAAACTTTTATTGGATGCTTTTGCTTGTCCATTAGCTTGTGCATAATATGGTGAAGAATTTAACAACTTGATCTCCATGCTTTCTGCAAACCGGACAAACTCATCTGAGACGAAGATAGATCCCTGATCGGTTGTAATCGTCTGAGGGACGCCAAATCGGTAAATGATGTGCTCTTTGACAAACTCGATTGCGTCTCCAGAATCAACTTTTTTCAAGGGAATTGCTTCCACCCACTTTGTAAAATAATCGGTTGCCACCAATATGAACTTGTGTCCTTTACTCGAGGGTGGATTAATCTGGCCAATCATATCAATTCTCCATCCTCGGAATGGCCAAGGCTTGATAATAGGGTTCATAGGCAATGCTGGTGCTCATTGGATCGCTCCAAATTTTTGACAATCTTGGCATCCCTTGTAATATTTGAAACAATCTTTCAGCATCGTCGGCCAAAAATAACCCAGCTCTTCGAAGCAACCATTTTATCTTGTGAGCCGATTGATGACTACCACAAATGCCTTCATGCACTTCTCCCATTACAACTTTTGCTTGATCGGCACTCAAACATCTGAGTAGCACCCCATCAATCGTTCTATAGTAGAGATCGTCGTCGAGTAAAACATATCTCAGCCTTGTAATGCAACTTCCTCGAAGCTGATTGGGAAGGATTCTGCAAATAATTAGAAACATCATACCTCCAATCATCGGCTATGATTGCTGCAACCTCAACTTCCACATCTTTGGTCATCGGCTTGTAGCCTGATGCCCCTTGAGCCAAATCGTTTGCCTCAGCATTTTGCTCTTGAGGGATATGTTCGAATGTTAGCCGAAAACCATCCATCAATTCTCAGCACTTTTGATTGTAGATCATCAATATGTCGTTCTTGCATTCATATTCTCCTGCTAATTGGCTAATGACCAACAAGGAATCGCCCATGATCTCCACAGCATCGGCTTTGACCTCTTTCAAAAGTTGTAAACCTTTGAGGACTGCTTTGTATTCGGCTTGATTGTTTGTAGCGTAAGGCGCAATAGTATAAGCGAATTCAAAACTCGCCCCCTGGGTGATTTGATGTCATGCCCCACCCTTCCCCGGGCTGGGCCCACCTACATCTAGAAGCTCTCTAGGATCTTAGGCTGCCCTCACAGCCCAACACAAGTCTTTTTTGTGCACTTTGTCCTCACTCATGCGCAACCAGGAAGAACTTCCTGGTCGGTCACCCATCCCCAAATTGCCTCAGGCCAAGCACACTTAACCTTAGAGTTCCTTGGAGATGAGCTTCCAGAAAAAAGTTACAACTTGTTGTATGAGTATTCTATTAATCCTATTAAGCCCTGGGCCAGGATGCTACATATGATAACCAAGACGATGCCACAGTCGTGACTGCAGACTGATCTGTCAAAAAATAACGTCCAAGGCACCATGTCGACTGAGCCGATCGAATCATCTCAGTGTTCGACGATGAAATCGGCTATAGCCTGTCCCTTGACTACCTTGGGTTCCTGATACCTTAGGTCAAATTCCGTCAAGGCAAAAATCCACTTTCCAAATCACCCTTTCAAAGCTGGAGCCAATAGCATGTACTTGACTACGTCGGCTTTGCAAATAATGGTTGCACTCATTGGATAATAAATAATGCCTCAACTTTGTCCAAGAGAAATATAAGAACAAGCACAACTTTTTCACAGGAGAGTACCTTGTTTCTGCATCCAAAAGTCTTTTGCTGAGGTAAAATATTGCTCTTTCCTTGCCTTCAAACTCCTGGATTAAAACTGAGCCGATTGATTTTTTATCGGTTGACAAATACAACTTAAAAGGTACTCCCTTTTGTGGAGGGATCAATACTGGAGGGAGCTTAGATAATCCAAGATGTTGTCGAAAGCTTTCTGCTGCTCTGCCCCCAAGTAAACTCTTGATCGGCTTTTAGCCTTAGCAAGGGCGTGAACGACTCCATCTTCTGAGATAAGTTAGTGTTAGTGATATGCCCTAGAGGCAACATGGAGATGTTGGATATCATGGTCAATGTTTATGTATAAATGAATAAAGTGTTATTCAGTTCCATGAAATAGACATCTTGTATTGATCAATAAGTATGTGACTTATTTATGAGACTCTTTATGTATGAATCTATTTCTAAACGATACCTGATCATATGTCATATTATTGGAACAAATATGATTCTAAGATCGGCATGTTTATTGATTGATGATCATGTCTCATAGATCATGGTATGGAGATACCAAATCAATATACATGGATATGTGTTATAGAACACATTGTTGGATAGACCCACCATGAGACACTATAGGAATTAATGTGTCATTAGTTGCTCTCAGGTAGTGTTGGTACAAAGTCCTTAGACCCGAGATCATCATGGATTCCAACATGTGTAGTAGCCTATTTTGGGACTGCCAAACGCTATTCCGTAATTGGGTAGTTATAAAAGTAGTCTTCGGGTTTGCTATGAAACATGGAGTGGGATGTGAGTGATCAAGATGGAATTTGCCCCTCCTATGGGAGAGATATCTCTGGGCCCCTCGAGGTAATGGATTATTGTGGACCCCCGTTTTTGAGATGGGAATCTTTCGTGTTCATAGTACCATTTCCCTGGATCGAGTAGTTGGTACCCACGAATACAGTACTGGATAATCAAGTGCACATGCACGAATAGTCTTACAATACCATTATTAATAGGCCCGAAGGCATTGTTCATCCCACAGGACCTTATGGTCCGAATACAACATAAAAACAGAATTTAGATAAGGCAGCGGAAAGAGGCAGCGGCTCGTCAATTGCCACAGGCAACGACCGGGGCTAAGGTCTAGTATGCGCCGTCGGTTCCTTCGCCCTCCGGGTAGTACGCGTAGGGGTCTTCGGCTCTTCATTTCCTTCATGGAGGTTTGTGCGTATAGCAAGGGTGAGTACCAACCGTACTCAGCAGGCCAACACAGAATTGATGCATATGATAGGGTTATTCAAAGAACATGGCTAGAGTTATTTTTGCGTAAAGCCAGTTTTCACAATTCTTTTCACAAGCCTATCGACTAGCCAAATCAAGTTTTAATTTCATAATTCATTAACCCGGCGACGGTTGTGTCTACCATCCATCGTGATTCCAAGGATGGCTTCCCGCCTCCGGTTCGTCATGATTTTCGGGAGTCTACCCCTTCTCGCATTCTCGAGAAGTTGATCCACCGAATGAAACCATCATGCATACCCATCCCAGCAGTTTTAAGTTTAAAAATCTAGCCAAGCGAAAGTCTTGTCACGATGCTCAATATCCGCGAGCACGGCTATTCGAATAGATTGATTCACTCACACTGCAGTGGATGTACACTTTACCCGTACTCCGCGACAGCCCAACAAATGAGCCTACGCCTCAACACATGAGACGGTCACGGCAAAGCCTTTCGATAACCTTGCTTTGGCGACCCGCTCCATGAACTTAAGCCCTCATGCACTCTAGCCGTCCTTTTCTAGCGGTGAGAGGAGTTCTCGCGCACCCGGGTAAGGGAAGTCTTTCCAAATCTTTAAGTTTAATTAACATCGGTTTAATCCCACCATTCATAACAAAGGCCGCAGCCTCATTCTCATCCCATAACCACCTCATAGAGAACCATCTATGCAAGGATACCGCCTCCGCTCGGCTATCTAATCAGCTAGGTCTATACCCATTCGAGAAGTACGGTTGTCGGCTCGTTTCCGGCTATCTCATGGCTCGGTCCACTGACCAGGGTCGGCACTTGCCTTTTCCGGAATCCACCCAAATCATCCGGCCGCCCAGTCTAAAACATTTGTATAGTTCTTTCAATTTTCATCAAAACGTAGTTTATCATTCTCGCGGCCATGTGGCGCTCATGTCTCCACATGCCGTATCTCAACTACCTTCCCTAAGGTAGTTGCCCAAACACAAAGCTTTTTCATAAAGTCATGAGTATGCATAAATCTAAGTATAGCATGGCTAAGCAGTTTACCGAAGTTATTCTTCGGTTGTTTGTTTCACATCGCGAGTTACAAGGAGTAATTCTAAAGGTAATCAATAGCAAGGTATGGCATAGCAAGTGTAGGTAATTCGTAAAGCATGCATGTTTAGAGTTTAAAATAACATCATTTCGCAATTGGGATCGATATGTTCAAAGGGTGTGAAGACTTGCCTTGCTCGCACACTTGAGGGGTGGGATCTTCGGTGTCGATGCCGGTTTCTTCAGCGCTACCCGTACGTGCGAAAGATCAATTGAATTCAGTTAGAATTCAACAAAACACCGAGAGATCGAAAAGAACCACAAAAGCCATGAAAACAACTCCAAAAGTTTTGCCGAAAATTCTACTCGAGTTAGAACAAGGGTTGCGAGGAAAATCCGGGTTTTGGAATCGAGCCGATGACCTAGGGTTTTCGCAAAGTCGGCGATCGCAATTAAATTTGGAAGTTACGTTTGAAAATATCAACGAAGAAAATTCGTGCTCGAAATTTGAGGGTTTGAGCACAAAAGCGAAACCTATTTCGATGGCGGGAAAGAATTAAACGGAATCCGGATTGAAAAACGATGCGAAATGAAATTCGGAAAACGTCCGATTCCGATTTTTCAAACTTTGCACCGAGAAAATATGCGAGAAAATAATTTATTTTTGCCCAAAATTTTACTCAAGTCATCCCAAAATATTTTCCAAATTTTCCAAAATTTTTCAAAATTTTTCCCTATTTTTCTTTTTCTTTTTTTTTTTTCTTTTTCTTTTTCCCAGCGCACTATTCATTGCCGGCAAGGTGTTCGACCGGGGACTTCAAAACAGAGGCGGCGGCAGTGAGGAACAAGGGCGGCGCAAAGGGGGCTTACCGACGACGGCGGCTCGGGGAGGAGCAAGGGGGCACGGGGAATGGACTTGCGCACGGCGGCGGCGGCTAACGGCGGCGGCCCTCGGCGGCGGTGCTCGGGAACGGCGGAAAACGGCGGCGGTGCGGCGGAATCGGTGGGGCACCGCCGCCTTTATAGGCGCGGCCAAGGGGGGCTCGGTGCGGGCGCGGGGTGGAAGGAGGGGGTCCGGCTCGGCGCGGCGCGGGCGGTGACACGCGGCGGCGCACGGGGGAGGGCCGGGTACGGCGGGCGAAACGCGGCGGCCGAAGCGCACGGCGCGGGCGGGGTCCGGCGCGGCGTGCGCGCGCGGTGTAGGGGCCGGGCGTGGCTCGGCCGCGTGGCGGCGAGCGCGGTGCGCGGCGCGGCTGGTACGGCGGGCGCATCGCGGCGGGCGCGGGCGGCGCGGGCGCGCGGGGTCCGCGCGGTCGATCGCTTGCGCGGCGCGTGGCGCGCGTGCCCGCGCGGCGCGTGGCGCGCGCGGGGTGGGGCCGAGGCGCGGTTGGCGCGGCGCGGCGCGTGGCGCGCGCGTGCGCGTGCGCGGCGCGCGCGTATGGTCGGGCGACGCGCGGCGCGTGCGCGGCCGGGGCCGGTACGGTGTCGAGCACCTCTAGCGCAATGAACAGTGCATTTTCTCTTTTTCCCGATTTTAAATTCCTATTTTCCATTTCCATTTTTCTCTCTTCTAAAAATTCCAAAAATAAATTCCCCTCATTCAAAATAATTTTTCACCTAATATTTTCAACTTTTCTCCACTTTTATTTTCACATAATATTTTTCATATTTATTTATTTTTAAAAATCCCTTTTTCTTTTCTTTCAAATTTCAATTCCCTTTCCCACATTTTTCCAAAACTTTCCCGGATTTTGAGTACGACTCGGAACTTTATTATTTATTTTGTGTCTTAATTTATCTTTTCCCAACCAAAAATTTTATTTTATATTACTCGAAATGCGTTTTCACAAATCCGCACTTTCCCGATTCCTTTTAAAACCCCGATGCGGCTTTCGCACCACCGTTTTGTCAACTCCGAAAACTCCAAATACACCGAAAAGGGAATTGACCACGACTAAATTTATGCAACCGAGTGGCAAATAAGAAACAACAAACCCGAGAAGAAGCAATAAGCCAAGGTTTTTGAAAGTTCCGATTTTTACGTTCCGATTTCGGTTCTCCGATTTTCAGGATGTTACAAACCTACCCCTAACAATAAATCTCGTCCCCGAGATTTCTTACCGGCTTGAGTAGGTGTGGGTCTTCGTCCTCGGAACTCTTCGCTCTCCCGGTAGCCTCTTCTTTCGTGTGATTGCTCCATTGTACCTTGTACATGCGCCATGATTTGGTCCGTGTCTTCTTTTCTGCCTCGTCTAGTATCTTGATTGGATGCTCCGGGTAAGTAAGATCACTATGGACATGGATGGCTTCTAAAGGAGCTTGCTCTTCTGGTACTCGCAAACATTTCTTCAATTGTGACACGTGGAACACTGGGTGGACATCGAGAGGTTCTCGGGCGGTCCAATTGGTAAGCCACTTCTCCTCTCCTAGCGCTTATCAAGAATGGGCCCACGTATCGTGGTGCGAGTTTCCCTTTGACTTTGAATCTCGAGTTCCCGTAGTGGTGAGACCTTTAGATACACGTAGTCACCTTCTTTAAATTCCAATTCTCTTCGACGGGTGTCCGCGTAGCTCTTTTGTCGTGATTGAGCAGCTTGTAGTCGGTCCCGGATTAGGCGAACCTTTTCCTCAGCCTCCTTGATTATGTCAGGCCCGAATATTGTTCGTTCACCGGTTTCGACCACATTAATGGGGTTCGGCATCGGCGACCAAATAAAGCTTCGTTTGGCGACATCTTCAGACTAGCTTGATAGCTATTGTTGTAGGAGAACTCGGCGTACGGCAAACATTTCTCCCAATCCTTGGTGAAATCTAATGCAGAGCTCTCAGCATATCTTCTAGTACTTGATTCGTCCTTTCGCCGCCCATCGGTCGTGGGTGATAAGCGGACGAAAGCGAGGTGACGCCGAGTGCCTCGTGGACCTTGCTCCAAAATGAGATGTGAATTGGGTACCACGATCCGATATAATCCTCTTTGGTACACCGTGAAGGCATACAATCCTACTCATATATAGTTCCGCTAGCTTGGCGCTGTTGTAGTTAGTTTTCACGGGAATAAATCGCGAGTCTTGTGAGCCGATCTACTATTACCCAAATGGAATCGTAACCGATGCGTCTTAGGTAGTCCTACTATGAAATCCATGCCTATCTCGTCCCATTTCCATTCGGGAATCTTGAGTGGCTGCAGCAAGCGCGGCGTTGATGTTCGGCTTTCACCCTTTGGCACACATCGCACACGGCTACGTATTCGGCTACATCCCTCTTCATATTAGGCCACCGTATTCTCCTTTCAAATCCCTGGTACATTTTCGTGCTTCCGGATGTAACGAATATGCCGATTCGTGGGCTTCCTTTAAGATCAATCCTCTCAAACCGCCTCGTTCGGGCACACGATTCTTTTCTTGTACCACAGATTCCCTTGTCATCTACGAAAACTCCTTAGCGCGTCCGCGGCCATGCGTTCCTTGATTTCCTAGGTTTCCTCATTCCCTTTTGGGCTTCCTCTATTTGAGTTCTCGGTAGGGGTTGGATTTCCAGTGAGTTCACTTCTCCGTGAGGAATCGGGTGCATTGAGTCGAGCCATTTCTTCTTGAAGTTCGCGGCCATACCTCCCAATCCCATGTGGTTGCATTGGGCTTTGCGACTCGCGCATCGGCCACTACATTTGCCTTGCCGGGATGATAGTGGATTCCTAGATCGTAATCCTTGATCAACTCCAGCCATCGCCTCGTCGTAGATTGAGATCAGTGAGTAAAGAAATATTTTAAGCTCTTGTGATCGGTATACACATCACGGTGGTTCCCGATCGATAGTGTCTCCGGATCTTCAATGCGTGTACAACCGCGGCTAATTCCAGTCGTGTGTGGGATAATTCTCTTCGTGGGGTCGTAATCGCCGAGAGGCATACGCTACGACCTTCCCATCTGCATTAACACTCCTCCCAATCCTTGCCGGGATGCATCACAAGTACATCACAAAGTCCTTCCGGTTGTCGGGTAAGGTCAAGATTGGGGCAGTGGTTAACTTTTCTTTTAATTGGTCGAAGGCTTTTTGACACTTCTCATTCCACTCAAACTTCTTTTCCTTCTTCGAAGTTGAGTCATAGGTCGGGCTACGTGGAAAACCCCTCGATAAACCGTCGGTAATAACCGGCCAAGCCCAAGAAACTCCGAACTTCCGTCACGACTTGGGTGCCTTCCATTCCATAACGGCTTCGACCTTGGCGGGGTCTCGCTACTCCTCCGGTTGAAACCACGTGGCCGAGAAAAGCGACTTCCTTGAGCCGAACTCGCATTTGCTGAACTTTGCATACAGTGGTGCTCTCGTAGTTTTTCCAAGTACTAGTCGTAGATGCTCCGCGTGTTCCTCATCGTTCTTGGAGTAGATAAGTATATCGTCGATGAATACCACTACGAATTTGTCCAGGTACTCCATGAATACCTTGTTCATCGGTTCATAAAATATGCCGGGGCATTGGTCAATCCAAAGGACATCACTTGTGAACTCGTATAAGCCGTAACGTGTAGAGAACGCCGTCTTAGGAATATCTCCGGCTCTAATCTTTACGATGGTATCCCGACCGTAGATCAATCTTTGAGAACACTGTGCACCCTTAAGTTGATCGAATAGGTCATCGATCCGGGCAGCGGGTACTTGTTCTTGATAGTTACTTCATTCAGCGATCGGTAGTCCACACACATTCTCATACTCCCATCCTTCTTTTGACGAAGAGTGGGGCTCCCAGGAGAAGAGCGGGCGTACGAATCCCTTCTCTTGTAGTTCTCTTATTTGCTTCTTGAGTTCCTCCAACTCGTTGACCGGCATTCGATAAGGCCTCTTGGATATGGGGGGTACCATGCATTAGATCGATGATAAACTCTATGTCGCGATCCGGGGCATTCCGGGCAATTCCTCGGGAAACACGTCCGGGTATTCTTGTACTACGGCATTCCGCCTAGAGGTAGCATGGTGAACACTCCCGCAGCTTGTTCACATAGCCTTGGGTTTTGATCCATAGTTATGCTCATCGGTGATCCCCAAGGGGTGGATACCGTGACTTCCCTCCGACTGCAGTCTATAATTCCATTATTCTTGGTCAACCAATCCATTCCGAGTATGACATCTATGGTTTGGGGTGATAGCACCATAAGGTTTGAGAGAAACACCACGTCTCTACTCCGTATGGGCACATTAATGCAGGCATGGGGTACGGTTATGTCTCCCCCAGGTGAGTGTACCAACATAGGCCTCTTAAGTGCTACTTGGTGTAGGTGGTGTTGTTTGCTTACTTGGGAAGATATGAATGAATGCGAGGCTCCCGAATCGAATAAAACTTTAGCGGTGTAGAGTTGATAGAGAACATACCCATCAATATGCTCGGTCCTCCCGAGCTTCTTCGCCCGCACATGATTCACCGGCCACGTCGAAACCCGATGGCGGCCTCGTTGGGTAGCGGGGTCCTGAGCGGACCTCGTCTGCCGCAGGGTGGGGTTCCTCGGACGGGCGTTGCATTGGCGCCGGTGCGCACGGGGTGTTGCGTGGTTTTGGGCAGCTATTGGAGTAGTGCCCGAATTCTCCGCAATTGAAGCAGCTCACATTCCTTCTTCCTGGAGCGGCTAGGGTTGGTGTGGGTGTACGAAGCTGAGGTGTAGCTGACCTGTTGATATGGTCGGAAGCGGGAGAACGTCCGGTTGCCGGGACGTTTGGCTTCCATCCAGACGGGGTGGCTCCCTTGGGGCGTTGTGGCGTTCCCTGAAATGGGCGAGCCATAGCGAGCCTCCTCTTGCGGTTATTGTCTACCACCTTTTGGTCATGCTCAAGCCGGACGACCTTGTTGATGAGGCTTTGGAAACTGGTGTGATCCTGCCCGATCATTGGTCCCCTCAGTTCGTCATTTAGTCCCTCAATGAATTTGTCTATCTTTTCTTCCTCGTCGGCCAGGTCACTGGTGGCGTAACGGGCAAGCTGGGTGAACTTGTTCAGATATTCTTGTACTGAGGTGTTCCCTTGACGCATCTGCGGAACTCGTTTTTCTTCATCCTCATAAGCGCAGTGGCACGAAATTCTCACGGAACGCAGCCGTGAATTCCTCCCATGTTGGTTCGCCGGCGTCTTCGGCTCGTGTTTCCTTGTAGGTATCCCACCAGTCACTTGCGGGACCCTCCAGCTGGTTAGTAGCGAAGACAACTCTATCAGCTTCTCGGACTCTGACGAGGGTTAGCTTCTTCTCTATCACTCTTAGCCAATCTTCGCGTCCATAGGTTCTTCGGCGTGGAAAAAGTGGGTGGCTTAGCTCTCATGAATTCTCCCGGACTCGATCCTCCTCGACCTCCTTGATTATTAGCAATCGCTTGGAGTAGCCGGGTCGCAAAGCCATGACCTCCGCCGGGGTGGAGGGGTTAGGTTCGCGGGTTCTCGTTGGTTTCTGCGGCTCTGCGGCGATATGCCATCCGAAGAAGGTAGATGAATTAAGAGATCGGACTAGTTTAGGTTATAGTTCCCGGGGGATTTTTCTTCAAGTTCTTTTGAATGATCTTTAAACAACGAGACGAGTGAAATAATAATAAGCTTACGAATTAAGACACCGCAAAGCGATGCTCGGAGTTCATCATATTACATAAGGGGTACACGACGTACACACACACAGTCCTTCATGCCAGGATAGCAACAATAGTTATATCGTCCAACTACATCAACTAATTAAGGGGATTAGGGAGTGGTTCGTGCCGCCGAGCCGGGAAGGTCCTCCCGCCTAGTCATCCAACCATCCGCAAGAGCCGGCACCGGAAGTGGGTGGTCCGCTGCTGAAGCAAACCGAAGTCCCCACGGCTCGGAGGTGGTGGCCTCGAGTCACGCCGAATCTTCCGACTCGGTGGCCGCGTACTCTTGCGAGCGGTGCGGCGGGTGAGGGGCCTCCCGTGTGAGTCGGGCGACGAGGGGAGCTTCCTCCTCCATTGGGTCGGTGTCGCTAGACTCCCATTTGATCTCCATGGGCTCGCCTCGGACTCCGTGTCGGTGTAGATCGGATGGGGTTACCCTCTCCCGATCCCGGCTCGGAGGGTCGGTACGGAGCTCGGGGTGGGTCCCATGGATGCGGCGCAGATGGTGTCCACAGTACGGTGCAGCTCGTGCTCAACATAAAGCTTGCTCCATCATGGCTTAAAAGGTATCCAAGCATGCTGGAGTCATAAGGTAATAATGGTCGGGCACGGGCGGAGGTGATGGCACAAGCTCGGTGGAAGTACCTGCAGCGTAGACAGGATGAGTGTGCAACTGCTCCTCCAGCTGGTTGATTTGCTGCTTGCTCTTCCTGAGCTGCTCTTCCAGCTCTACCAGAGCTTCCCCTCGGGCCATGTAGCGGTCCGAGAGTTGCTCATATCTTGGGCACCATTGGCTGCGGTGAGTCGCGGCATGTTTATCTGGTCTCCACGGCCTTGGTGGCTCTCGACCGAGATCATTGAGGCGTGTGCTGGTCGTTGATCTCGAGCGGGGCCTCCTCGTAACAGTCGTCTGCTGTCTCCGCCCAACGTGATAGACGCGTGACCATCGGGTTGTAGCAGCAGGGGGTAGCCTCCACGGTGCAGACCGGGTTGCCCTCTTCGCGGTAAGGATGATGCACGAACTCCGTCACCGTGAGTTCGGCACGATGGATCGCATTAAGGCGAAGGAAGGCTTCGCGAGCTGCATCCTGAATAGCTGCTTCTGCTAGGTCCCGGTGGTAGCGAGTGTGGAAGCGGAAGGACGTCTCACTTCCCATGCGGGCTTCTATGGATACAGTTGCCTCCCAGCTGGATACACTTCGGAGCCATGCCTTTTGGTGTGATAGGTGGGTGGTTCCGGGTACCTCAAACACCATAGTAGGGACTGGAGTTGTACCACAAACCCTTCGTCTCGCGGAATAGTGACTTCCCGGTTCCGTCGTGGTTTGACATCGCTTTTATAGGCAACTTAGGGTTAGCGGGAGAGAGCTATCATAATCATTTGGTAAAAAGAAATACAGATGTAGAAAAGATATATTTGCATTTTCGGAAATAATAGTTTAAAACTGATCCTATTGTAGGGATATTTCCCTTTAGCCATCTAGTTAGGGGTAGGGCGCCATTTGGTCTTAGCCTACGGTCGCATGGCTCACGATACGCTCTGTGGACCCCGTTTTTGAGACGGGAATCTTTCGTGTTCATAGTACCATTTCCTGGATCGAGTAGTTGGTACCCACGAATACGATCTTGGATAATCAAGTGCACATGCACGAATAGTCTTACAATACCATTATTAATAGGCCCGAAGGCATTGTTCATCCACAGGACCTTATGGTCCGAATACAACATAAAAAGAATTTAGATAAGGCGGCGGAAAGAGGCGCGGCTCGTCAATTGCCACAGGCAACGACCGGGGCTAAGGTCTAGTATGCGCCGTCAGTTCCTTCGCCCTCCGGGTAGTACGCGTAGGGGTCTTCTGGCTCTTCATTTCCTTCAGCTGGAGGTTTGTGCGTATAGCAAGGGTGAGTACCAACCGTACTCAGCAGGCCAACACAGAATTGATGCATATGATAGGGTTATTCAAAGAACATGGCTAGAGTTATTTTTGCGTAAAGCCAGTTTTCACAATTCTTTTCACAAGCCTATCGACTAGCCAAATCAAGTTTTAATTTCATAATTCATTAACCCGGCGACGGTTCTGTCTACCATCCATCGTGATTCCAAGGATGGCTTCCCGCCTCCGGTTCGTCATGATTTTCTGGGGAGTCCACCCCTTCTCGCATTCTCGAGAAGTTGATCCACCAGCGAATGAAACCATCATGCATACCCATCCCAGCAGTTTTAAGTTTAAAAATCTAGCCAAGCGAAAGTCTTGTCACGATGCTCAATATCCGCGAGCACGGCTATTCGAATAGATTGATTCACTCACACTGCGGTGGATGTACAGTTTACCCGTACTCGCGACAGCCCAACAAATGAGCCTACGCCTCAACACATGAGACGGTCACGGCAAAGCCTTTCGATAACCTTGCTTTGGGCGTACCCGCTCCATGAACTTAAGCCCTCATGCACTCTAGCCGTCCTTTTCTAGCGGTGAGAGGAGTTCGCGCACCGGGGTAAGGGAAGTCTTTCCAAATCTTTAAGTTTAATTAACATCAGTTTAATCCCACCATTCATAACAAAGGCCGCAGCCTCATTCTCATCCCATAACCACCTCATAGAGAACCATCTATGCAAGGATACCGCCTCCGCTCGGCTATATAATCAGCTAGGTCTATACCCATTCGAGAAGTACGGTTGTGCGGCTCGTTTCCGGCTATCTCATGGCTCGGTCCTTAATTGACCGGGGTCGGCACTTGCCTTTTCCGGAATCCACCCAAATCATCCGGCCGCCCAGTCTAAAACATTTGTATAGTTCTTTCAATTTTCATCAAAACGTAGTTTATCATTCTCGTGGCCATGTGGCGCTCATGTCTCCACATGCCGTATCTCAACTACCTTCCCTAAGGTAGTTGCCCAAGCACAAAGCTTTTTCATAAAGTCATGAGTATGCATAAATCTAAGTATAGCATGGCTAAGCAGTTTACCGAAGTTATTCTTCGGTTGTTTGTATCACATCGCGAGTTACAAGGAGTAATTCTAAAGGTAATCAATAGCAAGGTATGGCATAGCAAGTGTAGGTAATTCTGTAAAGCATGCATGTTTAGAGTTTAAAATAACATCATTTCGCAATTGGGATCGATATGTTCAAAGGGTGTGAAGACTTGCCTTGCTCGCACACTTGAGGGGTGGGATCTTCGGCGGTGTCGATGCCGGTTTCTTCAGCGCTACCCGTACGTGCGAAAAATCAATTGAATTCAGTTAGAATTCAACAAAACACCGAGAGATCGAAAAGAACCACAAAAGCCATGAAAACAACTCCAAAAGTTTTGCCGAAAATTCTACTCGAGTTAGAACAAGGGTTGCGAGGAAAATCCGGGTTTTGGAATCGAGCCGATGACCTAGGGTTTTCGCAAAGTCGGCGATCGCAATTAAATTTGGAAGTTACGTTTGAAAATATCAGCGAAGAAAATTCGTGCTCGAAATTTGAGGGTTTGAGCACAAAAGCGAAACCTATTTCGATGGCGGGAAAGAATTAAACGGAATCCGGATTGAAAAACGATGCGAAATGAAATTCCGGAAAACGTCCGATTCCGATTTTTCAAACTTTGCACGAGAAAATATGCGAGAAAATAATTTATTTTTGCCCAAAATTTTACTCAAGTCATCCCAAAATATTTTCCAAATTTTCCAAAATTTTTCCAAAATTTTTCCCTATTTTTCTTTTTCTTTTTTTTTCTTTTCTTTTTCTTTTTCCCAGTAGCACTATTCATTGCCGGCAAGGTGTTCGACCGGGACTTCAAAACGAGGCGGCGGCGGAGGAACAAGGGCGGCGCAAAGGGGGCTTACCGGCGACGGCGGCTCGGGGAGGAGCAAGGGGGCACGGGAATGGACTTGCGCACGGCGGCGACGGCTAACGGCGGCGGCCCTCGGCGGCGGTGCTCGGGAACGGCGGAAAAACGGCGGCGGTGCGGCGGAATCGGCGGGCACCGCCCCTTTTATAGGCGCGGCCAAGGGGGGCTCGGTGCGGGCGCGGGGTGGAAGGAGGGGGGTCCGGCTCGGCGCGGCGCGAGCGGTGACACGCGGCGGCGCACGGGGAGGGCCGGTACGGCGGGCGAAACGCGGCGGCGAAGCGCACGGTGCGGGCGGGGTCCGGCGCGGCGTGCGCGCGCGGTGTAGGGGCCGGGCGTGGCTCGGCCGCGTGGCGCGGCGCGCGCGCGGCGCGCGGGGGTCCGGCGCGGTCGATCGCTTGCGCGGCGCGTGCGCGCGCGGGCTCGTGGCGCGCGGGTAGGGGCCGAGGCGCGGTTGGGCGTGGCGCGGCGCGTGGCGCGCGCATGCGCGGCGCGCGTACTGGTCGGCGACGCGCGGCGCGCGGCGCGGGCGGTACGGTGTCGAGCACCTCTAGCGCAATGAACAGTGCATTTTCTCTTTTTCCCGATTTTAAATTCCTATTTTCCATTTCCATTTTTTCTCTCTTCTAAAAATTCCAAAAATAAATTCCCCTCATTCAAAATAATTTTTCACCTAATATTTTCAACTTTTCTCCACTTTTATTTTCCCATAATATTTTTCATATTTATTTATTTTTAAAAATCCCTTTTTCTTTTCTTTCAAATTTCAATTCCCTTTCCCACATTTTTCCAAAACTTTCCCGGATTTCGAGTACGACTCGGAACTTTATTATTTATTTTGTGTCTTAATTTATCTTTTCTCAACCAAAAATTTTATTTTATATTACTCGAAATGCGTTTTCACAAATCCGCACTTTCCCCCGGATTCCTTTTTAAAACCCTGATGCGGCTTTCGCACCACCGTTTTGTCAACTCCAAAAACTCCAAATACACCGAAAAGGGAATTGACCACGACTAAATTTATGCAACGAGTGGCAAATAAGAAACAACAAACCCGAGAAGAAGCAATAAGCCAAGGTTTTTGAAAGTTCCGATTTTTACGTTCCAATTTCGGTTCTCCGATTTTCGGGATGTTACAATTATGGAAGTGCATGGCAAGGCCAAGTTTATTGAGGAGTCAATCAACAGACAGATAATCCAATACGGTTCGAGTGAATGGTTAAGCTATTGAAGGGATGACATACACATCTTGCCTATAGCTTAATTGGTATCGTGAGGCAAAGGGATTTGTGTACACATTACAGGTTCAGAGTCGATATTGTATTTTCTTATATACTATGGTGTCAATGTGGGCTGCTAGGTGCCGCTCTTGACAGATCGGCTCAGTTGGACTCGAGCCGATGGTCGGCTGAGTTGGACTCGAGCCAATGATCGGCTGAGCTCGACTCGGGCCGAAACCAAGTATACCTGAACCTACAGGGTCGCACGTGTCATGCCCAGAAATTTAGACCCGAATTTTCGAAGCTATATGTGTATAAAAATCCCTATCTAGGACCAGCCAGGGTACACATACGACAATTGTTGACATTACAGTTCCACGTCTTAGAAACAATACAAAAAGATTACAAAAGAGCAGCAGAAAAAGAAAAAGGGCCTAAGCCTAAGCTTGACGTTGGCCACGCGGCTTTGACCACTCCACACACAGCTTCCAGAGTGTAGGACAAGCCTACTCCACTTCGTCTTCGTCTTCAACCTCTGGCTCGGGTTCTGGTGAAGGGGCAAGGGTGAGTACTTCCACGTACTCAGCAAGTCACGCCGGAAGGGGAGAGGAATGAATGCAGGGAAGACAAGGGTTTGGCTAGGGTTTGCTTTAGCGCAAACGGCAGGGGTTTTTCCAAACAGTACAGATTTTGAACATAGTCAAAACAACAGTAATTAGAGTAATTAAAGCATTTTGAATCCAACACTATCCAACGTTATCCCTACGTTGGGACAGACCCAAACCATCCACCTATACTAGTCATGTTCCAAAACTTAGGGTGTAAAAGTGTGAGACTAATCACGGAGAGCTCGGTCGATTGCCCCATTACCGCGGGCACGGCTATTCGAATAGATTTACTCTGATCAGAGTTGTACAACTGTACCGACAAGACACAACCCCACAACACGGTCTCCCGTGCGTCGGAATAGCACCGTGGTACCCCGGAAAGGGAACTATGATAGGACCTTTCGTATAACCCCCCACTAACCAAGTGAACCCCACCAAGGTTTCGCCCCCACTCCCAGACCCTGGGAGTGGGCAGCCCCCCCGAGTGCCTCGGTGAATGCGGCAGCCTAGCAACCCTTATACCGGGGCCGACTGAAACTCCATCCCGCTCACCCTTGCCGATGGGTCCGTCAGCTAGGAAGGCTACACTATGGGACCTACCTTACCCATTTGGCTTGTGGTTTGCACGGTCATTCTCCCGAGGGGTCCCGTGAACCGGTCCTTAATTGCTATGGGCGTCGCTAGCCAAAACCATAGCGCCCACAGCCCACCATTTGTCATATTTTAGTTGCTATGGGCGTCGCTAGCCAAAACCATAGCGCCCACAGCCCACCATTTGTCATATTTTAGTTATTAGTCTGGTTCACCTGAATCTATAATCATTAATCCTCCGAACGAAGTCCGGGAGAGATAAATTAAGTGAGAAATGACCCAATTTGTGAGCTAGTGAGTCTAAGCCAGGCTAAGCATAACCTAGTCCTGAATCTAATCATATTATTTATCCAAGTTTGATCAAAGGGTTTGGGGTGTCAAACCTAAGGCATAAACTAAGCATAAGGTGTACTATTTCCCATGAAATGACAATATAATATACATGCAATTTCATAGAATAAAACAGGTGTTTTAGCAAAATGGGAGCAATATGATCAATAATGTGGTATGACTTGCCTTGCTCTTCGGCTTGGGGGACTTCCGCGACGACTTCAAAGTAAACCGGGACGGAGGGACTACCGGGATCTACACGCCAAACAAGCACTTCAACAAAACAGGCTAAAAAGCTATTAAAACAGGGAACAAAACCATTTTTAATGGATTCTTGGCATTTTTATGAATTTAATGAAATTTGAATGGGCTAAAACGGAGGTCGGATTGAAAAGATATGATTTTTAGAAGTTTTCTGGGTTTTTTTACTAAAACAGAAAAATCCTTAATAATTTATTGCGCAATAAACCCCGGGGGAGGCATCAGCGGCTAGGGCTGACGCCAGCGGCCCACGGGAGTGCCGGTCCACGGCCGGACCGAGCGGTGCACCACGTGGCGCACACGTGGTGCCGAGGTGGCCACCACGTGGCTTGCGACGTGGGCGAGCGAGGACGGACGGTGTCGATCGGATGGAGCCGATCGGACGGCTGAGAAGAAAGGGTGCGGGCGCGATCGGCCGGCGGCGGCGGTGTGACGCGGGTTACGTGCGAGAGGAACCGCGTGTTCTCGCGCCCGGCGCTGCGGGTTCGGTCCGAGGGGAACAAGAAGAGTGGCTCACCGCGGGGTCACCGGAGTTGAGGGAGACGGCAGCGACAGCGGCGATGGAGACGGCGGGAGCTCGCGGGGAAGGATGGCCGAGGCGGCGCGGGTGCCGAGAAGAAGGAAGGAGACGACGGGAGCTCGCGGGGCAGCGCGGGACGTCGGGATGACACGGCTGAAGTCCGTCGGCGGGTTCCAAAAAAAGGGCGCACGGCGCGGGGACGACGGAGAGAGAGAGAGGCTTGAGTGGAGGTGTGAGGAGCTCGGGGAGGGTGAGGGGGTGCTTAAATAGGGAATGGGGAGGTCGACGGCGACCTGATAAGGGCGTAATTGCTCGCCGGCGCAATTTTTGGGGGAATAATGGCTGGCGGTTAAATCCAGCCATTAAGGGGCGCGGGAGAAGCGGCTGGGGCGATTGAAAGCGGCGGGAGAGGCAGGGGAGTTAGGGCAATGCCTTTAGGGCGCGCGGGAGAGGCGGACGGCCGGGATCCGCGCGGGGCAGAGGCGGCTTCAATGGCGGCGGGGCGGCCGGAGGTAGGGGACGGGGCTGACAGGTGGACCCCACCTGCCAATGTCCCGGAAAGAAGGGGAAGGCGAACTGGACTTATTCACGGCGTAAGAGGCTCGCGGGCCGTGGCCCTTCGGCCGACCCACGAAGGAGAGAGGGGCGCGGGCGAAATTGGCTGGAGCCGATGGCCCACGGCCGAAAAGAGCGGGAAACGTACGGGAGGAGAGAGAAAAGAAAAACCCGGGATTTATTTATTCCAATTTTGATTTTAATTGGTTAAAAATTATTTCTTGTGCTCTGAAAATTCCACTAAAAATCTTGTTAGTGTATTTTGACATGTAGAATTTAAGAAAAATCCCACCATGCCATTTCCATTTAGCATTTGGCTTTTAAAATTATTTATTCTCTCCAGTTAATTCCAACAATTTTCTTTTACGATTTTTCCTTTGGATTTTTAAAAGGGGAAAACACCTCAGGGTGTTACAAACCTACCCCCCTTAAACAAAATCTCGACCCCGAGATTCGGAGGTACTGACGAACAGATAGGGATGAGCGGCCTTTAGCTCATCTTCCCTCTCCCAGGTTGCTTCTTCTTCGGAGTGATGAGCCCATTGAACTTGGCAGAACCTGATAACCTTGTTCTGGGTCCTCCGTTCACTGGTTTCGAGTATCCGTGCTGGTTTCTCTATGTAAGTCAGATCTTCCTGGATTTCGATCTGATCTGGACTGGCTTGTTCTTCTGGAACTCTCAAACACTTCTTGAGTTGGGAGACGTGGAAAACGTTGTGGATTCCCGCCATGGTGGGTGGCAGTTCGAGTTGGTATGCCACTTCACCTCGTCGCTCTTGTATCCGATATGGTCCCACATAGCGTGGTGCCAACTTGCCTTTGGTTTGGAATCGGTGCACTCCCCGAAGTGGGGTGACACGAAGATATACATAGTCTCCCACTTTGAAAACTAGCTCTCTGCTTGTCTGCATAACTCTTTTGACGAGAATGTGCAACTTTCAGCCTTTCTCTCATGATTCTGACTTTCTCTTCGGCATCACTTAACACTTCAGTCCCGAACAGTTGACGTTCGCCGGTCTGATCCCAGAAAAGCAGGGTTCGACACTTTCATCCATAAAGTGCTTCGAAAGGTGTCATCTGTAAACTGGCCTGATAACTATTGTTATAAGAGAATTCTGCATATGGCAGGCTCTTATCCCAAGCTCCTCCAAAATCCAGAGCACAAGCTCGCAGCATATCTTCCAAAACCTGGTTTACATGTTCCGTCTAACCATCGGTTTGCCGGTGATAGGCCATGCTAAAATTCAACCGGGTGCCAAGTTCCTCTTGTAGTTTTTGCCAAAACTTGGAGGTGAACTGGCTACCACGATCAGATACTATCTTCTTGGGTACACCATGAAGACAGACAATCTTTGCAAGGTACAATTCTGCTAACCTTCTGCCCATATAGGTGGTAAGCACTGGGATAAAATGAGCCACTTTAGTGAGGCGATCGATTATAACCTAGATAGAATCGTGTCCTGATGATGTCCGGGGTAAACCGGTGATGAAATCCATCCCGATTTCCTCCCACTTCCATTCCGGGATTTGAAGTGGCTGTAATAATCCAGCAGGCCTCTGGTGTTCTGCCTTTACTCGCTGGCATACGTCGCATAGTGCCACGAACTCTGCTATTTCTCTTTTCATGCTAACCCACCAGAATTTCTCCTTAAGATCCTAGTACATTTTGGTACTTCCCGGATGGATAGAGTACTGACTCTGATGTGCTTCAGTAAGGATTAACTTTTTCAATTCCTTATCTTCTGGCACACATATCCTGTTGCCCATCCATATGGTTTCATGTTTGTCTTCTGTGAAGTCACGAGCTTTTCCCACTCTCATATTCTTCTTAAGCACAACTATGTCCGGATCCAAGACTTGAGCTATGCGAATTTGATCTAAGAGTGTGGGTTGGGCCTCAAGAGCGGCCACAAATCCGGGTTCAACAATTCCCAGGTTTAGGCGCTCTAGATCTTGTAGTAACTGTTCACATCTCCCTTCTACGTGAATAGAGTTGCGTAACTCTTTTGGCTCGGGGCATCGGCTACCACTTTAGCTTTTGGGATGGTAGTGTATACGAGATCATAATCCTTGATCAACTCCAACCATCGTCGCTGACGGAGGTTCAAATCCGGTTGGGTGAAAATGTATTTCAGGCTCTTATGATCCGTATATATTTCACAGCGATTACCGACGAGGTAATGTCGCCATATTTTCAGAGCATGAACTACTGTCGCTAGTTCCATGTCATGTGTTGGGTAGTTAGACTCATGAGGTCTCAACTGACGAGAAGCATACGCGACCACCTTTCCATCTTGCATCAACACACAGCCTAACCCTTGGTGAGATGCGTCACAATAGACTTGGAAATCCTTGGTTTGATCTGGCAAGATCAATACGGGCGCGGACACCAGTTTTTTTCTTGAGTGTTTCAAAACTCTGACTGCGCTCGGCAGTCCATATAAACTTTTCATCCTTCTTTAACAACTGCGTCAAAGGCTTGGCAATTCTGGAGAAGTTTTCGATGAACCGACGGTAATAACCCGCAAGTCCTAGAAAACTTCTGACTTGGGTGACAGTTTTAGGTGGAGTCCATTTGGTTACTGCCTCCACATTGGAAGGGTCCACTGCGACTCCTTGGGCATTCACGATATGGCCGAGGAATTGCACTTCCTTCAACCAGAAAGCACATTTGCTAAACTTAGCATAGAGCTGGTGGTCTCTTAACTTTTCAAGTACCAATCAGAGATGGTGCTCATGTTCCTCTTCCGACTGCGAATAGATCAGGATGTTGTCGATGAACACCACGACGAACTTGTCTAGGAATTCCATGAACACTTTGTTCATCAAATTCATGAAAAAGGCTGGGGCGTTTGTAAGTCCGAAGGACATGACCGTGCACTCATACAAACCGTACCGAGTGATGAAGGCGGTCTTGGAAATATCTTCTTCTCAAATTCTTAGCTGGTGATAGCCTGACCGCAGGTCTACTTTTGAGAACACCTTTGCTCCTTTTAATTGATCGAACAGGTCGTCAATCCTAGGAAGAGGGTATTTATTCTTAATAGTGACCTCGTTTAGTGTGCGATAGTCAACGCACATCCTTTTGGTCTTATCCTTTTTCTCCACAAAAATGACTGGCGCATCCCAGGGCGATGTGCTCGGGCGGATATAACCTTTCTATAACTGTTTATCTACTAGTTTCTTGACCTCTGCTAACTCATTGGCTCCCATCCTATAGGGCCTCTTATGGATCGGAGCAGTGCTAGGGACTAGGTCAATCCGAAACTCTATTTCTCTTTGAGGTGGCATTGTGGTTAGATCTTCTGGGAAGACTTCCGGGTACTCACAAACCATAGGAATATTTTCTAACTTCGCCTGATCCTTTCCTTTCTCTTCGGGCTTCTCCTTAGTCGAGATCCAATTCAGACTTGCCACTACCCTCAGTGGTTTAGGGGAGCGGTAAATCACTTTCTTCCCTTCGTCATTGGTCAAGAAGATAGTGCGGCTTGCGCAATCGATCAGACCTTTATGACGGGTCAACCAGTCCATCCCAAGGATGACATCCAGGCCTTTTGATTCTAGAAGGATAAGATTGGCTAGAAAGGGGAATCCTTGGATTTTATTGCCACTGAAGGGCAAAATTGGGCAGTGTTCAAATGGTTCCCGGGAGTTTGGACCCGCATGGGTATCTTATGTTTTAACACCGACATCCCATGTTTTCCCACAAATGCTTTTGATATGAAAGAATGTGTCGCACCCGAATCAAACAGGACTGATGCATTAAAGGAGTTCACAGGGAACATACCCAGTATGACATCCGCTGCGTCCTGTGCCTCCTTTGCTAAAGCATGATTCACTCTTGCTTGGATGAACCTGGGCGTGCGTTTTGGCCTTGGACACTTGTCTGCGAAATGCCCAGGTTCTCCGCAACTGAAACATTTGCCCGGTTTAAATCCCGAGTCCTTCTTTGGTGGCATTGTCCTGGACTGTGGTGGCGGCTGCGCTATTGGCTAATGCGGGGCCGGATTCCGCTGCGGCTGTCCAGGACGGCTTCCATTGGATTGGAAATTCCCGGGATGGTACAGGCGATGCTGATGAATGATCATAGTGGTAGGTCCACTCTGACCACCCGGAGTGAAACGCGGCCGCTGGGAATTCCCTTGCTGAGGTTGTGGCCTAAACTGGGTAACCTTCCATTTTCTGAGCATTTTATTGCGTTGGTCTTCTTGACGGATGGCTTTGTCGACCAACTTCTCAAAGTCGACGTATTGACCGGAGATGAGTTTTTCGTTAACTCATCGTCCGGCCTGCCAAGAACTTTTCTTGACGCTCGGCGTCGCATATGTATGTCCTTTGGAGCATATCGAGCTAAGCGATTAAACTCGTGCAGATACTCGGTGACGGTTCGCGTGCCTTGCTCCAAGGATCTGAACTCCCTCTTTTTCTGAGCTACTATCCCTCCGGGATGTGAGCCTTCGATTGGTGGCAAAACTCGCCCAAGTAAGCTGCGGGTGCGTCCGCCCGACGGGTGACCAAGAAGTTGTCCCACCAGCCGAGGCGGGGCCTTGGAGTTGGTGGGTGGTGAAAGACACCCTCTCCTGGTCCGTGCACTGGAGAAGGTCTAACTTCTTTTCTATGGCTATGATCCAGTCATTAGCCTCCATGGGGTTGGTGGTGCTGGAGAAAGTTGGGGGTCGGACTCGAAGGAATTCTGACAGTTTGTTTTGTGGGGGAGGTGGTGGTGCGAAATGGTCGTGCTGATGCTGGTTCTGCTGCTGAAACTGTTGCATCATTTGCAACTGCATCTGCTGATGCTGCTGTTGCATCTGCTGCATCATTGCAGCCATCATCTGGGTCTGGTTGGCTAGAACTTGTGCCAAAGTAATGTTCTCAGGTGGAGGAGGTGGGTTGTTGGCATTAGCACGGGTGTTGTTCTCAGCTGACTTGGTGCTGTTTCTGCCATTCCTGGTGTTCACCATCTGAAGAAGCGGAACAAATAAGGCGGGGAGAAGGAGTAAAACAGATTGGACAGAGAAGTTGATCTTTATTACTTGTTTTGATCTGTTCTTTACTGAAAACACTTAAAACACACCCAACATCCTTAATTGGACAACCCATACCCACACTTTACAGGTTGACCACTACCCCCACACAGCACTCCTAACACACAGCAACTAAGCAAACAGAAAAACTAGGAAAACGGGAAACTACGGGTGGCGACGCTCAAAGGGTCGGAACGGCTTCCACAGTCGGAGGAGTCGAAACCACTTCCAAGGGAGTTCTCGTCTTCCTTTTCCTTCGAGCGGCTTCGAGAGCTTGCTAACTCGTCTTTCCGTCCGGGGCTCTTGGACCTGCCGCTCCTACTGGACACCGAGATCCATCCATCCTCCTCCGCTTGGGGCAGGGACCAGAGCAAGAGCAGGACCTGGCACTGGGACGGGGACTGGGGAAGGTGGCGGTGCAGGAGGTGGAACCCTGGGCGCCAACTGCATCCGCACCGGAGCCTTGGTGTTCTTCCGCGGCGTGATCCTTATCCGAAGGATGTTGGGAGGTGGAAGTCCCTTCAGACTGGCGATCTGTCTCTTGAGACGATCCACCTCATCCTTCAAACTCTTGATCCTTAAGATCTTCTGGTCATTTAGAGCCTTTGCCGCTAGGTGGAGATCTCCATGCATCCTATCCAGCCCTTCAATCACCGTCCTCATGTGAGAGAAGGTGGTGTCGTTCTCCCCTTCAGCAGATTGGAAGGTGTTGATTGTTGATGAAGTTCCACGCCGAGGATGGTACCGGTAGGCAGAGTGGCGGAGATGGTAATCATGCATCTCCCTCATCCGAGCCAGCATTAGATAAGCCGCCTCTTGGCAGGCATGCTCATCTGTTCCTCCTGACGCAGTGACCACCATGTTCGGGATGTTGGTGCCGACGAACCTTTGCACTTCCAAGCGGACTTGGTGAGGCAACTCACTGCCGAATGGTGAGACGACAGTGTACTCAGGTGCATCCGGATAGCCCACTGCCAAGGCCATTCTTGTCAGCTCCGCGACGAAACCCTTCAAACCCTAATCATTGTGGGTGACTGGACGGCCTGCCATCTAGAGAAGACAAGGTAGGGGATCAATGCATGCTGAAACCCAAGTTAGACAAACGATAAAGGACTCAAGTAAAGTAAACGAGAAAAAGAGGGTTTTTGAGAAACATTTTGAGAAACGATAAAGGGCTAAGTAAAAATTCTAAGGACATCCCCTAGATGATGTTGAAAAATAGATGCTTAGTTATAATATAAAATTGGCGACCATTCCCTCCTATCTCGACTTAAGACTTTGACCCC
This sequence comes from Oryza australiensis, assembly GCA_019925245.2. Classification (NCBI taxonomy): domain Eukaryota; kingdom Viridiplantae; phylum Streptophyta; class Magnoliopsida; order Poales; family Poaceae; genus Oryza; species Oryza australiensis. The sequence goes on from JAIFGZ020000436.1 coordinate 4,529,412, forward strand.
TTAGAAAATCCCAACTTGGCGGCTGAACAAGAGATCAAATGATTTTTTTTCAAGTTTTAACTCCAAAATCCTATCACTTAGACTTGACCGAGTTTTCAAAAGGTTTTGAGAGAGATTTAAAATTTTTCCCAATCCCGAGGAAATAAGACCCATTTTCCCAAAACTATTTTCAAAAGCCAGGGTTTATGCATATGAAAGGATTTAGAAGGCTACTAGGGTTTTTTAGTTTGGCTTTTCCTGCGGTCTGGAACCTGGCTCTAATACCAACTTGTCACGCCCATAAATTCAGATCCGAATTTTTGAAGCTATATGTGTATAAAAATCCCTGTCCAGGACCAGCTAGGGTACACATATGACAATTGTTGATATTACAGTTCCACGTCTTAGAAACAATACGAAAAGATTACAAAAGAGCAGCAGAAAAAGAAAAAGGGCCTAAGCCTAAGCTTGACGCTGGCCACGCGGCTTTGTCCACTCCACAGGCAGCTTCCAGAGTGTAGGACAAGCCTACTCTACTTCGTCTTCGTCTTCAACCTCTGCCTCGGGTTCTGGTGAAGCGAAAAGGGTGAGTACTTCCACGTACTCAGCAAGTCACGCCGGAAGGGGAGATGAATGAATGCAGGGAAGACAAGGGTTTGGCTAGGGTTTGCTTTAGCGCAAACGGCAGGGGTTTTTCCAAACAATATAGATTTTGAACACAGTCAAAACAACAGTAATTAGAGTAATTAAAGCATTTGAAATCCAACACTGTCCAACGTTATCCCCACATTGGGACAGGCCCAAACCATCCACCTATACTAGTCATGTTCCAAAACTTAGGGTGTAAAAGTGTGAGATTAATCACAGAGAGCTCGGTCGATTGCCTCATTACCGCGGGCACGGCTATTCGAATAGATTTACTCTGATCAGAGGTGTACAACTGTATCCACAAGACACAGCCCCACAACACGGTCTCCCGTGCGCCGGAATACCACCACGATACCTCGGAAATGGAACCGTGATAGGACCTTTCATATAACCCCCACTAACCAAGCGAACCCCACCAAGGTTTCGCCCCACTCCGGACCACAGGAGTGGGCAGCCCAGTGCCTCGGTGAATCCGCAGCCCAGCAACCCTTATACCGGGCCGATGAAACTCCATCCCGCTCACCCTTGCCGATGGGTTCTTCAGCTAGGAGAGGCTACACTACGGGACCTACCTTACCCATTTGGCTTGTGGTTTGCACGGTCATTCTCCCGAGGGGTCCCGTGAACCGGTCCTTAATTGCTATGGGCACCTCTAGCCAAAACCATAGCGCCCACAACCCACCATTTATCATATTTTAGTTATTAGTCTGGTTCACCTGAATCTATAATCATTAATCCTCCGAACAGAAGTCCAGGAGAGATAAATTAAGTGAGAAATGACCCAATTTGTGAGCTAGTGAGTCTAAGCCAGGCTAAGCATAACCTAGTTCTGAATCTAATCATGTTATTTACCCAAGTTTGATAAAAGGGTTTGGGGTGTCAAACCTAAGTCATATACTAAGCATAAGGTGTACTATTTTCCATGAAATGACAAAAAAATACATGCAATTTCATAGAATAAAATAGGTGTTTTAGCAAAATGAGAGCAATATGATCAATAATATGGTATGACTTGCCTTGCTCTTCGGCTTGGGGGACTTTCGTGATGACTTCAAAGTAAACCGGGACGGAGGGACTACCGGGATCTACACGCCAAATAAGCACTTCAACAAAACAGGCTAAAAAGCTACTAAAACAGGGAACAAAACCTTTTTAATGGATTCTTGGCATTTTTATGAATTTAATGAAATTTGAATGGGCTAAAACAGAGGTCGGATTGAAAAGATATGATTTTTAGAAGTTTACAGGGTTTTTTTACTAAAACAGAAAAATCCTTAATAATTTATTGCGCAATAAACCCTGGGGGTGGCGTCAGCGGCTAGGGATGACGTCAGCGGCCCACGGGAGTGCCGGTCCACGGTGGACCGGGTCCACGGCCGGACCCGGACCGAGCGGTGCACCATGTGGCGCACACGTGGTGCCGAGGTGGTCACCACGTGGCTTGCCATGTGGGCGAGCGAGGACGGACGGTGCCGATCGAACGGAGCCGATCGGACGGGCCGAGAAGAAAGGGCGCTGGCGCGATCGGCGCGGCGGTGGCGGTGGCGGAGACCGGCCGGTGCCATACGGCGGCGGCACGGGCGGTTGGGTGACGCGGGTTACGCGCGAGAGGAACCGCGCGTTCGCGCCCGCGCGCTGGGTTCAGTCCGAGGGGAACAAGAAGAGTGGCTCACCGCGGGTCATCGGAGTTGAGGGAGACGGCGGCGACAGCGGCGAGGGAGACGGCGGGAGCTCGTGGGGAAGGGTGGCCGGGGCGGCACGGGTGCCGGGAAGAAGGAAGGAGATGACGGGAGCTCGCGGGGCGGCGCGGGACGTCGGGATGACGCCGCTAAAGTCCGTCGGCGGGTTCCAAAACAAGGGCACACGGCGCGGGGACGACGGAGAGAGAGAGGCTTGAGTGGAGGTGTGGGGAGCTCGGGGAGGGCGAGGGGGTGCTTAAATAGGGAATGGGGAGGTCGGCGTCGACCGGATATGGGCGAAATTGCTCGCCGACATAATTTTTGGGGGAATAATGGTCGGCGGTTAAATCCAGCTATTAAGGGCGTGGGAGCGGCGGCGGTGCGATTGGCGGCGGGAGTGGCGGGGGAGTTAGGCGAGTCCCTTAAGGGCGCGCGGGAGAGGCGGACGGCGGGATCCGCGCGGCGAGGTGGCATCAATGGCGGCAGGCGGCGGAGGTAGGGGACGGGGCGATAGGTGGACCCCACCGCCGGTGTCCCGAAAGAAGGGGGAGGCGAACTGGACTTATTCGCAGCGTAAGAGGCTGGCGGGCCGTGGCCCTTCGGTCAGCCCGCGAAGGAGAGAGGCGCGCGGGCGAAATCAGCTGGGCCGATTGGCTGGCGCGTGCAGGAGAGGATGGGCCATCGGCCCATGGCCGAAAAGAGCGAGAAACGTAAGGGAGGAGAGAGAAAAGAAAAACCCAAGATTTATTTATTCCGATTTTGATTTTAATTTGTTAAAAATTATTTCTTGTGCTCTGAAAATTCCACTAAAAATCTTGTTAGTGTATTTTGACATGTAGAATTTAAGAAAAATCCCACCAAGCCATTTCCACTTAGCATTTCGGTTTTAAAATTATTTATTCTCTCCAGTTAATTCTAACAATTTTCTTTTGCGATTTTTCCTTTGGATTTTTAAAAGGGGAAAACACCTCCGGGTGTTACAGCATGCTTAAGGGGATAAGAACAGGCATTCGAGTTGGACTCGGATACGGCTCGATCGGATAAGATCCGATCGGATAGAGTCCTATGGGCTGACGAAGTCCGGCCAGCCAACTCTATGATATTCGGATGGGATCCAATTCAAAATAGAGTCCCGATGGGCCTCTAGGCCCAACCGGCAACTCTATATAAAGGGGTGAGGGGTGGAGAGCTGCTGTATGTTAATTGAATCGAATAAACCGAATCAATCTGATTTGGCGCAACTGAAGTCGGCAAGATCAATCTCCACGGAAACCCTCCCCACCTCCGAGCCAAAACCCTAGCCTTGCATCTTGTGCTAGCACACGGGTGTTAGGCGTTCTGTCCCCGGACGTGTGGATACCGATTGAGGCGCTGCTACGTTGCGGTGCTATTCGTCGGCTACGAATCGGCTGTGGTCAGGCGCATCGGAGCGAGGCGCGCGAGCGCGGTCGGACGACTCGACGGATCGGCTACTCGGTGAATCGGCTGATTGGTGAATCAGCTATTCCCAGGAATCGGCTGTTGACTTGCGGCAAATCGGCTGTGATCGGCCAACACTGTTCCGGATCGGATAGCTCCTGATTGGCTAATCCGCTGCACTCTACTCCAATTGGTAACGATCTATCGACCCTTACTTGCAAGTGTTCCTCGTTTGCGCGGTAGAAAATTTTTGTTATTAGCTATCGTAGCTTCTGCGTAACCCTTCAGTGGTATCAGAGCTAATCTTTCTTAGTTCAAGTTTTAGATTGGATCTGGAACAAGTTTTGCACACGGGTTGATTAGATCAATCGGTTTTATGGGATCTGTTGAGGAGAGTAGATGGTAATTGTGTTCCTTGATAGTGTATCGAAACAGCATAATGCGATTACGTCGAAGCAATATCCATAGAACTCGGTTTCAGTTGGGTTCGAGATAGCATTACTTGATAGTGTATCAGAACGGTATAATGTGATTATGCCGAAGCTATCTCATAGTCTGACCTTGTTTGCTGCCTCGCACCTACGCAAACCATCTCCCTTGATAGTGTATCAGGATGACATAATGTGATTACGCCGATATGGTTTCCATAAGCGATTTCATAGATTGGATCTATGAATTTTGTGTGGTGTTCCAGGCGCTGCCCGGAAGCCCGCGAGGGGGCGACTTCCCCCTCGACCCCCCGTGTGTGCCCCTCTTATAGGTTGTCTCAATACCGTATCTCTGCGATAGGTAGAAAACGTTCTACGCCTAACTTGTTTTTGCAGAGAATGCTTTGAGATGGTATGGCCCTATTGTACGTATGAGATGCATGTGATGCTTGTAATATTCTTTCAATGTGCAATCCCTGTAATATTCTTTCATATGTGCAATGCTTGTAATATTCTTTCAACCTACGAGTTGATGTAATCTTCAATTAGAGCTTCTATAGTAGTAGCTTAGTTTGAAGAAATCAAGCATTCGGCACTTGGAAGAATGGTGATGAAGATGGAGATCCTCTACACCGGCATGGAGATGGAGATCACCATGTGAAGGGGGCCATACTATTTCATTATATGCTATTCTACATGCTTTCATATATGTGATATGTTTGTTTGATACGATAGCATCCCTCGCAAAATTAAGTAGTAATGATGCCCTTCCAAATGTTGCACCCGTCACCGTTAGTCAATGGTGGGTCTGCCAAAGCAGAGTGCCATTCTCTATCATAACACGAGGGGGTATATGTCGGACATATACACCAGGAGCATTTGGTTTACTTAACAAGGCTATCAAAACAGTTTTGGTCCTTGGGGCATAGGTCGGCGCCGGGGCATGGAGATGCCACACCAACAACAAGAGTCACATAGAGATGTGATTAGCAAGGAGTTGCTTACCGATGTTACTAATTTTCTAGCAGTGATGCCAAAGCTCACTAGAAAATTAACTAACATGTGGATCTTGACCCAATACGTAACCTAGAGGGAAGGTGTAAAATACGTAATGAGAGTCTTATGTTAAATTGTTTAACAATAGACATAGCATAAACATTGTGCTAAACTTTGCTTTTTCTGTTGTAGAATAAATGGCAGCTAATACTACCCTCGTACCTTTAATTTGTGATCTATTCTCGAAAAGGAAAAATTAAATGGAACAAACTTTATGGATTGGTATCGCAACTTGAGAATTGTTCTCAAGCAAGAGCGCAAGGAGTACGTTCTTGAAGTACCCTATCGGGATGAGTTGCCTAATAATGCCCCTGCACTCGCACGGAGGGCTTATGAGAAGCACACTAATGATGTCCTAGACATAAACTCTCTCATGCTAGCTACAATGTCCTCTCGAGCTTCGAAGCAATATGAGAGCAGCGATGCTCATACTATTATTCGGGGACTGCGTGGCATGTTTGAGAACCAAGCTAAGGCCGAGAGGTTCAACACCTCAAAGTCCCCGTTTGCGTGCGAGCTTGTTGAGGGAGTCCGTCGTCCGCATGTGATAAAGATGATTGGCTACATTGAGAGTGTGGAAAAACTAGGTTTTCCCTTAGCCAACAGTTGGCTCGATGTGATTCTCCGTCGCTCCCTCCGAGCTTCGAGCCATTCATATTGAATTATCACATGAACAAGTATGGATAAGACCTTGGTTGAATTGCATGGGATGCTAAAGACGGGTGAGGAGAGTATCCGAGAAAAATGATCATCATGTGATGATGATGCAGAAGGCTAAGCGCAAACCACTGTCAAGAAACTTTGCACCAAGAGGAAATTAACTTCCGATGAGATCATGAGTGTCTCCAATGCAAAGAAGGGCAAGAAGGGTCGCAGCATCGATGCCGTTTGCTTCTATTGTAAGGAGACATGTCACTGGAAAAGGAACGCAAGAAGTACATGGAGGATCTCAAAAAGAAGCAAAGTGCGACTTCGCCGTGTATTAATGTTATAGACATTAATCTTGCTACTTCACCTACTGACTCTTGGGTATTTGATACCGGATCGGTAGCTCATATTTGCAAATCGTTGTAGGGAATGAGAAGAAGTAGAGGCTTGAGAAGGGGCAAGGTGAACCGGCGTCGGCAATGAAGCAAGTGTTGCGACGTTCTTGTCGGCACGATACCACTTCATTTACCTTCAGGACTAGTTTTGGAATTAAATAATTCTTATTGTGTTCCAACTCTATGTCAAAACGTTATTTCCACTTCATGTTTGCAAGCGAAAGGATATGATTTTAGATCAATGGACAATGGTTGTTCAATATATCTCAGAGATATGTTCTATTTTCATGCTCCATTGGTGAATGGATTATACGTTTTGAATCTTGAAGCGTCTCCCATCTATAACATTAATAAAGAAAGGCAACTCTCTAATGATGCAAACCCCACGTTTATCTGGGATTGTCGCTTAGGCCATATAAATCAGAAACGCATGGAGAACCTTCATAAGGATGGATTGCTTCACTCTTTTGATTTTGAATCATTTGAGACATGTGAATCTTGTTTACTTGGTAAGATGACAAAGGCACCTTTCACGGGATACAATGAGAGAGCAAGTGACTTGTTGGCACTCGTATATACTGATGTATGTGGACCAATGAGCTCAACGGCTAGAGGTGGTTATCAGTACTTCATTACCTTTACCGATGACTTTAGTAGATATGGTTATATCTACTTAATGAGGCATAAGTCCGAATCCTTTGAAAAGTTTAGAGAATTCCAGGATGAAGCACGAATCATTTAGGGAAAACAATCAAGTTTCTACGATCGATCATGGAGGGGAATACTTGAGCCAAGAGTTTGGTAATCATCTGAAAGATTGTGGAATTGTTCCACAGTTGACTCCGCCAGAAACTCCACAATGGAATGGGGTGTCCGAACGGAGAAATCGCACCTTGTTGGACATGGTGCGGTCGATGATGAGCCAAAGTGATCTTCCGTTATCCTTCTGGGGATATGCTCTTGAAACTGTTGTGTTCACACTAAATAGAGTTCCATCAAAGTCAGTTGAAAAGACACCATATGAGATATGGATAGGGCAACCCCCTAGTTTGTCTTTCCTCAAAATTTGGGGATGTGAGGCTTATGTAAAACGTTTACAGTCCGACAAGCTTACACCCAAATCTGACAAGTGCTTCCTTGTGGGATATCCTAAGGAAACTAAGGGATATTACTTTTATAATCGGGAACAAGGCAAAGTGGTTTGTCGCCCGACACGATGTTTTCTTGGAGAAAGAGTTTCTTTCAAGAAGGGTTAGTGGGAGCAGGGTGCATCTTGAAGAAGTTCAAGAAACACCAGAGAATGTTTCAGCTACCACGGAACCACAACAGGAGGAACAAGATGTTGCGCCACCTGTTGTAGATACAGCAGCCCCATAGAGGTCTGAAAGATCACGTCTTGCGCCTGACAGGTACACAGGTGCGGAACAACGTGATATATTGTTGTTGGACAACGATGAGCCTAAGACCTATGAGGAAGCGATGGTGGGACCCGATTCCAACAAGTGGCTTGGAGCCATGAAATCCAAAATAGAATCCATGTATGATAATCAAGTTTGGAACTTGGTTGATCCACTGATGGTGTCAAAACCATTGAGTGCAAATGGGTTTTTAAGAAAAGGCCGGCATGGATGGAAATGTTCACATCTATAAGACGCGATTGGTGGCGAAAGGTTTTAAACAGATTCAAGGTGTTGATTATGATGAAACCTTTCTCGCCTGTCGCAATGCTTAAATCTATTCGGATTATCCTAGCGATTGCTGCATATTTTGATTATGAGATATGACAGATGGATGTCAAAACGGCTTTCCTAAATGGAAACCTAAGCGAGGATGTATACATGATACAACCTGAGGGTTTTGTCGATCCACAGTCGCCTGTAAAGATATGCAAGCTACAGAAATCCATTTATGGTTTGAAGCAAGCATCTCGAAGTTGGAATATTCGTTTTGATGAAGTAATCAAAGGGTTCGGTTTGATCAAAAATGAAGAGGAGGCCTGTGTTTACAAAAAGGTCAGTGGGAGCGCAATTGTATTTCTAATCTTATATGAGGATGACATATTACTGATTGGAAATGATATCCCTATGCTAGAATCCGTCAAGTCTTCATTGAAAAATAGTATTCAACATGTGTAGTAGCCTACTTTGGGACTGCCAAACGCTATTCCGTAACTGGGTAGTTATAAAAGTAGTCTTTGGGTTTGCTACGAAACATGGAGTGGGATGTGAGTGATCAAGATGGAATTCGCCCCTCCTATGGGAGAGATATCTCTGGGCCCCTCGAGGTAATGGATTATGGAAGTGCATGGCCATGCTGAGTTGATTGAGGAGTCAATTGACAGACAGATAATCCAATACGGTCCGAGTGAATGGTTAAGCTATTGAAGGGATGGCACACACATCTTGCCTATTGCTTAATTGGTATCGTGAGGCAAAGGGATTTGTGTACACATTACAGGTTCGGAGTCGATATTATATTCTTGTATACCATGGTGTCAATATGTGTTGCTAGGCACCGCTGTTGACAGATCGGCTGAGTTGGACTCGAGCTGACGGTCGGCTGAGTTGGACTCGAGCCGACGATCGGCTGAGCTCGGCTCGGGCCAAAACCGAGTATACCTAAACCTACAGGGTTGCACGCTTAAGGGGATAAGAACAGGCATTCGAGTTGGACTCGGATACGGCTCGATCGGATAGGGATCCGATCGGATAGAGTCCTATGGGCTTACGAAGTCTGGCCAACAACCTCTATGAGATTCGGATGGGATCCGATTCAAAATAGAGTCCCGATGGGCCTCTAGGCCCAACCGGCAACTCTACATAAAGGGGTGAGGGGTGGAGAGCTACTGTATGTCAATTGAATCGAAGAATCAATCTGATTTGGCGCAACTGAAGTCGGCGAGATCAATCTCCATGGAAACCCTCCCCACCTCCGAGCCAAAACCCTAGCCTTGCATCTTTTGCTAGCACACGGGTGTTAGGCGTTCTGTCCCCGGACGTGCGGATACCAGTAGAGGCGCTGCTACATTGCGGTGCTATTCGTCGGCTATGAATCGGTTGCGGTCGGGTGCATCGGAGCGAGGCGAGCAAGCGCGGTCGGACGACTCGACGAATCGGCTACTCGGTGAATCAGATAATTGGTGAATCGACTGTTCCTTCATATTCCCAAGCAAAACAATCTTTATATTCCTTTAATAAATCAATCAACTTGGTTCTAAAATGAGGACAAATTTTTACTGATGTATGTCAGCGTAGGCCTATCTCCTGGACCTATATCAACTTCTTCAAGCTCGTCGGCCGACATAAAACCTTGCCCTACTTTGCCATCGAGATCGTCTACGGTGTCCTTGGTGTAGACGCTTGAGCCCTCCACAACGCCCTCAAAGCAACAATTGAGGTTCTTCGTCTCCAATTGGTTGTATAGTAGAATCGGACACCTTTAGAAAATCAGCCTCCCAAACTTTGCCGGACAAGCAATCGATGTCATCAATCTCCCAAAGTGTTAAATCGGCATCGTCCACATTTACGACCTATCGGCTGGAATGATTTTAATCTTGTCACCTCCAAGCAGGTTGTATGACCCCTTTCCATCGATGACAAAAAGGTGGTAGGCACGCGACTTACGACAGTCAACTCAATGTTAAGAACCCCTTTAGTCTCAGATGGGTTCCCGCCAAAATCCTTGAGGACCATGTTTGTCTTTATGAGATCGACGACACCCTTGCCCAGCTTTCTAAAAGTAGCGTAGGGCATCAGATTGACAATGGCTCCCCCGTCAACCAGCATTTTTGACATCGGTGTCCCATTGACAAACCCTTTGACGTAAAGAGGCTTGAGATGTCGATGTACTGTCCCTTCTGGCATTTCAAAAATCGCTTTCTCTGGCTTGGGCCGATGACTCCTCTACAACGTCTGCATCGGTTTGGGCCGCTTAAAATTCGGCTGGTAGCACAAAAACCATATTAACCGATGCAGCGACCACAGCCTTTCCCTTGGCCTTTCTTTTTTCCTGGTCGGCTTGGTCTTCATCGGCTGGCATATTCTTGTTCTTCATGCGCCATTGTTTCCTTGGGCACTCTTGTTCCTTCTTTTTTAGCCGATAGTCAATTTTGGCCTGAACCTCTTGTAGCTGTCCCTCGCTCTTCGGTCGTTGCACGTTTCGCCCGGGTCTTCGTAAAAGTGTCGGAGGGGCACCATTGTGGGTTGGCAGCTGTTCTTCGTCATCCTCGAAGTCTCCCGAAAGAAATATTTGTGGATTGGGCCCAGCCTTTGGTGCACAGGGCGTTTCTTCTGTCTTGGCCGATTTTCTCTGGACAAAAATCGGCTAGAGCTCTCGGCCTGCTCATCTTCATAGCCATTGCATGTCGGGCACTCTTGTAGTGATGGCAATCTCATCCCCTGATTCTAGCAAAACCTGAAGAATTCACAGCTCCAGTGGGGATCGAAGCCATCATGTTGCCGATGGTAAGGCTCTTCCTGCCGATCATGTTTTCTTGGATGCACTTTGCAGACTCTGCCCGTCTCCCTCTCTTCATGTTCCTTCATGAATTTAACTAAGCTATCCATATTTCGGTGATGATGATCGGCTGATCGGCGGCTGGCATAAACCATGTTAACGGGAAAAGGATTCCCATCAACCTTCATCGGCTTTTTTGGATCTTCAAATTTGATTTTCCCAGCCTCTACAGCCGACTGGATTTGTTGGCGAAACACCTTACAATCGTTTGTACTATGGGAACCGGTGTTTTGCCACTTGCAATATTTTCTCTTTTTTAACTCCTCAGCCGATGGGATGACGTGATTGGCCGGAAGTTGGAATTGTTTTTCCTGAAGCAGCAGTTTGAATATTTTATCGGCTTTGGTGATGTCAAAATCATACTTATCCTCTTTAGCCGAATTCTTCACCCATTGGCAGGTTATGATCTTTTTGTTCCTAGCCCATTCGGCGCCGCCACCTCGGTTTTGTTGGTTGAATCGAAGTCGAAGCGTAAGCGACGTGGCTAACCTTCTTAAAGGCGTTCTTGGTCTCCTGGAAACGTTGTTCATGGGCAGTGATCTTCTGTGCCAAGTGTGCCAAGATTTCAAAATCTTGAGCCAAAAATCTCTCCCCGATGGGTGTTAGCAAACCCGGAAGGCAAGATCGGCTAGCGGGAATCGGATAGCACCGGGCTCGTAGCGCACCGATTTCTCATGTCTCTAAACCTTTGAATATAGTCTTGGACTGACTCGTCGTGCTTTTGCCTGATGCTGGTTAGGTTGGACAGCTTCATCTCATGGATGCTAGTGTAGAAGTATCAATGAAACTGCTTCTCCAAATTGGCCTAACTTTGTACAGAATTGTATGGGAGCGAAGAAAACCAAGTAAAAGCCGATCCAGAGAGTGAGAGGGAAAAACGTGCTCATAGGTGGAAACATTGTCCTGCCCTGAGAACTTGGAAAAATCTAGCACCTTGTATCGGTTAGGCAATGGAACCCTTTCAAAGTACTCAGGATAAGGATACCGATACATGTTGCCCGTGTCCTTGGGTTTGAGGCTGAATTGCTCTCTCATCACGTCGGCTATCAAGTCCAACCACGGCTTTTTCTGTTGAGGCACCTCCTATGCTTGTTGCTACATCGGCTCGTATTGATCAAACTGGAGTGGTCCTTGCCAATACTGCATCCGAGGCGAATGAGGCTGATAGTGTTGATTAAAGTTGCCTCATGGATAATGATGGGGAGATTGGTGCACCATGGGGGCTATTGATCCTGAAGAGGCTGCGAGCCGATAGGATGTTGAGGAAAGCTTGATGGATAGGATCCTATTGGTACCTTGGGCAAAATAGGCGGCCGATCTACGCTGAACATGGCCACAATCTGTTCTGGGGACATCTGAGGGATCTCATGGCCCGCAAGCTAAGTTTGTGGCCTTATCTGGACCCTGGGTTGGAAGTCCGTCGGCTTTGATGTCGATGGTGGCACGAACGGCTTGAGGGGAACCGATCCTGACGCGATCGGCTGTTTTGGAGGAACTCCTGAAGTAGTTGGCAACCCATCTGTTGCCAAGGCCCTGTACTGAGGAAATTTACCCTCAGGGAGGAATACTGGTCCCCTGGCTTGGTGTTCGGCTATCCTGGAGTCGACAACTGTACTAATCATGTTGTTGAGGGTGTTGACCAGTATCCCAGATTGGTTGATGAAAGCATGATGAACCGCATAATCCATCCTATGTTGGAGATTGTTCAGCTCTGGCCCATCCTCCTGCTTGATTTCTTGAGGCTTTTTGCCCTTGTCAGAGCTAGGTTTAGGGTCGTCATCGGCTGGCAGTTTCACTTTATGCCTCTAGATGACCGTGCCGGACCGAGTTTGTGTAAAAGAGTGCAGATACTGACTCTATAGTTTGTTCATTATCTCCTCAAGCTCGACCTTTTGCTCTGGCGTCAACTTGTCGATGGTGACAGGAATAACATTGTCTTGGTCAACCTCGGAAGTCTTGATGTCAACCATTGTGCCTAGTTCATGATTTGTGTCCCACCAGGCATGCCAAAAGCATGTTGATGAGAAAATTTCCCATGCACTGGCCTGAGAGATCTGCTTAACTCTAGTGCAGGTCCAAATTATTGATTCGAGGTTCGTAGGCGTGCCAGTTGATTTGATCCTACAATCAACAAGAAACAATGGAAAATATTAGCTTGCAAACGATAGCCGATCAGCTGGTGGCCGATGACGTATCGTCTAGGGTTAAGCCGATGCGGTGCATACTGAATCGGCTCAGATAATTAAACCTAATTGATCAGCTAAAAATGTTCATAATATATAATCCAGATATTAAAACACGTTTACACTAAGTGATTGGGATAGATCGATAGTGTACCGAGACAGTACAAATCACTTACATCTAAAAATGCTCCAATATACGGATTATATATATATTTCAATCATTGCCGATGTCATGGATTTAATGTGTATCAGCTAATACTCTGATACCGCTTTATACTGAGATATCACTACTAGCTAAATATATTAAACAAGGATCAATCATATATTAAGATGACTTAATAGACCGATTACAAGCTCAATATATTTAATTACAGAGAGATCTTAATATAAAGGGCAGCTTTAACATATCAAGTAAATATAAAACATACGAGACAGTTAAAACAGATAAGATCGGCTGAAACCCCGATACTATCTCTAATAATGATCATAAAACGAGATAGATCTGTTATGATTCTAGAGGCGACTTAGTAAATCGAACTTAACTGATGCAGCATTAAGTACCAAAAGAAGCATAAGATCTATATAAGTATATGTACACCTTTCAAGATGGTAGAATTATATAATCCAGATCAACACTGAAATCCAAACCTTTCAACTATCATCTAGCAATTAATGCTAGCCGATTAGGGTTTAGATCACAATGTCGATCTACATTATATAGCATATATGATAACTATGCAGATTATAAAGACAGGATTAGAGTATCATGACGATGGAAGCACTAATCCCGACAACGCAAGCCGTTGTGACAAGAATTACCTTTTCGTTGGAGATCAAACAATGCAGCCCAACGAGAAGCAAGAACTCGTCGAAGCTATTAAAGGAAAAAGGTGGCGATGTGCCGAGATTGTATTGATTGTGTGATTGATTCTAATTACAGGGTCTTGGGTCATATTTATATACTTAGATACACGATGAATCCGTAACGAACATGATTCCTATCTCTATTACAGATTAAATTACAGATATGCCTAAAACAAACTGACATTATCTATAACGAAACCATACAACATATCCTAATTAGAGATACAATTGCCCTTTTCAGGACTTCATCCGTAGATGGCAATATCTCTGAAGCACTTGGAAACTAAATCTAATGATGATCTTCACACCTTCCCACCAGAATCGGTCACATCTGTTATGCCAATCGGAATCGGCTATACTGGATGTCCTGTCCAACTCGGTCTTAGCCGATCGATCCCTTAGACGATTCGGACATTAACCGATGTGCACTCTGTCTACAAGAACTGCACATTTCTTCAATTCCGCTTTAGTTGTTGCTTCAAACTCGGGGATTTACTTACCAAATTTGGTCGTTAACACTGTGCCAATCGGTTAGGCTGACTGGTGGAGGCGTAACGATTGATGACAATGGGATGACAATGGTTGACCTTAACAAGGTTGGATACTCAGACGAACCCTTCGTCCTAGCCAATGACGTAATGCAAGTTTTCTACGTGAAGGACATGTCTAGCAAACAAAGAACGGGAAAGGGTCCGACGAGCCAAAGCGCCACGTGGTTCTCCCAGGCAAAAGGAAAATCGTCGGAGTCGAGGATAAGATTGACGAAGATTACAATCAGTTCGATGGGCAACCTCCGTTCACGGTGATGGTTGACATGAGCATTCTTCTATCAAATGAAGACACCCCTTCCTCACGCAACGATTATAGCGAAGGAACATTAGCAAGGAGAAAGTACGTGAGGTCAACCATCACGTTGTAAATTATATTTAATGTACTCACCTAGGTTGTTGTATGGACGATGTAAATTATTTTGAATGTATTGAAGATCCATCTATTAATTATATATGATTATTTTAATTTAAAGTAATTTTAAATCAGGCATATGATAATTATATATGATCATTACAATTTAATAACAATTTTAAATCGGGCATATGTTAATTATATATGATTATTACAATTTTAAACAATTTTAAATCGATCATTTGTTAATTATATAGGACTATTACAATTTAAAACAATTTTAAATCGGGCATATCTGATTTATTTATGATTATTACAATTTAATAATAGTATCAAACTATTTGATATGTGTTTCTCATTAATTTTGTGATTTTATTCAATTTTAATGCATTACTTATTATTGTTTTAAACCTAAATTTAATGAAATTAATTTGGCCTAGTTTAATGGATTATTTAATATTTAGTCCCGGTTGTTAACCTTAGTTGGGATTTTTTTAAAATAGCGGAAAATTATCTTTAGTCTCGGTTGGTGAAAACAACGGAGACTAAAGATTGATTGGAAATAGCGAGACGCTATATTTAGTCCCGGTTGGTGGCAACAACAGGGACTAAAGTTATCTTTAGTCTTGGTTAATGGCTCCAACTAGGACTAAAGATGGATTGTATCTTTAGTCCCGGTTGTTGTCACCAACCCGGGACTAAGATATCTTTAGTCCTGATTGGTGGCTCCAACCGAGACTAAATATATTTTTAGTCCCGGTCGTTGCCACCAACTGGGACTAAAGATATAGGGGTATATATATCCTAGTGCGCATCGTCTTCTCCACTGATCGAACACTTAGTCATTTCTTGTTCTTCTTGCGCCGAGCTCTCAATTTTGCAGGAACCGCTGCCGCCGCCATCGTCTCGCGCCGTCGTCGTCGCTGCCCTCGCCGCGTGCCGCATTTGAAGGTAAGACCGAATCTGGCCGATTCAATTTCTCTGCCGCCGTCGATCCCTCTTCTTGCATCGTCCTCGTCGTCGTAATCACCGTCACACACCGCAACCGTCGACGCCGCTGTGTTCGCCGTCCTCGTCGTTGCCGCCACATGTCGCAACCATCGACGCCGACACCGCACGCTGCAACCGCCGTAATCTCTTAGTTTTTCAAAATAAATGTCATCTAAATTATTGTGAGATATGGTTTCCTCTGTTTTAATGTGTGGATGAAGGGGATCAAAAGAGCAAATTTGATTATCTAAAATGTTAGTAGAAATTCTCAAACGAAATGACAACATTATGTGGTTGTTTGTGAGATATATGGACTGACATGTGGACCCCGCTGTTTAAGCTATATAGGAATGCGCCTCCATAGTAGGAAAGCGTATTCTTCAAAGTACGCTTTCTTTCGTTAATAAAGAAAATTAATAAATCTGAGCTAAGGTTTTTTGTTAATTATTTTTTACTGAAAAATGCTAAAACTTTGAAAATCATAGAAAATCCATTCTAACTCTCATTGAGGTGAATCAATTTTCTATAGACTCATAATAATTTTGTATTTAATACTTTACATTGAAACTTAGCACCACTGTTATGAAAAATTTAAGTAATTTAAATTTGAATAGTAACTTTCATATTAGGAATTTAGACTTAAGACTCCAAAATTATGTGGCTGACATCAAGATTCCAAAACAAACTTTGTCTTGACTCCTATGCATTGGGTGTCAAAAACGAAATTTTGTTGTGACTCCTATGCATTGGGAATCAAGACAAAATTTTGTCTTTACTCCTATGCATTGGGAATCAAGACAAAGTTTGTTCGGTTGTTTTCACCCAATATATGCATTGGGAAGTCGACTTAGGACCATTGTATATATTTTAACTAAATATTTTTTCCTTGTCAAATTACTTGGTCAAGCTGCCGACCGCTGCCATCGCTCAGGCTTAAGTGGTCCCAAGGCCTCCAAGCAAAACTATCAGATGGTAGATCGCACCGACGAATAGATCCTCTATGATGAGATCGCCTAGGGGAGCAGCCAATATTGGAATGATGAGCAGGGAAACAAAGATCCCAACCATTACCTTAACGAGGAGGGGAATGAGGTGGACATTGACAGCACACTGGCCGTTGGAGAGAAGAGGGCTCACGGACAATGCGATGTCACCAAGAAAATTTAAGGTTGGCATATTATAACTGAAGTGGCACCGGACGGTCGACCATGTGCCCCAGCTGACGCCTCAAGGAAGTTTGTTGCACATAGCGGTTGGGTAGTGAGGGATCACATGCCCATCAGCACAGTATATTGGCGCCAAACAAGGATAGGCGGAGATGACAAAATCTATCTCCCAAATATGGAGAAAGAGATGTTGTGGACCACAATGCTCGAGCTTGATAGTCCCTGAGGTAGAACATGCCAAAGTGAAGGATTGGACACTAAAGAAGATGGCCGAACTGTTTAGGAACTACAAGAAAGAATTGTACAAGAGATACATCCTGAAGGGCCAGACAATGGATTTCGACAAATTCCCCAAGCTGAAAGATCATTGGGATGCGTTTGACGAATACAAGACATGAGAGCAAGCACAAGCGCTAGAGAAAAATAAATCGAATGTCGCTAAGAAGTAGTACCATCACAGGCTAGGCTCAGGCGGCTATAAAAAGGTAGTGCCGAGATGGGAGCGAACGGAAGCCGACTGATAGCAAGAGGTATCGTTCTGTCCACAGCTGATTGGCCGGAATGATTGAAGCATTGGTACTATGCTCACGGTGGAGTGCTCAATCCTCGCGATGTGTCACACCCTGAAGTGTTTTCCCCTTTTAAAAATCATAAAACAAAAATCACAATGAAAATAGCTAAAAATTAACCTGGAGCAAAGAAATAATTTTAAAATGCAATTTTCTAATTGGAAATGACATGGTAGGATTTTTATTAAATTCTACAAGTCAAAATATACTAACATGATTTTTAGTGGAATTTTCAGAGCACTAGAAATAATTTTTAACCAAATATGATAAAAGTCAGAATTAAATAAATACCGGAAAATATTTTTCTCTCTCCTCCTGTCCTTTTCCCGCTCTCTTCGGCCGTGGGCCGCCGGCCCGAGCCGACGACCCATTCCTTTCCTGCCCCCGCCTCTCTCTCTTCCTCGCGGGCTGGCCAGAGGCCGCGACCGTTTGCCCCTTGCACGCACCACCGAAAGTCCGGGTCCCGCCCCTCGCCTCCCCGAGCCACTGACAGGTGGGGCCCGCCTATCAGGCCCGTCCCCTACGTTCGGCCGCGCCGCTGCCGGTCACGTCGCCCCGTTTGCCATGCAGATCCCTGTCGTCTGCCTCTCCCGCACACCCTTAAAGCCTCGCCTTCACTCCCCGCTCCTCCCGCCAGTCGTTGCCGCCCCCGTCCACCTCTTCCGCGCCCAATAATCACCGGAGTTAATCGTCAGCCATTAATTTCCCAAAAACTCTCTCCCCTTTACTTTGGCGAACCATTACTCTGCCTCCTGGCCTCCATCGACCTCCCCACATCCTATATAAAAGCCGGTCGTTGTGCTCCTCGAGCTCCCCACACCCACACTCAAGCTCCCCGTTCTCTCTCTCACTCTCTCGCACGCTCTCGCTGTGCGCCCTAGCTTCGCCGCTCTCCGTCGACCTTCGGCCGCCAATCCCCGTCGACCCGAGCCACGCCGGACCTAGCCACCTCCTCCTCCCACACCGTCGATGTATGAGCTCCCTCGCCACCCCTCTTCGATGCGTTTCGTCGTCCCTCTTGTCGCTGCACCGTCGTCTCCCTCATCTCCGGTGTCTCGCGGTGAGCTCCCTCTAGTTCTCTCCCTCCTGGTCCAAGCCCGTGTCCGTCGTCCCGCGAGCGTGCGGTTTCACCTGTCGTAAACTGCACCACTCCACCGTCTGCGCCGCCTCTTTGATGGCGTCGGTCGATCTCCGGCTATCGTGCGCCGTCGTTGGCCGCCGCGCCGTCCTTGACGGATCGAGATCGCCCGACCTCACCGCCCCGCCTTTTCCCCCGACCCCGCCGCCCCACCTTTTCGCCCGACCTCATCACCCGCTCCTCGCCCGAGCCTGCCAACCGACCGTCAGATCGATCTCGAACCGATCAGGGCCGTCGGTCCCCGTGGCAGCCCAATCCCCTCTGGGGTGATCCGAGCCGTCCACGTGGTGGACCCGTGGACCCAGTCCACTGTGGACAGGTGTCCCGCGGCCGATGGCATCACCCGCTGACATCAGCCCTAGCCGCTGACGCAATCTCGGGATTTATTGCACAATAAAATATTAAGAATTTTCCTGCTCTAATAAAAATACATTTAATCTTCCAAAATTCATATCTTTTTAATCCGAGCTCCGTTTAAGTCCGTTCAAATTTCATTAAATTCATAAAAATGCCAAGAATCCATTGAAAATGGTTTTGTTCCCTGTTTCAGTAGTTTTTTTAGCATGATTTGTTGAGTGTCTTGTTTGTCGTGTAGATCCCGGTTGTTCTGCCGACCTCGTGTTCTTCGAAGTCATCGCGAGTTTCCCCAATCCGAAGAGCAAGGCAAGTCATGCTTCTCGTTGATCATATTGTTCCCATTTTTCTAAAAACCCTCATTTATTCTATTAAACCACATTTATTTTATAATATCACTTTATGGGAAATATTACACTTATTACTAGTATTAAGCCATAGGTCTTGACACCCTAAAAACCTTGATAAACCGGGGAAATAACATGACTAGTTTTGGCCTAGGATTTGCTTAGACCTGCTTAGATTCACTAGCACACTAAATGGGTTATTTTCATCTAGACTACACGAATCCGGACACATGTAATGAAGGAAATAACCTGGCAACTTTGTGAACCGGACTAATAACTAAAATATGGAAAACGGTGGGCTGTGGGTGCAATGGTTTTGGATAGTCATGCCCATGGAAAATTAAGGACCGGTTCACGGGAAACCCTGGAAGAATGACCATACAAACCACAAGCCAAAATGGGCATCGGTGGTCCTGTAGTGTAGCCTTCCCTAGCCGATGTAGGCTTCCGGATTCACCATGGCACTCGGGGGGCTGCCCACGTCCTAGGAACGGGAGTGGGGGCAAAACCTTGGTGTGGTTCGCTTGGTTAGCGAAGGGTTATACGAAGGGTCCTATCACAGTCCCTTTCCAGGGTACCATGGTGGTATTCCGGTGCACGGGAATCATGTTGTGGGGCTGTGTCTTGTGGGTACAGTTGTACACCTCTGATTAGAGTAAAACTATTCGAATAGCCGTGCCCACGGTTATGGGCGATCTACCAAGATTCACCGTGATTAGTTCACACTTCTAAACCTGAATAGTGGGACATGACTAGTATAGATGGATGGTTTGAGCCTGTCGCAACGTGGGGATAACGTTGGACAGTGATAGAAAGTAATACTGCTAAATACTTGTTTTCAACTGTTTTTTCCTTTCAACTCTCCTTGTTTGTGAAAATTCTAGTTGTTTGTGCAAAAAGCAAACCTTATCCAAACCCTTGTCTCCCCTTTCATTTCATACCCCTCTCTTCCGGTATGACTTGCTGAGTACGTGGAAGTACTCACCCTTGCCTCTTCACCAGAACCTGAGCTTGAAGCCAAAGAAGTCAAAGATGAGTAGGCTTTGCCCTACACTCTGGAAATGTCTGTGGAGTGGTTGAAGCCGCGCTGCAAGCGTCGAGATTAGGCTTAGCCCTTTTCTTTTTCTGCTGCTCTTTTGTAATCTTTTTTGTATTATTTTTAAGACATGAAACTGTAATATCAACAATTGTCGTATGTGTATTTTGGCTGGTCCTGGACAGGGATTTTAATACACATATACCTTCGGAAATTATGGCTTGAATTTCTGGGCGTGACACGATGGCTCCCTCATATTCAGTGTTGAGTTTCACGAAGGCTGCAATAGAGGTCTCTGCTTCGGGCACATTCCAACCTAACAGAGAGAAGGATGAGCTTATGCTCACACTATAGAATCTTGAGCATCCAGGACGAACACGAGGAAAAGGTGTCGTCCCCTGGAAATATGGATTCTAAGAGGACATCCAAACATACAAGAGTCGCATGAGGAGCAAGCGAGATAAGTTGGTGTGGACCCCTGTTTTTGTATCAGGAATCATTCGTGTTCATAGTACTATTTTTTTGGATCGAGTAGTCTGGTACCCACGAATTACATTACTGAATCATTCAGCATGCAAAATACATCAATCGTCTTACACGAAATATTACAATATAGCACCCAAAGGCATTGTCTAGAACGTAGGACCAAACGGTCTGAAATACAAGCAAAAGCAGAATACAGATAAGGCAGTGGAGAGAAGGCAGCGGCACGCCATTGCCACATGCAACGACCAAAGTCTAAGACCTACTGAGCGCCATCGTCTTCCATACCCTCTTGGTAGTACTCGTACGGATCTTCAGGGCCTTCATTGCCCATCTCTGAATGTTTTGCATAAAGCAAGGGTGAGTACCAACCGTACTCAGCAAGCCACCACAACAACGATGCATATGATAGGGGATAATCAAGGAACGACTGTGGTTCTTTTGCATAAAGCTAGTTTTGCAATTCTTTTGACAAACTTATAACCTAAGACTGGTCAAGTTTTATTTCCATAGTTTGTTTAATCACCGACGGTTCTGTCCACCATCCATTGTGATCCCAAGGATAGCTTCCCGCCACTGGATCATCATGATTTTCTGGGGTCTACCCCTTCTCACTTCCCGAGAAGTTGAGTCACCAGCACATAAAGTCATTATGCATGCCCATCCCATTATTTTTAAAATTTAGAGTCTAGCCAAGCGCAAAACTTATCCCGATGCTCCATATCCGTGAGCACGGCTATTCAAATAGATTATTTTACTCACATTGTAGTGGATGTACACTTTACCCATACTCTGTGACTTGCTCAACACATGAGCCAAAGTCCCAACGAATGAGATGCGTCACGGCAAAGCCTTTCAATAACCTTACTTTGGCAGTACCCGCTCCATGAACTTGAGCCCTCATGCACTCTAGCCGTACACGGTTTCTAGCAGTGAGAGGAGTTCTGGCGCTCCTGGGAAGGGAAAACTCACACATTCTTTAAGTTGTGATTAAGTCTAGTTTTAGTTCCAGTTCGGTTACCCACCGATGGTTACCCCATCTGTAGGCTTCTCGTCCTGTAGGCTTTTCGTCTATTCACACACCCAAGTAAACCACTATGCAGGGGTACCGCCTCCGTTTGGCTATTTACTCCGCTAGGTCTATACCCATTTGAGAAGTACAACTGTACTAGCTCGTTTCATGTTTATCTCATGGCTCGGTCCTTAATTGACCAGGGATGACACTTGCCTTAACCGGATTTCACTCAAATCATCCAGCCGCCCCAGTCTAAAATATTTGTTTGGTGTTTAGTTTTCATCCAAAACTATTTCATCATTGTCATGGCAATGTGGCGCTCATGTCTCCACATGTCGTATATCAACCACCTTTCCTAGGGTAGTTGCCCAAGCATATAGCATTTGATAAATATGAATATGCATGAACCTAAATTAGCATGGTTAAGCATTGTCGAAGATTGACTTCGAACGCATGATACTATAGGGTACAAAGAATATACAAGTATTCAACATCATGGCATGGCATATAACAAGTATGAGAGTTCTCATATGTATAGCATGCATATTTGATTTTAAAAACAACATAAGTTCGCAAAAGGGTTCAACATGCTCAAAGGTAGTGATGACTTGCCTTGCTCGCAACCTTATTGACCTGGGTCTTCGGCGCACTCAATGGCTCCCTCAGACTATAATTATGTGCGGAAGATCCGATTGAATTCGATTAGAATTCAAATAAAATCACCAAGATGTCAAATAAATAGCAAAAGCGGCTGCTAAAACTAGACTACGTTTTTAGGTGAATTTAGGTTCAAGTTTTGCCAAAAATCAGGTTAAAATAAGTGAGTTACAATGATTTAAAGTTTCGCGTTAAACCAATTTAATTAATTATGAGGTGGCATTATTTCAAATCAATTTCAAGTTAAAATACTGTGATTGGTAATTCAAAAATATTATACCGGAAAAGAAATGGTTGATTCTAATTTTATTCCAAATTTTATCGGGCCGACAAGCCCTAGCGCTAAAATTAATTAAGACACAAATAATTTACCCTAAAGCGTAAAACTATAATTAATAATCTAGAATTTAATTCAAGCAAATTCATATGATAAAATTAAGGTTTAATAACAAATTAAATCACAATTATATCCCTAATAATAATTCCATACTATAATTAAATTCCTAACATTAAAATTTATACCTATTTTATAATTATCCCCTAGTCAATTTTTATTTTAGGAAAAGCAATAGGTTTTTACTTTAAACCTTTTTCCCAAAATATTTTCCTATTTTCTTTTTTCTTTTTCTTCTTCTTTTTCCTTTTTCTTTCTTTTCTTTTCTTTTCTTCTTGTCTTTCTTTTTCTCTATTCTCTTCTTTTCCTTTTCTCTCTTCCTTTCTTTCTTTTTCTCTTTTCCTTTCCCTCCTCTTCCTTCTTCCTCCTTCTTCTTTCTTTTCCTTATGTATTTCTTCCTCCCTTCTTCTTTCTTTTTCCTTCTCTGTTTCTTCCTCCCTCTTCTTTCCTTTTCCTTCTCTGTTTCTTCCTCCCTTCTTCTTTCTTTTTCCTTCTCTGTTTCTTCCTCCCTTCTTCTTTCCTTCCTCCTCTCTTCCCTTTTCTTCCTTCTTTGGCTCGGCTGGCACTTGGACACACACGGCGTGGTGCGGTGGCGGTCAACTAGGGGGGCAGAAAGAGGGGGAAGGCTTACCGACGCGGCGCGGCGGTGAGGGCGACGACAGAGGCGGAGCTCCGTGCGATAGTAGGGCGAGGAGGAGAGAGGAAAGGGGAGAATGGTGTGGAGGAAAAGGAGAGGAATTGGAGCGGGTTTTATAGGCGCACGGGAGAGAAAGGAGCGACGGCGCACGTGGGTCCGACGCGGCAACACGACAGCAGCGATGGAACGCGGCGCGCGCAGGGCGGCGTGCGTGACGGCGACGGGCGCGCGGCGACGGGACGGCACGCGGCGCGCAGAGGGAGGCGTGGGGAGCGGGCGCGACGCGGGCGAGGCGATGCGACACGTGAGTGGCGCGCGGCGCGCGCGCAGGGTGCAAGGCACGGCACGGGATGGGACGACGCGTGGCGCGCGGGGCTCGGGGACCGGGTTGAACACTTCGCGCATAATGAACAGTGCATTTTCTATTTTTTTTATTTTTTATTTATAATTATTCTCATTCATTCTTTTTGCATTTCTCCTACAAATTTGAATATATTTTTTGCCCAAATGTAAATCTAATTAAATTTTAAATTTTGCCCAACTTTATTTTTATAATTTCCTTTTGATATATATTTAGCCATTTTTGTATTTTACCCGTGAATTTAAATATCATGTTGGTCCACAAATAAATTTTCATTAAGTCTTAGCTTTTCCCCCAAATTTATATTTTATAACTTTATCCCTAATATTTATGCAAATTTTCTTTTCTTTTTAGGGTCTTTAAACCCTTATCGACTTTTCCCTTTTTAAAATAAATATTCTTTTATTTATAACTTGGCAACGAAGATTTGCGAATAAGAGGCAATAAATACGACACGATGCAATCATTCAAAAAATTTTATAAGTTCCAAATTTTGAATTTCGATTTTTAAGCCTTCGAATTTTAGGGTGTTATAGTTGGCGAAGCTAACAGATCTTGAGTATAGGCTCGTGACCCACGAGCCCAGGATGCAAGAGAAGGTGTCCAGACAGGTGGACCAATGGCTGGCCAAACAACGAAGCCAGCAAAGCCAACCAGAAATTTCACCCGTCATGGTGAACCCCTTAGTCAAGTGCAGCAGCTGCGCATCTACAGGACAAGTACCAGAACAGGCCATTGAAACTGAAGATGAACCCCCATGCCCCGTTGATGAGATCATGCGGTGGACACCTTGTGAGCTGCATATTCCCTTCAAGAACTTGTTAATCAAGGTATATATGCTCGTAGTTTTATGATATATGACTTGTACATTATGAAAGGTGGTGCATAGGTTGATTACTAATTAATAACCTCTCTTCTCATGAAGGTGGCATCGGGCATGGCCATACCAGTTGAACGAGACGGGACATATCACTTCAGGTCGATTCCACCTAGGTATTCAAAGGTCAAAATTGAGCAGGTGGAACGAGGCTTTGAAGATCTCGAACTGGATATTCCTAAAGGAGATGGGGAGATTGTTAACAACCAAATTTGGTAACCAAATCCCTAAGTTCAAGGTTAAATTTGAAGTGGAATCGAATTGGGAAAGTGATCTGCGGAGAACCAGAGGCTGCATCGGCCATGATTAAATCGGCTAGGAGACCAGTCGGTTGAGGCCGAGTCGGATAGAGATAGTCGATAGCAGATTCTGATTCAGAGAAGATGGAACCGTTTCTGATAAAGAAGCTTGAAGATAAAAGGAAGATTCGGTTCCCAAATGTTCGTTAAGATATTGCCATCTATGGATAGAGTCCTGTAACGACAATTGTATCTGTAAAATAGGGATTTGTATAGATTTTCCTTTTGTAACGCGACATGGGATTACTTTCCGGAATATTGTCGTACCATGTATAGTAGATAGATAGAAACCGTGTTCTACACGGACTTTCTTGTACTTGGGTATAAATAGGACCCGAGACCCCTTGTAAACATATAAAACACATCAATACAATCTCGGCGCATCACCAAACTTTTTTCTTTAGACGAGTTCTTGATCTCGCTTCAGGCTGCATCGATCTCGATCTCCAAGTTAGGTAATTACTTGTCATTAGTAGTTTGTATCATTGAATCTAGTGCTTACACTGTCATGATACTCTAGATCTGATGTTATAGACTGCGCAATTTATCATATATAGAACATAATCTGGAGCAATGTTGTAGACTCCCGTTTTTGGAACGGGAATCATTCGTGTTCATAGTATCATTTCCATGGATCGAGTAGTATGGTACCCACGAATATAGTACTAAATTACTAGGTGCAAAGTGCACGAATAGTGTTACACCACAAATATATTAAAATAATAGGCCCGAAGGCAATATCTAATACATGCAGGACCTACTAGTCCGGATACAACCAAAAGCAGAAATTAGATAAGGCAGCAGAAATTGAAGGCAGCGGCTCGTCGATTACCACAGACAACGACCGAGGACTAAAACCTAGTAGACGCCTTCTTCTTCTTCGCCCACCTGGCAGTAAGCATAGGGGTCCTCCACTTCTTCGTTCCCACCATCTGAAGGTTTGTGCGTATAGCAAGGGTGAGTACCCAACATAGTCAGCAAGCCAACACGGAAGTGATGCACATGATAGGGTCATTCAAAGGATGCCTGAGGTTTATTTGCGCAAAGCCAATTTTCATAAATCATTTCACAAGCCTAACATATAGCCAAGTCAAGTTTTAGTTCCAGAGTATATTAAGTCGGCGACGGTTCTGTCTACCATCCATCGTGATTCCAAGGATGGCTTCCCGCCTCCGGATCGTTATGGTTTTCTGGGGAGTCTACCCCTTCTCACATCTCAAGAAGTTGAGTCCACCAGCACACAAAATCATTATGCATACCAACCCATCATTTTAAAATTTATGAGTCTAGCCACAAGAGAAACTTGTCACGCCGCTCATTATCCGTGAGCATGGCTATTCAAATAGATTAGTTTACTCACACAGTAGTGGATGTACACTTTACCAGTACTCCGCAACTGCCCATTGAATGAGCCTACATCCCTCTATATGGGACGGTCACGGCAAAGCCTTTCGATAACCTTACTTTGGCAGTACCCGCTCCATGAACTTTAGCCCTCTTGCACTCTAGCCGTCCTTTCCTAGGAGTGCGAGGAGTTTTGGCGCTCCAGGGGTAAGGGAAACTCTCTCAGTCTTTAAGTTGTAATTAATTTCGATTTGATTCATCACTTCAGTATGTGGGCCGCGGCCTCATCTCAACATCACAAACCACTTCTCATCATAAGAACCACTATGCAAGGATACTGCCTCCGCTCGGCTATCTACTCCACCAGGTCTATACCCATTCGAGAAGTACGGTTGTACTGGCTCGTTTCAGGTTGTAAGTCTCATGGATCGGTCCTTAATTGACCAGGGACGGTACTTGCCTTTGCCGGAATACACCCAAATCCATCCAGTCGCCCCAGTCTAAAACATTGGTTTTATACTTTCATTTTTCCATTAAAACTATTTTCATCATGTTCGAAACAATGTGGCGCTCATGTCTCCACATGCCATATTGCAACTGCCTTCCCTAAGGTAGTTGCCCAAGCATAAAGCTTCTTTGTAAAGTCATGAATATGCATGAATCTAATATAAGCATAGCTAAGCATTTTACCGAAGATATCCTTCGGTTATATCACATCGAGGGTTACAAAGATTATATCTAAAGGTAAACAATGTCAAGGCATGGCATATCAAGCATAGGTATTAATTTGTGTATATAGCATGCATATTTGAAGTTTAAAACAACATTATTTCGCAATTGGGATCAATATGTTCGAAGAGGTGTGATGACTTGCCTTGCTCGCACGCTTGTTGGACGGGGTCTTCGTGTAGTCGTGTCTGCTTCCTCGTATGCTATTCGTACATGCGAAAAATCAATTGAATTCGATTAGAATTCAATAAAATTACCAAGAGGTCAAAAAATAACCAAAAAGCGACTCCAAAAATTAGTCCAAGATTTTAATTAAGTTTGGGTGTGAGTTTTGATGAAATCCGAATTAAGATGCGGGTTGTAGTAATTTTAGGGTTTTTGCGATACACCGATTTAATTTACTAAGGTGACAAATTTCCAAAATGATGTTATCACAAAATGATTTAAATTTTAAATTTCAGAAGATCCGCATGTTAAAATAATATTTAATGGCGAGCTAAGTTATAAATAAACTCCTAGATAATCAAATTATGCGACGGTTAATATCTCCGGATTCCTATTTTGAAATCCAAATTTGTTTCTGAGAAAATAAATATATTTTTGCCCAGAGATTTTCCCAAATAATTTCCAAAAACTTTTTCCTAAATTTTCCTAAATTTTCCCCTTTTTTTCTTTTTCTTTTTCTTTCCTTTTCTTTCTTTTCCTTTCCTTCTTTTTTTCTTTCCCTTCTACCCTCTCCCTGTTCATTCTCTCTCCTCTATCCTCTCTTGCGTCTACCCCCCTTTCTTCCTCCCGCCCGGTCGGCTAATGACGCGCGGGGCGGCGGCCTGGGAGGCTTACCGGCGGATGGCGGCGACGGTGAGGAAGGCGGTGGGACTCCGGGCCCCGGCGGTCGACGGCGGCGACGGCTTCGGCGTGCAGCGGACGACGACGGCGGTGGCTAGTGATGGCGAGGGCGAGAGAGCGAGGGAAATGGGAGAGGAGAGCGGCGAGGTGGGGAGAAACGGAGAGGGATTCCCTCTTTTTATAGACAGCCGGAGAGGGGAGAGAAGAGAGGGAGGGCCGGCGCGGCGAGGCGATGTGGCGGCGACACGCGGCGACGCACGGAGGCGGGGCCAGGCGAGGACGTGCACGGCGTGCGGCGTGGCGACGTGGGGAGACGGGTGGTGCGGCGCGTGCGGCGTGGGGCGCGAGGCGGCGGGCGACGCGGCAACGCGCGCGGCGGCGCGGCCTTGCGGGGCGTGCGGGCGGGCGACGTGCGGTGTGCGGGCAGCGCGCGCGGCGGCGGGGCGACGGCGGTAGTGCGCGACGTGCGGGTGGGGGGTGCCGGCGCGGTCGCGGGCGCGACGCACGCGCGCGGTGGCGAGGATGGTGCGGGGCCCAGGTACGGCGTCGAACAGATTGCACGTAATGAACAGTAGATTTTTTCTATTTTCCCGAATTAAATTATATTTTCTTCCATTCCTTTTTGCCTTCACATTTAAAATTAAAATATGACCTAGCCCAGTCAAAAATTAAATTTTAACTTATGTTTCCAACCCTTTTGTCCCTTTTTATATATTATATTATATTATATATATTTTATTTAATTCTTTTTCCCTTTTTCCCAAAGATGTGATTTTTGATTCAAAATAAATTCTCATCAACTTCCCTATATATCTTTTTATAATTTTTATTTTCAAACCTTTATTTTGAAATTTCCTTTCCTTTGGGATTTTTAAATTATTTGGTTTTTCTCAATCTTTTAGATAAATTTTTCTTTATTAATTTCACGCAACAAAGCTGGCAAATAAGAGGCAATAAACACGGCGAGATGCAAAAATACTAAAAGTTTTTGTAAGTTCCGATTTTTAAATTCCCGATTTTTTTAGGGTGTTACAAATGTCTAGATCTATCTTGCCATCGGCTCGTTTCTCTCGGGAGAGAGCAGCTGATAGAGATAGATCTAGATGTTGAACTAGTTTATATGTTGTATCTACCGTCTCGAGGGGTTTGCATCGGTTCATATAGATCTAATACTTCTATTTGTACTTGATGCATCATTATGACCTATTAAGTCGCTCTTAGAATTATTAAAGATCTATTCAGCTAGATGTTTATCATTAGAGACAGTCCCGGGGTTTCAGCCGGCCTTATTTGTTTTAGTTATCTTTTAGCATTATTTACTATTAGATATATTAAAACCGCCTCTTATATTAAGATCTCAATCTGGTTAAATGCTTTAAGCCGGTATCAATCTGTTGGCGCCAGCCAATAGCCGATTGATCTAGGCTTAGCGCATTTAGGTTAGACCAATATCTTTTCATAAGATGTATCGGAGTACTGGCCGATTCACATTAGCTCTGCATCATCGGCTAGGCTACAAACACATATATTTATTATCCTATTGTATATTTAGATTAAGTGGTTTATACTGTCTCGGCACAGTCGATCTATCCCAGTCACTTAGTTTAAATATGCTTTGGGATAGTAATTATGTCGAAACTTGGTTTCGACAATAGAAATTGGGGGTGCAGTCAAGTCGCCAAACACAATGGGTTAAGTGGAAAAAAGGGTTTAGACAGGCTCAGGCCCTCTCGTGAGGTAATACCCTACTCCTATTTCGAGGATTCGATCCGCCGAGTGTTTTTTATTGATTTCCTGATCTCGTGTATCACATATCACATATCCCATATCTCTTAAGGGACGCCCCTTACCCCCCTTATATATACTTGGAGGATGGGCTTACGAGTCGAAAACCCTATCATATTCTAAGTCGGTGTAACACCCCGAAAATCGAAGGAATTAAAATCGGAAATTAAAAATCGGAACTTGCAAAAACTTTTGCTTGTTGCCTTTTCTCATGTTTGTTGCTTCTTATTAGCCAGCTCAGATGCATAAATTTAGTTGTGAACAATTCCTCTTCATGTTTGTGAAAACCGAATGGTTTGGATTTTCATTGGGAAGAAAATCTCGAAATATAAGGTTAGGAATTTTTAAAATTAAACCAGAAAAGGGATGCGGATTTATGAAGATATGTATTTGAGAAATAAAATATTAATTGGTGATTACGGAAAATTTATTAGGAAATAAAATAGACAATAAAATATTTTAAGGAAATTACATGAAATCTAGGAAATTTTTGGAATTAAAAATAGTGAATTATGAATTTAGGAAAAAGTTATTTAAATAAATATGGAAATATATATTTTAAAATAAATATTGGTGACTAAAAGTTAGAAAATATATATTTTTATTAATTTTGGGAATACCATATATTTATTTGTGAAAATGAAATTGAAAATCGAGAAAAAAATCGAAACGCACTTGTTCATTGCTCATCAAGTGTTCGACGCCGTACGGCCCCGGCCGCACGCCGCGCGGCCGCCCGCCGTACCGCGCCGCGCGCCGTGCCGCGCACGCGCCCGCGCCGCGCACGCCACGCGGCTGCGCGCAAGCGCCGCGCGCGCCCGCCCCGCCGCGTCGCCCGTCCTCGCGCGCTGCCCCCCGCGCCCGCGCCCCGCCGTCACGCGCTCGCGCCACTGCCCCGCCGCCGCGCCTCGCGCCCTCGCCACCACGTGCTCGCCGCCGTACCCCGACCCCGCCTGAGCTCACGCCACGTGCCCGGCCCCGGCCTCCCGCGCCGCCACGTGGTGGTCCGCCGTACCGACGCCGCGCCGGCCCCCTCCTCTCCCCGTTACCTTGCTCGGATGCGCCTATAAAGGAGGGGCAAAACCCCCACTTTTTCCCCCACCTCGCCGCCTCTAGCCTCCCCCTCTCTCGTCGGTCTCTCTTCCTCTCTCGAGCGCCGCCGCCGCAACCGCCGCGATTCGCCGAGCGCCCTAGCCACCGTGCGTCGCCATCGCCGGAGCCC
Organism: Oryza australiensis; assembly: GCA_019925245.2. Taxonomy (NCBI): domain Eukaryota; kingdom Viridiplantae; phylum Streptophyta; class Magnoliopsida; order Poales; family Poaceae; genus Oryza; species Oryza australiensis. Next base: position 4,560,378 of record JAIFGZ020000436.1, read on the forward strand.
CACCGTCCTCCCCGAGCATCGCCATCACCGGTAAGCCCGAGCCCCCGCCTCGCGCTAGCGCCGGCACCGGCCGCAACAAAGAGAGCAGAGAGAGAAGGCGCCGGTCGAACACCTTGTGGGCTGATGAATAGTAGCAGAAGAAAAAAAAGAAAAAGAAAAAGAAAAAATAGAGAAAAAAATAGGAAAAATATGGAAAAGTTGGACAAATGTTTTGAAAGGATTTGAGTGAATTTTTGTGCAAAAATAAATTATTTTCTTGTATATTTTCTCAGAGCAAAATTTGAAAATCGAAACCGGACTTTTTCGAAATTTCGTTTCGCGTCGTTTTTGAATCCGAATTTCGTTTAGTTCTTTCTCACCATTTAAATATGTTTCTCTTTTGTGCTCGAATCTTCAAAACCTCGAATACAAATCCCTCCGCTCATATTTCCAAATCTATTTTCTCAAATAATTACGATCGTCGTTTTTGCGAAAACCCTAGGGCATCGACTCAAGTTCAAACTCGGATTTTTCCCTAGCAATACTCGCCCGAACTCAAGTAGAATTCTTGGCCAAACTTTTGGAGTCATTTTCATGGTTTTTATGGTTCTTTTCGATCTCTTGTTATTTTATTGAATTCTAATTGAATTCGATTGATCTTTCGCACGTACAGATAGCACCTGAAGAAGCAGGCATCGACTCCGTTGAAGACCCCGCTCAACAAGCGTGCGAGCAAGGCAAGTCATCACACTCTTTGAACATATTGATCCCAATTGCAAAATGATGTTATTTTAAACTTTAAACATGCATGCTATACATAGAGAATTACCTATACTTGTTATGCCATACCTTGTTATTGATTATCTTTAGAATTATTCCTTGTAACCCTTGATGTGATATATACAACTGAAGGACAACTTCAGCAAAATGCTTAGCCATGCTATTAGTAGGTTCATGCATACTCATAATTTTATAAAGAGCTTTATGCTTGGGCAACTACCTTGGGGAAAGTAGTTGAGATACGGCATGTGGAGACATGAGCGCCACATTGCCATGAGAATCATCAAATGAGTTTTGATGAAAATTGAAAGTACTAAACAAATGTTTTAGACTGGGGCGGCTGGATGATTTGGGTGGATTCCGGAAAAGGCAAGTGCCGACCCTAGTCAATTAAGGACCGAGCCATGAGATAGCCGAGAAACGAGCCAGTACAACCGTACTTCTCGAATGGGTATAGACCTAGCGGAGTAGATAGCCGAGCGGAGGCGGTACCCTTGCATAGTGGTTCTTATGTACGAGATGAGATTGAAAGGGATGATGGGAAATTGGAATTTATTATAACTTGATGAATGAAGTCTCCCCTTACCCCGAGTGCGCCAGAACTCCTCTCACTGCTAGAAAACGATGGCTAGAGTGCATGAGGGCTTAAGTTCATGGAGCGGCCGAAGTACGGTTATCGAAAGGCTTTGCCGTGACCGTCTCATGTGTTGGGACGTAGGATCATTTGTTGGGCAGTCGCGGAGTACGGGTAAAGTGTACATCCACTGCAGTGTGAATGAATCAATCTATTCGAATAGCCGTGCTCGCGGATATTGAGCATCGTGACAAGACTTTCACTTGGCTAGACTTTAAACTTTAAAATGATGGGATGGGTATGCATGATGATTCTTATTCACTGGTGGATCAACTTCTCGAGATGCGAGAAGGGGTGGACTCCCCAGAAAACCATGACGAACCGGAGGCGGGAAGCCATCCTTGGAATCACGATGGATGGTAGACAGAACCGTCGCCAACTTAATGAACTGTGGAACTAAAACTTGACTTGGCTAGTGGTTAGGCTTGTGAAAAGATTTGTGAAAATTGGCTTTATGCAAAATGTGGACCCCCGATTTTGAGTCGGGAATCTTTCGTGTTCATAGTACCATTTCCCTGGATCAAGTAGTTGGTACCCACGAATGCAGTACTGGATAATCAAGTGCGCATGCACGAATAGTCTTACAGTACCATTATTACATTAATAGGCCCGAAGGCATTGTTCATCCCACAGGACCTTATGGTCCGAGTACAACATAAAACGAATTTAGATAAGGCAGCGGAAAGAGGCGGCGGCTCGTCAATTGCCACGAGCAACGACCGGGCTAAGGTCTAGTATGCGCCGTCGGTTCCTTCGCCCTCCGGGTAGTACGCGTAGGGGTCTTCTGGCTCTTCATTTCCATCAGCTGGAGGTTTGTGCGTATAGCAAGGGTGAGTACCAACCGTACTCAGCAAGTCAACACAAAATTGATGCATATGATAGGGTTATTCAAAGAACACGGTTAGAGTTATTTTTGCGTAAAGCCGTTTTCACAATTCTTTTCACAAGCCTACCGACTAGCCAAATCAAGTTTTAATTTCATAGTTCATTAATCCGGCGACGGTTCGTCTACCATCCATCGTGATTCCAAGGATGGCTTCCCGTCTCCGGTTCGTCATGATTTTTCTGGGGAGTCCACCCCTTCTCGCATTCTCGAGAAGTTGATCCACCAGCGAATGAAACCATCATGCATACCTATCCCAGCAGTTTTAAGTTTAAAAATCTAGCCAAGCGAAAGTCTTGTCACGATGCTCAATATCCGCGAGCACGGCTATTCGAATAGATTGATTCACTCACACCTGCGGTGGATGTACACTTTACCCGTACTCGTGACAGCCCAACAAATGAGCCTACGCCTCAACACATGAGACGGCCACGGCAAAGCCTTTCGATAACCTCACTTTGGCAGTACCCGCTCCATGAACTTATGCCCTCATGCACTCTAGCCGTCCTTTTCTAGCAGTGAGAGGAGTTCTGGCGCACCCGGGGTAAGGGAAGTCTTTTCGAGATCTTTAAGTTTAATTAACATCGGTTCAATCCCACCATTCATAACAAAGGCCGCAGCCTCATCCTCATCCCATAACCACATCATAGAGAACCATCTATGCAAGGATACTGCCTCCGCTCGGCTATCTAGTCAGCTAGGTCTATACCCATTCGAGAAGTACGGTTGTACTGGCTCGTTTCCCGGCTATCTCATGGCTCGGTCCTTAATTGACCAGGGTCGGCACTTGCCTTTTCCGGAATCCACCCAAATCATCCGGCCGCCCCAGTCTAAAACATTTGTATAGTACTTTCAATTTTCATCAAACTTAATTCATCATGGTCATGTGGCGCTCATGTCTCCACATGCCGAATCTCAACTACCTCCCCTAAGGTAGTTGCCCAAGCATAAGCTTTTTCATAAAGTCATGAGTATGCATAAATCTAAGTATAGCATGGCTAAGCAGTTTACCGAAGTTATGCTTCGGTTATTTGTATCACATCGCGAGTTACAAGGAGTAATTCTAAAGGTACTCAATAGCAAGGAATGGCACAACAAGTATAGGTAACTCGGTGAAGCATGCATGTTTAGAGTTTAAAATAACATCATTTCGCAATTGGGATCAATATGTTCAAAGGGTGTGAAGACTTGCCTTGCTCACACACTTGAGGGGTGGGATCTTCGCGGTGTCGATGCCGGTTTCTTCGAGCTCTACCCGTACGTGCGAAAGATCAATTGAATTCGGTTAGAATTCAACAAAACACCGAGCGATCGAAAAGAACCACAAAAGCCATGAAAACAACTCCGAAGTTTTGCCGAAAATTCTACTCGAGTTAGGACAAGGGTTGCGAGAAAATCCGGGTTTTGGAATCGAGCGATGACCTAGGGTTTTCGTAAAATCGGCGATCGCAATTAAATTTGGAAGTTACGTTTGAAAATATCAGCGAAGAAAATTCGGGCTCGAAATTTGAGGGTTTTGAGCACAAAAGTGAAACCTATTTCGATGGCGGAAAGAATTAAACGGAATCCGGATTGAAAAACGATGCGAAATGAAGTTCCGGAAAACGTCCGATTCCGATTTTTCAAACTTTGCACTGAGAAAACATGCGAGAAAATAATTTATTTTTGCCCAAAATTTTACTCAAGTCATCCCAAAATATTTTTCCAAATTTTCCAAAATTTTTCCTAATTTTTCCCTATTTTTCTTTTTCTCTTTTTCTTTTTTTTTCTTTTTCCTTTTATCTCGCGCACTGTTCCATGCCCGCAAGGTGTTCGACCGGTGCCAGAGGAGAACAGAGGCGGCGGCAGTGAGGGACAAGGCGGCGCAAAGGGGACTTACCGGCGACGGCGGCTCGGGGAGGAGCAAGGGGGCACGGGGACTGGGCTTGCGCACGGCGGCGACGGCTAAACGGCGGCGGCCCTTGGCGGTGGTGCTCGGGAACGGCGAAAACACGGCGGCGGTGCGGTGGGATCGGCGAGCACCGCCCCTTTTATAGGCGCAGCGGGGGCTCGGCGCGGGCGCGGGTGGAAGGAGGGGGTCCGGCTCGGCGCGCGCGGGCGGTGACACGCGGGCGCACTGGGAGGGCCGGGCACGGCGGGCGAAACGCGGCGGCGAGGGCGCACGGCGCGGGCGGGTCCGGAGCGGCGTGCGCGCGCGAGGTAGGGGCGGGCGTGGCTCGGCCGCGTGGCGCGGCGCGCGGCGCGCGGGCGTGGCCGTACGGGCGGGCGCGCGGCGCGGGCGCGGCGGCGCGGCGCGCGGGGTCGCGCGGGCGGTCGCTTGCGCGGCGCGTGGCGCGCGCGCAGCGTTTGGCGCGCGTGCGCGCGGCGCGTGGCGCGCGCGGTAGGGGCCGAGGCACGGTGGGCGCGGCGGCGGCTGGCGTGGCGCGCGCGCGCGGCGCGCGTGGGGCCGTACGGCGTCGAACGTTTGTGACCAATGAACAGTGCATTTTCACTTTTTTCCCGATTTTCTATTTTCTTTTCCCATTTTCTATTTTCTTTCCTTCTAAAAATTCCAAAATAAATTCTAATATTCTAAAAATAATTTTTAACTTTATATTTGAAACTTTTTCTTGACTTTCATTTTTCCATAATTATTTTTCATACTTATTTAAATTCTTTTGCCTAATATTCATAATTTACCCATTTTTAATAAAAATACATTTCCCAAATTTCGGTACGCCTCCCGAGAATTTTATTATTTATTTTGTATCTCAATTTATCTTCTCCCAACCAAAATTTTATTTTATACTTCCCAAACGCGCTTTCGCAAATCCGCACTTTCCCTCAAATTCCTTTTTAAAACCCTGATGCGACTTTCGCACCATCATTTTGTCAACTCCGAAAACTCCAAATACGCCGAAAAGGGAATTGACCACGACTAAATTTATGCAACTGAGCTGGCAAATAAGAAACAACAAACCCGAGAAGAAGCAATAAACCAAGGTTTTTGAAAGTTCCGATTTTTACGTTCCGATTTCGGTTCTCCGATTTTCAGGATGTTACAAACCTACCCCTAACAATAAATCTCGTCCCCGAGATTTCTTACCGGCTTGAGTAGGTGTGGATATTCTCGTCCTCGGTACTCTTCGCTCTCCCGGTAGCCTCTTCTTCCGTGTGATTGCTCCATTGTACGTTGTACATGCGCCATGATTTGGTCCGTGTCTTCTTTTCTGCCTCGTCTAGTATCTTGATTGGATGCTCCGGGTAAGTAAGATCACTGTGGACATGGATGGCTTCTAAAGGAGCTTGCTCTTCTGGTACCCGCAAACATTTCTTCAATTGTGACACGTGGAACACTGGGTGGACATCGGAGAGATTCTCGGGCAGTTCCAATTGGTAAGCCACTTCTCCTCTCCTAGCGCTTATCAAGAATGGGCCCACGTATCGTGGTGCGAGTTTCCCTTGACCTTGAATCTCGAGTTCCCGTAGTGGTGAGACCTTTAGATACACGTAGTCACCTTCTTTAAATTCCAATTCTCTTCGACGAGTGTCCGCGTAGCTCTTTTGTCGTGATTGAGCAGCTTGTAGTCGGTCCCGGATCGGCGAACCTTTTCCTCGCCTCCTTGATTATGTCAGGCCCGAATACGGTTCGTTCACCGGTTCCGACCACATTAATGGGGTTCGACATCGGCGACCAAATAAAGCTTCGTTTGGCGACATCTTCGACCGGCTTGATAGCTATTGTTGTAAGAGAACTCAACGTACGGCAAACATTTCTCCCAATCCTTGGTGAAATCCAACGCACGAGCTCTCGGCATGTCTTCTAGCACTTGATTCGTCCTCTCGCCTATCCGTCGCCGCGGGTGGTAAGCGGTACTAAAGGCGAGGTGACGCCGAATGCCTCGTGGACCTTGCTCCAAAAATGAGATGTGAATTGGGTACCACGATCCGATATAATCCTCTTTGGCACACCGTGAGACACACAATCCTACTCATATATAATTCCGCTAGCTTGGCACCGTTGTAGTTAGTTTTCACGGGAATAAATCGCGAGTCTTGGTGAGCCGATCTACTATTACCCAAATGGAATCGTAACAGTCGCGGTCTTGGGTAGTCCCACTATGAAATCCATGCCTATCTCGTCCCATTTCCATTCGGGAATCTTGAGTGGCTGCAGAAGCCGGTGGCGTTGATGTTCGGCTTTCACCCTTTGGCACACATCGCACACGGCTACGTATTCGGCTACATCCCTCTTCATATTAGGCCACCGTATTCTCCTTTCAAATCCCGGTACATTTTCGTGCTTCCGGATGTAACGAATATGCCGATTCGTGGGCTTCCTTTAAGATCAATCCTCTCATACCGCCTCGTTCGAGCACACGATTCTTTTCTTGTACCACAGGATTCCCTTGTCATCTACGAAAACTCCTTAGCGCGTCCACGCCATGCGTTCCTTGATTTCCGGGTTTCCTCATTCCCTTTTGGGCTTCCTCTATTTGAGTTCTCGGTAGGGGTTGGATTTCCAGTGAGTTTACTTCTCCGTGAGGAATCGGGTGCGATTGAGTCGGCCATTTCTTCTTGGAGTTCACTGGCCATACCGTCCAATCCGGTGGTTGCATTGGGCTTTGCGCTCGCGCATCGGCCACTACATTTGCCTTGCCGGATGATAGTGGATTCCTAGATCGTAATCCTTGATCAACTCCAGCCATCGCCTCGTCGTAGATTGAGATCGGGCTGAGTAAAGAAATATTTTAAGCTCTTGTGATCGGTATACACATCGCAATGGTTCCCGATCAGATAGTGTCTCCGGATCTTCAATGCGTGTACAACCGCGGCTAATTCCAGTCGTGTGTGGGATAATTCTCTTCGTGGGGTCGAATCGCCGAGAGGCATACGCTACGACCTTCCCATCTTGCATCAACACTCCTCCCAATCCTTGTCGGGATGCATCACAGTACATCACGAAGTCCTTCCGGTTGTCGGGTAAGGTCAAGATTGGAGCGGTGGTTAACTTTTCTTTTAATTGGTCGAAGGCTTTTTGGCACTTCTCATTCCATTCAAACTTCTTTTCCTTCTTCGAAGTTGAGTCATAGGTCGGGCTACAGTGGAAAACCCTTCGATAAACCGTCGGTAATAACCGGCCAAGCCCAAGAAACTCCGAACTTCGCACCGACTTGGGTGCCTTCCATCCCGTGACGCCTTCGACCTTGGCGGGTCTCTGCTACTCCTGGCTGAAACCACATGACCAAGAAAAGCGACTTCCTTGAGCCGAACTCACATTTGCTGAACTTTGCATACATGGTGCTCTCGTAGCTTTTCCAAGTACTAGTCGTAGATGCTCCGCGTGTTCCTCATCGTTCTTGGAGTAGATAAGTATATCGTCGATGAATACCACCACGAATTTGTCCGGTATTCCATGAATACCTTGTTCATCGAGTTCATAAAGTATGCGGGCATTGGTCAATCCAAAGGACATCACCGTGAACTCGTATAAGCCGTAACGGGTAGAGAACGCCGTCTTAGGAATATCTCCGGCTCTAATTTTCAGCGATGATATCCCGACCGTAGATCAATCTTTGAGAACACTGTGCACCCTTAAGTTGATCGAATAGGTCATCGATCCGGGCAACGGGTACTTGTTCTTGATGGTTACTTCATTCGCGATCGGTAGTCCACACACATTCTCATACTCCCATCCTTCTTTTTGACAAAGAGTACGGGGCTCCCCGGGAGAAGAGCTGGGCGTACAAATCCCTTCTCTTGTAGTTCCCTTATCGCTTCTTGAGTTCCTCTAACTCGTTGGCGGCATTCGATAAGGTCTCTTGGATATGGGGGCGTACCGGGCATTAAGTCGATGATAAACTCTACATCGCGATCCGGTGGCATTCGGGTAATTCCTCGGAAATACATCCGGTATTCTTGTACTACGGGCATTCCTCCTAAGGGTAGCATGGTGAACACTCCGCAGCTTGCTCACATAGCTTTGGGTTTTGATCCATAGTTATGCTCATCGGTGATCCCCACGGGGTGGATACCGTGACTTCTCTTCGACTCGATCTATAATCCCATTATTCTTGGTCGACCAATCCATTCCGAGTATGACATCTATGGTCGGGGTGATAGCACCATAAGGTTTGAGAGAAACACCACGTCTCTAATCCGTATGGGCACATTAATGCAGGCATGGGGTACGGTCATGTCTCCCCGGTGAGTGTACCAACATAGGCCTCTTAAGTGCTACTTGGTGTAGGTGGTGTTGTTTGCTTACTTGGGAAGATATGAATGAATGCGAGGCTCAGAATCGAATAAAACTTTAACTGGTGTAGAGTTGATAGAGAACATACCCATCAATACGCTCGGTCCTCCTGTGCTTCTTACGCCCGCACATGATTCACCGGCCACGTCGAAATCCGGTGGCGGCCTCGTTGGGTAGCGGGGTCTGAGCAGGACCTCGTCCCGCCGCAGGTGGGGGTTCCTCGGACGGGTGTTGCATTGGCGCCGTGCGCACGGGGTGTTGCGTGGTTTTGGGCAGCTATTGGAGTAGTGCCCGAACTCTCCGCAGTTGAAACAGCTCACATTCCTTCTTCCTGGAGCAGCTAGGGTTGGTGTGGGCGTACGAAGCTGTGGTGTAGCTGACCTGTTGACATGGTCGGAAGCGAGAAAACGTCCGGTTGCCGGAACATTTGGCTTCCATCCAGACGGGGTGGCTCCCTTGGGGCGTTGTGGCGTTCCCTGGAATGGGCGAGCCATAGCGAGCCTCCTCTTGCGGTTATTGTCCACCACCTTTTGGTCATGCTCAAGTTGGACGACCTTGTTGATGAGGCTTTGGAAGCGGTGTGATCCCGCCCGATCATCGGTCCCCTCGTTCGTCATTTAGTCCCTCAATGAATTTGTCTATCTTTTCTTCTTCGTCGCAGTCACCTTGGTGGCATAACGGCAAGCTGGGTGAACTTGTTCGAGATATTCTTGTACCGAGGTGTTCCCTTGACGCGAGCCGCGGAACTCGTTTTTCTTCATCCTCATAGCGCAGGGCACGAAATTCTCACGGAACGCAGCCGTGAATTCCTCCCATGTTGGTTCACCGGCGTCTTCGGCTCGTGTCTCCTTGTAGGTGTCCCACCAGTCACTCGCGGGACCATCCAGTTGGTTAGTAGCGAAGATAACTCTATCAGCTTCTCGGACTCTGACGAGGGTTAACTTCTTCTCTATCACTCTTAACCAATCTTCAGCGTCCATAGGTTCTTCGGCCGTGGAAAAAGTGGGTGGCTTAGCCCTCATGAATTCTCCCAGACTCGATCCTCCTCGACCTCCTTGATTATTAGCAATCGCTTGGAGTAGCCGGGTCTCGCAAAGCCATGACCTCCGCCGGTGGAGGGGTTAGGTTCGGCGGGTTCTCGTTGGTGGCTGCGGCTGCGACGATGCGCCATCGAAGAGAGGAGACGAATCAAGAGATCGGACTAGTTTAGGTTATAGTTCACAGGGGAATTTTTCTTCAATTTCTTTCGAATGATCTTCAATCAACAGTCAAGGTGAAATAATAATAAGCATACGAATTAAGACATCGCAAGGCGATGCTTAGGTTCATCATATTACATAAGGGGGGTACACGGACTGTACACACACAGTCCTTCATGCCAGGATAGCAACAATAGTTATATCGTCCAACTACATCAACTAATTAAGGGGGATTAGGGAATGGTTCGTGCCGCCGAGCCGGGAAGGTCTTCCCGCCTAGTCATCCAACCATCCGCAAGAGCCGGGCGCCGGAAGTGGGTGGTCCGCTGCTGAAGCAAACCGAAGTCCCCACGGCTCGGAGGTGGTGGCCTCGAGTCACGCCGAATCTTCGACTCGGTGGCCGCGTACTCTTGCGAGCGGTCCGGCGGGTGAGGGGCCTCCCGTGTGAGTCGGCGACGAGGGGAGCTTCCTCCTCCATTGGGTCGGTGTCACTAGACTCCCATTTGATCTCCATGGGCTCCGCCTCGGACTCCGTGTCGGTGTAGATCCGGATGGGGTTACCCTCTCCGATCCCGGCTCGGATGGTGCGTACGGAGCTCGGGTGGTGGCACCGTGGGGTCTACTGTGCACGGTGCGGTGCTCGTGCTCAACATGAAGGCTTGCTCCATCATAGCTTGAAAGGTATCCAAGCATGCTGGAGTCATAAGGTAATAATGGTCGGGCACGGGGCAAGGAGGTGATGGCACAAGCTCGGTGGAAGTACTGCGGCGTAGACGGGACGAGTGCGCAACTGTTCCTCTAGCCGGTTGATCTCGCTGCTTGCTCTTCTGAGCTGCTCTTCCAGCTCCACCGAGCCTCCCCTCGGGCCATGTAGCGGTCCGAGAGTTGCTCATACGAGCACCATTGGCTGCAATGAGTCCGGCATGCTTATCGGTCTCCGCAGCCTTGGTGGCTGTCGACCGATCATTGAGGCGTGACCGCTGATCGTTGATCTCGAGCGGGGCCTCCTCGTAATGCCGTCGTCTGTGTCTCGCCCAACGCGATAAACGCGTGACCATCGGGTTGTAGCAGCAGGGGTAGCCTCTACGGTGCAGACCGGGTTGCCCTCTTCGCGGTAAGGATGATGCACGAACTCTGTCATTGTGAGTTCGGCACGGTGTTCCGCATTCGGGCGAAGGAAAGCCTCGCGAGCTGCATCCCGAATAGCCGCTTCGCTAGGTCCGGTGGTAGCGGGTATGGAAGCGATAAGATGTCTCGCTTCCCATACGGGCTTCTATGGATACAAGTGCCTCCCAGGCTGGATACTCTTCGGAGCCATGCCTTTTGATGTGATAGGTGGGTGGCTCCGGTATCTCAAGCACCATAGTAGGGATCGGAGTTGGACCACGAACCCTTCGTCCCGCGAGCATGTGACTTCCCAAGTTCCGTCGTGGTTTGACATCGCTTTGTGCAACTTAGGGTTAGCGGGAGGGAGCTTTCATAATCATTTGGTAAAAAGAAATACAGATGTAGAAAAGATATATTTGCATTTTTGGAAATAATAGTTTAAAACTGATCCTATTGTAGGGATATTTCCCTTTAGCCATCTAGTTAGGGGTAGGGCGCCATTTGGTCTTAGCCTACGGTCGCATGGCTCTGATACCAGCTGTGGACCCCCGATTTTGAGTCGGGAATCTTTCGTGTTCATAGTACCATTTCCCTGGATCAAGTAGTTGGTACCCACGAATGCAGTACTGGATAATCAAGTGCGCATGCACGAATAGTCTTACAGTACCATTATTACATTAATAGGCCCGAAGGCATTGTTCATCCCACAGGACCTTATGGTCCGAGTACAACATAAAACAGAATTTAGATAAGGCGGCGGAAAGAGGGGCTGCTCGTCAATTGCCACAGAACGACGGGCTAAGGTCTAGTATGCGCCGTCGGTTCCTTCGCCCTCGGGTAGTACGCGTAGGGGTCTTCGGCTCTTCATTTCCATCACTGGAGGTTTGTGCGTATAGCAAGGGTGAGTACCAACCGTACTCAGCAAGTCAACACGAATTGATGCATATGATAGGGTTATTCAAAGAACACGGTTAGAGTTATTTTTGCGTAAAGCCAGTTTTCACAATTCTTTTCACAAGCCTACCGACTAGCCAAATCAAGTTTTAATTTCATAGTTCATTAATCCGGTGACGGTTCTGTCTACCATCCATCGTGATTCCAAGGATGGCTTCCGTCTCCGGTTCGTCATGATTTTTCTGGGAGTCCACCCCTTCTCGCATTCTCGAGAAGTTGATCCACCAACGAATGAAACCATCATGCATACCCATCCCAGCAGTTTTAAGTTTAAAAATCTAGCCAAGCGAAAGTCTTGTCACGATGCTCAATATCCGCGAGCACGGCTATTCGAATAGATTGATTCACTCACACCGCGGTGGATGTACACTTTACCCGTACTCCGTGACAGCCCAACAAATGAGCCTACGCCTCAACACATGAGACGGCCACGGCAAAGCCTTTCGATAACCTCACTTTGGCGCATCGCTCCATGAACTTATGCCCTCATGCACTCTAGCCGTCCTTTTCTAGCAAGTGAGAGGAGTTCGCGCACCGGGTAAGGAAAGTCTTTTCAGATCTTTAAGTTTAATTAACATCGGTTCAATCCCACCATTCATAACAAAGGCGCAGCCTCATCCTCATCCCATAACCACATCATAGAGAACCATCTATGCAAGGATACCGCCTCCGCTCGGCTATCTAGTCGGCTAGGTCTATACCCATTCGAGAAGTACGGTTGTACGGCTCGTTTCCGGCTATCTCATGGCTCGGTCCTTAATTGACCAGGGTCGGCACTTGCCTTTTCCGGAATCCACCCAAAACATCCGGCCGCCCAGCCTAAAACATTTGTATAGTACTTTCAATTTTCATCCAACTTAATTCATCATGGTCATGTGGCGCTCATGTCTCCACATGCCGAATCTCAACTACCTCCCCTAAGGTAGTTGCCCAAGCATAAGCTTTTTCATAAAGTCATGAGTATGCATAAATCTAAGTATAGCATGGCTAAGCAGTTTACCGAAGTTATGCTTCGGTTATTTGTATCACATCGCGAGTTACAAGGAGTAATTCTAAAGGTACTCAATAGCAAGGAATGGCACAACAAGTATAGGTAACTCGGTGAAGCATGCATGTTTAGAGTTTAAAATAACATCATTTCGCAATTGGGATCAATATGTTCAAAGGGTGTGAAGACTTGCCTTGCTCACACACTTGAGGGGTGGGATCTTCAGCGGTGTCGGGGAGGAGCAAGGGGGCACGGGGACTGGGCTTGCGCACGGCGGCGGCCCTTGGCGGTGGTGCTCGGGAACGGTGAAAACACGGCGGCGGTGCGGTGGGATCGGCGGGCACCGCCTTTTATAGGCGCAGCCGGGGGCTCGGCGCGGGCGCGGGGTGGAAGGAGGGGTCCGGCTCGGCGCGGCGCGGGCGGTGACACGCGGCGGCGCAGGGAGGGCCGGGTACGGCGGGCGAAACGCGGCGGCGGGCGCACGGCGCGGGCGGGGTCCGGAGCGGCGGCGCGTGCGAGTAGGGGCCGGGCGCGGCTCGGCCGCGTGGCGGCGCGCGCGGCGCGCGGCGTGGCCGCACGGCAGCGAGCGGCGCGGGCGCGGCGCGCGGCGCGCGCGGGTCCGGCGCGGCGGCCGCTGGCGCGGCGCGTGGCGCGCGCGGCGCGGCGCGCATGCGCGCGCGGCGCGTGGCGCGCGCGGGGTAGGGGCCGAGGCACGGTTGGGCGCGGCGCGGCGCGGGCGCGCACGTGCGCGGGCGCGCAGTACGGTCGGCGAGCGCGGCGCGCGCGCGGCCGGGCCGGTCTGACGGCGTCGAACGTTGTGACCAATGAACAGTGCATTTTCACTTTTTCCCGATTTTCTATTTTCTTTTCCCATTTTCTATTTTCTTTCCTTCTAAAAATTCCAAAATAAATTCTAATATTCTAAAAATAATTTTTAACTTTATATTTGAAACTTTTTTCTTGACTTTCATTTTTCCATAATTATTTTTCATACTTATTTAAATTCTTTTGCCTAATATTCATAATTTACCCATTTTTAATAAAAATACATTTCCCAAATTTGGTACGCCTCCCGAGAATTTTATTATTTATTTTGTATCTCAATTTATCTTTTCCCAACCAAAATTTTATTTTATACTTCCCAAACGCTTTCGCAAATCCGCACTTTCCCTCAAATTCCTTTTTAAAACCCCGATGCGACTTTCGCACCATCATTTTGTCAACTCCGAAAACTCCAAATACGCCGAAAAGGGAATTGACCACGACTAAATTTATGCAACTCGAGTGGCAAATAAGAAACAACAAACCCGAGAAGAAGCAATAAACCAAGGTTTTTGAAAGTTCCAATTTTTACGTTCCGATTTCGGTTCTCCGATTTTCAGGATGTTACACAAAAGAACCTTAGCCATTCTGGAATGACTCTATCATATGCATCACTTCCGTGTTGGCTTGCTGAGTACGGTTGGTACTCACCCTTGCTATACGCACAAACCTTCAGATGGTGGAAATGAAGACTTGGAGGATCCCTATGCCTATTACCGGGAGGGCGAAGAAGCCGATGGCGCTTGCTAGGTCTTAGTCCCCGGTCATTGCTCGTGGCAATTGACAAGCCGCCTTCATTCCACCGCCTTAACTAATTTCTACATTTGGTTGTATCTGGACCATAAGGTCCTATGTGTCGGACATTGCCTTCGGGCCTATTATTGTAATAATTTTGGTGTAAGACTATTCGTGCATTTACACCTGATTATTCAGTACTGTATTTCGTGGGTACCAAACTACTCGATCCAGGAAAATGGTACTATGAACACGAAAGATTCCCGTTCCAAAAACGGGGGTCCACAGTCGGTCTCCTCAATCTTACCAAGTTATGACTATGAGCCGTTACCTTATCTCATTGGTAACGTAACACCCAAGTCATAGCCGGTTTACATAATCATAAAGCGTAACCTATCCCTATTACCAATCGGACAAGCTTGCCATGAGGGTATCCGATTGCCATAATCTCCACAGTAGCCCCCGAGTCCTTCGTAGTCGATGAGACAACTTTGCCTCAAACCAAAATAACGCACAGCCAAACAACTCCTTGGCCGAGTGCTTCTCGTGCCGAGTGGTTCCATCATCTCTGCTTGAATCTCCCGAGTGCTTTATCTTCCGATAGAATGACTATGAAGGGCTGAAAAACATCTCAAAAATTCTTAAAAATAGATATCCAGGTGCATCTCCTGATGCACCTAATTAGGTGTAGCCCCCGACTATGTGGTTAGTTAAAAAATAAACTAAGCGTATAGTCAAGAACTTATATAAACGCCTAGCTCAAGCTAAAAACGTTTATAGAAAATCATATAACACATAACCTGATAATTAAGGCATAGTGTGTAATGAATCCAAGCACTCAGCAAGCTCATGCCTACCCGAGTCAATTTACCCGAGTCATCTCAGAACAAATAGCTCAATCAACCCTCATGGGTAAATAAACTGAGTTATTAAACTCAACATAAATTTCTCAGTTACCTAAAAAATATGACCGAAATATTAAATAGCTCCTGCCATAATATCGGCCTTAATCAAAAAGAGCTCACCAAGGTGGCAAAATAGCACTGACATAATCACTTAGTCAAATGATTTAAGAAACCAAATAGTCCCTGTCATCAGGACAGCCATGAAAAGCTTAACTGTTAGTCACCTTCCAAATTGCATCGTGCCAACTCCTCATGGAATTGCGCAAACCACGGTATGAAAGGATTTTGAAGGTATTGGGCAATGAGACACGTGCGTATTGCCAGAGCAAATCTGCTTAAGTCCATCTGGTTAAGTCCCTAAGGACACGCGTCAAGCCACACCTTAGTTGGGCTGTAAGTTTCTCATGGGCTCGTCCCACTCATGAGAAAGCTTAACAAAACCCTAAGTCTGTATCGAAGCATCGAGGTCATCCCCGCCACTTCATCTTCCCAAAATTCCTCTTTCACGCTCCTGTTCATAGGCTCTTCACAGAAACTCTAAACTCGCGCTCACTCAAATCCATCCATCCAAGAAATCAGGCTCTGCCGCAGCTCATCATCCGCATCCAGCTTTCCACACTTCCTCAAAGAAAAACCCCATCTTCCACACCAGATCCATTCTCTCTCTGATTGCATCCATGGCGGGAAAGAAAGAAATCCCCTTTTAGCAGTGGGCGACCTCGGATGTGAAGGAAACAACTCTCCAGGAGATGGTGAAGAATGGAGTTCTTCCTCCCAAGGAAATCATTGGCTGGCATCCCGCGGCCGGTGAAGAATTCCCCACCCCAAACACCACTGAGATTGTTGTCTTCACTTCTTTCTTCTATTGCGGTCTGGGCTTCCCACTTCTGAGTTCTTCCGTGGTATTCTCGAATACTACGACCTCCAAATCTATCACTTGAATCCCAACCCTGTCCTTCACATTGCAATCTTCATCCATGTCTGTGAAGCTTCCCTCGGCATTCTTCCCCATTTCAATCTTTTCCGTTGCATGTTCTATGTCAAACCCCACCCAAATCTTGCTCAATCTTGAAATTTTATGTGATCACGTGACTCTTGCAGCTTGTAAAATCAAGACCCAAGCACAGTTTGATGTTTTTGCTGAGCGGGTCTGAAGGGCTGAGAGTGTAAGAGATGACATTGCCAACGCAGCCACGCCAATCCTGTTGGCGCTATACAAGCATGGGCTCGGGACAAGCTCGCTGGATGCTGTTGAAGTCTTCGACAAGCTCAGGACGGCCCCAGAAAAGTACATCGCAAATATCTCTAACGTGGCCGTCATTGGTGCGGGCTTCGCTCTTGCACAGGCTAAGTCACTCTATCCTCGGATAGACGTTGACTCTGTTGGAGAGGGCTTCGCAGACGACACCACAGATGAACAAGCCCTGCAGCTCGTAAATGAAGCACATGAATCAGCGAGGAAAGTGGCTACTGATGTCGTTGAAAACTTTCAATCTTGATTACTTTTCTGACTTTGTATGTAACTTCTGATGTGAACTTGTAAATGTTCAGCTTTTTTATGTTAATGCCTTGATCCGAGTCTTTATATCAAAGTTCTTAAGTAATTTTCGTCCGACTGTCACCAAGCCTAAGCTTGATTAGGTCATCAAAAAATTCTCAGTCCTTATCTATTGAACTTGAATCAAAACACTAAACAATGATAAACTACACATGAACAAGTTATCGAAGAAGACCATGCTTTATTGATATATGTATAGCCCCCGACTGTCAACCCAAGAAGTCATCTTGCTTGGAGTTGGTAGTCGAGAAGAACATGAAGCTCAAAAAGGTTCAAGTATAATATCGTCGAAGATGCTCAATATTCCAAGAATTCTCCACCATGGTCCCGTCTTCACGCTTTAGTCGGTATGCTCCTGGCCGAGTTACCTCCGCAATTATGTAAGGTCCTTCCCATAATGGAGATAATTTGTGACGATCCTTGGTGGTCTAAACTTTGCGCAAAACCATATCACCAATGATGAAAGCTCGCGCCCGAACATTGCGATTATGGTAACATCGCAGTCCTTGAAGATACTTTGCCGACTGGATCAGGGCTGCCTCACGGGCCTCCTCCAGTCGGGTCAAGTCATCAACTTTGTCTTGATCACAACGCTCGTCGTTAAAGCTGCGAACTCGAAGAGATTCGTACTCTATCTCATTCGGCAGCATCGCTTCTGCTCCATAAACCAGGAAGAAAGGAGATTGACCAGTGGCCCGACTGGGTGTAGTCCGTAATGACCATAAAACCGAAGGCAACTCTTGAACCCATATGTCGGCATAAGGATTTAGCATGTCAAACACTCGGGCCTTGATGCCTTGAAGGACCATGCCATTGGCGCGCTCAACTTGCCCATTACTTTTGGGGTGTGCCATCGATGCGTAGCAGATCTTGATGCCAAAATCCTCGCAGAATTCCTTGAAAATGCCTCCAGTGAATTGAGTTCCATTGTCAGTTATGATTCTGCTTGGGACACCAAACCGGTGGACGATGTTGAGGATAAAGTCTCGTGCTTTGTCAGCGGTGATCGTAGCGACCGGCTTAGCCTCAATCCACTTGGAAAACGTATCAATTGTGATGAACAGATGTGTGAATCCTCCTGGAGCCTTCTTGAAAGGGCCGACCATATCCAAGCTCCATACCGCGAACGGCCAAGATAACGGAATCGTTTGTAGCTCTTGGGCTGGAGCATGGCTTTGGCGAGCAAAGAACTGGCAACCTTCACACGTGCGAACCACCTTGCGGCATCAGAGACCACCATGAGCCAAAAGAAGCCTTGTCTATAAGCTTTGCCCACCAAGGTGCGTGTTGCAGCGTGACTGCCGCATACACCCGAGTGGATGTCTTGTAATAGTTGTCGTCCTTCTTCGGGCGTGACGCATCTCATTAGGACTCTAGAGGGACTTCTCTTGTATAGTGCAGAATCAACCATGACGTAGCTTCCTCTTTAGGAGTTGATTTGGCAACGATAGTCAGCTTGTAAAGATGTTCTACGAAGACGTCTGTTGGGGCTGCTTCTCGCTTGGACCCGAATTGTGCCAGCTCATCTGCTACCTCATTGTTTTGCCTCAAGACGTGGGATAGCTCCAATCCATCAAACTTGTCTTCAAGTTTACGAACTTCCTGTCGATAGGCCTCCATAGTTTCATTTAAACAGGACCAGTCTTTCATTACTTGATTAACCACCAGCTGGGAATCTCCTCGCACAATCATCTGTCGTATCCCGAGTGACACGGCGAGTCGTAGACCATGAAGCAAAGCTTCGTACTCGGCGACATTGTGTGAGGCAGGGAAATGAATATGAAGGACATACCGCAACCTTTCCCCAGTCGGGGAGATCAGCACGACTCCTGCTCCCAAGCCGGTGATCCTCTTGGATCCGTCAAAGTGCATGGTCCAATATTGTAGGTCTTCCCTTGGTACATCTTCTTGTCGCTCGGTCCACTCGACTAGGAAGTCTGCTAGGGCTTGGGATTTTATAGACGTCCTCTCGCCTTGAAGGTTAAGTCCAGCGGCATTAGTTCCAGAGCTCACTTCGCGATGCGCCCAGTAGCCTCCCGGTTATGGATGACATCGCCGAGTGGAAAAGAGGTGACGACGGTGACCGAGTGCCCCTGAAAATAGTGTGCTAACTTCCTCGCGGTTATCAGAACGCCATATAACAATTTTTGTACCTGGGGGTAGCGAATTTTGGCACCTGCTAGCACTTCGCTAACAAAGTAGATTGGCCTTTGAATCTTCTGGGCTTGTCCTTCTTCCTCACGCTCAACGACAAGAACTGTTCTGACGACCTGGTGAGTTGCTGAGACATACAGCAACAGGGGTTCCTGAGGCTGAGGTGAGGCCAGGACGGGCGGCGTTGCGAGAAACTCTTTGAAGTCTTCAAAGGCTTTATGGGCTTCCGTGGTCCATTGGAAGTCGTCAGTGAGTAGTCTGAAGAAAGGCATACCTCGTTTGCCGAGTCTGGAAATGAATTGGCTTAGCGTCGCCATGCAACCAGTGAGCTTCTCGACGTCTTTCTGGGTACTCGGGGGCTTCATGTTCAAGATAGCGTTGATTTTCTCAGGGTTTGCCTTGATGCCGCGATGGGACACCATGAAGCCGAGGAGTTTGCCTGACGGAACACCGAAGGTGCATTTTTTTGGGTTCAGCTTCATTCTGAAGGCCCGTATGTTTGCGAAAGTTTCCTCTAAGTCGGCGATCAGGTCTTCCTTCCGCTTGGTCTTGATGACAACATCATCGACGTATGCTTCCACGTTTCTCCCGATCTGGGTCTGAAAACATCTCTGGATCATGCGCTGATACGTGGCTCCAGCATTCTTCAGGCCAAAGGGCATTGTGATGTAGCAGTAAGCTCCAAACGGTGTGATGAACGCAGTTTTGAGGCAGTCGGACTCCTTCAAGCTGATCTGATGGTAGCCCGAGTAACAGTCCAGAAAACTTAGGAGTTGGCAGCCGGCTGTTGAATCCACGACTTGGTCGATACGAGGCAGTCGAAGGGATCCTTAGGGCAAGCTTTGTTGAGATCGGTGTAGTCGATGCACATGCGCCATTGCCCTGTCTTCTTCCGAACCAAGACCGGGTTGGCCAGCCAGTCGGGATGGTAAACCTCTTTGATGAACCCGGCAGCTAAGAGTTTTGTGAGTTCTCTTCATTGATAGCATCTTTTCGATCCTGAGCAAAACGGCGTAATCGTTGTTTAATAGGTTTCGCGTCATCTTTGACGTGTAAAGATTGTTCGATCACCTCCCTAGGAATACCCAGCATGTCAGATGGTTTCCAGGCAAAAACATCTTTATTATTTTGGAGGAAGGTGACGAGCGCGCTTTCCTCTTTAGGATCTAGCTCGACGCCGATTACAATGGTTTTGGAAGGATTCGATGGGTCAAGGCAGATTTTCTTTGTTTTGGCGTCGCCTTGTCCCGACTTGGCTATCTTCTTCGTGGGGATTTCACCCTGTTCAGATGTTGATGCAGCCAGTCGGATTTCTTCCTGGCCACGTGATCTCTCACGAGATTGGGCCATATCGCAGCTTTCCTTATCGCAGGTAAAGGCTTGTTTGACATCGCTGCGTAGGGTAATAACGCCGTTGGGGCCGGGCATCTGCATGCAGAGGTAAGTGTAGTGTTGTATCGCCATGAACTTGGCGAGCGAGGGTCTTCCGATGATTGCATGGTATGCCGTTTCGAAGTCGCCCACCTCAAAGGTGATGTTCTCCGTCCGGAAGTTCTCCCGAACTCCGAAGGTCACTGGAAGGGTGATGTGCCTGAGTGGCGTGGATGACAGCCCTGGGATAACTCCATGGAAGGGGGCTGAACTCGGCTTCAACTCGAATCTTGGGATTTGCATCTCGTCCAGCATCTTGGCGAATAGAATGTTGAGGGCGCTGCCCCGTCGACGAGGACGTGCTTGAGCTTTATGTTTCGGACCACCGGGTCTAGTACCAGGGGATACCTCCCCGGGTGAACCACTCGGTCAGGATGATCCAAGCGGTTGAACGTGATGGCCACCTCCGACCACCGTAGATATTGTGGGACTTCGGGTTGTGCCGCGTTGACCTCGCGGTCCATCAGCTTTTGCTTCCTCTTGGACTCATAAGCCTGCGGCCCCCGAAAATATGGTTTAGCTCGCCCACGGGGTCTTGAAAAGGCTCTGAGTTGCCAGTCGAGTTGTTCTTCTTGGTTCCCGATCGGTCGGCTTAATCAGTCGGCTTCTTGTTTAGTTGTTCCGCGTATTATTCAGAGAATTGCTTATAGATAAAGCAATCCTTGGCCGCATGCTTATGATGTGGATGATGCATGCACTGAGCGTTCATGATCGTGTCGAAGGCCGCAACCCGGGGACGGCGTTGGGAGTTTAACGTTGTGGCGACCAGATCCTCAGGCTTGCGCTTGTGATCTTTCTGACCGTGATTGTTGTTGTCATTGTCCTTCTTAGGATGCCGGCTGCCTCCCGATTGCTTGTCGTCCCTTCTATCGTGCCAATCTTGTCGTACCGCCTTGATCGCGTCATTGGATTTCGCGTAAGAGTTCGCTGTCTCAAACATTTGTTTTACCGTCTTCGGTGGCTTACGCCCAAATTTTCCGATCAGCAACTCATCGCGGACACCCTTCTGGAAGACGGCTATTATGATGTCGTCAGTGATGTTGGGGATCTTGTTCCGCTTCTCCGAGAAGTGCCGGATGTAGTCCTTCAACGGCTCGTCTAGTTTCTGGATGACGTTGTAGAGATCGAAGTGGATCCCAGGTCTTTCAAAAGTGCCCTGGAAATTGGTGATGAAGTGGTCCCGAAGCTCACTCCATGAGCTAATCGAGCCTCTTGGCAAACTCGTGAGCCAGTTCGTGGCTGTGTCGGCGAGGGCGACGGGCAGGTAATTGGCCATGGCCTTTTTGTCTCCTCCTGCTGCGCGGATGGCGAGGGTGTACACGGTCAGCCACGACTCGGGGTCAGTCTTTCCATCGTACTTCTCGATTCCTGTGGGCTTGAAGCCACTCGGCCAATCCACTCGATGCAGGTCCCGAGTGAATGCAGGCACTCTGTCGTCGTTGTAGTGGGGTGATCTCCTTCGGTCTTCGTAGGAGCGCTGCTCACGCTCCCGATGGCGCCAGTCAAGGACTTCCCGCAGATCACTCAGCGGGGTTCTTTGCAGGCTGCTACGGTAGTTGGAGTTATAGCTGCGACGGATCCGGTCGTGGACAGGTGGTCGACCGTGTCCTCTTTCACGAGAGTCGGCCGATTGTTCTTGATGACGGGGGTCTCTTGACCTGGCGGCCATCTTGGTCTGCTCAGGCCTCCTGTAGTCCTTCGACCGTAGCGGCGGAAGTCGGCTTCCGTCAAGTGTTTCAACGACGGACTCAGTCGGCCTTCGTGCTGAGGTGGAGGGAGAGCAGTTGGCTGTAGCCGCGACGATGGTCTTGATCTTGTCCAGGATTGGTGTTACCGTAGGGGGTGCCGCTTCGATGACAGTGTCGAGGAGGGTGAGGGCGGCAACGGCGTTCTGTTGAGGCGTCTGGAAGATGTTGGTGTTGTCGACTCGTGTCTGAAGTATAGCCTCTCGGGCGGATCGCCCAGTCGCCCTTAGGTCTCTTTTCCTCCTGTCAGCTTCTTCTCTACGCCTATTCTCTTCCTTCGCAAGCTTGCGCTCTTGCTCAAGCCTGGCTTGTTCTTCTTCTGCAACCCTGCAGGCCATGGCCGAGTCGGTCTCGGCCACCTCAGCCATGAGGATGTCGAAGAACTTTGGCTCGTAATCATCGTCGAAGTCGGAGTCATTGGCCTCGTCCGTGGTGATGTCGTAGAGATCATCGAAATCTGAAGAGCTGAGGTACTCATTGAGCTCCGTGGATGAGCATGACCCGAGTGGTTGAAGGACGACGGCGACTTCCCTTGAGCCCGGATTGCTTGAGTCTGGGTCGTCCCAGTCCGGGTCGTAGCTTGATGACAATGGTTCTCCTGAGTGGGTCGATTCCAACTCGGAAGACAAAAGATTGCAATAAATCTCGGCGGCGTTTGGTAACCCAAAAGGCGCCGAGAGGGTTTGTCCTCCCAAGTGGATGGATTCCAACTCGGAAAATAGAAGGTTGTAGTAGATCTCAGCGTTGTTTGGTAACCTGAACGGCGTCGAGCGGATTCCTCCTTCCGACTGGTCCGAATCCGAGTCGAGGAGGGAGAGCTTGCCGAATCTATCGGCGGCGAAGTCATCGATGCCTGGTGGAGATCCCATCACGCTTGTCGGCGAGATGAAGAAGAAATCTTGACGCGCTGTCCCCTACCTGGCGCACCAACTGTCGAAACTTGGTTTCGGCAATAGAAATTGGGGGTGCATCAAGTCGCTAAACACGATGGTTTAAGTGGAAAAAAGGGTTTAGACAGGTTCAGGCCCTCTCGTGAGGTAATACCCTACTCCAGTTTCAGGGATTCGATCCGCCAAGTGTTTTTATGGATTTCCTAATCTCGTGTATCACATATCACATATCTCATATCCCTCAAGGGACACCCCTTACCCCCTTATATAGTCTTGGAGGGTGGGCTTACGAGTTGGAAACCCTATCATATTCTAAGTCGGTCTCCTCAATCTTACCAAGTTATGACTATGAGCCGTTACCTTATCTCATTGGTAACATAACACCCAAGTCATAGCCAGTTTACATAATCATAAAGTGTAACCTATCCCTATTACCAATCAGACAAGCTTGCCATGAGGGTATCCGATTGCCATAATCTCCACAAATTATATGTAAGTTGGTTCCCTGAGCCGATCCGGTAGGGTCTAACTTTAACCTTAACGCATGTATCTGTTTATTTCTTGTTGGTTAGCAGATCAAACAAACTGGCACGCCTAGTTCATCAAAGGTAGCCAAGGACGGACCTGCATGGAGTTAAGCAGATCTCCCAGGCCAACGCGTGGGAAAGATTTCTCATCAACACGCTTCTTGGCACCCCCAGTGGGACCATCAACTCGGCTAGAACGCAGTAACAAAGTTGACGTGATGGTTAACATCAAGAGCCCTGAGATCAGCGAGGAAAACACGGTTCCTGTCAAGATGGAACAATTGTCGGTTGAGCAATTGACCGACTACAAGAAGATGGTGGAGGAACTGCAGACCAACTATCTACAATCTTTTGCCCAGACCAGGTCGAGGGCCGTCCACCAGAAGTACAAATTCAGCATGGACGACTTCAAGGCATCCTCCTCAGATGATACAAAAGGAAAATGCAAAATGGAGGAGCCAAAGCAAGAACAAGACGATTCGGAACTACACACTTTGCAAGACCGAATCGACTCGGCTGTGCACCACACTCTCGTTAATCGGAGTGGTATCTTGGTCAACACCCTCAACAACATGATTGTCACTGTGGTTGACTCGAAGATTGCCGATCAACTGCAGTGGGGGCCGACTTATTTCGCTAATGGCCAGTTCCCCAACTACAGGGTCTTGGCAACCCAGAATCGGCCGATGCCACCACCAGCACAGTCGGGGCCACCAGGAGGGGTCCTCAGTCAGCCGAATGCATCTGCATCGGCTCCAAGGCCGTCGCTAGTCGTTCTGAACCGACAGCAACCTCCTTCCCAGAACAATTTGGCATGTTCGACTTCAATCGGCGGTAAGAACCAGTCGCCAACCTCATTCAAGGGGCACAGTACAATGCCGGCGGCCGTCGACTCTTCCTTGACCAATCACCATCGTCGGTGAATTGGCTGACTCCTGCCATCGACCTAGGTCAATACTAGTACCAGGGAGACCAACATGATCAACATTACCGGCCGCAGACACCGCTACCTCAGTATCGGCAAGCGCCCGTACAGTACGATCAATACGAGCCGATACAGTAAGCCCAAGATAACAGAACCTGGGTTGATTTGATTGCCGACGTCATGCGCGATCAATTCGGCCTCAAACCAAAAGATTCTGGAAATATGTATCGGTATCCATACACAGAGCATTTTGAGAGGGTGCCACTGCCCAACCGATACAAAGTCCCAAATTTCTCCAAGTTTTCAGGGCAGGACAATACTTCTACATACGAACACGTCAGTCGATTCATGGCGCAATGCGGGGAGTCATCGGCTACGGATGCCCTGAGGGTTCGTTTGTTCCCGCTCTCGCTATCGGGATCGGCCTTTACATGGTTTTCTTCACTGCCTTACAATTCCATCCAGAGCTGGGCCGATCTCGAAAACAATTCCACAGCTATTTCTACACCGGCAACCATAAGATGAAGCTGTTGGACATAACAAGCATTAGGCAGAAGCATGAGGAGTCGGTCCAGAACTACATTCAAAGATTTAGAGAGATGAGGAACCACTGTTATAGCCTGGTGCTGTCCGATTCCCAGTTAGCCAATTTGGCTTTTAATGGACTGCTGCCACCAATCTGTGAAAGGTTTTTGGCTCAAGACTTCGACAGCTTGGCCCATCTAGCACAGAGGGTGACGACCCACGAGCAAAGGTTTCAGGAATCAAGGAAGGCCGTCAAGAAGGTTGCCCACGTCTTCGTCGAAACTGAGTCAGAAACAAGTGATGATGACGCAGAAGTCACAGCAGCCGAATGGACCAAGAATAAAAAGGCCATCGTGTGCCAATGGCTGCTGAAAACGGCTAAGGAGGAAAAGTACGATTTCGACATCACCAAAGCCAATAGGATCTTTGATTTATTGCTTAAAGAGAAGCAAATTCAGCTTCCGGCCAACCACACGATCCCATCGCCTGAAGAGCTCAAAAAGAAGAAGTACAGCAAGTGGCACAACTCCACCTCCCATGGCACTAACGACTGTAAAGTTTTTAGGCAGCAAATCCAGTCGGCTATTGAGGCCGGGAAGTTGAAGTTCGCCGATTCACCTCGGCCAATTAAAGTCGATGGCAATCACTTCCCGATCAGCATGGTTCAGGCCGGCCCCAGGCGAGCTGATCGGCAGAACAGAGTGATGTACGGCTTAGGCAAAACTCTCAAAGGGGTTAAGGCCAAAAAGAAACTGGCAGGAGATCAAGCTGCACCGGTCAACACGGTGCATTCCACCGACCGATCGGCCGATCGGCGACCCAGGCACATGGACCCCATGCCCCGTTTTCAACAACGCTTTCACGAGGAGGAGGAGTCCCGGCGCGGCAAGCCATACGTCGGTGAACCCGAGGTCGGGGACTCCAGCTTGTCAAAACCACAAGTGGATGCGACCCACACCGGCGCCGTGAG
Source organism: Oryza australiensis (assembly GCA_019925245.2). Lineage (NCBI taxonomy): Eukaryota > Viridiplantae > Streptophyta > Magnoliopsida > Poales > Poaceae > Oryza > Oryza australiensis. The sequence goes on from JAIFGZ020000436.1 coordinate 4,586,324, forward strand.
TTTTTCGATTCTGCTGGGAATCAGGGATGAAGCTGCCAACAATAGACAACTGCCCAGCCTGCAGCGAATATCGTGAAGACAAATACAGGGACCCGCCGATGCAAAACCCTGCCCAATTCGTCCCCAGGGCCGTGCAGCTTAACCAGAGGTGGCAATCGGTACATGATCGGCTTGGGCCGATCCACCAAGACTTCTTTGAAGACAAAGACAAAGACGAATACTACGAAGAAGAAGCCAAAGATGAGCAATCGGCCAACCCCCAATGGTGCCCTTCGAACCTCTTCACTAAAACACAAAAGAGAAGCATCCAGTGGCTCAAGAGCGAGGGGTGGGAGAAAGAAGTACGACGGATGGTCCGACAGCAACAACGTCAGCAAGGCGCAAAACGATGGCACGTCAAGAGAGAAGCACCGACTACCGACGAAAGCCCAGTCGACCAAGCTAGGAGGGCGGCAAAAGGAAAGGAAAAAGCTACTACATAGGTTAACATGGTTTTTATACTGCCAGCTGAATTCAGTGCCGCAGAGGCCGATGCAGATTGTGTCGAAGACACCTTGGCGAGACTAGCATTCTCCCCGGAACAAGCCATTTTTGAAAAACCAGAGGGGACTGACAATCGGCACCTCAAACCACTATACGTGAAAGGATTCGTTAATGGGAAGCTGATGTCAAAGATGCTAGTCGATGGAAGGGCACCAGTCAACCTCATGCCCTATGCCACTTTTCGGAAGCTGGGCAATGGAGCCGAAGACCTAATCAAAATGAACATGGTGCTCAAAGAGTTCGGTGGCAACCCATTGGAGGCCAAGGGCGTGCTAAACGTCGAGCTGACCGTCGGCAGCAAAACCGTGCCCACAACATTCTTTGTCATCGACGGGAAGGGATCTTACAGCCTGCTGCTTGGGAGGGACTGGATCCATGCGAACTGCTGCGTCCCTTCTACAATGCATCAAAGTCTGATCCAATGGCAAGGCGACAAGATTGAAATCGTGACAGCTGACAGGTCAGTGAGCGTTGCTAATGCCGAATTGCCACTTTGGGAAATCGACGGTATCGATTGTCTGTCCGGCAAAATTTGGCAAGCTGATTTTTTAAATGTGTCTGATTCTGCTATACAGCCTATTGGAGACGAGGAGCCTCAATTGCTACTTTGAGGGCGTCGTGGAGGGCTCGAACGTCTACGGCAAGGACATTGCGGACGACGATGATGACAAGCTTGGGCAAGGTTTTATGTCGACCGACGAGCTAGAAGAAATCAATATAGGTCCTGGAGATAGGCTTAGGCCGACATACATTAGTAAAAAATTATCTTCTCGTTGTAGATCCCAGCTTATTGAGTTATTAAAGGAATATAAAGATTGTTTTTCTTGGGAGTATTTTGAGATGCCTGGTCTTAGTCCGTCTATTGTTGTGCATCAGCTACCTATCAAGCCGGGGTATCGGTCGTATAAACAGTCTCCTAGGAGGTTTAAGGCCGATATGTACAATGCGATCAAGGCCGAAATCACTCGGCTATATGATGCTGGATTCATTTGGCCTTGCCAATATGCAGAGTGGGTTTAAAATATTGTTCCAGTAATGAAGAAGAGTAGCAAACTTAGAGTGTGTATTGATTTCAGAGACCTCAACAAAGCTACCCCTAAGGACGCATACCAAATGCCCATAGCATATTTGCTCGTAGATGCTGCTTCTGGCCACAAGATCATATGTTCTATGGATGGTAATGTAGGTTATAATCAGATCTTTATGGCCAAAGAAGATATCCACAAGACTGTTTTCAGATGTCCACGAGCAATCGGCTTGTATGAGTTTGGCTTGAAGAATGCTGAAGCAACTTATCAAAGGGCCATGAATTACATTTTCCATGATATGATCGGTTCTCTGGTCGAGATTTACATTGATGATGTTGTTGTCAAATCGAGGGAAATGGAAAACCATATAGCCGATCTTAGAAAGGTTTTGGAGCGAACAAGGAAATATGGCCTGAAGATGAATCCACTGAAATGCGCGTTCGGCGTGTCGGCCGAGCAGTTTTTAGGGTTTCTTGTTCATGAGAGAGGGATTGAGGTTACACCAAGGAGAATTAATGCCATCAAAACGATACAGCCTCCGAAGGACAAGAAGCAACTACAATCTTTGATCGGCAAAATCAACTTCATCAGGCGATTCATAGCCAATCTTTCAAAAAATGGAGTCGTTCACACCATTGCTTCGGCTGAAGGCCGATCAAACATTCATTTGGGGGGCAGAGCAGCAAAAGGCATTAGACAATATCAAGGATTACTTAAGCTCACCTCCAGTCTTGATTTCTCCATAAAAAGGGATACCGTTCAGGCTATATTTGTCGGCCGACGATAAATCCATTGGCTCAGTTCTGATTCAGGAGATTGAAGGAAAGGAAAAGGCCATCTTTTATCTCAGCCGACGGTTGCTGGACGTAGAGACAAGGTATTCACCAGTGGAGAAATTATGTCTTTGCTTGTATTTTTCATTTACAAAGTTGAGGCATTATTTATTATCCAATGAGTGCACGGTGGTATGCAAAGCCGATGTAGTCAAATATATGCTATCGGCTCCAGTACTCAAAGGACGAGTTGGAAAGTGGATTTTTGCTTTAACGGAATTTGACTTAAGATATCAGGCACCCAGGGCAGTTAAAAGACAAGCCATAGCCGATCTCATCGTGGAACATGGAGATGGTTCAATCGGCTCGGTGGAGATTATGCCTTAGACTTTGACATTCAATGGCTTGGTCTGCACGAATGGATGTGGTATCGGCTTGGTCATCATATCACCAGGGGGGCAAGCTTCGAATTTGCTTTCTCAATCAACCCCCATGCCACAAACAACCAAGCCGAATATGAGGCAGTGCTTAAGGGCTTGCATCTTCTCAAGGAAGTTGAAGCCGACGCCATCGAAATAATGGGAGATTCATTGTTGGTCATCAGCCAGTTGTCAGGAGAATATGAGTGCAAAAATGATGCATTGATGGTCTATTATCAACGATGCCAGGAAATTGATGGACAACTTTCAGCTAGTAACATTAAAACACATCCCCAGAGAGCAGAATGCAGAAGCTAATGATTTAGCTCAAGGGGCATCGGGCTACAGGCCAATGACAAAAGATGTCGATAAAAAATTGCCACCTTATGGCCGACGACTGGAGGTTTGAAGTCTACAGCTATCTGCAAAACCCTTCCCAGTCGGCTTCAATGAAATTGCGCTACAAGGCTTTGAGATATGTATTGCTCGATGAAGAGTTATACTATCGGATAATTCATGGGGTGCTGCTCAAATGTCTCAGTGCCGATCAAGCCAAGGTGACTATCGGAGAGGTGCATGAAGGAATCTACGGCACGCATCAATTGGCTCACAAAATGAAATGGCTACTTCAAAGAGCAGGGTATTTTTGGCCGACGATGCTGGAGGATAGTTTAAAGTACTACAAGGGCTGCCAAGATTGTCAGAAGTTTGGAGCTATACAAAGGGCACCAGCATCGGCTATGAACCCAATTATCAAGCTGTAACACCCTGAAAATCCGAAGTTTTAAAAAATCGAAACATAAAAATCAGAACTTGCAAAAATTTTCTATTTGATTGCATCTTATCGTGTTTATTTTCCTTTTATTCGCAAGTCTTTGATGCCAAGTTGAAATAAATAAATAATTACTTTGAAAAGAATAAAAATTTAGAGCAAGATTAAAACCCTAGAAGAAAAAAAGAGAGAAATTTCAAAAAGGAAATAATTAAAATAAATTCTAAGAAAAACAAATTTGGGAGAGCTAGGAACTAAAAAAATTTTCTTTTGGGAACAATATTAAATTATTAAGATAAAATACCGAGAATTTCTAATTAAAATAAAGAGGGGAAATATACATATGAATATATTTATACACGCAAAATACATATAGGAATATATATAAGTTTATATATATAAATTAAAGAGAGAAAATCATAAAAATATTAAATAAAACTACAAATAAGTCCAAGAGTTAATAGCAAATAAATTACAAAGGGGAAAGCAACAAAAAGAAAAATAAAATCAGGGAAAAATTGGAAAAATCGGAAATAGCACTGTTCATTAGTCCCAAGGTGTTCGGTCCGGTCCCGTCGGCGGCCTCGCACCCCATGCGCCGCGCGCCATCCTCGCCGCGCGCGTCGCGTCGCCCCGCGTCCTCGCGCCACGTGCCGCGGCTGGCCGCGCCGCGCCACCGCGCGCCGCGCCGCACCGAGCCCCGCGCCGCCTCAGGTCGTGCCGCGCGCATCTCTAACGCCGCCCATCCCGTCACCGCGTCGCGTCGCCGCACAGCCGCGCGCCCGTCCTGTCGCTGCTGGCATCCCTCGCGCCCCGCGCCGTCCCTCGCTGCGCCGCGCGCACGTCGCTTCATCGTCGTCGCATCGCGCCGTTGTCCTGTCGCCGCTCCACGTCACCGTCGCCGCTCGCCGTCGTGTCCTTCTCTCTCTCACCCTCTCCGCCGGTTGTAAATAGGGACCGAGCCCCTCTTCTTTTCCCCAAACCCACGTTCCTTTTCCCTCTCTTTCCTCTCCTCGCCGGCTTTTTCGCCACCACACACCGTCGCAAGTTGTCGCCGCCGTTGCTAGCCGCTGTTCCTCGCCGCCGCCTTCCTTCCCTTTCCATTTTCGTAGTCGCGCGCCGCCGTCCGCCACCGCAGCCGCCGCCGCTTAGCCGCGCGCCGCCCGCCCGGCCGAAGCCGAGGGGTAGATGAGATAGACAGGGGGTAGACGCGTCTAGGAGAGAGAAAGAAGAGAGTAGCCGGGGAGGAAAAAAAGAAAGAAAGAAGAGAAAAGAAAAGAGAAAGAAGAAAAAGAAAAGGAGAAAAATTTGGGGAAAAATTAGAAAAAGTTTTTGGAAAATATTTTGGGAAAATCTCTGGGCAAAATTACATATTTTCTCGGAAACAAATTTGGGTTTCAAAAATAATTCGGGACCAATTATTAAACATAATTTTCAAAGTATTTGATCCTCGCGTTTACCACTCTAGGAAATTATTTATATCTTAGCTTGTCTTCAAATATTATTTTTGATATATACATATATTTGCTAGACTTAAAACCTAGATTATTTAGTATAGTGTTTAGCTTCAAGATTATTTTTAGGATCAACTATTATTAACCCTAGAGCTTGTCGGCCCAATAAAAATTTTGATAAAATTTAAAGTTAACCTTTTCCTTTTATTTATTATATTTTGAATCATCAACCATAATATTTCTCAAACTTTGAATATATTCACTTAAAATAATACCTTCAAATCTTTGTAACTCGCTCATTCTAACTCGGATTTTGCTAAAACTCGAACCTAAACTTACGTAAAATCATAACCTAGTGTTAGAAGCTGCTTTTGCAATTTATTTGGCTCTCATTGGATTTCATTTGAATTCTAATCGAATTCAATGAATTTCTTGCACGTACGGTAGAGTCCGAGGGAGCCGTTGAGAACATTGAAGACTCAAGCCAACAAGGTCACGAGTAAGGCAAGTCATCACTCCCTTTGAACATATTGATCCTATTTGTGAACTTGTGTTGATTCTAAAACTAAAATGTGCATGCTATACACAAAAAGAATACCTATTGTTGTTATGCCATGCCTTGATGTTGAATTACCTTTAGTTATGTTCTTTGTAACCCTCGACATGATGTAACCAAAGTTAATCTTCGGTAAAATGCTTAGCCATGCTATTATTAGATTCATGCATACTCATGTTTTTGCAAGGAGCTATATGCTTGGGCAACTACCTTGGGAAAGGTAGTTGAGATACGGCATGTAGAGACATGAGCGCCACATTGCCATGAGAATCATCAAATGAGTTTTGATGAAAACTAAAAATACCAAACAAATGTTTTAGACTGGGGCGGCTGAATGATTTGGGTGCATTCCGAAAAAGGCAAGTGCCGACCCTGGTCAATTAAGGACCGAGCCATGAGATAGCCGAGAAACGAGCTAGTACAACCGTACTTCTCGAATGGGTATAGACCTAGCGGAGTAGATATCCGAGCGGAGGCAGTATCCCTGCATAGTGGTTCAGGTGTTGGGTTGAGTTAAGGGCTTACCAGTAGGGGATTTACCGTTGGTAAGTACCTGGGCCATATGAGGAGATGAAGATAGAGATTGGAAATTGAAGATGGAGCAAGTCTTTCTCTTACCCCGGGAACGCCAGAACTCCTCTCACTGTTAGGAAACGACGGCTAGAGTGCATGAGGGCTTAAGTTCATGGAGCGGGTACTGCCTGTGAGGTTATCGAAAGGCTTTGCCGTGACCTTCTCATGTGTTGGGACGTAGGCTCATTTGTTGGGCAGTCGCGGAGTACGGGTAAAGTGTACATCCACTGCAGTGTGAATGAATCAATCTATTCGAATAGCCGTGCTCGCGGATATAGAGCATCGTGACAATACTTTCGCTTGGCTAGACTCATAAATTTTAAAATGATGGGATGGGTTTGCATGATGATTTTTTAATGTACTGGTGGACCAACTTCTCGAGATACGAGAAGGGTAGACTCCAAGAAAACCATGATGATCCGGTGGCGGGAAGCTATCCTTGGGATCACAATGGATGGTGGACAGAACCGTCGCCGACTTAATGAACTATGGTAATAAAACTTAACCTGGCTAGACATTAGGTTTGTGAAATGATTTACGAAAATTGGCTTTATGCAAAAGAACCACAACCATCCTTTGAATGACCCTATCATGTGCATCATTCCGTGTTGGCTTGCTGAGTACGTTGGATACTCACCCTTGCTATACGCACACACCTTCAGATGGTGGGAACGAAGAACTGGAGGACCCGTAAGCTTACTTCCAGGTGGGCGAAGAAGGAGAAGGCGCCTACTAGGTCTTAGTCCCCGGTCATTGCCTGCGGCAATCGACATGACGCTGCCTTCCGTCTGCTATCTTATCGAATCTCTGATTTTGGTTGTATCCGGACCAGTAGGTCCTACATGTAATGATATTGCCTTCGGCCTGTTATTGTAATACTTTTGGTGTAAGACTATTCGTGCACTTTGCACCTGATAATTCAGTACCGTATTCGTGGGTACCAAACTACTCGATTCAGGGAAATGGTACTATGAACACGAATGATTCCCGTTCCAAAAACGGGGATCTACAGAGCTGATATCAGAGCAGTGCGACTGTAGGATAAGACCAACTGGCGTCCCACCCCCTTTATAGCTGGTTAAAGGGAAATATCCCTACATAGGATTATTTTGAAAATACAAACTATTTTCCCAAAACAAATATGTTTTCCCATACAATCTTGACCCTTGTTTCTCTACAAACATTTGATCTTACCATTACCTCTCTCTAACCCTAAGCTATCTTAAAAAAATGTTGGAGCATGTTGAAGCTTGGGAGATTGTTTGTTTAACCCACTAAAACGATGAGAGTACACAGAATAAGGCCCCATCCATAGCTTAACCTTTACTTCTCTCTTTCTTTCTGACAGTAGATGGATAGAGCCAAGCACAGTAAATCAACATCCCAGCAGTCTCATGGATCAACCTAGAGCGACCCTGTGGACACTCCACCTCCTTTTCCTATGGACCCGACCCTATCCCAGGTAGTGGCTAACCAGACACAGTTAATGATCATGATGATGCAACAAATGCAATGACACTTTACACAGCAACTAGTGCAAGTTCTGGGTCCGTGTCCAGAGCAGCGTCGGTACATTCCGTCACAAGCCCTGATGACTCCCGCAAGTATACTGTCAAGCCCACAGAGAGCGGTAACACCAAACCCACCATTAGGATGGAAGGAAACACTTGACCCCCGCTACGGTTTCATGGAACAAGGACATGGAGTAAGGAACGGTACATGGGACAAGCACACCAGACCCCGATCGAGAGAGAGGTACGAGTCAGAAGAAAGGATAAAGAATCCAATCCAACAACCGGCCAAGATTTCAGTTCGCCACCATCTAACCCCAAGAAGAGGAAGTCACCAAAATGGAATACAGGTGGTACTGGCAGGATGATCATCACAAGCACAGTGTGTACCCCTAAAGATGCTGAGGAGATTCCCCGACGTCTAAGGAAGAATGTGCACTGCTTCAACTATGGAGAGTTAGGGCACTATGCCAATGACTGCCCTAGGACAACTGCCGCACCGTTTCGCACTCCAACACCTATACTGGCAGCCCCAAGGAAAAAGGATGTGAATTGCTTCAACTGTGAAGAATTTGGGCACTATGCCAATCAATGCCCCAAGCCACACAGCACCCCTCCTCTTACCGGTGCCAATGCAGCAGCCATAGGTGGCAACCCCAGATCGGACGGCAACCGAAACAACTAGACGAGAAGTCTGCATCAACTCTGGTATTGCTTTGGATGGAATTAAGACAGCAATGACCGTGCCCCTTCCCCTTTATGGATGAAGACCCTAGACCGATGTTAGTTGTATTGTGTTGTGTGGGACTGTGCATGCTAGTCCGATGTACCCTTATGATGTAACATCTGTCAACTAATATAAAGTTCTATGTTATATCTTAGACGAGTTTATTCCACCATGCTTGTTGTGTGCAAAAGATCAACTTGAAGATCACTTAAAAATTGATTAGAACCATGACCTTAGTCGACCCAATCTATTACCTCATCTATATTCCTCAGATGGTGCACCGTCGCAGAGCCTCAGCAGCTACTGAGAACCCGCCGGAGCCTAACCCCTCCACCCTAGCGGAAGTCATGACTTTACAGACCCAACTGCTTCAAGCCATTGCCAACAACCAAGGACAATGCAGAGGATCAAGCTTAGGCGAGTTTATGCAAGCCAAACCGCCAACATTCTCCATGGCAGAGGAACCAATGGATGCTGAAGATTGGTTGAGGGTAATAGAGAAGAAGTTGACTCTCGTCCGAGTACGGGAAGCTAACAGAGTCATCTTCGCCACCAATCAGCTGAAAGGTCCCGCAAGTGACTGGTGGGACACCTACAAAGAGACTCGGGCTGAAGATGCCGGAGAAACGACCTGGGAGGAATTCACGGCTGCCTTCCGTGAAAATTTTGTACCCGCCGCGGTTATGAGAATGAAGAAGAATGAATTTAGGAGGTTGCACCAAGGCAACACCTCAGTGTAAGAATATCTTAACAAATTCACGCAGCTTGCCCGTTACGCCACAAGCGACCTGGCAGACGAAGAGGAGAAAATGGATAAGCTTATCGAAGGACTGAACGACGAGCTGAGAGGACCGATGATCGGTCAGGACCACGCCAGCTTCCAAAGCCTCATCAACAAGGTCATTAGGCTTGAGCATGACCAAAGGACAGTTGAAAACAACCGAAAGAGAAGGCTTGCTCTGGTCCGTCCAACACAAGGGATATCTCAGCAACCCAAGGGAGCAACATCGTCCAGTTGGAAGCGAGCCATCGCGGCGACCAATCGCCCCTCTGCACCCATCAACGCTAGCAGACCACCTGCCACCCCTTTCCGTACCCCGACACCCACTTTGGCAGCCCCAGGACTTAAGAATGTGAACTGCTTCAACTGTGGGGAGTTTGGACACTTTGCCAATCATTTCCCTAAGCCATGCAACACCCCCGTTCGTACTGGAGCCAATGCCATTGCAGTACGAGGAACCCCCGCCCCAGCACCTGGACGTGCCCTTTTCAGAACGCCCCAGTCGAAGGAGGCTACCACCGGATTCCGCCGTGGCCAAGTGAACCACACATGCAGAAGAAGCTCAGGAGGACCAGGTCGTGCTGATGGGTATGATCTCAATTCATTCTGCACTAATTAAAGTTTTGTTTGATTTTGGGGCTTAGCATTCTTTCATAACCTCAAGAATAAGCACAGAACATAACCTATGTCAGGTAGGCCTTAAGAGATCAATGATAGTAGATTCACCTGGGGAAGATATAACTATACTCCATGTATGCATTAGTGTGCCCATTCGGATCAGAGATGTAGTATTCCTATCAAACCTTATGGTATTGCCAACCCAGACTCTAGACATCATATCAGGAATGGACTAGTTAACTAAGAACCAAGGAGTATTAGACTGTGGACGGAGAGAAGTTACCGTATCTACCCCATAAGTTTCACCGACAAACATCACCATGGATCAAGACAACAAAGTATGGATCAAGGATGGTTAACCTAGGTTTAAGACAACCCTTCCAGTTTCGGGAAACCACCTTGATATCTCTAGAAAAACGACCTAGGAAAAATCTCCCATTACCCTGTCCGGAGGCAAATAAAGCTCAAACGACGACTTGGGAAATCCAGCTCCGGACAAGCTATGGAGGACCCAACCCGGTGAACCATTGCTACCCAAGTATTGAAAGTAAGCTTGTGAGACCGACAGATAGACCAAAAGGACAAGCCAATATCTTGAGGAATGTTAGGAATCCGTGCATAGACTCTATCTAGGAATGGTGAGGATGCCAACATAGCCTGAAAATGCCGATATAGCCCTTACCCTAAAAGCCAAGCTTGAACTTATTGTTAGGGGGTAGAGTGACATAACCCTGGACCCTCAAATTGGACACTATATTGAGGCTAGGTAAAACCAAACCTTCCCTAGGTAGCCTCTTGCCACCTACTGGAATCTCTAGACTCCAATCATGTCAGGATCACCACCCATCTACGAGCCAAAGGTCTCTAAAGTTTCGGAACAACAAGTCTATTATACAACCTAAGGAAATTAGAGACATGCTAGATCTTGTACGCTTGAAGGATGCCCCAAGGATTAAGAAGCTGACAATATCATGTTATCAGAAACAAAGAATCGAAGTGGACCACCCTTAGAAACTCACTGATAGATTCCTGCGTCACCCAAGCAGTCAACCTATTCGTCATCCTGCTTACGAGAAGTCCTAATGGATCCATCCAATATGTTTATACCGACCGACTCCCAATCGCGACCCGACCCAAATCTCGTGATGAGATTTATTGTTAGGGGTAGGTTTGTAACACCCGAAAATCCGAAGTTTTAAAAAATCGAAACATAAAAATCAAAACTTGCAAAAATTTTCTATTTGATTGCATCTTATCGTATTTATTTGTCTTTTATTCGCAAGTCTTTGATGCCAAGTTGAAATAAATAAATAATTACTTTGAAAAGGATAAAAATTTAGAGCAAGATTAAAACCCCGGAAGAAAAAAAAGAGACAAATTTCAAAAAGGAAATAATTAAAATAAATTCTAAGAAAAACAAATTTGGTAGAGCTAGGAACTAATAAAATTTTCTTTTGGGAAAAATATTAAATTATTAAGATAAAATACGAGAATTTCTAATTAAAATAAAGAGGGGAAAATACATATGAATATATTTATACACGCAAAATACATATAGGAATATATATAAGTTTATATATATAAATTAAAGAGAGCAAATCATAAAAATATTAAATAAAACTACAAATAAGTCCAAGAGTTAATAGCAAATAAATTACAAGGGGAAAGCAACAAAAAGAAAAATAAAATCAGGGAAAAATTGGAAAAAATCAGAAATAGCATTGTTCATTAGTCCCAAGGTGTTCGGTCCGGCACGTCGGCCGCCTCGCGCCCCGTGCGCCGCCGCGCGCTCGCGTCGCCCACGTCCTCGCGCCCGCGCCATGGCTGGCCGCGCGCGCGCGTCACCATCGCCGCCGCGCCGCACCGAGCCCCGTGCCGCCTCGAGCCGTGCCGCCGCACGCCATCGCCGCCCATCCCGCACCGTGTCGCGTCGCCGCATAGCCGCGCTCCCGTTCGCCGCCACCGGCGTCCCTCGCGCCCCACGCCGTCTCTCCCCGCGCCGCGCACGTCGCTCGTCGTCGCCGCGCCACGCTGTTGTCCTGTCGCCGCTCGCCATCGCGTCCTTCTCTCTCTCACCCTCTCCGGTCGGCTATAAATAGAACCGAGCCCCTCTTCCTTTCCCCCAAACCCACTGCTCCTTTTCCCTCTCTTTCTCTCTCCCTCTCGCCGGCTTTTTGCCGCCATACGCCGTCGCAAGTCATCGCCATTGCTAGCCCTGTTGCTCGTCGCTGCCGTTCGCCGCCGCGCCGGTAGGCCGCCGCCTTTCTTCCCTTTCCCTTTTCGTAGTCGCGCGCCGCCGTCCACCGCCGCAGCCGCCGCTGCTTAGCCGCGCCGCCGCCCGCCTCGTCCGGAGCCAAGGGGTAGACGAGATAGACAGGGGGTAGACGCGTCTAGGAGAGAGAAAGAAGAGAGTATCCCGGGAGGAAAGAAAAGGAAAAAAAGAAAAGAAAAGAAACGAGAAAGAAGAAAAAGAAAGGAGAAAAATTTGGGGAAAAAATTAGAAAAAGTTTTTGGAAAATATTTTGGGAAAATCTCTGGGCAAAATTACATATTTTCTCGGAAACAAATTCGGGCTTCAAAAATAATTCGGGACCAATTATTAAACATGTTTTTCAAAGTATTTGATCCTCGCGTTTACCACTCTAGGAAATTATTATATCTTAGCTTGTCTTCAAATATTATTTTTGATATATACATATATTTGCTAGACTTAAAACCTAGATTATTTAGTATAGTGTTTAGCTTCGAGATTATTTTTAGGATCAACTATTATTAACCCTAGAGCTTGTCGGCCCAATAAAAATTTTGATAAAATTTAAAGTTAACCTTTTCCTTTTATTTATTATATTTTGAATCATCAACCATAATATTTCTCAAACTTTGAATATATTCACTTAAAATAATACCACATCATAGTAATTAAATCAGTTTAATACGAAACTTCAAATCTTTGTAACTCGCTCATTCTAACTCGGATTTTGCCAAAACTCGAGCCTAAACTTACGTAAAATCATAACCTAGTGTTAGAAGCCACTTTTGCAATTTATTTGGCTTTCATTGGATTTTATTTGAATTCTAATCGAATTCAATTGAATTTCTTGCACGTACGGTAGAGTCCGAGGGAGCCGTTGAGAACATTGAACACTCAAACCAACAAGGTCACGAGCAAGGCAGGTCATCACTCCCTTTGAACATATTGATCCTATTTGTGAACTTGTGTTGATTCTAAAACTAAAATGTGCATGCTATACACAAAAAGAATACCTATTCTTGTTATGCCATGCCTTGATGTTGAATTACCTTTAGTTATGTTCTTTTTAACCCTCGACATGATGTAACCAAAGTTAATCTTCAGTAAAATGCTTAGCCATGCTATTATTAGATTCATGCATACTCATGTTTTTGCAAGGAGCTATATGCTTGGGCAACTACCTTGGGAAAGGTAGTTGAGATACGGCATGTGGAGACATGAGCGCCACATTGCCATGTGTGGAGATTGTGGCAATCGGGTATCTACTTGGCAAGCTTATCCGACTGGAGGTAGGGATAGATTGCGCCTGCTATATCTGTAAGCCGAACTTGACTTAGGTGTTACGGTTGCCGATAGAGATAAGGCAATCGGCCTATAGTCACGGTTTGGTAAGATTGAGGAAACCAACTTAGAATAAGATAGGGTTTCCGACTTGTAAACCCTTCCTCCCAAGACTATATAAGGGGGGTAAGGGGCGTCCCTTGAGGGATATCCTAGACTTGATCAGAGACTAGATCTGAGATACAACTTCATAAGCAAGAGCTTTAGATCACGAGATCAATAAAGACACTCGGCGGATCGAATCCACCGAAACGGGAGTAGGGTATTACCTCATGAGAGGGCTGAACCTGTCTAAATCTTCTTCTTCTTTTAACCCATTGTGCTTGGCGATCTTGATGCGACCCCGAGAAAATATATTGCCGAAACCAAGTTTCGGCGGTTGGCGCGCTGTAGGGGCCGCGCGTCAAGACTTCTTCAACAATCTCGCCGACAAGCGTGATGGGATCTCCTTCAAGACTCGGCGACTTTGCCGCCAACTTCGTCGACGACTCCTCCTTCGACTCGGATTCGAACCGCCGAAGGGAAAGACCCACTCGGCGCCGTTCGGGCTCCCCAACGCCGAGATCTTCAACAACATCTTGAAGACCAAGATGCAATCCACCTTCCCCGACGACGGACTTCACTCGGCGCCATTCGGATTACCGGATTCCGCCGAGATCGCGCCAATCTTCTTGCCTCCCGACGGAAGCGATCCGCTCAGTGAAGACCTCTCGGTGCCGTTTGGGTTACCAAACGTCGCCAAGATCTACAGTCAATCGCTCTCTCCCGAGTTGGCGGCGATCCACTCGGAGGAGCCGATCCCCCAAGCTCCGACTCGGATGGAGCGACCTGCATCCGGATTTCCCAGATCAAGGGAGGTCGCCGTCATCCTCCCGTCCTTTGGCTCTGTTCATCTTCGAACTCGAACAGATACCTCGGCTCCGCCGGCTTCGACAATCTCTACGGCATCCCTTCGACGAAGCCGACAACCCCGACGCCCCATGGATGCGAGCCGAAGTGCTTGACGTCCTCATGGCCGAGCCGGATGAGTCCGATTCAGCCATGGCCGAAGGCTTGCCGAAGAGGAGCGAGCTAGAGTGGAGCTTGAACGCAAGACACCGAAGAAGACAAACACCGCAAAGACGAGGCCGACAAAAGGAAGCGGGATGCGTGCGGCGGACGATCCGCCGGGAGGCCATCCTCCAAACACGGGTTCGCAACACCAACGTCTTCCAGACGCCACGTGCAGAATCGCTCGCCGCACTCACGCTCTTGGATACCGTCATGGAGACGGCTCCGCCAACGTGACTCCTATACTTGGATAAGATCAAGACCATCGTTGCCGCCACGGCTAACGGCCCTCCCACCACTTCGGCAAGAAGGCCGCGAATCCGTGGCCGAAACGCCGACAAGAGCCGGCTCCCACCCCTAAGGTCGGGAGACTACGGGAGGCCCGAGCCGGCTCGGTCGTCAACTAGGCCAAGAGGCCAACCTCCCGAGTCCACCCCGAGGCACCAAGAGCGAGCGGTTGACTCCCGCCGCAAACGACATGGACGTCCACCCGTCCACCACCGAGTCCGCCGCAACAGTTCCGGCTACCCAACCGGCCAACGAAGACCCCGCCGAGTGATCTGCGGGAAGTCCTCGACCGCCGCTACCAAGAGCGCGACCGTCGCACTCGGGAAGATCGGAGGGGATCACCCGATAGCGGCGACGATGGAGTACCGGCCTTCACTCGGGAGCTCCGCCGAGTGCATTGGCCGAGTGGCTTTAAGACCACCGGGATAGAAAGGTACGATGGCAAAACCGACCCGAATCTTGGTTAACCGTATATACCCTTGCCATCCGAGCTGCAGTGGCGACAACAAAGCCATGGCCAACTACTCGCCCGTGGCCCTCGCAAACTCGGCCGAAATTGGCTCACCCGGCTGCCAAGAGGCTCAATCGGCTCGTGGAGCGAGCGAGGACCACTTCATCGCCAACTTCCAAGGCACCTTCGAGAGGCCCGCACGCACTTCGACCTTTACAATGTCATCCGGGCGGACGAGCCTCGAAGGATTATATTCGTCGCTTCTCCGAGAAGCGCAACAAGATCCCGAACATCACCGATGACATCATCATCGCCGTCTTCCAGAAGGGAGTCCGTGATGAGCTGCTTATCGGCAAGTTCGGACGAAAGCCACCGAAGACGGTGAAGCGATGTTTGAGACGGAGAATTCATACGCCAAATCAAACGACGCCATCAAAGCCGCCCGTCAAGACCGGCCCGACGGAAGAGAGGACAAGCAAGCAGGAGGAAGCCGAAATCCTAAGAAGGATGGCGGCAACAACGGCAACCAGGGCCCGAAAGATCGCAAGCGCCGATCTGAAGACCTGGTGGCCGCAACCTCCAATACTCAACGCCGTCCCCGAGTCGCCGCCTACGACGCCATCATGAACGCCCGGTGCACCCACCATCCGAATCACAAGCACGCGGCGAAGGATGCTTTATCTACAAGCGGTTCGCTGAAGCACGCGGCGCAGCTCAACAAGAAGCCGCGACGAGGCTGGTCCATCCGGCGCCAAGAAGAACAACGCGGCTGAAAATGCCGAACCTTTTCAAGATCCAAGTGGGGAGCTCAACCACATCTTCGGGGCCCGTTAGCTTATGAATCCAAGAGGAAACAAAAGCTAAGCGGCGGGAGGTCAACGCGGCTCAACCCGAAGTCCCTCAATATCTGCGATGGTCGGAGGTGGCCATCACCTTTGACCGCTCGGATCATCCCGACCGAGTGGTCCACCCGGACGCTATCCACTCGCCCCGGACCCCGTAGTCCGCAACATCAGCTTAAGCGCGTCCTCATCGACGGGGCAGCGCCCTCAACATCCTGTTTGCCAAGACTATGGATGAAATGCGATCCCGAGGGCCGAACTCAAAGCAAGCTCAGCCCCTTCCACGGAGTTATCCGGGGCTATCTTCAATACCACTCGGGCATATCTCTCTTCCGGTCACCTTCGGAGCCCGAGAGAATTTCCGAACGGAGAACGTCACCTTCGAGGTGGCCGACTTCGAAACGGCATATCATGCCATCATCGGAAGGCTGCGCTTGCCAAGTTCATGGCAATCCCCCACTACACTTACCTCGCATGAAGATGCCGGTCCCAACGGCGTCATCACTCTTCGCAGCGATGTGAAGCAAGCCTTCACTGCGACAAGGAGAGCTGCGACATGGCCCAATCTCGAGAGAGATTACGTGGCCAACAAGAAGTCCGATTGGCTGCATCAACTTCGGCAGAGGGCGAAGTCCCGCGAAGAAGATAGCCAAATCGGGATCCGGCGACGCCAAGACCAAGAAGATCTCCCTTGATTCGTCCGATCCCTCCAAAACCGCCGTAATCGGCGCCGACCTAGATCCTAAATAGGAAAGCGCGCTCGTCACCTTCCTCCAAAATAATAAAGATGTTTTTGCTTGGAAACCATCCGATATGCCCGGAATTCCTAGGGAGGTGATCGAGCACTCTCCGAACGTCAAAGATGACGCCAAACCAATAAAGCAACGATTACGCAGTTCGCGCAGGATCGAAAAGACGCGATCAAAGAAGAACTCGCAAAGCTCTTGGCTGCCGGCTTCATTAAAGAAGTCCTTCATCCCGACCGGCTAGCCAATCCAGTCTTGGTCCGCAAGAAGACGGGGCAATGGCGCATGTGCGTCGATTACACCGACCTCAACAAAGCTCGCCCCAAAGATCCATTCGGGCTACCTCGTATCGACCAAGTTGTCGACTCAATAGCCGGCTGCGAACTCCCGAGCTTCTTGGATTGTTACTCGGGCTATCACGGATCGTCCGAAAGAATCCGACCGCTTGAAGACATCTTTCATCACGCCGTTCGGGGCCTCGCTACGTCACCATGCCTTTCGGCCGAAGAACACCGGAGCTACATACCAACGCATGATCCAAAGATGCTTCCGCGCAGATCGGCAAAAACGTTGAAGCTTATGTCGACGATGTTGTCATCAAGACCAAGCGTAAAGAAGACCCGATCGCCGACTTAGAAGAAACCTTTGCAAACATCGGGCCTTGAATGAAGTTGAACCCGGAGAAGTGCACCTTCGGCGTCCCATCGTGCAACCGCTCGGCTTCATGGTATCACATCGCGGCATTGAAGCAAACCCGAGAAGATCAACGCCATCTTAAACATGAAGCCCCGAGTAATCGAAAGACGTCCAAAAGCTCACCGCTGCATGGCGGCACCGAGCCGTTTCATATCCCGACTCGGCGAACGAGGCATGCCCTTCTTCAGGTTCTCAAGAAGACAGACGACTTCCAGTGGACCACGAAGCCGACAAGGCCTTTGAAGATTTCAAAGAGTTCCTTACCACGCCACCCGTCCCGGCTTCACCTCACCCCAGAACCCCGTTGCTGCAACGTTTCACCACTCACCAAGTGGTCAGCACGGTCCTTGTGGTTGAACGAGAAGAAGAAGGACGGGCCCACAAGATTCAAAGACCAATTTACTTTGTCGAAGTATTGGGGAGCCAAAATCCGATACCCCGGTACAAAAATTGCTTTATGGTGTTCTAATAACCACGAGGAAATTGGCACACTACTTTTAGGGTCACTCGGTCACCGTCATCACCTCTTTTCCACTCGGCGACGTCGTCCACAACCGCGAGGCAACCGGCGCATCGCCAAGTGGGCCCTAGAACCGATGCCGCTGGACTTAACTTTTAAGCCCGGGACGTCCATTAAGTCACGTGCCTTAGCGGACTTCCGGCCGAGTGGACGAACGCAAGAGCATGTACCTCGAGAAGACCTCCAACACTTGGACCATGCACTTCGACGGATCCAAGAGGATCACCGGCCCGGGAGCGGGAGTTGTGCCGATCTCCCCGACCGGGAAAGACTAAGATATGCCCTTCACCTCCACTTCTCCGCCTCACACAACGTCGCCGAATACGAAGCTCTTCTACATGGATCGCGCCTCGCAGTCTCACTCGGATTCGACGGCTTATTGTGAAAGGCGACTCACGGGTCGTCAATCAAGTGATGAAAGCGGTCCCGCTTGAACGACACTATCGAGGCCTACCGACAAGAGGTCCGCAAGCTTGAGGACAAGTTTGATGGGCTAGAACTCTCACATGTCCCGAGACATAACAACGAAGCCGCCGATGAGCTAGCACAGTTCGGATCTAAGCGCGAAGCCGCTCGAGCGATGTCTTTGTCGAACATCTCTACGAGCCAACCGTCACGACAAAGACGGCTCCCAACGAGCAAACCACGAACGAAGTCACCATGATCGATACCGACCGGAGGACGCCGCTCATCAAATTCTTAACTCAAGAAGAGCCGGATGACCGGATGAAGCGAACGCGTCCGGCGTCGTTGCCAAGCGTACGTCATGGTCGACTCCGATTTATACAAGAGAAGCCCCTCTCGGAATTCTAATGAGGTGCATCACACCCGAAGAAGGGAAACAATTACTCCAAGATATCCACTCGGGCATATGCGGAAGCCACGCGGCGGCACGCACTCTAGTCGGCAAAGCTTACGGACAAGGATTTTTTCGCTTACCGCGGTCTTCGACGCGGATAAAGTCGTAAGAACCCGCGAAGGCTGCCGTTCTTTGCCCGACAAAGCCATGTCCCGGCCCAGAGCTTCAAACAATCCCACTTTCCGGCCGTTCGCGGTATGGGGTGGACATGGTTGGCCCCTTCAAGAAAGCTCCAGGAGGTTTCACACACCTCTTCGTCGCAATCGACAAGTTCTCCAAGTGGATTGAAGCCAAGCCGGTTGCCACAATCACCGCCGACAAAGCACGGGATTTTTCCTCAACATCGTGCACCGCTTTGCGTCCCAAACAGAATCATAACCGATAATGGGACTCAATTCACGGGAGGCATCTTCAAGGAATTCTGCGAAGACTTCGGAATCAAGATCTGCTATGCATCGTAGCTCACCCCAAAAGCAACGGGCAAGTCGAGCGAGCAAACGGCATGGTTCTTCAAGGCATCAAGGCTCGTGTCTTCGACCGGCTAAGCCCTTACGCCGGCAAGTGGGTCCAAGAACTTCCCTCGGTTCTATGGTCGCTGCGAACTACACCGGTCGGGCCACCGGCCAAACTCCTTTCTTTACGGTCTATGGCGCGAAGCCATGTTGCCAAACGAGATGGAGTTTGAGTCCCTCCGGTCCGCAGCTTCAACGATGAACGCTACGACATCGACCGAGTGGATGACCTCACCCGATTGGAAGAGGCCCGCGAGGCAGCCCTCATCCGGTCGGCCAAATACTTTCAAGGGCTCGGGAGATACCACGGCCGCAACGTGCGAGCACGAGCTTTCATTGTTGGCGACTTGGTCCTACGCAAGATCCGACCACCAAAGACCGACATAAGTTATCTCCCTTATGGGAAGGACCCTTTATAATCGCCGAAGTGACTCGGGCCGGTGCTACGGTAAAGCGCGAAGACGGGTCCATGGTGGAGAACTCCCGGAACATCGAGCATCTTCGGCGGTTTTACGCCTAGTTTGGCTAAGGCCTCATGTTTTCCTTGATCGCCAACCTCAAGCAAGATGACTTCTTGAGCTAGCGTCGGGGCGATACGCATATCAATAAAGCTCGAATTTTCCTCATCAAATTTTTGTGCACAATTTAGTTTATCATTGTTTAATGTCCTTCGACTCGAGCTCGCGTCTAAGGATCGAGAGTTTTTCCGATGACCTAATCGAGCCTAGGCTTGATGACGAAGACGAAAACTACTTAAGAAATTTCACGCAAAGGCTCGAATCAAGGCATGGACATAAATAAACTAGAAATAGTCACAAAGATTCCATGTCGAGTTTCACGGTTACATGATATCTACAAAGAAAAGTCAAAATACAGTTCGAGTTTAAAATTGTTTACTACATCTAAAGAGATCTTCTTCGCCGCTTCTTGCGCCTCGCCGAGCATATCTAAGGCCTCGCTCATCGTTGTCCCCTCAGCAAAGCCCTCCCGATTGAATGAATACCCACTCGGGGGTAGAGGGACTTGGTCCGTGCAAGAGCCGACCAGCCCCCATGTTGGCCGCTTCGGTGATGTTCTTCGAGATCGCTCGGGAGCCATCCGGAGCTTGTCAAAGATCTCGATTGGTTCCAGCGAGCTGGCCCCAACTCCTTGATCAAACAAGGAGGTCAAGATCGGCGTGGCGGCGTTAGCGACCTCCTCCCGTATCTCGTCGCTGGACTTAATCCGCCCAAGCAAGACGTCGTATTGGGCTCGGGTCTTCATCTTATAAGCGCAAGGAGTCCTAGATCAGTCAAGGCACTCGGAAATGAAGCAAGATACGGGATTTGACTTCAAAGAAGGTTACCTTCAAATTCGGCCTCCATCTCGGCCTTGTCGAGGCGACCGCTTCCAGTTGGACTTGAAGCGAGTGGACCTCCGAAGAATTTTCTACAACGAAAGAGGATGATCAATCGACAAGATCAACGAAAGAATCATGATGAAGCCGGGAGAGGCGAGGCTTACTTCCGATAGATCCGCGGAGGTCGAGGTTCGCTTCCCGAAGCTCCGAGATCTCCCTCCTTAAAGCGGCCTCCCTTGAAGCGGCCTCCTCCCGAGTGACCTTCCTGCCGCCGAACGTCCTCCAAGGAGTTTAAGTGAGGCACCACTTTTCCAAACCTCGGATTTTGCCATTGAGCGGCAATATTCTTTCGCATGCGAAAGCGAAGAATGATCGATCGAAGAGTAACGAAGATATAATCAAAAAGAAAGATGAAGGCTTACGTTGAGCGGTCGGGTCGCCTCATTCGGCTCTCGACGAGGGCATCCCTTTCATCCTTTTCAGCCGCCGGTCGAGGATGATGCCCCGTCTCTCGCCTTCCGAGTCCCGCCACTCGATTCGATCGGAGGAACCCGGGTCTCGAAGCGTAACCGGGATCTCTTCTACCGTGGCCGGCAAACAAGAAAGACCAATGAAGACATGAAAGATTCGAGCTGAAAGAACGAAGGGATGCTTCGAAGCGAGATCTCACCGGTTTCGGTGGTGCCGCCCGCCTAGGTGGGGCGGCGGACTCTTCTTCTTCGGCTCGCGCCGAGTGACCCTCGGCCGGGCGCTCGGGCCGCAGCCGTGGGTTCCCGGCAGACGATCGGTTTCCGGTCGGGATACCCCGGCGCGGTCGGGGCACTTCCCTAGGGAGCTCGGCCCGAGGAGAAGGAAGCTTCTCCGAACGCTCGCACTCGGTTGCTCCGGGTTTTGGCCTCGACGGCCTTGGCACTTCGGGAGCAGCGGCCGGGTCGGTCCTTCACCCCTCCGGCGGGATCTATGTCTGGGGCCTCGCGAAGTGAACAGCGAAGATAAAGAAAAGTTTTCGCGAAAGAGCTCGGGACTTTGGTTTCGGAGCTTACTGGATGACCAGGCGGATCTTCGATGCGCCGCGGCGATCGCCTTAGAGGCGGGGTCTCGGCCAGGAGGAGCCGGACGTCGTCATCCGAGTCCTCGATGATCGCCCGCCTTTTGCTTGCGCGTTTGTTCGAGTCCTCACTGGCGCAGCCCGCTTCCCGACCGGATCGCTTGGATTTTGATCCCGCCGGCTTCTTGGCGGGACGACGTGGCGCGTCATCATGAGCCACCTTATATGGCTTGGAGATGATATAGGCGTTTTCCCGCAAAGAAGGGAAAGTGCAACATTAAACGACAAGACGTCAAGATCGAAAGATACTATGAAGCATCCAATCGGCTACTGGAGGAGGAGGACGATGAATGCTGAATGGGAGAACTGGTAGTATGAGGGCCCGCTCGACCGAGATCCCGATGAGAAGAGCTTGTACATCCGGATCTTCGGGATCTCGTATGTGAGCGGATCCGGGTCCTCCCGATTGGGGTCCGTTCCACCTTCGTACTCGAAGGCCGGTTTCGACCGCTCCTTGATCGGCGCCGTCGGCACCTAATGAAGTGCCGAGTGATTTGTTCCCCGCGAAGGTTCCTCTTCTTCATCGCCGGGATCTTCGCGAGCGATCGTTGGCTTCATCCCATTCTTGGGCTACGGACGGTGCTCCAAGATGGCTTGGGGATAGGAGGAAGACCGACAAAGGCGGGAAGGCTGGGTTCAAGATTGCGATGTAGAACCGGCCGCATGCCGCCTTTGTTGGAAGATTTCAAGGGGAGAGAAAAGTAGTCTTTGCGGAGGGATCCGCGAAGCCGAAAGCCCGCCCCACCAACGACGCAAGGTTGATCCTTGTTCGGATGGGGTTTCGAGTAGAACATACGACGAAACAGATTGAAATGAGGAAGAATGCCAAGGAAGGCTTCACACACATGAATAAAGAGTGCTATGTGAAGCATCGAGTTGGGGTTCAGATGGTAGATGTGAAGGCCATAATAGTCCAAGAGCCCCCGAAAGAATTCGGAGGTGGGAAGACTGAATCCGCAATAGAAAAAGGAAGTAAAGACGACGAGCTCACCGGTGTTTGGGGTCGGGAAGTCCTCCCCCGCCGCCGGGCGCCATCCCACAAGTTCCTTCGGCGGAAGCACGCCGTGCTTTACCATCTCCTTGAGGGTGTATTCCCTCACGTCCGAGGTGGCCCATTGGTCGAACGGAATCCTCTTCTCCTCCGCCATGAGAGCGAGGTTGTTGGGGAGCGGATCTGGCTGAGAAAGGTTAGATCTTGGGCGATGGATGTGGGAGTTTTGGCTGCAGAAGCTAGTTGTCGCGGCAAGCAAGCTTCTTGGCGGATGGACTGAGAAGCGCGCAAGCCTAGGGTTCTCCGCAATGAACTGATGAGCAGTATTGCGAGAAGGGGAATTTTTGGAAGATGAAGAGGCGGGGACGACCTCGTGTCTTTATAAGAAAGATTTGAGGGTTGCGCTAGGTTTTCTGGTGAGTGGGCCGAGCCCATAAGAAAATCTACGGCCCAGCTAAGGTGTGGTCCGATACGTGTCCTTAGGGACTTAAGCGGATGAGCTTAAGCAGATTTGCCCTGGCAATATGCGCGTATCCGAGTGCCCTATACCTTTAAAAGATCCTTCCATACCGCGGTTTGCCTGACTTCATGAGAAGCCGGCACGATGCAATTTGGAAGGTGACCAACAACGAGTTTTTATAGCGTCTTGGCGAACAAGGGCTGTTTGGTTTTTTGGCATTTGGTCGGGTAATCTTGCCGATGCTTTTTGTTTTCCACCTTGGTGAAGATCTTTATAAGATTGAGACCAAGTATTATGGCAAAAGCTGTTTAATAACTTGGTCATATTTTTCATATGATTGAAAGAACTTATTTTCCCATAAGGGATGATTAAAATATTTGTTCCGGATGACTCGGAGATCTACTCGGATAAGCATGAGCTTACCGAGTGCTTTTTACCCGCTAGGGTTGGTTGAGTTATTTTTCCGAGATTACTCGGGCGAATCCACTCGGTTGAGCAAAAGTTTACCGAGTGCTTTTTACCCATGAGGGATGATTGAATTATTTGTTCGAGATGACTCGGGCAAATTCACTTGGTTGAGTATGAACTTGCCGAGTAACAAGATTTCTATGATTGCTTTAGCATGAGCTAGGCATCTACATAAGAATAATTTTTTATAGTTCTTGACTATATGCTTAGTCTATTTTTGACTAACCACATAGTCGGGGCTACGCTATAATTAGGTGCATCGGGAGATGCACCTAGATATTTATTTTTGAGAATTTTTATGTATATTTTTCCAGCCCTTCACAGTCTTTGGAGCCACTCGGGAAGATTCAGCAGAGATGATGGAATCACTCGGCGCCAAAAGCACTCGGTCAAAGAGATTTTTGGTTGAGTGCTGCTTTGGTCTGAAGCTGAGTTGTCTCGTCGACCGAAAAGGACTCGGGGCTACTGTGGAGATTGTGGCAATCGGGTATCTACTTGGCAAGCTTATCCGACTGGAGGTAGGGATAGATTGCGCCGCTATATCGTAAGCCGAACTTGACTTAGGTGTTACGGTTGCCGATAGAGATAAGGCAATCGGCCTATAGTCACGGTTTGGTAAGATTGAGGAAACCAACTTAGAATAAGATAGGGTTTCCGACTTGTAAACCCTTCCTCCCAAGACTATATAAGGGGGGTAAGGGGCGTCCCTTGAGGGATATCCTAGACTTGATCAGAGACTAGATCTGAGATACAACTTCATAAGCAAGAGCTTTAGATCACGAGATCAATAAAGACACTCGGCGGATCGAATCCACCGAAACAGGAGTAGGGTATTACCTCACGAGAGGGCCTGAACCTGTCTAAATCTTCTTCTTCTTTTAACCCATTGTGCTTGGCGATCTTGACTGCGACCCCAGAAAATATATTGCCGAAACCAAGTTTCGACACCATGAGAATCATCAAATGAGTTTTGATGAAAACTAAAAATACCAAACAAATGTTTTAGACTGGGGCGGCTGAATGATTTGGGTGCATTCCGAAAAAGGCAAGTGCCGACCCTGGTCAATTAAGGACCGAGCCATGAGATAGCCGAGAAACGAGCTAGTACAACCGTACTTCTCAAATGGGTATAGACCTAGCGGAGTAGATATCCGAGTGGAGGCAGTATCCCTGCGTAGTGGTTCAGGTGTTGGGTTGAGTTAAGGGCTTACCAGTAGGGGATTTACCGCTGGTAAGTACCTGGGCAAAGATCGGGTCATACGATCAATATGAGGAGATGAAGATAGAGGTTGGAAATTGAAGATGGGGCAAGTATTTCTCTTACCCCGGGAACGCCAGAACTCCTCTCACTGTTAGGAAACGACGGCTAGAGTGCATGAGGGCTTAAGTTCATGGAGCAGGTACGGCCTAAGTGAGGTTATCGAAAGGCTTTGCCGTGACCTTCTCATGTGTTGGGACGTAGGCTCATTTGTTGGGCAGTCACGGAGTATGGGTAAAGTGTACATCCACTGCAGTGTGAATGAATCAATCTATTTGAATAGCCGTGCTCGCGGATATAGAGCATCATGACAAGACTTTCGCTTGGCTAGACTCATAAATTTTAAAATGATGGATGGGTTTGCATGATGATTTTTTAATGTACTGGTGGACCAACTTCTCGAGATACGAGAAGGGTAGACTCCCAAAAAACCATGATGATCCGGTGGCGGGAAGCTATCCTTGGGATCACAATGGATGGTGGACAGAACCGTCGTCGACTTAATGAACTATGGTAATAAAACTTGACCTGGCTAGACATTAGGTTTGTGAAATGATTTACAAAAATTGGTTTTATGCAAAAGAACCACGGCCATCCTTTGAATGACCCTATCATGTGCATCATTCCGTGTTGGCTTGCTGAGTACGTTGGGAACTCACCCTTGCTATACACACACCTTCAGATGGTGGGAACGAAGAACTGGAGGACCCCTATGCTTACTGCCAGGTGGGCGAAGAAGGAGAAGGCGCCTACTAGGTCTCAGTCCCCGGTCGTTGCCTATGGCAATCAACATGCCGCTGCTTCCGTCTGCTATCTTATCGAATCTCTGATTTTGGTTGTATCCGGACCAGTAGGTCCTGCATGTAATGATATTGCCTTCAGCCTATTATTGTAATACTTTTCGTGTAAGAATATTTGTGCACTTTGCACTTGATAATTCAGTACTGTATTCGTGGGTACCAAACTACTCGATCCAGGGAAATGGTACTATGAACACGAAAGATTCCCGTTCCAAAAACGGGGGTCTACACAAGCCTTGGCCGTTCAGAGGTTGGGAAATCGACATGATCGGCCCGATCAACCCACCCTCGAGCAAGGGACATAAATTCATATTGGTGGCAACCGATTATTTCACAAAATGGGTGGAAGCAATTCCTTTAAGGAAGGTCAATTCAAAGGACGCAATCGAGTTTGTTAAGGAGCACATTATATACCGATTTGGCGTCTCTCAGACAATAACAACAGATCAGGGATCTATCTTCATATCGGACGACTTTGTTCAGTTTGCTGACGGCATGGGCATCAAGTTTCTCAATTCTTTGCCGTATTATGCTCAGGCTAACGGACAGGCAGAGGCCTCAAACAAGAGTCTAATCAAGCTAATAAAGAGGAAGATCGCTGAATATCCTAAGCAATGGCACAACCGATTAGCCGAATCACTTTGGGCATATCGGATGGCTTGCCACGGATCAATCCAAGTGCCTCCATATAAACTGGTCTATGGACATGAAGCAGTCCTGCCATGGGAAAACATCATCGGCTCAAGAAGAATTCAGTTACAAGATCAGCTTACAGCCGATGATTACTACAACCTGATGGTAGATGAATCAGAAGATCTGGTGTTGTCACGGATGAGGGCCTTGGAAAAGGTAACAAGAGATAAGGAACGAGTAGCTCGTCATTATAACAAGAAGGTTGTGCCTAAGTCTTTTGAAGAGGGCGAACTCGTTTGGAAATTGATATTCCTGATTGGATCAAGGGATAATAAATTCGGCAAGTGGTCACCAAATTGGGAGGGGCCTTTCAAGATCCACAAATGTGTCTCTAAAGGAGCTTATATGCTACAAGGTTTGGATGGAGAAGTGTTTGGGAGGGCTCTGAATGGCAGATATTTAAAGAAATATTACCAAGTGTATGGATCAACTCATGATTCGGCTATGGCTATGCCGATTCATGTTAGCCGATGCGTTGTGACGCACACATCGCCTTTAGGATGATATTACACAAGTTTCCCCTAATTTTTCTACATCGGCTCAGCCTAGCCGATAGCGACAGGATATTTGATTTGATAGTTTTGTTAATGCTGGGAACACCATCAACAAAATTAGGGGGCATATACAATACAATATGATGTCAAGAAGGCAGAGCGAATTTTTCAAATTTTTTGAATTTTGAACCCTTCAAGCAAGTTCGAAGTAATCGGCCAGCATACATGTGAATAACATTAAACAAGGATTAAGTTGCAACCAGCCGATTATAGAAGAAGTTTAAGCCGATTACAAAACACATAGGGAGTTCAAGTACAAGGATGCCTAGCCAACTATTACAACCGACTCAGCGCCCAAGGAATTCAGCAATAGCCGAGATCGCTTTGCAACGGATCTCGTTGATGTCCTCGATCACCTTAATGTCGGCTGCCTCGGTCCTGGTCACCGGCTTCATTGCCTTCGTCAGATCCGTCAGATAGGACACAGCCGCCTTGATGCTTGATCGTTCATCTTCTATCACCTTTGGCAGGCTGGCCACATATTCTTCTTGGACCGCGATCTCGGTCTCAATCTGGACGAGTTCAGCTACCAATTTGTCCCGACGCGCACGAAGCCGATCGAGTGTGGCAATCGGCTCTGTCTTCAACGCATCAAACTTGGCCTTCTTCGCCTTGATCTTCTTGGTTAGACTTGATGGTTGCCGCTAGTGATTTGTTCTCTCGGCGATCGGCTATGCGCTGCTTTGCTCGCTCATATTTATGCTGATGCGCTTAAAGGAAAGTTGTTGGCGCTTGTATCGGCCAACTCGTCTGGAAGCCTGGCTTGGATCTCTTCGAACCGATTATGGACGGAACCGCAATCGGGTACCAGCGCGTCCAATGAGCCCTCCAGCCAATTAGCGATGTCGGCCAGTGTCTTCCTTAGGTCTTCATCAAGCGGCACCAGGGCCCTATCAACGACCTCATCCGGGTCGATGAACTCCGACAAGTCAAAGCCCAGGAGATCGGCTACGCTCTGTCAGGCAAAGAACAATTATAGCATGGATAGAGATCATGGAGCCGATTGCGGAGAAGACAGTTGTGATACTTACATGGACTGCTGGGACTGATGTAGCTTCGTCATTGGCATTCCTATCACCTGCGGCCGACGGAGTGTGTTCACTTGATACCTGGGGGGCAGGTGTCAGGACGCGAGGAGGCTGAAAAGGGCACAAGGTTAAAGATCAGCTAATAAGAGAGAGTATGCAGAATCAAGATAACTTACTGAACGGAGAGGAGCCGTTCTCTTCTTGGTGGCTAGCTTCTTCCTCTGCCGATGTAAAAAAATATATATAGTAAGACGAGCATGAATAGAGAAGTCAGGAGGCCAAAAGTATTGAAAGTCGCTTACCGACGTCGGATGGACGGGGCGTTTTGGTGGACTTGGCATTTTCTGTACGGAGGCCTCGTCGGCTGACGGAGTCCGAGCGTACTTGTCGGAGGAGCTTGATTCAGCTGCCACGTCATCAAGGGCTTTTTCCATCTCCATGTCTTGAACCTCTTCATCGAGCACGGCGTCAACATCTGGGTCGACGGGGGGTAGATCATCGGCCGGGCTTGGCTTATGCTTCTTGGCAGGCTTCTTCTTCGTGCAGCGGTTGCCGACGGCTTGTCCCGTTTCTGCGGACGGAGAGGTTTGCGGGTTTGGCCGTGGAGGAGGGTTGACACCTTCGGCGCGTTGAAGCCGATTATGGATGGCGCCAACCCATAGCCGCTTGGCAGCACGCCAGGGCCATAACTGATGGCCGCTCCTAATCTGGGGAGGAAAAACATCGTTCGTCTGCAGGAACAAAGGCGTGAGTGATGAGACATGCACATTATAGCCGATAAAGGAGAAAGGACTGGAAAAGAATTGCTTACCGAAGGAATCATGTTAGGGTCAACGGTGGTGAGATACATGGAAGCCGATTGGTGGAATATGTGTGATTTCCATTCTGCCCACCATCGGCTGAAGGCATTTTTCCTTGTGACCGCTAGCTCGATGACCCCAAAGAGTCCAAGAGGAGGGCTTGGGAGGCTTAATAGCCAAAGCATCATGATTCTGCCGTTGATAGTGCCTCTAGTTTGGATTTTGTCTGAGTAATACAGTCCAATCGGTAATTGACCTAACCCAAGTTGCCTTGCAGCTGCCATCGGATGATAGAATTCATAGCTCTTTTGAATGTTTTTTCCTTGGTGGATGCTGACTGGCAGGATGCAAGGAGAGATGGCAGTGGTAAAGATCTCTCTCGGCTTATCAAACTTTGGGGAATTGATTTCATCTAGCTGAAGGTTGTTCAGCCGCTCAAATTTGCTAAACTTATCGTAAGCAAACCAGATGGTAGAGCCAGTTGGGAACCCATTGTAGAAATTGCTGAACCAGTTTTTGAAATATTGGGCTGACAGCTTTGAGCCCGAGTAAGAAGAAGCAGCTTCTCCATACGACATACAGCGCCGAGTGGTTATTTCCTCGTCATCACGGTGTTGCGGCTCGGCTAGGGGGAAATCGGCCTCAAGCAGGTTTGGCCGGTTGGCAACTTTATAGTTGTATACGTTGAGCCATAGCTGAAGCAGCCACTAGGGCCCTCCGGTGTTGATAGATTGTTTCAAAGCCAGCTTCATCGACACACTGCTCAGCATTTGGTACAAGTAGCCGAGCAGATATTTCCCCAGGGGGTAATCTTTTTCTCCACTAGTGCTTCGGCTACATGTTGCCAGTTGGTGGTTGGCCCGCAACTTGATCCGCAGAAAATGAATTTCTCCAACCACATCATCAAGAAAGCCACATGTTCTCTGTCGGAGACCGGTCGTCCTTCATGTTCATTGATATGAATCCGCTCCAGCCGCCAATGCTCTTGGTCTTGAAATTGTGGTGGCACTTGATATTCAGATCAGAGGGGGCAATAGCCGATGTGATGTCCAGACCGGTTAGCATGACTATGTCCATAAGAGTTGGCGTCATCGGCCCTTGCCTAAAGAGGAACATGTTCAGCGTGTTCGACCAAAAGTAACTAACAGCCGATAGCAGTGGTTCATCTTTCGACATGTTGGCTAAAGTCAGAGCTAAGCATTGGCTGATCCCTATCTCGTCCTAGGTGGCTTGTTTGCTAGCCGACATCCTAACATACCAGGATGGCTAAGATTTGTCTGTTGATGGCCAGGATTTAAAGGTCCCTGTCCAGTAAGATAAGTCTGGGGAAGAAAACCTAAAGGAGATCCGATTGGTTTCAGCGTTGATGAACTCACTAGGGTCTAGGTTACCAATCGGCCCTAACAGCACCTGTTCGGGATGAAGAAGGCTAGGGATCGCAATTTGGTGAGATAGGTGCTACAAATCATAAGAAAGAATAAGGGAATCAAAAAAGAGGGAAAAAACCAGATTGCGAAAAGTGAAGAGTTTGAGCCGACAAGAAACTTACCTCGGGGTACTCCGCGGGGATCGCGTCGGAAGGGGTGCTTGAGGATGCCATTGGTGGAGGGGATTGCTGCTGCAGGGAGATCGTTGGAGGGGTTCGCTTTGGTTCGTCGGTATCGCCGAAGGGAGAATGAGAGTTTTTCGGCTAGGTCTTGAGGAATAAAAGTGACAAGTGTGGCTTGTTTCGGCGTCGGGCGGGCGGTATTTAAAGAGTTTTTTTAACAGCCAAAACAAAATAGGACGGAAGTCACGCGGGAATTTGAAAAGTGGCAAATCCGCGATATTATCTTATCACGGACTTGGGGGGAATGTGTTAACGACCAAATTTGGTAACCAAATCCCCAAGTTCAAGGTTGAATTTGAAGTGGAATCGGATCGGAAAAGTGACCTGCGGAGAACCAGAGGCTGCATCGTCCATGATTAAATTGGTTGGGAGACCAGTCGGCTGAGGCCGAGTTGGATAGGGACAGCCGATAGCCGATTCCGATTCAGAGAAGATAGAACCGTTTCTGATAAAGAAGCTTGAAGATAAAAGGAAGATTCGGTTCCCAAATATTCGTTAAGATATTGCCATCTATGGATGGGGTCCTATAATGGCAATTGTATCTGTAAAATAGGGATTTGTATAGATTTTCCTTTTGTAATGCGGCATTGGATTACTTCCTGGAATATTGTCGTACCGTGTATAGTAGATAGAAAGAAACCATGTTCTACACGGACTTTGTTGTACTTGGGTATAAATAGGACCCGAGACCCTTGTAAACATATAACACACATCAATACAATCTCAGCACATCGCCAAACTTTTTTCTTTAGATGAGTTCTTGATCTCGCTTCAGGCTGCATCGATCTCGATCTCCAAGTTAGGTAATTACTTGTCATTAGTAGTTTGTATCATTGAATCTAGTGCGTACATCGTCATAATACTCTAGATCTGATGTTATAGACTGCGCAATTTATCATATATAGCATATAATCTGGAGCAATGTCTAGATCTATCTTGCCACCGGCTCATTTCTCTCGGGAGACAGCAGCTGATAGAGATAGATCTAGATGTTGAACTAGTTTATATGTTGTATCTACCGTCTCGAGGGGTTTGCATCGGTTCATATAGATCTAATACTTCTTTTTGTACTTAATGCTGCATCATTATGACCTATTAAGTCGCTCTTAGAATTATTAAAGATCTATTCGGCTAGATGTTTATCATTAGAGACAGTGCCGGGGTTTCAGCCGGCCTTATCTATTTTAGTTATCTTTTAGCATTATTTACTATTAGATATATTAAAACCGCCTCTTATATTAAGATCTCAATCTGGTTAAATGCTTTAAGCCGGTATCAATCTGTTGGCGCCAGCCAATAGCCGATTGATCTAGGCTTAGCGCATTTAGGTTAGACTAATATCTTTTCATAAGATGTATCAGAGTACTAGCCGATTCATGTTAGCTCTACAGCATCGGATAGGCTATAAATGCATATATTTATTATCCTAATGTATATTTAGATTAAGTGGTTTATACTGTCTCGGCACAGCCAATCTATCCCAGTCACTTAGTTTAAATATGCTTTGGGATAGCAATTATATGTAAGTTGGTTCCCTGAGCTGATCCAGTAGGGTCTAACTTTAACCTTAACACATGTATCTGTTTATTTCTTGTTGGTTAGCATATCAGCTTCCTCCGCCTCCTCCACCTCCTCCGTCACCTCTGCAAGCATCGACTCCTAAACGGTCACCAACTCCTCTGCCTCCTCCACGCCCAACTCGTGTCACGCCATCAAGATCAATGAAACAAACAAAGAAGCCAAGACTTGACACGCCAAGGCTCCCCGCTCTAAAGAAAAAGGCGTACGACTGCACTCCCGAGGAGATTGCTGCGATCGTAGATGCGGAAGTGAAGGCACATTCCAAGCATCGGAGTCCTGAAAAGAATATTCCTATCGACCCAGTGGCTAAGGTCTTCTTTAAGAAGATGAGTGCACCGGTTAAACCAAACTTGCTGTCCGACTACGACCGATCTATTAGAAAGTCTTTTCAGAAGGCGAAAGGAAAGTCAAAAGTTGTCCCTTGGCTCGGGAAGCAACCAGAAAAATCGCTTAAGCCGTTGCTGCCAGCTGGTGAAAATAACTTAAGACAATTTATGCAGAGACGAGACTAATGAGGGAGCAACTGTTTGGTGGCGCAGCAATCGAAAAGGTGACAAAAGAGGATTTGAAATACATGTTTACCCTCGATGAACCTTTTGTCAAGCCTTCTCACGTGAAAACTCCTTCTACACCACAGATGTACCGATACCATCAGTTGTACATGGAAATTTCAGCCAAAGGAAGAGAGATGGTTGGCGTGCAGATAAAAAACACAGATTTCTTCTAAGGAGATGATATCATGTGGATCTGCTTCAAGGATATATTCGACCTGTACCAACTAGACGCCCTTGACGTCTCTCTTCTCAGTTGCTGGGTTTTGTAAGCATTGTTTAGTTAAATTTATTTCGTTTCTTAACTCCTTGTATGTAGCTGATGAAAATTCCTTTTATCCGTTGTAGATTGCATATCCAAGTGTGTCGTAAGCAGGGGTGTTTCAACATTGGATTCATGGACCCCCGCAAAATAAACACGGATATGATACGGGATTATGAGCAAGAGAGAGAATATTGTCCATTTGTTGGTGCAGCATCATTACAAGACTTGGATACTCTTTTCGTACAACACAACATGAGTTTTTAATGCCTTTCGTACCAATTTTCTTTCGTATATATACAGTTTCATATATATCATCTCACGCAATTTGTAGATTTCATTGGGTTCTTTTCCTTTTTGACCTTTTCTCGTCCAAAATC
The DNA here is from genome assembly GCA_019925245.2 of Oryza australiensis. Taxonomy (NCBI): domain Eukaryota; kingdom Viridiplantae; phylum Streptophyta; class Magnoliopsida; order Poales; family Poaceae; genus Oryza; species Oryza australiensis. The sequence goes on from JAIFGZ020000436.1 coordinate 4,619,517, forward strand.
CATGTCTTTGACTCAATGGATAAGCTAGAGTCTACCTTCTCAAAGATTTTTGAAGTGATACATAGGTAATGCCGTCTGGATACTGTCATTATGAATGTTGCTATTACTACTATGTGGATCTTGGATAATTAATCATAGCTTGCAACTGTACATAGGGCATGGGCACGGTTCCGTACAATGGTACGCGGGACTTGGAATGAAAAACTTGTTATGAGGACAAAATTTCCTGTGAGTACATGTTCCAAAATTATATTAAATTATTAATTTGTTCTAAAATAGAAATATATATTAAATCTCTCGGCGATTCTCTTTTAGTGTGCAAAACAGGACCGGGGGACGAACTTGTGCGACTACTACGTCTACGAGTATACTCACCACCTAGTTCACCAAATCAAATCTGACAAGGATCTGGATGTATGTAAAAATCATTCATACTTTATGTCTCGATTTATTATAGATTTCATATATTTATTTCTTATTTTTTTCAAATGATAGATTTTATACATGAGGGACAAACTCTTCCACGACGAATTTATAAAGGCTGTTCGATAATCAATGATGGGATTTATCAATCAGCAATTGATTCCGCGGGAGAGTTTCACTACGATGAAAAACCAATTGATCCTCAACCCCACCAAACGGATTAGATTTTGTAATATACGATATAGAACATTAGAAATTAAGATGGATTGTAATACATGTATATATTTATATGTGTGTTTATATTTTGGTAAAATATGTATATATACATACATATGCATATTGCATATATATGTATAAATACATATATTACATATATACATATTATATATATATTTATTTATTTACACATATATATGCATAATATATAAACAATCAGCAAGCAACAGGAGCAAAATTAAAAAAAAAATCTTTAGTCCCGGTGTTGGCACCTTTTTTGACAAAGGCACGAACATGATCGATTCACCTAAAGATTTGCGGTGGTTCTTGGTACGGAGTCGCCAACCACTCCAATCTAGCAAGAACTAGAACAAAGTGGGTTTTATAGATCAAATCGGCTAGCAGAACCGATTTAGATGGATAGATTGATAACTACTCGTCTCGTGAGCAAACGGAAAGTTTTCAAGACAAACTTACAAAGAATTGTTGCACTCTCGCAGCGGCGGCGGACGATTTACGGCGCAAATCGACAAAGATGGACTAAACTAGGGCAAAGTAGAAAATATGGCTGAAAATAAAGAAAATGATTCAAATAGATTGATTGTGTGTTGTGTGTTTGTTGTTTTTACAATTGAACCGGCCTTGACCCTTATATAGGGGTTGGTCTTGCCCTCTACAGGCCCTTCTCCATGTCCTATTCGGGATAAACATGTTTGGAAACCCGAAATACAACCGTATGAAGAAAGGAAACCCAAAGACCGACGAAGTCGTCTAGGTTTCGGACTGCTCGGCCGACCGGCCATATGCCTTCGCCCGACGCCCATCGCCCGGCCCGACCGGCCTATACACGGCGGTCGACCGGCCTCTCCGAAGAAACCGGCAAATTTCCAAATATTGGCAATTCCTATTTTGATTTCTAAGTGCCAATTTTGGATGTAAACACAAGCCCCCTGCCTTTTATGATGAACATCGTGAATCTAAAAGCACAAGACATGTTTTAACTTGGGACGATAATTCAATCATCGGCCAGACAACTCCCTAAGCATCCTGCCAAATACTCGGGAAGTATTTCTTCAGATATTTACCGTTGATAGCCCGCTCAAACCGTTCTCCTTAAAGTGTCTCCAAGAAATACGCATTGCCTCGAACGATTCCATATATCCAATAAGGTCCCTCCCAACTTGGCGACCACTTACCGAATTCTTTAGATCGGGAACCCAAAGGCAAAATAGTATTCCATACTAGATCTCCTACTTCGAACGTCTTTGCCTTCACCCTTTTGTTGTATGCTTTGGCCACTCTTTTCTTTTCTTTTTCTATCTCTTCCAAAGCCTTCAAACGTTTGTCGACCACTTCATCAAGATTATCACCCATCAAGGACTTGTAGCCTTCGGCTGACAAATCGTCTTGCTTTATATATCGAAGAGAACCAAGATTTATCTCAACCGATAAAACGGCTTCTTGTCCATAAACAAGCTCAAAAGGGGTCACCTTGGTAGCACCATGCTTTGATATTCTATGCGCCCATAAAGCTTCAGAAAGCACCTCATGCCACCTTCTCGGATGTTCCTCGGCCTTTTTCTTGATTAGCTTCAACAACGTCTTATTACTAGACTCGGCTTGTCCATTAGCCTGAGCGTAGTAAGGAGACGAACTCAACAGCTTAATTCCATAAGATTCGGCAACACTTTTCACTTCTTTAGATATAAAAGAAGCTCCTTGATCTGTAGTTAATGTTTGAGGAATGCCGAATCCATGAATAATATGCTTCAGAATAAAATCAATTACCTCCTTATGCGTCATATTCCTGAGCGGCACGGCTTCGGCCCACTTAGTGAAGTAGTCTGTCGCAACTAGCACGAACTGATGCCCCTTTGAAGATGGAGGATAAATTTGACCAACAAAATCTAAAGCTCACCCCCGGAACGGCCATGGCTTAATTATAGGATTCAACACCGAAGCCGGTGCCAATTGAACATTGTCGAACCGTTGACAAGCTTCACATCCCTTATAGTACCTGAAGCAATCATCAATCATCCTCGGCCAATAGAACCCTGCTCTTCTGAGCAGCCAATTCATCTTATGGGCCGATTGATGAGTCTCGCAAATTCCCTCATGAACTTCACCCATAGCAACCTTAGATTGATCGGTATCTAAACATTTTAATAGTACACCATCTATATTTCACGATATAGCTTTTCATCAAGCAAAGTATATTTATACGCTTGCCGCCGAACTTTCCGATCAACTCTAAGGCTAGGATCCTTCAAGTAGCTAATCAAAGGAATTCGCCAATCATTTACTGTTCCCAGGGCACACATGTCTGAATTACCACTTAATTCGGCCCCTGTATTGAGAAGATTGTGCCCCCCAGCACCTTCTGTGAAGTCGGTCTGACCGGCCAAGCAACTCTGGTCAGACCGGAAATCACCCGTGGTTAGACCGGCCACAGAACGCCAGTCAGACCGAATGCCATCCACGGTCAGATCGGCGATAGTGCATCGGTTAGACCGCCTACGGTCTGCTTCTTTGCCAATTTTGCTCAAAAAATTATAATCAAGCACCGGTTGATCCAATATGAAAAATAAACCTCGTTTGATGCTATAACCAGATGCTTGTTGAGCTAAGTCATTTGCTCTAGAATTTTCATTCCTAACAATATGCTTAATAGTAAATTCATCGAAACTGGCAATAATATCTAGGCATTGATCTAAATACCTGTTCAATGATACGTCGAAGCATTTGTAGACCTCGGCAACTTGTTGCACCACCAATTCCGAATCACCGAACACTTCTACATGTGTAGCTCCAACGATCTCCATCACTTGTAAACCGAATAACAAAGCATTGTATTCGGCTTGATTATTTGTACAATAATATTCTAAACGAGCCGATGCTTCAAAGCATTGACCATTGGGCGAAATTAAAACTACACCTATGCCTTGACCCTCCTTACACGAAGAGCTATCAAAATAAACTTTCCAAGGTGTAACACTAACTACATGGACTTCATCTCCACAATCAACGTCTACATGATGATCTACTATAAAGTCCGCTACAATCTGGCCCTTCATAGATTTCAATGATTCATAGGCCAAATCATATTCAATCAATGTGTACGCCCATTTGCCAATTCTACCACTTAGAATTGGCCTTTGCAACATGTGCTTAATAACATCGGTCTGACAAGCGACTATGCATGTACTAGATAACAAGTAATGACACAACTTGGTACAAGCATAGTATAAGCAAAGACAAAGCCTCTCTACAAATACATACCTCCTTTCGGCGTCCAGAAGACGACGACTTAAATATGTAATTATGTACTCCTTGCCGTCTTCCTCTTGCGTCAAAACGGCTCCAATAACTTTGTCTTCAGCAGCAATATACAGCCGAAACGGAATTCCGGCTTTAGGAGCTCGCACTACGGGCGAAGTAGATAAATATTTTTTCAAACCTTCAAATGCCTCCTGTTGTGCTGCCCCCCAAGTAAAATCGGCTTCTCTCTTCAAACGTAGAATAGGCACAAAAGCATCGATTTTACCTGCTAGGTTAGATATGAATCTTCTAAAATAATTCACTTTACCTAACAGCCTCTGAACTTCCCTCTTGCATGTCGGCGCTTTGAAATCTTGAATCTTTTCAACTTTCTTAGGGTCAATCTCAATCCCTCTCTCATGCACCATGAATCCTAAGAATTTTCCCCAATATCGTTCTTTGTTGACCGATATTCTCTAACCATCTTTTGTAACCATTCCAAATTGGTTGCTTTATTCATCATACAAAGTAATATCACCAAGCTGTGCTAAACTAGCCAGCTTTACAGAAATGGGTACAAAGCCGTCTTTGGAAACACTAATAAAATCAAAACTAGAAAGATCTAGCCCTGATAAGCACTGCATGTCTCCATGCTTCCATCCCACAGAAACATCGGCCATGGCAACCTCAGCCGATGTATCCGCCTGAACTACCTCAACCTCATCGCCATCCCATTGTACTAGGCACTGATGTAAAGTAGATGGGACGCAGCAGTTGGCATGAATCCAACATCGCCCCAAGATGACACTATAGTTACCTTGTACATCGACGATGAAGAAGGCGGTAGGCAACGTCTTGTTCCCCACCGTAAGCTCGACGGATAAGATCCCCTTCGCCTCCGTTGATTCGCCGTTGAAGCCGTTGAGAAGCATGTTGGTCTTCTTTAGCTCCGCCTCTTCGCGACCCAACTTCTTGAAGAGAGAGTAAGGCATCAGGTTCACCGCCTCGCCTCCGTCCACTAGCATCCTCGAAACTGGCTTCCCATCAATGTGGCCCTTTAGATAAAGAGGCTTCATGTGACGGTTGGACTCATCAGGCTTCTCGAAGACCGCATCCTTTGGACCTAGTGACATTTGAGCGACTTCGGCCTCGTCCATGGCGCAAAACTCCATGGGCAACATGCAAACCATGTTGATCTCCATGTTCTCGCCGGACGATGCCTTCACACCGGTTGTTCACCCTTTTGAACAACTACCGGCTTCTCAGCATTAATGATTTACGTTTCCACTCCTTCGCAGCGGTGGTCGCAACTCATCGAACTCCCCTGTCTCTCCTCTCCTCGGCTTCCTTCTCCCTTAACTCGAAGCGCGAAGACGCTGCAGCCTTCTCTTCTGGGTAGCCGTCAAATTCCCAAGCATCCACCTAGGATTTGGCTCTGTTCCAGGAGGCAAATAATGTCCCCCGTTGCCTTTACCCGAAGAGGGAGTTACTATAGTATCCTTCTTACCAGAACGTCGATCAGACCGGCCCTGGTGGTCGGTCAGACCGGTATTGTGCCTGCGGTCAAACCGGCGACCAGGCCCGGTCGGACCGGAGCGAACATCAGACCGGCAAGATGGTGCGGTCGACCGGCTGACGCGCGGTTAGACCAGCCGAAGGCTCGGCCCGACCGGCTATTGAACTACGGTCGACCGGCGGGATGTCCGGCTCGACTATCTTCTGCGCGGCATCCTTTGCGACTTCGATTCGGGGGCCAAATATCAACTTAGCCTCCTTGCCAGATGGCACTGGCACATCATACGATCCTATCTTGATCGTGATTGCCTCCGAAGCCCTCTCCTCAGGCTTGACACGCTTGTGTGCTCTTTTCTCGCCGTCAAACCGGTTCTTTGTGGAGAACTGGCTTCCACCAGAAGTAGATGCCTGCCTTCATGGCGATCTTCTCTCCCCTCTCCATCCTTGGTGATCCTGCATTGGAGGCATGTCGTACATAGGCGGGGGTGCCCCCCAAGGCATGAAGTAAGGGAACGGATAACCTGGAGGCGGCATCGGGCACGGTCCCCATGGCGTAACTTGAGGGAGATGGGGAAACGGCGGCTCCAAAACCTTTGACGAAGGACCAAATCGCTCCTTAGGGGGCGATCTTGGTCTCTTTCCTTTGGCGCGCTCCTTCTCGACACTCTTCCTTTTGTACTTGTCAAGGAGCATGTCGAAGGTCACCTTGGGCTTGTGGGGCTTCCTTGACGTAGATGTCTTGGCCTTGTTCTCTTTCCACGTCCCAACCTCCGGGCCTTTTGGCACAAGCATCTTGGGCCTAGGCTCCCCGATGACAACTTCCTTCCCCTTAGCTGATTCGGCTTGCTCCGGCCGAATCAACACCTTCTTGCAATCAAGATCGATGGTATTCACTGGGAAAGGATCGCTGTCAAGCTTCATCTTCGGGCCCTCGGTGAATTTCAATCGTCCTTCATCTATGGCTGATTGAACCTGTCGACGAAAAACATTACACTCATTAGTATAATGTGAATAAGAATCATGCCATTTACAATAAGAACGGTGCTTTAATTCTTCTAATGAGGATATGATATGGCCTTTAGGTAATTTGATCTGTTTCTCCTACAAAAGATAGTGAAAAATCCTATCACATTTGGCCACATCAAAGCTGTATTTGATCTCGCTCTGCCGATCCTTGCGAGGGGTCGGCGTCAAACTAGAACAAACAAAGGGTTTGTTCTTGTTTGTCCAAGACCACTCAGCAACATACATATCATGATCGCCTTCATCAGACTCAGAATCACTAGTAGGACAGTTGATCATGCTAACATGAGGTTTCTTATCACTGGGTCTAACAAACTTTTTAGCATCCCTGACCCGGCTTTCCTGAGCCAGAGCCTTCTGCATTACCTGACTAACATCGAGAAATTGTTGGCCATCTAACCTTTCTTTAATGAGAGTAAGCAACCCATTGAAAGCGAGGTCGGCCAAGTCTCTCTCGGTTATACTCAAGCTAAAACATCGGTTTCTAGCATCTCTAAACCTCTTAATGTAATCGTAATAGATTCATTATGTTTTTGCCTTACCGATGTCAAGTCACAAAGTCTAAGCTCGGCCACCAAGATAAAAGTAATCATGAAATTTCTGTTCTAACCGAGCCCAAGTATGAATAGAGTTAGCCGGTAAAGATGTAAACCAAGTAAAAGCAGTACCGGATAAAGATAACAAAAATAAGCGCAATTTAAAAGCATCTGAAGTGCTAGCCTCCCCGCATTGCGCTAAGAATTGGCCGATATGTTCCCATGTGGTCCTATTATCATCTCCACTGAATTTGGTGAATTCAGGGACTATATAACCACGAGGATATGGGATGTTATCGAAATAGTCAGGATACGGCTTTTGGTAAACCTTAGCACGATTCCTGGGCTCAATTCCGAACGACTCTCTAATGATGTTTCTAATTTGTTCCTCCATATTTTCAGGCCTAGGCGGGTCCGGCACGACCGGCGGCCTAAAAGGTGGCTGTTGCGGTGCAATATTGTCATATTTGCCATCTCTCGTGTCGCGCGGATATCCTCTATTAAGATCGTTGTATTGATTGGGGACATGCGGGGGAATTGGTGCATGTACAGGAGCCACAGGGGAATCGTGTGCGGGAACATGGTATAGAACCGAGTTGCCCGTGATAGGATCTATCTCCTGTCGGCACAGAGCGCGGCCGACCCATAGGCCCGGCCCGACCGGCCGAGGCGCCCGACCGCCAGATAGCCGCCGACCGGTAGTATGGTTTAGACGGCCCGACGGCCGGTCCGATTGATGTAAGGTGCCCCGGTCAGACCGGCCATAGGGCCGGTGAGACCGCCGTACTGTGTTTCAGTCAGACCGGCCATCGGGCCGGTCAGACCGAGATACGATGGGCCGGTCGGACCGACGTAGTGAGGGCCGGTCAGACCGGCCGTAGGGCCGGTCAGACCGACAGAGGCGGCAGAACTACTTTCGCCGGGGCCTTGGGCAATTGCCCCGTCGGTTTTACTAAATATGTGGTTCACAGGGGTTTGGTTCCCCCTGAAACCGAGGTAGGCGACGAATCGGTCGTGGGAAGACCCGATTTACCACTCATGTGCGCTTTAAACAACCTATTAAAACAAGCCTCCATAGCGGATTCAACCTTATTGTTCACGGCGGCGGTAACGGACTCATCCACCGTACTAGCAACAAGTTTTTGAATAGGCATAGAGATGTGATCAGCGCTTACCTCGCCGCGAGTTACCTTGAGCGGGCTCCCGGGCTTGATGATGACGCCCTGTCGCGTTTTGGTGCAAGATTGATCTAGCACCTCCTACGTGATCGCCCGTATGCGCTCCTCCATTATTTGGCGAGCCTCCCCATCCAAGTCGTCCAACGAGATGTGGACAACGTTGGATGGCTCCACGTCTTGTGCCGCTTGCTTGGACATGGCGGCATCAAATCCAAGTTGGCGTCGTGTCGTCCCCAGCGGAGTCGCCAAAAATCATGTTGGCACCTTTTTTGACAAAGGCACGAACACGATCGATTCACCTAAAGATTTGCGGTGGTTCTTGGTACGGAGTCGCCAACCACTCCAATCTAGCAAGAACTAGAACAAAGTGGGTTTTGTAGATCAAATCGGCTAGCAGAACCGATTTAGATGGATAGATTGATAACTACTCGTCTCGTGAGCAAACAGAAAGTTTTCAAGACAAACTTACAAAGAATTGTCGCACTCTCGCAGCGGCAGCAGATGATTTACGTCACAAATCGACAAAGATGGACTAAACTAGGGCAAAGTAGAAAATATGGCTGAAAATAAAGAAAACGATTCAAATAGATTGATTGTGTGTTGTGTGTTTGTTTTTTTTACAATTGAACCGGCCTTGACCCTTATATAGGGGTTGGTCTTGCCCTCTACAGGCCCTTCTCCATGTCATATTCGGGATAAACATGTTTGGAAACCCGAAATACAACCGTATGAAGAAAGGAAACCCAAAGACCGACGAAGTCGTCTAGGTTTCGGACTCTGCCGGTCAGACCGGCCATATGCCTTCGGTCTGACCAGCCCCACTGGCCGGTCTGACCGGCCTATACACGGCGGTCAGACCGGCCTCTCCGAAGAAACCGGCAAATTTCCAAATATTGGCAATCTTTCCTATTTTGATTTCTAAGTGCCAATTTTGGATGTAAACACCCGGTTGGTAACACCTAGGACTAAAGATAGATCTTTAGTTTTGGTTATTTCAACCGGTAGTCCTATTTTCTTTGTCTCGGTTTGTAACCCGAGACTAAAGGGATTGTAAACCGGGACTATATATGGTTTCTCCAGCAGTGTTCGTCCCTTCTCCCAAACTCTCAAAGCATGCTCATCTCCCAAACTCTCAAAGCATGCCACCGCCACCACCACCACACCAAGAGATTTTTCTTAGACAATGCATAATTATTAAAAAAATAACAGAGTTAGTTCATACAAGAAGGAACTACTTAACATGCTAGAGCCACTAGTACAGAATGCCTAATAGGTGGCGGTTCGGAACCCCCAATAGGTGTCGGTTTCGTACCCGACACCTATTGGTCGGCACCAATGACCAAAGTCATTGATGCCGGTTCTTCACTCGGCACCTATTAGGCCCAATAGGTGCCGGTTTTGTATTGAGAATCGACACCTATTCAGCCTAATAAGTGTCGGCCACTATTAAAAACCGGCACCTATTACAACTAATAGGTATCGGTTCTCATTGAAAACCGACACCTATTACGACTAATAGGTGCCGGTCTAACTTGGAACCGACACCTATTTGGGATAATAGGTGCCGGTTTTCACTTGAGAACCGATACCTACTGGTCGTAATAGGTGCCGGTTTTTGTTTGAGACCGATACCTATTGGTCGCAATAGGTGCCGGTTTTTGTTTGAGACAGATACCTATTGGTCGTAATAGGTGCCGGTTTTTGTTAAAAACCGATACCTATTTTCCTGAACGTACAAAAAAATTATATTTAGCATAAATATTCCTCCATACAGCCACACAACAAGCAGTCACACAACATTTGAATTCCCATAGCAGGTCACATAATCTTTTGCAATGGTTCATACATCAGACATTATCACAGCTCATACAAAAACACAGCTGACAAGCATTGAGTCAGATCCATGCAAACTTAACTGCATTATTCTTCACTGCTTTGTTATAGTCACTGCTCAGAAACATCCTAAATGAATCAAAAGATTCCAAAGGAAATGGCATCTAGGATGACCAATTGGACACACACAAGAAGCAGGAGATGTCCACACGAAGCTCTGTAGGCAAACAAAAGATGAAATCACACATGCTGCGACAGCACCTCTAGATAGCATTACCGATTTGCTCCAACCTCCAAGCCTAGGTTTGTAATATTTGGATGGCTTTATCCCTAATTTTAAACAGCAATTTTCAGCAAAGTAGTCTAGCACCCTAGATCCACTGAAAAATCAGAGAACCAATAACTAGGCTCAAATCTCCACTTGGAGTGTGCATCTGATAAAGAGAGAGATCCATTTTTTTTTACCGAGCCGATGAACAAGCCTGCCTAGATTTAGTAAGATCAAATAAGATTTTGTTACAAAGTTCAACAGGATTGCTGAAAAGAAAATCTAAGCATCCCAATGCTTAGATCCATTAGATAGAGTCACCAACCGAGCAAGCACAGATTAAAAAACAGTTTAGGGGTTGCTAAATACTCTAGTCTAGAGGATATTGTCAATTATGCACTAATCCATTGCAATACAATCATGTCTGGATAATCTCCTGCTTTGTCTGATTACACGATGTGTGTATGTGCAAGAAATTAATTAGGACACCATAATTCCTTCATCAACAACGTGAGCTAATATAAAAAAGTAGGATTTTTTTATAACTGCCAATATATTTTGCAATAACTCGTTAATATACCAGAATAATAACTACTCATGCCAACATTGTCAGTTCTCATATATTTGCATCTTGGTAAAACTGAAAGGAAATGAAGGAGAGTAGTAGAAATCCACACTCTTAATAGATAAATGAAGAGGCAAGCTAACCTGTATTCCTGTGTGCTTGAAGCCTCAAAAATATTATATGAGATATCTAATCAATACTAAGATGGATATCACTCTAGGGGAAAAAAGAAAGGGAATAACCTGTAGGTGAAAAAAAATGGTGAAAGGGAATAATAGCCTGCCTACTGCATAATATCAACCTCCTAAACAGGCAACCGACTGATTTTAAACTTTAGAATTTGATTTTAGGATATCAACCTCCATAGAACTGCTACTGCATTTGTAGATAACATTTTATTCCTTCCATGAGACCATGATCATGCATATATAGGATTAATGAACTATATGTTTGGTCAATTAGTTTTATATACAAGTATTGAATCAGTTTACAAGCAAAGGATAATGGGTCATTTTAGCTTTCTGCATGCAGCTTTCTGCATGTTCTGAAGAGACAACATGTATCACTAGTGCCATAGCACATGCAGACTATAGATTTTGATAACTTTTCTAAGCCTCTGCATTGCTTTGCTTCTCTGGTACTTGAACATAGGGATGTAGAGCAAAGCTAAAACTGAAGTGCCAAGACACAATGTGATATATATTTGATAGTGTATATATTATAAATATGTGATTTTTGCCCTAATTTGGATTGTCTTAGTATTATCCTGATACGGTATCGACATATCATAGTCACAAATGATTTTACTACATGTACATTAATTTAAAATTATTAATACTCCATGAGAGTTACCACGCACTGAGATATATGTGTGTGTCTATATATATAGTGAAGGCGTAACATATAAAACCCAAAGCTCGAGCAGAGAACATAGGAAATATTGTTGGGACTCAGCGTGCCAGTCAACTTCAGCCTGAGATGTGCCCGTCAAACCACAGAAGGCGGCGACCAGATGTGTTACACATCTCAGGAGACTTGGACAAAAGATCGCTTGAGCTCTACAACATCTCAAATGCTCTAAACTCATACTCCTAGGAAAACTTTAGTTACACATGCTTACCTGCTGCATACGGGGACAACGACGACGATACCGGCCTCATCCATGCCATCCAGTCGGTGAGATGACCTGTTGCTTTGAGGGATAAAAATATTACCTAGAAAAACTTAACACATGATTAGATAATTGTTCAAGAAATACAAATCGATAGACATTAAGAAAATATATAAACTTAGATCAAGTTCGATACAACAATCCAAATAACCGATCTAAATGCTTAAAAATGTAAGTTCTGCCCACTAATGCTTAGTCTGCATATCCTTTGCGGTCGATCGGCTCTCTAAATAGGCACTAGGGCCGCCAGCCTCAAGGAAACCGACTCATGAAACGTGCTATGCGCCAGTCTCTGAGATGACATGTTCGAAGATGAACCCGCAGAGTTGTTCAGCGAGGGCGAAGCAAACATGTGGCAACAACTTACTTGTTGGGAGCTTTAATTTCTGCAAATGGAAGGATTGAATATGTGAAAACGCACTATGAGTTTAGAAACGCGTATTTCCGTCTTAAAAAAATTGACTTACCTCAGCACCCGTAATGTTCCAGTTGTCGATCTCCATGAAAGTCCACATAAATTTCATCGTGTAGAACCCACATGTGCTCGTTCCTTGATCTTGACGTTGGCACCAAGGGTGGCAGGTAACCCGGAATGTATTTGAACAGGGAGCGTGTCGAATGCACTTCTTCTTGTACTTCACTAGTGTCTTATTGAGGATGTCAATTATGGATTGGAAATCTTCTCGCGGTTTCCTCAATCCATCCAGAATGATGATTTTGTAATCATTTAAATGGATCACAAGAAGGATCCAGTGGTTCCTACATACAAAGGGATAGGGCAATTAACACCGAGGAAGGACAAATGGTAGGTAGAACGATAACTGCCTCACTTACTTAAAGTTGTAGGGCAGGAGAATCGTATTCATGTCCTGAAGCTTGACAAAGGAGCTGTACAGGTAGTCCAGCACCATTTTTTGGGATGTTGGGCCTCCATCAATCTGATTGACATTGACAATCGCTGGATCGAGGAATGCTAGTTTGTTACAAGTCGCTCTACATTCAAGCGCCCCCATTCTGCATAAGGAAACAAGTTAGACAACTTACAAAGGCTAATAAGGGTATGAACTTAGAAATACTAGCTAGGGGTTCGAGTATGCTTACAATGCCATATTTGAAGTATCGATACATCTAGCTCCCTCAGATTGTATAGCTGAAATAGTTCATCAAATGGGACCCAGATTACACCATCCTCATGATGAAAGTCCTCGCTCTTGTAAAAGACACCGAACGTCTCCTTACCCTCCTTTGCCATCTGTAGGTACCACTCTTCTACCCTTCTCATCTGAGTGCAATTTCCAATGACATTGCGATATTCGTCGGTGGTCAAAGGACCACCTAACTTGAACTTAGCTGCCAAAGGTGCCTTCGCAATATTGTCCACATCAGACAAACTCTTCAGCCCTGCACTTTGCAGAAATTCTTTCTCATTCTTCTTGGTGTCTTTCGTGAATTGAGCCTTGGAAAATTCTTGCAATTTCTTTTTCTGGATCGTGCGTTGAAAGTCCAAAATAGGGTCGTCGGGGCTGGTGGCCTTGCCATGCGAATGAAGTGGTCCTGTACTTGAACTGACACTTTCGGGGATGGCTCCGACTTTGTAGAAATAGTCGCTTTCTTGCCCTTCTTAACAGTAGAAGGTTCAGACATATCTGTAGATTTGCACAGTCGACCCCTCTTTTTGGGCTGGTCATCAGGAGCTCGTTGTGTCGGCGGAGAAGACGGGCTCTTACGTGGCAACAGTGGTGGAGTTGGCATTCTTTGGGGGGAAACAGCAGGCCCGCTAAAGCTAGACCCGCCATTGCTTGGCTCGTCATCACCATCTCCTGAAGGAAAGACAATAAACCTCTTGCGCCACACGATGACGTTGTGGATAGCTTCTCCAAGAGTGTTCACCCCTTCATCTGGAGGAAATTCAAGCTGGATGGCCCTGTATCTACTCAACACGTCCTCCACTTCAACCCTTGAGTAGCTAGTCGGTATTGGATTACCGTGTATCCTTCCTTCCTTCACTACAGGATGTGCCATACCGTGTGCCACCTCTATAGTGAGGTTTTGACTTTGCAGTGGCACATGCAACCTGCATGCAGTACGTACTGTGATTGCGTCCACAGGGTGACGAGTCGTCTCCGGTTCTTGAGGAACCTCAGTTGAAGCGCAACTGCTTTTCCTCGCAGGTCGACTGGCTAAACGACCAGCATCGCCGCTAATCCCTGCCTCCATTAGCAGTGCCTCCATCTTTTGAACTTTTTCCATTAGGACTCTCATCTGTTCTAATTGGTCTGTGGAATTTTTATTACTTCGAGACCGGTATCTATGTCTGTCCTCAGGAAAACCTTCCCTCCATGGTACGAGGCCTACTCCCCTTGTGCATCCCGAGTGCTCAGCATTCTGTAATGCAAGTGTGAGCTCATCTTTCTCCCTGCTTGGAACAAAAGAGCCCTCAGAAGACTGCTGATGCGCATCATGGAGCCTTCGGGACACTTCTTGTGAACTTGGACACTTGTGTACCAACTCACCTGTATTAGAGAGTGATGCCCCTCGGGCGTATTGGTAATTCTTTCCTTGTTCGCACCAGTCCTTTGTCTCAATCTCGATCCCCTTTTCCAACAGCTCTTCCTCTCTCGCTCGCCATTTCTCTACGTTCTTGGTATAACCGCTAGGGCCGAGACGATGAGGGAACAAGTTTTTGGCCGCATTGGCTTGATTCCTTTCGCTAACCTCCTTCGCCTCATCTGATGTTCTGTACGCCACAAATTCATCCCAGAAAATGCGACACCTACAATAATTGGGATCTTCAAAATTTGGTGTCAGCCCCCGCGTCACAAACTTCCTGTTAAGGTCCGTCTTGAACTTTCGGAAGCTGACGTTCATCCTCTCAAGGGCCCTCTGCTTTGCGAGTTCTTCTGATCCCGTGGGATACTGGAATGTCCGCTTCAACTTGTCCCAAGCAAGGTCCTTGTCTCTATCTGGTACCGTCCACTTCAATTGATCTGGATCACTGCTCTTCCAGTATCGGTACTTGATTGGGATGTCATCCTTCACGATGACACCTATAGCATTTGAGTATGGGGTGAGTACCGACGCAGGAGCTGTAGGGTTCCCGTCTGGATCTAACGCTGTTATAGTGTAAAGGCCCGAGGGCATCCTGGTTGGACCTCTTCCCCTTTTTGTCGATGAGGTCCTGGTATCACCAGAGTTCACAATGGCCGAAGGGGTAGCCTCCACGCTTTCAGGGTTCAAGTTTAGAAAGCCACTTGGGCTACCAGGACCACCGTCGTTTTCTCCGAAAATTGCAGGCCTACTATTATCTTGTTCCTGGGACATTTTCTACATTATAATGATCAAAAGTTTGAGAGAGTTAATCCAAAAATGATTCTAAACGTTCGTGTAAATTGGCGATTTTTCAACAGAGGTAAGGAATTTCTAAAAACCTATATATATAACATATATAATATGTATATGTGTGTGTGAAAATTTATTTAGTAGAATATCGATTTATTGTGTTCATCACGTAAATAATCAGATCCAATAATTCACGCAGAAATCTGATAATCCAATCCAATGACCAGCTGTAAAGAGCCAAAGCAATAAATATATGATTACGACGAAAATAACCCAGCTAGTATACATCAGGAACATTTTCACAACCAGCTCGTCAACCAAACCAGCAATAAAAACGGGTCATATACTAGCATACATCAGGTGCCTAGCTCGCTGCATATACTAGCTAGTGTTCTTTCTTTCTTTCTTTCTGTTTTGCACGTACGTACTCCATGCTTTCTTCCTGTAATAAGCAGACACATTTTTTAGAATTCAGCTGCATGATTAATTTGACTGCTTCGATCATGCAGCGGTCTCTCTTTTGCTAGCTTCCTATGTGACCAATTAGCAGTAGTAGTTCAGCATGGCCAAAATTTCTCAATCTGTCTGTACTTTACATGTGCCTAATTAAACAGATACTTCAGAGGCTGGTTATAACTGAATTAGGTTTCCTTTGAAATGCAAGGATTGCAAAAATACAGGAATAGAAAAACACAGAAATTAATTGGCATGTCAACTTGATCCTAAGGAATATCAAAATACAAGAATTGCACCCCTCATTTACTTTGTTTCTACTTGATAAAAAAACAAATAAGCTTATTCTGCCACTTTTTTATTTACATACATACACACAACTAGAACTAATAGTCATAACAAAACCATCTGTAAAAAACTTGCTAATAATTTTATAATCACATTATTCAGTATGTATAGCTTACAAGAAAAATGATCAAGAAATATTATTGTGCTTAATATAAGTAAACAATTGATGATATAATGTGAGCAGGCGGAACCCAAAAGGCTGCTCAAGGACTGAAGGTATAGGTTCTGTCATGTGATCTACAATTACATAATAAAAACAATAAAGTGTATAGATATCGTGTTTTCTAACATGCAATTAAGTTAATTAACCAATACTTAGCTTAATTAACTAGGCTGTTTAGCTAGCTGATCAGCTTAATTATTGCCTTCTGTTCAATACATATAGATCTTGTGTTCTAAATACGAAGAGTATCTCTCATCCACAAGAGTACAAGACAGTGGGGCTCTGTAGGTGAGATCACTATTCACAACACAAAACTAATTACACATTGCAATATACGATATTAGACTCCTAGCTATATACATCGATCGCATGCATCAACACTTAGCGAGCTACAAGGGGCAGCGAACAAAGAAAATGGGCACCAGAAAACGACCTGCGCTACTGTCTATCTATATACATGGCATCAGAAATTAAACCAAACTGAATAGTGGCTGAGCCAAATGCCAACGTGTGTCAGTGCTGCTACTGCTGCACGCACGATAAGGTAGTAAATTACCTATGCCGATAAGATAGTTAACACTAAACAAAAACAAGGAGGTAGTAGCTGATAGATCTGGAAGTTTACTTAATTAGGAGGAGTATCAATGTAAGTGAAGGGTTTAAAAGAAGTAGGGGTTTAAGACAGTGTAGGCACTGACTTGATATGGTGTAACTTAGGACTTTATAGGAGTCAGGAAAAAAAGTTCTATCTACTGTCCAAAATGACAAAAGTTTGGACTTGAATCAGTCCAACATTATAAATTAGTCACATCGGTTCCATTTTTGCCTTGACACTAAAAAACCACAGCCACAAATTACAAAATTATTCGAACCAATAATCCGCGGTTGAGACTAATTTCAAATAGTGCATTCAAATCATGTGCATACCTCAGCATATAGAAGATGCTCCCTCACCACAGTATATAGAACCAACAAGGGAAAAAAAGGCAGAAACAAAACCCTAAAGAAAATGTGCTAAAGGAAATTAATGTATATTATCAAGGAACAAACATCACGACATCAGGCAAAGAAAGATGACATGGGCGGAGACCGAGGAACTTACATCGGATTGTCATAGATCGGGATCCGGGTTGACTATGCCGAAGTGCTTCGCAGCGGGCTATGGGGGCGGCCGGTGGTGGAGGGATGATGCCGACCGGAGGGTGACAGAGGCGGGCCGGAGAGCAACGGGCGGTGGAGGCAGCCCGGAGGAGGCCGAGGACACTGGACGATGACTGCGGGTGGAGGACGACGGTGGGTGGACGGTGGATGTCGCTGGAGGACGGCGACGCTGGACAGGTCAGAGGCGATCGACGGTGGGCGGAGGGTGGGGTGGCGCTGCGGGAGACGGAGGACGAGCGGGCGGCGTGGACGGCGGGCGGCTGGCGCTGTGTTTGACGGAGGACGGGCGGGCGGCGGATCTGGACGACGGCGGCGCCGGGACAGTCGAAGGCGGTCGATGACGGCCGGAGGGTGCGCGGGTGGCGGCGACGAAGGGCGGGTGGGCGGCGCGGACGGGTGGCTCGGCGGCGGATCGGACGACACCGAGGAGGCGGCAGATCTGGAAATATATATACTAACTTGATAGGTTCCGGGTCCAAATAAAAACCGGTACCTATTAGGAGAAATAGGTACCGGCACCTATTAGGAGAAATAGGTGTCGGTTTTAGTTGGATCCGGCACCTATTCACCAAAACCCTAATTCATCAGTTCCATTTATCTTCTCCTCTAACATTACATATGCATGCAACTTAGGCTGCCAATGGGCCTGATATGTATGCATCAATTGATATATAATCATCCAGCAAATTAAATCCAACCATTGATTGTTTAATTCTATTTGTCTACCCACATGAAACGGCTTTAAAGGGTTATTTACAATAGGTAGAGAGAACGGGACTGCATGCGTATATATTCATTCAGTTCCAAAATTACAGATTCATGTTTGTTACAATCAAATTCCAACTTATAAGTCGATCACTATTACTCCTTCTTCATGATCACTGCGAACATATGGGGCTTTCTCCTCTTCTTCGTCTTCTTCTTCGTCTTCTTGACTTTCTTCACCTTCGTCTACATCTGTTGCGAAAGGTGGTAACTCGTCAATTTGATCGTAGCCTTCCTCATCGGTGATATTCTCAACTCCAACAATGTTTCGCTTTTTATTGAGGACTACGTGGCGATCAGTCACCGATGAAGGGTCCTTAACATAGAATACTTGTGTTACAGAGTTTGCGAGCACAAAAGGTTCATCTTGATAACCCACATTGTTTAGGTCCACGATTAACATCTCGTACTTGTCAATTTTCAAACCACTTGGAATTTTGACCCATTGACACTTGAAAAGTGGTATCTTCAGCGGTCCATACTCAAGCTCCCACATTGCCTCTATATAGCCATAATATGTTTGTTTTACACCATTACCGTCGAAGGCATCTATACGGACACCACTATTCTGATATTTGCTCTTGGCATCCTGCGTTCTCGTGTAAAATATATACCCATTAATATCATACCCTTGGAATGAATGAATAGTGCTCGTAGGCCCTCGAGACAAAACGTACAACTGGTCACTATCAGGATTCGCAGCCATGATATGCTTCTGTAACCAATCACCAAAATGCAGTCTATGTTGCTTAGCGATCCATGCTTCTGATTTGCCTGGGTTCTCGGTTCGGAGTGAGTTGTAATGCACACCAACAAATGGAGCCACCAAAGCCGACTGCTCGAGCACTGCGAAATGTGCTTGTCGTAGTGTTGCAAGGCTAGGAGCGAATATTGCTTTATGCCCTAAAGTCCCTTTCCCAAGTAGCCTGCCCTCGTGTCGGGACATGGGCACACCAATGGGACGTAGATCCATATAGTCGATGCAAAACTCAACCACCTCCTCTGTTACGCACATACTTTTTTATGATCCCCATGAATCTCTCGAAAGCCCACATGTTATGAAGATAAACTGGGCCGAGAATCTTTATCTCTTTCGCGATATGTATCACTAGGTGAACCATTATATCAAAAAATGATGGTGGAAAACACATCTCGAGTTGGCAAATGGTCACGATTACATCTGCCTGGAGCTTGTCTAGTGTGGTTGGGTCGATCACTTTCTGATATATAGCATTGAAGAACGAGCACAACTTTATGATTGGGTTTCGCACCTTGTCTGGCAAGATGCCTCTAATCGCAATAGGGAGTAGTTGTGTCATCAGCACGTGACAATCATGTGACTTCATGCCCACTATTTTCTTCTCTCTAATGTTGACAAGTCTTTTAACGTTAGCGGAGTAACCAGACGGGACTCGAACATTCTGCTGGCACTCCAACAGGCTAATTTTCTCGGCGGCACTGAGGGTGTAGCACGCGGGAGGGAGGTATTGTCGGCCATTGGGACGTTCTTGAGGATGTAGCTCGGACCTGATGTTCATGTCTACGAGGTCTCTCCGGGATTTCAACGTATCCTTTGTCTTGCCAGGTATGTTCAGCAGTACTCCCATCATACTCTCACATACATTTTTCTCAACGTGCATCGCGTTGATTGCATGACGGACATCCAAATCTTTCCAACACGGTAGTTCCCAGAAGATAGATTTCTTCTTCCAAAGAGGCTTCTCACCACCCTTGCCTGCCACGCGTGTATTGCCATGCCCCTTACCAAATACATGTTCAATATCTTTTACCTCTTCAAAAATATCTCCGCCTATACGATGTATCGGAGCTGTCCCCTTCTCCACCGTGTGCAATCGAAATCTCTTCTATTGCTACGGTACTGGTGACATGCAGGAAGAAACCTTCGGTGGCACATGTACACAGTCTTTCCAGAGTACCTCAGCCACCTGCTTGCTGTGTCCCGCATGCACTGCACACATGCACAACCACCTTTCACTGTTTGTCTAGATGTGTTGCCAGCCGCAGGGTAATCTTGAATGGTAACTAACAATATTGCCCTTAAGGTGAAGTACTCTCTTTTGTAAGCATCCCACATGTGCACCCCCCGAACCCATAGTAACTGAAGATCATCTACTACTAGCCTGAAGTAGACATCGATATCGTTGCCAGGTTGCTTGGGCCCTTGGATTAGCAGTGGCATCATGATATACTTGCACTTCATGCACAACCATGACGGAAGGTTGTACATAACAAGTGCCACTGGCCATGTGCTGTGCCGACTGCTCATGTCACCGAATGGATTCATCCCGTCTGTGCTCAGCCCAAACCTTACATTCCTTATCTCGCGTGCAAAATTTTTGTACTTTCTATCTATCTTTCTCCATTGAGACCCGTCGGCAGGGTGCCTTATCATCCCATCCTTCTTACGTTCTTCGGCGTGCCACCGCATCATCTTTGCATGCTTTTTGTTTGCATACAGGCGCTCAATCCGAGGGATTATAGGAAAATACCATACAACTTTAATGGGCACTTTTCTCTTCTTTAGGACGGGGCCACCGCTGTCATCATCGGCATCATCGTCGTTACCTCCACCCTTATACCCTAGTGCTCCGCAAATTGGACATGCATCCAGGTCTTCATACTCACCCCGGTATAGGATACAGTTATTTCGACATGCGTGAATTTTTTGCACCTCCAGCCCGAGTGGACAGACAACCTTCTATGCTTGGTATGTCATTTCTAGCAGTACGTGACCCGTTGGAAGGAGGTCTCCGATCAGTTGTAGAAGCTCTGTGAAGCTCTTGTCGCTCCAGCCGTTGGTTGATTTCATCTGCAACAACGAGAGGACGACGTGTAATTTGGTGTGCTCCTCGTTGCAACCTGGATAAAGCGGTGTTTTTGAGTCCTCCACCATGGCTTTGAACTTCTCGTATTGTCTGTCATCGCTGTAGGCTGTCTCTCCATCCCGCAACATCTGATCCAACCAATCTGATTCGTCATTGTCATATTCACCTTCGTCAGCAGGTAACTGCACATTGTCTTCATGCATTGCATCACCATGATTGTCCACACTGTCATTCTCATCTTCACCGTGATTGTCCTGACATGTGTGATTACACATAAAACCTCTTGTTAGCAGATGCTCGTGAACTTGTTTTGCGGGAAACTATGTCTCCTTCCTGCAATCAGAACATGGACAATGCAAATATTCTGTCATGCTCAACGACCGGGAACTCGTGGCCCTGATCACGAACTTGGTTACTCCCCTAGCATACTCCAAGGTACCCCGCTTCGCATCGTTCATCCCTCCTTCATCCATCGGTCCTACGGGAATTTTTAAAAAATGTGACGTCTTCATATAAATGACATTATTTTATTTTGGTTACATAACTCTACGGTGATAGTCTCTTCAAATTTGACAATCCGAAATACTTTGAATTAAAGAAAGAGACACAAATGACATAAATGGTGTCATGCATCTACTAGTATATACACACAAATAACAAAAGAATATCATAAAGAATCACGTACATAAATAGTAAACAACTAAAATATACTAACCTTTAAATTTTCTGCAAATTTTCGGCAAAAACTTCCCCCCCCCCCGTTTCGTTCGAAGACCGAATAAAAATGAGCTAAGTGGCTGAAAAGTGGCATTTATAGGTGGTTGGAATATAGGTGTCGGTTTTTAACAACAACCGACACCTATATTGCGAAGCTTACAGCGTAAGGAACCTTATAGGTGTCGGGTAAAGAGTAAAACCGACACCTATAGTATAGGTGTCGGTTTTTACTATTGACCTGACACCTATTTAGGAAGAATAGGTGCCGGTTCCAATTAATAACCACCACCTATACTATAGGTGCTGGTTTTACTGTTCACCCGACACCTATTTGGGACTATAGGTGGCGGTTCTTAACAAGAACTGGCACCTATTGTTTATCCACTACATATATGCATTATAGGTGTCGGATTTGTTTTAACCGGCACCTTTTTGGGCAACATCAATGAGCCTTTTTGTAGTAGTGAGCATGGACATGAGAGAAGTTTGAGAGAAGGACAAGGACGTGCACTCCAAATCAAACATTGATGGGGAGACACGGCAGTAACGCTAGCTCAAGTATACACCATCCCAACAATCTAGCATAGAAACACCCATCACTGCCGTGCCAGTTTTGGTACACATGTATTTGAGTCACAAACGGCAATGATACTTACTTGGGGGAAACAATTTCTACATTGCCATAAAGTTGATTTTCATTGATACATACCACAACTAATACTGCAATTAGCATAGTGTGATCAATAGTTAAATTTCACATCAACAACTCACAACAGATCAATTGAACAGAAGTAGATCAAAGAATGAATCAAATAAATTCTTTCCTCCTCCTCCACAAAGAAATGGTCGATGCGCAGCTCCAAGCAGATCCGGCAGTACCCAACTCCGCCGCCTCAAAGAGATGTCCGACACATAGCTTCATGTTGATGGATCTGGCAGCACCTGGCTCTTGAGCCAAGTGGCAGATCTGTTGGCCCAGACCTCCCGCATCGGATATGAGGAGATGCTCCCTCATTGCATGATAGGAGCTTGTTGGTGACTTGTATCCACCAGCCTTCCCTCGTTGCCTCCTCCATGCTTCCGGGAGGCCAGACCCACGGGCGTCGAGGCATAAATGTGCCACAGTCGAGGCTTGGGTTGCAGGATATGGCGGCCCCGAGTCAGATCTGGCATCATATTGAGCGGTTTAGAGATAGGTGGTGGATGGGGTGAGTGTTGACGTAAAATGCACGCGTTGTAACACATGAAGGCATAAGAAATATGTTTAACTCTAGTACAAGTTCTATCAAATCGGGTTTAAGGCGTACCAGTTAATTTGATACTATAACTAGGAAGATAGACGAATAAAAGATTAGATTACAATGGCAAATCGACCGACGGGTCTATAGGAAATTGAATGCTCAGCCGATGCTGATGGAATCTCATATCATTGGCTATAACCGATAGATAAGATAAGCATACATCAGCTGAAACTAGATGAAATATAATCACTAGCGATCTTTCTTTATTAAAAACAATCTTGATGGATCGAACCAAACCAAGATAATATAAGATTAAAGTTCTAGATAATTATAAGATCTTGAATATTAACCGATGCAGCATAGTGATAATAGATGTATGGAATAAAACCTGAATTAGACTAATATCGGCTATGAATAAATAACATATAGTTGTTTATTAGGTTTCTCCTTATTAGAAATAATCTTCATAGATCGGACCTAACCGAGAAAGTATAAGATTGAGAATAATAAGGATCGGCTATGATGCGCAATCATATGAATTTATAAACTAGGTTCTTTCATAACTTAGGCAATGGATAAAAGATAACTCATTGGTTAGAACTCTGATGAAGCCCTATATAAAACCTATCAATTTTGGGTAAATCTAATAAGCAAGTTAAAACCTAGAAGATCAAACCTAACTAAGATCAATAAAAATCTTGATAAATTTAATAAGCTGATGGATCTTGTATAAGATGATTAATATAATAGATCAAACAAAAAAAGCAAAGCAATCTAAATGAGAGCCGATATATCGGATAAGCAATGCAAGCGAAGACCTAACCAAGATATCGAACTTAACCAAGAAAGTACTAACTTAACCGATACAAGTGAAGTTGACGGAACTTATTTTCTCACCGGAGATCAAAACCGATGCAGCCCAAACTCGAAAACTAAGAACTCGTCGAAATAAAAGGTGTGGTGGCGATGCGCCAAAAATTGTGTTGAACTTTTGTTGCTACAAAAGACCCTAGCGTTAATGCCAAAATTTGGTAAGTTTCTTTGACGGATTCTGTAACACCCTGAGGTGTTTTCCCCTTTTAAAAATCCAAAAGGAAATCGTAAAAGAAAATTATTGGAATTAACTCGAGAGAACAAATAATTTTAAAAACCAAATGCTGAATGGAAATGGCATGGTAGGATTTTTCCTAAATTCTACATGTCAAAATACACTAACAGGATTTTTAGTGGAATTTTCAGAGCACAGGAAATAATTTTTAACCAATTAAAACCAAAATCAAAATTAATAAATCCTGGGAAAATCAGTTTCTCTCTCCTCCGTCCTTCCCCGCCCATTTTCGGCCGTGGGCCGCCGGCCCGAGCCGACGGCCCATCCTCTCCCGCGCACGCCTGTACCCGATCGGCCCACCGACCGGCCGTTTCCCCCGACGTGCGCCCCTCCTCTCCTCTCTCTCGCAGCCGGCGAAAGCCACGGCCCGTCAAACCCTCGCGCCGCAAATAAGTCCAGCTTGCCTCCCTCTACCCCGGACGCCGATAGGTGGGGCCCACCTGTCAGCCCCGTCCCCTACCTCCGGCCACCCCGCCGCCATTGGCGTCGCCTCTGCCCCGCGCGGATCCCGGTCGCCCGCTTCTCCCGCGCGCCTTAAAGGCACCGCCCTAACTCCCCCGCCTCTCCCGCCGCCTTCAATCGCCCCGGCCGCCGCTCCCGCAGCCTAAATGGCCGGAGTTAATCGCCGGTCATTATTTTTCCCTAAATTCCTCCCTCTTAACTCCGGCGATCAATTCTCCCTTATCCCGGCCACCACCGACCTCCTCGTCCCCTTTAAAAGTCGGCCCCTATCCTCCCCGAGCTCCCCACACTCTCACCCAAGACTCTCTCGCTCCCGTTTGCCCCCGCACCGTGCGCCTTCGCTTCAGACCTCGTCGTCGAACTTCGGTCGTGTTTTCCCGCTGCTCCGAGACGTTCTGAGCTCCGCCGACTCCTCCCTCCTCGTCGCCGGTGCCCGTGCCACTTCGGCCACCCCTCCCCGAGTGGTTCCGCTGTCTCCCTCACTGTCCGTGCCGTCGTCCCCTTCACCTCCGGCGACCCGCGGTGAGCGCCCCTCCCTTTTCCCCTCTCGGCCGAACATGAGCCGCCACTCCCGAGTGCGCACGGCTCCGCCCACGCGTGAGCCGCGGCATTCCGCCGTCCCGCCGCCGCCCGAATGGCGCCGGTCGGTTTCCGGCCACCGTGCGCCATCGCCGGTCGACCGCGCTCCTCTCCCGACCGTCTGATCTGCCTCGGCAGATCGGGGCCGTCAGCCCCGCTTGCCCGCGTGGCACGCCGCGTGGCCGTCGCGTTGGCACCACGTGTGCGCCACGTGGTGCACCGCTCTCTCTCTCTCGGCCCATGGACCCGGTCCATCGTGGACCGGTGCTCCCACGGCCAATGACGCCATCGCTGACGTCAGCCCTAGCGCTGACGCAATTCCGGGATTTATTGCGCACTAAATTATTAAGAATTTTCCTGTTTTAGTAAAAACATAGATAATCTTCTAAAAATCATATCTTTTCAATCCGACCTCCGTTTTAGCCTATTCAAATTTCATTAAATTCATAAAAATGCCAAGAATCCAGTAAAAATGGTTTTGTTCACTGTTTTAGTACCTTTTTAGCCTGTTTTGTTAAAATGCTTGTTTGCCGTGTAGATCCCGGTAGTCCCTCCGTCCCGGTTTACTTTGAAGTCGTCGCGGAAGTCCCCCAAGCCAAAGAGCAAGGCAAGTCATGCTATATTATTGATCATATTGCTCCCATTTTGCTAAAACACATGTTTTACTCTATGAAATTGCATGTTTTTTATATTGTCATTTCCTGGAAAATAGTACACGTTATGCTTAGTTTGTGCCTTAGGTTTGACACCCCAAACCCTTTGATCAAACTTGGGTAAATAATATGAGTAGATTCAGGACTAGGTTATGCTTAGCCTGGCTTAGTTTCACTAGCTCACTAAATGGGTCATTTCTCACTTAATGTGTCTCAACTGGACTTCTGTTCGGAGGATTAGTAATCAGTTTTAGGTGAACCAGACTAATAACTAAAATATGGCAAATGGTGGGCTGTGGGCGCCATGGTTTTGGTTAGCGGCGCCCATGGCGATTAAGGACCGGTTCATGGGACCCCTCGGAAGAATGACCGTGCAAACCACAAGCCGAAATGGGTAAGGTAGGTCCCGTAGTGTAGCCTCTCCTAGCTGACGAACCCATCGGCAAGGGTGAGCGGGATGGAGTTTCAGTCGGCCCCGGTGTAAGGGTTGCTGAGCTGTCGGATTCACCGAGGCACTCGGGGGGGCTGCCCACTCCCAGGGTCCGGGAGTGGGGACAAAACCTTGGTGGGGTTCGCTTGGTTAGTAGGGGGTTATACGAAAGGTCCTATCATAGTTCCCTTTTTGGGGTACCGCAGTGGTATTCCGGCGCACGGGAGACCGTGTTGTGGGGCTGTGTCTTATGGGTACAGTTGTACACCTCTGATCAGAGTAAATCTATTCGAATAGCCGTGCCCACGGTAATAGGGCGATCGACCGAGCTCTCCATGATTAGTCTCACACTTTTACACCCTAAGTTTTGGAACATGACTAGTATAGGTGGATGGTTTGGGCCTGTCTTAACGTGGGATAACGTTGGACAGTGTTGGTTGCAAAATGTCTTATTTACTAAATTTATTATTCTATTGTTTGTGTTCAAAATTCATGTTGTTTGGAAAAACCCCTGTCGTTTGCGCAAAAGCAAACCCTAGCCAATCCCTTGTCTTCCCTGCATTCATTTCTCTCCTCTTCCGGCGTGACTTGCTGAGTACGTGGGAGTACTTATCCTTGCTTCTTCACCAGAACCTGAGGCAGAGGTTGAAGACGAAGACGAAGTGGAGTAGGCTTTGTC
The DNA here is from genome assembly GCA_019925245.2 of Oryza australiensis. Lineage (NCBI taxonomy): Eukaryota > Viridiplantae > Streptophyta > Magnoliopsida > Poales > Poaceae > Oryza > Oryza australiensis. Next base: position 4,646,447 of record JAIFGZ020000436.1, read on the forward strand.
CTATACTCTGGAAGCTGCCTGTGGAGTGGCCGAAGCCCGTGGCCAGCGTCAAGCTTAGGCTTAGGCCCTTTTTCTTTTTCTGCTGCCCTTTTGTAATCTTTTTGTATTGTTTCTAAGACGTGAAACTGTAATATCAACAATTGTCGTATGTGTACCCTGGCTGGTCCTGGACAGGGATTTTAATACACATATAGCTTCGGAAATACGGGTCTGAATTTCTGGGCGTGACAGATTCAGTTAAGAAAAAAATCAACCATCCAATATAAATTATTGAGAAGAGACTGAGTTCAAGAAGAAAACGTGAAGACCATAGCAAGACAGCTTAATTTATCTATTAATTAGGCATGGTTTATGTTTTTCCTTTTGTTTTTAGAAAAGTTTGTGTTATGTCCAATTAGAACTCATATCGGCCTATGGGTATAAATATGTACACCCAAGGTCTTTGTAATCTATCTCCACAGATCAATATACAATTACTTTCGGTGCATCACAAACCCTCTTATGAGGTTTTATTTCGATGAGTTCTTGTTTTCGTGCATGGGTTGCATCGATTGAGTTCGACCTTCGGCAAGAAGTAAGTTTCGTCATCTTTGCATGCGCTGGCGTGGCTAGGACTTCCTCACTTGAGTCCGATATTCTAATCGGGCCAATGCAAGTGCTGCCTATCTGGTATATCATCTCTATTTTTAGTTTCATTAATGTTTATAGTCACATCGGCTTAGTCAGGACTTCCTCGGTTAGATCTGATATTCTGATCAAGTTGATGTTTCCTTAAACATAATATCATTTTTGATAGATTTGTCATATCCATCACATTAGATAGATTTATCAGTTCATTGAGTATTAGATTATCATATAAAATCTCCTGTTGCGTCGGTTAGGTCCGACCTACTAGATTGTTATTGATAATCAGAGTCTTGTTAAGTCAATAGGTTCATGCTAATATTTCATTGGAGGGTTAGTTGATGTTATCTGATGTGTTAAATTTTACTTTGATGGTTTCACTGTCTTGGTTAAATTCAATACATCACCATTTAATCGATGTCATATCGACTGGTTTAAATATATCGGGCAATTATCAACCTAACGTTGCATCGGTTAGGTCTGACCTATGATGTTGTTGTTGTAAGTTAGATTTATTTAAGTCAGTAGACATTAATCATTGTTTCTTCGGGATTTCAGTTGATGAGTTGTCTGAACGTTGCATCAGCTTATAAACACTAGATACAAGTTGGTTTTAGCCGATTGTAGCAAAGGTTTCATTGATCATTTAATCATTTGGATTTAATGATATCGAATTTCCAACCGATATATGTTTTAACCATTGGATCAACATTTCTTCTATCATATTATTATTGGTCGGTTGGTTTCTATTGAATTATATTGTTGTATTATTACACGTTCTTATTACTTGTCCGATTGCATTTATATCATTCTTTACACAAGTGTTAGAATCTATGTCGGACATATAACTGATTGTTCAACCCCTATTGACATCGGCTAGTATCGCTACATCGGTCATCGGCTGGCATCAATAACTATTGGATATTGGCTATCACGCTATCGACCGATTCTACATAAAGTTGTCGGCTATCCGTTGACATATATTTTTTGGATCTCTCAATAGGACCTAGGTTTCGTTTCATCGACACCGACTTGTTGACCGATCAGCTTTACATCTTGTCAATTGTAGAATCAAACTGACTGGCACGCCCGTGTCTCATCAAAATTTAGGACCTGTACTGAAGCTAACCAGACCTTCTAGGTCATTATGTTTGTCAACATAGATTTGACACCATAGGCCGGACACGAATTTTTCGTCAACATCTGGGTAGACAAATATATACCCTCGAGATAAAACGAGTTAGACTCACGCATGTCTTGATCGGCTCAGGACTCTATCTAGTAAAGGAAACTTTCCTTGATACAAAAGAAGAAAACGAAACCGACTCTAACTCTAGTTATATGAGTCTGACACGATTTTCAGCTGCTTCTCCCACGATCATGGCGTCAATATCTCTCCTGTTAACTCGGTCTTGACTAACGGTAAGCGTTAAATCTTGCTGTTAACAGGGAGTGAGAAAAAAACATATATAAGAAAAGGCAACCATGGCGCGTGTCCTACTTGCTGACAGATGCGGTGGCCACTGGCGCGGCAAAGATGATGGTTAGCATGAGGGAAACTAGGAGGAGAGGGGCACGCGAGGAGCCGAGGTGAGAGAGAGGTTTGGTGAAAAGGAGAAGAGGAGGGCTTAGTCGCTGCTCAGTCATGAGGAGAGAAGTGGGAGAGGAGATCGAGGTCGGTCCTTAGTCATTCGCTACTACTGAATCTCGCTTTTATAATGCCTTGTTTGATCCCTATCAATTCTATTCAAAACGTGCATTGATAGCATCACTGCTGGTTTTGTGGCTTGAACCAACAGTAACACTAGGATTAGACCGGTTCTTGGCAGGAATTCAATATGAACCGACGGTGAAAGACTATTAATACCTACTCCATTAGTGTATTCTAACGGAACTGACAGTAATGGACCAGTTGCAATGGGTGTTGGTGTGTTAATGTATGTAATAAAAACCATCCTAGTTTTGGAGTCGTGGGGATAGAGGAAAGGCTGGATTGGTAAAATAAACAGATCGGATAGTTGTAGGGGTATTTTATACGAACCAGATAGCTTAGGCCATCTCCATTGTATGTGCTAAGTCGAACCATAGGCAAGAACATTGCTAGAGAAGATATTGCAAAATGGTAGAATAATATATGAAAGCTACAAAAATAAGAAAAGTTTCTAATAAAAGTTGATCAATGCCAATATCCTCTGTTCTACCTTCAGATATAATTATATTAGTTGTACTTAATTAACAAATAGGGAACCATATATTAATATAGTTGTATCGTCTAACAAACGCACAATAGTCTTATTTTGTTTTTCGCATTAACATATAGATGCAAATTAGTACAACAAACATGCCTAAAACTAATTCAAGCACACATACAAACATAGAAAGATGCCCTCTATTTTATTTGGTCATTTTTTTTGTCAGGACGGCGAAGGAACGTCGGCCGAATATATTAAGACTGGAGAGTTTGTAATTACAAATATCTTATAACGACACAAAGGGTGTAGCGCTGATCCTAACAAAACATATCAGACAGAGCTTAAAAAGGAAACAAACAAAGCAACAACTGGTTTCTCCCTCTCCCTCTTACTGCCACTAGATTACTAAGCCTTTATATCTCCCGAAACAAGCTTCTTTCATTTTATTTGGATATCTAACACCTCCATATATATCAGCCATTTCAATGTGCAATTGTTTCCTGCTCCTCATGATCTTCTTCAGTTCAGTTCATTTGGTTACCATCAAAGTTGGTACTTGGGTTTGAAATGACAACATTAACAATGTAAAGATCCTTATTGAGTTCCTCACCATCATACATAGTGCCAATATCGAGAGGAATATCAGTAGACGCGGCATCAAGGAAGAATGAATACCCATCTACATTGAATTCCTCCAAAAGATTTTTCAGCAAAGTGCCATTGACTGTCTCAGCAACACTGGTACCATCAAAAGTTTCTAATTGTTATGGATAATCAAGAACTCCAAAAGCACTATCAATAATATCATTATGCCCATAGGTATTGATAGTAGCACATCTATTCTTGTGTGCAGTATCGATAGTCTTTGAGCCATCTAATTCAACAGTACTACCAACAATTTGGTGATTGTTGTTGTTGGGCATCAGCAAAGGAAATGAGGGTGGTACAAGGAATGGAGGATTAAAACAACTATGTGGCATTATAACTGATTTCTGAGCAATACCATTACCGATACTGGATTGATTAACAATAGAATTGTTCTTGTTCATTATCCTGCACAAGCAATTACCGGTAATATTGGGCAGTGCACCAATAATTCCTAGTGGTGTGGTACTCATTATGCTTGGAACTATGGAGTTGTTACCATCATTTATATTGGTTTGGGCACACTACGGGAAAGCCCATGTTTGCCGAGTGTAAACATTTTTGCTGAGAGCTTTATGTCGGGCACTCGGCGAACAATGTATTTGCCGAGAGGGCTCTCGGTAAAAAAGACACTTTGCCAAGAGTTTCCCCTCGGCGAACAAAAACACTCGGCAAAAATCCCGTTTTGCCGAGTGCCACCAAACGGCCCTCGGCGAAAGTTCAATTTTGCCGAGTGCCAATAGGGGACACTCGGCAAAATACTAACCGTCGCCAACTAATACCGTTTGGTACCATCTTTGCTGAGTGCCAGGGCTAGGCACTCGGCAAATGTCAAAATTTTTCCTCATCCATCCTCCAAACTTTTTCTATTATGTAAATACAACATGTAATACCTAATTATTAAATTTGGTAATTTTTTAATTGGTTTTGTTATATTTCTTTGATTTATTGTATTTTCGTAAATTTTTTTCAAGTCTCAAATTAGAACTACAAGTGGTTAAAAAAATAAAAAAAAGTAGTGAAAAAATTATATTCATGTTATTTAGACCCTTTTGAGTCAATATGTGGTAAATGAACGGAAATTGAGATGTTTTTCTTCATGCAACATGGTTAGGAACGTGTTATAATCTTTAATCCCGGTTAGAAATGTCATTTTTAGTCTCGGTTCAAAATAAATTCTGATCGTTATGTCGACCCCATTAGTATTAGTCCCGGTTGGTGTTACCAACCGGGACTAAAATCAACATTTGTCCAAGCTTTTATACCAACCGAGACCATTGAAAAATCTTATCTCCTCATCTGGCACACGTCTCCCCTCTCAGCCTTATCTCCCTCTCTCTCCCCCTCTCCCTCTCTCAGCTAGCCGTGAATTAAGATGTGTGTGGATGGCGCGATCCGGCGCAACGGGGGGCGCGGCGGTGGCGGGCGGCGGGGTGGGTGTGGCGGGTGGCGGGGCAGGGTGGTGCGGGCGGGTGGCGGGCGTGGCGGTGCTCGGCGGCGGCGGGGGCGGCGAGCGAGGGCAGGGCGGGTGCGGCTCGGCTATCACGGACGGCAGTGACGCGGCCGGATCCGCGATCCGCGGCGAGCACGGCTCGCGGCCACGGCGCGGCAAGAATCGGATCGGCGAGGCAGGCGCGGCTTGGTGGCCGTAGGCGGCAGCGACCGGATCTTGCAAAGGCGGGCGCGGCTCGGCATCGACGGCCTCCGAGCCCTCTCCTTCTCTCAGCTTTTCTCTCTCTCTTCGGCAAAATTTGTGTATTTTTTAAAAATTTTATGATGTTCATTACTCGAATTTGATAGTGATATATGTGAATTTGTGATGTATGTTTATTTTATTTGTGATGTGAATTTGATTTGTGATTTAGGATCTGTGATGTGAATTCGATTTGGATTTAATTTGACCGGGATGTGATTTCAGTAGGAAAAAAACAATGAAAAAACAAAAAAATATTTGAGGATGTCAGGGATCACGTGGCCTCTATATATCTTTAGTCTTGGTCAACCAAGACTAAAAATTCTTTTTTAATCTCGATTATTTTATCCGGAACTATCTTTAGTCTCTTTTTTTTTAGTTTATGTTTGTAACTTGAGATTAAAGGGGTTGTAAACCGGTAGTGTTGTGTAGTTCTACAGCTGTGAATTTTTGTGCTTCACCATGTGTGTGTGGAGGATGTCAAGAAGGAAATCATATGATTGAGTAGTGGTGATGGCCTCGGCGATGTCTGAGTCTAGTATGATGCAACGGCATGGAACTGAGCACTCATCCATGCACGGATTGTAAGCTCCTGCGCAAAAAGCTCACATAACTTTGATAGGAAGGCTGGCACGTCGAATGCCATCATCTCTGTCCTTCTCAGAGCAAATGATACTCTTGACACGGGCCTTGAGAATTGCATGCTCACAGAAGTTCACTGTCTTATCTATCTTTTCCTGTCTTGTCCTCCAAAACTCATCAATTCCCTTCCGCTGCGATGTTGAAATTGATGGCATCGGCAATGCACGGAGATGCAAAGGGCGCTCCATTCCTTCTTCAGTGGCTCTGTTTAGCTCCTCATAAGTTAGAGCACAATAGATCGAATCAATATTCTGTTCCATCTACTCATCTAACAAAAAAGAGGCAACTGAAAGCCACAAAGAAATCTGGTTGCATAAAATATTCAATATCTCTAATTAGTGTAAAATAATTAGAGCATGCGTACAACAGATGGAATCAATGTTCTATGCCATCTCCACATCCAACAAAAAAGTGGAAATTCAAATTCACAAACAAATCTGAGTGCGCAAATTGTTAATTACCCACAACAGCATGGAAACATTTACTACTAGAATCCTGCATAGACTAGTTGTGAGGATGATAAAATAGGCAAATAAAATTCACTGACAAATCTGATTGCGCAAATTCTTCATTAGCTCTGATTAGTGTAAAAAGATAGAGCATTCACACAACAGATTTAAGCAATATTCTATTCCATCTGCCAATCCAACAAAAGAAAGAGGAAACTCAAATTCACAAACAAATCTGATTGAGCAAATTGTTGATTACCCACAACAGCATGGAAACAACTCTAACTATTAGAATCCTGCATAGACTAGCTACGAGGATGATAAGATTTGTGATTTACCTTTCTCAGCTGCTCAAACAATTGTTGAAATACAGTTGATAATCGATGGACTGAACACCAATCAACTAGGTAGGCGACGCGATGATGAATATTGGCCTGGATGATGGTTTATATAGGATGGCTGGGGTTGGGGGAGAGGTGTGGGATAAGGAAGTAAATGAGATTAACTGGCAGAATTAAAATAAAAAGATTTGTTTGTCTTTGAGCAGTTTGTTTCCTTTCTTGTTTTTTTTCTCATCCTTGCAAGCATCTTTTGCACCGATTCACGGAAACGGCTTTAGCCCTCACATGGTCGAGCCATTCATGCCAATAAAAACAAAATGGTAATGTGATGCTGTAACAAACATTCATGCATGATGGCCTAATGCTATCTCTATTAATCTTATGCTATTGCTTGAAATTAATCTTATGCTATATATATCTATATCCTCCAGCTAGCTACATTTGTTCTCTACCTAAGAGAGCTGCTAGCACGCATTGTCATGTCATGCACACACTTGTATCCACAAAAGTTACTTAATAACTTTAAATAATTAATTTTTTAATCTTCCTGATTTGATTTCTGGTGGATCTGATCAATTGAGTTATGGCTGTAAGCCTTAGAAAAATGAAGCAACCAAGAATAATTAATTGATAACTTTTATATTTGTATTATTGGCGGTTTAAAAGCCAAGACTAAAAAATAGATTACGACGAAACAAAACCCTAAAATCATTCAAATTTAAATTTTAACTGCCACTGATAAGCCAAGAAGCTGCGTTCAGTAGGCATTTGTATGTAGCATCATTGTTGTAACATTATATAGGTATGTGAGAAATCAATTAGGTTGCCTCATGCCACACCTGCACAGATTGCAGTATGCATGCATTCTGATCATATTTACTTGAGACAAATCCTTTGTACCTCATCAAAAGTTATGCCGAAAAGACAAATCCTTTGTACTTTACTTAAAAGTTGCACCGACAGTATATATATTTTTGTTTTCACTAAGAAGAGTGATTAATTCCTTTTAGGTTATCAATGTCATCCAGTAACATGTGTGCACGCACTTGGCATCAATCCGGTATTATCAACAATTTTTTTTGTGATTACTGTTTTGAGTATATCTATGGTTATTTGTGTAAGGGCAAGGTCGCATAGACCCTCATATGAATACAGAGACAGATTTTTGGTTTAATTAGATCCATATCATTATAACTTTCACGATTTTAACATATGCCATCACTATTCACCTATTTAGTGTCATGTTATGAAATATTTCATAGTTATTTGATATATATATATATATATATCTCACTACTTACCCCAATATTTGAACCAAATTACCCCTGTTTTCTTCCTCTTCGTCTTCTCCAGCAATCAATCTGGCAGGGACAACTCATCACAGTGGCTTGAGGCCTCGAGGTTGTAGCCGTCAAAGTGGTGCTATCTGGACTCGGCCCCCCAGTGTTGGCGCCGGTGCTATTGATGGGCCTGGCACCATCTCGTCCTAGATCAGCAGCACAAGGTGGCGCGCTGGGGGGAACTGGTGGGGCGGGCTTCTTGAGGCCATGCGTCCTTGAGTCCACGAGTCCCAGCCACTTCTTTGAATTTTTTGCATTTTTAATTTTTTTTAAAGATTTACAAAAATAACTTCCGAGTTTGAAAAATTTCAAAACTAATCCCCTCCCGTCCTCTGGGAGGGCGTGAAGGGAAAAAACGCCCTTCCGGAGGGCGAAAATCCGACGTGGTGGAGACGGCCCCGCACGGCCGTCCGCGGCTGGGGCATTTTTGCGGCGGCCCCTTCCCGCCCTTGGGAAGGGCGTTTTCACGTGATGGGGCCGCCTGCAAAAATGCCAGGAGGCCGGCCTTTTGCAGCGGCCCCTTCCCGCCCTTGGTAAGGGCGTTTTCACCGTGCAGGGGGCCGCCGCAAAAGGCCGCCGACCCGGCAATTTTGCAGCGGCCCCTTCCCGCCCTTACCAAGGGCGTTTTCACGTGCCCAAACCCTAATTGCCCTGATCGACATCGACCCACTCTCTCGTGTTGTTTGAGATGTAAAATGTTATCGTCGTATTTTGTGCTAATATAACAAATCCATTGGATTTGTGGTATTGTTGCAAATGTAACCGTCTTCATGATTTGTCGTATTGTTTGAAATGTAAATGTTATCGTCGTAAGGATGCAAATATAAATATTGTTGGAAGTGTAAATGTTCGAGGTATCGTACATATGTTGTTTGCATTACTGTGAACATATTATTTTAACCAAGTTAACTTAGTTGCAATGGTTAAGCGCTTGTTTGTCACAAGTGTTACATAACCCATTAGGTACGGATGATGCAATACAACTAACTCATCCCCCACGAGTGAAGGCTCGGCTACCTACGGAACCGTTCAAGGGCGATAAGCTTGTCATCAATTTTCTCTTTCCTTCTCGGCGTTGTACTCCTTTTGAGTTTCACATTCAGTTACTTTTAAGCCGTTATATTGGGGAATGACATTGTCGATCCACCTAGTGAATCCACACCTTCTTTGGATGCCCCGGTAAAGAAACACATGTAATCGGTTAGAGAGCCACTAGAGCGAAGACGTTTGCATAATTGATAAAATGAAAGACGTACAACGAAGTCGTTGTCTAAGTTGGGGCAAATGAAATATCTCCGACCATATGTTCGTGGTTCAAATGAGGTCGCCATCTTGCAACGATCCCTACAACCGCACATAGGACGCTCCGACCATTTAGGGAAACCCAGCGGGTTGTTCCTCCATGCTAAGCTTGCGATTTCGACGCGACGTTCATACTCCATCCAAGCCCGAATGAATTGTTCGGTGGACTCAGTTGTGTTACCGTCGACCGATCGAAGCGGGTTTAACCGTATCGATCCAATCTTTGTATGGACACCGACGTACATCCTCCCGGTTGCACATTTTTTATGGTCGGAGTTAAAAAATGGAACAAGCGAAAAGGTTAAATAAAGAAAATTATACTCACGACAAAATCGTCATCCGCAATCTCGGACACACGAAGCATCTTTGTCCTCTAGTTGCTTGTCTTATGGATCTTACCACTTGGCAACGTAGACCACAAGTGGCATTCGGACGTTCCCGCCATGTGGGTAGTGCCCGCTGATCCATAGGCCACCAAAGCTTCAGCGCGAACTCGACGTTGGTACTCCCTTCCGTTGAAGGTAGTCCGACCTTGTTTCGCTAAGTGGGTAGTAACGTGTTCCGTCGGTTCGTGGGTTCTCCGTATCTATCCACTCAACGAAGTTGCACACCCGACGATATGCCCGCATGAGGTGTTAACACGATGTACAATCAAGTTAGCGTTTTCGCGTGAAGATTTTGTAGATGAAAGCAAGGTGCAGATAAGCCATACCCGATCAATGTTGGCGCATTGGAAAAATCGTCTCCCCCGGTTTCAGCGAGGAGGGACGACGTAAGTATGCAGCCATCTCCACAATGGCATAACGGACGGTCACACCATGGTAGAATAAAACCGCTCAAAGGATGGAGTCGCCAGTGGAGACGCTCAAGGAATGGATGATATGAAGATCTCATTGCAGGAGTAAATGTAGAAAAGAGAATGCAGATTTGAAGAGCTCGTATTCGGATCTAGACACTATATAGTGCGGAGGTGACGGTTCACATCTATGTATCGTTTATGTCCGTCACGGGCAACAGCTGATCGAGACGTATCGTGTAGGATTGTCACGGGGCAAAAGTTGATAGCGACGTATCGTGCAGGACTATCACGGGGCAAAAGTTGATAGCGACGTATCGTGCAGGACTATCGCGGGCAAAAGCTGATAGCGATGTCTCGTGCAGGTCTAACTGGGCCGAAAGTATTTTTGTCGTTAGTAAGAGTATCAAGCAGCGAACGATACGGAAGGATCTCGTGACATGTGAGTGCGACGAACAGACATAGATATATACAAACATCAAACACAAAATAAATATTTACAATTTGTACAAACTGATGCACACAGCAGCTACTGACGAGGCCTCTTACCCCTATCCCTCCTAGGCTGTGCTCTGACGTGCCCCTGAGAGTACGTCCCCTGCTGGGGCACGCCACGACTAGCACGGACATCCGGCGCGGGCGTCTCTCGTGGCGGGTCTGGCTCGTGGTAGAGGTGCTCCACCGAGCCGAGAGGAGGCGAGTACGTCCCGATCGGGTCCTCCAGTCGTCGAGTCGTCGCCCGTACCTAACCCCCTCGTCGCCTCCCCGGACCCGCCCGCTCGTCGACGAAGTCCCCGACCGGAAAATCCCCGCCGAGTAGAATCCTCCCGTATGTAAGCAATGTGAAGCATCGGTGACTTAAACTAACACGTGTGAACTAATCATCGGACGACGCTTGCTCACCTCCCGCGACCGAGGGACGAGGAACGGAGGATCCGCTCGCTCCAAAGCAAAGCTCGCAGGCCGGGCCGAGTAGCGAAAGGCCGAGGATCGACGATCCACTCGCGCCCGCCGTATCCCCGCCGTAGCGCTCGGACCTAGGCGACATTCGGTTTGTTAGATCAAGTTGTAGGGTTGACACAATGAAAATGAGTGGAACTAACCCGTGGAAGGACCGCGCGTGTGGTGACCATCCGGCACCGGACCGCGTGGACGAGGACTTGTAACACCCGTGGAGGAACGGCGCGACGGCAGAACGACACGAGAAGATCCGCAAGATCTTCCGTGCCGTCGTCCGCATCCGCTCGAAGGTCATCCTCTCTTCCACCTCGTTCGGTGAATGCTGCGTCCGCCTCGGCATCACCGAGTCGATTTCGGCATTCAATGCCCGTGCGGCGTCGGCCTACAAAAATCAAAACAAGTTAGGTTTTTCGCTCCAATAAAAAAACATAAACTAACGTACAAAGGCTTTAATGCAGACAAATCATGACGTACCCCAACGAAGTAGTCCTGGTCTCGTGGGGTAGGTGTCCGTGATCGCGCCGTGTGGCCGCGCGCGACCGGTGTGAAGGTCACGCGCGGACGCGTCCGCGGTAGGTACCACCGAAGGTAGGCGGTGTAGTTCTCCTGGAGTGGGCGTAGATCTCGCCGATCACCTCCTCGGTGGCTATCGCCACCCGCCACGTATTGCTGCATACGTGGTTCCCGAGGGAGCCTCCCCGCCGTCCCCGTCGAGACAACTGCACACGCAAAGGTCGACTATAGTTCCATTTAATTTGACACAATCGTACTACATTTGAAATAGAAATACTCACCGGTGGTCCTGTTGGGGAACGGCAACCCGACGTCTACCGGAATCCCGGCGCAGTCCGAATCGCCTCATCACTCGGCTCGGGCAAGTGAGGCTCGACGGTGATGTCGTACACCATCGGGATCAACGTCATCCAAGAGGCCGAGTCGCGCGTGCACAACGTCGAGAGGCCTAGAGGCGCCCGAGCTGCGACCGCCCGCGCGTGTACGGCTCCTGCACAACGTCGTACGGCCTGGAGACGGTCCAACTCAAACACGAAGTCCGGGTAGCTCCGTCTCACCCGAGCGTGGGCGTAACGACGCTGCGACAATAAAAATCAAGTGGTTACAAGTTTTGTTCAACACAATTTAAATATTTGAAAGAAATATGACTTTGTACTTACGTTGCGTCGAAACCAAGACGAACCCATCGTAGGCCCGTCGGCCGGGTTCTCGAAAGCCGGCGCTACGTCGTACGGAGAGGTGTCGACGACCGGTCGCCGATCACGAACCGCTCCGCAGCCCACACTGTAAGAGAAGGGGACAACTCGTGAAGATCGCTCCCGGATCCGTCTTCGTGCACGCGTCGCACGCCCCACGGTAGGTGGCCGCGAGCACGGCTGAACCCCAACTCCACCGAGGCACGCCGCCTATCTCCGCGTCCGCTATCGACCGGGCGTAGTGGATCGGCCCTCTCTGCGGTGTTCCCCGACGTGTTGGTGAACATCACCCACCGAACAACCAAAGCAGTGTACGCCTCCAACGAGCGTCGCACGGAGTACTCGTCGGCGTCGGGGTGGAGCTTGTCGGCCTACAAAGGACAAAACCATGTTAACAAACATCGATGTAATGAAAAATATCGAAGTCTTGAAGTTAACTTACCGTGAACCGCATAATCCAAGTCTTCGTAGGCCCGGTGGTCGCGTAAGGGTAGATCGACGAATAGCCGGGAGCCCCGTAGCCTCATCACCCGAGCAAAGCGCGCGGTGATGTCGTCCCTCCATCCACCAACACCGTCCACAGCCCGACGCCGTCTCCGGCTAGTGGTAGCCCTAGCGGTAGGAGACGCCCCGCATGGCTGAGCCATCTCCCCACAAGGAAGATGGAAGGTGTGCGTCTCAGACGCCACCGATCCACCAAAGCAGCTATCGGGACCGGTCCACATCGAACCGTCCGCCCGGTCGTGATCGTGGGCACGCGCCTCAACGAGTCCGCAGAGCGATCGTGCCGACTCACGTAACCCGCATATCATACACATAGTGTAATATTAGTATAAAGCATAGTGTTCCTGCAATAAGTGATAAGAGTTTGAACGTACCGCTCGACGTGTCGCGGATCGACACGCAACAACTCGTGCGACGGCCGTGGACGAAAGGTGGTCAGCTGAGCACCCTGCACTGCCGACAAGTACGACCGTGCGCCCGTCCACCCGTCGCCGAAAAGCGCCGGTGTATCGTCCGCCATACCCGCATGAATACATGAAGCACACAATAAGCAATTTATAAGAAAAATCAAAACAACATGAATACATGACATAAATGGTCCATTATATCTCAACATTAAAAAAGTTCACGTCTTAATTCAAACTAACAAACACAACATATAAGTATCACAACAACAATAAACCAGTTTACGTCTCACAATGATAAATATTACACGCACGACAGATGGCAACAATATGACAAATAGTACAAATATCAGATCACCACTACATTGAAAAGGAGCAAACAAAATAATCAAGCCATTGCATCTCCAGTGGACGACGTAGTCGCTGCACGACCACGTCTAGGACGTGGTCGCCTCGTTGTTGTTCCTTCTCCAGATGGACGGCTACCATCGGAGGGCTGTCCGAAAAGTCCCGAACCTTCGACGGTTGAAGTTTCTGAATTCTTCGGGCATTTTTGTATGTATGTCCGCGCTCATCGCATTTGCTGCAACGTAGGGTCCTTCCCCGGCCTCGGACTCGTCCATGTCGTTTCGATGCGTCTCGACCGACGACGTCCCTTTTTCATCCTTAACTTCGATGGATCCGGAATGTAGAACACTTGTGGCCGCAGTGTTGTGTACGATCCAGATATCCCAAAACCATCTATCTCCTCCTTCCACGTATGAAAAATTGATTCTTTCCTGTAGTACTGTGACACATAAATATCTGGAACTATGCCGCAGCCCCTCCGGCAAGGACATGTGAGCAAGGCAGATGTCTAAGCTTCGGCTTCATACACATGCAGCTACAACCACCATCCACATGAAGCACACATTCCCGCACGCCTTGAACACGGTTGATGCCTCGCCTTCTCCCGTCGACACACATGATCTCGCATCAAGCACTTGGGTTCCTTGGGGGATTACTCGTGCTTCATAGCCTTCGAATTTTGTCTTGCATATATTTCGTCACCACGTTGCCAAATACAATTTTGTTATCGACCATTAAAGGGGATATTTTCTTAAATCTATCCCGAAAATATGCTGCGTGCCATGAAGGATAAATTCCACAATACCCACCAATGGAAGCCCCCTAACTCCTCGCATCACCCGCTTGTACACCTCGGCCAGTTCGTTGTCATTATACCATATCGAGCTCCGTCGTGTCATACAACGAGACCACTTTTCTTTCGGTTCATTCTCTATCCAAAGGGGAGAAATTACGTATTGATGGTGCGACCTCCTTCTCATTGTTGGCGGGTCATTATGCAATGGACCAAGAGGTACAAAGCAGGCTCGTCAACTCGTGGCAAACGAGATTGCTCGTCGGTTTGCTTCGTTGTCGCCTCATCCAACCTTCTCCACATCTCATTGAATTTTTCTCTTGATTTTGACCACATAGCCTCTTGAATAGATCCATCAGTGCTTGTTCTTGAATTGTTTGTAGAAATTGGCTCCCATATGACGCATGCACCACCTACTCCGAACATCATGCCACCTAGCCGGAAGTCCCTCTCCGGCCAACCATTCTCAAGGTAGTCGATTGCCCTCAAGCATGCCGGCATGACGATCATGTATGAGACAAACATTGGGCCTCATACGAACGACTTGGCATTGAACTCTCTCCAAGAACCAATACCAGCTTTCGGTGTTCTCTCTCGACAAATGCAAACGCCATAGGTAACACCGGTTGTTCCCATCTCGCTCCAATCGCCGTCGCATCCGACCTCCGTATTTCCAGCCAGAAAGGTTCCATCTATGCACAAGCACAGGCGACAAAGTGAACAAATGCGTTGATGCAAGCACCAATCGAGAAAAAGGCTCTTTGCAAGCACGCTCTTGCTCGAATCGTAGATGATGGAAATGTCCGAATGTCGTAGTAGGTATTGGGGTTTCTCTCGAGCAATGGTGGCTAATAGACGAGGTAAATTGTCATACGATGCTTCAAATGTGCCATACCTCATCTCCAATATCTTTTGTTTCGCCCTCCAAACCTTCGCATAGCTAATAGTATACTTGAATTTGTTCTCAATGTGCTTAATAATGGAGCCCGGTTCAAAATCCGTGTTTTTAACAACATGATCAGACATCTCACCGGCAACAAACGCGAGGTGATGTTGCGGTGGTACTTATCTACCCCGGCAATGTACATGTGTGCTCACCAACAATGCTCACTTTCCAATAGTCATTCCATTTTCCCTTGTATGCATGAACGCGCCACGGACAATCATCCTTCATACACTTCACATCATACACATAGTTCGTAGACTTCACCACCCTAAACTCTCTATGCAAAGACACCGCCCAATGCTTCACCGCCTCTTTCATGTCTTCCTTATGAGCATACCTAGCACCCCGGATGACCTCGTTATCTTTGTATTCAAATGAAACATGCTGCCCTTCCGAGATAACAAGCCGAGAGAAATCAGCTTGTTCCCAATCGACGGGCATGACATCTTCTTCCTCGTCCGATGATTCATCGCCCTCCGCCCGCTCATTTTCAGAATCCTCCCTCTCCATTTCTTCAACAATTGCTTCGATTCTCTCTCCCTCGTCCGCCACGCCAATCGCCTCCTCTAAGCTTGCTTCATTGCTTGGACCTTCGCCATACTCGTTTGCATTGTATTATCGCTATCGATTTCGTGCAAGGCCACGAAAATAACAAGGGGCCAGGACCTTTCAAGTGCCATGTCCACATAACGTCTCCACGACTCGTGTTATCAATAGGCATAAGTTCCCAATAATATCCTTCGTTGCACGACTAACTACAACGGATAGAGACATTGTGTTCACTCTTGTATCCACTTTAAATCCACGTAGCAACCAACTATACACCGACTCAAATGTTTTCTCGCCCGGCCTATCGATGCCCTTTGATTTCATCCTAAATTCGACAAATCTACACCTTCGGACCGTATCTAACGTTGTCTTCACCGTGAACTATCCGAAATATGATCTTACTTGCCATAGTGCCCGACAAACAAATTGAAACCGAGTTTATTCCATACTACGAATATATTTTCTAGATGATTCTCGTGCCTAACTTAATTTCTTTAACAATATGTTCTCTGGTCTACATCTTAAATTTTCCCAAATCGATTTGTTCGTTCCATCTACCGCCAATCGGAACTCGTTCATTTCAGTTTGCCAAAATTTATAAACTAAATTTAATTAACTCGTAGTTTATATCTAAACATATTTTGATCATCAACAAAATTATACGTACAATTTTCTATAGTGCTTACCATCTGCTCACATAATTTACACTTACATCCAAACACATTCTACCTAAGTTGATCTATCTATTCTACCTATGTTAATGTCCATTAAATATCCTTGTTGATCTATCTATTCTTCCTATGTTACCGTCGATTAGATTATCTACATTGATCTAAATTAAACCATCTGTTTTACAAATCTATATCAAATTATTCAATACCTATTCAAATATTACAAATTTATATTTTTCCTAATATTTCATTTACATACTAGCTAACAAACAAAATAATGACGAGATATTGCATTTACCTCCAATGAAGTACGCAATCCAAATAGGCTTCGCCGCGCTCTTCCTCTTCCTCACCTCTCTCTCGTTCTTTTTCTCGGATTTGGAAAGGTGTAAATGAGGTTGAAATGATTGAGAGTCGGCTTATATATCGGCTCTGGTAAAAACGCCCTTGTAGAGGCGGAAGAGGGCCGCCTACAAAATTGCGTGGCGGCCGTGGCAATTTTACGCGGCCCCGTAAGCACAAGTGAAAACGCCCTTGGTAAGGGCGGAAAGGGGGCCGCCGCAAAATTGCCAGTCGGCCGGCCTTTTACAGCGGCCCTTGTGCACAATGAAAACGCCTTACCAAGGGCGGGAAGGGGCCGCCGCAAAAAGGCCGACCTCCCGGCATTTTTGCAGCGGCCCCCGTGCAAGTGAAAAACGCCCTTCCCAAGGGCGGGAAGGGGGCCGCCCGCAAAATGCCCGCGCTGACGGCCGCGGCGGGCCGCTCGCCACGTCGGATTTTTCGCCCTCCGGGAGGGCGTTTTCCTTCACGCCCCCGCAGGGCGGGAGGAGATTACTTTTGAAATTTTTCAAACTCGCAAGTTAGATTTGTAAATCTTTAAAAAAAAATTAAAAATGCAAAAAAATTCCCACTTCTTTTGAGGTGGTACATTCTCAGGTCCACAAGTCCTAACGGGAGTAGGAGAGGTGGTCCTGGGTCATCGTGTCCTAGATCAGGAGCACCGACGGTGGCTCGACCACATCAATGACGTTGACCGACGCTGCTGCTTCTTCAAGTTGATCACTCTTCGCCGGGTGCCCCCTTCTCTGAGCGGTGGCCGGGGAATGAGGTGCTCATGGTGTGGTGTGTGGTTGGAGGTGGGGCTTCACATCACTACGGATCCTTTTATCTACGACAGGCTCTCACACTTTGTGAGCCATCATAAAGAAATACTTCAGTGCTAGAAAAGTACAGTATTATTCCGGTTTGTAATCCTTTTTAATCTTGGTTTATAAACCGAAACAACGAAAGCGAGACAAAAATACATATCTTTAGTTTTGGTTGAAATAATCGGAACTAGATCTTTAGTCCCGGTTGGTGTAACCAACTGGAACTAAAGATAAAAACGACACGTGGCTGCAATCTTCTTTTTTTTCTTTTTTCATTGTTGTTTTGCTTTCATATCATTTTTTCCAATAATGCAACAACAAAATCATCCACAAATTCACAGATCAACAAGAATACATCTGAAGAACATATTTCACATTTCACAGATAATAAGAGTACATCTTAATACAACAAAATCATCACACAAATTCACAAAAATCATCTCAAACAAGAATACATCACAGATCTAAAAAATCATCTCAAAACAAGATCTTGCACCGGCCACCACCGCGCCTACTCCCGCCGATGTGCGCCGACTGAGAGGAGAAGGAGGAGGGTGGAGGAGGAGGGCGCCTGCGGCCGCCGGCCACCTCGGCCTGCCCGCCGCCACCTGCCCGAGGCCGCCGTCGCCCGCTCAAGGGGCCGCCGCCACCCGCCCGCGTGTGAGGGAGAGGGTCTGTCGCAAGTGAGGGAGAGGGAGAGGGAGGAGAGGGAGAGAGAGAGCTAAGAGGGAGAGGGAGAGGGAGCAGAAGAAGATAAGGCAGATGGCGCGAGGGGCGAGGAGAGGCCGACAATTTTTTGTCCCGGTTTATATAAAAACCAGGACAAATGTTGATTTTTAGTCCTGGTTGGTATTACCAACCGGGACTAAAAATAATGGGGTCTGACAATAGCATGCAGATTTTTTTAAACCGGGACTAAAACAACCTTTTGTCCCGGTTGGTAACACCAACTGAGACTAAAAATAATGGGCCCCCTTGCACTTTTTAACTGGGACTAAAAATATTTTCTAGTCTCAGTTTCTATTACAACCGAGACTATCGTGGATTTTAGCAAGTGGATCAAAGATCATCTTTCCAGTAGTGCTTGCACAGACATGTTAGATGTGAAAAAAACTCGAGCCCATCATGGATAATACCTATCGGTGAGGGGCTCAAATCATGGCCCGACAAAGATAACCTATGATTTTTTTTGTCAGGCCCCAACAAAAGCCCATCACCATTGAGTGACATCGGTGACGGACACCAACAAGAGACCCGATTAAGATAACAATTAGGCCCGTCACCGATAAGTGTCATCAGTGACGGGCTCCAACCTGAGACCCGATTGAGATAACAATTAGGCCTATCACCGATGACTGTCATCACTTTAAGCCCGAGCATTGATTCAGATCTACACATGAGCACGAAAAATTTCTAAGTTCTCACATTGCGAACCCTAGCACTGTTGCCGTCTCTTAGAGCTCTAACGCTGCCACCGTATCTCGGAGCCCGTCGTTGCCGTCTCTCACGCCTTCCCAAGCCCGGCGCTGTCATTCTCCCTCACCGCCACCGAGCGTCGCCGTCCCCGAGCCCAAGCGCCGCCGTTCCCAAGCCCAGCCACCGAGTGTCGTCGTCCCCAACCCCGAGCGCCGCCGTCGCCGAGCCCGGCCACCGAGCGCCGCCGTACCCGACCCCGAGCCCGACCACCGAGCGCCACCGTGCTCCACTAAGTCCATCTTTCTCATGTGTTTTCGTGCTCCCTCATGTGTTTTTCCTTTTTTTCATCAAACCCTAGCCGTCATGTGTAGTTTGTGCGTGTGTAACAAATTTTTACGCGCATTGTTCCCATTTTATCCTCTAATTCAGAGCCGATTTTTAAAACGGTCGTAACATTCGCATACAGATTCCGATTGAGACGTTCCATTTATGAAAATTGATCAGAAAATTTTTGGATTCGTTCGTCTCCCGCTTTGCCAGTTCAACAATTTTATTTTCCCCAAAAGCAGTCGAAGATTGTCCTTTCGAGTCCGGAAACTTTTTTCAATTTTGAGCGCGTCTTCGAATTTTCCACCGCCACGTCTTTCACTTGTTTAGGCTCAAATTTTATGTGGTTAACTCTCATGTGCTTCTAAGTCAAGAAAAAATATAAAAAATATAAAAATCAATTTTTTTAAAAAACAATAGCCCAAAAAGTAAAAAAAGAAATGAGTAAAAAAGAAACAATATCAGGAGCACAAAGACAGACTAGCTAAAAAATAAAATTTATTTTTTTTTGAGAAACACTCATCGGTGACGGTTTTAACTTAAGCCCGTCATCTATGACGGGCTTAAGTTAAAGCCCATCACCGATGTTAGTCATCCTGACGGATATTAACTGGGGCTCATTTGAGATTATTTCATCAGTGACGGGCCCTTGATTGACTGGGCTTCTTAGGTCAAACCTATTGCTAACGGGTTTCAGTTTAGGCCCGACAAAAATAAGTGCATCGGTGATGGGCTTTTTTTGACAGAGATGACTTCTCACATCACTGACCTTTGCGCTGTGACGGTATCGTATCTGGTACAGATAAGGATTGTCGCTCGATTGAGATGAGGATTTCCGTTGTAGTATCGAGCAGCAGCTTGAGAACAAGGAGCTCAGCGGTAGTGGTGCACGAAGAAGGTGGCATCCGATGATCTAGCTCAAGGTTGCATCCAATGAGTTGTTGTGACCCCCTGTGTGGTTGTGTGGGGCAGACAGAGGGGGAGAGGAAGAAGAATAGTGAGGGTCACTAATAGGTGGGACCCCTGTTTTTTTAATTTTTGTTGCTCACTAGACTAGTGCCATGTTAGCGCCACAAAAGCAATAACGACATATGATTAAAACACATGGGAGAGGGGGGAGGGAGGGTGTTGTTACCAAATATGATAATTGAGGGATCTAATGGACTTACCAAGAAAAAAATATATTTAGATATAAAGTGGAGTTTGTCTTTAAAAAATTATTCCATGGAGTTTTGATATTTCAATCCACAGTTACATGCCGCGATGGTTTGGGACAAGAAAGAACATCCTACTTTTTTTGTTATGTATATAGATGTTTCTGAATTAATTAATACATGGTGGTATGTATTTGAATTTGTACACTATACAGGAGTCATGTCTTCTTGTAAGTATTTCTTGAGATGTACGCTCCATGAAAACCATAGGGGACTCTGTGTGGCAATGTTATCTTCGCAATTGGTCTATTGCCAAATCTATGTGCATCGATGATATGTGCCTGTAACAACAAAGATTAATTTTGAGTCACACTAAATATATTCTTGATGCTTCTCTTCAAGAATTCTGGACGTGTGGGAAGTGGCAAAAACTAACGAATGGACCCTTCTCAATTTAAGTATGAAGTATTCTTTCATTTTTTTATCAAGCAGTAGAGGGTAGAAAAGATTATATATGACACTACTATACAAATTATTTTTCTGAACGAGGTCCCCCGTAGGTTCCAGACGGGGCATAAGTGACCGCGCCTGAAAAACCGGTCCCCCAGGGGTCGGTTGATGGACCGCAAGTGAAGATGCATTATCACATGCGGTCCACTTAAGCGACCATACACGACAATCCCGTGCAGTCCACTTAAGACCACACACGATAATGCCGTAACATCACGTGCGATCGATCTAAGCGACCGCACGGGATAATCAATTTTTCCGTGTGAACCCTCAAGTGGGCCGTATGCGATGATGGGCCAACATCGCGTGTGGTCGACCTAAGCGACCGCACGGAATAAGCCATTTTTGTGTGGTCCCTTAAGTGGGCCGCACGCGATGATGGGCCCATATATTCTAACCAACCCGACTATTATCATTTTCAACTCGGCGTTTATCTCTCAAAAGAGCCGATTAATAAGGGGGAGGTTTTCGACTGTTTAGGAAAAGTATGTTTTCCCTCCCAGTCACTGCACGTAGAAATTCATTTAATTGTTAAAAAATAATATATTACTTTAAAAATTTTGAAATTCCTCTGGAACAACATATACATAGTCTAATCCATGTAAAAATTTATAGGAGTATGTAGTAAAATATTTCTATAGGTTCATTCACAAGGGTCCATTATGGAATTACTTAATTAGAAAATAGAAAAAACATTTTTTTCACAAAACAAGTGGCAATATAACTTCATATGTCATAAATTGAGGTAATGTTAAGGTTATGTCCAAATTTTAGGTGCATATGAGTTCGAAAATATTATATGTTATGTAAACTTCAATTTAGTTAAGTTATATGAGATTATATGAGAAATATAACCATCTGTGAACAATATATATTCTGACTTGACTAAAATTGGTTGAATTTTTTATGGCAATGTTACAGACCAAAAGTAAGTTGTCATGTTAATTTATAGAATTTTCTGATTAAATTTAGATATTATTACAATTTTTGGAAACCAATTTAGAGATGTAAGGTTTTAATATTCTATAGCAACATATTGAATTCTTTATCTAATTCTTGGATATGGGATAGAATCATATAGGAGCAAATATATATTTTTTCTTTTTAAACCTTATTTGGGGTACTCGTAGTTCAATTCGGAATTAATTTCGAAAAGCACGCGTAAATTCATTTAATTGTTAAAAATAGTATATTACTTAAAATAAATTTGAAACTCCTCTAGAACAACATATACGTAGTCTAATCCATGTAAAAAAATTATAGGAGTATGTAATAAAATATTTCTATAGGTTCATTCACAAGGGTCCATTATACAATTACTTAGAAAAAAAAAACATTTTTTCACGTAACAAGTGGCAATATAACTTTATATATCGTAACATTAAGGTAATGTTAAGGTTATGTCCAAATTTGAGGTGCATACGAGTTCGAAAATATTACATGTTATACAAACTTTAATTTTTTTAGTTAAGTTATATGAGATTATGTGAGAAGTTCAACCATCAGTGAACAATATATATTCGCCTTGACCAAAATCGATTGAAATTTTTATGGCAACGCTACGTACCAAAATTAAGTTGTCATGTTAATTTATAAAATCTTTTGACCAAATTTAGTTATTATCATATTTTTTATACCAATTTACAAATGTAAGGTTTTAATATCCAAGGACACTTCCGATGAAAAGATGGACATTATTGTATCGTGCAAGCAATCATAAGGTTGATTAAATAAATGGAATAATTAATAAAATAGTATTTACATTAATTAATAAAATTAATATGTGCATTGATATTTTTTTAATATGTGCATTGATATTTTTTTAGTTTTATAGATTATCGCATGCGGGCACTTAAGAGCCCGCATGGAAAGATAGTTTTTTCGTGCGGGCCACTTAAGGCGCCCGCACGGAAAGATAATCTTTTCGTGCGGGCGGATTAAGCGGCCTGCACGGAAAGATAGTTTTTTCGTGCAGGCCCTTAAGCAGCCCGCACGTGATGATCACCGCCTATATAAGGGTGCGCGTGGCTCTGAAATTTTCTAAATCCCGACGAATCCTAGATCCTACCGTTGTCGCCTTCCTCACCGACCCGCCGCCTCTACCGCCGCCGGCCTTCACCGCCGCCGGCCTCCACCGCCTCCACCGCCGCTGGCCCACCGACCGCCTCCACCACCGCCGCCGACACCTCCACCACTGCGCTTCCTCCGACCGCGCCGCCTCGTCCACCGCGAACACCTCCTCCACTACGGCCGCCTCCTCCTTGTCGCCCGCCGCCGACTCCTCATCGACCGCCCGCCGCCACCTTCCTCACTGACCCGACCACCTTGACCGCCATCGTCGTCGTTGCATCCACGCGGCTGCCTCCACTGCAGTCACCTCCTCCGACTGCGGTCGCCTCGTCCACCACGGTCGCCTCCTCCTAGCCGACTGCCGCCGGCTTCTCACCGACCACCCGCTGCCGCCTTCCTCACCGACCCGACCGCCTCCACCGCCGCCGGCCCCACCGATCGACACCTCCACCGCCGCTGCCACCGTTGCATCCACGCGGCCACCTCCACTACCGCCGGTGCCTCCACCACGGTCGCCTCCTCGGTGTTGTGAAATTTGTGAAATTTTTGTGATGTGAATTTTTTTGTTGTGAAATTTGTGATGTCAAATTATATATGTGAAATTATATTTGTGAAATTTGTGATGTCAAATTATACATGTGAAGTTTGTTGTAAAATTGTGATGATGTGAAATTATTTTTGTGTATTTTGTGATGTGATATTAGTTGTCAATTTAATTATATATGTAATACCCGTATCATTCAATAATTCAATTTTAATATAGAACGAATCTATCTTCCCATGCGGTCGACTTAAAGAGACCGCATAGAAAGATCTATTATCCCGTGTGGTTATATTAAGTGGCCTGTACGGGATAATAAATCTTCTTGTGCGGGCCGCTTAAGCCACCCGCACGGGATAATAGATCTTTCCGTACGGTTAGACCGCCCGTATGCAAAAATTTGATTTTCCTAGATCTTCTCGGAAGTATGGGCTGGCCTTCCGCACCGGAAGATGTCATTTGGCAAAAAAAAAACAATTCTGCAGTAGTGTGAGGATATATTCTAATCTAGAAACTTGAAGAAAACTCTTTGTTAAGTGTTATAACTTGTCAGTTCAATATCAAAACTCCTCTGAATTGTTGATCTAATTAATTTTCTAGATAGAATAGTAATTTAAAACACACACACACACATATATATACATATATATATATATGTAGAGAGATGGGCTACTGTGTGGCGCGTCCCACAGCCCCATCCCGTGTGGCGTGGCCGAATCTCTAATTTGAAAACTCAAATTGAAAATCCGAACCGTTCAAATTGTTCTACATATTAATATCGTCTTGTATACCAAATTTTATATTTTTTGAATTTTTTTACTATTTTATCAGATAGGTAAAAATGCAATAATCCAACGATTTCTGGATTATCTATTTTATTGCATTTTTGACCTATCTGATAAAATAGTAAAAAAATTTAAAAAAATGTAAAATTTGGTATAAAAGGCAATATTAATATATAGAACAATTTGAACGGTTTGGATTTTCAATTTGAGTTTTCAAATTAGAGATTCGGCCACGCCACACGGGATGGGCTGTGCGGCGCGCCACACAGTAGCCCATCTCTCTCTCTTTCTCTCTCTCTCTATATATATATATATATATATATATATATATATATGGACAAAAACTTGCCTGTGAAGTATTGATTTCCTCGTCATGCACAAAAGAGATTATCCATCCATCATCCTCATTTGCACCATTGGGCTTTGGAACAAAAGTTGCTCCAGAGCAAAATTGATTTCTACCAACATGATTGTACTCCACTTTTATTAGACCTCCACCTGCCTATGTCATCAAGAGTTCCAAAGCATGATCTTAAGATCTATCAAAGAAGCAACATGATAATTGATTTTTTGTTTGTATTTCAGATACATGTACTGCAGGAACTACCTTGTCTTTCTCTTCAAGGTATAGCTTTGCGAAACCCCCAAATTTTGGTCTCACTACAAGATTGAAATTAACATTATCATCTGATAAACATTTTGAAGGTACAAATATGATGGCAGTAGATATAATACAAATTACCTTGGGAATGTGTTTTTGAAATTGAAAGTCACTTAATTATAGGATGGTGATATATTTTAAAGTCCACACACTACAGTTTTCGAGGATTTTTTTATTGAGTAACATCCATAGTACCGCGGGATCAATTAGGAAACTATATGTGCTGGAGGTTACATTGGACAAATACATGGAAATACTCTTTAAATATGCAGAAGAAACAAGACCTCCTGTTTCCGTAGAAATCTTTTATGTTCATATCACTGTTAAACTTTGTGTTGTATATATTTAAGATAAGTGCAACCCTTACTGAGAAAATACCTGTTCCACAACCACCAGCGAAGCTCCCTTGGACATCCCCCATTTGTGCATATGCATACTTGTGATGCAAGCCGGCATATTTGTTGTTGATAACTGGGAATTCCAGAGCAACATCTGTCCCTGTTAAGTATTTTTCTGTGACAGCCCTGTCTTTTAAGTTCAATCTCCACTCATACAATCGAGAGAAAAATTCATCATTCAGTCCTTGGCTATCTTGCTCTTGATCATACTTGTACTCAAGTGTAGATCCCATAATAATGGAAGCTGGCACTTGGAATCCCCTCACGACAACCTAACTTTTTTTTATAAAATGCAAATTAGAGATTGGAAGTACTAGAACACTTGTTGCAAATGGGTTTGATCTTGAACATATAACATTTCATCATTCTCATCTATTACATAGTTTTTACTAGATTGTGACAAATTGATACTCATTCTTATACAGATAGAATTTATAATACGAACTCTGTCTTGGTTATCCAATTCGAAGAACAACTAGTTTCTTGGAACCACATTTTGACTGTAACAATTCAATCCTGTAACTTAATTTCTGCATTTTGATAGAAGAAAAACTATGCTGAAAATACTTTGCATACTGTACCTCATCATCTTCCTCAAAGCAGTTGACAAGATGCAATGTGCAAAATGGTTCTACATCAAACCATATTACTGAGTCTGCATCTCCATAACGGGGCATGACCCCAATTCTTGCATAACTTTCTTTTTCGAAATCAATTAACCTGTACCAAATTATATAATGAATATATTTGAAACATGGAAGATTATCATCAACTAAGGTACATCCAAAATAGGCACTCACGGATCTCCTCGTAGAATCCTACTAAGGTTCACTGTAAGAGGCATATCCATGACAATATTGTACCTACATATGGAAGCAGAAAGTAAATTCATGTGTATATGTTTCCCGAATGCGAGTGCAATGTAGTTCTCTGCAAAAAAAGAAAGTAAAGAACAAAATGGCAGTGTAGTCATCTGTGTTCTGCGACAATTGTATATACATCGAACCTAGGTCAGTAAAAAAATGTTATAAAAAACTACACTTGCTTGCTAGAATTTTCAATTTAAGTTAAATGGATGTAGTCCTAAGATGGGTAAAAGTTAAAACATATTTTAGGGAAGCTGTCAAGAATCATATTTACTGAGTTTGTCAAGAAATGAAACAAAGGGGTTTATGAAATTTGGGTAGTTCGTTTGAACACTTTGTTCCGCTATCAAAAATTTTGGAAAATTTGGCACTAGAAGATAGAGCTCTTTCTAAATGTAGGCACCAATAGTCTGTTTTTTTACCTGATACGTTAGTCTTTAAATAACTAAGTTCACTTGGTTTGCTAACATGTCCCTGCTAGAATTACTGTCAGGTTACCCATCACTGTCAACTAATTTGGAGGTTTGCCTTGCTATCACCACGGAGTAATAACTGGTTTTGGATCCAGTTTGAAAGACAATAATTACTGAAATGTAATTAAATAGGAACTACCATGCTTTTCATGAAGTTCTATCTGTTGTATACTTTTGGTCCCTAGCTAGTTTTTTTCAAAAAAAATTGTGATGGACTTTGTATATAGAAGCAACATTAAACTTTCATATAGAAAAAAAATAGAATACCTGTTTTTGTTCTAAAAAGAGTTGGTAATGGGAATGAACTTACATTTTAGTAATACCAATTTCATGGCAAAATGCACATCTGTCTAGCTTTAGATCAACCTTTTGTTTAAGTTTCATTCCGTCCTCTGCAGTATGTTTGGCAGAGCAAAATGTGTAGCATGTTGTTGATAAAGGATATAGAAAAGAAGAACTGTGATTACAAAATGACAAAAACCTGAGACAACTCCAACAGTTAGGAAGGGCTTCACAATGTTAAATCCATATATGATTAGCTCTCCTGACCTAGGGTCAACCTGCTTCATCGGAAATAATGGCGTATCTAGAATTTAAATATGAGTGATCCAACTTACATAATCTAACTAAATACCGTAAATAAATATAACAAAGTGAAGAAGTATAAATTGGTCAAATGTGAATCATAATATATCAATAAGGGAGTTTTTCTCTCTTTTTTTTCTTTTTCCGAAGAGCTTCTTTTTACATACATAAATATATGTCCCAGGACCACTGGTACAACCCTGGATATGTCAATGTCGAAAAAACTGGCTGCGATGGAAACTTAAAACACAATGGGCAATCATGTTATTACAAGCATCAAAAGATAACTCTTTATCTAATGCTGTTACATTTAATCATTTACGTCAGTAAAAGGTGTTTGACAGTACGTTGATGACAGGCATCAAAGATGCACCACATTAATTGTGGATGTTAGTGATTTTAGTGATTAGCAGAATGCTTCTATGCTGTACTTGTCAAGGTGGCTGTGAGTGTGACAAATTGGATGGGTAATTGGGTATATTGAATTATTGTCAGATTATTCACCGGATTATTGAAATGATTATTTTACATGGTTTATTAAAAATTTTCCATTACATTGCATAGATCATTGTTTTAAGCTATTTTTAAGTTTATTTTTTAAAATATTTTATTTATCCATGTAATCATGTACATATATAATCCAGATGCCAAATCAAATAGGGCCAAATGCCAACTGTTGATGTGAAGAAAAGTAACTAGAATGCGTTAATCATAACATGCTTCTAGCTGTACAGTTTTTCCTCTCTCTTAAACTAGAATGCCAATTGTCGATAAAAAGTAACAACATCTCTTGTTATTGACCTTTCTACATTGATTCTAAGCGTACAATTATTCCACTCGCTTTAATCATAACATGCTTCTAAAATGCTTTAAAATGGGATACTAAAAACAATTGAGGCAGAGTAAAATAGACAACAACAATGCAAAACTAGAGACTAAGAACTCGAAGATTGCAATGCTCTAACAAAACTACAATGTATATCAAATAATTAAATAGGAGAAACACAATCATCATGTATTTGGACCAACATTTTCAAGAGGTAGCTTAGCTCTAGCTAGCTAGGCATCGCAAAAGGATCAACCTTGGGGTGTGCTGTGAACGGCATGTTCCAGTCACCGCCGACATCCCATCTACGCATTGTGCCAAGATTGTCCAAGTCGATCTCATGGGGAAGATCATTCTCTGTAGCTGAGAAAACCCTCCCAGCATGCTCAAACACACTGGTGTTACTGACGTTCCTGCTCACCTTGCCAAATCTCAGCTGCACCCATGGATGTATATATGCACTGGTCAGTGGCTCATTGCCACTTGATGAAGAACAACAACTACAGGTATATATCACATATGACAAAAAAGAAAAGGTAGTCCATTTTACTCCTACCGAACAATTTTCTGGAGTTCTTAATCCCTTAAACAATCTCGTTCATTTTACACCTAGAACTATTGAAAACGATTCACCTTACTCACGAACAATATTTATTTTTTTCTTTTATATAAGTCATATTTTATAATGAAATCTGGTAGGATTGATAGATGCATTATAACTTAACTCTTTTTTTTGAAATGTTTTTATCATTATTTCTATAGGTTGGAAGCACTGAAATTGATTTAACTTTTAAATATCAAATAGTCATGAACAAAATTGAAAATATTTTGATACTTTGATAATGGTGGCACCTATGGCTCTACCAAATTTCAGCTTAAAATACAATTTGTATAAACATAAACATAGAAAAGAAATGTTGTTAATTAAGCAATAATGTGGACCATTATTAGTAGTTTAGTTGATAAAATATGTCAAAAAATAATGAGGGGTGAACTGATCCAATAAAATAGTTTAGGGAAGTAAAATGAGTTATTTTGATGGAGAGAGATAAAATGTTATAGATATTTACTGACCATGTTCATAATGCATGCTACAATCATGGCGAGAGGATCGCCTTTGGCGACTGGGAGGAAGCATGGTCTCTGATGATCCCTTTCAATCCTGAAGGTATCTGATTGCACGTAGCTATTCGCGTATGAGACTGACCAAGTGCTGTCTTCTCTGCTCTTGGTGAAATAAACGGCGTGGAGCATGCCTTCTCCCTCAATCCAGATGTCTTCAGATTGACCAAAGACTGATTTCACAGTATGAAGGGCACCAAAGAGAGGGTTTGAACCTGCAGTGCCAAAGAGGGTCTTTTTTTTCTCTTTATTCTGGACCAAGGGTTAACTTATCAAGGGCTACCGGGTACGCTAGCTAGGCAATTGTGAGTTAAGGCCCTCTGCATCGAACAAGGACGAATATAAAATGATGAGTAAATTTCAAAAAAAACCATGTTTTTGTCAAAGTCATAAAAATCCATACCTATTATGACATGTGACACCTAATATCAGGTATTATGGTTTTACAATTTTTACAAAACAACTCTACCTTGTGCTTTGTTAGCACGGATGTACTTAAAATTCAAAAGCATAGAGGTGTATATGAAATTTTTAATTGTTAGCTCTATAGTTAATTTTTACTACTTTTAGAAATTTATTTAAGATGTACTAATATTTATCAAGATTTTAATAAAGGTGGGATTTTATAAAACACTGGGACCTGTGGTTATGTATCACATGTTATAATAACTGATGTTTTCCGTAATTTTGATCATATGATTTTTTGAAATTTACTCTAAAATGATTTAAGCCATTGATTTATGTATTTGGGACCAGTATAAACAAATAAAGAATTTTAATTTCACACTTAAACGAGAAATTAAAGATTTGTTTCAAGACATTAGAGACCACTGTAAAATTTGTCAAAACCAACGGTTTAGTTTTAACATGACCGTTTTCCCTAAGTCATTTTGCATCGTCAAATGTTTCCGGGACAGCGCCACTGTGCTTATATTAACCATACCGACATGAAACTAACAGGAAAACAGCTACAATGACTGAGTTCTTGTTAATGAAAGAGAAGTACCATTTCTAATATAAACGCCCTCAGGAAAGTCCTCCGGAATTGTCCCTTCTATCCCCAGTACCTCTGTTCTTTCACCAATTTCGTCAACTGGTGCAAAATTGCTCTGCATGGATATCTCCGACATATGATTAGTAGCAATTCAATTTTTTTGTAATTTAATTTACATGAATTTCATGACAACAGTTTACTACATTTTAGAAATTTAAACAATCATGCATGTACCTCGGTGGGACGCAAAGATTGATGACTGAATGTGAAGGTAGACTCCACAAATGCATCCAGTGATATCTTGGTAGCAGTTTTTACTGCAGCATATGCCTCCCGAAGATTGGTTTTCAACAGTTGCGTAAGCTCCTTGAAACTTGGCTGTATCAAATTAAACAATTTAAATGGCATATGTTTTGTATAAAACTGGCCCCAAAATCGACATCAGTAACCAAATATGAAATCGACATCAGTAACCGAATATGAAAGAACACCATAGAATATCCAAACATAAATGTCGATATGAAAGATTCAAATATAATGATTACGGAAGCTCCTCTCCGATACAAATATTCACAACCATCGACCAGCCAATCCGCTGGTGGATCCTTTAGCAGCCACTACCAGATCTTTTATAACCCACAATTATAGGGTGCCAGGACTAAAAACTGAATTTTAATTAGAAGTGAACTGTCAGTTGTGATGGTTTATATATTACGAATGGCCAGTTCTAATAATGGTAGGGCATCCAAGAGATAAAAAAGTGGTAGATCATTCTTATTTTGAGTAAAAATCATATGTTTTATATAAATTTGGACGGGACAAATTTTATACGAAAGTAGGCCTTAAAGTTGTTGAAGTATAAAACTTCTCTAGCAGGAAATAAGTACCCCCTTTTAGAGATTTGAGTTCCTCTCAAATAGCAACGACACAGAGAATATACAGGTTCGGACCATACAGGTGTATAACACCTACTACTATGTATGGACTATGGATGTGATGTAGAACTAACCTGAGATGGAAAGCTTATGGGACAATAAGCTGCTAAGAATCCAAACCCTTATTTCAATGGCATAGATCCTCTTTATACCCGAAGGAGGGTCCACAGTGTCACTATATGCATCCATGAGTGGGATCCACTCCAATAAGTTTGGTATGCTTAGTATTATTGATGTTTCTCCTAGAAAACTGGCTGAATATGACAACTTCACTTGCTAGCTGACAAGTGGTGTCGGAGGCAAGAAAGTCACCACCCGATTGTCATGGGCCCACAAGTCAGCTTCTGCGAAGAGCCGAGATGAGGTTGAGCTGTGGATGATGAGGGCTCAAAATTCCACTCCTCTCCTATTCCTTCGGTCGATGTGGGCATACAGAAAGCCATAGGCAACGCCATGTCCTTATAGCCTGTGGGTGAGCTGTATTCCAGGTTTCTTCACCCTATGGTTAAATCGTTGCGTCAGTTGAAGTCAAATCTTCAGGCCCACCTATCCAGCTAGATGGGTAGAGTAACCCACGACGAGCCCGGGGCATGAGACATGCTCGGGCCCTAGCCCAAGGCTTCAAGTCGCCTGAGTCTTGTTCCAGGGCAGCCTTCGTGCTTCAGGGTGATTGTGTGCCTAGGGCATGGTGTGTGCCCGGGGCACTCAACATACCCGAGGAACCAACGACTGCTCCCATTGCCGATTTATAGCTTTTCTTATGGCTTTGGACGAGCTTCTCGACGATATCAATGATGAACGATTTCTTGATGGACACGGTCTGAACAAGGCAGGGAAAATTGTGGACTGCATCTTCAACACCCTAAAGATATTGATCTTATAGGTCTTAACTTTTTTTCAGACATCTTAAAAGATATAGGTCTTATACATCTTTTGAAAATGCAGATCTTATATGTCTTTTGAAGATGTACTGTTGATGCCCTGAAGATCCGAAGGGATAGGAACCCTAGTTCCCGTTGCTCCGACAAACGTGATCTATAACTTGTTGTAGTTGAGATCCTTATCTTTTTGAAGCATGCGTCGTATAGGGTATAGGTTTTGAAGATTAATGGAGGCCAGAAAAAAGAATAGGTCAACTTTCAAAGGTAAATAAGGATTTTGGATTCTGGCTAACAAAAAGAAGGGTCGTGGAGCACTAAAACCTTGGAGGTTAATTGGTGAGATATAAGGTCACTGAGACAGCAAAACTTGCCACTTAATTTCCGATGAACGGTATCATCTTAATTTTGATCAGTAACATCGGAACTTCTAATACACCCTCCATTTCGAATTATAAAACACTTTGATTTTTTGGCAAGTCAAATTTGAACCAATCAGCAACATTTATAATAGCAAATTAGTTTCATTAAAATTAATATTTAATATATTTTAACAATATGTCTATCTTGTGTTAAAATATTGTTATATTTCTTAGTAAATATGATCAAATAAAAAATAATTAAAAAAGTCAAAACGATTTATAATATGAAATAGAGAGAGCATTAAAATAATTGGGACACAGGTACCTCACTTGCAACTTTCAGGTATAATCTGGAACTTCTAGTTCGATTTGATTCCCTGACTTTTGGAATGGTTTTGGTCGATGGATTTGAGTATGGATTTTTAACCAAGTATACATACAAGGAAAAACCACCTCTCCCGGCGAGCGTGTGACGATATCTACCCGGCCCATACTGATAATTTTCGGCTCACCAAACTGAAACTTCTACTGTTTTCCTGTAGCCCCACGCTTTCATGTGTTGATGCCGGTTACACAGGTCTGTGTGAGGCATATTTCGGTGTACAAAAAGCAGGCCAGGACTTTGAGATCCCGACACAAAACACAATTTAAAACACAATTTAAGATCCATAAAAATATGAAAGAACCAAGAAGTGTAGCTCGATTTCAAAATGTTAGAACAATATTATGTCATTATGTCATGATTTTTTTATTAAAGTTTAATATCTAGAACATATATTCATATCATCGTCATAAGCTATAGCTCTTTGAGTTGGTTATGATTGTCATCGAACACTTATTGGATCCAAAGATGAAGAAAACAAGTCCCTTCTAGCCCCAAATAAACAAATGAGTAAGAGTGAAACTTTATAAAAATAAAACAAGAGGCCTTTAAATAGATCGGAACTTATTGGCATAGATTAAAATAAAAAATTTGGGGTCCCTAATTTTATGGGGACCCTATTTGATCGCTCATTTGACACGTCCTTATCGACGATCCTGGTACACGCTCACAACACGTGAACACTTATCCCTATAAATACATAAACATACACCCTACGTATATGAGCACCTCCGAAAAACTAGACCAAAATATTTTGAGATTGATGAAGTCACCATGAACACCTCGTTGTCGATGGATATGTCGTCTACCACTAAAAAATAATTAACCTAAATTTGAGCACCCGTATCAAATCTAGGTATTAAACCCGGGTACGCTGGTTCCACCACAAGTAACTAACTAATTAAGCTATGTTTACTTTACTATATTTTGGAGATTCTACATACATGCTAAGGGTGTGTTCTATACTATATGTTCTCACCTTCTACTCACTCAATTTTTTTCGTTTTTTTGCTCGCACGTTTTTTAAACTGCTAAAAGGTTTGTTTTTTTAAACATTTTCTATAGTATAGCTGCTTAAAAAATCATATTAATTTATTTTTTTATGTTTTTACCTAATTAATTATGTGCTAATGAACCATCCAATTTTATGTGTGCAGGCAACAACGAAGACAGCTCCCGGGCAGGTCGGACGGTCGCTCGGGCTATACCTCGTCTTCATCCCGCAGTACACAAATAAAAATCAGTCAGTCACTAAAAAGCGCTACTAGTCGTTCAGGTTTTACGGTGGTGTTGGCTCTGCCACTATGCACAGGAGATAAAATACCAACCTTCTCTTCCGAACACACCCACACCCTAAGTAGTATATGAAAATTGTTATGAGGCTTTTTTTCAACCACACGAATCAATTTTCAGGACATTAATTACTCCCGATATCGGTTATAGGCTTACTGTCGGTGACAGTGGTTGTCAGTGTCGATTATCAGGCCAGTCCTAGAACTATCAAGAACATTTTTTGTGTTTATTATAGTCACTAAAATAAAACTTCGGAGCGGACCATCGGTTCTATCAATATTTGCTTAATGTGAAACGTCTATTATCTTGTACAAGAAAAAAAATATCAACAGATTGGTCAAGAGAGGAAATAGATCTTCTGGCCATTGACAAGTGGGCTCACAAATGGTAAGACCTAAATGTCAGTGACCATGTCTTTCTGACTTCACGTCGAACAATCTCAATTTATCGAGAGAAAATTTATCGAGAGGATAGAGAGGCAGATCTTACCTTGGATGTGATATGTGCAGAGAAACGATCAGCCGCATTAGGCCGGGTAATGGCTTGCAGCCCCCTTCTTCCTCCAGTAGTAGTGCTACTCAAGCGTGGTTGCAGAGAGGAACCATACAAGGACGATGCTACGCTTACCATTGTTGGGAGCTTTGTAAAACCTTACTATTGTTTCAATACTCTCTTTGCCAAGAGACCCTTCCCTTTATAGGACTATATATGTCCTATGAAGGAGGAGGTCCTATATATATTTGAGGTGTTTGATTTGGGGTGTACCATTCATTGTCAAGGGGCCATGCAATGTAATGCAAGTTTCGCATTTAAATATATAGCTAGCAGATATGCTCACTAAGCTCGTGTATGTTTTTGTATCTTTAGCCGGAAGATTGGGGATATATTAACTTGATCTTCTCCTTGACAAGTCGAATCAAAGCAAACACAGAGTAATCCTCGGTGTGCTTTCCAATAAGATAGCATGGTGAATGGTATGCATAAATTACTTCGACGTAATCAGGATGTCAGGAGTAAAATAAGTCTTCAAGCATGGTGTTCCCAACGCGTCCATGTGTCGCACGGGAATTGAACGAACAATTCAAAATCAAAACGCAGGTGCGTATGAGATCGAAGCACCTTGACCACCATTGCACGGATGCTAAACTGTAAAATCGAAAACAATGTAACAAATGGCGTCGCACGGAGGAGCAGATGGGCACTTCCCTGGGAATTGTGCGTTTTTCTTTGAGGCACGAGGAAAATCGATTTTCGGAGACGATCATCGTCAAAGGCGCTGTTTGAATCTCTAGGTTAATTTTTAGCCCTTCACCTTTTAGCCCAATTAGCCCTTAAGGATCCAAACATAGAGCTAATTTGGGCCTAAAGTGAATTAGCCCCCTAAAAAATTAGTCCCTCTAAGGGTAGCTTATTTGGGCTAATTTGATGTGGGTCCCACCAATTCCCCGCGCGCTGCCTTCCTTCCAACACAAAAAAATCATTTTCGCCGTGCCGTTCGGTCCTCTCCCTCGCCGCCCCCTTCCTCTCCCAAAACGCCGCCGAGCCGCCCATAGCACTGCGGGCCATTCGCTCCCACTGTGCCGCTCGGTCGTCTCCCTCGCCGCCGCCCTCTTCCTCTTCCTCGCCGGCGCAGATCTGGAGAGTGAGACGGGCACCGATGAGTTCACGGAGTGCGCGGCGCCGGAGATGCCGTGGCGAAACGTCGCTGCCCCCATCCGCCCGGCACCGTCGGAGGGGAGCCCCTCCCTCGCCTCCACCCGCAGCACGTCGGAGTGCGCGGCGCCGGAGATGCCGTGCGCGCGTCGCCCCCATCCGCCGCCCATCCACGTCGCGGCCGCCGCCGCCCAACCGTCGCCGTCCTCTCCCACCGCACCGCCGCCGTTTGTCCCCATCCGGCCCCATCTGCCAACCACCCCTATCCGCCTCCATCCGTCGGCCACCCCATCCGCGCGAGAGAGAGAGCAGGAGAGAGGATCTCACCAGGCAGGGATATCCATGTCGACGCCCCATCCACGTTCGCGTCGCCGACCACCCCCATCTGCCGGCCACCCCATGCGGCGAGATGGGATGGGTGCCGTCGCCGCTTGCGCAAGAGGGAGGGATGGAAGCAGCACGCAACGCTAGCAACACAGGGATTAAGGAAGGTGATAAAAAATTGTTTTTTGTAAATTAGCCCATGATCCAAACTGCTCAAGGGTTAATTTTAGAGGGCTAATTTGAGGGCTAAATTTTAGCCCTCAAATTAGTCCAAAGGCTAAAGAACCAAATAGGGCCAAAGTCACAAGCAGACTGTGAGACTGTCCACATGGGATATGCTCGATACTTGTGAAGAAGTAGGTATCGATGTCGAATGACGTGTTGTATTATTAACATTAAAATTTAATATGGTTTTTAGTGTATTCGGTTAAAAAAAAGAAATCGATCAATCGATATCAGTTTATCTAGAAGAGACCGAGTTTAAAGAATCATGAAGACCACGACATGACATTTAATTTTATCTATTAATTAGACATGATTTAGTAACTTTTTTTATCTTTATTAAGTTTTATCTAGTGTACAATCAAGACTTATATTTCTCCTAATATTTTAAGAAAACATGTGTCGTGTCCGATCAGGACTTATATCAACCCAAGGGTATAAATATGTACATCGAGTTCTTTGTAAGACATCTCCACGGATCAATATAATCACTTTCGACGCATCACCACCCATAATTCGATGAGGTCTTGCTTCTCATGAGGGACTGTATCGGTTAAGTTCGAACTCCAGCGGGAGGGTAAGTCTCGTCAACCTAACAGTTGTATCGACTAGAACTTTCTTGGTTTAGTCCAATATTCTAGTTGATAGGCTATCGATTTACCAGATATATTTTTTCTGTCTAAGGCTGCATCGGTTAGGCTTGACCTCTTAGTCCGATTAAAACATATACATCATGTTTATATAGATCTTATCGGTTTATCTAGTTTATATCTTATCGGTTAATCTAGTTTATTTTATCAAACTCAATCTTGTACTGTTTCGGTTAGATCCGATCTTCTATATTGTTGTTTATAAGTCTTGCTAGGCCAATAGGTTTTATGCTATGTTTCATCAGAGTGCTAGCCGATAAGTTATCTTTACATCCGGTCGGCTGGCCAAGAGGTGGCGACACGTGGCTAGATGGTCGCCGAAGGGGGATGGGAAGCTCACCGAGTGCGTAGGCCGGTGAGAGGGCGGCCGATTGGGAGCTTGAAGTGGCAGCACTCCTCGGGTTGCGACTGCGGCGGCGATCCGACGGCGTTTCGCGAGCGCGTAGTGGCGAGCAGGGATCGAAAGGACTTGGGAAATACGGGAGGAGTTTTAGAGAGGTGAGAAGTGGCATGTGACATGGCTAGAAATGTCGGCTAGAGAAGGTGAAAAGCGGTAGAGCTCACCTTGAGCGAGGGACGGGAGCTTCGGGGCGAAAAGTGCATGGACCCCATGCTTGAGGTGAGGCACGGCACGGCAAAGCCAATGCCGGCAACAACACAGCTTGGGGTGGCTTCGACCGATAGCTACCACTGGGAGAAGAAGGTGGATGTGGCGGCAGCTTCGGTTGAAGGCGGAGGTGGAATTATGGTGGTGGATTGGAGGATCAGAGCGACGGTCGGGATGCGACACAGCGCTACGATGCCGAAGACGCCAGAGGCACGGTTGGGTGTGGCCTCAAGCGACAACAGCGCGTGGATAGAGTGGTGGTGGATGGTGACGGCTTGGGGTTGCGGCGAGGACGACACTTCGACGACATTTTGGGAAAGAGGAGTAGTAGCCGAGAGGTGGAGCGAGGCGACGAAGCCGAGGGTCATGGCAAGGCACGACAGTGGCTAGGACGGCGGTGGCACGTGGCCAGAGTTTAGCGGCGAGCAATGGAGGCGGGGAGCAGCGTGGGGAGAGTGAGGGAGGCCTCGATGAGCTCGCAGAAAGTGGGAGAACATGAGAGGGGAGCTCGGAGATGAGCTTTATAGGCTCGGGATGCGACGGGTAGGCCAGGGAGAGGTGGATTTGGAGGGGGAGTGGGGACGACGGTGAGGGGGAAGAGGATCAAGTCGATGCTGGTTTTCATGGGGGAGTGGGCCAGAGAGGGTGGCGGAGTGGGCGACGACCGGTCCATGCCATTTTTACAACTGAAGGTGGGAACGTGGGAGCCCGGGCCAGGTGGCGACAACGTGGGAGTGTTGACGACAAATTTCTCTCACGTGCTGGCCTGGGAGATCTGCTTAGCACC
This sequence comes from Oryza australiensis, assembly GCA_019925245.2. NCBI lineage: Eukaryota > Viridiplantae > Streptophyta > Magnoliopsida > Poales > Poaceae > Oryza > Oryza australiensis. Next base: position 4,684,823 of record JAIFGZ020000436.1, read on the forward strand.
AGTGCAGGTCCTTCTCGGCTACCTGTGCTGTGCAGGGTGTGCCAGTTGGTTTGATCTGTTAACCAACAAGAAAAACAAAGATATATGCGTTAAGTGTTAAGTTAGACCCTACTGGATCGGCTGTAAGAGTCAATTTATATATATGTGCTATCGCGAAGTGTATTTAAACCAAGTGACTAGAATAGATCGGCTGCGCCGAGACAGTATTAACCACTTGATCCAAATATACAATGGGATAATAAATATATGTTTTAACAGCCTAGCCGATACCGTAAGTCTAACTGTGAATCGACTAATACTCCGACTCATCTTATGAAAAGATATTGATCTAAGCTAAATGCGCTAAACCTGGATCAATCGGCTGCCGGCTGTGGCTGACAGGCTGATTCTGGCTTAGGGTATTTAACTAGAGCAAGATCTTAATATAAGAGGTGATTTTAATAAACCTGATAATAAATATATCAAAAGAATATTAAAACAGATAAGGCCGGCTGTGTTAGTGATATGCCCTAGAGGCAACATGGAGATGTTGGATATCACGTCAATGTTTATGTATTTATGAATAAAATGTTATTCAGTTCCATGAAATAGACATCTTGTATTGATCAATAAGTACGTGACTTATTTATGAGACTCTTTATGTATGAATATATTTCTAAACGATCCCTGATCATATGTCATATTGTTGGAACAAATATGATTCTAAGATCGGCATGTTTATTGATTGATGATCATGTCTCATAGATCATGGGTATGAAGATACCAAATCAATAAACATGGACACATGTGTTGGAGAACACATTGTTGGATAGACCCACCATGAGACACTACAGGAATTAATGTGCCATTAGTTGGTCTCAGGTAGTGTTGGTACAAAGTCCTTAGACCCGAGATCACCATGGATTCCAACATGTGTAGTAGCCTATTTTGGGACTACCAAACGCTATTCCGTAATCGGGTAGTTATAAAGGTAGTTTTCGGGTTTGCTATGAAACATGGAGTGGGATGTGAGTGATCAAGATGGAATTTGCCCTCCTTTGGAGAGATATCTCTGGGCCCCTCGAGGTAATGGATTATGGAAATGCATGGCCATGCTAAGTTGATTGAGGAGTCAATCAACAGACAGATAATCCAATACGGTTCGAGTGAATGGTTAAGCTATTGAAGGGATGGCACACATCTTGCCTATAGCTTAACCGGTATCGTGAGGCAAAGGGATTTGTGTACACATTACAGGTTCGAGCCGATATTATATTCTTGTATGCTATGGTGTCAATATGTGCCGCTAGGCGCCGCTATTGATGTGTCGGCTAAGTTAGACTATAGCCGAAACCGAGTATACCGAACCTACGTGGTCGCACGCTTAAGGGGATAAGAATAGGCATTCGAGTTGGACTCGGATACGGCTCGATCGGATAGGGATCCGATCGGATAGAGTCCTATGGGCTTACGACGTATGGGCGGCCAACTCTGTGAGATTCGGATAGGATCCGATTCAAAATAGAGTCCTGATCGGCTACTAGTCCCAGTCGGCCAACTCTATATAAAGGGGTGAGGGGTGGAGAGCTGGGGTACGTCAATTGATTGCGTCGAAATCAATCTGATCACACGCGACTTTAGAAGTCGGCGAGATCAATCTCCATGGAAACCCTCCCACCTTCGAGCCAAACCCTAGCCTTGCATCGCGTGCTAGCACACGGGTGTTCGGCGTTCTATTCCCGGACGTGTGGATACCGGTAGAGGCGCTGCTACATTGTGGCGCTGTTGATCGGGTACGAATCGGCTGCAATCGGAGCGAGGCGACTGCGGCAGATCGGCAACGAGAACGCAGTCGGCGACTCAGATCAGCTGTAGCACAGGGAATCGGCTGTCGGCTTGCGGGAATCGGCTACACAGTTCCAGATCGGATAGCCCTGATTGGCTATTTCCGCTGCACACTCCAATCGGTAACGATCTATCGGCCCTTACTTGCAAGTGTTCCTGGTTTGTGCGGTTAAAAGTTTTTGTTTTCGGCTAGCGTAGCCTCCGCGTAACCCTTTAGGCTGAAACCCCGACGCTGTCTCTAAACATGTACATCTAGCCGAATAGATCATAAAGGCTCTAAAAACGACTTAATAGATCAATATTGATGCATCATTAAGTATAAAAAGAACACTCAGATCTACTGTAGCTTATGTAAATACCTCAAGACGGTGGATATCGTATATAATCTAGGCCAACCTTTAGATCTAGCTCTATCAGCTACCGATTCTTGATAAAAATGAGCCAATGTCAAGACAGATCTAAACATTGCCCTAGATTATACGTGATATATGATAACTAGCGCAACATAAATCATCGAATTCAGAGTATCATAGCGATGGAAGCACTAAATTCGACGAGATACACCACTAATGACAAACATTTACCTTCAATCGGGGATCGAAACGATGCAGCCCGAAGCCGGATCAGTTGTTCATCTGAAGAAAAAGGAGGCATGCGTCGAAAGTTGTATTGAATGTGTATTGATGTATTTACAGGGATCTCGGGTCCTATTTATACCCAAGAATAACATTATTCGTACGAACCACGATCTCTATCTAATCTACTATTTAAAATACGACAATATTCCGGGATATGGTCCCATGCCGTATTACAATAAACAATCTAAACAAACTTCTAATTTACAGATACAATTGCTGTTACAGGACTCTATCCGCAGATGACAATATCTTTTAACGCACGATTTGAGAACCGAATCTTCTATTTATCTTTAAGCACTTTCATCAGAAATGGTTTTATCCTCTCCTCTGACTCAGCATCGGCTATCGGCTATCCTTGTCCGATCCAACCTCAGCTGATTGACCTCGTAGCCGATCACACCATAGCCGACTCGACCTCTGTTCCTCCGATCCGATTCCGTTTATATCTCGGTAGAGACTTAGAGATTTGGTTACCGAATTTAGCTGTTAACAGGGAGACATGGCCGACGGTTTTGGCCTGGCCGACTGGATGTTAGGGGCAGAGCTGACAGGTGGGCCCCACCTTTCGGCGGCATAGGAGAGAGGAGGGAGGCAAAACAGACTTCGTACGAGAGGAGGCAAGTGGGTCGAAACAGCCCAAGCTGAGGAGGGGGAGCCGACTAGGGAGGGAAGAAAGGAGCAGAGCGGGCTGAGGCCAAGGGAGGGGAAAAAGGCCTCGGCCCAAAACGGCCCAAAGAAAGGGAGAGAGATTTTAAGTTGTTTTTAAATTTAATTAATTGATTAAATGAATTTGTATTATTAAAATTGCTTCTTGTGCTCTAAAAATTCACATAAAATTCCAGAGGGTAATTTAGGGCATGGAGAATATTAGAAAAATACACTGACGCTTGCTCCAAGGTCACACAGGGTGTGGTCGAATTGTTGTGCCCCAATCGAACAACTGATTGTTGGGCACCCTGGATCTTTCTTCTTCTCAAGAAGCCGATTGAGTATAGCTGTGCTACACTCTTCTATCAATTTGACTATCTCTGTGGTTGGAATTGACCTTTTGTTGTTGAGGATGTCCTTGCGATAGTGAGCATAAGTGGAAACTTGCATCGCATTCAACAGAGGAACATTGATGTGGATTTTCTGAATAACCTCAACAAAACGAGCAAATTGCTCGTCCATGGTTGGCTTCCTATTGCGATGAGGGAATAGCAATAGAGTTGTATCATAGAATTCTTGTGGAGCCATAATTCCCTCATGTACTTGATCCTTGTTGTTGGACGGTCTGTCTTCCTTCTCTTTTTCTGTTGCCTCCCCTGCGTTGTTAGGATTTGGCGGATCACGAGTGGTTTTATGCCCTCGTGTGGTTGTTGGTATTTCTTATGATCACAGATAAAATCTGCAAGCGCATGGAATATCATTGTAGCACTTCACCTAGAGAGTATTCCAAGGGATATCGAATCCAAGGAACGGTAGGATTATCAAAGAGTTAGGATCATCCAAGGACATCCAAGATTAGATAGGCTACGGTATAGAGAGGATTTATATGGTTGCGGTTCTAAGAAGCTGGTAAATTACTTTACTTTCTTTACTTACTTCGGGCGTCGGCTTACACTCGGTCTATCGAGTGACTCCGGCCTACAGATCTACACCGTACCCGAACGTGGAGGAATACAATGGATGGACAGGGCTGTCACCACCTGCCGCCTACCTCTCACCCGTAGAGTACGAGGCAAACAAAGGTAAACTCTAGCCTAGACACCACGTCTACGCTATCGAATACTACTCTAGCCTCGCGCAAGAACACCCGTCTTCATCAGGGGTCTTAGTACTAGAGCACCCAAATTAATGGATGATGATATCGTAAGTAAATGCGATAAAGTAAATTACTCAAAGTAAAAGTATAACAACCATAGTAAATCATGAACACTTACTTTATTGAAGAAAGTATCTGTTGAGGTACAAGGCCGGAGGTCGGTGCCGGGACTCCTGGCACTCCTCCGAACTACCCCTCAGAGATAACTCCGATATTTGGGGCACTTTTTTCGGAGCTTCCCCTCGATCTCTAACATATTTTTCTAAGTACTAGAGACCTAGCACTAAGCCTTTGGAGTGAAACTTTATTCTTGTTGGAAGTGTGTCTTGAAGTGAATGAGTACCCTCCTTAAATAGGTGGTTAAGGCGGTTTGATGGCGGTTAGTAACCACCATACCCACCTAACCGTCATTGGGGACGAATAGGGAGTTGACACGTGAAAGGTGGGGATGAACGACTGCCAGAACCAAGGGTTCAGCCGAACCCTGGTCTGGGCCGTCTCCCACCGACTTTCTTGTGTCACTGCTTGGTGGGCCCCTAAGGCGGTTCTCGGGTGTTTGGCACCATTTTAGGCCGGTTTCATCTGACTTGTGGGCCCTCCTATCCTCCGGAAGCTGACGTGGTGATCGCCGATTGGTTGGAGTTATATTTCTTCGCCACGAAAGCACACTTTCGCTTCATTTAGATACATTATTCACCTGCAAACAAATAATCATCAACAGTCGTGGAAAGAGTTAGTAAATAACCCTACCGCTACGTTGATGTGCATAGTTTGTTCCATTTATACAGGGATTGACGGTCAGATATTAGTCGTTAAGGACCATGAACAAGCTCTCCCAAACTTAGCCCTTTCCTCGTCCTCGAGTAAAGGCCGAGATACTAAGGTGGATCATGATAACTTTTGGTATAGAGTTAACATACAAGTTATTCCTAGACCTACTCATAACTGTGAATCTATAAGTGTCTACCATGATATTCTAAGTTATTGAAAAATTGGAACAGTCAAGATGCAAACCACTTTTGTTTCTTCCGCTAAAATGACTTGGGGTTTTTGAGAGGCTTTTCAAAAATAAAAAAACATAACTTTTATTCCTCTGATGAATCTCTTGAGTCACTCAAAAGATGTTTGATTCCTCACCAAGGCAATGCTTGCCTCATTTTCTCCCACTTCTAATAAGGCTTATGTGGAGCTCAAGGTAGAGAAAAATCATGCGGCATACTTGCATCAAATATTGAGTAAAGTCAAACAAGAGATCCAAGAAGAAAACTAATCATGTAATCAAGATCAAGCTTGTGCATATTTATGTGGATAGGAATATGTGGGTGGAAAATTGAAAAAAGAAAAAAATAATTGTGTTGGTGACTCCTTTAATTGTATGATCCTACTCCTACTTTATTTTAGAGATCATGGCTATGGAATATACTTTTTTCTTCTTTTTTCTTTCTTTTTTAATCACTCTGCTCGAGAAGATTTGTTTCTTCCTTTTCATGAGCGTCATGAACATTTTTATTTTGTATATATTCCTATAGCTCATGTCTCATTTGGCATGGGTAGGAGGATCAATAATAATTGGAGTCTTTATTTAGTGGATGACTAAAGTGGATGCAATTCTCCGAAGTAGAAATATGCATATATTGGAGAATGGAGAATATGGATAGGGGTTTTGGCTAATCCTCTAATGTAGAGGGAGAGCAAATTTTTATATGGTGGTTATGCACAATATTTTGATCAACGACAACATGAAAAGATTCTATCGATGGTCTATAAATTTGACCAAACTCAAAATGATATCAAGTAGCATATGTATAAGGTTTGATCATGTAATTTGACATATGGCCTTTGTAGGAAGAAAACATCATCGAGAAGTTAAAGTTATGGTTTTTGAATTTTTTTAGAATAAAATTCCCAAGCTGGCCCAAGGGTTCGTCACCCCCAGAAGGGCAAACGCTAAGGAATCAAAAATGATATTTGCTCCGAGAATGGGATTGTAGAGAACCTTAACCGAAGTTCCCCTTATGTTGCAATGAATTGTTGACGAAGGTGAACTAATCTGAATTTCTTCAGACGACAGCTCACACTCTTTCAACCATTCATGGCTCATAATGGACGTTAACCCCTTCACGGTCTCTCTAAGAAATTTATCCTCGAGAGGCACATGAGGAGAAACTGGAACTGGTGGTCTCCCTTTACAGAAGAATTTCGAGGTATTTCCATAATCTTTGAAAATATCGTCCTAGAAATTGAAGGGAGACTCCGAATTTTGAATTTCTTCATCATTCGGTGTTCCTAATTCCGGTGAGGTTTCTACAGCAAAATCTTGAGATATGCAAGGTAAAGCATTGGATTCGGCTAGAGAATTATCCTCATCGCTTGCCTTGACTACCGCCGGTAGTGATTCATGATAATCTTCGACAAAGGAGGTGTTCTCTAAGATATGACTTAGGATTTCCCTTTCTTCCGTCTGAGTCTTATGTGAAAACGAACCACCGGATGTGATGTCAAGATATAGGGCAAACTCTTTGCCAAGACCTCACCAGAAGTGCTGCAATTACACGTGGTCGGGTAGAGACAAGTCGGGGCCGGATTGGATCACAGTTAAGAACCTGGCCCAAGCTGCATCTATAGTTTCCTTCTTAGTCTGTTGAAAGCTGAGAACTTCTACACGCAGAGATATGATACGGGTTAGCGAGAAGAAAGCGAGATAGAATTTGTCTCTGAGTTCTTCCCACTCACTGTTTGCTTTCTATACGGTAAGAGTGTACCATTGCTTCGCCCTTTCGGTAAGCCAAAAGGGAAACAACTTCTACTTCAAAGTTCTTTGTGTCATGCCTAAAATTATCAGGCATGAACACAACTGTTCAAACTCTCACAGATGATAGTGTGGGTTTTCATGATCGCGCCCAGAGAAGGATTGCTCCCGAACCATGGCTATAAAGCTAGGGCGGAGTTCAAAGCCAGATGTAAGAATTGGCTCAGAAAAAGATGGTGGCTCAAAGAACTCGCCCTTAGTAGCGGATAGTCTTAGCATAGATTATTCCATAATCCAAAAGGGAAAATAAAAAGATAGAGGATGGCATAGGCCCTAGGATAAATCAGCAACCGTTCCCTGCAACGGCGCCAGAAATGCTTGTTGGTATTTCTTACAACCACAGATAAAATTCGCAAGCGCACGGAATACCGTTGTAGCACTTCACCCAGGAAGTATTTCAAGGGATATCGAATCCAAGGAACGGTAGGGATTATCAAAGAGTTAGGATCATCCAAGGACATCCAAGATTACGTAGGCTACCGTATAGAGAAGATTTATATGGTTGCGGCCCTAAGAAGCTAGTAAATTACTTTACTTTCTTTACTTATTTCGGGCGTCGGCTTACACTCGATCTGCCGAGTGACTCCGGCCTATAGCTCTACGTCATACCCGAACGTGGAGGAATACAATGGACGGACAGGGCTGTCGTCACCTGCCGCCTACCTCTCACCCGTAGAGTATGAGGCAAACAAAGGTAAAGTCTAGCCTAGACACCACATCTACGCTATCGAATATTTCTCTAGCCTCGCACAAGAGGACTCGTCTTCATCAGGGGTCTTAGTACTAGAGCACCCAAATTAATGGACGATGATCCCATAAGTAAATGCGACAAAGTAAATTACTCAAAGTAAAAGTATAACAACCATAGTAAATCACGAACACTTACTTTATTGAAGAAAGTATCCGTTGAGGTACAAGGCTGGAGGTCGGTGTGGAGATTATGGTAATCGGGTATATACATGGCAAGCTTATCCGACTGGAGGTAGGGATAGATTGCGCCTACCATATCTGTAAACCAAACATGACTTGGGTGTTACGATTACCGATAGAGATAAGGCAATCGGCCTATAGTCACGGTTTGGTAAGATTGAGGAAACCAACTTAGAATAAGATAGGGTTTCCAATCTGTAAGCCCGCCTCCCAAGACTATATAAGGGGGGTAAGGGGCGTCCCTTGAGGGATATCCAATAGGCGATAGCAGATTTCATAAGCAAGAGCTTTAGACACACGAGATCACGAGATCAATAAAGACACTCGGCGGATCGAATCCACCGAAACAGGAGTAGGGTATTACCTCACGAGAGGGCCTGAACCTGTCTAAATCTTCTTTTCCTCCTAACCCATTGTGCTTGGCGATCTTGACTGCGACCCCAGAAATTATATTGCCAAAACCAAGTTTCGACAGTTGGCGCTCAGGTAGGGGACCGCGTGTCGAGACTTCTTCAACTATCTCGCCGACAAGCGTGATGGGATCTCCTTCAGGATTCGGCGACTTCGCCGCCAACTTCTTCGACTCCTCCTCCTTCGACTCGGATTCAAACCATTCAGAAGGAAAGACCCTCTTGGCGCTGTTCGGCCTCCCCAATAGCGCTGAGATCTTCGAGGACATCCTCAAGATCAAGATGCAATCTGCTCGCTTCAACGAAGAACTTCACTCGGCACCGTTCGGATTGCCGAACACCGCCGAAATCTGCACCGATCTTCTCGCCTCCCCGACGGAGACGATCTACTCGGACGAAGACCTCTCAGTGCCGTTTGGGTTACCAAACGCCGCCGAGATCTACAGCAAACTTCTCTCCCCCGAGTCGGGGTTGACCCACTCGGAGGAGCCCGCATCCCCAAGCTCTGACTCGGACTGGAACGATCCAGACCCGGGCTACCCAGGATCAAGGGAGGTCGCCGTCATCCTCCCGTCATTCGGCTCATGCTCATCTTCGGAGCTCAATGAATACCTCAGCTCCGCCGGCTTTGACGACCTCTATGGTATCCCCTCAGATGAAGCTGATGACTCTGACTACCACAAGGACTACGAGCCGAAGTGCTTCGATGTCCTCATGGCCGAGCCGGACGAGTCCGACTCAGCCATGGCCAGGAGGCTTGCTGAAGAAGAGCGAGCCAAGATTGAGCAGGAGCGCAAGACGGCCGAAGAGGAGAAGCAACGCAGGGAAGAGGCTGACAAGAGGAAGCAGGATCTACGCGCAGCCGGACGATCCGCCTAGGAGGCCACCCTCCAAACGTGGGTTCGCAACACCAACATCTTCCAGACGCCACAGCAGAACGCTGTTGCCGCGCTCACGCTTTTGGACACCGTCATGGAGACGGCACCCGCCAATGTGACTCTGATACTTGACAAGATCAAGACCATCGTCGCAGCCACAGCCAACGGCCACCCCACCACCTCGGCACGAAGGCCGATTGAGTCCGTGGCTGAAACGCCCGACAAAAGCCGACTCCCGCCTCTAAGGTCAGGAGACTATAAGAGGCCCGAGCCAGATCGGTCGACGACAAGGCCAAGAGGCCCACCCTGCGAGTCCACGCAGAAGTACCAAGAGCAAACGATCGACTCCCGCGACAAATGACACGGACGTCCACCCGTCCACCACCGCGTCCGCCGCAACAACAGCTCCAGCTATCTGACCAGCCAGCCAAAGACCCCGCCGAGTGATCTGTGGGAAGTCCTCGATCGCCGCTACCAGGAGCGGAACCGACGCACTCGGGAAGATCGGAGGGGATCACCCGATAGCAGCGACGACGGAGTGCCGGCTTTCACTCGGGAGCTTCGCCGAGTGCACTGGCCGAGTGGTTTCAAGCCCATAGGAATTGAAAGGTACGACGGCAAAACCGACCCCGAGTCATGGCTTACCGTCTACACTCTCGCCATCCGCGCAGCAGGTGGCGACAACAAAGCAATGGCCAATTACCTTCCCGTGGCCCTCGCTAACTCAGTCAGGAACTGGCTCACGAGCCTGCCAAGAGGCTCAATCGGCTCGTAGAGCGAGCTGAGGGACCACTTCATCGCCAACTTCCAAGGTACCTTCGAGAGGCCCGGCACGCACTTCGATCTATACAATGTCATCCAGAAGCCGAACGAGCCTCTGAGTGATTACATCCGGCGCTTCTCCAAGAAGCGCAACAAGATCCCCAACATTACCGATGACATCATCATTGCCGCCTTCCAGAAGGGAGTCCGTGATGAGCTGTTAATCGGGAAGTTCGGGCGTAAGCCACCGAAGACGGTGAAACAGATGTTCGAGACGGCGAACTCCTACGCCAAATCCAACGATGCCATCAAGGCCGCCCGTCAAGACCGGCCCGACAGGAGGGAAGACAAGCAGGCGGGAGGAAGCCAGAATCCTAAGAAGGACAACGGCAACAGCAACCACCAGGGCCAAAAAGACCGCAAGCGCCGATCTGAGGACCTAGTGGCCGCAACCTCCAACACTCTACGCCACCCCCGAGTCGCCGCCTACGATGCCATCATGAACGCTCAATGCTCTCATCATCCCAACCACAAGCACGCGGCTAAGGACTGCTTCATCTACAAACAGTTCGCCGAGCAGTACGCGACACAACTCAACAAGAAGCCGACTGATGAAGCCGGTCCATCGGGCGCCAAGCAAAACAATACGGCTGAGAATGCCGAACCTTTCCAAGATCCTGTGGGGGAGCTCAATCACATCTTCGGAGGGCCGCTAGCCTATGAATCCAAGAGGAAACAAAAGCTAACCGACCGAGAGGTCAACGCGGCTCAACCCGAAGTCCCTCAGTACCTGTGATGGTCGGAAGTGGCCATCACTTTTGACCGCTCGGATCACCCTGACCGAGTGGTTCACCCGGGGCGCTATCCACTCGTCCTGGATCCCGTGGTCCGCAACATCAGGCTCAAGCACGTCCTCATCGATGGGGGCAACGCCCTCAACATCCTGTTCGCCAAGACCATGGATGAGATGCAGATCCCGAGGGCCGAACCGAAGGCAAGCTCAGCCCCTTCCACGGAGTCATCCCGGGCTATCATCTACACCACTCGGGCACATCTTCCTCCCAGTCACCTTCGGGGCTCGAGAGAACTTCCGAACGGAGAACGTTACTTTTGAGGTGGCCGACTTTGAAACAGCATACCACGCCATCATCGGAAGACCTGCGCTCGCCAAATTTATGGCGATAAGAAGAGCTGCGACATGGCCCAGTCTCGCAAGAGATTGCTTGGCCAACAAGAAGTCCGATTGGCTGCATCAACTTCGGCAGAGGGCGAAGTCCCTGCGAAGAAGATAGCCAAATCGGGATCCGGCGATGCCAAGACCAAGAAGATCTCCCTTGATCCGTCGGATCCCTCAAAACCGCCGTAATCGGCGCGAACTAGATCCCAAATAGGAAAGCGCGCTCGTCACCTTTCTCCAAAATAATAAAGATGTTTTTGCTTGGAAACCATCTGATATGCCTGGAATTCCTAGGGAGGTGATCGAGCACTCTTTGCACGTCAAAGATGACGCCAAACTGATAAACCAACGATTACGCAGATTCGTGCAGGACCGAAAAGACACTATCAAGGAAGAGCTCGCAAAGCTCTTGGCTGCCGGCTTCATCAAAGAAGTCCTTCATCTCGACCGGTTAGCCAACCCGGCCCCGGTCCGCAAGAAGACGGGGCAATGGCGCATGTGCGTTGACTATACCGACCTCAAGAAAGCTGTCCCAAAGATCCATTCGGCCGCCTCGCATTGACCAAGTCGTAGACTCAAACGGCTGCCAACTCCCGAGTTTCTTGGATTGTTACTCGGGCTATCACCAGATCAGCTTGAAAGAATCTGACTGCCTGAAGACGTCGTTCATCACGCCGTTTGGGGCCTACTGCTACATCACCATGCCTTTCGGCCCGAAGAACGCCGGCGCCACATACCAACGCATGATCCAAAGATGCTTCCAGACGCAGATCGGCAAGAACGTAGAAGCTTATGTCGATGACGTTGTCATCAAGACCAAGCAGAAAGAAGACCTGATCGCTGACCTAGAAGAAACTTTTGCAAACATCTGGGCCTTCAGAATGAAGTTGAACCCGGAGAAGTGCACTTTTGGCGTTCCATCAGGCAAACTGCTCGGCTTCATGGTGTCAGATCGCGGCATTGAAGCTAATCCAGAAAAGATCAATGCCATCTTGAGCATGAAGCCCCGAGTAACCGAAAGACGTCCGTAAGCTCACGGCTGCATGGCAGCGCTAAGCCGCTTCATCTCTCGACTCGGCGAACGAGGCATGCCCTTCTTCAGATTGTTAAAGAAGACAGACGACTTCCAGTGGACCGCGGAAGCCAACAAGGCCTTTGAAGATTTCAAAGAGTTCCTTACAACGTCGCCCATCCTGGCCTCGCCCCAGCCCCAGGAACCTCTGCTGCTGTATGTTTTAGCCACTCACCAAGCGGTTAGTACGGTCCTCGTGGTCGAGCGCGAAGAAGAAGGACAGGCTCAGAAGATTTAGAGGCCGATCTACTTTGTTAGCGAAGTGTTGGCAGGAGCCAAAATTCGCTACCCTCAGGTACAAAAATTGCTCTATGGTGTTCTAATAACCGCAAGGAAATTGGCACACTATTTTCAGGGTCACTCGGTCACCGTCGTCACTTCTTTTCCACTCGGCGATGTCATCCACAACCGGGAGGTGACCGGGCGCATCGCCAAGTGGGCTCTAGAGCTGATGCCATTGGACTTGACTTTTAAGGCGAGGACGTCCATAAAGTCACAAGCCTTGGCGGATTTCCTGGCCAAGTGGACTGAGCAACAAGAGAACGTACCTCGGGAAGACCTCCAACTCTGGACCATGCACTTCGACGGATCCAAGAGGATCATCGGCTTGGGAGCAGGAGTTGTGCTGATCTCCCCGACTGGGGAAAGGCTAAGATACGTCCTTCACCTCCACTTCTCCGCCTCACACAACGTTGCCGAGTATGAAGCCCTGCTACACGGACTGCGGCTCGCAGTTTCACTCGGGATACGTCGGCTCATCGTGAAAGGCGACTCCCAGCTGGTCGTCAACCAAGTAATGAAGGACTGGTCCTGTCTAAACGACACAATGGAGGCCTACCGACAAGAGGTCCGCAAACTTGAAGACAAGTTTGACAGGCTCGAACTCTCACATGTCTTGAGACACAACAACGAAACAGTAGACGAGTTGGCACGGTTTGGGTCCAAGCGCGAAGCTGCCCCAAAGACGTTTTTGTCGAGCACCTCCATGAGCCAACCATCACGGCAAAGACAACCTCCAACGAACAAGTGCTAAACGAAGTCGCCATGACTGATGCCGACTGGAGGACGCCGCTCATCAAATTCTTAACTCAGCGAGAGCTGCCGGAAGACCGGGATGAGGCAGAACGCGTCCGACGTCGTTGCCAAGCATACGTCATGGTTGACTCCGACTTATACAAAAGAAGCCCCTCCGGAATCCTAATGAGATGCATCGCACCCGAGGAAGGGAGGGAACTACTCCAAGACATCCACTTGGGCATATGCGAAAGCCACGCGGCAGCACGCGCTCTGGTCGGCAAAGCTTACAGACAAGGTTTCTTCTGGCTTACCGCGGTCTCCGATGCGGACAAAGTCGTACGAACCTGTGAAGGCTGCCAATTTTTCGCCCGACAGAGCCATGTCCCGGCCCAGGAGCTACAAACAATCCCACTATCCTGGGCGTTCGCGGTATGGGGCTTGGACATGGTTGGCCCCTTCAAGAAAGCTCCAGGAGGATTCACACACCTCTTCGTCGCAATCGACAAGTTCTCCAAGTGGATTGAAGCCAAGCCGGTCACCACAATTACTGCTGACAAGGCGCGGGATTTCTTCCTCAACATCGTGCACCGCTTCGACGTCCCAAACAGAATCATAACTGACAACGGGACTCAATTCACGGGAGGCATCTTCAAGGAATTCTGCGAAGACTTCGGAATCAAGATTTGCTATGCGTCAGTCGCCCATCCCAAGAGCAATGGACAAGTCGAACGGGCCAACGGCATGGTCCTTCAAGGCATCAAGGCCCGCGTGTTCGATCGTCTGAACCCTTACGCATGCAAGTGGGTCCAAGAGCTTCCCTTGGTCCTATGGTCTCTGCGGACCACACCTAGTCGGGCTACCGTCCAAACTCCCTTCTTTTTGGTCTACGACGCAGAAGCCATGTTGCCAAACGAGATGGAGTATGAATCCCTCCGAGTCCGCAGCTTCAACGATGAACGCTACGACCCCGACCGAGTGGACGACCTCACCCGGCTGGAAGAGGCCCGAGAGGCAGCCCTCATCCAGTCGGCCAAATATCTTCAAGGGCTCAGACGATACCACAGTCGCAACGTTCGAGCACGAGCTTTCATCGTTGGCGACCTGGTTCTACGCAAGATTCAGACCACCAAGGACCGTCATAAGTTATCCCCCTTATGGGAAGGACCATACATAATCGCTGAGGTGACTCGGCCCGGTGTATACCGACTAAAGCGTGAAGACGGATCTATGGTGGAGAACTCCTGGAACATCGAACATCTTCGACGATTCTATGCTTAATTTGACTAAGGTTTCATGTTTTCCTTGACTGCCAACCTCAAGCAAGATGACTTCTTGAGTTAGCAGTCGGGGGCTGTACATATGTCAATAAAGCTTAAGTTTTCCTCATCAACTTCTGTGCATGATTTGGTTTATCATTATTTAATGTTCCTTGATTCGAGTTCACTGTTTAAGGACTGAGAGTTTTCTGACGACCTAATCGAGCCTAGGCTTGGTGACAGTGAGACGAAAATTACTTAAGAAATTTCACACAAAAACTCGGATCAAGGCATTAACATAAATAAACTAAATATATCACAAAGTCTGCATCGAGCATCACAATCATACGATATTTACAAGCCAATGTTCAAAAGACAAATTAAATCCGGAAGTTATTCACTACATCGACGAAAATCTTCTTCACCGACTCCTGCGCCTCACTCAGCATGTCCAAGGCCTGCTCATCCGTGGTCCCGTCAGCAAAGCCCTCTCCGACCGAGTGGATATCCACTCGGGGTAAAGAGACTTGGTCTGCAAGAGCGACCAGCCCCCATGTTGGCGGCTTCGGTGATGTTCGCGAGATATTGGTCGGGGCCCTCCGCGCTTGTCAAAAATCTCTAATGGCTCTAGCGAACGGCCCCGACCCCTTGGTGAAACAAGGACAGCAAGATTGGCGCAGCCGCATTGGCGACCTCTTCCGGACCTCTCCATTGGTTTGACCCGCTCGAGCAAGACGTCGTATTGAGCTCGGGTCTTAACCTTGTAAGCTGCCAAAAGAATCTAATCATGCAAAGCACTCAGAAATAAAGCAACACAAAGAATGTTACTTCGAAGAGGCTTACCTTCAAACTCGGCCTCCAGTTCGGCCTTGTCGAGGCTGACTGCCTCCAGCTGGACTTGGAGCGAGTGGACCTCCGACGAATTTTCTACAAGCAAAGAAGATCATCAGCAACCGGGGTCAACAGGAGAATCATAAAGAAACTCGGAGAGATGGGCTCACTCCCGACTGATCCTCGGAGGTCGAGGTTCTCCTCCCGAAGCTCCGCGATTTCCCTCCTCAGAGCCGCCTCCTTCGACGCGGCTTCCTCTTGAGTGGTCTTCAGCTTTCGCCGGACGTCCTCTAAAGAGCTCAGGTGAGGAACCAGCTTCTCCAGCACCTCGGACTTCGCCATGGAATGGTAGTACTCCTTCTGCGTGCGAAATCCGAAGAGTGACCGACTGGAAAAAGATGATAACACAATAAGAGAAAAAGACTAAGGCTTACGTTGAGTAGCCGAGTCGCTTCGTTTAAGCTTTCGACAAGGGCATCCCTTTCTTCCCTCTCAGCTTGCCTGTCCAAGACGATGCCCTGCCTCTGGCCTTCCGAGTCCCGCCACTCGATCTTGATCGGGGGAACCCAGGTTTCAGAAGACTGTAACCTGGGGATTTCCTCCACTGTGGCTGGCAGATAGGAAGAACGAATGAAGACATGAAAGATTCAAACTAAAGAGCAAAGACAAGACTCGATTCAAGACTCACCGGCTTCGTGGCTGCGCTCTTGGGTGGAACAGCCCAGCTGGCCTCCTTCCTCGGCTTCTCGCCGGCGATCCTCGGTCGGGGCTGACCGAGCCGTAGCCGAGGTTTCCCAGTGTCGGCGGCTTCCGGTCGGGACGTCCCCCGGCGGTCGGGGCTCCTTCCTTGGGGCATCCTTCTTCGGAGGTGAAGGTTTTTTGCCCGGAGCGCTCTCGCTCGGATGCGGGCTCCGAGGCTTCGGCTCCGCAGGCTTGGGCGCCACGGGAGCAGCGGCGGGAGTCGGCCCCTCACCCTTCCCGGCAGGATCTATGTCCTGGGGCCTCCTGCAATAACAAATACAGCTGGGGTGAAGACAAAGAAAGTTTTCAACGAAAAAAGTTCGGACTTCAGTCATAAAGCATACCTGGACGACTGGCGGATCTTCAGCGCCGCCTTCGGCGATGGCCTTGGAGGAGGAGTCTCGACTGGAGGAGCCGGGACGTCATCGTCCGAGTCATCAATGATGAGCCTCCTTTTGCTCGCCCGCTTGTTGGCATCCTCACTCGGGGCCGCCCTCTTTCCGACTGGGTCACTTTGAATCTTTATGCCGCCAGTTGGCTTCTTGGCGGGGCGATGCGGCACGTCATCGTGAGGCACCTTGTACGGTTTTGAGACGACAGAACCATTTTCCTGCAAGAGAAGTTCCAACAACACTAAGAGACAAGATATCAAGGTTGCAAGACATTATGAAGCAGTCAGTCGGCTTACCGGAGGAGGAGGCCGATGGATGTTAAAGGGAAGAACCGGCAGAATGAGGGCGCGCTCGACTGCAATTCCAGTCGAGAAGATCTTGTACATCCGGATCTTCAGGATCTCGTAACTGAGTGGATCTTGATCTTCCCGATTGGGGTCCTTCCCGCCTTCGTATTCGAAGGCTGGCTTCGACCGCTCTTTAATTGGAGCCAGTCGGCACCTGATGAAGTGCCGAGTGATCTGCTCGCCGCGAAGACCCTTCTGCTTCATCGCCAGGATCTTCGCGAGCAGTTTGTTGGCCTCGTCCCAATCTTGAGCCACTGGAATAGTGCTCCAAGTTTGCCTGGGGACAGGGGGAAGGCCGACGAAGGCTGGCAGGCTGGGTTCAAGGTTGCTGATATAGAACCAGCCCGCGTGCCATCCCTTATTGGAAGATTTTAAGGGAAGAGAAAAGTACTCCTTGCGGAGAGATCCGCGGAGTTGGAAACCCGCCCCACCAACGACGCATTGGTGGTCCTTATTCGGATGCGGTTTGAGGTAAAACATGCGGCGGAAGAGTTGGAAGGGGGGGAGGATGCCAAGGAATGCTTCACATACATGAATGAAAAGAGCAATGTGAAGCATGGAGTTGGGGTTCAGATGGTAGAGCTGGAGATCATAGTAATCTAAAAGCCCCCGGAAGAACTCGAAGGTGGGAAGACTGAACCCGCAACAGAAAAAAGAAGTGAATACAACGAGCTCACCGGTGTTCGGGGAATGAAAATCCTCACCCGCCGCCGGGCGCCAGCCCACGATCTCCTTAGGAGGAAGCACTCTGTGCTTCACCATCTCCTTGAGGGTTGATTCCCTCACATCCGATGTGGCCCATTGGTCAAAGGGGATTCTCTTTTCCTCCGCCATGAGTGTGGTTTGGATGGGAAGTGGATCTGGTCGGAAAGAATGGGGATTTTGACAAGGGATCTTGGGAGATTGGCTGCGGAAGCTGGTTGTGGCAAGAAGCAAGCTCCTGGATGGATGGATTTGGGAGCGCGCGAGTCGAGGGTTCTTCGCAGGGAACTGGTGAACAGTGCTGCGAAAAGAGGAATCTTTTGGAAGACGAAGAGGCGGGGATGACTTCGAGGCTTTATAGAAAGATTTGAGGGTTGCGCTAGGTTTTCTCGTAATTGGGCCGAGCCCATGAGAGAATCTGTGGCCCAGTTAAGGTGTGGCCCGACGCGTGTCCTTAGGCACTTAAGCGGATGAGCTTAAGCAGATTTGCTTTGGCAATATGCGCGTGTCCGAATGCCCTATACCTTTGGAAATCCTTTCATACCGCGGTTTGCTTGACTTCATGAGAAGCTGGCACGATGCAATTTCAGAGGTGATCAACAGCTAAGCTTTTTATAGCTGCCTTGATGACAAGGGCTGTTTGGTTTTTTAGCATTTGACTAAGTGATTATGTCAATGTTATTTTCCCACCTTGGTGAAGATCTTTATAGATTAAGACCAGTATTATGGCGAGAGCTATTTAATAACTTGGTCATATTTTTCATACGATTGAAAGAGCTCGTTTTCCCATAAGGGACGGTTAAAATATTTGTTCCGGGATGACTCGGGCAGATCCACTCGGATAAGCATGAGCTTGCCGAGTGCTTTTCACCCACGAGGATTGGTTGGGTTATTTGTTCTGAGAAGACTCGGGCAAATTCACTCGGATGAGCACAAGCTTGCCGAGCAATGAGGTTGTTTTAGCTTGAGCTAAGCATCTGCATGAGAATGATTTTTTATAGTTCTTGACTATATGCTTAGTCTGTTTTTGACTAACCACATAGTTGGGGGCTACACCTAATTAGGTGCATCAGGAGATGCACCTAGATATTTATTTTTGAGAATTTTTTTTCCAGCCCTTCACAGTCTTTGGAGCCACTCGGGAAGATTCAGGTAGAGATGATGGAATCACCCGGCGCCAAAAGCACTCGGTCAAAGAGATTTTTGGTCGTGTACTATTTTGGTTTGAAGCTGAGCTGTCTCGTCGACTGAAAAGGACTTGGGGGCTACTGTGGAGATTATGATAATCGGGTATATACATGGCAAGCTTATCCGACTGAAGGTAGGGATAGATTGCGCCTGCCATATCTGTAAACCAAACATGACTTGGGTGTTACGATTGCCGATAGAGATAAGGCAATCGGCCTATAGTCACGGTTTGGTAAGATTGAGGAAACCAACTTAGAATAAGATAGGGTTTCCAATCTGTAAGCCCGCCTCCCAAGACTATATAAGGGGGGTAAGGGGCGTCCCTTGAGGGATATCCAATAGGCGATAGCAGATTTCATAAGCAAGAGCTTTAGACACACGAGATCACGAGATCAATAAAGACACTCGGCGGATCGAATCCACCGAAACAGGAGTAGGGTATTACCTCACGAGAGGGCCTGAACCTGTCTAAATCTTCTTTTCCTCCTAACCCATTGTGCTTGGCGATCTTGACTGCGACCCCAGAAATTATATTGCCGAAACCAAGTTTCGACAGTCGGTGTCGGGACTCCCGGCACTCCTTCGAACTACCCCTCAGAGATAACTCTGACATTTGGGGCACTCCTTTCGGAGCTTCCCCTCACTCTCTAACCTATTTTTCTAAGTACTAGAGACCTAGCACTAAACCTTTGGAGTGAAGCTTTATTCTTCTTGGTAGTGTGTCTTGAAGTGAATGAGTGCCCTCGTTAAATAGGTGGTTAAGGCGGTCTGATGGCGGTTAGTAACCTCCAAACCCTCCTAACCGTCATTGGGGACAAATAGGGAGTTGACACGTGAAAGTTTGGGATGAACGACCACCAGAGTGGTTCGGCCGAACCCTGGTCTGGGCTGTCTCCCACCGACTTTCTTGTGTCACTGCTTGGTGCGCCCCTAAGGCGGTTGCCGGGTGTTTGGTACCATTTTAAGTCGGTTTCACCTTACTTGTGGGCCCTCCGATCCTCAGGAAGCTGATGTGGCGATCGTCGATTGGTTGGAATTATATTTCTTCGCCACAAAAGCACACTTCTGCTTCATTTAGACACATTATTCACCTGCATACAAATAATCACCAACACTCGTGGAAAGAGTTAATAAATAATCCTAGCACTATGTTGATGTGCATAGTTTGTTCCATTTATGCATGGATTGACGGTCATATATTAGTCGTTAAGGACCTTCAACAGTGGTCACCGCACTAACATCCTCTAGGGAAGATTCAGGTTGCCCCGGAATCTTCCCCGATTCAGATGAAGGGATAGCAGTAGTGAATTGAGCTAATTGGGTTTCTATCATTTTATTAAAACTGAACAAGGTTTTATGTCGGCCGACGAGCTCGAAGAAGTTGATATAGGTCCAGTAGATAGGCCTAGGCCGACATACATTAGTTAAAACTTGTCTCCTCATTTTAGAACCAAGCTGATTGATTTATTAAAGGAATATAAAGATTGTTTTGTTTGGGAATATTTTGAGATGCCAGGTCTTAGCCGATCGATTGTGGAACATCGGCTCCCTATTAAACCAGGATATCGGCAATACAAACAGCCTCCCAGGAGGTTTAAAGCCGATATGTATGATGCGATTAAGGCCAAAATTACTCAGCTGTATGATGCGGGTTTTATTCAGCCGTGCCGATACGCCAAGTGGGTGTCGAACATAGTCCCAGTAATCAAGAAGAACGGCAAGCTTAGGGTGTGCATCGATTTTCGTGCCTTGAACAAAGCCACCCCCAAGGACGAGTACCCCATGCCGATTGCCGATTTATTGGTCGATGCTGCTTCAGGCCATAAAATCATAAGTTTTATGGATGACAATGCTAGATATGATCATATTTTTATGGCTGAAGAAGACATTCATAAGACTGCTTTCAGGTGTCCTGGTGCAATCAGCCTATATGAATGGGTTGTCATGACATTCGGCTTGAAAAATGCTGGGGCCACTTATCAGAGAGCCATGAACTATATTTTTCACGATTTAATTGGCCTCTCAGTAGAAATCTACATTGATGATGTGGTTGTCAAATCAAAAGAAGTTGAAGACCAAATAGCTTATTTAAGGAAAGTATTGGAAAGAATGAGGAAATATGGCTTGAAGATGAATCCTACCAAATGCGCTTTTGGTGTATTGGCTGGGCAATTTCTTGGTTTTTTTGTTCATGAGAGGGGATTAAGGTGACACAAAGAAGTGTTAATGCAATTAAGAGTATTCAAACCTCCACAGGACAAGAAGGAGCTACAATCTCTGATCGGCAAGGTAAATTTCATCAAGCGTTTTATTGCTAATTTATCTCAAAAGATGGAACTGTTCACGCCTTTGCTAAGGCTAAAAGCCGATCAAGAGTTTACTTGGGGGCAGAGCAGCAGAAAGCTTTGGACAACATCAAGGATTATTTAAGCTCCCCTTCAGTATTGATCCCTCCACATAAGCGAGTACCTTTTATGTTGTACTTGTCAGCCGATGAAAAATCAATCAGCTCAGTTTTAATCTAGGAGTTTGAAGGCAAGGAAAGAACAATATTCTATATTAGCAGAAGACTTTTGGATTCAAAAACAAGGTACTCTCTTGTGGAAAAGTTGTGCTTGTGCTTATATTTCTCTTATACAAAGTTGAGGCATTATTTATTATCCAATGAGTGCACCATGATTTGCAAACCAACGTAGTCAAGTACATGCTATCGGACCCAGTTATGAAAGGGCGAGTTGGGAAGTGAATTTTTGCCTTGACGGAATTTGACCTAAGGTATCAGGCACCCAAGGCAGTCAAGGGACAAACTATAGCCGATTTCATCGTTGAACACCGAGATAATTTGATCGGCTCAGTTGACATACTGCCTGGGACATTGTTTTTTTATGGATCAGTCTGTACTCACGGCTGTGGCATAAGCTTGGTTATCATATCACCCAGGGGGCAAGTTTTGAATTTGCTTAGACTATTGGGCTTTACGCTGCAAACAATCAAGCTGAATATGAAACAATCCTCAAGGGTTTACAACTTTTGAAAGAGGTTGAAGCCGATGCTGTGGAGATCATGGGCAACTCCTTATTGGTCATCAGCCAGTTAGCGGGGGAATACGAATGCAAGAACGACACGTTGATGATCTACAATCAAAAGTGTCGAGCATTGATGGATGGTTTTCGGCTAGTAACGTTCAAACATATCCCTCGAGAGCAGAATGCTGAGGCAAACGATTTGGCTTAAGGGGCATCAGGCTACAAGCCAATGACCAAAGATGTGGGAGTTGAGGTTGCAACGATCACAGCCGATGATTGGAGGTATGACGTTTCTAATTATTTGCAGAATCCTTCCCACTCGCTTCGAGAAGTTGCGTTACAAGGCTTTGAGATATGTTTTGCTCGACGATGACATCTATTATAGGACGATTGATGGAGTGCTACTCAAATTTTTGAGTGTCGATCAAGCAAAAGTTGTAATGGGAGAAGCACATGAAGGCATTTGTGGTACTCATCAATTGGCTCACAAGATAAAATGGTTGCTTCGAAGAGCTGGGTATTTTTGGTCGATGATGCTGGAAGATTGTTTCAAATATTACGAGGGATGCCAAGATTGTCAGTAATTTGGAGCGATCCAACGAGCACCAGCATCGGCTATGAACCCTATTATCAAGCCTTGGTCGTTCCGAGGATAGGGAATTGATATGATTGGCCAGACTAATCAACCCTCGAGTAAAGGACACAAGTTCATATTGGTGGCAACCGATTATTTTACAAAGTGGGTGGAAGAAATTCCCTTGAAAAAAGTTGATTCTGGAGATGCAATCGAGCTTGTCAAAGAATATATTATTTACCGATTTGGCGTCCCTCAGACAATTACAACCGATCAGGGATCTATGTTTGTCTCAGATGAGTTTGTCCAATTTGCAGAAAGCATGAGGATTAAGTTGTTAAATTCTTCACCATATTATGCACAAGCTAATGGACAGGCAGAAGCATCCAACAAAAGTTTGATCAAACTGATAAAGAGGAAGATCTTTGAATATCCAAAGTAGTGGCACAACCGATTAGCAGAATCATTGTGGTCTTATCGGATGGCTTGTCATGGATCAATCCAAGTACCTCCTTACAAATTGGTATATGGGCATGAAGCTGTGCTTCCATGGGAAAGTGTCATCGGCTCAAGGAGGATTCAATTGCAAGACGAGTTGACAACCGATGACTATCACAACCTAATGATGGATGAATTAGAAGACTTGGTTTTATCCAGAATGCACGCTTTGGAAAAGGTGACCAGGGACAAAGAAAGGGTTGTTGTCATTATAACAAGAAAGTTGTGCCCAAATCATTTTTAGAAGGCGAGTTAATCTAGAAGTTAATTTTGCCGATTGGTACAAGAGATAATAAATTCGGCAAGTGGTCACCTAACTGGGAAGGGCCCTTCAAGATCCACAAATGCGTTTCCATGGGAGCCTACATGCTAGAAGGATTGGATGGACAGGTGTTTGGAAGGGCTCTGAATGGAAAATATTTGAAGAAATATTATCCTAGTATATGGATCAACTCCTCATTCAGCTGTATTGAGCTGATACATGGTAGCCGATGTGGTTACATCACCTTTAGATGGCCGATATAAATTATATCGCCCTTAGTCATTTCATTATTATCATAATTAGTTGTGTGCTGCCAATGTATGATGGCCGATATAAGTTATATCGCCCTTAGTCATTTAATCCTTACAATAATCGGTCATGATTTAACCCATACATTGTGGCCGATTTCGTGTGTTGACCTCGAGCCATCATTTTGTCAATGATGAAGTCAGCATTGAAAAAATTGGGGGCATATACATATACAAAGTCAGAATCAAGTGGACTTCAAAATTATTGTGGACTTTGAAAATTTTTCAAGACAATGCAGATTCCAGATATCGATAGAATATATTACATGATCTGAAATTAAAGTTTGCCGATTACAGAAGAATATATTACAAGTGTTGTGAAGTCATAGAAGAGCTAGCCCTGTTACAGAAATCGGCTTAGTTGTCGGTTAGGTCATTGATGACCGATATCGCCCTTTGCTTGATTTGCTCAATGTTCTCTATTGTCTTAGCATTGGCTGCATCAGTGCCTGGAACCGATTTCAATGATTTCCTCAAACCTCCCAAGTATTGTATTGAAGATGTTAGCTTTGCCTTCTGTTCCTCAGTGGTCTTTGGGAGGTCGGCTAGTTTTTGCTCTTCAGAAGCCAGCTCAGCATTGCATTTCTCCAACTCGGCAGTAAGTTCAGCCTGATGTTGCTTCAGCCGATTGATGTTGGATTGGATGGCCGATGGCCTAGCAGTTAGTTCGTCTAACTTGGCTTTTTTAGCGATGACGCCTTGCCGATTGGTCTCAATCATGACTTCAAGGCCAATATTCTCCTGTCTAGCGGCCATCCTTTGTCGTGCTTTTTTTAGTTTGTGCCGATGCAGGTCAAGGTGTGCCGCTTGGGGGATCATATCAACCACGTCGTCAGGGAGCTTGTTCTCAATTTCTTCAAATCTGGCCTTGATCGATCCACACTCGGTGACCAAGTAATCTATTGAGCTGTCCAACCGACGGGCGATGTCCAGAAGTTTTTCTTTAAGTTATCAGCTATAGGAGCTTGGGCCTGGCTAGTGGTCTCTTCTTCTTCGCCAATGAACTCCCTTATGTCGAAGGAGAACAAAGCCTGCGAGACATGATTCACGATTGTTTAAGTATCAAGGGAATTAAATAGCCGATTTTCTCTTAAGGAGATTTTTTACCTTAACTGCGGGAGTCGGTGCTGATTCTTCTTCTTCGACGTGATGGCTACCCCTAGCCGATGAAGTGCGCTCGCTTGATACATGGGGCAGCCGATGGAGAACGAGGGGGCTACATAAACAAGTGTTAGTTGAAATCGGCAAGCCAACAAAAAGAGAAGAGATAGAGTTTCGAGTTTACTGGTGAAGCAGGGCGTGGTTGTCGATGAGCTAGTCTTTTGTGTTGCAAGCAGAGAGTTTTGGTTAAGAACAAAGAGACTTCAAGAAAATTTAAATTGCCAAAACTTCAAGAAAGGAAAGATGCGTATTGGTTGAGGGCGAGCAGGACGCTGGGGAGGAGATGGTGTTTATTGAGCTTGATCATCAGCCGATGGTGCTTGTGCATACTTGCTTGAGTGGCTGGATTCAGCTGCAGCTTCCTCAATGGCTTGATTGATTTCTTCCTCCATGATTTCTTGATCTAGGGCCTCTTCCAAGCTTGAATCTAAGGAAGGCAAATCATCGGCTGGTGGAGCAGTCTTCTGTTTCTTTTGTTTGCTTTTGGGGGTAGCCGATGGTTTTGGCCTCTTCTTCCTCGACAGTGCCTCGCGGGTTTGGTCGTGCAAAAGTGTTGTTACCTTCGACGCGTTGAAACCGACGATAGCTGGAGCAAGTCCTCCACTTGGAATTCGCCCTGTGGCATAGTGGATCTCAACCCCTGAGTTGCTCTCATAAGGGGGAGAAGAATCAGTTGTCTACAAAGAAAGAAGACATTGTTTAAATATTAAGCAGATGATAGCCGATAGCTTTAAAAATTGACAAAGGGGAGAAGTACTCACATCAGGAATTGACTCTGGAAGGAGCGTAGTCAAGTACATGGAAGATGGCTGATGGAAGATGTGCTTTTTTAATTCGACACACCATATGTCAAAGGCTGAACTCCTCTTTAAGGCCAACTCCAGAGTGCCTATGCTGCCAAGAAGGGGGGGCCCTTTATGTTCATCAGCCGATCCATCATTAGTCTTAAAGTAATCTCACCCCTTGTCTCGATTTTGTCTATGAAATACAGGCCAATCGGCAATTGTCCTAATCCAATTTGTCTGGCGGCCGATGTTGGGTGATAGAATTCGTAGGACTTGGGGTGGATGTCGATTGGTAAGATGCAAGGACTGATGGCAGTGGTGAGAATTTCCCTTGGTTTTTCGAATTCTTCGGAATTGATCTCATCATGGTTGAAGTCTGAGGGAATTTCAAACTCTGGGCAGCCTGAATAGAAGAACCAACTCCGATTGCTCTTTGCAAATCCATCATAAAACAAAGTGAACCAATCGGCTAGGAGTTGGCTCGACAACTTGGACCCAGGGTGTACAGAAGTGGCTTCTCCAAAAGACATACACCTACGTGTAGTCACTTCTTCGCCGTCGTCATTCATGATCGGTTCTACCCTTGGGAATTCGGCATCAGACAGATTGGGTCGACCAACAATCCTTTGTGTCAGGAGGACTAACCATAGCTGCAAAAACCACCAAGGTCCTCCGGTTCCGATGGTTGAGTTGGCGGCAATCTTAGCCAATGCTTGGTTCAGTGTTTGGTACAGATAGCCCAATAGAAATTTTCCTAAGGGGATTTGTTCCTTGGATGCTAGGGCTTCGGCTATGAGCTGCCAGTTAGCTGTGGGGCCGTAGCTAGATCCACAAAAGACATACTTCTCTAGCCACATCATCAAGAATGCAGTGTGTTCTCTGGGGCTAACCGATCCAGTGCCCATGTTCTAGGTAATGTAGTCGTTCCAACCCCCAACGGCTCTTGTTTTGAAGGAATATTGGCACTTGCCGTCCAGTCGGTTAGGGTTAGCCGATGACATGATATCTAGCCCAGTTATCATGACTATATCGATTAAAGTTGGGGTCATGGGCCCTTGCTGGAAAAGGAAGACATTGAATGTATTGTTCCAAAAAATATGTGGCAGCTGACATAAGGGGTTCATCCTTTGGCTGATCGGCTATGGTAAGAGCTAAGCACTGAGCTATGCCTACTTTCTCCCAATGGGTTTGCTTGCAGGCAACCATCCTTTGGTACCAAGTCGGCCAAGATTTGTCCGTTGAGCGCCAAGACTTGAAAGTTTCGTTCCAATGTGTTGTGCTAGGGTTTGAAATCCTATAGGGCATCCGATTGGTTTCGGCATTGATAACTTCGGTGGGATCTATATTGCCGATAGGCCCTAGAAAGTAACTCTCGTTGTTAAGCAAACTGGGGACAACGATTTGGTGAGCAAGATGCTACAATGAGAAGGGGGAACAAAACAAGTTTCAGAAGCCAAGAACACAAATCTATGGCTATGAGCAGAACAGAAAAGGGATTCAGTCGATAAGACTTAATTTGGCGAACTTGGCTGATGGGGCGTCGGAGGGAGCAGATGAGGATGCCATTGAAGGAGATGACCTCGTCGTCGGAAAGGAAGATCGCCGCAAGCCTGTTGGGAGCTCTGAGGAGATCGCCGGAGAGGTTTCGGGGATTTTCTGGTTGAAGGTGTTGAGTGTGCAATTGACGGCGTGAGTTTTTTCGATGCATTTGGGCGTTATTTAAAGAAGCATGGTAACGGCCGAAACGGAAATGCTCTAGGTTTTCTCGGAGGATTTGATCGCACAAAATCCGCAACATTAACAATATTGCGGACTTGGGGGCATGTGTTGACGACCAAATTTGGCAATCTAATCCCCGACTTTGAAGCTACAATTGGAGCAGAGTTGAAGGAACGCGCGATTCTCAGAAACAGAGCGCATATCGGCTGAGTTCGAATCGGCTGAGACCGAGTCGGATGAGGATATCCGGCATAGCCGATTTCGTCTAGGATAACAGAGATGACTGATTCCGAAGGAAGGGCATGAAGATCATTATTGGATTCAATTTCTAGTACTTCAGAGATATTGCCATCTACGAATAAAGTCCTAAAAAGGCAATTGTATCGTTAAGTTAGGATATTTTGTATAGTTTCTTTATAGATAATGCCGGTTCAGACATATCTATAATTCGATTTGTAATAGAGATAGAAATCGTGTCTGTCGCGGACTCGTTGTGTATTTGGGTATAAATATGACCAAAGACCATGTAATTAGTATCAATCACACAATCAATACAATTTCGGCGCATCGCCACCTTTTTCCTTTAATAGTTTTGATGAATTCTTGCTTCTAGTTGGGCTGCACCGTTTGATCTCCAGCGAAAAGGTAATTCTTGTCACAGCGGTTTGCGTTATTGGGATTAGTGCTTCCATCATCATGGCACTCTAATCTTGTCTTCGTAACCTGCATAGTTGTCATATATGCTATATAATTTAGATCGATTTTGTGGTCTAAACCCTAATCAGCTCGCATCAATTGCTAGTTGATAGCCGATAGGTTTAGATTTCAATGTTAATCTAGATTATATAGTATATCTATCATCTTGAAAGGTGTTCATAGATTTGTATAGATCCTATGTTTCTTTTAGTACTTAATGTTGCATCGGTTAGGTTCAATCTATTAAGTCGTCTTCAAAATCATAACAGATCTATCTTGTTCTATTATCATTATTGGAGATAGTATCGGAGTTTCAGCCGATCTTATTTGTTTTAACTGTCTTGTATGTTTTATATTTACTTGATATGTTAAAGTTGCCCTTTATATTAAGATATCTCTATGATTAAATATATTAAGCTTGTAATCGATCTATTAAGTCATCTTAGTATATGATCGATCCCTATTTAATATATTTAGCTAGTAGTGATATCTTAGTATAAAGCGGTATCGGAGTATTAGCCGATACACATTAAATCTATGACATCGGCTATGATTGAAATATATACATAATCTGCATATTGGAGCACTTTTAGATTTAAGTGGTTTATACTGTCTCAGTACACTACCGATCTATCCCAACCACTTAGTGTAAATGTGTTTTGATATCTATATTATATATTATGAACATCTTCAGCCGATCGATTAGGTTTAATTATCTCAGCCGATTCAGTGTACACTGCATCGGCTTAACCCTAGACAATACGTCATCAGCCACCAGCCGATCGGCTATCCTTTGCAAGCTAATACTTTCTGTTGTTTCTTGTTGATTGCAGAATCAAATCAACTGGCACGCCTACGAACCTTGAATCAATAACTTGGACCTACACTAGAGTTAAGTATATCTCTCAGGCCAGTGCGTGAGAAATTTTCTCATCAACAATAGGTTACACAAACAATTATGTTCATGGTTAGTTACCCAGTTCTATGCTCCTAGGACTACGGGAGTACTGCCTCCACTAGCCCGGCCTGCCACCAAAGGCGATTTCTTACCATCCGCCATATGCCATACCCAAACGTGGAGGATTACAAACGACGGACATGACTGTCACCACCTGCTACCTACCTCTACAACCCGTGGGATATTACCATAACCGATGTCTATGGAACAAACTAAGCACCACGCCTACATTGCCACAGATACTCTTGCCTCATAGAACATATTAATGACTAAGGCAAGAGCACATCTACATCCAAAATGCACATTGGACCGTTACCGTGGCAATAGAGTTACTCATCTAGCCATGTTATAATTATCATATAAACTATAGATGGGACATATATCTAAGCAAGTAGAATATGAACCAAACTCAAGTATGTGAGAAGATAAATATATTATATTGATCAAAGTCATACAGAGTAAGAAAGATACAAAAGACATACCTGACTCTCCGAAGACAACTCGAAACCGAGTAAAAGTTCTAAACTAACTCCTAACTCCACTAGCCTATAGACTAAGTATGAAATGTAGAAACTAATTCTTGTGGTGTGTGTTTAAAGTGAAGTGAAGTTCCCCTTTTATAACCTTCAAATGACGGTTGTAGAGTCGGTTTGTAACCGCCAAACTTGCACGACCGTCATTGGGGCTTCATCTGGACCATCCACGTGGAAGGTGCGGATGGACTGGAGCTGAGGGTGGTTTGGCCGAACCCTGGTTCGGCCGAACCCTTAACTCCTCCAATCCCTACCGACTTTCTCCAGTGGTTTACAGGTGGGCCCTTATGGCGATTGAGGATGGTTTGGTCCCACTTTAGGTCAGTTTCATCTGACTTGTGGGCCCTCCAATCCGTGGGATGCTGCCGTGGCGAGCATCGATTGGTCAGAGTTGTGTTTCTTTGCCACGCAAGCGTGCTTTCACTTCATTTATTCATATAACTTCCTGCATTCAAATATTCTCCAAGGACATCTGGAAATTTATTAATTATAAACCTATATGCGTGTAAGAGATGCTAATTCTATTTTATTCTCGAGGTCTGTGACGGTCGGAATTGGTACTTTACGATCGTCAACAGTCACTTCATCTTCCATGCCAAAAATTCCCCATCACGCTCCTGTGTTTCGCCCAAAAAACCCCTCGGCGCCAATAACTAGGGTTAGGGCTTGGGGTGTCTTTGCCTTAGATCCGTAGCTCTCCGCTGCATTTGCCCACTGCATCTCTCTCCCAGCACAAATCCCCTAGTACACCACGTCTCAATCCTTAGCAATGGCTGCTTCAAGTCAAAAGGAAACAGAGACTCTGTTTGGGGAATGGGCACAGTCCAAGGTCATTGAAGCTCGGATGAAGGATATGGTGAAGGACAACATTCTTTCATCCAAAGAAATCATCGGCTAGCATCCAGCCTATGGTGAGGATTTTCCAACTCCAAACTCTGGCGAGATAGTTGTTTTTGAGCCTTTCTTTCATCGAGGATTTGTCTTCCTTCTAGTTTTTTCCGAGGCTTATTAGAGTTTTATAACATCAATCTTCATCATCTTATCCCCAATTAAATCCTCAGAATTGCCATTTTTATTCATCTCTGTGAGGCTTTTCTTGGGATTTTTTCCTCATTTCAATCTCTTTTGCCGATGGTTCTTCGTAAAGCCACAGCCTTGCAAGGAAAAACCATGTGTAGTAGGGGTGCTAGATTCCAATTGCACAACGACTTAAAAACCAGTGCCTCGATCTTCCTTTGAAAACCTCTAACAAGGGTTGGCATGCCTAGTGGTTTTACTGCTCAAATCCATCCCTTTCTCTTCACGAGATCGTTGGGCATGCCCCTATCCCGCGGGTCCTCCTGGAATTCTCTCCCCTATGATACAAAGATGGTTGAAGTAAATATGTTGATAGCCAGATTCACACCTCTAAAAGAGTTGGGACTGACTAGGGTCTGGATCACTTGGAACTTTATAAAATCTAGGCTTCAACCCATTAAAGACCGAGTGCCTACCTTCGAGTTTGCTAGAGTTGAAGATCCAACCAATTAAAGATGCTTCTTATAATGTAACTTGTTGGCCACTGTGCTAGAAGTGGGCCATGTCCCGTGTACTGGTGGAGTGGAGTAGAGTGTCCGACAAAAGTAACATGCTCACAGAATGGGTTATGGTCTATCGTCTCGGCTTTAATTCGCCCAATGAAACTTTCTGCACTTTTTACTAAGTTTGTTATGTGGGTTGGGCTGGATGTGGTTGGTCGCTGTGAACTACCCTTGCAAATCTGCCACAAAATCCCAACAAAAAGATCAAACACATATACTCAAAAGCCTGAGACCCTCATATTTTTGAGATTTGCTATACATCACTGGACTAAAATTTTGTGTTTTCACTTGAATTCGATTCCATTGGATCTCAACTTCCCGGTTGGTGATACCTTTCAGGCCTACTTAATATTACGGTTGATTATTGTTCAGATCCAAGGACAAGGAGGCAAGGAGCTTCTAGTTTTGGTGATACTTAACTGTTTGCCACTATTAATATTGGCCGCTCCTCAAATACCATTTGTACGTTTGTTATTACACAATTTTTATCGAAGAGAGAATTTGTTTGTAACAATTTTCCACTTTCACTGATTTGGAGTGCCATGTATGTGTGCCAATGTGGAGTACACAAAAAGTCCTTTTTGCCACCCATCATCTTCTTTCTCCCCCATAAGCCTACTCTCTCTCTTGCACTCTCACCCTCCTCGAGCTTGATGTGTCAGTGAGCAAGAGTGAAAGGATCTTGATGTCATCTAGACAGGGGATGAATAGTTGTTTCTAAAAATCACTTGCAGCAGAATCATATTCACTGGAACATCCAGTCAAGCTTTTGCTATTCGAGACGGGAGAAGCTGGCTGGAACTTTCGGTCTTTAGTACTATAACTTCTGGTCCACTAAGACTGTCTCCTAGAGGAGAAAATCTCAGGAGCAAAATTTGCAATAAGTAGGTAATATGAATATTTTTTAACTTGTAGAGAACAAGCACAATTGAAGGAGGCAAGGACTTTTCACCAAATTTTGGAACTTTCAATCCTACTCTCCGATCTCCATTGAGAAGCTCCAAGGAGCAGGATCTTGATTGATACCATGCCTTACCAAGATATCAAATAGGAGAAAGCTTTAGCCTTTAAGCAATCACCAAGGCTTAACAAATTTTCAAGCAACCAACAAGGTCTAAGCTTAGACAATAAGCACCCACCTCTAAAAAGCTTTCTCTACCAAGCAACCTCCAAGAAGCTAGCTCAGTTTTCTACTCAATCTTACCTCTTTTCTTGCGGAGGTAGCGTGAAACCATCACAAACTTTCCTGCTCAATTCACATGATTGGCTCCTCACGAGCGATGCCTAGCCAGCTAGGTGAAGAACCACCAAGAGTAACAAGCGTCATAATAAGATGGTCGTGCATTGATCTGAGTGCTCTTGCAATAACACTAGCTCTCAAGCTCACTAGATCCCAAACTCTCACTCAGAAGATTTTTGGCTGTCCAAGTGGAGAAGGTTAGAAACCCTAAAGATGCTATCCGAGTAGGTCTGAAAGTTGTGATAGCATACCCCTCTAAATGGGGGTAGGTGGAGTTAAATACACACCTGTCTCCACAACTAGCCGTTACTCATAGATTGAAACACCCAGTACGAAGGTGGGACCGAAGCTTTTGGTCCAAAAGACCTGAACTTCAGGTCTAAAGTCATTGTCTCCAAGAGTCTAAGGATCCATTGATTAAAATCTCTGAAGGTTCCCTGACTGTGGCAAATGTAGTCTCAGAACTAGAAAGGTTAATTCCACCAAAATGGAAACATGTAGTACAGGACAATGGCAACAACACCTTTCTTACTATATTTCCATCTAATTTTGATAAGATGGATACCACCTAATTTCAGTAGTAATCGTGGTTCATACTATCAAATTGCATACTACTATGAATTTTTTTTGCGTCGTGCATGCAAGGATGTGTGGACCTACTGAATTTTAACTTGTAGATTAGCAGATTCAATTGTATCAACAGATGTAAATTGTACATGAAGATCAACATTATGTCTTTGTGAATCATCATATATTTAATGTTCTACTGCAACTGATGAGTTCATTTGCATTGTCCCTCTCTATAACATCACTGCTGGGGAAATCCTTTATAGTCCAGGTTTGCAACCCAATTTAGTCCCAGGTTGCAAATCGGGACCATAAAAGCGGGACTAAACATGCTGATCTTTAGTCCCGGTTGAAATAACTGGGACTAAAGATCTATCTTTAGTCCCGGTTGGTAACACCAACCGGGACTAAAGATGGCAGCGCCACGTGTCTGGCGTTGTCATCTTTAGTCCTGGTTGGTGTTACCAACCGGAACTAAAGATATATTTTTTAATTTTGCTTCTGCTGCTGGCTGCTTGTATATATATTATGCAGATATATGTGTAATGTTTATATATTATGCATATATATGTGTAAATACATATATATGCATAATATATATATAATATGTATATATATGTAATATATGTATTTATACATATATATGTAATATGCATATATATATGTGTGTGTGTATATATACATATTTTACCAAAACACACACACATATATATATACATATATTACAATCTTTTTTAATTTCTAATGTTTTATATCGTATATTACAAAATCTAATCCGTGGGGTGGAGTTGATGAATTCGTTTTCCATCGTAGTATAACTCTCCCGCGGGATTAATAATCTACTCATTGATAAATCCCATCATTTCTTCTTGAACAACCTTTATAAATTCGTCGTGGGAGAGTCTATCCCTCATGTAATGTATCTATCATTTGAAAAAAAATAAGAAATAAACATATGAAATCAATAAGAAATCGAGACATAATGTATGAATGATTTTTACATACATCCAGATCCTTGTCAGATTTGATTTTGTGAACTAGGCGGTGAGTATAATCGCAGACGTAGTAGCCGCACAAGTTCGTCCCCCGCTCCTGTTTTGTGCACTATAGGAGAAACGACGAGACATTTAATATACATTTCTATTTTAGAACAAATTAATGATTCAATATAATTTTGGAGCATGTACGCACTGAAAATTTTGTCCTCACAACAAGTTTTTCTTTCCAAGTCCCACGTACAAATGTACAAAACTGTGCCCATGCCCTATTTATAGTTGCAAGCTATGATTAATTATCCGAGATCCACATAATAGCAATAGCAACATTCCTTATGACAGTATCTAGACGGCATTACCTGTCTATCACTTCAAAAATCTTTGCGAAGGTAGACTCTGGTTTATCCATTGAGTCATAGACATGGATTTTGCACGAGGAAAGGTCAAAAGGAAAAGGATCCAATGGAATCTGCAAATTGCATGAGATGATATATATGAAACTGTATATGTATGAGAACGAAATTGGTACGAAAGGCAGTAAAAACTCACGTTGTGTTGTACAGCAAGAGTATGAAAGTCTTGTAATGCTGCTGCAACAGCAAATGGACAATATTGTCATCTGTATCTTTCTCAAAATCACGTATCATGTCTGTGTTAATTTTGCAGGGGGTCCATGAATCCAATGTTGAAACACCCCAACTGACGGCACTGTTTAATCTCCAATCTACAACAGATAAAAGGAATTTTCATCAGCTACATACAAGGAGCTAAGGAATGAAATAAATTTAATTAAATGATACTTATAAAACCCAACATTTGAGAAGAGAGACATCGAGGACGTCTAGCTGGTATAATTCGAATACATCCTCAAAGCGAATCCACATAATATCATCTCTTTGGAGGAAATCTATGTTTTTTATCCGCATTCCGAACATCTCTCTACCTTTGGCTGAATTTTCCATGTACCATTGATAGAATCGGTACATTTGTGTAGAGAGGGTGTTGACCTGTTAAGGCTTGACAAGAGGTTCACCGAGGGTAAATTTGTATTTCAAATCCTCTTTTGTCGCCTTTCCGATTGGTGCGCCTCCAAACAGTTGCTCCCTCTTTAGTCTCTTCTCTGCCATAAATTCCCTTTTCACCTGGTGGCAGCAATGGCTCAAGCGCTTGTTCTTTTTGCTTTTCAAGCTGAGTGAGATCTTTCGACTTTCCTTTCTCTTCTGAAAAGACTTCCTAATTAATCGGTTATAGTCAGACAGTAAGGTTGATTTTACCAATGCGCTCATCTTCTTAAAGAACTCCTTAGCTGTCCGGTCTATAGGAATCTTCTTTTCAGCACTCTCTGGCTTGAAATGTGCCTTCACTTCCGCTGCTATGATCTCGTCAGCTTCCTCATCAGTACGGTCGTACGCCCTTTTCTTTAGAGCGGGAGCCTTGGCGCGTCAAATCTTGGCTTCTTCATTTGTTTTCTTGACCTTGACGGCACGGGACGAATTGGGCATGACTTGGCAACTGGTGCATGCAGAGGAGTAGATGCCTGCGGAGGAGCAGATGCTCGTGGAGAAGTCAGGGCCCACTGAGAAGACGGTGCTCGCGGAGGAGACGGAGGAGTCGGTGCTCGCGGAGGCGACGGAGGAGGCGGAGGAGATGGTCCACGCGGAGGAGACGGTGCAGGCGGAGGAGATGGAAAAACGATGAAGTGCTTGCACCATAGTATAATGGCGTGGGCTATGTCTCCTAGTTTCATCTCCCCTTCTCCTCCGGGGATGTCCAGTTCGAGATCGTTAAAGCCTGGTTCCACCTCCTCAATTTTGATTTGAGTATCAAGGTGGAATCGCCCTACAATGATTTGTTTGACTGGTATGGCCATGCCCGACGCCACCTTAACAAGAAGAGAGGTTATTTATTAGTAATCAACCTATGCACCAATTTTTGCAATGCACAAGTCATATATCATAAAACTATGAGCATACCTTAAATGACAAGTTCTTGAATGGAATATGTAGCTCACATGGTGTCCGCCGTGTGATTTCATCAACGGGGCATTGGGGTTCGTGTACAGCTTCCATGGCCTGTTCTCCTACTTGGCCCGTAGAAACGCATCTGCTACGATTGGCTGAGGGGCTCACCATGACGGGCGCAACAGACAGTTGGGTCTGCTGGCTCCACCGTTCGGCCAAGCGTTGGATCACCTGTCGGGACACCTCCTCTTGCATTCTTTGCTCGTGGGTCGCGAGCCTATACTCAATGTATCTCGCTTGCTCCTCATGCGAATCCTGTAAGTGTCGATGTCCTCTTGGAATCCATATTTCCATGGAACAACGTCTTTTCCACGCGTTCGTCCTGGATGCTCGAGATTCTACAGTGCGAGCATGAGCTCGTCCTTCTCTCTTGTACAATTCCTTCTTGAAGTTCCGGAACAATTCGACCATCTTCTTTAGCGTCCATTCCTTCCCTTTGGCCTGTTTTGCCTCAGGTACCATGAAGGTCTCTAGCATTGTGGTCCATGACATTTTTTTCTCCGTATTTTGGAGATAACTTTGGTCATCCCCGATTGTACTTGTTCGGCGCCAGTACACCGTGCTGATGGGCATGTGATCCCTCAC
The DNA here is from genome assembly GCA_019925245.2 of Oryza australiensis. Classification (NCBI taxonomy): domain Eukaryota; kingdom Viridiplantae; phylum Streptophyta; class Magnoliopsida; order Poales; family Poaceae; genus Oryza; species Oryza australiensis. Next base: position 4,721,109 of record JAIFGZ020000436.1, read on the forward strand.
GACCCATCCGCCATGTGGCACAAACCTCCTTGCAGCATCGGCAGGGGCACATGGTCGACTGTCTTGTGCCACTTCAGTTATAATGTGTCGACCCTCAATCTTCCGAGTGACACCGCGTTGTCTGTGTGCCCTCTCTAACGGTTGGTGTCTTGTCAATGCCCTCCTCATTCCCTTCCTTGTTACCCTCCTCGTTTGGGTACTAGTTGGGATCCTCGTTCCCCTGCTCATCTAACCAGTATTGGGTGCTACCCTCTGCGAACTGGTCCAAGAGGATCTGTTCGTCAGTACGATCTGCCATCTGTTCCTAACATTAAGTAGTACACATTAGCTATGTATATATTGTTATATATACACTCACATTGTTGAGAACTACGATGATCAGGTCATTTCCAACTACCTAGTTTTGCTTGGAGGCCTTGGGACCACTTAAGCATGAGCGACGGCGGCGGTCAGTAGCTTGACCACGTAATTCTAACAAGGAAAAAATATTTAGATAAAATATGTACAATGGTCCTAAATCTGAATTCTCATACATATATACATCATTATGTGAGAGATAGTGACTCAGGATATTAGGTGAAAACAACCAAAACAAAATTTGTCTTGATTCCCAATGCATAGGAGTAAAGACAAAATTTTGTTTTGACAAAAACAAATTTGTTTCGGAAATTTGTTTTCAACCAATATCTTAACCACTACCTCCTTCTAACGAGCGAATGAACGACCGAGCGAATAAACTTGTTCGGTCGTTCTATCGTTCACGTTTGTTCGGTCATGGAAGTCGTTCGGTCATGAAAGTCGTTCTATCGTTCGTTCACATTCGTTTTAGCATTCTATCGTTCTCGTTCATTCGTTCACGTTCGTTAACGTTCTTGTTCGTTCCTTCTCGTCCTACCGGGAACGTTCATGTTAACGTTCATGTCAGTGCCGTATAGTGACAGGTGCAACCTGTGCATATGTTCAGGCCCCAAAATTTAAGGGCCCCCAATTACACAATTAATTAGTATTATTTATCTATGCCTAATTAAACATAATATAAACAATCGTAGCTATATTATTTATCTATTATTTTTAACTATGATAATATAAAAACAGCCATAGCTATTGTTTTATTTATAAGTAAACAAATAAATCATGATCACTTAGCCATATTATACTATATAAAAGTTAAAATACACTAGACCCTATCGTTTGCATGGCAACTAAATAATAACAAAAAAATTAACTGAAAATATGTATTATTTTATATTAAATCATTGTACATAAAAAATCAATTAAACACCCTCCAGAGCGCTCATAAGTTACCATGTATCATGTCATAAAATTCTTTAAAAAATCCAATTAAATTGACTTATCCATTATTTTTAACTATTAAATAAGTCATCATGGTCACGTTCTACAAAATAGAAAATAGAAAGAATCCATGTCCATGGCGGGCAGCGTCGGCCATGGCGGCGGGCGGCGGGCGGTGGCGACGATGACGAGGACGACGACGAGGTGATGAAACAGCGGCAGCGAAGAGATCAGACGGGGTCTTACCTTCAAGATCGAATGTGGCGCGCGACGACGATGATGATGACGACAGTGGTGATGACGATGACAGCGGTGACGGCGACGACGACGTCAACGACTGCGATGACGACGACAATGACAGCGAGACGACGAGGCGAGACAACGATGCGAGGAGACGATGACGTCGGTGATACCTGCAAAACCTAGAACTCGGCGCAAGAAGAAGAAGAGATGTGAAAAAATGACTAAGTGTTGGATCGGTGGAGAATATGATGCGTGCTAGGATATATATATACCCGCATCTCTAGTCCCGGTTGGTGGCAACAACCGAGACTAAAGATATCTTTAGTCCGGTTGAAGTCACCAATCGGGACTAAAGATATCTTAGTACCAGTAGGTGCTAACAACCAGGACTAAAGATACAATCTTTGTCTCGGTTGTTGGCACCTACCGGGACTAAGATATCTTTAGTCCCGATTTTGCCACCAACCATCTTTCCAATTCATCTTTAGTCCGGTTTTTGCCACCAACGGTGACTAAAGATAATTTTCCGCTATTTTCAATTTTTTTCTCAACTAGGGTTTACAACCAGGACTAAAAATTAAATAATGCATTAAACCGGATCAAATTAATTTTATTAAATATAGGTTTAAAACAATAATAAATAATGCATTAAAAATTAATAAAATCACAAAATTAATGAGAAAACATTTAAAATAGTTTAAAACTGTTACTAAATTGTAATAATCATAAATAATTAACATATGTTTGATTGAAAATTGAAAATTGTAATAGTCGTATAAAATTAACATATAACCGATTTAAAAATGTTTAAAATTATAATAATCATATATAATTAACATATGCCCGATTTAAAATTATATTATTGTAATAATCATATATAATTAACATATGCCTAACTTAAGTAGTTTAAAATTGTAATAATCATATATAATTAACAAATGGATCTTCAATACATTCAAAATAATTTACATTGTCCATACAACAACCTAGGTCAGTACATTAAACATAATTTACAACGTGATGATTGGCCTCACATACTTTCTCCTCACTGATGTTCCTTCGCTATGATTGTTGCGTGAGTAAGGGTTGTCCTTATTTGATAGGAGGATGCTCGGGTCAACCATCATCGTGAATGGAGGTTGCCCGTCGAACTGATCGTAATCTTCGTCAGTCTTATCCTCGACTCCGATGATTTTCCTTTTGCCTGGGAGAACCACGTGGTGCTTTGGCTCGTCGGACCCTTTTCCCTTCTTTGCTTTGTTAGACATGTCCTTCACATAGAAAACTTGTGTTACATCATTGACTAGGATGAATGGTTCGTCTGAGTATTCAACCTTGTTAAGGTCAACCATTGTCATCCTACTATCAACAATCGTTACGCCTCCACCAGTCAGCCTTACCCATTGGCATCGAAACAGAGGGACTTTCAGAGGTCCATAGTCAAGTTCCCATATGTCGTCGATGCCACCATAATACGTGCTAGTTATACCATCATATCTCATGGCATCGATACGAACAACACTGTTCTGATTCGTGCTCTTTCTGTCTTGGGCTCTTGTGTAAAATGTATACCCATTGATTTCATATCCTTGGAATGTCGTGATCAAACAAGATGGTCCCCTCGCCAAGAAGGCAAGTTGTTGGTCAATCCTCTCGTTACCCATGAGATGTTGTCGCAGCCAACGGGGAAAGTATCAATGTGATGGCGTGTAATCCAGGCATCAGACTTACCGATGTTTTTGAAGTGAACAATCGCCAAGTGCTCCTCGATGTAAGGAGCCACCAACGAAGATTGTTGCAAAACTATGAAATGTTCTTCACAGAATAAATCATTGTCTACACTCGTTATTGCTTTCCTTCTAAGAGTCCCCTTTCCCCGTAGTCTCCTTCATGGCTTGATTCGGGCACCCCGATTGGACGAGGGTCTTCAATAAATTCTACGCAGAACTCAATGACCTCCTTTGTTCCATACCCCTTGGCGATGCTTGGCTCCGGATGAGAACGGTTACAAACATACTTCTTTAGAATGCCCATGTACCTCTCGAAAGGAACATGTTATGTATGTATAAAGGACCGAGAATACGGATCTCTTTGACAAGGTGACATAGAAGATGCATCATTATATTTAAGAAGGAAGGTGGAAAGATCATCTCAAAGCTGACAAGACATTTCACCACATCAGTTTGAAGGGCTTCTAATCTATCTAGATCAATGATTTTCTGTGGAATTGCATTTATGAAAGCACATAGCTTTGTTATTGTTGCTTGGACATTATCAACAAGGATACCCCGAATTATATCAGGAAGAAGTTGTGTCATCAACACGTGGCAATCATGAGACTTTAGGTTTGTGAACTTCTTCTCCTTTGTGCTTATTATTCCCTTTATATTCGAGGAGTATCCAGACAATACCTTCATGCTCTCCAAGCATTCAAACATGATTTCCTTCTCTGCCTGCTCAGAGTGTAGCTGACTGGACTCAAGTAATGCATCCTTTCTCCTTTTCTTTCAGGTTAAGGCCGCCGCGTTGTTTCATATGCTTGAGATCATTACGTGCTTGAAGTGTATCTTTCGACTTCCCATATACACCTAGAAAGCCCAGTAGGTTGACGCAAAGGTTCTTAGTGAGGTGCATCACGTCGATTGTGTGGCAGACATCCAAGACTTCCCAATAGGGTAACTCCCAAAAGATAGAGTTCTTATTCCACATCGCCGCGTGACCATCTTCACTTGCTATAGGTTGGTGGCTAGGTCCATTTCCAAATACTACTTTCATATCTTTCACCATAGCAAACATGGTTTTTCCATTATGATGTTTTGGCTTAGTACGGTAGTCTACCTTCTGTTTAAAATGTTTGCCTTTCTTTCGGACAAGGTGGCTTGAAACAAGAAATCGACGATGGCGCATGTACACAACATTCTTACAATGTTTCATATACATACTTTCAGTTTCATCCATACAATGGGTGTGTCACGCTCCGCTTTTCTCCCTAAGATTAAAAATCACCGGTGAAAAATCGTAAAGAAGAAATTGCCGGAAAAGCTAAAGAAAATCAAAATCCTAAATTAAAAATCCATTTAATAATTGGAAATGGCTTGGTGGAATTTTTCTTAAATTACCCATGTCAAAATACGCTAACAAGATTTCAAAATACGCTAAAAATTAAATTAGGCTAACTGGAATTAATTACCTTAAGGAAAAGAGCTTTTCTTTTTCTTTTTCTTTTTCCTCTCTTTTTTCTGTGGGCCTCCGGGCCACTTTCCTTTTTCTTTTTTTCCCCTCTCCACCCGCCGGCCCAAGCCTTTCTTTCCCTCGGGCCCAAGCCACCCCCTTCTTTCTTCTCTCTCCTTCCTTTTCCCTTTGGGTGGCCCAAGACTATTCCTCACGCAAGCGCAAGTCTAGTTTTGCCCCTTCCGGCCTGGGGCGATGACAAGCGGGGCCCGCTTGTCATCCCCAAGCTCTAGCCGCCCAAGCCGCAGCCGCGCATGCCGTGTGAGTCGCCGCATCTCCGGCCACGTTCCCGCGTCTCTCGGCCATGTTCCACCTCATTTATCCGTGTCATCATGTGTTCCCGATGTTACTCCTTCATTTCCCCCACTTCTTCCCCTTCTTCGATCGTTACGTGCGCCGGAACGCCGATTGAAGAACATCATTTGCAGCCGCCATTAATGTCGCGAGGCGACGGTTTTCGTCCGTTCCCATTTTCTCCCGGCCATGCCCGAGTTCCTTTGTCGGCTATAAAGTTTCCCCACACCCCGGAACACATTTCCCACTCGCACTCGCTCGCGTTCGCTCACTCCCGTGCTCCTGCACTGTGCGCCACCCAAAACTCCGCCGCCGAGCTCATTGTTTCCATCCTTTTCCTCTAAACAGTTGCTCCTCTCACGAACTACCACCACCTCCATCTTCGCAATCCTCGGGAACACGCTCCCATTACTTTTTCCCCAATTTTCGATCGACGAATCGCACCGACGCTATCTTCTTCCCCGAGTCCGACCGACGGTGAGAAGCGCCATCTCTCTCTCTCCTTTTTCCCCTTGCCGAGCCGCCTCACGCGTGCACCCGCCAGTGCGCCGCTGCCGCGTGACCGATGCCGCCGCCCGTCGCTGCCGTTGACGATGCCGCCGCCAAGCGACGCCGCCGCCCAAGTGCCGCGCCGCCCGTCGCCATCTTGCGCCGCAGCTGCCGCCGCTTCGCTTGCGCGCCGCGCGTGGCCGCGCCATCGCCGGCGAGGCTGCCGCCGCGCCGCGGCCGGCCAAGCCGGCCGAGCCATGTGCCATCCCCTTCTCCCAGCCGGCCAGTGGTGTGTCGCCACATGGCGCACCCTCTCCCAAGCCGGTGGACTCGGTCTACTGTGCACCATTGGTTTATCTCTCTTGCGTCACTGTTCTGTGGGTCCCACGGTGACGTCAGCCCTTAGACGCTTGCGTCATAAATTGTTTTTCTTTTTCTTAACTAGTAAAAAGGCTGAAACTTATAAAATTCACAGAAAATTCATCCGAACTCTGTTTGAGTCCATTCAAGTTGCAGCGGATTCATAAAAATGTCAAGAATATATTAAAAATGGTTTAATTGTCTGTTTTATCTGTCTAATAGCCTGTTTTTGCCGTGCTTTGTTTGTCGATAGATTCTGGTTCCGAGGACGCTCCGGTTTTCTTTGAGGTTGTCGCTGAGGTTCCGTTGGATAAAGATCAAGACAAGTCATTTTACTTTGAACATATTGTACCTATTTTGCAAATTCCTATTGTTTTATCCATTGCATTACATTATTTTATAATGCAATCGGGATGGGACCTATAGTTTAAGCCTAGGTCGTTTACCCTGTGTATTTGATCACCTGGGAATCAATTTGACTAGAATCAGGGCTAGGACATGCTTATTATGCTTAGTTCAACTAGATCATGAAAGGGAAAAATTAATTTACTAGAATTACTTCACATGAAATGTCGGTCTTCGACCGGATGTACCGTTGGTACTACTAATCGGTAAATTAAAACTTTACTATTATGGTGGGCTATGGGTGAACGGTTTTGTAAGTCGCACCCATGGCAGTTAAGGACCGGTTCGCAGGAAACCCTGAAAGATTTGTTAGTGCGTACCACAAGCCAGCATGGGCAACGGCTGGGCTTGTAGTGTAGCTTTTCCTGGCCGACGCATCCAGGCGAGGGTGAGCGGGATGGAGTGCGGATGGACCGGGAAAGGTCTATGCGGCTGCTGGATTCACCTAGGCACGAGAGGGGGCTCCCTATCCTGGATTCTGGGTAGGGGCGAAACCTGAGGTGTGGTGTCGCTTGGTCAGGGAGGGTGATGCGAATGGTCCTTTCACAGACCCCTTTTCGATATGCCATGGTGGTATGTCGACGCATGGACACGTGTTGTGGGGCTGTGTCTTCTGGGTACAGACGTACACCTCTGGCCAGAGTGAAAAACTATTCGAATAGCCGTGCCCGTGGTTATGGGCGATCATCCAGATTCACCGTGATTAGTCTCACTAAAATAATAACTTGATTTAGTGGAAATGAGATAGAATAGTTGGATGGATTGGGCCTGACTCAACGTGGTATAGTGTTGAGCAGAGTGTTAAAATGTTGTTTAATTACTTTTGATTACTGCTTTTACTACTTTCAACTTAATTCTGTGAAATGTCTGCTTTATGCAAAAGTTAACCCTAGCCTATCCTTGAAATTAACCCTGCATCATACCTTCTCTCGGTATGACTTGCTGGATACAGTGGTTGTACTCAGTCTTGCTTTCTTTTCCCCCACCTCAGAGCTGGAGGATGAAGCTATGGTTGGGTTCGATGCTGAGTAGGCTCGTCGCTGCCGTCAAGGGTTGCCTGTGAAGTGGAATCACTGGCCCGCAAGAGTCGAAGCCTAGTTCATAAGTTTATTTTACCTTTCCGCTGCATATGTAAGACTTTTTAAATGTTTTAAGTCGTGGATCTGTTTATACAATTTGTCGTTTGTGTATCCCTGGCTGGTCCTGGACAGGGTATTTTAAATACACATTCAGCTTTGGAAATTCTGGTGCGAATTTCTGAGCGTGACAAGTTGGTATCAGAGCCGACCTTGACTGTAGGATGAGCCCACTGGTTAACCCTAAGAGCCCTCTGAAACCCTTTCATCTGCATGTCCCTCTTGCATTTGGAGTTGTTTCGGGAAAATTGGGGAATTCTCATTTTCGGAAAAAAAATATTTTCGATCATTCTCCCGAATTGGATTTTCCGAGTGTGGTCAGACTAGGGTTTTAGAAATTTTTGCAGTCTGAGTTGGAGTCGAATTGGCTTTTATTCGACCGTCGTTTGGGAATAGTCGGGATTATGCATTAAGTCACGTCTAAAATCTGCGGGTTGCAATATTTCATGGGTATTATTATTAATATGTAATTATTTCGTTCAATAATGTATTGCTCAATAGAGTCTGTAGTATTTTATTTGCTCTCATGTAAAATTATTTCATGCATAAAAATATGCTTCTTACGTGGTGATTCCCTTGAGTCCTTATTGATTTATGTAATCTGGATCTGAGCATGCATTGTTTCCCCTCCTTTGTCTTCTATAGATGGCAGACCTTCCCTCGACGCACTACGGCCAGAATCTGGGTGACTTTGTGGCAGAGCTGAGCAAGATGGCGTTTTTGGTCGGATACCCCTGTCTTCCGGAGTACACGAAGATTCGTCACCTCAATGGCGAGTTCCCGCACCGAGTTCGCTTGGAGGTGCATGGCATCCCCACCGTGTTGCCCAACATGTTGGTGGAGTCCTCTGGAGGCACCTTTGAGCACGCTTGTCAAGAGGCGGCCTACCTGATGCTTACCAGACTCCGGGAGCGCCACGACGTCGACTTCCGCCGCGCTGCCTACCGCTACCACCCCAGCCGTGGCGACTACGACAACACCAGCTCCTTCCGCTCAGTTGTGTCAGAGAATGACACAACCTTCGGGCGAATGACCGCAGTCATGCAGGGGTTGGACACCTTGCATGCTAATCTGCACAGGGCAGCCAAGGCCCTGAACGACCAGAAGTTGGTGGAGATCAACAGGTTGAAGGGTGAGGTGGCCCTCCTCAAGAGGGATAATGCTATTCTCCAAGGCCGCTCGCCTCCCAGGGGTGCCAGGATCTGCATCACTCCGAGGAAGACCACCACCGCTCCTGTGCGTATCCAGCTTGCGCACCGAAACCCTCCTCCAGCTCCAGAGCCGCTACCAGTGTTCGTGCCTCCTGCGCCTCCGCCGTCTCCCGTTCAGTTTCCATTGCTGACCTCCGCCCCAGCTTCAGCAACCGTTGTAGCAGTAGCGGAGGATGGCTGTCCATGACGTCCAGCTCCTCCGACGAGATCCTCGACCTCTCCAGCAGTAGCTCGAGCAGCAGCATCTCTGGCAGTAGTTCGAGCAGTGGCAGTGAGCCTGGCAGTGGTGAGACATACCTGCTAGACTCTTGCAGCCGATCAGAGGAGGTTGGAGATGAGGCTGAGTCCGACTTCGACTCCACCGACCATAGGAGCCGTTCCGAGCATTAGACCATTCCCCTAGATCCTCGTTGTCTAGTCTTTGTCTAGTAGTTGCGTGTTCAGGTGTGTTGCTTGGGGTAGTTGGCAGACTGTACCAGCTGGTTGTGGTATGGTTGTCCTTAATTAGGAGTTGAACTGTTTACTTTCCGTAATGTCAACTTTCAGATCAGTTAATCAATAATAAATTCTGGGTTTCTGAGCAGCCTGTTTTTCTTCTTGTCTTTGTTTCTTTCTGTTCGCTCTCTCAAGATGATGAGCACCAGGCCATCTAGTCAGGTCAACGGTGATGGTAACAACACAGCCAATCAGAATCAGGGAACCCTTCCCAACACCGCTGCAAACCATGATCCCCCTCCGCTGCCAGAGAATCAAACGCTCGCCCAAGTCTTGACGAGTCTTAATGATGCAGCAGCAGCACCAGCAGATGCAACAGCAAATGCTTCAGCAGTTGCAACAAGCACAACCTCATGCCGCAGCTGGACCATTCCCACCAGTTCAGTCCAAGCTGCTGGAATTCCTACGCGTTTGCCCTCCTACCTTCTCGAGCACCACCAATCCCATGGAGGCAAACGACTGGCTCCATGCAATTGAAAAGAAGCTCAATCTTCTGCAGTGCAATGACCAGGAAAAGGTGGCATTCGCCACTCATCAGCTCCAGGGTCCCGCTTCAGCATGGTGGGACAATTTCTTGGTGACTCGTCCGGCAGGGACAGAAGTTTCTTGGGCAGAATTTTGCTACAACTTCCGCAAGGCACAAGTTCCTCATGGTATTGTGGCACAGAAGAAGAGGGAGTTCTGAGCTCTGGTATAGGGCAACAGGACCATTATTGAATATCTCCACGAGTTCAACCGCCTTGCGCACTATGCACAAGAGGATGTGCGCACTGACTCCGAGAGGCAGGACAAGTTCTTGGCCGGTCTTGATGATGAACTCACCAATCAGCTGATCTCAGGTGATTATGCTGACTTCGAGAAGCTGGTAGATAAAGCCATTCGTCAGGAGGATCAGAGGAACAAGATGGTCCGTAAGAGAAAGGCAGCCCAGTTCCGGATGAATCAGGGGAATGTCCAAAGACCTCGTTTCATGTCTGGACAGCAAGGTGGACCCTCCACTATGGTTGTCCATCAGCACCGTCCCTTTCACCCTGGGAATTCCAACTCGCATCCCAACCCCAACTTTAATCGTGGCAATAGCAGCAACAACGGTGGTCGGCCTCATCGCAATCCTCGCTCCGCGCCCGCCGATGGCATCAACTCGTCTGTCCAACCCGGAAAGACGTTGTAGGGAAGCCGTTGGTTTGTTTCAATTGCAACGAGCTTGGTCACTTGCTGATAAGTGTCAAGCCCAAGCGCAATGCACCGTGTTTGTTCAAAGCCGGGTCAACCATGCTTCAGCTGAAGAGGCTCAGGATGCACCGGACGTCATTCTGGGTACGTTCCTCGTAAACTCAGTTCCTGCTACAGTTTTGTTTGATTCTGGTGCAACTCATTCGTTCATATCAAAAAGATTTGTTGGGGAATAGGGGTTAAGAAAATAGAAACTTGTCACACCGATGAGGGTTCACACCCCAGGAAATAGTCAGCTATAGTCCTTCGGTGACAATAGAAATTCAAAGATCACGATGTCTAGCCAATCTCATGTCAGTCAGCTATAGTCCTTCGGTGACAATAGAAATTCAAAGATCACGATGTCTAGCCAATCTCATCCTTCTTGAATCCAAAGACCTAGATGTCATCCTAGGGATGGACTGGTTGACAAGACACAAAGGAGTGATAAACTGCGCAGCACGCACCATCACTCTAATCAGTCCGGAAGGAGAAGTGGTTACTTTCCAGTCTTCGTTGTCTGTAAAGCAAGGGGTTAATTTGAATCAAATTATTGGTCAGGATGAGTCAACGTCAGAGAAACCAGAATCCAAGAAACTTGAGGATATACCTATAGTTCGGGAGTACCCGGAAGTTTTTCCAGATGATCTCACAACCATGCGACCCAAGAGGGAGATTGAGTTTCGGATCGACTTGGTACCAAGAACCGCCCCGATCTACAAGAGACCTTACAGAAAGGCTGCTAATGAGATGGCTGAAGTCAAGAAGCAGGTTGATGTGCAATTATAGAAGGGATACGTTCGCCCGAGCACGTCGCCTTGGGGTGCTCCGGTGATATTTGTGGAGAAGAAAGATAAAACAAAGAGGATGTGTGTGGATTACCGCGCACTCAACGAGATCACTATCAAGAATAAGTACCCGTTACCTCGAATTGATGACCTGTTCGATCAATTTAAAGGAGCCAAGGTGTTCTCCAAGATAGACCTGCGATCAGGCTATCATCAGTTGAGAGTCAGAGAAGAAGATATTCCAAAGACAACATTCACTACTCGATATGGATTGTTCGAGTGCATCGTCATGTCCTTCGGACTTACTAATGCACCGGCTTTCTTCATGAACCTGATGAACAAGGTGTTCATGGATTTCCTGGATAAGTTTGTTGTGGTCTTCATAGACGACATTCTTATCTATTCAAAGTCTGAAGAAGAGCATGAACAACACCTTCGTCAAGTACTTGAGAGGTTGAAGGAACATCAGTTGTATGCCAAGTTCAGTAAATGTGATTTCTGGCTCAAGAAAGTTCAGTTTCTTGGTCATATTATAACCACTCAAGGAGTAGTTGTTGATCAGTCAAATGTGGAGTCAGTTACTAAGTGGACCCCACCAAAGACTGTTTCTTAGATACGAAGTTTCCTTGGACTCACAGGTTACTACCGTCGGTTCATCGAGAATTTCTCCAGAATTGCAAGGCCAATGAGATAGTTGTTAAAAAAGGAGGAAAAGTTTAAGTGGTCTGCCGAGTGCAACAGAAGCTTTGAAGAGCTCAAGCAGAAATTGGTAACTGCACCGGTCTTAATCTTGCCGGATCAGACCAAGGATTTCCAAGTTTACTGTGATGCATCTCGTCACGGGTTAGGATGTGTGCTGATGCAAGACGGAAAAGTGGTTGCATACGCTTCATGCCAGTTGCGACCTCATGAGACTAACTATCCTACTCATGACTTAGAACTAGCAGCAGTGGTTCACGCCCTGAAGATTTGGCGGCATTATCTCATCGGTAACCACTGTGAAGTCTACACTGATCACAAGAGTCTGAAGTATATCTTCACCCAGCCAGATCTAAACCTCCGTCAGCGAAGATGGTTGGAGTTGATCAAGGACTATGACATGGGGATACACTATCACCTCGGCAAAGCCAATGTGGTAGCAGATGCTTTGAGTCGAAGGAACTACTGCAACGCCACTCATACGAAAGAACTATGCAGTGAACTACAACGAGAGTTTGAATGTTTGAACTTGGGAATTGTCAATCATGGTTATGTGGCTGCTCTCGAGACACAGCCGACACTCGTGGAGCAAGTCCGTCTGGCTCAAGCTAATGACCTCGTTATAGCAGAGTTAAAGAAAAACATGAGGATTGGCAAAGCCAAGGATTTCTCGGAAGACGAACATGGAACAATCTGGATGAGAGAAAGATTGTGTGTACCTAAGAACAAGGAGCTAAAAGATCTGATTCTTAGCGAAGCTCATCAATCCCAGTACTCAATTCACCCCGGAAGCACGAAAATGTATCAAGATCTCAAGGAAAAATTCTGGTGGGTTAGCATGAGGAGAGAAATCGCCGAGTTTGTTGCTTTGTGTGATGTCTGTCAGTGAGTCAAGGCAGAACATCAGCGACCCGCAGGATTGTTACAACCCCTCAAGATTCCGGAGTGGAAATGGGATGAAATTGGAATGGACTTCATCACAGGTCTGCCCAGAACCATCACCGGTCATGATTCTGTTTGGGTAATTGTGGACCGACTCACAAAAGTCGCTCACTTCATACCCGTGCATACAACTTACTCAGGGAAGAAACTGGCAGAGATCTACTTGGCAAGGATCATGTGTTTACATGGGGTACCGAAAAAGATTGTATCAGATCAAGGGAGTCAGTTTACCTCAAAATTCTAGCAGAAGTTGCAAGAAGAATTGGGAACCCGTTTGAACTTCAGCACCGCTTACCATCCCCAGACTGATGGTCAGACAGAAAGGGTTAATCAGATCTTGGAAGATATGTTGAGAGCTTGCGCACTTGATTTCGGTGGAGCTTGGGATAAGAGTATACCTTATGTTGAGTTCTCGTACAATAACAGTTATCAGGCGAGTCTTCAAATGGCTCCGTTCGAAGCATTGTATGGCAGAAAGTGCCGCACCCCACTCTTCTGGGATCAGACTGGAGAACACCAGTTGTTTGGGACTGATGTCTTGAATGAAGCCGAAGAATAAGTCAGGTTGATCCGCGAAAGATTGAAAATTGCTCAGTCTCGTCAGAAAAGTTACGCTGACAACCGTCGAAGGGAGTTAAGCTTCGAGGTTGGAGACCATGTGTACCTTCGCGTCACTCCGCTTCAGGGAGTGCATCGTTTCCAGACAAAAGGGAAGTTGGCACCACATTTTGTGGGACCATACCGAATTCAGGAACGCCGCGGAAAAGTTGCCTATCGGTTGGAACTTCCTCCTTCCATGGCAAGCATTCATGATGTGTTTCATGTGTCTCAAATGAAGAAATGCTTAAGAGTGCCTAAGGAGCAAGCAAGTCCTGATCACCTTAACATTCAAGAGGACTTGACCTATGTTGAGAAACCAGTTCGTATCCTCGACACCAGTGAAAGAAGAACCAGGAACCGAGTTACCAAGTTCTGTCATGTGTAGTGGAGTCATCACTCAGAAAAAGAGGCAACTTGGGAAAGAGAAGATGAGCTGAAAGCCGCCCATCCCCACCTTTTCGCCAGCACCTCCGAATCTCGGGTCGAGATTCCGTTTAAGGAGGGTAGGTTTGTCACGCTCCGCTTTTCTCCCTAAGATTAAAAATCACCGGTGAAAAATCGTAAAGAAGAAATTGCCGAAAAGTTAAAGAAAATCAAAATCCTAAAATAAAAATCCATTTAATAATTGGAAATGGCTTGGTGGAATTTTTCTTAAAATTCCCCGTGTCAAAATACACTAACACGATTTTTATCGGAATTTTCTTTTAAAAATTAAATTAGGCTAACTGGAATTAATTTCCTTAAGGAAAAGGGCTTTTCTTTTTCTTTTTCTTTTCCTCTCTTTTTTCTATGGGCCTCCGGCCCACTTTCCTTTTTCTTTTCTTTTTCCCCCTCTCCACCCGCCGGCCCAAGCCTTTCTTTCCCGCCGGCCCAAGCCGCCCCCCATCTTTCTTCTCTCTCCTTCCTTTTCCCTTTTGGGCCGGCCCAGTACTGTTCCTCACGCAAGCGCAAGTCTGGTTTTGCCCCTTCCGGCCTGAGGCGATGACAAGCGGGGCCCGCTTGTCATCCCCAAGCTCTAGCCGCCCAAGCCGCAGCTGCGCATGCCGTGTGAGTCGCCGCATCTCCGGCCACGTTTCACCTCATTTATCCGTGTCATCATGTGTTCCCGATGTTACTCCTTCATTTTCCCCACTTCTTCCCCTTCTCCGCTCGTTATGTGCGCCGGAACGGTCGATTGAAGACCATCATTTGTAACCGCCATTAATGTCGCGACGCGACGGTTTTCGTCCGTTCCCCACTTCTCTCGGCCATGCCCGAGTTCCTTTGTCGGCTATAAAGTTTCTCGACACCCCGGAACACATTTCCCACTCACACTCGCTCGCGTTCGCTCACTCTCGTGCTCCCGCACCGTGCGCCACCCAAAACTCCGCCGTCGAGCTCATTGTTTCTGTCCGTTCCCTCTAAACCATTGCTCCTCTCACCGAACTACCACCACCTCCACCTTCGCAATCCTCGGAAACACGCTCCCGTTACTTTTTCCCTAATTTTCGATTGACGAAACGCACCGTCGCCGTCTTCTTCCCCGAGTCCGGCCGACGGTGAGAAGCGCCATCACTATCTCTCCTTTTTCCCCCTTGCCGAGCCACCTCATGCGTGCGCCCGCCCAGTGCCGCCGATGCCGCATGACCGACGCCGTCGCCGTCACCGGCCGTTGACGACGCCGTCGCCCAAGCGACGCCGCCGCCAAGCGACGCTGCCACCCAAGTGCCGCCGCCGCCTATCGCCATTTTGTGCCACAGCCGCCGCCGCCCGTCGCCGCCTTCGCCTTGCGTCGCCGCGGCGAGGCCGCGCCGATCGGCCAAGCTGGCCGAGCCATGAGCCCTCCCCTTCTCCCAACCGGCCAGCGGTGTGTCGCCACGTGGCGCACCCTCTCCCAAGCCGGTGGACTCGGTCCACCGTGCACCATTGGTTTCTCTCTCTTGTGTCACTGTTCCATGGGTCCCGCGGTGACGTCAGCCCTTAGACGCTTGCGTCATAAATCGTTTTTCTTTTTCTTAACTAGTAAAAAGGATGAAACTTATAAAATTCACAGAAAATTCATTCGAACTCCGTTTGAGTCCATTCAAGTTGCAGCGGATTCGTAAAAATGTCAAGAATATATTAAAAATGGTTTAATTGTCTATTTTAGCTGTCTAATAGCCTGTTTTTTCTGTGCTTTGTTTGTCGGTAGATTCTGGTTCCGAGGACGCTCCGGTTTTCTTTGAGGTTGTCGCTGAGGTTCCGTTGGATCAAGATCAAGGCAAGTCATTTTCCTTTGTACATATTGTACCTATTTTGCAAATTTCTATTGTTTTATCTATTGCATTACATTATTTTATAATTCAATCGGGATGGGACCTATAATATTAAGCCTAGGTCATTTACCCTGTGTATTTGATCACCTGGGAATCAATTTGACTAGAATCAGGGCTAGGACATGCTTATTATGCTTAGTTCAACTAGATCATGAAAGGGAAAAATTAATTTACTAGAATTACTTCACATGAAATGTCGGTCTTCGACCGGATGTACCGTTGGTACTACTAATCGGTAAATTAAAACTTGACTATTATGGTGGACTGTGGGTGAACGGTTTTGCAAGTCGCACCCATGGCAGTTAAGGACCGGTTCGCGGGAAACCCTGGAAGATTTGTTAGTGCGTACCACAAGCCAGCATGGGCAACGGCTGGGCTTGTAGTGTAGCTTTTCCTGGCCGACGCATCCAGGCGAGGGTGAGCGGGATAGAGTGCGGATGGACCGGGAAAGGTCAATGCGGCTGCCGGATCACCTAGGCACGAGAGGGGGCTGCCTACCCTGGATTTGGGTATGGGCAAAACCTGAGGTGTGGAGTCGCTTGGTCAGGGAGGGTTATGCGAATGGTCCTGTCACAGACCCCTTTTCGATATGCCATGGTGGTATGTCGACGCACGGACACGTGTTGTGGGGCTGTGTCTTGTGGGTACAGACGTACACCTCTGGCCAGAGTGAAAAACTATTCGAATAGCAGTGCCCGCGGTTATGGGCGATCATCCAGATCCACCGTGATTAGTCCCACTAAAATAATAACTTGATTTAGTGGAAATGAGATAGAATAGTTGGATGGATTGGGCCTGACTCAACGTGGTGTAGCGTTGAGCAGAGTGTTAAAATGTTGTTTAATTACTTTTGGTTACTGCTTTTACTACTTTCAATTTAATTCTGTGAAATGCCTGCTTTATGCAAAAGTTAACCCTAGCCTATCCTTGGAATTAACCCTGCATCATACCTTCTCTCGGTATGACTTGCTGGGTACAGTGGTTGTACTCAGTCTTGCTTCCTTTCCCCCACCTCAGAGCTGGAGGATGAAGCTATGGTTGGGTTCGATGCTGAGTAGGCTCGTCGCTGCCGTCAAGGGTTGCCTGTGAAGTGGAATCGTTGCCCCGCAAGAGTCGAAGCCTAGTTCATAAGTTTATTTTACCTTTCCGCTGCATATGTAAGACTTTTTAAATGTTTTAAGTCGTGGATCTGTTTATACAATTTGTCATTTGTGTATCCCTGGCTGGTCCTGGACAGGGTATTTTTAATACACATTCAGCTTCGGAAATTCTGGTGCGAATTTATGAGCGTGACAGGGTGCAAGCCTTGTACCCCTTGTTTGATTATCTGGATAGGTTGCTAAGTGCAGGCCAATTGTTGATGGTTATGAACAGCAACGCTCGTAGGTTAAATTGCTCGTGTTTATCCTCGTCCCACACAAGGACACCTTCTTTCTTCCATAGCAGTTTCAGATCTTCGATCAATGGTCTTAGGTACACATCAATGTCATTACCAGGTTGCTTTGGGCCTTGAATAATAATCGGCATCATGATGTACTTCCACTTCATGCATAGCCAAGGGGGAAGGTTGTAAATACACATCGTAACAGGCCAAGTGCTATGGCCGCTGCTCATCTCTCCAAATAGATTCATGTCATCCGTGCTTAAACCTAACCTTATGTTTCGTGCATTCTCTCCGAAGTCTTTAAATGTTTTACTGATGTTTCGCCACTGTGACCCATTGGCGGGGTGTCTCAGCATCCCATCTTGTTGATGTTCTTCTGTGTGTCAGCACATCATTCTAGCATGCTCTTTGTTCTTGAACAAATATTTAAGCCATGGTATTATAGGAAAATACCACATCACCTTAGCAGGAACTCTCTTCTTCGAAGGTTGTCCGTCAACTTCACCTGGATCATCTCGTCTAATCTTGTATCGTAGTGCTTTACATATCGGACATGCTTCTAGGTTCTCATACTCCTCACTGCGATAGAGGATACAATCGTTCGGACATGCGTGTATCTTCTGTACTTTCAGTCCTAAAGGGCAAACTACCTTCTTAGCTTCATACGTTGATTCGGGCAATTCATTTCCCTCTAGAAGAATGTTCTTTACGAGTTTTAATAACTTACCAAATGCCTTGTAACTCACACCATTTTGGCCTTCCATTGCAAGAATTCCAGCGCGGTATCCAACTTTTTGTACTGTTCACAACCTAGGCACAAGGACGTTCTGTGGTCCACTAACATACGCTCTAAATTCTGGATCTCTTTTTCACATTCACGGCCCTCCTTTACGTCGTGCAACATCTGACTAAGCTCATCCGCACCATCGTTATCTTCAACAGCCCTGTCTGCCTCGTCTGTTATATTTTCTTCAAATCCATCGTATTGACCCCAGTCTGAAATGTTGTCATCTTCTTCTTCATCTTCTTTCATTGCAACCCCAACCTCTCCGTGCAATGTTCAACAATTATAGTTAGGCAGGAATCCCGACTCAAATAAGTGGGCATGAATAGTTCTTGATGTAGAATACTCCTTCTAGTTTTTGCACTTTTTCATGGACAACATATTAAGCCCTTATACTTGTTAGCTTGGCCACTCAAAAAATAATGCACGTCTTGAATAAATTATATCGACCGTCGGTCCGCACTATACATCCACTACCTGAAATGCACAAAAATCGTAAAAAGAAAATCCAAAGTCAAACTAATTAAATAATAATACAATAATTATATATAAATAATCATACAATAATTATATAATAATCCCACATATTGTACTTAATAATAAAGTTTAGAATTATTTTTAAAAGTTTTTAAAGTTCTAAACAAATTTGTAATATATTGTACTTGTTTCTAACTATTTTAACTATTTTTAAATTAACGTACGTTTCTAATATTTTATCTTAATTTTCTATATTTTTATTATCGTCTCTTTTATAACATTTTTATCCACTAGTTTCTAATTTTGAAAAGTAACATGATTTTTCCTAAACAAATTTTTTTCTCATCATTTCCATAAACCTTCTAGAGATAAAAATATATATAAATATTCCTACAAATGTAATATGCTAAGCATATATTATTAGAGGATGGAGTTGCTAACCTTTTAGATCCCTCCGATTTGTATATTATCATCAAAACAATTTCACAAGAAATTTTGGCAGCACATCCCTTCCTTCTCCAAACCTTTGTAGCAATGTCTCGAACTTGAGAGGAAGAAGAAGTATAAAAAGGACCTTCATTTAGATCTTTAGTCTCGGTAGTATTATCAACTGGGACTAAAGTGAAGATCTTTAGTGTCGGTTGGTGTCACCAACCGGGACAAAGATCCTGGTGGCCTAACAAAGTCTGATAAGAAATAAACTGGGACTAAAACTGATCTTTAGTATCGGTTGGTAACACCAATCGGAACTAAAGATCATAAAGTCCATTGTATTTTTTAACCGGGACTAAAAATATTTTTTAGTCTCTGTTTCAATACATGTAGATTTTGGCAAACCGATCAAAGACCACTTATCCAGTAGTGCATGTTTCTTTTTTCCTCTTCTCTTTTCAGCAGAAACCTCCCTTACATGCAGCTTGGTGTTAGTGATATACTGTAGAGGCAATAATAGAGATGATTATAGCATTTACTATGTTTTTATTTATAACAAAGTGTTCCTTAAGATAGTTAACTTATTGTTGATCAATTATTATGTGACTTTACTAATTTAAATGATTCGTGATTGTATATCATATGTGGAACAAATATAATTATAAAAACATCACATGTATTGATTGATAATCCAAGAATGTTTACACAAGAAACCATCACTCTTCTGGGGCATTAGCCTCAGTTTGCTTTAAAAAATCCAAGAAGGTGTTTTGTCTTCACTTTACAACGTGGATAAATACTGTTATCAAATATTATTCATTAATAACAAAATAGGAGCTTACACAGGACTTAGACGACAGCAATATATACTCTCAAAATAGTGCAGTAAGATAACTGACATCAGGACGAGTGTAACCCTATTTATTGCATACAAAGCTACAACAGACACAAGACTAATGATTGATCTATCATAATATTTGTGGTATCGTGCATGCCATATCGAATTAACAGAAGATAAAAGTTCCGCAGTATTTTTTATAGTAAGACAGGACATGTCTTCTTATATGTGTTGCTTGGGATGAATGCTCCATGAAAACCATAGGGTACTCTTTGTGGCAATGTTATCCTAGCAATTGGTCCGTTTCCAAATCTCTGTGCATCAATAATATGTGCCTGTAACGTTGAAGAATGACGGTTGAATCATAAAAATTCATATAGATTCCCTTGAATGACTAGCGGTAACTGAAAAAAATCAAACAAGAGGCCTTCTTTTTTCTAATCTGAGCTATGTGTGAGTCTTGCTAATACCTACTGATGCCTGTGAATAATTCTTTTAATTTCATTATATGACAGCAAAACATGCATTATAATGTAATCCTGAAGAATACTCTTTGTAGAATGTTGTAAGATGTTCATAGAGCACATATAGTGCAAGAAAGATGATTTTATGAAGAAAGCTTGCCTGTGAAGTGTTCATTTCCTCGTCTTGTACAAAACAAAGTATCCATCCATCATCTTCATTTGCTCCGTTCACCTTCGGAACAAAAGTTGCTCCTGAGCAAAACTGATTTCTAGCAAGATGATGGTCCTCTACATTTATTAAATCTCCACCAGACTATCTCAAGAGTTGAAACCATGATGTTAAGATCTTTCAGAAGACAAATATATTGTTTTTTCCCATATATATATATATATATATATGTAATTTGCTGCAGGAATTACCTTATTTTTATCTCCAAGATGCAGTTTTGCTAAACCTCCAAACTTTGGCCGCACTGCAAATTAGCACATGATGAATAATTGAATATATCCTTAGATAAGATAGATCCAATAATGATATGCAGTATTGAGGTTATGTCGCACAAATGTTATTGTACATTTTATTTTTTTTCTCCTTTGAAAGTTTTACCCTAATCCGCAATTGAACTATTTCTTGGAGATACATTCGAGAAATAGTTGGGTGCTTTTTTTGATACAGAAGAAGCCAGATCTCCTTTGTTTCTAGACCTTAATTCTGTCTGCTCGACTTAGTGCTGAATATATTGAGATAAGTGCAATCTTTACTGAGAAAATACCTGTTCCACAGCCACCTTCTAGGGTCCCTTGGGCATCAATAACTTGTGCATATGCATATTTGTGATGCAAGCCAGCATATTTGTTGTTGATCACTGGGAATTCCAAAGCAACATCTGTCCCTGTTAGGTATTTACCTGTGACAGCCCTGTTTTTCAAGTTCAATCTCCACTCGTATAAGCGAGAAAAATATTCCGCATTGGGTCCTTGATTAGCTAGCTCTTCATAAGCCGTGTCCTCAAGTGTTATGCCAGTAATTATTGAACCAGGCACTCGAAATCCCCTCACAACAACCTAATGATAAAAAATTATGTGACCAAATCATTCAGAAAACACACTGATAGAATTTGCAATCTGGTCTCTATGATCTAGTCATCCGAATCAAATAACGGCTAGTCTCTTGGAGCATAATTTTCACTGTAGCAATTCAATCTTGCAACGCAGCTGCATGTCGATAGACAAAACACTATAAGGTATCCACTTGATACGCTACCTCATGATCTTCCTCAAAGCAATTGACAAGATGCAATGTGCAAAATGGTTCTACATCGAACCATATTACTGAATCTGCATCTCCATAACGGGGCATGACCCCAATTCTCGCATAACTGTCTGTTTCGAAATCAATCAACCTGTGTGATTTTATAATGAATACATTAGAAACATGGAAGATCGTCGTATGTCTAACATAGTTACTCACGGAGCTCCTTGTAGAATCCTTGTAAGGTCCAATGTGAGAGGCATATCCATGATAATATTGTACCTACATATATGGATGAACAAAGTAATCATACCTTTGCATTTCCAAATTATTTCTACCTCTATTGTATTTTGTTGTATTTGATATTGTATTGTATTGTATATAGATTGAAAATATGTTAGTTAAATTTGATAACAAAGTTACGTTTGTCTATTAAGATTGCTTGGTTGACATTTAATTGTAATATACTCGCGTTTAAATTAAGAAATTTTGGAAAAAAAATAACAACGGATATGATATCATGAATGTGTGTGGAGCTCATCGAGTTGTTAAATAGCTCATAAGATTTTGGATGAGGTCATTGCCATTAGGTTGTTTTCGGCTAGTGGATTTGGTTATAGTTGTCCTAATCATTGTCCTTCCAATAAAAAAAAGAGAGAAAAGATAAGGAGAGAAGTAGATTGAGCTAACAGTAGCAGATGCCATGTCTCTGTTGTTACTCCTAGCGTGACGGACGTGATCCTACCCATTGCTAACGAGGGTGTGCTATGGTGTATGGTGGGAGCTTCTAAGCTCCAAGAGGTGTTGGCCAAAGGCAATAGCTCTTGTGTCATATGAGGGGGCGTTTGTAGGTTTGTTTTTATGCGAGCATTTTTTTAAGTCCTATCTTTTTAGTCTTTGCTTATTGAAATGATACATAGATCTCATGCGTGTTAAAAAAATCTGGTGCAGCAATTCTTTTATTTCAATTTGGGAATAATAAATACACAATTAGGTCATTTGTAGATATTTTTCCATAGATGCTCCAGATGTTCAGCGATTCAAAAGTAATATCTAGAATAGCAAGCAAACAGGTTTTTAGCTAGTTCATTGATAAATATCTAGATTTCTGGGTTTTTAGAGTTTATGTCTAGCAATTAGTATGTTGTTTATTTAGCATTGTAGTTGTTTGATTTACATGAGTGTTATTTTGTTGTAATGTTTGGAGGATTCCGGTGCCACCGGTGTGATGTCGGGTTACCATTAAGGTAAAGTACATGACAAGTATTTGTGTGTGATGTGAGAACTAGTTTAATTTTTAATTAATTGCTTCCTTTCCATTATGTTGTTATTATTCATGTGATTACATATAGTCTTGACTCTGGTTTTATCTTATTGATCATGTTTTATATTCATGCTTCATCTCTGCTTTTTATTTTTGTTAAATTATTCAAGTGTCATGCGTAGCCATGGAAATATAATTTGGTTTTGTATTTACGAGACGTGAATAAGATCGACCCTCATACTCAGGTTAACCAATAAATGCTAAAAATGATATTTATATATGTCTAGATAAAAACTACTTACGTCATTGAATAATTGAATATGGTGTTTTGTGTAAAAACAAAAATATTTTTCGAGTCACTCTTTATTGCTTACTGTTCTGTACATATTTTCTAGTTTCATATAATATTTCTGAGTTTTTTATACTCATATATATATATATATATTGGTTTTTAGGTACCTAAGTGAAACGACGTGCATGGACGGGCGTAGCACCCAACATTTATACACTTAGCTTGTTTGATTATAATAACTTAGCGTCATAATATTGGAATAGTTTACTTACTGTGTATATTATTATGGCTGCTCTTGATATTTCTTGGAGTTGTTGATGGTATATATTCATTGATGATATTGTGTTTGACTGTTCTTATAATTGCTATCTTGTGTGTCTATAAATACAAATATAATTCTATCAGGATTCGTAATCAATTTTAGATTTTAGACTAGAATAGTTTTTATGTGTGGTGCTGATATTTGGTAGCACTTCAGGTATGTGGTTACATGAGGCATTATATAAATATAGATATAATCCCATATAAGGGCATAAGCCAAAGAAATATAGATATAATCCTACATAAGGGCAGAAACCAAAGAATCAAATTCTATGAGTTACTAGAGAAATCAAATGACACGTTCATTTCCAACTCGACCAAAAGAGGACTCGCTTCCTTTGGTCTGGCACCGGTGATTTCAACGGACGAAAATGTAAAGTCAATTGGGAAAAGACATGCATGCCAACCTCTCATGGAGGCCTTGGCATACTTAATTTGGAAAAGTTCACTAGAGCTCTGCACCTACAATGGCTATGGCAAGAGTCCAAAGAATCATCAAAGCTGTGGGTGGGGCTTCAGACGCCGTGTGATGAGATTGACAAGAGGCTCTTCACAGTGGCAACAAAGGTAACGGTGGGGGATGGAAACACCATGCATTTCTGGAAATCCCCGTGGATTGACGGCCAAAGACCTAAAGATCTAGTGCCTCTGGTTTATGCGCTATCCAAGAACAAGAAGAAATCTCTCTGTCAAGGGAAGGGCAATGATGCATGGGTTAATGACCTAGATATCCGCTCAGGCCAACACATCTCTGTGAGCCTTGTCAGCCAACTAGTCCGCCTATGGGAGGTAATGCGTGAGGTCCAGCTGGACGAGGAAGTTACTGACCAGATCACGTGGAAGTTCATGAGCCATGGGAACTACACGGCCTCCTTGGCCTACTGGGCTCAGTTCTGTGGGGCGACCACCTCAACTCTTCATGCTCTAGTATGGAAAGCTTGGGCGCCGGGGAAATGCAAACTCCATGCTTTTGCAGAATAGGGTCTGGACCTCGGATAGACTTGCGACAAGAGGATGACACAACAATGGTCTCTGTCCCCTTTGTCGGCGGGAGCCTAAGACGGCTCTACATCTAGTCGCGGAATGTAGATACTCTTCGCGAATATGGCGCTATGTTACGACCTGGGTGGGGTTCCAGCAACTAGATCCAAGCCAGTGGGAAGAGGCCCAGACAGTCGCACAAATGGTGGGGAAGTAAGGCAGATACGCCAGGCACACCAAAAAAGGAATTTCGGTCACTGCTCATGTGCATGAGAAATTTGGAAGGAAAGGAATAGACGAATCTTCGATCATAAAGTGGCGACCACAAGCTTCCTCATAACAAGCATCAAGGAAGAGGCTAGACTCTAGACCATAGCAGGCGCTAAGCTCCTTAGCGAGATTATCCCAAACCCCGTATAGTCCTGTACAAGCTTCCTCATAACAAGCATCAAGGAAGAGGCTAGACTCTAGACCATAGCAGGTGCTAAGCGCCTTAGCGAGATTATCCCAAACCCCGTATAGTCCTGTACAGCTTCGTCTTTCTTTTTTACAATTTTGTAAACCCTAGGGTTGTAATTTTCTCCCGCTCTATTCAATGAAAAGGCACCCTCGTGCTATTTTTCTTTAAAAAAATGACACGTTAATTTCTATGATGTTTCACTAGTATGTTCGAACCATTTAAGTAGTAATGTAAGATATAGATCTGTCTAAATGGAAGTCATGCACTCTTAAATTAGATAGTTTTCAACTAATTCTACTTGGTTTCCCAACAAATACCAACCTGTCGACTGAGATTTTGACTAACAATTATATCATTTATATGATACAAAATTATAATAATAAGTAAGTACTTTTGAATATAAATCTAATAAATATCATTTTGTGTCATTAAAATTCTATCATAATAGAATAATTGTTGGTCAAAGCCTATCATAGCAAACAAAATGTCTTTTTTTTAACGGAGAGAGTAATTCCTTAATATGAACAATTATTACTGAACTGTAATAAAAAATATGGGCTAACAGCTTTTGGCAAAGTTTTATCTGTAGTATATGATGATCGCTATGTTTCTTTCTATATGTTTGGTGAACTGTTGTAATACGGAAGCAGTGCCAAATTTTTGATCCAGATGAAAGAAGAAAGCATGATTTTGTTTGAAAAACAGTTCGCAGTGGCATTGAACTTACATTTTAGTGACACCTATTTCATGGCAAAATGTACATCTTTCTAGCTTGAGATCAACCTTCCGTATAAGTTTCTTTCCATCCTCTGCAGTATGTGTTTGGCACGATCAAATGTGGTTAGTATTTTTTTGTTGTTAAAAAGGATATGCAGAAGAAGAATAATTGAGATTACAAAGCTACCAAACCTGATACAACTCCAATAGTTAGGAAGGGCTTCACAATGTTAAACCCATATATGACTAACTCTCCTGACCCTGGGGCTACCTGCTCCCATAGAAAAATTGGACACGATAACGGAACATGAAATAGAATGTGCAAATCAAATAATTATAAGCATCCCAATGTTTCCATGGTATGTCTTCCTCTCCTCCTTTTGCGAGATTTTCGTTTTTGTTAGTAAGCAGCTGATGATTTCATATTTTCACCACAAGCTTACATTTTAGCTAGATATTGGTCTAACGTATCAAAAAGTTCCAAGAACTACTGAATTTACCATTAATAAAAGGGTAAAAAGTGTTAAAGTAGGGTTCTAACACTACATAGTGACAAAACTATAAGCCGTTGTTCTTTGCCCTGTTTGTCAAGGTAGGTAAATCCGTAAATGGCACTTGTCAAAAAAAAGAAGTGCTGCACTATTGACCTTTTTTCGCTAGTTCTCTACTTCTATTCTTTTTCAAATATCTTTCTCTCCCGCTCTTAAAATAGTAATGCGTTTGTAAATTTCATTAAAATCAAATGTTGAGACTTAAAATAGCCCAAAGCAACGCAAAACAAAACTGAAAAGTACTACTAGAAGGCAAGTTTTCTTTAGAAAATGCTTATGAACATAGCACAATCAACCAGGAGCAGAACAACTGATAGACAATCTTCAAGAGGCAGATATATGCAAATGCGGAGGCACCAACCTTGGGGTGAGCTGTGAACGGCATGTTCCACTGACCACCGACGACCCAGCTGCAGAGTGTGCCAAGATTGTCCAAGTCAATCTCATAGGGAATGTCATTCTCTGCCACCGAGAAAACCCTCTCAGCGTGCTCAAACACACCGGTATTACTCATATTCCTAAACACCTTGCCAAACCTCAGCTGCAGCAAGATATGCAATGATAAGTGTCACTTGTATACAGAGCCTTCATATGACACTAGATAGAAGAAAATGCTACCATCAATTTTGTATGACCAGAAAAAGTAACCTTTTATGCGTACTATGGTCCACTAGATGTGTGGTAGGGGATCAAGGGGAAAATCAAAGAGGAGAAAACTGGATTGTGGTTTTGAAATCGTGAAGTTCCACATATTTGTCAGCGTAGAAAGTACTCCCTGCTTGTTTTTATAAGGCCTTTAATTTTGGATGGAAGATTGAAAAATTTACAGGCCTTAATTGTTTCACAAACAGAAAGATATGCAATAATCATGTAACAAATTAACATTGAACAAACAGGCCTGTAATTTCCCTATTTGGCCATGATTATTACATGGCATCTCTCCTGCATTTATCAGAAGCATCTCACTAACCATCTCTCTTCAGCTATCTATAGAAAGTATGAGAAGCATGGCAGTTTCAATTCATACTCCCTCCAATCGAAAATATAAGGCATCCTTATTTTCAACACAAAAATCACCAGTTGAAAACATATTTCATATGAAGTTGACTCCATACTTGTTCATAATATATTATGAAAGAAGTCAATGGTAAAACTATAATATTGGATACCATGTAGCAAAGTAACATGTATTACCCCTCCGTATATCGTTGTTTTCCATAAAGTCAATATTTAAAAATTTTGATTTATAATTGAGCAAACGATATATCTGTTTTGTGTCATGCATGTAGTACAATTAGATTCATATTTGAAAGTTTTTTCAGATGATGTTAATTTTGTTGTTGTTAATAATACATTATAAAATAAATTAGTAGTCAAAGAATAAGGTTGGAGACCATGTAAAATGCAATCACGCCTAATATTTTCATAGGAAGGGAGTATTTCTCTTCATTTTAATCCCTTAGTCGTTGCAGCTACTCAAACTAAGAGTTATATTTTGATAGAGACAGAGTAATAAAAAGTTCCTTGCTGACAAAAAACAGAGGGAGTTTCTTGCTGACAAAAAAACAGAGGGAGCAAAATATTTACAAACCATGTTCAAAATGCTGGCTACGATCATGGCAAGAGGGTCGCCCTTGGTAATCGAGAGGAAGCATGGTCTCTGACGATCTCTTTCAATCCTGAAAGTGTCAGATTGCACGTAGCGGTTGTTGTATGAGACTGACCAAGTGTTGCCTTCTCCGCTCTTGGTGAAGTAGAGGGCATGCAGCATGCCTTCTCCCTCAACCCAGATGTCTTCAGACTCACCGAAGATTGAGTTCACCTTGTGGAGGGCTCCAAAGAGAGGGTTGGAACCTGCATTGCATTCAGCAATGACAAAAGGTTGAGTTTGTACCTATTCAGGACCTAGAGCAAATTAATAGCGAAAAGCCAAAGGTTCAATTTAACTTCTGGTTTTCCTATGATATTTTGCACTGTGAAAATGTTGAGAGAACAATGCTTATCAACCTTGCTAACCTAGCTAAAATACTAGCATGGAAGTATGTTCAAAGGTAAGCTGAGTGGAGAAAGAGATCACATTTAATTATCAGGAACAGAACTAATTAAGAAATATCCTTTTTTCTAAACCTCCAGATATAATAAAAATATATTTATTATTTGCTGTAGAGGAAGAATCATAAAATAGTTAGGTCATGAACAGTGACCTAATAATACTTACTTCTGCATCTGAGCACGTAACTGACGTAGCACAAAATGAAGTCATGAGTTAAGGGCTTAAACTACAATAGTTTTCTCTAGCTTGCTAATGAAAAATTGAAAGAAAATTACCATTTCTGATGTAAACGCCCTCAGGAAAATCATCAGGGATCGTCCCTTCTATCCTCCATATCTCGGTTCTTTCACCGATTTCATCAACTGGTGCGAAGTTGCTCTGCATATGGATACATCCATCGTATATGTTAGCACTTACAACTCAGCATTCTATATGCAGTTAATATTCCGTATTTTTAATACCAATAGTAATAGCCCGTGCAACGTACTGTTGATGGCTAGTTTTTCTAATAGTTTAAAGTATACCTCTGAGTTTGTTTAATAAGAAACACGGATATTTTATAAAAACATCTTCAACAGAGCTCTAAACGCTTCTTTAAATCCGTCTTTTTATATTTTATTTAAAAAATTACTCCAACTGAATCTATCTCTAAAATCGATTTTTAGTTCTTATAACTGAGGAAAACAGAATCATTTTTAAAACGTGATTTCCGATAACTACGTGTCCTCTCCCGCGCCATTAATCTCCACGTGGCGCCGGACTACGTGGAGACGGGCCGCCTCACGGCAAGGAGCTACGTCTGAAGCTTTGGCGTCGTGCTCCTCGAGCTCCTCGCCGGCCGCCGCGCCTTGGACTAGAGCCGGCCCCATGGGGACCAGAAGCTCGTCGACTAGGCGCGCCGCCACCCCGCCGGGACCCTGTGGTTCTCCAGGCTCCTCGACCCGTGGCTCGCGTGGAGGTGCCTCGCCGACCGCGCTGGGGAGCGGCCATCCATGGCGGAGGTGGCGCGGACCCTGGAGCGTGCGGCGCGGCACGACGAGCTGGACGGGCCCCTGAGCCGCCGGAGGAGGGATCGCCTCCTCACTGCGACGCCGGCTGTATACATTGTTTTCTCCTCACGTCTACGACTTCAACATGCCAAAGACCTCGAGAAGGTCGTATACATTGTTTTCTCCCACCAGGTAATGCTGTAATATCCATATGGTGTGATTTTTTTCCTTTACTGCATATTGGTATACAAGGGATCAGGTTGCTGACCATTTTGTTTATTTGAAGGGTGTGCGAACTGAAAAACAAACTAATACTACGGCTTATGGAAGCATTGGTCTACCCAAATCCATCTGCTTATAGAGACCAATTGAATTTTTTAAAACAAAACACACAACATAGCGCGTGTTTCATTGATAGAGCAGAAAACTATAGCTCTGGAAGGCCATAGATAAGATGAAAGGAAAAAACTCAGCCGGTTGCATTGTGACATCAACGCGGGCAAATGCTTAAAAGTGAGCCTCCACAAACAGCCGTAACAAAACCAAACTCGCCCCATACGGTCGACAAAACGAAACCTATACGACGACATCCACCAAACCTACACCCAACCAAACGTCAAAACCTTACAGTGAAGCCCAGAGTCAACTGGACATTTGGGGAAGACAGACTGCACTGCACCGAAAGGGTTCCTGCCATGCAGTACTCGTCGTCGCTGTGCCGCTGCAACGCTAAACCCCACCCGACGGGGTGAAAACCACCAGATCCGGATCTCTCATAGGACTCAACACAGGGGCCTCACCACATCCGCCATTGAACACCAACTCGCTGCTCACGGAGGCCTCGCCACGCCCGCTACTGCACTCCTCTTCGCGGGGGTCATGCCACGCCCGCCACTGCACTCGTCATCATGAATCTGTTTCTTTTATCACCATCATAGCGAGAGATAAGTTGTCTTGCTCCCTCCGATCTCCATCGAACCTCTGAGCCACCGCAGGGCCTTGCCGTGCCACCTTGTGGCGCAACCACGAGTCTGCCGCGCCATGCCGACTTCTGCACAGGTTGCACCTTGTCTGTCACCTCCGCCGCTGGTCACGTCTTCGCATCGCGAGCCCTCCCACATCGTCATCGTGTTGTAGCATCCCAGATCCATTTTTTTTCTTTCTACCGTTTTCCCCTTTTTTCTCCTTTTTCCCCTTTTTTCTTTTTTTCTTTTTTTCTATTTTCCTCATTTTTTCTTCGTTTCTCGTCTCTCTCTTTTTTCCTCTTTTTTTCTTTCTTCTCTCTTTTTCCTCTCCTATTTTTCTTTTTCTCCAAAAACCAAAAACCTCAGGCCTCTCCTCTAACAGCCGCCGGCCCATAGCCGCCATTAGACCTAGATCCGCCCGCTGGGAAGTTCCATCCGAAGGAGGACGCCGTCGCTTCTGAGGCGCAAGCTGGCAAGCAGTAGCGCACGGCCATCGGTGCTCGTCGTCGCCACACCCTAGCAGGACTTATTCTCGCGGGGCCTCACCACCGGCAAGCACTACTGGCCCATCGGCCCCTCCAGGTCCAAGTTGTGCCATGACATCCGGTTCGCCATGCGATGGGGCAACGCGGTCCGTCGTTCACGTCCCACTCTCCGCAGCCGCTGGCACCGCCTCTCTTCTCGCCTCCGAGCCTTGGGCTTTCATCGGCTCCACGCGCGGGAGGGGGGCGACCTGGTGTGGAACCCCAGGTACAACGCCGACTCCTGCTCCTCCACGCGCGCAGCCTCGCCACCTAGGATCCAGATGCGGACGTGGTCGCGGAGCTCCTCGCAGTCGACAAGGACCACCGAACGGCAACGCACAGTCGCTAGGTCCACCGTCCGAGCCCCGCTCTCCGCGGCTGCCAGCACCGCCGCTCTGCTTGCCTCCAAGCCTTAGGTTTTTGCCGGCTCAACGTGGTACCTGGCGCGGAGCCCCGGGTAGGATGCCGACTCCCGCTCCTTCATGCGCGTAGCCTCACCACCCAGGATCCTGACGCGGACGTGCTCGTCAAGATCCTCGCAAACGGCGAGGACCGCCGTTGCCCAGGTACCACGTCACCTGCTCCACCTTCTCTTCCCTCTCCTTCGCTATTATTTGCAAGTTGCTTGTCTCCTCCGGCCGCCTTCCTCGCCGCCAGCTGCCACCCCACCGTCAGATCTGGCCAGAACAGCGCAGATCCGACAGTCACCGCCGCCGTCGAAGCCCTGGTTAACTCCCCCGGCCACCTGAGGTCACGGACGGTGAGGAGCCTCATCGCCGCCGTCCTTGCGGTCGCGCGGCTTTGCCGACGGCCGCTCGGGCAGCAGCGAGGCGGAGAAGGAAGGTGGGGGAGGAGGGCGGGCGGGCCGTTGCCTCCTGAGCCGCCCCTGGGGGAGGGCGACGCGGGATTCAAAATTTTTCCCTATGAGACCAATTGATTCGTTTCTCTGGGATGAACAATACAGTGTACTCTGAGGTACTGGAGACATACATAAGTAGATTATATCAGGTATCATTTAATTATTGAACTATACAACTATGCTTTTATACCATTGCACTCTTTACATTTATGTCGGCTAATTCACAATCATCTTGTCAGCCTTATATGGTCAAGGGCAGTGTTCGGATGCACTCGCATAGATCTGGTCTGATTGCTTCATGGGATTTCTTTGAAGAACATATTAACCAAAGAAATGGACAAGATGCGATGTCTCTAAAGTAGCAAGTTGAGGATCCCGAAGAGAAAAGATGGGGTGTCATGGTTGTAATCAGTGTTTTCCTAAACAGGTTTTGCTAAACAGTCGATGACCTAGAGTTTAGCGTTTAAACGGTTTACACGAATTTAAACGGTGTTTAGACGGGCTAAACGGTTTGCTACTGTAGCATGATTTTATATGTATAAATAGCTCATATCATACCAATACTTACAGCCAGTGCAGCCGATGACAATCTATATTTACAGAGCAAAGCGTGCTGGTGCTGCACAAACCTAGAGGCTGGAGCGCTGTGCTTGCTGCGGGAGCCGAGAGGGCACGAGGGACGGCCAGGCCGGCTGCGGGAGCTAGGAGGGCGTGAGCAGCGGAGGTCGAGGGCGACGGCGTGGCGGAGGTCGCCGGCAGGAGGTCGAGGGCGACGGCACGGCGGAGGTCGAGGGCAGGAGGTCAAGGGCGACGGTGCAGCTTCGGTCGTGGGCAGGTCACGGGTGACGGCGTGCGGCGGAGGGAGTGGTGGAGGGCGCGCGGCGGAGGGCGACGGCGCAGGGGAGGTCGTGGGTGACGGCCCAACGGAGGTAGTGGGCGGCAGCGTGGCAGAGGTTATGCGGCGGAGGGCGCGGTGGAGGGCGCGGTGGAGGGCGCGCGGCGGAGGGCACGGGCGACGGCGTGGCGGAGGTCATGGGCAGCGGCGTGGCAGAGGTTTATGCGACGGCGGTGGCCTGTTCTTTAGGGTTTACCTGCTCTATAAAGCTCTAATTTTTGGTTTTCCCCGCGCTGTGTTGTCCACTATGTCCTAAACATTGAATTAAACCGGTTTAACCCGCCTAAAAGCCGTCTTGTTTACATTTTGTAAACGTTTTTTTACGTCTAGGACCGATTAGACGGGTCAACCGTCTAGGACACTGATTAGGCGCAAAACCAGGCATCTAACCTCCGTTTACCGTTTAAAACCGTTTAGACGGCCGTTTAATTCCGTTTAGGATAACACTGGTTGTAATCAAATCTCTCCAGTATTTATCAAGTGCTACCGATGATGCATTGAAGCAGACTTCATCAGGGTTTGCGATACCGTGAAAACCGCCGTGGTTTTCGCGGGTATAACGGGGGTGTAAAACGGCATCTCGGGGATTTCGTTTGAATAATTTCGTGTGAATTCAAAAATTTTGAAACAATTCATTTTATCACAAAAATATATTTATCAGTAATTCAAAAAAATAAATTTCTCTCTGTCCGTCGTGAAAACCGCGGTATGTGGCGTGGTTTTCTCGCGGTTTGAGCGAAAACCGTGGCACGAATTTGGTTCAAATTTAAATTCCGTCATTGTTCACTTCATCGTGGTTTTCGCGTGGTTTGGGCAAAAATCGCAGTTTTGGCACGGTTTTCACGTGGTCTGGGAGAAAACCGTGGCACGGAAAATCGATTCAAATTCAAATCCATTTACTATTCATTTTTCTCTGCGGTTTTTGTGGTTTTCACGCTACCGCTGGGGGACGACACGACATGGCAAAACGAAATGGGAAATCTTGGACTTCACACTACAAAAGCAGGTGTTGGAAATGTCTCAAATGGAAATTCTGCAAGTTCCAGCCATGGCAATATGCTGCATATTGCTTTGGTTGGTATCAACAATCAGATGAGCACTCTTCAATACAGGTTCGTCGGTGGCGACGACACGGCGACGAACGGCGCATCTAGCCAAGCTGGCGGCTGGCGCGAGCGCCGACGCCGGCGCACCGGCTGCGCAGAGGCTCGTGCACATGAAGGCAGTAGCTACATGCAACGCAGCATGCTGAGACTTTTGTTTGTTAGTTACCAAAAATGTTTCTAGAGAATCTGTCGTGTACAATTTTTGTTCCATACTCTAAATATTTGGAGGATTTTCTATATGCTTTTTTTAAAATCATTTTATGAGTTTTTGTTGGGAAGTTCTAACCTCTATGTCTTCGACTATCAAAA
Organism: Oryza australiensis; assembly: GCA_019925245.2. Taxonomy (NCBI): domain Eukaryota; kingdom Viridiplantae; phylum Streptophyta; class Magnoliopsida; order Poales; family Poaceae; genus Oryza; species Oryza australiensis. The sequence continues at coordinate 4,754,718 of JAIFGZ020000436.1, forward strand.
CCAATCGACATACTCCTAAGGCATTGTTGGGTTATTCCCTTCCAAACAGGAGCAAGAAGGATTTGGAGGGATTTATTTTACACCTGTTGAGGTGTGTAGTTATTCCTCTCCAATCCTTTTCTCATTAGGATTAAACAAACAAGACATAAATAATAATACACACAGTTTTAGTAGCGGTTTTTATTATTTTTACATCAATATATATGTTTTGACTTATATTAAACCACTTTGTACATATCTGGCTAACTAATTTCAAATCATGAAAACTACCATTTAAATCAGGTTATATTGTCCTTGGAGGGTATTTTATCCGGTTATGATAATGGAGAGGTGTAACATATCCATTTTTAATTGATGGGTGTTTTTTTAAGACAAACCTGATAATTGCAAGGTAGCAACAATTGCTTTGAAACATGGAGTTCAACGTGATGAAAATTGGAGTCGGGAGTGTTGGCTCTAAAGAAAAAAAAAAGAAAGCTCAAAGCAAATGTGCTACATACTTATAATAATTATAGTTATTATGTAACCATTCGTACATGCATATACCTCGGTGGGACGCAAAGGTTGGGGACTGAATGTGAAGGTGGAGTCCACAAACGCATCCAGCAATAGACTGGAACCCATGGTTACTGCCGCAGATGCCTCCCTAAGTTTGCTAGTAAGCAGTTGCTGAAACTCCCTGAAACGTGGCTGCAAGTATTGACAACGCAATTAAAATAGGATCATATCATTTGTTGCCAGATTAAAACTACCAGCCATATCCTTCAAACAGAAACAACTGAGGACATAAATCAGCACGCGTTAGCCTTTAAACCCCTTTGATGCATTCTTGCATATAACCCACCCATGTTGTTTCGGTTCTCTGTGCGCTAATAACTCGTATGCCCTGTTTTGTTTCGACTCTTTTACTCCATTATTACACAAGCACACAAAAAAGACGATGATGTCGAAAATACTAAAAAGACAGCTATAGGGCTTTTTTCCACCTCAAACGCACGCCCATGGAGTGCCATCGGCTAGAAATGACACCATTCTACCTTTGTGCTGTTTATTTAAAAATGACATCTTTAATTTATTATAGATATCAGTTAATTAAAAAATTGATACACATATTATATCATAGATGTCGATTTTTTAAAACCGGCACCCGTAATAACCAAGCCGAGCCAAGCCACTCATGAGCAGATAAATAAGAGAGGGAGGAGCGGAGTGGGCATCCTAATCCACTCCACTCGCCTCCCTCCTCTCTCGCCTCCCTCCTCTCTCTGGGCCACAAGGGCACCGCGGCCAGCGTTGATCCGCCTGGAGGTGGTGCGAGCCATCGAGGCCACCGCGCGCGAGATGCTGCTATGGGTGGCTCCCATGGAGGAGGTGGAGCGGCGTCAACGGCTGGGTGTATCCAGTGGCGACCACAGATGAGCGACGACAAGGGTCCGTCTGTGCGGATGGGCGGATCTGGTGGTAACCACGGCGTCGGCGGCTTCCCGGGGCGGATCCAGCAGATCTAGTGGCAACCACGGCGTTGGTGGCTTCCCGCAGCGGCGGCGGCGGTGGTGATGGAGAAGGAGGCTCGCCCCTCCTCCTCTCCATCCAGCGACGCGGCGATGGTGGAGAAGGCCAATGTGGAGGGTGAGTGGCGGCCAGAGACTGGGAAGGAGAGGCTCGATCGAGTTCTTTTAGTGTTCTTGGATGTTCTTAGTGTTTGGCCTATTAATGTGTTCTTGATTGTTCTTGGATGTTTTTGGATGTCGATTAATATTGATGGAATTTGATCGGTGTTCTTGGGTGTTTTTGGATGCCAATTAACATTGATGGAATCTGGTCGAGGTGAAGGGGAGCTGCTTGAGCCGATGCCAGCTTTTTTTTTATTCCTGGAACCTCAAAGGTGTCGATTCCTAAATCGACATATTTTGAGTCCTCCTTAAAGGTGCCGCCTGTTGGGTGCTGGTTGGTAAATCCGACACCTATGGCTAGTTTTCAACCGACATCTATCCCTTTTTTGTAGGAGTGCTCTTTACTATATCCGACACAACGCCTGTCGTCGGCTTTTCAAAAAGAACTACCAGCCCCGTTTTTTCTGATTAGGATGCATATTCTACATCGGTTTTCATTAGTATGCCTTTCAAACTGTTAAACGATGGGTTTCGTATGAAAACTTACTATATAGAAGTTGCTTTAAAATATCAAATAACTTCATTCATTTTTTAAGCTTGTAATAATTAAAACTCAATTAATCACGTGCTAATGACTATTTTGTTTTTACCTTTACTTAATCTTCATCTTCATTAGTTACGAACCCCACCTACATCTTCATTAGTTACGAACCACACCTAGTAGTAAAAAACCACTACTGGAGAAGTGATCTTTGAGCGATCTGTCAAAATCCACAATAGTCTTGGTTCCAATAGGAACCGAGACTAAAAATATTTTTAATCCTGGTTCTAAAGCGCAATGAAATCCTATAATTTTTAGTCCCAATTGGTATTACCAACTGGGACAAAAGGTTATTTTTAGTCCCGGTTTAAAAAATATGCATGTTGTTTGTCAGACCCATTATTTTTAGTCCTGGTTGTTGCTACCAACCGAGACTAAAAATCAATATTTATTCTGGTTTTTTATATAAACCAGGACAAAAAAATCGTCGGCCTCTCCTCGTCCCCCGCACCGTCCTTATCTTCTCCTGCTCTCTCCCTCTCCCTTTCAGCTCTCTGTCTCCCTTTTCCTCTCCCTCCCTCTCCCTCTCACCCGGTGGCGGAAGGCGGCGGCCCGCGCGGCGAGCGGTGGCGGCCCTGCGACCCAACGCGCAGCGGCGGCGCCCCGTGACCCTACGCGCAGGCGACGGCGGCCTCGCGGGTGAGCGGCGGCGGCCCCATGGGACACCGGCGGTGGGCGTTCCAGACTGTTCATCAGATCTGTGTTTTTGGATGAATTTGATGTTTTTTTACCTATTTGATGATATACATGTATTTGATCTATGTATTTGATCTATGATACATATATTTGATCTGTAGATTTTGTGACTTTGTCGTTGTATTTGATATGTGATTTGAAGATGTATTTGATCTGTGAAGAAAAAAATAAAAACAACATCTGTGATATTCATTACTATTGATGTGAATTTGAAATCTTTGATTTCAGTATCAGCATTTGTGAATTTGATTTCGGCAGAAAAAACAATGGATAAGAAAAAAAATAAATTTGGGGAAGTGGAGATGTCGAGAGGACACATATATCTTTAGTTCCTGTTGGTAACACCAATCGAAACTAAATATTTAACTCGAGATTAAAAATAGACATTTTTAATCTCGTTTTGGTTGTTTCGATTTGAAACCAGAGACTAAATAGGGTTATAAATTAGGACAAAAGATGGTTTCGCTAACAGTGAACCTTCAGTTTCGGTTGAACAGAGAGAGACAGAGAGGAGGGAGGTCTTACTTTGGATGTGATACGTGTGGTGAAATGATCATCAGTCGCATTAGCCCTTGTGATTGCTGGCCTTCTTCCGGTAGTAGTGCTGCTGCTTCTGTACAAGCGTTGTTGGAGAGAGGCGCCGTACATGGACGGCGATGCTACGGCCACCATTGCCTTACGTTGTGTGCTTATACTTGCCTTGTATGACAGCTACAACTATTGTTTCTCTGTTTGTGGGATGTCGAGCGACGTTTCCATTTATAGTATACCTACTGCCGTCGAGGCATCATTCATGCCGTATTTGACACAGATGGTCTCTTCGATCATCAATATTTAATGTTCATGGAAAATTTCGATCCAACTTCCAAAATTTTGATCACCGGATTTACGATATTATATATCAAAACTGTTTTTTGATAAAAATCTATGCATATCATTCTTTCATTCTAAAACAAGTATTTGAACAATATTAATGGTCAAAATTTCAAAGTTCAATTAAATCTTATTTTAAAGATAAAATATTTATGACCAAAGTACCAAGCAGATATACTAACTAAGCTTGTGTGTCAGATATAGAGTTCAGATATGATTTTGCAATGACAAAAAAACCTTGATCCTTGACTGATCTAATTAATCAAAGCCGCCACAGTAGTGTTGACTTAGATCTTGGAAGCCAAACTAGTGTTTATGGTATAGAACTGTACATGGCACATGCACCAGAACTGGCATAGTGGCATTAATCCTTCAGCAACCAACTTTGACGATCTATGGTCTATGGAATGATTGTGATAAGCCCATAACGATCCAACAATTATGCAAGTTGAGTAGTTGACACGTGTCCAGTTGCTGTTAACTTGTTCCATGCAAGAATTGATGAGCCGTTCAGCACCATGCATGCATTCTGAGAGCCAGATATTTATTTGAGTAGCTAGGTGAAGAGTAATTAAATTCAGATATGGATTTGTAAAAGCATGGGCTCGTCATTATCGTGCCACCTAAGTTGTTGAAAAAAAGGTGACAAAATTGGATACATTTTTTATGGTATTTATGATACACAAGGAACCAAATTCGGCACCTCTGGCCTTTAATACCTTGCGTTTCATATAAGTGCTGTGCAAAATAAGCAGATGGAAGGCGTCAAATTTTTTTAAAAAAAGTTGGATACTTTTGTTGTAATTATTCCTTTTTATTTTGATCAATAAAATTCTGTACAGCGAGGAGCTCCCTTGTTATGTTTGTTTAAAAAAAATAAATTTCAAACCGTTCTATAAATAGACGGTCGGAGAGTGTGGATACATATAAAGCTTTTCAAATCTTGTGAAATAAATAGGCTATATATTTAGTATCGTTATCAGAATTCGGATTAGTCCTAACAACATCATGGTCAGTGAATCAATCTAAAACATTGGATCGTCTTACTAGTTGGTTTACTATGGTTTACTAGTTGGCGTAGGACATTGAATTGTCTTACTAGCATTCCATTGTCTTATATATGTTTGAAAGAGAAAAATATTAAAAGATACGTAAAACAAGGTGAGTTATTAGCATACAATTAATTAAAAATTAATTATTTTTAACCTGCTAAATAAATTAATATGATTTTTAAAGTAATCTTTTATATATATTTTTAAAAAATGAAGTGTTTATATGTTTGTTTGGAGGAAAACGGGTGTGTGAAAAAATAGGTTGTTTTTTTTGTGATGCTGCCGAACGCAGCCTCTCACAAGAGAAAAACGAAGAAAGAGGGGGATCGGTAGTTGGGAGACCATGAAGATCGAGACGCGCGTGCGCTGGTCGTCGCCATAACATTTAGATATAATCTATGCACATCAATCTTTCATTTTTAAAACAAGTATTTAATAATATTAATGGTTTCAAAGTCCAATTAAATCTTATTTTAAACATAAAATATTTATGACCAAAGTACCAAGGAGATATACTAACTAAGCTTGTCTGTCAGATATAGAGTTCAGATATTAGATTTTGCAATGACAAAAAACTTGATCCTTGACTGATCTAATTAATCAAAGCCGCCACAGTAGTGTTGACTTAGATCTTGGAAGCCAAAGTAGTGTTTACGGTATAGAATAGTACTATACTGTACATGACACATGCACCAGAACTGGCATAGTGGCATTAACCTTTCAGCAACCAACTTTGACGATCTATGTTCTACAGGGGTGGATACTTTTAAACCAAAAATTAAAAAAGAAACGAATCACATCGAGTCGAATCGAAGTTTATGGTTTTTTGACTTTTAGTTTTGGTTTTGGTTCATGTATTACATAAACCGAGTAATTCGGTTGGCTTTGGTTTTTAATATGTGACAACCGAACCACTGAAAAAACCGACCCTAGCAAACCATGGACGAAACCTAGCTAAGGCGCACGGGCGTGGCCGCACGACAGGTGAAACCCTAGCCCTGGCGACGGTAGGCACGCCGCCTCCGCCCCGACCCGCCGCTGCGCCGCCTCCGCCCCAACACGTCGCCTCCGTGCTCCTCCATCGCTGCTTGTGTTGCTTGTTCGGTTTTTTGGTAAAAACAAAAAATAAAAAAACCAAAATTTGTAGTTTACAAGAACCGATCGATTTTTACTCCATAACAAATTAAACTGTATGTAAAAAAAACCAAACTTAACTCTTGGTTTAATCCTATTGCTCATCCTGGTATATGAAATGATTGAGATAAGACCATAACGATCCAACAATTATGCAAGTTGAGTAGTTGACACGTGTCCAGTTGCTGTTAACTCGTTCCATGCAAGAATTGATGAACCGTTCAGCACCATGCATGATGAGAGTCAGATATTTATTTGAGTAGATAGCTGAATCAGTAATTAAATTCAGAGATGGATTTGTAAAAGCATGGGCTCATCATTATCGTGCCACATAAGTTGTTGAAAAAAAGTGACAAAATTGGATACATATTTTTTATGGTATTTATGGTACAGAAGGAACCAAAATTTGTAAGTCCTAATTTGCGGCACCTCCGTTCTTTAATACCTTGCGTTTCATATAAGTGCTGTGCAAAATAAGCAGATGGAAGGCGTCAAAATTTTTTAAAAGTTGGATACTTTTGTTGTAATTATTTCTTTTATTTTTATCAGTAAAATTCTCTACAGCGAGGAGCTTCCTTGCTGGGTTTCTTTTTAAAAAATAAATTTCAAACCGTTCTATAAGTAATGGTACGTAAAGCCTTTCAAATCTTATAAAATATATATATATAGGCTATATATTTAGTGTCGGTATTAAAAATCGGATTAGTCCTGACGAAATCAAAATCAGTGAATCAATATGGGGCATTGGATCATCTTGTTGGGGGCATGTTTGAATGGAGAAAAAAAATATTAAGAAGGTACGTAAAACGAGGTGAGATATTAACACATGATTAATTAAAAATTAATTATTTCAAACCTACTAAATAAAATAATATAATTTTTAAAGTAATTTTTTAAATATTTTTTAAATGAAGTGTTTACATGTTCGGAGGAAAATGTGTGCTGAAAAAAATAGGTTGATTTTTTTTTGTGATGCCGCCGAACGCAGCCTCTCACAAGAGAAAAACGAAGAAAGAGGGGGATCGGGAGTTGGGAGAGCATGAAGATGGAGACGCGCGTGCGCTGGTCGTCGCCATACCGTAGCCGCCGCCGCCACTGCGTCCACGCTCGGTGCGACTTGGAGGCGGCCAGGGCGGGGAGAGGAGAGAATCAGCAGCAGCTGCGTGTCTGCATAATACGAGCAAAGATCTGGATCGGATGGTGATTTGTGATATGCTATCGTCTGATTTGATTTTTTTAACAAAAAATGATAGGAGAGTGTCTTTTTATTAAATAACGCGAGAGAAAAATACAACTTTAAGGAAAAAGCTAAGAGAAAAAAACTCATGTATATGTACACTTTGACTATACAGATTACAGGATAAGCTCACGTAGCCTTTTAGCCCCTGCTAGACTCTAAAGTCTAGCCTCTTCTTTGATTGTCACTTGTAGGAAGTTTATTATCGTTTCTTTATGCTCGAAAATCCTTCGATTTCTCTCCTTCCAGATTTTCAGACTATCAACATAATCATGCATCGGATTCTCTTTTTTGGCACCATTATCTGACTGAAAGGGCCTCTACCCACTAAACTGGTTCCAACTGCTGAAAGCCAAGCCAGCAGGCTATGTGGTGTCAGATTCTTATTGAGAATCTGCACTCGGCAACCAGATGCATGGCCGTCTCGGGTTCCCGTCGACAGAATAGTTAATGCCCATTATTTTGCCATCTCTTTATGGCGAGCCGGTCAGAAGTCCGGACCTTGTTCTGGATGATGAGCCAGGTATGGAATTTGTATTTCCCCGACGCCCAAACTTTCCAAACAAGAGTGTTGAAATTTGAGGCGGTCGTCCCACAATACTGTGCCCGATAGGCCGAGGAGGCCATATAGTTACCACAAGCTATGAATTTCCACACAATCTGAGCTGCTTCTTCACCATCCAACTGGATACCCCGAACTCCTTCCCAAAGGTGAACAAGCTGGCTGACGAGATCAACTGTTATTGGGAGGCTTGGTTGGATATCCAAATCATTTACCGATATGTCATTTTCTATTCCTTGACGAAGAGATTTGCATTTTTTTTGAAGATTGCATAAACTAAAGGCATGAGATCCTTTGGTCTTTGGCCCTCAATCCATGCAAAATCCTAAAAGTGTATCGTGTTTCCATCTCCCACAGTTATCTTTGTTGCCGCAACGAATAGGTTCCTATCAAGCTCATCACCCGGCGTCTCAAGCCCAACCCAAGGCTTAGATGGGTCTTTCCACTTATGCGACAGCCAGCTGTTGATGAGAAATTTCTCTCATGCACTGGCCTGGGAGATCTGCTTGACTCCAGTGCAGGTCCTTCTCGGCTGCCTGTGCTGTGCAGGGCGTACCAGTTGGTTTGACCTGTTAACCAACAAGAAAAACAAGAAAATATACATTAAGCGTTAGGTTAGATCCCCACGGGATCGGCGAGAAAATCCATGAGCATATATATGCTATCCTAAAATATATTTAAGTCAAGCGACTGGAATGGATCGGCTATACCGAGACAGCATTAGCCGTTTAACCTAAATACAGTAAAGGATAATATATGTATGAATTGATAACCTAGCCGATACTGGAAAGCTAACAATGAATCGGCTAGTACTCCGATGAATTTTATGGAAAGATACCATTCTTGAATCAGGTGCATAGCTTGGAAAATCGGCTGTCGGCTGTCGATGGCAGGCCGATTTCGGCTGATAACGTCCAACAAGAATGCGATCTTAGCATAAGAGACAGTCCTAATATAAATCTAATAATAAATATATTAAAAGAAACATATCAGGGCAGATAAGGCCGGCTGAAACCCCGGCACTGTTTCTAAAAGATATAAATCTAGCCGAACAGATCATTGGTAGTTCTAAAAACGACTTAATAGTTCAATCCTGATGCAGTGATCTGTTGTAGCCGATTTACATTTCTCAAAATGGTGGATACCGCATATAAACTAGCCAACCTTTAGATCTAGCCCTATTGGCTGCAAGTTCTTGATAGAACTAGTCAATGGCAAGATAGATCTAAACATTGGTCTAATTTATATGCGCTATATGATAAACAACGCGGTACAAACTTCTGAATCTAATGTGTCATTACGATGGAAGCACTAGAAACAACAGATCATGCCACTAATGACAAGCATTTACCTGAATTTGGTGATCAAAACGATGCAGCCCGTAGCCAAACAAATTGCTCGTATGAAGAAAAAGGTTAGCGATGCGCCGAAGGTTTGATTGATTGTGATTGTATTGAATTTTCTTTACAGGGGGTCTCCGGTCCTATTTATACCCAAGATACAATTATCTGTACAAACTCTGGACTCTATCTAAACTACTATTTAAAACACGACATTATCCCGGGAAGGACCCACGCCGCATTACAATTAACAATTTAAACAAACTCCTAAATTACAGATACAATTGCCGTTACAGGACTCTATCCATAGATGACAATATCCTAACGCACAATCTAATAACCGAATCTTCTATTTATCTTCAAACAACTGTACCAGAAACGGTTTTATCTCTCCTGGACCTGGAATCGGCTATCGGCTGCCCTTGTCCGATCCAATTCTAGCCGAATAGCCTCGCAGCCGATTGCTTCTCAGTCGATGTGGCCTCTGTTTCTCCGCCAAGCCAACCAATCCGACTCTGCTTCATTCTTGCTAGGACTTAGAGACTTAATTACCAAATTTAGGTGTCAACACCAGCGCAGTCGCAACACCCTTGTGAATTTCTCCATATTTAGGATTCCTAGTCCTCCTTGGTTGGTCGACATGCACGTCTTTATCCAGTTTACCTTACACTTACCTAAAGTGATGTCCTCCGTGCCTGTCCATAGGAAATGCCATCGTTGTTTGTCAAGTTGTTCTAAAGACCCCTTCGTGACTTTTAGAGCAGTTAGGAGGTAAATTGGCTGCGCTGAGAGGACCCATTTAACCAGTGTTGTTCTCCCGGCCGACCCCACGTTTTTCCCCCTCCAGCTTGTAACTTTTCCTAAGATTTTATCAAAGACCGGTTGTAGGTCCGTTTTCTGTAGTCTCCCCAAGACCAGGGGAAGACCTAAGTATTTTATTGAAAAGTTTGCCCTTACTGCTGAGACACCTTCTATGATGTCCTCTAAGTGGACCTTCTCATATCTGATGGCTGCCACTTGGGACTTATGGAAGTTGGTGACAAGTCCCGTGGCCACGCCAAAGCAATCTAGGATGTTAGTGAAGGTTATGACGTTGCTTCTAGTGGGGTTAAGGAACACAACGGAATCGTCGACATACATTAAGATGCGGAGTGGAGCCGTTCTACCTCGCAACTTTGATAAGGCGCCCATGTGTGTTGCTCGCTCAAGGATTCGTTGCAGGAGGTCAATTGTCAGAATGAGTAGAAGTGGCGACAGGGGTCCCCCTAACGAAGACCCCTGCCATGCTTAATTTACTTTCCTGAATGGCCATTAAGAAGGACCTGCTAGATGAAGGTGGAGAACTAACATACTCATCCAGTCAATCCATTTGCAAGAGGGCTAGGAGATAGTCCCAACACACCGATTTGATTTTTTTTAAGTTTTTCTAATTTGTGATGCTTTGTTCGTCTCTTCGGATGCAGCTAGAATTTCCCTCAACTTTATTATTATTATTATTACTGGAAAGCTCGTGCAGATTATATTTCTCTCGGGTTGCAACTACATGCTGTCGTGAATAGGGGCGGAGCTGTAACGGAACCAAGGGGGATGCACCACTATGCAGAACTACAGCATGAAGGGAGATATGTCTCACTAATGGTATTTGTACAGTATATAGGTGGACATTAATTACTCCATCTAATGATATTTTGAATGGTATTTTTTACTAATGGTATTTTTGCCATAGCAGCACATTACTCTAACTAATGTTACTTTTGCCATAGCAGCACATTGCTCTAATTAATGGTATTCTTACACAGCTTTTAACATAAAAAATTTAACATTTGAGAAGAGAGCAAAAAATTCTTATAAAAAATCAAGAGCAGAAGGAGCTGTGAAAAGAAACATCAAGAATGTTTACTATGTTGCTAGTGCAGGCTGGTTGGTAATCTTACTCCAATGATATTAAATCCTAATTTCGATGTTCAATTGATCAAACCCTAACCTATAATCGGGATAAACTAAAAGCGCAATCAGCAATCTCACCATCTTTTAATTTTAGAGGTTTGTTTGGAACAAATCAGAAAATTAGATTATAAGAAGAGTAGAAAGGTTGGTACTTTTCCTCAATACCTGTGGCCTTGGATCAACACTAAATCATGTTACTCTAGCCGTGAGAGAGCAATCAGACCTGTTGGATCAACACTCGGCATCGACGGCTATGGCCTATGGACGATTTGAGTTACTTATGTCAAGGCTGACGCGAGCGATTCCGATCCGGAAAGGGAAAAAGAAGAAGGAAATAGAGTAGAGATGGGCGAGTGTGGGCCACGCAGCAGAAATCGTGCCGGGATGAAGGAATCGAGGCGTCACACCGCTGCCGAGCCGACGACCACGCGCTTTGGCGCTCGCAAGCAACGATCTGCGCCCGTCATGCACGTGCCTCAGCCTCTCGTCCGGCCACACAATGCGCCTGGGCTTTTTTTTCTCGCAAGGGGTACACTAACTTTGGCTACGGGGGGTTCCTATACGGTGAAAACATAGGGTTAAGCAGTCAAAACACAAATTGGGCCGGGTGCCTGGGAACCCCACTGTTCCATTGTGCTCCGCCCTCGTGATAAGTGCATTTTACACCCTCGTATTCTTGTTTTTGTTTAAAATATACTCGGAAACTACAAAACCAAATGTAATACATCTTTCAACTGTTAATAATGGACACCTCCATGAGTGGATTTAGCCTAGTTTTTGGTACAACTGGATGCCATGTAGCATGCACCTATATACGCACGTCACCGGAGCAGAGATAGATGATCCCACATGTCATTGCCACTATATCTTCTTCTTCCTCCTCTCTTCTCTCTCGCCCCATCCATCCTGCTGGCCACGACACAAGGCGTATACGATGAGCTTAAGCAAGAGCTACGATCCGTGTACCGTCTCCTTAATCTTTGTCTCACCCACTAGTCAGCGACCATCGTCTCCACAGCTTCGCTACTGGCGACCGCCTTTTGTCTCCTCTGCCTCTGCATCCGACCTTCTTTTCCTAGGTCTAGAGAACGGCGTAGGCTTGGATCTTGACATCGATCTTCTCCCCACGCCGCCACCTATGCCGACGCATGACGTGGCTCCTTCTCCACTGCCACCTCCTCGAGAACCATTGCCTTCTCCCACTCACACGACTAGTCGCCAATACCGGGGACGAGCTTGGGGGGGGAGCTCGGTGGAGGCGTAGTGGAGGCTACAGCTTGAGGCGGAGGCGGGGGCGGGAGGGGGCAAAGGTAGAGCTCGAGCTCACTAGCATATCAAGGAGAAGGCATGCACATGATAATACAAAGAAGGACTTAATAGGCTCATTTGCATAAATAGCATTTAATAATTTTTTTACAGAATAGTAAAATCAATTGAATTACAACATATCAATGTTGTATAGGCCCAAACCACTTCGCATCGGAGTTCTTCAATTACCATCAATGTCATATTTATTAGCATTAATAATAAATGAGACTAATCACGAAAAACATTGTTTAGCTTGCTTGTAACCACGGACACAACTATTCGAACAGTTTTTAACTCGCGCGAGGTGTACCAATATACCCACACACAATCCTAAAACATGTCTTATGTGTCTCGATACCACAATGGTACCTCGAAAAGGAATTATGACAAGATCCTTTGTATAACACACCCAACAAAATAGTGACCCGCCAAGTCCCCAGTAGAGGCGGCACAAACCTTAGGCTAGAGAAATGGGGTGGCGTGCAGAGAAGGTGGTGACGTGGGCACGAGCAGCGACCGGTCTTTTCGACCGAAGAAAGAGGATGATAGGTGGGGCCGCTGGTCCCACCTGTCGGACAGAGGAAGAGAGGAGACCGGGTGGGGGAGGCGAAGTGGACTTCATGTTGAGAGGGACCGAGGCAAACGGACCGATGGGCTGGGCCATGCCGAGGAAGGAGAGAGGAAGGGGTCGCTTTGGCGGGCTAGGTCGCGAGGGATGAGAGAGGAGGGAGGTACAGTAGACTTCTAAGAGGGATGGGACAAAAATGGCCCATGAACCGGGAATGGGTTTTTAATTTGTTTGTCATTTAATCAATTTATTAAATAAACTTTGTATTATTAAATTACTTCTCGAGCTCAAAAAATCACGGAAAATTTCAGAGAGTAGCTTAGGGCATGGAGAATATTGCAAAAATATTTTCAGTCATGAGTTTTAAAGGAAATTTTGATTCCCTTGTTAATTTTACTTGATAATTTATTTTAAGTTTTAATATAATTCTTCTAGAAATGTATTATTAATTTTTTAAAAGTCCTGAACGAAAATCGGGGTGTGACAATATTAGAGGAAGTTGACTACGTGTGAGAGCTCCATGTCGCCAAGTCGATAGAGGATAGATTAGGTCATCCCAAATACGATACTCGAGTAATTTTGATATATAAAGGCAACACTAGCTTTGGCCAATAGGAGTAGGGTTATTATCTATCAGTTAGAGGCCCGAATCTATATAAAAATCCTTGTCTCCCATCTCTTTTTACCTCAATCTCACATACATCCTAGTTTTAACAATTCTTATACTCTACAACTACCATTGTCGGGTATAGCTCATCGACGGAACAACTGGATTGTCATCTAAGGGATGAAAAATTTACTAAAATTTATTCAGTTACCTAAGATTAATTTAGACACTCCCATAAGGACATGTAAAATGACAACTAATTAATAGTGGACTCTCACAGTTGTTAACACTACTGGAGAGATGATCTTTGGTCCACTTGCTAAAATCCATAATAGTCCCGGTTGCAATAGGAACCGAGACTAGAAAATATTTTTAGTCCTGGTTAAAAAAGGCAACGGCTCTCTAAGATCTTACCAACTGAGACTAAAGATCATATTTAGTCTCAGTTAGATTTCTATCAGAGGCTGTCAGGGCACCGAGGATCTTTAGTCCCGGTTGATAACATCAACCGGGACTAAAGATCCTATCTTTTGTCTCGGTTGGTGTCACCAACCGGGACATTTTGATCTTTAGTGCCGGCTGGTAACACCAACCAGGACTAAAGATGGAGTTGCTTTTTATAATTCCTCTTCCTCCTCCAGCCCGAGCCAACTGCAGTGTCTTCAAACTTTTGCTCTAGCTAGAGGGGAGTGTTAACAGCAGAATTTGGTAAACCTCGGAACCCGAATTGGCTAAGGTGTCCATCGACTGATACCGAATCGGATAAGGCAAGCCGATGTAGCCGATTCTGATATGACAATATTGGAGACACCGTCGGATCAAGATGATGTGCTTCATGAGGATTGTCATATAAGGATAGAGTCCTAAAAAGGTAATTGTATCTATTAATTAGGAAGAGTTTGTTAGTTTTCTATTTTATCTTTAGAAAAGTGTGTTAGTATCCAGTAAGGATTCGGTTTGTTTCCTTTTATCTTTAGGAAAGTTTGGATTTGTAATCTGTTAGGATATTTGTTTCTCTGTTAGCCCATGGGTATAAATATGTAAGCCCGGGGTTCATGTAACTCATCTCTCTCGATCAATACAACCTCGGCGCATCGCCACCTTTTACTTTTCTACTTTGTTCATCATCCGACGAGACTTGGCACCTGACACGGGGCTGCATCGGCTTCGATCTCCGGTGAAGGGGTAAGTCCAAGGTCCTGCCGGCCCAGGTATATCGTATCTACTTTTAGTTTCATTACCGTTCATAGATACATTGGCTTAGTTAGGACTTTCTCGGTTAGGTTCGATATTCTGATTAAGTTGATGTTTCTGTAAACGTAATGTCGCTTTAGGTAGATTTGTTATATCCATCACATTAGACAGATCTATCGGCTCATCGAGTATTAGATTATTATATACAATCTCGTGCTGCATCGGTTAGGTCTGACCTACTAGATTGTCATCGGTAATCTAATTCTTGTTAAGCCGATAAGTTCATGCTAATGTTTCATCGAAGGGTTAGCCGGTCTTATTATATGTCTCTGTTAATCTAGTCCTAGTATCTCGATTTATCTCTATCGGCTGTCTCTCGTTTTAGGGTTTCTGCCAATATCGACTAAATCATAATATTAGATTAGATTAGCTTAGTCATCTATCACCCTGAAAATTAGTCAAGGGCTTGATCGTCTAGATATTGTGTTTCTTTTCATACTTAGTGCTGCATCAGTTCAGGTTGACCTACTAAGTCGTGATTAGAACCATAATCTCTAGCCTGCCTGATGGCTGCCGTTAAGGGTTTCATCAGGGTTTCAGCTGACGAGTTATCTGGACTTCGGCATCGGCTGGAATCACACAATCGGCTGTCAATAGATCGACTGTTTTGATTATCGGTCTATCGGCCGATATGATTTGTGCTCTGTTATTTTGCATATCTTGTCAGTGGCAGGATCAAACTGACTGGCACGCCCGCGCTTCATCGATTCTAGGACCTGCACTGGAGCTAAGCAGATCTCTCAGGCCGACGTGTTGATTTTTCTCATCAACAGGGAGGTGTTGGCCAAATTTTTTTGTGAATTTCTTTTGTGATAATACACAAATCTTTGCTATCTACAAGGTTAACAACTTCATCCTCTTATGATCTATGCTTAGCATTTTGCTTTTTACGGTTGATTTCTATATATTTTTATCTCTAGATAGGTTATGGAAAAATGAAGAGAGAGAAAAATTGTTTGAGAAAATTATTACTAAGCACATTAGATTTTGTTGAGAAAAATGTTTGGGAAAATGAAGAGGGAGAAAAATATGCTTAGCACATTACATTTGTAGGTATATTTTACGTACAATTTTATCTCAAAAAATGTTTATGGAAAATGATGAGAGAGAAACTTTTGGACAAAAAAGGTTATAAAATAAATGACAAAGGAAAAAATATAGAAAATTTGATAGTAGATTAGAAAGATAAGGTAATTTAAAGATTGTTAAAATAGTTAGAAATATGTACACTACATATGTTGGATTATTATATAATTATTATGTGATTATATATATATTTAACTATTATAATATTATTTAAATTGTTTGACTTTCGTGGATTTTTCTAACGATTTTTGTGCATTTCATGTAGATGGATCGGCAATGGATGTATACCGTGGACCGACGATCGACGGAGTTTATTCAAGACGTGCATTATTCTTTGAGTGTGGCTGATGCCAACAAGCATAAGGGATTTATACGTTGTCCATGCAAAAAGTACAAAAACGAGAAGGAGTATTCTACATCAAAAATTATTCATGCCCACTTGGTTCCGTCGGGATTCATGCCTCACTACAATTACTGGACATCGCACAGAGAGGTGGGGGTTGCAATGGAAGAAGATGAAGACGACGACGACAATATTCCGAACTGTGGTCAATACGGTGGGTTTGAAGAGAATACAGCAGGCGAGGCAGGCGTGGATGCTGAAGAAAATGACGGTGCCGATGACCTTGGTCAGATGTTGCACGACGTACAGGAGGAATACGAAGGTGAAAATGAGGTGCAGAAATTGGAGCGTATGTTGGCGGACCACAAAACGTCCTTGTACCCAGGTTGTGAACAGGGGCACAAAAAGTTGGGTACCACGCTGAAATTCTTGCAATGGAAGACCAAAAATGATGTCAGTGACAAGGCATTTGGCGAGTTACTAAAACTCGTAAAGAACATTCTTCCAGAGGAAAACGAATTGGCGAGTTGCATAGCCTCCCGCCTTGGCTATGCATGAATCGGAAGTATATTCAGATGCCAGTTATTATTCAAGGCCCAAAGAAATTTGGTAACGATATCGATGTGTACCTGAGACCGCTGATCGAAGATCTAAAACTGCTTTGTAAGAAAGAATGTGTTTCCGTGTGGGATGAGGATAAACAGGAGTAGTTTAACATATGAGCATTGCTGTTCGTTACCATCAACGATTGGTCTGCACTTGGCAACCTATCTGGATAGTCAAACAAGGGGTACAACGCTTGCACCCACTGTATGGATGAGACCGAACGTACGTACCTGAAACACTATAAGAAGGTAGTGTACATGGGTCATCGTCGCTTTCTTATTCAAGCCATCCTGTCCAGAGAAGAGGCAAACATTTTGATCAAAAGATAGACCATCGTACTAAGCCAAAGCATCACAACGGAAAGGCCGTGTTTGCCATGGTGAAAGACCTCAAAGTAGTATTTGGAAAGGGACCTGGCAACCAACCTGTAGCAAGTGAAGGTGGTCACGCGGCGATGTGGAAGAAGAAGTCTAATTTTTAGGAGTTACCCTATTGGGAAGTCTTGGACGTCCGCCATGCAATCGACATGCACCTCACTAGAATCTTTGCGTAAACCTGTTGGGCTTCCTAGGTGTATATGGAAAATCAAAAGATACACTTGAGGCATGTAATGATCTGAAGCATATGACACAACGCGACGACCTTCACCGGCAACCAAAGGAGAAAGGAGCATACTACTTAAGTCCAGCCAGCTACACTCTAAGCAAGGCAGAGAAGGAAATCATGTTTGAATGCCTGGAGAGCATCAAGGTACCGTCTGGATACTCCTCAAATATAAAAGGAATAATAAGCATGAAGTATAAGAAGTTTACAAACCTAAAGTTCCATGACTGCCATGTGCTGATGACACAGCTGTTTCCCGTTATAATTCGGGGTATCCTTTCTGATAATGTCCGGGCAACAATAACAAAGCTATGTGCTTTGCTGAACATAATTTCACAGAAGATCATCGATCCAGACAGACTAGAAGAATTTTAAAATAATATGGTCCAATGTTTTGTCAGTTTTGAGATGATCTTTCCGTCTTTCTTCTTCAATATCATGACGCATCTCCTATGCTACCTTGTCAAAGAGATCCGAATCCTCGGTCCGGTATTCCTACACAACATGTTCCCTTTTGAGAGGTATATGGGCGTTCTAAAGAAGTACGTCCGTAACCGTTCACGTCCGGAGGCCAACATTGCCAATGGATATGAAACAGAGGAGGTCATTGAGTTCTGTGTTGACTTTATTGAAGACCTTCGTCCCATCGAGGTGCCCGAATCAAGCCATCGAAGTACCATCTTCTTCTTCTTTTTTTGACATGCAAAGCATCATAAACTTCTTTCAAGGTTAGAGTATCACGACTATAAAGAATAGTATCTCTAAAATTTGCATATGAGCTAGGCAATGAACATAATAAAATAAGGCCTAAATCCTCTTCATCGTACTTTACTTCCATAGACTCAAGGTCAGTAACAATTTTCTTGAAAGTGGAGAGATGATCCATCACAGATTCATCAGCTTGCAACTTGTGCAAAAATAATTTTTGTTTTAGGTATATTTTACTAGTCAGATCCTTTGTCTTGCATATCTGCTCCAGCTTTAACTATAGCTCAGCGGCTGTCTTCTGCTTAAGCACCTCCTGCAAAATACTATTAGATAGATGAATATGAATATATGTCATAGCCTTACGATCCTTTTTCTTCTCATCGTCGGACCAATCCTTAGTCCTCTTGTCAAATCCAGATAGTGCATCATCGAGGTCTTGCTGAGCAAGAACGGCTCGCATCTTCACTTGCCATAGGGAGAATCTTGTGTCTCGGTCCAGGAGCGATAGATCATACTTCAAACTCGTCATGGGAATTAATCCTGAATCTGCTGGTAAGAAATTATGATGAACCTAGCATAAACAGACGCCAACTCGGAGTCGATGACAATGACTCCGCTTCGGAACAGTGCTGAGGAAATCAATGAGATGACGTGAGCCGTCATCGCCGATTAGATTGATTTCTTCGATCGGAAAAACACACTGGTGGTCGGGATTGCTGGACGACGAACGATGACATGGTGTAGATCAAATCTACAATGCTCTGATACCACTTGTTATGAAAATAGATGCACAACGGAAACACGAATTTTACATGAAAGCCCCTTACGAAAAAAAACCACAGGCCCCAACCGGTAATGATCACTATTGAGGAGTTGATTACAAACGTAGGAAAATAACAATGGGAACGTCTTCCTTCCCGTACGGCTTACAAGAGTATATATAAAAATAAAAGAAAAGACACCTAATAAAAAATATAGAGTACTACTTAGAAAACTAATTTAAATTCGGATCACATATTCAACGTGCTCTCAGCTTTGGAGGTAGCTATTGGTTGAGAAGCCACAATCTTGCAAATATAGGGCAGATTGTTTCAACTGAGGTACCTGAACCTGAATAATAATGGCGTAAATGAACTTCCAGAAGAAATTGGATGTCTACGGTATTTGGAGACGCTGAACCTAAAATCCACCTGTATGGCTCAATTACCGCCATATATTGCACAACTTGAAAATTCGGTGCATCTACTTATTGACCGGTCAGTTCGACTGCCAGATGGCATTCAGAAGATTCAGTCACTACGGACATTAAAAAAGGTAGACTTATCCAGGCATTCCTCTAAAGAATTTGAGGAAACTGATTTTGCATATGAAGAATGACGATGTGTCTATAGATGCATGCAACGAGAACATAAACACTATTGCCTCTTGTCTACTTCAAGTAGGCACAAACAACCTTCGTCATCTACATATTGTGACTTTTACCTCATTTCATAACAGCTTCGTGCCGGATCCATGGTGCCCTGCTCCAATTAAACTCCAAGAACTTGTCATTCATGGCTCACCCATGGTGCGGGTTCCAAGTTGGATGGGCTCACTTGTCGACCTTACAAAGCTAAGCCTTGTGGTGAAGGGAGTTGGGCATGAAGATCTCTGCATCCTTGGATTCTTACTCTGTTTTCTAGATCTCTCTTTGCTTGAAGGAAAAAAAAGAACAGAACACAACGGCAGACTCGTAATCAGCGGCTGCTATGGATTCCCTTGCTTGAGGGAGTTTTTATCTGGTTGGTCAGGACCTGATGTTTGCACCGGGATCCATGCCAAAGCTAGAGCAACTCTGGTTCTGGTTTTGACGCAACAAAATCAGAGTCTCTCTGACTAATGGTGGTTTTGATATCGGAATCGAAAACTACTATCTGTTGTAGAATTTTCCGCAAGGGGTAATAAGCACACTCGCGAGGAGGTTGAAGTTGCAAAGGCTGCCTTGGAGAGTGCAGTGAGATCTCATCCCAACCACCCGAGTCTTGAGGTTTTGTAGAGCTGTGGTCATCTTTAATATCAAACCATTGAAGCAGGATGTTGGGCTACAAGTCCGTCTTCCAATGGTGGACTAACTCTGCTTGTCTCCACAAAAAACATGATGAACAGACACATTTTACGCTTCCCCAAGGAGCAGATCAGGTATATAATAATAACTTATTTCTCACAAGCACAACATGATTGATTCTCAGAATTTGTTCTATTTACAGCATCATAGGACACAAATTTTATGCAATCTGTAATGACAGGATCCATCATTTTTTTATTGTTCTTTTACGATGAGTCTGTGTAAAGTTCAATGGCATTTTCCCTCGATTGAGCGAGTCATGAATCCTGAAGGGTGATGACCTAAATAAGTGCTGTACTGCTCTTTCAATATTGGTCAAGAAATTGTGAAGTGCTGTATAATCCTGGATGAAATCATTAGAATTTTCTTCGGGCAACATACTCATTCAAAACTGATGCTATTATAAAAAAACCAGTCTTGTAGCTGAATAATTGTGTGAAAATTCGTGTTTCCTCCGTTTTATTAACAAAATCAATAACTTCTTATTGAAAATCAAACCTATATTTTTTATGTAATAAGTTGTCAATGTACTTACTGAGGCCCAGCTAGCCAGCCCATTAGCCCAACCTGCCCAGCGCGCCTTGCCCTTCCCGGCATGTGTCACAGAAATCAACTTACATTTTTTTTACTGGCCGGCCTAGAACCTTGTGTTGCAACGAAAAACAAATTAACTTTTGAGCTTATTAAATCAATTAATAAACATTTTTATTTAGTTCAAGTAATACTATGATTTTTTATTATACAAGTAGGTGATTTTAAAATTTGGGAGGGAGCTAATAGTGAAATGGGAAAGAAAGATGATATAATAGTTTACATTGTGGGTCCAGATGTCAGAAATAGTGGTGGTGTGAGAATGAACACCATCACTACTAAAATTTGAAGTAGTATAGATTTCTTTTCTTTTTTCGATTTTATGTTTCTGTAAGCATAGTATATAGCATTTCTCCTAAGTTCATATCAATTACACATGCAGTAGAAAAGGTTCTGCATGTACTCACAGAAATCAAATCCATGGGAATTTGCTGAATTATATGGAGAGTGTCTAGTCATTCTCTGACACCTAAGCTCCCTTCATTATAACAGAATCAATGACCGAGGGCAACTTATTCCATTGTATTTATGCGGTGAAATATACCACTACTGACCAAACTCACCCTGAGTTTCTTCTTCCACAGTTTCCTACTTGTCATTCGAGAAGAATAGCTGTCTTACGACTTAAGGTATAGATTGTGTTGTCAAATTCTGAATCAGCAATCTCCATGTTTTTGGCACATTTTCTGTTGCCAAATTTCAAGTTAAATTCTTCCCCCTTTTTTTCTTAAATTCTTGAGATGGAACTCGTGGAAGATAGTATGAATATCTTGGTACATAAAGAGAACAGTTCAGTCTTATTACATTTCATTTCCATTTCACAGTACTTGGCATAACACATACTTCTTTTTTGAACGAAGATAACACACACTTCTAGAAAGGTACTAGGAACATATTACACATGTCAAGCCTAGCACACACTATATTGTCCTACCCACAGGTTTCTTCATTCTTATCTTCATTAAGATGACAACAACTTTTGTCATTTTACTAGTTAGTGGCTTCGCAAGTCTCAAACAATTTAAGAAACCCGAGTGCGGCATCCTTGGCCTTCTCCGGTGGCGGGGAGGTGGGGGTGACGGGCTCAAACTCAGCCTTCCACCCAGCAATGCACTGCTCGCCTTCCTTCCCTGGGACCGGGGCGAAGGAGAAGGTGACATGGTAGGGGTCATACACCTCCTTCAGCTCACCTCTGATCACTTCATAGCCGAAGCACCGGCCTGTCTCAACCTTCTCAACCTTCTGCACAGATTCCTTGACAAAGTGATGCAGTGCTACAGTTGACACAGTTCATGTTTACAACAATCAGAACAGCTGACAATACTATTGGACAGCTACAGTATGAAAATAACACTATGACATTGCATCTGAACAATTGAAAACTCTGAACCAAAAACATTTGAGGTAGTTTCTTTACCAGGCCCAAGCTTGAAGATCCTGAGGCTGCCAGGGCTGCCATCTCCTTCCAGGTACTCGGCGCCCGACAGCATCTCCGGGTTGATCTTGCCCAGGGTCTCATTGTTGGTGAACATCTCCCATGCCTTGGATGCAGGGATGTTCAGCTGGACCTCACCTTGCAGGCTCTTCATCTTCCTAGCTGCTGCTACTCTCAGTCTCACCTCCAATCTTCTACTGAGTGATGATGTGTCTGGCTTCTAGTTGCAGGTGTGTTGCAGTTTGCAGTTTCTGCATTCTGCCGAGATATTCCCATGGACTTATATAGGGGCAGCAGCTGGCATTTGGTCCCTTGCAGTGTTGCAGAGGAGTGTAAATATTGAATTGTTGCCTTGACAAGGATGGCCACGTTGGAGGGTGTAAAATGGATCCTTTACATCGGAGAATCGATGTGCTGAAGATTTCAGGCCGTTTTGAAGTATCAGATACACACTGGGCTGACTGATTTCTGTTGATGTTTCTGAACTTGACCATGACCAAGGCTACTCCCTAAATTCTTTTGAAAAAAAGTAGGAGTAAATCTAATCTTGCTTTGTGGTGCTCTGGAGATCTTGATCAGATGGTCAATATGGTTTAGCAAACTATTCGTATTGGTTTTCAGGATTAGAGAATCCAAATCCACTCTAATACACATCATGTGCCTATGAAGGAACCCACTAGCAGGGATAAACGCAAACAATGATGAATGATTGTTATAGGCATGTAGAGTCAGGTAAACTATGTCAAGTGCTTATCAATGTCATCCCCGTCAGTCCATGATCATCCTCTTAAGTTAGAATAGATTTTTGCGGCTATAGAATATCTATTCAATCAAATATCAGAAAAGAGAGGAAAGAATGAGGTCATCGGATGCATCACATTGCCAGTAAGCCATTCAAGACATACTAATCCATCGCCGAAATAACTTCTTTTCATTCTACTAAAAAAACTCAGCTTTATATATTTTTCGAGTAAATTTCACTAAATTATATATATATATATATATATATATATATATATATATATATATATGTCAAACTATAGCAAAACTACAAATTTAAGAACGTATCACAAAACTACATATTTTACAACATTTTTTTCACAGAACTACATACTAAATACATCGTATAAAGAAACTACAGATTATGTTAAAAATGTCCCTCTTTGTGTTAACGGAGTATGAGCTACTGCTAGAACAGAAGTTCTGAAACGATTGAAAGCGAAGTAAAAGTTCTCTTTTGGGAATATATTGTTGCAAATCTTATCTATGGAGTAATACAAAGATCATGCAAAATAGAAAGGACAGGTAAAGAACTAGGAGCAATAAGCATATGCGCTGAACTCTCATTGCTGCAATGCCTTTTCACTGCATCATCATCCATTAGTTCGTGTGCCACTAGTCATTAATTACTTCTCATGTCACTACTACATTATTCCTTCTTAATTGCAACCAATCAATGTAATAGAGCAATTTGTTCTTGGGTTCAACACTTGTCGAAATCTATCTTATACCTGCTCTAGCTCAATAGATTTATAAGGCCACTATAGATGAATCTTCTTTGTTTACTTTTCTGTTAGATTTTGTACGTATGACCACAGATTTGCAGAAAGCAACAGCTCCAGGCCCTTTGCTGTTAAAATAGCCATAGAATGCTTTTCAGAACATTTAGGTGGAGAAGGCTTTTCAGTTCGAAAGCTTGGAAGGAAGAACCACCCAACTACCCAAAGGTAGCATGTTACACCAAATCAGTGTCAGTGATCTTGTTCTTCCTGGTAGTCATAAGCCATTACATACATACTGTTCAGCATTTTCTCCAGATGGCATTATACAAAAGCATCTCAGAAACTGTTATGAATCAGAATGACTGAAATGCGCGGGAGGGCCAAATGAGAACATTTGCCACAACAGGTTAACCCAGTGTCTTCGGATTGCGGGTTCTAAGCGTGAGTACAATTGCCTCACTAACTTGCTTTCTAGCATGTGCCATTGGTACATAACAGAGAAAGTTCCTCCTTGGTTATACTACTTTCACCATGCTGCATTGGTAGGACAGACAGAAGCAGCAGGTAAGTTAGATACTGATCACCATCTTCAGGCCTTACATACACCTAGGGAACTGGATTTCACCAACATAGCCTCCAGCCATTGCCCTCTGGACATTTCTCTCAAACTTTTCTGGGTTGTCTCGAAGAACTGCTGCTGCCTCGTGATTTAGTGGGTCCTCGTCATTAGGTTGCTGCACATGATAATGGAAAATTAGACACCAAGGCAATAAATGACAAAATGAATTAATTAAGGAAATTTCTGCTTCACGAAACCAAATAACATTTTTTTATGGGTAAATGATGTACACAAAAGTGAAGATCATGGTTGTCAAGTCGTAAAGTCGAGTCGAGGTACCCCTGGACCGACTTGTTGACTTCGTCAACTAGTCCACGACTAGTCGACGACTTGTCCACGACTTGATCATGCAAAAACAGAAGATGCAATATATAATATTTACTACTATTATACTGTGCTAAGCAATGTATAGTGTATAAACTATGGACTATGGAGTAGCAAAGCAAGACAATAAGTGAACAAGAAATAAAACTAAAGTACTAAAAACAATAAGCCAATTAGCATGGTGAATTGGTGATTTGCTACGACTAATCATGACTAATTTATGACCGACTGTACGACTAACCATGACTAATTGCACGACTTGCTATTTGGTTGAGTCGTGGCTCTTTAGTGACTAGCTTGACCGACTTTACGACTAATCTACGACTAATCGCGACTAGCTGGGCGACTTGATGACAGTGGTGAAGATACAGTTGTGACAAAATCTTCAAAAAGAGTGAAATACAAATCATTTTTCCAAACAGATGTACAGTTTGATTTTTTGTTTTAATTCACACATGCAATAGCTATTTTAAAAGCTAACCAATCACTGTACTCACTGAGAAAAGAAGATTCAAGCCATATACAATCGTGTTGACATTCAGGACAGGCTTCCAATCTTCACGCAGAATGTTGAGGCAGACATTTCCCTCCAAGTCAATATTGGGATGATAAACCTAGTAACAAGTTGCAACTATGAGAACCAAAAAGCTGGTTGCTGGAAGATTTAATTGGGAAGAACTAAAAAGTACTATATCAATTAAAGAGACACGCTACCTTAGTCTTGCACTTGACTTTGGGTGGTTCATGAGGATAGGCAGGAGGAACTTGGAAAGTAAAAACAAATTTACCACCTCTGAAGAATAACAAAATCCATGTTAGAACCAACACTTTGAAATGAAAGTAATAAGAACTTGTCTATGTTCCACCATTATCTGAAATAGAAAACGAGAAAGGTAAAAATGGTCCACCTCTGCCACTTTCTTCAAATTTGAGTAGCTACAGGGTAAATACTACACCCCCATGCAGAATAAACAAACCAAAAAGACAAAAAGAAAAGCAATAATTACGAGTTACTGCAATACTGTAATCAAGAACAGGTAGCTGTTAAGGAGAAGACAAAGGCAAAGTTATGTTTTCTGCTAATGCCCCTGCATGCATTCCTGTGTAAACTATCATATGAAACCTATCAAATAAAAAACTTATTTAGCCCTTCATGATACACACATGACTCCTCTTATTCCTTGTTCTAACAACTAACACTACATCATGGAATGCACTTATTAATGCAGGAAGAAGCAACTGCATATTTTATTTTGCATATAATTCAAGTGTCGATTCAATGGACATTGTAGGTGTAGAATCACCAATTCAGATAAAAATGGGTACCATATTTCACAGAACCACCAAAGGAAAATTACATGTCAAAGAAACACCTGCAAATAACTTACACATAGTATCCCTCATCAGGTCGAATAGTAACTTCAAAGTTCATCAAATCATCCTTGCCATTAGGAAAAGAAATTCTAGTCGACTTAGGAAGGTTAAGTTCAGCAATATCTGAAAGCAAGAAACAAAGTCAATATAAAAGTGACAGTAAAAAATTCAAATACTGCACCAATGTGGATATGAGAGTAGTAAGATGCAGAGACACGCTAATGCAAACTAAACAAGGGAAAGGAAATCCTTGATAAGTATAATCACACAGCATAAACCAAATGATAGCCCAAGTGCACTATATTATTTATGAAATTGCAAACCTTTGTGAAGCCGCAACTCCCCTGGACTTTGCTTTTTGGCAGGAGGCTTTCCATTTGCATTGGCTGCATCTTCCTTCCTTTGGCCCTTTATCTTAATAAGGTTTAGCATTTTCCTGCGAAAGAAGAATAACTTACCGAAAGAAACAATTTTTTCTACAGGAGCATATACATGAAATGGGCAGGGTGTGGCGCAAATCAGTTCAGTTAGTTACTTACGGAAAGCTCCAAGTTACAGATATCAATAATGTATTAGTGACATCTAAAGTAACTGTTCGCTATTTCACATGCAAACTATTTCAAGATCGAGTAAAGTTTTTCAACACAGGCAAAGCATCAACAAGAGACATTCAAATGACCACAATTCATGCATGTCATAAAGTTTCATATGTAATCATGAATCATGATGATGGTCCACTGACAGAAGGACACTTCGGTACATCATAGGTGTCAGGGGTCATAATCATCGCAGAGAGATGAATCACTCGGAAACACCATATATGTTTTGCAATTAGAGAAATAGTTAGCACATTTTCTACATTACTCTACAGTGGCGGATCTAACATGGGACATGGGGGTTCAGTTGAACCCCCAAACTTTTTGGGAACCATCAAATTGTTATTAGTATTTTTCAAGGTTAAGGCAAATTTCTAGAACAGAAGCTAGGGTTAACGCAAATTCGAGAAAGTGCGTGGGTAGAGAGAGATGGGAAAGAGGATGTGCGTAACGGATGCGGCGGAAGCAGCAGGACGAACGACAGCGACCCTGCTCGCTCACGCGCAAGAAGGATGAGGATCGGCGCAGGCGGCGGTGGCGGAGGATGTGCTCACCAGGATGCGGCGGAAGCAGTAGGACGAACGACGGCGCCATGCTCGCTCGCGGGATGGATGGGGATCGGCAGCGGCGGCGGCGAGCAAACTGACGAGGAGTCAAGATAACTCACGCACGACAGAGCCAACTATACAGCAAAATAGTGAGGGTAATATAGTAATTTCGCCTAGCACTCAATCCACCCGGATTGCAACATCCCATCCCCACCCTACCCAAATGGTGGAAATCTGAAATATGAAAATAATATATATGAGCTCAAATCCTATTTTCCAAACGAAACACCCGAGGCTAGACCTTTGATATGGTGAATTTTAATTTTATTTTTTTATAGGATTGAATTTTTCATTTTTTATTTTATTTTTCAAATTATTTAAAAAATAATTTTTCATTTGAAAGTTTAAAAAAAACTAGTCGTCTCACGCTATTTGGGAGGACGCTTTTTCTGACGTGGCACACGGCCGTTGGCCCCCGTCTAACGGTCGTCCGCTGAAGGAGGGATTTTTAGCAAGTGGCCCCTTGCCGTCCTCCCTGAGGGCGTTTTTTGCCGAGGGGTCGCCTGCAAAAGGGTGGCGAGGGTGGCCTGGCTTTTTTGCAAATGGCCCCCTTGCCGCCTTTTTTGCAAGCGACCCCCTTGTCGTCCTCTTGAGGGCTTTTTTGCAGTCAGGTATAAAATCCCTTCCTCCCTGAATTTTCATTATAATCACTCAAAATCCAGAAAAAAGAGAAAGGAGGGAGGGGTTAGGGGGAGCAAGGGCAGTGGCGAAGCTGTCGATTTGTTGACTGCACCGTAGATAAATACATTCTATCGTATTGTTTTGTCAATTTCTGTAGCACTCTAGTATTAATAACATATACCGAATATGTAGTGGAACAAGATCTAGAGCATTTCAGGGGAACAAAATATAGAGCACACACCATATTTGTAGAATTTGAGAACTAGGGCACTGTACATATTTCTACAATTTGAGACTTAGGGCATAGTACAAAGAAAAAAAATGCAAACAGAGTCCATTTGATCCTGCTGCACAAACTCTGGTTAAGCTCTGGCGAGGTTCTCCGCTCGCTGATAGCACATTCCTTTTCCTCCTCGTCAAGCACCGTCGTAGCACTTCGCCTCCTACTTCCTCCGTCCTGAGCCGGTGAGGCCCGAACGACCGACACGCTTAGTGGATGTGCTTGCAAATGGGGTTGGTCGCGCCACCACGCTGTCGTGCAAGCCAATGTCGACAAGCGCCCACCATCATCGAGCCCCTAGCTTCCTCGATTCTTCTGTTCTTCTTTCCTCCTGGCTCCTGCTCAGATGGTAGTTGCTCGATTGGCGACTGTTTGCCAGTCATCGGTCGCCATCGTGCCGCACGGGCCAAGGCGTGTCATGCCATTCCTGGGCCATGTCCCATGTCGTGCTGGTTCGCTACATGCACTTGTCGTGTTGGCACGTTGAGCCGGGTAGCAGCCCAAGTACAATATGGCTAGACAGGGCGTGCCTGCACAACCCACAACCCACAGCTAAACGGCCTGTGTTGTTCTTAGGCATGAACTGTGCATGCGGGCTCGATCGGACACGGACAAACCCAACCCATTTGACAACCTATAGGAGGATTTGACAAATTCATAGTCATTCTTATGTTTATATGGATGAGATCAATCAAGATACCTCAGTTGCACTTAATTAACTTGATTAGTGTCGAATTAACTATTTATTTTAAGATGTTTCCTTCCATAATAGCGATTACGCTCCAGTCAACACTAACAAAATAACACACTCTTTTTCCAAAATAACATGCAAGCACTATATATTCTAAGAAACATATCCATTTTCTTCTTATTTTTATTAGATCAATTTCAAGTAGCTTTGCATGAGACATTTATTTCAATATGTAGAATGAGGATAAACCGATCTCATGGAGATATATACATTTGTATTGCTTATCTCATTGGTGAAAAAGAAAATATTTTCTCACTAAATCAACACTGATTAAGAGAGTTAATTAGGAGAAATTAATCTCAACCGGTAAAAACAAAGAGATATGGTAGACATTTTTGCAACTACATCGGGTGGTTTTAGCAACAATTCTAGGGGATCCAAACCACACAAGGAGTCGGAGTCGACGCCGAGCAGACGGGGAAATATCCTCAAGGCACCCAACATGATGATTTTCTCTTCCTTCTTAGGCACAATCATGTAGAGATACTTGGCCACCTTGGAATATGAGATATTGATACCTTTTCTAACCTTTTTCATTGATTTTTCCCTTTTACTTATATGTTATTTAAACTAATATTTTTAATATAATAGATAATTATTTTTAACCCAAAAGAAACATATTATCAAAATATATTAAATTCTAATTTTAATGAAACTAATTTGGTGTTGTATATGTTAATAATCTTTTATATAAACTGGTCAAATTAGAAAAAAGTTCAAACGACTTATACTATGAAACGGAGGGAGTAGTAATTATCATGACATATTAATAATATTAGTTAGTAGTAATTTTTACATGTAATTACTGTGGCATCAAGTTGCTTACCTAATTTTTAGAATTTAGGAGATATTTTTTTTCTTAACATAATCTAGAATTATCTTAACTAATTATATATGAAGATAATATTTAATGCTACATATAGTCATATAAATATCTATAATTTATATGGATAAATAAGAATAAATTAGAGAGTGACATTTGCTATGAATCAAATGATCATAGTGCACTATAAATATTACTCAAGTGAGTCGTGACTTTTACTATATACGATTGCATGTCTTATGTTGTGTTATATAACTTAAAATTAATTATATGAGTACAATATTTATTTATTATTATATATTTCAATGCATTTTTATCCAAATTCAGTTAACATTACAGAAATTTAAATTAGGAAAAATAAAATAACTTATAATATAGAAAAATGATTTAAATAGCAGAAAAACTAATGTTGATTTCTATAAATATTTAGAAAAACAATATAAAATAAAATATTAAAAATATATAATATTATACAATAATAAGATATTATATTATTTTATAACCTGACTAGTTTACCAAACCTCCAGTTAAAAAATCCTAGGTATGTCACTGTTACTCTAGTCCACTTAGACATAAACAAACAAAACCATCCGTACACATACAAATGTAATAGACTGCTTCCTCCAAGTGTTGAGTTTATCCAAGTGCAATCTCTAAAGAAAGGTAGGGGCAGGTAAGCTAACAATGCCAAGATAACGGCAAATCTGCAGTAAGCCTTCGATGCCTTATCTGCACAAGGAACTGTACAATCATAGAAACAACCAAATTGACCCTCCAGGTTTTGGTAAACAATAAAAGATGTAAAAGCGTGAATATTTTTCATTTAGTTTCAACCTTGAAGCAATGTTTTGTCTTTCACATTTCTTATCGAGAAGATCAACGCGTGAAAAAAAATTAATTGTATACGTTCATCCACTTCTATGATGTTATAATCCAATACTAGAATCAAACTATGGCACATAAAGTAGTTCAATAGTGGGTGATATCAGCCAAACAATCTAATCAACAAAGAAAGCTAAGGAACACTAAGCACAGAAGGCTCTAAGCTCAAAAACCCTAAATAATTCCTAAGAAACAATCTTGCGATCAAAACAGTGCGGAGACAGGAGGTTCAGTTCAACCCCAAAAATTTTTGGGGGAACAAATAAGCTGTTATTCATGTTATTAGTACCAAGGTTAAGGCAAATTAAGAGAAAAGCTTCTAGATCTAGAAGAGAAGCTGGGTTAACACAAAATCGAGAAAAAAAAGGGTGTGTGGAGAGAGAGAGCTGAGAAAGAGAGAGGATGCGCGTAACCATGGATGGATGCTCACCGGGATGCGGCGGAAGCAACAGGACGGCGACGCCTCTGCTCAGTGCTCACGGGATGGAGATCGTCGGTGCAGGCGGCGGCGCGGGCGAACACGAGGAGTCGATGCCGAGTTGTTGAGGGGACGGGGAAATGTCTCCTCGAGGTGGGTTTTCTTTGTTTTCTTGGGCACAATTACGATGGGAATCTGAGATATTCAGTCCCATCGTTTCATTAGATGCAGCGCCCCTTGTATGCAATAAAAAATGATCTATGGATAAAATTTTTAAATATGTTAACTAAGCTTTTAATTGGACATGGGTACGAACATGGCCAACGTTCCTGTGAAATCTAATTCCAAAATTGATGTTTTCTTTTGCGAAAAACTTGCAACGACGTTTCCCGATATATCCAAAAATTAAAATATCCTTCTCTTTTTTCTCGCTCTTCACAATTTGGTGGATCCTCTCGCTCTCAATTTCCGCACGGCAAGAGGAGAGTACGACATGTGGGAAGAGATAGCACGTGGGGAGGGGATAGTAGAGCGATTTATGTTTCTGTATTTGTTAGCAGTTAGGGGTGGATCTACTTTTTATTTTTTATATTGGGTGTTAATTTAGGATATCTCTTGAACATAAAAATCTATTTACACCTAAAAATCAAATTAAAAATTTCAAAAGCAGAACTTTAAAGATTGATTTTTTTTGGTACTATTTAGGCATGCTCTAAGAAAATTGATGAAATTAAATGAAAAAAATATTGTGATTGGTAAGAAAATGGTGGGGTAAGAGATTTGAATGGTGAAAGGTTATGATTGGTAATATCTCATCATATCTTTAGAATGGTTTATTTTAGAATAAACGTGTCATATTTTTTGAAAGAATAGTACTGACATCCATTCCAGTATATGTTGTTAGCTTGTGGCCTTTCTTATCCATGAACCTCTTTAAAGGTTGTGATGTTTGGAATTTTGTTTCATGGAATGGGGCTAAAACCGTGAAATTTTGTGTTCAACACGAGTTTTTTTCCCAGTCTCGAAAGCCACTGCGAACATGAGTTTTCAGAAGAGAAATTGAATTGCCGAAGTTGTTTACTGATCGTACAAGTACCAGAGATGTCAAAAGATGCCTGGCGCATCGCAACGTGTGGTAATTAGAGTGCCATAGTGGAAAAAGGAATCAGCTGCAAATTGATCTATTAAATGAACCATCCATTATAAAGTCGTGGCCACAAGCCAAAAATCTAAGCATAACTCTTTTTGCCATATGAGAATCTCTTCATCAGTAGTTGTATCATCGGCCAAAATACAGAGTCAAATTGGAATAATTCTCTTTCTTTTCCTTTTATTTATTCCCTGAAATTGACATTTGACAAAGAAAAAGAAAGGTGAAATTCAGTTCACCGGAAGAGAATCTATTCCCATCTCTCCATCCATGCTGCAACAAGCACCACACAAGATTAAGAACAAGTTGACTCCCTGATCTTTCATACAACAGTGATATACTGATCTATGTGAGCATGAAAAAATGAATTTAAAAAACTAGGTAGGACATTTTCAAGGTTTATTACCAGACATGCCTAATTTTTATCCGAAGACAAATAGCTTTTCTGTTCAAATACTGGTAGCTTTGTTTCAAAACGAGTGTTGGATAAAATAATTATGCTTGCCATTTTCCACCCTAAGAGTACCCGGAAGTTGTTCCAGGAGAACCACCCTAAGAAATGCATTTAATGAAAATAAATATTAATTTACAAAGTACTCGATATATCCCGGTTTTATTTATTTTACCAGCCAACTATTTCTAATCCAAATAGATAACTTTGGTCGGTTTGCTTTGTATACCTTACCAAAATTATTTTGATAGTGCCAAACTTAAAAGAATGGTTTGGTTTAGTGCAAGAGAATCATATTATCAAATATATCAAGTTGGGCCATGATGCACATAAAACTAGACGGAAAGAAGTGCTCCAATGTTTCCTCTTTTCCCTACTCAGCGAAATGCATGTCACCAACTGAAACTAACACAGATAGTATGCCAAATATAATATAGCAACTAATAACACAAAAATGCAAATTTCCATACATTCCATCGGACATTATACAAGCTGAAGCAGAAATAGAAACCAGAAAACTGCATACGGACTTCAGTAAGATTCTGTCCGCGATACTCCTAACAGATATAAGGAACAAAGAAGCCAAGTTAGCAAGCATTCCAGGGGCTCTTCTCCCACCCAAGAAACCAGTGAATCGAAAATGCTCCCATGAAGGGCATTTGATGCGGTTGAACTCATTGGTTACCACCGTTGCGGCCACCGTATCCTCTTCCTCGCCACTGTTGCTGATTACGCCGCTGCTGGGCAATCTGGCGGCCAGGGGCAGCATTTGTCTGCTGCTGTGGCATGGTCCTCAGCCTCTGCTGCTTCATCTGTGCAAATAGTGCATCCATTGTCCTCGGTGTCTGCTTCTGCACCTCCTTGCCCTAGACATGGATAAAAGCCAGATTATGATTATGCAACAACAAAACTAACTTAGAATAGAAAAATAATGCAACATAAGCATGAAATAATCAAATATGTTTCAGATTTTGATATATAACATATTGCAACTCATTAAAAAAATATTCACAACAGCAATTCTCACTGGTATAATATTGTTATGCCAAGGAAATACAGTCAAATCTCTTCCAAATTTCTCTCCTCATAAATATTTTCCTTTTGAATTTATCATTGTTTAGGTGTGCATGCGGCAAGTTTGTTACTTTGCAAATGCTTTTCATCTACAGTATAAAAATTTTTCTCATTGAATAATCAAAATTTTAATCTTTGGTTCATGAGGTATAGCAAAATGCACATGCGTCACCTTATGAAATAGCCACCCGATCGATTTGTGAGGCTATGAAAAGGTGTACATAAGGGATTCTTCGTGTGATGACGTAGCAAGCGCAACCGGGTTCAATGCTATATATGATTTTTGACTTTGTTTTGCTATTGTTTTGTTTGTCTCGTTTTGGTTTGTCGTTTAAATTGACAAAGGTTTTATCGATCGTGAAGATTGTCTTCACCTGTGGTAACGCATAGGCATTTTTGTTAGTACAGAAAAAAGTAGAAAACATATAAATTTAAATCATCTTAGTATCATCATATATTCTTGTTTAACCACTCCTACAAGATCTTTTACACATCATACTAACATGCCAGCCCGCCAGGGCAACCCCTCAGACACATGCATCTTCCATAAACACACCAACCAGCCCCCACATTCTGCTCTATCACCATATCCAGTCTCCCAACACTAGACATCCTCTATTGCAAGCTCATTCTAAGGTTTGCTGTGTGGAGGTGAATAACAGAAGTGTAACCAAGAAAAAAGAAAAGAGGAATATCCTTGGAGTATGGTGGGCTGTGAGATTAATTGTGTTGTCAGTTTCTTTTCATTTGGTTTATATAGTTATGTTTGGTCATCATAACAAGGTATTGCATTAATGCTCAACAAAAATGGTGGATGATAACAACCAAACACTAATATGAGCAATCACTAAGAATTGTGGCGAAGCTAAATCAAAATTAATGGTATAATAAAACATCAAGACAGCATTCAAGTATTCAACTCAAGCCTCCAGAATCGGCCAATTTCTGGTGGACTCCACTCGTGCAAATTATTTTTCCTTTATATTTTTGGGTTTCACTAAATTTGTACAGAAATAATCTTCCAGAATACTAAACTAACATACTGATAACAAGGTCGCAACCAGTATAGCCTCATTATGAAGCAAAACACTTCTATTGGGCAAACAGTATCATAATGATGAAGCTACAATTTACAATGGAAAGCTTGCAGACGCACATAAACAACAAGATAGATACAAGCCTAGAAGGAAACACTAGCTTTGTTTACTACAAACTAAATGTACTACTCTGTACTACGCAAGAATAATATAGTACCAATGCGATACGGAAAACTAAAAGCAGATGGAGATAAACAAGGTTTACACCCTATTAACAAGAACTAAAAATATATGCTTGAAAAATAAGTGCTGCAATAAACTCATCTAAACTCTGATTCCGTTCTTACCTTCCCATTCTGAAAAGCCTGTCCTACAGGCCTCCTCTGTACTGAATTAGATGGGGCACTGCATCCAGGACAAAACATTAGCAGCTCACAGGCAGAAATTCGCTCAGACAGATATTGTTCCATGCAACAGAGTACGAAAAGCAGTATGTTTCCATAACCTATATGCTACATAAAGTGGTCAAACCAACTCACCATACCCCTCTTGAGTTTTTTAAGTCAGGGTGTACATACCATGCAACAATACCAAGCAGAAACAGTACATGTGACCATTACATCAATGAGGGAAAATACATGGTGCACCATGGTTCACAAGGACCTCAACATCCTAATTGTTACCTCATACCAAATTTGAGTTCAATATGTCCCAAATCCCAATAGTCATGATTTATTGCTTGCTTGAACCAATGAGGTAACAGTCAACAAATGGGAGTGTCATGCCAGGAACCAAGAATGCTAGAGAATCCACCCGTTCTTAACAAGCAAAATCATGATATGCCATGATCTTCAGATGAGTAATGTGAATATTGCTGTTGGGAACCACTAATCAGGCATATGCAATAGAAAACATATGCAACTGATGTCCAGATTCCAACAAGAGGACACTCAAAATAATGCACAGCAGTACAGCACTTCATGTGGCCAACTAGGAATGAGACCAGCAGCAGAATAAACTCCAAAACATATATTATCACAGCTTTGCTGAAACCACTAAAAAGCTAGATTCACACTGCCTTTGTCAAAGCAAAATAAAAACCATTGATCCACACCATGCAGCAAATAGTTGAAACTCTTTCAACTTCAGCATATCAATCCATAACCAGTATCTGGGATGAACAGCTGTGAGAGATGCTAGAGATCACCAAAAGAGTTTTGGCTGACCTCCCCAAGCAGCACTCACCCAGCTGCCATAAATACATCAAAATTTTGCCATATTGATTGCTAGGCAATAACTGATGTATGCCAAGGTCCTTTGAAATTCCATAAATTTGACCAGCACAGCCAGAAAAAAAGGCAAATGCTCAACACTTGTGATGACTGATGGCATTTTGGCATACAAATCAAGTTCAACTCAGTATCAGCTTACTCCAACTCAAATCCATCATGTTTCTAGCAGTTCAACCAAAAAATAGGCTGTATACCCCAAGAATGTCTGTTGAACTTTAAACTTCCACGTGCTTATACCAACATAACACCAATAGTGGTGAAGCTAATACAGTAGTTGCATGCAACACCAGCACCGATCAATCTCAGGCCATGTACCCACAGGTGCACGAGTCAAAAGTATTTAACAAGTTCTTGAATGCAGTAAATCTTCTCATAAGCAATAAAAGAACCATCATTTACCTGTTCATAATTTCTTATAAGATAAATTCATAAAGACTCTGTGGAGAAGAAGAGTAATGAAAACAGTGTAGCAGTTAGCTCATACCTTGGCTTGTTCCATCTGACACCCTTGCTGCGTATTGGCATTGTAGCAGCCTTCTTTGCAGCCTGCTTTGTAGCTGCGAACTGATTTCCACCAAGATTTGTCCTCCTTTGTGCAAGAACCCCCTAAAGATCCAGAAAAACGACATTAACATGGAACCTAAACAAGGTACAAAAAGGCATTACTTCATATAGGAAAAATAGCATACTTGTCTTATAGACGATCTAGATTCTATAAATCTCTGAACCTTTGCATTCCCTTGATTAGTGTTGCCATTCTGGAATGGACGTTTCTTGATCTGCAATGATAAAAGATGAGATTTTTCACTTACTTCCATACAAGACGGCATGGAGTACATTCAATAATTAAAATACTTACAGGTTGTCTAGTGGGTTTCTTGCCTCCAGGATTCTTTTTCTTTGACATCTTAATAATATCGTCTGCATATACACATAAAAAGTTAAAAACCCAAGAGCTATGCTGTAATTCTGAAATCTGAACTGATGTCATTAAGCAAACAATGAATAAATAGAAGACCTAAAGTCATGTCCATCTTTTTCTCGGTAAAAGCAATAGCTTCAGCATTTAGTGGCACTGACTCCATCTCTGTAAAAGTGAATAAACAGTGATCGTAAGAACTAAGAAAAACATGATTCCAGCAAGTTTTAATTCTGCTACATAAGAACTGTCAAGCAGCTAAAATGGCAGCATTAAACATCACCAGGGTAAAACCAGCAACAAAGAAGTTCAGGTGTAGATCATGGAACATTCCAGTGAATTCTCATGAGCAAAATCAGTTGACTATTATGAACTCCACCCCTCATGTTTTCTAGATAACAGACTATAGGGGTGTTTGGTAGGGCTCCAACTCCAAGCTCTAGCTCCAGCTGGAGCTAGAGTCTAGAGCTGATGGAAGGTAGTTTCACCTTACTAGTTTATTTTACTAGAGTGTTCCATCTAGATCTGTTTAGAGCTGGAGCATTTGGCAGGGCTCCAGCTCCACTCCACCAGGATCCAGGATCTGGAACCCTGTCAAACACCCCCTATAATGATATATACAGCTCCGTTTCCTAGATAAAACTAAAGCCCTGTTTTGTAGATAACAGAAGAGTATGATATATATACAGTATTACAGATTTGGACGAAAGCCCTGCAACATCATCCTTGATCTGAGGGCAAAACATAACCTCAAAGAATGAAATTAAATGAGTTAGACACAAAAAGAAGTAAATTCCACTTTGGAGTATCTTTTTTTTTACCCATGTTTCACAATGAACCAGGACCAACTCAAGCTTTTCACTTAAGACCAAGTACTTTTGCATTTGATTGCACTTTGGGACAGGGTTGAAGATTTGTGCTGTCCTATTGGTTTTGACCCATCCGATTAAGCAGCAGCTTCGTTCATCTCCGGCACCTGTGTTCATGACCCTGTCAGTTCTACCAGGGTGGAAGTCACAGTCTCGCACAGCATGAAGATGCAACAAAGGCCAGGGGGACGGGGACATGGAGCAGGCATGCTGCCTGCATGGTGGAGGAGAGGGTGTAGCCATGTAGGTGAGCCCTCTCTCTCGTGTCATGCTCATGGTTGATTGCATGTGGGGAGAAGAAGAGCATATTCACTGGGCGTCAGGATGGTGGAGCAGGTGGGAGAAAAGTACACATCCGAGAACGGGATGTGCTCAGAGATCGCTGAGTTCACGGAGAGTTCGCCGATGGTGGCGCCTGCACTAGAGATGCGTCCGGAGATGGCAGCGGCTGCAGCGCCCGGCTAGATTACGGCGTTGACTGGATTGCAGAACTGTGATGGTTGGCGACGGCTGGGCCGTCAACATACCACAGACTCGATGGCAGTGGTGGCTAGATCGTCAACATGCCGTGGACTTGACAGCGGCAGCGACTGTGGTCTCGGACGCAAAAAGAATGGCGACAGCAGCGCTGGCGACTGGGCACCGAGGGACCAAGAACATGCTATGTGAGTTGATCAGCCGGCCCAAATAACAGATGCTGGTTCAAGGTGCAACTCAACGCAATGATATATGGTGTTAAGTGGAAACATTAAGCTATCCCTAGTCCACTTTGAAACTTAGGTAACAAAGGTAGACAAAGGTGAAATTACTCAAAAAAAATTTCCTTTCTAGGGGAGCTTAGGTAGCAAAGGGCAGAATTATCTTGCAAGCATGCTTGTCCACAAGGGACTGCAAACCAGTGTAGGGCATGGTGTTACGGAACATTATAGATGAATCAACAAACTAGAACGCAAACAGGGGCGGATCCCACTTGGGAACCCCCAAACTTTTTGGGGGGAAAAATCAAAACTGTTACTTGTATTAACTAGGTTAAGGCAAATTATTAAGAGAAACGAAGCTGCTTTCCAGATCTAGAAGAGAAGCTAGGGTTAACGCAAGCAAATTCGAGACAAAAGTGGGTGGGAGAGAGGGAGATGAACGAGAAAGAGGATTCGGATGCTCACCGGGGTGTGGCGGAAGCAGCAGGACGGCGGCGGCGGCGGCCCTCCCCTGCTCTTGCTCTGCTCGCGAGATGGAAATCGGCGCGCCGCAGGCGGTGGGCGAACTCGCGAGGAGCGGAGACGACGAGACGGGAGGGTTTTTTTTTCTTTTTTTTTATTTACGAAGAGAGACGGGGATATACTATATACCATGGATCCTCGAAGGCTGGCGCACAATGAATTTGGATGCGGAGTTTTATTTTTAATAATTACTATAGAGCTAATGTTTTCAACCGAATTTGTGGCAGTTCCAAGATATATATGTTTTGTTATCGGGCCTGTCCTCATAGAGTCGGCGGGTTGGACCCGTTTTATTTTCTTAGCCTGAATCCAAAAGAAGGCCATGTGGTTGGTGTCCGATGATCCATGGATTTTTTTTTTAATATAAGATAAACGCAGACGCTCACGATGTACATATAACTTATCTCTATCAATGAACACACCACACCATCTTCAAGATTATCTTTAAAATACTGAACCCACATATCTTGATATTTATGAAGTTACCATCGAAAGAGTAATTGGCCATAAATATGAGCACATATGTCAAGTCTAGTCTAGAATAAAAGAATAATTAGTCGTAAATACGAGCACCCATGTCGAGTTTAGGACTTGAACCCAGGTGTACTAATTCCACGACAATAAACCTAACCAGTTGAGCTACGCTCACTTAGCGATCCAAGGAAAATTTAACCATTTATCACTTTTATGTTCGGCATTATCCAAATAATCTTCTTAGTTTTACCCTTACAAATTTATCATTGGAGAGAAGCTTTTCTAATTATTTGCCCCTTTTTGGCGCGGTGGATCGCCACATGTACATACCAGCAAGGACATGACATATGAAATGACCACTCTACCCCTTACTGTAGAACCCTAAATCAATATATATCATCTCTCTCCCATATTTCCCGCTCATCCTGTCCCTTCTACCACCGCTGCCACCTCGTCCATGTCAGTCGGCCCCATGTCCGTCCTCGTCCTTCTCCACCGTAGTTGTCAACGGACAAAATCGACACCACCTCCACGTCCGCCAGCCTTGAGCCCGTCACCTCTTTCCCCACCTTTGTTGGGTCAAAGGGGAGTCCACGCATGGCGCCCCGTGATTGACGTCGTGTGGTCACATGTCGGTCCCATGCACCGTCGTCGGTGTTGCATTGTGGCCTATAGCTGACCAAATAGGCGGCCCAGCCAAGCACGACATAGGCCCACCGACGACACGGCCTGCTACAACACGGCTCGTTAGGCATGACTCCTTAACGGGTTGTGCCGTGTCGGCCCACGTGCCAAAGCCACGGCTCGACGAAAAGGCATGTCGTGTCGTGTTGGCATGGGCCCGTCGGTGGCACGTGGGCTGGTGGCGGCCCATAGGCACGTGAGGCCAGGCAGGCGGGACCGTGGTTCGCGGGCGAGCGGCCGAACTTGGCTCAGGAAGGCGCAGCGTCGCGCGCTTGGACAAGTGTGTGCGACATGGTGAGTAGGCAAGACATGGGGTGGGGTGACGAAAAATTGAAGATATCGCATGGGCGGCGGGCACAAAAAAATTGAACAGGCAGGCATTGAGGAGATAAAAATTGTATGGAAATAAAGGAAAGGGTAGAAGGAAAAGAAAGAGATGTGAGGAAAAGATAGGAATCATGCACCCCAAAAGATAAGAAAAGATCGCATGGAAATCGTTGACTGCTGTGCTCCCACATACGATGTCAGACCGGTGCGTGCCTGGGCCGTGCCATGCTGGCCGGATACAGGAGTCATGCTAGCTTGTGCCAGCCCACGGGCTACGGCCTCAGCCTAGACACAGCATGACCGAACGGATCGTGCCGACATGGCCCATGAGCTCGCAGACCCATGCCATATCGGCCTGACACTATAGCAGTATGCCTGGGCCGGCCCAACAAAGCACGGCCCAGTCGGCCAGCTATATCGTGGCTCGGCAGCCTCATACCCGCTTAGGCATTGTCGTGCCAGTGACATCACATCTGTCTCCCTCAACCCGGCCCTAGGCTCGTAGCTCATCATTGCCTCGGCATCCTTTCTGCCCTGACACCGCATCCTAGATCTACCTGATAGGGCATCATCGCAGGCATCCTCAGGTGTGATGAAGCCCTCACTTTGTCCTTCTTGGCAGGTTGATTTTCTCTTGTCCTTTTTGGTTGTAATGTGTGTTGCATGCATTTTGTAATGATGTATGATATGATGAACTTGTTATGTATGGCCGGATGATGATGTATTTTGCTTTTGTAATGATGTATGGCATGATGAGCGTGTTATGTATGGCATGATAAACCTATATGGACGGCCTAGTTATGTTGTGGCAGTTATGGTCTTATGGACCTATGTATGGATGATGAACCTATTATTTGTATGGCTGATGGATTAAGATATTGGATGGCATGTGATGATGTATACATGGTTTTTTGGCTACATGCTATATGTATTGCACTATTGGAGAAACGATTTTTCCGTGCGGGCCGAAAGGCATATTCATGTGCAGAAGGTCTGCCCACACGCGCGAGAAGGTCTAGGAAAAGACCATTTTCACGTGCGGGCGGTCCAACCGCACGAGAAGATTGATTATCCCGTGCGGTCGGCTTAAGCGACTCGCACGGGAAGATCGATTATCCCGTGCGGTCCACTTTACCCGATCGCACAGGATAATCGATCTTCCCGTGCGGGCCGCTTAAGCCGACCGCACGGGAAGATTGCCTCCCGTGCGCTTTATTTTATGTGCAAAGCTCTCTCTAGCTAGTGTCCTCTCTCACCCTCTCTCCCTCTCCTCTCTCTCTCCTCTCTCTCAGTAATATTATCGGTCAATTGATCAGATGTGCGTGTATATATATATATATATATATTTCACACGAGAAAAAAATACATTTAATTATATTATTTTCTCATAAAAGATATAAATGTACACATCATGCATGTTTATATACATATCAAGTTTTGTCTCGCAAATTACAGTAGTCTTGCAATTTAGAAATGGTCTTTTTCCCACTCCCTAAGTCTTTTAAATTTATCGTTCGTCGCATCATCGCGTGCGTCCACTTAATGGCCCGCACGGGAAAATGAATTATCCCGTGCGTGTCCTTAAGTGGACCGCACGGATAATGCACCATTATCCGTGCGGGATTATGCGGGCCGCACGGGATAATCGCATTATCCCGTGCGGTCCACTTAAGCGATCACACGGGATAATAGCCCGTGCGGTTGCTTAAGTGGACCGCACGGATAATGCGATTATCCCGTGCGGTCCAACAACCGGCCCCTCGGGACGCGGTTTTTCCAGCGCGGCCACTTATGGCCCGCCTGGAAACTATTGGGGGCCTTGTCCAGGAAAATCAAAACTGCAGTAGTGTTGTTTGTTATTTGCTATATGTATGGGTAATGAATTAACATATTAGATGGCACTTCTGCTATGGTATGGTTTATTATTTGCATCCATATGGTTGTTCAATTTGTTCAGATATTGGATATGTTTTCAGAAGATATTAATCCTTCTATATATGTTGTGATGAACTGGTTGAATTTTTCAAATTATTCTCACATGGTTGTATCATTTTGTACCATAGTGATTTTGTTGCAGCCCTATATTGCTACCAGTGGTGGATTCAGGATCAAAATCCACCTGTGGCAAACTTTTGACTAAAGGTTTTGTACGGTGAAGTGTAACATAGAAATGACATGCTTTAATTAAGCAATATATTAAACGACCAAAGATATATTATAATTCATAATTGATATTTTAAAATATGCTAAAAGACAATGTCAAACATCAATGATAGAACGCACCAATTGCGCATTAAATTCATTCTCTGTCGTTTAATGGCTTGAAACCAATTCATAATCCTTGCATCATCAACTCCCTTGAATATTTCACGCTCAGTATAACATATCATCAAATCATTAAGCTAATCATCAACTATTTTATTTCACAGATCAGTCTTCATAATTTTTATAGCCGAAAAGGCTCTTTTCACAGATGTCGTTTCCACTGGAAGAAGCAATGTGCCGCGTGTCGTTGGCCTGGCGTGGCGGCGTTATGGGAATTGGATTATTGGAATTTTGGAAAACGGCATCACAGTGTGTCGATCTAACTTCCTGGCGCGTGGGCCTTTTTTGTTGGGCCTCCCTTAGCATGTGCCACGCCGGCCACCAGGACGAACGCGTCGCGCGCCCAGGATGACGCCCGCGCCCGCGCACTTCAGCAATCGACGCCTACACGCGGGGGAGGGGGGAAGCTATGGCGGACGCTGCAGCTTGCCATAGTGATGGATCCGCCAGTGATTGCTACCAATTCCAGAACTTGCTTATCAGGGGTAGACAGGTCATTTTGTGTGTCCTGTCCACACTAGCATGTATATTTGGCACTCCACAATGCAAAAAGTGGTAAACAATTAGAAAAGTTTCTCTCTCAAGCTGCAAATTTGTAAGTGCAAAAATTAAGAAGGGTATTTAGATAATTACCAAACGTAAAAGTGGAAAATAGTTAAATTTCCCCTGATCCACTTCGATCTTCTCCTCCACACACGCTAAGAAGAGAGAGGGAGGGAGATGGATGGGTAAGTTGTGCTCATCGGCTCCGTCGCTCCTGAG
Organism: Oryza australiensis; assembly: GCA_019925245.2. Taxonomy (NCBI): domain Eukaryota; kingdom Viridiplantae; phylum Streptophyta; class Magnoliopsida; order Poales; family Poaceae; genus Oryza; species Oryza australiensis. The sequence goes on from JAIFGZ020000436.1 coordinate 4,798,368, forward strand.
CTTGCCGTCCCCTCACTACAGTGTTGCTGTTGGGACAGAGGACGATGGTGGAGGGTGATGTCGTGTAAAGGGTGTCGGAGGCTACAGTGAAGCAGGGGTAAACGGCGGGAGAGCCACGACACCATTGAGGAGGGTACTGGAGTTCGTGACGCCATGGAGGAGGCAGGGAGCTGCCGGATCCAACGGCCCCTAGCTTGGGGGATACCAGATCTAGCGGCTCCCCGACTCCTTGATGGTGGTAGCAAGACTTCTATGGAGCCCTTCGTGATTTGTTCTGTTTTGCCCAAGCGATCTCTGTTCTCTCTTCTATCTCATGTGTGTAACACCCTAAAAATTGAAGACTTAAAAATCAAAAATTTAAAATTCGAAGTTACAAAAACTTTTGGTATCGTTGCATCTTATCGTAATTATCTACCTCTTATTCGCGAGTTTTGTTGCGTGTTATAAATAAAAGATTATTTATCTAGAAGGCGGAAAAGTCAAAAAGGTTTCGGAAACCCTAAAGAAAAAGAAATTTGCAAAATGAATATCGGAAATAAAAGTTATAAAAATATATAATTGGGAAAAGCTAAGGTTAATAAAAATTTACGTTTGGATCAAAATTTTATTTTTGGGAAAATATAAAACAATTATTTAATTATAAGTAAAGAAAGAAATATATATATATAATTAAAAAATTGAGCAAAGATTTAAAATTAAATTAAACTCAAATTTGGGGCCAAATTATATTTTTTTAAAATAGGTGGAACACAAAAGGAAAAATTAATTAAAAAGAGAAAATCAAAAAAAAGAAAAAATGCATTGTTCACTGGGCGCCGGTGTTCGACACCATAGGCCCGCCCCCTTGACCCCACGCGCGACACGCGTCGCGCCGCGCCGCCCGCACTGCGCGTGCACCGCGCACGCGCCGTGCCGCAGCTCGCGCCCGCACTCGCGCCGCGACGCCGCCCACTCCCGCACGCCGCGTCGCGCCCGACCCCGTCTCCGCGCTCGCGCGCGTCGCCCAACCGCGCGACCTCCTCCCGGACCCCCTTCTCCCCCCTCGTTGTCGGCGCCAATAAAAGGCGTCCCGCGCCCCTCTCTCCCTCCCCACACCACTCTTCCCCTTTTCTCCCCCTCTCCCTTCTCCCTTCGCTGCCGCCCCGAGCGCCGGAGCTGCGCCGCAAGTTGTTGCCTCGCCACGCTACGCCGATAAGCACCCCCCGGCCCCTTGTCCCCTTTGCCCAGTCGTCGCCGTGCGCCCATGCCGAGCCAGGAAGGAAGGGGAGAAGGAGAGACTTTCGCTTGGCTAGACTCAAAATCTATTCGAATAGCCATGCTCGCGGATATGGAGCAACGTGACAAGACTTTCGCTTGGCTAGACTCAAAATTTTAAAATGATAGGATGGGTATGCATGATGATTTTTTTGTGCTGGTGGATCAACTTCTCGGAAGACGAGAAGGGGTAGACCCTAGAAAATCATGACGATCCAGTGGCGGGAAGCTATCCTTGGAATCACAATGGATAGTGGACAGAATCTTCGCTGATTAAATGAACTATGAAAATAAAACTTGATCAGTCTTAGTGAAGGGTTACGCGGAAGCTACGCTAGCCGAAAACAAAAATTTCTACCGCGCAAACCAGGAACACTTGCAAGTAAGGGCCGATAGATCGTTACCGATTGGAGTAGAGTGCAGCGGAATAGCCAATCAGGGCAATCCGATCCGGAACGTGTAGCCGATTCCCGGAGACGCCGGATTCGCCAATCGCCCGATTCGAGTCGTCCGCCGCGTTCTCACGCCTCGCTCCGATGCGCCCGACCGCGGCCGATTCCACCACGGTGATCAAGAGCGCGCAACGTAGCGCGCCTCTACCGGTATCCACACGTCCGAGGACGTAACGCCGTACACCCGTGTGCTAGCACGCGATGCAAGGCTAGGGTTTGGCTCGAAAGTGGGGAGGGTTTCCGTGGAGATTGATCTCGGCGACTTCTGTTGCACGCGATGCAATTGACGTGTCGTAATTTTCGTGTCGCAGCTCTCCACCCCTCCCTCCTTTATATAGAGTTGGCCGACTAGGACTAGTGGCCGATCAGGACTCTATTTTTGAACCGGATCTCATCCGTATCTCATAGAGTTGGCCGCCCATACGTCGTAAGCCTATAGGACTCTATCCGATCGGATCCCTATCCGATCGAGCCGTATCCGAGTCCAACTCGAATGCCTGTTCTTATCCCCTTAAGCGTGCGACCAGTAGGTTCGGGTATACTCGGTTTCGGCTATAGTCTAACTTAGCCGACCGTCGGCTCGAGTCCAACTCGGCCGGCACATCACTGACGGCGCCTAGCGGCACATATTGACACCATAGTATACAAGAATATAATATCGGCTCTGAACCTGTAATGTGTACACAAATCCCTTTGCCTCACGATACCAGTTAAGCTATAGGCAAGATGTGTGCTATCCCTTCAATAGCTTAACCATTCACTCGAAGCCGTATTGGATTATCCGCCGTTGATTGACTCCTCAATCAACTTAGCATGGCCATGCATTTCCATAATCCATTACCTCGAGGGGCCCGAGATATCTCTCCAAAGGAGGGGCAAATTCCATCTTGATCACTCACATCCCACTCCATGTTTCATAGCAAACCCGAAAACTACCTTTATAACTACCCGATTACGGAATAACGTTTGGTAGTCCCAAAGTAGGCTACTACACATGTTGGAATCCATGGTGATCTCGGTCTAAGGACTTTGTACCAACACTACTCGAGACCAACTAATGGCACATTAATTCATGTAGTGTCTCATGGTGGGTCTATCCAACAATGTGTTCTCCAACACATATGTCCATGTTTATTGATTTGGTATCTCCATACCCATGATCTATGAGACATGATCATCAATCAATAAACATGCCGATCTTAGAATCATATTTGTTCCAACAATATGACATATGATCGAGGATCGTTTAGAAATAGATTCATACATAAAGAGTCTCATAAATAAGTCACGTACTTATTGATCAATACAAGATGTCTATTTCATGGAACTGAATAACACTTTATTCATTTATACATAAACATTGACGTGATATCCAACATCTCCATGTTGCCTCTAGGGCATATCACTAACACTTAGGTCTTAGGCTTGTGAAAAGAATTGCAAAACTGGCTTTATGCAAAAGAACCACAGCCATTCCTTGATTATCCCCTATCATATGCATTGTTGTTATGGTGGCTTGCTGAATACGGTTGGTACTCACCCTTGCTATACGTACAATCATTCAGATGTGGGTGATGAAGACCCTAAAGACCCGTACGCGTACTACCAGGAGGGTGTGGAAGATGATGGCGTCCAGTAGGTCTTAGCTCCGGTCGTTGCATGTGGCAATGGTGTGCCGCTGCCTTCTCTTCGCTGCCTTATCTATTTTTTGTTTTTGGTTGTATTCCGGACCGTTTGGTCCTATGTTCTAGACATTGTCTTGAGGCCCTATATTGTAATATTTTGTGTAAGTTGATGGATGTATCGTGCACTGGATGATTTAGCAATGTATTCGTGGATACAAAACTACTCGATCCGGGGAAATGGTACTATGAACATTATTGATTCCTGTTATAAAAACGAGGGTCTACATAGTTGGTATCAGAGCGTGCGACTGTAGGATAAGACCAATGGCGCCCCACCCTCTTTGTAGTTGGCTAAAGGGAGAAATCTCCATCTAGGATTATTTTGAAAATAAAAACATTATGTCTACAAAACAAAATGTGTTTGCCCTTATACTCTTTCCCCCTTTCCCTCTACAAAACTTATTTTACTTCCACTTCTCCCTAACTCTGGTTGTCTTAAAAACAGATGTCAGGACAAGGTCAGATCGGCACCTGGGAGCTTGAGGTTCCACGAGAGGATGGATACATTTTGCAACTTCGACAACTGATGTGGTGTTTGCGATACCCGGAGTTACCCACTTACAGGAGTAGGAGGTTCAGTACCGAGGACCATCCCGAGTGGGAGGCTACCATAGCGATCGAGCCCCACGTTGGTAGCGAGATGCAGTTCTGCTTTAGGACACGCTACCGGCATGACTCAGTGGAGGCCGCACTTCAAGACGCTGCCCGTGAGGCATTCCTTCATCTTAATGCCATCCATAGGGCTGAGTTGACGAGGACCGAGTTCGTGCATCACCCGTATTGGGAGGAGGGCAACTCTGTCTGCACTGTGGAGGCTACCCCATGCTGCTACAACCCCATGGTGACCGTCTGTCCTGGTGGGCTGAGGCCGCAAACGACTGCTATGAGGAGGCACTACTGGAGATCGACGAGCAGCAGAGACGCATGAGCGAGCTCGAGGAGGAGCATCTCGCCTGTGGTAGCAAGGTTGACTCGCTGAAGGCCCAGCTCCAGTCTACCAGTGCACAGTACGACCAGCTCTCGGACCGGTACGTCTCCCGTGGTGAGGCCATGGTCACCCTTGAGGAGCAGCTGAGGAAGAGCCAGAGGCAAGTCAGTCAGCTGGAGGAGCAGCTTCGTACAGTCTCGGTTACCACTACGGCTGCCTCTACTTCCACCGCACCGCCACCACCCCCTGCATCGGCCCGCGACTACTACTACTTCCTCACTTCGTCGAGCCTGGCGACTTTCCACACGCTACTGGAGGAGGTGCACATGCTGAGCACTGAGTTCGGACCTACCTGGTGGATCCTGCTGTGACATAGCCTGCTGCCGCACAGTCAGAGCCTACACCGATGGCCACAGCTGTTCCATTCGAGCCCGGTTCCAGAGTGAAGATCCCGATCCAGATCGACACCGACCCAGAGATTGAGTCAGATCCAGAGGAGATCGAGAGAGAGCCCAGCATCACAGACCCATCGGAGGACGAGGCTCCTGCTTACCGCATCACCTTTGCAGGAGGACCCATCACTCGTAGGACTGTCCGCAAGAGCACCCGACCTAGGGGCAAGAAGCCCAAGACTGACTCTGAGGCGACCACTTCTGAGCCTTGGGGACTTCGGTTCGCATCCGCCAGGGACCACCCACTTCCTGGACCCGGTTCCTGCGGTTGGCTGGACGACTAGACGAGAGGTCTGCACTGACATTGGTCTTGCTTTGGATGGTTTTTGGACAGCAAGGACCACACCCTTTCCCCCTTAGTAGTTGATGGTAGTAGTGCGATGTTAGCTTTTGTGCTGTGTTGTGTGGGACTGCATATGTGCAGTCTGTTGTATCTGCTGATGATGTATTGACTTAAGACCTATGTAATGTCCTATGGTATGTTATGAATGAGTTTATTCCACCATGCTTGCACCATGGAAGATCACCTAAAACCTAAATAAAAGATCATCTTAACCAACCCAAAATAAAACTAATAGGATCAAGACCTTAGTAGGTCAAGTCTCTTACTCATCGACGCTCTACAGATGGTTCATCGACGTCGAGCATCGGCTGCCAACGAGAACCCACTAGAGCCTAACCCCACCACTTTGGCTGAGGTCATGGCTGTACAAACCCAGTTGTTGCAGGCCATCGCCAACAATCAAGGAGGCCGTGGAAGCTCAAGCCTTGGCGAGTTTATGAGAGCCAAGCCACCCACCTTTGCTACGGCAAAGGAACCTATGGATGCCAGAAGATTGGCTGCACATCATAGAGAAGAAGTTGACTCTTGTGCGTGTGCGCGAAGCCGACAAAGTGAGTCTTTGCTGCAAACCAACTGGAAGGACCTGCTAGTGACTGATGGAACACCTATAAGGAAACTAGAGCAGAGGATGCTGAGGAACCAACATGGGAGGAATTCACCGTCGCCTTTCGCGAGAACTTCGTACCTGCGGTAGTAATGCGCATGAAGAAGAATGAGTTCAGGAGATTGTGTCAAGGAAACACCACTGTGCAAGAGTACCTGAACCGGTTCACCCAGCTTGCCCGCTACGCAACCAGCGACTTAGTGGATGAAGAAGAGAAGATCGACAAGTTCATCGAGGGACTGAGTGATGAGTTGCGAGGGCCTATGATTGGATAGGATCATGCCAGTTTCCAGAGTTTGATCAACAAGGTTGTGAGACTGGAGCATGACCAGAAGATAGTGGAGAACAACCGCAAGAGGAGACTTGCTATGACCCGCCCACTTCAGGGAGCGTCTCAGCGTCCCAAGGGAGCCACCCCATCTAGATGGAAATCAACAGTCGTGGCAACCAGTCATCCTACTGCACCCGGCAATGTTAGCAGGCCGACTGCGACCTAGTTCCGTACTCCGACACCGACCCTGGTCGCTCCTGGAAGGAGGAATGTGAATTGCTTCAACTGTGGAGAGTTTGGGCACTACTCCAACACCTGCCCCAAGCCACGCAACACCCCAATTCGCACCGGTGCCAATACAACGGCTGTACGAGAAACTACTACCCCTGCTGTTGGACGCGGTTTGTTCAGGACGTCGCAACCCAATGAGTCTGCTACCGGATTCCGTCGCGGACAAGTGAACCATGTGCGCACCGAAGAGGCACAGGAAGATCAGAGCGTGCTAATGGGTATGTTCTCTATCAACTCTGCCCCAGTTAAAGTCTTATTTGATTCTGGAGCATCGCATTCATTCATATCATCATGAATAAGCAAACAACACAACCTGCACTGGGTAGAACTTAAGAGACCCATGTTAGTCCATTCACCCAGGGGAGATATAACCGTACCCCATGCTTGCATCAACGTGCCCATCTGGATTAGAGACGTAGTATTTCTTTCAAAGCTTATGGTACTACCGCCACAAACCCTTGATATCATACCAGGAATGGATTGGTTGACTAAGAACAAGGGAGTCATAGACTGTGGCCGAAGGAATGTCACTGTATCAACCCCATGGGGATCACTAATGAAAATAACCATGGACCGAGACCCGATGCTGTGTGAGCGAGCTGTGGGAGTATTTACCATACTACCTATGAGCAGGATGCCAGTAGTGCAAGATTACCCGGACGTATTTCCTGAGGAAATACCCGGAATGCCCCCTGACCGTGACATAGAATTTATCATTGACCTAATGCTTGGTACTGCCCCCATATCCAAGAGACCCTACCGAATGCCGACTAACGAACTAGAAGAACTCAAGAAGGAAATCCGAGAATTACAAGAAATGGGATTTGTACGCCCTAGTTCTTCTCCCTGGGGAGCCCCGGTGTTGTTTGTCAAGAAGAAGGACGGAAGTATGAGGATATGTGTAGATTACCGATCGTTGAATGAAGTGACCATCAAGAACAAGTACCCATTACCTTGAATCGATGACTTATTTGATCAACTCAAGGGTGCCCAAGTGTTCTCAAAGATTGATCTTCGGTCAGGATACCATCAGTTGAAGATTAGGGCAGGAGATATTCCCAAGATAGCATTCTGTACGCGCTATGGATTGTATGAGTTCACAGTAATGTCTTTTGGATTGACCAATGCCCTGGCGTATTTTATGAACCTAATGAACAAAGTATTTATGGAATATCTGGATAAGTTTGTGGTGGTATTTATCGATGATATTCTTATCTATTCCAAGGACGATGAGGAACATGCAGAGCACCTACGGTTGGTACTGGAGAAGCTACAAGAGCATTGGTTATATGCAAAGTTTAGTAAATGCGAGGTCTGGCTTAAGGAAGTCACTTTTCTTGGCCATGTAATCTCAGCCAGAGGAGTAGCAGTAGACCCTGCCAAGGTCGAAGCTGTTACGAAATGAAAAGCACCCAAGTCGGTAACAGAGGTTCGGAGTTTCTTGGGATTGGTCGGATATTACCAGAGATTCATTGAAGGGTTTCCCACAATAGCCCGACCCATGACTCAACTTCTGAAGAAAGAGAAGAGATTCGCCTGGAACGAGAAGTGTCAGCAAGCCTTTGACCAACTAAAAGAAAAGTTAACCACCGCCCCAATCTTAATCCTACTTGACAACCATAAGGACTTTGTGATATACTGTGATGTGTCCCGACAAGGACTGGGAGGCGTATTGATGCAGGATGGAAAGGTCGTGGCATATGCCTCGAGACAACTGCGACCCCACGAGGAAAACTACCCCACACATGACTTGGAATTGGTAGCAGTTGTTCATGCGTTAAAGATCTGGAGACACTATCTGATCGGGAATCACTGCGATATATACACTGACCACAAGAGCCTGAAATACTTCTCTACTTAGCCTGATCTCAACCTACGACAGAGACGGTAGTTGGAATTGATCAAGGATTACGATCTAGGAATTCATTACCACCTCGGCAAGGCGAATGTAGTGGCCGATGCCTTAAGCTGCAAAGCGCAATGCAACCATATGAGACTGGAAGGCATGGCCAGTCAGCTCCAAGAAGAAATGGCTTGACTTAACTTGCACCTGATTCCTCACGGAGAATTAAACTCGCTGGAAATCCAACCTCTTCTGAGGACTCAAATAAAGGAAGCTCAAAAGGATAATGGCAAAATCCAAATGATCAAAGAGCGCATGGCCGCGGACACACGAAGGAATTCTCGGTAGATGACAATGGAACCCTGTGGTATAAGAAAAGGATCTACGTACCTGAGCAAGGTGGTTTGAGAGAATTGATCCTGAAGGAAGCGCACAAATCAGCATATTCGCTACACCCTCGCAGCACGAAGATGTACTAGGATTTGAAGGAGGAATACTGGTTGCCTGATATGAAGAGGGACGTAGCTGAATACGTGGCCGTATGCGATGTATGTGTTAACACTGAAATTTGGTCATTGAGTTTAGGTTAGATCCCCACGGGATCGGCTAAGGAAATCCATGAGTGTATATATGCTATTCTAGGCCATATTTAGGCCAAGTGACTAGAATGGATCGGCTACGCCGAGACAACATCAGTCGCTCAATCCAAATATAGTGAAGAATAATAAATATACAGATTAATAACCTAGCCGATACTGGAAAGCTAACAAAGAATCGGCTAGTACTCCGATAAATCTTATGTGAAGATAATATCCCTGAATCAAACGTACAATCCGGAAATCGGCCATCGGCTGCCCAGGAAAGACCGATTTCATTAGGTAACGTCCGACAGAAACACGATCTTAATAGAAGAGGCAGTCCTAATACGAATCTAGTAATGAGGATACTAAAAGAAACATATTAGGGCAAGTAAGGCTGGCTGAAACCCCGGCACTACCTCTAGATAATATAAATCTCAGATGAACAGATCATTAATAGTTCTAAATACGACTTAATAGTTCAAACCCGATGTAACATTAAGTATAAAAAGAAACATCCGATCTGTTACAGCCGATTTATACTCCTCGAGATGGTGGATACTGCATATGAACCAGCCAACCTTTAGATCTAGCCCTACTGACTGCATGTTCTTGACAGAACGAGCCAATGACAAGACAGATCTAAACATTGATCTAATTCATATGCGTTATATGATATATAACACAGTAGAATCACTAATTCTAATGTATCATTGTGATGAAAGCACTAGAAACAGAGAATCATACCACTAATGACAAACATTTACCTGGACTTGGGGATCGAGACGATGCAGCCCGAAGCCAAACAAAGTGCTCGTCTAAAGAAAAAGGTTGGCGATGCGCTGAAGATTTGATTGATTGAATTATTCTTATTTTGATACAGAGGGTCTCGGGTCCTATTTATACCCAAGATATAAATATCTGTAACAACCCTGGACTCTATCTAAAGTACTGTTTACAACACCATATTATCCCTAGCAGGACCCATACCGTATTACAACTAACAGTTTAACAAATCTCTAGGTTACAGATACAACTGCCATTATAGGACTCTATCCATAAGTGGCAATATCTTTTAATGCGCAATTAGCAACCGAATCTTCTATTTATCTCCAAGTTTCTGCACTAGACACGGTTTCATCTCTTCCTGGACTCAGAATCGGCTGTCAGCTGCTCCCGTTCAATCCATCCTCAGCCGATTATTCCCACAGCCGATCACTCTTTTAGCCGATACGATTCCTGTCTTCAACCGATCCGATTCCACCTTGCCTTTACAGACTTAGGAACTCAATTACCAAATTCCAGTGTTAACACATGCCCCCAAGTCCGTAATACGAAGTGTTGCGGATTTGGTTGCCTATCAAAACTCTTGCTTCCTTCTTGACCTAAACCGCCTCGGCTTCTCCCCAAGTGCTCTTTAAATATCCACTTCCCTCAGCCGAACCGCCTACACCTCCAACGCGCACTCGGCCTTCTTCACGAACAAGCCTCTTGCCCTCTCTCTCTTCCTCCGACGACTTTACCGGCGCTCGTCAACTTTTTTCATGTTCTTCGGACTCATTTTCGTCCCCGAGCACCCTGATGGCCTCTACCGCCACTGCATCGAGCACCTCCATCTCGCCGGCCACCGCTGTCACGCCGGCCAAAACCACTGCGCCGCCCGCTGCTGCCTTTCCAGCCGCCGCTGCAACCGAGTTCCCAGAGGTACTCTCTTCCGATCCACAATTTTACTCCCAAATCAGTCTTTTCAAACATTCTTGCATCATTACGTTCAGCGATCTCTCAAGTAACATTTTACTTCACATTCTTATCAATTAGTACTTTTCCTTTTCCCGAACCGTAATACGCAACCGTTCTTGACTAGCGCCTTTCTCCCCTTTTCCGAACTATAGCACCTGTCTCATCAAGTACTTATCCCCAATTCAACACAAGCAACGAAGTACTTTATCAGACCTATCGACAACACAGATCCAACCGATATCATCATAGCCGAAACCAACCGCATCCCTTTTAACACCGCCAAGCCATCTCTCTCTCATTGGAACAGAACATTCAAAGCGCGGCCATCCACCGATGCAGCCTGGACTGAATGGTATAAAAGGGTACGATCAGCTAAGTATGCCCAGTGGGAAGAGAAAAAACTTTCCCAATGCCTGGAATTGTCCATCACTGGCATGGAGAAAGACGAACCGCTCCTATCGGCTGCGACCTACTTCTGGAACGACAGCTTTAATGCCTTCATCTTTCGGCAAGGGCCGATGACCATCACATTGGCCGACGTATATATGACAACTGGACTGGACATTGAATCATCGGCTGACCCCAGTGTCTTGAACCGAAAAGGCCAACATCAGTTCAAAACCAAGGCCATTGGCGGGTGGAGCGGCTTCATCGCCCAAAATATGAAGGAAGGGACAGTCGGCCATAGGGAACACACCGCCTTCCTGATGATGTGGCTGGAGAAGTTTGTATTCTACGGTTCAAGCTGTGGGCCGACTGCCAATTGGCAGATCATGGCCGAAATTCTAGCCGATGGGAAGGAATTTGCACTGGGGAAATATCTCCTCGGCTATTTGTACCAAATACTACATCAAGCTGCCGCGAAGATAGCCGCCAATGCCCCAGTCAACACCGGTGGCCCCTGGTGGTTCCTCCAAATCTAGCTGGTGTTGGCAACTCAGAAGATAACCGATCGGCCCCGTCTAACAGAAGCCGAGTTCCCAAGACTGGAGCCGATCGAAGACGACGAAGGCAACCAGATTACCACCAGGAGATGCATGAACTACGAAGAAGTAGCCGCCGCCCATGAAGGCTCAAAGCAATCGGTCGAGCTGTTGGCCAAATGGTTCATAGCCCTTTATGACGGGCTGTCCCGCGACAACCGAACCTGGTACTTCTACCTGGACCAGGGAATGTTTGAGTTGCCGGTTGATTTCAATTGGGACGATCTCAATTTAGCCGACAACCCAAGGTGCAGGGAGCTGTTCACCGCCTCTCTGTCCCCCTGCATCTTGCCGACTGGGGTTCACCAAGGCCGATCAGTGGCCCGGAGCTATGAATTCTATTACCCGGTATCGGCGGCGAGGAAGCTTGGTCTTGGGCAACTGCCCATCGACTTTTTCTACGCCGATAAGATTGAAACCAGGGGGACGGCCAGCCAGGACTTGGTAATGAATCGGCTGCTGAACATAGCCGGCCCTCCCCTCGGCGACGCCATCGTGATAACACTATCGATGAGGAGAAGCGCCGCTTACGACTGATGGTGGTCTGAACTTCAACGCCATATCTTCCACCAACGGTCATCTTGCTACATCGACTTGCTCCTGCCCAACGAGATCCCTTCAGTATATTTCTGCCTCAGACTAACAATTCTCTTGTTACAAATCATCGGCTGACACAGCCGATTAACGTTCATCTTTGTTCTTGCAGGAGACGGAGATAGAGCGACCGACGGTAAGCGACTCTGGACGCCCCATTGAATACAACCCAGGCGTTCTGGATGTGGGTGTTCTTGCTCCGTCGGCCATCGGCTGGGGGGGCCCAAACTGGCATCGCTGCTACGAGGGCAGGTGCGTCAGCCGATTGTGCAGAAGAGAAAGGCGGCACCACCACCGCGGTCTTCGGCCGCGCCTGCCCCCAAGAGGGTGAAAAAGACAAAGCCAGCAGCATCAGCCGATAGCCTCCCTCCCCTGGATCCGGCCGTCGCGCAATTCCTCGACACCACCGTCACCGAGGAAGCGCCAGCGGCTGTCGGGATGGCGGCCGAACCCGGGATTCCGAGTCCTGAGTCGGTCAATGCCCCAGCCGACGTTCCGCCAGCCCCAAGTCCGCCAACAAAGCGTCGGCCGGTAAGCTTCTACTCCACCGGGCTTGGCTTCATGATGACCACTTGCATTTGATCAGACCATTGTTCGCAGGTCAAGAGATTGGCCAGTCACACTCCTCGCGCCGCGCCATCGGTAATCATCTTCTGCCACCTTATTTGTGGTAATCGATCGGCTTGTCTATTAATCCTTTCTTCTGCAGCCCCTGTGGTCTCCATCGGCTGCCCCCCAGGCGTCCGGCGAGCGTACTGCGCCTATTGGGGACAGTGGCGAAAACGCCGGTGAAGAGGGTCCGACGGCCATGGGCAACGGTTCAGCCGAACCAACAGCCCCGACACCGATGCCAGCGGTAAGCCAACTAATTTCGATGATTGACTTTGTCGGCCCAACATGCCCTTGATCATTTATCACTTTGCTGCAGAACGTAGCCGACCTTCTCAACTTTGATTTGTCGGAGTTCGAGGAGCCCGGTGACACCGGCGAGGAAGCGCTTGCGACGCCGGCTGAGGGCCTGAGGGCCACTTTAGCCGACATCGGCAATCGGCTGGAAGCTTCGTTAGATGCACTGGTGGTCAACAGCGGCTCAATACGCGCGCGGTTCAGCGACATCCAAGACCAGCTATCGGACGCCGTAGTCGAGGCAATCGTGCCGGCGAGTTTCATGGAGGCCTATCAATTCAAGTACGAACGAGCCCGGCAGCGAATCATTGATCGCCGCGAGAGTCAAGCGCGGTCGACCACCATCCAGTCGACCAAGGATGCTATTGAGAGCCGGAAGGCCGCCTTTGACCGCCTGAAGACAGAGCCGACGGCCAAGCTTTCGGGATCAGCTGATAGCCGATCTCGTTCAAGTCACGAACTAGATTGATGTCCATGAGGAGTACATGGTTGGCCTGCCGGCCAAGATTGAAGCCGAGCGCCAAGGCATCAGGGCGGCTGTGGCGCACTTGCGCGACTTGGTGAGGAGCACCCGATCGATGACGGGGTCGGAGGCCGACGACGTTAGGGCCATCGGAGAAATCGACCAAATTAGACGGACGGCGTTGTCGGCCATAGGCGATTTCCTAAAACAATGAGACTGTAACTTGTCCGACCTTTCGAGGTCGACTCATATCTCTGTACCATACTTGTTATGTTCCTGTAATGTGATCGGATAATCCGTATTACTTGTGCTTATACTCGGCTTCAACTCGCGTGTCATAAATTATCGATTCTATGCCGCCGCGCTCGTAGATATAATCGGCTGCATTTGTAGATAAGATTGTCCCTCGGCTGTGTGTGGCGCCTCGACTTGTTCGAGTCGAAATCAGCCCCGACTCCGAGATCACGCCACGACCTTTAGTGTTATCCTTCGAACACCTGTCTTGTTGGCTATCAGCCGGTAATGCCCGAGTGCACTGCCGATTTAGTTTCGTAGTCCGACTCATCCGAATCTATACTTCAAGAACCCGTGAGTCCTGGACGATGGGTATCCAGTCTTGCACAGTCGTCGGCCATTCAACGATTCCCGACGCCTTTAATGATGACCTCTTCGACTCTTGCGTCGGCAGTGACCTTTCACATCTGCAAACCACATCTTTTCTTTCTATAAATGGGCTCCTTCGGTCCTCCCTGAATAACTCACGGCCGAAGAAGACACTTAATCTCCAGGAGTACAACGTCCAGTCTTCCAAGTCTTTGGTAGGGCTTCCCATGGCTTCCTCGAGCTCGTCGGTAAACCAGGTGATTTCCTAACTCATCTATTCTCGCCATTTCCTCCCCTTAAGTACTTAGGAACGAACTTTCTCGCAGCCGCCTCATCCCCTTCGGGTGATCCTTGAGATCATGGACACGCCATACGAACTGTCGGTCAGCCAAGACCGACGAGTGAGGGCCAACCTGAAGCGCTTCAGGAAGTTGGAGACTCGTCACCCGGTGGCCAGGCCTCCCATCAACCTTGGTAGCATTCCGGCTGCTGCCCCCGTGGCGTCTTCGACGCTCGCGCGCCTCGACCGGCTGGAAGGAAGGCAAACCCAACTTGCCAACGAACTGCTGACCATGACCACCGACATAAGGGTCACTCGGCTGGAGTATCTGATCTTGGACGCTTTAGAGATGGAGACTGCAGAGCCTATTGAACGAGCCCTGGCGGCCATCAGGGATTATCTAGGGAACATGTAACCAAAGACAGCTTCGCGCCGATTCTGAATAAAGCTCGTTTAATGTTCTAGCTTGATTTTTTGCGTTGCAATCGGCTTGTTTTTTCAACTTCTAGCCCGATTTTTGCGTTGCAATCGGCTTGGTTTTTTGGTCAACTTGTGTATGTGTATGCCCCCCAAGTTTTATTGATAGCTTTGGTGTCGACAAAATTGTGAGTTTGAGTCGCTCGTGCATTCTGGTCGTTCTTGTTGGGCAATCATGAGACGATCGTCGAGCGCTTTGTAAAAAGTGGTGTGAAAATGCCTAAAGGCGATGCCTCGTAAGACATCGGCTATCGTAGATCGGCTGTAGTAACTATAGCCGACTCACGAATTGATCCACACGCTCGGGTAATACTTCTTCAAATATTTTCCATTAAGGGCCCTTCCGAATATCTCTCCATCCAATCTTTTTAGCATGTAAGCTCCTTTAGAGACGCATTTGTGGATCTTCAAAGGCCCTTCCCAATTTGGTGACCATTTGCCGAACTTGTTGTCTCTAGATCCGATCGGCAATATAAGTTTCCAAACGAGTTCACCTTCCTCAAAAGATTTAGGCACAACCTTTTTATTGTAGTGTCTGGCTACTCGTTCTTTATCTTTTGTTACTTTTTCTAAGGCCCTCATCCTGGACAAAACGAGATCCTCCGACTCGTCTACCATTAGGTGGTAATAATCGTCGGCTGTGAGTTGGTCCTGTAGCGAATGCGCCTTGAGCCGACGACACTTTCCCATGGCAGCACTGCCTCGTGTCCATAGACCAGTTTGTACGGGGGGACTTGGATTGACCTGTGGCATGCCATCCGATACGCCCACAATGACTCGGCCAATCGGGTGTGCCATTGCTTAGGATGCTCAGAGATCTTTCTTTTAATCAACTTGATCAAGCTTTTGTCTGAGGCCTTGGCTTGCCCGTTGGCTTGCGTGTAATACGGTGAAGAGTTAAGTAGTTTGATCCCCATGCCGTCGGCAAACTAAACAAATTCGTCTGACACAAAGATAGATCCTTGGTCGGTCGTTATTGTTTGTGGAACGCCAAATCGATAGATGATGTGTTCTTTGACGAACTCGATTGCGTCCTTAGAATCCACTTTTCTGAGGGGGATCGCTTCCACCCATTTTGTGAAATAATCTGTGGCTACCAAGATAAATTTGTGTCCTTTGCTTGAAGGTGGATTGATCTGGCCGATCATATCGATGCCCTATCCTCTAAACGGCCATGGCTTGATGATCGAGTTCATGGCCGATGCCGGTGCTCGTTGTATGGTGCCGAACTTCTGGCAGTCCTGGCACCCCTTGTAGTACTTGAAGCAATCCTCCAGCATTGTCGGCCAGAAGTACCCGGCTCGGCGAAGTAGCCATTTTATTTTGTGGGCCGATTGATGTGTGCCACAGATTCCTTCGTGTACCTCCCCGATGGCCACTGTAGCTTGATCGGCTCCCAAACACTTGAGTAGTACGCCGTCAATCGTCCGATAATATAGGTCTTCGTCGAGCAACACGTATCGTAGCGCCTTGTATCGTAGTTTCCTTGTGGCCGATTGAGAGGGGTTTTTGAGATAGTTGTAAATGTCAAATCTCCAATCATTAGCCGTGATGGCGGCCACGTCTACATCTACTTCTCTCAGCATCGGCCGATAGCCTGATGCCCCTTGAGCCAAGTCATTGGCCTCTGTATTCTGCTCTCTGGGGATATGCTTTAAAGTGACTAGCTGAAAACCATCCATTAATTCTCGGCATTGTCGGTAATAGACCATCAGCGTGTCGTTTTTGCACTCATATTCTCCTGATAATTGGCTGATGACGAGCAACGAATCTCCCATTATCTCGACTGCATCGGCTTCCACCTCCTTGAGTAGAGTCAACCCTCTGAGAACGGCCTCATACTCGGCTTGGTTATTCGTAGTGTGGGGGTCAATGGCGAAGGCAAACTCGAAGCTTGCCCCCTGGGCGAAATAAGGACTAAGCCGATGCCACAGCCGTTGGTGCATACCGAGCCATCAAACGTCAAAGTCCAAGGCATAATTTCCACTAAGACGATTGAATCGTTTCTGTGTTCCACGATCAAATCGGCTATGGCTTGCCCCTTGACTGCCCTTGGTGCCTGATACCTTAAATCGAACCCTGTTAGTGCGAAGATCCACTTACCGATTCTTCCTTTGAGCACTAGAGCCGATAGCATATACTTGACTACATTGGCTTTGCAAGTTACCGTGCACTCATTGGACAACAGTTAATGCCTTAACTTTTTACATGAGAAATAGAGGCATAGACATAACTTCTCCATAGGTGAATACCTTGTCTCTGCGTCTAGCAGCCGTCGGCTGAGATAGAAAATGGCTTTCTCTTTGTCGTCGACCTCTTGGATTAGGACGGAGCCGATTGATTTGTCGTCGGCCGATAGGTACAGCTTGAACGGTATTCCTTTTTGTGGAGGCATCAGAACTGGAGGAGAGCTTAGATAATCTTTTATGTTGTCTAACGCTTTCTGCTGCTCTGCCCCCCATGTGAAGGTCTGATCGGCTTTCAGTCGGAGCAATGGTGTGAATGGCTCCATCTTTTCTGAGAGATTAGCTATGAACCATCTGATGAAGTTTATCTTTCCGATCAACGACTGAAGCTGCTTTTTATCTTTCGGGGGTTGAATTGTCTTAATAGCATTAATTCTCCTTGGCGTGACTTCAGTCCCTCTTTCATGGACGAGAAATCCCAAGAATTGTCCGGCTGACACGCCGAATGCACACTTAAGCGGGTTCATCTTCAGACCATACTTCCTCGTCCATTCCAACACTTGTCTGAGATCGGCAATGTGTCCTTCTATTTCTTTTGACTTGACAACCACGTCATCAATGTATATCTCCACTAGTGAGCCGATCATATCGTGAAAGATGTAATTCATGGCCCGTTGATATGTTGCCCCCGCATTCTTCAAGCCGAACGTCATCACTACCCACTCGTAAAGGCCGATTGTGCCAGGGCACCGAAAAGCGGTCTTGTGGATGTCCTCTTCGGCCATGAATATCTGGTTATACCCTGTGTTACCGTCCATGAAAATGATAATCTTATGGCCTGAGGCAGCGTCGACAAGTAGATCGGCTATTGGCATTGGGTATTCGTCCTTAGGGGTTGCTTTGTTTAGATCTCTAAAATCGATGCACACCCGGAGTTTACCATTTTTCTTCAATACCGGGACAATGTTTGAGACCCACTCGGCGTATCGGCACGGCCGAATGAATCCTGCGTCGTATAGCCGAGTGATTTCGGCTTTAATTGTGTCGTACATATAGGCCTTAAACCTCCTGGGAGGCTGTTTGAACGGCCGATAGCCTGCCTTGATCGGCAGTTGATGGACCACTATCGATCGCTAAGACCGGGCATCTCGAAGTACTCCCAAGCAAAACAATCTTTATATTCTTTTAATAATTCAATAAGTTGGGATCTACAATGAGGAGACAGATTTTTGCTAATGAACGTCGGCCTCGGCTTATCACCAGAGCCGATGTCGATTTCTTCTAATTCGTCGGCCGACGTGAAACCTTGCCCTAACTTGCCATCGTCTTCGTCCGCGGTGGCTACGTCGAGAACGCTTGAGCCCTCCACCATGTCTTGTTCAAAGCAGCAGCTGCGGCTTGTCGTTTCCGATGGGCTGTATTGTTGAATTGGACACATTTAGAAAATCGGCTTGCCAGATTTTCCCAGATAAACAATCGATGCCTTCGATTTCCCAAAGTGGCAAATCGACACTGACGACACTAATTGACCTGTCGGCTGGCACGATCTCGATCTTGTCGCCGTCCCATTGGATCAGGCTCTGGTGCATCGTAGAAGGGATGCAGCAGTTGGCGTGTATCTAGTCCCTTCCGAGCAGCAGGCTGTAAGACCCCTTTCCATCGATGACAAAGAACGTTGTGGGCACAGTTTTGTTGCCAACGGTCAATTCAACGTTGAGGACCCCTTTGGTCTCCGATGGGTTGCCGCCGAAGTCCTTGAGCATCATGTTGGTTTTTATCAGGTCTTCGGCCCCTTTTCGAGTTTTCTGAACGTTGCGTAGGGCATGAGGTTGACTGCAGCTCCCCCATCGACTAGCATTTTGGAGATCGACTTGCCGTTGACGAATCCTTTAACGTACAATGGCTTCAAGTGCCGATTTTCAGTTCCTTCGGGCTTGTCGAAGATGGCCTGGTCTGGCGAGATTGTCAGCTTTGCCGGATCATCCTCGATAGTGTCCGCATCGGCTTCGGGGGCGCCGAACTCGGCCGGGAACACGAAGACCATGTTAACCGATGCAGAAACTTTGCCTTTCCCTTTGGCTGCCCTTCTGGCTTGATCGGCTGGACTTTCTTCGGCTTGTTCTTCGTCAGTTACGGCGGCTTTCCGTTTGGGTACGTGTGGAGATTGTGGCAATCGGGTATCTACATGGCAAGCTTATCCGACTGGAGGTAGGGATAGATTGCGCCTGCCATATCTGTAAGCCGAACTTGACTTGGGTGTTACGGTTGCCGATAAAGATAAGGCAATCGGCCTATAGTCACGGTTTGGTAAGATTAAGGAAACCGACTTAGAATAAGATAGGGTTTCCGACTTGTAAACCCTTCCTCCCAAGACTATATAAGGGGGGTAAGGGGCGTCCCTTGAGGGATATTCCGATAGGAGATCAGAGATCCAACACTAGATCTGAGATACGACTTCATAAGCGAGAGCTTTAGATCACGAGATCAATAAAGACACTCGGCGGATCGAATCCACCGAAACAGAGTAGGGTATTACCTCACGAGAGGGCCTGAACTGTCTAAATCTTCTTCTTCTTCTAACCCATTGTGCTTGGCGATCTCGATCGCGACCCCTGAAAAATATATTGCCGAAACCAAGTTTCGACAGTTGGCGCGCCAGGTAGGGGACGCGCGCCGAGACTTCTTCAACAATCTCGCCGACAAGCGTGATGGGATCTCCCTCAAGACTCGGCGACTTCGCCGCCAACTTCGCCGACGACTCCTCCTTCGACTCGGATTCGAACCAGTCGGAGGGAAAGACCTACTCGGCGCCATTCGGGCTCCCCAATAGCGCCGAGATCTTCGACAACATCTTGAAGACCAAGATGCGATCCACCTTCTCCAACGACGGACTTCACTCGGCACCATTCGGATTACCGAATACCGCCGAGATCCGCGCCAATCTTCTCGCCTCCCGACGGAAGCAATCTATTTCGACGAAGACCTCTCGGTGTCGTTTGGGTTACCAAATGCCGCCGAGATCTACAACAACCTCCTCTCCCCGAGTCGGCGGCCATCCACTCGGAGGAGCCTACTCCCCCACCGACTCGGACTCGGGGAACGATCCGGATCCGGGTTACCCAGATCAAGGGAGGTCGCCTGTCATCCTCCCGTCATTCGGCTCCCGCTCATCTTCGAGCTCAACGGATACCTCGGCTCCGCCGGCCGACAATCTCTACGGCATCCCTTCCGACGAAGCCGACAACTCCGACGCCACATGGATGCGAGCCGAAGTGCTTCGACGTCCTCATGGCCGAGCGATGAGTCCGACTCAGCCATGGCCGAAGGCTTGCCAAGAGGAGCGAGCGAGTGGAGCTTGAGCGCAAGGCCGAGGAGGATAAACAACGCAAGGACGAGGCCGACAAAAGGAAGCGGGATCTACGTACACGGACGATCCGCCCAGAGGCCATCCTCCAAACACGGGTTCGCAACACCAACATCTTCCGACGCCACGCGTAACGCGTCGCCGCACTCACGCTCTTGGACACCGTCATGGAGACGGCCCGCCAACGTGACTCCTATACTTGATAAGATCAAGACCATCGTCGCCGCCACGGCTAACGGCCATCCCACCACTTCGGCACGAAGGCCGACCGAGTCCGTGGCCGAAACGCCGGACAAAAGCCGGCTTCCACCTCTAAAGTCGGGAGACTACAGGAGGCCCGAGCCGGCTCGGTCGTCAACTGTGCCAAGAGGCCCACCTCGCGAGTCCACACTTAAGTACCAAGAGCGGACGGCCGACTCCCGTGACAAACGACACGAACGTCCACCCGTCCACCACCGAGTCCGCCGCATTCCAACTACCCAACCAGCCTAACCAAGACCCCGCCGAGTGATCTCGCGGGAAGTCCTCGATCGCCGCTACCAGAGCGCGACCAACGCACTCGGAAGATCAAGGATCACCCGATAGCGGCGACGATGGAGTACCGGCCTTCACTCGCGAGCTCCGCCGAGTGCATTGGCCGAGTGGCTTTAAGCCTACAGGGATTGAAAGGTACGATGGCAAGACCGACCCTGAATCATGGTTAACTCTATATACCCTTGCCATCCGAGCTGCAGGTGGCGACAATAAAGCCATGGCCAACTACTCCGCCCGTGGCCCTCGCAAACTCGGCCGTAAATTGGCTCACGAGCCCGCCAAGAGGCTCAATCGGCTCGTGGAGCGAGCCGAGGGACCACTTCATCGCCAACTTTCAAGGCACCTTCGAGAGGCCCGGCACACACTTCGATCTTTACAACGTCATCCGAAGCCGGACGAGCCCCCGAAGGATTACATTCGTCGTTTCTCCGAGAAGCGCAACAAGATCCCGAACATCACCGATGACATCATCATCGCCGCCTTCCAGAAGGGAGTCCGTGATGAGCTCCTTATCGGCAAGTTCGGACGCAAAACACCGAAGACGGTGAAACAAATGTTTGAGACGGCGAACTCATACGCCAAATCAAATGACGCCATTAAGGCCGCCCGTCAAGACCGGCCCGACGGAAGGGAGGACAAGCAAGCGGAGGAAGCCGAAATCCTAAGAAGGATGGCGGCAACAACGGCAACCGGGCCGAAAGATCGCAAGCGCCGATCCGAAGACCTAGTGGCCGCAACCTCCAATACTCAACGCCGTCCCGAGTCGCCGCCTACGACGCCATCATGAACGCCAAGTGCACCCACCATCCGAATCACAAGCACGCGGCGAAGGACTGCTTTATCTACAAGTAGTTCGCTGAACAATACGCAGCGCAGCTCAACAAGAAGCCGACTGACGAGGCTGGCCCATCCGGCGCCAAGAAAAACAACGCGGCTGAAAATGCCGAACCTTTTCAAGACCCAGTGGGGAAGTCAACCACATCTTCTGGGGTCCGCTAGCCTATGAGTCCAAGAGGAAACAAAAGCTAACCGACCGGGAGGTCAATGCGGCTCAACCCGAAGTCCCTCGTATTCGCGATGGTCGGAAGTGGCCATCACCTTTGATCGCTCGGATCATCCCGACCGAGTGGTTCATCCAGGGCGCTATCCACTCGTCCTGGACTCCGTGGTCCGCAATATCAGCTCAAGCGCGTCCTCATCGATGGGGCAGCGCCCTCAACATCCCCGTTCGCCAAGACCATGGACGAAATGCATCCCGAGGGCCGAACCGAAAGCAAGCTCGCTCCCTTCCACGGAGTTATCCTGTGGCTGTCTTCAACACCACTCGGGCACATCTCCCTCCCGGTCACCTTCTGAGCCCGAGAGAACTTCCGAACGGAGAACGTCACCTTCGAGGTGGCCGACTTCGAAAAAAGCATATCATGCCATCATCGGAAGGCCTGCGCTTGCCAAGTTCATGGCGATCCTCACTACACTTACCTCTCGCATGAAGATGCCGGCCCCAACGGCGTCATCACTCTTCGCAGTGATGTGAAGCAAGCCTTCACCGCGATAAAGAGAGCTGCGACATGGCCCAATCTCGCGAGAGATTACGTGGCCAACAAGAAGTCCGATTGGCTGCATCAACTTCGGCAGGGCGAAGTCCCCGAAGAAGATAGCCAAATCGGGATCCCGGCGACGCCAAGACCAAGAAGATCTCCCTTGATTCGTCCGATCCTCCAAACCGCCGTAATCGGCGCCGACCTAGATCCCAAATAGGAAAGCGCGCTCGTCACCTTCCTCCAAAATAATAAAGATGTTTTTGCTTGGAAACCATCCGATATGCCCGGAATTCCTAGGGAGGTGATCGAGCACTCTTGAACGTCAAAGATGACGCCAAACCAATAAAACAACGATTACGTAGGTTCGCACGGGATCGAAAAGACGCGATCAAAGAAGAACTCGCAAAGCTCTTGGCCCCGGCTTCATTAAAGAAGTCCTTCATCCCGACCGGTTAGCCAACCCAGTCTTGGTCCGCAAGAAGACGGGGCAATGGCGCATGTGCGTTGACTACACCGACCTCAACAAAGCCTCGCCCCAAAGATCCATTCGGGCTGCCTCGCATCGACCAAGTCGTCGACTCACAATGGCTGCGAACTCCCGAGTTTCTTGGATTGTTACTCGGGCTATCACCAGATCAGCTTGAAAGAATCCGACGCTTGAAAACATCGTTCATCACGCCGTTTGGGGCTTATGCTACATCACCATGCCTTTTGGCACGAAGAACGCCGAGCCACATACCAACGCATGATCTAAAGATGTTTCCGGACGCAGATCGGCAAGAACGTTGAAGCCTACGTCGACGATGTTGTCATCAAGACCAAGCGAAAGAAGACCTGATCGCCGACTTAGAAGAAACCTTTGCAAACATCGGGCCTTCGAATGAAGTTAAACCGAAAAGTGCACCTTCGGCGTCCCATCGTGCAAGCGCTTGGCTTTATGGTGTCGCATCGCGGCATTGAGGCAAATCCAGAGAAGATCAACGCCATCTTAAACATGAAGCCCCGAGTAATCGAAAGACGTCCAAAAGCTCACGGCCGCATGGCGGCACTAAGCCGTTTCATATCCCGACTCGCGAACGAGGCATGCCCTTCTTCGACTACCGAAGAAGACAGACGACTTCCAGTGGACCACGAAGCCGACAAGGCCTTTGAAGATTTCAAAGAATTCCTCACCACGCCACCGCCCCGGCTTCGCCTCAACCCCAGAACCCCGTTGCCGTACGTCTCGACCACTCACCAAGTGGTTAGTACGGTCCTTGTGGTTGAACGCGAAGAAGAAGGTCGGGCCCGTAAGATTCAAAGGCCAATCTACTTTGTTAGCGAAGTATTGGCAGGAGCCAAAATCCGCTACCCTCGGTACAAAAATTGCTTTATGGTGTTCTAATAACCGCGAGGAAATTGGCACACTACTTTCGTGGTCACTCGGTCACCGTCGTCACCTCTTTCCCACTCGGCGACGTCATCCACAACCGCGAGGCAACCGGCGAATCGCCAAGTGGGCCCTAGAACCGATGCCGCTGGACTTAACTTTTAAGCCCGGACGTCCATTAAGTCATAAGCCCTAGCGGACTTCCCGGCCGAGTGGATCGAACAGCAAGAACACGTGCCTCGAGAAGACCTCCAACACCGGACCATGCACTTCGACGGATCCAAGAGGATCACCGGCTTGGGAGCAGGAGTCGTGCTAATCTCCCGACTGGGAAAGGCTAAGATATGCCCTTCACCTCCACTTCTCCGCCTCACACAACGTCGCCGAGTACGAGGCTCTTCTACACGGACGTGTGCCTCGCAGCCTCACTCGGGATTCGTCGGCTTATTGTGAAAGGCGACTCCCACTGGTCGTCAATCAAGTGATGAAGGACTCGGTCCCGCTAAATGACACTATGGAGGCCTACCGACAAGAGGTCCGCAAGCTTGAGGACAAGTTTGATGGGCTAGAACTCTCACATGTCCCGAGACATAACAACGAAGCCGCCGATGAGCTAGCACGCTTTGATCTAAGCGCGAAGCTGCTCCAATGACGTCTTCGTCGAGCATCTCTATGAACCAACCGTCACCGCAAAACAGCTCTCACCGAGCAAACCACGAACGAAGTCGCCATGATCGACACCGACCGGAGGACGCCGCTCATCAAATTCTTAACTCATCAAGAGCCGCCTGGATGACCGGGATGAAGCGTAACGCGTCCGGCCGTTGCCAAGCGTACGTCATGGTCGACTCCGATCTATACAAGAGAAGCCCCTCCGGAATTCTAATGAGGTGCATCACACCCGAAGAAGGGAAACAATTACTCCAAGACATCCACTCGGGCATATGCGGAAGCCACGCGCAAGCACGCACTCGGTCGGCAAAG
Organism: Oryza australiensis; assembly: GCA_019925245.2. Classification (NCBI taxonomy): domain Eukaryota; kingdom Viridiplantae; phylum Streptophyta; class Magnoliopsida; order Poales; family Poaceae; genus Oryza; species Oryza australiensis. Next base: position 4,823,093 of record JAIFGZ020000436.1, read on the forward strand.
CTTACGACAAGGATTCTTCGGCTCACCGCGGTCTCCGACGCGGATAAAGTCGTAAGAACGCGAAGGCCGCTGCTCGACAAAGCCATGTCCCGCCAGAGCTTCAAACAATCCCACTTTCCCGGCGTTCGCGTATGGGGCGGACATGGTTGGCCCTTTCAAGAAAGCTCCAGGAGGTTTCACACACCTCTTCGTCGCGATCAACAAGTTCTCCAAGTGGATTGAAGCCAAGCCGATCGCCACAATTACCGCCGACAAAGCACGAGACTTTTCCTCAACATCGTGCACCGCTTCGGCCCCAAATGTAATCATAACCGATAATGGGACTCAATTCACGGGAGGCATCTTCAAGGAATTCTGCGAAGACTTCGGAATCAAAATCGCTATGCATCGTAGCTCACCCTAAAAGCAATGGGCAAGTCGAGCGAGCCAACGGCATGGTCCTTCAAGGCATCAAGGCTCGCGTTTCGACCGGCTAAGCCCTTACGCCGACAAGTGGGTACAAGAACTTCCTCGGTTCTATGGTCGCGCGAACCACACCGGCCGCCACCGGCCAAACTCCTTTCTTTCGGTTTATGGCGCGAAGCCATGTTGCCAAACGAGATGGAGTATGAGTCCCTCCGGTCCGCAGCCTTCAACGATGAACGCTACGACCCCGACCGAGTGGATGACCTCACCCGATTGGAAGAGGCCCGCGAGGCAGCCCTCATCCGTCGGCCAAATACCTTTAAGGGCTCGAAGATACCACAAGCCGCAACGTGCGAGCACGAGCTTTCATTGTTGGCGAACGGTCCTACGCAAGATCCGACCACCAAGGACCGACACAAGTTATCTCCCTTATGGGAAGGACCGTATATAATCGCCGAAGTGACTCGGCCGGTGCATCCGGCTAAAGCGCGAAGACGGGTCCATGGTGGAGAACTCCCGGAACATCGAGCATCTTCGACGATTTTATGCCTAATTTGGCTAAGGCCTCATGTTTTCCTTGATCGCCAACCTCAAGCAAGATGACTTCTTGAGCTAGCAATGGGGCCGATACACATGTCAATAAAGCTCAAGTTTTCCTCGTCAACTTTTGTGCATAATTTGGTTTATCATTGTTTAATGTCCTTTGACTCGAGCTCGGTGTCTAAGGACCGAGAGTTTTCCGATGACCTAATCAAGCCTAGGCTTGATGACGCTAGACGAAAACTACTTAAGAAATTTCACGCAAAAGCTCGAATCAAGGCATTGACATAAATAAACTAAAAGAGTCACAAAGTTCCACATCGAGTGTTACGATTACATGATATTTACAAAGCAAAGTCGAATACGATCGAGTTTGAAGTTGTTTACTACATCCAGAGATATCTTCTTCGCCGCCTCTTGCGCCTCACTCAAGCATATCTAAGGCTCGCTCGTCCGTTGTTCCTCGCGAAGCCCTCCCGACCGAATGGATATCCACTGGGGTAGAGGGACTTGGTCTCGTGCAAGAGCGACACCCCCATGTTGGCCGCTTAGGTGATATTCTTCGATTATCGTTCGGGAGCCGCCCGAAGCTTGTCGAAGATCTCGATTGGCTCGGCGAGCCGGCCCCAACTCCTTGATCAAACAAGGACAAAGCAAGATCGGCGTGGCGGCGTTGGCGACCTCTTCCCGTATCTCGTTGCCGGATTTGATCCGCCCAAGCAAGACGTCGTTGGGCTCGGGTCTTCATCTTATAAGCCGCAAAAAGTCCCGCATCATTCAAAGCACTCGGAAATAAAGCAAGCACACGAAATTCGACTTCAAAGAAGGTTACCTTCAAATTCGGCCTCCATCTCGGCCTTGTCAAGGCCGACCGCTCACTGGACTTGAAGCGAGTGGACCTCCGAAGAATTTTCTACAACGAAAAAGATTATCAATAGACAAGATCAACATAAGAATCATGATGAAGCGGGAGAGGCGGGCTTACTCCCAATTGATCCGCGGAGGTCGAGGTTGGCTTCCCGAAGCTCCGCAATCTCCTCCTTAAAGCCGCCTCTCTTGATGCGGCCTCCTCCCGAGTGGCCTTCACTGCGCCGAACGTCCTCCAAGGAGTTTAAGTGGGGGACCAGCTTCTCCAGCACTTCAGATTGTGCCATTGAGCGGCAATATTCTTTCTGCATACGAAAGCAGTGGAGTGATCGCGAAAGATAACGATGATATAATCAAAGAGAAATACAAAAGGCTTACGTTGAGCGGTCGGTCGCCTCATTCGGCTCTCGACAAGGGCATCCCTTTCATCTTTTCGGCTTGCCGATCTAGGATGATGCCCGTTTCTCGCCTTCCGAATCCCGCCACTCGATCCTGATCGGGGAACCCTGAGTCTCGAAGACCGCAACTGGGATCTCTTCTACCGTGGCCGACAAGCAAGAAAGACAAATGAAGACATGAAAGATTCAAAATTGAAAGAACGAAGGAACGCTTGAAGCAAGTCTTACCGGTTGGTGGTGCCGCCTAGGTGGAGCGGCGGCTTTTCTTCTTCTTCGGCTCGCGCCGAGTGACCCCGTCGGGGTGCTTGAGCCGCAGCCTCGGGTTTCCGCCGATGATCGCTTTCAGCCGGGACATCCCGACGGGCGTCTGGGGCTCCTCCCTAGGGGCGTCCTCCTTCGGAGGCGAAGTTTGTTTCTTCTGGAACGCTCGCACTCGGTTGCGGGCTCCAGGGTTTTGGCTCTACCGGCCTTGACACTTCGGAGCGGCGCCGGAGTCGGCCCTTCACCCCCTAGCAGATCTATGTCCCGGGGCCTCCTGCGAAAGTGAATACGGCCAAGATAAAGAAAAGTTTTCCGCGAAAGAGTTCGGGACTTCGGTTTGAGCATACCCGGATGATCTGCGGATCTTTGGTGCCGTCCACGGCGATCGCCTTAGAGGTGGGGTCTCGACTGGAGGAGCCAGGACGTCGTCATCCGAATCCTTGATGATCAGCCTCCTTTTACTCGCACGCTTGTTCGAGTCCTCACTCGGTGCTGCCCGCTTCCCGACCGGATCGCTTGATTTTGATCCCGCCGTCGGCTTGGCGGGCGACGCGGCGCGTCATCATGAGCCACCTTATATGGCTTGGAGGTGATAGAGGCGTTTTCCGCGGAAGAAAGAAAGTGCAACATTAAGAGACAAGATGTCAAGATTGAAGGATACTATGAAGTAACCGGTCGGCTTACGGAGGAGGAGGTCGATGAATGCTGAAGGGAAGGACTGGCAGTATGAGGGCCCGTTCAACTGCAATCCCGGATGAGAAGAGTTTGTACATCCGAATCTTCAGGATCTCATATGTGAGTGGATCTGGGTCTTCCCGATTGGGGTCCGTCCCGCCTTCATACTCGAAGGCCGGCTTCGACCGCTCCTTGATCGGCGCCAGTCGGCACCGGATGAAGTGCCGAGTGATTTGTTCCCCGCGAAGATTCCTCTTCTTCATCGCTAGGATCTTCGCGAGCAGATCGTTGGCCTCGTCCCAGTCTTGGGCTACCGGGATGGTGCTCCAAGATGGCTTGGGGACAGGAGGAAGACCGACAAAGGCGAGCAGATGGGTTCAAGATTGCTAATGTAGAACCAGCCCGCGTGCCAGCCCTTGTTGGAAGATTTCAAAGGAAGAGAAAAGTAGTCTTTGCGGAGAGATCCGCAAGCCGGAAGCTCGCCCCGCCGACAACGCAAGGTTGGTCCTTGTTCGGATGGGGTTTCAGATAGAACATACGACGGAAGAGATTGAAGTGAGGAAGAATACCAAGAAAGGTTTCACACACATGAATAAAGAGGGCTATGTGAAGCATCGAGTTGGGGTTCAGATGGTAGAGATGAAGTCCATAATAGTCCAGAAGCCCCCGGAAGAACTCGGAGGTGGGAAGGCTGAACCCGCAACAGAAAAAGGAAGTGAAAACGACAAGCTCACCGGTGTTTGGGGTCGGGAAGTCCTCCCCCGCCGCCGGGCGCCATCCCACAAGTTCCTTCGGCGGAAGCACGCCGTGCTTTACCATCTCCTTGAGGGTGGATTCCTTCACTTCCGAGGCGGCCCATTGGTCGAACGGAATCCTCTTCTCCTCCGCCATGAGAGCGAGGTTGTTGGGGAGTGGATCTGGCTGAGAAAAGTTAGATCTTGAGCAATGGAATGTGGGAGATTTGGCTGCGGAAGCTGGTTGTTGCAGAGAGCAAGCTCCTAGATGGATGGATTTGGGAGCGCGCGAGTCTAGGGTTCTCCGCGGTGAACTGTTGAACAAGGCTGCGAAAAGGGGAATTGTTTGGAAGACGAAGAGGCGGGGACGACCTCGCATCTTTATAGAAAGATTTGAGGGTTGCGCTAGGTTTTCGGTGAGTGGGCCGAGCCCATAAGAAAATCTACGGCCCGCCTAAGGTGTGGTCCGATACGTGTCCTTAGGGACTTAAGCGGATGAGCTTAAGCATTTGCCCCGGCAATATGCGCGTGTCCGAGTGCCCTATACCTTTAAAGATCCTTCCATACCGTGGTTTGCCCGACTTCATGAGAAGCCGGCACGATGCAATTTGGAAGGTGACCAACAATGAGTTTTTATAGCCGCCTTGGTGAACAAGGGCGTGTTTGGTTTTTGGCATTTGGTTGGGTAATCTTACCAATGCCGTTTTCCACCTTGGTGAAGATCTTTATAGATTGAGACCAAGTATTATGGCAAAAGTCGTTTAATAACTTGGTCATATTTTTCATATGATTGAAAGAACTTGTTCTCCCATGAGGGATGAATGAAATATTTATTCCGGATTACTGGCAAATCCACTCGGATGAGCAAGAGCTTACCGAGTGCTTTTTTACCTATAAAGGTTGATTGAATTATTTGTTCGAGATAACTCGGGCAAATTCACTCGGATGAGTATGAACTTGCCGAGTAATGAGATTTCAATGATTGCTTTAGCATGAGCTAGGCATTTACATGAGAATGATTTTTTATATAGTTCTTGACTATATGCTTAGCCTATTTTTGACTAACCACATAGTCGGGGCTACACCTAATTAGGTGCATCAGAGATGCACCTAGATATTTATTTTTAAGAAATTTTTCAGCCCTTCACAGTCTTTGGAGCCACTCGGGAAGATTCGGCGAGATGATGGAATCCTCGGCGCCAAAAGCACTCGGTCAAAGAGATTTTTTGGTTGAGTGCCGCTTTGGTCAAGCCGAGTTGTCTCGTCGACCGAAAAGGACTCGGGGCTACTGTGGAGATTGTGGCAATCGGGTATCTACATGGCAAGCTTATCCGACCGGAGGTAGGGATAGATTGCGCCGCCATATCTCGTAAGCCGAACTTGACTTGGGTGTTACGGTTGCCGATAAAGATAAGGCAATCGGCCTATAGTCACGGTTTGGTAAGATTGAGGAAACCGACTTAGAATAAGATAGGGTTTCCGACTTGTAAACCCTTCCTCCCAAGACTATATAAGGGGGTAAGGGGCGTCCCTTGAGGGATATTCCGATAGGAGATCGAGATCCAACACTAGATCTCGAGATACGACTTCATAAGCGAGAGCTTTAGATCACGAGATCAATAAAGACACTCGGCGGATCGAATCCACCGAAACAGAGTAGGGTATTACCTCACGAGAGGGCTCGAACCCGTCTAAATCTTCTTCTTCTTCTAACCCATTGTGCTTGGCGATCTCGATGCGACCCCGAGAAAAATATATTGCCGAAACCAAGTTTCGACAGTACCCACCGCCTTCTGATTTTGCCCAGCCGACGGCGCTGCTCGTAGATCATTTGTTGCACCTCGTCTTCTCTCCCTTCACGCTTGAGCCGTTGAACCCTCCTTTTCTGTGTCTTTGTGAAGAGATCGGACGGGCACCATTGGGGGTTGGTCGATTCCTCGTCATCGGTCTCTTCGTCGTCATGGCCGTATCCGTCATGGTTCTCGTTGATGAAGAAGTCCCGATGGATCGGACCGAGCCGATCATGGACGGGTCGCCGCCTTTGGTTTAGCCGGACGGCTCTGGGAACGTGCCGAGCTGGACTTGCACGACAAGCTTCGTATCCGTCGTCGCGGCGATCGTTACATGCCGGGCAATCATCCAATGTTGGTAGTCTCATGCCGGATTCCTAGCAGTACTGAAAAATCACAATGCCAATGTGGATCGGCATTGTCATGGTTTACCTTGTATCGTCGGCTCTGAGTACTTGGTTTGTGCCGACGAGGTGCTTCATCGTAAATCTCTTCATGCCGAGATCGGTATTGATGACGGTGTCGGCTTCGTTCATGGATCGGCGCCGCCGGCCGATTCGATGACCGGGCGCACCATATTAATTCGCGCGGCGTGGCATCCAGTCTGGTCGTCTTTTGCCTTGGCCCTGATCAATGTATCGGCTAAGCCATGCGCCATTCTCGTTCGCCGATCGCCGCCCGGGCCGGCCTGGACCGTGTTGACCGGGAAGGGGTTGCCGTCTACTTTCATCGACCGATTTGAGTCGGCGAACTTTAGCTTCCCGGCTTCGATTGCCAACTGGATTTGCTGTCCGAAGACTTTGCAGTCATTGGTGGTGTGAGATGTGGAGTTGTGCCACTTGCAGTTACTTCTTCTTTTTCAATTCTTCGCCGACGGGATCACATGATTTTCGAGTAATTGAATCTGTTTCTCCTTGAGCAAGAAATCGAAAATCTTGTCGGCCTTAGTGATGTCGAAGTCGTACTTTTCATCCTTAGCCGTCTTCAGGCCATTGGCGACGACGACCTTTTTATTCTTGGCCCATTCGGCGCCGCCACCTCTGTTTCATCGTCGTCGGACCGTAATCCGAATCGACGATGACCTCGTGTTATGTTCTTGACGGCCTTCCCGGTGTCTTGGAAACGCCGTTCGTGGCCGTCACTTTTGCGCCGAGTGGGCTAGGCTATCGAAGTCTGCGTGGAGAATCGCTCTCGATCGGCGCGATCAAACCATGGAAGGCCGATCGCGGCTGAGCGTTCGATAGCACCAGCCGTAACATCGGTTTCTCATCTCCCGAAGCGTTGGATGTAGTCTTGGACCGACTCGTTGTGTTTCGCTCGACGCGTGAGGTCCGACAACTTCATCTCATGGTTGCCGAGTAAAAATAGTTGTGAAACTGTTTCTCAAGATCGGCCCAACTCGGATTGAGTTGTAAGGCAATGAGGAGAACCAAGTAAAGGCCGATCCCGAAAGAGAAAGGAGGAATAACCGAACTCTCAAAGGGTCCGTAGCCGATGCTTCACCGCATTGTGCCAAGAATCGGCTGACATGCTCATAGGTAGAAACGTTGTCTTGCCTGAGAATTTTGAGAAGTCTGGGATCTTGTATCGGTTGGACAGCGGAATTCGTTCGAAATGTTCTGGATAAGGATACCTATACATATTCCCTGAATCTTTTGGTTTGAGACCGAACTGATCGTGCATGACATCTGCAATTAGATCAATGTTTAGATCTATCTTGTCATTGGCTCGCTCTGTCAAGAGCATGCAGTCAACAGAGATAGATTTAAAGGTTGGTCGTTCATATGCGGTATCTACCGTCTCGAGGGTGTAAATCGGCTGAAATGATCGGATGTTTCTTTTCATACTTAATGTTGCATCGGATTCGAACTATTAAGTCGTCTTTAGAACTATCAGTGATCTGTTCATCTGAGATTTATATTATTTAGAGACAGTGCCGGGGTTTCAGCCGGCCTTACTTGCCCTAATATGTTTCTTTTAATATCCTCATTACTTATTAGGACTGCCTCTTATGTTAAGATCGTGTTTCTGTCGGATGTTACCTAGTGAAATCGGCCTTTCTCGGGCAGCCGATGGCCGATTTCTGGGTTGTACGTTCAGTTCAGGAGTATTATCTTTCCATAAGATTCATTGGAGTATTAGCCGATTCTTTGTTAGCTTTCCAGTATCGGCTAGGTTATTAATCTGTATATTCATTATTCTTCACTATATTTGGATTGAGTGACTGATGTTGTCTCGGCGTAGCCGATCCATTCTGGTCACTTGGCCTAAATATGGCCTAGAATAGCATATATACACTCATGGATTTCCTTAGCCGATCCCGTGGGGATCTAACCTAACGCTTAACGTGTATTCTCTTATTTTTTTTCTTGTTGATTAACAGATCAAATCAATAATTAGCCGATTCTTTGTTAGCTTTCCAGTATCGGCTAGGTTATTAATCTGTATATTTATTATTCTTCACTATAATTGGATTGAGCGACTGATGTTGTCTCGGCGTAGCCGATCCATTCTGGTCACTTGGCCTAAATATGGCCTAGAATAGCATATATACACTCATGGATTTCCTTAGCCGATCCCGTGGGGATCTAACCTAACGCTTAACGTGTATTCTCTTATTTTTTCTTGTTGATTAACAGATCAAATCAACTGGCACGCCCTGCACGTTGTAGGCAAGAGAAGGACCCGCACCGGAGTCCGCGATCTCCCGAGCCAGCGCGTGAGAGAGATTTCTCGTCAACGTATGACAAAGGGTAAAAGTTGAGCATCAATGACTTGAAGGCTTGTTGCAGCCACTCAAGATTCCCAAATGAAAATGAGATGAGATAGGCATGGATTTCATCGTTGGACTACCCAAGACTGCCGCGGTATATGACTGTTTGGGTGATCGTAGATCGACTTACCAAGACTGCCCGATTCATCCCCGTTAAGACCAATTATAATAGTGCTAAGTTGGCAGAATTATACATGTCGAGGATCGTATGCCTTCATGGAGTACCAAAAAGAATTATATCGGATCACAGTATTCAATTCACGTCCTATTTCTGGAGCAAAGTTCATGAGGCGCTTTGAAGTCACCTTGCCTTTAGTACCGCATACCACCCACAGACCGATGGGCAGACTGAAAGGACAAACCAAGTTCTTGAGGACATGGTGAGAGCTTGTGCGTTGGATTTTACCAAGGATTGGGAAAGATGCCTACCCTATGCTGAATTCTCCTACAACAATAGCTACCAAGCAAGTTTGAAGATGTCGCCAAATGAAGCCCTATTTGGTCGGTGATGCCAAACCCCATTGATGTGGTCAGAAACTGGTGAACAAGCCATTTTTGGACCTGACATAATCAAAGAGGCCGAGGAAAAAGGTCCGTTTGATCCGAGACCGATTAAAGGTGGCCCAGTCTCGATAGAAGAGCTACACGGATACTCGCCGAAGAGACTTGGAGTTTAATATAGGCAACTATGTGTACCTAAAGGTCTCACCACTACGAGGGACCCAGAGGTTCAAGGTCAAAGGAAAACTTGTGCCAAGATACGTGGGACCATTCCTGATAAGCGCCAGAAGAGGCGAAGTGACCTACCAGCTAGAACTACCAGAAAACATCTCTGATGTGCACCCCGTATTCCATGTGTCACAGTTGAAGAAGTGCCTACGAGTGCCGAAAGAGCAAGCTCCTTTGGAAGCTATCCATATCAACAGTGATCTCACATACCCAGAGCATCCGGTAAAGATATTGGACGAGGCAGAAAAGAGAACGCGAACCAAGTCATTGCACATGTACAAAGTGCAGTGGAGCAATCACACCGAAGAAGAGACCACCTGGGAGAGCGAAGATTTACTAAGCACCGAATACCCACACCTACTCAACAACCGGTAAGAAATCTCGGGGACGAGATTTATTTAAGGGGGGTTGGTTTGTAACATCCTAAAAATTGAAGACTTAAAAATCGAAGACTTAAAAATTGAAAATTTAAAATTCAGAACTTACAAAAACTTTGGTATTGTTGCATCTTGTCATAATTATCTCCTCTTATTCGTGAGTTTTGTTGCGTGTTATAAATAAAAGATTATTTATCTAGAAGGCAAAAAGTCAAAAAGGTTTTGGAAACCCTAAAACAAAAAGAAATTTGCAAAATGAATATTATAAATAAAAGTTATAAAAATATATAATTGGGAAAAGCTAAGGTTAATAAAACTTTACTTTTGGATCAAAATTTTATTTTTGGGAAAATATAAAACAATTATTTAATTATAAATAAAGAAAGAAAATATATAAATATATACATATAAATAATAATGGTAAAATTGAGCAAAGATTTAAAATTAAATTAAACTTAAATTTTGGGCAAAATTATATATTTTTTAAATTAGGTGGAACACAAAAGGAAAAAATAATTAAAAAAGAAAAAAGAAAATCAAAAAAGAAAATGCACTGCTCATCGGCGCTGTGTTCGACACCGTACGCCCCCCTCTCGCCCCTCACTGCACGTGCGACGCGCGACGCGTCAACGCTGCTAGTGATATGCCCTAGAGGCAACATGGAGATGTTGGATATCACGTCAATGTTTATGTATTTATGAATAAAGTGTTATTCAGTTCCATGAAATAGACATCTTGTATTGATCAATAAGTACGTGACTTATTTATGAGACTCGATATGTATGAATCTATTTCTAAATGATCCCTGATCATATATCATATTATTGGAACAAATATGATTCTAAGATCGACATGTTTATTGATTGATGATCATGTCTCATAGATCATGGGTATGGAGATACCAAATCAATAAACATGGACATATGTGTTAGAGAACACATTGTTGGATAGACCCACCATGAGACACTACAGGAATCAACGTGCCATTAGTTGGTCTCGGGTAGTGTTGGTACAAAGTCCTTAGACTCGAGATCACCATGGATTCCAACATATGTAGTAGCCTACTTTGGGACTACCAAACGCTATTCCGTAATCGGGTAGTTATAAAGGTAGTTTTCGGGTTTGCTATGAAACATGGAGTGGGATGTGAGTGATCAAGATGGAATTTGCCCCTCCTTTGGAGAGATATCTCGCCCTCGAGGTAATGGATTATGGAAATGCATGGCCATGCTAAGTTGATTGAGGAGTCAATCAACGGATGATAATCCAATACAGTTCGAGTGAATGGTTAAGCTATTGAAGGGATGACACACATCTTGCCTATAGCTTAACCGGTATCGTGAGGCAAAGGGATTTGTGTACACATTACAGTTCGGAGCCGATATTATTCTTGTATACTATGGTGTCAATATGTGCCGCTAGGCGTCGCAGTGATGGGTCGGCCGAGTTGGACTCGAGCCGACGATCGGCTAAGTTAGACTATAGCCGAAACCGAGTATACCCGAACCTACTGTGGTCGCACGCTTAAGGGGATAGAATAGATATTCGAGTTGGACTCAGATACGGCTCGATCGGATAGGGATCCGATCGGATAGAGTCCTATGGTCTTACGACGTATGGGCGGCCGACTCTATGAGATTTGGATATGATCCGATTTGAAATAGAGTCCTGATCAGCAACTAGTCCCAGTCGGCCAACTCTATATAAAGGGGCGAGGGGTGGAGAGCTGCGACACATCAGTTGGATCGCTTTAAACCGAATCCGCAACAGAAGTCGCCGAGATCAAACTCCACGGAAACCCTCCCCACTTTCGAGCCAAACCCTAGCCTTGCATCGCGTGCTAGCACATGGGTGTTCCGCGTTCTGTCCCTGGATGTGTGGATACAGTGTAGAGGCGCCGCTACGTTGCGCGCCGTTGATCGGCTACTGATCGGCCGTGGTGGAATTGGCCGCGGCCGAGCGCACGGAGCGAGGCGTGAGAACACGGTCAGACAACTCAGCGAATCAACTACATCGGCGAATCGGCTGATTGGTGAATCGGCTGTCCCAAGGAATCGGTTGTCGGCTTGCGGGAATCGGCTGTCATCGACCAGCACAGTTCCAGATCGGATAGCCCTGATTGGCTATTTCCGCTGCATACTCCAATCGGTAACGATCTATCGGCCCTTACTTGCAAGTGTTCCTGGTTTGCGCGGTTAAAAGTTTTTGTTTTCGGCTAGCATAGCCTCCGCGTAACCCTTCACGCGCCACGCCCGACCTCCTCTCCGCGCCGCCACGCACGCCCAACCGTGCCGCCCCTCCCGACCCCTCCTTCTCCCTCCTCACCGCCGACGCTATAAAAGGCGCCCTGCGCCCCGCTCTCCCTCCCCACACCACTTTTCCCCTTTTCTCCCCCTCTCCCTGCTCCCTTCGCTGCTGCATCGAGCGCCGGAGCCACGCCGCAAGCTGTCGCCTCGCGCGCGCCGCGCCGGTGAAGCACCCCCCTCGACCCCTTGTCCCCTTCTCCCATGCCGCCGCCATGCGCCCATGCCGAGCCGAGAGGAAGGAAGGGGAGAGAAGGAGAAACAAAAGAGGGAAGAAGGAAGGAGGAGGCAAGAAGAAGAGAGGAGAGGAGAAAGGGAGGGAAAAGAACAAGAGAAAATAAAAGAAAAGAAAAAAGAGAAAAAGAAAAGAAAAGAAAGAAAAAGAAAAAGAAAAAAAGGATAAAATAGGAAAAACATTTTTGGGAAAATATTTACGAAGTTTTGGGTGAAAATATAGTTTTTTTGAAATAAAATTTTAGGGATAATTAAAAGCTAAATACTAAATAATATTAAGAGTTTAATTGTCGCATAAATTAATTTAGAAATTAATTATAGTCTAATTCGTTAATAAATATTAATTTTATCATATGAATTTCTTTCTAAAATTTAAACTTCAAATTATTTAAAACAATGTCAAGCTTTAGGGTTTATTATTTTCGGATTCGATTATTTTAGTCCTAGGCTTTGTCGGCCCAATAAAAATTTAGAGATAAAATTTGAATTAACCATTTCTTTTCCCTGTATTATCTTTTTGAATCTTCGATCGTAATATTTCTAAAATTTAAAAGTGAATTAACTTGGAATATTGTCACCACATAATAAATTAAAACGGTAAGTCGCAAAACTTCAAATTATTATATCTTACTCGTTTTAACTCGGATTTTGTCGAAACTCGAACCTAAACTCGTCAAAACTCGTAGTCTAGTTTCAGGAGCCGCTTTTGCGATTTATTTGACATTTTGAGGATTTTATTCGAATTCTAATCGACCACGATCTTTCGCACGTATGTGTAGAGTTCGAGTGAGCTGTTGAGTGCGCCGAGGATCCCGGTCAACAAGGTTGCGAGCAAGGCAAGTCATCATTTCCTTTGAGCATGTTGAACCTTTTGCGAACTTATGTTTGTTTAAAATCAAATATGCATGCTATACACATATAAACTCCCATACTTGTTATATGCCCTACCTTAATATTGAATACTCGTTTATTCTTTGTACCCTACGTATCGTGTGTTCAAAGTCGTTCTTCGACAATGCTTAGCCCCTGCTATTTTAGATGCATGCACAATCATATTTATCAAATGCTATATGCTTGGGCAACTACTTTAGGGAAGGTGGTTGATGTACGGCATGTGGAGACATGAGTGCCATGTTGCCATGACAATGATGAAATGATTCTTCGATGAAAAACTAAAACAAACAAATGTTTTAGATCGGCGTGGATGATTTGGGTGAATTGAAAAGGCAAGTGTTGACCCCTGGTCAATTAAGGACCGAGTCATGAGATAGCCGGGAAATGAGCCAGTACGATCGTACTTCTCGAATGGGTATAGACCTAGCGGAGTAGATAGCCGAGCGAAGACAGTATCCCTGCATAGTGGTTCTTATGATTGAGATGAGGCTGCGAGCCTACATGTGGAATGATGAACTGAAATTGGATTTAATTATAACTTAAAGGATGAATGAGTTTTTCCCTTCCCGGGAGCGCCAGAACTCCTCTCACTGCTAGAAACTGTGTACGGCTAGAGTGCATGAGGGCTCAAGTTCATGGAGCGGGTACTGCCAAAGTGAGGTTATCGAAAGGCTTTGCCGTGACCGTCTTATGTGTTGGGATGTAGGCTCATTTGTTGGGCAGTCACGGAGTACGGGTAAAGTGTGCATCCACTGCAGTGTGAGTGAATCAATCTATTCGCAGATATGGAGCAACGTGACAAGACTTTCGCTTGGCTAGACTCAAAATTTTAAAATGATGGGATGAGCATGCATGATGATTTTTATGTGCTCGTAGATCAACTTCTCGGAAGATGAGAAGGGGTAGACCCTAGAAAATCATGACGATCCAGTGGCGGGAAGCTATCCTTGGGATCACAATGGATAGTGGACTGAACCGTCACTGATTAAATGAACTATGTAAATAAACTTGAACAGTCTTAGGTCTTAAGCTTGTGAAAAGAATTGCAAAACTGGCTTTATGCAAAAGAACCACAGCCATTCCTTGATTATCCCCTATGATATGCATCGTAGTTATGGTGGCTTGCTGAGTACGGTTGGTACTCACCCTTGCTATACGCGTAAACATTCAGATGTGGGTGATGAAGACCCTGAAGACCCGTACGCGTACTACCAGGAGGGTGTGGAAGATGATGGCGTCCAGTAGGTCTTAGCTCCGGTCGTTGCATGTGGCAATGGCGTGCCGCTGCTTTCTCTCCGCTGCCTTATCTATTTTCTACTTTTGGTTGTATTTCGGACCGTTTGGTCCTATGTTCTAGACATTGCCTTCAGGCCTTATATTGTAATATTTTATGTAAGTCGATGGATGTATCGTGCACTGGATGATTCAACAATGTATTCGTGGGTACCAAACTACTCGATCCAGGGAAATGGTACTATGAACACGATTGATTCCTGTTACAAAAACGGGGGTCTACAATGTGTCAACTAAGCAGCTTATTTTTTCATTCATGTATCTTCCCCCAAAATGCTCCCCTTATGTTTGTTTGCGTTTGAATGTGCATGGATTTTGCAAAGCATGTGTACTTGGGTGAGTTTTCGTGGTGCAAAAATCTCTCAATTACATGGCATTTTGATGCTTAATTAATTAGGCATCAGATTTCATCACACATTCTTTGTGTGGTTGATTATAGGTGAATTTGATGCAGTACAGGATGCTGCAAGACTAGCACTTCTGTAACAGAATTTTGCACAATGTTTTTGTCTAAACAAGGTGGGTTAAAAATTCTATTTGAATTGTTATCTTGTCTGATCTATTTTAGGGCCCATGGACAGGCTGCAATCAAATTCAACAGTGGGGAAGCAATACATCAACTTCACCATGGATGACTAATGACCTAAAGGTGATCAGATTAGTTCATTGCTATCAAGAAATGTCATGTCTATCTACATCTTTTTTTCTTGGGCTCTTATTGTTTTTTCTATCATGTTCTTGTTAAGGAATTGAATTGCCCATTGGCAGATGAATAACTTCAGCAACGAGGAGTTAATTCAAGTTCTCCAGTGACTGGGCACTGGCTTTATTAGGGGAAGCTCGTGGTTCGGGGGTTACCCTCCACAAGTATGACAAATGGGAGACCAAGGATAGCAAAGGATGTTTACAGTGTCTTTTGCAGGGAGTTTTGAACATTCATCGAAAAGAAGACAACGACATGATTGAGACGTTGTTCTCATTGCTTGAGAAAGAACATGAGAAGCATGCAACTCCAACTTTATCTTACGAGAGTTTGCAAGGTAATTTAACTGTGTTGAAAATAATCAAGGTGAGTATGCTCAAGCTGAATTACATATGTCCACATTTTATCCAATCATAGAGCAACCATTAATTAGTGCAACACATTGTTGAGATTCCTTTGTCATAACTTGATTTGCTTGTTGTTTCTTGTGCTAAAAAATCGTGTGGTACTACCTCACTTATATCCATGCCACAACTAATGAATGAGCATACAAATTCTATGGTTGGCATATTAGGTGTTGATTTTAAGCATGTTCTTCATGATGTTGGTAAGAAAGAGGAAAATGTGATTAGTAATAAAGAAAATTGGATTGCTATCTTCTTTAAGCACTTTGGACTATATTTTATTCGATGAACTTTATGAGCTCAACAATATAAAGGAGAAACTATTTGCTAGATCTGATTTGCCATGTCTTGGCAATGTGATTTTTCACATATTTGACAAATATAATGATAAAGGAGTTTATATGGTGCATAAATTTTATGTATGTCTAGATCTAGATCGTCTTGTAATTGTGCAAGAAAATAGCGCACCGAAGAATGGTGTTTTGGTAAATCATGTTATTTCCAAGTTTGTTTTGTTTCAGTTTAAAGAAACAAGTTTGATAAGAAGAAGGGGAGTGTTTGGATTGTGTTATGTTGCCTCCGTACATCAAAGTAGTTGCACCATATGAGCCATAAGAGAAACAAGCAAATGTGATATCCAATCATCTTCAATACCATGTACATTTCTTTTATTGTAGATTAAGATTATTTGCTAAAAAACTAATAATATTAATCAATGAAAGTATGTTATGTTTTTTTTCATGTATGCACCTTTGTGGTTAAGATAATACATTACGCAAATAGCATCACATGGAAAAACCGAGTACGGCTTTACGTGAAGAAGGGGAGAATTTTTTTAACAAGAAAACGAGTATCTAGTCAATCAATAAAAAAAATAGATAATATATTTGAGATGACATGGTTATATGAGAGAAGGAACATAATAAGACGATTTGTCTTTGTGAAAAAAGATAAAAGAAAGAAGGGAGATAATTTGAATCGTAGATTAATCATTAAAAGTTTAGGCTTAAACAATTTAGCTAAAGTGACTATGGAGAGAAAAGTTAGTGGGTTGACCATTCGTTTTATTAAAACTAAATTATGCTTCAAGTTTCTTTAATGTTATAAAGGAGTCATAGCAAAATAAAAAAGTAATCATTTAAAAGCTTAGGCTTAAACAATTTAGCTAAACTAACTAAGGAGAGAAAAGTTAGTGGTTTGACCATTCGTCTTATTAAAACCAAATTATGCTTCAAATTTATTTAATGATATAAACGAGTCACAGCAAAATAAAAAAAAGTAAATTTAACAAAACTACATATATTTTAGTCAAATTATCACAAAACTACAGATTTAAGGTCATGTATCACAAAAATACAAACATAACATTAAATTTATACAGAACTACATATTTAAGGTGAAGTATCGCAAAACTACAAATTTAGTAACAAAGTTATCATAAAACTACATATTTTGAAGTTTAAATCAAGCACTAGTGTTATGTTTGAGTTCTAAATGTCCGAGTTTTGTGACTAAATTGACATTAAATCTATAGTTTTATGGTAACTTTATTACTAAATCTATAGTTTTATGATACTTCACCTTAAATCTGTAGTTTTGTGATAATTTGACCAAAATATCTGCAGTTTTATGAAATTTACTTAAAAAATACTTTTTTATAAGATGAATGGTCATCTCACATCATGTAAAAGTTAACGATGTTATGTACTAAAAAATAAAAATAAAAAGAGTATAAATGAGTTAGTCATCTATTGTTTACCTTTCATCAATTCTATTTAGAAGAGACAATTGTTTTGATTTTGAACAGCAAGGTCAAATGAGTAAATCTAAAAAAAAGTATGTCAAATTGGTAGTTAGACTTCAAAACAAGCTCAAATAAACAATTATCCTTACTTAGAAAGTACTTCGTATCAGATCTTGCTTGGAATGATTTTATCTACTAGCAATATGTCCGTGCTAACGCTACGACAATATTTAATAATTTAATTGTCATGATCAAACAATCATATATCTTTTATCAATCAAATATTAAATAAGATAGATTTAAGATTTAAATGATAGAAAAATTATATGGTTGCTTACAAAGCTATGCGTTAAATAGTTGTAACTTGTAATTCACGATCACTTTGTGTAACATCATGAAAATCGAAGAAACTGAAATCGGAACGTAAAAATCGGAACTTTTAAAAACCTTCGCTTGTTGCTTCTTTCTCGGGTTTGTTGCTTCTTATTTGCCAGCTCAGTTGCATAAATTTAGTCATGATCAATTCCCTTTCGGTGTTTTTGGATGATTTGGAGTTTGTCGGAATGAAAAATACGAAAGTCCGTATTAGGGATTTTTAAAAAGAGAAATCGGAGAAGCGCGGATTTATGAAAATGCGATTTGGGAGATATAAAATAGTAATTGTGGTTGGGGGAGGATAAATTAGGACACAAAATAAATAATAAAATATTTGGGAGCCGTACTCAAATCCGGAAAAATTTGGAAAATAAAGAGGTGAATTATGAAATTAGGAAAAGGGTTTAAATAAATAAATATAAAAAAATAATGTGGGAAAATAAAAGTGGTGAAAAGTTGAAAATATTATATTAAAAATTATTTTTGAAATATAGGAATTTATTTTGGAATTTTTAGCAGAAAGGAAAATAGAAATAGGAAATTGAAATTGGAAAATCGGGAAAATATGAAAGTGCATCGTTCATATCGCGCCAGGTGTTCGACGCCGTACGCGCTGCACGCCCGCCGCGCGCGCGCGTGAAACGCGCCGCGCCGCGCGCCGCCGCGCCGCCCCGCCTCGCACCACGCGCGCGCGCACGGCCCTACCCGCGCGCGCACACGCACGCCGCCGCCACCGCCCGCGCCCGCGCTCGCCGCCACGCGCCGCTGCGCCCGCCCGGACCCCCACGCCGCGCGAGCTCGCCGCGCCGGACTCCGCCCGCCGCGTCGCGCCCGCCCATACCCGGCCCATCCCGCGCCTCGCCGCGTGTCCCCACGCCCCACGCCACGCCGCCCCTCCCTTCTCCACCCCGCGCCCGCGCCGCGCCTCCCGTCCACGCCTATAAAAGGGCGGCGACCCCGCCCTTTGCCGCACCGCCGCCGCCTCTCCCCTCCGTTTCCCGAGCGCCAACGCCGTCGCCGCCGTGCGCCAAGCCCCCGTGCCCCACCACACCTCCCGAGGTCCGCCGTCGCCGAGTAAGCTCCGCCGCTGCCCTCCTTTCCCCATGCGCTCGCGCCGCCGCCGCCTCGTTTTGCCTCGGACTCCGGTCGAATAGATGGCGGGCAATGAACAGCAAGCGCAGGAAAAAAGAAAAAATAAAATAAAATAGCGAACAATTTGGAAAAATTTTAGGAAATTTGGAAAAATATTTTGGGAAGGTTTGGGTAAAATTTTGGGCAAAAATAAAGTATATTTTTGTATGTTTTCTCGGTGCGAAAATTTGGAAATCAAATCCGGACTTTTCCGAAATTCCGTTTTGCATCGTTTTGAATCCGAATTTCGTTTAGACCTTTCTCGCCATTTTAATATGTTTCCATTTTGTGCTCGGACCTTCAAAACCTCTAGCCCCAATCCCTCCGCGGATATTTTCAAATCCGTTTTCTCGAACAGATCGCGATCGTCGTTTACGAAACCCTAAGTCGTCGACCCAATGACGAAACTTGGAGTTTTCCGGGCGATCGTAGTACAAACTTAAGTAGGAATTTGGTCTTAGCGCGGGAATTGTTTCGAGACTTTTCGGATCTTTTCGACCTTTTTGGTGTTATCGGGATTCTAATCGAATCAATTGATTTTTCGCACGTACGGGTAGCACTGAAGAAACCGCAACGACCCCGTTGAAGACACCACCCTCAAGCGTGCGAGCAAAGCAAGTCATCACACTCTTTGAACATATTGATCCTACTTTGCGAAATGATGTTGATTTTTAATTGCAAATTGCATGCTTACACGAGATATGTACCTATGCTTGATAAACCCCGCTTTGATGTTGATCACCATTAGAATTATTCTTTATAACCTTTGATGTGATATGACCGGAGGCTAACTTCGGTGAAAATGCTTAGCCCCGCTTATACTAGATCCCCGCATACTCATGATTTTACAAAGAAAGCTTTGTGCTCGGGCAACTACCTTAGGGAGGTAGTTGAAACGCGCCCGTGGAGACATGAGCGCCACATGGCCATGAGAATGATGAACTAAGTTTGATGAAAATTGAAAATAATATACAAATGATTTAGACTGGGCGGCCGGATGATTTGGGTGGATTCCGGAAAAGGCAAGTGCGACCCCGGTCAATTAAGGACCGAGCCATGAGATAGCCGGAAACGAGCCGCACAACCGTACTTCTCGAATGGGTATAGACCTAGCTGACTAGATAGCCGAGCGGAGGCAGTATCCTTGCATAGATGGTTCTCTATGATGTGGTTTATGTGATAAGGATGAGGCTGCGGCCTTTGTCTGTGAATGGTGGAGTTAAATCGATATTAATTGAACTTAAAGATTGAGGAAGTTTTCCTTACCTCGGGTGCGCTTAACTCCTCTCACCGCTAGAAAATGACGGCTAGAGTGCATGAGGGCTTAAGTTCATGGAGCGGGTCGCCAAAGTGAGGTTATCGAAAGGCTTTGCCGTGACCGTCTCATGTGTTGGGACGTAGGCTCATTCGTTGGGCGTCGCGAGTACGGGTAAAGTGTACATCCACTACAGTGTGAATGAATCAATCTATTCGAATAGCCGTGCTCACGGATATCGAGCATCGTGACAAGACTTTCGCTTGGCTAGACATTAAACTTAAAACTGCTGGGATGGGTTTGCATGATGATTTCATTCTGGTGGATCAACTTCTCGAGATGCGAGAAGGGATGGATTCCCGGAAAACCATGACGAATCGGAGGCGGGAAGCCATCCTTGGAATCACGCTGGATGGTAGACGAACCGTCGCCGAAATAATAAACTATGGAACTAAAACTTGACTTGGCTAGTTGTTAGGCTGTGAAAAGGATTTGTGAAAATTGGCTTTATGCAAAAGAGCTCCACCATTCCTTGAATAACCCTATCATATGCATCAATCCCGTGTTGGCTTGCCGAGTACGGTTGGTACTCACCCTTGCTATACGCATAAACCTTCGATGGTGGGAATGAAGAATTGGAGGATCCTTACGCTTACTACCAGGAGGGTGAAGGAACTGATGGCGCTTACTAGGTCTTAGCTCGTCGTTGCCTGTGGCAATTGACATGCCGCCGCTCTATTCCATTGTCGTATCTAATTTCTACTTTGTGTTGTATCCGGACCATGAGGTCCTGTGTGTTGAACATTGCCTTCGGGCCTATTGTTGTAATAATGTCGCTGTAAGACTATTCGTGCATGTGCACCTGATTATTCAGTACTGTATTTCGTGGGTACCAACTACTCGATCCAGGGAAATGGTACTAAGAACACGAAAGATTCCCGTTCCAAAAACGGGGGTCCACACTTTGCTAGTACTTAAAATTAGTAGCATGTATGTCATCATCCCTAGACTTCAGGTTCTTTTGAAACGCAAGATTGAAGAACAGATGTATATGAAAAGACATGATTTTAATAGAAATGCATGTGCAAAGTACAGAACTGCAAAATATAAGAAAAACACATAAATAACCATGGTTGGATATCTTGTTAAGTTTTATTCAAAATTTACAGGCAGTGTGTTAATCCATAGGAATTACATAGGATTTGAAAATCTATAATCCTTTATTTGAAAGGACCAAATATGAAATTTTCCTATAGAATTTGAATTAAAAAATTAATTCAAAGGGGCCTTCATCTACTATTCCACTTCCCAATTATGTTTTCAAATCACGAATAACCGAAGGTGACACCACGCGTTGGGTCTCCACCCACGTCGCACCAACCAGACACACATAGTACCAGCAATGTCATGCTCCGTTGCACCCAAATAGTATGATGCCACACGTTGGGTCTCCACGCACATTAGTTGCACCCAAATACTACACATGCAAGTGAGCCAGGAACAGGCAAGCATCTGAACAAGACAAACAAGTGGGTCACTGCACATTAGTTGCACCCAAATACTACAGATGCAAGTGAGCCGGGAACATGTGTCCGAACAAGACAAACAAGTGGGTCACGAACCTTGCGTGCACAATAGACTCCCCTGGGCACATTTGACATCACACAATTTTTAAGCAACCCTATATGATTATCCAAAACAGTTAGAATGATTCAATCCTAAAGTGTACTGGTTAAACATTATCACCATGGCATAATATTTGATAAATAAATCATCAAAATTACATTATCATTCATAAACAAAATGAGTTTAGGTCAAAAGGAAAGAAAAAACTGAATATTATGATTAATTAGGCTTTATAACTTTCTATTTAATTTCATAGGAATATCACCAACCCAACCTAGCAAAACCGCTATCACATTTCACCAGATTCAAAGGGAAACCTAAATCCACGCTAGGACTTGAAAAGGGCATTTGCGGCACCAAACACCAAGAAGGATGTTTGCACAATCCCAACGTGGAGGAGAATGCGCCTTTTGACGGTGATGGTCTCCTAGGATCAAGGCCGACGGGTTAAAATTGATGAGCAAAGAAACTTCTTCATGTCATATATTTTAGAATTTAAATGGCAGCAACAAAAGGCAATTGGTGTAATAATCATCACTAATAACAACCTGTAATGAAAATTTCATCCAAAAGGCTTGCTCAAATGTTTAACTATCTTACATGTTTCCATACTCACAATAGTTCTGTGCCTCCAATGATTCATAGTACTGTTTTGCTGCTACCAAATTTCCTTGGAGCAAATTGTATCCTGCTGCCTCATCATGTCCATTGGTACTGCCCTGCAAAATCAATCGGAAGCAAGATCTACTGAAAAAATAAAATGAAATTACAGGAGAAAAGAGATTGGCCAACTCACAGTGTTGGTTTCTTGGTCCTTGATTGGGTACATAATATTATCCTCCATCCTCTGATTGAACCAAAACAGAAATTCCCACACAAATATAAGAAACATAACCGCATAATAACCCCAAATCGAACGAAGTCCCAAATCCAACTATACAAGAGCAACACAAATTTGTTGGATATGGAGAACTAACATCTAAGGTCATTGTGTTGGTTTTGGAGAAGAAAAAATTCTAGATAATACGCATATGTGCAATTGTAGATAGAGATAGTACCTGGCCCCAAGGTCCACACTCACCAGGCCAACCACAGCTCCTCCCTTTTGAAGGGTTACGCGGAGGCTACGCTAGCCGAAAACAAAAACTTTTTGCGCAAACCAGAACACTTGCAAGTAAGGGCCGATAGATTGTTACCGATTGGAGTGTGCAATGAAAACACCAATCGTGGCTATCCGATCCGGAACTCGTGTAGCCGATTCCCGCAAGCCGACAGCCGACTCCTGGAGACAGCCGATTCACCAATCAGCTTGTTCGCCGATGTAGCCGATTCGCCGAGTCGTCTGATCGTGTTCTCGCGCCTCGCTCCGACGCGCTCTGCCGCAGCCGATTCCACCACAGCCGATCCGTAGCCGATCAACAGCGCGCAACGTAGGTGCACCTCTACCGGTATCCACACATCCGGGGACAGAACGCCGAACACCCGTGTGCTAGCACGCGATGCAAGGCTAGGGTTTGGCTCGAAGGTGGGGAGGGTTTCCGTGGAGATTGATCTCGGTGACTTCTGTTGCGGATTTGGTACAAAGCGATACAATTGACCCGCCACAGCTCTCCACCCCTCCCTCCTTTATATAGAGTTGGCCGACTGGGACTAGTGGTCGATCAGGACTCTATTTTGAATCGGATCTCATCCGAATCTCATAGAGTTGGCCGCCCATACGTCGTAAGACCATAGGACTCTATCCAATCGGATCCCTATCCGATCGAGCCGTATTCGAGTCCAACTCGAATTCCTGTTCTTATCCCCTTAAGCGTGCGACCCTGTAGGTTCAGGTATACTCGGTCTCGGCTATAGTCTAACTTAGCCGATCGTCGGCTCGAGTCCAACTCAGCGAACCTGTCAATAGCGGCGCCTAGCAGCACATATTGACACCATAGTATACAAGAATATAATATCGGCTCTGAACCTGTAATCTGTACACAAATCCCTTTGCCTCATGATACCAATTAAGCTATAGGCAAGATGTGTGACATTCCTTCAATAGCTTAACCATTCACTCGAATCGTATTGGATTATCTGTCTGTTGATTGACTCCTCAATCAACTTAGCACGGCCATGCATTTCCATAATCCATTACCTCGAGGGGCCCAGAGATATCTCTCCAAAGGAGGGGCAAATTTCATCTTGATCACTCACATCCCACTCCATGTTTCATAGCAAACCCGAAAACTACCTTTATAACTACCCAGTTACGAAATAGCGTTTGGTAGTCCCAAAGTAGGCTACTACACATGTTGGAATCCATAGTGATCTCAGGTCTAAGGACTTTGTACCAACACTACCTGAGACCAACTAATGGCACATTGATTCCTGTAGTGTCTCATGGTGGGTCTATCCAACAATGTGTTCTCCAACACATGTGTCCATGTTTATTGATTTGGTATCTCCATACCCATGATCTATGAGACAT
This sequence comes from Oryza australiensis, assembly GCA_019925245.2. Classification (NCBI taxonomy): domain Eukaryota; kingdom Viridiplantae; phylum Streptophyta; class Magnoliopsida; order Poales; family Poaceae; genus Oryza; species Oryza australiensis. The sequence continues at coordinate 4,847,074 of JAIFGZ020000436.1, forward strand.
GATCATCAATCAATAAACATGCCGATCTTAGAATCATATTTGTTCCAACAATATGACATATGATCAGGGATCGTTTAGAAATAGATTCATACATATCGAGTCTCATAAATAAGTCACGTACTTATTGATCAATACAAGATGTCTATTTCATGGAACTGAATAACACTTTATTCATAAATACATAAACATTGACGTGATATCCAACATCTCCATGTTGCCTCTAGGGCATATCACTAACACCTTTATATGGTTGTACTGTTCCAGTATGCACTTAGCAAAATCATTTTCTGAATTCCTCATAAAACAGAGAAATGACAATCTCTGGACCATAGGACCAGAGATGAGGAACCAAACTCATTGTAAATTAAGGAACCATATGTTTTAACATTCAGATAGATAAAAAAATAGATAAACTTCATAAATGTTGTCGAGGAAATATCATAAATAAATCCAAATTAAAGATCACCATATCTGACAGCTGAACTTGACTATAGACAAATTCATTAACCAGGCTCGCTAGAAAATTTTGAGATTAATTTGGTTGCAAACTGCACAACACTGCAATGAACACATGGACATACAAGTACCTAAAGGAACTGATTTCAGATAAGTTTGCAAACACCTGAACAAAGCACCTAGAGGAACCAATTTTAAATAATGCATGGTATATAATACAAGTGGTTCTGACCACCATATTCTAGGTAATCATGACTCCTTGTTCAGAAGGGCTTTTGACCATAGTTTTCAGGTCTCCACTGATTTAAAATTCAGAAATTTATTTTGATGGATTATTAGGAAGGAAAGCAGCAACTACCAAAATTGGGAGAAAGTTAGCAAATTTCACCAATGGAACTCTATGGAAGATAGGAGAAATCAGACCATTTCTTGTTATAAGTTATAACTGCTCTTCTCCCTGTGATTTGTACCTTACGAGTATGATAAGACACCATGATGTTACCATATGATGAGTTAAACATCTTCCCAGCTGATGGTCTTGGCATTGAGGGTGATTTTGGCCACATGCAAGGCTGAAATATTGATTACTAAATATTTGCCTTCCAAAGTATAAGCACTTGTGAACCAATAAAACTATCTGTTTACTATATAAACCTACAAGATGTGTTTAGTCTGACACTAAAATATTGATTATTGCTCAACCACAATATTGATCATTGTGGTTTTAGTTTCAGCCTTTCAGGTAATGTACTAAAAACTTCAATAGGTACTAATTATGCCAGGTGGTCAGTATAGCATTATAGGATCCAATCAAACAAAGTAAAAATACAGAAAACTCAACATGTATAAATTTGAAAAAGGATAAACTGACCTTGCAATAAATTAAAAGCACCTCAATTTCTTAAACTTCTTTTGTTATCTCGTAGCTCATTGTAAGTAGAAATTATTTCAGAATATGTGCCTCTAGTCTGCACAAGTTAAAAAAGGGACCGGATAAGCATTAGCACTAATCACACGAAATTAAGCAACAACCAATCAATCAGAAAGTGTTGACTGTACTTCTAGGACAATGATTCCTAAAGATTAACAATTAAGCTTCATCATAATCGGGAATTCAGAATGAACGAAAGCGTGAACCTGCTTGAGCGAGATGGGGAAGGTGAGCTTGCTGGACGCCTCCGGGACGCGCACGATCTCCCTGGTGATCCCCCTCCAGCTCCGGCAGACGTCGGCGCACGCCACGATGTCCCTCCTTAATGGCCACCACACCTCCAACTCCTCGATCATCACCAGCACCTCCCTGAGCAGCTCGGGCGGCAGCTACGCCCAGCAGCTCTGCTACATCGTCGCCTCCGTTGGCCCCACCGCCGCCACCGCCTTGGTGGGACGGTGACCACAGTCTATGTCGCGAGATGCCGGTGACCACAGGCTATGTCGCGAGATGCTCCCAAACTCCCCTCATCTCCTGGATCAGGCTCCTGAACAACATCCTTCCTCCTAATTCCCCTCCTAATCCACACCTCTCCTCCACAAAAAAAATAATTCTCAAATCTGCAAGCTACAACCGCACCAAGAAAACCTGGTCACAAAATTTACCACCACCATTTCGATCAAACCTTCGCCAAACGGAACGAAAGAATCACAAGAATAGGTGAGGAATTTCACTGTATTGACCGACAGACGGGCCGAGCTAATGGTGCCTTGGGCGTGATGACTCCATAGCATCGCCGCCCATGCCGGAATCCATCGATTAACACAATAAGGCACCGAACTAAGCTGGAAGCAGGGGACCAAATCCCTCGTGCAGCAAGCAAGAAATGGCAGAAAGCCTCACGCATCGTCATCCTCTCCCTGCCACCGCCGCCGCATCCTCATCCTCTCCCTGCGGGCGCAGAAGGCAGCGAGGCCCGATCGATCCCGCCACAGCCACCTCATCCTCATCCTCTCCCTGCGGGCGCGACAGGCGGCGAGGCCCGATCGATCCCGCCACCGCTGCTGCATCCTCTTCCTCTTCCTACGGCGCCCGCTCACCGTTGCTGGTCGCCATCTTCCGGGCCTCGCCCGCCAGCGCCGCCACATCCTCCTCCACCGCCGCCGCATCCTTCTCCTCTCCCTACGACGGCCGCTCGTCGTTGCTGGTCGCCATCCTTCAGCCGTTGCGCCGTGGTGATGGCACGCTTAAGCGCGCGCCGGCGCCAAGCCGGCCGGCACGCGGCCAACGGATGGAGCTGCGCTAGCGGCTGACCCCCAGTTGCGCGCGTGCGATGGGGCGCCCGGAGCACGCCTTGCTCGGCGACGCCGATTCTTGCGGGTATGGCACGGCAGCCGCGACCTTCAACGACGGCGGATTCCTCGCCGTCGCTGGCCCCACGCTGTACCGCGGCGGTGTCGGCTGCGGCGCGTGCTAGCAAGTAATCAAGCCGGTCGATCGAGAAAGAGGAGAGGAACCGGAGAGTGCCCAATCCATGGTGGTTTTCCTCGCTGATCGGTGTTGATTAATCGGTTCGCTGCGCTGCTGTCGGTGCGGGGGATGACGGTGAGAGCGGCGACGCAGGGCGGCCGCAGCGCCAGTGGCCGATGGCGCAGCCCACGCGCCGTGGCGGCGCAGGGGCGGCACGGCATGGCGGATGGCGCAGCCGCGTGGACGGGGGAGTCACGCGGCGCGGGTTGCGGCGATGATGGCGCGCGGTGCGGGGGACGATAGCGCGACGATGGCTACAGATGGTGGCGCGGATATGAAAACAGATTGTGCGGTTGATGCTGCGCGCCGGTTGATTGAGACCGTTGGATGATAAGTGAGTGAGAGAAAACAAATAAATCTGAGTCGTTAATAAAATGCATTATAAGTGGTATTGTTATTGATATGATTTTGGATTAGGTGCTTTTAGGTGACTTTTAGTATTCAACTAATCATAAGTTCATTGCTAGAGAGATGTTTGTTAACCTTTTGGGAATCATGGCAAGGTTGTGCACATGCACGTTTAGTACCGTACTAGTACTTTACAAACACTAAAGCTGTGGTTGAGCAAGAAAAGCATGTCGCGCCAGCCGCCAGCTAGCCGGCGGCGTCGAGGATGCGCTTGATCTGTGCGCGCTGCCGGCGCGTCAGCCGCTCCGGGAAGGCGACGTCGAACCGGATCCTCAGGCTGCCGCGGCTGCCGGGCTCGCGGGCGATGGGCATGCCCTCCGACGGCACCACCAGCTCGTACCCGGGATACACCACGGGGTCGTCGTCGTCGTCCTCATCGGCGACGACGCCGCCGCTCACCTCCACCACCAGCTCGCGGCCGTCGAGCGTAGCGAGGACGATCACCGTGCCGCCCAGCGCGTCGGCGAGCGTGACCCGGGCCTCCGCCACCAGGTCGTTGCCGTCGCGGCGGTACACGTCGTGCGGCTTCTCGTCGACGACGAACACCAGGTCGGCGGGAAGCTGGCTCCACTGCTGGTTGCCCTTCCCCGGGAACGTGATCTTGGTCCCCTTCTTCCACCCCGGCTTCACCTCGATCGACAAAATCTCCGACTCCGTTTTCATTCTCCTGTATCAAATTATTTACAAACTGTATCAAATTGGGCACAAATTTGAAAAACCAAGATTCCAAAAAACATTTCATTTTTTATAATTTTACCCGCTGGCGTCGACGACGTTCCGGGAGATCTTCATCTTCTTGGTGACGCCGACGTAGAGCTCCTCCAGGGTGCAGGCCAGCTTGCTCTCCACCGGCGGCGGTGGGGGCGCCGCCGCCCCAGCGCCCTGATCACGGGCGAACCCGCCGCCGCCGCCGACGGTGTCCCAGGCCGCCTGCTGCTTGGCGCGCGCCGTGGTGCCGGCGCCCGTGTTGCAGTACGTGAACGGCGTGCTCCCGAAGAACTCGGCGAAGATGTCGTCGGCGCCGCCACCGGGCTGCGGCGGCGCGCCCCCGGTCCTGAGACCCTCCTCCCCGTACTGGTCGTACAACGCCCTTTTCCCGGCGTCGCTGAGCACCTGACGACCCAATCCATTGATCAACTCCATCATCCAAGAGAATCCATCAAAACCAAATTACCATGGCAAGATTTGCAAGAATTTCAATCAATACGTTGTAGGCTTCGGTGATGTCTTTGAATTTGGCCTCGGCGTCCTTCTTGCCGGTGTGGTTCTTGTCGGGGTGCCACCGCATGGCGAGGCGGCGGTAGGCGCGGCGGATGTCGTCGTCGGTGGCGCTCCGGTCGACGTGGAGGATCTCATAGTAGTCCATCGATCTCATAATCCTGGGCACTTCTTCTTCTGCGACAGATCCGGCAATGGTGAAGATGCATGACAAGAACCAATGATCCTTCGATCGATCGATGCTATTCGTTGATCGGATCAATGGCACCAACGCGATGGATCTATTGCGATCACCAGAGGAAATGGGAGATGAACGAGAGCAACGCTCCCGTGAGGGATGTGCATAGGAAGAGGAGGCTCCTCAGCTTGAAGGTACACAACATTTGATCGATGAGATGGAGGATACAGAGGTTGAAGAAGGTAATTAATTACGTCGTGCTTGGTCAATAGCACAATATGATGATCTTCCCGATCGAGCCAAGATAACAACGGCAATTGACAGCAATAGTTTGCTGGGTTTGCTCTGTTCTTTATTTGGCATGCATTTCGAGCGGCTCTTGGTTTGTGATCCTGGCGGAAGAAGAATTTTATGGAAGGCTTAGATTATTGCCACTTAGAGTATCACAAATCTTAAAACATAGTTTGCATCTGAAAAAAAATCCAATTTACTGGTATGAACTATTGCATTGGATCACTTAACCCTCCTATACTCATTTTACCCTCTAAACTATTGAAAATGATTCGGTTTATAAAAACTACTGCCACTACCAGACGTGTAGCGCTCTGATCAGTAAACAACGCACTTACAACATGCAAGCTATTCCCTTTGCCCCTCTCCTCCCACACCCAGAGAGAATCTTTTTACTACTCAACCTTCGCTGCCGGAGAACCTCACAATAATCTCGGTTCGTAACCTCCTGTAGTCCCGGTTCTCGAACCGAGACTACGAAAACGAAACTAAAGATGTATCTTTAGTCCCGGTTTAAATAACCAGGACTAAAGATCCATTTTTAGTCCCGGTTGATAACACCAAGCAGGACTAAAGATAACGACGCCACGTGGCTGGCTTCGCCATCTTTAGTTCCGGTTGATAACACCAACCGAGACTAAAGGTTTTTTATTTTTTTTTAAATTTTTTCCTGGTAGCTGCTAGCTTGTTAGTTATATATTATGCATATATATTTATACATATATATGCAACATGTATATATATGTATAAATATATATTTTACATACATATAAATAAACTTAATAAATAAAATATATACATATATTGCCAAAATATGTACACACATACAATATCCACATATATTTCGTATGTTATAAAGTTTTATCTACTTTGTGGATCCAATGGTGAAGTTACTCAAACTAAAGTAGAACTCTGTCGCGGGATCAATGATCTGCTCGTTTATAAATCCCATCAATTCTTCTTGAACAGCTTGTATGAAAATCGCGTGGGGAAGGTTGTCTCTTACTTGCAAAAGCTATCATTAATTCGAATAAACGAGAAATAAATATATGAAATGAATAAGAAATCGAGACGTAATGTATTAATGGTTGTTATATGTATATCTATATCGTCGAGACTTGTCACTTCAACAACAAAGCGGTTAATGTATTCACAGACATAATAGCCGCATAAGTTGGTCCCATGCGGCTGTTTTGCACACTAAAGGAGAAACGACGACAGATTGAATATACATTTCATATTTCAGAATAAATTAATGGTTCAATACAACTTTGGAGCATGTTACTCACTGGAAAATTCATCCTCACAATGAGCTTATCTTTTCAATTTCCGCGAACATTCACCTAGAGTCGTGCCCATGCCCTACGTGCAGTTGAAAGATAGCTAGTAATTATCCGAGAACCACATATATGCAATAGCAAGTAAGATGACATTACCTGTTTAACAGTTCAAAGATCTTTGCGTACGTGGACTCTGGTTTATCCATTGAGTCAAAGACATGGATCCGTGAGTGATCCATGTCAATTACGAACAGAACCCAGTGGAATATGCAAATTGCATGAGATGGCACATATGAAACTTTATGTATGCACGGGATTGAAATTGGAACGGAAGGTAGAAAAAACTCACATTGTGTTGTAGGGCAAAAGGATAAACGTCTTGTAGTGGTGCTACACCAGCACATTGTATATGTTATCCTCTGTTTGCTCCGGATATTGATCAACCATCGTGGTGTTGATTTTTTGTGGGTCCATGAATCCATGTTTGGGAGATTCTTGCTTGTTACAATATTGGATCGCCATTCTACAACAGTTAAAAGGATTTTACTCAGATAAATACAAGGAGGTAAGGAACGAAATAAATATAACTGAACAATACTTACAAAACCCGCGTGGCTAGAAGAGAGACGTCGAGGGCATCAAGCTGGTACAGGTCGAATATGTCTTCAAATCGGATAAAAAATTGGTCACCTCCGTCGAAAAAGTAGTCGAGTGAGTATTTGCCCGAGACCATCTCTGTACCTCTGCTGGATTCTTGCATGTACCATTTATGGAAGCGGTATATCTATGTAGGTAGTTGTTTAAGTTAATCCGGCTTTACAAGAGGCTTTCCAAGTTTAAAATTGTACTTCAGCTAAGCTTTCGCGAGGAGACCACGCCCGGATAATTGATCCATTGTTATTCCAGCAGATCCCATAAATTGTCTTAACTCCGTTCGAACATTTGGAACCATGCTGAACTCCAGGGGTTTTTGAGGCTGCATGCCAAGCTGCGGTACATCTCTGCCATTTCTTTGTGCCTTACCAGCAGCCTTCCGAATAGTCCTGTCATAGTCAGACTGCGGTTGAGGTTGCGGTTTAGACTGTGGAGTTAGGTACGTCTTCTTAAAAAAAGTCCTTGGTCTCCTGGGGGATTTCAGGAGGCTTCTTAGGAGACTTCTTCTTGAAGTGTGCCTCGACCTCGGCTCGGACTGTCTCGTCCAACTCCTCTTGAGTCTTGTCGTATGCCAGCTTCTTTGCGGGTGGCGGGAGCGGGTCAATTCTTTGGAGCTTTCTTCTTGGTACACCAGTAGATATTGACCGCGCGCCTCGAGATGTGTCCTTAGGATCCGATGGAGACGAAGGAGGATGAGTTGCTGACCGTTTAGGAGTCGATGCTCATTGTGGTGACGGAGGAGGCTGAGCAAGCGGTGGAGTGGGAGACTACCATTTAGGAGTCGGTGCTCGTGGAGACGACGCAGGAGGCGGAGGAGGTGAAGGAGGCGAAGGAGGCTGAGAAGACGGTCCACGTGGAGGCGACGGCGGTGGAACGAAAGGCGTCGCTTCTCGCCCGGGGAATATGATGAAGGGCTTCCTCCAAAGAAATATCCCGTGGGTTGTTTCTCCTAGCGTCGTCTCCCTGTCTCCTCCGTGGATATCCACTTTTGAGTACGCAGGTGGAACGGGTCTGCAGTGGTAGGTGCCGTCTCGTTCTACTAGAATCGCCATGCCCGACGCGATCTGTTCGAGAAGATAGCTTTTTAGTTAGTAATGAACCTTGATTGTCAAGTTCTTAAAGGAAATATATAACATAAAACTAAGAACATACATTTATTGTTATGTTCTTGAGTGGAATGTGCAGCTCACACGGTGTCCGCTGCATGATATCATCCACGGGGCATGGCGGACACGCTTGAGCTTGTGGGGCCAACTCGCCTTCATTTCCTGTTGAAGCGCAGCTGCTGGGTTGCTGTTGTAGTTGAGCCATTGTTGCTGGATCTGGCTGTTGGCTAACCCAGTGGCTCCGCTCCTTTGCCAACCTTTTGGTCAACCTTTGGTCCGCTATCTGATCAATCTGCGAGATCCGCATCTTCATTTCTGTGAACCTCGCATCCGTCTCTCGCTTCGACCTCATGTGGCTCCTATATGTGTCGACGTTCGCTTGAAACCCGTATTTCCAGGGAATGACTCCTTTTCCTCACGTTCGTCCCGGATGCTCTGGGTTCTGGAGTGCGAGCGTTAGCTCGTCCTTCTTTCTGTCGGGCTTGAACAAGCCCGAGGCAGAGGCTTCCAGTGCGTCTTCTAATCTTTGTCCGAGTTGTTGGATTTCAACGCCGAAGATAACTGATCCATCTCCGGGATTAAGCGATCCGCCGTGAGCATAGAACGAATGTTTTGAGCATTCCAGCCCGTTGACTATGCCTGGAACGATACCTCACGCTTCCATGTCGGCTTCCATCTTCTTTCATTTTTGTATTCCCTTTTGATAGCCGCCCGACCCAAGCTTGTGATGCTATTTCTTCTTGGCTGCATTGGCCTTGTTCTTTTCAATGAGGGCTTGCGCTTCTTCCCTAGTCTTATGTTCCACAAAGACCTCCCAGTGATCTCTGAGCTTTGGGAACTTGTCAAAGTCTGGGTTCTGGCCCTTCAAGACGTATTTCTTGTGTAACTCCTTATAGTTCCTGAAGAGCTCATCCATCTTCTTTAACATCCAATCCTTGACCTTTGCCTGTTCGGAGTCTGGGATGGTGAACGTCTGCAGCATTGTCGTCCAGAGCATCTCTTTCTCTATGTCCGGGAGATAGCTCTGCTCATCTCCTCCTGTCCTTGATCGCCTCCAGTTCACAACGCTGATGGGCACATGATCCCTCACCACCCATCCGCTGTGTGCCATAAACTTCCTTGTGGCGTCCGCTGGGGTACTTGGTCGACCGTCCGATGCTACTTCTGTTATGACATGTCGACCCTCAATGCACTTGCTGATACCGCATTGCCCGCGTGCCCTCTTCTGTCCAATGGATGAGGAGCCCTCATTCCCCTCCTTGTTCCCCCCTCGTTCCCCTCCTCATTGTGGTATTGATTTGGATCCTCGGTCCCCTCCTCAGTGTAATACTGGGGGCTACCGTGTGTGATCTCGTCAAGGAGAAACTGTTCGTCGTCACGATTAGCCATTTGATTGTTGTGGGTTCGATTACTTAATCAAAAAATTCTGATAAGAAAAAAATTATTCGGTTAATACATGTATCAATTATTCAGGAAAATCATGTATGTCTACGTAGAAAACAACATAGACAAAAAGAAGAAGATGGAAAAATAGATGAAATCCGACAGATACTAGATCCAATTGTGCACATCCATAATGATGATATTCTTCAGAAGTCACTTCCAGGATTGAGAGAATCAGTTGTGATTCTGAATCATCTTCCTCATCAAAAGGAAATCATCATGGCGATGAAGAACACACTGGCGATGGAGCCCATTTCACTGTCTTCACCATCACCCATTGTCACCCTAACCCTAAACCCTAAACCCTAACCCTAACCCTAAACCCCAAACCCTAAAACCTAACCATAAACCCTAACCCTAAACTCTAACCCCAAACCTTAAACCCTAAACCCTAACCATAAACCCTACCCCTGTAGTCCCGGTTGGTAACACCAACCGGAACAAAAAATAACATCTTTAGTCCCGGTTGGTGTTACCAGCGGGCTCAAAGACTGAGGCTTGCATACGACGGAGTTACGACGGGATTTGAACGAGACTAAAGTTGATCTTCAGTCCCGGTTCTTGACACGAACCGGGACTAAAGTTCCTAAAGAGTCATTGCCTTTTTAAACCGGGACTAAAAATATTTTTTAGTCTTGGGTACAACTCTAACCGGGACTATTGTGGTCTTTGGCGCTTCAACCAAAAATGGTTTCTTCAGTAGTGCTTATCCCATAAATATATACCATCCATCATTCGTGTTAGTTTCGTTCTCATTTTTTTACGGATCTACCTAACCTACCTACCTTCCCACTCCGCCACACAAAGCGGTGTCGCACCGGTGAGGAGGCTATTTCATCGTCGTCATCGCTAGCTGGTGAAGCAAGGAGAGGGCAGGCCCGACCCCGAGGGGGGAGGGGGCGAGAGGGCCGCTCCGCCCCTCCCCCAAAATCGGGGCCTCTCGCATAGTACCGGTGCACACGACGTTTCCAATTTCACTGGGTCGCATGACTGCATCCACCGTGGCGTCTGACAGGCCATCACGACTCCGCGTCGGTTGAATCGCCACGATCGAGCTCCTCCTCCCCCTGTCGATTGCCAGCGATCAAGTGATCAAGCCCTCCCCGGCTGCCACAGCTGCCTGCAAAGCTCCGATGTATTACCACCATCATCCCTCAATGTCCTATGATCCATTCTCGCTTCTTAATTTATTTTGTGTATGTGTAGTTTGCAGAGTGAGTCGACTTTCATTCTGTTCTATTTTTATTATTTTTGTTTACGCTAAATTAAATGGCTAAACGAGAAGAAATTGCTAGATGTTTTCATAAAAAGAAAATTGCTAGATGAGATTAATATTAATATTGTCATCAATAATGATTTCATGTCTAAAAATGTCTTAAGAAAATTGTAAGAAAATATTTATGAAGTTGTTTATATAAATATATCTTTTGGATGAATTTTAAATATTTATTGATAATATTTCATATAATATTTATGAAAATATTAGTGGTATTAAGAGAAATGTTTGTAATTTCGTCCTGTGTCACTAAAATCTGGCGTTCCGCAAGACGGATCCGATGCACGTGTGGCCTGATAGGGTTGCAGGCTCCAAGTTCAGGGCGGTGTTTGGCCGAGGAGGGAGGAGATGGACGACGGTGCTAGATTGACCCCGTCATCCTCGTGTCACCAGGAGGAGGCCATCGCGGAGGCCGTGGAGGAGAAACGGTGCCTGGTGGTGGTGGTGACGACGGCGGTTTGGCCAAGGACGATGGTGGCCTGCGGGGAGTTGAGGAGGAGGACAGCCACGAGCCCAAGCTCCCCGATCTGCGACCACCGCTATCGATGTCTAACCCGACTCCACCTCACCACCTCAACGACGATAGGAGAAATGCCCTCGCCGCCTGCTTCTGGATCCTTTTTCCATCTAGACCACCCCGCTAGGCAGCCACTGTCATTGCCTGGGCTGGCCACAGCAGATTCGAGCCGGCGCTGGTTGGGAACGAGCACGCCGTGATGTAGGAGGATGGCGGCAACATCGCCATCGGTGGTTCGTGTTCCTCTAGTTCGTCATCTATCACATCGTCCATCGATTTGATGAAGTTGGATCCGGCGTCGTCGGTGACAAGCCGAGCAGATCTACGGGCGGCTGCCGCCTTTTCCACTGCCATCTTCCCCTATGGCTCCTGTCGGACGTCTACAGAGCGTGTTCGCCGGCGTGCGGTGGAGTCCGCCGGCTATGAAGTCTCGTGAGTGGGGCTGGACGGCATGCACTGAAGAACGAGGTAGAACATGCAATGTCCCTGTCCCTCCGCCGGTATTGATGTGATCGCCGGAGGTAGCGTCTCCTGCTGCTGCCTGTACGCCTTTTTGGGCGACCGACACCATCTGGCAGCAGGTTGAGAAGCTGCTGGCTGGGGTGCCTGGCTGCATTCTTTTTCATTGTAATTATTTTATTCCTTCGGATGTTAATGTTACAAATTTTTTGGAGTGACTATTGTGTAATATTGTTTTATTCTGTAACGTGAATGTTGCAATGATGGGTAAAAAAGCTTTTCTACTGTCTTTCTGATGCCTTGTCTGGGAGACGCATTTCTGTTTTTTCTTTGGTTAGACGTGTAATTTTTTCTCTATATAGAGATTTGTAAGATTTTGAATGCGATACTATGCATAGTAAAAAGAATATTATCCTGTATTAAGACAGTTAAAATTTTTTACTATCCCTTTTTACGGGCATATAGAAATAAATGTATTACTAATCATAAAATACCCGATAATAAAAAATTACTAACTTTGCATAATAAAAAATTACTACTGGGAGGACCAATATAAATGAAAAACCAGTGTACATTTTTCTAACTACGGGCACCGTTCAACTTGCATATTTTTTACCGTGTATAATTCTTTTACTTGGGCCTACTGACTAGTATTGAAGCGCGGGAGAGGCACTTGTAGTAATCCTTTAACTTCTTAAGCCTTCACGTAGTAATCCTTTTACTTCTTAAGCCTTCACGTCAGAACGAGCCGAGCTGAGCTAGCAGCCGAGCTCGTGGTTTCGTAGGCCCAAACTATTCTTGCAGACGAAACTGTTTCCTCTACGTTCTTTGGCTTGTGAGCTATGAAACCACAACTCAAGGCCTCGCGTTGGCCGAGCTCGTAGCCTCATGCCACGCTTCACCCGATCGGTCTCCTCTTGAGCACCTACCTCAATCCCCATCTCGCCCTCGCGCTGCTCCTCCACTCATTCCCACCTCCACTCCTCGCGCTCCTCCCTCCCGCGATGGCGGCGTCGTCCTCTCTCACCTGTCTCCCTCGTCTTCGCTGGCGGCCAACTTGAGTCGCCTTTATCTTCATGCTCACGTTGTCGGAATCCACTCCGCCACCACATCCGGGGAATAGCACAGGCAGATACGTCCACCAAATCCTAAACCCTAGGTATCACCGCTGTCGGCAGCGGCGACATTTTTTTTTGGTTTTTTCCGATCAATCTGCTATCCTTCCACCCCATTTCTCTGATTCACATTGGCCACCTACAGATTTCAATGGATTTCACTCCCACTAGTGGATTCGTTCATTTCTTTCAAGAACACAATGCGGCGAACGTCATCGGGCAATCTTCAAGCCAACCCGTAGTCTTCCCTTCTCCCGACCTATCCTTTCGTGCATGGCCATTTCCCCGCCTTCTGCGCGCAACCCCCTACAATAGCCACGGCTACCCCATTGGTCGGTTCTAGATCTGGACGGTGCCAGCGGGTGACGGCCGAGCCTAAGGTAGAGATCATCGAAGATGGGAGGGGGCGACTCTACTACACCACTGATGGGGATCTGAGGCTAGTAAGCAATCAAAAAATTATCATTTTTGGTTTGTTTATGGATTCTGTGCTTGTGTGTTGTGCAGTGTCGATGAAATTCACCCTTAGCATTATGTTGTTGTTGCAAATATGGATTGAACCATTTTAATTGCTTTTTGTTGATGAATTGTATTAGTAGGACAATGAACTGAAGTAGTGTGTATGATTCGATGCTTTGTTATGCCTGTATTGTAGATGTTGTTATGCATGTCTTGATGTTACTTTTTTATTTTGTTTTGCAGGTAAGTGCTTGGCTGAATAACTTTACAGACCTAATACAAGGAAATGCAAGAAAGGGAGACACTTACTGAAAACAAGTGAAAGCTACCTACAACTCAACAAGCCCTCATAACAGGAAGAGATAAATGAGTCAGCTGAAAAGCCATTGGCATAAAACAACTGAGAAGGTGAATGCTTTCAATTGATGCTACAATCAAGTGAAGAAAGAATATGTAAGTGGGAGAATGAGAAGCAACTTATGGATGAGGCTTTGGTTCTGTACAAATCAAGGGAACTGCACCAATTCACTTTCACTCACTGGTGGGAGGCAGTTCGAGATGCACCTAAGTGAAATGTTCATGTGGGGCCAAGGAAGGCCACCTGTGATCTGAATGCAGCACCCACAGAGGCCCCAACGCTCATGGAGCCCCCAGCACCAATGCCACGACCAAAGAGAGTGAAAGCAAAAAAGGGAAAGGTTTCAAATATTGGCAGTGCTAAGATTAAAGAGATGGTCAAGTCTTTGGTAGATGCTAAAGCTTCAGACAAGAAATAAATTGGAGACATCATGGAGTTCCAACAGAGACTGTAAGAGCATAAAGTGGAGGCAACAAACCTGAATCTCATGGCTGCACAGGAGAAGAAGAAAGCAAAAATGATTGAACACAAGAACAAGTTGCTTGACAAGCTCAGTGAGATGTAAGATGTTGATACATCTGGTATGGAGCCCTGGCGCAAGGAGCTACACATGAAGGCAACCACCCTGATTTTAGACCGGTTGTGGGGCAAGGAGGACATTGCTGATGATGCGTGAAGAGTCAATATTGTTGGTACCTTTTCTTCCTGTGCTCATCAATTTGTTTATTTGTGCAGATATTTTGCTCTCATTTTCTGATTCGATGATCATATCTCCTTTGTAGGCTGCATCTTCTTTTTTGGTTGATTAATGGTGTACTGAAGCAACACCAACAGTTCCAATTTTTGTGAGACATAGATGATACTTCTAGGTTGCTGAACAGTAGTGAACATGGGAGGTTTATTTGTATATGGGCAGGACAAGAGCACTTCTAGATTTGATGTGGCAGATTTCCTATTAATACTTTTGATGCATCTTTTAATGTTCAATAAAATGACCATGCGAGCCCAACTTATTTAGTACTGCAGTTTAATAAGCCATGTGAGCCATGTGATCTGAATTTTTTGTAATTTGACCTGTTGAGGCTTCTAAACTATGGCAGATGACAATTTATTGCCATGTGAGCTTGTTTGTTTTGTATATACTCATGTGGAGTTGTTTGATGGGTCTTATTCTGTGGTTTCCATCTTTGTCATATTTTGTAGTTTTCATCTTGGCCATATTTTGTGTTGTATTGAGAAAAATACTATGTTTGCAGGTATCCATCTAACCTCTCTCTTGTTCTCTTGAAAATAGTGTGTTTGCTATCCATGTCCTAGTGTCAATATGTATGTGATTTTGTTAACGACCAAATTTGGTAAACAAATCCCTGAGTATGAAACAAGGATTGAAGTGGAATCAGAGGAAAAAAGCGATCTGCGGAAACAGAGGCCGCATCGGCTAAGTCCGAATCGGCTACGGAGCCAGTCGGCTGAGTTCGAGTCAGACCAGGACAGCTGATAGCCGATTTCAATTGAAGACCGAAGTTGGAGCCAATCCTGGAAGGAAAGCTTAGAGATAATTATTGGATTCGGTTTCCAGATGACGTTAAAGATATTGCCATCTATGGATAAGGTCCTATAATGGTAATTGTATTTGTAAAATAGGATATTTTGTAAAGATTCATTTTGTAACGCGGCATGGGACTCTGTCCCGGGATATTGTCGTACTGTAAATAGTGGATAAGATAGAAACCGTAATCTACATGGATGTTGTTGTAACCGGGTATAAATAAGACCCGAGGGCTTGTTGTAATAAATCGAACACACATCAATACAACTTCGGCGCATCGCCAACCTTTCTGTTTTTACTTTCTCAACGAGTTCTTGCTTTGCTCTCGGGCTGCATCGGTTTTGATCTCCGAACAAGGTAATTTCTTATTACAAGTGGCTTGTATCGTCGGGGTTAGTGCTTTCATCATTATTATACTCTAATTTTGATGTTATGAACTGCTTAATTTATCATATGCGACATATAATCTAGATCAATGTCTAGATCTATCTCGTGATCGGCTAATGTCTCTTTGAAGATAGCAGCTGACAGAGCTAGATCTAAAGGTTGATATAGGTTATATGGCATGTTTACCATCTCGAGGGGTTCTCATTAGCCTAAATAGATCTCGTATTTCTTTTTGTAATTAATGCTGCATCAATTTGATCTATTAAGTCGCTTTTAGAGTTATATAGATCTATTCGGTTCAATGTTTACTATTAGAGATAGTACTGGGGTTTCAGCCAGTCTTACCTGTTTTAATTATCTTCATGTATTATTATTACTAGATGTATTAGAACTGCCTTTTATAGTCAGATCTCAATCTACTTAAATGTGCTAAGCTCGGTATCAATCCATTAAGACATATTAATAGCCGATTGATCTTAGTTTAGTGCATTTAGTTCAGATTAATATCTTTTTATAAAAAAATATCGGAGTACTAGCCGATTTGCATTGGATCTGCGACATTGGCTAGGTTATAAATATATATAATTATTATCCTAATATACTTTTGGATATAAGTGATTTATACTGTCCCAGTATGCTACTGATATATCCCAATCACTTGGTCCAAACGTGCTTTGGGATAACAATTATATATTTATTAATATCTGTAGCCGATCAAGTAGGATCTAACCTTAACCAAACGCCTATCTTTTGTTTTCTTGTTGGTTGCAGGATCAAACCAACTAGCACGTCCATTCAATCACCAAAGGTGACCAATTTTGGACCTACACTGAAGTTAAGCAGACCTCCCAGGCCAGCGCGTGGAAAAAATTCTCATCAACACGCTTTTGGCACGCCTGGTGGGACCCCAACTTCCAGATCCATTACAATGGTGAACGTCACGACCACGGAGCTGGACCAAGACAACATCATCCCTGTGACTATGGACAAACTGTCAGCTGAACAGCAGGCCGACTACCAGCAGATGGTGAAACGATTGCAAACACATTATTTGCGATCCTACGCCCAGTCTATGTTTGGGTCAATCGTTCAGAAGTATAAGTTCGTGATCCCTGAAGACTTCGACTCCGGGGCCACTTCCAGCAAGGGCAAGAAGGGGAAAATGAAGATTGAAGACATCAAGCAGGAGCAGGATGACTCGGGACTGCACACGCTTCAAGACCGGATCAACTCGGCTGTCCACCACACGCTTGTCAACCAGTCAGGGATACTGGTGAACACATTGAACAACATGATAAGCACCATGGTTGATTCAAAGATAGCCGAGCAGCTGCCAAGGGGGCCGACCTATCTCCCTGATGGCCGATTCTCATCTTACAGAACTCTGTCAACACAAGGGCTGCCAATTCCTCCATTGGGACAACCGACTCCTTCAGGAGGAGTCCCTATTCAGCCGATTGAACAATCATCGGCTGCAAAACCAGCGCCCAAGCTCCTGATCAGACAACAGCCCTTGCATTAGGGCCACGGGGCTCCAATACTTCCCCAAGAACAGGTGGAAAGTGTGTTCGGTGCCGATCGGCAATCTCTCTTGCACAAAATGCCAATCGGTAATTACACGCCAGACCTACCTCACAACTCCAACGGTGTTCGGCCTCCCCTTGAGCAGCGCCCTCCGTTAATACCACAGCTGCCTTCTGCCATGAATGAAGTCCAACATCAGTGCCCAGGAGGCAACTACGAGCAGTACTACCAACCTCATTCACCACACACACGGTATCGGCAGCCTCCCATGTAATATGAGCAGTACGAGCCGATACCGCAGCTGCAAGCTCAAGAAAATAAGCCATGGGCCGATCTGATCGCAAATGTCATGCGTGATCAGTTCGGCCTTAAGCCGAAGGACTCCGACAATATGTACCGGTACCCGTATCCAAAATATTTTGAGAGGGTGCCCCTGCCAAACCGATACAAGGTGCCGGATTTTCAAAGTTCTCTGGGCAAGAAAACGTCTCGACTTATGAACATGTCAGCCGATTTCTGGCTCAGTGCAAAGAAGCGTCGGCTACCGACGCGCTCAGGGTACGATTGTTCCCACTGTCTCTCTCGGGATCGGCCTTCACATGGTTTTCGTCATTGCCCTACAACTCGGTTCAGAGTTGGGCTAATCTCGAAGCAGTTTCACAGTTACTTTTACTCCGGCACGCATGAGATGAAGCTGTCGGACCCGACCAACATTAGGCAGAAGCATGAGGAATCGGTTCAGGACTACATCCAGTGCTTCAGGGAGATGAGGAACCGATGCTACAGCCTGGTGCTGTCAGACTCACAACTAGCCGATTTAGCCTTCCATGGCCTCTTGGCCCCTATCCAGGAAAGGTTTTCGGCTTAAGACTTTGAGAGTTTGGCCCACTTGGCCCGAAAAGTGACGGCCCATGAGCAACGATTCCAAGAATCCAAGAAAGCCCTCAAGAAAGTTAGCCACGTCGCTTACGCGTCCGACTCCGACTCCAGTGATAGCGACACAGAGGTGGCAACAATCAAGTGGACCAGAAACAAGAAACCGATAACATGTCAGTGGCTGAAGAAATTGGCTAAGGAAGAAAGATATGACTTCGACATCACAAAACCAGATAGGATCTTCGATTTGCTGTTGTAGGAGAAGCAAATACAGCTTTCGGCCAACCATGTCATTCCATTGGCCGAGGAGCTCAAGAAAAAGAGATATTTCAAGTGGCACAACACCACCTCCCACAGCACCAATGACTGCAAAGTCTTCCACCAGCAAATTCAGTTGGCCATAGAGGCCGGGAAAATCAAGTTTGAAGAATCGGCTAAGCCGATGAAAGTCGATGGCAACCCTTTCCCTGTTAACGTGGTCCATGCTGGCCCAAGGCGAGCTGATCACCAGTACAGAATGGCGCACAGCTCAGTCAGGCCCCAACAAGGAAGCACGGCCGACAAGGACTGCCAGGAACAACCCAAGAAGCCGACTAGAGCCGACCCGACGCCCATCAATATGGTCTACACCAGTGGCTGATCGGCTGATCGCCGGCCCAGGAACATGGATAGCCGACTCAGGTTTCAACTCAGGGTTCAAGGAGAAGAAGAGGCCCGGCACGGTAAACCTTATCAGAGGATGACTGATCAGCTGGGAACAACCTATATTCGTCGCCACGACGGCTGCGACCTTCATTGGCGGTGCAAGTTCTTTAGGTTTTTGGGAGCAAGGGATGTGGCTGCCCACTTTAGAAAATTGCCCAACCTGCGGCGAATTCGGGAAGACAAATTATGGCAAGAGCCGGTTGCGAGCACCGGCCGATTCATTCCTCGAGCCGTCCAGCTCAACCAGAGAAAACCCTCGGTCCATCAACGGCTCGGCCCGATTCACCAGGACTTCTTTTAGGGAGAGGATGAAGAAGAGGACAAAGAGGAGCAGATCGCCAACCCTCAATGGTGCCCTTCCGATGTTTTCACAAAAACACAAAAGCAAAAGGTGCAACGGCTAAAGAGCAAGGGTCAGCTGAAAGAAGTCCAGGCCGAGATTGACTACCGGCTGAGAAAGAAAAAATAATAAAGCCGCCCAAAGAGACAATGGCGCGTGAAGAAAAATGATGCCTCAGCCGACAAGAGTCCAGCCGACCAATCCAAAAGGGCGGCAAAAGGCAAAGGAATAACTTCTGCATCAGTCAACATGGTGTTCATATTGCTAGCCGAATTCGAGGCTGTCGAGGCCGATGCAGACACCATTGAAGACACATTGGCTAAGCTAGTACTGTCCCCAGAACAGACCATCTTTGAAAAACCCGAGGGGACCAAAAATCGGCACTTGAAGCCCCTATATGTTAAAGGGTTCGTGAATGGGAAGCCAATGTCAAAGATGCTAGTCGATGGAGGAGCCGATGTCAATATCATGCCCTACACAACCTTTAGGAAGCTAGGCAAAGGAAACGATGACTTGATAAAAACCAACATGGTGCTCAAGGACTTCGGCGGCAACCCATCGGAGGCCAAGGGAGTTTTAAACATTGAGCTGACCGTCGGTAGCAAAACCATGCCCACAATGTTTTTCGTCATCGATGGGAAGGGATCATACAGCCTACTGCTCAGAAGAGAATGGATCCACGCCAACTGTTGCACCCCTTCTACAATGCATCAAAGCTTAATCCAATGGCAAGGCGATAAGATAGAGATCGTGTCAGCCGACAGGTCAGACAATGTTGCTAACACCGACTTAACTTTATGGAAAGTCAACGGCATTGATTGCCTGTCTAGCAAAGTTTGGCAGGCCAATTTTCTGAAGGTGTCCGATTCTGACATGCAGCCAATTGGAGACGAAGAGCCTCAATTATTACTTTGAGGACGTCGTGGAGGGCTCGAGCATCTACACCAAGGACACCGTGGACGACATCGACGGCAAACTAGGGCAAGGTTTTATGTCGGCCGATAAGTTAGAAGAGATTGATGTAGGTCCAGGGGATAGGCCTAGGCCAACATACATTAGCAAGAATCTATCTTCTCATTTTAGAACCAAGCTGTCGGAGATGCCCGGATATTCCGTTCTATTTGCAATATGAGTTGAAATGGTTCAGCTCATATGACAAGTATAACGAAACATCTGAAGCCTCGAGAGAGGGATAAGTGAGACATCGCTGGGACTTTAGCTTGCCAGTCAACTTCAGCCTGAAGTGTGCCCGTCAAACCACACGAAGGCGGCGACCAGATGTGTTACACACTCAGGAGACTTGACAGAATGGCTAAAGATCTACGACGCCTCAATTATTCCTAACTCATACTCGTGTGAATCTAGCCCCCAGGATGTGTGCTAGATTCACCCTTTCATCACAAGCATGATTATACATAGCGAATACATTTATTTGAGCAACACTTAAAAGATTACAACAATTAAATAGTTACATAGGCCGACCAGCCAAATAAACATATCAAAGAGCAGCGAACGGCAGTGGCTTACTACCCATTCCACAAGCACACTGACTAGGGGTTTACCCAGTTAAGTTCTCATCCTAAAAGAAACAGTCGATTACCCGCATCACTCAAAAGACTAAGTCTACACCTGCAAGCAAAGTGAATATTCCAGTGGCAAGAGTCAGTACATTAATCAAGTTAATATACTGGCAAGCACCAAGGCAAGCCTAACACTCTACATGTAGGGCAAATAATCAAGGAATACATAATACGGTTCATCTTTGCATAAAGCAAGTTTTATTTGCATAAACGTTTTCAAAATCAGTTTTACTTCAAAGGAAATTTCAGCAAGCTAATTCTTTGCATATGGGCATCAAAGTTGTCATTAATCATGTATAAATGAACACCCCATTGCCCTCCATGGCAGCAATGATATTGTTCACAAATCTCAGCATAATTTGAAAGTAATTTCAGGATTCAGAAGAATAAACACAAGTCTATACTCAATACACATTCACACGTCGCTCGTAACCGTGAGCACGGCTAATCGATTAGTTTAGACTCTGCAGAGTTTGTACACTTTACCCACATGATGTGAATCACTCACATAGAGTGAAATGCTCTAGTATTGTTTGGTACCCGTCGGTACCACCATACTCTGCATGTTGAGTACAGACTAGAGTTCATAACGAAGCTTTTACACTACTTAGTTTCTAGCCTTGCACCAGCACGATATGTGTTTCTCCCATCCTGGGCATACTAGAAATATAACCCAGAACCGTTAAGTGGCAAGCCCACGCCTTAACTTAACGCCGTGGTGGCGGACACGACAAGGAACCCACCCACGTGGCACGATACCTTTGTATTGGACAGACTTAATCGCCTTTACCACGACGGGGTAAATAGGAAGTTTCTCTGGGTTATTCCGAACCCATACTCTTCGGCCTACCATAATGCAAGGCTAGTCGCTAAATATCTTATTTGGCTTAGGCCATCCCATACTGGCACATGTGGTTGTACTGTATACGAAATGAACACATGTTGAGTGAAGTCCTTAAGTCGGTCTCGGCACACTCTCCCCCTGTCGATGCACAACTAATCACCATATGTGCACCACTTGTGGCCCAAACCTAAAATCCATGTTTTCCATCATTTTATTTGTCAAAATCACAAGTATTCAAGTTCTGTCCAGATTATTAAGAAAAATAGTTTTCATATTTGTGATGAGCCCATAATGTCGAGGAAAACATTTTTAAGCATGACTAAGCATCATAGTACTCTAGACATCAAAATCATTGACACAAGGTGTTATAACCATATTTTTCCTAAGGTTGGGTATGAAGGCTATGGACATATGTGGGGTTAAGGTAATATGTAAGTATTTGGAGTTTATCTAACAAGTTTATCAAGATTTTAAATTTATTAGCATACAAAACGACATGCAAGGTTTGCAATCATTTTCAATAACCTCCAAAACATAGGATCAAGGTAATCAAAGAGAAGGAGGTGGGACTTGCCTAGAAAATGTCAGCATCCTAATTTGCTCCTTCACCGTTCAAGCAATCGTCTATACAAAATACACGTTATGCAATTAAACACCGAAATATGCGAAAAATCCAAAATGCTCTAAAATGCATGATTTTTTCATATGAGTAAGTACTGGTCTCTAATGATTTTAGGTGAAAGAATTTCTAATTTGTCCTATATATGAGTAAGTACTGGTCTCTAATGATTTTAGGTGAAAGAATTTCTAATTTGTCCTATCCCATTTGGGAGTTGTGTATTTTAGAAGTTCTATTGGTTATTAGCGACATAGGGCTAACCGCTGTTCGGACAGTGCTCCTAAGTGTTGGTTTTCATTAGTTTGCCTTCACAGAGGTGAAGAGATGTGTTTTCTATGGCCAACACATTTGGTTCCATAATTTTTAGAGCTATTATCAATTTCTTTGGCATTTTACATAAGGATTTAAGATGAATTTTATATAAATTCTTAAACTTTAGCCTACATATAGTCCACCATTTTAACAGAATTAATTTTTGAGGGTATTTGATACAAAGGAACTATATGTTTTTATTTTTCCTAAATTTATTGCAGAAGTTGGTGGATCTGTGGAATTTGAGTTGGCCTAAAAATAAGCTAAATTAAATTTCCTATGAATTTTATAAGCTTAGGCTAGCTCTATGGGTGGTTTAACTTAAACGAATTTTAGGAACAAAATTAGTACTGTGAGTGCTAGGTTTCATGTTCCCAAAATAAAGTTTATATCTTCATGAGTTCGCAGAAATTTGTTCCACTCAAAAAGGAGTTAAATTGGATTTTATATGAATTTTGCAAGTTGGGCACAGTTTCAGCTAATTTTGAAAATGGTTTAGTCTTTTATGCAGTTTTAATTGAGGACTCCTGATACTTCCTCAATATTACAAATGGGTCCAGGGTCCACTGTCAGTGTCTAGTTGTTTTGCACATAAGCCCCTGAAGTTTATGGAAAACAACCTGCAGCCCATAACACGTGTTGAACAAAATACTACTTAAGAATGCTCCAGTTTTAGTTTATTTACAAATAAGTCCACGGGTCCACATGTCATTTAGTGAAGATTTATAGATTGGCCCTTACAATATTTAAACTCTATTAACCAGAGTCTTTACCGCTTAATTATGTGGGGCCCGCTTGTCATACACGCTGGTGAGGAGAGCTGCAGGTGAGGCAGGGCTTGGCCGGTCTGGCGAGCTTTACGGCGACGTCGGCGGCGCTCCGGGGCTTGTGGGGTGACGCGGCCAAAACGGGAAACGTGCATCAGCTCCTTGCGCATCTGATGGTAGTGGTGTCGTCGCCGGAGACAGCCGGAGTCGCGCCGGCATGGACCACGAGCGGTGTCGGTTTCGGGGCTGCGATGCAAGACAAGTCACGAGCTTGATTCGGCCATATTGATGTGCTTACTTGCTTTGCTAGGGTACTGGGGTGCTTACCAAACCCTATCCAAGTCGTGGTGTGGCACGGATGGCGGTGGCGACGGTGAGGACGGCCCGGCGGCGGCATCTTCCCTCTGGGTCGGTGTCGGTAGGTTGTCTCGGCCAAGGAGCTGCCAACAGAAGATGAGGGATGGTTCAAGAATGCATCAGGGAAGCTACTGATGCAGGGAATCGGACGCTAGCTCACCGGAGAGGGTAGAACACCGGCGGAGGCGGCCCGACCGGAGCTGAGGGAGACAATGCCAATCTCCCTCCACGGTGCGCCGTTTGTCGGGGTCTTTGAGGGGAAACAACGAGGAAGTCGCGGTGAAGATGATGACGCGGTGCCTCAGCCTTGTCGTGGTCGGGGTCGGCCGGAACGACGTCGGGTCCAGAGCGGCGGCGTTCCGGTGCACGCTCCGGAGCGACGGTGGCATGGCAGCGTTCCCGTGGCTGCAGTGCACAAAACATGATGGAGTCAAAAGGAAATCGATTCGGCATTGTGTGGAGGGTATGGAACGCAGATGAGTTTGAGATGGAGACTGACCGATGGTGATGTTGGGCTCCTTCTTCCTGGCGGCTGACAATGGAGTGGAGAGTGTCTCAGGCAAAATGGGGTTCACTTCCTCGGTTTCTTTGGCTTGGCCGTGTAAAGTGAGTTGGGGCGACGCATTCTGGAGACTTAGAGACGAGCTTGGCACGGCCACGACGTCAGACACGCGTCGAGCACGCCGGCAGCTTCGATCTCCGGTGCCCTGGCTCACTGTCTTCATGTTCCCTAGTCGGGCTGGCTTGGTCTAGGCGGTGGGCTGCCATATACTCGAGTGGAGCTAGCTGGAGCGACTACCAGTGGGGTCAAGGCGAAGAGGGCAAGGCTGGGAGTGAGAGGGATGAGAACAGAAGGAGTATACTTGGACTTTTGGGTTATTTTCCCAAATTGTTTTCCTCCCTAGACTTTGGAGCTTCATATTTAATTATATGGGCATGGTAAATTCATGATATTTTTACTGAGGGTAGCTGATCATCTCTAGATTCCATTTTCTTGCGTTCCACTCAAAAAAATTAGTGATTTGTTCCCAGTAATTAATTAAAGACAGGGTACTTTTGAGACTTGCCTGAAATTTTAGAAGGCTTAATCAAAAGACAAAAATTCTGGAAAAATTATATTTATTCATGTTAACTAAACTAGTATTTGAAAAAATTATTTCCCAGGTACACTTAAGTGCATTTTAATAGTCTTTTAAGCAAGTTGTCGTTTTAGCCGATAAGGATTTTATTTACCCTAATACCCAATCTGTTTTGCCTAATTTGTTTGGGCATCAATCTTAGTGATTAAATTGCACTAAAATTAGTTTGATTTGTTCATGATGTTTAGTGCCTTCATGAATTTTTCCATAATTTTATCTCCTATGGTTTAACCTAGAAATTTAGGGTAGCCTCCCTAGGCTTATGCGTCTACGCTAGGTGCACACGACTGTTTTACTCTTCGGATTCGTATTTGACTTTCCTTTTGGGCTGAGGAATTGATCTTTTAAATTAAATTCCTAAGTCTATATGCTTGCTTCCAAAATTAGGTGTAGATTTGCTTGGTAACTTTAACTCGGGTAGGCTACGCGTATATGTCCTATAATGAGATGCATTTTCGAAAATCCGGATACACGTAAATGACCTAGGTCAAGGTGGCTTTATGCATGCTTCTTCATGAGCTTGCATTTTTGTCCTAGGTTGTAAATTAAAAAGTTTTAAATCCGTTCCAAAATTTTGTTCATCACACATAAGTCTAGGTTAGTCCCACCTAGGTTTGTAAAAGAAAATTTTTGGTTCGAAAAATTTGAGGAAACTTTACTTTATTTTATTTGGACAAAATTTTGTCGACCCTAGAATTTGGGTATATGACACAAGCTTATTGATTTATTGAAGGAATATAAAGATTGCTTTACTTGGGAGTATTTTGAGATGCCTAGTCTTAGCCGATCTATTGTTGAACATCGGCTCCCTATCAAGCCTGGATATCGGCAGTACAAGCAGCCTCCCAGGAGGTTTAAAGCCGATATGTATGATGTGATTAAGGCCGAAATCACTCGGCTATATGATGCTGGTTTCATTCAGCCCTGCCGATGCACAGAATGGGTTTCAAATATAGTTCCAGTGATAGAGAAAAACGACAAACTTAGGGTGTGTATCGACTTCAGAGATTTAAATAAGGATACCCTAATACCCTAAGGACGAGTACCCTATGCCTATAACCGACTTGCTGGTAGATGTCGCCTCCGGCTACAAAATCATAAGTTTTATGGATGGCAATGCTAGTTATAATCAGATTATTATGGCCGAGGAGGACATTCATAAAACAGCTTTTAGATGCTCTGGGGCAATCGACTTATACGAGAGGGTCGTCATGACTTTAAAGAATGCTAGAGCTACATATCAGAGGGCCATGAATTACATTTTTCACGACCTAATCGGCTTTTTGGTGGAAATCTATATCGATGATGTCATTGTCAAATCCAAGGAAGTGGAAGACCACGTATCCGATTTAAGGAAGATGTTGGAGAGAACGAGAAAGTATGGCCTAAAGATGAATCCCACAAAGTGCGTATTTGGCGTATCGGCTAGCCAGTTCTTAGGGTTTCTCGTTCACGAGAGGGGGATTGAGGTGACGCAAAGAAGCATCAATGCTATCAAGACTATTCAGCCCCCGTAGGACAAGAAGCAATTGCAGTCTCTGATCGGCAAAATCAACTTCATCAGACGCTTCATAGCCAATCTATCAGAAAAGATGGAGCCATTCACGTCTTTACTACGGCTGAAAGCCGATCAAGCATTTACTTGGGGGGCAGAACAGCAGAAGGCTTTAGACAACATTAAGGACTATCTAAGTTCTCCTCCAGTGTTGATTCCTTCGCAAAAAGGAATGCCTTTCAAGCTATATCTATCGCCGATGAGAAATCTATTAGCTCAATTTTGATTTAGGAGCTCGAAGGAAAGGAGAAGACAATTTTCTATCTTAGCAGAAGACTTCTGGATGCAGAAACGAGGTACTCTCCTATGAAGAAGTTGTGCTTGTGCCTGTGTTTCTCATGTACAAAGTTAAGGCACTATTTGTTATCCAACGAGTGCACCATAGTTTGCAGAGCCGACGTAGTACAATATATGTTGTCGGCTCCATTCCTGAAGGGGCGAGTCAGGAAGTGGGTATTTGCTCTAACAGAGTTTGATTTGAGGTATCAAGCACCCAAGGCAGTGAAAGGGCAAACCCATAGCCGATTTTATCGTGGAACACAGAGATGATTGAATCGGTTCAGTCGATATCATGCCTTGGACTTTTACTTTCGATGGTTCGGTTTGTAGCAACGGATGCGGCATCGGCTTGGTGATAATCTCTCCCAGGGGAGCAAGCTTCAAGTTTGCTTTTTCTATTATGCCTCATGCCACAAACAATCAAGCTGAATACGAAGCTGTCCTCAAAGGACTGCAGCTGTTGAAGGAAGTTGAACTGACGCCATCGAGATAATGGGCGAGTCATTGTTGGTCATCAGCTAGTTATCAGGGTAGTATGAATGCAAGAATTACATGCTGAGGGTCTACTATCAAAAGTGCCGGGAATTGATGGATGGTTTTCGCCTAGTAACCTTAAAACACATCCCTAGAGAGCAAAATTCAGAAGCAAATGACTTGGCTCAGGGAGCATCGGGTTACAAGCCGATGACAAAGGAAGTTAAAGTGGAGATCACAACCATCTCAGCCGATGACTGGAGGCATGATGTCTACAACTATCTACAGGACCCTTCCCAGTCGGCTTCAAGGAAATTGCGCTACAAGGCCCTAAGATATGTCTTGCTCAACGATTATTTATACTATCAGACGATTGATGACGTGCTACTTAAGTGCTTAAGTACTGATCAAGCTAAAGTTGCCATAGGAGAGGTGCACGAAGGAATCTATGGCACTCATCAATCGGCTCACAAGATGAAGTGGTTACTTCGGAGAGCTGGATATTTTTGGCCGAATATGCTGGAAGATTGCTTCAAGTATTACGAGCGCTGTCAGGATTGCCAGAAGTTTGGAACTATCCAGAGGGCACCAACATCGGCTATGAACCCTATCATAAAGCCTTGCCTGTTCAGAGGTTGGGGAATCGACATGATCGGCCAGATCAATCCACCCTCGAGCAAGGGACACAAGTTTATATTGGTGGCAACCGATTATTTTACTAAGTGGGTGGAAGCAATCCCCTTGAGAAAGGTTGACTCCGGGGATGCAATCGAATTCGTTAAAGAGCATATCATATACAGATTTGGCGTCCCTCAGACTATCACTACGGATTAGGGATCTATCTTTGTCTCAGATGAGTTCGTTCAGTTTGCCGACAGCATGGGAAGCAAGCTATTAAATTCTTCGTCGTATTATGCTCAGGCTAATGGACAGACTAAAGCTTCAAATAAAAGTTTGATCAAGCTGATAAGAGAAAGATCGTTGAGTACCCAAAATAATGGCATAGCCGATTAGCCGAATCACTATGGGCTTATCGCATGGCCTGTCACGGATCAATCCAGGTGCCTCCATACAAGTTGGTCTACAGACATGAAGCAATTTTGCTATGGGAGAATATCATCGGCTCAAGAAGGATTCAGTTGCAGGACAAATTAACAGCCGACAACTATTATAATCTGATGATGGATGAATCTGAAGACCTAGTTTTTTAAGGATGCGTGCCTTGAAAAGGTGATGAAAGATAAAGAACGAGTGGATCATCATTACAACAAGAAAGTTGTGCCTAAGTCTTTTGACGAAGGCGAGCTCGTCTGGAAGTTGATATTGCTGATCGGCTCAAGAGATAGTAAATTCGAAAAGTGGTCACCTAACTGGGAAGGGCCTTTCAAGATCCACAGATGCGTCTCCAAAGGATCCTACATGTTAAAAGGATTGAATGGAGAGGTATTTGGAAGGGCTCTTAATGGCAAATATTTGAAAAAGTATTACCCCAGTGTTTGGATTAATTCATGATTCCGCTAAGTCCTTGTCAATCCGTGTTAGCCGATGTGTTACGAGACTATACACACGTCGCCTTTAGGACATTTTTACTCAAAGTTTTTCCCCCTCTAATTTTTCAAATCGGCTGAGTTTAGCCGATAGGTGCTGCATGGTTTTTTATTATAATTTTATCAATGCTGAAGGCAACATTGAGAAAATTAGGGGGGCATATATTATACAAAATCAGAGATCGGGATCAGAGGACGTCAGAAATTTTTAGGGCTTCGAAAACTTTTAAGGCATTCAAGCTATGGAAATTGAGTGAATCGGCAACAAACATATGATCAATGTTTAAAGTACAGTGGGCCGATTACAAGAGTTATGTGTACAAGTTAATATTAAATGTTCTTATGTTCTGAAGACTAAAGTCCTATTACATGCCGATGAATTTTTGGATAGCTGACATTGCTTTGTCCTTGATGGTGTTGACTTGATCGACTGTTGCAAGATCCTCTTCCTCGGTGCCCGGGACCACCTTTGCTGACTTATTTAAATCTCCCAAGTGCTTGAGGGTGGAAGTCACCTTGACTCTTTGTTCTTCGGTGGCCTTGGGGAGATCGGCTAGCACCTGCTTCTCTTCGGTGATTTTGGCCCTGCATTGTTCCAGCTTCGCCAGCAAATCGGCTTCTTCTGCTTCAAGTTGGCTGATTTTTGCTTGCGTAGCCGATGGGTCGGCCGTCAGCTCATCCAACTTAGCCTTTTCGGCCACCAAGTTCTTCACGGTAGCATCAATTATGGCCGCCAAGTCGGCTTGGGCTTGTCTATTAGCCATTCTTTGCATGGCCCGCTCCAACTTGAAGTGGTGAAGATCGATGTACGTAGCTTGGGAAAGTGTCTCAGCCAGATCTTTAGGAAGTCGATCTTGAATATCATTGAAACACACTCGAATCGGCCCGCATTCCATGACCAATTGGTCTACGTTAATGTCCAGCCGACGGTTGATTTCCAAGAGTTTCTCTCTAAGGCCGTCGGCTATAGCGGCCTGATCCTGGCTGGTGGCTTCTTCTTCTTCGCTGATGAACTCCTTGATATCAAATGGGACTAGATCGGCTAGAGTCTGCAAACAAGTTCAGAATTGTCAGAATGGAGCATGACAGACGATTCAAGCTCTTAAGAGGGGAATAAAGCTTACTCGAATAGCAGGAGCTGGCGCAGGCACTTCTTCGGTATGGTTGCTGCCTGTAGCTAATGGAGTTCTCTCACTGGACGCATAAGGGGCAGCCGACAGAGACCGAAGAGGCTACAAAAAGGGGCAAGTGTCAGTATAAGTCGGCTAAAAAAAGTGAAAAGAGAATATGAGAATAGAAACTACTGGTGAAGCCGGGCGAGGAGGCCGATTAGCTAGTCTTTTATACTACGAGAAGAATTTGGTCAGGGTTTGAATGATTTGAAGATCAGATTCAAAAGGGAGAATACATATCGATCGCTTCGGAGGAGAAGGGACTGGTGGAGCTGGATCATCGGTCGGCGGGCTGGGTGAGTTATGGCTTGAACTACTTGATTCTGCTGCCTCTTTGACAACTTGAGAGATCTCCTCGTCCATGACTTATTTGTTGAGAGCTTCGTCGATGCTGGGATCGAGGGAAGGCATGCTGTTGGCCGGTGCAGCCGGTTTCGGCTTCTGCTTTTTCACAGGTGCAGCCGATGGGCCTCTGGCCGATGGGGCGGCTCTCTTCTTCCTCGGCACGACTTGGCGAGTTTGGCCATGAAGCAGGGTCTTCATCTTCGGCGCGTTGAAGCCGATAGCTGATGGAGCGTAGCCACCACCATTCGGGATGAGGCCGAGGTGGTATTCGATTGTTATGCCCGAGTTGCTCACGGTTGGGGGATCGGAGTCTGTCGTCTGTAGAAGAGAGGCTGATTAAGTATTAAGAGATAACAATAGCCGATTTTGCAAGAAGAAATGTTTAAGGATGAAGATAATTACCGAAGGGATTTCGTCCGGCAGGAGCATGGTGAGGTACATGGAGGCGCGTTGATGGAAGATGTGCTGCTTGATCTCCACCCACCACTTGTCGTAGGCTACACTCCTTTTGTGAGCCAGCTCTATGATCCCGATGCTGCCGAGGGGTGGGGTCTCTGTCTCCATTAGCCTGTTCATCATCAGTTTCGACTCGATCACTCCTCGGGTCTCAATCTTGTCAGCATAGTAATAGCCGATAGGAAGCTACCCAAGTCCAAATTGCCTTCCAGCCGATGCAGGATAATAAAATTCATAAGTCTTCAGCACGTTTCGGCCTTGGTGTATTCCAGTTGGCAGTATGCAAAGGGTGAGCGTTGTAGTGAAAATCTCTCTGCACTTGGGGTATTGATCTGAGTGAAATCTCATCCAAGTTCAGCTCAACTGGTAATTCGAACTCTGCTCGGTCTTCATAGAAAAACCAAGTCCGACTGTTCTTCGCAAGGCCATCGTAAAAGGATATGAACAAATCGGCCAGGAGTTCGCTTGATTGCTTTGAGCCGATGTGAGTGGCTGCGGCTTCCCCAAAGGATAGAAATCTCCTAGTGGTCACTTCGTTCCCCTCATCATCCTCAGTCGGCTCCAAGAGGGGGAAGCAAGCATTGGCCAGCTTTGGCCTACCAGAGACTTTTTGGGTTAGCAGCACAAACCACAGTTGCAAGAACCACCAGGGGCCACTGGTGCCGATTGTTGTATCAACTGCTATCTTGGCCATTGCTTGGTTTAAGGTCTGATAAAGGTAGCCGAGGAGGAATTTGCCTAGAGGAAGTTTGGTCTTGTCAACCAGGGCCTCAACTACTATTTGCCAGTTTGCAGTTGGGCACAACTTGAGCCGCAGAACACAAATTTTTCTAGCCACATCATCAAGAAGGCGGTGTGCTCTCTGGGGGTAATTGGTCCAGTTCCCATGTTCATGCTAACATATCCGTTCCAGCCGTCGATTGCTTTGGTTTTAAACAAGAACTCACCCTTGTTATCTAGCCGATGACATGATGTCCAGTCCTGTTATCATAAAGATATCGGCTAGAGTTGGGGTCATTGGGCCTTGCTGGAAGGGGAAGGCATTGAGGGTGTTATTCCAGAAGTATGTGGCAGTCGACACTAGTGGTTCATCTTTGGGCATGTCGGCTATAGATAAGGCTAGGCATTGAGCTATGTCTATTTCTTCCCAGTGGTTTGTTTGCTGGCTGCCATTCTTTTGTGCCAAGTCGGCCAGGATTTGTCCGTTGAGGGCTAGGACTTGAAAGTACTATTCTAGTGAACCAAACTACGGCTTCTAACTAAGGTACCCTGTTGGTTTCGGCAATGATAAACTCGGTTGGATCTATGTTGCCGACGGGCCCTAGGTAATATCTTTGATCATTGAGTAAGCTTGGGATGACTATTTGATGGGCAAGGTGCTACAATCAGAAGAAAGAGGCCAAATTAAAATTCGTAAAACCTAGAAGTCCGATTTACGGCTAAAAGCGAAAAAGGAAGGAATTCAGCCGATGGGGGCGTACCTTAGGGAACTCTGCGGGAGCAGAATCCAACGGAGCAGCGGGGCCGCCATTGCCGTGGTTGAGGTCGCCGGAGAGGGGAGATCGTTGCTACGGAGTTTGGGGAGCTGAGGAAATTACCAAAGAGCTCGAAGACGATTACTGGCTAGGGCTTTGTGGATTGCGTTTGACGGCGTGAGTCTGTTCTGCGCAGAAGGGCGTTATTTAAAGAGTTTTGTAACGACTGAAACAAACTCGACCTAGGGTTGCGTTAGGGATAAGATTGCACAAAATCCGCAACATTATCAATATCGTGGACTTGGGGGGCATGTGTTAACGACCAAATTTGGTAAGCAAATCCCCGAGTTTGAAGCAAGGATTGAAGTGGAATCGGAGGAGAAACGCGATCTGCGGAAACAAAGGTCGCATCGGCTAAGTCCGAATCGGCTACGGAGCTAGTCGGCCGAGTCCGAGTTGGACCAGTGACCGATAGCCGATTCCGATTGAAGACCGAAGGTGGAGCCACTCCCGGAAGGAAAGCTTAGAGATAATTATTGGATTCGGTTTCCAGAGAACGTTAAAGATATTGTCATCTACGGATAATGTCCTGTAACGGCAGTTGTATCTGTAAAATAGGATATTTTGTAAAGATTCCTTTTGTAACGCAGCATGGGACCCTATCCTGGGATATTGTCATACTGTAAATAGTGGATAAGATGATGTTGTTGTAACCGGGTATAAATAAGACCCGAGGGCTTGTTGTAATAAATCGAACACACATTAATACAACTTCGGCGCATCGCCAATCTTTCTGTTTTTACTTTCTCGACGAGTTCTTGCTTTCCTCTCGGGCTGCATCAGTTTCGATCTCCGAACAAGGTAATTTCTTGTTACAAGTGGCTTGTATCGCCGGGGTTAGTGGTTCCATCATCATGATACTCTAATTCTATTGTTATGAACTGCTTAATTTATCATATGCGACATATAATCTAGATCAATATTTAGATCTATCTCGCTATCAGCTAATGTCTCTTTAAAGATGGCAACTGACAGAGCTAGATCTAAATGTTGATTTTCTCTAAAGGTTGATTTAGGTTATATATGGCGTGTCTACCATCTCGAGGGGTTCTTATTAGCCTAAATAGATCTCGTATTTCTTTTTGTACTTAATGCTACATTAATTTGATCTATTAAGTCACTTTTAGAGTTATATAGATCTATTTGGTTCAATGTTTACTATTAGAGATAGTACCGGGGTTTCAGCTGATCTTATCTGTTTTAATCATCTTCACGTATTATTATTACTAGATGTATTAGAACTGCCTTTTATATTAAGATCTCAATCTACTTAAATATGCTAAGCTCTGTATCAATCCGTTAAGACATATTAACAGCCGATTGATCTTAGTTTAGTGCATTTAGTTCAGATTAATATCTTTTTATAAAATATATCGGAGTACTGACCGATTTACATTACATCTGCGACATCGGCTAGGCTATAAATATATATAATTATTATCCTAATGTATTTTTTGGATATAAGTGATTTATATTGTCTCGGTATGCTACCGATCTATCCCAATCACTTGGTCCAAACGTGCTTTGGGATAGCAATTATATATTTATTAATATCTGTAGCCGATCGAGTAGGATCTAACATTAACCAAACGTCTATCTTTTATTTTCTTGTTGGTTGCAGGATCAAACCAACTGGCACGCCCGTTCAATCACCAAAGACGATCAATTTTGGACCTGCACTGGAGTTAAACAGACCTCCCAGACCAACGCGTGGGAAAAATTCTCATCAACATATTTATATCCATGTCAATCCTATGTTTGCTATCAATGTCGTACTAACAATATGTCCTACTGTCAACATGTAGGCTTGTGCTTGTGAAAATATGTTCTATAGATGTACCGTTAGTTCTATATATGACTGCTAGCTCATACAATGTTCTATAAATTTTATGTAAACATGTCAGACATATTTGAGAGTTCTGATGAGGGTGATAATATTATTGATCCTACTGAGTTTTTCACAACGAAAGATTACCTAGCACAGCAAAATGCTTTCAATAATGTAGTGTCACAAGTGGCATCCTTATTGCATGACGGTGCTGAAACATAACGTTCCTGGCGAAGAGGTGGGACTAGAAGATATGTAGATAGGAATCAGGAAGAGGGTAATGCAAGATTGATTGCAGACTATTTTTGTGAAAATCTAGTTTACAATGATAGGAGCTTTCACCGGCGTTTTCGCATGAGGAGATCACTTTTCTTGAGAATTGCTGATGCATTGGGACAATGGTCTAAATATTTCACTAAGAGATTTGATGCATTAGGACGTCCAAGGCTATCTCCTTTGCAAAAGTGCACAACAGTGAATCATATGTTAGCATACGCGGTTAGTGATGACCAAATGGATGAATATGTTCGCATTGTTGCTCCTACAGCACTTGAAAGACTCAAGCTGTATTATGGTGTGATTGAAATATTTGGTCCATAATATCCAAGAAAGCCGACTGTCGATGATGTGGAGCGATTGCTTTAGGTCAGTGCAACCCGTGGTTTCCCAGGAATGCTAGGAAGCATCGATTGCATGCATTGGTAGTGAAAAAATTGCTCAAATGGTTGGAAAGGAATGTATACTCAACGAGACTATGGCACGACAACGATCATTTTGGAGGCTATTGCCTCGCACGATCGATGGATATGGCATGCTTATTTTGGAGTTGAGGGCTCTAACAATGACATAAATATGATTAATCAGTCTCACGTGTTTACAAACCTATTGTATGGGAAAGCTTCAAGAGTATGGTTCAATGTCAATGGAAATCAATATGACAGGATATTATGTTGATGGTGGGATATATCCTGAATGGACCACTCTTATGAAATCAATCAAGTTATCCCATACCGCAAAGCATCTTCTATTTGCAAATTTTCAAGAGTCGGTGAGAAAAGATATGGAGTGTGCTTTTGGCATACTAAAAGCCCGATTCAAAATAGTTGTCGTCCCTTGTCAACTTTGAAAATTAGCAGACATTTCTAAGATTAGGAATGCATGCATCATTATGCACAATATGATAATTGAGGACGAGAGAGACATGGACCCCATGGATTTGAATGAAGATCAAGGCGAGTTCAAAGTGGAAATTCCAGAGTACACAAATAACTATTGTGTTACATTTGCAAATGTGATTCGACAAGATCAGGAGATACATGATGGTGCCACACATAACCGTCTCAAAAGGGATTTAGTAGAACATATTTATGTAGGCAAAGTTTGGGCCTAATGGTAGAAGACAAGACTAGACAGATATGATACCAGCAGTAAGGTCAAATGCAAGCCACAATATGGCCAGGTTAGCAAATGTGTATTGAATAAAATAGGAAAAAGTTCATCCTAACCATTAAGCTAGCAATAAGCTTTGAATAAATTGCAGTGGAGTAGCAATAAGCTTTGAATAAATTGCAATAGAGTACCAATAAGCATTGAATAAATTGAGGTAAAGTAGCAATAAGCTTTTCCTTAATCAATAGGTAGTAATAAATCTTGGCATATATAAAGTCCATGAATAATCTTCTATGCACATAAATAAATTTCATGAGCAAGGTGAATAAATAAAGTTTATGGGCCTTGTATTAACCCATGCAATTTCCATTCATATTAACACATGCACTGATCATATTACAATCTGCATAAACATAAGCATGAACATCATCATTTTCATTCCAGATACACTACACACATTTCATAAGCATAAACATCACTGGATCAGATTTTGATCTTGCCACATCAAGGTTCATCAGGAACAACCTTAATATACCAAGTTCATAAACCAGGACCTACTTCCATCCAGCCATATGCACAGCAAAAGAAGTCCATCAACTAACTTAATACCCTTACTGTTTGTTTTCAAGAACAGCCAAAACCCACCACCACATAACACTTCCCATCATCCAGGTGACCATCCACTTAAACTATGGTTTTCATCCACTAGACAACCATGAATAACATTACTACCTGGTCTAGCATATATAAACCAAAAGAACTTCCTCATGTCATACCCCATCAACACAGAAGAGGGCTACCACAGCACTAGCAAAGATGATCACAAGAAACCCCAATGCAGCACACTTCTCCTTCTTCTTGATGCTGGCACGAAGACGAGCCACACGTGCATTTTCCATATCAATCTCAGCCTGCATCATGTCCTTGTAATAGGCAAACTCAACCACCATCTTGTGCAGATCGCCATGAAGCTCGGCGAGACGGTTGTCCAGTGCAGCAAACTTGTTTAGCTCCTAGTCGACCTGTTGGGAAAAACATACGATAACTTCAAAAAACAATGACAACATCCTACTGGTTTGATGAAATTTGTACATAATGAAAACCATTCTAAATCGCCCAAATCAAAACCCCATATTTTTTTGAACAGTATAGATGAAGAAGTATCTAAACCATATATTGCTAAATCGCCCGAATCTAATCCCTAGATTCTAATTTACACACCAGCAAGCATCAAAATAGGATGAATGGTGAATAGACGAATAAGCTCAACAACACATGAATCAAAAACCACGAACCTCTGGAACTGCGGATGCTGGTGGAGATGATGTTGGCATCAGTAGATGCATTGGGGATGGAGGCCCAGATCCGGGTGGAGATGGGGTATCCTCCAGCACAAGAGGGATCTAATGCTTGGGAATGGTGTACTCCACTAGCGAGGAGTCATCGTTGTCGACCAGAGCGGGGGTCGCTCTCACTGATGCGGCCAACATGCCACCGTGCCAACCAGCTATGGCGGCCCCTTCAGATCCTGCTGATGAGGATGACGCTGCCTTGTGCGGACGACTGGGGGACGGAGTAGGGTTGGTAGCCCCCTCTGACGGCACATTGCTCCTCCCACCTCCAGCTCCACTCCTCGAGCTCGATGCGGCTTCCCTCCTTGGCTTCCCCATCGTTGATCCGTTGCTTCCTTCGACCTCCCTCTTTGGCTTCATCAGCCCACTACGGAGCAACATCGGGAAGGATCATCTCGCCGGAGAAGACGAGCAGGTGAGGCGCGGTCGTGGGATGGGATGGCGGAGGGAGACGAGCTGTCTCGTGGGGGGAGGGGGTAGGTAGGCGAAGGAAATGAGGGAGAGGGAGATGGGAGAAGAAGCCGATAGGCCTAAAGTAAGGGTACGAGAGAAAATAGGAATAAGTCCAGTTGAGGTTATTTAAAGTGTCGACGAATATGATTTTCATTCTTTATTCATAATAATACAATAGGTTTCTAAATTTATAAAACTGATGTAAATCTTGTCCTAAGGCAGTATGAAGGCTGGTTTTGTCCGACGTGGCATGCTGACTTCGGTACGTGGCATTTAGACCGCTGAGTCAGCACGACGTGGCGCTTACGTGGACCTACCTTTCAGTTACACCAAAAAAATTTAAAAAAACGGTGGGGCCCACGTGGGCCCCACATGTCATTCTTACCCCTCCTCTTCTTCCTCCTCTCTCCCTAACTCCCTTCACCACGACGCTCTCGTCGTCGTCGCCGACATCGACGACGTCGGGGGCCACGCGCTGGCCGCCGCGCTCGGCCCGCACGTCTGCACCTACGTCCACTGCGACGTGTCCGAGGGAGGCCGTCGGCCACGTGCCGTGGCGACCACGCTGGACCAAGCATGGCCGCTGGATGTGCTCTGCAACAACGCCGGTGTCTTGGGCCGCTGACACGCGCCGCAAGAGCATCGTGTCCACAGACGCCGCCGAGTTCGCTCGCGTGCCGCGCGTCAACGCGGCTGGGCGCTGCCCTCGGCATGAGCGCGCGGCGCGCCGGGCGATCCTGAACTGGCCTGGGGAGCTCGCCGAAGATCATGTTGTCCGACACAAGGAAGCTCGCAAGGTTGGGGTGGTGAAGAGGCTCGAGGGGATCAAGTACTGGAGGTGGTTACGCGACACGTCGATGAAAGACAGCGACGTCGACGACGCGAGGTCGTCGGGGATCTCGCCGGACAGATCGTTGTCGACGAGCACGAGCCGGTGCAGCGGCGCGGCTTCCGAACCCAGCTGCGGCGGCGAGCTTCGGCCAGGGCGGCCGGAAGCGTGTTCACCGGCGCGATACCCGACGAGTTAGCGCAGCTGAGTCACCTCCGGCATCTCAACCTCATGTTCAACCACCTCGACGGCGTTGTGCCAGCGAGCATCGGAGACATGTCGAAGCTGGAGGTGCTCGAGCTCTAGAACAACTCCTTGACGGGGCACGTTGTCGGAGGGGTGAGAATGACATGTGGGGCCCACGTGGGCCCCACCATTTTTAATTTTTTTTGTAACTGACAGGTGGGTCCACAAAATTTATTATTTCTCTAAAATCAAATTGCCACGTAAGCGCCACGTCGTGCTGACTCAACGGTCTAAAATGCCACGTATCGAAGTCAACATGCCACGTCGGACAAAACCAGCATCCATACTGTTTTAGGACAAGATTCACATCGGTTTTGCAAGTTTAGGAACCCGTTGTATCTGGTATTATGGATGAAGGACGAAAATTATTGACATTTTAAAGGACCTCAAGTAGACTTATTCCGAGAAAATACACGTCTGTGGCTTCGTGGGCTGTGGCTCTACCATTGCAGCTACAGTGGCTTCAAAACGTGGTTTATTTTCCTGAACCCATTTCAGACCACGATGTATCGTGTGAGCTGTGGCATTACAGTGATTTTAGCCTATGTGGAGACTTGAGACCATAGTAATAGTGGTCTCCATTGTACGTGCCTTTATGAAGAGGTAGTTAGTAATCCTTTTACTTGGGTCTTACGACCAGCCAGGTGTGGGAGGGACGTACGGAACGGAAAACCAGAAGCAGTAATTTTGTTACTGTCGGTGTAATGAGCGGGACCTGGCCTGGTTGGTTTCATCGGAAGGGGTAGGGAGGACAAATTGGAAGGAGGGAGGAATTGGAAAAAGAAAAGGAGGAGACCGAGTGCGGCGCTCGAACTAGTATACCGAGCACTGCGCATGTATTAGCGCTACCGTCAATTTATTAGTTAATTATATTTGTCTAATTTATTTTTTTTATACGAGTTATATTTTAAGCTTATATTTTGTAGAGCCATACATGATACCATTTTCAAAACTTTAAAATAATTTCAAAATTTTTCATGAATATTTTCTTGAAATATAAAACCTCTTTGTTTAAATTAGTTTAAGTGCTTTCTACCTATGTAAACAGTGATTAAAAAATTTAAAAAATATTGAGAGATAAATTATAATGCATATAATAATTCAACTAAATTTCACTGTAAAATATGACCTATATAGAAAGAAAAAAAGATAAATATAGTTAAAGAGTAAAGTGAATCATTTTTAATAGTTCGGGGTGTAAAATGAGCCGAAAAATTGTTTACGGGATTAAGTACTCTAAAAAAATTGACAAAGTAAAATAGACTTTTTTTCCTTCGCATCTATTCTCCACAAATCTGTACGTATACTCGTATTCCACTCTCCCGTATTGCCGTAAATAGAAACTCACGGCCCATATCACAGCCGATGTCATCCTTCAAAGAACCAGTAATCGTGAACATGCAACGCATGTCATGACCAATTTAAATTCCGCAGAACACCTTGCCTCCATGTATCATTATATCAGTTGTTTCTAACAGGATATAACAAAACCGAGCGAAAAGAAGGTGAAAAGGAATTGCTTTCAGCAAATCGTTTGGTCATGGATTTTCAAACGATGTACTATATACGAATTATTTCTTGACAGGTGGATATTTCATCCTCCCCATGAAGAATCACCCGATAATTGACAGAATAACATTGATGGCAAAGTAAAATGAATGCAAGGATTATCTATATAACTTCTGGTGCAGTATTATGAGTCGGTGGAATGTGAGACCGGACTCGCATGCCAGTGACTGCACTAGCAGTTCACATATGTATATATGCATTGGACTAGAGTATTTTTGGATGGGACCAGGACCACCCCTGGATCCGCCTATGAAACTATACTTTCTACAGCGAACACAACTGAAAGTGTACTGTAGTTCTTAAGGAAGTCAAAAGCGTTCGTCTAACGTGCATTTGTTACAAATGGCATATTGACCTAACAGAAATGAACCACACGCCCACACGCAAGAATTACACAACAAAAAGCTTTTATCTGAAACAGCATTTCTATTTCACATCCGAATGGATAGTGCTTGGGCTGTCCACTTCCATGAATGAACATATGACATGGGAACTTGGGAAGAGAAAACATGAGCATCGGTTTAGGCTAATTCCCCTTCATAAATATTACATCATAAAATACACAGAGAGATATGGTACAAGAATCAGTCAAGCTCTGTAACAGATAATGCAGCTCAATTAGCAGTGAAAGAATCGAATCAGCTGGTTGGCTAAAATCACATTCCTACAACAAATCTGAAAGAAAAATAATACACGCAAAGTAGGAGATAAATATATACCCACAGGTAGTGGGATTCTTCAGCCAACGATGAACAATGAAAGAATATTATCTAAGCTCGACCATGTTCGTGTGACCTGCCAATCCGTCGTTGATCTGCAACAATCTCGGATTATAGTTTCGATACATCGCATGTACAAGGAGCCCGCGGGCCAACTCAAGGCTGAAGCATGGTCAGTGGAAGTGGCCGTTGCCGTTATGCTTGGCAGAGTCAACCAGTCCATATCCGTTGTGACCATTATGCCTAGTGGATTCAGAGAATCCATTTGTGCAGTGGCCATTCTGCTTGGGGGAGCCAGTTGATCCGTATGAGTGGTGTCCGTTCTGCTTCGTGGAGTCAGGTGACCCGTATCCGTAAGGGTTCTTGCTAGCCCAGTTCCATTGATCCCTACACATTTCATCGATGCCAAATTTCGCTCTGGGGAAAGACAATACCAGTTAGGTGGAAACCAAGAAAAAGGTTAATGTGATTATACGTTGATGTAAAACTTACT
This sequence comes from Oryza australiensis, assembly GCA_019925245.2. NCBI lineage: Eukaryota > Viridiplantae > Streptophyta > Magnoliopsida > Poales > Poaceae > Oryza > Oryza australiensis. The sequence continues at coordinate 4,887,993 of JAIFGZ020000436.1, forward strand.
TCCAATTGAGTTCCTTCTCTGCTTTAGCAGGTGATGAAAATAGAATCTCCGCATCACCAGGGCGTCTTGGGCCAATAATCAGAGGAATTTTCTAGCACAGCAATAAAAAAATAAGAACAAAGCAAATCCTGGCAAGGCGCGCAAGCTAAAGAAAGCATTTTATCTACAATAAATGCTAACAATCACCTAAGCGAAAAACTTAAGCCCAGGTACTATTCATACATAAAGTAAGGCATACTACTTAGCAGGGTTTGTGATACCGCGAAAACCGCCGCAGTTTTCGCGCGTATCGCAGGGGTGCGAAACAGCATCCCCGCGGTTTCGTTTGAATAATTTCGTGCGAATTCAAAAAAAATTGAAAAAAATCATTTTATCACAAAAATATATTTATCAGTAATTCACAAGAATAAATTTCTCTCTGTCCGCCGCGAAAACCGCGGTATGTTGCGCGGTTTTCTCGCGGTTTGAGCGAAAACCGCGGCATGAATTTGGTTCAAATTTAAATTTCGTCACTGTTCATTTCATCACGGTTTTCGCGCGGTTTGGGCGAAAACCGCGGCATGGCAAATCAATTCAAATTCAAATCCATTTACTGTTCATTTCTCCGCGGTTTTCGCTACCGCTGGGGGGCGGCACGGCACGGCAAAATGAAATGGGAAACCCTGCTACTTAGTACTACCATGACAGAAAAGTACTGTGCCTTAAAATACACCTAGCTAGTGGAAAAAGATAATTTCCCATATTATACATCAATCTAGCATACCTTCCCAGAAGCCTTCTCAAATGCTTTGACTATCTCCAGCACAGAAGTACCTTTACCAGTTCCAAGGTTGTATGCTTCACACCCTGGAAGTACAATAAAGTTCAAACCATGATTCAAATACAAATAAATAATAAAGTCCAACCCCTCTAATTCCATGTTGCCCAAGAGATATCCTTGTTTGCGTGGGGTTCTAAGATCAAATATAAGCTACATGAAATGGGAAGTATTGCTACACATTATAAACCTAGTTATCAAGATATAATTTTTCTTATGCAAGTTCATTTACAACAAGGGTTTTGTGCTCGACCAACTAAAATTTAATGTCCTAGAAAAACATGCAATAAACATAAAAGCAGCTAGTTACTGCATCTGAAAAGAGGTAAAAACACTAGCAAATAAATATTCAAAAATCATCAGAGGCCAGAGCCTAACCTATGCTGGAGCTCTCAAAGAGTTTCTGCAATGCCGCAATATGTCCATCAGCGAGGTCAACCACATGGATGTAATCTCGGACCTGTAAATAATGAAAGTGTCATTGAACATTGAAAAGATGCCGTAATACATACGAATCACTGTTATCACAAACAGTCCAAATATCAGAGACTATAACTTAATATCAAAATCTAAAAAGAGGTTATAACTACAACTATCAGATGAATAAATATGTTTTGAAAAACATGAAGCAGCATTGACATAAGTAAATGCGCATTATACTGTCCATTGCAAGTATTTGCTCCAATAGTTCAATGAGATGCCCTAAATGGAGAAAACTTCTTATGTATACATTGTTTCAGAATTCAAGTAACCTGACACGGTACAACAAACACACGTATCCATAGAAGCATCGCAGCTTCAAAAAGGTTCCTAGATATGTGGGGCCAGAGAGTTGACTAGTTGCATGAACATACTTGGTAAAGTACTGAATGGGCACACACCTTTGGTGAAAAATATTATGATTCTATTAATTTGTTATCTTTCTTTGTTTCTTAGGAAATACTACATTCTCACAGACACTGGATACAGTCTTATTAGATATCCTAAATGAACAGCAGTTCCAAGCAGCAGCTACAATCAGTAACTATTTTGCAAATTTTCAAGTCTCCTCCCTCAAGGACATATCCTGAAGGAGAATAAAGCTAATTGTAGGATGCACACTCGTAAAATTACAGCTATAACAAGATATTAACAAGTAAAGATTAGAATCAGAATCTTAAAAGGTACTAACATGGATTAATCAAATTGAAACAGACCCAAATAATGACAAATTGAATATACATGTGAAAAGCATTACCCCGGTACCATCTCTGGTTGCATAATCATTTCCTAGTATTGTCAGAGCTGGCCTCCTGCCAACAGCAACTTGCTGAACATAAGGCATAAGATTGTTGGGAATGCCACATGGATCTTCCCCAAGGTATCCGCTAGGATGAGCCCCAACTGGATTGAAGTACCTAAGTAGAATAATCTTCCATTCGGGATCTGTACGGTAGATATCACGGCAAATATCTTCAACAACAAGCTGCAGTCCATTTTTACATTTGTAGTCAATTTGGAGAACTGATGAATGGTAGAAGATCCACTCATTAAAAGAAAAGTGAAGGACCACAGACCTTTGTTTTGCCATATGGATTGTTTGGAGTGAGAGGAAACTCTTCTGTGCAGGGTGAGTTCTTCGGTGATCCATAAACTGCAGCTGATGATGAGAACACCAACTACAACATTTAAACATACCAAAAAAAAGGAGGAACAGCATGTCAATGCCAGAATATAAAGCTAACCAGTGAAATAAAAATATTAAAATATCAAAATCCAACCTATTTGTTGTAAGTACAGTCCACGGAGCCTGATGTTACTATGTGTATCGAAGTGCAAAGGATAAATACCTTCTTACATCCATGGGCAGACATAACTTCCAGAAGATTTACTGTTCCATTAACATTGTTGTCGTAATAAAGCAATGGCTTCTGTACGCTTTCGCCCACAGCTTTTAGTCCAGCAAAGTGAACTACAGCATCAAATCTGAAAAACAAAGAAGCTAACAATAAAGAACAAGTAATGATGCTGGGCATGCCTCTGCATGCAAGGAAACAGAAAAGCATCCAGATAAAGTAAAGATACCATAACTAAAAGACCGATATGATTTACCTTGTTGAAGCAAAAACCTTTTCCAGTGCTCCCTTGTCACGGAGGTCAACCTGCAAAAGCAGTAGTAATGTTGGTAAGTTGCATCCATGTCCATGAATTTTTTAGATAGCTTTTCAGAATGAGACTAAGGCTGTGTTTGTTAGCTAAGGTTGGAACCTTCCCTCCCGACACGTAAAGTGCAGCAGCCCATTAATTAAGTATTAGCTAAAATAACTTTAAAAATAGATTAATATGATTTTTTAAAGCAATTTTTCTTATAGATTTTTTTTTAAAAAGCCATATTTAGCAGTTTAGGAAGCGTACGTGCGAAAAACAAGGGAATAGAAGTTGGGAAAGGGGAGTAAAGAACACACCCTAAAAGGGGAAGAAAAAAATATAATGCCTTCGACAGTAAACAATTTTAAAATTGCAGCACACGATCACATAATGAGAATCAAAATTCATGAAGCCATATCTAATCGTGTAGGAAAAAGAAAGCAAGATCACAGAACGATAGAAGCTGCTTTCACGAAATCATCATACCAAGGAGTTGAAATACTAAACAATCACAACTACATCAGACAATTGCTCATTATCAAGTTAAGTTGATAAGAACAGTGCAGATTTTCTGACTAGTACGGTGTACTTCACTCTAAACACACTTCCTGACACACGACTAGGAACAAGGCATAGGAGCTATGCCACCAAAGAGACCATTAGCATTTCTCTGAATGCAAAGGTACGTGACTTGCTCCTCCAAGAAATTCCTCTGCCAAATTTAAATGATTTTTTCAGGCCTATGATGGAATCCATTTGTGTAAACCGCAATGCAGACTATAGTAACAGAAAATTATAAGGTTATGTCTGGCAGGTTCAAAGAGAAATCTACAAGTTAACTTGTCAATAGATGCACACAAGGCAATGAATGACCAAATAGCAGAATTCCAATTGTCTAATCCATTTCAACACAAATAACAACAGATGTGCCCCTAGAACAAACTTAAGCAAATTTCACCAAGAGATACAGATACAGTCAGACATCACAGGACAGCAGGGTGCTAAATATTGGCCCACTTCAGTGGCAACCAAAAGAAAACCCTGCGAATCTTAAAGCAAAAGCACATAATGCTAATGATAAGCAAATATGTACCAATAGTACTGATCTTGATTTCAAAAATTATTGTTCCCGGTTTCGGAACATGTTTTAATGTTCAACAAGAAAAGGGTTTATAGTTTAGAACCTGATATTATGAGTTCAACCAAAAAAAGGCTTCTAGTTCAGAACATCATTCTATGGAATCAAATAAAAAGAAGTTTACGTTATAATGGTCTCAAATGGGATGATGGATCCTACAATCTCAGTTTATGGATCTTCCTTCTGTACAGTTTGACTAACAATAATACCTATTGGGACATACAGAATTCTCTAACCAGTATCAATCAGTACTTCTTGGCCCTGTTCTTTTCAAGGAATGGATATAGAAGCTGCTCTTTTATCAACATGATATCCATTAGCTTCTGGGCAAAAAACATCAAAGCCCACTTAACAGGAGAAAGGCTGGATCATAAGAGCAAGCATAGTTTACTGGGCAAAGTAGTCATCTCGTTTTCCCCTCCTTTTTTGGTATAATGTTACAAGCATTTCATCGGAATATACTCCCTCCATTCCTAATTGATCATCATATAATTTTTTTGAGGATATTCCCAAATGATCATCATATTTGTGTTCATTCACTAAGTCTATTCGTTATTTGTGCATTGGAGTAAATGCACATTGATGCATGCATCACACAAGTATTTACGACCAACATGCAATGTTTTGATTTGCTATTGGCTAGAAAATAGTAGGGATGGTGCATGCATCGAGTTTGTTGCCGGAGTAAATGTAGCATGAGAGGGTTATTAGTTTTTCTTAGTCTTGGTGCATCCATGTAATATGATAATCAATTAGGAATAGAGGGAGTATCACTGATAAGTGATCACACATCAAATCCAAGCTAACTACCATAGTACTATCAGTACAGAGTTGCCCTATGAGCTTTAAAAATTAGTTAAAAAAAGGAAGGTACTTTTCAAATGCTAGCTGTGACGGTGTTTAAATTAGCCAACCACTCTCATTGTAATAATTAGGACAGCATATCAATCAGAGCTACCAAATGAATGCCAATTGTGCAAAGTTGGCAGTGCCAACAAGGAAGAGTTAAACAAATCAGCTGGGGAAGACAATGTCACATGCAAACAATCCCAAATTGACAGCTGCAAAGCAATAACAAACCCATTCCCTACAATTAAAAGTAGACTTTGGCAGTTGTAGCTAACTGCCTACATGCCAGGATTATTGTGCATACCACACAAACACTCTTGGTTAAACAATTACAGTCAAAATGACCAGTAATTCCCCCATTGAGAAGTACCATCAAGACATCAAATAGTAGTTCCCACAAGAGTAACAAGTCCATTTTTTTAGATAAGGGAAGTGACGAACTCCTGGTCTCACAGCCAGAATAACAAATCTGTACTACATAATTCTTAACGCCAATGGGTTACTAAATTTTTTCTGATACCGGTGATGTATTAAATCCCCAACAGCCAATCTCCCCGACAATTTGGCAGTCTGCCACACGAATTAGAAGACAGGTTTCGAATCAAAACCAAAATATGCTGGCATTCTTCTTCCCTCTAATCAAGTAGAATGAACAAAGGTGTCCTAAATTCTAGCAAGAAAAGGGGAAAACAACCTTAACATCTACACCAAATGAAACGTTGAAACACCAGCTATCCACGCAATGGCCATTTTTTTTCCATTGCCATGAATTGTGACAACTTCGCCATTTATCAAAACTAACACCATAGTTAAATACTAACTTAATAATACTAGAATGCAAGATGGAAACATAAAAAAATATACCGAGTAGAAATCGCAAATGAGGCACAGCCAGACGTTTACCAATTAGCAGTCGAGCAATTTGAAGACAAAACCACTTAGGTTGTCATCTAAATCAAGGAATCAATGCAGCAAAAAATAATGGAAAAAACTCAAACGTTCTGAAGTTCTTTGCGGAAACTGTAGCACGCAGGACTCTGTAGAGATCTAGCCGCACTAAAAAAAGTTGAAAAAAATTGAGGCATTGCACACACCCACCCACACACACACACAGAAAGAGAGAGAGAGAGAGAGAGAGAGAGAGAGAGAGATCCAACGAGGAGGCGATGGGCAGGGAGGGGAGGCAGCATTTGCGGGGCGGCCACTCCAGTAACTGACCTTGTGGAAGGCGAGGTTCCGCGAGTGGTCCCCGGCGAGCGCGGCGACGCGGCGGACGGCGAGCTCGGAGGAGTTGTTGAGGTTGTCGACGACGACGGCGCGGAAGCCGGCGAGCAGAAGCTGCAGCACGGCGTGGCTGCCGATGTACCCAGCCCCGCCGGTCACCAGCACCGTCCTCACCCCGGCCGCCCCCGCCCCCGGCACCGTCTTCTCCACTGCCATCTCTCCCTCCCTCTCTCTCTCTCTAACCTCCCTCCCCTTCCTCTCTCGCTCGCGCGCTCCCCTCCCGAGGCCAGCACCACCCGCGAGAGCGCGCGGATCTGGGTGCTCCGAGGAGGCTGCGGAGGAGGAGGAGGAGGAGGAGGAGGAGGAGGGCTGGAAGCTTCGGAATGGGGGGAGGAGAAGAGTAGAAAGAAGGGAAGAGGAGGTGGGAGGGTTATGAGCTGTGCCGTGCTACTGCTAGCGCGGCGGTGTGGGTGGGGGCCCACCGGGCAGCGGCTCCGGTGGAGGCTTTGTCGGTTCGTGGGTTCGTGGCGGGGAACCAACCACGCGCGGGTCGCTCGGCTGGACCTGGACCGGCGCCGTCGCGGTTGGTTTTTTTTGTGCTTTGCCTTAGCTACGCCCTGCTGCTACTATGCTATGCTTTGCTTTGCTTGGGGGTTGGGGTTCGGTTCGGATCCTTGGGCCTCGGCCGCTAGCGCAGCTGGTTCGTTGCTGTACGTGCCAGCCACTCTGAGGTGGGTGCCGCCAAGCGAAATCATTATCTGTGCATACGGAGGTTTGTCCCCAGGACACTTTCTCTCACCCAAAATAAACAAATTTAATATAAAATGACATACTAGTATTATATTATTTATATTCGTAATACATATTACATTTTCTAATGATCCAAAATAAACAAATTTAAAAGATTTGTAGCACTAGAATACGTTATATTTCATATTAGTTTTTATTTTGAAAAAACAAAGCTGATTCAATTTATACTACTAGCTCTGATTTTCGATCGTTAAATCTATTTATAGTTTTTACATTTCTTGAATTATACTACATTTACATCTATTAAATTTAAATTAAATTTAAGATGTAAGATATATGTAGTTTTCATCGGAAAAATAAGACGTGCTTTCTTAATCTAAAATATAGCTACTGTTAAATATGAATTTGCACACAGATTAACAGAGATGTTTGTGACACCAAAGTTGCATATTTACAAGTAAATGTAACCATTATACAAATAAATTATAAATTTAGAAAGCTTATTTTAAAATTATATAAAAAGTCAGACATGGTACATAGTATGTATCACCATTAGTTCGTATTAGTAATTTCTATGTGATAGATCATAAGATATATATAATTTGAGTTCGTCTATAACTTAATTTTATGTACAATTTAAAATAAAAAATGAGGTGCACGGGTGGTAAACAACAAAAAAAAATTGCTATTACATAAGAAAAATATGACAGATATTAATTATGTCATGAGCTTGTACCGCATACAATTTATAGGCTATGTGAGGTACACGTAAAACGTAAAACAGTTCATCCTCATGAAAAACCGGCGATATTCCAGATGTAACAAGCAACCTCATCCTCAATCTATCCAACCAGATTACCAGAGTAGCTAGCAAAGACCAAGACAAGCATGCATATTATGACCTGTGCTCCCGGCCGGCACCCACCACCACCACCCACTCATTCCTCCCCCTGTGTGCAAACATTTTTGTTGCTACTACCCACATGGTGGGGGCAAAATGGACCCAATGATGGACCTCAATGCATGGGAAAGGTTGGCAGTTCAGTGTCCCCCCCACAACTTCAATTCAGTTCCTATGGTTTTCATTGCATTAGCATGCAGGCAGGCAGGCAGGCATGTATGGATGCTTGCTTGCATGAATGGTTTTCATTGCACATAGAATATCCAGCAGAATATTTTTCCAAAGTTTCCTATTAAGAAAGTAGTCAAGCACTCATGCATGTATATCAGAGGTGTCTACCAACACATGATGTGTGAGGCTTTAGCTGGATTTGGGAGTTGGCAGACTGTCAGCCCTCACCACCCTTGTCTGAACTCATGAATATTGCAAATTAAGAAGGCCTCCTGACTGTTTCCTCTCCTGCTTTCTTTCTTTCTTTCTTTCTTTCTTTTTTGTGGCCGTTAAGCATGGACAGATTCCGGCCACAGGCAGTAGGAGTAGGACACATGGAGGGTTTGGGTTTTGTTTAATGTATGATAGCTATTGCACTTGTTTTATTATGCGTTGATTTAGGACTTCCTTGCATGTAGTGCATTCGCATATTCTGCAGGCTCGAGCTATAAAATATATCTCTAGTGGTTTTCAGAACAGACGTGTGCAGACACAGGAGACCTGTTCACATGCTGCTCTTCAATTTCCTCAAATTTCATTTTCTTTTGTGGAAAACCGACTTCAGCTAAGGATGTTTAAAAATATATGCACTGTTAGAACGAACTTTAATTTGGAATTGAGATCCCTGCAGTGGATATTCAGCTTTAGCATTTCCGAGAGCCACCAATAGATAGAAAAGAGATCCCTAGCTAGATCTTTAATTTTCAAGTAGTACTGTTCACTAAACAATCCCGGTCGTTGAAATCATTCTAGCCGTTATTGTTTAGAACTACTGTAGAGAAAATATAGGAGTACCGTTGAGTTGATTGCCTCAATCTAATGATGAAAGAGGTGCTTAGTAGCTGCCCACGTTGAGCCCTGACATGGACACAAGGATTGTGACTTACTTTCCTCTCTATCTTTGAGTCATTAATATTTGAGTCCGCTAAATAAAGGACCTGTATATCAATGATCCACGTTAAAAAAAATAAATCAGAGGATCTTAATTCCTTAGAGAAACGCACGGATCCTAATCTAACTTCAGACCATGTCTGAAATAGGCGTAGTTCTCTTAGATTATTATATACTGCCTTGTGCATGTCAACTAACAAATATGTTAATAATTTTTTTATCACACTGCTAATCACAAGGAAAAACCTAATGCTTTGCGGTGATACGGAGTCGCCAACCACCTCAATCTAGACAAAGCTAAACCAAGTGGTTTTATAAGTTAAACCAACTAGCAGAGCCAATTTAGATGAAATAGGGATAAACACCCGTCTCATGGGCAGAAGAAGAGGTTTTCGGGACAAACCTACAAAAAGATTCACACTCTCATGGCGAGGACGGACGGCTTTCAGCGCAAACTAATGAAGATGGACAAAAACTAGGCTAGAACTAGACAAAAAGTAGATGCAATATTGAAAAAACGATTTAATTGGCTAATTGTGTTGGAAGTAGATTGTGTGCTACATTGAACCGGCTATAGCCCCTATAAAGGAGTTGGTCTTGCCTCCTACAGGGCATTTTTCACGTCTTACTCAGGATAGGGACCAATTAGAACTCAAAAAACCTTAGACAAAGCAAGAAAACCTGAGACCCGACAAAATTCAACTCAGAGTCAAACTCAGCCGATCTGACTGGCCTTGTGAAGGAAACTTGGTCCTTCTCAAATTCGACAATGTTTTCCTAGTTCATGCCCAGGTGCCAAATTTGGGTGTTAACACATGCCCCCTGCTTTTTTGGCTATATTTGAGAGCTGAAAAGCATAGAACACATGGTCTTAGGGTGATAACCTAATTACCAATCATATCACCTTCTAAGCATCTTGCCAGACACTTAGAGAGTATTTATTCAAATATTTCCCATTGATCATTCTTTGAAACCATTCTCTTTGTAAAGTCTCAAAAAAAATATACATTCCCTCGAGCGATTTCACATATCCAATAAGAACCTTTCCAACTAGGTGACTACTTACCGAAATTCTTAGATCTTGAACTCAAAGGCAAAACCAGTTTCCATACTAGATCTTTCACTTGAAATGATTTCGCTCTCACTCTTTTATTATAGGGTTTGGCTACTCTCTTTTTCTCTTTTTCTATCTCCTCAAGTCTTTAAATGCTTATCGGTCACATCATCGAGATTATCTCTCATCAATGTCTTATACTCCTCAACCTATAAATCATCTTGCTTGATATATCTGACAGAGCCAAGATTCACCTCTACCTAGTGAGGACATCAACGCGATCGATACATCCATGTCTACATAACAACAACAGATTTTTGGTCTGATTACTCGCGCTCGTGCACGCTAAATAAACTATCAGGTGAGTTCACTCTTATCTTCTTATCCATCTTACTTAGACCATGGAAATGTTTGCACTCTTGTTTTGGTTAGGAACGATAGACATGACCCAAAAGGAAACAAATTCGCGCGGCTGATTTCGGACTGCAGGATAGAGCCAACGTGTGACGGACACTGCGACTTCATGCAGACTCTGTTTGAGGCGTGCAAGTACTTCATGAAAAGATTATCAAGTATACTTTCAAATGGATCCGACCTCACATCCATATATATTCCAAGTCAACCACAGTTTTTAATTTAATGCAGATACTTTTTCTTCCCATGGTGCTACGACATCTTAGTTTTGACCCATTGGGTCGTGTTTCATATTGAGTCCACTATGGACGCGTCGTACGGTTGGAGCATGACCCTAGCACCCCCTATGGTCATCCTTTCACATATTTATACCCCTTGGCCACCGCCAAGAACAATTGGGTGTTGTTTACATCAAAGTTTAGTGTCCCTACTTTGTCGTGTAATCCCGTGATCGGTTAGATCGCCAGTTTTCTCGTTTCAGAACTCTACCTTGATGCTCTTGTTGATTTAATCCTACATATATATTTCACAATTTGAGTTGCTTATTCATATTTTTCTTGCTACTTCTTGATTGCTTGCAAGAGCAAACACCCTAGTGGTTGGGCTAACCGTGCATCCGTCGAGATTCGCGGCTACCTGTGGAGTTGGTGTAACAATTGCCTAGGCACAATGTCCTTGGACAGTTGTAGTCGGATCGCCAACGTCACTCCATCTGATAGATTTATCCTCTCATCGAAAAATCAGGACACCCTCGCACACATCAGGTGGTATCTGAGCTTTCGTTGCTCGATGAGAGATTTCTTGTTTCGTGATTTTCTTATACCTACAGTACAGAAAAAGCCAAAAAAAATTAGTAGATTAGTTTTCCATAATCCTATAAACCTTTGAGCCTTTTTACTAGTTAATGCTTAGTCTTACCTTGTTGAGTTTTATATTACATCATTGTGTCGAGTTGCTGGTCTTAGTGTCTTGTCGTTTGGAGTTTCGAGTTCTTGCCATGCTCATCGCCATCATCATCACCATCTTTGTCGTTGTCACCACTTTTGTCGCCCTCACCACCATTGCTGCCATCCACCAAATCCCTTTATGTTTGTGTCAGATCTGTTCCTTCCTTGAATCCGATTGCCTTTGCATATGCTGCCACTAGAAAAGAAATAAAAAAACTAACTCGAGTGTCCTTCCATAAACAACCATAACTTTCTCATATGGACTCAGAATCAGGCATATAATATATCCATGGACATCCGGGTTCAACGAAATCAGAATCACCAAATTCTGCTTGCAAGATTGTGTTTTTGAGGCAAGAAACTTCGGGACCCCTTTGGATAGAACTTTGAAAAATTCTACGGCTCACAATTTTTGTCCGTTCGAGCTAAAATTTTATGTGGTTGTTTCCTGTGCGCTCCTAGGTGTGAAAAAATATAAAAAATAAAATAATAAAAAGTTTTCATCTCTCTCCTAGGCACTAGAGAGAGAGAAAGAAAAAAAGTTGATTTATGAGGCCTCGATATATATATATATGTATATATATTGTATTCGTTACCTCCTATCATTGATCATTGTTGCTGGTTTGTGTATTGTGGTGTCCTTTGTGGTTAGGCTCGCGTCTATATTACATCTAGACTAGGATCAGCACGGTACCAATCTTGAACGATTATTCAATTTGTTTTTGACTAATGTGGTTTCTAGTTTTTCTTTGTCTCAATAGCAGCCCACCTATAGCTCCACCGGTTCGACTAATACTTGACAGAGATTAAGTGACCAATGCATCGATACACCTTTCTCCAGGGTTTTTCCAGTCCGACGTTGTCGTCACCTCCTATTTAGCGTAGTGAGAATTGGTAATAACTTGTTGAACAGGTTGAGAGTGAGTGACTTGATAGAACTACTTCCAAGTATTTGTCTTTGTCTGTTTCTTTTCTTTCTAACCATGTGAGGTGAAGAGCCTTCCAATTAGGGTGTTCCCCATTCACCCTGAACAAGAGGAATCATTCAATATTTTGACAGGTTAGTGAGGGAGCGCACCAAAGGGCTCGAGGAGGATGTTCTCGTCACCAATGACTGGCTTGGTCATGTGGAGCATACATAGATTGAGACCAACACCAAGCTCACAACCTTGGAGGCTTCCATGGGCACCGTGAACACCGTCCTTGCTGATATTGCGGGGCACCTTGATGAGCTCGCCTGAGCACCCCGCAATGGCAGTGAGATGGGTGAGCATGACTACATTGGTGATTCTGAGGATGATCCAGAACAGCGACGGCTTCGCTTCAACAGTCATGGTATGGCTCCTCGCCGGCCACGCTGTCAGGGGCTTGCTAATGACGATTAATTTGGTAAGATTAAATTCACTAAGCCTGCTTTTGATAGTAATTATGATCTTCATGCTTATCTTTCATGGGAGTTAGCAGTAGATCAAAAGTTTGCTTGCCATGATGTTCCTGAGGATAAGAGGGTTAGGGATGCCACTAGTCAGTTTAGTGATTTTGCTTCTGTTTGGTGGAGTGAATACCGTCGTACTCATATTAATGCTTTGCACCTAATTGGGATGATTTGAAACGAATTATGCATGCTAGATTGTACCTTCATATTATGCACGTGACATGTTAAATAAGCTGCAACAATTGAAACAGGATGGTAAGAGTGTAGAAGAATATTATCAAGCGATGCAAATGGGCATGTTGCGTTGTGGCTTAGTAGAGGATGAGGAGGATGCCACGGCTTGATTTTTTGGGGGTTTAGACCGAGTAATTTATGATATTCTTAGTTAAAAAGAGTATAATAATATGACTCGGTTATTTTACTATGCTTGCAAAGCTGAAAGATAAGTGTTGGGGTGACGTGCGTGCATAATTCATCTTGTGGGCCGATTGATGAGTTCCACAAACCCCCTTATGAACTTCTCCCATTGCAACCTTGGATTGATCACCATCTAAACACTTCAACAGCATCCCATCTATTTTTCGACGATGTAACTCATCATCAAGCATGGTGTACTTAAAAGCTTGCCGCCAAATTCTCCGATCAACCCTAGTACTAGGATCTTTCAAATAATCTATTAAGAGAACTGTCCAATCCTCTTTTGATTCCTGGGCACAAACGTCGAATTTACAATTTGTTGGCCTTCAAATTGCTTGCAAACTCGTCCCTCCCAGCTCCCTGCGAGCATCCGATCAGACCTGCCATACCAGGTCGGTCAAACCGACTACGGTCTCTGGTCAGTCCGGCTGCACCAGGCTGGTCAGACCGCCGGTCATCTCCAGTCAGACCGGTCTCTATGCGCCAGTCAGACTGCCCCAAGTCTGGAACTTCCCCAATTTTGCCCAAACTTTTGAATCCAAGCATCGGTTTTCCTATAATCATAATACTCCTCTTTTAACATGATAACCAAATGCTTGTTGAGCCAAATCATTTGTCCTAGAGTTTTCCTCCCTAGCAACATGTCTAATAACAAAATCATCAAAATTGACGATAATGTCTAAACATTGATCAAGATATCTATTTAGTGACTGTTGACGGTCCTTAACTGCCAAAATCCAACCGTCAAATCATGCATAAGCTGAACAAACAATGCACATCAACATAGCGGTAGGGTTATTTACTAACTCTTTCCACGAGTGTTGGTGTTTATTTGTATGCAGGTGAATAACACATCGAAATGAAGTGAAAGTACGCTTTCGTGACAAAGAAATACAATTCCGACCAATCGACGCTCTGTAGGAATACGCGTAGGCTACGATAGCATAAAATCAAAATTTTCTACCGTGCACTCTAGGAAAACATGCGAGTAACAGACTATAGATTATTACCAATTGACGCGCAGGGCAGTGAAATATTACGTGGGAGAAGTCGGTCCAATGTATGCGCGTCGGGGAGGTTGCGGAAGTAGCTGATCACCACGATCTGATCGCCCGACCGCCGATTCGTCTCGCCGATCTACACCGCAACGTAGTAGTGTCTCTACCGGTATCCACACATCCAAGGGTGGAACGCGCGATCGTCTATGTGCTATCACTCAGCGTGCGGCTAGGGTTTAGCTCGGAAGTGGTGGCTAGGGTTCGCTCGTGGCAGATCTCAACTCGCGTCTAACGTGAATTGCTTTCTAACGACCTCCACCCCTTGCCTCTCTATTTATAGAGTTAGCCGACTGGGCCTAGAGGGCCTATAGGTACTCTACCTCTAATTGGATTCTCATCCGAACTGAGCCCTATCCGAATCCAACTCAAATACTTGTTCCAACCGATTAAGTGTGCGACCCTGTAGGTTAATGTATACTTGGTTATGATCTGAGAACACTTCTCGGTCGACATGTCAACAGCGGCCCATAGGAGAGTGTATTGACACCAAAGTATATATAAAGATCATATCGGCTGAACCTGTAATGTGTGCACAAATCTCTTTGCCTCACGATATCAATTAAGCTATAGGTAAGACACATGCCATCCTATCAATAGCTTAATCATTCACTTGATCTCGTATTGGATTATATATCTGTTGATTGACTCCTCAATCAACTCGGCATGGCCATGCATTTCCACAATCCATTACATCGATGGCCCAGAGATATCTCTCCCATAGGAGGGGCAAATTCCATCTTGATCATTCACATCCCACTACATGTTTCATAGCAAACCCGAAGACTACTTTTATAACTACCCAGTTATGGTGTAGCATTTAGTAGTCCCTAAATAAGTCATTACACATGTTGGTGTTAACGACCAAATTTGGTAAGCAAATTATCAGGTTTGGATCTAAGGCTGAAGTTGATTTGGAGAGAATTGGGTTCTTCGGAAGACACAGTGTGCGCCAAGTGCAGACCGAATTGGCTGAGGAGTTCGTCGGCTGGTAATCAAATCGGCTAAGGTGACTGTAGGCCGATACCGAATCGGACAAGGATAGCCGATGCAGCCGATTCTGGTAAGGATAGCTGGTATGGCCGATCTCGGGGAAAAGACGTTGGAATTCTCTTCGGATTCAGTTAAAGTGCTTCATGGGGATTGTCATACATGGATAGAGTCCAGGAAAGACAATTGTATCTGTTAATTAAGATATCTTAAATAGTTTTCTTATAGATAATGTTGGTGAGAGTTTGTTTTAGGCATATATCTGTAATTCAAATTGTAATAGAGATAGGAATCGTGTCCACCACGGACTTATCTTGTATCTGGGTATAAGTATGACCTAGGACCATGTAAATAAAAAACAATCAAGTTCAATACTATCTCACCGCATCGCCACCCTTTTCTTTTAATAGTTTCGACGAGTTCTTGCTTCTAGTTGGGCCACATCGAATCCGATCTCCGACGAAAAGGTAAAAGCTTGTTATGACGGCTTGCGCTCTCGGGATTAGTGCTTCCATCATTATGATACTCTCATCCTGTTTGTGCAAATCGTCGAGTTATCATATATGCCATATAACCTAAATCGATAGTGCGATCTAACTCTAATTGGCTAATCTGTTAATAGATAACAGCCGATAGGGTTAGATCTCATCGTCGATTTAGATTATATGGTATATCCACCATCTCGAAAAGTTTTCATAAGATTTGTTTAGATCTTATGCTTCTTCTTACGCTTAATGCTGCATCGGTTAAGTTCGACCTATTAAGTAATACCTAGAATTATAATCTCTATCTTATCTCATGATTACTACTAGAGATAGTATCGGGGTTTCAACCAATTTATCTGTTTTAACTGTCTTGTATATTTTATATTTACTTGATATGTTAAAGCTGTCCTTTATATTAAGATTTCACTGCAAATAAACATATTAAGCTTGCGATCGATCTATTAGGTTATCGTAACACCCGATCGATTCATGTTTAACATATTTAGTCTACAATGATATCTTAGTATAAAGTGGTATCGGAGTACTAGCCGATACATGTTAGATCTATGACATCGGCTATGCTATAAATACATATAATCTGCATATTAATGTATTTTTGGACTTAAGTGATTTATACTATCTCGGTACGCTACCGATCTATCCCAATCACTTAGTCTAAATGTATCTTGATATTTAGATTATGTGTTATGAATATCTATAGCCGATCGATTAGGTTTAATTTCCCTGGCCGATTCAGTGCATACCGCATCGGCTCAACACCGAACGATACGTCATCGACCACCAGCCAATCGGCTATCGTTTACAGACTAATACTTGCTTTCTTTCTTTGTTTCTTGTTGGTTGCAGGATCAAACAAACTGGCACACCTACGAACCTAAGAAGCAGTATTTTGGACCTGCACTAGAGTAAAGAAAACCTCTCAGGCCAATGAGCGGTTTTCCAAGTCAACGCGCCTTCGGTACGATTTGGGATCAATGGTTGGAATCCATGATGATTTGAGGTCTAAGGACTTTGCACCAACACTACTTGAGACCAACTAATGGTATATTAAATCCCTGTAGTGTCTTAAGGTGGGTCTATCTCACAACATGTTCTCTAACATGTGTTCACGTTATTGATTTGGTATCTTCATACCATGATCTATGAGACATAATCATCAATCAATACACGTGTTGATCTTAGAATCATATTCATTCTATACATATGATATATGATCGGATCATTTAGAAATAGATTAATATCACATAAAGAATATCATGAATAAGTCACATACTTATTGATCAATACAAGTTGTCTATTTCATGGAACAGAATAACACTTAATTTATTAATACATATACATTGACTGCGATATCCAATATATTCATGTTGCCTCTAGGACATATCACTAACAATCTCCCACTTGCACTAGACTCAATCATGTAAGTATCTAATACACATTGCTCTGTTTGTGCCTCATGCTTAGGCTGAGGGAGTGGCTTTGTCAACGGATTATCAATATTTATATCTGTGTGCACTTTGCATATCTTCACATCACCTCTGTCCATTATCTCGCGGTTGAGATGGTATCGTCAAAGAATGTCTACCTCTTCTAGTGGATCGGTCAATGTAAAACCTTGACCCAACTTCTCTACTTCATCAAAGTCTTCATAGTCTCACCAATATCTTTTTTTAGACCGATATTCTTGCACCCTCCTTTGCAACCACTCTAAATTGACGTCTTTACTCATAGCACATAGTTACACTGCCTAGCCATGCTAAATTAGTTGGCTTTATAGAGAGAGGTACAAAGCCCTCTTTAGAGGCACCAATGAAGTCATAATTAGAAAGATCTAAACCCGACAAGCGTTGATTATTGCCATGTTGCCATTCAATTAACACATTGGCCATTGCAACCTCGACCGATGTATCCGCTTGAACAATCTCAAACTCATCGTGGTCCCATTGAATCAAACATTGGTGCAAGGTAGAAAGAACACAACAATTGGCATGGATCCAACAATGGCCTAGAGTAATGCTATAGTTACCTTGCACATCAACGATAAAAAAAGTAGTTGGGAGCGTCTTGTTCCCAACGGTAAGCTCCATAGAAAAGATCCGTCTCGCCTCCGTTGATTCACCATTGAAGCCGTTGAGCATCATGTTAGTCTTCTTCAACTCGTCATCTCCATGCTCCAACTTCTTAAACAGTGAATATGACATCAAATTCATGGTGACACCTCCATCCGCCAACATTCTAGAGATCAGCTTCCCATCAATGTGCCCCTTGAGAAATCAGCCCCGTGAAGGGAACTCGGTCCTTTCCAAATTCAGCAATGTTTTTCTACTTCATGCCTATGTGTCAAATTTGGGTGTTAGCAAAATGTTAAAAAAGTCCAGAAAAAGTTGTACAATAGTGTTACACTAATGTGTAAAGTCTAAACTTAAATTTATTGTATTTTAGCCTTCTAATAGCTTTAAGACTATAAATCTGTCAGAATTTTTTTTCTTGCTCTCTATATATGATAAATTTGAAGATGAGATACATGTACGTAGATATAATACTATTGAAAGTGCATATATAATTTTTTATTTTTTTAGAATTTTCGATGATATTTATTAGTTGTACATGCGAAAAAGACTTGTGCATAGAATATGTTCTCTCCATTTGGCATGCCTCTCTTTGGCCCAGCCACAAGGGTAGTCAGATGCTAGCATTAGCCGACTGCCTCCTCTCGCTGCTAAGCAATACCCACACGCTACAGTAGCTATTTAACCTTCAAACGATAATCTCGTGCCTATACGAGGCCGGAGCCGATCCCCCATCAAATCCGGTCAAATCTTTCTCGATCTTCCAAAATTGATTAAGGACTTTTGATTCACTCATTATACTTTTTCCGTTTCCCCCAAAATCAGAGCAAATCCGTATCCAAATTATCACAGCCTAATTTTGCAAAATTTGGGATAAAATACACGCACCGATGCCGCTACGGATATAGATATCGTTTATGGGTAAAACCTGAATGTATTATGCGCAGGTCCAAACATTAAATCATTAATAACGTGTGGCATGATATAATTGTAGCAAACAACAGCCAATATTGGGCTAACAAATTATGGCACTTCTAAGATTTAGCCCGGAAATCTTTGACACAAATAGGCTTTTTAAAGTAAGACATCCAAGTAATATACGCGTGCGCACAATGATGGGCATATCTTTTCCAGCAAATTTCTTATGTGCTCATGAGGTTTTTCTCAATCACTTTTGTGCCCTTCAATTTTGTCCCATCCTCTACATACCCGTGAGTTTCTATTTTGATCCTCTCAATACCCATTTCATTATTTTGGAGTATGAGTTGACCGTTAGATTTTTCTTAAATGTTCATATTGCCCTTTAGTAGTGTCATACTTATATGTTACCTACTTTAAAAAGATAAATGTCAATGTGAAAAAACAATTTATAATAACACCAAATAGGACAGAATTATTTGACAGCAAATTTAAAAACCAGAATTTAAAAGTTCCATACAAAAATATTTTTATTAAATCCATACAAGAGTTTCACCAAGAAATTGAAAATCAAAATTATTCTAATCGAGTTTAAATTTTGATGAAAATATTGTATGAATTATATCAAATTTGATTTGAACTTTATTTACAAATTTTCAATTTCACTTTGCAAATTTTTTAATTGTATTTTTTCTCAGTAAGCTAGTACATGAGCGTAAGAGAGGGCAATATAGCCATTTTAAAAGAAAAACTTAACGATAAACCCACGATCAGCTAGCTGAATGTGTATAGAGAAGATCAAAATAAAACCTCTGGTATATAAAGGATTTGACAAAATTCAGAGACATAGAAGGAATTGAACAAAACTCATGAGCATTTGAAGAATTTTCTCTATCTTTTCTCCACATCACTATCCCAAGAAGCTAAGCATGATAGGCATGAAGAAACCGCGTTGAGGCAGGAAGTGTGCCACTGAAGCTCACAGCCTCCCACATACATCCAGGCTTGCAAAATGCATTTTCCACAGTGGCGAACGCGGAGGGGTTTCCGAATATTCTCAGGAATATCGAAAAATTGTAAAATAAAATTAATATATATATAGGTTTAACCAGATCCAATACTTTAATTTATTTTGGATCTTTTCCCCCAACAAATACATTTTTCTGATCTTCTTGCTCGCATCACTCCTAACCCTGTAACCAACAAGCTTAAGTCCTGACTCTGTCAAAAAATAAGATTCAGAGAGAGATGTTTCTCTAAATATTTTTTAAAAAAACTGTAAGCGTGTAAGAAATTATACACAAGACTCGAGGTTAAAACCACGTAGCTCTTGCCAATATCTCCACTATCTCTGTGCCACTGTACATTAGAAACATTACGATTGTAATTGTTGAGTGAATACTCAGTATAAAAAAAAATACTGTGTCACCACTGATCTTCCATTCTACAATCACCATAGATATTGCTCCTCTAGCTAGTTATGTACTTATATTTGTTTCATCTCATTTAATTTCTCGGTGATCAGATTAAACTGATCTTTTTGTTCTTTTTATACGGGAAGCACATCTGTACGCTTAATGCGCTTGCGGCAAGCGACGACGGGTCCATCGCCGCCGCGGACGATGGCGGCGACGTACGACGCCGGTCGAGCCGGCGAGGCGCCTGCCGGAAAAAAATACAGGCCAATAGAACTGTAAAATACAGGCCAGAAAAAGTTTACGGACTGGACCGGTAAAAGGCGTTTTGGTGGGCTGGTAATCGGATAACTTTACACTGGTTGAGCCGATTCCACCGGAGAAAAAATAATCCCAACAGATCGCCTCTTGCTTGCCGTCGTTGCCGACACCAGATTATCGGGAGCAAATTAAAGCAACAAACTCATCCTAATTACTAGTCAGATAAGACATCCGACTCCACTTCGGAAGTTCGTATCCGAGTTGATGATCTCTCCAACCTCACGCAATAAATACAACTACTCCCACCAGATTTACCTACGTATTTTGCAAGCCATCGAAGAAGGATTGTGAGTAAAACTTGGTGTGTTCAGCCGGCGCCGGATCGATCTAAAACTTTGCAGCTGGATTTGACAGCTGCCCACCCATCAATGGCGGCGGCGGACAGTGTCGACGATGGCGAAAGGATGATCCTGCTGATAAGCTCAGACGGCGAGCATTTCGAGTTGTCGGAGGCGGCGGCGAGTCTGTCACAGACGCTGTTTCACATGATCGAGGATGACTGCGCCGACGGCGGCATCCCTCTCCCTAACGTCACCGCAGCTGTCCTCGCCAAGGTGGTCGAGTACTTCAACAAACATGCCGCCGCCGTCAGTCCCAAGCCGGCCACGGCCATGACCACGGTCACCATCGTCGCTGATAAAGCTAAGAGGGAGGAGGAGCTCAAGAGCTTCGATGCCGAGTTCGTCGACGTCGACACGACGATGTTGTTCAACTTGATTTTAGCCGCAAACTACTTGAATGCGAAAGACCTGCTAGATCTAACCTGCCAGCACGCGGCGGACTTGATCAAAGACATGGCGGTGGAGCAGGTCAGGGAGATGTTCAACATCGTCAACGACTTCACGCCGGAGGAGGAAGCGGAGATCCGTAGGGAGAACGCCTGGGCCTTTGAGAACTAGAGCATCCAATTTAGGCAATTTAGTCATTTCTCATCGACACATCCTGTATTAATTACTTGTACTTATTTAGCATTGATTTGATTTAGCCGTTTAGGTGATTGCATGCATGCTTTGTCATTCACTGCATTGCTTGCTTTGTACAGTTTTCTCATAATTTATTGTTTCCTACTTTGTTTATAATTTAAGTCTTGGTTTAGTATAAACAGTTTGCTCACAATTTATTTTTTCTACTTTGTTTATAATTTAAGTCTTGGTTTAGTATAAGGTGTGAACTTGCTTGCTCTTCGGTGGTTTTGATTGAGCCAGCAATCGAAAGGAAAAAAAATTCAGCTCAGGCGGCGAGCCGGAATCAGGAAATAACAATAAGGTCGTTCTCGGTGCCATCGTGTACCACAGTTTGCACAAATTTGTTCCCTTTATACACGGAAATGATTTTAGACATTGCTATTTGTTTTCATGTAACTTAAATAACTATAAAAATTTAAAAACATTTAACAAAATAAATTAATATATAATAAATTGTTTTAAATACGTGCATAGTCAAATTTAACTTTTACAAGTTAAACTAATTAATTTTGTTTACTCTAGTTTAATTTGTTCTTTTGACTCACCATATAGCCACGTTGAATGAGCTTGGCTGATATGGCCCACCATGGATTCAAATCAGAAAAAATTGATGAAATCAATTACTCGTGTGTGCGGAGGGGAAGGGGGCAATTTCAGCCTGGGAGGATGGGATGAAATGGACACTATTTAAAAAAGGCTCATTGATATCGCCTCAAATCAAATTCGACACCTATAATGTATATAGATGACGGTTCGTGTTAAGAACCGTCACTTATAGTCTTAAATAGGTGCTGGATGAATAGTAAAACCGTCACCTATAGTACAGGTGGCGGTTTTACTGTTCACCTGGCTGAATTATAGGTGGCGGTTTTACTGTTCACTCGGCACCTATTCTTCACGAATAGGTGGCGGTTCTTATTACGAACCGCCATCTATAGTATAGGTGGCAGTTTTACTGTTCACCCGGCACCTATTTGAGATTATAGGTGACGGTTTTACTGTTCATTCGGCACCTATTCTCAGAAAAACACTATTTCCTCGATTAGTACCATACCGCTCGCCGAACTAGAGCAACAACAGCTTAAATAGGTCCGTGCCTCGCTCGCTCGTCGTGTAGAACCGCTCGCCGAACCGCTCACTCGTGCCTGTAGCTCTATCTCGCAGGCCCGCGCCCACATGAAAAAATATGGTGGGTCCGGCTAAAGGAGTAGGCCCATAAGAAAAGATTGGGAGCACCTCATTGAATGGTGTTTGGTCCGGTGTTTGGTCCGTATAGATGTCGGATAAATAGGTGTCGGTTCTACACGAACCGACACTTATTTGCCCGAATAGGTGCCGGTCGAAGAACCGACACCAATGACCAAAGTCATTGGTGCCGACCAATAGGTGCCGGTTGGAAAAACCGGCACCTAAGGGAGTTTTCCAACCGGTACCTATGAGGCATTCTGTACTAGTGGGATTACGTGAGGTGGAATATTAAAATAAAGGTGATAATTTGGGTAATATATACAATTTAATTTGCCCAGGAGGAAAGTAGAGATTTTCACTACCGGAGAAGTGGTCTTTGATCCATCTATCAAAATCCACAATAGGTTCAGAGTCAATAGGAACCGAGATTAAAACATATTTTTAATCCCCATTAAAAAGTGCAATGGGACTTTATAATTTTTAGTCATGATTCGTGTTACTAACTGGGACAAAAGGTCATTTTTAGTTCCAGTCAAAAAAAATCTTTAGACCGAGTGAGATCCGTATTATCTTTAGTCCCGGTTGATAACTAACACTAGTCCGAGTTATTTATACCAACCGGGACCGAAGAGCAAAAAAAATTGCATGCCTCGATCTTCGCGCCAAAAAAATCACAACTTATCTCCTCGGTTCCCCCGATCGGCGCTCCATCTCCCCCTGCCTCCTTCCTCCATCCCCCCGCCTCCTTCGATCCCCCTCCTCCCCTTCCGCCTCCTCCTTCATCCCCTTGCTCCTCCCTTTCTGACGCACACGGCAGCGGGTGGCGGCAGACAACAGCGAGCAGGTGGACGACGGTGCACGTCAGCGGATGGCGAGGCGGGCAGCAGCGGGCGCGACGGCTCGGCGTCGGCTCGAAGATGGTGGGCGACGACGAGGCCTCTCCGGAGCGCGGGCGACGGCAGAGGCCACCTCTCTGCCGGATCCGACGTCCCTCCACCGATCCGTCCATTCTTTTTTTGAGAATTCTTTGATGTTCATTCGATCATGAATTTGATATGTGAATTTGTGATATGTGAATTTGATATGTTCATCCGCCAGATCTTTTAATAATTCCGATATGTGAATTTATGATGTCAAATATAGTATGTTCATTCGATTTGTGATGTCAATTTGATCTTTAGATGATATTTGGGGATGTTAATTTGTGATGGATATCTGGGGATGGTAACCGGGAGCAGGGATAAAAAAAAAGAATGAAAAAAGGACCTTTTGCTCCTTAATATGAACTTGGCGAGATTAAAAGTAGCTCTAAAACCCTCTTGTCAGCTTTGTAGCTCCGTATTAGATTTGTTTAGACTTGTATTAGGAAGCCAAGTATGAATACGATCCTGCTCGAGTAGGTTTTCGTTTCTCTTTTCTTATTCGAAACATCTTTTTATTTAAGAAAAATATTTTTTTTATTTATTCGTCATATTTTCTTAACAAAAGAATATCTTCTTGTATATTATTAAGTATATGGTATTTTCTTATATCACGAACCCATGTATAAGAGGTATGTCTTATCATTGACACTGACATGATGGATGACCACATATCGATCTAGCAAAAAATATAAATAACAAAGTTATCCATAATCATTGCATTGATAAATTACTGATTTATCATTAATATCGAACGATTCAGATTAATAGAGATTTCTATTAGTAGTATAATATCATTAGTAGAAAGCATTGAATCATCGTTCTATTTTTTAAATTATTTGTAGTTAAAGTTATAAAAGTTTGATTATAAACTTGATTAAAACGTCAAAATATTATGAAAGCGGAGATAATATTAGTTGGATTCCAAATCGAATTTAATGCTGATGATCCATGTGACCGTGTCAGAATCGATCGAGTTTAACAGATTAATTAGGCAGCACTCTCAACGACGTAGGGCAGATCAACACGGTAAATCAATCGACTCCGCTTCGGATCGGAATTGATGATTTAATGCCATCTATAAATAAAGAGCCACAAACAGTTTTCAAGCTGTATCATGCAGAAACAACCTCTTGTGTTCGGTTAGCCAAAGGTTAGATCGATCAAAAGTTTGCACCCAGGCTCGAGTAAGCAAAGCCACCCGTACGTTAATGGCGGCGACAGCGAACGATGGCGAAAGGATAATCCTCAGCTCAGACGACGAGCATTTCGAGCTGTCGGAGGCGGCGGCGAGTCTGTCACGCTGTTCCACATGATCGAGGATGACTGCGCTGGCAGCGGCATCCCTGTCACGTCCAAAAATTTATTTCAAAATTTCAAACTATTTTATGTATTAAATCTCTATACAAGAATTAATCAGTTTTCACAAAACGACAAATTAATACATAGTTCCAAACATAAAAAAACTTAAAATAAAAATACTTACTAAAAAGACACTTAGTCCTCGCAAAGAAAAAATAGCAGCGGAAAAGAAAGACGATCTTAGTAAAACTTTAACTTCACTCCACACGCAAACTTAACTGGGGTGTGATCCTTGGTCTTCTAACACCATTTTCAACTCAAAAGCACTACATTTCTGAAAGAGAAAAAAATTACAAGACTGAGTACAACCACCATACTCAACAAGCCACATCAAAAAATACAGACGTGCGAGGGAAGACAAGAGTGGCTTGCGACTATTTTGCATAAATGCAGTTATAAACATTTATAGTTTAAAAATAGTAAAACAGTTGATTAAGTTAAATCATGTTTTATTCTCCACTAAACAATGTTTTTCCACGTTGAATAGGCCCAACTATTTCACCTTAACTAACCAGTTCCATTAGGTCAAATTATTAAAGTGGGACTAATCATAGTGAATTTGGTTGATCGCCATAACCGCGGGCACGACTATTCGAATAGTTTTTAATTCTGATCAGAGGTGTACAACTTTACCCACAAGACACGATTTCACACATGTTACCATGCCTCGAAGTACTACCATGATACTACAAAGAGAGAAATCGTAAAAAGACCTTTCGCATAACTCTTCCTAACCAATCATACCACACCAAGATTTCGCCCCCACCCCTCGAAAGGCAATGGGCAGCCCCCGCGTGCCACGGTGAATCTGAAGCCGATCAACCCTTTTAAATGGGGCTGACCCAACTCCATTACGCCTACCCTCACTAGGGTACGTCGGCTAGAGGAAAGCTATACTACGAGTCAACCAATTGCCTATTCTTGCTTGTGGTAAGCGCTAATTCTTCCAGGGTTTTCCATGAACCGGTCCTTAATTGTCATAGGTATGACAATCCAAAACCATGCATCCACAGCCCACTATTATGTCATATTTTAGTTGAGATAATTATGACCAATAAAGCACGACCAAGTGTTTTGAGCTTACAACTCATCAGAGACTATAATAAAAAGTGTAATTATCCCATTTAGTGAGCTAGTGGTAATTAAGTATGACTAAGCATATAATTCTAGCTCAAATCGACATCAGTGGCTAAAGCTAGTCAATTTATCATCCAAGGTTGACAAAGAAATGGATAACAAGAAAATATGGCACAAGTAAACAGATAGGTATTCCCATCATTCTATATAATTAGCAAAACATGTAACTTTATTTGCAAACAGTAAAACATTTATAAAAATAGGTTTAACATGATTCAAGGAAAGTATGACTTGCCTTGCTTCTTCAAACAAACTTTTGAACTCTTTTCCTCGTGAGCGCAAACTTCGAAAACAGGACGCTGGTACAAAAAGAGGAAAAACCCTAATAAAAACCAAATAACAATACATAAAAAGTAAACAAACATGTAGAGCTCAATTTTATATAAATTTTACAATTTGAATGGCCTAATTTGGAGTTCGTATGGATTAGATATGAATTTTAGAAGTTTTAGAACATTTAAATAAATTCTGGAAATTAAAATAATTTATTGTGCAATTTTTAATTATTTTTACAAGGAAAAAGGCTGATGCTGACGTTAGCGGGCTCAGGCGCGGGATGGCGTCTACAACCAAGTGCTGACGTCAGCAGGAAGGGCAGCGACGACAGTGCACGGGGTCCACGGTGGACTCGGTCCATGGGTCTACCACGTGGACGGCCCGGATCACCCCAAAGGGGATTGGGCAACCACGGGGACCGACGACACTTATCGGCCAAGGGACAGATCGTATGGCTCGGGAGGCAAGGCCGGCCGACGGGGTCGCGGGAAGAGGGCGCAACACAGGGTCTGCGGCGGGGTCAGGCGACGCGCCCGGGCGGCGGGGTCGGGTGGTAGAGAGCGGCGACGCGCGTGGGTGGGCGGGCGCGACACGGACGAGTGAAGAACGATCGGCGCGACAACGACCCCGACGACGAATGACGGAGGACGCACGCTTGCAAGTGCATGGGGGAGCGGGCGGCGGCAAAGCGCGAGATAGCACGAGATCGGCCGAAGAGAGAGGGAAACAGACGGGAGAGAGAGATTGCTCACCGAGGTGACTGGAGATGGGGAAGACGACGTCGGCCGGCGATATTGGTGGGCGAGGGCTTGGGAAAAAGTGGTGGCTGATGTTCTTTGGGACACGACGAAGCTGACAGTGGAGATGTGGTGGCTCGGCGAGCAGCGGTGCTAGCAGATTGAGTGGCCAGAGGCGAAGACAAGTGGTGTCGGCTCGGGTTAGCGGTGATGGGGGTGATCCGACGGCAGCGCGAGGACGAGAAGTGGTGGCCAGGGTTTGGTGTGATGCGGGGAAGACGGAGGTGGCCTCGGCTTGCGATAGAGACACTCGGAGCAGCGGCATCGCACGATTGGGAAGCGATGGCTTGAACTCGCGGGGAGCTAGAGACGAAGGCGGCGACGCATGGCGGTGGGTTTTGGTGGCGGCGATTTTTGGGCTCAAAACGACTCGGCGAAAAAGGAAAAACGGTGCGGACGAGCTTGCGGACTTTATAGGGGAAGATTGGAGTCCGAATAATGCACGAATCGGCGTGGATTTCTCGTCGTTTGTTTGGATTTGGAAAGAAAACGACACCGCCGATTAGGTTAGGGTTCGGCCGGGATTCGTGCGGAGATAAGGGCGACGCGACGCGGTCTCGGGTGCGGGGTTGGCGCGAGGGGGCCGAGGTGGTGCGGGAGAAGCGGCGACGCGGCGCGGCTATGGCGGCGGTGACGGCGACCACGAGATGCGAGCGAGGGTTGGGGATGACCTTGACAGGTGGGGCCCATGTGTCGGCGGCTCGAGGAGAGAGAGAGAGGCGACCAATGGGGCCCAGCCGGTGGCCGAGGAGGTTAACGGGGACGGGAAATGGACTTTGGTGCGACGCACAAGGAAACGGGCCGAGCGCAAGCTGGGCCGGGAGGAGAGAGAAGAGGGAGGTAGGATGGACTTCAAGGAATGGGCTGAAAGGCGGCCCAAGCACACGAAAAGGATTTTTAATTTGTTTTCTATTTAAATTAATCACATAAATGGTCTTTGAGTTTTTATAAATACTTCCAGTGCTCAAATAATTCCAATAAAATTTTTAAAAATATACTTACACTCAGAGTATTTAATAAAATTATCACCAGCTCATTTAATAATTAATTAATTTATTTAAATAATTACTTTAATGCTCTTTGTATTAATATAACTATTTCTAGAGCTCCAAAATTTCACGAAAAATTTGAGAGAGTGCTTTAAGGCATGAAGAATATTTAAAAATATTTTTAGCCATAATTTTTAAAGGAAAATTTTGTTTCCTTAACAATTTTATTTCATTTAATTTTTTTATTTTATTTATTTTATAAAAAAATTATTTAATAATTTTTAATTCCAAACGAAAATCGGGCAAGTGACAATCGGGGTCGTCAAGTTTTTCGGTACCATCAGGGTCGTCGGTCAACAGGGCCAAGGTGGCCAATTGAACAGGGCCCCCAATTTTCTGGGCCCCAAATTATAGTTAATTAAGCATAGGAATTAGTAATTAATTAGGGAGAAGCCCATTTAGCAATAGTGTGCTTACGAAGTTATCTCGAAATTTAGTCAAAATTTCAAACTATTTGTGTATAAATCATTGTCCAAAGAATAAGGCCAAGACACATAAAACGACAAATTAATATGTAGATCCAAACGTAAACAAAACGTAAATACTTATAGAAGAGACACTTAGTCCTCACGTCCAAAAAAATCAGCAGCGAAAAAGGAGACGATTCTAGCGGGACTTCAGCTCCACTCCACAGGTAAAAACTCAACTTGGATATAAGTCTTGGTCTTCTAACACCGTCTTCAACTTAGAAACACAAAACTTCTAAAGACGGAGAATAATAGCAAGATTGAGTATAACCACCATACTCAGTAAACCACACCAATGATACAGACGTGCAAGGAAAGACAAAGAAAGGTTTGTGGCTATTTGCATAAGGGTAGTTGTAATTTTTTTAGTTTAAAATAGTAAAATAGTTGACTAATTAAGACGAGATTAATCTCCATTGAACAACGTTACACCACGTTAAACAGGTCCAACCAGACCACCCGAACTATACCAGTTCATTAAGTCAAGTTAATTAATAAAGTGGGACTAATCATGATGAAGCTGATCGATCGCCTATAACCGCGGGCATGACTATTCAAATAGTTTTACTCTGATCAGAGGTTGTCGGCTGAAGTATGACGAAATGTGGCGGCGCTTGGGTAGATGGTGGAGACGATGCCTCAGTGGTGTTCCGCGGTGAGCAACAAGTGGCCAAGGTTGCCCTCGACACTATGGAGCTGGTGGCGCAAGCGGAGCAGTGTGGCAATGGCTAGGACGGTGCCGGCGCGTGGCTGGAGCACGGTGGCGAGCGGTGGAAGTGGAGAGCAGCATGGGGGGCCGTTTGTGGGCCCGACGAGCTCGGGAAAAATAGAGAAAATGGAGAGGGAAGGATGGGGATGTGTTTTATAAACCGATGGGGCGACAAGGAGGCCGAGGATGAGTGGTAACTAGCAATGGAGGAGTAATGCGACTTGGCGGCGGGAGAGCTCGATCCGGTGCCATTTTTGCGGGGAGTGGGAGAAAAACGGCGTGGGTGGATAAGGTGGGCGGCGACCGTGTCTACACGGTTTGGATTACGAGAAAGGGCGCGAGAAGGCACTGAACGAGCAGCGGCATGGGCGACGTGGTTTGGTCGGTCAACCGGCCGGAGGTTGAAGGAGAGCCCGACAAGTGGGCCCCGACCCCACCTGTCGGCGAAAGAGAGGAGGAGGAAGGAGGGAGAGGCAGGCAAGCTGACGGTGGGTTGGGTTGGCTGACTTCAGCCTAGGAGGAGAGAACGGAGGAGTGCAGGCTAGACCGCGTGAGCGAGGAGAAGTAGACTTGGGCCGAAAACGGCCCAAAGTCAAGAAAGGAATTTTTAATTTGTCTTTCTTTTGAACTAATTGATGAAGTGATGTTTGTATTATTAAAATTATATATTGAGCTCTAAAAATTCACGAGAAATTCTTAGAGAGTATTTTAGGGGCACGAAGAATATTAAAAAATATTCTCCGCCATAAATTTTTAAAGGAAATTGTATTTCCCTCATTAGTTTCACTCGATAAATTACTTTAACTTTTAATATAAATTTTAAAAATGATTTAATGATTTTTAATTAAAAAAATCGGGGCGTGACAGTTACTACGATGCATCTGTTCGACGTCGTCGCCGTTTCGTGCATTCACACTCGGTCACTCGCGTAGACACAAACGAATTAACGAAGTGACATTCGAAGCTTCGGCTTCGCCTCCAATCTTCCAACGCCTCGTCTCTCCCTCGGCATTAACCTGTTGAGGCGTCGGCCGTCGATGTTGGGCACGGATGCGTGCCATGCCGCCGGCGCCGTATTGAGCAGCACTAAGTGAGAAGTGAGGAGAACACAGCGATTCATTTCAGCCAATGTTCCATGTTTCCCTCTCTATTCTCTAGTCTAAATGTCTAATCTTTTTCTTTTCTTTTATTGACAAGCTTAGTGCCTTAGTGATGGTCTCATGAATTTAAATTTTCAACTAGCACTGGTAATTTAGTTTGTTTGGTTTATAAAACAGGTTACAATCCTCAGATCTCATCCATGTCTTCTAGAATAGAAAGTATGATTCTGGTTTTGAGAAGCGCAAGAAAAAACAAAGACTAGAAGCAACCGCTCAATCTCAAGAGGGAGCTCTAGATAGATTTATTGTGAAAAGAATCTCAGTTTAATTCTGAAAATCAATCTGTAGATGCTAATGTTGATGCGGATCACGATGATGGTACTAATATTGCAGTAGAAGTTGAGGCTCATGCTACAGAAAATGTTCCACGTGATGATTCTAATATTGTTGATGAAGTTACTGGCCAAATAGATGGAGTTGATCCTAGCTTGGATATATCACAAGTAACAGTGACAATGATAATTCTTCTCAGCCTGATATATTTGATCCAAGAACTTAGGATGGACTTTATTCTAATATGATTGTTATTTTGGTGCAAAAGGGTTCTAAAAGGGACTTGTCTATTGATAAAGGTCCTAAAAACAAATTCTCTAGGTTTTCTACATCGTCGTAAACTAGAGTTCTCTCAAA
Organism: Oryza australiensis; assembly: GCA_019925245.2. Classification (NCBI taxonomy): domain Eukaryota; kingdom Viridiplantae; phylum Streptophyta; class Magnoliopsida; order Poales; family Poaceae; genus Oryza; species Oryza australiensis. The sequence goes on from JAIFGZ020000436.1 coordinate 4,919,101, forward strand.
TAGAGAAAAGTGTGACAGAGAATGACTTGTATACAACAAAGAACTTGACAGGGTATTTTGGTTTGTAAATTATTGAGGAAGGGGCATGGGAAAGGTCAGTTAACAAATGAGGGTTTCAGTGATTGGCATCACCCTAGCATTAGACTACATTTACTCTTTTACATTAATATTTGATATATTGCTAAGTCCTATAATAAATAGTATTTTTTCAAGTTGTATAATTATGTGAAACTCTACTTTGATCTCTTATATATATATACATATTCTTATATATATAATTTAATTTTAGGACCTCACACTACAACGGTCATCTTCATCTTAATAGGGTAGTAACCCTCATCTGTGTCGAGTATGACGCCCGTCATGATGAAAAGGTCACAGAAGTCATCTCTATCGGTCAAAAGTCTATCACCGATTTTAATTATCTTTGTCGGGCCTAAACTTACGCCCGTCACCGATAGCTTTGACCCAGAAGACCAGTCAAACAAGGGTCTGACACCGATTGTACAATCTCAAACGGGCCACAAAGCCCGTCACGGATAATGAACTATTCAATCGGGCTTTAAATTATGCCCGTCACAGGTGACTAACAACTCAATCGGACTTTAATTTATGCCTGTCACGGATGACTGTAATCTCCATCGGGCTTCCTTTAAAGCCCGTCACCGATGAGTTTTTCCCAGAAAGAAAAAAAATTATTTTTTGGCTAGCCATACCAGCTGCAAAAATTCACATATATCTAAAATTCACATATATCTGACATTCACACATCTATCCACAAAAACATTCATTATTCACATATTTGTCATGAACACATTTGACAAAATTATAATTTACAAACTAATTATCAAAATTGTTCTTTGTGATCGATTGACTCTAATGCTTATTCTTTGTCGTTGATCAACTGTCTAAAGTGTTACCAGGGCTGCCAGTCTCAAGAAAATCCATTAGCCCATCTGGAGCTCTCGAAACGTGATATGCGCCGCCAGACGAGATGACATATCGAAAGATGAATCCACAGAGTTGTTCAGCGAGGGCTAAGCAAACATGTGACAATAACTGACTTGTTGGGAGATCTAATTTTTGCAAATGAAAGGATTGAATATGTGAAAACGTAATATGTGTTTAAAAATGTGTATTTACGTATTAACAAATATGGCGAACCTCAGAATCTGAAATGTGGCAGTTGTGGTCTTCTAGGTAAAACTACATAAATTTCATCACGTAGAAACCACAGATGATCGTGCCTGATTCCTGACGTTGGCACCAACGGTGATAGCAAACCCGAAATGAATCGGCACATGGAGCGTGTCGATGACACTTTTTATTATACTTCAGAAGTGTCTTATTTAGGATGTCAATGACAGATTGAAAAACTTCTTGCGGTTTTTTTAATCCATCCATGACGACAATCCTAGATTCATTTAAATGGATGGCAAGAAGGATCCAGTGATGGCTGCATACAAATGAAGAGAGCAATTAACACTTTCAAGCATAAATTGTATGTACAACAAAAAATGTCACACTTACTCAAAGTTGTAGGGCAGAAGGATCGTATTAATGCCCTTAAGCTTGACAAAGGAGTTGTAGAGATAGTCCAGTGTCCCTTTTTGGGACCTTGGGCCATCATCAATCTGATTGGAATTGACAACCACTGGATCGAGGAATCCTACTTTGTTATAGGTTGCTCTACATTCAAGCGTCCCCATTCTGCATAAGGAAACAAGTTAGACACTCTGTGAGGATATCAACTTAGAAATAATAGCGAGAGGTTAGAGTATACTTACTATAACCATAGCTGAAATATCGATACGTCTAGGTTCCTCAGATTGTATAGCTGAAATAGTTTCTCAAATGAGACCTAGATTATACCATCCTCATGATGGAAGTCCTCGTCCTTATAAAAGACGGTGAACGTCTCTTTACTCTCCATTGCCATCTGTAGGTACCACTCTTCTATCCTTCTCATTTGAGTGCAATTCCAACTACGTTGCGATATTCAGGGGTGGTCAAAGGAGCACCTAACTTGAACTTAGTTGGCTGAGGGGCCTTCGCAATATTGTGCACATCAGTATAACTCTTCACCACTGAACTTTCAAGAATTTCTTGCTCTTACTTCTGTGCTATGTCTTTCACAAACTCTTCCCTAGAAAATTATCACAATTTTCTTTTGTTTACCGTGCGTCGATAGTTCAAAATTGGTTTCTTCGATGCTGGTGACATTGCCATGTGAATGAAGTGGTCTTGTACTTCAATTGGCATGCATACAGATGACTTCGATGCCACTTTCTTGCCCTTCTCCAGAGATGATGGTTCATAGCGAGTAGGCCATTCAGAGCTAGACCCGCCAAAGTCAATGTCATATTACAGCTCATCGAGTCATCTTGTGGATCACCTAAGGGAGATGGAGGGGTTGGAACACCTAAGGAAGATGGAGGGGCTGACATCAGAGTTAATTTGATGTCAATGAGCTCCTTCGGCCATTGGATAAGGATCTTGTCGTTCGGTGGATGCTGTAGTGGCAGATGGACCCAATCATCGTTCACTTTGTCCACTTGCACTTTTGCATATCCGGCCATAAGTTGTAACCTGTGCACTCTTGTATCGGCGTTTGGATCGAATGCTAGTCCCTCAGCCACCAGAACTGTGAAAGAGAGCATCACCTTAACTCTTAGCATGCAGTTAGTCGGTTCCTCGATAGATCCAAACATAATTTTTAGATAATTTGTCGAAAATGGATTTGTTAAGAATGTTTTTGCATTTTGGCCTAGAGTTTTACCGGTATATAGTCAACGATGGCTAGGACCGGTGTTGGATTTTCCACCACCTCAATTGATGCACAACTGCTCCGTTTTTGCGTTGGACTTTCTCGATCTAGAGCGAGGGTGCGCGCGATGGTCTGTTGCTCGGTGAAGATCTGCTGCCTAATCCATTCCGCAGCATGGTCTAGCTTCTCTTCAATTTCTGAGCTCAGTTCGGCTCTAACCTGCTCCCGGATCTTCTCAACTAGGCGTGCATCTTTTTTCGCCTTCTTCGTATCAGCCCGCTTCTTATACTGCCCGGCGTATTCTGTAAGTCCATATTTCCAAGGGACATTAGAGCCAATGCCCCTTGTCCGTCCACGGTGTTTGTCGGTGCCCAACGCTTGTGTGAGGATGTCATTCTCGCGTCTATAAGCATAGGCCTCTTGGGAGGACTATCTCACGGCAACCAACCCTTTCTGCATTACAAGTAAAATTGGTATAAATCGAGTGTATGATATGTGTAAAGAAACTAACATAATAAGGTGAGACACTTATAATATTTTCGTAAACTTTTTGATCCTGGGGATTTGGCAGAGTGAACAACCCATCGCTTTTCTTAACGGCCCTTGCCCTTGTTCAGCTCCTTGCACATGGGTGCAGGATATCGGCAAATGGAGGCGGCACGTTTGATGCCTCCGCCTCCTCATCCTCTTTCTGCCATTGCTCCTGCTTCCCTGCATATTCTCCACTGCCAAGCCGGTATGGGTGAATGTTCCGAGCCTGGAGTGCCCTATAAGCCTCGCTTCTGGCTTGGGATTTGGCAGTTGATTTCTTCGTGAAGAACTCCTTCCACACGGCTGACGTGATGAAGGGGTATTTCTCGAATGCCTCTGGGGTGCTGGGCTTGAGGATGTGGTCGGTGACCAGCTTAGACTTAAAGCTCTTCCAAGCATGTCCCTTCGTCTGGAAAGCCATGCGCTCTAGCCTGTCCTCATTGGCTGCAGGATATTCGAAGCTCTCCTTGAACTTCAGCCAAGCAGTTTCCTTCTCCACATCCGGCATCTCCTTGATGTGATCATGCAAAATACTGAAGGTCTGCCTCCCAATTATCCCGCAGATCATCTTGAACTTCGTGGGCACATTCGGGGGAGCGAACGACACTCCTAGGAGGTCCACCTCTGTTATGGTGTACCGTTCTTTTGGGATTTTATTAGGGATTTTAAGGGTTCGTATTCTTATGGACCCACTAGTTGTCGACATTGATTCGTCGTGCTGAGACATCCTCTAAATAGCTAACAAAATCATAAAATAAAAAAATTAACAGTAGGAGTCATCATTACCAGTAGGATTTCTTAACATCCTTAACACTAAATAATATAACAGAGGAAAATATAGATGAAATATGGCAAATACTCGATCCAATTGTGCACATTCATAATGGTGACATTCTTCAGAAGTCTCTTCCAGGATTAAGAAAATCAGTTGTGATTCTGAATCATCTTCCTCATCAAAAGAAAATAATCATGGTGATGGAGAACATAGTGGCAATGGGGACTCTTGTTGCAGAGTCCATACTCATCAACACGAGTCTCCACTGCCACTGTGTTCTCCATCGCCATGGCCTTCACACCCTCCAGCTTGGATGTGCATAATTGGATCGAGTATTTGCCGAATTCGTCTATATTTTCCTCTGTTATATTATTTAGTGTTAAGGATGTCCAGAAATCCTAGTGACGAAGTTTTTCATCCTCTGTTGTAAGAGAAAAATTGAGTGAAACATAACTAATCTAACATTCCTACAATTAAAGTCAGATGCATACATGTGGCCTTCCTACCATAAGCCCATACAAATCTAGGAGTATAAAACATCAAGGTCCGATGATATTAGGTGTCCATATAGTGTTACATCGATGCTTGAACACATTTTACAAAAAATTTGCATGGTCAGTAGAATTTGTCACTCATCGTTGCTTTGGCACTAAAGTATTGATAGGACACAAAATTTTGGTAACTAATCCTTTGTTAGTTTAGTTGATCTCAAATCAAATGTAGCACAAATAATCTTACCAAAATTTTTTCTAGCGAGTGCCTAACTCAAGATCAATCAACTAAACGACGCTTGGTGGTGCAACATCAAGGTCAGCACTAAAAAACAAGATCAGTACAGCATCAAGATCAAGATCAACATCTACATGAACTAACCTGGTGGCGGCGCTCGGTGGCGGCAGCGAGGGAGGACAGCGCCGGGCTCGGGGACGGCCGGCGGTGCTCGGTGGCGGCGGCGAGGGAGGACGGCGCCGGGCTCGGGGACGGTCGACGGCACTCGGTGGCGGCGGTGAGGGAGGACGGCACCGGGCTCGAGGACGGTCGGCGGCGCTCGTTGGCGGCGGCGAGGGAGGATGGCGTCGGGCTCGGGGATGGCCGTTGGCGCTTGGTGGCAGTGAGGGAGGATAGCCGCTGGGTGTTGACGGTCACTATCACCCAAAATCCGACCGTCAACTCCTGCATAAATCGAACAAACTATGCACATCAACTTAGCGGTAGGGTTATTTTCTAACTCTTTCCATGAGTGTTGGTGATTATTTGTATGCAGGTGAATAATATATCAAAATGAAGTGAAACCACAAGTCGGCAATCGCCACATTAGCTTCCCGCGGATCGGAGGGCCCACAAGTCGGGTGAAACCACCTTAAAGTGGGACCAAACACCCGGGAACCGCCTTAGGGGCGCATCTATCATCCACTCAAGAAAGTTGGTGGGGATTGGCGCCAGAAAGGGTTCGGCCGAACCAACACGACGGCCAATCCTCCCCAACTTCCACATGGCGCTTCCACAATACGTCCCAATGATGGTTAGAGGCTAATGGTGGTTACTAACCGACCTACAACAGTCATATGGAGCTATTTAAGGAGGGCATTCACTTCATTTAAACACACCTCCAAGAAGATTAAAGCTTCACTCCAAAGGCTTAGTGAATTGGTTAGAGAGTGAGGGAAAGCTCCAAAAGGAGTGCCCCAAATGTCGGAGTTTTCTCCGAGGAGTAGTTTGGAGGAGTGCCGAGAGTCCCGGTACCGACCTTCAGCCTTGTACCTTGACGAATCCTTTCTTCAATAAAGTAAGTACCCGTGTTTACTTTGGTTGTTAAGTATTTACTTTGAGTAATTTACTTTACCGTATTTACTTACAGGATCACCACCCTCAGTTGGGTGCTCTAGTACTAAGACCCCTGATAAAGACGGATGTTCTTGCGCAAGGTAGAGTAGTATTCAATAGTTTAGATGTGGTGTTGTCATATACCCAAATTCTAGAGTCGACGAAATTTTGTCCAAATAAAATGGAGGAAAAGTTTTTCAATTTTGTGTACCAAAAAAATTCTTTTTCTAAATTAGGTTGAAGGATTTCAACCTAGGCCTTGTATGATAGACCTAAATTTTTGAACAAATTAAAACCTTTTTCATTTATAACTTAGGTCCAAAAATGGAAGCTCATGTGGAAGCATGCATACTAACATAAAGCCCATATTGACTTAGGTTCTTTACATATATTCGGGTTTTCGAAAAACACATCTCATTATAGGTCATATACGCATAGCCCAGACGATTTAGAATTACGCATAGCCCAGACGATTTAGAATTACCAAGCGAACCTACAACTAATTTTGGATGCTAGCAAGTAAACTTAGAAATTTAACTCAAAGATCATTTCCTCAGCCTAAGATAAAATTCAAATAAACCACTACGATCATATTAGGTGAAACTATAGAGCAGAAGCAACTACACCCAGGAGATATACCCTAATTTTCTAGGTCAAACCAAATAAGATAAATTCACGGAAAAATTCATGAAGGCACTAAATATTATGAACAACTCAACCTAATTTTGTGTTATTTAATAACTAGGTTTGATGCCCCAAACAAATTAAACAAAACAGACTTATAATAGGCCCATTTAATAACCCTAATCGGCAAAAATGCCAACTTATCCAAAAGACCATTAAAATGCACACAATTATATACATGAAATAATTTAATCAAATACTAGGTTAATTAACTAATTAAATATAATTTTTCTAGAATTTTTCCCCACCGTGTAGGCCTTCTAAAAATTCAGACAAGTCTCAAAAGTACCCTGTCTTCAAATAATTACTGGGAACAAACCACTAATTATTTTTTAGTGCAATCAGAGAAAATGGAACCTGGAGATGATCTATCTCCAGTAAAAATCTTGTGAATTTGCCACGTCCACAGCATAAAGACACAAAGTTAGAGGGAGGAAATTAACTCAAAAATTTGCCTAAACACAAGTCTACTCTCTTCCATACCTAGATCTCTCTTCCCTGCCTTGTCCTCCTCGCCGTGACCCCACCTGACAGCCTCTATAGCTTGCTCCCTCACTATGTAAGACACCCCACCGCTTGAACTGAGCCAGCCCGACCAGGGAACATGAAGACCAGTGAGCCAGGGCGCCGGAGATCGAGCCGCGACGTGCTTGACGCGTGTCCGACGTTGTGGCCGCGCCTAGCTCGCCTCAAGACCCCCAGAACATGTCGCTCCCCTTCATTCACCACTCCAGTGCCAAGAAACCAAGGGGAAGAGCCCCATCCTACTCTAGACACCTTCTACCCCATCACCGGCCGTCGAGGGGAAAGCCATGGCAATCGACATCGAACCACACTCATCAACATCCACCTTCTATTCCATTCTCCCCACGCAATGCCGAAACTTTTCCTTCTTGACCCCATCGCGCTTCGTGCAGCAACTCGACAGGAACGCTGCCATGCCATCGTCGACCTGGAGCATGCCCCGGGCACCGCCGCCTCGGCCTCGCCAACATCCCGGCCGACTTCGACCACCCCGAGGCAAACCGGCGTGCCACGAGGACCGCCTCAGTGCCCTCTTCAAGACACCTCAAGTACCCCGGCCGAAGATGCCCTGGACGCTGAGAACATGCTCCTTCTCCCTCGGCACCGATCTGAACTCGCCGCTGAGCGCCACCCCCGATTCCTTTCATTTCGGTGAGTCCCCGTTTGATTGCTTGCGTTGGGAGCATCCCTAGGACCTAATCTACCCTTTCCATCCGCCTGCGAGGTCGCTCTTCGACCGGGTGGAGCTCTCACCGTACGTCCCGAAGACTTCCACCGCCGCCGTGCCCTGCCCACCATCGCCACCGCCACTCACACCTCGCCAGGACTCGAAATAGGACTGGTAAGTCCCTACCAACTCTCCGAAAGCCTATGCAAACCTTGCATTGCACTAATTAGGACTGAAACCCAACCTGCATCCGCACACCGGGTCGCACCGCCGCCTGCGCTTGTCGCCGGTGCGACTCCGGTCATTCCAATACTCGAGACCCCCACCGATAGGTTCGCCATGAGACCCTCTCCATTTTCTCTTGTGGCCATCCACGCTAATTCGCCGCCGTTCACCGCCGGCACCGCCGCGAAGCACCTCTGGCCGCCGGAGCTCTGCTCCCTCTCCTGCCAGCCTCACTGCCAAGCGTGGCCCCTGTCATTAGGCGCTAAGAACTCTATTAGAGAAAGTTTAAATGTTGTAAGGTTCAATTTGTAAATGTGCTTAGACTGACATAGGGGCCCGAGGATCTAAATGTAATTGACAAAAATATCGAGGACTCTTAACGAAAATTCTAACTCACATGTGCTGAGGGCTACAGGTTGTTTTTCATAAACTTCAGGGGCCTATGTGCAAAATGACGAAGACACTGCCAGTGGAACCCATGGGGTTTTTATTGAGAAATATAAAGGGAAAATAGCAAAATCAAATCTATTTATCCCAGAAAATTGTCAAACTTATAAAATCCATATAAAATCCAATCCAACACATTTTGGGGTGAAACAAATTTCTGTGGAGTCATAAAAAGATGAACTTTAACTTAGAATTATAAAACTTGTCACTCACTGTACTAATTTTGTCCCTAAAATTCCTCTAAGTTAAATCACACATAGAGCTAGCTTAAGCTTACAAAATTCATAGGAAATTCACTTTAACTTGTTTTTGAGCAAACTCAAATCCTATAGATCCCTCATCTTACCCTCTATATTTAGGAAAAATAAAAACATATAGTTATCTAGTACCAGATACCCCTAAGACTATTAATAATAAAACTATATGGTTTAGAAAGGCTGAACTTTAGGGATTTATATAAAATTTATTTTCATTTTTTCAGTGAACTCAGGCTCTGTAGAACCGACAAAACACGTATTTTCAAAATGTAAAATAAAAGTATATGTCTACTGTGCAAATATATCACCTAAACATTTATATAAGGAATAAACAACTTAGAGGTGCATTGCAACTTATAAAGTTTGTAGTAAATTCATCTTGAGTAACCCAAATTTCTATAAAACCAGCAACTAATGAACTCCAACTGGGTAAAATAGAATATGGCAACACATACACCAAAAATGTCGAAAAGTATTAAACAACTCCAACTGGGTAAAATAGAATATGGCAACACATACACCAAAAATGTCGAAAAGTATTAAACAAACAAGTAGGATGCAAATCACTATAGTGGCTAAGTACTTTATACATGCAAAGATGCATATGCACCTTAGCACTAAGTAGATCCACCTAAAAACTTGTTGGACCAGTGGAACCATAGAGTCCATCGCTACCACCAAAAACTTGGCAAACTTAACTCATACATCACTTCCTAGGTTAGTATGTTAAAAGGAATTAACTTAGAGCCCTCTCTAGCCTACACATAAATGGTGGGATAATATAAACCCTAAAATAGTGAACTAAGACTAAATGTGTCAACTAAACCATTCATTTTGTTCATCCTTAGCAAATAAAATAGGTTCTGGACCCAAAAACCTTACAGCCACCTATACATAACACTATAGGTCTAAAACCCGTCGTAAACTTGTAAAATACCGAGGAAATTCATAATAGCTCTAAAAATTATGAAACAAAATATATTAGTCTTAGAAAATATACCCTTCACCTCTGTGAATTCAAATTAGCAAAAAATCAAATTATAGGAGCCCTATCCAGACCGCACCTATCCCTATGCCGCTAAAACCCGATAAAACTTCTAAAATGCATAACTCCTATAGGGTAGGATAAAATCAAAATTCTTTTATCCAAATTCTTTTTAGACCAGTAGCTACTTAATATGCAAAAATCATGCATTTTAGAGCATTTTGGATTTTTATCTATTTTTGGTGTTTAATCGCATACCGTGTGTTTTGTTTAGACGATTGCGTGAACGGAGGAGTGAAGGTGTGCTAACATTTTTTTTCTCCAGACCAAGGCAAGTTCTTGCCCCTCCTTTGAATACATTGCTCCTATGTTTTTGGGCAAAGTATTTTGTTTGTAAATGTGCATGCGTGTTTTACCGTATTGTCGTTTTAAATTGAGATTGGTAGATGTATCCTAAAAATTTGCACGTAGCCTTTTGAAAATGCTCCCTTGCTGTTTTGAACCCTAGGTAGGAAGTAAATTAAAGTACTCATGTGAAAGTTTGCTATGCTTTACTAAAATGGTATGCTTAGTCTTGCTTAGTACTTTTCGAAAGAAATAGGCTTGGGCTGTTTTCTAAACCCTTTGGGAGAACTTTTGTGTGTTCTGAAATAAATGGGGAGGAACCCCAACTATTTGCGAAACAAAGTCAAAACTTGATTTTCTTGACTTGGGCGGCAAGTGGTATGCGATTGATGTATTCATATACCGATAGGGGGAGTGTTGCCCGAGTCGATTAAGGACTGAACTACATGTCATTCATTGTATTTACCGTACATCCACATGTGCTAGTATGGGATAGCCTTAGCTGAGTAATCTATTTAGCACCTAGCTTGCATTATGGTAGGCCGAAGTGTATGGGTTCGGATAACCCAGAGGAACTTCCTATTTACCCCGTCGTGGTAGTTTAGGCGACTAAGTCTGTCCAATACAACGATATCGTGCCACGTGGGTGGGTTCCCTGATGTGTCCATCACCACAGCGTTAAGTTAAGGCGTGGGCCCGCCACTTAACGGTTCTGGGTTATATTTCTAGTATGCCCAGGATGGGAGAAACACGTATCGTGCTGGTGCAAGGCTAGGGACTAAGTAGTGTAAAGGCTTTGTTACGACCTCTAGACCACATTCATCATGAAGAGTGTGGTAGTGCGTCGCGAGCACAAAACAAATTAGAGTGTTCATATCTTGTGGGTAAAGCTGTACAAACTCTGCAGAGTTAATAAAACTAATCGATTAGCCGTGGTCATGAGCGACATGATGAAATGCTATGGGTATAGTTTTGTGGTTTTGTGTTTTTCACTAAATGGACTTGAAAAGGGAACATATTATGTTGGAAATAATGTTGTTTCATACTTTATATTGGCCTTACCCCCGATGTGGGTAAGATGTTGAAATTTATCTAAGTATATGTATATATATATTCTGATAAAGTCATGCCATGCCTAATGAAGTTTGGTGTTTGCTGAAATTGTTTTGTTCAAAATTACGTTGTAAAATACTTGCGAACCAAAACTAGCCTTATGCTGAAATTTAAACCACAATATAGCCATTGCCTTGGATTAGAGCTTTCATGTACTTAGGTTTGATTGGGCTCTTGCCAGTATATTATTTCAAATAATGTACTGACACTTGCGACTGGAATATCCATTTTGATGCAGGATTTAGACCTAACTTCTGAATGATGCGGGTGATCAATTGCTCTTCTAGGATGAGAACTTAACGGGGTAAACCCCTAGTCAGTGTGCTTGTGGAATGGGTAGTAAGCCACTGTTGTTCGCTGCTCTCTGATGTATTTATTTGGCTGGTCGGCCTACTTATTTATATAAGTGATGTAATTTTTAAGTGTTGTTCGATTCAAATGTATTCGCTATGTAAATTCATGCTTGTGATGAAAGTGTGAATCTAGCACACCTCCTAGGAGCTAGATTCATATGAGTATGAGTTAGGAATACTTGAGGCGTCGTAGATCTTTAGCCATTTCGTCAAGTCTCCTGAGTGTGTAACACATCTGGTCGCCACCTTCGAGTGGTTTGACGGGCACACTTCAGGCTGAAGTTGACTGGCAGGCTAAAGGCCCAGCGATGTCTCACTTATCCCTCTCTCGGGACCTCGGATGTTTCGTTGTACTTGGCATATGAGCTGAAGCGTTTCGACTCGTATTGCAAATACAACGGAAGGTCTGGGTGGCCCCGACAGGTGTCTAGGCTAGAGTTTACCTTTATTTGCCTCGTACTCCATGGCTGAGAGGTAGGCGGCATGTGATGACAGCGCTGTCAGACCTTTGTATTCCTCCACGTTCGGGTATGGCATAGAGCTATAGGTCGCTCTATAGGTCGGAGTCACTCGGCAGACCGAGTGTAAGCCGGCGCCTGAAGTAAGTAAAGAAAGTAAAGTAATTTGCCAGCTTCTTAGAGCCGTAACCATAGAGATCCTCTCTATACCTTAGCCTACCTAATCTTAGGATGTCTTTGGATGAACCTAACTCTTTGATAATCCCTACCGTTCCTTGGATTCGATATCCCTTGGAATACTCCCTTGGGTGAAGTGTTACAACGGTATTCCGTGCACTTGCAGATTATTCTGTGGTCGTAAGAAATACCAACACCGGGCTCGGGGACGACCGGCGGCGCTCGGTGGCGACGGCAAGGGAGGACGGCCGGTGGCGGCGAGGGAGGACACGATGGACGGTGGCGATGCTAGGGTTCTTCGAGGACTTATAAATTTTTTGCCATATTATGTAGATCTGAATCAGCGTGCTCTTTTAAAGGAATTCAAAGAACATCCGTGACGGGCTTTAGAATAAGCCTAATTGAGATGAATCATCTCAATCGGGCTTAATGTAATGCTCGTCACAGATAAGATCTAGTTCGGTGCACGAGGACAATGGAAAAATTCCATCAGTGATGGGCTAAACCTAAAGCCCGTCACTGATGTAGTCATCGATGACATGCTTAAATACCTAGCCTGATCGGATAATATCATCATCTCTGTGGGGCTATAATTAATGACCGTTACCGATGAAACATCGGTGACAGGCTTAGAGATTAAGCCCGATCGGATGAGATCATCATCTCTATCGGGCTTTCATTAAAGACCGTCACTGATGCTCTCATCGATGACGGACTTAGATATTAAGCCCGATTAGCTTGACTTCAAGCCCGTCACCAATAGAATTTTCCAGAAGTATTATTTCCCTGTAAAATTACTATATACTGGAAATATTTATAGTATTTCTAAATATTTAGTCTAAAATTCTGTAAATGCTATTAATACTATAAATACTATTTTGGTGAACTTTCCTTTAGCAATGATGGATGTATACTATAAGTAGGGATGAAAATGGTCAGGAAAAGACCTTAACCATACTCCTTCCCGTATTTTTTGGCCTGTGACTTTCACCCGTGACTTTCTTATGTTCTTGTGCGTTTCAAGAATAACCCGCAGGAGTAGATGTTTTATTGAGGTTGATGGATTTTTCGATACCCGCTTTCATCCATAACTACAAGCATAGAGCTCTCCTTCAACAATGATGGATGTATGGGGTACAAACAGGGCACTACGACTCCTACAAAAATGTAGAAATATACAGTAAATCGTAAAAATAGATATATATTGGATGCGCATGATGGGATAAGAGGCTTATCCACTGATCCGCGCCTGCTTGGGAGTCGTTGCACTTGTAGCCCCAAGGCCTTCTCATCCTCTAGCTTCTTTTCCTTTTCTCACCGCCATCTTTGTCGCCCTTGTGATAGGCTTCTTCTTCCATGTTACCCCAAATGCTTAGGATATCTCCGTCGAAGATGGTGTAAAGCTCGTTTGCATTAACAAGTAAAAAATACGTAAACTTTCAAAGCTTTCTACCACATACTTGCTTGAATACATGATGTTCCATTGTTACATGGTACAAAGACTTGTATTACCTTGCAAGAAGCTGCTTTGAACACTAGTATAGAAATGGTGAGTGAAAAAGGGCTCATCCTCTCCCAGCTGGTAATCAAGATTCCATCGACCACGACTCACTCAAGTGTAGCATTTGCTTCCTACCTTTTGAAGCTCGAGTTTACATGTTAATCCTAGACATTACACCATATCATTTTGAATAAGGCGAGACCGAGGTCGGCGAAGAAGGCATCGGGGGCCCTTCACGGTCCAGCAGCGGGATGCGGTGTGGACCCCCGTTTTTGAGACGGGAATCTTTCGTGTTCATAGTACCATTTCCCTGGATCGAGTAGTTGGTACCCACGAATACAGTACTGGATAATCAGGTGCACATGCACGAATAGTCTTACATCAACATTATTACATCAATAGGCCCGAAGGCAATGTTCAACCCACAGGACCTTATGGTCCGAATACAACACAAAAACAGAATTTAGATACGGTAGCGGAATAGAGGCAGCGGCTTGTCATTCGCCACAGGCAACGACCGGAGCTAAGATCTAGTATGCGCCGTCAGTTCCTTCACCTCCTGGTAATACGCGTATGGGTCCTCCGGCTCTTCATTTCCATCAGCTGAAGGTTTGTGTGTATAGCAAGGGTGAGTACCAACCGTACTCAGCAAGCCAACACGGAATTGATGCATATGATAGGGTTATTCAGAGAATGGTGGGGTTCTTTTGCATAAAGCCAATTTTTCACAATTCTTTTCACAAGCCTATCAACTAGCCAAATCAAGTTTTAATTTCACAGTTCATTAATCCGGTGACGGTTCGTCTACCATCCATCGTGATTCCAAGGATGGCTTCCCGCCTCCGATTCGTCATGATTTTTGGGAATCTACCCCTTCTCGCATCTCGAGAAGTTGATCCACCAGCGAATGAAATCATCATGCAAACCCATCCCACAGTTTTAAGTTTAAAGTCTAGCCAAGCGAAAGTCTTGTCACGATGCTCAATATCCGCGAGCACGGCTATTCGAATAGATTGATTCACTCACACTGCAGTGGATGTACACTTTACCCGTACTCCGCGACAGCCCAACAAATGAGCCAACGCCTCAACATATGAGACAGTCATGGCAAAGCCTTTCGATAACCTTGCTTTGGCAGTACCCGCTCCATGAAATTAAGCCCTCATGCACTCTAGCCGTCCTTTTCTAGCGGTGAGAGGAGTTAAGCGCACCGGGGTAAGGGAAACTTTCTCAATCTTTAAGTTTAATTAATATCGGTTTAATTCCACCATTCTCAACAAAGGCCGCAGCCTCATTCTCATCCTGTAACCACATCATAGAGAACCATCTATGCAAGGATACTGCCTCCACTCGGCTATCTAGTCGGCTAGGTCTATACCCATTCGAGAAATACGGTTGTGCGGCTCGTTTCCCTATCTCATGGCTCGGTCCTTAATTGACCAGGGTCGGCACTTGCCTTTTCCGGAATCCACCCAATTCATCCACCGCCCAGTCTAAAATATTTGTATAGCATTTTCAATTTTCATCGAGCCTAGTTCAACATTCTCATGGCCATGTGGCGCTCATGTCTCCACAGGCCGTATTTCAACTACCTCCCCGAAGGTAGTTACCCGAGCACAAAGCTTTCTTGCAAAATCATGAGTATGCAGGGATCTAGTGTAAGCGGGCTAAGCAATTGTACAAGTTATCCTCCAGGTCATATCACATCGAAGGTTACAAAGAATAAATTCTAATGGTGATCAATATCAAAGCGGGGTATATCAAGCATAGGTTTGTATAAAGCGTGCAATTTGTAATCTAAAATCAACATCATTTCACGAGTAGGATCAATATGTTCAAAGAGTGTGATGACTTGCCTTGCTCGCACGCTTGAGGGTGGTGTCTTCGGCGGGGTCGATGTCGGTTTCTTCAGTGCTACCCGTATGTTCGAAAGGTCGGTTGAATTCAATTAGAATTCAATAAAATACCGAGAGATCGAAAAGAACCATAACGGCCATGAAAACGACTCCAAATGTTTTGCCTAAAATTCTTCTTGAGTCGGGACAAAGGTCGCTTTTAGGAAAAATCCGAGTTTTGAAATCGAGTCGATTTCCTAGGGTTTCGCAAAGACGGCGATCATAATAATTTTGGGAATTTAGGTTTGAAAATATTAGCGGAGGAAATTCGTGCTCGGTGTTTGAGGGTTTGATCACAAAAGAGAAGCCTTTTTAAATGGCGAGAAAGAATTAAACGAGTCCGGATTTAAAAACGGCGCGAAACGAAATTCGCAAAACGTCCGATTCCGATTTTTCAAACTTTGCACGAGAAAACATGCGAGAAAATAATTTATTCTTGCCCAAAATTTTACTCAAGTCATCCCAAAATATTTTCCAAATTTTCCAAAATTTTTCCCAAAATTTTCCTATTTTTTTCTTTTCACTGGCGCTTTTTCATTTGCGCCAACTGGCTCGACAGTGACCACGAAACACGAGCGCGCGTGCGACAAAAGGGCGGCGCAAGGGACTTACCGGCGACGGCGGGCTCGGGAGGAGCAAGGGGGCACGGGGATGCTTTGCGCACTGCGGCGCGTGGATTGCGGCGGCGGCCCTCGGCGGCGGCGCTCGGAAGGCGAGAAGAGCGGCGGTGGTGCGGCAAAATCGGCGGGACGCCGCCTTTATAGGCGCGGCCAAGGGGCTCGGTGCGGGCGCGGGGTGGAAGGAGGGGGCCGGCTCGGCGCGGCGCGCGGGCGGGACACGCGGCGGCGCACGGGGAGGGCCGGGTGCGGCGGGCGCAACGCGGCGAGCCGGCGCGCTTGCGCGGGCGGGGTCCGCGCGGCGTCGCGCGCGCGGCGTGGGGTCCGGGCGTGGTTCGGCGCGTGGCGGCGGGCGCAGTGCGCGGGCGTAGGGCTGGTACGGGCGGGCGTGCGTGGGCGGGCGCGGCGCGCGGGTTCCGCGGTCGGGCGTACGCGTGACGCGTGGCGCGCTGGCGCGGGCGCGCGTGCCCGCGCGCGGCGCTGGCGCGCGGGGTAGGGGCCGGGCGCGGGCGTGCACGGCGCGGCGCGTGGCGCGCGGTATGGTCGGGCGACGCGTGGCGGGCGCGCGGCCGGGGCAAGTACGGCGTCGAGCACCTCTAGCGCAATGAGGCAGTGCCATTTCCGATTTTCCCGATTTTTCCCATTTTAATTTTCATTTCTATTTTTCTTTCTTCTAAAAGTTCCAAAATAAATTCCCCTCATTCAAAAATAATTTTTCCCACAATATTTTCAACTTTTCTCCACTTTTATTTTCCCACACTATTTTTCATATTTATTTATTTTAAAAATCTCTTTTCTTTTTTTTTTTCAAATTTCAATATCTTCTTCTATATTTTTCCAAAACTTTCCCGGATTTCGAGTACGACTCCGAGAATTTTATTATTTATTTTGTGCCTTAATTTATCTTCTCCCAATCAAAATTTTATTTTATTTTTCCCAAAATGTGTTTTCATAAATTCGCGCTTTTCCCGATTTCCTTTTTTAAAAACCCTGATGCGGCTTCCGCACCTCCATTTTGACAACACCAAATTATCCAAAAACACCGAAAGGAAAATTAATCACGTCAAAATTTATGCAACGCAGTGGCAAATAAGAAGCAACAAACCCGAGAAGAAGCAACAAGCGAAGGTTTTTGAAAGTTCCGATTTTTACGTTCCGATTTCGGTTCTTCGATTTTCAGGATGTTACAAACCTACCCCCCTAACAATAAATCTCGTCCCCGAGATTTCTTACCGGTCGCTGAGTAGGTGTGGGTATTCGTCCTCGGGAACTCTTCGCTTTCCCGGTAGCCTCTTCTTCGTGTGATTGCTCCATTGTACTTTGTACATGCGCCATGACTTGGTCCGTGTCTTCTTTTACGCCTCGTCTAGTATCTTGATTGGATGTTGGGTAGGTAAGATCACTGTGGACATGGATGGTCTCTAACGGGGCTTGCTCTTGGTACCGCAAACATTTCTTCAATTGCGATATGTGGAACACTTGGGTGGCCATCGGAGAGGTTCAGGGCGGTTCCAACGATAGGCCACTTCTCCTCTCCTAGCGTTTATCAAGAATGGGCCCACGTATCTTGTGCGAGTTTCCCTTTGACCTTGAACCTCCGAGTTCCCCGTAGTGGTGAGACCTTCAAATACACGTAGTCACCTTCTTTAAACTCCAATTCTCTTCGGCGGGTGTCCGCGTAGCTCATTTGCCGTGATTGAGCAGCTTGTAATCGGTCCGGATTAGGCGAACTTTTCCTCGGCCTCTTTGATTATGTCCGCCCGAATATGGTTCGTTCACCGGTTTCGACCACATTAATGGAGTTCGGCATCGGCGACCAAATAGAGCCTCGTTTGGCGACATCTTCAGACTGGCTTGATAGCTATTGTTGTAGGAGAACTCGGCGTACGGCAAACATTTCTCCCAATCCTTGGTGAAATCCAACGCACATGCTCTCGGCATATCTTCTAGTACGATTCGTCCTCTCAGTCCGTCCGTCTGCAGCCGTGGGTGGTAAGCGGTGCGAAGGCGAGGTGACTGCCGAGTGCCTCGTGGACTTTGCTCCAAAAATGAGACGTGAATTGGGTACCACGATCCGATATAATCCTCTTTGGTACACCATGGAGACATACAATCCTACTCATGTATAGTTCCGCTAGCTTGGCAATGTTGTAGTTAGTTTTCATGGGAATAAATCTGGCAGTCTTGGTGAGCCGATCTACTATTACCCAAATGGAATCGTAACCAGTCGCAGTTTTGGGTAGTCCCACTATGAAATCCATGCCTATCTCGTCCCATTTCCATTCGGGAATCTTGAGTGGCTGCAGCAAGCCAGCTGGTCGTTGATGCTCGGCTTTCACCCTTTGGCACACATCGCACACGGCTACGTATTCGGCTACATCTCTCTTCATATTGGGCCACCAGTATTCTCCCTTCAAATCCTGGTACATTTTCGTGCTTCCGGGGTGTAACGAATATGCCGATTCGTGGGCTTCTTTTAAGATCAATCCTCACAAACCACCTCGTTCAGGCATGCAGATTCTTTTCTTGTACCACAGGATTCCCTTGTCGTCTACTGAAAACTCCTTAGCGCGTCCAGCGGCCATGCGTTCCTTGATTTCCTGGGTTTCCTCATTCCCTTTTTGGGCTTCTTCTATTTGAGTCCTTAGAAGGGGTTGGATTTCCAGTGAGTTCACTTCTCCGTGAGGAATCAGGTGCAGATTAAGTCGAGCCATTTCTTCTTGGAGCTCATTGGCCATACCTCCCAATCCCATGTGGTTGCATTGGGCTTTGCGGCTCAGCGCATCGGCCACTACATTTGCCTTGCCGGGATGGTAATGGATTCCTAGTTCGTAATCCTTGATCAACTCCAACCATCGCCTCTGTCGTAGGTTGAGATCAGGCTGAGTAAAGAAATATTTTAAGCTCTTGTGATCGGTATACACATCACAGTGGTTCCCGATCAGATAGTGTCTCCAGATCTTCAATGCGTGAACAACCGCGGCTAATTCCAGGTCGTGTGTGGGATAATTCTCCTCGTGGGGTCGTAACTGTCGCGAGGCATACGCTACGACCTTCCCATCCTGCATTAACACGCCTCCTAGTCCTTGCCGAGATGCATCACGGTACATCACGAAATCCTTAGGTTGTCGGGTAAGGTTAAGATTGGGGCAGTGGTTAACTTTTCTTTTAGTTGGTCGAAAGCCTTTTGACACTTCTCGTTCCATTCAAACTTCTTTTCCTTCTTCGAAGTTGAGTCATAGGTCGGGCTACGGTGGAAAACCCTTCGATAAACCGTCGATAATACCCGGCCAAGCCCAAGAAACTCCGAACTTCCGTCACCGACTTGGGTGCCTTCCATTCCGTGACGGCTTCGACCTTGGCGGGGTCTACCGCTACTCCTCCGGCTGAAACCACGTGGCCAAGAAAGCGACTTCCTTGAGCCGAACTCGCATTTGCTTGAACTTTGCATACATTGGTGCTCTCGTAGTTTTTCCATACCAGTAGTAGATGCTCCGCGTGTTCCTCATCGTTCTTGGAGTAGATAAGTATATCGTCGATGAATACCACTACGAATTTGTCCGGTACTCCATGAATACCTTGTTCATCGAGGTTCATAAAATATGTGGGGCATTGGTCAATCCAAAGGACATTACCGTGAACTCGTATAAGCGTAACGTGTAGAGAACGCCGTCTTAGGAATATCTCCGGCTCTAATCTTCAAGCGATGATATCCTCGACCGAAGATCAATTTTTGAGAACACTGCGCACCCTTAAGCTGATCGAATAGGTCATCAATTCGAGGTAGTGGGTACTTGTTTTTGATAGTCACTTCATTCGCGATCGGTAGTCCACACACATCCTCATACTCCCATCCTTCTTCTTGACGAAGAGTACTGGGGCTCCCAGGGAGAAGAGTGGGCGTACAAATCCCTTCTCTTGTAGTTCTCGTATTTGCTTCTTGAGTTCCTCTAACTCGTTGGCCGGCATTCAATAAGGCCTCTTGGATATGGGCGTGCACCCGTCATTAGGTCGATGATAAACTTTATGTCGCGATCCGGGGCATTAGGGCAATTCCTCGGGAAATACGTCCGGTATTCTTGTACTACGGCATCCCGCCTAGAGGTAGCATGGTGAACACTCCCGCAGCTTGTTCGCATAGCTTCGGGTTTTGATCCATAGTTATGCTCATCGGTGATCCCCATGGGGTGGATACCGTGACTTCCCTTCGACTGCAGTCTATAATTCCATTATTCTTGGTCAACCAATCCATCCCGAGTATGACATCAATGGTTTGGGGTGATAGCACCATAAGGTTTGAAAGAAACACCACGTCCCTAATCCGTATGGGCACATTGATGCAAGCATGGGGTACGGTCATGTCTCCCCGGTGAGTGTACCAACATAGGCCTCTTAAGTGCTACTTGGTGTAGGTGGTGTTGTTTGCTTACTTGGGAAGATATGAATGAATGCGAGGCTCCAGAATCGAATAAAACTTTAACTGGTGTAGAGTTGATAGAGAACATACCCATCAATACGCTCTGGTCCTCCTGAGCTTCTTCAGCCCGCACATGATTCACCTGGCCACGTCGAAACCCGGTGGCAGCCTCGTTGGGTAGCGGGGTCCTGAACAGACCTCGTCCTGCCGCAGGGGTGGGGGTTCCTCGGACGGGCGTTGCATTGGCGCCGGTGCGCACAAGGGTGTTGCGTGGTTTTGGGCAGCTATTGGAGTAGTGCCCGAATTCTCCACAATTGAAGCAGCTCACATTCCTTCTTCCTGGAGCGGCTAGGGTTGGTGTGGGTGTACTAAGCTGAGGTGTAGCTAGCCTGCTGACATGGTCGGAAGCGGGGGAACGACCGGCTGCCGGAACGTTTGGCTTCCACCCGGACGGGGTGGCTCCCTTGGGCGTTGTGGCGCTCCCGAAATGGGCGAGCCATAGCGAGCCTCCTTTTACGGTTATTTTCTACCATCTTTTGGTCGTGTTCAAGCCGAACGACCTTGTTGATGAGGTTTTGGAAGCTGGTGTGGTCTGTCCTATCATCGGTCCTCTCAGCTCGTCATTTAGTCCCTCGATGAATTTATCCAACTTCTCTTCCTCGTCGTCGGGTCACTTGTGGCGTAACGTGCAAGCTGGGTAAACTTGTTCGGGTACTCTTGTGCGAGGTGTTTCCTTGACGCACTGCGGAACTCATTTTCTTCATCCTCATAACTGCAGTGGCACGAAATTCTCATGGAACGCAGCCGTGAATTCTTCCCATGTCGGTTCTCTCCGGCGTCTTCGCTCGCGTTTCCTTG
The DNA here is from genome assembly GCA_019925245.2 of Oryza australiensis. NCBI lineage: Eukaryota > Viridiplantae > Streptophyta > Magnoliopsida > Poales > Poaceae > Oryza > Oryza australiensis. Next base: position 4,940,522 of record JAIFGZ020000436.1, read on the forward strand.
TAGGTGTCCCACCACCACTTGCGGGACCCTCTAGGCGGTTAGTGGCGAAGACCACTCTATCGCCTTCTCGAACTCGGACGAGAGTTAGCTTTTTCTCGATCACCCTCGGCCGAGTCCTCAACATCCATGGGTTCTTCGGCCGTGGAGAAGGTTGGTGGCTTAGCTCGCATGAACTCTCCTAGACTTGATCCTCCTCGACTTCCCGGTTGTTAGCAATTGCTTGGAGTAGCTGGGTGCAAAGCCATAACCTCCGCCCAGTGGAGGGTTGGGTTCGGCGGGTTCTCGTTGGTTCTTCTTGCTCTCTGCGGCGATGTGCCATCCGAAGAAGATAGATGAATTAAGAGATCGGACCGGTTTAGGTCATGGTTCCTAGGGGATTTTTCTTCAAGTTCTTTTTAAATGATCTTCAATCAACAAGCGGGTAAAATAATAATAAGCTCACGAATTAAGATACCGCAAAGCGATGCTCGGGTCCATCATATTACATAAAAGGGGTACACTTTGTACATGCACAGTCCTTCATGCCATAATGACAACAATAACTACATCGTCTAACTGCATTAACTAATTAAGGGGGAATAGAGTGTGGTCCATGCTGCCGAGCCGTCCAGAACGAGATCAAGCTGGGGTGGTCCTCCCGCCTAGTTGTCCAACCATCCGCAAGAGCCGGGTGCGGGAAGTGGGTGGTCATTGCTGAAGCAAACCGGAGTCCCCATGGCTCGGAGGTGGTGGCCTCGGAGTCATGCCGAATCTTCGGCTCGGTGGCCGTGTACTCTTGCGGCGGTCGGCGGGTGAGGGGCCTCCGGTGTGAGTCGGGCGACGAGTGGGAGCTTCCTCCTCCATTGGGTCGGTGTCGCTGGACTCCCATTTGACCTCCATAGGTTCCGCCTCAGATTCCGAGTCGGTGTGGATCTGGATGGGATTCTCCTCTCCCGATCCAGGCTCGGACGACACTGCTACGGAGCTCGAGGTGGGTCCCATGGATGTGGCAGCAGCGGGGTCTATCAGGTACGGCGCAGGCTCTGTGCTTAACATAAAAGCTTGCTCCATCATAGCTTGTAAGGTATCCAAGCATGCTGGAGTCATAAGGTAATAGTGGTCGGGCACAGGAGCAGGAGGCGTTGGTACAAGCTCGGTGGAAGTACCTGCAGCGTAGACAGGGCGAGTGCGCAGCTGCTCCTCCAGCTGGTCGACTTGCTGCTTGCTCTTCCTGAGCTGCTCCTCCAGCTCTACCAGGGCTTCCCCACGGGCCATGTAGCGGTCCGAGAGTTGCTCATATTGGGCACCATTGGCTTGCAGCTGAGTTTGCAGCATGTTTATCTGATCCCCACAGCCTTGGTGGCTCTCGACCAGATCATTGAGGCGTGACTGCTGGTCGTTGATCTCAAGCAAAGCCTCCTCGTAACAGTCATCTGCCGTCTCCGCCCAATGTGATAGACGTGTGACCATCGGGTTGTAGCAGCAGGGGGTGGCCTCCACGGTGCAAACTGGGTTGCCTTCTTCGCGATAAGGATGATGCACGAACTCTGTCACCGTGAGTTCGGCACGATGTATCGCATTAAGGCGAAGAAATACTTCGCGGGCCGCATCTTGGATGGTCATACGCTAAATCCCGGTGATAACGGGTGTGGAAGCGAAAGATGTTTCACTTCCCATGCGGGCTTCTATGGAAACGGCTGCCTCCCATGCTGGATATCCTTCGGAGCCATGCCTTTTGGTGTGATAGGTGGGTGGTTCCGGGTATCTCAAACACCACAGCAGGGACTGAAGCTGCGCCACAAACCCCTCGTCTCGTGGGATAGTGACCTCCCAGGCTCCGTCATGGTTCGACATCTGCTTTTGTAGGCAACTTAAGGTTAGAGGGAGAGAGCTATTATAATCATTTGGTAAATAAAAGGAAATACAGATGTAGAAAAGGTATATTTGTATTTTCGGAAATAATAGTTTAAAAATGATCCTATGTAGGGATATTTCCCTTTAGCCAACTAGTCAGGGGTAGGGCGCCATTTGGTCTTAGCCTACGGTCGCATGGCTCTGATACCAGCTCTGTGGACCCCCGTTTTTGAGACGGGAATCTTTCGTGTTCATAGTACCATTTCCCTGGATCGAGTAGTTGGTACCCACGAATACAGTACTGGATAATCAGGTGCACATGCACGAATAGTCTTACATCCACATTATTACATCAATAGGCCCGAGGGCAATGTTCAACCCACAGGACCTTATGGTCCGAATACAACACAAAAACAGAATTTAGATACGGCAGCAGAATAGAGGCAGCGGCTTGTCATTCGCCACAGGCAACGACCGGAGCTAAGATCTAGTATGCGCCGTCAGTTCCTTCACCCTCCTGGTAATACGCGTATGGGTCCTCCGGCTCTTCATTTCCATCAGCGAAGGTTTGTGTGTATAGCAAGGGTGAGTACCAACCGTACTCGGCAAGCCAACACGGAATTGATGCATATGATAGGGTTATTCGAGAGAATGGGGGTTCTTTTGCATAAAGCCAATTTTTCACAATTCTTTTCACAAGCCTATCAACTAGCCAAATCAAGTTTTAATTTCACAGTTCATTAATCCGGTGACGGTTCTGTCTACCATCCATCGTGATTCCAAGGATGGCTTCCCGCCTCCGATTCGTCATGATTTTAGGGAATCTACCCCTTCTCGCATCTCGAGAAGTTGATCCACCACGAATGAAATCATCATGCAAACCCATCCACAGTTTTAAGTTTAAAGTCTAGCCAAGCGAAAGTCTTGTCACGATGCTCAATATCCGCGAGCACGGCTATTCGAATAGATTGATTCACTCACACTGCGGTGGATGTACACTTTACCCGTACTCCGCGACAGCCCAACAAATGAGCCAACGCCTCAACATATGAGACAGTCATGGCAAAGCCTTTCGATAACCTTGCTTTGGCAGTACCCGCTCCATGAAATTAAGCCCTCATGCACTCTAGCCGTCCTTTTCTAGCAGTGAGAGGAGTTCTGGCGCACTCGGGGTAAGGGAAACTTTCTCAATCTTTAAGTTTAATTAATATCGGTTTAATTCCACCATTCTCAACAAAGGCCGCAGCCTCATTCTCATCCTGTAACCACATCATAGAGAACCATCTATGCAAGGATACTGCCTCCACTCGGCTATCTAGTCAGCTAGGTCTATACCCATTCGAGAAGTACGGTTGTACTGGCTCGTTTCCCGGCTATCTCATGGCTCGGTCCTTAATTGACCAGGGTCGGCACTTGCCTTTTCCGGAATCCACCCAATTCATCCAGCCGCCCCAGTCTAAAACATTTGTATAGCATTTTCAATTTTCATCGAGCCTAGTTTAACATTCTCATGGCCATGTGGCGCTCATGTCTCCACAGGCCGTATTTCAACTACCTCCCCGAAGGTAGTTACCCGAGCACAAAGCTTTCTTGCAAAATCATGAGTATGCAGGGATCTAGTGTAAGCAGGGCTAAGCAATTGTACCGAAGTTATCCTCCGGTCATATCACATCGAAGGTTACAAAGAATAAATTCTAATGGTGATCAATATCAAAGCAGGGTATATCAAGCATAGGTTTGTATAAAGCGTGCAATTTGTAATCTAAAATCAACATCATTTCACAAAGTAGGATCAATATGTTCAAAGAGTGTGATGACTTGCCTTGCTCGCACGCTTGAGGGGTGGTGTCTTCGCGGGGTCGATGTCGGTTTCTTCGAGTGCTACCCATATGTGCGAAAGGTCAGTTGAATTCAATTAGAATTCAATAAAATACCGAGAGATCGAAAAGAACCATAACGGCCATGAAAACGACTCCAAATGTTTTGCCTAAAATTCTTCTTGAGTCAGGACAAAGGTCGCTTTTAGGAAAAATCCGAGTTTTGAAATCGAGTCGATTTCCTAGGGTTTTCGCAAAGACGGCGATCATAATAATTTTGGGAATTTAGGTTTGAAAATATTAGCGGAGGAAATTCGTGCTCGGTGTTTGAGGGTTTGATCACAAAAGAGAAGCCTTTTTAAATGGCGAGAAAGAATTAAACGAAGTCCGGATTTAAAAACGGCGCGAAACGAATTTCCGCAAAACGTCCGATTCCGATTTTTCAAACTTTGCACTGAGAAAACATGCGAGAAAATAATTTATTCTTGCCCAAAATTTTACTCAAGTCATCCCAAAATATTTTCCAAATTTTCCAAAATTTTTCCCAAAATTTTCCTATTTTTTTTCTTTTCACTGGCGCGCTGTTCATTTGCCGCCAAGCTGTTCGGCCTTGACCAGCCGAAACAAGGCGGCAGCGCGACAAAAGGGCGGCGCAAGGGACTTACGGCGACGGCGGGCTCGGGAGGAGCAAGGGGGCACGGGGATGCTTTGCGCACTGCGGCGCGTGGATTTGCGGCGGCGGCCCTCGGCGGCGCGCGGAACGGCGAGAAGAGCGGCGGTGGTGCGGCAAAATCGGCGGACGCCGCCTTTATAGGCGCGGCCAAGGGGGCTCGGTGCGGGCGCGGGGTGGAAGGAGGGCCGGCTCGGCGCGGCGCGGGCGGAGACACGCGGCGGCGCACGGGGAGGCCGGGTGCACGGCGGCACAACGCGGCGGCCGAGTGCGCGGCGCGGGCGGGTCCGGCGCGGCGTGCGCGCGCGGCGTGGGGGTCCGGCGTGGTTCGGCCGCGTGGCGCGCGCGCGCGGTGCGCGGCGCAGGGCTGGTCGGGCGGGCGTGCGCGGGCGCGCGGCGCGCGGGGTCCGGCGGTCGGCGGCGTACGCGCTGGCGCGTGGGTGCGCGGCGTGCGCGCGCGCGTGCGCGCGGCGCGTGGCGCGCGGGGTGGCCGGCGCGGTCGTGCGCGGCGCTGGCGCTGGCGCGCGGCGCGCGGCGTGCGGTATGGTCGGGCGACGCGCGGCGGGCGCGCGGCCGGGGCCGTACGGCGTCGAGCACCTCTAGCGCAATGAACAGTGCCATTTCCGATTTTCCGATTTTTCCCATTTTAATTTTCCATTTCTATTTTTCTTTCTTCTAAAAATTCCAAAATAAATTCCCTCATTCAAAAATAATTTTTCCCACAATATTTTTAACTTTTCTCCACTTTTATTTTCCCACACTATTTTTCATATTTATTTATTTTAAAAATCTTTTCTTTTTTTTTTTCAAATTTCAATATCCTCTTCTATATTTTTCCAAAACTTTCCATTTCGAGTACGACTCCGAGAATTTTATTATTTATTTTGTGTCTTAATTTATCTTCTCCCAATCAAAATTTTGTTTTATTTTTCCCAAAATGCGTTTTCATAAATCCGCGCTTTTCCCGATTTCCTTGTTTAAAAACCCTAATGCGGCTTCCGCACCTCCATTTTGACAACACCAAATTATCCAAAAACACCGAAAGGAAAATTAATCACGTCAAAATTTATGCAACTGAGGTGGCAAATAAGAAGCAACAAACCCGAGAAGAAGCAACAAGCGAAGGTTTTTGAAAGTTCCAATTTTTACGTTCCGATTTCGGTTCTTCGATTTTCAGGATGTTACATGCGGTGCGGTTGCCGACGAGATGACCAAGATGACCTACTCGATTGACTGCGACTCGCTGGAGTGTGGAATTTGCTTCATGCCTTTTGAAGCTCGAGTTTACATGGTACTCCTAGACATGGATCGTACTATCGCACGCGTCCACTACTCATCACCACCACCTCGATAACAAACGGCTGCATGCATGCATTGTAAAAGGACATGACTGAACTGACTAATGATTTTGGAACACGAGGTGGTCTCCTTGGCTTTGAGGGAAAACTCTTCAAAGCTTGCAAACTCAAATCATGCCTCTATGACTCTAAGCATTATCTAGGTTAAATGAACTTTCAGATGCCTCTATGACTCTAAGCATTGTCGAGGTTAGAGCTACAGAGACATGATTTGAGTTTGTAAGCTTTGAAGAGTTTTTCCTCAAAGCCAGGGGAACCACCTCTTGTTCTAAAATCATAAGTCAGTTCAGTCATGTCTTTTTGCAATGCATGCATGCAGCTGTTTGTTATCAAGGTGGTGATAACGAGTAGTGGACGCGTGCGTTAGTATGATCCATATCTTGGAAAACCATGTAAACTTGAGCTTCAAAAGGCAAGAAGCAAATCCCATACTCCGCGAGTCGCGGTCAATGGAGTAGGTCACCTTGGTCATCTCGACGGCAACTGCACCGCATCTCGCTGCTACTCCGTGAAGGGGCCCTGACGCCCCGATGAGAAGACCATGGGGCTAAAGGGCATTGACCTACTATTTTTCAAATTTTATTAGAAAAAAAGACAAAAATTTGCCCCCTTCCTACTCCTAACTGTGGGATAACCAGAACAATGGATGATGAGAGTATTTATAGACTGTGAAAGTTATCTTTGTTGGGCAAGTGTATAAGTCCATCAGCGATGTACTCATCGGTGACGAGCCATAATGTCGGGCTATACTTATTATCTCAATTGGGCTGTAGTTTCGAGCCCGTCACCGATGGTACATATAGGCGACGTGCTTCTATGGGAGCCCGACAAAGATAACATTTGTTATCTTTGTCGGGCTTTCTATTGTGCCCGTCAACGATAATTATCATCCGTGATAGACTCGAGTTTTATGCACATCTAAAATGTCTGTGCGTGTATATCTTTGTCGGCCACTTTTTATACCCGTTTGAGATGACTTAGTTGTGATGACCCGTAAATCTCAGACATATAATGACCCGTTATAGAGGAAAGGATCTGTACTAGTGTCATTTCACATTTTGCACTAGGGCCTCGGATTGTTAGAGACGGCCCTGAGTACCATATCACTCAGAGACCATGGTGCTTTGGCAAATGCCCGAAAGCTTTATGATTCAGCAATCGACCTGTTTGAATCCGCAGGAAAAAGGAGCATGGAGAAACTAGTTCAACCTGGAGATGAAGGTGAGAGATCAAACATCGCTCAATGGTTGTTTGTTTCCTAAAATCCAATGCTAATGAATGTAGAGTCGCTGATAACCTGACATTTCATTGAAAATGTAACCAGGTGGGAACAGCAGACTGCGAATGCAATGGATCACCTATGTAAGGTGTAACACCATGCCATTTTCGATTGTGTTTATTTTTGCTGGTCGATGAGCAAGTAAAGCCGATGCAACAAAAATAATCATGGCTTGTCTTCTTTATTTTCACTACTGGAGAAACGATCTTTGGTTGATGCGTCAAAATCCATAATAGTCCCGGTTGAAGTTGTATCCGGGACTAAAAAATAGTTTTAGTCCCGGTTAAAAAAGGTAATGGCTCTCTCTAGGACCTTTAGTCCCGGTTCAAATCCTGTCAGAACCTGTCAGGGCGCCGGGGGTCTTTTGTCCCGGTTGGTAACACCAACTGGGACTAAAGATCCCATATTTAGCCCCGGTTGGTGCTACCAACCGAGACTAATGATAATTTTGATCTTTAGTCTCGCTTGGTAACACCAACCGAGACTAAATATGGAGTTGCTTTTTATACTTCTTCTTCCTCCTCCCTCGGGTTAGCTGCACTTGTCTTCAAACTTTTGCTCGGCTAGAGGGAGTCTTGCAAAAATTTTTGTAATTTTATTTTGGTGATAATACACAAAATCTTTGCTATCTACAAGGTTAGCAATTTCATCCTCCTATGATCTATGCTTAGCATTTTGCTTTTTACAGTTCTTTTCCATATATTTTTATCTCTATATATGTTATGCAAAAATGAAGAGAGAAAATTTGTTTGGGACTAATTATTTTACTAAGCACATTATATTATGTTGAGAAAATTGTTTTGAAAAATGAAGAGGAAGAAAAGTATGCTTAGCACGTTATATTTGTAGGAATTTATTACGTATAATTTTATCTCAAAAAATATTTATGGAAAATGATGAGAGAGAAAACTTTTGGACAAAAGTGTTATAAAATAGATGACAAAGAAAAAATATATAAAATTTGATAGTAGATTAGAAAAATAAGGTAATTTAAAGATTGTTAAAATAGTTAGAAATATGTACACTACGTACATTAAAAACAACTTTTTAAAATAATTAATTAATTTTATGTTAAAAAGAACTTTTAAAAATAATTCTAATTTTTTAGTACAACACATTACGTATGTTGGATTAGTATATAATTATTGTCAAATTACATATATATAATTATTTTAATAATATTTAAATGATTTGATTTTCGTGGATTTTTCTTACGATTTTTGTGCATTCCATGTAGATGGATCGACAATGGATGTACAACGCGGATCGATGGTCAATAGAGTTTATTCGAGGAGTGCATCATTTTTTGAGTGTGACCGATGCCATCAAGCAAAAGGGTTTCATACATTGTTCATGCAAAAAGTGCAAAAACGAGAAGGAGTATTCCACATAAAGAATTATTCATGCTCACTTATTTCAGTTAGGATTCATGCCTCACTACAATTGCTGGCATCACCCGGAGAGGTAGGGGTTGCAATGGAAGAAGATGAAGAAGACGACGATAATATTTCGGACTGTGGTCAATATGGTGGGTCTGAAGAGAATATAGCAAGCGAGGCGGGCGGGGATGCTGAAGAAAACGACGGTGCCGATGACCTTGGTCAGATGTTGCACGATGCACAGGGGGACTACGAAGGTGGAAAGGAGGTGCAGAAATTGGAGCGTATGTTGGTGGACCACAAAACGTCCTTGTACCCAGGCTATGCACAGGGGCACAAAAAGTTGGGTACCACGCTGAAATTCTTGCAATAGAAGGCCAAAAATGGTGTCAGTGACAAGGCATTTGGCGAGTTACTAAAACTCATGAAGAACATTCTTCCAGAGAAAAACGAATTGCCGGAATCAAGGTACAAGGCTAAGAAGTTAGTCTGCCCTCTAGGACTGGAGGTATAGAAGATACACACATGTCCTAACGATTGTATCCTCTACCGTGGTGAGGAGTACGAGAACCTAGAAGCATGTCCGGTTTGTAAAGCACTTCGATACAAGATCAGACGAGATGATCCAGGCAAAGTTGATGGACGGCTTTCGAAGAAAAGGGTTATTGCTAAGGTGATGTGGTATTTTCCTATAATACCACGGCTGAAGCGTCTGTTTAGGAACAAAGTGCATGCAAGGATGATGCGCTGGCACGCGGAAGAACGCCTACAAGACGGCATGCTGAGACATCCCGCCGATGGGTCACAGTGGCAAAACATCGACAGAACATTTAAAGACTTTGGCGAGGATGCAAGAAACCTAAGGTTTGGCTTAAGTACAGATGGCATGAATCCTTTTCGAGAGAAGTAGCGGGCATAGCACTTGGCCTATAACGATGTGTATCTACAACCTCCCGCCTTGGCTATGCATGAAGCGGAAGTAGATTCAGATATCAGTTATTATTCAAGGCCCGAAGCAACCTGGTAACGACATCGATGTGTACCTAAGACCACTGATCAAAGATCTAAAACTGCTATGAAAGAAAGAAGGTGTCCCCGTGTGGGATGAGGATAAACAGGAGCAGTTTAACCTACGAGGGTTGCTGTTTGTTACCATCAATGATTGGCCTATACTTGGCAACCTATCCGGACAATCAAATTAAGGGGTACAACGCTTGCACCCATTGTATGGATGAGACTGAATGTACGTACCTGAAACACTGTAAGAAGGTAGTATACATGGGCCATCGTCGATTTCTTATTGCAACTTGCAAGCCACTCTGTCCGGAGAACAGGCAAACATTTTGATCAAAAGGCAGACCATTGTACTAAGCCAAAGCATCGCAACGGAATGCCGTGTTTGCCATGGTGAAAGACCTCAAAGTTGTATTTGACAAGGGAGCTGGCAGCCAACCTAGAGCAATTGAAGGTGGTCACGCTGTGATGTGGAAGAAGAAGTCACCCGCAACCAAAGGAGAAAGGAGCCCACTACCTAAGTCCAGCCAGCTACACTCTGAGCAAGGCAGAGAACGAAATTATGTTTGAATGCCTAGAGAGCATCAAGGTACCATTTGGATACTCCTCGAATATAAAAGGAACAATAAGCATGAAGAATAAGAAGTTCACAAATCTAAAGTCCCATGACTGCCATGTGCTTATGACACAGCTGCTTCCCGTTATAATTCGGGGTATCCTTCCCGATAATGTCTGGTCAACAATAACAAAGGTATGTGCTTTCCTCAACTCAATTTCACAGAAGATCATCGATACAGACAGACTAGAAGACATTCAAAATGATGTGGTCCAATGTCTTGTCAGCTTTGAGATGATCTTTCCGCCTTCCTTCTTCAATATCATGATGCATCTCCTATGCCACCTTGTCAAAGAGATTTATATCCTCGGTCCGATATTCCTACACAACATGTTCCCTTTCGAGAGGTATATGGGCGTTCTAAAGAAGTACGTCCGTAACCGTTCTCGTCCTGAGGCCATCATCGCCAAGGGATATGAAACAGAGAAGGTGATTGAGTTTTGCATTGACTTTATTGAAGACCTTCGTCCCATCGGGGTGCTTGAATCAAGCCATGAATGTAGACTACGGGGAAAGAGAACTCTTGGAAGGAAGGCAATAATGACCATAGACAATTACTTGTTCAGGAAAGCACATTGGACTGTGTTGCATCAATATTCTTTTGTGACTCTTTACATCGAGGAGCACTTGGCGATTGTTCGCTCGAAAAACATCGGTAAGACGGATGCCTAGATTACACACCATCACATTGATGCATTTCCTGCTTGGTTGTGACAACGTCTCATAGGCAACGCTAGCATTGACCAATAACTAGCCTTCTTAGCGAGGGGACCATCTTGCTCGATCACCATATTCCAGGTATATGAAATCAATGGGTACACATTTTACACATGGGCCCAAGACTTAAAGAGCACGAATCAGAATAGTGTTGTCCGCATCGATGCCGTGGGATACGATAGTTCGGCTAGCACATATTACGATAGCATCGATGACATATGGGAGCTGGACTATGGACCTCTGAAGGTCCCTCTGTTTTGGTGCCAATAGGTTAGGCTCAGTGGTGGAGGCATAACCATTGATGCAAGTGGGATGACAACGGTCGACCTGAGCAAGGTTGGATACTCAGATGAATCCTTCGTCCTTGCAAATGATGTACAACAAGTTTTATATGTCAAGGACATGGCTAGCAAAGCAAAGAAGGGGAAAGGTCTGATGAGCCAAAGCACCACGTGGTTCTCCCAGGCAAAAAGAAAATCATGGGAGTCGAGGATAGAACTGACGAAGATTACGATCAGTTTGACAGACAACCTCCGTTCACGGTGGCGGTTGACCCGAGCATCCTCTTATCAAATTAGGACACCCCTTACTCACGCAACGATCACAACGAAGCAACAATTGTGCGGAGAAAGTACGTGAGAACAATCATCACTTAGCTAAATTTTTGTATGGACGATGTAAATTGGATTGAATTACTGAATTTATTGTAACCATTTGAATTTATTGTAAATTATTGTAAATTCTAGATGATTGTTAGAATTTAAAATACTTTTGAATAGGGTAAATATTTATTACATATGATTTTTATAATTTAAAATAGTTTTGAATAGGGCAAATGTTAATAACATATTCTTATTTAAATTTAAAATATTTTTGAAATAGGCCATATGTTAATTATATATGAATTTAAAATATTTTTGAATAAGGCAAATGTTAATTCTATATGCTTATTAGAATTTAAAATAATTTTTAATATGGCAAATGTTAATAACATATTATTATTTAAATTTAAAATATTTTTAAAATAGGCCATATGTTAATTATATATGAATTTAAAATATTTTTGAATAAGACAAATGTTAATTCTTTATGCTTATTAGAATTTAAAATAGTTTTTAAGTAGGCAAATGTTAATAACATATTATTATGAAAATTTAAAATATCTTTCAACAGTCATATGTTAATTATATATGATTGTTAGAATTTAAAACAGTTTTGAAATAGGACAAATGTTAATTATATATGAATTTAACATATATTTCCAAATGTTAATTCTATGTGATTATTAGAATTTAAAATACATTTGAATAGAGCACTCGTTTAAATATTTAATCCTGGTTTTTAACAATAACCAGGACAAAAAAATTGAAAAGAGTGGGAAAATACTTTTAGTCCGGTTGGTGGCTTCAACCGGGACTAAAGATACTTACCTACTAGGGGACGCGTGGCTGCTCCGCCATCTTTAGTCTCGGTTGTTGGCTCCAACCTGGACTCCACCATCTTTAGTCCCGGTTGGTGGCTCCAACTGGGACTAAATAGTTATCTTTTGTCCCGTTGAAGCCACTAACCGGGACTAATATATCTTTAGTCCCGATTGGTGGCTTCAACCGGGACAAAACAGCCCGATGACTATATATAGCAGGGGCTGCGGGGGATCCAACACTTAGCCGTTTTTCGCATCCGCGCTCTTCATCTTTGTTGCCGTCACGAGCCCTAAAGTTGTCGCGTCGCCGTCGCCATCTTCACCAGTGCCGCCGTCGTCATCGTCGGGAGTCGCCGTCACGTCGCCGTCGCTCCTTCTCCGCCGCCGTCGCAGAGGTTAGTCGATCCGCCGATCTCCCATTTATTTTTCTCGTGCGTGTGTGCCGCCGCTTAGGTTTAGGCTCCGCCATCGCCATCGCCGCCATCGTCGCCGCCATCGCCGCCATCGTCGCCGCCGCCGCCGCCGTAGTGCGCCGCCCCATGCTGCCGCCCACTAAAACCTAAACCCTAAGCCGCCCGCGCGACGCTGCCGCACCCTCTGCCTCCCTCCTCCTAGCCGCCCCCTGCCTCCAACCGGCCGGCGCCGCCACAGCTGCCCTCCGCCTCTGCCGCCGCCGCCCGCCCTGCATTAATAGATGAATGGATGAATGTATTGTTAGAATTTGAATGGATGAATTTTAGAATTTTGTGCAGATGAATTTTATATATATGCATGAAAATTGTGAATGTGTAAATGGATGAATTTTGAATATTTATGTGTATGGATTTTGAATATTTATGTATATGGATTTTCAATGTACATGTAAATGGACTTTTTGTATAAATGGACTTTTATTTAAATTTGAATACATGAATTTGAATGTGTAAATGTGAATGTGAATTTGAATTCAAACGTGAATATAAATTTAAATGGAGATAATGTGAATTTTGAATGTGTAAATGTGAATGTGAATTTGAATGCAAACGTGAAAATTTTGTATTTACGAACGAACGAGAATGATAAAACGATAAAACGGACGTGAACGAATGAACGACCGACCGAACGACCGAACGAATGACCGAACGACCGAACGAACAAACGAACGAGTTTAACCATTCGTTCGTTCGGTCGTTCGTTCGGTCAGTCGGCGGTCGTTACAACGTACCTCCACCTTATGTCTTCTCCTCTCCACCTTATCTCCCTCACGATATCCTCCTCTCTTCCTCTCTCTCCTCTCCACTTCCTCTCCTCTGCACCTTATCTCCCTCACGACATCCTCCTCTCTTTCTCTCCTCTCCTCTCCTCTTCCTCTCCTCTGCACCTTATCTCCCTCACGTCATCCTACTCTCTTTCTCTCTCGGCGATAGACTAAACGGTTAAAATGTAGTCAACATAGAAAAACAAAAGAAGAAGAAGAAAAATATAGATGAAATCCGGCACATACTCGAGCGAATTGTGCATATCTATAATTGCAACATTCTTCTGAAGAATTTCACCATTATGGATGTGCACAATTGGATCAAGTGTATGCCAGATTTCATCTATTTTTTCCATCTTCTTCTCTTTGTTCTTTCTCTATGTTTTTTCTAGGTAGAAAAAACCCAAAGAGAAGAAGAAGGAAAAAACAGTACAATTTTTTCTTCTTCTTCTCTTTTGTTCTTTCTCTATGTATAACGGGAAAATATAGATGAAATCCGGCAGATACTCTATCCAATTGTGCATATCTATAAAAATAATTCTTTGAAAAATGTCACCATTATGGATGTGCACAATTGGATCGAGTATCCGTCGGATTTCGTCTATTTTTTCCATCTTCTCCTCTTAGTTCTTTCTCTATGTTTTTTCTAGGTAGACATACGTGAATTTAACTGAATAATTGATACATGTATAATGTGATTAATTTTTTCCTTGTCAAAATTCCTTGATTAAGTCCTCGAACTCACAACAATCAAATGGCTAATCGTGAGGACGAACAGTTTCTCCTTGACGAGATCGCACAGGGTAGCAACCAATATTACATTGAGAAGGGGAACGAGGATCCAAATCAGTATGTCAACAAGGAGGGGAACGAGGGGGGGGAAAGAGGAGGCGAACGAGGAGGGAAACGAGGAGGGGAATGAGGACACCCCAGCCATTGGAGAGAAGAGGGCACGTGGGCAACGCGGGGTGTCAGCAAGCGAATTAAGGGTCGACATGTCATAACGGAAGTAGCACCGGACGGTCGACCAAGTGCCCCAGCTGACGCTGCAAGGAAGTTTGTGGCACATAGCGGATGGGTGGTGAGGGATCACATGCCCATCAGCGTTGTGAACTGGAGGTGATCAAGGACAGGAGGAGAGTCGTAGAGCTATCTCCTGGACATAGAAAAAAAGATGCTATGGACGATAATGCTGCAGACTTTCACCGTCCCAGAGTCAGAACAGGCAAGGGTCAAGAAATGGACGTTAAAGAAGATGGTCGAGCTCTTCAGAAACTATAAGGAGGAGTTACACAAGAAATACATCCTGAAGGGCCAGAACCCTGACTTTGACAAGTTTCCAAAGCTCAAAGATCACTGGGAGGCCTTTGTGCAATACAAGAGTGAGGAGCGAGCGCAAGCCCTCATTGAAAAGAACAAGGCCAACGCAGCCAAGAAGAAATACCATCACAAGCTAGGGTCGGGTGGCTATCAAAAGGCACTGCAGAAATAGGAGAAGATGGAAGCCGACCTGGAAGCACGAGATATCGTTCCAGGCACAGCCAACTGATCAGAATGATCCAAACATTGGTTCTATGCTCACGGCGGATCGCTGAATCCTGCCGATGGATCAGTAATCTTTGGCGCTGAAATCCAAGAAGAGGCCAGGAGGTTGTAAGAAGCACTGGAGGCCTCTGCCTTGAGCTCGTTCAAGCCCGACAGAGAGAAGGACGAGCTAACGCTCGCACTCCAAAACCCCGAGCATCCAGGATGAACACGTGGAAAAGGCGTCGTCCCCTGGACATACGGGTTTCAAGTGGACGTCGACACATACAAGAGCCGCATGAGGACGAAGCGAGAGACGGATGCGAGGTTCGTAGAAATGGAGATCCGTCTCTCGCAGTTAGATCAGATAGTGGACCAAAAAGTGGCCAAAAGGATGGCAGAGGAGCGGAGCCACTGGGTTAGCCAACTGCCAGATCCAGCAATAACAGCTCAACTACAGCAGTAGCGCGCAGCTGCGCTTCAACAGGAAATGAAGGCAAATTGGCCCCACAAGCTCCATTGTGTCCGCCATGCCCTGTTGATGATATCACGCAGCGGACATCGTGTGAGCTGCACATTTCACTCAAGAACATAACAATCAAGGTACGTTCATAGTTTTATGTTATTTATTTCCTTGAATAACTTGAGAATCAAGGTTGATTACCAATTAATAAGCTATCTTCTTGAAGAGGTGGCGTCCGGCATGGCGATTCCAGTAGAACGAGACGACACCTACCACTGCAGGCCCGTTCCACCTGGGTTCTCAAAAGTCAAAATTGAATAGGTGGAACGCGGATAAGAAGATCTCGAGCTGGATATCCCCGGAGGAGATGGGGAAACGACACTAGGAGAAACAACTCATGGGATATTTCTTTGGAGGAAGCCCATAATCATATTTCCCGAGCGAGAAGTGACACCTTCCGTTCCTCCGCCGTCGCCTCCATGTGGAACGCCTCCTCTGCCTCCTTCGCCTCCTCCACCTCCTGCGTCGCCTCCACGAGCACCGACTCCTAAACGGCTGTCTCCCACTCCCCAGCCTTCTCCGCCTCCTCCGTCGCCACAACAAGCATCGACTCCTAAACGGACTGTTAGTGATATGCCCTAGAGGCAACATAGAGATGTTGGATATCACGTCAATGTTTATGTATTTATGAATAAAGTGTTATTCAGTTCCATGAAATAGACATCTTGTATTGATCAATAAGTACGTGACTTATTTATGAGACTCTATATGTATGAATCTATTTCTAAATGATCCCTGATCATATATCATATTATTGGAACTAATATGATTCTAAGATCGGCATGTTTATTGATTGATGATCATGTCTCATAGATCATGGGTATGGAGATACCAAATCAATAAACATGGACACATGTGTTGGAGAACACATTGTTGGATAGACCCACCATGAGACACTACAGGAATCAATGTGCCATTAGTTGGTCTCAGGTAGTGTTGGTACAAAGTCCTTAGACCTGAGATCACCATGGATTCCAACATGTGTAGTAGCCTACTTTGGGACTACCAAACGCTATTCCGCAACTGGGTAGTTATAAAGGTAGTTTTCGGGTTTGCTATGAAACATGGAGTGGGATGTGAGTGATCAAGATGGAATTTGCCCCTCCTTTGGAGAGATATCTCTGGGCCCCTCGAGGTAATGGATTATGGAAATGCATGGCCATGCTAAGTTGATTGAGGAGTCAATCAACAGCAGATAATCCAATACGGTTCGAGTGAATGGTTAAGCTATTGAAGGGATGGCACACATCTTGCCTATAGCTTAATTGGTATCGTGAGGCAAAGGGATTTGTGTACACATTACAGGTTCAGAGCCGATATTATATTCTTGTATACTATAGTGTCAATATGTGCCGCTAGGCGCCGCTATGGATGTGTCGGCCTGAGTTGGACTCGAGCCGACTGGTCGGCTAAGTTAGACTATAGCCGAAACCGAGTATACCCGAACCTACAGGTCACACGCTTAGGGGATAAGAACATGCATTCGAGTTGGACTCGGATACGGCTCGATCGGATAGGGATCCGATCGGATAGAGTCCTATGGTCTTACGACGTATGGGCAACCGACTCTATGAGATTCGGATAGGATCCGATTTAAATTAGAGTCCTGATCGGCCACTAGTCCCAGTCGGCCAACTCTATATAAAGGGGCGAGGGGTGGAGAGTTACAGTATTGCATTGAATCGAATATGCAACAGAAGTCGCCGACATCAATCTCCACGGAAACCCTCCCCACTTTCGAGCCAAACCCTAGCCTTGCATCGTGTGCTAGCACACGGGTGTTAGGCGTTCCGTTCCCGGACGTGTGGATACCGGTAGAGGCGCTGCTACGTTGCGCGCTATTGATCGGCTGTGGATGAATCGGCTGCGGTCGAGCGCATCGGAGCGAGGCGCGAGAACACACGGACGACTACGATCGGCTGCAGCATCGAATCGGCGATTGGTGAATCGGCTGTCCCCTGGAATCTGGCGTCATCGGCCAGCCACGCCAGATCGGATAGCCCTGATTGGCTAATTCCGCTGCACTCTCCAATCGGTAACGATCTATCGGCCCTTACTTGCAAGTGTTCCTGGTTTGCGCGGTTAAAAGTTTTTGTTTTTTGGCTAGCGTAGCCTCCGCGTAACCCTTCACGGACTGCCTCTCAGCCTCCTCCGCCTCCTAAGCGTAGAGCTCAAGCCACGCGGGCAATGTCAACCAGTGGACCAAGAAGCAAGATGCTTAAACTTGACCCGCTCCCGCCAGCCCCAAAGAAAACGACGTATGACAAGACTCAAGAGGAGTTGGACGAGGTCGTCTGAGCCGAGGTCAAGGCACATTTCAAGAAGAAGTCTCCTGAGAAGCCTCCTGAAATTGCCTAGGAGACCAAGGACTTTTTTAAGAAGACGTACCTAACGCCACAGCCTAAACCGCAACCGCAACCGTAGTCCGACTATGACAGGACTATCCGGAAGGCTGCTGGCATGGCGCAAAGAAAGGGCAAACATGTATCGCAGCTTGGCATGCAACCTCAAAAACCCCTAGAGTTCAGCACGATTCCAATTGTTCGAACCGAGTTAAGAAAATTTATGGAATCTGCTGGAATATCAATGGACCAATTATCCAGGCGTGCACCCCTCATGAAGGCTCCGCTGAAGTACAAGTTTAAACTTGGAAAGCCTCTTGTAAAACCGGATCAAGTTAAACATCTACCTACACAGATGCATCGCATCCATAAGTGGTACATGCAAGAATCCAGCAGAGGTACAGAGATGGTCGTGGGCAAATACTCACTTGACTATTTCTTCGACGGAGGTGACCAATTCTTTATCCGACTCGAAGACATATTCGACCTGTACCAGCTGGATGCCCTCGATGTCTCTCTTCTAGCCACGCGGGTTTTGTAAGTATCGTTCAGTTATATTTATTTTGTTCCTTAGCTCCTTGTATTTAGCTAACTAAAATTCTTTTAACCGTTGTAGAATGACGATCCAATATTGCAACAAGCAAGAATCTCCCAAACATGGATTCATGGACCCACGAAAAATCAACACCGTGATGGGTTATCAATATCCAGAGCAAACAAAGGATAACATATACAATGTGTTGGTGCAGCACCACTACAAGACGTTTATCCTTCTGCCCTACAACATAGCGTGAGTTTTTTCTACCTTCCGTACCAATTTCAATCCCGTGCATACATAAAGTTTCATGTGTGTCATCTCACGCAATTTGCAGATTCCACTGGGCTCTGTTCGCAATTGACATGGATTACTCGCGGATCCATGTCTTTGACTCAATGGATAAACTAGAGTCCATGTACGCAAAGATCTTTGAACTGTTAAACAGGTAATGACATCTTACTTGCTATTGCATATATGCGGTTCTCGGATAATTACTAGCTAACTTTCAAGTGCACATAGGGCATGGGCATGGCTCCGGATGAATGTTTGCAGAAATTGGAAAGATAAGCTCACTGTGAGGATGAACTTTCTAGTGAGTAACATGCTCCAAAGTTGTATTGAATCATTAATTTGTTCTAAAATATAAAATGTATATTCAATATGTCATCGTTTCTCCTTTAGTATGCAAAACAGACGCAGAGGACCAACTTATGCGGCGACTACGTCTGCGACTACATTCACCGCTTTGTTATTGAAGTGACAAGTCTGGAAGATATAGATGTACGTATAACAGCCATTCATACATTATGTCTCAATTTCTTATTCATTTTATATATTTATTTCTCGTTTATTCAAATTAATGACAGCTTATTCAAGTAAGAGACAACCTCCCCCACGTGACTTTCATAAGAGCTGCTAAAGAAGAATTGATGAGATTTATAAACGAGCAGACCATTGATCCCGCAGGAGAGTTCTACTTTAGTTTGAGTAACTTTACCACTGGATCCACAAAGTAGACAATTTTTTATAACATACGAAATATCTGTGGATATTGTATGTGTATACATATTTTGATAATATATGTATATATTTCCTTTATTAAGTTCATTTATATGTGTGTAAAATATATATTTATACATATATATGCATGTTATATATATGTGTAAATATATATGTGTATAAAATATGTATGCATAATATATAATTAACAAGTAGCAAGCTAGCGGCTAGCGGAAAAAATTTTAAAAAACCTTTAGTCCCGGTTGGTAACACCAACCGGACTAAAGATGACGAGCACCATGTGACGCCACCATCTTTAGTCCCGGTTATTTCATCCGGGACTAAAGATGCTGATCTTTAGTCCTGTTTTGTAGTCTCGGTTCGAGAACCGGGACTACAGGGGGTTACGAATCGGGACTATTGTGAGGTTCTCCAGCAGTGTTTGGTGGCTCTGGGCTCTGTGGTCCTGAAAATCGTGAGATCCAACCTTGTTCCGATGGTACCTATTTCTTTATAATAATAAAAATGATTTATATCTCTAAGCTCTATCGACAGGTATACAGCTGAAAATAAAAATAATTGAGTCATGGGATAAATCCTCAATTCCTTTAACAAGATGGCCTCCTGAATTAAAAGCTAAAATAAATAAAATAGATCATTACACTTGTTTCACTACTAGAGAAACCATCATTGGTTGAAGTGGAAAAAATCACAGTAGTCCCGGTTTGAGTTGCACCCGGGACTAGAGATGATCTCTAATCCCGGTTTAAAAATTCAATGGCCCTCTAGGAATTTTAGTCTCGGTTCATGTCACGAACCGGGACTAAAGATCACCTCTAGTCCCGGTTCGAATGTTGTCAGAGCGTGTCAGAGCGCCGGGCACCTTTAGTCCTGGTTGGTAACACCAACCGGGACTAGAGGTAGCATCTCTAGTCCCGGTTGGTGTTACCAACCGGGACTAAAGGTGCCCGGCGCTCTGACACGCTCTGACAATATTTGAACCGTCTCGGTTCTTGACACGAACCGGGGCTAAAGGTCCTAGAGAGCCGTTGAATTTTTAAACCGTTGCCTCGGGACTAGAGATGCCATCTCCACCCCAGCTGGTGTTACCAACCGGGACTAGAGATTTGCTTTATATACTCCTTCTTCCTCCTCCATCCCGAGCCACCACACTTGTACATCTTCAAAAATTTCAAATGTTAGAGGTCCAGGCTGCCAAGGTTAGCAACTTCTTTGTGATAATACACAAATATTTCCATCCCTGTGTCCTCTATTGATCTTTCTCTGCGTCCAAGTATGAAGAAATTTGAGTCTGAGAGCAGGATGAGGGAAACTTGATCATATTACATTTGCAGGGAGCTATGAATAAAAACGGTAAAAGGGTGAGACCGAGGTCGACGAAAAAGTCCTCAGGGAGAATTAGAAGCGGAGGAAGAGGGTGGCCGTCGACATGCTCCATACTCACAGAAGATCCTAACTTGTGGTCAGGACAATAATGCTCTAACAGCTAATGCTTATGTGGCAATTCACGAGAATAAGGCAGAAGATATTAGCAACGAGAACTTGAACATTGCCACTGAAAACAGAGAAAGCACACCTCTAAATCAGGGAGACCGGCGGCAGCGGTGGCGGCGGGAGCAAAGACTGCGGCGGCGGCGGCGGGTAGTACTGCTCGATCACGATGGGCGGATAGAGGTAGTCCGCCGTCGTGCGCGTCACCGGCGGCTTCCATGGCGCCGCCGAGGTATTAAGACGGGAACGGGGGAGGCAAGCCATCATTGCCATATATAGCCGCACTATCCAATCATTGCCATATCTCTCACTATTCAAAGTTTGATGAAGATACACGAGTACTGCTACGCCGTACTCTAAGAAAGAGCAAGACAGAAAGATTATAAAGCAAAGGGAGAAAAGCAAGAAAAAAGACCGTGATCCGAATCATGACATGTTGAAGAGACCAAGATCAGTGAAGAAGGCTACTACGATGGATCATGACATGTTGAAGAGACCAAGATCGGTGAAGAAGGTAGGAAGAAGGCGTCGAGGCCTCTCCACGGATCATCAGGAGCAGCTAGATACAGATACGGATGAGACGACTAAGATAAGCTATTTCATTGATCCCAACTCATTGGAGTGTGAGATTTGCTTCATGTCTCTCGAAAGAATGGAGCCCAGCCAAGAATATTGGTAAATGCAGTTTTGTCTTGCATTATGCATATGGTTAACCATGCTCATAGCTGAGAAAATTTTATAGCAGTAGCTTCTTTTGGCTGCAAGACTGTCTTTGTTTATATGTTTATCTGTAATTGATCTAACCTTTTTTCATGAACTAGCTGGTGACCTTATTGCACTAGCCTTTGGCCTGATAGTTACCTGCTTGAGGAGGAAGCTCTCTTCTCCAGTATCTCCTTCTCGAGCTTCCATCCCCAGCCATTCTGCTCTACTGTCATGCAAAGCAACGTTTTACAAGGTATGATTCTTTTCTTTCTACTCGGATCAATGCAAGAATGAAGCTCTCTTTTTTCTAATCGAAAAGGAATGGTGCTTTCTGGATTTGTGTTGCTTAGACACTTGTTTCTTGCCATGCAGACGAGCTTGGTGTCATCTTTGAAGATGATATGCTGAAGTATTGGGATGAGATGGAGCAATCGGAGAATAAGGTAGAACAAAGTAAGAAGGGATTGCCATTGCTCTATTACAGTGATGAGAATGGAGCAGCTCCAAGAGCATGAGAGGCGATGTTAGATCAGAGGAGAATGCATTGACATTCCAGCTCGTGTCGCAGTACTTCTACATGCCAATCACGCAGGCCGCACGAGGGTTTAGGGTTTAGGGTTTAGGGTTTAAATAGGTTTTAGGGTTTAGGTTAAGGGTTAATGGTAAAAGGGTTTAGGTTTTTAGGGTTTAGGGTTTAGGGTTTATGGTTTAAAATAGTTTTAAATACGATAAATGTTAATTATATGTTATTATTTTAATTTAAAATATTTTTCAAATAGGCCATATGTTAATTATATATTATTATTTAAATTTTACATAGTTTGGAATATGACAAATGTTAATTATATGTTATTATTTCAATTTATAATATTTTTTGTTAATTATACAAACATATGTTAATTATATATGAATATATGAACATATATGTTAATTATAATTATATATGAATATAACACAATATAATTGGGCATCGTAATAATTAGTCCTGGTTTTTAAAACCAACCGGGACTAGAGGTGAATTTCGGTGGCGGGAAAACATCTCTAGTCCCGGTTGGTGGCTTCAACGGGACTAGAGATGCCCACCTACCGGGCCACGTGGCTACCCCGCCATCTCTAGTCCCGGTTGGTGGCTTCAACCGGACAAAAGGTATGATCCTTAGTCCGTTGAAGCCATCAACCGAGACTATATCATCTCTAGTCCCGGTTGATGGCTTCAACCGGGACAAGAGATGCCGTACCTATATATCGCAAGGGCCTCACTGGGATCCAAACAATTAGCCGTTTTCGCACAACTGCGTCGTCTTCTTCATCGTCGCCGTCGCCGAGCACAAGGACGCCGCCGCAGCACGCTGTCTCCGCCGTCTTCGTCGCCGTCGTCGCCGGAGGAGGACCGCCGCGCCGCCATCTTCGTCGCCGTCGCCGCCGCTGCCGCAGGTTAGCCGCCGCCGCCCCCTTTTTTATCCGTGATGCACGCTAGGGTTTAGGCCGCCGTCAATGCCATCGCCATTGCCGCCATTGTCGTGGCCGCCACCGCCGCCATCGCCGTCGCAGCCGCCCCCTCCCAACGCCATCCTCTCCCCTTGCCGCCCCCTCCCTGATCCCCACGTCGGCCGGCCGCCCCCTAAACCCTTAAATGCCTCCCCCTCCACGCCGCCGGCCGCCTGCATCCTCGCCGCCGCCGTCGCCTCCCCTCCATGCCGCCCCCACCATCGTGGCCGCCGCTACCGCCGCCGCTGCCGCTGCCGTGCTATGTTTAAATTTGCAAATTTTGTGAATGTGAATGAATGAGGAGGATTTGAATATGATTTCGATGTGTATGTGTAAATTTGTGAATATGATTTTGATGTGTATGTGTAAATTTGTATGGACTTTATATGTAAATGGACTGTTTATTTAAATTTTAATGCATGAATGTTGTGAATTTAGAATTTTGAATGTGTATTTAAATTTAAATGCATGAATAGATTTAAATTTGAATGTGTATGTGACTTGTGAAGTTTGTATTTTTGAACGAACGAGAACGATAAAATCAACAAACGGATGTGAACGGACGGACGGACGAACGTTCGTTCCTTCGTTCGTGGACGAACGGACGGACGTACGGACGTACGGACGTGGATGAACGGACGGACGAATGAACGAACACTCGTTCATTCAGTCGGTCGTCCGTTCGTTCGTTCGTTCGTGGACGAACAGACGGACGGACGGATGTACGGACGTGGACGAACGGATGGACGGACGAACGAACACTCATTCGTTCGTTCATTCGGTCGTTCGTTCGGTCGGTCGTTCGGTCGGTCGTTCGTTCGTTTGGTCGGTCGTTCGTTCGGTCGTTACAACGTACATAGGCATGCAACGTCCTCTCTCTCTCCTCTCCTCTCCACTTCCTCTCCTCTCCACCTTATCTCCCTCACATCATTCTCCTCTCTTTCTCTCCTCTCCTCCAGATGATCGTACTCACGGACGTCAATGAACGTTAGAACGAACGGACGATAGTTTAGGATTTGGGATTGGGTTATGGTTAAGGGTCCGAACGAACGGACGTGAACGAACGATAGTTTAGGGTTAGGGTTGGGTTTAGGGTTTAGGGTTTAGGGTGAACGAACGAACGACCGAACGGAGACATGAACGATAGATTGAACGAATGGTCGGTCGTTCGGTCGTTCAGTGTGGATGTAATCCAGGAAGTGACTTCTGAAAAATATCACCATTGTGGATGTGCACAATTGGATCTAGTGTGTGTCGGATTTCATCTATTTTTTTCCATCTTCTTTTTTTTGTCTATGTTTTTTTACGTAGACATACATGATATTCCTGAATAATTGATACATATATTAACCGAATAATTTTTTTCAGAATTCTTTGATTAAGTCCTCAACCCACAACAATCAAATGGCGGATCGTGACGAGGAACAGTTTCTCCTTGATGAGATCGCACGAGGAACAGAGTTTTACAATGAGGAGGGACACAAAGATCCAGATCAGTACCTCAACGAGGAGGGGAACGAGGGGGGAGACGAGCAGAGGAACGAGGAGGGTATTGAGGGCTCCGCCTCCGCCTCCGCTGGACAGAAGAGGCCACGCGGCCTCAGCAAGAAAATAGAGGGTCAACATGTCATAACGGAGGTGGCACCTGACGATCGACCAATTGCCCCAGAGGACGCCGCAAGGAAGTTTGTGGCCCACAACGGATGGGTGGTGAGGGATCACGTGCCCGTAAGCGTTGCCAACTGGAGGCGGTCTACCAAAGGAGGAGAGGAGCGAGCTATCTCCCGCACTCGAGAGAAAGAGATGCGTGGACGACAATGCTGCAGACGTTCACCATCCTGCACTCGAATCGAGGCAAGGGTCAAGGAATGGACGTTGAAGAAAATGGCGAGCTCTTCGGGAACTACAAGAAACAGTTACACAAGAAATATATCCTGAAGGGCCAGACACCAGACTTTGATAAGTTCACAAAGTTCAGAGATCATTGGGATGCTTTTGTTGAGCACAAGACCAGTGAAGAAGCGCAATCTATCATAGAAAAGACAAGGCCAACGCAGCCAAAAGGAAATACCATCACAGGCTTGGGTCAAGCGGCTATAAAAAAGCAATGGAGAAATGAGAAAAATGGAAGCCGACCTAGAAGCACGGGATATCGTTCCACGCACAAGCAAATCGGCCGAACGATCAAAGAACTGGTTCTATGCTCACGGCGGCTCACTTAATCCCGTCGATGGCACAGTGATCTTTGGTGATGAAATTCAAGAAGTCAGACGGAGGTTAGAGGAGGCGGTGCAGGCCAGTTCCTCGGGCGTGTTCAGGCCTGATAGAGAGATGGACGAGCTAACTCTCGTCCTCCAAAACCCAGAGCACCCGGGCGTATGCGAGGAAAAGGCGTCGTCCCCTGAAAATACGGGTTGCAAGCTGACGTCGACACATACAGGAGCCGAATGAGGTCAAAGCGAGAGAATGATGCTAGATTCACTGAGATGGAAATGAAGCTCTCGCAGATCGATCAGATTGTCGACGAAAGGGTGGCCCTAAGGTTGGCTGAGGAGCGGAGCCAGTGGGTTAGCCAACAGCCGGATCCAGCAACAACCGCACAACTCCAACAGCAGCGCAGCAGCTGCGCGTCTATTGGAAATGAAGGCGAGCTGGCCCCACAAGCTCAACCGGGTCCGCCATGCCCCGTGGATGACATCACACAGCGGACCCCGTGTGAGCTGCACATCCCGCTGAAAAACATAACAATAAAGGTATGTTCGTACTTTTATGTTGTACGTATATTTTCTTGAATAACTTGTCAATCAACGTTCATTACTAATTAATAAGCAATCTTCTCGAACATGTCACGTCGGGCATGGCTATTCCAGTAGCCCGAGATGACACCTACCACTCCCGGCCCGTTCCACCTTCGTACTCGAAGGTTGAAATTGAACAGGTGGAACGCGGCTATGAAGATCTGGAGCTGGATATCCCCGGAGGAGACGGGGAGACGACACTAGGAGAAACGGCTTATGGAATATTTCTCTGGAGGAAGATCTTCATAAAATTCCCCGGACGAACAACATCTCCTATCGTTCCACAGCCCTCGCCTCCACGTGGATCGTCTCCTCCGCCTCTTTCGCCACCTCCGCCTCCTCCGCCTCCTGCGTCGCCTCCACGAGCACCGACTCCTAAACGGCCGTCTCCAACTCCACCGCCTTCCAACCCTCCTCCGTCGCCACAACGAGCACCGACTCCTAAACGGTCATCATCCAAGAGCGCGCCGTCAATATCAAGCGGTCGTCCAAGAAAGACTCAGAGAATTGAGAAGACGCCGCCACCCGCACCAAAGCGATCGGCTGCTGGCAGGGCGAAGAAAGCGGGCAAAGATGTACCCCAGCTTGGCATGCAGCCACAGAAGCATCTGGAGTTCAGCACGATTCTAAATATTAGACCTAATTTAAGAGAATTCATGCAAGAAGCTGGAATTAATATGGATCAATTACACGGGCGTGCACCCCTGGCGAAGGCTCCGCTTAAATACAAGTTCAACCTTGGAAAGGCTCTCGTCAAGCTGGATCTCGTGAAAAGGCTTCCAACTCAGATGTACCGCTTCCATCAGTGGTACATGCAACGATCCAGCAAGGGTGAAGACATGATAACATGCAAATATTCAATTGACTACTTCTTCGATGGAGATGACTACCTCTATCTCCGATTCGAAGATATATTCGACCTGTACCAACTTGATGTCCTCGACGTCTCACTTCTAACCGCGCGGGTTCTCGGATAATTACGTGCTAACTTTCAACTGCACGTAGGGCATGGGAACAATTTCGGGTCAATGTTCGCGGAAATTGAAAAGATAAGCTCTCTGTGCGGATGAAGTTTCCAGTGAGTAACATGCCTGCTCCTAATTTGAGTTGAATCATTATTATGTTCTAAAATATGAAATGCATATTAAATCTGTCATCATTTCTCTTTTAGTGTGCAAAAGTCGCAGGGCACCAACCTATGTGGATATTACGTCTGCGACTACATTCACCGCTTTGTGACCGAAGTCAAAACTGTCGATGATCTAGATGTACGTATAACAACAATTCATACATTACGTCTCAATTTCTTATTCACTTCATATATTTATTTCTTGTTTATTATAATTAATGACAGCTTATGCGAGTAAGAGACGACCTCCCCCACAAGACTTTCATACAAGCCGCTCAGGAAGATTTGATGGGATTTATTAACAAGCAGGTCGTTGATCCCGCAGGGGAGTTCTTCATTAGTTTTAGTAGCTAAACCACTCCATCCATAGCAAAGTAGATTAGAGACAATTTTTTATAAGCTAGCTAGGAAACATGTATGAATATTGTACATATTTTGGTAATATATGTATATTTCCTTTCTTAAGTTCATTTAAATGTGTGTAAATTATATATTTATACATATATATGCATGTTGCATATATATATATGTATATGTGTAATATAATATATGTGTGTAATATATATATATATAGCAGTACTGCTGGAGAAAGGGCAAATTAAAAAAATAAAAAAATCTTTAGTCTCGGTTGGAGCCACCAACCGAGACTATTGATGACAGAGCCGGCCACGTGGCTCCGCCATCTTTAGTCCCGGTTGGTGGCTTCAACCGGGACTAAAGATACATCTCTAGTCTCGGTTATTTAACCGGGACAAGAGGTCGCCTATCTCTAGTCCCGGATTCGTAGTCCCGGTTTGATAACCGGGACTACTGAGAGTTACCAACCGGGACTAGTGTGGCTTTCTCCAGTAGTGTTTCCTTACGTTGGCCTCATCATATATTATTATATTGTTGTGATCCATACAACTTAAACAAGGGCATCTCACTCAAGTTCACAATCGAGATATAGAAAAACAAATCTCATCAGCGCTCTGGTTTCACAAAAACCTTTGGTACACCGACATAAACTGATGAAATTTGAAAATGTTTTATCGAAAATTTAAAAATATTTTTGATATTTTTAACATGACCTGGAAACCAAACCGTGGTTTGTGTTATGAAATCTGGATTTCGTAAAAAACCTGAATGTGAACCCTGAATGTTGCACGTGTCAGTATTGCTCGAGAGTGAGACGCTGTCGGGTTGCACACATGGTTCAATTCACTACTGGAGAAACTATTTTTTCATGCGGGCCGAAAGACATCTTCCCGTACGGAAGGCCTGCCCGCATGCGCGAAAAGCTCTGGAAAAAGACCATTTTCTCGTGCGGGCGGCCCAACCGCACGAGAAGATCTATTATCCCGTGCGGTCGGATTAAGCGGCCCACACGGAAGATCGATTATCCTGTGCGGGCCACTTTACCGGACCGCACGGGATAATGGATCTTCCCGTGTGGTCCGTTAAGTCGGCCGCACGAGAAGATGGTGTCCCGTCCGCCCATTATTTAATGTACATTAGCTATTGTCCTCTCTCTCTCCTCTCCTCTCCCTCTCCTCTCTCTGATCCTCTCCTCTCCCTGTCCTCTCTCTCTCTCCTCTCCTCTCTCTCATTAATATTAAATGCATGGGTCGATCGATAAGATGCATGTATATATATATTTTCGCACGAGAAAAAAAGACATTTAATTATATTTTGGCATACAAGATATAAATGTACGTACACAGATCAAGCATGCATGTTTATATACATATCAAGTTTTGTCTCGCGCAAATTACAGAAGTCTAGCAACAATTTACAAATCATTCATTAATGGCGGTGCTCTTTTTCCCACTCCCTAAGTCGTTTGAATTTATCGTCCGTCGCCAGCTCGCTCTCTAGATCGTAGAAATCGCCCAAATGGTTGTAAACATCATGACAGATGAAGCGGCAAAGATCTGCAACCAAGTTAAGCATGGTTCGATTGTCGAACAGGTTCGCTACAACTGGAACTTCCATGATCTGTTTAAGGAAGAATAATACACATACATACGATTAGAAAAATTATACAAGATCGATAACGTGTAGAAAAATATATTTTCTCTGAACTTACTTGTTCTAACTTAGTAGAGTATCTCCCGTAGATTCTGAGCATCTCGCACACGTAGTAGCTGCAAAGGTTAGTGCCCGGTGGTTGCTTATAACACTGTGTTGAATAAAATTTATTATGTGCGTCAGTAATTTCTAATTAAACATAGTTAAAATCTTGGCATATAGCGAGCATATAATTATCGGAAAATTTGTCCTCACAAGAAGCTTCTTCTTTTGTGGATCATTCACCGGTCCACCATTTCTTACATAATGATGGTGTGCTCTATAGACAAAATAATTGCATGTTTCATTGATCAATTATTTATTCGATAGTAAAAACAGACAAAACGTATTAAAAGGTGCATGATAGTACTTACAAATTTAAAATGACGAGGAACTCTTTGAATGTTTCCTGGCTGTGGTGTGCCGGATCAAGAACTACGGCCACGTGGTCCCGCGGATATACCAGAAATAGTATGTAGTGATCGCTGCGAAAGAAGAGATATATTAATTGTAGGCGATATCATAGTAAAATATCGGTTTTACAGACGAATATTACGTACCGCAACGCATAAGGGACCATGAGGACATTTTTGTCTCTGTGCTCCAACATAGCTTTGCCCAAGTAGAATGGTATCGTGATCATCTTGTCCTTGTGCATTTGTTTGATGATCACGGCTTTTTGTTTCTTTGTTTTGCCTTTGAACTCATCGGAATCTTCACGAACATGAACCTCGTGTTCCGTCCAGCATATCCTTGTTGGGTTAATGTATGCAGCTGGATAATTGGTCTTTTTTGCGTCTGCGTATTGCATCCTAAGTAATGCAGCGAGTAATTAATTATTCACAAGTTAGTTTGCAAATGAATTTATTAATGACATTAAGTTAGTCTGATACTTACAGGCAAAACACAGCAACGAGGATTATATCCATTTTCCATCTTGAATAATGCGTGAAGGTCGTTGAAATCGATGACTAATATCCCATTTGGGTCACTGGTAAAAGCATTATCCGGGACCTTCACGGTAAGCATGCTGAGCCCCAATCTGGATGCCTTTAGGTACCAGTCGTGCATTAGCTAGATTTCCCAGGGCACGTCTTCCATGACGTGCCGGGGCAGGAACGGCTTGTCATACTCGGAACGGCTTGTCATACTCGTACTTTGTTGGCACTTCGTCCGAAGTCCAATTTTGCAGGTCCTCCGCTTGGTTCTTCACCGATTGTTATGACTCCGACAACTTTGACGGTTGATCCTACGGCTTGTCAGTCGGCCCCCTCCCCCTGAAAGCCAAGAACACTAAGTTTCTCTCGTCTTTGGCCATTAATTCCTTGTCATAGCTTGATCGAATCATCTTTGGGATAATCTGACGAGATTGAAGCTTGCTCGGACTTGGAAGGCTTGTTCTTTTCAGTAGGGGCCTTTGAGGTACCGCCAATGCTGACTGTGGTGTCGGAGGAGATTGGTGAATATGTTCTGCGACGACTTCAGGGGCTAACAGCATTGGCGAATCAGGACCTTTATCCTTAAGAGGGGAGCTTGGTGGGGAAGCAGGCCGAGGTGGGGAGTGAGGTGGGGAAGCAGGCCGAGGTGGGGAGCGAGGTGGGGAAGCAGCCCTGGTGGAGAAGACGTGCGGGAGCAAGCAATCGAGGAATCGGTTGTACGGGGATGCCGACAATGTACCGACCAGGCGGATATCTCGTCGATGCCATAGAATGAACGATTCACCGCATCTCCAAGCAATTCTATCCCTTCAGTGCTTGGAATGTCTAGCTCTAAGCCGTTATGCTCGCATGCACCTTCGCCACTGCACCCTTGCATAATCCTCGGGGATTGGAGTGTTGTGAAATTGTCGCCCGGTATAGCAAGTCCCGTACCCACCTCCTTTCTCTTCCCGGCCCTTCCTATCGGCACGAGGAGGCCGTACGGCGTCGGTCGGTTATGGTATCTACCGGATAGGGTGCGGTGTCAACTGACCCGACGCTGCTGGGCATTTGTACTGTGGGTTCTTCGGATTGCTGAAAGAAGTTAGGGAAGGCTTGGCGATTCTGTGCAACAAGAGAGTAGAAATGCTCTTCAACTTGTTTTGCTATCTTTTCTTCAAGTTTATGTTTGTACATGTCCCTTTTCTTGTAACTTGCAGCTTCCCCAGAAACCCTTCTTTCCAACTTGTCTTTGACGATACACCCCTTACTCGTCCGAATGTTCGGGGTTGCCCAATGCACGGTTCAACCGATCGTGTTCCCTTTTAGCAATAAATTCCCCTGTCTTCTCCTTTTCAGCAATGTCTTTTAGACTTGTGGTCACACGCTCTATATCCAGATCCTCGAAAAGGATCTCTCCCTCGTCGGTGACCTGTCCCGTGCTGCGTGCCCACACCCAGTTTTTGCTTCTTTCTTTTAGTGCATCCACAAGCAGGGGCTTTCCTTGGGCGGCAAACTGTTCTTCGGTTGCTCGCCACTTCTCTACGTGGCCATCGTAGCCGCTAGAGCCCAACCGGTGCGGGTACTTGTTCCTTTTCGTGAGGTCGGACATCTTCTTCCTCCGTGCTAAGGCTTCAGGGCTTGTCATCTTCGCCACGAACCTATCCCATTCGGCGGGCATAATACCACCGTAGTCTTCGAATGGGGACTTGTTCTTTTGCATGTAGTGAGTGTTCAAGTCCAATTTCCACTGCCTCCACCTCCCTCCAATCGTTTTTAATGCAAATTCTTTTCCCAGAGCCTCTGAACCAAGCGGATGTACAAGCCACTTCTACAGCTCGTTCCATATGAAGTTCTTCAAGTTGTCATCCACCTGCTCCCAGGAATCTACATTTAAAGGGTCGTGGGTTCTGGCCAGTACCCCGCAAGCACTGCTGAACTTTGTCATTGCTACCTTGGGCTCTAATGGCTTCCCATCCTGGTTCAGAGAGGTGATATAATATGTCTCCTTGGGGGGTTGGTTTTTACTTCTCTGACCACGTCTTCTTTTTTGACGTCCTCCAGCGCTCGCGGACGTGTCGGTTTCTACCGGATCGGACGTTGCTGTATCCGTCTCGACTTGGCAGACCGGACGACAAACTTGGCGGCCTTTCTTTTTGAGCGACGCCTTGCTTCCATCTGTATGTACAACAAATAACGTTAAACGAGATCCTAAGATAGGGATCATAACAATATGGCTGGACTTACTGCTTGCTCGATAGGGATGTAGTCGGGTCTTCTTCAACCGGTGGTGCTGGTGCTTGCATAACTTCGATGAACGGATCGCTTGGTTCATGCCATGTGCCTTCGCTCGAAGACTTCTCCGTTGATTCGACGTTGCGTGCCTTAGAGGGAGCTTTCTCGTTCGACATTTGATCTACGGTTGTTCATAACGCAAAACATGTGAAATTTGTGAACGCACAACTTGTTATATTATCTAATATTAAGGACATGCATAAAAAATATAGCGAAAAAATATAAAGAGAAGAAGATTGAAAAAAAATGTATGTATTTCCTTCTTCTCTTTATTAAAGATGAGAGATGAAAATACATATGTTTGCCTATTTTGTCCGTGAGAAGAGGTGAGATTAGGGGAGGGAAAGAGATGAGAGATGAGAGACCGAGAGGGAGAGGAGAGAGGGAGATTAGAATGTACCGAGGAGACGGTGGGTATATGTGTTTGAATATTTAAAATCTAACCTAAAATCTAAAATTCATCCTAAAACAAACGACCGAACGAACGAATGACCGCCAGACAACGAACGAACGAGCGATCGGCCGAACGAACACTCGTTCGTTCGTCCATTTGTTCGTTCGGTCGTTCGTCGTTCCTTCGTCCGTCCGTTCGTTCGTCCGTTCCTTCGTTCGTCCGTCCGTCCGTCCACGTCCGTTCGTTCGTCCACGTCCGTCGTAGGTCCACGAACGAACGAACGAACACTCGTTCGTTCGTTCGTCCATACACGTCCGTCCATTTGTTCGTCCGTCCGTCCGTCCACGTCCGTTCGTTCGTTCGTCCGTCCGTTCACATCAACTAATTCACATAAAAATTTTTTGGAGCAACAATTTCACATGAAAAAAATTCATCAACAAAATTCATAAAAAAATAACAGTCCTTTTACATTTCCATCAAAATTTACTATAGTTCCATCAAATAAATAACAGTCCATTTTACAGTTCTATAGTTCCATCATATTAATAACAGTCCATTTTACAGTGAAATCAAAAATTTGAAGTCCTACGTATCATTTTTACTGTCACTTCTCACAACAATCTCATTTTGAAGTCCTAAACAGAATTTTTCGCATCATATCTCAATTGAAAAAAATTGAAGTCCTACACATTTTCACAACATATAACAATTGAAGCCCCCATTGTATCCATCCATCCATTCATCATTCCATCATGGTATCAAAAATATAAACATCCATTCATTCATTCCAACAGCACCCCTATATGCTAAATGTTAGTGATATGCCCTAGAGGCAACATGGAGATTTTGGATATCACGTCAATGTTTATGTATTTATGAATAAAGTGTTATTCAGTTCCATGAAATAGACATCTTGTATTCATCAATAAGTACGTGACTTATTTATGAGACTCTATATGTATGAATCTATTTCTAAATGATCCCTGATTATATATATCATATTATTGGAACTAATATGATTCTAAGATCAGCATGTTTATTGATTGATGATCATGTCTCATGGATCATGGGTATGGAGATACCAAATCAATAAACATGGACATATGTGTTGGAGAACACATTGTTGGATAGACCCACCATGAGACACTACAGGAATTAATGTGCCATTAGTTGGTCTCGGGTAGTGTTGGTACAAAGTCCTTAGACACGAGATCACCATGGATTCCAACATGTGTAGTAGCCTACTTTGGGACTACCAAACGCTAATGGAACGGGTAGTTATAAAGGTAGTTTTCGGGTTTGCTATGAAACATGGAGTGGGATGTGAGTGATCAAGATGGAATTTGCCCCTCCTTTGGAGAGATATCTCGGGCCCTCGAGGTAATGGATTATGGAAATGCATGGCCATGCTAAGTTGATTGAGGAGTCAATCAAGCAGACGATAATCCAATACGGTTCGGAGTGAATGGTTAAGCTATTGAAGGGATGGCACACATCTTGCCTATAGCTTAACTGGTATCATGAGGCAAAGGGATTTGTGTACACATTACAGGTTCAGAGTCGATATTATATTCTTGTATACTATGGTGTCAATATGTGCTTGCTAGGCGCCATGTTGACGGTCGGCTGAGTTGGACTCGAGCGACGGTCGGCTAAGTTAGACTATAGCCGAAACCGAGTATACCTGAACCTACAGGGTCGCACGCTTAAGGGGATAAGAACAGGCATTCGAGTTGGACTCGAATACGGCTTGATCGGATAGAGATCCGATCGGATAGAGTCCTATGGGCTTACGACGTATGGGCGGCCAACTCTGTGAGATTCGGATGAGATCCGATTCAAAATAGAGTCCTGATCGGCCACTAGTCCCAGTCGGCCAACTCTATATAAAGGAGGGAGGGGTGGAGAGCGTGGCACGTCAATTGCATCGCATTGAACCGAATCCACAAGTAAGTCGCCGAGATCAATCTCCACGAAAACCCTCCCCACTTTTGAGCCAAACCCTAGCCTTGCATCGCGTGCTAGCACACGGGTGTTCGGCGTTCGTCCCCGGACGTGTGGATACCGGTAGAGGCGCGCTACGTTGCACCTTGTTCATCGGTTGTGGAGGAATCGGTGCGGTCGAGCGCATCGGAGCGAGGCGCGAGAACACATTCGGACGACTCGGATCGGCTACGGCATGCGAATCGGGTGATTGGCGAATCGGCTGTCTCCAGGGTATCGGTGTCGGCTTGCGGGAATTGGCTACACTTGTTTGGATCGGATAGCCACTGATTGGGCATTTCCCTGCACACTCCAATCGAAAATAGCCCTGATTGGCTGTTTCCGCTACACTGTTTCCGCTGTTTCCGCTGCACACTCTATCGGCCCTTACTTGCAAGTGTTCCTGGTTTGCACGGTTAAAAGTTTTTGTTTTCGGCTAGTGTAGCCTCCGCGTAACCCTTCACTAAATCCATCAAAAATCTCATTTCATTCATTCATTCATCAACACATTTCATTCAATAAATTTCATCAAAAATCTCACTGTAAAATGTCACCTGTGGTTGCGGCCGATGGGAGAGTTCCTCGGTGTCGGTGAAGGACGGACGGCGGCGCGGCGGTGAGCCGGTGAAGGGGCGCCGGCGGCGGTGGCGGTGTGGAGGCTGGCGGTGAAGGGCGCGCCGATTGAGGCCGGCGGGCGGTGGCGTGATGGGGCAGGCGGCGGTCGGTCGTCGGTCGTTGGCACGTCGGTCGGGTTGAGGCCGGCGGGCGGACGGCGCTAGATCTGGTCAGGGGATGGGCGGCGAGGGCGAGGCGGCAAGGGTGTGGCGGCGGGCGGACGGTGACGACGGTGATCGCTGAGGCCGGCGACGAGCGGTGAGGGGCGGCGGCGCCATGAGAGAGAGGCGGGCGGGCGCGTAGCCGAGAGAGGCGGCACGGGCGGCGGCGCCGAGAGAGAGGCGGCGCGGGGATGGGCGGTGAGGGCGAGGCGGCGAGGGTGCGGTGGCGAGAGTGCGCTGGTCGGCGGTTGCTTGGTGAAATTTTTGGCAGCTTGGCGGCGTAGATCCGAAATTCAGCGGGGACTTAGAATTTTCGGGAGCCCGCGCGGCCGTTATATAGGCGGCGATTATCGCGTGCGGGCGGCTTAAACGCCCGCACGGGAAAACGATCTTCCCGTGCGGGCCGCTTAAACCGCCCGCACGGAAAATGATTTTCCCATGCGGGCCGCTTAAACCACCCGCATGGGAAGATGTTTTTCCGTGCGGGCCGTTAAGCCGCCCGCACGCGATAATCGACCCTCCCTCTATTTTTTTGCATCAAATTGGATATTAATGAAAAAATTATCAAACGATTCAAAAAATTACCAAATTTTTCCATACATCAATACATGCTAATTATTGCCTATGGAAAAATTTTGAAATCAAACAACAATTCAGCCGTCACTTTCTCTCCAAATCTAACCAATCATTCTCAACACTTCTAATCTTCTCTGGAGAATCTTCGGTTTTGTGAGCGTTGTATCTGATAAAATATTCGAAACCCTCTCAATTTTTTACCACAGCCTCTACGTATAATATCATGACATCCAGACAATTCTCATGATTTTCCGACTTCGTTTGCTATTTATACAATTTTAAAATCATTCGGTCAATAGGTTCCTAATCATGTTTCATGAAGAAAAATTCAAAATTTGTTCTCATTTACAGGATAATGACTCAATCAGGTCTAAACAACATGAATATAATTTTTCCACTAATTTTATTCTATTTTATAATCACTTGCAATTCAAATGTGAGACTTGGCAAAAAAAATTCATGAAAATAAAATAAATCAAAGAAATATAGCAAAACCAATCAAAAATTATCAAATTTTATAATTAGGAGTTACATGTTGTATTTACATAGTAGAGAAAGTTTGGAGGGTGGAGAAGAAATTTTTTTCAAAATTTTGCCGAGTGCGAGGGCCCTTAAGCCGACCGCACGCGATAACGTATCTGATAAAATATTCGAAACCTTCTCAATTTTTTACCACAGCCTCTACGTATAATATCATGGCATCCAGACAATTTTCATGATTTTCTGACTTCGTTTGCTATTTATACAATTTTAAAATCATTGGATCAATAGGTTCCTAATCATGTTTCATGAAGAAAAATTAAAAATTTATTCTCATTTACAGGATAATGACTCAATCAGGTCTGTGAAGAAACATGATATACACACAAAAAAACAAACTAGCGTTTTACAATTTTTCGATTAACATCCTTCCGCACGGATGCAAACTTTGATTCGTCGAGGACACTTTCAATGCGTTTCATCCGCATAGGAAGATCTATGAATAACGAAATGGCATCGTATTGATTATAGTCAGACGCATCTTCAATGTTGTCAATACCAATGATGTGTTGCTTGCCCGATACAATAATGTCCATCTTTTCATCGGAAGGATCCTTCACATAGAAAACTTGTGCAACACGCTCGGCAAGGACCCATGGATCATCCTTGTGTCCAATTTTACTCTGTTCAGCACACGTAAATTCAAATTTATCTACCATGCTATCTTTCACCCATTGGCATCTGAGAACCGGGATCTGAATGTTTAAACCGTAGTCAAGTTCCCATATTTCTTGTATGATCCCATAGTATGATTTTCTCTGCCCTGTTGCGTCCAACGCTTCGACACGAACCCCACTGTTCTGCGCTGAGCTTTTCTTGTCTTTGCTATTGGTGTAAAAAGAGTATCCGCCGATGTCATACCCTTGCCATGAGGTCACAAGGCTTGTTGAGCCAGCTGCAAGTCTTTCTACCGTTTTTTCCTCGAGTGATTCACCAGACGGTAGATTTTGATCCTTAAGCCATTGGGGAAAAGTGCGCTTCTGTTCTTTCGAAACCCAATCATCGGGTCGCCCAGGATTGCATGCTCTGATCTCGAAAGTGTGTTGCTCAATGTAGGGCGCAACGATGGCGAGTTGTTGAAGAACACTGCTGTGTGCATCTGATACCGCTTTGTAATCATTGTTGTAGAATCATTTTCTTCCTACCGTACCCTTTCCAGATAATCTTCCATCATGTCGAGGCATCGATATCCCAATGGGGTTGGCATCTTTCATATAATCTAGTCAACACTCGACAACCTCCTCAGTTGTGTAACCCTCTATCATCTAGCCCTCCGGATGAGCACGATTACGAGCATACCCTTTCAGAACAGCCATGTATCGCTCATACGCCCACATTTGATGTAGGTATAGAGGACCAAGTTCAATAATTTGAGGGACAATGTGAACAATGAGATGTTCCATCATGTCGAAGTACGATGGAGGAAAAAACATCTCTAGCTGGCAAGCTGTCTCGACTGCGAATTTCTGAAGGGGTCCTAATTCTTCTGGATCAAAAACTTTCTGTGATATTCGATTAAAAAAATAGCATAACTTTGTTATCACTACCTTGGTGTGCACTGGTTTCACCGCCCTTATAGCGATAGGGAGAAACACCATAAGCATCTTATGACAGTCGTGAGCGTTGTATCCAGAAATCGACAAATCTTTCATTGATATTAGTTTCTAGATATTCGATGAGAATCCAGTTGGCACTTTCAATCCACGAAGACATTTACAGAAAGTTTTTTCTCTTCTAGTGTCATTGAGTAGCATGCTGGAGGAATCTCAATCTTACCATTTGTTTGCTCTATTGTTCGTTTGCTCTATTGGGTGGAGATCTTTCCTTATGCCCAAATTGACCAGGTCGTTACGTGACTTCAACCCATCCTTTGTTTTACTAGGGATGTCAAGTAAAGTCCCGATGGTGCTGTTGAACACGTTTTTCTCGAGGTGCATGACATCGATGGCATGACGAATCTCCAGGTCTTTCCAGTACATCAGGTACTTGAAAAAGATTGAATGTTTCTTGAAGGGCAGCGTGTTTTCTACCACTTCTTTCTTCCTCTTGCCTGAAGCTCTCTTTCCCTTGCCGAAGATGACCTTTATGTTCTTTGTCAGCTTGAACACCGTGGAACCAACCTTTGCTTCGGGGGCAGTACCTTTCTCGACAGTTTTGTCAAAAAAGGTAGCCATCGCACGATACCTATGCTTCTGTGGTAAGAATCGACGATGACACATGTAAACTAACTTTTTTGATGAAGTCAGGTATATGTACGATGTGTTGTCCAAACATATCAGACATCCGGTCTTTCCTTTAATCTGTCCGGATAGGGAAAAATTGACTGGTAGATCGTTTATAGTAACGAATATGATAGCACGCAGAGTAAAATACTCCTGGCGGTATGCATCAAATAATCGTAGATCCTCTTCCCACATTTCTTGCATATCCTCCATTAAAGGTTCAAGAAACACATCTAGGTCGATGTCAGGCTGTTTTGGCCCTTGTATAAGAAGAGTCAACAAAATGTGCTTTTGCTTCTGACATAACCATGTCGAAAGGTTATACATGGTGAGCAGAACTGGCCAAGTGCTGTGTGAGCTGCTTAGGTCACCGAACGGATTCATTCCATCCGTGCTCAATGCAAACCTGACATTTCTCGGTTCATTTGCAAATTCTGCGTGCTTCGAATCAAAGTTTTTCCATTGTCGAGCATCAACGGGATGTCGAATCATACCATCCGTCTTTCGACCCTCTTGATGCCATCTCATCAACTCGGCGTCGGTGGGGTTCGAGAACAATCGCTTCATTCGATCTTTCACTGGCAAGTACCACATCACCATGGCCAGAATCTTTTTCTCTGGCTCGACCAATGCATTTGGTTCAGCAACGTCACTATCGGCGGCACTGTTATCCTTTTTGTACCTACTCGCGCCATAAGTTGGACACTTGTCCAAGTCAACGTATTCCTTGCGATAAAGTACACAGTGATTAATACATGCATGGATCTTTTCCACACCAAGTGATAATGGACATATTAGTTTCTTGGCTTGATAGGTGTTAGCTGGCAACAAGGTAGGCTTAGGAAGCATAGCTCTCAGGAGACTCATCAAGTTGTTGAAACTAGTATCAGACCATCCGTGCCTGGCCTTCAATCTAAGAAGTTCTAGCACCGACCGCAACACTGTATAATCCATATCACGTTCCTTTGCTTGATCGTACACAAGATCTTTCGCTGCTTTCTACAACGCCTCCCAATTGTTTAAATCTCTTGTTTTCTCTGTTAGGACCTCTGGTTCAATGTGCCGCAACATATCCTCAAGATCAAAATCAATATCAACGTCTGCCTCGTCAAAACCAGAGTCGCCAAAATCACCCATCATTTCACGAGACATGTCCTCAATTATAAAATTCTCTGCCTCATCGAACCAAATATCAGGATTCTCTTCCGGAAGGGCGACTTTCCCGTGATAAGTCTAAACTGTGTATTTCTCCACAAATCCACGCTGAATTATGTGTCCGAGAATTACATTCGGATCTTTTAACATCTTCTGATTCTTGCAATCCACGCAAGGACAAAAAATATCCTTCCTATTCTCCCTCAAAGCGTGTGTCTTAGCCTTATCAATAAATGTTGATGCTTCTCTCATGAACACCGGATGAGTTCTCCATGTCTCATACATCCATATCCGATCCATCTAAAAAAAGTGACAACATAAATTAATATTATATTGCCGGTGTTTTCTAATAAACAAATTAAACTTAAATCCTACTTTATAACTAAAACCTCATGCGCAACAAATAATAATAATGAGACAAAAGTAGTTACCAAAAAAGGTTTAATAAAAAAACAAAATATTTGACCTACAAATTGCAAAAATAGCTCAAAATATATAACAAATTCAAACAAGTTTAAATATCTTCGCATTCAACCGATGAGAGTTTACAAAAACGGAAGCAAATGAAGGAAATGATCAAGCACGTTACCTTTTATATTGATTTCAATTGAAGATTTAAAGTCTAAAGCCTCCCACAAAAATAAAATTTCTATTATTAAAGAGAGAAACCGAGTTAAAAAGTTTAAATATCTTCACATTTAACCAATAAAATTTTTTAAAAAGGAAGCAAATAGAAGAGGAGATCAAGTATGATACCTTTTGTATTGATTCCAATTGAAAAATTCAAGTTGAAAACCTTCCCCCCTATAATTGTCTTTTTTGGAGAGAGAAACACCATGGTATAATGCGCAACTATCGGGTTGAGTAAAAAATTTATGGTGGCATCATCGCATGCGGTCCACTTAATGGCCCGCATGAAAAGACTCATTATCCCGTGTGGTTCCTTAAGTGGCCCGCATAGGATAATGCCCATTATCCGTGCGGGCGGTTATGTGGACCGCACGGGATAATCGCATTATCCCGTGCGGTCCACTTAAGCGATCGCATGGGATAATATCCCGTGCGCTCAAGTGGACCGCACGGGATAATGCATTATCCCATGCTGTCCAATAGCCGCCCTCGTGACCAGGTTTTTCGACGCGGTCTCTTATGGCCACTTTGGAACCTATTAGGGCCTCGTCCGAAAAATCGTTTCTTCACTAGTGATTTGTAAACTTCGGTAGTTCTATCGGGTACGGCCGAGATTTTGAAATTTTAGAAATTTTGGTTCAAAAATTGAGGTTATTTCGATCCAAAATAATTTTTAATAAAATTTGGACAAATTCAAATATTTTTTACCAAATTCACAAAAGTTTGAAAAATCAAAAAAATTGGGATGAAATAATTTCGTAGGGGTCTGATAGACCTGAAATTTCCAAAATTTTAGTCCAAAATTTTGAACCCTGATTGTACTTTGATCTTGGTCCATGATGGGTGGTGGCTGTTGTGAATTACTCTCTCCCATAAAAAAATATTTGTTATTTACTATAAGATTTAGTTCAACTTTTAATTCCGATGATCAATTTTATGTTAGAGGAACTATATAAAATCTTTTATTATGGTTCAAGGTAAATATATCATTTGTTTTGTTTTTAAATTAAGTATTTAAAAAATTGTTGCTTTCAGAATTTTAAATCTTGTCCGAAGCGTACCGGTGGGAGTAATTTTTTTAAGGGACTGTTGTGAATTAATGTCGTGACCAATTGTATGTACCGGATACGTACTTCTAAAAATATGGATTTTCCCTTAATCACATATGCGTGCTTTCCGTTCGGCAATAGCGGATTTTTAATGTATGCTAAATCCAATGTTGCTTTTAAAATCTATTGTAATTAGAAGCTCATAGTTGTATAACAAATATTCAACTAGCATGTACTCCCTTCATAAAAAAACTAACTTTTATGGATAAATATAGACAATAGCATTTATTCAAATTCATCTATGAAAATTGATTTTTTTTGGGTGTACGCATTATTCGTCCTAGTTAGTTTTATGACACTACCTCCTATCCTAACAAAATATTAGATGGTATTTCATCACATAGTGAAAAATATTTCATCGTTTGATAGAAAATATTTCAAGCAGATATATGCATCACTCAAAAATGTTGATTGCAACATCAAGAGCACGCTATATACAACATCCAAGAAACCATGGCATAAATCGTGTTCAACATTTGTAAAAGGATGACACACTCAAATACAACAAAGTAGACCAGGATAAAAAAGATAGATTGCAACAAGCATACCACCCGCATTAATTTTTCCTCTGCACCGGAAGCTTCTTCTTTCGCTCTGGTGAATAGATCTAGCCAGCTGCTGCTTCTGCTCTGGGGTTGTTGGCCACAGCGATCTCCTCCGATCTATGCTGCAAATGTAGGTATATACGTACAGGGCACTCGTGGGAAGGAGACGGTGGCTGTGCAGGCAGACAGCCAAAAGGTAGCGCAGGCGCTCGATCTGATTAGTCAGGGGTGGAGACCTATGTCATAGGACCATGAACATTTTCATTATTTTAATTATTAGTCAAAAGTATCGACGAGCTCGTTTTATCTGACAAGCACCGACGACAAGGAGGTTCACGTGTCCTCGCAGAGACGCGGCCCACACCGTTGTGGACGGAATCTCCAAGTTGGCAACGTGAGGCCGAATGTCAATTCGCCACAATGTGAATGACCTAAAAAGTCGTGTTGAAACTTGATTTCGACAATGTAATTTTTGTCAAGATCGTCAAGCACAATGGGTTAAATAGAAAATAAGGGTTTAGACAGGTTCAGGCCTTCTCGTGAGGTAATACCCTACTTCTGTTTCGGGGATTCGATCCGCCGAGTGTCTTTATTGATCTCGTGATCTATATCTTACAAAACTCATATCCCTCAAGAGACACCCCCTACCCCCTTATATAGTTTTGGGAGGTGGGCTTACAGATCGGAAACCATGTCCTACTCTAAGTCGGTTTTCTCAATCTTACCAAACCGTGACTATAGGCCGTTGCCTTATCTCAATCGGCAACGTAACACCCAAGTCATAGTTGGTTTACATATTTGATAGGCGCAATCTATCCCTACCTCCAGTCGGATAAACTTGCCATGTGGATACCCGATTACCATAATCTCCACAGTAGCCCCCGAGTCCTTTTCGTCGATGAGACAACTCACTTCAAACCAAAACAAGATTCACCAAACAACTTTTGGCCGAGTGATTCTAGCACCGAGTGATTCCATCCTCTCTGCCTGAATCTCCCGAGTGGCTCCAAAGACTGTGAAGGGCTGGAAAATATCCAAAAAATTCTCAAAAATAAATATCTAGGTGCATCTCCTGATGTACCTAATTAAGTGTAGCCCTCGACTATATGATTAGCCAAAAACATACCAAACATACAATCAAAAACTATAAAGAATCATACTCATATAAATATTTAGCTCATGCTAAAGCAATCACAAAAAATCTCGTTACTCGGCAAGCTCATGCTCATCCGAGCGAATTTGCCCGAGTCGTCTCAAGACAAGTAACTCAATCAACCCTCATAGGTGGAAAGCACTTGGTAAGCTCATGCTTATCCGAGTGGATCTGCCCGAGTCATTTCGGAACAAATATTTTAATCATCCCTCATGGGTAAAAAATAATTCACTCGACAAGCTCAAGCTCATCCAAGTTGGTTCGCCCGAGTCATCTCGGAGCAAATAGCTCAATCGACCCTCGTGGGTAAAAATACTCAGCAAGCTCATGCTTATCCGGGTTAACTTGCCCGAGTCATCCCGGAACAAATAATTCTATCAACCCTCATGGGTAAGAAAATCAATTCACTCGGCAAGCTCATACTTATCCGAGCTAATCTATCCGAGTCATCCCGGAATAAATAATGTAATTACCCCTCACGAGTAAACAAATTTTTCAGTCATCTGAAAAATACGACCAAAATATTAAATAGCTCCTGCCATAATATTGGTCTTAATCTAAAAATATCTTCACCAAGGTGGAAAAATAGCATTGATATAAACATTTAATCAAATGCTTAGAAACCAAACAGTCCCTGTCACTAGGACAGCCATGAAAAGCTTAACTGTTTGTCACCTTTCAAATTGCATCGTGCCAACTTCTCGTGAAGTTACGCAAACCACGGAATGAAAGGATTTTAAAGGTATTAGGCTATGTGACACGTGCATATTGCCAAGACAAATCTGCTTAAGTCCATCCACTTAAGTCCCTAGGGACACGTGTCAAGCCACACCTTAGCTGGGCCGCAAGTCTCTCATGGGCTCGGCCCAATCGCGAGATAACTTGGCAAAAAACCCTCAAGTCTTTTTACGAAGCCTCGAGGTCATCCCCGCCACTTCGTCTTCCCAAAAATTTCCTCTTTCGCAGTACTGTTCACCAGCTATCTGCCTTTGTCCTGATTGCTCCCATCTTTCTCTTTGCAGGAGGTCTCAGAACATAGACCCCACTGGGCAGAGTGAAGGCCCAAAATCGTTTGCAGCGGCCGAAGCGACAAGGCTTGCGGAACAAGAATCCAGGGGCCCTTTACCGAGTGAGAGCGCTCCGAGTGAGAAGCTCCCACCTCCCAGTGAGGATGTCCCAGTGAAGGAGCCCCCGACTGCCAGCCAAGAGACCCCCGCTGGAAACCAGTCGGCTGAAGAAGATCTCCCGACAGTCAAGGGTTCGACCACTGATGCTGGTGAGCTTTGAAGCGGTCTTCTGACTTTAGTCTTCAATCTGTCTTTTCTTTATCTTCATTTATCTTCTTTGAATCGATCAACAAAAGAGGAGGAGATCCCCAGGCTGCAATCTTCAGAGGCCTGGATCTCAATGACTTTGTGAATGTTGGTTGTAAACTCTGATGTGAACTTATAGATATCTAGCTTATTTA
Source organism: Oryza australiensis (assembly GCA_019925245.2). Classification (NCBI taxonomy): domain Eukaryota; kingdom Viridiplantae; phylum Streptophyta; class Magnoliopsida; order Poales; family Poaceae; genus Oryza; species Oryza australiensis. The sequence continues at coordinate 4,985,235 of JAIFGZ020000436.1, forward strand.
TGTTAATGCCTTGACCCGATTTTTCATAGAAAATTTCTTAAGTAATTTTCGTCTGACTGTCACCAAGCCTAAGCTTTATGAGGTCATCAAAAAAATCTTAGTCCTTATCTATTGAACTCGAATCAAAACACTAAACAATGATAAATCAAATATAAACAAGTTATCAAAGAAAACCATGCTTTGTTGACACGTATGCAGCCCCCGATTGCTAACTCAAGAAGTCGTCTTGCTTGAGGTTGGCAGTCAAGAATAACATGAAACTTGAGGCAATTTAAGCATAGTATCGTCGAAGATGTTAAGAGTTCTCCACCATGGATCCATCTTCACGCTTTAGTCGATATGCTCCTAGCCGAGTCACCTCAGCGATTATATATGGCCCTTCCCATAATGGAGATAATTTGTGGCGGTCCTTGGTGGTTTTAATATTGCGTAGAACTAGATCACCGACAATAAAAGCTCGTGCTCGAACATTGCGGCTGTGGTATCGACTGAGACCTTGAAGATATCTTGCCGACTGGATCAGAGCTGCCTCTCGGGCTTCTTCCAGTCGGGTTAGATCGTCCACTCGGTCTTGATCGTAGTGCTCATCGTTGAAGCTGCGAACTCGTAGGGATTCATACTCCATTTCGTTTGGCAACATGGCTTCTGCCCCATGGACCAGAAAGAAAGGAGTTTGGCCGGTAGTCCGACTGGGCGTAGTCCGTAGAGACCACAGAACTGAGGGCAGCTCTTGGACCCATTTGCCGGCATAAGGGTTTAGCCGGTCAAACATTCAGGCCTTGGTGCCTTGAAAGATCATGCCGTTGGCACGCTCAATTTGTCCATTGCTTTTGGGATGTGCGACCGATGCATAGAAGATCTTGATGCCGAAGTCTTCACAGAATTCCTTAAAGATGCCTCTAGTGAATTGAGTCTCATTGTCGGTTATAATTCTGTTTGGGACGCCGAGCCGGTGCATGATGTTGAGGATGAAGTCCCGTGTCTTGTCAGCAGTAATTGTGGCAGCTGGCTTAGCTTCGATCCACTTGGAGAACTTGTCGATTGCGACGAATAGGTGTGTGAATCCTCCTGGAGCCTTCTTGAAAGGGCCGACCATGTCTAAGCCCCATACCACAAACGGCCAGGGTAATGGAATTGTTTGTAGCTCTTGGGCTGGGACATGGCTCTGTCGGGCGAAAAATTGGCAGCCTTCACAGGCTCGTACCACTTTGTCCGTGTCGGAGACCGTGGTAAGCCAGAAAAAACCTTGTCTGTAGGCTTTACCCACCAAGGTGCGTGCTGCCGCGTGGCTTCCGCATATGCCCGAGTGGATGTCTTGGAGTAGCTATCGTCCTTCCTCGGGTGTGATGCATCTCATCAGGACTCCGGAGGGACTTCTCTTGTATAAGTCGGAGTCAACCATGACGTAAGCTTGACAACGCCGTCGGACTCGTTCTGCCTCATCCCGGTCTTCCGGCAGCTCTTGCTGTGTTAAGAATTTGATGAGCGAGGTCCTCCAGTCGGCGTCAATCATGACGACTTCGTTTGCAGCTCGTTCGTTGGGAGTTGGCTTTGACGCAAAAGTTGGCTCATAGAGGTACTCGACAAAAACGTCTGTTGGGGCGGCTTCACGTTTGGACCCGGACTGCGCCAACTCGTCAGCTGCTTCGTTGTTGTGTCTTAGAACGTGTGATAGCTCGAGTCCGTCAAACTTGTCTTCAAGTTTGCGAACCTCCTGTCGGTAGGCCTCCATGGTGTTGTTTAGACAGGACCAGTCTTTCATTACTTGGTCCACGACCAGCTGGGAGTTCCCTTTCATGACGAGCCGATGTATCCCGAGTGAAACTGCAAGTTGCAGTCCATATAGCAGGGCCTCATACTCGACGACGTTGCGTGGAGCGGAGAAGTGGAGGTGAAGAACATATCTCAGTCTTTCCCCAAGCGAGGAGATCAGCACGTCTCCTACTCCCAAGCCGGTGATCCTCTTGGATCCGTCAAAGTGTATGGTCCAGTATTGTAGGTCTTCTTGAGATACATCTTCTTGTTGTTCAGTCCACTCGGCCAGGAACTCTGCCAGGGCTTGTGACTTTTACAGACGTCCTCGCCTTGAAAGTTAAGTCCAGCGGCATTAGCTCCAAGGCCCACTCTGCGATGCGCCCAGTCGCCTCCCAGTTATGGATGACATCGTCGAGTGAAAAAGAAGTGACGACGGTGACCGAGTGACCTAGCACTTCGTTAACAGTCGGCTTCATCAGTTGGCTTCTTGTTTAGTTGCGCCACATATTGTTCGGCGAATTGCTTGTAGATGAAGCAATCTTTGACCGCATGCTTATGGTTTGGATGATGCGTGCACTGAGCATTCATGATGGCGTCGTAGGCCACGACTCGGGGGCAGCGTTGGGAGTTGGAAGTTGCAGCAACTAGATCTTCGGATCGACGCTTACAGTCCTTCTGGGCCTGATTGTTGTTGCCGTTATCCTTCTTAGGATTGCGGCTTCCTCCCGCCTGCTTGTCGTCCCTCCTGTCAGGCCGGTCTTGGCGCGCTGCTTTGATGGCATCATTGGATTTGGCATAAGAGTTTACCGTTTCAAACATCTGCTTCACCGTCTTCGGTGGCTTGCACCCGAACTTCCTGATTAACAGCTCATCACGGACTCCCTTCTGGAAGGCGGCGATGATGATGTCATCGGTGATGTTGGGGATCTTGTTGCGCTTTTCGGAGAAACGCCGGATGTAATCCTTCAGAGGCTCGTCCGGCTTCTGGATGACGTTGTATAAGTCGAAGTGGGTACCGGGCCTCTCGAAGGTGCCCTGAAAGTTGGCGATGAAGTGGTCCCTCAGCTCACTCCACGAGCCGATTGAGCCTCTTGGCAGGCTCGTGAGATAGTTCCTGACTGAGTTGGCGAGGGCCACGGGCAGGTAATTGGCCATAGCCTTGTTGTCGTCGCCTGCTGCGCGGATGGCGAGGGTATACACGGTAAGCCACGACTCGGGGTCGGTCTTGCCGTCATACTTCTCTATTCTTGTTGGCTTGAATCCATTCGGCCAGTGCACTCGACGAAGCTCCCGAGTGAAAGCTGGCACTCTGTCGTCGCCGCTATCGGGTGATCCCCTCCGATCTTCCCGAGTGCGTCGGTCTCGCTCCTGGTAGCGGCGATCGAGGACTTCCTGTAGATCACTCGGCGGGGTCTTCGGTTGGCTGGTTGGGTAGCTGGAGCTGTTGTTGCGGCAGACGCGGTGGTGGACGGGTGGACGTCCATGTCGTTTGTCGCGGGAGTCGGCCGTTTGCTCCTGGTACTTTTGTGTGGACTCGCGGCGTGGGCCTCTTGGCCCTGTCGTGGACCGGTCTGGCTCGGGCCTCTTGTAGTCTCCTGACCTTAGAGGCGGGAGTCGGCTTTTGTCGAGCGTTTCAGCCACGAACTCAGTCGGCCTTCGTGCCGAGGTGGTGGGGTGACCGTTGGCTATGGCTGTGACGATGGTCTTGATTTTGTCAAGTATTGGAGTCACGTCGGCGGGTTCCGTCTCCATGACGATGTCCAAGAGTGTGAGTGCGGCAACGGCGTTCTGTTGTGACGTCTGGAAGATGTTGGCGTTGCGGACCCGCGTTTGAAGGATGGCCTCCTGAGCGGATCGTCCGGCTACGCGTAGATCTTGCTTTCTCTTGTCGGCCTCTTCCCTGCGTTTCTTCTCCTCTTGCGCTTGCGCTCCTGCTCGATCTTGGATCGCTCTTCCTCAGCAAGCCTACGGGCCATGGCTGAGTCGGACTCGTCCGGCTCGGCCACGAGGACATCGAAGCACTTCGGCTCATAGTCCTTGTGGCAGTCGGAGTCGTCAGCTTCGTCTGAGGGGATGCCATAGAGGTCGTCAAAGCCGGCGGAGCTGAGATATTGGTTGAGCTCCGAAGATGAGCATGAGCCGAACGGCTGGAGGATGACGGCGACCTCCCTTGACCCCGGGTAGCTCGAATCTGGATCGTTCCAGTCCGAATCGGAGCTTGAGGACGTGGACTCCGCCGAGTGGGTCAGACCCGACTCGGAGGAGAGAAGATTGCCGTAGATCTCAGCGACGTTTGGTAACCCAAACGGCGCCGAGAGGTCTTCGTCCGAGTCGATCGTCTCCGTCGGGGAGACAAGAAGATCGGTGCAGATTTCGGCGGTGTTCGGTAATCCGAACGGGACCGAGTGAAGTCCTTCGTTGGAGAGGGTGGAGTGCATCTTGGATTTGAAGATGTCGTCGAAGATCTCGGCGCTATTCGGGAGCCCGAACGACGCCGAGTGGGTCTCTCCTTCCGACTGGTTCGAATCCGAATCGAAGGAGGAGTGCTTGTCGAAGTTGTCGGCGGCGAAGTCGCCGAATCCTGAAGGAGATCCCATCACGCTTGTCGGCGAGATTGTTGAAGAAGTCTCGACGCGCGGCCCCCTACCTGGCGCGCCAACTGTCAAAACTTGGTTTCGGCAATGTAATTTCTGGGTCTCAGTCAAGATCGCCAAGCACAATGGGTTAGATGAAAAACAAGGGTTTAGACAGGTTCAGGCCCTCTCGTGAGGTAATACCCTACTCCTGTTTCGGGGATTCGATCCGCCGAGTGTCTTTATTGATCTCGTGATCTATATCTTAGAAAACTCATATCCCTCAAGAGACACCCCTACCCCCCTTATATAGTCTTGGGAGGTGGGCTTACAGATCGGAAACCATGTCCTACTCTAAGTCGGTTTCCTCAATCTTACCAAACCGTGACTATAGGCCGTTGCCTTATCTCAATCGGCAACATAACACCCAAGTCATAGTTGGTTTACATATTTGATAGGCGCAATCTATCCCTACCTTCAGTCGGATAAACTTGCCATGTGGATACCCGATTGCCATAATCTCCACAAGTCGCTTGGAGTTATTTTGCACATTCGTGAATCAATAATTAGGTGATTTGGAAGATATATAAATTGCGATGTAATTTTACGCAAATGATTATGTATTTAACGATATAATAATAATGGTATGTGAATTTTAAACTTATTCAATTATATGCTTAGCTGTAAAAAACATGTATATTACTAAATATTACTAAGGCAGAGAAAAAGCAGCATGTCCCCAATGCAGGTCGTCTGCAGTCCGAAACAGCTCCTGGCTCGTTCCTCACGTGACAATTAATTGATGTGGCGGGAAACCAACAGAAGAGTGCGCCATACCCTCACCTCACAAAAGTTTCAATCATAATAATCGTAACTCAACCCTTATCGCGTGAAAAGGCCTCAATAATCATACGATAATTTTAGTTCAGTCCGCCGATCTTACACGCGCCCGGCTATAAGTGTGGTAGGCAGCCGGCCGGAACTGCATAGATGAGACCGGACCGAAACTAGCTAAAGCCATGGCCGCAGCAAACAAGCATCCCCTGCTGCAGCTCGCCGTCGTCGTGGTCGCCCTCTCGCTCGCCGTGGCTCCGGCCGCGTCGGCCGGCCTGCGGCGCCCGGTGCACATGCGGCTGTACATGCACGACGTGATCGGCGGGCCGGAGCGGACGGCGATCCGGCTCATCTGGGGCGTGGGGCCGCCGCACGTGTCCATGCCGGGCAGGACGTTCGGCGACACGGTGGCGGTGGACGACCTCGTCACGGATGGGCCCAGCATCGGCTCCGCCGCCGTCGGGCGGGCGCAGGGCACGTACATGCTCAGCTCCCAGCGCGAGGAGGTGCTGGTGGTGGACATCACCGTGGTGCTCACCTCGGCCGCCTACAACGGGAGCACCATCGTCATCGCCGGCCGCGACAGGATCCACGACGAGACGAGGGAGCTCGCGGTGGTCGGCGGCACCGGCGCTCTCCGGGAGGCCACCGGGTACGTGCTGTGGAGGACGGCCAAGGTGTGGTCGGAGATTCACATGACGCTGGAGCTCGACGTGCACGCGTCTGTGCCGGCAGACGACGCTGTCGTAGCGACCGTGTAAGAGATTGTTCTTCTTGTTTTTGTTGTACTTTTTAATAAATTTGTTCCCCTTATAAGAAATGAAATGAAGCCAGGATCCGATCCTCTGATCCTGCTACAATAATTTCTATATTATGATGGGTATTCGGCTGAACCATAAAAGTTAGCACGCTCTTTTGCATGGGTGCTTTTGGGGCCAATATTCGTAGTTGCTTTTTCTGTTTTTCTTTGGGACTAATTAGGAGTTATGTATTTAATGGAGTTGTTTCCAAGGCCTCGATGTCGAGCTTGATCGAATTGGATGCGAAGTTGTAGCATATGTATTTTATTTGGTTCTTAACACTTGTAATATGAAATCGGTGTAGCTTCTATCGCCCTTAGGGCATCAAAAGGACATTTCGACTGAATGGAACAATCATATTAATTTGGGTAAAAATTGATCAGTAATAATTGACGAAACACATACTCCAGCTACGGAGAAGAGTGATTCAATAAGCACTTACGTAAGCGAAGTAACATGATTCATATGCACTATATACCTGAATTTTGAATCTATTGCCATATAGATTTTCATTAACTTTGATTTAGCAATATAATTATTGGGTTTTTTTGTCGTCTTTTCATCTATCTTTATATTATTTTGTCGTAACTGCAAGCCATAATAAGTGGACTATAGCTTTGGTTGAGACAAATGCAAGTTTAATATCAATTATCTGATAGAAAAATAACACGATTCAGTCATCAGTGACAGTAGCTAGGAGGTGAAGTCAGTGACAACAGATGTCACCAACAGGAAGATGCGTTTCTTTCATGGCACCGAGCAATAATGGACCTGCTTTTGTCCTTGCGATATGATTATGGTGTTGTTGATCTGAGCTACCGGTGACCCATCGAGTAGGGACTACGGACGAGTTTTACGCATCTTCCTCAGGGACCATACAACATGAGCACGTTCCTGGATCTGCCGATATCGATGGCTAGCTAAGCAGGCAGGAAACTATCCTAACTAATATAACCTCCGGTTTTATGATTCTTAATATTTAATATTATAGACAATAGCATAGTTTCTAAAATATAACTTTAAAATATAACTTTCAACTATATTCTTTTATAATATATACGATAAATAAATAAATTTTTATTTTTATTATAATATTTTGTAAGACAAATTGATATATGTTTTTTCTTTAGCCCCACTATAATACTTTCTACTAAAAGTAATCTGAACCTTACTTAATCGAAAGACTTAAATTTATTATTACTACCATCTTAGTTAGTGATAGTAAAAACGTAAAGGACATTATTATAAAAAACATGTGTGAAGGTGTATAATCGTTATTTAGTAGTGATTAAACATTTTTTTTGCTTTTTCAAAGGAATGTGAGCGATGCCAGCGCAATACGTAGACGGGCTATATCAGACAACGGTATTTGTAGAGTACGGGAATCGTTGTAACCAGGATATATACGAAATTAAGATAAAAGAGACAGGAGATATGGATTTTTATACAGGTTCGGACCCCTTAACTGATAGGTAATAGCTCTACTCCTCTTGACCGAAGTCGATGTTGCCTTTATATATCAGAATCACACGAGAACAATATTGGGGCTGACCTAATCTAGTCTCTGTCAGCTTGATGGTATGGAGCTCTCACACGCAATTGATGGGATAGTGTAGTCTTCTTCCTCGAATATGAACTTAACGAGATTGAAGGTAGCTCTAGATCTCTCTTTTCGGCTTTGTAGCTCTACATTGGGTTTGTCTATGTTTGTATTCCGTTTTCGCGTATGTCGGCCTCTCCCCTCTCCTCTTGGAGGTCTTGTATTTATATCCTCAGATGTCCTCTTATCCAAATAGAACTAAGAAAACAAGTATGTATATGATCCGAGTAGTCTTTGTAGTGTTCGAGTAGGACTCCGCTTCTCCTTCCTTATTCGAAACACCTTCTATTCCAGGAAGATAATTTTTTTCTTTATCCGCTATATTTCCTTAACCAAAGAATACCTTCTTGTATACTATAAGGTATATGGTATTTTCATATATCACGAACCCATGAATAGGAGGTATGTCTTATCCTTGGCACTGACAGTAACCCTCGACTTTAATGCAAATGAATTGGACAATGTTCTCGACCAAAGACCTTAGAACAATAGTTGTCAAACTCGTTTAACCGTTATCGGACGACCGAGTAGGTATAGAATACGTGACTAATTCTTTGCCCAGCCTTGACCAAGAACACGACAACGGGTTGAATTTGAATTGAAGTCAAAAACTCAAACTGTCATAAACAAATCAGTAAAAATTTCGTCGGTGATTTCTCTTTCTCTTTATGTATGTTCTCAGATCCATACAAGGTATGCGACCATGCTATAGCGTTGTCGTTCTGAGTTTTTTTGTAGTCGGCATAAAGTGCGTCCACCAGACAACTTTTTGATGCTGCTCTTCATAGAATCTCTTCTTACATGTATTAATTCGGTGTCCATCTAGTCAGAATAAATTCCTGACTACCGTGCCTTGGAACTAGTATATGTCTTTTGCTCTCATATCTGACCTTCCTGAAATCAATCACTTAGAACAAATTGTTAGATAAAAAGCCACCAAACGAACATTCAGGAGTAAAATGATAAAATAATTCAAAATGAATTATATATGTGTTACAATAAATGAGTACTCTCGCAGCTGCCCTCAGCTAAACGGAGTTATGTACCATTCCTATCCCCCAGCTGGTTTTATGAAAAGTTTTTCACAAAAGCAGCTTGATCTTATAACAGGACTATGCTCAAGTTGTGAATTTCTAGCCCCCAGCCATGAGGTTGGGAAAAATCAATTCCCGATTATACAGTCGGTTACTATGTTATAGTGGATACTCTGATATGACCATCCTGATATAATCGTTGACCCTTAGAACCTAACTAATCCAATAGTACCAGGCGTCCCTGGTCAAGGTCTATGAGACCCGATGATTAGTTAGATTTAACGTAAAACGATGATAAGAAATAACTTCAGACGTAGTGATATCAGAAAAGGGGATCAACGAACAAATGTTGTACATTTGATATATATAAACACTTATCGAGATTAATGCATGGAGATGTTGATATCACTACCACGTTGGTCGAAAACTATGTGTGTGGCCATTCCTCGACCACTCGTAGAGGTGGTGAGAGGATTGCTACAACCGCTGGTCGAGGATCAGGTGTAGTCATACCTCGACCACTCGTAGAGGTAGTGAGAGGATCGCTACAACCGCTGGTCGAGGATCAAGTGTAGGCATACCTCGACAACTCATAGAGAAATTGAAGAGGTGGTGGGATCGCTACCACGCTGGTCGAGGACCAGGTGTGTAGTCATACTCGACCACTCGTAGACTTAGTGAGAGGATCACTACAACAGCTGGTCAAGGACCAACTGTAGTCATACCTCGACCACTTGTAGAGGTGGTGAGAGTACCGCTACAACCATTGGTTGAGGACCAGGTGCAGTCATACCTCGACCACTCATAGAGGTGGTGAGAGTATTGCTACAACCGTTGGTCGAGGACAAGGTGCAGTCATACCTCGACCACTCATAGAGGTGGTGAGAGGATCGCTACAACCGTTGGTCGAGGACCATGTGTGTAGTCGTACTCGACCACTCGTAGGGGTGGTGAGAGGATCGCTACAACCACTGGTCGAGAACCAGGTGTAGTCATACCTCGACCACTCGTAGAGGTGGTGAGAGGATCGCTATAATCGCTGGTCGAGGACCAGGGATAGTCATACCTTGACCACTCGTAGAGGTGGTGAGAGGATCACTACATCCGCTGGTCGATGACCAGGTATAGTCATACCTTGACCACTCGTAGAGAACTTGGGGAGGTGGTGAGATCGCTACCACGTTGGTCGAGGATTAGGTGTGTAGTCGTACCTCGACCACTAGTAGAGAACTTAGAGAGGTGGTAGGATCGCTACCACGCTGGTCGAGGACCAGGTGTAGTCGTACCTCAACCACTCTTGGGGCGCTTGAGTTGGTTATTACATGTGCATCTCATGTGGCTAGCATGACTCACATATCCAACTTATAAGCTGTTAACAGCTAAATTTGGTAACCAAATCTCTAAGTCCTAGCTGAGGTTGAAGTAGAATCGGATTGGCTGGTTTGACGGAGAGACAGAGGCCGGGTCGGCTGAGATGCGATCGGTTGCGAAGCCAGTCGGCTAAGGTTGAATCGGACGAGAACAGCCGATAGCCGATCCCAAGTTCAGAGAAGTCGAAGCCATTTCTGATGCAGATATTTTGAGATAAAATAGAAGATTCGGTTTCCAAATTGCGCATTAAGAGATATTGCCATCTAGGGATAAAGTCCCATAACGGCGAATGTATGTAAATTAGAGATTTGTTAGAGATAACCCTATTGTAAAGGCGGCAAAGGATTGCTTCCCGCGCTTGTCATATAGATATAGTAGTTAGTTGTAACCGTATTTACCACGGTCTTTGTTGTACTTGGGTATAAATAGGACCCGAGACCCCTGTAAAAGAATATAATCACAATCAATACAACCTTCGGCGCATCGCCTCCTTTTTCTTCAAACGAACAACTGATCCGGCTTTGGGCTGCAGCGTTTCGATCTCCAAGTTCAGGTAAATATTTGTCATTAGTGGTGTATCTTGTCGAATTTAGTGCTTCCATCGCTATGACACTCTAAATTCGATGATTTATGCTGCGCTAGTTATCACATATTGCATATAATCTAGAACAATGTTTAGATCTGTCTCGTCATCGGCTCACTTCTATCAGGAATCGGCAGCCGATAGAGCTAGATCTAAAGGTTGACCTAGATTATATGCGATATCCACCGTCTCGAGGTATTTACATCAGCTACAGTATATCAGACTGTTCTTTTTATACTTAATGTTGTATCAGTGTTGAACTATTAAGTCATTTTTAGAGCTTTCATGATCTATTCGGCTAGATGTATATGTTAGAGACAGTGCCAGGGGTTCAGCCGGCCTTATCTGTTTTAATGTTCTTTTGATATTTGTTATCAGGATTATTAAAACCGCCACTTACATTAAGATCTTGCTCTAGTTAAATGCCCTAAGCCAGAATCAGTTTGTCAGCTACAGCCGACAGATCTAGGTTTAGCGCATTTAGCTCAGATCAATATCTTTTCATAAGATAAATCGGAGTATTAGCTGATTCACAGTTGGACTTATGACATCGGCTAAGGTTGTTACAGTATATATTTATTATTCCGTTGTATATTTGGATTAAGTGACTAGTACTGTCTCGGTGTAGCCGATCTATTCTAGTCACTTGGTTTAAATACACTTCGGAATAGCATATATATGTAAATTGACTACTGCAGCCGATCCAGTAGGATCTAACTTAATACTTAACACATATATCTCTATTTTTCTTGTTGGTTAACAGATCAAACCAACTGGCACGCCTTGCACAACATAGGTAGCCGAGAATGACCTGCACTGGAGTTAAGCAGATCTCCCAGGCCAGCGCGTGAGAGAAATTTCTCGTCAACATAAGCATATCGGACGTCCATTCGCAATCGTGTTGAGTGATCAAGCCGACAATGTTCGCAAGGAGATTATACATAGAAACCTTTTCACAAATAGACCGAGTCATGACCAGTACTAGATATGAGATAAGTCATCGGTGTTTGTTGGTAGGTTTGGTCCGGCAACTCCTTGTTTGTTCAAGAACATTCTCGACAATGGGATGTACTCGACCACTGCCTACTAGGTACTCGGTGTCCAAGCAAATGTTGGATTACTTCCTGAAAATATTTTTCTAAAAGACAAGATATATAGCAGACTATATCGTGTACGTACTTGAAAAATTATATAAATCTTCTAGTGTTTCTAATATTGTCAGGATATAATGGCCAGATTTAGATTGAATATTGGATACTATGTATATCGTAAACAAACATGATTTATATAGAAAAAATAGAACAAAATCTCAGTATTAGATTGTAATCGATCTAATATAAAAACACTCGTATAATAGATATGGTATAAAAAATATGTTTTAGGTAAACATAATAGATTATTGGTCTGGAAATAGTTATGGTAAATCATATGTAAAATATTGTATATCTTTGTAGATATATACAGAATATATCTACAAAATTAATAGATTAATTTAATAAATTAATTTACTATATACCTTGTTATTGGTGCCTTGATGTTTGCCCAATTCCTGGTAGACTTCTGAGTATACGCAGTGAAGGAGCGATAGGGTAGACAGTGATTGTGCTGACTTTTCCTATGCATATAGGCATGCCTATACTTGTTCTTGTGATAGATAATTCATGGTACACGTGTTGCCGGGATGGATGCCACTATGCGTCAGAAATCCAGAGCATGGATCCTAGTCGGAGTAAAGTACGTTCCGAGTCCCATTGAAATACAGAGGCTAGCAAATAGATTGAGGTGCTGATTTTGGCTTCTCGGTGGTTGACGTCGTGGACAGATGGCGGCAACTTCTCCGAGATTCACAAAATCAATAGTTATCAGCATCGGTGCAGAACGACGGTGTGTTGCTGATTTTGACATTAGATCGATCTTTGACTCCACCAACAATGATGACAGTAGCTCGTCGGAATTTTGGCGGCGGATTAGTTCAAAAGTGGTCAGTACGGGCAAAGGTCTCGTGATCGATAACTCCACGGCTGCTCATTATACCGATGACGTTTCGATGAAAATTGAGATGACAAGCATTTCAATATAAAAGAAAAATGTATCTCAATTAGGTCATATCTCTCAGGTCCAAAATCATTGAAGGATTTTTCGTCGGAAATCTCGTCTCTTGAACTCATCTCGTCGAAACCTTCAACATCAAGTCTCCTATCTGGCGTGTCACTATCGACGAGCTATACCCAACAACAGTATTTGTAGTGGAGAACGTTTAAATGCGAGATTGAGGTGAAAAAGACGGAAGACAGTATTTTTTATATTGGTTTAGGTCTCTTAACTGATACGTAATAGCTGTTGGTCGAAATCGGTATTGCATTTATATATCAGAATCACACGAGTATAATATTGAGGCTGATCTAATCTAGTCTCTGTTGGCTTGGTGACATGAAGCTCTCACGTAATTGATGGCTAGTGTAGCTTCTTCTTCGAATATGAACTTGACGAGTTTGAAAGTAGCTATAGATCTCTCTTGTCAGCTTTGTAGCTCCATATTAGATTTGTCTAGACTTGTATTTCGTTTTAGCGTCTGTTGACCTTTCCCTCTCCTCTTTGGGGTTTTGTATTTTATATACCCTCAGATGTTTTCTCTTATAAATAAAACTAGAAAAACAAGTATGAATATGATCCGAGTAGTTTTCGTAGTGTTTGAGTAAAACGTCGGTTCTCCTTCTTTATTCAAAACACTTCTATTTTAGTAAGATAATTTTCTTCTTTATCCATCATATTTCCTTAACCAAAAAATATTTTCTCGTATATTATTAGGTATATGATATTTTCGTATATCACGAACCTATGTATAGGAGGTATGTCTTATTTTTGATACTGACATGATGGATGACCACATATCAGTTTAGCAAAAAATATTAATGACAAAGTTATCTATAATCACTGTATTAATAAATTACTGATTTATCCTTAATATCGAACGACTTATATCATTTTTACTCCTAGTATAGTATGATATTAACCGTAAAAAGAATAAAGCATCGCTCTATTTTTAAAGTTATTTATAATTAAAATTGTAAAAGTTTGATCATAAACTAGATTAAAACATCAAGAATTATATATATGGAAGCAGAGATAATATAGTTAGATTCCAAATCGGATTTACTGTTGATGATCCATGTGACCGTGTCAGAATCGATCGAGTTTAACAGATTAATTAGGCAGCACTCTCAACGACGTAGGGCAGTAAATCGATCGACTCCGCTTCGGATCGGAATTGATGATTCAATGCCATATATAAATAAAGAGCCACCAAATTAACAAACAGTTTTCAAGCCGTATCGTGGAGAAACAACCTGCTGTGTTTGGTTAGCCAAAGATTAGATCGATCAAAAGTTTGCAGCCTGACTCGAGTAAGCAAAGCCAACCGTGCGTCAATGGCGGCGACAGCGGACGACGGCAAAAGGATGATCCTGCTGATAAGCTCAGACGGCGAGCATTTCGAGCTGTCGGAGGCGGCGGCGAGTCTGTCACAGACGCTGTTCCACATGATCGAGGATGACTGCGCCGACGGTGGCATCCCTCTCCCTAACGTCACCGCAGCTGTCCTCGTCAAGGTGGTCGAGTACTTCAACAAACACGCCGCTGCCGTCAGCAGTGGCGTAGCTAGGATTTTAGATTTGGGTGGTCCAACACAGGTTTACCGATTTCGTGTACGTATATCGTGCTGTCCTTCACGGTAGCGTGGTTTTTCGTAAAAACCGCGACGAGTAAACAGTTGTTTTTGTGACGTTTTGTCGTACCGTAGTTTTCGTCTAAACCGTACGAAAATCGCGCCAAAAACCGCGAAAACCACGAAAACCGCAATTTAAATTTGAATCAAATTTAAATCCGTGTTGTGTCGTGGTTTTCGCTCAAACCGCGTCACATACCGCAGTTTTCGCGGCAAAACGCGAAATTTATGTTTTGTGATAAAATGAATTTTTTTAAATTTTTTGAATTCGTACAAAATTATTCAAACGAAACTAAAAATATCATGTCGCACCCGACACCACGGTACACGAAAAAAAACATAACGGTTTTCACGGTTTTCAAAATCCTGATCCAACATACATATTTTTTAAAAATATCATAAATATAACAAAATAATAAAATTATATATATATATAATATAGGTATATATATGTATATATATAGGGTAGTTTTTTTTGGGTGGTCCCGGGGCCACCGGGACCACCCCTTAGCTCCGCCACTGGCCGTCAGCCCCAAGCCGGCCACGACCACCATCGTCGCTGATAAAGCTAAGAGGGAGGAGGAGCTCAAGAGCTTCGATGCCGAGTTCGTCGACGTCGACACGACGATGTTGTTCAACTTGATTTTGGCCGCAAACTACTTGAATGCGAAGGACCTGCTAGATCTAACCTGCCAGCACGCGGCGGACTTAATCAAAGACATGACGGTGGAGCAGGTCAGGGAGATGTTCTACATCGTCAATGACTTCACGCCGGAGGAGGAAGCAGAGATCCGTAGGGAGAACGCCTGGGCCTTTGAGAACTAGAGCATCCAATTTAGACAATTTAGTCATTTCTCATCGACACATCCTGTGTTAATTACGTGTACTTATTTAGCATTGATTTGATTTAGCCGTTTAGGTGATTGCATGCATGCTTTGTCATTCACTGTATTGCTTGTTTTGTAACAGTTTGGTCATAATTTATTTTTTCCTACTTTGTTTATAATTTAAGTCTTGGTCTAGTATAAACAGTTTGCTCACAATTTATTCTTTCTACTTTGTTTATAATTTAAGTCTTGGTTTAGTATAAGGTGTGTGAACTTGCTTGCTCTTCGGTGGTTTTGATTGAGCCAGCAATCAAAAGGAAAAAAATCAGTGTATAGCTCAGGCGGCGAGCCGGAATCAGGAAATACCAATAAGGTCGTTCTTGGTGTCATTGTGTACCACAGTTTGCACAACTTTGTTCGCTTGATACAGAGAAATGATTTTAGAACATTCCTATTTGTTTTCATGTAACTTAAATAACTATAAAAATTTAAAAACATTTGACAAAATACATTAATATATGATAAATCGTTCCAAAACATACATAATTAAGTTTAACTTCTAGTTAAAAAAATAATTTTGTTTACGTTCTAACTATAATTTAATTTGTTTTTTTACTCACCATAAAGCCACGCTGGATGAGCTTGGTTGATATGGCCCACCACATATTCAAATAGAAAAATGGACGAAATCAACTACTCGTGTGCGCGGAGGGAGAGAGGGGCAATTTCAGTCTGAGATTATTGGATGGAAACGGATTGCGTGAGGTGGAATATTAAAATAAGGGTAATAATTGGAGTAGTATATACAATTTAATTTGCCCTCGAGGAAAGGAGAGATTTTGTACTATTTGCCACTCTACGTGGATGGAATATTCTGAAGCCACCCTCTAATAACTTTGATAATTTGCCACTACTAATGAGTTGTTTCTATTTTACTATTCCTGCTTGACAACCAAGCAATTCGGGTGCAAAATGATCTCAATGCCCTTGAAATCTCCTCGCCCATCCATCTTCATATCCTCGGTGTTACGACAGGGGATCGACAAATTCGATGGCGAGATCGAAAGGAGGTTGGGGTTGAAAGGGATTCTTCTTCCTCTCATCGCTCGAAATCGGGGCGGGGCGGCTGCTCCGTCGGTGGCAGGGAATAGGCAATGCGACCGCCGGCGCCACGCTCGGCTCCTACCCCCTCCCCCCGCATCGCGCAACCCCTCATGCCAGTGAGCTCCTTCTTGCCTTCTGCTCGTGGAGCGGTGCGTGACGCGGCCACCTGCAATGCAAGACGATCCGCCAGAGGCGGCGGCAATGCGGTGTGACGGATCTGTTGGCGCATGATGAGGTAGCATGGGCCTGATCCGACGACGGTTTGCGTTGTTGCTCGGGGTCGCCTCGTCCATCTCCTTCATGACCGTCCAGTGGTGGGATGCGCAAGGTTGTCGCTCATCTCCTTTTCCTCTCCAGCTCCAGCGGTGGTTGCGGCAACGTCGACGATGGGATCCGAGGAGGCGACGGAAGGGATGATATCGGGCGCCGGCGGTCTCCTCCTCGAGCTCGGGTGTGCTGCTCCGGGCGACATTAGGCGGCACGCTTCAAGACGGCAGCAGGGGATGAAGTCGGGTAGCCACCAGAATGGAATGAAGGGGTGGGGCCATCGGCCCATGTTTGCTCTTGTGGCCGGCGAGATCCTCTTCCACAATCACCATCGTTACCAGTCTCAGCCACTCCTGCCTCGGCCTCACTGACTTGTCCTCACGACGAAGAACCTCGCACGAAGCCTGGCCCGCTCACTGGCCAGGAAAGGCAGGGGATGAAAGAGAGTGGGTGAGGGGGAGAAGAAAGGAGGAAAAAGGGGCAAACTCATCTTGTTTTCTCACCAGTGCCACGCTGGAATGGTGACATGGCACCTCGCAGGCTAAAAAATGACACACTAGTTATATATATTTTTTCTCTCCAATGACAAAACATCAAAGTTATACGGAAAGAGTGACATTTTAAAATGCGCTATTTGGGAGAGTGACAAATAGTCTAAAATCCGAGGAAAGAAAGCTTTGGTTGGCAAGTGAATCAATTGGATTTGCTTGACTGTGCACCCCGTGACATTTTTGGATCTGATTTTTTTTATTTACTCAACTACTTAGGTTCGAGCAACTGCACTTGACAAGCACTACTACGCACTACTACAAAAGTAGGACCGACACCTATAGGTTGCAGGCAAACCGTAACTATTCGCGCTTGTAAAAGATGACCTTAATTTTTGTATATGGCTCCTGGCCATATTTTTACAGACGGGCCTTTTAAGACGCCACATGCAAAAATAAGCTTATTTTCACATGTAGGCCTCTTAAATGGTCCACAAGCAAAAATAACACACTCTTTTATTCTCTCCTCCTCTCTCTCTCCTACTAAGTCCTCCTCTCTTCTTTCCCACTCCTCTTCTCTCCCGGCTTCTTCGTTTCGTGGCCTCCTCTTCTCCCCCGACCTCCTCGTCTCTCCTCTCCTCCCTCCTGATGACGGCGGCCAGGCGAGACCTCGACGACAACGGCGGTGGAGGGCTCAGGCGGCGAGCGCAGGCTTCAACGACGACATGCCCGCAGGCTTCAACGACGACAGCGGGGGAGGACGGAGGTGGCACACGATGGGGCGGCAACCGTCCCCCGCGTGGAGGCCGGCGAAGGAGGCGCCCGGCAGCAGTGGCCATCCCCTTCCCAGATCCGGCGGCGGACACCCTCCCCTCGCGCGGATCCAACAGTGGCGGTCCTCCCCCGCATGAATCCAGCAGAGGCGGCCCTCCCTCGCAATGACGACAACCTAGGTGAAGGCAATGGGTTAGGGTTTCGAGTGACGACAGTGACCGGTTGGCAGCGAATCAAAGGTTTGGGGCTAGGGTTTAGATTTTTGGATTCTTTTTACTCTTTAATTGTTTATTTTCATAGACGAACGGCTTAAGCACTCGTATGCAAAAAAATTTTGCATGCGATTGCTCTATCCGCATGCAAAAATCCGATTTTCGCAGACACCTGGGTGCAGATGTGTCAACCACCCGTCTACGAAAATCAAATTTGGTCGTATGGAAAAATGTATTCTGTAGTAGCGAGGATGCAATTTTCCACTTTTAACTCCGTGAAGGCCAAACGTGCGGTTGTGATATAAACCAAAGAAAGTTGTATGGGTTATCGTATGACCATACGAGGGGATCCTTCTGTGCTATTTTCTGATTCGGTTCCTCACCTGTGCTATAAACCAAAATTTCCCCAATTAAAATTGAGAAAATTCCTAATATGCCATTTTCTTAATTCCTTATCTGTCTCAAAATGTTGTGTTTATTCCCTATCACTAGTGGAGAAAAGGTTTTTCTGGACGAGGCCCCCGGTAGGTTCCAGGCGAGCCATAAGTGGTTGTGCATGGAAACGGTCTCCCAGGGGCCGGTTGTTGGACCGCACGGGGAGATGCATTATCCCGTGCGGTCCACTTAAGTGACCGCACGGGATAATATGCCTGAACGGGATAATACATTTTTTCGGGCGGTCCCTTAAGTGGGACGCACACGATGATGGGCCACAAATATCTACCCAACCCAACTGTTGCCATTTTAAACTTAGCGTTTCTCTCTCCAAAAAAGCCAATTATAGGGGGAAAGGTTTTCAACTCGAATTCTTCAATTGCAATCAATACAAAAGGTAACATGCTTGATCTTCTCTTTCATTTGCTTCTATTTTTGTAAAATTTTATTGGTTGAATTTGAAGATATTTAAACTTTTTTGACTCGGTGTTTCTCTATCAAAAATAGACAATTTATTAGGGGAAGGTTTTCAACTCGAAATCTTCGATTGAAATCAATACGAAAGATAACATGCTTAATCTTCTCTTTTATTTGCTTTCGTTTTTGTAAAATTTCATTAGTTGAATGCGAAGATATTTAAACTTGTTTGAATAGGTCATTTTGAGCTATTTTTGTAATTTGTAGGTAAAATATATTGTTTGAATGACAAAATTTTTTCGTTTATGTAGAAAACACCTGCAATATAATATTATTTTTTGCTGTGAATTTTTTAGATGGATCGGACATGGATGTATGAGATGTGAAGAACTCATCCGGTGTTCATGAGAGAAGCATCAACATTTATTGAGAAGGCTAAGGAACACGCTTTGACAGAGAATAGGAAGGATATTTTTTGTCCTTGCTTGGATTGCAAGAATAAGAAGATGTGAAAAGATCCGAATATAATTTTGGGACACATAATTTAGCGTGAATTTGTGTAGAAATATACAGTTTGGACATATCATGGGGAAATCGCCGCTCCTGAAGAGATTCCTAAAATTTACTTCGATGAGGCAAAGAATTTTATAATTGAGGACATGTCCCGTGAATTGGTGGATGATTTTGATTGCTCTGGTTTTGACGATGTAGAGGTTGATATTGATCTTAATTTTGAGGATATGTTACGGCATGCTGAACCAGAGGTCCTAAAAGAGAAAGCAAAAGATTTAAACAATTAGGAGACATTGCAGAAATCAGCGAAAGATCTTTTGTACGATCAATCAAAGGGATGTGACATGGATTATACGGTGTTGTGCTCGGTGCTAGAACTTGTTAGATTGAAGGCCAGGCATGGATGGTCTGATACTAGTTTCAACGACTTGATGGGTCTCTTGAGAGCTGTGCTTCCTAAGTAACTTGTTGCGAGCTAACACCTATCAAGCCAAGAAAATGATATGTCCATTATCTCTTGGTGTTGAAAAGATCCACACATGTATTAATCACTGTATATTTTATCGCAAGGAATACGCTGACTTGGACAAGTGTCCAACTTGTGGGGTGAGTAGGTACAAAACTGGTAACAGTGCCACCAATAGTTATGTTGCTGAACCAAATGCAGTGGTCGAGCCAGGAAAAAAGATTTCGGCCATGGTGATGTGGTACTTGCCAGTGAAAGATCGCATGAAGCGATTGTTCTCGAATCCTACTGTCGACGGATGGGTCGGTAGTCTACTAAGGGGGGTCCCCGAGGAGGTAGAAGAGAGTTTGGTAGGGAAACTGTCCTCCGATGGATCCGATGGTCGACTTGAATCCTTCAATGAGCCAAGAAACGAGACGCAAGGATTTATACTGGTTCAGCCTCCCGAAGGATTATAGGCCTATGTCTAGTGTGTGGTGTTCTTTCTATGGGGTGGATGATGAACAAGAGTTACAAGTGTGACAGGGAATCTCCCGAGCCTCCTCCTCAGCCCTCCTGCCCTCCCTTTTATACCTCAAGGGGGCAGGAACAGATGAACTTGGGAGCCAAGAAAGCTAAGACTAAGAGAGACAAACAGTGGGGCACAAAGAATATTTGATAAAGTACATGCTGGTCTGCTAGGTTCTGTACACCGTGGGTGTCTTGTCCTCCTGCCAGCCCTGGGACCCTGCTCCTGTACCGCCAGGTGGTGTCAGACGCTGCCGGGTTGTCTCCTCCCTCTTCCTCCTTGCCTTCCAAGTTTCCTCCCGAGGATGCTCGAGGTTGGGCGACGAATCGGAGTAGAGAGAAGAGGCCGAGGTCGGACTCGGGGGAAGGACGGCATGCCCGACCCCCAGGGGGTCGGGCTCTCGGTCACGTCCCGAGGACACTTGGTCTGACTTCTGTTGAGGTTCACTCCGGGTTTTTGTGGCACCCCAGGGTGACACCTCCCACAGCAGCCCCCCGAGCCTAAGGAGGGATAAAACATCCATCCTTAGGGTCAGAGTTCCTTTGGAGTAATGTCTTCTTGTGATCCTTGGAGCTTCGAGCCAAGATTTTGGTAGGTGCACCGCCTAGGTGTACCTGCCAGGTGTAGCCCCCGAGCCTAAGGGCGAATGGAACATTCGGCCTTAAACTCAAGCTTTCTTCCAATATGTCAATCCCTAGCAGTTCTTGTGAGCCAATGATCTGCTGGTGCACCATTTAGGTGTACCTGGCAGGTGTAGCCCCTGAGCCTAGGGTCGGATGGCACATCCGAGCCTAGGGTCAAATCATCAAGAGCGTTTTGTCAATCTCCTGATGATCCAAGCGATGCTCAAGGTCCACCAAAAAGGGGTTAGCCGAGACGAACACGTCTGCTGCCCGGAGGCGTTTGGCAGTCCCTGCTTCACCCGAGGGGGGAACAACTTGACCTTCAGCCCCCGAGTCAGAGGGTTCACTACCCAAAGGTAGTCAGGATGGGTGAGGTGTTTGGGGCTACAGGCCCTGGGGCTCGAGGTAGCCCCGACCTTACTCATGGACTAGCTCGGAAGCCCACGCTCGAGTTGTCAAGGTCATCGCCCATGGGGTGGTGAAGAATATGGTTATGGTCAAGACTACTGCCCGATGGCATATGGTAGTCCCAACCTCGACCGGGGGCTAGCTCGGAAGCCTGCCCCGAATCGAGAAGAACCCGACCCAAATAGGGTTTTGCTAGTATCAAAGCAAAGTCTTCTGGCATCCTCTACCATTTCTCGAATATGGCGCGGGGACTGGGGGGTTGCAGTATCACATCGAATCTTTTGGCATCCCGCCCTTTCCAAAATGTCAGGCGGCGCTGACAATTGAGATGGGAAAGGTGGTGTGACCTTTCGACGAGCTCTTCAGAGTGGACGACGGAAGCTGTGAAACCGTCGCTCGCCCTTCCGGAGACCCGACGACCGAGATTTTACCCGAAGTCGATGTGTCAAGCTACTGAGTTGGATGGGCGAGAGGCGCTTTGGATGTTCCGTCTGGCCATAAATGACGCTTTACGTTTTCTGAAAACCATGCTAGCGAGCCCACCCCATCTCCCTATATAAACCCCATCGCAGCGGGCTCTTCTCCTTACGCCTTCTTACTTCTCCACTTTGAGGAAGAGAAAACTTCTCAGTTCTCCTGCCCCTACTCTGCAACCTTCTTCTTCCTCTAAGCAGTCTTAGGCTCATGGCCTCATCGCCGAGTTCTAGTGAAGGTTGGAGTTCAATTGGGAGCCCTGAGAACTGGCAGCGGCAGGTAGGCTTGACCTCACTCCCTTGCCTGAATGTTTCCTCCATTCCTCTAGTAGAGCTTCACCTGCCAGGTGTTGATGCCATGGCAAGAATTTGGAGTTATTCCCAAGGTGGAGATTGCGGAGATACACCTTCCCTTCACAACGACCGAGACAAAGGGGAAGCAGAAGCTAACTGCTTCCGCAGAGGCAGGGCCGAGCGTCCACGGGGAGGCGGGTGGGGAAGCATCAGGACCTACCCCCAAGATTGCTCGCCGTGGTGCTGTGAAGTTCACAGCGTCCACGAGGTGAGCTCCATGGTCGCGTTTTTTCTGGCACTACCCCCGCTAACTGGCATTGCTGATAGGAAGCCGTATGGGGCCGACCCTTGTCTTGTTAGGCCGTCATCTGCTAGCGAAGCTGAAGTGTCTGCGGCCACTTCGTAGCAGACCCAAGCCCTTATCCAAGACTTGACCGGGGTGCTTGACGACACAGAGGCGAAGGAGTCAACGTCGAAGGCGGCGACGGCCGAGCTGGAGGAGAAGCTGGCAGCCGCCGAGGCGGCCAGGGATGAAGCCTTGGACAAAATGGCCAAGGACCAGGCTGCGCGGGCAGAGGCTGTCCTTTTTAAGTCCTTTGCTGTCAAGGTAGGAGCGTGCTTCAGCCAATCTTTTTTTGTGACCAGGCCAACTGGCGGGAGCCGGTCGACGGCTTCGTCGACTCGGGGGCAGCCTGAAGACGATCAACCGGTGATGGGAAGTCTGTTCGGAGACGGCCCGAACGCTCCTTGCCGAGATCGATCCGGACATGTCGTTGCTCATCCCGAACGACGATGTAATTCAGGCGCGTCTACTAAGCGGCCGGGAGCTTCTCCGGTGCTACGCTCAGGGGGTAGCCAAGATGGCGGTGACACATGTCCTTGGCGTTATACAGAAGCTGTACCCCTGGGCGGACATCGATGCGATTGCCAATGGGTGGCCTGCCGGCGTCGAGTCGAGCGAAGTCGACTACATCTACGCTTCCGTAGAGTCAGTGGCAGATAAGATTGTGAGCAACATGGTCCTATAGGTTACGAAAACTTTTGGCCTTGTTGTTTCAATCATTCCAGCATGTGCACACCCTTGGCTCGACCTATGGAACCGATAGTAAAAGAGGTCGTCGCATCGATGCCGCTGTATGTTAGGGGAACCTCGGGCTCTATGTATGATCCTCACCCCGTGAGAAGTGAACAAAACTTTTGTTAGTCTTCTTTGTGTGCTGTCTTTGACTCGTAATATGTTCGGATTAGCTTTTTATATTTTCTTGGACACCCAACACACCGCTATGCAACAGATCATCTGAGCGACCTCGTCCTTCAACAGTCCGTGTTCGAAGGGTGAAATGGTCAAAACTCAGAAAGGGCTATCACCTCAGGATAGCTTACATCGAGTGACCATGGTCATCTACGAACCAACGGCCAGAAGGCTTCCAGTCAAACTCTAGGACGTCCGCAAGGGGGATTAGATCCTGCCGAGCGATCTCGGCCGTCAACGGACCAAGTCTGGAGGGCTACCGATCAAACTCCAGGCAGATCCTTCTCCTTCATAGCGGGTTGGAGCGCGAGGAGACAGTCTTCTATTCATCTCCTGACTAGCCTACGATGCCGAGCATTCTTTAGGCCTTAATGGATGGATCCAGAGGCTTCCTCAATCTACTCGGATCGACTCAGCCGAGTGCAGGGCGAATAGGGGGGTGGGGAAGGATCGACGATCACTCGATACGTGTATAACTCTCATGACTAAGCGGCGGAAGCTGGCGGGACGGATCCCGACTATGCCCGATGGCCATTTCAAGGGCGCAGCATTCGGTCAAGCAAAGTCACTTAGTTGTATACGTATCGGGTGAACGCGAGGTTGTCAATGTCCGTCCGATCTCTGTGTGTCTAACCCTCGAAGTAGAGCGAGTCGGGCCATCAACAGACATTGTCCGGGTGGCCCAAGTCGAGCTCCTAGCGTCTTAGTTGTATACACAGGATTCGGACGTTTTCGAGCCCCGAGCTCATTCGCCGGCACTTGACCGAAACACAGCCAGCCCGACCCCAGCAAGCCCCTGATAGGAATGAAGTCACTACCCGGAGGACTCAGGGCCAAGCCGACCACGTTCAGTCAAAGCAGGTAATGAATGAGCCCCCGAGTAGCTCAAGCACAGCAGGCGGCACAGCTTCTCTGAAACCCTTAATTAAGGGCCGCTCCACTCAGGCCTTGCCATGAGGGTATCTGCGTGAGAAGGGATCAACGCGGCTGGCGATACTGCTCGGGAAGGCTTCTGAGCCCCCGAGCCTTGTCGGGGGTCGGGTATGCAATCTGCAGGTGGGTTTTAGAGATAACCAAAATTTGTAGAATTGAAGGGATCAGAATTAGGTACTTAGCTGTTCAAGCATAGAATCGGTACAGGTGCTCAATGTTCCAGGAATTCGGCACTTCCTGTCCATCTTCACAAATCAGCCTATACGAGCCCGGACGGGTGACGGAGGAGACGATGAAGGGGCCTTTCCATGAGGGTGAGAGAGCTTGTTCGTGCCGGCGGTGGACTGTACTCTTCGAAGAACCAGGTCGCCGACCTTGAAAGATCTCCCCTAGATATTGCGGTCGTGGTATCGATGTAGCGCCTGTTGGTACCGGTCCATCTGGATCGCGGCAGCCATACACTCTTCTTCAATGCTGTCGATGTCCTCGCCCCGCGTCTGCTCAGCCATTGCTTCATCGTACAATCGAACCCTTGGGGATTCATGAAGCATGTCAATCGTGAGGACTGCCTCCGAGCCGTAGACCAGGAAGAATGGGGACAGTCCCGTGGCTCGGCTCGGCTGAGTGCGGAGCCCCCAGAGCACGGCCGGGAGCTCACGCAACCATCGGCCTTCATGCTTCCAAAGTAGGTCAAAGACCTGGGCGTTTAGGCCTTGCAGGATCATGCCATTCGCACGCTCGCACTACTCGTTCGCTCGGTGGTGCGCCACCGAGGCATAGTTGACCTCGATGCACCTCTTCTTCACAGAAGTCCCAAAAAATGTTCCCGATGAATTTTGTCTCGAGGTCGGTGATGATCTTCCTCGGGACGCCGAAGCAGAAGGTGATGCCTTCGATGAACTCGGCCGCCTTCTGGGTGGTGCAAGCTCTTAGAGGCTGCACTTCAATCCACTTTGTGAATTTGTCGATTGCGACAAAAACATGAGTGTAGCCCCTGGTGCCTTAGGGAATGGGCCGACCATGTCGAGCCCCCAGCACGCAAAGGGCCACGACGACGGGATCGTTTGAAGGGCTTGTGTTGGGAGGTGGTGCTGTTTGGCGAAGAACTGACATCCCTGACAGCGCCAGACTAATTCCTTGGCGTCTTCATTGGCAGTTGGCCAGTAGTATCCCGCCCAAAAAGCCTTACCGACTAGCATCCTTGCGCTTGCGTGGTTACCGTAGATGCCCGAATGAATCTCATCGAGGATCTGGGTCCCACGGTCCCGAGGGACACACACAAGAGTACTTGGGTGGATGCCGCATATTTGAACAGCTCGCGGCCCACTACGACGTACTGCTTACTGTGTCGGGCGACACGCTCGGCTTTCGCCTTGTCGGGCGGGAGCGCCTTGGTAGTGATGTAGTCTATGAGTTCTTGACGCCAGTCGTTAGGGGTGTCGGTGATGGTGAGTACTGACTCAGCTGGTTGTGCTGGGGCCGGTTCCGGGTGATCCGGGTCCTTGATCGACAACTTGTGCAGCTCGTGGATGAAGACCCCCTACGGCCCCGTCGCTCGGGAGGACCAGAATTTGGCCAGCTGGTCAGCCGCCGAGTTGGCATCCCAGGGGACGTGGGGGAACTCAAGGCCGGCGAACTTGCCCTCAAGCTTGGGACCTCGGCGCAACAGGCATCCATCTTCTCGCTCGAACAGGACCAGTCCTTGTTTACCTGGCTAATAACTAGCTTCAAATCCCCATAAACCATAAGGTGCTCAACGCCAATGGATTGGCGATTCGGAGACCATGGAGGAGAACCTCGTATTCGGCGGCATTATTGGATGCCTTGAACAATAACTGGAGGACGTACTTGATGTGCTCACCCTTTGGGGAGACCAAAAACACGCCAGCTCCAGCTCCATCAATGCTAAGGGAGCCATCAAAATGCATGGTCCAGGTGGGGCGTGACTTGGAAGTCGGCGGAAGCTAGATCTCTGTCCACTTGGCCATGAAGTCGGCTAAGACATGTGACTTGATGGCGTTGCACGGCTTGTAATCAATGGAGACTTCGCCCATTTCCAAGGCCTACTTGACTATCCGTCCAGTAGCTTCGCGATTCCGAATGATACCCCCGAGGGGAAACCCAGTCACCACCACCACTTTGTGGGCTTGGAAGTAATGTCGTAGCTTTCGAGTAGTGATGAGAATGGCATACAACAGCTTCTGCACTTGGGGATAGCGTGTCTCCAATGGCCCGAGGACCTCGGATACAAAATACACGGGCCTCTGGACCGGATAGGTGCGCCCTTCCTCCGTGCGCTTGACGACCAGCACCATGCTAACAACAATGGTGGTCGCGGCGACGTACATGAGTAGCTGTTCCTCGGGGTTCGGAGCTATGAGGATTGGCAGCATAGTGAAAAGGTGCTTAAGTCGACAAACGCCTTATCGGCATCTACCGTCCGCTGGAAATCTTTGCCCTTCCCGACCAGCTTGGAGAATGGCGCTTCGCGCTCGCCATGTCGGGAAATGAATCTCCCGAGAGATGTCATGCTACCCATGAGCTTCTGCACGTCCTTGATGCAGGACGAATTCCGCATGTTTAGGATTGCAGAGATCTTCTCGGGGTTGGGCTTGATTCCTCGCTCGGATACGACAAAACCGAGAAGCTTCTCTGAGGGCACGCCGAAGACACACTTCTCGAGATTAAGCTTCCATCGGTACTTGCGCAGGTTCGTGAAGGTTTCTGCTATATAGAGCAAGAGATCATCGGGGATCTACGTCTTGATCACTACATCATCCACGTAAGCTTCAATGTTATGACCGATCTGGCTGGCTAAACAACGCTGAACGGCTCGCTGATAGGTTGAGCCGGCGTTCTTTAGACCGAAAGCCATCGTGGTGTAACAGAAGGCCCCGAAAGACGTCTTCTCCTAGTCGGATGCTGTGAGGCCTATCTGATGATGGCCTGAGTAGCAGTCCAAGAAACGCAGGAGGGAACATCCTGCAGTAGAGTCGATGACTTGATCGATGCGGGGAAGAGTAAACGGGTCTTTAGGACAATTCTTGTTAAGATCACGAGATCAATGCCTTGTAGGACAATGCCTTACAAGGACCGGGTTGGCTAACCAATCCGGGTGATGCACTTCCCGAATGAAACCCGCATCTAGAAGCCGAGTCAACTCCTTTCAGATCTCGTCCTTACGCTCCTGGGTGAACCGACGCAGACGTTGCCTAACCGGCTTGGCATCAGGGGAACATGAAGCTCATGCCCGACCAACTCCCTGGGTACTCCCGGCATGTCTGCCGGTTTCCAAGCAAACATATCAATGTTCGCCCGCAGGAAGTCGACGAGCACGCTTTCCTATTTCTCCCCAAGGTGCGAGTCGATCAGCACCGTCTTGGAGGGATCGTTGTCGGAGAGGGAGACGGCCTTGTACTCGGCGGAGCCAGCGGAAGGCCGCGATGCTGGCGGTATCGACTTGGGTCATCCTCAACCATTGGTGCCTTTCCCTTTGGGTCGGCACTCGAGGGAGAAAGCCCATCTTCTCGGGCCAACGAACCAGCGGACTCACCGAGGGCAAGGCTCTTAGACTCACAAGCGTGAGACATGGCGACATCACCTCGCACGGAGAACTCCCCCTGGGAACCTGGCACCTTGAAGACCAAGTACGTGTAGTGGGGAATCACCATGAACTTGGTGAGGGCTGGACGACCGAGTACTGCGTGGTAGGCCATCTCAAAGTCAGCCACGTAGAACCTGACGAACTCAGTGTGAAAGTTCTCCCGCATTCCAAGCGTCACGGGCAGGGAGATCATGCCGAGGGACCGGCTTCCTTGACCCGGGACGATGCCGTAAAACGGCGAGTCCGTAGGCTCAAGGGTGGAGAGGGAGACTCCAAGCTCATGAAGGGTACCTCTGAAGAGGACATTGATGTCGCTCCCCACATCGATTAGAACGCGCTTGAGACTCACCTTAAGCACCATTGGGTGCACCACCAATGGGAACTGACCCGGCTTCGGGACATCAGTCTATTGGTCTGCTCGAGAGAAAGAGATCAGAACCTCTGACCATTCAAGGTGCTCTGGCGAGTCAATCGAGATGGTGTTCACGTGACGAGAAAGGAGCTTTTGCTGGCGTCGACTCTTCGAGGTCGCCTCGCCGTCGAGGATCATGTTGACGGTGCAGGTCAACTCCTGGAAGCCGTCCTCCCGTCGCTGGTCCCCTTTTCGGCGCTTCGGGTCTACGCTCCTCCCCTTCCACGGCCTTGGAGGCCGGGGGTTTCGTGCCTCCCGAATCATTTGGTCTTGGAGGGAGTAGCACTGCCGGATAGTGTGATTCCTGTCTGGATGGAGGAAGCACGGCTTGTCGAGTACCTCACAGAGTGTTTCACCCGAGGGTTTTCCCCTAGAGCATGGTCCCTCGAGGGCCGCAACTTTCGCGGTCAGCTGGTGTTTTGGATCATCTCGTTGACCCTGCAGATGCGGGCAGCGGTCCAACCTCCTCGGTGAGCGGCGCCGGGGACGACTCCGCTCCTTTCCCTTCGAGTCCCTTGGGAGGCGAGAGCCGGCGGGCGCCATGAGCTGGTTCTCGGCGTCCTCAGCGTCGGCGAAGCCCTCGGTGATGGTAAACACCTAGGCCGGGGTGGTTGGCTTCGTCCGAGCGAGGAAGCGGAACAACTCAGAGGGTCTTCAAAGGCCCTCTGAGAAGAGGCGCATGACGTCGCTGTCGGAAATGCTTGCCACAGTGGCGCTCCGAGAAACGCGGGATGTAGTCTCGCATGGACTTAGTAGGACCTTGCCGGACTCGGCCGAGGTCGTAGCAGGTGGCCGGGCGTTGCCACGTGCCATGGTAATTGGCGACGAAGGTATCACAAAGCTTATCCCATGAATCGATGGAGTCCTTGGGCAGTCCAGCAAGCCAGTTGATGGCCGTGGCACCAGCATGACCGGGAGATAGTTAGCCATGATGCGATCGTCACCATTTGCAGCTTGAACAACCATGCAATATAGCTGGAGCCACAGGGTGGGATCGGTCTTGCTGTCATACGACTCTATCCCCGTCGGGCGAAATCCCTTGGGACACGTGACCTGTCGGAGCTTGGCGGTGAAGGCCACAAAGCCATCATGGTGGGGTGCGGGATCGGGCATGGCGTCAGGAGGTTGTGCATGTGGACCCCTGTTTTTGGAGCGGGAATCTTTTCGTGTTCTTAGTACCTTTTCCCTGGATCGAGTAGTTGGTACCCACGAAATACAGTACTGAATAATCAGGTGCACATGCACGAATTGTCTTACAACGAAATTATTACAACGATAGGCCCGAAGGCAATGTTCACCACACAGGACCTCATGGTCCGGATACAACACAAAAGCAGAAATTAGATACGGCAGCGGAATAAAGGCAGCGGCATGTCGGTTGCCACAGGCAACGACCGGGGTCTAAGACCTAGTAAGCGCCATTAGCTTCTTCGACTTCCTGGTAGTAGGCGTAAGGATCCTCCGATTCTTCATTCCCTTCATCTGAAGGTTTGTGCGTATAGCAAGGGTGAGCACCAACCGTACTCAGCAAGCCAACACGGAAGTGATGCATATGATAGGGTTATTCAAGGGATGGCTGGAGCTCTTTTTGCGAAAAGCCAATTTTCATAAATAATTTCACAAGCCTAACAACTAGCCAAGTCAAGTTTGTCCCATAGTTTATTAATTCGGCGACGGTTCTGTCTACCATCCATCGTGATTCCAAGGATGGCTTCCCGCCACTGATTCGTCATGGTTTTCTGGGGAGTCCACCCCTTCTCGCATCTCGAGAAGTTGATCCACCAGCAAATAAAATCATCATGCAAACCCATCCCAGCATTTTTAAGTTTAAAGTCTAGCCAAGCGAAAGTCTTGTCACGATGCTCAATATCCGCGAGCACGGCTATTCGAATAGATTGATTCATTCACACTGTAGTGGATGTACACTTTACCCGTACTCCGCGACAGCCCAACAAATGAGCCTACGTCCCAACACATGAGACGGTCACGGCAAAGCCTTTCGATAACCTCACTTTGGCAGTACCCGCTCCATGAACTTAAGCCCTCATGCACTCTAGCCGTCATGTTCTAGCAGTGAGAGGAGTTCTGGCGCACCCGGGGTAAGGGAAAACTTCCTCAATCTTTAAGTTCAATTAATATCGATTTAATTCCACCATCCACAACATAGGCCGCAGCCTCATCCTCATCACACAAACCACATCATAAAGAACCATCTATGCAAGGATACTGCCTCCGCTCGGCTATCTAGTCAGCTAGGTCTATACCCATTCGAGAAGTACGGTTGTACTGGCTCGTTTCCCAGCTATCTCATGGCTCGGTCCTTAATTGACCACGGTCGGCACTTGCCTTTTCCAGAATCCACCCAAATCATCCGGCCGCCCCAGTTTAAAACATTTGTATAGTACTTTCAATTTTCATCAAACTTAGTTCATCATTCTCATGGCCATGTGGCGCTCATGTCTCCACAGGCCGTATCTCAACTACCTTCCCTAAGGTAGTTGCCCAAGCACAAAGCTTCTTTGTAAAATCATGAGTATGCAGGGATCTAGTATAAGCAGGGCTAAGCATTTTTACCGAAGTTAGCCTCCGGTCATATCACATCGAAGGTTACAAAGAATAATTCTAATGGTAATCAACATCAAAGCAGGGTATATCAAGCATAGGTGCTCATTTGTGTATAGAATGCAATTTGTAATTGAAATCAACATCATTTCGCAAAGTAGGATCAATATGTTCAAGAGTGTGATGACTTGCCTTGCTCGCACGCTTGTGGAGTGGTGTCTTCAACGGGGTCGATGCCGGTCTCTTCAGGTGCTACCCGTACGTGCGAAAGATCAATCGAATCCGATTAGAATCCCATATAACACCAAAAGGTCGACAAGATCTGAAAAAGCCTCATAAACGATTCCAAGCACTAAGCCCAAATTCCTACTTGAGTTTGTACTAAGATCGCCCGGGAAAACTCCAAGTTTTGACATCGGGTCGATGACTTAGGGTTTTCGCAAAGCGACGATCGCGATTTGTTCGAGAAAATGGATTTGAAAATATCCGCGGAGGGATTGGTGCTCGAGGTTTTGAAGGTCCGAGCACAAAAAGAGAAACATATTTAAATGGCGAGAAAGGTCTAAACGAAATTCGGATTCAAAAACGACGCAAAACAAAATTTCGAAAAGTCCGGTTTTGATTTTCAAATTTTTGCACCAAGAAAACATACAAGAAAATAATTTAATTTTGCCCAAAATTTTAATCAAATCTTTCCAAAATATTTTTCCAAATTTTCTAAAATTTTTCCAAATTTTTCCCTATTTTTATTTTTCTCTTTTTCTTTTTTTTTCTTTTTCTTTATTTTCTCTCCGCGCCACTGTTCATTGCCCTTAAGGTGTTTGACCGAGGCTCGGCAAAACAGAGGCCCTCGGGGAAAAGGGGAAAAGGGGGCGGCGGTGGGGCTTCGGCGATGGCGGCCCTCGGGGAGGTGCGGCGAGGCACGGCGACTCGACGCACGGCGGCGACGGCGTTGGCGCTCGGGGAAAAGAAGGGAGAGGCGGCGGGCGCGGGAAAGGGGCGGGGACGCCGGCCTTTTATAGGCGCGGCCGGGAGAGGAAACGGGAGGGAAGGGGGCCGGCGGGCGGCTGCCACGCGGCGGCGCAAGGGGTCGGGCCGGGCGCGGTTTGGCGACGCGCGCGGCGCGGCGGGTCCGGCGCGGGTCGGCGACGCACGGCGCGAGCGCGGACGGGTCCGCGCGGTCGGTCGCGACGCGCGGCGACGATAGCGCACGGCACGGGCGGGGCCGGTACGGCGCGCGGCGGGGCCCGGCGTGGCGCGCTATGCGCGGCGCGTGGCGGCGCGGCGCTGGCGCTGCGCGCGCTGCGCGCGCGTGGCGGGGTGGGGCTTGCGCGTGCGCGGCGTGCGAGGGCAGGGCGGGCGCGGCGGCGCGCGCGCGCGCGTGTCGCGCTGGCGGGGGCGTGCGACGGCCGGTACGACGCCGAGCACCGGCGCAGCGGAATGAAGGCAATTTTGTATTTTCCCATTTTTTTTATTTTTAATTCCTATTTCTATTTTCTTCCCTTCTAAAAATTCCAAATTAAATTCCTATATTCCAAAAATAATTTTTAATATTATACTTTCAACTTTTTCTCCACTTTTATTTTTCCACATTTATTTTTCATATTTATTTATTTAAATTCCTTTCTCCTAATTTTCATACTTCACCTATTTATTTTCCAAAAAAAATTTCCCAGATTTCGAGTAAGACTCCCAAATATTGTAATGTTTATTTTATGTCCTAATTTATCTTCCACCATCCACAAATAATACTCTATTTCACAAATTCGTATTTTCATAAATCCGCATCTTATCTCCGATTTCTTTTAAAATTCCTAATTCTGAATTTCGAATTTTTCTCTCTAACAAACTCCAAATCATTCACAAACACCAAAAGGGAATTGATCATAACTAAATTTATGCAACTGAGCTGGCAAATAAGAAGCAACAAACCCGAGGAAAAAGCAACAAGCGAAGGTTTTTGAAAGTTCCGATTTTTACGTTCCGATTTCAGTTTCTTCGATTTTCAAGATGTTACAAACCTATCCCCCTAACAATAAATCTCGTCCCCGAGATTTCTTACCGGTTGCTGAGTAGGTGTGGGTATTCCGTCTTCAGGAAATCCTCGCTTTCCCAGGTAGCCTCCTCTTCAGTGTGGTTGCTCCATTGTACTTTGTACATGCGCCATGACTTGGTCCGTGTCTTCTTTTCTGCCTCGTCCAGTATCTTTATTGGATGCTTTGGGTAGGTGAGATCACTGTTGATATGGATGGTTTCCAAAGGAGCTTGCTCTTCTGGCACCCGCAGGCATTTCTTCAACTGCGACACGTGGAATACTGGGTGGACATCGGAGATGTTCTCGGGCAGCTCCAGCTGGTAGGCCACTTCACCACTTCTAGCGTTTATCAAGAATGGGCCCACGTATCTTGGTGCGAGTTTCCCTTTGACCTTGAACCTCTGAGTTCCCCGTAGTGGTGAGACCTTTAGATACACATAGTCACCTTCTTTGAATTCTAATTCTCTTCGACGGGTATCCGCGTAGCTCTTTTGTCGTGATTGGGCAGCTTGTAATCGGTCCCGGATCAGGCGAAGCTTTTCCTCGGCCTCTTTGATTATGTCAGGCCCGAATACGGCTCGTTCACCGGTTTCTGACCACATCAATGGGGTTCGGCATCGGCGACCAAATAGGGCTTCGTTTGGTGACATCTTCAGACTGGCTTGGTAGCTGTTGTTGTAGGAGAACTCGGCGTACGGTAAACATTTCTCCCAATCCTTGGTGAAATCCAACGCACGTGCTCTCGCATATCTTCTAACACTTGATTTGTCCTTTCACCGCCCGTTGGTCTGTGGGTGGTAAGCGGTACTGAAGGCAAGGTGACTTCCGAGTGCCTCGTGAACTTTGCTCCAGAAATGAGACGTGAATTGGGTACCACGATCCGATATAATCCTTTTTGGTACACCATGGAGACATACAATCCTACTCATGTATAGTTTTGCTAGCTTGGCACTGTTGTAGTTAGTCTTTACGGGAATAAATCTGGCGGTCTTGGTGAGCCGATCTACTATTACCCAAATGGAATCTAACCAGTTGCAGTTTTGGGTAGTCCAACGATGAAATCCATGCCTATCTCGTCCCATTTCCATTCGGGAATCTTGAGCAGCTGCAGTAAGCTCTGCCGGTCGTTGATGCTCAGCTTTCACCCTTTGGCATACATCGCATACGGCTACGTATGCGGCTACGTCTCTCTTCATATTGGGCCACCAGTATTCTCCCTTCAAATCCTGGTACATTTTAGTGCTTCCTGGATGTAACGAATATGCCGATTCGTGTGCTTCTTTTAAGATCAACCCCCTCAAACCACCTTGTTCAGGCACGCAGATCCTTTTCTTGTACCACAGGGTTCCCTTGTCGTCTACCAAAAATTCCTTAGTGCATCCAGCGGTCATGCGCTCTTTGATTTCCTGGGTTTCCTCATTTCCCTTTTGAGCCTCTTCTATTTGAGTCCTCAGAAGGGGTTGGATTTCCAGTGAGTTTACTTCTCCGTGAGGAATCAGGTGCAGATTAAGCCGAGCCATTTCTTCTTGGAGCTCACTGGCCATACCTTCCAATCCCATATGGTTGCATTGGGCTTTGCGGCTTAACGCATCGACCACTACATTTGCCTTGCTGGGATGGTAATGGATTCCTAGATCATAATCTTTGATTAATTCCAACCATCGTCTCTGTCGTAGGTTTAGATCGGACTGAGTAAAGAAGTATTTCAAGCTCTTGTGATCAGTATATACATCACAGTGGTTCCCGATCAGGTAGTGTCTCTAGATCTTCAATGCGTGAACAACCGCCGCTAATTCCAGGTCGTGTGTGGGATAGTTCTCCTCGTGGGGTCGTAACTGTCGCGAGGCATATGCTACGACCTTTCCATCCTGCATTAGCATGCCTCCTAGTCCTTGCCGAGACGCATCACAAGACATCACGAAATCCTTCCGTTGTCGTAAAGTTAAGATTGGGGCGGTGGTTAACTTTTCTTTTAGTTGGTCAAAGGCTTCTTGACACTTCTCGTTCCATTCAAACTTCTTTTCCTTCTTCGAAGTTGAGTCATAGGTCGGGCTATGGTGGAAAACCCTTCGATGAACCTTCGGTAATATCCGGCCAAGCCCAAGAAACTCCGAACTTCCGTTACTGACTTGGGTGCCTACCATTCCGTGACAGCTTTGACCTTGGCAGGGTCTACCGCTACTCCTCCGGCTGAGACTACGTGGCCAAGAAAAGCGACTTCCTTGAGCCAGAACTCGCATTTGCTAAATTTTGCATATAGCTGGTGCTCTCGCAGTTTTTCCAGTACCAGTCGTAGATGCTCCGCATGCTCCTCATCGTTCTTGGAGTAGATAAGTATATCGTCGATAAATACCACTACGAATTTATCCAGGTATTCCATGAATACCTTGTTCATCAGATTCATGAAATATGCCGGGGCATTGGTCAATCCAAAGGACATTACTGTGAACTCATATAAGCCGTAACGTGTAGAGAACGCCGTCTTGGAAATATCTCCGGCTCTAATCTTCAACTGATGATATCCCGACCGAAGATCAATGTTTGAGAACACTTGCGCACCCTTAAGTTGATCGAATAGGTCATCAATTCGAGGTAGTGGGTACTTGTTTTTGATAGTCACTTCATTCAACGATCGGTAGTCCACACACATCCTCATATTCCCATCCTTCTTCTTGACGAAGAGTACTGGGGCTCCCCAGGGAGAAGAACTGGGGCGTACAAATCCTTTCTCTTGTAGTTCTCGGATGCTTTTTGAGTTCTTCTAACTCGTTGGCCGGCATTTGGTAAGGTCTCTTGGATATGGGGGCAGTACCAGGCATTAGGTCGATGATAAATTCTATGTCGCGATCCGGGGGCATTCCGGGCAATTCTTCGGGGAATACGTCCGGGTATTCTTGCACTACTGGCATCCCGCTCAGAGGTAGCATGGTGAATACTCCCGCAGCTTGCTCGCATAGCATCGGGTTTTGGTCCATAGTTATGCTCATTGGTGATCCCCATGGGGTGGATACCGTGACTTCCCTTCGACTGCAGTCTATGATTCCATTATTCTTGGTCAACCAATCCATCCCGAGTATGATATCAATGGTTTGGGGTGATAGCACCATGAGGTTTGAAAGGAATACCACGTCCCTAATCCGTATGGGCACATTGATGCAAGCATGGGGTACGGTTATGTTTCCCGTGTGAGTGTACCAACATGGGTCTCTTAAGTTCTACCCGGTGTAGGTGGTGTTGTTTGCTTACTTGTGAAGATATGAATGAATGAGATGCTCCAGAATCAAATAAGACTTTAATCGGGGTAGAGTTGATAGAGAACATACCCATCGAAGACGTTCGATCCTCCTGCGCTTCTTCAAGACACACATGATTCACTGGCCACGTCGAAATCCGGTGGCAGCCTCATTGGGTTGCGGGGTCCTAAAGACCGCGTCCCGCGGCAGAGTGGGGTTCCTCTGACGGTCGTTGCATTGGCGCCCTGCGCACGGAGTGTTGCGTGGTTTGGGGCAGCTGTTGGAGTAGTGCTCGAATTCTCCACGCTGAAGCAGTTCACATTCCTTCTTCCGGAGCGGCTAGGGTTGGTGTCGGTGTACGGAACCGAGGTGCAGCTGGCCCGTTGACATGGTCGGTGCGTGGGGAACGACCGGTTGCCGGAACGTTTGGCTTCCATCCGCACGGGGTGGCTCCCTTGGGACGTTGAGGTGCTCCCCGAAATGGGCGGGCCATAGCAAGCCTCCTTTTGCGGTTATTTTCTCGCCATCTTTTGGTCATGTTCAAGCCGTACGACCTTGTTGATGAGGCTTTGGAAGCTGGTGTGGTCTTGTCCGATCATTGGTCCTCTCGCTCATCGTTTAGTTCCTCGATAAATTTATCCATCTTCTCTTCTTCGTCCGCTGTGTCACTTGTGGTGTAACGGGCAAGCTGGGTAAACTTGTTCAAGTACTCTTGTATCGAGGTGTTTCCTTGGCGCAGCTCGCGGAACTCATTTTTCTTCATCCTCATAACCGCGGCTGGTACGAAATTTTCACGTAAAGCGCCGTGAATTCTTCCCATGTCGGTTCTCCAAGATCTTCAGCCCGAGTCTCCTTGTAGGTGTCCCACCGCCACTTGCGGGTCCCTCTAGCCGGCTAGTGGCGAAGATAACTCTATCTCGCTTCTCGAACTCGGATGAGGGTTAGCTTTTTCTCTATCACTCTTAACCAATCTTAGCATCCATGGGTTCTTCTGCCGTAGAGAAGGTTGGTGGCTTAGCTCGCATGAACTCTCCTAAGCTTGATCCTCCTCGACTTCCCGGTTGTTGGCGATTGCTTGGAGCATGGTCAGTAAAGCCATAACCTCCGCCGAGTGGAGGGGTTAGGCTCCATTGGGTTCTCGTTGGTTGCGCAGCTCTCGCGACGATGCGCCATCCGAAGGAGATAGATGAATTAAGAGACTCGGACCCATTAAGGTCATGGTTCCTAGGTGATTTCTCTTCAAGTTGTTTTTAAATGATCTTCAACCAAACAAGCATGGTAGAATAAGCTCATTAATAGGATACCATAAAGCGATACATAGGTCCATAATATTACATCAAAGGGGTACAATGGACTGTACATGCACACCCCACATGCCATGATACAACAGCTACATCGTACTACGCCTTTAGCTATTAGGGGGAAAAGGGTGTGATCCTTGCGCCAACCGTCCAAAGCGAGATCAAGCCGGGTGGTCCTCACGCCTAATCATCCAACCATCCGCAGGAGCCGGTGCGGGAAGGGGTGATCCTCTCGCCGAAGCAAATCGGAGTCCCCATGGCTCAGAGGTGGTGGCCTTGGAGTCATGCTGGATCTTCCTGCTCGGTGGCCGTGTACTCTTACGAGCGGTCTTGCGGGTGAGGGGACCTCCGGTGTGAGTCAGGCGACGAGTGGGAGCTTCCTCCTCCATTGGATCAGTGTCGCTGGACTCCCATTTGACCTCCATAGGTTCCGTCTCGGACTCGAGTCGGTGTGGATCTGGATGGGGTTCTCCTCTCCCGATCCAGCTCGGATGGCACCGCTATGGAGTTCGAGGTGGGTCCCATGGAGGTGGCAGCAGTGGGGTCTATCGTGCACGGCGCCGCTCTCGTGCTCAACATGAAAGCTTGCTCCATCATGGCTTGAAAGGTGTCCAAGCATGCTGGAGTCATAAGGTAGTAGTGGTCGGGCAGAGGAGCAGGAGGTGTTGGTACAACTCCGGTGGAAGTACCTGCAGCATGGACAGGGCGGGAGCGCAGCTGTTCCTCCAGCTGGTTGACTTGTTGCTTGCTCTTCCTGAGCTGCTCCTCCAGCTCCACCAGGGCTTCCCCACGGGCCATGTAACGGTCCGAGAGCTGCTCATATTGGGCACCGTTGGCCTGTAGCTGTGTCTGCAGCACGTTGATCTGATCCCCGTAGCTCTGGTGGCTCTCGACCAGATCATTGAGGCATTGCTGTTGGTCGTTGATCTCGAGCAAAGCTTCTTCGTAGCATCATCGCGTCGTCTCGCCGCCGTGATAGACAGTGACCATAGGGTTGTAGCAGCAGGGGGTGGCTTCCACGGATGCAACCGGGTTGCCTTCCTCGCGATAGGGGTGGTGCACAAACTCTGTCACTGTGAGTTCAGCACGGTGTATAGCATTAAGGCGAAGGAATGCTTCGCGGGCCGCATCTTGAATGGCTGTTTCCACTAAATCTCGGTGGTAGCGGGTGTGAAAGCAAAAAGGTGTTTCACTCCCCATGCGGGCCTCCACGGAAACTGCTGCTTCCCATGCTGGATATCCCTCGGAGCCATGCCTCCTGATCTGGTAAGTGGGTGGCTCTGGGTATCTTAAACACCACAGTAATGACTGAAGCTGTGCCACGAATCCCTCATCTCGTGGGATGGTGATTTCCTAGACTCCGACATGGTCCGACATCTGCTTTTGAAAGCAACTTAGGGTTAGAGGGAGAGAGATATCATCAAAACCATTTTGTAAAGAAAGGGAAATGA
This sequence comes from Oryza australiensis, assembly GCA_019925245.2. Lineage (NCBI taxonomy): Eukaryota > Viridiplantae > Streptophyta > Magnoliopsida > Poales > Poaceae > Oryza > Oryza australiensis. The sequence goes on from JAIFGZ020000436.1 coordinate 5,024,101, forward strand.
AGATATAGAAAAAGTACATTTGTATTTTCAGAAATAATAGTTTGCGAAGTGGGCCTACGTAGGGACACTTCCCTTTAGCCAACTAGTCAGGGGTAGGGCGCCAATTGGTCTTATCCTACGGTCGCACGGCTCTGATACCAGCTCTGTGGACCCCCGTTTTTGGAGCGGGAACCTTTTCGTGTTCTTAGTACCTTTCACCTGGATCGAGTAGTTGGTACCCACGAAATACAGTACTGAATAATCAGGTGCACATGCACGAATAGTCTTACAACGAAATTATTACAACGATAGGCCCGAAGGCAATGTTCACCACACAGGACCTCATGGTCCGGATACAACACAAAAGCAGAAATTAGATACGGCAGCGGAATAAAGGCAGCGGCATGTCGGTTGCCACAGGCAACGACCGGGGTCTAAGACCTAGTAAGCGCCATTAGCTTCTTCGACTTCCTGGTAGTAGGCGTAAGGATCCTCCGATTCTTCATTCCCTTCATCTGAAGGTTTGTGCGTATAGCAAGGGTGAGCACCAACCGTACTCAGCAAGCCAACACGGAAGTGATGCATATGATAGGGTTATTCAAGGGATGGCTGGAGCTCTTTTTGCGAAAAGCCAATTTTCATAAATCATTTCACAAGCCTAACAACTAGCCAAGTCAAGTTTTAGTCCCATAGTTTATTAATTCGGCGACGGTTCTGTCTACCATCCATCGTGATTCCAAGGATGGCTTCCCGCCTCTGATTCGTCATGGTTTTCTGGGGAGTCCACCCCTTCTCGCATCTCGAGAAGTTGATCCACCAGCAAATAAAATCATCATGCAAACCCATCCCATCATTTTTAAGTTTAAAGTCTAGCCAAGCGAAAGTCTTGTCACGATGCTCAATATCCGTGAGCACGGCTATTCGAATAGATTGATTCATTCACACTGTAGTGGATGTACACTTTACCCGTACTCCGCGACAGCCCAACAAATGAGCCTACGTCCCAACACATGAGACGGTCATGGCAAAGCCTTTCGATAACCTCACTTTGGCAGTACCCGCTCCATGAACTTAAGCCCTCATGCACTCTAGCCGTCATGTTCTAGCAGTGAGAGGAGTTCTGGCGCACCCGGGGTAAGGGAAAACTTCCTCAATCTTTAAGTTCAATTAATATCGATTTAATTCCACCATCCACAACATAGGCCACAGCCTCATCCTCATCACATAAACCACATCATAAAGAACCATCTTTGCAAGGATACTGCCTCCGCTCGGCTATCTAGTCAGCTAGGTCTATACCCATTCGAGAAGTACGGTTGTACCGGCTCGTTTCCCGCCTATCTCATGGCTCGGTCCTTAATTGACCGTGGTCGGCACTTGCCTTTTCCGTAATCCACCCAAATCATCCAGCCGCCCCATCTAAAACATGTGTATAGTACTTTCAATTTTCATCAAACTTAGTTCATCATTCTCATGGCCATGTGGCGCTCATGTCTCCACAGGCCGTATCTCAACTACCTTCCCTAAGGTAGTTGCCCAAGCACAAAGCTTCTTTGTAAAATCATGAGTATGCAGGGATCTAGTATAAGCGGGGCTAAGCATTTTTACCGAAGTTAGCCTCCGGTCATATCACATCGAAGGTTACAAAGAATAATTCTAATGGTAATCAACATCAAAGCAGGGTATATCAAGCATAGGTGCTCATTTGTGTATAGAATGCAATTTGTAATTGAAATCAACATCATTTCGCAAAGTAGGATCAATATGTTCAAGAGTGTGATGACTTTCCTTGCTCGCACGCTTGTGGAGTGGTGTCTTCAACGGGTCGATGCCGGTCTCTTCAGTGCTACCCGTACGTGCGAAAGATCAATCGAATCCGATTAGAATCCCATATAACACCAAAAGGTCGACAAGATCCGAAAAGCCTCGAAACGATTCCAAGCACTAAGCCCAAATTCCTACTTGAGTTTGTACTAAGATCGCCCGGAAAACTCCAAGTTTTGACATCGGGTCGATGACTTAGGGTTTTCGCAAAGCGACGATCGCGATTTGTTCGAGAAAATGGATTTGAAAATATCCGCGGAGGGATTGGTGCTCGAGGTTTTGAAGGTCCGAGCACAAAAAGAGAAACATATTTAAATGGCGAGAAAGGTCTAAACGAAATTCGGATTCAAAAACGACGCAAAACAAAATTTCGAAAAGTCCGGTTTTGATTTTCAAATTTTTGCACCGAGAAAACATACAAGAAAATAATTTAATTTTGCCCAAAATTTTACTCAAATCTTTCCAAAATATTTTTCCAAATTTTCTAAAATTTTTCCAAATTTTTCCCTATTTTTCTTTTTCTCTTTTTCTTTTTTTCCTTTTTTTCTTTATTTTCTCTGCGCCAATGTTCATTGCCCTTAAGGTGTTTGACCGAGGCTCGGCAAAACAGAGGCCCTCGGGGAAAAGGAAGTCGTCCGCGCGGAACACCGGGGTGCTGAAGACGAAGGTCATCTCGGCGGGAGCCATGAAGTCGGTGGCGAAGGAAACAGCCATCGACCACCTCGACGAACAACGCACCCTTACCCGGTGCGCCAACTATCGATGGATGGGTCGGCAGTCCACTAAGGGGGGTCCCTGAGGAGGTAGAAGAGAGTTTGGTAGGGAAGCTGTCCTCCGATGGATCCGATGGTTGACTCGAATCCTAAGATGAGCCAAGAAACGAGATGCAAGGATTTATACTGGTTCAGCCCTCCCGAAGGATAATAGGCCTATGTCCAGTGTGTGGTGTTCTTTCTCTGGGGTGGATGATGAACAAGAGTTACAAGTGTGAAAGGGAATCTCCCAAGCCTCCTCTTCAGCCCCCCTGCCCTCCCTTTTATACCTAAAGGGGGGCAGGAACAGATGAACTTGGAGGCCAAGAAAGCTAAGACTAAGAGAGACAAACAGTGGGGCACAAAGGATATCTGATAAAGTACATGCTGGTCTGCTAGGTTCTGTACACCGTGGGTGTCTTGTCCTCCTGCCAGCCTTGGGACCCTGCTCCTGTGTAGCCAGGTTGTGTCAGACACTGTCGGATTGTCTCCTTCCTCTTTCTCCTTGCCTACCAAGTTTCCTCCTCAGGATGCTCGAGGTCAGGCGACGAATCAGAGTCGAGAGAAGGGGCTGATGTCGGACTCGGGGGAAGGCCGACATGCCCGACCCCCGGGGGGTCGGGCTCTCGGTCACGTCCCAAGGACACTCGGTTTGACTTCTGTTGAGGTTCAATCTGGGTTTTTGTGGCACCCCGGGGTGACACCTCCCACACCTACCGACACCGAGTTGATGAGATGGCATCAAGAGTGTCGAAAGACAGATGGTATGATTCGACATCCCGTCGATGCTTGACAATGGAGAAACTTTGATTCAAAGCACCTAGAATTTGCAAAGTATCCGAGAAATGTCAGGTTTGCGTTGAGCACAGATGGAATGAATCCGTTTGGTGACCTAAGCAGCTCATACATCACTTGGCATGTTTTTCTCACCATGTACAACCTTCCTAAATGGTTATGTCAGAAGTAAAAGTATATTTTGTTGACTATCCTTATACAAGGGCCAAAATAGCCTGGCATCGACCTAGATATGTTTCTTGAACCTTTGATGGAGGATATGCAAGAAATGTGGGAAGAGGGTCTATGATTGTTTGATGCGAGTCCAACTCGAATGCCTGTTCTTATCCCCTTAAGCGTGTGACCCTGTAGGTTCAGGTATGCTCGGTTTCAGCCCTAGTCGAACTCAGCCGATCGTCGGCTCGAGTCCAACTCAGCCGACCGTCGGCTTGAGTCTAACTCACCCGACCGTCAATAGCGGCGCCTAGCAGCATATATTGACACCATAGTATACAAGAATATAATATCGGCTCTGAACCTGTAATGTGTACACAAATCCCTTTGCCTCACGATACCAATTAAGCTATAGGCAAGATGTGTGTGCCACCCTTTCAATAGCTTAACCATTCATTGGAACCGTATTGGATTATCTGTCTTTTGATTGACTCCTCAATCAACTCGGCATGGCCATGCACTTCCATAATCCATTACCTCGAGGGGTCCAGAGATATCTCTCCAAAGGAGGAGAAAATTCCATCTTGATCACTCACATTCCACTCCATGTTTCATAGCAAACCCGAAGACTACTTTTATAACTACCCAGTAATGGAATAGCTTTTGGCAGTCCCAAAGTAGGCTACTACATATGTTGAAATTCATGATGATCTCAGGTCTAAGGACTTTGTATCAACACTAAATGAGACCAACTAATGGCACATTAATTTCTGTAGTGTCTCATGGTGGGTCTATCCAACAATGTGTTCTCTAACACATGTCCATGTATATTGATTTGGTATCTCCATACCATGATCTATGAGACATGATTATCAATCAATAAACATGCCGATCTTAGAATCATATTTGTTCCAACAATATGATATATGATCAGGGATCATTTAGAAATAGATTCATACATAAAGAGTCTCATAAATAAGTCGCGTACTTATTGATCAATACAAGATGTCTCTTTCATGGAACTGAATAACACTTTATTTATTTGTACATAAACATTGACAATGATATCCAACATCTCCATTTTGCCTCTAGGGCATATCACTAACAGTCTCCCACTTGCACTAGAGTTAATCATGTAAGTATCTAATACCCATTGCTCTTGTGTGCGCCTCATGTTTCGGCTGAGGGAGAGGTTTTGTCAACGGATCGGCAATGTTGAGATCCGTGTGCACTTTGCATATCTTGACATCACCTCTATCCACTATCTCGCGGATGAGATGATATCGCCGAAGTATGTGTTTGGACTTCTGATGTGACCTGGGCTCCTTGGCTTGCGCAATGGCTCCACTATTATCACAATAGAGAGACATTGGACCGTTCTTGCGTCCTCACACCCATCTCGAAACAAATTTCTTGATCCAGACGCCTCCTTTGCGGCTTCGAAGCAGCAATGTACTCAGCCTCCGTTGTAGAATGAGCAACAGTATCCTGCTTGGAACTCTTCCAGCTGACTGCGCCTCCGTTCAAGCAGAACACGAACCCAGATTGCGATCTATAATCATCCTTGTCCGTTTGGAAGCTAGCATCGGTGTAACCACTTACAACGAGCTCTTCTTCACCTCCATAGACTAGGAACATATCCTTAGTTCTTCTCAAGTACTTAAGGATATTCTTTACTGCGATCCAGTGACCTTCACCTGGATCGACTGTATCTGCTCGTAGCACTCAAAGCGTACGAGACATGCGGGCGTGTACAAAGCATGGCATACATGATGGATCCAATTGTTAAAGCATATGGAACCATACCCATCTTATTCCGCTCATCATGTGTCTGAGGACACTGGTTCTTGCTAAGATTAATGCCATGTGACATGGGCAAGAAACCTTTCTTGGATTCATGCATGTTGAACCTTTTCAACACCTTGTCAATATATGTACTTCGGCTTAATCCAATTAGCCTCTTGGATCTATCTCTATAGATCCGAATGCCTAATCTGTATTTGCCTCCCTAAGTCTTTCATGGAAAAACTATTTTTCAATGAAGACTTGACAGATTCTAGCATAGGGATATCATTTCCAATCGTAATATGTCATCCACATATAGGATTAGAAATATAATTGCGCTCCCACTGACCTTTTTGTAAACACAGGCCTCCTCTTTATTTTTGATGAAACCAAACCCTTTGATTACTTCATCAAAACGAATATTTCAACTCCAAGATGCTTGCTTCAATCCATAAATGGATTTCTGTAGCTTGCATATCTTTCTAGGCGATTGTGGATCAACAAAACCCTCAGGTTGTATCATGTATACATTCTCGCTTAGGTTTTCATTTAGGAAAGTCGTTTTGACATCCATCTGCCATATTCTCATAATCGAAATTTGCAGCAATCGCTAGAATAATCCGAATAGACTTAAGCATTGCGACGGGCGAGAAGGTTTCAACATAATCAACACCTTGAATTTGTTTAAAACCTTTCGCCACCAATCGCGCCTTATAGATGTGAACATTTCCATCCATGTCGGCCTTTTTCTTAAAAACCCATTTACACTCAATGGTTTTGACACCATCGGGTGGATCAACCAAGTTCCAAACTTGATTATCATACATGGATTCTATTTCGGATTTCATGGCTCCAAGCCACTTGTTGGAATCGGGTTCCACCATCGCTTCCTCATAGGTCTTAGGCTCATCGTTGTCTAACAACAATATATCACGTTGTTCCGCACCTGTCTACCTGTTAGGCGCACGACGTGATCTTTCAGACCTCTGTGAGGCTGGTGTATCTACAACAGATGGCGCAACATCTTGTTCCTCCTGTTGTGGTTCGTGGTAGTGAAACATTTTAGTGATTCTTGAACTTCTTCAAGATGCACCCTGCTCCCACTAACCCTTCTTGAAAGAAACTCTTTCTCCAAGAAGACACTGTGTCCGGCGACAAACACTTTGCCTTGTTCCCGATTATAAAAGTAATATCCCTTGGTTTCCTTAGGATATCCCACAAAGAAGAACTTGTCAGATTTGGGTGTGAGCTTGTCGGACTGTAAACGTTTTACATAAGCCTCACATCCCCAAATTTTGAGAAAAGACAAACTAGGGGTCCGCCCTGTCCATATCTCATATGGTGTCTTTTCAACTGACTTAGATGGAACTCTATTTAGTGTGAATACAGCTGTTTCAAGAGCATATCCCCAGAAGGATAACAGAAGATCACTTTGGCTCATCATGGATCGCACCATGTCCAACAAGGTGCGATTTCTCCGTTCGGACACTCCATTCCATTGTGGAGTTCCTGGCGGAGTCAACTGTGGAACAATTCCACAATCTTTCAGATGATTACCAAACTCTTGGCTCAAGTATTCCCCTCCACGATCTGATCGTAGAAACTTGATTGTTTTCCCTAAATGATTCTATACTTCATTCTGGAATGCTTTGAACTTTTCAAAGGATTCAGACTTATGCCTCATTAAGTAGATATAACCATATCTACTAAAGTCATCGGTGAAGGTAATGAAGTACTGATAACCACCTCTGGCCGTTGAGCTCATTGGTCCACATACATCAGTATGTACGAGTGCCAACAAGTCATTTGCTCTCTCACTGTGTCCCGTGAAAGGTGCCTTTGTCATCTTACCAAGTAAACAAGATTCACATGTCTAAAATGATTCAAAATCAAAAGAGTGAAGCAATCCATCCTTATGGAGCTTCTCCATGCGTTTCTGATTTATATGGCCTAAGCGACAATCCCAGATAAACATGGGGTTTGTATCATTTGGGAGTTGCCTCTCTATATTAATGTTATAGATGAGAGACGCTTCAAGATTCAAAACATATAATCCATTCACCAATGGAGTATGAAAATAGAACATATCTCTGAGATATATTGAACAATCATTGTCCATTGATCTAAAATCATATCCTTCCGCTTGCAAACATGAAGCGGAAATAACGTTTTGACATAGAGTTGGAACACAATAACAATTATTTAATTCCAAAACTAATCCTGAAGGTAAATGAAGTGGTACTGTGCCGACAGCAACTGTGGCAACACTTGCTCCATTGCCGACGCACAGGTTCACCTCGCCCCTTCTCAAGCCTCTACTTCTTCTCATTCCCTGCAACGATTTGCAAATATGAGCTACTGATCCGGTATCAAATATCCAAGAGTCAGTAGGTAAAGTAGCAAGCTTAATGTCTATAATTTAATATGAATGGCTCGAAGCTCGGAGGGAGCGACTGGAGAATCACATCAGTAGCCAACTCTTGGCTAAGGGGAAAACCTAGTTTTTCCAGACTCTCAATATAACCTATCATTTTTATCACATGTGGACAGACGAGACTCCCCTCAACAAGCCTGCACGTAAACAGGGACTTTGAGGTGTTGAACCTCTTGGCCCTTGCTTGGTTCTCAAACATGCCACGCAGTCCCTGAATAATAGTATGAGCATCGCTGCTCTCATATTGCTTCTGAAGCTCAGAGGACATTGTAGCTAGCATGAGACAACTTATGTCTAGGGCATCATGAGTGTGCTTCTCATAAGCCCTCCATGCAGTAGCAGTGACATTATTAGGCAACTCATCCGGATAGGATACTTCAAGAACGTACTCCTTGCGCTCTTGCTTGAGAACAATTCTCAAGTTGCCATACCAATCCATAAAGTTTGTTTCATTTAATCTTTCCTTTTCGAGAATAGATCGCAAATTAAAGGTACTGGGTGTACTATTAGCTGCCATTTATTCTACTACAGAAAAAGCAAAGTTTAGCACAATGTTTATGCTATGTCTATTGTTAAACAATTTAACATTAGACTCCCATTACGTATTTTACACCTTCCCTCTAGGTTACCTATTGGGTCAAGATCCACATGTTAATTAATTTCTACTGAGCTTTGGCATCACGGCTAGAAGATTAGTAACATCGGTAAGCAACTCCTTGCTAATCATATCTCTATGTGACTCTTGTTGTTGGTGTGGCATCTCCATGCCCTGGCGCCAACCTATGCCCCAAGGCCCAAAACTATTTTGATAGCCTTGTTAAGTAAACCAAATGCTCCTGCTGTATATGTCCGACATATACCCCCTCATGTTATGATAGAGAATGACACTCTGCTTTGGCAGACCCACCATTGACGAGCATAACGGTGACGGGTGCAACATTTGGAAGGGCGTTATTACTACTTAATTTTGCAAGGGATGCTATCCTATCAAACAAACATATCACATATATGAAAGCAGGTAGAATAGCAATTAATGAAATAGTATGGCCCCCTTAACATGGTGATCTCCATCTCCATGCCGATGTAGAGGATCTCCATCTTCATCACCGTTCTTCCAAGTGCCGAATGCTTGAATTCTTCAAACTAAGCTACTACTATAGAAGCTATAATTGAAGATTACATCGACTCGTAGGTCGTGAAAGAATATTACAAGCATTGCACGTATGAAAGAATATTACAGGGATTGCACATATGAAATAATATTACACGCATCATATAAATCTCATACATACAATAGGGCCATACAATCTCAAAGCATTCTCTGCAAAAACAAGTTAGGCGTGGAACGTTTTTTACCTATCGCAGAGATACGACATCGAGACGACCTAAAAGGGGGGAAACACACGCTCGGAACACCACACGAAATCCATAGATCCAATCTATGAAATCGCTTACGGAAACCATATCGGCATAATCATATTATGTCGTCCCGATACACAATCAAGGGAGATGGTTTGTGTAGGCGCGAGGCAGCAAACAAGGTCGGACTACAAGACAGCTTCGACATAATCACATTATACCGTTCCGATACACTATCAAGGAACGCTATCTCGAACCCAACTCAAACCAAGTTCTATGGATATTGCTTCGACGTAATCACATTACGTCGTTCCGATACACTATCAAGGAACGCAATTACCATCTACTCTCCTCAACAGATCCCCTAAAACCGATTGATCTAATCAACCCATGTGCAAAACTTGTTCCAGATCCAATCTAAAACCCAAACTAAGCAAGAGTAGCTTTTATACCACTGAAGGGTTACGCGGAAGCTACGATAGCTAATTTATATCAAATTTGGCATCAAATAATTTTATCCCACTTGATTTTATTATAAATTATGTTTTTTATATTGAGATTTATGCCCCTCTACAATGTTTTTGCTAGAAAAAGAAATGGGTAGCACAAGTATGAGCGAGGAACAGTGAAGTCACTTCAAAAAATCTAACGGCTAACTCATATGTAGGTAACTAACTAAATGGATAAACAGGAGATCAAAATAAAAATTATGGGCTCATACACTACTGGAGAATCGATTTTTCGTGCGGGCGGAAAGGCATCTTTTCGTGCGGAAGGCCTGCCCGCACGCTTGAGAAGGTATAGGAAAATAACATTTTCGCGTGCGGACGGCCTAACCGCATGAGAAGATCTATTATCCCATACGGTTGGCTTAAGCGGCCTGCACGGAAAGATCGATTATCCCGTGTGGGTCGCTTAAGCCGACTGCACGGGATAATAGATCTCCCCGTACGGTTCTTTAAGTGGACCGCACGGGAAGATTCATCTTTCCGTGCGGCATTATTTTATGTGCATATGCGCGCTTGCATTTTGCTTAGCATTCTTTCTCTCTCTCCTCTCTCTCTCAATAATATATGATACTATCGATGTTGTCATTAGTATATATATACATCGCACGTATTAAGAACTAAAACATATTAATTATTTTCTCATAAAAATATATAAATGTATGCATCACATATATACATATCATGTATCGTATCACAATTTACAATAGTTCGAAAGCACATAAAATATATACTTAATTAGAAATGTTTGTTCTAGTATATATGTTCTTTTTCTCACTCTCTAAGTCATTTGAAGGTATCCTCCGTCGCAAGCTGGCTCTCCGAATCGTAGAAATCGCCCAAATGATTACAGACATCACGGCGGATGAAGCAGCAAATATCTACACACAAGTTGAGTATCGTTCGATTGTCGAACCGGTTCACTACAACTGGAATGGACGGGATCTGTTTAGGAAGGAATACACATTGATAGTTAGGAAAATTATACAGGATCTTAATATGTAAAAAAAATATTTTCTCTGGACTTACTTCTTCAAACTTTGTAGTGTATCTTCTGTTGATTCTAAGCATCTCGCACACGTAGTATCCGCATAAGTTAGTGCCTGGTGGTTGCTTATAACACTGTGTTGAATAAAATTGTATACGTTATATTTTTATTTAAACAAGTATATATAAGAAAATGTCAGTATAGCGGACATGTAATTAACGACCATTGTGTCTTCACGAGAAACTTCTTCCTTTGTGGATTATTGGTTGGTCCACCGTGGTCTACGTAATATTTGTATGATCTATGTAGACAAATAATTGTTTGAGTCAATTGTGTCTTTGAGAGTACAACAACCAATACTTATTAAATGGTGCATAAAAGTACTTACAAATTCAAGAAAATGAGAAATTCTTTGAATGTATCATCAGCGTAGTGTGTTGGATCCAGCAGTACGGCCAAGTGGTCCCATGGATATACCAGAAATAGTACATAGTGATCGCTGAAAAGAAGATATGTTAACTGTAGGTGATGTTGTAGTAAAATAACAGTAGTACGGAAGAAACATTACGTACCACACAACATAAGGGACCATGATGACAATTTTGTCTTTGTGCGTGAGCATCGTTTTGCCCAAGTATAGTGCTACACTGACCATCATTTTCTTGTGCATTTGTTTGATGACAACTTCTTTTTTGGACTTTGATTTACCTTTCAGCTCAGCAGAATCTTCACGAATATTCACCGTGTGTTCCATCCAGCAAACCCTTGTTGGGTTGATGTATCCTACTAGTTGGTTGGTTGATGTATTCAATTGCATCCTAAGCAGCGGGTAATTTATCAGAAGTTAGTTTGCAAATGAATTCATTTATGTCATCAAATGCGATTGCCTTACAGGCAAAACACGGCAACGAGATTTATATCCATTTTGTTCAGCTTGAAAAATGCGTGAAGGTCGTTGAAATTGATGACTAGCATCCCATTTGGTCCACTAATGAAAGCGTGATGTAGACCCCCGTTTTCGGAACGGGAATCATTCGTGTTCATAGTACCATTTCCCTGGATCGAGTAGTTTGGTACCCACGAATACAGTACTGAATTATCAGGTGCAAAGTGCACGAATAGTCTTACACCAAAAGCATTACAATAATAGGCCCGAAGGCAATATCATTACATGCAGGACCTACAGGTCCAGATACAACCAAAATCAGAAATTAGATAAGATAGCAGACAGAAGGCAGTGGCATGTCGATTGCCATAGGCAACGACCGGGGACTAAGACCTAGTAGGCGCCTTCTCCTTCTTCGCTCACCTGGCAGTAAGCATAGGGGTCCTCTAGTTCTTCGTTTCCACCATCTGAAGGTTTGTGCGTATAGCAAGGGTGAGTACCCAACGTACTCAGCAGGCCAACACAGAATGATGCACACGATAGGGTCATTCAAAGGATGGCTATGGTTTATTTGCGCAAAGCCAATTTTCACAAATCATTTCAAAAACCTACATCTAGCCAGGTCAAGTTTTAGTTCCACAGTATATTAAGTCGGCGACGGTTCTGTCTACATCCATCGTGATTCCAAGGATGGCTCTCGCCTTCGGATCGTCATGGTTTTCTGGGAGTCCACCCCTTCTCGTAGTTCAAGAAGTTGAGTCCACCAGCACACAAAATCATTATGCATTCCCACCCATCATTTTAAAATTCATGAGTCTAGCCACGGGAGAAACTTGTCACGCCGCTCATTATCCGTGAGAACGACTATTCGAATAGATTGATTTACTCACACTGTAGTGGATGTACATTTTACCCGTACTCCACAACTGCTCATTGAATGAGCCTACATCCCTCTATATGGGATGGTCACGGCAAAGCCTTTCGATAACCTCACTTTGGCAGTACCCGCTTCATGAACTTAAGCCCTCATGCACTCTAGCCGTCAGTTCCTAGCAATGAGAGGAGTTCTGGCTTTCCCGGGGTAAGAGAAAGACTTGCTCCAACTTTGATCTTTCAACCTTCATGTTCTTTTCTTCATGTCTTCATTTCTTCATGTTGATCGCATGCCCGATCTCTGTCCAGGTACTGACTAGTGGTACATCCCCCACCGGTAGGCCCTTAACTTTCGTCCAGGCACCCACCAGTGGTGAGCCCCCACCGGTAGGCCCTTACCTCAACGCCTACACCTAAACCACTATGCAGGGATACTGCCTCCGCTCGGTTATTTACTCCGCTAGGTCTATACCCATTCGAGAAGTACGGTTGTACTGGCTCGTTCCATGTTAAAAGTCTCATGGCTCGGTCCTTAATTGACCAGGGACGGTACTTGCCTTTACTGGAATCCACCCAAATCCATCCATCCGCCCCAGTCTAAAACGTTGGTTTTTTCATTTTGGTTTTCATAAAAACTCATTTCATCATGTTCGAGGCAATGTGGCGCTCATGTCTCCACATGCCATGTTCCAACTACCTTCCCTAAGGTAGTTGCCCAAGCATATAGCTCTTTGTAAAAGTATGAGTATGCAAGGTTCTAGTATAAGCATGGCTAAGCATTTTACCGAAGGTATCCTCCAGTTATATCACATCGAGGGTTACAAAAAATATTTCTAAGGGTAATCAATATCAAGGCATGGTATATCAAGCATAGGTATTCATTTGTGTATAGCATGCATGTTTAAAGTTTAAATCAATATCATTTCGCAAAATAGGTTCAATATGTTCAAAGGGGAAGTGTTGACTTGCCTTGCTCGCACGCTTGTTGGACGGGGTCTTCACCGTAGTCGGTGCCGCTTCCTCGGTTGCTATTCGTACGTGCGAAAAATCAATTGAATTCGATCGAATTCAATAAAATTACCAAGAGATCAAAAAGAACCATAAAAACGACTCCAAATATTTAGCCTAAAATTTTAATCGAGTTGGGTGAGAGTTTTGGGATGAAATCCGATTTAAAAAGCAAGTTTGGAATTTTTAGGGTTTTCGCAAAATATCGCACTTAATTGATTAGGTGAAACCAAAAAAAGGCGTTGTTCAAAAAGATTTGGTATTCAAAGTTTTGAAGGTCCGAATACCAAAAGAACATATTTTAATGGCAAAAAAAAATAGATAAACTCTGAGTAAAAACGATGCGAGAATGAGATCTCCAAAATTCCTATTTTTGAACTCCGGATTCGCTCACAGAAAATATATGATAAAACTATATATTTTTGTCCAAATATTTTCCCAAATATTTCCCAAAAGTTTTCCCTAATTTTTTCTAAATTTTTCCTAAAATTTTCCCTATTTTCTCTTTTCTTTTTCTTTTTCTTTTTCTTTCTTTCCTTTTCTTTTTCTCTACCCCTCCTTCTATTCACTCTCTCTCCTCTACCCCTCTAACCGTCTACCCCCCTCCTTCTCACTCGCGTCCGGCTACGGTCGGATGGCGGCGAGGCGGCAGGGCGGCGGCGATGACGGCACGGCGGCGTGTGGTGGGAAAAATGGGGAGAGCGGCGGCTTACCGAGTGGTGGCGGCACGGCATCGGCGCGGCGATGGCACGGCTGGCGACGCGACGGCCCGCGGCAATGGCGCGGCGGTCGGCTGGGGAGAGGGAAAGAACGGGAGAGGCAAGGGCGGTGGAGATGGGGAGAGCGGAGAGACCTAGCGCCCCCTTTTATAGGGCTCCGGCGAGAGAGAGAAAGGAGAGGGGGCCCGGGGCGGTTGGCGACGCGGCGAGCCACGCAGCGGCGCGGTGACGAGGCCGGCGCGGCGAGCGGAGCGGGCAGCGACGTGTGCGTGGAGCGCGAGGCACGGGCACGACGTGCGGAGGGGCCGGGCGGTGAGGTCGACACGTAGCGGTGCTCGGGAGTGGGGTCCGGGTGCGGGCATGGCGCATGCGCGCGAGGCGGCGGACTCGGGCGCGGGCGCGCGCGTGTCGCGCGTGGGAGTGGGGTCCGGCGCGCGAGCGCGCGGCGTGCGGGCGCGTCGCGAGGGTGGGGTCCGGGCGTGGCGTGGCACAGCGTGGTGCATGTCGCGCGCGCGGGACGGGGCTTGCAGTACGGCGTCAAACACCTTCCGTACGATGAATAGTGCAATTTTCTAATTTCCCGAATTTAAATCTTATTTTCCCATTTCTTTTTCCTTTCACCTCTAAAATTTAAAATAAAATCTAGCACGTCCAAAGTTAAGTTGTAAGATATGTTTTCAACCTTTTCACCCACTTTTTATTATTTTAAAAATATATTTTACATATTTAATTTAATTCTTTTCCTAAATTCAAGAAAATGTAACTTTGATTCAAAATAATTTTCTATCCACTCTAGGCTCCATATATATCTTTCAAAAATATTTTATCACTCATTTTGCTCACTTAAATATTATTACTCCATCACAAAATAATGTTTTGATCCCAAGTATATTTTTTTATAAATCCTCAGCCCATCCTACTTATATTCTTTTTGTTTAAAACTTCCAAATCTTTTTCTTTGCAATTTTCTCTCCATTGGGATTTCAAATCATTTGGTTTTTCTCAAACATCAAGATGAATCACTCCCATTATAAACTCCATGCAACAAAGCCGGCAAATAAGAAGCAATAAACACGATGAGAAGCAATAAGCTAAAAGTTTTTGTAAGTTCCAATTTTTAATTTCTGGTTTTAAATTCTTCAATTTTTTGGGTGTTACACGTGATCCAGGACCTTCACAGTATTCAAGCCGAGGCCCTTTTTAGTCGCCTTTAGGTACCAGTTATGCATCAGCCTCATTTCCCAGGGCAGGTCTTCGATGACGTGCCATGGTAAGAACGGCTTCCCGTACTCGTACTTTGTTGGCACTTCATCGAAAGTCCAGTTTTGCATGTCCTCCATTTGATTTTTCACCAATTTTTGTGAATTCGACAACTGTGGAGTTTCATCTTGCTTCTTGTCAATCGGGGTTCTCCCCCTGAAAGCCTAGAACACTAACTTTTCCTCGTATACAACCATTTCTTTCTGATCATAAGTTGATCGTACCATTTTTGGGATAAGCTGACGAGGTTCAAGATTAGTCGGACTTGGAAGACTTGTGGTTTTTTGAAGAGGCCTTTCAGGTAACGCCAAAGCTGACTGTGGTGTCGGAGGAGATTGATGAATATCTTGTACTTGAAAGGAAGGTTGTTCTGCGAGGAATTCAGGGGCTAACAGATGTGGTGAATCATGACCTTTTGGTTTAGGGGACAAGGGGGGTGGGGAAGCAGGCCGATTAGGTGACGAATCTAGCCCTGGTGGAGAAGGCAGTGCAGGAGTAGCAGCAATCTTAGGAGCCGGCGGGATTGGGGTTGAAGGCGATGGACCGACCAGCAGGATATCTCGTCATGCCATAGTATGAATTGGTTCACTGCATCCCCAAGCAGTTCTATCCCTTCCGGTGCTGGAATATCTAGCTCTAAACTAGTATGCTTTACATGCACCTTGGCCACTTGCACCATTGCATATTCTTCAGGGACTGGCATGTTGTGAAATTGATGCCCTGGTATCGCAAGTCATGTACCCACCTCCTTTCTCTTCTCGGCCCTTCCTATCGACACGAGTAGGCTGCACGGTGTTGTGTCTATTGACCCGACACTGCTTGGCACCTGAACTGTTGGTTCTTCAGAATGCTGGAATAAGTTTGAGAAGGCTAGGTGATTTTGAGCAACAAGAGAGTAGAAATGTTGTTCTACTTGTCTTGCTATTTTCTCTTCCAGTTTCTGTTTGTACCTATCCCGTTTTCTTGTAACTCGTAGCTTCCTCTGGAAACCCTTCCTTCTGACTTGTCCTTGACGATAGACTCTTACTCGTCCAGAATGTTCAGGGTTGCCTAATGCAACTTCCCTCTTGGCAATGAATTCCCCTGTTTTCTCTTTCTCCACAATGTCCCTCAGACTATAGATCACACGCTCGATATCAGGATCCTCGAAAAGGATCTCTCCCTCGTCGGTGACTTGGCCCGTGCTCCATGCCCAAACCCAGTTTTTGCTCCTTTCCTTGAGTGCTTCTACAAGCAGTGGCTTGCCTTGGGTTGCAAACTTCTCTTCAGTTGCTCACCACTTCTCTACGTGGCCATCGTAGTCGCTTGAGCCCAATCGATGCGGGTATTTGTTCCTTTTAGCTAGATCAGACATCTTTTTCCTCCGTGCTAAGGCTTCTAGGCTTGTCATCTTTCCACGAACTTTTCCCATTCGGCGGGCGTAATACCACCATATTCTTTGAATGGAGACTTGTTCTTTTGTACATGTTAGTGTTCATGTCGGACTTTCACTGCCTCCATCGATGTGCCATCGTTTTCAATGCAAACTCATTTCCCAAAACCTCTGGCGGATAGACAAGCCACTTCTGTAACTCATTCCACATAAATGTCTTCAGGTTGTCATCCACCTGCTCCCAGGAATCTACATTTAAAGGGCCGTGGGTTCTAGCCAATACCCCGCATGTGCTGCTAAATTTTGTCATTGCCGCCTTTGGTTCCACTGGCTTCCCATCTTGGTTCAGAGAGGTGATGTAGTAAGTCTCCTTGGGGGGTTGGTTCTTACTTCTCTGACCACGTCTTTTCTTTTGACATCCTCCAGCGCTTGCGGACGTGTTAGTTTCTACTGGACCAAACGTTGATGTGTCCGTCTCAACTTCGGCTATGATGGTAGACTTGGCAGCCTTTCTTTTTGAGCGGCGCCTTGTTTCCATCTGTACATACATCAGAAAACATTAAACGCGACGGAGGGGGAGACATATTAGTTCATAACACTACGGCTCGACTTACTGCTTGCTCAATACGGATGTGTCGGGGTCTTCTTCAACCGGTGGTGCTGGCATAACTTCTATCTCGAAAGGATCGCTTGGTGTCTTCCATGTGCCTTCGCTCGAAGCCTCTTGCGTTAGTTCGACATTGGGTGCCTCAGAGGGAGCTTTCTCGTTCGACATTTGAACTACAATTCCAGTCATGAGAAAGTATATATATATATATATATATATATATATATATATATATGCTCCGATATTTGATTCCACAAAATTCTAAAAAACAGTCTATAAATTATATGCATTGTTGCCATCGAATTCCTAACACAAACGGAAGCTAACCACAAATTCCTAACCTCCCTAACGAGAAGAAGAAGAAGAAGAAGATCACATCAGTAGACCAAAACAATTTCCTACGAAAGTTGATCTGAATATCATTTCCCCTTTAATATCTAATTTGCTGTAGCAAGGTAGTATATTTTTTTTATAAACGCACAAGAACTTTGTACATTAATATATAATGTATTAGAAGACAGTAATGTAGTATATAAATAACTCTAATTAATCAATTGGCCGTCAAACTAGGTAGAAATATTTATAGTATCCGTTTGTGCTCAACACAAACTGACCTTATTTAAGCCAAAAAAATTCATCAACCATCCCGAAACAATAATGAATCAAACATTTACAGTCCATTTAGAGTCCCAGTTTGCCAACTATTTTAAGCACAAAATTCACAAAACTGTCTAATTGAGTACATAGTCCATGGCATACACTCGTTTGCAACAATTGAGTACATATAGTCACTGATTGGATTTGAGGAACTCGACTTATACAAATTGAGTACATATAGTTTGAACTCGACATATACAAATTGAGGAAAAATGATAATTCATATATATGTACTCTTATATAAAACTTAGACCATA
Organism: Oryza australiensis; assembly: GCA_019925245.2. NCBI lineage: Eukaryota > Viridiplantae > Streptophyta > Magnoliopsida > Poales > Poaceae > Oryza > Oryza australiensis. The sequence goes on from JAIFGZ020000436.1 coordinate 5,042,315, forward strand.
ATTGATATATATATATATGTACTGTTATATAAAAAATCCATAATATCTGTGATTAGGTGAAATTTTGACCATAATTCAGAAATCTGAACTCAAACCTTTCTCAAATATATGTACTGTGATGTGCCACCACCTCACCACCAACTTTCTATAGTTTTTAACAAAAAAATATCCTACATGTTAACCAACCCTTTCATCAACTTCCTATATTTTGTTTGAAAAAATAGGATGGTATACATTAACAAATATATACAAAATTAAAGATGATACGATGATATATATAGAAAATAATAGTAATAATGGGTTAATGATATTTTGTAGATAGAGAAACAAAAGAAACACATCTGCTAGTATATATGTACTGTACTCAAACCTTTCTCAAACCATAATTCATATATATATATATACTCCCTCCGTCCCAAATATTTTACAAACATTTCACAAACATCGCAGTATTTCAAAGTAGCAAGTAAATTTCACATCACATTGCACATTTCAAAGTCAACATTTCTCAAATTTTATATCACAAATTTGCAAAAGTATTGACTAACCGATCGGTGGTGGTAAGGGTCGGTGGCGCGGTGGGCCGTCCGGCGGTGGGGCTGGTGGGTGGCTCGGTGGAGGCGGCGGGCGACGGTCGGCGGTCGACGGTTGGCGGTCGATGGCGCGGTGGGGCAAGCGGCGGTCGGTGGCGCGGTGGAGGTGGCCGTGCGGCGGTGGGGCTCTTCGGTGGTCGGCGGTCGGATAACAGAGAGAGAGAGCGGCGCCGCGCAGGGCGGAGGCTAGCGGCTAGCGGCGGCGGCGTGCGGGGATGTGGCGATGGGAGGTAGAGTCGGTGGGGATCTGGCGGCGGTCGGTGATCGGCGGCAGTGGGAGGCAGTTGCTCCAAATTTCAGCAGCCTGACGGTACTAGATCTGGTTCCGTGCGGGCCGCTTAAACCGCCCACACAGAAAGATTATCTTCCCGTGCGGGCAGTTTAAGCGGCCCGCACGAAAAGATAGTTTTTCTGTGCGGGCGCTTAAGCCGCCCGCACGCGATAATCGCCACCCTTATATTTAAACTAAAACTAAAAAAATTTCAATGCACATGAAATATAAATGCACATAAAATATCAATGCTCATAAAATATTGTCGGGACGCCTTCCGAACCCCTTATTATATTTGAGGGATGAATGGAATGCACCAATTCTTCCCACAAACATAGTAAGACATTCGGCGTTCTAAGAGAAAAATAATCGATATCTATCTGGGCCTTTAGCCTGCCAGTCAACTTCAGCCTGAGATGTGCCCGTCAAACCACACGAAGGCGACGACTAGATTTTTTACACATTTATGAGACTTGACACCAAATGGCTAAAGATCTACATTGTCTCAATTATCTTTAACTCATACTCATGATTAGAATGTTCCTAGCAAAAGGAACACACTAAGCACTTTCATCCAAGCATTTGATATCTCTAACTTAATAAGTGCTAAGTTTTAAGTATTATATAGTGCATACATCAAAGTGCTTAGATACATATGGCCAACCAGCCAAATAATTAAGTTCGCGAAAGCATCTTCTACCCGAGAGATCCTTCATGCAACCGACTAGGGTAGATGTAACACCCTGAGGTGTTTTCCCCTTTTAAAAAATCCAAAAGAGAATCGTAAAAGAAAATCGTTGGAATTAACTGGAGAGAACAAATAATTTTAAAAGCCAAATTCTAAATGGAAATGGCATGGTAGGATTTTTCTTAAATTCTACATGTCAAAATACACTAACAGGATTTTTAGTGGAATTTTCACACCATTAGAAATAATTTTTAACCAATTAAAATCAAAATCGGAATTAATAAATCCTGGGAAATTCTTTTCTCTCTTCTCTCGTATGTTTCCCGCTCTTTTTTGGCCATGGGCTGCCGGCCCGAGCCGACGGCCCATCCTCCCGCCGCGCGCCGACGGCCGCCCGTTTCGCCGCCCGCGTCTCTCTACTCTTTCCCTGGCCGGCCGAAGGCCATGGCCCGTTAATCCTCGCGCCCGCGAACAAGTCTAATATGCCTCCCCCTTTACCCCGGGACACCGACAGGTGGGGCCCACCAGTCGGGGTCGTCCCCTACCTCCGGCCGCCCCGGCGCCATCTCCGGCTGACCCGCCCGCGCGGATCTCGGTCGACCACCTCTCTCGCAGCCTGGTCCTCGACGCCTTAACTCCCCCGGTCCCATCGACCTTTAAAACCCCCCGGCCGTCGCTCCTGCACGCCCTAATGGCTGGAGTTAATCGCCGGCCATTACTCCCCCAAAATTTACTCCGGCGAGCAATTGTGTCCCTATCCGATCACCGCCGACCTCCCCATCCCCTATTTAAGCACCCCCTCGCCCTCTCCGAGCTCCCTACACCTTCACCTGAGCTCATCCTTCTCTCCGTCGCCCCCGCACCGTCCGCACTAACTCCGGACCTTGTCGTCGGTCTTCGGCTGCATTTTCTCGCTGTCTCGAGGCACCCCGAGCCTCGCCGACGCCTCCTTCCTCGTCGCCGGTGCCCGCGCCACCTCGGCCACCCTTCCTCATGAGCTCACGCTGTCTCCCTTGCCGTCCGCCGTCATCTCCCTCAACTCCGGCAATTCCGTGGTGAGCCCTCCCTCTCCTCTGCTCTCGGTCGCTCGTGGCGCCTCTGCAGGTGCGCGGCTCCGCCGCGCGTAATCCGCGGCACCCCGCCGCCCGCGCGCGCCCAAATGGCACCGGCGGCCTCGCCACCGGCCGTCGCGCCGACCGACCGCGCCCGCACCCCTTCTTCTCGGCTGTCCGATCGATCGCGCCGATCGACACCGCCCATCCCCGCTCGCCCGCATGGCACGCCACGTGGTCGCCACCTCGGCACCACGTGTGCGCCACGTGGTGCACCGCCCGTCCGGCCCGTGGACCCGGTCCACCGTGGACCGGCGCTCCCGCGGACCGCTGACGTCAGCCCTAGCCGCTGACGCCTTCCCCGGGCTTTATTGCGCAACAAATCAATTAAGGATTTTTCTATTTTAGTAAAAACCCCAGAAAACTTCTAAAAATCATATGGTTTTGGTTAGCGACGCCCATAGCAGTTAAGGACCGGTTCACGGGACCCCTCGGGAGAATGACCGTGCAAACCACAAGCCGAAATGGGTAAGGTAGGTCCCGTAGTGTAGCCTCTCCTAGCTGACGAACCCATCGGCAAGGGTGAGCGGGATGGAGTTTCAGTTGGCCCCGGTTAAGGGTTGCTGGGCTGCCGGATTCACCGAGGCACTCAAGGGGGCTGCCCACATCCCAGGGTCCGGGAGTGGGGCGAAACCTTGGTGGGGTTCGCTTGGTTAGTGGGAGGGGTTATATGAAAGGTCCTATCACAGTTTCCTTTCCGGGGTACCATGGTGGTATTCCGGCGCACGGGAGACCATGTCGTGGGGCTGTGTCTTGTGGGTACAGTTGTACACCTCTGATCAGAGTAAAACTATTTGAATAGCCATGCCCGTGGTAACGGGGCGATCAACCGAGCTCACCGTGATTAGTCTCACACTATTACACCCTGTTTAATGGAACATGACTAGTATAGGTGGATGGGTTGGTCCTGTCACAACGTGGGGATAACGTTGGACAGTGGTGGATTCAAAATGCCTTAGTTACTTAAATTACTGTTGTTTTGACTGTATTTCAAAATCTATTTTGTTTGGAAAACCCTTGTTGTTTGCGCAAAAGCAAACCTTAGCCAAACCCTTGTCTTCCCTGTATTCATTTCTCTCCCCTTTCCGGTGTGACTTGCTGAGTACGTGGAAGTATTCATCCTTTCCTCTTCACCAGAACCTGAGCAAGAAGCCAAAGAAGAAGACGAAGTGGAGTAGGCTTTGTGCTACACTCTCGAAGTTGCATGTGGAGTGGGTGAAGCCATGTGGCCAGCGTCAAGCTTAGGCTTAGGCCCCTTTTTCCTTTTTCCATTGATCTTTTGTAATCTTTTTGTAATGTTTCTAAGACGTGGAACTGTAATATCAACAATTGTCGTATGTGTACCTTGGCTGGTCCTGGACAGGGATTTTAATACAGATATTGCTTTGGAAATTCGGGTCTGAATTTCTAGGCGTGACAAGTTGGTATCAGAGCCAAATTCCAGATCGTAGGAAAAGCCAAATGGAAAAACTTTAGGAGCCCTCTGAACCTTTTCATATGCATAAGTCCTCGCTTTTGGAGTCGTTTCGAGAAAGTGGGTCTTGTTTCCTCGGGATTGGGAAGAATTTTGAGTCTCTCTCAAAACAAAGAATTTTGAAAACCAGGTTGGTCTAAGTTATAGGATTTTGAAGATTGGAAAAATCATCTGCACTCTTATTCGACCGTCAGTCAGGATTTCCTAAGGGATCAAAGTCCTAAGTCGAGATAGGAGGGAATGGTCGCTGATTTTATACTATAACTAAGCATCTATTTTTAAGCATTACCGCATCATCTAGGGGATGTCGTTAGAAGCTTTACTTAGTCTTATAAAAATGTTTCTCAAAAACCCTCTTTTTCCCGTTTACTTTACTTGAGTCCTTTACCGTTTATCTAACTTGCATTTGAGCATGCATTGATCCCCTACCTTGTCTTCTTTAGATGGCAGGCCGTCTAGTCACACACAATGATCAGGGCTTGAAGGGATTCGTCGCAGAGCTAGTGAGGATGGCCTTGGCAGTAGGCTATCCGGATGCACCCAAGTAGACTGTCGTCTCACCGTTCGGCAATGAGTTGCCTCACCAAGTCCGCCTGGAGATGCACGGGTTCGTCGGCACCAACATCCCGAACATGGTGGTCACTGCTTCGGGAGGAACAGATGAGCACGCCTGCCAAGAGGCTGCGTATCTGATGCTGGCTCGGATGAGGGAGATGCATGACTATCATCTCCACCACTCTGCCTACCGGTACCATCCCCGGCGTGGAAGTTCATCAGCGGTCAACTCCTTCCAATCTGCTGAAGGGGAGAATGACACCACCTTCTCTCACATGAGGACTGTGATTGAAGGGCTGGATAAGATGCACACAGATCTCCACATGGCAGCAAAGACCCTGAATGACCAGAAGATCCTAAGGATCAAGAGCTTGAAGGATGAGGTGGATCGTCTCAAGAGAGAAATCGCCAGTCTAAAGGGACTTCCACCTCCCAACATCCTTCGGATCAGGATCACGCCGCGGAAGAACACCAAGGCCCCGGTGCGGATGCAGCTGGCGCCTAGGGTTCCCCTTCCTGCACCGCCACCTTCCCCGTTCCCGCCCGGTGCGGATCCTACTCACGCTCTGGTCCCCGCCCGAGCGAGAGGAGGAGGATGGATCTCTGTGTCCAGCAGCGGCAAAGGCGTGAGGACGACGGCTCAAGAGCCCCGGGAGAAAAGAAGAGTTAGCAAGCTCTCGAAGCCGCTCAAAGGAAAAGGAAGACGGGAACTCCCAAAGGAGTGGTTTCGACTCCTCCGACCGTGGAAGCCGCTCCGACCCCTAGAGTGTCGCCACCCTTAGTTTACCGTTTTCCTAGTTTTCCTGTTTGCTTAGTTGCTGTGTGTTAGGAGTGTTGTGCGTGGGTAGTGGTCAACCTGTATCAAGTGTGGGTATGGGTTGTCCAATTAAGAATGTTGAGTGTGTTTTAAGTGTTTTAAATAAAGAACAGATCAAAACAAGTAATAAAGGTTTGCTTCTCTGTCCAATCTGTTTTACTCCTTCTCCCCGCCTTGTTTGTTCCGCTCCTTCGGATGGTGAACACCGAGAACGGTAGTGCCAACACCAAAGACCGAGTCAGCTGAGAACAACACCAGAACCAATGTCAACAACCCATCTCCTCCACCCGAGAACATCACTTTGGCTCATGTCTTAGCCAACCAGACCCAGATGATGGCTGCAATGAGAAGTGTTGTGCATGGGTAGTGGTCAACTTGTATCAAGTGTGGGTATGGGTTGTCCAATTAAGGATGTTGAGTGTGTTTTAAGTGTTTTAAATAAAGAACAGATCAAAACAAGTAATAAAGGTCAGCTCCCTGTCCAATCTATTTTACTCCTTCTCCCCACCTTGTTTGTTCCGCTCCTTCAGATGGTGAACACCAGGAACGGCAGTGCCAACACCAGCACTGAGTCAGCTGAGAACAACACCAGAACCAATGTCAACAACCCACCTCCTCCACCCGAGAACATCACTTTGGCTCAAGTCTTAGCCAACCAGACCCAGATGATGGCTGCAATGATGCAGCAAATGCAACAGCAGCATCAACAGATGCAGTTGCAAATGATGCAACAATTTCAACAGCAGAACCAGAATCAACACGACCATTTCGCACCACCACCTCCCCCACAAAATAAACTGTCAGAGTTTCTTTGGGTCCGACCCCCAACTTTCTCTAGCACCACCAACCCCATGGAGGCTAATGATTGGATCATCGCCATAGAAAAGAAGTTGGACCTTCTCCAGTGCACGGACCAGGAACGGGTGTCCTTCGCCACCCATCAACTCCAAGGCCCCGCCTCAGCCTGGTGGGACAACTTCTTGGTTACTCGACGGGCAGATGCACCTGCGGTTACTTAGGCAGAGTTCTGCCACCAATTCCGAAAGGCACACATCCCCGGAGGGATAGTGGCCCAGAAAAAGAGGGAGTTCAGGTCCCTGGAGCAAGGCACTCAGACTGTCACCGAGAATCAGCACGAGTTTAACCGCTTAGCGCGATACGCTCCAGAGGACGTACGCACTGACGCCGAGCACCAAGAAAAGTTCTTGGCCGGGCTGGACGATGAGTTAACCGACAAACTCATCTCTGGAGAATATGTCAACTTCGAGAAGTTAGTCGACAAAGCCATCAGTCAAGAAGATCAACGCAATAAAATGCCTAAAAAACTGAAGGCTACTCAATTTAGGCCACAACCTCATCAGGGGAATCCCCAACGACCGCGATTCACTCCGGGTGGTCAAAGTGGACCTACCACTATGATCGTCCGTCAACATCGCCCATACCATCCCGGGAATTTTCAACCCAGTGGAAGCCGTCTCGGACACCCGCAGCGGAATCCGGCTCCGCGTCCGCCAACGACGCAGCCGCCACCTCAATCCAAGCCAATGCCGCCAAAGAAGGACTCGGGATTCAAACCGGGCAACTGTTTCAACTGTGGAGAACCTGGACATTTCGCAGACAAGTGTCCAAGACCAAAACACGCGCCCGGTTCATCCAGGCAAGAGTGAATCATGCTTCGACAGAGGAGGCACAAGATGCACCGGATGTCATACTGGGTATGCTCCTTGTGAACTCCTTTAATGCATCAGTCCTGTTTGATTCGGGTGCAACCCATTCTTTCATATCAAAAGCATTTGTGGGGACACATGGGTTGTCGGTGTTAAAACTTAAGATACCCATGCAGGATCAAACTCCCGGGAAACATTTGGACACCGCCCACTTTTGCCCTTCAGTGGCAATAGAAATCCAAGGATTCCCCTTTCTAGCCAATCTTATCCTTCTAGAATCAAAAGGACTGGATGTCATCCTTGGGATGGACTGGTTGACCTGTCATAAAGGTCTGATCGATTGTGCAAGCCGCACGATCTCCTTGGCCAATGACGAAGGGAAGAAAGTGATTTACCGCTCCCCTAAACCATTGAGGGTAGTGGCAAGACTGAATCGGATCGCGGCTAAGGAGAAATCCGAAGAGAAAGGAAAAGACAAGGCAAAGTTAGAAGATATTCCCGTGGTTTGTGAGTACCCGGAAGTCTTCTCGGAAGACCTAACCATGATGCCACCTGAAAGAGAAATAGAGTCTTGGATTGACCTAGTCCCTGGCACTGCTCCGATCCACAAGAGACCTTATAGAATAGGAGCCAATGAGTTGGCAGAGGTCAAGAAGCAAGTAGATGAACAGTTACAGAAAGGCTATATCCGCCCGAGCACATCGCCCTAGGGTGCCCAGTATATTTGTGGAGAAAAAGGATAAGACCAAAAGGATGTGCGTCGATTATCGCGCACTCAATGAGGTCACTATCAAGAACAAGTACCCTCTCCCTAGGATTGACGACCTGTTCGATCAATTAAAGGGAGCAAAGGTGTTCTCAAAGATAGACCTGCGATCAGGCTATCATCAGCTAAGGATTCGAGAGGAGGACATCCCCAAGACCGCTTTTATCACTCGGTACAGTCTGTACGAATGCACGGTCATGTCCTTCGGACTTACCAATGCCCCAGCCTTTTCATGAACTTGATGAACAAAGTGTTCATGGAATTCCTAGACAAGTTCGTCGTAGTGTTCATCGACGACATCTTGATCTACTCCCAGACGGAAGAGGAACACGAGAACCATCTCCAGTTGGTACTCGAAAAGTTAAGAGACCACCAGCTCTATGCTAAGTTTAGCAAATGTGCTTTTTGGTTGAAGGAAGTGCAATTCCTCGGACATATCGTGAATGCCCAAGGAGTCGCAGTGGACCCTTCCAATGTGAAAGCAGTAACCAAATGGACTCCACCCAAAACCGTCACCCAGATCAGAAGTTTCCTAGGACTTGCAGGTTATTACTGTCGGTTCATCGAGAACTTCTCAAAGATTGCCAAGCCTTTGACTCAGTTGTTAAAGAAGGATGAAAAATTTATATGGACTGCCGAGCGCAACCAGAGTTTTGAAACTCTCAAGAGAAAACTAGTGTCCGCACCCGTATTGATCTTGCCAGATCAAACCAAGGATTTCCAAGTCTATTACGACGCATCTCACCAAGGGTTAGGTTGTGTGTTGATGCAAGAAGGAAAAGTGGTCGCTTATGCTTCCCGCCAGTTGAGACCTCATGAGTCTAACTACCCAACACATGACTTGGAACTAGCAACAGTCGTCCATGCTTTGAAAATATGGCGACATTACCTCGTCGGTAATCGATGTGAAATATATATGGATCATAAGAGCCTGAAATACATTTTCACCCAACTAGATTTGAACCTCCGTCAGCGAAGGTGGTTGGAGTTGATCAAGGATTATGATCTAAGTATACACTATCACCCTGGCAAAGCTAACGTGGTAGCTGATGCTTTGAGCCAAAAGAGTTACTGCAACTCTATTCACATAGAAGGGAATTGTGAACAGTTACAACAGGACCTAGAGCGCCTAAACTTGGGAATTGTCGAACCCAGATTTGTGGCCGCTCTTGAAGCCCAACCTACACTCTTAGACCAAATTCGCATAGCTCAAGCCTCGGATCCTGACATAATTGAGCTAAAGAAGAACATGAGGGTTGGAAAAGCTCGTGACTTCACAAAAGATGAGCATGGAACCATATGGATGGGCAATAGGATATGTGTGCCAGCAGATAAGGAATTGAAGAAGTTAATCCTTATTGAAGCTCATCAGAGTCAGTACTCTATCCACCCGGGAAGTACCAAGATGTACCAGGACCTTAAGGAGAAATTTTTAGTGGGTCGGCATGAAAAGAGAAATAGCAGAGTTCGTGGCACTATGTGATGTATGCCAGCGAGTGAAGGCAGAACACCATAGGCCTGCTGGATTACTACAACCACTCCAAATCCCGGAATGGAAGTGGGAGGAAATCGGGATGGATTTCATCACTAGTTTACCTCGGACATTGTCAGAACACAATTCTATCTGGGTTATCATCGATCGCCTCACTAAAGTGGCTCATTTTATCCCAGTGCTTACCACCTATACGGGCAGAAGGTTAGCGGAATTGTACCTTGCAAGGATTAATAGTGTCTGGTCGTGGTAGTCAGTTCACCTCCAAGTTTTGGCAAAAGCTACAAAAGGAACTTGGCACCCGGTTGAATTTTAGCACATCTTATCACCCACAAACCGATGGTCAGACGGAACGTGTAAACCAGGTTTTGGAAGATATGCTGCAAGCTTGTGCTCTTGATTTCGGAGGAGCTTGGGATAAGAGCCTGCCCTATGCAGAATTCTCCTATAACAACAGTTATCAAGCCAGTTTACAGATGGCATCTTTCGAAGCGCTTTATGGACGAAAGTGTCGTACCCCGCTTTTCTGGGATCAGACCGGCGAACGTCAGTTGTTTGGGACTGAAGTGTTAAGTGACGCCGAAGAGAAAGTTAGAATCATAAGAGAAAGGCTGAAAGTTGCACAGTCGCGTCAGAAGAGTTATGCAGACAACTGCCGCAGAGAGCTAGCTTTCGAAGTCGGAGATTATGTATATCTTCGTGTCACCCCACTCGGGGAGTACACCGATTCCAAACCAAGGGCAAGTTGGCACCACGCTATGTGGGACCATATCAAATTCAAGAGCGTCGAGGTGAAGTAGCATACCAACTCGAACTGCCACCCACCATGGTAGGAATCCATGACGTTTTCCACGTCTCCCAACTCAAGAAGTGTCTGAGAGTTCCGGAAGAACAGGCCAGTCCAGATCAGATCGAAATCCAGGAAGATCTGACTTATGTGGAGAAACCAGCACGTATCCTCAAAACCAGCGAGCGAAGAACCTGGAACAAGGTTATCAGGTTCCGCCGAGTTCAATGGACTCACCACTCCGAAGAAGAAGCAACCTGGGAAAGGGAATATGAGCTAAAGGCCGCTCATCCCTATCTGTTCGCCAATACCTCCGAATCTCGGGGTCGAGATTTCGTTTAAGGGGGTAGGTTTGTAACACCCTGAGGTGTTTTCCCCTTTCAAAAAATCCAAAAGAAAATTGTTAGAATTAATTGGAGAGAACAAATAATTTTAAAAGCCAAATTCTAAATGGAAATGGCATGGTAGGATTTTTCTTAAATTCTACATGTCAAAATACACTAACAGGATTTTTAGTAGAATTTTCAGAGCACTAGAAATAATTTTTAACCAATTAAAATCAAAATCGAAATTAATAAATCCTGGGAAATTCTTTTCTCTCTTCTCTCGTATGTTTCCCGCTCTTTTTTGGCCGTGGGCCGCCGGCCCGAGCCGACGGCCCATCCCCTCCCAGCGCGCGCCGACGGCCCAGCCGTTTCCCGCCCGCGTCTCTCTCTCCCTCGCGGGCCGGCCGAAGGCCATGGCCCGTTAATCCCTCGCGCCCGCGAACAAGTCTAATCTGCCTCCCCTTTACCTCTGGGACGCCGACAGGTAGGGCCCACCAGTCGGGGTCGTCCCCTACCTCCGGCCACCCCGGTGCCATCTCTGGCCGACCCGCCCGCGCAGATCTCGGTCGACCGCCTCTCCCGCACGCCCAGTCCTCGACGCCTTAACTCCCCTGGTCCCGCCGACCTTTAAACCCCCGCCGCCGCTCCCGCACGCCTTAATGGCCGGAGTTAATCGCCGGCCATTACTCCCCCAAAATCTACTCTCTATTTGATCGCCGCCGACCTCCCCATCCCCTATTTAAGCACCCCCTCGCCCTCCTCGAGCTCCCCACACCTTCACCCAAGCTCATCCTTCTCTCCGTCGCCCCCGCACCATGTGCACTAACTACTCGGACCTCGCCGCCGGTCTTCGGCCGCATTTTCGCCGTCCCGAGGCACCCCGAGCCCCGCCGACGCCTCCTTCCTCGTCGTTGGTGCTCGCGCCACCTCGGCCACCCTTCCTCGCGAGCTCCCACCATCTCTCTCATCGCTGTCGCCGTCGTCTCCCTCAACTCCGGCAATTCCCGCGGTGAGCAGTCCCTCTCCCTCTGCTCTCGGTCGCTCGTGCCATCTCTCGGGTGCACGCGGCTCCGCCCGCGTGTAATCCGCGGCACCCCGCCGCCCTGCGCCATAGCCCGAATGGCACCGCGGCTCTCCGGCCACCGGCGTCGTGTCACGCCTGAAATTCACACAGAATTTCTGCGGCTAATTTGTGCATTACACCCTCGTCCGGGCATCGCCGAGGTACACAAATCGACGTTATTGATAATTGAATCCTCGTCTTAGAAACAATATAAAAGAGTTACACAAATGCAGCGGAAAGGAAAATAAAACGACTTAAGCTAAACTTGACACGAGCGAGCGGAACACCAACTCCACGGCTAAACCTTGACGAGAACAAGCCTACACCTCCTCGGAGACCTCGATCTCAACCTCTGGCACTGAAGGGGAAAAAAGAAACAAGGCTGAGTACAACCACCGTACTCAACAAGTCACACCGGAAAAAGGGGACATGATGCAAGATAAATAACAAGGAAAGGTCAAGGAGCTCAATTTGCATAAACAACATTTGCGGTATATAATAACAATATTTGAAGACAAGAAACAGTAGTAATATTTAAGCGTATTAAATAAACACTGTCCAACGCTCAAACCACGTTGCAACAGGCCCATCCATCCACCCGCACTAGTCATGCTTCAACATTTCATTCAAATAAATAAATGAGACTAATCAAGGTGAATCGGTCGATCGCCCGTAACCGTGGGCACGGCTATTCGAATAGTTTTTACTCGATCGAGGTGTACAACTGTACCCACAAGACACAATCCCACAACACGTTACCGTGCGCCGGTGCACCACCATGGTGCCCCGGAAAGGAACTGTGACGGGACCCTTCACATAACCCCCTCTAGTCAATCGTACCACACCAAGGTTTCGCCCCATTCCCATCGGGCAATGGGCAGCCCCTCTAGTGCCGCGGTGAATCCGGAAGTTGGTCAACCCTTAAAACCGGGCCGACCCAACTCCATCACGCCCACCCTCTCGGGATACGTTAACTAGAGACGGCTACGCTACTGGACCCACCATTACCCATGTCGGCTTGTGGTATGCACGGCATTTCTTCCGGGGTTTCCCGAGAACCGGTCCTTAATCGTCATGAGCACGCTAACCAAAGTCCAACCATGTGCTCACGACCCACCTTTTTCATAAATCAATATTATTAGAGACATGTTCACAACTTAACATCATCTGAGAGTTAACTTCCAGTAATGAAACTTGATTAGTGTGATTCCCTTAAGTGAGCTAGTTGCGCTAAGCATAACTAAGCAAACCTTAAGCTAACATCTAGTCATATTGAACCCCAAGTTATCAATGGTATAAGGTAAACAATCCTATGGTTGAGTACAATAGGTATAATCATCCCATAAAATGACATTCTAAAACATATGCAGCATTTGAAGGAAAAAGAGATATTTACATAAAATAGGTACAATATGGTCAATGTAAGGTATGACTTGCCTTGCTCGAGCGAGGAACCTCGGCGACTACTAAGAGAACGGGCTCATTGGAAAACTCGGGATCTACACGACAAACAAAGCACTCAACAAACACCCTAACAAGTCTACTGAAACAGCACTGAAAAGTACTTTTAATGGATTCTTGACATTTTTTGGATGTAATGAAATTTGAATGGGCTAAAACGGAGCTCGGATTCAAAAGATATGAATTTTAGAAGTTTAATTGCGATTTTTAACTAAACAGAAAAGATTAAAACGATTTATTGCGCAATTAAGCCCCCGGGTGACGCAAGCATGGCGCAAGCGGTAGGGCCGAACGATCGGACAGCGAGAGAGCAGCGCTAGGGTTAGGGTTGGCGGCGGCGGCTCGAGCTCGCCGCCGGCCATGGCCGCGCGACGGCCGGCCGGCCTCGGCGACACGGCGACGGCGGCGGAGAGTGCCGCGGGTGCGGGAAAACACGGCGGAGGGCGGAACGAATGCGCGTGGGAGCGGTTCGGGAGGAGACCGAAAAACCGAAGAGGAAGAGGGCGGCGGCGCACTCACCGGCGACGAAGACGACGACGATGGCGACGCGGATTTGGGGCTAGCGCACGGGAAACAAAGGGAAACGCGTGGCGGCAAAGGGGAGTTTTATAGGGGTACAACGGGACCGAAACAAACACGGAAACGGCGTGGATTCGTCGCCGTTGTTCACGGAATCGGAGAGAGGGGAAACGGCGGCGACGGATTCCGCGCGGATAGGGTTTCCATCGGGCGCGGGGTTGCGGGGATGGAAACGGCGTCGCGAGATTGGGCCCGCCCGGGCCGACGTGGCTCGGATTCAAACGGAAAGGAGCGGAGCGGCGGCGCGCATGGCGGGCGGCGGCGGACCGGACGGGCGCGGGACGGAAACCCGACAGGGGGCCCACCGTCGGTGACTCGCGGGCGAGGGACGCCCGCGGACTTGCGCGCTACGGCGGGCGTTGCGGGCCTCGGCCCATGACCGGGCGCGCGCGCGGCGGCTTGGGCCGGGGAGGGGGCCGGGCCGACGGCCCAAAGGAAAGGGCGGGAGTACTGTGCAGCCCGTACGGAAAAGAAAAGAAAAAGGATTTTTGGGGGCTTAATTAATTCCTGATTTCTTATTTAATTGATTAAAAATACTTAGAGTGCTCTAAAAATTTCAAGTAAAAATCTGTTAGCGTATTTTGACATGCGAATTCAAGAAAAATCCTACCATGTCGTTTCCATTTATTAATATCATTTTAAAATTATTGGTTGACTCAGGTTAATTTTAGAAATTCCGATTATTTCAGGGTAAATTATTTAAATGAATTAGGGAAAAACCTAGGGTGTGACAACCTACCCCCCTTAAACGGAATCTCGACCCCGAGTTTCGGAGGTACTGGCGAAAAGGTGCGGGTGCGCGGCCTTTAGCTCATCTTCTCGTTCCCAAGTAGCTTCTTCCTCGGAGTGATGAGTCCATTGAACCTTGCAAAACTTGATAACCTTGTTCCGAGTTCTTCTCTCACTGACCTCAAGGATACGTGCTGGTCTCTCTACATAGGTTAAGCCCTCTTGGATTTCGATCTGGTCTGGACTCGCTTGCTTTTCTGGTACCCTTAAACACTTCTTTAACTGGGACACATGAAACACGTCGTGAATACCAGTCATGTTGGAGGGAAGCTCCAGCTAATAGGCCACTTCTCCTCGACGTTCCCGAATCCTGTATGGTCCCACAAAACGTGGTGCCAACTTACCTTTGGTTTGGAAACGGTGTACTCCGCGGAGTGGTGTAACGCGAAGATACACAAAATCCCCTGCTTCAAAAGCGAGATCTCTTCGACGATTATCTGTGTAGCTCTTCTGTCGGGACTGCGCAATCTTCAACCTTTCCCGAATCGCTCGGACCTTTTCCTCTGCTTCACTTATTACTTCTGTGCCAAACAACTGGCGCTCACCCGTCTGATCCCAGAAAAGGGGTGTGCGGCATTTCCGTCCATACAGTGCTTCATACGGTGTCATTTGAATGCTGGCCTGATAACTGTTGTTGTAAGAGAATTCTGCATAGGGCAAGCTTTTGTCCCACGCTTTTCCAAAATCGAGCGTGCATGCTCTCAGCATGTCTTCCAAAATCTGATTCACTCTCTCAGTTTGACCGTCTGTTTGCGGATGATAGGCCGTGCTAAAATTCAAACGGGTACCGAGCTCTTCTTGCAACTTCTTCCAGAACTTGGAAGTAAACTGACTTCCCCTATCGGACACGATCTTCTTAGGCACGCCATGCAAACACATGATCCTTGCAAGATAAAGCTCTGCTAGCTTCTTCCCTGAGTAGGTAGTATGTACTGGTATGAAGTGGGCCACCTTGGTGAGTCGGTCCACCACGACCCAAATTGAGTCATATCCTGACGTGGTGCGGGGTAAACCCGTGATGAAATCCACTCCAATTTCTTCCCATTTCCATTCTGGAATCTGAAGTGGTTGCAACAGTCCAGCGGGCCGTTGATGTTCTGCCTTCACCCGCTGACAAACATCACAAAGTGCAACAAACTCAGCTATCTCTCTCCTCATACTGACCCACCAAAACTTTTCTTTAAGATCTTGATACATCTTTGTACTGTCCGGGTGAATTGAATATTGGGTTTGGTGAGCTTCCGTAAGGATCATCTTTTTCAAATCCTTGTCTTCTGGCAAACACAATCTCTTTCCCATCCAGATTGTGCCGTGTTCGTCTTCCGTAAAACCACGAGCTTTTCCGACTCTCATGTTCTTCTTGAGTTCGGCCATCTCGGGATCCGATGCCCGAGCAGCCCGAATTTGATCAATGAGAGTGGGTTGGGCTTCCAGAGCAGCCACAAAACCAAAATCCACCACTCGCAGATTTAGATTCTCGAATTCCTGCTGCAACTGGTCACACATTCCTTCGACACTGAGGGTGGTGCAGTAACTCTTTCGGCTTAGTGCATTCGCAACCACATTAGCTTTGCCGGGATGATAATGTATCCCTAAATCATAATCTTTGATCAGTTCCAACCATCTTCTCGTCGGAGGTTTAAATCCGGTTGGGTGAAAATGTACTTAAGACTTTTATGATCCGTATACACTTCACAACGGTTACCAATTAGGTAGTGTCGCGGATCTTCAGTGCATGAACCACTGCGGATAACTCCGGATCATGAGTGGGGTAGTTGTTTTCGTGTGGGCGCAATTGACGAGATGCATAAGCGACCACTTTACCTTACATCAACACACATCCCAACCCTTGGCGAGATGCATCGCAAAAAACTTGGAAGTCCTTTGCCGGTCCAGCAAGTATCAAACCGGTGCGAGACACCAACTTCCTCTTAAGCTCTTCAAAACTCTTGTTGCATTCTGCCGACCACTTAAACTTCTCATCTTTCTTCAACAGTTGAGTCATCGGCTTGGCGATTTTGGAGAAGTTCTCAATGAAGCGGCGGTAGTAACCCGCAAGTCCAAGGAAACTTCGGATCTGCGTAACCGTTTTAGGCGGGGTCCACTTGGTAACTGATTCCACATTTGTTGGATCCACGGCTACTCCTTGGGCATTCACAATGTGGCCGAGGAACTGTACCTCCTTCAACCAGAAAGCACACTTGCTAAACTTGGCATAGAGTTGATGATCTCTCAACTTCTCGAGTACTATTTGAAGATGTTGCTCATGTTCTTCCTCCGACTTAGAGTAGACCAAAATGTCGTCAATGAACACCACCACAAATTTATCCAAGAACTCCATAAACACCTTGTTCATCAGATTCATAAAGAAAGCCGATGCATTGGTTAACCCAAAAGACATGACCGTACACTCGTACAGGCCATACCTGGTGGTGAAGGCGGTCTTGGGAATGTCCTCTTCCCGAATCCTCAACTGATGATAGCCCGATCGCAGGTCTATCTTGGAAAATACCTTGGCCCCTTTGAGTTGATCGAATAAATCATCAATCCGTGGTAGGGGATACTTGTTCTTGATAGTAACCTCATTGAGTGCGCGATAGTCGACACACATTCTCTTGGTCTTGTCTTTCTTTTCCACGAAAATCACCGGAGCACCCCAAGGCGACGTGCTCGGGCGAATATACCCTTTTTGCAACTGTTCATCCACTTGCTTCTTTACTTCGGCCAACTCGTTGGCTCCCATCCTATACGGCCTCTTGTGTATTGGGGCGGTCCCGGGTACTAGATCAATCCGGAATTCAATTTCCCTTTCTGGCGGCATCTGAGTTAGGTCTTCGGGAAAACTTCAGGGTATTCTCTGACGATGGGGATATCCTCTAACTTCACAGGGGTCTTGGCCGCCATTTCGGACGATTCCCCGGTGGAAATATGATTCAAACTTGCTACGGGCTTGACTTGCATGGGAGAGCGAAAAACAATTCTTTCTCCTTTCGTATTGATTAAAGTAATGGTGCGACTAGCGCAGTCAATTACTCCCTTATGTCTGGACAACCAATCCATCCCAAGGATGACATCTATGCCTTTGGACTAAAGGAGGATGAGGTTGGCTAGAAACATAGATCCTTGGATTTCTATGGTCACTGAGGGACAAAACTGAGTGGTCTCCAAGTGGTTTCCAGGGGTTTGAACCCGCATAGGTATCTTAAGTCCCACTACTGACAACCCATGTGCCCCAACAAATTGCTTTGAGATAAATGAATGTGTAGCGCCAGAATCAAATAATACTGTGGCAGGAGTATAGTTTACAGGAAACATACCCAGTATAACTTCAGGAGCGGTCTGTGCTTCCTCGGCGAACCCATGGTTGACTCGAGCCTGGATGAACCTTGGCCCAGCGCGTCTTGGCTTTAGACACTTGTCTGCAAAATGCCCGGGATCACCACAGTTGAAACAGACTCGGCTTTCCTCCGAGTCCTTCCTTGGAGGTGGTGGTGGTCGTGGATTCTTGGGATGGCGCCGTTGGAGGGCGCGGGCCGGAGTACGCCGTTGTTGACCACCGCCACTACCGCGCTTGGAAATTCCCGGGTGATAAGGTCGATGCCGACGAACAATCATGGTGGTAGGTCTACTCGACTTCCGGCATGAAACGCGGCCTCGCTGATTTCCCCGTGTTGAGGAGGTCGGGACTGGAATACTTTTCTCTTCTTGATCATCTTGTTGCGCCGATCTTCTGTCGAATGGCCTTGTCAACCAGCTTCTCAAAGTTAGCATATTCTCCGGAGATAAGCTTGTCCGTGAGTTCATCATCCAAACCACCAAAAACTTTTCCCGCCTTTCGCATCGTGCGCACATCTTCCGGGGCATAACGGGCAAGACGATTGAACTCGTGCGAATACTCAGAATCGATCCGTTACCCCGCTCAAGAGAACGGAACTCACGCTTTTCGTGCAACTATTCCCGCACGAATGTGTGCGGTCCCGAAACGCGACGAAACTCTTCCTGTGTAATCACGCTTCCCGCCGGCGAGTAACCAAGTAGTTGTCCCACCAAGTCAAGCAGGACCCCTGAATCGATGAGTGGCAAACGAGACTTTCTCCTGATCCGTGCACTGCAGCAGATCTAACTTCTTCTCTATGGCATGAAGCCAATCATTAGCCTCCATGGGATTAGTGGTACTGGAGAAGGTCGGCGGTCGGACACGAAGGAACTCGGCGCTTGGACTGGGGTGGTGGGGCGGCAACCGATTGTTAGCTGCTTCTTCTTGCATATGTTGCAGCATCTCGCCGTTGCATCCGATGGTGTTGTTGTTGCATCTTGCATCATTGCAGCCATCATCTCGTGTCTCGTGAAGCGAGCACTTGAGCAATGGTGGGGTTCTTGGGTGGCGGTGGAGGAACATTGCCATTGGCGTCGTGAGCCTCGTGGTTGTTGGCACCTGACTGCCCATTGTTGCTGTTCGCCCTGCTGGTCCTGGTGTTCACCATCTCGAAGGAGACGCCGACCGAAGAGAGAGAAAAGAAGAAAAACAGATGGACTTAGAACTAATCTTTATTATTTGAATTCAAATGCATTGTTCGATCTTGACTAAAAACAAGGAAAAGCACCAAACATCCTTAATTGGTCGGTCATATCACACTTGATATCGACCGCCGCCTATCCCACACACAGTAGCCTAACACACAGCAACTACCAAGAAGACAAACTAAGTTAAACGGTAAAACTAAGGAGGGCAACTAGAGCGATCCACGAGACGAGGAGTCGAAATTGCTTCCTTCAGAAGATCCCCATTCTTCCGAACGGCTCCTAGAGTCCTCGGGCGTCACCTCAGACTTGGACTCTTCTGAATCGGTTGCCGTAGCCCAACCAATCCTGCCTCTTCCCTCCGAGGAATCTCGAGTCTCTTCGGAGTCCATGTCTTCAGCCGAATTCTCTGAGCTCGAGTTACGTGAGACGGAGATCCAACCATTACTGCCACCTCCGCCTTGATTCGCCAAAGCCGGAGCAAAGGTGAGGCGTAACCCGCAAGCAGAGGAACCGGAACCGACGCCGGAACCGGAGCGGTGGAGCCGGAGAAGGCGGTGGAATCCGAGGTGCCACTGGATACGGACAGCGTGGTGGTGGTCTTCCGAGGCGTAGTGCGGAGCCCGACCCCAACCGGTGGCGGGAGTCCCTTCAACTCAGCTACCTCCTTCTTCAGACGAACCACTTCATCCTGCAGTCGTACGATCCTTAACATCTTCTTGTCATTCAGCTCTTTGGTTGCCTTGTGTAGGTCAGAGTGCATCTGATCCAGTCCTTTGAGCACGGTGCACATGTGGCCGAAGGTAGAGTCATTCTCCTCTTGTAGACTTGAATCCACCGACCTCCGAGGAACTACCTCGACGGGGATGGTAGCGGTAGGAGGAGGTGCGAAGGTCGCATCATGCGCCCCTCATCCCGGCCAACATCGTAGGCGGCTTCTTGACAAGCGTGATTTGACGTGCCTCCGGAAGCTGTGACCTCCATGTTGGGAAGACACGTTCCCACGAACCCGTGAACCTCCAACCGAACACGGTAGGGCAACTCGCCACTGAGAGGCGCAACTGTTGTATACTCCGGTGCTTCAGGATATCCAATTGCAAGGGCCATACGCGTCAGCTCTGCAACGAAGCCTGTCATCCCTTTTCCGCAGTGCGTCGCTGGGGAACCTGCCATCTATAGAAAGAGTGGGAAAATCAAAACATGCTCAAAACCCACGACCAACATCCCATTTTCGCAATTCCTAAACCCTAGATCGACTCCACTTTTCAAAACACCCCTTTTTTTCAAAACATGTGCACATGAAAAGAATTAGAGGGCTCTTAAGGTTTCCAGTTGGCTTGTCCTACGATCACAGGAAGGCTCTCATACCAACTTGTCACGCCCGAAATTCACACCGAATTTCGCGCCTAATTTGTGCATTACACCCTCGTCCAGGCATCGCCGAGGTACACAAATCGACGTTATTGATAATACAGTAATCCTCGTCTTAGAAACAATATAAAAGAGTTACACAAATGCAGCGGAAAGGAAAATAAAACCGACTTAAGCTAAACTTGACACGAGCGAAGCGGAACACCAACTCCGCGGCTAAACCTTGACGAGAACAAGCCTACACCTCCTCGGAGACCTCGATCTCAACCTTTGGCACCGAAGGGGAAAAGAAGCAAGGTGAGTACAACCACCGTACTCAACAAGTCACACCGGAAAAAGGGGACATGATGCAAGATAAATAACAAGGAAAGGTCAAGGAGCTCAATTTGCATAAACAGCATTTGCGGTATATAATAACAATATTTGAAGACAAGAAAAAGTAATATTTAAGCGGTATTAAATAAACACTGTCCAACGCTCAAACCACGTTGCAACAGGCCCATCCATCCACCTGCACTAGTCATGCTTCAACATTTCATTCAAATAAATAAATGAGACTAATCAAGGTGAATCTGGTCGATCGCCCGTAACCGTGGGCACGGCTATTCGAATAGTTTTTACTCCGATCGAGGTGTACAATGTACCCACAAGACACAATCCCACAACACGTTACGTGCGCCGGTGCACCACCATGGTGCCCGGAAAGGAACGTGACAGACCCTTCACATAACTCCCTCTAGTCAATCGTACCACACCAAGGTTTCGCCCCCATTCCCATCGGGCAATGGGCAGCCCCCTCTAGTGCCGCGGTGAATCCGGAAGTTGGTCAACCCTTAAAACCGGGGCCGACCCAACTCCATCACGCCCACCCTCTCTGGGATACGTTAACTAGAGACGGCTACGCTACTGCACCCGACCATTACCCATGCCGGCTTGTGGTATGCACGGCATTTCTTCCGGGTTTTCCGAGAACCGGTCCTTAATCGTCATGAGCACGCTAACCAAAGTCCAACCATGTGCTCACGACCCACCTTTTTCATAAATCAATATTATTAGAGACATGTTCACAACTTAACATCATCTGAGAGTTAACTTCCAGTAATGAAACTTGATTAGTGTGATTCCCTTAAGTGAGCTAGTTGCGCTAAGCATAACTAAGCAAACCTTAAGCTAACATCTAGTCATATTGAACCCCAAGTTATCAATGGTATAAGGTAAACAATCCTATGGTTGAGTACAATAGGTATAATCATCCCATAAAATGACATTCTAAAACATATGCAGCATTTGAAGGAAAAAGAGATATTTACATAAAATAGGTACAATATGGTCAATGTAAGGTATGACTTGCCTTGCTATGGAGACTGAGGAACCTCGGCGACTACTTCGAAGAGAACGGGCTCGCCGGAAAACTCGGGATCTACACGACAAACAAAGCACTCAACAAACACCCTAACAAGTCTACTGAAATAGCACTGAAAAGTATTTTTAATGGATTCTTGACATTTTTCTGGATTTAATGAAATTTAAATGGGCTAAAACGGAGCTCGGATTCAAAAGATATGAATTTTAGAAGTTTAATTGTGATTTTTAACTAAACAGAAAAGATTAAAACGATTTATTGCGCAATTAAGCCCCCGGGTGACGCAAGCATGGCGCAAGCAGTAGGGCTGACGTCAGCGGGTGCAAGCGGCTGACGCAAGCGGCGTGGGCGCGGTCCACGGTGGACCGAGTCCACCGGCGGCGGCGGAGAGAGCGGGGCACGTGGCGCGCATCGGGGAGGGTGGCGGCGATCGGACGGCGACGGCCTTGCGCGCGAGGGCGGTCGGATCCGCCGATCCGAAGGATCGGACGGTGCGGATCGTGGCTAGGGTTAGGGTTCGGGCGGCGGCGGAGGGCGGACACGCGGCAACCATCGGGCGTGCGGCGCCGGATCGAACGGCGACGGATCGATCGCGATCGGACGGCGCGGATCCGCCCGATCCGAAAGATCGGACGGCGCGAGAGAGCGGCGCTAGGGTTAGGGTTTGGGCGGCGACGGCTCGAGCTCGCCCCGCCATGGCCGCGCGGCGGCCGGCCGGCCTCCGGCGACACCGGCGACGGCGGCGGAGGGTGCGCGGGTGCGGGAAAACACGGCGGAGGCGGAACGAATGCGCGCGGGAGCGGTTCGGGGAGACCCGAAAACCGAAGAGGAAGAGGGCGGCGGCGCACTCACCGGCGACGGAGACGACGACGATGGCGACGGCGGATTTGGGGCTAGCGCACGGGAAACAAAGGGGAAAGCGCGGCGGCGAAGGGGAGTTTTATAGGGGTACAACGGGACCGAAACAAACACGGAAACGGCGCGGATTCGTCGTCGTTGTTCACGGAATCGAGAGAGAGAGGGGAAACGGTCGGCGACGGATTCGCGCGGATAGGGTTTCCATCGAGCGCGGGGTTGCGGGGATGGAAACGGCGTCGCGAGATTGGGCCGGCCGGGCCGACGTGGCTCGGCTTCAAAGCGGAAAGGAGCGGAGCGGCGGCGCGCATGGCGGGCGGCGGCGGACCGACCGGGCGCGGGGCGGAAACCTGCGGGGGCCCACCCGTCGTGACTCGCGGCGAGGACGCCCGCGGACTTGCGCGCTGTGGCGGGCGTTGCGGGCCTCGGCCCACGACCGGAGCGCGCGGCGGGCGGCTTGGGCCGGGGAGGGACCGGGCCGACGGCCCAAAGGAAAGGGCGGGAGTACTTGTGCAGCCCGTACGGAAAAGAAAAGAAACAGAATTTTTGGGGGCTTAATTAATTCCTGATTTCTTATTTAATTGATTAAAAATACTTAGAGTGCTCTAAAAATTTCAAGTAAAAATCTCGTTAGCGTATTTTGACATGCGAGAATTCAAGAAAAATCCTACCATGTCGTTTCCATTTATTAATTGCATTTTAAAATTATTGGTTGACTCCGAGTTAATTTGAAATTCGATTATTTCGTGGTAAATTATTTAAATGAATTAGGGAAAAACCCGTGGTGTGACACGTCGCCACCGCCGACCGCGCCCGCACCCTTCCTCTCGGCCGTCCGATTGGCTCTGGTCGATCGGCACCGTCCATCCTCGCTCGCCCACGTGGAAGGCCACGTGGTCGCCACCTCGGCACCACGTGTGCGTCATGTGGTGCACCGTCCGTCCGGCCGTGGACCGGTCCACCGTGGACCGCGTTCGCATGACCGCCGACGTCGCCCTCGGCTGCGACGTCACCCTAGCCGCCGACGCCTTTCCCGGTTTTATTGCACAATAAATCAATTAAGGATTTTTTTTGTTTTAGTAAAAAAACCCAGAAAACTTCTAAAAATCATATCTTTTCAATCCGACCTTCGTTAAAAATCTAGTAAAAATAGTTTTGTTCCCTATTTGAGTAGCTTTTTGGCCTACTTTGTTGAAGTTCTTGTTTGCCGTGTAGATCCCGGTAGTTCCATCGTCCCAGTTTACTTCGAGGTTGTTGCAGAAGTCCCTCAAGCCGAAGTGCAAGGCAAGTCATATTATATTATTGATCATATTGCTCCCATTTTTCTAAAACACCTGTTTTACTCTATTAAATTACATGTATTTTATAATGTCATTTCATGGGAAATAGTACACCATATATTTAGTTTATGCCTTAGGTTTGACACTCCAAACCCTTTGATTAAACTTGGGAAAATGATATGATTAGATTCAGGACTAGGTTATGCTTAGCCTGGTTTAGATTCACTAGCTCACTAAATGGGTCATTCTCACTTAATATGTCTCTCCTGGACATCTGTTCGGAGGATTAATAATTAGAGATGTAGATGAAACGGATTAATAACTAAAATATGACAAATGGTGGGTTGTGGACGCTATGGTTTTGGTTAGCGGCGCCCATGGCAGTTAAGGACCGGTTCACGGGACCCCTCGGGAGAATGACCGTGCAAACCACAAGCCGAAATGGGTAAGGTAGGTCCCATAGTGTAGCCTCTCCTAGCTGACGAACCCATCGGCAAGGGTGAGCGGGATGGAGTTTCGTCGGCCCGGCTAAGGGTTGCCGGGTCGCGGATTCACCGAGGCACTCGGGAGGCCGCCCACATCCCGTGGTCCGGGAGTGGGGCGAAACCTTGGTGGGGTTCGCTTGGTTAGTGGGGGTTTATACGAAAGGTCCTATCACAGTTTCCTTTCCAGGGTACCATGGTGGTATTCCGGCGCACGGGAGACCGTGTCGTGGGGATATGTCTTGTGGGTACAGTTCTACACCTCTGATCAGAGTAAAACTATTCAAATAGCCGTGCCCGCGGTAATGGGGCGATCAACCGAGCTCACCGTGATTAGCCTCACACTATTACACCCTGTTTAATGGAACATGACTAGTATAGGTAGATGGGCTGGTCCTGTCACAACGTGGAGATAACGTTGGACAGTGGTGGATTCAAAATGCCTTAATTACTTAAATTACAGTTGTTTTGACTGTATTTCAAAATATGTTTTGTTTGGAAAACCCTTGTTGTTTGCGCAAAAGTAAACCTTAGCCAAACCCTTGTCTTCCCTGCATTCATTTCTCTTCCCTTTCCGGTGTGACTTGCTGAGTACGTGGAAGTACTCATCCTTGCTTCTTCATCAGAACCTGAGCAAGAAGCCGAAGAAGAATACGAAGTGGAGTAGGCTTTGTCCTACACTCTGGAAGTTGCCTGTGGAGTGGGTGAAGCCACGTGGCCAGTGTCAAGCTTAGGCTTAGGCCCCTTTTTCCATTTTCCGCTGCTCTTTTGTAATCTTTTTGTAATGTTTCTAAGACGTGGAACTGTAATATCAACAATTATCGTATTTGTACCCTGGCTGGTCCTGGACAGAGATTTTAATACACATATAGCTTCGAAAATTCGGGTCTGAATTTCTGGGCGTGACAGTAGACCCTAGTAAGAACCATCCTAGAAGAAAGAAATATCCCCGGCGAAATCATCCTCCTCAGGAAGAATCTCACCTGCAGACAAGTCTATGCATACAACATAATATATATACGAAGCAAGTGTCAGTACAATGGATTGTACTGGCAAGCAACAGTCAAGCCTACACGCTACATGCATGGCAATCTCAAAGTAAGGCTCACACCAGGTTCTTTTAGCGTAAAGCAAGTTTTGTTTAGCAAAACCCACTTGCAAATTTCAAACTTCTCGTAAGGAAAATTTCGGTAAGCATATACTTAGTAATTTGGGCATTGATTTAGATGATAACACATATAACATAGCACCTCTTTGCCCTCCATGGCTGCAAGGGGATAAAACACAAGTTTTCATCACATTTGAACATTTAAAATCAACATTTAGGAAATATAAAATCACCAGTCTATACTCATGACATATTCACACGCCGCTCTTAACCGTGAGCATGGCTAATCGATTAGTTTTAACTCTGTAGAGTACATACACTTTATCCAC
This sequence comes from Oryza australiensis, assembly GCA_019925245.2. Taxonomy (NCBI): domain Eukaryota; kingdom Viridiplantae; phylum Streptophyta; class Magnoliopsida; order Poales; family Poaceae; genus Oryza; species Oryza australiensis. The sequence continues at coordinate 5,068,064 of JAIFGZ020000436.1, forward strand.
ATGATGTGAAATAATAATCATGCATAGCATGTCACGCGATACATAAGTATCCAATTTATTATACACAACAAAGCCCTTCCAAAATTCATGATTTAGCCTTACACCAGCATGATACGTGTTCCTCCCATCCTAGTCACACTGGAATATAACATAGAATCGTCAAGTGGCGTGACCCCGCCTTAAACTTGACGCCGTGGTGGCAGACACGACAGGAACCCACCCACATGGCACAATATCGTTGTATTGGACAGACTTAGTCACCTAAACTACCACATCGGGGTAAATAGGAAGTTTCTCTGAGTTATACAAACTCATACTCTCCAGCCTACCAAAATGTAAGGATAAACCATAAAGATTTTACTAAGCTTGGGCTATCTCATACTAGCACATGTGGTTGTACTTTATTTGAAATGAACAGACACTGAGTGAAGTCCTTAAAATCAGTCTGGGCACACTCTCCCCCTATCGGTACACAACTAATCACTTTATGCATACCACATGAGGCCTAGACCTAAAATCCACATTTTCTAACATTTTATTTGGCAAATATCACATTTGTTCATCAATAAATTCAGTTCACAAGTCAACTCAGTTTTTCATATACTTTGCCCATATGGTAAGGAAAATATACTACAAGGAAGACTAAGCATTTTCATATATTTTCAATCTCAAGCATCATACTCATTATAGCAAAACCGAGTTGTTTCTAGGGCTAGGAATGATGGCTAAGGTGTTTTGTGGAGTTTAAGCGGGAATGCAAGTTAAGGAGTTGATCTAACATGTATTACAAAATTTTAATGTTGTAACATAAAACCAACATGCATATTTCGCAACCCTTTTCAAAATAACCTCCAAAGTATAGGTACAATGTGTTCAAAGGGGGAGGTGAAAAACTTGCCTGGCTCTTCCTCTTCTTGCTCAACTAGATACGAGGGTTCATCGGAAAACGTCATCGGTTTGTCTAACACATATATGCAACATTTCAGATTTCAAACATCCATGGGAAACCAGCATGCTCCTAAAATGAATGAATTATATGGATAAAAAAGTTTAGAGTTAAATTGAAGTTTCCTGGATAAGGGTTCCTATTTTATTAATTGTTGTCAAAGTTATAAATTCCTAAAATTGTTTACACGTCAAGTATAGGACTATGTGCATTTTAACATTTTCCAGGGCCAAACTCTTATGTTTATGGTATGTTATTTATTTTTATCCAGAAAGGCATAACAATGTGATTCTAACAAAATTTAGTTTGAAATTTTTGGAGTTAGGATTAGGTTCCGATGATTTTTAGAAGTTGAGGTACACATGAGAGGTTTATTTCTCTTATTTAATCTATTAGGGATTTATATGTTACAGAAGGTACTAGGTTTTATGATTCTAAAATAAAGTTCATCTTTTTCTGGTGACATAGGATTTTAGTTCACTCCATTTGGAGTTGAAATGATTTTCTTACAATTTTTATAAGTTAAAACTTACCATAGGTCAGCTAGTCTATAAATGAATTTTTAGAAATAAATTTCTCACTGTGAGTAGGTGATCTTACTCCACAGTATTAAAGTTCATAAACTTGTGAATCTAACCAAAATTTGTTTCGGTCCAAAATGTGCATTTTTCTATTTTATATGAATTTTCAAATTTGAGATCCTTGTTCTGTTGGAAAAATACTCCCCGGGTTTAATCTTTTCCCTAATTTTGGATTAAAACGAGTGGGGCCTATCTGTCAGTGTCTGTTTAGTTTTAAACGTGGGTTATTGGCGCCTAATAGTGTGGGTCCCGATCGTCAGTGAGACAGAGAGGGAGTGAAGCAAGGCAGTGGCACGCGACGAGGTTCTCGCCGGCGCCTGCAGCGAACAGCGGCCGATCTTGAGTCGTGACCAAAAGAAAAAAGCTGGAGAGGACTAAGGCGAAGCTAGTGGTGGGCTTCTCGTCCACTGCCATCATCAGAATCATCACCGTCAACGGTGTGGGCAGCGCCGTGGTTCGGGTGGATGATGCATGTATGTTTTAGGCCTAGCTCTTGTCGTGCATGTGCAATGTAAAGCTTCTAGGGGTCACTAGGAAGCTTACCGAGTGATATGATTAGACCCAGGCGAGGTCGGGTCGTCGGTGGTGCCGTGTGAGGTCTTGAGGCGACGGCGGTTACTTTCCTGGGTGATCGTCGGCAGGTCGCCTCGGTGTTCAACTATCAAAAGGGGAAGTCGGCCTTTGTTCAGGTGGTCATGAAGTTGCTCAAAGCGGAAGGAATTTCGCTGGAACTTACCAGAGAGGGAGGAAAATAAAAATGGCGATGGCGTCCGAAGTTGGGGAAGAAAAGGGGAACTCTCTCCTCGGTGCACCTCGCAGCAATTCCTTCGAGTTACACCATTGTCAGGCACTGGAAAACGTGTTGACGAGAGGATTTGGCCAATGGCTCACCGTGAAAGGCTGTCGACTAGCGGGTGCATTGTGACGATCGGCTCAGAGCGCGTCGAGGTTCTGATATGGCGTGGTCGTGTTCCCGGCCGTCGGCTGCACCATATGCAAAGATCTCGGTGGAATTAGAGAGGAGATTGAGTGGAGATTTGGGAACACACATTGGGCGAGAGCGGAGCTCACTGGGCGTCAATGGCGACGAGTGCCTTGCTTGCCGGTGGCGGAGTTCCTTTGTTTGTTCATGATGATTTCGAGGTGTGCGGTCTCGGTTCTTCCGGGGAATGGGACAAGAGTGAGAGAAAGGGAAGGATTGTCGGTCGGTCAGGCTTAAATGGTGTCGCCGGCGAGGAAGGGGAGGAAGGGGCGCTCGCCGCGGCGGCCGACGCGTGCCCGTGCATGTGGTGCACTCGTCCTGACATGCGGGCCCGAAGGGGAAGGTTGTGAGGCTGACCTCCAAGGCCCAGCATGCCCTCTGTTCCACCTGTCAGTGAAGGAGTGAGAGGAAAGAAGAGAGGCTAGAATTAAACCAAGTCTGAGATCCTGAGGCAAGTTTACGAATTTGGGCTTCATTTGAAATAATTTCCAGGTAGATTTTGGGGTCATGTCCAATGGCAAAGTTGTAAAGCAAGACTTGAACTACAATATGGCCAAATTTCACCGCCTGGAAATTACTGGTTGAATTTTGGCATTAACTTGAAGATGGCTCCAGAGTTCTGTTGACAGTTTTTGGTTTAGTAGATAAATTCAAACTCCACATTGTGCTTCTAAGTTTTGCAAAAGATTTATACAGACTTTTTTCTCAGACTCTTGGGTGGTTTTAAACATTTTTCTTAATCCCATTAGTTGAGATTTAAAATGGTTATGCTCCTAATATGCATATGCACATGTTTTTCAAAATGCACAACAAGCCATTCCAAATATTTTTCTAGGAAAAACTTTAGTTCTCATCTACATCATTTATCATTTCCAAAGTCTACCACATATTTCAAAATTGTGGTATGTGACAAATATCAATGCCCTTATATTAATGTAAATACTATTTTATTAATTAACATATTAATTATTCCATGTAAAACTATAAAACTAAAAAAATATCAATGCAAATAATAAATTTGATTCTATATTTAATTATTCCATTTAGTAATTTTTCCTATATTTGATTCTATCCCATATCCAAAAAATTCAATCGATTTTGATCAAGTCGAATATATCAATTGATCACATATTAATTAATTAACGTATTAATCATTCACACAAATACCATAAGTTCGATATAGAACCACACATTCACTCGTAACACCATAAGTTTGTTACATTCGTTCGCAAAAACATATTGTAGACAAAAAAACTAACGTTTCATAATTTTTGGATTAGCATCCTTTCGCACGGATGAAAACTTTGATTCGTCGAGGACACTCTCAATGCGTTTGATCCGCGTAGGAAGATCTGTGAATAAAGAAATGGCGTCGTATTGATTATAATCAGATGTGTCTTCAATGTTGTCAATACCAATGATGTGTTGCTTGCCCGATACAATAATGTCCATCTTTTTATCGGAAGGGTCCTTCACATAAAAAACTTCTGCAACACGCTCAGCAAGGACCCATGGATCATCCTTGTGTCCAATTTTACTCAGTTCAACACACGTAAATCCAAATTTATCTACCATATTGTCTTTCACCCATTGGCATATGAGAATAGGGATCTGAATGTTTAAACCATAGTCAAGTTCCCAGATTTCTTGTATGATCCCGTAGTAAGATTTCTTATGCCCTGTTGCGTCCAACGCTTCGACATGAACCCCACTGTTCTGTGTTGAGCTTTTCCTGTCTTTGCTCCTTGTGTATAAAGAATATCCGCCGATGTCATACCCTTGCTATGAGGTCACAAGGCTTGTTGGGCCAGCTGCAAGTCTTTCTATTGTTTTTTCCTCGAGTGATTCACCAGACGGTAGCTTTTGATCCTTCAGCCATTGGGAAAAACTACGCTTCTATTCTTTCGAAACCCAATCGTCGGATCGCCCAGGATAGCATGCTCTAATCTCGAAAATGTGTTGCTCAATGTAGAGCTTAATGATGGCGAGTTATTGAAGCACACTGCTGTGTGCATCTAATACCGCTTTGTAATCGTTGTCGTAGAAACATTTTCTTCCCACAGTCCCCTTCCCAGATAACATTCCATTGTGTCGAGGCATCGGTATCCCAATGGGGTTGACATCTTTCATATAATCTAGGCAACACTCGACAACCTCCTCAGTTGTGTAACCGTCTATCATCGAGCCCTCCGGATGAGCACGCAGATGATAGCACGTTTGCTGGAAGATCGGTTATAGTAATGAATATGATAGCACGTAGAGTAATGTACTCCCGGCGTTGCGATCGGATAGGGATCCGATCGGATAGAGTCCTATGGGCTTACGAAGTCCGGCCGGCCAACTCTATGCGATTCGGATAGGATCTGATTCAAAATAGAGTCCCGATGGGCCTCTAGGCCCAACTGGCAACTCTATATAAAGGGGCGAGGGGTGGAGAGCTGCGGCATGTCAATTAAAATGCAATTGAACCGAATCAATCTGATTTGGCGCAACAGAAGTTGGCGAGATCAATCTCCACGGAAACCCTCCCCACCTTCGAGCCGAACCCTAGCCTTGCATCTTGTGCTAGCACACGGGTGTTAGGCGTTCTGTTCCCGGATGTGTGGATACCGGTAGAGGCGCTACTACGTTGCGGTGCTGTTCGTCGGCTACAAATCGGCTGTGGTGGAATCGGCTGCGGCCGGGCGCATCGGAGCAAGGCGCGCGAGCGCGGTCGGACGACTCGGCGAATCGGCTACTCGGTGAATCGGCTGATTGGTGAATCGGCTGTTCCCAGGAATCGGCTGTCGGCTTGCGGGAATCGGCAATCAGCAAATCGGCTGTCATCGGCCAACACTGTTCCAGATCGGATAGCTCCTCATTGGCTAATCCGCTGCACTCTACTCCAATCGGTAACGATCTATCGACACTTACTTGCAAGTGTTCCTGGCTTGCACGGTAGAAAATTTTTGTTATTAGCTATCGTAACTTCCGTGTAATCCTTCACATACTCCCATGGGATCGTACTCCCATGTACGTACCATACCATTAGGATTTAGAAAAAGTTATTGTTGCCGTAGGTGGATTCCTCGCTTTCTCGCACAAGCCTCGGCATGTCGCTTCAAGTGTCCTGTTCCACCAGATGATTTTGCAGATAATTTACTTCTACATATTCTACAACACGCTACTGTTACCTTCCTTCTATCGGGGCCGGTCACAACCACCTCATCAAAATGTTGCCAAACACCAAAAGTTCTCGATCTCTTCAAGTCAGTGTTCATCGAAGCACTCCCGCTCATAGTGCCAGATCCTTCTGAACCCGCCGACGCCTGAACCGATACCTACTCCACAACTGGTGGTGTTGGAGTCGATCCAGTGGCATCATAATCAGTAGTTGGGAATGACCCAAACATATAATTAGGATCGAAATCACCCAACATGAACGACGATGATGTATAGGGATAGTTCGGATCGATTTTGAAATGTTGAAACAATATAAACAAATTTTTAGATTATTTATTCACGTAAAATACAAATACAAATACTACATACATATGAAAATATAAAGTACATACTTTTTTACCATCTTGTCTTCGCACCTCGCTTTGCACTATTTTTAACTCGAAACTTTTTGATTTTTGACAAAATTTGAGTAAATTTTGTCTAAATAAAAACGTAGAGAGCACTTGAGAGCAAGAGATGAGAAGTTTGGGGTGAGGAGGAATGCTGGGTGGGTGCTCTATTTAGAGGATGAAATTTCACATTTTTGGGATTTTTTAGATTTTTTTGATTTTTTCGAGCTCCAACGGCTAAATTCAAAAACTAGTCGTAACTAGTCGTTATGGGACACGTGGCAGCCTCTGATTCGCTCATGCGCTAGCCGTTAACGATGTCGTCCGCCGAATCCCTCCCCGCCACGCGTCGGCCTGTGATTGGCCGCCCTCCCCGCCGTGCCGTGGGCCGTGCCGTGTCGTGCCTATGCCGGCATGCACAGGAGTCGTGTCGTGCCGTGCCAGCCCACGGGTTCGGGCGGCGGCCCAGGCACGGCACGGCTGAACTGGGCCATGCTAGCACGGCCAGACCTTCCCGTGTCGTGTCGTGTCGGACCGAGCTATAGTGCTCGCGTGCTCGGGCCGACACGGAAGGCCCGACTCCATCCGGCCAATACTAGTCGCACGTAGTACATCAAGTAGTGGTTAAAAAAAGAAGGAAAAAAAGGAAAGGAGAAGAGAGCTCGCAGTCACCATCGATAGGCGGTAGCTAGCCGCTCGTGCCACCCAGCCAAGCATGTTCGCCACCGTCGGTGCAGCAGGTACGTCCGCCAGAAGCTTGTGGCTACTCGGATCTGGTGGGCCTAATTTCCTAGCCTTTGAATCCGACCAAAGAAAGGTGAGGAGGAGAAGGATTCGAGGAAGCTGCCGGCGGCGGTGGGGGTGTTCACATGGCGACGAGCACAAGCCGGCAAGGAAGGTGGTGGCGCTTGCGACGAAGACGACGACGATGACGTGAAGAAGTAGGAGCCGAGCTCATTATTTTCTCTCCGATGAGAAAGGCGGCGACGAGCACCTATTATTCGACGTTGTCGGACGGGTAGATCTGGCGGTGGCGAGCTCATGTCCTTTAGATCCGTCGGCGAAGAGGTCTTGGCGGCCCGTTGCCGAAAAAGAGAGGGAGGAGCGGGACTTGCAGCTAGATCTGGCCGGCGAAGATGGAGATGGTCGTGGCTGGTAGCTGTGACCGGCGATAGCGAAGAGAGGAGAAGCAAGAAGAAATGAGGAGAGAGGCAAGGTGGTGTTGGTGAGTGGTAGTGCTGGTTAAATAGGTCGTGCCTAGCCGAGCCGGCCCGAGCACGGGTGTACTATAGCACGGCCCAGCACGTCGTTCTGTGGGCCATGCTGACATGGCCCGTTTGCCCGTGTCGTGCCTAGGCCAGCGCCTCAGCTCATGGGCCTGCATGGCACGACCATAGCATGTCAATGTAGCAAGTACTGTAACGGGTTACTATAGCCCGTGGGCCTTCAATGGACCCAAGCAATGCCGAACAGTGTCACCAGGCCGACCTTGACCTATAGGCCTTTAATGGGCCAGTGCCGGCACGACACGGCCCAACCACCTCGTGGCCTGTGCTTGAGGACGAAGAGTCGACAGGTGGGCCGATGCGATACGACCCACTACAGGAGTCATGTCTAACGGGTCGTACCGTAACGGGTCATACTACGAATGTGCCTAGGCCGGGCCGTGCCGGGCGGACGGTTTGACAAGCGTGACCCCGTCGCCTCTCCCTGCATGCGCGGGTGCAGCGCGGCTGCATGCGTGGAGCAGGGCAACCAAACACGCCAAATTCAGGAGCGAATTCAACGGAAATTGGACGTGTGCTTAAGCAATTTTCTCCACAGTAATAATGGGCCTCCACCAATTTAACCAGCTAACCAAGAGAACAGCCCAACACGGCCCAGCATCGAGTCCGCCATCTTCTTCTTCCCAGCCGCCAGGCCATGGCTCTCTGCTTGACCCCTCGTTGGTCTTGGACGATTCCACCCAACTCACTCCGCGCCAGCCGCCAGGGAGAGAGGAGGGAGGTAGCTGAGGGGCTAGGGGCTAGGGATTTCCGGCGAACGGAGGTGGAGTTGAGCCCCAACGTGTAGATCCGCGTCCGCCCCCCAACTCGCCGACTCGCCAGCCACCAGACGCCCAGGCGGCGCGACAAGCGAGCGAGAACAACGGCGCCGACGCCCTGCGGCCTGCGCTGCCGGCTGCTCGACGACGCCCCAGCCAGTCCCCCGCTTCCCGCTTCCGTTCCCGCCCTCTACTTCGAAAGTGCAAAACTAGACCTCCGCGAATGCCCCCCGCCGCCGCCGCTGCGCATGCGCAACAGTCACCACCACCACCTCACCATCGCCGCCGCGAGGTCCCACGCCTCCCTCCTCAAGTCCGGCGTTGCCTCCCCCACGCCCTGGAACCAGCTCCTCACCGCCTACGCCCGCTCGCCCGACGGCCTCACCGCGGCGCGCGGCGTGTTCGATGAGGTGCCCCGCCGCGACGCGGTCTCCTGGAACGCGCTTCTCGCCGCGCACGTCGCGTCCGGCGCGCACCCGGGAGCATGGAGCCTCCTCCGGGCGATGCACGCGCAGGGGCTCGCTGCCAACACGTTCGCCCTTGGATCGGCCCTCCGCTCTGCCGCCGCAGCGCGCTGCCCTGCCATCGGCACGCAACTGCAGTCGCTCGCTTTGAAATCCGGCCTTGCCAACAACGTGTTCGCAGCAAGTGCATTGCTTGATGTGTATGCTAAATGTGGCCGTGTGAGGGATGCTCGTCAAGTGTTTGATGGAATGCCAGAGCGGAACGCCGTTTCTTGGAATGCACTCATTGCTGGGTACATAGAATCTGGGGACATGGCATCTGCACTGGAGTTATTTTTGGAGATGGAAAGAGAAGGTTTGGCTCCAGATGAAGCAACATTTGCGTCGCTGCTCACAGCTGTTGGGGACCCAAGCTGTTTCTTGATGCACCAGTTGCACGGTAAGATTGTGAAGTATGGATCTGCATTAGGGTTGACAGTGTTGAATGCAGCAATCACCGCATATTCACAATGTGGGGCCCTCGAAGACTCTAGAAGGATCTTTGATGCAATTGGGGACATTAGGGATTTGATCTCATGGAATGCGATGCTTGGAGCTTACACTCACAATGGAATGGATGAAGAGGCAATGAAATTCTTTGTTAGGATGATGCAAGAGAGTGGAGTTCATCCTGACATGTATAGTTTCACAAGTATCATAAGTTCATGTTCAGAGCATGGTCATGATGATCATCGAGGGAAAGTAATTCATGGGTTGGTGATCAAGAGTGCTCTGGAAGGAGTTACGCCTGTTTGTAATGCTCTGATTGCCATGTACGCTAGGTACTATGAGAATTGCATGATGGAAGACGCATATAAGTGCTTCGATTCTTTGGTGCTTAAGGACACAGTGTCCTGGAATTCTATGTTGACTGGATACTCACAGCACGGTTTGAGTGCCGATGCCTTGAAGTTCTTCAGATGTATGCGTTCGGAAAATATTAGAACTGATGAGTATGCATTCTCTGCGGCTCTGCGGTCCTCTTCTGAACTTGCTGTGCTTCAGTTAGGTAAACAAATACACGGTTTAGTCATCCATTCTGGTTTTGCTTCCAATGATTTTGTTTCCAGCTCGCTGATCCTCATGTATTCCAAGAGTGGCATTATTAACGATGCACAGAAATCTTTTGAGGAGGCACATAAAAGTAGTTCAGTGCCCTGGAATGCTATGATATTTGGTTATGCACAACATGGACAAGCACAGAACGTTGACATACTCTTCAACGAGATGCTGCAACGTAGGGCTCCTTTGGATCACATAACATTTGTTGGCCTAATTACTTCCTGCAGTCATGCTGGTCTTGTAGATGAAGGGTCAGAGATTCTCAATACAATGGAAAATAAGTATGGAATCCCTCTTCGAATGGAGCACTATGCATGTGGTGTTGATCTGTATGGGAGGGCTGGACAGCTTGATAAAGCAAAAGAGCTAATTGACTCTATGCCATTTGAACCAGATGCCATGGTGTGGATGACCCTATTAGGTGCTTGCAGAATCCATGGGAATGTGGAACTAGCAAGCGATGTGGCCAGCCATCTATTTGTGGCAGAACCTAGACAGCATTCTACCTATGTTCTCCTGTCCAGCATGTATTCTGGTCTTGGGATGTGGAATGATAGAGCAACAGTGCAGAGGGTAATGAAGAAACGAGGATTAAGCAAAGTCCCTGGGTGGAGCTGGATTGAGGTGAAGAATGAGGTGCATTCTTTCAATGCAGAGGACAAATCACACCCAAAGATGGATGAGATCTATGAGATGTTAGGGGTGTTTCTTCAAGTAGAGCAGATGCTTTCTAATTGTGAAGATGAAGATATTCACATGATAACTTCCAGTGGCATATGAACTTGAATGTGATAGCCCACTATCTTGTACGATCTGTTCTCATCCAGAGACTGTTATTCCTTAAGTCAACATATATCACAAATATTATTTTTCGGATAATTTATATGGTTAGAATTTTGTGGACTTCTTTGCACCTAGCATATTTAAATAGTACTATCAAGAGCTTTAATTTAGTTTCAGGCAACTCACCAAGGAAATATTTTGTTTTTTAGCATGACTATATCCTTTAGTTATCCAAGCCCAAATGGTAAGAAAATATGTTGCTTCATCTCCTTTTCTGAATTATTTTATATTCATATTAAAATTCTTTCACGCATTGCTTGCTTTTTGTCCCCAGTAAACGGTAAGGATGCTGCATGCGGATCCTCGACATGTCAATCAGATAAGCCAAATGGTCTGCCACCTCAGATGTTTTTCTGGGCATTCAGGAATGATGCATTCTTGTCATATAGGACAACATGTGCCGATTATTCTCTTGTGGGTGAAGAAATCTGACAGGTACACCTACATGTGTATTAATCATATATATGCCATTATATAATTTACTAGCAAAATGCCCGTGCGTTGCAACGGGACGACGACACAGGGAGAAAAAAATGCGCATGCGTTGCAACGGGACGACGACGCAGGGAGGGAAGCAGGCGGAGGGCGAAGGTCCAGGCGGCGGCGCGGGAGCTCCGAGCGACGACGAGAGGGAGGGGCGCAGGCGTGATGCGAGGCGCGACGCGGATGGGGACGGAAGAGAGGGACACAGGGGATCTTTTTTTCATCCAAGTTCTCCCTTTCTTTTCAGCATTAGAACCGCGGGTTAATTTTATAAATACTCGAGGGGTTTTCTGCAAAATAATCCTTTTTCTTCTTTAAGTGGGTTTTTTAAACAGCAAGGCGGACTACGAGTTAATTTAGAAACAATTCAGGGGTTTTTTTGCAAAATTGTCTGGCAGAACAAAAATTTGGTGGAAACACTCCTTGCTTTATATATAGGTATAGATATCTGCAACTAGAGCTTACAGAGGTCATCTTTTAACACGAGATGCTTATTCACAACATGCTCATATCTGTTATTTTCAAACAAGTAAAGTGAAGCATAAGTTTAGGAATGACAGCTATTTCTATATGCCCGTGGGCTGTGGTGGATCTTCTGATACATTTTCTCCTGCTGTTACTCCTATTGTTCACTATGCCGGCTGCAGGGCACCTTTGGGCATCCTGTGATTGATTTTTTATAAATGTTTCTTGCGAAAACGTCAAAATTAAAATTGAGATAAATATGACAGTATGGTGTCCTTTGTGTACCACTAGTTCACTACATGCACTGGTTAACCAATCTGTGAGTCCCTTATCTTCAGGCTGATCTATTAATTGCTGATGGCCTTGCCGTGCTGATATATCGAACAGTAAACTATTGTTTCAACTGTATAATTGATTAAGACACAAAATAGTCGTGGTCTGATTTTCTGAGATTTTCCCGCAACATCACTCATCAGTATTTCTGCAGAAAAGTCTGGTGCTTGGTTATTCTTTTCAGCATAAAAAATCCATCCAGTTGCAATTATATATATTTCAGATATCGTACATGGATCCATGTGATGTAGCAGTACAGTGGGAAATTTTGAAATAAAGATTTACATCATTAGAATATGAGGGATCAAGTAGTGACAATGTGGTCAGGCAGATCCACATAGATATACGGGATTGCAGCAGAACTGCTGAGAATGTGGAAACAAAACTATAGGATGTGGATATATATATATATATATATATATATATATATATATATATATATATATATATATATATATATATATATATATATATATATATATATAGATGGCTACTGTGTGCGCGCGCACACCCATCGTGTGGCGTGGCCGAATCTCTAATTTGAAAACTCAAATTGAAAATCCGAACCGTTCAAATTGTTCTACATATTAATATCGTCTTGTATACCAAATTTTACATTTTTTGAATTTTTTACTATTTTATCGGATAGGTCAAAGATGCAATAAAATAGATACTCCGTAAATCGTTGGATTAATGCATCTTTGACTTATCTGATAAAATAGTAAAAAAATTAAAAAAATGTAAAATTTAGTATACAAGACGATATTAATATGTATGAACGGTTTGAATTTTCAATTTGAGTTTTCAAATGTAGAGATTCGCCACGCCACACGGGATGGCATGGGCGCGCCAATACATATATATATATATATATATATATATATATATATATATATATATATATATATATATATATATATATATGTTGCGTGTTTTTGGTGTGTTTGTTGATAGAGTCAATAATGGAAATATTAGCCAAGTCAAGCAATCGCAATGAAAATATGGACCAAAGTCTGTCCAATAAGATAAACACAAACCAACCTTTTCTTTATCATTTTTAATTCATTCTGTAATCTATTTTGTTTTGATTAGCATCAATCTTTAGCAACTCCAATTCTCATTCTGTTCTAACAAAATTCAGTGCAATATGTAGCAAAAATCGAATTATGGAATCAGGATTCTGAAAATACATACAGTAAAATTCTACTTGCTGGAAAAATATACATGCTCTGGATAGACCTCGTATAGTCAGCATTTGGAAGCTTAGTACCAATACTAGTTTGAAATAATTTGATTGGATACAGTTGTGCTCACTCAGTACGTTGTCGTATGACTTTCTATTGGAAGAGGGAAGAGATGTCAGGTCCCTTCTTAGCAGGTCGAAGAGCAGAGAAATACTGCACTATTTTTGTTTACTGCTCCAACTTCTATCTCGGGGCAAGCACGGATGCGTTTTTTTGATCCGGGTGCAGATATTGAGTCAATCTTCAGATCAGGGGCTCAATTCGTTGTTGGAAACGGCGACCATACTCTCTTTTGGTCTGACTGCTGGTTGGGAGATCAGAGCTTTATCTTTCGCTGGCCGGCCTTATTTGCTTGTGCAGGAAGGAGGAAAATAACAGTGAGCAAAGCGCTAACTAACAATCAATGGGTTCATTCCCTGTGTGGTGAGCTCTCATTGGAAGCAGTGCAGCAATTCTTGCATCTCTGGGACGACTTACAGGGAGTCTCATTGCAACCTGAGGACGATAGCATCAAATGGAAATGGACAGCGCAGGGATCTTACTCAGCTGCCTCTGCCTATAATCTCTTCCACACGGCGGAGGTTGACTGTGCATTCGGTAAGCTAATTTGGAAATCAAGAGCGCCAGCCAAAGTGCGGTTCTTCGTGTGGTTGCTTCTAAAGGAGCGTTGTTTAACGGCTGATAATTTGGCAAAGCGAGGATGGCCGCATGAAAGTCACTGTCCTTTGCCATTTGGAGGCTGAAAACTGCCATCATCTCTTTATGTCTTGCCCTTATACGATGGACTTATGGAGATGTTTGGAACATTGGTGTGGCGTCAGTTTTTATTTGTCATCGCGAAGCTCAATTACCCTGGGGACTGGTGGCTGACGATAAGGGATTTTTTTTGGAAAGACTACAGAACAGATTTCGACTCCTTATTCTTGATGATCAATTGGGAGCTTTGAAAAGAACGTAACGCAAGAATCTTCAATCACGAAGCTAAAACTGTTTGACAACTTGCAGACTTGATCAACGATGAGATTAGCTATTGGAAGGCGGCGGGAATTTTTGTGAGATATCAGCCTTAGTGTTCTTTTCGTCCCTGGCTTGGCAGTTGCCGTAGCCAGGATTATGTTTTTCTTTGGCTGTTTTTACTCTCTTGCCTCGGCAGTCTTAAGCTAGGCATTAGCGACATCCTTCATGTCGTGTTGTAAAAACATTCCTTCCTTTTCTATTTAATAACAAAAAAAGATTTCAGGCCTTCTAGGCTGCCGGAAAAAAAAAAGAGGAGCGCTTGCGATAAGCTGCTCGAAGAAACATCCATATTGATTTTTCAAAGAACCTTTTTTAAGGAAAAACTTTCATTACTCAAACAGCCGCTGTATCAACAGCAAAGAATCAACTCGATACAAGTCAATGACAGGAGAGTGTTTTTCGTAAATAACGGGAGCACGATAGAAAGGGAAAAACATGCAAAACCAAGTAGAGATGTCTATGGTGACTTGATTAACCAATTTTAATATATGCAGTCATGAACTATGGTTTTTGAAGATACTCGCAGAGAAAAGAACATGTTTGGGTAATCTTCTTCTGACAGTTACATGTTTTTTTCAGAATCAAAAGTTTTTTAATTATCAAAAATAATACTTATAGTACTTATGGTACTAATAGGACGTGTCACGTCTATATTTGTTTTTTTATATTAAGACCGAGGGAGTAGAAAAAAAAATTTTCTCCTCCAAACAAGCTCAAAAGATAATATGTCTTAATGTATTTAAAGAGGTGAGCGTGCACATGTGTATACAAATATACATATTGTAATTTTTTAATAAAAACGAAATTCTTATAATAATCATAAGTACGTGATATGGTACGTTACGACTGAATTTTGATTTACTTCTAATCATTTAGATCACATTGTTGAGAAATTTATATTTGTGACTGTTTTTCTATTATGTACTACTAGTATAGCATTGCTCTATTATAAATGGAGACCGTCTACACTCTACACTGTACACGACTGCACAGAGAGGCACGGAGCACACCGACCGAAGTGTAGCCAACTGCCAAGCACTCCATTTCCATGTCCGCCGATCTCACACTCCCAGCTTCCATGGAGGAGGATCCCGGTCCAGGAGGCGACATCGACGCGCTTATCCAGCGCCTGAGGCTCCACCAGCCGCGGCCCTCCCCGTACGCCGCCGGAAGCCCGGCCGCCGCGGTGGCCCCCTCGCCCGACGCAGCGGCGGGCGAGCTGCTGTTCCAGCCTCGGAGGGCCGCCGTGCTGGTCTGCCTCTTCCGCGGCGGCGCCGGCGAGCTCCGCGTCCTCCTCACCAAGCGCTCCTCCAAACTCTCCACCCACTCCGGTGAGCTGCCTCGGTACCATCGATCCCGATCTTTTGCTTCTCCTCGATATGATCGATCGGAAACTTTGGGGCAAGGTGAAACCTTTGAGGGAAATGGATCAAATGCGTGCGATGAGCTGGTGGTTTGCGTAATTACAGGTTATAGAGTATCGCCATTTCCAGTGCTTCTTTTACGGTTCGTAGGTGAATAAGTGAATTGCTGTTTCAGGCGTATACCGCTGCGAATTTTGGAAGAAGTTTCATAACAATCAACTATAATCGAGTACAGTTCTTTTTTTTAAGATAATTGAACTCAGCCAAATAAATGTTCTGAGGATACTCCCGGCCTCTGCACCACGACAGTGCACACAGCCCACCCCCCACCCCACCCCACCCACACCCACACACAAAGAAAAACAGAACCAACTCGACGAGCAAGGACCTACTACCCAAATACTAAGTCGCCACCCATGTGCCCAGGTAAAATCCTCCTGGATGACATGCTCCAAATGAAGACAAGCCGAAGTGACAACCCTGTAAACTGGACTTCTGGAGAATAACCCATGATCGGAGCTATTCCACTAATGTTGAGGGTGGCGTTTATGATGAAACCTTTTTCTCAGCAGAGTCTTTGACCGTATTTTCTTAGATAATGTCCTTGATCCTATTTGGCGTAAATATATAGCAAGCATCCAATGAGGATCGATCATACTTAAAAAATGGTATCAATTTTGCATTGACATTAATGACAGAAACCATGGCATAGTAATAGGATGGTGGACTGATGGTTGTTTGTAATGATATACGCGAAATGGACCACATTTGTTTTCTTATGCTGGTTTCACATATTTTAGCTATCCTGAGCACATGAGTGTACTTGTGGTGTTTTGTTGAATTAACAGTTTGGACAAATGGTTGGAATTGTTTGCATGGTCGGATGCTGATAATGACATTGAATCTTTGGTGCTTGCTTGCACAAGTAGGGTGCACCAGATGGCTTCGAAAACCATTATGCAATGCTTGTACTATGCAATGTTCTAAGGTGCATATGGGCCCCTTATCAGTGTTGCACTGTTGCTGCTGCCCTATCTGGGTGCCCGTATTTCCCTGGTCCACGTAAAAGCTTTGAGCTCAGCAATTGATTTAGATAGGGTAAATAAAATAATACGAGTTGGTTCCTTATTCCAAACCCATACAACCTTCTTTTCTGCTCTGCTCGGTTTTGGCTGCCATAGATTCAAGCTAAAAAATGGTCCTTTAGCTGATCCATCTTTCTGGCTGCTCCAGAGAGTTTGCTTAGCTCAAATTGGCTTCTGAAACCGGCTTAATTTTTGTTTCCTTCATCTGGGGTTTGCAGGGGAGGTTTCTTTGCCAGGAGGAAAGGCTGAGGAAGGTGATGCTGATGATGCAGCAACAGCATTAAGGGAGGCGAAGGAGGAGATTGGACTTGATCCAGCTCTGGTTACTGTTGTTGCCTCTCTTGAGCACTTCTTGTCAAAGGTAGAATACCATTTCGCTCTCCCTTACACCACATGAAAGAGCAAGGAAGATGGAACTATACACCTTTTTTCCAAATAATAATTTAGAACCAAACACGGGCAACTAAACCAACTTGACTCAGGATCTGCTTATAGATGTCTTGATGCATAAGCTGCTAACTGTTCTTTCCAGAATCCTTTCTTGTTTGGCAGCAATCATTTTTGCATGCCGCAGAAAACCATATTGTACTTTAGTGCTTTGAATCGATATCATGCATTGCAAATGAAACTTCATTCTCAAAGACCGAATATTGAAATTGTAAGTTGAAATAAACCAAATTTTGTTACCAATGTTACTGTGCGACTATAGAGCTTTGCATGGTGCGCATTATTTTTTTATTGAAGGAACTGTGAACATGGTCACTTTTGTTGTCTTGGTTTTCTTGTTTAGGTTTTCATTACACTAAAGGCTAGTCTTACTAGTATGATCCGTCTGTTGATGGATCATTTCATATGTCATGTAGCTAATTTGTCCTTTGAAGTTTGAATTGTGCTCGCCACCTGTTTTTTAAGACTAACTTGGTACTTGCTTTGTTGTCATGTGGGGGCGCACGTATACCCGGCGTCGTCGTGCCCGTGACATCCGCCGAGCCGCAGAGCGAGCGTCCAGCAGGGCTGACGCCCAGGCCACCGAGAGTGGCTAGGAGAAAATTTAGTGATTTGTTTCCTTAGCTGTTAACTTGAGTTTAGGAAGTTGCTTTCCTCTTTTTATTTACTTACCAAAGTGAGTTGAGCCACAGCTATATATGTCTGTACGTGCGAACATTGCAAAGGAAGAAAAGTATTACCCAAACTCCATCTCTCTCTTTTATTCCTAAGCCTACGGCGGAGGGCAAACCTCGCCGGAGAAGACGGATCGCGGCTACGAATTACGTAGCCGGGCGTGCTATCCTAGGGTTTGACGCCCTTGACAACCTGGTATCACGACCACCCGATCCTCTACTCCTCCGCCGCGCCGCGCGTCATCCTCCACCATCACGCACACCGCCATAAACCCTACTCCACATACCACCACCGCACCATCATCACCCTGTTCCGCCGAGTCCCGCGTCTCCACCATGGGTGACAACGGTGACCTGAAGCCAACCCTGGAGGCCATCGCCAAGACCCTGGCCGCCCTGCAAACGTCGTCCGAGGCTACCACCGCCGCCCGCAGCCCTCGTCTCTAACGCTCGTCTTCGTCCTGGGTTCCAAGGCAACGACCGGGGAACACCACCACGACAGCCACCGAAGCACCGGCGCCCGAGTTTCCTCGCTACGACGGCAAAACAGACCCGCTCATCTTCATCAACAGATGCGAGTCTTTCTTCATCCAGCAGCACGTCCTTCCAGCAGAGCGAACGTGGATGGCTTCGTACAATCTGCAAGAGGGCGCGCAGCTTTGGTTCATGCAAGTCCAGGAGACCGAGGGGACACCAACATGGGAGCGTTTCAAGGAGCTCCTCAATCTGCGCTATGGGCCTCCGCTCCGGCCGGTCCTCTCTTCGAACTTTCGTCGTGCCGCCGCACCGGCCTGGTCGAAGACTACGTGACCGGTTCCAAGCCCTACCGCCCGCGCCAGTAAACTTGATGAAGCGCAGCGCGTGGAATTGTTCTCGGGTGGCCTCCTACCGCCGCTCGGCCTCCAAGTGCAAAGACAAACCGCCGACCTCGCGAGGCCATGAGTCTCGCTCGTCGGCCGAGCTCATGGAGCCGTACCTCTTTCCGTCCAAGACGAGCGGCGGGGTGTTCGCCACTCGCACCGCGGCCGGCCCAACATCACGTTCCGGCCGATCAAGGCGGCCCCAAAGATCTACGTCGGTGGAGGGGCGGCCGGTCGCCGGCTCACCGGCCGAGCGGGAGGAGCGACGTCGCCGGGCCTCTCGCTTCAATCGTGACGAGCGATACGGCGGGGCACAACAAGGTATGCAAACGCTTGTTCCTGCTGGACAGTGTCGAGGACGAGGACGAGGATGACGCGGTCGAGGAGGAGCCGAACACCCAGGGCGCCACGGACTCGGCCGTCTTCTCCCTGCACGCTGTGCCGGGATCTACACCAACAACTCCATGCTCCTGCGTGTGTCCCTGGGTGCCACCTCTCTAGTCGCGTTGGTGGACACCGGGTCGACCCACAATTTCATTGGGAGGCCGCGGCGGCGCACGGGACTTCAGCGCAGCCACGCCCCGGCGCGGCCACGGTGGCCAACGGCGACAAAATCGCCTGCCCAGGCGTGTTCCGGCGCGCGCCCCTCTACATCGACGACATCAAGTTTAACGTCGACCTCTTCGTCATGCCCCTTGCCGGTTATGATATGGTGCTCGGCATGCAGTGGCTGGCGCGGCTGGGGCGCATCGAGTGGGACATTCCTGGCCGCAGCATGGCGTTCCAACATCAGGGCCAGCGCGTCTCTTGGCAGGGCGTCTCCCACCAGCATGGCCCGGGCGCCCACGCGGTCTCCGTCGACGGCAACTTCCTGGCAGGCCTGTTGGGTTCCTTTCCCGATGTCTTCGCCGAACCCTCGGGCCTCCCACCACCGCGTGCTCGTGATCACGCCATCGTCCTCCAGCCGAACGCTTCACCAGTGGCTGTCCGCCCATACCGTTATCCGGCGGCCCACAAAGACGAGCTGGAGCGACAATGTGCCGCCATGATCGGCCAGGGCATTGTTCGGCGTAGCGACTCCGCGTTCTCGTCCCCGGTCCTCCTCGTTAAGAAGCCGGACGGGACGTGGCGTTTCTGCGTCGACTACAGGGCGCTGAACGCGCTCACGATCAAGGATGCGTTCCCGATCCCGGTCGTCGACGAGCTCCTCGACGAACTCCACGGCGCGCGGTTCTTCTCCAAGCTGGACCTGCGCTCTGGATACCACCAGGTGCGGATGCGCCGTGAGGACATCCACAAGACGGCCTTCCGCACCCACGACGGCCTCTACGAATTTTTGGTGATGCCGTTCGGCCTCTGCAACGCGCCGGCAACTTTTCAAGCTCTCATGAATGATGTACTTCGGCCGTTTCTCCGTCGCTTTGTCCTCGTGTTCTTTGACGATATTTTGATATACAGCAAGACGTGGGCGGATCACCTTCGCCACCTCCGGGCTGTCCTCACCGAGCTCCGTCACCACCGACTCTTCGTCAAACGCTCCAAGTGTGCGTTCGCGGTGCCGTCTATGTCCTACCTCGGCCACGTGATCTCCGAGGCGGGCGTCGCCATGGACCCGGCCAAGGTGTAGGCCATCCACGACTGGCCGGTGCCATGGTCGGCGCGCGCGGTTCGCGGTTTCCTCGGATTGGCGGGCTACTACCGCAAGTTCGTCCACGGGTACGGCACGGTCGCGGCTCCTCTGACGGCGCTCTTGAAGAAAGACGGGTTCTCATGGACACCGGAGACGGCTGCGGCCTTCGACGCCCTTAAGTCCGCGGTCACTTCGGCGCCCGTGCTCGCCATGCCGGATTTCACCAAGCCGTTCATCGTGGAGTGTGACGCATCGACCCACGGCTTCGGCGCCGTGTTGATTCAAGACGGCCACCCGCTCGCGTTCTACAGTCGGCCGGTTGCGCCCCGTCACCGGGCCCTTGCTGCATATGAGCGTGAGCTCATCGGCCTCGTCCAGGCGGTTCGGCATTGGAGGCCATACTTGTGGGGCCGTCGGTTCGTCGTCAAGACCGACCACTACAGCCTCAAATACTTGCTCGATCAACGGCTCGCTACCATCCCCCAACACCAGTGGGTGGGCAAGTTGCTGGGGTTCGACTTCTCGGTGGAGTACAAAGCCGGCGCATCAAATACGGTGGCAGACGCTCTCTCGCGTCGCGACACGGCGGAGACCGGCGCGGTGATGGCCCTCTCGGCGCCCCGTTTTGACTTCAGCGCTCGCCTCAAGCAGGCCCAGCAGACCGATCCGGCCCTCGTCGCGCTACACGTTGATGTTCGCGCGGGCACCCGCGTGGCGCCATGGAGCGTGGTTGACGGCATGGTGCAGTTTGGGGGCCGCTTATACATACCACCGGCGTCTCCCCTTCTTCCAGAGATCATGGCCGCGATACATGAGCAGGGCCACGAAGGCGTCCAACGCACGCTGCATCGACTTCGCCGCGACTTTCACTTCCCTAACATGAAACAAGTTGTGCAGGATTTTGTTCGCGCTTGCGCCACGTGCCAGAGGTACAAGTCCGAGCACCTCCACCCCGCGGGACTGCTCATGCCACTTCCAGTGCCTCACGGCATTTGGACGGACATCGCACTCGACTTCGTGGAGGCTCTACCGCGTGTCAAGGGGAAATCAGTCATCCTCACGGTGGTTGATCGGTTCAGCAAGTACTGCCACTTCATCCCCTTGGCGCACCCCTACTCGGCGGAGTCCGTCGCACAGGCGTTCTTCACCGACATCGTCCGCCTTCACGGCGTACCGCAGTCCATGGTGTTGGACCGCGACCCGGTGTTCACGTCCACCTTCTGGCAGGAGCTATGGCGCTTGGTGGGCTCCAAGCTGCACATGTCGACCGCATTCCACCCGCAGTCTGATGGACAATCCGAGGCAGCCAACAGGGTGATCATTATGTACCTGCGCTGCCTCACCGGGGATCGGCCTAAGCAGTGGCTACGGTGGCAGCCGTGGGCGGAGTTCGTCTTCAACACCGCGCACGTAACTCGCTCCGGACACTATCGAAACTTGGTTTCGGCAATATATTTAATGGGGTCAGTCAAGATCGCCAAGCACAATGGGTTAGA
The DNA here is from genome assembly GCA_019925245.2 of Oryza australiensis. NCBI lineage: Eukaryota > Viridiplantae > Streptophyta > Magnoliopsida > Poales > Poaceae > Oryza > Oryza australiensis. The sequence continues at coordinate 5,089,674 of JAIFGZ020000436.1, forward strand.
AGGAGAAGAAGATTTAGACAGGTTCAGGCCCTCTCGAGAGGTAATACCCTACTCCTGTTTCGATGGATTCGATCCGCCGAGTGTCTTTATTGATCTCGTGATCTCTAAAGCTCTTGCTTATGAAATCGTAACTCGCATCTAGCATAGGATATCCCTCAAGGGACGCCCCTTGCCCCCCTTATATAGTCTTGGGAGGAAGGGTTTACAAGTCGGAAACCCTATCTTATTCTAAGTTGGTTTCCTCAATCTTACCAAACCGTGACTATAGGCCGATTGCCTTATCTCTATCGGCAACCGTAACACCTAAGTCAAGTTCGGCTTACGGATGTAGCGGGCGCAATCTATCCCTACCTCCAATCGGATAAGCTTGCCATGTGGATACCCGATTGCCACAATCTCCACAAGTAGCCCCCGAGTCCTTTCGGTCGACGAGACAACTCGGCTTCAGTCCAAAGCAAGACTCAACCAAAAACTTCTTTGACCGAGTGCTTTTGGCGCCGAGTGATTTCATCATCTCTGCTCGAATCTTCCCGAGTGGCTCCAAAGACGTGAAGGGTTGGAAAAAATATACATAAAAATTCTCAAAAAATAAATATCTAGGTGCATCTCCGATGCACCTAATTATAGGTGTAGCCCCGACTATGTGGTTAGTCAAAAATAGACTAAGCATATAGTCAAGAACTATAAAAAATTATTCTCATGTAGATGCCTAGCTCATGCTAAAGCAATCATAGAAATCTTATTACTCGGCAAGTTCATACTCAACCGAGTGAATTTGCCCGAGTCATCTCGAACAAATAATTCAATCATCCCTCATGGGTAAAAACACTCGGTAAACTCTTGCTCAACCGAGTAGATTCGCCCGAGTGACCCCGGAATAATAACTCAATCAACCCTAGCGGGTAAAAGCACTCGGTAAGCTCATGCTTATCCGAGTAGATCCGCCCGAGTCATCCGGAACAAATACTTTAATCATCCCTCATGGGAAAATAAGTTTTTTCATTCATATGAAAAATATGACCAAGTTATTAAACACTTTTGCCATAATATCGGTCTCAATCTTATAAAGATCTTCACCAAGGTGGAAAACAAACAAGCATCTACCCGACCAAATCTTGAAAAACCAAACAACCCTTGTTCACCAAGGTGGCTATAAAAACTCGCGTTGGTCACCTTCCAAATTGCATCGTGTCGCCTTCTCATGAAGTCGACAAACCGCGGTATGGAAGGATCTTTAAAGGTATTGGGTACTCGGACACGCGCATATTGCCGTGGCAAATCCGCTTAAGCTCATCCGCTTAAGTCCCTAAGGACACGTATCAGACCACACCTTAGTTGGGCCGTAGATTTTCTTATGGGCTCGGCCCACTCACCAGAAAACCTAGCGCAACCCTCAAATATTTCTTTATAAAGACACGAGGTCGTCCCCGCCTCTTCATCTTCCAAAATTCCCTTCTCGCAATCTGTTCATCGGTTCATTGCGGAGAACCCTAGGCTTGCGCACTTCTCGGTCCATCCGCCAAGAAGCTCGCTTGCCGCGACAACTAGCTCCCGCAACCAAAACTCCCCACATCTTTCGCCCAAGATCCAACCTTTCTCAGCCAGATCCGCTCCTCATCAACCTCGATCTCATGGCGAAGGAGAAGAATATTCCGTTCGACCAATGGGCCACCTCGGATGTGAGGGAATACACCCTCAAGGAGATGGTGAAGCACGGCGTGCTTTCGCCCAAGGAACTTGTGGGATGGCGCCCGGCGGGGGAGGACTTCCCGACCCCTAACACCGGTGAGCTTGTTGTCTTTACCTCCTTTTTCTATTGCGGATTCGGTCTTCCCACCTCCGAATTCTTTCGGGGCTCTTGGATTACTATGGTCTTCACATTTACCATCTCGAACTCCAACCTGGATGCTTCACATCGCACTCTTTATTCATGTGTGTGAGGCCTTCCTTGGCATTCTTCCTCACTTCAACTGTTCGTCGTATGTTCTACGAAACCCCATCCGAACAAGGACCATCCTTGTGTCGTTGGCGGGCAGCTTCCGCTTCGCGGATCTCTCCGCAAAGACTACTTCTCTCTCCCTTGAAATCCTCGAACAAAGGTCGGCACTCGAACCGGTTCTACATCGCAATCTTGAACCCAGCCTTCCTTCCTTTGTCGGTCTTCCTCCTGTCCCCAAACCATCTTGGAGCACCGTCCCGTAGCCCAAGAATGGGATGAGGCCAACGATCTGCTCGCGAAGATCCTGGCGATGAAGAAGAGGAACCTTCGCGGGGAACAAATCACTCGGCACTTCATCAGGTGCCGACTGGCGCCAATCAGGGAGCGGTCGAAACCGGCCTTCGAGTACGAAGGCGGAATGGACCCAATCGGGAGGACCGGATCCGCTCACATACGAGATCCCGAAGATCCGAATGTACAAGCTCTTCTCATCCGGGATCTCGGTCGAGCGAGCCCTCATACTACCATCCTTCCATTCAAGCATCCATCGACCTCCTCCTCCAGTAAGCCGATTGATTGCTTTATAGTATCTTTCGATCTTGATGTCTTGTCGCTTAACGTTGCGCCTTCCTTCTTCCGCAGGAGAACGCCTCTATCATTTCCAAGCCGTATAAGATGACTCATGATGACGCGCAGCGTCGCCCGCTAAGAAGCCGCGGCGGATAAAAATCCAAGCCGATCCGGTCGGGAAGCGGGCGGCGCGAGTGAGTACTCGAACAAGCGCGCAAGCAAAAGGCGGCTGATCATCGAGGACTCGGATGACGACGTCCCGCTCCTCCGGCCGAGACCCGCCTCTAAGGCGATCGCCGCGGACCGCACCGAAGATCCGCCGATCAACCAGTAAGCTCAAACCAAAGTCCCGAGTTCTTTCGTAGAGAACTCCTCTTTATCTTTGTATTTACTTGTGCAGAAGCCCCATGATATAGATCCCGTCGGAGGGATGAAGGGCCGACCGCGCCGCCGCTCCCGAAGCGCCAAGGCCGTCGAGCTGGAACCCTGAGCCCGCAACCAAGTGCGAGCGTTCGAGAAGCACCCTTCTCCTCGGGAGAGCGCCCTGTGGAAGAGCCCCGACCGCCAGGATATCCCGACCGAGACCGCCCGCCGGAAGCCCACGATCGCGCCCGAGCGCCCGACCGAGGGTCACTACACGAGCCCGAAGAAGAAGAAGAGCCCTACTGCCCCACCTAGGCGGGCCGCCACCGAAACCGTGAGATTTGCTTGAACTTTTCTTTGTTCTTTCAATTTTGAATCTTTCATGTCTTCATTGGTCTTTCTTGTTTGCCAGCCACGGTAGAAGAGATTCCCGGGCTACGTCTTCGAGACCTGGGTTCCTCCAATCGAATCGAGTGGCGGGACTCGGAAGGCGAGAGACGGGCATCATCCTCGACCAGGCAGTGAAAAGGATGAAAGGGATGCCCTCGTCGAGAGCCCGAACGAGGCGACCCGACCGCTCAACGTAAGCCTTCATCTTTCTTTTTGATTATATCTTCGTTATCCTTCGCCGATCATCCTTCGCCTTCGCATGCGAAAGAATATTGCCGCTCAATGGCAAAGTCTCGAGGTGCTAGAAAAGCCGGTGCCTCACTTAAACTCCTTGGAGGACGTTCGGCGGCATGAAGGTCACTCGGGAGGAGGCCGCTCGAGGGAGGCCGCTAGGAGGGAGATCTCGGAGCTTCGGAAGCGAACCTCGACCTCCGTGGATCAATCGGAAGTAAGCCGCTCTCCCGGCTTCATTATGATTCTTTTGTTGATCTTGTCAATTGATAATCCTCTTTTTTGTAGAAAATTCTTCGGAGGTCCACTCGCTTCAAGTCCAACCGGAAGCGGTCGCCTCGACAAGGCCGAGATGGAGGCCGAATTTGAAGGTAACCTTCTTTGAAGTTGAATCTCATGTGCCGCTTCATTCCCGAGTGCTTTGAACGATCTGGAACTCCTTGCAGCTTATAAGATGAAGACCCGAGCCCAATATGATGTCTTACTCGGGCGGATCAAATCCAGCGACGAGATACGGGAAGAGGTCGCCAATGCCGCCGCGCCGATCTTGGCAGCCTTGTTTGATCAAGGGGTTGGGGCCGCTCGCGGAGCCAATCGAGATCTTTGACAAGCTCCGCGGCTCCCGAGCAAGATTCGAAAAACATCACCGAAGCGCCAACATGAGGGCTGGTCGGCTCTTGCACTGGACAAGTCCCTCTACCCCGAGTGGATATTCATTCAATCGGGAGGGCTTCGCTGAGGGGACAACAGACGAGCAGGCCTTAGATATGCTCAGCGAGGCGCAAGAGGCGGCGAAGAAGATCTCTTTAGATGTAGTAAACAATTTCAAGCTTTGAACTTATATTCTGACTTCGCTTTGTGAATGTCATGTAATCGTAACACTCTTGACATGGAATCTTTGTGACTATTTTTAGTTTATTTATGTCAATGTCTTGATTCGAGCCTTTGCGTGAAATTTCTTAAGTAGTTTTCGTCTGGCTGTCACCAAGCCTAGGCTTGATTAGGTCATCGGAAAACTCTCAGTCCTTAGACACTGAGCTCGAGTCGAAGGACATTAAACAATGATAAACCAAATTATGCACAAAAATTTGACGAGGGAAATTCGAGCTTTATTGATATGTGTATCAGCCCCCGACTGCTAGCTCAAGAAGTCATCTTGCTTGAGGTTGGCAGTCAAGGAAAACATGAGGCCTTAGCCAAATTAGGCATAGAACCGCCGAAGATGTTCGATGTTCCAGGAGTTGTCCACCATAGACCCGTCCTCGCGCTTTAGCCTAGGTAGGCACCAGTGCCGAGTCACTTCGGCGATTATATAGGGTCCTTCCCATAGGGAGATAACTTGTGTCGGTCTTTGGTGGTCCGGATCTTGCGTAGGACAGTGTCGCCAACAATGAAAGCTCGTGCTCGCACGTTGCGACCGTGGTATCTTCGAGCCCTTGAAGGTATTTGGCCGACTGGATGAGGGCCGCCTCGTGGGCCTCTTCCAATCGGGTGAGGTCATCCACTCGGCCGATGTCGTAGCGTTCATCGTTGAAGCCGCGGACCGGAGGGACTCAAACTCCATCTCATTTGGCAACATGGCTCTCGCGCCATAGACCGAAAGAAAGGAGTTTGGCCGGTGGCCCGACTGGGTGTAGTTCGCAGCGACCATAGAACCGAGGGAAGTTCTTGGACCCACTTGCCGGCGTAAGGGCTTAGCCGGTCGAAGACGCGAGCCTTGATGCCTTGAAGAACCATGCCGTTTGCTCGCTCGACTTGCCCATTGCTTTTGGGGTGAGCTACGATGCGTAGCAGATCTTGATTCCGAAGTCTTCGCAGAATTCCTTGAAGATGCCTCCTGTGAATTGAGTCCCATTATCGGTTATGATTCTGTTTGGGACGCCGAAGCGGTGCACGATGTTGAGGAAAAAATCCCGTGCTTTGTCAGCAGTGATTGTGGCAACCGGCTTGGCTTCAATCCACTTGGAGAACTTGTCGATTGCGACGAAGAGGTGTGTGAAACCTCCTGGAGCTTTTTTGAAGGGGCCAACCATGTCCAGCCCCCATACCGCGAACGGCCAGGAAAGTGGGATTGTTTGAAGCTCTTGGGCCGGGACATGGCTTTGTCGGGCAAAGAACTGGCAGCCTTCGCAGGTTCTTACGACTTTATCCGCGTCGGAGACCGCGGTAAGCCAGAAAAACCCTTGTCTGTAAGCTTTGCCAACTAGAGTGCGTGCCGTCGCGTGGCTTCCGCATATGCCCGAGTGGATATCTTGGAGTAATTGTTTCCCTTCTTCGGGTGTGATGCACCTCATTAGAATTTCAGAGGAGCTTCTCTTGTATAGATCGGAGTCGACCATGACGTACGCTTGGCAACGACGCCGGACGCGTTCTGCTTCATCCCGGTCATCCGGCAGCTCTTGCTGAGTTAAGAATTTGATGAGCGGCGTCCTCCAGTCGGTGTCGATCATGGTGACTTCGTTCGTGGTTTGCTCGTTGGGAGCTGTCTTTGCCGTGACGGTTGGCTCCGTAGAGATGTTCGACAAAAACATCCGTCGGAGCGGCTTCGCGCTTAGATCCGAACGTGCTAGCTCATCGGCGGCTTCGTTGTTATGTCTCGGGACATGTGAGAGTTCGAGTCCGTCAAACTTGTCTTCAAGCTTGCGGACCTCTTGTCGTGTAGGCCTCCATAGTGTCGTTTAAGCAAGACCAGTCTTTCATCACTTGATTGACGACCACTGGGAGTCGCCTTTCACAATAAGTCGACGAATCCGAGTGAGCGCAAGGCGCGATCCATGTAAGAGAGCTTCGTATTCGGCGACGTTGTGTGAGGCGGAGAAGTGGAGGTGAAGGGCATATCTTAGCCTTTCCCCGGTCGGGAGATCAAGCACAACTCCGCTTCCAAGCCGGTGATCCTCTTGGATCCGTCGAAGTGCATGGTCCGAGTGTTGGAGGTCTTCCCGAGGTACGTGCTCTTGCCGTTCGTCCACTCGGCCGGAAGTCCGCTAAGGCTTGTGACTTAATGGACGTCCCGGGCTTAAAAGTTAAGTCCGGCACGGTTCCAGGGCCCACTTGGCGATGCGCCGGTTGCCTCGCGGTTGTGGATGACGTCGCCGAGTGGAAAGAGGTGATGACGGTGACCGAGTGACCCGAAAGTAGTGTGCCAATTTCCTCGCGGTTATTAGAACACCATAAAGCAATTTTTGTAGGGTATCGGATTTTGGCTCCTGCCAATACTTCGCCGACAAAGTAAATTGGTCTTTGAATCTTCGGGCCCGTCCTTCTTCTTCTCGCTCAACCACAAGTACCGTGGCCGACCACTTGGTGAGTGGCCGAGACGCACGCAAGAGGGGTTCTGGGCCGAGGTGAAGCCGGGACGGGTGGCGTGGTAAGGAATTCTTTGAAATCTACAAAGGCCTTGTCGGCTTACGTGGTCCACTGGAAGTCATCTGTCTTTTCGGCATCGGAAGAAGGGCATGCCTCGTTCGCCGAGTCGGGATATGAAACGGCTTAGCGCGCCATGCATGCGCGGTGAGCTTTTGGACTTTTTTGATTACTCGGGGCTTCATGTTTAAGATAGCGTTGATCTTCTCGGGTTTGCTTCAATGCCGCGATGTGATACCATGAAGCCGAGCGGTTTGCCGATGGGACGCCGAAGGTGCACTTCTCCGGGTTCAACTTCATTCGAAGGCGATGTTTGCAAAGGTTTCTTCTAAGTCGGCAATCGGGTCTTCTTTTCGCTTGGGCCGGATGTTTGCAAAGGTTTCTTCTAAGTCGGCAATCGGGTCTTCTTTCGCTTGGTCTTGATGACAACATCGTCGACATAAGCTTCAACGTTTTTGCCGATCTGCGTTTGGAAGCATCTTTGGATCATGCGTTGATATGTAGCTCCGGCGTTCTTGGCCGAAAGGCATGGTGATGTAGCAAGAGGCCCCGAACGGCGTGATGAAAGATGTCTTCAAGCGTCGGATTCTTTCGATCGATCGGTGATAGCCCGAGTAACAATCCAAGAAGCTCGGGAGTTCGCAGCAGCGGTGTTGAGTCGACAACTTGATCGATGCGAGGTAGCCCGAATGGATCTTTGGGGCGGCCTTGTTGAGGTCGGTGTAATCGACGCACATGCGCCTTGCCCGTCTTCTTGCGGACCAAGACTGGATTGGCTAGCCACTCGGGATGAAGGACTTCTTTAATGAAGCGCGGCCAAGAGCTTTGCGAGTTCTTCTTTGATCGCGTCTTTTCGATCCCGTGCGAACCTCGCGTAATCGTTGTTTAATTGGTTTGGCGTCATCTTTGACGTTCGAGAGTGCTCGATCACCTCCCTAGGAATTCCGGGCATATCGATGGTTTCCAAGCAAAAACATCTTTATTATTTTGGAGGAAGGTGACGAGCGCGCTTTCCTATTTAGGATCTAGGTCGGCGCCGATTACGGCGTTTTGGAGGGGTCGACGAATCAAGGGAGATCTTTTGGTCTTGGCGTCGCCGGATCCCGATTTGGCTATCTTCTTCGCGGGGACTTCGCCCTCTCGCCAAGTAGATGCAGCCAATCGGACTTCTTGTTGGCCACGTAATCTCTCTCGAGATTGGGCCATGTCGCAGCCTCTCCTTGTCGCAGTGAAGGCTTGCTTCACATCGCTGCGAAGAGTGATGACGCCGTTGGGACCCGGCATCTTCATGCAAAGATAAGTGTAGTGAGGGATCGCCATGAACTTGGCAAGCGCAGCCTTCCGATGATGGCATGATATGCCGTTTCGAAGTCGGCCACCTCGAAGGTGACGTTCTCCGTTCGGAAATTCTCTCGGGCCGAAAGTGACTGGGAGAGAGATATGCCCGAGTGGTGTTGAAGATAGCCCCGGGATAACTCCGTGAAAGGGTGAGCTTGCTTTGAGTTCGGCCCTCGGGATCTCGCATTTCATCCATAGTCTTGGCAAACGGGATGTTGAGGCGCGCCCCGTCGATGAGGACGCGCTTAAGCGATATTGCGGACTACGGGGTCCAGGACGAGTGGATAGCGTCCGGGTGGACCACTCGGTCGGGATGATCCGAGCGGTCAAAGGTGATGGCCACCTCCGACCATCGCAGATATTGAGGGACTTCGAGTTGAGCCGCGTTGACCTCCGGTCGGTTAGCTCGTTTCCTCTTGGATTCATAAGCTAACGGGCCCCGAAGATGTGGTTGAGCTCCCCACTGGATCTTGAAAAGGTTCGGCATTCTCGCCGCATTGTTCTTCTTGGCGCGGACGGGCCAGCCTCGTCGATCGGCTTTTTGTTGAGCTACGCCGCGTCTTGTTGGCAACTGCTTGTAGATAAAGCAGTCCTTTGCCGCGTGCTTGTGATTCGGATGGTGGGTGCATTGGGCGTTCATGATGGCGTCGTAGGCGGCGACTCGGGGACGGCGTTGAGTATTGGAGGTTGCGGCCACCAAGTCTTCAGATCGGCGCTTGCGATCTTTCGGGCCCTGGTTGCCGTTGTTGCCGCCATCCTTCCTAGGATTTCGGCTTCCTCCGCTTGCTTGTCCTCTCTTCGTCGGGCCGATCTTGACGGGCGGCCTTGATGGCGTCGTTTGATTTGGCGTATGAATTCGCCGTCTCAAACATACGCTTCACCGTCTTCGGTGGCTTGCGTCCGAACTTGCCGATAAGCAGCTCATCACGGACTCCCTTCTGGAAGGCGGCGATGATGATGTCATCGGTGATGTTCGGGATCTTGTTGCGCTTCTCGGAGGAAGCGACGAATGTAATCCTTCGAGGCTCGTCCGCTTCGGATGACATTGTAAAGGTCGAAGTGCGTGCTTGGCCTCTCGAAGGTGCCTTGGAAGTTGGCGATGAAGTGATCCTCGGCTCGCTCCACGAGCCGATTGAGCCTCTTGGCGATGGTGAGCCAATTTTCGGCCGAGTTTGCGAGGGCCACGGGCGAGTAGTTGGCCATGGCTTTGTTGTCGCCACTGCGCTCGGATGGCAAGAGTATATACGGTTAACCAAGATTCGGGGTCGGTTTTGCCATCGTACCTTTCAATCCCGGTGGGCTTAAAGCCACTCGGCCAATGCACTCGGCGGAGCTCCCGAGTGAAGGCCGGTACTCCATCGTCGCCGCTATCGGTGATCCTCCGATCTTCCCGAGTGCGACGGTCGCGCTCTTGGTAGCGGCGGTCGAGAACTTCCCGCGATCACTCGGCGGGGTCTTACTGTTGGCTGGTTGGGTAGCTAGAGGCTGTTGCGGCGGACTCGGTGGTGGACGGGTGGACGTCCATGTCGTTTGCGGCGGGAGTCGACCGTCGCTCTTGGTGCCTCGGCGTGGACTCGGGAGGTGGGCCTCTTGGCCTAGTTGACGACCGAGCCGGCTCGGGCCTCCTATAGTCTCCGACCTTAGGGGTGGGAGCCGGCTCTTGTCGAGCGTTTCGGCCACGGATTCGGTCGGCCTTCTTGCCGAAGTGGTGGGGGGGCCGTTAGCCGTGGCGACAACGATGGTCTTGATCTTATCAAGTATAGGAGTCACGTTGGCCGAGCCGTCTCCATGACGGTGTCCAAGAGCGTGAGTGCGGCGACGGGCGTTCGCGTGGCGTCTGGAAGACATTGGTGTTGCGAACCCGTGTTTGGAGGATGGCCTCCGGCGACATCAGCCACCGCACGAGATCCGCTTCCTTTTATCGGCCTCGTCTTTGCGTTGTTTGTCTTCTTCGGCTGTCTTGCGTTCAAGCTCCACTCGCTCGCTCCTCTTCGGCAAGCCTTCGGCCATGGCTGAGTCGGACTCATCCGGCTCAGCCATGAGGACGTCGAAGCACTTCGGCTCGCAATCCATATGGCGGTCGGAGTTGTCGGCTTCGTCGGAGGGATGCCGTAGAGATTGTCGGAGCCGGCGGAGCCGAGGTATCCGTTGAGCTCGAAGATGAACGGGAGCCAAAGGACGGGAGGATGACAGCGACCTCCCTTGATCTGGGTAACCCGGATCTGGATCGTTCAGTCGAGCGGAGCTTGGGGATCGGGCTCTTCCGAGTGGATCCTCGCCAACTCGGGGAAGCGATTGATCGTAGATCTTGGCGACGTTTGGTAACCCAAACGGCACCGAAAGGTCTTCACCGAGTAGATTGCTTCCGTCGGGAGGCAAGAAGATTGGCGCAGATCTCGGCGGCATTCGGTAATCCGAATGGCGCGAGTGAAGTCCGTCATCGGAAGAGGTGGATCGCATCTTGGTCTTCAAGATGTTGTCGAAGATCTCGGCGTTGGAGAGCCCGAACGGCGCCGAGAGTGGGTTGTTCCCTCCGACTGGTTCGAATCCGAGTCGAGGAGGAGTCGCCGACGAAGTTGGCGGCTAAGTCGCCGAGTGTTGAAGGAGATCCCATCACGCTTGTCGGCGAGATTGTTGAAGAAGTCTCGACGCGCGGCCCCCCACCGGCGCGCCAACCGTCGAAACTTGGTTTCGGCAATATATTTAATGGGGTCGCATCAAGATCGCCAAGCACAATGGGTTAGAAGGAGAAGAAGATTTAGACAGGTTCAGCCCTCTCGAGAGGTAATACCCTACTCTGTTTCGGTGGATTCGATCCGCCGAGTGTCTTTATTGATCTCGTGATCTCTAAAGCTCTTGCTTATGAAATCGTAACTCGCATCTAGCATAGGATATCCCTCAAGGGACGCCCCTTACCCCCCTTATATAGTCTTGGGAGGAAGGGTTTACAAGTCGGAAACCCTATCTTATTCTAAGTTGGTTTCCTCAATCTTACCAAACCGTGACTATAGGCCGATTGCCTTATCTCTATCGGCAACCGTAACACCTAAGTCAAGTTCGGCTTACAGATATAGCAGGCGCAATCTATCCCTACCTCCAGTCGGATAAGCTTGCCATGTGGATACCCGATTGCCACAATCTCCACAGACACTCCATTTCGGGTGGTTTACGGTCGGGACCCGCCGTCCGTCCGTTCATACGAACCGGGGGAGACCCGCGTCCCGGCCGTCGCCAAGACCATGGAGGAACGGGATGCGTTCCTTGCTGACGTTCGTTACCGCCTTGAGCAGGCACAGCAGACGCAGAAGAAACACTATGACGCCACTCATCGCGAGGTGGTATACGAGGTGGGCGATTGGGCTCTGTTGCGCCTGCGCCACCGCACTCCTGCCTCGCTGCAGCAGCCCGTGACCGGCAAGCTGAAGCCGCGATTCTACGGCCCCTACATCGTCACCGAAGTCATCAACAAGGTGGCCGTCCGCCTCGCTCTTCCTCCTCAGGCTCGTCTCCATAACGTGTTTCATGTGGGTGTCCTCAAGAAGTTCGTCGGCCCACCGCCTACTACTACGCCGCCGCTGCCTCCGATTCACTACGGCGCGGTGGCCCCGGAACCTGAGCGCGTCATCCGCACATGACTAGCTCGGGGAGTTCGTCAGGTCCTTGTCCAGTGGAAGGGCCAGTCCGCGTCTTCAGCTACATGGGAAGATGTTGAGCCGTTCCTCTCCAAATTTCCATCTTTTCAGCTCGAGGACGAGCTGAACCTCGAGGGGGGGAGAGATGTCATGTGGGGGCGCACGTATACCCGGCGTCGTCGTGCTCGTGACATCCGCCGCGAGCGAGCGGCCCGGCGGGTGACGCCTTGCCACCGAGAGTGGCTAGGAGAAAATTTAGTGATTTGTTTCCTTAGCTGTTAACTTGAGTTTAGGAAGTTGCTTTCCTCTTTTTATTTACTTACCAAAGTGAGTTGAGCCACAGGCTATATATGTCTGTACGTGCGAACATTGCAAAGGAAGAAAAAGTATTACCCAAACTCCATCTCTCTCTTTTATTCCTAAGCCTACGGCGGAGGGGCAAACCTCGCCGGAGAAGACGGATCGCGGCTACGAATTACGTAGCCGGGGGCGTGCTATCCTAGGGTTTGACGCCCTTGACACTTGTCATGTCGTGAGGTCATGTGAAACTCATATAGAAAATCATCCAAAATTTTCAATTCATTTTACACATCTAAGGTAGTCTCTTCAAATTGAATTAGCTGGGAGAGACTAGTTCTATGTTTTTTTCATGTAAATTAGTACTAACTTTGTTGCACTGTTGCAATTCTAAAATGTGTTAGCAGAAGGTTAGGAGTTACTTTACTTAATATCCAACTCCACTAAAATTCTTATGCTGTTGTGCCCCACTGTTTTAATTACATATAGTTTGTTTTCTACTTGCAATCAGTAATAAGATTACTCTTACAATATCATCATCAGGATTGATATTCTCCATATTCTTGGCAGCATCTTCTGGTAGTTGTCCCTGTTGTTGGCATACTCTCTGATATACAAGCATTTAAACCTGTTCTTAATGTTGATGAGGTGGATAGCATTTTCGATGTACCCTTGGAGATGTTCCTTAAGGTTGGTATCACTGTCTTTCCACCATGCTAATTAAAGGACCACACACACATTTCCAGGCTTTTATGTGATGGTAATTGTGAAAACCTGGGTTGCATGTTTGTGATATTTCCAACTTAAAAAAAAGGCCAGTTTATTGTGTAAAAGATGCTCCAACCACGTAGTTTTCCATACTACTGTAGTTTTCTGTACACTGTAGAGTGCTAATATAGGTTGGACTAAATAGCATACTATGATAGTTTTTTTTCAACATATTGGACGAACCAGGGGATAAAAAAACCACCTTTTTTTACTGAAATATTGGAATATCTCCATGACTTGGTGTCATTTCTATCTTCAACCTGCTGGACAAAATACTGTAGGATGAGAAAAGGACATCTGAGGAGCGTGAATGGATGGGACAAGAATTCACAATTCATTACTTCAATTACGAGAAAGGGAGGGAGAAGTATGTAATCTGGGGTCTGACTGCTGGCATCCTGATACATACTGCTTCAGTTGTATTCCAGCGGCCACCAGACTTTCCTGAGCGAAGAGTGCAATTCAACTTGCCGAAGTACTCAAAGGAGTGTTCTTCAATGCCATGAGCAGCACCTGTGAAACACTAATGTTTACAATACAGTTTCAGTTGTAGACCATTGGGGTGTACAGCAGAGCAGATTTCATCTCAAAAGATTGCCACAGAATCAAAAGGTTGTTTTATAGTTTATATTCTTTGCACATTTTTTGTACATAATACTATGAAAACATTAACATTTATGAAAATGTTAATGCTATTCGAGTACACCCCAAATCCCCAATTAGATGGGAGTAACCCATTATAAATATGGGTACACATTGATCCGCTAATTTTACTAAAAACACACTTTTTCTTTTATTTCTTGATTTGTAGTTGAACTAGAGTTGGGCAATGAGCACCCATGGATTACACTACTGTCATCCCTACACCCAATTGTCCCAATAAGTATTGATGTAAACAAAGACTTGTACTAATACAGTTTGTAATATGTCAAAATCAGGTTGAGTCCATTATGTAGTTAGTACTGGAAGCTTGTAAATTCACTTTGTACTTCTGACCCGGTTGATTCTTCATTGATCTGCTTCTTCAATCTGGATGGTGGCTGCTAGCAGAACTCTGGTCCTAGTAACATGGACCACTCTACATTCCATCTAGTAATCATTCATAAGTTTACTTTTTCTCTGAGCTTATAAGTTTTCTAGTTGCTTTCAGTTCATACTTTGAAACAATGGATTGGACTTGCTGTTTGTGGGTCCTTGTCTGGGATGGTAACCACAAACTATCATGGTTACCTATGATGATTGACACCAGCGATTGGGAAAGCTAGATAATCATGTTTATTTCTAATGAAGAACAGTAGGGCAATCTATGCTTATGCATCTGCTGACTATCTCAATACAGGTCAGTATTTCACAAACTTGATTGTATATTTACATTCCATGAGTATTATGGTTTTGCTTCTGTTCATCGGTCTTGAGGTCATAATTTCACTTTCATATGTACCTCACTGTATACAGCAGAGTCCTGTTATGCTGGCATCACCCCCAAAAAAGAATCCTTTTCCAATTCCAGTCATAAGTTCAATACATTGTTATGCTGAGAATGTACCTATTATTCGATGAATTGTTATGCGGAGATAAAAGGAAATCTAAACTAAGTTATTCATATTCATGCCACTGGTGTGTGGTGACTGATCCAGTGAGATCCACAATTTATTTCTTCATGGCAGCCTCTTGATTGAAGGGAACGACGATGGCTGATTCATTTCTTCTTGTTTATGGAATAAGCGAACCTGGAGTCTTTAAAATGAGTTATTTTAATCTTAAAATCAACATGGAGCAATTTATGACCTGTTAATCGAGCCATTATTGTATCTGAAACAAGTGGTATGCAGATGCAATATTTAATTACTGTAATAACATAATAGCTCCTTTGAAGCAAAGGAAAATTGATGAAATTTAATTGATTGTGATCCTATGAAAAATAATCCGATTTTGTTCTATATTGGCTTCCACAAAGTCCTCTTAAAATTCCTAGGGAATGATCCATTTCACGAGAAATCTATCTATCTATTATATACTAAGATTATATATTAAGGTCCATTAAACTTCCTATAAAAAGCTATCATATGGTACTCTACTAAATAAAAAAGTTCTAAGAAAAAAGATCTAAACAATTACAATTGATTTTCACTTGTGACCCGCTAATTTAATGGACTAATCTATCATCTCTCCATTTACTGTTTGTCATTCTTTCAAAATGTGCATCTCCAAATATCACTTTCTCAAATTTCAAATTTTTATTCTCATTTGATCTCACATGTCAACCCCCTTTCCTATTAAGGCAAATGAGATGTGGGACCAAGTGATGAAGGAGGCTGACATGTGGGACCAGATGGTAAATAATGGGATCAGATGGCAAATAAGAATAAAAATTTGAGAGAGTGTCATTTGGGCATGTGCATTTTGGAATTTTGGAAGAATGTCAAATAGTAAATTATCTGTTTCCCTCCTCCAATTTGTACTTGCGCTCGTACCTACTCCATCCCCTTTCGACTCTCTCTTCCCATCTCCTCTGCTATTTTCTAACTAACAACTAAATAAATATGTAAAAACATTGATTAAATAACTAACCTCTCCTATTTTCTAGCTAACAACTTAATATGTAAAAAACATTAATTAGTATTTGTTAATTAAGCCTGATTTAAGACCTGGAAACATATGGCATTTGGATCCATATTCTAACACTTTACATGCTATAAACAATCGTGAAATATCATATAACAATTTAACACTTTACATGCTATAAAAGAGTTTTGAAATATCAAAGAACAATTTAATATGTGGATTAAATCATACACTTCCTTGGTCTCAAAATATAAGCATATTTAGAATAAGTATAAGCATATTTAGAATAGTTTTTAAGTTGGACTATTAATAGTAAAAAGTAAAAAAAGTTCAAACAGATAAAAATGATATTAAACACAATGTAACTAACAACTTATTTTTAAAAGTATTATTAGTCAAAATAGCAAAAACCTAAAAGATAGAGTGAGTATTCATTTATAATCATACGTATCTACAAATAGCTTAAAAAATAAGCAATGCCAATAAAGAATAATTTTGAAGAAATACTACCTTCTATCGCATTTGAATTTTTAACGTATATTTGACCATTTGGTTATATTAAAAAATAAATAATATTTTTTGTGGTTTGATTTATCATTAAAGTTAATTTAAACCTGATCTACTTGTTAACATGTTAAAAAAAATTAAAATTGACGAATAATCAAACTTGTATAATTAAAAAACACTCTAAGATACATATGCCTAGCAAGCAAAGTTAACATATGAGGACTAACTTTGTCCGTTCTCTTCTTTTTTGAGTCTTAAAGTTCGTGTTATGGTTTTGCTTCGGCGTACCACCACCAACATTAGTTATAAATTTTTGTGGACCAATTACCTATAGAATTTGAACAAAAATTCTCTCTCCGTCTATAATAACTGGTAGTTTAAAGTTTTCTCTAAATTTTGATTATTAATTACCCTTAAATTGTTAGGCTAAAGCCAAATACTTTTTTTTAAAAAAAAGATAACTGGCTAAAGTTCGAAAGTATCCGTCAGTTATAACGAAACGAAGGAAGTAACAATTTGTTCATATGTTTCTTTTCCTATTCCACTCTTCTTCCAAAAACCTAATTTCAAACTTGGAAAGCCATAAACCTTTTCGTTTTCAACTATTTCAAGGTAAATACAAATGCTTTCTTGGCGGGGTCAACGGTCAACTTTGTACGCGACACACAACAACAACAACGCAAGTACAGTAGAGTAGGCAGGCTATTGCTGTGGAGCGAAAGAAACGAGCCTTCCTTCCACCATTCTTCTCACCTTCTCCGATCTCTCCTCCTCCATGGGGACGGCGGAGGCGGAGGGCGCCGGCGCGGAGGACATCGAGGCGCTCGTCCGCCGCCTGAGGCTGTACCAGCCGCCTCCCTCCCCGTACGTCGACGTCGGCGGCGCCGAGTTGTTCCGGCCGCGGAGGGCCGCCGTGCTGGTCTGCCTCTTCCGTGGCGGAGGCGACGGCGAGCTCCGCGTCATCCTCACCAAGCGCTCCTCCTCTCTCTCCACCCACTCCGGTGAGCTCTCTTCCTCCCTTCCTCGCAGCGCCTTCGCGTGGTGTGGTGTGGGGTCCGTTGGGAGATCGGGGCCGAGTGCGATCGATCGGATTCTTGGGGGTAGGTTCGGAGATTTGTCGGCAGCGGGCTGGCCATTGCGGTCCATGCGAGCGGTAGGTTGGGGAATTTAGGGGGCCATTTCCTAGTCTTCTTCCATCGGTCCCCAAGGGGAATTGGCCGCTAGTTCTCGGCATTTTTTGCTGAGGTCAATGAAGCAAATTTGGTTGTTTCTGAGAGCATAGAGGAGCAAAAGTTCGTGATTTTACGAGTGTTTTGGAGGATCTTGTTCAGGTAATTTCAGGTGGTGTTGCCATGGTGTAATTTATACGCCCAAATCTTAGTGGCATATATGCAATTTTCTCTTGTTTCTAATGTCATGTCTAGTGTCTATAGTTTCCATCAAATTATTGTGTCAGATTGAAATAAAAACATCTTTCATGCCCTTTTGTTATGATGACTGGTATAATTACCTGGATTTGATGTAATTGATCATTTTATAGTTCAGAAAGATGAATATATGATAGGGAAATTACTTTCTACCATGTGGGTGATTCATTCATGAAGTTAGTCTACAAATGATCCGTGTAGTTGTTTCTCTCTTGTCCAGTTCAAAATTATTAGCCAACTCGAGCAACTGGCTTTTGTGGAATGTTTTGAATAAACAATTTGTGCAGATGGTTGGAATTCAGTTCCTGTTGGTTTGGTGATAGGAACGTCATAATAGCATTCACTAACTTTGATGTCTATTTGAGACAAACAAGTAGGGTCCATCAGAATTTACAAATTTTAAGCAACTTGGCCTCACCTCAGGAATTGTTTGAGCAACTTGGGATTTGGTTCTGAAATAAAACAATCTTACTTTGTACATTACTTTTGAGTTGAGCCAACCAAACCTGCTCATATATTTTCTTGTTATAGATTTTGAGTTTGGGACTTGAGGTCACAAATGGTCCCAATCTAGGTTTGGCTTACACAAGAGTTAAATTGAGCGTGCTTCTCGCTCTACTAGAGAGCTGACTTCAGGTGAGCTGATCCAAATGTAGCCTGCCCTGGCTCATTTTTACCTAAACTTCAAGTATACCCAGAAGTGTTGATGAAAACATGATTGAGCTCATAGATGCCTAATGCTGCTTCTATGCTTTTTTTAACTAAGTTTCTTGCCTAAATTCGAGATTGTCAGGGGAGGTTGCATTGCCAGGAGGAAAAGCTGAGGAAGGTGATGCTGATGATGCAGCAACAGCACTGAGAGAGGCAAAGGAGGAGATTGGGCTTGATCCTGCTCTGGTCACTGTTGTTGCCTCTTTAGAGCATTTCTTGTCAAAGGTGCAATGACTTTCGGTCTTTGTTTACATCAATACTAAATTTTTTTCTGACATCAGAGAAAACTATGTTGCAATACATCAATGGAGAATTTCATTAAAAAAAACATCAATGGAGAAAAGGGGAACCTTTTCTCCTTTTTTTTCCAGGTGTTACAAATACAAATGAGTAAATTTCATAAAACTCTAGGTTTTGGGGCACCCGTAACCCAAATCCCCAGGTACTACAATTTGTTTTGAATATACCTAGGTATTGGGGCAAAATGTTTCAAGCAGTCCCATGTTTAAGATTATATCATCGTCTTTCGCTAATATATTTATGCATAATAATTATAGAAAATAATATGATATATTTCTAAGAATATATGCATGTTAGCCTCATTTTAAGGAGCATCAGTTATTGGTAATACGATTGTTTGTACGTATAAGTAGCCACTTAGTGTCATTCTTAGCGGGGTTGTGTTGTGTTTTTCAATCGTGCAACACGAGAGTGAGGAAGAAGATAAGTACACGGGAGGGAGGTATATTTTGTGCATACTAATGTGAATATAGTCTAAAAATATCATATAAATAATACTGGAATGATGAGTATTTGGCGTAACTATGGGGTTTCTTGAAACATTTTGCCCCAAAACCTAGGTTTCTTTGAAACAAATAGTATACCTGAGGTTTTGTGTTACGATCTCCTAAAACCTAGGGTTTCGTGAAATTTACTCAATACAAATCTTTACACATTATTGCAGCATCTTCTGGTGGTTGCTCCTATTGTTGGCATCCTCTCAGATATAGAAGCATTTAAGCCTGTTCTTAATGTTGGTGAGGTAGATGACATTTTTGATGTACCACTGGAGATGTTCCTCAAGGTCAGTATATTTATCTTCGCACCATATTAATTATAAGGGTTCACATGGTGTCCGTTATATGAGAGTGATAAATTTTACATGGATGCATGTTTATGTTATTTGCAGTTACTGTGCAAAATACCAATTCACTGTTGAAAATGTCCAAAGCTTAACTGCAAAAGTTACCATACTGCAGTGACTTACTTTAGAATATGCCCTGCTATGTACATTGATGTGCTGCATTACTTTGGAAATTTACCAGCATTGCATGGGTTAATACAGTAAAATAACTATTATGTGCAAATAATGGCAAGAGGATCTGCTTCATTTTTTTTGTTTGGACATAGTGACATCCATCCATTTTGGAACAATGCAGGATGAAAACAGGACATCTGAGGAGCGCGAAAAGATGGGGCAGACATTCACAATTCATTACTTCAATTATGAGAAAGAGAACCAGAAGTACTTAATCTGGGGTCTGACTGCACGCATCTTAATTCATGCTGCTTCAGTTGTATACCAGCGCCCACCAGACTTTCCCGAGCGAAGAGTACAGTTCAACTTACCAAAGTTCTGAAGGGGCCGTTGGCAGTGCCATGGATCAGCATATACTAAATACTGTTTACTTATTATGGAGACTCAATTATACCAATTGAAGCGACTGCCGAAAAAAAATATCAAAAAAGGTTGCTGTAGAATATATTTAGTATTCTTTGCACCATTCTTTACACAACACGGTGATGTTAACGTTCGTTACAATGTTGATGCTGAGTTATCTGAGTGACCCCATTTCGTCCTGTTGATGTCACCAAACAGTTGCATTAATGCAGCTGGGTTTTATGTGTAGTATAAATCACACTGGTGTGTTGAGTGCGGTGTTCAGTCATTCAATTAGAATCAGAAATCTGTGAACACCTACCATATTGCTGATCATGTTGATGCTCAATTGGTCCATTGCTTCTCAAACCTGTTTTTTCTGCATTTGCTATCCTTTTGTTAACCTTTTCCGTTTACTTTTGCTTACTACAATCAGATCATGGTGTTGCTTTCTCATGTTTCCATCGCACTAATTCTCTTGATGTGTCACAAATGGGAGATCCAACATACCCAGATGAAATCTTTTGCAGGTGACTAGTTTGGATTGGGCAACTCAACCTGAGATAAAACAAAAGAAATGCAAAAGAAAGGAAGAAATCGTAGACAATGGATTGCTAGTGCTTCTCCGAGTATGTATGCAGATACTATAATAGCATTGCTAAACAATTCTTTTTTCACCTTCTTTCTCAGTTACACACTTCACATCAGAGTGTTGCTTTGCTTAGTTTTCTTTTGGCTTTTTAGCAATCGTGTCGTCCTGTGGTTAGGCACTGTACTGCAGGATTTCCATCGGCTTTCTGAAAAACCTAACGAGTAGTGGGAGCTTTTTGGTAATATAACTTTAGAACAGATTTATGGAGCCCACACAACACAAGCATGCCTCTTGTAAATCTTTGGGTTAATCATGGGGGGCCTCCATGAATGTCATTTCCATGGACTCCATCATCCACAAAAATCAAATCATGCACGGCCATTCCTTATCTGCGCTTCGATTGTTGACGACAGCGCTAGCAGGGCTCTGTCGTAGTTTCTCTTGAACGACATGTTTGGGGAAACTTTGGTGAGTTTCGGAATGAGATTTATATCTTTTGAGTTTTTCTGACAATAAGATCTCATTTTGAATGGAATTATTGTAAAGAATATGGGTAGCAGGTACTCACATGTCCTACATATCCGACTAAAGATAGAAGATGGGTCAGTTCATATATTATGTAATAGTGTCGATCGCAATGTTGTCTTGTGTTCTATGGTAGGGTCTAAAGTCACAATTAAGTACTATCATGTAATAGATTAGAACATTGATATCGTGTCTGGCTAGGTTCTTTTTTAACCATGCTTCCCAACCTATATAAGGTGGGTACGAAGCCTTCCAAGGGCATAATGAGATAACCACAATCAGATCATCATATCAATATACACCTGGCGGATACAATCCTCAAATAAGAGTAGAGTATTACCTCTCATCGAGATGGTCTGAACCTGTCTAAACCTTTCTCTTTCGCATCCATTCAATTTTAGGTCTCGTGCGCTACACCCTTTTATTATTGTCGATTTCCAGAATCGATAGTTGGTGTGTCGTAGGGGTTGCGCCGAGTTTCCCGTCGACGAGTCCAATGAACCAATCTCTGACATCGTCAGATTCGTCTTTGCCCCAAGTCTCCCGAACACCGCGAAGACTTGTGCCAAGCTCGTTCTATCTGTCTTAGATTCAATCTAGCCGAGGAGATCAATCTCAGCGAGTTCGATGATTTAATCTTCGACACCACCGGGTTTTTCCCTTCCAACTTATTGTTGTTTATTAGATTGATTTCTTAATCTCATATTACTCTTGTTTTTTTGCTGTTCGCATATAATTGATGCCGGTCATGGACTTTTGGCGTCGCTATGCGATCAATTGGCACGAGTCTACTCTATCGTCGTCGTTGTTGATGGCAACATCGTCTTCATCGTCGGCCGCCTCCGTCGCTGCCGACTAGTTTCTTCACCTTCATGGTTGGTGGATTCCACCGCCGTTGCTGATGGTGACATCGTCTTCATCATCGACTGCCTCTGTCGTCGCCGACTGGTTTTTTCGCCTTCACAGTTGATGGATTCCGTCCCGTTGTAGATAGAACATCGTCTTCACCATCGGCTGCCTTCGCTACCGCCGACTGATGTTGTCGCTTTCATGGCTACGCGTGTTCGCACATTGTTGGACGAAATTGTCTTCATCGCCGGCTTGCCTTCGTCGTTGTCGACTGGTGCCTTCGCCTTCATGGCTGGCCTATTCCGCCGCCACTGCTGGGCGTCATCGTCTTCACTATCGTCCACGGTTGGTGTCTTGCTATTGATGCATGACCTTCTCCCTACATCGGCTACCTCTGCCTCCTCTACTTCACCAACTTCGCTACAACACCAACCTCGACATCTCTGAGAGCCTTGACACCTTGGCATACGCCACTAGATATGACGCTAATCTACTACAACAAGTGGTGTTTCAATTGTCAAGCTTTCTACTCGGGCATCCTCAATGCGTATCTTCACTCAACCGATGGCTATTAGATGACAAGAAGCTATAGTTTTTGACTCCATGTCCAGTTGTTTCCCAACTAACCATAGAGTCAGGGGCTACACAAACACAAGATTGAAATTCGACAGGAGTTTCTTCTTTGTGACCCGATTTTGAATTAGTTGGAGGATTCAACAATCAACCAGATCATGTTTGGGCTTCAAGACGCTACCATAGTCTACTCCAACCTTTTCAAATGTCAAGTTCGATATCTAAATTGCAGGTCTAGTGAGGTTGGAGTCATCAACCAATCAACTCAGATTCAATGAGTTGGACAACATCATCAACATCTACTTTCCACCACATGAAGCATCTCCTGCTATAACACCAAGTTATATTGTCATTGTCGCAAATCAAAAGATGTTGCATCAATCTTCGTCATGTGAATGCTAACATCAAGACAACTACTCTAGCTTAGACATCTCAATGATTCGACGGACAATTATCACTCACATCATTAGCGGATCTTTTGCTGCTGGCATTACCTTCATCTCTGGCCAACTATTATGAACCAGGTTCTTTGCTTCAGGAGTATGGGCTTCGTCAACACTAAAATCTAACTGGATCATAACATCGTCATCTTCATCTACATCCTCCATACCTCTTCGGCCTAGCCTATTCTGTCGCCGTTGATAAGTAACTTTATCTTCATGTCGACCGCTTTTGTTGCCGCTGATCGTCATCACCAATGGTCACGTCATTGTCGGTTGGTTCTTCGCCTCCACAGTTGGTGGACTTCGCTGTCACCACTAATGGGCAACTTCGTCTTCATCGTCAATGTCTCTGTCACCTCTGATGGGTGATTTCATTTCTACTATCGGCTGCCTCTCCTACGCAAGCACCGATTTCTCCATCGCCATTAACTGGTGATCTTGCCTCCATGCCGACCAGATCAGCCTCCACCAACTGGCAACTATGACTACAACAGAAGGACAAGCGATATGCTCAGGAGGCTCATCAGCTCAGGCGCGAGGATCACATCTTCATTCCTAACTTGTTCAAGATACGTGCAACAGGAATTCATGACCATGGCCTTCTCTCCTACTCTCAAGTTCTAGATCAATCATTATTTCCCACGAGTACCATCAGTTGAGTACTTGCGCCACTCAGGATTCAATTATCATATTTACTTTGGTACACCCCATGAGGGATAACCACTCGAATCAAAAGCCACTCAGATGAGATGCACTCGGTCTACATCACCCGGGATATTTGTCACTCGGGAACAGACACGCATAATCTTTTTAAGGGTATCGGTGAGCATATTTTGGGCCTAAACCCAACATGTCCGCACCCTATATTTTCAGGTGTGGTTCACTACGTATTTTTTAGGGACTTAAGCAAGTTTGTTTTTATAATGTGTGCGTAGAAGAAACCCAATACATATAAAATCCTTTGTTCACTGCTATATGACCTTTTATTTAAGATTGTTAATGCGATGTGATTTAACAGGAAGTGACAAATAATATGCTTTAATTGCTTATAACCTGGATTTTTATATAAAAGTGGGGCATTGTTTGGCTTATTATAATGTAGTCGGCTTAATGCTATAATATTGCATTTATATAGTCACATATATGTGCATTTGTTCTTTAGACCTACATCATTTGCTTAGAGCTATATATGACATTTTGGTCATTTAATTGGCGGTTTGTAAATCCATTTTGATTATTATTAACTCGGATTTGATACCAAATATGCTGTAATTTTTTATAAAGCCACTTGGCTGGTTGAATTATTTTACTCGCTACATAAAGACTTTTTATTAAAGCATTTGCTATGCAATTTTTAAAGGTGACCAATAGCATACTTTCAAGTCTTTTATAAACTCACTTTTTTATAAGAGTTGGGTGCTATTTGGTATCATTTTCAAAGACGCGATTGGCCTAGTGCTATACACATTCCATACATGGTTGGCCTAGCGCTACGTGATTCTTTTTTATAAAATCACGGTCGGCCTTGAGCTATGTGCATTATAATTTTAAGATGTGGTTGCCCTAGGGCTACATGCATTATATTCTTAAGCCGCGGTTGACCCAAAGCTATGCACATGATATTTTATGCAATTGGTATATCATTGGGTCATGTTACTCGAGGATTCACACTGCATATGCTATAAATTAATGTTAAGCCACTTGGTTGGCTAAAATTTTAGTTCTTGACTATATGTTTAGTTCTTTCCCAACTAAGCATATAGTTGGGGGCTACACCCTATTAGGTGCATCTATTCGATGCACCTATTTATTATCTATTCGATGCACCTATCTATTTAATCTATTTGACGAGCCCTCCCCAGCCTCTTTGCAAGATATCAAAATGAGTACTCAAAAAGTAAGCACTCAGAATGCCTTCGCTGGGAAGGTTGAAGTATTCAGTATTGGTTATGAACCACGGAGAAGACCGCCACTCAACTGCGAAGGTCTCGAGGGCTCCTATGGAGAATATGGGTACCGGGTACCCACATGTCCTACATATCCGACTATAGATAAGAGGTAAGTTGAATCTATGTATTATGTAATAGAGTAAGACTTGGTCGTAAAGTTGTCTTGTGTTCTATGGCAGGGTCAGAGTCTCGATTAAGTACTACCATGTAATAGATTAGAAAACTGATGTCGTGTCTGGCTAGATTTTTCTCTTTGTAATCCTGCTTCCCACCCTATATAAGGTGCGCACGGAGCCCTCCAAGGGCATAACAAGATAACCATAATCAGATTCCTAGATAAATATACACCCGACGGATACAATTCTAAAACAAAAGTAGGGTATCACCTCTCATCGAAAGAGCCTGAACCGGTCTAAACCCTTGTCTTTTGCATCCATCCACTTTTAGTTCTCATGCACTATCCATTTTATTATTGCCGATTTTCAGAATCGATAATTATAAAGGATTATGGTAATCTTATTTGGTGTAACTATCCTTTGGCAATTGGCATGTTGGTGTTTGGTCAGTTGATTAGCCCTTATTATGTGCTCTAGAATATATAAGATTAAATTTGACATGAAAAAATTTTTAAAACTATATTTTATTAAGAAATTTTAGGTTTTTTTATAATAGGTAGTTTAGAGTTTCAACCTTTGTTTGAAATAGCTAATAATTGTATTCCAAATACCTCCTTGCCTACTATTTCGTGTGCTTTTCTATTATTCCTTGGTGCAGTTGTAAAATCGGCATAATTCCCTCTTCGCATATGGTTACCAATGCTATGTATCATCTTACAAAATAAACGCATCAGAACAACCACAAATTTTGGACCGTAGAGGGTGTTGAATCAAGAAGCCTTCTTTGCAAAACCGAGAAGCAAAGATGGACAGGATGTAAAAACTCCTTGGAATCTTCTCTTAATATAATGATACACAAGCCTTTTGCATATCCTCCAAAAAAGAAGCAAAGATGGACAAATGGACTGGTACTGATTTCACAATAACATCACTTGGAAACTCCTAATTACAACTAGGAAGGAAGCCCACGTGATGCGTGGGCATCTTATTTATTTTTTATAAAAAGAATGCTAAAATAAATTCCATGTTACCATATCACTATAAGGATTGTAGATTACCTTAAATCAGAACACAAGGAAGAAATATCTATGCAGTGAAAATAGACTATAGACTATCCTTAATGATAATTGATAAGAATGTCTCCTTTATTGATAAGAATCTCTCCCACATTCAAACAAAGGCCAGTTTTTACCGGTTATATATAAACTTGTCTATCACTACAACTTATTATTATTTTCTTGAAAGCTGGTTGTCTCTTTAAAAAATGAAATTGTATCTATACGATCAAAATAAACCTAACACATCATCAATACAATAATAAAATTCATCCCACTTCATACCTTATGTCCAAATCTATGTGTAAATATTTTCAAAAATACTGCATCAATTAATTGGATAACAACGTTAAACTTAGACACGAATGCCCTTCTAATGGGCAAAGCCAACATTAGCCGCCAAGGCTTTGTTCTCTAATGACATGGTCACATATCTATATAGTCGTCCCTCAAGATCTACGCGTGAAGCATAATATTAATGCGTAGTTCACTATTTCAACATACTTATTCACAATTGCATCAGTAAATAGGCCAATTAAGCTCTATTGCCAACAGTGCCCAATCAAGATGGCCACCTCAACTCAGCTATATGCATACCCCTGCAATACTTACGACAGCTTGCAAGTTCTGTTCTATTGTTCATGCTTGAATCCTTCAGGTAGACACGGAGAGAAGATGGAGATGATGAAAATTGTTTTTTAAAAATATTATGAGTCGATTTGTGGTATATGTAGACACAATTTGTTGTTTATAGTGTTAATTGCTTCTACTTTTTCTTTTTTGAAAATAAGTGGGTTTGATCACTCGACACTACCTAAAAAAATTATAGCTAAAGAGGCATTGCCACTATAATTAGAGCACCATCATCACTGTTTATATTTTGACAAAGATTTATACTCTAATGGCTGGTTTGTTTTCAATACCTGTTGTTCATATTACATGAGATATCTTTACTATTTTGAAGAATGTATTTCTTTTTACAAACTTAACTGATTCATTGGAGTAGACTTACACTCATGCTCTAATGGGGTAACAATGATCATTAATTATGTAAAATTCATATCAACTATAAGAAAATATGACATGATTATTTTAATATGTATCACTGTATTGTTCATTGTCAATCTCACGCAAATTAAATTTAAACAAAACCTAAATGAAAAGCTCAACCAAATTTTCTTGTGTTCATTTTTACATATATATATATATAATGTTTGTCGAGTGAAATTTGATGCCATAAAATATAATTAGTTTTTTTAAAAAATATTATGATATTAATTATTATATATCGACGCCATGCGTCATGATGAATTTAACACTATAATACAACCATCATAAGAGTCACTAATGATACATTTAATTAAAGGAATACAATGGGATATCATAAATCTAGTTTAGTTGTGTATGTTTTGAGGTAATATATGATGACATAATTTCTATCTTTTTATAATTATTTGGATAACATGTAATGGGCTAGAACATGGTCGCACGTGCTTTTTTTTAATCAAAATATAGTGGTTACATGAGTTTTTTTAAAGAAAGATGGCACTTTATCAAATCATGTTCTTCCTTAAAAAAATTCAAATAGCCTTGGTGGTACCGAGAACCATGTGGAAATAGAATATTTGGTCGAGCGACAATCCTTCATCAGCAGTCAATGTAGGTTTTGATATTTCTTCTACGTATCATATATCTAATTTAGCTAAGCTTGTTTTGTGGGTAATATACGATGAAACATTATATGTTGTCAAATTTATTCATACTTCTCTTTTTAAAAATATTTGTTGGTGTTGACTATTACTATTCCAACTTTTAGCACTTTATATTAGCTGTGTATGTATATGTGGTATGATGATATAATCTATGTTCATTTTATAAATAATATGTAAAGAGCTAAAATGTGAACCTACGTGTCATTTTTTAAATCAAACCGTAGTACTCCCTCCATCTCAAATTGATCATCTTTTATGCATCAAGACCAAGGATAAATTAAACTGCATCGATCAAGGCGTCATAAACAATATGCACATATTCTTCCACAATACATTATATCGATTAAAACACAATGCATAATTA
This sequence comes from Oryza australiensis, assembly GCA_019925245.2. Lineage (NCBI taxonomy): Eukaryota > Viridiplantae > Streptophyta > Magnoliopsida > Poales > Poaceae > Oryza > Oryza australiensis. Next base: position 5,117,613 of record JAIFGZ020000436.1, read on the forward strand.
CATCCTTAGCATGATGTTGCATTAATTGTGTTCCGATAAAATTCGTGTCCATGCATTTATATGAAGAAATTTTGATTTTGATGATCAATTTGAATTTGGGAAGGATAGAGTAGTTGATATGATTTTTAAGGAAAAATCGACACTTTATTCAATCACATATCCAGATTAATTACAATCTTCCTTTAAAAAATCTAATAGCTTGCAACATGAAAACAATATTTGTTTGAGCAATAATCCTTCGGAAACATATTTGTTTAATATTTTTCCTTGTATTGTTATAGATCTAATTTAACTATTGATGTTGGGTAACGTACGATGGAATAATCTACGTTTTTAAATTAATTTGGAGACTAATTGTAAGACTATTTGCATGAGAATCCTTGAAATATATTGAGTTAATATGGGTTTTGATTTTTTTTCTTCCTTGTATTATAGATCTAATTTAGTTATTGATGTTGGGTAATATATGCTGAAATAATCTATGTTTTTAAATTTATTTAGAGACTAATATTGTAAGAGTACTATTTGGATGAGCCAGGAAAAATGATAGAATTTGGTTCATGTGACATTTTTTAATTAAAATATAGTTAACGTGAGGATTTTAGGGGTGAAGGATTAATTGTTTTTTCCCAATCGTATATGTACATAGTTTTCCTTTGGTGATCTTTTCCGTACGTACATAACACGGAGATTTTCTTTTTGGGTTTTTCTCTGGTGAATAGTTACGTATTTTTCTCTCGTGTACAAACGGGTGATTAGGTGGGCAACTTTTTGATAGATGTAACCCAACAGTTTAAAATAATGGGTTCATCGTATTAAAATGAAAATTAGGTTAGATGTTTTTGCTTTTTCTCAAAATTTCTTAGATTTTTTATTTTTTAAACGTCAGAGTGTAGAAAGTTAATGGATTTTTTAAAGTATATAATAGATTTATTTATCGGTATAGGAACTCAAACTCCTCATTTCATAACTGCACAAAAACACTTTTCTCTTAGTCCGAAGACATTTTTTTGTTCATGCACTAATGGAGGTAATGGATTACACAAAACATGCCACTGAATGTGACCTGAGACAGAAATTCCCACGGAAGGAAACTTCCAAACCCTTATGCTTTATTCCTTTTGAGCTTTAGCAACACCACTCTGCAACTTTGTTGATGTTCAGAGTTTCAGACAGACAGACAGGGATGTGCACCTGTGAAGGAAAACGACGGAAGCACTAGAACAGAAGCTAGCGGATATTTGGTTAGGAGGTGTTTGGTTAGAAAATTTGGTTAGGAGGTGTCAGAGTATTAAATATAAACTATTTATAAAACTTATTTATAATCAGTGACTAATTCGTGAAACGAATCTAACGAGGCTAATTATGTTATGATTTGACGATGTGATACTACAGTAAACATTTGCTAGTCATGAATTAATTAGTCTTAATAGATTCGTCTCGCGAATTAGCCATCAATTCTGCAATAATTTTTATAATTAGTTTATGTTTAATTCTTAAAATTGATATCAAATATATATTTGATGTGATATGAACTGAATTTTTATTTAGCCCTTTCATCCAAACAAACTTCTAAAAACATTATCTGAATATCAGTAGTAGTGGAGTGTGTGCTTGTTTTCTCCAAAGGCCACTTTGGTCAGGCAGGCGTGCCCCTGCAGTCCCATCGTCTCTGCATTTTTTGGCTGTCCATTTCTTCAGTCTCCCAGCTGCTTGCCATGCCACTCTGCTCCTCTGAAAAGATGGCGAATTGGCAATGCGCATCCATGGATAGAAAGATTGCCTTTTGGTTTCAAGTTTTTAATTTCGACAACAGTGGGGCTGAAATATATAGATAATGTTTGATTGATAATAAGTTCGAACTGAAAAAACTTTGTGAACTTTCTGAAATAGATTTTGCAGTCTTTTCGGTGGTAAAAATTTTCTTGAAACATTTGTGCTAACTTTCTGTGAATTTTCTGTTAACTAATAAGCCCGTGTGTACCCATGGACATTGATTCATAGGCTTAAGTCCCATATAATTAGGAATAGGCTCAGATTGTTTTTAGAGAGATGGTGATTACGCTCATGGAAGGGGGTTGTACAGGGCACGCTCAGTGGGGTGGAGAGGAGAGTGGATGGGCGAGACTCTGCTTTTTCGTATTTTCAGTTGACTTAATCATTAAAACCTTGAAGTTTAAGACATGTAAAAACTGAAAATCCTTGAAATATCAGCAAGTAACAAGCCGACCATTCTGGTTGTGACCCTGTCATATATCCTGTCAGAAAGAACCCTTGATATAGTAGGCTATCCGAAGAGTCTCCTGTCTACTACTAGTACCAACAGCATGGACCCACATGTAATTCAGACAGACACTTGGACAAGTTTGTGGTTAACTGGTTACTGTGTTATGGTGTGCTGCAGCCGTTGAATTTAGTTAGTTACAGAAGTGAAAACAAAATTCACTGATCCTGATCCTGCTCCCTCATATAACCTATCCAAGCAGAGGGTAATTGTCTGGATCAGTCAGTGACAAAGGACTTAAAGACAGTAAAAACGTTTTCTCTGAAATCTATGGAGGAATATTTGGAGCTTAGCATTTTATAAAGGTTTTCTTCAGGACCATTGACACCAAATGTACATGCTACTGTAGATGCAGTCATGCACTACACAGTTGTGTGGCTATGGTCCAGACTCCAGACTGTGTCCACAATTTGCATATCCTGATAGATGCAAAGCCCAACAGTAATCCCAACAACAAATCACCTAACCTTTTTGGATCTAAACCCTGCAGGCTAGCAGAAAGGTAAGGGAAGAAGGAAAAAAGAGCCATCACAGCTTCTGTACAGCCTCTTGTCTGTTGCTGTCACTTGATCTCCACCACAGCTGAATGCACCCAACTTAGGAGAGCAAAAGGCTGCAACCTAAGCCTGCAATTGAATGGAGTACTGAATGACCAAAAATTACAGCAGTGATTTCATATGTATCAGCACTGAAAGATAATGTTCAAGCATATCAGAGAAGTGAAAATCAGGGTTCCATCACCGACTACTTAGGACATTCTTGTCACTAATCCCCGAGCAGAGCCCCCCGTGTGCTGTGCTCAAAGCATGGCCCCCAGAATGCGACTGCTCAGAGCATATCCATCCGCGGGCGTGGCCTCCTGAGGACGGTGCTCAGGGTACATCTGGCCCCTGAGCGCGGCTCCATGCGGACGATGCTCGGGGCACATCTGGGCTCTGGGCGCGCCCTCCTATGGGCGGTGCTCAGGGCACCTCTCTCTTCGGGCGCCCCCTCCTCCCACGGGATGAGCTCGGGACATATCTCTCCCGTGCTCTGCCCCTGAGAGCTTGGGGACACGAGGAACACAAGAGTATACAAGATCAACATCTTCACGAGATCTACACGATCTACATCTTTAAGGTGTTGAAGATGCAACTAGCGACGTCAAAAATCTTCTCTAAGCAATGTCCATCATGAACTCCTTCGTCGTCGACATTTTCGAGAAGCTCGTTCAAACCAACGAAATAACCTATGATTTGGAATGGGAGCGGTCATAGATGCTTCGGGCAAGGTTGCCGCCCAGGAACAAGGCACAGGCTTCTTAAGGGCCCGAACTGAGGCCTAAACACGCCCTTTGCCCCGAGCTCTCCTCAGAAAGCTCTGTCCTACTTATCAGCATTGGTGGGCCAGGAGGACCGACAACTGCTAATACCCTACATAAACCACAGGGTAGAGAAACTCGGTGTACAGCTCACCCGCATGCCGAGAGTCATGGCACTGCATGAAGCTCTTTGCATGTCCACGTCAACCGACGACTTTAGAAGGGGCGGCACGTGGCACACCCTCATCTTTCGTTGCCACCCACCTCAGGACTCTACAGAGTAGTCGCATTCGGCCGGCTTGCTTGGAGGGACATCAATAAGACTAAGCATACCTAATTCAGTGAAGTGGGTCCTACTCCTACACGTATGAAGCTATAAAAGAAGGTCCATGTCACCGGAATGAGGGAAATTGGGAACAGTTAGGACTCTCTCCAGTGCCCTGAGCATAGTGTAATCTTCACATACATCCATAGTCCACAAACAGAAATAGGGTGTTACATATCCGTGCGGTCTGAACCTATATAAACACTTGTGTTCATCGATCTCACTGGGGACCCATACTCACCTCCTCTCCCGGCCGAATCTTCAAAGAGAAAGCTCACGGTTCCCCGCTCGAGAAGTTCTGTACTCCGATAAGGTATACAACCATAAATGCTTATGCTCCCTCCACATCAAATTATCTATGTTATAAGTCAAACATTTTAATCTTTGATCATGAATTATTATACACTCGTATAGTTTAACATAATGAGATTTATACTTTTGAATTCATCATGAAAAATGTTTTTACAATACATAATTAACATGTTAAACTAAAACTGCGAATAATTTGAAAGGGAGTGAGGAAGTAATTACTACCCAATAGTTTGTTCAATCCAAGCCAAATCAATCAATCTGATACCTGTGTCTGTGTGATAGTAAGTGATAACTGAGCATGTAAAATTGAAAAAAGCTGCTCAACAAGTTCAGGTACAATAAGAGGCACCTTTTTCACTTTTCAGGGTCTGAAATGAGCACAGAATAATGCAGATGGTCCAGAGTCAAAGTGTTAGCACCATTTGATACTTTAGACAATCTGGTAGTATTACATTAACCCAAGACAATACTTTTTTTTGCGGGGAACCCATGACAATACTAGAATGAGCTATACATAGAGGATGTTTACTTAAGTAGTTCTAGCTTGCTGCTTGCATGCTTGAGGCTTCAAGCCTTCAAGCTTAATGCTGGGTACTTGAGTACATTAATTACTACTAATTGTTAATGTGATTATGCTAATTAATTTTTGAAGCGAGTGATTATGCTAATTGCTAATTAAGTGAGGTACTACTGTTCAGTGTTCATCAGTGCTGGCTTGTGTGATCAAACGAGGAGAGGTTTCTCCTCCATGGCCTTCTCCTTGCTCTCCGGCCTGACCTCCAGCAGAAGCTTCACGACGGACCTCATCGACGGGCGGTTGATCGGGAGGCTGGACGCGCAGAGCAGCGCGACGTTGAGCGCCCTCCGCGTCTCGTCGCTGGGCGCGCCGGCGAGCCTCGGGTCGAGCACGGAGTCGACGCCGTTGCGTTCGATGCCGCCGCACACCCACCTGACAAGGTCCTTCTCCCCGAGCTCCGGCCCCGCCGGCATCTTGCCGGTGAGGAGCTCCAGCATCACCACGCCGAAGCTGTACACGTCGCTCTTCTCCGTGATACGCAGCGTGTACGAGTACTCTGCGAACACAAGAAATCAAGAATCGTCAGCTCATCGGCGGCGCCATGGCGATCGAGGTGTGCAATAATGCAGTGGAACTCACCGGGGGCAATGTAGCCGCAGGAGCCGGCAATGGCGGACACGGTGGTGGCCGGCGCGGTGGAGACGGCCCTGGCGACGCCGAAGTCGGCGACCTTGGCGCGGAGGTCGGCGTCGAGGAGGATGTTGTTGGACTTGACGTCGCGGTGCACGATCGGCGGCGCGCAGTCGTGGTGGAGGTAGGAGAGCCCCTCGGCGGCGTCGACCATGATGCGGTGCCGCGCCGGCCAGTCGAGAAGGCCGCCCTTGCCGCCGTGGAGGAGGTCGCCGAGGCTACCGTTGGCCATGTACTCGTAGACGAGCAGCTGCCGGTCGCCGCTGCGGAGGCTGCACCAGAGCTTGACGATGTTCTTGTGCCGTATCCTGCCCAGCGTCGCCACCTCCGCCTCGAACGTGTCCTTGCCGCAGCCACCGCCGCCGGCGGCTTCCACGGCCGCCGCCTTCTTCGCGGCGCCGCCGTTAGCCCAGAGCTTCTTGACGGCGACGACGGCACCATCGTCGCCGCCGCGGGCGCCGTGCCCGAGGACGGCCTTGTACACCTTGCCCGCCGCGCCTGTCCCGATCACGTTGTCCTCGTCGTCGAGGCAGCTCAGGATGTCCTCCTCGTCGAACTCCGCCTTGTGGAACGACGTGACCACCCACCTCGACTTGTCGCCGGCGGCGTCCTCCGTGCTCCACTTCCTCCTGTACTTGTGGACGAACCACGCGACTCCGAGCAGCAGGATGACGCCGGCGACGGTGACGATGGAGGCGGTGACGCTCCCGACAAGGCCGCGGCGGCCGGCGCGGGCTCTGCGGCCGCTCGGGCACGAACCTCCAGTGCACAGCCCTGGATTGCCGAGGAAACTGTCCTTGTACATTTCGCCGGCGAACAGAGGAGGCAGAGCGCCGGCGAGCCTGTTGTTCGACAGGTTGAACAGGCTCAGCTTAAGGTTCTCGAGTTGCACCGGCACGTCGCCGGTGAGCTCGTTGTTCGACAGGTCGAGCGAGTTGAGCACCGGCAGATCGCCGAGCTCGGCAGGGATGTTCCCGGTGAGGCGGTTATCGGCGAGGTCAAGCTGCGTCAGCTTCTGCCACCGTCGAACACCTCGCGGCAGCTCGCCGGAGAGCGAGTTGTTCCTCAAATCAAGCCGGCCGAGCGTGGTGACCACGGTCATCGACGCCGGCAATGGCCCGGAAAACATGTTGTTGGAAGCCGACAGTTCGAACAGGTTGGGGAGGCTGCCGAGCTCCGGCGGCAGCGCGCCGGCGAAGCGATTGTCGGATATCAGCAGCTGCGATAGGTTCCGCGCCGTGGCAATGGCGGGCGCGACGGCGCCGGACAGGGCGTTCCCGGCGAGCTCCAGCAGGTAGAGGTGCGGAAGGCCCCACATGTCCGGCGGCACGGCGCCGGAGAGCCGGTTGTTGGCGAGCCGCACCCGCGTCAGCGTCCGGCATTGCCCCAGCTCCGCCGGAATCGGACCGACGAGCTCGTTGTTCAGCACGAGAAGCTGCTCCAGCTTCCCGGCGCTGCACAGCGTCGCCGGAATCTCGCCTGAGATACGGTTGTCCGACAAGTCCAAGAATTCAAGAGGGTTGTTCTTCCCGAACTCCGGTGGCAACTCCCCGACCAGCCGGTTGGTGAACAGCCTGAGGTCGTTGAGCGCCGCCGCGTCAACCAGCGTCGCCGGCACGCGTCCGGTCAGCTGGTTCTGGTACAGGTGCAGGCTCTCCAGCCTCGGGGCGAGGAACAGGTCGGCCGGTATCTCGCCGGAGAGCTGGTTCATGGCGGCGTCGAAGAACCGCAGCTTCTTGAGCGCCGCCATCCCCTCCGGCACGCTCCCGGTGAGCTGGTTCGAGTACAGCTCGACCTGGACGACGCTCTCCATCCTCCCGATGCTGCTCGGGATCTCGCCGGTGAGGTTATTCGTGGAGAGGTCGAGGTTGACGATGTTCTTCAGGTTCCCGATCGACGGCGGGATCTCTCCGACGAGGTTGCACCCGGCCAGCCACAGTACGCGTAGGCCCCGGATCCCGGTGAACGTCTCCGGCAACGGCGACGGCGCGAACTGGTTGTACGCGAGGAGGAGCTCCTCGAGGACGCTCACATTCGCCAAGAACGCCGGGAACTCGCCGGACAGCTCGTTCCCCGCCAGGCTGAGCGTCAAGAGAGACGGAAACCCCGCGCCGTAGCTCCTCGGGACCTCGCCGGACAACCCATTCCCGGCGAGATCAAGATGCCTCAGCGACGGCATCGTGGCGAGGCAGGCGGGCAACGGCCCGGTGAGCTCATTATACGATAGGTCAAGCCGCGCCAGCGACCGAAGCTCGCACAGCGGCACCGGGAACTCGCCGGCGAGGGAGAGGTTGGAGAGAAGAAGGGAGGAGACGGCGGACGGTCCAGAGCAGAGGAGGTGTGGCCATCGGCACGGGGAGAGGGACGGGGACAGGCCAGGGTCCCACGCGGCGAGCTGGGAGGACGGGTCGGAGAGCGCAACCTTGGTGGCGAGGAGGTTAGTGAAGTCGGCGGGGAGGGAGGCGGTGCCGGCGGCGAGGGGGAGGAGGAGCAGCAGCAGCAGGGGAGTCATGGGGGAAGCGTGTAGTGGAGCGAAGTGGGAGTAGTGGAGGGGCTTTGACTGCTACTATTAAGGTAGGTTTGGGTTTTGAGGCGTGGGTGGCTGTCTGACTGACGGGTGGGACCTACCATTCTGTGTCAGTTTTGAGGGAGATTATGGCTGTGTCAACTAAGAGCATCTCCAACAATTTTCAAAAATTTCATCCTCAAATTGTATTATTTTATAACTCCCTAAAAGTTATTGGGAGAGAAAAAAGATAATCTTCAATAGTTTTCTAAAAATAGTTTCTTAAAAATTAAATTTAGGCCCATAGCTATTTTTTCTGTTGATGTATTGAAGGTTTTATGCGCACCCAACAGCAGATTGGGATTTTTCGTCGCTCTTTTTTTTCCCGTGTGCCATTTCCTGTCGCCGACGTGGGTACTGTTCCGACGCCGCTTGCTCTGCTCCAATGGCGCCGCACTGTTCCAGCGCCAAAAATTGATTCTTGTGGCGTCAAAAATTGATCCAGTGCTAAACATTTTTCCAGTGCCACATCGAACCTAGCACGTTCGCCGCCGCCGCCGCCGCCGCCGCCTGGGATCTCGCCGCCACTTATTCCAAAACACTCCCAGAAAGCCATCCACAGTAGACGCCATGAGTGGTTCCAAATTATTTGTGCAGAGGGAGTTGGATGACTCATCATCGATGACGATGATATTTTTGTCTTCTCAACGGCTGCAATTGTCGAGACATATTAAAACCAAAAAGGAATACATGGTGGTTCCGTCCCAGGGCACAAAGTTATTTATCGTGATCGACAAGGCGGGCACGAAAAGATGTTTCAAGATTACTTGGCTGAAGAGCCGACATACGGCCCAAATTTATTTCGCCGGCGGTTCGTATACATTAATTTGTGATATATACCTAGTATTATTGGTAAATATTACATGATTCATTTTTTTCAGGTACAGGATGAATAGAGACCTTTTCCTACGCATAATGAATGTCGTTGAAGCACACGATGATTACTTTGTGCAAAAAAGGAATGCGGCAAATGTACTTGGATTAAGTTGCTACCAGAAAGTCACCGCAGGATTTCGTATGCTAACATATGGAGTTCCGACTGATGCAACGGATGAGTATGTTCGTATTGGGAGGCGGCGCCGGGCGTGGCGAGGCGGCGCCAGGGGTGGCGGGCGTCGATTCGCAGTTGGAGACGACGCCGGCGCGACGAGGCGGTGGCGGGGCGGCGGACGTCGATTCGGACGGCGGCGGAGACGTGGCGTCGAGGAAAGTGACGGTGGCGGCTCCACTCGACCGCGATTTCAAGGCGGGGCGGCGGATTTGTTCGCGCGTGTGATTTTTGGCGCCGCGGAAGGAAAAATCCGGCGCCAAAATCCTATGCACGCGCGCGGGGAGTGGATGCGATGTCTTTTGCGCGAATTAGATAGCGCGTATTTTTACGCGTGAATTGACCGAATTTGCTAAGTGCGGTAATATTGGGACGGTATATGCGGTATTGTTGGAGATTGATTTTTTTCTTTTTTCCTATAATCAAAGGATGGGAACAATATTTGGGGCATTCTTGGAGATGCTCTAAGAGGCTGTTTGGTTTAGGGACTAAAAAGATTAGTTCCTCCATTCTAGTCTCTTTTTAGTCCCTAAACTCTCAAACAGGAGGGACTAAAAGAGACTAAAATGGTATTAGTCCATTAGTCTCTAATAGAGGTACTAAAATGGTATTAGTCCATTAGTCTCTAATAGAGGTACTAGTTGGGACTAAAATCACCATTTGCTTCGGATACCCTTCGCAGCTCGGCGACGCCAGCCAGTCCAGCATAGCGTCGCAAATCGGACCTCGCCCCGTGCTGCCGCCGGTCCGTGCCCCGCGCTGCCGCCGGTCCGCGGCCCACGCCGCCATCGGTCCTCACTCGTCGTCGCTGCAGGTCCCGCGCCCGTCGCTGCAGCAGGTCGACGTGGGGGAGGCGGGCGGACAAGAACGGGTGCCGCCTCGAGGTGTACAACAAGGTGCTCGCCCGTCTTCGAGATCTCGCCGGCCTACGAGGACACGCTCTAGGCGCACTTCCACCGCCTCCTCGTCCAGTGAGATCTTCTCTCCTGCTCTCTCTCTCACGCGTGCGCCGTGCTGCCGCGCTCATGGCCATGGCGGATGGCGCGCGTTCGTTCGTGTGCAAGTACGCGCTGGATGTGAACTCGGAGCGGGCGGAGGACGTGGTGACGCACCAGCGTTTGCTGGAGGAAGCCCGCGATCCAGATCGACGGCTCGCCTTGTCTGTGCGTGTCGTCGAGATGGATCCATGGCTGCATGTCGATTTTGCGTGCTTAATTTCCATTAGATTTCTCTCCTGTGGCTCAGGGAATTTTGTACTCATGTAGCCCTCTATCATGCCGAAGAGTAGAGGTTAAATGCTTGCATTTTAATTTTTTTGTGGGTTATAAATAGCATATACCTTTTTTTTGGGCTATCTAAGCTGACATACCTTGTTTATGTTTGATCTAGGTATCAAGGATTCTTGATGGTGATATGGATGATTGTTCTAATCCTTGGATGGATTCTAACTTAGTTGATTGAGGAGCTTTTTATCTAAAAGTAAAGCTACAACCCTCATATTCAAGTCTAAATGTCTTACAAGCTCTGTAGATTTATGAATAACTTATGATAATCACCATACATATGTTGGCCTATTCACTATATACATGTTTTTATACGCTTCCTGTAAATCAGTCTTAGACACATGGATTTTTTAAGCTTGTCTGGCTACATAGGGGTAACATGGTTTTTGTATAATGCATCTAACTACTTTTAGTCTCTTTTAGTCCCTGCAACCAAACAGAAAGTGACTAAAATTTAATTTTAGTCCATGGACTAATCTTTAGTTCTCTAACTAAAATACCAAACAACCCCTAATCTTTATGGTTTTCCACAAACACGCTTTACAAACTGATACTTTTCTAAAAAAAATATATAAAAATTGCTTTAAAAATTATATTAATAAAAATAAATTAATACTTAATTAAATTACGTGTTAACAAAGTCATCTTATTTAATTTTTACGTGTGAAAGAATTATTTCTCAACCCCAGAAAATGAACACAGCCTATAGAGGTTATCGGTCAATCCTCTTTGGCATTAGAGCGAAGGGACTAAGGGAGTGGGCGTTGGTTCTGCTATGGCGAAACGTGAAGCTACCTACTTACTGAGCCACCATGAATCCATGATACAATCGGGCAATGCAGTGGCAGATCTAAATTTAGAGCTAAAAATCTAATTATAATTATCTTGAGTGTTAGATATGAAAATTTAATTTTAATCCCTAAACTAATATTTAAATTTAATTGCACGAACACTTGCGAGGGTTATCGATGCCGCGAAAGCCGGCCCGGCTTTCGCGAAATTCGGTCGTTTCGCGAGGGTGCGGCACGGCATCCCCACGATTTTGTTTAAAAATTCGTGGGAATTCAAAAATTTAAAAATTCATTTTAACAAAAATATATTTTTATAAAAATATAAATTTCTCGATGTTTGCCGCGAAAACCGCGGTATATGGCGCGGTTTTCGCGCAGTTTTGCGAAATCCGTGGCACGACGCGGATTTCGATTTAGTTCAAATTTAAGTTATGGTTTTCTTGGTTTTTGCGGTTTTTCGCGGCTTTCGCGTGTTTTGCGCGGTTTTCGCGGTACGCGCGAAATCGTTCAAATTCAAATTTATTACTGTTCATTGCCGTCGGCTTTCTTGAATTTCGGCGAAATTCATCGTGCCGCCGAGAGACGACACGGCATATGCTGCCGGCATCAGTAACCCTGGGTTATCGGTCAATTCTGTTTGGCATTAGAGCGAAGGGACTAAGGGAGTGGGCGTTGGTTCTTGCTATGGCGAAACGTGAAGCTACCTACTTACTGAGCCACCATGAATCCATGATACAATCGGGCAATGCAGTGGCAGATCTAAATTTAGAGCTAAAAAATCTAATTGTAATTATCTTGAGTGTTAGATATGAAAATTTAATTTTAATCCCTAAACTAATATTTAAATTTAATTGCACGAACACTTGCGAGCCCGAGCAACCGTCCGGGTTTGGTGAATCTGCCCCTGGAGTAATCTGAGAGAGTCGACTATTGTTTCTATGGCTTTTAGCTTACGAGGAACTTCATCAGGTAAAAGATATGAGTAGTATTGGAAGGGTTTCAAATAAGAAAATATTTAGATTGCAGAGTATTTATTGATCATACATGATGATAACTTGTGATCAAACAGTTCAGCAACAACAACTTTGTCAGTCAAATATTCCAAGAAAAATGTAAATCGATATATACTATTTTTTAGTCAAACCAAATGCCAGTTTACAAAGTCTCACAAGAACCATTTTACTGCAAATAATTGGCAAAGGATAACCCTGCAGGAAACTACTTTTAAAGGACAACGACAACGTAAGCTTATAATGAAGCGCACGCATTGAATTTTCGTAGTTGAATAATCATGTCTAATTATTTAACTAGGTATTTTTATGGGCATCATTCTTTTAGTAAATTTCAGAAAACCATATAGCTAAATCAAACTACCGTAAGGTTATAAATTTAGCATCAAATTTTTTACAAAACTCATATCACAAAGTTATAGATTTAGTGATGAAGTATCAAAAAATTACAGATTGATTTTAGAGTTTAGATCCATAGCACTATTATTTGAAAGTTGCAAAAGCTATAGTTTTATGATAAAATTGTTGTTAAAACTGTAGTTTTGTGATATGATAACTTAAATATGTAGTTTCATAAAAATTTTGGAACTAAATTATATACTATTTTAAATTCGTAGTTCGTAGTTTTATGATAGTTTGATCAAAGCATACGTGGTTTTACTTTTTTTTCACTTTTGCCTATATGAGAACTCCACATGTGTCATGAGATTTTTCTCTCTTATAACCTATTAATAGGTTACATAAATAGGTGTCGTCAGGTAGACATGATAAAAAACAACCTTGTTTTTGCTGGAGAAGTGTAATGTATATATCTAGTATATGGAAAAGTACTTTTTCCCATTGAGTAAATGTTCTCTTGTTACTTGGGCATGTATCTAAATAGTTATAAACAATTTGAAAAACAAATTAATATGTAATATCTCACTCTTCAAATATGCAAATTCAAATTTGACCTATTCAAATTGAATTAAAATGTATATGTCAAAAATTTAAACTCACGTTTTGTGAAATGATATATATATATATATATTGCTAATTGTTTTTTAAAAAAATCAAACTTTTTTATAGAAAATTTTCATAACTACGACATGTAAAAAAAAAGAAGAGGAGGACATCTCCTTAATGGAAAAAACATATCTTTTCCTCAAAATTTATGGCAGTATCCTACATCGCCTTCCAAATATTACTAAAGCAAGTGCATGAACCCAACCCTTGCAGTTACACAATATCAATTGCTGAGTAACTTTTTACCATCACTGATAGATGTTAATATAAAGTGATCATTAAAAGAAACAATTCTTCATTATTTACCCATAACCGTCATTTCTTCGATTGCATATATTATTAGAGAAATGATCTTTGATCCATCTGTCAAAATTCACAATAGTCCCAGTTCTAATTGGAACAAAGACTAAAAAAATACTTTTAGTCCTAGTTAAAAAGTGCAACGACTCTTCATGTTCGTTATCAACCGGGACTAAAGATCATTTTTAGTTTTGGTTTATTTTTGACAAATTCTTGTCAAAAAATGTCATGTTGTCGGGATCTTTAGTCCCGGATGATATTACTAACCGAGGCTAAAGATCTAGATGATCTTTAGTCCTTATTGGTAACATCAAAGATCTTTAGTCCCTAATGGTAATACCAATCAGGACTAATGTGAAGGTCTTTTTTTACTTCTTCTTTTTTCTTCAGCCCGAGCCATTGCTACAAAGGTTTAGAGGAGGAAGGGAGATGCTGCCAAATTTTTTTTCTGAAATTGATTTGCTGATAATATATAAATCAGAGGGTTCTAAAAGATTAGAAACTCCATCCTCTAATGATGTATGCTTATCATATTATATTTGTATGTATATTTCTATATTTTTTATCTCTAAAAAGGTTTAGAAAAATGATGAGTGAGAAAATTTGTTTAGGGAAAATTATGTAACAGTTAAAGTTTGTGGATAAAAATGTTATAAAAGAGATGACAAAGAAAAAATATAGAAAATTAAGATAAAAGAACTAAGTTAATTTAAAAGTCGCTAAAGTAGTTAGAAATAAGTACAATATATACAAATATGTTTAGAACTTCTAAATAGACTTTTAAAAATAATTCTAAACTTTATTAAGTACAATAGTATGTGGGATTATTATATAATTACTATACGATTATTTATATATAATTGTTGTATTATTATTTAATTAGTTTGACTTTCGTGGAATTTCTTTTTACGATTTTGTGCATTTCACATAGATGAATCGGTAATGGATATACATCGTGGACCAACGGTCAATAGAGTTTATTCAAGGTGTACATTATTTTTTTAATGTGGCCAATACTAACAAGTATAAGGGCTTTAGACGCTGTCCATGAAAAAAGTGAAAAACTAGAAGGAGTATTCTGTATCAAGAATTATTCATGCCCATTTGTTTGAGTCGGGATTCATGCCTAACTATAATTGTTGGACATCGCATGGAGAGGTAAGGGCTGCAATGAAAGAAGATGAAGAAGAAGATGACAACATTCCAGACTAGGGTCAATACAGTGGATTTGAAGAAAATATAACAGGCGAGGTGGATGAGGCTATTGAAGATAACGACAGTGCGAATAATCTTGGTCAGATGTTGCATGACGTAAGGGAGGACTGCGAAGGTGAAAAGGAGATCCAAAAATTAGAGTGTATGTTAGCGGACCACAAACCGTCCTTGTACCCAGGTTGTGAACAAGGACACAAAAATTGGGTACCATGCTTGAATTATTGCAATGAAAGGCCAAAAATGACACGAGTGATAAGGCATTTGGCGAGTTATTAAAAATCGTAAAGAATATTCTTTCTAAGGGAAACGAATTGTCCAAATCAACTACGAAGCTAAGAAGGTAGTTTGCCCTCTAGGACTATAAGTATAGAAGATACACGTATGTCTGAATGATTATGTCCTCTATCGTGGTGAGGAGTACGAGAACCTAGAAACATGTCCGGTTGATAAAGCACTATGATACAAGATTAGACGAGATGATCCAGGTGAAGTTGACGGACAACCTTCGAAGAAGAGAGTTTCTGCTAAGGTGATATGATATTTTTCAATACCACGGCTTAAACATTTGTTCAGGAACAAAGAACATGCTAGAATGATGCGCTGGCACGCAAAAGAACGTCAACAAGACGGGACGCTGAGACACCCCGCTGATGGGTCGCAGCGGCACAACATGTATATATTTTGTGTGTATATATTTTGGTAAAATATGTATATATTTATTTAAGTGCACATAATGTGTAAAATATGTATTTACATATATGCATATATACTTAAGTGCACACATATATATTGCATAAATACATATATTACATATATATATATATACATATTATATATATATTCACACACACATATATACATAATATATAAATAAAGAGCAAGCAGCAGGAGTAAATTTTTTAAAAAATATCCAGTTGATAACATCAATCGGAACTAAAAGATGTACATCTTTAGTCTCATTTTTATTGTTTTGGTTTGTAACCGAAGATTCGAAGATTAAAATGAGTTACAAACCGAAACTATAAAAAATATTTTTTAGCAGTGATATATTGTTTGGTAATGCATGTGGTCACTAAGTTTTCCTATCTTGTACTAGCAAGCCAGCATGAGATTAGCATGAGGTGATGATCGTGTTGCATGCATATATAGCGTACTAGTTTGCAACCTGTTGGTCCACATGGACATGGGCGTGGAATTGTGCCGTCTTGTGTGACCCTAGTACCGTGGAGTGCGAGATTAGCGAGAGCTCAATCCCTAAGCAAGTGCTTAATTAGCTTGCTACTAGCTAGCCATCGGAGCAGGAACTGCATGCTGATTAAGCAAGAAAGAGCTAGTAGTTGGAGCAGCAAGAGAGGCATGGCTTTGATGGATCGATATATCCGCTGCACGAGGGAGGGGCTCGTTTTTACCCGCGCTTGAATTCTTGATGTTTCGGTGTTTCGGGTTAGTTTTTTCACCCAAGTTAACATTCTCTTTTTTCTCTCTCTAAAAACTCGAGGAAATACTACTGCGAATTGCGAAAGAAGCTATAGCAGTAGTAAAATTGTTAGCTGTTATATGCACAGATACAGTACTAATTAGCTGAATACACGTGTTTTGTTACGGATTAAAAATATATTAAAATATGACTAAAATAAATAAAAATTATTTTCCATAAAATGTTCTACTTATTATTTTGCTATAAAAATATTTATCTTAATTTGAATTTATTTACAACTATTCATTTAGATTTGACTAATTTTCACGGTAAAAAGTTTATAATTTGTAAGCCTATGGAATAGCATATTCACTGTCTCTACCATCATCTTTTTTTAAGTAGTTTAGATAAGTAAATCTGTTAAATTCGAGGAGGCAAGCTGCTACATAAATACTACTCCCGTACAATTATAAGCAATGATCCTATAAATTTGTACTCCTATGAAATTCGTTGGGTGCCCTTGTTTAAAGCTAAATATTTTAGAATTTCTAGTGCTGCTTGCTACTACTAGTACTTTCCAAAAGCTAAAAAATGCACACAAACTTTGTGTGAGACACGTTTCGAGTGCTAGTGTAATCTTTTAGATAGAGGAAGTAGCTTCTTTTTGAATTATTAATAAGCACATATGTTTAACTCGAGGAAGCAAACTGTTGAGGACGGAATCCAATAAAACTGGCTGAATATAAAACATAATGTATATAATGTATTGTACTCTCCGTTCTAAAATATTATAAGCGTCTATAAAATTCAAAGACCTTACAACAATTAATATAAACATTTATAAGATATTGATTCCAACATACGAATTCCAAGCATTTTCTACCAATCAGGAATTTAAGAAGGGAATCTAAGCAATTCAAACAATTCAAGATTAAAGATTTGACCAGTGTGATGATTGAAATTTTTTTCTATTAATCTTAATCTTTGTTAAATAATTTTGAAATTGTTATATTTGAGGTACAAGTGATTTCGAGGACTAAGTTAATGATGAACCAATTTATTAGTACTATTCTACTCTAACCAAACAAACTCATGTTTAATCATCAATTTTTTTTAAAAAGGGATTTTCAAATTTGATCATCACATTTGCGTCGGCTGCCTGTTGCGTCTCGTCCGATGCTCTGGCCATTTCAATTTGCAAGCGAAATTAGTCGACTGCCGCCTGGACGTCTCGGGAGTACTCTACAAAAAGCCCGTCGCATTGCGGCTACATATTAGATCGATACATATTTTGGATCGCTAAAAATTAAAGAGATACTCTGCCATCGCTCGTTCCTAATCCACCACGCGCGGCAACTTATCCGCAACAAACTCTTCTCCGCCATCGTTCTTTCGTACTTACTGCAGAAAAAAAAGAGACGGGGTTAAACAGATAAATTTCACCCGCGATCTCATTAAAGATCTGTTTGGAATTTTAATTGAGAGATTAAAGATTAGTTAATAGATTAAAAACTTTAGTCCTCTACCGTTTGAATCAAGGAAAAAAGACTAAAAATTATTATTCACACTGTACAAAGACCAAGGCTATGTTACCCCTCCTCTTCTTTTCTTTTTATATCGTTCTCTCTTCCTCACTTAGCCAAAAGCCCATCTTCTGATCTCTTTCCCAAAATCTAATAAAAATCACCACCAAAATCCTTCATCCAAAAATCTTCATGGACTCATGCCGCTGGCTGAAGTCGACGACGGTGGCACGGGTGTCGAGGTGCTTGGCTACCCAAAGTCCACATATTCCTCCTCCCCCGCAGCCGTGGCGATGACTCATGGGACGAGCCCTTCCCTTCCTCCGCCGCTGCGGCGGGCGGGGGAGGACGACTTTGGCTCATGTGCAGCTTCGACGGGCGAATCGTGCCGCGCCCCATGGACAAGTCGCTGTGCTACCTCGGCAGGGAGACATGGATCGTGGCCGTCGAGTAGAATGCGTCGTTGGTGGACGTCCACATGTCGAGCAGATCTGCCTCTTCCTCTTCCCGGCCAAGCCCGAGTCCTTCTCCTCCCTTGGCTCCCTCCTCGACGACTCCTCCAAGTCTGAGTCCTGGTTCGTTGATGCTCTCAACAGCGTCATCTCCGGCTCATGCGACGACATCCCTCCCTCCTCGACGACTCCTCCAAGTCTGAGTCCTGGTTCGTTGATGCTCTCAACAGCGTCATCTCCGGCTCATGCGACGACATCCTGCACAGAATCTCCACCGACTCCGCGGCAGCGGGGCGCGAGGCAGCGTGGGGCGCGGGGCGTAGGTGGGGATTTTTTTCGTCGGGGGCACTGTGTGTTCGGGAAAAGAGAGAAGTGCGTGTTCGGGAGGGCAGCGGCTGAAAAACAGGGCTATCAATCCCAATTAGCACATCCATTCAGAACTGAAAGTATCTTCAACAGAAGCTCTAAACGCTTTTCTAAACTCGTTTTTTTTGAGATTTTACTTAAAAAATTGCTTCAATAATATATATATATATATATATGTATCTTTAAAAAAAGAAGTTCTCTAAAAATTAATTTTTAGTTCTTAAATGCCAATTGCATGCGCCGTCTCCACCACCCCGCGCTGCATCCTCACGTCCTCCCTGAGCTTCTTCATACCGCGGAGCGCCACGAGGAGGGCCATGGTGACGGACGTGCCGGCAATGGCGTACAGCATCTCGCCCTCCAGCCCCAGCCCCAGCCGCTGCGTCAAGCTCAGCGCCACCGCCATCGCCACCACCGCCGTCGCCGCCACCGGCTTCAGCATGCCCACCAAGAACTCCCGCCAAAACCCCGGCGCACCCGGGTCCACCATGCTCGCCATCGTGCGTTCCAGAGCGAGGCGATCGAGCGCGTTGATGAAGGCGAGCAGCAGCAGCAGCAGCAGATCTCCGCCGCCTCTGCTTCCTCCGGGAGGCTAGAAATATGCAGTGTTTGTGTCGCAGTAGTTTCTCGCTGGTCTTATTAGTTGTGATCCATGAATTCCTTGGTGTTTTTACGTGCTGGCAGACAGCTCCCTCTCTCTGATCTTCAGGTGAAAACAAAGTTTCAAGCAAATCAAGAATGTGTAGACCGCTTCATGGCACTGAGAAGCCTAGCAGCAGAGTGATACTGCCGCTAATTCCCTATACCAATGCTGTTTTGTATTGAAGGAACTTCTTTGTTTATATTTCTGGTATATCTCTCAATGCCAACAAGAAATCTCGTCAATATTCTTGGTGGAGAAATGTGGTGTCAAACAATACTGTGAATCTGGACCTCTGAGTCAAATATGCCACTACAACATATTGTTGTTTTTCTACTGCAAATGTTTTTGACTGCTTAAATTTTTCCTTTTCTACATTTGATTTGTCATGCATTTGAATTTTGTACTGTTGCCGATCTGCCGAACGCTGCTTTTCAGCTGATTGCTGTTGCGGGAGAGGGCAGGGCATGTTCTAGATGGCGTTGAATATGTGCTTCATGACAGGGCAGGGTGAAGATGAGCTGTTCCTATTGCCCCTGCCTCTGGAGAAAAACCGGAACATCGCTCCTGCCGTGCCCAGAGAAAAAACGACGTGAGATTGTCTGTCGATGAAACCTAATTAGTTATAAAATAGAGAATCAGTTTTAAGAATCTGTCGTATTAATTTTTATTTTATTTTCTAAAATTTTTTAGAATTCTCTCTATGATTTTTTTAGATTTTACTTTTAAGAACTTGTTGGGCATTTTCTAAATCTTTTAGGAATTTTCTATATGATTTTTTTGAGATTTTATTTTTAAAAACCTGTTGGACATGTTCTAATAGAGTAATAATGATATTTTAGTTTTTTTTTTATCTTCTGTTAGAGTTCTCTGTTTGGGGACTAGCTTTTATTCCTTAAATCAAACAGGACCTAATTCGTAGCCGCTAGATCGATAAAAGATGAGCGCTGTTGGCAACAAGACGAAAGATCGAGCGTTTTATGAAGTTGGCGACGGCCGCGGTCGCGTTGGAGCCGAAGCATAGCCGCCGCCATCGTCATGCGTGCATGGGCCGGCCGATACTGCTCGCCCGTTGGCCTGGGAGTAGATCAGGAAGATTATAAGTGTGTTTGCTTTTCTTTGTTTTCGTCTTGTTCCATGTCAAAATATGACCATTGAACTTGAATGAAGACAGTATTAAGCAAGAGGATGAGGATTAAAAGACTACTATGTGCTTTATTGTATATGGGGAGAAAACAACAAGGAGGACAAAGTACTATTGGTTTAATAAAAAATAAGAAGAAAAAATATGTTAGTATTAAAGAGTTCTAGCCAGTGGATCACTCTAAACAAATTATGAGACTAAAACTATACTTATTATTCTTTTAGGACGTAAAACTATAGTTATTATTCTGGATGGCGGATTCTCGTAAACAAAATTTTTTTTTATTAAAATCCAAAATTATGGAGCTGCTTTTGTGGATTTTGAGTGGTGATACTCTAAAACCATTACTAGAAGTATTATATAAATTTCTTTCGTATCAAAAGCTAAACCCATATTCAGTTTTAATTTAGTATCTTCTAAAAATCACATTCCATAATTAATAAGGAATATGATAATAAAAAGGAAAAACAAACAGGGCATATTTTTTATGGAGGCACGCTTGGCCCACCTAGAAAGATTTCATCTCCTTTATTTTGGGACCGAAAAATCAGCTAAGCCACATGGTTACATTGGATCTACTTTAGGGCCTGATTTTGTAGGCCTCTATCATTTGACCGAAAATACCTCATTCGGTATATTAGCAAAATAATAATAATTTATAGCTAATATATATATATATATGTTTTTAGCGACTTAAATGCTAACAAAAAATAAACTTCGATGAAAAATTTTAAAATCAACTTTTAAAATTAAGTTTAAAATTTAAATTTTGATAACGACCGATACTCGATACTGATACTGTCTGATACTGTATGGAGAAAATTTTCAGTCCAAAGTATCACAAAAGATTCATTCCTTGAAAATAATACACTACTCGAAAACTTCTTTTTTACGCCAAGATATATACAGTCGTTGCAGAGGAACCTGCGTTAATATAAAAATGGAGATGAAATAAGAACGAACTAGGAGTCGCAGTAGCTTGTTCGACTTCGATGAGATTTCGAACAGTGTCAATTTCCTTTTTCCCGTTAGACAGTACGAGTTCGATTCAACACACTAGTATAAGCATTATATTTATAGAACACTGATTTTAATAAAAAAATCTATATATTTTCAGCCAATTAGGTGTTTAAAAGAGGATCCTAAGCAATATAAAATTTAAAACTTGACCACTGGTATAACTGAAAGTATATATTATCTTAACCTTAGTATTTGCTAAACATAATATAAAATATGTATCCTTTGAAACGGAGAGAGTAGAACATTAGAGTATTCGCTAAACATAATATAAAATTTTTAATAGTTGGAAACCGACAGAGTAGAAAAACATATTAGAGTAGGATCAATGTCGCTTTACCCATGCAGTTATTTTAATTTCACCATCGCTTCAGGCCCTAATACATTATTTTTTTTTTCGAAATGTTTAACGTCGAACGATGATTTCATATTTGAAGCTATTCCAAACACTTAGTAGGTATAAATACTTTCATCCTTACAGCCATTAATATGTGGTTCTCATTTTTTTAGCACTGATCTTAGAGTTCATATGTCAATGATAGGGCCGGCCGATCGTTGTCTTAGCCCGCAGGCACCATTGCGTGGAACTACGGAAGCCGAACAGAAGATGCGAGATTGCCGCCACCCACATCCTCATGTGAGATCGTGCATCCCCCAGGGCAGCCCGCAACGGCGGCGTGCCAGCGCCACCACAATTCCGCTGCTGGACGGGATGGCTCACGGCTGGTTTGGTGGTTCCGCTTCCGACGAGGTGCTGAGGTGCAGGCGCTGCAGCTGCCGCTTCTAACAATCTTGCTTGCCGAGTACTGGACGACGAGGAGGACGATCACTGAATACTGATCACTGATCAGGACTGCCGGACTGGACATCATCAGGTTTACTGACTTTCTGTTCAGGTGAGAGCAAGTAGTACCACTGCCAATTTGCCATCGCTATAGTCCATATGAAAAATTGAAAATTCGTAAAAGTATGATTCTATCTGTAAGCCATGTACTGATGTATAGTACTATGTTAGGTTAATTAATTCAGTTGTTCCGATTGTTGAACGAACAGACCAAGGCACAAAGCTGTGCACTAGTGTGTTTTTGATGAAGAAAGTTTAAATGGTTTGGTAACTTTATGCTTGACAAAAAATTGTTGGATGAAATTGATATTGATATCTTTATCAATGACGTTGCATCTAGAAATGTCAGAATTTTTTAAGATAACTTGTCCAATGTTTTCTACATAAATATCATTTTTGATTATAATTTAATTAAATATTTATACAATAACTTATATATATTACTTTTTTATATATATAGTAGCAACCGTGTTCGTGCATTCGCAACGGTGAAGTCGGGCGCGGCGCGGATGGGACGGGAGGAGGGCGCAAGCGCGCGTGGGAGCTCGAGCAGCGACGGAAGGGAGGCGCGACGTGGCGCGGATGGGGACGGGCGGGAGGGCGCAGGAGGTCTTTTTTCATCCAAGCCCTCCCTTTCTTTTCAAGCATTAGGACTACGGGTTAATTTTATAAACACTTAAGGGTTTTTCGTAAAATAGTGAGGCGGACGGAAATTTTGGGTAGAAACACTACTTGCTTTATAGATAGTTACGGGCGTCATTTTATTTTATCATAATTATTCTAAAGTTGAAGTCTCATGTAATTTCAATTTATATTTTTTCTTTATATTTTCACCTTAGACCTATTGTCCGGTACACTTAGAATACTAAACATGTATGTTTGCACGAGTGATTTGAATTTAATTTAATTTAATTTGGATATCAAAGGTGGGTTTGTTTTTTATTACAAAATACAAACTAAAGCTAGCATCAAAATATAAAACAATCAAAAGATTTTGTGTAACACAGAAAATATAGCCGCTCACTTGTTTAAGAACTATAGTGACACAAGCAATCTCGACGGTATCTCATTTCTTGGCTACAAACTGATTGCATACTGTTTCTCCATGCAAGAGCAACTGAAATTTTTATCCAGGACTGATAGAGAAGAACATATAATTTAGGAAAAATGTTACCCAGACACTTCAAACAAAAACAGGAACTATAGTTAGATAATCTAGACTAATTTAAAGTCCATGATATCAAGGGAAATTCACGAGTATGATGTGAGATCTCCAATGGCAATTTAATATGGGCAGCAAATTGGATGACACTCCTTATTTAATTTTGACGTGAAAAACATAGAGAGATGCACGAGGTTTAAGTGCACCATTTGAAAAAACAAAAAAGAAATAGTGTGTGATATGTCAAACCTCATATAACCAAAATATCTAATGAAGTATAAATCAAGCAAACACGACCAGAAGAGTTTGTGAGAGCAAGTGAAAAATGACAACTTTTGCACTTTTCTAATAAATTCCATTTCTTATAATATAGCAGTACATCACAATCCAAAGGAGGATGATAAGCAGATACACAATCCAATCCTCCTCATATCAACAACACAACACTGCAGTGAAAAATATAGGAATTGCACAAGACACACTAGAGAGCAAAAGATAACTTGATCATGAGATGTATCATATCATATGACATTTGAGATTGGATGATTTTGGGATTCAGAATTCAATCAGAACACCACAGAAGCTCTGGGTGAAATGATGAGAGGACCATGTTTCTCTAAGCATATGAACAAAAAGAACTAAATTCTACTTGTTTTTTTCTTCTTCCTTTCGGCGCTACTACCACATGAAAAGAGAAGGGAAATGAACCCAACCAAAAGAAGAGAAGAGAAGAGAAGACCAAAAAAAAGGTTCACCTTTGCTATTTCTACCTTTGTACATAGAGGCCAACACTGATTCGAAGAGGCGCCGAATCAAAATTCTAACAAATTTAATGTTTGGAGATGGAATTCGTTACAGCTTCTCGAGCGTCCGAGCTAATTCGACCACGTTCTTGGCAATCTTGCGTTGTCGTCGTTGACAAGAGCCTCACGAGATGAAAAGCTCCAAGCTTTATTTCCTCCCTTGCCAATCCATTGCTCTCGCCGCAAATCAAATTTAGGACGATGAGAGCTTGCTCGATTGCACGGCGTTGCGCCGCTGCCGCGACGCCGGTGAGCACGACCACTATGCCGGGATCCCGGACAGCTCGTGGCGGCCCTCGCGGGACTTGGCGAAGAGGCCGAGCACCTCGGCGGCGCGGGTGGAGCCAGCGGCGGCGAGGTCGACGAGCACGGGCGCCGCCCCGGCGCGCACGGCGCAATGCCTGTTCTCCGGCAGCTTACAGAGCTCGTACAACGCCGTGGCCACCTCGCGGACCACGGAGAAGAACCCGTCTGTCCACTCCACCGCCGTCTCCGACGGCAGTGCGCCCGTGCCGGCGAGGAGCAGGATGAGGTACGCACCGACGACCAACCCCACAGCGCCGAACATCGCCTTCAGGAACATCTTCCTCGGCTCCTCCACCTCGCCGACAAGCGTGCTGGCCTTGTCCCAGTAGTTGAGATTCCAGAACATGGAGTTGAAGTAGGCACGTGGCTCGATGGCGCCGACGTTGACGACGAGCCACCGGGATGGACAGATCTTGGGGACGGCGAGAGCCACGAACGGGGAGAGCGAGAACGCAGTGAGCGCCAGAGCGGAGAGGCCGACGAGGTGGAGCCCCCGGAAGTTAAGGTAGGTGAGCGCCGCCGTGAGCGCGAGCACGACGAGCGAACGGACCGACGGGGACAGGACCAGGCCGCCGCCAGAATGGAGGTAGTCGAGGAAGAGCAATGGGTAGAGCGTGTTGTAGAGCGTCCCCGACGCCCACTTGGAGAACCCAACGAGGAACGCCGCAACGAGGCCGAACGCGGCGGAGACCCAGGCGACATAGCCGACGTTGGTGGGGAACGCGGAGGCGAGCTCGGCCGTGACGAGCGCCTCTGGGAGGGACCAGAGGGTCGGCAGACAGGAGATAGGGCGGTATGCCCATGCGTTGCAACGGGACGACGACGCAGGGAGGGAAGCTTGGGGAGGGCGAAGGTCTAGGCGACGACGCGGGAGCTCCGAGCGGTGACGGGAGGGAGGGGCGCAGGCGCGGCGCGGGGTGCGGATGGGGACGGAAGAGAGGGACGCAGGAAGTCTTTTTTTCATCCAAGCCCTCCCTTTCTTTTTAGCACTGGGACCGTGGGTTAATTTTATAAACACTCAAGGGGTTTTCTGCAAAATAACCTCCTTTTCTTCTTTAACTGGATTTTTTAAAAATAGATAGACGGACTGCGGGTTAATTTCAGAAAAACTCAAGGGTTTTTTGCAAAATAGCCAGGCAGAATAAAATTTGGGTAGAAATACTACTTGCTTTATAGATAATTATAGAAGTTATAGATATAGATAGTATATGTTTATATTGATTATTATTATATAGTATATAATGGCCCTATATTAACATATCGCACCGGGGCCCTGAAAAGTCAGAATCGGCCGGCCCTGGTCAGTGGGAGTGACTATGCTAACTAACAATTGTTTCACATATCGGGTCCATATGTTAATGGAAGTGACTGCACTAACTGTCATTGTTATCACATATCAGGCCCATATGTTAGTAGCCGTGGCTGCACTAACGTATCACACATTATAACTGTCCCAGCCAACAGGGCCATTCATGACACTATTAGAGAAATGATTTTTCTGGATAAGGCCCCCAATAGGTTTGAGGAGGGTCATAAGTGGTCGCGCCTGGAAAAACCAGTCCCGAGGGAGCCGACTATTGGACCGCATTGGATAATGTATTATTCCATGTGGTCCACTTAAACGACCGTACGGACTATTATCCCATGCGGTCGTTTAAGTGGCCCGCACGAGATAATACGATTATCCCGTGCAGCCTACATAATAGCTCGCACGGGATAATGATGCATTATCTCGTGCGGTCCACCTAAGGACCCGCACGGGATAATGCATTTTCCCGTGTGGGCCATTAAGTGGACCGCATGCGATGATGCACCATAAATTCCCCGCCCAACCCGACAGTTGCACATTTATCATGGTGTTTCTCTCTCCAAAAAAGGCTATTATAGGCGGGAAGGTTTTCAACTTAAATTTTTTAATTGAAATCAATACAAAAGGTACCATACTTGATCTTCTCTTCCATTTGCTTCCATTTTAAAAAAAATTTATTTCCATTTTAAAAAAAAATTATTTGTTGAATGCGAAGATATTTGAACTTTTTTACTCGGTTTCTCTCTTCAATAATAGGCATTTTATTTTTGTGGGAGGCTTAGATTTTAAATCTTCAATTTAAATCAATATAAAAGGTAATGTGCTTGATCATATCCTTCATTTGCTTTCGTTTTTGTAAAATTTCATCGGTTGAATGCGAAGATATGTAAACTTGTTTGAATTGTTATATATTTTGAGCTATTTTTGTAATTTGTAGGTGAAATATTTTGTTTTTTATTGAACCATTTTTGGTCACTAATTTTGTCTCATTATTATTATTTTCTGTGCATGAGGTTTTAGTTTAATTTGTTTATTTAGAGAACATCGGTAATATAATAATAATTTATGCTGTCACTTTTTTTAGATGGATCGGATATGGATGTATGAGACATGGAGAACTCATCAAGTGTTTATGAGAGAAGCATCAACATTTATTGATAAGGCTAAGCACACGTTTTGAGGGAGAATAGGAAGGATATTTTTTGTCTTTGCATGGATTGCAAGAATTAGAAGGATGTTGAAAGATCCGAATATAATTCTCGAACACATAATTCAGCGCAAATTTGTAGTTAAATATACAGTTTGGACTTATCATGGGGAAGTCGCCCCCTCCGAAAGAGAATCTTGATATTTGGTTCGATGAGGCAGAGAATTTTATAATTGAGGACATGTCCCGTGAAATGACGGGTGATTTTGATGGCTCTGGTTTTGACGATGCAGTGGTTGATATTGATCTTGATCTTGAGGATATATTGCGGCATGCTGAACCAGAGATCCTAACAGAGAAAGAAAGAGATTTAAACAATTGGGAGGCATTGCAGAAAGCAGCGAAAGATCTTTTGTATGATGAAGAAAAGGGATGTGATATGGCTTAAGGGCCCTGACACTCGGCAAAATTTTGAAAAAAGTTTCTCCTCCACCCTCCAAACTTTCTCTACTATGTAAATACAACATGTAACTCCTAATTATAAAATTTGGTAATTTTTTGATTGGTTTGGCTATATTTCTTTGATTTATTTTATTTTCATGAATTTTTTGTCAAGTCTCACATTTGAACTGCAAGTGATTAAAAAAAGAATAAAATTAGTGAAAAAATTGTATTCATGTTATTTAGACCCTCTTGAATCATTATCCTGTAAATGAGAATAAATTTTAAAATTTTCTTCATAAAACATGATTAAGAACCTATTGACCGAATAATTTTAAAATTGTAGAAATAGCAAATGAAGTCGGAAAATCATAAAAATTGTCTGGATGTCATAATATTATACGTCGAGGCTGTGGTAAAAAATTGAGAAGGTTTTGAATATTTTATCAGATACGACGCTCATAAAACCGAAGATTCTCCAAAGAAGATTATAAGTGTTGAGAAGGATTGGTTAGATTTGGAGAGAAAGTGACGGTTGAATTGTTGTTTGATTTCAAAAATTTTTCCATAGGTAATAATTAGTATAGATTGATTTATGGAAAAATTTGGTAATTTTTTGAATCGTTTGATAATTTTTTATTAATATCCAATGTGTTATAAATTATTGAGTGTGGGGCGATTATCGTGTGCGGGCGCTTAACGGCTCGCACGGAAAATATCTTCCATGTGGGCCGCTTAAACCGCCCGCACGGAAAATGTTTTTCCGTGCGGCGGCGGTTAAGCGGCCCGCACGGAAGATATTTTCCCGTGCGGGCCGTTAAGTCGTCCGCACGGGAAGATCATTTTCGCGTGTTCGCCCGCACGCGATAATCGGCCCCTTATATATTCCCGCGCGTGGCCTCCTGAAAATTTCTAAGTCCAGGCGAACGTTCGAACACCATAGCACCGTCAGGCTGCCAAAATTTTCGCTGTCGATAACCGCTGCCCAGATCTCCCATCCTCACTGCGCTCCCTCTCTCTCTCGCCCTCCGTCCTCACCCTGGCGCCGCCGCCGCCAAACCGCCGGCGCCCTCCACGCCAGATCTAACGCCGCTGCCCTCAACAACGCCGTTGCGCTCAACCGACGCCCTCACCAGCGCCGGCGCCCTCACCGCCGCCTCAACGCCGCCCGATGCCGATACGCCCTCACCTCCCGGTGTCGATGCGCCCTCAACCGCCCGGCCGCCGCCCGATGCCCTCACCGCCGGTGCCAACGCCCTCATCGCCACCCGGTGCCGACGCGCCATCATCGGCCGGTGCCGACGCGCCCTCAACCGCACGGTGCCGACGTGCCCTCAACCGCCCTGTCGCCGACGCCCTCAACCGCTCCACCGCCACCCTTAACGTCGGCCGGCGCCGGCCCCTTCACCGCGCAGGTACCACATGCTCTTGTCGTGCCCTAAATTTGTGAATGAATGGATGAAATTTGTGATTTTTGTGAAGGAATGGATGTCCGGCCCTAATTGATTTTTGTGAATATTTTGCTCGATGAATGAATGGATGGATGGTTGAATTGATGAATGAATGGCTATATTGTTTGGTGAATCATTTGTTGGATGGCAAATTTAGGAGTGAATGTTTGGTTGCACGCCAAGTGTTCGATGAAATGCCCACAAGGGCTGCAGCATAGTAGCGAACACATCGATTCCGCTCCAATTGTAGCGAACCGGTTCGACAATCAAACCATGCTTAACTTGGTTGCAGATCTTTGCTGATTCATCCGTCGTGATGTCTGCAACCATTTGAGCGATTTCTATGATCCGGAGAGCGAACTTGCGACGGATGATAAATTCAAAAGACTTAGGGAGTGAGAAAAAGAGCACCACCATGAATGATCTGTCTAAATTGTTGCTAGACTTCAAAAGATTTGTAAATTATTGATAGACTTCTGTAATATTTACGAGACGAAACTTGATATGTATATAATGCATGATCTGTGTATATTTATATCTTTTATAAGAAAATAATATAATTAAATGTCTTTTTTTCTCGTGCGAAATATATATATACATGCATCTTATCAATCGACCGTTAATATTACTGAGAGAGAGGAGAGGAGAGAGAGAAGACAGATAGGAGAGGAGAGAGAGGAAAGGAGAGGAGAGAGAGGATAGAGAGAAGAGAGAGGACAGAGAGGACAATATATATATATATATATATATAGCTACAAATCTGTATATAAAATAATGGGCACATGGGAGACCATCTTCTCATGCTGTCAACTTAACGGATCACACGGGAAAATCGATTATCCCGTGCGTTCTGGGAAAGTGGGCCGCACGGAATAATCGATCTTTCCGTGTGGGCTCTTAAGCCGACCGCATGGGATAATCGATGTTCCCATGCGGTTGGGCCGCCCGCATGCGAAAATGGTCCTTTCCCAGACTTTTTCGTACATGCGGGCAGGTCTTTCGCACGGGAAGATGTCTTTCGGTCCGCATAAAAAATCATTTCTTCGGTAGTGTGAGAGTGTGCCAAGTGAATACCGAACAGGTCGTGAAAAGTTATGGCCCCAAATTTTTTTTGTATTTTAATCTATTTCAATTTGTTCCAATGTATTTAAAAGCCTCTCGCTTCATTTTAAAAAAGTTTCGCTATTACTCCTTTATTGATCTGGTTTAGAACGGTATTGTTTTCTTCCGCTTTGAAAGGTATTTTCGGTTGGTTATCATGGCCATCTTAATGTGCTATGACTTAACTTATGATATGATATGAACATGTATTCCGGATATTAAAGACTATTTTTAATTAATAAAAAGTAAATCACTACTTAATGACACATATTTTTCCAACGTTCATTTAAGAAAATCTCCATCCGCTGCTAATTTATTCTTTAAGTTTCTTAGTATTTTCTAAATATAGATCCTCAAAATTTATACTTTTTTAACATACATCACGTTAACTTTTTGAGATATTTTTATTTATCATTAAAGGAATGTTTATATAAATTTTCAAATAATATAAATGATTTTAAAAGTTAATGACGTAATATATATTAAAAGAAAAGTAGTAATATTTTGCACTGAAAAATTTGTTGGTACGGCCGTGCTATCCAATGCTTTACGTGCATGGCTGTACATCATATGACGACCACGAGCTTAGCTGCAACCAAATGAATTTCCTAATCATATTTATACATGTCCAGCTTATCCAGTCGTGGAGTCATGGGCCTTTATCCAGGCCCAACCGTACGGCACATTTATTTCTGAAATAAGTTTACCTGAAATCTCTTAACTTATCAACAAATTCGATTTTCATCCTTTATTTAAAAAACCAGATATAACGAGTCCTAAACTTACAAAATCAATGTAAAATTCGTTCTAAGACAATATAACGACTGCTTATATGATGACTGCTTTTGTCCTATATGACATTCTAACTTGTCCTATGTGACATTTTAATCTGCTTATATGATGACTGATGACTGCTTTTGTCCGACGTGACATTCTAACTTTGTTCTATGTGATATTTTGATCGTTGAATACGATGTTGCCACTGTAAATACACGTGTACGTTAATGCATCATTTAAACTCATACCTAACAGATTAATACGTACCATTCATCTTATCTCTCCGTTGCTTAGGTCTATCTAACAATTCATAAATGACTTATCACAAAGATCTAACAAATTATGCAACTTTAACTATTTCTAGTATGTCAAGCGTAATTAATATTAAGCAATCTATAGAGTTAGAAGAATCTTGTTTTCTTGCCAACAGAGGTGTTTAGGCCCTGTTTGTTTCAGCTTTCTGGATAGCTTTTCAGAAAACAAACAGTCAGCTTTTCGAGCTGACTTTTAAAAAGCTGGAAAGCTAGTTTGTAAGAAAATAAATGCAAAGCTGAAAAACTAGCTGAAATGATCTTTTGCTGGCTTTTGATGTGCTAAGAAGATAAAAATTTATTAAAAAAGCTAATAGTAAAAAATCATCAGCTAATAGTAAAAAATCATCAGCTAGTAAGCTAACTTTTCAGAAAGCTATCTTTTTAGAAGCTCAAACAACAGTCTTAATTAGTTGCAGGTTACCTCGTGTCAGATCCAAATCAAATTGAATTAAAGAGGACAAGAGAGCGAAGAGGATTATGTATTTATGCTTCATGGGGGTGCCGGCACTAGGCAAACAAGAGGCACTGGCGTTACTTACGGTTTGGGGCAATGTATGAACAATGCAAAAATACCAAGTAGACTAGGCTGGAGTGAGCGGTGTATGGTCGCCAAGGGAGGGCCTAGCTAGATGTGTTCCAAAAGATAAAAATAAAAAGGAGAAGGGAGACGAAGTAAAACAAAAGGAAGGTGGTGTTTTGGTTAGTTGCGGAAATTGAAGCATGACACACATTCTCTACTCTTAGACCCATATGCCATGAACACATTTTCTAGCTAAAACATATCAAAAGTGTGGCAAACAAATTGGGAGCCATAAAATATTTTAGCTAAATCTTACCACACACATTTTCTAGCAAAAACACGTGAGAAGTGCGCCAGAAAACAAATTTGGAGCATAAAAGTGTGGCAAACAAATGCTTACCACACAAGGGGAAAAAATGTGTAAAATTGTGGTATGTGTAGCATATATCATTTTCTTTATAAACTTTGTTGGTTGGCTGCAATACTTTCTAAATCTTCTTGTTGTCGATTTGTATGCAATAGTACAACCGAGTTAACTTAATATTTTACAACCGAACATTAACTTAATCTTAGTTCCAAATGTAACCGAGTTAGTACTGCTCTTTTTCAAAAACCTTATATTTAAGAATTAAAAAAAATCTGTAATACAATATTCTTCGTAATACCTAGGATTACAAGAGTGTGAGATCTTCATAATGCATGATCTGTAATAAAATATTCTTCGTGATGCATGATTTCACATTAATATATAACAAGTAAAGCAACTTTAATAACTATTCCTTGTTAGCCAAACATAGGATTGAACATTTGCCGAGCAGCCAATAGTGACATTCTTGTTTTCGAGTAGTTCCTTGCAAACTGACAGGTTTGTTGTTCAAGATTGTCGGTGCTAGATCCAAAATAGATTGAAAGAATGATTAGCGACAACATGAAACTATGCTATGGCTTTGTGGGATGAATGCACACTACTGGAGAAAAAAGCCACACTAGTCCCGGTTGGTAACCTCGCAGTCCCGTTGTCAAACCGACTACAAATCCGGGACTAGAGATGGCGACCTCTAGTCCCGGTTAAATAACTGGACTAGAGATGCATTTTAGTCCGTTGAAGCCAACAATCGGGACTAAAGATGGCGGAGCCACGTGGCCGGCTCCGCCATCTTTAGTCCCTTAGTGGCTCCAACCGGACTAAAGATTTTTTTATTTTTTTAATTTTCCCTTTCTCCAGATAGCATCGCTACATATATATGTATATATATATTACACACATATATTATATTACACATATACATATATATGCAACATATATATGTATAAATATATAATTTACACACATTTAAATGAACTTAAGAAAAAAATATACATATATTACCAAAATATGTACAATATTCATACATGTTTCCTAGATAGCTTATAAAAAATTGTCTCTAATCTACTTTGCTGTGGATGGAGTGGTTTGGCTACTAAAACTAATGAAGAACTTTCCCGCGGATCAACGACCGCTCGTTAATAAATCCCATCAATTCTTCCCGAGCGGCTTGTATGAAAGTCTCGTGGGGGAGGTCGTCTCTTACTCGCATAAGCTGTCATTAATTAGAATAAACAATAAATAAATATATGAAGTGAATAAGAAATCGAGACGTAATGTATGAATTGCTGTTATACGTACATCTAGATCATCGACGCTTTGACTTCGGTCACAAAGCGGTGAATGTAGTCGTAGACGTAATATCCACATAGGTTGGTGCCCTGCGACTATTTTGCACACTAAAAGAGAAACAACGACAGATTTAATATGCATTTCATATTTTAGAACATAATAATGATTCAATTCAAATTAGGAGCAGGTATGTTACTCATTGAAAACTTCATTTGCACAGAGAGCTTATTGTAACATCCTGAAAATCGAAGAAAGAGAAATCAGAACGTAAAAATCGGGAATTACAAAAACTTTCGCTTGTTGCCTTTTGCTCGGGTTTATTGCTCAGTTGCATAAATTTAGTTGTGAGCAACTCCTCTCGGTGTTTCTGAATGATTTGGAGTTTGTTGGGTAGAAAATTTCGAAATGCAGGATTAGGAATTTTAAAAGAAAATCGGAGAAGAGATGCGGATTTATGAAAATACGAATTTGAGAAATAGAGTATTAATTGTGGATGGTGGAAGATTAATTAGGGTATAAAATAGACAATAAAATATTTAGGATTTACAAGAAATCTAGGAAATTTTTGAAAATTAAGATAGGGAATTATGAAATTGGAAAAAGGAATTTAAATAAATATGAAAAATGTATCCGGAAAATAAAAGTGGAGAAAAAAAGTTGAAAATATAATATTAAAAATTATTCTGGGAATATTGGAATTTATTTGTAATTTTTGGAGTGGAAGAAAATGGAAATGAGAAATTAGAAATTAAAAATCGAGAAAATTACGAAATGCCACTGCTCACAATGCGCCTGTGTGCTCGACGCCATACTGCCCCGGATGCGCGCCCGCCGTGCGTCACTCGGCCGCACGCGCCGCGCCGGCGCCACGCGCCGCGGAGCACCCGCGCCCGCGCCCGCGCGGACCCCGCCGCGCCCGTGCCCCGCGCGCCGCGCCGTACACGGCCCCCGCCCGCGCCGCGCTCGCGCCACGCGCCCGCCGCCCGTACCCGGCCCCCGCCCGCGCCGCTTCACGCCACGCGCCCGCCGCCCGTACCCGGCCCCCGCCGCGCCCGCGCTCGCGCCACGCGCCCGCCGCCGTATCTGGCCCCGTCCGCGCCCGCGCGGCGCAGGCGCGCGCCGCACGCGCTCGCCCGGCCCCCCGCGCCGCCACGCCGGCCCCCTTCTCTCCCGTTCCTCCCCTCGGCCGCCGCTATATAAAGGGGGCAAAGCCACCCTATTTTCCCACCTCGCCGCCGTTCCCCACCTCCCCTCTCTCTCCCCGTCCCCGAGCGCCGTCGCCGCCCTAACCGCGTGAGCCGTCGTCGCGGTAAGCCCGCGCCGCGCCCTTTTTCTCTTGTGCTAGCGCCGGCCGCCACCTCTGTTTTTCCATGGCACCGGCCGAACACCTTGCGGGCATTGAAGCGCGCGAGAGAAAAGAAAAAGAAAAAGAAAAAGAAAAAGAAAGAAAAATAGAAAAAGAAAAATAGGAAAAAATTAGGAAAAATTATGGAAAATTTGGAAAAATATTTTGTGAAGGCTTGAGTAAAATTTTGGGCAAAAATAAATTATTTTCTTGCATGTTTTCTCGGTGAAAATTTGAAAATCAAAATTCGACTTTTCGAAATATCGTTTCGCGTCGTTTTCAAGTCCGGATTTCGTTTAATCCTTTCTCGCCGTTTAAATGTGCTGCTCTTTTGTGCTCGAATCTTCAAAACCTCGAGCACAAATCCCTTCGCGGATATTTCTAACTCTGTTTCCTCAAACAAATTACGATCATCGCTTTGCGAAAACCCTAAGGCATTGACCCGATTTCAAAACTTGGAGTTTTCCCTGGCGATCCTCGTACGAACTCAAGTAGAAATTTAGGCTAAGCGCTTGGAAACGTTTTTGTGGCTTTTATGGTTCTTTTCGATCTTTCGGTGTTATATTGGATTCTAATCGAATTCGATTGATCTTTCGCACGTACGGATAGCACCTGAAGAAGCCAGCATCGACTCCATTGAAGACACCACTCCACAAGCGTGCGAGCAAGGCAAGTCATCACACTCTTTGAACATATTGATCCCAATTGCGAAATGATGTTATTCTAAACTCTAAACATGCATGCTATACAGAGTTACCTATACTTGTTATGCCATATATTGTTATTGAATACCTTTAGAATTATTCCTTGCAACCCACGATGTGATACAAACAACCAGAGAATAACTTCGGTAAACTGCTTAGCCATGCTATACTTAGATTCATGCATACTCATGAATTTATGAAAAGCTTCGTGCTTGGGCAACTACCTTCGGGAAGGTAGTTGAGATACGGCATATGGAGACATGAGCGTCACATGGCCATGAGAATGATGAAATGAGTTTTGATGAAAATTGAAAGTACTAAACAAATGTTTTAGACTGGGGCGGCTAGATGATATGGGTGGATTCCGGAAAAGGCAAGTGCCGACCCTGGTCAATTAAGGACCGAGCCATGAGATAGCCGGAAACGAGCCGCACAACCGTACTTCTCGAATGGGTATAGACCTAGCGGAGTAGATAGCCGAGCTGAGGCGGTACCCTTGCATAGTGGTTCTTATGGATGAGATGAGATTTGAAAGGGATGATGGTAAATTGAAATTTATTATAACTTGATGAATGAAATCTTCCCTTACCCCGGTTGCGCCAGAACTCCTCTCACTGCTAGAAAAGGACGGCTAGAGTGCATGAGGGCTTAAGTTCATGGAGCGGGTACTGCCAAAGTGAGGTTATCGAAAGGCTTTGCCGTGACCGTCTCATGTGTTGGGACGTAGGCTCATTTGTTGGGCCGTCACGGAGTACGGGTAAAGTGTACATCCACCGCAAGGTGAATGAATCAATCTATTCGAATAGCCGTGCTCGCGGATATTGAGCATCGTGACAAGACTTTCGCTTGGCTAGACTTTGAACTTTAAAATGCTGGGATGGGTCTACATGATGATTCTTATTCGCTGGTGGATCAACTTCTCAAGATGCGAGAAGGGGTGGACTCCCCAGAAAAACCATGATGAACCGGAGGCGGGAAGCCATCCTTGGAATCACGATGGATGGTAGACAGAACCGTCGCCGAGATAATGAACTATGGAACTAAAACTTGACTTGGCTAGTTGTTAGGCTTGTGAAAAGATTTGTGAAAATTGGCTTTATGCAAAAGAGCACCAGCCATTCCTTGAATAACCCTATCATATGCATCACTTCCGTGTTGGCTTGATGAGTACGGTTGGTACTCACCCTTGCTTTTCGCACAAACCTTCAGATGGTGGGAATGAAGAATCGAAGAATCCATATGCCTACTACCAGGAAGGCGAAGAAGCCGATGACGCTTACTAGGTCTTAGTCTCCGGTCGTTGCCTGTGGCAACCGACATGCCGCTGCCTTTATTCCTGCTGCCTTATCTAATTTCTACTTTTGGGTTGTATCCGGACCATGAGGTCC
This sequence comes from Oryza australiensis, assembly GCA_019925245.2. Classification (NCBI taxonomy): domain Eukaryota; kingdom Viridiplantae; phylum Streptophyta; class Magnoliopsida; order Poales; family Poaceae; genus Oryza; species Oryza australiensis. Next base: position 5,154,087 of record JAIFGZ020000436.1, read on the forward strand.
TATGTGATGAACATTGCCTTCGGGCTTACTATTGTAATAATTCCGTTGTAAGACTATTCGTGCATGTGCACCTGATTATTCAGTACTGTATTTCGTGGGTACCAAACTACTCGATCCAGGGAAATGGTACTAAGAACACGAAAGATTCCCGTTCCAAAAACGGGGGTCCACACTTATCTTTCCAATTTCCGCGAACAGTGACCCGAAGTCATTCCCATGCCCTACGTGCAGTCGAAAGTTAGCACGTAATTATCCGAGAACCGCATATATGCAATAGAAAGTAAGATGGCATTACCTGTTAAACAGTTCAAATATCTTGGAGTACGTGGACTCTGGTTTATCCATTGAGTCAAAGACATGGATCTTCGACTGACCCATGTCAAGTACTAACAGAATCTAGTGAAATCTGCAAATTGGTTTAGATGACACATATGAAACTTTGTGTATGCACGGGATTGAAATTGGTTTGGAAAGAAAAAAAACTTACGCAATATTGTAGGGCAGAAGGATGAAGGACCGGAAGTGCTGCTGCACAAGCGCGTTGTATATGTTGTCCACGGTGTCATTAGGAAACTGATCAACCAATGGGCTATTGATTTTGCGTGGATCCATGAATCCATGCTTGGTGCATTCGTGCTTGTTGCAGTATTGGATCACCATTCTACAACGGTTTAGTCAGCTAAATTCAAGGAGGTAAGAAACGAAATAACAAGGCGATACTTACAAAACCCGCGCGGTTAGAAGTGAGACGTCGAGGGCATCAAGTTGGTACAGGTCGAATATATCTTCGAATCGGAGATAGAGGTAGTCACCTCCATCGAAGAAGTAGTCAATTGAATATTTGCATGTTATCATGTCTTCACCCTTGCTGGATCGTTGCATGTACCACTGATGGAAGCGGTACATCTGAGTTGGAAGCCTTTTCACTTGATCCGCCTTGACGAGAGGCTTTCCAAGTTTGAACTTGTATTTAAGCAGAGCCTTCGCCATGGGTGCACGCCCGTGTAATTGATCCATATTAATTCCAGCATCTTCCATGAATTGTCTTAAATCAGTTCTAATATTTGGAATCGTGCTGAACTCCAAAGGCTTCTGTGGCTGCATGCCAAGCTGGGGTACATCTTTTCTCGCTTTCTTCGCCCTACCAGTAGCCTTCCAAATAGTCCGGATGTAGTCGGACTGCGGTTCAGTTTGCGGTTTAGGCTGTGGCGTTAGATATGTCTTCCTGAAGAAGTCATTGGTCTCCTTGGAGATTTCAAGAGGCTTCTCAGGAGACTTCTTTTTGAAGTGGGCCCTGACTTCAGCTTGGACGGCCTCGCGCAGCTCGTCATCGGTCTTTTCATAGGAAAGCTTTGGTGCGGGTGGCGGCGTCTTCTCAATTCTCTGAGTCTTTCTTGGACGACCGCTTGATATTGACGGTGCGCTCTTTGATGATGACCGTTTAGGAGTCGGTGCTCGTTGTGGCGATGGAGGAGGGTTGGAAGGCGGTGGAGTTGGAGACGGCCGTTTAGGAGTCGGTGCTCGTGGAGGCGACGCAAGAGGCGGAGGAGGCGAAGGCGGCGGAGGAGACGGCCCACGTGGAGGCGAGGGCGGTGGAATGATAGGAGACGTTGTTCGTCTCTTGAATTTCATCACCAAAGATCACTGTGCCATCGACGGGATTAAGTGAGCCGCCGTGAGCATAGAACCAGTTCTTTGATCGTTCCGACCAGTTTGCTATGCCTGGAACGATATCCCGTGCTTCTAGGTCGGCTTCCATTTTTTCTCATTTCTCCATTGCTTTTTTATAGCCGCCTAACCCAAGCCTGTGATGGTATTTCTTTTTGGCTGCGTTGGCCTTGTTCTTGTATATGATAGCTTGCGCTTCTTCACCGATCTTGTGCTCAACAAAAGCATCCCAACTATCTCTGAGCTTTGGGAACTTGTCAAAGTATGGTGTATGGCCCTTCGGGATATATTTATTGTTTAACAGTTTCTTGTAGTTCCTGAAGAGCTCTGCCATTTTCTTCAACGTCCATTCCTTGACCCTTGCCTCGATCTCGAGTCCGGGATGGTGAACGTCTGCGAGCATTGTCGTCCACAAGATCTCTTTCTCTCGAGTCCGGGAGATAGCTCGCTCCTCTCCTCCTTTGGTTGACCGCTCCGCTGGCAACGCTTACGGGCACGTGATCCCTCACCACCCATCCGCTGTGCGCCACAAACTTCCTTGCGGCGTCCTTTGGGGCAATTGGTCGACCGTCAGGTGCCACCTCCGTTATGACATGTCGACCCTCTATTTTCTTGCTGAGGCTGGTGGCCTCTTCTATCCAGCGGAGGCGGAGGCGGAGGCAGAGCCCTCATTCCCCTCCTCGTTCCTCTGCTCGTCTCCCCCCTCGTTCTCCTCATTGAGGTACTGATCTTGATCTTTGTTCCCCTCCTCGTTGTAAAACTTTGTTCCTCGTGCGATCTCATCAAGGAGAAATTGTTCCTTGTCATGATCCGCCATTTGATTGTTGTGGGTTGAGGACTTAATCAAAGAATTCTGAAAAAAAATTATTCGGTTAATCCGACAGAAAAGAAGAAGATTAAAAAAAAGGATGAAATCCGACAGACACTAGATCCAATTGAGAGCATCAGTTGTGATTCTGAATCATCTTGCTTATCAAAAGGAAATTATCATGGCGATAAAGAACACAGTGGCGATAGAGCACATTTGTCTCTAGCATGTGCCAGACTACGTTCTATATTTTCCTTTTTCTTCTCTTTGCTAGAACACGACCGACCGAACGACCGAATGAACGACCAACCGAACGACCGAACGACCGACCATTCGTTCATTCTATCGTTCACGTCTTCGTTCGTTCGGATCCTTAACCCCAACCCTAACCCTAAACTATCGTTCGTTCACGTCTGTTCGTTCGGACCCTTAACCCTAACCCAAACCCAAATCCTAAACTATCGTCCGTTCGTTCTAACGTTCGTTGACGTCCATGAGTACGATCATCTGGAGGAGAGGAGAGAAAGAGAGGAGAATGATATGAGGGAGATAAGGTGGAGAGGAGAGGAAGTGGAGAGGAGAGGAAAGAGAGAGGACGTTGCCTGCCTATGTACGTTGTAACGACCGAACGAACGAACGAACGACCGAACAAACGAATGAACGACCGAACGAACGAACGAACGAGTGTTCGTTCGTCCGTCCGTCCGTTCGTCCACGTCCGTATGTCCGTCCGTCCGTCCGTCCGTTCGCCCACGAACGAACGAACAAACACTCGCTCGTTCGTTCGTCCGTCCGTCCGTTCACATCCGTTTGTTGATTTTATCGTTCTCGTTCGTTCAAAAATACAAACTTCACACATACACATTCAAATTTAAATCTATTCATGCATTCAAATTTAAATACACATTCAAAATTCACAATTCACAATATTCATGCATTAAAATTTAAATAAACAATTCATTTACATATAAAGTCCATACAAATTTACACATACACATCAAAATTTACATTCTAATATAATTTATTTAAATACATATACATTCTAACATTCTAACATCAAAATTCACACATCAAAAATTACAAATCCACATAATTCATTCACATTCACATCATTTGCAAATTTAAACATAATTTAACATTCACATAGCACTAGCGCATGCGGCTGGCGCAGCGGCGATGGCGACGGCGGCATGGAGGGAGGCGACGGTGGCGGCGAGGATGCAGCGGCGGTGGCGTGGAGGGGGAGGCAAGGTTTAAGGGTTTAGGGGCAGCCGGCCGGCGTGGGGATCAGGGAGGGACGGCAAGGGGAGCGGGCGGCGTGGGAGGTGGCGGCGGCGACGGCGACGGCGGCGGCGGCCACGACAATGGCGGCGATGGTGATGGCATCGACGGCGGCCTAAACCCCAGCGCATCACGATAAAAAAGGGGGCGGCGACACCTAACTGCGGGCGGCGGTGACGACGACAACAAAGACGGCGGCGCGGCGGTCCTCCTCCTCCGACGACGGTGACGAAGACGGCGGAGACGGCATGCTGCGGAAAAACGTCAAACCCTAAACCTAAACCCTTAACCTAAACCCTAAACGCTATTTTATACCCTAAAACCTAAACAAATCCAGAAAGCACAATTCCTTTTCGATTAGAAAAAAAAGAGCATCATTCTTGCATTGATCCGAGTAAAAAGAAAAGAATCATACCTTGTAAAACGTTGCTTTGCATGACAGTAGAGCAGAATGGCTGAGGATGGAAGCTCGGGAAGGAGATACTGGAGAAGAGAGCTTCCTCCTCAAGCAGGTAACTATCAGGCCAAAGGCTAGTGCAATAAGGCCACCAGCTAGTTCATGAAAAAAAGGTTAGATCAATAACAGATAAACAGATATACAAAGACATCTTGCAGCCAAAAGAAGCTACTGCTATAAAATTTTCTCAGCGATGAGCATGGTTAACCATATGCATGATGCAAGACAAAACCGCATTTACCTATGTTCTTGGTGGGCTCCATTCTTTCAAGAGACATGAAGCAAATCTCACACTCCAATGAGTCGGGATCAATGAAATAGCTTATCTTAGTCGTCTCATCCGTATGTGCATCCAGCTGCTCCTGATGATCCGTGGAGAGGCCCCGACGCCTTCTTCCTATCTTCTTCACCGATCTTGGTCTCTTCAACATGTCATGATCGGATCTTGGTCTTTTTCTTGCTTTTCTCCCTTTGCCTCATAATCTTTCTGTCTTGCTCTTTCTTAGATAATCCTTCTCCGCTTGTAATTCTCCTTGAAGCACGCCTGCCTCGGCTTCTTTGTCCTCTCTGTCGGCTCCACCGCCGGGTTCCGCTCCATCGCGCACATAAATTCTCCAATGTCTCCAGCTCCCGCCGCATCACCGTTGACATCCCCTTGCTCCCATCTCGCATGAACAGCATTGCCGTGGAAGGCGCAAGAAGCGAAATTGGTTGGAGAAGAAGATGATGGGCGATGATCAAGAAGCTAGGTTAATACATGCTGAAGTTGGGTCAAGATCTGTTTCCCACCTTCTGAAGACTCTTATGTGAGCAACATTGAGTGATTACACCAACCTCTATTTCATACATTCGTTTTATCCTTCCTACATATGTAATGAGAGATTACACCAACCTCGTTTCACAAATTCGTTTTATCCTTCCTACATATGTAATGAGTTCATAATTTTCTCCTTTGCTTCATAATCTTTCTGTCTTGTTCTTTCTTAGATAATTTGATAGCCACCTCATTCGTGATGGCTCCCGTGATTTAGAGGTGTGCTTTCTCGTTTCGCGGCAATGTTCAAGTTCTTGTTGCTAATGTCTTCTGTCTTATTCTCGTGAATTTCCACATAAGCATTAGCTATTAGAGAATTATTGTCCTGACCATAAGTTAGGATCTTCTGTGAGTATGGAGCATGTCGACTCGGCCGCCGTCCTCCTCCGCTTCTTCTAGGATTTTCAGATGCGATCACCCTTTTACCGTTTTTATCATCATTGCTGCAAATGTAATAACTAGTTATTACCTGTAATACCTAGTTATTACATTTGCAGGGAGATATGAATAAAAACGGTAAAAGGGTGAGACCGAGGTCGACGAAAAAGTCCTCAGGGAGCCTAGTTATTACATTTGCAGGGAGATATGAATAAAAACGGTAAAAGGGTGAGACCGAGGTCGACGAAAAAGTCCTCAGGGAGAATTACAAGCGGAGGAGGATGGTGGCCGTCGACATGCTCCATACTCACAGAAGATCCTAACTTGTGGTCAGGACAATAATTCTCTAACAGCTAATGCTTATGTGGCAATTCACGAGAATAAGGCAGAAGACATTAGCAATGAGAACTTGAACATTGCCGCTGAAAACAGAGAAAGCACACCTCTAAATCACGGGGAGCCATCACAGAATGAGGTGTCTGTCAGATTATCTAAGAAAGAGCAAAACAGAAAGATTATGAAGCAAAGGAAGAAAATTATGAACTCATTACATATGTAGGAAGGATAAAATGAATTTGTGAAACAGAGGTTGGTGTAATCTCTCACTACATATGTAGGAAGGATAAAATGAATGTATGAAACAGAGGTTGGTGTAATCACTCAATGTTGCTCACATAAGAGTCTTCAGGAAGGTGGGAAACAGTATCTTGACCCAACTTCAACACGTATTAACCTAGCTTCTTGATCATCAGCCTCATCGTCTTCTTCTCCAACCAATTTTAGTTCTTGCGCCTTCCACGGCCATGCCGTTCGTGCAGGAGATGGGGAGCAAGGGGATGTGAGCAACGGTGATGCGGCGGGAGCTGGAGACATTGGAGAATTTCTGTGCGCTGATGGAGCAGAACCCGGCGGTGGAGCTGATGGAGAGGACAAAGAAACTGAGGCAGGCGTGCTTCAAGGAGAATTACAAGCGGAGAAGGATTATCTAAAAAAGAGCAAGACAGAAAGATTATGAAGCAAATGGAGAAAAGCAAGAAAAAAGACCAAGATCCAGATCATGACATGTTGAAGATACCAAGATCGGTGAAGAAGGCTACTACGATTGATCATGACATGTTGAAGAGACCAAGATCGGTGAAGAAGATAGGAAGAAGGCGTCGGGGCCTCTCCACGGATCATCAGGAGCAGCTGGATGCACATACGGATGAGACGACTAAGATAAGCTATTTCATTGATCCCGACTCATTGGAGTGTGAGATTTGCTTCATGTCTCTCGAAAGAATGGAGCCCAGCCAAGAACATAGGTAAATGCAGTTTTGTCTTGCATCATGCATATGGTTAACCATGCTCATCGCTGAGAAAATTTTATAGCAGTAGCTTCTTTTGGCTGCAAGACTGTCTTTGTGTATCTGTTTATCTGTTATTGATCTAACCTTTTTTTCATGAACTAGCTGGTGGCCTTATTGCACTAGCCTTTGACCTGATAGTTACCTGCTTGAGGAGGAAGCTCTCTTCTCCTGTATCTCCTTCCCGAGCTTCCATCCCCAACCATTCTGCTCTACTGTCATGCAAAGCAACGTTTTACAAGGTATGATTCTTTTCTTTCTACTCGGATCAATGCAAGAATGATGCTCTCTTTTTTCTAATCGAAAACGAATGGTGCTTTCTGGATTTGTTTAGGGTTTAGGGTTTAAAATAGGGTTTAGGGTTTATGTTAAGGGTTAATGGTTTAGGGTTTATGTTTAGGATTTAGGGTTTATTGTTTAAAATAGTTTTAAATACGACAAATGTTAATTATATGTTAGTATTTCAATTTAAAATATTTTTCAAATAGGCCATATGTTAATTATATTTTATTATTTAAATTTTAAATAGTTTGGAATATGACAAATGTTAATTATATGTTATTATTTTAATTTATAATATTTTTTGTTAATTATATGAACATATGTTAATTATATATGAATATATGAACATATGTTAATTATAATTATATATGAATATAACACAATATAACAGGGCGCTGTAATAATTAGTCCCGGTTTTAAAACCAACCGGGACTAGAGGTGAATTTCAGTGGGCGGAAAAACATCTCTAAATCACGGGGAGCCATCACGGAATGAGGTGGCTGTCAAATTGTATGGACTATATTCCTATAAATGTAACGTGCTAAGCATACTTGTCTTCCTCTTTATAATTAGTACAAATAAATTTTTCTCTCTCCTCATGTTTGCATACAAATCTAGAGATGAAAATGTATAGAAAACAACCGCAAAATACAAAGTGCTAAGATTATAGATAGCACATGACATGTAGATAACAAAATGTATAGAAAACAACCGCAAATCTATAAGAAGAAGAAGTTGCTAACCTTATAGATAGCAAATATTTGTGTATTATCACCAAAGAAGTTGCTAACCTTGGCAGCACCGGACCTCTAGCTAAAGAAAATTTTTGAAGATGTACAAGTGTGGCTGGCTCGGGATGGAGGAGGAAGAAGGAGTATATAAAGCAAAATCTCTAGTCCGGTTGGTAACACAACCGGGACTAGAGATGGCATCTCTAGTCCCGAGGCAACGGTTGAAAAATTCAACGGCTCTCTAGGACCTTTAGTCCCGGTTCGTGTCAAGAACCGGGACTAGAGGTGACGGTTCAAATGTTGTCGAGTGTGTCGTGAGCGTCGGGCACCTTTAGTCCCGGTTGGTAACACCAACCGAGACTAGAGATGCTACCTCTAGTCCCGGTTGGTGTTACCAACCGGACTAAAGGTGCCCGGTGCTCTGACACGCTTTGACAACATTTGAACCGGGACTAGAGGTGATCTTCAGTCCTAGTTCGTGACACGAACCGGGACTAAAGTTCCTAGAGAGTAGTTGAATTTTTAAACCAGGACTAGAGATCATCTCTAGTCCCGGGTGCAACTCAAACCGTGACTACTGTGGTTTTTGCCACTTCAACCAATGATGGTTTCTCCAGTAGCGGCACAAGTGAATGGTTTTTGTTGGAGAAGGAGAAAACATTAGTGTGAGCGGGTCCTAACCACAACGATGTTGTTCGTCTGGTAATACCTAGCAAACTCTCTGCATGTGATCCTCATCTCGCGGACTTCCTTCCTCATGGTGAACTCTTCCCTATGGATTCTTCTAAGGTGTTCTCTTTTATGGGAAATGTGAACTATGAAGGCACTGAGTGTAGAGTCATAGTGAACTGATGCACGATTTAGGTATGGTGCTGTTTAAGTTTCCCCAAGAGGCTCTTGCCCGACCATGGATATTTAGGTGCAACCATGTACTGGTATGTCAAGAGATATCCCTGAATAGCCAAAAAAATAGTATGATCTTTTAGAAAATGCAAGGACATATTGTGCTCATTGGAAAAGTATCTCGGATCATTTGGAAGAAGAGGATCAGAATGATTTTCTAGAAAATATTGTCCATAGTTTATAGCCTAGGATTATATACACTACTACACAACCTCTAATAGGGAACGGCTCATAGGTGCACCTATGATCACTTTCCACCCTCACGATCTTTCCATGTGATTCTAAAATTAAAATCCACGACTAATAATTTAATATAGGTATCATTTTTTTAAAGAACCGACATCTTTAGTTAATGATGGAGCCAAGCTGAGGAGAGCGAGCTCAATCAACATTTTTTTATAGCCTTGATATCTCTTAACGACCAAATTTGGTAAATCATGCATCGGATTTGGAGGGAATCGGGATGCTCTGAAACAGAGTGCGCGTCAATTGCAGACCAAATCGGATAGAGAGTTCGTCGGCTGATGACCGAATCGGCTAAGGTGTTCGTCGGCCGATACCGAATCGGAAAAGATAAGCCGATGTAGCCGATTCCGGTAAGGTAATATTGGAATCATCTTCGAATTCGTTTGAAGTGCTTCATGAGGATTGCCATACATGAATATAGTCCGAGAAAGGCAATTGTATCTATTAATTAGGTTATTTTAAATAATTTTCTTATAGATTATGTCGGTAAGAGTCCGTCTAAGGAACTAATCTGTAATTTGAATTGTAATAGAGATATGAATCGTGTCCGACAAGGACATATGTTGAATATCTGGGTATAAATATGACCCAAGACCATGTAATCCAAATAACAATCAGTTCAATACAACTTCGGCGCATCACTACCTTTTTCCTTTCAATTACTTCAACGAGTTCTTGCTTTCGAGTTGGGCTGCATCGGGTTCGATCTCCGACGAGAGGTAAAGCTTGTTATGGCGGCTTGCGCTCTCGGAATTAGTGCTTCCATCATTATGACACTCTAATCCAGTTTACGTAAATCGTCTAGTTATCATATATGCTATATAATCTAGATCGATATTGCTGTCTAACCCTAATCGGCTAGCCTCTGTTACCAGACAACAGCCGATAGGGTTAGATATCAACGTCGACTTAGATTATATAGTGTATCCACCATCTCGAAAGGCTTTCATAGACTTGTTTAGATCTTATGCTTCTTTTTATGCTTAGTGCTGCATCGGTTAAGTCTGACCTACTAAGTAATATTTAGAATCATAATATCTATCCTGTCTTATGATTGCTATTAGAGATAGTATCGGGGTTTTAGCCGATCTTACCTATTTTAGCTATCTCGTTTCTTATATATTTACTTGATATGCTAAATCTGCCCTTTATATTATGATCTCATTGTGATGAAATATATTAAGCTTGCTAGTGATCTGTTAGGTTATCTTAACACTTGATCAGTTCCTGTTTAGTGTATTTAATCTATATTGATATCTTCGTATAAAGTGGTATCGGAGTACTAGCCGATACATGTTAGACTTATGACATCGGCTATGCTATAAATAAGTATAATCTTCATTTTAAAGTACTTTTAGACATAAGTTATTTATTCTGTCTCGGTATGCTACCGATCTATCCCAATCACTTAGTTTAAATGTATTTCGAGATGTAGATTATATATTATGAATATCTGCAGCCGATCGATTAGATCTAATTTCTCTTGGCCGATTCAGTGCATATTGCATCGGCTCAATATAAGACGATACGTTATCGGCCACTAGCCGATCGACTATCGTTTACGGACTAACTCTGTTTTCTTTCTTTGTTTCTTGTTGGTTGTAGGATCAAACCAACTGGCACGTCCTACGAACCTCAAAAGCAAGATTTGGACCTACACTAGAGTTAAGCAGATCTCTCAGGTCAGTGCGTGACATTTTTACCGTCAACACGCTTGTGGCACGCCCGGTGAGACACGACAAGACAACATGGTTGACATCAAGTCATCAAAAATTGACCCTAAGAACATCATCCCACGTCACCATGGACAAGTTGACGCCAGAACAGAAAGCTGAATTCAAAGAGATGATGAACAAACTGCAGAATTAATTTTTACACTCGTTTGTTCAAACTCGCTCGGGCACAGTTGTTCAACGGTACAAGGTAGTTTTGCCAGCCACTGATGAGCCCGAGTCAAGTTCTTGCAAGGAAAGCAAGCCTCAGGACATTAAGCAAGAAGAAGGCCCTACGGAATTCAACAATCTACAGGATCGGATCGATTATGTTGTGCATCACGCACTGATCAACCAATCGGGCATCCTTGTTAACACCTTAAACAACATGATCAATTCCGTGGTTGACAGCAGGATTGTCGAGCATCAAGCCAAGGGGCCGGTATTTCTTTCTGAAGGCAATTTTCCACCATATAGGACTCTGATTACTGGCAAACAGCAGCCTGTTTCAGGAGTTGTCCTAGAACAGCCGATGGCATCAGCATCAGCACCTGGAAAGCCGATTGCGTCGTCATCGACACAGAAGCAACCAGAATTCAATCCTTTCCTTCTGGTCAGACCGCAACCTCAGCACACGGGGCATAACATCCCTCAGGTTTCTCAAGACCAAATTGCAGCCATGTTCAGAACCAACCAGTCGGTTGTTGAGCCGATTCGGCAGATATCGATGGGGCAACAGGCACCAATTCAGTAGCAGCACCAGCCCATCGAAGCTCAATTCGTTCTTGACCATCAAGCTTATGGGGTGCATCAGTCTCCTCAACATCACGAGGGGGCAATGTCAATTTCCAATATCAACCTCATTCACCTCAAGTGCAGTATCGGCAAGGGGCATCACATCAACCCCAGTACGTCCCTCAATTCAACCAATTCGAGCCGATGCAACACCAGGTTCAAGGAACACCTCAGTAGAAGCGTTGGGCCGATATGATAGCTCATGTGATGAGGGAGTAGTTTGGTTTGAAGCCTAAGGATACGAGTAACTTGTATCGGCCCCCATACCTAGAATATTTTGAGAGGGTATCATTGCCAAACCGATACAAGGTGCCAGATTTTTCAAAATTCTCAGAGCAGGATAACGTCTCAACCTATGAACATGTTAGCCGATTTCTAGCCCAGTGTGGTGAAGCATCTGCTACTGACGTTCTGAGGGTTAGACTATTCCCTCTGTCCTTATCTAGATCGGCTTTCACATGGTTTTCATCTTTGCCATACAATTTTGTTCAAAGCTGGGCTGATCTAGAAAAACAGTTTCATAAATACTTCTATAGTGGAATTCATGAGATAAAACTGTCCGATCTGACAGCTATCAGGCAAAAGCATGATGAATCTGTTCAAGACTACATTCAGAGGTTTAGAGATACGAGGAACAGATGCTACAACTTGGTTTTGTCAGATTCTCAGTTAGTTGATCTCGCTTTGCAGGGATTGTTGACACCAATCAAGGAAAGGTTTTTGGCTCAAGACTTCGAAAGCTTGGCTCACTTGGCTCAAAAGATAACAACACATGAACAGAGATTTTAAGAAACCAAGAAAGTCTTTAAAAAGGTTAGCCACGTTGCATATACCTCTGAATATGAAGAAGATGAGGATGATTCCAAAGTAGTAGCAGCTAAATGGGCAAGAAACAAGAAGGTTATTACATGTCAATGGGTCAAAAATTTGGCCAAGGTGGAAAAATATGACTTTGACATTACCAAGGCCGACAAGATTTTTGATCTGCTACTTCGGGAGAAACAAGTCCAACTTCCTGCTAGCCATGTGATCCCATTGGCTGAGGAGTTGAGAAAAAGAAAATATTGCAAGTGGCACAATACTGGATCTCACAACATCAATGACTGCAATGTCTTCAAGCAGCAGATCCAATCGACTATTGAAGCAGAGAATATTAAATTTGAGGATTCAAAGAAGCCGATGAAAGTTGATGGTAATTCTTTTCCTGTCAATATGGTTCACACGAGTGGGAGGGCAGCCGATAGAAGGGGTCATCGGTCCACACAGCTCAACTCTGCCAGAATCATCAACAAATACCAGAGGAAGCATGACAGGCAGGAGGAGTACTATGAGAAGGACGGCGCTTTGATCCCCATTGAGTCGCGAATTTTTTAGATTTTGTGGAATGAAGGGATGAGACTGGTCGGTAGAAGAATGTCCAAAGATGCAGCTATGATAGGGACTACGCTGCAGAATCTAGCCGATCTGATCCTAAAGGAAATCAGCTAAAACAAAGGAAACTCCCTGTTCATCAGAGATTGGGTCCAATTCATCAGGATTTTTGGCAGGAGGATTTTGATGAAGATGAAGATAAGACCATGAACCCACAATGGTGCTCTTTTGGAACTTTCACTAAGAGTCAGAAGAGGAGGGTTCAAAGGATGAAGAGCAGGGGAGTTTCTAGGAAGTCCAAGCCAAAATCGATCACTGGCTGAAGAAGACAAAGCAAGAGGACTCAAAGAAAGAGTGACGTGTTAAGAGCAAGGTGCTCTCAGCCGATGAGGTCAAAGCTGACAAGGCAAAAAGGGCAGCTAAGGGAAAGGATGTTGCTTCTGCATCGGTTAACATGGTATTTGTGCTACCAGCAGAATACGAGGCTAGCCAAGCCGATGCAGATCTTGTGGAAGAATCCTTGGCCAAGTTGGTTTTTGTCCCGAAACAAGCTATCTTTGACAAACTAGAAGGGACAGGGCATCGACACCTCAAGCCACTGTATGTCAAGGGGTTTGTCAATGGCAAGCCGATGTCTAAAATGTTGGTTGATGGTGGAGCTGCTGTGAACTTGATGTCATATTATACATTCAAGAAGTTGGGCAGGAGTTCAGATGATTTCATCAAGACCAACATGGTTCTCAAAGACTTTGGTGGCAATCCATTGGAAACCAAAGGAGTTTTAAACGTGGAGTTGACAATCAGCAGCAAAACTGTCCCTACCACGTTCTTTGTCATTGATGGAAAGAGTTCATATAGCCTGTTGCTTGGAAGGGATTGGATTCACCCGAATTGTTGTATTGCTTCGAACATGCATCAAAGTCTAATCCAATGGCAAGGTGACAAGGTGGAAATCGTGCAAGCCGACAGGTGAGTTAATATTGCCAATGCCGATTTAACTCTTTGGGAGATGGATGGAATTGATTGCCTCTCTAGAAAAATTTGGCAAGGAGATTATCTAAAAGTGTCTGATTGTGACATACAACCAATTGGAGACGAAGAGCCTCGATTATTGCTTTGAGGGTGTCGTGGAGGGTTCAAGTTTCTACGCCAAGGACACTGTAGATGATCTCGATGGCAAATTGGGACAAAGCTTCATGTCGGCTGATGATTTAGAAGAAGTTGATATAGGTCCAGGGGATAGGCCTAGGCCGACATTTATTAACAAAAATTTGTCTTCTCAATTTAGAATCAAGCTAATATAATTTTTGAAAGAATATAAAGATTGATTTGCTTGGGAATATTTTGAGATGCCATGACTTAGCCGATTGATTGTGGAACATCGGCTTCCTATCAAACCAGCATATCGGCCGTATAAACAACCATCTAGAAGATTCAAAGCCGATATGTATGACGCTATCAAGGCTGAAATTACTCGTTTGTATGATGTTGGTTTCATTCGGCCATGCCAATATGCTGAGTGGGTTTCCATATAGTTCTAGTCATCAAGAAGAACGGTAAACTTAGGGTTTGCATCAATTTTCAAGATCTAAACAAAGCTACCCCTAAGGATGAATACCCAATGCCGATTGCTGATTTATTGGTTGATGCTACTTCAGGGCACAAGATTATAAGTTTTATGGATGGCAATGCTGGATACAATCAGATTTTCATGACAGAAGGACATCCATAAGACTGCTTTTAGATATCCTGGTGCAATCGGCTTGTATGAGTGGGTTGTGATGACTTTCAGCTTGAAGAACGCTGGAGCTACATATCAAAGAGCCATGAATTACATATTCCATGATCTAATCAGCTTATTGGTTGAAATCTACATTGATGATGTGGTAGTAAAGTCAAAGGAGGTCAAAGACCATATAGCCGATTTGAGAAAAGTTTTGGAGAGAACAAGGAAACATGACTTGAAAATGAATCCCACAAAGTGTGCTTTTGGCGTATCGGCTGGATAATTTTTAGGTTTTATTGTTCATGAAAGGGGGAGTGAAGTAACATAAAGGAGTATCAATGCAATCAAGAATATTCAACATCCATAAGACAAGAACCAGTTGCAATCTCTGGTCGGCAAGGTGAATTTTATCAGGAGGTTTATTGCTAATCTATCTGGGAGGATGGAGCTCTTCACACCTTTGCTTAGATTGAAAGCCGACCAGGAGTTTGCTTGGGGGGCAGAGCAACAAAAGACCTTGGACAATATTAAGGAATACTTGAGTTCCCCTCCAGTTTTGGTTCCTCCACAAAAAGGAGTACCTTTTAAGTTGTACTTGTCAGCCGATGAGCAGTCAATCAGCTCGGTCTTGATCCAAGAATTTGAATACAAAGAGAGAAATCTTTTATTTAAGCAGAAGGCTTCTGGATGCAGAGACAAGGTATTCTCCGGTGGAGAAGTTGTGCTTGTGCTTATATTTTTCTTGCACAAAGTTGAGGCATTATTTGTTATCCAATGAATGCACTATAGTCTGCAAAGCCGATGTCATTAAGCACATGCTATTGGCTTCGATGTTGAAAGGCAGCGTTCGAAAGTGGATTTATGCCTTAACGGAATTTGATCTCAGATATCAAGCACCCAAGGTAGTGAAGGGGCATGCCCTAGCCGATTTTATTGTCGAACAACGTGATGACTCAATCGACTCGATTGACGTAGTGCCTTGGACATTGTTTTTCGATGGATCGGTTTGTACTCATGGTTGTGGTATCGGCTTAGTCATAATATCACCTAGGGGGGCAAGTTTTGAATTTGCCTATACTACTAAGCCTTATGCACCAATAATCAAGCTGAATATGAGGCAGTTCTCAAGGGATTGCAACTCTTGAAGGAAGTTGAAGCCGATGCTGTTGAAATCATGGGTGATTCTTTGTTGGTCATCAATAAATTAGCTGAAGAGTATGAATGCAAGAATGATACATTGATGATCTACTATGAGAAGTGCCGAGAATTGATAGATCATTTTCGGCTAGTGACTTTGACACATATTCGTCGAGAGCAAAATGTTGAAGCTAATGATTTAGCTCAGGGGGCATCGGGATACAAGCCGATGATGAAAGATGTTGAGGTAGAAATTGCTATCGTCGCAGCGGATGATTGGAGGTATGATGTTTTTAACTATTTGAAGAATCCTTCTCAATCGGCTTCGAGAAAATTATGTTACAAAGCTTTGAGATATGTTTGCTGGATGACGATCTATATTATCGGACGATTAATGGAGTATTGCTAAGATGTTTGAGTGCCGATCAAGCAAAAGTTGTGATGGGCGAAGTGAATGAAGGCATATGCGGTACTCATCAATCATCTCACAAAATGAAGTGGTTACTTCGGTGAGCTGGATATTTTGGCCGATGATGTTGGAAGATTGCTTCAGGTATTATAAAGGTTGTCAAGATTGTCAGAAGTTTGGAGCAATTCAACGAGCACCAGCATCGGCTATGAACTCTATAATCAAGCCATGGCTGTTCAGAGGATGGGGAATTGACATGATCGGCCAGATTAATCCATCCTCGAGCAAAGGACATAAGTTTATATTGGTGACAACCGATTATTTCACGAAGTGGGTGGAGGCCATACCTTTGAAGAAGGTTGATTCTGGGGATGCAATTCAGTTTGTCAACGAACATATCATATACCAATTTGGTGTTCCTCAGACTATTACAACCAATCAGGGATCTATCTTTGTATCCGATGAGTTTGTCCAATTTGCAGAAAGCATGGGGATTAAGTTATTGAATTCTTCACCATATTATGCACAAGCTAATGGACAAGCAGAAGCATCTAAAAAAAGTTTAATCAAATTGATTAAGAGAAAGATCTCTGAATTTCCAAAGTAGTGGCATAGCCGATTGGCCGAAGTTTCGTGGTCCTATCAGATGGCTTGTCATGGATCAATCCAAGTGCCTCCCTACAAGCTAGTTTATGGGCATGAAGTTGTCTTGCCATGAGAAAGTGTCATCGGCTCAAGGAGAATTGATTTACAAGATGAGCTGACAGTCGATGATTATTATAATCTCATGGTAGATGAATCGAAAGAATTAGTTCAATCCAGGATGCGTGCTTTGGAAAATGTGAGAAGAGATAAGGAAAGAATCGCTCGTCATTACAATAAGAAAGTTGTGCCAAAATCTTTTTCATAAGGCAAGTTGTTTGGAAACTGATTCTGCCGATTGGGACTCGTGATAATAAATTCGGCAAGTGATCACCAAATTGGGAAGGGCCTTTTCAAATATACAAGTCTATTTTTAAGGGAGCTTACATGTTGCAAGGGCTTGATGGAGAAGTTTTTGGAAGGGATCTTAATGGGAAATATTTGAAAAAATATTATCCAAGTGTTTGGATCAATTCATGATTTGACTGTGTTATGCCGATACATGGTAATCGATGTGTTGACTTCACCTTTAGATGGCCGATATGAGTTATATCGCCCTGAGTCTTTTTAACTTATCTTAATCGGTTGTGTTTTGCCAATGTGTGATTGCCGACATTTTGTGATGTCATTCTTAGTCAATCTATAATTTTATCAATGTTTCACATTGTAAAATTAGGGGGACATATATACATGCATACAAAAATAGGAAGAGAGTTATAGCCGATGGGGCTTACCTGAGGAAACTCGGCCAATGGCGCACCGGAGGGAGTGGTTGAGGTCGAGATCACCAGAGATGAAGTTGTTGCCGTGAGGGGGTTGCTTGCAGGATCACCGAGGGTTCCGAGGAGGTCGCCGGTGGAGATTGGGGATGTTTTGTGGCTAAGGCGGTGAGAGCGTAAGTGACGGCGTGAAAAACTTTGAGGTGGTGGTTATTATTTAAAGAGGTGCGGTAACCGTCCGATGGAAAGCCCTAGATTTTCTTGGAGATAAGATTAGGCAAATCCGCAAGATTATCAATATAGCGGACTTGGGGGGCATGTGTGAACGACCAAATTTGGTAAATCATACATCAGATTTGAGTTTAAGGCCGAACCGATTTGGAGGGAATCGGGATGCTCTGAAACAGAGTGCGCGCCAATGGCAGACCGAATCGGCTAGAGTGTTCATCAACTGATGACCGAATCGGACAAGATAAGCAGATGTAGCCAATTCCGGTAAGTTAACATTGGAATCATCCTCGGATTCGTTTGAAGTGCTTCATGAGGATTGCCATACATGGATAGAGTTCGAGAAAGGCAATTGTATCTATTAATTATGTTATTTTAAATATTTTCCTTATAGATTATGTCGGTAAGAGTCCGTCTAAGGAACTTATCTGTAATTTGAATTGTAATAGAGATATGAATCGTGTCTGACAAGGACATATCTTGTATCTGGATATAAATATGACCCAAGACCATGTAATCTAAATAACAATCAGTTCAATATAACTTCGGCGCATCACCACCTTTTTTCTTTCAATTACTTCAACGAGTTCTTCCTTTCGAGTTGGGCTGCATCGGGTTCGATCTCCGACGAGAGGTAAAGCTTGTTATGGTGGCTTGCGCTCTCGGGATTAGTGCTTCCATCATTATGACACTCTAATCCAGTTCATGTAAATCGTCTAGTTATCATATATGCTATATAATCTAAATCGATATTGCTGTCTAACCATAATCGACTAGCCTCTGTTACCAGACAGCAGCCGATAGGGTTAGATATCAACGTTGACTTAGATTATATAGTGTATCCACCATCTCGAAAGGCTTTTATAGACTTGTTTAGATCTTATGCTTCTTTTTATGCTTAGTGCTATATCGGTTAAGTCTGACCTACTAACTAACATTTACAATCATAATATCTATCCTGTCTTATGATTACTATTAGAGATAGTATCGGGGTTTTAGTCGATCTTACATGTTTTAGCTATCTCGTTTCTTATATATTTACTTGATATGCTAAATCTGCTCTTTATATTAAGATCTCATTGTGATGAAATATATTAAGCTTGCTATTGATTTGTTAGGTTATCTTAACACTTGATCGGTTCCTGTTTAATGTATTTAATCTATATTGATATCTTCGTACAAAGTGGTATCGGAGTACTAGCCAATACATGTTAGACTTATGATATCGGATATGCTATAAATAAGTATAATCTTCGTTTTAAAGTACTTTTAGACATAAGTGATTTATACTATCTTGGTACGCTACCGATCTATCCCAATCACTTAGTTTAAACGTATTTCGAGATGTAGATTATATATTATGAATATCTATAGCCGATCGATTAGATCTAATTTCTCTTGGCCGATTCAGTGCATATTGCATCGGCTCAATATAAGACGATACGTTATCGGCCACTAGGCGATCGGCTATCGTTTACGGACTAACTTTGTTTTCTTTCTTTGTTTCTTGTTGGTTGTAGGATCAAACCAACTGGCACGTCCTACAAACCTCAAAAGCAAGATTTAGACCTGCACTAGAGTTAACCAGATCTCTCAGGTCAGTGCG
Source organism: Oryza australiensis (assembly GCA_019925245.2). NCBI lineage: Eukaryota > Viridiplantae > Streptophyta > Magnoliopsida > Poales > Poaceae > Oryza > Oryza australiensis. The sequence goes on from JAIFGZ020000436.1 coordinate 5,173,346, forward strand.
TAACATTTTTACTGTCAACATGCTTCTGGCGAGCCCGGTGGGACACGACAAGACATCATGGTTGACATCAAGTCATCAAAAATCGACCCTGAGAACATCATCCCCGTCACCATGGACAAATTGACGCCAGAATAGAAAGCTGAATTCGAGGAGATGATGAGCAAACTGCAGAATTAATTTTTACACTTGTTTGTTCAAACTCGCTCGGGCACAGTTGTTCAACGGTACAAGGTAGTTTTGCCAGCCACTGATGAGCCTGAGTGAAGTTCTGGCAAGGAAAGCAAGCCTTAGGACATTAAGCAAGAAGAAGGCCCTACGGAGTTCAACAATCTACAGGATCAGATCGATTATGCCGTGCATCACACACTGATCAACCAATCGGGCATCCTTGTTAACACCTTAAACAACATGATCAATTCTGTGGTTGACAGCAGGATTGCCGAGCATCAAGCCAAGGCGCCGATATTTCTTTCTGAAGGCAATTTTCCACCATATAGGACTCTAATTACGGCAAACAAACTGCTTCAGAGTTGTCCTGCAATCACCCGATACGGACTAACCGCCGATCGACTATCATTTACGGACTAACTCTGTTTTTTTCTTTGTTTCTGGTAGGTTGCAGGATCAAACCAACTGGCACGCCCTACGAACCTCAAAAGCAAGATTTGGACCTGCACTAGAGTAAGCAGATCTCTAAGGCTAGTGCGTGACATTTTTACCGTCAACAATATCCTCATTCTTTCATGTCCTTATCCTGTCTCCCTTCTCTCGCTCTTGACACCCTCCCTCCTCGTCGCATGTTCACCGCTGCCCATCCACCTTCGCTGCTGCCGACACCAATCCTCCTTTGCCTTCACCGCCGCGAGCTCTGTCGGCGATGACCCTGGTCACCATGAGCTCCATCGTCCCACCTCCTTCGCCCACCGTGGGGGAATGCCCCTCTCCCTTTTCCGTTACTAAGTCTCCAGCCACCGGATTCGACGATGTGGATCATAGCGGCCATTAGATCCAGCCACCCCGAGCTTGGGGGACGCCAGATCTGTTCGCCATGACCTCTGTTCGCGATGACCCTAGCTGTCACGATGTAGGTAACTCCACCTCCTGCTCTCCGTCGTGGGGAAATCCCTTCTTCCTCTTCTATTACTTGGTCTCTGGCTGCTAGATCCAACGACATGGACCGTGGCGGCTGTCAGATCTAGCCACCCTGAGCTTGGGGGCGGCCAGATTCAGCTACCACAGCCTCCGACGATGACGTCCTCGGGGGCAGATGGGCACTTCTTGGGTGTGACTCGTGACGAAAGGCAGATAGCGTGTTGTTGACGCCAAATCCATGTGTGCCAAAAGATGTGTTGACGCCAAACACACGCTGGTCTGGGAGATCTGCTTAGCTCCAATGCAGGTCCTAAAATCAATGAAGTGCGGGCGTGCCAGTCAGTTTAATCCTGCCACTGAAAAGATATACAAAACAGCGAAACATAAAGCATATCAGTCGATAGGCCGATAGCCAAAACAACCGATCAGCCGATAGGCCGATGGCGCGATTCCAGCCGATGACGATACCAACCGATGCAGTTAGGGTTTTAATCCATTGGCTGTGTGCTGAGCAAACATCTATATAAAGGCAATTGGCTGACGATAACATGATGATATAGCAATGTAGTATAGCATAAACCAATCACATGATGAAATAGACATTGATCTGAAGATTGAATCATACATCGGCTGGGGTCCGATGGCATTAGATCCAATGTGATTAGAAACCTTTGCTGCAATAGGCTAAAACCAACTTTATGTATAATCCATGTAAGCCGATTGCAACGTCCAGATAACTCATCGGCTGAAACTCTGATGGAATAATGATTGATGCCTACCGACTTACATAAATCTAACTTAGATTTATGTGAGTCGGTAGGCATCAATCATTGTTCCATCGGAGTTTCAGCCTCATAGGTCGGACCTAACCGATGCAACATAAGGTTGATGATTGTCTGATAGATTTAAATGAGCTAATATGGCACCGATCAAAGTGGTCATGTGTTACATTTAACCAAGACAGCAAAACCATCAAGAGGAAATTTAACACATCAGATAAGATCGGCTAGCCCTCCAATGAAACATTAGCATCAACCAATCGCCTTACCAAGACTTAGATTATCCATAACAATCTAGTAGGTCTAACTTAACTGATGCGACACGAGATTGCATATGATAATCTAATACTCAATGAGCTGATAGATCTATCTAATGTGATGGATATAACAAATCTATCTAAAGTGACATTATGTTTAAAGAAACATCAACTTGATCAGAATATCGAACCTAACCGAGAAAGTCCTAACTAAGTCGATGAGACTATAGACTTACCCCTTCGCTGGAGATCAAACCTAACCGATGCAGCCCCGCGTCGGGTGCCAAGTCTCGGCGGATGACGAACAAAGTAAATAAAGTAAAAGGTGGCGATGTGCCAAATTGTATTGCTCGTGAGGATAGATTACATGAACCCCGGGCTTACATATTTATATCCACGGGCTAACAAAGATCCTAACAGATTATGACTCAGTCTTTCGTAAAGATAAAAGGAAACAAACCGAGTCCTTATATGACACTAACAAACTTTCGTAAAGATAAAAATAGAAAGCTAACAAATTCTTCCTAATTAATAGATACAAGCCGTATCCTTCTTGAACTCGGTGTCTTCTAGATAAGATCTTTCCAAACCAAATCTAACAAGAATTCGACTGCTGGAAATAACAGAAAAACCCCCAATCGACTGATGCAGAACTCTAAGCCGATGCTAGCTTTGAGACGATATGAACCCAGCCGATTGGGACTCCGGGGCTTACCAAATTCTGGCGTTAACACATGCCCCCCAGTTTTGGAGTATGAGAAGTCATGCTTCAAAATTATCTTTGCCTTGATCGCCCCAAAACTGACTTGTCTTTTCTTCTTGACATCGGCTCTCGTATGCCAATACCTTTTGTATTAGATGAGCCAGGCTGTCAAACTCATGGAAGAAAAATCTATCTTTAATAGACGTTGACAACCCCGAAACGCAAGATCGCTACCCGCTCATCACTTAGGCTCAAACTATAACATCGGTTGCGGACATTACGAAACCTTAGAATATATTCCTTAGTCGATCCCCCTTCTTGTTGTTTAACTGATAACAAGTCTGCAAGCTTCAACTCACTAACCCTAGCAAAGAAGTATAGGTGAAACTGTTTCTCAAGATCGGCCCAACCTCTGATAGAATTTGGTGGCAATGACGAAAACCATGTGAAAGCCGATCCAGTTAGAGAATGAAAAAAGTCTAATTTTGAGAGCTTCTTTAGTCGATGCCTCCCCACATTGAGCTTAGATACAACATCCTGCCCTAAAAACATGAAGAAATTTGGAACCTTGTACCGACTTGGAAGTGGAACCTTATCAAACCACTCAGGATATGGCAGCCGATACACAGAAGTTTGATCTTTGAGTTTAATTCCAAATTGCTCCTCTATTACCTTTGCAATCATATCGGCCCAATCTTATCCAGAATAATACCTTTGAGTTTCCTCTAGCCGATACTGTTGTTGTGGCTCTTCATGTTGATACTGATCAACTTGCCCCCCGAGCCAATATTGTTGTTGCCGATGATGTTGAGATTGCTCACCAATTTGCTCCCAATGCTGATTTCTTAAAGCAATTACCCTGGGAACTATCTTCTTAATCAAACCATCTAATGTACTTATCAAAACTCCAGATTGATCAAACACAGCGCGATGAACTATTTTATCAACCATCTCTTGAAGTGTCTTGTCGTCCATTGGCTCAAAAGATTGCTCCTTGTCTTCATTCATCGGCTTGGGAGATTGTTCTTCCTTGGCCTTGACTTCTCTATCAGACATCTTGTTGCAATTATGGGTCCCACGAGCCATGTAAAATAATCTGTTGTCAAACACACGGTCCCACTAGGCATGCAAAAAATGTATTGACGCCAAATCCGTGCGTGCCAAAAGATGTGTTGACGCCAAACACACGCTGGCCTGGGAGATCTGCTTAGCTCCAGTGTAGGTCCTAAAATCAATGAAGCGCGGGCGTGCCAGTCAGTTTGATCCTGCCACTGACAAGGTATACAAAGTAGTGAAACATAAAGCATATCGGCCAATAGGCCAATAGCCAAAACAGCCGATCAGCCGATAGGCCGATGGCATAATTACAACCAATGCCGATACCAACCGATGTAGTTAGAGTTTTAATCCATCGGCTGTGTGCTGAGTAAACATCTATATAAAAGCAATCGGCTGACGATAACATGATAATATAGCAATTTAGTATAGCATAAACCAATCACATGATGAAATAGGCATTGATCTGAAGATTTAATCATACATCGGTTGGGGTCCGATGGCATTAGATCCAATGTGATTAGAAACCTTTGCTGCAATCGGCTAAAACCAACTTAATGTATACTCCTTGTAAGCCGATTGCAACGTCCAGATAACTCATCGGCTGAAACTCCGATGAAACATTAGGATCAACCTATCGGCTTTCCAAGACTTAGATTATCAATAACAATCTAGTAGGTCGGATCTAACCGATGCACCACGTGCTTGCATACGATAATCTAATACTCAATGAGCTGATAGATCTGTCTAATGTGATGGATATAACAAATCTATCTAAAGTGATATTATGTTTAAAGAAACATCAACTTGATCAGAATATCAGACCTAACCGAGAAAGTCCTAACTAAGTTGATGAGACTATAAACAATAATGAAACTAAAGATAGAGACGATATACCAGATAGGCAACACTTGGACTTACCCCTTCGCCGGAGATCGAACCTAACCGATGTAGCCCCGCGTCGAGTGCCAAGTCTTGCCGGATGATGAACAAAGTGAAAAAGGTAAAAGGTGGCGATGCGCCAAATTGTATTGATCGTGAGGATAGATTACATGAACCCCGGGCTTACATATTTATACCCACGGGCTAACAAAGATCCTAACAGATTACGACTCAATCTTTCCTAAAGATAAAAGGAAACAAACCGAGTCCTTATTGGACACTAACAAACTTTTCTAAAGATAAAATAGAAAGCTAACAAATTCTTCCTAATTAATAGATAGAAGTCGTATCCTTCTGGATCTTGGTGTCTTCTGGATAAGATCTTCTCAAACCGAATCTAACAAGAATCTGACTGCTGAAAATAACAGAAAAACCCCCAATCGGCTGATGCAGAACTCTAAGCCGATACTAGCTTTGAGCTGATATAAACCCGCCGATTGGGACTCCGGGCTTACCAAATTCTGGCGTTAACACGTGGGTGGTGGTGGTTCCCAGTGAGCAGTGGCGGACTTGGGCGACCATAACCTCCAGCAACACCTCATCTTCTCGGTGAGTAGTAGATGTTATTTTTCTTGTGTATGAGTCGATGTTAATTGTGTGTGGATGTGTCGACGTTGATTATGTATGATGTAGTATTAACTTGTGGATGAACTTGTGAATTTTAATTACATTTTGTTTCTATTGGATTTATATGGATGAATGTAACATCCTGAAAATCGAAGAAACCGAAATCGGAACGTAAAATCGGAACTTTCAAAAACCTTCGCTTGTTGCTCCTTTCTGGGTTTGTTGCTTCTTATTTGCCAGCTCGTTGCATAAATTTAGACGTGATCAATTTCCCTTTCGGTGTTTTTGGATGATTTGGGTTTGTCGAAATGAAAGATGCGAAGGTCCGTATCTGGGATTTTTAAAAAGAAATCGGGGAAAGCGGATTTACGAAAACGCGATTTGGGAAATATAAAATAAAAATTATGGTTGGGAGAAGATAAATTAGGACACAAAATAAATAATAAAATTCTCGGAGTCGTACTCGAAATCCGGAAAATTTTGGAAAAATAAAGGGGAGGATATTGAAATTTGAAAAGAGGGATTTTAAATAAATAAATATGAAAAATATTGTGGGAAAATAAAAGTGGAGAAAAGTTGAAAATATTGTGTTAAAGATTATTTTTGAATTTTATGAATTTATTTTGGAATTTTTAGAAGAAAGAAAAATAGAATTGGAAAATTAAAATGGAAAATCGGGAAAAATCGAAAATTGCACCGTTCATGGCGCGCCAAGTGTTCGACGCCGTACGCGCCATACCGCCGCCCGCCGCGCGCGCGCACCGGCCCTACCCCGCGCGCCACGCGCCGCGCGTGCTCACGCCGCGCGCGACCCGCGCGCCCGCGCCGCACGCACTCGCCGCACGCGCCGCACCGGCCCCCGCGCCCCGCCTCGCCGCCACGTGGCCGTGCCGCGCCGGACCCCCGCACCGCGCTTTGCCCGCCGCGTTGCGCCGTCGTACCCGGCCCATCCCCGTGCGTCGCCGCGTGTCTCACCCCCCGCGCCGCGCGCGAGCCGGCCCTCCCCTCTCCACCCCGCGCCCGCACCGAGCCCCTCGGCCGCGCTATAAAAGGCGGCGCCCGCCCTTTGTGCCGCACCACCGCCGCTCCTCTCTCCGTTCCCAGCGCCGCCGCCGAGCCGCCGCCGCAACGGCGCCGCCGTGCGCAAAGCCTTCCCCGTGCCCCATCGCTCCTCCAGAGGCCGCCGTCGCCGTAAGCCCTCGCTCCGCCCCTTTGTCGCCGCCGCCGCCTCTGTTTCGGCCGGACCCGGTCGACACTTGCGGCCAATGAATAGTGCGACGAGAGAAAAAAAGAAAAATAAGGGAAAAATTAGGAAAAATTTTAGAAAATTTGGAAAAATATTTTGGGAAGACTTGAGTAAAATTTTGGGCAAAAATAAATTATTTTCTTGTATGTTTTCTCGGTGCAAAGTTGACAATCGAAATCGGACTTTTTTCGGAATTTCGTTTCGCGTCGTTTTTAAATCCGGACTTCGTTTAATTCTTTCTCGCCATATAAATAGGCTTCTCTTTTGTGCTCAAACCTTCAAAACCTCGAGCACGAATTCCTCCGCTGACATTTCCAAACCTAATTTCTCAAATAATTACGATCGTCGTCTTTGCGAAAACCCTAGGACATCGACTCGATTCCAAAACTCGGATTTTTCCTAGCAACCCTTGTCCTAACTCAAGTAGAATTTTAGGCTAAACATTTGGAGTCGTTTTCATGGCTTTTATGGTTCTTTTCGATCTTTCGGTATTTTATTGAATTCTAATTGAATTCAATTAATCTTTCGCACGTACGGATAGCACCGAAGAAACCGGCATCGACCCGTTGAAGACACCACCCCTCAAGCGTGCGAGCAAGGCAAGTCATCACACTCTTTGAACATATTGATCCTACTTTGTGAAATGATGTTGATTTCAAATTACAAATTGCATGCTATACACAAATAGTACCTATGTTTGTTATACCCTGCTTTGATATTGATCACCATTAGAATTTATTCTTTGTAACCTTCGATGTGATATGACCGGAGGCTAATTTCGGTAAAAATGCTTAGCCTTGCTTATACTAGATCCCTGCATACTCATAATTTTTCAAAGAAGCTTTGTGCTTGGGCAACTACCTTAGGGAAGGTAGTTGAAATGCGGCCTATGGAGACATGAGCGCCACATGGCCATGAGAATGATGAAAATTGAAAATGATATACAAATGATTTAGACTGGGGCGGTCGGATGATTTGGGTGGATTCCGGAAAAGGCAAGTGCCGACCCTGGTCAATTAAGGACCGAGCCATGAGATAGCCGGGAAACGAGCCAGTACAACCGTACTTCTCGAATGGGTATAGACCTAGCTGACTAGATAGCCGAGCGGAGGCAGTATCCTTGCATAGATGGTTCTCTATGATGTGGTTTATGTGATGAGAATGAGGCTGCGGCCTTTGTTCTGAATGGTGGAATTAAATCGATATTAATTAAATATTGAGGAAGTTTTCCTTACCCCGGTGCGCCTGAACTCCTCTCACCGCTAGAAAAGGACGGCTAGAGTGCATGAGGGCTTAAGTTCATGGAGCGGGTGCCAAAGCAAGGTTATCGAATGGCTTTGCCGTGACCGTCTCATGAGTTGAGACTTAGGCTCATTTGTTGGGCGTCATGAGTACGGGTAAAGTGTACATCCACCGCAGTGTGAGTGAATCAATCTATTCGAATAGCCATGCTCGCGGATATCGAGCATCGTGACAAGACTTTCGCTTGGCTAGACTTTAAACTTAAAACTGCTGGGATGGGTTTGCATGATGATTTTATTCGCTGGTGGATCAAATTCTCGAGATGCGAGAAGGGGTGGATTCCCGAGAAAATCATGACGAATCGGAGGCGGGAAGCCATCCTTGGAATCACGATGGATGGTAGACGTAACCGTCGCCGGATTAATGAACTATGGAACTAAAACTTGATTTGGCTAGTTGTTAGGCTTGTGAAAAGAATTATGAAAATTGACTTTATGCAAAAGAAACTCCAGCCATTCCTTGAATAACCCTATCATGTGCATCAATTCCGTGTTGGCTTGCTGAGTACGGTTGGTACTCACCCTTGCTATACGCACAAACCTTCAGCTGATGGGAATGAAGAGCCGGAGGATCCATACACGTACTACCAGAAGGGTGAAGGAACTGATGGCGCTTACTAGATCTTAGCTCCGGTCGTTGCCTGTGGCAAATGACATGCCGCTGCCTCTATTCCGCTGCCGTATTTAAATTCTGCTTTTTGTGTTGTATTCGGACCATGAGGTCCTGTGTGTTGAACATTGCCTTCGGGCCTATTGTTGTAATAATGTCGCCGTAAGACTATTCGTGCATGTGCACCTGATTGTCCAGTACTGTATTTCGTGGGTACCAACTACTCGATCCAGGGAAATAGTACTAAGAACACGAAAGATTCCCGTCTCAAAAACGGGGGTCCACAATGAACTTGTGGAAGAACAACAGAATCAAATGGACCATTTTGTGGAGATGAACATCGGGTCGGCTCAATTCGAGCCGGCTCATTTTTTTAATCACGGAATTCTCTATTGGCACCGGTTATGTGATAAAAATGGCACCTCTAATCTCTATAGGAACCAACAGCTATGTCAATGAGCAAAGGTGGTCAGTTGAAAATCCAAAATCTATGAAAGGTTTTCAACTGGCATCTATGTTCATGCAGTAGTAATAGGATGTCACAAACAAGGAAAGATTGGCAACCACTTCACCAAATACAAATAGCAACAATATCCAATTAGCTAAGGGTTATAAGCTTCTAGAAGGTTCTAGGGAGAGGTAGAGGAAGAGTGGAGCCTAGTAGGAAGAAGAAGCAGGGAGGGAGAGAGAAATCAACGAGGTTCAGCTTAAACCAGGTCGCCGCCGTTGCCATTGCCATTCTATTCGATCGATCCGCTTGAAGTCCTCTGCCACTGCCTTTATAATTGCTCTCCTAAGCTTGATTGGGCCCTGAGCGGCCAAACTGGCCCATGATCAGCCCATCCAAAATCTTAACAGGAAAGTAGGACATCTTACAAATATGAGGATCCTTCTAATTAGTTTGAAGGTTGAATTTTATAACTTTTGTTTGAGCAAAGCTTGGTTCTACAAAATATATACTACTCTTGTTGAACAATATGAACAAAAAAAATACATTTTCGGTAAGGGGCTTGCGTGCGCTCTTTCTCTCTATATATATGAAAAAAGAATTCTATGTCATTAGAGATGTAGTCATTAGGGATGTATCGCACGAACATATCCGTAAAAAATATCAAACTATTAAATAAATAAAAATATATGAAAATAGGATATAAAAATATATAAAAACACTAGAGACAAGATATATGTTCTCACTGAATCATAAGTCCAAACTCAAAGAAAAAAAAGATAAAATTGTTAAATTTCCCCATGTATCGTAGTCATTTCTCGTCGTTGTTCTCATGATGTGAACTTCGGAAACAAAGGGAGGATCAAATAAGAAACTTGACATGTTTACCTTGTTTGTTCAACCAAGTTCTCACGGAAAAAAAGTTCACATTTGTAGTATTGTTCTTTCGCTGACATATGATCTTCAGAGCGAAGTTAACAACAATCAGTTCCCTTTACCTGCTCTAGCCTTAATTAACTCCACTGGATCACGTTAGTTATAACCACTAATACCTGTTTCAAGTGTTGGGTGCATGAACACAAACATAAAAATACAAACCTCCAATTCCTAACATGAATTTGGTCCAGGGTTGACGTAAGATTAATTGGGTATCCAAACCCCGCCCTACTGCTATGACTTGCTACTTGCATAGTTGCAGTTGACTACATTATCATAAAATGGCCTTGATAATCTCTGTTTAATTAATTAATTGGATGTCCAGATCTCTCTCTAATGCACACTCTGAAGTCCGAACGGCTAGCTAGATACCAACAGGCTCAAAGGTTTTTTTTCGTTCAAAATGTCTTGTAAGAAAACTTATTTCCAATTAATGATCCTTCCGCTTATGTTTTTCACAAATTCCAAAGTTTCCAATAAGATTCCGAAATCCATATGTTTTTTAAGGCGGCAGGGGGCAATCTTTGCATTAATATTTGTTGGATTAGAACATGATGTTTTGGCTGGACTAAAAAAGGAAACCTGGCAAGTTCTTGTACATGAATCCCTCGTGTGCAACCAGAAGATCCAAATCTTGTTAATTTATAGCAAGATCACACCAGCATCGTCAGAGTTTAACCTACATATTCTTAAGGGGATATCTGTCGGATTCAAATGTAGAAAAAAACAAACGACCAAGCAGAAAGAAATGTAATTCTTCGTTGAGACACAAATAGCAAGTGTGAATCAGAAATATAAATTCTATATGTTCAACGCAATAAATAAGCTTGACTGCTCACCAATCTCATTAAAACCAAGTATAAGAATTATACTAGTTTTCGCCTTTAGAAGATACTAGAAAGTACCAAGAAAAATACTAGCATAATACCTGCTAACTATAGGTATGTCTAGTGAGAGGGCATATCCAGTGAAAATTGAAAATTCATGAAAATTATATTTAAAAAATATATTTATAAAAATATTACTACAAATCTAGATTTAGATATGAAATATGTTCTCACCAAAACTCAAGTCCAAGATCAACTTCCTTTTTATTTGAGAGAAAAACGCAAATTTCAGATGAATAATGTCCTATTATTATTTACTAAAAGTTTATTTTTTCTGTTACTCCCAAATAAAATTGAGTTTGATCTTAATATTTGTTGACAATATATTTTATATCTATATATATCTCTATAATTTTTTTACAAATTTATGAAATTTTTGGATATAATTTTCTAATTTTTAACCTTTAACTCGTTTTCACCTCTAACAGTAAGAAACCAATTCATGCCAACCGTTCCAACCATGTCAGCCACCCAATAAATATTTTGGATGGCATTCTGTTGACACAATGACACTTCATTCTCTCTCTCTAAAAAAGAAAATTACACTTCATTCTGGTTATTGCCATTGTACGCCTAGCAGATTTGACCCATGTTTAGTTTAATCACGTACGTACGTGTCACTTAGCGTGCTACTTAATCCCACTGAAAATCCGCTCACGAAACATCTCTAACATCTCAGGTGACACCGACGCGCGCCGCGCCACGCCACACCACGCCTGTCGTCCATGACCCTGCGGCGGCGGCGGCGAAGCTCTGATCCATTGAATAGCTCGGCCATGCGCGAGTCTGTCGAGGAAGCCGTCCACCACGCCGTCGTCGCTGTCGCCGCCGCGGCGGTCGTGGCGCTGGCCGTCGCGCTGTTCCTGCTCTGGCGCAAGAAGCGCGTGGCGAGAGCGGGCGGTGGCGATGGCGGCGACGGTGCTGCGGTTGTGGTGGCGCTTCCGGTGGTCCCGCTTGCCGATGTGGAGCGCGCCACCGACGGGTTCCACCCGAGCAGGGTGATCGGGCAGGGGAGGCACTTCACAGTCTACGAGGCGGCGCCAGGGCTCGCCGCCAAGCGCATGCGGCCGCATCTCGTGCTCGGGGAGCCCGGCGGGCGACGGTTCCCCGCGGCGCTCCGGTCGCTCGCCGTGCCGCCTCATCCCAACCTCGCCGGCATCGTCGGCCTCTCCGAGGGCCCCGGTGAGCGCGTCCTCATCGTCGAGCGGGCGTCCGCCGGGTCGGTCGGTCTCGACGCCCTCCTCTACCACGGCACCGGGGCGCCGACGCACGACACGCCGCTGCTGTCGTGGCCGGAGCGCGCCGCGGTCGCCGCCGGCGCGGCGCGCGGGCTGGCGCACCTGCACTCGCAGGGCGTGGCGCACGGCCGCGTTCGGCCACGCAACGTGCTCGTCGACGCGGCCGCCACAGCGCGAGGGCCCTATGGTGTCAAGGTCAGCGACTACGGGCTGTCCACCTTCCTCCTCGACGGAGGCGACGGCGATGGCGACGCCGACGTACTGGACGCCCGCGCGGAGAACGACGTCTACATGTTCGGCGCGGTGCTGCTCCAGCTCCTGACCGGTCGGCAATGGGACGGCGGCCGGTTGGCACACTGGGCGCTCCCACTGATACGCGCCGGCCCGCCGGCGCTAACCGAGGTGCTCGACGAGCGCGCCGGCGAGCCGGCAGACAAAGCGGAGTCCCGTCTGCTGGCGCGGACGGCCAGGGTGGCGCTGGCGTGCGTGGCGAACGACGGGCGCAGCCGGCCGCGGATGGCGGAGGTGTCCGCCATCCTCGACGACGTGGAGGCGGTGTACCGGCGCCGCGACAGCGCGCTGGAGCTCGAGGTGGACGGCGGCGGCGAGGAGCGGTTCAGTGGGTGCCTTCTCGCGCCGAGCCGGAGCGCGCACCGATCGGAGACGCTGCTCCGGCTTCCCGTGTGAGAACAGGGATGCGCCATTAGCTCTCACTGTTCATCTCCATTGATGATTAACTGGGTTTTTTGGCGTGTCAAGTGATCAGCTTATATTTATTAGCTAGGATAGTCGTAGAAATGTTCTTGCTTGGTATAACATGTGATGAATTTTGCGTAATAATTTTTCTTTCTTTCTCTTTTTTTTTGCCTTTGTCTCTGCATAAATTGTACGGCAGATGTTGACCAGAATGTACAGGATACGGAGTGCTTTTAATATAGTGATTAAATTTATGAAAAAATATTCTTTTCGAGTCGGTGATCACTTTCCTTCTCAGATAGTATCCCAAATCACGGCATCACCTGCTGAAATCTGAAAATTGGGAGAGGATGCCTGACGTATACTCAATCCACGAATAAATGCCATTCCTCGAGTTGTTAATCTTATCTTTGTGATTTTTTTCAACACAATACCACGTAATTTTAGCCTTTTCCTGTCAATCGATTTTACTTGATATGCTGGTACTAAAACCGAGGCAATCGGTTCATTTGAATAGTTGGCATAATTTGTTGAACGGAGCTGCTGTTATGAAGAGAGCAATTCTTTTTGCATGTGATGTGTAAAGAAATATCTGTTCTGCAACGAGTTGATGAATTTTGCAAAAAGGGAGAAAAGCCTCGTGCTCACACACACACCCACGTAGTTACGTTCTAATAATGGCCCTGTTTAGATCCACTGAAAACCTTTACATCCTGTCACATCGAAAGTTTGAATACATAAATGAAGATTAAATATGGACTAAAAATAGCTAATTGTACAGTTTGCATGTAATTTACGAGACGAATCTTTTAAGCCTAATTAGACTATGATTTGACAATAAAGTGCTACAGTAAACTTATGCTAATGACGGATTAATTAGGCTTAATAAATTCGTCTCGTCGTTTACATACGGATTCTGTAATTTATTTTTTTATTAGTCAATGTTTAATACTTCAAGTATGTGTCCAAAACATTGATGTGACATTTTGATAAAAAAAATTTCAGAATCTAAACACACCCAATATCAAAGTCCAAAACTTAACTCGAGTGGAACTCCTATAAATAACTATACCTATGAAGTTTCTGTCAGGATTACATATATGGCTTTTCCTCATGGTATTTTGAGGTATGTCACTACACATTAATCATAGTCCAAAATTTGCTACGAACTGTTTTTAAAAACTGGGTCTATCCAAACAAGTCGGTGGTATCCCTTGTGACGTGAGATCCACATGTGGTCTGTGTGCCCCACACAGTATGTGTTAGGGAAGCGGCTGGTGCGTGTTCGTCCGCATGCACATTGCATCGCGTGTTGGCCTCTCCAGTTTTATTTCGGCTTTTTTAGAGAGATGTATAGGAGAATAATACTAGTAGCAGTAGTATATTTATATTCACTATGGCAACGTTGTGCGTGTCAACCTGGATGATGATTTTGTGTCACCTCGTGGACAACACGACGTCAACGCATGATGCATGCGGACAAACACGTGACGCTAACTATGGCGCCCGTGTGGGGGTGGCCAACTATAGCGACACCATCTATTATTGGGGTGGAACGTCCTGCTTTGTCATTTTGGGTTAAAAACATATTTAAGCAATACCTAAGGATAAATTAATCTCAATATAACTCTAGAATACAACTTCTTGTTGATAGATAATGCTAGGGTGGATGTTCGGTCATGACTGATAATTTAGTCCAGTCTTTTTGGTCTTTGAAAATGGAAGGCTGATCACTTGTCAGCACAAATGTGTGAATCAACCATTCGGTTAACCGATAATTCGGTCTTGGTTCTCGATCTGACCGACCAGACTAGAACACTCATCTACCATGTAGGACTGCGAGTAGGCAAACCACACACTTGCAAGAAGACAGGTCCAGATGCGGTGCTCGCCTTTCACGTGGACTTCCAACTCTCCCCAGAGGAGATGGCCATCATTGGCCATCGTGGCCGCCTTTGTCGGCAGCAACATGAAGATGCAAAGTACACAGAGGGGATAGGCACTTGCCTCCTACAACATGTGAAGTGGAGAGGCACCATTGTGGCCATAACTTACCAGCTGCTAGACCCTTAGCTCTAGTCCTCCCCCACCATTTCCACCTCACTGTAGAGGTAGTGGCGGCCTGACAAGGTATCATGACTAAAGGTGGAGGTGGTTCCAAAGATGGGATGAGAGGCGCTGGCTGACTGGGAATGGAGGCCACGTGCGGCCGCCCAACCAGGAAGCCACACCCAAGATGGGATTGAAGCCGAGGAGGCATGCTCAAGAAATTCTGAGACGGGAAGAAGAGGGAGAGAAGCACCGGAATGGAGGAAGGGGTGTCGGCGGTGACAGTTGATGGAGTGAAAGGGATGGGCTAAGAAATGAGGAGTGGATTAGGATAAGGCGTGAATAGAATGGATAGTCCAGATACCCTATGCAAAGACCAAACAAAACGAACAAAGAATTTGTGTTTGCAAACTTGAGACCTGGGTATGAAGCGTTGACCAATACTTCAGTTTTTTGGGGTTTTGTCTTGGTTATTTTGGGTTTGATTTTTGGTCTTAGTTTTTTTTGACCCCTAGATATTGGACGTCAATTGCCTCAAAACTACTTTTTATAGGTTTTAGTTATGGTTCTAGAAGCTACGTAGCGTGTTATAAGCAAGGCGATGTTGACAAGTTATGTGGGCCATACCCTTCTCCTGTGTTATAATCTAGGCAATGTTGTCATGTCATGTGAGCCATATCCTTCTCCCACGGAAGCGTTACTTCTTTTGTGGATCCCACCAACAACTAAAGCCAATAAGGTTCAATTTTGCCTATATCATCGATCTGTTGTTGTTCCTCGACATCTCTGAGCACTTCTTCTGCCTAACAAAACCAAATAAGAAAAGATTTGAGTTAGTTGGCACCATGGACGAGTTAGGGATCATCGAGGAAGGTGTCGACGGGAGGACCTACCTTGGCCAAGATATTCGCGATAGAGTAACACATGATATGTAAGCGCTCCCCTCATCTCTCTCTCTTCCCCAGTTCTTACTTTTTTTGCCATGAGAAATTGATTACATAGTTTTTAATTGATGATAGTTTATCAAGATTAGAAACCATCATCCATGCTCTACTTCTTAATGATCTAATTGAATCATCGTACCGGTAGTCGGATCCAATCTGACATTTCCTAGATCTAAGTAATAGTTAGATCTGTTTGGTAGAGCTCCAAATCTGATATGGAGCTAGAGTTGTGGGTTCGAAAAAAGGTAGCTCCACCCTTTCTATTTATTTTGTGGAGCAGATCCATGCACTTCACTTTTAAAAAACTGAGAATCTAATAGTGTTTGGTTTGGCTCTGGCTCTAACCCTGTCACAGGCCTAGATTGCCTAAAAATCATTGTTGTTCTTGGCAAATAATTTTTGGTTGGATTCAAACCTTTGTATTTTGATCGTACTCAAGTATAAAAGGTAAGTTGTTTCATATTTAGAAAATGACCCTAGCTAATGATTCATCGCCAAAAGATAAAGAACTAAGGTTCATGTCAATAGTTCCCTACTTAATTCTGTGGCCAGTTCCTTGCATGGGTCTTAGCTTTATGGACTAGTGTTTTAGTTCTGCACCTAACTGCTTTTGTCTTTCAATTTTTTTGGGCTAGCTTATTTAGTTAGGTGTTAAAACTCTTAAGATGATTGATGTTCCCACCATGAGGGAAGAGGAAGAACTGGGGGAGAACTGGAGAAGTCATGGTGTTGGTTGTGGAGTTGTGTAAATGAGTCCACCTTACACAACCAAAAATATATGAGATGATGCAGCTACTCCAGAAAATAGGGAAAATCTGTTAGGAGATAACTCAGAAGAAAGATTGTCCCATGTTCACACATCCTTCTTGTTTTGTTTGTAGTATTTATAATTCCTCCTTATTATTGGTTATGGATGCTCTCCTCCAAACTCTTAGCATGCATGATGACACAAATTTGCTAAAAGATGACACTTCTCATTGGACAAATGTGTGGGGTCTCCTCCGGAGAGGTCAACTACCACAATACCACATAACTTTTCAGGAGTCCGGTTATGCGTGAAACAGTACATATACAAGAACTTCGTTTAATATTACAAACTAATAGTATACAAGTACAAGTTATACAATACAAAAAGACGCGACACTTCCACAATGATAGCCCGAGTGTAGAGTCGACCTAGAAATTGTACTTGTCTTCCCAGTCCTCTAGGGTATTTGGGAGTTCTTCATCTGCTTCAGGGTTTCCTAAAATTATTATATGCAAGGATGTGTACCAATGGTACTTAGCAAGCCAAACTGAACTCAAACTATATAAACAGATAAATATGCAAGGTATCTTAAAAGGAATAGCATAAACCTAGCTCTAACATGATTCTATGTTATATATAAATAGATATACATGATATCTCAAAAGGAATAACATAAACCTAGCCTTAACCCAGCAAACTAAACTAAATTTGATTACATATGGATAAACATGGATGATGTTTTAAAAAAGAAACGTGAATTACAAATTAATCTTTAACATGATGTATCCTAACCTTTTGTAGGATATTTTATATAAATACCTAAGAACATTAATCATGAACTTAACTTTAGCTCAATTCTATATTCTACCCCCTTCTTATAAATATGCAATATGTCTTAAAAAGAATAATATAATCATAGCCTTAACATGATTTTATTCCATATAGATATGCATGATATGATATAAGCTTAATCTTAATATGATTCCATACTATACATAAATAGATATACATGATGTCCTAAAAGGAAATAACCTAAGCCTAACTTTAACGTGAACCTAGGTTCTATCCTTTCTTATAATTACTTATATATGAATGTTCAAATTTTAGAGATGGTATTTTGGAAAAGTTGCTTATGCCATTAAACTGGATTCACCCATAGACACAACTCCATTAACCAGGAGTACGGCGTATTCGAATACAATAAACTCTGCAGGGTTTGTCTAGTTTTATCCGAGGATTAACCTTAGTTAGCCAGACTAAAGGGTAACATAGCATTTATATAGTTCTAACATTTTCTGATGTGTAAACGAGACCGGCAGGCTATCTTAATAGGGGCACCAGTTCTAACCAGTAATTGGTGTCTTCATCCCTATTTAATAGTTGTTCGTCACACACTTGCCCCGGCTTGGTGAAACCTGCGGTGCTATCTTAACAGATGGTACTGATCTGGTTAGTATCAGTGTTGTTATCCGCTGTTTACATAGCTGTCCACCAATGAGACTTTACCAACACTACAAATCTCCAATGCTGTTATGCACATTACTAAATCTCCTAAGTCCCTAGGGAGATCAGAGAGAAATATATAAATGCTATGTCGTTATAACCAGTCCATCGGATGGGCGAAACTATGTCTTTATTCTGGCACAAGAGTTTTTATATTTTCTGGCATACACCCAAAAATGATTCTCATATCACATGAGATGATAGAATTTATATTTGCCTATCACATAAAATAGTAGATCATTTTTCTATTTTGCCATATGAAATAACTTCTTACGAGCATGAATGAAATACTAGTACATGTGATAATGCTTATTCTATCATGGTGATAGTTTTATACCTAGTCCAAGTTATCAAGGTATTTTTCAAAGGAGAAGAATAATATATCTTTTAACATGAAATAATAAACTTCTCCTTCTCTATACATAAAATGATATAGTATTTCTAATGTATGAAATAATATCCTATATGAACTAAGATACATGAAATAATCTATAACTATCTATAAAGCAAGTAGTGTTTCTACCCAAATTTGTTTTACTTGGTTATTTTGCAGAAAACCCCTTGAGTTTTTCCGAAATTAACCTGCAATCCGCCAGGCTATTTTAAAAAAACCCAGTTATACGTACGATAGAGCTTATCTTAACTAAAAAATCTATATCTTTTTAATCATCAAATCGTTTTTTTCCTCCAAATCTATAAAATTTCCGATCTGTATAACCTCTCGCTCTATTGTTGCCTCACTTTCCTCACCTCCAGCAGTCGAGCCCGACTTACGCGCCTCTTGCGTCGCCGTGCATTGCCCTGAGCGACGGCCGAGCACACGCTGCACGTGTGAGCTAGCGCACCGCTGTCGATATACATGCAACTTATCCTATTCATCAATATACTTTTCTAACTAATAATATCCGAGTCATAAATATTTTAAACTTTTACCAAATTTCTAATCGGTTTAAAGTATCAGTAAGTTAATATCTATTTTCATTATATTTTTTACTTAATTTGGTGAAATTAAATTAACTTAGACTAAATGTCTATCTGATACTATTTATTAATCAAGGTCCAATGGTACATAAAGTTGAAGATACCCTTGCTTTTAAAGTTATATATATATGTATATATATAACTATCTATAAAGCAAGTAGTGTTTCTATCTAAAATTTTCGTTCGTCTTTGGTTAT
Organism: Oryza australiensis; assembly: GCA_019925245.2. NCBI lineage: Eukaryota > Viridiplantae > Streptophyta > Magnoliopsida > Poales > Poaceae > Oryza > Oryza australiensis. The sequence continues at coordinate 5,192,526 of JAIFGZ020000436.1, forward strand.
TTTGCAGAAAACCCCTTGAGTGTTTATAAAATTAACCCGCAATCTCAATGCTGAAAAGAAAGGGAAGGCTTGGTGAAAAAAAGACCTTCTATGTCCCTCTCTTCCATCCCCATCCACGCTGCACCCCGCGCCGCGCCTGCGCCCCTTCCCCGTCGTCGCTCGGAGCTCCCGCGCCGCCGCCTGTACCTTCACCCTCCGCCTGCTTCCCTCCCTGCGTCGTCGTTCCGTTGAACCGCACGGGCATTTTGCTTGTAACATATAAAATCTACAGAACATATAGGACTACATAAAATGATAAACTATAACTATCTAACCCATCCCGTGAAATATTTCTCGCTAAAAATATTATTAAAACATGATAATTTATTACTTTCAAACTAAATGATCAAGAACAGTTTGACTTGCCTTCAAAACCACTAGTCTCAAATCCTTTTTCTCTTTGAATAGTAGTGAGGGCATTTACGTCGATGATATGATTGGGCTTGGTTTCCTTTACGAACTTGACGTCCCAATCTATCGGTATTTGATAAAATAAATCAAATGAACAATTCCAAGTAAAAACCAAATAAATATAAAATTTCAAAAATAGTTTAAAAGATAATTTTTGAAGTTTTAAAGGAAAGTTATTTGTTAGATTTTGAAGATTAAAATTTTTGGGCTTGAGTAAAATAAGGAAAAATAAGAAGAATATTTTAAATATTTTAGAGAGGAAGAAGGAATTTTTTTCAAGTTTTAAGTAGGAAGATTATTTGCTAAAATTTTGAAGTTTGAAACTTGAGCTTAAATAAAGATAAAAAGAGTTGAAGCGAATATTTCAAATATTTAAAAAGGAGAAAACATAAGTTTAAGAAAAAGGAAGGGTTTTAAAGTAAAATTTGGGAAAAGTCAAGGAGGTTAAACTATTTTTCTTGGGTCATTTGTCAAGTTTTAAAAATTTAAAATTTAGGCTTGACTTAACATAAAATAATTTATAAAAATTCAAAGTTAAAAGTATTTCTAAAAAGATATAGATAAATTTAAAGAAACTAGGAGAAATTTGAATTTGAAAAGGTTAAAAGGATCTATTCTTAGTTTTAAAGATTTAAGTTTGAATAAATTTAAATATAAAAGAGTTTTAAAACAAATATTTTTGAAAGATTAAAATAATAGTTAAATAAGTTTAAAAGCATACAAGAATTTGAAAATAAGATTTTAAAGATATCAAAAGGATCAACCTATTTTTCTAGGGTTTTTCCTATATTTTTTCTTATTTTTCTCTCCTGTTCTTCTATCTCTACCTTCAAAATAATAAAAAAATGAAAAAATTGCCTAAGGCCGACTTTAAACCTGAGACCTCTCCTTCTCACTTCAACTCTCTAGCCACTAAGCCATTTTCTTTCTCCTTCTCCTTCTTTCTCTTTATTTCTTTTCTTCTTTGTTGTCTCTCTCTCTTCCACTGTTTTTCTTCCTTTCTTTCTATTTCTCTGTCTCACAGCCGGCGACCGATGGGGAGGAGGGCACGTGCGGTGGGGAATAGTTAGACTTGAAGAACTAATGGGTTCCACACCATCTTTGATCTTTGGGGATTCCATTTTTAGAGTTAGTCGGGCCGGAGAGGAAGTGGGGAAGGCTGGCGACGGTGAGCTCATTCGAGCGGCGGTGGTGCTCTAAGCTACGCCAGTCCGGCAATGATACGGCCAACTTAAGAGGTTTGAAAGCATCAATGGGACTAGGGGAAGCTGACTGTAGTAGTGGTTTGTCCGAAACTGCTATAGAGTAGCCTAGCATCGGATGGGCGACGACGGCGGCTGAACAGAGGATTGGCGGTGGAGCTCGCCGGCGGGGTGCTTCGGCAATCGTTTGGCCGATACAAGGTGTTTAAAAGTATCTACAGAACACGAAGATGCTAGCTAGGAGTTTAGTTTGGTGGGAAAGGCATTAAAATTCCCTGGCACCGTGCATGCGGTGGCGGCCGAAGCAGAGTAAGCCGCGGCGGCTCGCCGGTGATAGATTTTCAGTAGTGTTCGAGTTTGGAAACGTTAGGGGAATCAAAGCTTTGAGTATATAGAACATAATGATACCTTTAATTTGGAGAAAACTTAATCGGGGTTAATGAATTTTGGAAAACTTCTTGATGCGGCTATACTAGGGTTCTTCCGATCTTCCTCGGTGTCTCTTCGAAATTCAAGCAATATGAAATATAAAAATTTGGGGAAACCTTAGGGGAAAGATTGAGGAGAATGCAAGGAGGAAATCATGTATAGAAAATTTGATCTGAGGTGGTCATTTTATAGAGGATTTAGGTCGGTTTCGCATGGGATAACAGGAGCGGCGCAATGTCGGTTTAATAGGTCGGTTTGGGAAGGATTTATACAATGACTATGATGCTCAAATCGTGTGGTGACATGTGTGTGAAGGGATGGCGATGACCGACGTGGCTGGGGCTCTCCGGTGGACGGGGCGGCGCCCATGGCCTGGTAGTGGTAAGTAGCGACAGCCGTGGTTCGGCTAAGGCAGAGGAAGAAGAAAAAAAATTATAAAGAAAAAATAAGGAAAAGGTAAAAGAAAAGGAAAATTTTAGGAAAATTTGAGAAATAATTTAATCTAGGGTTTAAACTTAATACATTTAGGGTTTTTAAATTAAAATAAGGGTAATAGATAAAGGATACAAATAAATTTTAGGAGATTTAAAATGTTTTTTAAAAATACAAAATAAACTTGTTCGCAAAAATTTTCTTTGTCATTTTGAGTGTTTTTAAAAGAGTGAATTTTTGGAATGTCACAAAATGATATGTCAGTATTGATGAGAATGTATCTACATTTCCAAACATGTTACTTTTGCAAAGATGCATTTCTCAAACAGTGAACATATGGCATGCATGTATTTCTTGCATGAAGGCATACTACCCCATATCTTCAATTGCCTGGCTTGTATTGTTTGTTATATTAGAACCACATTTTGGATTATGTCGGTTGGTATTACCATAGTGAAATATGAAATATCTCATATTAATATTCGGCATTCTGTTTGCAGATTGTTCAGCCTTGATTACAAACAACTACTTCTGCAACATTGATTGATCTTCAAAAAGTTGCTGCCAGAATAGAGGAGGGAATGTTCAAATTAGCTATTGACTTTGTATGACGGTTTGTTCATGATAGTTTTTTATGCAATCTAATTTTCTTAGGTATTAATTTTACTTTTTATGTATCTGTTGACGCCAAATCCGTACCGCTGCTGTGGTGCCAAAAGATGTATTGACGTCAGAACACACGCTGGCCTGGAAGATCTGCTTAGCTCCAGTGTAGGTCCTAAGATTGATGAAGCGCGTGGGCGTGTCAGTCAGTTTGATCCTGCCACTGACAAGATATGCAAAACAGCAGAGCATAAATCATATCGGCCGATAGGCCGATAATCAAAACAGGCGATCTGTTGATAACCGATTGTGTGATTCCAGCCGATGCTGATGTCCTGATAATTCGTCGGTTAAAACCCCGACGAAACCCTTATTGGTAGCCATCAGGCAGGCTAGAGACTATGATTCTAATCACGACTTAGTAGGTCAAACTGAATTGATGCAGCACTATGTATGGAAAAAATGCAATATCTAGACAATCAAGCCCTTGACTAATTTTTAGGGTGGTAGATGTCTAAACTAATCTAATCTAGTAAACAGTTTATCCGGTACCGGTAGAGACCCTAAGGCGAGAGACAGCCGATAGAGCTAAATTGAGATACTAGGACTAGATTAATAGAGACATATGATAAGACCAGCTAACCCTCCGGTGAAACATTAGCATGAACCTATCGGCTTAACAAGACTTAGATTATCGATAACAATCTAGTAGGTCGGACCTAACCGATGCAGCACGAGATTATATATGATAATCTAATACTCGATGAGCCGATAGATCTGTCTAATGTGATGGATATAACAAATCTACCTAAAGCGATATTACGTTTACAGAAACACCGACTTGATCAGAATATCGGACCTAACCGAAAAAGTTCTAACTAAGCCGATGTATCTATGAACGGTAATGAAACTAAAGATAGATATGATATACCTGGGCCGACAGGACCTTGGACTTACCCCTTCGCCAGAGATCGAAGTCGATGCAGCCCCGCGTCAGGTGCCATGTTCCGCCGGATGATAAAGCAGAACAGATGAAAAAGGTGGCGATGCGTCGAATTGTATTGATCCAGAGATAAGATAGATTACATGAACCTCGGGCTTACATATTTATACCCATAGGCTAATAGAGATCCTAATAGATTACAATCCAAACTTTCCTAAAGATAAAAGGAAACAAACCGAGTCCTTATCGGATACTAATACACTTTCCTAAAGATAAAATAGAAACTAAAAAACTTATCCTAATTAATAGATACAAGCCGCATCCTTTCTGAACTCGGTCTCTTCTAGATAAGATCTTCCCAAACTGAATTTAACAAGAATTCGACTGCTGGAGATATTGACAATAGAAAACCTCCATCGACTGAGGCAGAACTCTCAGCCGATTTCAGCTTTGAGCCGATATGAACACTTAGCCGATGGAGACTCTAGGATTTACTAAATTCTAGCGTTAACAGTATCTTAATGTGCACAAGAGTGTTAGTAACACTTCTGCTCATTTGCGGGTTATTGCAAAGTCTCAAAGCTCCTGAATGAGTACGACCTATTGCCGAGAAGTCTAGAACTACTAAGAGCTATAACAATTATGTGAGGCCATTAGGATGTCCATCTTACTTGAGAACATATGGTTGCAAGATGTTCTACGCAAATTTTGTCAATCTAATTAAAAATGTTTAATTACTCTTCCTTTATTGTAACGCAGAAGACACCAGGACTGAGGTTGTATTTAATTAAAGTGTTCATTCATACACAATTCCAAATATTTATGTTCCCCTTTCGATTCAATTTTTTCTATATAGTGGATAGAAATCACCCCTTCCCGATTTATTGGCTCATATATATGTATCTCTAGATAAATTCTATAAATATTGATTTTATCCTCGTATTGTAAGCACTTTGTTTCGGTTCATTCACCACTCAATAATATGTTCACTTATTCTTGGCTTGCCATATTGTTCATAAAGTTATGGTTCAATATAGGATGTTAAGTTTTAATAAAAGTTCTCAGATTTTTTTTCTTTCTCGCATTACTTAGGGTGATTATCTACGAAGGATTAGTCTGATAAAAGGCGATTTGGATGATTCATATCCTGTTCTGTTGAACAATTTTCTGCATATTTGTCAGCAAGCTTCAACCCCGTCATTTGTCTTGCTCCATCAGAAGAATAAGCAAGGCAAAATTATCCAGGATAAAGGAAATATTCAGGGGACATCATTTTGTAGTAAGTTCTTGAAAATTTGAACACCAGTGTGTTCTTTTTTTATGGTGCCTACATGATGAATAATAGCTTGCTTACAATACAACCTATATTAAGCATATGCGAGTTTCCTCCATAGTCACACATGATTCTAATCTTCTGGAGTGGTTTATACATGAAAAATATATGCGAATAAAATTTCCAAATCCACAACCCGATTCCCCTGTTTGAGTTAAAGCATTTTTAATGTTTTCGTCCTTTAGACATTGGTAATTTTGGTGCAAAACCATGAATATTTGTTATTCTTATGCAACGCATGATTGATGTGTGAGCCTGCATCCTTACTATTTTTTTAAAAAAAACTCAAAGCTACTCTAGGGCAATGCTTTATCATTTATGTAAAGCGCATTTAAGATAGCAATATCTCTGTGAAGCTAGACATAAGCACGCATAAAAACTGTAAATTTGTTGCGATTGTTTGTGTGGTTCTACAATATCATGTACCTACACTAAGAAGCATGTACTGAATCAATGTCAAAACTTGTTCCACTAAACTTCTGCACTGAAGGCCATAAGGAACCCTCCCATCCCTGTGGAAAAGATAGGATCAGGGGTTTTAGACTAGAGCACCCAAGAATAGACGATGATCCCTTCAGTAAATGCAGTAAAGTAATTACTCTAAGTAAAGTAAAGCAACCATAGTAAATCACAAAGATTTACTTGATTTTAATAAGCATCCATCGAGGTACAAGATCAGAGGTCGGTGCCGAGATACCCAGCACTCCTCTGGACTACCCCTCACTCTCTACCCTATTTTCTAAGCAATAGAGAACTAGAGATATGCCTTTGGAATGGAGCTTTGATCTTTTTGCGTTGTGTATTGAGAGTGAAGTGAAGCCCCCTTCTTATAGCCCTCCAATGACGGTTTGATAGTCGGTTTGCAACCACCTAACGTGCACAACTGTCATTGTGGATGGCTGAGGATGTGCCACGTGGTCGGTGGAGAAGAGGGGAGCCAGGGCTGGTTTGGCTGAACCAGGGTTCGGCCAAACCCTGGCCACCGCCTCTCTCCATCGCCTTTCACCAGTGACTTTCATGTGGGCCCCTAAGACGGTTGAGGGTGGTTTGGTCCTACTTTGAGTCGGTTTAAGCTAACTTGTGGCCCCTCAATCCGTGGGATGCTGACGTGGCGAGTGTCGATTGGTCGGAGTTGTGTTTCTTCACGACGAAAGCATGCTTTCACTTCATTTCGATGTGGTATTCACCTGCATACAAATATTCACCAACACTCGTGGAAAGGATTTGTAAATAACCCTACCGCTACGTTGATGTTCATCCTTTGTCCATTTTATGTAGGAATTGACGATTGGATTTTAGCAGTTAAGGACCATCAACAAGCTCCCCCACACTTAGTCCTTTGCTCGTCATCGGGTAAAGGTTAAATACTAAGGTGGATCATGACTTCTTTTGGTACAATGCTAACATACAAGTTATTTCCAAAACATACCTGCATCTGTGAATCTGGATGCGTCTATCCTGTTACCCTGGGTTATTGAAGAATGGAACAGTCTAGGTTTAAGTTACCCTCATTCCCTCTGCTTAAATGACTTGGGGTATTCAATAAGTTTTCAAAAATGGAAAAACATAGCTTTACTTATAGGATGATTCTCTCATGTCACTGAATGTGTTTGATTCCTCACCAAGGCATTGTTTCACATCTTTTCTCCTACTTCTAATAAAGCTTATGTGGTTCTCAAGGTAGGGAAAATTATGATGCATACTTGCATCAAATATTTTGTAAAGTCAAAAGTAGATCCAAGAAGAATACTATCATGCAACCATGATCAAACTTGTGCATAAATATGGAAGGGGATATATGAGTGGAAAAAGAAAAAGAAGATATGTGTTGGTGACTCCTTTTTGTATGATTCTCCCCTATCTTTCATTAAGAGAACATGGCTAAGAACACTTTTTTTCATCATGCTCAAGAATATTTTATTTCTTCTCTTGTGAGTATTATAGTTTTTCTACCATCACTTTTTCATATATTCTTTTAGCTCATGTCTCATTTGGCATGGATAGGAGGATAGATAATCATAATTGTTTAGAGTATTTATTTGGTGGAGAGCTGATGGTGGATGCAAACTTTTGGAGTAGAAATTTACATATGGTGGTGAATGAGATATTTTTGGCTAAACCTCTAATGTAGAGGGAGAGCAATTTTATATGGTGGTTATGCACAAGACTTTGATCATGAAAGCATGAAAAGATTCTAATAATGGTATAACTATTTGACCAAACTCAAAATGATTATTAGCAGCATATGTATAAGGTTTTATCATGAAAGATCAACATATGGCTCTGGTGGGAATAAAACATCATCGAGGAGTTTATAAAGCTATGGTTTTTGGATTTTTAAAATAAAATATCCAAGTATCTGACACAGTATTGAACAAAGTTACTCATTACCAAACCATATCTCATCTGTCAATTACTTAGATAACATGCTTTTCCTAAGTATATGATTTCACAGGCTACAAGTGAATGTCATAGGAATAAAATGTATGTGAGCCAACAAAAATAGATCATGCTTCATGAATAGATTATTATCTTAAGACCATGCTCATAGTGCTAGAAGATACAAACTAATAAACAGGGCAATAAAGGGTTAGGAATTGTAAACCTGCGCAATGGGAGAAAATTGATGACGAGTGGGGCCCTCCATGGTTCGGCCGAACCCTAGTTCGTTCGAACCACCGTGGGTTCCAATCCCGCTGATTTTTCTTGTACCGTCCCATGCCAAATTGTGCAACATTATGGTGGTGGTCCTAGAGATTTTGCTTGACAATCCGAGGGACACCCCCACACTTATCTTTGTACCTGCTGTTGACGAGAAATTTCTCTCACGCGTTAGCCTTGGAGATCTGCTTAACTCTAGTGCAGGTCTTTCTCGGCTACCTATGTTGTACAAGGCGTGCCAGTTGGTTTGATCTGTTAACCAACAAGAAAAATAAAAATATATGCGGTAAGTGTTAAGTTAGATCCTACTGGATCGCCTGCAAGAGTCAATTTACATATGTATGCTATCCCGAAGTGTATTTAAACCAAGTGACTAGAATAGATCGGCTGCACCGAGACAGTATTAACCACTTAATCCAAATCTACAATGGGATAATAAATATATGCTTTAACAATCTAGCCCATGTCGTAAGTCCAACTGTGAATCGGCTAATACTCTGATTTATCTTATGAAAAAATATTGATCTGAGCTAAATGCGCTAAACCTAGATCAGTCTGCTGTCGGTCGTAGCTGACAAACTGATTCTGGCTTAGGGCATTTAACTAGAGCAAGATCTTAATATAAGAGGCGATTTTAATAAACCTGATAGCAAACATATCAAAAGATTATTAAAACAGATAAGACCGGTTGAAACCCCGGCAATGCCTCTAAACATATACATCTAGCCGAATAGATCATAAAGGCTCTAAAAACGACTTAATAGATCAATACTGATGCAACATTAAGTATAAAAAGAACAATATGATCTACTGTAGCTGATGTAAATACCTCGAGATGGTGGATATCACACATAATTTAGGCCAACCCTTAGATCTAGCTCTATCGGCTGCTGATTCTTGACAGAATTAGCCGATGTTGAGACAGATCTAAACATTGTTCTAGATTATACGTGATATATGATAACTAGCGCATCATAAATCATCGAATTTAGAGTGTCATAGCGATGGAAGCACTAAATTCGACGAGATACACCACTAACGACAAACATTTACCTTAACTTGGGGATCGAAACGATGCAGCCCGAAGCCAGATCAGTTGTTCGTCTGAAGAAAAAGGAGGCGATGCGCCAAAAGTTGTATTGATTGTGTGAATGTCTTTTTACAAGGATCTCGGGTCCTATTTATACCCAAGAATAACATTATCTGTACAAACCCTGGACTCTACCTAAACTACTATTTAAAATACGACAATATCCTGGGATAAGGACCCATGCCGCATTACAATAAACAGTCTAAACAAATTCCTAATTTACAGATACAATTGCTGTTACATGACTCTATCCATAGATGGCAATATCTCTTAATGCCCAATTTGGGAACCGAATCTTCTATTTATCTCTAACCACTTTCATCGAAAATGGTTTTATCCCCTCCTCTGACTCAGCATCGGCTATCGGCCATCCTTGTCCGTCTCAACCTCAGCCGATTGACCTCGTAGCCGATCTTTTCGCAGCCGACTTGACCTAGCCGATATGGCCTCTGTTTCTCCGCAAATCATTCTCCCAATCCAATTCCGCTTTAAATTCGACCTTGAACTTAGGGATTTGGTTACCAAATTTGGTCGTTAACACATGCCCCCCGAGTCCGTGATAAGATAATATCGTGGATTTACTGCCTTTCAAAATTGCCACTCTTTCCGACCTAAACCGTTTCGGCTGCCAAAAAACTCTTCAAAAACCACCCGTCCGGCGCCGAAACAAGCCACGTTGTCACTCTTCCATACTTAAGCCTTAGCCAACAAACCCTTCTTCTTCCTCGCTCTCCAACGACTTCACAGTGACCTCATCGGAACTGCTCTACATCCCGCCGGCGCACACCCCGCAGTGACATCCTCCCGGAAGCAATGGCCTCTTCAAGCGCTCCATCCGATATGGCCTCCGCCGAATACCTCGAGGTGAGTTCCCATCGGCTTAAAACTACTCTTTATCGCAATCTGGTTCTCTTTTCCCCTTTTTCTGATTTCATCCTTTTTTCTTTACAATCTGTAGCACCTTACCCACCAAATCGCAATTCCCAGCCTTCTTCACCCCGACCGACTGCTGCTAGGGCCGATCGGCAACCCAGACCACCCCATTGAATTCATTAACGCCGAAACCAATCGGATCCCCTTTAGGTTTTCGACCCCAAATCTAGCTTATTGGATGGGAGCCTTTAAATCCTGGCCATCCACGGATAAATCATGACCATCTTGGTATGCTAGGATGGCTGTCAGCAAACAAACATTCTGGGATGAGATAGGCATCGGCCAATGCATAGCACTAACCCTAGCCGATATGCCTAAGGACGAACCTCTTCTATCGGCTGCCAGCTATTTTTGGTCAGACATGATGAATGCTTTCCTCTTCAAGCACGGGCCGATGACGGCAACTCTGATGGATATAGTGATACTAACTGGTTTGGATATAACCTCAACTGCCGATCCTTCCGATCTAAACATCAAATGCCAACATATCTTCAAGACTAAGAGCATAGGCGGCTGGAGCGGTTATATTTCAATGAACATGAGGGACAGCCCAGTCTCCAACAGGGAAAACACAGCTTTTCTGATGATGTGGCTGGAGAAGTTTCTGTTTTGTGGATCAAGTTGCGGGTCGACCACCAATTGGCAACACATAGCCGAGGCGTTAGTGGAAAAAAAGAAAATCCCTTTAGGGAAATTTTTGCTGGGCTACTTGTATCAGACACTTAGCAACGTACTAGCCAAGCTAGCTTTGAAGCAATCCATTGGCACTGGAGGCCCCTGGTGGCTACTACAGATATGGCTCAACCTATATACTCACAAGATCGCCAATCGGCCGAGTTTGCTTAACACCGATTTCCCACGAGCTGAGCCGATTTATCGTGATGACGAAGAAATAACTACTCGGCGATGCGCGTCATACGGGGAAGCTGCCTCCACCTTCCCAGGCTCCAAACTTTCAGATGAACACTTCAAAGATTGGTTTAGCAACTTCTACAACGGATTCTCAGCCAATTCCAGGGTTTGGTTTGCCTATGACAAGTTCAGCCACTTTGAGCGGCCAGACGACCTTCGGCTTGATGAGATTAACAATCCAAAATTCGAGAAGCCGAGGGAAATTTTCGTGACTGCTATATCCCCATGCATCCTGCCAGTCGGCATCCATCAAGGCCGAAATGTTCAGAAAACTTACGAATTTTACCATCCATCAGCCGCCGCAAAACAACTTGGATTATGCCAACTGCCGATTGGGCTGTTCTTCTCAGACAAAATTCAAACCAGAGGCATCATTGACGGTAGAATAATGATGCATCGGCTAATGAGCCTTCCCGGTCCTCCTCTTGGCCAGATTGGAGTTATTGAACTAGCAATCACCAAAACAAGCGCCTTTAGCCGATGGTGGGCCAAATGGAAATCACATCTCTATCATCAATCGGCTCCCATGTTTCTGACAACCATCGATCCCGAGACGATCCTACCAGTAAGATTCTTTTCCATGTCTCCTCCTCTCCTTATCAGCCTACTATATGCACGTCCTGTTATTCATGCTTTTACTCTTGCAGACAAACGACTCCTCCCCTCCCCGGATCAGCCGATCAGGAGTGGCTGTTAACTATAGCCCAGGCATATTGTCGAACGCTGCGGACTGGCGCCATCGATCATCGGCTATAATGTGCAGAAAGTGGGCACATTCTTTCATGGCCAAACTCGCGAGCCGCTCCGTAGGATGAAGCGAAACAAACCATCGGCTACCGCCGCACCGGCTGCACCGAAGAAAAGGCTGGCCAAGAAGCAAAAACCGAGCACAGCCGACAACCTGTCCCCAATCGACCCAGCAGTCGATGCGGTGCTCGATGAAGAGGTTGAGAACGAGGAAATCGAAGACGCAATCAATGAAGCCGCAGCCGAGTCGAGCTCCTCTGAAAGATACGCGCGAACCCCATTGGCCGACGAGGCGTCTGTACAAAAAACTCCAAGTCCCCCAAGACGTTCCATTCGTCCGACGCCGGTAAGCAACTTTCAATACTTAAATATTCTAATGTCTTCATTCGTAATTTTCTTGCTATATATTCTTTCTTCTTACATCAGCAGAGGAAGAAGTTAGCCACGAGGAAGAAGACAGCCCCCCTCATTCGGTAAATTTTGACTCCACATTCTTTCCTTTAGCTAGCTGATTCTTGAACTAACCCCTTTTTTTAGCCCCCTCGCGCTCCGACGCCTGCCCCTAGGTGTCAAGTGAACACACTCCATCAGCTGTAGGTGGCGGCCATGCCGACGAGGAAGTCTCCTCGGCTCCAGCGATCCCAGTAAGTTTTGATTATTTTTTACAATCGGCTTGATGACCCCTGCTAACTTTCCACCTATTCCTCTTCTTGTAGAGCGTGGCCGACCTACTAGGCTTCGACTTGTCGAAGTTCGTGGAGCCAGACGACAGGGCTGACCAAGCTTTAGTGCCGCTGGTCGAGGACATGCGATCTACACTGGCCGATATCGACAAACGGCTGGAAGCCTCCCTAGACACGCTGGTGGCCGATTGCGGTCCCATCCGGGCCCAGTTTGAAGATATTGAAACTAGAGTCCCTGATGACCTGGCCGACGCAATTGTGCCAGCAACTTTTCTTGAGGCGCACCGGCTGAAATACGAACGAGCCAAGCAATGCGTCGCCGATCGCCGAGCAAACCATTCGCTGACGGCTGCCATCAGGTCCAACCAAGAGGAAATTAAGGGAAAGAAAGCCGAATTCGAGGCCTTGAAGACGGAGCTGGCTGCCGAACTTGAGCGGCTTCACGCACGCAGGGATGAACTGATAGCTGACCTCATCCAAATCACCACCGAAATCCATGTGCAAGAGGAATACATGCCCCGCCTGCCCAAGGAAATCGAAGACAAGCGATCAAGCATTAAAGCAGCCGTGTCCTATCTCACAGACCTAACAAAGGCGGTGAAGCCGGTGGCCAGGACTGATGCAGCCAACGCCAAGGCAATCGAAGAAGTTGATGAAATCCGGCGCAAGGCGTTATCGGCCATAGCAGATTTCCTTAAGCAATGAGCCGATTGTAATAGCCCGCTAGGTCAAAATTGTAATCATCTCTTGTAATTGGCTAACATTGTCTCCCTTTTGTAATCGATCGAAACCATTCTTACTTAACAATCAACCGCTAGTGCTTGATCGCCGATCATGTTAGCTTCAAAAAAACTTGAAAAATTTCTTCTTGATATCTATTTTTTCAATTGCCGTGTATATATGCCCCCCTAATTTTGTAGATGTTGGTGATGTCTACAAAATTATAAAATCTACAACTTGTGGCACTATCGTCATCGTCGGCCAAACCTAGCCGATCTGTAGAAAAACTAGGGCAAAAAACTTGGCTTGAAAATGACCTAAAGGCGATGCGTGCGTCACAACGCATCGGCTACCACGAATCAGCTGAACAAACAGAGCCGAATCATGAGTTGATCCATACACTTGGGTAATATTTCTTTAAATATTTGCCGTTCAGAGCCCTTCCAAACACCTTTCCATCCAGACCCTCTAGCATATAAGCTCCTTTAGAGACGCATTTGTGGATCTTGAAAGACCCTTTCCAATTTGGTGACCACTTGCCAAATTTATTATCTCTTGTTCCAATTGGCAATATTAGTTTCCAAACGAGTTCGCCCTCTTCAAAAGACTTAGGTACAACTTTCTTATTATTATGACGGCTACTCATTCTTTATCCCTTGTTACCTTTTCCAAGGCTCTCATCCTTGATAAAACTAGGTCCTCTAATTAATCCACCATCAAGTGATAATAATCGTTGGCTGTAAGTTGATCCTGTAGCTGAACTCATCTCGAGCCGATGATTTTCTCCCATGGCAACACTGCCTCGTGCCCATAGACCAACTTGTATGGAGGGACTTGGATAGATCTGTGGCATGCCATCCGATATGCCCAAAGTGATTCGGCTAATCGGCTATGCCATTGCTTAGGGTACTCAGAAATCTTCCTCTTTATTAGTTTGATCAAACTTTTGTTTGAAGCCTCTGCTTGCCCGTTGGCCTGCACATAGTATGGTGAAGAATTAAGTAACTTGATCCCCATGCCGTCGGCAAACTGAACAAACTCGTCCGATATGAAGATAGATCTCTGGTCTGTTGTTATTATTTGTGGGACGCCAAATCGATAGATGATATGCTCTTTAACAAACTCGATCGTGTCCCTAGAATCAACCTTTTCCAAAGGAATTGCTTCCACCCATTTTGTAAAATAGTCCGTTGCTACCAGAATGAATTTGTGCCCTTTGCTTGAGGGTGGATTGATCTGGCCGATCATGTCGATGCCCCATCCTCGGAACGGCCAAGGCTTTATGATCGGATTCATAGCCGATGCTGGTGCTCTTTGCACGGCGCTGAATTTCTGACAATCCTGGCAACCTTTATAATACTTGAAACAGTCCTCCAGCATCGTCGGCCAAAAATATCCTGCTCTTCGAAGCAACCATTTCATCTTGTGAGCCGATTGATGCGTGCCGCATATCCCTTCATGCACTTCTCCGATAGCCACTTTAGCTTGATCGACGCTAAGACACTTGAGCAGCACACCATCAATCGTCCGATAGTAAAGATCTTCGTCGAGCAAAACATATCTTAGAGTCTTGTATCACAATTTCCTTGAAGCCGATTGAGAGAGGTTCTGTAAATAGCTGTAGACCTCAAACCTCCAATCATCGGCTGTCATGGCAGCGACTTCTATCTTGACTTCTTTTATCATCGGCCTGTAGCCTGATGCCCCTTGAGCTAAATCATTGACTTCTGTATTCTGCTCTCTGGGGATGTGTTTCAGTGTGACCAGCCGAAAGCTATCCATCAATTCTTGGCATTGTAGATAGTAGACCATCAGCGCATCATTCCTGCATTCATACTCCCCTGACAACTGGCTGATGACCAATAGTGAGTCCCCCATTATCTCTATGGCGTTGGCTTTGACTTCTTTGAGAAGATGCAATCCCTTGAGCACCGCTTCGTATTCAGCTTGATTGTTTGTAGCATGGGGTTGATAGAAAAAGCAAATTCAAAGCTTGCCCCCCTAGGCGAAATAATGACCAAGCCGATACCGCAAGTTGGTGCACACCGAGCCATCAAATGCCAATGTCCAAGGCATAATTTCGATTGAGCCGATTGAGTCATCTCTATGCTCCACGATGAAATTGGCTATAGCTTATCCTTTAACTGCCCTGGGTGCTTGATACCTTAGGTCAAATTCGGTCAAGGCAAAAATCCACTTTCCAATTCACCCTTTTAAAACCGGAGCCGATAGCATGTATTTGACGATATCGGATTTACATACTATTGTGCATTCACTGGATAGCAGATAATGCCTTAACTTTGTGCATGAAAAATATAGACACAGGCATAGCTTCTCCACTGGTAAATATCTTGTTTCTGCGTCCAATAGTCGTCGACTGAGATAGAAAATAGCTTTTTTTTTGCCCTCAACCTCTTGGATTAGGACAGAGCCGATTGACTTGTCATCGGCTGACAAGTAGAGCTTGAACGGTGTTCCTTTTCATGGAGAAATTAGAACTGGAGGCGAGCTTAAATAATTCTTGATGTTGTCCAAGGCCTTCTGCTGCTCTGCCCCCCATGTGAATGCTTGATCGGCTTTAAGCTGAAGCAGTGGTGTGAACGACTCCATCTTCTTTGAAAGATTGGCTATGAACCGCCTGATGAAGTTGATTTTGCCGATCAACGATTGAAGCTGCTTCTTGTCCTTCGGAGGTTGTATCGTCTTGATAGCGTTGATGCTTCTTGGTGTAACCTCAATTCCTCTTTCATGAACAAGAAACCCTAGAAATTGCTCGACTGACACGCCGAACACACACTTCAACGGATTCATCTTCAGGCCATATTTTCTTGTCTGCTCCAAAACCTGCTTCAGATCGGCTATGTGGTCCTTTATTTCCCTGGACTTGACAACGACATTGTCAATGTAGATCTCCACCAGGGAGCTGATCATGTCGTGGAAGATATAATTCATGGCCCGTTGATATGTTGCCCCAACATTTTTCAGCCCAAACGTCATAACGACCCATTCATACAAGCCGATTGCTCCAGGACATTGAAAAGCAGTTTTGTGAATGTCCTATTCGGCCATGAAGATTTGGTTGTAGCCTGCATTGCCATCCATAAAGCTGATGATTTTGTGGCCTGAGGAAGCGTCTATGAGCAAATTGGCTATGGGCATTCGATATTCATCTTTGGGGGTAGCCTTATTTAAGTCTCTGAAATCAATGCATACCCTAAGTTTTCCATTATTTTTCAACACTGAGACAATGTTTGAGACCACTGGCGTATCGGCAAGGCCGAATGAATCCAGCATCATTTAGCCAAGTTATTTCGGCATTGATCGCACCATACATATCGGCTTTAAACCTCCTGGGAGGTTGTTTGAACGGTCGATAGCCTGCCTTGATCGGCAACTGATGAACAATGATAGATCGGCTAAGACCGGGCATCTCAAAGTACTCCCAAGCAAAACAATTTTATATTCTTTTAATAAATCAATAAGCTGGGATCTACAATGAGAAGATAAATTTTTTCTTGATATACGTTGGCCTAGGCCTGTCTCCAGAGCCTATGTCTATTTCTTCTAACTCATCGGCCAACGTAAAACCTTGCCATAGCTTGCCATCATCTTCGTCCGCGGTGTCCATGTCGTAGACGTTCGAGCCCTCCACGACATCTTGCTCAGAGCAGGAGCTGCGGCTCGTCGTCTCTAATTGGCTGTATGGCAGAATCGAACACTCTTAGAAAATCGGCTTGCCAGATTTTTCCCGGACAAACAATCAATGTCGTTGATTTCCCAGAGTGGTAAATCGGCATTGGCGACGCTTACTAACTTGTCGGCTAGTACAATCTCTATCTTGTCGCCGTCCCATTGAAGTAGACACTGGTGCATAGTGGAAGGGACGCAACAGTTAGCATGTATCCAGTCTCTCCCGAGCAGCAGGCTGTAAGACCCCTTCCTGTCGATGACAAAAAAGGTTGTGGACATGGTCTTGTTGCCGACGGTCAGCTCGACATTCAACACGCCTTGGTCTCTGATGGGTTGCCGCCGAAGTCCTTTAATACCATGTTAGTCTTGATCAGGTCTTCGGCTCCCTTTCCCAATTTTCTGAATGTTGCATAGGGCTTCAGATTTACTGTGGCTCCCCCATCTACTAGCATTTTCGACATCGGCTTGCCATTGACGAAACCTTTTACATATAGCGGCTTTAGATGCCGATTTTCGGTCCCCTCTGGCTTGTCGAAAATCGCTTGATCCGAGGATAGTGCTAGCTTGACCAAGGCGTCCTCGATGTTGTCTGCATCGGCTTCAAGAGCACTGAATTCGGCTAGCAATATGAATACCATATTGACCATGCAGAAACTTTGCCTTTCCCTTTGGATGCCCTCCTGGCTTGATCGGCTGAACTCTCCCTAGCTTGTTTCTTGTCGACTGTGGTGGTTTTCCTTTTGGGGATCCATCGCCTTTTGATTTTACCCAGCCGACGGCGTTGTTCTTTGATCATCTGCCGAACTTCTTCTTCCCTTCCTTCACGCTTTAGCCTTTGAATTCTTTGTTTCTGCGTTTTGGTGAAGAGGTCAGAGGGGCACCATTGGGGGTTGGCCGATTCTTCATCATCGGCCTCTCCTTCGTCGTGGTAGTCATCGTTCTCATCTTCGTCAAAGAAGTCTTGATGGATCGGCCCTAGCCGATCGTGAACGGACTGTCGGTGCCGGTTGAGCTGTATGGGCCTTGGGACGAACTGAGTTGGACTGGTGATCGGCTGGCTTCTGTGTTCGTCCCCGCGGTACTCGCTGCAGGTGGGCAATTTTATAGCGTTGGCAGCCTCATTCCGGTTTCCCAGCGGTGCTGAAAAATTCACAATGCCAATGGGGATCGACACCGCTGTGATTCCCGTCGTACCGGCGGCCTCGTGTCTCTGGCTCTTGTCGATAAAATCTTTCAAACCGAGCATCTTCCCGCCAAGATTGCTGTTGGGGGTGGCGTCGGTTGTTCGTGTTGATCGGCCATCGATCGGCCGATCGGGCAACGGGACGCACCATGTTGATTGGCGCAGCTTGGCTTCCAGTTGGCTTATCCTCTGCATTGGCCCCTTTCAATGTTTCGGCTAAGCTGTACGTCATTCTGCACTGCCGATCAGCTTGCCTAGGGCCGGTTTGAACCATATTGATTGGGAAGGGGTTGCCATCTACCTTCATCGGCCGAGTGGAATCGGTGAACTTGAGCTTCCCGGCCTCTATTGCCGACTGGATCTGCTGTCTGAAGACTTTACAGTCGTTAGTGGTATGAGATGTAGAGTTGTGCCACCTGCAGTATTTCTTCTTCTTCAGTTCATCGACCGATGGGATCACATGGTTCTCGGGAAGCTGAATCTGCTTCTCCTTGAGTAATAGATCGAAGATCCTATCGGCCTTGGTGATGTCGAAATCATATTTCTTCTCTTTGACCGTCTTCAGCAGCCATTGACAGATGATGGCCTTTTTATTCTTGGTCCATTCGGCTGCCGCCACCTTTGCGTCATCGTCATTGGAATCGGAGTCTGACTCAACGATGACTTGAGTTATGTTTTTGATGGCCTTCCTGGTGTCTTGAAATCTTTGTTCGTGGGCCATTACCTTCTGTGCCAGATGTGCTAGGTTGTCGAAGTCTTGAGCGGAGTAGCGCTCACGGATCGGCGTGATCAGGCCATGGAAGGCCAAATCGGCTAGCTGGGCGTCCGACAGCACCAGGCTGTAGCATCGGTTCCTCATCTCTCTGAAGCGTTGAATGTATTCTTGAACCGACTCGTTGTGCTTCTACCTGATACTGGTGAGGTCCGACAACTTCATTTCATGGTTGCCGGTGTAAAAGTAGCTATGAAATTGTTTTTCGAGATCGGCCCAGCTCTGAATAGAGTTGTAAGGCAATGAGGAGAACCAGGTGAAAGCCGATCCCGAAAGAGACAAAGGGAACAGTCGGACTCTCAAGGTGTCTGTAGCCGATGCTTCGCCGCACTGCGCCAAGAATCGGCTGACGTGATCGTAGGTTGACACGTTGTCTTGCCCTGAGAATTTTGAAAAATCTGGGATTTTGTATCGGTTGGGCAATGGAATCCGCTCAAAATGCTCCACATAAGGATATTGA
Organism: Oryza australiensis; assembly: GCA_019925245.2. Classification (NCBI taxonomy): domain Eukaryota; kingdom Viridiplantae; phylum Streptophyta; class Magnoliopsida; order Poales; family Poaceae; genus Oryza; species Oryza australiensis. The sequence continues at coordinate 5,211,769 of JAIFGZ020000436.1, forward strand.
TACATGTTCCCTGAGTCCTTTGGCTTGAGGCCGAATTGATCGCGCATGACGTCCGCAATCAGATCGGCCCAGGTTCGGTTGTCTTGCTGTATCGGCTCATATGGATCATATGGTGCGGGTGCTTGCCGACACAGTGGTGGTGCTGTCTGGGGCCTGTAGTGATGATCTTGACGGCCTCCTTGATACTGGTACTGGAACGAGTGATCAGCGGGAGGCGGCCGATTTGCCGGTGGTGGCGTTGGTAGGCCCGGGAACAGCTGTTGGCTACCGGCGTTGTACTGTCTATCCAGGCCGATCTAGGCAACCAGCTCTAACTGCCGATTGTCATCGAACATATTGGCGATCTGATCCTGGGGCAGCGGTTGTTGTCGGTTCAGCATGGTGATCACTGGTCTTGCAGCCGATTCGATCGGATTCGGCCGGCTGAGGACCCCTCTCGGCGGCCTTGGTTGTGCTGGTGGTGGAATCGGCCGATTCTGGGTAGCCAATGTCCTGTAATCAGGAAATGGGTTGTCCGTGAAGTAAGTGGGCCCCCGCTGTAGTTGATCGGCTATTTTGGCATCGACCACAGTGGCAATCATATTGTTCAGGGTGTTGACAAGAATGCGACTCTGGTTGACCAGCGCATGGTGGACGGCCGAATCGATTCGGTCTTGCAAAGTATGCAGGCCCGAATCGTCTTGTTCTTGAATCGGTTCCTCCGCCTTCTGTTTGCCCTTCGACCCACTGGAGGAGGACGCCTTGAGTTCTTCCATCCTGAATTTGTATTTTTGATGGACGGCTCCAGACCTTGTCTGGGTGAACGACTGTAGGTAGTTGGCCTAGAGCTCTTCCACCATCCTTTTGTACTCGGCTTGTTGTTCAGCCGACAATTGTTCCATCTTCATAGGCACGATGTTGTCCTGAGAAACGCTGGGGCTCTTGAGGTCGACCATCTTGTCAGCCGCATCGATGCGTCCTAGCCGAGTTGACAGAGATAGTCCCACCGGGTGTGCCAAGAAGTGTGTTGACGAGAAATTTCTCTCACGCGCTGGCCTGAGAGATCTGCTTAACTCCAGTGCAGGTCCTTCTCGGCTACCTATGCAGTACAAGGCGTGCCAATTGGTTTAATCTGTTAACCAACAATAAAATTAAAGATATATGCATTAAGTGTTAAGTTAGATCCTACTGGATCGGCTGCAAGAGTTAATTTACATATATATGCTATCCTGAAGTGTATTTAAACCAAGTGACTAGAATAGATCAGCTGCACCGAGACAGTATTAACCACTTAATCCAAATATACAATGGGATAATAAATATATGCTTTAACAATCTAGCCGATGTCGTAAGTCCAACTGTGAATCGGCTAATACTCCGATTTATCTTATGAAAAGATATTCATCTGAGCTAAATGCGCTAAACCTAGATCGCGTGGCCGGCTACGTAGCCGACAAACCGATTCGGCTTAGGGCATTTAACTAGAGCAAGATCTTAATATAAGAGGCGGTTTTAATAAACCCGATAGCAAATATATCAAAAGATTATTAAAACAGATAAGACCGGCTGAAACCCCGACACTGCCTCTAAACATATACATCTAGCCAAATAGGTCATAAAGGCTCTAAAAATGACTTAATAGATCAATACTGATGCAACATTAAGTATAAAAAGAACAATCTGATCTACTGTAGCTGATGTAAATACCTTGAGACGGTGGATATCACACATAATTTAGACCAACCCTTAGATCTAGCTCTATCGGCTGCTGATTCTTGACAGAACGAGCCGATGTCGAGACAGATCTAAACATTGTTCTAGATTATACGTGATATATGATAACTAGCGCAGCATAAATCATCGAATTTAGAGTGTCATAGCGATAGAAGCACTAAATTCGACGAGATACACCACTAACGATAAACATTTACCTTAACTTGGGGATCGAAACGATGCAGCCCAAAGTCGGATCAGTTGTTCGTCTGAAGAAAAAGGAGGCGATGCGCCGAAAGTTGTATTGATTGTGTGAATGTCTTTTTACAAGGATCTCGGGTCCTATTTATATCCAAGAATAACATTATCTGTACAAACCCTGGACTCTACCTAAACTACTATTTAAAATACAACAATATCCCGGGATAAGGACCCATGCCGCATTACAATGAACAGTCTAAACAAATTCCTAATTTACAGATACAATTGCCGTTATAGGACTCTATCCATAGATGACAATATCTCTTAACGCGCAATTTGGGAACCAAATATTCTATTTATCTGTAACCACTTTCATCGAAAACGGTTTTATCCCCTCCTCTGACTCAGCATCGGCTATCGGCCATCCTTGTCCGTCTCAACCTCAGCCGATTGACCTCGTAGCCGATCTTTTCGCAGCCGACTTGACCTAGCCGATGCGGCCTCTCTTTCTCCGCAAATCATTCTCCCAATCCAATTCCGCTTCAAATTCGACCTTAAACTTAGGGATTTGATTACCAAATTTGGTCGTTAACACCTGCAAACTTTATGCGAACAAAAACACAAGTGGAAACAAATGGCAGTTCTACCGGTGTGACAAACCGAAGAACTTTATTTTATTCGACATTTATTTTATTCAACATTTATTGATTTGAATGGAAGAAAACTTACCTTAAACTTACCTTATTGGAGATGTGTGCGTGGAGGATGGAAGCTCAAGAATCAGGATAATTGAGCTTGGGCTGGATTGGGTCCATCCCTGAAGTCTTTGGAAAAATTTCAGGCAAGACATGGAAATCGACCAAATTTACCACATCCAACTCTGATCTTTAATTCTGACCGGTTGAAGGAAAGCTTTTAAATGATGGCCATTTACGTTGAAGATGTTACCTCCGTTGTTTTGGAGTGTGATTGCTCCATGTGACGACGTGTTGATGATGGTGAATGGACCTTCTCGTTTGCTTCGGAGTTTTCCATGACCAAATAGCTTGACCCTTGAGTTGAACTATAAGACCTTATCCCCAGGCTTGAACTCCTTCGGCTTGATCCATTTATCATGCCATCTTTTTGTTCTTTCTTTGTAGATCATGGCACTGTGATAAGCCTTGTCCCTTCATTCCTCTAGCTCGGAGAGTTGCATCTTCCTACGAGCCCCGGCTTGCTTAAAATACATGTTCCACTTCCTGATAGCCCAGTATGCCCTATGCTCCAACTCGACTGGTAGATGGCATGTTTTTCCGTAGACGAGTTGGTAGGATGACATGCCAAGTGGCGTCTTGTATGCAGTCCGGTATGCCTAAAGTGCATCGGGTAGTTCCATTTCCATGACTTCCCCATCTCTTGAACGGTCTTCTGCAGAATATTCTTAATCTGCTTGGTTGAAGTTTCAGCCTGACCGCTTGTTTGGGGGTGGTATGGAGTGGTTATATTGTGATGTGCTCCAAGCTCCTTTAGGAAGTTTCGGAAGGTCTTATCAATGAAATGAGACCCTCCGTCACTTATCACTATCCTTGATGTTCCAAATTGAGGAAAGATGATTTCTTGTAACATCTTTCGGGCATGCTTGGCATCAGTAGCTCGGCATGGCATAGCTTCTACCCACTTGGACACATAGTCGAGGCCACCAAGATGTACTCACAATCATAGGACCTTGGAAAAAGTCCCATGAAATCAATCCCCCATACATCGAAGAGTTCCACTTGAAAATTGTATGTAAGGGGCATTGCATCGCGAACACTTATCCCTCCATGTTTCTGGCATCTCCAGCACCTCCAAATAAATTCTTTGGTATCTTCATACATTGTTGGCCAGAAAAATCCACTCTGCCATATCTTGGCCTGCGTTCGGAATGCACCATAGTGCCCTTCATACGGGGCTGCATGGCATCTCTCAATGATCTTGGTAGCTTTGGCTGTCGGGATGCATCTCCTTAGCAATCCATCAGCACATACTCTATACAAGTATGGCTCCTCCCAAAGATGGTGATGACTCTCATAGATAAGTTTCTTTTTGTTCGCTCCTGGCGGGACATATCCCATGACAATGAAGTTCATGATGTCCGCATACCAAGGGTTGGAGTCTGTCACCTTAAGTAGCATGTTGTCTCGTAGGAAATCATTGATTGGCAATTCCTGTTAGTGATATGCCCTAGAGGCAACATGGAGATGTTGGATATCACGTGAATGTTTATGTATAAATGAATAAAGTGTTATTTAGTTTCATGAAATAGACATCTTGTATTGATCAATAAGTACGTGACTTATTTATGAGACTCGATATGTATGAATCTATTTCTAAATGATCCCTGATCATATATCATATTATTGGAACTAATATGATTCTAAGATCGGCATGTCTATTGATTGATGATCATGTCTCATAGATCATGGGTATGGAGATACCAAATCAATAAACATGGACATATGTATTGGAGAACACATTGTTGGATAGACCCACCATGAGACACTACAGGAATTAATGTGCCATTAGTTGGTCTCAGGTAGTGTTGGTACAAAGTCCTTAGACCTGAGATCACCATGGATTCCAACATGTGTAGTAACCTACTTTGGGACTACCAAACGCTATTCCGTAACTGGGTAGTTATAAAGGTATTTTCGGGTTTGCTATGAAACATGGAGTGGGATGTGAGTGATCAAGATGGAATTTGCCCCTCCTTTGGAGAGATATCTCTGGGCCCCTCGAGGTAATGGATTATGGAAATGCATGGCCATGCTAAGTTGATTGAGGAGTCAATCAACAGACAGATAATCCAATACGGTTCGAGTGAATGGTTAAGCTATTGAAGGGATGGCACACATCTTTCCTATAGCTTAATTGGTATCGTGAGGCAAAGGAATTTGTGTACACATTACAGGTTCAGAGCCGATATTATATTCTTGTATACTATGGTGTCAATATGTGCTGCTAGGCGCCGCTATTGACAGGTCGGCTGAGTTGGACTCAAGCCGACGATCGGCTAAGTTAGACTATAGCTGAAACCGAGTATACCTGAACCTACAGGGTCGCACGCTTAAGGGGATAAGAACAGGCATTCGAGTTGGACTCAGATACGGCTCGATCGGATAGGGATCCGATCGGATAGAGTCCTATGGGCTTACGACGTGTGGGCGGCCAACTCTATAAGATACGGATGAGATCCGATTCAAAATAGAGTCCTGATCGGCTACTAGCCCCAGTCGGCCAACTCTATATAAAGGAGGGAGGGGTGGAGTGCTGCGGCATGTCAATTGCATCGCGTTGAACCGAATCCGCAACAAAAGTCGCCGAGATCAATCTCCACGGAAACCCTCCCCACTTTCGAGCCAAACCCTAGCCTTGCATCGTGTGCTAGCACACGGGTGTACGGCGTTTTGTCCCCGGACGTGTGGATACCGGTAGAGGCGCTGCTACGTTGCGCGCTGTTGATCGGCTGTGGAGGAATCGGCTACGGTCGATCGCATCGGAGCGAGGCGTGAGAACACAGTCGGACGACTCGGATCGGCTACGGCATCGGCGAATCGGCTGATTGGCGAATCGGCTGTCGGCTTGCGGAAATCGGCTACACTGTTCTGGATCGGATAGCCCTGATTGGCTGTTTCCGCTGCATACTCCAATCGGTAACGATCTATCGGCCCTTACTTGCAAGTGTTCCTGGTTTGCGCGGTAAAAAGTTTTTGTTTTCGGCTAGCGTAGTCTCCGCGTAACCCTTCAATTCCTACACGTTAGTGTAGTGCGTACGACAGATGGTCGCTACATAATTTTCTACACCCTTTTTATCTTTTATTTCAATGTCAGATTCTTGGAGTAGAAGAATCCACCTTAATAGCCTAGGTTTAGCATCTTTCTTAGTGAGCAAGTATTTTAAAGCAACATGATCAGTGTAAATTATTACCTTGGCTCCAACTAAGTAAGATCTAAACTTATCGATAGCAAAAACAATAGCTAGGAGCTCTTTTTCAGTGGTAGAATAGTTAAGCTGAGCTCCGGTTAATGTTTTGCTATCATAGGCTATGACATTATTCTTCTTGTCCTTGGTCTGACCAAGGACTGCTCATACAACAAAGTCGTTAGCATCGCACATGATTTCAAAGGGTAACGACCAGTCGGACGGTTGAATAGGAGCATAGATGAGTGCTTTTTAAAAATATCAAAGGCATGCAAGCACTCATCATAAAAGTCAAATGTGACATCCTTAACTAAAAGGTTAGTGAGGGGTCGGATTTGCGAAAAATCCTAAATGAACCATCGATAGAACCCAACATGACGTAGAAATCTACGGATTCCCTTCACATTGACAAGAGGTGGACGTTTTTCTATGACTTCAATTTTTGCCTTGTCCACCTCTATTCCTCTCTCGAACACAAGAAGTCTAAGGACTATTCCCTCGTGGACCATGAAATGACACTTTCCCAATTAAGCACCAAGTCCTTCTCCTTGCACCTTTGTAAGACCTTGTCTAAATTCTCTACACAATGATCAAAAGTTTTCCATAGACGGAGAAATCGTCCATAAAAACTTCCATGATTTGTTCAATCAAGTCTGAGAGGATAGACATCATGCACCTTTGGAACGAAGCGGACGTATTACACAACCCGAAGAACATCCTATGATAGACATACGTCCCATAAGGGCATGTAAAGGTGGTCTTACTTTGGTCGTCGGGATGGATGGGAATTTGGTGATAGCCAGAATACCCGTCAAGGAAACAGAAGAAGGAGTGATTTGCAAGCCACTCTAACATCTCACCGATGAAAGGGAGCGAAAAGTGATCCTTCTTATTTGCCTTGTTGAGATTCCAGTAGTCTATGCACATTCTCCATCCCACGACGGTTCGTTGTGGTATTAGTTTATGTTTATCATTGGCAACTACTGTAATACCCTCCTTCTTTGGCACTACTTGAACAGGGCTGACCTACTCACTATGGGGAACGAGATAAATTATCCCGGTGTGTAAGAGTTTCAAGACCTCTTTCTTTACTACTTCCCTCATCGTATTATTTAACCTTCGCTATGGTTCCGTAGATGGTGTAAGAGTTGGGTCTGTAGGGATACGATTGGTGCAGAGAGCGGGACTTATCTTTTTGAGGTCTTGGAGTGAGTAGCCAAGAACAGATTGATGCTTCTCTAAAATGGAGATAACTTTTGCATTTTCTACCTCAAAAAGCTTGTCACTAATGATGACAGGGGATTCCGTATCTCCGTGCAGAAAAGCGTATCAAAGGCCAGATGGCAAGGGTTTCAGCTCTATCGGAGGTCGTGATGGTGGTTTAGTCTTGGGGAGCTCAATGGTCTCTCAAGAATTGTCTGTTTCTTGAGTAAAGATAGGGTCTTCTTTCTCAAGGACGGATTCTGGGGGCTCAATAGGAGAAACCTCCATTTCTTCCTCGTTAGGTTCATACTCGGGAGAGGGTTCAGTTATGGTGTTGATAGCTCTAGAGATAGGAATGGAATACGCCTCTCTTCCGAGTTTAACATTGAGGTTTCCTAGTGTGGGTGCATCTAAGAAAAGCTTTTCAAACGGATGCTCGATCAGAATGTCGAAGTTTAAGGCTTCGAACACACGAAAATCTAGGATGGCCTCAAGGTTTTTGTGCCTTACGATCACGTTCTACAAAATCCCATAACTTTCTAAAAGATCCCAAGAAGGAGTTTTGAAAGTTTTGTTGGTCGGGTCGAGGTTCGTCACCCGAAGTGTCAACACAAGGGAATAAAAAATGATGTTTGTCCCGATGATGGGATTGTAAAGGACCTCTACCAAAGTTCCTTGTAAGTCACAATGAATGGATAACGAAGGCGAACTAATCTGAATTGCTTTGGACGACAACTCACACTCTTTCAATCACTCATGGCTCATAATGGACGTTAACTCCTTCATGGTCTCCCTAAGGAATTTATCCTCGAGAGGCACATGAGTAACAACTGGAACTGGTGGTCTCTTTTTGTAGAAGAAATTTGAGGTGTTTGCATAATCTTTAAAAAGATCATCCTCAAAGATAAAAGGAAACTCCGAAGGTTGAATTTCTTCTTCCTTTGGTATTTGTGGTTCAGGCGAGGATTCAACGGCCGGATCTTGAGATGTATATGATAAATGATTGGATTCGGCTTGTGAATGGTCCTCGTCGCTCGCCTTGACTTCTTCGGACGGTGGTTCATGGTAATCTTCAACGAAGGAGGTGTTCTCTAGGATATGACTTAGGATCTCTCTTCCTTCCGTCGGAGTTTAATGTGAGAAAGAACCGCCGGCTAAGATGTCAAGTTATAGGGCAGATTTCTTGCTAAGACCTGACCAAAAATGTTGTAACAACACATGGTCGGATAAAGACAAGTCAAGGCCGGATTGGATTAACGTTAAAAACCTAGCCCAGGCTGCACCTATGGTCTCCTTCTCATTCTGTTGAAAGTTGAGAACTTCTACTCGCAGGAATGTGATACGTGTTAGCGGGAAGAAAGCGAGACATAATCTATCTCTAAGTTTCTTCCACTCACCGTTCATATTCCCTAGGGTAAGAGTGTACCATTGCTTCGCCCTTTCTGTAAGAGAAAAGGGAAACAACTTCCACTTCAAAGTTTCTTGCGTCATGCCTGAAATCATCAAGCATTAACACAATTGCTCAAACTCTCACAGATGATGGTATGGGTTTTAGTTTTCATGACCAGAGAAGTATTGCTCCCGAACCATGGCTATAAAGCCAGGGCAGAGTTCATAGCCAGATGAAAGAATTGGCTTAGAAGATGATGGTGGCTAATAGAACTCGCCCTTCGGAGCGGATAGACTTTGGATAGATTGCTCCATAATCAAAAGGAAAAAATAAAAAGATACAAGGATGACCTAGGCTCTAATATAAACAACATCTGTTCCCCGGCAACGGCGCCAAAAATGCTTGTTGGTATTTCTTACGATCACAGATTAATCCTCAAGCGCACGAAATACCGTTGTAGCACTTCACCCGGGAGTATTCCTAGGTATCGAATTTCACAGGGAACGTGTGTGAATTATCTAAGGGTCAGGTTCATCCAAGGACACCAAGAATATGTACGCAAGGGTATAGAGAGGATTTCTATTGTTGTGGCTTTAGATAGATGGTAATGACCTTACTCAATTTACTTACTTGGGGCGCCGGTGTACACTCGGTCTACCGAGTGACTCCGGCCTACAAGCTCTATGATGTACCCGAACGTGGAGGATTACAAAGGACAGATAGGGCTGTCACCATTTACCGCCTTCCTCTACAACCCATGGAGTACGCGGCAAACGATGGTAAACTTCAGCCTAGACACCACGTCTACTCTAATATTGGCCAAGAACACCCATCTTCATCAAGGATCTTAGACTAGAGCACCCAAGAATGGACGATGATCCCGTCAGTAAATGCAGTAAAGAAATTACTCCAAGTAAAGTAAAGCAACCATAGTAAATCACAAAGACTTACTTGATTTCAATAAGCATCCATCGAGGTACAAGATCGGAGGTCGGTGCCGAGATACCCGGCACTCCTCCGGACTACCCCTCACTCTCTACCTTATTTTCTAAGCACTAGAGATCTAGAGCTACACCTTTGGAATGGAGCTTTGATCTTCTTGTGTTGTGTATTGAGAGTGAAGTGAAGCCCCCTTCTTATAGCCCTCCAATGACGGTTTGATAGTCGGTTTTGCAACCACCTAACGTGCATTACCGTCATTGTGGATGGCTAAGGATGTGCCACGTGGTCGGTGGAGAAGAGGGGAGCCAGGGCTGGTTTGGCCAAACCAGGGTTCGGCCAAACCCTGGCCACCGCCTCTCTCCATCGCCTTTCACCAGTGACTTTCATGTGGGCCCCTAAGACGGTTGAGGGTGGTTTGGTCCCACTTTGAGTTGGTTTAAGCTGACTTGTGGGCCCCTTAATCCATGGGATGCTGATGTGGCGAGCGTCGATTGGTCGGAGTTGTGTTTCTTCGCCACGAAAGCATGCTTTCACTTCATTTTGATGTGGTATTCACCTACATACAAATATTCACCAACACTCGTGGAAAGGATTTGTAAATAACCCTACCACTACGTTGATGTTCATCCTTTGTCCATTTTATGTACGAATTGACGGTCGGATTTTAGCAGTTAAGGACCGTCAACAATCTTTTGGTCATGTGTCTCGGTATTGGATACCTAAATTTCTTTTATCTAACCCCAATACTTAGGCTTTGACATCTGCTTGTGTGTAGGCTTTGGTGGCGAGGAAGGGGAACGTGTGGATCATGGATTACGGTTGTTCGCCGCACATGACCAGTGATAAAAGTAGCTTCTTCTCCCTCAAACATGCATCCAGGATAGAATCAATTTTCTTTGGAGATGCTTCTACTAGTGTCGTTTTTACTACAAAATCTGTCAAGGTATGTGACAAGTTTGTTTTGAAAGACGTAGCTTTGGTTGAGGATTTAAAGTATAATTTGCTTTTAGTTTCACAAATTGTTAATGAGAATTATGAGGTTCACTTTAGGAAAACTAGGAGTAAAGTTTTTGATTCTTCTGGGGATTCTGTGTTGGATATTTCTCGCTATGGGAGTAAAGTTTGAAAATCATGTTTCATCTGAGGTTACATGTTCGGTTGCTAAGTTCTCTAGAGATTTTATGTTTTGGCATCATAGGCTTGGACATATTTGTTTTGATCATCTCACTAGCCTTAGTGCTTTGGATCTTGTTCGTGGTTTGCTTAAACTTAAGAAAGATCTTGATTTGGTTTGTTCACCGTGTCATCATGCTAAGATGGTTTCTTCTTCACATGCTCCTATTATTTCTGTGATGATGGATGCAACGGGATAGTTATTACATATGGATACCGTTGGTCCAGCTAGAGTGCAATCTGTTGAAGGAAAGTGGTATGTGTTGGTTATTGTTGATGATTTTTTTAGATTTTCTTGGGTTTATTTTATGGTAACTAAGGATGAGGCTTTTGAACACTTTCAGAGTTTGTATCTTTATTTAGCACTTGAATTTGCTGGTTCTTGAAAAGAATTAAAAGTGATAATGGTGGTGAGTTTAAAAACGCTTCTTTTGAACAATTTTGCAATAAAAAAGTCTTGAACATCAATTTTCTTCTCCCCATGTTCCTCAACAAAACAGTGTCGTTGAAAGAAAAAATCGTTCTTTGGTTGAGATGGCTAGGACTATGTTAGATGAATATCACATTCCTAGAAAATTGTGGGCTAAAGCTGTTAATATTGCATGTTATATTTTCAATCATGTTTTCTTGAGATCTAAACTTGGAAAAACTTCTTATGAGCTTCGATTTGGCTATCAACCCAAAGTTTTACATTTGCATGTTTTTGGTTGCAAGTGTTTTGTCTTGAAATCTGAAAATTTGGATAAATTTGAAGCACGTTCTACCGATGAAATTTTTCTTGGTTATCCTGCACATTCTAGTGGTTATCGTGTACTTGTTTTATAAACTAACAAAATTATTGAGAGTTGTGAAGTCACTTTTGATGAGGCTAGTCTAGGTACTAGACCAGAAATTGCAGGTACATTGTCTAGGTACAGGTACATAGTCCTAGAGGATGGTCGTCTTTTGAGGATGAAAGTGACCACGAAGACGAACCGGTGTTGGCCAGTCAGACCGGGCACTAGGCCAGTCAGACCGCCAGGACACCAACAGTCAGCCCGACACAGGAGATGCAGTCAGACCGGCTAGGAGGTTCGACTTCAGGGTCTATCGATGCTAATTCAGATGGATTTCCAGAGGCTACAACTTCGACAAGTGATGCTACAAAACATGAAATAGCTTCTGAAATGACTGCTCCTTTGCATATTCAACGGGGACATCCTGCGGAACATATCATTGGTAATCTAGGTGAGCGTACTACAAGGTCTAAGGTAACGGCTTGTGATATTCATGCAAATTCTGTGTTTGTTGCTTCTTTTGAACCCAAAGGTGTTACTCATGCCTTAACTGATGAATCGTGGAATAATGCCATGCATGAAGAACTTAAAAATTTTGAGAGAAACAAAGTTTGAACTTTAGTTGAACCTCTTTCTGGTCATAACAATATTGGAACTAAATTGGTTTTTAAAAATAAACAAATGAGGATGATTTGATTGTGAGAAATAAAGCTAGACTTGTTGCTCAAGGGTATACTCAGGTGGACGGTTTGGATTTTGATGAAACGTTTGCTCTTATTGCTAGACTTGATGCAATCAGACTTTTGTTGGCTTTTGCTACTTCAAAAGGTTTTAAATTGTATCAAAATGGATGTTAAAAGTGTTTTTCTAAATGGTTATATACATAAAGAAGGTTATGTTAAACAACCACCAGGTTTTGAAAATTCTATGTTTCCTAATAATGTTTTTAGATTATCAAAAGCTTTGTATGGTTTGAAACAAGTACCATGAGCATGGTATGATAGACTTCAAAGTTTTTTACTTGAAAAAGCTTTTCAAATCGGAAAAGTAGATGAAACTCCTTTTGTTCTTAAGCATGGTGATAATCAACTTTTTGTTTAGATTTATTTGGATGATATCATCTTTGGTTGTTCATCTCACGCATTCATTGTAGAGTTTTCTGAAGTTATGTGCAGGGAATTTGAGATAAGCATGATGGGTGAGTTATCGTACTTTTTGGGATTGCAAATTAAGCAAACACCTCAAGGTACGTTTGTGCATCAAATGAAGTACACCAAGGATCTTTTAAGGCGTTTCAAGATAGAGAATTGCAAGCCAATTTCTACACCAATGGGGTCTACTATTGTTTTTGATCCTGATGAAGATGGTGAAGCCGTTGATCAAAAGGAGTACAGAATTATGATTTGATCTTTGTTGTAAAGGAGTACAGAATTATGATTTGATCTTTGTTGTATCTTACTACTTCAAGGCCAGACATACAATTTGTTGTGTGTGTGTGTGTGCTAGCTTTTAAGCTTTTTCACGTGCTTTGCATCGTCAAGCTATCAAGCGAACTATGAGGTATTCATACCATACTCTTGAATTTGGAATTTGGTATTCTACTTCATCATCTATTTGCTTAAGTGGATATTTCGATGCTGATTTTGCTGGGTATAGAATTGATAGAAAAAGTAGGAGTGGAACATGTCGTTTTCTTGGTACATCATTTATTGCATGGTCTTCTAGGAAACAATCTAGTGTTGCTCAATCTACTACTGAATCTAAATATGTTGCTGCTGCTAGTTGTTATTCACAGATTCTTTGGCTTATATCAACTTTGAAAGATTATGGTCTTGCTTTTGAGAAAGTTCATGTTTATTGTGATAATACAAGTGCTATCTACAATGCTAAGAATCCTGTACAACACTCACGCAGAAAGCACATTGATATTCACTTTCACTTTTTGAGGGATCATGTTGAGAAGGGAGTTGTTGAATTGAAGTTTTTGGATACAAAGTTGCAACTTGCTAATATTTTCACTAAACCTTTGGATGCTTCACGCTTTGCTTTTCTTCATGGAGAGTTGGAAATTATTCATCCTTTTGGCATGTTTTGAGGGGGAGTTTGTGCTTTTGGTTTTATCAAGCAAATTTGAACAATAAGAAAAAGAAAAACAAGAGAGCTTTGTTTTATGCATATTGTAATTCTTGTGCATGCTAGCAATTTAATTGAGTTCTAATTGTCACTAATATAGCTTGGATGCATTTTAATCTTTTTATGAGGCTTAAATATTACTTTTAAGTGAGATGATGCATGACACTAATCCTTTTACTTGAATTAAGGAAATATAAAATGTTGAGGCTAGTACTTAGTTTGAATGAATACGCTCGTTGGATGTTATTCCTCAAATTGTTCTTTGATATTTCAAATGCCGCAAGTGCAAATAATTGATTGTCTTTACTTATAGGAGAGGTAAAAATGAATACCGAATCCTTGAATAGAGTCTTGACGACGAGTACTATCGAAACTCGGTTTCGGCAATAGAAAATTGGGGGTGCAGTCAAGATCGCCAAGCTCGATGGGTTAGGTGGAAATCAAGATTTAGACAGGTTCAGGCCCTCTCGTGAGGTAATACTCTACTCCTGTTTCGAGGATTCGATCCGCCAAGTGTTTATTGATCTCAAGATCTCGTGTGTCTAGTGGCTTGTATGTACTTCGCATACATCTGATATCCCTCAAGGGACGCCCCTTACCCCCCTTATATAGTCTTGGGAGGCGAGCTTACAATTCGGAAACCCTATCTTACTCTAAGTCGGTTTCCTCAATCTTACCAAACCATGACTATGAGCCGTTGTCTTATCTAATTGGCAACGTAATACCCAAGTCATAGCCAGTTTACATAATTGGCAGGCGCAACCTATCCCTATTTCCAGTCGGATAAGCTTGCCATGTGGATATCCGATTGCCATAATCTCCACAGTAGCCCCGAGTGCTTTGCAGTTGACGAGATTGCTCGGCTTCGAACCAAAATAACATACAGTCAAACAACCCTTTGGCCGAGTGCTTCTGGCGCCGAGTGATTCCATCACCTCTGCTTGAACCTCCCGAGTAGCTCCAAAGACTGTGAAGGGCTGGAAAATATCCAAAGATTCTAAAAAATAAATATCTAGGTGCATCTCCTGATGCACCTAATTAGGTATAGCCCCCAACTATGTGGTTAGTCAAAATCAGACTAAACATATAGTCAAGAACTATAAAAAATCATTCTCATAAAAATACTTAGCTCATGCTAAAGCAATCATAAAGATCTCATCACTCAGCAAGCTCACGCTTGGCTGAGTGAATCAGCCCGAGTCATCTCAGAACAAATAGTTCAATCAACCCTCGTGGGTGAAAAGCACTCGGTAAGCTCATGTTTATCTGAGTGGATCCATCCGAGTCATCTCGGAGCAAATATTTTAATCATCCCTCATGGGTAAACAAGTTTTTTAGTCATCCGAAAAATATGACCAAAATATTAAATAGCTCTTGCCACAATATTGGTCTTAATCTAAAAAGATCTTCACCAAGGTGGAAAAATAGCATTGATATAATCATTTAATCAAATGCTTAAAAACCAAACAGTTCCTGTCATTAAGGCAGCCATGAAAAGCTTCACTGTTTGTCACCTTTCAAATTGCATCGTGCCAACTTCTCATGAAGTTGTGCAAACCACGGCATGAAAGGATTTCCAAAGGTACGGGGCATTGGGACACGTGCATATTGCCAAAGCAAATCTGCTTAAGTTCATCCACTTAAGTCCCTAAGGACACGCGTCAGGCCACACCTTAGCTGGGCCGCAAGTCTCTCATAGGCTCGGCCCAATCGCGAGAAAACCTAGCGCAACCCTCAAATCTCTTACAAAACCTCGAGGTCATCCCCGCCACTTTGTCTTCCCAGAAAAATTCCCCACTCGCAATATTGTTCACCAGCTTGCAGCGGAAAACCCTAGGCTCACACGCGCACCCAATCCACAGATCCAGGAGCTCGTGCTTCGTCACCAGCTAGCCTCCGCATCCACCTCCAGAGAGCCCCATCCCAAATCTCCATCCCCCGAGCCAGATCTATTTCCCCCAAAACCACATCCATGGCCGGAGAGAGAAAGATCCCTTTCGAGCAATGGGCTACCTCGGATGTCAGGGAGTCCACTCTCAAGGAGATGGTGAAGCACGAAGTTCTCCCTCCTAAGGAGATCGTTGGCTGGCGCCCAGCAGCCGGTGAGGAGTTCCCCACTCCGAACACCGGTGAGCTCGTCGTCTTCACCTCTTTCTTCTATTACGGTTTTGGCCTCCCCACCTCTGAGTTCTTTAGGGGTCTTCTTGACTATTACGGCCTTCAGCTCTACCATCTGAACTCCAACTCTATGCTCCACATTGCTCTCTTCATTCATGTCTGCGAAGCCTTCCTTGGCATCCTTTCCCACTTCTAACTTTTCGGGCGCATGTTCTATCTCAAGCCGCATCCAAACAAGGATGAGCCCTGCGTTGTCGGTGGGGCTGGCTTCCAGCTCCACGGATCCCTTCGCCGAGACTACTTTTCTCTTCCCTTAAAATCTTCTAACAAGGGCTGGCACGCAAACTGGTTCTATATCGCCAACCTTGAACCCAGTTTGCCAAACTTTGTTGGCCTTCCCCTTGTGCCTAGACCCAACTGGAGCACCGTGCCAGTGGCCCAAGACTGGGACGAAGCCAACAAGCTGCTGGCGAAGATCTTGGAGACGAAGCAGAAAGGTCTTCGGGGCGAGCAGATCACTCGGCACTTCATTAGGAACCGACTGGCCCTGATCAAGGAGAGGTCCAGGCCTGCCTTTGAGTACGAGGGCGAGAGGGACCCCAATCGGTAAGAACGCGACTCCCTCAGCTTCGAGATTTTGAAGATCCGTATGTACAAGATTTTCTCGATTGGGATTGCAGTCGAGCGCAGCCTCATGCTGTCGGTCCTCCCATATAGCCTATATCGCCCTCCTCCTCCGGTAAGCCGACTCAACTCCTTTGTTGCCTTTCAATCTTGATGTCACACTTCTTAGTGTCGAAAGAATATTTCTTGCAGGAAAATGCCTCCATCATCTCAAAGCCATATAAAATTCATCACGACGACACGCCGGCTAGGCCTGCCAAGAAACCAACTAGCGGCGTGAAGATCTAGAGCAATCCAGTCAGGAAGAGGGCTGCCCCGAGTGAAGACATCAGCAAGCGTGCGAGCAAGAGGAGGCTGATCATTGATGACTCGGACGACGATGTCCCAGCCCCTCAAGCTGAAGCGACCCCTCCAAGGCCGTCACCAAAAACGGCGCCCAAGATTCGCCGATCAACCAGGTACGTCTCACGGCCGAAACTGTGCTCTTCGTTGAAAATCTCTTCGTCTTCATCCCGATTGCTCCTGTCTTTCTCCTTGCAGGAGGCCTCAAAACATTGATCCCACTGGGCAAAGTGAGGGCCCAACACCAGCTGCAACAACCGAGGCGTCAAAGCCTGCAGAGCCGAAACCCCGGAGCCCCCTCCCGAGCGAGAGCGCTTCGAGTGAGAGGCCGTCACCTCCCAGTGAGGATACCCCAAGGAAAGAGCCACCGACCGCCAGCCGGGATACCCCGACTGGAAACCAATCGGCCGCAGAAGAGCCCCCAGCTGCTACTCAAAGGGCCCCGACTGAAGACCGATCGGGCAAGAGTCAAGAAGAGAAAAGCAGCCGGGAAGTGCCGGTAAAGGATTCGGCCACCAAAGCTGGTAAGCCTTGACTCAATCTTTCACTTTTTAATTTCCGGTTTACTTCTCCTGCATCTTCATTTGCTCCTTCTGAACCTTATCAGCCAAAGTGGAGGAGATCCCCAGGTTGCAATCCTCTGAAACCTGGGTCCCTCCAATTAAAATTGAATGGCGCAATTCCGAGGGCCAGAGACAAGGCATCATCCTGAACAAGCAAAAGGAGAATGAAGAGAGAGATATGCTTGTAGACAGCCTAAACGAAGCGACTCGGCTGCTAAACGTAAGTTCTTCTCCTTTTCTGTTGTAGCTTTATCATCGCTTTCCAGTCGTCCAACTTCAGAACTTGTGTGTAGAGGGTGTACTGCCGGTTGATGGCCAAATCCGACGCACTCGAGAAATTGGTCCCGCACTTGAACTCCCTGGAGAACATCCAACAGGAGCTAAAGACCACTCGAGAGGAAGCCGCGTCGAGAGAAGCGGCTTTAAGGAGAGAGATAGCAGCACTCCGGGAGGAGAACCTCGACCTCCGGGGTTCGTCGGAAGTACGCTTAGTCCCCTTAATCTTTTGTGCTTTTATATGTAGTCTATGTTGATCTTGGTCATTGACAACCTTTCTTGTTGCGAAAACTCGTCGGAGGTCCACTCGCTCCAGGCCCGGCTGGATGAGGCTGACGCCAGCAGAGCCGAGCTGGAGACCGAGTTTGAAGGTGAGCTCTTTCAAAACTGCGTTCTTTATGTTGCTTCATCTTCGAATGCTTTGCGTGATCGTACATCTTTGGCAGCTTACAAGATCAAGACCCGAGCTCAGTATGATGTTTTTGTTGAGCGGGTCAAAAAAGCCGAAAGCGTTAGGGAAGATGTTGCTAAAGCGGCGACGCCGATCCTGTTGTCACTGTTCCATAATGGACTTGGGGCCAGCTCATTGGACACCGTCGAGGTCTTTGATAAGCTTAGGCGAGCCCCTGATCAATATTTGGCCAACATTTCCGAGGCAGCCATCATGGGAGCGAGCTTCGCTCTTGCACAGACCAAGTCGCTCTACCCCCGAGTGGACGTTGATTCAGTTGGGGAGGGCTTCACCAATGGTACTTCAGATGAGCGGGCCCTGGAGTTGATTAGCGAAGCGCAGGAGTCCGCCAAGAAAGTAGCCGCCGATGTAGTGAACCACTTTCGATCTTAATTTCCTTGTGAACATTGTATGCAACTTTCTAATGTGACTTGTAAATATTCAGCTTATTTATGTTAATGCCTTGATCCGAGTTTTATGTAAAATTTCTTAAGTAATTTTCGTCCGACTGTCATCAAGCCTAAG
Organism: Oryza australiensis; assembly: GCA_019925245.2. NCBI lineage: Eukaryota > Viridiplantae > Streptophyta > Magnoliopsida > Poales > Poaceae > Oryza > Oryza australiensis. Next base: position 5,230,121 of record JAIFGZ020000436.1, read on the forward strand.
CTTGATTAGGTCATCAAAAAATTCTCAGTCCTTATGCATTGAACTCGAATCAAGGAACATTAAACAATGATGAACCAAATATGTACAGGTTGCCGAAGAAAACCATGCTTTATTGACACGTATGCAGCCCCCGACTGCTAACTAAAGAAGTCATCTTGCTTGAGGTTGGCAGTCAAGAATAACATGAAACCTAAGGCAATTTAAGCATAGTATCGTCGAAGATGCTCGATGTTCCAGGAGTTCTCCACCATGGATCCGTCTTCACGCTTTAATCGGTATACACCTGGCCGAGTCACCTCAGCAATTATATATGGTTCTTCCCATAATGGGGATAATTTGTGACGATCCTTAGTGGTTTGAACCTTGCGTAGAACCAAATCGCCAACAATAAAAGCTCGTGCTCGAACGTTGCGACTGTGGTATCGTCTAAGTCCTTGAAGATATTTTGCCGACTAGATGAGGGCTGCCTCACGGGCCTCTTCCAGTCGGGTGAGGTCATCCACTCGGTTTTGATCGTAGCGTTCGTCATTAAAGCTGCGGACTCGAAGAGATTTGTACTCCATTTTGTTCGGCAACATGGCCTCCGCCCCGTAGACCAGAAAGAAAGGAGTTTGGCCGGTAGCTCGACTGGGCGTGGTCCGCAGAGACCACAGAACCGAGGGAAGCTCTTGAACCCACTTGCCAGCATAAAGATTTAGCCGGTCGAACACTCGGGCCTTGATGCCTTGAAGAACCATGCCGTTGGCGCGTTCAACTTGTCCATTGTTTTTGGGATGTGCGACCGATGCGTATCAGATTTTGATCCCAAAGTCTTCACAGAATTCCTTAAAAATGCCTCCAGTGAATTGAGTTCCATTGTCGGTTATGATTCTGTTTGGGACGCCAAACCGATGCACGATATTGAGGATGAAGTCTCGCGCCTTGTCAGCGGTGATCGTAGCAACCGGCTTAGCCTCGATCCACTTGGAGAATTTGTCAATTGTGACGAATAAATGCGTGAATCCTCCTGGAGCCTTCTTGGAAGGACCGACCATATCTAAGCCCCATACCGCAAACGGCCAGGATAATGGAATCGTTTGTAGCTCTTGGGTTGGGACATGACTCTGCCGAGCGAAGAACTGGCAACCTTCACAAGTTCGTACCACTTTGTCAGCGTCGGAGACCACCGTAAGCCAGAAGAAACCTTGTCTGTAGGCTTTGCCCACCAAGGTGCGCACTGTCGCGTGGCTTCCGCATATGCCCGAGTGGATGTCTTGGAGTAGCTGCCGCCCTTCCTTAGGTGTGATGCATCTCATCAGGACTCCAGAGGGGCTCCTCTTGTATAAATCAGAATCAACCATGACATAAGCTTGACAGCGACGTCAGACGCGTTCTGCCTCATCCCGGTCTTCCGGTAGCTCTTGCTGAGTTAAAAATCTGATGAGCGGCGTCCTCCAGTTAGCGTCAATCATGGCGACCTAGTCTGCAGCTTGCTCGTTGGGGGTTGGTTTGGCTGCGACAGTTGGCTCATAGAGATGCTCTACGAAGACGTCTATTGGAGCGGCTTCTCGCTTGGACCCGAACTGTGCCAACTCATCAACTGCCTCGTTATTATGTCTTAGGACATGGGATAGCTCCAGTCCGTCAAACCTGTCTTCAAGTTTGCGGACTTCTTGCCGGTAGGCCTCCATGGTGTCATTCAGACAGGACCAGTCTTTCATTACTTGATTGACGACCAGCTGGGAATCCCCTTTCACGACGAGCCGACGTATCCCGAGTGAAACTGCAAGTCGTAGTCCATGTAGCAGGGCTTCGTAGTCGGCGACGTTGTGAGAGGCGGAGAAGTGGAGGTGAAGAACGTATCTTAACCTCTCCCTAGTCGGGGAGATCAGCACGACTCCTGCTCCCAAGCCGGTGATCCTCTTGGATCCGTCAAAGTGCATGGTCCAGTACTGCAGGTCTTCTCGAGGTACATCTTCTTGCTGTTCGGTCCACTCGCCCAGGAAATCCGCCAGGGCTTGTGACTTCACAGACGTCCTCGCCTTGAAAGTTAAGTCCAGAGGCATCAGTTCCAGGGCCCACTTCGGGATGCGCCCAGTCGCCTCTCGATTCTGGATGACATCGCCGAGTGGAAAGAAAGTGATGACGGTGACCGAGTGACCCTGAAAGTAGTGTGTCAATTTCCTCGCGGTTATCAGAACACCATATAGCAATTTTTGTACCTGAGGGTACCGAATTTTGGCTCCTGCCAATACTTCGCTAACGAAGTAGATTGGCCTCTGAATCTTCTGGACTCACCCCTCTTCTTCGTGCTCGACCACGAGGACCGTGCTGACCACTTGGTGAGTCGCTGAGACGTACAGTAGCAGGGGCTCCTGAGGTTGAGGTGATGCTAGGACGGGCGGTGTCGTGAGGAATTCTTTAAAATCTTCAAAGGCCTTGTGGGCTTCCGTAGTCCACTGGAAGTCGTCCGTTTTCTTTAGCAACCTGAAGAAGGGCATGCCTCGTTCGTCGAGTCGAGAGATGAATCGGCTTAGCGCTGCCATGCAGCCAGTAAGCTTCTGAACGTCTTTCTGGTTACTCGGGGGCTTCATACTCAGGATAGCGTTGATTTTTTTTTGGGTTAGCTTTAATGCCACGATGTGACACCATGAAGGTGAGCAGTTTGCCTGATGGCACGCCGAACGTGCACTTCTCCGGGTTCAACTTCATTCTGAAGGCCCGGATGTTCGCGAAGGTTTCTTCTAAGTCGGCGATCATGTCTTCTTTCTGCTTGGCCTTGATGATGACATCGTCGACGTAAGCTTCCACGTTCTTCCCGATCTGCGTCTGAAAACATCTTTGGATCATGCGTTGGTATGTGGCCCCGGTGTTCTTCAGGCCGAAGGGCATCGTGATGTAGCAATAAGCTCCAAACGGCGTGATGAACGATGTTTTCAGGCAGTCGGATTCCTTCAAGCTGATTTGATGATAGCCTGAGTAACAATCAAGGAAGCTTAAGAGCTAGCAGCCGGCTGTTGAGTCCACGAGTTGGTCGATGAGAGGCAGCCCGAACGGATCTTTGGGGCAGGCTTTGTTGAGGTCGGTGTAGTCAACGCACATGCGCCATTGCCCCGTCTTCTTTCGGACCAGGACCGGGTTAGCCAACCAGTCGGGGTGTAGAACTTCTTTAATAAAACTGGCGGCTAAGAGTTTTGTGAGCTCTTCCTTGATGGCATCCTTTCGATCCTGAGCGAAACGGCGTAATCATTGTTTGATAGGTTTTGCATCATCTTTGACGTGTAAAGAGTGCTCGATCACCTCCCTAGGAATTCCAGGCATATCAGATTGTTTCCAAGCAAAAACATCTTTATTATTTTGGAGGAAGGTGACGAGCACGCTTTCCTATTTAGGATCTAGCTCAGCGCCGATTATAGCGGTTTTGGAAGGATCCGATGGATCAAGGGAGATTTTCTTCGTTTTAGCGTCACCTTGTCCCGATTTGGCTATCTTCTTCGCGGGGATTTCACCCTCTACAGAAGTTGATGCGGCCAATCGGATTTCCTCCTGGCCACACGATCTCTCACGAGATTGGGCCATGTCGCAGCTTTCCTTGTCGCAGGTGAAGGCTTGCTTTACGTCGCTGCGCAGGGTGATGACGCCATTAGGGCCCGGCATCTTCATACAGAGATAGGTGTAATGGGGTATCACCATGAACTTGGTGAGTGCAGGCCTTCCAATGATCGCATGGTAGGCCGTCTCGAAGTCGGCCACCTCGAAAGTGATATTCTCCGTTCGGAAGTTCTCGCGAACTCCGAAGGTGACTGGAAGGGCGATGTGCCCGAGTGGCGTGGATGACAGCCCCGGGGTAACTCCATGGAAGGGGGCTGAACTTGCCTTCAGTTCGGCTCTCGGGATCTGCATCTCGTCCAAGGTCTTGGCGAACAAAATATTGAGGGCGCTGCCCCCATCAATGAGGACGCGCTTGAGCTTGATGTTGCGGACCACCGAGTCTAGCTCCAAGGGATAGCGCCCCAGGTGAACCACTCGGTCAGGGTGATCTGAGCGATCAAACGTGATGGCCACCTCCGACCATCGTAGGTATTGTGGGACCTCGAATTGTGCCGCGTTGACCTCGCGGTCGGTTAGCTTCTGTTTCCTCTTGGATTCATAGGCTTGCGGCCCCCGAAGATGTGATTCAGCTCGCCCATGGGGTCTTGAAAGGGCTCCGTATTTCCAGCCAGGTTGTTCTTCTTGGTGCCTGATGGACCGGCTTCGTCAGTCGGCTTCTTGTTGAGTTGTGCCGCATATTGCTCGACGAACTATTTATAAATAAAGCAGTCCTTGGCCGCGTGCTTATGGTTTGGATGATGCATGCACTGAGCGTTCATGATTGCGTCATAGGCCGCGACTGGGGACGACGCTGGGAGTTGGACGTCACAGCGACCAGATCCTCATGTCGGCGCTTGCGGTCCTTCTGGCCCTAGTTGTTGTTGTTGTCATTGTCCTTCTTAGGATGCCGGCCACCTCCCGACTGCTTGTCTTCTCTTCTATCGGGCCGGTCTTGCCGTGCCGCTTTGATCACGTCGCTGCACTTGGCGTAAGAGTTCGTGGTCTCGAACATTTGCTTCATCGTCTTCGGTGGCTTGTGTACAAATTTTCCGATCAACAGTTCATCACGGACTCCCTTTCGGAAGGCGGCGATGATGATGTCGTCGGTGATGTTGGGGATCTTGTTGCGCTTTTCGGAGAAGCGCCGAATGTAGTCCTTCAATGGCTCATTCGGCTTCTGAATGACATTGTAGAGGTCGAAGTGGGTCCCAGGCCTTTCAAAGGTGCCCTGGAAATTGGCGATGAAGTGGTCCCTTAACTCGCTCCACGAGCCGATCGAGCCTCTTGGCAAGCTCGTGAGCCAGTTCCTGGCTGAGTTAGCGAGGGCGACAAGCAAGTAATTGGCCATGGCCTTATTGTCGCCTCCTGTCGCACGGATGGTGAGGGTGTAGACGGTTAGCCACGACTCGGGGTCAGTCTTCCCGTCGTACTTCTCGATTTGAGTCGGCTTGAAACCATTCGGCCAATGCACTCGGCGAAGGTCCCGAGTGAAAGCGGGTACTCCATCGTCATTGCTGTCGGGTGAGCCCCTTCGATCTTCGCGAGAGCGCTGATCTCGTTCTTGATAGCGTCGGTCAAAGACTTCCTGCAGATCGCTCGGCGGGGTCCTTGGCAGGCTGCTTCGATAGTCGGAGTTATTGCTGCGACGAACCCGAAAATGGACGGGTGGTCATCCGTGCTGCTTCTTGCGGGAGTCGGCCGATTGCTCTTGATGCTTGCGTGTGGTCTCGTGGCGAAGGTCTCTTGACCTAGTGGCCGTGCGGTCTTGCTCGGGCCTCCTGTAATCCTTTGACCTCAGCGGCGGGAGTCGGCTTCTGTTGGGCGTTTCTGCCACGGACTCAGTCGGTCTTCGTGCTGAGGTGGAGGGAGAACCATTAGCTGTAGCCGCGACGATGGTCTTGATCTTGTCCAAGATTGGCGTCACGTCGGGGGTGCCGTCTCAATTACAGTGTCCAGAAGGGTGAGAGCGGCAACGGCGTTCTGCTGAGGTGTCTAGAAGATGTTGGTTTTGTGGATTCGCGTCTGAAGTATGGCCTCCCGAGCGGATCGTCCGGTCGCCCTCAGGTCCCTCTTTCTCCTGTCGGCTTCCTCCTTGCGCCTCTTCTCATCTTCCGCTAGCTTGCGCTCCTGCTCAAGTCTGGCTTGTTCTTCCTCTGCGACCCTGCGGGCCATGGCTGAGTCGATCTCGACCACCTCAGCCATGAGGACGTCGAAGCACTTCGGCTCGTAGTCCTTGTCGCGTCGGAGTCATTGGCCTCGTCTGAGGGGATGCCGCAGAGATCGTCAAAGCCTGAATAGCTAAGGTATTCATCGAGCTCTGAGGATGAGCATGACCCGAACGGTTGGAGGATGACGGCGATTTCCCTTGAGCCTGGGTTGCTCGGATCTGGATCGTTCTAGTCCGAGTCGTAGCTTGATGACGTGGATCCCTCCGAGTGGGTCGATCTTGACTCGGGGGAGAGGAGCTTGCAGTAGATCTCAGCGGCGTTTTGTAATCCAAATGGCGCCGAGAGGTTTTCTCCCGAGTAGAATGGTTCCGGGCGGGAGATGAGGAGACAGCTGTAGATCTCAGCTCTGTTCGAAAGTCCGAACGACACCAAGTGGACACCTCCTTCAGAGTGGATGGACTGCGTCTTGGAACTCAGGATTTGGTCGCAGATCTTGGTGTTGTTCGGTAGCCTGAACGGCCGAGCGGGTTCCCCCTCCCGATTGGTCCAAATCCGAGTCAGGGGAGGAAAGCTTGTTGAAGCCGTTGGCGGCGAAGTCGTGGATCCTCGAAGAAGATCCCATCGCGCTTGCCGGCGAGATTGTCGAAGAAGTCTTGACGCGTGGGCCCCTACCTGGCACGCCAACTGTCGAAACATGATTTCGGCAATAGAAAATTGGGGGTGCAGTCAAGATCGCCAAGCTCAATGGGTTAGGTGGAAATCAAGATTTAGACAGGTTCAGGCCCTCTCGTGAGGTAATACCCTACTCCTGTTTCGGGGATTCGATCCGTCGAGTGTTTATTGATCTCAAGATCTCGTGTATCTAGTGGCTTGTATGTACTTGTCATACATCTGATATCCCTCAAGGGACGCCCCTTACCCCCTTATATAGTCTTGGGAGGCGGGCTTACAAGTCGGAAACCCTATCTTACTCTAAGTCGGTTTCCTCAATCTTACCAAACCATGACTATGAGTCGTTGCCTTGTCTAATCGGCAACGTAATACCCAAGTCATAGCCGGTTTACATAATTGGCAGGCGCAACCTATCCCTATTTCTAGTCGGATAAGCTTGCCATGTGGATATCCGATTGCCATAATCTCCACAAGTATGTATTCACGGTGAGAAAAATAATGGGTGCTCAACCTTTGGAAATAATCTTGACGACAAGGACGTACCCAAAATAATTCAGAGATTTTATGATCAATGTTAAAGTGAGCACAAAATGCTCAAATAAATGCTAAATGTTCTCTTGGTTATTTTTATGAAATATTTTAATTTGAGAAAGAGTAATAATGCAACATGTATATGTGTAGGGATTTTTCTTTCCATCTATGTACTAGAATTTTTATTGTTGATTTGATCTTAATTGTAATATCTTTGGTTAATGATTATATTCTAATGCATGCTTGTTATCTAGTTGATGACTTTATCTTCCTTATGTTGTGACAAATAATCTTGAATTGCTCTATGTATAATTCTAATCTCTTGAATAATATCAATTTTTAATGCTAATGCTTGATGAAATCATTGTCAAAAGAGGGAGAAGAGATACAAATTGTGCATGTTTTAAATTATGGGAAAATTTTCTTTCTTTCTTTTTCAAAGGGGAGAAGTTTTCATGTTTATATCACTTCTTTGTTTGTATTTTTCCAAATGTTAAAATAATTTTATATGAGTTTGCCAATGTGTTCATCAAAGTGGAGATTGTAAAATCAAAGTGGTTGATTATTTATTTTGTGATGAACAATTGGTTTTTGAAGATTATTGGTTTTGATATTTGGAAGTATTTTATGAAGTGGATTTGGAGATTTTTAGATGATGAATAGTTTTCAGATGATGAACAATGGTTTTGTCAGTTTGGGTCCGGCGGTCAGACCGGCTACTCTATGGCGGTCAGGTAGATGGCGGTAGAGGCGGCGACAAGCGACAGCAGGCGGTTGGACCGAACTACAACGCTAGTCAGACCGAAGGACTATGTGCGGTCGACCGGCACATCAACTCAGTCGACCGGCGCATCAACTCCGGTCGCCGATCTCCATCGATACGAGGGTAACTTTTAGTTCATCTAAAAGTTTGGTTTTTGGGTACTATAACCATTAACCCCCTCTAGTTGTCTTAGTTCTTTTTTTGTTCGATCCTACAAAAGTTTTTACCCTAGGAGGAATAAGTCTGTTATTCCAAATTAGCTTTAAGAGATTTTTAACTAGATTACTGACATGATTTTGAATTGGGTGCATCTCTGCATAAATTTTCTTGTAGGCACTCTTTGTATTGTATTCTCCAAATGATGTGCATTTCCAGCATAATTTGTCCTCTCCTTCATTTTGAATTGTTTGAACCTGCAAAATTGACTAGATAGCTGTACTATCGAAAAGTTGTGATTTTCTGAATGTCTCAGTTCTTTCCTTCATCCCAGAGGCAAGAGACTATACTTGGCATTTGAGAGGGGAGATTATCTAAATTTAAATGATCATGAATATTTTTCGAAACGGAACACCATGTGTGGAGATTATGAGAACCGGATACCCTCATGGCTAGTTTGTCCGACTAGTAATAGGGATAGGTTACGCATAATGATTATGTAAACAGGCTGTGACTTAGGTGTTACGTTGCCGATGAGATAAGGTAACGGCTCATAGTCATAACTTGGTAAGATTGGGGAAACCGACATAGAATATGATAGGGTTTCCGACTTGTAAGCCCACCCTCCAAGACTATATAAGGGGGGTAAGGGGCGTCCCTTGAGGGATATGCGATATACGAGATCAAGAGATCAATAAAGACACTCGGCGGATCGAATCCCCAAAACAGGAGTAGGGTATTACCTCATGAGAAGGCCTGAACCTGTCTAAACCCTTTTTTCTACTTAACCCATCGTGTTTGGCAACTTGACTACACCCCCAATTTATATTGACGAAACCAAGTTTCGACAGTTGGCGCGCTAGGTAGGGGCAGCGCGTCAAGGCTTCTTCTTCATCTCGCCGACAAGCGCGATGGGATCTTCATCAGGCATCGACGACTTCGCCGCTGATAGATTCGGCAAGCTCTCCCTCCTCGACTCGGACTCGGACCAGTCGGGAGGAAGAAACCTCTTGGCGCCGTTCGGGTTACCAAACGCCGCTGAGATCTACAGCAACCTTCTGACCTCCGAGTCGGAACCTATCCACTTGGGAGGAGAAAATCTCTCGACACTGTTCGGGTTACCGAACGTCGCTAAGATCTATTGCAATCTTCTATCTTCGAGTCGAATCGATCCACTCGGGAGAACCATCGTCATCAAACTACGACCCGGACTGGAACGATCCAGACTCAAGCAATCCGGGCTCAAGGGAAGTCGCCGTCATCCTCCAACCGCTCGGGTCATGCTCATCCACAGAGCTCAATGAGTACCTCAGCTCCTCATATTTTGATGATCTCTACGACATCTCCACGGACGAAGCCAACGACTCTGACTTCGATAAGGACTACGAGCCAAAGTTCTTCAACATTCTCATGGCTGAGGTAGCCGAGACCGACTCGGCCATGGCCCGCAGGGTTGCAGAAGAAGAACAAGCCAGGCTTGAGCAAGAGCGCAAGCTTACGGAGGAAGAGAATAGGCGCAGAGAAGAAGCCAACAGGAGGAAACAAGACCTGAGGGCGACTAGGCGATCCGCCCGAGAGGCTATACTTCAGACACGAGTCGACAACACCAACATCTTCCAGACACCCCAACAGAATGCCATTGCCGCCCACACCCTCCTCGACACTGTTATCGAAGCGGCACCCGCTACGGTAACACCAATCCTGGACAAGATCAACACCATCATCGTGGCTACAGCCAATTGCTCTCCCTCCACCTTAGCACGAAGACCGACTGAGTCCGTCGCTGAAACACCTGACGGAAGCCGACTTTCGCCGCTACGGTCGAAGGACTACAGGAGGCCCGAACAAACCAAGACGGCCGCTAGGTCAAGAGACCCCCACCACGAGACAATACGGAAACATCAAGAACAATATGCTGACTCTCGTGAAAGAGGACACGGTCGACCACCTGTCCATGACAGGATCCGGTGCAACTATAACTCTAACTACCGTAGCAGCCTGCAAAGAACCCCGCCGAGTGATCTGCGGGAAGTCCTTGACCGGCGCCACCGGGAGCATGAGCAGTGTTCCTATGAAGACCGAAGGAGATCGCCTGACTACAACGACGACGGAATGCCTGCGTTCACTCAGGACCTGCATCGAGTGGATTGGCCGAGTGGCTTCAAGCCCGTAGGAACCGAGAAGTACGATGGAAAGACTAACCCCGAGTCGTGGCTGACCATGTACACCCTCGCCATCCGTGCAGCAGGAGGAGACAGCAAGGCCATGGCCAACTACTTGCCTGTCGCCCTCGCCGACTCAGCCAGGAACTGGCTCACGAGTTTGCCAAGAGGCTCGATTAGCTCGGGACCACTTCATCGCCAATTTCCAGGGCACTTTCGAAAGACCTGGGACCCACTTCGATCTCTACAATGTCATCCAGAAACCAGACGAGCCGCTGAAGGACTACATCCGACACTTCTCGGAGAAGCGCAACAAGATCCCCAACATCACTGATGACATCATAATAGCCGTATTCCATAAGGGTGTCCGTGATGAGTTGCTGATCGAAAAATTTGGGCGTTAGCCACCGAAGACGGTAAAACAAATGTTCAAGACAGCAAACTCCTACGCGAAATCCAATGACGCGATCAAGGCCTCATGACAAGATCGGCACAACAAAAGGGACGACAAGCAGTCGGGAGGCAGCCGACATCCTAAGAAGGACAACGGCAACAACAACCATGGACAGAAAGATCGCAAGCGCAAGCCCGAGGATTTGGTGGCCACAATGTCAAACTCCCAACGCCGTCCCTGGGTTGCAGCCTTCGACACGATCATGAACACTCAGTGCACGCATCATCCACATCACAAGCATGCGGCAAAGGATTGCTTCATCTACAAGCAGTTCGCTGAACAATACGCGGCACAACTACACCAGAAGCCGACTGATGAAGCCGGCCCATCGGGAACCAAGAAGAACAACCCGACTGGCAACTCAGAGCCCTTTCAAGACCCCGTGGGCAAGCTAAATCATATTTTCAAGGGGGCGCAGGCTTATGAGTCCAAGAGGAAGCAAAAGCTGACTGACTGCGAGGTGAACGCGGCACAACCTGAAGTCCCACAATATCTACGATGGTCGGAGGTGGCCATCACATTCAACCGCTCGGATCACCCGGACCGAGTGGTTCACCCGGGGCGGTATCCCCTGGTACTAGACCCGGTGGTCCGAAACATAAAGCTCAAGCGTGTCCTCGTCGATGGGGGTAGCGCCCTCAACATTCTATTCGCCAAGACGCTGGACGAGATGCAGATCCCAACATCCAAGTTGAAGCCGAGTTCAGCCCCCTTCTACGGAGTTAGCCCAGGGCTGTCATCCACCCCACTCGAGCACATCACCCTTCCAGTCACCTTCGGAGTTCGGGAGAACTTCCGGACGGAGAATATCACCTTTGAGGTGGCCGACTTCGAAGCGGCCTACCACGCAATCATCGGAAGACCTGTGCTCGCCAAGTTCATGGTGATACCACACTACACTTACCTCTGCATGAAGATGCCCGACCCCAACGGCGTTATTACCCTACGCAGTGACGTCAAACAAGCCTTCACCTGCGACAAAGAAAGCTGCGATATGGCCCAATCTCTGAGAGATCACGTGGCCAGGAAGAAATCCGACTGGCTGCATCGACATCTGAAGAGGGTGAAATCCCTACGAAGAAGATAGCGAAGTCGGGACAAGGCGACGCCAAAACAAAGAAAATCTCCCTTGATCCATCTGATCCTTCCAAAACCACTGTAATCGGCGCCGAGCTATATCCTAAATAGGAAAGCATGCTCGTCACCTTCCTCCAAAATAATAAAGATGTTTTTGCCTGGAAACCATCTGACATGCCGGGTATTCCTAGGGAGGTGATCGAGCACTCTTTACACGTCAAAGATGACGCGAAACCTATTAAACAACGACTACGCCGTTTCGCTCAGGATCAAAAAGATGCTATCAAGGAAGAACTCACAAAACTCCTAGCCGCCGGGTTTATCAAAGAGGTTTACCATCCCGACTGGCTAGCTAACCCGGTCTTGGTTTGGAAGAAGACAGGGCAATGGCACATGTGCGTTGACTACACCGACCTCAACAAATCTTGCCCTAAGGATCCCTTCGGACTGCCTCATATCGACCAAGTCATGGATTCAACAGCCGGCTGCCAGCTCCTGAGTTTTTTGGACTGTTACTCGGGCTTCCATCAGATCAGTTTGAAGGAGTCCGACTGCCTCAAAACAGCGTCATCACACCGTTTGGAGCTTACTGCTACATCACGATGCCCTTCGGCCTGAAAAATGCCGGAGCCACGTATCAACGCATGATCCAGAGATGTTTTCAGACGCAGATCGAGAGAAACATGGAAGCTTACATCGACGATGTCATCATCAAGACCAAGCGGAAAGAAGACCTGATCGCCGACTTAGAGGAAACCTTTGCAAACATACGGGCCTTCAGAATGAAGTTGAACCCAAAAAAATGCACCTTCGGTGTGCCGTCCGGCAAACTACTCGGTTTCATGGTATCTCATCGCGGCATTGAAGCAAACCCAGAGAAAATCAACGCTATCTTGAACATGAAGCCCCCGAGTACCCAGAAAGACGTCCAGAAACTCACTGGTTGCATGGCGGCGCTAAGCCGATTCATTTCCAGACTCCGCGAACGAGGTATGCTCTTCTTCAGGTTGCTGAAGAAGACCGACGACTTCCAATGGACCACGGAAGCCCATAAAGCCTTTGAAGACTTTAAAGAGTTTCTCACGACGCCCCCCGTCCTGGCCTCACCTCAGCCTCAGGAACCCCTGTTGTTGTATGTATCAGCAACTCACCAGGTCGTCAGCACAGTTCTCGTCGTTGAGCATGAGGAAGAAGGACGAGCCCAGAAGATTCAAAGGCCAATCTACTTTGTTAGCGAAGTGCTGGCAGGAGCCAAAATTCGCTACCCCCAGGTACAAAAATTATTATATGGTGTTCTGATAACCGTGAGGAAGTTAGCACACTATTTTCAAGGGCACTCGGTCACCATCGTTACCTCCTTTCCACTCGGCGATGTCATCCATAACCGGGAGGCTACTAGGCGCATCGCGAAGTGGGCTCTGGAACTAATGCCGTTGGACTTAACCTTCAAGGCGAGGACGTCTATAAAATCCCAAGCCCTGGCAGACTTCCTAGCCAAGTGGACCGAGCGGCAAGAAGATGTACCAAGGGAAGACCTACAATACTGGACCATGCACTTTGACGGATCCAAGAGGATCACTGGCTTGGGAGCAGGAGTCGTGCTGATTTCCCTGACTGGGGAAAGTTTGCGGTATGTCCTTCATATTCATTTCCCCGCCTCACACAATTTGCCAGTACGAAGCTTTGCTTCATGGTCTACGACTCGCCGTGTCACTCGGGATACGACGGATGATTATGCGAGGAGATTCCCAGCTGGTAGTTAATCAAGTAATGAAAGACTGGTCCTGTTTAAATGAAACTATGGAGGCCTATCGACAGGAAGTTCGCAAACTTGAAGACAAGTTTGATGGATTGGAGTTATCCCATGTCTTGAGGAAAAATAATGAGGCAGCAGATGAGCTAGCGCAATTCGGGTCCAAGCGAGAAGCAGCCCCGACGGACGTCTTCGTAGAACATCTTTACAAGCCGACTGTCGACGCCAAATCAACTCCTAATGAGGAAGCCACAAACCAGGTTGCCATGCTTGACGCCGACTGGAGGACTCCACTCATCAAGTTTCTAACTCAGCAAGAGCTGCCGGAAGACCGGGACGAGGCGGAACGAATCCGAGGTCGCTGTCAGGGCTATGTCATGGTTGATTCTACACTATACAAGAGAAGCCCTTCTGGAGTTCTAATGAGATGTGTGTCATGCCTGAGGAAGGACCACAACTATTGCAAGACATCCACTCGGGCGTATGCGGCAGTCACGCTGCGGCACGAACCTTGGTGGGCAAAGCTTATAGACAAGGCTTCTTCTGGCTCACGGCGGTCTCCGACGCTGACAAGGTGGTTTGAACGTGTGAGGGTTGCCAGTTCTTTGCTCGACAAAGCCATGTTCCAGCCCAAGAGCTACAAACGATTCCATTATCGTGGCCGTTCGTGGTGTGGGGCTTGGATATGGTCGGTCCTTTCAAGAAGGCTCCAGGAGGATTTACACATCTGTTCATCGTGATCGACAAGTTTTCCAAGTGGATTGAGGCTAAGCCGGTTGCTACGATCACCGCTAACAAAGCACGAGACTTTATCTTCAACATCGTGCACCAATTTGGTGTCCCAAACAGAATTATAACTGACAATGGGACTCAATTCACTGGAGGCATTTTTAAGGAATTCTGTGAAGATTTTGGCATCAAAATCTGCTACGCATCGGTGGCGCACCCTAAAAGTAATGGGCAAGTTGAGCGCGCCAACGGCATGGTTCTTCAAGGCGTCAAGGCCCGAGTGTTTGACACGCTAAATTCTTACGCCGGCAGATGGGTTCAAGAGTTGCCTTCGGTCTTATGGTCACTACGGACCACACCCAGTCGGGCCACTGGTCAATCTCCTTTCTTCTTGGTTTACGGAGCAGAAGCGATGCTGCCGAATGAGATGGAGTATGAATCTCTTCGAGTTCACAGCTTTAACGACGAGCGTTATGATCAAGACAGAGCTGATGACTTGACCCAACTGGAGGAGGCCAGTGAGGCAGCCCTGATCCAGTCGACAAGGTATCTTCAAGGACTTCGACATTACCATAATCGCAATGTTCGGGCGCGAGCTTTCATTGTTGGTGATATGGTTTTGCGCAAAGTTCAGACCACCAAGGATCGTCACAAATTATCTCCATTATGGGAAGGACCCCACACAATCGCTAAGGTGACTCGGCCAGGAGCATACCGACTAAACCGTGAAGACGGGACCATGGTGGAGAATTCTTGGAATATTGAGCATCTTCGACGATATTATACTTGAACCTTTTTGAGCTTCATGTTCTTTTCGAATGCCAACCCCAAGCAAGATGGCTTCTTGGGTTGTCAGTCGGGGGGCTATACATATATCAATAAAGCATGGTTTTCTTCGATAACTTGTTCATGTTTAGTTTATCATTGTCTAGTGTTTTGACTCGAGTTCAATAGATAAGGACTGAGAATTTTTTGATGACCTAATCAAGCTTAGGCTTGGTGACAGTCGGACAAAAATTACTTAATAACTTTGATATAAAGACTCGGATCAAGGCATTAACATAAATAAGCTAAATATTTACAAGTTTACATCAGAAGTTACACAAAATCTGCAAAATAATCAAGATTGGAAGTTTTCAACGACATCAGCAGCCACTTTCTTCGCCGATTCCTGCGCTTCACTTACGAGTTCTAGGGCTCGCTCATCTGTGGTGCCGTCCGCGAAGCCCTCTCCAACAGAGTCAACATCTGTCCGAGGATAGAGTGACTTAGCTTGTGCAAGAGCAAAGCCTGCACCCATGACGGCCACATCAGAGATATTTGCAATGTATTTTTCTGGGGCCGTCCTGAGCTTGTCGAAGACTTCAACAGCATCCAGTGAGCTTGTCCCGAGCCCATGCTTGTATAGCGATAACAGGATTGGCGTGGCTGCGTTGGCAATGTCATCCCTTACACTTTCGGCCCTTCGGACCCGCTCAGCAAAAACATCAAACTGTGCTTGGGACTTGATTTTACAAGCTGCAAGAGTCACGTGATCACATAAATTTCCAAGATTGAGCAAGATGCAGGGTGCTACCTTAGAAGATTTACCTTCGAATTCTCCCTGAATTCGCTCATTGTCAGACTCCAGCTTAGCTTTATCAGCTCTTGATTTCTTCAGCTGGGTCTTAAGAGCATCAATTTCTGACAAGTTGTCTACAACAAAGAGATTTGCTAAAGATCAAGACAGATCACATACAGAAGCATAGGAAGATTAAGTTGATTAAACCTAATTCTGATTGAACCCCGGAGGTCGAGGTTTTCATCTCGGAGCATGGCAATTCCTTAGCCATGGCTTCTTCCCTAGCAACCTTGAGGTCCTGTTGAATGTTTTCCAGGGAATTTACATGAGGAACCAGCTTCTCAAGGGCATTCGTCTTGGCCATTGACCGGCAATATATTCTCTGCACACGAGTTCAGAATCACTTAATTGAAAGAAACCACGAGGTCATGACAAAGAAGATTGATACTCACGTTTAATAGCCGGGTTGCTTCGTTGAGGCTGTCCACAAGCATATCTCGTTCCTCATTTTCTTTTTGCCTGTTCAAGATAATGCCTTGCTTCAGGACTTCGGAGTCACGCCACTCAATTTTAATAGGAGGGATCCAATTCTCTGACGCTTGTAATCTGGGGATCTCCTCCTCTTTGGCTGATTGATTTAAGAAAGATAGATAAAGATAGAAGGAAAGATATACTGAAGACGAGAGACAAAAGGCAACTTTCAGGCTTACCAGTGTTGGCAGCCGGGTCCTCAATCGGTGTACCCCGACTGCTCGTCCCCTCTTGTTCAGTCTGACTGGTTTCCAGTCGAGACGTCCTGATCGGTAGTCGGGAGCTCTCCCTCAACCGACTGGTTTTCAGCAGGGATTTCCTGGCTGGCAGTCGGGGGCTCTTCTGCAGGAGTCTTCTCACTCGGGAAAGGGCCTTGAGACCCTTGTTCTGCAGGCTTTGTCTCTTCGGTTGCTGCAGTTGGCGTCGAGGCTACATCCTCTTTACTAGGATCTATGTCCTGGGGTTTCCTGCAAGATAGAGGATAAAGACGATTAGGATAAAGATGGAAAGGTTTTTAAGAAGACAATTTTGATTATAAGATATACCTGTTTGATCGACGAATTTTTGGAGTGGATCTGGCGGACGGCTTCGGAAGGTTTGTGTCAGCTTAAGGAGTCTGCATCTCATCATCCAAATCGTTAATCACCAATTTCCTCTTGCTCGCTTGTCTGCTGGTGTCTTCATTGTTGGCAGCCCTTTGGTTATCAGGCTCGGTTTGGATTTTGGGGCCGCCGGATGGCTTTCTGGCAGGTTGAGCTGGCACGTCGTCGTGATTCACCTTGTATGGCCGGGATATAATAAGGACATTTGCCTGCAAGGGAGATTTTTGAGATACATCGAGAGATATAAAAACTGAAGAAATTGAAGAAGTTGAGTTGGTTTACCGGAGGAGGAGGACGGTACAGACTATAGGGGAGAACTGGCATCTTGTGGCTGCGCTCAACCTCAACCCGAGAAGAGAAGATTTTGTACATTCGAGTGCACAAAGTTTCATAGCTCGGGAATCACGGTCCTCCCGATTGGGGTCCCTGTTCGCCCTCGTACTCGAACGTTGGCTTGGATCTTTCTTTGATGGGCGTCGTCTGTTCTTGACGAAGTGCTAGGTAATTAATTCTCCTTGGAGGCCTTTCTTTTTCAGCTCGAGAATGTTGGCCAGGAGTTTATTTGCTTCTATCCAGTCCTGGTTCTCCGGCATTGCACTCCAATTAACCCTTTGGATTGGTGGGCGGCCGAGGAAGTTGGGCAGACTGGGTTGAGGGTTCGAGATATAGAACCAGTTTGCGTGCCGGCCTTTGTTAGAGGATTTCAGAGGAAGGGAGAAGTAATCTCTGCGGAGAGTGCCGCGGAGCTGAAAGCCTGCCCCACCAACGACGCAAGGGTCATCTTTATTTGGGTGGGGCTTGACATAGAACATGCGATGGAAAAGGTTGAAATGGGGAAAGATGCCAAGGAAAGCTTCACAGACGTGGATGAAGATTGCGATGTGAAGGATAGAGTTGGGGTTCAAGTGGTAGATTTGGAGGTCGTAGTATTCGAGAATACCATGAAAGAACTCAGAAGTGGGAAGACCAAAACCGCAATAGAAGAAAGAGGTGAAGACAACAATCTCACCGGTGTTTGGGGTGGGGAATTCTTCACCAGCCGCAGGACGCCAGCCGATGATTTCCTTGGCTGGAAGAACTACATTCTTCACCATCTCCTGGAGGGTTGTTTCCTTCACATCTGAGGTCGCCCACTGCTCAAAGGGGATTTCTTTCTTTCCCGCCATGGATGCAATCAGAAAGAGAATGGATCTAGTGCGAAAGATGGGGCTTTTTGAGGAAATGTGGGAAGCTGGATGCAAGTGATGAGCTGCGGTGGAAGCTTGAATCTTGGATGGATGGATTTGAGTAAGCACGAGTTTAGGGTTTCTGTGAAGAACCTGTGAACAGGAGCGCGAAAGGGGAAATTTGGGAAGTTGAAGTGGCGGGGATGACCTCGATACTTCGATAAAACTTAGGGTTTTGCTAAGTTCTCCTGTGAGTGGGCCGAGCCCATGAGAGACTTACGGCCCAACTAAGATGTGGCTTGACGCGTGTCCTTAGGGACTTAAGTGGATGGAATTAATCAGATTTGCCCTGGCAATATGGACGTGTCTCATTGCCCAATACCTTTAAAATCCTTTCATACTGTGGTTTGCGCAATTCCATGAGGAGTTGGCACGATGCAACCTGGAAGGTGACTAACAGTTAAGCTTTTCATGGCTGTCCTGATGACAGGGACTGTTTGGTTTTTTAAAAGCATTTGACTAAATGGTTATGTCAATGCTATTTTGCCACCTTGGTGAGCTCTTTTTGATTAAGACCGATATTATGGCAGGAGCTATTTAATATTTTGGTCATATTTTTCAGATAACTGAAAAATTTATGTTGAGTTTAATAATTTAGTTTATTCACCCATGGGGGTTGGTTGAGCTATTTGTTTCGAGATGACTCGGATAAATTGACTCGGATAAGCATAAGCTTGCCGAGTGCTTAAATTCATTATACATTATGCCTTAATTATCAGGTTATGTGTGATATGATTTTTTTTATGAACGCTTTTAGCTTGAGCTAAGCGTTTATCTGAGTTCTTGACTATTGCTTAGTTTATTTTTTGACTAACCACATAGTCGGGGGCTACACCTAATTAGGTGCATCCGGAGATGCACCTAGGTATCTATTTTTGAGATGTTTTTCAGCTCTTCACAGTCTTTTTATTGGATGACGAAGCACTCGGGAGGCTCAGGCAGAGATGATGGAACCACTCGGAGCGGAAGCACTTGGCCAAGGAGTCATTTGGCTGTGCGTTGTTTTGGTTCAAGGCAAAGTTATCTCGTCGACTGCGAAGGTCTCGGGGGCTACTGTGGATATTATGGGAATCGGATACCCTCATGGCTAGTTTGTCTTACTAGTAATAGGGATAGGTTACGCCTAATGATTATGTAAACAGGCTATGACTTGGGTGTTACGTTGCTGATGAGATAAGGTAACGGCTCATAGTCATAACTTGGTAAGATTGGGGAAACCGACATAGAATATGATAGGGTTTCCGACTTGTAAGCCCACCCTCCAAGACTATATAAGGGGGGTAAGGGGCGTCCCTTGAGGGATATGCGATATACGAGATCAAGAGATCAATAAAGACACTCGGCGGATCGAATCCCCAAAACAGGAGTAGGGTATTACCTCACGAGAGGGCCTGAACCTGTCTAAACCATTTTTTCCACTTAACCCATCGTGTTTGGCGACTTGACTGCACCCCCAATTTATATTGACGAAACCAAGTTTCGACACCATGGTTGAAATATGCTCTGAATAGCTCAATCTTGCAATCTTTGCTGAAGGATGAGGGTTTATTTTAAAAACTGTCATATCTTGAATGTTATTTTGATTTTGCACTTCCAGATGATGAAGGCTCTCATAATTTTTCACCATTGCTTCTGCTGCATTACAAACCTTGTTGTGGCTCCCATTGTCTGGTTTTGATGATTTTGCATCATCCCTTGCCTTCCATACCTGCCAGTTCTTTCCTTCATCCCAGAGGTAAGAGACTATACTTAGCATTTGATAGAGGAGATTATCCAAATTTAAATGATCATGAATATATTTCCAAATGAAACACCACCACTACTGGAGAGATGATCTTTGGTCCACTTGTCAAAATCCATAACAGTCCGGTTGCAATAGCAACCGAGACTAGAAAATGTTTTTAGTCCCGGTTAAAAAAGGCAATGGCTCTCTAGGATCTTTAGTCTCGGTTGGTGTTACCAACCGGGACTAAAGGTGATCTTTAGTCCCGGTTAGATTCCTGTAAGAGGCTGTCCGGGCACCGAGGATCTTTAGTCCCGGTTGGTAACATCAACCGGGACTAAAGACCTTATCTTTTATCCTGATTGGTGTCACCAACCGAGACTAAACATGGAGTTGCTTTTTATAATTCTTCTTCCTCCTCCAGCCCGAGCCAGCTGCAGTGTCTTCAAACTTTTGTTCTAGCTAGAGGGGAGGTGCTGCCAATTTTTTTATGAATTTCTTTTGTGATAATACAAAAATCTTTGCTATCTACAAGGTTATCAACTTCATCCTCTTAATCTCTAGATAGGTTATGGAAAAATGAATAGAGAGAAAATTTGTTTAGGAAAATTATTTTACTAAGCACATTACCTTTTGTTGAGAAAATTTTTTGGAAAAATGAAGAGGGGGAAAAGTATGCTTAGCACATTACATTTGTAGGTATATTTTACGTATAATTTTATCTCAAAAAATGTTTATGAAAAATAATGAGAGAGAAACTTTTGGACAAAAAATGTTATAAAATAGATGACAAAGGAAAAGATATAGAAAATTTGATAGTAGATTAGAAAAATAAGGTAATTTAAAGATTGTTAAAATAGTTAGAAATATGTACACTACATATGTTGGATTATTATATAATTATTGTCTGATTATATATATAACTATTATAATATTATTTAAATTGTTTGACTTTCGTGGATTTTTCTAACGATTTTTGTGCATTTCATGTAGATGGATCGACAATGGATGTATACCACGGACCGATGATCGACAGAGTTTATTCAAGGCGTGCATTATTCTTTAAGTGTGGCCGATGCCAACAAGCATAAGGGATTTGTACGTTGTACATGCAAAAAGTGCAAAAACGAGGAGTATTCTACATCAAGAATTATTCATGCCCACTTGTTTCCGTCGGGATTCATGTCTCACTACAATTGCTAGATATAGCACAAAGAGGTGGGGGTTGCAATGGAAGAAGATGAAGAAGACGATGACAATATTTTGGACTGTGGTCAATACGGTGGGTTTGAAGAGAATACAGCAGGCGAGGCGGGCGTGGATGCTAAAGAAAATGACGGTGCCGATGAGCTTGGTCATATGTTGCGCGACGTACGGGAGGACTAGAAGGTGAAAATGAGGTGCAGAAATTGCAGCGTTTGTTGGCGGACCACAAAACGTCCTTGTACCCAGGTTGTGAATAGGGGCACAAAAAGTTGGGTACCACGCTGAAATTCTTGTGATGGAAGGCCAAAAATAGTGTCAGTGACAAGGCATTTGGCGAGTTACTAAAACTCGTAAAGAACATTCTTCCAGTGTCAGGTAGGAACCAGGGCCCAATTTCTCTCAGGCCAAGAGGCCCCGACGTCCAACGCAACACAAGGTTAACACCTTCAAGGTACTAAGAGGAGTGTGGAGACGTGTAAGATTTATATCTTTAAGGTATCAAGAGAAGCGTGGAGATGTACAAGATCTATATCTTCAAGGTATCAAGAGAAGTGTGGAGACGTACAAGATCTATATCTTCAAGGTACTGAAATAAGTATATCTTGACGACGATACTCCTTTCGAGACCATGTTCATCATGAACTCATTCATTAGCGACATCTTTGAGAAGCTCGTCAGAATTAGCAAAACACTTCATTAAGCAGCAAGGAGTGTGCGGGGCCCCGAGGGGACCTGCAAGCCCCAGGCAAGGATCCAGCGCCAAGCACGAATCACACCTCCGGACTATGGTTCACTTGCAAAAGTGGCAGTCCAAGGCATAGGTCCGGCCTTCAAGCAAGACTAGATAGCATCATTACCATGTTGGAAGGCGAATCTAGCTACACCTGTTGCCTGGACTCGACCTGAAAACCATATCAGTGGTGCTCACTGCCCTGAGTTAGAGCGGAGATCTCCACCCGGCAAGCTATGCAGGGCGACAACCCTGACGATGGAACAACGAGCGATGGCATTAAGCCACAGCAGAGCCGTGCCTAAACAATGACAATTCCAGCTTACAACTCACATGCAAGAAGGAGGTGGCAAGTTATGAAGTCGCCAAGCTAGCTGCATCACCCAAAGGAATAGTGTCAGGGCAACACGCCATGCGTGGCGAGAGACACTTGGCGTAGCTGCATGGCATTACTAAGGATGGACAATCCCCCACGCTCCACGTGGGCCAACCAAATCCAGCCTTGTGACAGGTGGCACCAGAAGCTTGTTCTAGCTGTCTCAGGCCCCATGCTTAGCTTCCCGGGGCACAAGCATAGGCACAATCAACAACAATAAATACGCTTAGATTGATGTGATGAGGGGACAATGACAAAACTAGGCATAGATATGTTCCCATGCAAAATGTAACTGCATGCTCCTCTTCGATATAAAAGGAGGAGTTGTGTAACTTAGTATGGGGTTGGACTGATAACATTGGGAGCTCACACAAGTCCCATATCTGATTATAATCCAAGTTTCTCATAGATAACCCACACACACAGAAGTAGGGTGTTACGTATCCGTGTGGCCCGAACCTATTTACTTGCTTTGTATTTTTGCACTTGTCATCTTCTCACGCGAGCTCGACTCACCCCCTGACCCAGAGTCTTCACTTCCCCGTTATGGGAGATCTCGTCTCCGACAAGTACTACTTCGCCTATAAATCGCCTTCCATTTAATTTTCTTTCCACCCCAACCAGCCCCCCTACCAACCACATATCATCTTAAGATAGCACTATAATCTTTTCTTCTTAAATCTTAATATCTGAACAATGACTCTCTTTTGAGAGGGAGTAAAATATAGATCTGTGTCCTTTTAGAATATTTTTTCTTGTTATACGCAAGACATGCACACATACACCATTACACGCTTTGTAGGACACTCCCAAGCATAGACCTACAAGTAGAAATATATTAAAAATTAAAAATTGTACCAATCATTTTCCTCCTTTCCCTTTCTCCTCATTGCATCCCCTTAGGACACTTTAAATAGAAATTATTCTTAAAAAGGAACTTTCAATAGAAAGTGTAAAGTTTCGTGTAGTAAATTTTTTTACTTCTGAAAAAAATGAACTCAGTGGAATATTTTTATGCAAAAATATTGTAAAATAACTATGTAAGAAAAATATGAATAGAAAATTTCACCATGAATTAAAAAAACTTTACATAAAAATCACCTTTTTATCATAGATTGAAAAGAAAGATCATTCATATTAAATTGAAAGAACACTTTCTTGAAAACTATAACCTTATCTTAAAACTCTCTTAGAAAAGGCTCCGTACCTTAATACTGCTCCTCCATTTGAAAATATAAGGCATATTAGGTTTTTTATACCGTCTTCAACGTTATACTTGACCACTAATTTCTTTCATAATGTATTAATGACTATAAAATTAACATCATTTAAAAATATTTTCAAATATGAATCTCTTGATGGCACTAAACATATATATTTTCAGTTTAGTCATTAGTCAAAAAATTTAAATGTTGACTTAGTCAAAAACAATTATGCCTTATATTTTTTAACGGAGAGAGTGTCACCGTACTTAAATATATGATGAAACTGCTGACTTAATTCTCTTGTTATGTGTAACTTTGACCTTTTTTCTATTAGATATAATGATAATATTGAACAACATTATAATATAGTAAAAGTATTTATAAAGACAAATGTGCCCATATGAATTTTATGTTTGCAAAATAATACCTTAAGAGCTATTGACGGTCAAATTTTAAAAGTTTGACCGAATAATTCAATCTTCATAAATTTAATTACGGAGGGAGAATTAGAAGTTGACAAAAATCACTCAAAAATAAAAACAGCTAATATATTTGGGCCGCTATTTTAGGACTATAATTGGGCCACTTGACCCACATCTTGTGCACTCACGCTGGCCCAGGATCTCCGATGTATTTCTGCTGTCCAATTCTCGTTCTTTGCACGCTTGATGTCGTCATATAGCTAGCTCCAGCAGAAGCTAGTTTTTTTAGAACTCATGCACTTCATTGATACTAAAGCCATATAACATGAGTTATGTTTTCATCCTCCATTAGGGAAGATAGAAGATTGACCATTGTAGGACATGTGGGAGTATAACACACGAGTGTTGTTATTATGACATTTTTTTAACTCTTGAAGATTTTGTTGTAGTTCTTGCTTTCCTTGGTAAATAATCTGCCATCTTGTTTGTTTCTCTCCTGATCCATCTTATATTGACGGGAGCTCCTTGTGTTAAGATCTGCAATTGAAACAGGAGTGCTCGAAGACTCCAATGTTTCGCCTTCAGTGCAAAATGTGGTTATTGTAGAGTGTCCACCAAGCTAGCTATATTACTTCTGCATTAGAATAACTACAAATCTCACAAATATACATTTCAGAACTCACTCGAGAGAAACCTTGGGTTTATTCATATATACCCGGAGGAGTTTTAGGTTGTCCATTCTGGATCATTTGTTGATATGTGTAATGAGTACTAACTATACTACATGAATGCTAAAAGTGGAAGTAACTTTCAAGGCATTGTTTGATACTTATGTGACATATTGCAAACCTGTAAATTATTTTTCTCTAACCTTGTGTTCATGTACCGCTTTCGATTTTCTCAATATGCTACTTTTGATGTCGTAAAACTTGAAGAGGTTAAATATTTAAGTGGTGGTATTATCTGCTAATTCCATAATCTTTCTCGTGACGGGATTGCTCAAATATCGTTAGTCGGAGGTAGAGAGTTAAATATACAGCCAGATGTGATCAAACAGGCTAGCAAACAGAGGAAGCCAAATCAGCCAAGCCCGAATTCTGAATGTGACCACGAATCGCCGTATTGTCCTCTTTTGGATGTGAATCGACTTGAGATTTTGTCAATATTAAGAAATGTACTACATGTTTCTTGAGTGCAAGCAGACGCGGGCTGGCGCACCTGCACCTGCACGCGCACGGCGTGGCGCACGGCCGTGTCAGGCCACGCAACGTGCTCGTCGACGCGGCCTCCATGGCACAAGGGCCCCTAGGGCGTCAGGGTAACTGACTACGGGCTGTCCACCTTCCTCCTCAACGGCGGCGACGGCGACGCCGATGTACTCGACGCCCGCGCGGAGAACGATGTCTACATGTTCGACGCAATGCTGCTCCAGCTCCTGACCGGCCGCCAATGCGACGGCGGCCGGCTGGCACACTTGGCGCTCCCACTGATACGTGTCTACCCGCCGGCGCTGGCCGAGGTGCTCGACGAGCTCGCCGGCGAGCCGGCAGACAAGGCAGAGCCTCGTCTGCTCGCTCGGACGGCCAGGGTGGCGCTGGCGTGCGTGGCGAACGATGGGCGCAGCCGTCCAAGAATGCCGGAGGTGTCCGTCATCCTCGACGACGTTGAGGCGGTGTACTGCCGCCGCTACAGCGCGCCGGAGAGCAAGGTGGACGGCGGCGGTGGCGGCGGCGAGGAGCGATTCAGTGGGTGCCTTCGCGCGCCGAGCCGGAGCGCGCACAGATCGGAGACGCTGCTCCGGCTTCCCGTGTGAGAACAGTGATGCACCATTAGCTCACTGTTGATGATTAACTAGAAAATCAGCACGCCTGTTGGCGCGCAGACTGATTGGTGTCCCGTGTATGTTGTTGTGGCCCCCTAATCTCAATAAATTTTCCATGTTTATATGGAATTAGTTTAATGTCAATGAAACATTTGAAAGGATCCTTTAATTGGTTATTTTGTGTTTGTAAGTGATGATGGGCAGATTTAATATGCAATTTTGGTTATCTAAATAAATTTGGAAGATCTGCTGAACATCTAAGATATAACATTTTGTATAGTAGCTTATTCCGAAGAAAAAAAAAAGGAACAAGTAAAGTAATACCCAAGTATTTAACTCCAACCATGGGATCTTCTCGAAATATATAATGTTCTAGACTCCTTGATGTAAATTTTGCTAGGTTAAAATAGACCATCGTAGGGTCTTTTTGTGATTTTTTAGAACTATATGTATCATTTTCTTTCAAATTATTCTTACCTTAATTTTTCATATCAGCAAAATTTTCTTGATGGCTAACATTGTGCCAATGTTTTTCTATTTTTTTATGTTTCTTCCCGGTCAAAGATAGCTTGTTGGCACGCTCGTACCCGGAGCATATTATATAGTGCGTAACAAAATAGTGTTAAGTCCCTTAAAATTTCATGGAAACTTACATTTATAATTAAAACAGGATATGATATACGCTTTGTTAACAAAAAAATGCGTCCATCAAATAGGATGTAACTAGCAAAATGCCCGTGCGTTGCAACGGAACGATGACGCAGGGAATAAAGCAGGCGGAGGGCGAAGGTACAGGCGGCGACGCGGGAGCTCCGAGCAACAATGAGGGGAGGGGCGCAGGCGCGCCGCGGGGCGCGGCGTGGATGGGGATGGAAGAGAGGAACGTAGGAGGTTTTTTTTCATCCAAGCCTTCCTTTTATTTTCAACATTACTTGCTTTATAGATTGTTATATATATAACTTTGAAAGCAAGGGTATCACTTTATGTACCACTGGACCTTGATTAAGAAATAGTATCAGATAGACATTTAGTCTAAGTTAATTTAATTTCACCAAATTAAGTCAAAAATATAATGAAAATATATATTGACTTACTGATACTTTAAACCGATTAGAAATTTGGTAAAAGTTTAAAATATTTATGACTCGGATATTATTAGTTAAAAAAGTATATTGATGAATAGGATAAGTTGTATGTATATCGACGGCAACGCGCTAGCTCACGCGTGCAGCGTGTGCTCGGCCGCCGCTCAAGGCAATGCACGGCGACGCAAGAGGCGCGTAAGTCGGGCTCGCCTGCTGGAGGTGAGGAAAGTGAGACAACAATGGAGCGAGAGATTATACGGATCCGAAATTTTATAGATTTGAAGAAAAAACGATTTGATGATCGAAAAGTTATAGATTTTTTAAGTAGTTAAGATAAGTTTTATCGTACGTATAACTGGGTTTTTTTAAAAATAGTCAGGCGGATTGCGGATTAATTTCGGAAAAACTTAAGGAGTTTTCTGCAAAATAGCCAGGCAAAACAAAATTTGGGTGGAAACACTACTTGCTTTATAGATAGTTGTAGATATGCTCTTCCGTTTTTTAAAGCATGTTTTATAGAATATGACTTTCATAAATTAAAAGTTTCACGTATAAATGCACTCTTAAAAATATATTTAGTTCTACGATTACGAATTTCCATTATAACTTTTATCATACATTAATTTAATTACTCATTGTTTCTATTTTCTATACCTTTAGGCCCTGTTTGGTTTGGGACTAAAAACATTAGGCCCTTTTAATCCATAAACTTCCAAACAGGAGGGACTAAAATGGACTAAGATGATATTAGTTTATTAATCTCTAATGAAGGTGCTAATTGAGACTAAACTAGATTTTTTAGCCCATGCCCTCTCGCAGCGTAGGCCCTCTCTCTCCCGCTACGCAGTATGTCTGCCTCCGCAACGCAGTCTGTCTACCATAGACTAAAAGGTTTCTGTTTGACATGATCTTTCCCTGTTTAGTGGTCCACAGGTGTCAATAAAAACCTTATTATACCACCGTTACTCTTGACATTTGATAGCTTGGGGTTGATTAATTATTTTTTCTTCTTGTGTCTCAAAAGCATATCCCAAAGTGAGGTGCATAAAAAACATGTTGACATTTTTGTTGCTTAGGGGCTATTTACTTTGATGCCTAAATCAATTTTATCAAGTTCGTATTTTCAGCTTGCATGATTAAATAGTGATAACATGGTCTTTATATAGTGTAATTAATAAGCTTTAGTTCCTACAAACAAAAAGTATAAGACTAAAATGTTTAGTCCAGAGACTAATATTTAGGCCATGTTTGGTTGAGGGACTAAACCCATTAGTCCCTGTAGTTTAGTCCCCTTTAGTCCCTAATTTCCCAAACAGTAGGGACTAAAACAGACTAAATTAGCATTAGGTGATTAGTCCCTAAGATAGGTGCCAATTGGGACTAAACTGAAGATTTCCTCCCCGTGCCCCTGCCTATTGCGCCGCCCTGCTCCTCCTCGTGCCGCCCTTCCCGCTACTCCGTGAGTCGGCCCGCCCCACGCCGCCGCCGCGCCGCGCCGGCCGGCGTCGCCCCGGCCCGGCCGGGCAAGCATCGCCTTCCCGCGCTCCCCACGGCCGCCCGGCGCCTCCCGCGCCGCCGGGCGCCTACCCACGCCGACCGGCGCCCCCGCGCCTCCCGCGCCGCTCGGAGCCGACCCGCGCCGCCCGGCGCCTCCCCGCTCCACCGACACAATTATATGGCAAAGGCCACTTGCCGACAGATCTAGCAAACGCCACCCGCCGAACCCCTTGCTGGTAGGTAAAATAGAGTACAGGTTGTGCATAGAAAAACTAGTTCCCTCTCTCTGCAAAAATGTTTGTACTTAAACACAATACACAACTGACTGGCCTGGTGTTAGCTTGCCCGACTTCTATGTCAGACATCGACATTGATGCTCTACAAAACCAGCCAAATTATCAAATTATATCAAACACGTCCTATTTATAAGCAGTAGTTGAATAGTTGACGCATTCCTCGTCAAAGTTATTGCAACGGTTGATTACTTGTTATGCTAGACTTACTTGGATTGATGTTTTCAATTTTATGTTCAAAGCATCATTGTGTGTGGATTCAACAGAGTTACCTCTTGACCTCATTTGGTTCAATTGCCAGGCAGCACGAAGACCGATTGAAGAAATGGCCGGCAACGAGGAAGAACAGTACGATTTTTTCTCCCAAGCTCACACACATCATCCGGGCGCTGGCAATGACGGCAATGACTTCGGTTTCTCACAAGCGTCGCCTTCCATTGGTGGTTTTGGCGCTGGCTAGCATTTTTCGTTGAGGGGCTCTGGGAGGGGGAGGGGATCCGGGGGGTTTGATCTGAACTCCCAGGCCGATTGTTTCCCTGACTTCTTCTCGTACCAAGAATTGTTGCAGCCGGATGGACATGGAGCTACCCCCATTCCGGGTGCCATGAGGTCGGCGGTCGCCCCGTCCCGTCCTCCTTTCACTGCTAGCAGTCGAGGAAGAGGAAGACGGAGAGGAAGAATTGGTCGAGGTCGCGGTAGGTCGCTGTCCATTGGCGCGGGATCCGGCAGGGGGATGCAGGGATTCGTTCCCCCGTCGGACGCTTCAGGCGAAGGATTCGTCAGCGGCCGTGGGGGATCAATGTCGTCATTCGCGCAAGGATTTACCGGCCTTGGTGGATTTGGAGGTTGTGGCCGGCATCGGGGATCTTCGTCGACATGTCCTCCAACAACTGAGGAAGAGTGCAATGAGGATGACGAAGAAGCAGACTTTGGCGATGAGAGTCAGCGCACGGTAAATCATCTATATACATATATTTTTACATTTGTCATTTTACAATTGTGCAGTTATGTGAGTTGTAGCTCTTTTGGCAAATATAACAGTGTGCACACTTGTTATTGGTTGCAGATTGGGTGTTATATATTGCTTAATCATGCTTTGGGTGTTATATTGCTTAACCATAGTTCTTTGCAAACTAATTTTATTTTTTATTAGAGTATTTATGACAAGGCATGTTGGACAGAAGAAAACACCTATAAATTTTGTGTAATAGCCTGTGAGGAATTGAAGGAAGGTAATTGTTCCAATGGTACATGGACAACTAGAGGCTATCAAAATTTGAAGTCTAAATATTTTGTTAGCACTCAACTGAAGCATTCAACCAAACAATTGAAGAACAGAATGGTTCAACTGAAGAGTATGTACATATGTTGGGTATGGCTTAATCAACAAACGGGGTGTGGTCGAGGACCTAATGGAGAGATCACTGGGTCAGATGGTTGGTGGAAAACAACAATCAAGGTATTAATATTCAAAATATGTTAACATCTTACTGTTCTTTTAGAAAATTATATTTGTCGTAATACAATTGCATTATAGGAAAAACCGGACGCAAAAAAATTTCGAACTGGCAACCCTGAGTACTTGACATGCTTATAGAGCTATTCCAAGGTGTGGCAGTTGATGGGTCCACTGCATATTTTCCTGATGATGAAGATGAGGAAGAGGAAGACTATGCAGCATTAGGGGAAGCAGAAAGATTTGAAGATGCAGATGAGGATTTGAGGATAGTCCAATGAGCACTAACAGTAGAAAGAGGAGGAGCAATAGTCTGTTGTCCACAGGTTCAAGTCCTGGCAAGAAAAGCAAGAGCCCAGTTGTTAGGTTGATGAAGGGGTTTCTCAATACCTTCAACAGTGAGATTGAGAAGTCCTCCCGGATAATAAATGAACTGTTACATAAAGAAAAGCCAAATGAGAAAAAAAACAGACAAGTATGAGCAATCCTTGATGCACTGTCAAAAGTTGGCTATTGAGTGTGGGGCAACATAAGAGACTGTGGAGTATTTTTGTGCAACACAGTTATTTCTGGAAAAAGGGAACGGAGTGATGTTTCAGAACATGAGAAGTAATGAAGCGAGGTTTTTATGGTTGAAGAGATGGTGCCAGCAGAAGAATTTATATTAGTTAGTAATTTCAATTAATTGTCGAACTTATCTGCATTTTATAATGTCATGTTATGTAATAGACTTATGTTATGTTTTGTTGTTACTACTTTATTATGTTGTGTAACGGACATGTGATTGAATGGCTTGCTACGATGAGTAATATTTCTATGTAATCCTTGTATATGCTATGGTTACGTGCTATGCTTATCATGTGACTACCTGATATGGTGGATTTAAACATGTAGGATGGTCATGGTTCATCGTGTGAGGAGGAAAGTTATGATGAGGATAGTGGTGATGAGGACAGTGGTGATGAGAGCAATGATGATGAAGACAGTGGTTGTGAGGAGGAATGTGATGATGACACCAGTGATGATCGAAAGAAACGCCTCTTGGCAGCATTGATGCTTCAACAATCAAGGAAGCGAAAAAACTAATGCTAGCCGTCATGATTGGTACGTATTACTTGGACTCTTATTCAAACAAAGCTCCTAGAAGAATATCACCAGAGTCTGGATAGGCTTGGGTAATGAGAACACTTGCCAACAGAACTGCATGTTACAACATGTTTAGAATGAACAGACCAGTGTTTGAGAAATTGCATAATGTGCTTGTGGAGTCGTATGGGTTGAATTCCACCACAAATATGTCCTCAATTGAGTCTTTAGCCATTTTTTTGTGGATAGTAGGTGCCCCCCAATCGCTTCTACAAGTTGAAAATCGATTTGTTAGGTCTTTGGAAACAATAGTTCGAAAGTTCAATGAAGTATTGACAGTGATTATCAAGCTTGCAAAAGATATCATTATTCCAAAAGATCCTCATTTTACTATTGTGCACAAAAAGTTACAATTTGCAAAGTATACACCGTACTTGGATAATTGCATTGGAGCAATAGATGGGACACATGTTCAAGTTGTGGTACCAGTTTCTGCTGTTGTGCAACATATGAATAGACATAAAGAGAAGAGTCAGAATGTGATGTGTGTATGCGATTTTGATATGAGATTTACTTTTGTTCTTGCTAGATGGCCTGGATCGGTTCATGACATGAGGGTGTTTAATGATGCTCAAAACAGATTGGGTGATAAGTTTCCACGACCACTTCCTGAAAAATTTTAGCTAGTTGACTCGGGTTACCGAAACAGACCTGGTTATCTTGCACCGTACAAGGGTACAACATATCATTTTCAGGAGTACAATGAAGGTATAATGCCTAGAGGGAAAAAGGAGCACTTCAATTACTGTCATTCTTCTTGTAGAAATGTCGTAGAGAG
Organism: Oryza australiensis; assembly: GCA_019925245.2. NCBI lineage: Eukaryota > Viridiplantae > Streptophyta > Magnoliopsida > Poales > Poaceae > Oryza > Oryza australiensis. The sequence goes on from JAIFGZ020000436.1 coordinate 5,261,815, forward strand.
ATCTTTCGAAGTTTTGAAGAATAAGTGGAGGATTTTGTTTCGATTACCCAGTTATCCACAAAAAAAGAAAAATAATTGTTGCCTGCATAGCACTGCATAATTTTATTAGAGATAGTAAGCTAGCTGATAAAGAATTTGACCATTGTGATCAAGATGCAAATTATGTTCCATTGGCCGAAACAGGTTCTTCTCCAACGAACAATGCAATCGATTTTTTGGATAGCCAAGTGATGAATCATTTTTGGGACTCGGTTGCCGATGGCCTTTGGACTTTGAGAGATATATGATTTGTCTTTTTATTGATCTTGTGAAATGAGTAATTTGTAATATGAAGCACTTTCATTTCAATTTGTAATAACGGACACTTATATAAATATTGTTCCTATGAGCAAGGACAACAATATTTTCGGTACTATATTTGCTATCTACATGATTGTATAAATGTTTTTTTAGATATGTATACGGAGTATCCTTGCCTCCAATTTGTATTTTCAATGGATTTTTTATTTTTAGATTGCATGACTACATAAGGGTAATATGGTCTTTGCACCATATAATTAACTTCCTTTAATCCCCTTTAGTCACTGCAACCAAACAGGCAGCGACTAAAATGTTAGTCCAGGGACTAATCTTTAGTCCATGTACTAAAATACCAAACAACCTATTAGTCCCATGACTAAAGCTCCAAAAAGACCATTAGAAAATTGTTCAAAAATCTCCTTCAACAAAGCTTGCTCCTACGCTAATAATTGTCAAGGAAAATTAATGTGGACATAACATCTAGCTTTTTTTAATGTCACTAATCCTCATGCTTCACATATTTCAATACTACTTAAAAATTCATTTTTTTACACATCCACTTTTATTTTTACATGAAAAAAAAGCCGCTGGTAAAATTAAGGCAAATAGTAATCATTTTATTATATTTGGAGAATTATTTTCCTTAGCAACACATGACAATCAAGATATTTATTGACAGAAGTATTATTGTTCTTACCTATTCACATCAATCACATGTGCAGTTGAATATATTTGAGGGCAGTAAGATCGGAAGCCTCTAGAATGTTGCTGCCATTCTATTCGAGAAAAAACTCGTGGCGCAACGCATGCAAGGTTTTTTTTCTTTTTCTACCACCCGTGAATCCCTGATTTATCTTAGATTTTAATGGTGTCAAGTGGCCCAATCAGTAACCGGCAAACCTGCTTGATTGGATTCTTTTGCGTGTCAAGTGATCAACTCATTAATTATGTTGGATACTCATATTCGTAGGAATTAAAAAATGTTTCTTGCTGCGGAGTAGAACATGCGATGAATTTTGCGTAATAATTTGTCTTTCTCTTTTTTTGGAGTTTCTTTCTGTATAAATTATACGGCAGATGTTGACCAGAATGTCCAGGATACGGAGTGCTTTTAATATGGGTATTAAATTTCTGAAAAAAATATTTTCGATCGTCGGTGATCACATTCATTTTAAGAAAGTACAGTATAACATATCCAGCACAGGTGAAATCTGAAAATTGGCAGAGGATACCTGCCGTATACTCAATCCACGAATAAATGCCATTCCTCGTTGTTAATCTTATTCCTATGATTTCTTTAACACAAAACCGTATAATTTTAGCCCTTGCCAATCGAATTCTACGTTTACTTTAAAACTGAGGCAATTAGTTCATTTAAATAGTTGTCAAAATTTGTTGTAGAAGACTATTATGAAGTGAGAGCAATGCCCTTTGCACATGATGTGTAAAGAAATATCTTTTGTGCAACGTTGGCCAACTTTGAAAAAAAAAGACATGCTCACACACACCTACATAATTCCATCCTAATAATGTCAAAGTCCAAAACTTAACTTGAGTGGCCAAGTTCTATCATAAGGAGCATAACCGCCGCATCTGTGTTTGTTTGCTTCGAGGCTTCTAAATGATTTGATTTTAAAAAAGATTAAAGTGAGAGCAGCTAGCAGCTAGCAAACCAACTCCTACAGATGACTGTACCTATAAAGTTTCTATCTGCATTTTATTTGGCACGATTACATATGGCTTTTCATAAGGATAGACTGAGTATGTCGCTACACATTAATCATATTCCAAACTAGGAGGTGGCTAGGACTAGAAGGGGACGAGCCAAGGCGGTGGGCTTGTAGCGGCGATGGGGATATGGGAGAGGGGGGCGACTGGGCACGGTCACGCTGGACTTGATGACGAGGCGCTAGGACTGTGAGGAGGAATCGATTAAGTAGATAGCGTAAGGGGAGAGGAGGAGAAAAAATAAAAAAGGTATATGTTAATGAAAAGATGCAATGGTACGTTTCCAATCAATTGTTGTATCCGATGGCCATATTTTTTCCACTAATGTGGCTTATCCTGGTGACAAAAAAGATTAGTTTTTATACTACTTTAGATTTCACCTTGAACTCCTTTCAAAAACTGGGTCTATCCAAACTAGTTGGTGGTATCCCTTGTGATGTGGCATCCACGTGTGGTCTGCATGGCCCCTACAATACGTGCTAGGGGAGCGGCTGGTGCACTTTCATCTATATGCACATCGAGTCGTGCATTTCCCTCTCCACTTCCGTTTTGACTGGTTTTTGGAGAGGTACAGGAGAATGACACTAGTAGCAGTAGTAGATCTATATTCACTATGACAACATTGTGCATGTGAACCTGGATGATGATTTTGTGTCAGCTTGCGGACAACGCGATGCCAATGCACGAAGCGCATGTAGATGAACGCGTGACACCAAGTATGGTGTGTTGGGGTGGCCAACTATGGCGACACCAACTATTCTTGGGGTGAAAACGTCCTGCTTTGTAGCTCCGAGTTAAAAACATATTCAAGCAATACCTATAGGGATGAATTAATCTCGATCTTTTCCTTTTTTTAATCACCACATCATAATATCATATAAGATCCACTTTAGAATACAACATCTTGTTGATAGATTTTGCTAGGGTGGGTGTTCGGTCATGATTGATGATTCAATCCAATCCTTTTGGTCTTTGAAAATGGAAGAGTGATCACTTATTGTCAACATAAATGTGTGAATCGACCATTCGGTTAACCAATAGTTCAGCCTCGATTCTTAGTCTGACCAACCATACCAGAACACTCATCTACCATGTAGGACTGTAGGCAGGCAAACCATACACTTGCAAACAGGCATGTCAATATTTGGTGCTTGCTTTTCACGTGGACTTCAGGCTCTCTAGTGAGGAGATGGCCATGGCCGCCATTTGCCATCATGGCCGCCTTTGTCAGCAGTGGCGCGAAGATGCAAAGTACACCGAGGGGATAGGCCCTTGCCAACTGCAACCTGCGGAGTGGAGATGCATCATCATCGCCATAGCCTACTAGCTGCTAGACCCTTAGCTCCAGTCCTTCCCCACCATTTCCACCTCACTGTAGAGGCAGTGGCGGCCCAATGAGGGTATCACGACTAGAGGTGGAGGAGGATATAGAGACGGGATGAGAGGCGGTGGCTGGCTGGGAATGGAGGCCATATGCGGCCACCTAGCCAAGAAGGCGTACCCAAGATGGCATTGAAGCCAAGGAGGCACGCTCAAGAAATTCTGAGGGGAGAAGAGGGAGAGAAGCACCAGAATGGAGGAAGGAGTGTTGACCGTGGCACTTCACAAAGCGCAAGGGACAGGCTCAGGAATTAGGAGTGGATTAGGATAAGGCGTGAATAGAATGGGTACTCCAGATACTGTAGGCAAAGACCAAACAAACCTAACAAAGAATTGGTGTTTACAAACCTGAGACCGGGGTAGGGAACGTTGACCAATACTTTGGATTTTTTGGGTTTTGTCTTGGTTATTTTGGGTTTGATTTTTGGTCTCGGTTTTTTTGACCCCTAGATAATGGACGTCAACTACCACAAAACTATTTTGTATAGGTTTTTGTTCGAGTTCTAAAAGCTAGATCATGTGTTATAAGCTAGGTGATGTTGTCAAGTCATGTGGGCCATACCCTTCTCCCGTGTTATAAGCTAGGCAATGTTGTCATGTCATGTGAGCCATACACTTCTCCCACATAAGTGTTATTTCTTTTGTGGATCCCACCAACAACTAAAGCCTATAAGGTTCAATTCATCCCCATCTCTGAGCACTTCTTCTTCCTGACAAAACAAAAGAAGCAAATAGTTGAGTTAGTCAGCACCATGGACAAGTTAGGGACCATCGAGGAAGGTGTCGACTGGAGGACCCGCCTTGGCCAGGATATTCGCGATAAGGTAACACATGATATGTAAGTGCTCTCCCTCGTCTCTCTCTCTCTATATATATATCCCTGTTCTTACTTTTTTGTCATGAGAAATTGATTATAGAGTTTTTAACTGATGATAGTTTATCAAGAATGGAAACCATCATCTATGCTATACTTGTTAATGATCTAATTGAATCATCATACTCCTAGTCAGATCCAATCTGATGTTTTCTAGCTCTAAGTAATAGTTAGATCTGTTTGGTAGAGCTCCAAATCTGATATGGAGCTAGAGTTGTGGATCCGAAACTTCACTTTTAAAAAAAACTAAGAATCTAGTAGTGCTTGGTTTGGCTCCGGCTCTAACCCTGCCACAAGCCCAGATTGCTTAAAAATCATTGTTGTTCTTGGCAAAATATTGTTGGCTGGATTCAAACCCTTGTATTTTGATCGTACTCAAGTATAAATGGTAAGTTATTTCATATTCAGAAAATGACCCTAGTTAATGATTCATCGCCAAAAGAAAAAGAACTAAGGATACTTGTCAATAGTTCCCTAGTAAATTCGGTGGCCAGTTCTGTCGAAACTTGGTTTCGTCAATAGAATTTCTGAGGTCGTAGTCAAGATCGCCAAGCACAATGGGTTAGATTGGAGAAGGGGATTTAGACAGGTTCAGGCCCTCTCGTGAGGTAATACCCTACTCCTGTTTCGGGGATGCGATCCACCGAGTGTCTTTATTGATCTCGTGATCTAAGGCTGAAAGCTAAAAGCTGATCTAACTTCTGATATCCCTCAAGGGACGCCCCTTACCCCCCTTATATAGTCTTGGGAGGTGGGCTTATAGATCGGAAACCCTATCTAACTCTAAGTCGGTTTCCTCAATCTTACCAAACCGTGACTATGGGCCGTTGCCTTATCTCAATCGGCAATGTAACACCCAAGTCATATTTGGTTTACAGATATAATAGGCGCAATCTATCCCTACCTCCAGTCGGATAAACTTGCCATGTAGATACCCGATTGCCATTATCTCCACAGTAGCCCCCAAGTCCTTTTCAGTCGACGAGACAACTCAACTTCAAACCAAGACAACACCCAGCCAAAAACCTCTTTGGCCGAGTGCCTCTGGCGCTGAGTGATTCCATCATCTCTGCCCGAATCTCCCGAGTGGCTCCAAAGACTGTGAAGGGCTGAAAAATATCTGAAAAATTCTCAAAAATAAATATCTAGGTGCATCTCTTGATGTACCTAATTAGGTGTAGCCCCCGACTGTGTGATTAGCCAAAAACAGACCAAACATACAGCCAAGAACTATAAAGAATCATACTCATATAAATGCTTAGCTTATGCTAAGGCAATCATAAAAAATCTCATCACTCGGCAAGCTCGTGCTCATCCGAGTGAATTTGCCCGAGTCGTCTTAGGACGAACAACTCAATCAACCCTCACAGGTGAAAAACACTCGGTAAGCTCATGCTTATCCAAGTGGGTATGCTCGAGTCATCTCGGAACAAATATTTTAATCATCCCTCATGGGTAAACAAGTTTTTTCAGTCGTCTGAAAAATATGACCAAATTAATAAACAGCTCTTGCCATAATACTGGTCTCAATCTTTAAAGATCTTCACCAAGGTGGAAAAATAGCGTTGATATAATCATTTAATCAAGTGCTAGAGAACCAAACAGCCCTTGTCATCAAGGCAGCTATAAAAAGCTTAACTGTTGGTCACCTTTTAAATTTCATCATGCTAGCTTCTCATGAAGTCAAGCAAACCGCGGTATGAAAGGATTTTCAAAGGTATAGGGCATTCTGACACGTGCATATTGCCAAGGCAAATCTGCTTAAGCTCATCCGCTTAAGTCCCTAAGGACACGCGTCAAGCCACACCTTAGCTGGGCCGCAGATCTCTCATGGGCTTGGCCCACTCACGAGAAAACCTAGCGCAACCCTCAAATCTCTCTATAAAGCCTCGAGGTCATCCCCGCCACTTCGTCTTCCCGAAAAATTCCTCTTTCCACAGCACTGTTCACCAGCTTCTTGCGGAAAACCCTAGACTCGCGTGCACCTGAATCCATCGACCCAAGAGCTCGTCCTTTGCCACAAATCAGCCTCCGCATCCAACTTCCAAGATCCCTTGCTCGAACCCCCATCCTTTTGGCCAGATCTACTTCCTTCCCTAACCACATTCATGGCGGGTGAGAAGAAGATCCCCTTCGAGCAGTGGGCCACCTCGGATGTGAGGGAGTCCACTCTTAAAGATATGGTGAAGCACGGCGTGCTTCTCCCCCAAGGAGATCGTGGGCTGGCGCCCAGTGGCGGGTGAGGATTTCCCAACGTCGAACACTGGTGAGCTTGTTGTGTTTACTTCTTTCTTCTATTGCGGGTTCAGTCTCCCTACTTCCGAGTTCTTTAGGGGACTTCTGGACTATTATGGTCTTCAACTCTACCATCTGAACCCCAACTCCATGCTTTACATCGCTCTTTTCATCCACGTCTATGAGGCTTTCCTTGGCATCCTCCCCCATTTCCAACTCTTTCGCCGCATGTTCTATCTCAAGCCACATCCCAATAAGGACCAGCCCTGCGTCGTTGGTGGGGCAGGCTTTCAACTTCGCGGATCCCTCCGAAAGGAGTACTTCTCTCTCCCTTTGAAATCTTCCAACAAGGGATGGCACGCGGGCTGGTTCTATATCAGTAACCTCGAACCCAGCCTGCCAAACTTTGTCGGCCTTCCCCCTGTTCCCAAGCATACTTGGAGCACTGTACCAGTGGCGCAGGAGTGGGACGAAGCCAACAAACTGCTAGCGAAGATCCTGGCGATGAAGCAGAAAGGTCTTCGCGGCGAGCAGATCACTCGGCACTTCATCAGGTGCCGACTGGCTCCAATCAAAGAGCGGTTGAAGCCATCCTTCGAGTACGAAGGCGGAAAGGACCCCAATCGGGAAGATCAAGTTCCCCTCAGTTTTGAGATCCTGAAGATCCAGATGTACAAGATCTTCTCGACTGGAGTTGTAGTCGAGCGCGCCCTCGTGCTGCTAGTTCTACCCTTCATCATCTATCGGCCTCCTCCTCCGGTAAGCCGACTGACCTCTCTGTGCTATCTTTCAATCTTGATGTCATGCCTCTTAGTATTGTGAGAATTTCTCTTGTAGGAAAATGCCTCTATTATTTCGAAACCTTACAAGGTTCCTCATGATGATGTGCCGCTTCGTCCTGCCAAGAAGCCGACTGGTGGAGTGAAAATCCAAAGTGAGCCAATCGGGAAGCGGGCGGCGCCGAGTGAGGACACCAACAAGCGGGCGAGCAAGAGGAGGCTCATCATCGACGACTCGGACGATGATACCCCGGCTCCTCCAGTCGATACGACCCCTCCAAGGCCGTCGCCGAAAGCAGCGCCAAAGATCCGCCGGTCGTCCAGGTACGCTTCATGACTGAAATTTGAACTTTATTGTTGAAACTTTCTTTGTCTTCATTATAACTGCATTCGTCGTTGCAGGAGGCCCTAGGACATAGATCCTGCCGGGAAGGGTGAGGGGTCAACTCCAGCTGCTGCACCCAAGGCGTCCAAGTCCGTGGAACAAAAACCCCGGAGCCCTCTCCCAAGCGAAAGCGCTCCGGGCAGAAGGCCCTCACCTCCAAAGAAGGATGTCCCGAGGAAGGAGCCCCCCACCGCCAGTTGGGACGTCCCGACTGGAAATCAGTCGGCCGCGGAGAAGCCCGGGCGGCGGCTCGAGAGCCCCGGCGAAGACTAGTCGGTGAAAAGCCGGGCGGAGAAGACCAGTGAGGTGCTCCGATCAAGGGTACACCACTGAATCCGGTGAGTCTTGAGCCGAAGTCTTGTTTTTAATCTTTAATTCAAATCTTCCATGTCTTCATTTGTTCTTCCTGATCTGCTAGCCACTGTAGAGGAGATCCCCAGGTTACAGTCTTCTGAAACCTGGGTTCCCCCGATCAAGATCGAGTGGCGAGACTCGGAAGGCCAAAGGCAGGGCATCATCCTAGATAAGCAAGCGGAAAGCGAAGAAAGGGATGCCCTTGTCGACAGCCTGAACGAGGCGACTCGGCTACTCAACGTAAGCCTGAGTCCTTTTTAATTGTTGCGTCATCATTTCTTTTCAGTCGGTCAACTTCGGATCTTGATGTGCAGAAGGAGTATTGTCGATCCATGGCCAAGTCCGAGGTGTTGGAGAAGTTGGTCCCTCATCTGAACTCCTGTTAACACTGGAATTTGGTAATGAGGTTCCTAAGTTCTAAGAAGGCAAGGTGGAATCGGATCGGCTGAGGTCAGAAGCCGTATCGGCTAAAAGAGTAATCGGCTGCAGGGCTGGTCGGCTGAGAATGGGTTGAATGGAACAGCCGACAACCGATTCCGAGTTCAGAAGAGATAAAACCGTGTCCAATGCAGAAACTTGAAGATAAGTGGGGATTCGGATGTTAATTGCGCGTTTAAAGATGTTGCCACCTATGGATAGAGTCTTGTAATGGCAGCTGTATCTGTAATTTAGGAGTTTGTTAAATTGTTAGTTGTAATGGATCTCGCTAGGGATGATATGATGTTTTACAAAGTAGTTTAGATAGAGTCCGAGGTTGTTACAAATATTGTATCTTGGGTATAAATAAGACCCGAGACTCTATGTATAAGGATGATTCAATCAATCTAATCTTCGGCGCATCGCCATCCTTTTCCTTTTAGACGAACACCCTGTTTGGCTTTGGGCTGCATCGTCTCGATCCCCAAACTCAGGTAAATGTTTGTCGTTAGTGGTGAGACTACTTGTTTCTGATGCTTCCATCGCAATGACACATTGGGTTCAATAGTTTTACTACGATATGTATCATATAATGCATATGAACCAAGTTGGTGCTTAGATCTATCTTGTGGTTGACTCATCTTTTCGGGGGTATGTGGTCGACAAGGCTAGGTTTGAGGGCTGGTTGATTCGTATGCAGTATCTACCATCTTACGGAGTGTAAGTCGAACGTAATAGATTGAATGCTTCTTTTGATACTTGATGCTGCATCAAGACTGAACTATTGAGTCGTCTTTAGAATCGTTGGTAATCTATTCTTTTGGATTTACATTATCTAGGGATAGCGTCGGAGTTTCAGCCGACCTTATTTATCTTAATGTGTTTCTTTTAATATAATTGTTATTAGATCTGTAGTAGGGCTGTATTTCATGTCTAGATTGTGCTTGCTTACATCTTTAATCTAGGAATGTTGCGCCTGCACGAGATTCATTGGAATATCGGCCGATTTGATGTTAGTTTCCCAGCATCGGTTGGTCTATTGATCTGTATATTTATTATTCTTCGTTATATTTGGATCAGATGACTAATGATCGTCTTGGCATAGCCGATGCGCTTTGGTCGCTTGGCCCAAATATGGCTTGGAATAGCATATATACGTTCATGGAGTTCCTCGGCCGATCCCGCGGGGGTTTGACCTAACACTTAACGAATATTTTCTTGTATTTTCTCTTGTTGATTGGCAGATCAAATCAACTGGCACGCTCTACACATTGTAGGCAGCTAAGAAGGACCTGCACTAGAGTCAAGCAGATCTCCCAGGCCAGCGCGTGAGAGAGATTTCTCGTCAACAACTCCCTGGAGGACATCCAGCGGGAATTGAAGACCACTCGGGAGGAGGCCGCGTCAAGGGAGGCAGCCCTAAGGAGGGAGATAGCTGAACTCCGGGAGGAAAACCTCGACCTCCGGGGATCAGTCGGGAGTAAGCTTATCCCTCCCATTCTTTTTGTGGTTTCCATGTTGATCCTGGTTACTGATAGCCTTCTTTGTTTGTAGAAAATTCGTCGGAGGTCCACTCGCTCCAGGTCCAGCTGGAGGCAGTCAACCTCGGCAAGACCGAGTTGGAGGCCGAGTTCGAAGGTGAGCTTCTTTGAAGTAATCATTCTTTGCGCTGCTTTACCTTTGAACACTTTGCGTGATCGAGTTCTTTTGGCAGCTTATAAAGTCAAAACCCGAGCTCAATATGACGTCTTACTTGAGAGGGTCAAACGAGCCGGAGAGGTCCGGGAAGAGGTTGCCAACGCAGCGACACCAATCTTGCTGTCTTTGTTCCACAATGGAGTCGGGACCAGCTCACTGGACCCGGTCGAAATCTTCGAGAAGCTGCGGAGAGCCCCCGACCAATACTTGGCCAACATCACCGAGGCTGCTACCATGGGGGCTAGCCTGGCTCTTGCACAGACCAGATCTCTCTACCCCCGAGTGGATGTCAACTCAGTCGGGGAAGGCTTCGCCGATGGCACCTCGGACGAGCAAGCCCTGGACCTGCTTAGTGAGGCGCAGGACTCGGCTAAGCGGATTGCTGTTGATGTAGTGAACAATTTCCGGCCTTAGGCATTTTGTAGTCATCGTCTTGTAGATATTGGATGCTTGTGACCTTTTGATGTAGACTTGTGAATATTCAGTTTATTTATGTTAATGCCCTGATCCGAGTTTTTGTGTGAAATTTCTTAAGTAATTTTCGTCCGACTGTCACCGAGCCTAAGCTCGATTAGGTCATCGGAAGATTCTCAGTCCTTAAACACTGAACTCGAATCGAGGGAGTTTAAACAATGATAAACCGAATCATGCACGAAGGTTGATGAGGAAAACTATGCTTTATTGACCTATGTACAGCCCCCGACTGCTAACTCAAGAAGTCATCTTACTTGAGGTTGGCAGTCAAGAAAAACATAAAACTTTAGTCAATTTAAGCATAAAATCGTCGAAGATGCTCGATGTTTCAGGAGTTCTCCACCATAGACCCGTCTTCACGCTTTAACCGATATGCACCTGGCCGAGTCACCTCAGCAATTATATACGGTCCTTCCCATAAGGGGGATAACTTATGACGGTCTTTGGTGGTCTGAACCTCGCGTAGAACCAGATCGCCAACTATGAAAGCTCGTGCTCGAACGTTGCGACTGTGGTATCTTCTGAGTCCTTGAAGATATTTCGCCGACTGGATGAGGGCTGCCTCGCGGGCCTCCTCCAGTCGGGTGAGGTCGTCCACTCAGTCGGGGTCGTAGCGTTCATCGTTGAAGCTGTGGACTCAGAGGGATTCATACTCCATCTCATTTGGCAACATGGCTTCTGCGCCGTAGACCAAAAAGAAGGGAGTTTGGTCGGTAGCCCGACTGGGTGTGGTCCGCAGAGACCATAAGACCGAGGGAAGCTCTTGAACCCACTTGCCAGCGTAAGGATTTAAGCGGTCAAAAACGCGGGCCTTGATGCCTTGAAGGACCATGCCGTTGGCACGCTAGACTTGTCCGTTGCTTTTGGGGTGGGCAACTGACGCATAGCAAATCTTGATTCCGAAGTCTTCGCAGAATTCTTTGAAGATGCCTCCTGTGAATTGAGTCCCGTTGTCGGTTATGATCCTGTTTGGGACGCCGAAGCGGTGCACGATGTTGAGGAAGAAATCCCGTGCTTTGTCGGTGATGATGGTGGCAACTGGCTTGGCTTCAATTCATTTGGAGAACTTGTCGATAGCGACGAATAAGTGTGTGAATCCTCCTGAAACCTTCTTGAAAGGGCCGACCATATCTAAGCCCCACACCGCAAATGCCCAGGATAATGGGATTATTTGTAGTTCTTGGGCTGGGACGTGGCTCTGTCGGGCGAAGAATTGGCAGCCTTCACAGGTTCGAACCACTTTGTCCGCGTCGGAGACTGCGGTAAGCCAGAAAAAACCTTGTCTGTAGGCTTTGCCCACCAGAGTGCGTGCTGCCGCGTGGCTTCTGCATATGCCTGAGTGGATATCTTGGAGCAGCTGTCTCCCTTCCTCGGGTGTGATGCATCTCATTAGGATTCCAGAGGGGCTTCTCTTGTATAAGTCGGAGTCAACCATGACATATGCTTGGCAACGACGTCGGACGCGTTCTGCCTCATCCCGGTCTTTCGGCAGCTCTTGCTGAGTTAGGAATTTGATGAGTGGCGTCCTCCAGTCGGCGTCAATTATGGTGACTTCGTTTGCAGCTTGTTCGTTGGGGGTTGGCTTCGCCGCCACAGTTGGCTCATAGAGATGTTCGACAAAAAGTCTATTGGGGCGGCTTCGCGTTTGGACCCGAACTGCGCCAACTCATCAGCTGCTTCGTTGTTGTGTCTCAAGACATGTGATAGTTCGAGTCCGTCAAACTTGTCTTCGAGTTTGTGGACCTCTTGTCGGTAGGCCTCCATGGTGTCGTTTAGACAGGACCACTCCTTCATTACTTGGTTGACGACCAGCTGGGAGTCCCCTTTCATGATGAGCCGACGTATCCCGAGTGAAACTGCGAGCCGCAGTCCATGTAGCAGGGCTTCGTACTCAGCGACGTTATGTGAGGCAGAAAAGTGGAGGTGGAGGACGTATCTTAGTCTTTCCCCAGTCGAGGAGATCAGCACAACTCCTGCTCCCAAGCCGGTGATCCTCTTGGACCCGTCGAAGTGCATGGTCCAGTGTTGGAGGTCTTCCCGAGGTACGTTTTCTTGTTGCTCAGTCCACTCGGCCAGGAAATCCGCCAGGGCTTGTGACTTTATGGACGTCCTCGCCTTGAAAGTCAAGTCCAGTGGCATCAGCTCCAGAGCCCACTTAGCAATGCGCCCAGTTGCCTCCCGGTTGTGGATGACGTCGCCGAGTGGAAAGGAGGTGACGATGGTGACCGAGTGACCCTGAAAATAGTGCGCCAATTTCCTCGCGGTTATTAGGACACCATAAAGCAATTTTTGTATCTGAGGGTAGCGAGTTTTGGCTCCTGCCAATACTTCGCTAACAAAGTAGATCGGCCTCTGAATCTTCTGGGCCCGTCCTTCTTCTTCGCGCTCGACCACAAGGACCGTACTAACCACTTGGTGAGTGGCTGAAACATACATCAGCAGGGGCTCCTGGGGCTGAGGCGAGGCCAGGACGGGCGGCGTTGTAAGGAATTCCTTAAAATCTTCAAAGGCCTTGTGGGCTTCCGTGGTCCATTGGAAGTCGTCTGTTTTCTTTAGTAACCTGAAGAAGGGCATGCCTCGTTCGCCGAGTCGAGAGACGAAACGGCTTAGCGCCGCCATGTAGCTAGTGAGCTTCTGGACATCCTTCTGGTTACTCGGGGGCTTCATGCTCAAGATAGTGTTGATCTTCTCTGGATTAGCTTCAATGCCGCGATGTGACACCATGAAGCCGAGCAGTTTGCCTGATGGGACGCCAAAAGTGCACTTCTCCGGGTTCAACTTTATTCTGAAGGCCCGGATATTCGCGAAGGTTTCTTCAAGTCAGCGATCATGTCTTCTTTCTGCTTGGTCTTGATGATGACATCGTCGACATAAGCTTCTACGTTCTTGCCGATCTGCGTCTGGAAACATCTCTGGATCATGCGTTGGTATGTGGCGCCGGCGTTCTTCAGACCGAAAGGCATGGTGATGTAGCAGTAGGCTCCAAACGGCGTGATAAACGATGTCTTCAGGCAGTCGGATTCTTTTAAACTGATCTGGTGATAGCCCGAGTAACAATCCAAGAAGCTCAGGAGTTGGCAGCCGGCTGTTGAATCTACGACTTGGTCGATGCGAGGCAGCCCGAATGGATCTTTGGGACAGGCTTTGTTGAGGTAGGTATAGTCAACGCACATGCGTCATTGCCCCGTCTTCTTGCGGACCAGAACTGGGTTGGCTAACCAGTCGGGATGTAGGACTTCTTTGATAAAGCCGGCAGCCAAGAGCTTTGCGAGCTCTTCCTTGATGGCGTCTTTTCGATCCTACGCGAATCTGCGTAATCGTTGTTTCATTGGTTTGGCGTCATCTTTGACGTGCAAAGAGTGCTCGATCACCTCCCTAGGAATTCCAGGCATATCAGATGGTTTCCAAGCAAAAATATCTTTATTATTTTGGAGGAAGGTGACGAGCGCGCTTTCCTATTTGGGATCTAGTTTAGCGCCGATTACGCAGTTTTCGAGGGATCCGATGGATCAAGGGAGATCTTCTTGGTCTTGGCGTTGCCGGATCCGATTTGGCTATCTTCTTCGCGGGGATTTCACCCTCTGTCGAAGTCGATGCAGCCAATCGGATTTCTTGCTGGTCACGTGATTTCTCAGTCTGATGTTGCGGACCACCGGGTCCAAGACGAGTGGGTAGCGTCCCAGGTGAACCACTCGGTCGGGATGATCCGAGTGGTCAAAGGTGATGGCCACCTCCGACCATCGCAGGTACTGAGGGACTTCGGGCTGCGCCGCGTTGACCTCTCGGTCGGTTAGCTTCTGTTTTCTCTTGGATTCATAGGCTAACGGTCCCCCGAAGATGTGATTGAGCTCGCCCACGGGGTCTTGGAAGGGCTCGGCATTCTCAGCCGCGTTGTTCTTCTTGGCGCCCGATGGACCGGCTTCATCGGTCGGCTTCTTGTTGAGTTGCGCCGCGTACTGCTCGGCGAATTGCTTATAAATGAAGCAGTCCTTAGCCGCGTGCTTGTGATTGGGATGATGAGTGCATTGAGCGTTCATGATGGCGTCGTAGGCCGCGACTCGGGGGCGGCGTTGAGAGTTGGAGGTGGCGGCGACCAGGTTGCTTGCGGTCCTTCTGGCCCTGGTTGTTGTTGCCGCTATCCTTCTTAGGATTCCGGCTTCCTCCCGCTTGCTTATCTTCCCTCCTGTCGGGCCGGTCTTGGCGCGCCGCCCTGATGGCATCATTGGATTTGGCGTAGGAGTTTGCCGTTTCAAACATCTGCTTCACCGTCTTCGGTGGCTTGCGCCCGAACTTCCCGATTAACAGCTCATCACGGACTCCCTTCTAGAAGGCGGCGATGATGATGTCATCGATGATGTTGGGGATCTTGTTGCGCTTCTCGGAGAAGCGCCGAATGTAGTCCTTCAGAGGTTCGTCCGGCTTCTGGATGACGTTGTATAAGTCGAAGTGGGTGCCGGGTCTCTCGAAGGTGCCCTGAAAGTTGGCGATGAAGTGGTCCCTCAACTCGCTCCACGAGCCGATTGAGCCTCTCGGCGAGCTCGTGAGCCGTTCCGGCTGAGTTGGCGAGGGCCACGGGCGGATAATTGGCCATAGATTTGTTGTCGCCGCCTGCTGCGTGGATGGCGAGAGTGTATACGGTAAGCCACGACTCGGGGTCGGTCTTGCCGTCATACTTCTCTATTCCTGTCGGCTTGAATCCATTCAGCCAGTGCACTCGGCGAAGCTCCCGGGTGAAAGCTGGTACTCCGTCGTTGTTGCTATCGGGGGATCCCCTACGATCCTCCCGAGTGCGTTGGTCTCGCTCTTGGTAGCGGCGATCGAGGACTTCCCACAGATCACTCGGCGGGGTCCTCGGTTGGCTGGTTCGGTAGCTGGAGCTGTTGTTGCGGCGGACGCGGTGGTGGACGGGTGGACGTCCATGTCGCTTGTCGCGGGAGTCGGCAGTTTGCTCTTGATGCTTTTGCGTGGACTCGTGGTGTGGGCCTCTTGGCCTGGTTGTCGACCGGTCTGGCTTGGGCCTCTTGTAGTCTCCTGACCTTAGTGGCGGGAGCCGGCTTTTGTCGGGCGTTTCGGCCACAGACTCAGTCGGCCTTCGTGCCGAGGTGGAGGGATGACTGTTGGCTGTGGCTACGACGATGGTCTTGATCTTGTCTAATATTGGAGTCACGTCGGGGGGTGCCGTCTCGATGACGGTGTCCAAGAGTGTAAGGACAGCAACAGCATTCTGCTGTGGCGTCTGGAAGATATTGGTGTTGCGGACCCGCGTTTGAAGAATAGCCTCCTGAGCAGACCGTCCGACTGCCCGTAGATCTTGTTTTCTCTTGTCGGCTTCTTCTTTGCGTTTCTTCTCCTCCTCCGTCAGCTTGCGCTCTTGCTCGATTCTGGCTCGCTCTTCCTCTGCAAGCCGGCGGGCCATGACTGAGTCGGACTCGGCCACCTCAGCCATGAGGACGTCGAAGCACTTCGGCTCGTAGTCCTTGTTGCAGTCGGAGTCGTCAGCTTCGTCCGAGGGGATGCCATAGAGGTCGTCAAAGCCGGCGGAGCTGAGGTATTCGTTGAGCTCCAAGATGAGCATGAGCCGAAGGGCTGAAGGATGACGGCGACCTCCCTCGATCCTGGGTTGCTCGGATCTGGATCATTCCAGTCCGAGTCAGAGCTTGAGGACGCGTACTCCTCCGAGTGGATCGGCCTCGACTCGGGGGAGAGAAGTTTGCCGTAGATCTCAGCGGCGTCTGGTAATCCAAACGGCGCCGAGAGGTCTTCGTCCGAGTAGATCGTCTCGTTGGGAGACGAGGAGATCGGTGCAGATTTCGGCGGCGTTCGGTAGTCCGAACGGTACCGAGTAAGTTCCTTCGTTGGAGAGGGTGGATCACATCTTGGACTTCGAGACGCCGTCGAAGATCTTGGCGTTGTTCGGGAGCCCGAACGTCGCCGAGTGGGTCCCTCCTCCTGACTGGTCCGAATCCGAGTCGGAGAGGGAGAGCTTGTTGAAGTCGTTGGCGGCGAAGTCGCCGAAGCTTGAAGAAGATCCCATCACGCTTGTCGGCGAGATCGTCGAAGAAGTCTTGACGCGCGGTCCCCTACCTGACGCGCCAACTGTCGAAACTTGGTTTCGGCAATAGAATTTCTGGGGTCGCAGTCAAGATCGCCAAGCATAATGGGTTAGATTGGAGAAGGGGATTTAGACAGGTTCAGGCCCTCTCGTGAGGTAATACCCTACTCCTGTTTCGGGGATTCGATCCGCCGAGTGTCTTTATTGATCTCGTGATCTAAGGCTGAAAGCTAAAAGCTGATCTAACTTCTGATATCCCTCAAGGGGCGCCCCTTACCCCCCTTATATAGTCTTGGGAGGTGGGCTTATAGATCGGAAACCCTATCTAACTCTAAGTCGGTTTCCTCAATCTTACCAAACCGTGACTATGGGCCGTTGCCTTATCTCAATCGGCAACGTAACACCCAAGTCATATTTGATTTACAGATATAATAGGCGCAATCTATCCCTACCTCCAGTCGGATAAACTTGTCATGTAGATACCCGATTACCATTATCTTCACAAGTTCCTTGCATAGGTCTAAGCTTTATGGACTAGTTTTATGGACTAGTGTTTTAGTTCTGCACCTAATCTGTTCTATCTTTCAAATTTTTTGGGCTAGCTTATTTAATTAGGGGTTAAAACTCTTAAGATGATTTATGTTCCCACCATGAAGGAAGAGAAAGAACTGGGGGAGGAGAACTGGAAAGTCTTGGTGTTGGTCTTGCAGTTGTGTAACTGAGTCCACCTTACACAACCAAAATTATATGAGATGATGCAGCTACTCCAGAAAATAGGAAAAATCTGTTAGTAGATAACACTTATAGGTTTAGGTGTTTTTTTGTTGGATGTAGGTCGTAAAACTAAGAAGAAATTAAGATGGCCCCACGTTCACACATCCTTCTTGTTTTGTTTGTAGTATTTATAATTCCTCCTTATTATTGGTTATGGGTGCTCTCCTCCAAACTCTTAGCATTCATGATGACACAAATTTGCTAAAAGATGACACTTCTGGTCGGACAAATGACATCTCAGTATTTATGAGAATGTATCTACAATTCTAAACATGTTATTTTTGCAAAGATGCATTTCTCAAACAGTGAACATATAGCATGCATGTATTTCTTGCTTGAAGGCATGGTACCCCAACTCTTCAACTGTGGCTTGTATTGTTATTTTGGATTATTTCGGTTGGAATTACCATAGTTAAATATTAAATATCTCATATTAATTTTCGGCATTATATTTGCAGATTGTTCAGTCTGCAGATGAAATTGCAAACAACTACTGATACAACATTGCTTGATCTTCAAAAAGTTGCTGCCAGAATAGAGGAGAGAATCTACAAAATAGCTATTGACTTTGTACGACGGTTTGTTCTTAATAGTTTTCTATGTAATCTAATTTCCTTAGATATTAATTTTACTTTTTATGTATCTGAATTCACGTAATAGTGTTAATGTTAACCTTAATAGTAACACTTCTGCTGATCTGATGACTATTGCAATGTCTCAAAGCTCCTGAACGAGTACAACTTATTATAGAAGTCTAGAACTACTTAGAGCTATAACAATTGTGTGAGACCGTTAGGATGGCCATCTTACTTGAGAAGATATGGTTGCAAGATGTTCTAATTTGTCAATCTTATTTAAAATGTTTAATTACTCTTCCTTTATTGTAGCGCATAAACACCAGGACTGAGGTTATATTTAATTAAAGTGTTTGTTCATATGCAATTCCAAATACTTATGTTCCCCTTCCGATTCAGTTTTTTCATATAGTGGATAGAAATCATCCCTTTCCGATTTATAGGCTTATATATGTGTATCTGTAGATAAATTCTATAATATATTGATTTTAACCTCGTGTAGTAAGTACTTTGTTTCGGTTCATTCACCAATCAATAATATATACACTTATTTTTGGCTTGCCACATTGTCGGCATGCTCTCTCTTTGATATTCTTTTCTATGGTATTCATAGTATAGTTCATTAGAGGATGTTATATTTTAATATAAGTTCTAATATTTTTTCTTTCTCTCATTACTTAGGGTGATTATCTAAGGAGGATTAGTCTGATAAAAGGCGATTTGGATGATTCAAATCCTGTGCTGTTGAACAATTTTCTGGATATTCGTCAGCAAGCTTCAACCCATTCATTTGTCTTGCTCCAACAGAAGAATAAGCAGGGTCAAATTATCCTGGCAGAAGGAAATGTTCAGGGGACATCATCTTGCAGCAAGTTCTTGATAATTTGGACACCAGTGTGTTCTTTTTTTTAATGGTGCCTACATGATGAATAATATATTGCTTACCATATAACATATATTAAGCATATGTGAATTTTCTCCATAGTCTACACGTGATTCTAATCTTTTGGACTTGTTTATACATGAAAAATATATGTGAATAAAATTTGCAATTCCACAACCCGATTCCCCTGTATGAGTTAAAGCATTTTTCGTATTTTCATCCTTTAGACATTGGTAAGTTTCATGCAAAACCATGAATATTTGGTACTCGTATGCAACGCATGATTGATGTGTGAGCCTCACCTCCTCACTATGTTTTTTTAACAAAAATCAAAGCTACCCTAAAGCAATGCTTTTATCATCTATGTAAAGTGCATCTAAGATAGCAATATCTCAGTGAAGCTAGACATAAGCACGCATAAGAACTGTAAATTTGTTGTGAGTTGTTTGTCTGGTTCTCCAAGATCAAGTACATACACTAAGAAGCATGTACTGAATCAATGTCAAAACTTGTCCACTTCTACACTACAGGCCACAAAGAACCCTCCCATCCCTGTGGAAAAAATAGGATCAGCAAACTCCCTAACGACCTGATCCACCACATAATGTCCTTCTTTTTGATGAAGTAGGCGGTGCGCACCATTGGTGGGTCAACAAGTGGTGCTTGCAGTCGATCAAGGGAAAAATTCAGTAGTTCTATTGACAAACTATTGCTAAGCCATGACCATCTTGATGCTCCTATGGATATATTCCAGCTAGATTCTTTTGCAGTAGACCAGGCCAGTTCTTGGATCAACCATGCTATCAAGCACAAAACTAAAGTGGTTAAAATTTCCGAGTATGAAAGTTGGAAACCTTTCTACTTGGATCCAAAACTTGTGGAGTTCAGTTCACGGTATCTAAAAACTCTGGAGCTGACTAAGGGTGCTCTAAATGAGACGGTATTTGATCCTCTCAACAACGCATGCCCAGGTTTGGAAAATATGGTACTAAACGAGTGTTTAATGGAGGTGCAACAAATTTCTTCAAGTTCACTGCAGAATTTGGATTTGATTGGTTGCTCTCTTCTCAAGAATATAAGCATCTGTACTCCGAGTTTGGTCTCATTGCGCATGAAGGGTCAATAAACAGGCAGTTCTTCTTTTACAAACTCTTAGCAGACATTCTCAACAATCACTCTTATCGATGCTTCAAATGTCACGAGCATAGAGTTGACAGCTACTGATACACAGGTACCACTGATCCCCTCTTGCAGACATTCTGTTATTTCCATAACCATCATACATTTCAATGTGACTATACTTACGTGAATGAATTTTCCATGTTATTTAGAAATTAATATAGTAAATATTTTTTCATAGCAAGGAAAGCATGAAACATTCATTTTGGATGATATGTATATACCACTTTGCCTTATCAAAAAATGTATATACCACTTTCCTTATTCAAAAAATGTATATCCCACTTTGCCTTTTTCAAAAAATGTATATCCCACGTTTAACCTCGACACATATTTGTGTAGTGTTGTATATAATAACTTGAATGGAGAAGGAGAATTAATCTCTTTAGTATCACCTTTCTCCCACAAATTTTTAGTATTCATAGCAGACATGTAATTTTTTTGCTTTGCGCATATGTAGTTTACATTTGTGGAAAAACACGGGAGCGGGCTGATGTTGAGGAATCTCAGAACATGGTGCTTGAGTGAATGGTGCATTGCCAATAGTTTCTTGCTTCTACGCCAATACGTCAAGCACTCACCTGTTTTGAGGAAGGTGTTTCTGAAGCTCAGTCTGGTTAGTACCATCGATTGCATCATCCATGTGCTATCATCTCTGGAAACCTTAAATCCTAATAATATTGTGAATCTTTCAACTTCAGGTGAATTGGTGGTTCGAAGTGACGATCGATCAATTGACAGCGTTGGTCAAAATTAGTCATGGAGGTTCCATCACTATTGATTTCTACTAGAACAAAAGGCTGAGGGGCTTTTGCAATAGTGTGCAATGTTCAACGAAACTGTTGCAAAGTGTTGCAAGCTCTGTCGCTAGTTGGAAACATTTGAGACCTAGATAAGTTTTCTTGTGTTTATATTGGAGTGGATCAAATTTGTTTGTGACTATATATGTGTCTGTCTAGAGTGTGGATGTTGTTTTTGATTGTGAAGTCCTGGTTACTTGTACCGTGTGTGGTTGACCATTATATGGATGAACCAGTGAATCATTAAGACCTCATATCGAGTTCCTTTATCTTGTTTTGCTCATTTCATAATTCACCAGTTTGATTTCCTGCCTTCTTACAGTGTGTTCAAGACCTGCCATAATTCTGCTTGATTTTAGCTTGCTGCATCAAACATTTTCCATGCACAGTGATTCTATTTCACATTCTAGAGCTACTTCTGGTAACTGTTTGTTAGTACTGGCCAGCTGACAGCTCATATTGTTGGTAACATTTTGATCTTATTCGGATATGTAGTAAGGATTAGAACTGATTCCTTTTGAATCTGTATATCCATTGTTCCAAAGAGACTAGCCTATGATGTAGTGCATTCGCGTGACACTAAACATCCTTTTACATGATACGTGGGAGTTGCAGTATTTCTCTATTGGGAGTTGCAGTGTTACATGATACGTGACTCATTTCTCAGGATGAGTGGAGTGATATTACGTAGATACTCTAAATGGCTTAATATGTATTGCAAACTTTACATTTGCGTGAGTCACGGTTTTTATGGTTGTCTCTGCCATTGCAAGACCCCCTTATCCTTCCTTTATTTTTCCATTGGTGTGCATGTTTTATAGCACATGACATATATCATTACAATAGATTTGGCCTTCTATGACGGATTCACTCTGATGAATAGGGAATCCATCGTTGATCTATGACAAATTTTCAAGAAATCATCATAAAGTTTAGGCCCGGCTGATTCTAGTGGCAACTTTAGTTTGTGGTCACAAAAAATGTCATGGTGGCAAACATGGTCATCACAAATGGTGTGCAATTTGTCATTAGAAGTTTGGGCGGGCACATGGTGACAAAGTATTCCATCATAGAACTTGGTAGCCATGGTCCTTATGGGCCCATGGTAGCCGGTCACATTTGTAAGTATGAGATTCTATGACAAAATCATCATAAACGAGGCATTATTCATCACAAGAGTCGGGGCAGCACATGGCAATGAGCTATTTTGGTCATAGAACTCCAGCAATAGTTGTCAGGAAGTCCCACTTGTAACTATCAGAAAACATAAAGGAGGAGACAATTTGTCCAGTGTTCACATGAACTGTGTGCATTTGCCCGGGATTTGTTTTTCCAAATCAGTGTGCTTACATATACCCTGATTTCCGGTTATTTACATCCGACACTTTGTCCGGTGACCGCATCCTATAGCCCGGTGTGGTTATATCATCTGAAAATGTGTCGATATGCTCAAGAGTTGAGGAGGCGCCATTGATCACCATCGTTCCTGAGTGAAGGCATGTTCCCAATGGTTTATTCATCTATAAACGCCACAATTTAGATGGCCAATGGTTCATTCACCCATCCCTGATTCCATTCCAAAACACCCGAGTGAAGAAGGAGCACACGAGGGGAGCCTTGGAGAACAACGAGGATGAAACGCTGCTGCGATTTGCCACGAGGAGACACTCTGCCGTGCGGCCATATCTCTCTTCGAGCTGGTGGAGCTAGAGGAGAAGATTTGAGCCTATGTCGTGGCCCTGAGGAAGGTGATCGAGATCATCGATCTGAGCCAATACCATGGCCCTGAGCTTGACAATAAGAAGGCCAAGTCCAAGCTCGTCGAGCTAAAGAAGAAGGCCGACATAGAGGAGAACTTCGGGTCGATATGATTAATATTGTAATATGTTATACTAATAATATTGTACCGATCATTTTAATATGTATTAGATTGTTGATTCAATAAACTGTTTAATTTTGTGAATTTTACCAGACAATCTGGCGTTCATAGATTTTTTAGAATTACAAAACTACAGATCTGGTTATAAAATTATCACATAGGTGCAGGCTTAGCACCAAGTTAACCGTAATACTACAACACTTATAACTTCAATATACCAGTAGTGTTAAGGATTTAAAAGTTTTATGATAATTTTAATATTTAATAAGTAGTTATTCTTATGCATTGCCTTAAATCTATAGCGACTGTAGCGTTATGGCTTATGCATTGCCTTAAATCTATAGCGACTGCAACGTTGTGGTCAATGTCATGTAAATAGTATGATACTAAGGGTGGCCTACCTGATAAATAGCGCGAAAACAACACAACGAGATGGGCCTTATAAAATAAAGTCATGTAAAAACCGTAGAGGAGAAGGTACATGCTCTATGAGCTTAGCCTTTCAGACCAATGGGCCACACCATGTCCATGTACTTCACTACTCACTTCCTTTCTTTCAATTAGTACCATACCATCTATCAAATCATAGTGTGACCAATTAATTAGTTTCTAATAGCCTCTTTGTTGTATTGAACATTTAAATATGTACAAATTAAATAGGGAAAGTCATTTATCAAAAATCATAGTGTGACCAATTAATTAGTTTCTAATAGCCTCTTTGTTGTATTGAACATTTAAATATGTACAAATTAAATAGGGCAAAGTCATTTATCAATATAGATATATCAAATATATGCTCATTCATTAGACTGTATCTTTTCTCCTCGGTAGCTACAATTGTTGCAAGGTCACTATAATTAATTTGTGAAAAAATGAACAGCTCTATAGGTAGTTCTATAGGTACGAAAGAGGACAAAGCCATTTATCATTATACATTGTATAGTATATCAAAATTATCAAATATACGGCCACTGGTGATACTGTTAGATATGACAGCTAACTTTCATGCTAGTCAATTGATATTATATCTTTGCGATATCACCGTGATTTTAAGAATTTTGCACTATAAATATGTGCATTCTAGGTCCATTTTCCTCAACAACAATTCAAAGTAACTCAACACTGAAAGTTTGCAATGTCGTCCCCGCATGTGCTTGTTGTGGATGATACCCATGTTGATCGCCATGTTGTTTCCATGGCCTTAATGCGCCATAACGTCCGAGGTTCTTTGTTATGCAAGTTTCCATGTTTTTACTGTTGTAAACTAAGTGTTTCCATGTCTGATATCTTCTGATATTCTTTTTTACTGTTGTTAACCAAGTGTTTCCATGTTTGATATATGCAGTGACTGCAGTAGAAAGTGTCATGCAAGCATTGATGTTTTTGGACTCGGTAAATTAAATTAAAAGTTCTCTGCTTGTTCTGCTTGTTTATTAGGTAATGTTATTTACATACCATATAACAAACATGTATTTATCTCTGCTGCACACAGGAACATGATGTGAACATGATTGTTAGTGACTACTGTATGCCAGAGATGACTGGCTATGACTTACTCATGGAAGTGAAGGTGCATACAATAGTGTCATGGATCGGAGTACAGTGTTAATCTTCATCATATATATTTTATAATGTTTCTATCTAACATTTTACATGTCCAAATTGGTTATAGAAATCACCTAAACTGGCACATCTCCCGGTGGTAATTGCTTCCTCTGATAACATCCCAGAAAGGATCAGAAAGTAAGTAAGAAGACGTATACCTTGATTTTCTTAGTTGATAGATTCTAATTATGAGCATGTGGATCCTAATATTTGCTCCCTTTTCCTTCTTTTATGTCCTTATTGGAGGTGCTTGGATGGAGGAGCAAATGATTATATTCTGAAGCCAGTCAAGATTGTGGATGTGTCTCGTATTCTGAACTACATATGATTGGCAAGATGATGAAACAATGATCAAGATGGAATAAAATTTTGTGTTAAGATTACCTAGCTGTTTTATGTACTTTGTTTTCTATATGAGAAAGCAAAATTTTTTTGTTACCAAATGAAAATGAATGACAATTATCTGGGATTAAGAAAACAAACTCAATAATACTTCTGGTGCCTTCTCTCAAAGAATATGGTTTTATGACATGGTTTTTCTTTTTCATTGGAATCTATCACATGGTAATGTGTTGTTTTAAACAATCAGTCACTTTTAAGAGGTGTGTTTAAACAACTAGACACATAAAGAGGGGATGAAAATTAACACTGCATCTCTCTACTCCTTATTTTCTGATGATTGGCATCAAACATAAAATAGGATATGATGCATTCATCATGTCCTCGTACAACTGTCCATGCAACATATATATAATTAAAAAGAGTGGACTTTCCTCATAGAGTGGTGAGTGGCCTTACTATCATTTTCATTGACACTCTCCTTGATATATGTGCTATACTAAAATATTAAAATAAATAATTTGTTTGAAGAATGGAAATACATTTTAATTATGTTCACCTCCATAATGTGTCCAAACAGTGATACATGATAAAATGGGGGTAGAAGGATGCATGGTGCATTCATCATTTCTCATTCTCTATGAGATGGTTGATGAAAGGTGTTTGATTTGGAGTAACTACTAGTAAGAGCAATTCTATTGGACATCATACTACCCACAATGGTATGTGAATACCTTGCTTATGACCCTACAGTACACCTCTCCGTTTTTTGCCCACACATCGCCTGTGTGGACCCTCCCAAGCGCCATGTGCCCGTGGTCCCTAGAATCCCCCTAGCTTCTACACGCATGATGAGCTAACAAGCCCCTACAACCCATGCAAGCAGGCTTTGGGTCTATGTCTAGATGGGCTGTGATTAATAGCATAGGCTGTACGCCCTAACTGAGTTGCACATTGTCGACCCCCGTTTTCGAGGACGGGAATCATTCGTGTTCATATTACCATACCCCTGGATCGAGTAGTTTGGTACCCACGAATAAAGTTCTGAATTACCAGGTGCAAAGTGCACGAATAGTCTTACATCGACCTTATTACAATAATAGGCCCGAAGGCAATATCCATTACATATAGGACCTACTGGTCCGGATTCAACCAAATCAGAGTTTAGATAAGATTAGCAGACGGAAAGCAGCGGCATGTCGATTGCCACAGGCAACGACCGGGGACTAAGACCTAGTAGACGCCTTCTCCTCCATCGCCCATCTGGCAGTAAGCATAGGGGTCCTCCAGTTCTTCGTTTCCTTCATCTGAAGTTTGTGCGTATAGCAAGGGTGAGTACCCAACGTACTCAGCAAGCCGACACGGAATGATGCACATGATAGGGTCATTCAAAGGATGGCTAAGGTTCATTTGCACAAAGCCAATTTTCACAAATCATTTCACAAACCTATTGTCTAGCCAAGTCAAGTTTTAGTTTCAGAGTATATTAAAACGGCGACGGTTCTGTCCACCATCCATCGTGATTTCCAAGGATGGCTTCCCGCCTCCGATTCGTCATGGCTTTCTGGGGAGTCCACCCCTTCTCGCATTTCGAGAAGTTGAGTCCACCAACACACAAAATCATTATGCAATCCCATTCCCATCATTTTAAAATTTATGAGTCTAGCCACGGGAGAAACTTGTCACGCTGCTCATTAACCGCGAGCACGGCTATTCGAATAGATTGATTGACTCACACTGCAGTGGATGTACACTTTACCCGTACTCCACGACTACTCATTGAATGAGCTTTCATCCCTTCATATGGAATGGTCACGGCAAAGCCTTTCGATAACTTCGCTTTGGCAGTACCCGCTCCATGAACTTAAATCCTCTTGCACTCTAGCCGTCCTTTCCTAGCAGTGGGAGGAGTTCTGGCGCTCCCGGGGTAAGGGAAAAACTTTCACAACATTCTCATTCATTACTCAACACTTAGGCCGCAGCCTTTTCTCAATAACCAGAACCACCT
This sequence comes from Oryza australiensis, assembly GCA_019925245.2. Lineage (NCBI taxonomy): Eukaryota > Viridiplantae > Streptophyta > Magnoliopsida > Poales > Poaceae > Oryza > Oryza australiensis. The sequence continues at coordinate 5,288,533 of JAIFGZ020000436.1, forward strand.
CTTCACTCAAGAACCACTATGCAGGGATACTGCCTTCGCTCGGCTATCTACTCCGCTAGGTCTATACCCATTCAAGAAGTACGGCTGTACTGGCTCGTTCCAGGTTATAAGTCTCATGGCCCGGTCCTTAATTGACCAGGGGCGGTACTAGCCTTTCCCGGAATCCATCCAAATCCATCCATCCGCCCCAGTCCAAAACATTGGTTTTGTACTTTTTGTTTTTCATCAAAGCTAGTTTCATCATGATCAAGGCAATGTGGCGCTCATGTCTCCACATGCCGTATTCCAACTATCTTCCCAAAGATAGTTGCCCAAGCACGAGGCTTCTTTGTAAAAATCATGAGTATGCAGAATCTAGTATAAGCAGGGCTAAGCATTCTACCGAAGTTAGCCTCCGGTCATATCACATCGAAGGTTACAAAGAATAATTCTAATGGTAATCAACATCAAGGCAGTGTATATCAAGTATAGGTACTCATTTGTGTATAGCATGCAATTTGTAATTTAAATCAACATCATTTCACAAAGTAGGATCAATATGTTCAAAGGGAAGTGTTGACTTGCCTTGCTCGCACACTTGTTGGCCGGGGTCTTCAACGTAGTCAGTGCTTGTTCCCTCGGTTGCTATCCGTACGTGTGAGAAACCAATTGAATTCGATCGAATTCAATAAAATGCCGAGAGATCGAAAAGAATCATAAAAACGACTCCGGACGTTTGGCCTAAAATTCTACTCGAGTTCGGACGACTTTTTTTGGGATAAAATCCGAGTAAAAAACGAGTTTGATGTCCTAGGGTTTTTGCAAAATGTCGATCGCATTTAATTAAGAAAGTAACTTTAAAAATGCTAATCCAAGGGGGGTTTGTGCTCGAGGTTTTGGATGTTCGAGCACTAAAAGAAACATACTTTTAATGGTGGAAAAAGAATAGACAAACTCCGGATAAAAATGACGCGAAACGAAATTTCCAAAAAAATCCGATTTCCATTTCCGAATTTGTACCGAGAAAAATACACAAGAAAACAATATATCTTTGCCCAAATATTTTTCCAAATATTTTCTAAATACTTTTCCTATTTTTACAAAATTTCTCCCTATTTTTCCTATTTTTCTTTTCATTCTTTCTTCTCTTTTTCTTTTCTTTTTCTTTTCTTTTTCTTTTTGCCTATTCATTCCTCTACCACCGCTCGACCGGCGCTCGCTCTCTCTTTTTTCTGCTGCTGCCGCGACGGCGCAAGCGCAAGGGGGTACCGCTCACGGCGGCGGCGGCGCACGGCAACGGCGCGGCGGCGACGGCGCGGCGCTTCGGCGGCGCGGCGGCGCTGGCGCTCGGGGGGGAAGGCCGATGAGAGAGGGGAAAGAAGGGGACCGGCGCGGCGGTACGGCGACGAGGCATGCGGCGCATGGGTTGGCGGGGTCGGGAATGGCGGCGACGCGTGGCGGGCGAGCGCGGGCGGGGCGGTACGGCGGCGACGCGTGGCGGCGCGGCGGGCGGGTCCGGCGCGGCGACGTGGGGCGCGCGGCGCGAGGCCGGCCGGGCGTGGCACGGCGTGGGCGCGTGGCGCGGACGGCGGGCGGCGCGCGGCGGGCGCGAGGCCGGGGCCGGGTACGGCATCGAACACCTTGTGACGTCTAAAGAGTGCAATTTTTGATTTTTCCCGATTTTACATTCTAATTTCAAATTCCTATTTTCTTTCACTCTAAAAATTCAAAATAAAAATTTTGTATTCTCAAAATTAATTTAAAAATATATTTTCAAACTTTTCACCTACTTTCATTATTTTAAAAATATATTTCACACTTTTAATCTAATCCTTTTTCCTAAATTCCATAAATCACAATTTTAATTTCAATTAATTTCTAGACTTTATATAAATCTTCTAAAATATTTTATATCCCAATTTATTTTCTAATTAACATTTCACAATCACCAAATAATGTTTTGTTTTCCAAATACATATTTTTATGAATCCATACCCTTTTCCTATTTTATTTTAAAATTCCTAACTTTAACTCCGAGATTTTTCTCCCCAACGGAAATCCAAATCATTTGGTTTTTCTCAAACACTGAGATGAATCGCTCGCATATAAATTTATGCAACCAAGCTGGCAAATAAGAATCAAAAAACTCGATCAAGCCACAACAAGCAGAAAGTTTTTGTAAGTTCCGATTTTTAATTTCCGGTTTTTAAATTCTCCGATTTTCAGGCGTTACAAACCTACCCCCTAACAATAAATCTCGTCCCCGAGATTTCATACCGTTCATGGAATAGGTTCGGGTACTCGGTCTTCAAAAAGTCTTCTTTTTCCCAAGTGGCTTCATCTTTAGTGTGGTTGCTCCATTGCACCTTGTACATTCACCATGTTTTGGTCCTAGTCTTTTTCTCGGCTTTGTCGAAAATCTTTACGGGATGTTCGGGGTATGTGAGGTCTTCGCTGATAAGGACGTCTTTCGAGGGAATTTTTTCTTTCGGTACTCATAAACATTTCTTCAGTTGTGATACGTGAAAGACAGGGTGTACATCGGAAAGATTTTTCGGCAGGTCCAGTTGATAGGCCACTTCGCCTCTCCTGGCGCTTATCGGGAAAGGTCCAACATATCTTGGCGCCAGTTTTCCTTTGATCTTGAACCTCTTGGTTCCTCTTAGTGGTGAAACTTTCAGGTACACAAAGTCGCCTATTTTGAATTCCAACTCTCTTCGGCGAGTGTCCGCATAGCTCTTTTGCCGAGACTGGGCTACCTTAAGTCGATCTCTTATCAGTCGAACTTTCTCTTCGGCCTCCCTAATGATGTCTGGTCCAAATACGGCTCGTTCACCGGTCTTCGACCACATCAACGGAGTTCGGCATCTTCGTCCAAACAAGGCCTCGTTCGGCGACATCTTCAGACTAGCCTGGTAGCTGTTATTATAGGAGAACTCTGTGTAGGGCATATATTTCTCCCAGTCCTTAGTAAAATCCAACGCACAGGCTCTTAGCATATCCTCCAGAACCTGGTTCGTCCTCTCGGTTTGTCCATCTATCTGTGGGTGATAAGTAGTACTGAAGGCGAGGTGAGTTCCCAACGCCTCGTGAAACTTATCCCAGAAGTGAGATGTGAATTGAGTGCCATGGTCTGACACAATCCTTGTGGGTACTCCATGTAGGCACACGATTCTAGACATGTATAGTTCTGCCAATTTGGCGCTGCTATACCGAGTCTTGACCGGGATAAATCGAGCAGTCTTGGTCAGTCTATCCACGATCACCCAAATGGAATCATATCCAGTAGCAGTTTTGGGTAGTCCCACTATAAAGTCCATGCCTATGTCATCCCATTTCCACTCAGGGATCTTGAGTGTTGCAGCAATCCTGCCGGTCGCTGATGCTCAGCCTTAACTCATTGGCATACATCACATACGGCCACGTATTCCGCTACGTCTCTTTTCATGTTGGGCCACCAGTATTCCGTTTTCAAATCCTGGTACATTTTGGTGTTACCCGGGTGTAGTGAGTATGCTGACTCATGGGCTTCCTTCAAGATTAGCTTTCTCAATCCGCCTTTCTCGGGTACGTAAATTCTTTTTCGATACCATAGGGCCCCATCGTCGTCGGCCGTGAATTCCTTGGCTAGTCCCTCAGCCATGCGCTCCTTGATTAGTCGGACTTCCTCACAATCCTTCTGGGCTCCCTTATTCTGACTTCGTAGGAGAGGTTGTATCTCCAGCGAACTCAGTTGTCCATGAGGAATCAACTGCAGGTTAAGCCGAGCTATCTCTTCTTGAAGCTCATTGGCCATATATTCCATCCTTAGTTGGTTGCACTAGGCTTTTTGGCTTAAAGCGTCAGCTACAACATTGGCCTTGCCAGGGTGGTAATGGATTCCTAGGTCATAGTCCTTGATCAGTTCCAGCCATCTTCTCTGGCGTAGGTTAAGATCCGTCTGGGTAAAAAAATACTTCAAGCTCTTGTAATCCGTGTATATATCACAGTGGTTTCCGATCAAGTAGTGCCTCCAAATCTTCCAGACATGCACTACTGCGGCCAATTCTAAGTCATGGGTGGGATAGTTCTCCTCATGGGGTCGCAGTTGTCTCGAGGCATAAGCCACAACCTTTCCTTCTTGCATCAACACGCCTCCTAGTCCTTGTCGAGATGCATCACAGTATATAACGAAGTCTTTCCAGTTGTCCGGTAGGACTAAGATCGGGGCGGTGGTTAACTTTTCCTTGAGCTGGTCAAATGCCTGTTGACACTACTCAGTCCATGCATACTTCTTTTCCTTCTTCAATATTTGGGTCAGGGGTCGGGCTATCTTAGAAAATCTTTCTATAAACCGTCGGTAATATCCAGCCAATTCCAAGAAACTTCTAACCTCTGTTATCGACTAGGGTGCTTTCCATTTGGTAACAGCTTCGACCTTGGCGGGGTCTACTGCTACGCCTCCTGCTGAGATCACATGTCCAAGAAAAGCTACTTCCTTAAGCCAAAATTCACACTTGCTGAATTTGGCATATAGCTGATGCTCTTGCAGCTTCTCTAGTACCATGCGCAGATGTTTTGCGTGTTCTTCATCATCCTTGGAGTAGATGAGGATATCATCAATGAACACTACCACGAACTTGTCCATACATTCCATAAATACTTTGTTCATGAGGTTCATGAAGTAGGCCGGGGCATTGGTCAGTCCAAAAGACATTACTGTGAACTCGTACAAGCCGTAGCGTGCAGAGAACGCAGTCTTGGGTATATCCTTAGTCCGAATTTTTAGCTGATGGTATCCAGATCGAAGATCGATCTTTGAGAACACTCGGGCTCCCTTGAGTTGGTCGAATAGGTTGTCGATTCGAGGTAACAGGTATTTCTTCTTAATGGTAACCTCATTCAATGACCGATAGTCTATGCACATTCTCATGCTTCCGTCCTTTTTCTTGACAAACAATACTAGGGCTCCCCACGGTGAAGAACTAGGGCGTACGAAGCCTTTCTCTTGCAGTTCCCGTATCTGCTTCTTAAGTTCCTCCAATTCATTCACCAGCATCCGATAGGGTCTCTTAGCTATGGGGGCGGTGCCAGGCATGAGGTCAATAATGAACTCTATGTCTCGGTCTGGGGGCATTCCCGGTAGTTCCTCAGGAAATACATCCGGGTAGTCCTGGATTATTAGCATTCCAACTATGGGTAACATGGTGAATATTCCCGTAGCTCGGTCACAGAGCATAGGGTCTTGATCCATGGCTACTGTCATCGGTGATCCCCATGGGGTAGATAGGGTAACTTCTCTTCGTCCACAGTCTAGTACCCCTTGGTGCTTGGTTAACCAATCCATTCATAGTATGACGTCCAAGGTTTGGGGCGGCAAAACCATAAGGTTGAATAGGAATACCACGTCCTTGATCCAAATGGGCACATTGATGCACGCATGGGGTATGGTCACATCTCCCCCGGGTGAGTGTACTACCATGGGTCTCTTAAGGTCTACTCGGTGCAAGTTGTGCTCTTTGCTTATTCTCGACGATATAAATGAATGCGAAGCTCCAGAATCAAACAAAACTTTAACTGGTGCAGAATGGATAGAAAACATACCCATTAGCACGCTTTGGTCCTCTCGAGCTTCCTCAACATGCACATGGTTGACTTGACCACGGTGGAATCCGGTTGCAGCTTCCTTTGGTTGGGGCGTTGTGAACAAACTGCGTCCAGGTGCCGGAGCAGGGGTTCCTCGTACTGCAATGGCATTGGCTCCGGTGCGGTTGGGGGTGTTGCGCGGCTTAGGGCAGCTGTTGGCATAATGCCCAAACTCTTCGCAATTGAAGAAATTGACATTCCTGGCTCCTGGGGCTGCCAAGTAGTTGCCGGAGTGCGAGACGGTGTTGCAGGTGGCCTGCTGATGTTGCCGGGTACGGCAGGGTGATTGGTTGCTACAACGGCTGGCTTCCAACCTGACGGGGTTGCTCCTTTGGGTCGCTGGGGCGTTCCTTGAATTTGGCGGGCCATTGCAAGCCTTCTCTTCCGGTTGTTTTCAACCGTCCTTTGGTCATGCTCAGCCTTATGACCTTGTTGATGAGGCTTTGAAAGCTGGCGTGGTCCTGACCAATCATCGGTCCTCTTAACTCGTCGTTCAGTCCTTCGATAAACTTGTCCATCTTCTCTTCTTCGTCTGCCAGGTCGCTTGTGGCGTAACGTGCAAGCTGCGTGAACTTGTTAAGGTACTCTTGTACTGTGGTGTTGCCTTGGCGCAGCCTATGGAACTCGTTCTTCTTCATCCTCATAACTGCAGCAGGTACGAAGTTTTCACGGAAGGCAGCCGTGAACTCTTCCCAAGTGGGTTCACCAGCATCTTCAGCCCGTGTTTCCTTGTAGGTGTCCCACCAGTCACTTGCGGGTCCTTCCAGCTGATTGGTGGCGACGATGACTCTGTCAATTTCCCGTACTCGGATGAGAGTCAACTTCTTTTCTATTACCCTCAGCCAGTCCTCAGCGTCCATGGGTTCATCTACCGAGGAGAATGTTGGCGGCTTTGCCCTCATAAATTCGCCGAGGTTTGATCCTCCGCGCTGTCCTTGGTTGTTGGCGATAGCTTGCAGCAGTTGGGTCTGCAAAGCCATGACTTCTGCTAGGGTGGAGGGGTTAGGCTCTGGTGGGTTCTCAGGAGCTGCTGGGGCTCTGCGACGATGCGCCATCTGAACAACGGGGATAAGGTAAGAGACTCGCTTTGCTATCATCGCGATACTAAGGAATTTTCTTTGAGTTGTTTGAAGTGATCTTTCAAATCAAGCTTGGTGGAATAAACTCATTTATGACATAACATGGAACTTCATTATCAGTTCATAAATGTTACATCAGGGGAATACATCGGACATGTATAGTCCATACAACACAATACAACATTACTGACATCGTTCTAGGGTCTCATACATAAAAGGGGTAGGGGCATGGTCATTGCTGTCTTAACTCCATCCAAAGCAAGACCAGGGCTGCTGCTAGTATCCGACTAGTCATCCAGCCATCCACATGATCCAGGTGCTGGTAGGGGGTGATCCTTGGCCGAAGCAAATCGTAGTCCCCATGGCTTAGAGGTAGTGGCCTCGGAGTCATGTCCGACTTTCCTGCTTGGCGGCCTGGTACTCTTCCGGGCAGTCCTGAGGGTGATAAGACCTCCAGTGAGTGTCATGCGGCGAGTAGGAGCTTCCTCCTCTGATGGATCTGTATCACTGAGCTCCCACTTGATCTCCATAGGTTCTGTCTCGGATTCGGAGTCAGTGTTGATCTGGATGGGGTTATCCTCTCCCGAACCAGGCTCAGATGGTACAGCCGTGGAAATCAGGGTGGGCTCCAATTAGGTAGCAGCAGTGGGGTCGATCAGGTATGGTCCTAACTCTGTGCTCAGCATGAAAGCTTGCTCCATCATGGCTTAAAAGGTGGTCAAGCACGCTGGAGTCATGAGGTAGTAGTGGTCGGGCACAGGGTCAAGGGGTGTTGGTGCAGCTGCAGTAGAAGTACCAGTGGCGGGGACAGGGTTGAAGCGAAGTTGCTCTTCCAGCTGGCCGACCTGCTGCTGGCTCTTCCTAAGCTGTTCCTCCAACTCAACCAAGGCTTCTCCACGGGCCACATAACGATCAGAGAGCTGCTCGTATTGGGCACCGTTAGCTTGCAGCTGGGTCTTCAGCAAGTCGATCTGATCTCCATAGTTTTGGTGTTCCTCCACCAGATCATTGAGGCGTCGCTGCTGGTCATCTATCTCGAGCAATGTCTCTTCATAGCAGTCATCCGCTGTTTCTGCCCAGCGGGACAGATGGGTAACCATAGGATTATAGCAGCAGGGGATGGCCTCCACGGTGCAGACTGGGTTGCCTTCCTCCCGGTAGGGATGGTGTACGAACTCAGTCACGGTAAGCTCAGCACGGTGAATGGCATTGAGGCGAAGGAATGCCTCGCGGGCTGTGTCCTGAAGGACTGCCTCTACCAGATCTCGGTGGTAACGAGTATGGAAGCAATAGGGTGTCTCACTCCCTATACGGGCCTCAACTGAAACCGCGACTTCCCATACCGGGTGTCCTTCGGTGCCATGTCTTTTAATCCGATAGGTGGGTGCATCCGGGTACCTTAGGCACCATAGCAATAACTGGAGTTGTGACACGAATCCTTCTTCCCGCAGAACCATGATCTCCCAAACTCCGACATGGTCCGACATCTGTTTTGAAAGTAACTTAGGGTCAGAGAGGGATAATATCAAAACAACTTGAGCAAAGGAGATGGGGATAAGAGTATGAGGGAAAACATATTTGTTTTGTGAAAATAGTTTGTATTTTCAAAATAACCATATGTAGGGATATTTCCCTTTAACCAGCTATTCAGGGGTAGGACGCCAGTTGGTTTTTTCCTACAGTCGCACTGCTCTGATACCAGCTCCGTCGACCCCCATTTTTGAGCACGAGAATCATTCATGTTCATAGTACCATATCCCTGGATCGAGTAATTTGGTACCCACGAATACAGTTTTGAATTACCAGGTGCAAAGTGCACGAATAGTCTTACATCGAACTTATTACAATAATAGGCCCGAAGGCAATGTCCATTACATATAGGACCTACTGGTCCGGATTCAACCAAATCAGAGTTTAGATAAGATTAGCAGACGGAAAGCAGTGGCATGTCGATTGCCACAGGCAACGACCAGGGACTAAGACCTAGTAGACGCCTTCTCCTCCATCGCCCATCTGGCAGTAAGCATAGGGGTCCTCCAGTTCTTCGTTTCCTTCATCTGAAGTTTGTGCGTATAGCAAGGGTGAGTACCCAACGTACTCAGCAAGCCGACACGGAATGATGCACATGATAGGGTCATTCAAAGGATGGCTAAGGTTCATTTGCACAAAGCCAATTTTCACAAATCATTTCACAAACCTATTGTCTAGCCAAGTCAAGTTTTAGTTTCAGAGTATATTAAAACGGCGACGGTTCTGTCCACCATCCATCATGATTTCCAAGGATGGCTTCCCGCCTCCGATTCGTCATGGCTTTCTGGGGAGTCCACCCCTTCTCGCATTTCGAGAAGTTGAGTCCACCAGCACACAAAATCATTATGCAATCCCATTCCCATCATTTTAAAATTTATGAGTCTAGCCACGGGAGAAACTTGTCACGCTGCTCATTAACCGCGAGCACGGCTATTCGAATAGATTGATTGACTCACACCTTGCGTGGATGTACACTTTACCCGTACTCCACGACTACTCATTGAATGAGCTTTCATCCCTTCATATGGAATGGTCACGGCAAAGCCTTTCGATAACTTCGCTTTGGCAGTACCCGCTCCATGAACTTAAATCCTCTTGCACTCTAGCCGTCCTTTCCTAGCAGTGGGAGGAGTTCTGGCGCTCCCGGGGTAAGGGAAAAACTTTCACAACATTCTCATTCATTACTCAACACTTAGGCCACAGCCTTTTCTCAATAACCAGAACCACCTCTTCACTCAAGAACCACTATGCAGGGATACTGCCTTCGCTCGGCTATCTACTCCGCTAGGTCTATACCCATTCAAGAAGTACGGCTGTACTGGCTCGTTCCAGGTTATAAGTCTCATAGCTCGGTCCTTAATTGACCAGGGGTGGTACTAGCCTTTCCCGGAATCCATCCAAATCCATCCATCCGCCCCAGTCCAAAACATTGGTTTTGTACTTTTTGTTTTTCATCAAAGCTAGTTTCATCATGATCAAGGCAATGTGGCGCTCATGTCTTCACATGCCGTATTCCAACTACCTTCCCAAAGATAGTTGCCCAAGCACGAGGCTTCTTTGTAAAAATCATGAGTATGCAGAATCTAGTATAAGCAGGGCTAAGCATTCTACCGAAGTTAGCCTCCGGTCATATCACATCGAAGGTTACAAAGAATAATTCTAATGGTAATCAACATCAAGGCAGTGTATATCAAGTATAGGTACTCATTTGTGTATAGCATGCAATTTGTAATTTAAATCAACATCATTTCACAAAGTAGGATCAATATGTTCAAAGGGAAGTGTTGACTTGCCTTGCTCGCACACTTGTTGGCCGGGGTCTTCAACATAGTCAGTGCTTGCTTCCTCGGTTGCTATCCGTACATGCGAGAAACCAATTGAATTCGATCAGAATTCAATAAAATGCCGAGAGATCGAAAAGAATCATAAAAACGACTCCAGACGTTTGTCCAACAATTCTACTCGAGCTCGGACGAGAGTTTTTGGGATAAAATCCGAGTTAAAAACGAGTTTGATGTCCTAGGGTTTTCGCAGAATGTCGATCGCATTTAATTAAGAAAATAACTTTAAAAATGCTAATCAAGGGGGGTTGTGCTTGAGGTTTTGGAGGTTTGAGCACTAAAAGAAACATACTTTTAATGGCGGAAAAAGAATAGACAAACTCCGGATAAAAATGACGCGAAACGAAATTTCCGAAAAATCCGATTTCCATTTCCGAATTTCTACCGAGAAAAATACACAAGAAAACAATATATCTTTGCCCAAATATTTTTCCAAATATTTTCTAAATACTTTTCCTATTTTTCCAAAATTTCTCCCTATTTTTCCTATTTTTTCTTTTCATTCTTTCTTCTCTTTTTCTTTTCTTTTTCTTTTTTCCTATTCATTCCTCTACCACCTGCTCGACCGGCGCCTGCTCTCTCTTTTCTCTGCTGCGGCCGGCGACCGGCACAAGCGTGAGGGGGGGGTGGCGGCTCAGGGCTTACTGGCGACGGCGATGGCAAGGGGAGGCAGCGGAGTACCGGCTCACGGCGGCGGCGGCACGGCAACGACGCGGCGGCGCTTCGGCGACGCGGCGGCGCTCGGTGCTCGGGGGGGGGAAGGCCGACGAGAGAGGGAAATTTGTGGCGGCGAGGTGGGGGAAGAACGGGGAGAGGGGTCCCATTTATAGGCGCGGCCGGGAGAAACGGGGAGAGGGAGAGAAGGGGACCGACGCGGCGGTACGGCGACGAGGCACGCGGCGCATGGGTTGGCGGGGTCGGGTACGGCGGTGACGCGCGACGGGCGAGCGTGGGCGGGGCCGGGTACGGCGGCGACGCGTGGCGGGCGCGCGCGCGGGGGTCCGGCGTGGCGACGTGGGCGCGCGGCGCGAGGCCGGCGGGCGTGGCGCGGCGCGGCGCGTGGTGCGGCGTGGGCGCGTGGCGCGTGGCGGCGCGCACGGGGTGCGTACGGCGGGCGACGCACGGCGGGCGCGAGGCCGGGCCGGTACGGCATCGAACACCTTGTGACGTCTAAAAGTGCAATTTTTGATTTTTCCCGATTTTAGATTCTAATTTCAAATTCCTATTTTCTTTCACTCTAAAAATTCAAAATAAAAATTTAGTATTCCCAAAATTAATTTAAAAATATATTTTCAAACTTTTCACCCACTTTCATTATTTTAAAAATATATTTTACACTTTTAATTTAATCCTTTTCCTAAATTCCATAAATCATAATTTTAATTCCAATTAATTTCTAGACTTTATATAAATCTTCGAAAATATTTTATATCCCAATTTATTTTCTAATTAACATTTCACAATCACCAAATAATGTTCTGTTTTCCAAATACATATTTTTATGAATCCATACCCTTTTCCTATTTTATTTTAAAATTTCTAACTTTAACTCCGAGATTTTTCTCCCCAACGGAAATCCAAATCATTTGGTTTTTCTCAAACACCGAGATGAATCGTTCGCATATAAATTTATGCAACCAAGCTGGCAAATAAGAATCAAAAAACTCGATCAAGCCACAACAAGCAGAAAATTTTTGTAAGTTCCGATTTTTAATTTCCGGTTTTTAAATTCTCCGATTTTCAGGGCGTTACACACATTGGCCTAGCTAGGTCATGCATGGCCTCATGTCCAGGCTATCCACTAAGGTCCAATATTGCTTCCAATATGAATTTAATGATGTTATGGACTGATAGCTAGCATCTATTCTTGAGTATTTTCTATAAGACGTTTTGGGTTTATCCTAAATTAAACTTTTGTTAGAAATATGGTATAGGTGAAAAAACAAAAAATATATATCTTTGTCTTGACTCATCTACATTGATACTTGTAAGTTATTTTTATTGTTTGGTGCATTAGTACTGGACTGTAACATGTTGGAAAGTTTTCATGGCTCTTAGACTTTCTCGATCATTTTGCTAAACTCAAAGAGTGTTTGTTATATGATTATCTTCTCAAGTCCTCTAGTTTATTAGTGTGATGTTTACAATGTTTTAACCTTTTGCCATCCAGGACTATTCGAGCTGTAATATCAAACCTTTTGTTTTGATTAATTAATTATGTTTATGGTAGTATAAATTTATTTCTTTTCAAATTACTTGGTGTCATATAAAAAATTACTTGTCGTCATAGATTTATTTTAAGTCAAAAATGTCTATCTTTGATGATTATTTTTTTGAAATTCATGAAATTTAACATGTGAATTATATATTATGAAAGTGTCGGTATTTAGATATGAGATACCCTATACATGTGTACTTATGCTTAGCTCGACAGGCACACCATATATTTTGTAGGTTTTTAAGGAATTAGTCTATTTTTATATTTAAATTCATGTGAAAATCATTAAACCTATAGCAAAAATCATTATGAAATTATCCTCAAAATTTAGGCTACCATGACCGCTTCGTTGGAAGGAATGTACATATCCTTATAGAATTTTCCCCAAACATGTGAATAGTTAATTGCTACAAACAAAATTAATCATACGAAATACATTTTGAATATGTTCTCTTTTTTTGAGAACTCATGCATTTTGTTTATATAAGAAAGATTAGAAACAAAGAGAATGAGTTATGGTGGTGCATGAGGCACGATGCAGTAAACTTGTGTTCAGAAAAATACAAAAGGGGTGGGAAACAACGGTAGCTCCTTGATTCTATGCAAGTTAGAGCCTTATGAAAGGGGGAAGACTACTTATTAATAGGCAACTTTTCTTTAGACAAAAAAAACTACTATTTGAGGGAATGCTGCATCCCTTTAATACTCCCTTCGAGGAATTCACGTCCCTGTAGTGATAAGAGCACATTCTCTAACAGCTTTGAAGCCCTCGGCTGAAGGCCTGATTGAATAGCAATCTCGTCTGGAACTCCAAGACAAATGGGAACCATGCCAGCACCACCACTAGGGCGAAGATGATGATCCCCATTAGGTACTCAGAGAGCCTTGACAGATCCCCACAGCCCAAATGCCTTGACCACCAGTTTACTTGCTTGCAATATCTGTTGTAAAGATACAAATGGATTGGAGCCTGTGAAATGTTTGCTATAGCAAAGGGATATAAAGAGTAGAATACAAATTACCACCATATGGCTTGTATGTATCAGCATGGCCTCCATAGTAACCATGCCGAATGAGAATGCATCCTGGATACTATTTGGAATATAGATAGGCCCCATTTTGATCATAATACTTCATTCGATATATTTTTATAGCTAGCGATGACAATGTCAAACATACCCCATATGCACATTGTATCTAGTCCGATAAATTGATTTAGTCCGAAGCATCACATCACCTAAAGACTGATATCTAGCTCCATATAATCCAACAATTGGGCTCTATTCTCCTGAAGAGAAGACACTTAACTTCATCATGTGCTATTGAGCCTTTTGAACCTAAGTGCGGACGTAAAGTCTTAGTCAATGTTTCTATACTATTAGGAAGTAGAGTGTATGATTCTAGTAGATGGAACACCAATTTCTTATTCCCTCTTCTTTCCTCAAAATTTCTAATTGGTAAAGCTTCTTGTTCCTCATCAGCGGTTTAACGGTGTACTCGACCATATGACTGGCTGAAAACTTCATTAAGAGATCGAATCGTGAGAAATTCAAACTGTTTTCACGCCCTTGTGAGTAGATCCCAGTTTGGCTATACCCTCTATAAAATCTACCAACATTTTAGTAGTTCTTTGTTTCTGACTACCTTCAAGTCTTTGTCATGTTGGGACATAAAGAAATAAAACAACAACTGGTCTTTGCAATACATCATTATTTTTCTACAACAAGAAGAAGAGGCAATACAAAGTATTATTCATAAAGGCAATACATGACATATCTCTCCACACCTCACTTGAAAAGAAAATACTGAACAAGACAATACTTATGCTCACTACACTCTTGATCAGGAAGTACAAGCTCCTCATAAGCGAGTCAACAGAACAGAAGTAGAAGCTACCAGATTCACGCCCGCTAAGAAAACATCTTCTTCTTTAGATCCTGAAAAAAATGAAAATAAGTAATAAGGAGAAGTAGTAGTAGGAAGCCTTAAGTGACTTCGTTCATTTACATTGAGATAGACAAGTAACTACCTTTTCTATTTTAGTTTCTACGGTTACCGTGGTGGGCAGCCATCACGATGAGCGATTGCCGTTCTTCCAGCAGTGCCTTCTTCCTGTTTTCGAGAATGCGGATTTGGTTTTGAACAAAGAATTTGAAGCTTATCTAGCAGATTTTGCTATATCATCTATCACCTTGTTCATTTCCCTAGGGATCCACTTGATCTGCATATCATGTCCCTGCAAAATATTGTTTATCCTTGACAGTGGCGTAGCTAGGATTTTAGATCTGGGTGGTCCAACACAGGGTTACCAATTTCGTGCGCGCGTACCGTGCCATCCTCCGTGGTAGCATGGTTTTCGCACGAAAACCGCGACGGAGTGAACAGTAGTTTTGGCGACGTTTTGTCGTACCGCAGTTTTCGTCTAAACCGCACAAAAAGCGAGCCAAAAACCACGCCAAAAACCGTAAAAACCACAAAAACCGCAATTTAAATTTGAATCAAATTCAAATCCATGTCGTGCCGCGGTTTTCGCTTAAACCGCGCGAAAACTTCGCGGCAACACGCGAAATTTATTTTTGTGATAAAATAATTTTTTTCAAAATTTTTGAATTCACACGAAATTATTCAAACGAAACCGCAGGAATGTCATGCCGCACCCCTGCGGTACGCGCGAAAACCGCAGCGGTTTTCGCGGTTTTCAAAACCCTAGTCCAACATACATATTTTTTAAAAATATTGTAAATATAACAAGGTAATAAAATTGTATATATATACACATATATACATACATACATACATATATATATATGTATATGTATATATATATATATGCGCATTGGGTATTTTTTTTTGGTCCCGGGACCATTGGGATCACCCCTGGCTCTGCCACTAATCCTTGACAAAGAAGGTCTTAAGGATCAATGGCGTGGATCATTCATGTAGTCACCTCTCCGAATTGCATCGACCACCGTAATGTTCTCCAAGAGGAAAATGGTCTGCTGGTTTTGAAGCTGCTGACAAACTTACACAGCTAGCAGAAGACCTTCTATTTCAGCAAGAAGCGGAGTGCCTGCTTTTGAACTTTGTGCTTTTATAACAATGGCATTGTGATTTCCTGGGTTAGGAATGAAAATCCCGAGCTCTGTCTTTTCATACTTCCATGATGCATCCACAAAGCATCTTGTATCTGCAGGAATTTTTTTATGTGTGGCTTTCCTCATTTTGAATACATCCTTCAGTATCGTGAATGTTATTTTGATTTTGCACTTCCAGATGATCGATGAAGGCTCTCATAAGTTTTCACCATTGCTTCTGCTGCATCACAAACCTGTTGTGGCTCCCATTGTCTGGTTTTGAAGTTTGCGTCATTCCTTGCCTTCCATATCTGCCAAAGCATGGCTAACAAGTTGTGTAGATTGATGCCATTAGCTGAAGGATAAAGCAATTATGTCCTGGATAGATTGCAGAGAAGTTAGGCTGTCAACTCTAAGATTACAAACAGAATAAACCAACATAGACAGCTAAAATTGCACTAAAAGAACAGATGCATATCATCTTCCTTCTAACCACAGATGAGGCAATTTGGATTGATGGCCTTGATCCTGTGATAAATCCTTTCAGATGAAGGAAGTGCTTTTCTAAGCAGTCGCCACCCAAAAGCTTTTACCCTAGGAGGAATAAGACTGTTCTTCCAAAATAGCTTTAAGAGATTTTGAACTAGATTACTGACCTGATTTTGAATTGGGTGCATCTCTGCATAAATTTTCTTGTAGGCACTCTTTGTATTGTATTCTCTAGATGATGTGCATTTCCAGCATAATTTATCCTCTCCTTCATTTTGAATTGTTCGAACCTGCAAAATTGACTGGACAGCTGTACTATCGAAAAGTTGTTTGATTTCCTGAATGTCCCGGTTCTTTCCTTCATCCTAGAGGTCAGAGACTATACTTGGAATTTGAGAGGGGAGATTATCCAAGTTTAAATGATCATAAATATTTTCTAAATGGAACACCACGGTTGAATATGCTCTGCATAGCTCAATCTTGACCAACCAATCTTTGCTGAAGCATGTGGTCTTCTATAAGTGCAAATTGTAAAATTACTGCTTATAATTTAGTTTTTTCTCTTACTTTATGTCTTTCTTTCCAGTACCTTTATGTATGTTTGGAAGTTTCATGAATGATTTTTTTTACAATTCATCTAACTTAATGGTTAAGATTGATTCACCCTCTTTTGTCTTCTAGTGAATCTGATGGCCAAAACTTTTAGATGATGTGGCTCATTCTCCTTACAGGGTTTCACTTTTCATTAGTTAAAAGTAGGTCCAATCCTTGTGGAGGGTCCCTAATGGGAACAATTTTATTACTCTATACCTTCCAAAAAGAATAACAATCTAAAGCATTAATGTTATCACTTTAGAGCACTACTTCGCTCATAAGCACTATAGTCTTTTCTTCTCAAATCTTAATCTCTGCTAAATAATCTATGATGACTCTCTTTTGAACCGAGGGAGTAAAAGATAGGACCTGTGTCCTTTCATAATATTTTTTTCTTGTTAAACACAAGACGTGCAAATATACACCATTACACTTGGTCACTCCCAAGCATGAACCTGCAAGTAGAAATATGTATTTTCAAAATACATAACTTCTACTTGTGGGTCTAAAATTAAAATTTGTACCAATCATTTTCCTCCTTTTCCTCTCTTCTCAATGCATCCCTTTAGGACACTTTAAATAGAAATTATTCTTAAAAGGGAACTTTCCAATAGAAGTGTAAAGTTTCCTGCAGTAAATTTTTTTACTTCTGAAAAAATAAACTCAGTGGAATATTTTTACTCAAAAATATTGTATAGTAACTTTGTAAGAAAAATAAGAATAGATATTTTACATGAGCTAAAAAAACTTTGCATCAAAAATCACGTTTTTATCATAGATGGAAGAAAAAGAACATTCATACAAAATTAAAAGAACACTTTCTCGAAAACTATAACCCTCTCTTAAAACTTTCTCTTAGATACTGCTCCTTCATTTAGAAATATAAGGCATATTAGGTTTTTACACCGTCCCCAACATTATAGTTGGCCATTAATTTCTTCCATAATATATTAATGTCTACAAAATTAGTAATATATGAAAATATTTTGAAATACAAATCTCATGATGGCACTGAACACATATATTTTTAGTTTAGTTATTAGTTAAAATTTTTAAATGTTGACTTAGTCGAAAATAATGATACCTTATATTTTCTAAAAGAGAGAGTGTCATCGTATTTGGATATATGAAACTGCTGGCTTTTTTCTCTTTTTATGTGTAACTTTGAACTTTTTTCCTATTAGATATAATGATAATATTGAACAAAACTATAATATAGAAAAGTATTTATAAAGACAAATATACCTATATGGCTTTTACGTTTGCAAACTAATACAGCTATTGATGGAGTAGTAGAAGTTCATAAAAATCACTTGAAAATAAAAACAGCTAATATAATTAGGCCGCTTTTTTAGGACTATAATTGGGCCACTTGACCCACGTCTTGTGCACCCAGACTGGCCCAGCAGCTCCGATGTGTTTCTGTTCTTGAATTCTTGTTCTTTGCACGCGATCACGCGTGATGTCGTCGTATAGCTAGCACTAGCAGAAGCTAGTTAGTTATGTTACTTATGCATTAGAATACCTACACATCTCTAGCCATGTCACAGGCACCAACTTTCACAATATATAATTTCTACCTAGGGGTTTACAATTAAAATTTGTACCAATGAGCCACCTACGAGCAACTTGTCTTTTTCCTCCATCTGTTTTTCTCTTTTCTCTTCTTTCTTTTCTATCCGGGCCCGGTAGGCAATGTATGACTCATGTCATATCTTAACTTGGTCTAGATCCCTCACCCACCTCTCGACGGTCTGCTCTACTCTAGCCCAACACATGATGTCGTGATCTCTTTCTTGGCTCTTTCGGTTCTTTCCCTCCCCGATCCATTTTTCCCCTTCTGGCGCCGGCCTCCTCGATCCCCATGCGAGCTACAGAGCAAGGTGCTTCGTCACTGCTCACTGACTACGTCGAGAATTGACAGCATGACTCCTCATAAGTGCAATCCATGTGTAATCTTTAAAATCACCCAATCTTCTTATCAATTCATTTTAATCTCCGCATCTCGATTGAGTAACAGATATATATTTATAATTAGTTCGTTCATTAAAAAAATTAAAACGACGTGCTAGGGGATTATCCGTCAGACCTCGAAAAAATTTCGTCCTCCGTCACTGATCTTGGAGAACGTAGCCTGTGCGGAGAACGACGTCTACATATGTTCGGTGCAGTGCTGCTCCAGCTCCTGACCGGCCGGCAACGCGACGGCGGCCGGCTGGCACACTGGGCGCTCCCACTGATACGCGCCGGCCCACCGGCGCTGGCCGAGGTGCTCGACGAGCGCTCCGGCGAGCCGGCAGACAATGCGGAGTCCCGTCTGCTCGCGCGGACGGGCAGGGTGGCGCTGGCGTGCGTGGCAAACGACGGGCACAGCCGTCCAAGAATCACCTCCGCCATCCTCAACGACGTGGAGGCGGCGTACCAGCGCCGCGACAGCGCGCCGGAACGCGAAGTGGACGGCGGCGAGGAGCGGTTCAGCGAGTGCCTTCTCGCGCCGAGCCGGAGCGCGGACATATCAGAGACGCTGCTCCGGCTTCCTGTGTGAGAACAGTGATGATTATTTGGATTCTTTGGCGTGTCAAGTGATCAGCTCATTAATTAGCTAGGATAGTCGTAGGGATTAGAAAATGTTCTTGCTTGGTAGAACATGTGATAAATTTTGCGTAATAATTTTTCTTTCTTTCTTTTTTGCATTTGTTTCAGTATAAATTGTATGGCAGATGTTGATCAGAATGTTCATGATACGGAATGCTTTTAATATAGTGATTAAATTTCTGAAAAATTATTGTTTTCGATCGTCAGCGATCACTTTCATTTTCAGACAGTATTCCATATCACGGCATCACCTACTGAAATCTGAAAATTTGCAGAGGATGCCTGCCGTATACTCAATCCAATAATAAATGTTATTCCTCGAGCTGTTAATTTTTTTAAACGAACACAAAACGAGAGACTATAATCAGGAAAAAGAAAAAATCACACCCCCGCATACCGACAACTCCTAAACATAAAACCAAGGAGAAAAAACATAGGATCAGCCATCGCTATATGGTCGACCGTCACTAGAACGAAGGAGCGACAATCGAATTGGTCAACAGTCTCAAAAAAGACCACATCCATAAGGTTACAGAGGGAGAGGGCAAGTTGTTAATCTTATCTTTATCCTTGTGGTTTTTTTCAACACAAAAGCACATGATTTTAGCTTTTTCCTGTCAATTGAATTCTACCTGAAACGCATGTACTTTAAAACCGAGGCAATTGGTTCATTTGAATAGTTGGCAAAATTTGTTGAAGGAAACTATTATGAAGTAATAGCAATCCCCTTTGCATGTGATATGTAAAGAAATATTATTTGTAAAACATTGGCGAATTTTGCAGAAAAAAGGAGAAAAATCTCATGCTCACACACTGTAACACCCTAAAATCGAAATATTAAAAATCAAAATCTAAAATTCAGAGTTCACAAAAAACTTTTGAATTGTTGCATCTTGTTAAATCTTATTGCTTCTCATTTGCGAGTTTTAGTTGCATATTATGCATAAAAGTTTATTTAATAGTTGGAAAAGAAATTAGAAATAGTTTTTGAATCCCTAAAATGAAAATAGTTTGCAAAATATTCAAAATAGAAGTGTATATTTTGGAAAATCTTAGGTGGTGAAAGTTTACTGTTTAAATCAAAAGTTTATTTTGGAAAAATATCTGCAGGATTAATATTGGGTAAACAGGTGATGGAATAAAATATTTGGGATTTTGGACTGATCGGAAGTTCTCGGTGGATCCACCGGAAGTTCCGGTAGTCGGTCAGACCAACCGGTGTCAGGTACGCACGTCGCGCACGTCGCCCTCTCCGCCACGCGTCGCGTCGCGCCCGGCCGTCCCCACGCGCGCGTGCTCGCGTCGCGCAGAGCGTCGCCTCCTGCGCACGCGTGTTCTCGGCCCCTTCCCTCATCAACGCACCGCACGCCCCCCCGCCACGCCGTCGCGTCGCCACGCCCGCTGTCGCGTCGCACAGGCTGCGCCGTCGTGTCGTCGCCACGCCGCCGTCGCGTCACCGCACGCCGCGCACGCCGCCGGCTGCCTATAAAACCCTCCCCGGCCTCTTCCACACTCCGCCACACCACTCCCTTGCCCTCAATCCTCTCCCGCGCCTTCGCGCGCCGCGCCATTGGAGCCCGAGCGCCGCCGAAAGTTCCGGTCAAGCCCATCGGATCTCCCGATCAATCCTCTCTGTCCGAGAAATCGGTGCAACCGGAAGTTCCGATCGGAACCGGCCGAAAGTTCCGGTGTGTCTGAGTGCTCAACCCCCCCCCCAAAGTGATTTAATTCGAGTTTTGACTCAAAATCAAATATAGCATGATCTATTTACAGCCATTCCTTTGGTCATATACTTTTCTTCCTACAACTTAGATTTTCAAGACTATTTAAATAATGTATGTTTGACTAAACCTAACCCTCGGGCTTATTTTTCCAATAAAATTTGGAAATATAACTAGATGTTGTTTATCTTTTGTTATAATACTTTGAAGCATTGATTCTTATATTTCTAAAAACTGAAAGTATTTTAACTTGGGATATTGTCACCAATATATGTATAAGTAAAATCGGTATAATCGCAAAATTTCAAATTACTATAACTCTCTCGTTTTCAACTCAGATTTTAGCGAAAATCGAACCTAAAATTCGTCCAAGACCGTTGACTAATTTTTGGAGTTGCTTTAATGATGGTATTTGGCATTTTGATGATTTTAATTGAATTCTGATCAAATTCAATCGTATCTTTCACAGTACGTATAGTGTCCGAAGAAGCGGTTGATTGCGCTGAAGATCCCAGTCAGCAACGTTGCGAGCAAGGCAAGTCATCACTACCCTCAAACATATTGAACCTGTTTGCGAACTTGTGTTGCTTTTAAAAATTCAAATATGCATGCTATACACCATGGTAGAACGCGTCAGGAAAATGGTGGTCGACCAGTCATCGTCTACCACCGACATCCTAGCAACTATATGCGACCTCTCGCCCATAGAGCGGGACACCATTGTTAATGTAAGCATCGTCAACCACTACTCCTTGTCATTCGTTTCTATGCCCGTGGGAGTAGTAATCTAGATTCTTCTAGGCATTGCCTTTAATGAACGTGATCTGCCTGCTCATCGACCACCAGATGCCTACTTCTTTGAAAGAGCAACCAATGTCTGAACATGCGGTTGCCGCCCTCTTACCCGGCGATAGCAGAACCAATAAGAGGCGTTGGCCTTCACTGACCAAGTCCACTAGGGCCGGGAAGCTAGTACAAATGAGTGGCTCCAAGGTGAGGCCTTGACCACAGGCTTGTCTGACAACCATGGTAGCCTTCTTGATCTAACTTTTTCTCTTCTGCAGACAACGTCCGGTACGAAGCCCGCCTCCGTGAAAAGGGTGCATAACGTCAGTTTCCTGATGCTATACTTATTCATCACATTCTTTGTAGTAATAAAATTCACTTTATACGCAGCCCCTCCCCCTCGATCTTGGGACAGAGTACAGGGGCCCGAGAAGAAGTGAGCTCTCAATCGCCCTCCTCCTGATGCCTTCCCCACCGGCTAGTGCTCTCATGTCCTCGGGGTCGTCCTTGTCTGCTGACAATCTTTTGTAGGCTTGTCGGTTGATCGAGGCGAGCGCCTGGGATGCCATTGTGGACTTTGGACGGCTTAGGAGAGTTGTTTCCACAGCCGACAATCGCATCATCGTGTTGGAAGCTCAACTGAAGGAATAGTGAATCGACAACACCAAGTTACGGGAGGTGGTGACGGGGAATGAACAACAACGCCGACGTCTTGAATGTGACCTCGCGGAGTTAAGAGGCAACCTGGCCTCTCTCCATCAAGCCCTGCACGAGAACTATGGGCGTCTCGACGTGATGGGCAAGGGCCTGGGAAAAAACGTTGACTACCCCGCCTTCCTCAATGAGGAAACGGTTGTGGGATCTCTGGACTCGCTCATCATTGCGCTAGAGACTGTCGCCAACTACCATGCCGAGTAGGCGGGTGATGGGGTACAAACCGGACTCAAGTCCAGTGCGTGCCACTTCCTCGCGTGCCTCAAGCTCACTCACCCGGGATTAATCGGAAGAGATGATGATCAAGGGGAGCTAGAGAACGTCACGACAATGCCATGTCGGAGGTGGAGGCTCTTGGGGACTTCGTGATCCCCTTTTTTGAAGAGTAAATATTATATTTTTTCCTTTATCGTAATAAATAAGGACAAGTGTTGGGTTTGATGTTCAAGAATACTTCCCTTTCGCTGCATCCTACTCAGGGCTTTTGTTTTCTCAGAATCCGTGTATTGTAGATTTCTTGATGTCAAGAATGAGGACGTCTAGCAAGGTGGGCGCTCCTCGAACTTAATCATCGAGCCTAGTACGCCCCAGGCTTCATCCACCCCGAGTAGCGATGGACGTGCTCTGGTCGTCGTTACTCCCGATGACGCATTGACCTCTCAAGAGAACCAGATTTCCCTTCTTTGTGAGCAATGCCAATGTACGAAGCCTACGAAATTATAGCTTACTGCCCTTGCACTCAGATCAAGGGGTGCTAATGCTGCCGCTATCCTTTTTAGGCTTTGCAGGTTCTCTCAAAGAGGCGGGATGACGGGCCGAGTACTAGAAGACAATGTACAAGAAAGAAGAACTGGAACGGGCCTCTAACAACGTTAGTATGGAACAAAGTGTGGAACTTCTCAAGGACAGGAGATATGGATCTCCTCCTATCTAGAGAACAGATGCTCTGCCCTACATCGATTGTGTCAAGAGTTGTGCATGGTCTGTCCCCCTCCTGAGAAGTCGATATCGGGCTATCTAGGGTGGCTGCGGAGTACATGTGAAGGACTAACCAGTACCGCTGAACGGATTGACAACAGTCTGAAGAGTGAATGTCATCGGGCCAATAGGTACATAGACGGGCACATCCGTGCTTGTATCTGGGAATCACATCCCTAGATAAATCTGAGCTTCTTGCGGGATGGGTTCTTGTTCTCAGAGAACTTCTGCCAAGATCGACCAACTGGCACAGTCCCTCGCTCCACTTGTCAAGGACGTGTTCACCTCGATGCAGTGGCAGTAGACCTTTTGGTAGGTTCAGCCATCATACTACCTTGTAAAACAATAGACTACACAAGATATTAGTAGAAGCTAATACTTTAACATTTTGCTATAAACTATTAAATGATGATATTTACTATAATAGTAGAAAAGTAATTCTTCACTTGAACCGATCTTGGCATTGTGAAGTTGGGTACCCTTCCTAGCCCCTAGCTAGTTTTATGGAAATTATAATGTTTCCAAAAAAGTAGCTTGAATTTTCATACTAGATCGTGGTTGGAGCAGCGAATTCCTAGCCCCTAGCCGTGAAGTTGGGAGGAACTCCCGAGTGCACGGCTGGTTAATGCGTTACAATGGGTGCTCTGACATGACCAAATCTAACATGATCGTTTGACCCTTAGCATCTGACTAGCCCAATTGTGCCAGGCGTCCCCAGCCAAGATGCTGAGATCCGATAACTAGTCAGACTTAACTTAATAGGTCGATAAGAAAAGACTTTGATTTGTAGCATTATGAAGAAAAAGGGGTTCATTGGACAAAATACTGTAATATATAAGACAAAAAAGATGTATATATATAGATGTATATGAACTTGTATAGAACATCTTACGAACTGGTTATCAGTTTTATACATAGAATTTCCATAGCAGAACAATGTTCCAAGAATGGGATAACTCGCGATCCTCATCGTTGGTGATTTTGTACACACCTGGTTGTAACACTTGTACCACCGTGTATGGTCCTTTCCACTTAGGTGAGAGTTTATTGTGCCCTGCTTGGTTTTGTACTCATCGGAGGACATAATCATCGATGTCATGTGTATGGGCTCGAATGCACTTCTCATGGTAGCGACGTAAGGCTTGCTGCTATCTAGCTGCTCGGATGACAACTCGTTCTCGGTGCTCTTCTAACAGGTTGACATTGTCTGCTCGCCTGTCATCATGGTCCTCATCTGAATACTTTCAAACCCATGTTGATCGATAGCATAGCTCGGTAGGGAGCATAGCTTCAGATCCGTACACAAGGAAAAATGGCATCTCTTTGGTTGGTGTAGTCGGAGTGGTACGCATGGCCCATAGAATAGAAGGGAGCTCTTCAACTCAATCATGAGTCGTAGGCCATAAGCTATCGTATACACGTGTTTTGATCCCCTGGAGAATGATCCTGTTTGCCCGCTCTACATGCTCGTTGCTCTGAGGATGGGACATAGACGTGAAGCAGGTTTTGACTCCGTATTCTGAGCAATAGTCCTGGAAGTCGGCATTTGTGAACTGGGAGTTGTTGTCTGTTAATATCAGGTTTGGAAGCTCATATCGAAAAATATCCCTTTAATGAACTTGATTACGTGTTCGGCTCTGATTTCTCTTGTTGTCTCTGCTTCAATCTACTTAGTGAATTTATCGATAGCCACAAACAAGAACTTGTAGACACCTCGTCCTTTTGCGAAGGGTCCGAGGATGTCAAGCCCCCATCAAGAGAACAACCAGGATAAATGGATGGTTTGGAGGGCTTGGGCTGGTAACTTGGTGTGTTTGCTATGGAACTGAGAAGCTTCGCACTGTTGTACCATGTCGTAGGCATCTTGGAGGGCCGATGGCTAGTAAAAGCCATGTCGGAAGGCCTTGCCGACCAGCATTCTCGCTCCAGCGTGTGATCTGCAGATTCCTTTGTGAATGTCGAGCAGTAGCTCCTTGCCGTTGTAGGATGTGATGCACTTCAACAATACCCCGTTGGCGGCCTTCTTGTATAGATCGTTCCCGATCATAAAGTAGGCCTTGCTAGTCAGGAAAGTTTCTCTGCTTCCATATCATCATCCAGCAGCTTGTCGGCATTGAGGAATTCGATTAGCAGTGTGTGCCAATCCGTAGCAGTCTCGATATCCGCGATGAGCTTGTCGTTCTGAGTAGTAGCCCCCGAGCCAACGTCGATGGTGCTATCGATGTCATCGTTTCGGCGAGCTCTTGACTGAGTGATTGGTTAGCACTTCAAGGAACATGACTGGTTCCATTGGCTCTTCTGGAAGCTCCGCGGGCGAGATTGTCAGCATCGACATTATCTTTGCGATAGACATGATGTACCTCAAATCAGTCGAACCTTCATTCCATCTTTCTTACTTCAGCAAGATACTTTGACAACACGAGGTTAGAGCACTTGTAATCCTTATGCACTTGGTTGGTGACTATTTCTGAGTCCCTTTTAACAATTAATCGCTTGACCCCAAGTGATACGGTGGCACTAAGACCGGTGAGAAGTCCTTCGTATTCGCTAGTATTGTTAGTTGCCCAGAAATTTAGTTGCACAACGTGTCAAAACTGATCTTCGATCGGCGAAGTTAGAATGAACCCAGCTCCTGGTCTCTGGCTATTGAAAGCCCCATCGAAGGCCATTGTCCATCGCTCATTGTCCATGCGATCAACTTTTCTATCCTCGGGGACGGCCCAGTCAATGACGAAGTCTGCGAGTTCCTAGGACTTGATGATTGTTCGTGGGATGAAATGGACATCGAATTGGCTGAGCTCAACAACCCATTTGGCAATGTTTCTATGACCTCTTTATTGCGAACAACTTTGCCAAGGGGTATGAGGAGACGACCGTGACCTTGTGGGCCTGGAATTAGTGGCACAATTTTCGGGATGTCATGACCATGACGTAGAGCAGCTTCTGGATTTGACGATATATCCTTGGCGTCATGCAATACTTTGCTGACATAATAGACTGGATGTTGTACTTTCTCATGTTCAACAACGATGATGGTGCTTACAGAGTATGGCATTGCAGCTATGTAGAGGAAGAATTCCTCCTGTGGTTATCGAGCGACAATGACAGGTGGATTGCCAAGGTATTACTTGAGTACACAGAACTCCTCTTCAGCCTCTGGTGTCCACTCGAACTTGTCTTGTTTCTTCAGAAGGCTAAAGAAAGGTAGTCCTCTCGTTCTCCCATCCTGGGCACAAATCGACTGAGGGCTGCCATGCATCCCGTAAGCTTCTGGACTTCTTTGAGCCTAGTCGGCAACTTCATGCTCTTGATGGCCTTGATTTTGTCTAGGTTTGCTTCGATACCTTGCCCAGAGATGAAGAAGCCGAGCAATTTGTTCGATGGTACTCCGAACATGCATTTCTCTAGGTCCAGTTTGAGCTGATGTCGTCGGAGATTGCTTAACATTTCCCATAGGTCATCGATGAGGCGATTGCACATCTTTATTTTGACCATGACATCATCGACATAGGCCTCAACGTTGTTGCCAAGTTGAGATTGAAAAGCCCCCTGAATCTTGTGCTGGTATGTGGACCTGGCGCTGATTAGGACGAAGGGCATCTTGATGTAGCAGAATACACCAAAGGGCGTGATGAAGACAGTCTATTCCTCATCTTCCTTGGCCATGCTGATTTGATGGTACCGGGAATATGCATTGAGAAAACTCAACAACTCACATCCGACGGTAGAATCTATCAGTTGGTCGATGTGTGGAAGGGGAACATAGTCTTTCAAGCATACCTTGTTGAGATCAGTGAAGTCTACACACATCCTCCACTTGTCGTTGGCTTTACGCACCATGATTGGATTTGCAAGCCACTCTGGAGAAGGACTTCTCTGATGAAACTGGCTTTGAGAAGTTTGTTGAGTTCTTCTCATATAGCCTCTTTACGGTCTGGAGCAACACGACGCAATTTTTGTTTGACAGGTTTTGCATTGGGTCGAACCATCAATTTGTGCTCAATCACCTCCTTAGGGACCCCGGGTATGTGAAGCCTCCATGAACTTGGCGAGTGTTGTTCTTGTGAGAATAGCATTGTAGGCCGTGTCGAAATCTGCTACGTCGAACGTGATCTGCTCTGTTTGGAATTTGTTAGCTCTACCAAAGGTTACCGACAATGTGATCTTTCCTAGAGGCATCGACGATGATTCTGGGGTGATGCCGTGGAAGGGCTGCTACGAAGGGATGAGCTCGCTTCTTGGGATCCCCATTGCATTGAGCGTGCTGGTTAAAAGGAGGTTGATGGAGTTGCTGCCGTCAATAAGAACTCATGCAACTTTAACATTCCAGATAGTAGGTTTGACGACTATCGGATATCTCCTAGAGGTTGTCGTCAGAGTTGGATGGTCGGTGTCAGAGAACTCTATCCTTTGATTTGACCACTTCATTTTAGACATTGACCCCGGGGTTGTAGAGCACACCTGGCGTTCTGCCTTCTTGTATTCTTTTCGAAGAATAAGAGGTTGAACTGCCAAAGATGTGGGCCACATGTTTGTCAAAGTCGAGGAAATTTGGTTCGTCGTCAAATCGAGGGTCGTGCTTGCTATTCTCTACGGTTCATCGTCAAATGGAGGGTCGTGCTTGCTATTCTCTACCATGCGAACCCTCTTTCCCATTTCTTGGGCTATCTTCCTAGGCATGGCTTTCTGGAATACAACTCCTCGAATGTGTGAGTGTTGGTCTTGTGCACCGGACACCATTATTGTATTGGGTCGTCGTCTTGAGGAGGAGGTCATTGGGGAGCGATTTTATCTTGTTCTACTATGAGAACCTCTGACTGTGCCTTTCTCTTTCCTCCTTTCCTGCGACTGGATTTCTAACTTGGTTCTGGATTTGTCCTTTTTGGCTGGTTGCTTCTCTTCCACCTCTTTTGCTTTCCCGTCGTTCCTTTGGATGGCATCATCTGCGTGGACGCACTTGTCAATGATCTCGAACAGATTCATGACAGAGGTCACCACCTTTTCGCTAGCTCTTGAATCATATAGTGATCTCGGATGCTAGACTTGAATGCCCTTATACGGATGCGTCGGTGATCTCAGGGATTGTGTTCTGACATTCGTCGAAATGCTTCGTCGAAGTGCCAAAAAAAAGTCTCGCGGAGGTTCATCGGGCTTCTACCTAACGGTGTGTAGATCATCCTCGACTGCATGCCTCTTGTAGGCACCTTGAAAATTCACGACGAATTTCATCCAAAGGTCTACCCAAGAAGATATTGAATTTTGGAGAAGGTGAACAAACCATGACCAAGTAGATCCCTTCAACGCTATTGGCAAATAATTTGCAAGTGTGTTATCGTCTGCGCCAGCGGTGTATAGGACACTAGAGTATACATGTAGGAACTCCTCTAGATCTATGCTTCCGTCGTACTTCTCTACTGCTATTGGACGGAATTTTGGGGGCCAATTTACTTCTCAAAGGGAAGGCTTAAAGGCTCTGCATCCGCCTCCGGGTAGGAAGGGTGGTTGGTGTAACACCCTGAGGTGTTTTCCCCTTTTAAAAAATCCAAAAGAAAAATAGTAAAAGAAAATCATTGGAATTAACTGGAGAGAACAAATAATTTTAAAAGCCAAATTCTAAATGGAAATGGCATGGTAGGATTTTTCTTAAATTCTACATGTCAAAATACACTAACAGGATTTTTAGTGGAATTTTAAGAGCACAAGAAATAATTTTTAACCAATTAAAATCAAAATCAAAATTAATAAATCCCGGGAAAAATCAGTTTTCTCTCTCCTTCGTCCTTTCCCGCCCAAATTCGGCCGTGGGCCACCAGCCCGAGCCGACGGCCCATCCTCTCCCGCGTGCGCCCAGCTGATCGGCCCAGCCGACCGGCCCGTCCCCCAGCCGACGCGCGCCTCTCCTCCCTCTCTCCCTCGTGGGCCGGCCGAAGGCCATGGCCCGTTAATCCCTCACGCCTGCAAATAAGTCTAATTCGCCTCCCCCTTTACCCCGAGACGCCGACAGGTGGGGCCTGCCTGTCAGGCCATCGTCCCCGACCTCGGTCGCCCCGGCGTCATTTCCGCCGCCCCACTCCGCTTGTTTTTCGCGCGCCCGCCTCCCCCGCGCTCCGATATCCTTTCGCCTTAACTCCCCGGGTCCACCAGCCTTCAAACCCCCCACACCCCCGGCCGCCGCTCCCGCATGCCCTAATGGCCGGATTTCATCACGGGCCATTACTTCCCCTAAATTTGCGTCGGCGAGCAATTGCGCGCTTATCTGGTCGCCGCCGACCTCCCCATCCCCTTTAAAAGCACCCCCTCGCCCTCCCCGTCCTCCCCACGCCTCCACTCAAGTCTCTCACTCTCTCGTTTGCCCTCACGTCGTGCGCTCAAATCTCGGAGCTCACCGCCGGTTTCGGTCGCGTATTTCCGTCGCCTCTATCCACCCCGAACCTCGCCGCCGCTCCGCCTCGTCGCCGGTGCTCGTACCGCCCGACGCCCTTTCCCACGTCCGTTTGTGGCCGAATCATTCGTCGCCATCGTCGTCTTCTCCAACTCCGACGACCCCGCAGTGAGCCGCCCCTCTTCGCCTCTCGGCGTGGTTCGCGCTGCCGCCGGTGCGCGCGGCTCCGCCGCGCGTGAAGCGGCGGCATCCGCCGCCCGCGCGCGCCGCCAAAATGGCACCGGCCGCCACCGGCCACGGAGCGCCGCCGTGCCGTACCACCCGTGCCGCCGCACCCTTCCCGACCGTCCGATCAGCTTTGGCCGATCGGCGCCGTCCGTCCGCTCGCCCACGTGGCAAGCCACGTGGTCACCACCTCGGCACCACGTGTGCGCCACGTGGTGCACCGCCCAGTCCGGCCGTGGACCCGGTCCACCATGGACCGACACTCCCGTGGACCGCTGACGTCAGCCCTTGGCCGCTGACGTCAGCCCTAGCCGCTGACGCCTTCCCTGGTTTTATTACGCAATAAATCAATTAAGGATTTTTCTGTTTTAGTAAAAACCTAGAAAACTTCTAAAAATCATATCTTTTCAATCCGACCTCCGTTTTAGCCCATTCAAATTTCATTAAATTCATAAAAATGCCAAGAATCCATTAAAAATTGTTTTGTTCTCTGTTTCAGAGCTTTTTAGCCTGTTTTGTTGAAGTGCTTGTTTGCCTGTAGATCCCGGTAGTTCCGTCGTCCCGGTTTACTTTGAAGTCATCGCTGAAGTCCCCCAAGCCGAAGAGCAAGGCAAGTCATACTATATTATTGATCATATTGATCTCATTTTGCTAAAACACCTGTCTTATTCTATGAAATTACATGTATTTTATAATGTCATTTCATGGAGAATAGTACACCTTATACTTAGTTTATGCCTTAGGTTTGACACTCCAAACCCTTTGTTTAAACTTGGGAAAAAATATGGTTGGATTCAGGACTAGGTTATGCTTAGCATGGCTTAGATTCACTAGCTCATTAAATGGGTCATTCTCACTTAATATGTCTCTCCTGGACTTCTGTTCGAAGGATTAATGGTTAGAAATTTAGGTGAACCGGATTAACAACTAAAATATGACAAATGGTGGGCTGTGGGCGCTATGGTTTTGATTAGCGGCGCCCATGGCAATTAAGGACCGGTTCACGGGACCCCTCGGGAGAATGACCGTGCAAACCACAAGCCGAAATGGGTAAGGTAGGTCCCGCAGTGTAGCCTCTCCTAGTTGACGGACCCATCGGCAAGAGTGAGCGGGATGGAGTTTCAGTCGGCCCCGATATAAGGGTTGCTGGGCTGTCGGATTCACCGAGGCACTCGGGGGGCTGCCCATTCCCAGGGTCCGGGAGTGGGGGCGAAACCTTGGTGGGGTTCGCTTGGTTAGTGGGGGTTATACGAAAGGTCCTATCACAGTTTCCTTTCCGGGGTACCAGGGTGGTATTCCGGCGCACGGGAGACCGTGTCATGGGACTGTCTTATGGATACAGATGTACACCTCTGATCAGAGTAAAGCTATTCGAATAGCCGTGCCCGCGGTGATGGGACGATCGACCGAGCTCTCCGTGATTAATTTCACACAATTACACCCTTATTATTGGAACATGACTAGTATAGGTGGATGGGTTGGGCCTGTCACAACGTGGGGATAACGTTGGATAGTGTTGGTTTTCAAGATGCTTTAATTACTTAAATTTCTATTGTTTTGATTGTGTTCAAAATTCTTATTGTTTGGAAAACCCTTGCTGTTTGCGCAAAAGCAAACCATAGCCAAACCCTTGTCTTCCCTGCATTCATTCCTCTCCCCTTCCGGTGTGACTTGTTGAGTACGTGGAAGTTCTCATCCTTGCCTCTTCACCAGAACCTGAGCCAGAAGCTGAAGAAGAAGACGAAGTGGAGTAGGCCTGTCCTACACTCTGGAATCTGCCTGTGGAGTGGTCGAAGCCACGTGACAGCGTCAAGCTTAGGCTTAGGCCGTTTTCCTTTTTCCGCTGCTCTTTTGTAATCTTTTTGTAATGTTTCTAAGACGTGGAACTATATTACCAACAATTGTCGTATGTTTACCCTGGCTGGTCCTGGACTGGGATTTTAATACACATATAGCTTCGGAAATTCGGGTCTGAATTTCTGGGCGTGACAAGTTGGTATCAGAGCCAATTTCCAGACTGTAGGAAAAGCCAAACGAAAAAACCTTAGGAGCCCTCTGAACCTTTTCATATGCATAAGCCCTGGCTTTCAAAGTCGTTTTGGGAAAATGGGACTTGTTTCCTCGGGATTGGGAAAAATTTTAAGTCTCTCTCAAAACAAAGAATTTTGGAAACCAGGTTAGTCTAAGTGATAGGGTTTTAAAGTTAAAATTTGAAAAATCATTTTGATCTCTTTTTTGGCCGTCAAGTCGGGATTTTCTAAGGGATCAAAGTCCAAAGTCGAGATAACAGGGAATGGTCGCCGATTTTATATTATAACTAAGCATCTATTTTACCGTATCATCTAGGGGATGTCGTTAGAAGTTTTACTTAGCCTCATAAAAATGTTTCTCAAAAACCCTCTTTTTCTCGTTTACTTTACTTGATTCCTTTATCGTTATCTAACTTGGGTCTGAGAATGCATTGATCCCCTACCTTGTCTTCTCTAGATGGCAGGCCGTCCAGTCACCCACAACGGTCAGGGATTGAAGGGTTTCGTCGCAGAGCTGGCAAGGATGGCCTTGGCAGTAGGCTATCCCGATGCACCTGAGCACACTGTCGTCTCACCGTTCGGCAGTGAGTTGCCTCACCAAGTCCGCCTGGAGGTGCACGGGTTCGTAGGCACCAACATCGCGAACATGGTGGTCACTGCGTCGGGAGGAACAAATGAGCATGCCTGCCAAGAAGCTGCTTATCTGATGTTGGCTCGGATGAGCGAGATGCATGACTACCATCTCTGCCACTCTGCCTACCGGTACCATTCTCGGCGTGGAAGATCGTCAGCAGTCAACACCTTCCAATCTGCTGAAGGGGAGAACGACACCACCTTCTCTCACATGAGGACTGTGATTGAAGGGCTGGATAAGATGCACGTAGATCTCCAAATGGCGGCAAAGGCCCTGAATGACCAGAAGATCTTAAGGATCAAGAGCTTGAAGGATGAAGTGGATCGTCTCAAGAGAGAAATCGCCAGTCTGGAATTCCATCTCCCAACATCCTTCGGATCAGGATCACGCCGCGTAAGAACACTAAGGCTCCGGTGCGAGTGCAGCTGGCGCCCGGGTTCCACCTCCCGCACCGCCACCTTCCCCCGATCCCGCCCAGTGCGAGATCCTACTCTTGCTCGGCCCCCCCTAGCGAGAGGAGCGAGGATGGATCTCAGTGTCCAACAGTAGCAAGGGCAGTAGTAGCGGCAGCTCCAAGAGCCCCGAACGGAGAGAAGAGTTAGCAAGCTCTTGAAGCCGCTCGAAGGAAAAGGAAGACGAGAACTCCCTAGGGAGTGGTTTCGACTCCTCCGACCGCGAAAGCCGCTTCGACCCTTAGAGTGTCGTCACCCTTAGTTTACCGTTTTCCTAGTTTTCCTGTGTGCTTAGTTGCTGTGTGTTAGGAGTGCTGTGCGTGGGTAGAGGTCAACCTGTATCAAGTGTGGATATGGGTTGTCCAACTAAGGATGTTGAGTGTGTTTTAAGTGTTTTAATTAAAGAACAGATCAAAACAAGTAATAAAGATCGGCTTCTCTGTCCAATCTGTTTTACTCCTTCTCCCCGTCTTGTTTATGCCCCTTCAGATGGTGAACACCAGGAATGGCATCGTGAACACCAGCACTGAGTCAGCTGAGAACAACACCCGTGCTAATACCAACAACCCACCTCCTCCACCTGAGAACATTACTTTGGCACAAGTCCTAGCCAACCAGACCTAGATGATGGCTGCAATGATGCAGCAGATGCAACAGCAGCATCAGCAGATGCAACCAGATTCAGCATCACCATTTCGCACCACCACCTCCCCCACAAAACAAACTATCATAATTCCTTCGAGTCCGACCCCCAACTTTCTCCAGCACCACCAACCCCTTAGAGGCTAATGATTGGATCATCGCCATAGAAAAGAAGTTGTACCTTCTCCAG
The DNA here is from genome assembly GCA_019925245.2 of Oryza australiensis. Taxonomy (NCBI): domain Eukaryota; kingdom Viridiplantae; phylum Streptophyta; class Magnoliopsida; order Poales; family Poaceae; genus Oryza; species Oryza australiensis. The sequence continues at coordinate 5,322,311 of JAIFGZ020000436.1, forward strand.
TGCACGGACCAGGAGAGGGTGTCTTTCGCCACCCACCAACTCCAAGGCGCTGCCTCAGACTGGTGGGACAACTTCTTGGTTACTCGTTGGACAGACGCACCTACAGTTACTTGGGCAGAGTTTTGCCACCAATTCTGGAAGGCACACATCCCCAGAGGGATAGTAGCCTAGAAAAAGAGGGAGTTCAGATCCCTGGAACAAGGCACTCGGACAGTCACCGAGTATCTACATGAGTTTAATCTCTTAGCGCGATATGCTCCAGAGGACGTACGCACTGACGCCGAACGTCAAGAGAAGTTCTTAGCCGGGCTGGATGATGAGTTAACAGACAAACTCATCTCCGGTGAATACGCTGACTTCGACAAGTTAGTCGACAAAGCCATCCGTCAAGAAGATAAACGTAATAAAATGCTTCGAAAACGGAAGGCTACTCAATTTAGGCCACAACCTTAGCAAGGGAATCCCCAGCGGCCACGTTTCACTCCGGGTGGTCAAAGTGGACCTACCACTATGATCGTCCGTCAGCATCGCCCATACCATCCCGGGAATTTCCAACCCAGCGGAAGTCGTCTCGGACAGCCACAGCGGAATTCAACTCCGCGACCGCCAACGGTGCAGCCGCCACCGCAGTCCAAGCCAATGCCACCAAAGAAGGACTCGGGATTCAAACCGGGTAACTATTTCAACTGAGGAGAACCTGGACATTTCGCAGACAAGTGTCCAAGACCAAAACGCGCACCCAGGTTCATCCAAGCAAGAATGAATCATGCTTCAGCAGAGGAGGCACAGGACGCACCGGATGTCATATTGGGTATGTTCCCTGTGAACTCCTTTAATGCATCAGTCCTGTTTGATTCGGGTGCAACCCACTCTTTTATATCAAAAGCATTCGTGGGAACACATGGGTTGTCGGTGTTAAAACTTAAGATACCCATGCGGGTTCAAACTCCTGGGAATCATTTGAACACTGCCACTTTTGCCCTTCAGTGGCAATAGAAATCCAAGGATCCTCCTTTCTAGCCAATCTTATCCTTCTAGAATCAAAAGACCTGGATGTCATCCTTGGGATGGACTGGTTGACCCGTCATAAAGGTCTGATCGATTGCGCAAGCCGCACGATCTCCTTGACCAATGACGAAGGGAAGAAAGTGATTTACCGCTCCCCTAAACCTTTAAGGGTAGTGGCAAGTCTGAATTAGATCTCGGCTAAGGAGAAACCCGAAGAGAAAGGAAAGGACCAGGCGAAGTTAGAAAAAATTCATGTGGTTTGTGAGTACCCAGAAGTCTTCCCGGAAGACCTAACCACAATGCCACCTGAAAGAGAAATAGAGTTTCAGATTGACCTAGTCCCTGGCACTGCTCCGATCCACAAGAGACCCTATAGAATTGGAGCCAATGAGTTGGCAGAGGTCAAGAAGCAAGTAGATGAACAGTTACAGAAAGGTTATATCCGCCCGAGCACATCGCCCTAGGGTGCTCCAGTCATTTTTGTGGAGAAAAAGGATAAGACCAAAAGGATGTGCGTCGACTATCGCGCACTCAACGAGGTCACTATCAAGAACAAGTACCCTCTCCCTAGGATTGACAACCTGCTCGATCAATTAAAGGGAGGAAAGGTGTTCTCAAAGATAGACCTACGGTCAGACTATCACCAGCTAAGAATTCAAGAGGAGGACATTCCCAAGACCTCCTTCATCACTCGGTACGGTCTGTACGAGTGCACGGTCATGTCCTTCGGACTTACAAATGCCCCAGCTTTTTTCATAAATTTGATGAACAAAGTGTTCATGGAATTCCTAGACAAGTTCGTCGTAGTATTCATCGACGACATCTTGATCTACTCACAGTCGGAAGAGGAACATGAGCACCATCCCCGGTTGGTACTCGAAAAGTTAAGAGACCACCAGCTCTATGCTAAGTTTAGCAAATGTGCTTTCTGGTTGAAGGAAGTGCAATTCCTCGGCCATATCGTGAATGCCCAAGGAGTCGCAGTAGACCCTTCCAATGTCGAAGCAGTAACCAAATGGACTCCACCCAAAACTGTCACCCAAATCAGAAGTTTTCTAGGACTTGCGGGTTATTACCGTCGGTTCATCAAGAACTTCTCAAAGATTGCCAAGCCATTGACGCAATTGTTAAAGAAGGATAAAAAGTTTATATGGATGCCGAGCGCAACCAGAGTTTTGAAACACTCAAGAGAAAACTGGTGTCCGCACCCGTATTGATCTTGCCAGATCAAACCAAGGATTTCCAAGTTTATTGCGACGCATCTCACCAAGGGTTAGGCTGTGTGTTGATGCAAGATGGAAAGGTGGTCGCTTATGCTTCCCGCCAGTTGAGACCTCATGAGTCTAACTACCCAACACATGACTTGGAACTAGCAGCAGTCGTCCATGCTCTGAAAATATGGCGGCATTACCTCGTCGGTAATCGATGTGAAATATATACGGATCATAAGAGTCTGAAATACATTTTCACCCAACCGGATTTGAACCTCCGTCAGCGAAGATTGTTGGAGTTGATCTAGGATTATGATCTAAGTATACACTATCACCCTGGCAAAGCTAACGTGGTAGCTGATGCCTTGAGCCGAAAGAGTTACTGCAACTCTATTCACCTAGAAGGGAAATGTGAATAGTTACTACAAGACCTTGAGCACCTAAACCTGGGAATTGTCGAACCCGGATTTGTGGCCGCTCTTGAAGCCCAACCTACACTCTTAGATCAAATTCGCATAGCTCAAGCCTCGAATCCTGACATAACTGAGCTTAAGAAGAATATGAAAGTGGGAAAAGCTCGTGACTTCACGGAAGATGAACACGGAACCATATGGATGGGCAACAGGATATGTGTGCCAGAACATAAGGAATTGAAGAAGTTAATCCTCACTGAAGCACATCAGAGTCAGTACTCTATCCATCCAGGAAGTACCAAGATGTATCAGGACCTTAAGGAGAAATTCTGGTGGGTTAGCATGAAAAGAGAAATAACAGAGTTCGTGGCACTATGCGATGTATGCCAGCGAGTGAAGGCAGAACACCAGAGGCCTGTTGGATTACTTCAGCCACTCCAAATCCCGGAATGGAAGTGGGAGGAAATCGGGATGGATTTCATCACCGGTTTACCTCGGACATCATCAGGACACGATTCTATTTGGGTTATCATCGACCGCCTCACTAAAGTAGGTCATGTTATCCCAGTGCTTACCACCTATACGGGCAGAAGGTTAGCGGCATTGTACCTTGCAAGGATTGTGTGTCTTCATGAGGTACCCAAGAAGATAGTGTCTGATCGTGGTAGTCAGTTCACCTCCAAGTTTTGGCAGAAACTACAAGAGGAACTTGGCACCCGGTTGAATTTTAGCACGGCCTATCACCCACAAACCGATGGTCAGATGGAACATGTAAACAAGGTTTTGGAAGATATGCTGCGAGCTTGTGCTTTGGATTTCGAAGGAGCTTGGGATAAGAGCCTGCCCTATGCAGAGTTCTCCTATAACAACAATTATCAGGCCAGTTTACAGATGGCACCTTTCGAAGCACTTTATGGACGAAAGTGTCGTACCCCGCTTTTCTGGGATCAGACCGGCGAACGTCAGCTGTTCGGGACTGAAGTGTTAAGTGATGCCGAAGAGAAAGTCAGAATCATAAGAGAAAGGCTGAAAGTTGCACAGTATCGTCAAAAGAGTTATGCAGATAACCGCCGCAGAGAGCTAGCTTTCAAAGTGAGAGACTATGCGTATCTTCATGTCACCCCACTTCGAGGAGTGCACCGATTCCAAACCAAGGGCAAGTTGGCACCACGCTATGTGGGACCATATCGAATTCAAGAGCGACGAGGTGAAGTGGCATACCAACTCGAACTGCCACCCACCATGGCAGGAATCCATGACGTATTCCACGTCTCCCAACTCAAGAAGTGTCTGAGAGTTCCGGAAGAATAGGCCAGTCCAGATCAGATCGAAATCCAGGAAGATTTGACTTATGTAGAGAAACCAGCATGTATCCTCGAAACCAGGGAACGGAGGACTCGGAACAAGGTTATCAGGTTCTGCCGAGTTCAATGGACTCATCACTCCGAAGAAGAAGCAACCTGGGAGAGGGAAGATGAGCTAAAGGCCGCTCATCCATATCTCGTTCGCACACCTCGAATCTCTGGGTCGAGATTCCGTTTAAGGGGTACGTTTGTAACACCCCGAGGTGTTTTCCCCTTTTAAAAAATCCAAAAGAAAATCGTTGGAATTAACTCGGAGAGAACAAATAATTTTCAAAGCCAAATTCTAAATGGAAATGGCATGGTAGGATTTTTCTTAAATTCTACATGTCAAAATACACTAACAGGATTTTAGTGGAATTTTTCGAGCACAAGAAATAATTTTTAACCAATTAAAATCAAAATCGGAATTAATAAATCCTAGGAAAAATCAGTTTTCTCTCTCCTCCGTCCTTTCCCGCCCAAATTCGGCCGTGGGCCGCCGGCCCATCCTCTCCCGCGCGCGCCCAGCCGATCGGCCGAGCCGACGGCCGCCCCTAGCCGACGCGCGCCTCTCCTCCCACTATCCCTCGTGGGTCGGCTAAAGGCCGCGGCCCGTTAATCCCTTGCGCCCGCAAATAAGTCTAATTCACCTCCCCCTTTACCACGGGACACCGACAGTGGGGCCCCCTGTCGTGCCGTTGTCCCCAACCCCATTTTCGCCGCCCCTCTCCGCTCGTTTTTGCACGCCCGCCTCCACCGCGCTCCGATATCCTTTCACCTTAACTCCTGTCCACCTACCTTCAAACCCCCACCCCCGCCGCGCTCCCGCACGCCCTAAAGGCCGGATTTCATCACCGGCCATTACTTCCCCAAATTTGCGTCGGCGAGCAATTGCGCGCTTATCCGGTCGCCGCCGACCTCCCCATCCCCTTTAAAAGCACCCCTTGCCCTCCCCGTCCTCCCCATGCCTCCACTCAAGTCCCTCACTCTCTTGTTTGCCCTCGTGTCGTGCGCTCAAATCTCGGAGCTCGCCACCGGTTTCGGTCGCGTCTTTCTGCCGCCTCTATCCACCTCGAACCTCGTCGCCGCCTCCGCCCTCGTCCCTGGTGCTCGTACTGCCCCAGCCGTCCTTTCCCGTGTTCGTTCGTGGCCGAATCATCCGTCGCAATCGTCGTCTTCTCCAACTCCGATGACCCCGCAGTGAGCCGCCCCTCTTCGCCCTCTCGGCTGTGTTCGAACTGCCGCCCGGGTGCGCGTGGCTCCGCCCACGCGTGAAGCCACAGCATCTCGCCGCCCCGCGCCGCTGCCCAAATGGCACCGGCTGGCCACCGCCCGAAGGGTTACGCGGAGGCTACGCTAGCCGAAAATGTAACTTTTACCGCGCAAACTAGGAACACTTGCAAGTAAGGGCCGATAGATCGTTACCGATTGGAGTAGAGTGTAGCGGAATAGCCAATCAGGGCAATCCGATCCGAATGTGTAGCCGATTCCCTGAGACAGCCCATTCACCAATCGCCCGATTCGAGTTGTCCGCCGCGTTCTCACGCCTCGCTCGATGCGCCCGACCGCAGCCGATTCCACCATGCCCGATCGCTCCGATTGCGCCCGATCCAAGCCGATCAACACAGTGCAACGTAGCAAATACGCCTACGGTATCCACACGTCCGGGACGTAACGCCGTACACCCGTGTGCTAGCACGCGATGCAAGGCTAGGGTTTGGCTCGAAAGTGGGGAGGGTTTCCGTGGAGATTGATCTCGACGACTTCTGTTGCACGTGATGTAATTGACATACCGCAGCTCTCCACCCCTCCCTCCTTTATATAGAGTTGGCCGACCGAGACTAGTGGCCGATTAGGACTCTATTTTGAATCGGATCTCATCCGTATCTCATAGAGTTGGCCGCCCACACGTCGTAAGCCCATAGGACTCTATCCGATCGGATCCCTATCCGATCGAGCCGTATCCGAGTCCAACTCGAATGCCTGTTCTTATCCCCTTAAGCGTGCGACCCTGTAGGTTCAGGTATACTCGGTTTCGGCTATAGTCTAACTTAGCCGATTGTCGGCCGAGTCCAACTCACCGACTTGTCAACAGCGCCTAGCAAGCACATATTGACACCATAGTATACAAGAATATAATATCGGCTCGAACCCGTAATGTGTACACAAATCCCTTTGCCTCACGATACCGCTTAAGCTATAGGGCAAGATGTGTGCCATCCCTTCAATAGCTTAACCATTCACTCGAACCATATTGGATTATCTGTCTGTTGATTGACTCCTCAATCAACTTAGCATGGCCATGCATTTCCATAATCCATTACCTCGAGGGGCCCAGAGATATCTCTCCAAAGGAGGGGCAAATTCCATCTTGATCACTCACATCCCACTCCATGTTTCATAGCAAACCCGAAAACTACCTTTATAACTATCCAGTTATGGAATAGCATTTGGTAGTCCCAAAGTATGCTACTACACATGTTGGAATCCATGGTGATCTCAGGTCTAAGGACTTTGTACCAACACTACCTGAGACCAACTAATGGCACATTAATTCCTGTAGTGTCTCATGGTGGGTCTATCCAACAATGTGTTCTCCAACACATATGTCCATGTTTATTGATTTGGTATCTCCATACCCATGATCTATGAGACATGATCATCAATCAATAAACATACCGATCTTAGAATCATATTTGTTCCAACAATATGACATATGATCAGGGATCGTTTAGAAATAGATTGATACATAAAGAGTCTCATAAATAAGTCACGTACTTATTGATCAATACAAGATGTCTATTTCATGGAACTGAATAACACTTTATTCATAAATACATAAACATTGACGTGATATCCAACATCTCCATGTTGCCTCTAGGGCATATCACTAACACGGCCACCGTGCACCGTAGTGCCATACCGCCCGTGCCGCCGTACCCCTTCCTGGCCGTCCGATCGGCTTCGGCCAATCGGCGCTGTCCGTTCCCGCCCGCCCACGTGGCAAGCCACGTGGTCACCACCTCGGCACCACGTGTGCACCACGTGGTGCACCGCCCGGTCCGGCCGTGGACCCGGTCCACCGTGGACCGACACTCCCGCAGACTGTTGACGTCAGCCCTCGGCCGCTGACGTCAGCCCTAGCCGCTGACGCCTCCCCGGGTTTTATTGGGCAATAAATCAATTAAGGATTTTTCTGTTTTAGTAAAACCCAGAAAACTTCTAAAAATCATATCTTTTCAATCCGACCTCCGTTTTAGCCCATTAAAATTTCATTAAATTCATAAAAATGCCAAGAATCCATTAAAAATGGTTTTGTTCTCTGTTTCAGTAATTTTTTAGCCTGTTTTGTTGAAGTGCTTGTTTGCCGTGTAGATCCCGGTAGTTCCGCCGTCCCGGTTTACTTTGAAGTCATCGCTGAAGTCCCCCAAGCCGAAGAGCAAGGCAAGTCATACTATATTATTGATCACATTGCTCCCATTTTGCTAAAACACCTGTTTTATTCTATGAAATTGCATATATTTTATAATGTCATTTCATGGGGAATAGTACACCTTATACTTAGTTTATGCCTTAGGTTTGACACTCCAAACCCTTTGTTTAAACTTGGGAAAAATATGATTAGATTCAGGACTAGGTTTTGCTTAGCCTGGCTTGGATTCAATAAATGGGTCATTCTCACTTAATATATCTCTCCTGGACTTCTTTTCGGAGGATTAATGGTTAGAAATTTAGGTGAACCGGATTAACAACTAAAATATGACAAATGGTGGGCTGTGGGCTCTATGGTTTTGGTTAGCGACGCCCACGGCAATTAAGGACCGGTTCACGGGACCCCTCGGGAGAATGACCGTGCAAACCACAAGCCGAAATAGGTAAGGTAGGTCCCGTAGTGTAGCCTCTCCTAGCTGACGGACCCTCGGCAAGGGTGAGCGGGATGGAGTTTCAGTCGGCCCCAGTATAAGGGTTGCTGGGCTATCGGATTCACCGAGGCACTCGGGGGGGCTGCCCATTCCCAGGGTCCGGGAGTGGGGGCGAAACCTTGGTGGGGCTCGCTTGGTTAGTGGGGGGTTATACGAAAGGTCCTATCACAGTTTCCTTTCTGGGGTACCACGGTGGTATTCCGGCGCACGGGAGACCGTGTTGTGGGGCTGTGTCTTATGGGTACAGTTGTACACCTCTTATCAGAGTAAAGCTATTCTAATAGTCGTGCCCGCGGTGATGGGGCGATCGACCGAGCTCTCCGTGATTAGGTTTCACACTATTACACCCTGATTATTGGAACATGACTAGTATAGGTGGATGGGTTGGGCCTGTCACAACGTGGGGATAACGTTGGATAGTGTTGGTTTTCAAGATGCTTTAATTACTTAAATTACTATTGTTTTGATTGTGTTCAAAATTCTTATTGTTTGGAAAACCCTTGCTATTTGTGCAAAAGTAAACCTTAGCCAAACCCTTGTCTACCCTGCATTCATTCCTCTCCCCTTCCGGTGTGACTTGCTGAGTACGTGGAAGTTCTCATCCTTGCCTCTTCACCAGAACCTGAGCCAGAAGCTGAAGAAGAAGACGAAGTAGAGTAGGCCTGTCCTACACTCTGGAATCTGCCTGTGGAGTGGTCGAAGCCACGTGGCCAGCGTCAAGCTTAGGCTTAGGCCCTTTTCCTTTTTCCGTTGCTCTTTTGTAATCTTTTTGTAATGTTTCTAAGACGTGGAACTGTATTACCAACAATTGTCATATGTGTACCCTGGCTGGTCCTGGACAGGGATTTTAATACACATATAGCTTCGGAAATTCAGGTCTGAATTTCTAGGTGTGACAATTGGTGACCACGATGGCCAAGCGAACTGTCCATAGAAGATGACAAAGAAGATGATAAAGGATCACCGTATTCGGGTGTGCGGTCACAAAGTCGATGATCGCGACGGCCACGGGACCCGCCCATAGAAGATGATGAAAGATCACCATATTTGGGTGTGCGGTCATGAATTTGACGATCGTGACTTCATTATCACCTCGGGATATTGGGGTATTGTGGTGACTCCGAGCTTGGTCACAATCACGGTCGTCGTCCCGACGATTGCCCCTAAGCCAATGATCTTGGGGTTGTCGGCATCCGTCGTCGTGTTGATCTGTTGTTGTCGCCTTCGGTCATTTAGTTGCTCATGGAGGTCATGAGCATCTTTTAGGGAGGCACTTGTTGCGCTTTCCGTTGCGGCAAGGCGTTATCGGGAATGCGAGGTTCACTGCTTCGAGGGCCGTCAGTGGCGTCAAAGTTCTCGCCAACTTCATCAACCTGAGGAGGGACATTTGGAGAGGGTGAACCTGCTGCTGCAATAAAGGCAGAGTTGAGAACCACACATCTGCTTTCGCGTGGGTTACTAGATCGAAAGGAGGTTGTTGAAGCAGACTATTGACAACGGTGACATGTTTGACGGGAGTATGGACAGGTTCTGCTTGGGGTGGGGCTACATCTCGGGATCAGAGGGATTTGCCCTCCTTCGTAGAACACCATGGTGTACGGTCATCTTCCCTATCTTCGATCTCGATGCCAACCATGTTCACGTCGCGCGGGGAGATGGAGCTAGAGGATTCCATGTTGTCCATGTTGTGGAGAACAGATGGTTTATCGGGGTCAATCCTGATGTAACCCACCATGTGGTCTAAAGGGTTGTCGTCCACAGACATCGTACGAGAGTTGATTGGGCAACATGGAACTCGAGTGATTGGTTCCGCAAGCTTAAGGAATATCTCGCAGCTGGTTAGGGGGTGATTCTTGGACTCATGGATTGGGCACCACGCATTGTGTGGAGGCCCTCGCTCCTCGCAAGCGTCAAGTTCGGCCTTTGCTTGAATTATGACACATCATCCAGCCAAAGAATGACTAGAAGTCTTGTGGATTCTACACCATGCGTTATCTTTATCGACAGACTTCCTTGTCAGTGCACGCTTGTCGGCTAGAGCCGAAGGTCGGGATACTTTAGGCTTTCTGTCAACAGGTTGAGATATTGACACCTCATTCTAGGTACGAACCAAAGAGTCGGCCATTTGAGTAGCTGTATTCGCTCATGCCGTAGTCATGGCTTTGCCCTCAGCACGTTGTTGGTATTTCTTATGGTCACAGATAAATCCGCAAGTGCACGAAATATCGTTGTAGCACTTCACCTAGGAGTATTCCAAGGCATCAAATTTCACAGGGAAAGTGTGTGATTTATCTAAGAGTCAGGTTCATCCTAGGACACCAAGAATATGTATGAGAGGGTATAAAGAGGATTTCTATGGTTGAGGCTTTAGATAGAGGGTAATTTCCTTACTTTAATTACTTACTTTGGGCGTCGGCTTACACTCGGTCTACCGAGTGACTCTGGCCTACAAGCTCTACGGCGTACCCAAACGTGGAGGCTTACAAAGTACGAATAGGGCTGTCACCACCTACCGCCTACCTCTACAACCCGTGGAGTACGCGACAAACAAAGGTAAACACTAGCCTAGACACCATGTCTACGCTAACGAATACTACTCTAATCTTGGCCAAGAACACCCATCTTCATTAGGGGTCTTAGACTAGAGCACCCAAGAATGGACGATGATCCCGTAAGTAAAATGTTGTAAAGTAATTACTCTAAGAAGTAAAGCAACCATAGTAAATCATGAACACTTACTTGATTTGAATAAGCATCCATCGAGGTACAAGATCGAAGGTCGGTGCCAAGATAACCGGACCTCCTCCGGACTAATCCTCACTCTCTACCCTATTTTCTAAGCACTAGAGAACTAGAGTTACGCCTTTCGAATGGAGCTTTGATCTTCTTGTGTTGTGTGTTGAATGAAGTAAAGTCCCCTCCTTATATAGCCTCCAATGGCAGTTTGATAGTCAGTTTGCAACCGCCAACCATGCACAATCGTCATTGTGGATGGCTGAGGATGTGCCATGTGGTGGGTGGAGAAGAGGGTAGCCAGGGCTGGTTCGGTCGAACCAGGGTTCGGCAGAACCTATTAACGATCAAATTTGGTAACCCAATTATCAGATTTGGAACTAAGGCCGAAGCTGATTTGGAGAGAATCTGGATGGTTGGAAGCATAGTACGTGCCAAGTATAGACCGAATCGGCTAAGGAGTTCGTCGGCTGATGACCGAATCGGCTAAGGTAATCGTCGGCCGATACCGAATCGGACAAGATGAGCCGATGTAGCTGATTCTGGTAAAATAACATTGGAATCATCTTCGGATTCGTTCAAAGTGCTTCATGAAGATTGTCATACATGGATAGAGTCCAAAGAAGGCAATTGTATCTGTTAAATTAGGATATTTTAAATAGTTTCCTTATAGATAATGTCGTTAAAAGTTTGTTTTAGACATGTATCTGTAATTTGAATTGTAATAGAGGTAGGAGTCATGTCCATCATGGACTTATCTTGTATCTGAGTATAAATACGACCCAGGACCTTTTTAATCAACAACAATCAGTTCAATACAACCTTTGGCGCATCGCCACCTTTTTCCTTTAGTAATTTCAACGAGTTCTTGCTTCTAGTTGGGCTGCATCGAGTTCGATCTCGAACGAAAGGTAAAGCTTGTTATGGCAGCTTGCGCTCTCAGGATTAGTGCTTCCATCATTATGATACTCTAATCTTGTTTAAGTAAATCATCGAGTTATCATATATGTTATATAACCTAGATTGATAATGCGGTCTAACCCTAATCGGCTAGTCTCTGTTATTAGATAACAGCCGATAGGGTTAGGTATCATCGTCGATTTAGATTATATAGTGTATCTACCATGTCGAATGGTCTTCATAGATTTGCTTAGATCTTATGTTTCTTCTTATGCTTAATGCTGTATCGGTTGAGTCCGACCTATTAAGTAGTATTTAGAATCATAATATCTATCTTGTTTTATGATTACTATTAGAGATAGCATCGGGGTTTCAGCCGATCTTACTTGTTTTAGATATCTTGTCTATTTTATGTTACTTGATATGCTAAAGCTGCCCTTTATATTGAGATCTCATTGTAATTAAATATGTTAAGCTTGTGATCGATTTGTTAGATTATCTTAACACTTGGTCGGTTCATGTTTAATGTATTTAGTCTGCAATGATATCTTAGTATAAAGTGGTATCGGAGTACTAGCCAATACACATTAGATCTATGACATCGGCTATGCTATAAATATATATAATCTGCATATTAATATACTTTTGAACTTAAGTAGTTTATATTGTCTCAATACGCTATCGATCTATCCCAATCACTTAGTTTAAACATATTGTGATATTTAGATTATGTACTATGAATGTCAACAAGCCGATCGATTAGGTTTAATTTCCCCTAGCCGATTCAGTGCATACCACATCAGCTTAACACTAAACGATACGTCATCGTCTATCAGCCGATCGGCTATCGTTTGCAGACTAACACTTGTTTTCTTTCTTTGTTTCTTGTTGGTTGCAGGATCAAACCAACTGGCACGCCTACGAACCTAAGAAGCAATATTTTGGACCTGCACTAGAGTAAAGCAAACCTCTCAGGCCAGCGCGTGATTTTTCAAGTCAACGCACTTTAGGCACGATTTGGGATCAACAGAACCCTGGCCACCATCTTTCACCAGTGACTTCCATGTGGGCCTCTAAGGTGGTTGAGGGTGGTTTGGTCCCACTTTAAGTCAGTTCAAGCTGACTTTTGGGCCTCTCAATCCGTGGGATGCTGACGTGGCGAGCGTCGATTGGTCGAAGTTGTGCTTCTTCACCACAAAAGCGTGCTTTCACTTATTTTCAATGTATTATTCACCTGCATACAAATATTCACCAACACTTGTGGAAAGGATTAGTAAATAACCCTACTAGTATGTTAATGTTCATCCTTTGTTCATTTTATGCAGGAATTGACGATCGGATTTTAGCAATTAAGGACCGTCAACAAGCTCCCCCACACTTAGTCCTTTGCTAGTCCTTGAGTAATGGTTAAGTACTAAGGTGGACCATGACTTCTTTTGGTACAGTACTGACATACAAGTTATTCCAAAACATACTTGTATCTATGATTCTGAATGTGTCTATTACGTTATCCTGGGTTATTGAAGAATGAAATAGTCTAGTTTTAAGTTACCTTCATTCCTTCTGCTTAAATGACTTGGGGTTTTCAATAAGTTTTCAAAATGGAAAAACATAGCTTTACTCATTGGATGATTCTCTCATGTCACTCAATGTGTTTTGATTCCTCACAAAGGCATTGATTTGCCTCTGTTCTCCTACTTCTAATAAGGCTTATGTGGGGCTCAAGGTAGGAAAATCATGAGGCATACTTGCATCAAATATTTTGTAAAGTCAAAAAGTAGATCCAAGAAGAATACTAGTCATGTAACCATGATCAAGCTTGTGCATAGATATGAAAGGGATATATGATTGGAAAGATGGAAAATAAAGCATATGTTGGTGACTCCTTTTTGTATGATTCTCCTCCCTATCTTTTATTAAGAGAACATGGCTAAGGATAATTTTTCTTTTTTTCATCATGCTTGAGAATATTTTATTTCTCTTGTGAGCATTATGGTTTTTCTACAATTACTTTTTCATATATTTTTTTAGATCATGTCTCATTTGCAATGGATAGGAGGAGGGGGAATCATAATTATTTGGAGTCTTTATTTTGTGGAGAGCTGGTGGTGGATGCATATTTCTGGAGTAGAAATTTGCATATAGTGGTGAATGAGATATTTTCCTTTTGGCTAAACCTCTAATGTAGAGGGAGAGCAATTTTATTTGGTGGCTATGCACAAGACTTTGATCATGAAGGCATGAAAAGATTCTAACAAGGGTCTAACTATTTGACAAAACTCAAAATTATTGGAGCAACATATGTATAAGTTTTTATCATGAAAATCGACATATGGCTCTGGTGGGAATAAAACATCATCGAGGAGTTTGTAAAGCTATGGTTTTTGGATTTTCAAAATAAAATACCAAGCATCTTGTTAATTATTGCCAAACTATATCTCATTCGTCAATTAGTTAGATAACATGATTTCCCTAAATATGTGATTCATAGATAGCAAGTGAATGCCATAGGAATAAAATGTATATGAGAAAACCAAAATAAATCATGTTTGCATGCATGAATTATTAGCTTAAAATCATGATCATAGTGCTATAAGATTTTAAAAATTATGAAACAAGGCAATAGAGGGTTAGGAATTGCAAATCTTCGCATCGGGAAAATTTGAAGACAAGTGGAGCCCGCCCTGGTTCCATTTGTGCTGCTTTCTCTTGTACTGGCCCGTGCAAAATTGCGCAATATTATGGTGGGTGTTTCTTGAGAGATTTTGCTTCAATATTCCGAGGGACACCCCCACACTTGTTCTTGTACCTGTGGACTTTATTTGAAACAAAAACACAAGTGGAAGCAACTAGTGGTTCTACCGATGTGACAAACCAGAGAACTTTATTTAATCCATATTAATATGAATGGAAGAAAACTTACCTTTTTTGTCTTTTAGCAAGGCAAGATACAAGAACTAACATCATCTCTAAACCAAGGAATTTTGGTATGAATGGAATTTGTTATGAGATATGTACCAACCTCCCCCACACTTGGATTTTTGTGTCGCGGGACACAAGAAATCAAGTGTGTGGTGTTCAAGCCTCCTTAAGAATTTGTTCCATAAAAAACACCAAGGTGCAACAGTTGATGTAGCTCCATGTTCTCAGGCGTCGCATGACCATTGTTATTTTTAATCTTAACCTGAAATGGTTAGTGACCTAAAATACCCAAGGGAAAACTTATCCTAAAAACATGTTCTTGCTTTTTATTGATGAAGGGAATTGAAAATCCGGGCTACCTCCCGACAGTGTTTTGTTTATGGTCAAAAGCTCGACCATGGGGAATCTTTATGTTGCAGCCACAATTGGCGATGTAGTCTGCAGCTTCACCACCAGTTGTTGATTTATCGTTGAAATTGTAGCTGCAAGGTTAGTGCCCTAGGTGCAACCATGTAATTTGCAATGTTTATGATAAACAAAGGCATTTGCAACCAATCTTTTAAATATTTTTTCAGCGAGGGCCTTAAGGTGGTTGTATGTGCTCGTGGCACAAAATGTGACAGGTTCTAAAGATACCTTAAGAGAGCAAGGTTCCTTATATTCAAGAAAAAATCTTTCATGCTCATCTTGTAGGCAATCATTGATTGGTAGTTCCTGCACGTAATGCACATGAGACAGGTGGTCTGCTACAGAATTTTCTACTCCCTTCTTACCTTTTATTTCAATGTCAAATTCTTAGAGTAGAAGAATCCACCTTAATAGCCTAGGTTTAGCATCTTTCTTAGTGAGCAGGTATTTCAAAGCAGCATGATCAGTGTAAATTATTACCTTGGCTCCTACTAAGTAAGATCTAAACTTACTGATAGTAAAAACTACAGCTATGAGATCTTTTTCAGTGGTAGCATAGTTAAGTTGAGCTTCGATTAGAGTTTTGATAGCATCGGCAATGGCATTATGTTTCTTGTCCTTCGTTTGATCAAGGACTGTTCCTACCGCAAAGTCGCTAGCATCGCACATGATTTCAAAGGTTAGTGACCAGTCGGGTGGTTGAATTATAGGAGCAGAGATGAGTGCTTTTTTAAGGATATCAAAGGCATGCAAGCACTCATCATCAAAGTCAAATGTGACATCCTTAGCTAAAAGGTTAGTGAGGGGTCTAGCAATTTGAGAAAAATCCTTAATGAACCGTCGATAGAAACCCGCATGACCAAGAAAGCTATGGATTTCCTTCATATTGGCTGGAGATGGAATTTTTTCTATGACTTCTATTTTTCCTTTGTCCACCTCTATTCCTCTTTAGGATACAAGATGTCCAAGGACTATTCCTTCTCAGACCATGAAATGGCACTTTCCCAATTTAGAACCAGGTCTTTTCTTTGCACCTTTGTAAGACCTTGTCTAAGTTCTCAAGACAATGATCAAAAGTTTTTCCATAGATGAAGAAATCATCCATGAAAATTTCTAGGATTTGTTCAATCATGTCCGAGAAGATAGACATCATACACCTTTGGAATGAAGCGGGTGCATTACACAACCCAAAGGACATCCTACGATAGGCATATGTTCCATAGGGGCATGTGAAGGTGGTCTTACTTTGGTCATCGGGATGGATGGGAATTTGGTGATAGCCAAAATACCCGTCAAGGAAACAGAAGGAGTGATTGGCAAATCGCTCTAACATCTCATCGATGAAAGGAAGCGGAAAGTGATCCTTCTTAGTCGCCTTGTTGAGATTTTGGTAGTCTATACACATTCCCCATCCCGTGACGGTTGGTTGTGGAATTAATTCATTTTTGTCATAGGCAACTACCGTCATACCCTTCTTTGGCACTACTTGTACTGGGCTAACCCACTCACTATAGGGAACGAGATAAATTATCCCGGCATGCAAGAGTTTCAAGACCTCTTTCTTCACTACTTCCCTCATCACATTATTTAACCTTTGCTGAGGTTCCCTAATGGTGTAAGAGTTGGGTTTGTAGGGATGCTATGGGTACATAGAATGGGATTTATCCCTTTGAGGTCTTGTAGTGAGTAGCCTAGAATAGATCGATGATTTTCCAAAATGGAGATGAGTTTTGAAGTTTCTTCCTCGGAAAGATTGTCACTAATGATGACAGGGGATTCCATATATCCATGTAGAAAAGTGTATCAAAGGCCAGATGGTAAGGGTTTTAGCTCTATCGGAGGTCATGATGGTGGTTCGGTCCTGGGGAGTTCAATGGTCTCTCCAGAATCGTCTGTTTCTAGAGTAAAAAGATGTGCTTCTTTCTCAAGGATGGATTCTAGGGCTCTAAAGGAGAAACCTCCATTACTTCCTCCATAGGCTCATACTCGGGAGAGGGTTTAGCTATGATTGAGGCTTTAGATAGATGGTAATTTCCTTACTTTAATTACTTACTTTGGGCGTCGGCTTACACTCGGTCTGCCGAGTGACTTCGGCCTATAAGCTCTAGGACATACACGAACATGGAGGATTACAAAAGACAAATAGGGCTATCACCACCTACCATCTACCTCTACAATCCGTGGAGTACGCGGCAAACAAAGGTAAACTTTAGTCTAGACGCCACGTCTACACTAATGAATACTACTCTAATATTGGCCAAGAACACCCATCTTCATCATGGGTCTTAGACTACAGCACCCACGAATGGACGATGATCCCATAAGTAAATGCAATAAAGTAATTACTCTAAGTAAAGTAATGCAACCATAGTAAATCACGGACACTTACTTGATTTGAATAAGCATCCATCGCGGTACAAGATCGAAGGTCAATGCCGAAATATCCGGCACTCCTCCGGACTACCCCTCACTCTCTAACCCTATTTTCTAAGAACTAGAGAACTAGATCTACGCATTTGGAATGGAGCTTTGATCTTCTTGTGTTGTGTATTGAATGAAGTCTACTTATATAGCCTCCAATGACGGTTGTAAGGTCGGTTTGTAACCGCCATACCTGCATAACCGTCAAGGTGGATGGCTGAGGATGTGCCATGTGGTCGGTGGAGAAGAGGGGAGCCAGACTTTGTTCGGCCGAACCCTTGTCACTCCCTCTCTCCACCGCCTTTCATCAGTGAATTCCATGTGGGCCCCTAAGGCGGTTGAGAGTGGTTTGGTCCCACTTTAAGTCGGTTTAAGCTGACTTGTGGGCCCCTCAATCTGTGGGATGCTGACGTGGCGAGCATCGATTGGTCAGAGTTGTGTTTCTTCGCCACAAAAGTGTGCTTTCACTTCTTTTTGATGTATTATTCACCTGCATACAAATATTCACCAACACTTGTGAAAAGAATTAGTAAATAAGCCTACCGCTATATTGATGTTCATCCTTTGTTCATTTTATGCAGGAATTGATGGTCAGATTTTAGCAGTTAAGGACTATCAACACACGTGCTAAGGGGGGTGAGATCGGAACGGCGACGAAGATGGGAAGGATGATGGAACCAACTTGGACCATGGTGAAGGCTGGATGGGTTGGATCTCCTAGGCCAGGCTGGTGATAGAAGCCCTCATCGGAAAATCCCACTCTTGATGTCATCTCGTCGAAACCTTTTAGCACCAAGCCCTCTACCTGGCGCGCCATTGTCGACAGGCTATACACCGACCATGGTATTTGTAGAGTATGTGGATCGTTGGAACCAGGATATATGCGAGAATAGATCAAGCAAATAGGGAACAAGGATTTATACTGGTTCAGACCCTCGAAAAGAGTAACAACCCTAGTCCAATTTATATGTGTTATAGATGGGAATATCGCTCAGAGTACAATGGGGAATAGAACAACTGGATGAATCCGCCGACTAGAGGTTGTCGAAAACAGTCGACGAGATCTATTCAGCAAATAGGATGCTAACTTCCTCCTAATTGCTTCTGGGCGTGGCTTTGGTTATGGCTTGTAACTCGATCCCCTCCCTGAACGGTGTCCTTGTATATATAGCAGAGATTGTCTTCCTCTCCAAGTAGAACTCAGGGAGAAGAACAAAATACGGGCCTAAGGAAACCTTATCTTTTCTGACTAGGATTGTGACACCTTCTATTCTGGGAAGATAATTTTCCTCTTTATTAGCCGTATCTCCTTAATTAGAGGATACCTTCTCGTATACTATTGGGTATATGGTATTGTCGTATTTCATTAACCTGTGTATAGGAGGTATGTCTTATCCTTGACACAAACAATGGGAAAATGACACTAGTAGCAGTAGTAGATTAATATTCACTATGGCCACTGCCCAGCCAGGAAGGCACATCCGAGATAGGATTGAAGCAAAGGAGGCACCTCAAGAAATTTTGAGGCGGGGAGAAGAGAGAGAGGAGCACCGGAATGGGGGAAGGAGTGTTGGCTGCGACAGTTGACAAAGCGCAAGGATGGGCTAAGGAGTGAGGAGTGGATTAGGATAAGGCATGAATAGAATGGGTACTCTGGATACCCGATGCAAAAACCAAACAAATCGAACAAAGAATTGGCCCTTGCAAACCTACGACCAGGGTAGGGAACGTTGACCAATACTTCGGGTTTTTTTTGGTTTGTCTTGGTTATTTTTGGTTTGATTTCCGATCTTGGTTTTTTTGACCCCTAGATATTGGACGTCAATTGCCACAAAACTATTTTGTATAGGTTTTGTTGAGGTTCTAGAAGCTACATCACGTAGTATAAGCTAGGCGATGTTGTCAAGTCATGTGGGCCATACCCTTCTCCTGTATTATAAGCTAGGCAATGTTGACATGTCATGTCAGCCATACCCTTCTCCCACGGAAGTGTTACTTCTTTTGTGGATCCCACCAACAACTAAAGCCTATAAGGTTCAATTCTACCTATATCATCGACCTCTTGTTTTTCTTCCACATCTCTTAGCACTTCTTCCACCTAAAGAAACCAAAGAAGCATAGATTTGAGTTAGTTGGCACCATGGACGAGTTAGGGATCATCGAGGAAGGTGTCAACTAGAGGACCTGCCTTGGCCAGGATATTCGCGATAGAGTAACACATGATATGTAAGTGCCCCTAGTCTCTCTCCTCTCTCTCTCTCTCTTCCCTTGTTCTTACTTTTTTGCCATGAGAAATTGATTACATAGTTTTTAATTGATGATAGTTAATTAAGATTGGAAACCATCATCCATGCTATACTTGGTAATGAACTAATTGAATCATCATATCGGTAGTCAGATCCAATCTAACATTTTCTAGATCTAAGTAACAGTAAGGTCTGTTTGCTAGACCTCCAAATTTGATATGGAGCTGGAGTTGTGGATCCGAAAAAATATAGCACCACCCTTTCTATGTATTTGTGAAGCTGATCCACACACTTCACTTTTAAAAAAACTGAGGATCTAGTAGTGTTTGGTTCGGTTCCAGCTCTAACCGACAAGGATCTAGCCTTGCCACAAGCCCAGATCGCCTAAAAATCATTGTTGACCTTGCAAAAAGATGTTGGTTAGATTCAAACCTTTGTATTTTGATCGTACTCAAGTATAAAAGGTAAGTTGTTTCATATTTAGAAAATGACCCCAATTAATGATTCATCGCCAAAAGAAAATGAACTAAGGTTGCATGTCAATAGTTCCCTACTAAATTCTATGGCCAGTTCCTTGCATGGGTCAAATTTTTGGGCTAGCTTATTTAGTTAGGTGTTAAAACTCTTAAGATGATTCATGTTCCCACAATGAGGGAAGAGGAAGAACAGGGGGAGGAGAACTGGAGAAGTCGTACGGTGTTGGCTCTGCTGTTGTGTAATTGTGTCCACCTTACGCAACCAAAAATATATGAGATGATGCAGCTACTCCAGAAAATAGGGAGAAAGATAACACTTATAGGTTTAGGTGGTTTTTTTTTGTTGGATGTAAGTGGTGAAACTCAGAAGAAAGATGGTCCCATGTTCACACATCCTTCTTGTTTTGTTTGTAGCATCTATAATTCCTCGTTATTATTGGTTATGGATGTTCTCCTCCAAACTCTTAGCATGCATGATGGCACAAATTTGCAAAAAGATGACACTTCTGGTTGGACAAATGATATTTCAGTATTTATGAGAATGTATCTACAATTCCAAACATGTTACTTTAGCAAAGGTGCATTTCTCAAACAGTGAACATATAGCTTGCATGTATTTCTTGCATGAAGGCATGCTACCCCAAATCCTCAATTGCCTGGCTTGTTATTTTTTGTTATATTAGAACCATATTTTGGATTATTTCGGTTGGAAGTACCATAGTGAAATATTAAATATCTCATATTAATATTGTCGAAACTTGGTTTCGGCAATATGATTTCTGGGGTCGCAGTCAAGATCGCCAAGCACAATGGGTTAGGAGAAGAAGAAGGTTTAGACAGGTTCAGACCCTCTCGTGAGGTAATACCCTACTCCTGTTTCGGTGGATTCGATCCGCCGAGTGTCTTTAATGATCTCGTGATCTAAAGATGAAGGCTAAAAGTTGATCTCCTATCGGAATCTCTGATCTAGAATCTGATATCCCTCAAGGGACGCCCCTTACCCCCCTTATATAGTCTTGGGAGGAGGGCTTACAGATCGGAAACCCTATCTTACTCTAAGTTGGTTTCCTCAATCTTACCAAACCGTGACTATAGGCCGATTGCCTTATCTCTATCGGCAATCGTAACACCCAAGTCATGTTCGGCTTACAGATATGGCAGGCGCAATCCATCCCTACCTCCAGTCGGATAAGCTTGCCTTGTAGATACCCGATTGCCACAATCTCCACAAATATTTGGCATTATGTTTGCAGATTGTTCAGTCTGCAAATGAAATTACAAACAACTACTAATACAACATTGATTGATCTTCAAAAAGTTGCTGCCAGAATAGAGGAGAGAATCTACAAAATAGCTATCGACTTTGTACGGTGGTTTGTTTTTAATAGTGTTTTTATGCAATCTAATTTTCTTAGGTATTATTTTTTTTATGTATCTTAATGCATGTAATAGTGTTAATGTTAACCTTAATACTAACACTTCTGCTCATCTGATGGTTATTGCAAAGTCTCAAAGCTCCAGAACGAGTACAACTTATTGCTGAGAAGTCTAGAACTACTTAGAGCTATAACAATTGTGTGAGACCGTTAGGATGGCCATCTTACTTGAGAACATATATGATTGCAAGATGTTTTATGCAAATTTTGACAAACTTATTTAAAACTAGTAACATACCCATGCTAACACTACAGTAATAAAATCGATCATTCCTTTTTAAATCCAAGGATGTGAAGGGTTACGCGGAGGCTACGCTAGCCGAAAACAAAAACTTTTAACCGCGCAAACTAGGAACACTTGCAAGTAAGGGCCGATAGATTGTTATCGATTGGAGTATGCAGCGAAAATAGCCAATCAGGGCAATCCGATCCGAAACAGTGTAGCCGATTCCCGCAAGCCGACAGCCGATTCCTTGGGACAGCCGATTCACCAATCAGCCGACTCGCCGATTCGCCGAGTCGTCTGACCGCGTTCTTGCGCCTCGCTCTGATGCGCTCGACCGCAGCCGATTCCTCCACAGCCGATCAACAGCGTGCAACGTAGCAACGCCTTTACCGGTATCCACACGTCCGGGAACAGAATGCCGAACACCCGTGTGCTAGCACGCGATGCAAGGCTAGAGTTTGGCTCGAAGGTGGTGAGGGTTTCCGTGGAGATTGATCTCGCCGACTTCTCAAGCCGCGTGTGATCAAATTGATTTCGACGCAATCAATTGACGTATTGCAGCTCTCCACCCCTCACCCCTTTATATAGAGTTGGCCGACTGGGACTAGTGGCCGATCAGGACTCTATTTTGAATCGGATCTCATCCGTGTCTCATAGAGTTGGCCGCCCATACGTGGTAAGCCCATAGGACTTTATCCGATCGGATCCCTATCCGATCGAGCCGTATCCGAGTCCAACTCGAATATCTATTCTATCCCCTTAAGCGTGCGACCCTGTAGGTTCAGGTATACTTGGTTTCGGCTATAGTCTAACTTAGCCGATCGTCGGCTCGAGTCTAACTCAGCCGACCTGCCAATAGCGGCGCCTAGCAGCACATATTGACACCATAGTATATAAGAATACAATATCGGCTCTGAACTTGTAATGTGTACACAAATCCCTTTGCCTCACGATAGCAATTAAGCTATAGGCAAGATGTGTGTCATCTCTTCAATAGCTTAACCATTCACTCGAACCGTATTGGATTATCTGTCTGTTGATTGACTCCTCAATCAACTTAGCATGGCCATGCATTTCCATAATCCATTACCTCGAGGGCCCTAGAGATATCTCTCCAAAGGAGGGGCAAATTCCATCTTGATCACTCACATCCCACTCTATGTTTCATAACAAACCCGAAAACTACCTTTATAACTACCCAGTTACGGAATAGCGTTTGGTAGTCCCAAAGTAGGCTTCTACACATGTTGGAATCCATGGTGATCTCAGGTCTAAGGACTTTGTACCAACACTACCTGAGACCAACTAATGGCACATTAATTCCTGTAGTGTCTCATGGTGGGTCTATCCAACAATGTGTTCTCTAACACATATGTCCATGTTTATTGACTTGGTATCTCCATACCCATGATCTATGAGACATGATCATCAATCAATAAACATGCCGATCTTTAGAATCATATTAGTTCCAATAATATGATATATGATCAGGGATCATTTAGAAATAGATTCATATATATCGAGTCTCATAAATAAGTCATGTACTTATTGATCAATACAAGATGTCTATTTCATGAAACTGAATAACACTTTATTCATAAATACATAAACATTGACCATGATATCCAACATCTCCATGTTGCCTCTAGGGCATATCACTAACAGGATGCATGCAAGCCAGAAAAAAGAAGCAAATCTCGGATAACCTGCATGCATGCAAGTGCATGCAAAGCCAGAAAAAAAGAAGCAAATCTCGGACAACTTCTCGCAATTAAATCCATACATGCATGTATATAATAAAAATAGGAAATAATATGAAACAAAAAAAGTAGGCTCTGATTTTCATCCGTTGGATTACGAGTGAGTAAGAGAAAGAGGTTAAATTTAAAGTGTTGTTAAGATGTATTATAAGTGATAGAAATGTTTAATTACTCTTCCTTTATTGTTGCGCAGAAAACACCAAGACTGAGGTTATATTTAATTAAAGTGTCCATTCATATGCAATTCCAAATATTTATGTTCCCCTTTCGATTCAATTTTTTTATATAGTGGATAGAAATCATCCCTTTCCGATTTATGGGCTTATATATGTGTATCTCTAGATAAATTCTATAATATATTAATTTTATCCTCATGTAGTAAGTACTTTGTTTCGGTTCACCATTCAATAATATATGCACTTTTTGTTGGCTTGCCAGATTGTGGACATGCTATCTTTGTATGCTTTCTCTGGTATTCATGAAGTTATGGTTCAATATATATAGGATGTTATGTTTTAATAAAAGTTCTCATATTTTTTTCTTTCTCACACTACTTAAGGTGATTATCTACGAAGGATTAGTTTGATGAAAGGTGATTTGGATGATTCATATCCTGTGCTGTTGAACAATTTACTGCATATTCGTCAGCAAGCTTCAACCCCTTCATTTGTCTTGCTCCATCAAAAGAATAAGCAGGGCCAAATTGTCCAGGCAGAAGGAAATGGTCAGGGGACATCATATAGTAGTAAGTTCTAAAAATTCGAACACCAGTGTGTTCTCTTTTTGTATGGTGTCTACATGATGAATGATAGCTTGCTTACCATACAACATATATTAAGCATATGTGAATTTCCTCCATAGTCTACACATGATTCTAATCTTATGGACTGGTTTATACATCAAAAATATATGCAAATAAAATTTGCAAATCCAAAACCCGATCGCCCTGTTTGAGTTAAAGAATTTTTCTTGTTTTTCTCCTTTAGACATTGGTAATTTTGGTGCAAAACCATGAAAATCTGTTATTCTTATGAAACACATGATTGATGTGTGAGCCTCACATCCTTACTATTTTTTTAATCAAAAACTCAAGGCTACTCTAGGGCAATTAATGTTTTATCATTTATGTAAAGGGCATTTAAGATAGCAATATCTCTGTGAAGCTAGACTTAAGCATGCATAAAAATTGTAAATTTGTTGCGAGTTATTTGTGTAGTTCTCCAAGATCAAGTACCTACACTAAGAAGCATGTACTGAATGAATGTCAAAACTTGTTCTCTACTGAATTAAGGTAACTCGGTATCCACTTCTACACTGCAGGCCACAAGGAACCCTGTGAAAAAGATAGGATCAGCGAAATCCCTAATGATCTGATCCACCACATAATGTCCTTCTTGTCGATGAAGGAGGCGGTGTGCATCAGTGTCCTATCCCACTGGTGGGTCAACAAGTGGACTTGCTTGCAATCGATCAAGCTTGATATAAATTGGTTTCGCCTGGATAGGGAAAAATTCAGTAGTTCCGTTGACAAATTATTGCTAAGCCGCAACAATCTTGATGCTCCTATGGATACTTTCCAGCTAGATTCTTTTGCATTAGATCAGGCCAGTTCTTGGATCAACCATGCTATCAAGCACAATGCTAAAGTAGTTAAATTTTCTGAGTATGAAGTTGGGAACCTTTCTACTTGGATCCAGAACTTGTGGAGTTCAGTTCACGGTATCTAAAACTGCTCTAAATGAGACGGTATTTGATCCTCTCAACAACGCATGCCCAGCTTTGGAAAATCTGGTACTAAAAGAGTGTTTAATGGAGGTGCAACAAATTTCTTCAAGTTCGCTGCAAAATTTGGATTTGATTGGTTGCTCTCTTCTCAAGAATGTTACCATCTGCACTCCAAGTTTGGTCTCATTGCGCATCAAGGGACAACAGACAGGCAGTTCTTCATTTACAAACTCTTACCTGACATTCGCATCAATCACTCTCATTGATGCTTCAAATGTCACAAGCGAGAGTTGACCGCTACTGATAGACAGGTATCACTGATCCCTTCTTGCAAACATTCTACTACTTTCATGACCATCATACATTTTTATGTGACCATACTTATGTGCATGAATTTGCCATCTTATTTAGAAATTAATATAGTGCATATTTATTTCATAGCAAGGAAAGCATGAAACATTCATTTTGGATGATATGTATATACCACTTTGCCTTCTAAGAAAATGTATATGCCACTTTTCCTTTTCAAAAAAAATGTATATACCACTTTTCCTTTTCAAAAATGTATATCCACTTTTAACCTTGACACATATTTGTGCAGTGCTATATATAATAACTTGAACCGAGGAGGAGAATTAATCTCTTAAGCAT
This sequence comes from Oryza australiensis, assembly GCA_019925245.2. NCBI lineage: Eukaryota > Viridiplantae > Streptophyta > Magnoliopsida > Poales > Poaceae > Oryza > Oryza australiensis. The sequence goes on from JAIFGZ020000436.1 coordinate 5,348,113, forward strand.
CACCTTTTCGCCACAATTTTTAGTATTTGTAGCAAACATGTAATTTTTTTGTTTTGCACTTATGAAGTTTACATTCGTGGAACAACATGGGAGCGGGCCGATGTTCAGGAATCTCAGAACCTTGCGCCTGGGTGCATGGTGCATTGCCGATAATTTCTTGCCTCTACAACAATACTGACCTGTTCAAGCACTGACCTGTTCTGAGGAAGGTGTTTCTGAAGCTTAGTCTGGTCAGTACCATCGATTACATCATCCTTGTGTTATCATCTCTGGAAACCTGAAATCCTAATAATATTGTGAACCTTTTCAACTTTAGGTGGATTGACGGTTCGAACTCACAACCGACCAATTGATGGCGTTGGTTGAAATTGATCGTAGAGGTTCCATCAGTGTTGACTTCTACTAGAACTAAAGGTTGAGGGCACTTATGCAGTACCGTGCAATGCTGAATGAAACTGCTGCGAAGTGTTGCAAGCTGTGTCTGCTGGTTGGAAATGTTTGAGACCCAAATAATTAAGTTTTCTTGTATTTTAATTGGAGTGGATCAAACTTGTTGTCACTATATGCGTCAGTCTGGAGTGTGGATGTTGTTTTTCTTGTTGTGGAGTCCTGGTACTCGTACTGTGTGTGGTTGACCATTATATGGATGAAGCAGTGAGTCGTTAAGGACCACATATCATGCGTTCCCCTATCTTATTTTGCTCCTTTTATAATTCACCAGTTTGATTTCCTGCCTGTTTAGTGTGTTCAGGACATGTCATAATTCTGCTTGGTTTTTAGCTTGCTGCATTAAACATGTTCCATAAACAATGATCCTATTTCACAATTCATAGTCTGGAACTTTTATTTCTTGTAATTTTTTGTTACTGCTGGCCCATTGACAGCTCACATTATCAACTTGGCATTTTCTTAAGATAAAGAAAGCTTTATTTAACTTAGTCAATTACATTAAAGTGATACAATCATACTAAGAATACTTGGTCTTTACATAACTAAGATGCAGACAACCAAACACTCACACACACTCTCAAGTATCAACTTGGCATAAATAACACTTTAAGGTCTCATTTGGATGTGTAAATATTAGAGACCATTCCTCTTGATTGGTATATCCACCATTGCAAAGAGATTGGCCCTAATCCTGGTTGAGGGTTCCTAATTAATGGGAAAAGATTTTCTAATAGATAGGACCTGTGCTGAGTAGTGACTAGTTTGCATTCCTTTTGGATGAAAACGGTTCAGAATGTTTCTGGTTTCCGAACGTGTTTTAGAAAACGGAAAGTGTCGGCCAGAATTTTTTTCAAAAATTCCAGAATCGAAAACGAATTCAGAATTTTTTTTCTCAAAAACAAAAACAAAAATAAATATGGTAAGACTACTATCCATTGGAAACTTTCTAGAATAAATTCGGATTTTTTTCTCAGAATCGAAAACAAATTACTCTTCATATATAGCTGGTTAGCTTCAACCTTCTCTACTCTAGATGTTCAGATTTGTACCTCGTATTGAGGTGGTTAGTTGAATGTAGGTATTTTTTTCTAGTTTGGTGCTTTAGTTATGTTTTCTTTTGCCTAATTACTATTTTTTATTCGACCATGCCATATTACTTACAGTTATAGATGAATATAGTTCTTACTTTTTATAGTTATCATGGAAGTGAAATGTACAACTATTTGTATTATTATTAATTGATAAAAAATAGACAAGTTGATTTATTGTTTTAGAAAAAATAAGTTACATCTCTTTGTTGATTTGAGAAGCTTAGTTAGAGTTGTTTTTATATTCCGATAAATATTCATTACCTTATTCACTATGATCCGCATTTGCTCCCTTTTCGTATTTGATAATTTCGATTATCATATCTAGGATTTCCTATTTTGATTCTGATTTCTAAAAAAATGAAAACAGAAATGGAAAAATTGGTTTCCGTCTGTTTCCGAGCCTTTATCATCCTTACCCCCAGGATATTTTTTTCCGATTATATAGAAGATGTGCACACATACACCATTACATACATAGATGCACCGGAGGGTGCACCCATTAGAACACTTCAAACATAATCTATCCTTAGAAAGGAACTTTCGCAAAAAGTTTAATGTTTCTTGCATCAAAGTTGGGCAACTTAGACCCACGTCTCATGCAGCCCACGCTCGCTGATCAGCCGCTCCGATGTGTCTCTTTTGGTCGAATTCTTGTTCTTTGGTTGTTGAGCTGTGGCTCTTGGTTGATTTCCTCTTTGCGCGTGGCGCACTAGCAGAAGTTTCGGTTTTGGGTTGTCAATGTCATGGGTCACAGTGTCCATTATAGAACCCCATTTGAGGTAGGGGTGGTAATGGGTCGTGTCAGGTTAAGACGAAGTAAGATCATGCCTAATCCAACATTAAAACTCCTCGTCTGCCCATGCACAATACTTAAATCCAACGTAAAATAGAACTCATGTCCATGCCCATTGGGTACTGGGTATCCACTGAGTACCGTGTTTTTTTAATAACATGATATAATATATCTATTGATAGGTATAAACCATCACAATTAGACATCTACTGTTAGCTAGCAAGTATAAAACCAAACAATCAATAGTACAAGTTACAGCAATTCGTAAAGTATTAAGTGCACAACAGAATCCATAATTCCACAATTATAAATTATTTTATCACCAAATAAAAAAATAAATGACTAAGTCATTAGTAGCCTATGGCTTTGGTACACTTACACTTTCATGTTTTAGTAGTGTTGACACACAACCATCCAAAAATCACATACGAATAAACTAGAACAAACCTTTCAACTTCAAGTGGATCGGCGATTCGAACTCATGACCGATAAATTGATGGCGTTGGTCAAAATTAGTCATGAAGGTTCCATCAGTATTGACTTCTACTATAACTGAAGGCTGAGGGGCTTCTGCAATATAGTGTGCAATGCTGAATGAAACTGCTGCAAAGTGTTGCAAATTGTGTCTGCTGGTTGGAAACGTTTCAGACCCAAATAATTAAGTTTTCTTGTGTTTTAATTGGAGTGGATCAAACTTGTTTGTAACTATAGGTGTCAGTCTGGAGTGTGGATGTTGTTTCTAATTGTGGAGTCCTGGTTACCTGTGTTGTGTGTGGTTGACCATATAGATGAATGAGTAACGAAACCAGAATCTTCCAAAGCATAAGGCTCAATTAATTTAAACCACATAATTTTGCCTTTATCTTTTAGTTTTTAAAATTTTATAATGTAATCTCAATGGATATTTAGGCACAAGAGTAGGGCTGCAACCCTAACTGCCCTACTCCTGTTTTTGCCCCTGGATGAATCAGTGAGTCATTAAGAACCTCATATCCTGCGTTCCTTTTATCTTATTTTACTTATTTCATAATTCACCAGTTTGATTCCTGCCTGCCTGCTTATTGTGTTATGGTCCTGATTCTGCTTGGTTTTTAGCTTGTTGCATCAAACATTTTCATGCACAATGATCCTATTTCACAGTCTGGAATTGTACTTATGGTACTGTTAGTTAGTGCTGGTCAGTTGACATCGCATATATTATCGCGACATTTTAAGGTCTTGTTTGGGCATGTGAGGATTAAAATCGATTCCTTTTGAATTGGTATATCCACCGTATCAAAGAGATTGGGTCTAATTGTGGAGGTTATGACAATCGGGTATCCACATAGTAAGTTTATCCGATTGGAGGTAGGGATAGATTGCGCCTACCAAATATGTAAACCAAATATGACTTGGGTGTTACGTTGCCGATTGAGATAAGGCAACGGCCTATAGTCACGGTTTGGTAAGATTGAGTAAACCGACTTAGAGTAAGATAGGGTTTCCGATCTGTAAGCTCACCTCCCAAGACTATATAAGGGGGGTGAGGGGCCCTTGAGGGATATGAGATGCTTTACGAGCTATTAGCTTTCAGCTTTAGATCTTGAGATCAATATACACTCGGCGAATCGAATCCCCGAAACAGGAGTAGGGTATTACCTCACGAGAGGGCTGAACCTGTCTAAATCCTTGTTTTTCACCTAACCCATTGTGCTTGGCGATCTTGACTGCACCCCCAATTTTCTATTGCCGAAACCAAGTTTCGACAGTTGGCGCGCCAGGTAGGGGACCACGCGTCAAGACTTCTTCGACAATCTCGCCGACAAGCGCGATGGGATCTTCTTCAAGCTTCGGCGACTTCGCTGCTAATGACTTCAACAAGCTCTCCTCCTACGACTCGGATTCGAACCAGTCGGGAGGAGAAACCCACTCGGCGCCGTTCGGGCTCCTGAACAACGCCAAGATCTACGCGGAATCTTGGAGTCCAAGATGCAGTTCATCCACTCCGACGAAAGTACTCACTCGGTACCGTTCGGACTACCGAACGCCGTCGAGATCTGCAGCGAACTGCTCATCTCCCCGACGGAGCCAATCCACTCTGAAGAAGACCTCTCGGCACCGTTTGGATTACCAAACACCGCTGAGATCTACTGCAAACTCCTCTCCTCCGAATCAAGATTGATCCACTCGGGGGCACCCATGTCCTCAAGCTCCGACTCGGACTGGAACGATCCAGATTCGAACTACCCGGGCTCAAGGGAGATCGCCGTCATCCTCCAACCCTTCGGCTCGTGCTCATCCTCGGAGCTCAACGAATATCTCAGCTCAACGACCTCTATGACATCCCCTCGGACGAAGCCGACGACTCCGACTGCAACAAGGACTACGAGCCGAAGTGCTTTGATGTCCTCATGGCTGAGGTGACCGAGACCGACTCAGCCATGGCCCGCAGGCTCGCGGAAGAAGAACGAGCCAGGATCGAACAAGAGCGCAAGCTGGCCGAAGAGGAAAAGAAGCGCAAAGAGGAAGCAAGATCTAAGGGCAGCCGGACGATCTGCTCAGGAGGCCATACTTCAAACGCGGGTCCGCAACACCAACATCTTTCAGACCTCACAGCAGAACGTTGTTGCTGCCCTCACGCTCCTGGACACCGTCATCGAGACAGTGCCCCCCGACGTGACTCCAATCTTGGACAAAATCAAGACTATCGTCGCGGCTACGGCCAACGGTCATCCCTCCACCTCAGCACGAAGACCGACTGAGTCCGTAGCTGAAACGCCCGACAGAAGCCGGCTCCCACCGCTAAGGTCAAAGGATTACAAGAGGCCGGAGCCAGACCGGTCGACAACCAGGCCAAGAGGCCCACGCCCCGAGTCCACACACAAGCCTCAGGAGCAAACAGCCGACTCCCGCGAGAAGCAGCATGGACGCCCACCCGTCCACCACCGCGTCCGCCGCAACCACAGCTCTAGTTACCGAAGAAGCATGCCGAGGACCCCGCCGAGTGATCTGCGGGAGGTCCTCGACCGTCGCTACCAAGAACGAGACGAATGCACCCGGGAAGATCGAAGGGGATCACCCGATAGTAACGACGATGGAGTACCAGCTTTCACTCGGGAGCTTCGCCGAGTGCATTGGCCGAACGGGTTCAAGCCGACTAGAATCAAGAAGTACGACGGCAAGACCGACCCCGAGTCGTGGCTGACCGTGTACACTCTCGCCATCCGTGCGGCAGGAGGCGACAACAAGGCCATGGCCAATTACCTGCCCGTGGCCCTCGCCAACTCAGCCAGGAACTGGCTCACGAGCCTGCCAAGAGGCCCTATCGCCTCGTGGAGCGAACTAAGGGACCACTTCATCGCCAACTTCCAGGGCACCTTCGAGAGGCCTGGGACCCACTTCGACCTGTACAACGTCATCCAGAAGCCGGACGAACCTCTAAAGGACTACATCCAGCGCTTCTCCGAAAAGCGCAATAAAATCCCCAACATCACCGACGACATCATCATCGCCGCCTTTCAGAAGGGAGTCCGTGATGAGCTGTTGATCGGGAAGTTTGGGCGCAAGCCACCGAAGACGATGAAGCAGATATTTGAGACGGCAAACTCTTACGCCAAATCCAATGATGCCATCAAAGCGGCGCGCCAAGACCGGCCCGACAGGAGGGATGACAAGCAGGCAGGAGGAAGCCGGAATCCTAAGAAGGACAATGGCAACAACAACCAGGGCCAAAAGGACCGCAAGCGCCGATCCGAAGATCTAGTTGCCGCAACTTCCAACTCCCAACGCCGCCCCCGAGTCGCGGCCTACGACGCCATCATGAACGCTCAGTGCACGCATCATCCCAATCACAAGCACGCGGCTAAGGACTGTTTTATTTATAAACAGTTCGCCGAGCAATATGCGGCATAGCTCAACAAGAAGCCGGCTGAGGAAGCCGGCCCATCGGGTGCCAAGAAGAACAACGCGGCTGAGAACACCGAGCCTTTTCAAGACCCCGTGGGCGAGCTGAATCACATCTTCGGGGGGCCGCTAGCCTATGAATCCAAGAGAAAACTGAGCTAACCGACCGAGAGGTCAACGCGGCGCAACCCGAGGTCCCACAGTACCTACGATGGTCGGAGGTGGCCGTCACTTTTGACCGCTCGGATCATCCCGACCGAGTGGTTCACCCGGGACGCTATCCACTCGTCTTGGACCCGGTGATCCACAACATCAAGCTTAAGCGCGTCCTCATCGATGGGGCAGTGCCCTCAACATTCTGTTCGCCAAGACCTTGGACGAGATGCAGATCCCGAGGGCCGAACTGAAGGCAAGCTTAGCCCCCTTCCATGGAGTTATTCCGGGGCTGTCATCCACACCACTCGGGCACATCGCCCTTCCAGTCACCTTCGGGGTTCGAGAGAATTTCTGGACGGAGAACGTTACTTTCGAGGTGGCCGACTTCGAAACGGCCTACCACATCATCATCGGAAGGCCTGCACTCGCCAAGTTCATGGCGATACCCCATTACACCTACCTCTGCATGAAGATGCCGGGTCCCAACGGCGTCATCACTCTTCGTAGTGACGTGAAGCAAGCCTTCACCTGCGACAAGGAGAGCTGCGACATGGCCCAATCTCGCGAGAGATCACGTGGCCAGAAAGAAATTCGATTGGCCGCATCGACTTCGGCAGAAGGTGAAATCCCCGCGAAGAAGATAGCCAAATCAGGAACCGGCGACGCCAAGACCAAGAAGATCTCCCTTGATCCATCGGACTCCTCGAAAACTGCTGTAATCGGCGCTGAACTAGATCCTAAATAAGAAAGCGCGCTCGTCACCTTCCTCGATATGCTTGGAATTCCTAGGGAGGTGATCGAGCACTCTTTACACGTCAAAGATGACGCAAAACCAATCAAACAATGATTACGCAGGTTCGCGCAGGATCGAAAAGATGCCATCAAAGAACTCACAAAGCTCTTAGCCGCTGGCTTCATCAAGGAAGTTCTGCACCCCGACTGGTTGGCCAACCCGGTTCTGGTCCGTAAAAAGACGGGGCAATGGCGCATGTGCGTCGACTACACCGATCTCAACAAAGCCTGCCCCAAAGATCCATTCGGGCTGCCTCGCATCGACCAAGTCGTAGATTCAACAGCCGGCTGCCAACTCCTGAGTTTTTTGGACTATTACTCGGGCTATCACCAAATCAGCTTGAAAGAATCCGACTGCCTGAAGACATCATTCATCACGTCGTTTGGAGCCTACTGCTACATCACAATGCCCTTCGGCCTGAAGAACGCCGGGGCAACATACCAACGCATGATCCAGAGGTGTTTTCAAACGCAGATTGGGAAGAACGTGGAAGCTTATGTCGACGATGTCGTCATCAAGACCAAGCAGAAAGAAGACCTGATTGCTGACCTGGAAGAAACCTTCGCAAATATTCGGGCCTTTAGAATGAAGTTAAACCCGGAGAAGTGCACTTTCGGCGTTCCATCAGGCAAACTGCTCGGCTTCATGGTGTCACATCACGGCATTGAAGCCAATCCAGAAAAGATCAACGCTATCTTGAACATGAAGCCCCCGAGTAACCAGAAGGATGTCCAGAAGCTCACTTGCTGCATGGCAGCGCTAAGCCGATTCATCTCTCGACTCGGCGAACGAGGCATGCCCTTCTTCAGGCTGTTGAAGAAAACGGACGATTTCCAATGGACCACAGAAGCCCACAAGGCCTTTGAAGATTTTAAAGAATTCCTCACGACGCCGCCCGTCCTTGCCTCACCTCGCCCAGAGCCCCCGCTCGACGTTTCAGCCACTCTCCAAGTGGTTAGTACGATCCTCGTGGTCGAGCGCGAAGAAGAAGGGCGGGTCTAGAAGATTCAGAGGCCGATCTACTTCGTTAGCGAAGTGCTGGCAGGAGCCAAAATTCGCTACCCTCATGTACAAAAATTGCTATATGGTGTTCTGATAACCGCAAGGAAATTGGCACACTATTTTCAGGGTCACTCGGTCACCGTCGTCACTTCCTTTTCACTCGGCGATGTCATCCACAACCGGGAGGCAACTGGGCGCATCGCAAAGTGGGCCCTGGAGCTGATGCCGTTAGACTTAACTTTTAAGGCTAGGACGTCTGTAAAGTCACAAGCCCTGGCGGACTTCTTGGCCGAGTGGACCGAACAGCAAGAAGACGTACCTCGGGAAGACCTCCAATATTGGACCATGCACTTTGACGGATCCAAAAGGATCACTGGCTTGGGAGTAGGAGTTGTGCTGATCTCCCCGACTGGGGAAAGGCTACGATATGTCCTCCACCTCCACTTCTCCGCCTCACATAACGTCGTCGAGTATGAAGCCTTGCTACATGGACTGCGGCTCGCAGTTTCACTCGGGATACGTCGGCTCGTCGTGAAAGGGGATTCCCAGCTGGTCGTCAACCAAGTAATGAAAGACTGGTCCTGTCTAAACGACACCATGGAGGCCTACCGACAGGAGGTCCGCAAACTTGAAGACAAGTTTGACGGACTCGAGCTATCACACGTCCTAAGACACAACAACGAAGCAGCTGACGAGTTGGCGCAGTTCGGGTCCAAGCGAGAATCCGCCCCAACAGACGTTTTTGTCGAGCACCTTTATGAGCCAACTGTTGCGACAAAACCAACTCCCAACGAACAAGCTGCAACGAAGTCACCATGATTGACGCCGACTGGAGGACACCACCCATCAAATTTTTAACACAGCAAGAGCTGCCGGAAGACCGGGATGAGACAGAACGTGTCCGACGTCGTTGCCAAGCTTACGTCATGGTTGACTCCGATTTATACAAGAGACTTCCCTCCGGAGTCCAGATGAGATGCATCACACCCGAGGAAGGACGACAGCTACTCCAGGACATCCACTCGGGCATATGCGGAAGCCACGCGGCAGCACGCACCTTGGTGGGCAAAGCCTACAGACAAGGTTTTTTTTGGCTTACCGCGGTCTCCGACGCGGACAAAGTGGTACGAACCTATGAAGGCTGCCAATTTTTCACCCGACAGAGCCATGTCCCAGCCCAAGAGCTACAAACAATTCCATTATCCTGGCCGTCTGCGGTATGGGGCTTAGACATTGTCGGCCCTTTCAAGAAGGCTCCAGGAGGATTCACGCACCTATTCGTCGCAATCGACAAGTTCTCCAAGTGGATCGAAGCCAAGCCGGTCGCCACAATTACTGCTAACAAGGCGCGGGATTTCATCCTCAACATCGTGCACCGTTTCGGCGTCCCAAACAGAATCATAACCGACAACGGGACTCAATTCACTGGAGGCATCTTCAAAGAATTCTGCGAAGACTTCGGGATCAAAATCTGCTATGCGTCGGTTGCACACCCCAAAAGCAATGGACAAGTTGAGCGTGCCAACGGCATGGTCCTTCAAGGCATTAAGGCCTGCGTGTTTGATCGCTTAAGGCCTTATGCTGACAAGTGGGTGCAAGAGCTCCCCTCAGTTCTATGGTCTCTGCGGACCACGCCCAGTCGGGCCACCGGTCAAACTCCCTTATTTTTGGTCTATGGCGCAGAAGCCATGTTGCCAAACGAGATGGAGTATGAATCCCTCCGAGTCCGCAGCTTCAACGATGAACGCTACGACCCAGACCGAGTGGATGACCTTACCCGATTGGAAGAGGCCTGTGAGGCAGCCCTCATCCAGTCGGCAAAATATCTTCAAGGGCTCAGACGATACCATAGTTGCGACGTTCAAGCACGAGCCTTTATCGTTGGCGATTTGGTTCTACGCAAGATTCAAACCACCAAGGACCGTCACAAGTTATCCCCCTTATGGGAAGGACCGTACATAATTGCTGAGGTGACTCGGCCAGGTGCATATCGATTAAAGCGTGAAGACGGATCTATGGTGGAGAACTCTTGGAACATCGAGCATCTTCGACGATTCTATGCCTAAATTGACTTAAGTTTCATGTTTCTTCTCGACTGCCAACCTCAAGCAAGATGACTTCTTGAGTTAGCAGTCGGGGGTTGTACATATGTCAATAAAGCATGGTCTTTTTTTCGACAACATGTGTGTATTTGGTTTATCATTGTTTAATGTTCCTTGATTTGAGTTCAATGTTTAAGGACTGAGAATTTTTTGATGACCTTATCAGGCTTAGGTTTGGTGACAATCGAACGAAAATTACTTAAGAAATTTTACGTGAAAACTCGGATCACGGCATTAACATAAATAAGCCAAATATCTACAAAGTTTACATCAGAAAGTTGCATATAATGTTTACAAGACAAATCAAGGCCGGAAGTGGTTCACTACATCGGCGGCCACCTTTTTGGCCGATTCCTGTGCCTCACTAATCAAATCGAGGGCCTGTTCATCTGAAGTTCCCTTAGCGAAGCCCTCCCCGGCTGAATCGACATCCACTCGAGGGTAGAGTGACTTCGCTTGAGCAAGGGCGAAGCCTGCTCCCATGACAGCCGCCTCGGAAATGTTGGTTAAATACTGGTCAGGGGCTCGCCTAAGCTTGTCAAAGACTTCAACTGGGTCCAGTGAGTTGGTCCCGATTTCATGATGGAATAAAGACAGCAGGATCGGCGTTGCTGCGTTAGCTACATCTTCTCGGATCCTTCCAGCTTGTTTGACCCTCTCGAGTAAGACGTCATATTGAGCTTGGGTCTTGACTTTATAAGCTGCCAAAAGAACATGATCATGCAAAGCACTCGAAGACAACGCAGTACAACGAATATCGTTTGAAGGAGCTCACCTTCAAACTCGGTCTCCAGCTTGGCCTTGCTGAGGCTGACTGCCTCCAGCTGGATTTGGAGCGAGTGAACCTCCGATGAGTTTTCTACAACAAGAAGAGTTGTCAGCATTCAAAATTGACATAGAAGCCATAAAGAGATTGAGAGGATTAAACTTACTCCCGATTGAACCCCGGAGGTCGAGGTTTTCTTCCCGGAGTTCGGCTATTTCCCTCCTCAGGGCTGCCTCCCTCGATGCGGCCTCTTCTCGAGTGGTCTTCAATTTTCGCTGGATGTCCTCCAGGGAGTTTAGATGCGGGACCAACTTCTCGAGCGCGTCGGACTTGGCCATTGATCGGCAATACTCCTTCTGCACACAAGGTCTCAAGTTGGCCGACTGAAATGGAATAATGATGCAACAACAGAAAAGGATCAAGACTTACGTTGAGTAGCCGAGTCGCCTCATTCAGGCTGTTGACAAGGGCATCCCTTTCCTCGCTTTCCGATTGCTTATCCAAGATGATGCCCTGCCTTTTGCCTTCTGAATCTCGCCACTCAATCTTGATTGGGGGAACCCAGGTTTCAGAAGACTGTAACCTGGGGAACTCTTCCACTGTGGCTAGGTAGTTTAGGAGGAACAGGTGAAGATACGAGAAAGTTAAATTGAAGATTAAAGATGAAATGTTAATTCAAGACTTACCGGATTCGGTGGCTAAATCCTTAACTGGGGCAGCCCGGCTGGTCTTTTCCTTCTGACTTCCGACCGACTGGTCTTTAGTCGGGGCCTTTCGAGCTGCAGCCGGGGGTTTCTCCGCGGTCGACTGGTTTTCAGTCGGGGTGTCTCGGCTGGCGGTCGGGGGCTTCCTCCTCGGGATATTCTCGCTGGAAGGTGAGGGCTTTCCACCCGGAGCGCTCTTGCTCGGGAGAGGGCTCCGGGGTTTTGGTTCCGCGGGCTTGGATGCCTCGGATGTTGCGGCTGGCGTTGGCCCCTCACTCTGCCCTGCAGGGTCTATGTCTTGGGGCCTCCTGCAAAGAGAACGACAGGAGCAATCGGAATGAACACGAAGAAATTTTCGACGAAGAGTTCAAACTTCAGTTATAAGGCGTACCTGGATGACCGGCGGATCTTCGGCGCCGCCTTCGGTGACGTCCTTGGAGGAGTTGCTTTGGCTGGAGGGGCTGGGACGTCATCGTCCGAGTCATCAATGACGAGCCTCCTCTTGCTCGCCCGTTTGCTGACATCTTCACTCGGGGCCGCCCTTTTCCCGGCTGGATCACTCTGGATCTTCACGCCGCCAGCTGGTTTCTTGGTAGGTCGGGTCGGCACGTCATCGTGGAGTATTTTGTAGGGCTTCGAGATAATGGAGGTATTTTTCCTGCAAGAAAGTTTCTTACAACACTAAGAAGTGTGACATCAAGATTACAAGGCAATAAGAGAGTTCAGTCGGCTTACCGGAGGAGGAGGTCGATAGAGACTGAAGGGGAGGACTGGCAGCACGAGGTTGCGTTCGACCGCGATTCCAGTCGAGAAGACCTTGTACATCCGAATCTTTAGGATCTCAAAGCTGAGGGAGTTACGGTCTTCCCGATTGGGGTCTCTCTCGCCCTCGTACTCGAAGGCTGGCTTCGATCGCTCCTTAATCGGCGCCAGTCGGCTTCTGATAAAATGCCGAGTGATTTGCTCGCCGCGAAGACCTTTTTGCTTCATCTCCAAGATCTTCGCTAGCAACTTGTTGGCTTCTTCCCAGTCTTGGGCTACTGGCACAGTACTCCAGGTATGCTTAGGCACGGGGGGAAGGCCAACGAAGTTTGGCAGGCTGGGTTCAGGATTGCTAATATAGAACCAACCCGCATGCCAACCCTTGTTGGAAGACTTCAAAGGGAGAGAGAAATACTCCTTGCGGAGGGATCCGCGGAGTTGGAAGCCTACCCCACCAACGACGCAGGGCTGGTCCTTATTGGGATGCGGCTTAAGGTAAAACATGCGGCGGAAGAGCTGGAAGTGAGGGAGAATGCCAAGAAAGGCTTCACACACATGGATGAAAAGAACGATGTGGAGCATGGAGTTGGGGTTCAAATGATAGAGACGAAGACCATAATAATCAAGGAGCCCCCTAAAGAACTCGGAGCTGGAGAGGCTGAAGCCACAGTAAAAGAAAGAGGTGAAGACGACGAGCTCACCGGTGTTCGGGGTAGGAAACTCCTCACCCGCCGCCGGGCGCCAGCCCACGATCTCCTTGGGAGGAAGCACTCTGTGCTTCACCATCTCCTTGAGGGTGGACTCTCACATCCAAAGTGGCCCACTGCTCAAAAGGGATTTTCCTATCGTCCGCCATGAGTGTGGTTTGGATGGGGAGCAGATATGGCTCGAATGATGGGGATTTGAGATGGGGGTCTGGAAAGATGGATGCGGAGGCTAGCTGAGAGCAAAGCGTAGGCTTCTGGATCAGTGGATTGGGCGCGCGCAAGGGCTTAGGGTTCTCCGCTGCGCGCTGATGAACAGTGTTGCGATTGGGGAATTTCTATTGGGAAGACGAAGTGGCGGGGATGACCTCGAGGCTTTGTAAAGAGATTTGAGGGTTGCGCTAGGTTTTCTCGTGATTGGGCCGAGCCAATGAGAGACCTGTGGCCCAGCTAAGGTGTGGCCCGACGCGTGTCCTTAGGGACTTAAGTGGATGAACTTAAGCAGATTTGCTTTGGCAATATGCACGTGTCTGAGTGCCCTGTACCTTTGGAAATCCTTTCATACCGCGGTTTGCTTGACTTTCTGAGAAGCTAGCATGATGCAATTTGAAAGGTAACAAACAGTTAAGCTTTTTATGACTGCCTTGATGACAGGGGCTGTTTGGTTTTTTAGCATTTGGTTAGATGATTATATCAATGCTATTTTTCCACCTTGGTGAAGATCTTTTTAGATTAAGACCAATATTATGGCAGGAGCTATTTAATAATTTGGTCATATTTTTCAGACGACTGAAAAACTCGTTTATCCATGAGGGATGATTAAAATATTTGATCCGAGATGACTCGGGTAGCTTCACTCGGATAGGCGTGAGCTTACCGGATGCTTTTTCACCCACGAGGGTTGATTGAGTTATTTGTTTTGAGATGACTCGGGCAAATTCACTCAGACGAGCGTGAGCTTGCCGAGTGATGAGATTTTTTATGATTGCTTTAGCATAAGCTACGCATTTATATGAGTATGATTCTTTATAGTTCTTGACTATGTGCTTAGTCATACAGTCGGGGGCTACACCTAATTAGGTACATCATGAGATGCACCTAGATATTTATTTTTGAGAATTTTTTGGATATTTTTCAGCCCTTCACAGTCTTTGGAGCCACTCGGGAGAATCAGGCAGAGATGATGGGATCGCTCGGTGCTGGAAGCACTCGGCCAAAGAGTTGTTTGGTTGTGTTCTGTCTTGGTTTAATGCTGAGTTGTCTCGTCGACTGAAAAGGACTCGGAGGCTACTGTGGAGGTTATGGCAATCGGGTATCCACATGACAAATTTATCCGATTGGAGGTAGGGATAGATTGCGCCTACCAAATATGTAAACCAAATATGACTTGGATGTTACGTTGCCGATTGAGATAAAGCAACGACCTATAGTCACGGTTTGGTAAGATTGAGGAAACCGACTTAAAATAAGATATGGTTTTCTGATCTGTAAGCTCACCTCCCAAGACTATATAAGGGGGTGAGGGACGTCCCTTGAGGGATATGAGATGCTTTACGAGCTATTAGCTTTCAGCTTTAGATCTTGAGATCAATATACACTTGGCGGATCGAATCCCCGAAACAGGAGTAGGGTATTACCTCACGAGAGGGCCTGAACCTGTCTAAATCCTTGTTTTCCACCTAACCCATTGTGCTTGGCGATCTTGACTGCACCCCCAATTTTTTATTGCCGAAACCAAGTTTCGACACAAATCCTGGTGGAGAGTCCCTAATGAGAACAATTTTATTACTCCATCTGTCCAAAAAGAATAACACTCTATAGCTCAAAATTTGTTCTATCTATAATCATCTAAAAAGGAGTAGTGGTAATGATGGGTGGTGAATCTGTCATCACCCTCACCACCAACTATCTATCTTTTTAGAATGGGGAAAGGATATGTGAGGCAGAGGGTCCTTATGTGATCAATCCCTACTATATCAAATATCAGTAACAAATTTATACATAAATCAACAGATGATGTATATAAAAAATATTGATAATAATGAGTTGATGATAAATTCATTAATTAAAATCTCGTTACAACACATGGGTAATAAATTATAATAAAGGTTATCACTTTGGTTGTCCCATAAATCACTCCCATTTAAATTTCTTCTCATTCTCCCCAACCAAACACCCACCCCCACACACGCACCCCTTCAAACCACACATTATTTTTAACAGACATTATGGTCTTTTCTTTTAAAACCTTAATCTACGCCAAACAAACTATAATGTCTCTCTTTTGAACAGAAAGTAAAAGATATGACCTGTGTTGAGTAGTGAGTCATTTGCACTCCTTTTAGAATATTTTTTCCTTGTTATATGAAAGATAGAGATACTCATGCGAGGGCACTCCTAATGAATAGATCATCTAGTCGTGTCTATATCAAGCCATGTCATATAGATTGATGGATTGATCGGTATCACTGGAAACTACTTTCACACTACATAATTTTTACCTGGTGGTCTATAATTAAAATTTGTACCAATCATTTTTCTCCTTTCCCTCTATCCTCCTTCCATCCCCTTAGGACACTTTAAATAGAAATTATTCTTAAAAATGAACTTTCAATAGAAAGTGTAAAAGTTTCCTCCTTTCCTGTAGTAATTTTTTTATTTCTAAAAAACAAAGTCAGTGGAAAAATATTTATGCAAAAAGATTCTATGATAACTTGCAAGAGAAATATGAATAAAAAATTTCATGATGAACTAAAAACTTTATATAAAAAATCAAATTTTATTGTAGATTGAAAACAAAAGAACATTGATATAAAATTAAAAGAACACTTTCTTGAAAACTATGACCCTCTCTTAAAACATTTTCTTAGAAAAATATCCCTATCTTAATACTACTCCGTTTGGAAATATAAGAATATTAGGTTTCTGCATTGTCTCCAACATTTTGACCATTAATTTTTTATTATTTTTATAATATATTACCAAGACCTATAAAATTAATATCATAGGAAAATATCTTCAAAACATATCTAGTGATACTACGTACATAGCACTAAACACATATATTTTTACTTTAATTCCAAAATTTTTAAATATTAACTAAGTCGAAAACAATGATGCCTTATATTTTCCGTTATTTCCAACGGAAGGAGTACCACTGGATTTAGATATATGAAAAAGCTGCCTTTATTCTCTTTTTTACTGTGTAACTTGAACTTTTTTTATTATAATACAATGATGATATCGAACAAAATTATAATACAAGTAAAAGTATCTATAAAGACAAATCTACCCGTATGATTTTTAATGTTTGCAAACTAATACTTCTAAGTTACTGATGGTCAAAATTTTAAAAGTTTGACCAAATAAATTAAATCTTGATATATTTAATTACGGAGGGAGTAGTACTAGTAGAAGTTCACAGAAATCACTCGAAAATGAGAATTGCTAATATAATTGGGCCACTTGACCCACGTCTTGAGCACCCACGCTGGCCTAGCAGCTCCGATGTGTTTCTGCTGTCAAATTCTTGTTCTTTTCGCACATGGTGTCGTCGTATAGCTAGCACTAGCAGCAGGGTCTGCAATTTCGCAAATTTCGGCATGAAAGCCACGAAATTCAGTGGTTTCGTGGGGTGCGACACGGCATCCCCGCGGTTTCGTTTAAATAATTTCGTGAAAATTCAAAAAAATTGAAAAAATTTATTTTAACACAAAAAATATATATTTTTTATAAAAATATAATTTTCGCGATGTTTGTCGTGAAAACCGCGGTATACGACGCGGTTTTCGCGAAATTCGCGCACGACGCGGATTTTGATTTAATTCAAATTTAAATTACGGTTTTCACGGTTTTCGCGGCTTCCGCGGATTTTGCACGGTTTTCGCGGTTTTTCGCGGTACGCACGAAATCGTTCAAATTCAAATTTTTATTGTTCATTGCCGCCGGCTTTCACGAATTTCGATGAAATTCGCCGTGTCGCCGAGGGGCGGCACGGCATATGCCGCCGGCATTGCAAACCCTGACTTAGAAGCTAGATACGTTACTTCTACATTACAATACCTACACATCTCACAAATATACATTTCACAACTCACTCGGAAGAAACCTTAGGTCAATTTCATATATACCCAGAGGAATTGTAGGTCGTCCATTCTGGAAATTAGTTGATAGTGCAACATGTGTACTAACTACTACATGAATTTAGCTTAAAACGGCAGTAACTTTCAAGGCATTGTTTGATACTCATGTTATGATTTGCAAAACTGTAAATTATTTTCCTCTACCCTTGTGTCATGACCACTTTCGATTTTCTCGATATGCAAACATTTAAGTGGTTGCATCATCTGATTATTCCATAATCTGTCTCGTGACTTGAGAGGTTAAACAAAATATCGTTAGTCGGAGGTAGAGTTAGAATGTATAGCCAGATGTGATCAATCAAGCTAGCAAACAGGGGAAGCCAAATCACCCAAGCCTGAATTCTGAATGTGACCACGAATCACCGTATTGTCCTATTTTTGGATATGAATTGACATGAGATTTTGTCAATCTAAGAGATGTACCACATGTACTCAAGCGAAGGCCCATGGTTCTTGAGTGCAAGCAAACGCAATTCTCCACGCGGAGACACAGGAGTTGGCATAACGGGCTTGCAACTCCATGACCCATACCCGTTAACAGGCAGCTGCATCTTAAGCTCAGTTGCAGCCTTTACATACAGGGACAATTTAACTCGATTTATTCATAGAGTAGGGACATGTCTACAACCACTACCATAGAAATTTAATTTATTTTATATTTAAATAATAGACTATTGATTTTTGACATGTAGTTTTATGCGAGTTGGGTTCGGATCTTAGAAGCTTATTAGGAGGTCCAGTAACACCAGAAGCAACAATTACACCTCCTCTGCCTGGCTTTCTTGGAAGCAAGCTCCATGAATTTTGCTTGCCTGACCCTCATGAGTCTTTGATCCCAAGCGACAAGCCAAGCCAGCACGTACCGTTGGTACTACGTACTGATCCTATCTATTAATCCATAAGCAACCATACCCACACACAAATAACCCAGATTATTAAGCCAGCTCCATCATTCTGCCACTAGCACACCCACACACAAATAACCCAGATTATAACGCAATCATGCATGCGCCACGATCAGATCACATTCTCAAGAACCCAAACAAGATAATATTACTATTATGGGGATGTGAGGAAGAGAAATGAAAAGCCAGAGAGGGAGGTAGGTTATTGATAAGAAAGAAGGGAAGAACACAGGTCTAACCGGAGAAGATAAGATGGTGGTGATGATGATGCAGAAGAGCTCCCTGGACCTGGTGTTGGTGCCATGTGGGCTTGTCATCATGTTCGGCTACCACCTCCTCCTCCTCTACCGGATTCTCCGCCGCCCCGCCACCACCGTCATCGGCTACGAGAACCACAACAAGCTGGCATGGGTCCGCCGCATGGTGCAGGTAACCGCCCACCACCGGCTGGCCGGTGACACATGGAGCAACTCCGGCGAGAGCTCTGAATTTTCTATGACAACTGAACAGCTGAATCCAAGTGTGGCCATGGTGATGGGAGGTTGATGATTACCTTGTTGCTGTTGTTGCAGGCGAGCCCGGACGAGACGGGGCTGGCTCTGAGCGTCATCTCCAGCAACATCTCAGCATCAACGAATCTGGCGTCGCTGTGCATCGCGCTGGGGTCGCTCATCGGGGCCTGGGTGAGCAGCACCTCCAAGGTGTTCATGACAGAGCTCGTCTACGGCGACCGCACCCAGGCGACAGCCACCGTGAAGTACATCTCCCTCCTCATCTGCTTCCTCGTCTCCTTCACTTGCTTCATCCACTCTGCAAGGTTAGCTTCCCTTCAGGCTTCGGCTGCTGCTCACCTGTGAAACCAGCCTCTGTAAATACCTGAAAGAAGAATATTCAATTTAAATTTTTGAACTTGAACTTCAAAAATTTCTAGCGGTTACCAGTAAAAAAAATACAACCTTTTGCATTTGAATTTAAAGTTGGATTTTTTGAGCCGCTAATTCTGGGAATACTACTGGTATTCCAACCCTGCTGAGTACCATAACATGGCATCAAAATCAGAAATTTTCAGACCTGTTTCCTCTGGAGATGCAGGTACTATGTCCAGGCCAGCTTCCTAATAACCACACTGGATTCTGATGTCCCAGCGAGCTACATCCAGCATGCTGTGATCCGAGGAGGCAACTTCTGGTCGATGGGGCTCCGTGCACTCTACTTTGCGACAACGCTGCTGATGTGGATCTTCGGGCCGATACCAATGTTTGCTTGCTCGGTGTTGATGGTGTTCATCCTGCACCTGCTGGACAGCAATTCCCTGCCATTGCACAACCATCAGTTCACAGTTAGAAAACGGCATGATCAGAGAGCCCTGGCATCTACAGTTGTTACAAGGCACCCCAGCCCTCAGAATCCGATTCTCAGTAACCCAGTCTTGTCTCCTGTAACGTTTTCAATAAATTAATGGATATGTTTGGTGCAAAGCTTGGAGGTTTGTATGGAGTAACATTACATGAGAATATGAGAGATGTTCAAGTACAAAATTTTCATTAGAAATATCGCTTCCCTAAAACAAATGCTACTACATGAATGTGATGAATCCATGGAATCGTGACACTGTCATCGAGAAATGTGTAGATGTTCATCATGATTGAGCTGCACCACTTCTTGGGTCAGCATACTGTCTCATTTATGTTCCATGAGAATCTCACATAAATAGCCTTTGGCATCTTCAAATTCACGTCAGGTAGGGCAATGCGTCACACTAGCTTCCTAAATCCATCCTCTATAGAAGAACCATGGGAACATTGGGATCATTCCCACTGCCTTCAGCAGATTTCTTCTTGCCTCGCTTCTTGAGCTTCTTTCTAAATCTGAATTGTTCTTTCATATTCTTCTCCCATACTTTCTTGTGCTTGTTGTAAATGAACATTGCTGCGCGGGCATCCTCAATCTATACGAGTATCAAAATGGCCACGAAAATTAGCATTTAGTACAAGCATAAATGATATTGACAAGAAAGTTTAGTCAAATGAACAAGTTTTCACTGTACAAGTGATTGACCATGTGAAAGATTACTAGCAGCAATTCAAGAGTAATTAGAAGTACATTTTTAATGAATAAACAAATCTACATTGCATAAAAAAAAAATATTATGTATAACGTACTGGGCAATGCTCTTTCTCTTGTATTTTAGCACCAAGTACTTGAGCAGTAAGATCTTTCAGTGATCTCCTCTTCCCTTCCCTAAAATAAAAGGAGCACATGCCAATACAATGTTGAACAATCTTAACAAGAGCACACAATATAGAAAATATATATGTCAAGATCAACTAACCTTCGAAAAACCTCATATTCTGAGGTATCCCTTATGTCCTTCTTTGGGTGGCCTAGTAGCAAAACCTAGAAAATGTTTACTACGTTACACAAGAACACAAAGTGCATAAATAATTAAATTATGGTCATTGACAACCTTAAGATCATGGTGCAAGGCATGCCCAACAAGAATTCTTCCTTTGATCAGATCAGCTACATCTTTCTGAACCACCCAGAAATCTTTGGCTGCAGTGTTGTAGAACATTCTTGCATAACCCATATAGGTTGCCATCTTCTAAAGAAATAAAATCATGCAGTGCTAGTTTAATGATGTTTACCTTTATTCATGTGCTTAGGTCTAATTCCACTAATATGGGTACGGTACTCAACGATCTGCTCTACCGGTCGGACATATTCGTCATATACAACGTTACCCCAGGAGTTAACCTAGTAAAAGCACAATAAGATTAATGGGTGATATTCAAAAGAAGGGTATTTATTATAACTGAAGTTCTCTGAAATTTCCAAAAAAAAAAAAAGAAGTGGGTCAAAAGAGGCTAGAATTCTCTTCAGCTCTCTTATCAACCTTAAGTCCACAGTGATTTACAGATTCCATGAAATGCCTTCGATGCTTCAACCAATGAAATCAAGCCAACACTTAACACACCAAGAAATAACATATATGTGCATTCAAATTACGAAAGCACAGCAGGGGGTAACTAGACACTGTTTTGGTTCCTTTTCATACAAGAACTACATCATTCTCATTGTTCCCCATCAGTAAAAGAAAATAAGAGTATGGGACTTGCTTAGTTGCTTCCTTCCTTCCTTCCTAAAGAGTAGAGTGCACAACAAAATGATACAAACATAACCTCTCCTCAACGCATTGTTAGCATTACCACAAAGCTGGTATCATAGTTTAATAGTTGGTCTCATAGTTTAACTCCAGCTTCTTTGATAAAGATAACGAAAATAGGTACACAAATCAGCAGAACATTTATATCGTATGATTAATCATTCCATGCCCATTTCACTGTCATATTCCAAATCATGAATTTCAATCATAATCCTTAAAACCTCAGCCAATGCATGGGAAGCATTTCCATAGCACAGCACAAAGACTAGGTGACAATACCACAACAAGATGCAACAAACCCAGGGAAGAAAGTTAACATTATACTATTGCCAAACAAACTAATCACTAGTTAGTGAAAATAAGAAATGAACTGGCTACTGGTGAAAAATTCATGTTTGTAACGATATATTCCTTGCAACCAAATAAGGCCATAAATCCAAATCAAATTAATGTGACATCCATCCAAGTTCCAAAGTTCATACCAATACATACTAGCTATGTCCAACATTTTGTTATTACCCATCCTCCATTTGTGAATTGTGCAACTGGAATTGAATCCAAATCAAACTCTGAACTCAAGCAGTTGTAATCTCATTGCCAGCAAAACACGAATCATCATACTGCTTTTTTCAAGATTAAACAGGTTATGGCACCTCCTGACCATTTTCATCAAATCGTAACAGCAAACTCCGAAACTAATGCTCACGCATATCCCTGACTCCCAAACTATACTAAGCTGATTAATATATACTATGAATTTTAGCTCATTCATCATTGCTGCGTGCAGAGAATACAAAACGATGTATGGGATTGGGAGAATGGTTCTTACCAAGGTGACCCTGCCGAGGGCGCTCTTGCTGCCGCCAGCGCCGACCCCGACCATCTCGCAATCCACAGCGACCACCTTCGTCAAGCTGCCAAAACCATCCCCATCCGGCCGTCCCACAACAATCAAAATCAAAATCAAAACCCAACCATCTCAAAGCGGCAGCATAATCCAAGAGAAGAAGATGCCTCACGCGGCCTTTGCTCTGCTCACCTGGTGTCGTCGGAGGTGGGCACGAGCTTGACCTCCTCCACCTCCGCCGCCGCCTCCGCGGGCTCGGTGGGCGGAGAAGGGTCGGGGCGGTGCTTGCGCTTGCCGAGGGTGGTGGGGGCGGGGCGGGGAGCTTGGACTGGAGCTGCGCCCAGTTAGGGTTTAGGGCGGAGGGGCCGGCTGCCTTCGGCTTGGGCTTGGGTTTCCGCTTCGGGTTGCGGCTGGGGTTCGCGGCGGCGGCAGACGATGGCGGCGGAGACGCCATGGATGATTTTGCGGCGCGGGGAGCCGCGGGGTTTGGGGTTTTCTGCTCTCAATTCTCAAACAGTTTTATGGGACATGAGAATACAGGGTTTCGGTTAGGGACATATCTCATAATACATCATGCACATTAACTAACAAATTTTATTAAAAATTAAAAAAATATAAGAATTTTTCAATAGTATTATACTTATGTGGAAAGTCTTAACCTTAAATTTTTAGCCGTAACAAAAAGATAAAAATATCAATAGTTTTGAAAGTATAAATCTGTCATAATTTTGTATTTTTTCTTTCTACTATATAATGAATTTGAATATGAGATGTTACACATAAATACAATACTACTAAACATATATGTAAAAAAATTAGAATTTTTGGTGATATTTTTAGTTGGTTTGCACGACGTATACACGAGAAGGCTTATGTGTATAAGATATGTTTTCTTCTATTAGAGCCTTCAAATGGAAAGGTTCTTAAATCGCACCACACGTCCATGGTCTTGGGGCTCTAGACTACAGACCTCTCGATAGTTTTGTCATGCAGGAGGACAATTCATGTCACGCCCCTCCCAATCTTGTCTATCCCACGCCACTCCGCTCTGATATTTGTCGTTGGCGTCCGCTCTGCCCTAATACCATTGGATCCACACCCTGCTCCGCCCTCTTCTAAGGCCACCGGCTCACATGGGGGCTGCAATTGAGTGCTTTTTGACAAGGTTCAGGTTTAGCTATCCTCACCAACTTGTCCAATATGAACTAAGGGCCCGTTTGGTAGGGCTCTAGATTCTATAAGAAACGTTTCGGATTCAGATTCTCCTGAGAAACATTTCTCTCAAGAATCAAAATCACTTGTGGAACCATTTGACTAATTTGTTAGAAACTAAGAAAAGTGGAAGTGAATCAGTAGACACTGCCCCAACCCAGTTTCACCTTGGCCCATGTAAAACTAGAAACATTTCTATTTCGAAACGGTTGGCTCCACTCCCGTTTGGCACAGTTTCTCCGGTTTCTCACTAGAATCTGAAATGTTTCAGCCATCCAAACGGGGCCTGAATATTGTGTCAAAGGAGACCGCAAGCAATTAGGGAATTTTCCTTCAACTATTGTTGCTAGAAGATACCACTATTTTAATGCCAATATGCCATAGGGGCTCTATTTTTATTTCTTATTTTTCATTCAAAATTGCTTGTGGACTTGGATATGTGCATGAATGTCCCATGTTTGAAAATATTAAATTTGAATGGTGGTGTCTGAAATTGTGAATTCTACGTGTTACAAATGTTTATGTTTGTATCATTGTAATGTTGAACTAGACGTAAACATATAGTCTATATTGAAATGGAAAAAGAATAAAGGTTGAGAAATAGAGGTTGTTGCTAGAGTTGAAGGCGTTTTTGGTCCTCAGAAAATGGAAACATCCCCTCCCCAAGTGCCTTGCTCCTCCATGTTGGGCCTCCATCTAGATCGCCTAGGTGGAGTAGTTGGTGGAGGTGAGCATCAGATATGGGAGCAACACTTAGCCCTCCTCACTACTGGAGAAATGATCTTTGTTTCACTGGTCAAAATCCACAATAGTTCTGGTTCCAATATGAACCGAGACTAAAAAAGTTTTTAGTCCCGGTTAAAAAAGACAAAGGCTCTCTAGGATCTTTAGTTCCGGTCTTTAGTCCCATTTAGATTCTGTCAAAACTGTTAGAGCGCCGGAGATCTTTAGTCCCTATTGGTGTTGTCCCAGTTGGTAACACCAACCAGGACTAAAGATCCTATCTTTTGTCCCGGCTGGTGTTACCAGCTGGGACTAAAGATCTAAATGATCTTTAGTATCGGTTGGTAACACCTACCGGGACTAAAGTGAAGGTGCTTTTTATACTTTTTCCTCCTCCAGCTCGAGCCAGTTTCTTCAAACGTTTGCTCTAAAAGGGAGGTGCTGCCAAAATTTGTTGTGAAATTGTATTGGTGATAATACATAAATATGAGGGATCTACAAGGTTAACAACTTCATCCTCTTATGATCTATGCTTAGCATATTACTTTTTATGGTTTATTTCTATACATTTTTATCTCTAAATAGGTTCATGAAAAAATAAAGAGGAAATTTGTTTGGAGAAAATTATTTTACTTCTTAAAATTCACAACTCTATCCTCTAAGTATACTTAGCACATTACATTTATAGGTATATTTTACATACACTTTTATCTCTAAAAATGTTTATGGAAAATTACGAGAGAGAAACTTATGGACAAAAATGTTATAAATAGATGAACAAAGGAAAAATATAAAAAATTTGATAGTAGATTAGAAAACTAAGGTAATTTAAAAATCGTTAGAATAGTTAGAAATAAGTACACTATGTACATTAAAAATATGTTTAGAACATTAAAAGAACTTTTACAAATAAAATTTTTCAAGTACAACACATTATGTATGTTGGATTATTATATAATTATTGTCTGATTATATATATAATTATTATAATATTAT
Source organism: Oryza australiensis (assembly GCA_019925245.2). Lineage (NCBI taxonomy): Eukaryota > Viridiplantae > Streptophyta > Magnoliopsida > Poales > Poaceae > Oryza > Oryza australiensis. The sequence goes on from JAIFGZ020000436.1 coordinate 5,373,309, forward strand.
TTAAATGGTTTGACTTTTGTGGATTTTTCTTACGATTTTTGTGCATTTCATGTAGATGGATCGGCAATGGATGTACACCGCGGATCGATGGTTGACAGAGTTTATTCAAGATGTGCATTATTTTTTAGGTGTGACCAATGCCAACAAGCATAAGGGCTTTATACGTTGTCCATGCAAAAAGTGCAAAAACGAGAAGGAGTATTCTACATTAAGAATTATTCATGCCCACTTGTTTCAGTCGGGATTCATGTCTCACTACAATTGTTGGACATCGCATGGAGAGGTAGGGGTTGCAATGGAAGAAGATGAAGAAGACGACGATAATATTCCGGACTATGGTCAATACGATAGGTTTGAAGAGAATACAACAGGTAGGCGGACGGGGATGTTGAAAAAATGACAGTGCCGACGACCTTGGTCAGATGTTGCGCGATGTACAGGAGGACTGTGAAGGTGAAAAGGAGGTGCAGAAATTGCAGCGTATGTTGGTGGACCACAAAACGTTCTTGTACCCAGGTTATGAACAGGGGCACAAAAAGTTGGGTACCATGCTAGAATTCTTGCAATGGAAGGCCAAAATGGTGTCAATGACAAGGCATTTGGCGAGTTACTAAAACTTGTGAAGAACATTCTTCTAGAGGGAAACGAATTGCCTGAATCAATGTACGAAGCTAAAAAGTTAGTTTGCCCTCTAGGGCTGGAGGTACAGAAGGTACACACATGTCCTAACGATTGTATCCTCTATCGCAGTGAGGAGTACGAGAACCTAGAAGCATGTCTGGTTTGTAAAGCACTTCGATACAAGATTAGACGAGATGATCCAGGCGAAGTTAACGGACATTCTTCAAAGAAAAGAGTTCCTGCCAAGGTGATGTGGTATTTTCCTATAATACCACAGCTCAAGCGTCTGTTCATGAACAAAGAGCATGCGCTGGCACGCAGAAGAACACCAACAAGACGACATGCTGAGACACCTCGCCGATGGGTTACAGTGGCAAAATATCGACATAACATTTAAAGACTTCGGCGAGGATGCATGAACATAAGGTTCGGCTTAAGTACGGACGTCATGAATCTTTTTGGAGAGATGAGCACTGGCCACAACACTTGGCCTATAATGATGTGTATGTACAACCTCCCCCTTGGCTATGCATGAAGCGGAAGTACATTCAGATGCCGATTATTATTTATGGCCCAAAGCAACCTGGTAACGACATTGTTGTGTAACTGAGACTACTGATCGAAGATCTGAAACTGCTATGGAAGAAAGAAGGTGTCCTCATGTGGATGAGGACAAACAGGAGCAATTTAACCTACGAGCGTTGCTGTTCGTTACCATCAATGATTGCCTACACTTGTCAACCTATCCAGACAGTCAAACAAAGGGTACAACGCTTGCACCCACTATATGGAAGAAACCGAAAGTACGTACCTGAAACACTGTAAGAAGGTAGTGTACATGGACCATCGTCTTTTTCTTGTTGCAAGCCACCCTGTTCGGAGAAAGGCAAACATTTTGAATAGAAGGCAGACCATCGTACTAAGCCAAAGCATCGCAACGAAAAAACCGTGTTTGTCATGGTGAAAGACCTCAAAGTAGTATTTGGAAAGGGGCCTAGGAGCCAACCTATAGCAAGTGAAGGTGGTCACGCGACGATGTGGAAGAAGAAGTCCATTTGGGAGTTACCCTATTGGGAAGTCTTGGACGTCTGCCACGCAATCGACGTGATGCACCTCACTAAGAACCTTTGTGTCAACTTGTTGGGCTTCCTACGTGTATATGGAAAATCAAAAAATACACTTGAGGCACGAAATGATCTGAAGAATATGGCACAACGCGACAACCTTCACCCGGAACCAAAGGAGAAAGGAAGCTACTACTTGAGTCCAGTCAGCTATACTTTGAGCAAGGCAGAGAAGACATGTTTGAATGCCTGGAGAGCATCAAGGAACCATCTGAATACTCCTCGAATATAAAAGGAATAATAAGCACGAAGGATAAGAAGTTCATCAACCTAAAGTCTCATGTCTGCCACGTGCTGATGACACAACTGTTTTCCGTTATAATTCAGGGTATCTTTCCCAATAATGTCCGGGCAACAACAACAAAGCTATGTGCTTTCCTGAACGCAATTTCGTAGAAGATCATCGATCCAGATAGACTAGAAGCCTTTCAAAATGATGTGATGCAATGTCTTGTCAGTTTTGAGATGATCTTTCTATCTTCCTTCTTCAATATCATGACGCATCTCCTATGCCACCTTGTCAAAAAGATCCATATCCTCGGTCCTGTATTTCTACACAACATGTTCCCTTTCGAGAGGTATATGGGCATTCTAAAGAAGTACGTCCGTAACCGTTCTCGTTCGGAGGCCAGCATCGCCAAGGGATATGGAATAGAGGAGGTCATTGAGTTTTGCATCAACTTTATTGAAGACCTTCGTTCCATCGGGGTGCTCGAATCAAGCCATGAAGGGAGACTACAGGGGAAGGGGACTCTTGGAAGGAAGGCAATAATGACCGTGGATAATGAATTGTTCAGGAAAGCACATTAGACTGTTTTGCAACAATCTTCCTTGGTGGCTCCTTATATTGAGGAGCACTTGGCGATTGTTCGCTCCGAAAACATCAGTAAGACGGATGCCTGAATTACATGCCATCACATTGATGCTACGACAACATCTCATGGGCAATGGGACCATTGACCAACAACTAGCCTTCTTGACGAGGGGACCATCTTGATCGATCACCACATTCCAGGCATATGAAATCAATCGGTATACTTTTTACACATGGGCCCAAGACAGAAAGAGCACGAATCAGAATAGTGTTGTCCACATCGATGCCATGGGATACGATGATACACTAGCACGTATTATGGTAGCATCAAGGACATATGGAAACTTGACTATGGATCTCTGAAGGTCCCTCTGTTTCGGTGCCAACTGGTTAGGCTGAGTGGTGGAGGTGTAATGATTGATGCAAGTGGGATGACAACGGTCGACCTTAGCAAGGTTGGATACTCACATGAACCATTCGTCCTTGCCAATGATGTAAGGCAAGTTTTTTATGTGAAGGACATGGCTAGCAAAGCAAAGAAGGAGAAAGGGTCCGATGAGCCAAAGCGCCATGTGGTTCTCCCAGGCAAAAAGAAAATCATGGGAATCGAGGATAGGACTGACGAAGATTACGATCAGTTTGACGGGCAATCTCCGTTCATGGTGACGGTTGACCTGAGCATCCTTCTACCAAATGAGGACACTCCTTACTCACGCAACGATCATAGCGAAGGAACAATAGTGCTGAGAAAGTATGTGAAGACAACCATCACTTAGCTAAATTTTTATATGGACGATGTAAATTATTTTGAATTTATTGTATTTATTGTAACCATTTGAATTTTTTTGTAAATTATTGAATTTATTCTATTTATTGTAAATTATTAAATTTATTGTGAATTATTGAATTTATTGAATTCAACAATAATTTATTGTAAATTATTGAATTTATTATAACCATTTGAAGTGAGAAAGTTGTAGAAGAACAAAATCACGATCCCACATGCCTTGCATCACCATTTGACTCAACTCCATTGCGTTAAGAGCAAGCGTAAGCCATCCATTGCTGGAGATAACATCATCCATTGCTAGGATTACCATGTAAACTCAAACTTCAAAAGGCAGGGAATGCCCTACCTCAAAGAGCAATATCAAGAGCTTGAATAGTGTCCAGTGGCAACGATCCCTCTGCCACAGGAAGTGTCAGTGTGGGAGGTGTCAACCCGGGGTGCCTCAAAAACCCAGGTTGAACCCCAACAAAAGTCAAACCGAGTGTCCTCGGTATGTGACCGAGAGCCCGACCCCTCGGGGGTCGGGAATTCCAGCCTTCCCCCGAGTCCGACCTCGGCCCCTTCTCTCGACTCCGACTCGTCGCCCGACCTCGAGCATCCTCGGGAAAAAACTTGGCAGGCAAGAGGAAGAGGGAGGAGACAACCCGATAGCATCTGACACCACCTGGTGGCACAGGAGCATGGTCCCAGGGCTGGCAGGAGCACAAGATACCCATGGTGTACAGGATCTAGCAGACCAGCATGTACTTTATCAGATATTCTTTATACCGCACTGTTTGTCTCTCCTAGTCTTAGCTTTCTTGACCCCCAAGTTCACCTGTTCCTGCCCCCCTTGATGTATAAAAGGGAGGGCAGGGGGGAGCTGAAAGGAGGAGAAGATTCCCTCTCATGCTTATAACTCTTGTTCATCATCCACCCCAGAGAAAAGACACCACACACTGGACGTAGGCCTATTATCCTTTGGGAGGGCTGAACCAGTATAACTCCTCACATCTCATTTTTCTTGGCTCATCTTAGGATTCGAGTCAACCATCGGACCCATCGGAGGGCAGCTTCCCTACCAAACTCTCTTCTACCTCCTCAGGGACCCCCCTTGGAGGACTACTGACCCATTCCGTCGACAGGTGGCATGCCAGGTAGGGGATGCCGTTCTTTGTTTGAGGTGGCCCGATGGAGATCTACCTTTTCCAATGAAGTCCCCGAACAGATACATTTTCTTTCTCTTCTCTTTCAATTCCCAAAAAGCATGATCCTTGCATGTCCCTGCATTCTCTATCTTAGTTCCGCTCAGCCGCCGAGCTGGCATCACGCCCTCACAGCTCCCGCGCACTGCTTATGGCCAGCCCTGAGCTACGCGGTCCTGACCTGCCTTGGTTGGGGTTCTCCAGAAGGTTGCTTGTCGAGCTTGCCTTCACCGCTCGGGGGCTCAGCGATGCTTCTCGGTTGACAAGTAACAACCAAACGATTCGATAACTTATGCACAAGTGCTCATGACCAACTCTAAGTTTCGCGGCCCTGACCCATATGCTTTGGGCTCTCATGACAGAATGTTATCGTTTGAGTCTGTGACTACTTGCCAATCCGGGTCTTGCCCCGAGTATCGGAGAAATACGACTTTGCCCGACGTGTTTGCTTCAATCCCATCCCCCTCCGGTCAGAGTTGGATTTTTCCCTCCCGGAGTCGAACTTGGGTTGAAGTCAAAACATGGGGATGGCCCGTCATATGATCGAGCTACTCAGGAAATTCGATCTTCCGAGACCCTTCACTTCACCTAGTTCATAAAATGAATGACAGTTACGCTAAAGGCCGATTCGAAACCTGACGAAACCCGGTTAGAGAATCCTCTCGGCTATTCCAGGCGAAGATCATTTTCTAAGGCCTAAACGTCGAGAATGATACAAGTAGGTGAAGTCGAACTCTTGCATGCCTCGGTCAAACATCCTTCGGCACGACAATGCAAAAGGATAGGGCATAAGACCCAAATATTGACATAAAATATTTTGTCTTTCCTACTCAGGAACCCTACAGCGGAGATTGATCAAAAATCTATAAGATCGACCACCCGGTCGGCAGTCTCATCGAATTCAGTGATGATGGCCCCGGGCTCGTCGGCTCCAAGGCCTTCCGACCACCCCAGGCCAATGTCGGCCACCGGCACCTCCGAGAACCGACGGCTGAGGATGCCGAGGGCCACTCCCACCGCGGCCTTCACCGCATCCTTCACGAAGGCGTCGAGGCATTGAGGACCATCCTGCAAGCTGTTGAGGAACTCCTCATGGGTTTCCTGGGCAGGAGGATGGTTGTTGTCCGCTCGGTTCAGAATGGCGAAAGCGTCGCCTTGAACCTCGGACAGCCGAGCTTCGGCCACTCCCAGGAGCCCTTTGAGGTGACCAATCTGCTGACGGGAAATTCCCGTGCGCTTTGTGGGGAGATGAGGACGAAAGGTGAAGATCGAGGTGAGAAGGAAAAACCAAGAGTTGGCGATGAATGCAGGAACCGATGCTTACCTTTCGAGGAGGCCTTGGTGTCCTTCAGCTCTTTGGCCAGATTGGCCATAGCGCTTTCCGTGGCGGAAAGCTCCTTCCCCACCTTGGCCAGTGACGCCTTTGCCTCAACTTTGGCGGCCTCTACTTCAGCTTTAGCCAAGTTGGCAAAGGTTTTAGCCTGCTCGGCCATGGCCCGAGCCGATTTGGCCTCGGCCCTGGCCACCTCGGCCTCAGCCTTAGCGGACTCGGCCTCGACCCTGGCCTTCTCGGCCTCGGCCTTGGCCTAAGTCAACCCTTCCACCTCGGCCTGAGTCCTCTCGAGCTGTGCCTCCAAGGTGCTTTGGGCGTCCTCGGCCGCCATCCGGGCGTCCTCGGAAAGCTTGAGGGCTTCTCGGGCGCTGTTCCGCTCGTCCCGGAGGACCTTGGCTTGCTTGAGGGCGTCTCGAGCCCCTACAAAAGTTTGCATAACCGTTTCAGGATGGGAGAAGGAAGAAGAGGGGCAAAAGTAAGCGGACTCACGGCGACAAGCCTCGGCGAGCCTCTCCTCCTGCGCCAACTCGACCTTCGACGGCTCGGACGGATGAGTGCGCCTCTGGAACGATGAAAAGTCAAGATGAGGCTCATGCAAAGAAAGCAAAAGATCCGAGCCTTACCATAAACAAGCCCCGGATGCCAGCAAAATGGTGGTTGAGCTCCGACAAGTCGTTGGCCTAGGACCCGGAGCCTTCCCCGGTTTCCAGCTCGCCCTCGATGGCCTCGGTGTTGACGGCCTCGATGGAGCTGCTCCTCTCGACCTCGGCATCGTGAAGCTCCACAGCGATGGTCGCGGGTGGAGCGGCAGGACCCTCGACGGGCAGCTCGGTAACAATCTTGTCATCGACGAGGTTGTCGAGCCGGCCTCAGCTGATGTCGGAGGAGTTCTCACCGCCTCCCAATTGACCGGCTAAAGCCTCAATGGCTAACTTGGCGGCCAGTGCGGTCACTCCGAGGGCAACCTCCTCCACCCAGGCGTCACCCTCGGTCCTCGTGGCCGCCCGTTCAACCTCGGAGTGCACCCCAGCTGCCCGCGCAGCCTCAGCAGCAGCCTTGGCTGTACGCATGGTCACGTTCTTGGCCGCCTGCTCTCCAGACCCGCCGGCGGTCTCTACCGGTGGATGTGCCTCCTCCATATTGGCCACCGCCGCGGCCGCCAAGCCCGTGGTAGGTGGGGAAGGGCTGGTTTCCCTTGCTCTAGCCCAGCAACTTCGGTCGCCCCCAGAGCCACCTCGGTGCGAGGTCCGGCACTTCCAGCGGGCCTGGTCAAGAAGGAAGTTTTTAATGAAGAAAGGAAAGAGAGCAATTTCGCTCGGGACCAAGGATCGCACTTACGCCTTGTACTTGAAGCTGATCCGCTTCGTCATCTTCTTTGGCGGCGGCTTCGGCTTCGCCCTCGACACGTCCAAATCGAACGATTCGTTGTACTCCTCCTCGGAGGAGGACTCAAGCACCAGCTTCCGCTTGGTGCCTCCCGGCGTCACGGCGCCGGATCCTTCCTGCCGGTCTTGGAGCCTAAGCTCTTTTCCTCTCCCCCTCCCCGCCGGCCTCGCGATAGGCCTTCGGACCCTCGGCATGTCGACCGAGCGGGCTCCGGGATCGGGGCCAGGGACACGTATGCCTCCCGACCCTGTCAGTTTTGACCCCTGGTAGGTGTGACATCGGGCAAAACAAAAACTTTCAAAAAGTAAAGAAAGGGGTCGATCTTACTGCCGGAGGAGGGTTGTCTATTGAGAATGGCTCCGGACCCCCTTTTCCAGAACCTGCCATGCCTTGAAAAAAGCCCGACAGGCGGTGGCGCACACGCTCCTCGGGCACTGTCGCGCTGCCCGAGCTCTGGTACGCCGTGCGATCCCTACGCTTGCAGGGCTGGATGTCGCGGAGGGCAAAGTCACGCACCACGTGGACGCCGCTTAAACCTCGCCTCCTCAGGTCCTTGACCAGCTCGACGAGCTCGTCGACCTGGTCCTGGTCGCTGGAGCGGCAGGTGCCCGTCCAGTTGAGGTTGGGCAGCGGTTCCTTGTGAATGTCCTCACCGAGGGCCAGCTCGGGGTTCGCAATATAGAACCACTCCGCGTGCCACCCCTTGTTGGAGGTAGTCGCGCCGATGGGGATGTAGCTCTCGCCTATCCCTTCGCGAAGCTGGATTTTGGCCCCACTGATGACCTCGCCACTCCCCGACCGCCGCAGGGAGAAGTAGTGGTGGAAGAGGTCGAAGTGCGGGTCTACCCTGAGGTAGGCCTCGTAGAGATGAATGAAGATGGAGATTTGGAGGATGGAATTACGGTTGAGGTTGTAGAGCTCAATCTCGTAGTGCTCTAGCAAACCTCAGAAAAAGGGATGGGTCGGCACCCCGAAGCCGCGCAGAAGGAAGGCATAAAAGACAACCAACTCACCAGTGTTCGGGGTTGGGAATGCCTCTCCCTGTGCGGCGCGCCACGAGGAGATGTCGTGGCAAGGGAGAACGCCGAGCCGCACCAGCTCCTCGACCATCGCTTTCCTCGCGCGTGAGGGAATGAAGGGCATGCTCGTCTTGGCCTCGTCTTCTCTCGTCGCCGGGGCCTTTCCCGTCTTCTTCGTCAACTTCTTTGGTGCCATCGCCTTCAGCTAGAACAGTCGCCGCCCCTTGCGATAGCAAACTACACAACGGCAGTGAGGATGGCGATGGTGTGGTTTGAAGCAAGGTGGAGCCAAAGGAAGGTTATGGGTGCTTGAGAGGTTTAGGGTTCCTAGACGATTGGAAAGCATAAGGAAGGGGAGAAGTTGGGCGACGGAGGAGTTTATAAGGGGGTATGATGAAAAGGCTGACAACACCAACCTCGGAGGATGCGCAACGCCGTTAACAGCGTGCGCGGAGCGTCCGAGGCGTTCTCAACCCTTCATCTCCCCGTAGTCCACGTCGCCCGGCCGTTTAAATCTAGACCATTCGTCTTTCAAGGAGGGTAACGGCATCTTTTGCGCGTCTGTTGCAACTTCCAAAGAAATCGCTGGTGACGTTCCCTCTTCTCACCCAGCCGCAACCATGTCTGACATAATGAGGAAAGTGAGAAGTGAGAACAGGACTAGCCGTTGAATCGCCCCGGTTCTCACGGCTTCCCGACGAGACGTAGCAGGACCCCTGTTCACGATTGACAGGTAGGACCCCACTCGTGGAGAATACCTCGTGGCTAAGTAACCGACTGGCTACAAGGTCCAGGTAACTCCTCCTTTGTCTATGCAAAACCATCATTGACCCCCGGGTCGGAACCCCGACACCTCGAGAAAAGGGGCTTCCCAGCTAGCCCTCGATCGAGATCGAGACCACAGATTGCCTTCGGGCAGTGGACTCGGCCTCAACTCCATTACTCAAGGGTAATGGATTCCTTCGACCCGAAGTGGACTTCCGAGCTAGTCCCCGGTCGAGGTCGAGACTACCATGCGCCCCTGGACGGTAGTCTTGACCCTAACCTTGACCCGCGTTGCCTCGGAGCAGTGGTCGTGATGACTCGAGTGTGGGCTTTTGAGCTAGCCCACAAGTGGGGTCAAGACTACCATATGCCCTTGGGCGTAGTCTTGACCCCAACTTTGATTCCCATCACCTCCAGGCGATGGCCTTGCCGACTCAGGGCAGGCTTCCGAGCTAGCCCCCAGCCAGGGTCGGGACTACCTGTGCCCTCGGGCAATAGCCTCGACCATAACCATGTTCTTTGCCGCCCTAGGGCGGTGACCTTGACGACTCGAGTATGGGTTTCCGAGCTAGTCCACAAGGGAGGTCGGGGCTACCTCGAGCCCCAAGGCCCGTAGCCCCGAACACCTCACCCATCCTCACTGCCTTTGGGCAGTGAACTCTCCGACTTAGGGGCTGAAGGCCAAGTCGCCTCCCCCTCGGTCGAAGCAGGGGCTGCCAAAATGCTTCCGGGCGGCAGACCTGTTTGTCTCAGCTAACCCCTTTTGGTGGACCTCGAGCATTGCTCAGATCATCGGGAGATTGGCGGAACGCTCTTGATGATTTGACCCTAGGCTTGGATGTGCCATTCGACCCTAAGCTCGGGGGCTACACCTGCCAGGTGCACCTAGGCGGTGCACCTGCAAAAAATCGAGTCACGAGAGCTGCTAGGGATTGGCACCTTGGAAGGAAGCTTGACCCTAAGGCCGAATGTTCCATTTGTCCTTAGGCTCAGGGGCTACACTTGGCAGGTGCACCTAGGCAGTGCACCTACCAAAATCTTTGCTTGAAGCCCCAAGGATTATGTGAAGACAATACTCCGAAGGAACTATGACCCTAATGATGGATGCTTCATCCCTCCTTAGGCTCGGGGGCTGCTGTGAGAGGTGTCACCCCAGGGTGCCTCAAAAACCTGGGTTGAACCCCAACAAAAGTCAAACCGAGTGTCCTCGGGATGTGATCGAGAGCCCGACCCCCGGGGGGTCGAGCATTCCGGCCTTCCCCCGAGTCCGACCTCGGCCCCTTCTCTCGACTCCGACTCGTTCCCTGACCTCGAGCATCCTCGGGAAGAAACTTGGCAGGCAAGGAGGAAGAGGGAGGAGACAGCCCGACAACATCTGACACCACCTGGCAGGACAGGAGCAGGGTCCCAGGGCTGGCAGGAGCACAAGATACCCATGGTGTACAGGACCTAGCAGACCAGCATGTACTTTATCAGATATTCTTTGTACCCCACTGTTTGTCTCTCTTAGTCTTAGCTTTCTTGGCCCCAAGTTCACCTGTTTCTGCACCCCTTGATGTATAAAAGGGAGGGCAAGGGGAGCCGAAAGGAGGAGAAGATTCTCTCTCACGCTTGTAACTCTTGTTCATCATCCACCCCAGAGAAAACACACCACACACTAGACGTAGGCCTATTATCCTTCGGGATGGCTGAACCAGTATAACTCGTCGCGTCTCATTTTTCTTGGCTCATCTTAGGATTCGAGTCGACCATCGGACCCATCGGAGGGCAGCTTCCCTACCAAACTCTCTTCTACCTCCTCGGGGACCCCCCTTAGAGGACTGCTGACCCATTCCGTCGACAGTCAATGTACTCATAATTGTCAAAATAGGATCACATAGAAGGGTATAAAACTGAACCTTGATGCTCATCTCAGCCAGATCAAAGATGCTCTCAATGGGTCTCCCTTCATTCTCCTGGCATCTCCGTGCCAACTCATTGGTGAAGTGCGAAAGTTGTAGAAGAACAAAATCACGATCCCACATGCCTTGTGTCACCATTTGACTCAACTCCATTGCGTTAAGAGCAAGCGTAAGCCATCCATTGCTGGAGATAACATCAACCATTGCTAGGATTACCATGTTAATTTTATATGATTATTAGAATTTAAAATATTTTTCAATAGGGCATATGTTAATTCTATATTATTAGAACTTAAAATATTTTCAATAGGGCATATGTTAATTATATATGATTATTAGAATTTAAAATATTTTTCAATAGGGAATAAGTTAATTATATATGATTGTTACAATTTAAAATATTTTTCAATAGGGCATATGTTAATTCTATTTGATTATTAGATTTTAAAATATTTTTTAATAGAGCATATGTTAATTATATATGATTATTAGAATTTAAAATATTTTTTAATAGGATAGATGTTAACTATATATGTGTCGGAGACGTCCGGACCCTCAGTTCTTTTTGCAATATGAGTTGAATTGTTTTAGCCCATATGGCAAGTATAACGGAACATCCAGAGTCCCGAGAGAGGGATAAGTGAGACATCGCTGGGCCTTTAGCCTGCCAGTCAACTTCAGCCTGAAGTGTGCCCGTCAAACCACTCGAAGGTGGCGACCAGATGTGTTACACACTCAGGAGACTTGACAAAATGGCTAAAGATCTACGACACCTCAATTATTCCTAACTCGTACTCATGTGAATCTAGCTCCCAGGATATGCACTAGATTCACACTTTCATCACAAGCATAAATTTATATAGCGAATACATTTAAATCGATCAACACTTAAAAGATTACATCACTTATATAAATACATAGGCCGACCGGCCAAATAAATATATCAGAGAGCAGCGAACAACAGGTGACTTACTACCCATTCCAACCCATTCCACAAGCACACTGACTAGGGGTTCACCTCGTTAAGTTCTCATCCTAGAAGAAACAAGTCGATCACCCGCATCTCTCAAAACTAGGACTAAGTCCTGCAACAAAATTGATATTCCAGTAGCAAGTGTCAGTACATTATTAGAAATAATATACTGGCAAGAGCCCAATCAAACCTAAGTACATGCTAGCTCTAAATCAAAGGAAAAGGCTAATAGTGGCTTAAATTTAGCATAAGGCTAGTTTTGGTTCGCAAGTATTTTACAACGTGGCTTTTAACAAATCAATTTCAGTAAACCTCAACTTTATTAAACATGGCATGGCTTTATCAAATATATATATATATACATATATATATACATATACTTAGATAAATCTCATCATCTTACCCACGTCGGGAGTAAGGAAAATATAAGGCGTGAAACAACATTATTTCCAACATAATATGTTTCCTTTTCAAGTCCATTTAGTGAAAAACACAAAATCACAAAACTATACCCATAGCATATCTTTATGTCACTCATGACCATGAGCACGGATAATTGATTAGTTTTTATTTACTCTGTAGAGTTTGTACAGCTTTACCCACATGATATGAACACTCTAGTTTGTTTTGTACTCGCGACGCACTACCACACTCTTCATGATGAATGTGGTCTAGAGGTCATACCGAAGCCTTTACACTACTTAGTCCCTAGCCTTGCACCAGCACGATACGTGTTTCTTTCATCCTGGGCATACTAGAATATAACCCATAACCGTTAAGTGACGGGCCCATGCCTTAACTTAACGCCATGGTGACGGACACGACAGGGAACCCACCCACGTGGCACGATACCGTTGTATTGGACAGACTTAGTCGCCTAAACTACCACGACGGGGTAAATAGGAAGTTCCTCTGGGTTATTCCAAACCCATACACTTCAGCCTACCATAATGCAAGGCTAGGTGCTAAATAGATTACTCGACTAAGGCTATCCCATACTAACACATGTGGATGTACGGTAAACACAATGAATGACATGTAGTTCAGTCCTTAATCGACTCGGGCAAACACTCTCCCTATCGGTATACGAATACATCAATCACATACCACTTGCCGCCCAAGTCTAAAAATCAAGTTTTGACTTTTGTTTCGCAAATAGTTGGGGTTCCTCCCCATTATTTCAAAATACACAAAAGTTCTCCTGAAGGGTTTAGAAAATAGCCCATGCCTATTTCTTTCGAAAAGTACTAAGCAAGGCTAAGCATACCATTTTAGTAAAGCATAACAAACTTTCACATAAGTACTTTAATTTATTTCCTAGGGTTCAAAACAGCAAGGGAGCATTTTCAAAAGGGTACATGCATATTTTTAGGTTACATCTACCAATCTCAATTTAAAACGATGATACGGTAAAACACACATGCACATTTACAAACAAAATACTTTGCCAAAAAACATAGGAGCAATGTGTTCAAAGGAGGGGAAAGAACTTGCCTTGGTCTGGAGTAAATGTTAGTACCACATGCTCCTCCGTCGTCTGTGCGATTATCTAAACAAAACGTACGGTATGTGATCAAACACCGAAAATAGACAAAAATCCAAAATGCTCTAAAATGCATGATTTTTACACATTGAGTAGGTACTTATCTACAATAAATTTAGGTGAAATTTTTTTGATTTTATCCTATCCCATTTAGGAGTTATGCATTTTAGAAGTTCTATCGGGTTTTAGCGACATAGGGATAGGTGCTGTTTGGGTAGGGGTTCTAAACTTAGATTTTCATTTGTTTGACTTCACAGGGGTGTGGAGAAGTTTTTTCTAAGTCTAACACAACAGGTTTAATATTTTTTAGAGTTAATATGAATTTCCTAGACATTGTACAATTTTATGACTCGTTTTAGGCCTATAGTGTTATGTATATGTATGGCTATAGGATTTTTGGGTCCAGTGCTGGTTTTTTTCTAAGGATGAATAAAAATAAATTATTTAGTTAATCCAACCTAGTCCAAGATTTTTAGAGTTTAATTTTCTTACTACTTATTTTATACTAGGGGTGTCCTATGTTAGTCCTTTAATATTTCAACCTAGGGGTTGTTATTTGTGCTATTTGTGCTATATATGCTATGCCTTGGTAATTAGGAATGGTTCCTAAGGTTCCACTGGTATATCATGTTTTATTTGTAATTATTTAGGGCTAGAGCATGATTTATACATTCATCTATGCATACATGCATTTAGGGCTTAATCGATCTATTGGGATTAGCACCTAGGTTATCTTGGTGTGGTTTTCGTATATTTTTAGTATATGAGTTGCCACATTTTATTTTACCTAAATGAATTTCACCACTTGCTGGTTTATTGCTGGTTTATTAGAAACTTGGTTCACTCTAAAAGGATTAAAATTGGGTTTACTACAAATTTTATAAGTTGACGGTGCATAAAAGGGTTTATTCTTTACTTAAATGTTTAAGTGATGGTGCTTAAATGTTTAAGTGATGGTGCTACACAGTAAGCTCATGTTTTTATTTTACAACTTGAAAATGTGTGTTTTGGTGAATTTACAGAACTTGGGTTTACTTAAAAGGAATTAAAATGAATTTTATATAAATCCCTAAAGTTTGACTGCCATAAGCTGTAGCATTTCCTCTAAATTGGTTTTATAAGTATTTGGCTCAAAAAGTGTATACTTTTTTATTTTTCCTACTCAGAGAGGGTAAGATGAGGATTCTACAAAATTTGAGTTTGCCTAAAAATAGGTTAAATTGAATTTCCTATGTATTTTAGAAGTTTGTGGTAGCTTTATAGGTGACTTTCCTTATTTTAATTTCAGGGCTAAAGTTTGTATTGTAAGTGCAACTTTTTATTTTACAATATTAAAGTTCATAATTTTGTGAATCTACAGAAATTTATTTCATATAAAAATGAGTTGTTTTGGATTTTATATAATTTTTTGCAAGTTTGTGAATTTTTCTGTTTGAAAAATTAGAGCTGGAGCTAGTTTCTTGTGCAATCCCTATTTTTGAACTTCGTGGGGCCCAACAGTCATAGACTGGTAAGCTTGTGATGAAGCCCCTAGAATTTTTGGTTTTAGACCCGAGGCCCTTAGCAAGTGTTGAATACAAGTATATTAAGAGTGCCTCGGTTATTCTCTATTTACATTCGAGACCCTGGCCCACATGTCATTCGGAGAGTGTTTACACAATAAACCTCACAAGTTTTAAACTTCTACTAATGAGGGTCCTTGCGCGCTAACCTTGCTGGGCCCACATGTCATTCGGCTGGGTGAGGAAAAACGGCAGCAGCCGACGCAGGGCTTCTCCGGCCGGCGTGCTTTATCGTGATGCCGTCGGCGAACGACAGCTCCTCGGCCTACGCATCCAAAACACAAAATGAGAAGGACTCCCTTGCGAACACGTCGGTGGTGGTTTCGTCCCCGGGGATGGACTAAAACGACAATGGTGATGTCGTGAGCGGCGGCCGGTTCCGGGGTGACGACGTGCAACAAACTCCGGCTCGGATCAGTACAAGATAGAGTATGCTTAAGCGTGTTCAAGGTATCTGGGAGCTCACCGAGTGGTTGGAGAGGCTTGGCGAAGCTGAGGCAATGGCGGCGGCGTGAGGACTAGTCCGGCGGCGGCGGCTTCTTTCCGGTCGCACGGCGGTAGATTCACTCGGCACCCCACCTGCCCAGATAATAGGAAGGGGAGCTCAAAGAGGTCTTTGGAATGCTCTCAGTGCGAGGAATTAGCTCGAGGCTCACCGGGGAGAACGGAATGCCGGCGGCGGTGGCTTCGCCGGAGTTGGGGAAGATAACGCTGATCTTCCTCCACGGTGCACCGTTGGCCAGGGATATTGAGGGGAAATGGTGATGAAGTCATGGCGAAGCTGATGACGCGGTGTGCCGGCCTTGTCGGGGTCCCCTTCGGCCGGAACACTGACGGCGAGGAAACGACGGTGCTCTGGAGCTTGTCCACAACAGCGGTGGTGTGGGGCGCGTTCTCGTCGATTGGCTGCATGGTTTGACAGGGTGTCAAACGAGGAAATGATCGGTGAACCGAGGGGAGTAGGGAACGGGGAATAGATGTCGATGAGCGCAGTTCGATGGCGATTCCTTCGGCTTACTTCCCGGCGACCGGCAATGGAGGAAAGAATGTCTCGGGTAAAATGGGTTCACTCCCTCAGTTTCTCTAGCTCGGCCGTGTGAAATGAGGTTGGGCCGCTCTGGAAAGTTAGAGGCGAGTTTAGGCGCTGGACACGTCGTCCTCACGCGTTGAGCTCGCCGTTGGCTCGGTCTCCGGCGTCCTGGCTCACTGTCGCCATGTTCCCCGGTCGGCCTAGGCGGTGGGCTTCTTTGCACAGAGGTGGGACAAGTCTTAGAGGCTGTCAGGTGGGGTCCAGGCGTGGTTGGCTAGGCAAATGAGAGGGAGAAGGGTACAGGAAGGAGTATATATGTGTTTTAGGCAAAAATTTGAGTTAATTTCCTCCCTCTAACTTTGTGTCTCTATAGTTTATGCTGCGGACATGGTAAATTCATAAGATTTTTACTGGAGGTAGATGATTATCTCCAGGTTCCATTTTCCTTAGTTTCACTAAAAACATTAAGTGATTTGCACCCAGAAATTTAGTGAAGATAGGGTATTTTGAAATTGGTTTGAATTTTTGGAGGGCCAAGATAGAGGAGAAAAATTCTGTAAAAATTATATTTAGTTAGGCTAATTAACCTAGTATTTGATTAGATTATTTAATGTATATACTTATGTGCATTTTAATGGTCTTTTGGGTAAGTTATCATTTTAGCCGATTAAAACTACTAATTGGCCTATTATGAGGCGGTTTTGTGTGATTTGTTTGGGGCACCAAGCCCAGTTGTTAAATTGCACAAAAATTAGGTTAAGTTTCATATAATGCTTAGCACCAACATGAATTTTTCTGTGAATTTATCTTATTTGGTTTGACCTAGAAAATAGGATATCACTATATATAGTGGCTCCCGCTCTGCGGTTTCACCTAAAATGGTCGTTGGGGTTTATTTGAATTTTATCTTGGGCCGAGATATTAAAATTTGATCTAAATTTTTAGGTTCACATGCCAGCATCCAAAATTTGTCATAGATTTGGTTAAAAATTTCAGTCATTCAGGCTATGCCTATATGGCCCTTAATGTGATGCATTTTTTGAAAATCCGAATATACGTAAGTAACCTAAGTCAAAGTGGACCTAATGTCGGTACGCAAGCTTTCGCATGAGCTTGCATTTTCGTCCAAGGTTATAAATGAAAAAGTTTCTGATTTGTTCTAAAATAGAGTCTACCATGCGAAGGCCTAGGTTGAACCCCTTTAACCCAAGTTAGGAATTGCAAAAATTTTTGGTTCACAAAATTGAGAAACCTTTACTTCATTTTGTTTGGACAAAATTTTGTTGACCCTAGAATTTGGATATATGACAATATGATTGTTCAATTTAAAATATTTTTTAATATGACATATGTTAATTCTACATCATTATTAGAATTTAAAATACTTTTCAATAGAGCATATCTTAATTATATATGATTATTAGAATTTAAAAATACTTCTCAATAGGTATATGTTAATTATATATGATTATTATAATTTAAAATACTTACAATAGTGCATATGTTACCAGCATTAAACTTTTTAAATGTTTTCACATTAAAATTAATTTGGCCCTGTTTAAATGTTTACTCTTGGTTTTTAACACCAGCTAGGAATAAAAAAATATTTGGAAATAGTGGAGAAATATCTTTATTTCCGGTTGTTGGCTTCAACCGGGACCGGGACTAAAGATGCTTACCTACCAGGGGTACAGGGATTTTTAGTCCCGGTTTAAGCCAACAACCGGAACTAAAGATTGTATCTTTAGTCCCGGTTGTTGCCACCAACCGAGACTAAGATATTTTTAGTCTCGTTTGTTGGCTCCAACTGGGACCAAAGAGTCCAGTATCTACATATAGCAGATGGAGCGGTGGATCCAAACACTTAGTCATTTTCATCATCTTCTTCGTCTTTGTCACCGAACCCTAAACCGCCGTTGCCGACGTCTTCTCGTGCCACCACTGTCGTCTCCCGCCGTCGAGCCACCGTCATCGCCCATCGTCGTCACTGCATTCCGAGTTAACCTTGCCGGCGCCGATTCGATTTCATCTATGAACAATCTCGCCAAACCCTAACCCCCGCATGTCGTCACCATCACCGTCGCCGTCGCCGCCGCCGCTGCTCTGTTTGAATGGATTGTGAATGTGACCTAAAATATAGATTGTGAATGTGAATGGACTTTGAATATTTCAGTGGACTGTGACTATGTCTTTGAATGTGATTGTGAATTGTGAATGTGAATGTGAATTGAGATCGAATTTTGAATTCACAATGAGTGCTTGGATACATAGGATATTATAGGCAAAGAGATTATTTGGACTGTGAATTATACGCAAAGAGATTATTTGGACTATGCTTGGATACATAGAGAAATATAGATAACTATTGTTAATTAAATAGTGTTTTACAATTTTTTTGTCACTATTAGATGCAATATATAACTGAAAAATTTAGAGAAAAACCCAAAGAGAAAAACTCATAATGTTTGAAATGATGCTATGAAATATATGACATGCATATTTATATTAACGGGAAAAAACTTAGAGAAAAAACCAAAGAGAAGAAGAAGGAAAAAAACACTACAATTTTTTCCTTCTTCTTTTCTTTTTTTCTCTAGGTTGGCATTTGTATATTTATATATATCTTGCCATGTTATTTATATTCCCATTGAATTGCATTAGTGCATCTTAGGGCATGATGGTTTAGACTAGGATTTTTGCACATCCTTGACACTAAATAATATAATAGGAAAATATAGATGAAATCAAGCAAATACTCGATCCAATTGTGCACATCCATAATGGTGACATTCTTCAGAAATCTTTTCTTGAATTGAGAGAATCAGTTATGATTTTGAATCCTCTTCCTCATAAAAAGGAAATCATCATGGCGATGGAGAACACAGTGGCGACAGAGCCCATTGCCACTGTGTTCTCCATCGCCATGATGATTTCCTTTTGATGAGGAAGATCATTCAGAATTACAACTGATTCTCTCAATCCTGGAAGAGACTTATGAAGAATGTCACTGTGGAGATTGTGGCAATC
Organism: Oryza australiensis; assembly: GCA_019925245.2. NCBI lineage: Eukaryota > Viridiplantae > Streptophyta > Magnoliopsida > Poales > Poaceae > Oryza > Oryza australiensis. The sequence goes on from JAIFGZ020000436.1 coordinate 5,392,381, forward strand.
GGGTATTTACATAGCAAGCTTATCCGACTGGAGGTAGGGATAAGATGCACCTGCCATATCTGTAAACCAAACATGACTTGGGTGTTACGATTGCTGATAGAGATAAGACAATCGGCTTATAGTCACGGTTTGGTAAGATTGAGAAAACCAACTTAGAATAAGATAGGGTTTCCGATCTGTAAGTCCTCCTCCCAAGACTATATAAGGGGGGTGAGGGGCGTCCCTTGAGGGATATCTGAATAGGTGATTTCACAAGCAAGAGCTTTAGATACACGAGATCAATAAAGACACTCGGCGGATCGAATCCACCAAAACAGGAGTAGGGTATTACCTCACGAGAGGGCCTGAACCTGTCTAAATCTTCTTCTTCTTCTAACCCATTGTGCTTGGCGATCTCGACTGCGACCCCAGAAATTATATTGCCGAAACCAAGTTTCGACAGTCACCATTATGGATGTGCACAATTGGATTGAGTATTTTCCAAATTTCATCAATATTTTCCTCTGTTATATTATTTAGTGTTAAGGATGTCCAGAAATCCTACTGTTAATGATGACTCCTATGCATTGGGAATCAAAACAAAATTTCGTTTTGACTCCTATGCATAGGAATCAAGAAAATATTTTGACGACTTATATTGACGACTTAGTGAAAACAACTTATATTGGATGGGCTCTGAAAATGACTTTTACTACTTAGAAAACGACTTAGTGAAAATGACTTTTATGACTTAGAGAACGACTTCTACGACGGAGCGAGCGGAGTACATATGCATTACCTAAATATCAGACTTAGGAACATCATACATGTAATAACTGAATAATTTTTTCCTTGTCAGAATTACTTGATCCAGTCGTCCAAGCACAACAATCAAATGGTTGATTGCTCGGACGAACAGATCCTCCTCGACGAGATCGTAGAGGGGAGCAACCATTACTTCATTGAGGAGGGGAACGAGGATCCCAACCAGTACCTCAATGAGGAGGGGAATGAGGAGGGAAACAAGGAGGGGAATGAGGGCACCCCAGCCGTTGGAGAGAAGAGGGCACGCGGGCAACACGGTGTTGTTAGTGATATGCCCTAGATGGAGATGTTGTATATCATGGTCAATGTTTATGTATAAATGAATAAAGTGTTATTCAGTTCCATGAAATAGACATCTTGTATTGATCAATAAGTACGTGACTTATTTATGAGACTCTATATGTATGAATCTATTTTTGAACGATCACTAATCATATGTCATATTGTTGGAACAAATATGATTCTAAGATCAACATGTTTATTGATTGATGATCATGTCTCATAGATCATGGGTATGGAGATACCAAATCAATAAACATGGACACATGTGTTAGAGAACACATTGTTGGATAGACCCACCATGAGACACTACAGGAATTAATGTGCCATTAATTGGTCTCAAGTAGTGTTGGTACAAAGTCCTTAGACCTGAGATCACCATGGATTCCAACATGTGTAGTAGCCTACTTTGGGACTACCAAACGCTATTCCATAACTGGGTAGTTATAAAGGTAGTTTTCGGGCTTGCTATGAGACATGGAGTGGGATGTGAGTGATCAAGATGGAATTTGCCCCTCCTTTGGAGAGATATCTCTGGGCTCCTCGAGGTAATGGATTATGGAAATGCATGGCCATGCTAAGTTGATTGAGGAGTCAATCAACGATGATAATCCAATACGGTTCGAGTGAATGGTTAAGCTATTGAAGGGATGACACACATCTTGCCTATAGCTTAATTGGTATCGTGAGGCAAAGGGATTTGTGTACACATTATAGGTTCAGAGCCGATATTATAATCTTGTATACTATGGTGTCAATATGTGCCGCTAGGCGCCGCGCGTTGATGTGTCGGCTAAGTTGGACTCGAGCCGACGATCGGCTAAGTTAGACTATAGCCAAAACCGAGTATACCGAACCTACTGTGGTCGCACGCTTAAGGGGATAAGAAGTGCATTCGAGTTGGACTCGAATACGGCTCGATCAGATAGGGATCCGATCGGATAGAGTCCTATGGTCTTACGACGTATGGGCGGCCAACTCTATGAGATTCGGATGAGATCCGATTCAAAATAGAGTCCTGATCGGCCACTAGTCCCAGTCGGCCAACTCTATATAAAGGGGTGAGGGGTGGAGAGCTGCAGTACGTCAATTGAAGTCAATTGCACCGAAATCAATCTGATCACACGCGGCTTTAGAAGTCGGCGAGATCAATCTCCACGGAAACCCTCCCCACCTTCGAGCCAAACCCTAGCCTTGCATCGCTAGCACACGGGTGTTCGGTGTTCTGTTCCCGGACGTGTGGATACCAGTAGAGGCGCTGGTACGTTGCGCGCTGTTGATCGGCTACGGATTGGCTGTGGTGGAATCGGCTGCGGTCGAGCGTATCGGAGCGAGGCGTGAGAACGCGGTCTGACGACTCGGCAAATCGGCTGATTGGTGAATCGGCTGTCCCTAGGAATCGGCTGTCGGCTTGCGGGAATCGGCTGCACTTTTCCAGATCGGATAGCCCTGATTGGCTATTTCCGCTGCATACTCCAATCGGTAACGATCTATCGGCCCTTACTTGCAAGTGTTCCTGGTTTGCGCGGTAGAAAAGTTTTGTTTTTCGGCTAGCGTAGCCTCCGCGTAACCCTTCAGGTGTCAGTAAGAGAATTGAGGGTCGACATGTCATAATGAAAGTGGCATAGGACAGTCGACCATGTGCCCCAGCCGATGCCACAATGAAGTTTGTGGCACACAGCGGATGGGTAGTGAGGGATCACGTGTCCATCAGCATAGTGAACTGGCAACGAACAAGGACAACAGGGAATGAGTGTAACATCCTGAAAATCGAAGAAACTGAAATCAGAACGTAAAAATCGGAACTTGCAAAAACTTTCGCTTGTTGCTTTTTCCTCGGGTTTGTTGCTTCTTATTTGCCAGCTCAGTTGCATAAATTTAGTTGTGAGCAATTCCTCTCGGCGTTTGTGAAATATTTGGAGTTTGTTAGGAAGGAAATTTCGAAATGCAGAATTAGGAATTTTAAAAGAAAATCGGAGAAGAGATGCGGATTTATGAAAATACAAATTTGAGAAAAAGAGTATTAATTGTTGATGGTGGAAGATTAATTAGGGTATAAAATAGACAATAAAATATTTGGGGGATTTACATGAAATCTAGGGAATTTTTGGAATTTAAAAATGGTGAATTATAAAATTAGAAAAAGGAATTTAAATAAATATGAAAAATATATGTGGAAAAATAAAAGTGGAGAAAAAGTTGAAAATATAGTACTAAAAATTATTCTAGGAATATTGGATTTTATTTTGAATTTTTAGAAGGAAGGAAAATGAAAATAGGAAATTAGAAATTAGAAATCGGAAAAATAAGAAATGCTACTGTTCATTGCGCATGAGATGCTCGACGCCGTACGGCCCCGTGCGCGCCCGCCGCACGTCGCTCGCCGACGCGCGCCGCGCCGCAGCGGCACGCGCCACGCAAGCGTGCGCGCGCGCGCGCGCGCCACGCGCGCGCGCACCCGCACCCGCGCGGACTCGCCGCGCCCAGCGCCACGCCCGCGCGCCCGTCGCCGCCGCCCCGCGCCGCCGCCGCGCCACGTGCCGCCGCCGCGCGGACCCCGCCCGCGGTCCGCGCCTCGCGCGCGCCCGTGCCCGCCGACTCTCGCCCGCACCGCGTGGCGCGCCCCACGCGTCCGATGCCGTACGTGGCCCCGTTCGCGCCGCGCCCTCTCGCCACGCCGCAACCGCGCGCGCCCGCCCGGCCTCCCGCGCCGTCGCATGGCGTCCGTGGTACCGCGCCCGCACCGGACCCCCTTCTCTCTCCCGTCCTCTCCTCGGCCTCGCTATATAAAGGGGCCAAGCCACCCCATTCACTCACCTCGCCGTTCCCCATCTCCTCTCTCTCGGCCCCCTTCGCCTCCCGAAGCGCCACCGCCCTAAGCCGCCGTCGCCGCCGTTGCCGCACACCGCCGACGCCCGAGCCCCCCGCCCTAGCCGCCGTGAGCCACCGTCGCCGGTAAGCCCCGCCGCCGCCCTTTTTCCCCATGCGCTAGCGCCGCCACCGCCTATTTTTGCCTGGCTCCGGCCGAACACCTTGGGGGCAATGAACTGCAGCGGTAATAAAGAAAGAAAAAAAATAAAAAGAGAAAAAGAAAAATAGGGAAAAAATTTGGAAAATTTGGAAAAATATTTTGTGAAGACTTGAGTAAAATTTTGGGCAAAAATAAATTATTTTTTGTTGCATGATTTCTCGGTGAAAAATTTGAAAATCAAAATGCGACTTCTCCGAAATATCGTTTCACATCGTTTTCAAGTCCGGTTTCGTTTAATCCTTTCTCGCCGTTTAAATGTGCTGCTCTTTGTGCTCGAATCTTCAAAACCTCGAGCACCAATCCCTCCGCGGATATTTTCAAATCTATTTTCTCGAACAAATCACGATCGTCGCTTTGCGAAAACCCTAAGTCATCGACTGATGTCAAAACTTGGAGTTTTCCCTGTCGATCCTCGTACAAACTCAAGTAGAAATTTAGGCTAAGCGCTTGGAATCGTTTTGGTGGCTTTTATGGTTCTTTTCGATCTTTTGGTGTTATATTGGATTCTAATCGAATTCGATTGACCTTTCGCACGTACGGATAGCACCCGAAGAGGCCGGCATCGACCCCATTGAAGACACCACTCCACAAGCGTGCGAGCAAGGCAAGTCATCACACTCTTTGAACATATTGATCCCAATTGTGAAATGATGTTATTTTAAACTCTAAACATGCATGCTATACAGAGTTACCTATACTTGTTATGCCATACCTTACTATTGATTTCCTTTAGAATTACTCCTTGTAACTCTCGATGTGATATAAACAACCTGAGAATAACTTCGTAAATTGCTTAGCCATGCTATACTTAGATTCATGCATACTCATGACTTTATGAAAAGCTTTGTGCTTGGGCAGCTACCTTATGGAAGGTAGTTGAGATGCGGCCAGTGGAGACATTAGCGCCACATGGCCATGAGAATGATGAACTGAGTTTGATGAAAATTGAAAGTACTACACAAATGTTTTAGACTGGGGCGGCTGGATGATTTGGGTGGATTCCGGAAAAGGCGAGTGCCGACCCTGGTCAATTAAGGACCGAGCCATGAGATAGCCGGAAAACGAGCCAGTACAACCGTACTTCTCGAATGGGTATAGACCTAGCGGAGTAGATAGCCGAGCAGAGGCGGTACCCTTGCATAGTGGTTCTTATGGATGAGATGAGAGGTGAAAGAGATGATGATAATCTGAAATTTATTTTAACTTGATGAATGAAATCTCCCCTTACCCCGTGTGGACCCCCGTTTTTGGAACGGGAATCTTTCGTGTTCTTAGTACCATTTCCTTGGATCGAGTAGTTGGTACCCACGAAATACAGTACTGAATAACCAGGTGCACATGCACGAATAGTCTTACAACGAAATTATTACAATGACAGGCCCGAAGGCAATGTTCACCACATAGGACCTCATGGTCCGGATACAACACAAAAGCAGAAACTAGATAAGGCAGCGGAATAAAGGCAGCGGCATGTCGGTTGCCATAGGCAACGACCGGGGACTAAGACCTAGTAAGCGCCACCAGCTTCTTCGCCTTCCTGGTAGTAGCCATAGGGATCCTCCGATTCTTCATTCCCAACATCTGAAGGTTTGTGCGTATAGCAAGGGTGAGTACCAACCGTACTCAGCAAGCCAACACGGAAGTGATGCATATGATAGGGTTATTCAAGGAATGGCTGGAGCTCTTTTGCATAAAGCCAATTTTCATAAATCTTTTCACAAGCCTAACAACTAGCCAAGTCAAGGTTTAGTTCCATAGTTCATTAATTCGGCGACGGTTCTGTCTACCATCCATCGTGATTCCAAGGATGGCTTCCCGCCTCCGATTCGTCATGGTTTTTCTGGGGAGTCCACCCCTTCTCACATCTCGAGAAGTTGATCCACCAGCGAATAAAATCATCATGCAAACCCATCCCAGCATTTTTAAGTTTTAAAGTCTAGCCAAGCGAAAGTCTTGTGACGATGCTCAATATCCGCGAGCACGGCTATTCGAATAGATTGATTTATTCACACTGCAATGGATGTACACTTTACCCGTACTCCGCGACTGCCCAACAAATGAGCCTACGTCCCAACACATGAGACGGTCACGACAAAGCCTTTCGATAACCTCACTTTGGCAGTACCCGCTCCACGAACTTAAGCCCTCATGCACTCTAGCCGTCATTTTCTAGCAGTGAGAGGAGTTCTGGCGCACCCGGGGTAAGGGAAGACTTCCTCAATCTTTAGGTTCATTTAAGGCCGATACCTCCACTGTTGCTGCGTGGTCTGCTATCACAAAGTGCGGTGCTTGTTTTTGCTAAAGCCCATGGCGCCCACCAAGAAGATCTCGAAGAAGGGGGGAAAGGTCTCGACCGAAGACGACACTGAGCGGAGCTCAGCCTTCGTGCCCTCACGCGCTGGGTGCAATATGCTGTAGGAGCTGGAGCTGCCCGGCGTCCTCTCGCCGCGAGCGATCGTGCAATGGCGTCCGATGTGGGGGGAGCAATTCCCGACCTACGACTCTGGGGAGCTGGTAATCTTATCCTCCTTCCTCCTCCGTGGCTTCGGAGTACCGGCCCACCCCTTTTTCCAGGGCCTGCTCTACTATGACATCACCCTCTGCAACCTCAACCCCAACTCCATTCTTCAACTTTCCATTTTGATTCACCTCTAAGAGGCCTATCTTGGGATAGCCTCGCACTTCAACCTCTTTCGCCACTACTTCTGCCTTCAGCGGTCGGTTGGCGACGTGGTCGGTGGGGCCGGGATTCAGTTCCAGGACAAGATGTCCCTACGCTACATCCCCGTCGACCTCACCTCTTCCAACAAGGGGTGGCACGCCGAGTGGTTCTACGTTGGGAACCACAAACCGGAAATCTCCCCGGAGATATACCAGGAGCCGATCCCGGCGGCTACATGGTCGATTCCCTGCCTTGATGTTGATTGCGACTAGGTGGAGGAGCTGGTGGCCAAAATCGAGGGTCTCTGGGATCAGGGCTTGATCGGTGCTCGGGTGGCCCTCAACTTCACCCTCCGAGGGCTGAAGCCCTGCAAGGAAAGGGTGAGGGCGGCCTACGAGTTCTCGGGCACCAACAACCTAGCTCGGGAGGAGAAGGCGAACTGCAACCGAATGCGGCAGAGACTAGCCACTTTCTTCTCCGGCTCAGCCGACTTTAGCAAGGGGGTCCCGAGGGCCTTCAGCCTCATCCATCATGGCCGAAGGTAAGCCCGACCTCCTCCTTAGTTCACCTGTTGTTTGTTTTTTGTGTGTGTCCGACGCCTCACCTACCAGGTGCTGACACTTGACAGGGGCTGGACGTCTACGTGTCACTATCGCCGATCCTGGGGGAGGCGGCCACGAAACGGGAGAAGCCGCGGATCTGGCTCCCTCACGGGACATAGGACCCGAAGGGAAAAAGGCCTGAGCCCCCCAAGCAAAAGCCAGAGGTGCAAAGGGTGTCACCGAGGAGTCTAAAGATCCCTGGCATCAAAAGAAAGTTGATGATCTCCTTCGACGAGGAGGGGTCAGGGGAGGCCTACGTGGGGCCCATGACACCGTCGTCGGGGTCAGGCGGGCCACCAAAGTCGGAGTCGTCAACCGCCCCCGAAGAAGGTGCCAAAGCAAGTCGGCTTCGAGTTCTCGACATCCATACCAAGCCTGCCCGCAACTTTTCTACCTCCTAGTTTCATGTGCTAACAGATTGTTTCGAGTAGGTGAGCCACGGACATCGCGCCGAGGTGATCCACCCGACCGGAGCAGTGGGGTCTGACCCCCCCTTCGTCTGCCGTGGAGCTGACGGTCGCACCGATGGTCACACCAACAGAGGCCGACCAGACAGAGGGACAACCTCCGGCGTTGAGTCGAGGAAACGACCTCGACGACAGCGGAAGAAGAAACCGCGGAGACAAACGTGGTGGCTCCAATGATGGAAGTAGCGGCTGGGAAAGAAGTTGTATCGGTTGCAGGGGCTGCTGAGAAACAAGCTGTATCGGCTACCGGGCTGCCAAAGAAGAAGTTGTATCGGCAGCCGGGGCGGCCCCGGAAACGAGGTCGGTGGAAGGGGTGGAGATGGGGAGGGAGGTCGCCGGTGAGGAAGAATTCCCTGAGTTGGACTGGGATGATATATCCCTCCCTCTCATCACCACCGAGACACTCAGCGCGTTCTCGATTGCGGCGATGGCCGAGGGAGGGCCTACCCCAAGCATCGGGGACCTGGTCATCGGCGGTGCCGAGGACCACACTGCTTCGAGGTCGGCGGTCGGGGACCAGCCCGTCATAGGCGGTGGGCAAATGGTCGGAAGATGGGTGGCCGAGTTCGAGTGAGCTCAGCGTCGCATCCATGACGTTTTCATGGTATGTGCCGATCTCCCCTCAATTTGTTCCTCTCTTTAGTCTTGCCTCTTATGTATCCTACTCGCAGGGGGCCGTCCGAGAGTCCATGTCCGCCGAAGCGGTCCGAGAACTCGAAGCGAAGTTGGCGGAAGCCATCACTCGTAGGTCTGCCGACTCCCTTCCCCAACTTTCCTTCTTTTTAGTGCTACCTCCCGACTCCTTTTGCTGGACAGGGTCCAACGAGGCCTTGTGACGCGCCGAGAGGCTTGAAGAGGTAGCTCGGGATGCCGAGCTGGTGGCCAAGAAAGCCCTGGCGCAACGGGAGGGCATTGAGAATTTCCTCTAGGCTTCGGATACTACGCTAAAGGAAGCCAAGGCTAAATTGGCGGCAACCGAGGCGGCAAAGACCGAGGACGAGGTGGGGAAAGCGGTGGTGGTAGCGGCGAGGACGAAGGCAGAGGAAACGACGAAGGCAAAGGTGCAGGAGGAGTGAGTGGCGGTGGTCACGGCAAAGATCGAGGTCGAGGCCGTGCTGACGGCATCGGAGAAGGCGAGGGAGGAAGCTGAGAGTAAGTGTTAGTATTGACTATCTTCTCTCGCTTTTCTATCTCTTTTTCTTTTGCCATTGCTGTCCAACTTCTCTCTTGTGTAGCCAACTAGAACACCGTGTGCAAGCAGGTCGGCGACCTTGAGGGCCGCTTTGTCACACCCTGGGTTTTTCTCTAATTCATTTAAATAATTTACCCTGAAAAGGATTTTTCTTGAATTCTGCATGTCGAAATCCGCTAACAGGATTTTTACTAAAATTTTTAGAGCACTCTAAGTATTTTTAATCAATTAAATAAGAAATCGGAATTAATTAAGCCCCCAAAAATCCTTTTTCCCTTTTTCTTTTTCTTTTCCGTACGGGCTGCACAAGCACTCCCGCTCTTTCCTTTAGGCCGCCGGCCCGGCCCTCCCCGCGCGCGCCCGGCCGTGGGCCGAGGCCCGCAACGCCGCCGCAAGCGCAAGTCCGCGGGCGTCCCCGCCCGCGAGCCGCCGACGGTGGGCCCCGCCGTCGGCTTCCGCCCCGCGCCTGGCCGGTCCGCCGCCGCCCGCCATGTGCGCCGCCGCTCCGCTCCTTTCCGTTTGAATCCGAGCCACGTCGGCCCCGTGCCGGCTCAACCTCGCGACGCCGTTTCCATCCCCCAACCTCCGTGCCCGATGGAAACCCTATCCGCGTGGAATCCGTCGCCGATTGTTTCCCCCTCTCTCTCCGATTCCGTGAACAACGGCGAAGAATCCGCGCCGTTTCCGTGTTTGTTTCGGCCCCGTTATACCCCTATAAAACTCCCCATCGCCGCGCGCGTTTCCCTTTGTTTCCCGTGCGCTAGCCCTAAATCCGCCGTCGCCATCGTCGCCGTCTCCGTCGCCGTGAGTGCGCCGCCGCCCTCTTCCTCTTCGGTTTTTCGGTCTCCTCCCGAACCGCTCCCGCGCGCATCATTCCGCCTCTCGCCGTGTTTTCCCGCACCCGCGGCACTCCTCCGCCGCCGTCGCCGGTGTCGCGGAGGCCGCCGACCGCCGCGCGGCCATGGTCGGCGGCGAGCTCGAGCCGCCGCCGCCCAAACCCTAACCCTAGCACCGCTCCTTCGCGCCGTCCGATCCTTCGGATCGGCGGATCCGCACCGTCCGATCGTGATCGATCCGTCGCCATTCGATCCGGCCGCCGCACGCCCGATGGTTGCCGCGTGTCCGCCCCGCCGCCGCCCGAACCCTAATCCTAGCCACGATCCGCACCGTCCGATCCTTCGGATCGGGCGGATCCGACCGCCCTCGCGCGCAAGGCCGTCGCCGTCCGATCGCCGCCACCCTCCCCGATGCGCGCCACGTGCCCGCGCTCTCCGCCGCCGCCGTGGACTCGGTCCACCGTGGACCGCGCCGTGCTTTGCATCGCCGCTTGCGCCATGACGTCGCCCTACCGCTTGCGCCATGCTTGCGTCACCCGGGGCTTAATTGCGTAATAAATCGTTTTAATCTTTTCGTTTAGTTAAAAATCACAATTAAACTTCTAAAATTCATATCTTTTGAATCCGAGCTCCGTTTTAGCCTATTCAAATTTCATTAAATCCAAAAAAATGTCAAGAATCCATTAAAAATACTTTTCAGGCTGTTTCAGTAGACTTTTAGGGTGTTTGTTGAGTGCTTTGTTTGTCGTGTAGATCTCGAGTTTTCCGGCGAGCCCGTTCTCTTCGAAGTAGTCGCCGAGGTTCCTCAGTCTCCAGAGCAAGGCAAGTCATACCTTACATTGACCATATTGTACCTATTTTATGTAAATATCTCTTTTTCTTTCAAATACCGCATATGTTTTAGAATGTCATTTTATGGGATGATTATACCTATTGTACTCAACCATAGGATTGTTTACCTTATACCATTGATAACTTGGGGTTCAATATGACTAGATGATAGCTTAAGGTTTGCTTAGTTATGCTTAGCGCAACTAGCTCACTTAAGGGAATCACACTAATCAAGTTTCATTACGGGAAGTTAACTCTCAGATGATGTTAAGATATGACCCTGTTTTTAATAATATTGAATTATGAAAAGGTGGGTCGTGAGCACATGGTTGGACTTTGGTTAGCGTGCTCATGACGATTAAGGACCGGTTCTCAGGAAACCCTGGAAGAAATGCCGTGCATACCACAAGCCAGCATGGGTAATGGCTGGGTCTGTAGCGTAGCTGTCTCTAGTTGACGTATCCCAGAGAGGGTGGGCGTGATGGAGTTGGGTCGGCCCCGGTTTTAAGGGTTGATCAACTTCCGGATTCACCGCGGCACTTGAGGGGGCTGCCCATTGCCCGATGGGAATGGGGGCGAAACCTTGGTGTGGTACGATTGACTAGAGGGGGTTATGTGAAGGGTCCTGTCATAGTTCCTTTCCGGGGCACCATGGTGGTGCACCGGCACACGGTAACGTGTTGTGGGATTGTGTCTTGTGGGTACAGTTGTACACCTCTGATCAGAGTAAAACTATTCGAATAGCCGTGCCCACGGTTACGGGGTATCGACCAGATTCACCTTGATTAGTCTCATCTTTTTATTTGAATGAAATGTTGAAGCATGACTAGTGCAGGTGGATGGATGGGCCTGTCGCAACGTGGTTTGAGCGTTGGACAATGTTTATTTAATACTGCTTAAATATTACTACTGTTTTACTGTCTTCAAATATTATTATTATATTCTGCAAATGCTGTTTATGCAAATTGAGCCCTTAACCCTTCCTTGTTATTTATCTTGCATCATGTCCCCTTTTCCGGTGTGATTTGTTGAGTACTGTGGTTGTACTCAGCCTTGCTTCTTTTTCCCCCTTCAGTGCCAGAGGTTGAGATCGAGGTCTCCGAGGAGGTGTAGGCTTGTTCTCGTCAAGGTTTAGCCGTGGAGTTGGTGTTCCGTTTCGCTTGTGTCAAGTTTAGCTTAAGTCCGTTTTTTTCCTTTCCGCTGCATTTGTGTAACTCTTTTATATTGTTTCTAAGACGAGGATTCTGTATTATCAATAACGTCGATTTGTGTACCTCGGCTGATGCCTGGACGAGGGTGTAATGCACAAATTAGCTGCAGAAATTCTGGTGTGAATCTCTGGGCGTGAGAAGTTGGTATCAGAGCCTTCCTGTGACTGTAGGACAAGCCAACTGGAAACCTTAAGAGCCCTCTAATTCTTTTTCATGTGCATATGTTTTTTTTAAAAAAAGGGGTGTTTGAAAAAGTGGAGTCAGTCTAGGGTTTAGGAATTGCGAAAATGGGGTGTTGGTCGTGGGTTTTGAGCATGTTTTGATTTTCCCACTCCTTTGTTTCTATAGATGGAAGGTTCCCCAGCGACGCACTGCGGAAAAGGGATGACGGGCTGTGTTGTAGAACTGGCACGTATGGCTCTTGCAATTGGATATCCCGAAGCACCGGAGTATACAACAGCTTGCGCCTCTCGGTGGCGAGTTGCCCTACCGTGTTCGCTTGGAGGTTCACGGGTTCGTGGGGACGTGTCTTCCCAACATGGAGGTCACAGCTTCCGAGGCACGTCGATCACGCTTGTCAAGAAGCCGCCTACCCGATGTTAGCCAGATGAGGGAGCCGCATGATGCCGACCTTCGCACCTCCTCCTACCGCTACCATCCCCGTCGAGGTAGTTCCTCAGAGGTCAGTGCATTCAAGTCTACGGCAGAGGAGAATGACTCTACCTTCGGCCACATGTGCACCGTGCTCAAAGGACTGGATCAGATGCACTCTGACCTACACAAGGCAACCAAAGAGCCGAACGACAAGAAGATGCCGAGGATCGCGCGATCGCAGGACGAAGTGGTTCGTCCGAAGAAGGAGGTAGCGAGTTGAAGGGACTCCCGCCACCGCTGGGGTCAGCTCCGCACTACGCCTCGGAAGACCACCACCACGCCTGTCCGTATCCAGCTGGCACCTCGGATTCCACCGCCTCCTCCAGCTCCACCCGCTCCAGTTCTAGCGCCGGTTCCGATTTCTCCGCCGCAGGTTCCCGCCTCACCTTTGCTCCGCTTCGGCGAATCAAGGCGGAGGTGGTAGTAATGGCTGGATCTCCGTCTCAGTAACTCAAGCTCGGAGAATTCGGCTGAAGACATGGACTCGAAGAGACTCGAGATTCCTGAGGGAAGAGGCAGGATCGGTTGGGCTACGGCAACCGATTCGAAGAGTCCAAGTCTAAGGTGACGCCCGAGGACTCTAGGAGCCGTTCGGAAGAATGGGGATCTTCGAAGGAAGCGTTTCGACTCCTCGTCTCGTGGATCGTTCTAGTTGCCCTCCTTAGTTTTACCGTTTAACTTAGTTTGTCTTCTTGGTAGTTGCTGTGTGTGGGATAGCTGGCAGTCGATATCAAGTGTGATATGACTGACCAATTAAGGATGTTTGGTGCTTTTCCTTGTTTTTAGTCAAGATCAGAACAATGCATTTGAATTCAAATAATAAAGATTAGTTCTAAATCTGCTTTTCTTCTTTTCTCTCTCTTTGGTCGGTCGTCTCCTTCGGATGGTGAACACCGGGACCCGGGCGAACAAGCAACAATGGGCGTCGGTGCCAACAACCACGAGGCTCACGACGCCAATGGCAATGCTCCTCCACCGCCACCCGAGTGAAGGGTTGCGCAGAGGCTACGCTAGCCGAAAACAAAAACTTTTAACCGCGCAAACCAGGAACACTTGCAAGTAAGGGCCGATAGATCGTTACCGATTGGAGTAGAGTGCAGCGGAATAGCCAATCGTGGCAATCCGATCCGGAACAGTGTAGCCGATTCTCGCAAGCCGACACCCGATACCTGTGGACAGCCGATTCGCCAATCAGCCCGATTCGCGATGCCGTAGCCGATCCGGCCGATCAATAGCGCGCAACGTAGCAGCGCTCTACCGGTATCCACACGTCCGGGATAGAACGCCGCACACCTGTGTGCTAGCACGCGATGCAAGGCTAGGGTTTGGCTCGAAAGTGGGGAGGGTTTCCGTGGAGATTGATCTCGGCGACTTCGTTGCACGCGATGCAATTGACATATCGTAGCTCTCCATCCCTCCCTCCTTTATATAGAGTTGGCCGACCGGGACTAGTGGCCGATTAGGACTCTATTTTGAATCGGATCTCATCCGTATCTCATAGAGTTGGCCGCCCATACGTCGTAAGCCCATAGGACTCTATCCGATCGGATCCCTATCCGATCGAGCCGTATCCGAGTCCAACTCGAATATCTATTCTATCCCCTTAAGCGTGCGACCCGTAGGTTCAGGTATACTCGGTTTCGGCTATAGTCTAACTTAGCCGATCGTCGGCTCGAGTCCAACTCGCCGACTGTCAACAGCGGCGCCTAGCAGCACATATTGACACCATAGTATACAAGAATATAATATCGGCTCGAACCTGTAATGTGTACACAAATCCCTTTGCCTCACGATACCGCTTAAGCTATAGGCAAGATGTGTGCCATCCCTTCAATAACTTAACCATTCACTCGAACCGTATTGGATTATCCGTCCGTTGATTGACTCCTCAATCAACTTAGCATGGCCATGCATTTCCATAATCCATTACCTCGAGGGGCCCGAGATATCTCTCCAAAGGAGGGGCAAATTCCATCTTGATCACTCACATCCCACTCCATGTTTCATAGCAAACCCGAAAACTACCTTTATAACTACCCGTTACGGAATAGCGTTTGGTAGTCCCAAAGTAGGCTACTACACATGTTGGAATCCATGGTGATCTCAGTCTAAGGACTTTGTACCAACACTACCCGAGACCAACTAATGGCACATTAATTCTGTAGTGTCTCATGGTGGGTCTATCCAACAATGTGTTCTCTAACACATATGTCCATGTTTATTGATTTGGTATCTCCATACCCATGATCTATGAGACATGATCATCAATCAATAAACATGCCGATCTTAGAATCATATTTGTTCCAACAATATGACATATGATCGGGATCGTTTAGAAATAGATTCATACATATCGAGTCTCATAAATAAGTCACGTACTTATTGATCAATACAAGATGTCTATTTCATGGAACCGAATAACACTTTATTCATATATGCATAAACATTGACGTGATATCCAACATCTCCATGTTGCCTCTAGGGCATATCACTAACAATCTCCCACTTGCACTAGAGTCAATCATGTATGTATCTAATACCCATTGCTCTTGTGTGCGCCTCATGCTTTGGCCGAGGGAGAGGTTTTGTCGGCGGATCGGCTATGTTGAGATCCGTGTGCACTTTGCATATCTTGACATCACCTCTGTCCACTATCTCGCGGATGAGATGATATCGCCGAAGTATGTGTTTGGACTTCGATGTGACCTCGGCTCCTTGGCTTGCGCAATGGCTCCACTATTATCACAATAGAGAGACATTGGACCGGTCGTACTAGTCATCACACCAAGCTCGAAACAAATTTCTTGATCCAAACAGCCTCCTTTGCAGCTTCCGAAGCAGCAATGTACTCGGCCTCCGTTGTAGAATCAGCAACGAGTATCCCGCTTGAAACTCTTCCAGTGACTGCGCCTCCGTTCGAGGCAGAACACGAACCGCATTGCGATCTATAATCATCCTTGTCTGTTTGGAAGCTAGCATCGGTGTAACCACTTACAACGAGCTCTTCCTCACCTCCATAGACTAGGAACATATCCTTAGTTCTTCTCAAGTACTTAAGGATATTCTTTACTGATCCAGTGACCTTCACTGGATCTCGGTATCCGCTCGTAGCACTCAAAGCGTACGAGACATCGGCGTGTACAAAACATGGCATACATGATGGATCCAATTGCCGAAGCATATGGAACCATACCCATCTTATTCCGCTCATCATGTGTCCGAGGACACCGATTCTTGCTAAGATTGATGCCATGTGACATAGGCAAGAAACCTTTCTTGGAATCATGCATGTTGAACCTTTTCAACACCTTGTCAATGTATGTACTTTGGCTTAATCCAATTAGCCTCTTGGATCTATCTCTATAGATCCGAATGCCTAATATATATGCTGCCTCCCCTAAGTCTTTCATGGAAAAACTATTTTTCAATGAAGACTTGACTGATTCAAGCATAGGGATATCATTTCCAATCGTAATATGTCATCCACATATAAGATTAGAAATACAATTGCGCTCCCACCGACCTTTTTGTAAACACAGGCCTTTTCTTCGTTTTTGATGAAACCAAACCCTTTGATTACTTCATCAAAACGAATATTCCAACTCCGAGATGCTTGCTTCAATCCATAAATGGATTTCGTAGCTTGCATATCTTTCCGAGCGATTCGGATCGACAAAACCCCGAGGTTGTATCATGTATACATCCTCGCTTAGGTTTCCATTTAGGAAAGCCGTTTTGACATCCATCCGCCATATCTCATAGTCGAAATATGCAGCAATCGCTAGGATAATCCGAATAGATTTAAGCATTGCGACGGGCGAGAAGGTTTCATCATAATCAACTCCTTGAATCTGTTTAAAACCTTTCGCCACCAATCGCGCCTTATAGATGTGAACATTTCCATCCATATCGGCCTTTTCTTAAAAACCCATTTGCACTCAATGGTTTTGACACCATCAGTGGATCAACCAAGTTCCAAACTTGATTGTCGTACATGGATTCTATTTCGGATTTCATGGCTCCAAGCCACTTGTTGGAATCGGGTCCCACCATCGCTTCCTCATAGGCCTTAGGCTCATCGTTGTCTAACAACAATATATCACGTTGTTCCGCACTGTACTGTCGGTGCACGACGTGATCTTTCGACCTCCGTGGGAAATGGTGTATCTACAACCGGTGGCGCAACACTTTGCTCCTCCCGTTGTGGTTCGTGGGTTGCCGAAACATTTTCCGGTGTTTCTTGAACTTCTTCAAGATACATCCTGCTCCCACTAACCCTTCTTGAAAGAAACTCTTTCTCCAAGAAGACACCGTGTCGGGCGACAAACACTTTGCCTTGTTCCCGATTATAAAAGTAATATCCCTTGGTTTCCTTAGGATATCCCACAAAGAAGCACTTGTCGATTTGGGTGTGAGCTTGTCGTCAGAACGTTTTACATAAGCTTCGCATCCCCAAATTTTGAGAAAAGACAAACTAGGGGGTTGCCCTGTCCATATCTCATATGGTGTCTTTTCAACCGACTTAGATGGAACTCTATTTAGTGTGAGCGCAATGTTTCAAGAGCATATCCCCGGAAGGATAACGGAAGATCACTTTGGCTCATCATCGACCGCACCATGTCCAACAAGGTGCGATTTCTCCGTTCGAACACTCCGTTCCATTGTGGAGTTCTGGCGAGTCAAGCGTGGAACAATTCCACAATCTTTCGATGATTACCAAACTCTTGGCTCAAGTATTCCCCTCCACGATCCGATCGTAGAAACTTGATTGTTTTCCCTAAATGATTCTGTACTTCATTCGGAATTCTTTGAACTTTTTAAAGGATTCGAGACTTATGCCTCATTAAGTAGATATAGCCATATCTACTAAAGTCATCGGTAAAGGTAATGAAGTGCGATAACCACCTCGGCCGTTGAGCTCATTGGTCCACATACATCGTATGTACGAGTGCCAATAAGTCACTTGCTCTCTCACGTGTCCCGTGAAAGGTGCCTTTGTCATCTTACCAAGTAAACAAGACTCACATGTCTCAAATGATTCAAAATCAAAAGAGTGAAGCAGTCCATCCTTATGGAGCTTCTCCATGCGTTTCTTATTTATATGGCCTAAGCGACAATGCCGGATAAACGTGGGGTTTATATCATTAGATAGTTGCCTTTCGTATTAATGTTATAGATGGGAGACGCTTCAAGATTCAAAACGTATAATCCATTCACCAATGGAGCATGAAAATAGAACATATCTCGAGATATATTGAACAACCATTGTTCATTGATCTAAAATCATATCCTTCCGCTTGCAAACATGAAGCGGAAATAACGTTTTGACATAGTGTTGGAACACAATAAAAATTATTTAATTCCAAAACTAATCCCGAAGGTAGATGAAGTGGTACGTGCGACAAGCAATTGTAGCAACGCTTGCTCCATTGCCGACGCGCAGTTCACTCGCCCCTTCTCAATCCTCTACTTCTTCTCATTCCCCGCAACGATTTGCAAATATGAGCTACCGATCCGGTATCAAATACCCAAGAGTCGTAGGTGAAGTAGCAAGATTAATGTCTATAACATTAATACCGCGTAAGTCGTACTTTGCTTCTTTTTGAGATCCTCCATGTACTTCTTGCAGTTCCTCTTCCAGTGCTGTCTCCTTGCGGTAGAAGCAAACGGCATCCGATGCCGCCGACCCCTTCTTGCCCTTCTTTGCATTAGAGGCACTCGCGATCTCATCGGGAGTTAACTTCCTCTTGGTGCAAAGTTTCTTGACAGTGGTTTGCGCTTTGCCTTCGCATCATCATCATCACATGATGACCGTTTTTGGATACTCTCCCTCACTGTCTTTAGCATCCCATGCAATTCAGCCAAGGTTCTATCCATGTTGTTCATGTGATAGTTTAATATGAATGGCTCGAAGCTCGGAGGGAGCGCGAAGAATCACATCGTAGCCAACTCTTGGCTAAGGGGAAAACCTAGTTTTTCCGGACTCTCAATGTAGCCAATCATTTTTATCACATGCGGATCGACGGGATTCCCCTCAATAAGCTCGCACGCAAACAAGGACTTTGAGGTGTTGAACCTCTCGGCCCGAGCTTGGTTCTCAAACATGCCACGCAGTCCCGAATAATAGTGTGAGCATCGCTGCTCTCATATTGCTTCGAAGCTCGGGGGACATTGTAGCAAGCATGAGACAGCTTATATCTAGGGCATCATTAGTGTGCTTCTCATAAGCCCTCCGTGCGTTGCAAGTGGCGTTATTAGGCAAATCCTCGGGATAGGGTACTTCAAGAACGTACTCCTTACGCTCTTGCTTGAGAACAATTCTCAAGTTGCGATACCAATCCATAAAGTTTGTTCCATTTAATTTTTCCTTTTCGAGAATAGATCGCAAATTAAAGGCGGGTGTAGTATTAACCGCCATTTATTCTACAACGAAAAAGCAAAGTTTAGCACAATGTTTATGCTATGTCTTTTGTTAAACAATTTAACATAAGACTCCCATTACGTAATTTTCACCTTCCCTCTAGGTTACGTATTGGGTCAAGATCCACATGTTAATTAATTTTCTAGTGAGCTTTGGCATCACCGCTAGAAAATTAATAACATCGGTAAGCAACTCCTTGCTAATCACATCTCTATGTGACTCTTGTTGTTGGTGTGGCATCTCCATGCCCCGGCGCCAACCTATGCCCCAAGGCCCAAAACTGTTTTGATAGCCTTGTTAAATAAACCAAATGCTCCCGCATGTATATGTCGACATATACCCCCTCGTGTTATGATAGAGAATGGCACTCTGCTTTGCGAGACCCACCATTGACGAGCATAACGGTGACGGTGCAACATTTGGAAGGGCATCATTACTACTTAATTTTGAGAGGGATGCTATCCTATCAAACAAACATATCACATATGAAAGCAAGAAGAATAGCATATAATGAAATAGTATGGCCCCCTTCACATGGTGATCTCCATCTCCATGTCGGCGCCGAGGATCTCCATCTTCGGCACCATCTTCCAAGTATCGAATGCTTGATATCTTCAAACTAAGCTACTACTATAGAAGCTCTAATTGAAGATTACATCGACTCGCAGTCGTGAAAGAATATTACAAGCATTGCACGTATGAAAGAACATTACAGGATTGCACATATGAAAGAATATTACATGCATCACATCCATCTCATACATACAATAGGGCCATACCATCTCAAAGCATTCTCTGCAAAAACAAGTTAGGCGTAGAAACGTTTTCTACTTATCGCGAGCTACGGCATCGAGACGACCTATAAGGGGGAGCCGCCCTCGCGGGCTTCCGGGCAGCGCCCGGAACACCATACGAAATTCATAGATCCAATCTATGAAATCGCTTACGGAAACCATGTCGGCATAATCATATTATGCCGTCCCGATACACTATCAAGGGAGATGGTTTGCGTAGGCGCGAGGCAGCAACAAAGTCGGACTACGAGATAGCTTCGGTATAATCACATTATACCGTTCCGATACACTATCAAGGAACGCTATCTCGAACCCAACTCAAACCGAGTTATTTGGAAATTGCTTCGACGTAATCACATTACGTCGTTCCGATACACTATCAAGGAACACAATTACCATCTACTCTCCTCAACGGATCCCGTAAAACCGATTGATCTAATCAACCCGTGCGCAAAACTTGTTCCAGATCCAATCTAAAACCCGAACTAAGCAAGATTAGCTCTGATACCACTGAAGGGTTGCGCAGAGGCTACGCTAGCCGAAAACAAAAACTTTTAACCGCGCAAACCAGGAACACTTGCAAGTAAGGGCCGATAGATCGTTACCGATTGGAGTAGAGTGCAGCGGAATAGCCAATCAGGGCAATCCGATCCGGAACAGTGTAGCCGATTCTCGCAAGCCGACAGCCGATACCCGGGGACAGCCGATTCGCCAATCAGCCGATTCGCAGATGCCGTAGCTGATCCGAAGCCGATCAATAGCGCGCAACGTAGCAGCGCCTCTACCGGTATCCACACGTCCGGGGATAGAACGCCGCACACCTGTGTGCTAGCACGCGATGCAAGGCTAGGGTTTGGCTCGAAAGTGGGGAGGGTTTCCGTGGAGATTGATCTCGGCGACTTCTGTTGCACGCGATGCAATTGACATATCGTAGCTCTCCACCCCTCCCTCCTTTATATAGAGTTGGCCGACTGGGACTAGTGGCCGATTAGGACTCTATTTTGAATCGGATCTCATCCGTATCTCATAGAGTTGGCCGCCCATACGTCGTAAGCCCATAGGACTCTATCCGATCGGATCCCTATCCGATCGAGCCGTATCCGAGTCCAACTCGAATATCTATTCTATCCCCTTAAGCGTGCGACCCGTAGGTTCAGGTATACTCGGTTTCGGCTATAGTCTAACTTAGCCGATCGTCGGCTCGAGTCCAACTCGGCCGACTGCACACAGCGGCGCCTAGCAGCACATATTGACACCATAGTATACAAGAATATAATATCGGCTCGAACCTGTAATGTGTACACAAATCCCTTTGCCTCACGATACCGGTTAAGCTATAGGCAAGATGTGTGCCATCCCTTCAATAACTTAACCATTCACTCGAACCGTATTGGATTATCCGTCCGTTGATTGACTCCTCAATCAACTTAGCATGGCCATGCATTTCCATAATCCATTACCTCGAGGGGCCGAGATATCTCTCCAAAGGAGGGGCAAATTCCATCTTGATCACTCACATCCCACTCCATGTTTCATAGCAAACCCGAAAACTACCTT
Source organism: Oryza australiensis (assembly GCA_019925245.2). Classification (NCBI taxonomy): domain Eukaryota; kingdom Viridiplantae; phylum Streptophyta; class Magnoliopsida; order Poales; family Poaceae; genus Oryza; species Oryza australiensis. The sequence continues at coordinate 5,413,722 of JAIFGZ020000436.1, forward strand.
TATAACTACCCGATTACGGAATAGCGTTTGGTAGTCCCAAAGTAGGCTACTACACATGTTGGAATCCATGGTGATCTCAGTCTAAGGACTTTGTACCAACACTACCCGAGACCAACTAATGGCACATTAATTCCTGTAGTGTCTCATGGTGGGTCTATCCAACAATGTGTTCTCTAACACATATGTCCATGTTTATTGATTTGGTATCTCCATACCCATGATCTATGAGACATGATCATCAATCAATAAACATGCCGATCTTAGAATCATATTTGTTCCAACAATATGACATATGATCGTGGATCGTTTAGAAATAGATTCATACATATCGAGTCTCATAAATAAGTCACGTACTTATTGATCAATACAAGATGTCTATTTCATGGAACTGAATAACACTTTATTCATATATGCATAAACATTGACGTGATATCCAACATCTCCATGTTGCCTCTAGGGCATATCACTAACAATCTCCCACTTGCACTAGAGTCAATCATGTATGTATCTAATACCCATTGCTCTTGTGTGCGCCTCATGCTTTGGCCGAGGGAGAGGTTTTGTCGCGGATCGGCTATGTTGAGATCCGTGTGCACTTTGCATATCTTGACATCACCTCTGTCCACTATCTCGCGGATGAGATGATATCGCCGAAGTATGTGTTTGGACTTCTGATGTGACCTCGGCTCCTTGGCTTGCGCAATGGCTCCACTATTATCACAATAGAGAGACATTGGACCAGTCGTACTAGTCATCACACCAAGCTCGAAACAAATTTCTTGATCCAAACAGCCTCCTTTGCGGCTTCCGAAGCAGCAATGTACTCGGCCTCCGTTGTAGAATCGCAACGTATCCCGCTTGAAACTCTTCCAGTGATCGCGCCTCCGTTCAGGCGAACACGAACCTGCATTGCGATCTATAATCATCCTTGTCTGTTTGGAAGCTAGCATCGGTGTAACCACTTACAACGAGCTCTTCCTCACCTCCATAGACTAGGAACATATCCTTAGTTCTTCTCAAGTACTTAAGGATATTCTTTACGATCCAGTGACCTTCACCTGGATCGCGGTATCTGCTCGTAGCACTCAAAGCGTACGAGACATGCGGCGTGTACAAAACATGGCATACATGATGGATCCAATTGCCGAAGCATATGGAACCATACCCATCTTATTCCGCTCATCATGTGTCCGAGGACACCGATTCTTGCTAAGATTGATGCCATGTGACATAGGCAAGAAACCTTTCTTGGAATCATGCATGTTGAACCTTTTCAACACCTTGTCAATGTATGTACTTTGGCTTAATCCAATTAGCCTCTTGGATCTATCTCTATAGATCCGAATGCTCAATATATATGTGCCTCCCTAAGTCTTTCATGGAAAAACTATTTTTCAATGAAGACTTGACGGATTCAAGCATAGGGATATCATTTCCAATCGTAATATGTCATCCACATATAAGATTAGAAATACAATTGCGCTCCCATCGACCTTTTTGTAAACACAGGCCTCTTCTTCGTTTTTGATGAAACCAAACCCTTTGATTACTTCATCAAAACGAATATTCCAACTCCGAGATGCTTGCTTCAATCCATAAATGGATTTCGTAGCTTGCATATCTTTCCGGCGATTCTGGATCGACAAAACCCGAGGTTGTATCATGTATACATCCTCGCTTAGGTTTCCATTTAGGAAAGCCGTTTTGACATCCATCTGCCATATCTCATAGTCGAAATATGCAGCAATCGCTAGGATAATCCGAATAGATTTAAGCATTGCGACGGGCGAGAAGGTTTCATCATAATCAACTCCTTGAATCGTTTAAAACCTTTCGCCACCAATCGCGCCTTATAGATGTGAACATTTCCATCCATATCGGCCTTTTCTTAAAAACCCATTTGCACTCAATGGTTTTGACACCATCAGGTGGATCAACCAAGTTCCAAACTTGATTGTCGTACATGGATTCTATTTCGGATTTCATGGCTCCAAGCCACTTGTTGGAATCGGGTCCCACCATCGCTTCCTCATAGGCCTTAGGCTCATCGTTGTCTAACAACAATATATCACGTTGTTCCGCACCTGTGTACCTGACAGCAGCAGAACAATCAGTTTGCCGCCCCACCACCCCAGTCCAAGCTGCCAGAGTTCCTTCGTGTCCGACCGCCGACCTTCTCCAGCACCACTAATCCCATGGAGGCTAATGATTGGCTTCATGCCATAGAGAAGAAGTTAGACCTGCTGCAGTGCACGGATCAGGAGAAAGTCTCGTTTGCCACTCACCAGTTACAAGGCCTTGCTTCAGCTTGGTGGGACAACTACTTGGTTACTCGCCGGCGGGAGCAGTGAGCTTACGGGAAGAGTTTCGTCTTAGTTTCAGGACCGCACACATTCCTGCGGGAATAGTTGCACGTAAAAGCGTGAGTTCCGTTCTCTTGAGCAGGGTAAATGATCGTTTCGAGTATCGCACGAGTTCAATCGTCTTGCCCGTTATGCCCCGGAAGATGTGCGCGATGCAGAAAGGCGGAAAAGTTTTTGGCTAGTTTGGATGATGAACTCACGGACAAGCTTATCTCGGAGAGTATGCTAACTTTGAGAAGTGGTTGACAAGGCCATTCGGCGGGAAGATCGCGCAACAAGATGATCAAGAAGAGAAAAGTATTCCCCCGACCTCCTCTACGCAGGGAAATCAACAGAGGCCGCGGTTCATGCCACGGTCGAGTGGACCTACCACCATGATTGTTCGTCGCATCGACCTTATCACCCAGGAATTTCCAAGCGCGGTAGTGGTAGTGGTCAACAACAGCGTACTCCGCCCGCGCCCTCCAACGGCGCCATCCCAAGACCAATCTCGGCCACCACCTCCAAGGAAGGACTCGGGGGCAAGCCAGAGTCTGTTTCAACCGTGGTGACCCGGGCATTTTGCGGACAAGTGTCCAAAGCCAAGACGCTGGGCCAAGGTTCATTCAGCTCGAGTCAACCATGCGTCCGCCGAGGAAGCACAGCCGCTCCCGAAGTTATACTGGTATGTTTCCGTAAACTATACTCCCGCCACAGTATTATTTGATTAGGCGCTACACATTCATTTATCTCAAAGCAATTTGTTGGGGCACATGGGTTGTCGAGTGGGACTTAAGATACCTATGCGGGTTCAAACCCCTGGAAACCACTTGGAGACCACTCAGTATTGTCCCTCAGTGACCATAGAAATCCAAGGATCTATGTTTCTAGCCAACCTCATCCTCCTTCAGTCCAAAGGCATAGATGTCATTCTCGGGATGGATTGGTTGTCCAGACGTGAGGGAGTAATTGACTGCGCTAGTCGCACCATTAATTTAATCAATACAAAAGGAGAAAGAATTGTTTTTCGCTCTCCTATGCAAGTCAAGTCCGTAGCAAGTTTGAATCATATTTTCACCGGGGAATCGTCCGAAATGGCGGCAAAGACCCCTGTGAAGTTTGAGGATATCCCCATCGTTAGAGAATACCCTGAAGTTTTCCCCGAAGACTTAACTCAGATGCCGCCAAAAAGGGAAATTGAATTCCGGATTGATCTAGTACCTGGGACCGCCCCAATTCACAAGAGGCCGTATAGGATGGGAGCCAACGAGTTGGCCGAAGTAAAGAAGCAAGTGGATGAACAGTGCAAAAAGGGTATATTCGTCCGAGCACGTCGCCTTGGGGTGCTCCGGTGATTTTCGTGGAAAAGAAAGACAAGACCAAGAGAATGTGTGTCGACTATCGCGCACTCAATGAGGTTACTATCAAGAACAAGTATCCCCTATCACGGATTGATGATTTATTCGATCAACTCAAAGGGGCCAAGGTATTTTCCAAGATAGACCTGCGATCGAGCTATCACCAGTTGAGGATTCAGGAAGAGGACATTCCCAAGACCGCTTTCACCACTAGGTATGGCCTGTACGAGTGTACGGTCATGTCGTTTGGGTTAACCAATGCACCGGCTTTCTTTATGAATCTGATGAACAAGGTGTTTATGGAGTTCCTGGATAAATTTGTGGTGGTGTTCATCGATGACATTTTGGTCTACTCTAAGTTGGAGGAAGATCATGAGCAACATCTTCGGATAGTACTCGAGAAGTTGAGAGATCATCAACTCTACGCCAAGCTTAGCAAGTGTGCTTTCTGGTTAAAGGAGGTACAGTTCCTCGGCCACATTGTGAATGCCCAAGGAGTAGCCGTGGATCCAGCAAATGTGGAATCAGTTACCAAGTGGACCCCACCTAAAACGGTTACGCAGATCCAAAGTTTCCTTGGACTTGCAGGTTACTACCGCCGCTTCATTGAGAACTTCTCCAAAATTGCCAAGCCGATGACTCAACTGTTGAAGAAAGATGAGAAGTTTAAGTGGTCAGCGGAATGCAACAAGAGTTTTGAAGAGCTTAAGAGGAAGTTGCTCAAGTTGGTGTCTGCACCAGTGTTGATCCTGCCCGACCCGGCAAAGGACTTCCAAGTTTATTGCGATGCATCTCGCCAAGGGTTGGGATGTGTGTTGATGCAAGAAGGTAAAGTGGTCGCTTATGCATCTCGTCGTTGCGCCCACACGAAAACAACTACCCCACTCATGATCTGGAGTTATCCGCAAGTGGTTCATGCACGAAGATCCGCGACACTACCTAATTGGTAACCGTTGTGAAGTATATACGGATCATAAAAGTCTTAAGTACATTTTCACCCAACCGGATTTAAACCTCCGACAGAGAAGATGGTTGGAACTGATCAAAGATTATGACTTAGGGATACATTATCATCCCGGCAAAGCTAATGTGGTTGCGGATGCACTAAGCCGAAAGAGTTATTGCACCACCCTCAGTGTCGAAGGAATGTGTGACCAGTTGCAGCAGGAATTTGAGAATCTAAATCTACGAGTAGTGGATTTTGGTTTTGTGGCTGCTCTGGAAGCCCAACCCACTCTCGTTGATCAAATTCAGGCTGCTCAGGCATCGGATCCCGAGATGGCCGAACTCAAGAAGAACATGAGAGTCGAAAAAGCTCGTGGTTTTACGGAAGACGAACACGGCACAATCTGGATGGGAAAGAGATTGTGTGTACCAGAAGACAAGGATTTGAAAAAGATGATCCTTACGGAAGCTCACCAAACCCAATACTCAATTCACCCGGGCAGTACAAAGATGTATCAAGATCTTAAAGAAAAGTTTTGGTGGGTCAGTATGAGGAGGGAGATAGCTGAGTTTGTTGTACTTTGTGATGTTTGTCAGCGGGTTAAGGCAGATCATCAACGGCCCGCTGGGCTGTTGCAACCACTTCAGATTCCAGAATGGAAATGGGAAGAAATCGAAATGGATTTCATCACGGGTCTACCCCGCACAACGTCAGGATATGACTCAATTTGGGTCGTGGTGGACCGACTCACCAAGGTGGCCCATTTCATACCAGTACATACTGCCTACTCAGGGAAGAAGCTAGCAGAGCTTTATCTCGCAAGGATCATGTGTTTGCATGGCGTGCCTAAGAAGATCGTGTCCGATAGGGGAAGTCAGTTTACTTCCAAGTTCTGGAAGAAGTTGCAAGAAGAGCTCGGTACCCGTTTGAATTTTAGCACAGCCTATCATCCGCAAACAGATGGTCAAACTGAGATAGTGAATCAAATTTTGGAAGACATGTTGAGAGCATGCACGCTCGATTTTGGAAAAGCGTGGGACAAAAGCTTGCCCTATGCAGAATTCTCTTACAACAACAGTTATCAGGCCAGCATTCAAATGGCACCGTATGAAGCATTGTATGGACGGAAATGCCGCACACCCCTTTTCTGGGATCAGACGGGTGAGCGCAAGTTGTTTGGCACGAAGTAATAAGTGAAGCAGAGGCAAAGGTCCGAACGATTCGGGAAAGGTTGAAGATTGCGCAGCTCCCGACGAAGAGCTACGCAGATAATCGTCGAAGAGATCTCGCTTTTGAAGCAGGGGATTTTGTGTATCTTCGCGTTACACCACTCCGGGGAGTACACCGTTTCCAAACCAAAGGTAAGTTGGCACCATGTTTTGTGGGACCATACAGGATTCGGGAACGTCGAGGAGAAGTGGCCTATCAGCTGGAGCTTCCCTCCAACATGACTGGTATTCACGACGTGTTTCATGTGTCCCAGTTAAAGAAGTGTTTAAGGGTACCGAAGAGGGAGAGTCCGGATCAGATCGAAATCCAAGAGGACTTAACCTATGTAGAGAGACCAGCACGTATCCTTGAGGTCGGTGAGAGAAGGACTCGGAACAAGGTTATCGGTTTTGCAAGGTTCAATGGACTCATCACTCCGAGGAAGAAGCTACTTGGGAACGAGAAGATGAGCTAAAGGCCGCGCACCCGCACCTTTTCGCCTACCTCCGAATCTCGGGGTCGAGATTCCGTTTAAGGGGGGTAGGTTGTCACACCCTGGGTTTTTCTCTAATTCATTTAAATAATTTACTCTGAAATAATTGGAATTTCTGAAATTAACCTGGAGTCAACCTATAATTTTAAAATGCAATTAATAAATGGAAACGACATGGTAGGATTTTTCTTGAATTCTCGCATGTCGAAATACGCTAATGAATTTTTACTAAAATTTTTAGAGCACTCCAAGTATTTTTAATCAATTAAATAAGAAATCAGAATTAATTAAGCCCCCAAAAATCCTTTTTCCTTTTTCTTTTTCTTTTCCGTACGGGCTGCAAGTACTCCCGCTCTTTCCTTTGGGCCGCCGCCCGGTCCCCTCCCGCGCGCGCCGGTCGTGGGCCGAGGCCCGCAACGCCGCCAGAGCGCAAGTCCGCGGGCGTCCTCGCCGCGAGTCGCCGCGGGTGGGCCCCCGTCGCGGTTTCCCGCCCGCGCCGGCCGGTCCGCCGCCGCCCGCCATGCGCGCGCCGCTCCGCTCCTTTCCGTTTGAATCCGAGCCACGTCGGCCCGTGCGGGCTCAATCTCGCGACGCCGTTTCCATCCCCCTACCTCCGTGCCCAATGGAAACCCTATCCGCGCGAATCCGTCGCCGATTGTTTCCCCTCTCTCTCCGATTCCGTGAACAACGGCGAAGAATCCGTGCCGTTTCCGTGTTTGTTTCGCCCCGTTGTACCCCTATAGAACTCCCCATCGCCGCCGCGCGTTTCCCTTTGTTTCCCGTGCGCTAGCCCTAAATCCGCCGTCGCCATCGTCGTCGTCTCCGTCGCCGGTGAGTGCGCCGCCGCCCTCTTCCTCTTCGGTTTTCGGGTCTCCTCCCGAACCGCTCCCGCGCGCATCATTCCGCCCTCCGCCGTGTTTTCCGCACTGCGGCACCCTCCGCCGCCATCGCGGTGTCGCCGGAGGCCGGCCGCGCCGCGCGGCCATGGTCGCGGCGAGCTCAGCCGCCGCCGCCCAAACCCTAACCCTAGCGCCGCTCCTCTGCGCCGTCCGATCCTTCGGATCGGGCGAATCCGACCGTCCCCTCGCGCGCAAGGCCGTCACCGTCCGATCGCCGCCACCCTCCCCGATGCGCGCCACGTGCCCCGCTCTCTCCGCCGCGCGCGTGGACTCTCCCACCGTGGATCGCGCCGCGCCGCTGCGTCGCCGCTTGCGCCAGCTGACGTCAGCCCTACCGCTTGCGCCATGCTTGCGTCACCCGGGGACTTAATTGCGCAATAAATCGTTTTAATCTTTTCAGTTTAGTTAAAAATCACAATTAAACTTCTAAAATTCATATCTTTTGAATCCGAGCTCCGTTTTAGCCCATTCAAATTTCATTAAATCCAGAAAAATGTCAAGAATCCATTAAAAATACTTTTCAGTGCTTTTTCAGTAGACTTTTTAGGGTGTTTGTTGAGTGCTTTGTTTGTCGTGTAGATCCCGAGTTTTCCGGCGAGCCCGTTCTCTTCGAAGTAGTCGCCGAGGTTCCTCAGTCTCCAGAGCAAGGCAAGTCATACCTTATATTGTTCATATTGTACCTATTTTATGTAAATATCTCTTTTTCTTTCAAATACTGCATATGTTTTAGAATGTCATTTTATGGGATGATTATACCTATTGTACTCAACCATAGGATTGTTTACCTTATACCATTGATAACTTGGGGTTCAATATGACTAGATGATAGCTTAAGGTTTGCTTAGTTATGCTTAGCGCAACTAGCTCACTTAAGGGAATCACACTAATCAAGTTTCATTACGGGAAGTTAACTCTCAGATGATGTTAAGATATGACCCTGTTTTTAATAATATTGAATTATGAAAATGTGGGTCGTGAGCACATGGTTGGACTTTGGTTAGCGTGCTCATGACAATTAAGGACCGGTTCTCGGGAAACCCTGGAAGAAATGCCGTGCATACCACAAGCCAGCATGGGTAATGGCTGGGTCTGTAGCGTAGCTGTCTCTAGTTGACGTATCCCAGAGAGGGTGGGCGTGATGGAGTTGGGTCGGCCCCGGTTTTAAGGGTTGATCAACTTCCGGATTCACCGCGGCACTTGAGGGGGCTGCCCATTGCCCGATGGGAATGGGGGCGAAACCTTGGTGTGGTACGATTGACTAGAGGGGTTATGTGAAGGGTCCCGTCACTTCCTTTCGGGCACCATGGTGGTGCACCGGCGCACGGTAACGTGTTGTGGGATTGTGTCTTGTGGGTACAGTTGTACACCTCTAATCAGAGTAAAACTATTCGAATAGCCGTGCCCACGGTTACGGGGGATCGACCAGATTCACCTTGATTAGTCTCATCTTTTTATTTGAATGAAATGTTGAAGCATGACTAGTGCGGGTGGATGGATGGGCCTGTCGCAACGTGGTTTGAGCGTTGGACGTGTTTATTTAATACCGCTTAAATATTACTACTTTTTACTGTCTTCAAATATTGTTATTATATTCTGCAAATGCTGTTTATGCAAATTGAGCCCTTAACCCTTCCTTGTTATTTATCTTGCATCATGTCCCCTTTTCCGGTGTGATTTGTTGAGTACTGTGGTTGTACTCAGCCTTGCTTCTTTTTCCCCCTTCAGTGCCAGAGGTTGAGATCGAGGTCTCCGAGGAGGTGTAGGCTTGTTCTCGTCAAGGTTTAGCTGTGGAGTTGGTGTTCCGTTTCGCTCGTGTCAAGTTTAGCTTAAGTCCGTTTTTTTCCTTTCCGCTGCATTTTTGTAACTCTTTTATATTGTTTCTAAGACGAGGATTCTGTATTATCAATAACGTCGATTTGTGTACCTCGGCTGATGCCTGGACGAGGGTGTAATGCACAAATTAGCTGCAGAAATTCTGGTGTGAATTTCTGGGCATGACACGCTTGGAGACGGCCAAGGCCCGGTGAGAGCTATACTGGGAAGGAGCCCGGGCTCTCCTTGCCGAGGCCGACTCCAAGCTAGCGCCTGCCGATGAGGCTGAAGATGCCCTCTTGGCGCGTCTTCACGAGGGGCCGAAGCGATTCTGGGGCTTCATCTGAGAAGTGGTGAAGTCGGCGATGATGCACGTCCTCTGCGTGGTACACAGGATGTACCCATGCGTCGAGGTCGGGGCTGTCGCTGAGGGCTGGCCGGTCGGGGTCGCCGAGGCTGATGTTCCCGGCATATAAGTCGAGGCCGAGCCTACAGTGGAGAAGTTAATCTCCAAGATGAACTTTTAGGCAGTAGAGTCCCTTGATCATATAAAATAGAGTTAGTATGAGTCCATGAATGTAAAGTTCTAACTTTATCTTTCTTTTAATAAAGCCTTGGCTTTTACTCATGAATCCGTTTTTAGCTTTGTGAAAAATGCTTTCAATTTTTTAACTTCCACTCGGTGCGTGTATGACTGTCGCGTTCGGGCGAATTAGGCCCTCAACAGAACACATCCAGGGGGTTCCAAGTTGGGCCTGAACGGCTTAGCTGTTTACGCAGCAAGTAGGCACGCAGAGAGATTAAGTGAGAGGTGGCGGAGCCCCTGAGCTCATTCCCGTAGTATCCTACTAAGTCACGAACGATCCAGACCCTAGCCAGCTTCAACGGGGAGCGTGCCCACACATCGAAGGACGTCAGGTGGAACCGTCGTAGTTAGTCGGATAGACTACAAATGAGTGCTCGGGCAGGCTGCCGAGCCCCCGAGTAGCTCGGGCGTGATCAACAGGCTTCCTTCCGAGGAACCCCGACCATTGCTGGTCGGGGACGTGTAACTCAGGGCAGGCCGTAAGCATAACGAAGAAGGTGTTGGGTGAGCGCATGCTGCTTGAGAGAGGTTCCGAGCCCCCGAGTTGCTCGACCACACTCAATAAGCTTCCTTCCAGGGAACCCCAACCATTGCTGGTTGGGGACGTATAGCTTAGGGCAGGCCGTAAGCGTAGCGAAGAAGTTATTGAGCGTGCTTAGGCTTCCCGTAGGTCGGAAGAAAGATTAATTAAAGAAAACAACAACCTGTAGATAGATCAATGAAATTGCTTAATTGAAAGGGTTAAGTACGGGGTACTTACCTATTCAAGCGTAGAATCGGTGCAGGTGCTCGATTCCCGCTCGTACCATCGTCGAACCGCTCTGATCGGTGAAAACGTGCCCCCCTACCTGACGCGCCCACTGTCGACGGGTGGTCGATCAGTCCTCCTAGGGGGCTACCCGTGGAGGTGAAAGAGTGGTCAGGGCATCTATCGAGAGGATTCGATGTCGACTCGAACACAAAGCAAGCCAAGGATTTTAGCCTGGTTCGGCCCTCCCAGAGGATAACAAGCCTACGTCCAGTGTTCTTTGTTAGGGTGGTATATGAACTGGGTTTGAGTACAATGGTGAGAGCTCTAGAGATTGGATCTTGCTTCTCCCTCGTCCGTGCGACCTGCCATCCCTTTTATAGCTCAAGGAGGCAGTTACAAGGGGACTTGGGGGGTCAAGAAAGCTAAGTTCTAAAGTAAAAAGCAACTACAAGATATCATCTGAAAAGTACACACCGATCCTACGGGTCCCTATCACCATGGGTATCTTGCGTGCAGCCTTGCATTGGGATCCGTCCTCCGCAGGTACCTTGTGCGCAGTTTTGTCGGGTGGCGTCATATTCGATCAAGTTGTCCTCTCCTTGTCTCTTCTACGATCCTTATGGAAGAAGCCTTCTTCCCGAAGAGGTTAACATGCCCTCTCAGGTCGGAGTCATATCTGAGATCGGTTTTGGAGAGCTGAGGTTGGTCGAAGAGGCGGAGGTCGGGACGTCCGACCCCGAATGAGGTCGGGGTGGCCTACTGCGAATGAGGTCGAGGCGGCCGACCCCAGATGGGGTCGGGCTACCAACTCGAATCCTAGGCCCTTTGGTCCAACCCAGCTAGATTTCTTTCCTTTATGTGAGCTACCCTGAGGTAGTATCCCTCACAAAAATAATATTACTCAGTTCACATCAATAAAAGTTAAGTTAGGAAAATTATAATTTCTTAATTCTAAGTTTTCCCCTTTGTTCTTTTTTTGTGCTTGCTCCCCTCAGATGATGAACACTCACAACCTTGAGGATAATGGAGGAAGTGGACCTAACCACAATGGAGAAAACCCAATCATTCTGCATGCATATTAAGGCACTTACGTGTTGTGCTTGTGTATGCATAGGTGAGCCATGGCGTGGCGTGCACGACTAAGCAACAAGCGAAAAATAATTATAAAATATGTTGTTGTTCATGTAACGTGAAAGCTTGTTAGGTGCTGATGTGAAAGCTTGTTAGGTGTTGACATGTAAAGGAACATCATGGTTTTACCCGGGCCTTTTCTTTTTTACCTGCACGCTACCGGTTAGTAGTTTGTAGTAACTTCAGTCTGTTGTTGGTATAATGATATATATCATATGTAGTGGTGGTCTGCTAGTGCTCTAGTAGGATATAGTATGCTGGATTTGTTAAGACTTTTTGCCCTTTCTTGGATAGTACTGGAAAGTAATTAATTATTAATGTGTTCACCAGCAAAATTTTCATTGAACCTGGACATAGAATATGAAAGTAATTAATTATTAATATGTTCAGAATGCGCATCAATTTTTTACTTACTTTTGAAGTACAATGTTTGAGTACAGACTTGGATTTGGACAGAGTTTAAATTCTTGTTTTGTTTTCAGCTGTGCAAATGTCCTAAGCAAAGTCACAGTCACGATATGTCTTAATTTATGCAGCTTTCAAATTTTGGTTTTCAAGTGTCATGAAATTATCTGCACTAAAACTTGAGTTATAAACATATAATTGATTAATTTTCACTGCTCTAGTCAAGAATAATTGAACTTATATTCACTAAAACTTTTTCGAGGGAAAACCTGTGGGGAAGAACCCCACAGAAAATTAGATTAAAGCTACAAGAGGTCGAAAAACTTACAGCGGGGGAGGTTAGCTGAATTAGGGAGGTTAGAAAAGAGAACAAAAAACTCTAACTAAACCATCTAACCAGTGGCAAAAGGCTTCCCTAATCTCAATCTTAAAGCGGTTTGATTGAAGAAGGCACTGAGACTTGAAGTTAATAACCTAGTTAGAGTGACTAGGAGCTTTCCTTTCAAACACCCTGTCGTTGTGAAGTTTCCAGAGCTCCCAAAGAGCTATCATTGCTGCCTCAAGAGAGAAGGCTGGACCTTGATCTGTTTTGAGTCTCAAAAGACGATCATGGAGAGGAACGGAGGAGTCCGGAGTAAAACCGATCGTCGACCAACAATGCTGCGCAAAAGGACAATCAAAAAAGAGATGCTGGATACATTCATTCCTGCCGTCGTCGCACATGACACAATAATCGTCATCTCTGTGGCCAATGTGCCGTCTTGTCAGCATCATCTTAGTATTTAAGCGATCAATCAAGATAAGCCAGATGAAGAATCTGATTCGCGGGGTGCAGCGCGACTTCCACGCGATCTTTAAAACCTGGTGGGATTGAATGGCGCTATATGCAAGGTCTGTTAGTTTTTTTGCAGAGAAAAGATTTCCCCAAATAGGGGTCCATTTATCGGGGGCCTCCACAACATAGGGTGTCTGCTGTAGCTCATCTTGCAAACCTGCCAACTCCTCAAGTGCCTGTGGAGACAATGGAAGAGTGAAGAGGGAGTCCAAGTCTTCCGAGAACATCACTCCTTTAACTGAGATGGAGTCTGATTTAGCATATGAAGCCAAGCGGGGATAAGTCTCCTTCAACTTGTTACCCAACCAGGAATCATTCCAAAAACTAACTGTGGTGTCGGAGCCAACGTTGCAAGTGGTTATACGGCGATAGATTGAGTTTAGACGGAACACATCTTTCCCCCAGAAGGACCCAACTTCCCGGGATTCACGTGGAACTTTGGAAGAGTAATATCTTGACCAGATTAAGCGCACCCAAGGTGTCTCGGCATTGTTGTAGAATTTGTGTAAGTGCTTCATAAGCAATGCATCATTCTGCACTCGGAGATTAATGGTCCCAAGTCCTCCCTTCTCTTTGGGTCTTTGAACCAGCTCCCATGCTGCGAGATTGCCACCAGCTTTCTTTTCAGAATTTCCTCTCCAAAGGCACTGCTTCCTCACACGATCTATACTGTCTATAACCCTAACCGGAAATTTAAAGTGCAAAGAGCATAAATGGTGATTGGAGTGATAGGTGAGTTCAACATTTGCAGTCGACCGGAATATGAAAGCCAGGTAGATAAGCCGGATAACCAACGTTCCACCCTGTCCATGATTGGAGAAAGATCCTCAAATCTTGGCTTCGTAGTGCCCATCGGGAGCCCCAAATAAGTAAAAGGCAGGGAGCCGATGCTACACCCAAAGGTATTGGCTAATTGCGTCATTCTTTCTGTGGAGACGTTCATGGGGATCATCTGAGACTTATTAAAATTTACTTTAAGGCCCGTGGACAAAGAGAAACTGTTAAGCAGAGCTTTGAGAGAGAACAGCTGGTGCTCATCCGCTTGCATAATTAGAAGGGTGTCGTCTGCATACTGTATTATAGGGAAATCATCCGTGGATTGTCTAATTAGGGGAGTGAGGAGGTTTACCGAGGCTGTTTTGTTTATAATAACCTGTAACAGCTCAGCCGCCAGCACAAAGAGCAGGGGGGACAAGGGATCTCCCTGTCGGACACCACGTTTGCAGGGAAAAAATTTTCTAGGTACCCCATTTAGAAGAACAGCCGATCGCCCAGAGTGAAGGATCGCCTTAATCCAATTGATACAATGAGAAGGAAATCCTAGATGGATCATCATTTGTAAGATTGCTTCATGTTCCACAGTATCAAAAGCTTGTGCAAAATCTAGTTTAAGGATAAATATTTGTCTCTTGGACTGATGACACTGATGAATATATTCAAAACTCCATGCCAAGCAGTCTTGAATGGACCGAGCCCTGATAAAGCCGTACTAATTTTGATGGATAAGACCTATGATAACTGCTTGTAACCGATCTACCAGAATTTGGTGAGAAGTTTGAGACTGACGTTCACCAACGAAATAGGGCGATAGTCATTTACAGTAACCGGGGTCTCGATTTTGGGAATGAGAGTGATGTAGGAAGCGTTAATGTTGTCCACACTGGAGATGCCGTGATAAAGGTCATCACAGAGTTTGTAAAAATCCTCTTTGATAATTGGCCAACACTTATTCATGAACAGACCATTGAATCCGTTCGGTCCCGGGGCTTTATCTGGAGGCATCGTTTGAATAATCTTATCAATTTCTTCCCTGGAAAAAGGTTCTACCAGACTGCTCAAATCTTTTGAGGGATTGATTAGAGTAGCTAGATCAAACAACATCCTTGGGTTGGAACTAATCCCCATTCTGTTACGAAAGGAATTCCAGAGGAGACATGCCTTCCCATCATGATCTAGGACCTCAACACCGTGGTCATTATGAATACAAGGAATCAGGTTATTCCTGTAGGAGATGGTGGCCATTGCATGAAAGAATTTAGTACAGTCGTCCCCTAATTTAACACGGTTGACAGTGTATCTTTTCCTCCAGTAAACATTTTTATAGTGTAAAAGCTTCTGAAGTTGGTCTTTCAACAAAGATCAAAAAAAAGGATTCCGTAGTGTGAAGTAACCTTGTATCTTCAAGAACATCCAGAAAAGCAATCACCGAATTGCAATTTCTAATTAAAAGATTCAGATTTGAGAAGTCACGACTCCAGGTCTTTAAATCGGATCTAAGTCTCTTGAGCTTTTTAGAGATTAACTGAGACTGAACAGAGGCCCTCGCAGGCCTTTGCCAGCTATCCTGGACTATCTGAAAGAAATTGTCAATCTCCACCCAGAAGTTCTCAAATCTAAACTGATTGGACCTTGGAATTTTCGTCCCAATAGAGATTTTGCAGGGGATATGATCAGACATGGTCCTGGCCAGAGTGGAGAAGTGAAACCAGTCCAACTGTTCTAAGAGAGGATCGGATTGCATATTGCTCCATGTGAAGGCCTTTCCTTTAATTGGGAGTTCAACTAAAGTGAGATGCCCAAGCGCATCATTGAAGGTTAAAGTATCTGACAGACTGCCACCTGGTTTATTCTGATTACTAAGCGATCTATAAAAATTGAAATCCCCCAGGATAATCCAATTAATATCATCATTAATCTGATGGGCTCTAAACCAGTTAACGAATTGAGTGCGGGCTGGTTTAGCACAGGGGCCATAGATATTAGTCAACAACCAATGATCACCGTTGGTTTTAGATTTAAAGAGCATGGTGATGCCGAAGAAACGCTTATCCAAGACCGAACCAGAGAAAGAAGTGCCATTCCAAAGCACCAGGAGCCCACCCAAAGCCCCCGCAGAAGGAACAAACTCAAAGCGATCGAAGCATTTAGGAGCAAAATTACGAATAAAAGAAATATCAAAGTTATTGCGTTTGGTTTCCTGAAGACAGACAATAGAACAATTGCTTTCTTCAATTTTTTCCCTGATAGCTGACCATTTGCTGACACTATTGATCCCTCTAATATTCCAGCATAAAATATTCCAGTTGCGCGACATCATTAAAGATAAGATTAAGGATGACATAAATAAAGCCTGCTCCAGCTAGCAGAGTCAGATAAGGGCTAGTGATGTTCACAAAATCACAGATAGAACATGATATAGGATAAACAGATTGATCCAAGGAGATAAAAGGACTGTAACGGTGCACTACAGATAAAATTTCAAGAAGCCTGTCCTGCGTCATTTGCGTTCCCATCATCATAAATAGGTGTTGGTGATGGCGTCTGCAGAAGCGCCTCATAAGTAAGATCACTAGGATCTATACCGCAATTGATGCCCCATCCTCGAAGAATTTCTATTGAAATCGGCTCAGTCTTCCCCGTATCTGCGTCAATGAGCACTGGGCAGAGTTTGTGCCGTTTAGTCTCAAGCTTAACGGATCGAAAGCCATCGGTCTTGTTCAACCTGGCGCTGTGCCTGACGCTTGATTCCACTAGCTAAGCAGATGGATTAGAAATAGAGACCGGGAGGGAAATCACACCAATAGGACGAGATTTGAACTTCTGCAAAGCACTCTTGTCAGGAGGGCTAGCCGAATCTGCTGAGAGTCTCCTCTGTCACCATCTGGGCTGGCAAAGGCAGCCTAGCAACCATCAGACACATCTGTGCTAAGACAATCATCTATGCTATGCTAAGTCCGCTTCTGAGGAGCAGTGCGACGGCTATCAACAAAGTCTGATCAGATTTGAAGGGCAAGAGCATGGAGACAAGGCTTCCAGACAACCAGTTCCCGACCAGAAGACATATTTAAAAAAGCAGACTGGGCCTGAAAAGCCTCTTGATCAATCACCAGCGGTTTACACAGGAGGGAACCAGCAGCCTGGTGGGAGATGATTTGGGATGATCCCAGGAAATTCCTCCTATGAAACAGAGCGATGGTGGCGCAGTGCCTCTGAGCTGCCTTGAATCGGAGAAAATCTTCAGGGGGAACTGAAGAAACCTCACTGGAAGAGGAGCTGTCCTGGTTCTGACTCTATAAAGCTGCAGCTAAATCTTCCAAGGGAATATCTGGGCCTGTGCATCATAGGAACTCCATGAAGGATCCAGACAGCTCCAAATCCATATGGTGCTGAGGCTCTTCAGGATGCTGAAGAGGAATCTGAGGCGCCCAAGCTGGCCATGGTTCCGGGTCCACTTGATCTTGAGCTGCTGCTTGATGATGAGGTTGCTGAGGCTGCTGGTTTTAGAGATGTTGGTGATGCACCCATATATTATGGTGGGGGTTGTTACCGAAGAAACCCAAGTGAGATGCTGCACCATGGACTTCTTCAACCCAGTTGGGAGCCTGGGGATTGTGGCCAAGAACGTTTGGGGCATGCTCCGGGTGTGGTTCTCCATCGAAAGGAACAGGATCCTTGTCGGCTGGGAAGTGATCAGGAAAATTGCCATTCAGAATAAAGACTAGCACTGTCCATGATCGACCCTGGCCCCCAAGAAGAGTTCCACTGGAAAAGATCAAACTTCTTGGGACTCTGTCAGGACTGAGAACGAGAGCCCGCACAAGAACCCTGCTCTTATTCGGATCTTGATACCAATTCAAAAGACGACCATAGGGATCAACCGCAGCCCGAATAAAAAGATCTTTCTGATAGTCCAAAGGGAACGCTAAGAAAATGAGCCAACAAACCCTAGAATAAATATAGGAACGAGCATTGATGCCCTCATCGTGCCTAGTGATCCTGATTTGATGATTCTGAAACTGAAGAGGAGAATTGCGGACAAGTTGATCTCTAGGTTACCGTTCTAAGCCTGATCAGTCCCAACCCCAAAGGGGAAAGATGAGCAATCTCCACTTGAACCCGCTGGGTGTCCTCTAGGAAGTGGCAAACCAGATTCAAAGTTGGACGAAGTTGGTTTACCTCAATCGGCATTGGGTCGATAGCAACAATGGCATAGTCTTCATGCTCCCTTGTTGGTTCGCCGCCGAGAGCCACCTGACCACGCGTCGGCCTGTTCCAACCGTGCTCCACTTTGAGGCCGCCAACCAGGAACGGCTGGGGGTTGACTGGGAAGTTGGCCATATCTTCGTGATCGCTGACGACACCGGGGACTTGAGAAGAAAAAGTATGGAGAGCGAGAAGCTTGGAAGATGAATCTAGCAAAACGGGAGGGGAAAACAGCGGACTTGAAACGGGAACAGAGATTATCTACTGCTTTTTGGGAGAAACCCGTGTGTCCGCTTTCTGCGCAAATCCTCCAGGAGATGAAAGATCAGCGCAAAAAATAAGGTGGGCGATGTCAGATTGAGAAGAAACCTTCCCGGTAGTGGAGGGATGAGATATGGAAGTTGAGTTAAGCTTGGGCCTCCAAACTTGAGTAGGTTATTTTCCTTTTTGGGCTTAGGAACCCAAATTTTAGTGGGCTAAGCCAGAGGAGAACTTGTGCCAAAAGTAGATCCAGAAGAAGAACGGCCCACAGACTTTGAATTCGAAAAAACCGCATTCTGCGCTGCCTTCTGAACAGAATCCGGGAGCAATTGTTGGCGCTTATCACGTATCACGGAACCACCTGACTGCCAACTAGTCGCCGGAGAAACCCCTGACCACCGGCAAGACGACGAAGAATTCGAACCAAAACGAATAGGGAAAGAGGACAAGGTTCTGTCAGGATCAATCTCCAATCGAAACGAACCGAACGAGATAGGAAATTTTGGTTGGTGCAGAACTCTTGGAGGGGACTGAACAAGCTTGCTGGCAAACCAGACTTTCTTCTTGTCGATATTGCCTTTCAACTTGCGCTTAACAGATTTTGAGAGTACAAGAGTCCATTCTTTTTCCTGTTCAATTTCCCATGCCCTTTTCTCTTTCTCCCAATTAGGCACACCATTGTTCCAAAGATGAAAGAAGAGATCAAAAAGGCCAGTAGTAACTCTGCGAAGATTATAAATCTCGAAACCCACTTCTTTGGAAAAAACCAAGAATCGAAAAGTGGTTGTTACTGAGGAATTTGACATGGAACTTAGCAGCACAACCGCCCAAACAAGATTGTAGGGCAAGGGAGACATAATCCTCAGAAAGGCAAAAGAGAAAACACCGAAAAGTGACCAAAAGGAGAAAAGAGCCATCAGCATTGGAGGAAGGATGATGTATCGGCGAACGGTGATGACAACGAATCTTATCTTGAAACTCCAAGCCAATATCAAAATCCAGCTTGTTAACAAGATCCGACGAAGACCCCATTAAGAAGGACTGAAGATGCAATCAGAAGCAGGAGGCATGGCGAGCTCTGGCCCGAGGAGGGCTACCCGCTCCGGCGAGAGAACGGTGAGAAGGAGAAGGGGGAGCCGTGGAGCCATCAGGCCCATCTATGAAACTCAAAACTTCTCACTAAAACTTGTATGTGTCTACTTTGTAGATTGTCCCTGCACCAGTTAGAGTAGGGGAAGATCAAGCCCTGGCATCCTAGGACCCTATACCCTCTCCAACTGGTGCTTGGCCTGTTTTATTTCCATTACTTGAAATTGTTTACTCTCAAATACCTGCATAGTGTTATTTTTCGTGTCCACATGTTCTGTTGATATGAAACATGATATTTGGTTATTGAGGTAACTAGCCACTGACTTTGAATGTTAATCATCTCCTTAACATTAGCTAGAACCATTTGGTCTGAAACTAACCTGAAGCTAATAGTTCCGAAATTAACATAGCTGAAATTTCCACTCAGAGAAGGCTTCAGTTCTTTTATATGTTTCTTTGTACATGCAGAGCATATTGTCTTCCTTTTTTTGAAAGAAAGACTTACTCTTAATTTCGGTCAGCATAAAAATACTTATCCTGATTTTTTTAGTTTTGCAATGGATATGAGAATAAGGGATCACATTAGAAAGAGGAAGGTGGAGTAAGATGATGATATGATGATGTTTATTTTCCCTACACTACATCTGTTGAGTTCTAATGGAGGAAGGGAAAAGAAAAGGTGGCATACATAAAAACTAACAGGCGAGGAACGTGTTCATGAGCTACTTGAAGGGCATGTCAGGAACTGTCGAGTAGCATTTAGGATGGAACTAAAATATTCACATCCTTGGCCAATTACCTTAGAAGTGAAGGGTTGGTCCATGATACTAGGATTAAGGTTGAGGAGAAGTTGGGGTTCTTCCCGTACATGCTTAGACACAACGCTTCATATGAGTATCTCAAAGAAAAATTTGGGCATAGTAATGATACTTCTCATTGTTACATGAAGCATTTTTTTCAACTTAGTTGTTCCTGCTCTCTCTAGGCAGTTCCTAAAACCTCCTAATCCTAATCAAGTATATTGAAAAATTAAAAGAGATCCTAGATTCTATCCCTACTTTAAGGTGCTTATTTTAACACTTTTGTCTTGATCAATATGTGCTTTTTAAAAATTCAGAAATCACATCAAGCTTTTTTTTGCAGAATTACTTTGGTGCATTTGGTGGCACCCATATACCCATATCTATATCATGTGACAAAGCTGCTCCATTTAAAAGTAGGAAAAATACTCTTAGCCAAAATATGATGATAGCTTGTGATTTTGATCTAAATATCACTTTCATGCCTACTGGGTGAGAGGAGTCTGCTACGGATGCCAGGGTTCTTACATCTGCAATGAAGAAGGCTTTCCAAGTACCTTTGGGGAAGTTCTATTTGGTTGATGGTGGGTATGCCAACACCCCTTCTTTCCTTGCACCATATTGTAAAGTCAGGTACCATCTGAAGGAGTATAGGGCAGGTTGACGTAGACCTCAAAACTACAAAGAGTTATTTGAGGAATCATGTTGAAAGGATTTTGGGGGTTCTAAAGAAGTGTTTCCCCATCCTCAAAGTTGCCACTTTCCACAAAATCAATAACCAAGTGAAGATATCAGTAGTTGTTGCAGTATTCCACAATATTATTTGATCACTCAAGGGGATGAGCAATGGTTAAATAACCAACCACATAATATTCATCCAAGAATTTGTGCTGACCTGCCAGATGGTGATCAAGGCAATGCTCAAAGCATTGACTAGGGGAACCTTCTGAGGGACATGGTAGCACATGAAATGTGAAATGACTATCAACAACATAGGAATTAGTGGGCTGTAATAAGTAGCACATTTGAATATTTTTTTGATGTTTTGTGGGTGTTAACGACAAAATTTGACAATTTCTTAGTCAAGATCGAGTCAAAGATGGAATTTACGTCGTGATTTTAGTAGATTAGATTAGCAAGATTATATGGAAACGGAAAGAGTGCCACCAACGCAGGACGACACTGGGACGCCACGCGGACACCCCAGATTCGCCCTAGGGCGAATCGGATGGCAAGGGAAAGTGGGGGAGGTGCTCGTCGGCCGACCAGCTGAGGAGTGACGGTGCGCAGCCCGATGGTCGCCGACGGCGACGCATGGCAAAGGTGGCGGGGAGTTGAGAGGGGGACTCATTGAGGGCGTGCCGCCGATGAGAGGCAGCACGGGAGGAGCTCGCCGGCGAGGAACGGCGGTGGCGGGCTCCTCAGGATGGAGGCGAGACTGCACTCCGGTGGATTCTGGCAAAGGCGGAGGAACGACAGGGGAGCGGCGTGACCCGGGGAAGACGAGAGAGGTGTTAGAAGAGGGAAGGGCGATAGGGGAGTGGCGAGGAGAGATGGCCGAAGATGGAACTTTCGACGGGGCTCACCGGGTGACAAGATGGAGAAGGCTCTGGCGGGTTCAATGCTTGGGGAAGGGGTGGCCATGGTGCAGTGAGGCTCGGTGAAGCCGAAGGTTGAAGCGGCCTGGCTTGACGTGGCGGCAAGCGTCGATGGCGAGTGGCTAGAGGTGAGGGAAGTGGCGGCGGCTTCGGGTGGGTGGCGAAGTGGTGGTTCCGGTGGTGGCGGGCGGAAAAGGAGTGGAAGCTAGTGTTTGTCGCGACGCGGTGAAGCTGGCGACGGTGGTGCTAGGGCAATGACGCTAGAGGTGGTGGTGCTTGGCCAGAGATGGAAGCCGGTGATGGAGGCGGGGGTTTGTGGTGGCGCGGGGTTTTGGGCACGGGCGAGCTCGGGGAAAAGAGGAAACGGTAGAGGAGGAGCGTGGGGTGCTTTATATAGGCTCAGGAGGCGACGAGGACATCGGGGACAAGCAGATTCATTGGCAGAGTGATGCGCTGAGATGGGGAGGTGGCGGTGGTTCAGCGATGATTTTTGCAAGAAGATGGGGAGGAAAGTGGGCGTGGCGTGGAGGAGAAGGGCGGTGGTCGTGTCCCACGCATGTGCGAGTGAGGCGGCAAGGCGCGAGGATGGCAGCGATGTGGGTGGGGTCAACGGTTGCTGGCTCCGTCCAATGGTAGGAGATCAAGCTGACGGGTGGGCCCCGGCCCCACCTGTCGGCGAGAAGGAAGGAGGAGGGAGGCGAAGTGAACTTTTGCGAAGGAGAGGAGACGAGCTGGGTCGAGCGGACCGGGCCGGCAAAGACAAAAGGGAGTGGGCCAGGCTGGCTCACGGAGAGAGGGAGAGAAGAGGGAAGGCCGAGCGGGCGCGAGGAGGCAATATAGATTTTGGCCAAAAATGGAAGAAAGCTAAAAGAGGGATTTTAATTTGTTTTTCTTTTTTAATTGATTAAATGAAGTTTGTTTTATTAAAATTACTTCTTGAGCTTCGAAAATTCACGAGAAATTCCAGAGTACTTTAGGGATGGAAAATATTACAAAAATATTTCTAGCCATGATTTTTAAAGGAAATTTCATTTCCCACATTAATTTCACTTGATAATTTATTTGAACTTTTAATATAATTTCTAGTAATGCATTATTAAATGATTTTTAATCCCAAACGAAAATCGAGGCATGACAAGTACCCAATGCCGATTGCCAATTTACTGATGATGGACCTTCTGGAAATAAAATTATCAGTTTTATGGATGGTAATGTAGGTTATAATCAAATTTTTATGGGTGAAGAAGATATTCCGAAGATTTCTTTTAGATGTCCTTGGGCAATAGGCATGTATGAGTGGGTTGTAATAACTTTTGGGTTAAAAAATGATGGAGCTACGTATCAAAGGGCTATGAATTATATATTTCATGATCTCATCGGTTTAGTGGTTGAAATTTATATCGATGATGTAATTATGAAGTCAAAGTGTCATATACCCAAATTCTACAGTCAACAAAATTTTGTCCAAACAAAATGAAGTAATGGTTTCTCAATTTGGTGAACCAAAAATTTTCAATTTCCTAACTTAGGTTAAAGGGGTTCAACCTAGACCTTCGCATGGTAGACTCTATTTTAGAACAAATAAAAAAAATCTTTTTCATTTATAGCCTAGGATAAGAATGCAAGCTCATGTGGAAGCCTGCATACTAACGTAAAGCCTACCTCGACTTAGGTTATTTGTAGGTCTTTGGATTTACGATTTTGCATTTCATAGTAGGACTCGTAAGTGACAACCTAGGAGATTAAAATTCACCAACACCAACCTACGACAAGTTTTGGATGCTAGCATGTAAACTTAGAAATTTAATACAAAGATCATTTTCTCAGCCCAAGATAAAATTCAAATAAACCTCTACGATCATATTAGGCGAAACCACAGAGCAGAAGCAACTACACATAGGAAAGTTACCTTAATTTTCTAGATTAAACCGTATAAGATAAAATCATGGAAAAATTTATGTAGATGCCAGGGGCTATACTCAACTTAACACAACTTTTGTGCAATTTAATAATTAGTTTTGATGCCCCCAAACAAATTAAACGAAACAGACTCATAATAGGCCAATTAATAACCCTAATCGGCTAAAATGCCAACTTATCCAAAAGACCATTAAAGTGCACATAAGTATACACATGAAATAATTTAATCAAATACTAGGTAAATTAACCTAACTAAATATAATTTTTCTAGAAATTTTCCCCACTATTTAGGCCTTCTAAAGATTCAAACAAGTCCCAAAAGTACCCTGTCTTCAAATAATTACTGGGAACAAACCACTAATTATTTTTGAGTGGAACCAAAGAAAATGGAACCCAGGGATGCTTAGCTACCATGCCCACAGGTCGAGATACGGAGCTGCAAAGTGGAGGGAGAGAAATGAACTCAAGAAAAACAACTAAAATCACTTGCACTAGAGTTTTCACGCATACCACTCTCTCTTGCCTAGCCAAACACGCTCTGGACCCACTGTCAACCTCACAGACTGGCTTCATCTGGGTACAAAAGAGTTCCACCGCTTGAGGAGTGCCAGGGGAGGGGAGAGAAACCCCTACCCGACCGGGAGACAAGTGAGGTCAGAGGGAAGGCGCCGGAGATCGAGCCACCGACGTGCTCGACGCATGTCCGAGGACGTGGCTGCGCTGAGCTTGCCCTTGACCTCCCCAGGACGCATCACCTTTCCTCATTCTTCATCCCAATGTCGAGAGAATCGAGAGGAGAGGTCCTCTACCCCACCATCGCCGAAGTTCTTACCACCGGCCGAGAGGGAGATGACGGCTGCTATTGCCGAAGAGCCATGGTCATGTCCGCTTCACCTGTGATCCCTAATCTCCACTCCACGCCGGTCTAATTTCGTGTTGATCTTGATTCATTCCATGCAGTGACTCAACGGGAACGTGGACCTCGCTGACGCCAGCCTAGGACGTGCTCCAGAGAGCCGCCACCCCGACAACGTCGCCGTTCCCGACGATCAGGGGAAGCAGAGACTGAGCCATCGTGCCACAATCATCACTGCGACCCTCCCATGCGAAAGCCCCCAAGAACCCCAACGAATGGCGCAGCACGCATGGAGATCGAGTGTTTCTTCCCCAATTCCGGTCGCCGCGCGCCATCTCCAATTCCCTTCCTTCCGATGAGTCCCCGACCGTCCCTAGGGCCTAATCCACCTTTTAAACCTGCCTGCGGGGTCGCTCTTCAAATGGGCCGAGCCGTCGTCGTTCGCCCCGAAGAATCCTGCCGTCGCCGCCAAGTCCGTCCAGCACCAAGTCAATGTCGATCCTCTTCAAGCCTCGGCCACGTTTGGGTAAGTTCCCATGAGACTTATAAAGCATACTTGTGCACTCACACCGGGTAGAACTAGCCGCAACTCGTTAGGCGTCGACCACCCGAGCCGCACCGCTGCTTGCACCACCCTCACCGGCGACACCGGCCATCACTGGCGACGAGACCACCACCATCATGTGCGCAAAACCCTTGCGCACACTTTTCATTTTGGCCACGACAACAGACTCACCGTCGTTCGTCGTCGACACCGCCTCCAACCTCGCCGTCGTGCCTGCCCTGCATCGGCTCTGCTTTCCTTCCTCCCCAAGCCAATGACAAGTGGGCCTGGGTGAATTAGCGGGCAAGGACCCTATTAGTGAGTGTTTAAAATCCTTAGGGTTTTAAGTGCAAAACGTGTAAGGCTTACCCGTGGGGACATGGACCTATATGTAATTAACACAGAGCACTAGGGACCCTTAATAAAAATTCCAATTCCCATGTGTTTTAGACTGCGGCTTGATTTCCTAAGACTCCAAGGGCTTTATTGCAAAGTGACCAGTCACTGATCTGCGGGTCCCATGGATCAGTGAATCAAAAACCTAAAAGAAAATAGCTAAAACAGAGATTTTCTTTACAGGAAAACAGCAGAACTTGTAAAATCCATATAAAATCGAGAATAGCTCCTTTTTGGGTAATTCCAATTTCTGTAGATTCACAAATTATGAACTTTAATATTGTAAAATAAAAACTTGCACCTACAATACAAACTTTAGCCCTAAAATTCAAATAAGGAAGGTCACCCATAAAGCTACCACAAAATTCTAAAATACATAGGAAATTCAATTTAACCTATTTTTGGGCAAACTCAAATTCTGTAGAATTCACATCTTACCCTCTCTGAGTAGGAAAAATAAAAAGGTAAACACTCTTTGAGCCAAATACTTACAAAACCAATTTAGGGAAGATGCTACAGTTTAGGGAAGTCAAACTTTAGGGATTTATATAGAATTCATTTAAATTACTTTTTAGGTGAACCCAAGTTCTGTGGATTCCCCAAAACCCATATTTTCATGTTATAAAATAAAAATATGTGCCTACTGTGTAGCAACAACACTTAGATATTTAATTAGGGAATACACTCCTTTATGCACCCTTCGACTTATAAAATTTGTAGTAAATCCAATTTTAATCCTTTTTGAGTGAACCAAGTTTCTATTAAACCAGCAACTGATGAACTCTAATTGGGCAAAATAAAATATGACAACTCATGTACTAAAAGTATAGGAAAACCTTGAATAGCTAACCTAAGTACTAATCACAATAGGTAAATTAGGCGCTATACGTATACATGCATAGGTATATGTATAAAATGAACTCTAGCTCCAAATGAATATAAATAAAACATGATGGGTCAGTGAAACCTTAGGAACCGGCACGAATAAAAATCCCTAGGTTAAAATGTTAAAGTACTAGCATAGGACACCCCCTAGTTATAAAATAAGTAATAGGACAGCCCTAGTTATAAAATAAGTAGTAAAGGAGTTAACTCTAAAAATCTTGGACTAGGTTTGATTAACCAAATAAATTATTTTTATTCATCCATAGCAAATAAAACCAGCTCTGGACCCAAAAACCCTATAGCCATATATGTATAACACTATAGGCCTAGAACCGTCGTAAGATTGTAAAATGTCTAGGAAATCCTTAATAGCTCTAAAAATTATGAAACCAAGTGTATTAGCCTTATAAAACCTAATCCTTCACCTCTGTGAAGTCAAGTTAATGAAAATCCAGGTTTAGGGGACCTGTCCAAACAACACATATCCCCAAGTCCATACGACCCTATAAAACTTGTAAATTACGTAACTACTAAACGGAACAAGATAAATTGAAAAATCTTTCACCTAAATTCATTTTAGACCAGAGCCTATCCACCATGCACAAATCATGCATTTTAGAGCATTTTGGATTTTCGCCTATTTTTCGGTGTTTAATCGCATACCATATGTTTTATTTAGATAATTGCGTAAACGGAGGTGTGGAAGGAGCGCTAACATTTTCTCCAGATCAAGGAAAGTTCTTGCCCCTCCTGTGAACTCATTGAACCCATGTTTTCGGGCAATGTATTTTGTTTGTGAAATCTTGCATGCGTAATTTGTCATATAGTAGTTTTAAAAGTAATATTGGTAGTTAAGTCCTGAAAGTTTGCATGTACCCCATTTCTAAAATACTCCCTTGCTGTTTTAAACCCTAGGAATTAAATTAGAGTACTCTAAAAGGGTACTCATATGAAACATGCTTTGCTTTGAAAAAAATGATATGCTTAGCCTTGCTTAGTACTTTTCGAAAGAAATAGGCATGGGCTGTTTTCTAAACCCTTTGGGAGAACTTTTGTGTGTTCTGAAATAAATGGGGAGGAACCCCAACTATTTGCGAAACAAAGTCAAAACTTGATTTTCTTGACTTGGGCGGCAAGTGGTATGCGATTGATGTATTCGTATACCGATAGGGGGAGTGTTTGCCCGAGTCGATTAAGGACTGAACTACATGTCATTCATTGTGTTTACTGTACATCCACATGTGCTAGTATGGGATAGCCTTAGTCGAGTAATCTATTTAGCACCTAGTCTTGCATTATGGTAGGCCGAAGTGTATGGGTTCGGAATAACCCAGAGGAACTTCCTATTTACCCCATCGTGGTAGTTTAGGCGACTAAGTCTGTCCAATACAACAGTATCGTGCCACGTGGGTGGGTTCCCTGTCGTGTCTGCCACCACGGCGTTAAGTTAAGGCGTGGGCCCGCCACTTAATGGTTCTGGGTTATATTTCTAGTATGCCCAGGATGGGAGAAATACATATCGTGCTGGTGCAAGGCTAGGGACTAAGTAGTGTAAAGGCTTCGTTATGACCTCTAGACCACATTCACCATGAAGAGTGTGGTAGTGCGTCGCGAGCACAAAACAAACTAGAGAGTTCATATCATGTGGGTAAAGCTGTACAAACTCTGTAGAGTAAAATAAAACTAATCGATTAGCCGTGCTCACGGTCATGAGCGACATGATGAAATGCTATGAGTATAATTTTTTGATTTTGTGTTTTTCACTAAATGGACTTGAAAATGAAACGTATTATGTTGGAAATAATGTTGTTTCATGGTTTGTATTTGCCTTACTCCCGACGTGGGTAAGATGATGAAATTTATCTTAGTATATATGTCTATATATATATATTTAAGTAAGTGTTTGATAAAGCCATGCCATGTTTAATAAAGTTGGTGCTTGCTGAAATTGTTTTGTTAAAAACCCCGTTGTAAAATACTTGCGAACCAAAACTGGCCTTATGCTGAAATTTAAGCCACTATTAGCCTTTTCCTTTGAATTAGAGCTAGCATGTACTTAGGGTTGATTGGGCTCTTGTCAGTACATTATTTCAAATAATGTACTGACACTTGCGCTTGGAATATCCATTTTGATGCAGGATTTAGACCTAGCTTCTGAGTGATGCGGGTGATCGATTGCTCTTCTAGGATGAGAACTTAACAGGGTGAACCCCTAGTCAGTGTGTTTGTGGAATGGGTACTAAGCCACTGTTGTTCGCTGCTCTCTGATATATTTGGCCGGTCGACCTATGTATTTATATAAGTGACTTAATCTTTTAAGTGTCGATCGATTTAAATGCATTCGCTATGTAAATTCATGCTTGTGATGAAAGTGTGAATCTAGCGCACATCCTGAGTGCTAGATTCACATGAGTATGAGTTAGGAATAATTGAGGCGTCGTAGATCTTTAGCCATTTTGTCAAGTCTCCTGAGTATGTAACAAATCTAGTCGCCACCTTCGAGTGGTTTGACGGGCATACTTTAGGCTGAAGTTGACTGGCAGGCTAAAGGCCCAGCGATGTCTCACTTATCCATCTCTTGGGACTCCGGATGTCTCGTTATACTTGCCATATGGGCTGAACCAATTCAACTCATATTGCAAATAGAACGGGGGTCCGGGCATCTCCGACACAAAGAGAATTGATGGGCATATAGCCAATTTGCGAAGGGTGTTGGAAAGAACAAAGAAATATGGCCTTTGGTGTATCGGCTGAACAGTTTTTGGCATTATTGTTCATGAAATGGGAATTGAGATGATTCAAAGAAGTATCAAAGCCATCTAGAACATAGAGCCGCCTGAGAATAAAACCAAGTTATAGTCATTGATTGGCAATGTCAATTTTGTGAGAAGGTTTATTTCAAATTTGTTAGGGAGGATTGAGCCATTCACTCATTTATTAAGGTTGAAAGCCAATCAGGTATTTGTGTGGGGAGAAAAATAGTAGAAGACATTGGATGAAATCAAAGATTATTTAAGTTTTTCTCCAGTATTGGGCCACCACAGAAGGGTATTCCTTTTAAGTTGTATTTAGCAGCCGATGAGAAATATATTGGGTCAGTCAGGAATTTGAAGGCAAAGAAAGAGTTATATTTTATCTTAGCAAAAGGCTTCTTCATGCAGAATCAAGGTATTCCCCGATAGAAAAGTTGTGCTTATGTTTGTATGTTTCGTGTACAAAGTTTAGGCATTATCTATTGTCGAATGAATGCACAGTAGTTTGTAAAGCTGATGTTATTCGATATATGTTATCGACTCTAGTATTAAAACAAAGAGTTGGGAAATGGATTTTGGTCTTAACATAGTTTGATCTTTGATACGAATCGGCCAAAGCAATCAAAGGACAAGCTATAGCCGATTTTGTGGTACAACATCGGGATAATTCTATTGGTTATGTTGAGCTGATGCCTTGAACTTTGTTCTTTGATGAATCAGTTTTCGCACATGGATGTGGCATCAAATTAGTGATTATTTTGCTTCAGGGGGCAAGTTTTGAGTTCGCAGTTACAATCAAGCCATATTATACCAATAATCAAGCAGAAAAAGAGGCAGTGCTCAAAGGACTTCAATTATTAAAGAAAGATGAGGTCGATATGATAGAAATCACTGGGGGACTCATTATTGGTGATCAAACAATTGTTAGGAGAATATGAGTGCAGAGATGAAGTCTTGAGGGTTTATCATGAAAATTGCAAGAGTTGATGAAGAATTTTAAGATTATATCTGTTAGTTCAAGGATAAGCCATACCTCCTATGCACAAGTTAATGGAATACGACAATACAATATACCCGATAGTATACGAGAAGGTGTCCTCCAATCGAGGAAATACGACTACTAGAGAAGGAAATTATCTATTTGGAATAGAAGGTGTCAGAATACTAGTCGGAGAAGATAAGGTTTCCTTAGGCACATATCCTATTCTGTCTCTTCGAGTTCTACTTAGAGAAGAAGATAATCTATGCTATATATACAAGGACCCTGTATTTAGGGAGGGCATCATGTTACAAGGCATAGCCAAAGCCACGCCCAGAAGCAATCCAGAGGAAGTTAGCATCCTACTCGTCAAATAGATCTCGTCGGGTTGTTGCCAACAACTTCTAGTCATCAGGTTCATCTAGTTGTTCTATTCTCCATTGTACTTTGAGTGGTATTCCTGTCCATAATACATATAAACTGGAGTAGGGTTATACTATTTTCGACGATTCGAACCAGTATAAATCTTTGTCCCCCTCTTTCTTGATCCAATCTCGTGTATACCTTGGTTCCAATGATCCCCATACTATACAAATACCATGGTCGGCGTATAGCCCGTCGACAATATCTATGAGATACATTCCAAGGGAGAAAAATGTTGAAGCAAATGATCTTGCTCAAGAGGCGTCGTGTTATAAGCCGATGTTAAAAGATGTAGAGATAGAAATTGCTAGCGTTGATGCCGATGACTGGAGATATGAAATTATTGAATACTTAATGAATCCTTCTCAATCTACATCGAGGAAATTAAAGTATAAAGCTCTTAAGTATGTGTTGCTTGATGATGATTTGTATTATCGGATGATTGATGGAGTTCTGCTCAAATGTTTGATCTTGGAGGAAGCAAAAGTGGGGGTGAGGTTCATGAAGGGATTTGTGAAAGACATCAATCGGCTCATAAGATGAGATGGTTGCTTTGGAGAGCTGGATATTTTTGGCCGACGATGCTGTAGGATCGAACACCCAAACTAAGCCAACAAGAGGTGGGGTGAATGGTTGATACACCCAAAAACCAAATTTTAGCGGAAATAAAACTTAACCTCTAATTTCGATGTTGTGCGGTCTGACCGAGAGTATTGCGCCGGTCTGACTGCCCGAGCAGCTCCGATCGGACCGCCCGTGTAGCCGACTTGCCTGGACTTAGCCGATTCGCCTAATGTCGCCGATGCGCCGAGCGTAGACGATGAATGCCAGTCTGACCGCAATGATCCACGGTCTGACCGGTTGAAGGCCGCCGCACCCGAGAAAACACAAATTGAAGAACTCTCAAAGTAGATTGAAACTTTATTGAATCTCTCTGTGTTTATAAAGTGCAATCAATAGCACTCCTCACAAAATCTCGACTAAAACTCAAAACCCTAAACATTTCTCAACTCAACTCTCTCTAAAACTTGATACCAAGAAGCCACGCCTCTCCTCTCTATTTATACACAAGATGCGCAGCCCAAAGCCACGAATCCTACTCATACAAGAAGTCCTAATCCACTAGGAAACCTTCCCGTACAAGAAACGAACTTTACATATTCCACACGTCGCAATCTTGGACTTCCCAAATTTGAAACTCCGTATTCCATATGCACACAATATCTTCATCGTATGCCATATGGAAACTTCACCAATCACGTGCATCAATCTCTACCCTTTAGTATCCCGCATGATCTCCATCTTGGACGTCACCTTATCTCCAAGTTAACTCCAACTCGATCACCGGCAACACTTTCCCGAGGCATAAAGATTACCTGCACATAATTAAAACAAAGAAACCATATCCGAGCACAAGTTATCTCCAACTTGACTCATTGTCAACATAAACAACCATACATGCGCATACAAACACGAAACTTCCATGAATAAAAAAGGAAACAACTCAAAACCGAAACCGAAACAAAATCGGCCTGCATCGGGCGGATCGGTCGGCTGGTCCGACCGACCGTGCCCACCCGGTCGACCACACAAGGTCCTTCGGTCGATCGGCAAGATAAGCCCTGTCGACCGGACAATGCAAAAATGCAGAATACTGTTCTCATCCGAAAACCAAATATTTCCAAATCCATTGTGCCAATAATCTCCAAATAACAAAACCAATAACCACAAATGCCAATTGTTCATCACCATAAAAGAATCAAACACACTTTGATTTTACAATCTCCCCCTTGATGAACACATTGGCAAACCAAATAAAAATGTTTTGTTGATGTTTTGAAAATTAAAAACAAAAATGGTAAAAAGCATCGGAGTGCTCAAAAATCAAAGAAAATTTCTCCTCCTTTTGAAAAGAAAGAAAATCCTTTGAACTTGTTGTCCTCCCATTTGTTCTCCCCCTTTTGACAATGATTTCATCAAGCATAAGAATTATGTTCATGATTATTGAAGAGATTAGCACCATACATAGAGCAAGTCATGTCATGTGTTGCAATAATAAGAAGATGAACTCATCAATTATATAGCAGATATGCACTAGAGTATAGTCATGAATCAAAGACTTTATAATTAAGATCAATAATGCAATCAAAATTTATGGATTCAAACGATTTATAATGCAACATATTTACAAGCACATAGGTTAATAGATAAACCCAAATATATATACCGATTGCAAGCATTACTCTTTCTCAAATTTACCTTTTTGCACATGATAACCAAGAGAATTTTTTGTTAGATTTATTTGAGCCAAATTTTTCTTTGCTCATATTTTTTCTCTCAATTATTCCGGGTACGTCCTTGTCGTCAAGACTATTTTCAAGGATTCGGTACCCATTATTTTTGCTCATGTTGAATACGTCATTGTCGTCAAGACTGTTGCCAAGGATTCGGTATTCATTTTTTTCTCTCAAAGATAATATTTTATTCTCTTTACACAATGAGCAATTTTAAAGCAAATTGAGGAATAATAACTCAACACAGTGCATATATAAGCATTTATAAATCAACACATGCACTAGTATCAACATTGTATATTTCATTAATTTAAGTAGGATATTAAGTGTCATGCATCATTTCACTCAAAAATAAAATCTAGATCACATAAAAATAGTAGAACACATATAAGCTATGCTAGTGATAAATAAATCTTCATAGTATTGCTAGCATGCACATGAAAATACAATATGTATGGATAAAGCTCTCTTTTCTCAATTTATATTATTCAAGAATTGCTTGATAAAAACAAGAGCACAAATCTCCCCCTCAAAACATGCCAAAAGGATGAATAATTCCCAACTCTCCTCGAAGAAAAGCAAAGCGAGAAGAATCCAATGGTTTAGTGAAAATGTCAGCAAGTTGCAACATTGTGTCCAAAAACTTCAATTCAACATCTCCTTTCTCAACATAATCCCTCGAAAAGTGAAAGCGAATATCAATGTGTTTTGTGCGTGAGTGTTGAACAGGATTCTTAGCAATGTTAACGACACTTGTATTATCACAATAAAGAGGTACTTTCTCAAAAGCAAGTCCATAGTCTTTCAAAGTAGAAATAAGCCAAAGAATCTATGAACAACAACTAGCAGCAGCAACATATTCAGATTCAGTAGTTGATTGAGCTACACTAGATTGTTTCCTAGAAGACCATGCAATTAATGATGTACCAAGAAAATGACATGTTCCACTAGTACTTTTTCTATCAATTCTACAACCAGCAAAATCAGCATCGGAATATCCACTTAAGCAAATAGAAGAAGAAGTAGAATACCAAATTCTAAACTCAAGTGTATGATTCAAATAACTCATTATTCGCTTGACTGCTTGACGATGTGAAGCACGAGGAGAAGCTTGAAAGCGTGCACACAAACACATAGCAAACTATATGTCTGGCCTAGAAGCAGTTAGATACAACAAAGATCCAATCATGCTTCTGTACTCCTTTTGATCCACGGCCTCACCATCTTCATCGGGATCAAGAACAGCAATAGAACCAATAGGTGTAGAGATTGGCTTGCAACTCTTCATCTTGAACCTTCGCAAAAGATCTTTGGTGTACTTCGTTTGATGGACAAATGTACCTTGAGGTGTTTGCTTAATTTGCAATCCCAAAAAGTATGACAATTCACCCATCATGCTCATCTCAAATTTCCTGCGCATAGTCTCAGCAAATTCTACAACCAAAGCGTGAGTTGAACAACCAAAGATGATATCATTCACATAAATCTGAACGAAAAGTTGATTTTCACCATGCTTAAGAACAAAAGAGTTTTGTCAATTTTTCCCATTTGAAAACCTTTTTCAAGCAAAAAGTTCTTAAGTCTATCATACCATGCTCTATGTGCTTATTTCATACCATACAAAGTTTTTGACAATTTAAAAACATGGTTGGGAAAATCAGAATTTTCAAAACCCGGTGGTTGTTTAACATAATCTTCCTCCTGTATGAAGCCATTTAGAAAAGCACTTTTAACATCCATTTGATACAATTTAAAACCTTTTGAAGCAGCAAAAGCTAACAAAAGCCTAATTTCTTCAATCCTAGCAATAGGAGCAAAAGTTTCATCAAAATCCAAACCCTCCACCTGAGTAAAACCTTGAGCAACAAGTCTAGCTTTATTTCTAACAATTAAACCATCCTCATTTTGTTTATTTTTGAAAACCCATTTGGTTCCAATAATATTATGTCCTGAAGGAGGTTCAACTAAAGTCCAAACTTTGTTTCTTTCAAAATTTTCAAGTTCTTCATGCATGGCGTTAATCCACGATTCATCAGTTAATGCATGAGTAACTGTGGACCCCCGTTTTTGAGACGAGAATCTTTCGTGTTCATAGTACCATTTCCCTGGATCGAGTAGTTTGGTGCCCACGAAATACAGTACTGGATAATCAGGTGCAAATGCACGAATAGTCTTACATCGAAATTATTACAATAATAGGCCCGAAGGCAATATCCAACATATAGGACCTCATGGTCCAGATACAACCAAAAGTAGAAATTAGGTAAGGCAGCGGAATGAAGGCAGCGGCCTGTCGATTGCCACAGGCAACGACCGGAGACTAAGACTTAGTAGGCGCCATCGGCTTCTTCGCCCTCCTGGTAGTAGGCATATGGATCCTCCAAGTCTTCATTTCCATCATCTGAAGGTTTGTGCGTATAGCAAGGGTGAGTACCAACCGTACTCATCAAGCCAACACGGAAAGGTGCACATGATAGGGATTTTCAAGGAAAAGCCGTGGTTTATTAGCACAAAGCCAACTTATAAATCTTTTCACAAACCTAGCATCTAGCCAAGTCAAGTTTTAGTTTCACAGTTCATTAAGTCGGCGATGGTTCTGTCTATCATCCATTGTGATTCCAAGGATGGCTTCCCGCCTCCGGTTCGTCATGGTTTTCTGGGGAGTCCACCCCTTCTCGCGTTCCGAGAAGTTGATCCACCAGTGAATGAGAATCATGCAAACCCATCCCATCATTTTAAAATTTAGAGTCTAGCCAAGCGAAAGTCTAGTCACGATGCTCAATATCCACGAGCATGGCTATTCGAATAGATTGACTCATTCACACTGCAGTGGATGTACACTTTACCCGTACCCCGCGACTGCCCAACAAATGAGCCTACGTCCCAACACATGAGACGGTCATGGCAAAGCCTTTCGATACCCTCACTTTGGCAATACCCGCTCCATAAATTTAAGCCCTCATGCACTCTAGCCGTCATTTTCTAGCAGTGAGAGGAGTTATGGCGCTCCCGAGGTAAGGGAAGAGTTCATTCATCAAGTTATAATAAATTCCGATTTTCAATCATCCAATTCCAATCTCATCTCATACATAAGAACCACTATGCAGGGGTACCTCCTTCGCTCGGCTATCTACTCCGCTAGGTCTATACCTATTCGAGAAGTACGGTTGTACTGGCTCGTTTCCCGGCTATCTCATGGCTCGGTCCTTAATTGACCAGGGTCGGCACTTGCCTTTTCCGGAATCCACCCAAATCATCCAGCCGCCCCAGTCTAAAACATTTGTTGGTCTTTTCAGTTTTCATCAAAACTTATTTGATTATTCTCATGGCAATGTGGTGCTCATGTCTCCACATGCCGTATCTCGACTACCTTTCCCAAGGTAGTTGCCCAAGCATATAGTTATTTACAAAAGCATGAGTATGCATGAATCTAATAATAGCATGGCTAAGCATTTTGCCGAAGTCATTCTCCGGTTATATGTATCACATCGAGGGTTACAAGGAATAATTAAAAGTAATCAATAACAAGGCATGGCATAACAAGTAAGGTAATTCTTTGTGTATAGCATGCATGTTTGAAGTTTAAAACAACATCATTTCGCAATTGGGATCAATATGTTCAAAGAGTGTGATGACTTGCCTTGCTCGCACGTTTTTTGAGCGGAGTCTTCAATGGAGTCGGTGCCTGCTTCTTCGGGTTCTAACCGTACGTGCGAAAAGAAAGATTGAATTCAATCAGAATTCAATAAGAACAAATAAAAGATCAAGAAAAACCATAAAAGAACTCTGAAATATCTGCCCTGCGATTTTATTCGAGTTAGGGAAGAAATTTGAATGAAATCCGATCGAAAAAGCGAGTTAGGGTTATTTTTAGGGTTTTCGCCAAAATACCGATTAAAGATAAGGCGATAAGCCATGTAAATGTTGTTTGAAAAGATTTTCCATTAAGATGTGGTGAGTTAGAAGGCCAATCATATTTTAAAAAGTCAAGAAATAATAAATAAATCCCCAAGAAAATTTACGTGAAAAGCGAAGTACCGAAAATCTTATTTCGAATCCGAATTTTTCTCCGAAGAAACATATGAGAAAACCATATATTTTTGCACAAATATTTCCCAAAATTCCCCAAAAATATTTCCCAATTTTTCTAGAATTTTTCCCCATTTTTTTTCTAATTTTTCTCTCCTTCTTTTCTTTCTTTTTCCTTTTTTCCTTTCTTTTTCTTTTTCTTTTCTCCTATTCCTCTCTCTTCTACCTATTCGACCCGCGCCCTTCTCCTCTGTTTCGGTCGGCGGCCGGTGTTAGCGCGAGGGGCGGTGGCACAGAGACTCACCGGCACGGCGACGGTCGAGGGAGGCGGCGGAGCACCGGCACACGGCGACGACGGCGCTTGCGGCTGCGGTGGAGCTCGGGGCTTGTGGCGCTCGGCACTGGGGGAAAGAGATTTGAGGCGGCGAGGTGGGGGAAACGGGGAGGCCTTGCCCCTATGTATAGCCGTGACCGAGCGAGAAAAATGGGGGAAAAGGGGGCCGGCGCACGGCGGTACGACGGAGGCACACGCGGCGCGGGTTGGCGGGCGGGCGCGGCGGACACGGGCGCTATGGCGGGGACCGGCGCGGCAGCGACGCGTGGCGCGAGCAAGGCCGGGGTCGGTAAGGGAGGACGACGCGCGGCGCGGCGCGGGCGGGTCCGGCGCGGCGGTCGCGCGCGCGATGCGAGCGAGGCCGGGTCCGGCGCGAGCTTGCGGACGGCGTGCGCCACGCGGCAGCGGCCTCGCGGGGTCCGGCGTGCGTGGGGAACACGACGATGTGGCGCGGGCTTCGACACAGCACGCGCGCGGCGAAGGGCGGTTGCGGCGTCGGCGTGTCGCGCGGGCGGCGCGCGGCGCGCGTGCAGCGCGGCGGGCGGCGGGGCGGCGCGCGGCGTAGGGCGGGCGACGTGGGCACGCGCGGGCGACACACGGCGAATGATGTGCGCGCGGGCGGGGCCGGCGCGGGCCGGTCCGGGCCCTGGGACTCGGTCGAACACTTGGCGCATGACGAACAAAGCGATTTCCTATTTTCCGAATTAAAAATCCTATTTTCCCATTTCTTTTTCCTTTCACTTTAAAAATTCAAAATAAATTCTAATATTCCCATTGAATTTATAAATATATCTTTAAACTTTTTCCCCCACTTTTTATTATTCAAAATATATTTTTCATATTTATTTTATTCCTCCCTTTAAATTCAAGAAAATAGGTCCTTTGGTTAAAATAAGTTTCTAATTTCTTAATTATTTTTCAAACATATTTTCATCATTCAAATCCAAATGTTTACTGTTTTCACATCACCAATTTAGGATTTAAACCAACATATATATTTTTTAAAGTATCCTTTTGTAGTCCACAAAATTATTATTTGCTCTTTTCAAATATATATATTTTGAAATATTTTTCCCAAGCTAGGATTTTCAAGCTTAGGGTTTTTATCCAATCTTCACATCAAAGTAATTTCAGAAGAAACTCTTACACAACTGACTGGCAAATAAGATCGAAAAACACGATAAGAAGCAATGACTCCAAAAAGGTTTTTGTGAGTTCCGATTTTTAAATTCCGATTTTAATTTCTTCGGTTTTCAGGGTGTTACAAACCTACCCCCCTAACAATAAATCTCGTCCTCGAGATTTCTTACCGGTTGTTGAGTAGGTGTGGGTATTTAGTCTTTAGAAAATCTTCGCTCTCCCAGGTGGCCTCTTCTTCGGTGTGATTGCTCCATTGCACTTTGTACATGCGCCATGACTTGGTTCGTGTCCTCTTTTCTGCCTCGTCCAATATCTTTATTGGATGTTCCGGGTATGTGAGATCACTGTCGATATGGATGGTTTCCAAAGGAGCTTGCTCCTCTGGCACTCGCAGACACTTATTCAATTGCGACACATGGAACACCGGGTGGACATCGGAGATGTTCTCGGGTAATTCTAGCTGGTAGGCCACTTCGCCTCTTCTTGCGCTTATCAGGAATGGGCCCATGTATCTAGGCGCAAGTTTCCCTTTGACCTTGAACCTCTGGGTCCCTTGTAGTGGTGAGACCTTTAGATACACATAGTCGCCTACATTGAACTCTAAGTCCCTTCGACGAGTGTCCGCGTAGCTCTTCTGTTGAGATTAGGCCGCTTTTAATCGGTCCCGGATCAGGCGGACCTTTTCCTCGGCCTCTTTGATTATGTCAGGCCCAAATACAGCTCGTTCATCGGTTTCTGACCACATCAATGGGGTTCGGCATCGCCGACCAAATAGGGCTTCATTTGGCGACATCTTCAGACTTGCTTGGTAGCTGTTGTTGTAGGAGAATTCAGCGTACGGTAAGCATTTTTCCCAATCCTTGGTAAAATCCAACACACAAGCTCTCAACATATCCTCAAGAACTTGATTTGTCCTTTCGGTCTGCCCGTCGGTCTGTGGGTGGTAAGCGGTACTGAAGGAAAGGTGACTTCCGAGTGCCTCATGAACTTTGCTCCAGAAATGGGACGTGAATTGAGTACCGCGATCCGATATAATTCTTTTTGGTACACCGTGAAGACACACGATCCTACTCATGTATAGCTCTGCTAGCTTGGCACTATTGTAGTTAGTCTTTATGGGGATAAATCTGGCGGTCTTGGTGAGCCGATCTACTATTACCCAAATGGAATCATATCCCGCTGCAGTTTTGGGTAGTCCAACGATGAAATCCATGCCTATCTCATCCCATTTCCACTCGGGAATCTTGAGTGGCTGCAACAATCCTGCCGGTCGTTGATGCTCGGCTTTTACCCTTTGGCATACATCGCATACGGCCACGTATTCGGCTACGTCCCTCTTCATATTGGGCCACCAGTATTCCTCCTTCAAATCCTGGTACATCTTCGTGCTACCCGGATGTAACGAATAGGCTGATTCGTGTGCTTCTTTTAGGATCAATCCTCTCAAACCACCTTGCTCAGGTACGTAGATTCTTCTCTTATACCACAGGGTTCCCTTGTCATCTACCGAGAATTCCTTCGCGTGCCCAGCGACCATGCGTTCTTTGATCGTTTGTGTTTCTCCATTATCCTTTTGAGCTTCTTCTATTTGAGTCCTCAGAAGAGGTTGGATTTCTAGTGAGTTCACTTCTCCGTGAGGAATGCTCACTGGCCATGCCTTCCAGTCTCAAATGGTTGCATTGGGCTTTGCGGCTTAACGCATCGGCCACTACATTCGCCTTGCCGGGGTGGTAATGGACTCCTAGATCGTAGTCCTTGATGAATTCCAACCACCGTCTCTGACATAAAATTGAGATCGGACTGAGTAAAGAAGTATTTCAGGCTCTTGTGATCAGTGTATACATCACAGTGATTCCCGATCAGATAGTGTCTCCAGATTTTGAATGCATGAACTACTGCTGCTAATTCCAAGTCATGTGTGGGGTAGTTTTCCTCGTGGGGTCGCAGCTATCTCGAGGCATATGCTACGACCTTTCCATCCTGCACCAATACGCATCCCAGTCCTTGTCGAGACGCATCATAGTATATCACAAAGTCCTTACGGTTATCAGATAGGATTAAGATTGGGGTGGTGGTTAACTTTTCTTTTAGTTAGT
Organism: Oryza australiensis; assembly: GCA_019925245.2. Lineage (NCBI taxonomy): Eukaryota > Viridiplantae > Streptophyta > Magnoliopsida > Poales > Poaceae > Oryza > Oryza australiensis. The sequence goes on from JAIFGZ020000436.1 coordinate 5,453,869, forward strand.
CAAAGGCTTCCTGACACTTCTCGTTCCAGGCGAATTTCTTCTCTTTCTTCAGGAGTTGAGTCATGGGTCGGGCTATCGTGGAAAACCCTTCGATGAATCGCCGATAATATCCGGCCAATCCCAAGAAACTCCGAACCTCTGTTACTGACTTGGGTGCCTTCCATTCTGTAACAGCTTTGACCATGGCAGGGTCTACCGCTACTCCTCCGGCTGAGACTACATGGCCAAGAAAAGCGACTTCCTTAAGCCAGAACTCACATTTACGAAACTTTGCGTACAACTGATGCTCTCGTAGCTTCTCCAATACTAGTCGTAGGTGTTCTGCATGTTCCTCATCGTCTTTGGAATAGATAAGAATATCGTCGATAAACACCACCATGAATTTATCCAGATATTCCATGAATACCTTGTTCATCAGATTCATGAAGTACGTCAGGGCATTGGTCAACCCAAAAGACATTACTGTGAACTCATACAAGCCAAAACGCGTAGAGAATGCTGTTTTGGGAATATCTCCGGCTCTAATCTTTAACTGATGGTATCCTGACCGAAGATCAATCTTAGAGAACACTTGGGCACCCTTGAGTTGATCAAATAAGTCATCGATTCGAGGTAATGGGTACTTGTTTTTGATGGTCACTTCATTCAACGATCGGTAATCTACACACATCCTCATACTTCCATCCTTCTTCTTGACGAAGAGCACTGGGGCACCCCAGGGAGAAGAACTAGGGCATACAAATCCTTTTTCCTGTAGTTCTCTGATTTGCTTCTTGAGTTCTTCTAGTTCGTTAGCCGGCATTCGGTAGGGTCTCTTAGATATGGGGGCAGTACCAGGCATTAGGTCGATGATAAATTCTATGTCACGATCAGGGGGCATTCCGGGCAATTCCTCAGGAAATACGTCCGGGTAATCTTGCACTACTGGCATCCCACTCAAAGGTAGCATGGTAAATACTCCCGCAGCTTGCTCGCATAGCATCAGGTTTTGGTCCATGGTTATGTTCATTAGTGATCCCCATGGGGTGGATACTGTGACTTCCCTTCGGCCACAGTCTATGACTCCATTGTTCTTAGTCAACCAATCCATTCCAAGTATGATATCAAGAGTTTATGGTGGTAGTACCATAAGGTTTGAAAGGAATACCACGTCTCTAATCCGGATGGGCACATTGATGCAAGCATGGGGTACGGTTATGTTTCCCCCGACGAGTGTACCAACATGGGTCTCTTAAGTTCTACCTGGTGTAGATGGTGTTGTTTGCTTATTTGTGATGATATGAATAAATGCGATGCTTCGGAATCAAATAAGACTTTAACTGGGGTAGAGTTGATAGAGAACATACCCATCAGCACGTTCTGGTCCTCCTGCGCTTCTTCGGCACGCACATGGTTCACTTGTCCGCGCCAGAATCCGGTAGCAGTCTCATTGGGTTGCGGCGTCCTAAACAGACCACGTCCAGCAGCAGGAGCAGTAGTTCCTCGTACAGCCGTTGTATTGGCGCCGGTACGCATGGGAGTGCTGCGTGGCTTGGGGCAGCTGTTGGAGTAGTGCCCAAACTCTCCACAGTTGAAGCAATTCACATTTCTTCTTCCAGGAGCGGCTAGAGTCGGTGTCGGAGTACGGAACTGGGGCGCAATCAGCCTGCTGACATTGTCGGGTGCAGTGGGATGACTGGTTGCCACGACGGTTGGTTTCCATCCAGATCGGGTGGCTCCCTTGGGACGCTAAGACGCTCCCTGAAGTGGGCGGGTCATAGCAAGCCTCCTCTTGCGGTTGTTCTCCACCATCTTCTGGTCATGCTCCAATCGCACAACCTTGTTGATAAGGCTTTGGAAGCTGACATGGTCTTGACCGATCATTGGCCCTCTCAGCTCATCGTTCAACCCTTCGATAAATTTATCTATTTTCTCTTCTTCGTCTGCCAGGTCGCTGGTGGCATATCGGGCAAGCTGTGTGAACTTGTTCAGGTATTCTTGTACTGTGGTGTTGCCTTGGCGCAACCTTCGAAATTCGTTCTTCTTCATTCTCATGACCGCGGCGGGTACAAAATTTTCACGGAAGGCGGCCGTGAACTCCTCCCAGGTTGGTTCTCCATCGTCTTCTGCCTGTGTCTCTTTGTAGGTGTCCCACCAGTCACTTGCGGGACCTTCCAATTGATTGGTGGCAAAAACGACTCTGTCGGCTTCTTGTACCCGGACGAGGGTCAACTTGTTCTCTATTACTCTCAGCCAATCTTCAGCATCCATTGGTTCGTCGGCCATGGACAATGTAGGCGGCTTGGCTCGCCTAAACTCTCCCAAGCTCGATCCTCCGCAATTCCCTTGGTTGTTGGCGATGGCTTGAAGCAACTGGGTTTGCAAAGCCATGACCTCCGCTAGGGTGAGGGATTAGGCTCTGGTGGGTTCTCGTTGGATGTTGAAGCTCTGCGACGGTGTGCCATCTGAAGAAGGTAGATGAGTTAAGAGATTAGATCCACTAAGGTCATGGTCTCTAAGTGATTTTCTCTTCAAGTTGTTCTTAAGTGATCTTTGAACAGAGCAAGCATGGTGGAATAAACTCATTCATAACATACCATAAAACATTACATAGGTCCATAGCGAATACATCAATGGGGATACAACGGACTGCGCATACGCAGTCCCACGTAACACAATGCAAAAGCTAACATCGCACTACTACCATCAGCTACTAGGGGGGATGGTGTGATCCTTGCTGCCAAAAACCATCTAAAGCAAAGGTCAGAGCCGGTGCGGACTTCTCGTCTAGTCATCCAACCAACCGTAGGAACCAGGTGCAGGAAGGGGGTGATCCTTAGCCGAAGCAAATCGAAGTTCCCATGGCTCAGAGGTAGTGGCCTCGGATCATGTTTGATCTTCCTGCTTGGTGGTCGGGTACTCTTTCGGGCAGTCCTGAGGGTAATGGGACCTCCGGTGTGAGTCAGGCGATGAGTAGGAGCTTCCTCCTCTGATGGATCAGTATCACTGGACTTCCACTTGATCTCCATAGGCTCTGTCTCGAACTCGGAGTCAGTGTTGATCTGGATGGGGATCTCCTCTCCCAAACCGGGCTCGGATGGCACAGCCATGGAGTTCGAGGTGGGTTCCATTGAGGTAGCAACAGTGGGGTCTATCACGTATGGTGCTGACTCTGTGCTCAACATGAAGGCCTGCTCCATCATGGCTTGAAAAGTGTTCAGGCATGCTAGAGTCATGAGGTAGTAGTGGTCGGGCACAGGGGCAGCGTGTGTTGGTGCAACTTCGGTGGAAGTACCAGCAGCAGGGACAGGATTGGAGCGAAGTTGCTCTTCCAGCTGGTTGACCTGTTGCTTGCTCTTCCTGAGTTGTTCTTCCAGCTCCACCAAGGCTTCTCCACGGGCCACATAGTGGTCAGAGAGCTGCTCGTACTGGGCACCGTTAGCCTGCAGCTGGGTCTGCAGCAAGTTGATCTGATCCCCGCAGTTTTGGTGTTCCTCGACCAGATCATTGAGGCGTCGTTGCTGGTCGTCGATTTTGAGCAAAGCCTCTTCATAGCAGTCATCATTTTTACGCCTGCGGGGGAGGACGGGTGACCATAGGATTATAGCAGCAGGGGTGGCTTCCACGGTGCATCGGGTTACCTTCCTCTCGGTAGGGGTGGTGTACAAACTCGTCACGGTGAGCTCGGCACGGTGAATGGCGTTGAGGCAGAGGAACGCTTCGCGGGCTGCGTCCTGAAGAGCTGCTTCTACCAGATCTCGGTGGTAACAGGTGTGGAAGCAATAAGGGGTCTCGCTCCCCATGCGGGCTTCAACTGAAACTGTTGCTTCCCATACCAGGTATCCTTCGGTGCCATGTCTCCTAATCTGGTAGGTGGGTGCCTCTGGGTACCTTAGGCACCATAGCAATAACTGGAGTTGCGACACGAATCCTTCTTCACGTGGAACTGTGATCTCCCAAACTCTGACATGGTCCGACATCTGCTTTTGAAGGCAACTTAGGGTGAGAGAGGGATAATATCAAAACATTTTGAGTAAAAGAAACAGGGATAAAGGTATAGGAAAAGTATGTTTGTCTTATAACATAATGTTTTTATTTTCAAAATAATCCTAGATGGGGATTTCTCCCTTTTGCCAGCTATCAAAGGGGGTGGGGCGCCGGTTGGTCTTATCCTACAATCGCATTGCTCTGATACCAGCTCTGTGGACCCTCGTTTTTGAGACGGGAATCTTTCGTGTTCATAGTACCATTTCCCTGGATCGAGTAGTTTGGTACCGACGAAATACAGTACTGGATAATCAGGTGCAAATGCACGAATAGTCTTACATCGAAATTATTACAATAATAGGCCCGAAGGCAATATCCAACATATCGGACCTCATGGTCCAGATACAACCAAAAGTAGAAATTAGGTAAGGCAGCGGAATGAAGGCACCGGCCTGTCGATTGCCACAGGCAATGACCGAAGACTAAGACCTAGCAGGCGCCATCGGCTTCTTCGCCCTCCTGGTAGTAGGCATATGGATCCTCCAAGTCTTCATTTGCACCATCTGAAGGTTTGTGCGTATAGCAAGGGTGAGTACCAACCGTACTCAGCAAGCTAACACGGAAAGGTGCACATGATAGGGATTTTCAAGGAAAAGCCATGGTTTATTTGCACAAAGCCAACTTTATAAATCTTTTCACAAACCTAGCATCTAGCCAAGTCAAGTTTTAGTTCCACAGTTCATTAAGTCGGCGACGGTTCTGTCTACCATCCATCGTGATTCCAAGGATGGCTTCCCGTCTCCGGTTCGTCATGGTTTTCTGGGGAGTCCACCCCTTCTCGCCTTCCGAGAAGTTGATCCACCAGTGAATAAGAATCATGCAAACCCATTCCATCATTTTAAAATTTAGAGTCTAGCCAAGCGAAAGTCTTGTCACGATGCTCAATATCCGCGAGCACGGCTATTCGAATAGATTGATTCATTCACACTGCAGTGGATGTACACTTTACCCGTACCCTGCGACTGCCCAACAAATGAGCCTACGTCCCAACACATGAGACGGTCACGACAAAGCCTTTCAATACCCTCACTTTGGCAGTACTCGCTCCATGAACTTAAGCCCTCATGCACTCTAGCCGTCATTTTCTAGCAGTGAGAGGAGTTCTGGCGCTCCCGGGGTAAGGGAAGACTTCATTCATCAAGTTATAATAAATTATGATTTTCAATCATCCATTTCCAATCTCATCTCATACATAAGAACCACTATGCAGGGGTACCACCTCCGCTCGGCTATTTACTCTGCTAGGTCTATACACATTCGAGAAGTATGGTTGTACTGGCTCGTTTCCTGGCTATCTCATGGCTCGGTCCTTAATTGACCAGGGTCGACACTTGCCTTTTCCGGAATCCACCCAAATCATCCAGCCGCTCCAGTCTAAAACATTTGTTGGTCGTTTCAGTTTTCATCAAAACTTATTTGATTATTCTTATGGCAATGTGGCGCTCATGTCTCCACATGTCGTATCTCGACTACCTTTCCCAAGGTAGTTGCCCAAGCATATAGCTATTTGCAAAAGCATGAGTATGCATGAATCTAATAATAGCATGGCTAAGCATTTTGCCGAAGTCATTCTCCGGTTATATGTATCACATCGAGGGTTACAAGGAATAATTAAAGGTAATCAATAACAAGGCATGGCATAACAAGTATAGGTAATTCTTTGTGTATAGAATGCATGTTTAAAGTTTAAAACTACATCATTTCGCAATTGGGATCAATATGTTCAAAGAGTGTGATGACTTGCCTTGCTCGCACGCTTGTTGAGCGGAGTCTTCAATGGAGTCGGTGCCTGCTTCTTCAGGTGCTAACCATACTTGCGAAAAGAAAGATTGAATTCGATCAGAATTCAATAAGAACGAATAAAAGATCAAGAAAAACCATAAAAGAACTCTGAAATATCTGCCCTGCGATTTTATTCGAGTTAGGGAAGAAATTTGAATGAAATCCGATCGAAAAAGCGAGTTAGGGTTATTTTTAGGGTTTTCGCCAAAATACCGATTAAAGATAAGGCGATAAGCCAATAAATGTTGTTTGAAAAGATAGGGTTTCTGATCTGTAAGCCCTCCTCCCAAGACTATATAAGGGGGGTAAGGGGCGTCCCTTGAGGGATATCCTATGTTAGATCAGCTTTGAGCTTTGAGCCTTAGATCACGAGATCAATAAAGACACTCGGCGGATCGAATCCACCGAAACAGGAGTAGGGTATTACCTCTTGAGAGGGCTGAACTGTCTAAACCTTCTTCTTCTTCTAACCCATCGTGCTTGGCGATCTTGATCTGCGACCCGAAATCATATTGCCGAAACCAAGTTTCGACGGTTGGCGCGAGTAGGGGTACGCGTCGAGACTTCTTCAACAATCTCGCCGACAAGCGTGATGGGGTCCTCTTCAGGATTCGGTGACTTCGCCGCCAACTTCTTCAACGACTCCTCCTTCGACTCGGACTCAGACCAGTCGGAAGGAAAGACCCACTTGGTGCCGTTCGGGCTCCCCAATAGCGCCGAGATCTACAACGACGTCTTGAAGACCAAGATGCAATCTACTTTCTCCGACGACGGACTTCACTCGGCACCATTCGGATTACCGAATACCGCCAAGATCTGCGCCAATCTTCTCGCCTCCCCGGCGGAAGCGATCTATTCCTACGAAGACCTCTCGGTGCCGTTTGGGTTACCAAATGCCGCCGAGATCTACAGCAAACTTCTCTCCCCCGAGTCGGCGGCGATCCACTCGGAGGAGCCTACTCCCCCAAGCTCTGACTCGGACTGGAACGATCCAGATCCGGGTTACCCAGGATCAAGGGAGGTCGCTGTCATCCTCCCATCATTCGGCTCCTGCTCATCTTCGAAGCTCAATGGATACCTCGGCTCCGCCGCCGACAACCTCTACGGCATCCCTTCGACGAAGCCGACAACTCCGACCGCCGCATGGACTGTGAGCCGAAGTGCTTTGACGTCCTCATGGCCGAGCCGGACGAGTCCGACTCAGCCATGGCCGAAGGCTTGCCGAAGAAGAGCGAGCCAGGTGGAGCTCGAGCGCAAGACAGCCGAGGAGGAGAAACAACGCAAGGACGAGGCGACAAAAGAAAGCGGGATCTACGTGCGGCGGACGATCCGCCGAGAGGCCATACTCCAAACACGGGTCCGCAACACCAATATCTTCCGGACGCCACGGCGAAGCGCTGTCGCCGCACTCACGCTCTTGGACACCGTCATGGAGACGGCTCCTGCCAACGTAACTCCTATACTTGACAAGATCAAGACCATCGTCGCTGCCACGGCTAACGGCCATCCAACCACTTCGGCACGAAGGCCGACTGAATCTGTGGCCGAAACGCCAGACAAGAGCCGGCTTCCACCTCTAAAGTCAGGAGACTATAGGAGGCCCGAACCGGCTCGGTCGACAACTAGGCCAAGAGGCCCACCTCACAAGTCCACACTGAAGTACCAGGAGCAGACAACCGACTCCCGCGACAAACGATATGGACGTCCACCCGTCCACCACCGGGTCCGCCGCAACAGTTCCAGCTACCCAACCAGCCAACCGAAGACCCCGCCGAGTGATCGCGGAAGTCCTCGATCGCCGCTACGGGAGCGCGACCGACGCACTCGGAAGATCGGAGGGTCACCCGATAGCGGCGACGACGGAGTACCGGCCTTCACTCGGGAGCTCCGCCGAGTGCACTGGCCGAGTGGCTTTAAGCCTACAGGGATTGAAAGGTACGATGGCAAGACCGACCCTGAATCTTGGCTAACTGTATACACCCTTGCCATCCGAGCTGCAGGTGGTGACAATAAAGCCATGGCCAATTACGCTCGTGGCCCTCGCAAACTCGGCCGAAATTGGCTCACGAGCCGCCAAGAGGCTCAATCGGCTCATGGAGCGAGGCGAGGGACCACTTCATCGCCAACTTCCAAGGTACCTTCGAGAGGCTCGGCACACACTTCGACCTTTACAATGTCATCCAGAAGCCGGACGAGCCCCTGAAGGATTATATCCGTCGTTTCTCGGAGAAGCGCAACAAGATCCCGAATATCACCGATGACATCATCATCGCCGCCTTCCGAAGGGAGTCCGTGATGAGCTGCTCATTGGGAAGTTCGGGCGCAAACCACCGAAGACGGTGAAGCAAATGTTCGAGACGGCGAACTCATACGCCAAATCAAATGACGCCATTAAGGCCGCCCGCCAAGACCGGCCCGACGAAGGGAGGACAAGCAAGCAGGAGGAAGCCGAAATCCTAAGAAGGATGGCGGCAACAACGGCAACCAAGGCCGAAAGATCGCAAGCGCCGATCTGAAGACCTAGTGGCCGCAACCTCCAACACTCAACGCCGTCCCCGAGTCGCCGCCTACGACGCCATCATGAACGCCCGTGCACCCACCATCCGAATCATAAGCACGCGGCAAAGGACTCGCTTTATCTACAAGCGGTTCGCCAAGAGCATGGCGCAGCGGCTTAACAAGAAGCCAACTGACGAGGCTGGCCCATCTGGCGCCAAAAAGAACAACGCGGTTGAAAATGCCGAACCTTTCCAAGACCCAGTGGGGGAGCTCAACCATATCTTCGGAGGGCCACTAGCCTATGAGTCCAAGAGGAAACAAAAGCTAACCACGGAGGTCAATGCGGCTCAACCCGAAGTCCCTCGTATCGCGATGGTCGGAAGTGGCCATCACCTTTGACCGCTCGGATCATCCCGACCGAGTGGTCCACCCGGGGCGCTATCCACTCGTCCTGGACCCCGTGGTCCGCAACATCAGGCTTAAGCGCGTCCTCATCGATGGGGGCAGCGCCCTCAACATCCTATTTGCCAAGACCATGGATGAGATGCAGATCCCAAGGGCCGAACTGAAAGCAAGCTCAGCCCCCTTCCACGGAGTTATCCCAGGGCTGTCTTCAACACCACTCGGGCATATCTCCCTCCCAGTCACTTTCGGAGCCCGAGAGAACTTCCGAACGGAGAACGTCACCTTTGAGGTGGCCGACTTGAAACAAACATATCACGCCATCATCGGAAGGCCTACGCTTGCCAAGTTCATGGTGATCCCTCACTACACCTACCTCGCATGAAGATGCGGGTCCCAACGGCGTCATCACTCTTCGCGCGACGTGAAGCAAGCCTTCACTGCGATAAGGAGAGCTGCGACATGGCCCAATCTCGTGAGAGATTACGTGGCCAACAAGAAGTCCGATTGGCTGCCTCAACTTCGGCAGAGGCGAAGTCCCCGCGAAGAAGATAGCCAAATCAGGATCCGGCGACGCCAAGACCAAGAAGATCTCCCTTGATCCGTCGGATCCCTCGAAACTCTGTAATCGGTGCCGACCTAGATCCCAAATAGGAAAGCGCGCTCGTCACCTTCCTCCAAAATAATAAAGATGTTTTTGCTTGGAAACCATCGATATGCCCGGAATTCCTAGGGAGGTGATCGAGCACTCTTTGAATGTCAAAGATGACGCTAAACCGATAAAACAACGATTACGTAGATTCGCACAGGATCGAAAGGACGCTATCAAAGAAGAACTCGCAAAGCTCTTGGCTGCCGGCTTCATTAAAGAAGTCCTTCATCCCGACTGGTTAGCCAACCCAGTCCTGGTCTGCAAGAAGACGGGGCAATGGCGCTTGTGCGTCGACTATACCGACCTCAACAAAGCTGTCCCAAAGATCCGTTCGGGCTACCTCGTATCGACCAAGTCGTCGACTCAAACCTTGCCAACTCCCGAGCTTCTGGATCATTACTCGGGCTATCACCGAGATCAGCTTAAAAGAATCCACGCCTAAAGACATCGTTCATCACGCCGTTCGGGGCCCTCGCTACATCACCATGCCTTTTGGCTCGAAGAACGCCTGAGCCACATACCAACGCATGATCCAAAGATGTTTCCGACGCGATCGGCAAGAACGTTGAAGCCTACGTCGACGATGTTGTCATCAAAACCAAGCGAAAGAAGACTTGATCGCCGACTTAGAAGAAACCTTTGCAAACATCCGGGCCTTCGAATGAAGTTAAACCGGAGAAGTGCACCTTCGGTGTTACATCGAGCAAGCGCTCGGCTTCATGGTGTCACATCGCGGCATTGAAGCAAATCCAGAGAAGATCAACGCCATCCTAAGCATGAAACCCCGAGTAACCAGAAAGACATCCGAAGCTCACGGCTGCATGGCGGCGCTAAGCCGTTTCATATCCCGACTCGGCGAACGAGGCATGCCTTTCTTCAGATTGCTAAAGAAGACAGATGACTTCCAGTGGACCGCGGAAGCCAACAAGGCCTTTGAAGATTTCAAAGAGTTCCTTACAACGCCGCCCGTCCTGGCCTCGCCTCAACCCCAGGAACCTCTGCTTCTCTACGTTTCGGCCACTCACCAAGTGGTCAGTACGGTCCTCGTGGTCGAACGCGAGGAAGAAGGACGGGCTCAGAAGATTCAAAGGCCAATCTACTTTGTTAGCGAAGTATTGGCGGGAGCCAAAATTCGCTACCCCCAGGTACAAAAATTGCTCTATGGTGTTCTAATAACCGCGAGGAAATTGGCACACTATTTTCAGGGTCACTCGGTCACCGTCGTCACCTCTTTCCCACTCGGCGACGTCATCCACAACCGCGAGGCAACCGGGCGCATCGCCAAGTGGGCCTTAGAACTGATGCCGCTGGACTTGACTTTTAAGGCAAGGACGTCCATAAAGTCACAAGCCTTAGCGGACTTCCTGGCCGAGTGGACTGAACAGCAAGAAAACGTGCCTCGGGAAGACCTCCAACACTGGACCATGCACTTCGACGGATCCAAGAGGATCACCGGCTTGGGAGCAGGACTTGTGTTGATCTCCCCGACTGGGGAAAGGCTAAGATATGTCCTTCACCTCCACTTCTCCGCCTCACACAGCGTTGCGAGTACGAAGCTCTTCTACATGGATGCGCCTCGCAGTTTCACTCGGGATACGTCGGCTTATCGTGAAAGGCGACTCCCACCGCGTCAATCAAGTGATGAAGGACTGGTCCTGCTTAAATGACACTATGGAGGCCTACCGACAAGAGGTCCGCAAGCTCGAGGACAAGTTTGATGGGCTCGAACTCTCACATGTCCTGAGACATAACAACGAAGCTGCCGATGAGCTGGCACAGCTCGGATCTAAGCGTGAAGCTGCCCCAATAGATGTCTTTGTCGAGCATCTCTACGAACCAACCATCACGGCAAAGACAACTCTCACCGAGCAAACCACGAACGAAGTCGCCATGACCGATACCGATTGGAGGACGCCGCTCATCAAATTCTTAACCCACAGAAGGCGCCGGATGACCGGGATGAAGCGAACCCGTCCGGCGTCGTTGCCAAGCATACGTCATGGTTGACTCCGATCTATACAAGAGAAGCCCCTCCGGAATTCTAATGAGGTGCATCACACCCGAAGAAGGGAAACAGCTACTCCAAGACATCCACTCGGGCATATGCGGGAGCCACGCGGCAGCACGCACTCTAGTCGGCAAAGCTTACAGGCAAGGTTTCTTCTGTCTTACCGCGGTCTCCGACGCGGATAAAGTCGTACGAACCCGCGAAGGCTGCCCGTTCGCCGAGAAAGCCATGTCCCGCCCAGAGCTTCAAACAATCCCACTTTCCTGGCCGTTCGCGGTATGGGGGCTAGACATGGTTGGCCCTTTCAAAAAGGCTCCAGGAGGATTCACACACCTCTTCGTCGCAATCGACAAGTTCTCCAAGTGGATTGAAGCCAAGCCGGTCGCCACAATTACTGCCGACAAGGCACGAGACTTTTTCCTCAACATCGTGCACCGCTTCGGCGTCCCAAACAGAATCATAACCGACAATGGGACTCAATTCACGGGAGGCATCTTCAAGGAATTCTGCGAAGACTTCGGAATCAAGATCTGCTACGCATCAGTAGCCCACCCCAAAAGCAACGGACAAGTCGAGCGAGCCAACGGCATGGTCCTCCAAGGCATCAAGGCTCGCGTTTTCGACCGCCTAAACCCTTACGCCGGCAAGTGGGTCCAAGAACTTTCCTCGGTTTTATGGTCGCTGCGAACCACACCCAGTCGGGCTACCGGCCAAACTCCTTTCTTTTTGGTCTATGGGGCAGAAGCCATGTTGCCCAACGAGATGGAGTATGAGTCCCTTCGGGTCCGCAGCTTCAACGACGAACGCTACGACCCTGACCGAGTGGATGACCTCACCCGATTGGAAGAGGCCCGTGAGGCAGCCCTCATCCAGTCGGCCAAATACCTTCAAGGGCTCAGAAGATACCACAGTCGCAACGTGCGAGCACGAGCTTTCATCGTTGGCGACCTGGTCCTGCGCAAGATCCAGACCACCAAGGATCGACACAAGTTATCTCCCTTATGGGAAGGACCGTACATAATCGCTGAAGTGACTCGGCCCGGTGCATACCGGCTAAAGCACGAAGACGGGTCTATGGTGGAGAACTCCTGGAACATCGAGCATCTTCGACGATTTTATGCCTAATTTGGCTAAGGCCTCATGTTTTCCTTGACTGCCAACCTCAAGCAAGATGACTTCTTGAGCTAGCAGTCGGGGGCTGTACACATGTCAATAAAGCTCAAGTTTTCCTCATCAACTTTTGTGCATAATTTGGTTTATCATTGTTTAATGTCCTTCGACTCGAGCTCGGTGTCTAAGGACGAGAGTTTTCCGATGACCTAATCGAGCCTAGGCTTGATGACACGACGAAAACTACTCAAGAAATTTCACGCAAAAGCTCGAATCAAGGCATTAGCATAAATAAACTAAAAATATCACAAGTCCTACATCGAATGTTACGTATACGCGACGTTTACAAGATAAAGTCAGAAAGACAAATCAAATCTTGAAATTGTTCACTACATCAAGAGATATTTTCTTCACCGCCTCCTGCGCCTCACTTAGCATGTCCAAGGCCTGCTCGTCCGTCGTCCCTGTCAGCAAAGCCTTCCCCGACCGAATGGATATCCACTCGGGGGTAAAGGGACTTGGTCCGAGCAAGAGCCGACCAGCCCCCATGCCTGGCCGCCGGTGATATTGGCCGGTATCGGTCGGAGCCGCCGCGCTTGTCGAATATCTTGATCGGCTCCAGCGAGCTGGTCCCAACTCCTTGATCGAACAACGACAGCAAGATCGGCATGGTGGCGTTGGCGACCTCTTCCCGCATCTCGTCGCTTCGTTTGATCCGCCCAAGCAAGACGTCATATTGGGCTCGGGTTTTTACCTTGTAAGCTGCCAAAAGTCCCGGATCATTCGATGCACTCGGAAACAAAGCAGCACAAGTAGTTTCGCTTCAAAGAAGATTACCTTCAAACTCGGCTCCATCTCGGCCTTGTCGAGGTTGATCGCTTCTAGCTGGACTTGGAGCGAATGAACCTCCGAAGAATTTTCTACAACAAAAGAAGATCGTCAACAACCGAGATCAACATGAGAATCATGAAGAAACTTGGAAAGGCGGGCTTACTCCCGATTGATCCTCGGAGGTCGAGATTCGCCTCCCGAAGTTCTGCGATCTCCCTCCTTAAAGCCGCCTCCCTTGACGCGGCCTCCTCCCGAGTGACCTTCAGCTGCCGCTGAACGTCCTCTAAGAAGTTCAGGTGGGGAACCAACTTCTCCAGCACCTCAGATTTTGCCATAGAGCGGCAATATTCCTTCTACACGCAATGGCAAAAGAGTGACCGATTGAAAGACAATGATGACATAATTAAAGAGAAAGACAAAGGCTTACGTTGAGCATGCGGTTGCCTCGTTCAGCTCTCGACAAGGGCATCCCTTTCATCTTTTCGGCTTGCTTGGTCTAGGATGATGCCCTGCCTCTCACCTTCCGAATCCCGCCACTCGATTCTAATTGGGGGAACCCAGGTTTCAGAGGACTGCAACCTGGGGATCTCTTCTACCGTGGCTGGCAAACGAGGAGGACAAATGAAGACATGAAAGATTCAAATCGAAAGAGTAAAAGAGCACTTCGAAACAAATCTCACCGGTTTCGGCGGCCGCTTGCTTAGGTGGAGCGGCCCGGCTGGCTTCTTTCTTCTGGCTCCGCGCCGAGTGGTCCCTAGTCGGGGGCGCTTGAGCCGCGGCCTTGGGTTTCCGTTGACTGGTTTCCAGTCGGGATATCCCGACTGGCGGCCGGGGGCTCCTTCCTCGGGGCATCCTTCTTCGGAGGCGAAGGTTGTTTCCCGGAGCGCTCGCACTCGGTTGCGGGCTCCAGGGCTTTGGCTCGCTAGCCTTGGCACCTCGGGAGCGGTGGTGGAGTCGGTCCTTCACCCCCTCCGGCAGGATCTATGTCCTGGGGTCTCCTGCGAAAGTGAATACAGCAAGGGTAAAGATAAAGAGAAGTTTTTAACAAAAGAGTTCAGACTTCGGTTTCAGAGCATACTTGGATGACCGGCGGATCTTCGGTGCCGTCCGTGGCGATCGCCTCAAAGGAGGTGTTTCGGTGGGGAGCCGGGACGTCGTCATCCGAGTCCTCTATAATCAGCCTCCTCTTGCTCGCACGCTTGTTCGAGTCTTCACTCGCGCCGCCGCTTCCGACCAGGGTCGCCTTGGATCTTGATCCCGCCGGTCGGCTTCTTGGCGGGCGATGCAGCGCGTCGTCATGAGACACCTTGTATGGCTTGGAGGAGATAGAGGCGTTTTCCGGAAGAAAGAAAGTACAATGTTAAGAAACAAGATGTCAAGATTGAAAGATACTATGAAGCAAACATCGGCTACGGAGGAGGAGGTCGGTGGATGCTTGAAGGGAAGGACGGCGTAATGAGGGCCCGCTCAACCGCAATCCTGCACGAGAAGAGTTTGTACATCCGGATCTTCGTGATCTCGTACTTGAGTGGATCTGGATCTTCCCGATTGGGGTCCGTCCCGCCTTCATACTCGAAGGCCGGCTTCGACCGCTCCTTGATCGGCGCCAGTCGACACCTGATGAAGTGCCGAGAGATCTGTTCCCCGCGAAGACCTCTCTGTTTCATCGCCAGGATCTTCGCGAGAAGCTCATTAGCCTCGTCCCAATCTTGGGCTACTGGGACAGTGCTCCAAGATGACCTGGGGACAGGGGGAAGACCGACGAAGGCTGGCAGACTGGGTTCGAGATTGTTAATGTAGAACCAGCCCGCGTGCCATCCCTTGTTGGAGGACTTTAGAGGGAGAGAGAAGTAATCTTTGCGGAGAGATCCGCGGAGCTGGAAACCCGCCCCAACAACGACGCAAGGGTGGTCCTTGTTCGGATGTGGCTTGAGATAGAACATGCGCCGGAAGAGTTGGAAGTGGGGGAGAATGCCAAGGAAGGCTTCACATACATGAATGAAGAGAGCTATGTGAAGCATTGAGTTGGGGTTCAGATGGTAGAGATGAAGCCCATAGTAATCCGAAGCCCCGGAAGAACTCGGAGGTGGGAAGGCTGAACCCGCAATAGAAAAAGGAAGTGAAACGACGAGCTCACCGGTGTTTGGGGTCGGGAAGTCCTCCCCCGCCGCCGGGCGCCATCCCACGAGTTCCTTTGGCGGAAGCACGCCGTGCTTCACCATCTCCTTGAGGGTGGATTCCCTCACATCCGAAGCGGCCCATTGGTCGAACGGAATCCTTTTTTCCTCCGCCATGAGAGTGGGGTTGATGGGAAGTGGATCTGGCTGAAAAAGGTTGGATTTTTGACAAGGGAACGTGGGAGATTTGGCTGCGAAGGCTAGTTGTTGCAGAGAGCGAGTTCCTAGATGGATGGATTTGGGAGCGCGCGAGTCTAGGGTTCTTGGTGGTGAACTGGTGAACAGTACTGCGAAAAGGGGAATCTTTTGGAAGATGAAGAGGCGGGGACGACCTCGCATCTTTATAGAAAGATTTGAGGGTTGCGTTAGGTTTTCGTATTGGGCCGAGCCCATAAGAAAATCTACGGCCCACCTAAGGTGTGGTCCGATGCGTGTCCTTAGGGACTTAAGCGGATGTGCTTAAGCAGATTTGCTCTGGCAATATGCGCGTGTCCGAGTGCCCTGTACCTTTAAAAATCCTTTCATACCGCGGTTTGCCTGACTTCATGAGAAGCTGGCACGATGCAACTTGGAAGGTGACCGACAGCTAAGTTTTTATAGCTGCCTTGATGACAAGGGCTGTTTGGTTTTTTGGCATTTGGTCAGGTAACCTTACCAATGCTGTTTGTTTTTCCACCTTGGTGAAGATCTTTTAGATTGAGACCAGTATTATGGCATAAGCTATTTAATAATTTGGTCATATTTTTCATATGATTGAAAGAATTTGTTTTCCCATGAGGGATGATTGAAATATTTGTTCGGGATTACTCGGACGGTATACTCGGATGAACATGAGTTCACCGAGTGCTTTTACCCATATGGGTTGATTGAATTATTTGTTACGAGATGACTCGGGCAAATTCACTCGGATAAGTATGAACTTGCCGAGTAATGAGATTTCTATGATTGCTTTAGCATGAGCTAGGCATCTACATGAAGATGATCTTTTATAAGTTCTTGACTATATGCTTAGCCTATTTTTGACTAACCACATAGTCGGGGCTACCTAATTAGGTGCATCAGGAGATGCACCTAGATATTTATTTTTGAGAAATTTTTCCAGCCCTTCACAGTCTTTGGAGCCACTCGGGAAGATTCAGGCAGAGATGATGGAATCACTCGGCGCCAAAAGCACTCGGTCAAATAGATTTTTGGCTGAGTACTGCTTTGGTTTGAAGCTGAGTTGTCTCGTCGACTGAAAAGGACTCGGGGGCTACTGTGGAGATTGTGGCAATCGGGTATCTACATGGCAAGCTTATCCGACTGGAGGTTGGGATAAATTGCGGCTACCATATCTGTAAACCAAACATGACTTGGGTATTACGATTGCCGATAGAGATAAGGAAATCGGCCTATAGTCACGGTTTGGTAAGATTAAGGAAACCAACTTAGAATAAGATAGGGTTTCCGATCTGTAAGCCCTCCTCCCAAGACTATATAAGGGGGGTAAGGGGCGTCCCTTGAGGGATATCCTATGTTAGATCAGCTTTGAGCTTTGAGCCTTAGATCACGAGATCAATAAAGACACTCGGCGGATCGAATCCACCGAAACAGGATTAGGGTATTACCTCTTGAGAGGGCCTGAACCTGTCTAAACCTTCTTCTTCTTCTAACCCATCGTGCTTGGCGATCTTGACTGCGACCCCAGAAATCATATTGCCGAAACCAAGTTTCGACACGATGAATACCTCAGCTCCTCAGACTTCGATGACCTCTACGGCATCTCCACGGACGAGGCCAACGACTCCGACTTCGACAAGGACTACGATCTTAGGTGCTTCAACGTTCTCATGGCTAAGGTGGCCGAGACCGACTCGGCCATGGCCCGCAGGATCACTGAAGAAGAACAAGCTAGACTTGAGCAGGAGTGCAAGCTGGCAGAAGATCAAAATAGGCGCAAGGAGGAAGCCGACAGAAGAAAGCAAGACCTAAGGGCGACTGGGCGATCCGCTCGGGAGGCCATACTTCAGACCCGAGTCGACAACACCAACATCTTCCAGACGCCTCAACGGAACGCCGTTGTTGTCCTTACCCTCCTCGACACTATTATCGAAGCGGCACCCACTACGGTAACGCCCATCTTGGACAAGATCAAGACCATCGTCGCGGCTACAGCCAACTGCTCTCCCTCCACCTCAGCACGGAGGACGACTGAGTCCGTGGCAGAAACGCTCGACAGAAGCCGACTTTCGACGCTACGGTCGAAGGATTACAGGAGGCCTGAACAAGCTCGGACGACCACTAGGTCAAGAGACCACCACCATGAAACCACACGGAAGCATCAAGAGCAATCGGCCGATTCCCGTGAAAAGCGGCATGGACGACCACCCGTCCACGACCGGGTCCGCCGCAGCAACAACTCCGATTACCGAAGCAGCCTACCAAGGACCCCGCCAAGTGATCTGTGGGAAGTCCTTGACTGGCACTATCAAGAACGAGAGCAGCGCTCCCACAAAGACCGAAGGAGATCGCCCGACAGCAACGACGACGGAGTACCTGCGTTCACTCGGGACCTGCGCCGAGTGCATTGTCCGAGTGGTTTCAAGCCTACAGGAATCGAGAAGTACGACGGAAAGACTGGCCCCGAGTCGTGGCTAACCGTGTACACCCTCACCATCTGCACAGCAGGAGGAGACAACAAGGCCATGGCCAATTGCTTGCCTGTCGCGCTCACCAACTCAGCCAGGAACTGGCTCACGAGCTCGCCGAGAGGCTCAATTAGCTCATGGAGTGAGCTTCGGGACCACTTCATCGCCAACTTCCAAGGCACCTTTGAAAGACTTGGGACCCACTTTGACCTCTACAATGTCATCCAGAAGCCAGACGAGCCGCTGAAGGACTACATCCGGCGCTTCTCGGAAAAGCGCAACAAGATCCCCAACATCACCGACAACATCATAATCGCCGCCTTCCAGAAGGGAGTCCGTGATGAGTTGCTGATTGGAAAGTTTGGGCGTAAGCCACCGAAGACAGTGAAGCAAATGTTCGAGACAGCGAACTCCTACGCCAAATCCAACGACGCAATCAAGGCGGCGCGGCAAGATCGGCCCGACAAAAGGGACGAGAAGTAGTCGAGAGGAAGCCGGCATCCTAAGAAGGATAACGACAACAACAACCAGGGCGAAAGACCGCAAGCGCCGGCCCGAGGACCTGGTTGCCACAACGTCCAACTCCCAACACCGCCCTCGGGTTGCGGCCTACGATACGATCATGAACGCCTAGTGCACGCATCACCCAAATCACAAGCATGCGGCCAAGGACTGATTCATTTACAAGCAATTCGCTGAGCAATATGCGGCACAGCTTAACAAGAAGCCAACTGACGAAGCCGGCCCATCGGGGACCAAGAACAACAACCCGACTGGAAATTGAGAGCATTTCCAAGATCCCGTGGGCGAGCTGAATCACATCTTCGGGGGGCCGCAAGCTTATGAGTCCAAGAGGAAGCAAAAGCTGACTGACCACGAGGTCAACGCGGCACAAACCGAAGTCCCACAATACCTATGGTGGTCGGAGGTGGCCATCATGTTCAACTGCTCGGATCATCCCGACCGAGTGGTTCACCCGGGGCGGTATCCCCTGGTACTAGACCCGGTGGTTCGCAACATAAAGCTGAAACGCGTCCTCATCGACGGGGGCAACGCCCTCAATATCCTGTTCGCCAAGACCCTAGACGAGATGCAGATTCCAAGGTCCGAGTTAAAGGCAAGTTCAACCCCCTTCCACGGAGTTATCCCGGGGCTGTCATCTACGCCACTCGGGCACATCGCCCTTCCAGTCACCTTCAGAGTTCGCGAGAACTTCTGAATGGAGAACATCACCTTCGAGGTAGCTGACCTCGAGACGGCCTACCACGCGATCATTGGAAGGCCTGCGCTCGCCAAGTTCATGGCGATACCACACTACACCTATCTCTGCATGAAGATGCCCGGCCCCAACGGCGTCATCACCCTACGCAGTGACGTCAAACAAGCCTTTACCTGCGACAAGGAAAGTTGCGACATGGCCCAATCTCGTGAGAGATCATGTGGCCAGGAAGAAATCCGACTAGCTGCATCAACATCTGAAGAGGGTGAAATCCCAGCGAAGAAGATAGCCAAGTCAGGACAAGGCGACGCCAAAACGAAGAAAATCTCTCTTGATCCATTAGATCCCTCTAAAACCGCGTAATTGGCGCTGAGCTAGATCCTAAATAGGAAAGCGCGCTCGTCACCTTCCTCCAAAATAATAAAGATGTTTGTGCTTGGAAACCATCTGATATGCCTGGAATTCCTAGGGAGGTGATCGAGCACTATTTACACGTCAAAGATGATGCGAAGCCTATCAAACAATGATTACGCCATTTTGCTCAGGATCGAAAAGATGCCATCAAGGAAGAACTCACAAAACTCTTAGCCGTCGGTTTCATCAAAGAAGTTCTGCATCCCGACTGGCTGGCTAACCCGGTGCTGGTCCGGAAGAAGACGGGGCAATGGTGCATGTGCGTTGACTACACCGACCTCAACAAAGCCTGCCCTAAAGATCCATTCGGGTTGCCTCGCATCGACCAAGTTGTGGACTCAACAGCCGGCTGCCAGCTCTTGAGTTTTTTGGATTGTTACTCGGGCTACCACCAGATCAGCTTGAAGGAATCCGACTGCCTGAAGACATCGTTCATCACGCCATTTGGAGCTTACTGCTACATCACGATGCCCTTCGGTCTGAAGAACTTCGAAGCCACGTACCAGCGCATGATCCAAAGATGCTTTCAGACGCAGATCGGGAAAAACGTGGAAGCCTACATCGACGATGTCGTCATCAAGACCAAGCAGAAGGAAGACCTGATTGCCTACTTGGAAGAAAACTTCGCAAACATTCAGGCCTTCGGAATGAAGCTGAACCCGGAGAAGTGCACGTTCGGCATGCCATCAGGCAAACTGCTCAGCTTCATGGTGTCCCATCGCGGCATCGAAGCTAACCCAGAGAAAATCAACGCTATTTTGAATATGAAGCCCCCGAGTAACCAGAAAGATGTCCAGAAGCTCACTGGCTGCATGGCGGCGCTAAGCCGATTCATCTCCCGACTCGGCGAGCGAGGCATGCCTTTCTTCAGGTTACTGAAGAAGACTGACGATTTCCAATGGACTACGGAAGCCCACAAGGCCTTTGAAGATTTTAAAGAATTTCTCACGACGCCGCCCGTTCTAGCCTCACCTCAGCCTCATGAACCCCTGCTATTGTACGTCTCAGCAACTAACCAGGTGGTCAGTTCAGTTCTTGTTGTCGAACGTGAGGAAGAAGGACAAGTGCAGAAGATTCAAAGGCAAATTTACTTCGTTAGCGAAGTGCTGGCAGGAGCCAAGATTCGCTACCCTAGGTACAAAAATTGTTGTATGGTGTCCTGATAACCATGAGGAAATTGGCGCACTATTTTCAGGGTCACTCGGTCACCGTTGTCACTTCCTTTCCACTCGACGATGTCATCCATAACCGGGAGGCGACCGGGTGCATCGCAAAGTGGGCTTTGGAACTGATGCCGCTGGACTTAACTTTTAAGGCGAGGACGTCTATCAAGTCACAAGCCCTGGCGGATTTCCTGGCCGAGTGGACCGAACAACAAGAAGATGTACCTAGGGAAGATCTACAACACTGGACCATTCACTTTGATGGATCCAAGAGGATCACCGGCTTGGGAGCAGGAGTCATGCTAATCTCCCCGACTGGAGAAAGGCTACGATATGTCCTCCACATTCATTTCTCTGCCTCACACAACGTCGCCGAATACGAAGCCCTGCTGCATGGCCTGGACTTGCTGTTTCACTCGGGATACGACGGTTGGTCGTGAAAGGAGATTCCCAGCTGGTCGTCAACCAAGTGATGAAAGACTCGGTCTGTTTAAACGACACCATGGAAGCCTATCGGCAAGAAGTTCGCAAACTTGAAGACAAGTTGGACGGACTAGAACTATCCCATGTCTTGAGACATAACAACGAGGCAGCTGACGAGTTGGCGCAGTTCGGGTCCAAGCGAGAAGCTGCTCCAACAGACGTTTTCGTAGAACATCTCTATGAGCCGACTGTTGCAGCAAAACTAACTCCCAACGAGCAAGCTGCAAACCAAGTCGCCATGCTCGACGCCCACTGGAGGACGCTGCTCATCAAATTTTTAACTCAGCAAGAGCTGCCGGAAGACCGGGATGAGGCGGAACGAGTCCGACGCTGTTGTCAAGCTTATATCATGGTCGACTCCGATTTATACAAGAGAAGCCCTTCTAGTGTCCTAATGAGATGTATCACGCCTTAGGAAGGACGGCAACTACTCCAAGACATCCACTTGGGTATATGCGGAAGTCACGCGGCGGCACGCATCTTGGTAGGCAAAGCCTACAGACAAGGCTTCTTCTGGCTTACGGCAGTCTCCAACGCCGACAAAGTGGTCCGAACATGTGAAGGTTGCCAGTTCTTCGCTCGGCAGAGCCATGTTCCAGCCCAAGAGCTACAAACGATTCCATTATCTTGGCCGTTTGCGGTATGGGGCTTGGATATGGTCGGTCCTTTCAAGAAGGCTCCAGGAGGATTCACACATCTGTTCGTCGCAATTGATAAGTTCTCCAAGTGGATCGAGGCTAAGCTGGTTGCTACGATCACCGCTGACAAGGCATGGGACTTTATCCTCAACATCGTACACCGGTTTGGTGTCCTAAACAGGACAATGGAACTCAATTCACTGGAGGCGTTTTCAAGGAATTCTGTGAAGATTTCGGCATCAAAATCTGTTATGCATCGGTCGCACACCCCAAAAGCAATGGGCAAGTTGAGCGCGCCAATGGCAAGGTTCTTCAAGGCATCAAGGCCCGAGTGTTCGACAGGCTAAATCCTTATGCCGGCAAATGGGTTCAAGAATTACCTTCGGTCCTATGGTCACTGCGGACTCCGCCCAGTCGGGCTACCGGCCAAACTCCTTTCTGCTTGGTTTACGGGGCAGAAGCCATGTTGCCGAATGAAATGGAGTACGAATCTCTTCGAGTCCGTAGCTTCAACGATGAGCGCTACAATCAAGACCGAGTGGACGACCTGACCCGACTGGAAGAGGCCCGTGAGGCAGCCTTGATCCAGTCGGCAAGATATCTTCAAGGACTTAGACGATACCATAGTCGCAATGTTCGGGCGAGAGCCTTCATTGTCGGCGATTTGGTTCTACGCAAGATTCAAACCACCAAAGATCGTCACAAATTATCTCCACTATAGGAAGGACCATATATAATCGCTGAGGTGACTCGGCTAGGAGCATATCGACTAAAGCGTGAAGATGGATCTATGGTGGAGAACTCCTGGAATATCAAACATCTTCGACGATACTATGCTTAAATTGCTTTAGGTTTCATGCTATTCTCGACTGCCAATCTCAAGCAAGATGACTTATTGAGTTGACAGTCGGGGGTTGCACATGCGTTGATAAAGCATGGTTTTCTTCGACAACTTGTTTTTTTGATGAGGACTGAGAATTTTTTGATGACCTAATCAAGCTTAGGCTTGGTGACAGTTGGACGAAAATTACTTAAGAAATTTTCTATGAAGACTCGAGTCAAGGCATTAACATAAATAAGCTAGATATCTACAAGTTCACATCTGAGGTTACAAGCAACATCGGAGGCATAAAGAGACCAAGATGAATTAAACTTACTCCCGACTGAACCTCGGACGTCAAGGGAATCTTGGAGGCTGGATGCGGAAGATGGCTTGTGATGGAACAAGAGTTCCTAGATGGATGGATTTGGGCGCGCGCGAGTTTAGGGTTCTCCGCGGAGAGCTTGTAAATATTGACGCGAAAGAGGAAATTTTTGGGGAAGACGAAGTGGCGGGGATGACCTCGAGGCTTCGTAAAAAGACTTGAGGGTTTTCGCTAAGTTGTCTCGCGATTGGGCCGAGCCCATGAGAGACTTGCGGCCCAGCTAAGGTGTGGCTAGACGCGTGTCCTTATGAACTTAAGTGGATGGACTTAAGCAGATTTGCCCTGGCAATATGCACGTGTCACATAGCCCAATACCTTTAAAATCCTTTCATGCCGCAGCTTGCGCAACTTCATGAGAGGTTGGCACGATACAATTTGAAAGGTGACAAACAGTTAAGTTTTTCATGGCTGTCCTGATGGCAGGAACTGTTTACTTTTTAAGCATTTGATTAAATGATTATATCGATGCTATTTTTCCACCTTGGTGAAGATCTTTTTAGATTAAAGACCATTATGATGGCAGGAGCTATTTAATGTTTTGGTCGTATCTTTCAGATGACTGAAAATTTTGTTTACCCATGAGGGTCGATTAAATAATTTGTTCCGAGATGACTCGGGCAGATCCACTCGGATAAGCATGAGCTTACCGAGTGTATTTTACCCACAAGGGTTGATTGAGCTATTTGTTCTGAGGTGACTCGGGCAAAATTACTCGGGTAAGCATGAGCTTGCCGAGTGATGTGATTTTTGTTATTGCTTTAGCTTTGGCTAAGCATTTATATGAGAATGATTTTTATAGTTCTTGACTATATGCTTAGTCTATTTTTGACTAACCACATAGTCGGGGGCTACACCTTATTAGGTGCATGAGGAGATGCACCTAGATATTTATCTTTTCAGAGTTTTTGGGATGTTTACTAGCCCTTCACAGTCTTTGGAGCCACTCGGGAGTTTCAGGCAGAGATGCGGCCAAAGAGTTGTTTGGCTGTGAGTTATCTTGGTTTGAGGCAAAGTTATCTCGTCAATTGCGAAGGACTCGGGGGCTACTGTGGAGATTATGGCAATCGGATACCCACATGGCAAGCTTATCCGACTGGTAATAGGGATAGGTTACGCCTGCTAATTATGTAAACCGGCTATGACTTGGGTGTTACGTTGCCGATTAGATAACGCAACGGCTCGTAGTCATAACTTAGTCAGATTGAGGAAAACCGACTTAGAGTAAGATAGGGTTTCCGACTTGTTAGCCCGCCCCTCAAGACTATATAAGGGGGGTAAGGGGCGTCCGTTGAGGGATATCAGATGTATGCAAAGCAAATGTGAGCTATTAGACACACGAGATCTTGAGATCAATAAACACTCGGCGAATCGAATCCCCAAAACAGGAGTAGGGTATTACCTCATGAGAGGGCCTGAACCTGTCTAAACCTTGTTTTCCACTTAACCCATCAAGCTTGGCGATCTTGACTACACCCCCAAATTTCTATTGCCGAAACCAAGTTTCGACAATAGTATTTTTAGATTTAAGTGATTTATACTGTCTCGGTACACTACCGATCTATCCCAGTCACTTGATGTAAATATGCTTTGAGGCTTGAAATTACATTCTGTTAACATCTACAGCCGATCGAGCGAATTTAGTTGCTGCCGATTCAGTGCAAATTGCATCGGCACAATACTAAAAGGACACGTCGTCGGCCACCAGCCGATCGGCTGTCAATCTAACATTTGTTTTCTATTTGTAGTTTCTTGTCGGTTGCAGGAACAAACCAACTGGCACGCCTACGAACCTCGAATCAATACTTTGGACCTGCACTAGAGTTAAGCAGATCTCTCAGGCCAGTGTGTGGGAAATTTTCTCATCAACACGCTTTTGGCACGCCCAGTGAGACACATATCACAAGACAGACGCCATGGTAGACATCAACACTTTCGATATTGATCCAGAAAACATCATCCCAATCACCATGGATAAGTTGACACCAGAGCACAAGGGCGAGCTTGAGGAGATAATGAACAAACTGCAAAGTCAATATCTGCACTCTTTTACCCAAACTCGGTCTGGCACGATCGTTCAGAGGTACAAAGTGAAATTTCCAGCCGATGACGAACCCGAATCTAGCTCTGGCAAGGACAAAAAGCGTCAAGAAATCAAATAGGAGGAAGGGCAAGAGCTAAACAATCTCCAAGACAGGATCGCTTATGCCGTCCATCATACTCTGATCAATCAGTCTGGAATATTGGTCAACACCCTCAACAACATAGTTAGTACAGTTGTCGACTCCAGGATAGTTGAACATCAAGCCAGGGGCCCAGTATTCCTCCCTGAGGGCAAAATGTCCTCAATACAGGGCCTTGGCAATAGATGGGTTGCCGACTACTTCAGGTGTTCCTCTAGAATAACCGTTTGCGCCAGGATCAGTTCCCCTCATGCCGTTTGTGCCACCATCGGAATCAAAGCCGACAGAGTTCCAACCCAGGGTTCTGATGAGGCCACAACCTCAGCATACGGGCTATGAGATTCCTCAGGTTTACCCAGAACGGATCGGAGCCATGTTCAAAGCAAGTCAGCCGCCTATTCTGCCCAAGGTGCCGATAGGGTCCTACCCATCAAGTTTCCCTCAACATCCTGTCGGCTCTCAGCCTCTGCATGATCAACAGCCTCGCATGGCGCATCAATCCCCTCAGCAGCACGCAGGAGGCAATTTCAACCACCAATATCAGCCTCATTCGCCTCAGATACCGTATCAGCAGGTACCACTCCAGTTCGACCAATACGAGCCGATATAACAACAAGCGCAAGAATCACATCAACAAAGTAAGCCTTGGGTGGACCTAATTGCCGATGTGATGAGAGAGCAGTTCGGTCTCAAGCCCAAGAACACTGGCAACATGTATCGGTACCCATATCTGAGTATTTTTAGAGGGTTCCATTGCCTAACCGATAAAAAATACTAGATTTTTCAAATTTTCAGGGGAGGACAATGTCTCTACCTATGAGCACGATAGCCGATTTTTAGCCCAGTGTGGAGAAACATCGGCTACAGATGCCTTGAGAGTTAGGCTTTTTCCTCTCTCTCTGGATCGACATTTACTTGGTTTTCTTCGCTCCCATACAACTCTGTACAGAGTTGGGCTGATTTAGAGAAATAGTTTCATCGGTACTTCTACACCGGCATCCATGAGATGAAGCTGTCTGACTTAACTGCCATCAGACAAAAGCACGTCGAGTCAGTCCAAGATTATATTCAAAGATTCAGAGACATGAGAAATTAGTGCTATAGTTTGGTGCTATCCGATCCCAGCTAGCCGATCTTGCCTTCCAGGGTTTGCTAACACCCATCAGGGAGAGATTTTTGGCTCAAGATTTCGAAAGCTTGATGCACTTGGCTCAGAAGATCACTGCCCATGAGCAACATTTCCAGGAAGCCAAGAAGGCGTTTAAGAAGGTTAGCCATGTTGCCTACACTTCTGACTCCGATTCAACTGATAGTGAAACCGAAGTGGCAGCAGCCGAATGGGCTAGGAATAAGAAGATCATAACCTATCAATGGGTGAAGAATTTGGCTAAAGAGGAGAAGTACGATTTTGACATTACTAAAGCTGACAAAATCTTCAATCTGCTGCTTCGGGAAAAACAGATCCAACTTCCGGCCAATCATGTCATCCCATCGGCTGAGGAGTTGAAAAAGAGAAAATACTGCAAGTTGCACAACACCAGTTCCCATAACACAAACGACTGTAAGGTGTTTCACCAGCAAATCCAGTCGGCTATAGAGGTTGAGAAAATTAAATTTGAAGACCCAAAGATGTCGATGAAGGTTGATGGGAATCATTTTCCTGTTAACATGGTTTATGCCAGTCGCCGATCAGCCGATCATCGCCACCAAGAGATGGACAACTTGATCAAATACATGAAGGGGCATGAAGAAAGAGAGAGGGGCAGAGTCTACAGGGTGCATCCAATAAAACATTGTCAGCAGGAAGAGGTTTACCATCGGCAACATGATGGCTTCGATCCCCATTGGAGCTGTGAATTCTTCAGGTTTTGCTGGAATCAGGGGATGAGGCTGCCGTCACTCCAAGATTGCCTAGCTTGCATTGGTTATGAGGATGAGCAAGCTGAAAGCCCCAGCCGATTGCCGCCTAGAGAGAATCGGCCGAGATAGAGGAAGCACCCTGTTCACCAAAGGTCGGGTCCAATCCATGAATATTTCTTTTTGGTGGACTTCGAAGACGATGAAGAACAAATTGCCAACCCACAATGGTGCCCCTCTGACACGTTCACAAAGACCCAGAAACACAAGGTACAACGGATGAAGAGCGAGGGATGGCTGCAAGAGGTTCAAGCTGAAATTGATTATCTGCTAAAAAAGAATAAGGAGCAAAAGCGCCCAAGGAAGCAATGATGCATAAAGAACAATGCCATTGCAACCGATGAAGACCAAGCCGACTAGGAAAATAGAAAGGCCAAGGGAAAGGTTGTGGCCTCCGCATCGATTAATATGGTTTTTGTGTTACCAGCCGAATTCGAAGCGGCCCAAGCCGATGCAAACACCGTAGATGAATCGCTGGCCAAACTCGTGTTGTCCCTGGAGCAAGCAATCTTTGAAAAACCAGAAGGGATAGAACATTGACATCTTAAGCCTCTTTACATCAAAGGATTTGTCCATGGGAAGCCGATGTCAAAAATGCTAGTTGATGGGGGAGCTGCTGTCAATTTAATGCCCTATGCTACTTTTAGAAAGCTGGACAAGGGCTCCGATGACCTCATCAAAACAAATATGGTCCTTAAGGATTTTGGTGGGAACCCATCTGAAACAAAAGTGGTTATTAATGTTGAGCTGACCGTCGGTAGTAAGACAGTGCCTACCACCTTTTTTGTCATCGATGGGAAGGGGTCATACAGCCTGCTGCTGGGGAGGGATTGGATTCACGCCAATTGTTGCATCCCATCTACCATGCACCAGAGCTTGATCCAATGGCAAGGCGACAAGATCAAAATCGTTCCAGCCGACAGGTCAGTAAACGTAGCCAATGCCTATTTAACCCTTTGGGAAATCGATGACATCGATTGCTTGTCCGGCAATGTTTAGGAGGCTGATTTTCTAAAGGTGTCCGATTCTACTATACAACCAATTGGAGATGAAGAACCTCAATTATTACTTTGAGAACGTCATGGAGGGCTCAAGCGTCTATACCAAGGACACTGTGGACAATCTCGATGGCAAGCTAGGGCAAGGTTTTATGTCGGCCGACGAGCTTGAAGAAGTTGATATAGGTCCAGAAGATAGGCCTAGGTCGACATACATTAGCAAAATTTTGTCTTCTCATTTTATAACCAAGCTTATTGATTTATTAAAGGAATATAAAGATCATTTTGCTTGGGAGTATTTTGTGATGCTAGGTCTTAGCCGATCGATTGTGGAACATCGACTCCCTATTAAGCCAGGATATCGGCAATACAAACAACCTCCCAGGAGATTAAGGCCAAAATTACTTGACTATATAATGTTGGTTTTATTCGGTCGTGCCGATACGCTGAGTGGGTGTCAAACATAGTCCCAGTGATCAAGAAGAACGACAAGCTTAGGGTATGCATCGATTTTTGTGACTTAAACAAAGCTACCCCTAAGGACGAATACCCCATGTCGATTGCCGATTTATTTGTGGATGTTGCTTCAGGGCATAAGATTATAAGTTTTATGGATGGCAATGCTGGATACAATCAAATTTTTATGGCTGAGGAAGATATCCATAAAATTGTTTTTCGGTGTCCTGGTGCAATCGGCTTATATAAGTGGGTTGTCATGATATTCGGTTTGAAAAATGCTGGGGCTACTGATGAGAGAGCCATGAACTATATTTTTCATGACCTGATCGGTTTCTTGGTTGAGATCTACATTGACGATGTTGTGGTAAAATCCAAGGAAGTAGAAGATCACATAGCCGATTTGAGGAAAGTTTTAGAAAGAACAAGGAAATATGGTTTGAAGATGAATCCTACTAAATGCACTTTTGGTGTATCGGCTGGACAATTTCTGGGTTTTCTTGTTCATGAAAGGGGGATTGAAGTGACACAGAGAAGTATTAATGCAATCAAGAGTATTCAACCTCCACGGGACAAGAAGCAGCTGCAATCTCTGATCGGTAAGGTAAATTTCATCAGGCGTTTCATTGCTAATTTATCTCAAAAGATGGAGCCGTTCACGCCTTTGCTAAGGCTGAAAGCCGATCAAGAGTTTACTTGGGGGGCAGATGTTAACACCAAAATTTGGTAAGCCCCGAAGTCCTTATCGGCTAAGGGTTAGTATCGGCTCGAAGCAGAATCGGCTGAGAGTTTTGCGTCAGCCGATGGAGGATCCATATCTCCAGCAGTCGAATTCTTGTTAGATTTGGTTTGAGAAAATCTTATCCGGATGAAACCGAGTCCAGGAAGGATACGGCTTGTATCTATTAATTAGGAAGAGTTTGTTAGTTTCCTAGTTTATCTTTAGGAAGGTTTGTTTTGTAATCTGTTAGGATCTTTGTCATCCCATGGGTATAAATATGTAAGCCCAGGGTTCATGTAAATCTATCTCTCGATCAATACAATTCGACGCATCGCCACTCTTTTATTCTTCATCTTCGTTCAACATCCGGCGAAACTTGGCATCCGGCGCTGGGCTGCATTGGTTAGGTTCGACCTCTAGCAAAGGAATAAGTCCAACATTCTGTCGGATTAGGCGATCATATTGACTATGTCGACTTTGTCCAAGGCTGCATCAGTACGTTCGATCTCTTGGATTGCTCCGGTTTAGTTAGCATGCTTGCCTGACTATTTATCATATGTCTCTATTAATCTAATCTTAGTATTTTAGTTTAGTCTTATCGGCTGTTTCTCGTTTTAGGGTCTCTGTCGTTATCGGCTAAACTGTTTACTAGATTAGATTGGTTTAGGCATCTACCACCCTGAAAATCAGCCAAGGGCTTGATTGTCTAGATATTGCTTTTCTTTTCATACTTAGTGCTGCATCAGTTTGATCTACTAAGTCGTGATTAGAACCATAATCTCTAGCCTACCTGTTGACTGCCAATAAGGGTTTCATCAGGGTTTCAGCCGGTGACTTATCTGGGTATTGCATCGATTTGCAAGGATTGTATACAAGTCGGATATAGCCGATCGCAGCAGAGGTTTCACTGAATATTCGATCATTTGGATTTAATGACATCGGACTTCTAGTCGATATGTGCTTTAATCTTTAAATCAATATCTATTTCATCATGTGATTGGTTCATGCAATGTTATATATATATATCATATTATTGTCAGGCGATCGCCTTTACATAAATATTTGTTCAACATACAGCCGATGGATTCACACCCTAACACCATCGGCTGGCATCGTCATCGGCTGGAATTGCACCATCGGCTTATTAGCCAAATCAGTTAGTTTTTTGGGTATCGGTCTATCAGCCGATATGATTTATATTCTGTTGTTTTGCATAACTTGTCAGTGGGAGGATCACGTCCGCGCTTCATCTATTCTAGGACCTGCACTGGAGCTAAGCAGATCTCCCAGGCCGACGTGTTGATTTTTCTCGTCAACACACTTTTGGCACGCCCGGTGGGACTGTGTTTTGGATTACACATCTTTTTACACAGCTCGGCGGACCCATAATTGCCACAATGTCTGATGAAGAAGTCAAGGCCGAGGAAGAACAATCTCTTAAGCTGACAGATGAAGACAAGGAACAGTCTACTGAGCCGATGGATGACGAGACACTTCAAGAGATGGTTAATAACGTCATTAATCATGCTATGTTCGATCAATCTGGAGTCTTGATGAGTGCATTGTATGGTTTGATCGAGGAAACAGTTCCCAGGGCAATTTCCTTAAGAAGTCAGCATGGGGGGGGCAAATTGGTGAGCAATCTCAATACTATCGGCAACAACAAAATTGGCTAGGGGGGCAAGTTGATCGATATCAACATGCAGAGCCACATCAGCAATATCAGCCAGAGGAAACTCAAAGATATCTGTCCAAAGAGGATTGGGCCAATATAATTGCAAAGGTAATGGAGGAGCAGTTTGGAATTAAATGCAAAAATCAAATTTCTGTGTATCGGCTGCCATATCCTGAGTGGTTTGATAGGGTTCCACTTCCAAGCCGATACAAGGTTCCATATTTCTTCATGTTTTCAGGGCAAGATGGTATATCCACAATGGAACATATCAGTCGATTCTTAGCTCAATGTGGGGAAGCATCGGCTGAAGAAGCTCTGAAAGTTAGACTTTTTCCATTGTCTTTGACTGGATCGGCTTTCACATGGTTTTCATCATTGCCACCAAATTCCATCAGCAGTTGGGCCGATCTTGAAAAGCAGTTTCATATGTACTTCTTTGCTGGGGTTAGCGAGTTGAGGCTTGCAGATTTGATATCAGTTAAACATCAAAAAGGGGAATCGGCTAAGGAATACATTCAAAGGTTTCGTAATATCCACAGCCGATGTTATAGCTTGATCCTAACTGATGAGCAGATAGCAGATCTTGCATTCCAAGGGTTGTCGGCAGCTAACCGAAGCAGGTTTTTCATCCATGAGTTCGATAGCCTGGCTCAGCTATTACAGAGGGTATCGGCTTATGAGGGCCGGTGTCAAGAAGAAGAAAAGAATCAGTTTTGGGGCGATTAAGACAAGGACAATTTTGAAGCATGACTTCTCATACTCCAAAATTGGGAGGCATGTGTTAACACCAAAATTTGGTAAGCCCCGAAGTCCTTATCGGCTAAGGGTTAGTATCGACTCGAAGCAGAATCGGCTGAGAGTTTTGCGTCAGCCGATGGAGGATCCATATCTCCAGCAGTCGAATTCTTGTTAGATTCGGTTTGAGAAGATCTTATCCGGACAAAACCGAGTCCAGGAAGGATATCGCTTGTATCTATTAATTAGGAAGAGTTTGTTAGTTTCCTAGTTTATCTTTAGGAAGGTTTGTTTTGTAATCTGTTAGGATCTTTGTTATCCCACGGGTATAAATATGTAAGCCCAGGGTTCATGTAAATCTATCTCTCGATCAATACAATTCGCCGCATCGCCACTCTTTTATTCTTCATCTTCGTTCAACATCCGACGGAACTTGGCATCCGGCGCTGGGCTGCATCGGTTAGGTTCGACCTCCAGCAAAGGAATAAGTCTAACATTCTGTCGGATCAGGCGATCATATTGACTACGTCGACGTTGTCCAAGGCTGCATCAGTATGTTCGATCTCTTGGATTGCTCCGGTTTAGTTAGCATGCTTGCCTGACTATTTATCATATGTCTCTATTAATCTAATCTTAGTATTTCAGTTTAGTCTTATCGGTTGTTTCTCGTTTTAGGGTCTCTATCGTTATCGGCTAAACTGTTTACTAGATTAGATTGGTTTAGGCATCTACCACCCTGAAAATCAGCCAAGGGCTTGATTGTCTAGATATTATTTTTCTTTTCATACTTAGTGCTGCATCAGTTTGATCTACTAAGTCATGATTAGAACCGTAATCTCTAGCCTGCCTGTTGACTGCCAATAAGGGTTTCATCGGGGTTTCAGCCGGTGAGTTATCTGGGTATTGCATCGGCTTGCAAGGATTGTATACAAGTCGGATATAGCCGATCGCAGCAGAGGTTTCATTGAATATTCGATCATTTGGATTTAATGACATTGGACTTCCAGCCGATATGTGCTTTAATCTTTAAATCAATATCTATTTCATCATGTGATTGGTTCATGCAATGTTATATATATATATCGTGTTATTGTCAGCCGATCGCCTTTATATAAATATTTTTTCAACACATGGCCGATGGATTCACACCCTAACACCATCGGCTGGCATCGTCATCGGCTGGAATTGCACCATTGGCTTATTAGTCGATCAGTTAGTTTTTTGGGTATCGGTGTATCGGCCGATATGATTTATATTCTGTTGTTTTGCATAACTTGTCAGTGGCAGGATCAAACTGACTAGCACGTCCGTGCTTCATCTATTCTAGGACCTGCACTGGAGCTAAGCAGATCTCCAAGGCCGGCGTGTTGATTTTGCTCGTCAACAACAGAGCAACAGAAAGCTTTGGATAACATTAAGGATTATTTAAGCTCCCCTCCAGTTTTGATCCCTCCACAAAAGGGAGTACCTTTTAAATTGTTTTTGTCAGCCAACGAAAAATCAATCGGTTCAGTTTTGATCCAAGAGCTTGAAGGCAAGGAAAGAGCAATATTTTATCTCAGTAGCAGGCTTTTGGATGCAGAGACAAAGTATTCTCCTATGGAAAAGTTATGTTTGTACCTATATTTTTCTTGTACAAAGTTAAGGCATTATTTATTATCCAACGAGTGCACCATTATTTGTAAAGCCGACATAGTTAAATACATGCTATCAGCTCCAGTTTTGAAAGGGCAAGTTGGAAAATGAATTTTTTCTTTGACGGAATTCAACCTAAGATATCAAGCACCGAAGGCGGTTAAGGGTCAAGCTATAGCCGATTTCATTGTTGAACACCGAGATGATTCAATTGGCTCGATCGACATGGTGACTTGGACATTGTTTTTCGATGGATCAATCTGCACTCATGGCTGTGGCATCGGCTTGGTTATCATATCACCTAGGGGGTGAGTTTTGAATTTGCTTATACTATTGCACCCTACGCTACAAACAATCAAGCGCAATACGAAGCAGTCCTCAAGGGTTTACAACTTTTGAAAGAGGTTGAAGCCGATGTTGTGGAGATTATGGGCGATCCTTTGTTGGTCATTAGCCAATTAGCAGGGGAATATGAATACAAGAATGACGCATTGATGATCTACAATCAAAAGTGCCGAGAATTGATGGATGGTTTTCGGCTAGTGACCTTCAAACATATCCCTTGAGAGCAAAATGCTGAAGCAAACGATTTGGCTCAAGGGGCATCAGGCTACAAGCTGATGACTAAAGATATTGAAGTTGAAATTGCAACAATCACAGCCGACGATTGGAGGTATGATGTTTTCAATTATTTGAAGAATCCTTCCCAATCGGCTTCAAGAAAATTCGTTACAAGGCTTTGAGATATGTGTTGCTTGACGACGACCTCTATTATCCGACGATTGATGGAGTTCTACTTAAATGTTTAAGTGCCGATCAAGCCAAAGTTGTCATCTGAGAAGTGCACGAAGGCATCTGTGGTACTCATCAATCGGCTCACAAGATGAAATGGTTACTTCGGAGAGCAGGATATTTTTGGCTGACAATGCTGGAAGATTGCTTCAAATATTACAAGGGTTGTCAAGATTGCCAAAGGTTTGGAGCAATTCAGAGAGCACCAGCGTCGGCTATGAACCCTATTATCAAGCCTTGGCCGTTCAGAGGATGGGGAATTGATATGATTGGCCAGATTAGTCCACCCTCGAGTAAAGGACACAAGTTCATATTGGTGGCAACCGATTATTTTATGAAGTGGGTGGAAGCAATTCCTTTGAAGAAGGTTGATTCTCGGGATGCAATCGAGTTTATCAAAGAACACATTATTTACCGATTCGGCGTCCCTCAAACGATTACAACCGACCAGGGGTCTATCTTTGTCTCAGATGAGTTTGTCCAATTCGCAGAAAGCATAGGGATTAAATTGCTGAATTCTTCACCATATTATGCACAGGCTAATGGACAGGCAGAAGCATCCAACAAAGTTTGATCAAACTGATAAAGAGGAAGATTTCTGAATATCCAAAGCAGTGGCATAGTCGATTGGCCGAAGCACTGTGGTCCTATCGGATGGCTTGTCATGGAGTAATCCAAGTGTCTCCTTACAAATTAGTATATGGGCATGAAGTTGTACTGCCATGGGAAAGTGTCGTCGGCTCAAGAAGGATTCAATTGCAAGATGAGTTAACAGCCGATGATTACCGCAATCTAATGGTGGATGAATCGGAGGACTTGGTTTTGTCCAGGATGCGTGCTTTGGAAAAAGTGACCAAGGATAAAGAGAGAGTTGCTTGTCATTATAACAAGAAAGTTATGCCTAAATCATTTTCGGAAGGCGAGCTAGTCTGGAAATTAATCTTGCCGATTGGTACAAGGGATAATAAATTTGGCAAGCGGTCACCTAACTGGGAAGGGCTCTTTAAGATCCATAAAAGTGTTTCCAAGGGAGCTTACATGCTAGAAGGACTCGATGGAGAGGTGTTTGGAAGGGCTCTGAATGAAAAGTATTTGAAGAAATATTATCCCAGTATATGGATCAATTCATGATTCAGCTGTATTGAGCCGACACATAGTAGCCGATGTGTTTACATCGCCTTTAGATGGCCGATATAAGTTATATCTCCATTAGTTATTTTGTTCTTATAGTAATCAGTTATGATTTAACGTATACATTGTGACCAATTTCGTGTGTTGTCCTCGAGATGTAATTTTGTCAATGATCGGCTCAAATTGAAAAATTAGGGGGGCACATACATTATCTAAAGTCAGAATCGAGTGCACTTCAAAATTTTTGCGGACTTTGAAATTTTTCAAGACCTGATAGGTCGCAGAAATCAGCAAAAGGATCTATATTACAACGAAAAGACTAAAGTTTACAAGTTTGCCAATATATACAAGAATATACTACAAGTGTTCTGAGGTCACAAAAGAACTAGCCTATTACAAGATCGGCTTCAGTTGTTGGTCAGTTGGTTGATGGCCAAGATCGCCCTTTGTCTGATTTGCTCAATCTCCTCTATCGTCTGGGCATCGGCTGCATCAGTGCCTGGGATCATTTTCACTGATTTCCTCAAATCCCCCAGATAATGAATTGAAGACTTCACTTTGGCCTTTTGTTCTTCGACGACCCTTGGGAGATCGGCAAGCCTTTTTTCTTCGGAAGCCAGTTCAGCTCTGCATCTTTCAAGTTCGTTCACGAGGTCTGCCTCTCGCTTTTTTAGCCGATCGATGTTGTCTTCAATAGAAGATGGCCCTGCGGTCAGCTCGTCTAGTTTGGCTTTCTCAATGATGATAGACTGCCGATTGGTTTCTACCATCGCCTCAAGATCGGCTTTCGCCCTCCTGTCAGCAATTTGTTGCCTTGGCCTTTCCAATCTATGATGATATTGGTCAAGATGAGCAGCCTGGGAAATGGTATCAGCTATTTCTTCTGGAAGCTGGCCTTCGATCTCTTCGAACCTGGCTCTGATCGGCCCACAATTGCTGACCAGGTAATCCAGAGAGGCATCTATCCGACGGGCTAAGTATAGGAGTTTCTCTTTCAACTCATCGGCTATAGGAGCTTGGGCCTTGCTGATGGTCTCCTCTTCTTCACCAATGAACTCCCTTATATCAAAAGAGAACATATCGGCTAAAGCCTGCAAGATACAAGTCAAGTTTGTTGGGGTGTAAAAGAATTTAAGTAGCTGATTCTGTTCTTGAGAAAGTTTCTTACCTTGACGGTGGGAGCCACTGCCGGTTCTTCCTCTTCAACATGATGGCTACTCCTAGCCGATGGAGTATGCTCACTTGATACATGGGGGCAGCCGATGGAGAACGAGGGGACTACACGAGAAAGACAAGTGTTAATTGAAATCGGCAAGCCAACAAAAAGAGAAGAGATAGAGTTTTGAAGTTACTGGTGAAGCTAGGCGTGGTTGCCGATGAGCTAGTCTTTTGCGCTGCAAGCAAAGGGGTTTTGGTTAAGGACAAAGAAACTTCAAGAAAAATCTAAATTACTAAGAAAAGAGGGATGTATATCGGTTGAGGGCGCGGAGGACGTCTTGGAGGAAATGGTGTTCTTTGAGTTTGGTCATCGGCTGACGGCGTTTGTGCATATTTGCTTGAATGGCTTGATTCAGCTGTAGCCTCATCGACAAACTGGTCAATTTCTTCGTCCATGATTTCTTGATTAAGGGCCTCCTCCACGCTCGGATCAAGTGAAGGCAAGTCATCGGCTGGTGTAGTCTTTTGTTTCTTCACTTTCTTCTGTGGTGCAACCGAGGACCAGCAACCGATGGCTTTGGCCTCTTCTTCCTTGATAATGCCTCTCGGGTTTGGCCATGCAGCAAGGTTGCCACCTTCGGCGCGTTGAAGCCGATGATGGATGGAGCGAGTCCATCACTTGGAATACGACCCGAGGCATAATGAATCTCAACCCCTGAGTTACTTTATGAGGGGGAGAAGAATCGGTTGTCTGCAAAAAGAGGAGGATGATGTTCAAGTATTAAGCAGACATTAGCCGACAACTTAAGAAAAACTTTTCGAACAAGGAAAAAATACTTACTTCAAGGACTAAGTCTAGCAGAAGTGTGGTAAGATACATTGAGGATGGCTGATGGAAGATGTGTCTCTTTAACTCAATCCACCATATGTCATATGCTGAACTTCTTTTCATTGCTAGCTCCAAAGTCCCTATACTGCCGAGAGGGGGGTCCTCTATGTTCATCAGCCGATCCATCATTAGCCTTGAAGTGATCTCGCCCCTTGTTTTGATTTTGTCAGTGAAATATAGACCAATCGGCAGTTGTCCTAGCCCAATTTGTCTGGCAACCGATGATGGGTAATAGAATTCATAGGACTTAGAGACATTTCTGCCTTGGTGGATGCCGATTGGTAAGATGCAAGGGGTGATGGCTGTAGTAAAGATTTCTCTTGGCTTTGGAAATTCCTCTGAGTTGAGTTCATCAAAATTAAAATCTTTGGGGAGTTCAAACTCTGGGTAGCCTGAATAAAAGAACCAAGTCTGATTGTTCTTTGAGAAGCCATCGTAGAAACCAGTAAACCAATCGGCTAGGAGCTGACTAGATAATTTGGAGCCCTGATGGACAGAGGCAGCCTCTCCAAAAGACATACATCTACGTGTAGTCACTTCTTCATCATCATCATCCACAATCGGCTCTACCCTGGGAAATCTGGCTTCTGCTAGATTGGGTCTACCAGTGATTTTCTGAGTGAGCAGGACCAACCACGGTTGCAAGAACCACCAGGGACCCTAGTTCCTATAATTGAATCAGCTGTGATTTTAGTCAATGCTTGGTTGAGGGTTTGGTATAAGTAGCCCAATAAAAATGTCCCTAAGGGGATTTTCTCTTTTGACACTAGGGCTTTGGCTATGAGTTGCCAGTTGGCTGTGGGGCCGCAACTAGATCCATAGAAGACATACTTTTCCAGCCACATCATCAAAAATGTTGTATGTTCTCTAGGGTTGATAGATCCAGTAACCATGTTTTGAGTGATGTAGCCGTTCCAACCTCCAATGGCCCTTGTCTTAAAGGAGTATTAGCACTTGGCATCAAATCGGTTAGGATTGGCCGATGACATTATGTCTAAGTCAGTCAACATGAACACATCGATCAAGGTGGGGGTCATGAGTCCTTGCTGGAAGAGGAAGGCATTGAAGGTGTTGTTCCAAAAGTAGGTTGCAGCCGACATAAGGAGTTCGTCCTTGGGCTGATCAGCTATTGTGAGATCTAAGCACTGAGATATGCCTATTTCATCCCAATGGATCTGTTTGCTGGCTACCATCCTTTTGTACCAGGCTGGCCATGATCTGTCGGTTGAAGGCCAGATTTGAACGTGCCATTCCAATGTGTTATGCTAGGGTTTGAGATCCTATAGGGTATCCTATTGGTTTCGGCATTGATAAGTTCGGTGGGATCTATTTTGCCGATAGGGCCTAGAAAGTACCGCTCGTCATGGATCAAACTAGGGATAGCAATTTGATGAGCAAGGTGCTACAATGAAAAGGAAAAGCGAATCTTAGAAGACAAGAATGCAGATTTATGGCAGCAGACAGAAAAGAAAGAAGATTCAACCGATAGAACTTACCTCGGCAAACTCGGCCGATGAAGCACAGAGGGAGCGGAGGAAGATGCCACTGAAGGAGATGAGTTCGTCGCCAGCAAGGGAGATCGCCACAAGTTTGTTCAGAGCTCCGAGGAGATCGCCGGAGATATTTTGGGAATTTTTGGCTAAGAGTTATGGATATACAAGTAACAACGTGAGTCTTTCGATGCGCTTGGGGCGTTATTTAAAGAGGTGTGGTAACGGCCGAAACGGAAGTGCTCTAGTTTTTCTCCGAGGACAGGATCACACAAAATCCGCAACATTAACAATATCGCGGACTTGGGGGGCATGTGTTGACGACCAAATTTGGCAAGCTAATCCCCGGGTTTGAAGCTACAATTGAAGCAGAATTTAAGGAACGCGTGATTCTTGGAGACAGAGCACATATCGGCTGAGTCCAAATTGGCTAAGGAGTCAGTTGGCTAAGACTGAGTCGGACAGGGATATCTGACGCAGCCGATTTCGATTAGGGTAACTAAATGAGACTGATTCTAGTGGGAAAGCATATAGATCATTATTGGATTCGGTTTCCAGTACATTAGAGATATTGCTATCTATGGATAGAGTCCTGAAAAGACAATTGTATCTATTAGTTAGGATATTTTGTTTAGTTTCCTTATAGATAATGTCAGTTTAGGCATATCTATAATTCAATTTATAATAGAGATAAGAATCGTGTCCATCACGGACTCATCGTGTATCTGGGTATAAATATGACCTAAGACCATGTAATCAATCAACACACAATCAATACAATTTTGGTGCATTGCCACCTTTTCCTTTTAGTTTAATCTCGACAAGTTCTTGCTTCGGATTGGGCTGCATCGGGTTCCGATCTCCGACGAGAGAAAATTCTTGTTACAAGCGGCTTGCGCTCTCGGGATTAGTGCTTCCATCGTCATGATACTCTAATCTCATTATCATAATCTACACAGTTATCATATATACTATGTAATTTAGATCAACATTGTGATCTAATCTTCAATCGGCTAGCATCAATTACCAGATGACGGCCGATGGGATTAGATCTCATTGTAGATCTGGATTATATAGTATATCTACCATCTTGAAAGGCTATCATTAAGCTATTTTAGATCCTATGCTTCTTTTGGTACTTAATGCTGCATCGGCTAAGTTCGATCTGTTAAGTCGCTCTTAGAATCATAAAGATCTAATCTGCCTTATGGTCATTATTAGAGATAGCATCGGAGTTTCAGCCGATCTTACCTGATTTAATTATCTTGCTGTTAACGCCTAAATTTGTTAACCGAACCCCTAAGTTCTAGCGAGGTTAAAACAGAATCGGATCGGCTAGCGGAGAAGCAGAGGCTGCGTCGGCTATGCTCAAATCGGCTGAGTGACGATTGGCTATGGGGTCAATCGGCTGAGGTTGGATCGGAAGAGGTTAGCCGATAGCCGATGCTGAGTCAGAGGAGAAGATAAAACCGTTTCCGATGAAAGTGCTTGGAGATAAAGTGAAGGATTCGGTTATCAGTTTGTGCGTTAAAAGATATTGCCATCTACGGATAGAGTCCTGTAACGGCAATTGTATCTATAAATTAGGAATTTGTTTAAACTGTTTATTGTAAGGCAGCGTGGGTCCTTCCCGGGATATTGTTGTATTTTAAATAGTAGTTTAGATAGAGTCCAGGGTCTGTACAGATAATGTTACTCTTGGGTATAAATAGGACCCGAGACCCCCTGTAAATAACATTCGAATAACAATCAATCAAACAACTTTCGGCGCATCGCCAAACCTTTTCTTCGACGAGCAATTGATTTGGCTCCGGGCTGCATCGTTTCGATCCCCAAATCCGAGTAAATGCTTGTCATTAGTGGTATGTTCTACTGATTCTAATGCTTCCATCGTAATGACATGTTAGATTCAGGGGTTTATACTGCGCTATTTACCATATATCGCATATAAATTGGAGCAATGTTTAGATCTATCCTGCCATCGGCCAGTTCTATTAAGAACCCGCAGCCGATAGGGCTAGATCTAAAGGTTGAACTAGTTTATATGTGGTATCCACCGTTTCGAGAGGTATAAATCAGCTACAATAGATCGGGTTGATCTTTTTTTACTTAATGTTGCATCAATATTGAACTATTAAGTCGTTTTTAGAACCTCCAATGATCTGTTTAGTTAGATTTATATGTTTAGAGACAGTGTCGGGGTTTTAGCCGGCCTTACCTACCTGATATATTTTTAGTATATTTATTACTAGATTTATGTTAGGACTGCCTCTTATATTAAGATCTCATTCTTGTCGGACATCGTATGCGGAAATCGGCCCGCTAGCAACAGTCGACGACCGATTTCCTAGGCTAAGTATCTGGTTCAAGAATGATATCTTTTTATAAGAATCATCGGAAGCCGATCCATAGTTAGCTTTCCAGTATCGGCTAGATTATCAATACATATATTTATTATCCTTTACTGTATTTGGGTTAAGCGGCTGATGCTGTCTCGGTATAGCCGATTCATTCCAGTCACTTGGCTTAAATATATTTTAGGATAGCATATATATGCTCATGGATTCCCTCAGCCGATCCAGTGGGGATCTAACCTAACACTTAACGCATGTATCTAGTTTTTCTTGTTGGTTAACAGATCAAACCAACTGGCGCGCCTCGAACAGCATAGGTAGCCAAGAAGGACCTGCACTGGAGTTAAGCAGATCTCCCAAGCCAGCGCATGAGAGAAATTTCTCGTCAACACGCTTCTTGGCACGCCCAGTGGGACTTTCTTTGTCAACTCGGCTAGGACGCATCGACGCAGCCGACAAGATGGTCGACTCCAAGAGCCCCAATGTTTCTCAGGACAACATCGTGCCTGTGAAGATGGAGCAATTATCGGCTGAGCAGCAAGCCGATTACAAGAAGATGGTGGAAGAGCTCCAGGCCAACTACTTACAATCATTCACCCAGACAAGATCTGGGGCTGTACATCAAAAGTACAAGTTCAGCATAGACGAGCTCAAGGCATCCTCCTCCAGCGGATCAAAAGGCAAACAAAAGGTGGAAGAGCCGATTCAGGAACAAGATGATTCGGCCCTGCATACCTTGCAAGACCGAATCGATTCGGCCGTCCATCATGCACTGGCTAACCGGAGTAGCATCCTTGTCAACACTCTCAACAACATGATCGCTACTGTGGTCGACGCCAAGATAGCCGACCAGCTGCAACGGGGGCCGACGTACTTCATATAGTGCCAGTTCCCTGGTTACAGGACGTTGGTCACCCAGAGTCGGCAGGTTCCACCACCAACACAACCAGGGCCGCCAGGAGGGGTCCTTGGTCAGCCGAACCCAACTAAATCGGCCACAAGGCCGGTGATCACCATGCTGAACCGACAGCAACCGCTGCCCTAGGATCAGATCGCCGACATGTTCAATGATAATCGGCAGTTAGAGCCGATTACCCAGATAGGCCTGAACAGACGGTACAACGCCGGTGGCCGACAGCTTTTCTCGGGTCCACCAACGCCGCCACCGGCAAATCGACCGCCTCCCGCTGATCATCCACTCCACCCAGTATCAAGGAGGCCACCACAATCATCATTACAGGCCTCAGACGCCACCACCGCTGTATCGGCAAGCACCCGCACCATATGACCCATATGAGCCGATACAGCAGGACAACCGGACTTGGGCCGATTTGATTGCAGATGTCATGCACGATCAATTCGGCCTCAAGCCAAAGGACTCAAGGAACATGTATCGGTATCCTTATCCAAAGCATTTTGAGCGGATTCCATTGCCCAACCGATACAAGATCCCAGATTTTGCGAAGTTCTCAGGGCAAGACAACGTTTCGACCTACGAGCATGTCAGCCGATTCCTGGCGCAGTGCGGCGAGGCATCGGCTACAGACGCCTTGAGAGTTCATTTGTTCCCTCTGTCGTTTTCAGGATCGGCTTTCACCTGGTTCTCCTCATTGCCTTACAACTCAATTTAGAGCTGGCCGATCTCAAAAAACAATTTCACAGCTACTTTTACTCCGGCAACCATGAAATGAAGTTATCGGACCTCACCAGGATCAGGCAGAAGCACAACGAGTCGGTTCAAGAGTACATCCAACGCTTCAGAGAGATGAGGAACCGTTGCTACAGCCTAGTGCTATCGGATGCCCAACTAGCCGATTTGGCCTTCCATGGCCTGATCGCGCCAATCCGTGAACGCTTCTCCGCTCAGGACTTCGACAGCCTGG
Source organism: Oryza australiensis (assembly GCA_019925245.2). NCBI lineage: Eukaryota > Viridiplantae > Streptophyta > Magnoliopsida > Poales > Poaceae > Oryza > Oryza australiensis. The sequence continues at coordinate 5,497,119 of JAIFGZ020000436.1, forward strand.
CGCATCTGGCACAAAAGGTGACGGCCCATGAACAAAGATTTCAAGACACCAGGAAGGCCGTCAAGAACATAACTCTAGACGTCATTGAATCAGACTACGATTCCAATGACTATGACGCAGAGGTGGCGGCAGCCGAATGGGCCAAGAACAAAAAAGCCATCGTCTACCAATGGCTACTGAAGACGGCCAAAGAAGAGAGATACGACTTCGACATCACCAAGGCCGATAGGATTTTTGACTTGCTGCTCAAGGAGAAACAGATCCAGCTCCCTGAAAACCATGTGATCCCATCGGCCGAAGAACTAAAGAAGAAAAAATATTGCAAGTGGCACAACTCCACATCCCATGCCACTAACGATTGCAAAGTCTTCAGGCAGCAAATCCAGTCGGCAATTGAGGCCGGGAAATTGAAGTTTGCAGATTCAAGTTGGCCGATGAAGGTAGACAGCAACCCTTTCCCGGTCAACACAGTTCAAGCCGGCCCCAGGCGAGCCGATCGACAGAACAGAATGCCGCACGGCTTAGCCAACGCATCAATCAGAGCCAGGGCAGGAGGCGAGCCGGCTAGACATCACGTCGCGCCAATCAATATGGTGCACCCCATTATCAGATCAGCTGACCGACGGCCAGTCCATGACAACAACCGACGCCATCCTCAGCATCGGTCTTGGCGGGAAGAAGCTCGCGGTGAAGCACCTCGTCGGCGCGAGCCGGAAACCCAAAGCCGCCGGTACGAGGCAAGCCACAGCAGTGCCGATCCGCATTGGCATTGTGATTTTTTTAGGTACTGCTGGGAATCCGGCATGAGGCTACCGACACTGGACGATTGCTCGGTGTGCAACAGTCGCCGCGACGACGAGCACATGAGCTCATCGGCTGTAAGCCCAACCCGGTTCGTCCCTAGAGCTGTTCGGCTAAATCAGAGGCGTCGGTCCGTCCATGATCGGCTCGGCCCGATCCATCAAGACTTCTTCGTCGATGAACACAACAACGACAACAACAGCGACGACGAAGAGGTCGACAACGAGGAATCGGCCAATCCCCAATGGTGCCACTAGTACAGAATGCCTAATAGGTGGCGGTTCGGAACCCCCAATAGGTGTCGGTTTCGTACCCGACACCTATTGCCCGTCCGATCTCTTCACAAAGATGCAGAAAAGAAGAATTCAACGACTCAAGCATGAAGGGAGAGAAGATGAAGTTCGGCAAATGATCCAAGAACAGCGTTGTCGGCTAGGCAAGATCAAAAGGCGATGGGTTCCCAAAGAGAAAACCGCCGCAGTCGATGAGGAGCAAGCTGAGGAGAGTACAGCCGATCAAGCCAGGAGGGCAGCCAAAGGGAAAGACAAAGTTTCTGCATCGGTCAACATAGTGTTCATATTGCCAGCCGAATTCAGTGCTCCTGAAGCTGATGCAGACACCATCGAAGACGACTTGGTGAAACTAGCAATCTCACCGGACCAAGCTATTTTCGACAAACCCGAGGGGACCAAAAATCGGCACCTAAAGCCGTTGTACGTTAAAGGATTCATCAACGACAAGCCGATATCCAAGATGCTAGTTGATGGGAGAGCCGCAGTCAACCTGATGCCCTACGCAACATTCAGAAAACTAGGCAAAGGGACCGAAGACCTGATCAAGACCAATATGGTACTCAAGGACTTCGGTGGCAACCCGTCAGAAACCAAGGGCGTCCTGAACGTCGAACTCACCATAGACAATAAGACCGTGCCCACAACATTCTTTGTCATCGATGGGAAGGGGTCTTACAGCCTGCTACTCAGAAGGGACTAGATACACGCCAATTGTTGCGTTCCTTCTACAATGCATCATAGCCTGATCCAATGGGACGGCGACAAGATTGAGATCGTACCAGCCGACAGGTCAGTTAGCGTCGTCAGTGCCGATTTGCCGCTTTGGGAAATCGAAGGCATCGACTATTTGTCTGGGAAAATCTGGCAAACCAATTTTCTAAATGTGTCCAATTCCACAATACAGCCGATTGGAGATGACGAGCTGCAGCTGCTGCTTTGAACAAGACATGGTGGAGGGCTCGACCGTCTGCGGCATCGACACCGTGGACGAAGATGATGGCAAGTTAGGGCAAGGCTTCACGTTGGCCAACGAATTAGAAGAAATTGACATCGGCTCTGGAGACAAGCCGAGGCCGACGTACATTAGCAAGAATTTATCCTCTTTGTGTAGATCCCAGCTTATTGATTTGTTGAAAGAATATAAAGATTGTTTTGCTTGGGAGTACTTTGAGATGCCCGGCCTTAGCCGATCTATTGTAGTCCATCAACTGCCGATTAAGGCAGGCTATCGACTATTCAAACAGCCTCCTAGGAGGTTCAAGGCCGATATGTATGACGCAATTAAAGTTGAAATCACTCGGCTACACGACGCCGGATTCATTCGGCCCTGCCGATACACCGAGTGGGTCTCCAACATTGTCCCAGTGCTAAAGAAAAATTGCAAACTCAGGGTGTGCATCGACTTCAGAGATCTAAACAAGGCCACACCTAAGGACGAATATCCAATGCCTATAGCCGATTTGCTCGTAGATGTCGCTTCAGGCCACAAGATTATTAGTTTTATGGACGGCAATGCGGGTTATAATCAGATATTTATGGCTGACGAACACATCCACAAGACTGCTTTTCGGTGTCCTGGCGCAATCGGCTTGTACGAATGGGTGGTAATGACATTCGGCTTGAAGAATGCTGGGGCAACGTATCAACGGGCCATGAACTACATCTTCCACGACATGATCGGCTCACTGGTGGAGATCTACATCCACGACGTGGTTGTCAAATCCAAGGAAATGGAGAACCACATAGCCGATCTGAGAGAAGTGTTGGAGCGGACAAGGAAATATGGCCTAAAAATGAATCCATTGAAATGCGCGTTTGGCGTATCGGCTGGGCAGTTTCTGGGATTTTTTGTTCACGAAAGAGGGATCGAGGTCACACTAAAAAGTATCAACGCTATCAAGACGATCCAGCCTTCGAAAGACAGGAAACAACTCCAGTCGTTGATCGGCAAGATAAATTTCATCAGGCGATTCATAGCCAATCTTTCAGAAAAAATGGAGCCGTTCACACCACTGCTTCGGCTGAAGGCCGATCAAGCATTCACATGGGGGGCAGAGCAGCAGAAGGCCTTGGACAACATCAAAAGTTATTTAAGCTCGCCTCTAGTTTTGATGCCCCCACAAAAGGGGATACCTTTCAAGCTGTACCTATCAACCGATGACAACTCAATCGGCTCGGTTTTGATCCAAGAAGTTGGTGGCAAGGAAAGGGCTATATTCTATCTCAGCCGATGACTACTAGATGCGGAAACGAGGTATCCACCTATGGAGAAGCTGTGCCTATGCCTATATTTTTCATGCACGAAGTTAAGGCATTATCTTCTATCCAACGAGTGCACCATAATCTACAAAGCCGACGTGGTCAAATACATGCTATCGGCTCCGGTATTAAAAGGAAGAATTGGGAAGTGGATTTTTGCTTTGACAGAATTTGATTTGAGGTATCAGGCACCCAGGGCAATCAAGGGACAAGCCATAGCCGATTTCATCGTCGAGCACAGGAATGACTCGATCGGCTCAGTGAAAATCATGCCTTGGACGCTGACGTTTGATGGCTCGGTTTGCACAAACGGCTGTGGTATCGGCTTAGTAATCATTTCACCTAGGGGGGCAAGTTTTGAATTTGCTTATGCTATCAACTCCCATGCTACAAACAACCAAGCCGAATACAAAGCGGTCCTTAAAGGATTAGAACTGCTCAAGGAAGTTGAAGCCGACGCCATTGAAATAATGGGAGATTCACTGTTAGTCATCAGCCAATTGTTGGGAGAATATGAATGCAAAAACGATGCGTTGATGGTCTACTATCAGCAATGCTGAGAGTTAATGGAAGGTTTTTGGCTAGTTACTTTGAAACATATCCCCAGAGAGCAAAACACAGAAGCCAATGATTTAGCTCAAGGGGCATTGGGCTATCGGCCGATGGTAAAGGAGATCAAAATAGAAATTGCTGCTATTACAGCCGACGATTGGAGGTTTGAAGTCTACAGCTATCTCAAAAACCTCTCTCAATCGGCTACAAGGAAACTATGATACAAGGCGCTAAGATATGTTTTGCTCGATGAAGATCTGTACTATCGGACGATTGATGGTGTGCTACTCAAGTGTTTGGGAGCCGATCAAGCCAAAGTGACTATCGGAGAAGTACATGAAGGGATTTGTGGCACGCATCAATCGGCCCACAAAATGAAGTGGCTACTTCGTCGAGCAAGATATTTCTGACCGACAATGCCGGAGGATTGTTTCAAATATTATAAGGGTTGACAGGATTGTTAGAAATTTGGCGCCATACAACGAGCACCAGTGTCGGCTATGAACCCAATTATCAAGCCTTGGCCGTTCAGAGGATGGGGTATTGATATGATCGGCCAGATCAATCCACCCTCAAGCAAAGGACACAAATTTATTCTGGTGGCAAAAGACTACTTCACAAAATGGGTGGAGGCAGTTCCTCTAAAGAAAGTGGATTCTAAGGACACAATCGAGTTTGTTAAAGAGCACATTATCTATCGATTTGGCGTCCCGCAAACCATTACAACTGACCAGGGATCTATATTCATATCGGATGAGTTTGTTCAGTTTGCCGACGGCACGGGGATCAAGCTACTCAATTCTTCGCCGTACTACGCACAGGCCAACGGGCAAGCCAAAGCTTCGAATAAGAGTTTGATTAAATTGATTAAAAGAAAGATCTCTGAGTACCCCAAGTAATGGCACAGCCGATTAGCCGAATCACTATGGGCATATCGGATGGCATGCCATGGATCAATTCAAGTCCCTTTGTACAAGTTGGTCTACGGGCATGAGACAGTACTACCATGGGAAAGCGTCATCGGCTCAAGGCGCATTCAACTACAGGATCAACTCACAGCCGATGATTATTATCACTTGATGGTGGACGAATCAGAAGACTTAGTTTTATCCCGGATGAGGGCCTTGGAAAAAGTTACAAGGGATAAAGAACGAGTCGCCCAACATTATAATAAAAAGTGGTGCCTAAATCTTTTGACGAGGGCGAGCTCGTTTGGAAATTAATATTGCTGATCGGATCCAGAGACAACAAATTCAGCAAGTGGTCACCAAATTGGGAAGGGCCTTTCAAGATCCACAAATGCGTCTCTAAAGGGGCTTATATGCTAGAAGGTTTAGATGGAGAAGTATTTGGGAGGGCTCTCAATGCAAAATACCTGAAAAAATACTACCCAAGCGTATGGATCAACTCATGATTCAGCTCTGTTTGCTTAGCCGATTTATGACAGCCGATGTCTTGTTTCAATAAGGCATCGCCTTTAGGCATTTTTATGCAACATTTTTCCCCTAAGTTTTCTACGGTCGGCTTAAGATTGGCCGATAGCAACGACAATGAGGTGCAAATGGCTTGAATTCACAATTTCATCGACACCGAAGCTATCAACAAAATTTGGGGGCATATACATACACAAAGCCGATTACAGAAAAGATGAAAGCCAAAAAATCTTTCCGACCTCGTAATCGGCAGTCAATCTAGAAGTGTGGGAGCAAGATGTCGGAAGGTTTTCGGAATCGGCGCAACGGTTGGGTTAAGTATGAGCTATAAGCCGATTTCGGGGAAGTGAGAGATGTGGCCCTAAGTTCGTTTCAAGCGGTTGAGATCGGAGGTCGTAATACCAGGTGTTGGGGTCATTAGCCGCGGCGTGGTTTCGGAATCAGCAAACCTAGTGCAACACGTAAGGCCGAAGTCGATCTCAGCACAGCTAATTTAGAATCGAGTCGTGTCAAGATAGTACATGCGGCCGGAGCAGATTTTGTTTACAAGCACAGTTGCAAAAGTTAGGATATATCAAACAAGCCAAGGGTAGAAGCCGATTACAAGATATGGGCAGTTGACCGAGTTCATTACAAAAATTCGGTGAATGTGTTACAAGAGGCATCAGCCGATTTCATGATACTAAGATATTACAAGTGAATTTATTTCTTCAGGTAATCGGCTATAACCGACAACGCTGTCCGCCTGATCTGATCCACCTCCTCGATGGCCTTCACGTTGTCGGCTTTGAACCCAGCCACCGGCCGAATGCCTTTCACCAAGTCATGGAGATGCGCCACAGCCGCCTTAATGCTTTGACGCTGTGCGTCGATCTCGGCTGGCAGGCCGGCCATGTACTCCTTATGGACATCGATCTCGTTTGTGACTTGAACGAGATCGGCCATCAGCTGATCCTGGCGCGAGAGTAGTTGCTCGAGTTTCGCAGCCGGCTCAGTCTTCAGGCGATCAAAGGTGGCCTTCTGAGCTTCGATGGCTTTCTTGGTGGATTGGATGGTTGCCGACCGTGTTTGATTCTCCCGACGGTCGGCTATCCGCTGCTGAGCCTGCTCGTATTTGAGTTGGTGGGCTTCCAAAAAGGTCGCCGACACGATGGCGTCGGCTAGGGCTTCCGGCAGCTAGCCTTGGGTCTCCCTGAAGCGTGCGTGGATCGAGCCGCTGTCGGCTACCAACACGTCCAGCAAAGCCTTCAGCCGATCGCCGATATCGGCTAGACTGGCCCTCAGGTCCTCGTCCGGCGTCACTAGCGCCTCTTCGCCGATCTCGCCCGGCTCCTCAAACTCTGACAAATCGAAGCTGAGGAGGTCGGCTATGTTCTGCAAAGGGAAGATGATGATTAGAGGAGTTGTCAAGTCGGCAAAGCCGATTATGAAACTCGGTCGGCTTACCTTGGGCATCGGGGCCGGAGCGACCTGTTCGGCTGGTTTGTCGCCTGCGGCCGATGGGGCCCCACCATCAGTGCCATCGCCGCCGTCCACAGCAGTCACGGTGCGCTCGCTCGATGCCTGGGGGGCAACCGATGGAGATAGTGGAGGTTGCAAAAGAAAGTGTTAGCAGTCAAATCGGCTGAGGTTTATAAATCAAATTGCAAGGGGTGGTTACCGATGGTGCGCGACGCGGAGTGCGGCCAGCCAATTTCTTGACCTGAAAAGGATGTGTTCGATCAGATGCAAGTGATATTATCATAAGGCCAAATTTGATGAGGCGAGAGTTTACCGGCCGATTTTTTGCGGGAGGACTTGGAATCGGCGGGACGTCGGCTGGAGCGTTGATAGGTTCATGGCTCGAACTCCCGGATTTAGCCGCCGCCCCAACGGCCGCCGATGTCTCCTCGCTAGCGACGTCATCAAGAAACCGCTTGAAGCTCGGGTCCAAGGAGGGAAGGCGTCGGCCGGCACGTCGGCTTCTTACGCCGGCTTCTTCGGGCGGCGCGGCCGATGGCTGTGCGGGAGGCGAGGCTCTTTTCTTGTGACCTATCAACTCGTGCATCTGCCCGCGCAGCAAGGACACCAGTTTCGGCGTGTCCCAGCCGATCACCGACGGAGCAAGGCCGCCTCCATCCAGAACACCTAGGCGGTATTCGATGGGAATTCCGGAGTCGCTCACTGTAGGCCTTTCCATTTTGGTTTCCTGCAAACCAGAGGACAAGTGTTAGTCGGCTACATCGGCCGATGATAAGAAGAGAGGAATCGTTTGGAGTTTAAAACTTACCAAGGGGATTTCTTCTGGCAGCAGCAAATCGACATAATAAGACGACCGCTGATGGAAGATATGCCGCTTGATTTTGGCCCGCCATTGGTCGTAGGCTGTGCTCTCCTTGAGCGGCAGAACCATCTCACCGATGCTGCCGAGGGGAGGGCCGGCTATGTTCAGCAGCCGATGCATTATCAGTTCTTGGCTCACAACTCCCCTCGTCTCGATCTTGTCGGCATAGTAGCAGCCGACGGGTAGTTGCCCAAGACCAAACTACCTCGCAGCCGACGCCGGGTAGTAAAATTCATAACTTCTGGCCACTGATCGGCCCTGGTGGATCCCGGTCGGCAGAATGCAGGGGGTTAGGGCAGCGATGAACAGCTCTCTGCACCTAGGGTTGTCGGCTGAATTGATGTCTTCCCAGTTGAAATTGGCTGGCAGCTCAAACAGTGCCTGATCCCGGTAAAAGTACCAGGTGCGGTTCTCACGCGACAGCCCGTCGTACATGGCGATGAACCACTCGGCTAGTAGATTGGCCGATTGCTTAGAGCCCGCATGCACAGCCGCCGCTTCTCCATAGATCATGCATCTGGTGGTGGTGATCTCGTTGTCATCTTCATCTTCAATCGACTCCAATCTTGGGAAAGCAGCCTCAGTCAGGAGCAGCCGGCCGGCTATTTTCTGATTCATCAGCACCAGCCAGATTTGGAGGAACCACCAGGGGCCGCCGGTGTTGACAGTAGCATTGGAGGCTATCTTCACGACGGCTTGGTGCAGCGTTTGATACAGATAGCCGAGGAGGTACTTCCCTAGCGCAAGCTTATTGCCGTCGGCTAGGGATTCAGCTATGACCTGCCAGTTGGCCGTCGGCCCGCAGCTCGATCCACAGAACAGGAACTTTTCTAGCCACATCATAAGGAATGCGGCGTGTTCCCTGTCGCCGACCGATCCATCCTTCATGTTTTGAGCGATGTAGCCGCTCCACCCGCCGATGGCTTTGGTCTTGAATTGATGTTGTCCCTTTTGGCTCAGGTTTCCAGGGTTAGCCGATGCCAGGATATCCAGTCCGGTCGTCATATATACGTCGGCTAGAGTGACTGTCATTGGCCCCTGCTGGAACATGAAGGCATTGAAGCTATCGTTCCAAAAGTTCACCGCAGCCGACATCAGCGGCTCATCCTTTTCCATGCCGGCCGCAGATAAAGCTAGGCACTGGGCTATCCCGGTTTCTTCCCGCTGAGCGTACTTGGCCGATTGCTCCCTCTTATACCACTCAATCCAAGAGGCGTCTGTGGTCGGCCACGACTTAAAAGTCCCATTCCAGTGGGCTAGGGATGGTTTCCTAGTGTTGTAAGGGATTCTGTTGGTCTCAGCTATAATTATATTGGTTGGGTCAGTGTTGCCGATAGGGCCGAGAAAGTATCTCTTTTCTTGAGTTAGACTCGAAATGATTACTTGATGTGACAAATGCTACAGTTTGGAAAAGGAAAGAGAAATTTGGTAATCGGGAATAGTTGAAGGCATGATGAACGCAAGAATACTAGGAGGCATGGCAGGAAAGGAAAACTGAAGAGTAAGAGTTTTGTTCCGACGGGCGTACCTTGGGGAACTCGGCGGCGGCGGTAGCCGGTGCGGCGTCGGTGGCTGGTGCGGGCGGCGGCGTGCGGCAGCGGCCGGTGCGACGGCGGCGGCTGGTGCGATAGCGACGGCCGGTGCGGCGGTGGTGTTGGAAGCCATTGGGGTCGTCGGAGATGGATCTGGGTCCTGGTTCGCTGGAACGCCGGGATGCGGTGGAGAGCGCCTGTGAATCGCCGGGAAGGAGAGAGAAAGGTTTGGGTTGCGAAGTACTTGAGTGCAGTTTGAAGGCGTGATCATTTCAGTCGAGATAAAAGGGCTATTTAAAGGGCATTTGGGGCAGCCGAAACGGTTTAGGTCAGAAAAGAGCGGGAATTTGAACAGGCAACAAATCCGCAACACTTCGTATCACGGACTTGGGGGGCATGTGTTAACGCCTAAATTTGGTAACCGAACCCCTAAGTTCTAGCGAGGTTAAAACAGAATCGGATCGGCTGGCGGAGAATCAGAGGCTACGTCGGCTATGCTCAAATCGGCTGAGTGACGATCTGCTACGGGGTCAATCGACGAAGGTTGGATCGGATGAGGATAGCCGATAGCCGATGCTGAGTCAGAGGAGAAGATAAAACCGTTTCCGATGAAAGTGCTTAGAGATAAAGTGAAGTATTCGGTTATCAGTTTGCGCGTTAAAAGATATTGCCCCTGTAATGGCAATTATATCTGTAAATTAGGAATTTGTTTAAAATGTTTATTGTAATGCGGCGTGGGTCCTTCCCGAGATATCGTCGTATTTTAAATAGTAGTTTAGATAGAGTCCAGGGTCTGTACAGATAATGTTACTCTTGGGTATAAATAGGACCCGAGACCCCCTGTAAATAACATTCGAATAACAATCAATCAAACAACTTTCGGCGCATCGCCAAACCTTTTCTTTAGACGAGCAATTGATTTGGCTCCGGGCTGCATCGTTTCGATCCCCAAATCTAGGTAAATGCTTGTCATTAGTGGTATGTTCTACTGATTCTAATGCTTCCATCGTAATGACATGTTAGATTCAGGGGTTTATACTGCGCTATTTACCATATATCGCATATAAATTGGAGCAATGTTTAGATCTATCCTGCCATCGGCCAGTTCTATTAAGAACCCGTAGCCGATAGGGCTAGATCTAAAGGTTGAACTAGTTTATATGTGGTATCCACCGTTTCGAGAGGTATAAATCAGCTACAATAGATCGGGTTGATCTTTTTTACTTAATGTTGCATCAATATTGAACTATTAAGTCGTTTTTAGAACCTCCAATGATCTGTTTAGTTAGATTTATATGTTTAGAGATAGTGCCGGGGTTTTAGCCGGCCTTACCTGCCCTGATATATTTTTAGTATATTTATTACTAGATTTATGTTAGCACTGCCTCTTATATTAAGATCCCATTCTTTTCGGACATCGTATGCCAAAATCAGCCCGCTAGCAACAGCCGACGGCCGATTTTCTAGGCTAAGTATCTGGTTCAAGAATGATATCTTTTCATAAGAATCATCGGAGTACTAGCCGATCCATAGTTAGCTTTCCAGTATCGGCTAGGTTATCAATACATATATTTATTATCCTTTACTGTATTTGGGTTAAACGGCTGATGTTGTCTAGGTATAGCCAATCCATTCCAGTCACTTGGCTTAAATATATTTTAGGATAGCATATATATGCTCATGGATTCCCTCAACCGATCCAGTGGGGATCTAACCTAACACTTAACGCATGTATCTTGTTTTTCTTATTGGTTAACAGATCAAACCAACTGGCACACCTCGAACATCATAGGTAGCCAAGAAGGACCTGCACTGGAGTTAAGCAGATCTCCCAGGCCAGCGCGTGAGAGAAATTTCTCGTCAACACTTTGTTTTAGTTTCGCTTGATATGTTAAATCTGTCCTTTATATTTAGATCTCATCATATTAAATATGTTAGACCTGTTATAAATCTGTTAAAGAATTTTAACATGTGATTGTTGTTTGTTTAATATATTTAGTTTGTTATGATATCGTTTTATAAAGCAGTATCAGAGTTCTAGCCGATACACATTAGGTTTATCTCTTCGACTATGCTGTAAACAAGTATAATTCTTATCTTATAGTATTTTTAGATTTAACTGATTTATATTGTCTCGCTACACTACTGATCTATCTCAGTCACTTGATTTAAATATGCTTTAATGCTTGAATTACATTCTGTTAACATCTATAGCCGATCGGGCAAATCTAGTTGCTGCCGATTCAGTGCAAATTGCATCAGCACAATACTAAAAGGATACGTCGTCGGCCACCAGCCGATCGGCTGTCAATCTAACATTTGTTTTCTATTTGTAGTTTCTCATTGGTTGCAGGAACAAATCAACTAGCATGCCTACGAACCTCGAATCAATACTTTGGACCTGCACTAGAGTTAAGCAGATCTCTCAGACTAGTGCGTGGGAAATTTTCTCATCAACACAACATCCTTGGAACAATAGGTCCAAGTTATATAGAAGTGACATGTTACCACTTGAACTCAATAGTATTAATGTATACTTCCTATAACTCAAGAAGGGCTAAGTTAAGAAAAAAATAGTTCATTCTCTAGAGGCAATTTTGCTTGTCCTTCATTAACTTCCATAGTTTATAGAGCAATAGTTGAACATGATGGATAAATGCCCATATCTATTTCAAAATGTTTGTTTAGTGTCTTTATGTATGCTTAACACTACCAAGTTCTTTTGTGATGTTTTCCAGGGTTTGGATGCATTGACTCCTACCATTGGTATTAGTTGATGGCCTGAAGACTTGTGTCGTTGTCCCATTATCTGATTATCTGATGACTTGCTTTGTATTAGTAGGTTCAGATTTCAATTACTAGCATTTGCATTTGTAGGTGTAGGCTGTATTGTTTTACAGACTTTACTTGCCACCAAGCTATGAATTCGGGACCTTTATATTTGTATACTCTCTTAGAATTTGTTCTTGTTCGGTGAGTTCAACTTCAACACAAGTTGTGAATTTAGAACCGTGGATGAAATTACAGGACTATACATTTTTGGACAGATAATAGTGCAGTCAAAATTTGTTTGGAGAAATTGATCCAAAATTTCTGCTTTTTTATCCATAAAACACTACAGTCTTGCTATTTCATATGCCAATATGTTGCTAGAATCCTAGCCAAAAAGAACACATGGTTTGAAGAATGGGATCAGGGGAAGCAACCCCCATAGGGTTTGAGTGACATGAAAATATCCACTCAATCCCTCCTTGGTTTGTTTCCCCTTCGGGATTTAATCCCTAGAAAATGAACAAACCCTAAGGGGATTTTTGGGGTGACGTGTTTTCCCCCTCCATTTCCTTGGGGAAGAATTGCAAGAGAGGAAACTTTCCATGCCACCATATAAATCGGAAATAACCTATAGAAATTCTAGAAAAACATAAAAACTTCAACAACAATTATGAGAATTCAGAAAAATCCAAAGAAATATAGGTGGGTTTATGTACAAACCAACTTTCTGATATTACATAAGTTAAACTTTAGAATCATCCATATCATACAAAATTTAAAAACTTTAGAATTGTCCATTCATCCACAAATATAGAACTATATGTCATATTTGTAAAATCAATGTGTTGATCTAATTTTGGTGATGAACAATTGTCAAAGGTAAGTGTTTGTTGAAAATAGGTGCATAGGCCGATCAGATCGGGTAGTGGGCGCCAGTCAGACTGAAGGTATCCGGACGGTCTGATCGGGTAGCCCGACGGTCTAACCGGGCAGACTTCGAGAGAGAGTTGGTTTCGGGTTGTTTCATGGACTTTCTAGATTGCTTCATGTTTATGACTTCTAGATGGTCTCTATTCATATGTGATATTGCTTTTGTGCTGATGTGAGTCAAGTTGGTGCGAATGTACTCAGATATGGAGTTTTTTGTTGTTCATATGCAAGTGTTGCTAGAGGCCATGGTAGTATAGTTGGTGGTGGATCGGGACTAGGCTTGGGAGAAGTTGATGTTAGTGATATGCCCTAGAGGCAACATGGAGATGTTGGATATCATGGTCAATGTTTATGTATCAATGAATAAATTGATATTCAGTTCCATGAAATAGACAACTTATATTGATCAATAAGTATGTGACTTATTTATAAGACTCTTTATGTATGAATCTATTTCTAAATGATCCCTGATCATATATAATATCTATGGAACAAATATGATTCCAAGATCAGCATATTTATTGATTGATGATCATGGTATGGAGATACCAAATCAAAAAATGTGAACATGTGTTAGAGAACACATTGTTGGATAGACCCACCTTGAGACACTACAGGGAATTAATGTGCCATTAGTTGGTCTCAAGTAGTGTTGGTGCAAAGTCCTTAGACCTGAGATCATCATGGATTCCAACATGTGTAGTAGCTTACTTAGGGTGCAAAGTCCTTAGACCTGAGATCATCATGGATTCCATCATGGATTCCAAACGCTATTCTGTAACTAGGTAGTCATAAAAGTAGTCTTCGGGTTTGATATAAAACATGTAGTGGGATATGAATGATCAAGATGGAATTTGCCCCTCCTATGGGAGAGATATGTCTGGACCCTCGATGTAATGGATTATGGAAGTGCATGGCCATGCCAAGTAGATTGAGGAGTCAATCAACAAATAGATAATTCAATACGAGATCGAGTGAATGATTAAGCTATTGATAGGATGGCATGAGTCTTTCCTATAGCTTAATTGATATCGTTAGGCAAAGGGATTTATGCACATATTACAGGTTCAGCCGATATGATCTTTTTCTATAATTTGGTGTCAATACGTTCTGCTAAAGGCCACTGTTGACGGGTCGGCCGAGTTGTACTCAGGTCGAAACCAAGTATACTTGAACCTACAGGGTCGCACACTTAACGGGATGGAACGTGTATTTGAGTTGGACTCAGATACAGCTCAGTTCGGATAGAGATCCGATTGAATATAGAGTCTTGATGGGCCACAAGGCTCAGTCGGCTAACTCTATATAAAGAGGCGCTTGGGGTGGAAATCGGTATGAGAACAGAGAACAGAAACAACAGATCACGAGCGCAACTCCAAGTCGCCGGGTCAAGATCTTCCATGGAAGCCCAAGTCACCGACTTCTGAGCGAAACCCTAGCCGGGCGCCGAGTGCTAGCACACAAGGTGTTCGGCGATTCCATCCCTGGATCTGTGGATACCGGTAGAGACATCGCTACGTTGCGGTGTAATTTGGCAGCATTAAATCTCAACGAGATCCAACTAGCCGAATCCAATTCGGTGGTTGGGTCGAGCGTGAAGGGTTACACGGAAGCTACGATAGCAAAAAACAAAACTTTTCTACCGCGTAAACCAGGAACACTTGCAAGTAAGAGTCAATAGATCGTTACCGATTGGAGTAGAGTGCAGCGGAAATAGCCAATCAGGAGCTATCCGATACGGAACAGTGCCAGCTGATCACAGCCGATTTGCTGACAGCCGATCCGACGCAGCCGCCGCACCGATTCCACAGCTGATCTACCATAGCCGCCTCGCTCCGATGCGCCGCAACGGATTTGTCCGATCGCAGCCGATTCGTAGCCGACGAACAGCGCTGTAATGTAGCAGCGCCTCTACCGGTATCCACACGTCCGGGAATAGAACGCCTAACACCCGTGTGCTAGCACAAGATGCATGGCTAGGGTTTGGCTCGGGGGTGGAGAGGGTTACCGTGGAGATTGATCTCACCGACTTCTGAAGCCTCGTGTGATCAGATTGATTCGGTTCCAATTGACGGCCACAGCTCTCCACCCCTCCCCCTTACATATAGAGTTCGCCGACTGGGTCTAGTGGCCGATTGGGACTCTATTTTGAATAGGATCCTATCCGAATCTCATAGAGTTGGCTGGCCAGACTTCGTAAGCCCAGAGGACTCTATATTAAATTGAATCTTATCCGAATTGAGCCATATTCGAGTCCAACTCGAATGTCTATTCTATCCCCTTAAGCGTGCGACCCTGTAGGTTCAGGTATACTCGGTTTCGGCTCGAGTCCAACTCAGTCGACTGTCAATAGCGACGTCTAGCAGCACATATTGACACCATAGTATATAAAAATATAATATCGGCTCTGAACATGTAATGTGTACAAAAATCCCTTTGCCTCACAATACCAATTAAGCTATAGGCAAGATGTGTGTGCCATCCCTTCAATAGCTTAACCATTCACTCGAACCGTATTGGATTATCTGTCTGTTGATTGACTCCTCAATCAACTCGTCATGGCCATGCACTTCCATAATCCATTACCTCGAGGGGCCCAGAGATATCTCTCCAAAGGAGGGGCAAATTTCATCTTGATCATTCACATCCCACTACATGTTTCATAGCAAACCCGAAGACTACTTTTATAACTACCCAGTTACGAAATAGCATTTGATAGTCCCAAAGTAGGCTACTACACATGTTGGAATCCATGATGATCTGAGGTCTAAGGACTTTATACCAACACTACCTGAGACCAACTAATGGTACTTTAATTCCTGTAGTGTCTCATGGTGGGTCTATCCAACAACATGTTCTCTAACATATTTGCATATTTATTGATTTGGTATCTCCATACCATGATCTATGAGACATGATCATCAATCAATAAACATGCCGATCTTAGAATCATATTAGTTCCAATAATATGATATATGATCAGGGATTATTTAGAAATAGATTCATACATAAAGAGTCTCATAAATAAGTCACGTACTTATTGATAAATACAAGATGTCTATTTCATAGAACTGAATAACACTTTATTCATAAATACATAAACATTGACCATGATATCCAACATCTCCATGTTGCCTCTAGCGCATATCACTAACAGACCGGTCGGGAGGTTGGAGGGCCGGTGTAACATCCTGAAATCGGAGAACCAAAATCGGAACGTAAAAATCGGAACTTTCAAAAACCTTGGATTATTGCTTCTTCTCGGGTTTGTTGCTTCTTATTTGCCAGCTCAGTTGCATAAATTTAGTCGTGGTCAATTCCCTTTTCGGTGTATTTGGAGGTTTCGGAGTTGTCAAAACGGTGGTGCGAAAGCCGCATCCGGATTATAAAAAGGAATTTGAGGGAAAGTGCGGATTTGCGAAAGCGCGTTTGGGAAGTATAAAATAAAATTTTGGTTGGGAGAAGATAAATTGAGATACAAAATAAATAATAAAATTCTCGGAGACGTACCGAAATTTGGGAAATGTATTTTTATTAAAAATGGGTAAATTATGAAAATTAGGAAAAAGAATTTAAATAAGTATGAAAAATAATTATGGAAAAATGAAAGTCAAGAAAAAGTTTAAAATATAAAGTTAAAAATTATTTTTAGAATATTAGAATTTATTTTGGAATTTTTAGAAGGAAAGAAAATAGAAAAGGGAAAAGAAAATAGAAAATCGGGAAAAAGTGAAAATGCACTGTTCATTAGCCGCCATGTGTTCGACGCCGTACCGTCCCGCGCGCGCGCACGCCACGCGCCGCGCGCGCGCGCGCGCGCGACGGCCCCTACCCGCGCGCGCCACGCGCGCGCGCGCGCCCATCGCGCCGGACCCCGCACCGCTCGCGCCGCCGCGCGCGCCGCGCTCACGCCACGCGGCCCGCCGCCGTACCGGCCCCGCTCCCGCGCGCCGCGTGCCGCCCGCGCGTACCAGCGTCGCGCTCGGCCGCCCGCGCGCGCACGTCGTGCACCGCGTGTCGCCTGTGCGTGCCCACGCGTCCCGGCCCGCGCCGCGTCGCTGCGCCCGCCGCCCGCAGCCGCCCGCGCGCGCGCGCTGCTCGCGCCCGCGCGACACGCCGACGCCGCAGCCGCCTTTCGCCGCGCGCATGCCGTGCCGCAAGCTGCGCCACGTCGCCGTGTTCCCCATGCGCGCCGGACCCCGCCGTGACCCGCTGACACGTGGCACACGCAGCCGTCGCCCGCCGGACCCCGCGCTTCCCCTCTGTGACCTCTCTCCCGTGTGCGCCTATAAATAAGGCGAGCCCCATTTCCTCCCAAGCCACGCCGCCTCCTCCTCCTCCTCTTTTCTCCCTCGCCGTCGCCGGGTTGCCGCACCGTGCGCCGCTGCCGTTCGCCGCCATCCACTGCGCGCCGCCGTTTGCCGTCACCCGCCGCCGCTAGGTGAGCCCCGCGCCTTTCCATTTTCCATCGTGGGCCGCGCCATCGCTCGCCGCCGCCCTCTACCGCCGCGCCATCGCCGTTGGTTCGACGAGCGGGCAGCAAGGGGGTAGACGAGGGGGTAGAGGAGAGAGAAAACACAAGGTGCGGCTAGGAAAAAGAAAAAAAAGAAAGTAAAAAGAAAAAAAGGGGAGAAAAATTAGAAAAAAATAGGGAAAAATTTTAGAAAAATTGGGGAATATTTCTAGGGAATTTTGGGGAATATTTGTGCAAAAATATATGGTTTTCTCGGGTATTTTTCTCAGAGTAAAATGATTTTCTATATGCGATTTTTTGTTGGAAACTTCCGTTTACGTGAAACTTCTTGAAGATTTAATATTACTTTTCCTTTCTTTAAAATATACTTAACTGTTGGACTCGGCAAAAATATATCAACGAACCTCTTGACCAACATTCGCAAGACTTCCACTTCGTCGTTTTATCGATCCTTTTTACACAAACCCTAAAACGTCGAAACTCGTCGCTACGGCCGATTTTACTATGAAAATCCTCCGTAACCCGAGTAGGATCGTAAGGGGGAAAATATTTTGGAGAGTTCTTTATGATTTTTCATGCTTTTTCGTTCGTTCTTGTCGGATGTTAACTGGCATCCATCTTTCTTTCTCCCTTCCGCTCGTATGATTAGCGACCGAGGAGGCGAACACTGACCCCACAGGAGACCCCACTCAAGAAGCGTGCGAACAAGGCAAGTCTTCACACCCTTTGAACATATCGAACCTAATTGCGAAATGATGTTATTTTAAACTTTAAACCTGCATGCTTTACAGAGTTACCTATACTTGTTATGTCATACCTTGCTGTTGATTACCTTTAGAATTACTCCTTGTAACTCGCGATGTGATACAAACAACCGAAGCATAACTTCGTGTAAACCGCTTAGCCATGCTACACTTAGATTATGCATACTCATGACTTTATGAAAAAGCTTTGTGCTTGGGCAACTACCTTAGGGAAGGTAGTTGAGATTCGGCATGTGGAGACATGAGCGCCACATGGCCATGATGAACTAAGTTTGATGAAAAATTGAAAGTACTATACAAATGTTTTAGACTGGGGCGGCCGGATGATTTGGGTGGATTCCGGAAAAGGCAAGTGCCGACCCTGGTCAATTAAGGACCGAGCCATGAGATAGCGGAAACGAGCCGCACAACCGTACTTTCGAATGGGTATAGACCTAGCCGACTAGATAGCCGAGCGGAGGCGGTATCCTTGCATAGATGGTTCTCGTGATGTGGTTATGGGATGAGAATGAGGCTGCGGCCTTTGTTAAGAATGGTGGGATTAAACTAATGTTGATTAAACTTAAAGATTGGAAAGTCTTCCCTTACCCCGGGTGCGCCAGAACTCCTCTCACTGCTAGAAAAGGACGGCTAGAGTGCATGAGGGCTTAAGTTCATGGAGCGGGTACTGCCAAAGTGAGGTTATCGAAAGGTTTTGCCGTGACCGTCTCATGTGTTGAGGCGCAGGCTCATTTGTTGGGCTGTCACGGAGTACGGGTAAAGTGTACATCCACTGCAGTGTGAGTGAATCAATCTATTCGAATAGCCGTGCTCGTGGATATTGAGCATCGTGACAAGACTTTCGCTTGGCTAGACTTTGAACTAAAAATACTGGGATGGGTTTGCATGATCATTTTAATTACTGGTGGATCAACTTCTCGAGAATACGAGAAGGGGTGGACTCCCCAAAAAAAATCATGACGAACCGGAGGCGGGAAGCCATCCTTGGAATCACGATGGATGGTAGACAGAATCGTCGCCGGGTTAATGAACTATGAAATTAAAACTTGATTTGGCTAGTCGATAGGCTTGTGAAAAGAATTGTGAAAACTGGCTTTTCGCAAAAACAACCCTAGCCATGTTCTTTGAATAACCTTATCATATGCATCAATTCTGTGTTGGCTTGCTGAGTACGGTTGGTACTCACCCTTGCTATACGCACAAACCTCCAGCTGATGGAAATGAAGAGCCAGAAGACCCCTACGCGTACTACCCGGAGGGCGAAGGAACCGACGGCGTATACTAGACCTTAGTCCCGTCGTTGCTCGTGGCAATTGACGAGCCGCTCTTTCCGCCGCCTTATCTAAACTCGTTTTATGTTGTATTCGGACCATAAGGTCCTGTGGTATGAACAATGCCTTCGGGCCTATTTATGTAATAATGGTATTGTAAGACTATTCGTGCATGCGCACTTGATTATCCAGTACTGTATTCGTGGGTACCAACTACTTGATCCAGGGAAATGGTACTATGAACACGAAAGATTCCCGACTCAAAATCGGGGGTCGACAGCCGGGTGAACTAGCACGAAGTCGTCGGCATCGGCGAATCCTAGCGCCGTCGGACGGCCGTGCGTTGCGTGTGGAGTTCGACGGGGTCGGGCGATTTAGACCCGGGTTTGGCGAGGTTGGCTGGAAGGATTTCAAGGTCGGCAAAGCCTATTCCAAGGTCGGCTAGCAACATATTGACTGTTTTCGCTGCACTGCACGTCAATTGGTAACAATCTATAGACCCTTACTCGTATGTTTTCCTGGATTGCACGGTAGAAAATTTTGTTTTATGCTATCGTAGCCTCCGCATCTTCCTTCAGTTGAGGTCCAAATGGTCAAGGGTATCACGTGAGATGCTCTGGCTAGAGAATAATGCATGTGGAGGTGAAGGTTTTCATATGCCATACACGTGGTGTTGTATCCATATGAAAAGAGAAGTCAAATTTGGATTGGAGTCTAAGTTTGAGAAGATTAGAGCATTGAGTTGTATGGGAATGTTGTTTCTCTTGTTTTGTGGGGTTTCCTATTTGGTTAGGAGTCCTAGTTATAGTTGGATTCATGGCTAGGGACAACCACGTTGTTGATATAAATATAAAAGGGGTTAATGCTAAAAGTATATTGAATTTTTGGGATAGAAAAGTTAGGGTTTGCTTCAAGGCTTCAATTCTAGTTCATGAGTTGAGAGAGTAGTGTTTTAGATGCACTTTGTAAACACATATTGAGGTAATAAAGTTGATCTATCTTCAAGAGCATCTTCGGTTTGTTTTTCTCTGGCTACCGACGGTCACACTGACAACAAGGTAGCGGTTCAACCGGCGGTCAGATCGATGGCATCCAGGTAGATAGACCGTCGACGTCAGGTGGTTTGCAACGGTGTGTACGGTAGTCAGACCGGAGAAGCATTGTCAGTCAGACCGGCGGCATTTACCCGGTCAAAATGACACACACGTCGGTCAGACCAGATATCCATCGAACTTGAGGCTAACTTTTAATTTTGTTAAAAGTTTTGATTTTTGGTGTTTCTACCATGCAACTCCTCTGGTAGGCTTAATTCTTGTCATACGATCATACAATATTTATACATGGTTTATTGATCAAGAATGAGACATGGGTCTATTCAAATCTTCATCTCTTCTTTCTTCTTCTTTATCTCTCTACAAATCTTCATCTATTTTAATCAATCTGCCAAGATGAAAAGGATAATCTGAAATTTAAATTAAATATAAAAACAGTGATGCTTCAGCAATCAAATTTGAAGGATGGCCATTGATGCTAGCCAGTAGGAAAAAAAGTGCATGCACATCAACCAACATATTGCAATGCCAGTTGTCAGCAATATCAGCATAAACAATGTGGAGATTATAGCAATCGGATATCCACATGGCAAGCTTATCCGACTGGAGATAGGGATAGGTTACGCTTGCCAATTATGTAAACCAACTATGACTTAGGTGTTACGTTGCCGATTAGATAAGGCAACAGCTCATAGTCACGGTTTGGTAAGACTGAGGAAACCGACTTAGAGTAAGATAGGGTTTTCAACTTGTAAGCCCGCCTCCCAAGACTATATAAGGGGGTTAAGAGGCGTTCCTTGAGGGATATCGATTATTAGCCTTAGAAGCAAGAGCAACAGATCTTGAGATCAATAAACACTCGGCGGATCGAATCCCCGAAACAGGAGTAGGGTATTACCACACGAGAGGGCCTGAACCTGTCTAAATCCTTGTTTTTTCACCTAACCCATCGAGCTTGGCGATCTTGACTGCACCCCCAATTTTCTATTGCCGAAACCGAGTTTCGATAGTTGGCGCGCCAAGTAGGGGCCCGCGCGTCAAGATTTCTTCTTCAATCTCGCCGGCAAGTGCGATGGGATCATCTTCAGGCATCGGCGACTTCGCCGCCAATGACTTCAACAAACTTTTTTCCCCCGACTCGGATTCGGACCAGTCGGGAGGGGGAACCAACTCGGCGTCGTTTGGGCTACCGAACAACGCCAAGATCTGCGACCAAATCCTGAGTTCTAAGATGCAGTCCATCCACTCTGACGGAGGAATCCACTCGGCACCATTCGGACTATAGAACGCCGCTGAGATCTACAGTTGTCTTCTCACCTCCCCGTCGGAACCAATCTACTCGGGAGAAAACCTCTCGGCGCCGTTTGGAATACCAAACGCCGCTGAGATCTACGACAAACTCCTCTTCTCCGGGTCGAAATGGACCCACTCGGAGGAACCCCCGTCATCAAGCTACGACCCAGACTGGAACGATCCATATTCGAGCAACCCGGGCTCAAGGGAAGTCGCCATCATCCTCCAACGGTTCGGGTCATGCTCATCCACGGAACTCGATGAGTACCTCAGCTCCTCAGGCTTCGATGAGCTTTATGGCATCCCCTCGGACGAGGCCAACAACTCCGATCACGACAAGGATTACGAGCCGAAGTGCTTCGACGTCCTCATGGCCGAGGTGGCCGAGACCGACTCAGCCATGGCCCGCAGAGTCGCGGAGGAAGAACAGGCCAGGCTTGAGCAGGAGCGCAAGCTGGCCGAAGATGAGAAGAGGTGCAAGGAGGAAGCCGACAGACGAAAGCGAGACCTGAGGGCGACCGGGCGATCCGCTCGGGAGGCCATACTCCAGACGCGAGTCGACAACGCCAATATCTCCCAAACGCCCCAGTAGAACGCCGTTGCCGCACTCACCCTCCTCGACACCGTGATCGAAACGGCTCCCGCCAACGTGACACCAATTCTGGACAAGATCAAGACCATTGTCGCGGCCACAGCCAACTGCTCACCCTCCACCTCAGCCCGAAGGCCGACGGAGTCCGTGGCAGAAACGCTCGACAGAATCCGACTCCCACCGCTGAGGTCGAAGGATTACAAGAGGCCCGAACAAGACCAGACAACCACTAGATCAAGAGACCTTCGCCATGAGACCACACGGAAGCATCAAGAGCAATCGGCTGACTCCCGCGAGAAGCGGCATGGACGACCACCCGTCCACCACCGGGTCCATCGCAGCAACAACTCCGACTACCGAAGCAGCCTGCCAAGGACCCCGCCGAGTGATCTGTGGGAAGTCCTCGACCGACGCTATCAAGAATGAGATCAGGACTCCCGTGAAGATCGAAGGGGATCGCCCGACAACAACGACGATGGAGTACCTGCGTTCACTCGGGACGTGCGTCGAGTGCATTGGCCGAATGGATTTAAGCCGACAGGAATTGAGAACTACGACGGAAAGACCGACCCTGAGTCGTGGCTAACCATGTACACCCTTGCCATCCGTGCAGCAGGAGGAGACAATAAGGCCATGGCCAATTACTTACCTGTTGCACTCGCTAACTCAGCCAGGAACTGGCTCACGAGCTTGCCAAGAGGCTCGATCGGCTTGTGGAGCGAACTCAGGGATCACTTCATTGCTAACTTCCAGGGCACTTTTGAAAGGCATGGGACCCACTTCGACCTCTACAATGTCATCCAGAAGCCAGACGAGCCGCTGAAGGACTATATCCGGCGCTTCTCGGAAAAGCGCAACAAGATCCCCAACATCACCGACGACATCATCATCGCCGCCTTCCAGAAGGGAATCTGTGATGAACTGTTGATCGAGAAGTTTGGGCGTAAGCCACCGAAGACGATGAAGCAAATGTTCGAGACAGCGAACTGCTATGCCAAATCCAGTGACGCGATCAAGGCGGCGCGGCAAGACCAGCCTGACCGAAGGGACGACAAGCAGTCGGGAGGAAGCCGGCATCCTAAAAAGGATAATGGCAACAACAACCAGGGCCAGAAGGATCGCAAGCGCCGGCCTGAGGACCTGGTTGCCGTGATGTCCAACTCCCAGCGCCGTCCCCGAGTCGCGGCCTACGACACAATCATGAACGCTCAATGCACGCATCATCCAAACCACAAGCATGTGGCCAAGGACTGCTTTATTTATAAGCAATTCGCCGAACAATATGCGGCTCAACTAAACAAGAAGCTGACTGATGAAGCCGACTGTTAGCGAAGTGCTGGCAGGAGCCAAAATTCGCTACCCCAAGGGTCACTCGGTCCTCGTCGTCACTTCCTTTTCACTCGGTGATGTCATCCACAACCGGGAGGCGACTGGGCGCATCGTGAAGTGGGCCCTGGAACTGATGCCGCTGGACTTAACTTTCAGGGCGAGGACGTCTGTAAAGTCACAAGCCCTAGCGGATTTCCTGGCCGAGTGGACCGAACAACAAGAAGATGTACCTCGAGAAGACCTACAATACTGGACCATGTACTTTGACGGATCCAGGAGGATCACTGGCTTGGGAGTAGGAGTCGTGCTGATCTCCCTGACTGAGAAAAGGCTATGATATGTTCTTCACATTCATTTCACCGCCTCACACAACGTCGCCGAGTACGAAGCCCTGCTGCATGGCCTGCGACTTGTTGTTTCACTCGGGATACGACGGTTGGTTGTGAAAGGAGATTCTCAGCTGGTTGTCAATCAAGTAATGAAAGACTGGTCCTGTTTGAATGACACCATGGAAGCCTATCGGCAAGAAGTTCGCAAACTTGAGGACAGGTTTGATGGACTGGAGCTATCCCATGTCTTGAGACATAACAACGAGGCAACTGACGAGTTGGCGCAGTTCGGGTCCAAGCGAGAAGCTGCTCCAACAGACGTCTTCGTAGAGCATCTCTATGAGCCGACTGTTGCAGCAAAACCAACCCCCAACGAGCAAGCTGCAAACCAAGTCGCCATAATCGACATCGACTGGAGGACACCACTCATCAAATTTTTAACTCAGCAAGAGCTGCCCGAAGACCGGGATGAGGCGGAACGAGTCCGACGTCGTTGTCAAGCTTACGTCATGGTCGACTCTGAATTGTTCAAGAGGAGCCCATCTGGAGCCCTAATGAGATGTATCACGCCTGAGGAAGGACGACAACTACTCCAAGATATCCACTCGGGTATATGTGGAAGTCGCGCGGCAGCACGCACCTTGGTGCGCAAAGCCTACAGACAAGGTTTTTTCTGGCTTATTGCGGTCTCCGACGCCGACAAAGTGGCCCGAACGTGTGAAGGTTACCAGTTCTTTGCTCGGCAAAGCCACGTTCCAGCCCAAGAGCTACAAACGATCCCATTATCTTGGCCGTTTGCGGTATGGGGCTTGGATATGGTCGGTCCTTTCAAGAAGGCTCCAGGAGAATTCACGCACCTATTCGTCACGATCGACAAGTTCTCCAAGTGGATCGAGGCTAAGCCGGTTGCTACGATCACCGCTGACAAGGCACGAGACTTCATCCTCAACATCGTACATCGGTTTGGCGTCCCAAACAGAATTATAACCGATAATGGAACTCAATTCACTGGAGGCATTTTCAAGGATTCTGCAAAGACTTCGGCATCAAAATTTGCTATGCATCAGTCGCGCATCCCAAGAGCAATGGACAGGTTGAGCGCGCCAATGGCATGATACTTCAAGGCATCAAGGCCCGAGTGTTTGACCGGCTAAATCCTTACGCTGGCAAATGGGTTGAAGAGCTCCCCTCGGTTCTATGGTCACTACGGACTACGTCCAGTCGGGCTACCGGCCAAACTCCTTTCTTTTTGGTCTATGACGCAGAAGCCATGTTGCCAAACGAAATGGAGTACGAATTTCTCAGAGTCCACAGCTTTAACGACGAACGCTATGATCAAGATCGAGTGGATGACCTTACCCGACTGGAGGAGGCCCGTGAGGCAGCCCTGATCCAGTCGGCAAGATACCTCCAAGGACTCAGACGATACTACAGCCACAATGTTCAAGCACGAGCTTTTATTGTCGGTGATCTAGTTCTGTGCAAAAAAATTCAAACCACTAAGGACCGTCACAAATTATCTCCACTATGGGAAGGGCCATACATAATTGCTGAAGTGACTCGGCCAAGAGCATACCGACTAAAGCGTGAAGATGGATCCATGGTGGAGAACTCTTGGAACATCGAACATTTTCGATGATACTATGCTTAAATTGCCTCAAGTTTCATGATTATTCTTGACTGCCAACCTCAAGCAAGACGACTTGTTGAGTTAGCAGTCGGGGGCTGCATACGTGTCAACAAAGCATGGTTTTCTTTGATAACTGGTTTATATTTGGTTTATCATTGTTTAGTGTTTTGATTCGAGTTCAATAGATAAGGACTGAGAATTTTTTGATGACCTAATCAAGCTTAGGCTTGGTGACAGTCGGACGAAAATTACTTAAGAAATTTTCTATGAAAACTCGGGTCAAGGCATTAACATAAATAAGCTATATATTTACAAGTTCACATCAGAGTTTACAAGCAACATTCACAAAGTCATTGAGATCCAGGCCTCTGAAGATTGCAGCCTGGGGATCTCCTCTTCTTTTGTTGATCAATTTAAAGAAGGTAAATAAAGATAAAGAAAAGACAGATTGAAGACTAAAGTCAGAAGACCGCTTCAAAGCTTACCAGCATCAATGGTTGAACCCTTGACTGGTACTTCCTGGCTGCCTCTTTCTTCTTGGTTTACGCCAACCGGCTCTCGTCGGGGCATCTTGGGTGGCGATCGGGAGATCTTCTTCTGACCGGTTTCCGCGGGTCTCTTGGTCGGTAGTCGGGGGCTCTTTCGCTAGGATATCCTCACTGGGAGGTGGGGGCTTCTCACTCGGAGCGCTTTCACTCGGGAGAGGGCCCGGGATTCTTGTTCTGCAGGCCTTGTCGCCGGCCGCGGATGATTTTGGGCCTTCACTCGCCTAGTGGGGTCTATGTTCCGAGGCCTCCGCAAAGAGAAAGATGGGAGCAATTGAGAAAAAGGCAGAGAGGCGGTGAACGATCTGCGAAAGAGGAAATTTTTAGGAAGACGAAGTGGCGGGGATGACCTTGAGGCTTCGTAAAAAGACTTGAGGGTTTTTTGCTAAGTTATCTTGCAATTGGGCCGAGCCCATGAGAAACTTGCGGCCCAGCTAAGGTGTGGCTTGACATGTGTCCTTAGGGACTTAAGTGGATGGACTTAAGCAGATTTGCCTTGGCAATATGCACGTGTCACATAGCCAAATACCTTTAAAATCCTTTCATATCGCGGTTTGTGTAACTTCATGAGAAGTTGGCACGATGCAATTTGAAAGGTGACAAACAGTTAAGCTTTTCATAGCTGTCCTGATAACAGGAACTGTTTGGTTTTTAAGCATTTGATTAAATGATTATATCAATGCTATTTTTCCACCTTGGTGAAGATCTTTTTAGATTAAGACCAATATTATGGCAAGAGCTATTTAATATTTTGGTCGTATTTTTCAGATGACTGAAAAATTTGTTTACCCGTGAGGGGTGATTAAATTATTTATTTCGAGATGACTCGGGTAGATTAGCTCGGATAAGCATGAGCTTGCCAAGTGAATTGATTTTCTTACCCATGAGGGCTAAATAAATTATTTGTTCCGAGACGACTCGGGCAAATTTATCCGGATAAGCACGAGCTTGCCGACTGATGTGATCTTTTATGATTGCTTTAGCATGAGCTAAGCATCTATATAAGAATGATTTTTTATAGTTCTTGACTATATGTTTAATCTGTTTTTTGACTAATCACATAGTCGGGGGCTACACCTAATAGGTGCATCAGGAGATGCACCTAGATATTTATTTTTTGAGAATTTTTTGGGATATTTTCCAGCCCTTCACAGTCTTTGAAACCACTCGATAGATTCAAGTAAGGACGACAGGACCACTCGGCGCCAGAGGCACTCGGCCAAAGAGTTGTTTGTCTCGTCGACTACGAAGGACTCGAGGGCTACTGTGGAGATTATAGCAATCGGATATCCACATGGCAAGCTTATCCGACTGGAGATAGGGATAGGTTACTGTGGAACCCCGTTTTTGGAACGGGAATCTCTCGTGTTCATAGTACCATTTCCCTGGATCGAGTAGTTTGGTACCCACGAAATATAGTACTGAATAATCAGGTGCAAATGCACAAATAGTCTTACAGCAAAAGTATTACAATATAGGCCCGAAGGCAATATCCAGCACATAGGACCTCATGGTCCAGATACATCCAAAAGCAGAAATTTAGATAAGGCAGCAGAATGAAGGCAGCGGCCTGTCGATTGCCACAGGCAACGACCAGAGACTAAGACCTAGTAGGCACCATTGTCTTCTCCGCCCTCCTCGTAGTAGGCATATGGATCCTCCAAGTCTTCATTTCCACCATCTGAAGGTTTGTGTGTATAGCAAGGGTGAGTACCAACCGTACTCAGCAAGCCAACACGGAAAGGTGCACATGATAGGGGATTCTCAAGGAAATGTCGTGGTTTATTTGCACAAAGCCAACTTTATAAATCTTTTCACAAACCTAGCATCTAGCCAAGTCAAGTTTTAGTTCCATGGTTCATTAAGTCGGCGACGGTTTTGTCTACCATCCATTGTGATTCCAAGGAAGGCTTCCCGCCTCCGATCGTCATGGCTTTCTGGGGAGTCCACCCCTTCTCGCCTTTCGAGAAGTTGATCCACCAGTTAATAAGAATCATCATGCAAACCCATCCCATCATTTTGAAATTTAGAGTCTAGCCAAGCGAAAGTCTTGTCACTATGCTCTATATCCGCGAGCACGGCTATTCGAATAGATTGGTTAATTCACACTGCAGTGGATGTACACTTTACCCGTACTCCGCGACTGCCCAACAAATGAGCCTACGTCCCAACACATGAGACGTGTCACGGCAAAGCCTTTCAATAACCTCACTTTGGCAGTACCCGCTCCATGAACTTAAATCCTCTTGCACTCTAGCCGTCCTTTTCTAGCAGTGTGAGGAGTTCTGGCGCTCCCGAGGTAAGGGAAAACTTCATTCTTCAAGTTATAATTAATTTTGATTTTCAATCATCCATTGCCAATCTCATCTCGTACATAGGAACCACTATGCAGGGGTACCGCCTCCGCTCGGCTATTTACTCCGCTAGGTCTATACACATTTGAGAAGTACGATTGTACTGGCTCGTTTCCCGGCTATCTCATGGCTCGGTCCTTAATTGACCGGGGTCGGCACTTGCCTTTTCCGGAATCCACCCAAATCATCCACCCGCCCCAGTCTAAAACATTAGTTTTGTACTTTCATTTTTCCATCAAACTATTTTCATCATGTTCAAGGCAATGTGGTGCTCATGTCTCCACATGTTGTATCCCAACTACCTTTCCCAAAGGTAGTTGCAAAAGCATGAGTATGCATGAATCTAATAATAGCATGGCTAAGCATTTTACCGAGGATTTCCTTCGGTTACATCATGTCGAGGGTTACAAAGAATAAAACTAAAGGTAATCAACATCAAGGCATGGCATAACAAGAATATGTATTCTTTTATGTAGAGCATGCACATTTTAGTTTTAGAATCAACACAAGTTCGCAAATAGGACCAATATGTTCAAAGGGAGTGATGACTTGCCTTGCTCATGACCTTGTTGGCTTGAGTCTTCGACGTTCTCAATGGCTCCCTCGGACTCTACCATACGTGCAAGAAATCCAATTGATTTCGATTAGAATTAAAATAAAATCCAATGAACCCAAATAAATTGCAAAAAAAAGCGACTCTTAACACTAGGTTATGGTTTTACGTACGTTTAGGTTCGAGTTTTGGCAAAATCCGAGTTAAAATGAACGAGATATAATAATTTGAAGTTTCGCGTTTTATCGGGTTAATTAATTATAAGGTGAGGTAATTTTGAGTTAGTTTATTATAATTTAGAAAAAGAGATATCGGCCGACAATTAGCAAAATATTATACCGACAAAGGAAGTGTTTAGTTCAAATTTTATTTCAATTTTTAACGAGCCGACAAATTCTAGGGTTGTAATTAAATTCGAATCTAAAACAATTTACTCTAAAGCGTGTCACTTAGGCTAATCGATTTAGAATTTAAATTCTAAAAATTTTATATGACAAGGTTCTAGATTAAGCTAGATTATTTTCAAATTCCTAAATGATTTATTCCAAACAAAAGATTGTATTTAATAAATTAAGAATTGAACTCAAAATAAACTTAGGGTTTAATAGCACTAAGTCATAATCAAATTCCTAATTTATAAATATTGCTAAAATACACTTTTATTCTAGGAGAGAAAATAGATTTTCACTTTACATCTTTTTTTTCAAAAATATTTCCTATTTTTCTTTCTTTATTTTTGTTTTCTTTTCTCCTTTTTTTCTTTTTCTTTTCTTTCTTTCTCTTCTTCTCTTTTCCCCTCTTCCCTTTCTTTCTGCCTGCTTTGTTTCCTCCTCCCTTCTCCCTTCTTTCTCCCTCCCCTTCCCTCACTCTCTCACCGCAGCTTGGCCGAGCCAAGGCCGGGGCACACGAGGAGCAGCGGCCTACGGCGAAGAGGGTAGGAGGGCAGAGGGGCGGCTTACCAGCGGCTAAGATGGAGGCGACGCGGCATGGCGCAGAGTGCCGGCGGCGAGCTACGGCGGCGACGATTTGCGACGGCTTGCGGATGCGAGGAATGCGGCGAGAAAGAGGGAAAAGAGAGGGAAAGAGAGCGGCGGAGTGGGGGAAATGAAGAGGGCTTGGTCCCTTTTTATAGCCGGCCGGGAGGGTGAGAGAGAGGGACGCGACGGCAGCGGCGACGGGGACGCGGCGCGGCGCGGCGATGGACGCGCGTGGGCAGCCGCGCGCGGCCAGGGGGCGCGGGCGCGATGGCGGCGACGCGCAGCAGCGATGGGACGTGCGCGGCGTGCGCGGGTGCAAGGGATGGGACGGCGCGGCGCGCGGGCTCGGGACCGGACCGAACACCCGCGCGCAATGAATAGTGCATTTTTATTTTCCTGATTTTTCTTTTCTTTTTTTATTTTATTTTTATATATATATATTTTCCATCAATTCCTTTTGTATTTCACTTATAAACTAAATAGGATTTTGGCCCAATTGTAATTTAATTACATTTTAAATTTTTGTCCACTTTATTATATACATATATATTATTTTAATTATGTATTTATTATTATCTTTTTATACTTTTTCCTTCTTATTTATAACTTAGTAAATCTTTGTATTTATACCCCAAAATTTAATATCCTCAGCTCAAAAGTAAATTTCTATTAAATCTTAACTTTTCCCTAAATCTTTATTCCTAAATTTTATTCCTAGTATTTATAGTTTCCTTTCCTTTAGTATTTTAAAACCCTATCGATCTTCCATTCAAATAAATATTCATTTATTCAATTCGGCATCGAAGATTTGTTAATAAGAGACAAATAAATCCGACAAGATGCAATCAATCAAAAGATTTTTGTAAGCTCCGATTTTTATATTTCGATTTTTAAAACCTCGGATTTTTAGGGTGTTACTATTACGCTTTCCAATTATGTAAACCAACTATGACTTAGGTGTTACGTTGCCGATTAGATAAGGAAACGGCTCATAGTCACGGTTTCGTAAGATTGAGAAAACCGACTTAGAGTAAGATAGGGTTTTCAACTTGTAAGCCCGCCTCCCATGACTATATAAGGGGGGTAAGTGGCGTCTTTTGAGGGATATCGATTATTAGCCTTAGAAGCAAGAGCAACAGATCTTGAGATCAATAAACACTCGGCGGATCGAATCCCCAAAATAGGAGTAGGGTATTACCTCACGAGAGGGCCTCAACCTGCCTAAATCCTTGTTTTTCACCTAACCCATCAAGCTTGGCGATCTTGACTGCACCCCCAATTTTCTATTACCAAAACCGAGTTTCGACAAACAACCTCTTGGCATAAGCACTTGTTTCTAGATCAAACACCCTACGTGCAGATATATACCATTATTTCTAAATCAAACATATTTTAAGTCCATATTTCTAAATTGACAGTTTTCCAACAAAACTCTATTTCAAGTCCATATTTGAAAGTAGGTTGAGCATTCAATTAAAATTGAATCATGGCAAGAGGAGGAGTGCAAGAAGATAATTACCAGTATGGACATGATAAGGGGGAAAAAGTGCATGTCATATATTTATCCTCCTATTTAATAAAGGTGCCAGTTTACAGATGAATGGGTTTTCTTAGTTTCTTCATGTGAGTCCTCAGACAATGGGTGGCACCAGCATTGAGTCGTTGCAAGAGGAGAGGAGAGGAGTCGCCGGCGCCTTCGGGAGGGAGGCCTGTCCGGTGGCGGCGGCTCATGGGAAGGGGAGCCGTGGCGAGTCGTGAGGGCAGAGGAGAGCGTCGGCAAGGCGGCGTAAGCGAGCAACGTGAGTGAGGGAAATTTTCTCGAATTTTTTATTTTTAATTTTATTTATTAAAATATTTAAAAAATAATTTTTGATTTGAAAAATTTACAAAACTAGTCGCCCATCGCCCTTTAAGAGGGCGATTTTAAAATCGCCTTCTCAGACGGCGTTTCTTCGACGTGACAGATGATCGTTGGCCATCGCCTAACGGCCGAGCACCGAAGAAGAGACATTTTACAGGCGTCCCCCTTGGCGTCCTCGGAAGGACGTTTTTCACCGTGCGAAAGGCTGCCGGTAGAAAAGTCACCCCGCACAGTAGAAAATAGCCCTCTGTAAGGGCGACAAGGGAGCCGCCCGCAAAAGCCACCCCTCGGCCCCTTTTGCGGGCGGCTCCCTATAGCCAAAAATCATCCTATAATAAAACGATTTTTTTACTATAGCAGGCTACCTACAAATTTTCGCCGCCCTCGATGACCGGTCGTTAGGCGAGGGCCAACGCCCATCTATCACATCGAAAAAGCATTCCGAGAGAACAATTTTTAAATATCACCCTTCCATAAAGCTATGGGCGTCTAGTTTTATAAATTTTTCAAAATAAAAATTATTTTTTAAATATTTTAATAAATAAAATTAAAAATAAAAATCAATTTTCTCGACGTGTCGAGGCGTGGGAGTTTTCCCCGGGAAAACGGCGTGGATCGGGCTGGGGTTTCCCCGTCTCGTGGGCTTCCAAATGCACAGGGAGTTTAGCCCGTGGATAGTTTTCACGCAGACCTCTCGCCCAGGGAATGGGCCGAGATCCCGGTCTGCCAAACGAGCCTTATTAGGAGCCTACTAGAGTTGTTAACAGGCATGAAGTTAATAGAACTTTTTGCATTTTTAATTTTATTTTTTAAAGATTTGTAAAAATAATTTTGGTTTGAAAATATTGCAAAACTAGTCGCCTATCACCCTCTAGGAGGGCGAGATTTAAAAATCACCCTCCCAGAGGGCGTTTTCTTTGATGTGACGGACGGCCGTTGGCCGTCGTCTGTCGTGCATATGTAATTTTGCATTTTGCCCCCTTCTCGCCTTTACAAAGGGTGTTTTTCACTGTTCTATAAACAGTATAGTGAACATACGATGAAATAGTGCGGTGAACGTGATGAACAATCAATGAACAGTGAAAAACACCCTTTGTAAAGGATGGTAAGGGACAAAATGCAAAATTTCACGCGTGCAGAGACGGCGGCCAACGGTCGTCCGCCACGTCGAAAAGCGTCCTCATATAGGGCAATTTTTAAATTTTGCCCTTCCAGAGGGAGAGAGGCGACTAGTTTTGCAATATTTTCAAACAAAGAATTATTTTTGCAAATATTTTAAAAAATAAAATTAAAAATGCTAAAATTCAAGTTAATAGCTAGGGATGAAAGCAGTGACGAGAAAATCCCTTACCGACCGTCACCGAATACCAAAAATCCCGACTGAATACCGTATCCGCGAGAAAAATGGAAAAAGGAAAAAAAGGGAATGGGAAAACGGAAAATGGGAACGGGAACGATTGTGGTGTTTCCCCGACCGTATTCACGGACCTCGTATTTATCCGGGAAAATTCCCGTGAAAAAAATCCCTTTTTGAGCTCATGTGCATAATAAAACATTCACTCTAGTCTATTCAACCTTGACAGCTCATGTGCATAATAAAACATTCACTCATACCATGAGATTATGTATTGTTGCAATTGTTGTATCTAGTTAACTCTTTGAAGGGATTATATGTGTGTCGATGTTCTTTTTTTTATCGATTTCCGATCGTAATTGACATGCTTCTGACCGTTCTCGATATCCCGTATTACCGAATTTGTTTTTCCGTCCGTCTTTCTCGTTTCCGTTTTTATTTCCACTAAAAAATACGAAAACGGCAATGATTAAGGTCTTTTCCCAACCGTCCCGACAGTTTTCATCCCTATTAATAGGTAAATAACTTCTATATAAGTAGCTAAATAATAGGCAGTAAACAGTAGGGCACCTTTGCGTCTATCCAATTATAAATATTTTATGTTTATTAGTATCGGATAAAATCAAGTTTTTGAAACTTTAAAACACTTAATTTAAAAATAGACAAAATTGTATGCACATAGATTTTCCTTGAAAGAAAATCATAGAAACATAATAAATTCATTAGATTAATTTATAACTTATTTTAGTATAAAATAGATGATTAAAGTTTGATGAGACCTTTTGCTCTCAACGTCTTTGATACGTATCGTCATTGACTTGCATTGACCTCTCCGAGTGTAAGTGGAGCTTTCAATTTTCAAGTTAAACAGCGACGTTGATAGCGTATTGACTAGCACTAGTGACGGACCGGCGAGAGGCGACGACTGACTGACCTAGTACGCGTATCGACCACTAGTAGTAGCTCCATCATTTAGATAGGAGTATATAAAAGGAACGGTAGTTGTCAGTACGCTTTGGGTGACGCGCTCACATCGACACAACACCCAAATTAAAGATGGAGAGAGTAGTAGCAGCACTAATCTCTTGTACAGCGGCCGCGACGCTGCTGCTGCCGCTTGCCGCGGCGGGGAGTGGCGGCGGTGGCTGCACGCGGAGCTGCGGCAACATCAGCGTGCCGTACCCGTTCGGCGTGGAGCCCGGCTGCTACTACCCCGGCTTCAACCTCACCTGCGACGACCAGTCGCACCGCCTCTTCCTCGGCGTCGGCGGCGGCACGTACCACCAGGTGCTCGAGATCTCCATCCCCAACGCCACGGTGCGCATCAACAGCACGCGCATCCCGTTCACCACGTCTACCGACAAGCAAGCGGCCGCCGTCATCAACGGAACGTGGGAGGTGAGAGGCCCGTACTACCTGTCGGATCGTCCTTCCAACATGGTCGCCCTGGTAGGCTGCCACGCCCGGGTCGACGTCCGGGGAGGAAGCAACAACACCCTGATCAGCTCCTGCACCGCCGTGTGCCCATCCCCCGGTCCTGGCACCACCTATATCGGAGCTAGCGACGGCGCCTGCTCGGGCGTTGGCTGCTGCCAGGCGAACATCGTTCTACGCTACTCTCGCTACAGCATCCAGATCCACGACTTGCAAGAGCAGGACGCGCTGTCCAGTAGTCCAATTAATGATGGTTCGGCGTACATAGTAGATCAGCCATTCAATTACACCGGTCTTATGCTTTTCGATAAAAATTTCCCTGAAGCGCTCCCAGCCATGCTAGGCTGGTTCATACCGGCCGGTGATAATTTGACATGCCCGATGCCGACGAACGAGTCTGCGTCGCGTGTGCCTGCGTCCGGCGGCGAGTGTCGCAGCGTGCACAGCTTTTGCCAAGTCTACGGTGACGCGGCTGATGATGTGGTGGGGTATCAGTGCCACTGCACTCCGGGTTACCAAGGAAATCCGTACGTAAAAGATGGATGCTACGGTATGTGTTTACCCTCCCCCTCTTTTCAATATATAACCGACAAATATTTTATATTCCCTCCATCTCACGTTGGTTATAGTTTATTTTTAGAGTAAATTTTCACCTAAACACATGTATTATATATATGGTCTAAATTCCACAAACCAATAAGGATTTTATGAAAACTTTAGAACCATATATAATATGTAAAGTTAAGTGTCAGATATACCAAAATTTATGACTATATAGATTGGACCATAATAGAAGTGATTTTATGAAAAATTTAGAACCATATATAATACCTAGAGTTGGTTGTTACACATCAAAATTTATGTGTTTTATGTGGTTTTGTATAACTTAGACCATAATAGAAGGGTTTTATAAAATTTACTTTTTTACTAACCAACGTCATAAACATAGAGAGTATAATTATTTCTTAAGGTGCATCTATTATGATGTGACATATTTCCAACTACAAAAACAATCAAATTTTTTCTAAATTAACCGCTTCTTTTGGATTAATAATACCTATCGTTTTGGACAAAGACATAGTTTAAAAATAACTATGACCGCTATTTTTATTATAACATATATTAAAATATCAAAATATATTATTTTATTAAAGTATTTTTAAGACCAATCTATGATCTCTATATCTCTAAAAATAAATATTTTAGATGTTATTTATAGTCAAAGCTTTTAAACTTTGACTATAGCCTTACCGAACCGACAAGTACTATCAATCCAGATTTCGGAGTATGAAACTTCTCTAGTGGGGAAGTTAGTATTCTCCTTGGAGATTCGTCCAGGGAGTGGGTGCATGGAAACGGGCGAGCCTCCACCCGATAAAATGTGGGAAGATGCAAGCAAGCTATTTTTTAAATAGGTTCGAGCCACTCGAAGGCGTAACACCCTACTCCTATGATCTTTGGTGGATGGTGATCGTGAAACCTATAGTGAGCTTTTGGAGGATGTTGTTTAAGTGAGAAAGGATGAATGCTCTTTCCCTTGAGGTGTGAGTTTGTTCTAACTCAGCTGGGATCTGACCCCCTTGTTTTAGTGGCCTTGGTCCTTCTTTTATAGTCATAAGGGGATACCATAGTGGTTGGTCTCTTAGAAATGGGCCCCAATGCAAGGGTTAGTGTGGTTGGTCTTGTTGGACAACAGCTTGCGAGGCCCACTGTTGGCCTTGAACTTGTGTGCCAGTCATGTTGGAGCGACATGGAGCGACTTCTCTCCGTCCTGTTGCTTCTTCCTTCGACGAGTGGCTTGGAGTAGGAGACATGGACCATGCTGTCTGACAACCCACATTCTATCTTGTCACTTGTCGCCTGGATCAAAGTTGGGTTGATATACGTCACCTCCCGTTGAATGCGAAGCTTACATGTTGATGAACACAACAAGATGACACGTCTCGTCGCAGATAGTAGTTGTGCCCTAAACGCAGCCCATAGGGGGCCGCGCTTGAGGACATACGGCGAATGTGCCCCGAGCACGATCCACTGGGAGCCATGCCTAGGGAAAGATGGTAGATGTGGCTCGGGCATAGCCCACAGGGGTCCGCACCTCAGGAACAAATTGTTGACGCCAAATCCATCCCAAAAATGTGTTGATGCCAAATCCGTACCGCCGCTGGTGTGCCAAAAAATGTGTTGACGTCGAATCACACGCTGGCCTGGGAGATCTACTTAGCTCCAGTGCAGGTCCTAAAATCACTGAAGCACGGGCGTGTCAGTCAGTTTGATCCTGCCACTGACAAAACATGCAAGACAGCGGAACATAGAGCATATCGGTCGATAGGCCGATAATCGAGACAGCCGATCTGTTGACAGCCAATCGGCTGATAAGTCGATAGCGTGATTCTAGCCGATGCAGTTAGGGTTTTGAATCCGTCAGCAATGTGCTGGGTAAACATCTATATAAAGCGATCGGTTGACAATACCACGATAATATAGCAATACAATATATCATAAACCAATCACATGATGTCATAGATATTGATCTGAATATCAAAGCACACATCGGCTGGAGGTCCGATGGCATAAAATCCAACAGATAAGCAATGATCGATAAATACTCTATTGTCATCGGCTAAAAACCAATTCATACGCAATCCTTACAAACCGATGCAACGTCCAGATAACTCGTCGGCTGAAACCCCGATGAAACCCTTATTGGCAGCCAATAGGCAGGCTAGAGATTACGGTTCTAATCACGACTTAGTAGGTCAAACTGAATTGATGCAGCACTAAGTATGAAAAGAAACACAACATCTAGACAATCAAGCCCTTGACTGATTTTCAAGGTGGTAGATGCCTAACCTAATCTAATCTAATATAATGATTTAACCAGTATCGGCAGAAACCCTAAAGCGAGAGACAGCCAATAGAGCTAAATTGAGATACTAGGACTAGATTAACAGAGACATATGATAAGACCAGCTAACCCTCCGGTGAAATATTAGCATGAATCTATCGGCTTAACAAGACTTAGATTATCGATAACAATCTAGTAGGTCGGACCTAACCGATGCAGCACAAGATTGTATATGATAATCTAATACTCAAGGAGCTGATAGATCTGTCTAATGTGATGGATATAACAAATCTACCTAAAGCAACATTACATTTACAAAAACATCGACTTGATCAGAATATCGGACCTAACCGAGAAAGTCCTAACTAAGCCGATGTATCTATGAACGGTAATGAAACTAAAGATAGATATGATATACCTGGGCCGGCGGGACCTTGGACTTACCCCTTCGCCGAAGATCGAAGCCGATGCAGCCCCGTGTTGGGTGCCAAGTTTCGCCCGATGATGAACAAAGTAGCCAAAAGTAAAAAGGTGGCAATGTGCCGAGTTGTATTGATTGTGAGGATTGATTTAAATGGACCCCGGGCTTACATATTTATACCCGTAGGCTTGACACAGATTCTAACAGATTATGATTCAAACTTTCCTAAAGATAAAAGGAAACAAACTAAATCCTTACCGTATACTAACACACTTTCCTAAAAGATAAAACAAAAAGCTAACAAACTCTTCCTAATTATTAGGTACAATTGCCTTCTTCGGACTCTATCCATGTATGGCAATCCTCATGAAGCACGTTAATCTGATCTGATAATGATTCCAATGTTATCTTAACAGAATCGGCTATATCGGCTTACCCTGTCCGATTCAGTATCAGCCGATATGATCCTTGAGCGGATAGGGCCTCCGGGGCTTACCAAATTCTAGCGTTAACACATGCCCCCCAGTTTTGGAGTATGAGAAGTCATGCTTTAAAATTATCCTTGCCTTGATCGCCCCAAAATTGGTTCTTTTCTTCTTCTTGACATCGGCTCTCGTAAGTCGATACCTTCTGTATTAGATGAGCCAGGCTATCAAACTCATGGAAGAAAAATATGTCTTTAATAGACGCTGACAACCCTTGGAATGCAAGATCTGCTAGCTGCTAATCACTTAGGCTCAAACTATAACATCGGCTGTGGACATTACGAAACCTTTGGATATATTCCTTAGCCGATTTCCCTTCTTGTTGTTTAACTGATAATAAATCTGCAAGCTTCAACTCATCAATCCCAGCAAAGAAGTATAGGTGAAATTGCTTCTCAAGATCGGCCCAACCTCTGATAGAGTTTGGTGGCAGTGATGAAAACCATCAATCCCAGCAAAGAAGTATAGGTGAAATTGCTTCTCAAGATCGGCCCAACCTCTGATAGAGTTTGGTGGCAGTGATGAAAACCATGTGAAGGCCGATTCAGTCAAAAACAATGGAAAAAATCTAACTTTCAGAGCTTTTTCAGCCAATGCCTCTCCATATTGAGGTAAAAATCGGCTAACATGTTCCATTGTAGATACACCATCTTGCCCTAAAAACTTGGAGAAGTCTGGAACCTTGTATCGGCTTGGAAGGGATACTTTGTCAAACCATTCAGGATATGGCAACTGATACACAGGGATTTGATCCTTGGGTTCAAATCCAAATTGCTCATCCATTATGTTTGCAATTATATCGGCCCAATCTTCTTCAAACTGATACCTTTGAGTTTTCCCTGGCTGATATTGTTGCTGTGGCCCTTCATGCTTATACTGATCAACTTGCCTCCCGAGCCAATATTGCTGTTGTCGATGACGTTGAAATCGCATAGCAATTACCTTGGGAACTATCTCCTCAATCAACCACGTAATGTACTTGTCAAAACTCCAAATTGATCGAACACAACACGATGAATAGTTTTATCAACCATCTCTTGAAGTGTCTTGTCGTCCATCAGCTCGATAGATTGTTTCCTGTCTTCATCCATCAGCTTGAGAGATTGTTCTTCCTCGGCCTTGACTTCTTCATCAGACATCTTTTGACAATTGTGGGTTCCACGAGCCGTATAAAACAATCTGTTGTCAAAAACATGGTCCCACCAGTGTGGAACACAAAGAACAGCCGATTGTCCCACTGGGCGTGCCAAAAATGTGTTGACGCCAAATCCGTACCGTCGCTGGTGTGCCAAAAGATGTGTTGACGTCGAATCACACGCTGGTCTGGAAGATCTGTTTAGCTCCAGTGCAGGTCCTAAAATCACTAAAGCACGGGCGTGCCAGTCAGTTTGATCCTGCCATTGACAAAACATGCAAGACAGCGGAACATAAAGCATATCGGCCGATAGGCCGATAATCGAGACAACCGATCTGTTGACAGCCAATCGGCTGATAAGACGATAGCGTGATTCCAGCCGATGCAGTTAAGGTTTTGAATCCGTCAGCAATGTGCTGGGTAAACATCTGTATAAAGCGATCGGTTGACAATACCATGATAATATAGCAATACAATATATCATAAACCAATCACATGATGTCATAGATATTGATCTGAATATCAAAGCACACATCAGCTGGAGGTCCGATGGCATAAAATCCAACAGATAAGCAATGATCGATAAATACTCTGTTGTCATCGGCTAAAAACCAATTCATACGCAATCATTACAAACCGATGCAACGTCCAAATAAATCATCGGCTGAAACCCCGATGAAACCCTTATTGGCAGCCAACAGGCAAGCTAGAGATTACGGTTCTAATCACGACTTAGTAGGTCAAACTGAATTGATGCAACACTAAGTATGAAAAAACACAACATCTAGACAATCAAGCCCTTAACTGATTTTCAGGGTGGTAGATGCCTAAGCTAATCAAATCTAATATAACGATTTAACCGGTATCGGCAAAAACCCTAAAGCGAGAGACAGCCGATGGAGCTAAATTGAGATACTAGGACTAGATTAACAGAGACATATGATAAGACCGGCTAACCCTCCGGTGAAACATTAGCATGAACCTATTGGCTTAACAAGACTTAGATTATCGATAACAATCTAGTAGGTCGGACCTAACTGATGCAGCACGAGATTGTATATGATAATCTAATACTCAAGGAGCCGATAGATCTGTCTAATGTGATGGATACAAAAAATCTACCTAAAGCAACATTACGTTTACACAAACATCGACTTGATCAGAATATCGAACCTAACCGAGAAAGTCCTAACTAAGTCGATGTATCTATGATCGGTAATGAAACTAAAGATAGATACGATATACCTGAGCCGGCGAGACCTTGGACTTACCCCTTCGCCGGAGATCGAAGCCGATGCAGCCCCGCGTTGGGTGCCAAGTTTCGCCGGATGATGAACAAAGTAGCCAAAAGTAAAAAGGTGATGATGCACCGAGTTGTATTGATCGTGAGGATTGATTTACATGGACCCCGGGCTTACATATTTATACCCGCGGGCTTGACATAGATCCTAACAGATTATGATTCAAACTTTTCTAAAGATAAAAGAAAACAAACTGAATCCTTATCAGATACTAACACACTTTCTTAAAGATAAAACAGAAAGCTAACAAACCCTTCCTAATTATTAGGTACAATTGCCTTTTTCGGACTCTATCCATATATGGCAATTCTCATGAAGCACATTAATCTGATCCTATAATGATTTCAATGTTATCTTACCGGAAAGGTTATATCGGCTTACCCTGTCCGATTCGATATCACCCGATATGATCCTTGAGCCGATAGGGTCTCTGGGGCTTATCAAATTCTGGCGTTAACACAAATATGATAGATGTGCCCCTAACATAGACTATGGGGCCATGCCTTTGGGGCTGATATGGTAGATGTGCCCTAGGCACAACTCGTAGGGGGCCATGCCTTGGGGGTTGGATGAGAATGTGTCTGAGCACAGCCAACGGGGGTCGTGCTCCGAAGGTTGAGTGTAAATGAGCCCCGATCACAACCCCCGAGCATCCCTCTTTAGTCATATCTCAATGTAGCAATGTGATGGGAATCTCGGTTCCCATTTCTCCGACGGAGTACAATATTTAGCACAAATACAACTCAAATTAGTGATATTTCTTCAGAAGTCTGAATGACTACATGCTTTGAAATATGTGATATTGATACATTTAAAATTTATGAAAATTCATATGAATGTGTTCTAAACTAGTTTAACATTATTATGGTGTCAACATCTATAAAAAATTACACCAAAGCATGGGTGATTACGGTGTATGTAAAGCTACTGTCTGTAATACGATGTAATTATAGTAATTATAGTATAATTACGGGGTATTTTTCTCAAAACAATCCATAAAAAAGAATAAAAAGTGGGCTAGTACTTAAAATAGAATACTGACATGCAGCAGGACAGGTACATGCACTCCATTTGTTCAATAGAAAAATGGATGCACATGCTACTAAATGAAAATGTTTCAATACTCCCACTATCCATAAATGTACGTAAACATTGCAAGTGTTTTAAAAATTTTCATAAATATAAGTATTCCTTGGTACTACTTGCCTCATAAATCACTTTATATTTATTTTTTCCTCATCTTATCCCCAGTCATCCTCCTACTCCTATTATCTCTCATTCAATGAGAGGGATAAAAGGCTTTTCTCTTCAATCTTACTCTTCCAGACAACCTAAACATACTTATATTTGTATATTTGTGTGGTAATAAAGAGGAAGTACATTTATTGTCTGGTTGCACAGTGCTATACGCAAAAGCTCTTCTGAAGAAAATTATTACCATCGTTCCACAATATAAATATTTTGAGGTTTTAGCAAAATTAAGGTTTAGTAGAAAAGACTATGATACATTTTAACAAGAGGTACGTACGGTTAGACCAAAGGGTGGTTGGGGCCTAGGAGGTAATATAGGGAAAATAAAATGAGAGATGTTTGACGGGATAAGTAGTAAAGCGTAGTAGTCGAGACATACTTAATTTTTTTCTTATTTCAAATGTTAGAGTTACTTATTTTAAAAAAGAGTGGTACTCACCGTGGCATGAATCTCAACAAATACTGGTCGCGGTTAGGAGATCAACTGTGATTGACAAGCTTATTTGTTTAACAACACAATTTAGAAATGCTTAGAACTCTACACTTTACCGAAGTTCGATTACAAAAGATCTACTAATACAATGTTCAGCATATAAAATATAATAATATAGAAAATATTGTTGATCAAATTAGGTTAGATTATGAGAAACAACATTGTTGGTTATTAAAAAATGGAGGCAGTATAAGAAGTAGCTCATT
The DNA here is from genome assembly GCA_019925245.2 of Oryza australiensis. Taxonomy (NCBI): domain Eukaryota; kingdom Viridiplantae; phylum Streptophyta; class Magnoliopsida; order Poales; family Poaceae; genus Oryza; species Oryza australiensis. The sequence continues at coordinate 5,539,963 of JAIFGZ020000436.1, forward strand.
ATCGATATTGTTTTAGGATAAAGAGCATGTTAAGTAGGAGTAAAAGCCATGATCAACATACTGGATTCAAAATGCAATGCGGACTCGTGTGCTTCCTGAGGTTTTTTCCTATTAGCCCAAAGGGTTTTCTTATTTTTTTTAAATTTATCTTATGTAAAATCTTGTAAAACCCTGTAAATATTTTATTAATTTTAATATAGTGTAATATGAGCCTTTCCAGCTATTTCACGTAAAATAAACAAGCTCTATAATATATCGTCAACTCAATAAAAGTATGTTGGAGTTGATTTTTAACGTGAACAGCTTAGAAGAATACTGAACCAAACTGGGGGTTTAACAGAAAAAACTGAACCAAGCATCTAGTTTGAATGAAAGACATGCACATGTACGAAGCCGGTTAAACCGGTAAAATGAACTAGAGAAATACACTAGTAACTGTTTTTGATCAGTTTCTACTTATATACTTAACCAATTTCGTTTTGCTTGTCTAGATATCGATGAATGCAAATCTCCGCACATTTACCAGTGTTATGGTGACTGCAACAACACGCCAGGAGGGTATGATTGCAATTGCCCTCGTGGATTCAAGGGCAACGCTTCAATACCGAATGGATGCCAAGGTACGTATACCAACATTGACAACATTGTTATTAACCTACACCTGCAAGAACTAGTAACAAGTAGAAACAGTAGCTTTTCAGTTCATACGATCGCTCACTCTCGTTAATTTTAGTTATTTTTTTACAAAATGGATTAAACCCAACCTCTACGTCTAAACTGGATGCACACGGCTATGAATTTCAGTTAATAGCATAGCTAGCGATCGTCCCGTAATTTCCAACACTTGGCGAGATCCTTAATTCTACTGCATTTATATTGCTGCTTATTATTATGTATTATACTAATTTGATGTCTTGGCATATTTATTTTCTAGACATCAATGAGTGCGCACACCTAGAAGCTTATTCATGTTATGGAGTATGCGAAAATATGCATGGAACTTTTCACTGCCACTGCCATGATGGAACCCACGGGGACCCCTATACAAAAGGAGGGTGTATCGAAAATCATTCATCTAAAGGTGATAAGCCCCACAAAGTATGCATGTGTCTAGTTTATATATACAATTAAAGATGGCATACCTCTCTTTCAAAATGCTAACTGCATCATGGTACGATCTACAAAACTAGCCAAATTTTTCACTCAATTGCATTAATTGGGCCATATGAAATATAGAATCATTAATTTTTGACATTTAACACTTCATTTATTTCTATAAAAATATATTATATTTATTATCAAGAAAAATAATTATTTTTATTTATCCTTACTGTGGTAATTTATTTTTAGACCTCAAGAGTGAAGTAATGTTTTAGCATGACTTTTTTAGTCTTTTCTTCATAGTATAATTAAAAGATTTTGCAAAGGAGGTGTACCACCCAAGCATACACCTATTTTGTTCATAAATTGTGCTGATGTCACTTTTTTCTACATATATTAAGACTTGCCTCTCTTCAAATTCACGAAAATTTGTCTTTCCATGTAACGCTTTGTTTTCAGGCTTAATGATAGGTCTAATAGTCAGTGGTGGCTCACTACTTCTACTTCTGGGGTTCGCTGGTCCTTTCATAGTAAGCAAAGTCAAGCGACAAAGGATGAAAAAAATGAGAGATAAATTCTTTACACAAAACCATGGGTTGCTATTGCAACAGTTAATATCACGAAAGACAGACTTTGCTGAAAGAATGATCATTACCTTAGAGGAGCTAGAGAAGGCCACAAACAATTTTGACAAAACTCGAGAGGTTGGAGATGGAGGGCATGGGGTTGTGTACAAAGGGATTATAGACCTACATGTAGTGGCCATCAAGAAATCAAAGATTGTTGTACAAAGAGAAATAGATGAATTCATAAATGAAGTTGCAATTCTTTCACAAGTGAACCATAGAAATGTGGTGAAGCTCCTAGGATGTTGCCTTGAGACGGAAGTTCCATTATTAGTTTATGAGTTCATTTCAAATGGAACCCTTTATCATCATCTTCATGTAGACGGACCAATATCATTATCGTGGGGCGATAGACTAAGGATCACCATTGAAGTTGCTAGAGCTCTATTATATCTACATTCAGAAGCATCAATGCCAATATTTCATAGAGATATTAAGTCATCTAACATACTTATTGATGATAGCCTAACCGCTAAGGTGTCGGACTTTGGAGCTTCAAGATACATTTCAATTAATCAAACAGGAATAACTACTGCAGTTCAAGGAACAGTTGGCTACTTGGATCCCATGTACTACTACACAGGACGACTTACAAGCAAAAGCGATGTTTTTAGTTTTGGCTTTCTTTTAATGGAGTTGCTTACTCGGAAGAAACCTGTTGGTGATACATTTGACAATGGTCACAATCTTGTTTCACAATTTATTTTAGTATTTTCAAAAGGTAACCTTTATGATATAATAGATCCTCAAGTCAATGAAGAGGAAGATGGAGAAGCCCTAGAAGTAGCCACACTAGCTATAGCATGTACAAAATTTAAAGGAGAAGACCGGCCTACAATGAGGGAAGTAGAGATGGCATTGGAAAACATAGCTTCAAAGAAGGGCCTCTTTCATAATACGGCATCAAAGAGACCCGATGAAAATCAAAATTTAACTCTCTACATGTCATTTGAAGGAGTTACCAAGGAAGCAATAACAGAAAGCACTACAGAAGAGGAAATATTATTGTCATCAAGGTTTACGCGCTGATCTTTATCTGGCTTGTATGGGAATATTTACAACGTAGATTGAGCCTGTTTTATATATATTCTGAATAAATCATGAAGTACTTTGTTCTAAGACCATCATTTGGATTAGGAATGGTTAAGATATGGGTCGAACCTAAACCATTTTTACTGAATTCATTGATCCATGGTTTAATAGGATAAATCCATCATAAGTCTATTATATTAATAGGTTATTCATGGATACCCAAATAGATCAGCTACATTACTATTAGACAAAAAAGACTCATATTATATATGTGTAAAACTTGAACTCAAAATTTTTAAACTCGCGTTCACATTATAAAAATTTATCAGATTCAGTTGAATTTTGTAGGAATGATTCATTGTACAGAAAAGCAATTTTGTACAAATTTCGAGCTATTTATATATGCGGGGCTCATGATGCATTACTAAGACCAAAAATTCTAGTTAAATGTGTGTAAAACTCGGACCCATAATTTTTAAAATCGCGTTCATATTATAAAAACTTATGAGATTCAGTTGAATTTTGTAGGAATGATTTATTGTACAGAGAAGCAACTTTGTACAATTTTGAGCTATTTATATATATGGGGCCCACAATGCATTACTAAGACCAAAAATTTTAGATAAATGTGTATAAAACTTGGACCCAAATTTTTAAACTCGTGTTCATACTATGAAAATTTGTTAAATTCGGTTAAACTTTTTAGGAACAATTTATTATATAGAAAAACAATTTTGTATAAATTTGAAGATATTTATATATATGAAGTCATTTTGGGTAGAACTTTTAAACCTCGGTTCTAATGGTTTACTCGTTTAATCTGTTTGATCCATTTGTATTTTTAAGCCTAAAGATTTATTAAAACAAATTTATAAATAGGTTTAATGGATAAACGAATCGATCCTAACCATGCTCATCTCTACATTTGAAATAGAATGTGCGTGAGAGGTACTTTAATTTTGTTTTAGTTCGTGTGTACTAAAAGTACATGATTAATCTTACTGTAATGTACTAAAATTGCGGAGTGACGTTGGGTTCTTATATTCTTGCAAAAATATATATTGGTACCTGCTGTAGCACGCCCCGCTAGGATTTAACTTTTTTCCACTCTTTATCATATCAGTTTCATCCCTCTCACAAGAATCTCTCTCACGCAAAGTGGCAAATCTAGTGCTACTCAACTCTCTACTAGTGGCAAAACGTTAATTATTCCCTGTAGCATCCAGAAAATTTTGAATTTAAAACACAGAAATAAAAATGTAGAATACTCAAAATTCTTTTTCGAAATTCCCTCATGCTGGTATTTATTGGATTTTTTTATATGCCATGCCAAAATTCCAAATAAATCAATTTAAAGAATAATCTAAAAAAGAATTAAATTCAAATTCTAAACCTAACCGTGGGTTTCAAATAGTATTTATTAAAGAACCCTCTTTATGTATTAATATTCTTTAAAGATTTATTTTACAAATAAAAGGAAAATATTGTTATCGATTAATTCCTTAAGAAGTTGTCTTTGCAAATAAAAGAAAATATTAAGTATTTTCTAAAAATGTTTTTTAATCTTATTTCTTTAAGTAATTTGATTCGCAAAATGTTTTTGGCATTTTTAATTTTAATTTTTTAAAGATTTACAAAACTAATTTCCGAATTTTGAAATTTACAAAACTAGTCTCTTCCCGCCCTCTCGGAGGGCGTCATTGGATAAAACGCCCTCCCGAGGGCGTTTTATTCGACGTAGCGTGACGGCCGTTGGGTGTCGCCGCCGCGCGGTGAATTTTTGCGCGGCCCTTCCCGCCCTTGGTAAGGGCAGTTTTTCACTGTGCATGAGGGGCCGCCTGCAAAAAGGACGGCCGCCCTGGCAATTTTGCAGGCGGCCCCCTTCCCGCCCTTACCAAGGGCGTTTTTTCGCTGTTTTGCAGGCGGCCCCCTTCCCGCCCTTCCAGAGAGCGTTTTTTGCCTTTCCCGCCCTCTGGAAGGGCGTTTTTATCCTAAACCCTAATCGACCAAAACCACATCGACCGACCCTCTCTTGTATTGTTTGAAAGGTAAAATGTTATCGTTGTATTTTTCGCAAATGTAACCGATCCATTTGATTTGTCGTACTGTTGCAAATGTAACCGTCCATTTGATTTATCGTATTGTTTGAAATGTAAATGTTATCGTCGTATTGTTGCAAATGTAAATATGTTGTGTAATGAACATTTGTTTTATCATCGTATTGTTGCAAATGTAAATATTGTTGCAAGTGTAAATGTTCGAGGTATCGTACATATGTTGTTTGCATTACCTGTGAACATATTGTTTTAACCAAGTTAACTTAGTAGCAATGGTTAAGCAGTTGTTTGTCACACTGTTACATAACCCATTAGGTATGGATGATACAATACAACTAACTCATCCCCGACGAGTCAAGGCTTGGCTACGTACGGAACCGTTCAAGGGCGATAAGCTTGTCATCAATTTTCTCTTTCCTTCTCGGCGTTGTACTCCTTTTGAGTTTCACATTCACTTACTTTTAGGTCGTTATATTGGGGAATGACATTGTCGATCCACCTAGTGAATCCACACCTCCTTTGAATGCCCTAGTAAAGAAACACATGTAATCAGTTAGAGAGCCACTAGAGCGAAGAAGTTTGTAGAATTGATAAAATGAAAAACGTACAACGAAGTCGTTGTCTAAGTTGGGGCAAATAAAATATCTCCGACCATATGTTCGTGGTTCAAAGGAGGTAGCCATCTTGCAACGATCCCTACAACCGCACATGGGACGCTCCGACCATTTAGGGAAACCCAGTGGGTTGTTCCTCCAAGCTAAGCTTGCGATTTCGACGCGACGTTCATACTCCATCCAAGCCTGAATGAATTATTCAGTCGACTCAGGTTGTGTTACCGTCTGACCGATTGAAGCAGGTTTAACCGTATCGATCCACTCTTCATATGGACACTGACGTACATCCTCCTGGTTGCACATTTTTGATGTTTGAGGTTAGAAAGTCGAACAAGCGAATAGGTTAAAGAAAGAAAAATTATACTCACGACAAAATCGTCATCCGCAATCTCGGGACACACGAAGCATCTTTGTCCTCTAGTTGCTTGTCTTATGGATCTTACCACCTGGCAACGTAGACCACAGTGGCATTCTGGACGTTCCCGCCATGTGGGTAGTGCCAGCTGATCCATAGGCCAGTCCAAAGCTTCAACACGAACTCGACGTTGGTACTAAGCCTTCCGTCGAAGGTAGTCTGACCTTGTTTCGCTAAGTGGGTAGTAACGTGTTCCGTCGATTCGTGGGTTCTCCGTATCTATCCACTCAACGAAGTTGCACACCCGACGATATGCCTGCATGAGGTGTTAACACGATGTACAATCGAGTAAGCGTTTTCTGCGTGAAGATTTTATAGATGAAAGCATTGCAGTTAAGCCATACCTGATCAATGTTGGCACATTGGAAAAATCGTCTCCCCCTAGTTTCAGTGAGGAGGGACGACGTAAGTATGCAGCCATCTCCACAATGGCATAACGGACGGTCACACCATGGTGGAATAAAACCGCTCAAAGGATGGAGTCGCCAGTGGAGACGTTCAAGGAATGGATGATATGAAGATCTCATTGCACGAGTAAATGTAGAAAAGAGAATGCAGATTTGAAGAGCTCGTATTCGGATCTAGGCAATATATAGTGCAGGGAGGTAAAGGTTCACATCTATGTATCGTTTATGTCTGTCACGGGGCAAGAGCTGCACGAGACGTATCATGTAGGATCGTCACGGGGCAAAAGTTGATAGCGACGTATCGTGCAGGACTATCACGGGCAAAAGCTGATAGCGACGTCTCGTGCAGGTCTAACACCGCCAAAAGTTTTTTTGTCGTTAGTAAGAGTATCATGCAGCGAACGATACGGAAGGATCTCGTGACATGTGAGTGCGACGAACAGACATAGATATATACAAACATCAAACACAAAATAAATAATTACAATTTGTACAAACCGTGCACACGAAGCTACGGCGAGGCCTCTTACCCCTATCCCTCCTAGCCCGTGCTCGACGTGCCCCCGAGAGTACGTCGGCGTCCGGGGACACGGCACGACTAGCACGGCACGACTAGCCTGTGGCGGGTCCTGGCTCTGTGGTAGAGGTGCTCCACTAAGCTGAGAGGCGGCGAGAACGTCCCGATCTGGGTCCTCCAGGTCGTCAAAGTCGTCGCCCGTACCTGACGCCCCCTCATCGCCTCCCCCGGACCCGCCCGCCTGCAACGATGAAGCCCCCGAGCGGAAAATCCCTGCCGAGTAGAATCCTCCTGTATATAAGCAATGTGAAGCATCAGTGACTTAAACTAATAAGTGTTAACTAATCGTCGGACGACGCTTGCTCACCTCCCGACTGAGTGAGGGGACGAGGAACGGAGGATCCACTCGCTCCAGCAAAGCTCGCAGTGCTGGGCCGAGTCGCGAAAGGCCGAGGCATCGACGATCCACTCGCGCCTGCCGTATCCCCTCTCAGTAGCGTCGGACCTATGCAACATTGGGTTTGTTAGATCACGTTGTAGGGTTGACACAATGACAATGAGTGGAACTAACCTGTGGAAGCACCAGCGCCGTGTGGTGACCATCTTGGTACCGGACCGCGTGGACGTGGACCTGCAGCACCCTACGGAGGAACCGCGTCGAGGGCTGAACAACAAGAGAAGATCCGCAAGATCGAACGTGTCGTCGTCTGCATCCGCTGGAAGGTCATCCTCTGTTCCACGTCGTTCAGGTGAATGCCTGCGTCCAGCCTCAGCATCACCGAGTCGATTTCGGCATTCAATGCCCGTGCGGCGTCGGCCTACAAAAATCGAAACAAATTACGTTCTTCGCTCAAATTAAAAAGCATCACGACATACAAAGGCTTTAAGGCCGAGAAATCATGACGTACCTCAACGAAGTAGTCCTGGTCTCGGTGCCTGGGGTAGGTGTCCGTGACCGCTGCTTGGTGCTGCTGCTGCGCGGCCGGTGTGAAGGTCACGCGCGGATGCGTCCGCGGTAGGTACCACCGAAGGTAGGCAGTGTAGTTCTCATCGGAGTGGCCGTAGATCTCGCCGATCACCTCCTCGGTGGCTATCAGCCAGTCCGCCACGTATTGTTGCATACGTGGTTCCCAGAGGGAGCCTCCCTACTGTACCCGTCGAGACAACCTGCGTACACAGCAAAGGTCAACTATAGTTCCATTTCATTCGACACAATAGTAGTAAAGTTGAAATAGAAATACTCACTGGTGGTCCTAGTGGGGAACGGCAACCGGTACGTCTACCGGGAATCCCTGCCGCAGTCCGAACTGCCTCATCACTTGGCCTGGGCAGTGAGGCTCGATGGTGATGTCGTACACCATCAGGATCAACGTCATCCAGTAGGCCGAGTCGCCCGTGCACAACGTCGAGAGGCCTAAAGGCGCTCGAGCTGCAACCGCCTGCTGCGTGTATGGCTCCCAGACAACGTCGTAAGGCTGGTAACGGTCCAACTCGAACACGAAGTCCGGGTAGCTTCGTCTCACCTGAGCGTGGGTGTAACGATGCTGCGAAAATAAAATAATCAAGTGGTTACAAGTTTTGTTCAACACAATTTGAATATTTGACAGAAATAAGAATTTGTACTTACGTTGCGTCGAAACCAGTACGAGCCCATCGTAGGCCCGTCGGCTGGGTTCTCGAACGCGGGTGCTGCGTCGTAAGGAGAGGTGTCGACGATCGGTCGGCCGATCGCGAACCGCTCCACAGCCCAAAGCTGTAACAGAAGGGGGCAGCCTGTGAAGATCGCTCCCGGATCCGTCTTCGTGCACGCGTCGCACAGCCCACGGTAGGTGGCTGCGAGGACCGCTGAACCCCAACTCCACTGAGGCACGAAGCCTATCTCCGCGTCCGCTATCGACCGGGCGTAGTGGATCAGCCCCCTCTCTACAGTGTTCACCGACGTGTTGGTGAACATCACCCAGCCGAACAACCAAAGAAGGTACGCCTCTAACGAGCATCGCAAGGAGTACTCGTCGACGTCGGGGTGGAGCTTGTCGGCCTACAAAGGAGAAAACCATGTTAACAATCATAAGATGTAATGAAAAATAACGAAGTCTTCAAGTTAACTTACTATGAACTGCATAATCCAAGTCTTCGTAGGCCCAGTGGTCGCGTAAGGGTAGATCGCCTGAACAGCTGGGAGCCCCGGTAGCCTCATCACCTGAGCAAATCGTGCAGTGATGTCCTCCCTCCATCCACCAATAGCATCCACAGGCCCGACAGCCTCTCCGGCTAGTGGTAGCCCTAGCAGGTACGAGACGTCCTGCAGCGTCGGTGCCATCTCCCCACAAGGAAGATGGAAGGTGTGCGTCTCAGGACGCCACCGATCCACCAAAGCAGCTATCAGGGACCGGTCCGCATCCCACCATCTCGCCCGGTCGTGCTCGTCGGCACGCGCCTCAAATGTCTGCAAAGAGCGATCAGGCCAGACTCACGTAACCTGCATATCATACACATAGTGTAATATTAGTGTCAAGCATAATATTCTTGCAATAAATGAAAAGAGTATGATCGTACCACTGGACGTGTCGCGGATCGACACGCAACAACTCGCGCGACGGCCGTGGACGAAAGGTGGTCAGCTGAGCACCCTGCACTGCCGACAAGTACGACCTGTGCACCCTGTCGACCTGTCTGCTGAAAAGCGCTGGTGTATCGTCCGTCATACCTGCATGAATACATGAATAGATTAATAAGCAATTTATAAGAAAAAAACAAAATAACATGAATACATGACATAAATGGTCCATTATATCTCAACATTACAAAAAAGTGCACGTCTTAATTCAAACTACCAAACACAACATATAAGTATCACAACAACAATAAAATAGTTTACGTCTCACAATGATAAATATTACACGCACGACAGATGGCAACAACATGACAAATATTACAAAAATTGGATCACCACTAGATTGAAAGGAGCAAACGAAATAATCAAGCCATTGCATCGCCAGCGGACGACGTAGTCGCTGCACGAGCACGTCTAGGACATGGTCTCCTCGTTGTTGTTCCTTCTCCAGATGGACGTCTGCCATCGGAGGGCTGTCCGGAAAGCCCTCCACCTGCGACGGATGAAGTTTCTGAATTCTTCAGACATTTTTTGTATGTATGTCCGCGCTCATCGCATTTGCTGCAACGTAGGGTCCTTCCCCCGGCCTCCGACTCGTCCATGTCGTTTCTGATGCGTCTCGACTGACGACGTCCCTTTTTCATCCTTAACTTCGACGGATCTGGAATGTAGAACACTTGTGGCCGCAGTGTTGTGTACGATCCAGATATCCCAAAACCATATATCTCCTCCTTCCACGTATGAAAAATTGATTTTTTTCCTATAGTACGGTGACAAATAGATATCTGGTACTATGTCGCAGTCCCCAGCTGCGGCAAGGACGTGTGAGCAAGGCAGATGTCTAAGCTTCGGCTTCATACAGCTGCAGCTACAACCACCATCTGCATGAAGCACACATTCCTGCACAGCTTGAACACGATTGATGCCGCGCCTTCTCCTATCGACACACATGATCTCGTACCTATGAACTTGGGTTCCTTGGCGGATTACTCTCTGCTTCATAGCCTTTAGAATTTTGTCTTGCATATATTTCGTCACCACGTTGCCAAATACAATGTTGTTATCAACCATTAAACGGGATATTTTCTTAAATCTATCCCTAAAATATGCCTGAGTGCCATGAAGGATAAATTCCACAATACCCACCAATGGAAGCCCCCTAACTCCTCGCATCACCCAGTTGTACACCTCGGCCAGGTTCGTTGTCATTATACCATATCGAGCTCCGTCAGTGTCATACAACAGAGACCACTTTTCTTTCGGTTCATTCTCTATCCAAGGGGAGAAATTACGTATTGATGGTGCAGACCTCCTTCTCATTGTTGGCGGGTCATTATGCAATGGACCAAGAGGTACCGCAGCTCGTCAATCGTGGCAAACGAGATTGCTCGTCGATTTGCTTCGTTGTCGCCTCATCCAACCTTCTCCACATCTCATTGAATTTTTTCTCTTGATTTTGACCACATAGCCTCTTGAATAGATCCATCAGGTGCTTGTTCTTGAATTGTTTGTAGAAATTGGCTCCCATATGCCGCATGCACCACCTACTCCGAACATCATGCCACCTAGCTGGAAGTCCCTCTCCGGCCAACCATTTCGAAGATAGTCGATTGCCCTCGGCATGCCGGCATGACGATCATGTATGAGACAAACATTGGGCCTCATACGAACGACTTGGCATCGAACTCTCTCCAAGAACCAATACCAGCTTTCGGTGTTCTCACTCTCGACAAATGCAAACGCCATAGGTAACTCCTGGTTGTTCCCATCCGCTCCAATCGCCGTCAGTATCTGACCTCTGTATTTGCCTGTCAGAAAGGTTCCATCTATGCACAGCATAGGGCGACAGTGCACAAATGCGTTGATGCAAGCACCAATCGAGAAAAAGGCTCTTTGCAGCACGCTCTTGCTCGAATCAGTAGATGATGGAAATGTCTGAATGTCGTAGTAGGTATTGGGGTTTCTCTGAACAATGGTGGCTAATAGACGAGGTAAATTGTCATATGATGCTTCAAATGTGCCATACCTCATCTCCAATATCTTTTGTTTCGCCCTCCAAGCCTTCGCATAGCTAATAGTATACTTGAATTTGTTCTCAATGTGCCTAATAATGGAGCCAGGTTCAAAATTTGTGTTTTTAACAACATGGCTGTACATCTCACCGGCAACAAACGCTGAGGTGATGTTGCGGTGGTACTTATCTACCCCCGGCAACAGACGTGTGCTCACCAACAATGCTCACTTTCCAATAGTCACTCCATTTCCCCTTGTATGCATGAACACGCCACGGACAATCATCCTTCATACACTTCACATCATACACATAGTTTGTAGACTTCACCACCCTAAACTCTCTATGCAAAGACACCGCCCAATGCTTCACTGCCTCTTTCATGTCTTCCTTATGAGCATACCTAGCACCCTGGATGACCTCGTTATCCTTGTATTCAAATGAAACATGTTGCCCTTTCGAGATAACAAGCTGAGAGAAATCAGCTTTTTCCAAATCGACGGCCATGACATCTTCTTCCTCGTCCGATGATTCATCGCCCTCCGCCTGCTCATTTTCAGAATCCTCCCTCTTCATTTCGTCAACAATTGCTTCGATTCTCTCCCCCTCGTCCGCCACGCCAATCACCTCCTCCAAGCTTGCTTCATTGCTCGGACCTTCGCCATACTCTGTTTGCATTGTATTACTGCTATCGATTTCATGCAGTGCCACAAAAATAACAAGAGGCCAGGACCTTTCAAGTGCCATGTCCACATAACGTCTCCACGACTCAGTGTTATCTATAGGCATAAGTTCCCAATAATATCCTTCTGTTGCACGACTTACTACAACGGATAGAGACATTGTGTTCACTCTTGTATCCACTTTAAATCCACGTAGCAACCAACTATACACTGACTCAAATGTTTTCTCGGCTGGCCTATCGATGCCCTTTGATTTCATCCTAAATTCTAACAAATCTACACCTTCTGGACCATATCTAACGTTGCCTTCACCGTGAACTATCTGAAATATGATCTTACTTGCCATAGTGCCTAACAAACAAATTAAAACTGAGTTTATTCCATACTACGAATATGTTGCCTAGATGATTCTGTGCCTAAGTTAATTTCTTTAACAATATGTTCTCTGCTCTACATCTTAAAATATCCCGAATCGATTTGTTTGTTTCATCTACCGCCAATCGTACCTCGTTCATTTCAATTTGCCAAATTTTGTAAACTACATTAAATTAAATCGTACTTTATATCTACACATATTTTGATTATCAACGAAATTATACGTACGATTATCTATAGTGCTTACCATCTACTCACATAATTTATACTTAGATCCAAACACATTCTACCTAAGTTGATCTATCTATTCTACCTATGTTAATGTCCATTAAATTATCCTTATTGATCTATCTATTCTACCTATGTTACGTCGATTAAATTATCTAAATTGATCTAAATTAAATCATCTGTTTTACAAATCTATAACAAAATATTCAATATCTATCTATTCAAATATTAAAAAATTATATTTTTTCTAATATTGCATGTACATACTAACTAACAAACAAAATAACGATGGGATATTGCATTTACCTTGGATGAAGTACGTAATCCAAGAGGGCTTCGCCGCGCTCCTTCCTCTTCCTCACCTCTCTCTGTTCTTTTTCTGAATTGGGGAAGGTGTAAATGAGGACAAAACCTTTGACTCTCGGCTTATATACGCCGGGCAAAAACGCCCTTCCGGAGGGCGGAAAGGGGGCCGCTGCAAAATGCCGGGCGACCGCTCTTTTTGCGGCGGCCCCGTATGAACAGGGAAAACGCCCTTGGTAAGGGTGGGAAGGGGCCGCTGCAAAATGCGCGGCCGTCCTTTTGCGGCGGCCCCCATGCACAGTGAAAAACGCCCTTACCAAGGGCGGGAAGGAGGCCGCGCTGCAAAATTCCGTCGCGCGGCGAGACGGCACCCAACGACCGTGCCACGTCGGATAAAACGCCCTCCGAAAGGGCGTTTTATCCAATCACGCCTCCCGGAGGGCGGGAGGAGTCTAGTTCGTAAATTTTAAAATTCAGAAATTAGTTTTGTAAATCTTTAAAAAATTAAAATTAAAAAATTAAAATTAAAAATGAAAAAATTCGATTTGTTTCCTGAAGGGCCTAGCCCAACCCACCTAATCTAAAACCCAAAAGTCTAGCATTTTCCTTCCTTTTCTTTTTTCCTTCCCCTCCTTCGGGTCTAGCCAACCAGGCCGGCCCAACCCGGTAGCCCACCCGGCTGAGCCAGCCAAGCGAGCCACTAGCCGAGCTGACCATCACCCCGGGGGATCCCCTTACTCTTCAACCACACTCGGTCGTCACCGTTCAGCCGACGCGGCCATCGGCCGGAGCCTGGGCCGCCTTGGTCATCGACAAGCTCACTACCGTAATTCGCCCTTCCCGCCGTGCCCTGACGCCGCCAAAAAGCATCAAGCCACGCTGCGGCGTCGTCGCTGAACTCTAGCCTCAGAGTCGTGTCGCCCAAACCACATCACTCCTCTGCTCCTCCCATGCGTCGCTCACCCGCTCCACCAATGTTGTGTGAAAAGACGGGTGCGACACGAACACCAACACGTCGTGCCAGCACCCCTATGCGACACACACCGCACCACCCACACAGTGCCGCGTTGCATTGCGACAAGCCGCGGATGCCATTTCGTCTCGTCAAAGCCCCTAGACTGTCCTTGTGCCTGCGCTGTCACCCATCTGCTCCCGGCCCCGCCTCGTCCCCACCGCACGTCCAACCCACCGCTGCCACGCGCGAACTAGCCGAGCAAAGGACTACCGCCTGAAACTTTCTTAACTCTATCACTCTAAATGGTCTTCCACCATATGAGCTCAAAGTAAAAATCAATTGTTCTATTATTTTTCTTCTCAATGTTGATCCTTATAATCGGTTATGTAACAGAACTAGACTAATGGTAAGAGCATTTCAAGATAATGCAATTGATGCTGAGATTATTGGTGGACAACATGCTAGTAAATGGGTGTTCATCCCATGGATCCCTTTGTCTCCGTCCGACGATATATCTCTTTCTTTCAAATTTAAGATAAAGCAATTTCCAATACTTCTTAGTTTTGCAGTGACCATTAATAAATCACAAGGGCAAACCATCCCAAATGTTGGGATCTATCTTCGAGAGCCCTTTTTTCACATTGTTAGCTTTACATCACATTGTCAAGGGGTGTGTCAAGGCAAATCACAACGATTTTGACCAAGCCAAAGAAAGAAGTAGACTCCACAAGGAAGAGCACTAGAAATATCGGGTATAAAGACGCTCTTGACTGATGAGCAAAGGTAGATTCGCATGAAGAACTATATTTGCCAGCTTTTAAGGTCAGTCCCGACTAGCATTGATCATTTATAATATTGCATTATATTTTGTTTATTTTATAAATAAATACATGTGCAGGATGGTGACGAGCTAAGGCAATAATTTTTGCTACATCTACTGATGTACCCAAAAAAAAGGAGCGTGAAATCAACATTTCTAGCCACGCATGCGATTTTCTTATGTGTATCACAAATGCTAAACATTAGTGTCGAGTCTATAAATTGGCAATGATAAAAGAGGGTAGCGCACAAGACCTAAAGTGGATAGATGCGGAAGACAAGTATTTAGATAGGTTTAGGCCCCCTCAATGAGAGGTAATACTCTACTCCTATTTAGGGATTGTATCCATCGGGTGTATATTGATCTGACAATCGAGTTGTGGTTATCTTGCTATGTCCTTGAAGGGCTCCCTGCCCACCTTATAAGAGAGAACTAACATTTTTTACACGTATATCATTTATAAATAACATAGTTCCACTTGTATTGGAGAAAAACTATGGATGCAGGAATCTTTGAGTTTGTTGGTCAAAAATCTTTGTCTTGAACTTGAAACTTGTGGGTTGCATCTACATGATCCAAGTTTAAGTTGTTGTGAGATATGAGATGGTAAAATAAAGTTTCTATGATCTTGCTTCCAAGTGATATTTGAAATCCAGAGACTCCATTTTTCAAAAAGGATGGAAATTTACAAGTTCCTTAATGATGACAAATTCATACCATATCCATATGATGATTATCTTGCAAAAGCTTTTACACATATGTTGCTTGTTATTGCATTGAGCTTTTTCTAATTGTTGTGACCCTTGGTAGATTTTTTTATGCTTTCTTGATCAAGATCACACATGCGCACCCACCATATATGCTTGACCTCTACATTGGAGGTTAGCAAAAACATGCCATACACCCATCATAGTTGTTTTACCTCAACACTGGGGGTTAGCAATATTTCACCCACCAAATAAAAACTTCATTCATGTCAGTTAAAATATCTCTCCTAGTAGTTTGCAAAAGAGATGGCCGTAGAAAAAAATAGAAAAAAAGAAAATATTCTCAAGCATTATGAGAAAAATGAGAAAAAGGAGAAAAGGAGTGTATGCTCACAATAGTTTGTAAGCAGCATAAGAAAAGTAGTTAGAGAAAGAATAGCCATATCTCCAAATAAGAATAAAGAGAATCTATGACAAAGGAGTACCACATATCACCTTCCACAATATAGCCACATAGTTTGTACATCTTGATCAGATTGTATGAATTGTTTTCTCCCTGGATCATCTTTTTGATTTTGCAAAATATGTGATACAAGTATTGCCTCGTTATTTTTTCCCACCTAGAGCTCCACCTATAAATTTTTCAAAGGTAGGATGAAAAAGAGGCAACACTATGCCTTGGTGAGGAAGTATACACATTGAGCAATCGAAGAGTATCATTCTAAGAACTGTGGTTTTATTTACAAAATTTATGAAAACCTTTGGAAAGAAAGTTGAACACAGAGTAAGTGATTGGTGCTCTACGATCTGTTCTATCTCTCAACCACCCCAGACGAGAAGCTAAAAGCCCTATGAGGTGTAAGGTAAGAGAGATAAAAGTACTATTGCCAACTTATTCAAATTCTAGGTAGAAAGATATGTTGTAGGCATGGTACTCTTGTGAAATAAAACATGGTAGGAACTCTTGATCAACAACCTAAGTTTTATCTTTACTCGAGGATGAGTAAAGGTGTGGGGTACACAGTACCTGAGTACTCCATGTTGGGCCTTTGTACCCTACAACATGCGGTGGGTTGAATAGGCCTAACCGAGATAGCTTACTTGTAATACAAGAAAAAGAGATTCCTGAAATAAGATATAAATCCTGAGGATCATGCAAATCTTATATCGATAGAATAGGAAGATTTAGTTATAACCAACTAGATATTTTCCTTGTAACCCTTCCCCTCATCCTATATAAGAGGGGGCAGGGGTCCCGAGATGGACACAACTCCAGGAAACTCCTCACAACCTAGCATAGCACACCACAATGGTGGCATGCACATCATACACTACCCCGGGTGATCGCTGCATGCTCTAATAACGACGCATTGTGAAATTCTCTACACAAATCCAATCTTATACAACTAGATTAGAGTATTACCTCTTGCCGAGGGTCTGAACCAGTATAATTGTGGTGTCACCATCTCTCCTTGATCTTGTACACCCCATAAGTATTATTTCCAATCACTAGAATCAACAGTTGACGAGCCAGGTAGGGGTGCGCTAGATATATCACTAGGAGGAGATGGCTTTTCTAGGAGTTGGGGTGGTGGATCGCATCTGGCTCATAGCCGGGACTGGCTTTCACTTCGGCTCCCTCAAGTTCATTGTCAACAAGGCTAGCTGTTTGGCCCAAGTCTTCGTCGGCGTCACTGGGTGCACCGAGGCCATGCGCTTTGCTTCGGGAGCAGAATTCTGCTTCAGCGCTCTCGAGTTCACCACCAACAGGGTCAATGTCTTCACGCCGACTAAGATCAACCACACACCCGCACCTGTCTTGGAGCATGGGCCCGTGCAAAGGCGCGTCCCTCCCTTTGATGGTCGAAACATAGCTGCCGTCTTTACCAACCACCTCGCTGACTTAGGCTATGTCACGCCCAGAAATTCATCCCAAATTTTCAGACTATTTTGCGTATTAAATCCCTGTCCAGGAATCAACCAGGGTATACAAAACGACAAATTAATACACAGATCCAAACGTAAAGAAAAGCATAAAATAAAATACTTACTGAAGAGGCACTTAGTCCTCGCACCCAAAAACTGCAGCGAAAAAGAAAGACGGCACTAGCGGGGCTTCAGCTCCACTCCACAGGCAAACTCAACTGTGGTCTTAGCCTTGGTCTTCTAATACCTTCTTCAGTTCAGAAGCACTACACTTTTGAAAGGGGGAAAATCGCAAGACTGAGTACAACCACCGTACTCAACAAGCCACACCGAGAAATGCAGACGTGCAAGGGGAGACAAGAGTGGCTTAGGGCAATTTTGCATAAATGTGGTTTACAAATATTTAATTGTTTAAAATAGTAAAACAGTTGATTAATTAAGGCAATATTAATCTTTCACTGAAAAATATTATCCCCATGTTGATCAGGCCCAACCATTCAACCTGAACTAAACCAGTTCCATTAAATCAAATTATTAAGTAGTGTGAGACAAATCATAGTAAATTTGGTAGATCGCCCATAACCGCGGGCACGTCAGCGGCTCGGAGAAGGAGGGAGGCTAAGCGGGCTTTGGCGCGCGCGGGAGGGGAAACGGGCCGACTCGAGCTAGGTCGGGAGGAGAGAGGAAAGGAGGCGACGTCGGCGGGCTGGGCCACAAGAGGCAAAGGCAGACTTTTGGGCCATTTCCGGCCCGAGAACAAAAGAAGGGTTTTTAGTTGGTTTTTATTTAAATTAATCCATTAAATGGTTTTTGTATTTCTATAAATACTTCCGAGTGCTCAATTCCAAGAAAATTCCGAAAATATAAGAACATCCAAAGTATTTAAAAAAATTACTCCAGCTCATTTAATGATTAATTTATTTATTTAAATAATTATTAAAGTTTTCTTTGTATTATTTAAAATTTTTTTGGAGCTCCAAAATTTCACGAAAAATTTTAGAGAGCATTTTAGGGCATGGAGAATATTTCAAAATATTTCCAGCCATGATTTTTACAGGAAAATTTAATTTCCTTATTAGTTTCACTTGATTTACTTTGCTTTTTATTTTATTCATTTTCTAGAAAATGATTTATTAAATGATTTTTAATCCCGAACGAAAATTGGGTGTGACAAATCTACCCCCCTTATAGGACTCTCGTCCCAAGATTTGGAGCTAGAAAGAAAAAGGTAGGGTGAGATTGGGTTGGCTTGCTAACCTCTACGGTTTCTTCTGGCTCACACTGATGGATTGACTGACCAAACCTGTGCGACGACTGGTTGATCAAACTTGCACAACTGAACTGACTGGATTCAACCCTGGTGTTTTGTGGCTTCACAAATCAAACTAAACTGGCTGGTCCTTCCTGTTCTGACCCTAACCGGATTTCATGGACCCAAGTGCTTACTTTCCTCGAACTGCATAATTAATATTGACAAACTTGACAAGCTGAGAACTCACTCCTGCTGACCAATAATTGATGGTACTTTTTCGAGACCTTGTAACTGACTTTCGTGAACACATAGACCATGAAATTCTTTTTTTCTGTGAACTGCTCTCAATCCAACATCAAGTATTTGAAGAAGTTGCTCGATCAATCTTTCATATGGATTGTGACTGTTCTCAAATGATGCTTCTTTAGACTGCACTATTGACACGACAGCTTGGGTGTGCCTTAGACTTGAGCCTGCGAACTTGTGATCATTATAGCCTCGATAACGGCTCGCAACTGACTCTTTTGGTTACAACTCAGTCTGCTTCGCGTGGTCGAACCTCCAATGAACGGTTACAAGATATAACTAAACTCATCTTCAATCTCGCCTTTCAAACCAGTGGTTAAGCTTTTGCCTGATCGTGAATCAATTGTACTGCCATCTTTGAGGTTGACCGACAGTTCTGTGATTTACCAAGAACCTTGACTCTCAACATTGGATACTCCATCGATTGATCGAAATGAAGCAAAGACTATGCCCTTCCATTCTAGAGACTCCTGGAACTCGACACTCAAATGATGACGGGAGATTACACATAAGAATGACTCTCATGCAACTCTTGAACATACTGACTTTTGATTGACTTTTCCATTGAGTGTAATTGCTGACCTGCCTGTTCCGCTTCTGACCTGACTTTGGTGCCATCTGCCTGAACATAACGTGTAGTTGATATTCCTTTCTTGAACAAACACTGATCACTTAACGAATCAAGCTCAAAAGGTTAACCCTACGATATAGCATTCCACTTCTTTGCTTATCTTTTATTGACTCCTCTGGGTTGATAGACCGTAAGTTCTGCAGTTGCTTTCTCCGCACAATACCCAAAATCTGTACGTCTGCTGAAAACTGCCTTTGATGCTGCCTAGAGTTTCTGTCCTCTAACCAAAAAAAGCTCACTTTCATACCTTGGGTAGAATTGATTCTCAAGGAATGATTCTCTTATCGCATGTTCTGCGGATTGTATGACTTGACCTCTGCATCCATTTACTCCAGGCAGGGGTGATGAAGCAATTCCGTTGTCCTCTACCTAGGAAACGCCGAGGTGATTTTCCGGTGACTGTAGCGGTTGCCTTGAACTAAGGATAACCATTCTTGATCCATGTTCACCGCTAAGGTGCAGTTGCACTTATTATTTTCCAGAGAACTTCCAAGATTAAGAGTGCGGACATTTCTCCCATGACGTTATTACCAATTTTTCATCATTCTTCTCATTTCTTTAAGGTGCCACTAATTCTGACCTTTAAGAAGATAGTATCATACCGAATGTTACGGTGGTCTGAACTTTCAAGTTTTCTTGATTGACCATTTACTTCCCCTGGTTAGCAATCATTTCTTGGAGTCTACCCAAACTAGAAAGAACGGGGAAAATGAAACTCTAGGTTTCTTATAACACCGACGGTTACACAAGTTAACATGTTTTCAAATTCTCAAGATGAATCACAAAAGAAGAGAAACTGCGTATCTCAAACTTTATTCAATACTCCCTTCTTATTACATAACTGCCATGAAACTTCTATGTACAGGCAAACGTGCTTAAAAATTAAACAATTGTAAACTGCCGCAGACTTGACTAGCAGATGTCTTGACTGTGGCGACTTTTAGTCCTGTGATTCTGGCCTGGTTGACTTGATCTGACCTTGCTTACAGACTGGTGCTCCAACGAGGACACTACTTTGCGTGTAGACCTAATTATTTGCCAAGCATCTGCGATGAGACAACACGAGATGCCTTGCTGGTTTTCATGGTGACCTTGTGGTTGGAGTGGATCACTGTTTCTTTGACATTGCTTGCCTTGTTGTTGCTGGTCCTGTTGCTTGGGGATAAGTTGGCGGGTGAACCTTAGAAGTTTTGCTGGTGCCCTTAACAATAATATGCCATGGTGTAGGTTGCACGTATGAGCGATGACTGATATCTTTTGCCTTGCTGACGCCTTTTTGCTGGGTTTGACCCCATTGTGCGGGAGCTGGGGCAGCTTGCGAAACACTGGTGTTGCAGACAGTGTTGGAATCTTGAGGTTGTTGGCGCTTGGGCACTGGGCATCTTCTAGGTACATGACCGATTTCCCCACAGTTGAAACAATGACGAGCTTCTTTTGCTGGTCTTGGAAGGGGGCACTTATCGAAATGGTGTCCCGGCTTACGACAATTGAAACAAATCAGACCTGATTCATCACGAGGTACAATCTTCTGGGTTTCCAGCACGCCTCTGCTGCCACTGGTGGTCTTCACTGAGGTTGGGGCTGGTCGATGATCAGAAACATCTTCACTGTTGGTGGTACTAACCATGAGTTGACTGATGGCCCATCGGGATATTCTTTGGTTTTCCTTTTCCTTATCTAGGACCAAAATCAGTTGACAGTCCTTTGGCACATGATCTGTTCCCTCACACAAGAAACATGTGACGATTCTCATGGGGCATTCTTCTAGCATATGGGTGTCCTCACCACAGTGGCAGATGTGGATGCATATGCTCGCAGCGTGTCCAACTTCTCCACAATGAGTACATGCTTTGGGCTCCATTTCCTCTTCACTATCATCTTTCAAGTTCGCTTCATCATCCTCTGAGGATACTTCTTTCGATTCATCATCTTCCGGCTTGGGCGGACCAAAAAGCCGGAGATGTCGGGTTAACTGACGTGCACCACGGAAGGTATTTTTTCTCAGGCGTCGGGGAATCTTCTCAGCATCTTCGGGAGTAAACACTGTGCCTGTGACGATCATCTTGCTAGCACAACCCGTATTCCATTCTGGCGACTTTCTCTTCTTAGAGTTGGATGGTGGCAAACCAAAATCTTGGCTGATTATTTGACCAGAATCTTTATTCTTTCTTGAGCACTGCATCTCATCTTCGGTCGGGGTCCTGGCACACTTGTCCCATGAACTGTTTCTTACGTCATGACCTTGCTCAATGAAACCATAGCAGGTGTCATGTGTTTCCCTCCAACCTGATGCCGGGGTTGGTGCCATTGTCCCCTGAGAACTTGACGGCATACCAAGGGGAGTCACCAGTACTATCATCGGAACATACTGGCGTTGCTCTCGATACTGACCCTGAGCTTGCATCTGAACTTGCATCTGCTATTGCTGATACTGCCGTTGCATTTGCTATATCATCATGGGCATTAACTGTGTCTGATTGACCACTACCTGGGCTAGAGTTGGATCCACAGGAGATGAAAGTGAAATACTTGCAGTGTTGTTCTGAGTTGACCCATGAGACAGTTGGGGTTCTGGTCCACTGACATTGTCTCTGGCTTTACCCATCTACTGCAGAAGGAGAAAGGAGGGAAACAGGGAGAAGTTAAACTAAAGACGAGACCTTAATCTGCTTACAACTGATCTGATGTGAGTGTACTCTTGTTGTTCAAGTTGATTAAGCAAACAACCTAGTATGGTTACATCCCCACCACTGATGTAAGCCATACACCTGCACGTAGCAAACAACACACGGCCTAAGAACTATCGATGCTACTCTTCCAGGAAAGACTGGGTTCTAGGTGAGCTCCGGAAAACTTCGCTTGATCCTCGAGAAGTGCTGACTCGGGCTGCTTGGCTTTACTTCCACCTGTTGACGAGCAACTGGATTTGTCCTCCAAGTTTAACAGCTAAGAGAGGCGAAGGGGAAAGGAGAGAAATTTTACAAATCACTTTGTAGAGACTCCAAAGGGATAGAAGAGATATTTTCGCAAATAAGGTTTTCACAAACCTGTCCTTAGGGTTTGACCATTTGGCTCAACCTACAGTCGAGATGGCTCTGATACCAACTTGTCATGCCCGAAAATTCATCCCAAATTTTGAGATTATTTTGTGTATTAAATCCCTGTTCAGGAATCAACCAGGGTACACAAAACGACAAATTAATACACAGATCCAAACGTAAAGAAAAGCGTAAAATAAAATACTTACTAAAAAGGCACTTAGTCCTCGCATCCAAAAACTACAGTGAAAAAGAAAGACGACACTAGCGGGGCTTCAGCTTCACTCCACAGGCAAACGCAACTGGGGTCTGAGCCTTGGTCTTCTAACACCATCTTCAGTTCAGAAGCACTACGCTTCTAAAAGGGGAAAATCGCAAGACTGAGTACAACCGTACTCAACAAGCCACACCGAGAAATGCAGACATGCAAGGGGAGACAAGAGTGGCTTAGGGCTATTTTGCATAAATGCGGTTTACAAACATTTGATTGTTTAAAACAGTAAAACAGTTGATTAATTAAGGCAATATTAATCTTTCGCTAAACAACATTATCCCCATGTTGATCAGGCCCAACCATTCCACGTGAACTAAACCAGTTCCATTAAATCAAATTATTAAGTAGTGCGAGACTAATCATAGTGAATCTGGTTGATCACCCATAACCGCGGGCACGACTATTCGAATAGTTTTACTCTGATCAGAGGTGCACAACTTTACCCATAAGACACGATTTCACACATGTTACCATGCCCCGAAGTACCACCATGATACTGCAAAGGGGGAAATCGTGACAAGACCTTTCGTATAACTCCCCATAACCAAGCGATACCACACCAAGGTTTCGCCCCCACTCCCCGCAGGGCAGTGGGCAGCCCCCCTCGTCCCACGGTAAATCCGGTAGCCGATCAACCCATAAAACCGGGGTCGACCCAACTCCATCACGCCCACCCTCACTAGGGTACATCAGCTAGAGGAAAGCTATACTACGACTCAAGCAGTTACCCATTCATGCTTGTGGCAAGCGCTGTAATTCTTTCAGGGTTTCCTATGAACCGGTCCTTAATTGCCATGGGTGCGACCATTCAAAACCATGCACCCATAGCCCACCATTAAGTCATATTTTAGTTGAGATAATTATGACCAATGAGATATGGCCAGGTGTTTTGAGCTTGCAGCTCATCAGAGACTAGAATAAATAGTGTAATTATCTCATTTAGTGAGCTAGTGGTATTTAACCACGGCTAAGCATATAATTCTAGCTAAAATCAACATCAGTGACTAAAGCTAGTCAAGTTATCACCCAAGTTTAACAAAGAACGGATATCAAGTAATTAAGGCATAAATAAGCAGATATGTATTCCATCATTTCATGTAATTAGCAAAGCAATGTAATTTTATTTGCAAACGTAAAACATTTATAAAAGTAGGATCAATACGCTTCAAGGGAAGTGTGACTTGCCTTGCGTCTTTAAACAAACTCCTGGACTCTTCTCCTCGCGAGCGCGAACTCCGAAAACGATGGAATCTACACGCTGGCATGCAAAACAAGGAAAAACCCTAACAAAAACCAAATAATAGTACATAAAAAGTAAACAAACATGTAGAGCTCAATTTTATATGAATTTTGCAATTTGAATGACCCAATTTGGAGTTCGTATGAATTAAATATAAAATTTAGAAGTTTTGGACCATTTAAATGAATTCTGGAAATTAAAACGATTTATTACGTAATTTTTAATTATTTTTACAAAGGAAAAGGCTCGGGATGACGTCAGCAAAACAAGGGCTAACGTCAGCGGCACAGCGCAGGATGACGTCAGCAAGCCGAATGCCGACGTCGGCATGCGGGCGGCGTCGGTGCTCACGCAAGCTAGGGCGACGTCGCGGCACAAGGGTTGACGTCGGCGACTAGGTTTGATGTAGCAGCCAAGGGCGACGTCGGCCGCGGCGGCCGCGCACGGGGTTCATGGTGGACCCGGTCCACGGGACGGTCCAACGGTCCACCACGTGGACGGTCCGGATCACCTCGAAGGGGATCGGACGGCCACGGGGACCGGCGCCTCGATCGCCTCTCGGTAGATCGGACGGCTAGGGTGGCTCGCGGGAGATGGCGACCGGCGACGGCGTGCGCGCCCCGATGGTCGCCGGTGGTGGCCATCGGCACGACGGCGAGCGGCGAAGTGCGACGGAGGAGCGCAAAAAATAGAGGGGGAGACTTACCGAGCGCACAAAGGCGGGGATGGGCGGCGCGGTGAGTGGTGAAGAGAGGAGGCGGCGGTCGACGTTTGGGACGCACGGCGACACGGCGCTACGACGGCTTCCGGCGATGGCTAAGGTGTGACCGAGGAGCGAAAGGGCGCGGCGGAGCCGGAGGGAGGGGCGGCTCAGCTCGGGAAGCGGCGTGGCGACTGGAATTGGCGGCCGAGGGCGAGAACGAGCGGCGGCGGCTCGGGATCGTGACGGTGGGGCGATACGGTGATGCCCCACGGCCGAGAGGTGGCGGCCGGGGTTCGGTGTGGCGCGGGGAGTGCGGCGGTGGCCTCGACGTGCGGCGGTGGGGCTTGGAGCGGCCGTGGCGACCGGTCGGAGAAGCGACGGCGAGCGGTAGAGCAAGGCCGTGCACGATGAGTGCGAATGCCGGTACGAGGAGCTCGGGCGGCAAAAGGGAAACGGAGAGCTGAGCTCGGGGGTGCTTTATATAGCCTCGGGGTGTGGAAATCCGGCCGGAATGCGGCGAAAAAAGCGGAGGAGGTGGTTCGGTCGGCGGCGGGAAAACCGGGTGGCGGGGTTTGCGAGCTTGGCCGTTGCGCGGCGAGCGAGCGGGAAAACGGCGGCGACGGTTGTGAAGATGCGGCGCAGGCGAGGGGCGCGGGCTCGGCCGGGATATGGCGGCCCAGCGGCGCGGCCACGGGAGATGCGGGTGGGAGGTTGGGGACAACCCCGATAGGTGGGGCCCACCTGTCGGCGGCCGGGGAGAGAGGCAGAGGCTGATGGGCAGGGCCCGCACGTCAGCGGCTCGGAGAAGGAGGGAGGCTAAGCGGACTTTGCCGCGTGCGGGAGGGGAAACGGGCCGACTCGAGCTGGGTCGGGAGGAGAGAGGGAGGGCGGCGTCGGCGGGCTGGGCCGCAAGGGGCAAGGCGGACTTTTTGGGCCATTTCCCCCGAACAAAAGAAGGGTTTTTAATTGGTTTTTATTTAAATTAATCCATTAAATAGTTTTTGTATTTCTATAAATACTTCTAGTGCTCAAATAATTCCAAGAAAATTCTGAAAAGATAAGAACACCCAAAGTATTTAATAAAAATTACTCCAGCTCATTTTATGATTAATTTATTTATTTAAATAATTATTAAAGTGTTCTTTGTATTATTTAAAATTATTTTGAAGCTCCAAAATTTCGAAAAATTTTAGAGAGCATTTTAGGGCATGGAGAATATTTAAAAATATTTTCAGCCATGATTTTTATAGAAAAATTTAATTTCCTTAATAGTTTCACTTGATTTACTTTGCTTTTTATTTTATTCATTTTCTAGAAAATGATTTATTAAATGATTTTTAATCCCGAACGAAAATCGGGCTGTGACAAGCTAGCAGATCACCACACGGCCCGACAACGCTTCAGTCAGACATGCTCGGGGGCTTTGTCTCCCCATACAACTAACTCTGTCAGGCTACATCATGACTCCACACACCCGAGGGCTCTGTCCTTCGCACGGCTAATCCGCCCTGACAGTGCCTCAGTCGGACACACTCAGTGCTTTGTCTACCCATGGCTAACTCCATGAGGCTATGTCACGACTCCGCACGCCCAGGGGCTCTAGCCTTTGTACAGCTAACGTGCCCTGTCTATGTTGGGTGACCACGTCATCGCCAACTGGCCAACTTCGCTAGTGCTGAGGGGCCTCACCGCCTCAAGGGCTCACTAGCTTCTTCACTGCTGACTGGGGATCGCATCTTCACATCGGCTATCTCTGCCACAGCCGAGAAGCCTCACCGCCTCCATGGCTATTTTCTTGACTCATGGAATGCCAAACAAGCTAAGTCGCTTCTTATATGGTATTTTTGTTTGAGTAATTTATTTTGTTTCTGACTTATTGTTTAGTTGGTCACCCAACTAGACAAAAAGTCAAGGACTACACCTATTAGGTATTCATATTGCACATTTGTTTCTTCCTCTTAACGGTTACAAAAGTACCTAAGTAGCATAAACTCTGATCCGTGAAGCTCTGTTTCCTCGCACGGCTCAAACAGTCAAGGCCATGCCTAACATCATTCGCCCGGGGGCTACGCCACTCGCTGCGCACTTACACGGCCAAGGTCACGCCTAACATTATACGGCCGAGGGCTAAGCCACTCGCTGCGCACTTACATGGTATGGCTACGCCCCACACCATACACGTAAGGCAAAGTGCTTAAACGTAAGGAGTCAACTACTCAGAGAAATTAATTCTGATAAGAGAGGAGAAACAAATATTTTTATATATTTAAACATACTTGTACTCTTCTCGTGTGGATATTTTCTATAGAATATACTACTCCTTTAAACAACTTCGTAATGCTTTATTACTTACGCTATCTTTTCTCCCGAAACATCGACACTATGATTGAGAGGACGAAAATTGAATGACTTCAACATTGGGAGGCAGATTTACTTTGTTGTCACTTTCAACCTTACCAAATTTTGATAATGCTAAATTTTACAAAGGCAACAAACTAAATAGATTTAACCACTACTACCTTACCAAATTTTGGCATCTAGAAACTTCCTTTCTTAAAACTCTACCAAAATTTTGACAAAAACATCAAACCAAACAAAACCAATATTATCAAATTTTGGTAGTGCCAAAATTTCGCATTGCCAAAATTTGAACGAAATGAACGAACCCTTAAAACAACTTTCTGCATCATTATTTAAGAAATTGATATTTGGATAATATGTAAGAAATAAAGATACGTCCCAACAACAGCTTGGACGCAAACTGTTGTCAACTCTCTGTTTTGAGGGGAAAAAAAAGGGAAATATGAAGCATCAGAGGAAAAATCAAGGCTTGATATAAAGCACTCTTGTTTAGTAACAAGAACATTTGAAAAGTTACACTTTATCCAGATGGTGAAAAGAAAAGAAAACCGGTGAGGGAATGACCGCCCCCACGGTTTTTATTAAGAAAAAAAAGCCTAAACCAACCCTAATCCCTACACACGGACTCGTTCCTTATAAATCGGTGCTTAACCCGTACTTTGAGGCCTCTGCCTCCAACACGAGGATCGCCTAACTCCAGATGGTGAAAGAAAGCTCAAAAAGTCAAACGTATGCCTAACTCCAGATGGTGAAAGAAAACTCAAAAAGTTAAACAGGATAGCACTGAGTTAGATAGACCCTTAAACCGTCTTGAACAAAAGCAAGAGGCAACGACAAAATCTCTAGAATAGGAGAAAAAGTATCGCGGTTCAACCTTCTACCCATCATTTCATTTAGAAATAAAACCACTAAACAAAGACGAAAAAATCCACAGAAACGAGAGCTACTACAACTTTTGCAACTCATCAGCATATTACAAATCTGGGGAGGGCCCAACACAGCATCAAGATGCCATCTCTCACAGAAAGAAAACCTGCTAAGTGTAGCTCCATGTATGCATGTTAGACGTATCAATTCATATGTTCAGAAAGAACACTTATGCAAAATATTTGTACAAAGGAATATCTGAGATGTAAAATATTTTTACAAGGGATCATCTTTATGTGTTCTAATGCAGGTAGAACTGTCTGCTGCTTCTAATTTTCTGCTTCCAAAAATTTCAGCCCTGGTGGCATTTTCAGGTCTATAGATCAAAATAGATCTTGAACTGTGACTACTGCAGACATTCCTCTCAAACATAGTAGAAATGGTTTATAATCAACTGATTGGACACTTCAAGAAAACATCTCAAATTCACTGGGCTGGGAAACACTCTCGATGGCATGGATCAATTTCCTCCGTGGACCTACAGCATCAAGACCCATATCTTTTAGTTGGTTCATTGTAAGGGAAACTATCTGATATGTCCCCAGCTTTTCGTTGTCCAGTATGTCAACAAACCATCCAAAACCACAAGTGAAAAGCCAGTTCTTCAGTCCACCAAATCTAGCAACCCGTCTCTCAAGAAGTCGTGCTCGCATTATCTTATTCGTAACTTGCGAAGAAATAATTGGCAGCTCTTCCTTATAAATGTTTCCAAATGATTTTCCTGCTTTCTCAATATCCTCATGAAACTGTCCTTGAATGGAAGCATGATCTGCTTTTACAACAGGGGCAACAGGACAGTGTGGAGATGTCTCCCCTCTTATTGTTGGAATATCTTTATGGCTTGTACTTTCAGAAGCATTTTCTTGAGCTTTCTTGATGTTGGCAGCAACTTTGATGCCCTCTAGAAGTGGCTCCTGAGCTTTCTTGGTAATCATCTGTTTTGGATGCTTCTTTCTCGCCACATCAAAGTTTGCCCTGCTCTTTTTGGCTAAGCAAGCTTGTTCAGAACTTATATTTTGCACATCATCCTGAAGACTTGCGGCTGCAGGTGATGGTGGAGGGATCAGGATGGTGATTCGCTGTTTCTTGACTATCACCCAGTCATCATTCTCATCAATCAAAACCTCTGAAGGTGGTATGTTACCATCAATGCCTGACATGGCTGCTGCCCAGTTTATGGAATGTCCTTTCTATGGGAAGCTCAAAATCTCCTAGTGTTTAGAAAAGTACCTACAAGATGAAAAATATGCATCAGTTTAGTAATCATCTTTTATTTTCAAGAACCATGTAACATTGAAATTTTAAACACAGGTTGAAAGTTTCACATTGGTACTTCTGGATACATGGAGCAGGGTTGAGTACTACATGTCATATAATTAGTAACTCTGTTGCACAGACACAAACACAGACCAAGGGATCCAGGACTCGACATGACACATTCGCATGGATTCAACATGTTTCCGAAAATGCCAACATGCTGACATTGTTGTACGTATAAACAACATTCGTGGGGGCATGAGTGTGGTATTGCGTGTGTATTGGTGTGTGTGCATGCGCATTTGCCGTGTAATCTCAAAAAAAATCACATAATTTAGCCAATGTGCCATGGCTTCTCTATATGTATAAATTACAATCACATATTTAACCACTGTGCCATGACTTCTCATATTTCCAAAACAAGAGTCATCGATGAGAGCAAACAATACAAAATAGTACACATTTTCTTAATTAGAACACTCACACATGTTTTCCTAATTAGAACATAGATCATGCACATTAAATACATACTATCCTGGTTCCAGTGAATTATAACCAGCATTGAAATAAACGGTGGCTCATGAGCTCCATCACCCAAGCCAAATTGAACAATATTAAGGTAAACTACGAGGTAGGGGAAGACTGGAAGAGCACACATGTCGCCGGCGAGGGAGTGACTCCGACGGCACGCTAGGGAAATCTCGCGAAAGAGGAAGCATACCACCGGAACGCAGCCGAAATCCCCAAATTCCGGCTTAGGCTAGACGTGTAGCCCGCGAGCAAAGCCGCGATGCTTGCAATCACACGCCGAAAAAGCTACAGATTTCGCGGATTTCTCCCACCTTTCAGCAGGGGCGGGCCTAAATTGGGACCAGCGGAATGAGATCCAGGCGTGGGGAGCGGTGGAATACCTTGGAATCGACGCGAACGAGATGGAGGCCGGTGGAATGAGGCCCCGGCAGCGTCGCCCCCTCGCTGGCTCCAAACCTGCTCGCGGTCGAACAGGGGAGGAGGGCTAGCGCGGGGTCGGGAAGGAGGAGAGGCCTCCGGGGCCAGTTCGCCGGCTGCGTGCGCGCGGCGGCGAGGCGGGGGAGAAGATCGGCGGTTCCTTCGCCCGAAGAGAGAGGGGTGTTGTCTCTTTTTTTCTTTTTTTTTTAAGTGTAGTGCATGGGTGTGTTGGTGTGTCACCCGATATCTGAATGCTTAAAATGTATTTATGGGTCTTTTAAACTTGTGTTGGTGTGTCACCCAATATCTGAATGCTTAAAATGTATTTATAGGTCCCAAATTTGTCCGGTTTGTCTCGATGTCATATAGGTCCCAAAAGACTCTAACCTGCTCAATGCTTAGAGAAAGACAAAAGAGAACTACGATTTATATATATTTTTACATTACTAATATTCAGTATATACTTAATAAATACATATTTTTAAGGCTAGAACTTAGTTCTAGTTATCATCCAGGTACTACTAAAAGACCACTCTCTACTAGTCTGCCAGTGTGATTATGACATTTTACAAACTTTTACGTTATACTCAGACGTGGAAGAATATAAAGGACGAACAGAGCTGTCATCACCTCTCGATTATCTCACATTCCGTAGGGCATTGTTAACGACGGAAATTGTTAATTTCTGTTAGTCAAAGACCGGGTCAAAGATGAAATTACACCATGATTGTAGAAGATTCGGTTGACAGGTTTATCTGGGTTTGCATCGAACTTCCATGTTAAGGAAGGTGTATGTTAGTTTCTATTTGGGTTGAGCCAATTGTTGGAATCAGACTCAGATGGTTATTTTGTTATGTTAGCCAATCAAGGTTGTGTATGAGTCAATGACTATAATAGTCAGGGTTTACGATTTCGCGAAAGCCTACCATACCGCCCTTGCACGGTAGCGTGGTTTTCGCGCAAAAACCGCGAAAATCATGAAAACTGCGTCCAAATGAACAGTGACAGAATTTAGAACCAAATTCAAATTAGTGTGGTATCGCAGTTTTCACTCAAACTACGCAAAAACTATGCCACGTACCGCGATTTTTGCGCAGTTTAAAGTGATTTTTTACGTGTTAAAATTTTGAAAAAATACTAAAATTACTAATAAATATTTTTTGTGATAAAATGAATTTTTTCAAATTTTTTGAATTCACACGAAATTATTCAAATGAAACCACGGGGATACCGTTTCGCACCCTGCGATACGCGCGAAAATCGTGAAAACCACGGCGGTTTTCGCGGTATTGCAAACCCTAGTAATGGTAGTTTTCTTAATTAGAGATAGAGTCCTGAGTTGATCCAATTATAATGGAGTTGGTATTAGAATAGCTGATGGGTATAAATATGTACTCCTAGGATTTTTTTAGAAAAAACAACAGTTTAATATACAACTTTCAGTTCATCGCCACTCTTTTACTCTCGACGAGTTTCTCGACGAGTTCTTAGTTTCAAGTTGGCTGCATCGATTGAGTTCGATCTTCAATAAGAAAGCAAGTTTCGTCATCTTCGCTCGTATCAGCGGAATTAGTACTTTCTTGATTTAGTTTGATATACTAATTTGGTCTTTGCTTAACTGATATATTGGTTTTCTCATAGATTGCCTAGATTCAATATATCAATCACTTTGAATAACATCAATTGGCTAATTTAAATTTATCCAGCTTGTTATTAATCTTGATCTATTTTGGTTAAGTCCAATTTTCTAGGTTATAATTTGTTGGCTAAGATTTATTTGAGTCAATAGGTGCTAATCATTGTTTCATCAGAGTTTTAGTTGATGAGTTATCTGTTTATCATATTATAAATTGTTGCATCGCATAGATTTATGAAGTTTAATATAATTAACATGTTGCTATAATTATTATCTTCAATTTAATATTGTATCGATAAGGTCCGATCTATTTAGATTGTGGTTAATAATTATAGATTACTAGTTAT
This sequence comes from Oryza australiensis, assembly GCA_019925245.2. Taxonomy (NCBI): domain Eukaryota; kingdom Viridiplantae; phylum Streptophyta; class Magnoliopsida; order Poales; family Poaceae; genus Oryza; species Oryza australiensis. Next base: position 5,572,274 of record JAIFGZ020000436.1, read on the forward strand.
TTATATTTTAATTTGCTATAGCTGATATCGGTTTACTTGCTTTTATACTGAGTTTTTGATGAGCTTCAATTTCAACACACCGCCTTATAAACAAAGATACACATATTTGCTTAAAATTCTAAGATTATCACCCTCAATCTTATACTATCTTGGTTGGGTTCAATCTATGAAGATTGGTTATAATAAGTTTAGAAGTGGAGGACACTTGGCTTTACATTATATGTTTATTGAAATGACAATGCGAAATATTTAGTTGGATGAGATTTCATTAAAATCCAAATAAAACAGTAACCATCCAACCTCATCGCTGCCCATCAAGTCAAATAGTAAACACAATATAAGATCTGAAGCCTCGAGTAGAGAGCAAAGATGATATTGTTGGGACAGCGTGCCCGTCAACTTCAGCCTGAGACGTGTCCGTCAAACAACACGAAGGCGACTACCAAATATGTTACATATCCCAGGAGACTTGACTCAAATTGCTAGAGCTCTACAACATCTCAATTGCTCTAAACTCTTACTCATGTTAGACTAATTCCCATGATAAGGACTAGTCTCACACTTTGATCTAAAGTAATGATAAATAGAATTTAAGAAAGTAACTTAAATAAATTTAAATTTACAACTAGATATAATTAAATAGGCCGACTGGCCAAATAAATAGCTTAGCTACCCAATCCACAAACAAGCCGACTAGGGAAGACCCCTAATAGAATCCAATCCTAAATAACCAACGATTCCTGATCACTCAAAAAATAATCTAAGACTAACACTTGTGAAACAAAGTTAAACATATATGACAAGAGTCAGTAATCAAAGCCCATAGATGTCGCCTACAGGGGGTGAAGAGGCGTTCTTGAAAATCACTTCAAATTCGCAGCGATAAAATTCAACAAGGACCGGAACTTCCTGGGAAGAACCTTGAAACTTCCTGGCAGCTTAGGTTGATCGGAACTTCCGGTGTTCTGTTCAGGAACTTTCGATGTTCTAGCACTTTGACGTTCAAATCTTAATTCTCACGAAACTTCAAGACTTGCCTATGTGTAGAAGACAAAGTGAATCAACCAGGATACAAAATAACTCAACAGAAGGCACAAATCATACACAAGGGAGACCAGGGAATTTTTCTGAAGTTCAGATTACAAGAATCCTACTCTTCGTTGAGGTAACCGCAAAGCTGAGTCTTGATTAACCCCTAGCATCACCAAGCAAAACCCTAGGAAGAATTCTTCGGTTTTCAATCCAACATCACTAGGTCCTTCACTAGGATTCAAGTGACCACAAAGATCCCTAACTTGAACCCCTAGTGAATACCACAAATGAGGATAACTCTACCAAGACAACGTTCGAAGGCTCACGTCGGATTTCCACTCAACTTACCTCGTTTTCTTGCGGAGGTGAGGAAAACCTTTACAAACTTGCCCGGGTCAATCCACAAATCAAAGGAAGCTTGCGGGTGATGCCTAACCGTGTAGGAGGTCACCCTCCAAGAGAAATAAGCATCAAACAATAGCCCAACAAAAATCACCAAGTGCTCAAATCATCCTAGCCCTCTCAACATCATCAATCCTCACCAACATCCTCAATTCTCAGTCAATTTCACTTGAAAGGCTCAAAAACAAGGTGGAGGAGGCAAGAACGTCATGAGAGAAGCTAGGAGATATAAAAACGAAAGTGAAATGGCCAAAATTGAGTTTGTGGGGGTGTGAAAAATATATAGGTTCGTGTTGACATCATGTAGCCATTACTCAGATTTTTGGACCTTAGAGGTGCCAGGAAGTTCTAGGCCAAGATGCCAGGAACTTCTGGTAAGAAATTTGACTGGAGGAGGCGCTAGAAAGTTCTGGGTAGAGTGCCAGGAACTTTCGGCCGACACTTGCTGTCTTGCCCTGAGCCTTTTTCGAATTTCGTGCTAGAAACAATTCTCTCTTGTATGGATTTTGACTTTAAGAACTTAGATCATCTTAGGCAACCATTTGAAATCCCTCTTGATAGTATGGTTTTCCTAAACTCAAGAGCAAAATGCACAAGGAATTTTAAATAAAGCTTTGATTCATGTCGCCCCTTTGTACCTGTCATGCCCGGAAATTTATCCCAAATTTTTAGACTATTTTATGTATTAAATCTCTGTCCAGGAATCAACCACTATACACAAAATGATAAAATAATACACAGATCCAACGTAAAAATAAAGCATAAAATAAAAAAAACTTACTTAAGAGTCTCTTAGTCCTCACACCCCAAAAGGATAGCACCGAAAAAGAAAGACGATTCTAGCGAGGCTTCAGCTCCACTCCACAGACAAACTCAACTGGGGTCTGAGCCTTAGTCTTCTAACTCCGTCTTCAGCCTAGAAGCACTATACTTCTGAAAGAGAAAAAATCGCAAGACTGAGTACAACCACCGTTCTTAACAAGCCACACCGAGAAATGCAGACGTGCAAAAGGAGACCAAGAGTGGAATGCAATTTTGCATAAAGTGGTTTGCAAACATTTATAGTTTTAAAAACAGTAAAAAAATTAAGTATTTAAGGCAATATTAAATCTTCACTGAACAACACTATCCCACGTTGAACAGGCCCAACCATCCACCAGAACTAAACCAGTTCCATTAAGTCCAATTATTAAGGTGGGACTAATCATAGTGAATCTGGTCGATCGCCCATAACCGCGGGCATGACTATTCAAATAGTTTTACTCTGATCAGAGGTGCACAACTTTATCCACAAGACACAATTCCACACATGTTACCATGCCCCGAAGTATCACCGCGATACTGCAAAGGGGGAAATCGTGACAAGACCTTTAGCATAACTCCCCCTAACCAATTGTACCACACCAAGATTTCGCCCCCACCCCTCGAAAGGCAGTGGATAGCCCCCCCGTGCCAAGGTGAATCCGGAAGCTCATCAATCGAATGCCCCGACCGACCAAACTCCATCACGCCCACCCTCACTAGGGTACGTCGGCCAGAGGAAAGCTATACTATGAGTCAAGCAGTTGCCCATTCTTATTTGTGGTAAGCGCTGTTTGTCTTTTAGGATTTTCCATGAACCGGTCCTTAATTTCCATGGGTGCGACCATCAAAACCATGCACCCACGGCCCGCCATTAAGTCATATTTTAGTTGAGATAATTATGACCAATAAGACATGGCCAGATGTTTCGAGCTTGCAGCTCATCAGAGACTAGAATAAATAGTGTAATTATTCCATTTAGTGAGCTAGTGGTAATTAAGCATGGCTAAGCAAATAATTCTAGAAAAGTCAACATAAATGACTAAAGCTAGTCCAATTATCACCCAAGTTTGACAAAGGAATGGATAACAAGTAAATAGGGCACAAGCAAACATACAGGTAATTCCATCATTCCATGTATTTAGCAAAACATACAATGTTATTTGCAAACGTAAAACATTTATAAAAATAGGATCAATATGCTTCAAGGGAAGTGTGAGCCTTGCTTCTTCAAACAAACTCCTAGACTCTTCTCCTCGCGAGAGCGAACTCCAGAAATAGTGGAATCTACACGCTGGCATGCAAAACGAGGAAAACCCTAATAAAAACCAAATAAAATTACATAAAAAGTAAACAAACATTTAGAGATTAATTTTATATGAATTTTGCAATTTGAATGGCCTAATTTGGAGTTCGTATGGATTAGATATGAATTTTAGAAATTTTGGACCATTTAAATGAATTCTGAAGTTTTGGAGTTCATTTGAAAACCAATTCTGAAGTTTTGGAGTTCGTTTTGGACCATTTATTATGCAATTTTTAACTATTTTTCAAAAGAAAAAGGCTGATGCTGACGTCAGCAGGCATGGGTGCGGGTGACGTAGGCAAACCATGGGTTGACGTTAGCGGCGGGGCGACATCGGCATACCAAGGGCGATGTCGGCGAGGCCGACGTCGGCGGGCAAGGGCTGATGTCGGCGGCGGCGACGGCGGTGCACGGGGTCCACGGTGGACCCGGTCCATGAGTCCACCACGTGGACGGCCCGGATCGCCTCGAAGGGGATCGGGCGGCCACGGGAACCGACCGCTCGGATATCGACGAGTGGGAGCGAGGCGGGGCGCGGCACGGCGGCCGGCGGCTGCGCCGGGCGACGCAAGGGGCCCTAAGGCCTCCGGCGAGCAGCGGATGGTGTGTGCGCGCAAGCACGTGCAAGCGCGGGCGAGAGGCGAGGCACAACGCGGCGGAAGGGGCGGCGCGGTTCGGAATGGAAACCAGAGAGAGAAAAAGAGAGGGGAGGAAGGTGATGCTCACCGAGGCTGTCGGTGACGAAGAAGACGATGGCGGCCAAGGGGATTTGGTGGTCTAAATCTTGGGGAAAAGTGACCGCCGGGGTATATGTGGGGCGGCGAACTCAGCGGTGGCATCGGTGTAGCGCGGCGAGCAGCAGAGGCGGCGAATTGGGCAGCCAGAGGACGGCGGTGTCGGCGGCGGCTCGGGAAGCACGGCGGTAGGGCGGTTTGGTCCCGATTCGAGCACCGGGAGTGGCGGCCGGGATTCGGCGTGACACGGGGGAGGTGGCGGTGGGCTCGACGCGCGACGGCAGGGCTTGGGGCGGCGGTGACGCATGGCCGGAGTGGCGGCAGCAAGCGGCGGAGCGAGGCCGAGCACGGGGAGTGCGAATGAGGGCATAGGGAGCTCGAGCATTGGAGGGGAAACGGAGAGGAGAGCTCGGGGTGGGTTTTTTTATAGGCGCGGGGCGCGAGATTGGTCGGTATACGGCGGTAATTGCGACGGGATAAGCGGTAACGGCGGTCGGCGGAGATCTCGGAGTCCGACCGTTTTGTCGACGCACTGCGAACGGGCGCGCGCAAAGGGGCCGAGTTCGGCCGAGATAAGCGGCGGCGTGGCGAGGCCATGGCGGCGGCTACCGGGAAAGGTGGAGAGAGTGTTTGGGATGACCCCGACGGGAGGGCCCACCTGTCAGGGGCTCGAGAGGGAGGAGAGAGGCTGACCGATTGGGCCATCGGTCAGTGGCACGGGGGAGCGGGGATGCAAAATGGATTTTTTGCGGGCGCGCAAAGGAAACGAGCCACAAGCTGCCGACGCAAGGGAGGAGAGAGAGAAGGCGGCGTCGGGCAGGCTGGGCTGCAAAGTAGGCGAAGCAGACTTTGGGCCGTTACCGACCCAGGACAAAACGGAGGATTTTAATTTGTTTTTCATTTAAATTAATCACATAAATGGTCTTTGAATTTTTATAAATGCTTCCAGTGCTCAAATAATTCCAAGAAAATTCCTAAAAATATATGGACACTCAAAATATTTAATAAAAATATCACTAGCTCATTTAATGATTAATTTATTTATTTAAATAATTATTGAAGTGTTCTTTGTATTATTAAAATTATTTCGAATCTTCAAAATTTCACGAAAAATTCGAGAGAATACTTTAGGGCATGGAGAATATTTCAAAAATATTTTCAGCCATGATTTTTAAAGGAAAATTTAATTTTCTTAATAATTTCACTTGGTTAATTTGCTTTCATTTTATTTAATTTCTAAGAAATGATTTATTTAATAAGTTTTAATTCCAAACGAAAATCAGCCGTGACAGTACCCACTTTGCACACCTAAGCTCTTTGGGTCTAATTACCTGCACTTATCTCAATAAACACATTAGTCTCTTGACCGTTTTGTCATTAATCACCAAAACCCACTTAGGGGGCTAGATGCATTTTCAAGTACATTAATTCAATTAATATACTGACAAACATAAGTTAATCTTAACAGACTACATGCTAGACTTATAATCAAAGGAAAGACTTTATGTAGCTCATTTTTTAGCATAAAAGCAAGTTTTATTTCAAAAAACATTTGCAAAAGAATTTATAAAGCATTTTTAAATATGAATACAAGTAGATCACATGAGTATTCATAACCATATAATAATAGTACCCTTGTTGTCCTCCTCAACATAGATCCATCATCAACATCAACACACACTTATAAACACATCAACAGTATAAACACCAATTTCATATCTCATTTTCTATAAACACATTTAAAACACAAGACTATACTCCTGACACTTCACCTAGTCGCTGTAGTTGCTCTTGATCATGAGCATGACCAATCGATTAATTTTTAGAAGTCTACAGAGTTTATACAACTTTACCCACATGATATGAATACCCTAGTTTGTTTTGTGCTTGCAAGGCACCACCACACTCTACACGTTGAATGTGGTCTAGAGGTCATACCATAGCCTTTACATTATCTAATGCCTAACCTTGCACCAGCAAAACAAGTGTGAATCTGCCCTAGGAATGACCTAGAGTCGTTAGGTGGCGGACCCATGCGTTAAACCTAACGTCGTGGCAGCGAGCACATTCGTTCTCCCACGAGGCACTATACCGTTGAATTGGATGGATTTAAAACTACCCCGATAAAACGTGGGTAAATAGGTAGTTCCTATGAGTCATCGCTCAAATTAATTCATTCTTTCTTGGCCTACTAAAATGCAAGGCAAGACATTAAATAACTTAATTAGCTAAGGCCATCCCATAAATAGCACATGTGGATTTCTGGTATACTTCAGTTGGTGACATGAAGTTCCGCCCTTAGTTGACTCAGACGAACAGTCCCCCTATCCGTGTGCAATTACCACCATATGCACACTGCTTGCCGCCCCAGTCTTAAAACAAGTTTCCACCATTTTTAGTTCACAAATAATCTTAGTCCTCATTTATGTCTAGAAATAAAATAATACCCAAAACTCCATTTATAAAATGCTAAGAATGATTATTTGTATAGTTCTATGCATGGCTAAGCAAATAGTTAAATAGTTATAGTAGCATATAAATTATGTATAGACCCAAGTAAGCACATGCGAGGTGCTCCAACCATCTCTAAGGGTACGAGTAGAGGGGAGTATAAATATTCAAAGGGGTCATGCAGCAAGTTAGGGCATATATACCATTTACCATATCTTAAATACCAATAGTTTCACATACACATGAAATTTTGCAAACAATGCTTTTTATTCCACATGGGTTTCAATTTGATCAAAAGAAAAGGAAAGGAACTTGCCTTGTTTTTGAACCATTAGGAAGTACCTAATTCACTCCTTCGCCGTCAATGCAATAATCTGTATAATTAACACGCCATGTAGATAAATACCGAGATATGCGAAAAATTCAAAAGGCTCTGAAATGCATAATTTGTGCACAGTAAGTAGGTACTGACCTAAGATGAATTTAGGTGAAATAATATCTTTTCAGTTGTGAGTTATGAATTTTCAAAATTATTACTAACGTATGGTATTATTTGCTTAAGTAGTGTTGTGAAATATTTTTAATATGTGATTTTGTTAAAATTAACTTTCCAGTGGTGAAGTAGTTTGTTTTCTAAGACTAACCCAGCTGATTTCATAATTTTTTGGAGTTTGTATGAATTTCTTATGCATTTACAAATTAAAATTATAGTGTGATCTATGTTGATAATTTCTGAAGGGTTACGCGGAGGCTACGCTAGCCGAAAACAAAACTTTTCTACCGCGCAAACCAGGAACACTTGCAAGTAAGGGCCGATAGATTGTTACCGATTGGAGTATGCAGCGGAAATAGCCAATCAGGACTATCCGATCCGGAACAGTGTAGACGATTCCCGCAAGCCGGTAGCCGATTCACCAATCAGCCGATTCGCCGATGCCGCAGCCGATCCGAGTCGTCCGACTGTGTTCTCGCGTCTCGCTCCGATGCGCTCGACCGCAGCCGATTCCTCCACGGCCGATCAACAACGCGCAACGTAGCAGCGCCTCTACCAGTATCCACACGTCCGGGGACAGAACGCCGAACACCCGTGTGCTAGCACGCGATGCAAGGCTAGGGTTAGGCTCGAAAGTGGGGAGGATTTCAGTGGAGTTTGATCTCGGCGACTTCTGTTGCGGATTTGGTTTAAAGCGATCCAACTGATGTGTCGCAGCTCTCCACCCCTCGCCCCTTTATATAGAGTTGGCCGACTGGGACTAGTGGCCGATCAGGACTCTATTTCAAATCGGATCCTATCCGTATCTCATAGAGTTGGCCGCCCATACGTCGTAAGCCTATAGGACTCGGCCGATCAGGACTCTATTTCAAATCGGATCCTATCCGAATCTCATAGAGTTGGCCGCCCATACGTCGTAAGCCTATATGACTCTATCCGATCAGATCCCTATCCGATCGAGCCGTATCCGAGTCCAACTCGAATATCTATTCTATCCCCTTAAGCGTGCGACCCTGTAGGTTCAGGTATACTCGGCTTCGGCTATAGTCCAACTTAGCCGATCGTCGGCTCGAGTCCAACTCAGGACCCGTCAACAGCGGCGCCTAGCAGCACATATTGACACCATAGTATACAAGAATAATATCAGCTCGAACCTGTAATGTGTACACAAATCCCTTTGCCTCACGATACCGGTTAAGCTATAGGCAAGATGTGTGCCATCCCTTCAATAGCTTAACCATTCACTCGAACCGTATTGGATTATCGTCTATTGATTGACTCCTCAATCAACTTAGCATGGCCATGCATTTCCATAATCCATTACCTCGAGGGGCCCAGAGATATCTCTCCAAAGGAGGGGCAAATTCCATCTTGATCACTCACATCCCACTCCATGTTTCATAGCAAACCCGAAGACTACTTTTATAACTACCCGTTACGGAATAGCGTTTGGTAGTCCCAAAGTAGGCTACTACACATGTTGGAATCCATGATGATCTCAGGTCTAAGGACTTTGTACCAACACTACACGAGACCAACTAATGGCACATTAATTCCTGTAGTGTCTCATGGTGGGTCTATCCAACAATGTGTTCTTCAACACATATGTCCATGTTTATTGATTTGGTATCTCCATACCCATGATCTATGAGACATGATCATCAATCAATAAACATGCGATCTTAGAATCATATTTGTTCCAACAATATGACATATGATCAGGGATCGTTTAGAAATAGATTCATACATAAAGAGTCTCATAAATAAGTCACGTACTTATTGATCAATACAAGATGTCTATTTTATGGAACTGAATAACACTTTATTCATTTATACATAAACATTGACGTGATATCCAACATCTCCATGTTGCCTCTAGGGCATATCACTAACATTTCCTATATATTATTTTAGACATTTATTTTGTATAGAATATGTTACTTTATGTTTTTAGTAAATAAAGAGAACAATTTGCTTAGTTTAAAAAAACTAAGTTCACAATTTTTTGTGCTATAATGAATTTCTTATGAATTTTAGAATTTGAAATACATGAGTGATAGTCATTTTGATGTACAAATTTTTAGTGTTGTTTATGGTATAGAATATGTGCAATTTTATCTTATTAAATTAAATTTCACACTTTACTGAATCTAAAGAAATTTTGTAACACCCTAAAAATTTGTAGGCTTAAAATTCAAATTTAAAATTCGGAACCTACAACACTTTTGAATTATTGCATCGAGTCATATTTATTTGTCTCTTATTTGCTAGTCCTTCGTTGCCGAGTTTATAAATGGAATAATATTTATTTAAAAAGGAAAAAGTCAATAGGGTTTTAAAAAATCCTAAAAGAAAGGAAATATTGCAAAATATATGCTAAGAATAAAATTATAAAAATATAAATTGGGGGAAGCTAAGATTTAATAAAAATTTACTTTTGGACAAAATGATATTTAAATTCATGGGTAAAATACAAAAATTGATAAATATATATCAAAAAGGAAATTACAAAAAAATAAAAGTTAGGCAAAACTTAAAATTTAAAAAAAATTATACTTGATAAAATTTAGTTTGATTATCTATGTGATATGCAAGAAAAATAAAAAAATATAAAAATATAAAAAGGAAAAAAAAAAAAAATCGCACTGTTGATTGTCCCCGAAGTGTTCAGCCTGGTCCCCGAGCCACGCGCGTCGTGCATCGCCCCACGCCGTTGCCCCCTTGCGCGCGCGCCGCCACCGCCATCACCGCGCACCGGCCTCCTCACGCCCGCACCTTGTGCCCGTCGCCGCGCTCTATCGCGCGCCCGTCGATATCGTCGTCGCCATCCGCGCCGCGCGTTCGTCCCATCCGTGCCGGCCACCGGAGCCGTTCTCTCCCCCCTCCGTGCGCCTATAAGTACCCCCTCCCCTCTTCTTCCCCACACTCGCCATTTCCTATTCCTCCTCTCTCCTCCCTTCTTCCCCGTGCCACCGCGCCATCGCGTCGAAGCTCCGCCGCTGTCGCTGCCCTGTCACGCCGACCAGTGAGTCCCCTTCCCCTTCGCGCCATGCCACTGTGCCGCGTGCGCCCATGCCCCGCCCGGCTCGGCGGAGCGAGAGAAGGAAAGAGGAAGGGAAGAAACAGGCCAAAGACGGAAGAAGAAGGAAGAGAGAGAAAGAAAAAAAAAGAAAATAAAATAGAAATAGAAGAAAAGAAAAGGGAAAAGAAAACCAAAAAAGAAAAGAAGAAAAGAAAAGAGAAAAAGAAAAGAAAGAAAAATAAAAGAAGAAAAGAAAAGAAAGAAAAAGGAAAAGAAGAAGAAAAAAGAAAAGGGGAAAATATTTAGGAAAAATTTAGGAAAATATTATATTCTAAATTCCTAGAATAGAATTGCTAAGAAATAATTATAGGAGAAATATTAATTACAATATTAGGAATTTAATTATAACCTAATTTGTTAGTAAATACTTATTTTGTTAGCAAATTAATCAATTCTATTAGAATTTAAGTTTTGAATTATTAAATATAGTTTTAAGCTTCAGAGTAAATTATTTTGGGTTTAATTAATTTTAACCATAGGGCTTGTCGGTCCGATAAAATTTGGAATAAAATTTGAGTTAACCATTTCTTTTACGGTATAATGTTTTTGAATTATCAATCACAAGATTTTAAATTGAAATAAATTTGAAATATATCACCTCACGTGAAACTTCAAATTAATGTAACTAGCTCATCTTAACTCGGATTCTATCGAAACTTTAACCTAAATTCACCTAAAATCATAGTCTAGTTTTAGAAGTTGCTTTTGTGATTTATTTTGCATCTTGGTGATTTTATTTGAATTCTAATCGAATTCAATCGATCTTTCGCACGTATTTATAGAGTTCGAGGGAGCCGTTGATTTTGCCAAGGATCCGGGACAACAAGGTTGCGAGCAAGGCAAGTCATCACTACCTTTGAGCATGTTGAACCCTTTTGCGAACTTATGTTGTTTTCAAATCAAATATGCATGTTATATTCATGAGAACTCCCATACTTTTTATATGTCATGCCATGATGTTGAATACTCGTATATTCTTCGTACCCTATAGTATAGTGCGTCTGTAATCAATCTTTGACAATGCTTAACCCATGCTAAATTAGATTCATGCACATTCATATTTATCAAATGCTATATGCTTGGGCAACTACCTTGGGAAAGGTGGTTGACATACGGCATGAGGAGACATGAGCGCCACATTGCCATGACAATGATGAAATGGTTTTTGGATGAAACTAAACATCTAACAAATGTTTTGGACTGGGGCAACTGGATGATTTGGGTGGAATCCGGTAAAGGCAAGTTTCATCCCTGGTCAATTAAGGATCGAGCCATGAGATAAACATGAAACGAGCTAGTACAGTCGTACTTCTCGATGGGTATAGACCTAACGGAGTAAATAGCCGAACGGAGGTGGTACCCCTGCATAGTGGTTCACTTAGGTGTGTGAATAGGCGAGAAGCCTACAGGTGGGGTAACCATCGGTGGGTAACGAAACTTAAATTGGACTTAATTGTAACTTAAAGAATGGGTGAGTTTTCCCTTCTCGGGAGCACCAGAACTCCTCCCACTGCTAGAAACTGTGAACGGCTAGAGTGCAGGAGGGCTCAAGTTTATGGAGCGGGTACTGCCGAAGTAAGGTTATTGAAAGGCTTTGCCGTGACGTATCTCATTCGTTGAGACTTTGGCTCATGTGTTGGGCAAGTCACGGAGTACGGGTAAATTGTACATCCACTGTAGTGTGAGTAAAGAAATCTATTCGAATAGCCATGCTCACAGATATGGAGCATCGGGACAATTTTTTTACTTGGCTAGACTCTAAATTTTAAAATGATGGGATGGGCATGCATAATGATTTTATGTGCTGGTGGCTCAACTTCTCGGGAAGCGAGAAGGGTTAGACCTCAAAAAATCATGATGATCCAGTGGCGGGAAGCTATCCTTGGGATTACAATGGATGGTGGACAAAACCGTTGCTAATTAAATAAACTATGGAAATAAAACTTGACCAGTCTTAGGTCTTAGGCTTGTGAAAAGAATTGCAAAACTAGCTTTATGCAAAAGAACCACAGTCGTTCCTTGATTATCCCCTATCATATGCATTGTTCTTGTGGTGGCTTGCTGAGTACGGTTGGTACTCACCCTTGCTTTACGCAAAACATTCAGAGATGGGCGATGAAGACCCTGAAGACCCGTACGAGTACTACCAGGAGGTATGGAAGACGATGGCGCTCAGTAGGTCTTAGACTCGGTCGTTGCCTGTGGCAATGGCGTGTCGCTGCCTTATCCATATTCTGCTTTTTCTTGTATTTCGCACCATTTGGTCCTATGTTCTAGACAATGCCTTCGGGCGCTATAATGTAATATTTCGCGTAATACAATTGATGTATTTTGCACGCTTGATAATTCAGTAATGTAATTGTGAGTACCAGACTACTCGATCCAGGGAAATGGTACTATGAACACGAGTGATTCCTGTTACAAAAACGGGGGTCCATAGAGCTGGTATCAGAGCATGCAACTGTAGGATAAGACCAATGGCGCCCCACCCCCTTTATAGTTGGCTAAAGAGAGAAATTGCCATTTAGGATTATTTTGAAAATAAATCCCCATTTAGTATTATTTTGAAAATAAAAACATTATGTATATAAAATAAAATATGTTTTCCCCTATACTCTTGTCCCTTGTCTCTTTATAAAATTTGTTTTACTTTCACTTTTCCCTGACTCTGGTTTTCTTAAAAATAGATGGCAGGACAAGGTCAGAATGGAGTCTGGGAGGTTGAGGTTCCATGAGAGGATCGATACGTTTTGCAGCTACGACAACTGATGTGGTGCTTGAGATACCCTGAGTTACCCACCTTCAGGAGGAGGAGGCTTGGTACTGGGGACCGCCCCGAGTGGGAGGCTACCGTAACAATCGAGTCACGCGTTGCTAGCGAGCCAGAGTTCCGCTTCAGGACGTGCTACCGGCGTGACTCGACAGAGGTTGCAGTTCATGATGCTGCCCGAGAGGCATTCCTCCGTCGTAATGCCGTCCACAGAGCTGAGTTGACGAGGACTGAGTTTGCACATCACCCATATTGGGAGGATGGCAACTCCGTCTGACTGTGCAGGCTACCCCGTGCTGCTACAACTCTATGGTGACCCGTCTGTCCCGGTGGGATGAGGCTGCAGATGACGGCTATGAGGAGGCACTACTGGAGATCAACGAACAGCAGAGACGCTTGGGCGAGCTCGAGGAGGAGCACCACGCCTGTGGCATCAAGGTTGACTCACTGAAGACCCAGCTCCAGTTTAACGGCACGCAGTACAAACAGCTCTCGGACCGGTACGTCGCCCGTGACGAGGCCATGGCCACCCTTGAGGAGCAGCTAAGGAAGAGCCAGAGGCAAGTCAGTCAGCTGGAGGAGCAGCTCCGTACAGTCTCGATTACCACTATGACTGCCTCTACTTCCACCGCACCGCCACCACCCCCTGCATCGGCTCGTGACCACTACTACTTCCTCAGTCTGCCATGCCTGGCATCTTTCCACACTTTACTGGAGGAGGTTGGCATGCTGAGCACAGAGTCTGGACCCTACCTGGTGGATCCTGTTGCGACACAGCCTGCTGCTGCAGAGATGAAGCCCACACCGATAGCCACAGCTGCTTCATCTGAGCCCGATTCGGAGTGGAGATCCTGATCCAGATCGACACCGACGCAGGGACTGAGATAGAGCTAGAGGAGGTTGAGAGAGAGCCCAGCATCACAGACCCGTCGGAGGACGAGGCTCCTACTTACCGCATCACCTTTGCGGGAGGACCCAACACTCGCAGGACTGCCCACAAGAGCACGCGACCCAAGGGCAAGAAGCCCAAGACTGACCCTGAGGTGACCACTTCTGAGCTGTGGGGACTTCGGTTTGCGTCCGCCAGGGAGCATCCACTTCCTGCACCCGGTTCCTGTGGCTGGCTAGACGACTAGATGAGAGGTCTGCACTGGCTTTGGTCTTGTGTTGGATGGCTTTTTGGGACAGCAAGAACCACACCCCCCTTTTAGTAGATGATGATTGCATGACAGTAGTTCGATGTTAGCTTTTGTGTGGTATTCTATTGGACTGCGTATGTGTAGTCTGTTGTATCAGCTATTGATGTATTGACTAAGGACCTATGTAATGATCTATGGGTATGTTATGAATGAGTTTATTTCACCATGATTGCCCCATAAAAGATCACCTTAACCAACCCAAAATAAAAAGAGTAGGATTGGGCAAGGCTCTTACTTATATACGCTCTATAGATGGTTTACCGACGTCGGTCAACGGCCGCCAATGAGAACCCACTAGAGCCCAATCCCACCACTTTGGATGAGGTCATGGCTGCACAAACCCAACTATTGCAGGCCATCGCCAACAATCAAGGAGGCCGTGGAGGCTCAAGCCTGGGCGAGTTTATGAGAGCCAAGCCACCCACCTTCGCTATGGCAGAGGAACCTATGGATGCGGAGCATTGGCTGCGTGTCATAGAGAAAAAGCTGACTCTTGTACATGTGCACGAGGCCGACAAAGTGATCTTTGCCACGAACCAACTGGAAGGACTTGCAAGTGACTGGTGGGATACCTATAAGGAAACTCGAGCAGAGGATGCTGCGGAACCCACATAGGAAGAATTCACCACCGCCTTTCGCGAGAACTTTGTGCCTGCAGCAGTGATGCGTATGAAGAAGAATGAATTCAGGAGACTGCGACAAGGGAACACCACTGTGCAAGAGTACCTAAACCGGTTCACCCAGCTTGCCCGCTATGCAATTGGCGATCTAGTAGATGAGGAGGAGAAGATCGACAAGTTCATCGAGGGACTGAATGATGAATTGCGGGGGCCTATGATTGGATAAGATCATACCAACTTCCAGAGTTTGATCGACAAGGTTGTGATGCTGGAGCACGATCAGAAGACAGTGGAGAACAACCGCAAGAGGAGACTCGCTATGGCCCGCCCACTTTAGGGAGCGCCTCAGCGTCCTAAGGGAGCCACTCCATCTGGATGGAAGCCAACTGTCATAGCAACCAGCTGTCCTACTACACCTAGCCATGTCAGCAGACTGACTACGACTCAGTTCCATACTCCGACACTGACCCTGGCTACTCCAGGAAAGAAGAATGTGAATTGCTTCAACTGTGGAGAATTTGGGCACTACGCCAACAACTGCCCCAAGTCATGCAGCACCCCTATTCGTACCAGTGCCAATGCAATGACTGTACGTGGTACTGCTACCCCTGTTGCTGGGCACGGTCTGTTCAGGACGCCGCAACCCAATGAGTCTGCTACCGGATGTCGTCGCGGACAAGTGAACCATGTGCGCACCGAAGAGGCACAGGAAGATCAGAGCGTACTGATGGGTATGTTTTCTATCAACTCTGCCCAGTTAAAGTCTTATTTGATTTTGGAGCATCACATTCGTTCATATCATCAAAGATAAGCAAAGAACACAACCTACACCGGGTGGAACTTAAGAGACCATGTTAGTGCATTCACCCGGGGGAGATATAACCGTACCCCATGCTTGCATCAACGTGCCCATCCGAATTAGAGACATGGTATTTCTCTCAAATCTTATAGTACTACTGCCACAAACTCTCAATATCATACTGGGAATAGACTTGTTGACTAAGAACAAGGGAGTCATAGACTGTGGCCGAAGGGACGTCACTATGTCCACCCCATGGGGATCACCGATGAACATAGCCATGGATCGAGACTCGATGTTATGTGAGCGAGCTATGGGAGTATTTACCATGCTACCCATGAGCGGGATGCCAGTAATACAGGATTACCCGAACGTATTCCCTAAGGCTTTGCCCGGAATGCCCCCTGACCATGACATAGAATTTATTATTGACCTAATGCCTGGTACTACCCCCATATCCGAGAGGCCCTATCGGATGCCGGCTAACGAGCTAGAGGAACTCAAGAAGCAGATCAGAGAACTACAAGAAAAGGGATTCGTACGTCCTAGTTCTTCTCCTTGGGGAGCCCCAGTATTGTTTGTCAAGAAGAAGGATGGCAGTATGAGGACGTGCGTGGATTATCGGTGTCGAAACTTGGTTTCGGCAATATATTTTATGAGGTCGCAGTCAAGATCGCCAAGCACAATGGGTTAGAAGAAGAAGAAGAAGATTTAGACAGGTTCAGGCCCTCTCGTGAGGTAATACCCTACTCCTGTTTCGGTGGATTCGATCCGCCGAGTGTCTTTATTGATCTCGTAATCTAAAGCTCTTGCTTATGAAGTTGTATCTCAGATCTAATCTCTGATCTCCTATCGGAATATCTGATCTAGAATCTGATCAAGTCTAAGATATCCCTCAAGGGACGCCCCTTACCCCCCTTATATAGTCTTGGGAGGAAGGGTTTACAAGTCGGAAACCCTATCTTACTCTAAGATGGTTTCCTCAATCTTACCAAACCATGACTATAGGCCGATTGCCTTATCTCTATCGGCAACCGTAACACCTAAGTCAAGTTCGCTTACGAGATATAGCGGGCGCAATCTATCCCTACCTCCGTCGGATAAGCTTGCCAAGTAGATACCCGATTGCCACAATCTCCACAGTAGCCCCGAGTCCTTTTCGGTCGACGAGACAACTCGCTTCGGACCAAAGCAAGCACTCAACCAAAAATCTCTTTGACCGAGTGCTTTTGGCGCCGAGTGATTCCATCATCTCTCTGAATCTTCCCGAGTGGCTCCAAAGAGGCGTGAAGGGCTGGAAAAATATACATAAAAATTCTCAAAAATAAATATTTAGGTGCATCTCCCGATGCACCTAATTACAGTGTAGCCCCGACTATGTGGTTAGTCAAAAATAGACTAAGCATATAGTCAAGAACTATAAAAAATTATTCTCATGTAGATGCCTAGCTCATGCTAAAGCAATCATAGAAATCTTATTGCTCAGCAAGTTCATACTCAACCGAGTGAATTTGCCCGAGTCATCTCAGAACAAATAATTCAATCATCCCTCATGGGTAAAAAGCACTTGGTAAGCTCACGCTTATCCGAGTAGATCTGCCCGAGTCATCCCGGAACAAATATTTTAATCATCCCTCATGGGAAAATAAGTTCTTTCAATCATATGAAAAATATGACCAAGTTATTAAACAGCTTTTGCCATAATACTGGTCTCAATCTTATAAAGATCTTCACCAAGGTGGAAAACAAACAGCATCGGCAAGATTACCCGACCAAATGCCGAAAAACCAAACAGCCCTTGTTTACCAAGGCAGCTATAAAAACTTAGCTGTTGGTCACCTTCCAAATTGCATCGTGCCAGCTTCTCATGAAGTCAGGCAAACCGCGGTATGGAAGGATCTTTTAAAGGTATAGGGCACTCGGACACGCGCATATTGCCAGGGCAAATCTGCTTAAGCTCATCCGCTTAAGTCCCTAAGGACACGTATCGGACCACACCTTAGCTGGGCCGTAGATTTTCCTATGGGCTCGGCCCACTCACCAGAAAACCTAGCGCAACCCTCAAATCTTTCTTATAAAGACACGAGGTCGTCCCCGCCTCTTCGCCTTCCAAACGATTCCCCTTCTCACGGTACTGTTCAACAGCTCACCGCGGAGAACCCTAGGCTTGCGCGCTCCCCAGTCCATCCGCCAAGAAGCTCGCTTGCCGCGACAACTAGCTTCGCAGCCAAAACTCCCACATCCATCGCCCAAGATCTAACCTTTCTCGCCGAGATCCGCTCCCCAACAACCTCGCTCTCATGGCGGAGGAGAAGAGGATTCCGTTCGACCAATGGGCCACCTCGGACGTGAGGGAATACACCCTCAAGGAGATGGTAAAGCACGGCGTGCTTCCGCCGAAGGAACTTGTGGGATGGCGCCCGGCGGCGGGGAGGACTTCCGACCCCAAACACCGGTGAGCTCGTTGTCTTTACCTCCTTTTTCTATTGCGGGTTCAGCCCTCCCCACCTCCGAGTTCTTTCGGGGCTCTTGGACTATTATGGCCTTCACATCTACCATCGAACCCCAACTCGATGCTTCACATTGCACTCTTTATTCATGTGTGTGAAGCCTTCCTTGGCATTCTTCCTCATTTCAATCTGTTCCGTCGTATGTTCTACCTGAAACCCCATCCGAACAAGGATCAACCTTGCGTCGTTGGTGGGGCAGGCTTTCAGCTTCGCGGATCTCTCCGCAAAGACTACTTCTCTCTCCCCTTGAAATCCTCGAACAAAGGCCGGCACGCGAACCGGTTGTACATCAGCAATCTTGAACCCAGCCTTCCAGCCTTTGTCGGTCTTCCTCCTATCCCCAAGCCGTCTTGGAGCACCGTCCCGGTAGCCCAAGAATGGGATGAAGCCAACGATCTGCTCGCGAAGATCCTGGCAATGAAGAAGAGGAACCTTCGCGGGGAACAAATCACTCGGCACTTCATTAGGTGCCGCCGGCGCCGATCAAGGAGCGGTCGAAGCCGGCCCGAGTACGAAGGTGGAACGGACCCCAATCGGGAGGACCCAGATCCGCTCACATACGAGATCCTGAAGATCCGGATGTACAAGCTCTTCTCATCCGGGATCTCAGTCGAGCGGGCCCTCATATTACCAGTCCTCCCATTCAGCATCCATCGTCCTCCTCCTCCGGTAAGCCGATTGGATGCTTCATAGTATCTTTCGATCTTGACGTTTTGTCGTTTAATGTTGCACTTTTCCCTTCTTTGCAGGAAAACGCCTCTATCATTTCCAAGCCATATAAGGTGGCTCATGATGACGCGCCACGTCGTCCCTCCAAGAAGCCGCGGCGGGATCAAAATCCAAGCGATCCGGTCGGGAAGCGGGCTGCGCCGAGTGAGGACTCGAACAAACGCGCAAGCAAAAGGCGGCGATCATCGAGGACTCGGATGACGATGTCCCGGCTCCTCCGGTTGAGACCCCGCCTCTAAGGCGATCGCCGCGGACTGCACCGAAGATCCGCCGATCATCCAGGTAAGCTCCGAAACCAAAGTCCTGAGCTCTTTCGCAGAAAACTTTTCTTTATCTTCGCTGTGTTCACTTGTGCAGGAGGCCCCAGGACATAGATCCTGCCGGAGGGGGTGAAGGGCCGAACCCGGCCGCCGCTCCCGAAGTGCCAAGGCCATCAGAGCCAAAACCCCGGAGCTCGCAACCCAGTGCGAGTATTCCGGAGAAGCATCCTTCTCCTCGGAAGGAGAGCGCCCCTAGGGAGGAGCCCCGAGTGCCGCCGGGATGTCCCGACCGGAAACCAGCCTGGCTGCCGGGGAGCCCACGGCTGCGGCCCGAGCGCCCGACCGAGGGTCACTCGGCCGCAGAGCCCGAAGAAGAAGAAGAGCCCGGCTGCCCCTCCTAGGCGGCGGCCACCGAAACCGGTGAGACTTGCTTCGAAACTTCCCTTTGTTCTTTCAATTTTGAGTCCTTCATGTCTTCATTGATCTTCCTTGTTTGCCAGCCACGGTAGAAGAGATCCCAGGCTACGGTCTGCTGAGACTGGGTTCCTCCAATCGAATCGAGTGGCGGGACTCGGAAGGCGAGAGACGGGGCATCATCCTCGACCAAGCAAGGCGAGAGGGATGAAAGAGATGCCCTCGTCGAGAGCCTGAATGAGGCGACCCGACTGCTCAACGTAAACCTTCGTCTTTCTTTTTGATTATTTCTTCATTATCCTTCAGTCGATCATTCTTCTGCTTTTGCATGCAGAAAGAATTTTGCCGCTCAATGGCAAAATCTGAGGTGCTGGAAAAGCTGGTGCCTCACTTAAACTCCTTGGAAGACGTTCAGCGACAGCTGAAGGTCACTCGGGAGGAGGCCGCTTCACGGGAGGCCGCTTTAAGGAGGGAGATCTCGGAGCTTCGGGAAGCGAACCTCGACCTCCGCGGATCAATCGGAAGTAAGCCTGCCTCTCCCGCTTCACCATGATTCTTTTGTTGATCTTGTCAATTGATAATCCTCTTTTGTCGTAGAAAATTCTTCGGAGGTCCACTCGCTTCAAGTCCAACCGGAAGCGGTCAGCCTCGACAAGGCCGAGATGGAGGCCGAATTTGAAGGTAACCTTCTTTGAAGTTGAATTTCATGTGCTGCTTCATTCCCGAGTGCCTTGAATGATCTGGGACTCCTTGCAGCTTATAAGATGAAGACCCGAGCCCAATACGACGTCTTGCTTGGGCGGATCAAGTCCAGCGACGAGATACGGGAAGAGGTCGCTAACGCCGCCACGCCGATCGTAACATCCTTGTTTGATCAAGGAGTTGGGGCCAGCTCGCTGGAGCCAATCGAGATCTTCGACAAGCTCCGGCTGGCTCCCGAGCAGTATCTGAAGAACATCACCGAAGCGGCCAACATGGGGGCTGGTCGGCTCTTGCCTGAGACCAAGTCCCTCTACCCCAGTGGATATTCATTCAATCGGGAGGGTTTCGCGAGGGGACAACAGACGAGCGAGCCTTAGATATGCTCGGCGAGGCGCGGGAGGCGGCGAAAAGATCTCTTTGGATGTAGTGAACAATTTTAAGCTTTGAACTTATATTCTGACTTCGCTTTGTGAATGTCATGTAATTGTAACACTCTTGACATGGAATCTTTGCGACTATTTTTAGTTTATTTATGTCAATGCCTTGATTCGAGCCTTTGCGTGAAATTTCTTAAGTAGTTTTCGTCTGGCTGTCATCAAGCCTAGGCTCGATTAGGTCATCGGAAAACTCTCAGTCCTTAGACACTGAGCTCGAGTCGAAGGACATTAAACAATGATAAACCAAATTGTGCACAAAAATTTGATGAGGAAAATTTGAGCTTTATTGATATGTGTATCCCACATTGCTAGCTCAAGAAGTCATCTTGCTTGAGGTTGGCAGTCAAGGAAAACATGAGGCCTTAGCCAAATTAGGCGTAAAATCGTCGAAGATGCTCGATGTTCCAGGAATTCTCCACCATAGACCCGTCTTCACGCTTTAGCCGGTAGGCACCGGGCCGAGTCACTTCGGCGATTATAAAGGGTCCTTCCCATAAGGGAGATAACTTGTGTCGGTCTTTGGTGGTCGGATCTTGCGTAGGACCAGGTCGCCAACAATGAAAGCTCGTGCTCGCACGTTGCGACCGTGGTATCTTCGAGCCCTTGAAGGTATTTGGCCGACTGGATGAGGGCTGCCTCGCGGGCCTCTTCCAATCGGGTGAGGTCATCCACTCGGTTGATGTCATAGCGTTCATCGTTGAAGCTGCGGACCCGGAGGGATTCAAACTCCATCTCGTTTGGCAACATGGCTTCGCGCCATAGACCGAAAAAGGAGTTTGGCCGGTGGCCGACCGGGTGTAGTTCGCAGCGACCATAGAACCGAGGGAAGTTCTTGGACCCACTTGCCGGCGTAAGGGCTTAGCCGGTCGAAGACGCGAGCCTTGATGCCTTGAAGAACCATGCCGTTTGCTCGCTCGACTTGCCCATTGCTTTTGGGGTGAGCTGCGATGCGTAGCGAGATCTTGATTCCGAAGTCTTCGCAGAATTCCTTGAAGATGCCTCCCGTGAATTGAGTCCCATTATCGATTATGATTCGTTTGGGACGCCAAAACGGTGCACGATGTTGAGGAAAAATCCCGTGCTTTGTCGGCAGTGATTGTGGCCACCGGCTTGGCTTCAATCCACTTGGAGAACTTGTCGATTGCGACGAAGAGGTGTGTGAAACCTCCTGGAGCTTTCTTGAAGGGGCCAACCATGTCCAGCCCCATACCGCGAACGGCCGGGAAAGTGGGATTGTTTGAAGCTCTGGGCGGGACATGGCTTTGTCGGGCAAAGAAGCGGCAGCCTTCGCAGGTTCTTACGACTTTATCCGCGTCGGAGACCGCGGTAAGCCGAAAAAATCCTTGTCGTAAGCTTTGCCGACTAGAGTGCGTGCGCCGCGTGGCTTCCGCATATGCCCGAGTGGATATCTTGGAGTAATTGTTTCCCTTCTTCGGGTGTGATGCACCTCATTAGAATTCCGAGGGGCTTCTCTTGTATAAATCGGAGTCGACCATGACGTACGCTTGGCACGACGCCGGACGCGTTACGCTTCATCCGGTCATCCGGCGGCTCTTGCTTGAGTTAAGAATTTGATGAGCGGCGTCCTCCGGTCGGTATCGATCATGGTGACTTCGTTCGTGGTCTGCTCGTTGGGAGCCTGTCTTTGCCGTGACGGTTGGCTCGTAGAGATGTTCGACAAAGACATCGTTGGAGCGGCTTCGCGCTTAGATCCGAGCTGTGCTAGCTCATCGGCAGCTTCGTTGTTATGTCTCAGGACATGTGAGAGTTCTAGCCCATCAAACTTGTCCTCAAGCTTGCGGACCTCTTGTCGGTAGGCCTCCATAGTGTCGTTCAAGCGGGACCCGTCTTTCATCACTTGATTGACGACCACTGGGAGTCGCCTTTTACAATGAGCCGTCGACTCCAGTGAGGCTGCGAGGCGCGATCCATGTAGAAGAGCTTCGTATTCGGCGACGTTGTGTGAGGCGGAGAAGTGGAGGTGAAGGGCATATCTTAGCCTTTCCCCAGTCGGGGAGATCAGCACAACTCCTGCTCCCAAGCCAGTGATCCTCTTGGATCCGTCGAAGTGCATGGTCCAGTGTTGGAGGTCTTCCCGAGGTACGTGTTCTTGCTGTTCAGTCCACTCGGCCAGGAAGTCCGCTAAGGCTTGTGACTTAATGGACGTCCTGGGCTTAAAAGTTAAGTCCAGCGGCATCAGTTCCAAGGCCCACTTGGCGATGCGCCCGGTTGCCTCGCGGTTGTGGACGACGTCGCCGAGTGGAAAAGAGGTGATGACGGTGACCGAGTGACCCTGAAAGTAGTGTGCCAATTTCCTCGCGGTTATTAGAACACCATAAAGCAATTTTTGTACCTGGGGGTATCGGATTTTGGCTCCTGCCAATACTTCGCTGACAAAGTAAATTGGTCTTTGAATCTTCTGGGCCCGTCCTTCTTCTTCTCGTTCAACCACAAGTACCGTGCTGACCACTTGGTGAGTGGCTGAGACGTACAGCAAGAGGGGTTCCTGGGGCTGAGGTGAAGCCAGGACGGGTGGCGTGGTAAGGAATTCTTTGAAATCTTCAAAGGCCTTGTCAGCTTCTGTGGTCCACTGGAAGTCATCTGTCTTTTCAGCGATCGAAGAAGGGCATGCCTCGTTCGCCGAGTCGGGATATGAAACGGCTTAGCGCCGCCATGCAGCAGTGAGCTTTTGGACGTCTTTCGATTACTCGGGGCTTCATGTTTAAGATGGC
The DNA here is from genome assembly GCA_019925245.2 of Oryza australiensis. Classification (NCBI taxonomy): domain Eukaryota; kingdom Viridiplantae; phylum Streptophyta; class Magnoliopsida; order Poales; family Poaceae; genus Oryza; species Oryza australiensis. The sequence continues at coordinate 5,595,747 of JAIFGZ020000436.1, forward strand.
GTTGATCTTTTCGGTTTGCTTCAATGCCGCGATGTGATACCATGAAGCCGAGCGGTTTGCGATGGGACGCCGAAGGTGCACTTCTCGGGTTCAACTTCATTCGAAGGCCCGGATATTTGCAAAGGTTTCTTCTAAGTCGGCGATCAGGTCTTCTTTCGCTTGGTCTTGATGACAACATCGTCGACATAGGCTTCAACGTTTTTGCCGATCTGCGTCCGGAAGCATCTTTGGATCATGCGTTGGTATGTAGCTCCGGCGTTCTTCGAGGCCGAAAGGCATGGTGATGTAGCAGTAGGCCCCGAACGGCGTGATGAAAGATGTCTTCAAGCGGTCGGATTCTTTGGACGATCGGTGGTAGCCCGAGTAACAATCCAAAAACTCGGGAGTTCGCGCCGGCTGTTGAGTCGACGACTTGATCGATGCGAGGCAGCCGAACGGATCTTTGGGGCGAGCTTTGTTGAGGTCGGTGTAATCGACACACATGCGCCATTGCCCCGTCTTTTTGCGGACCAGACTGGATTGGCTAACCGGTCGGGATGAAGGACTTCTTTAATGAAGCCGGTAGCCAAGAGCTTTGCAGTTCTTCTTTGATCGCGTCTTTTCGATCCTGTGCGAACTGCGTAATCGTTGTTTTATTGGTTTGGCATCATCTTTGACGTTCAAAGAGTGCTCGATCACCTCCCTAGGAATTCCAGGCATATCGGATGGTTTCCAAGCAAAAACATCTTTATTATTTTGGAGGAAGGTGACGAGCGCGCTTTCCTATTTAGGATCTAGGTCGGCGCCGATTACGCAGTTTTGGAGGGATCGGACGAATCAAGGGAGATCTTCTTGGTCTTGGCGTCGCCGGATCCCGATTTGGCTATCTTCTTCGCGGGGACTTCGCCCTCGCCAAAGTTGATGCAGCCAATCGGACTTCTTGTTGGCCACGTAATCTCTCGCGAGATTGGGCCCATGTCGCAGCTCTCCTTGTCGCAGGTGAAGGCTTGCTTCACGTCGCTGCGAAGAGTGATGACGCCGTTGGGACCCGGCATCTTCATGCGAGGTAAGTGTAGTGAGGGATCGCCATGAACTTGGCAAGCGCATGCCTTCCGATGATGGCATGATATGCCGTTTCAAGTCGGCCACCTCGAAGGTGACGTTCTCCGTTCGGAAATTCTCTCGGGCTCCGAAGGTGAGGCGGGAGGGAGATATGCCCGAGTGGTGTTGAAGATAGCCCGGATAACTCCGTGGAAGGGGCTGAGCTTGCTTTGAGTTCGGCCCTCGGGATCGCATTTCATCCATAGTCTTGGCAAACAGGATGTTGAGGGCGCTGCCCCATCGATGAGGACGCGCTTAAGCTCGATATTGCGGACCACGGGGTCCGGACGAGTGGATAGCGTCCCGGGTGGACCACTCGGTCGGGATGATCCGAGCGGTCGAAAGTGATGGCCACTTCCGACCATCGCGAATCGAGGACTTCGGGTTGAGCCGCGTTGACCTCCCGGTCAGTTAGCTTTTGTTTCCTCTTGGATTCATAAGCTAGCGGGCCTCCGAAGATGTGGTTGAGCTCCCCCACTGGGTCTTGAAAAGGTTCGGCATTCTTAGCCGCATTGTTCTTCTTGGCGCCGGACGGGCCAGCCTCGTCGATCGGCTTCTTGTTGAGCTGCGCCGCGTCTTGTTGGCGAATTGCTTGTAGATAAAGCGATCCTTTGCCGCGTGCTTGTGATTTGGATGGTGGGTCACCGGCGTTCATGATGGCGTCGTAGGCGGCGACTCGGGGACGTCGTTGAGTATTGGAGGTTGCGGCCACGAGTCTTCGATCGGCGCTTGCGATCTTTCGGGCCCTGGTTGCTTGTTGTTGCCGCCATCCTTCTTAGGATTTCGGCTTCCTCCCGCTTGCTTGTCCTCTCTTCTGTCGGGCCGATCTTGACGGGCTGCCTTGATGGCGTCGTTTGATTTGGCGTACGAATTCGCCGTCTCAAACATCTGCTTCACCGTCTTCGGTGGCTTGCGTCCGAACTTGCCGATAAGCAGCTCATCACGGACTCCCTTCTGGAAGGCGGCGATGATGATGTCGTCGGTGATGTTCGGGATCTTGTTGCGCTTCTCGGAGAAGCGACGAATGTAATCCTTCGAGGCTCGTCCGGCTTCGGATGACATTGTAGAGGTTGAAGTGCGTGCCGGGCCTCTCGAAGGTGCCTTGGAAGTTGGCGATGAAGTGGTCCCTCGGCTCGCTCCACGAGCCGATTGAGCCTCTTGGCGGTGGTGAGCCAATTTACGGCTGAGTTTGCGAGGGCCACGGGCGGAGTAGTTGGCCATGGCTTTGTTGTGCGCCACTGCTCGGATGGCAAGGGTATATACGATTAACCAAGATTCGGGTCGGTTTTGCCATCGTACCTTTCTATCCCGGTGGGCTTAAAGCCACTCGGCCAATGCACTCGGCGGAGCTCCCGAGTGAAGGCCGGTACTCCATCGTCGCCGCTATCGGTGATCCCCTCCGATCTTCTGGGTACGACGGTCGCGCTCTTGGTAGCGGCGGTCGAGGACTTCCGCGAGATCACTCGGCGGGGTTTTACGTTGGCTGGTTGGGTAGCCGGCTGTTGCGGCGGACTCGGTGGTGGACGGGTGGACGTCCATGTCGTTTGCGGCGGGAGTCGACCGTCGCTCTTGGTGCCTTGGCGTGGACTCGGGAGGCGGGCCTCTTGGCCTAGTTGACGGCCGAGCCGGCTCGGGCCTCCTGTAGTCTCCGACTTTAGGGGTGGGAGCCGGCTCTTGTCGGCGTTTCGGCCATGGATTCAGATCGGCCTTCTTGCCGAAGTGGTGGGAGGGCCGTTAGCCGTGGCACAACGATGGTCTTGATCTTATCCGAGTATAGGAGTCACGTTGGCCGGAGCCGTCTCCATGACGGTATCCAAGAGCGTGAGTGCGGCGGCGGCGTTCGCGTGGCGTCGGAAGACATTGGTGTTGCGAACCCGTGTTTGGAGGATGGCCTCTGGGCGGATCGTCCAGTGCGCGCGATCCTGTTTCCTTTTATCGGCCTCGTCTTTGCGTTGTTTGTCTTCTTGGTGTCTTGCGTTCAAGCTCCACTCGCTCGTTCCTCTTCGGCAAGCCTTCGGCCATGGCTGAGTCGGACTCATCCGGCTCGGCCATGAGGACGTCAAGCACTTCGGCTCGCGATCCATATGGCGTCGGAGTTGTCGGCTTCGTCGAGGGGATGTCGTAGAGATTGTCGAAGCCGGCGGAGCTGAGGTATCCGTTGAGCTCGAAGATGAACAGGAGCCAAAGGACGGGAGGATGACAGCGACCTCCCTTGATCTGGGTAACCCGGATCGGATCGTCCGGTCCGAGTCGGAGCTTGGGGATCGGGCTCTTCCGAGTGGATCCTCGCCAACTCGGGGAGAGCGTTGATTGTAGATCTTGGCGACGTTTGGTAACCCAAACGGCACCGAAAGGTCTTCAGCCGAGTAGATTGCTTCCGTCGGGAGGCAAGAAGATTGGCGCGAGATCTCGGCGGCATTCGGTAATCCGAATGGCGCCGAGTGAAGTCCGTCGTCGGAGAAGGTGGATCGCATCTTGGTCTTCAAGATGTTATCGAAGATCTCGGCGCTTGGAGAGCCCGAACGGCGCCGAGTAGGTTTTCCCTCCGACTGGTTCGAATCCGAGTCGAGGAGGAGTCGCCGGCGAAGTTGGCGGCGAAGTCGCCGAGTCTTGAAGGAGATCCCATCACGCTTGTCGGCGAGATTGTTGAAGAAGTCTCGACGCGCGGCCCCCTACCTGGCGCGCCAACTGTCGAAACTTGGTTTCGGCAATATATTTTATGGGGTCGCAGTCAAGATCGCCAAGCACAATGGGTTAGAAGAAGAAGAAGATTTAGACAGGTTCAGGCCCTCTCGTGAGGTAATACCCTACTCCTGTTTCGGTGGATTCGATCCGCCGAGTGTCTTTATTGATCTCGTAATCTAAAGCTCTTGCTTATGAAGTTGTATCTCAGATCTAATCTCTGATCTCCTATCGGAATATCTGATCTAGAATCTGATCAAGTCTAAGATATCCCTCAAGGGACGCCCCTTACCCCCCTTATATAGTCTTGGGAGGAAGGGTTTACAAGTCGGAAACCCTATCTTACTCTAAGACGGTTTCCTCAATCTTACCAAACCATGACTATAGGCCGATTGCCTTATCTCTATCGGCAACCGTAACACCTAAGTCAAGTTCGGCTTACAGATATAGCAGGCGCAATCTATCCCTACCTCCAGTCGGATAAGCTTGCCAAGTAGATACCCGATTGCCACAATCTCCACAATCGGTCATTGAACAAGGTGACCATCAAGAACATGTACCCATTATCCCGAATCGATGACTTATTTGATCAACTCAAGGGTGCCAAAGTGTTCTCGAAGATTGATCTTCGGTTAGGATACCACCAATTGAAGATTAGAGCCAGAGATATTCCCAAGACAGCGTTCTCTACGCGCTATGGACTATATGAGTTCACAGTAATGTCTTTCGGATTGACCAATGCCCCAACATATTTTATGAACCTTATGAACAAGGTATTCATGGAATATCTGGATAAGTTTGTGGTGGTGTTTATCGATGACATTCTTATCTATTCCAAGGACGATAAGGGACATGCCGAGCACCTATGTCTAGTGCTGGAGAAGCTACGAGAGCATCAGTTATATGCAAAATTTAGTAAATGTGAGTTCTGGCTTAAGGAAGTTGTTTTTCTTGGCCATGTAATGTCAGCTGGAGGAGTAGCAGTAGATCCTGCCACGGTTGAAGCTGTTGCGGAATGGAAAGCACATAAGTCGTTAACAAAGGTCTGGAGTTTCTTGGGATTGGCCGGATATTACCGAAGATCTATTGAAGGATTTTCCACAATAGCCAGACCCATGACTCAACTCTTGAAGAAGGAGAAGAAATTCGCCTGGACCGAGTAGTGTCAGCGAACTTTCGATCAGCTGAAAGAAAAGTTAACCACCGCTCCAATTCTAGTCCTACCTGACAACCGTAAGGACTTTGTGATTGTTAGTGATATGCCCTAGAGGCAACATGGAGATGTTGGATATCACGATCAATGTTTATGTAGTAATGAATAAAGTGTTATTCAGTTTCATGAAATAGACAACTCATATTGATCCATAAGTATGTGACTTATTTATGAGACTCTTTATGTATGAATCTATTTCTAAATGATCCCTGATCGTATATCATGTTAATGGAACAAATATGATTCTAAGATCAGCATGTTTATTGATCGATGATCATGTCTCATAGATCATGGTATAGAGATACCAAATCAATGAATGTGAACGTGTGTTGGACAACACATTGTTGGATAGACCCACTCTGAGACACTACAGAAAATTAATGTGCCATTAGTTGGTCTCAAGTAGTGTTGGTTGAAAGTCCTTTTACCTGAGATCATCATGGATTCCAAGATGTGTAGTAGCTTACTTAGGGACTACTAAACACTATTCCGAAACTGGCAGTTACAAAAGTAGTTTTCGGGTCTGCTATGAAACATGTAGTGGGATGTGAATGATCAAGATGGAATTTGCCCCTCATTTGGGAGAAATATCTTTGGGCCCCTTGAAGTAATGGATTATGGAAGTGCATGGCCATGCCGAGTTGATTGAGGAGTCAATCAACAGATAGATAATCCAGTACGAGATCGAGTGAATGATTAAGCTGTTAAATAGGATGGCGCAAGTCTGTCCTATAGCTTAATTGGTATCGTGAGGCAAAGAGATTTGTGCACACATTACAGGTTCAGCCAAAATAACCCTCTTGTATACTTGGTGTCCATACGTTCTGCTAGGGGCTGCTGTTGACGGTCGGCCGAGTTGGACTCGGGTCGGAACCATGTATACCTGAGCCTACAGGGGCGCACACTTAACAGAAAGAACATGCATTCGAGTTGGACTCGGATACGGCTTAATTGGATAGAGATCCAACTTAACAAGGAGTCTCGATGGGCCTTTAGGCCCAGTCGACAACCCTATATAAGGAGGGATTTTGTGCATAATAGACAGCCGAACATATCTCTCCATGGAAACCCTCCCACGTTCGAGCCAAAACCCTAGCCGTGCATCGTTTGCTAGCACACGGGTGTTCAGAGTTCTTTCCCTGGATGTGTGGATACCGGTAGAGACATCGCTGCGTTGCGACATTCTTCGGTAGCATCGGATCTTGCCGAGATTCAAGTTAGCCAAATTCAACTTGGCGGCTTGGGGTTGGGGTCGGCAGGTCGGAGGGTCGGGTGAAACGCTCCCGGGTCAGCGGGTCGGTTGATCTGTTCCCAGGGTTGGCTAAGGCGTTCCCGGGGTCGGCTGGGACATCCGCGAGGTCGGCTGAGGCCGGAAAGACTTGTTCGAGATCGGATAGCACTTGATTGGCTATTTCCACTGCACTGCACGCCAATAGGTAACCATCTTTGGTCCCTTACTTGCAAGCTATCCTGGATTGCACAGTAGAAATTTTTGTTTTACGCTATCGTATCCTCCACGTTCTCCTTCAGTGATATACTGTGATGCGTCCCGACAAGGACTGGGAGGGGTATTGATGCAAGATGGAAAGGTCGTGGCATATGCCTCGAGACAACTATGACCCCATGAGGAAAACTACCCTACACATGATTTAGAATTGGCAGCAGTTGTTCATGCGTTAAAAATCTGGAGACACTACCTGATCGGGAATCATTGCGATATATACACTGACCACAAGAGCCTGAAGTATATCTTTACTCAGACCGATATCAAACTACGACAGAGAAGGTGGCTAGAATTGATCAAGGATTACGATCTAGGAATCCATTACCACCCCGGCAAGGCGAATGTAGTGGCCGACGCTTTGAGCCGCAAAGCCCAATACAACCATATGAGACTGGAAGGCATGGCCATTGAGATCCAAGAAGAAATGGCTCGACTTAACTTGCACCTGATTCCTCACGAAAAATTAAACTCGCTGAAAATCCAACCTCTTCTGAGGACCCAAATAGAAGAAGCACAAAAGGATAATGGAGAGATCCAAATGATCATCAAGCGCATGGCCGCTGGGCACGCGAAGGAATTCTCGAGAAATGACAAAGGAATCCTGTGGAATAAGAAAAGGATCTACGTACCTGAGCAAGGTGGTTTGAGAGGGTTGATTCTGAAAGAAGCCCACAAATCAGCATATTCGCTACACCCTGGCAGCACAAAGATGTACCAGGATTTAAAGGAGGAATGTTGGTGGCCCAACATGAAGAGAGGCGTAGCTGAATACATGGCCATATGCGACGTATGTCAAAGGGTAAAAGCTGAGGATCAACGACCGGCAGGCTTGTTGCAACCGCTCAAGATTCCCAAATGGAAATGGGATGAGATAGTCATGGATTTCATTGTCGGATTACCCAAGACTGCCGCAGGATATGACTCTATCTAGGTGATCGTAGATCGACTAACCAAGACTGCCAGGTTTATCCCTGTCAAGACCAATTATAATAGTGCTAAGTTGGAGGAATTATACATGTCCAGGATCGTGTCCCTTCATGGAGTACCAAAAAGGATTATATCGGATCATGGTACTCAATATACGTCCCATTTCTGGAGCAAAGTTCATGAGGCGATTGGGAGTCACCTTGCCTTTAGTACCACATACCACCCGCATACCGACGGGCATACAGAAAGGACAAATCAAGTTCTTGAGGACATGTTGAGAGCTTGTGCGTTGGACTTTACCAAGGATTGGAAAAGATGCCTACCCTATGCTGAATTCTCCTACAACAACAGCTACCAAGCAAGTCTGAAGATGTCACCAAATGAAGCCCTGTTTGGTCGACGATGCCGAACCCCATTGATGTGGTCAGAAACCGGTGAACGGGCCGTGTTTGGACCTGACATAATCAAAGAAGCTAAGGAAAAGGTTCATCTGATCTGAGATCGACTAAAGGTAGCCTTATCCCGATAGAAGAGATATGCGGATACTCGACGAAGGGACTTGGAGTTTAATGTAGGCGACTATGTGTACCTGAAAGTCTCTCCGCTACGAGGAACCCAAAGGTTCAAGGTCAAGGAAAGCTTGCGCCAAGATACGTGGGACCACTCCTGATAAAAGCTAGAAGAGGCAAAGTGGCCTATCAGCTAGAACTACCAGAAAATATCTCTGATGTGCACCCAGTGTTCCATGTGTCACAATTGAAGAAGTGTCTGCGAGTGCCGGAAGAGCAAGCTCCCTTGGATGATATCCATATCAGCAGTGATCTCACATACCCTGAACATCCGGTAAAGATATTGGATGAAGCAGAAAAGAAAACCCGAACCAAGTCATGGCGCATGTACAAGGTGCAATGGAGCAATCACACCGAAGAGGAGGCCACTTGGGAGAGCGAAGACTTTCTAAGAACCGAGTACCCACACCTGCTCGACAACCGGTAAGAAATCTCGGGATGAGATTTATTTAAGTGGGGTAGGTTTATAACACCCTAAAAATCCGTAGGCTTAAAATTCAAATTTAAAATTCGGAACCTACAACACTTTTGAATTATTGCATCGAGTCATATTTATTTGCCTCTTATTTGCTAGTCCTTCATTGCCGAGTTTATAAATGGAATAATATTTATTTAAAAAGGAGAAAAGTCAATAGGGGTTTAAAAAACCCTAAAAAAAGGAAAATTGCAAAATATGTGCTAAGAATAAAATTACAAAAATATAAATTGGGGAAAGCTAAGATTTAATAAAAATTTACTTTTGGACAAAATGATATTTAAATTCATGGGTAAAATACAAAATTTCTAAATATATATCAAAAAGGAAATATAAAAAAATAAAAGTTGGGCAAAACTTAAAATTTAATAAAATTTATACTTGATAAAATTTAGTTTGATTATTTATGTGATATGCAAGAAAAATAAAAAATATATAAAAGGAAAAATGAACAATCACCTTGTTCATTGTCCCGAAGTGTTCGGCCCGATCCCCGAGCCCCGCGCGTCGCGCATTGTCCCCTCCCGCGCTGCCCGCGCCGTGCGCCCGCGTGCCGCACGTGCCCCCTCGCGCCGCGCGCGTCCGCCATCGCCGCCATGGGTCGCCTCGTGCCCCGTGCCCTGCGCCCGTCGTCGTCACTCTGCCGCGTCGCCCGTCGCATCGCCGTCGCCATCCACGCCGCGCGTGCGTCCCATCCGCGCCTACCGCCGAAGCCGTTCTCTCTCCCCCGGTGCGCCTATAAGTACCCCCCTTCCCTCTTCCTCCCCACACTCGCCATTTCCCATTCCTCCTCTCCTCCCTTCTTCCCCGTGCCACTGCGCCACCGCGCCGAAGCTCCGCCGCTGTCGCCGCCCTCGCCACCATGTTGCTGTTGATCCCAAATCATGCTGAAAGTGCGTTGACTTGGACAATCACGCGCTGGCCTAAGAGATTTTCTTTACTCTAGTGTAGGTCCAAAATACTGCTTCTTAGGTTCGTAGGCGTGCCAGTTGGTTTGATCCTACAACCAACAAGAACAAAGAAAGCAAGTGTTAATCTGCAAAAGATAGCCGATCGACGGTTGCCGATGACATATCATTTGTTGTTGAGCCGATGTGGTATACACTGAATCGGCCAGGGGAAATTAAACCTAGTCTATCGGACAAAGATATTCATAATACATAATCTAAATATCAAAATACATTTAAACTAAGTGATTGGGATAGATCGGTAGCGTACCGAGACAGTATAAATCACTTATGTTCAAAAGTACCTTAATATACAGATTATATATATTTATAGCACAGCCAATGTCATAGATCTAATGTGTATCGGCTAGTACTCTGATACCACTTTATACTAAGATATCATGATAAACTAAATATATTAAACAAGAACCGATCAAATGTTAAGATAACCTAACAGATCGATAACAAGCTTAACATACAGTGAGATCTTAATATTGTGGACCCCCGTTTTTGGAACGGGAATCTTTCGTGTTCTTAGTACCATTTCCCTGGATCGAGTAGTTGGTACCCACGAAATACAGTACTGAATAATTTAGCAAAATTTAGCAAATGCGAGTTCTGGCTCAAGGAAGTCGCTTTTCTTGGCCACGTAGTCTCAGCCGGAGGAGTAGCGGTAGACCCCGCCAAGGTCGAAGCTGTCACGGAATGGAAGGCACCCAAGTCAGTAACGGAAGTTCGGAGTTTCTTGGGCTTGGCTGGATATTACCGAAGGTTCATCGAAGGGTTTTCCACCATAGCCCGACCTATGACTCAACTTCTGAAGAAGGAAAAGAAGTTTGAATGGAACGAGAAGTGTCAAGAAGCCTTTGACCAACTAAAAGAAAAGTTAACCACCGCCCCAATCTTAACCTTACGACAACGGAAGGATTTCGTGATGTCTTGTGATGCGTCTCGGCAAGGGCTCGGGAGCGTGTTAATGCAGGATGGAAAGGTCGTAGCATATGCCTCGCGACAGTTACGACCCCACGAGGAGAATATCCCACACACGACTTGGAATTAGCGGCGGTTGTTCACGCATTGAAGATCTGGAGACACTACCTGATCGGGAACCACTGTGAGCGCGGCTAATTACAAAATCACACTATTCACGCTACGCCAAGTGTTCGACGCCGTACCGCGCCCATACAGCGCTCGCCCGCGCCCAGCCCTGCCCTCGCGCCGCGCTCACAGTGGTTCCCGATCAGGTAGTGTCTCCAGATCTTCAATGCGTGAACAACCGCCGCTAATTCCAAGTCGTGTGTGGGATAGTTCTCCTCGTGGGGTCGTAATCGTCGCGAGGCATATGCTACGACCTTTCCATCCTGCATTAACACGCCTCCCGCCCTTGCCGAGACGCATCACAAGACATCACGAAATCCTTCCGTTGTCGTGTAAGGTTAAGATTGGGACGGTGGTTAACTTTTCTTTTAGTTGGTCAAAGGCTTCTTGACACTTCTCGTTCCATTCAAACTTCTTTTCCTTCTTCGATGTTGAGTCATAGGTCGGGCTATGGTGGAAAACCCTTCGATGAACCTTCGGTAATATCCGGCCAAGCCCAAGAAACTCCGAACTTCCGTTATCGACTTGGGTGCCTTCCATTCCGTGACAGCTTCGACCTTGGCGGGTCTACCGCTACTCCTCCGCTGAGACTACGTGGCCAAGAAAAGCGACTTCCTTGAGCCAAAACTCGCATTTGCTAAATTTTGCATATAGCTGGTGCCCACGAAAAGCTGGTGTGGTCTTGTCCGATCATTGGTCCTCTCAACTCATCGTTTAGTCCCTCAATAAATTTATCCATCTTCTCTTCTTCGTCCGCCAGGTCACTTGTGGTGTAACGGGCAAGCTGGGTAAACTTGTTCAGGTACTCTTGTACTGAGGTGTTTCCTTGGCGTAGCCTGCGGAACTCATTTTTCTTCATCCTCATAACCGCAGCTGGTACGAAATTCTCACGGAAAGCGGCCGTGAATTCTTCCCATGTCGGTTCTCCGGCATCTTCAGCTCGAGTCTCCTTTTAGGTGTCCCACCAGTCACTTGCGGGACCCTCTAGCTGGCTAGTGGCGAAGATAACTCTATCTGCTTCTCGAACTCGGACGAGAGTTAGCTTTTTCTCTATCACCCTCAACCAATCCTCAGCATCCATGGGTTCTTCGGCCGTGGAGAAGGTTGGTGGCTTAGCTCGCATGAACTCTCCTAAACTTGATCCTCCTCGACTCCCCGGTTGTTGGCAATTGCTTGGAGCATGGGTTTGTAAAGCCATAACCTCCCCGAGTGGAGGGGTTAGGCTCCGGTGGGTTCTCGTTGGTTGCTGCAGCTCTGCGACGATGCGCCATCCGAAGAAGATAGATGAATTAAGAGACGGACTGTTAAGGTCATGGTTCCTAGGTGATTTCTCTTCAAGTTGTTTTTAAATGATCTTCAACCAAACAAGCATGGTAAAATAAGCTCATTAATAGGATACCACAAAGCGATACTTAGGTCCATAATATTACATCAAAGGGGTACAATGGACTGTACATGCACAGTCCCACATGCCATGATACAATAGCTACATCGTCCTACTGCCTTAGCTATTAAGGGGGGAAAAGGGTGTGATCCTTGCTGCCGAACCGTCCAAAGCGAGATCAAGCTGGGGTGGTCCTCTCGCCTAATCATCCAACCATCCGCAGGAGCCAGGTGCAGGAAGGGGGTGATCCTCTGCTGAAGCAAATCGGAGTCCCCATGGCTCAGAGGTGGTGGCCTCGGAGTCATGCCGGATCTTCCTGCTCGGTGGCCGTGTACTCTTACGAGCGGTCTTACGGGTGAGGGGACCTCCGGTGTGAGTCAGGCGATGAGTGGGAGCTTCCTCCTCCATTGGATCAGTGTCGCTGGACTCCCATTTGATCTCCATAGGTTCCGTCTCAGACTCAGAGTCGGTGTGGATCTGGATGGGGTTCTCCTCTCCCGATCCAGGCTCGGATGGCACTGCTACGGAGTTTGAGGTGGGTCCCATGGAAGTGGCAGTAGTGGGGTCTATCGGGTATGGCGCCGCTCGTGCTCAACATAAAAGCTTGCTCCATCATGGCTTGAAAGGTGTCCAAGCATGCTGGAGTCATAAGGTAGTAGTGGTCGGGCACGGGAGCGGGAGGTGTTGGTACAACTCCGGTGGAAGTACCTGCAACATGGACAGGGCGGGAGCGCAGCTGCTCCTCCAGCTGGTTGACTTGTTGCTTGCTCTTCCTGAGCTGCTCCTCCAGCTCTACCAAGGCTTCCCCACGGGCCATGTAACGGTCCGAGAGCTGCTCATATTGGGCACCGTTGGCCTGCAGCTGAGTCTGCAGCACGTTGATCTGATCTCCACAGCCCTGGTGGCTCTCGACCGGATCATTGAGGCGTTGCGCTGGTCGTTGATCTCAAGCAAAGCTTCTTCGTAGCGATCATCCGCCGTCTCGCCCGCGTGATAGACGAGTGACCATAGGGTTGTAGCAGCAGGGGGTGGCTTCCACGGTGCAAACTGGGTTGCCTTCCTCGCGATAGGGATGGTGCACAAACTCTGTCACTGTAAGTTCAGCACGGTGTATTGCATTAAGGCGAAGAAATGCTTCGCGGGCCACGTCTTGAATGGCTGCTTCCGCTAAATCTCGGTGATAGCGGGTGTGAAAACAAAAAGGTGTTTCCTTCCCCATGCGGGCCTCCACGGAAACTGCTGCTTCCCATACTGGATATCCCTCGGAGCCATGCCTCTTGATCGGTAAGTGGGTGGTTCGGGTATCTTAAACACCACAACAATGATCGAAGCGTGCCACGAATCCCTCATCTCGTGGGATGGTGATTTCCAGGCTTCGACATGGTCCGACATCTGCTTTTGAAGGCAACTTAGGGTTAGAGGGAGAGAGATATCATCAAAACCATTTGGTAAAGAAAGGGAAATAAAGATATAGAAAAAGTATATTTGTATTTTCAGAAATAATAGTTTGGAAATGGTCCTACGTAGGGATACTTCCCTTTAGCCAACTAGTCAGGGGTAGGGCGCCAATTGGTCTTATCCTACGGTCGCATGGCTCTGATACCAGCTCTGTGGACCCTCGTTTTTGGAACGGGAATCTTTCGTGTTCTTAGTACCATTTCCCTGGATCGAGTAGTTGGTACCCACGAAATACAGTACTGAATAATCAGGTGCACATGCACGAATAGTGTTACAATGAAGTTATTACAACGATAGGCCCGAAGGCAATGTTCACCACACAGGACCTCATGGTCCGGATACAACACAAAAGCAGAAATTAGATACGGCAGTGGAATAGAGGCAGCGGCATGTCAGTCGCCACAGGCAACAACCGGGGCTAAGACCTAGTAAGCGCCATCAGCTTCTTCGCCCTCCTGGTAGTAGGCGTAAGGATCCTCCGATTCTTCATTCCCACCATCTGAAGGTTTGTGCGTATAGAAAGGGTGAGTACCAACCGTACTCAGCAAGCCAACACGGAAGTGATGCATATGATAGGGTTATTCAAGGAATGGCTGGAGCTATTTTGCATAAAGCCAATTTTCACAAATCTTTTCACAAGCCTAACAACTAGCCAAGTCATTTTTTTCCATAGTTCATTAATTCGGCGACGGTTCTGTCTACCATCCATCGTGATTCCAAGGATGGCTTCCCGCCTCCGATTCGTCATGATTTTCCTGGGGAGTCCACCCCTTCTCGCGTCTCGAGAAGTTGATCACCAGCGAATGAAATCATCATGCAAACCCATCCCAACATTTTTAAGTTTAAAGTCTAGCCAAGCGGAAGTCTTGTCACGATGCTCAATATCCGCGAGCACGACTATTCGAATAGATTGATTCATTCACACTGCAGTGGATGTACACTTTACCCGTACTCCGCGACAGCCCAACAAATGAGCCTACGTCCCAACACATGAGACGGTCACGACAAAGCCTTTCGATAACCTCACTTTGGCAGTACCCGCTCCATGAACTTAAGCCCTCATGCACTCTAGCCGTCATTTTCTAGCAGTGAGAGGAGTTCTGGCGCACCCGGGGTAAGGGAAAATTTCCTCAATCTTTAAGTTCAATTAATGTCGATTTAATTCCACCATTCACAACATAGGCCGCAGCCTCATCCTCATCACATAAACCACATCATAAAGAACCATCTATGCAAGGATACTGCCTCCGCTCGGCTATCTAGTCGGCTAGGTCTATACCCATTCGAGAAGTACGGTTGTGCGGCTCGTTTCGGCTATCTCATGGCTCGGTCCTTAATTGACCAGGTCGGCACTTGCCTTTTCCGGAATCCACCCAAATCATCCGGCCGCCCCAGTCTAAAACATTTGTATAGTATTTTCAATTTTCATCAAACTTAGTTCATCATTCTCATGGCCATGTGGCGCTCATGTCTCCACACGCCGCATTTCAACTACCTTCCCTAAGGTAGTTGCCCAAGCACAAAGCTTCTTTGTAAAATCATGAGTATGCAGAGATCTAGTATAAGCAGGGCTAAGCATTTCCACCGAAGTTAGCCTCCGGTCATATCACATCGAAGGTTACAAAGAATAATTCTAATGGTGATCAACATCAAAGCAGGGTATATCAAGCATAGGTACTCATTTGTGTATAGCATGCAATTTATAATTGAAATCAACATCATTTCGCAAAGTAGGATCAATATGTTCAAAGAGTGTGATGACTTGCCTTGCTCGCACGCTTGTGGAGTGGTGTCTTCAACGGGGTCGATGCCGGTCTCTTCGGGTGCTACCCGTACATGCGAAAAATCAATCGACTCCGATTAGAATCCCATATAACACCAAAAGGTCGAAAAGATCCGAAAAAGCCTCAGAAATGATCCAAGCGCTAAGCCCAAATTCCTACTTAAGTTTGTACTAAGATCGCCCCGGAAAACTCCAAGTTTTGACGTCGGATCGATGACTTAGGGTTTTCGCAAAGCGGCGATCGCGACTTGTTCGAGAAAATGGTTTTGAAGATATCTGCGAAGGGATTGGTGCTCAAGGTTTTGAAGGTCCGAGCACCAAAAGAGGAGCATATTCAAGTGGCGAGAAGATTCAAACGAAATTCGGATTCAAAAACGACGCAAAACGAAATTTGAAAAGTCCGGTTTTGATTTTCAAATTTTTGCACCGAGAAAACATACAAAAATATACTTTAATTTTGCCCAAAATTTTACTCAAATTTTTCCAAAATATTTTTCCAAATTTTCTAAAATTTTTCTAAATTTTTCCTATTTTATTATTATTTTTTTATTTTTCGAGCGCCACTTGTTCATTGCCCGATAGGTGCTCGACCATGGCGCGGCAAAACAGAGGCGGCGGCGGCGCTAGTGCGCAAGGAAACGAGGCGGCGGCGGGGGCTTACGTGACGGCGGCCCTCGAGGAGGTGCGGTGAGGCACGGGGACCTCGGCGCACGACGGCGACGGCGTTTTGGGTGGTGTTGGGCTCGGGAAGGGAAGGGAGGGCGGTGGCGGTGTGGCAAAGGGCGGGGTCGCGGCCCTTTTATAGGCGCGGCGGGAGAGAAGATGGAGGAAGGGGGCGGCGCGGCTCGGATGCCACGCGGCGCGCAAGGCGGGGCCGGCTCGGGCGCGTGCGGCGTGGCGGAAGGGCGCGCGCGGCGCGGGGCCACGGTACGGCGTGCGGCGCGCGGCGCGAGCGCGGGCGGGTCCGACGCAGGTCGGCGGCGCGGCGACGATGGCACGAGGCGCGGGCGGGGCGGTACGGGTGCACGGGCGTGCGGCGCATGGCGCGTGGCGCGTGGCGCGCGCGGGGGGTGGCGGGCGCGCGCGCGCGAGGGCGGGGCCGGGCGCGGCGAGCGCGGCGCGGCGCGTGTCGCGCGCGCGGCGGGCGCGGTACGGCGTCGAACACTTGGCGCGGCGTGAGCAGTGCGATTTTGTAATTTTCCCGTTTTTTATTTTTAATTCCTATTTCAATTTTCCTCCCCTCTAAAAACTCCAAAGTAAATTCCTATATTCAAAAATAATTTTTAATACTATATTTTCAACTTTTTCTCTACTTTTATTTTCCCACAATATTTTTCATATTTATTTATTTAAATCCCTTTTTCCTAATTTTCTTACTTCACCCATTTATTTTCCAAAAATTTCCCGATTCGAGTAAGACTCCCAAATATTTTATTGTTTATTTTGTGTCCTAATTTATCTTCCTCCAACCACAATTACTATTCTATTTCTTTAAATTCGCATTCTCATAAATCCGCACTTCATTCTCCGATTTCTTTTATAAATCCCTAATCTGAATTTCGAATTTTCCCTCCGACAACTCTAAATCATCCACAAACACCAAAAAGGGAATTGATCACAACTAGATTTAAGCAACTGAGCTGGCAAATAAGAAGCAACAAACCCGAGGAAAAAGCAACGAGCGAAGGTTTTTTGAAAGTTCCGATTTTTACGTTCCGATTTCAGTTTCTTCGATTTTCAGGATGTTACAAATATAAAGGACAACTTTAACATATAAGTAAACATAAAATAAACAAGATAGTTAAAACAGATAAGATCGGCTGAAACCCCGATGCTACCTCTAATAGAAATCATAAAACAAGATAGATCCTTTATGATTCTTAATATGACTTAATAGGTCAGACCTAACCGATGCAGCATTAAGTATAAAAAGAAGCATAAGATCTAAACAAGTTGATGAAAACCTTTCGAGATGGTGGATACACTGTATAATCTAAATCGACGATGACACCTAACCCTATCGACTGTTGTCTAATAACAGAGACTAGCCGATTAGAATTAGGTCGCATTATCAATCTAGGTTATACAACATATATGATAAATCAGCGATTTACGTAAACAATATTAGAGTATCCTAATGATGGAAGCACTAATCCCGAGAGCGCAAGTCGCCATAACAAGCTTTACCTTTCGCTGAAGATCGAATTCCATGCGGCCCAACTAGAAGCAAGAACTCGTCGAAATAACTAAAAGAAAAGTGTGGCGATGCGCCGGAGGTTGTATTGAACTTGTTGTTGTTATTTTACATGGTTCTGGGTCGTATTTATACCCAGATACAAGATAAGTCCTTGACGGACACGACTCCTATCTCTATTACAATTAAAATTATAGATAATTGCCTAAAACAAACTCACATCGACATTATCTATAAGAAAACTATTTAAAATAACCTAATTAATAGATACAATTGCCTTTCCTGGACTCTATCCATGTATGGAAATCCCCACAAAGCACTTTAAACCAAAGATGATTCCAATATTATCTTACCGGAATTGGCTACATCGACTCATCTTTTCCGACTCGGTATCGGTCGACAATTACCTTAGCCGATTCGGTCATCAGCCGACGAAATCCTTAGCCGATTCGGTTAGCACTTGGCGCACGTATGCTTCCAACCATCTCGATTTCCTCCAAATCGGCTTCCGCCTTAGCCCCAAATTTGATAATTGGCTTACCAAATTTGGTCATTAAC
Source organism: Oryza australiensis (assembly GCA_019925245.2). Classification (NCBI taxonomy): domain Eukaryota; kingdom Viridiplantae; phylum Streptophyta; class Magnoliopsida; order Poales; family Poaceae; genus Oryza; species Oryza australiensis. The sequence continues at coordinate 5,613,619 of JAIFGZ020000436.1, forward strand.
ATATGCCTCCCAAGTCCGCGATAACTTTATCTCCGAGCAAATTTCAAGCTTCCCATCGGTCGGTTACCACGTCTCCTTAAATAACAACCACCGCCTTAGAGTTTTTCACGCCGTCACTTTTGCCTTCACCGCCTTAGCCAAAAACATCTCCAACCTTCATCGGCGACCTGTCCAACGCTCTCGGTAATCTCGCAAGCGACCTCCGCACGGTGACAAACTCGTTTTCAGCAATGTCGACCTTGACCACCCCCTCCACGGCGCCGTTGACCGAATTCCAATAGGTAAGCCCCGTCAGCTTTAGCTCCTTTCTTTTCTGCAATTTGGTTCTTGCTTTCCATAATTTGTATTTTCTCTTTTTTCTTCGTTGTAGCACCTTTCTCACCAAATTGCGATCCCCAACCTCAATCATCCCCAGCCAATCGGGAACATAGACCCCTCGAAATTCATCAATGTCAAAACCAACAAGATCCCTTTTAGGTTGTTAAACCCTAATTTGGTACATTGGAATGAAACTTTCAAATCATGGCCATCAACCGATAAGACTTGGCCAACATGGTACAATAGGGTGTCGGCTAGCAAACAGAGTCATTGGGAAGAACCAGGGATAGCACAGTGCTTAGCCCTAACCATAGCCGACATGCCTAAAGATGAACCCCTGCTATCTGAAGGGTTACGCGGAAGCTACGCTAGCCAAAAACAAAAACTTTTCTATCGCGCAAACCAGGAACACTTGCAAGTAAGGGCCGATAGATCATTACCGATTGGAGTATGCAGCGGAAATAGCCAATCAGGGCAATCCGATCCGGAACAGTGTAGCCGATTCCTGCAAGCCGACAGCCGATTCCCGGGGACAGCCGATTCACCAATCAGCCGATTCGCCGATGTAGCCGATTCACCGAGTCGTATGACCGCGTTCTCACGCCTCGCTCCGATGCGCTCGACCACAGCCGATCCATAGCCGATCAACAGCGCGCAACGTAGCAGCGCCTCTACCGGTATCCACACGTCCGGGGACAGAACGCCGAACACCCGTGTGCTAGCACGCGATGCAAGGCTAGGGTTTGGCTCGAAAGTGGGGAGGGTTTCCGTGAAGATTGATCTCGGCGACTTCTGTTGTGGATTCGGTTCAATGCGATGCAATTGACGTGCCGCAGCTCTCCACCCCTCCCTCCTTTATATAGAGTTGGCCGACTGGGACTAGTGGCTGATCAGGACTCTATTTTGAATCGGATCCTATCCGAATCTCACAGAGTTAGCCGCCCATACGTCGTAAGCCCATAGGACTCTATCCGATCGGATCCCTATCTGATCGAGCCGTATCCGAGTCCAACTCGAATGCCTGTTCTTATCCCCTTAAGCGTGCGACCACAGTAGGTTCAGGTATACTCGGTTTCGGCTATAGTCTAACTTAGCCGACCGTCGGCTCGAGTCCAACTCAGCCGACCATTAACGGCGCCTAGCAAGCACATATTGACACCATAGTATACAAGAATAATATCGGCTCGAACCTGTAATGTGTACACAAATCCCTTTGCCTCACGATACCAATTAAGCTATAGGCAAGATGTGTCCCATCCCTTCAATAGCTTAACCATTCACTCGAACCGTATTGGATTATCTGCCTGTTGATTGACTCCTCAATCAACTTAGCATGGCCATGCATTTCCATAATCCATTACCTCGAGGGGCCCAGAGATATCTCTCCAAAGGAGGGGCAAATTCCATCTTGATCATTCACATCCCACTCTATGTTTCATAGCAAACCCGAAAACTACCTTTATAACTACCCAGTTACGGAATAGCGTTTGGTAGTCCCAAAGTAGGCTACTACACATGTTGGAATCCATGGTGATCTCAGGTCTAAGGACTTTGTACCAACACTACCTGAGACCAACTAATGGCACATTAATTCGTGTAGTGTCTCATGGTGGGTCTATCCAACAATGTATTCTCTAACACATATGTCCATGTTTATTGATTTGATATCTCCATACGCATGATCTATGAGACATGATCATCAATCAATAAACATGCCGATCTTAGAATCATATTAGTTTCAATAATATGATATATGATCAGGGATCATTTAGAAATAGATTCATACATATAGAGTCTCATAAATAAGTCATGTACTTATTGATCAATACAAGATGTCTATTTCATGGAACTGAATAACACTTTATTCATTAATACATAAACATTGACCGTGATATCCAACATCTCCATGTTGCCTCAAGGGCATATCACTAACAATCTCCCACTTGCACTAGAGTCAATCATGTAAGTATCTAATACCCATTGCTCTTGTGTGCGCCTCATGTTTCGGCTGAGGGAGAGGTTTTGTCAGCGGATCGGCTATGTTGAGATCCGTGTGCACTTTGCATATCTTGACAGCATCTCTGTCCACTATCTCACGGATGAGATGATATCGCCGAAGTATGTGTTTGGATTTCTGATGTGACCTCGGCTCCTTGGCTTGCGCAATGGCTCCACTATTATCACAATAGAGAGACATTGGACCAGTCGTACTAGTCATCACACCAAGCTCAGAAACGAATTTCTTGATCCAAACAGCCTCCTTTGCAGCTTTCGAAGCAGCAATATACTCGGCCTCTGTTGTAGAATCAGCAACAGTATCCTGCTTGGAACTCTTCCAGTCTGTCATCGCGTGCTAGCCTTGCATCGCGTGCTAGCACACGGGTGTTCGGCGTTCTGTCCCCGGACGTGTGGATACCGGTAGAGGCACTGCTACGTTGCGTGTTGTTGATCGGCTATGGTGGAATCGGCTGCGACCGAGCGCATCGGAGCGAGGCGCGAGACCACAGTCGGACGACTCGGATCGGCTGCGGCATCTACGAATCGGCTGATTGGCGAATCGGCTGTCCCCGGGTATCGGCTGTCGGCTTGCGGGAATCGGCTACACTGTTCCGGATCGGATAGCCCTGATTGGCTGTTTCCGCTGCACACTCCAATCGGTAACGATCTATCGGCCCTTACTTGCAAGTGTTCCTGGTTTGCGCGGTAGAAAAGTTTTTGTTTTCGGCTAGCGTAGCTTCCGCGTAACCCTTCACTTTCATACGTAGCCCTAGCGTTCTTCAAGCTGAAAGTCATCACGACCCACTCATATAAGCCGATTGCACCAGGGCATCTAAATGCAGTCTTGTGGATGTCTTCTTTTGCCATGAAAATTTAATTATATCCTGCATTGTCATCCATAAAACTTATGATTTTGTGCCCTGAAGCAGCATCAACCAGCAAATCGGCAATCGGCATTGGGTATTCATCCTTAGGGGCATCAACCAGCTCTGTTTAGATCTCGAAAGTCGATACACACCCTAAGTTTGTCGTTCTTCTTGATTACTGAAACTATGTTGGAAACCCATTCAGCGTATCGTCAAGGCCGAATGAAACCAATATCATACAGACAAGTGATTTTGGCCTTGATAGCATCATACATATTGGCCTTGAACCTTCTAGGTGCTTGCTTAAACATCTGATATGCTAGTTTGATAGGAAGCCGATGTTCGACAATCGATCGGCTAAGTCCTGGCATCTCAAAATATTCCCAAGCAAAACAATCTTTATATTCTTTCAAAAGTTCTATAAGCTTGGTTCCAATTTGAGAAGATAAATTTTTACTAATGAATGTTGGCCTAGGCCTATCTCCTGGACCTATATCGACTTCTTCTAAGTCGTCAGCCGACATGAAGCCTTGTCCTAGTTTGCCATCGAGATCATCTACAGTGTCCTTTGTATAGAAGCTTGATCCCTCCACGATGCCCTCAAAGCAGCAGTTGGGGCTCTTCATCTCCAATTGGTTGTACTTCAAAATCGGACACTTTTCGATAATTGGCTTCCCAAACCTTGTCGGACAAGAAATCAATGTCATCCATCTCCCAAAAGGTTAAATCGGCATTGGCAATGTTAACTGACCTGTCGGTTGGCATGATCTCAACCTTGTCGCCTTGCCATTGGATTAAGCTCTGGTGCATGGTAGAAGGGATGCAACAACTGGCATGGATCCAGTCCTTTCCCAGCAACAGGCTGTATGATCCCTTCCCATCGATGACAAAGAAGGTAGTAGGCACAATCTTGCTGTCGATTGTCAGCTCCACATTTAAAACCCGTTTGATCTCTGATGGGTTTTCTCCAAAGTCTTTCAAGACCATGTTGGTCTTGATGAGGTCGTCGGAACTCTTGCCCAATTTTTTGAATGTGGCATAGGGTATCAAGTTCACTGCAGCCCCTCTGTCAACCAATATCTTGGACATCAGCTTGCCATTGACATATCCTTTAACGTAAAGTTGCTTAAGATGTCGATGCCCTGTCCCCTCTGGTTTTTCAAAAATAGCTTGCTCTGGGGACAAAACCAATTTGGCCAAGGGCTCCTCCACCACATCTGCATCGGCCTGAGCCGCTTCATACTCAGCTGGCAACACGAAAACCATGTTGACCAATGTAGAGCCCACAACTCTTTCCTTAGCCAATCTTTTCGCCTTGTCAGCTTGAACCTCATCGGCTGAGAGCACTTGGCTCTTAACACGTCACTCTTTCTTCGGGCGTTCTTGCTTCTTTTTCTTCAGCCGATGGTCGATTTTGGCTTGGACCTCTTGTAGCTGACCCCTGCTCTTCATCCTTTGCACCCTCCTCTTCTGGGTTTTCGTGAAAGTGTCGGAGGGGCACCATTGCGGGTTCACGATCTCCTCTTCATCTTTATCAGGATCCTACAAAAAATCTTGATGAATCGGACCCAACCTCTGGTGAACAGGGAGCTTCTTTTGTGGCATCCGATTTCTTTCAGGACGAAATTGGCTGGACTCTCCAGCGTAATTGCTACTATGATCGTTGCATGCTGGACAATCTTCAATTGATGGTAGCCTCATCCCCTCATTCCAACATAACCTGAAAAAATCACAGCCCCAATACGGGTCAAAGCTGTCATCTTCTTCCTGCCTGTCATGTCTTCTCTAAGATTTAATGGTGATCCTGGCATAATTGGGCTGTGGGGGCTGATAATCCCTCCTATCGGCTAGTCTACCACTTGTGTGGACCATGTTGATGGGGAAAGGATTGCCATCAACTTTCATCGGCTTCTTGGGATCTTCAAATCTGATCTTTCTTGCCTCGATAGCCGATTGGATCTGCTGTCTAAAGATTTTGCAATCATTAGTGCTGTGAGATCCAGTATTGTGTCATTTGCAGTATTTCCTCTTCTTCAATTCCTCAGCCGATGAGATCACATGGCTGGCTGGAAGCTGAATTTGCTTCTCCCGAAGTAGTAGGTCAAAAATCTTGTCGGCCTTGGTGATAACAAAATCTTACTTTTCTTCCTTGGCTGAATTCTTGACCCATTGGCATGTAACAACCTTCTTGTTCCTGGCCTAATCGGCTGCTGTCATTTTGGAGTCACTTTCCTCTTCCGATTCAAAGGCGTACGCAACATGGCTGACCTTCTTGAAAGCTTTCTTGGCCTCCTGGAATCTTTGTTCATGTGCCGATATTTTCTGGGCCAAGTGAGCTAGACTTTCAAAGTCTTGAGCCAAAAACCTTTCCCTCATCAGCGTCAACAAACCCTGGAAAGCGAGATCGGCTAGCTGGGAATCTGACAGAACCAGGCTGTAACATCTGTTCCTCATGTCTCTAAATCTTTGAATATAGTCCTGGACAGACTCGTCATGTTTCTACCTGATAGCTATCAAATCGAACAGTTTCATCTCGTGAACGCCGCTGCAAAAGTATCAATGAAAGTGTTTTTCTAGATCGGCCTAGCTTTGCACAGAGTTGTAAGGTAGAGAAGAAAACCAGGTGAAAGCCGATCCAGAGAGAGAAAGAGGGAATAACCTAACCCTCAGGACGTCGGTAGTCGATGCCTCACCTCATTGGGCTAAAAATCGGCAAACATGTTCATAGGTGGATACATTGTCCTGCCCTGAGAATTTGGAGAAGTCTGGCACTTTATATCGGCTAGCCAGTGGAACCCTCTCAAAATATTCGGGATATGAGTACCGATACATGTTGCCTGTATCATTGGGCTTGAGGCCAAATTGCTCCCTCATAACATCTGCAATCATGTCTACCCAAGGCTTCTGTTGCTATGTTCCTTGTTGCTGTATCAGCTTGAACTAATTGAGTTGAGGCTCGTCGTGGGGTTGAGGCGGGGTCCCCTACCGATACTGCATTTGAGGTGAATGGGGCTGATATTGGAGATTAAGGTTGCCTCCTATGTGATGTTGGGGAGCCTGATGCACCCCATCAGCTTGTTGATTGTGAAGAAACTGAGAGCCGATTGGCTGGTGCTGCTGTCCTATCGGCACCTGTTGAATCGGCTCTACAGCCGATTGATTTGCCCTGAACAAGGTCACAATCTGCTCCTGAGAAGGTAGAGGGATATCCTACCCAGCGTGTTGAGGCTGCTGCCTAGATAGAAGTATAGGACTGAACTCCGGTGGCTTCTGCGCCGATGACGAAATCATCGGCTTTCCGGGTGCCGATGTTGATACCGCCAGCTGACCCGGGGGTATGCCTGAGACAGACTATAACCCATCGGTGGCCAAAGTCCTATATAGTGGAAATTTGCCTTCAGGGAAGAAAATTGGGCCCTTAGCTTGATATTCGACAACCCTAGAATCGACCACGTCCTTGATCATATTGTTCATAGTGTTAACAAGGATCCTCGATTGGTTGATCAGTGCCTGATGCACGACGTAGTCAATACGGTCCTGCAAATTGCTCAATTCTAGGCCTTCCTCCTGTTTGGCATCTTGAGTTTTGGCACCTTTGCCAAAGCTTTATTCGGGCTCGTCATCACCTGGTAACTTTATCTTGTACCTTTGGATGACGGTGCCCGACCGAGTTTGGACAAAGGAATGCAGATACTGGCTCTGCAACTTGTTCATCAACTCCTCTATCTCAGCCTTTTGCTCTGGCGTCAATTTGTCCATAGTGATTGGAATGATGTTCTCCTGGTCGATCTCAGAAGTCTTGATGTCAACCATTACGTCTGGCTTCTAATCGGTCCCACTGGGCGTGCCAAAAGCGTGTTGATTCCACATCGTGTCGAAAGTGTGTTGACTTGGAAAATCACACGCTGGCCTGAGAGATTTGCTTTACTCTAGTGCAGGTCCAAAATACTGCTTCTTAGGTTCGTAGGCGTGCCAGTTGGTTTGATCGTGCAACCAACAAGAACAAAGAAAGCAAGTGTTAGTCTGCAAATGATAGCGGATCGGCTAATGGCTGATGATGTATCGTTTGTTGTTGAGCCGATGCGGTATGCACTGAATTGGCCAGGGGAAATTAAACCTAGTCGATCAGCTGAAGATATTCATAATACATAATCTAAATATCAAAATACATTTAAACTAAGTGATTGGGATAGTCGGTAGCGTACCGAGACAGTATAAATCACTTATGTTCAAAAGTACCTTAATATACAGATTATATATTTATAGTATAGCTAATGTCATAGATCTAATGTGTATTGGCTAGCACTCCGATACCACTTTATACTAAGATATCATTATACACTAAATATATTAAACAAGAACCGATCAAGTGTTAATATAAACTAATAGATAAATAACAAGCTTAACATATTTAATTACAGTGAGATCTTAATATAAAGGGCAGCTTTAACATATCATGTAAACATAAAATAAACAAGATAGTTAAAACAGATAAGATCGGATGAAACCCCTATGCTACCTCTAATAGTAATCATAAAACAAGATAGATCATTTATGATTCTAAATATTACTTAATAGATCGGACCTAACCGATGCAGCATTAAGTATAAAAAAGCATAAGATCTAAACAAGTTGATGAAAAGCTTTTGAGATGGTGGATACACTGTATAATCTAAATCGACGATGACACCTAACCCTATCGGTTGTTGTCTAATAACAGAGACTAGCCGATTAGAATTAGGTCGCATTATCAATCTAGGTTATACAGCATATATGATAAATCGGTGATTTACGTAAAGAATATTAGATTATCATAATGATGAAAGCACTAATCCCGAGAGCGCAAGTCACCATAACAAGCTTTACCTTTCACTGAAGATCGAATTCCATGCGGCCCAACTAGAAGCAAGAACTCGTCGAAATAACTAAAAGAAAAGGGTGGCGATGCGCCAAAGGTTGTATTGAACTTGTTGTTGTTATTTTACATGGTTCTGGGTCATATTTATACCGAGATACAAGATAAGTCCTTAACGGACACGACTCCTATCTCTATTACAATTCAAATTACAGATAATTGCCTAAAACAAACTCTCACCGATATTATCTATAAGATAACTATTTAAAATAACCTAATTAATATATGCAATTGCATTTCCTAGACTCTATCCATGTATGGCAATCCCCACGAAGCATTTTAAACCAATCCGAAGATGATTCCAATATTATCTTATCGGAATCGGCTACATCGGCTCATCTTGTCCAACTCGGTATTGACCGACAATTACCTTAGCCGATTCGATCATCAGCCGACAAAATCCTTAGCCGATTTAGTTAGCACTTGGCACGCAGTCTGCTTCCAACCATCCTGATTTCCTCCAAATCGGCTTCGGCCTTAGCCCCAAATCTGATAATTGGCTTACCAAATTTGGTCATTGACCGGTGAGTCCCCCTTCCCCTTCGCCCCATGCCGCCGTGCCGCGTGCGCCCATGCCCCCACCTCGACTCGACCGATCCGAAGAGAGAAGGAAAGAGGAAGTGAAGAAACAGAGCCGAAGAAGGAAGAAGAAGGAAAGAGAGAGGGAAAGAAAAAACAAAAATAAAGTAGAAAAGGAAGAAAAGAAAAGGGAAAAAGAAAAAAGAAAGAAAAAGGAAAAGAAGAAGAAAAAGAAAAGGGGAAAAATATTTAGGAAAATTTTAGGAAAGTATTATATTCTAAATTCCTAGAATAGAATTGCTAAGAAATAATTATAGGACAAATATTAATTACAATATTAGGAATTTAATTATAACCTAATTTGTTAGTAAATCCTAATTTTGTCGAGAAATTAATCAATTCTATTAGAATTTAAGTTTTAAATTGGTAAATATAGTTTTAATCTTTAGATTAAATTATTTAGGTTTAATTACTTTTAACCCTAGGGCTTGTCGGCCCAATAAATTTGGAATAAAATTTGAGTTAACCATTTCTTTTCCGGTATAATATTTTTGAATTATCAATCACAAGATTTTAAATTGAAATAAATTTGAAATATATCACCTCGTAGTTAATTAAGTCGGTTTAAATGCGAAACTTCAAATTAATGTAACTCGCTCATCTTAACTCGGATTCTATCGAAACTTAAACCTAAATTCACCTAAAATCGTTGTCTAGTTTTAGAAGTTGCTTTTACGATTTATTTGGCATCTTGGTGATTTTATTTTAATTCTAATCAAATTCAATCGGATCTTTCGCATGTATTTATAGAGTTTGAGGGAGTCGTTGATTTTGCCAAGGATCCAGGACAACGACGTTGCGAGCAAGGCAAGTCATCACTACCTTTGAGCATGTTGAACCCTTTTGCGAACTTATGTTGTTTTCAAATCAAATATGCATGTTATATTCATGAGAACTCCCATACTTGTTATATGTCATGCCATGATATTGAATACTCGTATATTCTTTGTACCCTATAGTATAGTGCGTCCGTGTTAACGCTAGAATTTGGTAAGCCCTGGAGTCTCCATTGGCTAAGCATTCGTATCGGCTCAAAGCTGGAATCGACCGAGAGTTCTGCATCAGCAGATGAAGTTTTTCTATTGTCAATATCTCCAGCAGTTAGATTCTTGTTAAATTCTGTTTGGAGAGATCTTATCTAGAAGAGACCGAGTTCAGGAAAGATGCGGCTTGTATCTATTAATTAGGAAGAGTTTGTTAGCTTTCTACTTTATCTTTAGGAACGTGTGTTAGTATCCGATAAGGACTCAGTTTGTTTCCTTTTATTTTTAGAGAAGTTTGGATTTGTAATCTGTTAGGATCTCTGTTAGCCTACAGGTATAAATATGTAAGCCCGAGGTTCATGTAATCATCTCTCGATCAATACACTTCGGTGCATCGCCACCTTTTTTAATCTGTTCTACTTTATCATCCGGCGGAACTTGGCACCTGACGCGGGGCTGCATCGGCTTCGATCTCCGGCGAAGGGGTAAGTCCAAGGTCCCGCCGACTCAGGCAATCGTATTGGCTACGTCAGCTCGTCCAAGGCTGCATCAGTGCATTTGACCTCTTAGATTGCTTCGATTCGGTTAATATCTTTGCTTGATTATTTATCATATGTCTCTGTTGAATCTAGTCCTATATCTCGATTTGGCTCTATCAACTGTTTCTCGCTTTAGGATTTCTGCCGATACCGGTTAAATCATTATATTAGATTAGATTAGCTTAGACATCCACCACCCTGAAAGTCGGTCAAGGGCTTGATTGTCTAGATATTACGTTTCTTTTCATACTTAGTACTGCATCAGTTCAATTTGACCTACTAAGTCGTGATTAGAACCGTGATCTCTAGCTTGCTTGTTGGCTGCCAATAAGGGTTTCATCGGGGTTTCAGCCGATGAATTATCTGTATATGACATCGGCTATGCTATGAATACGTATAATCTTTGTCTTAAGGTACGTTTATACATAAGTGATTTATACTGTCTCGGTACGCTACCGATCTTCCCAGTCACTTGGTCTAAACATATTTTGAGACCTAAATTATATGCTATTGATATCTACAGCCGATCCCATGGACGTTGCATCGGCTTGTAAGGGATTGCATATGAGTTGGTTTTTAGGCGATGACAACAAAGTATTCATTATTCTCCAGCCGATGTGTGCTTAATATTCAGATCAATATCAATGTTATCATGTGATCGGTTTATGCTATTATATCATTGTGTTTTCGTCAGTCGATCGCCTTTATATAGATGTTTGCTCAGCACACTGCTGATGGATAAAAACCCTAACTGCATCGGCTGACATCGGCATCGGCTGGAATCGCGCTATCGGCCTATTAGCCGATCGACTGTCTTGACTACTAACCTATCGGTCGATATGCTTTATGTTCTGTTGTTTTTCCATACCTTGTCAGTGGCAGGATCAAACTGACTGGCACGCCCGCGCTTCATCAAATTTAGGACCTGCACTGGAGCTAAGCAGATCTCCCAGGCCAACGTGTGATTTGACGCCAACACATCTTTTGGCACGACAGCGGCGGTACGGATTTGGCGTCAACAGTCTGTAATCAATCTTTGACAATGCTTAGCCCATGCTAAATTAGATTCATGCATATTCATATTTATCAAATGTTATATGCTTGGAAAACTACCTTGGGGAAGGTGGTTGACATACGATATGAAGAGACATGAGCGCCACATTGCCATGACAATGATGAAATGGTTTTTGGATGAAAACTAAACACCGAACAAATGTTTTGGACTAGGGCGGCTGGATGATTTGGGTGGAATCCGGTAAAGGCAAGTGCCGTCCCTGGTCAATTAAGGACCGAGCCATGAGATAAACATGAAACAAGCTAGTACAGTCGTACTTCTCGATGGGTATAGACCTAGTGGAGTAAATAACCGAACGAAGACGGTACCCCTGCATAGTGGTTCACTTAGGTGTATGAATAGGCGGGAAGACTACAGGTGAGGTAACCATCGGTGGGTAACCGAACTGAAACTGGACTTAATTGCAACTTAAAGAATGAGTGAGTTTTCCCTTCTCGGGAGCGTCAGAACTCCTCCCACTTCTAGAAACCGTGAATGGCTAGAGTGTAGGAGGGCTCAAGTTCATAGAACGGGTACTCCAAAGTAAGGTTACTGAAAGGCTTTGCTGTGACGCGTCTCATTCGTTGGGACTTCGGCTCATGTGTTGGGCAAGTCACAAAGTACGGGTAAAGTGTACATTCACATCAGTGTGAGTAAAGCAATCTATTCGAATAGCCATGCTCGTGGATACGGGGCATCGGGACAAGTTTTTCACTTGGCTAGACTCTAAATTTTAAAATGATGGGATGGGCATGCATAATGATTTTATGTGCTGATGGCTCAACTTCTCGGGAAGCGAAAAGGGGTAGACCTCAGAAAATCATGATGATCCAGTGGCGGGAAGCTATCATTGGGATCACAATGGATGGTGGACAGAATCGTCGCTGATTAAATAAACTATGAAAATAAAACTTGACCAGTCTTAGGTCTTAGGCTTGTGAAAAGAATTGCAAAACTAGCTTTATGTAAAAGAACCACAACTATTCCTTGATTATCCCCTATCATATGCATCGTTGTTAGGATGGCTTGCTGAGTACGGTGGGTACTCACCCTTGCTTTGTGCAAAACATTCAGAGATGGACCATGAAGACCCTGAAGACCCATACGAGTACTACCAGGAGGGTATGGTAGACGATGGCGCTCAGTGGGTCTGAGACTCGGTCGTTGCCTGTGGCAATGGCATGCCGCTGCCTTATTATCTCCGCTGCCTTATCCATATTTTGCTTTTGCTTGTATTCCGGACCATTTGGTCCTATATTCTAGACAATGCCTTCGGGCGCTATAATGTAATATTTTGCATAAGACGATTAATGTATTTTGCACTCTTGATGATTCAGTAATGTAATCGTGAGTACCAGACTACCCGATCCAGGGTAATGGTACTATGAACACGAGTGATTCCTGTACAAAAACGGAAGTCCACAAATTTGATCCATTGCATTTGGATTTAAAATGAATTTTTTCTATGGATTTTCAAATTTAAAGCATATTTTGGTGTAATTACATTTAGGTCATGGTCCCACATGTCATAGTGTACTCTTACTAATTAGACCTTGATATTTTAAACTTTCGCTAAGTGAGAACCCGACGCGCTAATGGAGCTGTCTCACTGACAGGAGAGTGAGGGAGAAGGGCTGAGGCAGAGCGAGGCAGCCGGCAAGCGAATGGCGGCCGATCTCGGCAAGATCCCTCACTAGAAAATTCAGCCTACACTATTGCGAACCTAATGGATGTCTTCTCGCAGCCGATGATGACCGGAATCGACGGGGATGGCTGCGCGAGCAGCGATGGTTTTCCGGTTGCTTATGCATGTTGCGTTGGGGCTTTGTTGTCGCTAGACCGATGCATGTGTAACACCCTGAAAATCGAAGAATTTAAAACTGGAAATTAAAAATCGAAACTTACAAAAACCTTTTGCTTGTTGCTTCTTGACCATGTTTATTGCTTCTTATTTGCCAGCTTGGTTGCATAAATTTGTGTGTGAGCGATTCGTCTCAATATTTGAAAAACCAAACGATTTGAATTTTAGTTGGGAATTTTAATATAAAATAGGAAAAGGGTTATGGATTCATAAAAATATATATTTGGGAACAAAACATTATTTTGGTGGTTGTGTAATATTAATTAGAAAATAAAATGAGTGCTAAAATATTTTAAAGGATATATGTGGAGTCTAGAAATTATTCGGAAGCAAAATTATATTTTCAATTTAGGGAAAAAGGATAAATTAAATGTGTGAAATATATTTTTAAAATAATACAAGTGAGGAAAAGTTTGAAAATATATTTTTAAACTATTTTTGGGAATACTGGATTTTATTTTGAATTTTTAGAGTGAAGGGAAAATAGGATTTAGAAATTAGAAATTAAATTCGGAAAATTGGAAAAATGCACTATTCATGCGTCACTAGGTGCTCAACGCCGTGCCGGCCCGCGCCCGCGCGCCACGCGCCAACGTCGCGCCCGGCCCCGGCCTCGCTCCCGCCGTGTGTCGGCCGCCGCGCCGGACCCCGTCCTCGCCACGCCGCGCGTCACCGCCGTATCGGCCCAGCGCCCAGCGCGTGCCACGCGCCGACACCGCGCCCGCCACTGCGCCGCGCGCGCACCACGCGCCAACGCCGCGCCGGTCCCGCGCGTCGCCGCGTCGCCACGCCCGGCCCCGCCAACCCGCGCCGCCACGTGCCCTCCGCCGTACCGCTGCCGCGCCGGGCCTCCTTCCCTCTTTTTACCCTCTCTGCGCCTATAAATAGGGCGAAGCCCCTCTCTTTCCCCGCCTCACGCCGCATTCCCTCTTCCCTCACCGGTTCTCGCCGCCGAGCGCCACGAGCCGCCGTGCGCCACAAGCCATCATCCGCCGTATGCCGCAAGCCGCCGTTGTCACCGCCGTGCGCCGGAGCTCCGCCGCGCCCCACACTGCCGCCGGCGCCGTCGGTAAGTCCCTGAACCGGCGCCCCTCGCGCTGGCGCCAACCGTCGGCGGAAAGAGAGGAAGGGAGGGAGCGCATGGTCGAACAGAGAGAGGGAGAGGGAATAGGAAAAAAAGGAAGGAAAAAGAAAAGAAAGAAAAGAAAAAGAAAAGAAAAAAAAAAAGAAAAAATGGGAAAGATATGTAAAAATTCTGGAAAATTAGGAAAAATATTTAGAAAACATTTAGGAAAATATTTGGGCAAAAATATATTATTTTCTCATGCATTTTTCTCTGTGCAAATTCAGAATTCAAAATCGGATTTCGGAGATTTCGTTGTCGCGTCGTTTTTAATCCGAAGTTTATCTATTTTCTTTCCGCCGTCAAAAATATGTTTCTTTTGGTGCTCGGACCTCCAAAACCTCGAGCATTGATTCTTTGATCTAGCACTTTTCAAAAATATATTCCCATAATTAAATTTGATCGACATTTTGCAAAAACCCTAAAATCTCAAACTCGCTTTTTAAATCAGATTTCATCCCGAAACTCTCGTCCGAACTCGAGTAGAATTTTAGGCTAAACAATTCGAGTTATTTTTATGGTTCTTTTCGATCTCTCGGTATTTTATTGAATTCGATCGAATTCAATTGATTTTTCGCACGTACGAGATAGCAACCGAGGGAGCGAGCACGACTACGTTGAAGACCCCGGCCAACAAGTGTGCGAGCAAGGCAAGTCAACACTTCCCTTTGAACATATTGATCCTATTTTGCGAAATGATGTTGATTTAAACTACAAATTTGCATGCTATACACAAATGAATACCTATGCTTGATGTACCATGCCTTGATATTGATTACCCATAGAAATACTCTTTGTAACCCTCGATGTGATACAACCGGAGGATATCTTCAGTAAAATGCTTAGCCATGCTCATACTAGAATCTTGCATATTCATATTTTTACAAAATGTTATATGCTTGGGCAACTACCTTAGGGAAGGTAGTTGGAATACGACATGTGGAGACATGAGCGCCACATTGCATAAAACATGATGAAATAAGTTTTTATGAAAACCAAAAAGGAAAAACCAATGTTTTTAGACTAGGGCGGATGGATGGATTTGGGTGGATTCCGGGAAAGGCGAGAACCGTCCCTGGTCAATTAAGGACTGAGCCATGAGACTACAACTTAGAACGAGCCAGTACAACCGTACTTCTCGAATGGGTATAGACCTAGCGGAGTAGATAGCCGAGTGGAGGCAGTATCTCTGCATAGTGGTTCTTGAGTGGAGATGTGGTTCTAATTATCGAGATAAGGTTGTGGCCTATGTGTTGAGTAATGAATGAGAAATTTGTGAGTTTTCCCCTTACCCCAGGAGCGCCAAAACTCCTCTCACTGCTAGGAAATGACGGCTAGAGTGCATGAGGACTTAAGTTCATGGAGCGGGTACTGCCAAAGTGAGGTTATCGAAAAGCTTTGCCGTGACCGTCCCATATAGAGGGATGAAAGCTCATTCAATGAGCAGTTGCGGAGTACGGTAAAGTGTACATCCACTGCAGTGTGAGTAAAACAATCTATTCGAATAGTCGTGCTCACGGTTAATGCGCGACGTGACAAGTTTCTCCCGTGGCTAGACTCATAAATTTTAAAATGATGGGTTGCTATGCATAATGATTTTTGTGCTGGTGGACTCAACTTCTCGACCTGCGAGAAGGGATAGACTCCCCAGAAAAACCATGACGATCTGGAGACGGAAAACCATCCTTGGTATCACGATGGATGGCAGACAGAATCGTCACCGATCTAATATACTCTGAAACTAAAACTTGACTGGCTAGATGTTAGGTTCGTGAAATGATTTGCGAAAATTGGCTTTGTGCAAATAAACCACAGCCTCCCTTTGAATGGTCCTATCATGTGCATCATTCCGTGTTGGCTTGCTGAGTACGTTGGGTACTCACCCTTGCTATACGCACAAATCTCCAGATGAAGGAGATGAGGAAGACCCCTACGCCTACTACCAGGAGGAATGAAGACAATGGAGCGCAATAGGTCTTAGTCCCCAGTCGTTGCCTGTAGGCGATCGACATGCCGCTAATCTTATCTAAACTTTGCTTTTGGTTGTATCCTGACCAGTAGGTCCTAGATGTATTGGATATTGCCTTCGGGCCTATTATTGTAATAATTTTGATGTAAGACTATTCGTGCACTTTGCACCTGGTAATTCAGAACTGTATTCGTGGGTACCAAACTACTCGATCCAAGGATATGGTACTATGAACACGAATGATTCCCGTCCTTAAAAACGGGGGTAGATAGAGCTGGTATCAGAGCAGTGCGACTGTAGGATAAGACCAACTGGCGCCCTACCCTGAATAGCTGGTTAAAGGGAAATATCCCTACATAGGATTATTTTGAAAATACAGACTATTTTTACAAAACAAATATGTTTTTCCTTACACCCTTGACCCCCAATTCTCTACAAACATTTGGTTTTACCACTACTTTTCTCTAACCCTAAAGCTATCTTCAAAAATAGATGTCAGGCTATGACCATGTTGGAACTTGAGAGATTGTTTAACTTACTAAGGCAATGAGAGTACACAGGATAAGGCCCCATCCATAGCTTAACCTTTATTTTTCTCTTTCTCTCTGACAATAGATGGGAAAAGCCAAGGGCAGTAAATCAAGATCCCAACAGTCTCATGGATTAACCCAGAGTGACCCTGTGGACACTCCACCTCCTTTCCCTGTAAACCCAACCTTAGCCCAGGTAGTGGCTAACCAGACGCAGCTAATGACCATGATGATGCAACTGATGCAACAACTGTTCCAACAGCAACAGATGCAAACTCAGGGTTGGTACCCAAAGCAACATCAGTATGTTTCGATGCAAGCCCTGATAACTCCCGCAAGTATACTGTCAAGTCCACGGGGGGCAATGACACCAAACCCGCCATTTGGATGGCAGGAAACACTTGACCCCCGCTACGGTCTCATGGAACAAGGACATAGAGTAAGGAACAGTGCATGGGACAAGTACACTAGGACCCCGATCAAGGGAGAGATACAGCGCGGAAGAAAGGATAAAGAATCCAATCAAACAACCGGCCAAGATTTTAGTTCGCCACCATCTAACCCCAAGAAGAGGAAGTCACCAAAATGGAATACAGGTGGTACTGGCAAGATGATCGTCACCAGCACAGTGTGTACCCCTGAAGATGCTGAGGAGATTCCCCGACATCTAAGGAAAAAGAATGTGACTTGCTTCAACTGTGAAGAATTTGGACACTATGCCAACCAATGCCCCAAGCCACATAGCACCCCTCCTTGTACCAGTGCCAATGCAACAGCCATAGGTGGCAACCCCAGATCAGGCGGCAACCCAAACAACTAGACAAGAAGTCTGCATCAACTCTGGTCTTGCCTTGGATGGAATTAAGACAGCAATGACCGTGCCCTTTTCCCTTAATGGATGAAGACCCTAGATTGATATTAGTGATGTTGTATTGTGTTGTATGGGACTACACATGTCCAATGTATCCCCCTGATGTAACATCTATGAACTGATATAAAGTTCCATGTTATGTCATAAATGAGTTTATTCCACCAAGCTTGCTTTGAAAGAACACCTTAAACAACTTGAAAAAAAATCGATTAGAACCGTGACCTTAGTCGATCCAATCTCTTACCTCGTCTATATTCCTCAGATGGCGCACCGTCGTAGAGCCTCAGCAGCCACTGAGAACCCGCCAGAGCCTAACCCCTCCACCCTAGCGGAAGTCATGACCTTACAAACTCAACTGCTTCAAGCCATTGCCAACAACCAGGGGAATCGCGGAAGTTCAAGTTTAGGAGAGTTTATGAGAGCCAAGCCGCCTACCTTCTCCTCGACAAATGAACCCATGGATGCTGAAGATTGGTTGAGGGTAATAGAGAAGAAGTTGACTCTCGTCCGAGTACAAGAAGCTGACAGAGTCATCTTCGCCGCCAATCAGCTGGAAGGTCCCGCAAGTGACTGGTGGGACACCTACAAAGAGACTCGGGCTGAAGATGCCAGAGAACCAACCTGGGAGGAATTCACGGCTGCTTTCCGTGAAAATTTACCCACCGCAGTCATGAGGATGAAGAAGAATGATTTCCGTAGGTTGCGCCAAGGCAACACCATGGTACAAGAGTACCTTAACAAGTTCACGCAGCTTGCACGTTACGCCACAATCGACCTGGTAGACAAGAAGAGAAGATGGATAAGTTTATCGAAGGACTGAACGATGAGTTGAGAGGACCGATGATCGGTCAGGACCATGCCAGCTTTCAGAGCCTCATCAACAAGGTCGTGAGGCTTGAGCATGACCAAAGGATGGTTGAAAACAACCGAAAGAGAAGGCTTGCTCTAGCCCATCCAATTCAAGGAACATCTCAGCGACCCAAAGAAGTAACACCAACAGGATGGAAACCAGCCATCATAGCGGCCAATCGTCCCTCTACACCCAACAACGCTAGCAGGCCACCGGCAACACCTTTTCGCACCTCGGCCCCCACTTTGGCAGCCCCGAGAAACCGAAATGTTAATTGCTTCAACTGCGGAGAATTCGGGCATTATGTCAATCAATTTCCCAAACCGCACAACACACCCAACCGTACTAGATCCAATGCCACGGTTGTGAGAGGAACCCATACCTCGGCGCCCAGACAAAGCTTGTTCAGAACGCCTCAGCCGAAGGAGGCTACCGCCGGATTCCGTCATGGCCAAGTGAACCACGTGCGTATAGGAGAAGCCCAGGAGGACCAGGTCGTGCTCATGGGTATGTTCCCTATCCATTCTGCACCGATTAAAGTTTTGTTGAATCTGGAGCTTCGCATTCTTTCATAACCTCAAAATCAAGCACAGAACATAACTTATGTCAGGTAAACCCTAGGAAACCCATAATAGTGCATTCAACGGGAAGAAATATAGTTGTGCCACATACCGGCATCGATATGCCCATCAGAAATAGAGACATAGTATTTTCTTCAACGTCATGATACCGCCACAGACCTTGAGTATCACTCTAGCATGGACTAGTTAGCTGAGAACCAAGGGATATCAGACTGTGGACGGAGAAAAGTTACCTTATCTACTCCATGAGTTTCATCGACAAACGTGAGCATGGCACAAGACTCAACAAAGTATGGATCAAGGATTGTTAACCTAGGTTTAAGACAACCCTTCCAGTTTCACAAAACCACCTTAATGTTTCTTGAATGACGACCTAGGAAAAATCTCCCATTACCCTGCCTGGAGGCAAATAAAGCTCAAACGACGACTTGGGAAGTCCAGCCCCGGATAAGATACGAAGAACCCATCCCGATGAACCATTCCTACCCAAGGATTGAAGGTAAGCTCGTGAGATCGACAGATAGACCAAAAGGGTAAGCCAAGATCTTGAAGACATGTTAGGAATCCGTGCGTTGAACTCTATCTAGGAATGGTGAAGATGCCAACCAAGCGTGAAAACGCCAATATAACCCTTACCCTATGAAGCCAGGCCTGGACTTATTGTTAGGGGGTAGAGTGACATAACCCTGGACTCTCAGATTGAACACTATATTGAAGCTAGGTAAAACCAAACCGTCTCTAGATAACCTCTTGTCGCCCACCAAAATCACACGACTGCAATCCTACCAGGATCACCACCCGTCTGCAGCTAAAGGTTCCAACAGTTTAGAACAACAAGTCAATTATACAACTTAAGGAAATTAGAGACCTACTGAATCTTGCATGCTTGAAGGATGCCCCAAGAATTAAGAGCTGACAACATCATGTTATCAGAAACAAAGAATCGAAGTGGACCACCCTTAGAAACTCAGCGATAGATTCCTGCATCACCCGGAGCAACCAACCTATTCGTTGTTCTCTTAAGGAGTCCTAATGGATCCATCCCATATGTTTATACCAACCGACTACCAATAGCGACCCGACCCAAATCTCGGGACGAGATTTATTGTTAGGGGGTAGGTTCGTAACACCCTAAAAATCAGAGAATTTAAAACCGGAAATTAAAAATCGAAACTTACAAAAACCTTTTGCTTGTTGCTTCTTGACCGTGTATATTGCTTCTTATTTGTCAGCTTGGTTGCATAAATTTGTATGTGAGCGATTCGTCTCAATGTTTGAAAAACCAAACAATTTGAATTTTCGCTGGGGAGAAAAATTTCGGAGTTTAGAGTTGGGAATTTTAATATAAAATAGGAAAAGGGTTATGGATTCCTAAAAATATATATTTGGGAACAAAACATTATGTTGGTGGTTGTGTAATATTAATTAGAAAATAAAATAAGTGCTAAAATATTTTAAAAGATATATGTGGAGTCTAGAAATTATTCGGAAGCAAAATTGTATTTTCCGGAATTTAGGGAAAAGGATAAATTAAATGTGTGAAATATATTTTTAAAATAATAAAAGTAAGGAAAAGTTTGAAAATATATTTTCAAACTATTTTTGGGAATACTGGATTTTATTTTGAATTTTTAGAGTGAAGGGAAAATAGGATTTGGAAATTAGAAATTAAATTCGGGAAAATCGAAAAAATGCACTGTTCATGCGTCACTAGGTGCTCGACGCCGTGCCGGCCCCGCGCCCACGCGTGCGCCATGCTCCGACGCCGCGCCCCAGCTCTGGCCTCGCTCCCGCCGCGCGTCACCCGCCACGCCCGGACCCCGCCCTTGCCGCGCCGCGCGTCACTCGCCATACCGGCCCCGCGCCCGCGCGCGCACCCTAAAATCTCAAACTCGCTTTTTAAATCGGATTTCATCCCGAAACTCTCGTCCGAACTCGAATAGAATTTTAGGCTAAACATTTGGAGTTGTTTTTATGGTTCTTTTTGATCTCTCGGTATTTTATTGAATTCTGATCGAATTCAATTGATTTTTCACACGTACGGATAGCAACCGAGGGAGTAGGCACTGACTACGTTGAAGACCCCGGCCAACAAGTATGCGAGCAAGGCAAGTCAACACTTCCCTTTGAACATATTGATCCTATTTTACGAAATGATGTTGATTTAAACTACAAATTTGCATGCTATACACAAATGAATACCTATGCTTGATGTACGATGCCTTGATATTGATTACCCTTAGAAATACTCTTTGTAACCCTCGATGTGATACAACAGGAGGATATCTTCGGTAAAATGCTTAGCCATGCTCATACTAGAATCTTGCATATTCATATTTTTACAAAATGCTATATGCTTGGGCAACTACGTTAGGAAAGGTAGTTGGAATACGGCATGTGGAGACATGAGCGCCAATTTCCTAAAACATGATGAAATGAGTTTTTATGAAAACCAAAAAGGAAAAACCAATATTTTTAGACTGAGGCGGATGGATGGATTTGGGTGGATTCCGGGAAAGGAAAGAACCGTCCCTAGTCAATTAAGGACCGAGCAATGAGACCACAACTTAGAACGAGCCAGTACAACCGTACTTCTCGAATGGGTATAGACCTAGCGGAGTAGATAGCCGAGCGGAGGCAGTATCCCTGCATAGTGGTTCTTTAGTGGAGATGGTTCTGATTATCGAGATAAGGTTGTGGCCTACGTGTTGAGTAATGAATGAGAAATTTGTGAGTTTTCCCCTTACCCCGGGAGCGCCAGAACTCCTCTGACTTCTAGGAAATGACGGCTAGAGTGTATGAGGACTTAAGTTCATGGAGCGGGTACTGCCAAAGTGAAGTTATCGAAAAGTTTTGCCGTGACCGTCCCATATAGAGGGATGAAAGCTCATTCAATGAGCAGTTGCGGTGTACGGGTAAAGTGTAGTTCAACTGCAGTGTGAGTAAATCAATATGTTCAAATAGCCATGCTCGCGGTTAATGTCACGCCCAGAAATTCACACCAGAATTTCCAAAGCTGAATGTGTATTAAAATACCCTGTCCAGGACCAGCCAGGAATACACAAACGACAAATTGTATATATAGATCCACGTCTTAAAACATTTAAAAGTCCAACATATGCAGCGGAAAGGTAAAATAAACTTAAGAACTAGGCTTCGTCTCTTGCGGGGCAGCGACTCCACTCCACAGGCAACCCTTGACGGCAGCGACGAGCCTACTCAGCAGCAAACCCAACGGCAGCTTTGTCCTCTAGCTCTGAGGTGGGGGAAGAAGGAAGCAAGACTGAGTACAACCACCGTACTCAGCAAGTCATACCGAAAGAAGGTATGAATGCAGGGTTAAATTCCAAGGATAGGCTAAGGTTAACTTTTGCATAAAGCAGGCATTCCACAGAATTAAGTTGAAAGCAGTAAAAGCAATAATTAAAAGTAATTAAACAATATTATAACACTCTGTTCAATGCTACACCACGTTGAGTCAGGCCCAAACCATCCAACTATTCTATCTCATTTTCACTGAATCAAGTTATTATTTTAGTGGGACTAATCACGGTGAATCTGGATGATCGCCCATAACCGCGGGCACGGCTATTCGAATAGTTTTTCACTCTGGCAAGAGGTGTACGTTTGTACCCACAAGACACAGCCCCACAACACGTGCCCGTGCATCGACATGCCACCATGGCATATCGAAAAGGGGTCTGTGAGAGGACCATTCGCATAACCCTCCCTGACCAAGCGACACCACACCTTAGGTTTCGCCCCTACCCAGAATCCAAGGTAGGCAGCCCCCTCTCGTGCCTAGGTGAATCCGGCAGCCGCATAGACCTTTCCCGGTCCATCCGCACTCCTTCATGCTCACCCTCGCCTGGATGCGTCGGCCAGGAAAAGCTACACTACAAGCCCAGCCGTTGCCCATGCTGGCTTGTGGTATGCACTAATAATTCTTCCAGGGCTTCCCGCGAACCGGTCCTTAACTGCCATGGGTGCGACTTGCAAAACCGGGCACCCACAACCCACCATAAAAGTCAAGTTTTAATTTACCGATTAACAGTACCAACGGTACATCCGGTCGAAAAAAATTAATTTCCCCTTTCATGATCTAGTTGAACTAAGCATAATAAGCATGTTCTAGCCCTGATTCTAGACAAATTGATTCCCATGTGATCAAATACACAGGGTAAATGACCTAGGCTCAGTACTATAGGTCCCATCCCGATTACATTATAAAAACAATGCAATTTAATAGATAAAGCAAGAATAATTTACAAAGTGGGTACAATATGCTCAAAGAAAAATGACTTGCCTTGATCTTGATCCAACGGAACCTCGGTGACAACCTCAAAGTAAACGGGAGCGTCCTCGGAACCGAATCTACCGACAAACAAAGCACGGCAAAACATGCTATTAGATAGCTAAAACAGACAATTAAACCATTTTTAATATATTCTTGACATTTTACGAATCCGCTGCAACTTGAATGGACTCAAACGGAGTTCGGATGAATTTTTCGTGAATTTTATAAGTTTCAGCCTTTTACTAGTTAAGAAAAAGAGAAACGATTTATGACGTAAGCGTCTTACGGCTGACATCACTGCGGGACCCACTGAATAGTGACGCAAGAGACAGAAAATTCACTGGTGCACGGTGGACCGAGTCCACCGACTTGGGAATGGGCGTGCCACGTGGCAGCATGCCATTGGCGGCTGGCAGCGGCAGCGGCGGCCTCGGCACAAGGCGGTGACGGGCGGCGGCGACCCCGGCCGGCGGCGGCACACACGACCGGCGGCGACGGCGGCGCTGGGCGGGCGCATGAGCAGCGGCGCACGACGGACCGGCTCGGCATGGGTAGAGAGAGAGAGAGAAATGACCACCTTTTTACCGTTGGCCGGACTCAGAGAAGAAGGCGGCTTCGGCACGAATCGGTGACCAACTTTTGGGGAAAAATGACGGGGACGTGTTCAGAGAATTGTGAAGATGGAGGTGGTGGTGGTTTGGCGAGATGAGTAACGGTTTAGCGGGAACGGACGGAAACAGTGAGCTCGACGGCAGAAAAAGGACGGCGCACGGTGCGGGAGCACGGGAGTGAGCGAACGCGAGCGAGTGCGAGTGTGGGACGTGTTCCGGGGTGCGGGGAAACTTATAGGCTGGCAAGGGAGCTCGGGCATGGCCGGGAGAAGCGGGAAACGGACGAAAACCGTCGAGGCGCGACATTAATGGCGGCTGCGAATGATGGAGTTTAACTTGGCCGTTCCGACGCACATGATGAGCGGAGGAATGGGGAAAGTGGGGGAAACGGCGGAGTAAAGTCGGGAACACATGATGATGTGGTTAAATGTGGGAGAACATGGCCGGGAGAGATGCGAACATGGTCGGAAGAGCGGCAACTTGCACAGCATGCGCGCGGCTGCTGCTACACGGGGTGGCTAGAGCTTGGGGATGACAAGCGGGCCCCGCTTGTCATCGCCCGGCTGAAGGGAGGATGAGAACACTTGGAGTGCGCGGGAGGAATAGTACTGGGCCGGCCCAAAAGGGAAAAGGAAGGAGAGAAAAGAAACAAGGGGGTGGCTGGGCCGGTTGGAAGGAGGGGAAAAAGAGAGAGAGAAGTGGGCGGGGGCCCACGGAGGGGAAAAAACAGGAAAAAGGGAGGAAAAGGAAAAAGAAAAAGAAAAGCCCTTTTCTTTAAGGAAATTAATTCAGTTAGCCTAATTTAATTTTTAAAATTGCTTCCGATGCTCGAAAATTCGATAAAAATCTGTTAGCGTATTTTGACACGGAATTTAAGAAAAATTCCACCAAGCCATTTCCAATTATTAAATGGATTTTTAATTTAGGATTTTGATTTTCTTTAGCTTTTCCGATAATTTCTTCTTTACGATTTTTCACCGGATTTTTTAATCAAGGAGAAAAGCGGAGCATGACAAACCTACCCTTCTTAAACGGAATCTCGACCCCGAGATTCGGAGGTCGCGAAAAGGTGTGGATGGGCGGCTTTCGCTCATCTTCTCTTTCCCAAGTTGCCTCTTCTTCGAGTGGTGACTCCACCGCACACCACGAACTTGGTAACTCGGTTCCTGGTTCTTCTTTCACCGGTGTCGAGGATACGAACCGGTTTCTCAACATAGGTCAAGTCCTCTTGAATGTTAAGGTGATCGGGACTTGCTTGCTCCTCAGGCACTCTTAAGCATTTCTTCAACTGAGACACATGAAACACATCATAAATGCTTGCCATGGAAGGAGGAAGTTCCAACCGATAGGCAACTTCTCCGCGGCGTTCCAGAATTCGATATGGTCCCACAAAACGTGGTGCCAACTTCCCTTTTGTCTGGAACCGATGCACTCCCCGAAGCGGAGTGACGCGAAGGTACACATGGTCTCCAACCTCGAAGCTTAACTCCCTTCGACGGTTGTCAGCGTAACTTTTCTGACGAGACTGAGCAGTTTTCAACCTTTCACGGATCAACCTGACTTTTTCTTCGGCTTCATTCAAGACATCAGTCCCAAACAGCTGGCGTTCTCCAGTCTGATCCCAGAAAAGTGGCGTGCAGCACTTTCTGCCATACAATGCTTCGAACGGAGCCATTTGAAGACTCGCCTGATAACTGTTGTTGTACGAAAACTTGGCATAAGGTAGACTCTTATCCCAAGCTCAACCGAAATCAAGTGCGCAAGCTCTTAACATATCTTCAAGATCTGATTAACTCTTTATGTCTGACCATCGGTCTGAGGATGGTAATCGGTGCTGAAGTTCAAACGAGTTCCCAATTCTTCTTGCAACTTCTGCCAGAATTTTGAGGTAAACTGACTCCCTCGATCTGATACAATCTTTTTCGGTACCCCATGTAAACACATGATCCTTGCCAAGTAGAGCTCTGCCAGTTTCTTCCCTGAGTAAGTTGTATGCACGGATATGAAGTGAGCGACTTTTGTAAGTCGGTCCATAATTACCCAAACAGAATCATGACCGGTGGTGGTTCTGGGCAGACCTGTGATGAAGTCCATTCCAATTTCTTCCCATTTTCATTCCGAAATCTTGAGAGGTTGTAACAATCCTGCGGGTCGCTGATGTTCTGCCTTGACTCGCTGACAGACATCACACAAAGCAACGAACTCGACGATTTCTCTCCTCATGCTGACCCACCAAAATTTTTCCTTGAGATCTTGATACATTTTCGTGCTTCCGGGGTGAATTGAGTACTGGGATTGGTGACCTTCGCTAAGAATCAGGTCTTTCAATTCCTTGTTCTCAGGTACACACAATCTTTCTCCCATCTAGATTGTTCCATGTTAGTCTTCAGAGAAATCCCTGGCTTTACCAGTCCTCATGTTTTTCTTTAACTCAGCTATGTCGGGGTCATTAGCTTGAGCCAGACGGACTTGCTCCACGGGTGTCGGCTGTGTCTCGAGAGCAGCCACATAACCATGATTGACAATTCCCAAGTTCAGACATTCAAACTCTCGTTCTAGTTCACTACATAGTTCTTTCGTATGAGTGGCGTTGCAGTAGTTCTTTCGACTCAAAGCATCTGCTACCACATTGGCTTTGCCGGGGTGATAGTGTATCCCCGTGTCATAGTCTTTGATCAACTCCAACCATCTTCGCTGACGGAGGTTTAGATCTGGATGGGTGAAGATATACTTCAGACTCTTGTGATCAGTGTAGACTTCACAATGGTTACCGATGAGATAATGCTGCCAAATCTTCAGGGCGTGAACCACTGCTGCTAGCTCTAAGTCATGAGTAGGATAGTTAGTCTCATGAGGTCACAACTGGCGTGAAGCGTATGCAACCACTTTTCCATCTTGCATCAGCACACATCCTAATCCGTGACGAGATGCATCACAGTAAACTTGGAAATCCTTGGTCTGATCGGGCAAGATTAAGACCGGTGCAGTTACCAACTTCTGCTTGAGCTCTTCAAAGCTTTTGTTGCACTTGGCAGACCACTTAAACTTTTCCTCTTTTTTTAACAACTGTGTCATTGGCCTTACGATTCTGGAGAAATTCTCGATGAACCGGCAATAATAACCTGCGAGTCCAAGGAAACTTCGTATCTGAGAAACAGTCTTTGGTGGGGTCCACTTAGTAACTGACTCCACATTTGACGGATCAGCAGCTACTCCTTGAACGGTTATAATATGACCAAGAAACTGAACTTTCTTGAGCCCAGAAATCACATTTACTGAACTTGGCGTACAACTGATATTCCTTCAACCTCTCAAGTACTTGACGAAGGTGTTGTTCATGCTCTTCTTTAGACTTTGAATAGATAAGAATGTCGTCTATGAAGACCACAACAAACTTATCCAAGAAATCCATGAACACCTTGTTCATCAAGTTCATGAAGAAAGCCGGTGCATTAGTAAGTCCGAAGGACATGACGGTACACTCGAACAATCCATATCGAGTAGTGAATGATGTCTTTGGAATATCTTCTTCTCCGATTCTCAACTGATGATAGACTGACCGTAGGTCTATCTTGGAGAACACCTTGGCTCCTTTAAGTTGATCAAACAGGTCGTCAATTCGAGGTAACGGGTACTTATTCTTGATAGTGACCTCGTTGAGTGCGCGGTAATCCACACACATCCTCTTTGTTTTATCTTTCTTCTCCACAAATATCATCGGAGCACCCCAAGGCGACGTGCTCGGGCGAACGTATCCCTTCTGTAATTGCTCATCAACCTGCTTCTTGACTTCAGCCATCTCATTAGCAGCCATTTTGTAAGGTCTCTTGTAGATCGGGGAAGTTCCTGGTACCAACTCGATCCGAAACTCAATCTCTCTCTTGGGTGGCATGGTTGTGAGATCATCTGGAAAAACTTCCGGGTACTCCCGAACTATAGGTATATCCTCAAGTTTCTTGGATTCTGGTTTCTCTGGCGTTCATTTATCCTGAGCGATAATTTGATTCAGACTAACCCCTTGCTTTACAGACAACGGAGACTGGAAAGTAACCACTTCTCCTTCCAGACTGGTTAGGGTGATGGTGCATGCTGCGTAGTTTATCACTCCTTTGTGTCTTGTCAACCAATCCATCCCTAGGATGACATCTAGGTCTTTGGATTCAAGAAGGATGAGATTGGCTAGAAATCGTGATCTTTGAATTTCTATTGTCACCGAGGGACTATAGCTGACTGACATCAGGCTATTTCCTGGGGCGTGAACCCGCATCGGTGTGACAAGTTTCTCTTTTCTTAACCCATGTTCCCCAACAAATCTTTTGATATGAACGAATGAGTTGCACCGAGAATCAAACAAAGCGTAGCGGGAACCGAGTTTACGAGGAACGTACCCAAAATGACGTCCGGTGAATCCCCGAGCCTCTTGGTGAAGCATGGTTGACCCGGCCTAAACAAACCTGGGTGCATTGTGCTTGGACTTTGGACACTTATCAGCGAAGTGACCAGGCACGTTGCAATTGAAACAAACCAACGGCTTCCCTACGGCGTCTTTCTGGGTTGGACAGACCGAGCCGGTGCCATCGGCGGCGCGGAGCAGATTGCGGTGAGGCCGACCACCGTTGTTGCTGCGTTGCCATGGTTAAAGTTGGGGTTGGGATGCAAGTTGGAATTCCCAGGGTGAAAGGAACGGTGCTGACGGACAACCATAGTGGAGGGTCCACCTTGTTGTCCAGACATGAAGCGAGGTCTTTGGACATTCCCTTGATTCATCCGGAACTAGGCCGTCTTTCTCTTATGGACCATCTTGTTCCTCTGATCCTCCTAGCGAATGGCTTTATCCACCAGCTTCTCGAAGTCAGAATAATCACCGGAGATCAACTGATTAGTGAGTTTATCATCAAGGCCGGCCAAGAACTTGTTCTGCCTCTCGGAGTCAGTGCGCACATCCTCTGGTGCGTAGCGCGCAAGGCGGTTGAACTCGTGGAGATATTCAATAACGGTTCTGTTGCCCTATTCTAGAGCTCGGAACTCCCTCTTCTTCTGTGCCACAATGCCATCAGGAACTTGTGCCTTGCGGAAGTTGAAGCAAAATTCTGCCCAAGAGACTTCTGTCCCTGTCGGACGAGTCACCAAGAAATTGTCCCACCATGCTGAAGCGGGACCCTGGAGGTGATGAGTGGCGAACGCCACCTTTTCCTGATCATTGCACTGCAGGAGATTGAGCTTCTTTTCAATTGCATGGAGCTAGTCGTTTGCCTCCATGGGATTGGTGGTGCTCGAGAAGGTGGGAGGCGAACGCGTAGGAATTCCGGTAGCTTGGGTGGCGGTGGGAATGGACCATTTGTGACATGGTGTGCTTGTTGCAAGCTCTTGAAGCATTTCTTGTTGCATACGCTAGTCTTCTTCTTGCATCTTTTGCATCATTGCAGCCATCATCTGATTTTGACTCGTCAAGACTTGGGCGAGCGTCTGATTCTCTGGCGGCGGAGGAGGACCATGGCTTGCAGTGGCGTTGGGAATGGTTCCCTGGTTCTGATTGGCTGTGTTGTTACCATCACCGTTGACCTGACTGGATGGGCTGGTGCTCATCATCTTGAGAGAGCGAACATAAAGAAACAAAGACAAGAAAAAAACAGGCTGCTCAGAAACCCAGAATTTATTATTGATTAACTGATCTGATAGTTGACATTACGGAAAGTAAACAGTTCAACTCCTAATTAAGGACAACCATACCACAACCAGCTGGTACGGTCTGCCAACTACCCCAAGCAACACACCTAAATACACAACTACCAGACAAAGACTAGACAACGAGGAACTAGGGGAACGGTCTAGTGCTCGGAACGGCTCCTGCGGTCAGTGGAGTCGAAGTCGGACTCGGGCTCGTCTCCGACCTCCTCGATCGGCTGCGGGAGTCTAGCGGTACGTCTCACCACCGCTAGGCTCACCGCCACCGCTCGAACCGTCGCCGAGCCGCGCCGCTCGAGCCGCTGGAGAGGTCGAGGGTCTCGTCTGAGGAGCCGGACGTCACGGACAGCCATCCTCCGCTTCTGCACAACGCCGCAAGGGCGGAGGTCGCGGCGGAAACCGAACGGGAGACGGCGGAGGCGCAGGCGGCACGAACACTGGTAGCGGCTCTGGAGCTGGAGGAGGGTTCCGGTGCGTAAGCTGGATACGCACAGGAGCGGTGGTGGTCTTCCTCGAAGTGATGCGGATCCTGGCACCCCTGGGAGGCAAGCGGCCCTGGAGAATGGCATTCTCCCTCTTGAGGCGGGCCACCTCACCCTTCAACCTGTTGATCTCCACCAACTTCTGGTCGTTCAGGGCCTTGGCTGCCTTGTGCAGATTAGCATGCAAGGTGTCCAACCCCTGCATGACTACGGTCATTCGCCCGAAGGTTGTGTCATTCTCCGACACAGCTGAGCGGAAGGAGCTGGTGTTGTCGTAGTCGCCACGGCTGGGGTTGTAGCGGTAGGCGGTGCGGCGGAAGTCGACGTCGTGGCGCTCCCGGAGTCTGGTAAGCATCAGGTAGGCTGCATCTTGACAAGCGTGCTCAAAGGTGCCTCCAGAGGACTCCACCAACATGTTGGGCAACACGGTGGGGATGCCATGCACCTTCAAGCGAACTCGGTGCGGGAACTCGCCGTTGAGGTGACGAATCTTCGTGTACTCCGGAAGACTGGGGTATCCGACCAAAAACGCCATCTTGCTCAGCTCTGCCACAAAGTCACCCAGATTCTGGCCGTAGTGCGTCGGGGGAAGGTCTGCCATCTATAAAAGATAAAGGAGGGAAACAATACATGCTCAGATCCAGATTAAATAAATCAATAAGGACTCAAGGGAATAACCAAGTAAGAAGCATATTTTTATGCATGAAATAATTTTACATGAGAGCGAATCAAATACTAGACTCTATTGAGCAATAAATTAATGAGCGAAATAATTACATATTAAAAATAAGACGCATGAAATATTGCAACCCGCAAATTCTAGACGCGACTTAATGCATAATCCCGACTATTCCCAAACAACGTCGAATAAAAATCAATTCGACTCCAACTCGACGCAAAAATTTCTAAAACCATAGTCGACCATACTCGGAAAATCCAATTCAGGAGAACGGTCAAAAAAACTTTTTTTCTGAAAACAAAAATTCCCAAATTTTCCAAACGACTCCAAATGCAAGAGGGACATGCAGATGAAAGAGTTTCAGAGGGCTCTTAGGGTTAACGAGTGGGCTCATCCTACGTCAAGGTCGGCTCTGATACCAACTTGTCACGTCCAGAAATTCGCACCAGAATTTCCAAAGCTGAATGTGTATTAAAATACCCTGTCCAGGACCAGCCAGGGATACACAAACGACAAATTGTATATATAGATCCACGTCTTAAAACATTTAAAAGTCTTACATATGCAGCGGAAAGGTAAAATAAACTTAAGAACTAGGCTTCAACTCTTGCCGGGCAGCGACTCCACTCCACAGGCAACCCTTGACGGCAGCGACGAGCCTACTCAGCAGCAAACCCAACGGCAGCTTCGTCCTCTAGCTCTGAGGTGGGGGAAGAAGGAAGCAAGACTAAGTACAACCACCGTACTCAGCAAGTCATACTGAAAGAAGGTATGAATGCAAGGTTAAATTCCAAGGATAGTCTAAGGTTAACTTTTGCATAAAGCAGACATTTCACAGAATTAAGTTGAAAGCAGTAAAAGCAGTAATTAAAAGTAATTAAACAATATTTTAACACTCTGCTCAACGCTACACCACGTTGAGTCAGGCCCAAACCATCCAACTATTCTATCTCATTTCCACTGAATCAAGTTATTATTTTAGTGGGACTAATCACGGTGAATCTGGATGATCGCCCATAACCACGGGCACGGCTATTCGAATAGTTTTTCACTCTGGCCAGAGGTGTACGTGTGTACCCACAAGACACACACAACACGTGCCGTGCGTCGACATGCCACCATGGCATATCGAAAAGGGGTGTGATAGGACCATTCGCATAACCCTCCCGACCAAGCGACACCACACCTCGGGTTTCGCCCTACCCGAGAATCCGGGGTAGGCGGCCCTCTCGTGCCTAGGTGAATCCGGCGGCCGCATAGACCTTTCTGGTCCATCCGCACTCCTTCACGCTCACCCTCGCCTGGATGCGTCGGCCAGGAAAAGCTACACTACAAGCCCAGCCATTGCCCATTCTGCCTTGTCGTACGCACTAATAATTCTTCTAGGGTTTCACGCGAACCGGTCCTTAACTGCCATGGGTGCGACTTGCAAAACCGGACACCCACAGCCCACCATAAAAGTCAAGTTTTAATTTACCGATTAACAGTACCAACGGTACATCCGGTCGAAGACCGACATTTCATGTGAAATAATTCTAGTAAATTAATTTCCCCTTTCATGATCTAGTTGAACTAAGCATAATAAGCATGTCCTAGCCCTAATTCTAGACAAATTGATTCCCAGGTGATCAAATACACAGGGTAAACGACCTAGGCTCAGTACTATAGGTCTCATCCCGATTATATTATAAAAACAATGCAATTTAATAGATAAAGCAAGAATAATTTACAAAGTGGGTACAATATGCTAAAAGAAAAATGACTTGCCTTGATCTTGATC
Organism: Oryza australiensis; assembly: GCA_019925245.2. Lineage (NCBI taxonomy): Eukaryota > Viridiplantae > Streptophyta > Magnoliopsida > Poales > Poaceae > Oryza > Oryza australiensis. The sequence continues at coordinate 5,646,190 of JAIFGZ020000436.1, forward strand.
CAACGGAACCTTAGCGACAACCTCAAAGTAAACGAGAGCGTCCTCGGAACCAGAATCTACCGACAAACAAAGCACGGCAAAACATGCTATTAGATAGCTAAAACAGACAATTAAACCATTTTTAATATAATCTTGACATTTTACGAATCCGCTGCAACTTGAACGGACTCAAACGGAGTTCGGATGAATTTTCTGTGAATTTTATAAGTTTCAGCCTTTTTACTAGTTAAGAAAAAGAGAAACGATTTATGACGCAAGCGTCTTAGGGCTGACATCACTGCGGGACCCACTGAATACTGACGCAAGAGACAGAAAATTCACTGGTGCACGGTGGACCGAGTCCACCGACTTGGGAATGGGCGCGCCACGTGGCGGCACGCCATTGGCGAGCTGCGGCGGCGGCCGCGGCCTCGGCACAAGGCGGTGACGGGCGGCGCGACCCCGGCGCGGCGGCACACGGCGGCGGCGGCGGCGGCAGGCGGCGCACGAGCAGCGGCGCACGGCGGACCGGCTCGACATGGGTAGAAAGAGAGGGAGAAATGACCACCTTTTTACCGTTGGCCGGACTCAGAGAAGAAGGCGGCTTCGGCACGAATCGGCGACCAACTTTTGGGGAAAAATGACGGGGACGTGTTCCGGGAATTGTGAAGATGGAGGTGGTGGTGGTTTGGCGAGATGAGTAACGGTTTAGCGGGAACGGACGGAAATAGTGAGCTCGATGGCGGAAAAAGGACGACGCACGGTGCGGGAGCACGGGAGTGAGCGAACGCGGCGAGTGCGAGTGTGGGGCGTGTTTCGGGTGCGGGAAACTTATAGGTGCAAGGGAGCTCGGGCATGGCGGGAGCGGGAAACGGACGAAAACCGTCGAGGCGCGGCATTAATGGCGGCTGCGAATGATGGAGTTTAACTTGGCCGTTTCGACGCACATGATGAGCGGAGGAATGGGAAAAGTGGGGGAAACGGCGGAGTAAAGTCGGGAACACGTGATGACGCGGTTAAATGTGGGAGAACGTGGCCGGGAGAGACGCGAACGTGGCCGAAAGAACGGCAACTTGCACGGCATGCGCGCCTGCTACACAGGGTGGCTAGAGCTTGGGGATGACAAGCGGGCCCCGCTTGTCATCACCCCAGTCCGAATGGAGGATGAGCAGACTTGGCGCGCACGGGAGGAACAGTACTGGGCCGGTCCAAAAGGGAAAAGGAAGGAGAGAGAAGAAAGAAAGAGGGCGGGGGCGCGGGCCACTGGAAGGAGGGAAAAACTTGGGCCATGAAAGGAGGGGAAAAGAGAGAGAAGTGGCGGAGGCCCACGGAGGAAAAACAGGAAAAAGGGAGGAAAAGGAAAAAGAAAAAGAAAAACCCTTTTCTTTAAGGAAATTAATTTCAGTTAGCCTAATTTAATTTTTAAAATTGCTTTCGATGCTCTGAAAACTCTGATAAAAATCCTGTTAACGTATTTTGACACGGAAAATTTAAAAAAAATTCCACCAAGCCATTTTCAATTATTAAATGGATTTTTAATTTAGGATTTTGATTTTTTTAGCTTTCCAATAATTTCTTCTTTACGATTTTTCACCGGATTTTTTTTAATCAAGGGAGAAAAGCGGAGCGTGATAGTTAGCGACGTGACAAGTTTCTTCCGTGGCTAGACTCATAAATTTTAAAATGATGGGTTGATATGCATAATAATTTTTGTGCTGGTGGACTCAACTTCTCGACCTGCGAGAAGGGATAGACTTAAAAAAACCATGACGATCCAGAGACAGGAAACCATCTTGGTATCACGATGAATGGCAGACAGAACCGTCACCGATTTAATATACTCTGAAACTAAAACTTGACTGGCTAGATGTTAGGTTTGTGAAATGATTTACGAAAATTGGCTTTGTGCAAATAAACCACAACCTCCCTTTGAATGACCCTATCATGTGCATCATTCCGTGTTGGTTTGCTGAGTACGTTGGGTATTTACTCTTGCTATACGCACAAATCTTCAGATGAAGGAGATGAGAAAGACCCCTACGCCTACTACCAGGAGGAATGAAGACAATGGAGCACAATAGGTCTTAGTTCCCAGTCATTGTCTGTAGGCGATCGACATGTCGCTACCTTCCGTCTGCCAGTCTTATTTAAACTCTGCTTTTAGTTGTATCCAGACCAATAGGTCCTAGATGTATTGGATATTGCCTTCGGGCCTATTATCGTAATAATTTCGATGTAAAACTATTCGTGTATTTTACACCTGATAATTCACAACTGTATTCGTGTGTATCAAACTGGTCGACAGCATGCATGTGTCTACTGGATTCTTGGGTACCTACCAAAGAGTTCGTCGAGGTCGCTAAGGTTTAGACGATGGTGGTGGCTCGCGGAACAGCTAGGCGGCGGCGCTGCTCCTCGGGCGAATGGCGATATCGCGAAGGAGTCGACGATCTGCTTGGTCAAGGCATACACGAGGGTGGTGAGGTCCTAGGGGTGGCACCTGTGCAACGAATCGAACTCTAACTCACCAAGGAAGGAGGAATCAGCAATGGAGTCCGGCGACCGGAGTGGGAAAAAGAGGTGGATCTCCGAATTCACGCCACCTCGGCTCGATTCCTTGGGTCGGCGGGCTCCGGAAGTCACAGCGACGACGTTGGTGCAGTGGCTTGCTTCAGGGTGGTCGGAGTTGGCCGGGACGGCGACGTTGTCAAGGCGACGGGACTCGGGAGCGCGGTCCAGGACGCCATGGGCGCGACCACGTTCCCACGCTGTCTCTGCACGAATCGGCGTTGAGAGGTGGTAATGGAACACGAGAGAGGAAGAAACAGGCGCGGCTCAACGGCGAATGCGACAGTCATCTTCTGGGCGGCCGACGACGAAGGAAAGGTGGAAGAGGGTGGATGTGGTGTTCTTCCTCGGTTTTGCCGGCTTGGATGTGAACAGGAAGGTTTTGCGATGCCAATGCGAGTGAGGGAGCTTGGAGACGCTGGTGTGAGATGGAGGCTGACGTCGACGCGTGGAGGGGGTGCGTGTCGCGCGTTGCACTGGCATGTGTTCTGAGGCTGGAAGGTGGGGGTCCAATGCTTGTGGGGCCCACTTGCAGTGAACGAGAGGGAGAATACTTGAAAAAACTAAGTTTGTAACTTGTTGGCTGTTTTGCATCCACCCATTCATCTATCTTGAGTAGTAAACTATTTGGCCAGCTAATGTGTGGTAGAAGAGAGTTTGATTTATATGTTGGAAAGGTCTCAAATATTGAACTATGGTTAAATTTTGAGGGTCAAAAGAAGCATAAATGAAATCTGTAGTTTTCAGATTTTTTTTTTGGGATTTATTTGAGGTATTAATTTGTGTCATAAAAATTAGCCAAAATTATAGGGGGTTATACATGTTAGATAGTATTTTTTTAATTTTCCCACAACTTAAAGTTGCACCAATTATTTTTAGAAAATTATAAGGCTTAGTTTTTATATATATGTCCCTACCATAAAAATGAAATTTAGTGATTATAAAATTATACTTAAGTTATGCCTAACCCGAGATGGTGTTCTTGGGCTTGACTTCCATATTACCATACCCAATCTAATAAGATTTTTATATGTTTATATTTGTATTGGGTTGAGTGAAAATATTAAGTGATACTTAAGGTAAAATTTTAATATATGTGAATTAATGTGTTTAAATACTTTCATGTCCATGATATACCTTTAGATGAGTTTGTGAAATTAGATGATGGAGTTTAACATTGGTCATAATTGTAATATTTAAGTTGTAAGGATTTTAGGAAATGATTCTCAATACTTAACATTAGGTCCTTTTAATTTAATTAGTTGCTTCCAAAATTTAATTAATGCTCATGAGCCATATGATGAAATGCACTTAACATCCAATAACACAAAAAGAAATACAAGCACATGCTATGTTTTAATTTTACTCCTAGGTTGATAAGGAAAAGTTTTAATGCACACTAGTTAGATTGGACTCATCTAGGTTTTAGATGGAAAATTTTAGGATTCTTACTTAGGAAAAATCACTTTCAACAATTTTAGATGCAAAACTTGAAATTCAAATTTTTGGGCATGTTACATTAGAAGAATTGCAAATATGTTGCATCTACCTTTCGGCCGACGCTGTTTTAATTCCCTTAATGTCTAAACTCCATTGGTTATTGTCGATCAATCCGAAATTATATCGGCATCGGCTTGGACAAACCATACTATATCGACACCTTCATCTAATATCCCTTGTTTTATTCTTGTTAGTTGCAGGATCAAACTAACTAGCACACTTTGAACCCAAATTGATAAGACCTACACCGAAGATAAGCAGAACTCCCAGGCCTTCGTATGAAAGACGAATTTCTCGTCAACACGCTTTTGGGATGCCTAGTGGGACACGTCTTTCATCATGTCAAAACATAAACAAGATGATATAATCCCAGTTACGGTGGACAAATTGACAAACAGTAAAAAGCACAGTTGGAACAAAAATGCAAGAATAGCAAAGGTTGTGCTTAGAATCTTTCAAATGACTCCATACGGGCTAATTCAGAAGACTCAATTCGCCATGCCAATGACTAAGGGAGAAGGGAGTGGTAGTACTCCTGAGTGTTTAGATCATCCCAAAATTCCAGCTCCTCGTAATCAAACTTTTCAGGATATAGTCAATAAAGCGGTCCATCATGCTTTGATTAACCAATCTAGGATTTTGGTGAATACTTTACAAAATTTGATTAAGAAAGTGGTTGATGGATCTATAGTTCATGAGTAGTCTAAAGTACCTATTTATTTCCCCAGAAATACACCTCCTGGTATGAAGCCAATAAAGATAGAAATTCAAGGCCACAACTATGGAATTGCTAAAGATGTGGATCAAGAAGTACCACCTGCATTGCATATCATAGGGTTGCCTATGATGGGAGATAGCCTCAACAACAGCAACAGTCTGGGGGGCAGCTTTATCAACAACATCAGTTTAGAGGGCAACCATAGCAGTACCTTTCTGAAGGGCAACATCAATATCAACAAGGAGCACCCTAGCCGTATCAACCTCAGCAACATCAAGCTCAGCAATATAAACAAGCTTCACCCCATCAATATTGACAAGGAGAGCCCAATCAATTTCAGTTCGAAGGAAATCAATGTGTACATGGGCCACCATCACAACAATACATGAATAATAGGAATGAAGAGTGGGCCAATAGGATTGTTGAGGTTATGAGACCAATTTGGTCTTAAGCCAAAAGATCAAACTATCATGTATCGACATCCATATCTTAAGTGTTTTGACAGGGTACCATTGCCTAACCGATACATGATTCCAGATTTTTTTCAAAATTTTCAGGACAAGGCAATGTTTCAACAGTTGAGAATATCAGTCATTTTTAGCACAATGTAGGGAGGCATCAGCTGAAGAAGCACTGAGAGTTAGGTTATTTCCATTGTCATTTTCTGGATTGGCATTTACATGGTTTTCTTTTTTTACCACCTAATTCTATCAGAGGATGGGTAGATCTAGAAAAACACTTTCATAAGTATTTCTTTGCTGGAGTACAAGAGATGAAACATTCAGATTGGATAGCAAAGACAATGGTCTGATGAATCGATTTAAGATTATATTAAAAGGTGTCGAGACGTGAGAAGCTGATGTTATAGTTTAAACTTGAATGATGCACAATTGGCAGATTTGGCGTTTGAATGATTGTTAGGGCTAATTAGGGACAAGTTTTCTTCACAGGACTTTGAAAGTTTAGCTCATTTGGTGCAGAAAGCATCAACTCATGAACAACGATTCCAGGAAGCCAGAAAAGAATGGTTTGCCAAGAAAGTCAATAATGTTAATAATTATATCTCATATTCAGATCAAGATGAAGCCCCAAGGATTGGCCTAGCAGAGTGGTCAAGGAACAAAAAACAGTTGTTTGTCAATGAGTCAAGAATACAGGATATGAAGAAAGGTATGATTTTGATATCAATAAAGCCGATAGGATATTTGATCTCTTGTAACAAGAGAAATAGATTCAATTGCCTCAAAATCATGTTATTCCATCGGCTGAAGAGTTGAAGAAAAAAAGTAGTGCAAATGGCACAATCCAAGTTCACATCATACAAATAAATGCAAAGTGTTCAGACAGCAAATTCAATCGACTGTGGAACAAGGTAGGATTAAATTTGATGATGGAAAGAAGCTGATGAAGATTTATGGACATCCTCTTTTTTAGTTAACATGGTTTATGCACAACAGTCAGATGTTGAAGCCAATAGAAGAAGTTATCGGGCACATAAAGAGGCAAGAATTAGTTCATCGAATATAATTGAAAAATATCAGAAAAGGTGCGAGAAGAAGGCACAAAGAGATCATGAAGATGAGAGATCTTGTTTCGATCCATATTGGGACTATGATTTTTCCGATTTTGCTGAAATCAGGGTATGAGATTGCCATCAATTGAAGATTGCCCAACATGGAATGGCCGTCGGTCAAGTTATTATCATGGAAGTTCTTCTTGCCAAGATAACAAAAGGGTTCAGGATTAGCAAGTGAAAAGGGTTTTAGTACATCAACGATTAGGGTCGATTCATAAAGATTATGTTGAAGATGAGGAGTTGGATCAATAAGAGAAAAAGAATAATCCTCAATGGTGTTCAGTGGGATTTTTACGAATAGAGAGCAAATACAAGAGGTAGAAGAAGAGATTAGTCATCGGCTGAATAAGACAAGAAAGGAATGGTGTGTCAAAGCCAAAGCCGATGAAACAGAAGCCTCAACCTCGATCAATATGGTGTTTATGTTACTTGCGGAGTACAAAGCTTATACATCCGATGATGAAGAATATGAAGAGTCGATAGCGCAATTAGTTTTAACACTACAACTGGCTATATTTGAGAAGCCAGAACAGACAGAACATTGGCATTTTAGGCCTTTATATATCAAGGGTTTCGTCAACGGGAGGTCGATGTCAAAGATGTTAGTTGATAGTGGTGCCGTAGTAAATCTGATGCCATATACTACTTACTGGAAATTACAAAAACTCCAGAACAACTTATCAAGACCAATATGGTTCTAAAATATTTCGGTGGGAATTCATCAGAGGCCAAAGGAGTGCTAAATGTGGAGTTAACTATTGGAAGCAAAACTATTCCTACTACATTTTTTTGTGATTGATAGAAAGGGTTCTTATAGTTTTTGCTTGGTAGGGATCGGATTCATGCCAATTGTTGTATCCCATCAATGATCATTAGAGTTTGGTTCAATGGCAAGGAAACCAGTTAGAAATCGTGCAAGCCAATAGATCAGTAAATGTTGCTATAGCCGATTTGTCTATTTGGGAGATGGAAGGAGTAGATTGTTTGTCTTGCAATGTTTGGGAGGGCGATTTCTTAAAAGTGTCGGATCGTGATATACAGTTGATCAAAGATGCATGAGCCCAATTATTACTCTGAGGACATCGTGGATGAAATTGGGGCAAATTAGGGCAATGTTTTACGTCGACCGATGAGCTAGAAGAAGTGAAGTTGATATTGGATTAGACGATAGGCCAAGGCCGTTTGTAAGTGCTAATCTGCCTCTTGAGTTTAAAAAAAGAGTTAATTAAGTTATTAGAAGAATAGAGAAATTGCTTTGCTTGAGAATATCATGAGATGCCAGGACTTAGCTACATAAACAGTTTTAGCGAATACTTAGAATACAACAGATGAGAATGAACATGAACTATCAAGATCAAATCTATCGGCTCAACGTATTGATGTTGTGAACTCACGCATGTGCTCCTCTATAAAAGTAATTCCAGTTAGTGGGGTTGTAGCTATAATTGGATTTTTTTTTTGCAATTTAATTATATAACTGTTAGCCTTAGTGGTTAGAGCCCTCCCTAGTCAACCCTCCCTCTAGAGACATCTTTAATCCTAAGATTATCATGAGGGCACAGCACAAAGGTGCAAATAGCTGTTTTATCTTGAACTAGGATAACTGAAATACAGAACAGCTGTTAGTCTCAAGTACGAACCCCACATATAGCACGCTACATTCCACACGCAGACTCTGCGTATCAGAACCCTCCCACTAAGGATCACAAAGCTCAAATCTATCACATCTACTAGTGGCTAAAATACTTCAAACTTCAAAATCTCAACTATGTCCCTATAGCCTAGTGATCACAACTCATTATCAATGATATTTCTGATCATATCAATAGGAATCAGTCCCTCAGTCCTTATGGCGTCTTTGCTTTGATCCGGACTGAAGAAATATAGTGTCGGAAGTCCTCTTACCTGTATGTTCACCGACAGTGAAAACAATGCAAAACATGTATAAATCAAAAACAAAACTGATATCGGTATTTTCTTTGCTAAGTGTGCGCCAGGATGTTTATGTATACCTGCATATCCCTTGCAAATTCATATTCATCATCTGTATCCACCTTCACAAATAGGGCATTGTTTTCATATTCAACAGCAAGCTGAAACAGTACATGGTGGGAACGTTTAAACCAGTGGATAGTATAAGAGGTCGCAAAAGTGAGTTAGAATTATAAGTATATGGCATTCGGTGAAGTTACTTGAAACCCATAAGTCTTTGGAAAAGATCTTAGGAAGCTCCAAATACATGATGTAACTGAAATCTTACTGCTGACTATATTAAATTGTAGTCTCATCAATAAACTCAGGCTGTCAAGAACACTGGGCTGGAGCTTGGAGGAAAGGCTATTGTCCGGACGAACCGAAAAGAATTCAGAGCATACAAGGTATGCCACCAGCCTAACAGCCACAAGTTTCAGAGGATGCTATTGGAATGGACAGAAGGCATCTCATACTGGTTCTACTATACCCTTCCTTTCTTAGCCATACATGTAGAGTTTGCCATTTTTTCACCAAGTCAAATAATCTATGTAGAAGATGGTTAAACTTGTTTTAGTCCCATTTCGGATTATGAATCTTGATAAGACTAGATTACTCAGTGGCAAAGCCACAGGGGGTGCCGGAGTGGGCCTGGCACCCCCCATTGGCCAACGCTACATCTGATTACTTATACATGGCACCCGACCTATCAACACCCCTAAAATGATGTCTGATCTGGTGCTAGTTAGACATTCAGAGGACCTTAAATTCTACAATCTATGCTTTCAAAAACATGTGAAGCTTTATACATTGCCTAAATTAGCTTAATGTATGTTTTCAAACATATGTCGAGGATTTTCTTTTTATGTCTGGTTCTTTTCTATTGCCGCCATTTCTCAATGTGGAAATAGCACAAGAAATTGCCATTGGTTTGCCCAACATGAGAGACCAACAATCACTAATCAAAGAATTTGAAACGTTGGGGACGCATATGTACCATCTCGATATCCTGAGCCATGAGGACGCAGGGTCCGCACCATGTCGCGTAGAAATCCACGATGAGGGGCACCTTCCTCTCCCCCCTCACCAGCTCCTCCAATTCCTTGGCCGTCACCTTCTTCTGCAACCACGAGAGAAATGTGGTCACCGTTTAGATTGCGAAGCGGAGCTCGAAGGAGAAACGACATAGCTCACTGCCAATGCGGGTCGCGTCTGGCAGGTGGAGCGTACGTATGCGCGCGGCGGAGACAGCAGGAGCGCACCACGAGGTAGTCCGGCGCGATGTACTTGCCGGAGCCGGGGACGTAGGTCTCGGCCGCGGCGTTCCGTCGAACGCCTGGCGCGCGGCCCCCGCTGAGGCTGACGGCACCGACGCCGCCATCGCAAGAGAGGGAGACCGCCGGGATGGAGTTGTGGGGCGCGCCCGCGACGGACACCGGGCGGAAGGCGCGTCCGGGAAGGTTTGCGGCGGCGCACACCGGCAGGAGGGAGGCGGCCGCGGCCATGGCCATGGCCGGGGGAGCGAGTGTGGGAGAGATAATCCTATCCGGTCTGCCTCGCGAGCTGTCGCTACTCTACTCACTCTCTGGAGGAAAAGGCAAGTTGTATCCGATCAGTATTCTATTTTACGAAGTATCCTAATTTTCATACTATCTTATTTACTATTCAAGATCCTACGAACCATCCCAATTTTACGAGCTCTACAATCCTGCAAAATATTTTTTAAAATAAAATGAATTAAAAATAATATGAATAAATATACTCAAGTTTACATAAAACCAATTAAATTTATCAAAACCAATATTATATGCTTTAATTTATACAAAGTATTATATATTTCTTTACTATTATAAACATTTAAAATGTTCTCGTCGGAATTTTGGTACGCTTTTTGTATTTGAGTTTGTTTTTAAGTTAGTTATATGTCGTCCGTATTTAAATCAACATGACTCTAAAATAACTATTATATACTTCTATCCAGTCCAACCGCTCTCCTTCCTAGCCCAATCCAAAACTGGTCCACACCATCCTACCGCCCCATCTCGTACGCCTCCGCTCAGCAACATACGCACCCCTCCCACACCTAACGTCTTTTTTCTCTCTTTTTTCCCTTTTCTCCTTTTCTTTTCTTTCGATAATCTTTTCTTTTCTTCCGATAATCTTGATCCTTTCCCTCTTCTTCCAATCTTCTCTCTTTTCTTCTTTTCTCTTTTTCCTCATTTTCTCTCTTCATAAATGTTTTTTACACGACAAGTTTGTTACTGTGCAAATATTTTTTATCTACGATAAAAAAAACTTTTACTAATTGAACAATCAAAATTTCAATCTTTGATCCATGAGGTATAATAAAATACACATACGTCAACTTATGAAATAGTCATCCGATCGATTTCTGAGGCTATAAAAAGGTATAAATAAGGAATTCTTCATATAATGACGCATGAAATGAGTGTAATCGAGTTCAATGCTACATATTTTTACTTGATTTTTGATTTTACTATTGTTTATTGTTTTGTTTGTCTTGTTTTGGTTTGTCGTTTAAATTGACAGCGTTTTTATTAATCGTGAAATTTTCCTTTACCTGTTACACCGCACATGTATTTTTCTAGTATATAAAAATACAATAGTATCTAGTATATAAAAATACAATAGTATCTCGATACTGATTAAATTGGTTGTCGTTTGTGAAAAAGGCTCAAAAAAGGTTTTTTTCTTAATATCTATCTAATCATTTCTCTGTGCATTGGCACGAATCTTAAGACTCGTCATAAGGAAATCCCAATGTTTAAAAGTCAATAAAGACACAAGATGATACCTATAATGCTACTCCCTTCGTGCTAAAAAGATTTTGATTAAATAAAACATATTCTAATATTATGGACAGAGTATTTCTTTTATACTCAATAGAAACATAAGATTTCTTTTGTCTATAACACATGCAACAATGCATATGGCCTCTTCTTGAACAATGTATATGACCTCTTCTTAATCCTAAGCTGGAGCCCACAAAGGAAAAAGACTATTCACCTAGGATCAAAGGGTGACATGCAAATGCATAAATATTTTTCATACAACATTATAGATGCCCTTAAGCTTAAGGTTGCCCGACGTTAGCTACTACCCCAATACATCAAGGTGGAACAAATAATGAGGATGTCTACAACTCTACATTCTTCTTCGAACGCCAAAGCTTCTATTCTACTTAATTAATTTTTGCTGAAAATCCGTGTAAAAAATGTGCTGAAAAAAAGCACCAATAATAGCTCTGTTCAGATCTTCAAATTGAAATTCAGTTTACAATTTAGGTTTTTCAGCGAATGTAGAATAGCCATGAGAACCAAGCAAACAACAGAGACCAAACACCACTCCTGAAAAAGGGATGCCATGTCTGTATCGTTCATAAATTAAATCATGCTTTCGTTGAAAAAGTTATTACATTAGTAATGGAGAACACACAACCTGGGATTCACCTTCCAAAGGCATTGTTAACTCAGATTTCTGCTACCAATTTCGATGAGATTTTCTCAGTCGGCAAATACACAGCTCCCAGCGACTGCTCCGCTGCTGCATGCCATATTGTTTACTGCAGTGATCATCTCAAAACTTCCATCTTTGTCACCTGATAACCATATACAACACTGACTTAACTGAAATGCTGCACAAACCACCCGATACATTGAAAAGGCGCATCTGATACAGTGATATGTTAGTATTCGTGCAATGCTGAAATGACCACGCTGAAAGTATTAGACCGGCTCAACAAATAAAATCTGATTACCTCTCAAATCACTGGGAAACGTTAATAGCATTATCATACGATGCAATGTACAGACGTGGATGGAACTTTGCATGCCAGGGGCACAACAGGTTGGCCCCGACGTAACATCAGGTTAAGGGCAGTAGTGCACATTTTCTAGTTGGTATATACATTTTGTTTTACTTTACCTTGGTTGCTGATACTGCTGCTGCTGGGATATTTCCAAATCTTGTGGGTGCGATGCCGTACATACAGTATATATCCATACTGATGACGAGGTAGAAGGCATCACATTACAGCATAACTTTTCAGATCTCCCTGCTTGAATTCACAATTTTCAGTGAATGATGATACGCATTTGAATGCTTGACCAGGACCAGGTAACGGTAATCAAGTTCTTCGGCATACCAACGAAGCCATCTATTCAGCACAAGATAGCTTGCCAAAGTCCAAGTCCCTTGTTGACAAACGATCAAGGTAGCCAGATAAAGAAGATGCCGCAGCCCATGTCACTTGCTGACAGAAAAAGCATGATTGCATTATAGGTAACACCAAACTTCAGATCCGTTACATGGAGATGCAAGCATCGCTTTTCTGACAGTACTGCTCCAATGTCATCCCGTGGAATACGTGACCATCCCTTTCTGAAATATTTTGATGGATAAATGTGTCCAATGGCACCGAGACCATTAATTGGAATTTCACGGATCCTTTGCTAATAATGCACATGGGCAATACCACATGAATTAGCGATTTGAGTGCTGTGATTGTGGGGTTGACGGATAGGATAATTCAGATTGTTCGCCACTCCGTAACTTGGAGCCATCACTCTGCAGAAAACAAATAATGAATAGAGTCACTTTTACAGACTAAGGTCTGGCATCATTCTTAAGAGTATTCATGGAAAGGACACAAATCAAACTGATTTAAAACATAACACGTCGATATTAAACATCACCTGTGATGCTTCAGATTGTTGACCATGCTCCATCTTCATGTTCCTTGCATCCTGAAAAGAAACCAGTTCCTGAGAGCAATCGGCAAATAAGATATAACTAGGCTTTATGTTGAACAATAAGAAGCTGAGATGAATTTAATTATGAAGTGAGTAAAAAAATCGACAAGAAAGCACAAGAGAACTGAAAGCACTAGAACAATTACTAGAGAAATCTCAACACCCATTGGCATGCCGTTTGTTTTATAACATGTTCATGTTGTCTAATTTTCCTTATATTTAAGGCCTGTAAAAGGTTTATGAACAAAACTAGTGGATTTATTGGATAGAAGCCTGATTGCTTAATATTCATAAATGGATAGATAGGATATTAAAATAGAATGTGGTGGATATTGGTGTCTGAGGGAAAGGAAGTCAATTTTTTTTTATGGAACTGTGGAGAAGGCCGCCATGCAGTGGTGCCACACCATTCCGCATAGCTTGGCTTGATCTTTAGTTTTTCACCTTTTTCCTCGGCTCTGTGGTTTGTTTCTCCATTTTGTTTCCATTTTCCTAATTTCCCTTGATTGTTCTCAATCTTTTATTCTCTACTATTTTTTGTGTGTGGTTATATTTAATACCACAGGTCACAGGGAGTGGTAGCAACCTTGGCATCTATGAACTGAACTGGATTTGTTGGATGAGAAGGGTAGATAACCGGGAAAATATGTAGTGCAAACCACATATGTAGTGAAAACCTGAAAACCACCATTGGATCAAAAATGAACGTCTGAGATTTGTCCACGTCACCAAGAGTAAAATTTTTACTCCCAGATTCAACCATGAGTAGTAAAATATTTGCTAGTGATGACATGGACAACTTTTAGGCGTCCATTTTTTGATCTAACAGTAGTTTCTATGTTTCCACTGCGTATGTGGTTTGCACTGTATATTTTCCCTAGATAACCTGTTTGGCTATTTGTAGACATCAAAATTATGGCATGTTTGATATGAATGCTATATCAATTATTTCATTGCTACCCTGCATCCAGAAGGACATGCAAACCTTGATCTTGGGAAGGAGCAAATATTTAATGCCCATGTCTCAGGTACTTTTTAAAATATAAATGTGCATATGTTTTATTTGGTGTATATATCATACTCCCTCCGTCCCTAAAAGACTTGCCTTAGCTAGTCAAAGGCAAATTAAGCAAGAGACCAAAAGACTACCATTAAGGGTGTAAGTAGCTAATCCGCGAAACCCACTTATAGGCCAAAATAAGCCGTGAACTACCATGCCCTATAAGTGGGTTCGCGGCTTACCCACTTGCACCCCTAACTACCATGCCCTTCATTAATACGGAGAGAACAAGGAGGGGGAGGAAACGAGGATGAGGGAATACTATTGGTTTGATGGTTAAAACGAGAAGAAAAAGTTGGAAGTAGTATTAAAGAAAGGCGGTCAAGGGAGTACTATTGCTGATGATGTTATCATGTTCCTCAGATCTTCCAAAGGAAATCTTTCACTAATTAAACAGATCCTTGATCTGTTTGGGCATGTCGCAGGTCTCAAGACCAATATATTAAAGAGTTCAACCACTCCTATTCAGTGCTCGGAGGAAGATCTTGAGATCATTTCTAATGAACTGTCTTGCGAAGTAAAGGGGTTTCCATGTACTTATCTTGGCCTTCCTCTCACAGTTCATAAACCTACCAAAGCAGCTCTGTTGACTTTGGTTCATAAAGTGGCTGATAATCTCCCGGATTGGAAAGCCTCCCTCATGAATAGAGCTGGTAGGGTGATTACGGTCAAGGTGGTCCTCACGGCAATTCCTATTTATCTCATGATGGCAATGGACCTTCCTAAATGGGTGATCAAAGCTATTGATAAAAGACAAAGGGGTTTTCTATGGAAAGGACAGGAAAATGTTAATGGTGGCAGCTGCCTAGTTTCTAGGAATCGTGTTTGCCGGCCGCTCCAATAAGGTGGTCTTGGAATTCATAACTTAGAGAAACTAGGACGGGCTCTAAGAATGAGGTGGCTATGGCTCCAAAAAACCAATCCCAAAAGGCCATGGACCATGTTGCCCATTCAAGTGTCGCAAAGTTTTCGTGCCCTTTTCAACATTGCAGTGATTACTACAATTGGTAATGGTGAGGACACCGAGTTTTGGACTGACCATTGGCTGCAAGGGAAAACAATTGCGGAATAGGCTCCTAGCCTCTTTCTTTTGATCCTGAAAAAACGAAGGAAGCACCGTATAATAGCATAAGCTCTAACTAATAGAAGATGGGTAGATGATATACAAGGAAGCCTCACTATACAGGTTATTTATGAATATCTGCAGATATGGGACTTGGTGGATGGGTTAATTTTGCAACAAAATGTGTTGGACCAGCATGTTTGGAGGTTCTCAGTTCAGGATCTCACACAAGTAAATCTGCTCATGATACTTTCTTTGTGGGATCCATCAAATTTGCACCTTGGAAGAGAATATGGAAAAGTTGGGCTCCTCTACGATGCAAATTATTCACATGGTTGGCAGTGAATAAGTGATGTTGGACTTCCGACCATCTTGCCAACTTCGGGTTGCAACACCCCGATGCATGTGCACTTTGTGATCAAGAAGAAGAAACCATCCAACATCTCTTGGTCAAATGTGTTTTTCCCGGCAAGTTTGGTTCTTAATCCTTGACAAGATAAAAAGGGCGGCGACAGCACCACAGCCTTCTTCGACTCATTTCTCTAACTGGTGGTTTAAAGCCATCCAAAATGTCCCTAAGGAGGAGAAGAAGGGCAGGAATTCCTTGTTCATCCTAGTGGCTTTGGAATTTTGGAAGCATCGTAATGATTGTGTTTTTAATGGGGCTACGCCTAATATTTCGGTGATTGTTCAAGCTGTGGCTAGGGAGAGTACTCTTTGGAGAATCGCTGGAGCTAAAGCACTCCATGAGCTTATTTGTAGGTCGCTACCTCTTGATGGCTAGTTCCTCTTAGGTGTTGTTTTAGTGGTGCGTCATGTTGTGACGCATTTTTCCTTTTGGGGATCTCTTGAGGGATACTTTGGATCTCTCTTGTAAATATTTCTCTTCTTCTTAATGAAGTGAAGCGCAGTTCTCCTCCGTTTTCTAAAAAATAAAAAAGAGGTCTAGTGGAGCCCACTCTAAAAAGACAATCTTTGTGGGACAAAGTTTCAAGTCAAAATTGTTGCTGCCAGCTGATTGGTCCACCTGACCATGTAATTTGCCAGCTTTAAATGTACTGATGGAACATGACATATAAGTAGTAAATTAGTCACACTGGTTCTAAATATCCATGAGAATGCAAAGTTCAATAAAGTCAAGTGGATGTGAGACATGTTGAGTTGTTAACACTCATTCTGTTCTTTTATCGGTCGGGTAGAACGAGATTAGTACCTGAGGATTTAATTCACAACTAGACTTGGCCCCTTGTTGATTTGTTTGCTGTTGAAGGTATTGCTGCATCTGCTGTTGAATAAACTGTTGCTGCAAAACTACCATTTGCTGCTGTTGCTGCTGAAATAGTTGCTGCTGTTGCTGTTGAAATAGCTGCTGTTGCTGTGTCATGTTTTGTTGCTGCTGTGGCATCTGTGAGAGATACTGTTGTTGCTGCAATAATTGCTGTTGAAGTAGCTGCTGCTGCAGCTGTTGCTGCTGTTGGTACATCTGCTGCTGCTGCATAAGATACATTTGCTGCTGTTGCTGGAAATAAAGCTGCTGCTGCTGCACTTGTTCGCTTTGATGATCCATTTGAGATTCATGTTTCTGCGGTTTATTTTGTTCACGTTTAGTATCCCCTGAGGAAGGTTGATACTGACTGTATTTTTGGTCAGACTGTTGCTGACCTGGCAGTGCATGCTGCTGTAGTAATTGTTGTTGTTGTTGCTGCTGCTGCTGCTGTACTTGTTGCTGCCAAAGTACCATCTGTTGGTTCAGCTGTTTTACGTGCTGCATGAAATTTTGCTGGAGATGCTCAGTTGGAAGCTGCTGCTGTTGCAGGCTCTGCAACTGCTGATT
The DNA here is from genome assembly GCA_019925245.2 of Oryza australiensis. Taxonomy (NCBI): domain Eukaryota; kingdom Viridiplantae; phylum Streptophyta; class Magnoliopsida; order Poales; family Poaceae; genus Oryza; species Oryza australiensis. The sequence continues at coordinate 5,663,231 of JAIFGZ020000436.1, forward strand.
GTGCTGGGCTTGCAGGTAGTACATCTGCTGCTGGTAGTATCGCCACATCTGAGATGCATACCCCTGCATCGTTTGGAGGTGTTGCTGGTATCCCTGGTTAGGCTGTGCAAAGATTTGAGCTTGACTCTGCAAGGATGTCTGGACATTCTGAGGAATTTCATAAGCAAGCCCTTGCTGCTGCATATTTTGTTCAGCCAAAGAAAGATTGTTGGATTGGTGCATTTGAGAACTAACAATCTGGTGCTGAAGTTGAGCTTGAGATGTCACCGCAGCGCTAGGTGAAAATTTGGAAGATATGGTAGCTGGTGCAGTTGCCATTTCTGAGCTGGATGGTCTTGCACAGTCTTGCAGCTGTTGTGGCTGTGAAGATTGAACATGCTCTTGACTGAGTGCAGATACTTCCCTATCAAGTTGAGTTGCATCTGGACTATCACTAGACTTCTCTATATTAGCATTACTGACAGACATATCATCCTTTGTTTCCAGTTGTCCGTGGACTTTATCGTGCTTCTTTCCCTCCAACTCTGGAGATATTCGAACTGGATCAGGAGAAGTTTCTTCTTTGGGTAAGCTTGCCACAGACGGAGAATCAGATCTTGGGCATATTGCTCCTTGATCAACACTGGCAGATACATCAATGGCGTTAACTTTGTCTAGAGCATTTATCTTGGAGAAAGAATTAGATTTGGAAGGAGAATCACAAGTAAATGATTCTGCATGGGGAGCATTCTCACATACAGATGGATGAGATTCTGTGGTATGATCATTTTGTTCACACGACTCGTGAGTAGCATGTGCACTCACTTGGTTTTGCATTCCAGATCTGTCCAAGTTATGTTGACTATCAGTCATGTCAATGCATTCCTGAGCTGCATCACCAACCTCATGATGCACATCAACATTCCCTAATATGTTCTGCTCTTCTACTGTATGTCCTATTCCTGGATCCACAGTACTCTTGTCCACTTGCAACCCAACCACTTTATCAACTAGCAGAGAAGTATCACTTTTGGATAACTGTTTCAATGTTATTGCGTCTTTTGGAGAATCATCTCGAGCAACAATATCATTTTCAGTTCTTCTCCTCTTGTTATTCTCTTGCAGGCTATTCTCACTGTTACAATACCGTTGTGACATGTTCCTTGTGTTGTGAGGGAAAAGTTTGCTGTGCCGAGCCCATGCCTTTCTGAGATCTCTAACATCCCCGTAAAGGTCAACAAACTGCAAGCAGGAAATAACTAAGACCAGAGAGATAACTAATGCATGAGGCAATGAACAATATTAGAAAGAATCTAAGTTTCTGCTGCAAGCAAGTGTACTGAACCTTTCACAAGCATGACTAGCAAAATAGAGCAAACATGAGGCATCTATACATATGAGTAGTCAAAAAAAATGTCTAGAACTGGCACAAAAGCAATAAGTTGTTTGGATAGACTGAGTATAGGATAGTTTAAATAAGATGCTAGGCGAAACTTTGGTGAGTAATGGCACAAATAGAAGCTAGAAATTGTCAAACTAAACTCAAAATGAATCATTGAACATTTATCTCCCCTTCAGAGGATACAATCACTGCTACTAACTACACCAGAACTAAAGTGGAATGAGGTGTTTAGTTTATTCTACCCTGAAATTAGATAGCAGAGGGTTTCTGCTCATTTCAATGCCAACCAAGAACAAAGAAATACGATCATACATCAATGTAACTAAGTGGGGATCAACTATATAGATATATAGGATAAGATCCAGTCATCCATGCCAGGTTTGAAGAACCTGTGTATTGGGTTATCTGTCCTGTTATTAAAGATCTAAATGGTGAGGTGGAATGGCGGATCAACTCAACCCAATGGCAGGAAGTGATTGCAGTAGTTAATCGAGGAGGTTTACTTTTTAATGTCTTATTAAAAACTATAACAGATGTACTGAATCGTAACGAGCAAAAGGACAAACATCGACTCAAAACTCTCTAACCTCCAAAAATAGCAATGAAATATCTTCACGGTCTTCAGGGCTTAAAACTGTTGAAATATCAGATCCAGGAACTACAGCATCAGAAATAACAGAATCAAGTATAGGAATTTCTGTAGGTCCTCCATGTGTACTCATGAACTGCATGAATCCCTGATGAGAATAAATACATCAACAGAGTCCCGTAGTTAACTCAATAATAAGAAAATAAATAACATAATGGATGTAGAGTCCCGTTGTTTACTCAACACAAGAACTATATTCATTACAAACACACCTTGATCAAAGCTTTACAGGGTGCTTGTTTTATCCCCTCAACAAATACTTCTTTAGCTTCACTAATGTTATGATTTACCTGTAGAAAATAGAGCATATCAGCTGAAAAGCAGGAAGATGCATTATGGAAGATGCAAAAAGTAGTTACTGAAGAATATTGCACAAGAGTATACCCTACATAGGTAATCTGCCAGAACATAAAATAAGTTCCTTATATCTTATACCATAGAGGTACATATAGTAATACAGCACACCCTAATTCCAGTACATTGCAAAATCATCATGGAATGTGCTAGAGAGTAAGAAATACAATCTAGTGATCTACAGGTTTCTTTCACATAACACATAAATGATACCTCTGCGGAAAGCGTGAAATGGCAAATATATTACAACTTATTCTTAACAAAATTCATAGAACATAGCATACTTGATATCAGTGACAAAGAACTCTGCTTCCTACCGCATATTTGAATTGTGCAAAATTTGTGTACAAGTTTGGAAGAATTTCAACGTTCTTCTGCATGGCATCTTGAATTGCAGTCTCATATATCTCAGAAGCTGCTTTAGTATTTCCCTGTGAACAATGAATGGTGAGATTGAACGATAATATGATAGAGAGAAAATAACTCTTAAAAACCACAGAAAAATCTGGTAGTATACCATGCGTTTCTCCATGTTTGCCAGCCTATTAATGTTCGTGCAGACATTCGAAGTTAGATTATTGCTTCCTTTCATAAAAAGAGAACGAGCACCTTGTGCATCACCAATTTGCTCTTTAAACATCGCATAATACATGTGGAATGTCGGGACTCCCTGCTTGGTGGGAAAAAAGCAGAGAAAATAACATTGATATTCTAAAATAACAAGTGAATAAGCTATAGGCACCTTTCCAGATGGAGAAGACAGAATGCAACCACTGGTTAAATTCATTTTGTGAAATGCATGGTCACATGACTTATGTTCTTAAGCTGCATATAGTGATTTCAGAAACAGAGTTTATGTTATATGGCAAAGGACTGAAATTGGAAACATATACATCACTTAGTGGATGGATGATGTTGGTAAATCGAAAAGTTAAAATGGTAAAGCAGTTAATACTATTACTAACTCAAGGAAAATGTATATAAACTGCTCGGTTAAATGAAGTAAAAGGACTGATTTGGAGGAGAATAACAAAAGACTATGCAAAGAACTCAAGAAAACCTTTTTTTCCAACCAGACGATGGAATAATGGCTCATAAAACCCACAGCCAGACAAGTCAAAATTTTGGTTGGTGTTGCTAGTGGTGACTAATGCCTAATAGTGATAACTTTGATAAAGAATGTCAAAAGAAGCTCAAAAAAGCTGTAGATATCAGACAGCACCACGAATGATTTTAAGAAATATGATGTTAGGGAACTGTTAAGATGTTTAAAAGTAACAAATTCAACTCATGTGAGCACTGAAAAAACAAAGAGAAAAAATGAACTGTACTTAATACCAAAGGTTACTAGATACAAAAAGAAGAGAGAGGGAAGGGGAAAAACATTATAGTAGTAAATGGGATACTGATGCAAATTTTTATAACCACTAGCTAAATACCCGTGCTTTGCTATGGATAAAAACAAATTACACTTTTTGCATGAAGTTTTTGGATGATAAAATTGCATTCTAAAGATGAAATAAGGTATTAACAATATGTGGAAGGATTGGTTTATAGTAAGATTGAAGCATGAGAAGTAGTTGGTAAGGGTTGCTGCCACCACCATTGCCTTCTTTTAAAGTATAGAAATATATCACAAATTAATTGGAGTCTCTGAAAAAACAAGAGACAATCCTGTAGGTGTTTTTGTGGCGCTGATTTGAATGCAATTTTAATGAGAATACACATGAATACTAGCATTTAGCGAAGACATTATCACTGCAATTAGCTAATATGTGTCATGTTACATGTATTGTGGTTACTGCAACGCATACAATGATGTGCACGCAGAGTGGGCCCAGTACAAGGATTGGAAAGGCTTTACTGTGTCAATTAAGTTACGTAGATGTACAAATATTTTATTAATTATGTAGAATAAGGCTAAATTACTTGCAATAAGAATGTTTCTAAAGATGAGGGCAGATTCCAATTAGTCCATCCCTAAATAATATGTACATAAGCATCGGACCCAACAACAAGAATGAATGCAGAGGGCTCCTGACATATGTACATCATTTTCTTAACATCACATCCACTTAAGAAGCCATCATGAAGAAAAGATTAAGAATTTAAGTTCTTCCGCTTTCCATCCATTATGAGGTTCTGAAATCTTTTTGCCAAAATGAAAATGATCTTAAAATTACAAAAGGACCACTGGTTCTTTTGTTGACTGTTACAATAAGGGATAGATAAAATCTGAATGTGTGTCGGGCTATAGTTATCTGAATTTTGCAACCATAACAAGGACAAACAGGAACACATCAATAGCCAGGAAAGGTAACTTCAAATGTTCATCTTTTCATAACATTACTCTTCCGTGGACGTTGGATCGCCTTGCTAAGTTTGGGCTCACGCACCCGATGCTTGCCCATTGTGTGATCAAGACGGGGAGACTATGCAGCACATCCTGGTGACTTGCGTCTTCGCTTGTCAAGTGTGGTATCTTATCATGGAGAAGGTACGCATGGTCGCTGCAGCACCTCAGCCTATTACTGCACGCTTCTCTAGTTGGTGGTCCAAGGTGGTCAAAGGAATTGCTAAGGAGACTAAGAAAGGTTTGAACTCCTTGATCATCCTGGTGGCTTGGGAGATATGGAAGAATCGGAACGATTGCATTTTCAACAACGCCACGCCTAATGTTAATGCTGTTTTGGAAGCAGTGGCAGGGGAGTGTTTTGTGGTGCATGGCTGGAGCAAGGGCTCTCCATGAACTCCTTTGCCGGTCTCTCCCATTGGATGGTTAGTTGTTGCCTGAGAGTGTGTGTTGCGTTTTGGTGGCGCATCGCTTGTTGTGTTTTGTGATGTTTCTCTAGAGGGTTTCTTTGTAAACTTCTCTTTGTACGTATTTTCTCTCTTCTTGATGAAATGAAACACATAGCTCTTGCGTTTTCAAGAAAAAAAAAGAAGTGCTGAAAGAGTAAAAGAAGTCAAAAGTAAACAAAACAAATATGGAGACAGAGGGGTTGTTTGGCTCTTTAGCAAGTTTTGCCCAGCAAGATAGGCCAAAATAGCCAGTTAAGTTAAAACCCAATGGTTTGTTTGGTTCCATTCCTTAGCTCCATAAAATTGAAATAAGATGTGTTTAAGAAAAGGATAACAATCTCTGAGAAACAATATATCTTGTTTTTGTTTGGAAATGTTTATATCCAACAGGTATAATCCAGGAACTAGAGGGAAGATAACTTAATTTCTTTCTGCGTTAAATTGGTTACCAGTTATTGGTTTGCTGCCATTAAATTTGATAGCATGTACGAAACCACTTATTATCACTTATCCCTATTCATTCTCATTTCTCAAAGTTACTGACTAGCTATGGAGACAAGGGAATAAGAACAATTACCATCAAGAAAGTTTTCCCATGCAGGAAAACCAATCTAACCCTGCCAGCGGTAAGTTTTCCCTACTACTATTAGGCTAGCTTTTTTTGTTGTCCAGGAAAGACTATATTCCAATCCAAACAAACGGAGATAAATCCACAGTGCTTGATAGTCACCACTCACCACTACAGATAATGAGTTAACATGAGACTATCTATTATTTTGAATCTCCTTCGAAAACTTTAGCGGTTTAGCCTATATTTTTTGTAATCAATATGACACGTCTTAATGATAAGATAAATTGGTTCTGCATTCTTGGAGTAAAAGGGTCATGTCCTCTCTATTTTTTAACATGAGTTTAAAAGGATATAAAATGTATGAAGACAGTAATTTGCCAAGCAATACCTTCACAAAACATGATGACGCTCGACCAAGAGCATAGCTTGCAATCTCTCGGCCACCCTTAGCATCCACAAATTCCGCATAGCGGATCCAAAATTCAGAATAATTAGCACAAGGGATCAAACACCTTTCATAAAGTTTTACAGCCTGTTATTGAAAGGCAAGGATACAAAATCTAATCAGATGTTAGGATGGATGAAGCTAGCCAGCATGGCAAAAAGACTACAAGAAAAATACCCAGTCAAAATCCCCCTTCTTCTCAACAAAGTCAAGATACCGGTGCCAGTTTTCAAGCTGGTGATCATCAAGTGGCTTGACATGAAAAAAAGGCCTCTTTATGGATGCCTCGAAGCAAGAGATTTCTTTATCAATTTTACTGGACCTTTGGTAGAGACTTTCCCCAGAAAGTAAGTACTGTTTGACTGCATCAGCCCTAAGGTGCCCACTATTTTCATCATGTAAGGCAGCAACGTTAATTGAAGCATACACTCCAGAATCCTCAGCCTTTATCACTTCCAAGGTACGCAAGTTTTCTGATGACCTTTCAGCATCAGTGGCCTCATGTTCCATCAAAGTTACCAACTTTCTGAAGCTGACATGGTTTGCAACAAAAAAAAAAAAAGGGAAGTCAGACTTTTAACAATTGGCACATTGACATAGTTTGTTGCATGGAAAGTTCTGGCATCTAACTGCCCTAGGTGTTGAATGCAACTCTTACAACTACAACTACCAAACAGTTTGGATCTATTGACCATCCTAGTAGATGTTTTTTTAACATTTCAGGGCAAGGTTATCATTTGCCATGATCTTCAGAAGGTGGTTTTGGATTAAACAAACAACACAGCAAAGCCTTGTCTAACATTGAGAGGAAAAAGTAGCATCCATTGCAGAGAGTAAAAAAATGGGATGTTAAGGCTGTCTCTGAATTAATTACCATATATCTATTTGCCAATTACAGTATTACTGAATTTTGTTGTTCATATTGATACCACCAGTAAGCGCTAGTTTTTCATTAAAGAAAAATGAACATGATGCTACCACACATTACACATCCAGAGACCTAAACATCTTGGAAATTGTAAAGAAAAAACAGTATCGTGCTTGAGATATATAAATATATATATAACTATAGATAAAGCAAGTAGTGTTTCTACCAAAAATTTTCGTCCACCTGGCTATTTTACAGAAAACTCCTTAAATGTTTATAAACTTAACCCGCAGTTCCAATGCTGAAAAGAAAGAGAGGGATTGAATGAAAAAAGACCTTCTGCGCAATCCCTTCCTGCACCATCCGCGCCGCGTCCCGCGCCTATGCCCCTCCCTCCCATCGCTGCTCAAAGCTCCTGCGCCCCTCCCTCTCGTCTCCATCCGCGTCACGTCACGACTTCACCCGTTGCAACGCACGGGCACAATTGCTAATATATATATATTATATATATATATATATAGTGTGTGTGTGTATGTTTACTCATGAGCCAGACCAAGATCAAGGATTAAAAGTTTCATTGGGTTTAGGATTGGAGTCAACAGCTGCTGGGGGATTGGTGCCATGGGATCAAGTACCAATTCCAACTTTCATAGTTAGTTTAGATTGATATCTTTTTTCGTTCATCTACAGTTTCCAGGTTATATATGTTACCTATATAGGGCCTGTTTGGTTTAAGGACTAACACCATTAGTCCCTCCAATTTAGTCCCTTTTAGTCCCTAAACACCCAAACAGGAGGGACTAAAAGGGACTAAAATGGTATTAGTCCATTAGTCCCTAATAGAGGTGCTAATAGGGACTAAACCAAGTAATTTCCACCACATGTCCTCCCGCACCGCACCGCAGTCCTCTCTCTCTCGCAGCTCTTCTCCCGCAGTCTCGTGGCCGCCGTTTTTCCCCCGCCGCTGCCGGTTGTTCGCCCCCCGCCGTCGCGCTAGTCTCTCTGCCTCAACACGCTCTCTCTCTCCCGCAGCGCTCCCTCGATCCAAAAATTCCCCATTTTACGCACCACGCGCCGCCGTCGTTTGTTCCCCCTGCTCCGCCGGCATTTTACGCACTGCATAATTTTATTAGAGAGAGTAAGATAGCAGATTAAGATTTCGACCATTGTGACCAAGATGCAAATTATGTTCCATTGGCCGGAACAGGTTCTTCTCCATCAAACGATGCAACCGATTTTTTGGATAGCCAGGTGATGAATCAATTTTGGGACGGTTGCCGATAGCCTTTGGAGTTTGAAAAATATGTAATTTGTCCTTTTATTTATCTTGTGGAACGAGTAATTTCTAATATTAAGCACTTCCATTTCAATTTGTAATAACGGGCACTTGTATAAATATTGTTTGGTTCTGTGTTTGCAATCCACCGTGAGGCATGTATGCATTTTTATCATTCCCTCCAATTTGTATTTTCAATGGAGTTTGCATTTTCAGCTTGCATGAATACATAGAGGTAATATGGTCTTTGTTCAATTAAATTAATGAGTTTTAGTCCCTTTTAGTCCCTGTAACCAAACAGGAAGAGACTAAAACTTTTAGTCCAGAGACTAATCTTTAGTCCCTGGACTAAAGATCCAAACAGCCCCATATGAAGGTAGTCTGCTTGTATTGGGGGAAGGGAGGTATAAAACCTTGTAAAGGTATTTCCCACCAAAACAGCCTATCAGAGCCCTAGTTGCACTGGGGGAGAAATCCATGTGATGTGACAAGGGAAGTTCAGCCCTATCTTTTTCTTGTCTATCCTATCCGTTCTCCCTTTTGCAGGTCGTCATAACAGCAATGATAAAAGTAGGAGTGGTAGAGAACTAAAAGGTGTAAGATATGGATCAAGAGATCAAGAACTACATGCTGCAGTGTTAGCCAATGTGATAACCTCCTAAGTTATAAAAATAAGATATTATTGATATACCTCTCATAGTACCGACCCAGCTTCTTTGTAGGAAATTTTAGGGTGTCAATATAAATTGTAGCAAGCTGAACTAACTGCTTCTGAGAATTTTCAAATTCGATGTACTTGTCCCATAGGTGATAGCACAAATAGTCCTTTCCAACAAGAGATAAAGCCCTTTTGAATAATCTGCAAAAAAAAAGTTTAGTTGATGGACTGAACTACAGCAGAAACGTGATGGAACTTATCACAAGCTAGCCTGATCAGAGAAGGGCCACCTGAAAATCACTGCAAACAATTTCAACATTGCATTTTATGAGTTGTATATCAATTTCCATATATTCCAGGTCAACTTTACCGGGTATGTTTCACAAATAATAGTACATCCATAAAAGTCAATAGTACATTTGGTGCAAATTTTCACTTCAAGCACACAGATTAGGAAATAGAAGCCCTAGTTCGTCGCTTCATCAAGCAGGACCAAACGTAAACAACCCAACCAAAAGTTTCATGCTAGAAGTATACGCATATGCAAACATGCCTGACCTATTTTCTTAGTACCAAGTTACCAACCAATCAGTAATCACATAGTATTTCTGCCATTAACCTTTCTCAAACATCTTGGAACCTTGGATAAATAACACATAAAACTATTATTGCTGGTTCAGGTAATACATCAGTTTAACTATTTAGATAAGGGTTTCATCATGACAAATTTATTTGAAAAATGCTTCCTCTTACCTTCTCTCAATCACAAAACATAGATACTATTGCATCATCATTAGAATTGTTTGCATGGAGATCAAAGGAACTAGAGAAGATTCAGGTGAATCAGAATTTTTTTACTTCAACATCTAAAGAAGAAAATGTTTGGCTTCAAACCACAGATTACACATGTTAATTTTTTTCAATTTCACCTTCTAATATGAGCAGGCTCTTCATATGCGCACATAGCAAATCCACAGTAACTGACCCAAAGATCAATAGAGTGAGGCACTGCTTGGACAGCTTGTTCATACACCTCCTCCACCTCTTTGTTTGTGCATAGTCGTGCTTTGTGGGCTGCATACTTGATCCAGTAGCCATAGCACAAAGGAAATTCCAATAAGAAGCTGTGGTACACCAAGTCAATAACCTCGATGTCATTCTGAAATAATGCAAACATCAAAAACCAGAGGTTGGCTTAACATAGAATGACAGAATGCAAGGGAATTAAAGAAAAAGAAATCATATATCCAATTTCTGTATGCAGATGTAAAGGAGATGTGATATTAAATTACATACACAAACTAAAGTGAAAAGGAAACATTTCACTTACCATTGAAGTTTCTTCAGCCGCTTTAGTTAATGACATCCAAGCATCAAAATCATGTGTGTTGCTATCACATAATGATTGAATGGTGTTCTTCAAAATATCTGGTATGTAAAAGAATATACTCTAAGTCCAGCGCATTCTTCAAATGCAAATCAACCACCAATTACTGTAAACTAACTGAAAGACAAGATATGGGAAGCTTTCTTCAGTTCATATCAGATAGTAAATAATAGTGCAACATTATCTGGTAACTTTATCCTAAATCCTACCGGACTAGAAATCCTTGGTGTATAATCATGATCATTCCAAATTTTCAACTCTGTCACCAGATATGGCCCACAATGTTATTCTTATGACTTGATCTAAGCACAACCTTAGGGCCTGCTTGGAAGGCCTGTAATTGGTCCAATACAGGTGTAAAATACCGGCCCGTCAATTTTTCCACTGTGGGCTCAAAACCATGCTTGGATGACCTGTTAACCGTAAAATTTTCCACCGGTTTTGGCCTGTTTCACCCAGAAAAAATAAACTGCTAGATAGGCCACAATTTTTATCCGACAAATGTCGGGCCTCGAGCCCGCTACCTCGCTACTCCACCGCACTGTCAAAGCGAGACCGCTTCGTAGTCAACAGTGCCGACACGCTTTGCTCCGACCCATCATCTGCGCCACTACACTCCGCTCCATAAACCCTCTAATCCATGCCATCTCCGCAAACCGGCCTCAATCTGCACCGCTGCCACCATCTGCACCTGCCTTGATTCATGCTGGAGTCGTCGTCTCCACCGCTGAGGCCGACGCCGCCGCTAGAGCCTCAATCCAGGAGTTAACAAAGGCGATGCCACAGGAGAAGCCTCCTGCGTCGAGATCGAGCGACCCGTTGGTGAACCTGGACACTATGTGCATGAATCTGATGGATGGTTGCTCCGCTGGCTCTGCCCCTTTCTAACATCTCAGAACATTCAGAATCTCTGAACTCTGTGACATTCAGAATCTCTGAATTGGGTGTTCTGAATGTTACATGCAACACACATCATTGCTTCAAAATCTGGTGAGGAAGTAGAGATCCTACTCTGTGCATCTCTAGGCTGAAGATTTATACGGATTTGTGATTCAATCTTAGTCGATTCATTTTTTTCATGCCATGTTTGTTCTGTATCGAAGTTCAGATTTCTGTTGTTTTTATTGCATGGCCAACAAGATATAAAGTGTCTTACCAAATACCCAAATGGCTTTTTACGGGTGGAAAGAGTTTCAGTTGTATTCTTGGTGCTCCCAGAAATACAAGTGTATATATTTTACGGGTGAAATTTTTTTCCTGCTCCCAAGCAGGCCCTTAAGGATAAGATTTTGATGGTTTGAACCAAGAAATTGTGCGCAGTGTTATGCAGTGCAACATGCCAACAAACAAAACCCTAACAACCAACTTGAAGTGTCGACTGCTGAAGCCAGAGCACAAGCATCTGCACCACTCCACATTATGTCGGCTGCATAAACAGGAAGGAACCACCAACCACAATGCTCATCTAAATTCACATCACATCGTAGATTTGGATTCGGATGGCTCCAAGCTAGCATAGATCGCAGGACACGGTTCACGAATTCGGAATACTGCAAAAAAGCTCACAATCAACGGGAGCTAATGCTCCAGAGGCGATTTTGAACTAATCCTATCCTCTCGGACAGAAACCATGGGGTGGGGCGGACGGGCACAGTGACTGGGCTCACCTAGCTGCGACGGCAAGGGCTCCGGCGCCCCGGCCCCGGGCTCCTCCTCCATCTCCGCCGTCTCCGGCGGCGCTAGGGCGGGGGGCTCAGGGAGTCGAAGGGGGGACGTTTGTCGGGCTTGCGGTTGCTACACGGCCTTGCCGCCCGCTCCGTCCGCGACGGCCCGGCCCTTCCTGCGTTGCTTCGGTGGTGCTGTTCACATCACAGACGAGATGGGGAGAAGAGCTCAAGGGAGAAGAAGAGTGAGAGAGGAAGGTAGAGGAGTTGGCTGGTGGGTTGGGAGGCCCGGCCCAATAGTTGATGGGCTGTCTCGCCAATGATCTGCTCTTCAGAATTTTTGTTATTTTTAATTTTTGTAAAGAGCGTTATTTTATTTTATCATAATTATTTCAAAGTTAAAGTCTCATATAATATTAATTTTTTTATTTATGTATTCACTTGAGGCCTATTTTAGCATTGGGACTGCGGGTTCATTTTATAAATATTTAAGGGGTTTTCTGCAAAATAGCTAGACGGAGTGCGGATCATTTTATTTTATCATAATTATTCTAAATTTAAAATCTCATGTAATTCTAATTTATATTTTTTTATGTCTTCACATGAGGCCTATTTCAGCATTGGCGAGTTAATTTTATAAATACTCAAGGGGTTTTCTGCAAAATAGCCAGGCGGACTACGGGTTAATTTTATAAACACTCAAGGGGTTTTCTGCAAAATAGCCAGCAGACTGTGGGTTAATTTTATAAACACTCAAGGAGTTTTTTGCAAAATAGCTAGGCGGACGAAAATTTTGGATAAAAACACTACTTGCTTTATAGATAGTTATAGATATTAAAATATTTACAAGAGTAATTTTTTGTTCGAAAAATTTACAAATCTAGTTGCTCATCACCCTATAGAAAGGTGATTTTTAAAAATCGTCCTTCCAAAGAGCGATTTATCTGATGTGACAGACAACCGTTGGCCTCGCCTAACAGCTGACCACCGAGGACAGCCCCCTTATAGCCCTCCGCTTGTAAAAGGACAACCTGGTTTTTTTACAGGCAGCCCCCTTATAGCTCTCTGAGAGGGCTATAAGGGTGTAACATCCTAAAAATCGGGAGACATAAAAATCAAGATTTAAAAATCAGGACTTACAAAAGCTTTTAAATTATTGCCTCTGTCGTAATTGTTTGCCTCTTATTTGTAAGTTTTATCGCGTGTTATAAATGATGGGATCTAGTTGAAAGTCGCAAGTGAAGGATTACGCGGAGGCTACGCTAGCCGAAAACAAAATTTAACCGCGCAAACCAGGAACACTTGCAAGTAAGGGCCGATAGATCGTTACCGATTGGAGTAGAGTGCAGCGGAATGGCCAATCAGGGCAATCCGATCCGGAACAGTGTAGCCGATTCCCGGAGACAACCGATTCGTCAATCAGCCGATTCGAGTCGTCCGGCCGCGTCCTCACGCCTCGCTCCGATGCGCCCGCCGCCGATTCCACCACGGCCGATCGCTCCGGTGCGGCCGATCCAAGCCGATCAACGGCGCGCAACGTAGCGGCGCCTCTACCGGTATCCACACGTCCGGGGATAGAACGCCGTACACCCGTGTGCTAGCACGCGATGCAAGGCTAGGGTTTGGCTCGAAAGTGGGGAGGGTTTCCGTGGAGATTGATCTCGGCGACTTCGTTGCACGCGATGCAATTGACATATCGTAGCTCTCCACCCCTCCCTCCTTTATATAGAGTTGGCCGACCGGGACTAGTGGCCGATTAGGACTCTACTTTGAATCGGATCTCATCCGTATCTCATAGAGTTGGCCGCCCATACGTCGTAAGCCCATAGGACTCTATCCGATCGGATCCCTATCCGATCGAGCCGTATCCGAGTCCAACTCGAATATCTATTCTATCCCCTTAAGCGTGCGACCACGTAGGTTCGGTATACTCGGTTTCGGCTATAGTCTAACTTAGCCGACCGTCCGAGTCCAACTCGCCGACCGTCAACGCGGCGCCTAGCAACACATATTGACACCATAGTATACAAGAATATAATATCGGCTCGAACCGTAATGTGTACACAAATCCCTTTGCCTCACGATACCAGTTAAGCTATAGGCAAGATGTGTGCCATCCCTTCAATAACTTAACCATTCACTCGAACCGTATTGGATTATCTGTCTATTGATTGACTCCTCAATCAACTTAGCATGGCCATGCATTTCCATAATCCAGTACCTCGAGGGGCCCAGAGATATCTCTCCAAAGGAGGGGCAAATTCCATCTTGATCACTCACATCCCACTCCATGTTTCATAGCAAACCCGAAAACTACCTTTATAACTATCCAGTTACGGAATAGCGTTTGGTAGTCCCAAAGTAGGCTACTACACATGTTGGAATCCATGGTGATCTCAGGTCTAAGGACTTTGTACCAACACTACCTGAGACCAACTAATGGCACATTAATTCCTGTAGTGTCTCACGGTGGGTCTATCCAACAATGTGTTCTACAACACATATGTCCATGTTTATTGATTTGGTATCTCCATACCCATGATCTATGAGACATGATCATCAATCAATAAACATGCCGATCTTAGAATCATATTTGTTCCAACAATATGATATATGATCAGGGATCATTTAGAAATAGATTCATACATAAAGAGTCTCATAAATAAGTCACGTACTTATTGATCAATACAAGATGTCTATTTCATGGAAATGAATAACACTTTATTCATAAATACATAAACATTGACGTGATATCCAACATCTCCATGTTGCCTCTAGGGCATATCACTAACAGCAAGAATCAAATAGGTGTCGGAAACCTAAAAGAAAGGAATTTATAAAATAGATATTAGAAATAAGAATTGGGAAAGATACGATTAATAAAAATTTATTTTTGGATCAAGCTGTATTTTTGGAAAATACAAAAATAAAATAAAATAACATCAAATGTAAGGGTGTAAATAAAAAGAATATATATCTATATAATATATAATAAAAATATAAGGTATAATAATAAGTTAGATGAGAGATTGAAATTTAAAATTTAATTAAATTTATCATTGGGACCAAAATTATTTTTTTATTTACATGGGTTAAATGCAAAAGTAAAAAAATAAAAAAATAAAATCGGGAAAAAGAAAAAGTGCACTATTCATCCGTCGCCAGGTGTTCGACGCCGTACCGCGCCCACACCCGCCACACTGTGGCCGCGCCACGCGCACCCACACCGTCGCGCCATCCCACGGCGTCGCGCCCCACACCACCGTACCACCGCCGTCGCCGGCCACGACGCGCACGCCACGCCGCCGACGCGCGCGCGCAGCGCACCGTACCCGCGCGCCCCCGACGTCAACGTCGCGCCCATGCCGCGTCCCATCGCGCCTCCCCACACCGTGCCGAGCCGTCGCGTCGCCGTTGCTGTAGCCGTGCCATGCCGTCGTCAGCACGCCATGCCGCCGTCGCCTCGCCGTAGTGTCGTCGTACCGTGCCCACACCGCCGACGCACGCCACAGTGCCGTCCCGGCAGCACCCGCGCCTATAAAAGAGGCCTCGGCCTCCCCCTCGCCACACCGCACCACCCTGAGCCCCCTCCTCTCCTCGCCGCCGCTTGGGAGCCGCCGCCGCGCCACCGCCGCTCGGGAGCCGCCGCCACGCCGCCGCCTCTCTTAACGCCGTCGTCACCACCGCGTCGTCGGTGAGCCATTCCCCCCTCTCCCCTTTTCCTCCCTCCTTGCGCCCTTGCCCTGCGCCGGCTTGCCCCGGCTGAAGCAGTAAGAGAGAAAGAGGAACAAAGCAAGGGAAGGAAAAAGAAGAAAGAAAGGGAAGTAAAGAAAGAAAAGAAAGGAGAAAAGGAAAGAGAAGAAAAGAAAGAAAAAGGAAAAAGAAAAAAATAATAGGGAAAATAGAAAAATGTTTTGGGGAAATATTCAGGAGATTTTGGGATGAAATAATAGTTGTTCTAGAATAAAATTTTGGGGTTTTTCTAAAATAAAATATTAAATAATGTCAAGGGTAATTGTCGCATAATTAATTTAGAAATTAATTATAGTTTAATTTGTTAATAAATACTACTTTTTTATTCTATGAATCTCTTGCTAAAATTTAAACTTCAAAATTAATTAAAATCGCGTCAAGTTGTAGGGTTTATTATTTGTCGGATTCGATTATTTACTTCTAGGGTTTGTCGGCCCGATGAATTTGGCGATAAAATTTTGACTCAACCATTCTTTTCTCTATATTAAATTTTCGAATCATAAACCATAATATTTATTGTAATTTAAAAATGAAATTAGTCATCTCACTATTAATTAAATCGGTGAATAGCAAAAGTTCAAATTACTATAACTCGCTCGTCTTAACTCCGATTTTGTCGAAACTCGGACCTAAATTCATCTAAAATCGTAGACTAGTTTAGGAGCCTCTTTTGCGATTTATTTGGCTTTTGGTGATTTTTATTTGAATTCTAATCAAATTCAATTGGATTTCTCGCACGTATGAATAGAGTCTGAGGGAGCTGTTGATTGCACCGAAGACCCCGGTCAACAAGGGTGCGAACAAGGCAAGTCATCACTCCCTTTGAACATGTTGAACCTATTTGCGAAATGATATTGATTTAAAATTCAAATATGCATGCTTTACACAAGAAAATACCTATGCTTGATATGTCATGCCTTGATATTGTTTACCTTTAGATATATTCTTTGTAAGCCTCAATAAGACATGTCCGAAGGAAATCTTCGGTAAGATGCTTAGCCATGCTTATACTAGATTCTTGCATACTCATGCTTTCACAATGAGCTATATGCTTCGGCAACTACTTTAGGGAAGGTAGTTGAGATACGGCATGTGGAGACATGAGTGCCACATTGTCATGAGAATGATAAAATGAGTTTTGATGAAAACTGAAAATACAAAACAAATATTTTAGACTGGGGCGGCCGGATGATTTGGGTGGATTCCGGAAAAGGCAAGTGTCGTCCCCGGTCAGTTAAGGACCAAGCCATGAGACTTATAACATGGAACGAGCCAGTACAACCGTACTTCTCGAATCGGGATAGACCTAGCGGAGTAGATAACCGAGCGAAGGCAATATCCCTACACAGTGGTTCTGATGATTGTGATGAGGCTGGAGGCCTGTGTGTGGAATGATGATGGATGATAAATTGAAATTAATTACAACTTAAAGATGAGTTTTTCCCTTACCTCGGGAGCACCAGAACTCCTCGCACTGCTAGGAAAGGACGACTAGAGTGCAAGAGGGCTAAAGTTCATGGAGCGGGTACTGCCAAAGTGAGGTTATTGAAAGGCTTTGCCGTGACCGCCTCATGTGTTGGGACGTAGGCTCATTTGTTGGGCAGTCACAGAGTACGGGTAAAGTGTACATCCACTGCAGTGTGAATGAATTAATCTATTCGAATAGATGTGCTCGCGGATATGGAGC
Organism: Oryza australiensis; assembly: GCA_019925245.2. Classification (NCBI taxonomy): domain Eukaryota; kingdom Viridiplantae; phylum Streptophyta; class Magnoliopsida; order Poales; family Poaceae; genus Oryza; species Oryza australiensis. Next base: position 5,680,726 of record JAIFGZ020000436.1, read on the forward strand.
GGTGTGACAAATTTCTCTCGTGGCTAGACTCAAACTTTAAATTGATGGGATGATATGCATAATGACTTTATGAGCTGGTGGATCAACTTCTCGAGATGCGAGAAGGGGTAGACTCCCCAGAAAAACCATGACGATCTGGTGGCGGGAAGCTATCCTTGGGATCACAATGGATAGTGGACAGAACCGTCGCCGACTTAATGAACCATGGAAGTAAAACTTGACTTGGCTAGATGTTAAGTTTGTAAAAAGAATTACAAAACTGGCTTTGTGCAAAGGAACCACGGCCATCCTCTGAAAATCCCCTATCATATGCATCTTTGCTGTGTTAGCTTGCTAAGTACGGTTGATACTCACCCTTGCTATACGCACAAACCTTCAGATGGTGGCAATGAAGACTTGGATGACCCCTATGCCTACTACCAGGAGGGTGAGGAAGACGAAGGCGCCTAATCGGTCTTAGACTCTAGTCGTTGCCTATGGCAATGGCATGCCGCTGCCTTCTGTCTGTTGCCTTATCCTAAATTCTGCTTTTGGTTGTACCCGGACCGTGTGGTCCCCATTATTAGACTATTGCCTTCGGGCTTATATTGTAATACTTTTGGTCTAAGACTATTCATGCATATGCACTTGATAATTTAGTACTAAATTTCGTGAGTACCAAACTACTCGATCCAGGAAAATGGTACTATGAACACGAAAGATTCCCGTTATAAAAACGGGGGTCCACAGAGCTGGTATCAGAGCAGTGTGACTGTAGGATAAGACCAAATGGTGCCCTACCCCCTCTGTAGAGCTGGTTAAAGGGAACCATCCATACTTAGGATTATTTCAAGTATAAACTATGTCTACAAAACAAAATGTGTTTTCCCTTATACTCTTGTTCCCCATTTCTCTACTAAAATTATTTTTGATGTTACCCCTCTCTAACGCTAAGTTATTTTCAAAAGCAGATGACAAGCCATGATCAGATCGGAGCTTGGGAGCTTGAGATCCCTCTAGAGGAAGGATATGTTGTGCAACTTAAGCAGCTGTTGCGATGCTTGAGGTACCCGGATACACCCACTTATCGGAGCAGGAGACAAGGTACCGAGAACCACTCTGAGTGGGAAGCCGCCGTATCGATCGAGGCCCGTGTCGGTAGCGAGCCACCATACTGCTTCCAGACCCGCTACCGGCGAGACTTTATGGATGCCGCACTTCAGGATGCTGCTCGTGAAGCGTTCTTACGCCTTAATGCCATCCACCGGGCAGAGCTGACAATGACCGAGTTTGTGCACCACCCATATCGGGAGGAGGGCAACTCTGTTTGCACCGTGGAGGCCACACCCTGCTGTTACAACTCGATGGTAACTCGACTGTCCCGATGGGTTGAAGCTGCGGATGATTGCTACGAGGAAGCGCTACTGGAAATTGATGAGCAGCAAAGGCGCATGAGTGACCTTGAAGAGGAGCACCACAACTGTGGCAGCCAGATTAGCTCATTGAAGACTCAGCTCCAGTTCAACAGCACGCAGTATGATCAGCTCTCAGTTCGATACATCGCTCGAGGAGAAGCCCTGGTCACCCTGGAGGAGCAACTCAAGAAGAGCCAAAGGTAGGTCGGCCAGTTGAAGGAGCAACTTCGCGCTGTCCCGATCATCACTGAGGGCGCTTCTACCTCTGCTACACCGCCACCACCCGCTGCACCAGTGCTCGACTACTACTTCTTGACTCCGCCGTGCTTAGCCACTTTCCACGCCTTGCTGGAGCAAGCCAACATGCTGAGCACCGAGTCCGGACCATATTTGTTGGACCCTACCATGACCCAGCCAGCTGCTACATAGTCAGGTCCCCCACAGATTACCACGGCCGCCCCATCCGAGCCTGGTTCTGGAGTGGAGAACTCCATTCAGGTTGGCACTGACTCGGAGAATGAGTCGGAACCCATGGAGGTCGAGTGGGAGCCTAGTATCACCGATCCATCGGAGGATGAGGCCCCTACCCACCGCATTACATTTGCGGGAGGACCTATCACCCGCAGGACAGCCCGCAAGAGTACCCGACCACCAGGCAGGAAGCTCAGGCATGACTCCGAGGCGACTACTTCCGAGTCATGGGAACTTCAGTTTGCACCTGCTGGAGACTACCCGTTGCCTGCACCCGGATCCTGCGGTTGGTTGGATGATTAGATTGGATATCTGCAGTGATTCTGGCCTTGCTTTGGATGGTGTTGAGATAGCAAGGGCCACACCCTGATTTCCCCTAGTTATGATGTGATGTAGAACGATGTTAGTTGTTGTATTGTGTTGTATAAGACTGTGTATGTGCAGTCCAATGTATCTTTTATGATGTATCAATTATGAACTATTGAGATGTCTTATGGTGTATCTTAAATGAGTTTATTCCACCAAGCTTGCTTCGAAAGATCACTTTAAACAACTTGAAGTAAAATCCCTTAGAATCGTGACCTTAGTAGGCCAAGTCTCTTACTTGATCCACATCTTACAGATGGCACATCGATGTAGAGCAGCGGCGATCAACGAGAACCCACCGGAGCCTAACCCCTCCACCCTGATAGAGGTTATGGCATTGCAAACTCATCTGTTACAAGCCATCGCTAACAACCAAGGGAATCGCGGAAGTTCAAGTTTAGGAGAGTTTATGAGGGCCAAGCCGCCTACCTTCTCTATGGCAAAAGAACCCATGGACGCTGAAGACTGGCTACGTGTGATGGAGAAGAAACTGACCCTTGTGCGAGTGCGGGAAGCCGACAGGGTTATCTTCGCCACAAACCAGTTGGAAGGACCCACTAGCGATTGGTGGGACACATACAAGGAGACCCGAGCGGAAGTTGTTGGAGAACCAACTTGGGAAGAATTTACGGCAGCCTTCCGTGAAAACTTCTTGCCTGCCGCTGTCATGAGGATGAAGAAGAATGAATTCTGGAGATTGCATCAGGGCAACACCATGGTACAGAAGTACCTCAACAAGTTTACCCAACTTGCCCGTTACGCAACCATCGACTTGGCGGACGAAGAAGAGAAGATAGATAAATTCGTTTAAGGGTTGAACAACGAGTTGCGAGGACCAATGATTGGACAGGACCATGCTAACTTCCAAAGTTTGATCAACAAGAACATGACCAAAAGACGGTTGAAAATAACCAAAAAAGGAGACTCGCGATGGCTTGTCCACTCCAAGGAACATCTCAGCGTCCTAAGGGAGAAACACCGTCAGGATGGAAGCCAACCATCGTGGCGACCAATCGTCCCTCTGCACCTGGCTACATCAACAGGTCAGCTGCCACACTATTTCGCACCCCGACACCTACCCTGGCAGCTCCAGAAAACAAGAATGTGAATTGCTTCAACTGTGAAGAGTTCGGGCACTATGCCAATAGCTGCCCCAAGCCTCGCAACACCCCCAACCGTACCGGCGCTAACGTCACGGCTGTACGAGGAACTACCACCCATGCGACTAGATGCAACTTATTCAGAACACCGCAACCCAAGGAGGCTGCTACTGGATTTTGTCGTGGACAGGTGAATCATGTGCGCGCTGAGGAAGCACAAGAAGATCAAGGCGTGTTGATGGGTATGTTCTCTATCCACTCTGCACCGGTTAAAGTTTTGTTTGATTCCGGAGCGTCACATTCGTTTATATCACCCCACATAAGCAAAGAACACAACCTGCACCGGGTAGATCTTAAGAGACCCATGATAGTGCATTCACCAGGGGAAGACATAACCATACCCCATGCATGCGTCAATGTGCCCATCCGGATCAGAGACGTGGTATTCCTTTCAAACCTTATGGTATTGCCACCCCAAACCCTGGATGTCATCCTAGGATGGATTGGTTAACTACAAACCATGGAGTCCTAGACTGCGGCCGGAGAGAAGTCACTGTATCTACCCCATGGGGATCGCCAATGACCATAACCATGGATCAAGACCCTATGCTTTGTGAACGAGCTACGGGGATATTCACCATGCTACCCATGGTCGGAATGCCAATAGTGCAGGATTACCTGGATGTGTTTCCTGAAGAATTGCCTGGAATGCCCCTAGACCGCGATATAGAGTTCATCATTAACCTAATGCTTGGCACGACCCCCATATCTAAGAGACCTTACCGAATGCCTACCAACGAGTTGGAAGAGCTCAGGAAGCAAATCAGGGAGTTACAGGAAAAGAGATTTGTACGCCCTAGTTCTTCACCCTGGGGAGCCCCAGTGATGTTCGTAAAAAAGAAAGACGGAAGCTTGAGGATGTGTATAGATTACAGATCATTGAATGAAGTAACCATCAAGAATAAATACCCATTACCTCGGATCGATGACTTGTTCGATCAACTCAAAGGTGCCCGAGTGTTCTCAAAGATCGATCATCGGTCTGGATATCATCAGCTAAAGATTAGGACTAAAGATATTCCTAAGACTGCATTCACTACCCGCTACGGCTTGTATGAGTTCATGGTGATGTCCTTTGGATTAACCAATGCCCCAGCATATTTCATGAACCTCATGAACAAAGTATTCATGGAATACCTGGACAAGTTCGTAGTAGTGTTCATCGACGACATCCTTATCTACTCGAAGGACGAAGAGGAGCATGTGGAACACCTATGCTTGGTGCTGGAGAAGTTACGAGAGCACCAGCTGTATGCGAAGTTCAGTAAATGTGAATTCTGGCTAAAGGAGGTCACTTTTCTTGGACATATAATCTCAGCCGGAGTGTAGCAGTAGACCCTGCCAAGGTCGAAGCTGTCACCGAGTGAAAAGCACCCCAGTCAGTAACCGAGGTCAGAAGTTTCTTATGATTGGCCGGATATTACAGACGATCTATTGAAGGATTTTCCACAATAGCCCGGCCCATGACCCAATTGCTGAAAAAGGAAAATAAGTTCACATGGATGGAACAGTGTCAAAAAGCCTTTGACCTACTCAAAGAAAAGTTAACCACCGCTCCAATCTTAGTCCTACCAGACAACCAGAAAGACTTCGTCATATACTATGACGCATCTCGGCAAGGACTGGGAGGAGTGTTGATGCAAGACGGAAAAGTTATGGCTTATACCTCAAGGCAATTGTGGCCACACGAGGGAAATTACCCCACCCATGATTTGGAATTGGCTGCAGTTGTGCATGCGTTAAAGATATGGAGGCATTACCTAATCGGAAACCACTGTGACATATACACGGACTACAAGAGCTTGAAGTACTTCTTTACCCAGCCTGACCTCAACCTACGCCAGAGAAGGTGGCTAGAACTAATCAAGGATTATGACTTAGGAATCCACTATCACCCTGGCAAGGCCAATGTTGTAGCCGACGCTTTGAGCCGCAAGGCCCAATGCAACCATTTAAGGCTGGAAGGCATGGTCAACAAGCTTCAAGAAGAAATGGCTCGGCTTAACATGCATCTAATTCCTCATGAACAACTGAATTCGCTGGAGATACAACCTCTCCTGCGGACTCAGATCAAGGAAGCCCAAAAAGATAATGAGGAAATCCAGCTAATCAAAGAGCGCATGGCCGAAGGGCTAGCAAAGAAATTTTCGGTAGACGACAACGGAACCCTGTGGTATCAGAAAAGGATATATGTGCCGAAGAAAGGAGGATTAAGGGGATTAATTTTAAAGGAAGCGCATGAGTCAGCATATTCGCTACACCCAGGCAACACCAAGATGTATCAGGACTTGAAGGAAGAATACTGGTGGCCCAACATGAAGAGAGACGTAGCAGAGTACGTAGCCATTTGTGATGTGTGCCAACGGTCAAGGCTGAACATCAGCGACCGACAGGACTGTTACAGCTGCTTAAGATCCCTGAATGGAAATGTGACAAAATAGACATGGATTTTGTTGTAGGATTACCCAAAACTACCGCAGGATACGATTCTATTTGGGTGATCGTGGACAGACTCACCAAAACTGCCCGATTTATCCCTGTCAAGACCTGGTATAGCAGTTCTAAGTTGGCAAAGCTATACATGTCCAGGATAGTGTGCCTTCACGGGGTACCGAAAAGGATCGTATCGGATCGTGGTACCCAATTCACGTCTCACTTTTGGGAAAAGGTTCACGAAGCACTTGGAAGTCACCTCGCCTTCAGTACCCCTTACCATCCTCAGACTGATGGACAAACCGAAAGGACGAACCAAGTCCTTGAGGATATGTTGAGAGCCTGTGCGCTGGATTTTACCAAGGACTGGGAGAAATGCCTGCCCTATGCGGAATTCTCCTATAACAATAGCTACCAAGTGTGGAGATTATGGCAATCAAATATCCATATGGCAAGCTTATCCGACTGGAGATAGGGACAGGTTGCGCCTGCCAATTATGTAAACCAACTATGACTTGGGTGTTACGTTGCCGATTAGATAAGGCAACGGCTCATAGTCACGGTTTGGTAAGATTGAGGAAACCGACTTAGAGTAAGATAGAGTTTCCGACTTGTAAGCCCACCTCCCAAGACTATATAAAGGGGGTAAGGGGCGTCCCTTGAGGGATATCGATTATTAGCCTTAGAAGCAAGAGCAACAGATCTTGATATCAATAAACACTCGGCGGATCGAATCTCCGAAACAGGAGTAGGGTATTACGTCACGAGAGGGCCTGAACCTATCTAAACCTTGTTTTTCACCTAACCCATCGAGCTTAGCGATCTTGACAGCACCCCCAATTTTTTATTGCCGAAACCGAGTTTCGACAGTTGGCACGTCAGGTAGGGGCCCGCGCGTCAAGACTTCTTCGACAATCTCGCCGGCAAGCGCGATGGGATCTTCTTCAAGGATCGATGACTTTGCCGCCAATGGCTTCAACAAGATTTCCTCCTCTGACTCGGATTCGGACCAGTTGGGAGGGGGAACCCACTCGACGCCGTTCGGACTATCGAACAACGCCAAGATCTGCGACCAAATCCTGAGTTCCAAGATGCAGTCCATCCACTCTGACGGAGGAATCCACTCGGCGCCGTTCGGACTATCGAACGCCGCTGAGATTGACAGCTGTCTTCTCACCTCCCCGTCGGAACCAATCTACTCGGGAGAAAACATCTTGGCGCCGTTTGGATTACCAAACGCCACTGAGATCTACTGCAAGCTCCTCTCCCCCGAATCGAGATCGACCCACTCGGAGAGATCGACGTCATCAAGCTATGACTCGGACTGGAACGATCCAGACTCGAGCAACCTAGGCTCGAGGGAAGTCGCGGTCATCCTCCAACCGTTCGGGTCATGCTCGTCCTCGGAGCTCGCTGAATACCTCAGCTCTTCAGGCTTCGAGGACCTCTACGGCATCCCCTCGGATGAAGCCAATGACTCCGACTGTGACAAGGACTATGAGCCGAAGTGCTTCGACGTCCTCATGGCTGAGGTGGCCGAGGACCGACTCACCATGGCCGGGTCGCAGAAGAAGAACAATCGACTTGAGCGGGAGCACAAGGCCGCGAAGATGAGAAGAGGCGCAAAGAGGAAGGCGACGAAGAAAGCGCGATCTGAGGGCAACCAGACGATCCGCTCGGGAGTCCATCCTTCAGACGCGAATCCACAACACCAACATCTTCCAAACGCCTCAGCAGAACGCTGTCGCTGCCCTCACGCTCCTGGACACCGTGATCGAGACGGCGCCCACCCGACGTGACGCCAATCTTGGATAAGATCAAGACCATCGTCGCGGCTACAGCCAATGGTTCTCCCTCCACCTCAGCACGAAGGCCGACTGAGTCCGTGGCAGAAACGCCCGACAGAAGCCGACTCCCGCCGCTGAGGTCAAAGGATTACAAGAGGCCCGAGGAAGACCGGACGGCCATTAGGTCAAGAGACCTTCGCCACGAGACCATGTGCAAGCATCAGGAGCAATCGACCGACTCCCGCGAGAAGCGGCATGGACGACTACCCGTCCACCACCGGGTCCGCCGCAGTAACAACTCCGAGTACCGAAGCAGCTTGCCAAGGACCCCGCCGAGTGATCTGCGGGAAGTCCTCGACCGACGATATCAAGAACGAGATTAGCGCTCCCGTGAAGATCGAAGGGGATCGCCCGACAGCAATGACGATGGAGTACCCGCTTTTACTCGGGACCTTCGCCGAGTGTATTGGCCGAATGGTTTCAAGCCGACTGGAATCGAGAAGTACGACGGGAAGACTAACCCCGAGTCGTGGCTAACCGTGTACACCCTCGCCATCTGTGCGGCAGGAGGTGACAACAAGGCCATGGCCAATTACCTGCCCCAGGAACTGGCTCACGAGCTTGCCAAGAGGCTTAATCGGCTCGTGGAGCGAGTTAAGGGACCACTTCATCGCCAACTTCCAAGGCACTTTTGAAAGGCCTGGGACCCACTTCGACCTCTACAACGTCGTCCAGAAGCCGGATGAGCCATTGAAGGACTACATCTGGCGCTTCTCCGAAAAGCGCAACAAGATCCCCAACATCACCGATGACATCATCATCGCCGCCTTCCAGAAGGGAGTCCATGATGAACTGTTGATCGGAAAATTCGGGCGCAAGCCACCGAAGACGGTGAAGCAGATGTTCGAGACGACGAACTCATACGCCAAGTCCATCGACGCGATCAAAGCGCCGCGCCAAGACCGGCCCGACAGAAGGGACGACAAGCAGTCGGGAGGAAGCCGCCATCCTAAGAAGGATAATGGCAACAACAACCAGGGCCAGAAGGACCCCAAGCGCCGACCTGAGGACCTGGTTGCCGCGACCTCCAACTCCCAACGCCGTCCCCGAGTCACAGCCTACAACGCTATCATGAATGCTCAGTGCACGCATCATCCCAACCACAAGCACACGGCCAAGGACTGCTTTATTTATAAACAGTTCGTCGAGCAATATGCGGCACAGCTCAACAAGAAGCCGACTGACGAAGCCGGTCCATCAGACACCAAGAAGAACAACCCGGCTGGGAATACGGAGCCCTTTCAAGACCTCGTGGGCGAGCTAAATCACATCTTCGGGGGGCCGCAAGCCTATGAATCCAAGAGAAAACAGAAGCTAACCGACCGCGAGGTCAACGCGACGCAACCCGAGGTCCCACAATACCTATGATGGTCGGAGGTGGCCATCACGTTCGACCGCTCGGATCACCCTGACCGAGTGGTTCACCCGGGACGCTATCCCCTGGTACTAGACCCGGTGATCCGCAACATCAAGCTCAAGCGCGTCCTCATTGATGGGGGCAGCGTCCTCAATATTTTGTTCGCCAAGACCTTGGACGAGATGCAGATCCCGAGAGCCGAACTGAAGGCAAGCTCAGCCCCCTTCCATGGAGTTATCCCGGGGCTGTCGTCCACGCCACTCAGGCACATCGCCCTTCCAGTCACCTTCGGAGTTCGCGAGAACTTCCGAACGGAAAACATCACTTTCGAGGTGGCCGACTTTGAGATGGTCTACCACGCGATCATTGGAAGGCCTGCACTCGCCAAGTTCATGGCGATACCACACTATACCTACCTCTGCATGAAGATGCCGGGCCCCAACGGCGTCATCACCCTGCGCAGCGACATCAAACAAGCCTTCACTTGCGACAAGGAAAGCTGTGACATGGCCCAATCTCATGAGAGATCGTGTGGCCTAGAAGAAATCTGATTGGTTGCATCAACTTCTGCAGAGGGTGAAATCCCTGCAAAGAAGATAGCCAAGTCGGGACAAGGCGACGCTAAAACGAAGAAGATCTCCCTTGATCCATCGGATCCTTCAAAAACTGTTGTAATCGGCGCTGAACTAGATCCTAAATAGGAAAGCGCGCTCGTCACCTTCCTTCAAAATAATAAAGATGTTTTTGCTTGGAAACCATCTGATATGCCTGGAATTCCTAGGGAGGTGATCGAGCACTCTTTACACGTCAAAGATGACGCAAAACCAGTCAAACAACGGTTGCGCAGGTTCGCTCAGGATCAAAAAGATGCCATCAAGGAAGAACTCACAAAGCTCTTAGCCACCGGTTTTATCAAGGAAGTTCTGCATCCCGACTGGCTGGCTAACCCGGTTCTAGTCCGGAAGAAGATAGGGCAATGGCGCATGTGCGTCGACTACACCGACCTCAACAAGGCCTGCCCCAAAGATCCATTCGGGTTGCCTCGCATCGACCAAGTCGTGGACTCAACGGCCGGCTGCCAGCTCCTAAGCTTTTTGGATTGTTACTTGGGCTACCACCAAATCAGCTTGAAGGAATCCGACTGCCTGAAAACATCGTTCATCACGTCGTTTGGGGCCTATTGCTACATCACGATGCCTTTCGGCCTGAAGAACGCCGGAGCCACATACCAGCGCATGATCCAAAGGTGTTTTCAGACGCAGATCGGGAAGAACATGGAAGCTTATGTCGATGATGTCGTCATCAAGACCAAGCAAAGACCTGATTGCCGACTTAGAAGAAACCTTCGCGAACATCCGGGCCTTTAGAACGAAGTTGAACCCGGAGAAGTGCATGTTCGGCGTGCCATCAGGCAAACTGCTCGGCTTCATGGTGTCACATCGCGGCATCGAAGCTAACCCAGAAAAAATCAACGCTATCCTATGTATGAAGTCCCCGAGTAACCAGAAAGACGTTCAGAAGCTTACTGGCTGCATGGCAGCGCTAAGCCGATTCATCTCTCAACTCGGCGAACGAGGCATGCCCTTCTTCAGGTTGCTGAAGAAAACGGACGACTTCCAGTGGACTACGGAAGCCCACAAGGCCTTTGAAGATTTTAAAGAATTCCTCACGACACCGCCCGTCCTAGCACCACCTCAACCACAGGAGCCCCTGCTACTGTACGTCTCAGCGACCCACTAAGTGGTCAGCACGGTCCTCGTGGTCGAGCGCGAAGAAGAAGGACGAGTCCAGAAGATTCAGAGGCCAATCTACTTCGTTAGCGAAGTATTGGCAGGAGCCAAAATTCACTACCCTCAGGTACAAAAATTGTTATATGGTGTTCTGATAACCGCGAGGAAATTGGCGCACTACTTTCAGGGTCACTCGGTCACCATCGTCACTTCCTTTCCACTCGACGATGTCATCCACAACTGAGAGGCGACTGGGCGCATCGCGAAGTGGGCCCTGGAACTGATGCCGCTGGACTTAACTTTCAAGGCAAGGACGTCTGTGAAGTCACAAGCCTTGGCGGATTTCTTGGCCGAGTGGACCGAACAACAAGAAGATATACCTCGAGAAGACCTGCAGTACTGGACCATGCATTTTGACGGATCCAAGAGGATCATCGGCTTGGGAGCAGGAGTCGTGTTGATCTCCCTGACTGGGGAGAGGTTAAGATAAGTTCTTCACCTCCACTTCTCCGCCTCTCACAACGTCGTCGAGTACGAAGCCCTGCTACATGGACTGCAACTCGCAGTCTCACTCGGGATACGTCGGCTCGTTGTGAAAGGGGATTCCCAGCTGGTCGTCAATCAAGTAATGAAAGACTGGTCCTGTCTGAATGACACCATGGAGGCCTACCGGCAAGAAGTCCGCAAACTTGAAGACAGGTTTGACGGATTGGAGCTATCTCATGTCCTAAGACTTAATAACGAGGCAGCTGACGAGTTGGCGCAGTTCGGGTCCAAGCGAGAAGCCGCTCCAACAGACGTTTTCGTAGAGCATCTCTACGAGCCAACTGTTGCAGCCAAACCAACTCCCAACGAGCAAGCTGCAGACCAGGTCGCCATGATTGACACCGACTGAAGGACGCCGCTCATCAGATTTTTAACTCAGCAAGAGCTGCCGGAAGATCGGGATGAGGTAGAACGCGTCCGACGTCGCTGTCAAGCTTATGTCATGGTTGATTCTGATTTACACAAGAGGAGCCCCTCTGGAGTCCTAATGAGATGCATCACACCTGAGGAAGGACGACAGCTACTCCAAGATATCCACTCGGGCATATGCGAAAGCCACGCAGCAGCACGCACCTTGGTGGGCAAAGCCTACAGACAAGGTTTCTTCTGGCTTACGGCGGTCTCCGACGCCGACAAAGTGGTACGAACTTGTGAAGGTTGCCAGTTCTTCGCTCGGCAGAGTCATGTCCCAGCCTAAGAGCTACAAACGATTCCATTATCCTGGCCGTTTGCGGTATGGGGCTTAGACATGATTGGTCCCTTCAAAAAGGCTCCAAGAGGATTCACACACTTATTCGTCGCAATTGACAAATTCTCCAAGTGGATCGAGGCTAAGCCGGTTGCTACGATCACTGCTGACAAGGCACGAGACTTCATCCTCAACACTGTGCATCGGTTCGACGTCCCAAACAAAATAATAACCGACAATGGGACTCAATTCACTGGGGGCATCTTTAAGGAATTTTGCGAAGACTTTGGAATCAAAATCTGCTACGCATCGATTGCACATCCCAAAAGCAATGGACAAGTTGAGCGTGCCAATGGCATGGTTCTTCAAAGCATCAAGGCCCGAGTGTTTGACCGACTAAAACCCTATGCCGGCAAGTGGGTTCAAGAGCTTCCCTCGGTTCTGTGGTCTCTGCGGACTACGCCCAGTTGGGCTACCGACCAAACTCCTTTCTTTCTGGTCTACGGGGCAGAGGCCATGTTGCCGAACGAAATGGAGTACGAATCTCTCCGAGTCCGCAGCTTTAACGATGAACGCTACGATCAAGACCGAGTGAATGACCTCACCCGACTGGAAGAGGCCCGTGAGGCAGCCCTCATCCAGTCGGCAAGATATCTTCAAGGACTCAGACGATACCACAGTCACAAGTTCGAGCACGAGCTTTTATCGTTGGCGATTTGGTTCTACGCAAGATTCAAACCACCAAGGACCGTCACAAATTATCCTCATTATGGGAAGGACCGTATATAATTGCTGAGGTAACTCGGCCAGGTGCATACCGATTAAAACGGGAAGACGGATTCATGGTGGAGAACTCCTGGAACATCGAACATCTTCGATGATACTATGCTTAAATTGCCTTAAGTTTTACGCTATTCTTGACTGCCAACCTCAAGCAAGATGACTTCTTGAGTTAGCAGTCGGGGGCTGCATAAGTATTAATAAAGTATGGCTTTCTTTGGCAACCTGCGCATATTTGGTTTATCATTGTTTAATGTTCCTTGATTTGAGTTCAATGCATAAGGACTGAGAATTTTTTGATGACCTAATCAAGCTTAGGCTTGGTGACAATCGGACGAAAATTACTTAAGAAATTTTACATAAAAACTCGGAACAAGGCATTAACATAAATGAACTGAATATTTACAAGCCACATCAGAAAGTTGTATGCAAATGTTCATAAAGCAATCAAGACCGGAAATTGTTCACTACATCAGCGGCCACCTTTTTGGCCGACTCCTGCGCCTCACTAATCAATTCCAGGGCTTGTTCATCTACCCGATTGAACCATCAGCGAACCCCTCCCCGATTGAATCAACATCTACCCGGGGGTAGAGCGACTTGGTCTACGCAAGGGCAAAGCCTGCTCCCATGATGGCTGCTTCAGAAATGTTAGCCAGATATTGATTAGGGGCCCTCCGAAGCTTGTCGAAGACCTCGACGGTGTCCAATGAGCTGGTCCCGAGCCCATTATGGAATAGTGACAAGAGAATCGGTGTTGCTGCGTTAGGAACATCGTCCCTGACGCTTTCAGCTTTTCTGACCCTCCAATAAAAACATCATATTGGGCTCGGGTCTTGATCTTATAAGCTGTCAAAGACATATGATCTCACAAACATTCGGAGACGAAGCAAAATAAAGAGTGCTGTTTTGAAAGAGCTTACCCTCAATCTCGGACTCCAGCTCGGCCTTGCTGGCGTTGGCTTCGTCCAGCTGGGTCTGGAGCGTGTGGACTTCCGACGAGTTTTCTACAACAAAGAAAGGTTATCAATGACCAAGATCAACACAGACTGCAACTAAAAGCACAAAGAGACTAAGGGGATTAAGCGTACTCCTGACTGAACCCCGGAGGTCGAGGTTCTCCTCTCAGAGTGCAGCTATCTCTCTCCTTAAAGCCGCTTCTCTCGACGCAGCTTCCTCTCGAGTGGTCTTTAGCTCCTGCTGGATGTTCTCCAGGGAGTTCAAGTGCGGGACCAACTTCTCGAGTGTGTCAGATATGGCCATCGACCGGCAGTACACCCTCTACATACAAGTTCTGAGGTTGGTCGACTAGAAAGCGATGATAAAGCTACAACGGAAAAAGATAAGAACTCACGTTTAACAGCCGTGTCGCTTCATTCAAGCTGTCTACAAGCATGTTTCTTTCTTCGTTCTCCATCTCGCTTGTTCGGGATGATGCCTGTCTCGGCCTTCGGAATCACGCCACTCAATCTTAATCGGAGGGACCCGGGTTTGAAGGCGCAACCTAGGGATCTCGTCTACTTTGGCGATTGATTCGAAGGAGCGAATGAAGATACAGAAAAAATTGACTAGAGATTAAAAAGCTAGAGATTGATTCAAGACTTACCAGTTTCGGTGGCTAAATTTTTAACCGGCACTTCCCGGTTGCTTTTCCCTTCTTGGCTCTTGCCTGTGGCGGTCTTGATCGGGGCCCTTTGTGCTAACGTAGGGGCTCTTACTGCGATTGGTGGTTTCTAGTCGGGGTACCCAGTGGTGGTCGGGGCTCTCCCCTTGGGACATCCTCACTGAGAGGTGAGGGCCTCTCACTCGGAGTGCTCTCGCTCGGGAGAGGGCTCCGGGGTTTTGGCTCCGCAGGCCTTGATGCCTCGGTTGTTGCAGTTGGTGTTGGGCCCTCACTTTGCCCAATGGGATCAATGTCTTGAGGCCTCCTGCAACGAGAAAGACAGGAGCAATTGGGATGAAGGCAGAGAGATTTTCAATAAGAGCACAGTTCGGTCATGAGACATACCGGGTCGAGCGGCGGATTTTGGGTGCCGTTTTCGGTGACGGCCTTGGAGGAGTCGCTTCAGCTTGAGGGGCTGGGACATTGTCGTCCGAGTCATCAATGATCAGCCTCCTCTTACTCGCCCGCTTGCTGGTGTGTTCACTCGGGGCAGCCCTCTTGCCAATTGGATCGCTCTGGATCTTTATGCTGCCGGCGGGCTTCTTGGCAGGCCGAGCCAGCGCGTCGTCGTGATGAATTTTATATGGCTTTGAGATGATGGAGGCATTTTCCTGCAAGAAAGATTCTTTCAACACCAAGAAGTGTGACATCAAGATTGAAAGGCAACAAAGGAGTTAAGTCAGCTCACCGGAGGAGGAGGGCGGTATAGGCTATATGGGAGGACCGGTAGCATGAGGCTGCGCTCGACTGCAATCCTAGTCGAGAAAATCTTGTACATGCGAATCTTCAAAATCTCGAAGCTGAGGTTGTCGCGGTTTTCCCGATTGGGGTCCCTCTCGCCCTCGTACTCAAAGGCAGGCTTGGACCTCTCCTTGATCGGCGCCAGTCGGTTTCTAATGAAATGCCGAGTGATTTGTTCGCCCCGAAGGCCTTTTTGCTTCATCTCCAGAATCTTCGCCAGAAGCTTATTGGCTTCATCCCAGTCTTGGGCCACTGGCATGGTGCTCTAGTTGGGTCTAGGCACAGGGGGAAGGCCAACGAAGTTTGGCAGACTGAGTTCAAGATTGGTGATATAGAACCGGTTTGCGTGCCGCCCTTATTAGAAGATTTCAAGGGAAGAGAAAAGTAGTCTCGGCGGAGGGATCCGCGGAGGCTGAGCCAGCCCACCAACGACGCAGGTCTCATCCTTGTTTGGATGCGGCTTGAGATAGAACATGCGTCGGAAAAGTTGGAAGTGAGGAAAGATGCCAAGGAAGGCTTCGCAAACATGGATGAAGAGAGCAATGTGGAGCATAGAGTTGGGGTTCAGATGGTAAAGCTGAAGGCCATAATAGTCAAGGAGATCCCTAAAGAACTCAGAGGTGGGGAGGCCGAAACCGCAATAGAAGAAAGAGGTGAAGACGACAAGCTCACCGGTGTTCGGAGTGAGGAACTCCTCACCGGCCGCCGGGCGCCATCCGACGATCTCCTTGGGAGGGAGAACTCTGTGCTTCACCATCTCCTTGAGAGTGGACTCCCTGACATTCGAGGTAGCCCATTGCTCGAAAGGGATCTTTTTCTCTCTGGCCATGGATGTGGTTTTGGGGGAAATGGATCTAACTCGAGGGTTGGGGATTTGGGATGGGGCTCTCTGGAGGTGGATGCGGAGGCTAGCTGATGACGAAGCGCGAGCTCCTGGATCTGTGGATTGGGTGCGCGCGTGAGCCTAGGGTTCTCCGCTGCAAGCTGATGAACAGTGTTGCAAGTAGAGAATTTTTGCTGGGAAGACGAAGTGGCGGGGATGACCTCGAGGCTTTGTAAGAGATTTGAGGGTTGTGCTAGGTTTTCTCGTGATTGGGCCGAGCCCATGAGAGACTTGCGGCCCAGCTAAGGTGTGGTTTGACGTGTGTCCTTAGGGACTTAAGTGGATGAACTTAAGCAGATTTGCCTTGGCAATATGCACGTGTCACATAGCCCAATACCTTTAAAATCCTTTCATACCGCGGTTTGCAAAACTTAATGAGAAGTTGGCACGATGCAATTTGAAAAGTGACAAACAGTGAAGCTTTTCATGGCTGCCTTGATGACAGAGATTGTTTGGTTTTTAAGCATTTGATTAAATGATAATATCAATGCTGTTTTTCCACTTTGGTGAAGATCTTTTTAGATTGAAACCGGTATTATGGCAAGAGCTATTTAATGTTTTGGTCATATTTTTCAGATGACTGAAAAACTTGTTTACCCATGAGGATGATTAAAATGTTTGTTCCGAGATAACTCGGACAGATCCACTCGGGTAAACATGAGCTTACCGAGTGCTTTTCATCCACGAGGGTTGATTGAGTTATTTGTTCTGAGATGACTCGGGCAAATTCACTCGGATAAGCACGAGCATGCCGAGTGATGAGATTTTTTATGATTGCTTTAGCTTGAGCTAAGCATCTATATGAGAATGATTTTTTATAGTTCTTGACTATATGTTTAGTCTGTTTTTGACTAACCACATAGTTGGGGGCTACACCTAATTAGGTGCATTAGGAGATGCACCTAGATATTTATTTTTGAGAATTTTTTTGGATATTTTCCAGTCCTTTACAGTCTTTGGAGCCACTCGGGAGATTCAAGCGGAGGTGATGGAATCACTCGGCACCAGAAGCACCCCACCAAAGAGTTGTTTGGTTGTGTGTTATTTTGGTTCGGGGCTGAGTTATCTCATCGACTGCAAAGGACTCGGGGGCTACTGTGGAGATTATGGCAATCGGATATCCACATGGCAAGCTTATCCTGGAGATAGGGATAGGTTGCGCCGCCAATTATGTAAACCAACTATGACTTGGGAGTTACGTTGCCGATTAGATAAGGCAACGACTCATAGTCACGGTTTGGTAAGATTGAGGAAACCGACTTAGAGTAAGATAGGGTTTCCGACTTGTAAGCCCGCCTCCCAAGACTATATAAAGGGGGTAAGGGGCGTCCCTTGAGGGATATCGATTATTAGCCTTAGAAGCAAGAGCAACAGATCTTGAGATCAATAAACACTCGGCGGATCGAATCCCCGAAACAGGAGTAGGGTATTACCTCACGAGAGGGCCTGAACCTGTCTAAACGTTGTTTTTCACCTAACCCATCAAGCTTGGCGATCTTGACAGCACCCCCAATTTTCTATTGCCAAAACCGAGTTTCGACACTAAGCCAGCCTGAAAGTGTCACCAAATGAAGCCCTATTTGGACGGCGATGCCGGACCCCGCTAATATGGTCAGAAACCGGTGAGCGAGCCGTGTTTGGACCAGACATTATAAAGGAGGCTGAAGAAAATGTTCGTCCGATTAGAGACCGGCTTAAGGTAGCCCAATCTCGACAGAAGAGCTATGCGGACACTCGCCGGAGGGACTTGGAATTCAACATAGGCGATTACGTATACCTGAAGGTTTCGCCATTACGAGGAACCAAGAGGTTCAATGTTAAAGGAAAACTAGCACTGAGATATGTTGGACCATTCCCGATAAGCGCCAGAAGAGGCGAAGTGGCTTACCAACTAGACCTACCAGAAGACCTCACCAATGTACACCCCGTATTCCACGTGTCGCAATTGAAGAAATATCTATGAGTGCCAGAAGAAGAAGCCCCCTCGGAAGATATCCTTATCAACGATGATCTTACATACCCGGAACGCCCAGTGAAAATCTTGGACGAAGCGGAAAAGAGGACACGAACCAAGGCTTGGCATATGTACAAGGTGCAATGGAGCAACCATACTAAAGAAAAAGCTACCTGGGAAAGTGAAGACTTTCTAGCGACCGAGTGCCCACAACTACTCAAAGACCGATAAGAAATCTCGGGAACAAGATTTATTGTTAGGGGGTAGGTTTGTAACACCCTTGTCGGTGATATGGGCCCGGGGGTATGTCGAGGATGTGATATCTGAAGAAGGAAGACACCTTCGCTCACCAGGGCGCGTCAAAAATATGTCCTGGATGGCTCAAGCGGATCCGGGCCACGGGCGGCCACATGGCCAGCCCAAGAGGGGCTTGGCTCGGGGGCTGCCCGGAGGCCACCGCTCTCCCAGGCGGCAGGGTTCGGGATCACCCGGACCCCCCGTCCTTCACCCCGCACCTCTCCGAGAGAGGGGCGAGTTCAACCGCCAACTGCCAACCACCACATTTAATGCCTAAGAGAGAGGCTAGACGCCTGCCCCATCGCATTTATTGCGATGTGAGGCGCGTCTGTCAGCTGCTCTCATCATCACCCTTTTTGCCCGTCTCGAGAGATATGGGGTATAAAGTCTTTGACGGAAACAGCGGTATGACTATACGGTCATCCCACGCACGCCTCTCTCCACGCCTCGTACAGTCGCATTAAATGTGTTGGGCGGCCGCGTGGGAGAGAGAACATGAGCGCTGGGGTGTCATGTAGGCGTCTCTCCAGGTGAAAGGCCGCTGACCGGTAGGCCCCCTTGGAGTAGGTAGGTTGGCCCATCCTCACGTCAGCAGCATGGTGGCCACGACGCCTGTTTTTCTCCACCAACTCCCATGACGCGGCAACAGGAACAAAGATAAGGGCAACTTCTCCGACAAGACAGGGCAAGAACCGCTCCATCACGTGGAGTGGAGTAGAGGAAACCATGACTGCTGTGGTGTCCCCTTACACTATAAAAGGAGGCCCAAGTCCATCATAGAGCAGGTGCTGAAAAAAGCAGGTTCCTCCACTGTTTTGGAAATTAGCCCTGAGGTCCTGCCTGTTGGGATCTTTAGTCTTGGGTTTCAAGCACCCCACCTCAATCATCAGCTCCAGCTTCCTCTGGGAAGAACAATCAATCCTTGTAGTTCATCCACCACATAACACAAAACAGGAGTAGGGTATTACGTCTCCCTGGCGGCCCGAACCTGTATAAATTGCTCTGTGTCTCTTGTGATCGTGACTTTTTCTCCATTCTTTCCACTTTCATCCTACTTCACCGCGAGTTTGAACCCAGATTCACCGCTCCCCTGTGCCGAACCAAAAGGGGGTCCCCCGGATTCCCGCGTGTCGATCTCCGACATCGACAACCCTGAAAATCGGAGACATAAAAATCGAGATTTAAAAATCGGGACTTACAAAAGCTTTTGAATTATTGCCTCTGTCGTAATTGTTTGCCTCTTATTTGCAAGTTTTATCGCGTGTTATAAATGATGGAACCTCTAGTTGAAAGTCGGAAGAATCAAATAGGTGTCGAAAACCCTAAAAGAAAAGGAATTTATAAAATAAATATTAGAAATAAGAATTGGGTAAGATAGGATTGATAAAAATTTATTTTTGATCAAGTATTTTTGGAAAATACAAAAATAAAATTAAATAAAATAACATCAAATGTAAGGGTGTAAATAAAAAGAATATATATCTATATAATATATAATTAAAATATAAGGTATAATAATAAAGTTAGATGAGAGATTGAAATTTAGAATTTAATTAAATTTATCATTGGGACCAAAATTATATTTTTATTTACATGGGTTAAATGCAAAAGTAAAAAAATAATAAAAAAAATCAAGAAAAAGAAAAAGTGCACTATTCATCCGCCACCACGTGTTCAATGCCGTACCGCGCCCACGCCGCGCGCACGTGGCGCGCGCCACGCGCACCCACGCCGCCGCGTCATCCACAGCGCCATGCCCCACGCTGCCGTACCACCACCGTCGTCAGCCACGACGCGCACGCCACGCCACGCCGCAGCACGCGCATGCGCGTCTGTCCGCGTGCCCATGCCGCGTACCCGCACACCCGGCGTCAACGTCACGCCCATGCTGCGTCCCATCGCGCCTCCCCGCGCCTGCCGAGCCGTCGCATCGCCGCCACTGTAGCCGCGCCACGTCGTCGTCGGCGCGCCATGCCGTCGTCGCCTCGCTGTCGTGTCGCCGTACCATTCCCACGCCATCGCCCACGCCACCGACGCATGCCACAGTGCCCTCCCGGCCGCACCCGCGCCTATAAAAGAGGCCCCGGCCTCCCCCTTGCCACACCGCACCACCCCAGCCCCACTCCTCTCCTCGCCGTCGCTCGAGAGCCGCCGCTGCGCCACCGCCGCTCGTGAGCCGCCTTCACGCCGCGCCTCTCCTTGCCAGCCAACGCCGCCGTCGTGTGTCGCGTCGCCGGTGAGCCGTTCTCCCTCTCCCTTTTCCTCCCCCTTGCTCCCTTTCCTTACGCCGGCTTGCCCCGGCCAAGCAGTGAGAGAGAAGGGGAACATAACGAGGAGGGAAAAAGAAGAAAGAAAAGGAAGGAAAAAAAGAAAAGAAAAGAGAAAAAAGAAAGAGAAGAAAAGAAAGAAAAAGGGAAAAAAATAAAAAATAGGGAAAATAGAAAAATGTTTTTGGGAAATATTCGGAGCTTTTGGGATGAAATAATACTTGTTCTAAAATAAAATTTTGGGGTTTTTCTAAAATAAAATATTGAATAATTTCAAGGGTAATTGTTGCATAATTAATTTAGAAATTAATTATAGTTTAATTTGTTAATAAATACTAATTTTATTCTATGAATCTATTGCTAAAATTTAAACTTCAAAATTATTTAAAATCGCATCAAATTTGTAGGGTTTATTATTTGTCGGATTCAATTATTTACCTCTAGGGTTTCTCGGCCCGATGAATTTGGCGATAAAATTTTGACTCAACCATTCTTTTCTCTATATTAAATTTTCGAATCATCAACAATAATATTTATTGTAATTTAAAAATGAAATTAGTCATCTCACTATTAATTAAATCGGTGAATAGCAAAAGTTCAAATTACTATAACTCGCTCGTCTTAACTTCGATTTTGTCGAAACTCGAACCTAAATTCGTCTAAAATCGGAGACTAGTTTTAGGAGCCTTTTTTGAGATTTATTTGGCTTTTGGTGATTTTTATTTGAGTTCTAATCAAATTCAATTGGATTTCTCGCACGTATGAATAGAGTCCGAGGGAGCTGTTGATTGCACCGAAGACCCCGGTTAACAAGGGTGCGAGCAAGGCAAGTCATCACTCCCTTTGAACATGTTGAACCTATTTGCGAAATGATTTGATTTAAAATTCAAATATGCATGCTTTACACAAGAAAATACCTATGCTTGATATACCATTCCTTGATATTGTTTACCTTTAGATATATTCTTTGTAACCCTCGATAAGACATGTCCGAAGGAAATCTTCGGTAAGATGCTTAGCCATGCTTATACTAGATTCTTGCATACTCATGCTTTCACAATGAGCTATATGCTTCGGCAACTACCTTAGGGAAGGTAGTTGAGATACGACATGTGGAGACATGAGTGCCACATTTCCATGAGAATGATAAAATGAGTTTTGATGAAAACTAAAAATACAAAACAAATGTTTTAGACTGGGACGGCCAGATGATTTGGGTGGATTCCGGAAAAGGAAAGTTCCATCCCCGGTCAGTCAAGGACCGAGCCATGAGACTTATAACATGGAACGAGCCAATACAACCGTACTTCTCGAATGGGGATAGACTTAGCGGAGTAGATAACCGAGCGGGAGCAGTATCCCTGCATAGTGGTTCTGATGATTGTGATGAGGCTGGAGGCCTGTGTGTGGAATGATGATGGATGATAAATTGAAATTAATTACAACTTAAAGATGAGTTTTTCCCTTACCCCAGGAGCGCCAGAACTCCTCGCACTAGGAAAGGACGACTAGAGTGCAAGAGGGCTAAAGTTCATGGAGCGGGTACTGCCAAAGTGAGGTTATTGAAAGGCTTTGTCATGACCGTCTCATGTGTCGGGACATAGGCTCATTTGTTGGGCAGTCACGGAGTACGGGTAAAGTGTACATCCACTGTAGCATGAATGAATCAATCTATTCGAATAACCGTGCTCGCGGATATGGAGCGGCGTGACAAGTTTCTCTCGTGGCTAGACTCTTAAACTTTAAATTGATGGGATGGTATGCATAATGACTTTATGAGCTGGTGGATCAACTTCTCGAGATGCGAGAAGGGGTAGACTCCCCAGAAAAACCATGACGATCCGGTGGCGGGAAGCTATCCTTGGGATCACAATGGATGGTGGACAGAACCGTCGCCGACTTAATGAACCATGGAAGTAAAACTTGACTTGGCTAGATGTTAAGTTTGTAAAAAGAATTACAAAACTAGCTTTGTGCAAAGGAACCACGGCCATCCTCTGAAAATCCCCTATCATATACATCTTTGCTGTGTTGGCTTGCTGAGTACGGTTGATACTCACCCTTGCTATACGCACAAACCTCCAGATGGTGGCAATGAAGACTTGGATGACCCCTATGCCTACTACCAGGAGGGTGAGGAAGACGAAGGCGCCTAATCGGTCTTAGGCTCTAGTCGTTGCCTGTGGCAATGGCATGCCGCTGCCTTCTATCTGCTGCCTTATCCTAAATTCTGCTTTTGGTTGTATCCGGACCGTGTGGTCCCCATTATTAGACTATTGCCTTCGGGCTTATATTGTCATACTTTTGGTGTAAGACTATTCATGCATATGCACCTGATAATTCAGTACTGTATTTCATGAGTACAAAACTACTCGATCCAGGGAAATGGTACTATGAACACGAAAGATTCCTGTTATAAAAACGGGGGTCCAAAAAGGGGGTCGCCTGCAAATTTTTGCTGCCCTCGATGGCCGGCTGTTAGGCGAGGCCAACAGCCATCTGCCACGTCGGATAAATCATCCTCCTAGAGAGCAATGGGCGACTAGATTTGTAAATTTTCTATATAAAATTTTTTTTGCAAATATTTTAATAAATAAAATTGAAAATAACAAATATTCGTGCTCTTGAATGGTGCGAATCAGAAAACAAACCGCAAACATGAACTACATACAAAGAAGGAATAAGTACACTTTGCCTCGTCTTTCCGTCAATCCGTCGAGTTTAATTCACCTCCCTAAATCTCAATACCAAATCTTGGCCCCCCAAACTTACCATACCGGCTCAAAAGATATCCTAAGACGGATAAAGATGTGTCTTGGCTGACGTGGCGTCTACGTGATATGAGCCTCACGTGTCATTGACATCCTCCTCTGCCCCCTCTCTCAACTCTTCCTCAATAGCCACTCTAAGGTGCGTGGGAGCAGCAAGGTCCTTGCCAGCGTCGACGGCCTCCTCGCCCCCACCTATCTGTGCCCCTCCACGGCCGCCTCAACCTACTGGCAACGGCAGTGATGGCCTTCTTGTTCTAGTGGCGCATCCATCCGTCGTCGCCACGTGCACCCACCCAAACACTCGAGCTCCTTCCCCTTTCGATGGCGACGACAGTCCACTCCCTCACGCCACTGTTGTCCGTGTCCCTCTCTCTCAGCCAAGCCCGTGCCTCAACCCATATCGCTGATCCCTCCCTGCCTATGGTGCTCCTGACGCGGGCCCTCACTCTCCACGCCATACATGCGATTGGGGCGAGGTGGCACGAGGCGGGGCTCGGTCCAATGGCGACACGAAGTGGCTCATCCCTAGTCGACAGTGTCCTTCGGGCGAGACCGATGTTGGTATTTGTTGCAATTACAGATAAATCTGTGAGCACATAGATACCTCTGTATCATTTCACTTTAAAGTATTCCAAGAGTATCGAACCACAGGGAACTTATGTGTAACATCTAAGAAACAAATTCGTCCAAGGACAACAACTAATTGGTAGGCGGTGGATAGAGACAATTTCGATGGGTTAAGATTTTTTAATTAAGTTAAAGTTAAACTCTATCACTTGCTTCGGTCACCAGCTTTCCCCCGATCTGCCAAGCGAATCTGGCCTATAGCTCTATGGCATACCCGAACATGGAGGATTACAAAGGACGAACACGACTGTCACCACCCACCTCCTACCACTACAACCCATAGAGCACGCAACAAACAAAGATAACCACTAACCTAGTTTCGGCCCCCGGTTTTATACACCAGAAACCCCATGTATTTATAATACCATTCCTTGGATCAGTGGACGGTACACACATGGCAAAGTTGCATATCACATAGATGGCATCGTTATAAAGGTCTTACAATACATAATAATACAAGGGTTGCCCGAGTGAGACCCAAATAGACCAAGCATGGTCGATTACATTACCAAATACCAAAAGAAGTAGATAAGGTAACGGAAGCGAAGCAGCTACGGTCCATCTTATTCCACAGGAAGCGACTGGTGAACCTAGGTCCCTACTCCACCATCTTCGGTAGCTCCTCGTCAGCATAGGACATATATGGGTCGGCTCCAACACCTTCTTCTAAAAGAGTTAATTAAGCAAAGGTGAGTACCAACCGTACTAAGCAAACTACTACTACATAATGCATTTAGTGCACACAGGGGGCCGCATAAAGCTAGATTTCACAATATTATTTCACAAACCTATGAATTAGCAATTTTAACTGAAAACAACACTAAGTTGAAGTTATCATTAATCAATGAGGGTTCATCCATCTTCCTCAAGCCTCGCTTGGTCCGATTTACCCTCGCATCCAGTTTTCCACATACTCCATCATTCCAACCTTCCCGCACATTAGGCAAGGTCACACATTCCCTTCCTATCCTATTCTAAGCAAGATTAAAACTTATGAGGCTAGTTAAGAGTAGTACAAGTCCCGACGCTCAATTAACCATGAGCATGGCTATCCGAATATATTCGTTTACTCACATTGTAGTGAATGTACGCTTTTAATCCCGCGCTCCATGACTGCCCAACACATGAGACTTGTCACAGCCTGATTTTTGGGTCACCCTCGCATTGTGGAACCCGCTCCAAGGACTATGGATCCCCATTGCGCCCTAGCGCCCAACCCTACCTCGAACTAGCAGTGAGAGGAATCCTGGCGTTTCTGAGGTACTAGGGGGTTACATAATATATATAAATATATTTAGGTGTATTTTATAGGTTTTCATCATGGCATTCCATTGATCCAACACATCCTAGGGCGGTCTATCGACGAGAGGGAGGTGTCTAGGATTGCGCGAGGGTGGCAGAGCATCTAGCGCGGCTCGGCACTAGGGCGAACACAGTGCGGGCTCACGTGCGTGCTTGCGTGTGCATGGGTGAGGCCTAGCGCCGCGACACGCCAAGTTCGGTGACACCAGCAGTTGTGCGGGCTTGCTCCACATAGGAAAGTAGCGACAGGGGAGGAGGGATGGACGGGGACTTAAGTTTCTCACCGGGCGGCAGCTGGGGAGCGGCACACCGAGGCGGCGAGCGGAAAAACGATGGGCGGTGAGGTATTGTTTGGTGGAGGCAAGCGGACAGTTCGTCCTCACTGTTCCGGTGCGTCAATGGCCCGCGGTTTGTCCTCGAGCTCGCGGTTCGTCCACGCTCTTCCACGACGGTGGCACGGCGTGATCACCAGCGGCCTCTGTTTGGTGTTTCTCCGAGCGAGCGCCAGGTGTTCGACACAGGTCAGCGGCGTGAGGGTTGGGAAGGAAGGTGTTCGACGATGCGGCCGAAAAGGATGGAGGTGAGAGGAAGGGATGAAGGTGGCCAGGCGAGTGGTTTTTATAGGCGCGAACAGGCTTGGAGGGGAACACGAGGCGAGAGCAGTCGTCGCCCTCGTGCTCCCGTGCTTCTCGCGAGCGGAAAAAGGGAATGACACGAAGGAAGCAGAGTGACCGCTGATCACTTGGTTGCCCTGAGCACGTGGCAGTGATGGGTTGGGTGGGTGACGGACCACAATCCCGTTGTGCAACAGTAGTGCGCTATGCAGCGGGGACGGCTGACGCGAGCACGGGCCGGCCAAGGATGGGCCGACGTCTACTTGCGGGGAGACTGAGTGAAGACGGTTGACGCGATGTCCACGGTTTTTCATGGTACGACATAGTGCGCGAGTGGCTTAGTGGGGCACACGGTGATACACGGGGATGATCATGGGACGCATTGGCGTTCATGCCATGTCCGTCCGTCACGTCGCTTCGTCGAGCGGGCGAGCGGCATGTCGCACGGGACGAACAGGGCGGCGACGCACGCGAGTTGGTGTGCAATGGCTCGGTTAGGGTTCGGGTGACGATGCAATGATTTCTAGCTGCGTCAGGGCACGACGAGAAGGATAGAGCATTGCAGTGAGCTTATCAACGAACAAGGCGACCCGGGCTCCAGCAAATGGTGCGTCGAGTGAATGGCGACGGTCAAGCTCTAAAGGGGAGAAATGGGATCAAGCCGGCACGAGCGACGGCTCGGCTCAGCGGCTTGACAGCTCGCTAGGCCAGCTCGACCGCGTAGGCTACCAAGTTGGACTGGCCTAGTGGGCTAGGCTAAGAGGGGAAGGAAAGAAAAGGAGAAGGGGAAAACTAAGGGACCAAAATTAGACTTATGGTAATTAGGTTTTGGGTCTGGATGGGTTGGGCTAGGGAAAGAATATGAAGAGAAGGAGAGGAGGCACCAAAACCAAACTTTTTCTGAAAAAGCTTTTAAATTAATTTCTTAAATAAAATTAGTTTCACAAATAGGTTTTTAGAAAATAAATTAGTAGTTTCCTTTATTTACAAAATGTTCCCCTAAATAATATTACTTCATAATCATGGTTCTTTAAATATTATTTTGAATCCATTGAATTTAATTCTTCTTTATAGATTATTCTTTAATTGATTTATTTCAGTTTATGGCATAGGCACAACAAGAAAAGAAGAAGAACATCCGACAAATATCAACATGTAGGGATTTCAAAAAAGATTTTTGATTATTTTCAAAATTTTGTTTCCAGATTTTAGAATTGAAATTTTCAGGGTGTTACACCTAGACACCACATCTATGTTATTGATTGCTACTCTAGCCTCGGCCAAGAACTTCCTTCTTTATCCAGAGTCTTAGTACTATTAATATAAATATTAAGTGATGAACCCATAAGGATGAGAATATATCTTATTTAAAGAAGAAAATTAAATACCAAAAGAAATCATGAATACTCACTTTTCAAAAAGAAGCATCCGCTAAGGTACAAGAGTTGATAGAATGCCGACAACCCAGCACTCCTCCAGAGCTTTGCCTTAGTCTCCCCTCATTTTCTAAACACTACTAGAGTGTTGCCTAGGAATGAAAGTGTGAGCTCTCCAAGTGAGTTGTGTGTTGAAAAGTGAGACTTCTCCCATCTTTTATAGTGCTCAATGACAGTGGTTAATGCCGCTTGCTGAGGTCGGTTCACCCACAATGGTTGTAGGGGCCAATGAGAGGTCCCCGCGTGGCGGCTAGGAGCGAGGGGCCACGTTGGTGGTTCACCCGAACCAGGGTTTGGCTGAACCACTTCCATCGCCTCTCGCCACAAACTTTCTCCCTGAGTATGGGCCCTTATGGTGCATGATGAATTTGCTTCAAATATGTCGGTTTGCTCTGATTTGTGGGCTTTCAATCTGTGTACTCGTGTCTGATTGGTTAGAACTGTGTTTCTTCGTATGGCGGGTGTGTTTTCATCTATAATCTCCCGCATACAAATATTTCACCACACTTGTGAAAATGGTTAGTAATAAACCCTACCACTAGGTTTGGTGCTTTATTTTATTTTTCTTTTATGCAAAAATCGTTAGTCAGATTCAATATTTAAGGATCGTCAACCACACCTGCACACTTAGCCATTTACTCGTCCTCGAGTGAAGGCCATGGATTAAAACAGAGTCATGAATTCCTTTGTAATGATGCCAACATACAAGTCATTTCAAGCCATACATGTACTTGTGAATCTGGAAGTGTCTACCATGTCATCTTGGGTAACTGAAAAATGAAACGGTCTCGATTCAAGTTACCTCCACTCCTTCTGACGGGTGCCTTTGTTTTTTTCCTTTTTCTCATAAAACATAACTTTACTTTACTACTAATTGATTCTCTTGGATTGCTCAATGTGTAAGATTCCTCACCAAGGCATTGATTGTGCTTTTTTTCTTATCCTACTTCTAATAAGGCTTATGTGAAGCTCAAGGTATGAAATAAGAATGGCATACTTATATCACATATATTGTAAAGTCAAAAACCGGATCAAAGAGGATAACTAGTCATACAATCTAATCAAGATGTGCATGTGTGTGGAAATATAAAAGATATATGATAACTCCTTTTTGTATGATCTCCCCCCTTAAACTTATTTAGAGAATATGGCTATTTTTTCTTCATTCTTTTTTCCCATGCTAGAGGATTTTTTTCCTCTCTGTGAGCATATATCCCCCTCCCTTTTTTATTTTTTTAGCACATATCTCATTTTGCATGGATAGTTGTGAAAGATCTATGCCCTAGAGTTGCCTTGTAAGTGGACATTGGAAGATCTATGACCCTAAGAGTGTGGTGATTGTTTTGGTGATTAATGACAACCCATTGTTGGAACTATTTCCATAAGTTGGTAAGATTAGGTTGAGTTCCGGCATCAAGTTGAAAGATTGAAGCTAGAAGATAGACACTATAGCTTGATGAGGAGCAAGTGAATACATTGACAATGCGGGGTATGAAGTGGTCATCTATGGCAAGACTGTGAAGGGCAAGCATGACTCAGCTACGATGAACCACGCGGGGGTGAAGGGCAAGCTAGAGGCTTGGCACCGATGAGCCGAATCTGGTGGTGAAGGGTGAGTGAAGGCTTTGTCGTGATGTACCGTGTGAGGCCATTTGAAGCTATGAGTAATCTGTATCAATTATAAGAAGGTCACAAGATGGAATGCCGAAGATCGAAAGGATATAATTCATTGATGAACATCAATCCCAAAACCAAAGTAGACGTTGATCAAGGCAAATGTATAATTTATTTGAAACTAATGTGCTTAATGAGTTATAGGTGAGAATAGTCCCGGTGATGGGATGACGTGGACGTTGGCCACCCTCAAGGTGAAGCAAGAAGATGGCAAGAATGTGTTACTAGTGGTATAGGTTTTCTATTTGCATTTGAATGTTGTACTATTAAGAAGGATGCAATGTTGATGCGTTTGCTTATGTCTCGGTGCTCAAAGTGACCTATGCAAGTGCTACCTTGAGAGAAGCCAAAGACCTAACCTAACCTATGAATGGTTTTAGAGCTTGTTTCTGGTTGGGTTAGGTAGCCCTCTCAATAAGCTTTTCATAGAGCCCAAGTTTGTCAAAAACGTACTCTGGAGCAATGAGTTATGGCCATTTTTGTGGGGTGCTGTTAGGGAAGGCCGGAAGTTCTGGGTCGCGAGACAGGAAGGTTCGACCCGAATTCTTTGTTTGGCTGAGGAGGCTGCCAGGAAGTTCCAGGTCTCAGGTCAGGAAGTTCCGAGTTGCTGGTTTGTGAGTAATGACTAGTTTTTTGGGGGTTTGGGTTTTTAAACCTCTCCACCCTCTCCTTTGTTGGCTGCTGAGTTTGGCAAGAATAGACCTATCCAAAGCCAAATAACCCCTCCCAAACCTCCTACTTTAGTGGTGGATCTTTGTGAGTGAGATTTGAAAGACTGAGAGGTTGCAACGTTGAGAGCTTAAGAGATCCACTCCATCCTTTGAGCACTTGAGCTCATAGCAAGCAAATCATCATTTGTGTTTATTACTCTTGGAGGTTAAACCTCCTAGACGTCTAGGCATCGCTCAACGAGGTCCCAAGCTTGTGATGAGTCGCAGGATGTTTGTGAGGGAGTTATTCCATCTTCGAAAAGAAACAGAATACCCGGTGAGTGGATTTCGAGCTGAGGTTTAGGAGGACGTCTTGGTAGAGTAAGCCTCACCTGTGGTGTTCTGTTGGTGATCAAGTTAGGGATCTTAGTGATCACTTGAAACCAAAGAGAAGTACCTAGGGGTGTTGACTTGAAAACCGAAGACCTCTTCCTAGGCCTTTGCTTGGTGAGGCAAGGGGTTAATCGAGACCCGACTTTTTGAAGAACCTCAACGGAGACGTAGGATTCTTGGTGGAGAATCCGAACTTCGGGAAACAAATTGTTTGTCTACTCTCCCTCTCTTTGTCTTTGTGATTGTGATGCTTATCCCCTTGTTTGCCTAGTTGTGCTATCGTGTCTCCCCTTGTATGATCACTTGTGCTATCTTGTGTATTTTCGTGTGTATTACTCTTGTTTGATACATGTTGTACTTCGCTGTGGTTTAGGCTTCCTTATGAATCAATTTACTCATTGTGAGGTGCTTGCAAGAGCAACTCACAACTGCCTGGAACTTCCTAGGAAGAACCCCGGAAGTTCCAAGCAGCTTTCTCTGCTCTGCATGAAAAGCTGGCAGGAAGTTCCGGGTCTTGATGTTAACCGTTGCAATTAGAAAAAATTTTTAGGAATTCCTATTCACCCTCCTCTAGGTGACATCAAGATTCTTTCAAGTTGGAGAGAGGATCATAAGCATGTGAAGTCTTTATTTGGTGGATGAACAATTGATGCTGACTTCCAATGTGGAAGTATAGCATATGGAAGTGG
Source organism: Oryza australiensis (assembly GCA_019925245.2). Lineage (NCBI taxonomy): Eukaryota > Viridiplantae > Streptophyta > Magnoliopsida > Poales > Poaceae > Oryza > Oryza australiensis. The sequence goes on from JAIFGZ020000436.1 coordinate 5,711,459, forward strand.
TGTGTACATGATTTTGATCATGAAAGCATGAAAAGAATCTTACAAGGGTCTCAACAATTTAACCAAACTCAACATTTACAAGCAACATATGTATAAGGTTTGTTAATATGATCAACGTATGGCTTTGGTAGAAATAAAACATCAATGAGGAGCTTGTAAAGTTATACCATTTTTTCATAAAAATTCCCAAATACTCAACGGAGAAGAGCAAAGTTCATTTATTAGGCCATCTCTCATTCATCAATTTTTTAAATAACATATGTTCCTCTAAATGTATGTTCATAAGCAACAAGTAATGTGCGAGAAATAAAAAATATGCATGTCATTTCCAAGAAAGTCACATACTCTAGTTGAAGCATCCAAGTTTATTTTAAACTTGAGTTTAATTTTCCAAATATAATGTGAGAATTGTTAAAACTCAAGATTTGGGAGGTTTATGGGGAAGCTTTGCAAACCATCACTCTGTATGAAGTGAAAGACGAGGAGGTTCAGGGTGGTTCGGCCGACCCTTGGGTTAAGACGACCCCTTCCCTAGTTCCAGTCGCCTTACTCCTTCTCGTGCGGGTCCAGCGCAAAGGTGGGTGATCTTGTTTGGGTATGTGATCCACGAGATCTCCCCCATACTTATTATTGTACATGGATTTCTTATTCATAAAAAAATACTCTTACATGTTTGCAGTGACATGTCGATAGGTGTTTTTGTATGCTATCCTATATGTCCAAAGTGCATCGGGTAGCTTGATCTGCTATGCCTTCCCCATTTCTTATACAATCTTTCGCATAATGTTCTTGATCTATTTGTTGAAAATTTTTGCTTGATCACTTGTTTGGGGGTGATATGGAGTTGCAATATTGTGTTGTGCCTCGAGTTCCTATAACAAGTTTTGGAAGATCTGTATGATGCGACCCTTCACCACTTTTTACCATTCGAGGTGTTCCAAAACGAGGAAAGATGATCTTGTGAAACATCCAGCGAGTGTGCTTGACATTTGTGGCTAGACATGTGATGTGACCATGACTACTATGGATACAACCGTTGCTCACATCATATGTCCATGGGAAGACATCAAGTTCAAGCTTAAAAAATTATGGAATCCAATTCGTCAAGCTCTAACAACGCTGAATTCAAACGGCCGCCAAATATGCATATGTGCTCCGATTTGAGTCCATGAGTACTTGATGGAAAGGTCACGGAGTCCTCTTTCCAACGGATCCAGCCTCATCTCCAAATTCCATCCCAATCAGCCGTAATCATAGAAATAATGTGTTGCATCATCTATAATGGGCCTATGCGGGCTTGTAACTTCATCTGGGACCCCGGCCCAAGTGGGGCCCAAGTGGCGTGCGCCCCAACCTCCAAATCCAAGTATTCCCAATTCCCTCCACCAGGTCACCACGTCACTTTTGGCCCAAGGAAAGAAAGAGAACTAATCCAATATGTTTTGGTGCTAGATTGGACTACAAGGCAGCGCCAACTTATGACGGTTGCCATAGCTTCATACGGACTCTGATTTGGGTGTTTAAGTACTTCATGGAAATCTAATGAAGTCTACTTTCCAACGGATCTGGCCTCACTTTCATATCTATTACGAGCCAGCCACAATCATCAATTTAGTACAGATACCTTGTTCTGCCCGAGGTGTTGCGCTGCCAAAATTGGGCCGATGGGCCTTGTATCAAGTTGAGTCCATTACGGACGCATCCTAGGGTTGGAGAACGACCCCCAACTCGTCCTCCTACCTGTATAAATACCCCCATAGCCTCCTAGAATAATTTTGGTTTTGATTATGTAAGTTTAGCTATCGCTATTTCCTGATAGACGCATGTGTCGGCTAGACCATCCGTTCTATTTGATTCGGAACCCCACCTTTTCATGAGTATTTAGATCTGAAATCAATATTTATAATTTTAGTTGTTGTTCATCTTGTTCTTGCTAGTTCTTTGGTTGCTTGCAGGAATAACCCTAGTGGTTTCGTTGATCGTGCTCCACAAGATCGCGTCAACCGATGGAGTTGGTGTATCGGTTGCTAAGGCGCAATTACTCCGAGGAGTATCGTAGTCAGGCCGTGAACTTCGCTCCATTAAATTGAAGTTATCGTCTCAACCGAAAGATCGGAACACCCTAGTGCATATCAACATGGCATTGCTTCTACCTACTTGAACACATAGTCGACGGCAACCAAGATGGTGTCGCATGATCTCTTTCTGATCTGGGTGCCTTCAGCTGTCATTATATATCTCCTCAGTAGGCCGTTTACATAGACTCTGTAAAGATATAGCTCATCCTTCAAGTGTTGTCTCTTTTTGTTCTCCCTTGGTAGTGCATATCATGCAACCATGAAGTTTATAATATTTGTATACCAAGGGTTGGAGTCTATCACCTTTAGCAGCATGTCGTCTCATAGGTAGTTATTTATCGGCAATTCCTACATGTTAGTGATTTGCATACACGACAAATGATCTACTCCTTTAGTAGGCACAACATGGACTAGGCTTACCCACTCACTATAAGGAACATGATAGATTATTCGGGCATGAAGGATTTTTAAGACCTCTTACTTGACGACTTCCCTCATCACATTATTAAGTTTCCTTTGAGGCTCCCTAGATAGAGTACTAGATGGGTCTATGGGGATGTGATGGGTGTAGAGGGCTAGACTGATTCCCTTGAGGCCTTGAAGTGAGTAGCCTAGAAAGGAGCGATGCTTTTCTAGAACGATGAGTTTGGAAGTTTCATCATCGGGAAACTTGTCAATTATGATGACAGGCGATTCCGCGTCACCGTGAAAGCATAGTGAAGGCATGAAGGTAAGGGCTTTAGCTCAATTGGAGGTTGTGATGGAGAACCGGTTTTGGGTAACTTGATCGTTTCTCCAAGATCATCCTCCTCTTGAATGAATTCCTTGGCATCTCTTTCCAGGAAAGACTCCGAGAGCTCAAAAGGAGAAACAAGCAACACTTCCTTGATTAGCTCAGATTCGGGGCGAGATTCTGTCAAGGAATGTTTCGATCATGAGATCGGGACATAAAAGGTGTCTCTCTCAAGTTTTATGTTGCGGACCTGGTTGTTGGCACATCTAGAAGAAGCTTTTTTATGGGATGCCGGTTAGAAGATCGAAATCAGGGACTTCAAACACATGTAAGTGTAGGGTAGCCTTGACTCTCGAGCCTTATAGGCACTTCATGTAGAATCCAATAACCTTCTATGATCGAACCTGAGGAACTCTGAAAGGTTTTGTCAATTTGTGCTAATGGTTCATTGCGCATCTTGGTGCTAACGGTTCGGTGCCCATCTTGTTTTTTTGCCAAGTAAACACCTAGTCAGCACAAGTGAACCGGGTCAATGTGCCATGTCAGCGAAACCAGCTATCTATACTACCGGAGGACCTAAGTTAACCCGATTTTACAAGTTTGGGGGTCAAGATTTCTGGTGTTACAGTTCAGGATTGTGATTTAAACTCAATGGAAAGATGAAGGATGTAAAGTGAATTTCTTCCTACAAAGAAATTAAAGGAAAAAGTTTGTTTTATGTCCCTCAAACTATGGGTTGAGTTTTAATTGCCTCTTTCAAACGCAAATAGGGTACATATTATTCCCCTCTTCTGAATCAGCATAAATTAAGTCCCACAGTAGTATTCTGTGTGATTTTGGCAGACATGGTGCCTATGTGTTTTTATTTGACTTGGTCCTTATCTCATACAGAACTAGGGGTGGGAACAAATTAAGTGGGCACTGAACCGCCGACTAGAAAAAAGTGTTTTTATGGTCTTTAGTTTCACATTGGTTTTGTTTTGCAATCAGATCGATCTTTGGTGCTTCGTTCAGTTTGCACAAACTAGAAATCGAGTAGGTCGAAGAATCAACCCATGTCCCTTATTTTGTTGCTAAGGCCTCGGGCCCATAAAGACAACCCTATCCCTAATGGGTTCGCAATATCATGCGGTTACCACATGTTTATCATAGTTACCACGTGTAGTAACCATCTTAGTTTTTAAAAGCTCATGGTTTTCGTGGTAAACTGTGATACCACCGGACAGTGGTAACCTTCACCCAAAACAAGATGTGCACCTGATTCTGTACAACTTCTAGCTCTTCTATCTGAAAGTGCATCTAGGCCCCTAATTATTTTGTTGGTTAATGGCAATATGATTAGTGAGGACTAACATTTCAATTGAATGTGAAGGAATTTTAGTCCTCTATGATTTGATGTTCAAGGCATTAACCCTTTGTGTGGCAAAATGATGAAAATGTGGCAAAGATTCAAATGGTGAAATGTATTTTTCCCTTTGATTGTGTCGATAGGAAAGCCATACTATTAAGGGGATGTTGCCTTGATGTCTATGCATGAGTTTGGTGCTCAAAATCGTTGTTGGAGTGTCTTTCATTCTTGGCTTTTACATTCTAGCGATTTTCTAAATTTCCAAGAGTGATTTTCGAAATTTCCAAAAAGGTTGTGTCTTGATAAATGCTCTCTGTTGATTTTCTGAAGTTCCGAAAGTACTTTTTGGAATTTTCAAAATAGTCATGATCAGCCAAAAAGGTATCTAGTGATTTTTATATTTTTGAAAAGGGTTTTAAAATTTCCGAAGATGTGAAAAAGCTCTCTAGTGATTTTCGGAATTTTTGAAAGTGTATTTGAAATTTTGAAAGTTTGATTATGCTCTCTAATGATTTGGAATTTTCGAAAATGGTTTTCAAAATTATCAAAATGGCAAAATCTATGAAAAATCTCTTTGCTGATTTTCAGAATTTTTGAGGTAGTATTTTGCCCAATTTTTGGATTTTTCAAAAATGTGTTTGAATTTCTAAAAATGGGAATTTTTGCCCTCAACCCCCTCCACCCCCAAGCTTGGGCTACTGCTCCTATTGAAAAAATTGTGCCCTTGGCTTGCTTTGTTTTGAGAATCACTTTGGGCCTCACTTTCTTACTTCTTCCTTTCCTCTAATCTACAAGCTCTGATTTCGTATGTGTGTGTGTGAAAGTGGTGGGTTTGAATTTGTGTGTGTTTGGTGTTGACTTTGTAAAGATTTATTAAGCACTTAATTCATCCTCAATAGATCCTTGCTTCATTTGTTACTCTTGGTGGTTGAAGACACCTAGACGGCTAGGAGTCAACCTCGAGGCACCGAGTCATTCGTGGTGTGTCGAGAAAGGTTGTGAAGGTCGAATCTCATCTCTGAAAGGGAAGAGATACCTCTAGTTGAAGAGGAGTGCATTTGTACAACCTCAAGAATAGGGTTAGAAAAGACCCGTCTTCTTGTGAGCTCCTCGATGGAGAGTAGAATCCCGCCAAGGATTAGAACTTCGAGAACACATTTTCCTACAAGAACCTCGGTGATATCCCTCTCTTACTCCTCTAGCTTTGCTTATTTGTGCTGCTAATAGTCTAAATGTTGTTTGTGCATTTACTCTATATTTGTGCCTTGCTAGATCTAGTTTAGCTTGTGTATTTCTCTTGCTCTATGATTCTCGGAATTTCTGAAAGGCATTTTCGGAACTTCTGAAAAGTACTACTTCCACAATTACTTAAAAGTTTTAATCACCTATTCACCCCCTCTAGGCATAAGTGACCCTTTCACTATCATACACGTCTCACGCTTGCACTCGCTGTTGGCGGTGGCTTCACGACCCCTGGTGAGTGGCGACTAGTGGCTCCCTCCGTCAGTGCCATGTACTCCTTCCACTATTGCAATCAATCGTGTTCCAAGGCCTGACCACGAGCATCATCTGCTCACGCCTCCACTATTAGCGCCATCTCACCTCCCACCACAAGCCGCCAACATAGGGCCTCCATCATTGTCGGCGTAGTCTGTCACCATCCTCCACCGCCACTATGTGCACCTTCCTCGCCCCCAGCTCCTCTCCCTTCTCTTAATAGAGAAAGTTCGATGGAAAGGGTGGAAGCCAAACTGCACTGGATCAGCTTGTTCGGCTCGGTTTATTTTTTTCTTCCTGGTTAATTCACTTATCATTTATAAAAAATACAAACAAAGGTGGACCCACATGTCAGGGGTGACCAATTAAAAAATAAAATAAATATGTGAGATCCACGTGTCATTTGCATCTTCTTTCCCTGTGTACGGAGCTTGCTAGCCTCCCTTCCTCCCTCCTCGGTGTCCCCTCCCATTAGTATCAACTGTGAGAAGAACGAGCATGCTGCGGCCATCGACATCCAGCTCCTCGATGACGCCTGACGCCTATAGATTGCGGTCACCCCGTCTTTCTCTTCCTTCACCTAAAATGTATAAGGATCTGTGGAAAACACAAGTGGTGTGGTGGTGGAGTTGTGGGTACATGACTCCACCCACCAGGGAGAGTGTGAGTGTGGTGTTGTGGGTGTAGTGGTGTGTGTGCATGTGCATATGCGTCTGCCATGTATTCTTAAAAACTAAAATGTATGAGGATTTTGTAGTGCAAATCTCCAGCCACTAATACCTCCTAGGATTACCTTTTTCTCAGTCTTTTTGAGTTGTTTCTTGGCTCCTAGGAGAAATTGACGCGTGTTGGCAATTTGGCTCCTAGGAGGACACCTCGAAGGCCTCAAAGTAGGCGCGCTCCCTCGTCATTGACCATGAACCCCCCCATGTAGCTGTGTATGGCGGCGCCTAGATTGCAGGGTCGTCAGCACCATCATCAGCAAAATAATAAAGTACATACATGTGTGGTGTTGGGGCATTGAGGATAGGGACTTGATTTGAGTTCCTCAGCCTTCGTCACCTTCTTTGCCCACTTGGCGGCCTCAACATTACACCGCGCACATTTGTCTGCGGCTGGTACACGGCGATACAGCACAACACAGAGTGAATACATGGTTCAAACGTGACTCGGATGACTAGATCACATACTTTCCTTCTTCCCGTAATTGGTCAATCTATTGTTGGAGTGCCTTTTCGCATTGTCTAAGTGCCTTTTCCCGCTGTTGGGCCATGAGGCACTCGTGTTGTCGTTAGTCTTCCACTTGCTCAACGGCTGCTCACACTTGGTGTATTTCACACACTCGGGAGAAGACCAACTTCAATGCTTCACTCTTCATCTGCGACCGCTCGGCGATTTTCTACAAACAACAACACATCATCGGCTGCTACTCCATACCATGATCATACAATCAAACTATGGAGTCAGGGACTACTAGGCGATACTCAACTGCATTTTTTGCATGAGGGTATAGGCGGCCTCATACATGGTAGTGGTGTCCTCATTATCCGTAGCATCATCGAAGCCTTTGAGCTTCTCCTTCTCCTTCTCGTTTAACCAGGCAGCTTGGAGAGGAGGCTCATAGTCGGTGGATGGCAAGGCGCATAAGATCTCCTCCATATTGTTGTCGTCACCCTGACTGACGTCTCATGTTATGACGGTGGAGGCTTGTTCGACTCGAGCTTCTTGAAGACACTACAAGCGCCTTCCCCCTGGATGCCAGTGGTACTTGCCTTGACCATCTCATGGGCATCGCCAGACGACTAGGTGGAACATGGCTCGGTGGCACCCACGAGCTCGGAGTTGTCATCGATGTTGGGGCAGCCAGCGCCACTCCCTACTTCAAAGCCACGACAGAGTGGCTCGTCAGTACTCTGCTTAGTGGAGTCTGAAGGCTGAGTAGTGCTATTGGTGGTGGGATCTTTCGAGCCGCCAATAGGTGGTTCTTTATACATCGACTGGATACACCCACTTAGTGTGTTAGCATCTGGGACTGTTTTGTGACCACCCTTCCCGGGTCGGCCTGAGTTGATGATCTAACGTGCATTACTCAGGGTTAGCTCTGACATCACTAAGCAGCTTTCTCAAGACATCACAATCTAGCTCGCAAGGACTACTTACCGAGTGGATCAGCGTAGACAAAACTTGGGAAGACTGGACGGTATTGTGTTGTCCGGCTCATGGGCACAAGTGTCATTCGAGGGTGGTGTAGTGGCCTCCTTGGAAGCAGAACCTGGCTAGCTCTTCTCCTTCTTGGCACCCGAAGCTGGGGTGGTTGCCTCGATTGCTTGTTTCCTCTTCCCAGATGGACCCGACTCCGGGGGAGTTGATGGCTTGAGCGGTGGAGTTTTTCCCCCTATCTTGGGTTCGCCAGTTGGGCACCGAGGATTAGAGTTGCTATGACTGCCTGGTGGCTGGGCGCTTGGCTGGCGGCTCCTTTGAAGAAGGACCAGGTGCTGGACGCTTGGTAGTCTCCAGAGCATGAGAGCTGAATGATTTGGCCCCCTATAGTTGCAAGTATATGGATGAGTACCCTAACAATGAGATAAAGCTTCTATGTTCAAAGGGACTTACCGAAGGCCGCTTTGCATTTGTGATGTAAGGGCTTTGGGCACCCTTCTATGCCTATTAGAGTGCCCGGCTTGAAGAAATTGAAAGTTCTCTTTGTCGCCCTTTTCTTGTTGCACTTCCTAGGGCTCTCCCAAGTTGGGTCATTGCCGAATTGGTACTCCCAGAGGCTAGGTGCAAGCGGTTCTTCAGAGGCTGCACCTTCCTAACAACAAAGTTGCAGGGCACGGCGACCTCTGTCAGTCCCTCCTTACAAAGGAATTGGATTCCTTTCACCATATCCTTGACATGTTCGGCTTCATCTCTAGTCAAAAGAGAAGACCAAGAGTCCTATATGTTGAGGTGTGTCCTGTGTAAGGGGGCAAGCCAAGGAAAAGGTTGGCACAGTAAAACCATTCAGACTGCCAACCCTTGTTTGAGGAGCGAAGCGGAGGGTCAAATAACTCCTTCTTTCTCTCCAGCCGAAGTTGGATTCCCGCACAGCCGATGACATGGGGATGCTTCTTTGACGGGTGCATTTTCACATGATACAGGTGGCGGGACAAAGCAAAGTGAGGATAGACGCCGCAATGTGCCACGCTCAGATGCACAAATATAGCCATATGGAGGATTGAGTTAGGATTGAGATGGTGGAGGTTGGTACCATAGTAATGAAGGATGCCATGGAGGAAATCGCTTGCCGGAACCCCCAGTCCATAGTAGAAAGAAGGGGAGGAAGACCACAGTCTCATTGGTGTCGGGGATGGGGAACTGCTCACTGGCGGATGGTCGCCACCCGATGAGTTCTTGAGCTGGCAGCACCCCATCTTCCACAGCTTTCAACAACTTCACCTTGGTCTGGAAGCAGAACATATTCCCCCGAGGAACTTGACATCTTGATGAGAAAAAGCTAGAGGGGTTTGGATTTGGAAGGCTGGAAAGTCCCAGATTTGAGAGTGGAAAGGGTTTTTTGGCTTGGATCTGCAAAACCCTAGTGAGGAAGTGAGGAGAAAAGGGTGCAGTGAGGAAGACGAAGAGGCGTGGTTATCGTTCCTCGATTGGGGATTTGGGCATGATTTGCTTTGTTTGGGTCGTTGTTTATTGAACCGGATAGTGACTCATTGGGCCAGCCCATGGAGATTTTCTTTGCATGTGTTCGGAAAAATTCATGGTCATTTTTTTGCCAGATTAAGACATGGATTACTCAATAATGGAGCGTTACTTGGAAGCATTCGGGTTTTGAGTTATCAACTTGTTGTGGTCTTCCTTGATGACTTTGAGTGCATAATAATTCCTCTACCAAGCTTTGTACTCGGGAGGGGGGGGCTACTATGAGGCACATGGTACCAGGTACCCGTCGACAGGCCTTTGGGTCGAGTACCTTGGGCCCATCCGGCTTACTTTTAATTTAAGAAAGAGATTAAAGATAAGGCTATAAATCTTATTCCATGTAAATAGATGGTACATACCCAGATTATGAAGGATACTAATGCCATCCTTAGCCGGTTACCTGCGTCTATATAAAACAAACCAGAAACCCTAGAAGAGGATCACGACACACTAACCCTAACACCGTATTGCGAGACCTCGATACAGATCCAACCTTACATAACTGGACTAGGGTATTACCTCTCCCGAGGGCCTGAACCAATATAAATTATAAATTATGCGTCACCATCTCTCCTTGATCTTGTGCACCCCATAAGTTTTATTGTCGATCCATAGAATTGACACATCCCCAAAACGTAGCCCAGGTGGCAGCGACAATAAGCGTCAGCGACAACACGACGAGGCGGTGGCAAGCTGGGTAGGTGGTGGGGAGAAGGAGGTCACGAAGCACGAGCAGGGTTGGCAGCTGGAGCAGGAGGTCGTGGTAGCGATCAAGTCTAGTGGCAGGTTGTAGGACCAACGGAGGACGAGAGGGTTGGCGGAAGCCTCGACCGGTTCCCCACGGCATTCCTCTTCCAAGCCGTTCTCCCCCTCACGCTCCGCCTTAGCCTTCGGTCAGCCCCTTTCACCGTCTTCTAAGAAAACTGCATATCTACCATCGCATAAGACTGATTTCGCTAGAATGCCGTCATTTAAGTTAGCTTCGCTAGAATATCACTCTCAACCAAGTACCATTTGACACAATACCATTTAATCCTTTCTTCCATTTTAAGTTCATTTTGTCATATTTGTAACTGTTTTTGGACAAAAATACCCCTAAGTCAAATGGTTGAACCTACCAAGTTTTCTTCTCCCCGGTGTGGCAACGCCAAATCGAGCAACTCTTGTCCCGCATCGTCGTCACGCGTGCCGCCTCCCGACCCGACGCCTCATCGCCACGGTGTCTTCTACGACCATGTCTCGACGCTGGTGGGCATGTCTAGCCTCGATGACATTGTTAGCGCCACGCCGTTCTTCTTCGAGTTTGGTTGCCTCGGCTCCGCTTGCCAGTTCTCTTTATCTCGTCGTGGATCGAGCCGGGAATGGTAGTGCACCGGCCGTTGGGTCCGCACCTGACGCCGGAGTTCGAGCACTCCTCCATCCCAAGCAGTGAAGATCGATGATTGATTAACTGCTTTCTTTAATTTGCTTGTTAATTAGTACAAATTATTAATTTGGTTGGGCAAGGAAGAGTATTGTATTGTACGTAGGCCCCGCACAAAATCATGCTCCAGGTTCATGGGCAATTCCGGCCAAAAAGAACTTCAAAGAGAGCAAAATCTTTTCTATTCGCTGAAAATAATGAAAATGGCATTGTGTCCAATGATGTGATATTCTAGCTAAATCAATATTTAAGTAATGGCATTCTAGCGAAACCAGATATATAATTTTCTCCCGTTTCCTGCTGCCGCCCCCCAATCCATCCCCTTCACAGGTCTCGTGTCCCTTGCCGCTGTTCCAATCTCGCGTGTAGCCCTTTTGTTACCCGCATGCCGTCGCCCACTCATCCTCGGCAGGAACAAAATGAGATTCTCTAACATAGGCCACTTGACTTTGTGTTACTGATATGTGGGCCTATCAGCGACACAAAGTCAGGTGATGTTACGTTAGAGGGTCCACTTCCGATAGGATGTCCATCTCCTCACACAGAAAACGGTGTGATGAAAGAACATAGTCCCTATTGTCATGCCTCCTATGACCACCGTCCCCATCGTGGCGCCTCCTCCCATTGATGTTGCCAACCACAAAAGGTAACCTCCCGGCCATCGAGCCCCTCTTCCTATCCCGAAGGAAAGTCGGGGCTGGCAGCGGCGATTATTCCCCCATCCCTTGCGGGTCGCGGCCACTTCATCGACGCTCGCATTGGTCAACTCGACGCCACACACACACGCTGGCCATGGCTGTGGCAGAGGAGCAGCAGCAGCAGGGCTTCCGCTCCCTGACAAGGCGTCCCTCATGGCCTACATCAAATCAACGCTCGTCCTCTCCACGTGCCTTGGTGACCACCGGCCGCCTCGACGCCCTCACCATCAAGAAGGCCGGCAATGACAACCTCAACTTCGTCTACATCGTCCTCTCCAACGATGGCTCCGTCATCGTCAAGCAGGTCCCTATGCTCAATGCCCCAACACCACACATGTATGTACTTTATTCTTTTGCTGATGACGGCGCTGACGACCCTGCAATCCAGGCAAGGGTGGATCTACAGGGTATGCCAGGTGGACCCCAGCATACCATGAGGTACATGTAAGGGGTATAATATACATATTTATGTGTTAAAAAATTAAAAATTTACAGCAACATATCTCCAGCGTGAATCTTGTCTCTAGTGCAAATCTTGTATGTCGGCCTTCAATCCTTCTAATTTGTTTAATTCTTCTGATGCACGGAAGCTACGTAGACTAGCTGAGTTCTACCAAAGGAGTTCTCAAATAATAATTTGCTCAAACTTGAATTGCAGATGCATAATTATATTGATGACATGACACAGGATGATAATTATATTGGTATTGCTTCTACCTGTGGCAACGGCAAGTGTTGAAAGGGCATTTTTCGTAATGGTTTCATTGAAAAACAAAATTATAAAATAAGATAGGAGATAGTATTTTGGATGATTGTTTAGTCACTTTCATTGAGCGGGATATTTTCTTTCAAGTTGATGAAGATGTGTTAACGACCAAATTTGGTAAGCAAATCCCCAAGTTTGAAACAAGGATTGAAGCAGAAGCGAAGGAGCGAATGATTCTCGGAAACCGAGGCTGCGTCGGCTGAGTCTGAATCGGCTAAGGAGCGAGTCAGCTTAGTCCGAGTCGAACAGGGCAGCCGATACAACCGATTCTGATTGGGTGAGCAGATGAGACCAATCCCGAAAGGAAAGCGTGAAGATAATCATTGGATACAGTTTCCAAGTGCTTCAAAGATATTGCCATCTACAGATAACGTCCTATAACGGCAATTGTATCTTTAATTTAGGATATTTTGTATAGTTTCCTTGTGTATCACGGCAGGGGACCCTGTCCCAGGATATTGTGGTACTTTAAATAGTAGATAAGATAAAAGTCGTGTTCTACAAGGACTTTGTTGTAACCAGGTATAAATACGGCCCGAGGGTTTGTAATTGAGAATAATCGAATCAACCAATATAATCTCGGCGCATCGCCAACCTTTTCCTTTTACTTTCAATCTCGACAAGTTCTTGCCTCGCGCTGGGCTGCATCGGGTTCCGATCTCCAAGCAAGGTAATTTCTTGTTACAAGCGGTTTGTGCTATCGGGGTTAGTGCTTCCATCATCATGACACTCTAATCTCTTTATTGCAATCTACTTAATTTATCATATACGTCATATAATCTAGATCAATGCTTAAATCTAACCCATGATCGGCTAGCATCTTCTCGAAGGTAACAGCCAATAGGGTTAGACCTTGGGGTTGATTTGGGCTATATGGCGTATCCACCATCTTGAAAGGTTTTCATTAGCCTATATAGATCTCATGCTTCTTTTTGTACTTGATGCTGCATCAGTTTGATCTATTAAGTCGCTCTTAGAATCATATAGATCTATTCGGCTCAATGACTGCTATTAGAGATAGTATCGGAGTTTCAATCGATCTTACCTGTTTTAACCATCTTATACGTTTTACTACTGATAGATGTGTTAAAGCCGCCTTTTATATCAAGATCTTACTCTAGTTAAATGCGCTAAGCCTAGCATCAATTTGTTAGGTCATATTAACAGTCGATTGATCTTTGTTTAACGTATTTAGCCTGGAATAATATCTTAGTATAAAACTGTATCGGAGTACTAGCCGATTCACATTAGATCCACGACATCGGCTAGGCTATAAATATGTATAATTATTATTCTAATGTGCTTTTAGATATAAGTGAATTATACTGTCTCGGTATACTACCGATCTATCCCAATCACTTAGTCTAAATGTGTTTTGGAATAGTAGTTATGTATTATGGATATCTATAGCCGATCGAGTAGGATCTAATCATAATTTAATTGTCTATTCTTTGTTTTCTTGTTGGTTACAGGATCAAACCAACTAGCACGCCCTACACACCGGAGGCAATCCAATTTGGACCTGCACTAGAGCTAAGCAGATCTCTCAGGCCAGTGCGTGGGAGAATTTCTTATCAACACGCTTTTGGCACGTCTGGTGGGACTGTTGCAGCACTCAGATCAGGAACAATGCTCGACATCAAGACTTCGGATATTGATCAGGATAACATTATCCCGGTCACGATGGATAAGCTGACTCCGGAAGAGAAGGCTGAGATTGAGGACATGATGAACAAGTTGCAGAATCAATATCTGCACTCCTTTTGTCCAGACTTGGTCGGGTACTGTCGTCCAAAGATACAAGATAAAGTTTCCAGGAGAAGACAAACCCGAGACGAGCCCCAGCAAGGACAAAGGGAAACAAAAAGATGGAGGAGATCAAATAGGAAGAAGATGGCTCAGAGCTCCACACACTGTAGGACAGAATCGACTCGACCGTCCACCATGCTCTTATCAACCAGTCTGGGATACTGGTCAACACTTTGAATAACATGATCAGCACAGTGGTGGACTCCAGAATAGCCGAGCAGCTACCAAGGGGCCTAGTTTTCCTCCCTGATGGCCGATTCCCTGGCTACAGGACCCTGTCAACACAAGTACTATCGATTCCTCCTCCAGGACAACCGATTGCTCCAGGATCGGCCCCCATCCAGTCGAATGTCCAATCATCGGCTACAAGGCCGCAACCCAAGGTTTTGATCAGGCAGCAACCTCAGTATTCAGGCCACGAAATCCTGATGGTGTCCCAGGAGCAGGTGGAAGCCATGTTCAACGCCAATTGGCAACCCCTCACCAACAAAGCGCCGATTGGCAACCATACACCGGTCCCCCAAAACCCGGTTGGTGCGCAGCTTTCCCCTGAACAACAACCTCCAGTGATGCCACAGCCGCCTCCTGCCATGCCTCAGTTCCCACACCAATATCCAGGGGGCAACTTCGGCCAATATTATCAGCCTCATTCACCCCAGATGCAGTATCGGCAAGCTCCAACTCAGTATGATCAGTACGAGCCGATACAACACCAACAAGCTCAAGAGGCACAATAGCAAAACAAGCCTTGGGCCGATCTGATATCCGACGTGATGCGAGATCAATTCGGCCTCAAGCCAAAGGACTCGGGCAACATGTACCGGTACCCCTATCCGGAGTACTTCAAGAGGGTTCCTCTGCCGAACCGGTACAAGGTGCCAGATTTTTCAAAATTCTCTGGGCAAGACAACATTTCAACATATGAACACATCAGCCGATTTTTGGCCCAATGTAAAGAGGCATCGGCTACGGACGCGTTCAGAGTGAGGTTATTTCCACTCTCGCTATCAGGATCGGCTTTCATGTGGTTCTCTTCTCTTCCTTACAACTCAGTACAAAGCTGGGCCGATCTTGAGAAGCAATTTAATCGCTACTTCTACTCCGGCACCCATGAGATGAAGCTGTCGGATCTCATAGGCATTAGGCAGAAACACGACGAATCGATTCAAGACTACATCCAAAGATTTAGAGATATGAGGAACCGATGCTACAGCCTGGTGCTGTCCGATTCACAACTGGCTGATTTAGCCTTCTAGGGTCTTCTAGCACCCATCAGGGAGAGGTTTTTGGCCCAGGATTTTGAGAGCTTAGCCCACTTGGCTCAGAAGATTACGACGCACAAACAACGATTCCAGGAGGCTAAGAAGGCTTTCAAGAAAATCAGCCATGTTGCCTACGCCTCAGAGTCTAATTCAAGCGACAGCGATGCTAAGGTGGCAGCAGCCGAGTGGGCCAAGAGCAAAAAGACCATCACCTGTCAATGGGTTAAAAATTTGGCTAAAGAGGAAAAAAAATACGACTTTGAAATTACAAAAACCGACAAAATATTTGACCTGCTACTTCGGGAGAAGCAAATCCAACTTTCGGCCAATCATGTCATCCCATCGGCCGAAGAGTTGAAGAAGAAGAAATACTGCAAATGGCACAACACCGGCTCCAATAGCACCAACGATTGCAAAGTGTTTTGCCAGTAGATACAATCGGCTATAGAGGCTGGGAAGATCAAATTCGAGGATCCTAAGAAGCCGATGAAGGTTGATGGGAATCCTTTTCCCGTTAACATGGTTTGTGCCGATCGCCGTCGGTGACCATCGTCCCGAAAAATGGATAGCCTAGTCAAATTCATGAAGAGAAATGAAGAAAGGGAGACAGGAAGGGCTTACAAAGTACATCCAAGAAGATACGATTGGCGGGAAGAGACTCATCATTGACAGCGTGATGGCTTCGATCCACATTACAGCTGCGATTTCTTCAGGTTTTGTTGGGATCAGGGGATGAGGCTGCCATCACTCCAAGACTGCCCGGCATGCAGTGGATACAAGGATAAACCAGCAGAGAACTCCAGCCGATTTATACACGGGATGGTTCGGCTCAATCAAAGGAAACTACCCGTTCATCAAAGGCTAGGCATCATCCATGAAGATTTCTTTCAAGAGGACTTAGAGGATGATGAAGAGCAAGCTGCTATCCCACAATGGTGTCCTTCGGACATTTTTACTAAAACACAAAAGCGGAAGGTGCAACGGCTAAAAGAGCAAGGGTCGGCTGAAAGAGGTCCAGTCCGAAATCGACTATCGGCTAAAAAGAAGGAGCAAAACCGTCCAAGGAAGCAATGGCGCATAAAGGACAACGCCGTTGCGGTCGATGAAGACCCACCACCAAGCGAGAAGAAAGGCCAAGGGAAAGGCTGTGGATGTTGCGTCGGTTAATTTGGTTTTTGTGCTACTAGCCGAATTTGAAGTGGCCCAAGCCGACGCAGACCTCGTGGAAAAGTCATCGGCTACACTTGTGTTGTCCCCGGAGCAAGTGATATTTGAAAAACTTGAGAGAACTGAGCATCGGCACCTTAAGCCACTATACGTTAAAGGATTCGTCAATGGCAAGCCGATGTCCAAGATGCTAGTCGATGGGGGAGCCGCCGTCAACTTAATGCCCTATGCTACCTTCAGGAAGCTAGGCAAAGGAGCTGACGATCTGATAAAGACGAACATGGTGCTTAAGGATTTTGGCGGGAACCCATCGGAGGCCAAAGGGGTCCTTAACTTCGAGCTAACCGTCGGCAACAAAACCATGCCCACTACATTATTTGTCATCGATGGGGAAGGGATCGTACAGCCTACTGCTAGGAAGGGATTGGATCCACGCCAACTGCTGCATCCCTTCGACAATGCATCAGAGTTTAATCCGGTGGCAAGGCAACAAGATTGAAATCATGCCAGCCGACGGGTCAGTAAACATAGTGAATGCCGATTTGACCTTATGGGAAATCGATGGCATTGATTGCTTGTCTGGCAAAGTTTAGGAGGCCAATTTTCTGAAGGTGTCTGATTCTGATATACAGCCAATCGGAAACGAAGAGCCTCAATTATTACTTTGAGGGCGTCGTAGAGGGCTCGAGCGTCTACACCAAGGACACCGTAGACGACCTGAATGGCAAACTCGGGCAAGGTTTTATGTCGGCCGACAAGCTTGAAGAGGTTGATATAGGTCCAGGAGATAGGCCTAGGCCGACATGTATTAGTAAAAATCTATCTTCTTATTTTAGAATAAGCTTATTGATTTATTAAAGGAATATAAAGATTGTTTTGCTTGGGAATATTTCAAGATGCCTGGTCTTAGCTGATCGATTGTTGAACATCGGCTCCCTATTAAGCCAGGGTATCGGTAATACAAACAGCCTCCTAGGAGGTTTAAGGCCGATATGTATGATGCAATCAAGGCCAAAATTACTCGGTTATATGATGTCAGTTTTATTCGACCATGTCGATACGCCGAGTGGGTTTCGAACATAGTCCCAGTAATCAAGAAAAATGGCAAACTTAGTGTAGACCCCCATTTTTGAAGACGGGAATCATTCGTGTTCATAGTACCATTTCCCTGGATCGAGTAGTTTGGTACCCACGAATACAATACTGAATTATCAGGTGCAAAGTGCACGAATAGTCATACACCAAAAGTATTACAATAATAGGCCCGAAGGCAATAACATTACATATAGGACCTACCGGCCCGGATACAATCAAAATCAGAGATTAGATAAGATAGCAGACGGAAGGCAGCGGCATGTCGATTGCCTACAGGCAACGACTGGGGACTAAGACCTAGTAGGCGCCTTCTTCTTCTTCGCCCTCCTGGCAGTAAGCATAGGGGTCCTCCAGTTCTTCGTTTCCACCATCTGAAGGTTTGTGCGTATAGCAAGGGTGAGTACCCAACGTACTCAGCAAGCCAACACGGAATGATGCACATGATAGGGTCATTCAAAGGGTAGCTGCGGTTTATTTGCACAAAGCCAATTTTCACAAATCATTTCACAAACCTAACATCTAGCCAGTCAGGTTTTAGTTTCAGAGTATATTAAATCGGTGACGGTTCTGTCTGCCATCCATCGTGATACCAAGGATGGTTTCTGAAACACCCTGAAAATCCGAAGTTTTAAAAATCGAAACATAAAAATCGGAACTTACAAAAAAATCTTTTGATTGATTGTATCTTGTCGAATTTATTTGCCTCTTATTTACAAATCTTCGATGCCAAGTTAAATAAGTGAATATTTAGTTTGAAATGGAAAGTCGATAGGGTTTTAAAATACTAAAGGAAAGGAAACTACAAATACTAGGAATAAAATTTTAGAAATAAAGATTTAGGAAACAGTTAAAAGTTAATAAATATTTACTTTTGAACAAAATATATTGAATTTTTGGGTATAATACAAAAAATTACTAAGTTATAAATAAGAACAAAAAGTAAAAATAATAATAAATAATAATAAATATAGAATTAAAATAATATATATGTATATAATAAAGTGGGCAAAAACTTAAAATCTAATTAAATTACAATTGGGCCAAAAATCCTATTAAATTTATATGTGAAACACAAAAAAAATTGATAGTTAAAAAAATAAAAAAATAAAATCAGAAAAATAAGAAAATCTACTATTCATTAGCCGCCACCGTTCGACCCCGGCTCGCGCACGTAGCGCGCGCCGCGCTCGCGCCGCCGCACCGCGTCGCCATCGCCCGAGCCCCGTGCCATCTCTCGTCGCGCCGCGAATCGCCGCGCGCGTCGTCGTCGCCGCGCGCCG
The DNA here is from genome assembly GCA_019925245.2 of Oryza australiensis. NCBI lineage: Eukaryota > Viridiplantae > Streptophyta > Magnoliopsida > Poales > Poaceae > Oryza > Oryza australiensis. The sequence continues at coordinate 5,730,311 of JAIFGZ020000436.1, forward strand.
TCCCGTCGCCGCCGTCGCGTCATCTCTCTCTCCCTCTTCGGCCATCTATTAAGAGGGGACCGAGCACTCTCCTTCCTTCCCCACTCCGCCGCTCTTCTCCCCCTCTCTATTCGCTCTCTCTCTCGCCGTGTTCCCATTGTTTTCGCCGTCGTAATCCGCCGCCGCCGCCGCGTCGAGTTCGCCGCATCACCGCCGTCGTCCGCCTCGCGGTAAGCCTTCCTCTCTTTCCTCCCGTAGTCGACCGCCACCGCGCCGCGCCATGCGCGTCCATGCGCCGGTCGAACCACAGAAGGAAGAAAAGGGAAGAAGGGAGGAAGAAACAGAGGAGGCCGGGAAAGAAAGAAGATGGAAGAAGAAGGAAGAAAGGGGAAAAAGGAGGAAGGAAAAAAAGAGAAAAGAAAAGAAAAGGAAAAGAAAGGAAAAAAAGAAAAGGAAAAAGAAAAAAAAGAGAAAAGAAAATAGGGAAAAATTTAGGAAAAATTTTGGGAAAAATTAGAAAAAGTTTTTGGGAAATATTTTGGGAAAATCTTTGGGCAAAATTACATATTTTCTCGGAAACAAATTTTGATTTCAAAATTAGTTGGGGACCGATTATCAAACGTGTTTTTACGATAATTTAGCCGTCGCCAAGATTATTTAGGGATTTATTTATATCTTAGCTTGTCTTCAAATATTGTTTTTGATATATATAAGATTGCTAAACCTAAAAGTCCAAATTATTTATTATAGTTTCTAGCTTCTAGATTAATTAACTATTTTGGGATGGATTATTATTAACCCTAGGTCGTATCAAGGCTAGCTTTTCGGAAATAATTAACCGTCCCGCAGTTTACTCGTTTAAGATTTTATTTACAACTTAGTTGGTCATCGCATAATACTTTTCGTATAGATTTTCTAAAACTTAAAAATCTAACTTATTTAAGTACATGAGCCTAGATTCTAGTATCAATTTATTTTGATTTAAATTTAACCCTAGGGTTGTCGGCCCAATAAAATTGGATAAAATTAAAAATTAACCATATCTTTTTATTATTATATTTTGGGTCATCACCCATAATATTTCTCAAACTTTGAATATATTGACTGGAAATAATACCACATCATAAATTAATTAAATCGGTTCAACGCAGAATTTCAAACCTTTGTAACTCGCTCATTCTAACCCGGATTTTATCGGAACTCAAACCTAAGCTCACATAAAATCGTAGCCTAGTGTTAGAAGTCGCTTTTACGATTTATTTGGCTTTTATTGGATTTTATTGGGTTTTATTGAATTCTAAACAAATTCAATCTTTCTTTTTCGCACGTATGATTAGCATCCGAGGGAGCAGGCGTCGACTACGCTGAAGACCCCGTCCAACAAGTGTGCGAGCCAGGCAAGTCATCACTCCTTTGAACATATTGATCCTATTTTACGAAATAATGTTGATTTAAACTTCAAACATGCATGCTATGCACAAACACCTATTGTTGATATACCATGCCTTGATATTGATTACCTTTAGTTATAATCTTTGTAAACCTCGATATGACATAACCGGAGACTTTCTTCGGTAAAATGCTTAGCCATGCTTATACTAGAATCTTGCATACTCATATTTTTACAAAAAGTTATATGCTTGGGAAACTACCTTAGGGAAGGTAGTTGAGATACGGCATGTGGAGACATGAGCGCCACATTGCCTTGAACATGATGAAAATAGTTTGATGGAAAAATGAAAGTACAAAACTAATGTTTTAGACTGGGGCGGCTGAATGATTTGGGTGGATTCCGGAAAAGGCAAGTGCCGACCCTAGTCAATTAAGGACCGAGCCATGAGATAGCCGGGAAACGAGCCAGTACAACCGTACTTCTCGAATGGGTATAGACCTAGCGGAGTAAATAGCCAAGCGGAGGCGGTACCCCTGCATAGTGGTTCTTATGTATGAGATGAGACTGAGAATGGATGACTGAAAATCGAAATTAATTGTAACTTGAAGAATAAAGTTTTCCCTTACCCCGGGAGCGCCAGAACTCCTCACACTGCTAGGAAAGGACGGCTAGAGTGCAAGAGGATTTAAGTTCATGGAGCGGGTACTGCCAAAGTGAGGTTATGGAAAGGCTTTGCCGTGACCGTCCCATATAGAGGGATATAGGCTCATTCAATGGGCAGTTGCGGAGTACGGGTAAAGTGTACATCCACTGCAGTGTTAATGAGTCAATCTATTCGAATAGCCGTGCTCGCGGATATAGAGCATCGTGACAAGACTTTCGCTTGGCTAGACTCATAAATTTTAAAAATGATGGGATGGGTTTGCATGATGATTTTTATGTACTTGTGGACTAACTTCTCGAAATACGAGAAGGGTAGACTCCCCAGAAAACCATGACGATCCGGTGACGGGAAGCTATCCTTAGGATCACAATGGATGGTGGACAGGACCATCGCCGACTTAATGAACTATGGTAATAAAACTTGACCTGGCTAGACATTAGGTTTGTGAAATGATTTACGAAAATTGGCTTTATGCAAAGAAACCACAACCATACTTTGAATGACCCTATCATGTGCATCATTCCGTGTTGGCTTGCTGAGTACGTTGGGTACTCACCCTTGCTATACGCACAAACCTTCAGATGGAGGAAACGAAGAACTGGAGGACCCCTATGCTTACTACCAGGATGAATGAAGACATTGGAGTGCAATAGGTCTTAGTCCCCGGTCGTTGCCTGTGGCAATCGACATGCCGCTGCCTTCCGTCTGCTATCTTATCTAATCTCTGATTTTGGTTGTATCCGGACCAGTAGGTCCTGCATGTAATGATATTGCCTTCGGTCCTATTATTGTAATACTTTTGGTGTAAGACTATTCGTGCATTTTGCACCTGATAATTCAGTACTGTATTCGTGGGTACCAAACTACTCGATTCAGGGAAATGGTACTATGAACACGAATGATTCTCGTCCTCAAAAACGGGGTCCACGAGTGGTATCGAGCAAGTGCGGCGTAGGATAAGACCAACCGGCGCCCACCCCTTTATAGTGGTTAAAGGGAATTATCCCTACATAGGATTATTTTGAAAATACATACTATTTTCACAGAACAAGTATGTTTTTCCTTATGCCCTTGACCCCCATTTCTCTACAAACATTTGGTTTTACCACTACCTTTCTCTAACCCTAAACTATCTTCAAAAATAGATATAGGACTGTGACCCTGTTAAAGCTTGGGAGATTGTTTGTTCCACCCGCTAAAGCAATAAGAGTACACAGGAATAAGGTCCCAACCGAGCTTAACCTTTCTTCGATTTTTTTCTCTCTCGACAATAGATGGGAAAGAACAAGGGCGGAAATCAAGATCTCAGCAATCTCATGGATCAACCCAGAGCGACCCTATGGACATTCCACCCTCTTTCCCTATGAATCTGACCTTAGCCCAGATAATGGCTAGCCAGACACAGTTGATGGTCATGATGATGCAACAAATGGAACAACACCTTCGACAACAACCGACGCAAGCCCTGATAACTCCCGCAAGTATACTGTCAAGCCCACAGAGAGCGGTAACACCAAACCCGCCATTAGGATGGAAGGAAACACTTGACCCCCGCTACGGTTTCGCGGAACAAGGATATGGAGTAAGGAACGGTACATGGGACAAGCACACCAGGACCCCGATCGGGAGAGAGGTATAGTACGGAAGAAAGGATAAAGAATCCAATCCAACAACCGGCCAAGATTTCAGTTCGCCATCATCTAACCCCAAGAAGAGGAAGTCACCAAAATGGAATACATGTGGTACTGGCAGGATGATCATCACAAGCACAGTGTGTACCCCTGAAGATGCTGAGGAGATTCCCCGACGTCCAAGGAAGAATGTGCACTGCTTCAACTGCGGAGAATTTGGGCATTATGCCAACCACTACCCCAAGCCACGCAGCACCCCTCCTCGTACCGGTGCCAATGCAACAGCTATAGGTGGCAACCCCAGATCGGGCAACAACCCGGATAACTAGACGAGCAATTTTCAGCAATCCTGGTCTTGCTTTGAAAGGAATTAAGACAGCAATGACCGTGCCCCTTCCCCTTTATGGATGAAGACCCTAGATCGATATTAGTGATGTTGTATTGTGTTGTATGGGACTACACATGTCCAATGTATCCCCATGATATAACATCTATGAACTGATATGAAGTTACATGTTATGTCCTAAATGAGTTTATTCCACCATGCTTGTTGTGTGCAAAAGATCACTTAAAAACAACTTGAAGATCACTTAAAGATCGATTAGAACCATGACCTTAGTCGATCCAATCTCTTACCTCATCTATATTCCTCAGATGGCGCACCGTCGCAGAGCCTCAGCAGCTACTGAGAACCCGCCGGAGCCTAACCCCTCCACCCTAGCAGAAGTCATGACTTTACAGACCCAACTGCTTCAAGCCATTGCCAACAACCAAGGACAACGCGGAGGATCAAGCTTAGGCGAGTTTATGCGAGCCAAACCGCCAACATTCTCCATGGCAGAGGAACCAATGGATGCTGAAGATTGGTTGAGGGTAATAGAGAAGAAGTTGACTCTCGTCCGAGTACGGGAAGCTGACAGAGTCATCTTCGCAACCAATCAGCTGGAAGGTCCCGCAAGTGACTGGTGGGACACCTACAAAGAGACTCGGGCTGAAGATGCTGGAGAGACGACATGGGAGGAATTCACGGCTGCCTTCCGTGAAAATTTTGTACCCGCCGCGGTTATGAGGATGAAGAAGAATGAATTTAGGAGATTGCGCCAAGGCAACACCTCGGTGCAAGAATATCTTAACAAGTTCACGCAGCTTGCCCGCTACGCCACAAGCGATTTGGCAGACGAAGAAGAGAAGATGGATAAATTTATCGAAGGACTGAAGGACGAGCTGAGAGGACCGATGATCGGTCAGGACCACACCAGCATCCAAAGCCTCATCAACAAGGTCGTTAGGCTTGAGCATGACCAGAGGACGATTGAAAACAACCGAAAGAGAAGGCTTGCTCTAGTCCGTCCAACACAAGGGATACCTCAGCAACCCAAGGGAGCAACATCGTCAAGTTGGAAGCCAACCATCGCGGCGACCAATCGCCCCTCTGCACCTGGCAACACAAGCAGGCCACCTGCCACCCCTTTCCGTACCCCGACACCTACTTTGGCAGCCCCAGGACTTAAGAATGTGAACTGCTTCAACTGTGGGGAGTTTGGACACTTTGCCAATCATTGCCCTAAGCCGCGCAACACCCCCGTTCGTGCTGGAGCCAACGCCATTGCAGTACGAGGAACCCCCGCCCTGGCACCTGGACATGCCCTGTTCAGAACGCCCCAGTCAAAGGAGGCTACCACCGGATTCCGCCGTGGCCAAGTGAACCACGCGCGTGCAGAAGAAGCTCAGGAGGACCAGGTCTTGCTGATGGGTATGTTCTCTATCCATTCTGCACTAATTAAAGTTTTGTTTGATTTTAGGGCTTAGCATTCTTTCGTAACCTCAAGAATAAGCACATGACATAACCTATGACAGGTAGGCCTTAAGAGATCAATGATAGTAGATTCACCTAGGGAAAATATAACTATACTCCACACATGAATTAGTGTCCCCATTCGGATCAGAGATGTAGTATTCCTATCAAACCTTATGGTATTGCCAACTCAGACTCTAGACATCATATCAAGAATGGACTAGTTAACTAAGAACCAAGGGGTATTAGACTATGGACGGAGAGAAGTTACCGTATCTACCCCATAAGTTTCACCAACAAACATGACCATGGATCAAGACAACAAAGTATGGATCAAGGATGGTTAACCTAGGTTTAATACAACCCTTCCAGTTTCAGGAAACCACCTCGATATCTCTGGAAAGACGACCTAGGAAAAATCTCCCATTACCCTGCCCGAAAGCAAATAAAGCTCAAACAATGACTTGGGAAATCCAGCCCCGGACAAGCTACGGAGGACCTTGGGAAATCCAGCCCCGGACAAGCTACGGAGGACCCAACCGGGTGAACCATTCCGACCCAAGGGTTGAGAGTAAGCTCGTGAGATCGATGGATAGACCAAAAGGGTAAGCCAAGATCTTGAGGACATGATAGGAACTTGTGCGTTGGACTCTATCTATGAATGGTAAGGATGCCAACCAAGCCTGAAAATACCGATACAACCCTTACCCTAAAAGCCAAGCTTGAACTTATTGTTAGGGGGGTAGAGTGACATAACCCTGGACCCTCACATTGGACACTATATTGAGGCTAGGTAAAACCAAACCTTCTCTAGGTAGCCTCTTGCCACCTACTGGAATCTCTAGACCCCAACCATGTCAGGATCACCACCCATCTACAGCCAAAGGTCTCTAAAGTTTCGAAACAGCAAGTCTATTGTACTACTTAAGGAAATTAGAGACATGCTAGATCTTATACGCTTGAAGGATGCCCCAAGGATTAAGGAGCTGACAATATCATGTTATCAGAAACAAAGAATCGAAGTGGACCACCCTTAGAAACTCAGTGATAGATTCCTGCGTCACCCAAGCAGTCAACCTATTCGTCATCCTGCTTAGGAGAAGTCCTAATGGATCCATCCCATATGTTTATACCAACCGACTCCCAATCGCGACCCGACCCAAATCTCGGGACGAGATTTATTGTTGGGGGGTAGGTTTGTAACACCCGAAAATTCGAAGTTTTAAAAATCGAAACATAAAAATCGGAACTTACAAAAAATCTTTTGATTGATTGCATCTTGTCGAATTTATTTGCCTCTTATTTACAAATCTTCGATGCCAAGTTAAATAAGTGAATATTTAGTTTGAAATGGAAAGTCGATAGGGTTTTAAAATACTAAAGGAAAGAAAACTACAAATACTAGGAATAAAATTTTAGAAATAAAGATTTAGGGAACAGTTAAAAGTTAATAAAAATTTACTTTTGAACAAAATATATTGAATTTTTGGGTATAATACAAAAAATTACTAAGTTATAAATAAGAACAAAAACTAAAAAATAATAAATAATAATAAATATAGAATTAAAATAATATATATGTATATAATAAAGTGGGCAAAAACTTAAAATCTAATTAAAAATTACAATTGGGCCAAAAATCCTATTTAATTTATATGTGAAATACAAAAAAATGATAGTTAAAAAAAGAAAAAAAAGAAAATCAGAAGAAATAAGAAAATCTCATTAGCCGCCAAAATGTTCGACCCGGCCTCGCGCCGCGCGCCGCACGTTGGCGCCATCGCCCGAGCCTTGTGCCATCTCTCGCCGCGCCGCGCAAGCGTCTCGTCACCGCGCGCGCCGTCCCGTCGCCGCCGTCGCGTCATCTCTCTCTCCCTCTCCGGCCATCTATAAAGAGGGGACCGAGCACTCTCCTTCCCTCCCCACTCCGCCGTTCTTCTCCCCTCTCTTTTCGCTCTCTCTCTCGCCGTGTTCCTGTTGTTTTCGCCGTCGTAATCCGCCGCCGCCGCCGCGTCGAGTTCGCCGCATCACCGCCGTCGTCCGCCTCACCGGTAAGCCTTCCCTCTCTTTCCCTCCCGTAGTCGACCGCCACCGCGCCACGCCGTGCGCGTCCATGCGCCGGCCGAACCAAAGAAGGAAGAAAAGGGAAGAGAGGAGGAAGGAAAGAAGAAGGGAGAAAGAAACAGAGGAGGCCGGGAAAGAAAGAAGATGGAAGAAGAAGGAAGAAAGGGAAAAAAGGAGGAAGGAAAAAAGAGAAAAAGAAAAGAAAAGGAAAAAAAAGGAAAAAAAGAAAAGAAAAAAGAAAAAAAGAGAAAAGAAAATAGGGAAAAATTTAGGAAAATTTTTGGAAAAATTAGAAAAAGTTTTTGGGAAATATATTGGGAAAATCTTTGGGTAAAATTACATATTTTTTCGGAAACAAATTTTGATTTCAAAATTAGTTTGGGACCGATTATCAAACGTGTTTTTACGATAATTTAGCCGTCGCCAAGATTATTTAGGGATTTATTTATATCTTAGCTTGTCTTCAAATATTGTTTTTGATATATATAAGATTGCTAAACCTAAAAGTCCAAATTATTTATTATAGTTTCTAGCTTCTAGATTAATTAACTATTTTGGGATAGATTATTATTAACCCTAGGTCGTATCAAGGCTAGCTTTTTAGAAATAATTAACCGTCCCGCAGTTTACTCGTTTAAGATTTTATTTACAACTTAGTTGGTCATCGCACAATATTTTTCTTATAGATTTTCTAAAACTTAAAAATCTAACTTATTTAAGTACATGAGTCTAGATTCTAGTATCAATTTATTTTGATTTAAATTTAACCCTAGGGTTGTCGGCCCAATAAAATTGGATAAAATTAAAAATTAACCATATCTTTTTATTATTATATTTTGGGTCATCACCCATAATATTTCTCAAACTTTGAAAATATTGACTGGAAAGAATACCACATCATAAATTAATTAAATCGGTTCAACGCAGAATTTCAAACCTTTGTAGCTCGCTCATTCTAACCCGGATTTTATCGAAACTCGAACCTAAGCTCACATAAAATCATAGACTAGTGTTAGAAGTCGCTTTTATGATTTATTTGGCTTTTATTGGATTTTATTGGGTTTTATTGAATTCTAAACGAATTCAATCTTTCTTTTTCGCACGTATGATTAGCATCCGAGGGAGCAGGCGTCGACTACGCTGAAGACCCCGTCCAACAAGTGTGCGAGCCAGGCAAGTCATCACTCTTTTGAACATATTATCCTATTTTACGAAATGATGTTGATTTAAACTTCAAACATGCATGCTATGCACAAACACCTATGCTTGATATACCATGCCTTGATATTGATTACCTTTAGTTATAATCTTTGTAAACCTCGATGTGACATAACCGGAGACTTTCTTCGGTAAAATGCTTAGCCATGCTTATACTAGAATCTTGCATACTCAAATTTTTACAAAAAGCTATATGCTTGGGAAACTACCTTAGGGAATGTAGTTGAGATACGGCATGTGGAGACATGAGCGCCACATTGCCTTGAACATGATGAAAATAGTTTGATGGAAAAATGAAAGTACAAAACTAATGTTTTAGACTGGGGCGGCTGAATGATTTGGGTGGATTCCAGAAAAGGAAAGTGTCGACCTGTTAATGATATGCCCTAGAGGCAACATGGAGATGTTGGATATCATTGTCAATGTTTATGTATAAATGAATAAAGTGTTATTCAATTCCATGAAATAGACATCTTGTATTGATCAATAAGTACGCGACTTATTTATGAAACTCTTTATGTATGAATCTATTTCTAAATGATCCCTGATCATATGTCATATTATTGGAACTAATATGATTCTAAGATCGACATGTTTATTGATTGATGATCATGTCTCATAGATCATGGGTATGGAGATAGCAAATCAATAAACATGGACACATGTGTTAGAGAACACATTGTTGGATAGACCCACCATGAGACACTATAGGAATTAATGTGCCATTAGTTGGTCTCAGGTAGTGTTGGTACAAAGTCCTTAGACCTGAGATCACCATGGATTCCAACATGTGTAGTAGCCTACTTTGGGACTACCAAACGCTATTCCGTAACTAGGTAGTTATAAAGGTAGTTTTTGGGTTTGCTATGAAACATGGAGTGGGATGTGAGTGATCAAGATGGAATTTGCCCCTCCTTTGGGAGAGATATCTCTGGGCCCCTCGAGGTAATGGATTATGGAAATGCATGGCCATGCTAAGTTAATTGAGGAGTCAATCAACAGACAGATAATCCAATACGGTTCGAGTGAATGGTTAAGCTATTGAAGGGATGGCATATATCTTGCCTATAGCTTAACTGGTATCGTGAGGCAAAGGGATTTGTATACACATTACATGTTCAGAGCCGATATTATATTCTTGTATACTATGGTGTCAATATGTGCTGCTAGGCGCCGCTATTGACAAGTCGGTTGAGTTGGACTCGAGCCGACGATCGGCTAAGTTGGACTATAGCCGAAACCGAGTATACCTGAACCTACAGGGTCGTCACACTTAAGGGGATAAGAACAGGCATTCGAGTTGGACTCGAATACGGCTCGATCAGATAGGGATCCGATCGGATAGAGTCCTATGGTCTTACGACGTATGGGCGGCCGACTCTATTAGATTCGGATAGGATCCGATTTGAAATAGAGTCCTGATCGGCCACTAATCCCAGTCGGCCAACTCTATATAAAGGGGTGAGGGGTGGAGAGTTGAGGCACGTCAATTGAATCGCATTACGCCGAAATCAATCTGATCACCCGCGGCTTTAGAAGTCGCCGAGATCAATCTCCACGGAAACCCTCCCCACCTTCGAGCCAAACCCTAGCCTTGCATCGCGTGCTAGCACACGGGTGTTCGGCGTTCTGTCCCCGGACATGCGGATACCGGTAGAGGCGCTGCTACGTTGCGCACTGTTGATCGGCTACGAATCGGCTGTGGTGGAATCGGCTGCGGTCGAGCGCATCAGAGCGAGGCGCGAGAACACGGTCAGACGACTCGGCGAATCAGCTACATCAGCGAATCGCTGATTGGTGAATCGGCTGTCCCCAGGAATCGACTGTCAGCTTGTGGGGATCGGCTGTCATCGGCCAGCACAGTTCCAGATTGGATAGCCCTGATTGGCTGTTTTCGCTGCATATTCCAATCGGTAACGATCGATCAGCCCTTACTTGCGAGTGTTCCTGGTTTGCACGGTAAAAAGTTTTGTTTTTCGGCTAGCGTAGCCTCAGCGTAACCCTTCAGTGGTACCAGAGCTAATCTTGCTTAGTTCGGGTTTTAGAATTGATCTGGAACAAGTTTTGCACACGGGTTGATTAGATCAATCGGTTTTACGGGATTTGTTGATGAGAGTTGATGGTAATTGCGTTCCTTGATAGTGTATCAGAACGGCGTAATGTGATTACGTCGAAGCAATATCCATAGAACTCGGTTTGAGTCAGGTTTGAGATAGCGTTCCTTGATAGTGTATCGGAATAGTATAATGTGATTACACCGAAGCTATCTCGTAGTCCGACTTTGTTTGCTGCCTCGCGCCTACGCAAACCATCTCCCTTGATAGTGTAGCGGGACCGCCGTGTGCGTACTCCTTTTAGGTCGTCTCGATGCCGCTTCTCTGCGATAGGTAGAAAACGTTCTACGCCTAACTTATTTTTGCACAGAATGCTTTGAGATGGTATGGCCCTATTGTATGTATGAGATGCATATGATGCGTGTAATATTCTTTCATATGTGCAATCTCTGTAATATTCTTTCATATGTGCAATGCTTGTAATATTCTTTCACGACCTGCGAGTCGATGTAATCTTCAATTAGAGCTTCTATAGTAGTAGCTTAGTTTGAAGAAATCAAGCATCATGCACATTGGAAGATGGTGCGAAGATGGAGATCCTCGCGCCGACATGGAGATGGAGATCACCATGTGAAGGGGGCCATACTATTTTATTATATGCTATTCTACCTGCTTTCATATATGTGATATGTTTGTTTGATAGGATAGCATCCCTCGCAAAATTAAGTAGTAATGATGCCCTTCCAAATGTTGCACCCGTCACCGTTATGCTCATCAATGGTGGATCTGCCAAAGCAGAGTGCCATTCTCTATCATAACACGAGGGGGTATATGCCGGACATATACAGCAGGAGCATTTGGTTTACTTAACAAGGCTATCAAAAGAGTTTTGGGCCTTGGGGCATAGGTTGGCGTCGGGGCATGGAGATGCCACACCAACAACAAGAGTCACATAGAGATGTGATTAGCAAGGAGTTGCTTACCGATGTTATTAATCTTCTAGCAGTGATGCCAAAGATCACTAGAAATTAACTAACATGTGGATCTTGACCCAGTACGTAACCTAGAGGGAAGGTGTAAAATACGTAATGGGAGTCTAATGTTAAATTGTTTAACAATAGACATAGCATAAACATTGTGCTAAACTTTGCTTTTTCTATTGTAGAATAAATGGCAGCTAATACTACACCCAGTACTTTCAATTTGCGATCTATTCTTGAGAAAGAAAAATTAAACGGAACAAACTTTATGGATTGGTATCGCAACTTGAGAATTGTTCTCAAGCAAGAGCGTAAGGAGTACGTTCTTGAAGTACCCTATCCTGAGGATTTGCCTAATAATGCCACTGCAACTGCACGGAGAGCTTACGAGAAGCACACTAATGATGCCCTAGATATAAGCTGTCTCATGCTTGCTACAACGTCCCCTGAGCTTCAGAAGCAATATGAGAGCAGCGATGCTCACACTATTATTCAGGGACTGCGTGGCATGTTTGAGAACCAAGCTCGGGCCGAGAGGTTCAACACCTCAAAGTCCTTGTTTGCGTGCGAGCTTGTTGAGGGAATCCCGTCGATCCGCATGTGATAAAGATGATTGGCTATATCGAGAGTCCGGAAAACTAGGTTTTCCCCTTAGCCAAGAGTTGGCTACGACGTGATTCTCCGGTCGCTCCCTTCGAGCTTCGAGCCATTCATATTGAATTATCACATGAACAGTATGGATAAGACCTTGGCTGAATTGCATGGGATGCTAAAGCGAGGAGAGTATCCAAAAAACGGTCATCATGTGATGATGATGCGAAGGCTAAGCGCAAACCACCTGTCAAGAAACTTTGCACCAAGAGGAAGTTAACTCCCGATGAGATCGCGAGTGCCTCCAATGGAAAGAAGGGCAAGAAGGGGTCGGTGGCATTAGATGCCGTTTGCTTCTATTGCAAGGAGACAGGCCACTGGAAAAGGAACTGCAAGAAGTACATGAAGGATCTCAAAAGGAAGCAAAGTACGACTTCTGCTTCAGGTATTAATGTTATAGACATTAATCTTGCTACTTCATCTACTGACTCTTCGGTATTTGATACCGGATCAGTAGCTCATATTTGCAAATCGTTGTAGGGAATGAGAAGAAGTAGAGGCTTGAGAAGGGGCGTGGTGAACTTGCGCGTCGGCAATGGAGCAAGCGTTGCTACAGTTGCTGTCGGCATAGTACCACTTCATCTACCTTCAGGATTAGTTTTGAAATTAAATAATTGTTATTGTGTTCCAACACTATGTCAAAATGTTATTTCCGCTTCATGTTTGCAAGCGGAAGGATATGATTTTAGATCAATGGACAATGGTTGTTCAATATATCTTAGTGATATGTTCTATTTTCATGCTCCATTGGGGAATGGATTATATGTTTTGAATCTTGAAGCGTCTCCCATCTATAACATTAATACATGAAGGGTTACGCGGAGGCTACGCTAGCCGAAAACAAAAACTTTTTACCGCGCAAACCAGGAACACTTGCAAGTAAGGGCCGATAGATCGTTACCGATTGGAGTAGAGTGCAGCGGAATAGCCAATCAGGGCAATCCGATCCGGAACAGTGTAGCCGATTCCCGGAGACAGCCGATTCGCCAATCAGCCGATTCGAGTCGTCCGGCCGCGTTCTAACGCCTCGCTCCGATGCGTCCGACCGCAGCCGATTCCACCACAGCCGATCTCTCCGATTGTAGCCGATCCGAAGCCGATCAACAGCGCGCAACGTAGCAGCGCCTCTACCGGTATCCACACGTCCGGGGACAGAACGCCGAACACCCGTGTGCTAGCACGCGATGCAAGGCTAGGGTTTGGCTCGAAAGTGGGGAGGGTTTCCGTGGAGATTGATCTCGGCGACTTCTGTTGCATGCGATGCAATTGATGTGTCGCAGCTCTCCACCCCTCCCTCCTTTATATAGAGTTGGCCGACTAGGACTAGTGGCCGATCGGGACTCTATTTTTGAACCGGATCTCATCCGTATCTCATAGAGTTGGCCGCCCATACGTCGTAAGCCTATAGGACTCTATCCGATCGGATCCCTATCCGATCGAGCCGTATTCGAGTCCAACTCGAATATCTATTCTATCCCCTTAAGCGTGCGACCACAGCAGGTTCAGGTATACTCGGTTTCGGCTATAGTCTAACTTAGCCGATCGTCGGCTCGAGTCTAACTCAGCGACGCACGTCAATAGCGGCGCCTAGCAGCACATATTGACACCATAGTATACAAGAATAATATCGGCTCGAACCTGTAATGTGTACACAAATCCCTTTGCCTCACGATACCGGTTAAGCTATAGGCAAGATGTGTGCCATCCCTTCAACAGCTTAACCATTCACTCGAACCGTATTGGATTATCGTCGTTGATTGACTCCTCAATCAACTTAGCATGGCCATGCATTTCCATAATCCATTACCTCGAGGGCCGGAGAGATATCTCTCCAAAGGAGGGGCAAATTCCATCTTGATCACTCACATCCCACTCCATGTTTCATAGCAAACCCAAAAACTACCTTTATAACTACCCAGTTACGGAATAGCGTTTGGTAGTCCCAAAGTAGGCTACTACACATGTTGGAATCCATGGTGATCTCAGGTCTAAGGACTTTGTACCAACACTACCCGAGACCAACTAATGGCACATTAATTCTGTAGTGTCTCATGGTGGGTCTATCCCAACAATGTGTTCTCCAACACATGTGCCCATGTTTATTGATTTGGTATCTCCATACCCATGATCTATGAGACATGATCATCAATCAATAAACATGCCGATCTTAGAATCATATTTGTTCCAATAATATGACATATGATCAGGGATAGTTTAGAAATAGATTCATACATAAAGAGTCTCATAAATAAGTCACGTACTTGTTGATCAATACAAGATGTCTATTTCATGGAACTGAATAACACTTTATTCATAAATACATAAACATTGACGTGATATCCAACATCTCCATGTTGCCTCTAGGGCATATCACTAACAATACAGAAAGGCAACTCCCAAATGATACAAACCCCACGTTTATCTGGCATTGTCGCTTAGGCCATATAAATAAGAAACGCATGGAGAAGCTCCATAAGGATGGATTGCTTCACTCTTTTGATTTTGAATCATTTGAGACATGTGAGTCTTGTTTACTTGGTAAGATGACAAAGGCACCTTTCACGGGACACGGTGAGAGAGCAAGTGACTTGTTGGCACTCGTACATACCGGTGTATGTGGACCAATGAGCTCAACGGCCGGAGGTGGTTATCAGTACTTCATTACCTTTACCGATGACTTTAGTAGATATGGTTATATCTACTTAATGAGGCATAAGTCCAAATCCTTAAAAAAGTTCAAAGAATTCCATAATGAAGTACAGAATCATTTAGGGAAAACAATCAAGTTTCTACGATCGGATCGAGGAGGGGAATACTTGAGCCAAGAGTTCGGTAATCATCTGAAAGATTGTGGAATTCCACAGTTGACTCCGCCAGGAACTCCACAATGGAACAGAGTGTCCGTACAGAGAAACCGAACCTTGTTGGACATGGTGCGGTCGATGATGAGCCAAAGTGATCTTCCGTTATCCTTCTGGGGATATGCTCTTGAAACAGCTACGCTCACACTAAATAGAGTTCCATCTAAGTCAGTTGAAAAGACACCATATGAGATATGGACAGGGCAACCCCTAGTTTGTCTTTTCTCAAAATTTGGGGATGCGAAGCTTATGTAAAACGTTTACAGTCTGACAAGCTCACACCCAAATCTGACAAGTGCTTCTTTGTGGGATATGCTAAGGAAACTAAGGGATATTACTTTTATAATCGGGAACAAGGTAAAGTGTTTGTCGCCCGACACGGTGTTTTCTTGGAGAAAGAGTTTCTTTCAAGAAGGGTTAGTGGGAGCAGGGTGCATCTTGAAGAAGTTCAAGAAACACTAGAAAATGTTTCAGCGACCACAGAACCACAACAGGAGGAGCAAAGTGTTGCGCCACCAGTTGTAGATACACCAGCCCCACGGAGGTCTGAAAGATCACGTCGTGCGCCTGACAGGTACATAGGTGCGGAACAACGTGATATATTGTTGTTGGACAACGATGAGCCTAAGACCTATGAGGAAGCGATGGTGGGACCCGATTCCAACAAATGGCTTGGAGCCATGAAATCCAAAATAGAATCCATGTACGACAATCAAGTTTGGAACTTGGTTGATCCACTGATGGTGTCAAAACCATTGAGTGTAAATGGGTTTTGAAGAAAAGGCCGACTTGGATGGAAATGTTCACATCTATAAGGTGCGATTGGTGGCGAAAGGTTTTAAACAGATTCAAGGAGTTGATTATGATGAAACCTTCTCGCCCGTCGCAATGCTTAAATCTATTCGGATTATCCTAGCGATTGCTGCATATTTCGATTATGAGATATGGCGATGGATGTCAAAACGGCTTTCCTAAATGGAAACCTAAGCGAGGATGTATACATGATACAACCTCGGGTTTTGTCGATCTACAATCGCCTGGAAAGATATGCAAGCTACGAAATCCATTTATGGATTGAAGCAAGCATCTCGGAGTTGGAATATTCGTTTTGATGAAGTAATCAAAGGGTTTGGTTTCATCAAAAACGAAGAGGAGGCCTGTGTTTACAAAAGGTCGTGGGAGCGCAATTATATTTCTAATCTTATATGTGGATGACATATTGTTGATTGGAAATGATATCCCTATGCTAGAATCCGTCAAGTCTTCATTGAAAAATAGTTTTTCCATGAAAGACTTAGGGGAGGCAGCATACATATTGGACATTCGGATGTATAGAGATAGATCCAAGAGGCTAATTGGATTAAGCCAAAGTACATACATTGACAAGGTGTTGAAAAGGTTCAACATGCATGATTCCAAGAAAGGTTTCTTGCCCATGTCACATGGCATTAATCTTAGCAAGAATCGGTGTCCTCGGACACATGATGAGCGGAATAAGATGGGTATGGTTCCATATGCTTCGGCAAATGGATCCATCATGTATGTCATGCTTTGTACACGCCCAGATGTCTCGTACGCTTTGAGTGCTATGAGCAGATACCAGTCAGATCCAGGTGAAGGTCACTGGACTGCCGTAAAGAATATCCTTAAGTACTTGAGAAGAACTAAGGATATGTTCCTAGTCTATGGAGGTGAAGAAGAGCTCGTTGTAAGTGGTTACACCGATGCTAGCTTCCAAACAGACAAGGATGATTATAGATCGCAATCTGGGTTCGTGTTCTGCCTGAACGGAGGCGCAGTCAGCTGGAAGAGTTCCAAGCAGGATGCTGTTGCTGATTCTACAACAGAGGCCGAGTACATTGCTGCTTCGGAAGCTGCAAAGGAGGATGTTTGGATCAAAAAATTCGTTTCTGAGCTTGGTGTGATGACTAGTACGACTGGTCCAATGTCTCTCTATTATGATAATAGTGGAGCCATTGCGCAAGCCAAGGAGCCGAGGTCACATCAGAAGTCCAAACACATACTTTGGCGATATCATCTCATCCGCGAGATAGTGGACAGAGGTGATGTCAAGATATGCAAAGTGCACACGGATCTCAACATAGCCGATCCGCTAACAAAACCTCTCCCTCAGCCGAAACATGAGGCGCACACAAGAGCAATGGGTATTAGATACTTACATGATTGACTCTAGTGCAAGTGGAAGATTGTTAGTGATATGCCCTAGAGGCAACATGGAGATGTTGGATATCACGTCAATGTTTATGTATAAATGAATAAAGTGTTATTCAGTTCCATGAAATAGACATCTTGTATTGATCAATAAGTACGTGACTTATTTATGAGACTCTTTATGTATGAATCTATTTCTAAATGATCCGATCATATGTCATATTGTTGGAACTAATATGATTCTAAGATCGGCATGTTTATTGATTGATGATCATGTCTCATAGATCATGGGTATGGAGATACCAAATCAATAAACATGGACACATGTGTTAGAGAACACATTGTTGGATAGACCCACCATGAGACACTACAGGAATTAATGTGCCATTAGTTGGTCTCAGGTAGTGTTGGTACAAAGTCCTTAGACCTGAGATCACCATGGATTCCAACATGTGTAGTAGCCTACTTTGGGACTACCAAACGCTATTCCGTAATCTGGGTAGTTATAAAGGTAGTTTTCGGGTTTGCTATGAAACATGGAGTGGGATGTGAGTGATCAAGATGGAATTTGCCCCTCCTTTGGAGAGATATCTCTGGGCCTCTCGAGGTAATGGATTATGGAAATGCATGGCCATGCTAAGTTGATTGAGGAGTCAATCAACAGATAGATAATCCAATACGGTTCGAGTGAATGGTTAAGCTATTGAAGGAATGGCACACATCTTGCCTATAGCTTAACTGGTACCGTGATGCAAAGGGATTTGTGCACACATTACAGGTTCAGAGCCGATATTATATTCTTGTATATTATGGTGTCAATATATGCTGCTAGCCGCCGCTATTGACAGGTTGGCTGAGCTGGACTCGATCCGACGATTGGCTAAGTTGAACTATAGCCGAAACCGAGTATACCTGAACCTACAGGATCGCAGGCTTAAGGGGATAAGAACAGGCATTCGAGTTGGACTCGAATACGGCTCGATCAGATAGGGATCCGATCGGATAGAGTCCTATGGTCTTACGACGTATGGGCGGCCGACTCTATTAGATTCGGATAGGATCCGATTTAAAATAGAGTCCTGATCGGCCACTAATCCCAGTCGGCCAACTCTATATAAAGGGGTGAGGGGTGGAGAGTTGAGGCACGTCAATTGAATCGCATTACGCCAAAATCAATCTGATCACCCATGGCTTTAGAAGTCGCCGAGATCAATCTCCACGGAAACCCTCCCCACCTTCAAGCCAAACCCTAGCCTTGCATCACGTGCTAGCACACGGGTGTTTGGTGTTCTGTCCCCGGACGTGTGGATACCGGTAGAGGCGCTGCTACGTTGCGCACTGTTGATCGGCTACGAATCGGCTGTGGTGGAATCGGCTACGGTCGAGCGCATCGGAGCGAGGCGCGAGAACACGGTCAGACGACTCGACGAATCAACTACATCGGCGAATCGGCTGATTGGTGAATCGACTGTCCCCAGGAATCGACTGACGGCTTGCGGGAATCGGCTGTCATCGGCCAGCATAGTTCCAGATCGAATAGCCCTGATTGGCTGTTTCCGCTGCATATTCCAATCGGTAACGATCTATCGGCCCTTACTTGCAAGTGTTCCTGGTTTACGCGGTAAAATATTTTGTTTTTCGGCTAGTGTAGCCTCCGCGTAACCCTTCACGACCCTGGTCAATTAAGGACCGAGCCATGAGATAGCCAGGAAACGAGCCAGTACAACCGTACTTCTTGAATGGGTATAGACCTAGCGGAGTAAATAGCCAAGCGGAGGCGGTACCCCTGCATAGTGGTTCTTATGTATGAGATGAGACTGAGAATGGATGATTGAAAATCGAAATTAATTATAACTTGAAGAATAAAGTTTTCCCTTACCCCGGGAGCGCCAGAACTCCTCACACTGCTAGGAAAGGATGGCTAGAGTGCAAGAGGATTTAAGTTCATGGAGCGGGTACTGCCAAAGTGAGGTTATCGAAAGGCTTTGCCGTGACCGTCCCATATAAAGGGATGTAGGCTCATTCAATGGGCAGTTGTGGAGTACGGGTAAAGTGTACATCCCTTGCAGTGTGAATGAGTCAATCTATTCGAATAGCCGTGCTCGCGGATATAGAGCATCATGACAAGACTTTCGCTTGGCTAGATTCATAAATTTTAAAAATGATGGGACGGGTTTGCATGATGATTTTTATGTACTGGTGGACTAACTTCTGGAAATACGAGAAGGGTAGACTCCCCAGAAAACCATGACGATCCGGTGACGGGAAGCTATCCTTGGGATCACAATGGATGGTGGACAGAACGGTCGTCGACTTAATGAACTATGGTAATAAAACTTGACCTGGCTAGACATTAGGTTTGTGAAATGATTTACGAAAACTGGCTTTATGCAAAGAAACCACAGCCATCCTTTGAATGACCCTATCATGTGCATCATTCCGTGTTGGCTTGTTGAGTACGTTGGGTACTCACCCTTGCAATATGCACAAACCTTCAGATGGAGGAAACGAAGAACTGGAGGACCCCTATGCTTACTACCAGGATGAATGAAGACATTGGAGCGCAATAGGTCTTAGTCCCCGGTCGTTGCCTGTGGCAATCGACATGCCGCTGCCTTCCGTCTGCTATCTTATCTAATCTCTGATTTTTGTTGTATCCAGACCAGTAGGTCCTGCATGTAATGATATTGCCTTCAGGCCTATTATTGTAATACTTTTGGTGTAAGACTATTCATGCATTTTGCACCTGATAATTCAGTACTGTATTCGTGGGTACCAAACTACTCGATCCAGGGAAATGGTACTATGATTCCCGTCCTCAAAAATGGGGGTCCACAGTTTCCCGTCTCCGGATCGTCATGGTTTTTTTGGGGAGTCTATCCCTTCTCGCAGGTCGAGAAGTTGAGTCCACCAGCTCACAAAATCATTATGCATACCAACCCATCATTTTAAAATTTATGAGTCTAGCCACGGGAGAAACTTGTCACGTCGCTCATTAACCGCGAGCACGGCTATTCGAATAGATTGATTTACTCACACTGCAGTGGATGTACACTTTACCCGTACTCCGCAACTGCTCATTGAATGAGCCTACATCCCTCTATATGGGATGGTCACGGCAAAGCTTTTCGATAACCTCACTTTGGCAGTACCCGCTCCATAAACTTAAGTCCTCATGCACTCTAGCCGTCTTCTAGCAGTGAGAGGAGTTCTGGCGTTCCCGGGGTAAGAGAGAAAACTCACTTAATCTTTAAGTCATCGTTATGTTCAGTTTATTACTCACATAAAGGCCTTTTGTCTTATCACAATTACGGGCACTCTACCATTGGTAGGCCCAGGACACTCTACCTATTGGTAGGTCCTTAACTCAACACCTACACCTGAACCACTATGCAGGGATACTGCCTCCGCTCAGCTATCTACTCCGCTAGATCTATATCCATTCGAGAAGTACGGTTGTACTGGCTCGTTCTAAGTTGTAAGTCCTATGGCTCGGTCCTTAATTGACCGGGGACGGTACTTGCCTTTGCCGGAATCCACCCAAATCCATCCATCCGCCCCAGTCTAAAAACATTGGTTTTGTACTTTCATTTTTCCATCAAAACTATTTTCATCATGTTCAAGGCATTGTGGTGCTCATGTCTCCACAGGTCGTATTCCAACTACCTTCCCTAAGGTTGCTGCCCAAGCATATAGCTCTTTGTAAAAATATGACTATGCAAGATTCTAGTATAAGCATGTATCCTCCGGTTATATCACATCAAGGGTTACAAAGATTATATCTAAGGGTAATCAATATCAAGGTATGGTATATCAAGCATAGGTATTCATTCATGTATAGCATGCATATTTGTAGTTTAAATCAACATCATTTCACAAAATAGGATCAATATGTTCAAAGGGGAGTGTTGACTTGCCTTTCTCGTGACCTTGTTGGCTTGAGTCTTCGACGTTCTCAACGGTTCCCTCGGACTCTATCGTACGTGCGAGAAATCCAATTTGAATTCGATTAGAATTCAAATAAAATACAATAAGATCCGATAAAAGCCAAATAAATCGCAAAAGCGGCTCCTAACACTAGGCTACGATTTTACGTAGATTTAGGTTCGAGTTTTGATAAAATCCGGGTTAGAATGAACGAGTTACGACGATTTGAAGTTTTGCGTTGAATCAATTTAATTAATCATGATGTGGCATTATTTCAAGTTAGTATATTTTAATTTTGAGAAAAGAATTATAGTTGGTGACTCAAAATAAAATAACAAAGACAAATGGTTAATTTTAATTTTTATCCAAATTTTATTAAGCCGACAAGTCCTAGGGTTAAAAATAATTGAATCCGAAAATAACTAATTAACCGTGAAGATTAGACGCTATACTAATTAATTTAGAATTTTAGGTTTAGAAAAATAATATCTGATGACAAGCTAAGCTATAAATAAATTTCTAGATAAATAAATTATGCGATGGTTAGATATTTTCAAATCCCTATTTAATAATTAGCCCCAAATTATTTTTGAAATCCAAATTTGTTTCTGAGAGAAAAATAAATATATTGCCCGAGATTTTCCCCAAATATTTTCCAAAACTTTTTCCTAAATTTTCCTAAATTTTCTATAATTTTTCTCTTTTTTTCCTTTTTCTTTTCTCTTTGTTTCTCTTTCCTGCTTCCTTTGTTCTTCTCTCCTAGGGCCGGCACCGCGGAGATGGGGCCGATGGCGGCGAGGTAGGGCCAGCTCTAGGGGGCAAAGGGGTCCTACACCATGTAGGAGCTACGGGGACTTCATATCACGGCTCGGCCGGGCTGGAGAGGCGGAAGAACGGGCCGGCGACGGCGGCCTTGCCGCGGCGGCGGTGGTGCACGATGACGGCGAGCTCCGACGGAACTCCGGCCGAACTAGTTTGTCTTAGAGCATCTACAGGACACGGGAAAGCTAGCTAGGGGCTTGGATTGGCCGGAAAGGGATGGGGGTGGCCTGGCGACGTGTGCGTGCGGCGGCCGGACAGGGGAAGCACGGTGGTGCTCGCTGGCGACGTGCTCCGGTGACGGTTTGGCTTGGGAAAACTAGGGGAAAGGAAGCTATTGACATGAGGATTGTATCCGTACCTTCAATCAGAGAGGAAATCGGCCGAAGATGACGAATTTTGGAGAATTCGGCCTCGGGCGGCTATAGCTAGGGTTCTTCGGTTCTTGATCAAATTGGAACAGCTCAGTGCGTAATAGGTGGGGGAAATTTCGGGCAAT
The DNA here is from genome assembly GCA_019925245.2 of Oryza australiensis. Taxonomy (NCBI): domain Eukaryota; kingdom Viridiplantae; phylum Streptophyta; class Magnoliopsida; order Poales; family Poaceae; genus Oryza; species Oryza australiensis. The sequence continues at coordinate 5,753,018 of JAIFGZ020000436.1, forward strand.
TGGAGAAGAGTGACTCACGAAGAAATTTTGTATAGGAAGTTTGATGTGTCATGGCCTTTTTATAGGCGTTCTATGTCGGTATAGGTTTGGGCGAGGCCGACGGCCATGGCGCGCATGCGTGGGGGGAACACGGCGACGTGCGGCGGGCGCCGAAGAGGGCTGGGGTGAAGAGGGGCCGAAGGGGTCGGGCGCGGCGCGAGACGCGTGGGTGCGGGGCGGCGGGGCGGGCGCGGCAAGCGACGCGTGGGTGCGAGGGCGGTGGGGCCGGGCGCGCGAGCGGCGCGTGGGCGTGAGGCGGTGGGGTCCGGCGAGGCGCGGCGTGGGCGCGCGAGGCACGGGGTCGGGGCGCGAGGGCGGCGCGTGTCGCGCGCGTGGGGCGGGGTGCGCGGTCGGCGGTACGGGCGCGCGCGGGCGGCGCAGGCATGGGTGGCGCGGGGTGGTCGACATGCGCGCGTGCACGTACGGCGCGGGTACGGTGGCGTGGCGCGGTCCGGGGGCCCTGGGACTGCGCGGCTCCGGATCGAACACGTGTGGGTCAATGAAGAGTGGACTTTTTAATTTCCCGATTTAATCTCTAATTTTCCCCATATTTCCTTGCCTTCACATTTAAATTTTAAAATATGATTTAACTCAGTCATTAATTTAATTTATACCTATATTTTCAACTCTTTGTCCATTTTGCTTATTGCATATTATATTATATACATATTTTATTTATTTTATTTCCCTTTCTTTCCAAAACATGATTTTGATTCAAAATGAATTATCAACCCTATACTTCCCTATATATCTTTTTGTAATTTTCATTTATTTAATATTATTTATATTATTTACTGATTATTATTAATTTTTCTCAAAATAAGGTTTTGATCAAAAATAAACTTTTATTAATCCCTAGCCCTTTCTATTTATTTTCTTTTATAATTTCCAAATGTTTATTTTTGGAATTTTCTTTCTTTTGGGATTTTTAAATCATTTAGTTTTTCTCAATCTTTTAGATGAATTTCTCTTTATTGATTTTATGCAACAAAGCTAGCAAATAAGAAGCAATAAACACGTCGAGATGTAAAAATATCAGAAATTTTTGTATGTTCCGATTTTCAATTCCCGGTTTTAAATTCTCTGATTTTCAGGGTGTTACACTTAGGGTGTGCATCGACTTAATAGACTTAAATAAGGCTACCCCTAAGGACGAGTACCCCATGCCAATAGCCGGTTTGCTCGTTGATGTAGTCTCAGGACACAAAATCATAAGTTTTCTGGACGGTAATGCTGGATATAATCAAATCTTTATGGCCGAGGAAGACATTCATAAGACGACCTTTAGGTGTCCAGGTGCAATCGGCTTATATGAGTGGGTTGTCATGACTTTCGGTTTGAAGAATGCTGGAGCTACCTATCAGAGGGCCATGAATTATATTTTTCATGACTTAATTGGTTTCTTGGTTGAAATCTACATTGATGATGTTGTTGTCAAGTCCAAGGAGGTCGAAGATCACATAGCCGATTTGAGAAAAGTCTTGGAGAGAACCAGAAAATATGACCTAAAAATGAACCCCACGAAGTGTGCTTTTGGTGTATCGGCTAGTCAATTCTTGGGTTTTCTTGTTCACGAGAGGGGGATTGAGGTAACAAAAAGGAGCATCAACGCTATCAAGAGTATTCAGCCTCCGCAGGACAAGAAGCAGTTGCAGTCTTTGATCAGCAAGGTTAATTTCATCAGACATTTCATAGCCAATCTATCGGAGAAGATGGAGTCATTTACACCTTTGTTAAGGTTGAAAGCCGATCAAGCGTTTACTTTGGGGGCAGAGCAGCAAAAGGCTTTGGACAACATCAAGGATTATCTAAGCTCCCCTCCAGTATTGGTGCCTCCACAAAAGGGAGTGTCTTTCAAGTTATATCTATTAGCCGACGAGAAGTCTATCGGCTCAGTTTTGATCCAGGAGTTCGAAGGGAAGGAGAAAGCGATATTCTATCTCAGCAGAAGACTTTTGGATGCAGAAACAAGGTACTCTCTGGTGGAAAAGTTGTGCTTGTGCTTATATTTTTCCTGTACGAAGTTGAGGCATTATTTATTATCCAATGAGTGCACCATAGTTTGCAAAGCCAATGTAGTTAAGTATATGCTATCGGCTCCAGTTCTAAAGGGACGAGTTGGGAAGTGGATTTTTGCCTTGACACAGATTGACCTAAGATATCAAGCACCCAAAGCAGTTAAAGGGCAGGCCATAGCCGATTTCATTGTTCAGCACAGAGATCACTCAATAGGCTCAGTCAACATCATGCCCTGGACGCTAAATTTTGATGGATCAGCTTGCGCACATGGATGTGGCATTAGCTTGGTAATCATCTCACCAAGGGGGCAAGTTTTGAATTTGCTTTTACAATCGCGCCTTATACTACAAATAATCAAGCTGAGTATGAGGCCGTCCTCAAGGGTTTACAGCTATTGAAGGAGGTTGAAGCCGATGTCGTGGAGATTATTGGCGACTCCCTTTTGGTCATCGGTCAGTTGTCAGGAGATTATGAATGCAAGAACGACACACTGATGGTCTAATATCAAAAATACCGAGAGTTGATGGTCAATTTTCGGCTAGTCACCTTGAAACATATCCCTAGGAAACAGAATTTGGAAGCAAATGATTTGGCTCAAGGGGCATCCGGCTATAAGCTGATGACAAAAGAAGTCGAAGTGGAGGTTGCAACCATCTCAGCCGACGACTGGAGGTATGGTGTTCACACTTATTTACAAAACCCCTCCCAGTCGACTTCAAGGAAATTGCGCTATAAGGCTTTAAGATATGTTCTGCTCGACGATGACTTATATTATCGGACGATTTGATGGTGTGCTACTCAAATGTCTAAGTGCTGATCAAGCCAAGGTAGTCATGGGAGAAGTGCATGAAGGGATCTGTGGCACTCATCAATCAGCTCATAAAATGAAGTGGTTGCTTCGGAGAGCTAGATTTTTTTGGCCGACTATGCTGGATGATTGCTTTAAATATTATAAGGGTTATCAAGACTATCAAAAGTTTGGGGCTATCCAGAGGGCACCAACAACGGCTATGAATCCAATTATCAAGCCTTGGCCGTTCAGAGGATGGGAAATTGACATGATCAGCCAGATTAATCCACCCTCAAGCAAAGGACACAAGTCTATATTGGTGGCAACCGATTATTTTACCAAGTGGGTGGAAACAATTCCTTTGAAGAAGGTTGACTCTGGGGGTGCAATCGAGTTTGTCAAAGAGCATATCATTTACAGGTTCGGCGTCCCTCAAACCATCACAACCGATCAGGGGTCTATCTTGGTCTCAGACGAGTTTGTTCAGTTTGCCAATAACATGGGAATCAAGTTATTAAATTCTTCACCATATTATGCTCAGGCTAATGGACAGGCAGAAGCCTCTAACAAGAGTTTGATCAAGTTGATAAAGAGAAAGATCTCTAAGTATCCAAAACAATGGCAGAGTCGATTGGCCGAATCATTGTAGGCTTATCAGATGGCTTGTCATGGATCAGTTCAAGTGCCTCCTTACAAGTTAGTCTATGGACATGAAGCCGTTTTGCCATGGGTGAGTGTCATCGTCACGAAGGATTCAACTGCAAGATGAGTTAACAGCCGATGATTATCACAATCTGATGGTAGACGAATCAGAGGACTTGGTCTTATCGAGGATGCGTGCTTTGGAAAAGGTGACTAGGGACAAAGAAAGAATGGCTCGTCATTATAATAAGAAGGTTGTGCCTAAATCTTTTGAAGAAGGCGAGTTAGTCTAGAAGTTAATACTGCCGACTGGTACGAGGGATAATAAATTCGGCAAATGGTCACCTAATTGGGATGGGCCTTTCAAGCTCCACAAGTGCGTCTCTAAGGGAGCCTACATGCTAGAAGGATTGGATGGAGAGGTATTTGAAAGCGCTCTTAATGGCAAATATTTGAAGAAGTATTATCCCAGTGTTTGGATCAACTCATGATTCGGGTAAGTCTATGCCGATGCATGTTAGCCGATGTGTTTCGGGATTACGCACATCACCTTTAGGAAAATTTAACTACAAGTTGTTATCCCCTTTGATTTTTCGAATCGGTTGTGCATAGCCGACATGTGCTAATTGGTGTTATTCTATAATTTTGTCAATGATGAAGGCAACATTGAAAAATTAGGAGGCATATACCATACAAAATCAAAATCTAATCAGAGGACTTCAATCTTTTGGGGCTTTGAAAAATTTTTGAGGCAGTAAAGATTTCTAAAATCGGCAAGGAATATATTACAGCATTCAAGGCACAGGAGCTTGCCGATTACAAAAATTGTATATTACAAAGAGTTTACAAAGTTACAAGAGCTAGCCCTATTACAAGAGCTGCGTCAGTTCCAGGGATCAGCTTCAAAGCCTTTGTAAGATCCACTAGATTCTTCATCGAAGCTTTCAGTTTGGACTTTTGATCCTCGATGGTTTTGGGAAGACTGGTAAGCCGCTGCTCCTCCAATGTTATATCGGCATCAAGCTTGGCCAGCTCAGCCGCTAATTCTTCTCGCCGCTTGCATAGCCTATCGAGGTTGGAGTTAGGTTCGGTTGTCATCTCGTCCAATTTGGCTTTCTCGGTTGTAATCATCCATCGATTGGCTTTAATGGTGTCCTCTAGAGCCTTCCTCTCTCGCCAATCAGCCATTCTCTGTCGCACCCTCTGGAATTTGTGTCGATGAAGTTCAAGGAAAGCTGCTTGAGAAATGACATCGGCTAAGTGGTCTGGAATCTGATCTTGAATTTCTTCAAGTCTTCCTCTTATCGATCCACAATCGGTGACTACGAAGTCTAGGGAGCATTCCAGTCATTTAGCTATGTCGGATAATTGGTCTTTTAGGTCATCAGTGGGAGGGCCTAAGGATTTGCTTGTGGTCTCCTCATCATCATCCATGAATTCTTTTATGTCAAAAGAAAACATGTCGGCTAGGTTCGCAAAGCAAAAGTTGAGTTTTTGAAGTGTTGAAAAGATTAGAACGAGCCGATTTGGGTTTGAAAGGAAAACTTACAGGGATGATGGGAACTGATGTCTCTTCTGCCTCGACATGATGGCTGCCCCTAGCCGATTGAGTCCGTTCGCTCGATACACAGGGGGCAGTCGATGGAGAGCGAGGAGGCTGCATGAGAAAGAGAAAAGAGGCAAGGTTGGTTTAGAATCTGTTGAATAAAAAATTGAAAGCAATTTGAATATAAAAGTACCGATGGAGGTGGAGCCGGCTGTTTCCTTGAAGCCAATCTCTTTTTCTACAAGGTGAAAACTCAGTAAGAGTTGGAGTGCAAAAATTTAGAATGAGAATTTTTCAGAAAAAAGCACATACCAGTTGAGGTCGATGTTGAGGCTAGCGTCTTGGAGGACTTGGCGTTTTTTGAGGGGCTCGGTCATCGGCTGGCGGCGTTTGTGCGGATCTTCTTGTTTCACTTATGGCTGCTGCAGCCTCGTTGATAGCTTCGTCGATTTCTTCCTCCATCACCTCTTGATCAAGGGCCTCCTCTATGTCTGGGTCCAATGGCGGTAGATCATCGGCTGCAGCTGTCTTCTGTTTCTTGGAAGTTTTCTTCTTCACAGCCGATGAATCGGCAGCCGATGGCTTGGCCCTCTTCTTCCTTTGGAGGGGCTCACGGGTTTGGTAGTGAAATAGGGTGGCTACCTTAGGCGCGTTGAAGCCGATTGGTGAAGGGGCGAGGCCACCATTATGTGGGAACAGTCCTGGAGCATATTGATCCTAACCCCAGTGTTGCTGATGTGAGGAGGAGAAGAATCGGTTATCTGCAAATATAAGAAGACGTAGTTAAATTCCCGAAGAATGTTAGTTGACAAATGAAGAAAGCGGCAAAAGAGAAGATATTTACCTCAGGGACCGATTCTCGGAGGATGGTTATCATATACATCGAAGCCGATTGGTGAAAGAGGTGCTTCTTCAGTTCAATCCACCATCGGTTGAAGGCCGCACTCCTCATCATGGCCAGTTCCAAGTTATCAATGCTGCCGAGGGGAGGACCTTCGATGTTTAACAACTTGTGCATCATCAAGCCTGAAGTGATCTCTCCCCTGGTTTGGATTTTGTTAATGAAGTACAGACCAATCGGCAGCCGGCTCATTCCCATTTGCCTAGCAGCCACCATGGGATGATAAAATTCATATGACATTATGACATTTCTGCCCTGATGAATGCCGACAGGGAGGATACATGGAGAGATTGCAACGGAGAAAACTTCTCTTGACTTTTCATATTTTTCAGAATTGATTTCATTAAACCTGAAGTCATGGGGGAGTTCGAAATCTTCATAGCTTGCATAAGGGAACCAGATTCTTGTATTCTTGGGGAACCCATTATACAAGTTGCAGAACCAGTCACTAAGGAGTTCAGCCAATAGTTTGGATCCAGAATAAGATGTGGTAGCTTCTCCGTATGACATGCATCGGCGCATGGTGATTTCTTTGCCATCTTCATTTGTAATCGGCTGTGTCCTTGAAAATTCGGCTTCGACTAGTTCAGGCCGAATTGGTTGCAATCTTAGCCGATGTTGCGTTCATCATTTGATATAAGTAGCCCAGCAAATATTTGCCCAAGGGGATCGGTTGTTTTTCTACAAGGGCTTCGGCTATGTGCTACCAGTTTGATGTGGGGCCACAACTTGAACCACAGAATACAAACTTTTCCAATCACATCATCAGAAAAGCTACATGCTCCCTAGGGCTTACGGAGCCGGTTCCCATATTCTGACTTACAAATCTGTTCCAGCCTCCGATAGCCCTAGTTTTGAAAGAATACTGACACTTGGTGTTGAATCGGACAGGGTTGACCGATGAGGTAATATCCAGGCCGGTGAGCATGGTCACATCTACCAAGGTTGGTATCATTGGTCCTTGTTGAAAGAAGAAGGCATTGAAGGTGTTGGACCAGAAGTAGCTGCCAGCCGATAGCAAGGGTTCGTCTTTGGGCATATCGGCTAATGTGAGGGCTAGGCATTGCGCTATCCCTAGTTCTTCCCAGTGAGTATACTCGCTAGCCGATATCCTGGTATACCATGTTGGCCAAGACTTATCTATGGAAGGCCATGATTTGAAGGTCTCAATCCAATGTGATAGGCTAGGGTTCACTAACCTATAAGGGATTCTATTGGTTTCGGCATTAATCACTTCGGTTGGCTCTTCATTGCCGATTGGGCCAAGAAAGTAGCGGTTGGTATGAATAAGAGAAGGGATTGCAATTTGGTGTACAAGGTGCTACAATGAACAAGAAAGAAAAGGGGCAAATTACAAAAGGTGGACACCAAATCGTAGTAGAATAAAGAAGCTACAGACGACGAGGTTTACCTCTGGGAACTCAGCCGATGACGCGACGGAGGGGCAAGTTGATGAAGACATTGCCGGAGTTCGGGGTTGTTACCACAGGGAAAGTTGCCTGCGAGTGCATCGAGAACGTCAAGGAGATCGCCGGTGAAGGTGCAGGTTGAAACTATTTGGAACTGAGGCGGCGGAGGCAAAAGTGACGGCGTGAAAAGCTCTAAGGTGGTGGTTGTTATTTAAAGAAACATGGTGATGGTCGAAACAGAAAAGTCCTAAAATCTCTCCAAGATAAGATTCGGCAAATCCGCAACATTAACAATATAGCAAACTTGGGGGGCATGTGTTTACGACCAAATTTGTTAAGCAAATCCCCAAGTTTGAAACAAGTATTGAAGCGGAAGCGAAGGAGCGCATGATTCTCGAAAACAGAGTCTGCATCGGCTAAGTCCGAATCGGCTAAGGAGCGAGTCAGCTGAGTCCGAGTCGAACAGGACAGCTGATACAACTGATTCTGATTGGGTGAGCAGATGAGACCAATCCCGGAAGGAAAGCGTGAAGATAATCATTGGATACGGTTTTCAAGTGCTTCAAAGATATTGTCATCTACGGATAACGTCCTATAATGGTAATTGTATCTTTAATTTAGGATATTTTGTATAGTTTCCTTGTGTATCACAGCAAGGGACCCTGTCCCAGGATATTGTCTTATTTTAAATAGTAGATAAGATAGAAGCCGTGTTTTACAAGGACTTTGTTGTAACCGGGTATAAATACGGCCCAAGGGTTTGTAATTGAGAATAATCAAATCAACCAATATAATCTCGGCGCATCGCCAACCTTTTCCTTTTACTTTCAATCTCGACAAGTTCTTGCCTCGCGCTGGGCTGCATCGGGTTTCGATCTCCAAGCAAGGTAATTTCTTGTTATAAGCGGTTTGTGCTATCGGGGTTAGTGCTTTCATCATCATGACACTCTAATCTCTTTATTGCAATTTGCTTAATTTATCATATACGTCATATAATCTAGATCAATGCTTAGATCTAACCCACGATCGGCTAGCATCTTCTCGAAGGTAACAGCCGACAGGGTTAGACATTGGGGTTGATTTGGGTTATATGGCGTATCCACCGTCTTGAAATGTTTTCATTAGCCTATATAGATCTCATGCTTTTTTTACTTGATGCTGTATCAGTTTGATCTATTAAGTCACTCTTAGAATCATATAGATTTATTCAGCTCAATGACTGCTATTAGAGATAGTATCGGAGTTTCAATCGATCTTACCTGTTTTAGCCATCTTATATGTTTTACTACTGATAGATATGTTAAAGTCGCCTTTTATATCAAGATCTTACTACAGTTAAATGCGCTAAGCCTAGCATCAATTTGTTAAGTCATATTAACAGTCGATTGATCTTTGTTTAGCGTATTTAGCCTGAAATAATATCTTAGTATAAAACTGTATCGGAGTACTAGCCGATTCATATTAGATCTATGACATCGGCTAGGCTATAAATATGTATAATTATTATTCTAATGTGCTTTTAGATATAAGTGATTTATATTGTCTCGGTATACTACCGATCTATCCCAATCACTTAGTCTAAATGTGCTTTGGAATAGTAATTATGTATTATGGATATCTATAGCCGATCGAGTAGGATCTAATCATAACTTAATTGTCTATTCTTTGTTTTCTTGTTGGTTACAGGATCAAACTAACTGACACGCCCTATACACCGAAGGCAATCCAATTTGGACCTGTACTAGAGCTAAGCAGATCTCTTAGACCAGTGCGTAGAAAAATTTCTCATCAACAAAATGATATAATTAAGACATTCATGTTCCTTTAAAAGCATCGAATAAATTAGTCAGAAAAATAACATTGTAAATCTCTGATAATCTTTTATATATATATTTTTAATTATCAATTTGATTTAATTATATTTAGTGGATTATTTCTATTTAATCTAAAAATTAAAGTGTTATATATATATAATCACGTTGTTAATTTTATAATTATTATTGTGTTGAATTCGTCACGCGCCGTCGTGGTCAATGACGAGGGAGCGCGGCTACTTCGAGGCCTCCGCGGTGTAGAAGAACCGCGACCTGTGCCCGGGCCATGCGGCCAAAGTCTACCACTTCGACCGGGCTATATCGCTGATCGGGATGCATTGCATTGAGCCGCGGCACATCACACTCTGCAAGGGGCTCATCGCCGGCGTTTTGAGTCCCCGCTGCTCGCTGACCATATGGCGCATTACATGGCCAAGCCACTCTTGTTTGCGTCTCTCCTCTACAACTCCACTATCGATCACAAGAAAGGAGGTTGGTTTAATATTTAAGTTTGGTTTGCCTGTGAAAAGCAAGAAAATGAAAGCCAAATTGATGGCATGTTATGTTCTAGGAATTGCATTGCTCAAGACTGTGATAATGTGGATATGTACAGACTCAGAGGACAAATTGTGTTCTCGGACCCATAAATGATTGCCAAATACAATCGCTGCACCTCACCCTACATTGATAATGATGATGCAGGCATGCAGCGGTTGGACAGGATCCTTTGAGCTAAGTTGGAGACTGCTGAATTGAAAGCGATTTAACTAGCTCTTCTCACTAAATCAGCGGTTTTATATTTCTTTCTATTGGAGATTATGAATGTGATTTGCAATTACAGGTTTATTGAAAGAGCATAGACTCTTCTTCATGGATATCTCTGCACTGGTTCCATCATGGATTCATCGTGACCACGTATTCTACTCAAGTGATTCATCGAGAGTTAGCTTTCTATGGATCAATGGGTTTTGACATTGGGGCCTTCCTGGGAAACTTGATTTTCTCATGCTTTTCGCAGGATCGGCACACTGAACAAGCAAATGATTGTAAACTACTGGAGAAGTATCTTTGATCGATTTGCCAAAATCCACAATAGTCCCGGTTACAATAGGAACCGAGACTAAAAATACTTTTAATCCCGATACTAAAGCGCAATGGAATCCTACCAACCGGGACAAAAGATTGTTTTTAGTCTCGGTTAAAAAAATATGCATGCTGATGTCAGATCCTATTATCTTAGTCTCGGTTGGTGTTATCAACCGGGACTGAAAATCAACATTTATTTCGTGTTTTTATATAAACCGAGATAAAAAATCCCCTTCTTCCTTATCTCCTCGTCCTCCCCGTTGTCCTCCTTCCTTATCTCCTTCTCTTGCCCCTCTCTCTCCCCCTCTCAGCTCTCTCTCCCTCCCTCTCCCTCTCTCCCGGCGGCAGGAGGCGATGGCCACGTGGGCAGCAACGGCCCCGTGGGCGGTCGGCGGCGGGCGGGCCGGGGCGACCGACGGGCGAGCGGGTGGCGACGGCCCCGCACGGGCGGGCATGCGGTGGCCGCCGACAGGCAATGGCAGGTGGGCCGAATGAAATCAGATCTATGATTTTTTTATGAATTTGATGTTTTTATGTATTGATGATATACATGTTGTATTTGATATGTGATAAATGTATTTGATATGTGATGTTGTGATTTTGTCGTTGAATTTGATATGTGATTTGAAGATGTATTTGATCTGTGGAGAACAAAATGAAAAAACATATGTGATATTCATTATTATTGATGTGAATTTGGGATCTTTGATTTCAGCATCTATGAATTTGATTTCGGCAGGAAAAATAATGAAAAAGAAAAAAATAAATATGGGAAAGTGGGGATGTAAGGAGGGCACCTGTATCTTTAGTCCCTGTTGTATTCATTTTTAGTCTTGGTTATTTAACCCAGGATTAAAAACAGGTATTTTTAATTTTGTTTTTGTTGTTCCGGTTTGAAACCCAAGGCTAAAGAGGGTTATAAACCGGGACAAAAATGGTTTCGCTAGCAGAAGGTGTGTATGGATTTGTTAGCTAATAGTAATAGTAAAGGGAAGTGCTAATACTGCTACATGCTGTTCTCTGTTAATATAATATTTTTTGTGCGCACTTTTATGTGATCCACAAAATGTCGTCTTCTTGTTTTCTATGTGACAAAAAGATGTACTTTTCTTTTTCTTTGGGTGGTTAAGTTGTTTAACGACAACCACATGTCTTCCTGTCTACTTTGTGTTCAGAAATTCGAATGGACAAAAGTTTGTAACATGATACTTGTATCCTATAGAATAGTTAGCAATCGATATTGTTGATATATGCCATATGTAACAGAGGGAAGAGGTGCACACTGATGTTATTACTTGGGGAAAGAAAATCCTTGCCCTGATTACTGGAAAATCCACCGGAGCAGTCACAGGCAGGTAACCTTCTACCATTTCACTCAACTAGGAACATCTTGCTTACCAATCCCCTCTAAAATGATATAAACAAATGTATTAATAGTTGAAAAATAAAAACTATATGGGTTAGTTTTCCTGGCTTGAATGTGGGGTTTTATTTTTTTCCCCTTAGAGACACCTAGATCCAGAAGAGGTTAAGCATATTGGTTGTATCTCAACCAAATTGCAAAATCTTGTATTACTGAAGTGGGACTTGTTTGATGGAAACACTGTCTGTGAAAATTATTCCTAAATGTTACCTTTACGTCCAGAATAGTTATGCTCTCAATACTTATCTTCCTACTATCGATTTCCTTTACATTGGGTTACTAACTAGGCTAACTCAATGTCTTTGTAGTTCTAAATTGTTGTCGATACGTATAATGTTGCCTATTGAAGAAATACTGATATAAATGTTATTCATCCTGTAACCAGTCAGAATAAACCATCTTTCAGATTCACACGTGCTTCAACCATGGAGCACGCCTGAGGGGGTTACTGTGGACCCCTTTTTGGAACGGAAATCTTTCATGTTCATAGTATCTTTTCCCTGGATCGAGTAGTTTGGTACCCACGAAATACAGTACTGAATAATCAGGTGCAAATGCACGAATAGTCTTACATCGAAATTATTACAATAATACGCCCGAAGGCAATGTCCAACACATAGGACCTTATGGTCCAGATACAACCAAAAGTAGAAATTAGGTAAGGCAGCGAAATGAAGGCAGCGGCTTGTCGACTGCCACAGGCAACGACCGGAGACTAAGACCTAGCAGTCGCTATCAGCTTCTTCGTCCTCCTGGTAGTAGGCATATGGATCCTCCAAGTCTTCATTTCCACCATCTGAAGGTTTGTGCGTATAGCAAGGGTGAGTACCAACCGTACTCAGCAAGCCAACACGGAAGTGATGCATATGATAGGGTTATTCAAAGAATGGCTGATGTTCTTTTGCATAAAGCCAATTTTCACAACTCTTTTCACAAGCCTAACAACTAGCCAAGTCATGTTTTAGTTCCACAGTTCATTAAGTCGGCGACGGTTCTGTCTACCATCCATCGTGATTCCAAGGATGGCTTCCCGCCTCCAATTCGTCATGGTTTTCTGGGGAGTCCACCCCTTCTCCCATCTCGAGAAGTTGATCCACCAGCGAATTAGAATCATTATGCAAACCCATCCCATCATTTTAAAGTTTAAAGTTAGCCAAGCGAAAGTCTTGTCACGATACTCAATATCCGCGAGCACGGCTATTCGAATAGATTGATTCATTCACACTGCAGTGGATGTACACTTTACCCGTACTCCGCGACTGCCCAACAAATGAGCCTACGTCCCAACACATGAGACAGTCACGGCAAAGCCTTTCAATAACCTCACTTCGGCAGTACCCGCTCCATGAACTTAAGCCCTCATGCACTCTAGCCGTCATTTTCTAGCAGTGAGGAGTTCTGGCGCACCCGGGGTGAGGGAAGACTTCATTCATCAAGTTATAATAAATTTCAATTTCCCATCATCCCTTTCAAATCTCATCTCATACATAAGAACCACTATGCAAGGGTACCGCCTCCGCTCGGCTATCTACTCCGCTAGGTCTATACCCATTCAAGAAGTACGGTTGTACTGGCTCGTTTCCTGGCTATCTCATGGCTCGGTCCTTAATTGACCAGGGTCGGCACTTGCCTTTTCTGGAATCCACCCAAATAATCCAGCCGCCCCAGTCTAAAACACTTATTTGGAACTTTCAGTTTTCATCAAAACTCATTTTATCATTCTCATAGCAATGTGGCGCTCTGTGGACCCCCATTTTTGGAACGGGAATCTTTTGTGTTCATAGTACCATTTCCCTGGATCGAGTAGTTTCGTATCCACGAAATACAGTACTGAATAATCAGGTGCAAATGCACGAATAGTCTTACACCAAAATTATTACAATAGTAGGCCCGAAGGCAATGTCCAACACATAGGACCTTATGGTCCCAAATACAACTCAAAAGTAGAAATTAGATAAGACAGCGGAATAAAGGCAGCGGCTTGTCAATTGCCACAGGCAATGACTGAAGACTAAGACCTAGTAAGCGCCATCAGCTTCTTCGCCCTCCTGGTAGTGGGCATATGGATCCTCCAAGTCTTCTTTACCACCATCTGAAGGTTTGTGCGTATAGCAAGGGTGAGTACCAACCGTACTCAGCAAGCCAACACGGAAGTGATGCATATGATAGGGTCATTCAAAGAATAGCTGGGGTTCTTTTGCATAAAGCCAATTTTCACAACTCTTTTCACAAGCCTAACGACTAGCCAAGTCAAGTTTTAGTTCCATAGTTCATTAAGTCGGCGACGGTTCTGTCTACCATCCATCGTGATCCCAAGGATGGCTTCCCGCCTCCGGTTTCGTCATGGTTTTCTGGGGGGTGCATCCCTTCTCGCATCACGAGAAGTTGATCCACCAGTGAATAAACATCATCATGCAAACCCATCCCATCATTTTAAAGTTTAAAGTCTAGCCAAGCGAAAGTCTTGCCACGATGCTCAATATCCGCGAGCACGGCTATTCGAATAGATTGATTCATTCACACTGCAGTGGATGTACACTTTACCCGTACTCCGCGACAGCCCAACAAATGAGCCTACGTCCCAACACATGAGACGGTCACGGAAAAGCCTTTCGATAACCTCACTTTGGCAGTACCCGCTCCATGAACTTAAACCCTCATGCACTCTAGCCGTCATTTTCTAGCAGTGAGAGGAGTTCTGGCGCACCCGGGGTAAGGGAAGATTTCATTCATCAAGTTATAATAAATTTCAATTTACCATCATCTCTTTCAAATCTCACTTCATCCATAAGAACCACTATGCAAGGGTACCGCCTCCGCTCGGCTATCTACTCCGCTAGGTCTATACCCATTCGAGAAGTACGGTTGTACCGGCTCGTTTCCGGCTATCTCATGGCTCGGTCCTTAATCGACTGTGGTCGGCACTTGCCTTTTCGGAATCCACCAAAATCATCCAGTCGCCCCAGTCTAAAACATTTGTTTGGTACTTTCAATTTTCATCAAAACTCATTCATCATTCTCATGGCAATGTGGCGCTCATGTCTCCACATGCCATATCTCAACTACCTTCCCTAAGGTAGTTGCCCAAGCATATAGTTTTTCATAAAGTCATGAGTATGCATGAATCTAAGTATAGCATGGCTAAGTAGTTTACCGAAGTTATTCTCCGGTTGTTTGTATCACATCGAGGGTTACAAGGAATAATTCTAAAGGTAATTAATAACAAGGTATGGCATAACAAGTATAGGTAATTCTCTATGTATAGCATGCATGTTTAAAGTTTAAAATAACATCATTTCGCAATTGGGATCAATATGTTCAAAGAGTGTGATGACTTGTCTTGCTCGCACGCTTGTGAGTGGTGTCTTCAACGGAGTCGATGCCGCTTCAGTACGTGCGAAAGATCAATTGAATTCGATTAGAATTCAATATAACACCGACGGATCGAAAAGAACCATAAAAGCCACGAAAACGATTCCAAACGCTTAGCCTAAACTTCTACTTGAGTTCGTACGAGGATCGCCGGGAAAACTCCAAGTTCGAAATCGAGTCGATGCCCTAGGGTTTTCGCAAAACGACGATCGTAATTATTCGAGTAAAGATTTGAAAATATCAACGGAGGAATTCGTGCTCGAGGTTTTGAAGGTTTTAGCACAAGAGATAAGCATATTTAAATGGCGAGAGAGAATTAAACGAAATCCGATTTGAAAACGACGTGAAACGATATTTCGGAAAAGTCCGATTTGATTTTCAAATTTTCCACCAAGAAAACATACAAGAAAATAATTTATTTTTACCCAAAATTTCACTCAAGTCCTTTCAAAATATTTTTCCAAATTTTCCATAATTTTTTCTAATTTTTCCCTATTTTTCTTTTTCTCTTTTTCTTTATTTTTCTTTTTTTTCTTTTCTCTCGCGCACTGTTCATCGCCCACAAGGTGCTCGACCGGCGCCGAGGAAAACAGGCGGCGGCGCTAGCACGTGGGAAAAGGGGGACGGCTCGGCGCTTACCGACGACGGCGGCTCTTGGGAAACACGGCGAGGCTCGGGCGGCTTCGGCGCACGGTGGCGACGTGGTGGCCTCGGTTTTCGCGGCGACGGCGGCGCACGGCGGTTTGCGGCGGCGGCGCGCTCGGGAGGGGAAGGGGACAAGAGAGAGAGGGCTAGGGCGGCGAGGTGGGGGAGGAAGTGGGGGTTTTGCCCCTTTATAGCGGCGGCCGAGGGGAACGGGAGAGAAGGCGGCGGCGCGGCACGGCGGACGCCACGCGGCGCGCGGGAGGCCGGGTCGGTGCGGCGCGGCGCGGCCCGGCGAGAGGAGCGCGGGTGCGAACGGGGTCCGGATACGGCGGTGGCGCGTGGTAGCAGGCGCAAGCGCGGGCGGGGCCGAGTACGGCGGCGGAAGCGTGGCGCGAGCGCACGGGAGCGGCGGGTCGCGGCGGCACGGCGCACAAGGGCGCGGGCGCGGCGGGTCCGGTGGGCGCGGGCGCGCGAGGAGCGTGGCGCGCGGCACGGCGCAAGACGGTGTCGAACATATGCCGCGCAATGAACAGTGTCGTTTTATAATTTCCCGATTTTTAATTCCAAATTTCTAATTTCTATTTTCTTCCACTCTAAAAATTCAAAATAAATTCTAATATTCCCAGAATAATTTTTAATATTATATTTCTAACTTTTCCCCACTTTTTATTTTTCCAAATATATTTTTCATATTTATTTAATTCCTTTTTCCTAATTTCATAATTCACTATTTTTAAGTCTAAAAATTTTCCTAGATTTCATGTAAATCCCCTAAAATATTTTATTGTCTAATTTACCTCCTAATTATTCTTCCTTAATCACCACTTAATATCCTATTTCTCAAATTCGTATTTTCATAAGTCCGCATCCCTTTTCCGATTTTATTTTAAAATTCCTAATCTTGTATTTCGAAATTTTCTTCCCAACAAAATCCAAACCATTCACAAACATCGAGAGGAATTGTTCATAACTAAATTTATGCAGCTGAGCTGGCAAATAAGAAGCAACAAACTCGAGAGAAAGGCAACAAGCAAAAGTTTTTGTAAGTTCCGATTTTTACGTTTCGATTTTAATTTCTTTGATTTTCAGGATGTTACACGCTCATGTCTCCACATGCCGTATCTCAACTACCTTCCCTAAGGTATTTGCCCAAGCATAGAGCTCTTCATAAAATCATGAGTATGCATGAATCTAAGAATAGCATGGCTAAGCATTTTACCGAAGATATCCTCCGGTTGTATGTATCACATCGAGGGTTACAAGGAATAATTCTAAAGGTAATCAATAACAAGGCATGGCATAACAAGTATAGGTAGTTCTCTATGTATAGCATGCATGTTTGAAGTTTAAAACAACATCAGTTCGCAATTGGGATCAATATGTTCAAAGAGTGTGATGACTTGCCTTGCTCGCACGCTTGTTGAGCGGGGTCTTCAACGGAGTCGGTGCCTGCTTCTTCAGGTGCTACCCGTACGTGCGGAAGATCAATTGAATTCAATTAGAATTCAATAAAATATCGAGAGATCGAAAAGAACCATAAAAATCACGAAAACGACTCTAAATGTTTGGCCTAGAATTCTACTTGAGTTCGGGCGAGGATTGCTAGGGAAAAATCCGAGTTTGAACTCGAGTCGTTGCCCTAGGTGTTCGACCGGGTGCCACTCTCTCTGCTCTCTCTGTTACGGCCGGCGACCGGCGCAAACGCGAGGGGGCGGCGGCTCGGGGCTTACCGGCGACGGCAACGGCAAGGGGAGGGTGGCGGAGCTCCGGCGCACGGCGGCAACGGCGCTGGCGACTCGCGGCGGCTTGCGGCGGCGGCAGCGCTCGGTTTGCGGCCCTCGGTTGAGGGGAAAAGAAACCGGCGGGGATAAAATTAGAGGCAGCAAGGTGAGGAAAACGGGAAGGGTTGTGCCCCCCTTTTATAGCCGTGACCGAGAGTGGGATAAGAGGGAAAGGGGACCCGGGGCGGTGGTACGGCGAAACGCCACGCGGCGGTGTCCGGGCAGGCGGGCGCGGCGCGGGCGCACGGACGCCGTGGCGGCGACGTGGTGACACGGACGTCGTGCGGCGACGTGGTGACACGGCGCGGCGCGCGGCGGTACGGGGGCAACGCGCGGCACGGTGAGGGCGCGGGGTGTGGCACGACGGCAAATGCGTGGCGGCGAGGAGGCGCGGGCGCGGGGGGCCGAGGCGCGGGTGCGCGGTAGCGGGGCCGCGCGGCGCAAGCACGGTACGGCGAGCGACGCGCGGACGCAATGGCCGAGGCCGTACAGCGTCGAGCGGTTGATGAGCAATGAACAGTGCATTTTCCAATTTTTCCGATTTTCCACCCTATTTTCCATTTCTAATTTTTCCTTCACTCTATAAATCGCAAATAAATATATGGTATTCCCAAAATTAGTTAAAAATATATTTTCAAACTTTTCATCACCATTATTTATTAAAATATATTTCCATATTTAATTAAATCCCTTTTTCCTAAATTCATAATTCACTATTTTTAATTCCAAAAATTTCCTAGATTTCATGTAAATCCCTTAAAATATTTTATTGTCTATTTTATTTTCTTATTAATTTTCCATAATCACCAATTAATATTTTATTTCTCAAATACATATCTTCATAAATCCGCATCTCTTTCCGATTTTATTTTAAAAAAATCCTAACCCTAGACTTCGAGACTTTTCCTCCAATGGAAATCCAAACCATTCGGTTTTCGCAAACACCGAGAGGAATTGTTCACAACTAAATTTATGCAACTAAGCTGGAAAATAAGAAGCAACAAACACGAGAAAAAGGCAACAAGCAAAAATTTTTGCAAGTTCCGATTTTTAATTTCCAATTTTTAATTCCTTCGATTTTCAAGGTGTTACATTACATTTGAGGAAAAAGTAAAATAATATAAATTCCTTAAAAGGAGCAAAGTATTGCATGTTTTTTTGTCAGTATAAGATTAATCCACTACTAGAGAAATCATCATTGGTTGAAGTGGCAAAAACCACAGTAGTCCCGGTTTGAGTTGCACCGGGACTAGAGATCATCTCTAGTCCCGGTTTAAAAAGTCTACAAACATTAGTCCCGGTTTGTGTCATGAACCGGGACTAAAGAACACCTCTAGTCCCGGTTCAAATGTTGTCAGAGCCTGTCAGAGCGCCGAGCACTTTTAGTCCCGGTTGATAACACCAACCGGGACTAGAGATGTTATCTTTTCGGTTGGTGCTACCAATCGGGACTAAAAGATGTCCGGCGCTCCGAGTGTTCGACAGCCTCTAACACCATCTTTAGTCCGGTTGGTAACACCAACCGGGACTAGAGATGCTATTTTTGTCCCGGTTGGTAACACCAACCAGGACAAAAGTGAATGTGCTTATTTTTTTAATCGAACCTAATAAAAATATATAAATTTTGCTACATAATTCAAAATGGTAAAAAAATTAATTTAAGGGGATCTCGTAATTTTAAAGAGTGTGGTGTTGTGTGAAGGTGGGTGATTGAAGATAGAAGGAATCTTTAATTTTGTTATTACATATCATCATATTGTTATTAACTAATGATTCTTAATATATAATTTTTTTTGTAAAATTATTTTGGTGATAACATACGAATCGGAGGGATGTACAATATTGATAAGAACATTTAAACCCTGACTGTCACGTCTAGTTTATGCGCGTTTAACAAGTTTTACGCGTATTGTTCCCGTTTCGTCCTCTAAGTCGGAGTCGGTTTTTAAAACGGTCATAACTTTCGTATACGGACTCCGATCGAGACGTTTTATATATGAAAATCGATCAGAAAAAAATTTTGGATGCGTTCATTCGCCGATTCATCGCGTTTGGCGATTTTATTTTCCTAAAAAAGCCTTAGAATATTGCCTTTTCGAGCCCGGAAGCTTTTTTCTGATTTTGAGCGTGTCTTCCGAATTTTCTACAGGCCACGTCTTTTGCTTGTTTACCCTCAAATTTTATGTGGTTACCTCTCGTGTGCTCCTAAGTCCATAAAAAATATATAAAAAATAAAAATAAAAAGTGAAATTTTTCCACTCTTGCTCAACAACAGATGAAAATAAAGAAAAGAGAGGGGCAAAAGAGGAACAATATCTAGAGGAGCATATTAATGTATAGAATTATCTATATTTGATTAAATTTTAATATTATTGTTGTAAATGTATATTTAATAAATTTAATTTGACCCTATTTAATGAATTATTTAATTGTTAACCTAATGGGACCAAATAAATTTGGAAAAGAACGGAAAAATATCTTTAGTCCCGGTTGGTGGCACCAACGGGACTAAAGATGAATAAGAAATAGCGGAAAATTATCTTTAGTCCGGTTGGTGCCACCAACCAAGACTACGATGAATTGAAAATAGCGTAAAATTATCTTTAGTCCGGTTGGTGCCACCAACCGAGACTACGATGAATTGAAAATAGCGGAAATTATCTTTAGTCCGGTTAGTGCCACCAAGGGACTAAAGATGAATTGGCTATATATATCCCTGGCTCGCATCGTCTTCTCCACCGATGCAACACTTAGCACATTTTTCAGATCTCTCTCTCCCTATAGCTCTCTCCCTCTCCTTCTCCCTCTCCCTCTCCCTCTCCCTCTCTCTCTTCTCCCTCTCCCTCGGCAAGCAAGGGAGGAGGGGAGGAAATGGCGGCAGCGGGGAAGGAGGTGTTGGCGCGGGACGCCATCTTCACACCAGCGGTGAGCGGGAGCGAGAGCCGACGGCGAGCGGGAGCCGGCGGCGAGCGGGAGCCGAGCGAAAAATTGATGTTGTTGTATTTTATTGTATATAGTGGATTTTGTTGTATATATATGTGAACAAATTTGTGATAGTATTTGATCTGTGATTTTTTTGATTTTGAAGATGTATTTGATATGTGAAGAAAAAAATAAAAAAATATTTGGGATATGTATTGTTCATTGCTATTTGTGAATATGTGATATTTGATTTCAGTATCTGTGATGATTTTAGGATTTTGACAAAAAACAAAAGAATCTGAGGGCAGTGGGCTAGAGAAAGGGCAAATTAAAAAATAAAAAAAATCTTTAGTCCCGGTTGAAGCCACCAACCGAGACTAAAGATGCATCTCTAGTCCCGGTTATTTAATCGGGACTAGAGATCGCCCATCTAACCGGGACTAGAGATCGCTCATCTCTAGTCCCGGATTCGTAATCCCGGTTTAACAACCGGGACTACTGAGGGTTATGTACCGGGACAG
This sequence comes from Oryza australiensis, assembly GCA_019925245.2. Taxonomy (NCBI): domain Eukaryota; kingdom Viridiplantae; phylum Streptophyta; class Magnoliopsida; order Poales; family Poaceae; genus Oryza; species Oryza australiensis. The sequence goes on from JAIFGZ020000436.1 coordinate 5,773,928, forward strand.
TTGTGGTTTTCTTCAGTAGTGATAAAAACAGTTGTTGCAGTCTGATTATTTCGTCCAGTCAATATGGCTGAAATAACTTCATTTCCGTAACAAAAGTTTACCTACTGCCTTGCTGCAAGATCATTCTTGGATGGATTGTGATGGTATGTCATCTTTGATTGCAGGTAGAACAATATTTATGAAGGGGCATCTCACCGGAAAGCTTGAAAAGAAATGAGTGTATTTATGCCTTTTGTGTTTTTTGTTCCTGATTTTTTTTCTAAATTAACTACTGAATTGCTATGCAAATTGTCATTTCAGTAATCATCAGTGTGAATGTTCATCCATTCCATTAAATTTTACCACCAATTGTGATAAGATACGCTATACTGCTGGGGCACTGTTGGGCAAGTTTGATGGTGGTAGGTTTAACTTACGTTACATTAGTGCATACGATAGCACATATGGTTTAGAGATTTGAATAATCTCTGCTTTCCTAAGTGCAAGGAATTGATAACACATATGGTTTAGTTGATTTGAATAATCTCTGCTTTCCTAAGTGCAAGGAACTGTGTTCTTTGAGTTTTATGTTACACTTCAATGATTTTCTGCTGTCTGTTCCTGCCTATGTATTTTTTACGTATACTTCAATGAAGCTCTTTTCTGCCGTAGCACCTTTACTTACAAATTTTAGAATTTATAATTTCCTTTTCTACGAGCAATCCTAAGAGGCATGGTTAAATTTCATGTATGTCTGTATGTCTGAGGATTGACTTAAAAAAGAAGTTACTGTAGCGAGTTCTTTTTTGTTATTAGGCTTACGTTGTTCAACGAATGACAGTCAGTTGCACAAATTTTGTGTCCTAAAAATTGGTTAAAACAAAGTTGCTTCGTTAATAAAATACAAATTATGGACAGACTATGTGATTTTATGATTATGGTGTTATGAAATAATAAAAATACATTATTCTATTTTTAAATATATAAGCCGTTGGCATTATGATATGTATAGATATATTTTTAAGATAAATAAAACTACATAGGAAAATTTGGTCGCCGACACGTGTTTTATACTAATTCTTGAGTGGCTGTATGCGATGTGGTGCCGCGCACTTACATTTCTAAGATCAATGATAGTGAACAAAACAGCAATACAATACCTTTTCGATGTTGGTGGTGTTTAAGATTGGTTAGGACATGGATGAAAGTTAGAGCACATAAAACAAAAAAGCATTTGGCGTTGGATTAATAAAGCTTTAATTATTATAAATTTTAAAATGAATATATCTAATATTTTAAAGTAATTTTTATATAAAAAAATTTTGTAAATAGGAAATTTAACTATTTGCCACTCTTATGAGCGACAACTTTCCAAATACCACCACCTCTAAGTTTACCCTAACATATTTGTCACAAGAGAGATTGTGGACTTATAATTTTTTCCACTTTCGTTAAGTTGGAGCGCCACCTCATCATGCCAGCATGGACCGGCTTGACGAAATGACCTATTTGCCCCTCTATTCTCTGGTGCTTAGCAGATAATATAATAATACAATTAAATTCAACTACACACATGAATAAATCAGAGTACTTAACAACTACAATTAAATTCTAATGATGATGAAGTTATTCTAGGATCAAAAATTGAATTTTGTTATGACTCTGTGCTAATGATGCAGTATATTATGTGTTGAGAACAAAGTTGTTCTGAAGTTATTACTTTGATTTATTCACATGTGTAGGTAAAATATAATTGTAGTTATTATATGCTTTAAATTTAACTACACACATGAATAAATCAGAGCACTTAACAACTACAATTAAATTTTAATGATGATGAAGTTATTCTAGGATCAAAAATTGAATTTTGTTATGCCTGTGTGCTAATGATGCAGTATATTATGTGTTGAGAACAAAGTTGTTCTGAAGTTATTACTTTGATTTATTCACATGTCTAGGTAAAATATAATTGTAGTTATTATATGCTCTGATTTTATTTATGTGTGTAGTTAAATTTAATTGTATTATGTTGTCTGTTAAGCACTAGAGAATTGTAGGGTCTTCTCCGGAGAGGTCAACTCCCACAATACCATATTACCTTCCAGGAATCCGGTTATGCATGAAACAGTACAGATACAAGAACTTTATTTAATATTACAAACTAATAGTATACAAGTACAAGTTATATAATAAAAAAGACGTGACGCTTCCATAGGGATAGCCCGAGTGTAGAGTCGACCTAGAATTCGTGTTCTTCTCTGGCTTCAGTGTTTCCTGAAGATGTTATATGCAAGGGTGAGCATTAATGGTACTCCGCAAGCCAAACTGAACTCAACATCATATGGGGATATCTTAAAAGAAATATAAATTATAAATTTTATCGTTAGCATGAAGATATATCCTATTTTTTTAAAAAAATATTTTATGCAAACATTTAGGAATATAAATTATAAACTTAGCTTTAGCCTAATTCTATATTCTACCCCTTTCTATAAATATGTAAGATATCTAAAAAAAGAATAACATAAGTCCAAGTTCTAACATGATTCTATATTATGTATAAATGAATATATATGATAACTTAAGAGGGATAACTTAACCCTAGCCTTAATATGGTGCTAAATTCTATCCTTTCGTAAAAGTATTTTGTCACTCCCGAAGGTGTTTTCCCTTTTGAAATCCTAAAGGAAAAATCGCAAAGAAAATAGTTAGAAATTAACTTGGAGTAAATAAATAATTTTAAAAGCAAAAATCTAAATGGAAATTGCATGATATGATTTTTCCTAAATTCTACATGTCAAAATACACTAATAGGATTTTTAGTGAAATTTTCGAGCACTAGAAATAATTTTTAACCAATTAAAATCAAAATCGAAAATAATAAATCTTAGGAAAATGTTTTTCTCTCTCTCCTCCCGTACTTTTCCCGCCCATTCGCCTTGGCCGCCTAGGCACTTTTAAACCGAAAACAAAAACGAACCACACCGAACCGAACCGAAGTCCTGCGGTTTTGGGTTTTTGGTTTCGGGTTCGGTCGTGGTGTTGCATAAACCGACTAATTTGGTTCGGCTTTGGTTTTTACGCCTCGAACCGAACACCGAAGAAAAACCAAACTCGAAACCAAACCGGCTGCGTGCGCGTGCGCGGTGCACGTGGGTCGGTGCGTGCGCATGCGCGCCCCACCGCGCGCCGCCCGCGCCGCCTCCGCTCCGCCACGGCCGCCGCCGCGCCGCCTCCACCCTCCCCGCGCGCTTTTGCTCCGCCCAAAGACGAGTGCAAGTGCCTCTTCGCTGTTCGGTTTTTATGGTAAAACCGAAAACCGAACCAAAAAAAACCGAACCCGAATCTTGCGGTTTCTACTATTTACGAGAACCGATCGGTTTTTGCTTTGTGTCAAACCGAATTTTCGTAGCAAAAAAACAAATCGAAGTGTCGGTTTAACCGAATGCCCACCCTAGGGCCGCCGGCCCGAGCCGTCGGCCCAGTCCTTCCCGCGTCACACCTCTCTCCCTCTCTCCCTCACGAGCTGGCCGAGGCCACGGCCCGTTTGCCCTCGCGCCCACTAAAATAAGTCCGCTTCGCCTCCCCCTTCTCCCAAGGGACACTGACAGGTGGGGCCCACCAGTCAGGCCCGTCCCCTACCTCTGGCCGCCTAGCCGCCATTTGCACCGCCCCTCCCCATGTGGACTGGAATTGATCGTTGCTCATCAATTCCCCAAATCCCTCTCCCCTTTACTCCGGCAAGAGATTTCTCCTTATCCCGGTCACCACCGACCCCCTCATCCCCTTTAAAAGCCGGCCACCGTGCTCCCCACGCCCTCACTCGAGCTGCCAACTCTCTCTCTCACTCTCGCTCACGCACCGTGCGCCCGAGCTTCCCGCTCTTCGCCGGCCTTCGGTCGCGATTCCCCACCGTCCGGACCTCGCCGCCGCCTCCATCTCTTTCCCCCGCCCGAGCTTCCTGGCCGCTCCTCTCTGTCGCCACCCACCACCTCTCGAGCCGCTCGCATCATCGTCTTCCTCGACTCCGGCGACCCGCGGTGAGCCGCCCCTCCTTTTCCCCTCTCGGTCCAAGCACGCGCCACCGCTTCCGGGTGCGTGCGGCTCGGCCCGTGCATGAGCCGTGGCATCCCGCCGCCCGGATAGCGTCGGCCGGTCTCCGGCCACCATGCGCCACCCGCGCCCCTCTCCCGGTCGTCCGATCTGCCTAGGTAGATCGGGGCCGTCCGCCCCGCCTGCCCGCGTGGCATGCCACGTGGTCGTCGCGTCGGCGCCACGTGTGTGCCACGTGGTGCACCGCCCTCTCGGCCCGTGGACCCGGTCCACCATGGACCGACGCTCCCGCAGCCGATGACGCCATCGCTGACGTCAACCCTAGCGCTGACGCAATTCCGAGATTTATTGCGTAATAAAATATTAAGAATTTTTCATGTTTTAGTAAAAACACAATTAACCTTCTAAAATTCATATCTTTTTAATCCGAGCTCCGTTTTAATCCCATTCAAATTTCATTAACTTCATAAAAATGCCAAGAATCCATTAAAAATGGTTTTGTTACCTGTTTCAGTAGCTTTTTAGTCTGTTTGTTGAAGTGCCTTGTTTGTCGTGTAGATCCGAGTAGTTCCTCTGATCCCGTGTACTTCGAAGTCGTCGCAGAGTTTCCTCAGCTCAAAGAGCAAGGCAAGTCATGCTACATTTTGATCATATTGATCCTCTTTTTGCTAAAATACCCTGTTTATTCTACTAAACTGCATTTATTTTTGAAATGTCATCTTATGGGGAATATTACACCTTATGGTTAGTATTACGCCCTAGGCTTGCCACCCTAACCCCTTTGATAAACTTGGGAAACAACTTGACTAGCTTATATGCCTAGGTTATGCTTAGACCTGCTTAGACTAACTAGCACACTAAATGGGACATTCCATCTAGACGACATTATTTTGGACACATGAAATGAAAGATATAATCCGAGGACTTTGTGGACCGGACTAATGGCTAAAACATGACAAATGGTGGGTTGTGGGCGCTGTGGTTTTGATAGTGGTGCCCATGGCATTTAAGGACCGGTTCACGGGAAACCTCGGAAGAATGACCATACAAACCACAAGCCAGAATGGGCAACGGTGGGTCCTGTAGTGTAGCCTTTCCTAGCTGACGAACCCTGGCAAGGGTGAGCGTGATGGAGTTGCAGTCGGCCGGGGGTTTACCGATTGCTGGGCTGCCGGATTCACCGTGGCACTCGGGGGGGCTGCCCACGGCCTAGGAATGGGAGTGGGGGCGAAACCTTGGTGTGGTTCGCTTGGTTAGCGAGGGGTTATACGAAAGGTCCTATCACAGTCCCTTTCCGAGGTACCGTGGCGGTATTCCAGCGCACGGGAGATCGTGTTGTGGGGCTGTGTCTTGTGGGTACAGATGTACACCTCTGATCAGAGTTAAAACTATTCGAATAGTCGTGCCCGCGATTATGGGCGATCAACCGATTTCACCATGATTAGTATCACACTACTGAAAACTAATTAGTGGACCATGGCTAGTATAGTTGGATGAGTTGGGTCTGTTTCAACGTGAGGATAACGTTGGGCAGTGTTGGATTTAATATGAATTAATTATTTAATTTACCACTTTTCTTTTTCGTGTTCAAATCTCCTTTTGTTGCAAAAACCCTAGCTGTTTGTGCTAAAGGCAAACCCGAGCCAAATCCTTGTCTTCCCCTTGCATTCATACCTTCTCTATTCCGGTATGACTTGCTGAATACGTGGAAGTACTCATCCTTGCCTCATCACCAGAACCAGAGCAAGAAGCTGAAGAAGAAGAAGAAGAAGTTGAGTAGGCTTGGTCCTGCACTCTGGAAGATGCATGTGGAGTGGTTGAAGCCACGCTGTGAGCGTCAAGTTTAGGCTTAGACCCTTTTCTTTTTCTGCTGCTTTTTTGTAATCTTTTTGTAATGTTTCTAAGACGTTGAACTGAAATATCAACCATTGTCGTATGTGTACCCTGGCTGGTCCTGGACAGGGATTTTAATACACATAGCTTAGGAAATTCTGGTTTGAATTTCTGGTAGGAAAAGACAAATGTAAAAAAACCTAGAAGCCCTCTTATTTTTTTCCATATGCATAAGCCCTTGCATTTGGAGTTGTTTTGGGAAAATGGGTCTCTGTTTCCTCTGGTTTGGGAAAGATCTTGAGCGTTTTTCAAAACAGGAAATTTTGAAAACCAGGTCAGTCTAAGTGATAAGACTTTGAATCTAAATTTGAAAAAAAACCATTTGCAATCTTATTTGACCGTTTATCCAACTTGGCTTCGAGCATGCATTTATCCCCTACCTTGTCTTCTCTAGATGGTAGGCCGTCCCGTCACCCACCACGGTCAGGGTCTGAAGGGTTTTGGTGCTGAGCTGGCAAGGATGGCCTTGGCAGTAGGCTATCCTGGTGCACCCGAGTACACCGTCGTCTCACCTTTCGGCAGCGAGTTGCCCCATCGGGTCCGTTTGGAGGTACACGGTTTCGTCGGCACCAACATCCCGAACATGGTGGTCATTGCTTCGGGAGGAACAGACGAGCATGCCTGCCAAGAGGTTGCTTACCTGATGCTGGCCCGGATGAGGGAGATGCACGACTACCATCTCTGCCACCCTGCCTACCGTTTCCATCCCCTGCGCGGAAGCTCGTCGGTGGTCAGCTCCTTCCAATCAGCCGTGGAGGAGAATGACACCACCTTTACTCACATGAGGACTGTGATTGAAGGGTTGGACAAGATGCATTCAGATCTTCACATGGTGGCCAAAGTCTTGAATGACCAGAAGATCCTCAAGATCAAGAGCCTAAAGGATGAGGTGGATCGCCTCAAGAAAGAAATCGACATCCTGAAAGGACTTCCGGCCCCAACATCCTTTGGATCAGGATCACGCCTTGGAATACCACCAAGGCCCCTGTACGGATGCAGCTGGCGGCCAGGATTCCCCCTCCTGCTCCGCCACCTTCCCCAGCTCTGCACTAGTGCCGATTCCTACTCCTGCCCCGGTCCTTGCTCCAACCCTAAGCGGAGGAGGAAGAGGAGGATGGATCTCCGTGTCCAGCAGCAGCAGAGGCAGTAGCAGTGGCAGCTCCAAGACCCCGAGCGGAAAAGAGGAGTTAGCAAGTTCTCGGAGTCGCTCGAAGGAAAAGGAAGACGGAAACTCCCAGGAGAGTGGATTCGACTCCACCGACCACAGAAGCCGCTCCGACCCCTAGAGTGTTGCCACCCGTAGTTTACCGTTTCCTAGTTCTCCTGCTTGATTAGTTGTTGTGTGCTAGGAGTGTTGTGTGTGGGGTAGCGGTCAACCTATATCAAGTGTGGGTGTGGGTTGTCCAGTTAAGGATGTTGAGTGTGTTTTAAGTGTTTTAATAAAGACAGATCAAAACAAGTAATAAAGTTTAGTTTCTCAGTCCAATCTGTTTTACTCCTTCTCTCGCCTTGTTCGACCCGCTCCTTCAGATGGTGAACACTAGGAACGGCAGCACCAACACCAACACTGAGTCAGTAGAGAACAACACCAGGACTAATGGCAACACCCCACCTCCTCCACCCGAGAACATCACTTTGGCCAAGGTCTTAGCCAACCAAACCTAAATGATGGCTGCAATGATGCAGCAAATGCAATAGCAGCATCAACAGATGCAATTGCAAATGATGCAACATTTCAGCATCAGAACTAGAACCAACCGCCACCTCCCCCTCAAAACAAGTTGTCAGAATTTCTCTGTGTCCGACCCCCGACCTTCTCTAGCACCATCAATCCTATGGAAGCCAACGATTGGCTCAATGCCATAGAGAAGAAGATGGACCTACTACAGTGCACAGCCCAAGAAAAGGTGTCCTTCGCCACCCACCAACTTCAAGGCCCCGCCTCTGCATGGTGGGATAATCTCCTAGTCACTCGCTAGGCAGATGCACCTGCAGTCACTTGGGCAGAATTTTGCCAGCAATTCCAAAAAGCACACATTCCTGGAGGGTATTGTGGCATAGAAAAAGAGGGAGTTCAAATCCCTTGAACAAGGCAACCGAACGGTCACCGAGTACCTGCACGAATTTAATCGCCTGGCATGTTATGCTCCGGAAGACGTACGCACCGACGCCGAGCGTCAAGAAAAGTTTTTGGCCAGACTTGACGATGAGTTAACAGACAAGCTCATCTCGGGTGAATACGCCGATTTTGAAAAAACTGGTCGACAAAGCTATTCGTCAAGAAGATCAGTGCAACAAGATGCTTAAGAAATGGAAGGTTGTTCAGCTCAGACCACAACCTCAACAAGGGAACCCCCAACGGCCACATTTCACTCCCGAAGGTCAGGGCGGACCTACCACCATGATCGTCCGCCAGCATCGACCTTACCACCCTGAAAATTTCCAAACCAGTGGAAGCCGCATTGGGCAACCACAACGAAATCCTGCCTCGCGTCCTCCAACGGCGCCATCGCAACAACCGCCTAAACCCATACAACCGAAGAAGGAACTTGGAATCAGACCAGGCAACTGCTTCAACTATGGAGAGCCTGGACACTTCGTGGACAAGTGTCCAAAGCCTAAGCGTGCACCTCGATTCGTCCAAGCAAGGGTGAATCACGCGTTGGCAGAGGAAGCCCAAGACGCACCGGAAGTAATACTGGGTATGTTTCCTCTAAACTCCTTCACTGCATCAGTCTTGTTTAATTCAGGTGCAACCCATTCGTTCATATCAAAAGCATTCGTTAGGACACATGGGATGTCTGCATTAAAACTTAAGATACCCATGCGGGTTCAAACCCCCGGAAAGCATTTGAACACCACCCATTTCTGCCCTTCGGTGGCAATAGAAATCCACGGGTCCCCATTTCTAGCCAACCTTATCCTCCTGGAATCAAAATGCCTAGATGTCATCCTTGGGATGAACTGGTTGACCCATTATAAGGGCCTGATCGATAGCGCGAGCCGCACAATCACCTTGACCAATAGTGAAGGGAAGGAGGTGATCTTCCACTCCCCTAAACCCTCAAGGTTAGAAGCAAGCTTGAATCGGATCTCAGTCAAGGAGAAACCTTAAAGGGACGGAAATGACCCAAAGAAGATGGAGGAAATCCCCGTGGTTTACGATTATCCGGATGTTTTTCCCGAAGACTTTACCATGATGCCACCTGAAAGAGAGATAGAGTTCCGAATTGATCTGATTCCTGGAACTGCTCCGATCCACAAGAGGCCCTATCGGATGGGAGTCAATGAGTTAGTAGAAGTAAAGAAGCAAGTGGACGAGCAATTACAGAAGGGTTTCATTCGCCCAAGTACGTCCCCTTGGGGTGCTCCAGTAATATTTGTGGAGAAAAAGGATAAGACTAAGAGGATGTGCGTCGACTATCGCGCACTCAACGAGGTCACCATTAAGAACAAGTATCCATTACCCCGGATCAATGACCTGTTTGATCAATTGAAGGGAGCAAAGATGTTTTCTAAGATAGACCCGTGGTCAGGCTATCATCAGCTAAGGATTCGAGAGGAAGACATTCCCAAGACCGCTTTTATCACTCGGTATGGTTTGTACGAGTGCACGGTCATGTCTTTCGGACTTACCAATGCACCCGCGTTCTTCATGAACTTGATGAATAAGGTGTTCATGGAATTCTTGGACATGTTCATCGCAGTGTTCATCGATGACATTCTGATCTATTCCAAGACGGAAGAAGAGCACGAACACCATCTCCGGTTGGCGCTCGAAAGGTTAAGAGACTATCAGCTCTATGCTAAGTTCAGCAAGTGTGCCTTTTGGTTAAAGGAAGTGCAATTCCTTGGTCATATAGTGAATGCCCAAGGAGTCGCGGTGGATCCTTCCAATGGGAAAGCAGTAACCAAGTGGACTCCACCCAAAACCGTCATCCAAATCAGGAGTTTTCTTGGACTTGCGGGATATTACCGTTGGTTCATTAAGAATTTCTCTAAAATTGCGAACCAATGACCTAGTTGTTGAAAAAGGATGAAAATTTTAAGTGGACCGCTGAGAGCGACAATAGTTTTGAAGAACTTAAGAGAAAGCTGGTGTCTGCACCAGTATTGATCTTGCCAGATCAAACCAAGGATTTCCAAGTCTACTGCGACACATCTCGCCAAGGGTTAGGTGGTGTGTTGATGCAAGAAGGAAAAGTGGTCGCTTATGCTTTCCGCCAGTTGAGACCACATGAGTCTAACTATCCAACCAATGACTTGGAACTAGCGACAGTCGTCCATGATTTGAAAATATGGTGACATTACCTCGTCAGTAATCGATGTGAAGTGTATATGGATAATAAGAGCCTGAAATACATTTTCACCCAACCGGACATGAACCTCCGTCAACGAAGGTGGTCAGAGTTGATCAAGGATTATGTGGACCCCTGTTTTTGGAACGGGAATCTTTCGTGTTCATAGTACCATTTCCCTGGATCGAGTAGTTTGGTACCCACGAAATACAGTACTGAATAAACAAGAGCAAATGCACGAATAGTCTTACATCAAAATTATTACAATAATACGCCCGAAGGCAATGTCCAACACATAGGACTTTATGGTCCAGATACAACCAAAACTAGAAATTAGGTAAGGCAGCGGAATGAAGGCAGCGGCTTGTCGATTGCCACAGGCAACGACCGGAGACTAAGACCTAGCAGGCGCCATCAGCTTCTTCACCCTCCTGGTAGTAGGCATATGGATCCTCCAAGTCTTCATTTCCACCATCTGAAGGTTTGTGCGTATAGCAAGGGTGAGTACCAACCATACTCAGCAAGCCAACACGGAAGTGATGCATATGATAGGGTTATTCAAAGAATGGCTGGTGTTCTTTTGCATAAAGCTAATTTTCACAACTCTTTTCACAAGCCTAACAACTAGCCAAGTCATGTATTAGTTCCACAGTTCATTAAGTCGGCGACGGTTCTGTCTACCATCCATCGTGATTCCAAGGATGGCTTCCCGCCTCCGATTCGTCATGGTTTTCTGGGGAGTCCACCCCTTCTCCCATCTCAAGAAGTTGATCCACAAGCGAATAAGAATCATTATGCAAACCCATCCCATCATTTTAAAGTTTAAAGTCTAGCCAAGCGAAAGTCTTGTCACGATGTTCAATATCCGCGAGCACGGCTATTCGAATAGATTGATTCATTCACACTGCAGTGGATGTACACTTTACCCGTACTCCGCGACTGCCCAACAAATGAGCCTACGTCCCAACACATGAGACAGTCACGGCAAAGCCTTTCAATAACCTCACTTCGGCAGTACCCGCTCCATGAACTTAAGCCCTCATGCACTCTAGCCGTCATTTTCTAGCATTGAGAGGAGTTCTGGCGCACCCGGGGTAAGGGAAGACTTCATTCATCAAGTTATAATAAATTTCAATTTCCCATCATCCCTTTCAAATCTCATCTCATACATAAGAACCACTATGCAAGGGTACCGCCTCCGCTCGGCTATCTACTCCGCTAGGTCTATACCCATTCGAGAAGTATGGTTGTACTCACTCGTTTCCTGGCTATCTCATGGCTCGGTCCTTAATTGACCAGGGTCGGCACTTGCCTTTTCCGGAATCCACCCAAATCATCTAGCCGCCCCAGTCTAAAACACTTATTTGGAACTTTCAATTTTCATCAAAACTCATTTTATCATTCTCATAGCAATGTGGCGCTCATGTCTCCACATGTCGTATCTCAACTACCTTCCCTAAGGTAGTTGCCCAAGCATAGAGCTCTTTATAAAATCATGAGTATGCATGAATCTAAGAATAGCATGGCTAAGCATTTTACCGAAGATATCCTCTGGTTGTATGTATCACATCGAGGGTTACAAGGAATAACTCTAAAGGTAATCAATAACAAGGCATGGCATAACAAGTATAGGTAGTTCTCTATGTATAGCATGCATGTTTAAAGTTTAAAACAATATCAGTTCGCAATTGGGATCAATATGTTCAAAGAGTGTGATGACTTGCCTTGCTCGCACGCTTGTTGAGCGGGGTCTTCAACGGAGTCGGTGCCTGCTTCTTCAGGTGCTACCCGTACGTGCGAAAGATCAATTGAATTCAATTAGAATTCAATAAAATATCGAGAGATCGAAAAGAACCATAAAAATCACGAAAACGACTCCAAATGTTTGGCCTAGAATTCTACTTGAGTTCGGGCAAGGATTGCTAGGGCAAAATACGAGTTTGAACTCGAGTCGTTGCCCTAGGGTTTTCGCAAAACGACGATCGTAATTATTTGAGAAAATAGATTTAGAAATATCAGCGGAGGGATTTGGACTCGAGGTTTTGAAGGTTCGAGCACAAAAGAGAAACATATTCGAATGGCGAGAAAGAATTTAACGAAATACGGATTTAAAAATGACGCGAAACAAAATCTCGGAAAACTCCAATTTCGATTTTCAAATTTTGCTCCGAGAAAATATACAAGAAAATAATTTATTTTTGCCCAAAAATTCACTCAAATCATTCCAATTTTTTTCCTAATTTTCTATAATTTTTCCTCTTTTTTTCTCTATTTTCTTTTCCCTTTTCTCTTTTCTTTTCCTTTTTTTTTTTCTTTGCCCACTATTCATCACCCCGCAAGGTGTTCGACCGGGCGCCACTCTCTCTGCTCTCTCTGTTACGGCCGGCGGCCGCGCAAACGCGAGGGGGCGGCGGCTCGGGGCTTACGCGCGACGGCGACGGCAAGGGGAGGGTGGCGAGCTCGGCGCACGGCGGCGACGACGCCGCGACTCGCGGCGGGTTGCGGCGGCGGCGGCGCTCGGTTTGCGGCGCTCGGTTGGGGAAAAGAAATCGGCGGGGAGAAAATTAGAGGCGGCGAGGTGAGGAAAACGGGGAGGGTTGTGCCCCCCTTTTATAGCCGCGGCCGAGAGTGGGAGAAGAGGGAAAGGGGGACGCGGCGCGGCGATGGTACGGCGAAACGCCACGCGGCGGTGTCCGGGGCGGGGCCGGGCGCGGCGCGGGCGCACGGACGTCGTGCGGCGACGCGGGTGACGCGGCGGGCGCGGGCGCGCACGGGCGGCAACGTGCAGCGCGGCGAGGGCACGGGTGTGGCACGGCGGCAAACGCGTGGCGGCGAGGGCGCGGGCGCGGCGGGGCCGAGGCGCGGGTGCGCGGGTAGCGGGGGCGCGCGGCGCGAGTGCGTGCGCGCGACGCGTGGCGCGTGCGGGAGCAGGCGCGGCGCGTTTGCGGCGCGTGGTGCACACGGACGCGGCGCGGTACGGCGGCGACGCGCGGGGCGCGCGGCCGGGGCCGGTACGGTGTCGAGCGGTTGATGAGCAATGAACAGTGCATTTTCCGATTTTCCACCCCATTTTCCATTTCTAATTTTTCCTTCACTCTATAAATCCCAAATAAATATATGGTATTCCAAAAATTATTTAAAAATATATTTTCAAACTTTTCATCACCATTATTTATTTTAAAATATATATTTCCATATTTAATTAAATCTCTTTTTCCTAAATTCATAATTCACTATTTTTAATTCCAAAAATTTCCTAGATTTCATGTAAATCCCTTAAAATATTTTATTGTCTATTTTATTTCCTAATTAATTTTCCGTAATCACCAATTAATATTTTATTTCTCAAATACATATCTTGATAAATCCGCATCCCTTTCCGATTTTATTTTGAAAAAATTCCTAACCCTAGACTTCGAGACTTTTCCCTCCAACGGAAATCCAAACCATTCGGTTTTCACAAACACCGAGAGGAATTGTTCACAACTAAATTTATGCAACTGAGCTGGCAAATAAGAAGCAACAAACACGAGAAAAAGGCAACAAGCAAAAGTTTTTGCTAGTTCCGATTTTTAATTTCTGATTTTAAATTCCTTCGGTTTTCAGGGTGTTACAAACCTACCCCCCTAACAATAAATCTTGTCCTCGAGACTTCTTACCGGTTGTTGAGTAGGTGTGGGTATTCAGTCTTCAGAAAATCCTCGCTTTCCCAGGTGGCCTCTTCTTCAGTGTGATTGCTCCATTCAACTTTGTACATGCGCCCTGACTTGGTTCGTGTCCTCTTTTCTGCCTCGTCCAGTATCTTTATTGGATGTTCCGGATATGTGAGATCACTGCTGATATGGATGGTTTCCAAAGGAGCTTGCTCTTCCGGCACTCGCAGGCACTTCTTCAATTGTGACACATGGAACACTAGGTGGACATCGGAGATGTTCTCGGGTAACTCCAGCTGGTAGGCCACTTCACCTCTTCTAGCGCTTATCGGGAATGGGCCCACGTATCTTGGCACAAGTTTCCTTTGACCTTGAACCTTTGAGTCCCTCGTAGTGGTGAGACCTTTAGGTACACATAGTCGCCTATATTGAACTCTAAGTCCCTTCGACGAGTATCCGCGTAGCTCTTCTGTCAAGATTGGGCCGCTTTCAATTGGTCCCGGATCAGGCGGACCTTTTCCTCGGCCTCTTTGATTATGTCTGGCCCAAACACGGCTCGTTCATCGGTTTCTGACCACATCAATGAGGTTCGGCATCGCCGACCAAATAGGGCTTCATTTGGCGACATCTTCAGACTGGCTTGGTAGCTGTTGTTGTAGGAGAACTCAGCATACGGTAAGCATTTTTCCCAATCCTTGGTAAAATCCAACACACAGGCTCTCAACATATCCTCAAGAACTTGATTTGTCCTTTCGGTCTGCCCATCAGTCTGTGGGTGGTAAGCGGTACTGAAGGCAAGGTGACTTCCGAGTGCCTCATGAACTTTGCTCCAGAAATGGGACATGAATTGGGTACCGCGATCCGATATAGTTCTTTTTGGTACACCATGAAGACACAGAATCCTACTCATGCATAGCTCTGCCAGCTTGGCGCTATTGTAGTTAGTCTTTACGGGGATGAATCTAGCGGTCTTGGTGAGCCGATCTACTATTACCCAAATGGAATCATATCCCGCTGCAGTTTTGGGTAGTCCAACGATGAAATCCATGCCTATCTCATCCCATTTCCACTCGGGAATCTTGAGTGGCTGCAGCAACCCTGCCGGTCGTTGATGCTCGGCTTTTACCCTTTGGCATACATCGCATACGGCTACGTATTCGGCTACGTCCCTCTTCACATTGGGCCACCAGTATTCCTCCTTCAAATCCTAGTACATCTTCATGCTTCCCGGATGTAACGAATAGGCTGATTCGTGTGCTTCTTTTAGGATCAATCCTCTCAAACCACCTTGTTAAGGCACATAGATTCTTTTTTTATACCACAGGGTTCCCTTGTCATCTACCGAGAATTCCTTCGCGTGCCCAGCGGCCATGCGCTCTTTGATCGCTTGTTTTTCTTCATTACCCTTTTGAGCTTCTTCTATTTGAGTCCTCAGAAGAGGTTTGATTTCTAGTGAGTTCACTTCTCCGTGAGGAATCAAGTGTAAGTTAAGTCGAGCCATATCTACTTGGAGCTCACTGGCCATGCCTTCCAGTCTCATATGGTTGCATTGGGCTTTACGGCTTAGCGCATCGGCCACTACATTTGCCTTGCCGGGGTGGTAATGGATTCCTAGATCATAATCCTTGATCAATTCCAACCACCGTCTCTGACGTAGATTGAGATCGGACTAGGTAAAGAAGTATTTCAGGCTCTTGTGATCAGTGTATACATCACAGTGATTCCCGATCAGATAGTGCCTCAGATTTTTAATGCATGAATAACTGCTGCTAATTCCAAGTCATGTGTGGGGTAGTTTTCCTCGTGGGGTCGTAACTGTCTCGAGGAATATGCTACGACCTTTCCATCCTGCATCAATACGCCTCCCAGTCCTTGTCGGGACGCATCACAATATATCACAAAATCCTTCTGGTTGTCAGGTAGGGTTAAGATTGGGGCGGTGGTTAACTTTTCTTTTAGTTGGTCAAAGGCCTCCTGACACTTCTCGTTCCATACGAATTTCTTCTCCTTCTTCAAAAGTTGAGTCATGGGTCGGGCTATCGTGGAAAACCCTTCGATGAACCTCCGGTAGTATCCGGCCAATCCCAAGAAACTCCGAACCTCTGTCACTGACTTGGGTGCCTTCCATTCTGTAACAGCTTCGACTTTGGCAGGGTCCACTGCTACTCGTCCGGCTAAGACGACATGGCTAAGAAAAGCGACTTCCTTAAGCCAGAACTCACACTTACTAAATTTCGCATACAACTGGTGTTCTCGTAGCTTCTCCAGTACCAGTTGTAGGTGCTCTGCATGTTCCTCATCGTCCTTGGAGTAGATAAGTATATCGTCGATGAACACCACCATGAATTTATCCAGATATTCCATGAATATCTTGTTCATCAGATTCATGAAATATGTCGGGGCATTGGTCAACCCAAAAGACATTACGGTGAACTCATACAAGCCATAACGCGTAGAGAATGCTATTTTGAAAATATCTCCGGCTCTAATCTTTAGCTGATGGTATCCTGACCGAAGATCATTCTTCGAGAACACTTGGGCACCCTTGAGTTGATCGAATAAGTCATTGATTCGAGGTAGTGGGTACTTGTTTTTGATGGTCATTTCATTCAACGATCGGTAATCTACACACATTCTCATATTTCCATCCTTCTTTTTTGACGAAGAGTACTGGGGCTCCCCAGGGAGAAGAACTAGGGCGTACAAATCCTTTTTGTTGTAGTTCTCTGATTTGCTTTTTGAGTTCTTCTAGTTCGTTTGCCGGCATTCGGTAAGGTCTCTTGGATATGGGGGCAGTACCAGGCATTAGGTCGATGATAAATTCTATGTCACGATCAGGGGACATTCCGGGCAATTCCTCAGGGAATACGTCCGGGTATTCTTGCACTACTGGCATCCCGCTTAAAGGTAGCATGGTAAATACTCCCGCAGCTTGCTCACATAGCCTCGAGTTTTGGTCCATGGTTATGTTCATTGGTGACCCCCATGGGGTGGATACTGTGACTTCCCTTCGGCTACAGTCTATGACTCCATTGTTCTTAGTCAACCAATCCATTCCAAGTATGATATCAAGAGTTTGTGGTGGCAGTACCATAAGGTTTGAAAGGAATACTACGTCTCTAATCCGTATGGGCACATTGATGCAAGCATGGGGTATGGTTATGTTTTCCCCAGGCGAGTGTACCAACATGGGTCTCTTAAGTTCTACCTGGTGTAGGTGGTGTTGTTTGCTTACTTGTGAAGATATGAATGAATGCGATGCTCCGGAATCAAATAAGACTTTAAGCGGGTAGAGTTGATAGAGAACATACCAATCAGCACGTTCGATCCTCCTCGCTTCTTCGGCACGCACATGATTCACTTGTCCGCGCCGAAATCCGGTAGCAGTCTCATTGGGTTGCGGCGTCCTAAACAGACCGCGTCCTGCAGCAGGAGCAGTAGTTCCTCGTACGGCCGTTGTATTGGCGCCGGTACGCATGGGAGTGTTGCGTGGCTTGGGGCAGTTGGAGTAGTGCCCAAACTCTCCTCCGATTGAAGCAATTCACATTTCTTCTTCTGGAGCGCGAGTTGGCGTCGGGGTACGGCGGGGTGCGGTCGGCCCGCGACGTGGTTGGGTGCGGGGGACAGCGGTTGTCACGACGGTTGGCTTCCATCCGGACGGGGTGGCTCCCTTGGGGCGCCGAGACGCTCCCCGAAGTGGGCGGGCCATAGCAAGCCTCCTCTTGCGGTTGTTTTCCACCATCTTCGATCATGTTCCAACCGTACAACCTTGTTGATAAGGCTTTGGAAGCGACGTGATCTTGACCGATCATTGGCCCTCTCACTCATCGCTCAATCCTTCGATAAATTTATCGATTTTCTCCTCTTCGTTTGCCAGTCACCGGTGGCATATCGAGCGAGTTGCGTGAACTTGTTCGGGTATTCTGTACTATGGTGTTGCCTTGGCGCAACCTTCGGAATTCGTTCTTCTTCATTCTCATGACTGCGGCAGGTATGAAATTTTCACGAAAGGCGGCTGTGAACTCCTCCCAGGTTGGTTCTCCGGCGTCTTCTGCCCGTGTCTCTTTGTAGGTGTCCCACCAATCACTTGCGGGGCCTTCCAATTGATTGGTGGCAAAAACGACTCTGTCGGCTTCTCGTACCCTGACGAGGGTCAACTTCTTCTCTATTACTCTTAACCAGTCTTCGGCATCCATTGGTTCGTCGGCCGTGGCAAATGTAGGCGGCTTAGCTCGCATAAATTCTCCCAAGCTTGATCCTCAGCGATTCCCTTGGTTGTTGGCGATAGCTTGAAGCAACTGGGTTTGCAAAGCCATGACTTCCGCTAGGGTGGAGGGATTAGGCTCTGGTGGGTTCTCGTTGGATGTTGAAGCTCTGCGACGATGCACCATCTGAAGGAGGTAGATGAGTTAAGAGATTGGAACCACTAAGGTCATGGTTTCTAAGTGATTTCTCTTCAAGTTGTTTTTAAGTGATCTTTTGAACAGAGCAAGCATGGTGGAATAAACTCATTAATAACATACCATAAAACATTACAGAGGTCCATAGCGATTACATTAATGGGGATAGAACGGACTGCACACACGCAGTCCCACATGACACAATGCAAAAGCTAACATCGCACTACTATCGTCGGCTACTAAGGGGGGTGTGATCCTTGCAGCCAAAAAGAACCATCCAAGCAAGGTCAAAGTTGAGGCGGTCCTCCCGGCTAGTCATCCAACCAACCGCAGGAACCAGGTGCAGGAAGGGGGTGATCCTTAGCCGAAGCAAATCGAAGTCCCCATGTTTCTGAGGTAGTGGCCTCGGAGTCATGCTTGATCTTCCTGCTTGGTGGTCGGGTACTCTTCCTGGCAGTCTTGAGGGTGATGGGACCTCCGGTGTGGGTCAGGCGACGAGTAGGAGCTTCCTCCTCTGCTGGATCAGTATCGCTGGACTCCCACTTGATCTCCGTAGGCTCTACCTCGAACTCGGAGTCGGTGCAGATCTGGATGGGGTTCTCCTCTCCCGAACCAGGCTCAGATGGTACAGCCATGGAGTTTGAGGTGGGTCCCATTGAGGTGGCAGCAGTGGAGTCTATCAGGTACGGTGCCGACTCTTTGCTCAACATAAAGGCCTGCTCCATCATGGCTTGAAAAGTGTTCAGGCATGCTGGAGTCATGAGGTAGTAGTGGTCGGGCACAGGGGGTGTTGGTGCAGCTTGAGTGGAAGTACCAGCAACAGTGACAGGATGGGAGCGAAGTTGCTCTTCCAGCTAGTTGACCTGTTGTTTGCTCTTCCTGAGCTGTTCTTCCAGCTCCATCAAGGCTTCTCCACGGGCCATGTAACGGTCAGAGAGCTGCTCGTACTGGGCACCGTTGGCCTGTAGCTGGGTCTGTAGCAAGTCGATCTGATCCCCGTAGTTTTGGTGTTCCTCGACCAGATCATTGAGGCATCGCTGCTGGTCGTCGATTTCGAGCAAAGCCTCTTCATAGCAGTCATCCGTTGTTTCTGCCCAGCGGAATAGACGGGTGACCATAGGATTATAGCAGCAGGGGGTGGCTTCCACGGTGCAGACCGGATTGCCTTCCTCGCGGTAGGGGTGGTGTACAAACTCGGTCACGGTGAGCTCAGCACGGTGAATAGCGTTGAGGCGGAGAAATGCTTCACGGGCTGCGTCCGAAGAGCGCTTCTACTAGATCTCGGTGGTAACGGGTGTGGAAGCAATAAGGTGTCTCACTCCCCATGCGGGCCTCAACTGCAACTGCTGCCTCCCATACCGGGTATCCTTCGGTACCATGCCTTCTAATCTGGTAGGTGGGTGCCTCTGGGTACCTTAGGCACCACAGCAATAACTGGAGTTGTGCCATGAATCCTTCATCCCGTGGAACGGTGATCTCCCAAACTCCGACATGGTCCGACATCTGCTTTTGAAAGCAACTTAGGGTCAGAGAGAGATAATATCAAAACAATTTGAGTAAAAGAAAGGGGATAAAGGTATTGGGAAAAGTATGTTTGTCTTTCAAAATAATAGTTTGCGAAATGGTCCTACGTAGGGATATTTCCCTTTAGCCAACTAGTCAGGGGTAGGGCGTCCATTGGTCTTATCCTACAGTCGCATTGCTCTGATACCAGCTCTGTGGACCCCCGTTTTTGGAACGGGAATCTTTCGTGTTCATAGTATCATTTCCCTGGATCGAGTAGTTTGGTACCCACGAAATACAGTACTGAATAATCAGGTGCAAATGCACGAATAGTCTTACATCGAAATTATTACAATAATACGCCCGAAGGCAATGTCCAACACATAGGACCTTATGGTCCAGATACAACCAAAAGTAGAAATTAGGTAAGGCAGCGAAATGAAGGCAGCGGCTTGTCGATTGCCACAGGCAACGACCGGAGACTAAGACCTAGCAGGCGCCATCAGCTTCTTCGCCCTCCTGGTAGTAGGCATATGGATCCTCCAAGTCTTCATTTCCACCATCTGAAGGTTTGTGCGTATAGCAAGGGTGAGTACCAACCGTACTCAGCAAGCCAACACGGAAGTAATGCATATGATAGGGTTATTCAAAGAATGGCTGGTGTTCTTTTGCATAAAGCCAATTTTCACAACTCTTTTCACAAGCCTAACAACTAGCCAAGTCATGTTTTAGTTCCACAGTTCATTAAGTCGGCGACGGTTCTGTCTACCATCCATCGTGATTCCAAGGATGGCTTCCCGCCTCCAATTCGTCATGGTTTTCTGGGGAGTCCACCCCTTCTCCCATCTCGAGAAGTTGATCCACCAGCGAATTAGAATCATTATGCAAACCCATCCCATCATTTTGAAGTTTAAAGTCTAGCCAAGAGAAAGTCTTGTCACGATGCTCAATATCCACGAGCACGGCTATTCGAATAGATTGATTCATTCACCTTTGCGGTGGATGTACACTTTACCCGTACTCCGATCGCCCAACAAATGAGCCTACGTCCCAACACATGAGACGGTCACGGCAAAGCCTTTCAATAACCTCACTTCGGCAGTACCCGCTCCATGAACTTAAGCCCTCATGCACTCTAGCCATCATTTTCTAGCATTGAGAGGAGTTCGCGCACCCGGGTGAGGGAAGACTTCATTCATCAAGTTATAATAAATTTCAATTTCCCATCATCCCTTTCAAATCTCATCTCATACATAAGAACCACTATGCAAGGGTACCGCCTCCGCTCGGCTATCTACTCCGCTAGGTCTATACCCATTCGAGAAGCACGCTTGACGGCTCGTTTCCGGCTATCTCATGGCTCGGTCCTTAATTGACCAGGGTCGGCACTTGCCTTTTCCGAAATCCACCCAAATCATCAAGCCGCCCCAGTCTAAAACACTTATTTGGAACTTTCAGTTTTCATCAAAACTCATTTTATCATTCTCATAGCAATGTGGCGCTCATGTCTCCACATGCCGTTTCTCAACTACCTTCCCTAAGGTAGTTGCCCAAGCATAGAGCTCTTTATAAAATCATGAGTATGCATGAATCTAAGAATAGCATGGCTAAGCATTTTACCGAAGATATCCTCTGGTTGTATGTATCACATCGAGGGTTACAAGGAATAATTCTAAAGGTAATCAATAACAAGGCATGGCATAACAAGTATAAGTAGTTCTCTATGTATGCATGCATGTTTAAAGTTTAAAACAATATCAGTTCGCAATTAGGATCAATATGTTCAAAGAATGTGATGACTTGCCTTGCTCGCATGCTTATTGAGCGGGGTCTTCAACGGAGTCGGTGCCTGCTTCTTCAGGTGCTACCCGTACGTGCGAAAGATCAATTGAATTCAATTAGAATTCAATAAAATATCGAGAGATCGAAAAGAACCATAAAAATCATGAAAACGACTTCAAATGTTTGGCCTAGAATTCTACTTGAGTTCGGGCAAGGATTGCTAGGGGAAAATACGAGTTTGAGCTCGAGTCGTTGCCCTAGGGTTTTCGCAAAACGACGATCGTAATTATTTGAGAAAATAGATTTAGAAATATCAGCGGAGGGATTTGGACTCGAGGTTTTGAAGGTTCGAGCACAAAAGAGAAACATATTCAAATGGCGAAAGAATTTAACGAAATACGGATTTAAAAATGACGCGAAACGAAATCTCGGAAAAGTCCAATTTCGATTTTCAAATTTTGCTCCGAGAAAATATACAAGAAAATAATTTATTTTTGCCCAAAAATTCACTCAAATCATTCCAAAAATTTTTTCCTAATTTTCTATAATTTTTCCTCTTTTTTTCTATTTTTCTTTTCCCCTTTTCTCTCTTTTTCTTTTCTTTTTCCTTTTTTCTCTGCCCACTATTCATCACCCCGCAAGGTGTTCGACCGGGTGCCACTCTCTCTGCTCTCTCTGTTACGACCGGCGGCCGGCACAAACGCTAGGGGGCGGCGGCTTGGGGCTTACCGGCGATGGCGACGGCAAGGGGAGGGTGGCGGAGCTCCGGCGCACGGCGGCGACGGCGCTGGCGACTCGCGGCGGCTTGGGGCGACGGCGGCGCTCGGTTTGCGACGCTCGGTTGGGGAAAAGAAACCGGCGGGGAGAAAATTAGAGACGGCGAGGTGAGGAAAACGGGAAGGGTTGTGCCCCCCTTTTATAGCCGCGGCCGAGAGTGGGAGAAGAGGGAAAGGGGGGAATCGGCACGGCGGTGGTACGGCGAAACGCCACGCGGCGGTGTCCGGGACGGGGCCAGGCGCGGCGCGGGCGCACGGACGTCATGCGGCGACGTGGTGGACGCGCGGCGCGCGGCGGTACGGGGTGGCAACGCGCGGCGCGGCGAGGGCGCGGGTGTGGCAGCGGCAAACGTGTGGCGGTGAGGCGGGGCGCGGGCGGGCCGAGGCGCGGTGCGCGGGTAGCCGGCGGGCGCGGCGCGGCGCGCTGCGCGCGGCGCGGGCGCGCGCGTGGCGTGGCGCGGTACGGGCGGGCGACGCGCGGCGGCGCGGCCGGGCGACGGCATCGAGCGGTTGATGAGCAATGGACGGTGCGTTTTCGATTTTTCCGTTTTTCCACCCCATTTTCCATTTCTAATTTTTCCTTCACTCTATAAGTCCCAAATAAATATATGGTATTCCCAAAAAATATATTTTCAAACTTTTCATCACCATTATTTATTTTAAAATATATATTTCCATATTTAATTAAATTACTTTTTCCTAAATTCATAATTCACTATTTTTAATTCCAAAAATTTCCTAGATTTCATGTAAATCCCTTAAAATATTTTATTGTCTATTTTATTTCCTAATTAATTTTCCATAATCACCAATTAATATTTTATTTCTCAAATACATATCTTCATAAATCTGCATCCCTTTCCGATTTTATTTTAAAAAAATTCCTAACCCTAGACTTCGAGACTTTTCCCTCCAACGAAAATCCAAACCATTCGGTTTTCACAAACACCGAGAGGAATTGTTCACAACTAAATTTATGCAACTGAGCTGGCAAATAAGAAGCAACAAACACGAGAAAAAGGCAACAAGCAAAAGTTTTTGCAAGTTCCGATTTTTAATTTCCGATTTTAAACTCCTTCGATTTTCAGGGTGTTACAGATTATGACCTAAGTATACTCTATCATCTTGGCAAAGCTAATGTGGTAGCTGATGCCTTGAGCCGGAAGAGTTACTGCAACTCTATCCACATAAAAGGGAGATGTGAACAGTTATAACGGGACCTAGAGCGCCTAAATCTAGGAATTGTTGAACCCGGATTTGTGGCCGTTCTTGAAGCCCAACCCACACTCATAGACCAAATCCGAATAGCTCAAGCCTCGGATCCTGATATAGCCCAGCTTAAGAAAAACATGAGGGTTGGAAAAGCTCGCGACTTCACAGAGGACGAGCATGGAACGATATGGATGGGCACAAGGATGTGCGTACCAGAGGATAAAGAACTAAAAAAGTTGATCCTTACCGAGGCTCATCAGAGTCAGTACTCAATCCACCCAGGAAGCACCAAGATGTACCAAGACTTGAAGGACAAGTTTTGGTGGGTCAGTATGAAAAGAGAAATGCAGAGGTAGTGGCACTATGCGACGTATGCCAACGAGTGAATGCAGAACACCAAAGACCTGCAGGGTTACTACAGCCACTCCACATCCCGGAGTGGAAATGGGAAGAAATCGGAATGGACTTCATCACAGGCTTACCTCGGACATCGTCAGGAGACGATTCCATCTGGGTTATTATTGACCGACTCACTAAAGTAGCTTACTTCATCCGAGTGCACACCACCTACAAGGAAAGAAACTGGCAGAACTGTATCTTGCAAGGATCATGAGTCTTCATGGGGTAGGTAAGAAAATAGTATCAGATCGTGGTAGTCAGTTAGCCTCCAAGTTTGGCAGAAGCTACAGGAGGAACTTGGTACTAGGTTGAATTTCAGTACGACCTATTACCTGCAAACTGATGGTCAGACCGAGCGTGTGAATCATATTTTGGAAGACATGTTGCGAGCATGTGCTCTCGACTTCGGGAGAGCATGGGACAAGAGCCTGCCCTACATGGAGTTCTCTTACAACAACAGTTACCAGGCCAATTTGCAGATGGTACCTTTTGAAGCGCTGTACGGACGAAAGTGTCGTACCCCACTCTTTTGGGACCAAACTGGTGAGCGTCAGCTGTTTGGGACCGAAGTGTTAAGTGAGGTGAAAGAAAAGGTCAGGACAGTAAGGAAAAGGCTTAGAATTGCGCAGTCTCGGCAGAAGAGTTACGCAGACAACCATCGAAGGGACCTAATGTTCAAGGTAGGTGATTATGTGTATCTTCGAGTCACCCCTCTTCGGGGAGTGCACCGTTTCCAAACTAAAGGCAAGTTGGCACCACGTTTTGTGGGACCGTATCGGATACGGGAACGTCGAGGAAAAGTAGCTTACCGGATCGAGCTTCCACCCTCCATGGCTGGCATCCATGATGTATTCCACGTTTCTCAACTTAAAAAGTGCCTAAGAGTGCCAAAAGAACAAACGATCCCGGATCAGATAGAGATTCAGGAAGATTTGACTTACATGAAGAAACCAGCGTGTATCCTCGAAACCAGCGAGCGAAGAACCCGGAACAAGGTTACCAGGTTCTGTCGAGTTCAGTGAACCCATCACTCGGAAGAAGAAGCCACCTGGGAAAGGGAAGATGAGCTAGAAGCCGCTCATCCCTATCTTTTTGCCAATACCTCCGAATCTCAGGGTCGAGATTCCGTTTAAGGGTAGGTTTGTCACACCCGAGGTGTTTTCCCCTTTTGAAATCCTAAAGGAAAAATCACAAAGAAAATAGTTAGAAATTAAACTGGAGCAAATAAATAATTTTAAAAGCAAAAATCTAAATGAAAATGGCATGGTAGGATTTTTCTAAATTCTACATGTCAAAATACACTAATAGGATTTTTAGTGGAATTTTTAGAGCACTAGAAAAAAATTTTAACCAATTAAAATCAAAACCGGAAATAATAAATCCCGGGAAAATATTTTTCTCTCTCCTCCCGTACTTTTCCCGCCCATTCGGCCTTGGGCCGCTGGCCCGAGCCGCTAGCGCAGTCCTTCCTGCACCGCGCCTCTCTCCCTCTCTCCCTCGTGGGACGGCCGAAGGCCACGGCCCGTTGGCCCTCGCGCCCGCTAAAATAAGTCCGCTTCGCCTCCCCCTTCTCCCCGGGACACTAACAGGTGGGACCCACCTGTCAGGCCCGTCCCCTACCTTCGGCCGCCTCGCCACCATTTGTGCGGCCCCTCCCCGCGTGGATATTGGCCGCCCGCCTCTCTCGCACGCCCTTAAGGCCCCGCCCTAACTCCCCCGTCCCTCTCGCCGCCCTTAATCACCCCGGTCGCCTCTCGCGCGCCCTTTAATGACCGAAATTGATCCTTGGTCATCAATTCCCCAAATCCCTCTCCCCTTTACTCCGGCGAGAGATTCCTCCTTATCCCGGCAGCCACCGACCTCCCATCCCCTTTAAAAGCCAGCCACCGTGCTCCCCGAGATCCCCAAGCCCTCACTCGAGCTCCCCACTCTCTCTCTCTTGCTCTCGCACCATGCGCCCGAGCTTCGCCACTCTTCGCCGGCCTTCGGCCACGATTCCCCACCGTCCCGAGCTGTCCCGAACCTCACCGCCGCCTCCATCTCCATCCATTGCGCCCGAGCTTCCCCAACCGCTCCTCTCCGTCGCCACCCGCCACCTCCCGAGCCACCCGCGTCGTCATCTTCCTCGACTCCGACGACCCGCGGTGAGCCGCCCCTCCTTTTCTCCTCTCGGTCCGAGCACGCGCCGCCGCTTCCGGGTGTGCGCGGCTTCGCCCGCGTGTGAGCCGCGGCATCCCGTCGCCGCGCCGCTGCCCGGATGGCGCCGGCCGGTCTCCGGCCACCATGCACCGTCGCCGACCGACCGTGCCGCCCGCGCCCCTCTCCCGGCCATCCGATCTGCCTAGGCAGATCGGGGCCGTCCGTCGCCGCCCACGTGGCATGCCACGTGGTCGCTGCGTCGGCGCCACGTGGTGCACCGCCCTCTCAGCCCGTGGACCCGGTCCACCATGGACCAACGCTCCCGCGGACGATGACGCCATCGCCGACGTCGCCCTAGCGCCGACGCACCGGGATTTATTGCACAATAAAATATTAAGAATTTTTCTGTTTTAGTAAAAACAAAGTTAACCTTCTAAAATTCATATCTTTTTAATCCGAGCTCCGTTTTAAGCCCATTCAAATTTCATTAAATTCATAAGAATGCCAAGAATCCATTAAAAATGGTTTTGTTACCTGTTTCAGTAGCTTTTTAGTCTGTTTGTTGAAGTGCCTTGTTTGTCGTGTAGATCTGGGTAGTTCCTCTGATCCCGTGTACTTCGAAGTCGTCGTGGAGTTTCCTCAGCTCGAAGAGCAAGGCAAGTCATGCTACATTTTGATCATATTGATCCCCTTTTTGCTAAAATACCATGTTTATTCTACTAAACTGTATTTATTTTTGAAATGTCATCTTATGGGGAATATTACACCTTATGGTTAGTATTACGCCCTAGGCTTGCCACCCTAACCCCTTTGATAAACTTGGGAAACAACTTGACTAGCTTATAGGCCTAGGTTATGCTTAGACCTGCTTAGACTCACTAGCACACTAAATGGGACATTCCATCTAGACGACATTATTTTGGACACATGAAATGAAAGATATAATCCGAGGACTTTGTGGACTGGACTAATGGCTAAAACATGACAAATGGTGGGTTGTGGGCGCTGTGGTTTTGATAGTGGTGCCCATGGCATTTAAGGACCGGTTCACGGAAAACCTCGGAAGAATGACCGTACAAACCACAAGCCAGAATGGGCAACGGTGGGTCCTGTAGTGTAGCCTTTCCTAGCCGACGAACCCTGATGCAGCCAAATTAGGGTTCTTCCTTGTTCTTCGAAATTTGGCCAACACACTTGATAAACTTTGGGGAATTTTGGGAGGAGGTAGAAGAAGAGATAAGGAACAATTTTGGTATTAAAAATTTTAGCTGAGGTGCTCTATTTATAGCTGTTCATGTCGGTTTCGAGCTCAAGATAACTCTAGCAATGGCGGTTGAGTGAAGTCGGTTTGATGTGGATTTATACGACGACATGCTTGCCCTAATTAGGTTTTGCCGTTTGTATCAAAAGATGAGAATGCTTGCAAGGTCGGTTGTGCATTTCGAGGGGTGAGGCTGGCGTCCTCGGTGCAATGAATCGAACTGCGGCGGCCGTGATTTGGCTGGACAGGGAAGAAGAAGGAGGAAAAGGAAGGAAGGAGGAAAAAAGAAAGAGAAGAAAAGAGAAAAATGAAAAAAGGAGAAAAATAAAAATGAGGGAAAGAAAAAAAGAAAAGAAAGAAAAATTTTGGAAAAGTTTTGAAAAGAGTTTGATTTAAAATTTAAAATTAATTGAGCTTAATTTTTAGGAATTTTTCTTAAATAGAAAGTCAAATTGAGATTTTCCAAAAAGAGAAAATAAAGATTTAATTGATGCTTGATTTTTAAATTAGAATTAGATAAAATTTTTAGAGAGAATTTAATGTAAGGTTTAAAATTATTTTAAATTCAATTTTTGGGAATTTCCTTGAATCAAGAGTTAAATTGAGATTTTCAAGAATAATAGTAAAAATTAATAAATTTAATATTTTTGAATTAAAATTTGGAGGGAAAATAAAGGATATAAATAATTTTTAAGAGATTTTAAATGTTTTAAAGTGGAATGTATAATAAATTTATTCATAAAAAAATTTTCTATGTAAGTTTACATGTTTTTAAAGTGCGGATTTTTGGAGGCTGTTACAAGAATAGAGAATAAAAAGGCAAATAGGTCATTTTGCTAGGCCGGTCCACGCGGCATGATAAGGTGGCGCTTTAAGGTCGCCTCAATGAGGTTTTATGAAGTCTTTCATGCATATTAAATAAGATGTCATATCGATTTATAATTTTTAATGAAACGAGAAGGAGATGGAAAACATTTCATGAGGATGAAATTATAGAGCGTTGTTTTCAAACATTGGAAACCCTACACTGTGAGTCTTTATTAGTTTTATAAACTGCTTTTTATTCATCGTTTCATGAAATTGTGAGACCATTGAGATAAAAAAATAAAATAACGCATAAAACTATATAATGAATGCATGATGAAACTATACACTAAGAGGAATACTTGTTTCATTACCTATTTTATGGTTTTAGGAAACAGTAGATGAAATGTTGTATTAAGACTGACCTAAGTAAAATAGTTAGTAAAAGTGGAAAAAAAGTTCACAATCTCTCTCTAATGATAAGTATATTAGAGCAATACCTAAAATGGTATATGCAGAGTTATCGTTCATAAAAAAGTTAAATTTCCCAGATAAAATTGACTGTGGTTGCACATTCACGATGCCGCGTCGACAAGTTGCTGTGTTAGCAATGGAGTGCGAGGAGACGAGACGACGGTGGTAAAGCCCACACTGTCGTCTCGTTTTTAGCAAAGCGACGGTGGCGAACCTACGCGGCAAAAGCTCTCCGCCCGCGAAGACGACGTAGCGCCGGACGGTGGGAGGAGACGTGACGACGGCAGCCACTGTCCCAAAGCAGAAAGTACGGTGGTCCCTACCACGCAGCCACTCCAATTTTCGTATCCTTAAAAAAAATACTCTAAACAAAAAAATAAAGAGAGATGCCTTCTTTAACACAGCTCTGACATTCAATGCTCCACAAATTTAAAAATCTAAATTTCAATTACATCGATAACATTTAGATAAACTAAATTATTTAATAAACATTTAAAATTTAAAATCAATATAATTTAACATATAAATTTTAAATCTATCAATGAATCAACTATGTCAAAGAGAATAAAAAGTATATAAGTACTTTCAGGGCTTACAGCTGCAGTTTTTCCTATAATCGTAAGTTCCTTCGAACAATTTAATATTTTAACTAAATTCTAAGAAAAAATGAAGTAGATGGTGAGAATATTAAGCTCCCCCAAGCCCCCGGTATCATCCAGCGCGTCGCCACGTGCGGTGCGGGGCCCACCGCTTTCCAACGCGGGGGTGTGGCCGTTGCGCCCTGCGCGTCGCGCTCGTCGCGGTGACGAAACAGAACGGAGCAGAAGCCTTCCTCTCCTCCTCCACCACCACTTTGACATCACACACGCACCCACCACCGCCCCGCCCACTCTCCTCTCCCTCCACTCCAGTCCACCGCGTCCGCGTCGCCGACCCCAACCCCAACCGCCAAACCCCTCTCTCTCCCCACATCCTCCGCCTCGTCGGCCATGCGCCCCACCCCCGGCGCCGACGAGCGCCCCTCGTCGAGCTCACCTCCGCCGCGGCGGCCGCGGACGCTCCCCAGACCTCCACGTTCCCCTCCGCCCCGGGATTCACCCGCGCGGTGCGATGCAGCGGCCCGGGATGCTCCTCCGACGAGGGCGGCGATGGGGGCGGCGGTGGGGTGTACCCGGGGAACGCGATCTCGACGACCAAGTACACGGCGGCGAGCTTCGTGCCCAAGTCGCTGTTCGAGCAGTTCCGCCGCGCCGCCAACTGCTTCTTCCTCGTCGTCGCCTGCGTCTCCTTCAGCCCGCTCGCGCCCTACCGGGCCGTCTCCGTCCTTCTCCCGCTCGTCGTCGTCGTCGGTGCCGCCATGGCCAAGGAGGCCGTCGAGGACTGGCGACGAAAGCAGCAGGTGCGATTTTCCACCTTCACCACCTCTTCTTTTGTTGCGTAGCTTGCGCGGATCAGGCAATGGGAATGACGGCTTTCTGCTCTGGCTGTACATACATGTTCCTTTCTTTTCAAGGGCCACCTGATGATCGTGATCTCAAATGGATGTAATCGCAATAGTTCTTAATTCATTTTCGTCTCTATGCTTAGTTCCACATTGTGCTGATGCTTGATGCGTTTTCCTACTTTGCACTTCCCCTTCTTTTTTGGACCATTTTACCTGATTACCTACAAATGCCAGCTCCCGAATGCTTTCTATGGTACGCATATTTGGGGGTGTGTACTGTTTCAAGACTTCTCTTTGTTGGTACTGAATGTTGCAATTTTGACTGGTTCGTAGTGCCCGGAAAATTATAGTTTGTAATGATTTGATACATTTTAAATTGTTTGCACTCCTTGAGCAATATTTATACAGCATTACATTGTTTTGGTAAATTTTTGCCAAACAATTAAATTATTTTTTTTACTTTTATTTAGGACGTTGAAGTGAATAACAGGAAGGTTGAGGTTTATGATGGCACCCAATCATTTCATCAGACAGAATGGAAGAAGCTTCAAGTTGGTGATATAGTTAAAGTGAAAAAAGATGAGTTCTTCCCTGCTGACCTTGTTTTGCTTTCTTCGAGCTATGAGGATGGAATATGCTATGTTGAGACAATGAATCTTGATGGAGAGACAAACTTGAAGCGAAAACAATCATTGGACGTGACTGTGGGCTTGAATGAGGATCATTCTTTCCACACCTTCAAGGCTTTCATTCAATGTGAGGATCCAAATGAGAAATTATATTCCTTTTTAGGGACATTGCACTATAATGGGCAACAATATCCTCTATCTCCACAACAGATCCTGTTAAGGGATTCAAAGCTTCGGAACACAAATCAAATTTATGGCATTGTAATATTCACGGGGCATGACACAAAGGTGATGCAGAATGCAATGGAGCCACCATCAAAGAGGAGTTCTGTTGAACGAAGAATGGATAAGATCATTTATCTTCTTTTTGTAATTCTCTTTGCTATTGCATCTTTTGGGTCAGTTATGTTTGGTATCAAAACGAGGGCTGAATTAAGTGCAGGGAACTATGCCTGGTACCTAAGGCCAGATAACTCAACCATGTACTTTGATCCAAACAGAGCAACATTAGCAGCGATTTGCCATTTTCTGACAAGTCTCATGCTGTATGTGTGCTTGGTGCCCATTTCCTTGTATATATCGATAGAGATCGTTAAAGTCTTACAGAGCACATTCATAAATCAAGACCAGAATATGTATTGCGAAGAGTCTGATAAACCAGCAAGGGCTCGCACATCAAATTTGAATGAGGAACTTGGTCAAGTGCATACCATACTCTCTGACAAAACAGGAACCTTAACATGTAATTCGATGGAGTTCTTGAAATGTTCCATTGCTGGTGTTGCTTATGGAAATAGGCCTATAGAAGTGCAGATGCCTTATGGAGGGATAGAGGAAGACTATGTTGATATTGGTCATAAGGGTGCTGTTAAATCTGTAAGACCGGTCAAGGGATTCAACTTTACTGATGACCGCTTGATGAATGGCCAATGGAGCAAAGAATGCCATCAAGATGTTATAGAGATGTTTTTCCGTGTGTTAGCTGTCTGTCATACTGCAATTCCTGTTGCAGATAGAAATTTTGGTGGGATATCTTATGAGGCAGAATCACCTGATGAAGGAGCTCTTGTTGCAGCTGCAAGGGAGCTTGGTTTTGAATTTTATCATAGGTCACAGACAACCATATCAGTGCATGAGTATGATCCTGTCTTCGGGAGAAAGGTGGATAGGTGCTTATCATTTCCACTGTTCTTAGTGCTTATTCTTCAATATGGCGATGATTGCCTCCTACATGATGCCTAATTTTATTTCAGAACCTATAAGCTACTGAACACCCTAGAGTTTAGCAGTGCCCGCAAGCGTATGTCTGTCATTGTGAGGACAGAAGAGGGTCGGCTATTTCTGTTCTGTAAAGGGGCAGACAGGTTTGATATGTTCCTTCTCACATGCAATGGAATTTTTTTATGCTTTATGAAGTAGGGAATTGTTAGTATATCTTTATTTATTGCACCCTTGGTAAGCTCATCACATCTCCACATCGTATTATTATTTTCTTGCAAACTGGGGCAGCCAATAGATTTTGTGTCATTACAGTTTTTTTTAGAATGAAATAAGCTTGAATTGTCAATCTGTACTCTTGCAAGGTGCAAACTTCACATGCTATCTTTTTGCTTCTAAAAGTTCCATTAATACATCTTCTATCTTTACTAACTTTTTGTTCCTCAAAATTCTTAAAATTTATATTCTATCTTTGTGCTTCAGTGTTATTCTTGAGAGGCTCTCTAAGGATAATAGCAAAGCTTGTCTGACAAATACAAAGTGCCACATCGATGAGTATTCTGAGGCAGGTTTGCGGACCCTGGCACTTGCATATCGTGAACTTACTGAGGATGAGTATGTTGCGTGGAATATGGAGTACTCAGCTGCAAAGAATTCTGTACATAATGATCATGATGTAGCTGTTGAGAAGGTATCAGAGAATATTGAGAAGGATTTGGTTCTTTTAGGTGCTACTGCTGTGGAGGACAGATTGCAAAAGGGGGTATGTCGATTTCATTTGAGACTTTAAATTTATCCTCTTCTCTTTTTTTTTCATTTACTATGCTTGCTCACTGTGTAACACGACCTCCTCTACAGTCTGGAAAGCCCTGAACGATTTTCTATTTGGTTGCTGTCACATAGTTTGCCCTTTTGATATTTCACTTGTATGGTTGCTCTTGTATCTGTTGATGGCAATTTCTTCTGAATTCTTTCCTACGTAGACAAAGCACCCTACTCATTTTGTGGGACATGTTCAATGCATGTGTTGACTCTGTAGGTCCCAGAGTGTATTCACAAACTAGCTCAAGCTGGAATTAAGATCTGGATTCTAACAGGTGACAAATTGGAGACAGCTGTTAACATAGGGTTAGTACCATATGTTGCTTACGTTCCTGACAAGTGAGATCTTACAGGACTACGATTTTTTCACACATATTTGTGCTTGATATGCAGTTATTCTTGCAACCTTTTGAGGAAAGGGATGGAGGAAGTTTATATAACTCTGGACAACCCAGGCACGAATGCTCCTGAGGAACATAATGGAGAAGGCAGTGGAATGGTATGTAAATATTTAACTAAGAGTGGATACATTGACCTATTTGCAGTTATTTCCATGTCAGCATAATAACAGAATTTTTAGCTGCTCTCAAAATAACAGTACATAACTGGTAAATATGAGTAGTTAATGTGCACAACAACGTCAGTAAGTATGAATGCATTTTTTCATCTTGAAAGCAAATCAAACAGGGGATGTATAATATCAGTTTACTTCTTGTGCGCTCTACTGTTTCCTACCTTCTGTATTTGCTCATGTAGGCTCCATATGATCAAATCGGTAGAAAGTTAGAAGATGCTCGAAGGCAAATTTTGCAGAAAGGAACTTCAGCCCCATTTGCCCTTATAATTGATGGCAATGCGCTAACACATGCTCTCATGGGCGGTCTTAAAAGCACATTTCTGGATCTAGCAGTTGATTGTGCGTCTGTTTTATGCTGTCGGATTTCCCCGAAACAGAAAGCGCTGGTGAGTAGTAAGCACCAGGTGCTGCTTCATCGATTATTTCTAACAAGATAATGTGGATATATCAACATTTCTATCTTTAAATGCTATTAGCTATTTGGAAGAATTGCAGATTACCAGACTGGTTAAAAATAGGATAAGGAAAACCACACTAGCTATTGGCGATGGAGCAAATGATGTCGGTATGCTACAGGAGGCTGACATTGGGGTTGGAATAAGTGGTGCTGAAGGAATGCAGGTCTGTAGTTTTGCACAAGATGTTTTTTTTGGTTTTTTGTTTTAGGGAAGACAGTATGGGAGAGCCATACTTCTAGAATATATTAGAATAGGTTTAAACTTTACAGATATATAATTTAAAAGACTAAAATAAAAATTACATCCAATGGCAATATTTCCAATTCAATAGTTGTGCTTAGACAGTACAAACTGTGAATTTTTTACCTTGTTACAAACTATTACTACCTCTGTTTTGAAATGTATGACATTGTTGACTTGTGGATATAACATTTGACTATTAATCTTATTAAAAAAAGCATTTACTCTATATTTTGTTGTGACTTGTTTTATCATTAAAGGTACTTTAAGCATAACTTATATTTTTGCATATTCACACATTCTTTAATAAGACGAATGGTCAAACGTCATTTTCAAAAGTCAACAGCGTCATATATTTGATAACGGAGGTAGTATAAAATTTATCTGTTTTCTGATGTTTGATTTTGCTTTATATTGCAGGCTGTGATGGCAAGTGACTTTGCAATAGCTCAATTTCGTTTTTTAGAACGGTTACTCCTTGTCCATGGTCATTGGTGTTATCGCCGGATTGCAGCGATGGTAAAGTGCTTCCAATTCTGTTACAATTTAACGGTCTACGAGGTCACTTAAAAATTGCAGACATGTTACAGTTTTTCTTTTAATAATTGAAGGTTCCTTGGTTCTCATATAGAATTTGCATACAGCATACCAGCTGTAGTGTACAACATCTTATGCAGTTTCTTATTTTAGAGTATACTCAAAGTATACTTTCACCACTATGAAGTAGCAAAATTCAAAGGTTTATTTGTCATAATTTAATAGCACTTCCAATCTGACCACTTGATATATTCTGTTTGTGCTATGAACAGATATGCTACTTTTTCTTCAAGAATATCACATTTGGCTTTACACTCTTCTGGTTTGAGGCTCATGCTATGTTCTCAGCCCAACCTGGTTACAACGATTGGTTCATATCTTTCTACAATGTTGCCTTTACGTCTCTCCCTGTCATTGCTCTAGGTGTCTTTGATAAAGATGTCTCTTCCCGTGTCTGCCTCGAGGTACATAATCTCCTCCCAGACTTGTGCAGTCGTAATGTACACCTGGCCTTACTTCAGAGTTGGTTCGGTATTTGTGCTGAGTCCTTAGCATATTTCAGGTCCCTTCATTACACCAGGATGGCGTGAATAATTTATTCTTCAGCTGGTCTCGTATACTCAGTTGGATGTTGAACGGAGTGTGTTGTTCAATAATAATATACTTTGGTGCGCTCCATGCCGTCCTCATTCAAGCTGTCCGACAGGATGGCCGCGTTGCTGGATTTGACATCCTTGGAGTGACCATGTATACTTGTGTAGTTTGGACTGTCAACTGCCAACTAGCACTCTACATCAGCTACTTCACCTGGATACAGCATTTCGTCATCTGGGGCAGTATACTGATTTGGTACACTTTTCTGGTCATCTACGGCTCGTTTCCTCCAACAATATCAACCAGCGCATATCATGTTTTCTGGGAAGCTTGCGCCTCTAGCCCTTTATACTGGTTATCCACTCTAGTCATTGTTGTGACAGCCTTGATCCCGTACTTCCTCTACAAAATTACACAGTCACTGTTTTGCCCACAACATTGTGATCAAGTTCGGAGAACTAACTCAAAAGAATTGGTGGCTCAATAATTATGGGACTGAAGGGGCTCAATTGATATATTGCTATGGTATCCTAACAACTTTACAGTTCAGTTTATAAACCATGATATTTTAGATGGTGAATATAGTATCAAAACAAAGTAGCTAGTTAATGTGTTAGTTAGATTGTGTACATACTTGAGCTCATACCCAAAAAATTAGAATCGAGCTATAGTGTTGCATGAGTTGATATGGGAATGGAAGTGGCTGCTTCGACAGGCTCATTGGGTGTACAGTTGCTTTACCGGGAAACTTGGGTGTGTTTTTTTGACACAAGGCTGATTTTGTTACTGGTCAACTAATCCGTGAGTTCACTCTTGCTCCTCTGATCTGGCTCATGCTTGTTTTTTTAATTAGTAATCATGATTGTAATTTGGTTGCCAGAAGTGATGAGATCTGTCGGCTTGTGCTTTGTACAGCCGAATGGGAGGTTTATCCCTTTTTATGCACCATCATTGTAATTAAGTTTAAGCAGATAATGTTGGCATTTTTGCGAGGCCAAATGTTATGTTATGTTCTTAGCTTGTCGATAAGTGGTAAATCGGATGCTGATGTTCCATAGCTTTCAAGATGACTACAAGGATTGGACTGTGGTGTGGACTTGTGCAGTTGTGCCTGCCTTATTGGAGTCTTGTGAAAATGAAAAGAATGCAGGGAATCCGTCTTTCTTTGTAGGAGTTGAATTGTGCTCCATAGGTTGTAATGTTGTAGCGGTAATTGAAATTTGGATTTCAAACACAAGATTACTGTAAGTAGAAAAAGACAAGTTGTTAAAGTGCATCCTACCGTTTACTCCTCTTCTTTTCTATTCTTGAATTAACATTTTCCATTTTTTTCCATCTGTTGCCAGCCCTTAGCTTAAAATGAACTGCAGGCTACAAATGTTCCATTCGTAAGCTGAATGGTTAGAATGACGTTTATATAAGTATTTATTATATATGTATACTAGAATCTTGAATTTACCAAGCTGTCCGGTTTAATGACTCGTTTAATAAACACTAAGTTAATCAACAATGAAGTTAGTATGAAGTAAGTGAAAATTAATGGGGGATAATTGTGATGGGTTGAGATAGAAAACTAGGTGAAGAAATTAAGAGGAATTGCTATATTTTATAATATAAATGTTGAACGCTGGAAAACTATATTTTGAATTACAGCTTTAAACAAATAGACAAGGATTATATTGTTAAAACGCTACTACTGGTATCTTGGGAAAAAAAGAATTCCACGTCATCCACCCAAGTCCTCTCAGGGGCCACGTGAAAGCGAAGCCGCATGGCACGAGGTGATCGAGGTGATCTCGGCGCCGAGAGGAAAAAAATATCACCAAAAACCGAAGAGAGTGGGACCCACCCCCGCGCGCAAACTCCCAAACCGCCCCCTTCCGCTTTCCGTTGAGTTCCTTTCCACACACTTCCCACCCATCCCCCTCCCCTCCGATCCCGTGCCGCCGCTTCTCTCCCCCTCCTCCCGACTCCGAGATCGCCGTCCCGATCCGACCCGACCGCCATGGCGCTCCATCTCACCGCCGCCCCGACCATTGCCCCCTCCGCGACCACCGCCTGCAGTCGGCTGGCGCCTCTCCACGCTTCGTGTAGTAGTAGTAGGAGTGTGGGGAGGGGGTGGAGTAGGAGGAGGAGGCTCGGGGTCGCGGTGGTGGCCGCGGCGGCGGCGGACGGGGAGAGGCAGGGGCACGCTGCGGCTGGCGCTGGTGGTGCTGGGACTGGGAGGATGAACCTCAACGAGTACATGGTCGCCGTCGACCGCCCGCTCGGCATCCGCTTCGCGCTCGCCGTCGACGGCCGCGTCTTCGTCCACTCCCTCAAGAAAGGGGTAAGCAATTATATCATCTCCAGCTCGCCCGCTGCGGTACAACGCTATTTGTACTTATTTATCACCAATTCAACATTCAGTCTGCTGCTGCCTCCCAGAGCTAATGCTGCGGGTGTGCGTGGCATTTCATCTCATCTGATTTGAAAATTTACTGTAACCACTCGATGTTGGTGTCATGAGCAAGGGGATACTGTGAAATTGTCGTCTGGTCAATAGTTTACAGACTAGTTTACTAACCTTTCTTCTTGTCCGTTGTGGAACTAGGATTTTGGTCATGTTTAAGTCCCTCTGGTGGGATATGGTCGTGGAGACCTTGCAATTTTGCTGACTGTTGATGCTGAATCCGTGACAGGGTAATGCGGAGAAATCACGGATTATCATGGTCGGGGACACTCTGAAGAAGGCTGGCAGTCGTGAGGGTGTAGGTCTTGTTGACATCAAAGACCTAGGTGACACGGAGTACGGAACTAGTAAAGTTTCTCTAGCTGAAGTAGTTTTCCTTTGTTCTTCATCATTTCCTTCAAAGTTGAGTTAGAAAATACTATGATATGAGTATTTGAAACTAGTATATCTAATGGAACTTACAACTCATATCTAATGGAACTTGCAACTAATATGATATGAGTATATCTAATGGAACTTACAACTAATATTTGATTACAGTTGATAATTTAGGGTCATGTCAAAATTTTCACTGTAAGATGATGTAAAATGGTTTAGTTCGAACATTCCAGAAATCAGAAGCTATGGATAAATGTTACTGCACAGAATAGAGTTAGGGAAGGTGATAATTGCA
Source organism: Oryza australiensis (assembly GCA_019925245.2). Classification (NCBI taxonomy): domain Eukaryota; kingdom Viridiplantae; phylum Streptophyta; class Magnoliopsida; order Poales; family Poaceae; genus Oryza; species Oryza australiensis. The sequence continues at coordinate 5,812,198 of JAIFGZ020000436.1, forward strand.
ACATTGCAAATGTCTAAATATTACATGCCAACTTAAAAATAATACCAGCAGTTTACATGTTTAGTTGATTTTCATTTACCATTTCTTATGTTGCCTTTCAACTTTTATGTAGAATGGTGTTGAAGGAAACGTCAGGGCCATGCGATCTTGTCCTTGAGAGGCCATTTGCTCCTTTCCCGATACATCAGTTGCATCAAAATGAAGATTATCATCTCCTATTTAACAAGGGTAGAGTTCCTCTTGTTGGCTGGAACAGTGCTCTATTATCATCAAAACTGAATGAATCATCTGAGGGGAATGGAAATTCTGGATTTGCCATATTTTCCCCAAGGCTGCTAAATTCACATGGATGGGCAGTTTTGTCTAGTGAGCAAGACGGACTCAATCAGCGCAGTACTAGCCTTGCAAATCATATAAGTGAGATTGTTGGTTTGTACTCTGATGAGGATGATGCAGATACTGAATGGGCACATGGTAGCTTTCCTTTGGAGGAGTACATTAAAGCACTAGACCGTGCTAAAGGTGAACTGTACTACAATCATTCACTTGGTATGCAATACAGCAAGGTAATTATCCTCCTATAACTAACTTGTTCTTCAGTTATCAAACCTTGATGTACCAAGGGGTTAGTAGTTAGAATCACTTCTTGGATGTGCATCGAAAGATTTTAATGTTAACAGTGTTTTTGTCTTGTTGATATCCTCTCAGGACTTTAGGCTTATTTTTTTCTGTATATTTTTTAACAGATTACAGAACAAATATTTGTTGGATCATGCCTACAAACAGAAAGAGATGTGAAGATGTTATCAGAGACTGTGGTAGGTTCCTCATATATGCAATGATTCGAAAGACTTTTTATGTGTCCTTTATTATCAAATTAAGTTTCTGATATTTCAAAAGGCTTCAGGGTATCACTGCTGTTCTGAATTTTCAAAGTGAAAGTGAGCGCACCAATTGGGGAATCAATTCAGAGGCAATCAACAATTCTTGTCGCGAGAACAACATTTTGATGGTTAACTACCCTATACGGTAGAATATGGTTTTCTCTTTTCGTAAAAGATCATTGTGAAAAACCTATTTGACTCTTGCAGCATAACTACTTAATGGTAGGATATGGTTTTATCTGTTGTAAAAGATCATAATCATTTCTTTTTTTTATTCTTGCACCTAGTACAATCAACAATACAACTGTTTTAATCTATTATCATCATTTCTTTGAATGATGAAAGTAGTTTTGTTCCCTTGAGTTTCCGGTGAGTTTGAGTAAAGACAGTTCCATTCGCAAAGTGGGTCATATAGTTGAGAGAAAATTCAAGTTGTATTTGATGCCAGATATACAGTGATATAGACCATATTGTCCATGATATCATTATTTTGTCTTGATCATTTATTTTATGCATTCCTTTTAGGAAATATATTTGTAGCTGTTATTGGCATGCTAAGCTTATCAGTCTAATATTCATCAAACTCTAAGTGTCATTTCTGATTTAATTTTTTCAGAGAGGTTGATTCCATGGACCTGAGGAAGAAGCTTCCTTTCTGTGTTGGCCTTCTATTGCGGCTTATAAGGAAGAACTACCGCATATATGTGACTTGTACCACTGGATATGATAGATCACCAGCATGTGTGATTGCATATCTACATTGGGTGCAGGATACGCCTCTCCATATTGCTCACAAGTTTATCACTGGTTTGCACTCCTGTAGACCTGACAGGTATTGTTAGTTGACATAATTTTGTTAATTGACTGGATTTGATCTACATAAGCAGTCTGGATCCTTAATGTCCACACTTTTTTGAATATGCAGAGCTGCAATTGTGTGGGCAACATGGGATCTCATAGCACTAGTTGAAAACGGAAGACATGATGGTACTCCCACACATTCAGTATGCTTTGTTTGGAACAGTGGTCGGGAGGTACATTTGGCCTAATGCAGAATGCATCAATCAGCGGTGTACTTTTTGTTAGAATTCACTAGTTTAGCTTGATATTCAGTAAACTGATGGAAGTTCAATGCACTATTTTTTTCTAGGGTGAGGACGTGGAACTGGTTGGGGATTTTACAAGTAACTGGAAGGACAAAGTAAAGTGTAACCACAAAGGTGGGTCAAGATATGAAGCTGAAGTTCGACTTCGACATGGGAAGTAAGTTATCAGTTCTTTGATCTTATTTTTTCTAATAAGATTCTTATATGCCTTGGACTCGAGTTCATTGCTGGCTGAAAAGGACAAGGAACGACATCTTCCTTTCATTTTTCCACTTCTGATCGATGCAGAGTTATCTGCAACTAACAACATTCTTATTCAGGTACTATTACAAATTCATAGTGGGGGGTCAGTGGAGGCACTCGACTTCATTGCCAACAGAGACTGATGAACGTGGGAACGTCAACAATGTTATCAGGGTTGGTGACATCGCTCGTATTCGGGTTGCTCCCAGCCAACTACAGATAAGGGTATGCATCCCCAGTATGGCAGTACCCACTTCCTCCAGTAGTCTCAATTGAAATTGTTATAGCTTTGCCACCTGCTTGTAGCTATATGTATGCCTATGCCAGGCATTCATTCTCATAGTTCCGTTCCATCATTCAAGCATATTGATTTTTATAAGTATAGCTTTAACATATGAAAAATTGGGTTATCTCCCATGGCAGGACCCAACTGTTGTCAAGGTTATAGAGAGGGCACTAACTGAGGACGAGCGATTTTTATTGGCCTTCGCTGCACGGCGCATGGCATTTGCAATCTGCCCAATCAGATTGTCTCCCAAGCAATGAACACATCATACCTAGTGAGATGAACCGCAGCGAAAATTTCAGCTCTTTCAAGATGAGGTGTGGCGGCGGTATATTGACAACCCCGGTCGTTACGTAACAGAACACATGTAACACAAAAAACCGGGAGGTTGGGTACGTGCCTATGTCTATTAAAAATTAAACTGGACATTGCTCAGCGGTTCATCACAGTACATACAACTCCTGTAACAGTGTAACTCTATGAACTGTAATATGAGATGAACTTCACTTTGGCTTATGTTGACACGCTTCAGAATCAGTCTCAGGTGCAGGCTCTCTCATGGCCAGAGATCATCACAAGCTCTGCCATTGATTGACAACTCTCATGGAATGGGTGAGATGACAACTTTGCCTGTGGCTCTCCCTGTCTCGAGGTAGGAGAAGGCTTCCACAACCTGGGAGAAGGCGAATGGCCCCTTGGGGTCCACCAGCGGCTTCACCTTCCCGGACTCCAGGTATGGGCTGAGCTTCTCCAGGACCGACCCGTCGGAGGTGACCACGAAGCGGAACCCCGGCGGCGCGACGGCGCCGGTGAGCACCACCACGCTGCCGCCTTCCTTCACCACCTTGACGGCCTTCTCGCCTTGGCCTGGAACACAAGGGGAAGAAGATGGATGTCATATTAGGGACTTGGGGTTTGATTTCTCGCCGGCGGTGAGCGGCGGTCTTACCGACGGCGTCGAAGACGACGTCGTACTTGTCCGGCAGGTCCTCGAAGTTCTCCTTGGTGTAGTCGATGGCGACGTCGGCTCCGAGGCTCTTGAGGAGCTCCAGCTTCGGCGTGCTCGCCGTCGCCGCCACCTTCGACGCGCCGTACACGTGTTTCGCCAGCTGCAACAGAGACGAAGACAGAAAGTTCAGGCCATGTGAATGCCAGTGCAAAGCTGATGCTAATGCGGTGTCTGGCTGACCTGGATGGCGAGGGAGCCTACGCCGCCGGCGCCGCCGAGGATGAGGATGGACTTGCCGGCGGAGAAGCCGGCGCGCTCGAGGCCCTCGTGGGCGGTCTCGACGGCGAGCGGCAGCCCGGCGGCCTGCGCGAAGTCGAGGTTCTTGGGCTTGAGCGCCAGCAGCTTCTCCTCGACGGCGGTGTACTCCGCCAGCGACCCCGACTGCTTGGGCCCCTCCAACGCCTTCTCGCTGATGTTGCCGTACACCTCGTCTCCCTCCTTGAGCCCCTTCACCTGGCTGCCGGCCTTCACCACCACGCCGGCAACGTCGTACCCCGGCACCGTCTGCGCGTCATCATCAGCTAGTACCTCGATCAGCTCACCAATGGCGGAGGAGACGGACAGGTTGCAAGAATAGAATTAATTAGGAGAGGCGGTGATCATCACCGGAAGAGGGGAGTCGGTGGCCTTGAACTTGCCGGCCCGGCGCTTGGCGTCGACGGGGTTGAGCGCCGCGGCGGCGACGCGCACCAGCACCTGGTCGTCGGCGATGGCCGGCACCGCCGCGTCCTCGTTGAACTTGAGAACGCTGCCGTCCCCGTACTCGTCGTACACCCACGCCTTCATCGTAGCGGGCACCTCGCCGGCCTCCGCCGTGGTCACCGCCGGGGACGACGACGAGGCAGTCGCCACCACGCACCGACCGCCACTCACCGATCTCCTCGACACGGCAATGGCGCCACTCCTCGCCGCCGCAGCCACCGGGACCGAGGCAGCGGCGACGAGCTTAGCGGTGGTCGGCGGGAAGAGCGAGGAGCCGGTGGTGCATGGGTTGGCGAGCACCGACGAGGAGAGGAGGGATTGCATCGTCGTCGTCTCCTTCCTCTCGTCTCGCCTCGTTCTTGGCTGCTCTGTTGAGGAAGTGAGGTGTTATCCGTTGTGGCGGGAAGGAGTGGAGGGAAATACACGGGTGGAAAGGGATTCGATGATTCAGTGGAACTTTCTGGAGGAGTAAATCAGTTTGTGGTTCATTTTGAATGCGGACAGATGGTACGTCTTCGGGTAATCTCGGCCCGCTCGATTGTACAGTAAATTCCATGGAAGGTATTTTTTTAAAAAAAACACCGTACAAACCTAGTAGCCCACAACACGTGTACATTTAACCTTATAAATGCATGATCCTAAGTATCTTAAAAAAGTATACCGATATAGGTTGTAATTAACGAAGTCACCATACGTATGTCATCTATTACTTAAAAGGTAATTAGTCGTAAATACAGACTTAACCTGAATGAATCAGCTAGTTTCACCATAAGTAATCAGCTACGCTTATTTTGCCTAGAAATATATTCTTAGTATAACATTTGTTCCAAAATATAGTAATATAGTATGGGACGTATTCTAGTATTAATATTAGGTCGCTATATTTTAAAAAAAAGGGAGTAAAGAATGGATTTACCAAGTAGTTGATATTTTTCTAGTGATTACCCCTACTTTGAAACGGTGGAGTACTTTCGTGTTAGTTTTTCCTAGTATTTTCAATTCAATATAGTGTGGTCCCTGTATAGTGCGGAATACCTTTTTTTAATCTTTTCTAGGTGTATTTTGTCTAACTATATTTAATGAAAAGGCACAATCATATCATTTTCCTTTAAAAAGTATTTTCAATTCAATATGTTTTGTGCGTCGCTTTTATATTTTTTCATTCATCTCGACTTGCATAATGCCTAGCCTAAACTTGCAATATATATATATATATATAAAGTATTAACTTTTGCATAAAATACATTTCAACTTAATTTGTGGAGTAGTTTAGTTTAACTTTTACATTCTGCATTATCCTGGATGCGGTTGGTACACTAATCAACATCATAATTTGTTTTGTTTCTGTCAACGGATAGGTCGGCAGTCCTCCGAGGGGGCTACCAAGGAGGTGAAAGAGTGATCGAGAATCGTCTATCAAAAGGGCGTGATGATCCGCTCAAGAAAGAAAATGAGCCAGAGAGATTTTTAGACATGTTCGGCCCTTTCGGAGGATAACAAGCCTATGCTTATGTTTTTCGTTGGGGTGATGTATGAAATAGAGTACAATGGATATGAGTTCTTCGGTTCTAGAGATTAGACCTAGCTCCCAAAGAATCGATCTCCCTTTCCCGCGGTCCTGTCCTCCCTTTTATAGGTCAAGGGGCAGTTACAAGCGGACTTGGGGCCAATAAAATTAAGACTAAAAGCTAAAAAACAAGCACAAAGAATATCTGAAAAGTACATAGAGATCCCTCTGGTTCTGCGCTCTGTGGGTACTACACGCTCCACCTTGTCTTGAGATCCGCTCTCCGCAGGTACCTCCTACACAGTCTTGTCGGATGACGCCATCTTCTGTCGGGTTATTTCCTCCTTATCTTTTCTGCGATCCTTACGACGCAAGCCTCCTACCCCGAGGGGATCGGAGGTCAGGATGATGAGCCTTAGTCGGGACAGTCAGGGTGGTCGGGGCTCTCGACCCGAGGAAGAGGTCGGGCATCTGATCTCTCCCCGAGGACTACCGGTCCGACTTCAGCTGTCCTTAATTTCGCTCCGTGGGCTACCCCGGGGTGGTACCATCCACAGCAGCCCCCGAGGCTAGGGGTGAATAGAATATTCGTCCTTAGGGTTTAAGTTCTTCCTGGTCAAGTCTCAAAGCCAGTTCTCGGGGTTATTTGATCAGACTTCGGCAGGTGCACCTGCTAGGTACAGCCCTCGAGCCTGGGGCCATATGGTACATTTAGGCCTAGGCTCAAGATTTTTCCTAGCTAGGATCATGGGCAAAGTCTTCGTGACTACTTAAGAATTCTTTGGCAGGTGCACCGCCCAGGTGCACCTGCCAGGTGCAGCCCCCGAGCCTAGAGATGGATGGAACATCCAGGCCTAGGGTCAAGTCCGAGAACATCACCCTCAAGATTCCCTTAAGGCATCATCTTCGAGTCGCTGGCGTATGCTGAGATTAGGATAATCTTCGCTTAGGGACAAATGACAGTCGACAAGTGGTCATTGCCCAAAAGGCCGATGGCTAAGGTCCCATAGCCCGAAGGTTGAGGGGACCGGCCCAGGATGACCAGCTGGGAGGTTGATGGCCAAGTTGCCCTAGCTCGGAGGTAGATGGCAGTCGGTCGTACCCTAGACCGGAGGCTGATAATGGTCGGGAGGCAAACGATCGATATGTCATAGCCCGGAGGCTCTTGGTCGAGATGCCACAGCCCGGAGGCTGTTGGCGATCGGCCCGAGGTCGCTGTCCAGAGGTAAATGACCGATATGCCATAGCCCAGAGGCTGATGGGGTCGGTATGGCCAAAGAAAAAATCCCGAGGAATCGGTCATCGAGAGGTAGCCAGAACTAGGGGCGCGTGCTTCGCAGATGGGTCACTGACAGTTTGAACTATGTGTTAGTCACGTCCCATTAAGGCCGTCGAGACCGAGGTCATAGAACAGCAGGCTCATCCGTCAGGCTACCCCTTTATCCCCAACGGGTCACAGATCCAACGACCAAGATTTATCGCTCAGGCGGAGTATAGGCCCAGCGGCAGTTTTGATGGGGCGCATAACGCATGCCGTTCGCACGTCGTTTTAGCGCTCCAGATAACCGACGGCTCTGATCCACCATTGGGACGACGTGGCGCTTCAGATGCCTCGCATATGCCGTTAATGGCGTCGTGTGCTTTTCCGGAAATGGCGCTGTCAGGCCCATCATTGCCCCCTTTTAAGCCCCGTCATTTTGCCTTCCTTCTTCCTCATGCCTTCTTTTCACTCAAAAATTCACAAATCATTCGCCCTTGCGTCCTTGCTTACGCCTTCTGGCTCCTCGCTGCTCTAGCGCATAAGGCCGCCACCTTCATTGTCGTTGCGTGGTGTGCTACCGCAAAGGTCGGCGACTGTTTTCTTTGAAGCCGATGGCGCCCATCAAGAAGACCTCAAAGAAAGGTGGGAAGGACTCGTCCAACGGAGGTGAAGGCACCGAGCGGAACTCAGCCTTCGTCCCCTCACGCGCTGGGAGTGAGATGCTGGAGGAGCTGGTGCTGGCTGGCATCCTCCCACCACGAGAGATCACAGAGTGGCGCCCGGCCCGGGGGGAGTCGTTTCCTACCCCCAACCGTTGAGTTGGTGGTCTTCTCCTCTTTCTTCCTTTGAGGATTCGGAGTATAGACCCACCCCTTTGTCTGGGGCCTACTCCACTACTACGACATCTCCCTCTGCAACCTCAACCCCAATTCCATTCTTTAGATCTCCCTATTTATCCATCTTTGCGAGGCCTATCTTGGGATAGACCCGCACTTCAACTTGTTTTGGTACTATTTCTGCCTCTGGCGGATAGTCGGCGGTGTGGTCGGCGAGGCCAGGATCCAATTCCAAGAGAAAATGTCCCGCATTACATCCCCGTCAGCCCCACCTCCTCCAACAAGGGATGTCACGCTGAGTGGTTTTATATTGGGAACCACGAACCAGCGCCCTCCCCCGAGATATATCGGGAGCCAATTTCAGCGGCCACTTGGTCAGTGCCATGCCCCGACGCCGAGCTTGATCAAGTAAAGGAGTTGGTGGCCAAGATCAGGGCCCTCCGAGAACAAGGTCTGACTGGAGCTCGGGAGGCCCGGAACTTCACCCTCCGAGGATTGCAGCCCTGCAAGGATAGGGCGAAGGCGGCCTACGAGTACTCGGGCAGGCACGACCCGGCTCGAGAAGAAAAGGCGGCCCTCAAGCACATGGGCCAGAGGCTGGGAACTTTTTTCTCCGGCGCGGCCAACTTCAGCAAGGGGGGCCCAAGGGCCTTCAGCCTCCTTCATCCACGACCAGAGGTAACCTCGACCACTCCCTTTGCCTAAATTTTTCTATGTTTGTGTATTTCGGTGCCTCACCTGCCAGGTGCTAACACTTGACAGGGGCTGGAAGTCTTCGTGTCGCTGTCGCCAATCCCGGAGGAGGCGAAGGCTAAGCGGGAAAGGCAGCATGCTCGCCCCCTTCCCGCGACTCACAAGAGGCTAAGGGGAAAGAACCCAAGCTTCCCAAGCAGAGGCCGGAGGTTCAAAGGGCGGCGTCGAGGAGTTTGAAGCTTCCTGGCGTCAAGCGTAAGCTCATGATCACCTCGGACGAGGAGTAATCAAAAGGGACCGAGGCGCAACCCGTGACCCCATCATCAGACTCCAGCGGGCCCCCAAAGCCAAAATCGTCGGCGCCCCCCAAAGAAGGTGCCGAAGCTCATCGGCTTCGGGTTCAAGACCTCGACCATGTTTGTGCCAATCTTGTCTTGCCTTTTCCATTTCTCTCTCCCTCCTTTTTTTATATAATTGTCTCAAACCCGCAAGAGGCCGTTCGCCCGTTGTCGTCGTCGTTGGAGGCCAAAATCCGAAAGCTGGAGGCAAAACTGGACGCGGCCTCCTAGTGTAAGTCTTTCGACCCCCTTCTGGGGATGCAGCCAAGCTCGCCGAGTAACGCCTTTGTGTTGCGCAGGGGCCGAGAGACTTGAGGTGTCTGCCAGGGACGCCGAGTTGCGGGTCGACAAGGCAGTGGCGCAGCGGGAGGGCACGGAGAAACTTCTCGGGTCTCGGATGCTACACTCAAAGAGGCTACGGCCAGGTTGGCGGCGTCCGAGGCAGCAAAAGCCGAGGTCGAGGAGAAGCTGGTCACTAAAGCTGCAGCCAAGGCCGAGGTCGAGGCGGCGCTGGAATCGACGAAGAGGGCGAAGGAGGATGCCGAGAGTAAGTGTCAGTACCGACCAATCTCTTATGCCCTTCAATTCTTCATCTTCACCGATGCTGACCGACTTTCTCCCGTTCAGGCCGCTTGTCGAGGATCCGAAGGCAGATTCATGACCTCGAGGCATGCTTCGAGGTAGCTAACACCCGGTGGAAAAAGTACCGGGAGGCGTCCCAAGCTCTCCTTGCCGAGGCCGACACCGAGGTGGCGCCTGCTGACTAGTCTGAGGATGCCTCCATGGAGCGGCTTCTCGAGGGATCGAAGCGCCTATGGGTCTTCATCCGGCTAGCGACGAAGTCAGCGACTACGCACGTTCTCGTCGTATCCTCGCGCCAAGATCGAGGTGGTCGCCGATGGCTGGCCGCCCGGCGTTTCGGAGACCAAGATCCCAAGTATCTATGCCAACGTCGAGCCGACAGCCAAAAAGATTGAACTGACCAACAGTTTCATACTCTTTGACTTAGTTCAAAATTGAACTGACCAATGGTAAATATTAAAGTAAGGATCTGATATTTAACTCTTCATCTTAAAATATATCAATTTTTTTATAAATCTAGACAAACGTTTATCTAAATTTATAATTAAAACTTAATATATTATGGGACAGATGTTGCTAAAACATTTATCACAGAACCATATTTGTTTAGTAGTTTAAAATCGGGGCAATTTTTGTTTCAACGCAAAATAAAGTAGTAGACCTGTGATTTATTTTATTTTATTCTTTTGATAGGGTAGACCTGTGAATTGTTAGAGGTTGAAGTAGTGGTTGAAAGAAAAATGGCCGAAGTTGTGGAGTCGAGTGCACGTGCGGGGAGTGAATTCTCCAAAGTCACAAGTGAGAACGACACGACAAGTGGTATTTAAGCCGTCGGATTGGCGATCGCGGATGTCGTGCGTTGGATCGATCAGAGAGGAAGGCGCCTCTACTTGCTCAAAGTTGGATCGACCAAACGAGGAAGGCCTAATTACGTACGGGCCGAGCAAACACCTTGCCCTATCTGGGCCTGTTTCTTGCAGTCCAGACACATTTGACATGACATGTAGTACATACTCAAGGCTAGCTAACTCTCAGATATGCTATATTGTCCGCTCTTCCAATGCCAATCTCCATTCAATTCTTCAATTCTTCAGGAATATTCATTTAGGGCTTGTTTGGAACCCCTGTAATCAGCCCATTATCAGTGTAAAAGACCCGTATTTTTTAGCCTGTGCTAAAAAAATGATTGCACGGACTATAATCCAATAAAATTACGTCCGTATTTGGCCCTCGACAACTTGGCAGTTGGAGTGCCTCTGCTCCGCCCACCGCCACCACCGGCGACGACGACTCAGCTCCATGCTGCCACCACCGCCACTGCCTGCTCCTCCAGCCCTTACCTCTGCCTCGGATCCGTTTGATTTTCGTTTACAAGTGCCAAACTTTCCTGTCTTCCCAAGCAGGTCCTTAGGGAAAGAGAGCAAAGTCACCAACAGCATGAGTACAAATTGACTTAACAACAACAAAGAAAAATTAGAGAAGTTATTGCCGGTCTGATTTGCTCCATCCATCCATTCCATGATTCATCATCAGCACAAAGCTCTCTTCTAGATCCAGCTCTGGCATGCTCCAAGGAGCCTTAAAAAAATCATAGTCTTCTTCTTTATAACTATTTGACACAAGTCTTATTTTATACTTTTTAATTGTATCATCGGATCTAAATTTTTCTTAAAAACCATCCTACAAGTATACGCATGTAAGAACGCTGGAAGACTTCCCGAGTAACATTAGACATAGTTGAGTTTATCTTACTATGTACTGCTTTTTTTTAATAGTCAGCGTTAGAAAATAAATATGCATCTTCTATGGTTCTTAGGGTGTCTGTATAATATAGTCATCACAAAAAGACTTTGTAGTACTTTGTCTTTTACTCTTTCGAGTGGCTATAATGTTATTCTACTTAGGATTTTTCATAGATGTTTGTTCATCGTGTTTTATCGGCAAATAAGTTCTTGACTAGAAGTGCTAGGCGCATCTTTCATAGGAAATTCATTCTAAAAAAATGTAGCATCTCTAGACTCAAAAATTATACCAACACGCATGTCAGGTACTCTAAAATTTACAATTATAAATCTATATCCCACGTTGTGGATTGCATAACCAAGTAACACACAATCTATGATTTTTGTTCAAGTTTGTGCTTTTTGACTATAGGCATATTGACCTTAGCCAAACATCCCCATGTGCGAAAGTATAAGAGAGTCAACCTTTTTTTCCTCATTTTTCGAATGGTGTTACTTCTTTATTCTTAGTAGAAATTTTATTTAGGACATGACACGTAGTCACATGGTTCACAATATTATTACATGCATCATCCAAAGAAAAAGGAACAAGACTTCTTTGTCATAACCTTTACCAACAAATATTTCAAATTCAGATACGACACACTTATTGGACTCAAACACAAACACAAGTTTAAAACAATCTCTATAAAGTAGAGAGACACTACCAAGATTCTTTTTTTGAGGGGACATGCTGAACAACACATTCTTTAGCTACACCGTCTTTCCCGAAGTAAACTTTAGATCGACTGTACCAACACCATTAACAGCTATATTCAAACCGTTCCCCATCAGCAAAGAGGAACCTCTCTCGACCTGATAAGAAGAAAACATGGAAAATATCAACACAGACATGAATATTAGCATCAGTATCAACTCTCTACTCAAGTGAATGAAAAACATAAAGAACTGTAGGTAAAAAATTACTGTATCCCGATATTCCTCCTCCATTGCTAATAACCATGTTTGCAGATTTTTTGTCCTTGCGATCAGAACAATCCTTGGGCAGTGACCAGGCTCACCACACACAAAGCAATTGCCCTTTGATTTTCCCTTGTATTTATTTTTAAAATTGGTTGTAGCATGAGTTTGACATCAGGTTTGACCTTTTTCTTATTGTGGGAGGCTTGAGGGTTCTTTTTCTGCATCAAATTGGCGCTAGAAACCCCCCTCAGCCTTTTTGCTGCAGTTGTCCTTTACCTCGCCTTCTCCTCAACACCCAAAGAGCCAATGAGATCAGTAACTCTAAACTCTTGTCTATTGTCTTTTAGAGAAGTGACAAACTTCGACCAAGAAGGTGAAAATTTGGAATAATGTCACCCGCCATAAACTTGTCTGGCAACTCGCGGCTGTTGTTCTCAAATTCCTTTGCCAGTGCCTGAATCTCATGAGCTTGCTCTACTACAGAACGATCCTCGATCATCTTGTAGTCATAGAATTGCTCCATGACATACAACTCATTGCCATCATAGAAAACTTTGAACTTGGCCTCAAGTGTATCCCGCATATCTTTCCTCGAAGATATGTGCATGTACACGTTCACTATGTTATCAGCGAATATACTTATCAATGCTCCACGGAACAAGCAATTCATGGACTCGAACTTAGCCTCCTCCTAAGGAGAAAGAGGTCGTTTGGTCGCTTGCCCCGTGAAACAAAGAAACACTGCATGATCGTCGACCACAATAGTGCACGTGCTTTTCATCTTTTATAGTTTGAACCATCAAATACATGTGGTTTTAGTGATGCAGAAAAGCCAACTATCAAAAAAGGGCAATCAAATTTTTTTAAAAAAATCTAGTCATAATTTGGCATAGTTTAATCCAGGAAAACATGATACTAAACATGATATGTGAATAAAAGGATGAGTCGGTGATAGTGCTAAACATGAACATTCTAATAACAATAATAACATCATCTAGTAACATGTTTAACACTAAAGTGAATAGAGTAACACACCCGAAGAACGCTCTGGATCCAAAGATAACGGTGTTGGTGTTGTCGCCGCCGTTTTCGTTCTCTCCACCTCCGGGCCACCGTTCCCTCCTCTGTTGTCGTCATTACTGGTTAACATGATCCGAGTTTTTGATATAGAGGAAGCATAACGTGATGTGGAGGAAGTTGTGCTGAGAGCAGTCGTGTGAAGAATGCGCTCCTCAAATACTTGATCGTCCGCCTACCCTTGCAAGTACTCAGGTGGACGGAGTTCCAGAGGCCTGCTTGTCCGGAGTACCCATGCTCGTAGGTACTCACAACCGAGGAGGACTGAAGATGCATAGAAACATAGTCTACCTGAGGGAGAACCATAGAGATGAAAGAGTCCTAGAGGCCTGCTTGTCCCGAGTACTCATGCTCATAGGTACTCACAACCGGGGAGGACTGAAGATGCGTAGAAACATAGTCTACCCGAGGGAGAACCAGAGAGATGAAACATAGGATGTGATTACTCTGTCTATTTCAGAGATGGGATATGATTACTACTCAGAACCAAAAAAGATTAAAGCTACGCAGAAACAGAGTCTACCCGAAGGGAGAACCAGAGAGATGGCCCTAGAGATGAAAGATGATTAGAGAGAGACGTTTTGTTACTAGAGTAACGAGTATCTCCGTCAGTTACATTTTTCCTCATAAAAACAAAACATCATAAAGGAGAGCGTTGTTGCCTCACACGCTCGCCATGGCCATGGCCCGACGCACGCGTGTGCGTGTGTCATTCTCACCAACATCTGAACGCTCAATAAGTGCTCTTAATTAACAACCTATTTTAGTTGAGGTTATTTCTCGTTGGTTTATAAGGTGATATTAATTTCTTAACATTAATTATGAGTCGTTAAAATTACTAAAATTAATTTGGTTCTAGTCCATTTAATACCACACATATTATTTAGGATGGGAATGGTTAGGATCGATCAATTTATTCATTAAACATATCCATAAATTGTTAGTGATATGCCTTAGAGGCAACATGGATTTGTTGGATATCATAGTCAATGTTTATGTATTAATGAATAAAGTGTTATTCTGCTTCATGAAATAGACAACTTGTATTGATCAATAAGTATGTGACTTATTCATGAGACTCTTTATGTGATATGAATATTTCTAAATGATCCCTGATCATATATCATATTGATGAAACGGATATGATTCTAAGATCAGCACGTGTATTGATTGATGATCATGTCTCATGGATCATGGTATGGACATACCAAATCAACAACGTGAACACATGTTAGAGAACATGTTGTTGGATAGACCCACGTTAAGACACTACAGGGATTTAATGTGCCATTAGTTGGTCTCACGTAGTGTTGGTGCAAAGTCCTTAGACCTGAGATCATCATGGATTCCAACATGTGTAATGACTTACTTAGGAACTACCAAACGCTACATCATAACTGGGTAGTTATAAAAGTAGTCTTTGAGTTTGCTATGAAACATGTAGTGGGATATGAATGATCAAGATGGAATTTTCCCTCCTATAAAAGAGATATCTCTGGGCCCCTCGATAATGGATTATGAAAGTGCATGGCCATGCCGAGTTAATTAAGGAGTCAATCAACAGATATATTATCCAATACGAGATCGAGTAAATGATTAAGCTATTGATAGGATGACACGTGTCTTGTCTATAGCTTAATTGATATTTTGAGGCAAAGGGATTTGTGCATACATTATAGGTTTAACCAATATGATCTTTACGTATACTTTGGTGTCAATACGCTCTGCTAGGGGCCGCTGTTGACGGGTCGACCGAGAAGTGTTCTCAGGTCGTAACCAAGTATACATGAACCTACAGAGTCGCACACTTGACGGGTTGGAACAGGTATTTGAGTTTGACTCGAATAAGGCTCAGTTCGAATAGGGATCCGATTAGATACAGAGTCCCGATTGACCCTCTAGGTCCAATCGGTTAACTCAATAAATAGAGAGGCAAGGGGTGGAGATCAATGGCAATCAATTCATGTTAGACGCGAATCGAGATCTGCCATGAGCAAACCCTAGCCGCCACCTCCGAGCCAAACCCTATCCGCACGCCAAGTGCTAGCACACAGGCGATCGGCGTTCCACCCCTAGACGTGTAGATACTGGCAAAGACACTGCTACGTTGCAGTGTAGGTCGGCGAGGTGGTCGGGAGTTCGGATCGTGATCGGCGAGGTGGTCGGGAGATCGGATCGTGATCGGCGAGGTGGTCGGGAGATCGGATCGTGTTTGGTGAGGTGGTCGAGAGATCGGATCGTGGTCGGCGAGGCGGTCGGGCGATCGGATCGTGGTTGGCGAGGCGGTCGGGCGATCGGATCGTGGTGATCGACTACTTTCGCAACCTCCCAGACGTGCATATATTGGACCGACTTCTTCAACGTAGTCTTTCACTGTCCTGCGCATCAATTGGTAACAATATATAGTCCCTTACTCGCATGCTTTCCTAGAGTACGCGTTAGAAAATTTTGATTTTATGCTATCGTAGCCTATGCGTATTCCAACAAAAATTTGCTCCAATGGACCTTTAGGATCGCTTCAAAAATATATATGGATCAAACGGATCAAACCATTATACCTAAGTTTAAAGGGTTCAACCCAAAATGACTTCACATGTATACATTTCTTCAAAATTTGTACAAAGTTATTTCTCTATATAATAAATTATTTCTATAAAATTCAACTGAATTTAACAAGTTTTCACATAGTATGAACACGAGTTTAAAAATTTAGGTCCAAGTTTTACACATATTTAATTAAATTTTTTGGGTTGCATCGTGGGCTTCGCATGTATAAATGGCTCAAAATTTGTACAAAATTACTTTCCTGTATAATAAATTATTACTATATAATTAAATTAAATCTGATAAGTTTTTATAATGTGAACACGAGTTTAAAAATTTTGGGTCCGAGTTTTATACATATGTAACAGGAGTTTTTTGTCAACTAATAATGTAAGTTAATCCATTTAAGTATTCCTGAATAATCCATTAATATAATAAATTTGTGATGAATTTATCCCATTAAACCATAGATCAGTTTAGATTCGACCCGTATCCTAATCATTCTATCCAGACATATTATCCACATGCATATATCTATCCATACATATGAGTGTTGCCCATTGCCATTTGGAAGCTATAGGAGCTGAGCTAGCTGATCTGAGATCACGAGATCGAACGGCATAACTCCAAAGCTATCCAGGCCACAATATATATGCGAGTTTTTGACACGTAGGCAGCAGCATGCACTGATGCTCGCGCATAACAAAAATGTAGTTTCTGAAATAATAGTTGCATGCGCGTGGGGCAGCTGCTCTTTTGGAATGAAAGACAAGGTGTGATCAGTGGAGGGACCTGTGACCTTGCCTTGGACTCACTCACTCACTCTACCGCCTTCCCCTGTGATCCTCATTCATTTCTCTCCCTAAAAATACCTCATTTATTTCTCTCTCTCTCTAAAAAACAGGCACTGCGGTTTTGTTTTTCTTCATAAACATAATATACTAATTAATAATCAATTCGTGTGGTATATATATGTCAGATACATGTGTGGTCCATATGGTCACAGAAAGCATCCCATTTTGGGCATTAATTATTCCTTTACAAATTAAATCCAACTTAGTTTGATTAAATATACATATATGATTGTCACACTTCAATCTAAATATATATACATGGTAATATATTCACGTTCAAAGTTTAAACTCTCGTGATTGAAGTTAGACTAATCATAACATGGAAACAAAAAAAAATATTTGGCCGGGACACTGAAATTATTCATATATAATGCCTTTTGTACTTACATAACTGTCTATAGTATTATTTATTGTATTACTACTTCCGTTCTCGATGACACGCATACGATCAAACCTCAAAATCTTAAATCGTCACATATAAAATTATTTGGATTTAGTATGGTAAAATAATAGTACTAGATTTTTTTATGAAAAATGCACTTTCATCTAGTTATATATTTTCAATATTTTTAGTAAACATATATTTAAAATAATAAAGATGGAATATGTGCATTGGAGGCTACGGCGATGTCCAAAACGTAGTATAAAACAGAACGGAGGGTAGTATTTGTTTTTGGCACATACATACGCATTGCGAAGTATTGCATTCCAAGTCTACAATACATTGCAAATACTTGTGCCAGAGGCAATACAACACTCCTAAATCCAGGATCCAACATATACATGAAAATCAAATTAAGACAGTACTTAATTAATCTCGTGTCCTGCAACAAAAGCAGATAGCTAGCAAGGGATGTAGGCAGTATGTAAGAGTGACTGATGTAGTGGTGATGTGTGAACGCCCCCACTGATTCACCTGAGGCAGAAAGAACAAGGGAAGCTCACATGCCAGCATTAGGACAAGCTTTGACAGAGGAGAAGCAGGAATCCCTTTTCCAAACATCCACACATTCTTTCTGGAAACCACACCCTCTCTCCTCATCTGATCTCCCCCTCACCATATGCTTCCAACCAATAAGACTTACACTAACACATGACTACTTCAGACTTTCTCTATCACACACACACAAGAGAGAGAGAGATGTGATCTCAAGGGCTCTTAGCTGAGGCAGCTAGCTAGAGTTCTACATTGTTCTCTTCTTGACAATGTATGGGCCTAGCTCCAGTGTTCTATTGATTGAGAGATCCCATTTGGCATGCACACAGCCACACAGTAGGGTTATAGTACTGAACTATCTTACTGGGATTCAGACAATGATTGAGGAAATATAAATTTGTTTCTTCATAGTAGAAGTATTGATTACGAGGCAAATCAGACGCTCTTTAATACTTTGTTAGATTGATTTTGAAAAATGTTATAATTAGCAGTAGCATGAAACAAATTAAGATACATTTAAACTGAATGATTGGATAGATTATGGACAGAGAAAAATTGCTCATATGTATGAATTGAATATTATAAAATTAACAAATACTATCTCTATCCCAAAGAATTTCATTTCTAAAAAATGTATTTATCCCGGCTCATAGCTAAAAATAAAATCTTTTTAACAAAAGTAGACAAAAGTTTTTAGAGAAATCATATTTTCTCATAAAACACGTGTTAACATGTTTTAAGAATCAACCTATGAAGGATGAGACATCGTGTAGGAAGCAGGGCCATCAAAACACGGGTTAAAAATCTATTTATAAGGAACGAGTCCGCGTGGGGGGTCCATGGATTCGTGGCCTTTCTCGGTTAGTTTGGTTAAAACTTCTCCTTAATAAAAAAACAGTGGGGATGGTTTTTCCTGTGAGTTAAGTTTTTTATACTTGTTAAAACATGGCACGAATAATGCGGATCTCAATTAGCTGTTTATAAGAAAATCCAGGCATTTTCCGTGTGCAAGTGAGCATTATTAATTAATTATGGCTTCAGCATTCCAGAAAGCAGGAATGACAAGAGAATAAGTTCTGCATGCAGTACAAGACACTACTGTACTTAGGCATGCAAGACAACTCTCAGTTTTTATTTTGCTGTTGCAACAGCCAAATTTAGGCCAGGCACTGAATCTCATCCTTATATCAACCTCAATAGTCATTCAGGCAAATAGTTCAATTAAGGATATATGCTTGTTCACTACTTGTCCACCAATGTTATCACCTGATGTGTGTGTGACCTGTATAGCTAGCTAGGATACTGAGCATGCATATTGTTCTTCCTTCTGTTGCTTAATCCTGCTTGGCACTCCATGTATGAGTTCAGATGCTAACTAATTAAGATTCTGTTGGTTACTAACCCTCCAACTATGCAAGCCGTTTTGGTTGTTAAGCAGGCCATATAACAAAGGTTGCAACGCATACCCATGCACATGTTCATCATCGTGAAACAAGCAAAAGAAAAACTGTTGGCTGCCCACAGAAGCATTCGAATCTCTCTCTCTATATATATATATCACCAAGTACCAAACATTCGAGGTTTAGGATAAAATTTAATTAAACTATTTAAATTATTGATAATTAATTTGAGAAATTAGGATAATATTTGATCAAACTTTTAAAATTTGGAGAATCAAATTGAGAAATTTTAAAAGACTACGACGACATATCTCCAAATTGACAAATTAAGTCTAGCACAACAAAATGAAAACTACAAGTCTAAAACACAAAAAATGGATAATATGCATTGATATCTGCGTGTAAAACTGCTTGCATAGTCCAAATCACTCCTTTTCACTCACAGGAAGGGACTTGCCTATGCTCCTCATATGGGTATTTATTTTTGGGTGGTCCCGGGACCACCCCTAGCTACGCCCCTGGTCCCGCCCTCCATGTGTCCAATGCCGGCGCATGTGTCATGCCGTGTCCCCACAGGGCCCACACGCCATGCACACCATGCCCGAGTCGGCTCTGATGCCGTGTCCTCACAGGGCCCATGTGCCATGCACACCATGCCCGAGTCGGCTCTGATACCAACTGTAACGTCTCTAGGACCTTAGACTTCCCTCACATACCAACACCAGTCTTTTCTGTGTACTTTGTGCTCACTCATGCGCACCCGAGAACTTCCCGATCGGTCACCCATCCCTAAATTGATCCGGACCAAGCACGCTTAACCTCGAAGTTATTTGGAGATGAGGTTCCGAAAAAGAAGTTGCAACTTATTGGTATGAGTATGCCTATCAATCTTGTTAAGACCTGGGCCAGGATGTCATATACACCCTCCCTCAAGAGACCCGATGTCCTCGTCGGTCAACCTCAGGCTAGGAACGTTCCCTCTTGGCCACGTCCATGTGTCCAATGCCGGCGCATGTGTCATGTCGTGTCCCCACAGGGCCCATGTGCCATGCACACCATGCCCACACAACTGACCCGCACGCGCCCGTGAAACCGCGAGAGTTGGCTCTGATACCAACTGTAACGTCCCGACTCGCAGGGCCAGGCCCGCTTACACATAGCAGCTCTCTAGGACCTTAGACTGCCCTCACAGACCAACACCAGTCTTTTTTGCACTTTTTCCTCACTCATGTGCACCTGAGAAGAACTTTCCGGTCAGTCACCCATCCCTAAATTGCTTCGGGCCAAGTGTGCACTTTGTCCTCACTCATGCGCACCCGGGAAGAACTTCCTGATCAGTCACCCATCCCTAAATTGTTCCGGGCCAAGCATGCTTAACCTCAAAGCTATTTGGAGATGAGCTTTCAGAAGAAGTTGCAACTTGTTGGTATGAGTATGCCTATCAATCCTGTTAAGCCCTAGGCCAGAAAGTTACATATAATTTGGTTATGCTTGTATGGGACAATTTGTGCTTTGTATTTGTGCTTGAACTATGTTAATTTCTATGCTTATGTATGAGACTATGTGGACGCTTATGTATGAGGCCTATGTGACTACTAGAGAATTGATTTTTCTAGACGAGACCCCCTTTAGGTTGCAGACAGGTCATAACTACTACTGTCAGCAAAAACCGTTTCCTGGGGTTGGTTCAAGGGCTGCATACGAAAATGCATCTTCGCATATGGCCTCTTAAGAGGCCCGCCTGCGAAAATAGACTTATTTTAGTAGGCGGGCCTCTTAAATAGCCGCATGCGAAAATGCATCTTCGCACGCGGGCCTTTTAAAGGCCCACCTACAAGTCTAACCTCCCTCCTCTCTTCCTTCTCAACATCTTCAAAATTTTAAGTCATCATTCTTATCTCCTCGCCTTCTCTCTCACCTCTTATTTTTCCACAACCTCTTCTCTATCTCTCCCCACTCATTTTTCTGTCCCACTTCTCCCCTCCTCTCCCACTTCCTCCCGGATCCCGACGGCAGGCTCAGGTTAGCAGCGACGACGGTGGGCTCGGGCGACGGCGGGAGCGGTGGCAGTGGGCACGAGATCTCCCTTAGCTTCTTCTCTCTTGATCGTCGACAGGCGCGCGAGCGGAGCAGCTAGTGAAGCAGTGGGGACGACGGAGAGGCCATGGCGGTAGGAGGCTCATCGGCTACTCCTCCTCCACCACCGGGTAGGAGGAACCGAGCAGGAGCAGAAGCGGCGGGGAGCTCCTTAGTGGCGGATCCAGTGGTGGGGAGCGCAGTGGTGGCGGATCTAGTGGTGAGGGGCCGACTACAGTTGGGAGGCGTGACGACGATGGATCTAACGGTGGGAAGCTCGGTGGCTATGGGTCTGGCTCCCTCTCCCGTGCAGCGATGGAGGCCTCAGTGACGGCGACAACGACGAGGAGCTGTTGGGCCTCGGTGATAACGAGCGGCGACAGACTGCGACCACACCAAGGAGTTGCCGGGTTTAGGCAACAACGACAACGATGAGGAGCTCCTAGGCTTCGACAACGACAACGACGAGCGGCTGTGGACCGACGAATGGGATTTTTGGTATTTTTTTTTTTGCAATTTTTATTTTCGCATGCAAACGACATAAGCACCCACACGCGAAAATCTGATTTTCATGTGCGGGTATGCCAACCGCATGGAAAAATAGTAATTTTTACAGACACCTTCGGGTAGACAGATGGCCTAACTGCATGGAAAAATAGGTTTTGACCACATGCAAAAATGTTTTTAGTGTGTGGTGTAATATTATTTATATCTTTCTAGTCTATTTGTGTGGATAATGGCTATGTCATATGCATTTTAATTCAAGTCAAGTCATATATAAGTTATATTGTGGGTGCAAAGTTTCAGGGGGAGCTCTCCATATGCCTCTAATACACACTTGTAGGGGAAACTATCTCACTAAACTTTGAACCCAAACTCTCTTTTTATATATTCTTTTATTGTGTTCTAATTGAATTGTCATCGAGCATCAAAAAGGGGGAGATTGAGAGTGCATTTAGGCCCCTAATTATTTTGGTGGTTAATGACAATACGGTTAGTGAGGACTAATGGTTGTGTTGGGAATTTGTGAAGGAAGTTTAGTCCTCTATGAGTTGATGTTCAAGGCAATGACCGTTCATATGGCAAAATGATGAAAATGTAGTTTTTCATTGTTTGTATCGATAGGAAAGACGTACTATTAAGGGGAATGTTACCTTGATGTCTAGGAATGAGTCAGGTGCTCGAAATCTTTGTTGAAGTGTTTGTAGGATCGAATATCCAAAACTAAGCCAACCAGAGGGGGATGAATGGTTGGTAGACCCAAAAACCAAATTCTATTTTTATTAGTTTTGTTCTGCAATGGCAGTGCAGAGAAGACTTAGCCAATGAGGTAATAATTCTATTTTTATTAGTTTTGTTCTTCAATGTTATTTTACTTAGGGGTAATTAGGTTTTGAATTATGCCTGTTACTATTGGTATTTGGCAGTACTGACTATTGGTGCATATGTTTTTGAATGATTCAAATATGATTTAGGGATGAGCCGTTTTTTGGTTGATACAACAAGTAGAGATGATCACGGTGGCAGCCATGGAACTCAAGAAAATTTGGAGGAGCCAAATCAAATACCAGATCATCTGCAGCCTCAACCAATTCAGGGAAATAATGCTACCAGTGAGTTTGATCCTAATGAAATCATATGTGATCCAGCTCTTAGAAAACCAATATATGAGTATGCTCCTGAAATTCAAGACCAAGTTAGAAGAGCATATATTTTGAAGGGTCCAACACAACCAATTACTCTGATTTTTCCTTGTACACAATATGCGGCTGGTGCTTCAAGAGTCTTTTCACCGTAATGGTATAAGAAGTATAATTGGTTAGAATATAGTGAGTCCAAGGATGCTGGATTTTGCTTTTATTGCTTCCTTTTTAAACAACCAGGAAGACCAGAACACTTTGCCTATGATGTTTTCAATAGAACATGGTGGAGAGATTGGAAGCATGCATATAAATCACTTCCTGATCATGTCGGTGGCGTAAATAGTGCTCATAACAAATGTGTCAAGAAATGTGATGATTTTAAAAATTAGAGGCAGAGCATGCCTAATGTGTTATTTAGAGCTAGTCAACGGTCGGAAGAATTGTATCAAATTCGTTTATCTTCTACTCTTCGTTGTTCAAGATACCTTTTAAAGCAAGGCATGGCTTTTCGTGGGCACGATGAGTCCTCTACCCCTTTAAATAAAGGTAATCTTCTGGAGTTCATAGATTTTCTTAAAGATAATAATGAGGAAGTGAGAGATGCCTATGACCGTGGTGGGTTAAATTGCAAGATGACTTCGCATAAGGTTCAAAAGGATCTTGCAAGATGTTGTGCAGAAGAAATAACTGAAGTGATTATGAGAGAGATTGGTAATAGACAATTCTCCATGCTCATTGACGAATCACGTGATATATCAGTCAAAGAGCAAATGGCAGTAGTTTTAAGGTACAGGAAGTCATTTAATTTGTACTCTTTTTCATTACCTAATTGTGGTTTAGTATTTAATTTTTTTGTCACTCTATTTTGTAGATATGTCAACTATCAAGGGAATGTTGTTGAAAGATTTTTTGCTCTCATACATGTCACCAATACTACATCTGAAGCCTTGAAGCAAGCATTATTTGATGTTCTTGATAGGCACAAGTTATCAGTTACTAGAATAAGAGGACAAGGATATGATGGGGCTTCCAATATGAGAGGTGAATTTAATGGCCTCAAAAACAAAATTCTAGATGAAAACCTATATGCATTCTATGTCCACTGCTTTGCCCATCAATTACAATTGGTTGTTGTTTCTATAGCAAATTGTTGCTCTTCTGTTCATGATTTTTTCGAGTATGTGTCATTAATTGTGAACACAACAAGTGCATCTTGCAAGAGAAGGGATCCGTTGATTGAAAGCCATCATAAAACTATTTTGGCTAGCCTTGAAAGTGGTGAGGCATCTACAGGGAGAGGCTTGAATCAAGAAAGTATCCTTGCTAGACCCGGGGATACAAGATGGGGTTCACATCACATAACTTTGATTCGTTTATCCCAAATGTGGGATTCAGTGAAAGATGTGCTGCATATGTTTCATGAAGATGCACGAGTACCAAATCAAGCGGCTGGTTTGATAGAAAAAATGGAGTGTTTTCAGTTTGTGTTCATTTTGAAGTTTATGTTAAAGCTGCTTGGTATTACAAATGAGCTCTCACATCTGCTACAAAAGAAAGATATTAACATTGTTAATGCTCTTGAGGTTAGTATTTAGTCTTTATATTTAATTTCTCATTTGTCTAATTGCTTCTTTCTAATCAAAATATTTTGTTTATTGTATATACAGCTCGTCCATGATGTAAAAACTCGCTTAAACATCATGAGAGAAAGTGGATGGGACACATTATTTGATGAGGTAAAACAAACATCATGAGAGAAAGTGGATGGGACACATTATTTGATGAGGTAAAACAATTTTGTGAAGTGAAGGGTATTCCGGTTCCAAATATGGCTCAAGAGATACCGATGAGGAGACGTTCGAGGCGTGATGGATTTACTATCATTAATCTTCATTATTTTCGTGCTGAAATTTTTTATGTTGTTGTTGACAAAATATGTGTTGAGATGAATCATCGGTTTAGTGAAACGACTACAGAGTTATTGACATGCTTCTCTTGTCTTGATCCGAAGAACTCTTTCTCCATGTTTGATGTCAACAAGATTGCTCGACTTACTGAAATTTATGGTAGGGATTTCTCTGATCATGATCGTGCAATAATAAGGGAACAACTTGAGACATATATTTCTCATGTGAGAAGACATGCTGCATTTGCTTCTTGTGCGGATATAGCAAGTTTGGCAGCAAAGATGGTTGAAACAGAAAAATATTTGGTTTTCCCATTGGTCTACAAGCTCATTGAATTGGCATTGTTAGTTCCGGTCTCTACGGCAATGGTTGAAAGATCCTTCTCAGCGATGAAAATTATCAAGATTAAATTGCATAATAAGATCGCCGATGATTGGTTCAATCACTTGATGATTTGCTATATTGAGCGGGAATTATTCAAATCACTTGATGAAGCTACTATCCTTCGACGGTTCCAAAAGATTAAGACTCGAAAGATGCAATTACCTCGTCCTCGTAATCTTCCATAAGGTATGTCTATTAAACAATGATATTCGTATCAAATATCAACAACTTTGTTTGTTTATCGATCAACATGTTTGGGACTTTGAGTGATTTTTACTGTTAATTGTTATGCCTGTGGTTCGGGTTTGGCGGTTCGCCCAGGCTCCCATAAAAACCTGGGTCTGCAACTGGAAACATCCCAAAACCAAAACCGACATAGAGTCGGCGTGCAGTCGGACAAAGTTGGCCGGTCAGACCGGTGATACACACCCGGTCTGACCGCACACAGACCTTCGGTCTGACTAGTGGCACACACCCGGTCTGACCGGACCTCGAAACACTGTTCACCGTCTGAAAATCCAATCACCTCCAAAACCACTTCACCAATAATCTCCAAATATCAAAACCAATAATCACAGATGCCAATTGTTCATCACCATAGAAGAATCAAACACACTTTGATTTTACAATCTCCTCTTTGATGAACATATTGGCAAACCAAGTAAAAATATTTTGTTTTGGTGTTTGAAAAATTAAAAACAAAAATGATAAAAAGCATCGGAGTGCTCAAAAATCAAAGAACATTTCTCTCCTTTTGAAAAGAAAGAAAATCTCTTAAATCAAAGAACATTTCTCCCCTTTTGAATGAAAAAAACTTGCACTTTTAACTTTGTTCTCCCCCTTTTGACAATGATTTCATCAAGCATAAGAATTATGTTCATTAATATTCAAGATCTTAGCACCATACATATAGCAAGTCATGTCATGTGTTGCAATAATAAGAAGATAAACCCATCAATTATATAGCAAATATGCATTAGAGTATAATCATGAATCAAAGATTTGACAATTAAGAGCAATAATGAAATCAAAATTCATGTATTCAGACGATTTATAATGCAACATCTTTACAAGCACACAGGTTAAAAAATAAATCCAAATATATATACATATTGCAACCATTACTCTTTCTCAAATTGACATTTTGCACACAATAATCAAGAGAATTTTTCTCATATTTATTTGAGCCAAGTTTTGCTCACATCGAATATGTCCTTGTCGTCAAGACTGTTTCCAAGGATTCGGTATTTTTTTCTCATAGATAATATTTTATTCTCTTACACAATGAGCAATTTTAAAGCAATTTGAGGAATAATAATTCAATACAATATATATATATAAGCATTTAGAATCCAAAATATGCACTAGTATCAACATTGCATATTTCATTAATTCAAGTATGGCATTAAAGTGTCATGCATCATTTCACTTAAAAGTAAAATCTAAGCCTCATAAAAATACTAGAATACATACAAGCTATGCTAGTGACAAATAAACCTTCATAGTATTGCTAGCATGCACATGAAAATACTATATGTATAAACAAAACTCTCTTTTTTTAATTTACTTCATTCAAAAATTGCTTGATAAACCAAGAGCACAAAACTCCTCCTCAAACCATGCCAAAAGGATGAATAATTCCCAACTCTCCTCGAAGAAAAGCAAAGCGAGATGAATCCAATGGTTTAGTAAAAATATCCGCCAAGTTGTAACTTAGTATCCAAAAATTTCAATTCAATATCTCCCTTTTTAACACGATCCCTTAAAAAGTAAAAGCGAATATCAATGTACTTTGTGCGTGAGTGTTGTACAAGATTCTTAGCAATGTTAATAGCACTTGTATTGTCACAATAAAGAGGAACTTTCTAAAAAGTAAGTCCATAATATTTCAAAGTTGAAATAAGCCAAAGAATCTAAGAACAACACTAGCAGCAACAACATATTCTGATTCAGCAGTTGATTGAGCTACACTAGATTGTTTCCTAGAAGACCATGCAATCAATAATGTACCAAGAAAATGACATGTTCTACTAGTACTTTTTCTATCAATTCTACAACCCGCAAAATCAACATCAGAATAACCACTTAAGCATATAGAAGATGAAGTAGAATACCAAATTCCAAACTCAAGTGTATGATTCAAATACCTCATTATTCGCTTGACCACTTGACGATGTGAAGGACGAGGAGAAGCTTGAAAGCGTGCACACAAACACACAGCAAATTGTATGTCTGGCCTAGAAGCAGTTAGATACAACAAATATCCAATCATATTTCTGTACTCTTTTTGATCCACAGCTTCACCATCTTCATCAGGATCCAACAACGTAGTAGAACTAATAGGCGTACAAATTGGCTTGCTATTCTCAATCTTGAAACGTCTCAAAAGATCCTTGGTATACTTCGTTTGATGCACAAACGTACCTTGAGGTGTTTGTTTAATTTGCAGTCCCAAAAAAGTATGACTACTCACCCATCATGCTCATCTCAAAATCCCTGCGCATAGTCTCAGCAAACTCTACAACCAAAGCGTAAGTTGAACAACCAAAGATGATATCATCCACACAGATCTGAACAAAAAGTTGATTTTCACCATGCTTAAGAACAAAAAGCGTTTTGTCAATCTTTCCCATTTGAAAACCTTTTGCAAGCAAAAAGTTCTTAAGTCTATCATACCATGCTCTAGGTGCTTGTTTCAAACCATACAAAGGTTTAGATAATTTAAAAACATGGTTGGGAAAATCAGGATTTTCAAAACCCGGTGGTTGTTTAACATAAACTTTTAACATCCATTTGATACAATTTAAAACCTTTTGAAGCAACAAAAGCTAACAAAGGTCTAATTGCGTCAATCCTAGCAAAGCAACAGGAGCAAAAGTTTCATCAAAATCCAAACCCTCCACCTGAGTAAAACCTTGAGCAACAAGTCTAGCTTTATTCCTAACAATTAAACCATCTTTATTTTGTTTATTTTTGAAAACCCACTTGGTTCCAATAGTGTTATGTCCTGAAGGTGGTTCAACTAAAGACCAAACTTTGTTTCTTTCAAAATTTTCAAGTTCTTCATGCATGGCTTTAATCCACGATTCATCAGTTAATGCATGAATAACATTTTTGGGTTCAAAATAAGCAACAAAAGCGGAATGTGTTAGGAAACACGAAATAATCATGGATATGCAAGAAAACATCCCAAAACCGAAACTGACATAGAGTCAGCCTGCAGTCGGACAAAGTCGGCCGGTCAGACCGGTGATACACACCCGGTCGACCGCACTTGACCTTCGGTCGACCGGACCTCGAAACACTGTTCACCGTCGAAAATCCAATCATCGTCAAAACCACTTCGCCAATAATCTCCAAATATCAAAATCAATAATCACAGATGCCAATTGTTCATCACCATAGAAGAATCAAACACACTTTAATTTTACAGTGTTTCTCATTCTTGGTTTTTTGCACTGGTGTTTTTTGGAAACATCCAAAAGTGAGTTTCGAAAATTTCCAAAAGGTCTGAGCTTGCGAAAATCGGTACTAGTGTTTTTTGGAAGTTTCCAAAATGAGTTTTGGGAAATATCCGAAACAACATTTTCCTATCCGGTGATTTTCAAAATTTCAGAAAGTACTTCTCGAAAACTTCCAAAAACGGTTGACCGACAAATTGCTTTCTAGTGGTTTTTGAAAATTCCGAAAGTGGTTTTTGCTCTCTAGTGATTTTCGGATATTTCGAAGGCATTTTCAGAATTTCCTAGTTTTACGGAGATTTGTACTATTTGGATTTTTCTAAAAATAATTTCAAAATTTTCGATCATTAAATCTTGGTCTCCAACGGGCGGATCTGAGGGTGTGTCTATAAATAGCCCCCTCCACCCTGAGCCAAAGCTACTGCTCCTATTTCAAATTTTCGAGCCCTTGGCTTGCTTTGCTTGAGATTTACTTTGATCCTTGGTTTCTCACTTCTTCCTCTTCACCAATCTTGAATCTTGGATTTCGTGTGTGTGTGTGTGAGTGGTGGATTTAAGTTTGTGTGAGTGCGTGGTGTTGATTTCGCGAAGATTTGTTGAGCACTTGATTTATCCCGAAGAGATCTTTGTATCATCTTTTAGTTTTGGAGATTGAGGACTCTTAGACTGCTAGGTGTCGCTCTTAAGCCACCGATCTACTTGTGGTTGGCCAAGAGAAGTTTGTGAAGGTCAGATCTTACTTTTGAAAGGAAGGAGATACCACTAGTGGAAGGGGTAGTATATTTTGCAGCCTCAAGAGAAAAGGGTTAGTGAAGACCCGACTCTTTGTGAGCTCCTCAATGGAGACTAGAATTCTCTCAAGAATGCAAACTTCAGGAACACATCGTCTTGCAAGATCTCGGTGAAAATCCCTCTCTTCCTCCTCTAGTGTTGCTTATTTGTGCCGCTCCTAGTCTAGTTGTTATTTGTGCTTGTTCTTAATATTTGTGCTTTGCTAGATCTAGGTTAACTTGTGCTATTCGCTTGCTCTATGATTTTTGGAATGTCGGAAAGGCATTTTTGGAACTTTCAAAAAGTATTGTTTCTGCATTTACTTAAAAGTTTTAAATCACCTATTCACCCTCCTCTAGGCCTAAGTGACCCTTTCAAGTATGTTAAAGGCTTAAGATAATAATAATAACAAAATTGCTCCCACAAAAACGATGTTTTAAATGCAAGTTTTAGTCAAACAATTTAAAAAATTAGTTTATCATACTACTATCCATAGCACAATGTGATGTTAAGCGTAAATGGCACACCTACCATCCGCCCATCCATCTCGCTTCTCTCCAACCCCTCCCTCCCACTCAGTTACTAGTGGAAAAAAGTACTTACATCTTTACCTAAACACATTGCTTCTTCCGCTAGGCTCTTCACCCGTCCTGTAACGCTCGCGTTTTTATTAAAAACTTCAGCTTAAAATTTAATTAAGCGTCACCCTTCCTTCCCATTCAATTCTCAAAAAAAATTCGAAAGTTAGTTTAGTTTTGATTTCAAAAATCCCCATCCGGTGCCGAATCATTTCTCCTTCCGTTCGAAGTTTTTAATTATATCATTCTCAGACTTCGATCTCCTGATGAATATCTTCCCTCCCTATCTTAATATTGTCCTCCGGACCCAGAATTCCCTCTCCTTTTTCTCTCTCACCCGCACGTGTGCCGACTGTCATTTTCCCCCTTTCCATCTCGCGGCCTCGAGTGAAATGGCAACTAACAGACATGTGTGCACCCCCTGCAATTCTTCCCCTGCCATTCCTCACCACTGGGCCCCGGCATTTTGTTTTATTTGATGCCTCCTCTGCATCCTTTACTAGGCCTCGAGAGGTTAATTCTTTCACTCCCTCTCTTGCATCCATTACCAGGCCCCTGCCTTCATTCCCTACCTCCTCACTACCCTTCCTCATCACCAGCCCCTGGCCAATCATCATGTTCACTGCCTGCCCTCTGCTCGCTCGCAACCAGACCCTGGCCATGGGTCATTCTCCTCTCCGTCTTCCTCGCCAGGCAAAGTAGGCACCGTCCCGTGCCTCCGACTGAGCAAGACAGGCGAAGACAGGGAAACTATGAGGGAGGAGAGGCATGCACTAACGTGTTACTTGTCGTCAAGCTCTTCTCTGCAAAGCACAAGGGGAGTATAAAAGGTTTCGAAAGCTTACCCTTAATCCCTCATCGAGCTCTCACTCCATTTTCGCCACTACAAAAGCAAGTCATCAAAGCCGCGGAGTCCATTGAGAAGTAGGTGGTCGGCTTCCCTCAACCCTCTACCTCCTCTCCCTGCCCGACACCACCCTGGCTGCTCCTCTCTATGCGCCACCCCTTGCCACGTCCCGCTGTCGCTAGCCATGCCGACACTGCGTCGATGCCGCCCAAGAGCATCTCCTCCCGTTTGGCCACATGCCGGGCCACCTCCACAACGGCACCTTGCCACGCGCCGCCGTCCCGACTGTCATGCCTGGAAATTTCAAACCAAAATTTCTAAAGCTTTATGTGTATTAAAAATCCATGTCCAGAACTAGCCAGGGTACACATACGACAATTACTGATGTTACAAAATCCACATCTTAAAAATAATACAAAAGATTACAAAAGTGCAGCTGAAAAGAGAAGAAGGGCTAAAGCCTAGTGTTGACGCTCGCAGCGTGGCACCACCACTCCATAGGCATCTTGGACGTCGGACGAAGCCTACTCCTTCTCATAGTCTTCAACTGCCTTGAAGACCAACTCTGGTGTGGGGAAGACAAGAGCAAGATTGACTACTTCCCACGGTACTCACCAAGTCATACCAGAAGAGGAGGTATGAATGCAAGAAGAGTTCAAGGGTAGGCCAGGGGTTTAAATTTGCACAAAGCAGCATTTCACAATAATAGTTGAAAGCAATAATAGTTGAAAGCAGTAAAACAGTTGTAATAATTAAGCAATATTAAAGTAATCACTACCCAACCTTACACCACGTTGCGACATGCCCAAACCAACCATCTGATCTAGTCAAGTTCCATTAACTCAAGTTATTAATAGGTGAGACTAATCATAGTGAATCTGGTTGATCGCCCATAACCGCGGGCACGACTATTCGGATAGTTTTACTCTGATCAGAGGTCTACATCTGTTCCCACAAGACACAGACCCACTACACGTTTTTGTGTGCTGGTATACCACCATGGTACACCGGAAGAAACTGTGACAAGACCCTTCACATAACCCCCTCTAACCAATCGCACCACACCTCGGGTTTCACCCTCACTCCTCTACAAGCAGTGGGTAGCCCCCCTCATGCCTCGGTGAATCCGACAGCTGATCAACCGGTACACCCCGGCTGACTCGACTCCATCACGCCCACCCTAACCTGGGTACGTCAGCTAGAGGCAAGCTACACTACAAGCCCAGCTGTTGCCCACGCTGGCATGTGGTACGCACGATAATTCTCCCAAGGTTTCCTGCGAACCAGTCCTTAATTGCCATGGGTGCGTCTATCAAAACCATTGCGCCCACAACCCACTATTGTCATATTTTAGTTGATTATCAATTCCATAGTGTCTCATGCATTGAATTCACCATTATAGAGTCTATACTAGGATAATTAAGTGAAATGACCTATTTAATGTTCTAGTTGATCTAAGCAGGGCTAAGCATATCCTAGACTAATAACTAGTCATATTAAACCAAAGTTATCAAAGAATACAGGTTAAACAAGTCCTATGAATGAGTACTATAGGTAGAATAAGCCCATGAAATGACATTCTAAAATACATGCAATATTTAAGGAAAATGAGATATTTTGATAAACTAGGTACAATATGATCAAAGTTGAGCATGACTTGCCTTGTTCTGAAGCTTGCGGGAACTCTACAACAACCTCAAAATAAACAGGGTCGTCGGAATTGCCAGAATCTACACGACAAACAAGGGACTAAAAAAACATGCTAAAAATCTACTGAAACAGGGAACAAAACTATTTTTAATGGATTCTTGGCATTTTTATGAATTTATGAAATTTGAATAGGCTAAAACGGAGCTTGGATTAATTAGATATGAATTTTAGAAGATTATCTATGTTTATTACTTAAAAAGAAAAATCTTTAATTAATTATTGTGCAATAAATCCCCGGGTGATGACGTCAATGGCTAGAGCTGACGTCAGCGGCCGAGCGCTGACGTTAGTGGCCGTGGGATTGCCCGTCCACAGTGGACCAGGTCCACGAGCCGGGGACGCGTGGGTGCACCACGTGGCACACATGGCGCCAACGCGGCGCCGACGTGACAGCTACGTGGGCACGTGGGGATAGATGGCCCCGATCTACCGAAGGTTGATCGGACAGTGCGGGAGTGTGGGCGAGCGACGTGACACGGGAGCACGCATGGCGCAACCACGACGGCATGGCGGCCGGCCGGTGCCAACGGAGCGGCGACACAAGGCGGCGGGAGGATGCAGCGACGCGCGCATGGCGTCACACGCACAAAGGGTGGTGGCGCGTGCATGGGACGCGAGAGAGAGGGAGGGGAATGGGGCTCACCAGTGGTGCCGAGAGGAAGAAGACGAGGATGGGGGCAGCGTGCGGATGACGAACGGCGAAGATGACCGACGGATAGGGAAGCACGGGGTCTCACGAAGATGATGACGGCGGTGTCACGGAACGGCGCTACGCGGGACGGCGAGGAACAGTGGCCGAACATTGGCGAGAGGCGGCGGAGCTAGGACACATGACGCTAGGGTGATTGAGGGCACGGGAGAGCTCGGGAGTGGGTGGATTCAAACGAGGGGTAGGCCAGCGGTATTTATAGGAGCTCGGACGGGGAGGAAATGGTCCGGAGGGGCGGTAATGCCTCACCGGAGTTAAGCGCGAGGGAGAAAATAGGGAAAGTAATGGCTGAGATTAAATCCAGTCATTACAAGGTGTGGCGCGGCTAGTACGGGGACGGGGGAGGTGGGCGGCGTTAGACCAGTGTTAAGGCGCGCGGGGGAGAGGTGGGATAGGGCGGGATGTGCGGATGTGAGGCGCGCTGTCACGCTCAGAAATTCAAACCATAATTTCCGAAGCTATATGTGTATTAAAAATCCCTGTCCAAGACCAGCCAGGGTACACATACGATAATTGTTGATATTACAGTTCCACGTCTTAAAAACATTACAAAAAGATTATAAAAGAGCAGCAGAAAAGCAAAGGAATCTAAGCCTAGTTTTGACGCTTGCAGCGTGGCAACTTCCACTCCATAGGCATCTTCAAAAGCGTAGGACCAAGCCTACTCGTGCTTTAATCTCCGAACAAGGTAATCCCTTGTCATTAGTGGTTTGTATTGTAGGGACTAGTGCTTCCATCGTCATGATACTCTAGTTTTTATGTTATAAACTATGCAATTTATCATACGCGGCCTATAATCTAGAGCAATGCCTAGATCTATCCCGCAATCGGCTGGTTTCTCTCCGAAGACAGCAGCCGATGGGGCTAGATCCAGGGGTTGAATTAGATTATATGTCGTGTCTACCGGCTCGAGGGGTTCACATTAACTTATACAGATCTGTTATTTCTTTTTGTACTCTGCATCTAATCGACCTGTTAAGTCGCTCTTAGAACTATCAGTATCTGTTTAGTTTATTGTTTATCATTAGAGGCAGCGCTGGAGTTTTAGCCAACCTTACCTGTTTTAGTTATCTCTTAGTTTTAATCACTATTAGATATACTAAAACTACCTTTTATATTAAGATCTCAATCTGTTTAAATGCCCTAAACCAGCATCAATCTGTCAACTTATGCTGACAGCCGATTGATCTAGGTTTAGCGCATTTAGATTAGATTAGTATCTTTTTATAAAATGTATCGAAGTATTAGCCGATTCACATTAGACCTGCAGTATCGACTAGGTTATCAGTGCAGATAATTATTATCCTGATGTGCCTTTAGCCTAAGTGATTTATACTGTCTTGGTATACTACCGATCTATCCCAATCACTTAGTATAAATGCGCCTTGGAATAACAATTATATGTTTACTGATGTCTTCAGCCGATCCGGTAGGGTTTAATTTCAACTTAACGCCTATTTCTTGTTTTTTGTTGGTTACAGGATCAAACCAACTGACACACCCTGAATTCACCAAAGGCGACCAATTTGTACCTGCACTAGAGTAAAGCAAATCTCTCAGGCCAGTGCGTGGGAATCGAATTTCTCATCAACACACTTTTGGCACGCCCGATGGGACAAAGTGCAGACTTCCAAGATCGACACAATGTCTGGCGTCAAGAACTCAGGAGTCAGTGAGGAAAACGTCATCCCGGTAACAATTGAACAACTTTCGGCTGCGCAACTAGCCGACTATAAACAAATGGTTGAGCAGCTGCAGGCCAATTACCTGCAATTCTTTACCCAGACCAGATCTGGGGCCCTCATCTAGAAGTTCAAATTCAAGCTCGAAGACCTCAACACGTCCTCCGAGGAGGACAGGAAAGGAAAGAATAAAATGGGGGACGTTAAACAAGAACAAGATGATTCAGGACTTCACACTCTACAAGACCGAATCGACTCGGCTGTCCATCACGCCCTCATCAACCAAAGTGGCATACTGGTCAATACCCTCAACAATATGATAGCCACTGTGGTCGACTCGAAGATAGCCGAGCAACTGCCAAGGGGGCCGACCTATTTCACTGACGGCTAATTCCTGGGTTATAGGACGCTGTCAACTCAAGGATTGCCAATCCCACCACTGGGACAGCCGAATCCTCAAGGGGGAGCTCTTATTCAACCAAATGCGCAGGCATCGACTTTAGAGCCACATCCCAGGATCCTGGTCTGACAGCAACCTCAACATCAGGGCCGTGGTGGCCCGACAGTGACGCAGGAGCAAGTGGAGAACATGGTCAACACCAATCGGCAGCCAATCATGCCCAATGAGACGATTGGTAGTATTCCCCCAGCTCCACATCATAGTCCTGTCGGTAATCGACTACTTCCTGAACAGTTACTGCCGATCGTATCTCGGCCACCTCCCGCTGCGAACCATTTCCAGTATCAATATCCGGGAGACCACTTCGAGCAACAGTATCGACCACAGACGCCACCGCCACTTCAGTATCGGCAAGGACCCATACCGTATGAACAATACGAGCCGATACCCCAAGCTCAAGACAACAGACCTTGAGCCGATCTGATTGCCCATGTGATGCGCGATCCGTAAAGTCTCAAGCCAAAGGACTCCGGCCACATGTACCGGTACCCGTATCCAGAGCACTTCGAGAGGGTGCCACTACCAAACCAGTACAAAGTGCCAGACTTCTCCAAGTTCTCTGGGCAAGAAAATGTGTCTACCTACAACCACGTCAGCCGATTCTTGGCTCAATGCGGGGAAGCATCGGCACGGACGCACTTAGGGTTCGCCTATTCCCGCTATCGTTTTCAGGATCGGCCTTCACCTGGTTTTCATCGTTGCCATACAACTCGATACAGAGCTGGGTCAATCTTGAGAAACAATTCCATAGCTATTTCTACCCGACAACCATGAGATGAAGCTGTCAGACTTAACCAGCATTAGACAGAAGCACGAGGAATCGGTCCATGACTACATTCAACGTTTTAGAGAAATGAGGAACCGATGCTACAGTCTGGTTTTATCAGACTCCCGGCTAGCCGATTTGGCGTTTCATGGTCTTCTGCCGCCAATCCGCGAAAGATTTTCGGCTTAGGACTTTGATAGCATGGCCCACTTGGCCCAAAAGGTGACGGCCCACGAGCAAAGATTTCAAGAATCAAGGAAGGCCGTCAAGAAGATTACTCACGTCGTCTGCGAAACAGACTCAGAATCAAGCGACAGGGACGTTGAGGTAGCGGCAGCCGAGTGGACAGGAAACAAGAAGGCCATAGTCTGCCAATGGCTTTTGAAAACGGCCAAGGAGGAGAAGTACGACTTCGACATAACCAAAGCCGATAGGATCTTCGACCTGTTGCTGAAGGAAAAACAAATTCAGCTTCCGGCCAACCACGTCATCCCATCGGCTGAAGAACTCAAGAAGAAGAAGTATTTGGCATAACACCACCTCCCACAAGCACCAACGACCGTAAGGTGTTCAGCAGCAGATCCAGTCGGTCATTGAAGCCGGGAAATTAAATAAAGTTCGCAGAATCGGCTAAGCCGATGAAAGTTGATGGCAATCCTTTCCCGGTGGACATGGTCCAGCCGGCCACGGGCGAGCGATTGGCGGCACGAGTGACGTACGGCTTAGCCAAAACCTTAAAATCGTCAAGTCCGAGCCGAAGCCAATTGGGACAAAGTCGCACCAGTCAACATGGTGCATACCACTAGTCGATCGGCTGGTCGTCGGCCGATATGAATGGATAGCCAACGCTAGTTCCAACTACGAGTTCAACAAGAAGAAGAAGACCGGCGCGATAGGCCATGCCAAGGAGAACCTGAGCTGGTAGGATTGCGATATGTCAGACGCCACAGCGACTGCGACCCGCATTGGGACTGCGAATTCTTCCGATTCTGCTGGGAATCGGGCATGAGGCTGCCCACAATCGAAGACTGCCCGTTGTGTAGCGGATTTCGAGAGGACGCGTACAAGGACTCCCCAATACAAAGTCCCGTCCGATTTGTCCCCAGGGCCATACAACTCAATCAAGGAAGGCTGCCTGTGCACGATCGACTGGGGCCGATTCATCAAGACTTCTTCGAATACGAGGGTGAGGAAGAAGAGGAAGCCGACGAAGAACAATTGGCTAACCCACAATGGTGCCCTTCTGACCTGTTCACTAAGACGCAAAAAAAAGAATACAAAGGTTGAGAAGCGAAGGGCAGGAGGAAGAGGTCCAACAGATGATTCAGCACCAGCAATGTCGGCAGGGCAGAAAACAGTGGCGACCCAAGGAGAAGACCTCCACGGCTGATGAGAACCCAACCGATCAAGCAAGAAGGGCGGCCAAGGGAAAAGGAAAAGCTGCTGCATCGGTCAACATGGTATTTGTGTTGCCAGCCGAGTTTGAGGCCACCGAGGCCGATGCAGATAACGTCGGGGAGATCTTGGCTAAACTAGTCCTGTCCCCAGAACAAACTATCTTCGATAAACCTG
The DNA here is from genome assembly GCA_019925245.2 of Oryza australiensis. NCBI lineage: Eukaryota > Viridiplantae > Streptophyta > Magnoliopsida > Poales > Poaceae > Oryza > Oryza australiensis. Next base: position 5,849,728 of record JAIFGZ020000436.1, read on the forward strand.
AGGGGACTGAGAATTGGCACCTGAAGCCATTATATATAAAAGGATTTGTCAATGGCAAGCCGATGTCCAAGATGCTGGTCGACGGAGGGGCTGCTATCAATTTAATGCCCTATGCAACTTTTTGGAAACTGGGCAAAGGAGCCGAAGACCTAATCAAGACAAATATGATTCTCAAAGACTTCGACGGCAGCCCTTCAGAGGCCAAGGGAGTTGTGAATGTCGAGCTGACCGTCGGCAACAAGACCATGCCCACTACATTTTTCATCATCGACGGGAAGGGATCATATAGCCTGTTGCTCGAAAGGGATTGGATTCACGCCAACTGTTGTATCCCTTCTACATTGCACCAAAGTCTGCTCCAGTGGCAAGGCGACAAGATAGAAATCGTGCTAGCAGACAGGTCAGTCAATATTGCTAATGCTGATTTGCCACTCTGTGAAATTGATGGTATTGATTGCCTATCCGGCAAAATCTGGCAAGCCGATTTTCTAAAAGTATCTGATTCCGATATATAGCCCATTGGAGACAACGAGCCTCAATTACTACTTTGAAAGCGTTGTGGAGGGCTCGAGCGTCTACAGCGAGGATACCATGGACGACAATGACAGCAAACTTGGGCAAGGTTTTATGTCGGCCGACGAGCTAGAATAAGTTGATATAGGAACAGGAAATAGGCCTAGGCCGACATACATTAGCAAAAATTTGTCATCTAATTTTAGGTCCAAGCTCATCGATTTATTAAAGGAATACAAAGACTATTTTGCTTGGGATTATCGTGAGATGTCTAGTCTTAGCCCATCCATTGTTGTGCATCGGCTGCCTATAAAGCCTGGATATCGGCAGTACAAGCAGCCTCCCAGGAGGTTTAAAGCCGACATGTATGATGCGATCAAAGCTGAAATCACTCGGCTGTATGATGCTGGATTTATTCGACCCTCTCGATCTGCAAAATGGGTTTCAAATATAGTTCCAGTAATGAAGAAAAAGGGCAAACTTAGGGTGTGTATCGACTTTAGAGATTTAAACAAGACCACCCCTAAGGATGAATACCCAATGCCTATAGCCGATTTGCTGGTGGATGCCACCTCGGGCCACAAAATCATAAGCTTTATGGATGGTAATGCAGGATACAACCAGATCTTCATGGCCGAGGAAGACATCCACAAGACAACGTTCAGATGCCTAGGGGCAATCGGCCTGTATGAATGGTTCGTCATGACGTTCGGCTTGAAAAACGTTGGAGCTACGTATCAAAGGGCCATGAACTACATCTTCCATGATATGATCGGCTCCCTGGTAGAAATCTATATTGACGACGTCGTCGTTAAATCCAGGGAAGTAGAAGACCACTTAGCCGATCTAACGCAGGTTCTGGGGAGAACAAGAAAATATGGCCTGAAGATGAACCCTTTGAAGTGTGCGTTCGACGTATCGGCCGGGCAATTTTTAGGATTTCTTGTTCACGAAAGAGGAATTGAAGTTACACGAAGGAGCGTTAACACAATCAAGATGATTCAGCCACCAAAGAACAAGAAGGATCTACAGTCTCTGATCGGCAAAATCAATTTCATTAGACGATTCATAGCCAATCTGTCAGAAAATATGGAGCCGTTTACACCATTGCTTCGGCTGAAGGCCGATCAAGTATTCACCTGGAGGGCAGAGCAGCAGAAAGCGTTGGACAATATTAAGGATTATTTAAGCTTACCTCCGGTCTTGATTTCTCCAAAAAAAGGGATATCATTCAGGTTATATCTGTCAGCCGACAAGAAGTCCATCGGTTCAGTTTTGATTCAGGAGGTCGAAGGGAAAGAAAATGTTGTATTTTACCTCAGCCGACGGCTTCTGGACGCTAAAACAAAGTATTCACCAGTGGAAAAATTATGTCTCTGTTTGTATTTTTCATGCACAAAGTTGAGGCATTATCTGTTATCCAACGGGTGCACCATGGTATGCAAAGCCGACGTAGTAAAATATATGCTATCGGCTCCAGTACTAAAAAGATGGGATGGAAAGTGGATATTTGCCTTAATAGAATTTGATCTACGCTATCAGGCACCCAAGGCAGTGAAAGGACAAGCTATAGCCGATTTCATAGTGGAACACAGAGATGATTCAATCGGCTCAGTAGAAATTATGCTTTGGACTTTAACTTTTGATGGCTCGGTTTGCACCAATGGATGTGGAATCGGCTTGGTAATAATTTCTCCAAGGGGGGCAAGCTTTGAGTTTGCTTTTTCAATTGCTCCCCATGCCACAAACAACCAAGCCGAGTATGAAGCTGTGCTCAAAGGACTACAACTGCTCAACGAGGTTGAAGCCGACGCCATCGAGATAATGGGAGATTCACTGTTGGTCATCAGCCAGTTATCAGGAGAATTTGAATGCAAGAACGATGCGCTGATGGTCTACTATCAGAAGTGCCAAGAATTGATGGACAACTTTCGGCTAGTGACATTGAAACACATCCCCCTGGAACAAAATACAGAAACCAACGATCTAGCTCAGGGGGCATCAGGCTACAGACCGATGACAAAGGATGTGGAAGTGGAGATCGCCACCATGACAGCCGACGACTGGAGGTTTGAAGTCTACAACTACCTGTAAAACCCTTTCCAGTCGGCTTCAAGAAAATTGCGCTACAAGGCTTTGAGATATGTTCTGCTTGACAAAGAGTTATACTATCGGAGGATTGATGGTGTGCTGCTCAAATGTCTCAGTGCCGATCAAGCCAAGGTTGCTATTGGAGAAGTGCATGAAGGGATTTGCGGCACGCATTAATCGGCTCATAAGATGAAATGGCTACTTCGAAGAGCAGGATACTTTTGGCCGACCATGCTGGAAGATTGTTTCAAGTATTACAAGAGATGCCAAGATTGCCAGAAATTTGGAGCTATCCAGAGAGCACCAGCATTGGCTATGAACCCCATCATCAAGCCTTGGTCATTTAGAGGTTGGGGAATCGACATGATTGGCCAAATTAATCTACCCTCAAGCAAAGGACACAAGTTTATATTGATGGCAACCGATTATTTTACCAAGTGGGTGGAAGCAATTACTTTGAAGAAGGTTCATTCCAGGGATGCCATCGAGCTTGTCAAGGAACACATTATATACCGATTTGGCCTCCCTCAAACTATAACTACGGATCAGGGATCTATTTTTATCTCAGACGAGTTTGTTCAGTTTGACGATGGCATGGGGATTAAGTTACTCAATTCCTCACCATATTATGCTCAGGCCAACGGGCAAGCAGAGACCTCAAACAAGAGTTTAATCAAGCTGATAAAAAGAAAGATCGCTAAATACACGAGGCAATGGCACAGCCGATTAGCCGAATCATTGTGGACCTATCGGATGGCTTGCCACGGATCGATCCAGGTGCCTCCATATAAACTGGTCTATGGACATGAAGGAGTTCTGCCACGGGAAAACACCATCGTCTCAAGAAGGATTCAACTACAAGATCAGCTAACAGCCGATGATTATTATAACTTAATGGTGGATGAATTGGAAGACCTAGTTTTGTCAAGGATGCGTGCCTTGGAAAAGTGACCAGGGACAAGGAACGAGTAGCCCGTCATTATAATAAGAGAGTTGTGCCTAAGTCTTTTGAAGAGGACGAGCTCGTTTGGAAGGTAATATTGCCGATTGGATCAAGAGATAACAAGTTCGGAAAGTGGTCACCTAACTGGGAAGAGCCTTTCAAGATCCACAAGTGCGTCTCTAAAGGAGCCTACATGCTAGAAGGATTGGACGGAGAAGTATTTGGAAGGGCTCTCAATGGCAAATATTTGAAGAAATATTATCCCAACGTTTGGATCAACTCTTGAATCGGCTAAAGTTGATGACTCATGCTAGCCGATGTGTTGTGCAGATACACGCATCGCCATTAGGACATTTTTCCCTAAATTTTTTCCCCGGTTTTCCCAAATCGGCTCAATCTAGCCAACAGAATTGTTTTGATCGAATTACTAATTTTATCGATGCTGACGACACTATCAACAAAATTAAGGGGGCATACATATATACTATCAGAAATCGGACTTAGCAAAATTTTTGAAATTTTTGATGCATACAAGACGTGATCGGCAAGAACGTATATGATTGACCATAAATAATATCGGCAAGCCGATTACAAAAGAGCCATGAGTTTAAATTATAGAAGCCCAATTAGCTATTACAGTAGGTTCAATGGGAGAGGAAGTCGGTGATGGCCGATATCGCCTTACGACGAACTTCGTCTATTTCTTCGATGGCCTTGGCATCGGCTGCATCGCTCCCCGGGACTGGCGTCAATGCTTTGGTCAAGTCGGACAGATGTGACATGCCCGCCTTGATCTTCGCTCGATGGTCTTCAATCTCTTTCGACAAGTCAGCCACACGCTGTTCTTTTGCCAAAATGTCGGTTTCAACCTTAGCAAGTTCAGCTGTCAGTTCTTCCTGACGCTTGCGAAGCCGATCAAGGTCAGCAATCGGCTCGGTCTTCAAGGCATCAAATTTTGCCTTCTCTGCATTGATCTCTTGCTGGCTTGCTTTGATGGTGGCCCCCAGTGCTTGGGTTTTCCAGCGATCGGCTATTCATTGCTTGGCTCGTTCAAACTTGTGCCAATGCACCTCCACAAAGGTGGCCGGTGTGATGATATCGGCCGGCTGATGCGGGAGCCGATCTTAGATGTCTTCAAACCGGTTTTGGATGCAACCGCAGTCGGTGACCAAGAAGTCGAGGGAACACTCTAACCGCTTGGCTATGTCTGATAGTGTATCCTGTAGGTCCTCGTCCGACAGCACCATGGCCCTGCAGGCATCTCCATCCGGATCCATGAATTCTCGCAGGTCAAAGTCCAGAAGATCGGCTATGGTCTGCAAGACAGGAGACAGTTAAAAGATCGACAAAACTAGTAAGCCGATTTGTGAAGTTGGACAGAACTTACTTGGACAACCAGGACTAAGGTAGCCTCGTCTTCGGCATCACCACCACCTGCAGCCGATGACGTGTGTTCGCTCGATACGTGGGGGCAGGTGTTGGAGCACGAGGAGGCTGAAAAAAGGATACAAGTCAGAAATCGGCTGTGTTGATGAGAGAAAAATTAAGGATGGTAGAGTTTACCGAGGAAGGAGGAGCCGTCTTCTTCTTGACAGCCAGCTTCTTCGTCTATAAACACAAAAAGTCGATGAAGCATAAACTTGGAAAAGGTGATGAGATCAAGTAATGAAAGGTGTTTAACAGTTGAGAACGAGGAGCGCGCTTTGGGGGGCTCGGAGTCTATTCGATGGTTTGTTCAGCCGATGGAGTTCGGGCATATTTGTTTAAAGAGCTCGTTTCGGCTGCGGCAACATCGACGGCTTGGTCCATCTCCTCATCCCTGACTTCTTCTTCAAGGATTGCATCTACGTCTGGATCGATTGAAGGCAAGTTGTCGGCTGGAGTTGGTTTCGGCTTCTTCGAAGCCTGTTTCTTTTTCTCTACAACCAGGGTACCAGCAGCCGATGGCTTCGCCCTTGATGCAACGGCTCACGAGTTTGGCCATGAAGAAGCATTGTTACCTTCGGTGCGTGGAGGCCGATGATTGATGGGTCCAGCCCGCAGCCGCTGGACAGCATGCCGGGAGCATAGAGAATGGCTACTCCCGTGTTGCTTGCATGTGGAGGGAAGGCATCGGTTGTCTGCAAAAGGATGAGGCATGGTTAGTCAAATATACAAGTAATGGCCGAAAGGGACTAAAAAGAGAAGACGCTTACCGAAGGGGTCACCTCCGAATCGACGATTGTCAAATACATCGAAGTCGATTGATGAAACAAGTGCAACTTCCACTCATTCCACCATCGGCTGAAGATAGCTGTCCTCGTCACCGCCAAATCAATATGGTCGATGCTGCCCAGAGGGAGACCGGGGATGTTGAGCAGCCGATGCATCATGATGTCTCCTTCGATTTTGCCTCGCCTGGATCTTGTCCGAATAGTAAAGGCCGATCGGCAGTTGACCCATGCCGAGTTGTCTCGCAGCCATCATCGGGTGATAAAACTCGTATGACTTCTGTATGTTGCGCCCTTGGTGGATGCCGACGGGAAGGATGCAAGGGGTTATGGCCGAGACATAAGTCTCCCTCGGCTTTTCATATTCTTCAGAGTTGAGCTCGTCTAGCCGAAGATCGTCCGGGAGTTCAAATCTGTCAAAATGTTCGTAGGCAAACCATATCCTCAAGCTGCTTGGGAAGCTGCTGTACAGGTTGCCGAACCAATTCTTGAAATGATCAGCTGTCAGCTTGGATCCAGGATAAGTTGCTGCCGCTTCCCCAAACGACAAACATCGGCGAGTGGTCACCTCTTCATCATCCTCGAACCGCGGCTCGATCAAGGGGAAATCGGCTTCTAGTGGAGCTGTCCTTTCTGCGACCTTATGGGTGTGAAGATTTAACCACAGTTGCAATAGCAACCAGGGTCTTCCTGTATTGATGGCTTGCTTGGAAGCTAGCCTAGCCGATGCGTTGCCCAACATCTGGTACAAATAGCCGAGCAGGTATTTTCCTAAGGGGATTTGCTTCTTGCTCACCAGGGCTTCGGCTATGTGCTGCCAGTTGCTAGTCGGCCCGCAGCTTGATCAGCAAAATACGAATTTTTCCAACCACATCAGGAGGAAAGCTGCATGTTCTCTCTCGGAAATCGATCCGTCTCTCATGTTCATTGATATAAAACCGCTCCAGCCTCCTATGCTCTTGGTCTTGAAGTTATGAGTGCATTTGATGTTGAGGCTGGTTGGGTCGACTATGGAGGTTATGTCCAGCCCCGTAATCTTACCACATCCAAGAGAGTTGGCGTCACTGGCCCTTGTCTAAATAAGAATGCATTCAGCGTATCCGACCAGAAGTAAGTTGTAGCTGATAAGAGGGCCTCATCCTTGGGCATGTCGGCTATTGTCAAAGCTAGGCACTGGCTTATACCTAGCTCAGTCCAATGGGTTTGCTGCCTAGCCGACATCATTACGTACCAGGCCAACCAGGATTTGTCCGTTGAAGTCCAAGACTTGAAGGCGCCAGACCAATAGGCCACATCAGGGGAGGAAAACCTAAAAGGGATCCGGTTTGTTTTGGCTTTAATGAACTCACTAGGGTCTAAGTTGTCGATCGGCCCTAATAAGAATTGATTTGGACTGAGAGGGTCTGGGATGGCGATTTGGTGAGCGAGGTGCTGCAAATTGAAGGATAGAAGGGCAAGATTACAGAAGGTAAAAAGTCAAATCGCAAGGAATAAGGGGCTACAGCCGATGGAACTTACCTCAGGGTACTCTGCCTGAGCCGCGTCGGAGCGAGTACTTGAAGATGCCATCAATGGAGGGGATCGCCGCTGCGGAGGGGTTCGCTGGTGAAGTCGCGCTTCGGTTCCGACGGGGTCGCCGAGGAGGCAGAAAAGTTTTTTTTGGCTAGGGCTTGAGGATGCAAAAGAGACAACGTGGTTTGGTTCGGCGCAAGGTGGGCATTATTTAAATAATTTTCATGACAGCCAAAACATATTCAACCTAGAGTTGCCCGGGATTTCAAATTGCATCAAATCCACGATACTATCATATCACGAACTTGGGGGGGCATGTGTAAACGACCAAATTTGGTAACCAATCCCCGTGTTTGAAACAGAAATTAAAGCGGAATCGGAGGAGATGCGTGATATGTGGAGAAATAGAGGCTATGTCGGCTGAGTCCGGATTGGCTGTGAAGCCCGTCGGCTAAGTCCGAATCGGACCAAGATAGCCGATAGCCGATTCTGGTTGAGATAGAAGTGGAGCCAGTCCCGAGAGAAGGAAGCCTGAAGATAGATATTGGATTCGGTTCCCAAATGTTCGTTAAAGATATTGCCATCTATGGATAAGGTCCTGTAACGGCAATTGTATCTGTAAATTAGGAAGTTGTATGGATATTCCTTTTGTAATGCGGCATGGGACTACGTCCCGACATATTGTCGTACTGTAAATAATAGATAAGGTAGAAACCATGTCCTACACGGATGTCGTTATGCCTGGGTATAAATAAGACCTGAAGGCTCTTTGTAAGATATATCAACCAACACACAATCAATCAACTTCGGTGCATCGCCACCCTTTTATTTTCGACGAGTTCTTGCTCTTGCTCGGGTTGCATCGACTTCGATCTCCGAACAAGGTAATCCCTTGTCATTAGTGGTTTGTATTGTAGGGGCTAGTGCTTCCATCGTCATGATACTCTAGTTTCGATGTTATAAACTATGCAATTTATCATACGCAGCCTATAATCTAGAGCAATGCCTAGATCTATCCCGCAATCGGCTAGTTTCTCTCCGAAGACAGCAGCCGATGGGGTTAGATCCAGGGGTTGAATTAGATTATATGTCGTGTCTACCGTCTCGAGGGGTTCACATTAACTTATACAGATCTGTTATTTCTTTTTGTACTTAATGCTGCATCTAATCGACCTGTTAATTCGCTCTTAGAACTATCAGGATCTGTTAGTTTATTGTTTATCATTAGAGGCAGCGCTGGAGTTTTAGCCAGCCTTACCTATTTTAGTTATCTCTTAGTTTTAATCGCTATTAGATATACTAAAACCGCCTTTTATATTAAGATCTCAATCTGTTTAAATGCCCTAAACCAGCATCAATCTGTCAAGTTATGCTGATAGCCGATTGATCTAGGTTTAGCGCATTTATATTAGATTGGTATATTTTTATAAAATGTATCGAAGTATTAGCCGATTCACATTAGACCTGCAGTATCGACTAGGTTATCAGTGCAGATAATTATTATCCTGATGTGCCTTTAACCTAAGTTATTTATACTGTCTCGGTTTACTACCGATCTATCCCCCACTTAGTATAAATGCGCCTTGGAATAACAATTATATGTTTACTGATGTCTTCAGCCGCTCCGGTAGGGTCAAATTTTAACTTAACGCCTATTTCTTGTTTCTTGTTAGTTACAGGATCAAACCAACTAGCACGCCCTGAATTCACCAAAGGCGACAATTTTGGACCTGCACTAGAGTAAAACAAATCTCTCAGGCCAGTACGTGTGAATCGAATTTCTCATCAACAGTTGGCACGGCATCGCGCGAGCGAAGCCGCACGCACACAGGAGTGGTGGCGCACGCACGGACTGAGAGGGAGAGAGGAAGGGCGGTCTCACCGCGGGAACTGGGAGATGATGAAGACGACGGCGCGAGCAGCGAGGGGACGATGGGAGGCGATGACGAGGGGCAGCCGAGGGAGCTCGGACGCCTGTGAAGGGGATGGAGGCGGTGGAGAGGTTCGACGCGGCTCGACACGACGGAGAGCGATGGCCGAACGACGGTGGAGGGCGGCGGGCTCGGGTTGAGCGGTGCTAGGGCGATGGGGTGCACGAGAGAGCTCGAGAGTGAGGTGGGAAGGACGAGCAGGATGGCCGGCGGCTTTTATAGGGCTCGTGGAGGTCGGTTTTGGCCGGGAGGCGACGTAATTGCTCGTCGGAGTTTGCGCTGGGAGCAAATGGGGAATAATTGCTAGCGATTAAATCCGGCCATTACGAGGCGCGGGAGCGACAGACGTGGGCGGCAACGACCGGCGGGAGGGACGGGGAGTGATGGCGGAGTTTAAAGGCACGCGGGAGAGATGGGATGGCCGGGATCCACGCGGGGACGGGGCGACATGAACACCGGCGGCGTGGCCGGAGGTAGGGGACAAGCTGACAGCGGGCCCAACGATCAGTGGCTCTGGGAGGCGAGGGACACAAAAAGGACTTATGCGCGCGCGACCGAGGCCCGCGAAGGAGAGAGAGAAGGGAGGGAGCGTGGGGAGGATTCAACCATCGGCTCGGGCGGCGGCCCATGACCGAAAAAAGAGCGGGAAAAGGACGGTGAGAGAAAAGATTTTTCCGAGATTTATTTAATTCTAATTTTTATATTAAGTGGTTAAAAATTATTCGTAGTACTCGAAAATTCCACTAAAAATGATGTTAATGTATTTTGACATGTAGAATTTAACAAAAAATTCTACCAAGCCATTTCCCATTAGAAATTGCATTTGAAAATTATTTCTTTGCTTTCTAGGTTGAATTTCTAATTGTTTCTTTTGTAATTTTATTTAATGATTTTTTTAAAGTGGAAACACCTCGGGGTGTGACACGCGCGCGGCAGCGGCGCGACGGGGTTGAAGATGGGGCGACGGTAGGCCCCACCTATCGGCGGCCCGGCAAAAGGGACGCGATGCGGACTTTTTTGGCAGGCGCGCGCAAGTGAATATGGGCTGTCACCTTCGGCCGGCCCACAGGCAGGAGAGAGGAGAGGGGGTGCGCGCGGGAGTTGGGCCGGCGGATTTGGCCGTCAGCCCAGGAAGGAGGAAAAAGGGCGGGAAAATTTTGGAAAAAAAGGAAAAAGGTTTCCTAGGGATTTTATCTAATTCTAAGAATTAATTTAATTGGTTAAAAAATATTTCTAGTGCTATGAAAATTCCACTAAAAATCATGTTAATGAATTTTGACATGTAGAACTCAAGAAAAATTCCACCATGCCATTTCCACTTATACTTTGTATTTCAAAATTATTTCTTTGCTCTAGGTTAATTTCAAATTTAATTTATTTTGGGGAATTTCTTAAATGATTTTTTAAAGGGGGAAACTCCATGGTGTGACACCAACACCCTCCCCTTGCACCGTCCCTCGCGCGCGCGCACCGAGCCGTCGCCCTGGCTGCTGCCAGCCGCCTTGCCTGCACTGTGCACGGGAGAGGAGAAGAAGAAAGAGAAGGGATAAGATAGGGAGAGAACATGAAGAGAGGAGAGAAGGGATAAGAAAGAGAGAGGAGAAAAAGAAAGTGGGACCCACGTGAACCCCACAATATTCCTTCTCAATTTATCCATCTCGCAAAAAACTCTTCAAACTTCAAAAGTCCATATCTTTCTATCCGTCACTCTATTTGATCCCATACAAGTCTCAAAATATTTCTAAAATTATCCTCTATGTAGTGGCTCTTTATTTTATGTGTTTATCTATTTTCTAGCAGTAGTTTTATGGATTGTTTGTTTTCTTGCGTGTAGAGCCTGAGACCAATGGAGGGTTAGCACAGGGGTACGACATTCCGATAATAGTCACGGATCGAGGCAAGCCTCCTTGACCACTTCTTGCACCCATATTTTAATTAATTATTTTGTTTGCCAAATTACATGCTTTAGGACGCAGTGTTTGGCCATGGTTCGAGTACGAATCATCGGACCTTCCTTGTAATTGCACTTTTATTATATAGGATTTGGAAACCCCCTTCCTTCGTAACTCCACCATATATTTGTTGGTATCACCAATGCCGAAGTAGACTACCTATAGGTTACAATTATATTATCGTATGGGAACAATTTGGACATTTAATATTTCTTGTTTAAAACCCGGTGAGAAACCGATTTGGCTATAAAATAAAATGCTTTATAAAACTTGATGGTGCAGGAGTCAGTACCTTGGTGGTTTGGCTACGCATCATCCATAAGGACCGATTCCTTTGGGAAATTCATCCAAACATAAAACAGTACAACTACACGGGTAAAGTGGGATGCCCCTGGCCGATTAAGTAGCTAAAACATAGGTATCCAGCATATTGGCAGTTGAGGAGCACCGGGATGGTAGAGTGAAAGGCACTCTCCTGTAGTGGGGGTGTGTCGGGAACCATATGGTGGGGCCTCAGTAGAGGAGGGCCTGGATCTGGCCTGATGCTTGGTGGAGAGATTCCACCTAACTGTGTGACATGGGATACTTATGGTTGGTTATGGGAAAGCCTTGTAGAGAGCTCTCTTTTGTCGGCCATGTCTGATCCACATGTATACAGTAATGCAACACGTTCACGGCGTGTGGGTAAAGCGTGCAATCTCCGCAGAGTTTAATCAAACTGTTTAAACAGTCGTGTCCACGGTCAAGGACGGATGTGAGGTGTTTCTCATAGCGTAGTTTTGGTTTTAAACCTATTTGAATAAATTAATTCTTGGGGTAGGAACTATTACCATAGTTTGCCTTTGTAGCGAACGGCCAGCCTCCGTGGTTGGGAACGAGTCTGTGTGACTCTGGGTGTCGTTTGGCACCGAGGTGTTGTTTTGGCTGAGATGGCCATGTTGTTTGGCTGAGATGGCCTTGTTGGTTTAGGCTGAGATGGCCTGGTTGTGCTGAGATGGCATGTTGTCAAATTGGATTATTTACTCATGACTATTATGAGATAGGTTGCTGAGATGGAATGGAGCGAGGTGCGAGCCTCATTCCGGAACTAAAACTTGACTCACTAGTGTTTTGCAACTAAACTAGTTCAAACCTTGTGTTTTTCCAAATAAACTTTGTCACCCCTTGTTTATGGCCTTGCATGTCATATTTTCTCTCCCGGCTTTCTGAGTATATTGAGTACTCATCCTTGCTTATATTTATATTTATAGAGTTAGAGGAAGGATACTCGACCCTTCTGCCGAGGCCTACTTCCAAGAGCAGGTTGAATACAACTTCTTAGGGTTTTAGGCCTAGTTCTCAAACCAAGCTAGTGGTCTATGTTTGTTGTTCTTTTCCTAGTGTTTTGCACTCCATGCTCCCCACCGCTTTTGTTGCACTTCCGCCTTAGTTATTTTGTCTTTCAAGTATTTCTATCAGTCTGGGGCATGTCCATGACGATAGTATGCAAGGGACTGTAATATAACTTTGTTATTTCTGATCTTCATTATTATTCTGTGAGTATCAGCTTATGTATCCTAGGACTGGTACTGTAATTATAAAAAATGTTGTGGCCTCGAGCTTATGCTGATTTATTTTTTTTGACTAGCATAGTTTGGGGCGCCACACGTCCTTTCCTCCCCTCCGTTTCCTCTCATCCCCACCCTGCTCCAATTCCTCTCCTGATATAAAAAATATATGTTCACGTGTTCCAAAGAGGGTGAGAATAATTCTTGTTGCACATTAGGAGGAGAGGGAGAGCCTAGCGAGAGAAACAATGTTAAGATAACTATATTATTAAGATATTTTTATGCCTAGAGATGTGAGAATAATTCTTTTATTAGGAGAAAGAGCCTAACAACAACACTAATGTTCATGTAAACATTAACTTTTTACGTTCGGCATGCCAAACATTTTTTTTCTTTCGTAAGAGTAGAGGATTGGGGGAGTGGAGGGGATGAGAGATGAGGGAATGGGATAAATGTTTTGCAGAAGAATGGGTGAGGATAATTTTTTACATAAGGATTTGGAGGGTAACAAGAGGATAGGTGGATAGGCTTTGTGACAAAACCAATATTAAGGAAGAGTGAGAGTATTTTTTTATACCAAGAGGAGTCGGAGAGAAAAGTGAGAGGCGAGATCACTATTAAAGAAACCATCATTGATTAAAGTGGCAAAAACCACAGTAGTCCCGGTTTGAGTCCCGATTCATGACACGAACCGAAACTAAAGTTCCTAAAGAGCCGTTGAATTTTTAAACCGGGACTAAAGATCACCTCTAGTCCCGGTTCAAATGTTGTCGGGTTGTCGAAGGCTGGGCATCTTTAGTCCCGTTGGTAACACCAACCAGGACTAAAGATGTCATTTTTGTCCGGTTGGTGTTACCAACCAGGACTAAAGATGCCTAGCGCTCTGACAATCTCTGACAGCCTCTGACACCATCTTTAGTCCCGGTTGGTAACACCAACCAGGACTAAAGATGTTATTTTTTGTCCCGGTTGGTATTACCAACCGGGACTAAAGATAATTTTGATATTTAGTGCCGGTTGGTAACACCATTAATGTGTTTGTTTTTTTAACTGAACCTAATAAAAATATACAAATTTTGCAAATGATTCAAATGGTATAAAATTAATTTAAGGGGATTTGTAATTTTAAAGAGTATGGTGTTGTGTGGAGGTGGGTGATTGAAGATAGAAGGAAGCTTTAATTTAATCATTACATTGTAATTATATATCATCATATTGTATTAACTAATGATTCTCAATATATAAAATCTTTTGTAAAATTATTTTGGTGATAATATACAAATTGAAGGGATGTACAATATTGATAAGAACATTCGGACCCTGGTCGTCACGTCTAGTTTATGTGTGTGTAACAAGTTTTATGTACATTGTTCCCGTTTCGTCCTCTAACTCGGAGTCGGTTTTTAAAACGGCCATAACTTTCGCATACGGACTCCGATCGAGACATTCCATATATGAAAATCGATCAGAAAAAATTTTCGGATGCGTTCGTTCGCGCTTCACCGCGTTCGGTGATTTTGTTTTACCCAAAAAGTCTCAGAAGGTTGCCTTTTCAAGCCGAGAAGTTTTTTCCGATTCTGAGCGTGTCTTCTGAATTTTCCACAGGCCACGTCTTTTCTTTGTTTATGCTCAAATTTTCTGTGGTTACCTCTCGTGTGCTCCTAAGTCCATAAAATATATAAAACATAAAACAAAAAAGTCGAATTTTTCCAAAAAAACAACAACTTCAGATGAATATGAAAAATAGAGGGGGCAAAAAAAGAACACTATGTAGAAGGCACATTAATGTCTAGGATTATCTATGTTTGATTAAATTTTAATATTATTATTTTAAACCTATATTTAATGAATTTAATTTGGCCCTATTTACTAATTATTTAATTGTTAACCATAGCCGGGACCAAATAAATTTGGAAAAATAGCGGGAAATTGTCTTTAGTCCCGGTTGGTGCCACCAACCGGGACTAAAAATCCAGGCTATATATATCCCGAGCGCGTATCGTCTTCTTCACCGATCCAACACTTAGTTGTTTTCTCCTCTCCTCTCTCGCCTCTCTCCCTCGGCTCTCTCTCCTCTCTCGGCTCTCTCTCGCGGCGGCGGCGGCGGACGTGAGGAGGTGGGAGGGAGGTGGTAGCGGCTCGAAGATGGCGGTACCCCGGCTCGGAGGTGGGCGACGCAGCGGCTCGGGAGGTGGTGACAGTGCCTCCTCCATTTCCTCCTCTTCCTCGTCCTCTCCAGGAGCGGCAGCAGCGATGGATCTGGTGATTTTTGAAGATTTTTGTGATGTTCTAAATTTGATATACATATGTGTATCTCGTGATGTTCATTACTCGATTTGTGATGTGAATTTGTGATGTGGATTTGTGTTGTGGATTTGTGATGTGCATTTGTGATGTGCATTTGTGATGCGAATTTGTGGTGTGAATTTGTGATATGATTTGAGGATGTTAATTTGATATGTGAATTTGATTTCGGCAACAAAAATAACGAAAAACAACAAAAAACACATATAAACAAGCAACAGGAGGAAAAATAAAAAATAAAAATGCTTTAGTCCCGGTTGGAGCCACCAACCGGGACTAAAGATGATGGAGCCGGTCACGTGGCTCCGCCATCTTTAGTCCCGGTTGGTGGCTTCAACCGGGACTAAAGATGCATCTCTAGTCCAGGTTATTTAACCGGAACTAGAAGTCGTCCATCTATAGTCCTGAATTCATAGTCCCGGTTTGACAACCGGAACTACTGAGGGTTACCAACCGGGACTAGTGTGGCTTTCTCCAGTAGTAGATGAGCTGGAGAGGGAAGTGAGCGGCTGTGGGGCGAGCCGCACCTCATGTTATTTAGCATTATTATATATTTTACACATATGGCTAAATTTAACCCTGCACATATTACTGCACGTTAATTGTGATCCTACCAAGAACCTCTTACTCGATCGAGCACCACACAGATACATATGATTCAAACTTGTATTCAACAACCATGATCAAATAATGGCTAAATTTATGCATGACAGTTTTACCTGGGGTTTACACGACTACAGTCAGTGTTCTAAAAGTCAAGAAAAATCGGCCGACTAGTCGGGACTAGTCGGCCGCGGCGTGGCATCGAGGGGATTGTGCCCAAATCGTCATCCTAGTCGGGACTAATTGGCTGGGCCGACTAAACGGTCCAAGTCGGTCAACACGAGCCGTTAATCGGCCGTTTTATTCCGACTAAGTTAGCGATTAGGCCCGATTTAGGGTTTTTTTTGGCTTCGTACTGAACTGGCCCTCGCACTATCGCGCACACAGGATCCTCTCCCTCTCGATCTGGCGGCTGCCGTGGCGAAATCTATATTCTCCCTTCCCGTCGCTTGGCCTGCCACAGCCAGCCCCCCCGCGACGCGCGCGCCGCCGCCCTCTACCGCATGCGGCGCCACCCTCTGTTGCCGCCCGGCGCGCCACCACCAGGCCGACACGTGCGCCGCCACCCTCTGCCGCTCGCCATCGCTGGGGCTCTGCGCAGCGCCTCTTCCATCTCGCTTGGAGGTATTCTCGTCTCTCGTAGTCACCTCTCCCCTTCTCCTCACCGTCCCCTGGTTTATGAGCCGCCCCCGTGTGGCATAAATTGGAGATCCGTTCGTATACAATTTTACATGGAGTTTGGATGTACAGTATTAATCGTCTTCCAATGTTTCTTCTCCTGATCATGTGCTAGCTTCCCTCTCTTTTTGTCCATGGTCGATGAAATTAATGTACTGTATTGCTGCCACACAACGGCACTAGTTAAAATTCGGCTACTTGTCCTACTCATGTATCTTCTACTCTGACAATTGTTGTTGTTAGTTTCCTTTCAATATCTGTGAAAAAAAAATATATCTAGACAAGTCGACCGACTAATCTCGACTAATGCTCGACTAGTCAGTTTAATCGTTAGTCAGCATCGCTGATCGACTAATGGCTAACAACTTCTTAAATATTGACTAAAGTACTACAACAATTACTCAAGTCACATGTGATGTGACGGCACGGGAGCAAAGCATGCAAGCAAGCATGCTTCTAGTTCCAATCGCAAGGTAGCAGTGCCCACGTGGTGGTTGACATGTGGTCCCCAACCTGTCAGCAGCAGTGTGGAAATGGATGGATAAAAACATAGGAGTAGTATATATATTTATCTATGCTCTCTAATTAATTAACCAGCTGAGTAGTCAATTAACTACTTTGTCTTCTGGCGCATGTACGTATGTACGAGCGTACACAGGCACACGCGTAAAGTTAGCATACATACGTGCGCGTGAACACGCAGGCCTTCCGCCGGCGCCCATAGCTCGATCGTTTGTTTCCTGCATACATAGCACACATACATTTCTAAGAATATTATTAAAATTCTATCAAAACGTACGTATGTGTATATATGTAATTGTGAACATCAGAATCATTTAAAACAAATTTTTTATATGTACCTCGAGTTTTCGTTCAATCTCTTGTATACTCCAGACTTTTATTTCATCTTTTAGGCTCAGTTTGTTTCAACTTATCTCTTCGTAGAAGCAAGTTTTGACTTCGACGATTTCGGCTACTACTATCTTTAAAAGCTAGAACTATAAAAACTGAACCTATTTCACAACTTTCTTCAGAATTAGCTTTTGAACCAAACAGAGTTCAAAATATCCAAAAACAGAGTTTAAAATATCCGACGAAAGAAGCCAGACAAGCTGGTGCATTACAGTGGCAGGTGGGTAATTTTTTCTCTTCAGAAGCCAAAAAAGCTCATCCTAGTGAGCTTTTAGCTTCTAGCTTTTGTAGTTCAAAAAAGTCAAATGGCTTTTGAGAAGCTAAACATAGAAGCTAGTTATTTTTTTTTTACTTTTTGTCTATTGTAGGTTGAAAAGTCAGAAACTATTATAAAGAAACAGAGCTTTATATATCCATAAGTTTTTATTGTGATCTCTCTGTACCATTTCGTTAGCTGATCAAATGTTGACCATTAATTTTTTTAGAAAAAAACAACTACATTGACTCTCTCGTATTTATGAGCTAGCTTAATGAGGAAAACACAGTTTTCGACGTGAAAAGAGATTCATTTGTATAAAAGGGAGAATAGAAGGATTTGACCATTTGAAAACTGAAATTTTAAATTTGCAAATGAATTTTATGACATTTGTAATACATTCTCACCAAAATTATTCAAACCGGTCTAGAACCAAAAATAACTTTGGCTTTAATTTCTAGGTCAAACTCTATATGGACTTAATCATTTTTTCAAAATTTATTTGAAAATTTAAAAATTGTTTTGTCATCAAATTATTCTTCCATTTGATTTTATTATAAATTATTTTTTAACATTAATATTTATGTTTTTGAAGTAGGTAGCACACAAGTATGAGAGATGCGCAATGTAGCCATTTAAAAAAATCTAACGGTTAACTAATGTAATGGATGTAGAAAAGATTAGAATAAAAACTTATTAAGGGCCTATAAGGGATGATGTAAAATTCAAAAGATGCATAAGGGATTAATTGAGCTAAATCTCAGTAACACGTAAGAAATTTTCTCTGTATTTGAACCCCATCACCAGTTCACTGTGCCTCAAAACAGATGGATTTAATCAACACAACATATACATGTAAAGTTGTTAAAGATGAGGGATATTAAATGTTATTGGACATATATTTGAACATGTTCTTTTTACATAACAGATTATACGTGATGTCTTAATAACATGAATAACAAAAGAGATAGTGCAATGTCTTAGTTAGATAATAAATAATATTACAATTTTGTTGTTTAAAAAGAAGTATATTAGACCTATGAGGGAAAAATGGCTCCACATCTCGTAGCACTGAAAAAAACATAGAGCAAGGAGGTAGTTCAACCACGCTGCTGATCGACTTTTGGTATGTGTCAGAGCGGGAGCTCCTCTAACGGAGAGGAGTGGCACCTTCTTTGAGATTCGGCAAGGGAGAGAGTGCACAAAGACTGGATGATTGGCGTCGCGCGGATTAACGAGGGAATGTAGAAGACAATGGTTTAGACAGATTCAGGCCGTTCGAAAGCATAACACTACTCCTATGTTCTTAGCTAGATGATGATTATGATGATGATGATGATGATGGAGTGTACAATGTGTATGTTGGGTGGATGTTGGTCTAAGTGAGAGAGGATGAACCTTTCTTCACTGAGTTTGAAAGTTAGATCTAACATTGACTACTTCTCGAAGTTGAACCAAATTTTCAGCCCCCTTCTCAGTGGCATTGATCCTCCTTTTATATGTCAAGGGGATACCATAATGTCCCAATAAGTATACATGTGTGGAATCTAGCCCACAGAGGTTGGTATGCTTAGTCTTGTCGCACAACAACTAGTGGGGCCCACTGTCAGACCTGAACTCATGTGTAGGCGTAGAGCGGCTTCTCTCTGCCCCCTTGTTCTTTCCTTCGCCACATGGCTTAGGGTAGGTGATATGGACACCCTAGTGGTTGTCAGGCCTGCTTGCCAGCCTCAGAGGCTAGGTGGGGTCGGGACATGCAAGAAATCAAACAACCATGTCATTTGATAGCCCACGGTCCATGCCTTTAGGGGTGATGATGGCTTGTCCCAGTGTCAGCATGTGTTGTCTTATTGTTTGTCATCCTGAACACATGTTGGGTTGGTATACATCACCTTGCATTGAATGCGAGGCTCGATTGAGTCAATATGTTGCCGCTACCTAAGTCATGAGGGACGAGCTTAAAGACATATGACAGATGTGTCCCGAGCACAACCCATGGAGGGTTACGCCCAAAGGTGCATGTGGCTCACAGCCCAAGAAGGGAGGAGACGCACCCAGAGACGGATGTGTCTCGAGCACAGCCCACGAGGAGGGAAAGGAGCACATCCAAGGACGGACATGTCCCGAGCACAGCCCAAGAAGGGTCGTGGCCAGAGACAGATGGGCCCCGAGCACAGCCCACCAGGGGAGAGGGGGCACCGTAGGATGGACATGCCCCTAGCACATCCCACAGAAAGTCATGTCGGGAGACAGATGTGCCCTGAGCATAGCCCATGAGGGGCGCTTGGAGGAGAGCGATAGATGTGCCCCGAGCACAACTCCTCGCGTCCATGCCCGAAGGCGAATGTGTCCCGAGCACAACCTAGGAGGGGCGCACCTAGGGGCTGACGTGCCCGAAGCAAAGCCCACGAGGGGCCGTGCCAGAAGGCGGATGTGACCTTGGTAGCTGGTGATGAAGACCCTAGTTCGCATTTCTCCGATAGCACAAATACAACAAATTTGAGCACCATCTTTCATCTTTCTTCTTGTAACAAATTATCACCCCAACTCTTTCTTCTCTAGCCATGTTCATTCTATACTCGAGCAAAGGTATGACTTGTTCATAGGTGAAGGATTTCCGCACGCAAAGACGATGTTCTCGAGGTCAGTGATGTGCTAAATAAGTGATTTTGGATAATCTAAAGTAAAACCAATATAATTTTAGCTTTCTAAAAGTGAAAAAAATAGGCTAACGCTGACCGTCTAAAGTAAAACTATGATATAAAAGATCCAAAGTACCATTCACTTTTAATCTAACGAGAGAAAGATGGATAATTCCCTTGTACTCTTACCAGAATCATACTCAAAATCGCCCCAATCGAGGTTGGTTTAAAAAAAAAGGGTACATGCATTTTGTTCGTCATAGGTCGGCAGACGGCAGCTAGCGCCAATTCAAGTTGTTGGTGTCATTTTGCCGGCACATAGAAGCATATATATATATATATATATATATATATATATATATATATATATATATATATATATATATATATATATATATATATATATATATATATATATATATATATATACATACATACATACATATATATACACTAGTACAGAATGCCTCATAGGTGACGGTTTTACTGTTCACCCGGCATCTATTCTTAGAAAAACACTATTTCCTCCTCGATTAGTACCATACCGCTCGCCGAACCAGAGCAACACCAGCTTAAATAGGTCCGTGTCTCGCTCGCTCGTCATGTAGAACCACTTACCGAATCGCTCGCTTGTGCCTGTAGCTCTAGCTCGCGGGCCCGCACCCACGTGAAAAAATATGATGGGTCCGGTAAATATGGTGGGTCCGGCTAAAGGAGTGGGCCCATAAGAAAAGATTGGGAGCACCTCATCGAATGGTGTTTGGTCCGGTGTACTGTATAGGTATCGGATAAATAGGTGTCGGTTCTACACAAACCGGCACCTAAGGGGGTTTCCCAACCAGTACCTATGAGGCATTCTGTACCAGTGATATATCATGAAAAACAGCACCTAACCTAAGGGGGTTTCTCAACCAGCACCTATGAGACATTCTGTACCAGTGATATATCATGAAAAACAACACCTATAGGTGTCGGTTCTACATAAACCGGCACCTAAGGGGGTTTCCCAACCAACACCTATGAGGCATTCTGTACCAATGATATATCATGAAAAACAATACCTATGAGGTATTCTGTACGAGTGATATATCATGAAAACTATAGCCGACTGGTATAACATGGAAGGAAATACGTACTGTTTACTTGCTTGTTGCATGGTGTACTTGTTGGCGGAAGGGAAGTATAGATAGACTGATCGAGATCGACTAGTGCACATATATGTGCATGTGAGGCCCAGAAACCGCGTGGTTTCGTTAAGTTTCTGGTACTATTGTGCGTAGCATGGTACACCGTGGCCATTGCATTTGCACGCGCGACAAGCTCATGTGACTCACTCACGCTGCAGACACGTACACATGCATAACAAGGTAGCTAGATTGATCGAAATGCTAGCTAGCGGCAAACTGAACCCAACCAACCGCTAGCTAATTAAGCTACTGATAGGGCATGTTTGGTTCATGGTAAATGTTTTATGAGATATAACCATTTATATTTTTAGAAATACGATGATCTAAATTTTTTTTGAGTGAATATGACGATAAAATAAAAACAAAAACAATAAACTATTAATTAATAATGACTTATGTTAATTATCATCAATTTTACCATAAACTATACTAATTAACAACAAAATACATTAATTATATTTCATCAACATACTAATGTTAAAAATTTAATTACTATTCTTTTCGTTTCATATTATAAGTCGCTTTAATTTTTTGTATTTTTTAAAGTTTAAATTTATAAAAAAATTAGAAAAATTTTTATTAAAACTAATTTTAATATAATTTAATAATATATTCAATTTATAGTAAAAATGTTGCTATATTTTTATTTTCTCAAACTAAAAAGTTTCATAAAAAATATAATATAAAAATGAGAAAGTAATTAACAACGAATGTATTAATTATCACTAATCGATTACTAATAATAAATATTAGAAGTTGTGGATATCCTCGTTCAGTCAATTTGGCCGAATGCATCTATTCATCGTCTTCGTGAAATATTTCTTTTTCCGGTCGTCTCATTCACCCTAGCGTCGAACTCACCAACCAAACACGCTTAAAAATTAAAATAAAATCATTATCTTCTATGAATATCATTTCAACTAAACACACCCGTCTATTGCTATATTATACTCTAGGAGTACCTCTGGTTCACTCTATGATCAGGCAGTGTACGTATTGGGACTGGGCACTACCGGTTGTGTGTTGATAGCCCAGTCGTACCAGCATTGGGTACACAAGTCCACGCAACCGACCAAAACTATTTGGTACAGTGGAACTGAGGTGGCATGTCGTCTCAACTTGATCCTAATGTTAGTTTGGATGCTTCGTGCGAAAATAGTACTACCACAGGAATTTAGGTAGAAAATGACGCAACAGGGAATTTTCGATATATACAACCACTACAAAATAATCTTTGATCCATCTTACAATTTATAATACTTCCAATTTCAATAGAAACTAAGTCTGAAAATATTTTTAATTCTGATTAAAAAAGATAATGGCTATTTAGGATCTTTAGTCCAATCTTTAATCTCGATTAGATTTTTGTCAACCTGTCAGGCTGACAGACATCTTTAGTTCCGATTTGTAACACTAACCGGGATTAGATGTCCTATCTTTTATCCCGATTAGTGTTACAAATCAGGACTAAAGATTAGTCTCGGTTGGTAACACCAATCGGGACTAAAAAGTAAATATGTTTTTTTAACTGCGCCAACAAAAAGAAAAGGCATCTGACTCCGTCTACATATGGTGGCTTAACACTCATGGAGATAATTTTTTATTTGAAATTAACACTGATGATAGTTTTAGTATATATATTATCATTTTTCTATGTTCGTAATTAAAGATAGAAGGAAGGTTTAACCATTACACTATAATTACAAATTATTCTATTGTTATTAACTAGTGATTCTTAATATATAAATTTTTTTTGAAATTGTTTTGATGATAATATACAAATCGGAGGGATCTACAATGATAAGAACATCACTTCTTCATATGCACACAACATTCCTTCGCTGGACATACTAGGTCCAATCACTCTTGCTTGAGTTCTTCATTGTGCAGGCGGGATTAGCCTTCTTGGCGAGGTCAATCGGGTCTGTGTCTCGTTGATAACCGGAGAAGTTGTGGTGCTAAGATTGCGAGTTGGATCTTTCAATCTGAAGCCGGATCAGTGTGCCACTCTCTGTCACATTTGTTTTTCCTGTCCTAGAACCTTCCGTGCCATAACCTTTGCATATTTCAGTTTCAGAGTCCGTCGTGTCGAGTTTGTGTCCTGGTCGAGGTCTTGTTGCTGGTTAGATCGTGTTAGAGTCCAGTTCATATGTTTTCCCCCTTTGTTTCCATCAAAACCCTAGTCGTTGCATCTAGTAAGTGCGCATGTAACAAGTTTCTGCGCACATTTTTCCTGTTTTGTTCTCTAATTCGAAACTGGTTTTTAAAACAGCCATAACTTTCGCATACGGACTCCGATTGAGACGTTCCAAATATGAAAATCGATCAGAAAAATTTCGGATCCGTTCGTCCCCCGCATTGCCGGGTTTGGCGATTTTATTTTTCCCAAAACTGGTCAGAAGATTGTCTTTTCGAGCCCGGAAGCTTTTTTTCAAAATGTGAGCGCGTCATCTGAATTTTTCACCGGCCACGTCTTTCACTTGTTTAGGCTCAATTTTTCTGTGGTTACCTCTCGTGTGCTCCTAAGTCAAGAAAAATATATAAAATAAAAATGAAAAGTCGAATTTTTCCAAAAAAACAACAAGAGCCAAAAAAGAAAAAAAGAGAGGCAAAAGAGAAACAATACATAGAGAAGCACATAAAGATGCAATGTTTAGGATTACCATGTAAAGTCAAGTTTCAAAAGAAATATGTTAATTATATATGACTATTACAATTTAAAATAATTTTAAATCGAGCATATGTTAATTATATATGATTATTATAATTTAATTTAATAATAGTTTTAAACTATTTTAAATGTTTTCTCATTAATTTTGTGATTTGATTAAATTTTAATGCATTACTTATTATTGTTTTAAACTTATATTTAATAAATAAGTTCGGCCCGATTTAATGGATTATTTAATTTTTTTATCACGTTTGTTAACCCTAGCCGGGATAACAAAAATTTAAAAATAGCGAGAATTATCTTTAGTCCCAGTTGGTGGTTACAACTGGGACTAAAGATGAATTGGAAATAGCGAAAAATTATCTTTAGTCCCGGTTGGTGGCTACAACCAGGACTAAAGATGAATTAAAAATAGCGAGAAATTATCTTTAGTCTCGATTGGTGCTACCAACCAGGACTAAAAATTGATCTTTAATCTCGGTTGGTGCCACCAACCGGACTTATATATCTTTAGCCCCGTTTGTTGGCACCAACCGAGACTACGATCCAAGGGTATATATATCCCGGTGCACATCGTCTTCTCCACCGATCCAACACTTAGCTCTCTCTCCCTCTCTCTCTTCCTCTCTCAGCTCTCTCTCTCGCTCCAGCGACGGCGGTGGGAGGGGGGAGATGCCGACGGCTTGGAGGTGGCGGCGGCACCCTCCCCTCCGCAAGATCCGATGGGAGGGGAGGTGGTAGCAGCTCAGAGACGGAGGTGGCCCGGCGGCTCGAGAGGTGGCTGCGACGCGCGCGGTTAAAAGATGGCGGCGACCAGACGGCTCGGATGTGGCGGCCGCGACGGCTCGGATGTGGCGACGGCGCCTCCTCCCTTTCCTCCTCCTCCCCACATCTCCAAATGTTTTTTTAGAATTTTGTGATGTTCTATACTCGAATTTGATATGTGATATATGTGAATCTGTGATATATATGATATGTGATGTTCATTACTTGATTTCTGATGTGAATTTGTGATGTTGAGGAGATTTGAGGATGTTCATTTGATGTATGAATTTGATTTTGACAGCAAAAAAACAACGAAAAAACAAAAAATATTTGAAGATGTGAGGAGCATAATATATAAACAAGCAACAAGCTAGCAGCAGGAGCAAAATTAAAAAAAAACTTTTAGTCCCGGTTGGTAACATCAACTGAAACTAAAGGTGGAATATCCAGCCACGTGGTGCCGTCATCTTTAGTCCCAGTTGGTGTTACTAAGCAAAACTAAAGATGTATCTTTTGTCATGATTATTTTAACTGGGACTAAAGAAAGATATCTTTAGTCTCATTTTTTAGTCTCGGTTTGCAACCTGAGACTAAAGGGGTTATAAATCGGGACTAAAGTGAGTTTCCGCAGCAGTGGACAAGGTTTTTATATATTAGATTTTTCTTCAAATTTTGTTTGAGTTGGATTATTCCATTTGCACATGAGTTAGTTTCAAAAGGCTGGTTCCTTTGACTTTGTTGACGTAAAGAAACATATGGAAAATTTCTTTCCAAAGGATTCGCATTTTACAGAATTTTTCCAAAATTTCTTTATTTCCGAAGGAGCGGCACCAAAGTGTCCGTGAGATAATAAGGGTAAATTAAGTAGAATATGAAAGGAAAAATAGTATCTTTCTATATCTACCGATATTATTCTATACTATTAATTATTATCACTAATAAATAATCTCAGTCATTGATTTATGAGTTATACCACCAATAAAAATATTTTTGACAAGTAGTTAAAGTGTTAATATAAATACATATGATATGTTCATTTGATTAATATCTACTTCCAATAGACATCATCGTAAAACATCTCAAAGGAAGAAAAACAAAGCAGAAGAGTATTTGTGAGATGTACCGGCTACCAGTTGGGCCACTTCCATGTGGACCCTCGACATGAGTGGCAGATCAGCTTGACCTAAATATGTGACGAAGCCAGGACTAATTGACAAGAATATTAGTGGAATTAACCAATAGTTTAATTGGTCTTAATTAATCCTACACAATTACTCAATGTACACACACAATTATTTATATTTTTCGGAGTTGGGGTGTGTCAAGACCCACCTTAGTCCCAGCTCCACCCCTCCAGGACACCATGCGACGCATAGGCATCAAATTGGTGCGCGTCCTCCCTAAACTCCATCAAATTAAACCATTGGCACCATACATAAAAAAAATGTATGTCTATTCTCTCTACTGTTTGAGATAGATGAAGATAAAAGATAAAGTCAGGACACGAAAAATAAAAAACAATTAGTGCATGATTAATTAAATTTTAATTATTATAAACTTAAAAAATAAAATTTATTTGATATTTTTAAATAATTTATATATATATATATAATATTTTATGAAATAGACTGTTTAGCGATTTAAAAACACGTTAACACAAATCAAAACAATTAAAATGAACAGGGATATTAATTCAAGGTTTGGACATTTCTCAAGTACAACTACATATAGTACATATAGTTTACTTCGTTTTTAAACTAAAATTAGGCTACGTTTCATACTACACTTTCTCAACTTTTCCTCTCTTATTTTTCGACCATAAGTTTTTCAAACGGCTAAACGATATATTTTCTAAAAATATATAACAAAAATTATTTAAAAATTATATTAATATATTTTTTTAAAATTAATACTTAATTATTCATGCTTTAATTTTGTTTTCTGTGTCGAGAGTAAGTGTTTTCAAACTCTCCAAAAGAACACGGCCTAGTATCCAGCAGGTTTGCTGAGTGTGGTTATGTAGCCTATTAGGATTCGAGACACAAACCCAAATTCACATCATAAGCTTTGTGCATATCCACATAACACGGAATTTTCTGCCTTTTTTACAAATACTACTATACTACCGTGGAGTCGATCCGGTAATTACCAAGTTTTGAAAATATTTTTTTTATCGTGCAGCCGTGCAGACATGGGCCAGGATGTTTAACTCTGTTGGCAGCCTGCCTGCTGTCCTTCCCGTCCTTGGCAATGACGCAACGTACTTGAACAACAATACTGGGCAAAAGTTATGATCAGCCGGCTCACGGAGTTAAGAGCATAGGTATTTGAACAACAAATAGCTAGCTCTTGGTTGTTTTAGCAAATCCAATTCGATTATTTTCTTCAATAGTCTTTTCCCATGAATCAGTTTTTTATTACCCTTCTTCTTCATGTTTCTCTTTTTTTCTTTCTCTATAGAAAGAGCAAGGCAGAGCGGTCATGGGTGTGGACATGAGGTCGGCCGACGGGAGGGGCGGGCGACGCCGGAGGGGCAATACGGGGCGGCCGCAGCCCGTGAGGTCGGCGGCGACGAGGGCCGTGTGGGCGACGCGGCTGTGGGCGTGGCCATGGGGTCAACCGGCGGGAGAGGGCGCAACAGGAACGGGCCACACCGGCGAACTATGGACTCGAAGCAGTTGATCCCGTCAAACTTCGACGCAAACCGCGACCTTCTTTCCGGCTTCCTCTCTGCCGGCCACGAGCTCTGCTTCTCCCCCTCCTGCTTCGGCGCCTTCTCTGTCGTCATCGTCTTTTGTTGCTACTCCTCACCGCCGCAATCTCCACCGGCGATGAACTCGGGATCGAGAAAGCCAAGATCTTGTCCATGGTCTAAAACCGTGGGCGCGTGGCGGAGGGAGGGTTGCGCAGCCGTGGGGCGGCACGGCCGGAGGGAGAGGCGGCCGGCGGAAGGGGGCGAAGGCGACGGCTGGCGGCGACAAGGCGGCATGGACGGCGCGTGTGCAGGATGGAGAAAGAGGAAGGGGGCGCGCGGGAGAAAAAAACGAGATGGCGAGGCGCGTTGGGAAGGCTGGTTGCTTGCCCAATGTAGAGAGCGGGGGAGACAATCTGAGGAGCTCCTTATGATAGGGATAGGTTGAGGAAGTCTATTGAAACATAACTTTTTAACAAAATCACTAAAATTAACTGTAGAAAGTCATCTAAGAAGGTTCTTGGAGATGCTCTTATTAAATGAAACTAGCAAGGAAGTTTGTGCAAATGTATGGGCAACTAACTTATTTTTTTATTAAAAAAAGATTTATTTTCATATTAAAAGAATTTTAAAAGTTGTCATCTTATCATATTTTATTTAACGACCATAGAGTATCTTATAATCAACTAAAAAGAATATTTTTATCCTGAAATTGATCATAGACCTTGTTACACTAAATAATATAAGAATATCTCTCATATTTAAAAAAAGATCACTTTTATAGTAAGTTTATTTTTAGCTTTCTTCATTTTTCTCAAAATAAATTTATCTTTAAAGTAACCATTATATCGGAGTTTGTGAAAGTAAGAAATAATTATATTAAAAGTAGATAAAGTACATAATAATTGTATTAGGATTTGATAAAGTATGAGCATTCTAGTCTTTTGGTTTTGTATTGTTATGTGTGTGATGAATGAAAAGTGAAAATGAAGATAGTGTGTCCTTATTATATATAAACTCCCCTATCATAACAACTTATTATCATTCTCTCGAAAGAGTTGTGTTAAAATATAGAATTGCTTATTAAAAACAAACTTAATATATCATTAATACAACAAAAAATCATCTCCATTTTATACCAAAGTGCCCGCCCATGTCTCAGTTGTGTCTTAATGTATAAATATTTTAAAATACCGCTTCTATATAAAACTATTAAAATTAGATATAAATACACATCTAATGTGTGAAGTTGGCCATAGCCGCTAAGACTTTATTCTCTGATATCCCGCATTGACGTAGCCATGCTCCTTCGAGACTAACATCGATCATGATTTTAACACCCAAGTTATTATATATACACTTATAAAGAATTATATTAGTAAGGAGTAGGAGGACTCGATGGAAAGGTATGTATAAACATAATAATATTTTAGTTTTAAATTTGAGGATTAGGACGGAAAGATTAATAGTGTTTTTTCAATCGTACATGCCTATGTATGCTTTTTCCATGGTTTTTTAGGATGAATAGTACTTATTTTACTCTCGAACGTACATGCGAGAATAACAAGGAGGGATTACTTTAATACATATAATCTATCTATCTATCTATCTATCTATCTATCTATCTATCTATCTATCTATCTATCTATATCTATAATCTATAACTATAACTATATCTATAAAGCAAGCAGTGTTTCCACCCAGATTTTGTTCTCTCGGCTATTTTGTAGAAAACCCCTTGAGTTTTTCCAAAATTAACCCGCATCCGCCTTGCTATTTAAAAAACCCCGTTAAAAAGAAAAAGGGATTATTTTGTAGAAAACCCCTCGAGTGTTTAGAAAATTAACCCGCGATCCTAATGCGAAAAGAAAGGGAGGACTTGGATGAAAAAGATCTCCCGCGTCCCTCTCTTTCGTCCCCATCCGCGCCACGCTCGCGCCTCCCTCCCGTCGCCGCCGGAGCTCTGCGCGCGCCTAGGGCGAAGCTTGCTATTTAAAAACCCAGTTAAAAAAAAAAGGGGTTATTTTGTAGAAAACCCTCGAGTGTTTACAAAATTAACCCGCGATCCTAATGCCGAAAAGAAAGGGAGTGCTTGGATGAAAAAATCTCCTGCGTCCCTCTCTTTCGTCCCCATCCGCGCCACGCCTGCGCCCCTTCCTCCCGTCGCCGCTCGGAGCTCCCGCGCCGCCGCCTGGACCTTCGCCCTCCGCCTACTTCCCTCCTGCATCGTCGTTCCATTGCAACACACGCGTATTTTCCCTCCCTGTGTCGTCGTCCCGTTGCAACGCATGAGCATTTTGCTAGTATATATAAAGCAAGTAGTGTTTCCACCTAGATTTTGTTTTGCTGGTTATTTTGCGAAAACCCCTTGACTATATATAAAGCAAGTAGTGTTTCCACCTGCATTTTGTTTTGCCCGGCTATTTTGTAGAAAACCCTTGAGTTTTTCGAAATTAACCCTGATCCGTCTTGCTATTTAAAAAAACCCAGTTAAAGAAGAAAAGGGGTTATTTTGTAGAAAACCCCTTAAGTGTTTATAAAATTAACCCGCGGTCCTAATGTGAAAAGAAAGGGAGGGCTTGGATGAAAAAAAAGGATATCCTGCGTCCCTCTCTTCCGTCCCCATCCGCGTCACGCCTGCGCCCCCTCCCTCCCGTCGCCGCTCGAAGCTCCCGCGCCGCTGCCTGGACTTTCGCCCTCCGCCTCCTTCCCTCTCTACATCGTCGTCCTGTTGCAACGCACGCGTATTTTTTCTCCCTGTGTCGTCGTCCCGTTGCAACGCACAAAGCAAGTAGTGTTTCCAACTAAATTTTGTTTTGCCTGACTATTTTACAGAAAACCCCTTGAGGTTTTCCAAAATTAACCCGTAGTCTGTCTGGCTATTTTAAAAAAACCCAGTTAAAGAAGAAAAGGGGTTATTTTGTAGAAAACCCTTTGAGTGTTCATAAAATTAACCCGCAGTCCTAATGCTGGAAAAAAATGGAGGGCTTAGATAAAAAAGACTTCATGCGTCCCTCTCTTCCGTCCCCATCCACGCCCCGCGCTGCGCCTGCGCCCCTCCCTTCCATCGACGCTCAGAGCTTCTGCGCCGCCGCCTGGACCTTTGCCCTCCACCTACTTCTCTCCCTGCGTTGTCGTCCCGTTGCAACGCACGAGTATTTTGCTAGTATCTATAAAGCAAGTAGTGTTTCCATCCAATTTTTGTTTTGCTTGACTATTTTGCGAAAACCCCTTGAGTTTTTTTAAAATTAACTCCGAAATCCACCTCGCTATTTTAAAAACCCAGTTAAAGAAGAAAAAGGGTTATTTTGCGAAAACCCCATGAGTGTTTATAAAATTAACTCGCAATCCCAATGTTGAAAAGAAAGAGAGGCTTGGATGAAAAAAGACCTCCTGCATCCCTCTCTTCCGTCCCCATCCGCGTCGCGCCCTCTGCCGCGCTTGTGCCCCTCCCTCCCATCACCGCTCGGAGCTCCCGCGCCGCCTCCTGGACCTTCGCCCTCCGTCTGTTTCTCTCCCTCTATCGTCATCCCGTTGCAACGCACGGATATTTTGCTAGTATAATCTAATGTTAATAATGGGTTCATCGAAATTAAGTATAAGTCAATGGTACATGTTTTGTTTTTATCATATTTTCTAATTTTCTTCGATTTATTAAAGCATGAGGTGTTGGCTTAGGAGCGTTTGTAGAGATTAGGAAGGGATAATTAGTTTAACAGATCTAATCTAATATAATCTAATATTTAAAAATATTGGGTCCATCAGTCTAAATATAAATCAATTGCTAGATGTTTTACTTTTTTTCTTAGAATTTTTTGAATTTTCTTTTATTAGACCGTCACGTGGTGGCTTAGGATTGTTTGTAATAGTGTCACGTGATGATTTAGGAGCGTTTATATGATGTTCAATAAACTTTTAGTATATAATAATATTCTTGTCTCAATTATTGGTGAATTTTTAGTATATAATAATATTCTTATCTCAATTATTGGTGGATATCAGTACGTATGTAGAATTGAAATACGGGTGGTTTGAGTGTGACATAGAATTGACACATAAGGTAAGACATGTATGAGTTGAGTACACTGCATCTTATATACTACTACCTCCATCACCAGAATATAAGGATTTTTGGTTGGATACAATTATTAAAAAAGTAGATAAAATTAAATGAGAGAAAATTATGATTGGATGAGAAGTGAAGGTAGGTGATAAAGACTGTGATTGGTTGGGAAGAAAATGTTTGTGGAGAAGTTATTATATTTTGGGATAACTTCTGAAGATTAAAAATTTGTTATATTTTGGAATAGAGAGTATATAGCCAGATTAACTTAAGTTTAAACTCGAGAGATCAAAGAGGAAAAGATCGACATATACGCCTCCTATTACTCTTAATTAGGGCATATCGTTCCGATTTATTTAATCATTTATTTTTTATACTTTAAATACTAAAATACTAAAGTTATAATTATATCAAAATATTTATTTGGACATATCTAAATTAATATTATCGTGACAATTGATATTTTAAAGCGGAGGTAATATTTTTTAATGATAATCACAATTAGAATATTATTTTAGTTTGAGATGTTGTAGATTGCTTTAAATATAAAAGATGATGATGTCAAAATATTTTTTATAATGATTTAGTAATATTATTTTGTTTTGTGAAAAATAATATTGATATTTTAGAATGAAGGTGTTATTTTCTGGGAGTGCTAATTACCACTAATTAGAGTATTTTGTTTATAAAGCTAATATAATTATGCATGACTGTGAAGTGATATATAGTGACATAATCTATATTATCTATTTTCTTCATAATCTTTTTTGTTGTTGGGATGGCATGCAGAAGGTCTGGATGTGATGTGATTTAAAGTAATAGAGGAAATTTTTGTTAATGTTACTTACTATTTAAGTGTTTTTTGTCGTATCTATCATATTTTATTTGTTTATGCATTATTTGTATAGTGATATATGATCATATAATGTACATTTTCATTTTTTATATTTTTATTTAACTGCTTCAACTAATTATATATTTTATATATTTTATGTTTTGTTAGGATATGATAAAATTAAATAATTTTTATGAGTTAAAGAATGTAGTAGCTTATTGGTATTTGAATGGTTAATTAAGCACCCTGAATATGATAATAAAGAATGACAAAAGAATTTATGTGTAATTTAAAGTTTAGATTAGTACTCTATAAAAACTATTTAAAAATATTATTTTTAATTATAACAACTTAAAAAAGAGAGGAGAAAATTGGATAGGAGGGGAAGGGATAAGCAATGTACGTATATACAGGGGTGGAGGAGGGTGGGCTATTGGAGGAGAGGGAGGTGGAGTTAGGGGTCCTTTTTAAAATAAGTAAATCTAACATATGAAAATAGGGGAGCTATCGGTTTATTAGAAAATATTTGTAGAAGTCTCACGTGATGACTTGAGAACATTTATGAAAAGGTTATGGACTTTTAGTATATACAATATAATAGATGGAAGATTTCTTTCTTTTTAAGAGCAATTTAAATGTGTTAGAATTTGCGCAACACAAAATATGTGTACAATTGGTAGATTGATTATTGAGATGCACATAGTGTAATGGAAAGATGTGTGGTTTCAATTTTGAGATCGCACGCTCACAATTTCTTCTAAATGTTTGAAGGGGCGTTGCTTTCTCCAAATTTAGATCGATGATCTATGAGCTATTAATTTTTACTACTGAATTTATGGTACTACGTACAGCAGATTTCAGACAAATCAGATGTATCGTGTAGTCCTTGTGGGCGAACCATTGATGGATTTCCTCTGCAGGCAAGTACTGTTAGTTGGACTAGTATTTATTTGTCTTTAATTATTTGAGTCCCTCAACTGTTTAATTAATTGGACCGTTCTATTTTGAAATGAGCTTCACAGGTTCTATAAGAACAGGTCCAATGAAACATTAATGATAGTTTTATCCCTTGTAATTACCATGACAACTCAGCAGACATGACAAAAAAATTAATTTGGAGAGAAAACAAAAAGGAGGAAATCGTTTTTATAGGAAGGAAAGGCGTCCTTACGCGAATCAAACTACCGAAAGAGTATTGGGGAGACTCACTCATTTCCATCGTCCTCTTCTTCGGATCAACGCCGCCGACCGCTCCCTTCCGCCGTTGGCCGCACGCTCTCTCCCGCCGTCGGCCGCATGCTCCCTCCCGCAGCCGGCCGCGCGGTCGCTCCTGCTGCTGGCCACGGGCTCCCTCCCGCGGCCGGCCACGCGGTCGCTTCCGCCACGGCCGTGGGCTCCCTCTCGCCCCGTGCCCCCCTCATTACTATAGAAGCTACAGCGGTCAATCGTTCCGAGCTTTATCATTGCTATAGATAGCTAGATGCGATGACTAGCTAGTTGTGTGGACAACTCAAAGGCCAGGCTTTGCTGCTGCTGAAAGATCTCTCATTTTTGCTTTGGTTGTTTTGCTTTGCCTGGTGTTGTTTGGGGCGGGTTTACTGGTCACGCTGCACTGTGGCATGCACAGTTGACTATAGAAATAGTTACCACAGTTGATCTATGTTTTTTATGCTGCATTTATGTGGTTCTTTGTATTGATATTCTATAGAAACCATGGATTGATAACAATAGTTTCTACTAGACATTAATTACTCTTTTTCCCTCTTAAAAACTACCTCTAGAAACTATCCATGGAAACTGCCCTAATATGTGAACACATAATTAATTAATTAACCAGTTGTTTAATTAATAGCCATTAGAATGTAATTAATTAATTAACCAGTACATTATGGTAGCCACAATTAAAAGAAAAAATTGGTAAGAGCAGTACATTATGGTAGCCACAATTAAAAGAAAAAATTGGTAAGAGCAAGTTTAATAATAGCTAACTACTACTAGCTATAAGCTCATATTAGAAGTAATATGTATAATAAATTACCTATAATCTTATTTCTAACCTTTTTTCTCCTCACTTTTTCTCCCACTTATATAATTAATGTATTTGTCTTAGAGCATATGTATAACTAGCTCTTACATACTCTTTTCGTCGGAAAAAACAAATTTAAGATTAGATGTGATGTAAGCTAGTACAACGAATCTATATAAGAGACCGTTCAAATTTATTATACTAGATTAAGTCACATCTAATTTTAAATTTATTTGTTTTAGAACAGAAAGAGTCACTTCTTTTTTTTCTTGTTCTATCTTTTTCAAATAGCTTATAATTAGCTTATAGCCTTTTATTAAACTTACTCATATAGTTCTATATGGCATGTCTCACCATTGTGAGATACGGTAGTTTATATGGATGAACTATTTATGTGCATATTGAAGGGTTACGCGGAGGCTACGCTAGCCGAAAACAAAAACTTTTAACCGCGCAAACCAAGAACACTTACAAGTAAGGGCCGA
Organism: Oryza australiensis; assembly: GCA_019925245.2. Taxonomy (NCBI): domain Eukaryota; kingdom Viridiplantae; phylum Streptophyta; class Magnoliopsida; order Poales; family Poaceae; genus Oryza; species Oryza australiensis. The sequence goes on from JAIFGZ020000436.1 coordinate 5,884,546, forward strand.
TAGATCGTTACCGATTGGAGTGTGCAGCGAAAACAGCCAATCAGGGCTATCCGATCCGAAACAGTATAGCCGATTCCAGGGGACGGTCGATTCACCAATCAGCCGATTCGTGGATGTAGCCGATTCGCCGAGTCGTCTGACCGCGTTCTCGCGCCTCGCTCCGATGCGCTCGACCGCAGCCGATTCCACCACAGCCGATCCGTAGCCGATCAACAGCGCGCAACGTAGCAGCGCCCTGCCGTATCCACACGTTCGGGGACGAACGCCGAACACCCGTGTGCTAGCACGCGATGCAAGGCTAGGGTTTGGCTCGAAAGTGGGAGGGTTTCCGTGGAGTTTGATCTCGGCGACTTCTGTTGCGAATTCGGTTTAAAGCGATCCAACTAATGTATCGCAACTCTCCACCCCTCGCCCCTTTATATAGAGTTGGCCGACTGGGACTAGTGGCCGATCAGGACTCTATTTCAAATCGGATCCTATCCAAATCTCATAGAGTCGGTCGCCCATACGTCGTAAGACCATAGGACTCTATCCGATCGGATCCCTATCCGATCGAGCCATATCCGAGTCCAACTCGAATATCTATTCTATCCCCTTAAGCGTGCGACCCTGTAGGTTCAGGTATACTCGGTTTCGGCTATAGTCTAACTTAGCCGATCGTCGGCTCGAGTCCAACTCAGCCGACCCGTCAATAGCGGTGCCTAGTAGCACATATTGACACCATAGTATACAAGAATAATATCGGCTCTGAACCTGTAATGTGTACACAAATCCCTTTGCCTCACGATACCAGTTAAGCTAAAGGCAAGATGTATGCCATCCCTTCAATAGCTTAACCTTTCACTCGAAGCGTATTGGATTATCTGTCTGTTGATTGACTCCTCAATCAACTTAGCATGGCCATGCATTTTCATAATCCATTACCTCGAGGGGCCCAGAGATATCTCTCCCAAAGGAGGGGCAAATTCCATCTTGACCACTCACATCCCACTCCATGTTTCATAGCAAACCCGAAAACTACCTTTATAACTACCCAATTACGGAATAGCGTTTGGTAGTCCCAAAGTAGGCTACTACACATGTTGGAATCCATGATGATCTCAGGTCTAAGGATTTTGTACCAACACTACCTGAGACCAACTAATGACACATTAATTCCTGTAGTGTCTCATGGTGGGTCTATCCAACAATGTGTTCTCCAACACATGTGTCCATGTTTATTGATTTGGTATCTCCATACCCATGATCTATGAGACATGATCATCAATCAATAAACTTGCCGATCTTAGAATCATATTTGTTTCAACAATATGACATATGATCAGGGATCGTTTAGAAATAGAGTCATACATAAAGAGTCTCATAAATAAGTCACGTACTTATTGATCAATACAAGATGTCTATTTCATGGAACTGAATAACACTTTATTCATAAATACATAAACATTGACCATGATATCCAACATCTCCATGTTGCCTCTAGGGCATATCATTAACACACATGACATGTGTTAGTGTCAAAGATAAAACAATGGTATATATTAATATCATATATCTAAATATATACGAAAAGATATACTTTAATTAAGAAAATATGACTGATATAGAAGAAAATTGTCTTCTCGAAATAGAAGGTGTCAGAGCCCTATTCGGGAAAGATAAGATCACCTTAAACCCATATCCTATTCTGTTTCTCCAAGTTCTACATGGAGAAGGAATTGATCTATGCTATAAATACAAGCTTTTCTCGTGAAAGAGTGACATCGAATCATAAAACCATACATAAAACCATAGCCACCGGCGACATTGAGAAGTAAGCCGGAGGAAGCCAGATCCATATTTGCCGATTAGATCTTGTCAGGCCGTTCTCAGCAGATCCTAGTTAGCGAGATAATTTAGCTATCTTATTCTCCTTTGTAATATGTGTGATATTTCTTCATATATTCATATAAATTGAAATAGGGTTATTACTCATCTTAAGAGCTTGAACTAGTATAAATCTTTGTTATTTTCTAGTTACAGTCTCATATATATTTTGTTCTAACGATCTCTGTATCCTTTAGATATTGTCTTTAGGTATAGCTCGTCGATAACATTCTATAATGAACTAAAAGAATACCATTCTCTCTCTTTTTTTCCCTATTCTTGTCCACCTATGTGTCAATGACGTGGATCTTGTCTTAAAATCTACATATTATGAGATTTGCAAGAGTGAAATCTTTGCTACTATACTGTGTGGATCCTACCTTTAAGGACTGGTTTAAAATACCCTACATCTGGCCCTTGCCCTCATTGGTTATCGTTGGTAAAGAGGTGTACAATTTATTTTTATATATGCCTATGAGATAGAAGGTACCAGCATACCCTCTTTAAGGTAGAAACTATAGAAAAATATACATGTTTTTTTAATGGTACCTCTCGGCACCTGATCGTAGAAAAACTCCTACCATTATACAATTAAAAGGTTGTAACTTAGTCCGTAAATTAGCAGTCGAAATTGTAAGCCGGATTGAAATTACTATATTTTCAAAACTAGCTAGTAAGATTTCACATGACAATTCTTTAATTTTTATTTCCGTCAATCTAATGCTGGCATATAATCATTTAATTACAAGACTTGCAGATCGAACTATAAGTAACATTTACTGATGCATATATGCTGCCAATGCACAGTAGTACTATTTACTGATGCAACATTTAAAGTGATCATCAACCAGCATGACTGCGAGTAGCTGCATATCATAAGTGTAAATTATACAGGAAATGTACAACCAAAGGGTCTTTATTGGTTCACACTGCAAATGCTATTCAATTTCACAGGTTCATCCAGCATCCAGCATCCAGGAGACCAGGACTCAAAGACTAGCCCATCTGTAAATGTATAGCAAATGCACAACCAAAGGCTCTTATGGTTAGAAAATTAAATTTATGTTTTTCTTTACTTGGTCGGTATACCAGACGGTTTCCGTAACCGCAACTCAATGGTAACCGCATAACCAACAGTAACGAAAAACCCTGTTGTAGAGTTAAGTACTTCCTCCGTTCCAGAATTAGTTTATTTTTTTCCTCATCCCATTCGTTTCAAAATAAGCTTATTTTTAAATAATCATTACGTTGAGTTTATAAAAATAGAAGTTTATAAAAATAGAGAATAAATACAGTAGAGTAAATAAAGTAGACAATAATTGTATTGGGATTTGATAAACAAAACATATTTTAATCTTTTTGGTTTTGTATCAATATATGTGGGATGTGTGAAAAGTAAATTTATTTTTGGACAAAGAGTCAATAGTAGCAATTATTTTTGGACAAAGAGTCAATAGTAGCAACTGAACTCACCATATATAATTTACATGTTAAACGGTATGAATTTCTAAAACTTAATGGTCAAAGATATAAATGTTTTACTTACAACAAAGCTAAAATGTTACATACTTTAAAACAGAGAGAGTACAAACTTTGTTATCAAATGAAATTTATAATATACTTTTTTAGCAGCATATAGTATATTTATAAATTGAAGTAGTTTACTAGATTTAAAATGTATATATATTTTTGGGATGAGAGATGCACTACAGCTATAGAACTATTGGGGTGCCCTGCCCTAGAGGACGACCATTATACGATGATATTAATGTTTCTTGGGTGTTTGCAGATTTGTACTGTTATATTGTCGTCAGATCAGCCGGCCGGCCATCAGATCGCCTGATATATGGGCAACTGAGTACATATATTAGTATTATTGTTCGTACGATTTAATTTTAATTCAGTGCATAACTGTAGTGATTATAATGTCCTTGCGGACATGAGTTAATCTTCAGCCTACCGAATTTATTCTGTGAGGTGTGGTAGGCATATACTATGTGTGTTTGCCAAATTGCATGCCACATTAAATTAGTGCAGTATGAGGAGCATAGTAATGTTTTCATTTAATTTATTATGGAGGTATGCTAGCAATTTGTAAACATAAAACTTGCCGACAATCGATGGCTAGTTTTAAGCGTATGGATACAAGTCATCATCAATAAGAAAACCTTTTCTGAATCAACTGTCAAATAAATTCAGCAAATTTTTAGGAAAAACGGGGGATTTAACAATATGCCACTCTTTAGTATATATTTTAATCCCTCTCGTAACACTTTCTCTCACAAAGTAGCAAAAAGTTAATTATTACTTCCCTCTACTCCACGTTGGCATCCCGTAGTCCTTGTCACCAACAGGTTAGCATGGCTCTGATCTTCGTGCATAATCTCTGAATAAGTTTTGTGGAGGGTTCATTTAAAACGAGTTTTCCAAATAACAAAAATGCAAAAAAAAAACAGTTGATTCACTTGTTTCGTCTCTGTTTTTTTTGGGTTGAAGCGTTTGTCATGCATTCACATCATGTAGTGTTGAAATTAATTCCAGCATATTCCAATCTAAATACGCATTTCTATAGTATATATTACGGACATGTTTGGTTGGCAACTACATTTGTCACAATTAGCCTTAGACAAATCACAATTTTAATATACGGTGTTTGGTTTCTGTCACAACTTTAATTTATCTTACTCTTAACCACCTGATTCATATGTCATACATTTCTTTTCTTCAAAATTTATCAAAGCTTAGCTTATTATTTTGTTTTAAAAACAACTAAGCTTGGTCACCTTAGTAAAAAAAATATGTGACAATATTAGTCGTTAACCAAACATACGCTACATGGCTAGAAATTCCAACCTGTGGCTAAAGTCTGTGCATTCGAGCTAAATATTTTCCATACACATGTACATGCATCTTGCAGAGAAAGAGGTCGTCGGGGGTAAATTAAACATTGACTCGATCGCTTGCACTGTTCGCCTTTGTATGGCGTCCCGCCGTTGCCAGCATGCCTGGACTGGTGTCCACATGAAACTGTTCCTCTTTTATGGTTTTCACTGCTTCGTTTCCGGTCGCTGCTTGCCGTGCTCTCGCAATCTCTGATGAGGTTCTGAGCAACCGACGTGATTCATGGAAGGGAAGGTTGGTGAAAGTAGGGGAAAAGGCTACAGTTATATACGCAGAGATCCAAAAACCCAACATCGGGTTGCAGGTGTTGCAGAGATTAAAATTTAATTTACGTCACAGATAATATTTTAAAGTATTAAATATAAATTATTTATAATTTGTTTGTAATCAATAGATGCCTCACGATAATGAGTTTAATTTTGAATATGTAGTTTATCAAATGAGCTTAATTGTAGATACATAGCTTATCAAGCTCATCTGATATATATGTGATGTACGATCGTACTAAGAAAAAAACTAAAAAATAAGGTCATAAAAATCGTACCTCAATTTAAACCAATACGTTCTTTTATATGTTCAGAATCTTTTCAAAATTACTCTCTTTCTGCTTTACTGAATAGGATTATGAATAGGATTAAACGAGTTGTTTTTTCTCGATACCGATAAATGTTTGTTTAATGATATGTATTTCGTGACAATAATGTCAACATACGCTCAAAGCAATAAAAATTTTATTTTTCTATTTAGTAAGATAAATCAAATTGCTACAAATTTTTTTACTTGGCCAGATCGCCACTATATATGTAGGTGGATACGTTTTTTATGACACAGGTCTTGTCATTAATTACGAACGATTCATGTTTTTTTATAGCTAGGCATAGCTAAAGAAGGAAACATTAACTTTTTTGACATGTTTGAAAAGTCGCTGGCTGCAATGTAGATAAGCAGAAAGAGATCATCCTATTATAAATAATATATAACCCTAATTTATTATACAGTTAATATTTTTTAAAAGATAAGGTCTCTTTTATATTTGGCATATATGACTCGTTCGGGACGGCTCTAACCTCAACCTACGTCGTGGTCACCCTAACTGGTGATTTTAGGAGCCAAATTTGCGTGTTGAATTTGTTAGATATTTTGGTTTAAGTTAAGTTTTAATCTCGGTCAATAATAACCAATTCAAATAAGAAAGATATCAATTCATATCTTATCGGACTCGGAATCATATCCCGAGTCCGATTTCGTCATGATCGGTTGGCGATCGTTAGCCTTTTAGGTTCGGCCTCTTGCCTACAGTGCGACCTTATAAGAGAGGATTAACCCCGAGTTAAACCCTGACACAAAATCACGATCCCCGTGCTTTCCCAAACCCTAATTCCACCCTCCGATCTGTTAGTGCACTGGAAGGCTCGAAAGCACGAGCTCCTCGCCCGGGACAGTGTAGGTGCCGCCCCGAAGGACGCCGCTACCCCGAGCGATCTCTCAAGGAACGACTGCGCTACATCCCTAACAGCGCTCAAGCCATCAATTTCATCACGGGATCACCGACGACCATGGACGCCACGGCCGTCAGTATGGACCGAACTATTAATCTATTCCGCATTAATTTAAGTTAGTAGATGTTATTAGACTAGATGATCTTGTTTAATTTGTGTAAGCTAAGTACAGATCAAGATTTTGATCTATCATTTGGTATCAGAGCAGTAGATCTAGTCTATTATATCCTTTTAGTTCGGTCTAAGAAATCCCGAAGCTTTTATCTGATCTAGTTCATGTTTTAGTTAAGTCTCTAATTAATCAGTAAGTTCGCATGCTAGATCTATTTGTTTCCCTTTAAGTTCTTAAGTTTTATTATGTTTTAGTTTTAGATCTATAAGTTTAAGAGTTTCGGATTAGTATGAGGAGTAAGAAAAAAGGAAGCCAAAACCACACATGGATTAGGCAAAACCCGAACCCTAAGTCACAAACCCTAGATTCCCCGAGGTAAGAAACCCTAACCTGGGGTTTGTCGCCGTTCCTTTTCAGCCGGCATGGCCGCACGCGAGTTAATCCGGCCATTAGATCGACCGGCACTCGTGCACGCGCCGCTCAGATCTATCACTCAGGACCTCCACCATTGTGCGAGGGCATCACGGGCCGACGTGGAGATCATCGACGGCCGCACACTCACCGCGAGGGGAGCGCGCGTGCCGACGAGGGCCTCCCCGACGGCCCCGCCGCTCTCTCGCCGCCACATCGCCTTTTGTGTGCCATAAGCCAAGCATGACTCGGATCTCTCTTTCTCTCACTAAGTTGAGTAAGAAAAGGGGAAGAGGGAGATGGAGAGTGGCCGGAGTTAGGGAAATGAGAGCGGGCCTCAGCCGATTGAGAAGAGGTGAAATGGGGATTAGGGTTAGGGTTTGCCCTTTTTCGTGCTTATATAAGATCGGCCGGATCGAGCCTCGGCCGTTCGATCGGCACGAACTGCTGCGATCCGACCGTCGTCCCTTTTTCAGCACCGGCGCATGTGAATGGGCCGATTTGGCGGCCCGTTTTAGCACCGGCAGCGGCCGCGCGGGAGCCGTAGAGGGCAATGACGCGTGGCTCGCGGCGTTTGGCTGGCCGAGCGGCGCAAGCGGGCGCGCGCGGGAGCTGAGCGCGCGGCGCGAGCGGCAGCCGCCTGGCATGCGAACGCTGGGCAGCGCGGCGGTCCAGTGAGAGGGCGACAGCTGGCGCACGCGTGAGAGGTCGGTCGAGCGGTGCATCGGCTGTGCGACGCGCGCGGGAGGCGCGACTCGCTGACGCATGGCACATGGAGATCGGCTGGCGCGGCGGTTGGCTCCCCTCCTGACGCGTGGCGTGCGAGGATCGGTTGTGTGGGCGCCGAACGGGCCGCCGATCGCACCACAGTGCCGACACGTGTCGCATGGCGATAGGCGATGCGGCGGCTACCCGTTTAGTTAAAAAAACCTTTTACTTACTCTATTAAGTTTAGCTCGTTTTAATTTCATTTTAATTAATTTTAATTAAGTTTTAAATTCAGTTCAGTTTTAGTTTAATTATTTTATTAAGTTTAAGCTCAATTTAAATTAAGTTTAATATTTTTTATTAAGTTTTAGCTCAAAATTTAAGATAAGTTATTAGAGTAATTTATTTTCGTATTTTAGTAAGTTTATTTTATTTTTAAGCCTTTAGTACAATTTTACTATATTGTTGGTGTTGTATTATTTTAAATCCATCACTATACTTTGAGATGCCTCTAAATAAATGGAACCACCGAAAAGTTTATTTAGAGAAAACTTGTGATTATTCGACCACCGTGTTTAATCATGAGTATTAAGACGAATTTCGATTGTTTTCCCCACCGGTGATGCAATTTGAATTTTATTTGTGTGATTTTAATCAGACCACCGTAAGGTTATTATCTTGCTCTAATTTGTATTTCATTGTATATGCTTATTAAGTTAAGTTTTAACTCAGTTTAATTTATTTTCAGTTACTAATGTCAATGCTGTGGCCTCCTACCTGAACAACATTGAGCTGCTCAATGGAGCGAACTTTCATGAGTGGAAGGGCAAGGTCATCACGTGCCTCGCATGGAATGACCTTGACATCGCACTCAGGGAAGATAAGCCTGCTGAGCCCACTGCAGGAGCGAGTTCAGCTCCCAATCAAAAATGGGACAGATCTGACCACATGGCTCTCATGGTCATGAAACAAACTATCAGTGCTGGCATCAAGGGTGCCATCCCCACTAAGAATGCTCAGGGGGTGGATCTGACTGTCAAGGAGTACCTGGCCAAGATTGAGGAGAATTTTAAGAGCTCATCCAAAACATATGCCAGTACACTCATCATGAAGTTGGAGGGTTCTCAGTATAATGGTCTCAATGGCATTAGGGAGCACATTCTCAACATGTGTGACATGGCCAACAGACTTAAGGAGATGCAGATGAAGATCTCTGAAGGTTTCCTTGTGCATTTCATCATGACATCATTGCCACCACAGTATGTTGCCTTTAAGATCAACTACAACACCAACAAGACAGTTTGGTCCATCAATGAGTTGATCAGCTACTGTGTTGAAGAAGAAGAAAGGCTCAAAACTGAGAAGATGAAGGATGTTGTGAACATGGTTGGAAACCTCAACATTTCAGGCACTCCCAAAAATCAGCATGAATCAGGTAGCAGTAAGCAAGGCCCTAAGAAGAACAAGAGAAATGGGAACAAGAAATTTGGTCCCAGGAACAACAACAATAAGTTCAAGCGCCACCAGACTAAGGGTGGCAAGATGTTGTGCTCCTTCTGCGATTCACCCAAGCATCTTCAGAAGGCTTGCCCTGGGTTTAAGGAATGGCTGAAGGAAAATGATAAGTGTGATGTTGTTTCATTCATAGATGAGTTATTCTTAGCAGAATTGTCCCCTGATACTTGGTGGATTGACTCAGGTGCCACTGTGCACATTTCTAAATCATTACAGGCATTCCGCTCGATCCGAACTATAAGAAAGGGGGAGCAAAACCTAAGAGTGGCTAATGGACATCCTGTTGAAGTCGAAGGCGTTGGAAGCTTCGAGTTAGAGTTGCCAAGTGGCTTCCAACTTAAGTTAGATGATGTTCTTTATGCTCCTAGTTTAAAGAGAAACCTTATATCAGTTTCAACTTTAGATGATTCAGGATATTATTGTGGTTTTGGCAACAATCAATGTGAGATTAAGTACAATTTAATAAATATAGGTCTTGCCGTCAGGCAAGGCAAGCTTTATATGCTCTCTCATGATTCTGTGATGAATGTCGATAGTGTTTCGCATAAGCGTAAGCGTTTTAATGAGACATCTTCGAAGCTGTGGCATTGTCGTTTAGGCCACATTTCGAGGGGGAGAATGAAACGTCTCATTAAAGATGACATAATCGACAAATTAGATTTTTTCGATTCGAGACATTGCATTGCGCATTAAGGGAAAATATGCTAAGACAATTAAGAAAGGAGCCACTAGGAGTACGGGCGTCTTAGAATTAATTCACACAGACATTTGTGGCCCACTCTCAGTGACGACAGTAGATGGTTATGATTCATTTATAACATTTACTGACGATTATTCCCGCTATGGACACATCTACCCCATTAGTAAGCATTCAAATGCACTAGAAATATTTAAGATATACAAGCAAGAAGTTGAGAAACAGCACAACACCACCATTAAGGTTGTAAGATCAGATAGGGGTGGAGAATATTACGGGAAGCTTGGTCAATATGGTCAAATTAAGGGACCATTCTCTAAGTACTTAGAAAAAAATGGCATTAGAGCGCAATACTCCATGCCAGGAGAACCACAGCAAAATGGAGTGGCTAAACATCGCAATCGTACACTTATGGACATGGTACGAAGCATGCTCAGTTATTCTAATTTGCCTGTGGAGCTGTGGATGGAAGCATTAAAGACAGCTGCCCACATACTTAATCGGGTTTCATCTAAGTCAATTCCCAAGACACCTTTTGAGTTGTCGAATGGGAGAAAACCGACATTGAATTACCTAAAGGTGTGGGGATGTCCCACTGAGGCTAAGTTATTCGATCCACATTATAAGAAATTAGACTTTAAGACAGTAAGCTGTCACTTTATTGGATATCCTGATAAGTCTAAAGGGTACCGATTCTCGTCTGGTCGCTCCACTAAGTTTGTAGAGACCAGACATGCTGTGTTCTTAGAGGACTCAGGTATTAGTGGAGAATTCCCAAAGAGGGATATAAGTCTCGAAGAACTGCGAGTCGAACTTCCAGATTCAACAGTTCCAGAGCCCACGATGGTATACCAGTTTGTACCACCGGTGATTCCACATATTAGCAAAGCACCGTGGCGCCATCGATCCATCTCCGAGGTGCAGCACTGATCGAGCCGCCCGGAGGTTCAGCACAACCGAGCCATTAGAGCAGCCTCAACCCGATCCTCAACCATCAAGGAGATCAACTCGAAAAAGGAGACGGGCTCTTCCTGATATATATGAAACATACTTAAGTGAGGATATGTATGATATTGGGAAGATTAGTGATCCTGCCACATTTAGAGAGGCAGTGAGAAGTGAGAATTCCACTAAATGGATTGAAGCCATGGAAGATGAGTTAAAGTCTATGAGCTCAAATCAAGTGTTTGGGACTTAGTAGAAATTCCCGATGGAGTCAAAACAGTAGGCTGCAAATGGGTCTATAAGACTAGATATGATTCCAAAGGGAAGATCAAAAGGTTCAAAGCAAGGTTTGTAGCTAAGGGGTTTACAGAGAAGGAAGGGATAGATTACAATGAGACCTTCTCTCCTGTGTCTACCAAAGATTCTTTTAGAATAGTTATGGCTCTTGTAGCTCATTTTGATTTGGAGTTACATCAGATGGATGTTAAGACTGCATTCCTGAATGGTGATTTAGATGAGACCATTTTTATGGCTCAACCGAAAGGTTTTGCCATTAAGGGTAAGGAACATATGTGATGCAGGTTAAGGAATTCTATTTATGGACTTAAGCAAGCATCTAGACAATGGAACCATAAATTCGATGAAGTCATTAAGAGATTCGGATTTATGGAGAACGATGCAGATAAGTGCATCTACATTAAGACAAAGGGTGAAAAACTAATGATTCTAGTACTATATGTGGATGACATACTGTTAGCTTGCAACGATAAGAACATGTTATATGAGACTAAGAATTTCCTCTCATCTCATTTTGACATGAAGGATCTCGGTGAAGCCTCGTATGTACTTGGCATTGAGATAGACCGAGATAGAGCCCGAGGAGTGCTAGGATTATCTCAGAAAGCTTATATTGAGAAAATGCTTAAGAGATATAAGCTTGATAAGTGCAACACATCACCTGTTTCGTTACAAAAGGGCGATAAGTTAAATGGAAGTCAGTGCCCTAAGAACGATTTAGAGAGAAGTAAGATGGAGGATGTCCCATATGCATCAGTTGTTGGTAGCTTGATGTATGCTCAAGTCTGCACGCGTTCGGACTTGGCATTTACAGCTGGAGTACTTAGTAGATTTCAGTCTAATCCAGGATGGGCTCATTGGGTAGGTGTCAAGAAGGCATTAAGATATTGCCAAGGCACCAAGCATTACATGCTCACATATAAGAGGTTAGATAAGCTTGAGATTGAATGTTACACTGACGCTGACTTTGCTGGTGATGAAGATGATAGGAAGTCTACTTCCGGTTATATTTTCACATTAGCAGGGGGAGCTTTATCATGGAGTAGTAAGCAAAGTGTAACGGCTGCGTCCACGATGCAAGCCGAATTTGTGTCATGTTACCATGCCACGGACAGGCAATGTGGCTTAAGAACTTTATACCGGCATTGAGAATTGTGGATAGTATCTCGAGACCTATCACAATGTACTGCGATAATCAGTCTGCAGTTTTCTTTTGCAAAAACGATAAACTAAGTGGTGCTTCTAAGCATATAGACCTTAAGTATCGTGTCGTAAAAGAAAGAAACCAGGACAATACACTTAAGATTAAGCATATGAGTACTAAGGAGAATATCGCAGGTCCGCTCACAAAAGGTCTACCACCTCATCTTTTTCAGAAGCATGTCTTAGGCATGGGTCTGGTGGGTAGCCTGGATCAAGTCCTGGTTCAGGGCCATTGATTTCCCCAAATAAGAGTAAGAGTTCTGACAAGGTTTCTCAGTGAGACTATGGGTAATGTTGTCCCAGTATGCTGCTACGCTGCTGATGACACATTGGTTTGGTACTTACTGTTTGACTAAGGAGGGACTTAAGTCTAGTTTATTTTAAGTCAGTGACCGAATAATCGTTAGTTTAAGTTAAGGTATTGACCTTCGGTCAAGGGGGAGAATGTTGGATATTTTGGTTTAAGTTAAGTTTTGATCTCGGTCAATATAACCAACTCAAATAAGAAAGATATCAATCCATATCTTACCGGACTCGGAATCATATCCCGAGTCCGATTTCGCCGTGATCGGTTGGCGATCCTTAGCCTTTTGGGCTTGGCCCTTTGCCTACAGTTCGACCTTATAAGAGAGGATTAACCCCGAGTTAAACCCTAACGTGAAATCACGATCCCCGTGCTTTTCTCAAACCCTAATTCCACCCTCCGATCTGTTAGCGCACTGGAAGGCTCGAAAGCATGAGCTCCTCGCCCGGGACAGTGTAGGTGGCGCCCCGAAGGACACCGCTACCCCGAGCGATCTCTCAAGGAACGACTGCACTACATCCCTAACAGCGCTCAAGCCATCAATTTCATCACGGGATCACCGACGACCATGGACGCCACGGCCGCCGGTATGGACCGAACTATTAATCTATTTCGCATTAGTTTAAGTTAGTAGATATTATTAGAGTATATGATCCTGTTTAATTTGTGTAAGCTAAATACAGATCAAGATTTTGATCTAACAGAATTTGCCACGCCAGAGGTTATGTATTATATCTACATAAAGGGGCTTAAAGTCAAAATAAATCTTATCCGTAAACGGCCTTTCAGAAGTTGTACTGCAGCCACTCCTGCAACGCATAGCAAAATCTAAGATTTCCAGCCTCTATAAATCTAAGGTCCGGGACAATGGAGCTCAAGAATTGAAAATAACTTATTTCCTGAAACAAATTCAGGCACATAAATATTATTTTTGGAATTATATAGCATATTAGAAGTAGACAATAACCGAGAAAGGATATATTTGATTCATACCTGACTTAGCAATATACCTATCTTTGTTTTTTAATAAATAATATCATTAATTTTTAGCATTACATTCGATGATTCGTTCTATTAAAACTCTATATAAATATGAAAGAGATAGTATAAGCCATGTTAAAGTTTCTACATACTCCTTCGTAGTTTTGACTTTTTTGTCAAACTTTTTTAACTTTGATTAAGTTTATAGAAAAATTTAATAATATCTAAAACAATAAATTAATTTTATTAAACTTAACATTATTAAATATATTTTGATAATCTGTTTATTTTGTGTTAAAAATACTCCTACGTTTTTCTATAAACTTAATTAAATTTGAAAAATATTTGATAAAAAATCAAATTGACTTATAATATAAAACAGAAAAAGGAGTTATATTTACGTATTTTTCTTGAAATTTTCCCAGCTAGAATTGTTTCGGTGTGAAACAAGAGACTTCGCCTACAAGTATGTCTTTGGCAGGTTACCTGCCCACTAGGGAGAGCAAGACAGTAATAAATGGATTTTGCTCTTCTTGGCTTCCTTGACTTGTGTCAGCTAGGAGTAGTGAACAAGGGTCACTGAATGCTACCACCTACAGGCTACAGTTACAAAGTTGCAGTACTCTCCTAAAAATAGAGGGGCTGCATTTTTAGCTAAGGTTTATATAAGCTAATAGTGCTGTTTATTTGAGATTGAAAGCCACTATATATGCGATATTATTGGGATGTAATATCGCTGTTCATGTTGCCGCACCCTTATAGTTGGCCAGTACAACCCATGTGCAGAGTTGTCTGTGCCACATGTTGGATGAAAGTTGATAACTATGAAATCGAATGTGATTATTTAATTAAATTTGAAAAGCAAAACATCTACTAAGTGTTATAAACAACAGTAAATTTCATAAAACTACAAATAGTTTAACAAAATTATTCAAAATACTATAAATTTAAACCAACCACCCCTCCCCACATTATCATAGAACTAGCATCGCATTATCACGAAACTATATGTTTAGACCATAAGATTGTAAAATTATATTCAGCATAGAATTTATTATAGTTCTACATGTTTTAAAATTTCTATCATGGCAATAGTGGTAGGGATGTATGTTTGTAGTTCTGTGACAAATTCATTATTAAGTATGTAATTTTGTGATTTTTTAGAGAGTTTTGCAATATTGTAGTTCAGTTTTGTAGTTTTGTGATAAATTGTGTGTTAAATGTGTAGTTTTGAGATATTATTCCTTAAATATGTAATTTTGCAATACCTTTGTCAAAATATATGTACTATTTTCAAAATTTACTCTAAAGATAAACCTTTTCTGGCATGATAACTTTGTCATGTTGGAAAAATATACTTGGGTGGTAAAGTTAGTTTTAGCCATGCCACCATGCATGGTGGCGATAGAAAAATGTTGTAACAACATTGAAGTTGCCGTGACAGACAACAGGGCAAGAATGTTCTTTATATAATGGATATTCCATTAAAAAATAAAATACATCTGGCTTTTGCATCAACTCTGAATGCACAACAGCAAACAAAAGTCTACAAACATAAACATATCATACTATCTTGAAGCAAAACATTATCTTAAAATCGAGAACATAAAAACACATAAACATATCATATTGTCTTGCAATTTTGAAGCAAAACATTATGTTAAAGTCGAGAACATAAAGTTTGGCTTAAAGTTGTAGATGTAATCTCTAACATAACTAGAAAAATGACATTCTCTAACATATAAATCACTGACAAACTAACATACACCCTCTGGTAAAACATTCGAAACTTTATGACCAATAATTGCTCAAATACTTTGTTCCTTATGAGAAAGTTATGCGTACTAGATAAAATTAAATTAAATTAAATTAAAGGTTAAGTTTCACAAGTTTGACTAAATTTTATATTAAAAGTCAAAATTTATGACTGGACTGAAAAGAGATAGATACAAGTTTCGTAAAGCGCATGCATATAAGACAATGTAGCGTGACGGTATAAATTGCCGCCGCAAACCAACAGTCAATTTCCTGCTGATTATACGCAAAATACCAGCAAAACAGCACCACTACAAACTGACCACGAGTGATAGAAAAAAAGAAAGAACATAAACAGATTTTGAGATGAACTAAATAGCTGAGAAAAACAAAAAGTACTAACTATCGATAAGGGATCATGCTAAAAATAAAAAAATCAAATAAAGTCTTAAAAAACACAACCTTAATAGTCTCTACCTTAAGGTATTCTTCAAAACGGAGGAATTATATGCGATTTTTATGAGATTTCTGTTAACTCTTGAACATGAATCATAGCGGACATCATACGGCAAAAAAATTTCTTCCGAGATACTTTTTTAAGTTGGTATCAAATCCCAAGTCCGAAATTTAAAGGTAGTGAGGAAAAAAATCCAAATTCCCGATGGTCCTCCCAAATTCCGAATGGACCCGAAAAGAATTGCTCCGAATTCCAAATTCCGAACTCAAAATGGATCCAGAAGCTTTCCAAATTCCAAATGACCCCCAAACTTTCCCAACTCCAAATGAAAAAAAATCCAAAATCCAAATGGCCCCCAAATTTTTGTCCAAATTTCAGCAAATGGCGCCCCCAAAATGCTTGCCATCCTGGAACTCCCTCCCTTCCAAAGAAAGTCACGTTCACACACACACACACACACACACTCGCTAGCGGCTAGCCTCCACTTCACTCTCTATTAATCTCTCCTCTTCCAAATCCCCTCCCCCAAATCTGCACCACCGCCGGAATGGCGTCCCCTCCCCACCTCCTCCACCCCCTCCTCCTCCTCCTCGTCTGCAATGCCGCCGCCGCCGTCGTCGTCGCCGGCGGCGACGGTGCCAGGGTGAACCCGTTCACGGCGAAGGCGGCCTTCATCCGGTACTGGAACCGCCGGGTGCCCAACAACCGCCCCCACCCGGCCTTCTTCGTTGCCAAGCTCTCCCCGCTCCAGGCCGCTGACGCCGCCTCCTTCCCCGACGCGCTCCCGGGCATCCGCGCGCGGCTCCCGGCGCTCTGCGCCAAGGCCGCCCTCCTCTGCCCCTCCGCCTCCGAGACCGAGACGGCTGGCTCCCTCGCCGCGGGTCCACGAGGCGGCGGAGGTGGGCCATTCAAGGGGTATAATAACGCCAACTTCACCAACTACGGCAGCGGCGGCGTGGGTGGCGCCGACGGGTTTAGTGCCTACTCCCCCGACCTCAACGTCGTCGGGGACTCGTTCCGGCGGTACGGCCGCGACTCGTCGCGGAGGGCGGACACGTTCGCCAGCTACGAGGCGGAGGGGAACGTGGTCACCGCCAACTTCACCTCCTACGCCGGCGCCGCCACGGGCGGGTCGGGTTCATTCTCCGCCTACGCCGCCGACACCAACGTGCCGGACTCCACCTTCACCAACTACGATGCTGAGGCCAACGGCCGCCGCCGCGAGTTCACCTCCTACTCCCAGGAGGCCAACCACGGGGAGAACACCTTCGCCGGCTACGGCAAGAGCGGCAACGGCCTCAGGGAGACCTTCATCACCTACGGCAACGAGTCCAACGTCATCGCCTCCGGCTTCGCCAACTACGGCGAGTCCGCCAACGGCGCCACCGACATCTTCACCGCCTACGGCAAAGAGGGGAACGTCCCCGACAACACCTTCCGGAGCTACGGCGCCGGCGGCAATGCTGGCGTCGACACCTTCAAGGGCTACCGCTCCGAGTCCAATGTCGGCGACGACAGCTTTGCCTCCTATGCCAAGGGCGCCAACGGCAACGCCGCCGAGTTCCAGAACTATGGCGGCTCCTTCAACCCCGGCAGCGTCACCTTCAAAGGCTACGGCGAGGGGAGCAACCCCAATCACCACATTGGCTTCAAGGAGTACGCCGGAACCAACAATTCCTTCAAGGGATATGCCAAGTCCGGCGTCGACTTCAAGGAGTACCACAACACGTCATCGGCCAATGCAGCGACGACGATGTCATTGGAGGCGGTGTCCTCCGGCCACCAGCATTTGAAGTGGTCGCCGGAGCCAGGGAAGTTCTTTAGGGAGACGGAGCTGGTGTCTGGGAACCGAATGCCGATGCCGGACATCAAGGACAAGATGCCACCCAGGGCATTCCTACCAAGGGACATTGCCAAGAAGATACCATTCAAGCCGAATGCGGTGTCTGAGGTATTCGGGATACCACTGGACACTGCAATGGGGAAGGCGGTCACATCCACGGTGGCTGAGTGTGAGCGAGCGCCAAGCCGGGGTGAGACCAAGCGGTGTGCAACCTCAGCTGAGGACATTGTGGACTTCGCGGTGGAGATGCTAGGGAACGACATTGTTGTGCGCAGCACGGCCTCCACGGCTGGAAGTGGTGGGCAAATCAGGCTCGGCAATGTTACCGGTGTTGATGGCAGCAAGGTGACTCGGTCTGTGTCTTGTCACCAGAGCTTGTTCCCGTATCTGGTGTACTACTGCCACTCGGTGCCGAAGGTGCGGGTGTATGAAGCTGATATCATGGCTGCTGACTCCGATCAGAAGATCAATCATGGGGTGGCAATTTGTCACCTCGACACTTCTGATTGGAGCCCAAGCCATGGAGCGTTCATTGCGCTTGGTGGAAAACCTGGTGAGGTTGAGGTTTGTCACTGGATCTTCGAGGGTGACATGACATGGACAGTCGCGGATTGATGCGATCACAGCCATCTGATTAACCGGTCAATCTTCCTCTTGCCAAACTAAGAAGAGTTCTTTTTCCTATGCTTGATTTTTCTTCTTTTGCAACCATAAGGGTTTAAGAATTGTGCAATGTGTGTAGGAGAAAAGTGCTGGTTCATCACCAAATGTAAACAGTATATCCCGGAAATTTGGGGGAGTTGTGTGTAATTTGATTGTCTTGATCAAATTGCATTCGTTGTGGTAAAACAAAAGGGTTCAAGAGTTTGGTCAAATTTCCTACTTAAAGTGCTGTGCTGGCAGTAGGTTGTGTCATTGTCCAAGCTATGTAGCACATCAGATGCAAATAGTTTACTTCATGGTCTCAAAAGAGAGTAACTATAAAGTGTCAACTTGTAACTGAAGCTACATGGTGGATTTGGGTGGCTTTTGCATGGACCACCCTCCAGTGTTCCAATGATCAAAAGGAACAGAAAGTGAAAAAAAATAAAATAAATACAGTGACAGCACCAGTTCTTTTTTTTTCTCCCCTGCCAAGCTGAAAAAAAAGGAGTGGTACTGCATTCTTAGTCAGATTGACATATCTAAAGGAATGTAATCCCCTAATGATCCAATCCAATAATGATCAACTCAAAGCATGTATGTTGCAATGTCATTTTCTCTTGAGAATCTTGAGAAAATGACCCTCTTGGATTTGCAGTACTCATGCTCTTTAGTTGTAATCAACAACTAGTAATCTGTTTCTTCCTTGTGATAGGTGACTGGATTTGGACACAATGCAGGGCTCCTGATTCCTAAGCCCTGCATGCTCATGCTCATGCGTGTTCTCCTGGAGAAGAGAGCTTGTGCACTAAAATACAATGGCTCTTTGTCAGAGCTCATGAGATGATTGCTGCCTTGCCCATTGTTGCCTAGTGCATCTGCACTGATAATCTAATCAGGATGGCTTTGGTATTGGCCTTCCTCAAATTGCAAGTGGTCTAAGTGTTGGATTGTTATTACTACTACTCAACAAGACCAACCGTGTCCCCGTGATAGCTACTTGATTAAGTGGATGCTGCTCTACGGCCTTGCAATCACGAGCCTCAGGCTTAATGCTGTTATAATATTCAGGTTACTGGAATTGGGTCATGCTGGCTATTGACTGTGCCATGTCACTCTGGTCTCAACAAGATCCGTACCCGATGTATTCTGGAGGCTGTTCTGAAGTAAACAAGGTGCATCTTCTGAATGTAAGTACTTTCTAGGCGAGTTTGGTTGCAAATATGCTCTCTGATCTAGTTTTTTTGCACTGCAGAAACTAGTTACAAATTACAGATGGGTATGTACATCAGCCCTGAAACTATTTATCAATTTCTCGTAAAGTAAAAAATTATATATTTCTGTTAATTTTGTTTGACCTCCCGCTATAAGATTTCTGAATATGCCCAATTGCTCATCTTAGTCTCTAGTTAAAAGAAAAATCTAAAAGGATAATATAAGGATTTTATTCGGTACGATGTTTGCAAGGAATCAAACAATCCTCGTTCGGTTATGACGCATTTGACGTTAGCATAAAGTTCATGATCAGATTCCACTACATTAACTTGGATGATCGACCTTGCTAGTGGATATGAGTCATACCACACCTTGTGCAGGGAATCCAGCATTCCCAAAGAGCCTGGACTGGAGGGCCCTGTGAACAGTAATAAATGCAAGAGAGAAATGTGCCATCCTTTATGAGGTAGACATGCATTGTCATTTGGGGGAACAGTACTACAGCAGGTGACTGGGTGAGACTCTTGAGAGAGGAGGGAGGAGAGGACTCATCCATGGCTGGCTGGTAACTGGTGAGCATTTTGGAGGTCAAGGAGCTGGCAAGAGTTAATGGCCAGAGTGTAATGCATCACATGAAGAAGAAGAAGAAGATGAAGATGAGGAGGATCAAATTGGGGGACTGACTCCAAGATAAGGGCCTGTGATTTGCCAATTGCTAGTACTATAAAGCCTCTCCATTTCTCCAACCTCACAAGAGAAAAGCCAATGATGATCCAATTGAAATCCTTTTTGTTTGTGTCTATTGTGTGTGTGTGGTGATGATGATGGAAGCTGCTCCTGGCTCACACTAGGGTTGTCTAGGAGAGGTATCAAGGAGTGAGTGGGCAAGTTTGGTGAAGGACTTTAGGGCATTGCTAGCCATGATCTCATGAATGATTCATCAATGAGAGGAAAACACTTATTGTTATCTGAAAATCTCTGTGAGTGGCTGGTGCTGATAATTGCAAGACTGAAAACTGAAACATCGCCATGCACAACACAAGCTGTGGTCACACCATCACACCCTGTACAGCAAGAGTTTTTTCTTCTGAAAGAAAATCACTAGCATGACAAAACAGTAATGATTTCTTGCTTCCGAACAAATAACAACTAGCAGTTTCCTACCTTCTAGCTAGGATCATTCTTCCCTGAAAACTTTAACCTTTTTCTTCAGCAATCATATGGCTTGGTGCCAATCACAGAAGACAGATAAGGAATGCCAATTTCAGAGCCTGTAAAATCCTATCTGAGACTCTATGATCAATTGTGTGAAGCCAATTTACCTTGGCAACTTTTGTGAAATTGGGACTATTATTACAGCAATTATATGGCTTGGTGCCAATCAAAGAAGAAATATAATGAATGCAATGCACATGGATCTGTCTGTAGTTCTTAATCTCTTCAACTGAATGTTCACGCATGTTGTTCTTGTAACTTTCTCTGTTAGCAGTGGAACATGATACTAGTATATCAATAATGAAAAAGATTAAGACTTCTCCCAATGATGTACTTGGTGAAAAATAGTGTCACACTAGATCTGGCAATTAGCACTGCATGTTCATACAAATGTGCAGCTTTTTAAATTATGAAGCCTATCACTAGCATGGTCGTATGGTAGCACGATAGGCTCATGGCAACTTTTAGGGATATATTCTGTCTCACTTACACTAGAGCCACTAACAACTGAATAATCTTATCAATAAATCAAGCAAACTGCATAAGTGCAAAAGCTTGTTTTGGAGCTTCCTTAGTAGGTTGCTAACACACGAGGCAAAGTGATCAAAGAAAGAACAAAAGAAAGAGGCTTAGCACTAAAGGTGAATTTGTTCTTTCACCGAGCTTCCGACAAAAGCTGAGCAAAATGCAAGATCTCTTGGCCACTATGCTAATTAAATGCTCACCATGTCATGCCCTTAGCAAAGTAAAATCTGACCTAAGGAAAGAAATTGTATTCTTCCATTGCTTAAGTTGAATGAAGTATTGTTTTTGAAGATAAATAAATAATATTAAAGGAAATTTGCCACCTTGCGGTGGTCACAATCTAAGTCAGCACAGGTCATCCTGACGCTATGCTAGATGACAAATATCTCAGGGTAATTTGTCTTTTTGTCATAGTGCCAAAGATATGCTGATCATTACATAACACATTTTAAGTCAACTTTTTTTCTGGATATCTGAAAATTATACTATATGATGTTGATCCGTCGCATTAACCTTTAGGATTGAGGAAAAATTACTGTGGTTGAGAAAGTATCGATTCTTGCGCTACAACATATGATACTTTTCTATGACCATAAAATCACTTTGTATTTTTCTTAGGACTTCTTTGGAACATATGATTGTAAAAGCGTAAGAATAGAAAAAACATGCATGCATGATATAGAGAATTAAAAAACACAGAAATTGAGATTATAAAACATGTGTTTGGGCCGGGCAAAGAAAAAAACGTAGGAGATGAAATAAAGAGATCCTAGTAGATGGAAATTTTCCTTTATTAGAATCCACAGGAAAGGAAATTTTCCATTGGTTTTCCCTGAACGGTGGTATAGTCACCGAATCCTTAGGAATCCAAAACCTCCATTTTTCATTTGTTTTTCCTCCGATCCGAATGAGCCCTTAGAGCATGTACTAAACTACTCCCAAAAGCTTTTTTGAGGATTTAAAGATAAAATACACCTAACTAGCAGCAGCCCAAAACCAATCCCAATTTTTCTCCTCTTCCTGTCCCGCAAAACCCGTCGCCTACTTTTGGTCGCTCCCGATCGCCTCCCAATCCTCTCTGCGCGCGCGAAAACGGAAACGCGCGGCGAAAATAGAAACCCTCACGCCCCGGCGCGCTCCCCGCGCCCTTTTTCGGCGGCAAAGAAACCCTCGCGCCCCGGCGCGCCTTGCGCCGCGGTGTGCCGCCGCCGCCGCTGCCCTAGCGCCGCTCCCCTGCGCATGTGGTGTGCCACCGTCGTCGCGGCCCTGGCGCCGCTCCCCTACGCCCGTGGTGTGCCGCCGCCGTCGCGGCCCCGGCGCCGCTCCCCTGAGGCCCCTGACGCCGCCTCCCCTTAGGTGTCAGAAGCACGGCGGGGTCCGCGGGGAGGAAGCGAGCACGCCGCCATCCGTGTCTCCTCCGCCTCCCCAGAATCGTAAGCTCTGAGCATCCCCTTCCAACTCCCGCTCCCAGTTCAGTGTCGCATCCTAGAGGCGTTTGTTGTGTTCGTTAGGTCGCTTCGATTCGCACGACGTGGTTCGCTGTACTACTTCTAGATGCCATGATAGCTCGCCCTAGAGATTTCTCAAGGCTCCAGCATATTCGTTTGGGAAGGAACAACATCAATTTGGGGAGGTCTGAACTTAAATTGATCTGCAAAGCAGAGGAGAGCATTGTTCCTTCATGTGTCTCATCATGGTGTTGTTTTTCTGATGATCTCAATGCAAATCTCTTTATTGCCAGGTTAATTACAGCACTGTTCTTTTATTTCTTTGAGGAGGCGACAAGTTAGCAAGCAGGATTGCTATTTCTGAATTTCAGTAAGTTATATGCTCCCCCTACTCAAACTTATTTATATTTGGTGAATTATATTTTGTCTTTCTATTCCTTCTATGTTGTAGTTTCTGTTCTAGACAAAACAAAGTTTTCGATATGTCAAATTATCTGCAATTTGTAATGTTCATCGAGATCATGTATTTGTTCTTTAATTCAGAGGTCATTGTATGAAAAACAGTACCGTGTCATGCCATGTTTTGAGATTCTAGTCGATCTATCTACCCTTGTCGTTCCGGCATTGTGAGCTTTGTTAGGGATAACTAGCTTGTGAGCCTGATCCTGTACACTTGCATGAAAATGAGTTGGCAACTTTAAATCTGATCGATTTGTATGTCTACTTGCACTAGCATTAATTATCTAATATTATTTTTAAGGCGATGGCTAATTGTATAAAAATGAATTACCGATTTTTCCCATTATCTTGGTATAAACCAAAACATACTTATGAAAAAACTAATATAATTAAGGATTAACATAAAGTCTAATCAAGAAAACCGAGAGGCGTCTCCCCGCGCGATGGTCGGACGAGGGCGTGGATTGGGCTCCTTCCAGCCGTCGGCACCTGCTGGATTGGGCGCCCGTGGAAGGGGGCAACCTCCCGTGGTGACTGCTTCGACCATGGCTGCGGCGGCTGCTTCGGCAACTTCAAACATCGATATTCCGGTGGCAACACACCTTTCTCAGGACTATGATTGTCTCTTTCAAGGTAAACCGAAGATGCAGAACCACACAATGCACTCTGTATTTGCATTTCATATGCTGAAGATTTTAAATAGTCACTCTATTGATCAAGCAATTGTCAAAATTACATGTTCCTTGCATATGACTTGAAATCTTGTTTGTGTATCGTAGAACATGTTTCGGGGTACTTTACTGATATGTTGAATCATGGTGTGACTTATTCCCAAAACGACAAGGAAACTGCCACTGGTTCTCAAAATGTGGGACACACTCCAACAGGCCCAACCTTAAAGAGACCAAACCACAAACGTTCTAAGAATTTTAGTGAGGAGGAGGACAAACTGATTGTTTCTGCTTGGCTCAATGTTAGTATTGATGCAGTGAGAGGCAATGATCAAAATGAAAGTGCGTATTGGGCACGAGTTCATGAATACTACCATTCAAACAAAGAATTCAACTCAGATCAGACGCCAGGTTCCATCTCACACCGTTGGAAGGTCATACAAGAAAGTGTGAACAAGTTCACGGGATATTTATGCCAAATTGAGAATAGAAGACAAAGTGGAGTGTCTCAGGAAGATAAGGTCAGTTGTCATTATCTGTTATGATCTTTATTTGTCATTTCTGCGTAGTATTTAAATTTATGTAGTTATGTCTCTAATTTGAGCAGATTATGCAACCTCGCACTATGTACAAGGAAGAAACAAAGAGAACTTTTTAGATGTTGCACTGTTGGAATCTTCTTCGTCATCAACAAAAGTGGATTGATAGGAGGGGATTTTTGGAAAGCAATAAAACAGGAAACAAGCGGCAAAGAGCCACTGAGGAAGTTTCACCATCTCAACATGTGAGCTTTGATGTTGGAGAGGCTACTATGGACAAGTCTCCGGAGTACAATGTACACCTCTGCGCAGAAGATTGAAAAGCGGCTGAACTTAAAAGAATGCGTCAAGAAGAGAGAATGACAAAATTTTGGGAGAAAAAGGAAGAGATTGATATGAAGAAAGATTCCATACGAAAGGACAGATTTGATGAATTCATGGCCTTGGAGCGAGAGAGGTTTGAACATAAGGAAAAAAGTGATGAAGATGCGATTATGATGATGGACACAAGTAGAATGTCAGAGGTTCAGCAGCTGTATTACAAGAGCCGTCGGGAAGAAATTATGGCCCGTCGTATGAACAATGCATCGTCGTAAGAAAATATGCACCAGGTAACCTTGTTTTGCATATATATCTGCAACACAACCGGAATATCTGAATATCTGAATTGCATTGAACTTTGTTAATTTTTGGTACTAGTATGCTTTCTGGCTGCATTTTAGGCAAATAGAGTAGAGGTGAGAGGCAACAGAGGTAGCAATTTTTGGGCTACATCTGTTGGAGGTTCAGCTATGTTTTATGCTGAAAAGGTTCAGGTTTGATTCATATGAATCAGCATATTCATGAATGTGTGTTTTCTGCTTGGCGCAGGTTGCCATGGGCTGGCGTGGTGAAGTGGAAGTGGGGAGCAAAACAGGTCAACGCAGACAAACACCAACCGCGCGTTGCTGCATTTTCCAACGGATGCCAACTATGAATGTTTTTCTGAACCTTCTATATGCTGCACATGTTTCTTAACTTTTTCTGATATCTCGTGGTGTCATCTATGTGATTACAACCTACTACAGATACATTTGTTGTGAAGTCTGAATGTTCTGAACCTCTGCTGCTTCACAAAACATTTTTCTTGAACCTGTTTGTTAGTCGCAGCATACGAATTCATCAATGTGCAAGCAATCAAGAGAGAAATCCTTTTTTTACAGGAGCTTGCTCTTGTGGTGGAGCAGAACTTTATGTTTTCCTAGGGGTGCAGGCGTGCAGCATGTATGAGTTATAATTTAGGGGTGCATTTTTTTGTCCTGAAACTTCATATGGTTTCCGCACGCTCACTACGTATGCATTTTTGTGATTTCGTAGTGGATGATGGTGAATATTTTTGATCTTTATGTATTGATGCAGCGGTTTTACTAATTATAGCTGCAGTTTTGGTTTTTGAGTGATGATTCACTGGGAAAAGTAGTGTCTATGGTGAGAACGCTGCTCTCACCTATATGAACTTGATGCCATAAATGGTTGGCCTCAGCTGACAGTCTAGTAATGTGCATTCTGCTTTCTGCATGTGATCTCGCAGGTAGTCTCCTTGGCTAGCCTGAGCCACACATAAACATATATAGTAGTGCAGAGAATCAAGTAGTGCAGAGATAAAAAAGCTAAAGCTTTGAATTTAAATTCAACCAGTGCATATAAATAAAAAAGCTAAACCTTTAAATTTTAAGAAAGTAGCAATATTTCTTATTACAAAGTGTAACTAAGAACACTATCAAGCTGCTCACAATGTTATTCAAAAAGAGAAACTAGTTTCCAAGACGATCCCATAAATGCTCAACAAGATCATTTTGAAGCTGATTGTGCACTGCTTTATCCTTTATTCTCTGATAGTTTTCAATGAAATGATCTAAATCAGGCGTCGGGTCATGTGACACGGCAACCGGTTCTCCCATGCCAATGAAATTCAAATCTTGCTCTAGGCCTCTTTCATCTTCAATGATCATGTTATGCAAGATGACACATGTGTACATTACATCTGATAGAGTCTCTTGATCCCAATAATGAGCTGGACAACGAACAATGGCAAACCGAGCCTGAAGTACCCCAAAAGCACGTTCGACATCCTTCCTAGCAGCCTCTTGCTGTATGGCAAAATTTTTTCTCTTGTTACCTTGAGGCATAGGTATAGTTTTCACAAAAGTAGCCCATGAAGGATATATACCATCCGCAAGATAATAACCCATGTTATACTCATGTCCGTTGATAGTATAATTAACCTCGGGAGCTTGTCCTTCTGCTAGCTTGGCAAACAAATGGGACCGTTGGAGCACATTAATATCATTATGTAACCCAGGTAATCCAAAGAAAGCATGCCAAATCCACAAATCTTGAGATGCTACGGCTTCAAGAATAATTGTAACGTTGTGAAAATGTCTGGTGAACATACTGTGCCATGCTGTGGGGGCAATTCTTCCATTTCCAATGCATACAGTCTATGGAGCCAAGCATCCCTGTAAAACCTCTTTGCTCGTGCATCATTAGTAACCTAGTAGTATCTTCCTGGTTTGGCGATCTCAAGTACTCCTCACTGAATACCTCAATGATCGCTCTCACAAACTTTTTCATATATTCAATAGCGGTACTCGGTGCAATAGGGATGTACTCATCTATACAGTCAGCAGCAAATCCATAAGCAAGAATTCTCATGGCAGCGGTCACCTTCTGTAAAGAACTAATGGCAAGTTTTCCAGCGGTGTTCCTACGTTGAAGAAAATCTTTATTGTGTTGTTCTATGGCAGCCTTTGTGCGTAAAAATAAAGGACGTCTCATTCTGAATCTGCATTGTGAAGGAAAAATTACTTATAATAGTACATAAAAAGTATATGATGGGACAACATCATTTCTTAAAATTTTAACTAACCTTCGTCTAAAAAAATAGGACCATAAGTTGGATTATCCGAAAATAATCTTGGTACAATCTCCTATATCCTCCCTCTCTGTCTCGATCTATAACTCGACGCCCGAAAACCGATCCACGACGACCTGTTTCTTCATCATCGTCATCAGATAATGTCACAACAAAATAATCGATATCGTCATCTGATGAATCCTGTATAATCTCTTCTACAACAAACATCCGACGATCCATAGTATACAATATGATCACGTGAACCAGATCTTCACCAAGTTCAAAAAAACAGTCAATAGATTGAATAGAAGGATCAAGAAGCCAGGAGATCGGCAAGTTCTTTTTTGCAAGAAAAGGAGATCAACGAGTTTGGATAAATAAAAATCAATCAGCATCATCACCTGATCAAGGGCACTCTTGCCGTATGCCGTCGTCGGATAAAAATCAATAGTATACAGTATGCCGTCACCGCCTCCCTTGCCGGATTGAGGGCGTCTGTTCATCTGACTACTGATTGAGGGCAGCAAATTGAAGCAAGGTCTGTTCCTTCATGTGTGGGCTGGCCGAAGCCCAAATATGGGCCAAAAAAATACATATGGGCAAAAAAACAGAATAAAACAGAATAAAGCCGAAAGGTTTAAAATTATTGGGATTCTGGTACTACTAGATGGTTAAACATGATATTAATCTCAATCCATTTAGGAGGCTCCCAAAACATTAATATTGGGAGTTACTTATTGGGGGGCTGCTAAACATGCTCTTATCCTGGTTCCTGAAAGACTTTCCAATCCCATGACACTCAAATTCCAAAGTAGAAAGTATATTACAATCTCTATTGAGATTTGCCAGTCTTTAGTCAGCTTTGTGCTCTCAAATACTGAGGCATACTGATTGATCCTTTTACAGGCAACACAAAAAGAACGCATAGTTTTGATGCAAAACCTGTGTTTGTTCCAGCTCCACTTTGCAATCCGGACCAAGAAAAGCCATGAACATCCTTAATGGATGCTGAAAGTAAAAGCAGACAACCCTTCTTTGCTTGCTCATGCCTCCTGTTTGTTAGCTTTAGCAGGAAGAGGGACTACCAAGTTAGTGACAATCTCCAAGCTTTTGTTTGTGTGTGCGCCATGGTCAGAGACAAGTGCTTGCTATAATTGGCTTTATTCCCTGATCTCTCTGCTCCTTTTCAGTCTTCCTTTTGTTTGTTGTGGCCTCCAGATTCTCTGCCATTGATAAAGCTTGATAACCATGGTCCAGAAAAGTGACTCATTAGGCACTAATCTTTTGTTCTTAAAGTTGCAAAAACACAATGCCGTATTGCCATCTGTGCGTCCATGCTTAAAATAACACAGAAACAAACAAAAACTGGATTAGGGTCCCTTTGAATCGTAGAAATAAAAAAATGGAGGAACAGTGAAACACAAGAATCATGACAAAAATATAAGTGTAAAACAAATAATTGTAAAACACAGGGAAATAATACACATGAATAATTGTTTGATTGAACCACAGAAAAAACACAAATCAGATGAGAAAGATAAACTAAAAAAATTCTAAGAGATTGGATCTCTTGCTGAATTTTCTCCAAAACTTATATGCAATGAGTCATTCCATAGGAATTTAATAGAATTTGAAAACTCTAATACTTTGAATCAAAGGGTCAAATAGAAAATTTTTTATAGGATTTTAACTCTATGAAATTTCTATATAAATCTTTTGATTCAAAGGGGCTCTTACTTTATCGTCTTTCTATTCTCGAATAATTGGCACTGCCACTATTTAAGATTAAACTTTATGCATTTATTTTTTAAAACAAAATATAAATACTTAAAAGTATGTTATTGTGTTGAAGTGTGTAGCATCATAAATAACCATGCAACTTTTAGTTATTATAATATAATCAATTTAAGTTATTTGTGGTTAAAATGACATGGTGATAGTCAACAGCCATTAGTTATTCGAGAACGGAAGGAGTGAACCTAAGTTCACATGATTTTCTAGATAGTAGGTCAGCACAGAGGGTTCATCACCAATCAACCTAGCCAATAGAAAACTATCACCCTTCCTCACGTTTAACTCCACGTGGCCACACCTTTTACCTCATCGTGACTATGGTTTTGGGCGAGGTCTTGTGATCTTCTTATCTTCTTATTTTTCATCTGTTTAGTTTGAAAATTAGGGTAAAATTATGTTTTGTTCTTGTTGTTATATATGTTTATCATGTTAGTAATGTTTATTTGTGCAATCTTAGATGACACATGATTTATAAAATATATATTATAAGTAAAAATATATTTAGTCTAAAGGGCCTACCTGATCGATCGAGTTCGTCTAGGGCCAATATACGGCCGAGCCTGCACATTTGGTATTCTTTTAGCCATATATCTCTTCAACAAGAATAGACTCTTTAGAGCAAGACTGCGAAGTATGACTCCATCCTGCGAAAACTTTTTTTTTTTGGTGAAGAACAGTTATCGCTTGCCATTGACATCGAACCGACAAAATCATGGCATTGATCTGAGATCAAGATGAGCACTGAAGCATTTTGCACTCGCATTTTCTGCAGCAGAAATTAAGTTGCAAATGTCTTCCATTCCATGCCAAATCATTGAGCACACCATGTGCCCGGAGGACAAATAACTGTACCTGCTGCACTGCGCTACTACAGCCGCATTGCCTTCAGTCTTGCGCCCGGTTGGTAGCAGTCTCTCCATGGCTTCTTATATCTGGTGTTTTATCTGAACTTCTGAAGAATTTTGATTCCTTGCAATTGCTGGACGAACAGGGAAGAGATGGAAGGTTCAGATAAGCTTTTTTTCTCTTATATTTTTTAAGGGCGTGTCTGCATGTAATTATGTGCTCAAAGTCTGAAAGTGATGTGCAATCATGAGTGGTGCTTGTCTGCATGCCAGTTTGCCATTTTTCTGAATTGGTGGTCTGATCCAGACATGCATGGGGAGTAGGAGTAAATGGCAACATGTAAATAAAAATAATAGTATGCCACTGAAATCTTTTCTCCACTAGTAAAAAAGTGACTTAAATACTGGTGATTTTTTTCATAATCTTCATGATACGATTTTGACCAATAATAAATTTTTTTATTAGAATAAATTTGTAAAAATATAATGAATTTTATGATATTATAAAAGTGTCTTTTTAGGATAATTAATCACATACCGTTTTAAAAATTTTCAAACTAAGTGTTTTAAATTTTATTTATGGTCAATGTGGTAAAATGTTTGATTATAAAAAAAGAGAGACTACACGAACACTATCTATTATATATAAAAATATTTTTTTAAACTTTCTAAAAATGCTATCGACGTCACATGGCTTCCTATAAACGTTCCTGAACCATCGTCATATGATGCATATGTTCTAATAAATTAGAGAAAATCATGAAAAATCTGATAAACATCTAATTTTCCATTAAATCGGTGGATCATTTATTTTACCATCACATGGCATTCTAATAAATTAGAGAAAATCATGAAAATTCTGATAAACATCAACCAATGATTTTTCATTAAATCGGTGGATCCATTTATTTTAACCATTCATCTTCTACTACTTCTCCTGTTTTTAGCTAATAGATATATCTATCTTAAGATTTTCTAATTAGATTTATCTTAAAAACCACACGTAGAAAAGCCACACATTTATTCCGTGGATGTGCACGTACATACATATGTAGCCTCTTTTTCTTTTTTTCCCTTCTTGGTCAGATGAGATAAAAAATAAATTAATAATTTAATATCCATACTAACTATATTTTAAGTTGTAAAAATGTGTTATCTCGAGCTCTATTATAGATATGTGCATGCCATTGAAATATCCATAAAAATACAAATAAATTAATAAAATATATTATATAGTTGTATATCACCCACTGAGCCCCATATGACCGAATAGATTGGACTAAGAGTTTTAGTAATTGAAGTACTATGTTACAATATATTCATAATAAATAAAAAAGGAATACAACAAACACTTAATCCTCTGTTAAATTTTAGATATCGGATGTTTTCTATGGCTTAATTTGTATGTGTATACCCATGTTGTAGCTTGGCCATCATACTGAACAAAAAAAATCTTACAAACATGTTATGAGAAAAAAACATATAGGTGTCGTGCATTAAGCCGTCGCAAGATGAATAGGGTTGTAGAGATGATGACTAGCATCAAGTTGCACTAGATTGCTAGACGACCAACCACAACACTAAATGAGTCCGACAGAGATCACAATAATTTGTGATGACTGAACTTTGTATATCTATATATTATTATTCGTGCCACATTTGTTTGAAACAGGTCAAGTCAGATATCGGAGGTCAACCGAGTTATGGATATACTACGATGGTTATTTTCATCTCAATCGGACGACAACCCTCATCTGTATCGAGTATGGCGCCCGTTACGACGCAAAGGTCACTGTTGTGAGAAGTCATCTCTAACGAACAAATGCCCGTCACCGATGCACTTATCTTTGTCGGGCCTCAACTAAAGCCCGTCACCGATATGTTTGACCCAGAAGACCAGTCAAACAACGGCCCGTCACCGATGAAATAATCTCAAACGGGCCCTAATTATTGCCCATCACAGATGACTAACATCTTAATTGGGCTTTAACTTAAGCCCATCACGGATGACAAACATCTCTATCGGGCTTAAGTGAAAGCCCATCACCAATGAGTTTTTCATAAAAAAATATTCTTTTTTTGGCTAGCCCCTTTGCTAGCCATGCGCGCTGTAAAAATAAGATAAACATAGATACATCTTTCGCATACATCTGACATTTATATACATCTGACATTCCTATACATCTATTCACATACACATCCATTATTCACATATTTCACATTGCAAGTATAAAACACATTTGACATAATTATAATTTAATAATACAATAAGTGTTATATATTTACATGTCTTTGATATTAATTTTGAAATGTTCATCATGTCGCGGACTTTAAACCTCTATTCTAAAAATTCCTTTGGGGCACTATTTCACAAACAATAAAGCCCGTTATCTCCTCTCTAATCCCCTCAAAGCTGATAGGCGCAGACTTCGATATATTTTCTTACATGTATATAGTTTGAAATTAGTCGATCAATCTATATATATAATTCAAAGTAGTTAGTTTATATCACAAATGAGATCACAAACCTCAAATTTGACCAAAGTCTTGAACTTTTTGGTGTACAGAATTCGCATGTTATGGCATAATCCGAATTGGTCGCCAATTTGTTGTTTGATGGAGAAGTCAATTTTGTTGTGGTTGACGCTTTTTTGTCCTTTGTTATGCTGGCCTCCTTTCTTCACATATGTTCCCATGCTTCATTGATTGCTTCTTGGATCGGGGTCCAATCATGCACCTTAGTGATTTTGGAGTTTATATAGTGACATGTACTCCACTTTGGTGTAATGACGAGAAGGATCCAATGGACACTACGACATTAATATAGTAAAAGTTAAATACTAAAGCAATACATGCCATGCAATTGCATATATTTAGGATATACACTTACTATTGATTTTAGACGCACATAAAGTACTCTTGTCTTGGGCCAACAAGGTCTCAAATATGTAGTCTACCATGGCCTTCTGGTCGTTTTGAAGAGTGACGATCGTGACTAGTTCTGGATCCAGGGATGTCATTTTCGGTGCATTTATTTGACACCACTTCCAACTAGACTTACACACAAGACAAACGCTCCTATAAGCGTGTTATAAGGATTGTTGTTACCAAAATTGAGAATCGCAAGAATACTTACAAGGAGTAGCACTTAACTAGACTTGTGTCCACCGCTCGTAGTCTGAAGAGGTCGAACAGATCCTTGAAGTCTATGACAATATAATTTTCTGGCCAATTAAATGGTTGTCCGCCGTGATGGCCTATGATGTCATTATCTATGTTCGTCCTCCTGACGTTTGATCTCTCCATATAGTAGCGGTGGAGCTCCTTGCAAGCGTTGCCCATCGTTCCTAGAGCGTCGTCTCCAACCAACGACATGCCTAGTTAGAACGACGCCGGAGGAACGGTCTTGTCCATGTCTAGCTTCTTCGGAGCTAGATGTGAGGGCTGCGTCTTGTCTTTCACTCCTTCTCTCCCCCTTGCCACAGGTTTTTCGATAGTTATCTATAGAGAAGAGGAATGTGTCTTCCTTTATTTTTTTTAGTGGTGGGGGATTAATGGCCATGTTGTCGGCCTCCATGTCAACTTGTGAAACAGCGGGAGCTGGAGGAGCTAGAGGGGCTAACGGAGCAGGTGTCGGTTGCAGCGACGGCCGAGTGCTCCCATTTACCTCTCGAACGGATACATTTCTATTAGAAATGTTGGGCCACATAGTTTTGTTTGCTTCACGAGATGAACAGGGAGATGAGTCATGATATCAAAGAAAGACAAAGGAAGAAACATCTCCATGTGACAGAGGGTATTGACAATATTGGTCTGCAATCCATCTAGGTCTTCGGGATCTATAACCTACTAACCGATTGCATTGAAGAAGGCACATAGACGTTAGATCGTGTAGCGGACTTTGGGTGATAGAATGCCTCTGATAGCAATTGGCAAGATTTGTGTGATGAACACGTGGCAATCGTGAGACTTCATTTCAACCAGTTTTAGGCCGTCCAATTTAACGTACTTACTTATCTTTGTTGAATAGTCTGATAGAACTCTGATATCTCTAAGGCATGATAACATTGTGATCTTCTCATCCTTCGACAATGTGTGGCAAGCTGGAGAGAGGTACAATCTGTCTATCTCTACATCTGTTACAGGCAGAAGTTCACTGCGAATATTCATCTCCTGAAGATCAAGGCATGCGTTCAACCCGTCCTTTGTCTTCCCGGGAATATTCAGCAGTAGCCCTACCAAACTCTCATACACATTCTTTTCTACGTGCATCAGATCAATGCAATGACGGACCTCGATATCTTTCGAGTAATGAAGTCGCCAAAATATGTATTTTTCTTCCACATACCCTTGTCCGTTGCCTTACTTCATCTTCTTTTCTTGCCAAACTCATTAGTTAGGTCCTTGACCATGTTGTGGACCTCATCTTCGGACAAATCCTTGAGTGCAGTCTGAAGTTCCCTCCTACCGTTGAAAAGTTTTTTTCTTTTAAATGTGTGTTGGAGAGGGAGCCATCTCCTATGACCCATGTAATCCATCTTTCTGGATTTCTTCAGCCACCTACTGCGTGTATGTTTCATATAGTCAGAGCATGCCTTCTTTTCTTTCACAGTTTGTCTAGAAAGATTGTCAAGTGCGGGATAGTCATTAATGGTGCAGAACAATAGAACGCGTAGGTTGAAGTTCTCATGGTCGTACATATCCCAAGTTTTCACACTTTCTTTCATAGTCTCAAGGTCATCGATAACAGGCTCCAAGAACACATCAATGTCATTGTCGGGTTGCTTCGGTCCTTGGATTAACAAGCATAGCATAATGTATTTTTTAAGCACAACCATGGCGGTAGGTTATAGTTTGCAATCAAAACTGGTCATGTGCTATAGAACTGTTCATGTCTCCGAAAGGATTCATGTCATCTGTACACAAACATACTCTCATGTTTCTAGGGTCGGCTGCGAATTATGGGTATCTTTGATCAATATTCCTCCATTGAATCAAATTTGCAGGATGTCTTAGCATACCATCGTTTCTTCTCTCTGTGGCATGCCAATGTACTAACTTTACTTCCTTGGGGTTGGCAAATATTCTCTTGAAACGATTAATGATAGAAAGGTACCACACATCCTTTGCCGGACCACCCCACTTTGATTTCATTCCTTCGTCAAGACTTTTTGTTCTCTTGTATCGAGAAGCCTTGCAAAAAGGACAAATATCTAAGTCCGCATATTACTTATGGTACAATATGCAGTCGTTTGGACAAGCGTGAATTCTACGGACCTCTAACCCAGGGGACATAAAACCTGCTTTGCTTCATATGTCGTCTCGGGCAATGTGTTCTCATTAGGAAGCATGGTCTTCAAAAATTAAGCTGTGTGAAACTCTTGTCCGTCCATCCATTACTTGCCTTTAGTTTCATTAGCTCCAAGTTAGCTGACAATATGGTGTGTTTTGTCTTGCATTCGGCGTATAAAGGCTTCTCCGAGTCACTGACCAACCTACTGAACTTCATGGAATCTCTCTTATTGTAGGCTGGGTCCTCAACGTCATGTAACATGTCTTGCAGCGGATTGTGATCCACATCAACTATTTCACCGCCCAATGAAGAAGGTACAAACATGTCATGTGCATGTTCATCTTCCTGATTTTATGCATCACTTCTGTCTGCAGCTGCACCACTGCCTGATTCTTGCTTTTCATGTTTCACCCAACATGTGTAACCCTTTATGAATCATCGCTGTATCAGATGAGCGTGTACGTCCACTCTGCTACCAAATATATTCTCGTTTTTGCAATCTGTACATGGACAACACATGTAATCGCTCTTTTTTCTTTTTCTATCCTTCTCTGCGGCGTTTATAAAGTTTAACACACCATTTCGATACTCTTCGCTATAGTGTCACACAGATTTTCTATACATCCAACTTCGATAAATCATTGAGCTGCAAAAAATTAGATAAATATTTTGTACGCAAGTATTTACTACATTTATAAGAAATGACTACTTTTTAATTACTTTTGCACTTTCTGATTTTTTGAGAAAAAAGATACAAAATTTCGCTCCCTTCCTCCTCCCACCAAAACAGTGAATAGTGGGATAACCACTCCACTAGGTGGTTGGGGTATTTATAGAGTGCAATAAATATCTGTAACGGCCAACAAACTAGCAGTTTTGACGGGTATAGCAGTTATCTTTGTCAGGTTTAAGTACAAGCCCGTCACCAACGGTACTCATTGGTGACGGATCTAATTATTATCTCAATCGGGCCATAAGTTCGAACCCGTCACCGATAAACATCGGTGACAAGCTTCTATGGAGGCTCGACAAAGATAACATTGGTTATCTTTGTCGGGCTGTGAATTGGGCCTGTCACAGATATGTGTTATCCATGACAGGCTCTAGATTTATGCACATATGACATGTCTGTACGAGTATACCTTTGTCGGCATCTTCTTATGCACGTTTGAGATGATTTAGTTGTGATGGTCCGTAAATCTTAGTCATGTGATGGACCGTCATATAGAAGAATATATGTACTAATGATATATGTTATAGGAACCTATAAATTTTGTATTAATCACTATCCTTCATATTTAGTTAAAATTATCGGAATTGATATTAATGCAAGAACAACCAATTTGGTGCCACTATCTCCCGTGAGAAAGGTGCTGGAGTCGATAAGGATTAGTATTATCTAAGATCTCAATTTTAATATTATATCTCAAACTTTTATTATCTAATTATTCAAAAAATAATTAGATACGTGCAAACAAGACCTCCAATTCTTCCCCTGCAAGCAGGCCTCGAAGGATTAACTAAATGTAGGACTGACTTTTATATATATATATAAACATCGGAAATGGACTTATATGTAAAGTTAAGGGTAGAGAGAGTGTGCGTGTAAGTGGTCTTAACTATAATTATTATTCGTTTGCGAGTTGATTTCTGGTGTTGCTGCAACGCAGAGGCCCATGCCCTATGGGTCGGGCCTTAGTGTGCGCTGAGACCTCTCCCACTGAAGTACTGGGCCTATGTTCGATCTCTTGATTTGAGCCCACGTACCTTGCTGGTACGCGCACGTACGAGAATCCGACAATGCAGCGCAGCAACTCGATCAGCCACCGCCCTTGGCTTTGGCTCCTTATAGTATGGGTTTAGCTATATAACATTTGAAAAAAAATTTTCTAAAATCTTTCAAATATAATTACAGTGTAATTGTTATAAATGTAACTAAAGCATAAATAACATGTAACTACATAAAACTCATTATAACTTGGATGAGAAGATATGTGCAATATGATTATTAGGTCGTTGGTTCGACTTGGAGTTGAACTGATTTTTTTCTACCGTCGCCTAACACAAATCTCGTCATGATCTATGTATCTCCACCAAAAATATGAAAGATATGGGCATCTAAAATCTATCAAATTACAGGTAGCAAAACCGTTATAGTAAGACAACGGCTAATTGAGCTTGCCCATGGAAATCCATCAGCAGAGCACGTACGTATCAAGTTGTGGGGGCAGGAGAGTGCAAATAGATGATGGGAGGCGGTAACGAACTCGAAGAAGAGGGCGATGGACACTGCAGCAGCAGAGCACACACACATACACAGTTGAGACTAGAGCAAGAGATCGTGATGGAGTCATCATTAAAGTCGAGGAAGAGGGCGGTGGAGGTGGAGATGGAGAGGCAACGAGATCCTCTGACTTTGACTTAAAAGTCAGGTAATTTTGGGTCACTGACATGTGGGTCTATCTCTCATGGGGTTTACATGTCAGTGACCCAAAGTCACTTGAGAGGATCCACTTTTGGTGGAGAGACCAGACTACGTGGCGACGTTTTGTAAGATACCTTTGATATCTCGTATAATATTTTGTAATTCGTCTTATTTAAAAATTTAGTATAAATATATAAAGATAAGTTAAGATTATAGTTTTTTAATGATAAAGTAAATCATTGCAAAATAAATATAATATATTTATGTAATTTTACTAAGATGAATGACTAAAAGTCATGTCAAAAATTAACAATGTCATACCTTTGAAACGGAGAGAGAATAGTAATTTTTTTTTCTGGTAGAGCATGCTGCCTACAAACTTTATTTGAATGAAATAATTTGGAATGTTAAGAGAACTATTTGATAAAACAAATAGCAAACAAATGAAAGGAACATTTCCTTTTTCATAAACAACAGAAGAACTTTTCAAACATCAGGAGAAAGAAATATAAACACTCCATTCATGTAACAGAGGGAATCAAAGTTTGATCAGAAATCTTATAACATGAATATTCCTAGTTATTAGAACTTGGTTAAAAAAGGAGTATATAAGGGAGACAGAGAGAAATACATGATTTTTTCGATTACATATAGACACGCAACAATATATTCACATACACGTAAATGTTACTTATAACTCATAATCAAAGGGATAGAACCCAGTAAGAAAAAAGAAACAAGTTACCACAAACATCGTAATTGGTTATTTTATTGAGTCCGATATTCTCAAAAGGATGGTGGAGATGCCACAACCAGATCGACGACACACCCTCGTAACGAATTGTCATCTCCTTGGTCTCTCACGCAGTCACGCTCATCGCCTGGTGTCCATGGCGCATGGCAGCAGGTTAGGTGCGGACGGGTTGGCGACCACAACGAGGTATAATGGAGAGTGCCAGATTGCCGGGTTCTCCGTCACTCTTTGGAACCGTATATTAGGCGAAGTCAGGGTAGTCTACGATAAAAATATAAGCACATATAGATTTAATTTATTTCATAAATAAATTATGATATTAAACAGATAAACTAACAATCATATTATATGATAAACTAGAGAGTAAAACACGAAAAAAATCAAATGGACGGATCATGGTAAACACGTACCAGAGTTCTGATTCTGTTGTGGATTAGGTTGATGAAGAGCAGCACACATCGCAGTAACAACACATGTGTGGTGCCTAATGTTGTCGTCGACGCGCAACCCTCGAGCATAGAGGAAGAGGAGAAGACCAACGATCTAAGCGTTTTCCAAAAATTTTATTATCGTCTTCTCCTGGTAAAGGACGTTTGTGCTAAGCATTTTCCAGAGACCTGCTCTCTCGATTGCCAGTGCATACCGACAAGCGGGCCGAAGTAGACTACGAGCGACGACACTGTACATAGGAGGCAAATCCTAAATTATTTTCGCATGTGCTACGAGGAGGCAGAGGCTTGGTTTGTACAGAGATAACAATACATGTTATCAGAATATTTGCATCATCCTCATAACATGTCAAAGTAGGTAAATCGCGTGTAACTTATCTAGACTTCATGTCACTTCACGCACCAGATTCTTCCCTTGTGTTTTAAAAAAAACTAGGTTTCCAAAAAAACAAATACTGAATTTTACAGCAAAACAAAACTACGCGTGTGTGTTCCTTTAGTTGTCTCCACCAGAGAAGCCTGTAGTGGCCAGGGAAGCACATGCCTAGGCAAGGTGGTATTAAACATCTTCATGCATGCCTTCTCATCAGGTGTGTTTTTATGTTTTTTCAAAGAATTATTTTTCAAATAGGTTAAGGTTCATCTATTAATTCCAACGGTACAGAGGACTAGTATCAGCTGAAGTTGTAGGTTTAAATGTAACTTTAGCAATCCTTTCACCCAACCACTCAACAAGCATTTTTTTAATTGAATAGAATAATTGATTATTTTGAGAAACAATCTCTGAATTCTTATTTCATTAAAAGCAATAATCTCTTAACAAAAATTGATGATTTATTGAAATTCTGATAAGTGGCCCCATGGTTCAGACCAACTCACGGGTTCGTGATTCTTCTTCTTACTATGTGAAAATCAGTCACATCTCCCTAGGGACACCTGAAATGTTTCAGGGCCTCATTAAGGTTGTGTTTGTTTGAGCTTCTGCTTTTCAGCTTTTCTGAAAAGCTAACTTTCTGAAAAGCTAGCTTACTGGCTGATGATCTTTTACTATTAGCTTTTGTAACAAATTTTTATCTTCTCAGCACACCAAAAGTCAGCAAAAGCTCATTTCAACCATCTTTCCAGCTTTTCATTCATTTTTCTCAGAAACAAGCTTTCCAGATTTTCGAAAGTCAGCTCGGAAAGCTGGTTGTTTGTTTTAGCTTTTCAGCTTTTGAAAAACAGAAGTTGGAAAGGTATGTAGAAAGCTAAAACAAACAAAGCCTAAAATGGAGGATTAAAAAATGAATTTTGAAGGATTCATTTTTCTAAGGATTTTTTTCCTATAGAGCCTTTTAATTCATAGCAAGAGGATAGGAAATTTCTAAAGAATTACATTCCTATGGTCAATTCTATAGGAAAATAAGCAAGAGGTTAGACCTCTTATGAAACTTTAATTTGGTTGAATTTTTCCTATGGTGTAATCAAAGGACTCCTCTTCTGGTTTCCTGTTTTCTTAATTCCCATAGGATTGGAAAACTATACCAATTCAATTCTGCGTTTCAAATTCCTGTGTTTCAAAGGAGGTTGAACCTTTTCTTTCCAACAAAACGGGGCTAAAATAGACGGGAAGAAAAAATGTAGCAAAACAAAATTTAATCAAAGTCCAATGGTGAAACCTAAAGAGTAAAGATTAAAGTGTATGGCCGGTGCCTGAACTTAGGGCCCGTTTGGTAGGGCTCCTGATTCTCTGATTCTAGATTTTGATTCTTCTGAATCAGATTCTGAAGAGAATCAGAATCGATATAATAAAATAATCATTAGAACAATTTTTTAGGTGATTTTCAGGTGATTCTTGGGAAAAATTGGTTTCAGGTGATTCTGGGGAGAAACTGCTTTTTAGGTGATTCTCCCTCCCTATGTAAAACTACTGAATCACTTAAAGTGATTCTTCTCAGAATTAGTTGCAAAATATTCCATTTGACACGGATTCTATTGATTCTGTTGAGAATCAGGGAGGAGAATCCCTACCAAACGGGGCCTTAGTTTGCCCGTGTTATCTACGTCTCTTGTCACGCTCTAAACATCTCTTTAATTAATAATTTATCCCTTCAATGCTTTTTAGGAATTTAATAAAAATCCTAGAAAGAGAAGAATAAAATTTTCTTCACAAATTCCAATATAAAAATATGTAAGATAAAATTATATTAAATACTTTACCTTCTCAAATATTTTCTAGATTTTTCTGGAAATTATTTGAGCTAAGGAAGTATTTTTAATAAATAAAATATCAGTTCACTGCTTATTAAAAAAGGTTTTAAAAGTCTGCTTTTGCTCCTCGCGCCGAAACCCAGCCGAACTGGAACGTCACTGCGCAGCCTAACCAAGCGCTCTCTCTCTCTCTTGTTCGGTCGCTGACAGGTGGGACCTGCATGTCAGGGTCGTCTTCAACCTCCCAACGCCCTCTTTTCTTCCCTAACGTTTTCCCCTTTCAAAATCCCGATGTTCCTTTCCCTCCTCGACTAAATTGATAGATGGGAAATGCCTCTATCCTTTCTCTGTGATTTCTCTTTTGGGAAGTCTTTTGGATTCGTTTGGAAAGAGGATGAAACGTGAGATCGATTCGGACCCCAAAACCCTAGACTTTCCTTTGTTGTTGAAGTTTGATTTGGGCTCGGTCCTGCCCAATTCGCCGCTATAAATAGTTTTCCTGGCTGCCCTCTTTTGATCCCGAACCAAACCCTAGCTTGTAGTGCCATTACCGTGCTTAGATTCGAGCTCTGCCACTGTCTAGGTCTTCGGTCGCATCGCCAGGTGTCGTCGGTGTTCGTTTGAGTCCGTCGATGCTCTCGTGGGGATCGCATGAAGGAGGAGAAGCTCGTCCGCTACTCGGTTTCCACCGAAGAGTGTCGAAGCACCGCCGTCCTCGATGGATGCCAAGAGGGGTAAGATTGGGATAGTAGCGAACATTGGGAAGATGATAGTTTCGACTTGGACCAAAGTGAACACCGACTCGGTTGGATCTCCCACGACAGGACGGTCATAGAAGCCTTAGTCGGAAAATCCAGTTCTTGAATTCATCTCATTGAGATCTTTTAGCATCAAGTCCCCTACCTATCACGTCACTGTCAACGTGCAATACCCACCTAAGGTATTTGTAAAGTATAAGGATCATTGGAACCAATGTGTACGCAAGATCGTATCTAGAAGATAAGGAACAAGGGTTTATACTGGTTTGGGCCCTCAAGATGAGTAATAAACTACTCCAGTTTATATGTATAATATGGGAATGCCATAAGAATTACAGTAGGGGAGTAAGATGGCTGATCTAATCTGTCGACTAGAACATGTCGAGAACGACCCAACGAGATCTATTCGGTGACTAGGGTTTAGGTCTCCTCCGGATTGTATCTTGATGTGGCTTTGGCTACAACTTGTAACTCGATGCCTTTCCCTGCACAAGGGGGCCTCGTATATATAGTGATCATCAACTTCTTTTCTTTTTCAAGGAGAACTCGAAGAACTTGAACAGGATATGGGCTAAGGAGACCTTATCTTTCTTGACTAAGACTCTAGCACCATCTATCCCGAAAAGATAATTTTTTTCTTTATCCATCATATTTCCTTAATCAAAGGATATCTTTCCATATATCTTTAGGTATATGTATATGATATCCTATCTTACTATAAAGCTACAACCCACTGAATCCTAAAGCTCAACATGCAAAGGCGTCACATCATCATCCACTAACAATTGTTACATCTTAAAAATCATGCAAGCATATTATATTATATAATTCTATTCTATGATTTAATAAATTTTAGAGCTTTAAAATTAAAGCATGTTAAATCATCGTCCCACATAATTCACACAATATTTTAATATATCTCTTCATTTTTTTATATCCTATATACCTGTATACCTATATAAGGTATATAGTTCATCATCACTTAGTTAATGTTATTTCCCATATCATATCATTGTTTTTAGCCCTTAGATGATTAATTTATGGTCCAAATTATTTTTCTTCTTTTCTTCTCCCATTAAGTCACATCCCCTTTCTTTTACATTTGAATCATCATTCTATATACTTTTGAAATTATCATAAACCACGTTAACTTATGTAATTAAGCTAATATCGTCTATCTTACTAAACTCCCACAGCAACGCGTGAGGTTTCAACTAGTTTCAGTACACCACAAACCTAAGTATGTGAGGTATGTCTTATCCTTGATATGATAACTTGGTCTAAGCATGCTGATGTGGCAGCCCGG
The DNA here is from genome assembly GCA_019925245.2 of Oryza australiensis. NCBI lineage: Eukaryota > Viridiplantae > Streptophyta > Magnoliopsida > Poales > Poaceae > Oryza > Oryza australiensis. The sequence continues at coordinate 5,927,464 of JAIFGZ020000436.1, forward strand.
TCATCAAATAAATTAAAAATAGAAGCGGCTCCCACATGTAAGTAAAAAGGATTTAAAGAGGATGGGCCCCACTTGTCAGCCCTACATCTTCTTCACTTCCTCTTCCTTTCTTCTATTTCTCTCTCTCACCGAAATGCAGCACCTGCTCCGTCACTGTGCCCATGGCGCGCGCCCTCTCCACGACTGCTGCCAAAGCTGCGCACCCTTGACCAAGTCAACGTGCCATTTCAGCTGTTTTTTAAGTTAGGAGAGATGTTATACTCGGTTTTGTGGTTAAGGGATGTAATTCAACCATGTGAGAGGTAAATAGACTTAGGGCCTGTTTGGTTCCAAGGGACTAATGGACTAGGGACTAGAAAAAAAGCAGTTTTAGTCCCATAATAGAACTAGAGAACCAAACAGAGGGACTAATGAGGGACTAAAATCTCATTAGTCCCTAGTCCCTCAAAAGGGTGTTAATGAGGGATTAATGGACTAATGGACCACCTCTACCCCTCTTTTATGCATGCGGGTCAAAACGAGGGCAAGAATGAAGGGATATTTTAGTCTTTGCACAGGTGTTTTAATGCTTATTAGTCTATTTTAGTCTATGAAACTAAACAGGATATAAACTAATAAAAAATCCATTTTTTAAGTCCCTACTTCATTAGTCCCCGGGACTAATGGAAGCAAACAGGCCCTTATGTAAGGTTCTCTTAAAAAGGAAGTATGATGTGCATGATGCCAAAGCATGTGAAGTGAACTAAAAGGTTACCTGCTGAGATTCTCACCTATGCCAGTTTGACTGCATTAAAATTCGGTCTTCACTTGGCTACAAAGTGAGTTAGAAAACAGGTGTATAGTGCAAGTATACTGTTCACATTATCTATAACTATCTATAAAGCAAGTAGTGTTTTCACCTAAATTTTGTTTTGCCTGGCTATTTAGTAGAAAACCCCTTGAGTTTTTTCAAAATTAACCCGCAGTCCGTCTGGCTATTTTTAAAAAAACCCAGTTAAAAAAGAAAAAGGGGTTATTTTGCAGAAAACCCCTTGACTTTTTATAAAATTAACCTGCAGTCTTAATGTTGAAAAGAAAAGAGAGGGCTTGGATGAAAAAAGACCTCCTGCGTCCCTCTCTTCTGTCCCCATCCGCGTCGCGCCTGTGCCCTAGCAAAATGCCCGTGCGTTGCAACGGGACAACGACGCAGGAGGGAAACAGACGGAGGACGAAGGTCCAGCGACGCGCGGGAGCTCCGAGCGGCGACGGAGGGAGGGGCGCAGGCCAGACGCGGGGCACGGCACGGATGGGGATGGAAGAGAGAGATGCAAGAGGTCTTTTTTCATCCAAGCCCTCCCTTTCTTTTCAGCATTGGGACTACGAATTAATTTTATAAACACTCAAGGGTTTTCTACAAAATAACCCTTTTTTCTTCTTTAACTGGGTTTTTTTAAATAGCAGGACAGAGTTAATTTCAGAAAAACTCAAGGGCTTTTCTGTAAAATAGCCAGACAAAATATATATATAATTCTCAATATGTGGGCAAGAATTGAAACTTCAATTTTTCTTCATCAATTTTTTTCTAGAATTTTTCATAGCTTATCTAGTGCCCCTGCCGCAACTACGTACACCTTCACAAGTTGCCAGGACCGTTTTGCCACTGCATGGCCCAACGACCTGCTACACCCGCTGTTTCTTCCTCCCCATGTCAACTCTACACTTCCTTCACCTCTCTTTTCCCTTTTCTTAGTCCTCCTAATTGTTTCATTGTTCATTCTGTTCATCCTGTCACTGTGCCCAGGCACTAACTCCGCATCTTCTATCCTACCCCTGTTGTGAACCCATCGGGTAACCCCATTTTGGTATGTACTACCACTTAAACCATTGTTCCATTCTATCGCAATCTGCCCTCATGCTGAGCAAGCCATTGAGATTTTCCTCATACTTATGCACGGTTGCAAGATTCATTTCGTAATCTCCTTGATAAATTTGCTTAGAACGATTAGATGAACTAGAACCCATTGGTTTCCTTTTTGTTTTAATTTGAACCAAATGATTTATTTTTTTCATTTTAATTGATTCCACCTTATTGCGGTACAGAGAAGAATATTCCATGCAGTAGGGCAGGGATGCCAGGGAAGCATGTTGTGATCAAGTTAATACAACTGTCTTATGATTCTACAGTTTGCACTTGGTTAGCTCTCTCTTTCTCTCTCTCTCTCTCCCTCTCGACTAGGTTGTTCAGTGCCTAGGATTAATAGGGACACCCTATTACTGGCTACATTATTGAAAGTTTGCTTTTTTTTTTTTAAGTTTATGGTTCCTAGATGCCCTTTTTATCAAATGCTATGACAATTCCATGCTTGCTCTTTGTGAACTTACAAGAGATTCATGCCCGCTTTGATGGTTTCAAGTTTTAAGAACAAAAACAATTCAGATGCATGACTTTTATCTATTTTCATACTCTTCATGTATATTTATCCATTTACTTTCAGGAAACACTAACTGCTGATCAGGTGGTTCAGGTTGTTCCTACCTCTTCTCTGAAAGAGGTCCTCATATTTGCAACAGGAGAATTCGTGTTGCAGGACACCTATCATTTTCTTCAGCAAGGTACAGTCAACAAAAGCACAATTGCAGGAGAATTCCTGTTGCTCAAGCTGGGCTCTTAGCTCGGCAGCTTTGGCATCCACGCTGTCATAGAAGCAATGTGAGAGAGGATCGTGTTGACAGTGGTGTGGATTGTCTCTTGATTGGGAGACTTGGCCTGTGCCCTGGCACATTCCTCCATTCTTGGATCAGCTCTTGTTTTTTCAACATGGAGGAGTACAGGCTTTGAAGCTTTTTGTTGTCGGAGGACAGGTCAACGTCCGCTTGGACAGGAACATCAGAGCTGCACGAGTCGAGGCCTGGGTGCCACCATTGTTGAGAGCAGCGTGCCGCGTGTCCCTCTCGCGCCTGATGCAACAACGACCAGGCTGCTGCATTGCACACACGATGATTATGTTCGACGGGCAAATCTAACAAACATCCAAGGGATGAAAGTCAAGTCTAACCTCACTAAAAAAACAATGACACTTCCTTTAAGACTAGTAATGTATGCATGTTAGTAATTTGCAAAGGAAAAAAGTCAAGTTGTAGTAACTTGCACATAAGTTTGCAAGGCGTGATTCCTTTAAAATTATCTGTGTTGATGTAGGTCACTGACATGCAAATTAGTTACTAGTAAGGATTAAACGCAATCAGCGATCCAGTGTATCACAAATAATTGAGCTTCTGTGCACCAACATGCTCCTCTCTGTCTCTGCGCAGGTCGGCTTGGGGCATTCGTTGCTCCTGCTACACCCGCCACCGCCGCACCCTGATCACCACCGCCGCGACGGAAGAGCTGGACCACAAGATCGATCATCACAAAATCAAGAAAACGTATAAAAAAATTGGACATCATTAAGCCCGCGGAGACTATAACCTTGTGGCTCGCGCACATAAGCTATGATCATACTTTCATGAAGGTCATGGCCAACATGCGCCGCGAGCTCCCTAAGCTAGCCTGGCGCGGACGCCCCGTCCACCCAAACGTCTCCCCTGACATTGAGGAGCGCCTCGCCGACGCCGTGCACCATGTCGTCTGCGATATAGACGAATTGGTGTAGTGACCACCCATCGTGGATGAAGGGCATCTAGAAGCGAGCCTCAAGGTTGGCATTCACGACGCTGAGCACCGAAACCCAAACCTGACGGTGATGGTCCGCGTGGGGAGGGCATGGTGGAGTTTGGTTGCCCCCACCTCTCGCCTGCAGCAACGGGTCGACGCCAACGACATGCGCTCCTCCACCGACGAGCGAACGAGATGCCGAGCCTCCATGCCAACGTGTGCCTTGGTCGCTCGCCGAAGCAGGGCCGCAGCGCTCGCTCCAACGCCCTCGAGCCGTGCCATGGCTTCCATGGTTCGGCCCCGAAGCAGGAGTGGAGCCTGCGCCTCGGCCACATCTCCCGCACCCGCGCCCAGGGGACATGGCGTGGTCAGCAAAGTGGCTGCCCTGGTTTCCGCCATGCCGTGATGAACCGGGAGTGGCATCCCCGTCGTAGCGCTCACGCCCGCGAGATGCAACGTGATAGGCGAAGGTAGGGATCGCTTGGCCATTGCCGCTGTGGTGGTGCCGCGGCGAACCAGGAGCACCATCCCCGCTGCGACTCCCTCGCCTAGAGGCCACGGCATGGTAGGCGAGGAGGCTGACCTGGCTTCCGTCGTGCCACAGCAAACCGGGAGGGGCGTACCCGCCGCGGCGTCCGGGCCCACGACCTACGGCATTCTCGAAGAAGTTGGGGCCCACGTGGACGCTGTGGCGGTGGTGCCGCGGCGAAGCAGGAGCACCGTACCCTCCGCCGCGACGCCCTCACCTGTGGCCCGTGGCGACGATGACGATGGGGCCCTCCTAGTCGCGCCCACGACGTTTGTGTCTTCCCGCCACAGATGGAGGGGAGGCGAGAAGGAATGGCGGCGAGGTGGACGAATTCTAGTTAGTTTTCCGGTGGGTGGGCCCAGAAAACAGACCGAAGCCGTGGATAAGGCTGGAGCTACAGGCTGCAAGCGCGAGCCATGGCAGTCGAGAGAGGGAGGAAGGCGACCATTGCCTTGTTTAAACAGGAAAATAATATCTCCAAAACGCGAGTGTTGCCTTGTTAAACAAGAAAATAATATCTCCAAAACATTTAGTCTTTGACAAGATTTAATATGTTTTTGTTGTCGAGGTGGTTAGTTGCCTCCTCTTTGCCCCTGCGTGTCGTGGGTTCTACATCGCCTTTGAATATGTTTTTTCTCCCTTTGTGCTTCAAAATTGTATAATCAATCAAAAAAATGTCTAATAAAGCATGTGTTTAACCATATGAATTGGCGGGTTTATTTTCTAAATTGCATTCATCACTAATCTCATTTATAACTTAACATCACTACCGCTCTTTTGTTAAAATGTTGTAAATTCGTCAAGTTGTTGATTTTTTATTTTTTATGAAAAAAACTCACTTTACATCTCTCAAAATATGCCGATTTTGTCTCGGGCCAAAAATAATAAAAAATTTGACATATTTGAGAGACGTAAAGTGGGTTTGTCATAAAAAATCAACCACTTCACAAATTTATAGCATTTTAACAAAGAGCGGTAGTGATGCGAACTCAAAAATTTTACTGATAAATGAGATTAGTAATGAATACAATTTAGCAAATAAACCATCCAATTCATACAGTTAAACACATGCTTTATCAGACATTTTTTTGATTGATTATACAGTTTTGAAGCACAAAGGGAGAAAAAAACAGATTCTAAGGTGACGTCGAGTTGAACCCGCGACACGCAGGGGCAAAGAGGAGGCAACTAAACACTTCGGCAACAAAAAACATATTAAATCTTGTCAGAGACTAAATGTTTTGGAGATATTATTTTCTTGTTTAAACAAGGCAACAGTCGCCTTCCTTCCCTCTCTCGGGCCTCTCGGCTGCCATGGTGCGCGCCTGCATCCTGCTGCTCAACCCTCATTCACTGCTCCAGTCTATTTTGTGGGCCCACCCACTAAAAGACTACCAGAATTTACGGGCCCACCTCACCGCCGTTACGTCTCGCCTCCCCTTCGTCTACGGCGGGAAGACACGGCTGTTGTGGGTGAGCAGCCAAGAGGGCCTCATCATCATCGTTGCCACGGGCCACGGGCGAGGGCGTCGCGGCGGAGGGTACGATGCTCCTGCTTCACCGCGGTGTCCATGCAGGCCCCAACTTCTTTGAGAACGCCATGGGTCGCGAGCACCACGGCGGGTACGCCTCTCTCGGTTCGCCATGGCACGACGGAGGCCAGGGCAGCCACTTTGCCGACCACGCCATGTCCCCTGGGCGCGGGTGTGGGAGATGGGGTCGAGGCGCGGGCTCCGCTTCTGCTTCGGGGTCGAACCATGAAGGCCATGGCACGACTCGAGGGCGTTGGAGCGAGCATTGCGGCCCTGCTTCGGCGAGCGATCAAAGGCGCGCGTTGGCGTGGAGGCTCGGACTCTCATCCACTCGTCGGTGGAGGAGCGTGCGGCATTAGCGTAGACCCGGAGCTCCAGGCGAGAGGCGGGGGCAGCCAAACTCCGCCACACCCTTCCCGCACAGACCGTCACCGTCAGGTTTGGGTTTCGGTGCTCAGCACCGTGAACGCCAACCTTGAGGCTCGCTTCTGGATGCCCTTCGTCCACGACGGGCGGTCGCTACACCAATTCATCTACATCGTAGGCGACATGGTGCATGGCGTCGCCGAGGGGCTCCTCAATGGCAGGGGAGACGTTTGGGTGAATAGGGCGGCCACGCCAGGCTGGCTCAGGGAGCTCGCGGCGCATGTTGGCCATGACCTCCCTGGAAGTATGATCATAGCTTACGTGCGCGAGCCACAGGGTGCGGCCGTGGGAGCGGGGCCACAACGTGGAGGGCACCAGCTCTCCATGTTCCCGATACACCTTAGACGCTGTGTCATTCGCCAGGTTATAGTCTCCGCGGGCTTAACGATGCTCGTCCAATTTTCTTTATACGTTTCTTGATTTTGTGATGATCGATCTTGTGGTCCAGCTCTTTCGTCGCCACGGTGGTGATCAGGGTGCGGTGGTGGTGGGTGTAGCAGGAGCAGCGAATGCCCCACGCCGACCTGCGCGGAGACAAAGAGGAGCCGGTGCTGTCGGCGGCGGCCGCCATCAACATGTTCCTGCCCAAGCTGACGCTGATCTGTCCCCCGACAACAAAAAGCTTCAAAGCCTATACTCCAGGGGATGTTGAAAGGTCTTCGGGGAATTGAGGAATGTGCCAGGGCATTGACCGAGTCTCCCAATCGAGAGACAATCCGCACCACCGTCAACGTGATCCTTTCCCACATTGCTTCCTATGACAGCATGGATGCCGAAGCCGCCGAGCTGAGAGCCCAGCTTGAGCAAGGTGGAGAGCACCTAGTCCCGCGACCCCTCGAGCTCGACAGGCATCCCCGCGATGATCTTCCCCCGTCTGTGACGAGGCGTATGGCATGTGGTCAGTGAGGCACGATGCTTCACTTTTGTGTTTATGACTCGTGAGCATTACACCGTCTACTGCTTCTTCATACGTACTTGGTTTACACTCTTCTTGACTGCTATTTTATCTGTCATATCTTGCGGTTTTATCTCATCAGAATATTTTCTGATATACTGCGGCCACATTTTATGTTGACATCTCATCAGTTTTTTTTTGGCTAAAAGACAACCCTGAAAGTACTCCAGTTGTTTAGCATTTGTCTGTTTCTGTTTTACTTCAACTAGCAATAGGTGCAACAAATAAATGGTATAGCAAATAGCCTGTAATGCTTGGCCTTACATTTTACATAAATACTTGGACATACATTCATTGATGCATTTAGATTTAATGGAAACTACATGACAAACTAAACCTATTAAGTATTAGTTAATAACTTTTTAAAACCTTACCTAGAGTCCTGGACACACACTAAACAACTCACGCAGGCAATAAAATGAGAGATTCTTTTTTCCCTTCAGAAATCAACACCCGGTATAATGCTTTGATTTAAAGGACTGTTCAACAGATTCTTCTTGTATTCTTAATTATCTTAAATAGTCCGTGCTTCATGAACATATTAGGGTACGTGGTACGATAATCAACAATAGTACCTATCAGATGTTGGCATACATTGTAAAAAGGAAAGATACGTGTTCAAGCCATTGTCCACCAAAAACATGAGGGAAAGGCTAGCCAAGAGCATGGTGGGCATATACTCTGACAGTTATTGGCATGAATCTAGTTAAATACATCAAGGGTTCCAACTCCAAGTCCACTCAGCACAACTGCCAAAGGTAATAAGCCTGGTAACACATGCAAACATCCATTTTCAATCAGAACAGTTGAAAAGAAGCAGGAATGATTAATTCCAAACATATAATCAAATGTGAGCTTTCTAGTAAAGCTGAATGGTCCTTCCACTAAGCATTGTGGATATCATCTATCTACATATTGTGCTCCCTGTGCTAGAGCCAGGGGTTTCTGATGTCAGTACTGGCAGGGAACTTAGCATTCCTAATAAAAGGAATATCCTTGCGTTGCATTTCCTATTGGCGGAATGCTTTCATATAACCTTCTACCAATAGTCTTGTAGTGATGCCTAGCATGGTATTTTTTTGTTAGGATGTCATTCTGTCAAAGGGCATGCACCATCATATCATACAATTATAATGTAGCAATAGAACCAATAAACATGGAACTTTTGACAGCTGAATTCATATGAAATAATCTGAACTAAAAAAATCCCCATATAGAAGTGAGACATAATTGCATATCATCAATAGCCACTACGGGAAAGCCAACGTTTGCCGAGTGCTTAAATCTTTGCCGAGAGCTTTATGTCGGGCACTCGGCGAATTATAAATTTGCCGAGAGGGCTCTCGGCAAAAAAACTCAAGGTAAAAATAAACCTTTGCCGAGTGTTTGCCCTCGGCGAACAAAAACACTCGGTACACGGTGTTTTTTGCCGAGTGCCAAAGTGGGACACTCGGCAAAACACTAACCGCCGTCAACTTATACCGTTTGGTACCATCTTTGCCGAGTGCCGGGCTAGGCTCTCGGCAAAAAACCAACTTTGCTGAGGGCCAGGGCGAGGCACTCGGCAAAAAACCACCTTTGCCGAGTGTCTTTACCTGGCTCTCGGCAAACGTGTCAAAATTTTTCCTCATCCATCCTCCAAACTTTTTCTATTATGTAAATACAACATGTAATCCCTAATTATCAAATTTGGTAATTTTTCAAATGGTTTTGCTATATTTCTTTGATTTATTGTATTTTCGTGAATTTTTTTGCAAGTCTCAAATTAGAACTACAAGTGGTTAAAAAAATAAAAAAAAGTTATTGCAAAAATTATATTCATGTTATTTAGACCCTTTTGAGTCAATATGTGGTAAATGAAGGGAAATTGAGATGTTTTTCTTCATGCAACATGGTTAGGAACGTGTTGACCGAATGATTTCAAAATTATAAAAATAGCAAACGAAGTCAGAAATTCATAAAATCTGTTAGGATGTCATGATATCATACATCGAGGCTGGGGTAAAAAATTGAGGAGGTTTCGAATATTTTATCATGTACGACGCTCACAAAAGAAGATTCTGGAGTAGATTATAAGTGTTGAGAAGGATCGGTTAGATTTGGAGAGAAAGTGACGGCTGAATTGTCGTTTGATTTTAAATCTTTTTTCCTACGAAATAAATAGCATATATGGGTTTATGCAAAAATTTTGTAAATTTTTGAGTCCGTTTGATAATTTCTAAATTATTAGAAGCAAAAAACTAATAAAATTGTTTGCCGAGTGCAGCTCTCGCACAAATTTGCACACGGCAAAATAATTCAAAAATATCGTCATTGCATGCTTTGCCGAGGGCTAACCCTAGGCACTCGGCGAAATACGCGTTTGCCGAGTGCTAACCCTAGGCACTCGGCGAACGACGTGTTTGCCGAGAGCCGTGATCTAGCTCTCGGCAAAGATCTTTTTGCCGAGTGCCCCGATCGGTGGCACTCGGCAAAGGTAGGCACTCGGCAAATATCACTTATATGGCCTTCGTTCTCGGGGCCATTCACTTCGTGAGTTAGCGAAAATACACGCCGCCGCCGCATCCGCCGCTCGCCGCCCCCGCCGCCGCCTCCCGGCCGAGCCCCTGCCGCCGCCCCCGGCCGCCCCTCCTGGCCGCCGCCTCCCGGCCGCCGCCTCCGCCGCCGCCTCCCGGCCGCCGCCTCCGGCCGAGCCCTGGCCGCCGCCTCCGGCCGCCGCCTCCCGGCCGCCGCGCTCCGGCCGCCGCCTCCCGGCCGCCGCCTCCGGCCGCGCCCCCGGCCGCCGCCTCCCCGGCCGCGCCCCCCGCCCGCCTCCCGGCCGGCGCCTCCGCCGACGCCTCCTCGGCCCCGCCCCGCCGACGCCTCCGCCCGCCTCTCTTCGGTATTTTTTTTCAAATTTTACATACAAGAATGTTTGTTGAGATTTTGTTAATAGATTTGAAATTATTTGCATTAGAAATCGATTAATACCATGTGGAACATTAGAAACAAATTGATGGCAAAAAGAAACAAATTTAGGTATTTATTACAATCAAATCAATGGTAAAAGGAATGATATGTATTGTATGCACGTATATATTTATGCATTAGTGTATATATACCCGTATGAATGGAGTCGCATCGCGCAGCCATGCCGTCGCTTGTGTGCCGCCATCGAGCCGTGCTTCCCTATTTTGCGGGTGCCATTGTCTTTACCGTAGTTTGTCCGTGTATAACATAACCTTAGGCGTCTCCCGTTCGAAAGAGATACGGATGAAGATATGCGTCTTTTTATATATCTTTAACCGTATCTTTTGGAATTGTCCATGTTTTTGGACAGTAGGAGAATGTGTAGATGAGTTTAATTTCCGTGGTCTAGTATTCGGTCCGACTCGAATTTCGGTAGTATCTTCCGGTTGTTCTTCGGATACACAATCTCCTTCGGGACGTGTATTTGGAGAACGCGGGGAGTGTCGTCGAAATTTGTCTCTGAGCGGAGTACTAGATCATGGAAAGTAAACTCATCTACACATGCTCGGGTGGGATTAGGACCTATCTTTACCTATTAGACATTACAGGCACTCGGTAGATGGAAATAATATTTATATGATTCTTCGATATGATAGAGGATGGATGACCGTGAGTGGATGTATACGGGCCGCTCAAGTCATGGTTCGTTGACCGATGAATGGATCGAAAAGACCGATGCTTTCTTGGAACTTGCATTTGCCAAGGTTAAAGGAGCACGAACCACATGGTGTCCCTGTAGCAAATGTGGTAACATGAAGCGACAAACAAAAGAGATCATGGGCAAACACCTTTGCAAGAATGGTTTTACAGCTGATTATACCCGGTGGACGTTCCATGGTGAAGCCTACCGTGGGAGAGACGAGGTCGTCCGACAACGCATCGAGGAGTTTGATTCTGATGCCGGGGTAGGAGACATGTTAAATGACTATGAAGAAGCACATTTCGATGAAGGATGTAGGGAGGAGGAGCCGAGCCTACCGCAAAGGCGTATTACGACATGTTGTATGCGGCATAGCAACCCCTTCATGGGCATACAAAAGTTTCTCAACTGGATGCCATTGCACGGCTAATGGCGGTAAAGTCCCGTTAGTGGAGTAGAGAGGCCTTTGATGTTATGTTGAGGTTGTTGGGAGCACGCTTCCGAATGGTCACCTTCGCCAAAGAGCATGTATGAGGCACAAAAACTCCTTCGTGCACTTAAGATGCCATATGAGCAGATACATGCTTGTCCGAACGGATGTATCCTATTTAGGAAAGAGCATGCGGAAGCAAAATACGTGCAAAGTGTGGATCCTCTAGGTTCGTAGAGGTAGACTCGGTGATGGGCATAAGAGGCAGCTCGCTATCCCCATGAAGATCTTACGGTACCTTCGTTCGTACCGAGGATCCAACGGCTTTACATGACCGAGGAATCCGCGAAACAGATGACATGGCACAAGCTCGGACGTCGATACAATCCCGAGAAGCTTGTACATCCATCCGATGGTGAAGCTTGGAGAAGGTTTGATGTGATTCATTCGGGAAAGCTCTAGAGGCTCGTAATGTACGGGTTGCGTTGGCAACGGATGGGTTCAACCCTTATGGAATGGCGGCTGCCCCATACACATGTTGGCCCATGTTCGTTATTCCCTCAATCTCCCCCAGGCGTCATCTTCCAACGATCAAATATATTCTTGTCGTTGATAATTCTGGACATCAGGGAAGAATATGAGTGTGTACATGGAGCCTTTGATTGATGATTTGGTCCGTACTTGGGAGGAAGGGGTATGGACATATGACCGAGCTACAAAGACAAACTTTAAAATGCATATTTGGTACCATAACTCCCTGCATGACTTGCCGGCATATGGGCTATTCTGCGGATGGTGTGTTCACGGGAAGTTTCCATGTCGGTATGCAAGGCCGCTCCGAAGTTCATCTGGTTGGTCAAGGGTGGTAAATATTCTTCATTTGACAAACATCGACAATTCCTCCCTCCCGACCATCCATTCGGGCGGGACATCAAGAACTTTACAAAAGATGTAATAATTACAGAGGCGCACCGCGATGATGACATGGTTCGAGGTTCGTGCTCGTTAGAAGCTCTTAAGATCAATGAAGAAGATGGTTGTTTTTAGGATATGGTGAGCAACATGCCTGGACTCAAAAATCTGCCTTGTGGAGGCTCCCATATTTTCAAGATCTCCTTCTTCCACATAACATTGATGTGATGCACACCGAAAAGAATGTCGCCGAGGCACTTTTTTGTACAATCATGGACATTCTGATAAGACAAAAGACAACGTAAAAGCTCGAGTGGATCAAACTATGTTATGCAATAGACCAAAGCTAGACATGGCCCCTCCCGGAGGCGGCAAGTCATGGAGAAAGCCTAAGGCCGATTTTGTTCTAACGAGGGCCCAAAGGAGGGAAGTACTCGAATGGTTCCAAACGTTGATGTTCCCCGATGGGTATGCAGCCAATTTGAAGAGGGAGTAAACTTATCTACCATGCGAATCAACGGGCTAAAGAGTCATGACTACCACATATGGATTGAGCGGCTTCTCCCGGTGATGGTTCGTGGTTATGTCCCCGAGCATGTCCGGCTAGTCCTTGCGAGTTGAGCAATTTGTTCCGTCATTGTGTGCTAAGGAGTTATCTCCGATCGTGATTGACGAAATGGAAAGAATGGCACTGTTTTGCTATGTAAGTTAGAGAAGATCTTTCCTCCCGCTTCTTCAATCCGATGCAGCATTTGATTATGCATCTCCCACACGAGTGCCGAATGGGGGACTGTGCGGTCGTTGGTGCTATGTAATTGAGAGATGTTTGAAGGTTATTAGAACGAAATGTAAAAATAAATGCAAGATTGAAGCTTCCATTGCAGAGGCATACATTCGGAGGAGGTTTCAAATTTCACATCAAAATACTATGCTAACAACCTTCCTAGCGTGCATAATCCACCTCCTCGATACAATGCGGCGAAGATGAATTGAACCTCGGTCTTTTCCGAGGCCAACTTGGGCGCTAGTGAAGCGACCAACAAGAGATTGAATCATCATGAGTGGCGCAACATCATGCTATACGTGTTGACCAACCTCGATGAAGTGGAGCCGTATATGCGGTAAGTTCTCAAGTAATTTGTTACCAATTAGTCACTACTATCATCGTTCAACCCTTTTGTTCTCGTTCGTACAGGGAATTTCAACATCAATTTTGGCGTCAACCAAGGAAACCTACCCCGCAAGAAGTCGAAAACCTTCTAAGGCAGGGTGCGGGAAATGGAATGCCCGATTTTATTTGTTGGTTCAAAAATAAGGTACTATCGAAATTTCGTCTAATGCTTAATTTTTTGCTTATCTTTGGCGAAGTTTGACTCTAAAACTGCTTTAACTTGCGGGGCAAAAACGATGCGTCTATGAGTGCCGAGTTACGACAAGTTTCGGTGGCTGTTCATATAGGGTTAAGTCATTTTCCGGCTATGATGTGAATGGATATCGCTTTCACACAACAAGCCATGAAGCAGTCGACCCAATCGAAGAACCACAAATAATCGGAGTTTTTACTCCGGGCTCGATGGGGTTGATTACTATGGAAGAATAGAAAAAATATATGAACTCGAATTCCATGGTTGTAGACCTCTTAATCCTGTCATATTCAAATGTCATTGGTTTGATCCTGCTCAAGTGAGACAGACTCCTAATCTTGGCCTAGTCGAAATTCGAGTCAACAACTCCTAGCAGAGAGACGATGTATATATCGTTGCTCAACAGGCGACACAAGTTTATTATCTGTCATATCCGTGCCAAACGGATGACCGTCTTCAGGGTTGGGATGTTGTGTACAAGGTAGCGCCACACGATAAACTACCTGTACCAAACAATGAAGACTACAACATGGACCCAAACACATATGATGGCGAGTTCTTTCAAGAAGATAGGCTACAAGGAAGTTTTGAGATAGACTTAACCGAAGCGATGGGGTTGGATGTAAACAATGAAATGGTTGTTGATGAGGACGCTGGAGAAGAGGTTCGTAATGTGAAGGACTTAGAATTGCTTCAACGGTTACATTTAGGAAATGAGAGGGACGACAACATTCCTCCTGCCGAGAAGGAACCTAATGATTATATCGACCATGATGATAGTGATGATGACAATTATGATGCAGCTAATCCTGACCATGATGATTATTTCTAATACATGTATGCACTGCGTTAGCTATGTTCTCTTTATCTATTTATTTTGCATCTCTCTCTTTGTATTTTTTATATGTGTGCTAATTGGTTTTCTTTTTCTACGTGCAGGTGATTCAACAAAGATGGTGGGTGGTTTGAGGAAGTGCGCGTCGGTGTTCAGAAGAGCCAAAGATGCCATTCAAGGGGCCGATTGCGTGAGGGGTCGGTAGGAGTCGCGGGGGTCGCCGCAAGGTGTGTGGCAAGGGTCGAGGGAGGATACCCTCCCCGTACCGTCCTCTAGTGAGGAGGAGCAGGAGGAGCGGGTGGAGCGGGCGGAGCGGAGGAGGAGGCCGAGGGGTCTAGTAGCTCTAGTGACGAGGAGGAGGAGCAGGAGGTTGGGGGTCCGGCTCGGTGGGGGTGCGGTTCGCTCCCGCGGGGGTCCGCCTCGACCGTTTGGTTGCGAGGTCCTCGACCCTCCCACGGCGACCGATACCTTTCGAGAGACGCCCGCTAATTCAGCCTCAAGGGACTCGGTAAGTAACCTTGGATGTTGTCAATACTTTTTCATTTGATTTGTTAAAAATTACAATTAAAACTAATAATTTATTGCATTTTCACTTGTCGGGTGTTGGACTGTGATCGAGAAGGTGATCACAAACGCCAAGTCAACGGCATCCTGGGTCTTCGTGCGAGTACACTTTCCTGGCCTTGTTCGAGCGGAAGGTCGGAGCCCGCCTACACGTTTGACCACTACGTCGCCGTCCCCGATTTCCCGATCGAGATGGAAGGATCTTCAACAACGGGCGGAGCGGGTGAAGGCCGAGTTGTGGGTAAGTCTTTTGTCAAAACACGTCCCTCAATACATCACATTCATTGCACATTATTGAAACAATGGCTTAATACATAATGTGTTTATGCGGGATTTTTTAGATGCCGGACGGATACGAGGCAAAAGCGGCGCGGTGGCGACAAATCTGTCGCAAACTCGTGATCGACATGCATTACGAGGCGCGCATCCAAGCCATCATTGCATACAACGCTGCATAAAACAACTGAAGGTCACCAAGTCCGAAGCAAGAACCATGACTCGATAAAGGAACAATACATGCCGGTAAATATAACATCGGACTTTGGAACGATTAAATACATTTGATTTGATCCCGATTTCTTTTATACTTGATGACGTGTAGGTGCCTGTTTGGTGGTGCGGCCACTTCTCGATTGCTTGGGAGCGCATGGTGGATAGGTGGTGCGCGCCGAGTGGCAGCGACGCACGCCGCTTGCCGAGAGCGGCGTTTGATGATGCAGTGCACCACACCACCAAGGCAGCCTTAGCCTCAACCAAGTATGCGGCTAGATGGGTACGTGAAGTCTATTTTTCATTTCAACGACCAATGCTCAATATTTCTTAACCCTACTATTGTTTTGTTCGCAGTCGGCGTCGCATGATGGGCAACCTATCTCCCAGTTCAAGGCATGGGCTTTGGCCCACAAGGGCAAGGCGACGTCCGACGTCGACTACAACCTGAAGGACGGGCCCTCGGCGTACACCAACGCGATGTCCACGGCCGCCTCGGTCGGTACACTACGATGGCAAGGGAGCTCCATGGGAGGATTTCGATCCTACTACCCATGATATTGATGGAGAAGTCGTCATGCGGGTGGGAGGAGGCAAGAGGCATGGGCGGTACTTGGATTGGCGACAACCTTCTCGACACGCGAGTACACCCACTCGTCCCGGCTTGAGCAAGGAGCACGAGCGAGAGCCCGGCCATACGCACACGGCCGACCGCTTCACGAGACCGAAATGTAGCAACTCCGGGTGAGAAATTTTCGGTTTTGTGCTCAAGTAATTGATATTTACGATTGTTTGCTTCGTTTTGTAACATCGGGATGAAATATTGTAGGACGAGTTGGAAGAGGAGAGAAGGAAACGACGGGTTAGAAAATTTTTTTTTCTCAATTCATTAATATTTCTTGATTGTTTGCTTCACTTTGTAAAATTGAAATGAAATATTGTAGGACGAGTTGGAAGAGGAGAGAAGGAAACGGCGGGAGATTGAGATGAGGATGACCGAGATGTACGGCTACGTGCAATCAATCGGTCAAAACATGGGACTTCTGTCGTACCGCCACCACGGCTGTGGTATTCACTCCTCCACATCCTTTTGTAGGCACTCCGGTGAGTCACTTAACCTCGCATTTAATTTTCTTATTTGTGAATGTTACTATCTTGACAACCTATACTATTCTATTTTCCTTTTGTGCGAGTCTCGTCGGCGGCATCAAATAACCCCCAATAATGACCACGACGGTTGGGCGCCCGGCCATCTCAAGTAAATCTCTTTTGAACAATTGTAATTCGGAGTATCGATCGTGACTTGAATTTCCTTTGCGAATTGTGGACTATGTACTATGAACTACTATGTTTATATTTTGTGGATTGTGATGTGACTACGAATGTGAATTATATGTCTTGTGGATTGTGAATGATGCTTATGCGATGTGGAATGATGCTTATGGGGTCCGGTATGATTGAGATTGTGAATGTTTATGTTTTGTGGATTGTGAATGATGCTTATGGGATGTGGAATGATGCTTATGGGGTTGTGGAATGATTGGGATTGTGAATGTGATGTATATATTAAAAATTTGTGAAATATGCGATTGAACAAATAAAAGAGGGTTAAAATTTTCTTCCGTCTGACTATTTTGCAGAAAATCCCTTGAGTATTTATAAAATTAACCAACAATCCCAATGCTGAAAAAGAGAAGGGCTTGGATGAAAAAAAGACCTCATGCGCCCCTCCCGCCCGTCGTTGCTCGGAGCTCCCGCACTACGCCTACGCTCCTCCCTCCCGTTTCCATCCACGCCACACCAAACTTCACCCGTTACAACGCACAAACACAATTGCTTATATATATATATATGTGTGTGTATGTATGTGTAGAAGGGAAACCGTGATTTTCTCCTGGTCCTAAGTCGATCGCAAGGGACTTCTATGTGCGAAGAGAAAAGCCTCACTGAGGTAGGTTAGATTCATAGTATCATCCAAAATCCCTTATATTTTAGAACAAAGAAAATATATAATAAAATAGCTTATTAAAAATTAAAAGATAATTTAATGATAATACATATATATATATATATTATTAGCAATTTAAAAAGCAAATGCTGAAAAAAATCATGATAAAAACTATAAAATTAAGCTTTAAAATTCCTTATGAATGCTAAACGATGAGGGTGCCAATAATTTATTTCTTTTGTGAGGAACCAAAAGAATTGAAATTGTAATTACATATTACAGCAACCTTTTAGATTCGGTTGTTTTATATCAAGTAATTTGGATTGAATTGCCGATAATCTTTGTGTGCCTAAAATCTCCAAAACTAGGGATGTCAACTAGCAATCAGAGAATAATTGACAGATGGTAATTAGATCTCTCACCAAATTAAGATTTAAGGCCACACTTGCTATGGTTCAAGTTCATACATCGAGTTAGAGCAACTCCAACATAGTACCCAAATCAGACTCTCCAAACACTTCAATAGCCAACTCTTCAACACTGATTTGGTAAGTTAAACTCATTGTTTATTCCAATAGTTTCTTCATTTACAAGAAAAAGGCTAGAATTCATATAGAAATATAATTAAAAAACTAAAATTCGAAATTAAAAAGAAATATTGAAAAGAAGTTTAGAGTCCATATAGAAATATAATTAGAAATAACAAAAATTTGAAATTATAAAAATAAGAATATTAGAAGAAGAACATGTAGTCTATATAGGAATTTAGAAGTAACTAAAAGTTAAAAACAAAAAAATATAGTTTATGATCTATATAGAAATACAGCTTAAAAATAACTAAAATTTAAAATTTAAAAAAAGATTACAATCAGGAGCTATTTTTTATTAGGGATTACAATCCGAAACAGATCGAGAATGTGAGAAATTAAAAAGTTCTTTTAACGATGTGAATTATGAAGAATTGGTTGACGAAATATAAATCAAAGACTGAATCTTCGGCCCTTTCAACCAATCAATAGAAACTTGTAAGATAGCTTTTGCTAAAAATACGTGAGTTTGCTGGTTTGCTAAGCGAGTCGGAACGACGCTGACGATGCAATTAATCATCATGATTAATTGCAAGTGAAGCTAATTAAAGTAATTAATTAATTCTTAATTGATCCTATAGGGATGACGAGTTCACATCCGTATATTGCTTCCGAACAGAGAAAAAGTGAACAGGAGATGGTGAGACCAACGAATGGCAAGTGAAGTAGGCTGACCAAATTTAACTAGTGAGGAAAGAAATTTGGCCATCCGGATGGCTTGGAGAGTGAGATGGAGAGGCTGTTGAAGTGTATTTTTTTTAAAAAATGCTAAATTTTAAGTTGGAGAGTAGGACAAGGAACCCGTTGGAGATGCTGCATGAACATAAAAAAAATCATCATCACACACCAAATTTGTGGGCCCCGCATTTTCCCCGACCATCCCACCGCCACGGCCGCCGCCTTGTCTCCCACTTCCTCCCTCTCGCGGTTGCGACATTACCACGAACACCTCGTGCTCATTCGTCGCTCGCATCGGCATGCGTAGGGATGAAAGCGGGGACGGGAAAATTCTGTACCGACCGTCACCAAATACCGAAATCCCGACCGAATACCGTATCCGCGAGAAAACCAGGAACGAAAAAACGGGAAATGGGAACGGGAATGGTTGGGGTGTTTTCCCGACCGTATTCACGGATCCCGTATTTATCCGAGAAAATTTCTGCGGAAAATTCCCGTTTTTGAGCTCATATGCATAATAAAACATTCACTCTAGTCTATTAAACCTTCACTCATAGAATTTTTGGAATATTGTAAGCTCATTTGCATAATAAAACCTTCATTCATACCGTGAGATTATGTATGATTGCAATTGTTGCATCTAGTTAACTCTTTGAAGTGGTTATATGTGTGTCGATGTTTCCGTTTTTTTTTACCGATTCCCGATCGTAATTGACATGCTCCCGATCGTTCCCAACCGTTCTCGATGTCCAGTATTACCGAATTCGTTTTCCCGTTCGTCTTTTCCATTTTCGTTTCTGTTCCCACTAAAAAAATATGGGAACAAGAATGGTAGAATGATTAAGGTCTTTTCCCGACCGTTCCCAACCGTTTTCATCCCTAGTCATGCGCCTCCCCAAAGGCTCCAACTCACGTCGCCGCGGCATTTCCACGAACGCCTCGCCTACGTTGCATGATCTTTCCTGCCGTGATGGACAGAGGAAGATCCCAAAGCCCAACTACACAAGGAGGCCGAGGCGGCGGCACGGATGGAGCACCGCATCGAGGAGGCGAGCGCACCCCGCGCAAGGAAGACCGAGGCGGCACTGCGGCTGGAGACTGCAAGGCCGGACCCCCACGACACGGCGATCGCTCGTGCCGACGAGCTCGCGGCCAAGCATCCGAAATCCCGCGGTCGTGGTCCACCTCGCCGTGGTCCTCCACTATGGCGCCACCACCCACGCCATCTCTGCCTGCGATGAGCCAGGGTGTTCAACCTCGCGTGCGAACTTACTACATCCGAGCCAAGCGGGCGGGCCACTGCCACCGGGTGCAATACGCTTCAATGACGACGAGGTGGAGCCCGAGATCCACCGCGCCGTAGCCATCCGCTTCCCCACCGACCCCGCGGAGAGCAACGTCGTCGTTGGCGCCGTGCTCGACTTGGTCGCACTATTGGAGAAACCATCATTGGTTAAAGTGACAAAAATCACGGTAGTCCCGGTTTGAGTTGCACCGGGACTAGAGATCATCTCTAGTCCGGTTTAAAAATTCAACGGCTCTCTAGGAACATTCGTCTGGTTCGTGTCATGAACCGGGACTAAAGATCACCTCTAGTCCCGGTTCAAATGTTGTCGGAGAGCGTGTCGGAGCGCCGGGAATCTTTAGTCCCGGTTGGTAACACCAACGGGACTAGAGATTCTACCTCTAGTCCCGGTTGGTGCTACCAATCGGGACTAAAGATGTCTGGCGCTCTGACAGCTTCTGACACCATCGTTAGTCCCGGTTGGTGTTACCAACCGGGACTAAAGATGCTATTTTTTGTCTCGGTTGAGGTTACCAACCGGCACTAAAAGATAATTTTGATCTTTAGTGCCGATTGGTAACACCAACCGGACTAAAGATGACATGCTTTTTATACTCCTTCTTCCTCCTCCGCCCGTGCCTACTACACTTGTCTTCAAAATTTTTCTCTAGCTAGAGGAGAGGTCTTGCCAAAATTTTTTGTGATTTTGTTTTGGTGATAATACACAAATCTTTGCTATCTACAAGGTTAGCAATTTTTTCCTCTTATGATCTATGCTTAGCACTTTGTATTTTACGGTTGTTTTCTATACATTAATCATCTCTAGATTTTTTTTAAACATGAGGAGAGAGAAAATTTGTTTGGACTAATTATTTTACTAAGCACATTATATTGTGTTGAGAAAAAGTTGGGGAAAATAAAGAGGAAGAAAAGTAAGCTTAGCACGTAACAATTATAGGAATTTAGTCCGTACAATTTTATCTCAAAAATATTTATGGAAAATGATGAGAGAGAATCTTTTGGACAAAAAGTTATAAAATGGATGACAAAGGACCTTTTAAAATAGATGCAAAATAATTAATTAATTTTATGCTTATCACTTTAAAAGACCTTTTAAAAATAATTCTATTTTTTAGAACAACACATTACGTATATTGGATTAGTATATAATAATTGTCGATTATATACATATAAGTATTGATGTTATATTTAAATGATTTGAATTTCGTGGAATTTTCTTACGATTTTTGTGCATTCCATGTAGATGGATCGACAATGGATGTACAACGCGGATCGACTCGAGAGAGTTTATTCAAGGCGTCCATTATTTTTGAGTGTGGCCGATGCCAACAAGCATAAGGGTTTCATACGTTGTCCATGTAAAAAGTGCAAAAACGAGAAGGAGTATTGTACATCAAGAATTATTCATGCCCACTTGTTTGATCGGGATTCATGCCTCACTACAATTCTTTGGACATCGCACGGAGAGGTGGGGGTTGCAATGGAAGAAGATGAAGAAGACGACGACAACATTCCGGGTGTGGTCAATACGGTGGGTTTGAAGAGAATACGGTGGGCGAGGCGGGCGGGGATCTTGAAGAAAACGACGGTGCCGATGACCTTGGTCGATGTTGCACGACGTACGGAGAGCTCGAAGGCGTAAAGGAAGTGCAGAAATTGGAGCGTATGTTGGCGGACCACAAAAGGTCCTTGTACCCAGGCTATGAACAGGGGCACAAAAAGTTAGGTACCACGCTGGAATTCTTACAATGGAAGGCCAAAAATGGTGTTAGTGACAAGGCATTTGGCGAGTTACTAAAACTCGTGAAGAACATTCTTCCAGAGGGAAACGAATTGCCGGAATCAACGTATGAGGCTAAGAAGTTAGTCTGTCCTCTAGGACTGGAGGTACAGAAGATACACGCATGTCCTAACGATTGTATCCTCTACCACGGTGAGGAGTACGAGAACCTAGAAGCATGTTCGGTTTGTAAAGCACTTTGATACAAGATCAGACGAGATGATCCAGGCGAAGTTGACGGACGACCCTCGAAGAAAAGGATTCCTGCTAAGGTGATGTGGTATTTTCCTATAATACCACGGCTGAAGCGTCTGTTCAGGAACAAGGAGCATGCAAGAATGATGCGTTGGCACGCGGAAGAACGCCTACAAGACGGCAGCTGAGACATCCCGCCGATGGGTCACAGTGGTGAAACATCGACAGAACATTTGAAGACTTCGACGAGGATGCACGAAACCTAAGGTTCGGCTTAAGCACGGACGGCATGAATCCTTTTGGAGAGATGAGCAGCGGGCATAGCACTTGACCTGTGACGATGTGTATCTACAACCTCCCGCCTTGGCTATGCATGAAGCGAAAGTACATTCAGATGCGGTTATTATTCAAGGCCCGAAGCAACCTGATAACGACATCGATGTGTACACGAGACCGCGATCGAAGATCTAAAACTGCGTGGAATAAAGAAGGTGTTCCCATGTGGGATGAAGATAAACGAGGAATGCAGTTTAAACTACGAGGGTTGCTGTTTGTTACCATCAATGATTGGCCCGCACTTGGCAACCTATCCAGGACAGTCAAACAAGGGGTACAATGCTTGCACCTGTATGGATGAGACCGAGTGTACGTACGAAACATTGTAAGAAGGTAGTGTACATGGGCCATCGTCGCTTTCTTCTTTGCAAGCCACCCCGTCCGGAGAAAAGAAAAACATTTTGATCAAAAGGCGGACCATCGTTCTAAACCAAAGCATCGCAACGGAAAGGTCGTGTTTGCCATGGTGAAAGACTTCAAAGTAGTATTTGGAAAGGGACCCAAGAACCAATCTATAGCAAGTGAAGGTGGTCACGCGGCGATGTGGAAGAAGAAGACAATTTTTTGGGAGTTGCCCTCTTGGGAAGTCTTGGACGTCCGCTACGCAATTGACGTGATGCACCTCACCAAGAACCTTTGCGTAAACTTGCTTGGCTTACTAGGTGTATTCGAAAAATCAAAAGATACACTTGAGGCACTAACGATCTGAAACATATGGCACAACGCGACGGTCTTCACCCGCAACCAAAGGATAAAGGAACCCAATACCTAAGTCCACCCGGCTACACTCGAGCGGAGCGAGAGAAGGAAATAATGTTTGAATGCCTGGAGAGCATCAAGGTATCGTCTGGATACTCCTCGAATATAAAGGGAATAATAAGCACGAAGGATAAGAAGTTCACAAATCTAAAGTCCCATGACGCCACGTGCGATGACACGGTTGCTTCCCGTTATAATTCGAGGTATCCTTCCCGATAATGTTCGGGCAACAATAACAAAGCTATGTGCTTTCCGAACGCAATTTCACAGAAGATCATCGATCCAGACAGACTAGAAGACTTTCAAAATGATGTTGTCCAATGTCTTGTCAGCTTTGAGATGATCTTTCCGCCTTCCTTCTTCAATATCATGACACATCTCCTATGCCACCTTGTCAAAGAGATCCGTATCCTCGGTCCGGTATTCCTACACAACATGTTCCCTTTCGAGAGGTATATGAGCGTTCTAAAGAAGTATGTTCGTAACCGTTCGCGTCCGGAGGCCAGCATCGCCAATGGATATGGAACAGAGGAGGTGATTAAGTTTTGCGTCGACTTTATTGAAGACCTTCGTCCCATTGGGGTGCCTGAATCAAGCCATGAAGGTAGACTACGGGGGAAGGGAACTCTTGGAAGGAAGGCAATAATGAACATAGACAATGATTAGTACAGGAAAGCACATTGGACCGTGCTGCAACAATCTTCATTGGTGGCTCCTTACATCGAGGAGCACTTGGCGATTGTTCGCTCGGAAAACATCGGTAAGACGGATGCCTGGATTACACGCCATCACATCGATGCATTCCCTACTTGGCTGCGACATCGTCTCATGGGCAACGCGAGCATTGACCAACAACTAGCCATCTTGGCGAGGGGACCTTGGTACGTACTATCCATAGAATAGGGCATTATATATAAATACCTGATCTTTTACTCAAACACCATGTTAATTATATATAAACATATGCTAATTATATATGAATATAAAATATATTAACATATGAATATTATATTATATATGAATATAAAATACAATAGAATAGGGCATTATAATAATTAGTCCCGGTTTGTTAAAAAACCGGGACTAGAGGTGAATTTCATTGGGCGGGAAAACATCTTTAGTCCCGGTTTGAGCCACTAACAGGGACTATTGATGTCCACCTACCTCCGCCACGTGGCTGCCCCGCAATCTTTTGTCCCGGTTGGTGGATTCAACAGGGACAAAAGATATGATCTTTACTCCCGGTTGAAGCCACCAACCGGGGCAGACATCTTTACTCCCGGTTGGTGGCTTCAACCGGGACTAATGTTCATATCTGTTGTCCCGGTTGAAGCCACCAACCGGGAGTAAAGTATCTTCTGTACCGGTTGTTGGATTCAACCGGGACAAATAACGTCGTGACTATATATAGCAAGGGTCTCACTGGGGATCCAACACTTAGCCGTTTTCACACTCCGGAACCGCATCGTCTTCGTCTTCGTCGCCGTCGCCGAGCCCCAGGTCGACGTCGCAGCACGCCGTCTCCGCTGTCTTCGTCGCCGGAGGACCTCCGCTCCACCTTCTTCATCGCCGTCGCAGTTAGCGCCGCCCCCCTAAGATTTCCCGACATTATGCGCTAGGGTTTGGCCGCCGTCGACGCCATCGCCATCACGGCCATCGTCGCGGTCGCCGTCGCCGCCGCCCTCCCCACGCCACCCACTCCCTTGCGCCCCTCCCCACGGCCCCGAGCCGGCCAACCCCTAAACCCTAAACGGCCGCGCGCCGTCCTCCACTCCACGCCGCCGCGCCGCCACCCACTACATCCTCGCCGCCGCCGCCACACTCTGTGAATGTTAATATATGAATTTTGAGTATATGTGTATTTTGAATATATGAATTTTGTATGTATGGGTATTTTGAATATATGATTTTTGTATGTAAATGGACTGTTATTAGACGTTGCGAATTTTGAATTTTGAATATGTATTTAAATATGAAATTTGAATGTTTATGGGAATTGTGAATTTTGTATTTTTGAACGAATGAGAACGCTAAAATCAACAAATGGTCGTGAACAAACGAACGGATGGACGAACGAACGAGCGAGTGTTCGTTCGTTCTTTCGTGGACGGACGGACGTTCGCGAACGGACGAACGAACGTGGACGAACGGACGTCTCCTTTCCTCAATTTTTCATTTCCTCTCCACTTCATCTCCTATCCTCCTTATCTCCCTCACAGCATTCTCCTCTCTTTCTCTCCTCTCCTCTAGATGAACATACTCACGGACGTGAATGATATAACCGAATAATTTCTTTTAGAATTCATTGATTAAGTCGTCAACCCACAACAATCAAATGGCGGATCGTAACGAGGAACAGCTTCTCCATGATGAGATCGCACGAGGAACAGAGGTTTACGAGGAGAGGAATGAAGATACAAATCAATACCTCAACGAGGAGGGGAACGTGCAGGGGAACGATGAGGAGAATGAGGGCTCCGCCTCCGCCTCCGCTGGACAGAAGAGGGCACACGGGCAACGCGGTCTCAACAAGCGCATAGAGGGTCGACATGTCATAACGGAGGTAGAATCTGATGGTCGTCCTATTGCCTCAGAGGACGCCACAAGGAAGTTTGTGGCGCACAGCGGATGGGTGGTGAGGGATCACGTACCCGTAAGCTTTGCCAACTGGAGGCGATCAAGGACAGGAGGAGATGAGCAGAGCTATCTCCCAGACTCAGAGAAAGAAATGCTGTGGACTACAATGATGCAAACGTTCACCATCCCAGACTCACAACAAGCAAGGGTCAAGGAATAGACGTTAAAGAAAATGGCAGAGCTCTTCAGGAACTACAAGAAAGAGTTACACAAGAAATATATCCTGAAGGGCCAGACCCCTGACTTTGACAAGTTCCCAAAGCTCAAAGATCATTGGGATGCTTTTGTTGAACACAAGGCGGGGAAGAAGCACAAGCTATCATGGAAAAGAACAAGACCAATGCAGCTAAAAGAAATACCATCACAAGCTTGGGTCGGGCGGCTATAAGAAAGCAATGGAGAAATGGGAGAAAATGGAAGCCGACCTTGAAGCGCGAGGTATCGTTCCGAGCACGACCACGGCCGGAGCGAGCAAAGCACTGGTTTTATGCTCACGGCGGCTCACTTAATCCCGTCGATGGCACGCTTATCTTTGGTGATGAAATTCAAGAAGCCGGACGGAGGTTAGAGGAAGCGTTGCAGCCACTTCCTCGGGCGCATTCGGGCCGACAGAGAGAAGGACGAGCTAACGCTCGCCCTCCAAAACCCGAGCACCGGGGTGAACGCGAGGAAAAGGCGTCGTCCCCGGAAATACGGGTTTCAAGCGCGTCGACACATACAAGAGTCGAATGAGGTCAAAGCGAGATCACGATGCGAGGTTTGAGATGGAAATGAGGCTCTCGCAGATTGATCGATTGTGGACGAAAAGGTGACCATAAGGTTGACAGAGGAGCGGAGCCATTGGGTTAGCCAACAGGGATCCAAGCAACATCCGCTCAACTACAAGCGTGCAGCAGCTGTGCTTCAACCGGAAATGAAGGCGATTTGGCCCCACAAGCTGAACCGGGTCCGCCATGCCCCGTTGATGACATCACGAACGGACCCCATGTGAGTGCACATTCCGCTAAAGAACATAACAATAAAGGTATGTTCGTACTTTTATGTTGTACATATATTTCATTGAATAACTTGTCAATCAATGTTCATTACTAACTAATAAACAATCTTCTCGAACAGGTCGCGTCGGGCATGGCCATTCCAGTAGAACGAGACGGCACCTACCACTCCCGACCCGTTCCACCTGCGTACTCGAAAGTTGAAATTGAACAGGTGGAACGCGGCTATGAAGATCTCGAGCTGGATATTGCCGGAGGAGACGGAGAGCTGACGCTAGGAGAAACAGCTCACGGAATATTTCTCTAGAGGAAGATCTTCATAATATTCCCCGGACGTGGGTCGTCTCCTCCGTCTCCACGTGGGCCGTCTCCTCCGCCTCCTTCACCGCCTCCACCTCCTCCACCTCCTGCGTCGCCTCCACGAGCACCGACTCCTAAACGGTCGTCTCCAACTCCACCGCCTTCCAACCCTCCTCCGTCGCCACAACGAGCACCGACTCCTAAACGGTCATCATCAAAGAGCGCGCCGTCAATATCAAGCGGTCGTCCAAGAAGAAAGATTCAAAGAATTGAGAAGACGCCGCCACCGCACGGAAGCTTTCATACGAGAAGACTCCGGAGGAGCTTGAAGAAGCCGTCCAAGCCGAAGTCGGGGCTCACTTCGGAAAGAAGTCTCTGAGAAGCCTCCCGAAATCCCCCGGGAGACCAAGGACTTCTTCAAGAAGACGTACCAAACGCCACGGCCTAAACCGCAACCTCAACCACGGTCAGGCTACGACGGGACTATTCGGAAGGCTGCGCCAAGGCGAAGAGGACGGGCAAAGATGTACCCGTTCGTGTTCCAAATGTCGAGATCGGACTTAAGACAATTTATGGAATCTGCTGGAATTTCAATGGATCAATTACACGGCCGTGCTCCACAGTGAACGCTCGAAATACAAGTTCAAACTTGGAAAGCCTCTTGTAAAGCCGGATCAAGTGAAAAAGCTACCAACATAGATATACCGCTTCCACAAGTGGTACATGCAAGAATCCAGCAAGGGTGGAGAGATGGTAACGAGCAAATATTCACAGTACTATTTCGTCGATGGAGGTGATGACTTCTATATCCGATTCGAAGACATATTCGACCTGTACCGACTTGATGCCCTCGACGTCTCACTTCTAGCCACGCGGGCTCTATAAGTTTCGTTCGTTATTTCGTTTCTTACCTTCTTATATTTAGCGACTAAAATTCTTTTTAACCGTTGTAGAATGGCGATGCAATACGCAACATGCACGACTGTAGCAAACATGGATTCATGGATCCACGCAAAATCAACGGCGTATTGGTTGATCATTTTCTGATCCAACACTTGGACAACATTTACAAGTCGTTGGTGATAAACCACTATCGGTCATTTATCCTTCGCCCTACAACACTGCGTAAGTATTTTCTTCCTTCCGTACCGATTTCAATCCCGTGTGCATACAAAAATTTTTCATATGTGTCATCTAAACTAATTTGCAGATTCCACTGGGTTCTGTTAGTAATTGACATGGATAACTCGCGGATCCATGTCTTTGACTCAATGGATAAACCAGAGTCCACATACGCAAAGATATTTGAACTGCTAAATAGATAATGCCATCTTACTTGCTAGCTATTGCATATATGCGGTTCTCTGATAATTACTAGCTAACTTTTAACTGCACGTAGGGCATGGGAACGGCTTCGGACTAATGTTCGCGGAAATTGGAAAGATAAGCTCTCCGTGAGGATGAACTTTCCAGTGAGTAACATGCTCCAAAGTTGTTTTGAATTATTACTTTGTTCTAAAATATGATATGTATATTAAATCTGTCGTCGTTTCTTCTTTAGTGTGCAAAACAGTCGCAGGGTACCAACTTATGTGGATACTACGTCTGTGACTACATTCACCGCTTTGTGACCGATGTCACAACTATCGACGATATAGATGTACGTATAACAGCTATTCATACATTACGTATCGATTTCTTATTAACTTCATATATTTATTTTTTGTTTGATCGAATTAATGACAGCTTATGCAAGTAAGAGACAACCTCCTCCACGAGACTTTCATACAAGCCGCTCAGAAAGAATTGATGGGATTTATAAACGAACAGCTCATTGATCCTACGGGGGAGTTCTATTTTAATTTAAGTAACTTAACCATTGGATCCACAAAATAGACAATGTTTTATAACATACGAAATATATGTGGATATTGTACATATGTGTATATGTTTTGGTAATATATTATATGTATATATTTTCTTTCTTAAGTTCATTTATATGTGTGTAACTTATATATTTATAAATATATATTATATAATATATATTTATAAATATATATGTGTAAAATATGTTTATGTGTATAATATGTAGTATGTAGCACTGTTGGAGAAAGAATAAAATTAAAAAAATATAAAAAATTCTTTAGTCCTGGTTGGATCAACAACCCGGAACTAAAGATGGCGGAGCCACGTGGGCGGATGCGCCATCTTTAGTCCCGGTTGAAGTCACCAACCGGGACTAACGATGGCGCAGCCGGCCACGTGGTTCCGCCATCTTTAGTCCCAATTGGTGGTTTCAACCGGGACTAAAGATGCATATCTAGTCCCGGTTATTTAACTAGGACTAGAGATCGTCCATCTCTAGTCCCAGATTCGTAGTCCCGATTTGACAACCGAGACTATTGAGGGTTACGAACCGGGACAGTTGTGGCTTTCTCCAGTAGTGTCGGGAGCGACGGCGTGGCCAAGGCGCTCGCCGAGCGCTACTACTACTCGGCTCGCCGCGTGCGCACGGCGCACCTAACCCTAGCATACATCAACCTGGAGTTCGTGCAGTGCAAGGCCATGCCCCGGGCATTGACAAGTGACCATTTCTTGGTTGCATCCCAATTCCTCGCCAAGTTGAACTGCGTGGCAGATCAGTTCGAGACCTCACTTCTGCTCGCCATGATCCGGGGGATGACGACAACCGCGAGGCTGCAAAGACCATAAGCTGATGCGCTCAGATTTGTCAAGATCAAAAACAGGTCATGGAGGGTATTGGATTTGCCCCAATATTCTTGCCAAGAAGATCCCAGACCGATGCGCTCTTGCGACACATGCACAAAAGAAGCATCCAGAAGGGAGTGCCTGGACGAAGCTGCTGTCTGTTTTGGATCCAAAGTTGATTTCCGATACATCACAGGATGATTATTTCTCGGATGACATAACTATCCGTCAAGATTCAGAGGAGGATTATCATTATGTCTTCCATTCCAAAAGGATTCGGACATCTAGCTTAACTGAACAAAGGCAATTTTCTGAAATACGAGAGAATAAATGCACAGAAAATGGAATTGAAATCCTTGAGAAGATCAAGCTAAAGCTGAAGGTTTGAGCACCGAGGTTTGACAGTCTTCCCTTTTGCATGGCCCTGTTTCAACATTTTCTTTATTAGATTCACTCTCACGCTGACAATCATCTTTATTGGACTAAACTTTTTAATTTGCAGTTTAATGAGGATGGTGTCCGGGACTTGTGCCATTATTTCCTTGAAATCTCTGTTCAGGATTTTCGTGTAGTCTTCTTACCCCTTGCGATATCTTTCATATAGGTATGTTTATATCTAGAGGCTCTTGTTTATTGTTGTTATCCACCTATTCATTCGCTCTTACTATGTACTGATCTATAAGTTAATGTGATCATTTTCTTCGAAAAATGTTAATATGAAATATGGTTTCACTAGTAGGTAACTTTAAATGAAGTGCTAACATGTGAAATTTTTTCAGCTGTCAGACGATACATCAAAAGATGGTGGAGATAAAGAAATGTATCCATGCTTCTGCTTTTTTAAAAAAAATTGTCAAGAAGGGTTACTGTTTCGTTAGAGTAGTTCAGTTGATAATTGACCACTGTCAATCTGTTTTGTTTTATGTACTGTCCAATATTTGAACAAGTATTTGTTTGATTCACATATTGAATTTATGTAACTTCCCCGTTGTTTTTCTGTGGAAGACCTCCCTGTTGTTATAAAGTGATCATATGTGCATATAATGGACTAGTGCATGTAATGTGGCTACTTCAATACTTAGTAATTAAATAGAGACAGATATATGTGGAGATATTGTTTAGCAGGAAGCATGCTATGTCAGTTGGGAATGTGTTTCAGAAACCAAAAAATGGTGAGGTTTTTAAGATTAAAAAAAAGATTTGGAAATTTTGAGCGTGTGAAGAATTGAACGCGAGACCTCAAAATTGAAATCATACACCCCTTATCACTGTACTATCAAGTACATCTCGGGTTATTTGCACATGCAAATGATCCATGCGATGGATAAAAGGGCAACTGATAAGATGGTTATATCAATGTATAAGCTACTTAAGAATACATGTTGTCAGCTTGTAAATTAGCATCACTCTCTTAAATTTTAACAGATATTTAAGAAACTAGAAGAGGTGTGGTAGTGTTAGTTTCCTTTGAGAAAGCTACTGTCTATTTTCATCGTTGAGAACTGTTCTTCCACAAACAAGTGGATCTGGGGCATGACCCTCACTTTCTTGTAAATCCTTTAATTTCCTGATTACTGATGGTACATAATTATGTATCAACATAAAGAAATGTTGTTTTATTGTAGAGATTGGGGTCCAGCATCATAGCCATTTCTTCCGTCTTCATTTCGTAATACACGTTCATGAGAGACCATATATATGTTGTTTACATCATCTCAATATACACAATGAAACTAGAACCAAAAAAATGCTACATCTCATTTCATTATGTTTTTACTGTCTGTGGTCCTCTTGATCTTTCGTGTTTGTGATATTTCATATATTCATAAGAATAGATAGTATCGTTATTTGATTAT
The DNA here is from genome assembly GCA_019925245.2 of Oryza australiensis. Taxonomy (NCBI): domain Eukaryota; kingdom Viridiplantae; phylum Streptophyta; class Magnoliopsida; order Poales; family Poaceae; genus Oryza; species Oryza australiensis. The sequence continues at coordinate 5,958,869 of JAIFGZ020000436.1, forward strand.
CTCTTTTGTTTCTCCAATACATACGAGAGCTCATTTTTTTTCCTTGGTGCAGCGAGGTACATGTTACAGATGAGAACTATGGTAACACAGTAAATGAACAGGAGTAAAATCCACCAACTGAAATAGGGATATGGAAACGAGCTTGATGCAACAACAAGCAATATGGCGGAAGATCTAAAATATGACAGCCTGAAACGAATTTCTCTACCCAGCGTAAGTGATCAAATTTAAACATATATTCTTTTAGAAGCGAAAGGAACTTTGCTGCATGTGCAGAAAATTCTAACCGTAGCACAGTGCTGTCAATATTACAGTTTAGCAGATAACCAATAAATTATCGATGTAATGTGAACATGGCTCCATTTTTCTTTATTTTAGTTCGAAAACAAACTGCCTAAGCTACTGAAATGTTGGCACAATCAATTGAAATATGACGGTTCTCTTAGTCTAATTGCCTAATTCTCTCTTATGTGTGAAATCTCTTAAAAAATCCTATGCACATGCTCTTTATCTACTATCTAATCTAATCCAGGTAACTGTAGGCAACGTTTTGCATTACCTAGACGGCAAGATCATATGACCCTAACGACTTTAGCTAGGTTTGACGTGAAAAGTACATATATTATGTTTTACTTTGAATGCTATTTTATTGTTATCAGTGAGCTTGATTATTGCTTATTGTAATTTGCCTGGTGTTTTTGTCCTTCTTCAATGCAACCCATATTCAATGAAAGTAATTGGATCTTTCTTGTTCTGTGCATTTGTTGTACCAAACATACTATAGTAACTTCAGGACATTACAAATGAAGTGATTTGTAATTTGATAGCAATTTTGAATGATGTTCAATATTGCCGCAAGATATTATTTATTCTTACTGACAATCTTATAACACAAAAATTTGACCAATCTACTGAGGAACTTGCAAGCATTTCCTGTTACTGAAAAGGCATTGATGTTTAAAAAAGAACAATGCTGATGAAACCTGTATTTCTTGAATGTGATAATGCAGGTAGCTGAAATTTGTACCAGGTTATGTATATTGTCGTGTACTTGTTTCTAATTTATTGTAAACATGTATAACTACAGTGGAATTTGAGGCATTTCCACAACGAATTTCTAAGGAGCCTTTGACAGAGCGCATGAGGACCTCTGCATTGCTGAAAAGATCTTCTCTGCATGGGTGAAAAATGAACACTCTAAAATGTTTCTTTTGCTAACTAATGGGAAGACCACTTTCTGCAGAATTGGAAACGGCATGAATATGATATTTTTTTATCTCAAAAATAAACGAATTTAAGATAAAAATATGAAATTAATTAGTAAAAATATGTCTCTATCCAGATTCGATTCGTTTCGATAATGTCATGCATGGTTGCTTTATTTAAGAACATGAGGAGTATGTGTTTATTTCAATGGTTCCAACAATTGACATCATAGTTTGATTGGCTGCTAATGTTTATCTTGTTTTATCTTGTTTACCTTTTTCTAATCCTTTTATTCAGAAAAGTATATGATTATTCTATAGCTAATCATGGATTGATATATTTCCCGTTCGAAAAAAACATCTCTAATCTCGAAATCCATGTGTTTGAACAAAATTATTTTCGTTTCCAATCTGTTTCTTCCGGCCGGCGAGAAACTGAATCTGTAGCACGCATGGGATGAAAACGGATAAAAACAATTGGAATCGGTAGCATCTATTCGAAAAGATGCTCAATCGAGTGGTAATTGACCATATTTATCATTCGAATTCAAACTGCTTAATGTCGATATTAATATGGTACAGAAAAATTTATATATAGAAAAAAATAACGATAAAAAACCGATACCCCTAAAACGGCTCTCGGTCGATCAGGAATTTTGTTGAGCTTTTTCATCCTAAACGAAGGGGCCATTTGCTTATCCGTGTCCTTATCCACATCAGCGTCTCCTCCACCAATCGCCATTTGCCGCGCCTTATCCACCTCACTAAACTCTACCGCTTCCTCGGCTCCACCTCCACCTTCCCTTTCCCTTCTCCCACCCCTCGCCTACCTCACTCTCCCTCCTCCTCCCCACCGTCATGGCGGCGGCGCTCGCATCCCCCAGCTGCTGCTGCTGCCGCCCCTCGCTGCGTCCTGCGGGTCGCAGCGGCCGTCGCCCCATCGCCCGCTGCGCACTCCCCTCCTCCGAGGTGAGCGAGCTTCTCGCGACCCCTTTAATCTGCGCAGGCGGGATGGTCGGTGCCTGCATTGGTGGGAACCGGATGGGTTGGGGGGATTTCTGATGCGCGGCAATGTGGGTCAACCGGTGTGGTGGGAATCGAATAGAATCCTCCTATCTGCGTTGTGTATATTGCGGTAGCTTTGTGTTTACTACCAGGGGTAAAAGTATTCAGATGTTACTGCACAGAAAATTAATACCCTAATGTCCTGAGACCAATGTACTGTGGTTCTTGCATGGAGAATATAACCTTTAGTCCCTTCTTGGAAACACCGAAAAAACGAAAAACACTTGTAATTTCTGGTGCCCCCAAAATACCAGCGAATTAGAATCCCACGTTAAGGCCACTGTTTGGAAAGCGATAATACCAGCGAATCAGATTCTTCGGGTTCAGGTTTGGGCGAGCAACAGAGAGAGCAGCACAACAACGAGATTTGATGCCAGCGGAGCAGAGATGCAAGTCCTCCAAATCCCGCCGCAGCATATCCTCCGTGGCTGTGCTCATCGAGGGCAGGATGATGCAGATTCCAGAGGACCAAATCGAGTCAGGGGATGGCGCCAGAACGATGCAGGTGACAGAGCAGATTGATGCCGGTACTCCAGAGGAGCAGATCGAAGTCATGGGCGGTTGTGGCGACGCGGATTGAGATCACCAAGGCGGTAGTAGCTAGTAGCAATGACGAGGAAGCTCGAGGCTGGCCCGATAGTGGTGGCGGCGGTGCAGATCGAGGCCGGCCATTGGCGGTGCAGCTCGAGGAGATCTGGCCTGAGCGGAGGAACGCCATGGGCCCGTGGCGAAGTCAAAGATCTCGGGGAGGAAGACGTCACTGTACATGCAGAGCTCGGGGAGGAGAACGCCATGGGCCCGACATCTATCAGAATAATAGTGTGGCCTTCGGAGGTCACTTTTCTTTTCCGTCGGAATCAGCCCAATACGAAGAGAAAGTTAGTGGGTTACATCCCATCCAAGCACCTGTTTTGAATCTACGGTGTAAAATTTTTTGGGCCCGTATTTACACCCGGATTGGGCCAAAAACCGGGCTTCCAAGCAGGCCCATTATATTTTAGTTTGTTCATGTGGGGATGCTTATGTGTTGCCATAAGTTTTCAGCTTCCAGTCAGTGTGAGACTGACTGACAAGGTTTGAGACTTTCCTCTATGTAAAGGTCAGCATGTGCGTTTGCTTAGTGTTGCAAGTTGAAAGTTGGTTGAAAACAGTATTATAGACATGATGTGTAGTAAAACTGTCAGATATGATGCAGAGTTGTATAGCTGCAAATTTGGAAAGTGAATTGTTGTGTGTCCAAAAGGATTGAAGTTTCAAACATTGAATTTTCTTAAGTAACTACGATACTTCTCTTTGATAATTGCAGCTAACCTTTTTTCTTTTGCAAAAGGTTAGATTTAGTTGGCAAACTTTCCTATGCTTGTTCTTGGTTGTAGCAAATACGGAACCATCCAGGCATCCACTAAGATGGCAGTAATTCAGTTTCCATAAGCTATTCTTACTGACTGCTGTTGTCCTGCATGTTTCATGTGTAATGTAAGCCTAGGAAGGTAAAAAAAAATTGTAGATGGTACGCAGTTTGTGCTATTATATGAATGAAAACATTTTCTCCTTGTGTAAAAGAGTTGGCTATGTTCCTTTCGTTAAAATAGTTGCGTTTATTTTCTGTTCGGCCCTTGTAAAACGACAATTTCCTTCATTGTCGGTACAAATAAAATTTCATACTGTGATACCTCTAGTCGGATGGTTGGTTCTCTTTTACTTTGTTAATTTATTCTAATTTTTTAATCCAATTCTTGCAGAAAAGGAATCCATTTAGCTGGAAAGAATGTGCAATTTCTGTAGCATTATCAGCTGGATTAATCACTGGCACACCAACGTTAGGATGGTCAGCACATGCTTCTCCTCTTGAACCAGTGATCCCAGATGTTTCAGTTTTGATCTCTGGACCTCCCATTAAAGATCCTGGTGCTTTATTGAGATATGCTTTGCCAATAGATAATAAAGCTGTTCGTGAAGTTCAAAAACCACTAGAGGATATCACTGACAGTCTCAAGATTGCTGGTGTTAGAGCCTTGGATTCAGTTGAAAGAGTAAGTCATCCTTTTGAGCTGCCGATTAGAAATGGTCTAGGTTTTATCTAGAGAACAATTTATTCAATAACTGAAAGCAGCCACCTTTTATTTCAACTCTCTTGAATTTACTTACTCACTTGGGCTACTGGAAATTTATAAATTTTCCTTCAAATTTTAGAATGTAAGACAAGCATCGCGGGCACTGAGTAATGGGAGGAACCTAATTCTTGGCGGTCTTGCTGAGTCTAAAAGAGCAAATGGGGAGGAATTATTAGATAAATTGGCTGTTGGACTTGATGAACTTCAACGGATTGTTGAGGACAGAAACAGGGATGCAGTAGCTCCAAAGCAGAAAGAACTTCTCCAGTATGTTGGAACGTGAGTAAACATAATTCCTCAAAGCAATTATATGTAATTGTTTGTCTTTCCATTGCTAATGTATGGAGTAGTAGATGTTCTGAGCACCTATATTTAGGAGGCTGATAGATACGACAATCCTATTGTCTGACTTGTTTAGAGAAAAGACGAACTAGATGTTTTCCCACCTGCCATTCTGGGGATCAAACCTGGGTGGTGCATTTCAGCCCCACACCTTCACCACTGGGGACATTGACAAATTGTTATCGTTTGCTGAACAAAAGTTCTTGCGAAGTGATTACTCTTTAGTGCTACAGAACTGAATTATGTCGGCCACTAAATAAAATAATTGTGAGAACTCTTACGGAATGGCTCTTCTCATACCTTCACCACTGAGGACATTGACAAAATGTTATGGTTTGCTGAACAAACGTTCTTGCGAAGTGATAACTCTTTAGTGCTGGAGAACTGAATTATGTTAGCCACTAAATAAAATAACTGTGAGCACTCTTATGGAAGGGCTCTTCTCATTTATACCTTGTCATTGACTCTGCAGCTGAGATCTTCCTGGGACATTGCATTTCTGCAGTGTAGAAGAAGATATGGTCGATGGATTCCCCTTTGAAGTGCCAGAAGAATACAGCAGCATGCCTCTCCTCAAAGGAAGGGCTACTGTGGACATGAAGGTTAAGATCAAGGACAATCCTAATTTAGAGGATTGCGTATTTCGGATTGTTCTGGATGGATACAATGCTCCTGTGACTGCTGGGAACTTCTTAGATCTGGTGGAACGGAAGTTCTATGATGGCATGGAAATTCAAAGAGGTAAGTTTACTTCTGTGATCCGTTCCATAGATATAGTCCAACATTGTTTATATCAATCACTATTTTTAATTGCATTTTGATAAAAATGTACTCTAGTAGATAATCTTGATAGTAACTACCAAGCTTGTTTACTGACTAAGCCATGACATTACCCATTTTTCCAATGAACAAGCCTCTCTAGATGTTCTCTGTTATTTAGGATTGAGGAGTCAGAACCTTAATTATCTAGTGAGCGATTGTTAACTATTGTTGGTTCTTTTGCAGCTGATGGTTTTGTTGTTCAAACTGGCGATCCTGAGGGACCAGCTGAGGGATTTATTGATCCCAGCACTGGTAAAGTTCGCACAATACCTCTTGAGTTAATGGTCGATGGTGACAAAGCGCCTGTATATGGTGAAACACTTGAAGTAAGTAGGCCACAGTTCTTTCATTTTTTGTCAGTTTCAGAATCTACTGGAAATTTTAGCAACTGTACATCGATGAGCTTGTTCTTACAGTACACATGATCATGCATTTCAGGAACTTGGCCGCTACAAGGCTCAAACAAAGCTTCCTTTTAATGCATTTGGAACAATGGCAATGGCTAGAGATGTAAGTATCATGATACTGCTTCAGTGTAATGTATCAAGCATCTGCAGATATGGGCATGCTTCAACATTTTCTAACATAAAACGTTTGAATATCATGGCAGGAATTTGATGACAATTCTGCTTCTAGCCAAATCTTTTGGTTGTTAAAAGAGAGTGAGCTAACACCAAGCAATGCCAATATACTAGATGGGCGGTACGCGGTATTTGGATATGTGACCGAGAACGAGGACTACTTGGCAGACCTCAAGGTTGGGGACGTCATTGAATCGATTCAAATTGTCTCAGGCTTAGACAACCTCGCCAACCCAAGCTATAAGATTGTAGGATAAAATGTTTCTTTTTTCCAGGAGTTCCTTGATAGGCAATTATTTTACCATATTGAAATCGGTGTAAAGTGCTATAATCTCTAACCCTCATCTTATGACCTTCTATGTTTTGTGCTTAGAGTTTTGCAATGTGCGGGATTCAATATTACTTGAAAGTAAGATGTTCATCATTTGTCTCACATGTGTTGCTCTCAAATAGTGGTGTTTCCTATGCAAATAAATCGCAGTTGACAATACGCAATCCTATGTCATAATAAGGCCACTCTTATAGTTGCATTTATTTATTTATGTTTATTTTTATAAAGTGAATTTGCCAGGAGTATCTACAATGTTTTGGTTCTACTCCAATGAGACAATACCCACGAGGGTTCAGAAACTTATCCTTTGGTTTATCTTGGTGAAAACCAAAATGGTCTAAATATGAACTTGGAACACCTAGAAAAGCTTTAGAAGCTTTTTTTTAGTGATTGTTGTGTGCATGTGTGGCTATGTTCTGGCTAAAACCATGCTTGCAAAAAGGCCCGATGAAACCGAAACAGCTTAAATATGAAGTTGGAACATTAGGAAAGCTTTTATATACCTTGTAGACGTGGGCTCACATTTGGGTCAACACCATGCTTGCAAAAAAAAAAAAAACGGAGAACGCTCCTGTTTCGGGCGTCGGATTCTGGAAAGAAAATCAAACCCTCTAGCATCCATCCATTTCTCTTCTTGTTTCTCTCTTTCTACATGCTTAGCTCAACAGTCAACGTGTATATGACAAACACAAATGTCATATCTTTCCGCTTCTCTCCTCTAACTCTTACTATTCATATAGGTCCAACTTTAACAAAACTTTAAATATTTCTCTGCTAAACTATTCGATCCACGATTCAATTATACTATTATATTTATTATAATTAAATTTTTATAACTAAATATCATATGATTATATTTCGACGATAATATTTTTTTAGTTTTTTTTGTTGCAATAGATGTTATAAAATGTTGTAGTAAATATATTATGATGTTTCACTATGTCATTTGAAATGTTGCGCGTGATGTTCTTTGGATGTTTTAGAAGGTATTTTGTGATGTTTCAAAAAATATTTCACTAGCTCATTTTCATTTGGAATGTTGCATGTAGTGTTCTGGATATTTCCATAGGTGTTTTGTGATGTTTTACTAGGTGTTTTACTAGCTCATTTGGAATGTTGCACGTGGTTTTTTTTATGTTTTAGCAGATGTTTCACTAGGTCATTTAGGATGTTTCACGTGTTGTTCTTTCAATGTTTCAACGTGTATTTGTAATGTTTTAACAATTATAACTCAATATTTCATTTATAATATAAACATGTTTTAATTAGTAATATAATTAAGTTTTATTCATCCAAAATATATTTTTGTTGATCTATTTTTTATGTGAAATAGTTGATGTGAATTTTTATGTGAAATAGTTCATGTGAATATTTTTGATGAATTTAAGATTTTAGGTTATATTTTAGATTTTAGGATTTCCCTACCAACGACCTACAAATCTAATCTACCTCTCCCTCTCCTCGATCTCTCATCTCTCATCTCTTCCCCTGCCCCTAACTCACCTATGCCCCTAACTTACCTCTACTTACCACTTGACCTGTAACAACGCCTCATGCTATTATACATATAGTCTTGTTGTTCTGAGAGCAAAAAAATATAGTATTTTAGAAGTTAAAATATAGTCAATATAGAAAAACCTAAAGAGAAGAAGAAGAAGAAAATATAATTTTTTTCCTTCTTCTTCTCTTTAGGTTTTTTCTCTATGTTTTTTATGCATGTCCTTAATAGAGGAATATGTAGATGCAATCCAGCAAATACTCGATCGAATTCTGAACAAAAATAATGTGCACATTCCTCAGAAGTCGCGTCCGGGATTGAGAGAATCAGTTGTGATTCTGAATCTTCTTCCTAGTCACAAGGAAGTCATCATGGCGATGGAGAACACAGTGCCAATGGAGACTCTTGATGTGGAGTGTGGACCCTGCATGGAGAGTCCCTATTACCACTGTGTTCTCCATCGCCATGATGATTTCCTTCTGATGAGGAAGAGGATTCAGAATCGCAACTGATTCTCTCAATCCTGAAAAAGACTTCTGAAGAATGTCATCATTATGGATGTGCACAATTGGATTGAGATGAGAGTAGCTAAGGGAGCTTGAAGTTGAATGGGCACAGACAATTCCACTATTGGAGACCCCTAGACCAACTTCATGTTCTAGGGGTCTCCGATAGTGAAATTACCTGTGCCCCTTCAACTTTTTCCTTCTTCTTCTCTTTAGGTTTTTATCTCTATGTTTTTTATAGGTTGGCATTAGTGCATATTAGGAACGTTCACAAAATTCACAAATTGTGTTATGAACGACTGTAGATCAAATGTTGAACAAGAAAGCTCCCTCAGAGGCACCCAACGTCGAACCAACACAAGAGTCTTTGAGCGAAGGCACATGGCGGACACCAAGCGATCCTTTCGAGATCGAAGTTACGCCAACACCACTGGTTGAAGAAGACCCCGACTACATCCCTATTGAGCAAGCAGTAAGTCAAGGCGTATTGTTATGAACTAACCGGTGTACCTCACCGGATCGCGTTTAATGTTTTCTATTGTACGAACAGATGGAAACAACGAGCTGCTCAAAATGAAAGGCCTCCAAGTCTGCCGTCATAGCCGAAGTCGAGACGGACACAACATCCGGTCCGGTAGAAACTGACATGTTCGGGAGCGCTGGAGGACGTCAAAAGAAAAGACATGGTCAGAGAAGTACGAACCAACCCCCCAAGGAGACATACTATATCACCTCTCTGAATCAGGATGGGAAGCCAGTGGAGCCCAAAGTAGCAATGACAAAATTTAGCAGCACTTGCGGGGTACTGGCCAGAACCCATGGACCTTTAAATATAGATTCCTGGGAGCAGGTGGATGACAACCTGAAGAACTACATATGGAATGAGTTGCAGAAGTGGCTTGTATATTCGCCTGGTTCAGATGCTCTGGGAAAAGAGTTTGCCTTTGAAAACGATGGTGCATCGATGGAGGCAGTGGAAATCGGACATGAACACTCACTACGTGCAAAAGAACAAGTCTCCATTCGAAGAACATGGTGGTATTACGCCCGTCGAATGGGACAAGTTCATGGCGAAGATGACAAGCCCTGAAGCCTTAGCGCGAAGGAAAAAGATGTTTGACCTAGCAAAAAGGAACAAGTACCCTCACCGATTGGGCTCTAGCGGCTACGATGGCCACGTAGAGAGTGGCGAGCAACCGAAGAAAAGTTTATCGCCCAAGGAAATCCCCTACTTATAGATGCACTAAAGGAAAGAAGCAAAAACTGGGTTTAGGCACGGAGCACGGGCCAAGTCACCGACGAGGGAGAGATCCTTTTTGAGGATTCGGATATCGAGCATGTGACCACTAGTCTAAAGGACATTGCGGAGAAAGAGAAGTCAGGGGAATTCATTGCCAAGAGGGAAAATGATTAGTTGACAACTGCATTGGGCAACCTCAAACATTCTGGACGAGTAAGGGGTCTATCGTTAAGGACGAGTTGGAAGGAAGGGTTTTCTGAGGAAGCTACAAGTTACAAGAAACGGGACAGGTACAAACAGAAATTGGAATAAAAGATAGCAAAACAAGTTGAAGAACATTTATACTCTCTTGTTGCACAAAATCGCCAAGCCTTCCCAAACTTGTTTTAGCAATCCGAAGAACCAACAATATAGATGCCTAGCACACCTTATCCAGTAGATAACATAACTGCTCCAACACCGTGCAGCCTGCTCGTGCCGATAGGAAGGGTCGGGAAGAGAAAGGAGGTGGGTACAGGACTTGCTATACCAGGGCGTGAATTTCACAACACGCCAATCCCTGAGGAATATGCAAGGGTACAAGTGGCCAAGGTGCATGCAGAGCATAATAGCTTAGAGCTAGATATTTCAGCACCGGAAGGGATAGAATTGCTTGGGGACGTGGTGAATCAGTTTATACTATGGCATCGACGAGATATCCTACTGGTCGGTCCACAGTCAGCATTCCCAATCCCGCCGGTTCCTTAGATTGCTGCTGCGCCTGCACCGCCTTCTCCACGAGGGCCAGATTCGCCACCTAATCGGCCTGCTTCCCCACCTCCCTCCCCCCTAAACAAAAAAAGGTCCTGATTTGCCAAAGCTATCAGCCCCTGAAGTCATCGCAGAACAACCTCCAACTGATGTACAAGATATTCACATATCTCCTCCGACACCACAGTCAACATTGGCGGTACCTGAAATGCCTCTTCTGAAAACCACAAGTCTTCCAAGTCCGAGCAAGCTTGAACCTCGTCGGCTTATAACAAAAATGGTTAGATCAACCTATGATAAGAAAGAAATGGCCGTATACGAGGAGAAGTTAGTGTTCCAGGCTTTCAGGGGGAGAGCGCCGACTGACAAGAAGCACGATCAAACTCCAAAGTTATCGGATTCACAACAATTGGTGAAAAACCAAATGGAGGACCTGCAAAACTAGACTTCGGACGAAGTACCAACAAAGTACGAGTACGACAAGCCGTTCCTGCCATGTTACGTCATGAAAGACATGCCCTGAGAAATCAGGATAATGCATGACTGGTACCTAAAGGCGACCAAAATAGGCCTCAACATGATTACTGTGAAGGTCCCGGATCACGCTTTCACCAGTGGACCAAATGGGATACTGGTAATCGATTTCAACGACCTTCACGCATTATTCAAGATGAAAAAATGGATATAAATCTTGTTGCTGTGTTTTGCCTGTAAGTATCAATTGCACTTAATGTCATAAATGAATTCATTTGCAAACTAACTTTTGAAAAATTACCCGCTGCATTACTTAGGATGCAATTCCACGACGCTGCAAAGACCAACTATCCAGTAGGATATATTAACCCAACAAGGGTATGCTGGACGAAACACGAGGTTCATATTCGTACAGATTGCAATGAGCTCAAAGGTAAAACGAAGTCCCAAAAAGCTGATACCATCAAGAAAATGCACAAGGAGAAGATAGTCGCGGTAGCACTATACTTGGGCAGATCGATGCTCGAGCACGAAGACAAAAATGTCCTCATGGTCCCTTATGCGCTGCGGTACATAATATTCTTCCGTACAACCAATAGTTTACTACGAATCATCTACAATTAACATATCTTCTTCGCAGCGATCACTACATACTTTTTCTGGTATATCCGCAGGACCACTTGGTCGTAGTGCTGGATCCGGCACACTACAAGGATGATACATTCAAAGAGTTTCGTTTTGTTAAATTTGTAAGTACTATCATGCACCATTTAATAAGTTTTGTCTGTTGTTACTCTCGAAGAAACAATTGACTGAAACAATTATTTTGTCTACATAGAGCATACACACATTACGTAAGACACAGGTGGACCAGTCAATAATCCACAAAAGAAGAAGCTTCTCGTGAAGACACAATGGCCGGTAATTACATGCCCGCTATATGCCGATATTTTATACTGTGTTTAATTTTAAATATTGACGTACATATACAATTTTATTCAACATAATGTTATAAGCAACCACCAGGCACTAACCTATGTAGCTACTATGTGTGCGAGATGCTAAGAATCTATGGGAAATACACTACAAAGTTTAAACAATTAAGTTTAGAGAAAATATCTTTCTACACGTTAAGATCGATCTTGTATAATTTTCCTACCTATATCAATATGTATTCCTTCTTAAACAAATCGAGGCCGTTCCAATTGTAGCGAACCGGTTCGACAATCGAACCATGCTCAACTTGGTTGCATATATTTGCTACTTCATCCGCCGCGATGTCTACAACCATTTGGACGATTTCTACGATCCAGAGAGCGAGCTTGCGACGGACGATAAATTCAAACGACTTAGAGAGTGGGAAAAAGACCATATGTAATCTTTTCTAACTATGTCTATATTTAATGTGCTTTCAAACTATTGTAAATTGCGAGACAAAACATGATATGTATATGAACATGCATGATGTGTACATTTATATCTTTTTTATGAGAAATTAATTAAATGTATTTTAATTCTTGTGCGAATATATATATACATGCATCTCGATCGACCAATAATATTATTGAGAGAGAGGAGAGGAGAGAGAGGAGAGACAGGGTGTCCTATTATTGAGAAAGAGAGGAGAGGAGAGAGAGGAGAGGAGAGACAGGGTGAGGACACAGACAGGGGAGAGAATGCTAGACACCTAGCTAAACACATGTTGTGCACATAAAATAATGCGCACGGGAAGATATCTTCCCGTGCGGTTGGCTTAACCGGCCCGCACGGGAAGTTCCATTATCCCATGCAGTCGGGTAAAGTGGCCCGCACGAGATAATGGATCTTCCCGTGCGGGTCGCTTAAGCCGACTACATGGGATAATTGATCTTCTTGTGCGGTTGGGCCGCCCGCATGCGAAAATGATTTTTTCCTAGACCATCTCGCGCGTGCGGGCAGGCCTTCCGCATGGAAAGATACCTTTCGGTCCGCACACAAAAATTGTTTTTCTAGTAGTGCAAACTTTTTTCATGTGGGAGGAAGTTTTGGATCACACACCTTCCGTTTTTCTATGTCTCATGTGAGAGCCATCACACCGTTAGCCTTCTCCGGGTGGTTCCACTTTGGCCGCCTTTATCCTTATCGTCCCACATGATTACTTTGCCTTGAGCTCAACAATCGAAGCCTGCTCCACCCTCCTACAATGTCCACTTCACCCGAGGTCCTATCATCCCCGCCCTCCTCCAACTCCTGTTGCACCGTCTAAGCCGCTCCTTGCCCTCCTCTATGGCAGCTTCGATGCCTCCCCACCCTCTTTGGCTGCCACCCAAATCTCCTCTAGCCCGAGCTTTATTAACCGTGTAAGCTAACTCCACCCTACGTGCATCTGTCCTGACCTCCTCACACTCCAGCCATTGTCCTAATTGATCCCGTCTAGAATGTACGTTGAAATAGAAGAGAAAATATATACGGATTGAGAAACGGTGGTTGTTGCTAAGTTGAAGGTATTTTTGGCCACCCAGTTAGATTAGCATGGCATGACAACACCATGAGTAGTTGATATGGCATACATTGTCCGCCATGCTATTTAGATTGACGTGAAAATATCGCTACTAAGGGTCAATGCATGACTTTTTAATGTCATGGTATTCAGATTTTGATCGCTGCTCCTGTCCCGGCTCCCTCCGACCCTGGCTTGCAACCAGGGGTCGCAATTCCTATCGAGCAAGTCAGGGGCGGAGGGAGCCGGGACAGGAGCCAATCAAGTCTCACCGTGATGGAGCCAACCGAGCCTAAAACAATTCTTCTCAAAGCCCTATGTGCCTATTTGTTGGATCGGTAGCTGGGCCATGTGTCGCTCATCCATCGCTCATCCAGGTCAGGGTTGCACAGCATGCCACTGCACCCCTCCTCCACCAAATCTTTTTTTTCCAGATACCAACCAGTTGCTTCTTATAACGTTAAGCTTTCCAATCAAACCCTAAGCTCGATCCCATGGGGCCACCCTCTTCTCATCCCACCTTCGAAACTCTAACTTAACCCGACACTTAGAGCATGTCCAACAGGTTCTCAAAAACTAATTCTCAAAAAAGATCATATAGAGAATTCTTAAAAAATTTAGAATATAAAATCAAATATTGATACGACATATTCTCAAAATCAATTCTCTATTTTATAACTAACTGGGCTCCATCAACCGCTAGGGTATCAATCTCGCATCTTTTTTCCCGAGGACGTGGCGCGACACTGTGTTGTCGCGCCTGTCCACGCCGCTCTGCCGCGCCCTTCCGCCACGCCCATCCGCCGGAAGCCCAGAGCAGCGCCGAATGCCGCGCACGTCCATCGCGCCGGTCCTCGCCACCCTGAACAGATTAAAATTTTCATGCGGCCACGTGCGTCAGGATATTGCGCCAAAATATATCTACGCTGACGAGAGCAATTTTAGAGAACCAAGTTTTTATTTCCAGTTTTAAAAATGATAAATATATTTAGAGAACCTATAATTTTAGAGATACATATAGAATTCCTATTTGAGTTATTTTTTAAAAAATTCTGAAAAACAGATTTAAAGATTCATTTATCATTACGCGATCGAAAAGTGTTTGACGCGCGTTCGCGAATTAGGCTTTCTCTGTGTCCCAGCCGGGCCGTAGTCTATTCTGACCGTGATGGGATTCCCATAGAAAAAGCCCATAGCAGCAAGCAGAGCAGCCCACCGTAATCTCTGACTCTTGACTCTGACTCCCTCCTCCCTAGCCCCCCGTCCCCTCCCCTCCCCTCCCCTCTTCGACTCCCCGTCTCCTCCGTGAGCTCGCCGCCGGCCGATCCCCACCCGCCCCGCGAGCAGCGGCGCCCGCGCGCCTGCTGCCTCCCGCCTCACACCCTTGCCGGTGAGCAACCTCCCCTCTTTCTCAGGCCTCTCTTCTAGATCTGGAAGCTTCTTCTCTCCTTGCCGTAACCCTAGCGCTAACATTGGTTTGTTTTCCGACGAATTTTTTGGGGGTTTAGCTGAATAGTGCATGCCCCCCCGACGTTAGGTGTTGCGCCTGGAGACGCTGAGATGGATCCGATGGACATCGTGGGGAAGTCCAAGGAGGACGTCTCCCTCCCCAAATGTGAGCTCCCTGACTCTGATTATGCATTTTTTTTTGTGTGTGATGCTTTTGCTTCGTGCCTGAACTTTTTTTTTTTTGCAATTGTGCTCGTCTGCGACCAGGCCATGGTTATTCTGCGAATTATCTGGTTAGGGCAATTTAATTTAATTTGCGTCGGTTTTATGTCTTTTAGAGCCGATACTCCCGTCAGGTTACATTTCATGTGTTGTCTCAGGCAGGCGACTTGTTGAGACAAGAATTTAGTTTTTTTATGTGATGTTATTTTCATGCTCTTACATATGTAGGGAGGGAGGGAGTGGGTGTTCTGTTGTGCTAATCCGTTATTAGGGAGATTGAGTTCATTTTTGCTGGATAGATTCTGTATGCCTTTATTGATGGTTGTGTGAATTTGTGGTAATTGTGGACTTGAAGGAGGGTTGATTCAATCTTGCACTGATTATTTTAGGATTTTTTTTAATTTGGTGCATAGTGAGATTGTATGTGATTGATCCGTGTTTCAGATATTATTGATGATAGCAGTCATGGAATGACGTTTACTTAATCTAGATTGTGGTTCTTAAGGTTTCTTAGGAGTTTGTTGCTTGAAGTTGGCACTTGTTTCTTTTGTGGCTATAGCACATACCTTTCCTTGCGTGGTTGTTTCCATTAGATAGAAAATCAATGCATTTCAATTATAAACCTTGTGATAAATGTGGTTTGGTGCTTACTATGAAGTCCAGCAATGTTTACTACTTCAACGTTTAACAGCGCAGCCCAGCTATTTTAGCGAATTATCATTGTGATCCATAAATATTTCTCTGGGCCTGATGTAGTTTTTACTCCATTCGTCCCAAAATATAAGCATTTCTAGTCTAGCTTTGAATCTGGACAACTGTGAATCCAGATTCATAGCCAAAAGTTGCTGTATTTTGGGGTGGAGGTAGTAGCATTTTTCTGTAATAAATTAGCTGATTTAAGTTAACCGTTTTCCGTTACATTTCAGCAACAATGTTTAAGATTATAAAGGAGATGTTGCCCCCTGATGTTCGAGTGGCAAGAGATGCACAGGATCTTCTTGTGGAATGCTGTGTAGGTAAGAGAAGTTGGTACTATTTTTAATCAAGAATATGCACAGTGTCTTTTTAATCTTACAAAGTTGTCCGTTTTGAAAACACGGTCTGGTGGACCATTGTGACATTATTATCCGGTTAAGTAAAGTCAAATCTGATGGATGTATTTACAATTCTAAGTTTTCTATGTTTAATCATTAATGTAAAAGAGAATTAAGGGGGTCAACATATGCAAAATCTATTGTGGCCCGTAAAAAAATGGTAGGTCAATATCTGATTTGTGTATAGTATCGTTAATCACATACATATTTTCCTGCCTGGAGCATAAAATCCAAACTCTCACCAAATTTATTCATGTTATAATCCCTCCATGTTGTGAGTTCCTTAAACATCACAAATTTACAATAAGTTATTCCACAAACAGTTCGGACATTTTTCCTGGATATCTCTTGCAATCTTTGTTATTTCAACCTAAGAGATATTGGTTGTAAAAAATAGCTGAAATTTCTCCCTTTCTGGTTATCTAATCACAGTATGCATATTTTTCATGTATCAGAGTTCATCAACCTCCTATCTTCTGAATCCAATGAAGTTTGCAGCCGAGAGGACAAGAAAACAATTGCTCCTGAGCATGTTCTCAGAGCTCTGCAGGTTTGCCTTTCATTTCCTGAATATTAACATTATTTTATATCACTTATGATGCTGTCCTATCTGTTTTATCATGGTTGTAGTTTTGTAGGATGGTGTCAATATTTTTTCCTTATGATTATGAACCTTATCTATATTGTTTCTTCGTTCTTCAAAATAAAGATAAAAATAATAGAATTCCTGGAACAGTGTAAAAGGGGAATATATGAACAAGGCCCAATGGAAACATTTCAATAGTAAAATACTTCTTGGGCAGGAGTTGAGCCTCAACATTTGATGTCCAATGTTAAAACTCACCATGAAGTTCAGAAGTTGTTGACAGCCACATTCACTCGGCGATAACGACACGATGGATTTTTTTATGGTGGATGTTGCCTCATTGCGTTGCAATGCTAAGCAGTGGCTATGCTACATAGGACCTCAACGTTCTCCTTGCTCCCTTGCCTCCTTCGTGGCAGTGTTGTGCTTTCTTCCTGGGAGATATACTTTTGCTTCTACATGATTTAAAACATCAAGTCTTGAAAAGCTCGATTTTTTTTTTTGTAAATGAAAAAACGTATAGAACCAGCTGAGAACCTTTGTTTTAACCAAACACTCAGGCCCCAGGTTCCGGAACCCTGCAGTGTAAACCTATTTCTGGCTGATCTACCTCTGAAATAATTGTTTTCCTCCTAGTTGTTGGTACTCACCAATATGTGAAATCTCCAGACTTATCTCAGTTTTTTTTTTCATATTGGCAGGATCTTGGCTTCAGGGAGTACATTGAAGAGGTTCAAGCGGCCTACGAACACCATAAGCATGACACCCTGGTTTGTACTGTTTTTTACCCACAGAGATATGCATAGTATTCCATCATCCATGCAGGATACATTGACACTATTTATCATTGAGCAGGATTCTCCAAAAGCAAGCAAATTCACTGGTGTGGAGATGACAGAGGAACAAGCTGTAGCTGAGCAACAGAGGATGTTTGCTGAGGCCCGAGCAAGGATGAACAATGGTGCCGTCAAACCAAAGGAGCCAGAACCTGAAACCCAGCAGCAAATACAACAGTCACCACAGACTCAGCTGCACCCTCAACTACAGCAACCCCTGCAGCCTCAACTTCAGCTCCATCCTCAACCACAACAACAGCCCTCACAGTTGCATCCTCAACAACAGCTGCTACATCCTCAATTGCAGCAAACTCCGCAGCTTCAACCTCACGTCCACCCTCAACCACAGCAGCCCCCACAGCTGCAACCACAACCTCAGCTCCACCCGCAATCACAGCTGTCCCCACAGCTGCAGCCGCAACCGCAGCTCCACCCACAACCGCAGCAGCCCGCACAGCTGCAGCCACAAACTCAGCTCCATCAGCAGCCGCAGGCAGAGCCGCAAGCACAGTCACAACCACAATCAGAACATGGCTTGCACAGTTTGTGATTCAGGTTTCGTGTTGTGTAGCCTCAGTATAAGGAAAAGTCGGTGTACTTCCGCTGGCATTTACTAGGACTCTGTGTGCCCCTTGATAGCTTTAGGTTTCCATGCTTCATGTACCAATGTAAATCCAGTGTGATTTCAGTTACCATGTTGCTAATAATCTGAAGCTCTCTCTAGTCACTGATGTTATTACTGTACCAAACACCCTTTCTCTGACTGTATGACTGTAGTAGTATCAGTATCATGGCATGTATGATGCCTTATCAAAAGGGACTCCATTAGCAGTGTAACTTGACTTCTGTCCACGGCGATGGTGATTTCAGTGACTTATTTATTGCAAGGTACCATTTGTCTTACTGAATTGACTGTACACATTTCTTGATGCACCGGTGAACCCTAAGCTATTCTGGCATTCCTATTGCTGCATCTGTTTTTGTGGGCAATACATCTGAAGCTGCATTACACTGTAGTATAACACACAAGTTTCAGCAAGATACTATGAATGCGCCCTCTTTTGTTTTAACGGTTTAACCAAGTAAATTCTGAATTAGCCAAGGCAGTGGAACAGTCCACTACTTCCATAAGCTTTGATTACAGCAAAATTCAAGTTTAACATCATAGGTAATCACCATTGCCGTGCATGAAACCAAGGGGCTGTTTGGATTCAGACATTCAGTCAGGACTAAAGTTGTTTGACATCAATTTAAAGACTAAATATGAACTAATTATAAAAATAATTATAAAATAAAAAGATAATTCGCGAGACGGATCTATTAAGCCTAATTAATCTATGATAGCAAAATGTTTACTGTAGCATCACATCGTCAAATAATAACATAATTAGCCTCATTAAATTTATATCATCAATTATTCACTAATATAAATGAATTTTATAAATAATATATAAATGTATTTATATGTAACATACAAGCCAAATAGACCAGCCAAATAGCACATGAGACCTGAAAAGCAGTGCCTCCATATATCACATCCATTGTTTTATTAAATCAAAGAAGAAAACATTCCACACGACACATGTCATACGACACACTGATACTGGCACAAGCTGACAAGCACAGCTATTAACCACACTCCTCTCTACACTTGTTGCTGATTACCGTCACAAATCTAATCCTGTTGACTTAATCCAACCTTGCAGCTCTTATTATAAAATTGCACACGTAAATACGTACCAACTTAACTAAATAACACGCGCCAGCGCCATGTATAGTAGAGCCAAATGTAGCATCACCGGGCACGGGTGACGTCACTTGCAGGTGGCGACGAGGACCCGCCTGGGCGGCAGCGAGGGGCGGCGGCCGTGGAGGGTGGCGAGGTTGTCGAGGATGAGCACGTCGCCCTCCTCCCACCGGAACTGGATGCTCTCCTCCTCGATGATCTCGCCGCACCGCGCCACGAACGCCGCCGGGATCTCCGCCCCGTCCGCCATCGTCGCCGAGCTCAGCTCCTTCCCGTGCATCCCGACCACCGTGTTGAACCACATCCGCCGCCCCCGCCGCCCCGGGAACACGCGCGTCAGCTTCCGCGGCCCCAGGATCGTCCTCACCCCGCCGTCCGGTAGCCACTCCACCTCCATCCCCAGCGCCCTCGCCCTGTATGCACAGTTGCACACACACCAAATTATACCTGGAAACTATATTGGAAATTTGGAATTATTGTTATCTTCAAAATAAAAATCCTTTTAAATTTTTAGTTTTTAAGATAAACCCACTTAGACTTATTTTTAAATCTAAATTTGTTTGTCCCTCTAGTTAGATTGGTATGATAGGCTATAAAAAGTTGGGATAGTACAGTCTAACATGCCGGTTAGACTCGTATGATAATATATTCTTGTCAAGACATTGTGTTTACTGGCATTTCGAATTTAGAAATAAGTTTTTAAATTTATTTTTAGAAATTTAAAATGTTAAAAAATAAAAAATCTACTATATTGTGTCATACATATATATATATATATATATTATATAAAATAAAAGCGCAAACTCAAATTTAATATTGTAAAAGGGAATAAAGATTGAATCAGTATGAAAAGGACACTAGCGTTTGCATTTAAGCTTCACATATTTTTTTCCTACACAGATTTGAGCATATGTGACAATAGTTTAATTTGTCCAATCATTTTTAACAAATCATAACTATTCACATCAAATGCAACAAATGAGGTCATATGTCCTCGACGACCTCCAGGACGCCTTAAAATCCACTTCGGTATTAGAGACGCTACTTGCACTGATTTTGTTTGGTTCTGATAAAAGGTGAAGTTTGCCGGCTTTGGGGATTAAGTTATGATCTAGGAATGGAGAATTCATGCTAACAAACATCTTGACCAGATGGTACATTCGTACTTTAGCATCCCTCTTCCTACTTCCGTTTCTATGAAAATGGGATCCAATTCGAAAAATACGGGTTCGGAAACGAAATCGAGATATACGGGTGCACGGTCAGAACCCGAACTTAAGTCGGAATTTACATATCTTCTAACTACATCTTGTTCGTTCTTTTGATAATTAACTAGATAATTAAAATAATTATACCAACCAATCGGAGTTATAAGATAATTGATATGAACGGTCTGTGATGACATACAATTATTCACTTTAAATTACAAGGATCCTGACAGATGAAGGATAGGGTATGTTTTGTTTAGGCGGGCCTATACTCGGTGAGCCTTCGAGACACAAATATTGATGGGTCGAAATTCGGGTTAAATCCGGATACAATCAAGAAATATTCTGATTAAATACGGAATTCCACGAAAACGGACGAAAAAATATCATTTCTACTTTCGTTTCGTTTCCAGATTTTTTTCGAAAATACGGAAACGGTCGAGTCAAATGTAGAAAAACGGGCGGGTCAAAGCGGAAAAATTCCGTCCGTTTTCAACCCTACCTAACTAACTTTGACATATGTAGCTTCTAAAATTTTGTAACATATTACTGCTAAACAGCATCACTATCGGCTTTTATATATATATATAACTATCTATAAAGCAAGTAGTGTTTCGTCCAAAATTTTTGTCTACGACTATTTTACGAACACATTGAGTGTTTATAAAATTAACCTGCAGTCCCAATGTTGAAAAGAAAGAGAGGGTTTAGATAAAAAAAACCTCAGGCCCCTACCTCCCTACGCTCCTCCCTTCCGTCCCCATCCACGTCGCGCCCCGCGCCGCGCCTGCGCCCCTCCCTTCCATCGTTGCTCGGAGCTCCCGTGCTGTGCCCCGTGCCGCGCCTACGCTCCTCCCTCCCATCCCCATCCACACCGCGCCCGACTTCACCCGTTCGCAACACACGTGCACAATTGCTAATATATATATATATATATATATATATATATATATATATATATATTTGTTGGCCCTATTATCATAGTATTGAGATTGCAATTTAGACCATATTATGATTACAATTTTTATTAACAAAGTATATATCGATGAGCTGGTTTAAAAAGTTTAAGCTGACGGGACAACACTGCAATTGTAGGTTACCTCTTCTCGGCCTCGGTTTTGTCTGTGGTGGCGAAGGCGTCTTCCCACCCCCGGCCGCGCATGGACTTTGTGTCGTTCTTGCTCAGCGCCGTGAACGTGTACCGGAGCCCCTTCTCGTCGAGCTCCTCCACCATCTCCGGGAACTCCTCCATCGCCCGCTCCGTCACCCTGAAGCTCGGCACGAACGGCGTCTCCCCTCCCTCCGGCGGCGCCACCTCGCAGAACAGTATCACCTTCCCCGGGCACTCCTTTATCTGCAATCCACACGGACGAACACATTGTCAATGGCGGCGGCGGCCGGCAGCCGGCGGCGGCGGAGGCGTACGCGTACGTACCAGGACCATCTCGTGGTGGTAGTAGATGAACTCCTCGAGGGGGCCCTCGTTGGCGGTCCAGACGCGGCCGTGGACGTGGGTGCGAGGGGCAGGGCCGACGTACCGGATGTCCGGCCAGCCCAGGGCATCCACGACGGCGTCGAACTCGACGGCGTCGCGCACGCCGAACCCGCGGAGCAGCACGGCACTGTTCGCCACCACCTTCGCCTCCACCCACTCGCGGCTGGCACGCAGAGCCGCCGCCAGCGCCTCGCCACCGCCGGCGCCTCCTCCCTCGACGGACGCCGGCGTCAGCACCAGTGGCACCTGTTCGCCGTCGATGGTCTTCTGGCCCTTGCACTCCCCCACGCTGAAGAACTCGCCGTGGCCGCCCATGGCGTATACGTCGTCGTTGCAAGATGCAAGTGCAATGCAATTGTTAGTTGCAAGTGTATGTGTGTGTGTATATAAGGAGAGGAAGTGGATGCAGACATAGAGATCGGCGACAAGGTTAAAAACGATGAGAGAGAGAGAGAAGAATACATTTATCTCTACAAAGATTCGTGATGGAGAGAACAAGTAAAGCGAAGGAAACTATGCACTTGGTTTCGACCTGATCCAACAACTCTAAAAAAACGTGATCTACTTCTTATGCTCACTTGATGAGTTTACGCTTGTAGTGGTTGCTTAGGAAAAATTTACAGTGCAAACCACATATATAATGAAACCTAAAAATTATCATTGAATTCAAAAATAAATGTATGTGATTTATTCGTGTCACTAATAATAATCTTTAAGGGTTTTTAGATATAATTGCCCAAAAGCTTATTGTGAACCATAACAGTTTATTAGCCGGTCAGAAAATAATTTGTGTAAAACACTTGTGTGTTTTTAGCGACTTGAAAACCAATGTTGAAAAGTTTAAAATATCTTAAAATCAACTTCAAAATTAAATTTTAAAATTCAAATTTTGACTTTAGTTTTGGCTTTTAGATAACCGATGAGGCTTCTACAACTCCCCAAACACCAACTTTTTTTCTTTTGTTAGCCCACACATCTCAAACAGTTAAACTGTATGTTCTGTAAAAGAAATTATATAAAAATAAATAAATAATTTTTAAATTTATAATTGTTAATACTTAATTAATTATATGACTACTCTAAGTGTAGTAAAAAAGCAAAGGCAACCCGCCTTCTCCAACGAGGCCTTAGGATGCTCATATTTTTCTGAAAACAAGTACAAGTACAAGTGGGTGTGTTCAGTGATCAAAGCATCAATCATGTGCCCCTGGGTACATGAGGGTATATCGGTTTCCGACAAGAAACAATAATGCGGAAAATAAGGTGTTTTAAGCGCTTGCAAAACACAACTTGATACTAAAGCAATGATTATTTTTACAACATATAACTCCTAAAGTCCTTCCCTTAACCCTTTTACTTAGACTAAAACCATCTTATTTTGATGAAAAAATGGGTACACGTGCAAGTCAGCTGAGCTAGATAACTGTAATGCAGCCACAACATGACGAAAACCACCAAAACGAACTATCTAAATTCCAAAATATAAACATTTAAGATTTGTAAAAAATATAAAAGTATTCTAGAGTACTACCTGTCCAGCAACCACCCCTCATTCAATATTTTTTTAATATACTTGCCCAACCATATCTCAAATATGGAGCATTATTGTGTTTTTTTACTAACCTTAATTATTTTTGAAAACCCTACAAATCTTTATATTTGAAATGGGAGAAGTAGTATAAGAGTGAAAAGTAAATTGCTTCGAGAATATGTTGGATATTTTTTTTGGCACAAGATTGATTGCTAGACTTTCATGTAGTCCAAGATTTTCTATATATAAAGATGAAAAATGAAGACCAAGATTATTTGTTGTCCATCGACCAATAGTAAGCTCTACTAGGTGCCTCCAGCAGAAGCAACAAAAGCTTATTTACCCAATGCCGGTTCCGGTTTTAATTTGCGAGGGCCATGGTAATTAGGAGGTAAAACCGCCATGATCTTAGTTTCCACCGCTAAGATGACCTTATTATGCGTGTCCTTGCAGTACCGATTCTAACTTTGTCATATTTGCCCGGCGAAAATAACTTAGTTTTGTCTTGTGTGCAGCTAACTCCTGCGATATGTACACCACATTTGTCATCTTCTTAAGAAAACAAAGAACACACGTAACGATGTTGCTCTCGTCAGTGCATGTATATTACTCCCAACGCAATACCGAAAAATATCCCGAAGAAATGTAATCCCTCAGTCAAAAAAAATGACAATTTAGTGCATACATTAAGCTACCATAAATTTAGTCATAGTAGAAACTTTCTACTATGAATCTGAATATGTGTTTATGTCTGGATTTTTAGACTACTATATTTTAGAATAGAGAGGAAGGTAAAAACATTTGGGTACTCCGAATCCTGGAGCAGATTTCCAGAGAATATTACTTTGAAACCACACTGACGATGTACTTGTGATGATTATATAATTGAGAAACAAGGCAACCTGACAGATGGATAGAATTAAGCTAGTGGAGTAGTAAAATTTGACGTTGATGACCCTACGTGATGAATGAGGTGGCTGGACGGCTTGACTAGCTCGTTTTACTGTTTTAGTTTATGCACAATGATTTCAGTATAAGATGAGAATTATTCTTCAATTTTTATTCTTAATTTACCCGAACAACAACATTTACAGGGTTTTCTTTGTCTGTTTTACATGGGTTTTTCTGGATGCACAGAAAAATACAGGGCATAAAATTGTTAGAAGCATATAATTTTTACTGTTTCCAAGGAGACCCAAACACTGACTTCCCGCAATAAACGGTAGAAAACGTCCTCCAAATTAAAAGATGTCACTCGTTTAATAATACGTATGCAAAAAGGTCAATCGAATATAAAACGACATACTTCCTTCATACCTACGAGATGTAATCGCATGATTAAATTATACTACCTCCCTTTTTAAATAAATAACACTATATACTTTTGAAATAGCGGTCTACCATTTTTCTTATTTAAAAAATAGTATAAATATTTTAAAATACAAGTCATACTTAAAGTTTTTTAATAATAAATATGTTACAAAATAAATGATATTAGATAAAATTTTAAATAAAATAAATAGTCAACAATGCTATCTCTTAAAAAACGAAGGGAGTATCTCTCTCTAGTTCTCTGACACATGAGCTATCATAATCATAACCCTTCTTAACCATAGTTATTTAGGCGCTCGCGTAAAATGAGCATTCCACAACAACAGAACGGAAAGCGTTCTAAAAAAAGGCGCTTTTACCTTAGGAATACGTATTTTAGCGGCTCACACTTGGTCAGCCCGAAAGAGAGAAAAAACCCCCAAAATTGGCGTCTTTGCTTCTCCGGAAAGCTGCCTTCGATCTCGCGGAGTCCGTCGTCGCCGGAGCGGAGGTACACCGTTGGCGATGGCGGCGGCGCCGGCGGCGAGGTTCCCAGTGTTCGGCCTAGTGCGGCTGCTGGGACTGGCGGCCGCTGCGGCCATCGTTGTCTGGGCCGTCCACTTCCGCGGTGGGATGGCGTTCTCCTCCGAGACGGACAAGCTCCTCATCTTCAACGTAATACAGAGTATTCCAGAGATCTCTGCCTCCATTCCTTCCAGTTCTGTATGTATATCTCTAGGATTGCATGCTGATCTTGGTGGTGTTGTCGGTGTGGGAGTAGTTTGATCTGTTGTTTCCCAAGGTTCGGTCGGGCCGAGGGGTTTGGTTTAGATCGAGTTCTTGGTCTGGTAGTTCTTGCGTATTGACCGTGTGAAGATGCAATGTGAGGGCTTATTGTAACGTGTCTCTGGGGTTTAGGAGAGTTTGTCTTTTTTCAGCTGCGACTCATGTAATTTGGATTGGAGGAAGGGTTTAGCTTTTTGCAAGGAGAATTTGGAGTTATGGAGACTGACAATCCAGCTTGATGCATTTTGAAAGAATCTAGCACCTTTTCATCGGATAGTTTCGACCTGAGATGATTGTGTTGGGTATGAGTCATGCGTGTGATATTTTAGGAGTCCTTTATTTTCTAGTGAGTGGGAAGATTTGTTGTTTCGTTTTTTCACTTCATTTCCTCGAGTTTGTAATTCTGGGCTGCATTGGTAGGTTAACCACCGTCGAATATTAGTGCTACCAAGCAGCACCACATCGCTTCCTGAGATTGTTGTACATTGTCATTGGACTATGTTCCTGAAGTTTGTTGTTAATGGGCCAAAGTTATTTTATATTATTAATGAAAAGGGGAAGAAAACCCTTTTTGGAATGAACATCAGAAAAAATTTGGGGACTTGGTTGGATAGTGTAAGTTAGTAACAAGTCTGGTAAATCGTTTGATGTTTTGGCTTCTTAACTGTTG
This sequence comes from Oryza australiensis, assembly GCA_019925245.2. Lineage (NCBI taxonomy): Eukaryota > Viridiplantae > Streptophyta > Magnoliopsida > Poales > Poaceae > Oryza > Oryza australiensis. Next base: position 5,985,211 of record JAIFGZ020000436.1, read on the forward strand.
ACATTTATGTGATAAACAAAAAAAGCATTGACTCCGAGGATAATTAATTATTTCAGAGTATTTGAATCCTGCAGTTAGACCATTTTAATTAAGGGAGGAAAATTCATGTGCTTGAATAGCCTCCTAAATCATGTTAATACTTAATAGGCAGCACCACAAGAAGCAAGCAACTTTCAGCATTACACCACATGAGAAAGACAACAAGAAGCAATTTCATGCTTCGTTCTGAGAATTGTTTATCTTTGTCTGGTTTTACACCGGTTCTGCAGCCTGTCTATCACAAATAGAAGCACCATTTGTGTTGCTGTCTAGGAAAACTTCTTGAGGGACCAGAGCTTTTACTCCATACATCCTGTAACTCTACTTGCATTCCTATTTGGGCATGATTGGTGCACTGAACATAAAGGTTATAACGATTGTAGAATAATAAAAAAATGTGTAATAACTAGGGAAGGGAATTTATATGGATATATGTGGGTACCTACGAAAAGAAGGTGAGAGTAGCTACATGGCACTGTCTTTGGTTAGCATGTACACACGCGTGAGCGTGCACTGTGGTTCACGCATGAACGAGCAGAGTAACCGCAGAAAATAAACATATTTTCTGTGTGTTTGAGCAGTAAAGGCGCCAGCTAGTGAACATGATTTTGTCCTGTCTTGGGCGGTTGGATGTTTTGTGCAGTATCCTGTTCCATATTTTGCCAAACAAGGTTAGGAAACGAACCGAGCAGCCAACTATGTAATGTTTTTACTTCTACATTTAATCAACATATAATCTAAAGCAATAATTTCCATGTCCTCAATTGGTTTGAATTTTGAAACTTCGGATGTGTTTTATTTCATGTAAACAGCTGATTTGTAGGTTTTGCCGTCTAAAAGAACTGTGGTTTGAATTGCGTTCGCTAGATAGTAATGTTAACTGATTACATAGATTCCATCTTGTTATGATATTATAACTGTGTTCTGTCATTTCAGGTTCACCCAGTACTGATGCTGATTGGATTGGTCGTCCTGAATGGTGAAGGTAGTGGGTTATCCACTCTTGAACGCCAAATCATATTGGATATTGGAATGGCCTTCTTGTTGGCTTTTCGCATATAAATATTTTATTGCCTCATTAAACAGGATACATAATTTACTTTTTTTTTAGGTTTATGCATATATCTAACTGTAGCATTTTTTCAGATATGCAAAATATTATGCCACTGCATTGTCATGCAGTACAGAATGAACAAAAAATAATACCATCGAGACATCCTAGGTAGATTATATACAGTTTCCTTGATACTCGATACATGTTAAAACCAGGATTCCAAGTACCAAGAAACCAGATTATGTGATTATGCCTATTGCTGAACTTTATCATATAGTAAGATATTTGCATCTAATGATACTTACTCCTGGATGAACAGTGCTCCATCTGTCCCAAATTATAAGGCCTATAATTCTTTTACACGGTTTTCAATGATATACTTTGACCATTAATTTATTTAATATTATGTTAGCAACGAATATAAAATTAGCATCACATAAAATTACTTTGAAATACGAATCTAGTGATATAACATACATAATACTTAGTATCGATATTGTTAGTCAAAAGTTACCGAGTTTGATTTTTCTAAAAACAAGGGCGCCCTATAATTTGAGACGGAGGGAGTATTTGATTTGCCCAAATCAACACCTAGTTCCATGGTCTTCTTCAAAAGCTTAGCCAGAGATATAAAACAAAAAAAGAGCAACTGAATTTACTTCTTCTGCCATTTACTAGCTATTTCCTGTTGAATTGGTTTCCAAATTAGGCTTTTCAGATTGAAATATTCAAATTAGTAGTTCTTGTCTGTGGCTAGAAAATTTATTGACCTAGCAGAAACCACTCCAGGCCCTAGTCTTGAGGACCAATGTGATTTGAATTTGTTTGCATTATACTACATAGGCACCCAACCTTCTCTGTGGGCTGTTAAAAAAAAACATTTATCGAACTCTGGGGAACAATGAATTCGTCTTAACCAGTTTGAACTAGCTTCATGATATATGATCACTATAGACAAACTAAACTCAAATTTAGTTCAAACTAACAGAGATCAATTTGAACTGAATTATGTATATCAAGGGACCCAAACTCTGAATTTTATGTGGATCATACATGCGTATCAAACAGTCCAGAAATGGGTGTCTAAGCACCATGGTCTCATGTAATTTACTGGACATAAAAAAGCATAGTTTTTGTATAGTGTGTCACAATTAATGGCGATAAGGTTTTAATGGATCGCTTATGGTCCTGCGTACAGCTCTTTTGGCCTACAAGACAGTGCCAGGAACCAAGAAGCTGAAGAAGCTAGTACACCTTGCCTTGCAGTTCCTTGCCTTGTTCCTGAGTCTAATTGGGCTCTGGACTGTATGGAAGTTCCACGATGAGAGACAGATCGACCACTTGTATACGCTTCACTCCTGGTTGGGCCTTGCTTGCATCATCTTGTTCAGCTTGCAGGTAGATATTGAACTCTGCTCTTTTCAGTAAACAGAAAAAAAAAGATGTACTATATGTAAAGAGGTTTTGCTTCAAACGTCTTCTCATCTTCATCGTTGAATCACTACAGTGGGCTACTGGATTTTATACGTTTTGGTACCCTGGTGGATCTAGGAGTGGAAGAGCCTCTCTGCTCCCATGGCATGTATTCTTTGGCCTCTTTCTCTATATTCTTGCCATCACCACAAGTGTTTCGGGACTTCTCGAGAAGTCGATCTTCATGCAGAGCGCCAAAATGATTGGGCGTTTCTCGACAGAAGCTATGTTTATGAACTCATTGGGGATGTTGCTGGTGCTATTGGGGGCTCTTGTGATACTTGCAGTTGTTAGTCCTGGAGTGGGGAAGATCGATACATACCGAGGTTCATCAGAGTGAGAGGGAGGCGGCGCGTTGTAGTTCTTGAGCTGCAGTTAGTTCTGATCAGCATCTCCGGCTCCAACTGAGGAATTTATCTGTACATCTCATTTTCATTGGAATTATTGTTTCCTGTTTAGATCTGAAAAGAGGTATTTTGCGGTACACTTTTGAATTGTAGTGGTAGATTGATGATCAAATTGACATAAATTACAGCGAAATCCATTCTGGAGGACGAGGGCTCCGAGATATTTGGGTGTTCGTTATGTATGAATGAATGTGGAAAAAGGAAAGCAGTTTTGTATGCTTAACAATTAATCATCCCATAAAATTGTTGTGCTGCTATACTTTGGAACTGAGGAAGTACGTGCAAATAAAATGGTCATGTGTGCATGATTTGTGATGGAAATGCAACCTAGATCCGGTTTCCTGTACGAATTGCGATGTTAACTCTGCTGATGAATATTGTTCATACCGGATGATACGACGCTTGATAAGATAATATCCTCCTTGTGTGGTTGCCCAAACACTTGTTGTACTTAGGCCGTGTTAGTTTAATCCCATGTTTGTGAGATTTGAAGAGGATAAATTCCACACCTTATTATGGTGCGGAAATTTTCTTCCTCAGTCTCCACCAATCCTTTTGGGGATTTAAACGAACAAAGCCCTCAAGCAGTAAGTAGTAATCACATAGACAACCTCAAGATATTGCCGCACAAGAAAGAAACTAGCCAAGCCATCTCGATTCTCAGTGCATACAAGAACAAAATCATTTGCTAATCATCCGGACTCGGAACAGATTTTCTTTTAACAAAACGCACATGAAGTGAGTTGAGACAAAACCATAAAACCACCAGCAAGTCGCAAAAATCCTGAGTTCCTAGCACAGACGGGAGCACTTCATACTTCATGGCGTTGCTACTGTTTTGTTCGGCCACTACGACCACATGACTGATATTGTTCGTCTAATTACAAAAAAGGAAACAGACTCCAATCTAATGCCATTTCAACACCACCCATTGTACTGATGATCACTAGCTGCACAGCATGTCACTACAAAGCACCATGTTGCCACCAAAGCCTGTCAACTCCTGCAAGTCATAAAAGATTACCAGTTAGCTCAATCTAACATTGTTGAACAGTGTGTATTTCATGAGAGAACATCACACGATCACTGATAGAACAATAATCGCTGTACCAGGGTTTTGCTTTTCTGGCAACTATACCATGCCGCACCACGGCGGTAGCGCAGTTTTCGCGCGAAAACCGCCACGAGATGAACAGTAGCACGATTTGAATTTGATCCAATTTCGTTTCTACCGCGGTTTCCGTCTAAACCGCGCGAAAACCACGCCAAAAACAACGAAAACTGCAATTTAAATTTGAACCAAATTCGAATTCGTGCCATGCTGCGGTTTTTGCTCAAACCACGCGAAAACTGCAACACATAGCATAGTTTTCGCAGCAAACCGCGCGAAATTTATTTTTTTGATAAAATATATATATATTTGTGATATAATGAATTTTTTCAAATTTTTTGAATTCGCATGAAATTATTCAAACGAAACCGTGGGGATGCCGTGCCGTACCCCCGCGGTACACGCGAAAACCACGAAAGCCGTGGCGGTTTTTGCGGTAAGTGGTACCCTGCGCTGTACCCGACCATATCCACGCCAAAGGGGCGGACACAATTATTACCAGAATCAGCATGCATAACATTAACAACACATAGAAAATATCTCATCAGCCTTGACCAAGGCGAGGAGCCTTCTGAGTTTGGAAAAAACAACCATATATGTACCAAGAAACAAGCAAAGCATAACCCAAACTTGAACATATCTCAGCTTTTCTTGGTCAGGATGACAAGCCTTTCAGACAAATGAAACCAATCCATAATGTTTCAAGCAGGTGGAGCTAAGCTCTTTGGACTACAAGAAAGTATTACCCTAGGGCTAAGAGTGCATAAAATGGGACCTTTTGGCAATTTCTTGTAAGATGTACACCCATGTGGCTATAAGAGATTAAAGCAAATATTGAATGATGTTTTGATTTGATTTTCACGGGCTCAATCAGGCTTTGAAGAGTTACACGGTGACTGCTAGTTGTGTACTTTGTTTATTTCTGGGCAAGGCTATAACCCAAAAACTAAAACTCAAAATGGATTGAACTAGCAGGAATAAACAAGGCACCAAAATGGATTGAACTGGAAAAACTTTCTCTTTTCAGATTATGCTGGAATGGATCACCATACTTATTCAAACATGGAGCCAGATCAAGAACTAAACCCAAACCAAATAAAGCAGGTCAAATTACATAAATTATATCTGCAGCTCATATCACAGGAAAGCACATAGCACACTGGTTATTGATGAATTAATGCTCACTATATTCAGGCTGCAAACCACATGGCAGAAAGAAAAATAACATTTACTTCCATTAGCAGGTGTTCATGTAATTTTAGCTCTTTTACTTACTCCATGTAGGAACTATTTCTCTAGCTGGTTGTATTTTTTAGACACAGTCTCCTTTTTTGCACCAAATCATGGTCTAGTTACTGTAAACTTTAAAAAAAATCACCTCAGGTTGTAAAGGGCAAGATGCTACTGTGCAACTCTTTCTTCCTTGACCTCTGGTCCGCTGATTTTGTTATCCTTGTGCTTCTTTGATACATGGACAGCTTGCTCTATTGGGTTGGTAGCTGGTTCAGCTGCTGATATGACATTGCGTTCCTGAACAGCAAGTGGAGAGCAAGATATAGGTTGTGGCACAGAAACCATGTCACTTGCTCCATCTAGCAGTGGTTTAGCAACAGTTAGCACTAGAAATAAAAAATGTGGGTGCATTGATTTACTGGAAAGAACAGCATGCTGGATACACAAAATTAAACATACCATATGATTTGAGTACGACAGAGGGTCTGAATTTTATAGGATCAAAAGGAAGTGCCACGGTTGTTGGATTATTGTCGACTTCCTGATTAGCAGCTCCTCTTTCTTTGTTGTACACAGAAGGTGAATTTGCAGTGATGAGCTTTTCCTTCGATCTAACAATTTTTGCCATGCTAGTGTAATTTGTAGCTACAAGACCAACTGAACTATTAGTTGTGTACTTATACTCTTGCAAGCTTGTCAGTCACACAATAAAAGAAGTTCAAGAAAGATGTTGGTGGAATTTTTTTCAGTCATGAACAATTAAACTCATGTTACCTAAAATTGACTTGATCGCAGCACGAGCTGCCTTCTGCTCTGCGTCCTTCTTGTTTCTAGACGCTCCACCAGTATAAGTATGCCCAGCGAATGACACAGAGGCAACATATGGAGTCATGGGCTCTTCTGTCTTGGATACAGAATAAGTAGGTTGATCTGTTTTTGTCTTAGTAGTAAATTCATGAAGAATTGATTTGCTGAACACAACATCCTGAATGGAAGAAAAAGGAAAGTGTGTGTTAGATAGAGGTCTTCATACTTATGAATGTTAAATGTAAATTTTAAAAGATGAGAGAACAAGACCGACAATGTTAAGACTGCGTATCGGAACCCATATGTATGTACTAAAGTATATATTTAGTGTCTGATTCACTGGCTTCTAAAATGTAAATAATACAAAAAAAAGGAGTTGCCAGCGGTATGCAGCCAGCGTCCTTGAATTTAAAATTTGAACATTAGGGTCCCTGTACTTGCGTGTCAGAAGTCAAAACAAGGTCTAAAAATCTATTTTATCGGCAATTAGAGATGGCATAACACTTTGTCTCAATCCAAATAACATTTAGCCACGTCATTGCCATTCTAAACCACAGGACAATGGATAATTGTGGAATTTAAGGATTTTTTTCACATATCATTGGACAGCTTTTGCAGGCCTTTATTGATCATTTTTAGGAACTTCATGGCCAACCTTTAGCTTAAAAAGGATCAAAGTGCCACATAATCATTAACCAATACCTAAGCATGCATGCCTTTTGACCTCTATTGACAAATGTATACACGCCTAGATGTTCAGTTCTGAAGTTCAGTGAGCACAGTGCATACGAGACAGCTTACTCCAAAATAAATTATGATTTTGTTAACAGAAAATGCAATGTAACCAGACTTCAAGAAAAAAAAAAGTGGTAATGCTGAATCACAGATAAGCATAGCCAAATCGTGCTTGTATTTTTTACTAACACACTAAAGACAAAAAAAAAAGTGAGATATGTTGCATAATTCAGAGCAAATATATAAACATTACTGCTGATTATCTGAAAGATGGTAAAGAACCAAAACAATGAATAGTTCAAATAAGGTACCTGATCAATGAGCCCAAACACATCTGTATCATCAGTCTCTTTCCTTTCAAGCAAGGTATCATAGGCAACTTTAGCAGCATCCTGCTCAGCGTCCTTCACACGTCTATGACAAGAAGTTGATGAAAACTTCTCACCATCCACCATGACAGTGGATTTGAACTTAAGTTGATGGTGTTCACCCTTGCACTTGGTACAGTAGATTGGCAACTGCTTATTTGCCTGTTGAAGATACTCTTGCAATTTGTTTTTGTAATTGCAGTGCGCTGCATAAGTAAAACGGAACAATCATTAGTTTATTCACCAGCAAAATGCTAAAATGCATAGTGACGCATGTATTATTCTATGGTCCTAACATAGGAGCTTCTGTAATATTCTGTAATCCGATGTGATAATTGCGAAAATAATAAGCTGCTGTAATGCAGCCATTCAACACAAAAAGGGATAGGTAAGCAATCACACAGTAATCAGAATATCAGAACTTATACATGTATTCACTGCAATCTTTGCAAACCAAAAGGGAACAGTTCTGACAAATAATTGCAACCTGAGAACGAGGAATTTGCTGCGTGAACAGCACACCGCGAGGAAGAATAACCCGTTCCTTAAATATTTCCTCTACGAAATCAACGAAAAATCAGACACCCTTGGCCACGAAAAATCAACCCAATCCACCCACAAAAATGCACCTAGGCTGCACCGCCATTCCCACGGACCATGATGCAACAACACACACAACTAGGTCATTGAGTAAAATAAGAACAATCATTGGTTTATTTCATCCTTGTATCACAAGACCCTGGACTCCACAACTATTCAGCAGCAAAAATGCTAAAATGAATAGTGATGCATATTATTCTATGGTCCTAACACAGTAACGTTTGCAATATTCAGGTAGTGATCTGATGCGATAATTGTGAAAATCAGCTGCTATAACGTCCATATCCAAAACAAAAAGCGTAGAGATAAGCAATCACACAGTATTCAGAATATCAGAACATATACATGTATTCCCTATAAAACGAATCAGTTGCAAATCTTGCAAACCAAAAGGGGAACAATTCTGACAGATATTTCAACGTGAGAACGAGGAATTTGCTGCGCGAACATCAAATCCCAAGGAAGAACGGCCTGAAATTTGCCGTTCCCTAGATACTCATCTACGAAATCAACGAGAAGCCAGACGCCCTTGACCGCAAAAAAATCAAACCCAGTCCACCCACACAAACGCACAACGACACACACAACACAACGCCACGCTCGAAAGGAAAAAAAAAAGAACTCGACGAGCACGTAATCTACCACTGCAACGGTCATCTTCCGATCAGGACATCACCTCACACGGAACGCTAATTCCCAATCCAACCCAACAGCTTACGCGATAAAACGAAGAACAAAGGCCAAGGCCCAACCACGCCGCAAAACAACCTACCACCAACACAGATTAATCGAGGATTCATCTCCCGATCGGGACATCACCCCTAATCTCCTATCCAACCCGGATTCATCTCCCGATCGGGACATCACACCTAATCTCCTATCCAACCCAACAGATTACGCGAGAAAAACGAAAAACGAAGGCCACGGCAAGCCCAAAACCATGCCGCAAACGCAAAACAAAAACTGAAAAAAAAAACGAGGGCGATCAGAAGGGGAGAGAGAGAGAGAGAGAGGAGAGGTAATGGGGGGCGGCGCACGGGGAGGGGGAGGCAGCTGGGCCGGCGACGCCAGCGCCTGGTCCTTGACGGCTACGGCGAGGGCGAGGGCGAGGGATTCGGCGGCGGCGGTGGCCGCCATGCTTGGTGTCTCTCTCTCCGGTGAGGCGGAGATGCGGGGTGGATTTGCGGCGGAGGAAATGTGGTGGGGTTTAGAGGGTTTGGACTCCTTTTCCTTCCTTTAAATAGACGGACGGAAACTTCGAGAAGTGGAGGGGGGCTTCCCGTTTTGCCTTATCTGCTAACTGGCACACGTCACGCCACGCCACCATACACTGCAGTTGTAACTACTACTGCAGTTTAAGACTGCACGAATCTTCAGCCGTTCGTTTTGACAGCGATCAACCTATAGAACAATAGCAATATTTTATGCTACACTACTCTGACTAATTTGTGTCGTTCGATTCAGATCAAACGGTAGCTGCTATGACTGCATAAGTTGCAGACAGTACTATGACTGCAGCTGATCATAACCCCCCTACGGAGTAGTAGTTCCGTTAGCAATAATACAAAACAGTGGTCTGCTATGTATGTGTAGGGGTGAGGTGAATCCGCAAGCTGCTTGATGTGGGTATTTTTTCCCTCGTGTGCAATGACAACGGTGATGACGGCGACGATCATGATGACATTGACGATCGATGGTACAATGACAGTGAGGCAGTAAGGGGACCGAGTTTAGTCACTTAATAATAGGATGGAGATGAGATGTGTGGCCAGGTGAGGGTGGGGAAAGAGGCGGGGAAGGGAGGAACACAATTTGTTATCTTATTAGATATAGTAGACGGATCTTAGAGATTGAAGTGTTATTTATTTATGTCTATAAAGTTCATAAGTGTGTTTTATTGTTTAAGTATGCCTATTGCTTGATAAGAAACAAGTCACATGGGCACGGTTCATGGGTGTCATGTACTTATGGTCATGTCTTCTACCACTATATTTAACTTACAATAAAACCACATAAATAGAAAATATAAATTATAAGCATTCGTCACCGTACGATTCTATAAATAAAGAAATCAAACAATGTTTAGTATCCTAAAAGTTTACCGGATGTCAACATAGAAATTAGAGGAAATAAATCATAGGATAGATAGAAATTCGAAGAGGGAGATTGATAGAATTACCTCAAAAGAAGGGGTGGAGATGAGGGTCGTTGTTGAGTGGCCAACTAACCTCCGGTTGTAGGTCGTCGCATAGTTGGTGGCCATGCCGCAAATGAGTAGTGCCATGATGAAGACCGTATTCCAAGATGGGGAAGGCTCAAACATGACAAGGAGAGTGCCAGGCATTAGTCCATGATTGCGGAAAAAGGGAAGAAGAAGAGATCTAACAAAGCGAGGGGTTGCTCACCATTCACCAACGGGGCTAGGATGTGACCTATGTGCGGCGGCGAGAAATGGGGATTGGGATCTAGGAAGAAATAACCCTATCATCGATTTTTGTTTATATAGATGGGACACATCTATCAGTTGGGTTTGATGGGTGAATAGGTGATGTTTAGAAAGAAAAGGCCCAACAATGAGTGGTGATGACAAAGTCTCTTGCCTCTAGGAATGAAGCTTAATGGGGACTATGCTACGCTATGGCCCACCCAGAATTTTGGTCCATAAGCCTATTAGTTTATACATCCAGCCCATCCAAAAAAAACTTAATTTAGCTTGGCAAAGGTCCCCTCAAGTGGTGCTAGAGGTGAAGGCAGATCTGGTATAGTCCCTGGTTGTTGAACCAACAATGGCAATGGCCGTGGACACCTAAGCAGCAATGCAACCTAGATCTTGGTGATGATGACATGATAGTGTGGAGGCCAAGTGGTTCTGGTAGGTGATGTCCATATCTTTGCATAGGCCGCACAAAGAAGGTGTGGGATCTAGCAAAATCTATTAAAACCGGCTTGGTGGTACAGGGGCTTGGTGACAGCAGCCCTATTGAGGCGTTGCAGTGATGTGAGGTGAGGAACGATCTGCCTCCTTCTCCTCGCCCCCAAATTTATGGTTAAGCTCCACCGCCGCCTACCTCATGGTTAGAGAGGAGGGTGATGGTGTTCGATCAATGTGATGGCAAAAGGAGACAAGTAATTATGAGGCAAAGGTGGGTCTAATCATATGAGCTACTATAGACAAGGGAGACAAGAGAAGGGGATGTTCGCTCGAAGATGATGGTGGCACAATGGACACAATAGAGGGTGGTGGTGGGGAAAGGGTGGCTTGTTTGCAAGGTAGAGGGAAGGGGTAGAGATGGCAATGGGTATATACCCGATGGGTAGCGCCCACCCATACCCGTATTCGCTAGGGTAAATTTTACCCGTCAGGTTACCCGTACCCGCATGCGGGTAAGAAAGTACTTTCATACCCATACTCATACGGGCAATTCTACCCGACAGGTTACCCATACCCGTCAGCGCACCCGACAGAGTATGTATATGTATGTTATCCCACACACAAAATCCTTCCGTTTCAACCTCAAAATTCACAGCAAGGTAGCAAGACACACAAAATCCTTCCATTTCAACCTCCAAATTCTCAGCAAGGTAGCAAGGTTCACAACATATTTATAGGCTAAATGGGTTGAGAGAGGGCAGCTAGACTTTTTATACAGGTATTTCTTACCCGCGGATAGACGGGTATGGGTAGTACACACCCATACCCGCACCTGACATACCCGATGGGTATGTGTTTTCATCAAAAAACGTACTCGCGGGTAGAAAATTCCTCCCATACCCGTTTCTTTATCGGGTAAAACCCGTCGGATACTCGGGTTTCGGGTACCCATTGCCTCCCTAGGGGATATGGATGATGTGGTGGCTGGAGAAAGGAGTAGGGGAAGGGAAGGAGAGTTAGTGTAGATTTGGAATTTAGGCCCTTTTGGCACAACTTCAGACCTAAGATTTCTTGGAGCTGGGTATTCCTAGCTCCACAAATCCCTTGATCTAGATGTATGATCATGTGAATAACATTTGGATAAATCAATTTGTTATGAAATTTGAATTTTAAACTACTATAATTTAACATACAAACATCAAAGATACTGTGGATATGAGATGTAGAGCTCTACCAAACATGGCCTTATATTAAATGTTGGACAAATCTACGACATCCAAAAAATCAACAATAATTCTTTCACAAAATACCACATTCGTCTATTATGATGTTTTGTGTTTACTATTATTCATTTGTTTGAGTTCCACTATATATTAGATTAAGTGAAACAAAACAAAAAGAATGGCAAAACCAGACCAATCTTGCCATGTTTTTAAGTGCATAACTATATAGTTTTATTTTTTATTTGGTTTTCCAATTATGCTATTATTGAAAAAAATTTGTCTATAATAGTCTGGTTTTTCAACAATTTCCGGTAGATTTGGCTTGTCTTGGCCAGATCTTGCATTGTGGTTCATGTTTTGGTGATAACAACTGTTGTATTAGGACTCATAGTCTCAAGCTCTTAAACTTATAGGGAGGCTATATGAATGGGAGGCTATATCAATGACGGCAGCTTGTAATGGAAGATGGAAGCATCACGGTGTTAAGGGCACCATTGTAATCGCAAGGCTGAGAAGGCGATGAGGCTAGATATAGCGGGATGACGAGATCCAACAAAGCATTGGGGCTAAGTAGGAAGGTATCGCGGATCCAACCACAAGAGCTAGCATAGACAAGGAAGCTAAGAGGGTGTCACCATGCATATGAAGGGAAGAGGGCCAATGGCATAGGATTAATGCATATTTTTGTGCTCCACCATGGACATTCGCAAATATAGCAATTTTCATCAAAACATAAACATACACATATAGATACAGAGTTGGAATAACCCCTCAATTATCATGTCTGTCTGGAAAAGAGGCATTTAACTATGTATGATTGAAAAATTTTGGCTAACATATGCACAAGGAGAAACAAACCAACAAATTACATTGCATCTAAAACAAATTATATGCACTATGTATACTACTACACTACAACAAGTTTACATAAACAAAAAGGAAAAGTATTTCTGCATTGAAAGTGGTGACCAGATCAAGTTATCAAAGGTCAATCGCCTCCTATGAAAGTTAAGCATCTTGATGGAGAGTGAGAACATAGATGGCGAATAGTGGCACAAACCCGGCAATGGCAACAACAACTATGCCGAAGAAGCCCGAGGATCGGAAGATGTCAACAGGGTCACCGGTGTCCTAGAGCGGCTCTATCAGATCGCCGAACTAAAATGCCACAAGCATGTACAGCGTCCACAATGCCGGACACAACTCCACTATGGTGCCATGCTCTCAACAAAAACACATCAGTTGAAGATATCATGTGTCCTCGGGATGTGACCAAGAGCCCGACCCCCTGGGGGTCAGGCATTCCGGCATTCCCCCGAGTCCGACCTCGGCCCCTTCTCTCGACTCTAACTTGTCGCTCAACCTCGAGCATCCTCGGGAAGAAACTTGGTAGGCACGGAGGAAAAGGGAGGAGACAACCCGACAACATCTGACACCACCTGGCGACACAGGAGCAGGGCCCCAGGGCAGGCAGCACAAGATACCCACGGTGTACAGGACCTAGCAGACCAACATGTACTTTATCAGATATTCTCTGTATCCCACTGTTTGTCTGTCTTAGTCTTAGCTTTCTTGGCCCCCAAGTTCATCTGTTCCTGCCCCCCTTAAGGTATAAAAGGGAGGACAGGGGGCTGAGGAGGGATCCAACTTCCCCATTCTCTCTCACGCTTGTAACTCTTGTTCACCATCCACCCCTAAGGAAGAACACCACACAATGGACATAGACCTATTATCCTTCGAGAGGGCTAAACCAGTATAATTTCTTGTGTCTCGTTTCTTGGCTCATCTTAGGATTCGAGTCGACCATCGGATCCATCGGAGGACAGCTTCTCTACCAAACTCTCTTCTACCTCCTCGGGGATCCCCCTTGGAGAACTGCCGACCCACCCGTCGACAGTTGGTGCGCCAGGTAGGGGATGCTGTTCTTCCTCTGAGGTGGTCCGATGGAGATCTACCTTCTTCGTCGAAATCTTCGAACAGATACGTCTACTTTTCTTTCTCTTTCAGTTTCCAAAAAGCATAATCCTTGCATGATCCTGCATTCTCTATCTTAGTTTCGCTCAGCCGCCGAGCTGGCAACACGCCCTCGAATGCTCCCGTGCATTGCTTATGGCCAGCCCTGAGCTACGCGACCCTCACCTGCCCTGGTTGGGGTTCTCCGATAGGTTGCTTGTCGAGCTTCCTTTGCCGCTCGGGGGCTTAGCGGTGCTTCCCGATTGACAAGTAACGACTAAACGATTTGATAACTTCTATGCAAGTGCTCATAACCAGCTCTGAGTTTCGTGGCCCCGACCCATGTGCTCCGGGCTCTCAGGATAGAATGTTATGAGTTGAATCAGTGACTACTTGCCAATACAACTCTTTTCTTGAGTATCAAAGAAATACGACTTTGCCCGACGAGTTTGCTTCAATCCCATCCTCCTCCGGTCAGAGTTGGATTTTCCCTCCCGGAGTCAAACTTGGGTTGAAGTTGAAACACGAGAATGGCCTAACGTATGATCAAACTACACGAGAAATCTGGTCTTTCGAGACCCTTCACTTCGCCTAGTTCGTAAAATGAACGACAGTTATGCTGAAGGCCGATCCAAAACCTGTCGAAGTCTGGTTAGAGGATCCTCCCGGCTATTCCAGGCGAAGATCGTTTTTTAAGGCCTAAACATCAAGAATAATACGAGTAGGCGAAGTTAAACCTTTGCATGCCTCGGTCGAACACCCTTTGGCACGACAACGCAAAATGTAGACCCTCGTTTTCGGAACGAGAATCATTCGTGTTCATAGTACCATTTCCCTGGATCGAGTAGTTTGGTACCCACGAAATACAGTACTGAATTATCAGGTGTAAAGTACACGAATAGTCTTACACCGAAAGTATTACAATAATAGGCCCGAAGGCATTATCAATACACATGCAGGACCTATTGGTCCGGATACAACCAAAAGCAGAAATTAGACAAGGCAGCGGAATGAAGGCAGCGGCTTGTCGATTGCCACAGGCAACGACCGGGGACTAAGACCTAGTAGGCACCTTCTTCTTCTTCGCCCACCTGGCAGTAAGCATAGGGGTCCTCCAGTTTTTCGTTTCCACCATCTGAAGGTTTGTGCGTATAGCAAAGGTGAGTACCCAACGTACTCAACAAGCCAACGCGGAAGTGATGCATATGATAGGGTCATTCAAAAGATGGCTGCGGTTTATTTGCGCAAAGCCAATTTTCATAAATCATTTCACAAGCCTAACATCTAGCCAGGTCAAGTTTTAGTTCCAGAGTATATTAAGTCGACGACGGTTCTGTCTACCATCCATCGTGATTCCAAGGATGGCTTCCCGCCTCCGGATCGTCATGGTTTTCTGGGGAGTCTACCCCTTCTCGCAATTCGAGAAGTTGAGTCTACCAGCACACAAAATCATTATGCATCCCAACCCATCATTTTAAAATTTATGAGTCTAGCCACGGGAGAAACTTGTCATGCCGCTCATTATCCGCGAGCACGGCTATTCAAATAGATTGATTTACTCACACTGCAGTGGATGTACACTTTACCCGTACTCCGCAACTACCCATTGAATGAGCCTACATCCCTCTATATGGGACGGTCACGGCAAAGCCTTTCGATAACCTCACTTTGGCAGTACCCGCTCCATGAACTTAATTCCTCTTGCACTCAAGCTGTCCTTTCCTAGCAGTGAGAGGAGTTCTAGCGCTCTCGGGGTAAGGAAAACTCACCAAATTCTCATTCATTACTCAACACGTAGGCCGAGCCTTATCTCAACAACCAGAACCACATCTCCACACAAGAACCACTATGCAGGGATACTGCCTCCGCTCGACTATCTACTCCGCTAGGTCTATACCCATTCAAGAAGTACGGTTGTACTGGCTCGTTCCAAGTTATAAGTCTCATGGCTCGGTCCTTAATCGACCAGGGATGGCACTTACCTTTGCCAGAATCCACCCAAATCCATCCATCCGCCCCAGTCTAAAAACATTGGTTTTGTACTTTCATCATGTTCAAGGCATTGTGGCGCTCATGTCTCCACATGTCGTATCTTAACTGCCTTCCCTAAGGTAGTTGCCCAAGCATATAGCTTTTTGTAAAAATATAAGTATGCAAGATTCTAGTATAAGCATGGCTAAGCATTTTACCGAAGGTTTCCTTCGGTTATATCACATCGAGGGTTACAAAGATTATATCTAAGGGTAAGCAAAATCAAGGCATGGCATATCAAGCATAGGTATTTCGTGTATAGCATGCATATTTGAAGTTTAAATCAATATCATTTTGCAATTAGGTTCAACATGTTCAAAGGGAGTGATGACTTGCCTTGCTCGCACGCTTGTTGGACGGGGTCTTCAATATAGTCGTGCTTGCTCCCTCGGATGCTAACCGTACGTGCGAAAAATCAATTGAATTCGGTTAGAATTCAATAAGACTACCAAGAGGTCGAAAAAGAACCAAAAAGCGACTCCAAAAATTAGTTTATGATTTTAGATGAATTTAGGTTCGAGTTCCGACGAAATCCGAGTTAAGACGAGCGAGTTATAGTAATTTGAAGTTTTGCGATTCACTGATTTAATTTATTATGAGGCGATAATATTTCAAGTTGATTTATTTTAGCTTAGGGAAGAAATAGTGGTTGATGATACAAAAATGTAATATAGAGAAAAGAATGGTTAATTCAAAACTTTATCGCCAAATTTATCGGGCCAACAAACCCTAGGATTAATAATCGAATCCGAAAATTAATTAACCCTAAGGATCGACTCTACACTAACCAATTTAGAAATTAAATTTTTAAAGAGTCCATATAATAAAATAATTAGGGTTTAATATCAAACTATAATTAAATTCCTAATGTTATAATTAAATTCCTAAATCAAATTCTTGAGATAATTAAATCCTCAATATTATACTTAATCTTTAGCTTATAATTATCCCCTAAAATTTTATTCCATAAAATATAGTTTTATCTAAAATTTCTCAAATATTTTCCCCAAAATATTTTCCCTATTTTATATTTTTTTCCTTTTCTTTTTCTTTTCTTTTGTTTTTCCTTCCCTTCCTTCTCTCCTCTGTTCTCCTCTCTTCTCTCTATTTCGACCGGGCAAGCCGGCGCAAGGCGCAAGGGGAAGGGGTGGAGGAAAAAGGGAGAGGGGGATCGGCTCACCAGCGACGCGGTAGTGACGGCGGCGATGGCGGCGCAAGGCGAGGCGTCGGCGCGGTGGCGGCTCCCGAGGACGGCGGCGTGGCTTCGGCACGCAGCGGGCGACGGCGGGGCGAGAGAGCGAGGGAACGAGAGAGGAGAGCGGCGAGGTGGAGAAAAACGGAGAGGGCTCGCCCCCTTTTATAGACGGCCAGAGAGGGGAGAGAAGAGAGGGGGGCCGGTGCGGTGAGGCGACGCGGCGGCGACACGCGGCGACGCGCGGAGGCGGGGCCGGGTGAGGACGGGCGCGGCGCGAATGGCGTGCAGGTGGGGGCCGGGCGGCACAGCGACACGTGGCGCGAGGGTACGCGCGCGGGCGGTGTGCGGCGTGGCCGACGCAGCGTGGAGCGGCGAGTGCAGCGCACGGCGTAGGTGTGCGCGCGGGTGGGGGCTGGTACGGCGCGGGTCACGGGCGCGACGCGCGGCGAGGGGGAGAAGGGGGGTCGACGCGGGCATCGCAGACGATGCAACGCGCAGGCGCGAGCGGGTGGGGGAAGGGCGCGGCCTTGGCCAATGACGCCTCTGCCTCAGCATTGGCGGCCTCCGCCTCAGCTTTAGCCAATTCGGCCGAGGCTTTGGCCTGCTCGGCCATGGCCCGAGCCGATTCGTCCTAGGCCTTGGCCACCTCGGCCTCGGCCTTAGCAGACTCGGCCTCGTCCCTGGCCTTCTTGGCCTCATCCTTGGCCAGAGCCAACCTTTCCATCTCGGCCCGAGCCCTCCCCAGCTGCGCCTCCAAGGTGCCTTGGGCGTCCTCGGCCGCCTTTCGGGCGTCCTCGAAAAGCTTGAGGGCCTCCCGAGCGCTATTTTGCTAGGCCCGGAGGACCTAGGCTTGCTCGAGAGCGTCCCCAGCCCCTGCAAAAATTTTCATAACCGTTTCAGGATGGGAGGGGGAAGAAGAGGGGCAAGGGTAAGCGGACTCATGCTGACAAGCTTCCGCGAGCCTCTCCTTTAGCGCCCGCTCGGCCTCCGATGGCTCGGATGGACGAGCGCGCCTCTGGAACGATAGAAAGTCAGACAAAAGCTATGCAAAGAAGGCAAAAGATTCGAGTCTTACCATGAACAAACCCCGGATGCTGGCAAAATGGTGGTCGAGCTCCGACAAGTCATCGGCTTGGGACCCGGAGCCTTCCCCGATTTCCAGCTCGCCCCCAGTGGCCTTAGCATCAATGACCTCGATGGCGCCGGTCCTCTCGACCCCGGCGTCATGGAGCTCCTCGGCGTCGGTCATAGGTGGAGCGGTGGGTCCCTCGACGGGTAGCTCGGTAACAATCTCGTCGTCAACGAGGTTGCCGAGCCGACCCCAACTGATGCCGGAGGAGTTCTCACCGCCCCCCAGCTGACCAGCTAGGGCTTCAGAGGCCGACTTGGCGGCCAGTGCGGTCACTTCGACGGCAGCCTCCTCCACCCAGGCGTCAACCTCAGCCTCCGTGGCCGCCCATTCAGCCTTGGAGTGCGCCCCAGCCGCCCGCGTGGCCTCAGCGGCAGCATTGGCTACTAGCGCGGCCACATTCTCGGCCGCTTCCTCCTCGGACCCACCGGCGATCTCTGCCAACGGGTGCACCTCTTCCAGGTTCATTGTCGTTGCCCCGAGCCCATGGCAGGCGGGAAGGCCTGGTTTCCCTTGCGACAATTGGCCCAGCGACTCCGGTCGCCCCCAGAGCCACCTCGGTGCGAGGCCCGGCACCTCCAGCGGGCCTGATCAAGAAGGAAACTTTTAACGCAGAAAGAAAAGAGAGCAACTTTGCTCGGGTCCAAGGATTGCACTTACGCCTTGCACTCGAAGCTGATCCGCTTCGTCGTCTTCTTCGGAGGCGGCGGCGGTGGCTTCGCCCTTGACACGTCCAAGTCGGATGAGTCATTGTATCCCTCCTCGGAGGAGGTCTCGAGCACCAGCTTCTGTTTGGTGCCTCCCGGCACCACGGCGCCGGATCCCTCCTACCGATCTTGGAGCCTAAGCTCCTTTCCTCTCCCTCTCCCCTCCGGCCTCACAGAAGGCCTTCGGACCCTCGGCATGTCGGCCGAGTGGGCTCGGGGATCGGGGCCGAGACACGTATGCCTCCGACGACTGTCGGTTTTGACCCCTGGCGAGTGAGACATCGGGCAAAACAAAAACTTTCAAAAAACAAAGAAAGGGGTCGATCTTACCGCCGGAGGAGGGTTGTCTGTCGAGAAAGGCTCTAGGCCCCCTTCTTCAGAACCTGCCATGCCTTGAAAAAAGCCCGACAGGTGGTGGCGCACGCGCTCCTCGGGCACCGTCGTGTTGCCTGAGGACTGGTACGTTGTGCGATCCCTACGCTTGCAGGGCTGGATGTCGCGGAGGGCAAAGTCACGCACCACGTGGCGCTGCTCAGACCTCGCCTCCTCAGGTCTTTGATTAGCTTGATGAGCTCGTCTCGACCCGATCCCGGTCGCCGGAGTGACAAGTGCCCGCCCGATTGGGGTTGGGCATTAGCTCCTTGTGAATGTCCTCGCTGAGGGCCGGCTCGTGGTTCGCGATGTAAAACCACTCCGCGTGCCACCCCTTGTTGGAGGAAGTCGCGTCGACGGGGATGTAGCTTTCGCTCATCCCTCCGCGAAGCTGGATTCCAGCCCCATTGATGGGGATGTAGCTTTCCCATCTTCTTCATAATCTTCTTTGGTGCCATCGCCTTTAGCCAAAACAGTCGCCGCCCCTTGCAATAGCAAACTACGCAGCGGCAGTGACGATGGCGACGTTGTGGCTTGAAGCAAGGTGGAGCCAGAGGAAGGTTGTGGGTGTTTAAGAGGTTTAGGGTTCCTAGGCGATTGGGAAGCATAAGGAAGAGGAGAAATCGGGCAGCGGCAGAGTTTATAAGGAGGCATGATGAAAAGGCTGACAGCGCCAATCTCGAAAGACGCTCAACGCCGTTAATGACGTGCGCGGAGCATCCGAGGCGTTCTCAATCCTTCATCTCCCCATTGTCCACGTCGCCCGGGATTAAATCTGGACCGTTCATCTTTAAAGGAGGGCAAAAACATCTTTTGCGTGCCTGTTGTGACTCCCAAAGAAATCACTGGTGACGTTCCCTCTTCTCACACCAACTGTTAGCCACGTCTGACATAATGAGGAAAGTGGGAAGTGGGAACAAGACTAGTCGTTGAATCGCCGTAGTTTTCATGGTTTCCCGACAAGACGTAGCAAGACCCCTGTTCACGATTGACAGGTAGGATCCCTCTCACGGAGAATACCTCGTGACTAAGCAACCGACTGACGACAAGGTTCAGGTAACTCCTCCTTTGACTATGTTAAACCATCGCTGACCCCTGGGTCGGAACCCCGACACCACGAGAGAAGGGCTTCCCAGCTAGCCCTCGATCGAGAACAAGACCACAGATTGCCTTTGGGCAGTGGTCTCGACCTCGTCTCCATTACTTAAAAGTAATGGATTCCTTTGACTCGGAGTGGACTTCCGAGCTAGTCCCCAGTCGAGGTCGGGACTACCATGCGCCCTCGGGCAGTAGTCTCAACCCTAACCCTAACTTCCATCGCCCTAGGACGGTGGTCGTTACGACTCGAGTGTGGACTTCCGAGCTAGCCCACAAGTGGGGTCAAGGCTACCATACGCCCTTGGGCAGTAGTCTCGACCTTAACCTCGATTCCCATCGCCTCCGAGCGATGGCTTTGTCGACTCAGGGCTGACTCTCGAGCTAACCCCCAATCGAGGTCGGGACTACCGTGCGTCCTCAGGCAGTAGTCTCGACCATGACCATGATTCTTCGCCGCCCCAGGGCGGTGACCTTGACGACTCGAGTATGAACTTTCGAGCTAGTCCACAAGTGAGGTCGGGGCTACCTCGAGCCCCAGGGCCTGTAGCCCCGAACACCTCACCCATCCTCACTGCCTTTGGGCAATGGACTCTTCGACTCGGGGGTTGAAGGCCAAATTGCCTCCCCCTCGGTCGAAGCAGGGACTGCCCAACGCCTCCGGGCGGTAGACCTGTTCGTCTCGGCTAACCCCTTTTGGTGGGCCTCGAGCGTCGCTCGGATCATCAGGAGATTGGTGAAACACTTTTGATGATTTGACCCTAAGCTCGGATGCACCATCCGATCCTAGGCTCGGGGGCTACACCTGCCAGGTGCACCTGTGAAATCTCGATTCACAATAACTGCTAGAAATCAACACCTTGGAAGAAAGCTTGACCTTAAGACCGAATGTTCCATTCGCCCTTAGGCTCGAGGGCTACACCTGGTAGGTGCATCTAGGCGGTGCACCTACCAAAACCGTGGCTCGAAGCTCCGAGGATTACTTGATGACAACACTTCTAAAGAACTCTGACCCTAAGGATGGATGCTTCATCCCTCCTTAGGCTCGGGGGCCGCTGTGGGAGGTGTCACCCCGGGGTGTCTAACAAACCCGGATTGAACCCCAACAGAAATCAAACAGAGTGTCCTCGGGATGTGACCGAGAGCCCGACCCTCTCGGGGGTCGGGCATTCCGGCCTTTCCCTGAGTCCGACCTCGGCCCCTTCTCTCGACTCCGACTCGTCGCCGACCTCGAGCATCCTCGGGAAGACCTCGAGCATGAAAAGGGAGGAGACAGCCCGACAACGTCTGACACCACCTGGCGGCATAGGAGCAGGGCCCCAGGGTAGACAGGAGCACAAGATACCCACGGTGTACAGGACCTAGCAGACCAACATGTACTTTATCATATATTCTTTGTATCCCACTGTTCGTCTGTCTTAGTCTTAGCTTTCTTGGCTCCCAAGTTCATCTGTTCTTGCCCTCCTTGAGGTATAAAAGGGAGGGCAGGGGGGCTGAGGAGGGATCCAACTTTCCCATTCTCTCTCACCTTTGTAACTCTTGTTCACCATCCACCCCTAAGGAAGAACACCACACACTGGACGTATGCCTATTATCCTTCGAGAGGGCTGAACCAGTATAATTCCTCGCGTCTCGTTTTTTGGCTTATCTTAGGATTCGAGTCGACCATCGGATCCATCGGAGGGCAGCTTCTCTACCAAACTCTCTTCTACCTCCTCGGGGACCCCCCTTGGAGGACTACCGACCCACCCGTCAACAGAAGGGAATATGGATGATGTGGTGGCTGGAGAAAGGAGTAGGGGGAGGGAAGGAGAGTTAGTGTAGATTTGGAATTTAGGCTCTTTTGGCACAACTTCAGACCTAAGATTTCTTGGAGTTGGGTATTCCTAGCTCCACAAATCCCTTGATCTATATGTACGATCATGTGAATAACATTTGGATAAATCAATTTGTTATGAAATTTGAATTTTAAACTACTATAATTTAACATACAAACATCAAATATATCGTGGATATGAGATCTAGAGCTCTACCAAACATGACCTTATATTAAATAAATCTACAGCATCCAAAAAATCAACAATAATTCTTTCGCAAAATACTACATTCGTCTATTATGATGTTTTCGTGTTTACTATTATTCATCTATTTGAGTTCCACTATATATTAATTAAGTGAAACAAAACAAAAAGAATAGCAAAACGAGACCAATCTTGCCATGTTTTTAAGTGCATAACTATATAGTTTTATTTTTTATTTGGTTTTCCAATTATGCTATTATTGAAAAAAATTGTCTATAATAGTTTGGTTTTTCAACAATTTCTGGTAGATTTGGCTTGTCTTGGCCAGATCTTGCATTGTGGTTCATGTTTTGGTGATAAAAACTTGTTGTATTAGGACTCATAGTCTCAAGCTCTTAAACTTATAGGGAGGCTATATGAATGGGAGTCTATATCAATGACGGCAGCTTGTAATGGAAGATGGAAGCATCACGGTGTTAAGGGCACCACTGTAATCGCAAGGCTGTGAAGGGCGATGAGGCTAGATATGGTGGGATGACAAGATCCAACAAAGCATTGGGGCTAAGCAAGAAGGTATTGCCGATCCAACCACAAGAGCTAGCATAGACAAGGAAGCTAAGAGGGTGTCACCACCATGCATATGAAGGGAAGAGGGCCAGCGGCATAGGATTAATGCATATTTTTGTGCTCACCATGGACATTCGCAAATATAGCAATTTTCATCAAAACATAAACATACACATATAGACACAGAGTTGGAATAACCCCTCAATTATCATGTCTGTCTGAAAAAGAGGCATTTAACTATGTACAATTGACAAATTTTGGCTAACATATGCTTTTGCCTTTTATAATATATGCACAAGGAGAAACAAACCAACAAATTACATTGCATCTAAAACAAATTATATGCGCTATGTATACTACTACACTACAACAAGTTTACATAAACAAAAAGAAAAAAGTATTGCTGCATTGAAAGTGGTGACCAGATCAAGTTATCAAAGGTCAACCGCCTCCTATGAAAGTTAAGCATCTTGATGGAGAGTGAGAAAGGAGATGGCGAATAGTGGCACGAACCTGGCAACGGCAACAACGACTATGCCGAAGAAGCCCCCAGGATTGGAAGACGTCAACAAGGTCGTTGGTGTCCTAGAGCAGCTCTATTATGATCACCGAACTACAATGCCACAAACATGTACAACGTCCACAATACCGGACACAACTCCATCATGGTGCCATGCTCTCAACAAAAACACATCGGTTAAAGATATCGTGTACTAGCTCGTAAGGTTTACAAATGGGACTTATCGCTCCAAAAGGAGCAGCTATATTTACAACACCAACAGCTTCATCGATAGCGGTAACCTAATAGTTATTACCGACGAGAATTTGACAACTCAAGAAACTAGAATAAACTTAAACAAAAAAATTGTACATTGAATAGTCTTGTTTTTTTAACTGAGCCAGTTTCTAACTACAACCCAGCTTGATAAATTTTAACAACAAAAAAAATAATTGTAGGCGCCACCTCGCGCCAGTGCCGCCCGCTGTGAACATCATCAAGAACTACTCCATTTCCTCCACGCCGTCGACATCATCAAAACATGCTCTGAAGCGTTGAAAATGGACGGAAACGGGCGAAAAAACCCATTTCTATTTCCGTTTCTATATTTTTTGGCGGAAACGGGATCAGGTTCGGAAAAGCCCGTTTGGAAAAGACGGGTTCGGAAACGGAATAGAAATATGCAGGTGTACGGAAACGAACCAATACGGTTGGAAATTTAACGAAAACGGTCGAAAACCGGGAACCTATTCCAAAATACTGCACATGTTTATACTCATAAATCATAATCACATAAACACAACTAACTTTTGAAAGTTACAAATGGAGTAAATGCTATAGATAGATAGCATTCAAAATCACACAAGAAGTTTACATGGTCTGGGCTCACTGTGTTGGCGACTTGGCGTGGGCTGTGTGTTGCAAAAATGGAAAATTCTGGAAAAATGCGAAAATATTCCGACCAAATACGGGATTCTGAAAATACGGACGAAAAAAACGCCTCTCCTGATTTTGGATTTTTTTTTCAAAAATACGAAAATGGTCGGGTTAAATGTGGAAAAAAGGATGATACGGGACGAGAATTTTTCCGTCTATTTTCAACCTTAAGAGAAATGGGTTTGATGAAAGTTACAGACGATGGGTATACCATGGTGATGATGATTCAGATGAAGGTGAGTAGATGACGCTGCTGAAGGAGCTGGTGCTGATGACAAATGATGGTGTTGTAGTTAGTAATATGATCAATGGTCTAATAAGGGGCACTAAACCTGAAACCGACATCCTTTGATCAAGTTTTATTATCTCCTTAGGATACATAGAAGTTTGCAATACTATCATGCGTACCTTGTTGAAGTTGATTCTACCATCCTGATTTATCAGCAAAAGAGTTGTTTCTACATATGCTCTTCTTTTATACGAGAACCAACATTGTTCAGCACTTCATGTTAGGATTTTGTAATGGCTGTGTTCTTTTATATTCTTTTGTATTTGAGTTACTGTTTTCAGAAATTGTATTAGAATTCAGAGCTAAACTTTCTTTCCCATGCTCCCCCCCCCCCAAAAAAAAAAAACAGAGTTGAGCTAGTAATTCTGGGTTGTGACCTGACTGTTGGGCTGGTATTTCTTCAGTATCTCAGAGTTATATAATGGCTGTGTTGTTTTTTTTTTATAAACTTCTCTTGACATTTCATTTTTTTCTGAATTTCTTACTTGTTTTGAACTTTTTGTAATTTAATAGGGATGCTTCTTGGATTTCTTTCTTATTAGTTTTTTTGGTTGGTTAGTATTACTACATGGTGTTTTTTTCGAATTCTTCACATCAAACTGGGGTAGTATATAAACAATTGGAAGATCATTCACAAAAAAATCAACTGGAGAAGCTTGTACACAGCGAAAAAGAAAGACAAAATCCGGCTGAATTTCATTTTCTTTTCAAATACTACATGTACAAAAGAGAAACAAAACTAACATATTTCAAAGCATCTAAAACAAATTATCTGCACTAACCACTTGTATATATAGTCATGTTGCTTCCGTTCTGACTACACGATATATTTTGTTACAAAACCAAAAGAAAAAAAAACTCTTACATCGGAAGTGGGTGACCAAGTCGAGTTAGCAAAAAATCGATCACCTCCTCTGGAAGTTAAGCATCTTGATGGAGAGCGAGAAGGAGACGGCGAAGAGCACGGCGAAACCCGCGACGGCGACAGCGACAACGCCGAGGAAGTCGTGCTTGAAGCCGAAGTACTCCCTGAGGAAGATGTCGACGGGGACGCCGGTGTCCCGGAGCGGCTCCTTCAGGTCGCCGAACTGCGACGCCACCAGCCCGTACAGCGTCCACGACACCGGGCACGCCCAAGAGTACCACCTCCACCACGCCGGCATGCTCTGAACACATCACCAAGAACGACACATCAGTTCCATGTCAATATCGTTCGCATACCGACCAGTTCAACCCGAAAGCTTAAGCAAACATGGGTATTTTAGATATCGCGTACCAACCAGTTCATCCCAAAAGCTTAGGCAACATCGGTATTTTAGATCAGTTTAACCTAAAAGCTTGAAAGATTCAGTAAGATTTGCTATACTTACCGGGCGAGGGATGACGAAGCCGGAGAAGAGGTTCCAGATGCCGTAGAAGAAGGAGGAGACGATGGAGGCGATGTTGTAGCTCGGGGTGAGGCCGACGGCGAGCATGCCGTAGAAGGTGAAGTAGAGCAGCGTGAAGTACATGAAGTAGAGGTACCAGAAGAACTTCTTCGCCTCCCACTCGAAGTCGATCATGGCGTACACGATCACCCCGTACACCGCTGACTGCACCAGAACGTACGGCAGCTCCACCACCACCTGCACCGACAAATCTCCGGCCACTGCCGTCAAGAAAATCTTCCATTTTTGTTGTTGTCACCTCATCTAGAAGCTCCAAGAACGTTTGTTTACCTGTCCGAAGGCGTACGGCAGTGCGGAGTACATTCCGGCAGCCCTCTCCCGGTAGAACACCGTCCTCTCAACGGCGACGACGGGCTGCACCGACGACGAGTAGGAGATCCCCATGAACAGCACCGCCGCGTACATGGACCCCATGGCATTGAACAGGTCTTGCTGCCTTGACCTGAATCCATACCAAACAGTGAGTACAAGAACATGGCATGAGATTCTTCAGAAGTTCAGATTGATTTGCAGTGCTACCTTTTGCTGCCGAGGCGCCAGAATATGGTGCCGAACATGAGCGCAACGACGAGGGAGAAGAAGAAGCGGACAACGGTGTAGGGAGGGTTCCTCCAGTAGGAGAGGTTCTGCTTCCAGAGGCAGGCCATGCACTGGGTGAAGAAGCTCTGAGAGAATTGTGTTGGGAAGAAGAGGTCCTTGGAGCCCTGGGGTGGCCTGCTGATGCCCTTGATCAAGCTCTGGTTTCTCCTGCAATGGCAACAATGCCATGAATCCAACTGTCAGTGTCAGAATTTTGTGTCATGCAGGTTATGGGAGAAGAAGCAGAGAATGGATCATATAGCTTACTGGTAGAGATCTGAGTTCTTGTAGGCATCTGCAAAGCTGATCCCCAGTATATCTTCCTGTGCCAGTGTGGTCACTTCCAGCATCCATGTTGCAGGGTTGTACCCTGGTTTGATCTTGCTGACCCCTTCAACTCCCTGATAAAGAATTCAGTTAATCACAGTGACACAAGTTCGGTGTCGGTGTCTCATAAATACTAGGGGGAGGAAAGAAATGTCAGGTTGAATTTCACTTCTGATCGCCATTCAGGTGGCTAAACAAAAGAAACTTTAGAGAAGAAAGTGAAGTTACCTCAAAGTATTCAATGAGGTCACAAGAATGGTGCCCTAGAGGACCCACGTATATCTCCTCTCCACCTCTTTTCATCAGGAACAACTGCACCAGAGTAAAGAGTATTTTTACAAACCGCGATACTTTCGAAAAGCATGAAAAGAGAACACACAAGATTCAGAGTTCTGAACATTCAGTCTACTTGCAGCTTACCTCATCAAAGGCCTCAAAAATGTCAATGCTAGGCTGGTGGATGGTGCAGACAACAGTCCTGCCTGTGTCAACGGTGTTCCTCACCGTCCTCATGACAATTGCTGCAGCCCTTGCATCAAGTCCAGATGTAGGCTCATCCATGAATATTATCGAAGGATTTGCGACGAGCTCGACAGCGATTGTCAGCCTCTTTCTTTGCTCGGTTGACAGGCCATTTACTCCAGGAAGCCCGACAAGTGCATCCCTCAGAGGATTCAGCTCTACCAGCTCCATCACTTGCTCTATAAACATCTGTACAGAAATGAACAGCAATAATGTTCAGAATTGTATCCTATATGCAGATTAGCAATTAATTTCCACGATAATTGATACCTTTCTTGTTTCTGAATCAACATCGGAAGGCAGCCTGAGCCAAGCAGAGTAAGCCAGGGACTCATAAACAGTCACATTTGGCGAGTGGATGTCATTCTGTTCGCAGTAACCCGAGACGCGAGCAAAGGTCTCCTGCTTCTTAGGGTAACCGGAGATCGAGATGTCACCTTCGATATAGCCTCCCGTTTTCCTGCCAGCTAACACATCCATTAGTGTGGTCTTGCCAGCACCACTGACTCCCATCAGTGCAGTGAGGACCCCAGGCCTGAAGCTGCCACTGACTCCTTTCAGCAGAAGCAGCCTGTTTTGATCCACGCCCTGTGCTTTCATTTCCTGCAATGCAACATGTTTTTTCATGAACTTAATTAGCAATTTACAACATGAAACGAATACGTGATATTAGCTGTTTTCTTATCACTACAAAGGTCATGATGTGCTGATAACTGAAACTCTGAAAGCAATCAAAAAAATTTTGCTCAGAAAGAAAGTAAACCAACTCTGGGTGTATCAACATCTTCTGGTACACAACAATGCTATCAGAAACAAAATACATATGAAATAAAACTATAACACAACTAGTTTTTTGCAATTTTTCAGAATGAAATTTCTGGTTGGGTTCTAATCCTGGAGGGATAGTAAAACTGTTGAGGGGTGTTACCGCAGGCATGTCAACAGAGTATCTGATGTTGTTGAAGGCAACAGCAAGCGGCGCGAAAGGAAGCACCATTCCTCTCCTATTCTCGCTTGCCTCACCAGTTGCAGCATCTGATGCAGCATTTCTCCTTGTGTTGGTGGTGTGTCCTGCACATTTTGGCCCTTGAGATGGCATTCACCAGATGAAATATTGCCATATCCATGTGACCATGTCTAAAAGGTGACTTTACCTGAAGATGCAGAGCTTCTCGGCTCATTAAGCGTTTCTCCGGTGATATTCGTGTGTTTTTCCTTCAGTGCTTCCTCTGAAAGAATTTGCTGAGCTTTCCCGGATGCTGCATGGATTTTTAATATAGTTAAGAATCAAGTGCTTCAACAAAAATTCTGCTTGAATTCTGTTCTAGAATTTTGGAATTACGTTTAAGGTAGCCTAGAGCGATGGTGAACAGGATGTTGAACACAATGACGTATCCGAAGAGTGCACCGACGCCAATCCAATACCATTTTTCCTCAGTGAACATCCCCCTGGACTTGAGCACTTCAATTCCTAAAGTTGTATGGGTCCCTTGGACAACCTGCAAGATTGTTTTGATAATCAGAACAATACGAATTCAGCAAATGAAAATTGTTCTGAGGACAGGAATAATTTACATACGCGGTTCCACTTGTGTCCAAGGAACTCATTCACTGCGATAGCGTTCATCGCATACTGGAGTGGTGAGATCCAGTAACCCCAGATCCACCATTTCTTCACATCATCTGCCATGAACAAAGAAAAATCAGTGTTACTACTCTTCAACCAGAATTTTGGATTTTAACATAACGATCTATTTGTTCAAAGGCATTACGGTGTGATAGGATAAATCCACTGAGCACAAGGAGCACTAGTAGTGCAAATGACGCCAGTGTATTCGCGACAACCATGGTCCTGCCCAGTGCTGCAATAAATCTGAACAATGCTGCAGCCATCTGGTTCACCAGCAATAATAGCAGGTACTGCTTGAACAACCTATGAGAAAAGGAAGAAAGCAACAACTATCATTGTAGGAAATGATTAGATCTTTGCATGCATACACAGATAACAATCAGAATAATCACGTGTTTTACATCACTTTTGCCTTAAGGACATAAGGTTTCTGTCGACATAGGAAAACTCTGACTGATGCATACCTTCCCACATTTGGATCGAATCCAATGACATAGTAACTCAAGAATACTGTGATGGCAACCTCAAAGCAAGATATCGGTATCTTGAGAATCCAGGTTGGTATTGTGTAAGCCCATGAAGGGAAGAAGAGGTAGTCTCTTTGCTTGAAGAACACAGGCAACTTTATGGTAGCCATAGCGAGCTCAGAGAAACCATTGAACATGTGGGCAACCATCGCAAAGAACAGCGCACCCAAGTAAACGATGCCGTCATTCCTTGTTTCATGGTGCATGTTTGTACGCAGGAACAGTGTCATCACTATGATTGTGATTACCAAAAGCTGCAAAAAATCAAGCCATGCCGTAACATTATTAAAAATCTAATGGAAACTGTACTTTTCAATTATCTTTGACTTCACCCAGAACATAATCCTCTAAAGTAACACATAATGATTATAAAATTAACAAAGATGTGTTTTTTCCCTCAATTCAGGTAACTGATGCAATAGCAACATGCCTAGGCTCAAATCCCAACCCACAAGAACTTGATGAGATGTTTACCTGAAAAGCGCGAAAACGGTAGACAAACATGTTGCGTTTCATGAGCAGCAATTCCCTGGCCACGCATGCGCGCAGAAGCTCTAGCTTGCTGGCACCGTAGGTGGAGGTGGTAAGTGACGCAGGGTGGGAAGTGCTCTTGTCGAAAGGGTGGGACAACTCCTCAGATAGACTTTGGCCAACGTGAAATGACTGGAATGCACGAGCAAACTCCTGAACTGGAATGTAGCGGTAACGCTGGGGGGTCCTTGCCCAGTACTGCTGCTGGTCCTTTCTTGATGTCACCTGAAAGTTTTCAGGGATCTTGATGTCAGAAAAAGTAGAGTAAAGTTCATAAATTCAAGCTACATATTCACTAACTAGATAAGAAGAGCCTAATAGTAATGCAAGAATGGAAATGAGCATTAAATCATGCAGGATCCAAGAAGTTAAATGTGGAGAAAGTGGGACTTTAGGAGAACTGGAATGTGAATATGTTCGTAAATTGTCATGAGACAAGAAAAATTTCTAAGAAAGAACCAAGATGAGTATCGGCAGTCATCGAAATAAGCTAAACAAGCAGATGAATATACAGCGGAAATAGTCAGATGAGCAAAAACATGCGCAAAAACAAGTAAAATTTTGGCATAGTTATTTGGAGGAATTACTTCTTGCAAAAAGTCTGCGACGCCTTTCCGATCAGGACATTTGAAGCCCATGGATTCAAAGAACTCAAGAACATGTTCGCGCGGCCCTTGATATACAATGTGCCCATCCGACAGGAGGATTATGTCATCAAACAGATTATATGTTTCTGGTGCGGGTTGCAGCAAGGATATGACAGTTGTGCCACCCAGGATATTGGTAATCTGTCCAAGAGATTTCACTATCTGAAATGTTGTAGAGCTGTCCAGCCCAGTGGAGATCTCATCCATGAACAATGCTCTTTCTGGTCCAACAAGCATCTCACCTTCAATACAAATTAGGGAAACCAAGAGTCGGAAAATGCTCAGATCTTCAAATTATGCTATGATAATGAAATTTGCAAATAAGTTTCAAAATTTGTAAGAGATGAATTATGATAATTAAATGTTCAACTCTTCCACTCTAGTTTGAACTTTTTCAAGGCAATGAGCTGTTCGCAAAAAAAAATTTAGATAATGAAAACTTTATTTAGACTCAGTTAATTACATCAAGGTGATACAATTCAACCAAGGCTTTATATATTTCATGACAAGTAAACATAAAAAGAATCCAGCATTATGCAGTCATTTCATTTCCAGTTCACGTTACCAGTTGTGACTCGCTTGCGTTGTCCCCCTGAGATTCCTCTCAGCATTTCATTTCCAACAATGGTGTCAGCACAAATGTCAAGTCCTAGAATCTGCATCAGAATTAAATGGAACGATTAGCGCCTCTTTTGAGTTGAATTAAAAGCTAATGATGTTAGATGTACCTTGAGGACGTAATCAGTGATGATATTTGTTTCCTGACCGCCTACTGATATTGCCTGAAATTAAATATCGTCAGTAAAAACATCTAAAGAAGTAGTGTATTCTTTGATGATATGGAAAATCCCGTTACTATGTCTACCATGTGTTTCTAGTCCAAATGGATCAAATCCCATTTGGATCACATACCAAGATATCTACTGTTTTGGTTAAGACTGTCCTGATACACCCCTATTATTATCTGAATATTCCCATTACAGAAAACCCCAGGTAACTCAGCATCATGAAGCATCGATGTAAACTAACCTTCATGTAGACATCAAGATCTGGGTCAGGTTTGATATTCGCCGCCTTTTCCCTTCTAGCTAGTTCAGTCAGCATGTCTATAAAAAGCCCATTAGAAAAAATAGCAAACAATAATATCATAACAGAAGTAAACTAACTTCCTGAAAATTGTGATCGATTTTGAGCTTACCATATCTAGTACCAACTCCTTGGCATCTGGCTGAGAAGGCCAGGGTTTCACGCACCGTCATCTCAGGGATGTGGAGATCATGTTGGGATATATAAGCAGCTGATCTTTGAGCCACAAACTCATCCATTCCGTATCCATTGTATGTTACTTTTCCTGAAACCTGGTAGGTTTATTTCAGACCAAAGTTAAAGTTTCCTGAAACCTGACTGGTAAAGAGTGTTGAGATTTGTCATGTTGCTGCAAAAAGTACAATGGTAACCTTTAGATCAGATCCTAGTTTCCCTGCCAAGGCAAGAAGAAGTGTGGTTTTCCCTGACCCTGGTGGCCCTAAGAGTAATGTCATCCTGAGAATAACATGAAAAATCAACTCATCGGACAAAACAAGTGCAATAGAAACAATTTATGCAGCACGGTTTAATAAAAAAAAGAATAAATGCAGTAAACTGGATATCGTGCAATACCAAAATGGGCCTATTTGATTCGATACAGCAATTCGCCACACAGTTTACGGCATGCAACAATTTGCGTGGCACAAAATTTGCTGTCCACTTCCTTGCCAAAAAAATAAATATTGTCCACTACTAGATTCGAGCGAGAGTTTGTATCTATGACACATGGGGCCAAACAGTAGCCTAACAGAGTCAAACATCCTCACACAAGTGGATATCGAACCAATAAATCTTATCTATACTACTAGTGGTGAATCTCATAATCTATACAATTACATTACTTTTCAATAAGTTATCTTCCGTTTCGCTACTGTCTCTTCTCAAATTTTAAAATCACCTACTTGTTTAATAAGAAAAATCATAGTATTACTTGGACTAAATAAGTACTCATTAATTGATTTAATAAGGTAAAAACTTAAATTGTTTTCCGTTGCAATGCATGGGCTCTAGGCTAGTTCGATATGACTACTCCATCTCCATGTGTTGGCATTAGATACCATGCATCGTACACTAATACTTGTGATTCAGTAAAGTGGTAAGAATGCCTGTGTTAATCAGAAGTAACAATGTCCAAGTTGGTAAATGGATTTCACCTTCTTGGCTTGATCACTCCATGGACGTCGTGGAGGATGTTCAGAGGCCTCTTCTTGTTGGGAACCACATGGAGAAAACTGGCCAGAGACTGCACATCCAAGTGGACGAAAAGAACAAGGTTCAGATTCCAACTAATTTGCCAAGAAATCATCAGACAAGTTTTGGAGTCCATTATTTTTTCACCTCCATAGAATTCAGAGTGGTGTTGAGGAACGTCGGGAGGCCTCTGCTGCCGACGTGCGCCAGCGCGTCAATGCTCAGGTGCTCGTACCGCACCTCGATCGTCGGAAAATCGAGCCCAACCCTGAGACGAATCAGCGAAGAAGAAGTTAAAATTCAGCTCCTTTTCTTGGAATTGATCTTGAAAATCGAAGGAATTGTTTCGAATTTGTGTCGAATTGGAGATTTGTATTCAGAAATTTGCAGCCTTTTTGCCTTCTTTTTTTGGTTACCTGTCGATGCGCTGCCTGAGCTTGAGGAGGAAGCGCTCGTGGTCCTCCTCGGCGACGCGGACGAGGCGCTCGAGCAGGTGCTTCCGCTCCTGGAACCCGAGGCCGGCGACGTCGACGACCTCGCCGGCGGCACCCGAGCCCTGGCCGTCCTCCGCGGCTGCGACGATGCCCTTGCGGACGCGGGCGTGGGTGGGCAGCTTCTCGAGCGCCGCCCACTTGAGCGCCTCCTCGTCGTCCTCGGCCTCGGCGCGCGACGACGACGCGAGCGAGAAGACGTCGTAGTCCCTGTACGACGCCCGCCTCGAGGACGCCGTCGTGGACCCCCGCAGCCTCAGGCTCGCCACCCCAAACGCCGCCTCCCCGGTATCCATCTCAACGTCGACCAAGCGCGGGCGGCCGCCCCTCGCCGCGAAGAATCCTGCTGCTGCTGCTGCTGCGGCGGCGGCGGCGGCACGGCCAAGAAAGAATACACGCCTCTTCGGCGCGGCGCGGCCAAGAAGCGAAACGCGGCGGCGGCACGGCGAATGGGCGCGTCTGCGCGTGGGAGGTGGGTTGGTTGGGGTGCGCGGCGAGCGGGAGCGCGTATGTATATGTGTAGTGGCGTGTGTGCATGGGCATGGCGAGGTGGTGGAGACTGAGAAGAGAAGACGAGTAGGCGGGACGTACGACCTGGCGTTTCAACGGTGGCGGTCAAAGGAGGGAGTGGAGACGGTGGCGGCGACCTCCTCGCCTCGGTGCTCTGTGGCCTAGTGCTGATGTTCGTTACTGCTGCTACGCTGTAGCTTCTATTTTATTTTTTGGTTCCAATTTTTTAGAACCTGAATAAAAATGTAAATTGTTTAGAAAAGCTTCTGATTTAAATAGACTCTAAATTAATGGACGAAGACTATCTAAAATATAAAAAAATTCGTTAACATATATTTAATTGAATTAAATTTATAAAAAAAATATTTATCTGATATTTACAGCAATTTTTATATAAAAAAACTTCGTATGAATCTAACCGTTTAGAAATATTGTTAATGGAAATTAAGGTAGAAGCTGAACGTCAATCCGAGAGGAATGGGCCTGACTGGAACACCGAAGGAAGGAGGAAGGGGAAAAGAAACTGCACGCTGAGCGTTGTGGGATACGTCACTGTCACCGTCCACTTGGCCGTTCATGCGCACGTTTCCGGTCCGCGGACGGCGACGCCAATAGCACTGCCAGTTTAACCGAATATTGTGCTCAACTTAATTTCTTTTTTTCAAGCATTTGTTTTTAAGGCATACTAATAACATGGTCAGCGGGTCCGGACCCATATAAGTAGGGTTAGATTATAAGATGATTTCAGATAAAATGTTAGATCTGACGATTAAAATGTTCGATGCATATTTTCTAACTATATTCGGAAGATTCTGTATAATTGTAGGTAATTATTTTTTTCAATATGGTTTGTATATATATTTATAAGGATAAGTGTGTATATGTGTCCATGAGTCTTTGTGTTTGTATTGTATTTCATAAAAAATAAAAAATTATGTCGTCAAAGGAGTCCTATTAATGTACAACGTAGTACTTTTTTATTTTCAATTCCCAATATCTTCATTATGGGAGTGTTTGGATAAAAGGATTGAAAATTTAGTGGATGTCGTGTCAGATGTTTGTACATCAATTTGAAGA
This sequence comes from Oryza australiensis, assembly GCA_019925245.2. Classification (NCBI taxonomy): domain Eukaryota; kingdom Viridiplantae; phylum Streptophyta; class Magnoliopsida; order Poales; family Poaceae; genus Oryza; species Oryza australiensis. The sequence goes on from JAIFGZ020000436.1 coordinate 6,020,493, forward strand.
ACTAAACATGAACTAATTATAAACATAATTATAGAATTGAAGAATAATTTACGAGATGAATCTATTAAGTCTAATTAATCTACGATTAGCATGTTTACAGTAGCATTACATCCTCAAATCATAACGTACTTAGGCTGATTAGATTCATCTCGTGAATTATCCTCCGATTATGAATGAGTTTTGTAAATAGTTTACATTTAATACTCCAAAATAATATTTAAATATTTATATGACATGGACTAATTTCAGTCCCAGGGATCCAAACAGGCCCTATATTTCAGCACCACTCGTGTCAGCGTTATAGTTCCCAATGCTCTCTTTTGGAATTTAATAGGAGTTTAGAGGGATTTTCTGGTAATTGAGCTAATTTGTTTGAAAATCCTACAAAAATATTGCATTTCGTAGGAGTCCATAAAAAAGTCTGAAATTTTCATGGGTATTGTGGGGGTACCACCCCGAGATAGTCCAAACTAAAGAAAGAACGCCGAGCGGACTGGATCGGAAGTCTTCGGACTGGGATCGGAGAGCTAGACCCTGGGCATGATCGGTGAGCCCAACCAAGGCCCTCTAACCTGGCCTTGGCTCCTTAGTCCAACCTCCCTCCATGGCTTCGACCAGGACGGAGGTCAGCCGCCCCTTCTCGAGAAGCAGACTTTCTTCATAAGCCTCGCAACAGGACAAACGAGGGACATGTCGACAGAAGATGACGTTACCCGACAAGACTGCGCACAAAGCACCTGCCTCGGCGGATCACGGGTAGGACCGTGCACAAGACGTCCACGACGAACGAATCCCAAGGTGATTTCTATTTTGTTTTTCAGCTTTAGCCTATACTTGCTTTGTATTTTAGGGCTAAGCTTTATTACGTGCCAAGTCCATTCTAACTGTTTTCTCCTTGGACTATAAAAAGGGATGACAGGGGTGCAAATAAGGGGGGTTGGACGCTCTCTGGCTCTCGCATTGTTTATTGTACTCAAACTCTGTTGATACACTATCTTAACAGAACCTAGGTGTAAGCTTTTTATCCTTCAGGAAGGTTGAATCTGTCTAAAAATCTTAACTCATATTGTTCTTGAGTCGACCATTAGATCCATTGGTGAGACATCTCGACCACTCTTTCACCTTCTCGGGTAGCCTTTTTGAAGGACTGTTGACCCACACATCGACATGTATGTTTGTAAATCAAAGGAAAATTAAGCAATATCAATGTTATATTTTTCCTTAGCAGGTCCTTTTCTGATGATTGCATCAAATCAATTTTTTTACTAGAGATAAACATCGGTAGTTCGCTTCCGGGATGTGCTATGAAAGATCATCGCCTGCTTGTGAAGCCAACACAAGAAATCATTCCAGAAGCCAACATATGGACGGTCGGAAAGACTCAAGTGGATGCTTTTTCAAAGATGATGACAAAATACGCTAAAAAAAAGAGATGATCACAAATGGTGGCAGACTCTTCCTTCGTAAGTTTTTTTTTTCGATTACATGACCTGCACAAATTACTGCACAGGCAACATGTCACTCGCATACCCATATACCCATCAATGTATCCTTATTTCGAATGGCTTTACTGAAATTGCAAAAAGTTTACCAACTGTACAAACGCTTAATATTTTTTAACCATCTTTGCGTTTATACTGAAGGTTTTTTTTTCTTTATTGTGGAATAAGAGGAATGATGGGAAATAAGTAAAAAGAAGTACGAAGAACGAACGCTCGGTGGAAAGTTACTCTGATGGGTGAGATATTTATTCCCAATCCCATTAGCTAAGCAATGAGTTATCTCAACTTTTTTACAGTGTACTCCAAGATAGCGTGCGAGTCATCTGAACTTTTAATTTGCGGATGTGATTATGTAAGCTTGGAACTAACGATTATGCATGCAGGCAGTTGCATACACATCATCACCCACAAACGAGATTCTTTCCTCTGCAATTTGTCAAAAGGGACAATGATCTGATTAACAAGGCTTATTAATAATCTTCTGGAATGTTGCTTGAATTATTCAACCAAAACGAACCGGGCACGCATTCGACCGGTCAAAAGTTATCCAGACTTGTCAAAGAATTATTTCAAGGAATTACCTACCTCTCCTCCTTTTGACTGCTTGATTGTGTAGTGTGTGAATTGTGAAGAAATCAAAAGAACAAGTGGGAGAGAGAAGCATGGAGTTATTCAAGATTTTCGACTGCCATTTCTCCTGAACATTGACAAGCAATATAACAATATTATTGATGCCCGCTTTGTTTACCATGTTTTAATTAGCTTGACATTTTTGGGAAGAAAAATCATCAACGCACGTAGGGGATATTTGGATGAAAGGACTCAGTGTTGTATCGAACGTTTCGATATCAATTTAAAGGACTAAACGTGAATTAATTATAAAAATAATTATATAATTAGAGGATAATTTGTGAGACAAACCTATTAAATCTAATTAATCCATAATTAATAAATGTTTACTGTGGCGTAATTATGATTCGTCTCGTAAATAATTCTGAATGTGTTTTATAAATAGTCTATATTTAATATTATAAAATAGTATCTAAACATTTGATGTGACAGAGACTAAATTTTATTCAAGTATCCAAACATGTCCTTAATTATGTAGCACATTTTAACTATATGATTAGTTCATAACTTTGATTACTCCTTAGATGCTGACATTTCTAGAATGTTTAGATGCATTAGTTGGCAGGCATGCTACTGTTTAGTCATCGTCCTCAGTCATAGATATCATGAAATTTGCACGGTCAAAACACTGTATGGAAGTATGAAAAAACGATATCATACACTAGTGGAGAATCAATTTTTACGTACGGACCGAAAGGTATCTTCTCGTGCAGAAGGCATGCCCGCACGCATGAGATGATCTGCGAAAATCAAATTTTCACATGCGGACGACCTAACCACACGGAAAAATCTATTATCCTGTGCGGGCAGTTTAAGAGGCTCATACAGAAAGATCTATTATCCCGTACGGACCACTTAATCTATCCGCACGGGATAATAGATCTTCCCGTACGGGCGAATTAAGTGGCCCGTACGGGAAGATACATCCGTCCTATATTACATATTGAATTATTGAATTAAATCGACAATTAATATCACATTATAAATTGCACAAAAATAATTTCACATTATCACAATTTTATCAAAATTTCACATGTATAATTTTACAATATTTATAACAAATTTTACAATGTATGGATGCGACGGCGACGGCGGTAGAGGTGACAGTCGGTGTTACCGGCGGTGGTGCGCAGTGGAGGAGGTGGCCGCAGTGGAGGAGGCGGCCACGGTCGGAGGAGGAGGCAGTGGAGGCCGGCGGTGGAGAAGACGGCCGCAGTGGACGAGGCGGCCATGGTCGGAGGAGGCGGCGGTGGAGGCCAGCGGTGGACGAGGCAACCGCGGTCGGTGGAGGCGGCGGTGAGGAGGCGGCCACGGTCGGTAAAGGAGGCAGCCGTGGTCGGTGGAGGCGGCGGAGGAGGCAGCGTTGGAGGAGACCGGCGGAGGAGAGGCGGCGGTGGAGGAGGCCGGCGGAGGATGAGGCGGCGGCGGTGGAGGCAGAGGGTTAGTGAGGAAGCCGCGGCTCTAGAAAATTTTTGTTGGAAGTTAGAAAATTTCGGAGCCCGCGCGTACCTATATAGACAGACGGTGGTGATCATCGTGTGCGGGCGGCTTAAGTACCCACACGGAAAGATTATCATTCCATGCGGGCGGCTTAAGCGGCCCGCACGGAAAAACTATCTCTCTGTGCGGGCTATTAAGCCGTGACATGCGATAATCTATAAACCTTTAGAGATAGACTATAAAAATTGTAATAATATATAAATTTGATCAGAAAATTCTATAAATTGACATGACAATTTAATTTTGTTTCATAACACTGTCATAAAAAATTCAATCAGTTTTGATCAAGTGAGACTATATGTTGTTCATAAATTGCTACATCTCTGTAATAGTTCATGAACTCTAAGTTTCAAAGTTTATATACCTTATAAGAAGCTATGAACTAGTATATTACTTAAATTTATATATAACCTTAATATCAACTCATTATCACAACATATAAAATTATATTGCCACTTGTGTTGTGAAAAATATTTTTCTTTTAAGTAATAACCCTTTTTTGAAAAGATTTGACCTTTTATTTTTATTTTTTAATATTTTTCTTGACTTAAGAGCATATTAGAGGTAACTATAGAAAATTTGAGTCTAAACAAGCGAAAGGCGTGGCTTGTGGAAAATTTAGAAGACGCGCTCAGAATTGGGAAAAAACTTTCGGGCTCGAAAAGGCAACCTTCTGAGCCATTTTTGGGGAAAATAAAATCGCCAAACGCGGCGAAGCGGCGAACAAACGCATCCAAAATTTTTTTCTGATCGGTTTTCATATATGAAACGTCTCGATCGAAGTTCGTATGCGAAAGTTATGGCCGATTTAAAAACCAACTCCGAGTTAGAGTTAGAGGACAAAACAGAAACAAAACACTCTTGTTACACGCGCACCAACTGTATTATATGTATAGTGGGAGCCACCCTGTTAAAGTTTTATCTTAAGTTTCAAGTTTATATACCTTATAAGAAACTATGTATATAACCTTAACATTAACTCATTATCACAACATATGAAGTTATATTGTCACTTGTTTTGTAAAAAAATATTTTCTATTTGATTCTATCCATATCCAAGAATTAGAAAGAGAATTTAATAGGTTTATAGATAATTAAAACATTACATCTCTAAATTAGTTTACAAAAATATGTAGGCATAATCCCGTACGGCCTACTTAAGCAACCGCACGAGATAATCAATTTTAAATTGGTTTACAAAAATATATAGGTATAATCCCGTACGGCCTACTTAAGCGACCGTACGAGATAATCAATTTTCTCGTGCGGTCATTTAAGTGGATCACAGGGATAATGCATCTTTGGTTTTTCTAGAAGCGACCACTTAAAGTCCGTCTGAATTTTATCGGAGGCCTCATTAAAAAATCATTTTTCCAGTAGTGATAATAACTTTGACACCGAGATCATAACTTCACGATTCATACTATATAGTACTATAGTTTCTCCACGGATATTAATGAATGAAACATCCACGATTACTATATTGTGCCTACATAAAGAGTGTGAAAAATAGAAGTATCACCCGTGCAGGTTTTCACTAGAGAATTGAAGTTTAGCTACTTGGGGCGCTGACCCGAAACCCAATTGCTATATGTTATAGAGGCTTCTTTCAACGTTACTCAACAACTTATATTTTGTTTGGTACATGTTGGATTAAAGTTTTACTATATATATTAAGATTAAAGTTTTACTATATATATTAAAGTGTAGTAGTTTAATTCTATATTCATTTAAACTAAAAACAAAATGATTCTTGCTAATATTATTAACGTAATCGCATATTTAAATCCATAAATTTAGGAAGCTAGCAATGTCTAACTTTATTTTTTTAATTCGGAGCTATGCAAATAGGGCTTTAAGTAGCACCTTCTATGGTGGTCTTTAAGCATGAAATAATCTGAATTATTCATTTTGTTTTCAACATTTAAGTAGATCATATCAATTTATACTACCAACACAAACACAATTAGTAGTCATTAATATAAATTAGCATCCAATCTAGTGAGATTGATAAATGAATTGCCGGGGTGCTAATTTGTACTGGTATATCAATGAATTCGTTATCCATAACATTACTCTTACATCCATACTAGTCCCAGATGTAAATTAGGGTACAATTGGTTTACCGCCCTGGATTTCATATATGAGAAAATAATTATTCCTCATGTGTTGTAAATTCAGTTGCATGGCTCATAATGGTTAAACAACCAGCCAGTGTAGGCCACACGCAAAAGCTCGCATTGTGCTTATATTACAACGTTTACGTTTATCGACATTTTTTAAAGAAATACCATTTAAATATATTCTTCAACTTTTAATTATTTAATTATTTCGTGTCTTTCAGTAATTTCAGAATAATCTAACAACCATCATCTACCCACGCTTAGTCTGCGTTCAGTAGAGCATTTTGGCTGGGCTAATCAGACGCACGTGAAAATGAGAAGGGTAATCGGTGCACGAATAATTAAACATTAACTATTATAAATTATAAATTTTAATTTATTTGTTTTTCAATAAACTTATAAATATAAAGTTTTTTTACGAAAATGAGCAGGTAGCCAATAGGAGTAACTGTTTAGAACTCAACTTTAGAACGGGCCAAAGTGACCAACCAAAAAAAGGGTCACACGGGCTTCCAGTCGCCCCTGGTCAAGTGGATGCAATCGAATCCAAAACAAGGTCGTTGAGGGCAGCAAGTGGCCCAGGCTCTCCAAATGAACAAAAAGAGAGAAGAAAACTACGAGTAATGCTCGGTCAAGATTGGTTAGCTCATGTTCACCCCGTGGACCGTCGTCGTCGCCGGCGAAGTTCCCCGGAGACTGATCTCATCGCCTGGCTGCGTGGCCGTCAGGCCGCTGTTGCCAAGCACGTCTACATGCACGTGACGCGTGAGTCACGTCCCTAACATACCTTTGGCGATTATTTTTATCTTTTAAACTTTTTAATTTTTAATTTTAAAATATATCTTTTCAAAAATTATTTCTACAATATAAACTTTTTTTTGGCAACATCAGCCGAGCTGGCGTTGCAAAACCATCCTGAGCGTTATTTGGCTATGTCGACAACGTTATTTGGTCAGGGTCAGCTGCGGGTGACTTTTTGTCACGTAAGACGGGCTAGCCTGATCAAAAAAATTAGATTCAGGGTTTATTTTTTAAATTAAAATTTTATAAAGTTTAATAAATAAAAAAGAAAGAAAAGGAAAGAACAAGACAACTAATCTTTGGTAAAATATGGTTTCATCATCTCGTGGAGTCATGGTAAGTAAGTGATGTTTGAGATAGATGGAGATGAAGCTAGCATATATAAAACGAAAAAGTTTAACGTATGATTAATTAAGTTTTGAGTATTATAAACTTGAAAAATAGATTTATTTGATATTTTAAATCAACTTTCATGTCGAAACGTTTTTTAACAAACATACCGTTTAGCTGTTTAAAAAAACATGCTAACAAAAATCAAGATATAATCTATATCTTAATCAGACGGGCCAAATCCTATTGATAACTCAGCGCCAAATGATTTATTCAATTGATTTATGATATTTTAGAGTGATCGAGAAGGTATCATGTTTTCCAACATAAAATTTTGGTACATATATTGACGATCGTTAAGTACCAAATCCGACCGTCACATATCTCGAAAATAAAAGAAAATTAGCATTCTTTCAAGTTTAGAATTAATAAAGTTTCACATGTCTTTGAAGACTATGAGAAAATGTAGGGACATATTTGAATAAATGAAGTGAAGACACGCTCGCTTGGCGAAGAAGCACAACTCCGACCAATCGATGCTCGCTGCGTCAGCTTCCTGCAGATCGGAGGGTCCACAAGTCAAGTGAAACCGACTTAAAGTGGGGCCAAACATCCGGGAACCGCCTTAGAGGCCCACATGGAGCTGACTGGTGAAAAGGCAGTGGAGAGGGGAGCTGGCCAGGATTTGACCGAACCCTGGTTCGACCAAACCCCGGCTGGCCCCTCTCACCTCCACCGACCACGTGGCACTCTCTCAGGCCTTCACAATGGCAGTTAGGTAGGTATGACGATTGTAAACCGCCATTACAACTGTCATTTGAAGCTATTTAAGGAGGAGGCTTCACTTCAATCAACACACACCACAAGAACTAGTTTCTACATTTCTATCATAGTCTCTAGGCTAGTGGAGTTTAAAAATAATTTAGAGTTTCTACTCGGTTCCCAATTCATCTTTGGAAGTCGGATATATCTTTCTTATCTTTCTTCCTTTGTACGACTTTAAGCTTATTAATATATCAATCTTCTAGTTATGTGAGTATGGTTCATATTCTACTTGCTTAGATATGTGTCTCATTTATAGTTTATATAATAATTATGACATGGTTAGACGAGTAACTCTATTTTCACGGACACGGTCCAATGTGCAATTAGATGTAGGTGTGCCTTTGCCTTAGTCATTGACGCCCTGGGAGCCAAGAGTATATATGGCAATGTAAGCGTGATGCTTAGATTGTTACATAGACATTGATTATGGTCATATCCCACGGGTTGTAGAGGTAGGCGGCAGGTGATGACAACCATGTTCGTCCATTGTAATCCTACATGTTTGGGTACGGGCGTAGGACAGGCAATAAGAAATTGCCTTATGGTGTCAGGCCGGGCCATTGGAGGCAGTACCCTCGTAGTTCTGAGAGCGTAGAACTAGATAACTAACCATGAATATAATTATCTGTATAACCTATATAGTAATACTAGAAGAACATTAGGAACGTTTAGGACTTTTCTATGTGTGTCATACTACCAATTTACCATATATCTCTTACCACTATCTAGACTTAGACATCTCAACTATAACTTATGAATATTCATGGTGACCACCGTCTTTCTTTGGGATAAAATAAATACGATATCCCAGAATACTCTAAGGTGAAATGCTACAACGATATATCCGTGTATCTGTAAACGTAAGAAATATCAACAACTTATAATATATGTAAACGTTGTAACAAAGATAATAATATATAGTCTAACCTATTTTGACTAAAACAAAATTCAAAACAACTTATTGTTAACACCATAATTTGGTAGGCCCCGGAGTCCCCATCGACCCAAGGTTCATATCGGCTCAAAACTAGTACCGGCTTAGAGTTCTGCATCGGCTGATGGGAGTTTTCTTTTATCAACATTTCTAGCAGTTGGATTCTTGTTAGATTCGGTTTGGGAATGTCTTATCTAGGAGAAACTGAGTTCAAAGAGGATGTGACTTGTATCTATTAATTAGGAAGAGTTTGTTAGCTTTTTATTCTATCTTTAAAAAAGTGTGTTAGTGTCCAATAAAAACTCGATTTGTTTCTTTTTATCTTTAGGATAGTTTAGATTGTAGTTAGGATCTTTGTTAGCCTACGAGTATAAATATGTAAGCCCGAGGTTTATGTAATTATCATCTCACAATCAATACAATTTGGCGCATCGCCACCTTTTACCTTTTCTACTTTATTTATCATCCGATGGAACTTGGCACCTGACGCGGGGCTGCATCTGCTTCGATCTCCAGCAAAGGAGTAAGTCCAATATTCTGCCGGGCCAGGCAATTGTATTGGCTATGTCGGCATCGTCCAAGGCTGCATCAGTACATTCGATCTCTTGGATTGCTCCGGTTTGGTTAACATATTTGTCTGCTTATTTATCATATGTCTCTGTTGATCTAGTCCTAGTATCTCAATTTAGCTATATCAGTTGTCTCTCGCTTTAGGGTTTCTGTCAGTACCGGCTAAATTGTTTACTAGATTAGATTAACTTAGGCATCTACCACCCTGAAAATCAGTAAAGGGCTTGATTGTTTAGATATTGTGTTTATTTTCATATTTAGTGCTGCATCAGTTCAGTTTGACTTACTAAGTCGTGATTAGAACCATAATCTCTAGCCTGCCTATTGGCTAACATTAAGGGTTTCATTGGGGTTTCAGCGAATGAGTTATCTCAACGTTGCATCGGCTTGTAAGGATTGCATATGAGTTAGTCTTTAGCTGATGACAACAGAGTATTCATCGTTCATTGCTTATCTTTTGAATTTTATGCCATCGAACCCCTTGTCGATGTGTGCTTTAATATTCAGATCAACGTCTATTTTATCATGTGATTGATTTGTGCTATATTACATTAATATATCATCGTATTATCATCGGTCGATCACCTTTATATAGATGTTTATTCAGCACACGGCCGATGGATTAAAATCCTAATTGCATCGGCCGACATCGGCATCGGTTGAAATCGCGCCATCGATTTATCGGGCGATCAGCTGTATTGGCTATCGGTCTATCGACCGATATGCTTTATGTTTTGCCGCTTTATATATCATATCAGTGACAGGATCAAACTGACTGGCACGTCCACGCTTCATCATTTTTAGGACTTGCACTGAAGCTAAACAGATCTCTCAGACCGCGTGTGTGGCACGCGAGATCCACATCGGCAATACGAATTTGACGTTAACACTTACAATATAAGACGAAGAGTGTAGGATTACTTTTTTTTTTAAAATATAAGGGATTTTTGTTGGACGAAATACATCATATATTTGGGACGGAGGGAGTAGCTAGCTAGCTACAGTAAACTTTGGCCAGACTTTAAATCTTTGTATATGCGTGTCAGCGTGTGTTTTTTTGGACAAAACACAATTATTTGTTAAGACGTGGTGACTGGTGAACGGATGTCGAGGAGAAAAAGAGCATGTTCGGCTGGGCCTTATCCCCGTCTCGGCCCAAGCTGCTGGGGTGATCGCTTCGCTTGGGTTGGGCTGGGCTCCGTGCAAATTTCTGTAATATTCCTTCCGTTGGAGGTGCTCCTCGCAAAATTCGTGCACTCGCTTTCTCTTTCTCTCTCTCTCGTTGCTTCCTGCCGAAATCTTCGAATCCGTCGTCGTCGTCGTCGAGACGAGGACCCCTACCCCTAGTGGCGGCGAGCCCCCCGGAGTGAGACGAGGAAGAGGAGGATCCGGTTTGCGGATTCCCCGCCTGCCTCCCGCCTCGGATTCGGTTTCTCCCGGTAAGTTTTCCTCAATCTTTTTCGTGTTCTATTATTCGTTTTTTTGGGGGTTGTATGTAGTGGAAATTAATCAGGGAGGTGTTTTGCCCCACGCATCGGTCCCACGAATAGGCTTCGAATCCTCGGCGAGACAAGAGGGGATATTTTTGATATCATGTGTTGCGACGTGGCGATCCGGCTTTGCTCTCTCCCCAGGAGGCAGTTTGCACGCAGTTTTGCGGGTTCCTTTGCTGGATTTAACCTGCTCAATTTCAATTCCTGGAGCCTCCAATACCGACGATTTTATCGATTAGCCGATGAATCATATCGTGGATTATGCTGCCCTACGGTTTCATTCATTCCATGTGCAATTCGGGAATAGTTTTAATTAGACCTCAAATTTCGATGTATTCGCTTCACATTTTCGTGTGCTAAGAGCCAGCCGAACTTTCATGTGGTTAATCATAACATTTCTGACTTGGTCCGGGAATAATCCACAAGACCAAGTCCGGTACCAAGTACAAACAACTGGAGTTCGTCGTTTTCATTTGTTCTAAGTACAGAAATGCTAGCATTTATCTGCAACTTGGTTGGAAACTTTAAGCCTTCTCTTCAGAAATCTTTTGCTCCATAAGCTGATGCTTTGCAGCTGTTTAAACCTATAACAGGACTTCAGAATTTTGTGTTGCCTGATTAATATAGTACTTAAATTTGTTGAACTTTAGACTGAAGAGCAAGGATGGATAGGAATGAGGAAGAGATGGTCCCAAATGACTCGGACCCTCTTCTCAAGAGAGAAAATGAGGAGGCGGAGTCTTCGTTGGAGCTGACGCCACCTAAGCCGGCAACGGTGAGCACGCTGGAGATTGAGGATGAGGAGACCGATGGTTCTTCTGCAGGTTGCTGCCGCATTTGCCTCGAGACTGATTCGGAGTTAGGTGAGGAGCCTATATACTGTAGTAATCTTATTAATTTTGCTGATTTGTTTCAATATTTGGGAATGCTTTTGTCAATAGAAAATGTGGCTTCTGATTTCAATAAGGAGGGAAGAAGGGGTGGGACTTTAGTTTTATTCTGAGGGCGAAGTAACAAAATAGTAAATAGACTATGATAATCTGGTTCTCAGATTGCAATAGGTAAAACAAAGTGCTTGACCCAACCTTCTGTGTTCATATTGGCATGGCGCAGGTGATGAACTAGTATCACCTTGTATGTGCAAGGGAACTCAACAGTTTGTTCACCGTTCATGCCTTGACCACTGGAGATCTGTTAAGGTACTCGACAATGTTGCTGCCACATTGTTATATCATTTTTGTTAAGAAATTTTACAGTAACAGGCTTTGTAAATGTATGCATTTATAGGTTATCATTATTCACTCCAAGAAGGTTTTATGAAACTTGCATAAAGAAGTGACTGGCTGGTTGAAGTGTTACATTACATGGAGTAGTGCAATTACTAAAGGTTCCTGTGAATTATAGAGATACCGGAAATCACAATGCAGCCTACATGCTAGGATCTTTTTATTCTGCTAGGAAATGGCAGTGCTCGTCCTATGCATTAGAAACTGGCCATTTGCTCTTTAACCATTGTTTTCAAATGGCAGATCTGAGACTACAAAGATATCAACGGTATCAGCTTTAGATATATTGGCCGGCATTACTCATTAGGAGTCAAGCTGCCTCTCTCCAAGTTATCATCTTTCAGCTTGATTTGGAGGGTACAATCTAGCGTCTCAGCTGCATTCCGTGGCACTTTAAAGCCTCCTTGATCAATGATCATCACTGGAAAGGATGCAACCTTCTTTTAGAATCTAGGTTGAACTTGGTGCTTCATCTCTAAACTTCACTTATTGACATTGTGATTAGAATCTCCCTGACTATGCTAGTTCTCTAAGTGTGATTTTTTTATTTTGATCTGTTTAGTCTCAATGGAGAAAGAGTACCACTTCTGATTTTCTTTTAGTACCTAACTTTTAGGAAGGATTTGCATTTTCACACTGCACAACATGCAAGGCTCAATTCCATCTCCGAGTGGAAACCTGGGAGGACAATTCATGGCGTAAAATGAAGTTCCGGATATTTGTTGCGAGAGATGTTATCCTCGTGTTTCTTGCCGTACAACTTGTAAGCATTACCATTTTGAAGCACTACTTTTCATATTTGATTTTTTTCATCCAAAATGAAGCCTGATATGATGTTCTCGCTGTGGTTCTTCCTGTAAGCTTATGAACATTATTAACATATAAATACACTTCCTTACTCTGCTTGCTGCTTATGGCATCCAGAATGGCACCGTTCCACATGAGAAGATTATCAATGAAAACACATCACCCAAACCTGTGTTTTTTGTTGCACAATCACATATTTACATATTAAATGCTACAAATGTACTCCTTTTCTTGCATGTTGTTCAGTAGAATAAAAGGCTGATCAGACTGGTGTTTCACTTAACCATTTCCATATTTAACAGTTTCATTGGTTTTCTTTGTTTTGCAGACTATTGCTATTATTGGTGCAATTTCTTACTTCCTAGATAGGGATGGAAGTTTCAGAAACAGTTTCAGTGATGGTTGGGATCGCCTCTTGTCAAAACATCCAATACCGTTCTATTACTGTATAGGTATTCCAATCGCTATCTTTTTTATAGATGATGCACCTTCACCATTAATATTTATGACCTGAACATTTTTTTTGACTGAATATGACCTGAACATTTGATGGTTCTGTAGTGTGGAGTACACATTTCTGTCCTAACAGAACATTCCTTAAGTTGATAGCCCCTTTGTGTTCCAGGTGTTGTTGTTTTCTTTGTGCTTCTTGGTTTTTTCGGTTTGATACTGCACTGCTCGTCCTTCAATGATAACCAAGATCCATGCCTAGCTGGGTGCCGGAACTGCTGCTATGGTTGGGGCGTCCTGGACTGCCTGCCTGCTTCTCTGGAGGCGTGCTTTGCCCTGGTGGTGGTTTTCGTTGTCGTGTTCGCCATCCTCGGTATCGCATATGGTTTTCTCGCGGCAACTATGACTGTCCAAAGAATCTGGCAGCGGCATTACCACATCTTGACGAAAAGAGAACTCACGAAGGTAAGAACTCCCTTAGACCAGTGCTCTTCTATCTACGACAATGATCCATCATCCAATTAAGTGCTTTAGTATTTGGATATTCAGAAAATCACCAAGATTTGTTTTCAAGATTTGGAAGGGGGTAGCATTCATTCATATCCTAAATCTGTAAATTTCATACATGCAGGAGTACGTGGTGGAAGATCTTCATGGCAACTACACGCCACCGAAGCTTGATCCAGAGCACGAGGAGCGGCTGAAAATGTTGAAGCTCCTGTAGCCTCTGATGGCAATTTACAGAACTAGTACTCTTCCGCTCCAGACTCCAGAGTAACAAAACGGCAATCTGTTCTAGACCCAGTGTAAATACCACATGTATCACACCGTGCGTGCTTCGAAACAAAATGCCTCGAGTGCGTGTTTGTTGTCAATTTAATTCGATCGATTACCTTTGTCTGTGACGTGTGTGAGTTTCCTCGATCATACTGCTGCTGAAACTCCTCTATGGACTAGTAGTAATTTATCCTTGCTATGCCCTTGTTATGTTCAACATCTGGATAAATTTCGGTCCATATGCATCTGAAATTCTGAATGTCTGATCCTGCATTGGCGTGCTAACTGATGTTAATTTTATTACGATTATTCCAGCCCAGCCCCTGATGGTTGGGACATTACAGGTTACGAAGTCTTTGCCCTTCCACATGTTTTTTAAAGGGGAAAAAGAAGAAACTTTGCACTTCGTGTGCAACGCACAGACAGGCTACTGCAGTCTGCAGGAGAGCGCACGGTGCAGCAGCAATCAGCCGCCGCCGGTGCCGGTGACGCCGAGGTCGGGCTTGCCGTCGTCCTTGCCGGCGCCGAACACCGGGCCGCCCTTCCCGGCGGCGTCGTCGACCTTGTCCTCCAGCCTCTTGACGGGCACCCCGCGATCGTCCTCGCTCGACCGGAGCTCCGTCCTCGCCTCCTCGCCGCCGGTGGCCGCCGCCGACCTGTACGTGGTCGCCGTGAAGGCGCCCTTGGGCTGTGCGCCTTGCGCGCCGGACATTGCTGCTGCTGGTGGTGGTCGTCGCCGTGGGTGAACTCGGCCGGTTGCTCCGCACGGCGAAGCGAATGGCGTGGGGTGTGGTTCTTGTTCTACCACTTCGTCTTCTCCCCTGCTCAGGTCAGGACTTCCCCTGCTTAGGCACGTGTCGCACGTGTGTGTGGACTCGTGGGCAACGTGGCACTGTTACGTGCTCTAACGACCTGCTGCCACGTGGGACCAGAAAATGCCGGGATGGTACACGTGCCTTCTGCAGGGTTCACATTCCCTTTGGAGTTTGGATGGAGCTCCAATCCGGGACCACGGTGGTACTAGCTCGGTTTCCGCTTTAATCTCAAAATTTCAAATAAAATTTGCAAACCAAAATATATATTTTGGTTTGAAGTCAATTTTTATCGTAGTGGTAATTTCGTAGTAGAGAATTTGAACCAGTGTGAAAAAATGGGTAGCAAATCAAATATTTAGTCAAATCTCTATAGTTCTATTATCCCATGTCAAAAACTGACCGGGTTCAACATAATTCTAAATAAGCAATGAAAATTTAAACAGGAACACAGCGCTATTTGATTGGGCAAAAAACAGTCGAGTTTTGTCAAAAACCGAAGAAACTTGTTGAAATTGTTGGAAATGGAAAAATATAGAAAAAAATTATAAAATTGAGAAAAACATGAAGAGGCATAGATAAATAAGAAAAAAATGAAAATAAGTAAGAAATACGATATATATAGCTTAATTCATAATATTTAGGACCGGACATTAAATATTTACAGCTACATAAAATAGTACGGAATACCTACTCCATACATTTTCAGTTGATCATCTGATTTTTAATTTTGAGGTTATTTTCAAACTATCATATTCATTTTTAAGTTTATTTCATCTCTATACATAAGAGTAAATAGGCATTGGTACGTGACCTTTTTATAACTAACATGCAATTTCTTGGTTGTTTGTGGTTAGGAAATAGTGAGACGATGTATTTATCGAGTTTGTTGCAGTAAGATCAATGTTATCATCATCATGATCACCGCATTCTCTGGAACAGGCGTGGCCAGCTAGCTGGGGAAGAGAGTCGGAGATGAAAATTATGCACGTAGGGACGCAAAAAAGGACAACAGACAAAGATTTGGGAATAAATGCTATCAATTTTTTTAGTAAGTAAAAGACATAGACAGAGAGCTGTGTACAAATTTCAAACCCTATTTAGGAGTGCGAGAGTATTTCGGGCCTATTTAGCACAACTTCGCATTCAAGATTTTAGAGGATTTCATTCCAATATAATTTTTCCTATATAACCATTTGATGGAACCCTACGAAATTTTTGTGAAATGCCTCATTCCACGTAAATTTTGGAAGAAATTTAACATGAGTTAGAATTTCATGGGAAATTTGAAGAGATTTATGTGTTTTTATACGGTGCAATTAAACGGTCATTCAATTGTTTTCTCTACGTTTTATAATTGTTTTATACTTGATTTTCCATCAAAGTCCTATGTTATTCCTATTTATGTGTGTTTTCCATTTATATGATTCAAAATGGCCCTTATACACTATTAAGCCAAAAACTAGGTTAAATTTCTTTTAACTCATATAAAATAAAATTATAACTATATCATTAAACTTAAAACATTAAATCCATTGACTTATAAAACATATAACCCAAAAATCTGGCTTACAATACAAGTCTCCTAACAAAGAGGCCCTAGAGTCTAGGGCCTAGACCCATCGATCCATGCACGGTGCCGGATCGCTGCTCCTCTCCATCCGTCCGTCCGGAACCCATCGTACGGTGGCAGTGCGCACACGCGTACACACCCTATCGCGAATTCGCAATGGACTCTCAAGAAATACATAGACAAACGGGGCCCCGAATCCCCTCTCGTCTACACCGCCGCCGCCGCTCATCTGCCCCTCCCCCCCTCCTCCACCACCAGATCCGGCCCTCCGGCGAGCTCCACGGCCCCGTCCGCCGCCGCCGACGCTCGATGCAGACGCGCCCTCACGTAAGGCCCTCCCTCTCCTCGTCCTTGCTCCTCTCCTCGATCTATCTAACCCGCCCTAGTTTGTTCCCCTCGAGCGACGCAATTGGGATGACTTTCTTTTTTGTCACTTTTCTCCTCCTATATGTGTCGTCTGGTCCGTGTGCCCCGTCCTTCCTCGGATTTGGGTTGCTACCGCTAGGGTTCGATCCGTCCGTTCGCAAGATCTGGTTGTTTCTGGGGTTCGTTTGGCCGGAGAGGACTGTAATTTGTAAAAAAGAATTCGTGTCTCCTGAATAATCGACTACTTAGGGTTTATTATAGAAGGATCTGAGGAAATTGAATAGCGCATGGTTCGTAGCTCAACCGGAAACTTTGGAATAGGAATCTGTTTTGTTTAACTCGCACTTACTGTTCATTTGTTGCTAATGTTTGACCCATTTTCATCTCGTTTCCTTCCAGGTACACCGCGGTTAACCGTTCTTGGGATTAGAAGATTTGAGGTACCCACCGCTGCTCCGCTGCCTCCCTTAAATCCTTTTAAGTGAAAATTTTAGGGAATAGGAGATGAAATGAGCACGGAAGGATGGTGCTAGATTGAAATTTCTTGCTTCATCTTCAATTTGACTTGCTAGAAAGAGATCTTGTGCTACAGTTACACTAGACAGTGTTCCATGCTTGGTTAATTAACTGTTCATTTAGGCTGGCAAAAATACTACTTTTGTTTCTTCAGGGTACTTATTGCTACTGTATCGAGCTGTTTTACCGTATTAGTTTCTGCGGTTTTATTTCTGGATTCATCATCATGTGTTCGAGCATTCATTTGCATTTTTTATTCAGCATATGTTTTTGTGCTTGCTTTTGTATTACCATTTCATTTCCATCGTAACTAATGAATGGGACAATTGCTCGCATTCTTTAGAATGCACCATTCATTGGCATTTTTTATTCAGCATATGTTTTTGTGCTTGCTTTTGTATTACCATTTCATTTCCATCGTAACTAACGAATGGGACAATTGCTCATTTGACCCTGTTTTGAACCCTAACTATCAATTTGACCCTACCTTTCATTTCCATCGTAACTAATGAATGGGACAATTGCTCATTTGACCCTGTTTTGAACCCTAACTATCAATCTGACCTTACCTTTTCAAGTTTGCTTATTTGACCCTGCTTTTCAAAATCAGGCTTGCCGTTTGACCCCTGTTTTCACTACACCGTTAGGGTTTCATTTCATCTTGGCAAACATGACCAAAATGCCCCTGGTACACATCAAACCCTATCCAGCCAACCACAAGCCTATCTTCTCTCCACTCTCTGCAATGGCTGCTCCATTTGTTCTTCTCAGCTGCGTCTCATCGGTGGCTCACCTCCCCATTCGCACGCGGAGGGAGCAGCGTCAGCAATGTGCGGGAGCTTGGGCGGGGGCCCGCAGAGGAAGCTGCAGCAGCGGTGCACAGGATACTCGAGTTGCGGCGCGTAGAAGGAGCGGCAGCGGCGCCACGTGGGTGCTCGGGTGGTGGCACCCGGGAGCTTGAGTTGTGGTGCACGCAATGTTCAAGAAGGCGCAAGGCGGTCTCAAGGCGGTGACCCTCAGCCTAGAGCCTAGGCGGGCTTAGGCGAGCCTAGGCGTTTTCTAGGCGTTTTAGCGTTTATAAATAAAACATGACACAATAACATGACAAAGGCTACTGCCATTGCCAATTCAATAATCTTCATCATCTTCATCGAACTCTTCTTCTTCGGATTGAAATTCCTCATCATCATGAAGCTGTCTAATTCTTGCACTTCTACGATTCTCTAGTTGTTCTTCTGCTCCCATTGCATCTCCAATAACAGACCATGGTATATCCGTACCAGGCATCATCTCCTCCTCATCCTCATCCCTGTAGACAACTATTGCAGAAGCATCTCCATCCTCATGGAAGAAACCTTGAGCTTCAGAAGTATCACTAGATAAGAGGACATCAGTGATTTTCTTAGATTTAATTTGTTGCTTCTTACTCATCAGCTTGGAATTGAATTGTATAAAAACCAATTTATTGAGGCGGGCTGTGGTAAGCCTGTTTCTTCTCTTAGTGTGTGTCTACAAAATACAAATCAAACATGTCTACATGAGAACAATACATGAAATATTTCTGTAACTGTGATCTGTGAATATAAGATTAGGGACTGACCAGTTCAAAAGTACTCCAGTTCCTTTCACAAGCAGAAGAGCTTGATGTCAAAGAAAGGATCCTTGTAGCCATCCTTTGTAAAGCTGGTGTTCCAGATCCATATAGTCTCCACCAAGATGCTGAAATGAGACAGTAATCAGTTTTCAATTGATAGTACAATGCAAAAAAGTTGAACCCGACAATAATCAGTTACCTGGGTTATAGTCAAAATTTTCACAAGTCTTTGCAAGCTTCTTACTAAAATTTCCTTCTTTGCTCTGAAACATTTTTAATTCAACATTCACAGCCTGTTCTTGCTTATCCTCATCATGATGATAAAAAGTCTCCACACAATTGATAAACCCAACTGTTACTGTGGCATCATCAAAGATGGACGGGTTTGAATAACTATAGTAAGGATTCAACAAATATGCAGCCAAATGCAATGGGGAATCAAGTCTCCCTTTCATCATCTTGTCAACAACAGCTATCACCTCCTTATATTTAGACTCATCATTGCCATATGCCTCCTTGATCTCTCTTTTTGCCTTGAGTATTTCTCCATATAGGAAACCCATTGATGGCTTAACTTCCCCATCAACCAAACGCAGAATTTTGACTAATGGTTCAAAAATCTTCAAACATGTCTTCACATCTCCAAAAGCTTGGACTCATCATTGTTGCTGTTGCTTCCTTTCCTTTTTTTGATTTCACATCTTTAATTCCTTCCCACCTACTATTAACCACCATCTGTTTGAGTGGATCCTTCTTCTCTAGTATGCTGTTCAAAGTTAGAAAGGCTGAAGCAAACCTAGTTACTCCAGGCCTTATGATTTCTTTCCCATCCGTGAAGTGCCTCATGCATTCTAATGTTCTTGTGTGCCCATAGACAAATATGGTGAATGCCTTTGCTTTATCAATGACATTCTTGAACTTCGGCAAGTTCCCAATTCCTTGGAGCATCAAGTTGATTGTGTGTGTTGCACAAGAAGTCCAAAAGATTTGTGGCCTCTTCTGAAGCAATAGTTTCTTTGCTCCCATGTTGTTAGAAGCATTGTCTGGCACTACTTGCACCACATCGTGTTCCCCAACTTCTTCAATTGCTTTGTCCACTAGTTCAAAGATGACTTCACTTGTGTGTGACACATCTGACATCTCTTTTGAGCTGATAAAACTTGACCCATCAGCACAATTTGAGCACAAATTCATTATGCTTCTCCTCTTCCTATCTGACCAAGCATCTGTCATGATAGAGCACCCACTCTTCATCTTCTCACCATCACGCTCTTCTAGCAAACTCTTCATTCTTGCATACTCCTCTTCCAGTAAAGTGTCCCGTAGATCATACTGAGAAGGGGGTTCAAGTCCAGCACCAAACTGACCAATTGCTTCACACATTTGCTTGAACTCATCATTGTCACAAGCATAAAATGGTATGGCTGCAACAGGAACAGGATATAAACAAAGGTCAGCAGTGTTCAGCACCATGGCAAACTGTACTGGAAGTCTGGAATATGAAAAAAAAATAGATGGCAGCAAGGGTGAATAACTAATTACCATGTGTATAGACCCATCTTGCAATGTATTTGTGCACCTCACGTGTTCTTTGTTTCCAAAGTTCCTTGTTCAGCTTTTGTTGCTTCAAAGATTCAGTTTTTGTAGCTTTAGGATCAATGGCCCGTGTCCACTTATCAATGGGTCCTAATTTGTGAGGCTCTGAGCTTCCAATACAGGTTACTTCATCATCATCATCTCCTCCAACTCGAGAAAGATTGACCTCTTCTCTAAGCTCTAACTCACGGACAGTCTTTTCCTCCCTCTTCCTTTTTGACTCATCCAGTGATTTCTTGCACTTGTCTTTAGCTTCCTGTGTGCTCTTGCTGCATTTCTTTACATCTTTTCCAACATTGGCCACATGTTGCTTCAACTGATGGATCCCTCCTTGGCTCTGATGACCACAAAATTTGCACTTTACTTTGTCCTTGTTCTTCGCATCAACTAGGACCCCATACTCCCATCCCACATCATCTGAATTCCTCTTCAAGAGATTCTCTACTGGTGCTGCATTGGACTATTGGTCCCAATCTCAGTTGTCGACATCCTACATGTGCAAGGCAATTGGCTAATCAGGAACAGGGACATGCAATTTGGCATATTATACAAAAAGATACTAGGCAGGTTCAAGTGATTCGTTGATTAAACTACTAAGTTACTGACTACACAGATGCAGAGGCATATTATACACAAAGGACTCTACAATCCAGAGGGCAGAGGCACATCGCACATGCATATTTTACACAAAGAAATCTGCAATCGAGGCAGTTTAGGAAGGAATGTAGTATATATAACACAACAGACACAGGAAGAAGCAGAGGAGGGATGAGGCGGGTAGCAGATGAGGGAGGGAGGAGGGACCGAGGGAGGACTGACGAGCAGAGCAGAGCCGCAAGCCCGCAACGCTAGAGAGGAGGGAGGAGCAGAGGCGCAGAGTCATGGAGGTCAGGAGGTGGGAGAAGCACGAGCGGATCCGTAAAAGAAGAGGACGAGGAGATACCTTGTGGTCGCGCATTCCGACGACCGGCGGCGAGGAGCACGAGCAGATCCCGACGCGCTCGGCCTTGTGGTCACGGCGGGCGGAGCGGGACGATCTGAACCGGCGGCGGCAGCGGTGAGCTCTTTGGTTTCTGTAGCCTTCTCCTCTCCTCTTATCCTCCCAATGCGCGCCAACTTTTTCCCTTCCCGCTCGCGCGCGCCTCCGCTTGCGCGCGCTTCCGCGCCGCCAAAATCGATCGGCCCGCGCGCGATTCGCCCGCCTCCGCGCCGCCTTTCTCCGCGTAGGCGCGGCGGACGCCTTGGGGGCCGCCTACCCCCCTAGGCCCCGTGTTCACCCTTCGCCTCGCGCTTAGGCGCGCCTAGGCGGCCGCGGAACGCCGCCTTCTTGAACATTGGGTGCACGGAGGGAGCTGTGCCGGCGGCGCACGGAGGGAGCTGCGACGGCAGCGCGCGGCTAGGGCGCGCTGCTGCGCACAGACATCGCGACCTCGGCATGGGGGAGCTCGAGCGGTGGCACGTGGAGGGAGCGGCGACATGCGTGAGCCTTAGCAATGTGTGGCTAGGGCGTGCGTTCCCTCCCCTCTCCGCTGCCCTAGGCCCTGCCTCCACAGCACACCTCCACACGTGTGCGCTCCGGCTTGGCCTCTTCCGTGCCAGCGTCTTTGTCTCGGGCAAGCAAGGACAAACCCATGGATTTGTGCACAAGTTATGGTGTTGCACATTGATTTCTGTTTTGGGATGTCTTTCGTTTGATAGGAATTAACTTATGTCTTTTTTTTGACAAATATAGGTCAAATTTGACAAAAATCTGACAAATCTAAGTCAAATTTGTCACAAATTGGTAAAACCTACACTAACTGCATAAATTTGTCATCAATCTTTCTTACTATTTTCACCATACAAAACTTGGCCAAATTAACTAAAAGCTTTTGTAAAATAGGGTCAAACGAGCAAGGGCAGAAGTGGCATTTTGCACCCGAGTTAACACCGTTACATGACCTTAACAGAATAGGGTATGACCATATCTTTGGTTTTGAAAAGAAGGGTCAAATGAACAAAGTTGACAAAAGTGGTTCAAATTTGTAGTTAGCCTTTAAAATAGGGTCAGATGCGCAATTGCCCCCTAATGAATACTTGAATGCTGTGTTACATTTGTTACATTTATTGCATCATTGAACAGTTTTTCCTTATTCCCATACAAGTAACTAGAATTGAATTAACTTGGTAGATAGTTGTATGCAATCGTTTTTACAGATGCTTAGTGTTTGAAAAGCGTGAGAAAAAGCCTCACCCAAGTTACTCCTGACCCTGAAATGAGCATATTATATTGCATTCAGTTGTCCAGCCAATGTTATAATATGTATTTTTGCTCACTGTTAAGAGCCCAATATAACAACATAATTATCGATGTAAACCAGGATGAATATGTTTTACAAAAATGTAACCGCGAGTATAGATATGAAATAAATGATGTTCTTGATGGCAAGATTGTTCATTCTGTTCATCTTATTCACATATTGTCTGACTGTTATGGACATTACTATGAGGTCAAAGGGCATTTATATCATATATTTCTATAAACTCCACTCTAATTTTCATTAACCTGCCAATTTTTAGACCTTATTAGGATAGTCTATTTTTACCATGTCACATCAATTTAAACTGGCGTAACTATCTTTTAAGTTTGCATTGTTGTTTTTTTTGAGACAAGCACACTTGCCTTTTCTAAAAAAGTAAGATTTGATGCTGATACTCTTGTGTTCACAATTTAAATAACTGGTTGCTATAGGCTTAAGTATGACTATGATTCTTATCTTACCATGAAAAGTATTGCACCATACACATTTATCATTCGTAGCTATATCAATATTTACACTTCTATTCATAATTATTTAATTGTTTTTGTCAAATGTTTTTTATATAATTTAGTTGTGTGTTTTTATATCTGATTTTTTCCTCTTTGTGTTATTATTAGATGTCGCAATCCAAGGAAGTGAGGTCAGTCTTTCCTATGATCTTTCACCAAACAATCTTTATTTTTATGCGTTTTAATTCATACAATTATTTTTTCAGGTACACTGCACGTTCTATCACGCCTCCTGCAGATAGAAATGGCACTTCAAAGTCGAAGTCACCCACTCCAGTGAGGCGCAGTATTTCTAGGTCCCCTCCTCCAAAGAAGAGCGATTCAAGGTCTCCACCTCCAAGGAGGCGCAGTACTTCAAGATCTCCTCGCCCTAGAAGACATGGCAGATCAAGGTCAAGGCCAAGGGATAGGAGTCGCTCCAGGCATGCACATTTCTCTGTACTAGCATCATATCTGTGTGATGCAATGGGTCCCAACTAAATATACTAAAGTTCAATAATATACAATTCTACAAATAAATACATATCTTCAAATGTAAAACTTGCATACATGATTTAATGGTTATATGAGACCAATTCACCACTTGTTGTATACTCATGTGCAAAGATTTAATACTTTTCTAGAAAATCCTACAAGCAACACACACATGCCTATATATTTGTAACCTACCATCACCCCTCAACTTCCTCTTTCTAGAGCATAAGAGTGATGGTTTGCTGAAGGATCAACTGCAGTATCTTAAGTTGCACATTTTAATTTTATTAGTTATTATGCAAAGCATAGTACTGAGTTTCAGTTATTGATGTTGAATAGGAGCCGAGACAATGATTTAAGGAACCCAGGGAATAACCTTTATGTGACTGGATTATCCACTCGCGTAACTGAAGAAGACCTTGAGAAGTTCTTTAGTAAGGAGGGAAAGGTATTGTCCAAATTTTGTTGATGCATGCATTATTATCCTGATTATGATTCTCATTTATCGTATTATCTGTTCTGGGAACCATTTTCACACCTTGTTAATAAGTATTTAATTTGCAGGTTCAAAGCTGTCATGTTGTTCTTGATCCTCGTACGAAAGAATCTCGTGGGTTTGCCTTTGTGACTATGGATACTGTTGATGATGCAAGACGTTGCATAAAGTACCTGCACCGCACTGTACTTGAAGGTCGCCTGGTCACTGTAGAAAAAGTAAGATGCATCTCACACTAACCATAATAAAACAGTTCATTATTCCTTTGCTGCTGTATTCCTATCAACGAGTCTGGGTAGTTCTGTTGTCATGTTTTGTCTGTGTTATATCTTTCATATATTTGTGGGAAGCATTTCTAGAAGCTAAGAACCATATATACCAACTGCAAATTCTCAAGTAGTAGTAGTACTTTTTTCCGACATGACATGATAATTTGTTCTTTTTTCCCCTTGTCTTGAATTTTTGGATGCATTAGTGACGTCCTGTTTTTTTCCTATGGAAACTATGTATTTTTAAATTAAAAGTTAAATAACGATATTCAAATCAGTTAAGAACTTCGGTGAAGTACTGAAGTGTGGTTTGGACTTACACCCTCCGTCAAAAAGGAATAAACTTCTAGGGATGAATCTAGACACGTGCTTGTTATGATTCATCCAGAAGTTGTTTTTTTCTAGGACGGAGGGAGTAAGAATGACGTATGGTGTGAGTAAACTAGTCTGTCATGTTTGGATACTAGACAGGCTCTTTTTGGGGTTGAGCCCGATTGTATTTTTTTTTGATAAAATACTTTTATTGTATACAAAGTTCTAAATGTAGCTCATTCTAAAGAATGGTACATGATTTCTTATAACAATAATATGTTGCAAACAACATGGAAGCATGCAAGATTATCTAAAGCATCTAAACACACACAACATTGGATTTCGTTTGCAAGCGTAGGATCGATATTGTTGTAGCAGGATCGTCATCCTAGATATCCTACTATCAGGACTGGGATATTACAATGGGCCTACCAGATATAGAAACTACCTGCCAATCATGATATGCATTGAAAGATTCTGGCTGGACTGTGATGTAATAGGATCCTATCTGAAGAGATGTATAGGGATGCTACAACCTTGCAAGTAAAGACGGTAAGAAAACTTAAGTTCTTTGTCTTGCGGGCAATAAATATCCAGGGGAGCCCACCTAGGAACTGTACACAGGTGAAATGGATATAAAATAGAAGGGAATAGTTTGTGTTGTGCTCTGATGCTGTCCTAGTGTGAGAATGGCGAAAGACCTCTTCTCTGCCTGTTCAAATGGGGTCTTAATGCCTCGTGCTGACTTCCTGAACTTCCAGTTTATATGGTGAGCTGCCTCGACGTCAACCTGGTTGGTGCATGCCATGCTCTCTTCGACCATGGTTGACACCAATTGCTTGTGCTGCTGGCTGTTGGTGCTTATCACCAACCCCACCAAGCTCATCTTCACCGCTTATCGTCTGCACCTCCCTCACCAACATGGCTTACCCTCTCTGCACCAACCTGAGGGCTGATGCCATTTAGCGGTTTTGGAGCGTTGAACATGTGGCACGCATGCTTTGTGTCACCGACTCATCGTCACCAACCTCGACCTCATCATCCAGCAAGTTCCACACGTTGTCTACATCGACTGAACTTACGTGCTGCCGACGTGTCACGACGACACCACTCAGGCTACCAGACTGATGCATGCTTCATCAACATGAATCATATTATTGGATGCATACAAGAGGCAGCATCCAATGCTTCACCATGGCTTCATCAGTAATGGAGGAGATGCACAAAACTCGACTTTGATTGAGCTGAAATGCAACGTAAAGTTATTCCCATCTACTTGTATCACAGGGATTTTGATAGTGTAGTTTAATGGTTTGTCATATTATTTTTAGCAAATGACTTCTCTTATGTTGGTAGTAAGAAGCAATTTATGTTAGAACGCATATACAAATTGGTCCCAGGTTCCTTCTGCATGAAGTTGGCTATTTAATATCTATGAGAATACTAACATTTGTGCCAACTATCTTCATGACAGGCTAAAAGAACTCGGGAGAGAACTCCTACACCTGGAAAATACTGTGGCCGCAGAGGTATGCACATGACCTTTTCTTTTTTCTTCTTTTTCTCAAGTAAGGTTTTTGGTTGTTTGGATTGCTGCTATTAGTTATTACCTAGGATTCAAGCTTACAAGGATCAAATGTTATTATTAGACTTACCCTGTCCATTTGCTGCTTCACAATGTCATCCAATAAAGTTGGACCAACACATAGAAGATTAGCGTGGTCCCTGGACTGTTGTTTTTAGTAGTCAATTCTTGATTTTCTTTTTCAGTAATATACTCATATTTCCCCTTCCCATAAATAGTGATCTCACTGTACCTTAAGAGGCTGCTAGGCTGCTCATTTGTGATTTGTCTATTGAATTTGATGTTAGTTATATTTCGAAGTTCCAAGTACATACAACATAGTGGCAAGTCACTTTTCGCACTAGAGCAGTAGAGCGAGCTATTTTGTTAGTCTCCAGGATGTCGGTAATTTTAGCTTGGACGATCTGGTGTGATAAAAAATGAAAGTATATCCCTAATTAATGAGGCTGTGCCTTGTAGAATTTCTCTTGAAAAATATAAGTATGTCATTTAGTTTGGTTTTGTTGATCTGTGACAATATCAGCAGTACATGTGATATTATAACCAGATGTTCATTCCTTGTGTAATTCAGGCTCTCAAAGAAGTTCCAGGAGCCCATCACCTTACCGCTCTCGCAGAAGGGATCGATCTCGCTCAAGAGATCGTCAGAGGGACCGCTCACGCTCAAGGGATCGCCGGAGGGACCGCTCACGCTCGAGGGATCGCCGCAGGGATCGCTCTCGCTCGAGGGATCGTCGCAGGGACCGTTCACGCTCGAGGGATCGCCGGTGCAGCTCGCCACATGACAGAGATTCTCACAGGAGGCGTGGAGACTGGTCCAGGTCACCGGCTACTAATGGGAACCATAAAAAGGACTAGCAACCACTTTCCTAGGGTTTTCCCTTCGGGTGTTTGTCGGACTGGATTTCTGTTGTGGGATATTATTGAATACCGGTATGAGCTTATGGTTCAGTATCAGACAGCGTAGTATGGAGTCTCCTAGTAGCTTTCGGCTGAAATTTGGTTAAGCACGTTATCCTCTTAGTTTCTGATGAGAAGATATTATATATTGTTATAACTTATATGATATTTCAGTGTGTTCTGGGACAAACCGCGAACGGTTGAACATAGTGGAATTCATATGGTTTGGTTGCTCGTTGAACTAGATTGTTTTGTCAATTTGAACTCGTCAGGATGCACTTGCGTTGTAACGGACTCAAACATCTAGGGGTATCAATATGTTTAGGACGATTTTTCATGCTTGTGTTCACGTTCTGCGTGAAGGGAGAGGCCTTGAGACTGAACAAGCCTGTGCGATGTTTCTCATTTTTAGGCCCAATTTTTGTGGGCTTTTTTCTCCGGGTGTTTTTCATGGAATTTTTAACATTTATAATTTTAATTTTTAAAGATTTAAAAAAATAATTTCGGATTCAAAATTTGCAAAACTAGTCCCTTCGCCCTGGGAGGCGGGATTCAAACGTCCTCCCAAAGGGCGTTTTATCCGACGTGCGACGGCCATTGAGTGTCGTCGCGCGCGCGTGTAATTTTGCATTTTGGCCCTTTTCCGCCCTTACGAAGGACGTTTTTCTTCGGTGAACGGTAATGAACAGTGAATAGCGAACTTGATAGCGAACAGTATAGTGAACGGTGATGAACAGTGCGGTGAACAAGAAATGAACAAGAAAACGCCCTTCGTAAGGGCGGGAAGGGGTAAAATGCAAAATTACACGCACGCGGCAGACGGCACCCAACGGCCGTCTCGCCACGCCGGATAAAACGCCCTCCGGGAGGGCGTTTGAATCCCGCCTCCCGCAGGGCGGAAGAGACTAGTTTTGCAAATTTTTGAATCCGAAAATTATTTTTGTAAATCTTTGAAAAATTAAAATTTTAAATGCCAAAATTTCGTTTTTCATGTGGTTTGTTGTTAGGTAGCAGAGATGTGGTAAGTGTTGCATTGGATTACTTGTGAATGAATTTCTTGGGTTAAAAACAGTTCCTTTTTGTCTGGTAGGTTACAAGAAAGATGCACATCAAGCACAGTTAGCAGTGAGGCGAGCCAAAATTTGAATTTTGGGAGGGTTTTTTTACTCTAGTTTATTTTGCAGTTTTTAAATGCTAATGACACACACATATATATATATATTTATTTTGCAACATTAGTTTTTAAATAATAATGACACGTATAAAAGTCACTCACAGACTAGCTTAGCTGAGGTTAGTGATAACTGTATGGATAGTACCCTTGTCAAAATTCTACCGAACAATTCTAATCGCAAAATAGGAAATTAACTGGCTTTGTCATGCGCTCGAATCTTCCTACGTCCATCCATATGGTCGGCCTTGTCAGTTGTAAGGCACCAGAGTTGACATTGCCTCTATTGCGTGAACTGAAAATATTCCATCCAGTTACTGTGGTTGACTTCCCTTCACAATTCGGACAAAATCCTCGGAGTCAAATGCAGCTAGCTGGTCAAAACACACTCGGAACTAATCAACTGCATAACAGACTAGTAAGTATTATACTACGATAACTACTAAGTATTATAGCATTATCTAAAAAATAAATATGATTATAGAATGTCATGGCAACTCGTGCTCCCGTTGAGAAACCTGAAACGGACAAACAACTTCCGCTGAAATTCATGGCAATGCACCCCTTTTTTCTCTTGTACTTCTTTGACATCATCCTAAAAAAAATTAAGACCATTGTCACGTACGCGTGCATGCATGCATGCAAAATCTGACCTTAATTATGTCCTTATCTTTCATCAAAACCCAGCATTTGCGTAGCTGCGGCTGAGTTTTCAATTCATCTATAAAATGTCAACCAAGATGCTAAAAATAGTTTTAAAAAATACTTGGATGTGAAAAAGTCTTGCGATATTTTTTCAAAAGGGAAAAAATGCAGGTCAAAGGAGAATTTGTGTCGGCATTGTCCAATTAAGTTCCGTTTTATGTGTGGTTGCTGAAAGAATTTTATGTTTTATTGGTAGCATGAGTGCATCTTCCTACTATTAGAATGATCACCAACTAATATATTAAACACATTACCAACCTTATCTTCCTGCAAGTAGGATTTGCGTAACTGCTGCAATTAGTTCCTTTTTTTATTAGAAGGTCAACTAAAATGATAGCAATTAGAAACCAGGCCTCAATTAAAAAACTTGAGTCAAAGAGTAGCTACTGTTACCTATAAACAGACACTCTTCTGTCCGATTCGGAGTGAAAGAAAAGAAGTCTATAGAAACGTTCAAATGTTACATCAGTTCGTTGCAAGAAGATTGCTATATAAAACCCCATGTTTCATAATAGCCTGAGCACCTGCCGACTATTAGAGGGGGTAAGATGTTTAGGTTTTAATGCCCAAGAAAAAAAACAACCTATGAATCAAAACCAAGCTATTTTTTATCAAATCAAACTGGTAGTAATTAAATTAACCCAATTATCTTGAAGATATCCAACCAGTATATATTACTCTCAGAGTTAAGGCTACATGAGATTTATTGTGGCAAAGTAAAGTTATTGACCTTATCAACAAGGAGGAGGAGATCATTGAGATAATTTATACTGTGACGATCATAGATTGTACAAGTGAAGTTGTAAGAACAGGAGGACTATCCAATACATGGTAATACAGAAATAAGTTTTTTATTTTTTTACCACATCAGAGAACTAAGTTGACCGTGTCATAAAGAATTGCATAACCAACAATAGAGTTTCAAACAACCGTGTGCCAATACAAAAAAAATTCCGAAGAGAACCAATATAGAACTTCAACACACATCCAATTGGGTTTTCATGACTTCTTCTGGTAAATATGCTGATGCGGATTTCACAACAGGGTCCCACAATGTGAAGCTTCTCATCACATCTTTGTGACAATAAATTACACAAAAAAAAAACTGGTGTTCAGTCTCCCTTGCGCACGTGTGTTTTCTGTGTTTTCCATTTGCCCATGCATAACAAACACACACACCCACCGGATGACTAGCAAGTTAATATGGTGTCCCCTTGCAACTAGCTTTGACAAAGCCAAAATCTAATGACTTCCCAAAGTCCAAACCAGGTGCTGCGTCGCTGATTCCACCGTTGGAGGGGAGAACATAATTTGCTCATGACACAAGAAGGACAGGTGAGAATTTTAAAAAGGTCTTGTGGCCACCGTGTTCTTACAACTTGGAACCAATGAGGGATCGATAATCATAGAGGATCAATGAGTGTGCTTTACTTCTCTTTATTTTCAAGCAAAATTTAGTTTGTGTATGTGTGAAGTGGTCAGGAGAACTTCCAATATATAATGTCTATGGTTATGTCTATACATGAAAATGGATGGTAAATATCGTTCTCTAATATACTAATTTTAATAGGTTATAATTGGATTTGGAGTTATAATAAATGGTAAGGATGAAGTTAACATTAGACTTTATAACCTGACAACCCCTTAAAATAGAAGTGAGATACAACAATGTAACTATGGTGATGATAATGTAGCGTATGCGTGTAGGAGAGGATGGAGGCATGGATCAATAGCAAGGTGAAGCACCTATAGTCAGAACTCTGGGGACATAGGCTCCGGCTAAATCGTTATTAACATGTGTTTACAATTTTGGCTAACTTTTATAGTGAACAGTATATAGTTGTGTGTGTTACGTTATTTAACATTTTATACTCTAGCTGAGCTAAAGATTGGGGAATAACCTCTTATATTATTTTGAGACAATGAATGTTACAATACCTTCTGTCCTTTTTGTTGACATCCTAGCATCTTGCAATCAATGGTGAGTTTAGTTTCTTGCTTTGTGATGTAGCCGCCGTCTACTGCATTGCAGGTACACATATATAGGACTAATTAAACTGGGGTCAAATGCATGCATGTGCAACAACTAGAGTCAATGTCCTTCGTAAACAGCTATACAATTGTTTGACATGCATATGTGTCAACCATAATTGATACTTTCAGTAAATAGATGAAAGCAAGTGGGCTAGTCTGCATAAAACCCTAATATATTATTCTGCACAGAACCCACGTACTCCCTCCGTTCCGTTTAAAAAATGTTCGACGTATTTTGTTTACTAATTGTTGTGCTAATATATCATTTTAATCACCTTTTGTGTTACACAAATACTAGTTAACTTGTTTCCTCCAAATCTGTATATGTTGTCCACTTTGCTCTTTCTCGATGGGCTCAACCAAGAAACTACTCTAGAACGTCCAGTAAAAGAAGCAAGCTGTGAACATACCAAAAGAACATGAGGGCATTTTTTTCGTATTAAAAATCTTAATTACGTGTAATTATGACATGATCAAAATTGATAAGTAAATTAAAACTAATGCGAGTAATGACTTAAAAAAGTAACTATGATATATGACTAACTATATATTATACTGTTAATGTCAAAATTTAATAAGATTACTCAACGAATTCGGTCAAAGAAAAATATCAAACATCCGATAAATATTTATCCATAAGAGACCGAGTTCAGGAAGAAAACATGAAGACCACAGCATACCAACTTAATTTATCTATTAATTAGGTATGATTTAGCAATTTTTCTTTTTATCTTGGAAAGTGTGTTTAGTGTTCGATGATGACTTTATGTTTTTTGAAAGTTTGTGTCATATCCAATTAGAACTCATATTGGCCTGTGGGTATAAATATGTATACCCGATGTCTTTATAATCCATCTTCACAGATCAATACAATTACTTTCGACGTATCACCACTTTAGTCTTCTAGGTTTTATTTCGACGAGTTTTTGTTTTCGAACATGGGCTGCACCGATTGAGTTTGACATTTGGCAAGAAGTGAGTTTCGTCATCTTCGCTTGCGCTAGCGTGGCTAGGACTTCCTCGTTGAGTTTGATATTCTAATCGGGCCGATACAAGTATTGTTTATCTGGTATATCATCTCTATCTTTAGTTTCGTTACTATTTATAGTCACATCGGCTTAGTTAGGACTTCCTCGGTTAGGTCCAATATTCTTATTAAGTTGATGTCTCTTTAAACATAATGTCGCCTTAGATAGATTTGTTATATCCATCATATTAGATAGATTTATCGACTTATTGAGTATTAGATTATCATATACAATCTCATAATGCATCGGTTAGGTTCGACCTACTAAATTGTCATTGATAATCTAAGTCTTGTTAAGCCGATAGGTTTATGCTAATGTTTCACTGAAGGGTTACCCGATCTTATCTGATTTGTTAAATTTCTCTTTGATGGTTTTACTGTCTTGGTTAAATTTAATACATGACCACTTTGATCGGTGTCATATCGGCTAGTTTAAATCTATCAGACAATTATTAACCTTATGTTGTATTGGTTAGGTCCGAACTATGAGGTTGTGGTCGTAAGTTAGATTTATTTAAGTCAGTAGGCATCAATCATTGTTTCATCGGGGTTCCAGCCGATGAGTTATCTAAGTGTTGCATCGGCTTATAAGGATTATATACAAGTTAGTTTTAGTAGATTGCAGCAAAGATTTCATTGATTACTTAATCATTTGGATTTAATGACATCAAATTTTCAGCTGATTTATGCTTTAACCATCGGATCAACATTTATTATATCATATTATTATTTGCCGTTTGGTTCATTATCTTATTACATTATCATCAGTCGATTATCTTTATACATTATTTGTCTAAGTCTCAGAATATATTGGACATGTAGCTGATCGTTCAAAACCCTATCGACATCGGCTAGTATCGGCTATTGGCTGGCATCAACAATTATTTGATGTCTGCTATCACGCTATCGGTTGATTATACTTCAAGCTATCGCCTATCGGCTGACACATATCTCAGGCTGACCAGCTTTACATCTTGTCAGTTGCAGGATCAAACCGACTGGCACGCCCACATCTTATCAATAATTCAGGACCTGCACTGGAGTTAAGCAAATCTCCCAAGCCATTGTGTGTATCGATATAGTTCGCATCAACACAGGTTTGGTACCATCGGCCGAGCGCGGATTTTTCGTCAACATATACATCTTCATACATTTGATACCCCTGTAAACAGATGATCAACATTCAAAACCAGTCAAATACTTGAATTTTGTTAGTAAAGATTAAAGGAACTTTAAGATTAATTGTTCCATACCATACATACTGCCCTCTGCTCGAAAATATAAACATCTTTACATTGTTTAGCAAATGTTA
Organism: Oryza australiensis; assembly: GCA_019925245.2. NCBI lineage: Eukaryota > Viridiplantae > Streptophyta > Magnoliopsida > Poales > Poaceae > Oryza > Oryza australiensis. Next base: position 6,054,072 of record JAIFGZ020000436.1, read on the forward strand.
AGATTGATTGAGAAGAAAAAAAATTAGTGTCCCTAAATACATAAGGGAAGGTGGGTGCGGGCAAAATGGAAAAGAAATAAATGGGAGGTGATCGATGGGATATGTAGTATTATGAATAGTACTTAAAAATCCTTATATTTTGAAATAAGATTTAAAATGGCAGAAGTCCTGATATTTTGTTACGGAGGGGGTACCTTATTTGAATGGAGACCATACGAGTCCTGGTGCTGTGTTCACTGATTATGTTTTTTTTTTCTGATCGAAATACATGTATGCATGCTAAGTAAAAAAATGATAAATAATTACCATAGATGGGAATGGACTTAGTCCTTAGCATTAATGTCCACGAACCATACATTCGATCATAGGGTCTACATGATGTCAATGCCAACAGTAATTCAGAGGCCAAGAGGGGCCACACTTGCAGATGACAGAGACCACATTGCCCAACTGGTTGCATTGGTGACTCAACTACCTCGCGTTGCTGCGGAAAATTAAGAATACAACTTTGATGAATGGGTGAAAGATTGAGATATATGTCAATAAGACCGGACAACTGCTAGGATACTTATGAATTCCAATTTGAAACTATGAGAAAATTTCACATGCAAAACTGACGAACAACCAAGCAGTCTAGCTAATTGTATGCTTACACTGGCAACTTTATTGGAAGGACGGCATGCATAGCTTTTCCGGAAAGAAAACAACATATCATCCCAATCATTGTATATAAGCATCCTTCGATGTTCTATAATCGGTAGATAGAACAGCGGAAAGCAAAACAGTCAGCAGGTTGTACAAAATTACTTTCAAAGATCAGCATCGAATCAAAAGTAAGAGTCAAGTTTTGGAAGAAAAAGTTCCCTCCAGCCAAGTTTGAAAAGAGAGAGTGGGCTCTCCCCTTCCTCCGCCTCGCCGCCGCCCGAGCGGCCGTCGGCAAAGCTGCGCGGCCGCAAGGATGGCGGCGGCGGGGCTTCTCGCTGGCTACGAGGCGGTGACGACGACTGGACAGGGGCAGGAGGCGGGGACGGCGGCTGGCGGTGGGACCGGCGGTTGGCGGTAGGGATGGCGTGGTCGCTGATGTCGGCGACGGTGAGGAACTCGCGGGTGGCGGCGGTCCCTTGGGATGTATACGGTGGAGGCTCGACAACTGGCGGCGGCGGTGGTTGGCCCGAGCCACCGATCCCTCCATGTGGCCACCTCCTCCTCGAGCCTCACCGCCTGCTTCCCTTCCTCCCCCTGAGTAGCGGCGGCGGAGTCGGCCAACTCCACCTCCACTCTGGTGAGGCGGCGGCGGGAGCAAAGCAGGAGACGGAGCAGCGCTGGCCGAAGCGCGCTGCCGTTGCGGAGCCGGGCCGGCTTCTTTGAACTCTGGACTAGAACCTCGGAGGCGACGTCGATGTCGACGGCTGGCGGCAGATGCGGTGCCACAACCAACGTCGGTTGCTGCCTGTTAGCTGTCGCTCGGTGGCAGCAGCGCCAGAGCAGGAGAGCGATACCGTGAGGATGCCGATGGCCAGGGTGCGCAGTCCGGGTGAAAGCAGTGGTTGCACGGCGGGAGGGCCTTCGCCTCTCGCCGGCCACCACCTGGAAGGAGGCGAGGCTTGCCTTGATGTTGGTATTGCCGTCGGCGATGAGGCCATCCACCACGGCCTTGAGGTCGGCCTGCGCGGCGCCGGTGATGAAGCGGAGCAGGCAGAGGCGGGCAGCGTCGTTGGAGAAGGTGATGATGGAGAGGCGGTGTTGATGAGAAATTTCTCTCACGCGCTGGCCTGAGAGATCTGCTTAACTCCAATGCAGGTCTTTCTCGGCTGCCTACGCTGTGCAGGACGTGCTAGTTGATTTGATCTGTTAATCAACAAGAAAACAAGGGAATATACGTTAAGTGTTAGGTTAGATCCTCACTGGATCGGCTAAGGGAACCCATAAACATATATATGCTATTCTAAACTATATTTAAGCCAAGTGACTAGAATGGATCGGCTATACCGAGACAGCATCAACCGCTTAACCCAAATACAGTAAAGAATAATAAATATATGAATCGATAACCTAGCCGATACTAGAAAGCTAACAATGAATCGACTAGTACTCCGATGAATCTTATAAAAAATATCATTCTTGAAACATGCATAGCCTGGAAATCGGCCATCGGATGTCGATGATAGGCCGATTTCGGCTGGCGACGTATGCGATCTTAACATAAGAGGCAGTACTAATATAAATCTAATAATAAATATCTTAAAAGAAATATATCAGGGCAGATAAGGTCGGCTGAAACCCCGGCACTGTCTCTAAACAATATAAATCTAAGCCGAACAGATCATTGATAGTTCTAAAAATGACTTAATAGTTCGAATCCAATGCAGCATTAAGTATAAAAAGAAAAACCTGATATGTTGTAGCCGATTTATATATCTCGAGACGGTGGATACCGCATATAAACCAGCCAACCTTTAGATCTAGCCCTATTGGCTTAAGTTCTTGCTAGAACTAGCCAATGGCAGGATAGATCTAAACATTAGTCTAATTTATATGCGCTATATGATAAATAGCGCAGTACAAACTCCTGAATCTTATGTGTCATTACGATGGAAGCAATAGAAACAGTAGATCATACCACTAATGACAAGCATTTACCTAGATCTGGGGATCGAAACGATGCAGCCCGTAGCCAAACAAAGTGCTCGTCTGAAGAAAAAGGTTGGTGATGCGCCGAAGGGTTGATTGATTGTTATTTTTTATTACAGGGGGTCTCGGGTTCTATTTATACCCAAGATACAATTATCTGTACAAACCCTGGACTCTATCTAAACTACCAGTTAAAACACAACATTATCCCGAGCAGGACCCATGCCGTGTTACAACTAACATTTTAAACAAACCCCTAAATTACAGATACAATTGTCGTTACAGGACTCTATCCATAAGTGGCAATATCGTTTAACGTGCTACTAACAACCGAATCTTCTATTCATCTTCAAACTGCTGCATCAGAAACGATTTCATCTCTTCCGAACCTGGAATCGGTTATCGGCTGCCCCTGTCCGATCCAATCTTAGCCGATTGGCCTCTCAGCCGATCACTCCTTAGCCGATGCCACCCTTGTCTCTAGCCGATCCGATTCTGCTTCACCTTCGCAGACTTAGGGATTCGATTACCAAATTTCAGTGTTAACACATGCCCCCCAAGTCCGTGATACGAAGTGTTACGGACTTGCTTGCCTGTTCAAATATCCCGCTCTTCTCTTGACCTAGACCGCTTCGGCTTCTCCCCAAATGCCCTTTAAATATCCACTCTCCTCGGCCGAGACGCTTACGCCTTCAAAGCGCACTCAGCCTCCTTTGCACGCAAGCTTCTCGCCTTCTCTCTCCTTTTCGGCGATCCCACCGGCGTTCAACAACTTCGTCGCGCCCCACAGACCAGACGCATCTTCTTTCCCAAGCACTCCGATGGCCTCCACCATCGCCACTTCGAGCACCTCCGTCGCGCCGGCCACCGCCGCCACGCCAACCGTAGCCGCTACGCCAACCACCGCTGCTGTTCCGGCCGCCGCCATGGCCGAGTTCCCTGAGGTACCCCCTTTTGATCCATTTCTTTCTTTTATTTTCGAATCTGCTCCCTTGAACACATTGCATCGATATTACGTTCAACCATCTTTGAGTAGCACTTTCCTTCATTTTTATCAATCAGTACTTTTCCTTCTTCGAACCGTAATATGCAACCATTCTTGATTTACGCCCCTCTTTTCCTCTTCTGAACTGTAGCACCTGTCGCGTCAAGTACTTATCCCAAACCTGGCACAAGCACAACGGTACTTTCTCGGCCCCATTGGCAACACAGATCCAGCCGATGTGATCATAGCCGAAAACAACCGGATCCCCTTCAATACCGCCAAGCCATCCCTCGCCCACTGGAATGGGACATTCAAATCATGGCCGACCACCGACGCAGCCTGGGTTGAATGGTACAAAAGGGTGCGATCGGCCAAATACACACAATGGGAGGAGACCGGGATTGCCCAGTGCTTGGCCCTGTCCAACGCTGGCATGGAAAAGGACGAGCCGCTTCTATCGGCTGCAACTTATTTCTGGAACAACAGCTTCAACGCCTTCATCTTTCGTCAAGGGCCGATGACTATCACGTTGGCCGACGTGTACATGACGATTGGGCTGGACGTCGAGTTGTCGGCCAACCCCAGCATCTTGAGCCAAAAAGGCAGACACAGTTCAAAACCAAGGCCATCGGCGGTGGGCGGCTTCATCGCCCGTAACATGAGGGACGAACCGGTCGGCCACAGGGAGCATGTCGCATTCTTGATGATGTGGCTCGAAAAGTTTGTGTTCTACGAATCGAGCTGCGGGCCGACCGCCAACTGGCAGGTCATGGCCGAAGTTCTGGCCGACGGGGGAAAACTCACGCTGGGGAAGTACCTCCTCGGCTACTTATATCAGATGTTGCATCAGGCCGCCGTGAAGATAGCCGCCAACGCCCCCATCACCACTAGCGGCCCCTGGTGGTTCCTTCAAATCTGGTCAGTGCTGGCGACCCAAAAGATAGCTGGTCGGCTCTCTCTGACAACAGCTGTATACGCAAGGCTGGAGCCGATCGAGGATGAAGACGGCAACCAGATCACCACCACCAGGTGCATGAGCTACGGAGAGGAAGCAGCCACTCACGTAGGCTCAAAGCAATCGGCCGAACTGCTGGCCGAATGGTTCATAGCCCTCTACGACGGGCTGTCTCACGAGAACCGCGCCTGGTATTTTTACCGGGACCAGGGGCTGTTCGAGTTGCCGGCCGACTTCAATTGGGAAGATGTCAACTCAGCCGACAACCCGAGGTGCAGGGAACTGTTCATCGCGACTCTATCCCCCTGCATCTTGCCGACCGGGATCCATCAGGGCCGTTCAGTGGCCAAGAGCTACGAATTCTATTACCCGGTGTCGGTAGCGAGGCAGTTCGGTCTTGGGCAGCTGCCCATCGGCTTCTTTTACGTCGATAAGATTGAGACGAGGGGAGTGATAAGCCAGGACCTGATAATGGATCGGCTGCTGAACATAGCCGGCCCTCCCCTTGGCGACGTCGGCATGATGACACTGGTGTTGAAGAAAAACGCCGCTTACGACCAATGGTGGACTGAAATCAAGCGCCACATCTTCCACCAGCGGTCGTCTCATTACGTCGACCTCCTCCTGCCCGATGAGATCCCCTCGGTAAGCTTAAGTTCCAACTGATTTCCTCCTTCTCATCATCGGCTGATATAGCCGATTAACATTTTCCCTTTGATTTGCAGGAGACGGAGATGGAGCGGCCGACGGTGAGCGACTCCGGTCGCCTCATCGAATACCATTCAGGTGTTCTGGATGGGGGTGGCCTCGCTCCGTCGGCCATCGGCTGGGGAGCGCCGAAGCTGGCCTCATTGCTACGAGGACAGGTGCGCCAGCCGATCGCCCAGAAGAAAAGGGCTGCACCACCTCCACGACCGTCGGCCACGCCTGCCCCCAAGAGGCTGAAAGAGAAGAAGTCGGTGGCGCCAGCCGATAGCCTCCCTCCTTGGATCCGGCCGTCGTGCAGTTCCTCGACACCGTCGCCGCGAGGAAATGCCGGCGGCTGTTGAGCGGCGGCCGAACCCGGGTTTCGAGTCCCGAGCCGGGCCAACGCTCCACCGACGCCCCGCCGGTCCCAAGTCCCCAAGAAACATCGGCGGTAAGCCTTCACTTCGCCAGATTTGGCTTCGCGATGATCACTTGCATCTGATTGAACCATTCTTTTCAGGTCAAGAAATTGGCCGGCCGCACTTCACGCCCCGCGCCATCGGTAATCATCTCTTGCCATTTGACATGTAGTAATTAGCCGATTTGTCCGTTAACTCTTTCTTTTGCAGCCCCCGCGATCTCCATCGGCTGCCCCCTAGGCGTCCAGCGAGCATGCTGCGCCTGCCACGGGCGGCGGCGACGACGTTGACGAAGAGGCCCTGACGGCCGCAGGCGGCGATCTAGCCGAGCTGACTGCTCTGACCCTGGTGCCAACGGTAAGCCGACTGAAACTAATGATCGGCTTTTGTCAACTCAATGTCTTCTGATCATCTCTCTTTTCTTTGCTGCAGAACATAGCCGACCTCCTCAACTTTGACTTGTCGGAGTTCGAGGAGTCCGACGAAATCGGCGAGGAGGCGTTGGTGACGCCGGCTGAGGACCTGAGGGCCACCCTAGCCGACATCGGCAACCGGCTGGAGGCCTCGCTGGACGCGCTGGTGGTTGACAGCGGCTCGATACGCGCGCGATTCAAAGAGATTCAAGGCCACCGCCGGAAGCCCTAGGCGACGCCATTGTGCCGACGACCTTCATGGAAGCCCATCAGCTCAAATACGAACGGGCACGACAATGATAGCCGATCTTGCGAGAACCAGGCGCGGTCGGCCACCATCCAGTCGACCAAGGACGCCATCGAGAGCCGAAAGGCCGCCTTCGACCGCCTAAAGACTGAGCCGACGGCCAAGCTTGAGCAGCTCCTCACACGCCAAGACCAGCTGATAGCCGATCTCGTTCAAGTCATGAACGAGATCAATGTTCATAAGGAGTACATGGCTGGTGGGCCGGCCGAGATCAAAGCTCAACGCCAAGGCATCAAGGCGGCTGTGGCACATTTGCACAACCTGGTGAAGGGCATCCGGCCAGTGGCGGGGTCCGAGGCCGACCACGTCAAAGCCATCGAAGAGATAGACCAGATCAGGCGAAAGGCGCTGTCGGCCATAGCCAATTTTTTGAAACAATGAGATTGTAATATTCTGATATTCTGAAATCGGCTAATGCCTTCTGTATTATACTTGTCATACTTTTGTGATGGGATTGGACGATCATTTTAATCGTGCTCGTAACCGGCTTCGAATCGTGTAATATAATTTATCAATCTTCTGCCACTATGCTTGTAGATAAGATCGGCTGTACTTGTAGATAAGATCGGCTTTCGGCCATGTGCAGTGTCTTGAATTGCTTACGTTGAAATCGGCTCCAGCCGCCCGCATCGCTTTACGTTGCCAATTTCGAGACCGTGCCATGACAGTTAGTGTCGGTGCTTGAATATGTCTCATTGGTTATCGACCGATAGTATTTAAATGCACTGCCGATTTGGCTTCACAGTATGACTCATCCGAACATGTATTTCAAAAACCCGTGAGTCCTGAACAATAGGTATCCGGTCTTGAGTAGTCACCAACCATTCAACGATTCCCAATGCTTTTAATGATGACCTCTTCGACTTTTATATCTGCAACGATCTTTCACATCCAAATCCACATCTTTTCTTTCTATAAATAAACCCCTTTAGGCCTTCCCGAACACATCACAGCCGAAGAAGAAATTCCCTCACTCTCCAGGTGTACAAATTCCAGGTTTCCAAGCTTTCAGCAAGACTTCTCATGGCATCCTCAAGCTCATCGGTGAACCAGGTGATTTTCCAACCCATCCGTCTTCACCATTTCTTTTCTTAAGTACTCACGAGTTAATCTTCTCGCAGCCGCCCCATCCTCTATGAGTGATTCTAGAGATCATGAACACCCCGTATGAACTGACGGTTAGCCAAGACCAACAAGAGAGAACCAATTTGCAGCGCTTTAGGGAACATTATGCTCGTCATCCGACGACCAGACCTCCAATAAATCTCAGTAGTGTTCCGACAGCTATTCGTTCGGCGTCTGCAACACTCATACGTCACGACAGGCTGGTAGCAAGGCGAACACAACTTGCCAATGAACTGTTAATCACAACCACCGATGTAAGAGTCACTAGGCTATAGTATTTGATCTTGGATGCTTTAGAGAGAGAATCTCCAGCGGCCGTCGACCGGGCCCTGGCGGCCATCAGAGACTATCTAGGAGACATGTAATCGAGATCGGCTTCATGCCGATTATGAATAAAAATCGGCGACTGTCACACCGATTCAAGCATCGACCCAAATACTGGGGTAATATTTCTTCAGATATTTACAATCGGCCCGATTTTGCAATCGGCTCGTGTGCGTATATGCCCCCCAAGTTTTGTTGATAGCTTCGGTGTCGACAAAATTGTGAGTTCGAGCCTTTCGTGCATCCTTGCCGTCCCTATCGGCCAATCATGAGCCGATCGTAGAAAACTGAGCAAAAAACGTTGCATAAAAATGCCTAAAGGCGATGCCTTGTTAATGTAAGACATCGGCTGTCGTAAATCGGCTGAAATAACCATAGCCGAATCACGAGTTGATCCATACGCTTGGGTAATATTTCTTTAGGTATTTTTCATTAAGAGCCCTTCCAAATACTTCTCCGTCCAGTCCTTTTAGCATGTAAGCTCCTTTAGAGACGCATTTGTGGATCTTGAAAGGCCCTTCCCAATTTGGTGACCATTTGTCGAACTTGTTGTCCCTCGATCCGATCGGCAGTATCAATTTCCAAACGAGTTCGCATGCCTCAAAAGATTTAGGCACTACCTTTTTATTATAATGTATGGCTACTCGTTCTTTATCCTTTGTGACTTTTTCCAGGGCCCTCATCCTGGATAAAACTAAATCTTCCGATTCGTCAACCATCAGGTGATAATAATTGTCGGCTGTGAGTTGATCCTGTAGCTGAATGCGCCTTGAGCCGACGACACTTTCCCAGGGCAGTACTGCTTCATGTCCGTAGACCAGCTTGTACGGAGGGACTTCAATTGACCCGTGGCATGCCATCCGATATGCCCACAGTGATTCGGCTAATCGGCTGTGCCACTGTTTAGGGTACTCAGAGATCTTTCTCTTAATTAGCTTGATCAAACTTTTGTTTGAGGCCTCGGCTTGCTCGTTGGCTTGTGCGTAGTACGGCGAAGAATTAAGCAGCTTGATCCCCATGCCGTCGGCAAACTGAATGAATTCGTCCGATACGAAGATAGATCCCTGGTCTGTTGTTATCGTTTGTGGAACGCCAAATTGGTACATGATGTGTTCTTTGACAAACTCGATTGCGTCCTTAGAATCCACTTTTCTGAGGAGGATCGCCTCCACCCACTTTGTGAAGTAATCTGTTGCCACCAGGATAAACTTATGTCCTTTGCGTGAGGGTGGATTGATCTGGCCGATCATATCAATGCCCCATCCTCTAAACGACCATGACTTAATAATTGGGTTCATAGTCAATGCTGATGCTTGTTGTATAGCGCCAAACTTCTGGCAATCTTGGCACCCCTTGTAATACTTGAAACAATCTTTCAGCATCGTCGGCCAGAAATACCCTGCTCGACGAAGCAGCCACTTCATTTTGTGAGCCGATTGATGTGTGCCACAGATTTCTTCATGTACTTCTCCGATGGCCACTGTAGCCTGATCGGCTCCCAAACACTTGAGTAGCACGCCGTCAATCGTCCGATAGTATAGATCTTCATCGAGCAACACGTATCGTAATGCCTTGTATCGTAACTTCCTTGTGGCCGATTGAGAGGGGTTTTTGAGATAGTTGTAAACTTCAAACCTCCAATCATCGGCTATAATGGCGGCAACGTCTATGTCGACATCTTTCAGCATCGGCCGATAGCCCGATGCCCCCTGAGCCAAGTCATTGGCCTCTGTGTTCTGCTCTCTGGGGATATGTTTCAAAGTAACTAACCGAAAACCGTCCATTAATTCCCGGCATTGCCAATAATAGACCATCAACGCGTCATTTTTGCATTCATATTCTCCTGATAATTGGCTGATGACCAACAATGAATCTCCCATTATTTCGATGGCATCGGCTTCAACTTCTTTGAGCAGGTGCAATCCTTTAAGGACGGCTTCGTATTCGGCTTGGTTGTTTGTAGTGTGGGGGTTGATGGCAAAAGCAAACTCGAAGCTTGCCCCCTGGACGAAATAATGACCAGGCTGATGCCACAACCGTTGGTGCAAACCGAGCCGTCGAACGTCAGAGTCCAAGGCATAATTTCCACTTAGCCGATTGAATCGTTTCTGTGCTCCATAATGAAATCGGCTATGGCTTGCCCTTTGACTGCTCTTGGTGCCTGATACCTCAGATCAAATTCTGTTAGTGCGAAAATCCACTTCCCAATTCTTCCTTTGAGCACTAGAGCCGATAGCATATACTTAACTACATCGGCTTTGCAGATTACTGTGCACTCGTTGGACAACAGATAGTGCCTTAACTTTGTACATGAAAAATAGAGGCATAGGCATAACTTCTCCACAGGTGAATACCTCGTTTTCGTGTCTAGCAACCGTCGGCTGAGATAGAAGATGACTTTTTCTTTGCCGTCAACCTCCTGGATTAGGACGGAGCCGATTGATTTGTCATCGGCTGATAGGTACAGCTTGAACGACATTCCCTTTTGTGGAGGCATTAAAACTGGAGGGGAGCCTAGATAATCTTTTATGTTGTCTAACACCTTCTGCTGCTCTGCCCCCCACGTGAACGTCTGGTCGGCTTTCAGCCGAAGCAGTGGTGTGAACGGCTCCATCTTTTTCGAGAGATTGGCTATGAACCGTCTGATGAAGTTTATCTTGCCAATCAATGACTGGAGTTGCTTTTTGTCCTTCGAAGGTTGAATTGTCTTGATAGCATTTATGCTCCTTGGTGTAACTTCAATTCCTCTTTCATGAACGAGAAATCCCAAGAATTGCCCAGCCGATACGCTGAACGCGCACTTAAGCGGATTCATCTTCAGACCGTATTTCCTCGTCTGTTCTAAGACTTGTCTCAGATCGGCTATGTGGCCTTCTATCTTCCTTGACTTGACAACCACGTCGTCAATGTATATCTCTACCAGCGAGCTGATCATATCGTGAAAGATGTAATTCATGGCCCGTTGATATGTTGTCCCAAAGATTCTTCAAGCCGAACGTCATTACTACCCATTCGTACAAGCCGATTGCGCCGGGACATCGGAAAACGGTCTTGTGGATGTCCTCGTCGGCAATGAATATTTGGTTATACCCTGCATTGCCATCCATGAAACTGATAATTTTGTGGCCTGAAGCAGCATCGACAAGCATATCGGCTATCGGTATTGGGTATTCGTCTTTAGGGGTTGCTTTGTTTAGATCTCTGAAATCGTTGCACACCCTAAGTTTACCTTTTTCTTCAACACTGGGACGATGTTCGAGACCCACTTGGCGTATCGGCAAGGCCGAATGAATCCCGCGTCGTATAGCCGAGTGATTTCGGCTTTAATTGCATCGTACATATCGGCCTTGAACCTCCTGGGAGGATGTTTGAACGGCCGATAGCCTGCCCTAATCGGCAGCTGATGGACCACTATTGATCGGCTGAGGCCGGGCATCTTGAAGTACTCCCAAGCAAAACAATCTTTATGTTCTTTTAATAATTCAATAAGCTGAGATCTACAATGAGGAGACAGATTTTTGCTAATGTACGTCGGCCTCGGCTTATCACCGAGCCGACGTGAAACCTTGCCCTAGCTTGCCATCGTCTTCGTCCACGGTGTCCATGCCGAGAACGCTCGAACCCTCCACCATGTCTTGTTCAAAGCAGCAGCTGCGGCTCGTCATTTCCAATCGGCTGTATCGTTGAATTGAACACATTTAAAAAATCGGCTTGCCAGCTCTTCCCGGATAAACAATCAATGCCCTCGATTTCCCAAAGCGGCAAATCGACACTGACAACACTAACTGACCTGTCGACTGGTACGATCTCGATCTTGTCACCGTCCCATTGGATCAGGCTCTGATGCATTGTAGAAGGGATGCAGCAATTAGCGTGTATCCAGTCCCTTCCGACCAGCAGACTGTAAGACCCCTTCCCGTCAATGACAAAGAATATTGTGGGCACGGTCTTGTCGCCGATGGTCAATTCAACGTTGAGGACGCCCTTGGTTTTCGATGGGTTGCCACCGAAATCTTTGAGCACCATGTTTGTTTTTATTAGGTCTCGGCTCCCTTGCCTAGCTTTCTGAACGTTGCGTAAGGCATGAGGTTGACTGCAGCTCCCCCATCAACTAGCATTTTGAAAATCGGCTTGCCGTTGACGAATCCTTTAACGTACAACATCTTTAAGTGCCAATTTTTGGTTCCTTCGGGTTTGTCGAAGACAGCTTGGTCTGGTGAGATTGCTAGTTTCGCCACGTCGTCCTCAACGGTGTCCGCATCGGCTTCGGGAGCGCCGAACTCGGCCAAGCCAGACGAATACCATGTTAACCGATGCGAAATTTTGCCTTTCCCTTTGGCTGCCCTCTTGGCTTGATCACCGGGCTTTCCTCGCTTGCTCTTCGTTGGCTATGGCAACTTTTTTTTGGGTACCCATCGCCTTTTGATTTTGCCTAGTTGACGGCGTTGTTCGTGGATCATTTGCTGAACTTCGTCTTCTCTCCCTTCACGCTTGAGCCGTTGAACCCTTCTTTTCTCTGTCTTCGTGAAGAGATCGGACGGGCACCATTGGGGGTTGGCCTCTTCGTCGTCGTGGTTGTTCCCATCGCGGTTTTCGTCGACGAAGAAGTCCTGCTGGATCGGGCCGAGCCGATCATGGACAGACCGCCGCCTTTGGTTTAGCTGAACGGCTCTGGGGACAAACCGAGTTGGACTTGCAGCGATGAGCTCATGTGCTCGTCGTCGCGGCGATCGTTGCATGCTGGGCAATCGTCCAATGTTGGCAGTCTCATGCCGGATTCCCAGCAGTACCTAAAAAAATCACAATGCCAATGCGGATCGGCATTGACGTGGTTTACCTCATATCGTCGGCTTTGGGTGATCGGCTTGGCCGATGAGGTTCTTCATTGTAAGCTTCTTCCTGCCGAGATCGGTACTGATGACGGTATCGGTTACGTTCATGGATCGGCCGTCGGTCAGCCGATCTGATGACTGGGCGCACCATATTAATTGGCGCGGCGTGACATCCAATCTGATCGCCTTCTGCCTTGGCCCCGATCGATGTATTGACTAAGCCGTGCGTCATTCTGTTCTATCGATCAGCTTGTCTAGGGCCGGCTTGGACCGTGTTGACCGGGAAAGGATTGCCGTCTACCTTCATCGGCCGATTTGAATCGGCGAACTTCAGCTTCCCGGCCTCAATTGCCGATAGGATTTGCTGCCTGAAGACCTTGCAATCATTGGTGGCGTGAGATGTGGAGTTGTGCCACTTGCAATATTTCTTTATCTTCAATTCTTTGGCCGACGGGATCACGTGATTTTCGGGCAACTGAATCTGCTTCTCCTTGAGCAGCAAGTCAAAAATCTTGTCGGCCTTGGTGATGTCAAAATCGTATCTTTCTTCCTTAGCCATCTTCAGCAGCCATTGGAAGACGATGGCTTTTTTGTTCTTGACCCATTCGGCTACCGCCACTTCTGCGTCATCGTCGTCGGACCCGTAGTCTGACTCAACGATGACCTGGGTTATGTTTTTGACGGCCTTCCTAGTGTCTTGGAATCGCTGCTCGTGGGCCGTCACCTTCTGTGCCAAGTGGGCTAAGCTATCAAAGTTCTGCACAGAGAATCGCTCTCGGATCGGTGCGATCAGACCATGAAAGGCCAAATCGGCCAGCTGGGCGTCTGATAGCACCAGGCTGTAACATCGGTTTCTCATCTCCCTAAAGCGTTGGATGTATTCTTGGACCGATTCATTGTGTTTTTTTCCTGATGCTGGTGAGGTCTGACAACTTCATCTCGTGGTTGCTGAAGTAAAAGTAGATGTGAAATTGCTTTTCAAGATCAGCCCAACTCTGAATTGAGTTGTAGGGCAATGAGGAGAACCAAGTAAAAGCCGATCCTGAAAGAGAAAGAGGGAACAATCGGACTCTCAAGGAGTCCGTAGCCGATGCTTCACCGCATTGTGCAAAGAATCGGCTAACATGCTCGTAGGTTGAAACGTTGTCCTGCCCTGAGAACTTCGAAAAATCTGGGATCTTGTATCGGTTGGGCAACGAGCTCCGTTCGAAGTGCTCTGGATAGGGATATCGATACATGTTCCCTGAGTCTTTTGGCTTGAGGCCAAATTGATCGCGCATGACATCTGCGATCAGGTCGGCCCATGTTCGGTTGTCTTGCTGTATCGGCTCGTATGGGTCATACGGCGCGGTGCTTGCCGATACAGCGGTGGTGGCGTCTGAGGCCTGTAATGATGATCTTGACGATCTCCTTGGTATTGGTAGTGATGATCAGCGGGAGGTGGCCGATGCGCCAGTGGTGGCGTTGGCGGTCCTGGACACAGCTGTCGGCCATCGGCGTTGTACCGTCTATCTGGATCAATCGGCTCTAACTGCCGATTGTCATTGAACATATTAGCAATCTGATCTTGGGGCAGCGGCTGCTGTCGGTTCAGCATAGTAATTGCTGGCCTTATAGCCGATTTACCTAGATTTGGCTGACTAAGGACTCCTCCCGGCGGCCCTTGTTGCGCTAGCGGTGGGATTGGCCGATTCTGCGTGACCAACGTCCTGTAACCAGGAAATTGGTCGTCTGTGAAGTACGTTGGCCCCCGTTGCAGCTAGTCGGCTATCTTTGCGTCAACCACAGTAGCGATCATGTTATTGAGAGTGTTGACCAGTATGCTACTTTGGTTGACCAACGCGTGGTGGACAGCCGAGTCGATCCGGTCTAGTAGATAATATATAGCCGAATCATCTTGTTCCTGGGTCGGCTCCTCCATCTTCTGTTTGCCTTTTGTCTCACCAGAGGAGGACGCCTTAATGTCGTTCATGTTGAACTTGTATTTTTGATGCACGGCCCCAGATCTTGTTTGGGTGAAAGACTGCAAATAGTTAGCCTGGAGCTCTTCCACCATCTTCTTATAATCGGCTTGCTGTTCAGCCGATAACTGTTCGATCTTTACAGGCACGATGTTGTCCTGCGTAATGCTGGGGCTCTTGGAGTCGACCATCTTACCGGCTGAATCTATGCGTCCGAGTCGAGCCGACAAAGAAAGTCCCACTGGGCGTGCAAGAAGCGTGTTGATGAGAAATTTCTCTCACGCGTTGGCTCGGGAGATCTCGCTTAACTCCAATGCAGTCCTTCTCGGCCGCCTACGCCGTGGCGTGCCAATATTTGATCTGTTAATCAACAAGAAAAACAAGGGAATATGCGTTAAGTGTTAGGTCAGATCCCCACTGGATCGGCTAAGGGAGCCCATAAACATATATATGCTATTCTAAACTATATTTAAGCCAAGTGACTGGAATGGATCGGCTATACCGAGACAGCATCAGCCGCTTAAGCCAAATACAGTAAAGAATAATAAATATATGAATCGATAACCTAGCCGATACTGGAAAGCTAACAATGAATCGGCTAGTACTCCGATGAATCTTATAAAAAGATATCATTCTTGAAACATGCATAGCCTGGAAATCGGCCATCGGCTGTCGATGATAGGCCGATTTCGGCTGGCGACGTCCAACAAGAATACGATCTTAACATAAGAGGTAGTACTAATATAAATCTAATAATAAATATATTAAAAGAAATATATCAGGGCAGATAAAGCCGGCTGAAACCCCGGCACTGTCTCTAAACAATATAAATCTAAGCCGAATAGATCATTAATAGTTCTAAAAACGACTTAATAGTTCGAATCCAATGCAGCATTAAGTATAAAAAGAAAAACCTGATCTGTTGTAGCCGATTTATATCTCTCGAGACGGTGGATACCGCGTATAAACCAGCCAACCTTTAGATCTAGCCCTATTGGCTGTAAGTTCTTGCTAGAACTAGCCAATGGTAGGATAGATCTAAGCATTAGTCTAATTTATATATGCTATATGATAAATAGCGCAGTACAAACTCCTGAATCTTATGTGTCATTACGATGGAAGCACTAGAAACAGTAGATCATACCACTAATGACAAGCATTTATCTAGATCTGGGGATCGAAACGATGCAGCTCGTAGCCAAACAAAGTGCTCGTCTGAAGAAAAAGGTTGGCGATGCGCCGAATGGTTGATTGATTGTTATTTTTTATTACAGGGGGTCTCGGGTTCTATTTATACCCAAGATACAATTATCTGTACAAACCCTGGACTCTATCTAAACTACCAGTTAAAACACAACATTATCCCGAGCAGGACCCATGCCGTGTTACAACTAACAGTTTAAACAAACCCCTAAATTACAGATACAATTGTCGTTACAAGACTCTATCCATAAATGGCAATATCGTTTAACGTGCTACTAACAACCGAATCTTCTATTCATCTTCAAACTGCTGCATCAGAAACGATTTCATCTCTTCCGAACCTGGAATCGGTTATCGGCTGCCCCTGTCCGATCCAATCTTAGCCGATTGGCCTCTCAGCCGATCACTCCTTAGCCGATGCGACCCTTGTCTCTAGCTGATCCGATTCTGCTTCGCCTTCGTAGACTTAGGGATTCGATTACCAAATTTCAGTGTTAACAGGCGGTCCACGTTGGTGAGCTTGCGGATGACGAAGAGCAGGGTAGCATTCATCTTGTCGAGCTTGTCGCTGGCCATGCTGGTGTTGACGTCGAGGACGGCGATGAGGTCCAGGCCAGCACGGGAGCTGGCGGAGGAGATGCCGTTGAGCTCGAGCAGCACTAGCCAGATCTGGCGATGGCCGGAGGGGCGGCTGTGGCTGCGGCCTCCCGGGATGAGAAGCAAGTGTGGAGCAGCCGACTGCGGAGGAGGTGCAGAGCACAGAGCATCGTCGGCGATGCCAACGCCGGAGTCGACGCTGCGAAGTGAGAGAAAAATAAAAAAAGAAGAAAAAGAAGGGAAAAAGAAATAAAAAAGAAAAAAAGGGAAAAAGAAAAATGGAAAGAGAAAAAAGGAGGGAAAAAGGGGCAGTAGTAGTAGTTGCGTGACCGGACCCGGCAATCACTTGCACCAGTGGTGATAGTTTTGGAGCAGCGGCATGGCGAGGCTTTCGAGGTCTTGGTGGCAGCTAAGGGTCATGGCATGGCTGTTGGTTTCTAGTGGCCTGCAGCGGACCGTGGTGGCTGACATTGCCTGGCAATGGTCAGTGCAGTGCGGGACTACATCAGTAGATGGCTCTTGCGGCGATGACATTGTGCGATGACTAGGCTTGCAGCGGATTGTGGTGGGTGGTTTCAGCCTTGCTGGGCTATCCGGTACGGTACATCGTCAGAAGATGGCGCAAGCTTCTGGTTGCTGGCTAGACGAAGAAGGTTAAGCGCGGCGGTGAAGCAACGAGGCTAGGTTGACTCTCTACGGCGCGGCTCAGTTGTTCAACGGAGATCAGGGGAAGGAGGGCTCAGTCGTGTTGCGGTCCAACAATGGAATAATAAGATGAGCGCTTTACACCGACATCTTAGAGGTTGGGCTGCTCATACCAGTGGCGTCTTTAAACAGAAAAGGGCTAATCTACAACATATAATCGACTCTCTAGACGTCACTGCATAGGTACGAATCCATTCGGATCAAGAAATAATTCTTCTTTTCAATCGAGAGACAATTTGGCAAGTCTACTCCATGAGGAGAATATTAAATGGTACCAGCGCTCGAAATTTTTGGATGTACTCTTAGGAGACGATAACACAAAATATTTTAACTTGATCGCCAATGGTAAACATAGGAAAAAGAGGATCTTTTTCCTAGACTAGGATGAAGGGAAAATTAAGGGGATCTATGCCTTGAAAACTTATATTACAAATTTCTATAGGAAGCTTTTTGGACCAGCAGAGGAGAACTCGTTTTAGCTTGATGAGTCCATAACTGATGATATGGTTCAAGTTACACAAGCTGGAAAATGATTTTCTTACTGCTTCTTTTTTGGAGAAAGAAGTGAAAGAAACCATCCTTGCAATGGAGCATAATAAAACTCATGAACTAGATGGTTTCCCAACTGAATTTTACAAAAAATTTTGGAACGTCATTAAGCATGACATGATGAATCTATTTAATGAATTTTTGGACTAAATTTTTGGTAATTACTCTAATTCTGAAAGTTAAAGAAGCAAATTGAATCCAACAATACAGACTGATATGCTTGTTAAATGTCAGCTATAAAATTTTCACTAAGGTGGCTACAAATCGAACTAGCTCGGTTGCCAACCATTTAGTGAATCCAACTCAAACTGCTTTCATGCGTGGGCAAAACATGTTACATGGAGTCATCATCGCACATGAAACAATACATGAACTACACAGGAAAAAGTTGACTGGGGTGATATTCAAAATTGACTTTGCAAAGGCATAAGATAAGGTTAAATGGACTTTTTTGCTACAAATTCTACGGATGAAAGGTTTTTTTTTGCCTAAGTGAATTTCTTGGATCGAATCTTCTAGTTCCGAGGAAGCGTGGCAGTCAAAATCAATGATGACATTGGGCCTTTTTTCTAGTCTAAAAA
Source organism: Oryza australiensis (assembly GCA_019925245.2). Taxonomy (NCBI): domain Eukaryota; kingdom Viridiplantae; phylum Streptophyta; class Magnoliopsida; order Poales; family Poaceae; genus Oryza; species Oryza australiensis. The sequence continues at coordinate 6,072,346 of JAIFGZ020000436.1, forward strand.
GGGCCTTCGGCAAGGAGACCTTCTCTCCCCAATTCTATTCAACTTTATTACTGATATGTTAGCCACGTTGATAAACAGGGCCAAAACACAAGGGCAAGTAGATGGCCTCATATCACATTTGATTGATGGAGGATTGTTCATCCTACAATATGCTGATGACACAGTGCTTTTTATGAATCATGACCTTAATAAAGCTCAGAATATGAAGTCGGTGCTTCTAGCTTTTGAGTAGCTATCGGGTCTAAAGATCAATTTTCATAAAAGTGAGTTGTATTGTTTTGGTGAAGCAGTTGACTATAGAGATCAATATAACCAGCTCTTTGGTTGCCAGGTTGGTAATTTCACTTTCCGATATCTTGGGCATTTCGATCCATTATAGTAAGTTAAGAAATGCAGAATGTAAAGAAGTGGTTGAACGATTTGAGAAGAAATTGAGTAGCTGGAAAGGAAAACTTCTCTCATTTGGAGGATGATTTATTTTGATTTACTCAGTACCTAGCAGCCTCCCAATGTATATGATGTCATTCCTTGTAATACCTAGCGGGGCACTCAATAAACTTGATTACCTTCGATCTTGGTTCTATTGGCAAGGGGATGGCCATAAAAAAACTGGCTTGCTAAGTGGGACATCATCTATCGTCCAAAAGATCAAGGGGGGCTAGGAATTCACGACGTCAAGGTAAAGAATATATCATTGCTTAGCAAGTAGTTATACAAGTTACTCACCACAGACGGAATGTGGCAACAGATGCCATATAATAAATATTTGAGATCGCAACCTTTATCTCAGGCTTATTGGAAAGCGAGGGGCTCACATTTCTGGGCTAACCTTATGAAGGTCAAACATGATTTTCTTCGGTTTGGGTCCTTTCATATCAGGGATGATAAGGTTTTGGGAAGATATATGGTTGGATATGCCTCGTTGAGAGATCAATATCCTTGTCTCTATAACATAGTTAGACATAAACATTCGACGATCTCACGGATCTTTCAAACAAACCCATCAAGCTTTTTACGAAGACAGGATTTAATTGGAGCAAAAGTAGTTGCATGGCATAACTTATTGCCTCACATAGCTGATTTGGTTTTGATACAGGAGTAAGATGAATTTCGCTGGAACCTCACTCCCAATGAGGTCTTCTCGATCAAATCTCCTCTTGTTCATATGGGCGTCCCAAATATTAATAGACGTATTTGAAAAGTAAAAGTACCGCTAAAAGTAAAGATTTTCCTTTGGTACTTATGCCAGGACGTAATTATCATAAAGGATAACCTAGCTAAACGAAAATAGAAAGGCAATAAGAAGTTATTTGTTCTTCTAATGTCATGAATCCCTAGTTTCTTTATTTATTCATGTGGCTTCTAATTTATAACCTTCTTGAAATGTTACTCATATATTTGAATGTTAGCTTTTATGTGTTCCTACAGACATGAGAAATCTGTTTTTCATGGTGCGACAACTCTTTGTTGGTTCATTTAGCTAAGAAGAAATAAGGTTATTTTTGATAACAAGATGATGTCTTTTCTCCTTTACAGGTTATTACTTTAGTTATGTAGTGCCTACGCACCTAGGATATCCTCCACAAACCAGGACTTCATGATACTATTACGATGGTATCATGACGTTTGGACCAGGTGACATAAGAATTTTTTTATTCAGGAGCATGAGTGGCGGTCTACTCTATGGATTGATAGCCATTTTTATGTTATGATCAAACTTCTGTGCTTGGGATGGAGTTTAGATGTTTTTTCTGCTATGTGCATTTAATACAGATACCGAAGATGAATTCAATTGGAATGTATCATCTTAATGGATTTGATTGAGATTTTTATAAAGATTTCGTTATCTAAAATATGCAAGAGCTGATGATCAAATGAATCAAATGGAGGCCGACTGGTCTGCAAAAGAGATACCGCTGGTATGCGTGGCTTCAGGAGGATTTTTTAGATGCTTAGGAAGAGAATAAATCTGATTAACCATGACGTTTTGGTCTCACTGCTATAACTATTGGAGGTAGTTTCTGCTGCACAATTGCTCCCATCGTAATGGGAGAAGTAGGTGCACAGGCTTGGTGTGAAGGGGATTGGATCCACTAAGAATTTGTAGGAGAGAGGAGGGGACTGGTCCGAGGATAACCGTTTAGCGTTTAGACTATTGGGGTGTTTGAATGGAGCAATTTTACTCCATATCACACCAAATGTTTGAACATCAATTTAAAAAATAAACACGAACTAATTATAAAAATAATTACAAAATCAATGACTAATTTACGAGATGAATTTATTAAACTTAATTAATCGACGATTTTTAATGTAGCATCACATCGTCAAATCATGATGTAATTAGACTTATTAGATTCGTCTCACGAATTAACCACCGATTATGAATGAGTTAAATGTTCGTGCGTTGCAACGGGACGACGATACAGAGAGGGAAGCAGGCGAAGGGCGAAGGTCCAGGCGGCGGCGCGAGAGCTCCGAGCGGCGACGGGAGGGAGGGGCGCAGGCGCGGCATGGGGCGCGGCGCGGATGGGGACGGAAGAGAGAGACGCCAGAGGTCTTTTTTTTCATCAAGCCCTCTCTTCTTTTCAGCATTGGGATTATGGGTTAATTTTATAAATAATCAGGGGGTTTTTTACAAAATAACCTCTCTTTGTTCTTTAATTGTGTTTTTTAGAAAAATAGTCAGGTAGACTACGGGTTAATTTCGGAAAAACTCAAGGGGTTTTCTGCAAAATAGCAAGGCAAAACAAAATTTGGGTGAAAACACTAATTGCTTTATGGATAGTTATAGATATAACAAAATACCTGTACATTGCAGCGGGACGACGACGTAGGAGGAAGCAGGCAGAGGGCGAAGGTCCAGGCGATGGTGCGGGAGCTTCGAGCGGCGACGGGAGGGGCGCAGATGCGGTATGGATGGGGACGGAAGAGAGGGACGCAGGAGGTCTTTTTTTATCCAAACCCTCCTTTTCTTTTCAGCATTGGGACTGTGGGTTAATTTTATAAACACTCAAAGGGTTTTCTGTAAATACATATTTTCTTCTTTAACTAGTTTTTTAAATAGCCAGGCGGACTATGGGTTAATTTCAGAAAAACTTAAGGGGTTTTCTGCAAAATAGCCAGGCAAAACTAAACTAGCAAAATGTCCGTGCGTTGCAACGGGACGACGACGCAGGGAGGAAAACAGACGGACGGCGAAGGTCCAGGCGGCGGGACGACGACACATGGAGGGAAACAGATGGACGACGAAGGTCCAGGCGACGGCACGGGAGCTCCGAGCGACGACGGGAGGGAGGGGCGCAGGCGCGACGCGGATGGGGATGGAAGAGAGGGGCAAGAGGTCTTTTTTTATCCAAGCCCTCCCTTTTTTTCAGCATTGGGATTGTGGATTAATTTTATAAATACTCAAGGGGTTTATGCAAAATAACCCCATTTTCTTTTTAACTGGGTTTTTTAAAATAACAGCGGACTTCATGTTAATTTTGGAAAAACTCAAGAGGTTTTCTACAAAATAGCCAGGCAAAATAAAATTTGGAAAATAACCCCTTTTTCTTTTTTAACTTGTTTTTTTAAAATAGTCGGCGAACTTCACGTTAATTTCGAAAAAACTCAAGGGGTTTCTGTAAAATAGCCAGGCAAAATAAAATTTGGGTGGAAACACTACTACTAGATAGTTATAGATTTGGGTGAAAACACTACTTGCTTTATAAATAGGTATAGATATAGATACTTTAAAATAGCGTATGAACATTTGATGTAATAGGACTCAAATCCCCTTATATCTAATAGCCGACATAATTATAATGATGTGGCTTGATCTGGTGGCTGCTTTATTATAGTAATAATTGCATTAAGTGAGTTTTGACTATACAAAGAAAGGATTAGTCAGTCGATGACGAAATCAGAATTCAGAAGGTACATTTTTTTAATAATGAAAGTGAACGTGTTCATGCCATAGCTACAAACTATGTAAGGTGTTTACATATATAGCCATATAGTACATGCCTAAATGAACAAGATATCGCTGCTTTGTGTGTACGTGTTATGCAATAAATAAAGAGATCGTCACTCTCTGATTCTGTTCAACACTGCAATAGCTTTTTAATTAAGACCACTTAGTTATTTTTATTTGGGTTATAACTAGCTAGTACAACATAACATTCTTTTCTCTCTTTGGAAACATGAGACAAATGCAGTCGCTCGAAACGTGCTCACACTCATCCAATAAACACACATATGCACCCCTACCTCTAATGAACATCTTCAAAAAACTGGACTCACAATTCACTAGGTCACCGTAGCATATCTTAAGATTAACATAACATTCTTTCAAAAATAAGAAGACTAACAACTATATCCCACAATACTACTACATAAATCATTTTCCATGTCGTCAAAACCAATTTTCGCAGGTGGATGGGTGGCCCGCATGTACCCATGTGTCTACGAAAATCAGTATTTTTGTATGCGCCTAGGGCAACCGCCTGCAAAAATACATTTTCGCATGCGGGCGCTTAAGTCGTCCGACTAAAAATAAAAAATCGGCAAAAAAATAAAAATTCCAAAAAAAATCCAAAATCCTAGTTGCTCATGTGTCCTGCGGCCGTCACCACCACCGCTGCTCTGGGGGTTCGTCCTCAGCGTCGCCCTTCTCGCCTCCCATCGCCACCGTTGGAGCCATGCGCCGGATCCGTCGCAGCTGCCGTTGCCGCCGCCCTATTGTCATCGGATCCGTCCCTGTCCTCCCCATCGTTGGATCCACCGTTGTCGTTCTTCCCACCGTTGGATCCTGCTCTCCCGTCCACCGCTGGATCCCTCCGACAACGACCGCTCTCACCTATCTGCCCGTTTATTGCCATCGTTGCGGCCGTTACCACCATCGTCGTGACCGTGGCGAAGGAAGGGGAGGGGAGGGGACGATCGCTGAATGAGTGGGTGAGGAGAGGAAAAGGAAGGACAGGAGGGAGAAGAGAAGGGAGTGAAGTGAAGTGGGGAGAAAGGAAGAAGAGATATTTTAAGAGGAGAGAATAAAAGATGGGGAGGGGACGGGGCAGTCGACCGCGGTTAGGTCCGCTTGTAAAAATAAGTTTATTATCATAGGCGAACCTTAAACTCAAATAAGTTTATTATCACAGGCAAGCCTTAAACTGTGCTCTTAACCGATTTTTGCAGGCGAAAACAATTATGTTGTGTCTATAACTAAAAGGTCTCGTCGAACAAATCAATTTTATAGTAGAGTAGCACACTGTAGAAAGTACGGCAATCATATTTGGACCCTTTGTAAAGACTAAAAATAAAAATGGTAGCATGTGTTATTTATGTTCCAAATTCATCTTCAAACAAAGGCCCACTTTAGGTCATCCGACTCTCTTCTCAAGCATATGAATGATCTCGAGTATATCGGTTTCTACTCATCGCTATATATAAGATCATTTATTTCACATATGACAAGTTAGATGTAGATGGATAAAAAAAGTTAAGGGTGATTCAAAGTGACACAAGGATAAAAATATCCGATACAAAGTAAAAACGTTGGTTAAATAGTATTGGTTAAATAGTGATCCAAACAAAACATCGATTATAAAAGATAGATCAAAAAACATAGTACCCCTTTAGCTTACAAAAGGACCTTGATGTCGCCTATAGAGGGTGAATAGGCGTTTAAAACTTTAAAGTAAAAGTGGAAGGAATAGTTTTTAGAAATATCCAAAAATGCTTTTAGGATAATTCTAAAAATCATGGAACAAATGAAATACAAAAAAACTAGATCTAGCAAGCCACAAGTATGAAAAACAAGCACAAACACTAGCTAGACTAGTAGAGGCACAAATAAGCAATTCTAGAGGAGGAAAAGAGGGATATCACTAGGATTCTTGTAAGACGATGTGTTCCTAAGTTCAAATATTTAAGGGGATTCTATCTCCATTGAGAAGATCACAATGAGACGGGTCTTCTCCAACCCTATCCTCGTGGGGTTGCACAAAAACACTCCTCCTTTCACTAGAGGTATCTATTTTCTTTTGATGGTGAAATCTGACCTTCACAAACTTTCTCGCAACACCACAATCAAATCAGTGTCTTGAGGCTGACTCCTAGCTGTCTAGGTATCCTCAATCACCAAGAGTAACAAATGCAACAAAGATTTCCTAGGGATGAATCGAGTGCTTAACAAATCTTCACGAAGTCAATACCAAGCACTCAAACAAACTCAAATCAACCACTCACACACACAAACACGAAATCCAAGCTTGTAGATTGGTGAAGAGGAAGAAGTGAGAAAGCAAGGCTCAAAATGAATCTCAAATCAACACAAACCAAGGACACAAGATAAGTAATGAAGCCAGCAACCTTGACTTAGGAATGAAGGAGGCTATTTATAGGCATAACCACATATCTACTTGTTGGAGGCAAATATTCTCTTTTTTGGAAATTCTGAAAACCATTTTTGGACAAGTCTGAAAAACATCGACACCAAGTTTCAAGAGCAAAAACTTTTTTTTGGAAAATCCAAAAATCAAGTCTGAAAATCACTTTGGGACAAATCCAAAAATAACCAGCACCAAAACTTTGATGCACATTCATTTTCAGAAATTCCGAAAATTACTTTAGGACAAGTCCAATGACCAGTACCAAAACTTCGATGCGTAGTCATTTTCGAAAATTTCAAAAATCACTTTTGACAAGTCCAAAAATAACCAATATCAAAACTTCGATCCATAGTCATTTTTGGAAATAACTAGTACCGAATTTCAACACACAACAATTTTCAAAAATTCCAAAAATCATTTTCGGACATGTCCAAAAAACACCAGAAGTGAAAAAATAAAAAATGAGAACCATTTCAAAAAAGATTTTGAGCACCAAACTTATCCCTAGACACCAAGGCAACATCCTCCTTAATAATATGGCTTTCCTACTAATTCAAGAGCAAATAGTAAAGTTATACCAATATGAATATCTTTACGCCATCTTCTTACGTTTCCTTGATCAATGCTAATATGGATTTTGGCTTGATGTTTATCAACAAATCACATTCTCCTCATCTTTCAACATTTTATCTTACACTTCTTCTTCACCGAGGGTTGATTCTTAGTAATTTGTGATATCCTATGACCTTGATCGGTTCGTCGGTATTCGATCATGCACTCACTCCTTCATCACTATATCGGGTCCTTCGACGAAAAGACTTCGCTTGCCTTATGCATGGTACATTACGTAGCCAAGTCTTATTAACCCTTCACCGTCTCTTATCATTTTTCGTCACTTATAGTCTTGGATCACAATGGAAACTCTTTATATCATATCTTCTTTATTATTTTCATTGGCTCTTTATCAGACTAATTCATTGCTTATACACTCAATGAATACATTAGTCTCTTAATTATTTATCATCAATTAACTAAAACCCTAATAACATAGAGGCTCTTTCACTTACAATGTCGCCCTAGCTCAAGACAAAGGGCCGATGGCCATCAAGCTTGATGGAATATGCAGCTCGACGTGATATTGCCACTATTTGAAGTGACAGGTGACTAGATATAACAGGTTTTGTAGATAACATCGAGCCTCTCATTATCACTTTATTAACTTATCAGTTACAGCCAAAATTAAAATTTTAAATTGGATCCAATCCTTTAAACTGTTAATAAAAGAATTTTAACCGTAAAGAGGAGGATAAATGCATGCATAGACGGTGACAGAGAACTAAGAGTATCTTACGAGTTCAAGTCTTTCTCTCATTTGCTCATTTGGTAAGGAAGCAAAAAAATATATGTTGACATGACGCGCGATCACGCGAGACATCGAGTCCGTTGTTGGTATTTCTTACCTTCACATACAAATTTGCAAGTGCATGGATACCGCTGTAGCATTTCACCCATGAGTATTTTCAAAGGTGTTGTATTTATATTTCTGTAGAGAAGGCGACGATGTAAAGACATAGTTTATACATCATTAATCAATATATAATTAACTCACCATAGTCTAAATAGGGGTTAGGATAAATATAATTAAGGGGTAGTGTGACACACACAGGAGATTCAACTCTAATTAACTAATATAGTGAAGAAGGACATAAAAGAACTACGATACAACTGTACTTTTGTATTACTCATGTTATGTATATACTTAACACATACATGCTTACAAGGCTAGGACTTAGTGTAAGCGCCCAGGTACTACCGAGAGACCACTCTCTGCTAGTCTGCCAGCATGGTTATGGCATTTATACACTCTTACGTCATACCCGAACGTGGAGGAATACAAAGTACGGACATGGCTATCATCACCTGCTGCTTACCTCACTTTCCATGGGGCACACTCGCATCCAACGGTATTTATCTAACCTAAGCACCATGCTTATGCTAGTAAATAATATCACTAACTCCCCGTGGACTCCACCCTTCGAATGGACAAGTTAGAGCTAGAGCTACCCATCAAGATCATTGGAGTGTTACTGTACCATAGATCGACTAGCCTAATCAAGTGAAGCATATAAATGAAGTACATCCTATTTATAAAGCATATAACTACAAAGCAGCATATGAGTTATGAACAAAAAATATAAAGAAGATAATTCTATTAAATTAAACTATAGTCTTAAAAGAAGAGTAAAGTACTAAAGATATACCAAAATCTCAGAAAACTATAGGACCGAAGATACTCTAACCCTATTTTCACTAATACTACAGATATATATATATATATATATAGAGAGAGAGAGAGAGAATTGCTCCTTGAGGTGTGTTGCAAGTGAAGAGAGTGAGATCTATTTATAGGTGGTTTTGTGATGGGTTTGTGACGGTTGGGGAGGTCAGTAACTCCCACAAACCGTCATTAGGAGCCAACCAGGAAGTGCCACATGGAGGGCCAGGATGAGAGGAGGCAAAGTCGGTTCGGTCGAACCAAGGGTTTGGCATAACCCTAGCCCCACCTCCTCTTAACCGTCTTTCTATAAGCTGACAGGTGGGCCCCTATGACGGGTGGTTTGGTCCCACTTTAGGTCGGTTTGGCCTGACTTGTGGGTCCCCTCAATTTGTGTGCTCACACGTGATTTGTCGGAGGTGTGTTTCTTTACATGTTGGCTTCATATCTCCTTCACTTTGATGTATATTCTTTGCATCTATGTTAATTCTCCAAGTACAGTGGAACTACATTATTCATATTGATATACATGTAAGAAATGTTGACGATCGAAATTTGTACTTAATGACCGTCAACATCTGTCCCAAATCGATAACTAGCCACTCGAGGTTTCCTGCCGCCATCATTGTACTGGCGGGGGAGTGGGCGTCGCCTCCACCATGCGCAGCTCATCCGCGGCACCAGGCCTATCGTCCACTCCTTCGGCTGCGGCACCATCCCTGCAAGCGAGCATGGCATGTGTTGAGACGAACACATGAAGCATGAGTGGGTGTAGGATTGGATTGTTCGAGAGGTTGTACAGGACCAAGCTCAAGTAAGGGCCAGGGGCAGCTTGGCTATCGATGCGGCGACGTCCACGGATCGAATAGGCATGGCAGCGGGTGGCGCTCGTGGGTCCACGTGGACGGCCACGTTGGAGGTAGTGGTGGTGGCGGGCAAGCGTCACAAGCCAGCGCTCATGCGTCGAGCCGTCAACTCGACCTGCTTGTGTATGAGTGTCCGCCTCCTCAAGATGTACCTCAATCCATTTCGTTCTTCGTCTACTCCTCAGTGATCCTCAGCCACAAGCATGCGCGACCCTAATCGATGAGATCCTGACATGGTAGGTAGAGCCACGGGGCGGAGGAGGACGTGCGAAGGTACTTAGACGAGCGGCAGACCTACAGCGTCATCTTGGACCACACCGACGACATGCCACGACGCACTGGGCGTCGATATACGTATTATCTGAAACTTCGTTGATAAATGCACTGCTGACTATACATTGAGGCAATACATGTATAATGTTTATTGACCGGTATATTTTATAGTTTTATTCAACAATCTTGTTTTATATATCGCGTTATGTACCATTACATTGTATAATGTAAACAATAGCTTTTATTTTAGCTATTTCCAATTAGTTGCCATAAATAATGGTAGAAAAAGATAGATGATAAATTATGCAGTGAACAAGATATATCACTTGTCATAATGTTAATATTCATTATGTCAAATGTAAATATTCATGTAATGTTATACTGTTATATATCAATATCGACCATATAATATTACTTGCTTAGTTGTGTTTATTTGCCTTCAAGAATGATTGCCTACGAACTAAATATGAACCAAAAAGAGTTATTCACCATTAAGTTATGATTGTTTTGGTTGTCTTGCACTATGCTATTTTATTTATGTTATTTTAAGCATAATGATTTGATATATAACTAGGGATGAAAACTGTCGAAAACGATCGAGAAAAGACCTTAACCATTTCTGTTTTCGTATTTTTTAGCGGAAACGGAAACAGGAACGGGAAAAACGGACGGGAAAATGAATTCGGTAATACGGAACATCGGGAATGGTCGGGAACGGTCGGGAGCATGTCAATTATGATCGGGAATCGGTAAAAAAAACAGGAACGTTGACATACATATAACCACTTCAAAGAGTTAACTAGATGCAACAATTGCAACCATGCATAATTCCACGGTATGAGTGAAGATTTTATTATACACATTAGTTTACAATGTTCCAACAATTCTATGAGTGAAGGTTTCATAGACTAGAGTGAATGTTTTTTGCAGATGAGCTCATAAACGGGAATTTCCCACGGGAATTTTCCTGGATAAATACGGGATCCATGAATACGGTCGGAAAAATACCCCAACTGTTTCCGTTCCTATTTTCCTATTCCCGTTTTTTTTCCTGTTTTTCTCGCGGATACGGTATTCGGTCGGGATTTTTGGTATTCGATGGTGGTCGGTACGAGATTTTCCCGTTCCCGCTTTCATCCCTATATATAACTAGACAACCAAAACATTTATAAATTAGTTAGGATATAGAATTAGTGGCTGAAACTTACCGTTACTTGATAAATTGACAACAAAAATCAATATCATGTGTGCAATGTCTTTTTATCATCGGTTGTAACGTGACTATTTTTTGCTAGTAACACAAAATAACACAGCCTAAAACATCTAGTGAGGTTGTCTCCAACAGGAGACCTATATGGGTATCCAAACCCAAAATAGGTCTCCGACAGTGTTATATCAGCCTCCAACCAGTACACCCATTTTGAGTATCAGAAGAGACATAACCCAAATATGAGTATCCTCTCTCCTGAAGATCCATTTGCAGAAAAAGTTATCTTTTAGGTTTTATTGTTGAAGAATACTAACAAATAGATATTGAATTCTTTGCTCAACGCTACCATGATTTAGCTAGCCCTGCCATGACATCTTCTCTCTCCAACACAACGTGCCCTAGGTGAGCTGACATCACGTGCACTCTCTTGACGCGCAAAGAGGCTTGAAAATTCCTATGGCCCGTGGAAGGTTCAGAAGCTTCCAACTATTACATCAGCATCAGAATATTAAAAAATTTACATTTAAATATAGATATTAAAAAATAGATATAATTAAAACGAAAAATTATGATTGGTTAAAAAAAGTTGATAAAAATTTTAAATAATAAAATATTGTGATAGTTGAGAAAAATATAGATAAAAAATTATTATATTTTGAGACAGATTTTAAATGTTACGAATCATTATAATTTGTGTCCGAGGGAGTATTCTATTTATCAATCGAACAAAATAATCCTCACCCATTAATCAATTAATTAATTACTCCTCTGTCATCACCACCACTTTAACTTCACAACAATCATCTCTCTCTAAAATAAATAAATTGCTTATCTTTTCATTTATTCTCCCACTACTTATCTTTACCAATATAGTACTGGTTGAAATGGGTACACGTACGTTATCAATTTCTTAGTTGATTTTTTTTCCAGACATCGCGTTCTCCACTTAAGAAATGACATGAGACTTGTTATTAGCAAACTTGAGTCGATAGAATATTCTAAATCGAGCATGTAAGTAAGGTCCAACAGATTATGATCAATAGAAGTCTTTTTTTTCAACGCGTATATGGATTTTACATGATTTTGGTGACAATTTATTTAATTGTTGTAAAATTTGGTGATAATTTATTTAATTGTTGTAAAATTTCTCTAACATTACTCCCTTTTCAAAAGGAAGCAGTGTGTATTAATATGAATTGCTTTGACGGAACTTCTATATATGTTTGTAGATGCTTTCTTGTTTATGATTATCGAGGTATTTCTTACTGTAGATGTTACATGTAAGATATTTTTAATACTTCTATATTAAGCTCGACAGGACACACCTATTATATGAAATCATGTCTCATATACGAAAGGTGTTCCGATAAAAAGAAAAAAAAGTCATATTTAAACAATACAAGGATTACTAGAATCATATTTATAGTTAGTTTCTCTAGTTTTACTTAGACAATGGAACAACCGAAAGTATAAATAGAAGACCCCCAGGAGAAGAGGGGGCATGCAATACGGAGGTCAATACAGGTCTAGACAAATCTAAGATAAGCCAACATACACTAAGGCAAGCCTAGACAAATTCAATCTGAAGCCACATAGATCGATATGAGGGATATAAAGCTACTTACAATCTCGTGAGTTCATGTTCGAGGAAGAAAACTACACTACCCGTCGACTACGTGTGAGAGATCCATACCACCAAACCGACAAGGAATAGATTAAGTCATCCCTAAACATTATACTCATGTGATATTGATATATAAAGAAAACAACGGTGTTGATCAATAGGAGTAAAGCTATTACCACCGAATCCGCTGCCCTCGAGCTTCGTCGTCGCTGCCCGCCGTCGCCATCGTCGTCCTCCTCCTCGTCCTCTTCCTTGTCGCTCGAATCCATCGACGGATCCTCGCACGGGGCAGGGCGGAGAGGCAGCGGGATCCATGTGGGATGGGAAGGGGGCGTCGGATCCGCCCCTCCCGTCACTGCCGCTGGTGGATCCGCATGCGTGGCGACCAAAGAGCGGTGGGATCTACACGAGAGTGGGAGGGCGCGATCCGTCCTTCCCGACGCCTGTGCCGTGGGGAGCAGAGCGCGCGAGCATATCCGTGCGGGAGGGGAAGGGAGCGTCGGATCCGCCCCTCCCATCGCCACCGCTGACGGGATCCCTCTCGCTTGAGCTCGCCACCCATGCCGCCGCCGTTGAAGCCTGAGCCCACGCCCTCGTCCGCCACCACCTTCGCCTGAGCCCAAGCCCACCGTCAAGGGGAGAGGGGAGAGGAGTGGGGAGAATGGAGAAGTGGGGAGAGTGAAGGAGTGTGTCTAGGACGAGAGAGGACTTAGTGGGGAGAGAGTGGAGGGCTGAAAAATAGAGTGGGAAGAGAGAAGGGTCTTTTTGCATGCAGGTCACTTAAAGTTTCACATATGAAAATAGACTTAGTTTCACATGCGGACCTGTTAAGAAACCCGTCTATAAAAATTAATTTTCACATGTGGTCGTTAAATTATGCTTGGGGGATCGATTTTTGCAAACGAAAATAGTTATGGTTCTCATGTAACCTAAAAGAGATCTCGTGAAAAAAAATCGATTATGCAGTGAACTGCGTCTTACTTTTTCTCCTTTTCCAAGAGTAAAGATCGTTCGGTACAGATCGAACTCATGACAATAACTAGCTGAGGCTCGTAAGATCAATAACAACAATTAAATAAATTCATGAGCTCAATCTAGTAAGTAACCTTTGACGGTGCAGTTAAACCCAAATGTTGCAGATGACATCACATGGAAAGGGACAAACAATGGCGATTATTCAGTTAAAAGCGCCTACCAAACCCAATTTCAAGGAACAATTGGTACATATTTAAATTTCAAGGGTCTGTGGAAAGCAAAGGCTGAGCCAAAACAGGTTTTCTTTGGTTACTACACCAAAAGACTTGAACGAAAGAAAACCTTCTAAAACGACATTGCCCATAGGGGTGGGCATTTTTAAACCAAAAACCGAAAAAAAACCGCGCCGAGTCGAACCGAAATCTGTGGTTTTTCGTTTTTCGGTTTCGGTTTGTGGTTTTATATAAACCGAGAAATTCGGTTCGGCTTCGGTTTTTGACGTCGAAAAACCGAACCACTAAAAAAACCGGAACTCCCCACTGCTAAAACCCTAGCCGCACGCGGCCACGCCCGCAAGCCCGCGGGAAACCCTAGCCTCTGCACGCGGTGGCGCCGCCTCCGCCCGGCCCGGGCGCGCTCCTCCGCCACGGCGAGCCGTCGCGCGCGCGCCGCCTCCGCTCCGTCCCGCCGTGCCGCCTTGGCTCCGCGGTCCGCCCGCCAGCCGCCGCGCGCCGCCACGCTACTCCGCCCGCCGCGCCGCCTCGGCTCCGCGCGCCCCGCCGCTGCCGCGCCACGCCGCCTTCGCCCGGCGCGCCGCCGTGCCGCCTCCGCCGCCTACGCTGCTCTGCTTTCGGTTTTTGATAAAAACCGAAAATCGAACCGAAAACCGAAGCCAAAGCACGCGGTTTTAAGTATTTATAAAAACCGATCGGTTCTTCATACGTCCCAAACCGAAGTTTGCGTAGAAAAAACCGAACCGTATGTGCGGTTAAAACCGATTGTCCACTCCTACATGTAACTGGATATCTAGGTTGTGTTCTGAACCTTTGGAGGATGCTGAGCATCTGGCAAAATACCGTGCTGTCACAACAAAGGTTTGGGCTAAGGTGTTTTTCAACTTGCCACCACAGTAAAACTTTGACACTTTATCCGATTGGTGGTTAGCGATGAACACATCCACACCCAAAAATGAAAGGAGAAGAATCATATCAGCATTTACTCATCATAACATGGTGGAATGTCTGGAAGTAACATGCGTATTTTTCAGGATTCATGGCAAGATGAGGAGCAAAACTACCCAGATAGAGCTTTCAACTGTTAGCTTAGATCCTTTTTGAACTTTTCGGTTCTCCCTCACCTAGTTATCTTTCCTTATTTGGGAGAATGTAACTGAACTCTGTACCAATTGCTTCCCTTCTTAATATAAGAAAAGGCAGAACTCATGCCTTTCTACTAAAAAAAAAAGCTGAATCCTTTATTCGTCAGATGCATCCATCATTGAGCATGCAGGCAAGCTTGTGGTCTCGCCCTTCTCGCTGCTTTCCTCTCGATCAGGGATGATGAAAATGGTTAAGATCGATCCGTTTATTCATTAAACATATTTATAAATTTGCTCTAATAGATCTCTAAAATTGCTTCAAAAATATAATTGGATCAAATGGATTAAACCATTAGAACCTAGGTTTAAAAGGTTTAACCCAAAACGACTTCATGACTTCACATATATAAATATCTTCAAAATTTGTACAAAGTTGTTTCTCTATATAATAAATTGTTCCTAAAAAATTTAACTGAATTTAATAAGTTTTTATAGTATGAACACGAGTCTAAAAATTTGGGTCCAAGTTTCACACACATTTAACTAGAATTTTTAGGTCGCATCGTGGCCCCGCATATATATATAGCTCAAAATTTGTACAAAGTTGCTTTTTTACAATAAATCATTTCTACAAAATTTAACTAAATCGATAAGTTTTTATAATGTAAACTCAAGTTTAAAAATTTTGGGTCCAAGTTTTACACACATTTAACTATAATTTTTGGGTCTTAGTAATGCATTGTGGGCCCCATGTATATAAATAGCTCAAAAATTGTACAAAGTTGATTCTCTGTACAATGAATCGTTCCTATAAAATTTATAATATGAACATGAGTTTAAAAATTTTGGGTCTGAGTTTTACAAATATATAATATGAGTTTTTTTTCTAATAGTAATATAGCTGATTCATTTGGGTATCCATGGATAACCTATTAATATAATAGACTCATGATGAATTTATCTATTAAACCATGGATCAATGAATTCATTAAAAATGGTTTACGTTCGACCCATATCATATCCATTCCCATCCTGACTCTCGATGAAACCAAAATGTTACTACTCTACAAATGAATTATCCATCCTCGCCTTCGCGCAACACCTCCCCCCCCCCCACACACACACACACTCCATGGGGGCGTTCATTAAGGAAAAAGACAAGGAAAAACCAAGTAACGAGAAAACGAGCAGTTCATTAAGGAAAAAATGGTTGGATCATGTGTTTTTTACTCGAATCACACTCACAGCTCATTCCATGTCGCATGGACCATAAAAAAATAGTATGCATAAAATTTCAGTCTTTGTGTGCAATGTACGGATATGTTAAATAGTAAAATAAAGTAGTATATATGACTATGTAAAGAGAAAAAAATTTTGAAAAATTAAAATCCAAAGAAAAATATAGTAATAAAGAAGAAGACAATAGAAATTGAGATAGAAAATAAAAGTAAGAAAAATATGTAATATGAAAAATCCAACTACACAATTAGATATCAGAAAGATAGAAATGGAAATCCGGATACAGGGAAGATGGAGCATTTCATAATAATAATTTTGTGACTTATATATATACTCCTGATGGAAGGTTTTGCCTAAGTTGTGGTATTAACTGGTACAAAGATGCCTAAATATTTGCTAAATAGCATTCTCAAGAAAAAGGGGGTGAAATCTTACAGAAACTGAAATGTTGGATCCACATCATGATTCGTGCCATAGGACCTCCTTATCTAGCTCTGGTGAACTCCCATGAAACTTCGACAGGGTTAGGGTTCAAAGTTGCGGTGGGGACGAAAGGGGAAGAGATGTGAGTTCCTTGGGTTTAGAGGGAAGTCGGGAGTGTCGATGGCCCAATGGTGGGCAAGATAATAAATAGAAGATAGTGCGTTGAGAGCGGATTAGTGTCTAGGTAGCATTTCAGGGATAGCGAGTGCTATTGCAGACACTAAGTTCCAATAGCAAAATTCAAATTCATAATTTTCTTACTTTTAGATTATATGTCAATACTAACATACTTAATTACTCATACATTCTGTTGCATAAGAAGTCTAAAATAAATAAAGAAATAAATAAGATATAAAGAAGACACACGAGTTTAAGTTCTCTCATAGCGGCCCAACAAAACCAATAACGGAGTTGTAATAGGGACATTAAACACTATTATGTCCACTAAGTTTCAATACACTATCTTCAGCTCGCTATTTCATAACGGTAGCAGTAGTCGGTAGAGATCCGATGCTGTTATAGAGCCACTATGAACGCTATTTATTACCTTGGCGATTGGTGGAAGAGATGGGGAAGGGGGCAGCAAGGCAATGGTGGTGCCATCCGAGCTGCACGGACATCAAGGGCCATTGGGTGATGGCGGATCTTGGCTGAGTGTTTAAGTGGCAGTGGCTATGGTGATGGATCCAGTGATGAGGGCCATCGAAAACGGATGAGAAGGACATTACAGAGCTTGGAAAGAAGAAGGTGATTGGCCCATGGCGAGAAACCATAACAAGTGCAGAGGTGGCATACTTGAAGCATCGGGAGATAACATGTGGGACAATGGAAGATGTGGGCAGCGGTGGACAGAAGTAGGAGGAAGAAGTGTGGAGTTGGGTGTATATGGATTGAATGGGTTGGTTGAAGCGATATATTAGGTTAGTGCTGATTATAAGCCGTACGGCTTATCGTCAAAAAAGTAATAAAATAATTTATGATTAAACCTTCCTTTTATATATATATATATCCTTGGCTTGTTCATAGAATTTTAAAATGCAATGATGGAAACTAAACCATAATTAAAAAAACCCTAAAAAACAACTCCCAAATTATGTTTCAAAATTTATTATTTTGGGAGTAACTTATTATAAGCTTATATAGAGGTGAGAGATTTCATTCGAATTTAGCGCAGGCAGTCCCAATTCAGCAATTCTATAACCATCTTTTCAATTTGACAAAAACCTCATGCCATGTATGGAACTTTCAAAAGAAAAACCCACGAGCATCCACTGTTCAACATGATCAACGGCCCTCGCGTGGCGACTCTCATGATCCGACGGCCCTGCTAAGAAACTGATCGACTGTACTAATTAACAAGCAAGCAAAACCATCAGTTCAGTGATCTCCTTGACGACGTCATATCCAGTGGGTAGTCTGACGTCACGCGCACAGGTGGCCCCCTCTTCTTCTTCTAGTAGTTGTACTCTATTCCTAACGACGCGCAAAGAGGCTTGAAGATTCCTGCGTCCGGTCAAACTTTTCCAACCCTTTTCTTCGACCAGAAAATGTAAGCTCCGGCCGTCATCTTGATTAATAATTAATTACTCCTCGCCATCGCCCTCATAGTCCTTAATTAAACAATCATTTGCGTCTATAAAAACTAAGCCGCTTTAGGATGGATTTAGACTTAACCACCTGCTTTTCGTTGCCTTTACGACTGCTTGATGAGACAAACCGTCAGCCACAACCTAAAATGGGTGTAAATTAACAACCATGTGGGTAGAAAAGAATATTACGGTACAATGGTTTTGTACGTTATGTAACCTACCTGGCCTTCCTAGTTTTGCCAACGGTTAATCTTATCTATAAATGACAAATCGAATTGTCAACATGAACTTGCTATTAGTAGGGTTGTTTCCAGAAAAAAAAACATCCTATATTTACCCCTGCTTGAAAAAGGTTCATATAACAACTTTAACTTTAATGCATGTACAATTTAAAAATGATACTATTTTAAGAGTAGTATTTATAAAAAAACATCTGACTTCTTAGTAAAAAATGGTGCAGTATCTCCACTGACTTCACTAAAAATAACCGATTACACCTCTCCTTGTCTCTTTGAGGCAGCCCACATGCGTTTTATCTAAAAAGAAATATTATTTCCACATTTATGAAACAGTGCTCTTACAACAATGACTCAAATTAAAAAAAATAAATCGTTGAAGTTAAAATGATAAGCAACCCATATATTAGCAGCGCACATTTTATGCTCGAAAGAAGCGTTACATATGCGCATCCGATATATATATATATATAATTTTAACTTTAACGATTTAATTTTTTTAATTTGAGTCATTGTTGTAAGAGTACCGATTCACAACTATAGAAATAACATAGAATAAAAATACAAATGCATAACAACTTGGGTGCAGGGGAGACACAACCTAATTTGAAATAAAGTACAAAACGAAATTAAAAAAAGAACAAGTTATAAACTAAGACCAGCCTAACCTAAGCTCAACAAATCAAACTGTCCAATACAAACACAAACAAATAACACCCAGATTAACCTAATCACAACATCATTGGACTGGGACTATACTGTTTCTGTCACCTACGATTAATCAAAATTGTGTGCCCTGCACGTTGACCCAGAGATTAACTGTGCCTTGACCAGGACACAAAATTTTTTTATAAAAAAAATTAAAAAAACAAAAACTGAAAAGCTTTCAGGGCAGAGAGGAAGTGTTGAATCAGTCAGCAGCTTTTGGCAATTTGGACTTTCTAATCTCACTTGCATTCCATCCATCTGATGGTTAGCTACGTGTAGTGGCACTGTAAGACCGTGGACTGGTCCAAGATTCTCATAGTTTTGGTGCTACTACTACCAGTTATTAGTTCATCCGTTAACGGGTCGGTTCCTCCTCGTCGTTGTCACGAAACCCAAACCCGGTAAACTAATTCAAATGGTCAAACAACAGCAAGGACATAAGGATGTTTGAGAGAAGAGGATATGAAAGATGAGAGGTACTTTTCGGATGCATTGATCTTTAGGACTTGAAAGATTGTTTGGCACTTTACTTATGATGCATTCATTGATCTTTAGGACTTGGAGGTGTCGCTGTAGATCATGTACTAGCTGAAGTTAAATCTTGTTATGACAATCAACCAGCGTTGCCAAGGCTGAACAGCATGACACGGCGGATCGAGAAAACAGAGATGCAGTGAATGATTGATTTTTCCTGTTGTTTCCAATTTTACCAAATTTTAGTTAGTTTTTTTATTGGGGCAATAAGCAAAACTACATTTTGGTTTAGTTTTTTTTTCCACATAACCATACAAACTTAGCACGGAATAGTTTGGCCTAGATCTGATAAGAAGTAAGATGGCTTATTAGAAAAAAATAATTTATGGATACAACTTTTATTTATGTGTCTTTGGCAATTTAAAAGCATATATATAAAACAACAAAAAAATAAATCAACTCTAAAATTAAATTTAAAATTCAAATTTTGGTTTTGGCTAATAGGTTTCAACATGAATTTGAGCCCTACAAAAAATCCAACCTTAACTCGTCCTACTCAAATTCTACCTGAATTACGTTTACATATGAGTAGGGATGAAAACGATTGAAAAAAAGACCTTAACCCTTGTTGTTTCTGTATTTTTTTTAGCCCGGATCGAAAACGGGAAAGACGAAAGGAAAAACGAATTCAGTAATATGGGACGTCGGGAACGGTCGAGAATCAGTAAAAAACGAGAACATCGACACACATGTAATCACTTCAAATAGTTAACTCGATGCAACAATTGCAACCATGCATAATCCAACGATATTACAACACAAGTCCAAATTAAAAAGCAACATATCACAACTCAGTGACTCACAACTCACAAGTTGACCATGCATAATGTATAATCTAACATCATTACAACACAAGTCTTCCAGCTACGGTTTGAAACGTTCGCTATTGAGCCAACAGGGGGTGGTCGGGTGAGGTGTGGGTGTGTGGCTGTGTCGACCGAAATTGATTGAGAAGGTCTGAGAAACAGGAATTTCCGATGAGAAAATTTCCCCGGGTAAATATATGATCTATGAATATGGTCGAAAAAACACCCCAACCATATTCTTATTTCCGTTTCTGTTTTTTCTCGTGAAAACGATATTTGGTTGGGATTTTTGATATTCGATGTCCGTCACCACAGAATTTTTCTGTTTTTCACTTTCGTCCCTACACATGAGGACCAGTCCTCCCAAATATCATCTCTTGTCCTAAACCAGGTTCGACCCGACCCGACCCGGCATGGTAGCAGCCAATCAAATCCCAGTCTCAACCATCCCCATCAGTCAAACTAATCCCCTTCTCTCCTCCTCCTCCTCCTCCTCCTCACTTCACTTGAAATTCCCCGTCTTCTTCCTCCTCCCACGCGCTTCCTCCCCCTCCTCTTCCCCGTCTATAAGAAGGCTCACATCAAGCTCGCCTCTCACCACTCTCCCTCGCCTTCCATCCCCTCCTCCTCCTCTTCCTCCTCGCGAACACCTGGCGCAATTCTCGACCCCCAATTCGCCACGACAATCTTGTTGGTTTGGCGCAATTCCTCCCAGTTGCAATGGAGGGCGTTGATGGGAGCGGCGGGCAGCTGGTGGTGGCGGAGCTGGTGCGCGTGCAGGAGCTTCTGCGGCAGCTCGAGATGCACCTGAACGCGCCCTGCTCCGTCGAGCTCTGCCGCGGCCTCGCCGCGCAGATCATCGCGCTCACGGACAGGTCCATCGGCATCGCTAGCAGGTCCTTCTCCACCTCCGGCGGCGCCGTCGCCGGCGTGCATTTCGCGGACACGCCGCCGCCGGCGCTGACTTCGTGCACGCCCAGCCCGCTCAGCGACGGCTCCGACCACCAGCCGTTCAGAATAAACACCAAGAAGAGGTAGGCATCGGAGGAGCTACCCATCGCCACCAAGAACAGAGCATTTCTTGATTGATTCAACTGTTTGGCTGATCGAATTGTTGGTTGGATTCCTTTTGGCAGGAAGACGACGGCGAGGTGGACGAGCCAGGTGAGGGTGAGCGCGGCCGGCGGCGCGGAGGGCCCGGCCGACGACGGCCACAGCTGGAGGAAGTACGGCCAGAAGGACATCCTTGGCGCCAAGCACCCGCGCGGCTACTACCGCTGCACCCACCGCAACACGCAGGGCTGCACCGCCACCAAGCAGGTGCAGCGCACCGACGACGACGCCTCCTCTTCGACGTCGTCTACCACGGCGAGCACACCTGCCGCCCCGCCTCCACCGCCACAGCCACCGCCGCCAAGAGGCCGCACGCGCAAACCCTGCTGCAGAGCCTCAGCACCGGCCTCACGGTGAACACGGACACCAACACCCTCCTCGCGACCACCGCCACCGCAGTCACGCCGCTGACACCGGAGAACTTCCAGACGCCGCAGCAGCAGCAGAGCGTGTCGCCGTCGCTGGCGTCGCCCGTGGCGTCGGACTCCTACGGGCTGGCCGCCGGGTACAGAGAATGGCACTGCTGCGACAGCGACCTCCAGGAGGTCGTGTCGGCGCTCGCCACCGTGACGTCGGCTCCCGAGCACGCCACCATGGATGCCGACTTCATGAGCTACTGCTTCGACTTCGACCCGGCCTACGACGGCATCGGCACGCCGAGCTTCTTCCCATGAGGAAGAAAGCCATCATCAGAGGAGCAGAGCAGAGCAGAGGCCCTGTCCATCTATGGTGGCAGGAGGGAAGAAGAGGAAAGCTAGCTTCTTCTTCTTCCTAGTAAGATCAGTGCAGGTGTAAGCAGTAATTAGCTTAGGTATATCTCAACAGCATCATCTCTTGTTTCTATTCCTTCTTTATTTCCTTTTTATTCCAACCCGAGTTGGATTTTGCTGTTTTATGTCAAGCAAAAGAGAGAAAAAATAGTATTTTGTTACTACTGATCTGATGAATCCAAAGTGAGATTTGTTTGGAGAATGATTCACTTTTTGGGGGAGAAAAGATTCACCTTTCTGTTATTCATCTTGGCAAGTAGTGGATGGATGAGAGAGACAGGCAAGGCCATGAAACTGTAGGAACAACAATTCATCTCTTGACACAAGTGACAAGTTGGAGCAAATCATAGTTCAAACAGGTGCCAGTACAGTGAGATCACCTCACTCTGTTGTTTATGTTTTCAGAGTGAGATCACCTCACTCTGATCCAAACAAAAGGGAGTATTTCGGAATTTGTAATCTCTGAAAGAACATGTTCAGAAATACATTGACAGGACAGCTCCTGGTCAGAATGATGTTTACAAAATGCCAGCTGGAAAAAATGAAATTACATCCGGAAGGTTAGGGCAGCTTTTAGATCATAATCGCTAATAATGCTTTGCGCTGTCATCTGCGTCCACCACCTGGGATTGCAAGACTGGAACTTGAATAATCTACAGTCTCTCGAAATTCGATTTCAATGAGAGAATCGTGGATGCAAAACAAAGTCCCTCCAATCATGAATCCTTCAACTCGCCGATGCAGAAATCTTCAATGATTTCAAAGACTCTGAAGCCATGTTGCGGGCTGCAGGTTCAGAGGTAAGAATGTCAATAAACAGATGGAGAAGGGCAGAAAGTAGCAAGAAATGAAGATATTAGTAGAACAAGTACATGTATATGCTATTCGCATTTAAAAAATGGTGTAGTATATGAAGGGTGAGAAATATGGTCCACCAATATCATTATTTCAGTCTGTGTCCCAACTTGACGTTTAGAGAAGATAGGTCATGTCCAAATCAGTATTCGTTGGAAACTTTGGATAAGTAAAAAGGCAGCTTGCTGCAATATTCAAACAGCCTTGAGCCAGCCTCCAACCTCGATTCAGTTTACATCACATTTACTTTAGCTTAAGGCAGTAGCACTTACAGCAAGTAAGCAAGAGACGTTTCTGTATACTTCCTAAAAATATATATATTTAGTGCTGTTGACATTTTCTCTGGTAGGGACAGTAAATAAGCCTCAAAGAAACCAGCAAATTATTTGCTTCTAACATGAGCAAACATTATAAGAGCAATAGAAAAGTCTGGACATACTAGCTAAGAGCCCGTGCGTTGCAACAAGAAAAAAGTTGAGTTTCTAGCTTATTAAGTCGATTAAGCATATATTTAGTCTAAGTAATACTTTTATGATTTTCAGTGGTAGCAGAACGGACACCACCATTACTAATATTTTAAGTAGTATAGATAGGGACACCATCATTGCCGTTGCAGGAGTAAATCTGAAAATCATAATTGCAGTTAATTGTTCCATGATATTTACTCAATTTTCAGATAAAAACATTCAACACCATAAAACCCCTGCCACTGAGAGATGAACAGAGGACACAAGGCTGTTCAAGTCCTATATGAATCCCCTCACCCACAGGACACATGCCATGTGAAACTTACAGATCTCCTATATGAATCAACAGATGGAAGTGATAGCACATGCTACAAAGAATAGTAGATAAGATACAGAGTTACCGACCCAAAAAAGCCTTCTGTCGAATCACCACCAGCATTGTTTAGAATGGCATCTCCCCCGGGATGTTCCTCCACATAAGAGGTGACATCATAAACCTGGGTCAACAACCAATTTATAAGACCCCGAACAACTGATGGTTGTAACCTCTGTATACAGGGAATTGTAAAGGGAAGAAGTGGCATGTTATCGCATTTGTATGACCTTATCCTTAATGATGACCCAGCAATCCGTCCTTGTGTTGTGTGCTGAGATCTCTTCCTTTGTATAGCTCCTGAATGTCTGGATGCAGAAAGACAATACACACGAAAATGATGAGTCACAAGTCATACAACAACTCATTATGTGAACATTCATACATTCAAGTTTTGTAACATACTACAAATCTTACAGTGTATCTTTTCAGATAAAAGAAAAAACTTGACGTTCAAAAAATTGACCTACTCTACTCGTTAAAAAGAGAAGTCAGTGATGGCGCTGCCCGTGCTCTAGACTAGCACTAGCACTACACTAGTGACCATATGAAAGATGAAGAACAGCTTACCACTGATTTGGCATTTGAACTGGCTTCCTTCGCTTTACCTGCGACGAAGAAATCAGTAAAGATGCAAAGATGGAGATCAGAGCTGATGCAAAGTGATTTTTTCACTTTCCGCAAAGTCATACTTTCCGCAAAGTGATTTTTTCATAATCAGAGCTGATGCAAAGATGTATGTACCTTTGTTACGGGATTTCGGTATTACAAATAGAGCTCCAAGAACCAGGAGCACGACAAGCGAGACAATGACCAAGATTTCCATCGCTGATCCTCAGCACTTACACACTGAACTTCGTAGCGACAACAGTACGGTTCGGTTCTTCTCAGGAGCGGATCTAATGGGGGTGAACTTCAGTTGAACCCCCAAAACTTTCTTGGGAAACAAACAAACTGTTACCACTTGTATTAAGGTTAAGGCAAATTATTAAGAGAAAAGCTGCTGCTTCCAGATCTAGAAGAGGAGCTAGGGTTAATGCACGCAAGCAAATTCGAGACAAAGGTGGGTGGGTGAGAGAGAGAGAGAGAGATGAATGAGGAAGAGGATGTGGATGCTCACCAGGATGTGGCGGAAGCAGCAGGACGGCGGCGGCGCAGCTGTGCTCGCGAGATGGAGATCGGCGCAGCGCAAGCTGTGGGCGAGGAGCGGAGACGAGACGCAGAAGCTGACTGAGGGGACCGGGAGATCCTCGACGCACAAGATTTTTCCTATTTTCTTTTCTTGGGCCGCACAATTAGATTAGCCGATGGGCCCGTATTGTGTCAAGCCCACTAGTGGCTAGAGCTTTTGTGGAATTTTTGGTATTTTAAATTTTTTATTAAAAGATTTTCAAAACTAATTTTCTTTTTAAAAATTTGCAAAAATAGTCTCCCGCCGCTCTTTGGGAGGGCAAAATGTAAAGAGCGAATTTTTCTGACGTGGTAGACGACCGTTGGCCGTCGTATGCCCGTTGACTGTAATTTTGCAAATAAGTCCCTTGCCGCTCTCGACAAGAGCGATTTTTCACTGTTCATAGGGGGCCGCCTGCAAAAGGACGGCCGGCCTGAGAAACTTGTAGGTGGCCCCCTGCCGCCCTTGCAGAGGGCGATTTTTAAGGAAATCCTACTCTCTACGAGGGCAATTTTTGGCTGGTAAGATATAAAAGCCCAATGCCCTCTAAAAGTCCTCATTTGAAATACGCTAAATTCCAAAAAAAGAGAGAGGTGAGGAAGAAGGAGGAGATCGACGAAGCCCTGTCGGTGTGCTTACTCGATCACAGGTAAATACAATAGTCCGATCTATATTTATATTATTTATTTTGTGTAGAATACTAGTCCAAATAGCATGTATTTGTAATATTTGAATAAATGTGTAGCACTCAGATCTAGAGCACATTGAAAATCTATATTTATAAATTAAGGCATGATTTATTTTAGGGATTGGACCTGGGACATAGCGAAAATATGTAGAATATATGTATGATGGAGGATAGATCTAGATGGACAAACCAATTTTGTAGATTTTAAGATGTAGAACATAGAATATATTTTTAGAGACTTTAACTTAGCCCGAATTACATATTGATCTAGGCAACATATTGGTAGTATGAAATAAACTCAGTTTCAATCTGTTTATCAGGCACAATGACAAGTAAAGTCATATTTCAGATAGTTCACGGTCAAGGCAATGTTAGATTTGGTCCAAATGGTGTTGATATGTCTGATTTTAGGATGACATCGAAGGGCATCGATAGGCCTGCCGAGAGAACATTTGAGTCAACTTTATAGTTGGTTGCTATGTGGATTTAAAGTGGATACAAGAGTGAACACATTGTTGTGAGTCATGCAACAGAAGAATATTTTTGAGAACTAATGCCCATAGATAACACTGATTCATGGAGACATTATGTGGAGATGGCTTTTGAAAGGTTATGGCCCCTTGTTATTTGTGTGGCATTGCATGAAATCGATAGCAGTGTTACAGTGATGTTGAGGGTCCTAACAATGTGGTGGAGAATGTTGGACCATCGGTGCAAAGTGGGGATAATGAAGCAAGGGTGCATGAGGCCATGGGCGTGACAGACGAGGGAGAGAGAATCGAAGCAACTGTTGAGGAAATGGAGAGGGAAGATTCTGAAAATGAGCAGGCGAAGGGCAATGAATCATCCGACGAGAAAGAAGATGTAATGCCCGTTGATTGGACAAAAGCAAATTTCTCTGGACTTGTTATCTCAGAGGGGCAGCAAGTACCCTTTGAATACAAGGATAACTAGGTAATTCAGTGTGCCAGGTATGCTCATAAAGAAGACATGAAATAGGCGGTGAAGCATTGGGCGGTCTCCTTGCAAAGAGAGTTTAGGGTGGTGAAGTCAAGCAACGATGTGTATGAAGTAAAGTGTAGAAGGAGAAATGTCTGTGGCGTGTTCATGCATATAAGGGTAAATGGAATGACTATTGGAAAGTGAGCATTGTGACCGAGCACAATTGTTGGTTGCCAGGGGTGAAGAAGTATCACCGCAACATCACCTCAGCTTTTGTTGTCGGCGAGATA
The DNA here is from genome assembly GCA_019925245.2 of Oryza australiensis. Classification (NCBI taxonomy): domain Eukaryota; kingdom Viridiplantae; phylum Streptophyta; class Magnoliopsida; order Poales; family Poaceae; genus Oryza; species Oryza australiensis. The sequence continues at coordinate 6,099,522 of JAIFGZ020000436.1, forward strand.
TACAACGATGTTGTATGTAACACGACTTTGAACCGGACTCTATTATTAAGCACATTAAAAACAAATTCAAGTATACCATAAGCTATTCCAAGGCCTGGAGGGCGAAACAAAAGATTTTAGAGATGAGGTATGACTTATTTGAAGCATCCTACGACAATTTGCCTCGTCTGTGAGCCACCATTGCTCAGAGAAACCATAATACCTACTATGACATTTAGACATTTTCGTCGTCTAATGACCCGAGCAATAGTGTGCTGCAAAGTCTTTTTCTCGCTGGGTGCTTGCATCAACGCATTTGTTCATTGTCGTCCTGTATTGTGTATAGATGGTACTTTTTTTACAGGCAAATACAGAGGTCAGATACTGACGGCGATTGGAGCCGATGGGAACAACCATGTGTTACCTATGGCATTTGCATTTGTCGAGAGCAAGAACACCGAAAGTTGATATTGGTTCCTAGAGAGAGTTCGCTACCAAGTGGTGCGTATGAGGCCCAATGTGTGCCTCATACATGATCGTCATGCAGGCATGTTGAGGGCAATTGACTACCTACAGAATGGTTGGCCGGAGAGGAGATTTCTAGCTAGGTGGCATGATGTTTGGAGTAGATGGTGCATCCGTCATATGGGTGCAAATTTCTATAAGCAATTAAGAACAAGCACCTGATGGATCTCTTTAAGAGGCTATGTGGTCAGAATCAAGAGAAGAAATTCAATGTGTTGTGGAGGAGGTTGGATGAGCTGACCACGAAGCAAACCGACGAGCAATCTCGTCGGCCACAGGATGACGAGCCTCTAGTACCTCTTGGTCCACTACATGATGACCCGCCCACAATGAGAAGGAGGCCCGCATCATCAATCCATAATTTCTCGCACTGGATAGAGAATGAACCGAAAAAAGTGATCTCTGTTGTATGACACTGATGGGTCTCGATATGGTATAATGACAACAAACCTTGCCGAGGTGTACAACTGGGTAATGCGAGGAGTGTGAGGACTCCCATTGGTTGGTATTGTCGAATTTATCCTTCACAGCACACAGGCATACGACAGATACAACAAAATTGCTCTCTTAATGGTTGATAACAAGATTGTATTTGGGAATGTGGTGACAAAGTATATGCAAGACAAAATCGCAAAGGCTATGAAGCACAGAGTTATTCTCCAAGGTATCCAAGTTCATAGGTACGAGGTGATGTGTGTCGACAGGAGAAGGTGTGGCATCAACCGCCAGCAAGCTGTGCAGGAATGTGTGTTGCATGCGGATGGCGGATGCAGTTAAAGTTGCATGAAGCCCAAGCTTAAACATCTGTCTTGCTCTCACGTACTTGCGGCAGCTGGGGATTGTCGCATACTTCCCGATGTCTATGTTTCACCGTACTATAGGAAAGAAGATATCTTTCATACATGGAGGGAGGAGATATATGGGTTCGGGATATCTGGATCTTATACAACTCTGAGGCCACAAGTGTTCTACATTCCATATTCGTCGAAGTTAAGTGTGAAAAAAGGTCAGCGTTAGATGAGACGCATCATAAACGACATGGATGAGTCAGAGGCATAGGCCGACGCCACATGAGCCATGAGTGTCGATATCAATGCGGTGATGCTCAGGTTGGACGCTGGACTGCACCTGAACGACGCAGAGCAGAGGTTGACGTTCGAGCGGATGCAGATGAAGCTGCGCTCGATCTTGCACATCTTCTCTTGTTGTATCGCCATGGACGCGATACCTCCACCAGTCGCTGCAGTTCCACGTCCACGCGTCCCTACCTCCAGATCGGCTTCCCACGGTGCTGGACCATCCACAGGTTAGTTTCGTATCATATGGTTTATTACACAAACCTTGTGCACGTTCTCACAAACTGCATGCCTCGTAGGTCCTACGCTGTCCTCAGGCGCCTTTGTTGGATCAAACGGTTCGTCAATCCCTCGTCCGTTCTTGCAGCCGCGAGACCCTCTAAGTGAGCATGCATCGTTCAGTACTTACTACAACCGTACTAGTTCTCATAACTATTGTGTAACATTGTACATCTCCAGCAAGGTATTCGGCGAGGATTTTTCGTGCAGGCGCCTCTTCGTCACAGGCAGGTGGGTCAGGTGGTGGCGACGACTTCGACGATCTGGAGAACCGAGAGCAGGACGTCATTGGAGCCTCATAGCTTGGCGGAGCACCTCCACCGCAGAACCAGGACCAGCCACCAGTGACGCCCGCACCTGAAGTACGGGTAGGACGTGTCGTACCCCCGGACCGGCTCACGTACTCCCAGGGGCACGTTAGGCACAGGGTAGGAGGGAGAGGGGTAAGAGGCCTCGACACTAGTATCTTTGTGATACTTGTTTGTATATATTTTACCTTAGTAACTTTGTGCTACTTTTTGTATATATTTCCTGATGCAGTAGTCTGTAGTGAGTTTTAAGCGTGTTGAGTCGTCCTACTTACATGTCACGACCACCTTTTACGTCATTCGTACTCGCACGCGATCTGCTCGTTCGTATGGTTCACAGCCTGCGCAACATCTACTCAAGCAAACAACGAAAAACTTTTGACGCGTGAGAGTCGTGTATGTTAGGTTGCTATCAGCTTTCGGCGCGTGAGCGACGTGTCCTTTATGTCGCTATCATATTTCGACGCGTTCGAGCTGTCGCCTCAGCTTTTGGTGCTGCTTTCTAAGATTAAATGAATCTTTTTTGCTGGCGAGTGGACGTGTTGTCACATCCATTGAATGAATTAACTCCCGTTAGGTTGAGATGTGCCTCTGCTTGCTCCACTATATCTTACACCACCCGAATATGAGTTCTTCGTATCTTCGTTTAGTTTCCTACACATCTCGGTAGAATGGAGCATCCATTTTCTGAGCGTCTCAACTGGTGAAGCCATCCCTCCACCGGTTGGATTCCACCATGGTGTGACCGGTCGTTGTGCCATTGTGGGGATGGCTGCATATTTACGTCATCCCTCAACGTAGAAACTCGGGGGAGGAGATTCTTCCAATGCACCAACATGGATCAGGTATGACTAATCTCCTCCGAGTTGTAATACCTATGCTTAATATACAAAACGCTAACTTGTTCCTACAACATGGTACCATCTTACGTAGGCATACCGTCGGGTGTGCAACTTCATTAAGTGGATAGATACAGAGAACCCGGGAGCCGACGGAACATGTTCCTACCCACTTAGGGAAACAAGGTCAGACTACCTTCGGCGGAAGGCTGAATATCAACGTCGAATTGCTGCGAAAGCTTTGGATTGGCAGGTAGATCCGCTGGGACTACCCACATGGCAGGAACGTCTAGAATGTCATTGTGGTCTCCGTTGTCAGGTGATAAGGTCCATTAGACAAGCAACTCGAGGACAAAGATGCTTCATGTGTCCTGAGATTATGGACGACGATTTTGTCGTGAGTTTGAATTTTTTTTTCCGGTACAGCTAATCACTTGTTTCATTGTCTAACCTCTTCTGCAACAAATGTACAAACAAGAGGATGTACGGCAGTGTGTATTCGTACAGTGGATCGATACGGTGAGACCTTCTGCCATCGGTCCAACGGTAATGCAGCCTGAGCCAACCGAACAATTCATCCAGGCATGGATGGAGTACGAATGTCGGGCGGAAATCGCAAGCTTAGATTGGAGGAACAATCCATTAGGTTACTCTGAATGGTCGGAGCGTCCCAGGTGTGGTTGTAGGGATCGTTGCCATATGGTTACCTCCTTTGAACCAGAAACATATGGCAGGAGATATTTCATTTGTCCCAACTCAGACGACGATTTCGTTGTACGTCTTACGTTTTTTCAATTCCGCTAACGTCTTCATAATATTGTCACTCTAACTGACTACTTACATTTCTTTCTCAGGGCATTCCAGGGAGGTGCGGATTCACTTTGTGGATCGACAATGTCAATCCACAATATAATAGCCAAAAGATAACTAAGTGCGAAACACAAGCAAAGTACAAGTGATTGAAGGACTAAAAAATGGAAGACATGTTGCACGCCGTAGAAGGGGTCCATAGGAAAGCTGAGACTTGATTTGTCGGGTCGGACTAATTTGTATCGTGTATCCATGGCTCAATTCTGAGAACATAATGTTATGAAACATATGTCATGGTTTGTAGCACCAATGAAATCTGAGTTATGCATGTATTATTATGCACGTTGCCGACCGTGTAAATTGCTTAAATTTTGAATGTCAAAATTGAGTTCAAAATTCTTAAATTCGTGTTGAGGCGATTGTTAACAAAATTTTAAATTTATAGATGAACATTCTGGATATGAGTTTTTATTTAAACATTTTTAAAGTTATTAATTTTGACTAAAATGTTTATTATATTTTCACTTCACCATACCGAAATGTTTGTATTTTGATTAAAGATAAGTTTTTAACTTTGCCTTCAAATATATTTATATTTTTCCAATTCATATTTTCTATTTTTTCATAGTTTACTATTTAATTTTATTTTTAAAGTTATATATTACTTTATAAGAATTGCAAACACTCTAGTTTTATTTTTAAAAGTTATATATTACTTTATAAGAATTGCAAAAACTCTACTTTTATTTTTTTAAAAGTTATATATTACTTTAAAAGAATTGCAAAAACTCTACTTTTATTTTTTAAAAGTTATATATTACTTTAAAAGAATTGCAAAAACTCTACTTCTATTTTTTAAAAGTTATATATTTCTTTAAAAGAATTGCAAAAACTCTACTTTTATTTTTTTAAGAAGTTATATATTTCTTTAAAAGAATTGTAAAAACTCTACTTTTATTTTTTAAAGTTATATATTTCTTTAAAAGAATTGCAAATTAGTTTTTTGGGGGCCAGCCAGCCCAAAATCGCCCTTGCAGAGGGCGAGATTTCCAAAAATCGCCCTCTCCAAGGGCGGCGAGGGGGCCGCCTGTAAATTTGTCGCCCGCCAGCCCTTTTGTAGACGACCCCCTACTTGAACAGTGCAAAAATTGTCCTTGCCGAGGACGGCAAGGGGGTTTTTCGCAAAAATACCGCGGCGCGGTAGACGATGCCCAACGGTCGTTTGCCGCGTCAGCAAAATCACCCTCTGGGAGGGTGATTTTAAAATTTCGCCCTCCTAGAAGGCGGCAGGAAACTATTTTTGCAAATTTTTGAAAGAAAAATTAGTGTTGAAAATCTTTTAATAAAAAAATTAAAAATACCAAAAATTCAGCTTTTGTGCAACGGATTAAGTCTATTTAGCCTCTCGTCTGTTTCTCTTGATTGAATCGCTCCCTTAATCGCAAAACCAGCTATAACGTCTCTACCATCCTTGAAAACTGTTGTAAATCGACTTCTTCGGAGACCGTGGTTGACTCGCCGAGTCAGCAGGTGGGACCCACATGTTAGTGACTTCCACCTCACCTCATCTTCTTCCTCAACCCCTCCCCCTCTCTCTTTCCTCTCTTCCCTCTTCCTCCTATATCAAGTGACGTCGAAGCAAGGTCGAGGTGGAGCTCGATCTGACAAAGGTGTGGTGTGACCAGCCAGTGCATCCACGAAGGAATCTACATATTACACACCGGTGTGAGAACTATGGTCGGCAAAGCTTTTCGACAAGGCTTTTACTGGCCTAACAGCCTTCCAAGACGATTGCGACATAGTACTGTTGACGCAAAAAATCAACACGTCAGCCTAGGAGATCTACTTAGCTCCAGTGCAGGTCCTAGAATCAATGAAGCGCGGGCGTACCAGTTAGTTTGATCCTGCCACTGACAAGTTATGCAAAACAACAGAGCATAAATCACATCGGCCGATAGACCGATACCTAAAAACTAACTGATCGGCTGATAAGCCGATGATGCAATTCCAACCGATGCCAATGCCAGCCGATGGTGTTAGGGTTTGAATCCATCGGCCGTGTGTTGAACAAATATTTATATAAAGGCGATCGGCTGACAATAACATGATATATATATAACATTGCATGAACCAATCACATGATGAAATATATATTGATTTAAAGATTAAAGCACATATCGGCTGGAAGTCCGATGTCATAAAATCCAAATGGTCAAATATCCAATGAAGCCTCTGCTGCGATCGGCTATATCCAACTTGTATACAATCCTTGTAAGCCGATGCAATATCCAGATAACTCATCGGCTGAAACCCCAATGAAACCCTTAGTGGCGGTCAACAGCGAGGCTAGATATTACGGTTCTAATCACGACTTAGTAGATCAAGCGATGCGGCACTAAGTATGAAAAGAAAAGCAATATCTAGACAATCAAGCCCTTGGCTGATTTTCAAGGTGGTAGATGCCTAAACCAATCTAATCTAGTATAACGATTTAGCCGGTATCGGCAGAAACCCTAAAACGAGAGACAACCGATAGGGCTAAACTGAAATACTAAGATTAGATTAATAGAGATATATGATAAATAGTCAGGCAAGCATGCTAACTAAACCGGAGCAATCCAAGAGATCGAACATACGATGCGGCCTTGGACAACATCGACGTAGTCAATATGATCGCCGATCCAACGTAACGTTGGACTTATTCCTTTGCTAGAGGTCGAACCTAACCGATGCAGCCCAGCGCCGGATGCCAAGTTCCGTCGGATGTTGAACAGAGATGAAGAATAAAAGAGTGGCGATGCGCCGAATTGTAATGATCGAGAGATGATATTATATGAACCTCGGGCTTACATATTTATACCCGTAGGGTGACAAAGATCCTAACAGAATACAAAACAAACTTTCCTAAAGATAAATTAGGAAACTACCAATCTCTTCCTAATTAATAGATACAAGCCGTATCCTTCCTGGACTCGGTTTATTTTGGATAAGATCTTCTCAAACCGAATCTAACAAGAACCCGACTGCTGAAAATATGGATCCTCCATCGGCTGTCGCAACACTTTCAGTCGATTCTGCTTCAAGCCGATACTAACCCTTAGCCGATAAGGACTTCGGGGCTTACCAAATTTTGGCGTTAACAAGTACAACAGTGCGAAACATGCTAGTTCCATAGCAAACATACCAAGTTACCAAGCACAAACCCTTCATACCAAGTTACCAAGCACAAACCCTTCAGACTATCCCTCTGTCGTGACCATTCTCGTGCTGGGGCCTAACATCCTCGGACCTTTCCCATGAGGACAAGGTTACAAATTCTTGTTCATGGCTATCGACAAATTCACAAAGTGGATCGAAGCGGAGACAACAAGAGAAATCAAGGCCGAACACATCATCAAGTTTATCAAAGGGATATTCTGTCGATATGGACTCCCAAACAGGATATTGAAAAACAACGACTCCCAATTCATAAGTAGTGTCTTCTAGGTGTCAAGATCAGTTTTGAATCAGTTTCTTACCATCAGAGCAACGGACAAGTTGAGCGGATGTCACATCCCCGATTTTCGTTCGGGATTAAAAATAATTAAATAATCAAATTAAATAAAAAGCAAATTAAATAATCAAGTGAAATTAATGAGAAAATTAAATTTTCCTTTAAAAATCATGGCTCAAAATATTTTAATAATATTCTCCACGCCCTAAAGTATTCTCCGAAATTTTTCGTGAAATTTTGAAGCTCCAAAAATAATTTTAACAATATAAAGTTAATTTATGGAATTAAATAAAAATAAAAACAAATTAAAATCCTCCCCTATGTTCTGGGTTGTTTTCGGCCCAGTTTCCTCAAAAGTCTATTTTTGCCTCCCTTGTGGCCTTGGCAGCCGCGCCGCCTCCTCTCTCCTCCTCGGCTCGGCCCAACTCGCGGCCCATCCGCCGCTCCTCGCGCAAAGTCGCTTCGTCCTCCTACCTCCTGTGCCACTGATAGCTAGGGCCCACCTGTCATCCCTCTCCTCCCGCAACCTTCGGTCGTCCGGCCATTGCCGCTACTTTCGCGCCGCCTCCTCTACGCCTTACTGCGCCTTGCCCACACGCGCATTCACATCACCGCCATCACCGCCCGCCTTCCCTGCTCGTCCAGCACGCGTCGCAGGCGCGGGATTCGGATTTTGAATCCCGGTCGTCCGCCATTTTCACCGCCATGATGCCACCGCTGTTTCTGCCACTCTCGGCCAACGTCCGTACCCCCTAAGCCCTTAAATTTCATCCCCAAGAGCCGGCAGACATTTCCCCTTAATCAATTGCGCATTCCCGAGCTCCCCGTCGTCCTGCGCCGAGAACCCTAAAGTCGCCACCACGTTCCTCTCTCCGGTTGCCAAATTCTCTCTTCCCGCCGCTCGCCGCTCCAATCCGTCGCCACCGTCGTGCTCGCCGCCCCTCGTAGACCCCCGTCCGCCCAATTATTTGCCTGCAAGACCCCTGGCTGCCTCTTTCCCCAATTATTCCCCTTGTAGACCCCTGGCCGCAAGACCCGGGTGCCACCGCACCTATGACGCCGCCGTCTCCCGCGCACCCTGGCTCCCGCGCACGCACCCGCACGTGCGCCCGAGCTGCCTCTCTCGCTCACGCGCGTTTTCCCCCACTCCCTGCACAAATCAACACCGAATCGCCGCCACTACGCCGCGTCGACCGCGCCCCACTCTGCCGCCTTCTCCGGCCGCCTCCGACATCCTCACCGCCTCTCGAGTCTTTAAGAAGCATCCCTGAGCTCCCCTCGTCATTTCCCCGCAAACTCCTGAACCCGTAGTGCTCTCCCTCGCCCTCCCCATGCTGGCCGCTCGCTTCGCCGCCATTGCCACACTCCTACTGCCCGCCACCGCTGCCCTAGCTGACGCCGCACCCCGCCGCTAGCACCACCGGCTTCACCGCATCGAGGGCTACCTTGGCCGACCCTTGCCCACCGCGAAACCCCGCCATAGCGCCGTTTTCCCCGCAAATCCGAGCCGCTGCCCTTGGCCGCCTTTGGCCGGCAATCGTCGTCGCTCTAGCTGCCGCCTCTCATCCACCGCCATCGCCGCGCTGCCACGCCTCGGCCGCCCTTCCGTTGCCGAAAGCCACCGGAGTTCATCTTCCACGTCGCCACCTCAGCGCTGGTTTCCCTCGCTGCCGTGCGACTGTGCCGCTCCTTCTGGCCATTGTGCGCCGGTGAGCTTCCCCTCTCCTTTCGGTCCTCCTCCGTCGCTCTTCGTGCACGCTGCCGCATCGATGGTCGCCGTCGGCGACCGTCGGGCCGTGCGCGCGTCACCGCGCCATTCCCCGGTTGGCCGGCCAGCGAGCCGGCACGGCCTCGCTTCCTGGCTGTCGAATCGGTCCTAGACCGACCGATCCGGGCCATCGGTCCCCGTGGTCGCCCGATCCCTCTGCCGTGACGCGCCCGAGCGTGTGGCTGCACGTGTCGCTCCCGCCCAATCTCCGCGCAGAGTCGCCGCCGTCCACCACGCCCCGCCTCGCCGTCGCCCCTCCGTTGACGTCACCACGACGTTAGCCGTACCCTTTTCCTTGGTAAAAATAAATAATAATTGAGCAATAAATCGATTAAATTTGCATAATTCGTTTAAATGGTGCAAAACTTCTAAAATTCATATCTAATTCATACGAACTCCAAATTGGGCCATTCAACTTGCAAATGTTTGTTTACTTTCCACATATTGTTTACTTGGTTTTTATTAGAGGTTTCCCCATTTTGCGTGCCAACATGTAGACTCTGCCATTTTAGAAGTTCGCGCTCGCGAGGAAAAAAAGTTCGAAAGATTGTTTGAAGAAGCAAAGCAAGTCACACATTTCTCCTTGAGCATATTGTACCTAATTTACAAAATGTTTTACATTTGCAAATAGAAGTACAAGTTTTCGTAATTACATCGAAACATGGTTTACCTATCTGTTCTCTTGAGCCATACCAAATTGTGATCCGTCCTTTCTCAACCTGGGTGATTAATTTGACTAACTTGTGTCACTTATGTTGACTTTTGCTAGAATTATATATGCTTAGCCATGCTTAATTACCACTAGCTCATTTAATGGGATAATTACACTATCAACATTTAGCTTCTGACGACCTTTTCGCTCGAAACACATGACCATATTTATTGATCATAATTACCCAACTAAAATATGATTTAATGGTAGGCTACGGATGCATGGTTTGGATTGTTGCACCCATGGCAATTAAGGACCGATTCATGGGAAACCTTGAAAGACTAACAATGCTTACCACAAGCAAGAATGGGCAACTGCTGGACTCATAGTGTAGCTCTTCCCTAGCTCATGTTTCCAGGAGAGGGTTGGTGTGATAGAGTTGGCTCGGTCGGGGCAGCCGGATGATCAGCTTTCGAATTCACCGCGGCACGAGGGGGGTTGCCCACTGTCTTTTGAGGGGTTGGGGCAAAACAACGGACTATTTTGCGTGTGACAACGGACCAAAGAAATCATGCTACAAGGGATCAAAACATGTGTCTATGATAGGCTCGTGGCCTACGTCTCACAATGGGTTAAAGAACTCTCCTCTGTCTTATGGGTCGTCCGTACCACTCCGACTACACCAACTAAAGAGGGTTCTCTTCTTTCTCGTGTATGGAACCAAAGTCAGAGCTATGCTACTGATCTACACGAGTCTAGGAGTACTCGGATGAGGACCAAAACAACCGCCAAGCAGACAACGTCAACCTGCTAGAAGAACACCGGGAATGAGTTGTCGTTCGAGCAACCGGATACTAGCAAGCCTTACGTCGATATCACGAGAAGCACAAGCATCCGAGCCCGTACACTCGACAGCGGTGATTACGTCCTCCGACGAGTCCAAAATCAGGCAGGGCGCAATAAGCTCTCACCCAAATGAAAAGGACCATACATGATAGTGGAAGTCCAACAGCTACAATATCACTGACGACGAAGGCCGCAAGTTATCGAATTCTTGGAAATTGACCAATTACGTAATTTTTTTGTATGAGATCAATACACAATCTGTAAGTTGGTTTACATAAATCAATATCTATCAATCATTTCTATCCAAATTGAGTAGTGTTTGTCTATTGATCCCCTATTCTCATATCACTATGTCTCAAAGTCATTTCATATCATCTTATTACGTTAAGCCTTACTAATCACCAGGTCTTAGAAACTTGGTCGGGGACAGCTGGTACTATCGGATTAGTCAAGTTCTAAGGGTCAAACGACCATATCAAATTGGTCATGTCAGAGTATCCCATGTAACGTATTAACTAGCCGTATAATCAAGAATTGGTTTTTCCAACTTCACGACTGGGAGCTAGGAATTTGCCACTTCAACATAGTTTTTTATCAGATTCAAGCTGTCTTTGTGGAAACACGTTTCACAAAACCAACTGGGGGCTAGGAAGGGTACCCAACTTCGTCTCACTGACTACAACACTTGTGAGAGTACTCGTTCATAGCACATAAACTACATTTCTTACGCCAAGCACTTAGTATATTACAAACCAAACTTCACAAAAGGTCTACTGATGTCTTGGATAACTGTTTTGCAGGATATCCTAACTATTACATTTTACCAAGATGGCCACACCCACTGCATCGAGACAAATACATCCTCATCGAGTGGGGCCAGGGATTGCACTAGCTGGTTGATCTCGGCTGGCGACTGCCGTGAACGAGTAAACCCCTCCCAAAGATTCAAGTTTATCTACAACCACGATTCACGGATACACGCGAGCACATGGCCACCTACGTACCGACTAGTTCGACGACATTCTTGTTTAAGGCTGTTGTCGATCCTTCGTGCAGTGTCGGCAAGGTCGTCGCATATACTCTGTAGCTAGCCCAGATAGCCTGACACAGACTTCTCGGGCGGTGGACGAACCACATGTAGTTCTTGGCACAACCGATTGAGTGAGGCACAACACCCTTAAAGATAGGCCACCATCCAGACTTCTCTCCCCTTGAGAAGTTCTATGTCCTGGTCCTTAACGTTGTCGGCTGCTCAGTCTAGTTCTTACTTATCGAACATGGTTTGTCAAAACTCCTGACGCTTCATCTCCTCAAAGGAACTTTCCAGATCTGATAAGGATGTTGTCATCATTAGCATCCCTATTCTGAGAAAAAGGGCAATAGGCTATAAGTACAATTTTCCTTACTATGATATTGTTCACGAAGGAGCATGAGTTGAGCTTCACGAGAAGACAACTCACCTTCAGGAGTGACGATGACCAAGGCATGGTCGTCGCCACTCAGAGACGAGGCATGCGGGGTATTCAGGAACCACAACCAGATCAGTGGATTGTCTGCTATGCTGGACGCCCAAGAAATCATCTACAAAACATCTGCATAATAAAAAGCGGCCCAACGACTTAAGGACAAACAGATGGGAAATGCTCCCGAGAACATAAGACCTAAAATTATTCTTAAATTACACAAGGCAAAACAAAGAAATTACTTTTCAAAGTAGGGGAACACAGATATCCCGACCTCCTTCAACTCCGACATCACGTCCTCACGGTGCTTGTCAGCTCCTCCCTTGGTCACCATCTCCTCAATGTTGATCTCAGGGTACGTGAGCTTGAGGCATGTGAGAACATGGCAAGTGCTAGTCTTAAGTCTGGTCCGCATCGCCTCTGCCACCTGATCCGCCTGGGACTCGTCGCGATTTCCAGCTCAGTTATCAGGGTCCCAGAGATCCCAAGACTGTTGTTTCGTCTGGGAACTATGGGGAAGGAGCATGCTTCCTCAGGCTCTTGGCGACCATGTCAAGGCACCCGTAGTTCTCATGCTAACCTTGTCGGAGGAAGGCCAGGTTATCCTTCACGTCGGACAATGCCTTCTCGAGCCGACGATCACCTCCCACAGCTTTTCGTTGTCCACATGTCCCTCCTTCAGTTGGGCCTCCAAAGTGGCGATGTGGTCGTTAGCAGAAGTCATGGCCTTTTAAGCTGATTGACCTCAGCAATGAGGCTCTAGAAACAAGCTTCAAGCGAATGACAAGCTAGAAAAAGCTTATCACTCGCCGAAGATGACCCTTGGGCGACAATAGGAGGCGACTTCGAGCTCACCTCCTCGTGGGCCTCAGCACTTTGTTCTGACGCGAAACAGGATGGACTATAGTCGAAGATATTCAAGGAAATTGTAAGACAAGTAAAACTATCAGGAGATCAACAACGATGAAGGTCAGGAAAAGAGTTCACCTGATCTTAGTCCGCTTCAGAAGCTTACCCCTCCCATAGGAGGCGGATTTCGCACTGGAGGTGGGCTGCGGAAAAGGCAAAGTGAGGTCGATAACGGTATCACAATTGTCAGATAAATGTGAGCCAAAATCTTACGTTGGAGTCATTGGTCTTCGTCAGTGTTCCTGCTCCAGTGGTCTTCGCCAATATGGGCCAGCGTTTCCTCTTGGAACCTCTACCCTCAGGGACGGCGATGGCTACACCCTGCTCGACCACGACCTGCTCCTTTAGGGAGGCAGACGCCTGGAGGTCGATCAGAGGACCGACGACATCCGTGAGAGGCCATGCCTACGATAGTCTAGATTACTATTCATACGGGCAAAGACATGATTGACAAGGAAAGTAGTCCGAGTACTTACATTCATAATGGCATCCCGCTTAGTCTGCGGGAGGTCGCATATCGGTGTGGGGACATTGGCTGCGGCAGGCGGTGGATCGATCACCAACTATGCCACACGTTCTTTCATAGTCGTCTTGGTGAGAACTGCAATGAAGACATTTTTCACAAGATTAGCGGGAACAATTTAGGTTTTCGAGTTACTCTCGGAAGACTTCAAGTTGTATACCATGATGCGATATTTGTGTTGTGTCTTGCTCTCCCGTGTACTCGTATGCAGGATGAGCACGAGCCTAGAAAGGTTGGATCCGACGATGGACGAAGTCTGAACGACATTGTATCCGGTCAGGTCACATGCTTGGAGATCGTGGGTTTTTTCTACGAAACTTTCTAGGGCTGGAGTCAAAGAAGGTTTGGAGGTCAAGGATTTGGAGCGCGGTGGTTTTTCATCGGGGACGGCAAGACAAGGGGCGGTGTCATCGACATGGAGATAGAACCATTTGTTTCTCCAATCTTTCCTCGAGGATGGATAGTTGAAGGGAATATACTGCTCCCTCATCCCGTCCCGGAGGCGGAGACCGTAGCATCCATAAATTCTAGAGGACTCCATCCATCTAAGCTCATAAAAGCATATAAACAAGTCTAGAAAAGACTATACCTCGAGGTACGCCTCGCATAGATGAGTGAAGATGTAAGGAAAACAATGAAGTTGGAGTTCAGATAAAGAAGATGAATATCGTAGAAGTCAAGAAGAAGAGAAAGGAATTCGGAAGGAAAGGACAAAAACCACATTGGACAAATGAAGTAAGAGTGATAATTTGCCCTAGGTTGGTCAGGGGATATGTACCTCCTTCTGATCGGCCTAGTGCCCACGCACTTGGCAGGCACCCTCTTGTTGCAGCTTCGACAACGCCTCATTGTCGATGATGGATTTTGGAAGATGCATGGGGTTGCTGGTGGTGATTGTTGGAGTTTGGGGTTTGGGGTCTTGCGTCTGCTAGGGAGAAAGATTGGGTGCACAGGAGGAAAGTGAAAACGTTGTTTGGGCAAACGAAACCCAAATGGATCTCACAAGTGAGATTTATAAGTCATATCTGGCATTTCAAATTTCGAGGAGAAAAGAGAAATTTCCAACGAATTTTTTGCAGAATTGTTTATGGCAGTTTGAGTTTTGACTTTAATCTAAATTCAACTTATGGTCATTTTTTCGGTCAAGGCTGGGCAGAGAACTTAGTCGCGTACTCTATACCTACTCGGTCGTCCAAGAACGATCAAGCGAGTTAGACAATTATTACTGTAAGGTCTTTGGTCAAGAACATTATCCTACTCATTTGCATTGAAGTCGGAGGCTACTGTCAGTGTCGGATAAGGCATACCTCCTACTTAGGTTGATGGTATAAAAGATACCATATACCTAATGACATACGATAAGGTATCCTTTGATTAAAGAAATACGGCGGATCTAGATGGGAATTTTCTTCTCTGGATAGAAGGTGTCAGAATCCTATTCAGGAAATACAAGGTCTCATTTGCCCGCATCTTATTATAGTTCTCCGAGTTTTGCTTGGAGAAAAAGGCAGTCATCCCTATAAATACAAGGCCCCCTCATGGAGGGAGGGGCATCGAGTTACAAGCCATAGCCAAAGCCACATCAAGAAACAATTCGGAGAAAGCCAGAGCCATATTCGTCAAGTAGATCTCGTTAAGCTGTTCTCGACAGATCCTAGTCGGAGGGTTAGTATTACCATCTTACTCCCCCATTTGTAATCCGTGTGGTATTTTCTCCATATATTTAAACTGGATTAGGGCTATTACTCTTCTTAGATGGCCTGAACCACTATAAGTTCTCCCGTGTTCTCTTGTTATGATCTCGCGTACGAAAGCCCATAGATGTCGCCTAGAGGGGGTTGAATAGGTGTTCCTGAAAGTTACTTAAAGATCGTAGCGGTTAAAACAGACGGGCATCGGAACTTCTGACCAGGAACTTCGAAACTTCCGGTCAGCTCAGGTTGGCCGGAACTTCCGGTGTTCTGGGACTTCGAGGTTCTGATCCCGAGCCTAAATGACTTTCAAGACTAGCCTAATTGCAGGTAACAAGGAGGAATAACTTGGATACAAAAATACTCAACATAAAGTAAAGGGCATGCACAATTGAGACAAGGATTTTTTTCCTGAAGTTTGGATTCAAAGAATCCTACTCTCCGTTGAGGAAATCCGAAGAGCTAGGTCTCAAATAACCCCTTGCCTCACCAAGCAAAGCCCTAGGAAGAGGTCTCCGGTTTTCAACCCAACGTTTCTAGGTTCTTCGCTAGAGATCAAGTGACCACAGAGATCCACAACTTGACTCTCTAGCAAGCACCACAAACGAGGATCACTCTACTAAGATCACCTCCGAGGGCTCATCTCGGATTTTCACTAATCATACCTCATTTTCTTTTGGAGGTGAGGAAAACCTTCACAAACCTTCCCGGGTCAATCTACAAATTATTGGATACTCGCGGGAAATACCTAACCGTCTAGGAGATCACTCTCCAAGAGTAATAAGCATCAAACCACAACCCTGCAAGAATCACCAAGTGCTCAAGTCATCTTAGCTCTCTCACTCTCACAAAACCCTCAATTCTCTCACAAATTTGCTTCCTAGGCTCAAGAATCAAGGTGGAGTGGTCTAGAATAACATGGGAGAGGCTAGGGGACAGAAAAACGAAAGTTGGATTGCCAAAAGTGAGCTGGAGAGGGTATGGGATATTTATAGGTTAGTGTGTCATCACCTAGCAGTTACTCACATTTGAACTGCAGAGGTGTCCAAAAGTTCCGGTCTGGGACCCTCGGAACTTACAGTCAACACTTAGGAATTGAGCTGGCAAAGGTGTCCGAAAGTTCTGATCAAGAACCCCAAAATTTTCGGTCAGGACTCCCTATCCTGAAAAGGGGAAAAATCTGGAAAAGGCTAGAAAAAAAATCTCACTCCTCAAGATTTTGACTTTCAGCACTTAGATCATCTCTGGCCATAATTTGAAACCCCTATTGATAGTACGGATCTCAAGATTAAAGGAAAAAGAAATTTAAGTACATCATTGTATCTTCTTGCCCTTTTGCAATTGTTGTTGGAGGGTTTCCTTTGAGCATATTTCACACACCTAAACACTTTGGGACTAATCACCTGTATTTATCTCAATTAGACGCATTAGTCCCTTAATCATTTTGTAATTAACCACCAAAATTCATTTAGAGGGCTAGATGCACTTTTAGCATATACGCTAGTTGTAACATCCCCTATACCCTCTAGATATCATTTTTAGATATAGCCCATCGACAACTTCTATCTAAACCCAAATTTACTTTTATCTTAAACCAAAGTTACTTCTATATGGACCAAAGTTTCTTCTATCGAAAACCAAACTTACTTTTATTTGAGAAGAAAAGGATCAGGCCTGTGTAAAACACTTGTGATTAGAGTTATTTCTATGTAGAATCAAAGCTACTTTGATCGAAAACAAAGTTACTTCCATTGCAGAGCTTAGTTACTTCTACTACTTAAGTAAATTAGTTTTGAATATTGGACTCGTTTTGTCATATTTTTTGATGGAATTTAATGGTTAAATCAGGTCTTAAAAATAAGAGAAAATCTAAGAAATGTCATTGACAAACACCCAAGTCCAAAAATGCCATCGATGCGTGTGAGTTCCATGAAATGCTATCGTACAAGTGCCTTTGTCCCAGAAATACCATTGTTTTTAGGGTTTCATCCATCCCAAAACGTTAAATACACTATTCATCCTATAGCATTTAATGAAGGGATGCTAATGGAACCCTAACAACGATGATATTTTTGGGACAAAGTCTCTTGTACGATGGCGTTTCATAAAACTCGGACTTATCGATGATATTTCTAGGATTTGAGCGTTTGTTAATGATGTTTCTATGATTTTCTCTAAAAACAATACATGATTTAAAATATATAAGTCCTCAAAGATTAGAAATGCATTAATATTGTAAGTAAGGAGAACTCGTAGCCAAAGCGTGAGGGTAATTTGTGTGCAAAAGATTTGGAAACAATTCATATTAGTAGGACACGACATGTTAGTACCGATTGCTTCGATGGATGACTTTCGGAGACATCGTCGTAAGACTAATTTGTGCGCACATACGAATTAGATTTTAGAACTGTTAGCATTTTTATTTTTTTAAAGTTTTACAAAACTAATTTTCCATTTTGAAAAATTGTAGATCTAGTCTCCTCTCGTCCTATGGGAGGGCGAGATTTAAAAATCACCCTCTAGAGGGCGTTTTGCTTCGACATGACAGACGGCGTTCGCCGCTGCATCGCGCGGTTGAAAATTTTGCGATTAGGCCCTTCCCGCCCTTGCCAAGGGCGTTTTTGCCCTGTAGCACCAGGGGGCCACCTGCAAGGGAGGCCGCCCTGGCTTTTTTGCAGGTGGCCCCTTTCACACCCTTCCAAAGGGCCTTTTTGCCCTTCCCGCCCTCCGGAAGGGTGTTTTTCGCCCCCAACCCGGCCCCGTATATAAGTCGACTCGGCGATTTTCACCTCATTTGCAGCCTCCCAAATCCAGAAAAAAGAAGAGAAAGAGGAGTGAGGAAGAGGAAGGAGAGCGACGAAGCCCTGCCGGATTGCGTACTCCATCCGAGGTAAATGCAATATCCCGTTGTACTTTTTTGTTAGTTTGTAAATGCAATATTAGGGAAAATGAATTTTTTAATATTTGAATAGTTATTCAATATTTAGTTTTAGATTTATAAAATAGGACATGATTTAATCTAGGGAGTTTGAACTAGATGATTTAATTTAGATCAACTTAGATGATTTAATTTAGATCAACTTAGGTAGAATATTTAGATCAACTTAGGTAGAATATGTTTGGATCTATGTGTATATTATATGAATATATGTTAAGCACTATGACGTAGATGTTAAAATGAGGACATGATTTATTTTAGCCAATGTGATCTAGGACAAACCGATTTGGATAATCGTGCGTATAATTTTGTTGATAATCTAAATATGTTTATGTATAAAGTATGATTTGATTTAATTTAGTTTAGAAAATTTGTCAGATTTGGATGAACATATGTAGAAAAGAGGTACGATTGGCGGTAGATCAAATGAACAAACCGATTCGGGATATTTTAAGATGTAGAACAGAGAACATATTGTTAAAGAAATTAACTTAGGCACAGAATCATCTAGAAAACATATTCGTAGTATAGAATAAACTCAGTAGGCACAGAATCATCTAGGAAACATATTCGTAGTATGGAATAAACTCAGTTTCAATTTGTTTGTCAGGCACTATGGCAAGTAAGATCATATTTCAGATAGTTCACGGTGAAGGCAACGTTAGATATGGTCCACAAGGTATCAATCTGTCAGAATTTAGGATGAAATCGAAGGGCATCGATAGGCCAACCGATAAAACATTTGAGTCAGTCTATAGTTGGTTGCTACGTGGATTTAAAGTGGATACAAGAGTGAACACAATGTCTCTATCCGTTGTAGTAAGTCGTGCAACAAAAGAATATTATTGGGAACTTATACCTATAGATAACACTGAGTCGTGGAGACGTTATGTGGACATGGCACTTGAAAGGTCCTGGCCCCTTGTTATTTTTGTGGCATTGCACGAAATCGATAGCAGTAATACAATGCAAACAGAGTATGGTGAAGATCCGAGCAATGAAGCAAGCTTGGAGGAGGTGATTGGCGTGGCGGACGAGGGGGAGAGAATCGAAGCAATTGTTAAAGAAATGGAGAGGAAGGATTCTGAAAATGAGCAGGCGGAGGGCGATGAATCATCGGACAAGAAGGAAGATGTCATGCCCGTGGATTGGGAATAAGCTAATTTCTCTCAGCTTGTTATCTCGGAGGGGCAGCAGGTTTCATTTGAATACAAGGATAACGAGGTAATCTAGGGTGCTAGGTATGCTCATAAGGAAGACATGAAAGAGGCGGTGAAGCATTGGGCGGTCTCTTTGCATAGAGAGTTTAGGGTGGTGAAGTCTACGAACTATGTGTATGATGTGAAGTGCATCAAGGATGATTGTCCATGGCGCGTTCATGCATACAAGGGGAAATGGATTGACTATTGGAAAGTGAGCATTGTTGGTGAGCACACATGGCTGCTGCAGTTCCACGTCCACGCAGTCCGATACCAAGATGGTCAGCACACGACGCTGGTGCCTCCACAGGTTAGTTCCGTTCATTTTCATTGTGGCAACCCTACAACGTGATATAACAAACCGAATGTCGAGTAGGTCCGATGCTTCTGACTGGGGATACGGCTGGCGTGAGTGGATCATCGATCCCTTGGCCTTTCGCGACTCAACCCAGCACTGCGGGCTTTGCTGGAGCGAGCGGATCCTCCGTTCCTCGTCCCTTCACTCAGCCGGGAGGTGAGCAAGCGTCATCCGACGAGTACTAGAAACTTATTAGTTTTAATGACGGATGCTTTACATTGCTTATATACAGGAGGATTCTACTCGGTGGGGATTTTTCGCTCGGGGACATCATCGTCGCAGGCAGGCGGGTCCAGGGCGAGCGACGCGGGGGGAGGGGGGTCAGGTACGGGCGATGACTTCGACGACCTGAAGGACCCAGATCAGGACGTTATCGGCGCCTCTCAGCTTGGTGGAGCACCTCTACCACAGAGCCAGGACCAGCCACAGGAGACGCCCGCGCCGGATGTCCGTACTGGTCGTGCCATGCCCGCAGACAGGCCGACATACTCTCAGGGGCACGTTAGAGAACATGCTAGGAGGGCTAGGGGTAAGAGGGATTGCCAGTAGGTTATGCGTGCTACATGTGTGTAAAAACGATAATTATTTATTTTGTGTTGGATGTTTGTATATAACTCTGTCCGTTCGTCCCACTCACATGTCACGAGATCCTTCCATGTCGTTCGCTGCACGATACTCTTACTAACGACAAAAAAACTTTTGGCATTGTCAAACCTACACGATACGTCGCTATCAGCTTTTGCCCCGTGACAAACCTACACGATACGTCGCTGTCAACTTTGACCTCCCTCCACTATATATTGCTTCGATCCGAATACGAGCTCTTTAAATCTTCATTCTGTTTTCTACACTTCCACGTACAATGAGCTCTTCATATCGTCCATTCGTTGAGCGTCTCCACTAGCGACTCCATCCTTTGAGCGGTTTGATTCCACCATGGTGTGACCGTCCGTTATGCCATTGTGGAGATGGCTGCATACTTACGTCGTCCCTCTGCACGGAAACCCGGGGAGACGATTTTTCCAATGCGCCAACATTGATCGGGTATGGCTTATCCGCAATGCTTTCTGCTACAAAATCTTCACATAGAAAACGCTAACTTGATCGTACATCATGTTAACACTTCATGCAGGCAAATCGTCGGGTCTGCAACTTTGTTGAGTGGATAGATATGGAGAACCCACAAACCGATGGAACACGCTCCTACCCACTAAGCGAAACAAGGTCAGACTACCTTCGGCGGAAGGCTGAGTACCAACGTCAAGTTGGTGCTGAAGCTTTGGATTGGCCTATGGATCGGCTAGCACTACTCACTGTGGTCTCCGTGCCAGGTGGTAAGATCCATAAGACAAGCAACTAGAGGACAAAGATGCTTCGTGTGTCCCGAGATTGTGGATGACGATTTTGTCGTGAGTATCATTTTTTCTTGTTTAACCTATTCGCTTGTTCCATTTTCTAACCCCGAACATCACAAATGTACAACCAGGAGAGTGGATCGATACGGTTAGACCTGCTTCGATCGGTCAGGCGGTAACACAACCTGAGTCGACCGACCAATTCATTCAAGCATGGATGGAGTACGAATGTCGTGTCGAAATCGCAAGCTTAGATTGGAGGAACAACCGACTAGGTTTCCCTAAATGGTCAGAGCGTCCCATGTGCGGTTGTAGGGATCGTTGCAAGATGGCCGGTTGTAGGGATCGTTGCAAGGAGTACAACGCTGAGAAGGAAAGAGAAAATTGATGACAAGCTTAACGCCCTAGAACGGTTCCATAGGATAGCCGAGCCTCGACTCGTCGGGGATGAGTAAGTTGTATCATGTATGCATAAGACATATGACATGTATTGTATCATCCATACCTAATGGGTTATGCAACAATGTGGCACATAGCTGCTTAACCATTGCTACTAAGTTAACTTGGTTAAAACACTATGTTATGATCACAGGTAATGCAAACAATATACGTACGATACCTCGAATATTAGGGTTCATTACACAACACGATAACATTTCAATTGCGATATAAGAAACTAAACAACAGTTCAACTACGATACGACAAATTAAATAACAGTTCACATTACGAGGACCTAATTAGGCAACATTGACCATCAATACAACGTAATACTACCAACTCGTGCATACTACTGAGTGCAACGAGCCCACTTTCCCTTCCTTAGGGCATCAAGATTCTCCTCCACTACTGCCTTAGACATAGGGCCAAAAAACGCCATCCTACAGGGCGGCGAGGGGGCCATGTAAAAAATCGCCAACCCATCAGCGTATACATATGTATATGCAATTTAACCTTACTTCAGGTACTAAATTGTAAATGACTGTGTACAATACTTAACTACGAGGAAAACTCTTAGGTACAAATGACATGGCCAAACTTCATTTAGATTTGCAACAATACAAAGTATGCACGAATTGTGGGACAAATCGATCCGTTGAGGCCAATTAGGGTTAGGGTTTATATTGCATGTAGGATAAAAACACCCTTCCAGAGGGCGGAAAGGGCAAAAAAAGTCCTGGAAGGGCGAAAAGGGGACCGCCTGCAAAAAAACCAGGACGACCGACCTTTTGCAGGCGGCTCCCCGAATCCACAGTTCAAAAATTGCCCTCTGGAAAGGCGGGATGGGGGCCGCTGCAAAAAGCCGGGGGCGGCCAGTCCTTTTGCGGGCGACCACTGGTCTTCTGGGGCAAAAATGCCCTTGGCAAGGCCGGAAAGGGCCTAATCGCAAAATTTTCAACTGCGCGGCAGACGGCGGCGAACGTCCGTCTGCCACATCAGCAAAAACGCCCTCTGGGAGGGCGATTTTAAATCTCGCCTCCCAAAAGGCGGAAGGAGACTAGATTTGCAATTTTTCAAAATAAAAAATTAGTCTTGTAAAACTTTAAAAAATTAAAAATGCTAAAAATTATTATATTTTACCATAGCTAGTTGTACATCCAAGTAGAATGTGCATGTGGCCGGGCATCGGCTGGTGGCACCTCACACAGTTCGCAGCTTCGCGCTAGCGACACAAAGCATCACCCTCCTCTCGTGAGCAGGGCACATGAATGGACGGGAATAGTACGAAAGCAAAATAAAAACTATAATCTATAATCTATAATCTATAACTATTTATAAAATAAGTAGTGTTTCCACCCAAAATTTTGTTTTGCCTGGCTATTTTGCGAAAACCCCTTGAGTTTTTCGAAATTAACCCTGATCCCAATACTAAAAAGAAAACGAGGGCTTGGATGGAAAAAAAACTCCTGCGCCCTCCTTCCCGTCCCCATCCGCGCGCGCATGCGCCCTCTCTCCCGTCACCGCTCGAAGCTCCCGCGCCACGCCCGCGCGCGCCTCCGCCTCCCTCCCATCCCATCCGCACCCCAACTTCATCCGTTACAACGCACGGACACAATTTCTAGTAAAAATAAAAATAAACAAAGAAAGTAGAGAATTCTATAAAAAATATTTACATAAATAAGGTATACTATGTGTTAGAATAGAAATTGAGGCAAGTATGATAACGACGTTGATGTCATGTATTTGTCTTAAAGTAAAAAAAATAATAGAAAAAATAAGAAAAAAATAAAAAATATTGTACTAATCCTTAGTAATATTTTTTAGAATATCTATTTTGTGCAATACTACAAATTCCTAATGAATATGTACAAAACTTTCGAGGTTTATGAGGTCGGTCCAAACGCCTTTTGCTTTTTCAATAACATCTATAATCAATCGTCAAAGTAAAACAATCTAGCCTGAACAATAAGTAGTATCATACTTTAAGAGGACCTTTACAAACACAAAACTAAAACCCATTAAGAGGTCATTTTGAAAGTGTGATCTGTATAAAGAAATACAAGAATTGAGCTAACTTGTGTGAAATTATGCAATTTTTGTACTACTATTTTTTAAATAAGCCCCAAATAATATGCACGGGCTATAAACTGGCTGGCTGGCATACCTGTTGTACCCTAAAAATATTTAAGCTAATTCTCTAGTCACAAAGTAAAGATGTATGATTTGGCAAAGAAACATCGCCTATCCACAGGTTTTGTATTTGAGCAATGTCATAAGAAAAAAATGAATACACTGCACATGTACCACCATGTACGCATGTAGCATGTGGAATGTTTGAAATAGGCATCCAATCAATAATTATTTATCAACAGATTGTGCAAAATCTTCAAATATCAATATTGTCCATTTGTATCTTTGCAAGTACATGCAAAAGCTAACGAGATATGACAGTGGCATACACACTTAAATGCCTATAAAATAATTCTTTAAATTGATTTTTATCAATTTCTAAGTATACTTTTTGAAATTCTATCATTACTTTATCTTATCCGAGCTAATAATTTTTCTCTACCACTTTATGTTTTAAATTATATAGTTTATCCACGATGTGTAGTGCGAAATGACCCAATTCACAGAATATATTTTAATTAGATCTAAATAGAATTCTCGTCGCAATTAAAAAAAAGCCATATAAACCGATAAACATATATATATATATAAAGTAATAAAACAAATGAACAACTTCCACCTAATCCAATGAACTGGATACAATTATACAAATCACTATTCTAATTTACCTTTTTAACCATACGTCTTTCCCTTCCCTTGATATACAAATAGTTAAATGCCCCCTACTTCAAAGGGTTTACTAGTAGCAGTGTTCTCTTCTCCAAAATCCAAACCGGTGCAGGACAGCAGGACTGCAGGAGGAAGAAAAGAAGAAGAAGGGGAAAAAAAAAACGGACACTGAAACGGTCCGAGACGCGACACCAACCGGCGGGCGGGGAACCCACCTTTTTCTCTCGCACCGCCACCGCCAACCCCCCCGCGCGGCTTCTAGAATCTTCTGGAATCCAGTGGCGGGAGTGGCCCCCTCTCGCGCGCGGAGAGATCTCGGCGGCAGCGGCGGGGGCGACGGGCATGGCAAGGCCGTGCTGCTGAGTGAGCCCTCGCACGCCCGGCCACTCGACGCGCGGTAGGAGGAGGAAGGATCCGGGTTGGGGGGGACGAGATCTCTCCAGATGCAGATCCGGGAGGGCCCGCGGCGGGGGCGGCGTCGGCGGCGAGGTCGCCGATGTCCGCCATGATGCTCGCCATGTTCGCCACCATGGCCTCCTTCTACGTCGCCGGCCGGTGAGCGCGCCCGTCCGTCCCCTCCTCTCGCTCGCTCGCTGCACTCGTCGCTTCTCGGAAATGTGTCTTCTTTTTCTCTCTTCGAGTGATTTACTTTCGTTTGGAGATGGTTCTGGATTGTTGGGCTTTCACATTGGAGAGTTCGTGCTCTCTTGGGGATGGAGAATCTTGCATTTGCATATACACACCTTTTGGATCTTGCAGTGGCAAGGTTTACTTTTCCTGTGTTTGTTTTATTCAATATTTCATTAGTTCTCGGGCAAATTATTATTAGTTTTGTTTATTTGTTTGTTTACTAGTTTTTGGTTTTGACGTTTGCTGTCCCCTGGAGGGAAATTCTGTTGACTTCTCCAAAAATTCAGTCTGTGGCAGGATGCGCAGAATAGGGTTTACCTGATTAAAGAGCTCGACAGGCGAACTGGCCAGGTTGGTGCCTTCAGATCTGACCTCTTCTACTGTATCAATTACATATAGCTATCTTCTATTGTGAGTAAAGAACAGCATTAACTTCTTTGTTGTGCAAAATTCAGGGCCATTCGGCAATATCGGTGGATGATACCTTGAAGGTTGTTGCATGCAGGTAATTCTGACCTCTGTTGTATGACTACAACATAGTAAAACTTAGATGTTGTTGCAAAATATGTTCTTTTTTTCCCAATTATTTCTGGCGCTATGTTGATTTGGGTGCTCTAAATTTGCGCATCTTGTTTAGTTTGAGACTTCAGAGTTGTAGTGAAAGCTCTGTGCTAATTGCTAAAAGTCTGAACATATTTATGTTTTAGGCAGCAAGGAAAACGGCTGGCCTCACTTGAGATGGAGCTGGCTGCAGCAAAGCATGAAGGTTTTGTGGGGAAATATACCTATGAGACAAATGGAACTAATTCTAGAAAGAGGCCACTGATTGTTATTGGAATAATGACAAGCTTTGGGAGGAAAAACTACCGTGATGCTGTCAGGAAGTCGTGGCTCCCGACTGGTACCATTTCGTACTTGCATTCCTCGCTATCCATGGTACTTTTATCCTACAATTATGAATCAAATGATCACCTTTAGCCTTGATATTTGGTGGTCAGAATTGACTCTCAAAGTCCTTAAAAGTTACTATGTTTTTTTTATCACGGGGCATGGGTTCTTGTAGTTGGTTATTTATAATATTAATCACAAGAATGTTCAGCACTCTAGTTCTCATTTGATACCACTGCTGAAAAAGTGTGGAATGCAATATATTCTGTTATTCTGGACGCATATTGACCTATAACTGAAGAATGTAACCATTATATAATACTTAACCACCTGAGCATGAAAGACCTGTTTGATAGAGCTAATCTATAGCAACTTTTTATTTGGTCAATGATGTTCACAATTTGGACCCTTAGTTGGCTGAATGAACAGGGAGAGTCAAATAGTGCATTCTGTTGCTGCATGATAAAGTTGCACCTTTCTTGTGGACTGTTATCAGTTGATGAAAATAAAAATGAGTTGGCTTCATTTCATTGTTTTCCCAACTTACTGTTGCATTAAAAATGATGTCTGTTGTTTGGGTGGTTTTAAATTTACTTCTCTGCACAGGTTCAATGCTG
Organism: Oryza australiensis; assembly: GCA_019925245.2. Lineage (NCBI taxonomy): Eukaryota > Viridiplantae > Streptophyta > Magnoliopsida > Poales > Poaceae > Oryza > Oryza australiensis. Next base: position 6,125,906 of record JAIFGZ020000436.1, read on the forward strand.
AAGAAACTAGAAGAAGAAAAAGGCATTGTAGTGCGCTTCATAGTTGGAAGAAGGTACCGTAGACTCGTTGCTGTAGTAGAATGACCATATGAGGTCTAGATATCTGATAGTTCCTTAACCATGTAGTGCAAACCAAGGAGATGCTTCAGACAGGGAGATTGATGAAGAAAATAGAAGTACAAAAGATTTCATGATCTTGGTAAGCCTAATTGATCAATCAAGCCTATGATAGTACATATTTTCAACATTGAATGCGCATATCAAATATTTTTCGTCATAATTGTTCATCTTATTCGTGTTGATTATATGTTGGTTGAAAACCAGATAAATGACCTGTATGCATAGTTGATTATATATGATTTCTAGTACAACAACATCACCCTTTAATCCCAAGCAAGTTGGGGTAGGATGATTGTGTACTCTTTTTTAGTATATGTGAAAAAGAAACGTGCGCTGTGACTTGTAACAAAGAAAGACTCCATTCTCATATTTTCAGGTAACTTGTTTGGCCTGTTGATTTACTTCAGTTTTCGACTATTAAATGGCATTGCAGGATGATCATATAGAGTCTGAAGAGGAGAGTCCTAAGAAGACAAAAAGTTTCTTTGCTAATGCTGCAGAGTCATTTGATGCTGAATTCTATGCTAAGGTCAATGATGATATATACATAAATGTTGGTACGTAGCATGTGTCCATATTATAGCTGCACTGATCCAATTTGGTATAGTTTTGTCTGATCAATGGTACTTCTTTCTGTTCAAAATATTTGACATAGTATGGATGTGCACAAGATATTATACTAGTGGTGTAAGTTAGAAATGTTTGACCAGTATGCATCCTTCAATACAAAAGTGACAGCTAATTTTGGTTAGAGGGAGTTTTAGCCTTCTGCATTTGGTGTTTCTATTAGCCTTTTGTTATTGCTGACGGTGTTCTAGCATATTTTGTTGTTATGTGATCGTGATGATAGTGAACTTGGGAGTTGGGGCACGGTTTCAATTAGCTGCGGTACATGCTTTAATCTTGTGAACCTCACTGACCTGAATACCAATGTACACGTTCTAGGATGCTGGATGGCTGTCTGTCATAATTGGCTGTATAGGTGCTATAGTTTTGAAATGATTGCACAAACTGTTAATAATATGGAACAATTTGGTTGGTGCAGACACTTTGAGTGCAATGCTCAAAGAACACTGGGACAAGCCTCGTGTCTACATTGGCTGTATGAAATCTGGCGAGGTCTTTTCTGAATCGTGAGTGCTTTCAGCATTTTTTGGGGATCTTGGTGCTGTATTTTGCCTTTGCACATTTTTCTTTGTTAGGCAAACTTTTCTAACAGCTTCCCCAAAAACAGGACTCATAAGTGGTATGAACCGGAATGGTGGAAATTTGGTGATGGGAAAACGTAAGTAATTTACATTTGGAAAACATTTATTGTGCATATGTTAGCTGGGACATTTTTTTAAAAAAATTACTATTTTGGCTTATCTATTTCAATTTATCAACTAATAGGTACTTCCGCCATGCTTCTGGTGAAATGTTTGTCATCTCGAAGGCTGTAGCTCAATTCATCTCTATAAATAGGTAAGTAATGTACTTAGTGTATGAATTCTATTTTGTACTTCAACAAGGGTCTAATACATAGAAAGAAAGAAGTTTCAGTAAGTACTTTTGGTGATGTATCCGTGATACTTTTATATGTAGGTCTGTTCTCCGGACATATGCACATGATGATGTTAGTGTAGGATCATGGTTAATTGGGCTTGCTGTGAAGCATGTAAATGAAGCAAAACTATGTTGTTCATCCTGGCCCTCAGGTAATTATGCCTCCTTACGAGACACAACAATGTTACTGATTCTGTTTTCTGGTTGATATGTGACTATCAAATGCCATATCAAGACAGTGACTACGTATTTATCACTGAAACTTTTGATATAAATATATGAACGTGTGATAACCTTAGTTCATCAGATTACCTACATACTGAGGAAGGTCTGGAAGGTACTGCCAGAAGGGGATGTAACACAGGATAGTAAACTCGGGAGAGATAGATGATCAATACCTTGAGGCAGGATAAGAGGTGCTCCTAACAATGCTTGAGCGTATTCTGAGTAGCTAGCAATTAACCAAATCTTATCCCTTGAAGTGACCTACCCCCAAAGACTATCCCTATTGTGGTGCACTATGCATCTGTGCTACTGCATGTTTCTCCAAACTAATGTATTATATCTAAACAATCAACTAAACAACTTATACTTGAATTTTCAGTTTATGACTAATCAATCTCACACCGTTAGATATTGATGTAATGGTCATGTCTGCTGCTGCCTGGTGGGTCATGATGTGCACGTGAGAGCAGAAAATTTCAGATTATATACTCCACGAAATTTTATGAAAGACAGAAAAAAACGAAGTTAGTCATAATCTATGCTTAAAAAAATACTCTGTAGTTGCAAAAACTGTAATGCTATCTATCTAGGTAATAGTCGGTTTCCTAAGAATAACATTGCAGTATACTGGATAGTTTGTTAGTCATAGTGGTTATCAGGGGTGCAACAAGAAATTGAGAATATAATGCATCATATATTTTGGATTATTTACAGCTCATGGTGATGCCACCAGGAGCTGGAATAATAAATTGGTGACAGGGGTGTGAATCCTATGAGAGAACCCAAATTTCTTTTGGACCATGTTGAAACATGGAATGCCATGGTGATTTTCATAAGCAATACACTGCATAGGAGTAGCAATTTACTCTCCTTGAGAACTAACATTTTCTTAGCATGGGAGTTTTGTTTCAGTATTTGGTTTTAAATTTTAGACCATTCATGTATGTCAAGTTATGGGTTGGCTAGAGTTTGGGTGGTGTAATGGTTTCAAGGTTTACTGAAATTTTAAAACATACTTTTGGAGTTGATTTTGGGGGGTTTTAATTGTAGTTTATTTTCCAGCATTGGCTTTTAAATTGCTAAGGACATAAATGTAAAAGTTTTACCAACAAATTATTTTTGGTAAACGGCTTATCTGTTCTAGGCCAAATGGTCAAGCTTATAGAATAGAACAAACTACTTTTTTCTTGCTAAATGGACTGCAAGTTTCAGGAGTCAGAATTGTTCTTGTCAAAAGATTTGATTTGTTGCGTACTTGGCAAGTTAGGATTTAGGAGCAGTTGTTATGATGTTGGGTCTCATTACCTGCTGTCAGTTAATGGTCCTGTATCTGGGATGCATTGCTATGGTTATTATTGTTGTACTAAGCATGCTAGGCATACTCCATCATTTACATCTTGTAGGATCTTGCACTAATATTGAGGCTAGAGGTCATGTAGAAATCAAACATTTTTTGAGAACGGTGAAACCAAATGTGGTTAGTCTACGTCTACATTTGTGGTTATTTTCCCCTACCTATTTGTGCAATTTTTTTGCGGGGACCTATTTGTGAAATCAATGCTTGTGTTGTTATGTCATTTCACTAGGAACTTCCATAAAACATTAGTAAATGCTAATGATCCACAAAATTGTACTTTGCAGGAGCTTTGTGTTCTGCTCTGTGATAAGCAACGCTTTCGAGGGGAAGAATTTTGTGAAAATTATGTTAGGATCGAGATTATACTGAATGCAGCATACCATCTGCGGACAATGAGATCAAACTGGCGTTTTGAAGATTTGTTTTCTTCTGCCATTTTCTATGGCTCCCGTTGATCAAGCAGCACTAGTTCAAACCGAGCCATATAAAGGAAAATCTTGTATCTTTTTTCCTGCTAGACCACACAGCTAAAATCAGGGATCCTAACTAAATTTCATCTGCAGATTGTATCTTGGTTTTGCCTGTCGCTTGTAGATGTCCACCCTTACCATTCTTTTACTGATAAACACCATTGTCGGAGTGACAGAATCTAATAGCAAATCAGGAAATTATTTTACTCCATCAGACTACATCTCAAGTCTCTCTCCGTCATTTGTTGCCGTGTACTGATGATGACTATGAATTTTGATAGTAGTACATAATGGCCTGGTTGTTTGAGCTTTTGACTTGTCAACTAAACCAATTTTGAATCATAGGACTTTCATTTCATAATTAAATTCAAAGGTTTTTTTTTGTTGTGTCCGTTACTATCTTTGGCTGGCTTTATAGACCGTTATTAAAATTATTGTTTGTCATTGTCTTTGCCGTAGGAGAAAAAAAAATCAAAACAAGCAGCTTATCTCATCGTTTGCCACATAAAGAATTTGAATTTAATTGTTGGCAAATTTGAATTTTAAAACTTAGTTTTTAATTTTACAGTATTTTTAACGTAGTTTTTTTTGGCATTCATTTAAGTCATTGAAGACATAAATTTTTGCGTACAGATTATTTTTGAAGTTGCTAATAACCTGTTTTGGCATATAATTAGATCTCAGCAATAGAAACAGTCTATCACCACAGTTCTGCACATATAGAACAAAGAAATAATTTTAGTAGCTCTTTCCACTTATTTACCATGAACAAAAGAAAAATAACGCATAGGATAAATTTATGGTGACAATTTCAGATATTTGATTTTATTCCTCTGGGCAAACTTTTATTTGTGAAGCACATACAAACAGGAAGAGGGAATGACCATAGAATTTCGAACCAAATAATAGTTTTTTTTAGGAAGAACAGTATAAAAAATCGTGGGTTTTTATTGGCCCAGTGTTTTCCTGCGGCTGACAGCTGCAGTGACGCCATGTAATGAATAGATTTTGGCGATGCTACTACATGCCAAGCACGCTGATTTTCTTGTGGTTTGCTGGCCAAGAAAGCTATCCGTCCCCGGTCTACCATTTCTCCTTCCAATTTCCTCGTGTTTTTTTCAATTTCATGTGTGGTGTGCAGGGTTTTCTAAATCATGCGATAAATCGTGCGGTTTTCATAGTTATCAGGTGCGATAACGGTTTTAGTTTTCTAAACAACGGTGTACACCGTGATAACCGTGCGGTTTTCGCAGTACCATCTTACCGCGGGTCGATGATAACCTTTCAAAAACGGTTTGAGAAATCCTAGTGGTGAGATCTCAAAGGTATATATTTTTTCTAATCATTTTAAGATGTCTCCAACAACCGGTTGTCTGTTTTATAACATGAGAAATTTATATACGGGTATTGATAAAGTGGTTAATTAAGTTGATAATAAATGTGTAGAGAGTACACCTACAGTATACTTTGGGAAGTATACTTTGGGAAATAAGGACTAAAAGCGAAGAATTAATTATGCGAAGTTTTTTCCTAGAGTGATTGCATTTATTCATATTTGTGTATGATTGTAGGAAATTGCTCCTACTTAAAATACCAAGCTAGTTGAGATGTGTGTCCAAGTTACATTTCACAATTTTTAAAATTTTTAATGATTGATGCATAAAACGTCTATAAGTGGGGAAGTGTAATATTCTAGGGTAAATTGGTCCATGTTATTGCAAATACGCCTATTCAGATAAATACCATTGTAATTCGTCTATTCGTAGTCGTGTCACTCGAATTGTATAAAATCGGAACCGTACCATTGTCGTCACGCTTTTCATCCATCTCCTTCCTTTTCCCTCTTTCTTTTCTCTTCTCGTCTTCTTGAGTTAACCACGCCGCCTGACGAGCTCCGGCGTCCTTGAGGAGGAGTTCCATGGCAGCAACAATAAGAATTGAAGGGGAAGGGGTAGGGTGAGGAGGGTGGCGGTCGATGGGGCCGGGAACCCTCGCCCTTCGCCTCTACTCTTATGGCGTCGGCGCCTCCATCAATCTGGATCTTGCAAATCCCATCCTCTTTGGCCGGCGGAAGGAGCTCGGGGCAAGTTGCGGCGAGCTTGAACTCGAGTAAGTTGGGGGACGCGAGGGCTCAGGAGCATCGTCGTTATCATTGACTTACTCCTATCCGCGCTGACAGATCCAGACGACGAACACCGTCCTCTTCGCCCGACGGGAGGAGACCGAAAACGAGCAGCCACGACAGGAGGTGTGACGTGTCCCCTTCCTTGTTGACGCTAGAATACGTCACATACCGACGAGTACGGAAGCGAAGGAGGTCAACGCCGATGAGCACGGACATCGCCCACACGCTCGAGCGGGCCAGGCCGGTGTGAGCACCGCCTTCCCGGTCCTCGGCCACCCCAGATCCGGGAGGGACCATCACCGTCGCCGCCTCCTTGGCCGTCGCCGCGCTTGGTCGTCGCTGCCTTCTTGGCCCTCGTCGTGTCGAGCAACGTGGAGAGGAGAGAAAAGGAGGGGAGAAGGAAGAAAACAGACAAAAAAAAGGTGGATGTAAAACATGATGAAGTGATAAGATCCTAATTTTGTAAAATTTTAATGGGACAATTATAAATAGATAAATTATAATGATGTTTATTCAAATAAACAAATTTACAATAGCATGATCCAATTTACCCATTATTCTATGCATAATTTATTTAAAACTTTGCGTAGAAAGTTATAGGTACTATCCACATCTCTTGTTGCTTCAATTTCAAAGTATCTTTTCTTCATGCTGTCAATTACACTCGTCATTCGAGCGCTCCATCAATTTGCAGTCACTAGTATATTAACGGTCAATTATATGCGTATTACAATTCGAACTCCCATCGACAACGTTACGAATAAGACCCAATTCAATTGTCCTGTACAGTAGTAACATATAAGTTTACCCTGATTTCTATTATATATTCTAAATTAGTCTTATCCTTGAAGTTAAAAATTATTGTCGTATTTGGCAGAGACACGGTCTTAAAAATAAAAAATAACTTTGATCTTTATTATTATTATTATATATAAATATCAATAAATATATAGTTTTATTGATTTACTATTTAAGACTATTCTATATTTTGATTTGAAGTAACTAGTACATTTGTTAGTATTTTGGTTTGCTACCTAAATATGCTAACATATATAAAATTTATAAAAAAATAGTTATTACCAAAGCCTCTTTTTCCTAGCTAAGATGCAACTTCTAACTCGATTTTCATTAGCATGTATTTTATATTGCTACACAATATATTTTGTGAAAAACTTTTTCTATAAAAATTACTTTAAAATATTAGATAAATTTATTTTTAAATTTAAAACCATTGAAACACATATAATCATGCATCAATAGTTAATGCCTTGTCTAAATCGCTAAATCGATATTTTTTCAAAATATAATAAATTTGTCTTAAAATATAACAACTTCTCCATCAACATTTTCTTCTCAACTTTTCATCTGATCATAATCTTTTTCATATAATTCTATATATTTTTTAATAACAGTGTTAAAAAATTGTTACACCGGACGGACGAAGGTCATAATTATTTTGTAGTGGCAGAGACTATAACATAAATTAATTAATGAGGTTGGTAAGTCTAACTTTAACTCGTGTGGTAGGCAGAAAATGAGTATTCTCATGGAAAACCTAGTTGCCTAGTTGGTCTGGTCACCCGGACAGGACTTCTCTAGAAAAGAGACACCTTTCTCTCTCCTCCACCTCTCTCCCTCTCCTCTCTCCTCTCTTCGAGGAGTCTCCCTCTCTTCTCTCCTTCTAGAGAGAGAGAGAGATAGAGAGAGAGAAAGAGAGAGAGAGGCGCCGCCGCCGCAACGCCACGCCGCTAGCGCGCGCCACGTCCCCCGATCCTGCCGGCTAGGGTTCCGTCCCCGCCGCCATGGTGGGTTGCTCCATCCCCGCCTGGTTGACCGCCGCCGCCGCCCGCGTCGATCTCTCCGGCGGCAGCGGCGGCATCATGCCCGGCTCGGGGGCCTCCTCTTCCCAACCGGGATCCTCAGGGCCGCATCAGGCCGGGGCCGCGGCGTCCGCGGCCGCTGACCAGGAGCTCGGGATGGCCGAGCGCGCGCTCTCCGCCGCCGGCGCCGCGTTCGTCTCCGCCATCATCGTCAACCCTCTCGACGTCGCCAAGGTCGGGTCTTTCTTTCGCTGCGTGATTTTTGTTCAAGGTGGGCGATTTTGTTTCGTCCACTTGCGTGATTGGTGGCTGAAATGTTATTTTTTTCGTTTGCTGCAGACGAGATTGCAGGCGCAGGCAGCGGGTGTGCCCTACTACCAGCCGTCCCAGATGGCGTCGCTCGGCCCGGACGCGGTAACGAACCTGATGATCTCGCTGCGTGCCGTGTGGGGTTTGTAATTTTTTGTTGTTGTAGCCTCCGATTTCATGTGGTGTGGGGGATTCGTGCTTTTGGGTCTTTGTGATTTCAGGCTGGTAGAAGGAGTTTGTTGCGTGCATCTACACTCTATAGTTGACTGGGAATGGGATGCTTTGTGGAATGCAGTTATTGTTTCTGTTTGTTTGGCCGAGACCATTGTGATGTTGAACAGCTCATTGATATTAATCCCAAGCTGTCTGTTGAGGTACATTAGTTGAATGCAGTGCGTGCTAGTTTGCTTGTTGACCCAAAATCATATATGGTTCACTACCTGGTTTTATTGATTTACATCCTCTAGAGGAGCAAGTAGTGATATTGCTTGATTTCACTGACAGGCGTTCTCTTCGCTCACCTGAATCAGTCAATGAGTTCTATTTCTTTTTTATTTTTTACTTGTTCAATAACCATGTGACAATGAGTCCTTCATAGATGATGATGGGTGGCGCTGCTACATGGGGTATAGGGTGCACGAAGTTCATTACATTTGCAACATCATTATGCTAGAGGACGTTTGTATACTCAATTAGTCACCTGCACTGTATGTTGGTGGAGGAAGTTGTGATTATTTTGGCATGTTTAAGGACCTGTGTTTCACTACTTTGGATGTGAAAGTCCTGCTTGTGTGGGGCCAACTTGAGCAGACTATGGTCAACACCGTTTTGTTTAGAGCTTTAGGCAAACAATGTTGATGAAAATGGTATCAACTGTGGCAAAGATTAATTGTTCTGACCACCTATGTTGATCTTAACCTTTCGTACATGCTATCTTCATTCCTGTAGTGCTACTTGCTGGTTTTGTTTGATGTTGGTATTTTAAGTCTTTTCCTTTCTATATTATTTCTCTCAAAGCAAGATTTGCTTTTGTGTCTGCTATATTTACCTATGGAGAAAATATTAATGTAAAATTTGTTGGAACACCATTTTTCCAGATCCACAATTCTCATTTTTTTGTCACTTTGTTTTATTTTATCATATGCCTATTCTTGTTTTGATCTTTTTTGCTGGTCAACAATCTCATTGCTTTTATGCTACTTGTAGAAGATCTTATTAGTCTTAACTCTTCAGCTTATTTGAAGAATACTGCTTATGTCTTGCAATGCTTTCCAGATATTATCTGATTTCAGATGTTCGCCATCATGTACACGTGGTGTCATTTTGGGAAGTGAGCCTGTTTGCCCACCTGACTGCTTTCAGTACAAGGGAACACTTGATGTATTCTTGAAAGTTGTTAGACAGGTGATGCGACTTTGATTCCTTTTTATAGTTTTATGTAAGTAGCGATTTCTAGAGCACAGAGAATTTAACACTTTTGGTTAATTGGTTGTTTCAGGAAGGATTTGGTAGATTATGGAGAGGTACAAATGCAGGCTTGGCGTTAGCTGTACCAACTGTGAGTTTTTCCAATGTATTCCATTTTTGTTTATGTTGTATTTGCCAAATGTTCTATGATGTATTTTTACATGTGACTAGCATCTGTTGAGTAGTTCTGATCTTTGTGGCAAATACTATATGTGAAATAGGCATTGCCTGCACTTCTCTATGTCATTTGGACTTATCTTTCAAGATAGTATAGTGTGTTCCACATATTTCTGCTTAGGTATGTTGTCTTATATTAATCTACCTAAGAAACTCAAGCCACTAGCTTATATGACCTTTTTTTTTTGCCCTGAATAAGGTCTACCATGCCATTTCTGAGTTGGGCCTTAGTCTTTAGACATATCGACCTGCTAAAATAAGATATATCACCTAATCTCCAGTCTGCACATGAATCTGACGTTATTTCTTCATGTTTTCTTTTTCACACCCTAATTTTTGCCTGTCGTGTGACCCTGTAATGTTTGAACTGAATCTTGTCTGTTACTAATGAGTTTGAGCATAAACAGGTTGGAATATATTTGCCTTGCTATGACCTCTTTCGCAACTGGATTGAAGATTTTACACAGAGTAATGCTCCTGGTTTGACACCATATGCCCCATTAGTAGCAGGATCAGTCGCACGTTCTTTGGCTTGCATTGCTTGTTCCCCAATTGAGTTGGCAAGGACACGGATGCAGGTATATATCTCCACTGGAAGTTTCTGGTTATTGTATTTGTGTTTCTGTGGAACCAATTATGTCTATAATTTTTATTGGGTATACAATTCGACAAGTGTAATACTTTTCTTCTCACTTAAAAGCACATAACAATCACTATTCTTTGTTCACAGGCGTATAAAGAATTTCGACCTGGAGTAAAGCCTCCTGGAATGTGGAAAACATTGCTTGGCGTTCTTTCACCACTTGCAAGCTCAACACAGAATGGTTAGCTAGTTTTGTTCATTTCCATACATAATAGATTATACTTGTTCATGTTTATTGCAACATTGTTTTTCATAGTAGGATTTGTCAATTTCAAGTATCTATATCTTTGTTCTAACAAATGAAACAGTCTATTAAGGAAATGAATTCTACTATTAATTCATTTATACTGAAACAGCACAAAATTACCGTGCTCTTTGGACGGGTGTGGGTGCACAACTTGCTCGGGATGTTCCTTTCTCTGCTATATGCTGGTCAACACTGGAGCCGGTAAATCCCTGTTCTGTCACTTAGTTATGTTTTTGTTTGCTAATGTGCATGCCAGTATCATTTGCTAAATTCATTTTAAAATTAATGGTATCTTAACTTACTATCATTGTATGCAGATTCGAAGAAAGCTGCTTGCTATCGTTGGGGAAGAAGGTGATGCAGCTAGTGTGCTGGGTGCAAACTTTGCTGCTGGCTTTGTAGCAGGTAGTCTTGCTGCTGGTGCTACATGCCCTCTAGATGTTGCTAAGACAAGGAGACAAATAGAGGTCTGCACATTCTTTCCCACTTCCTCCGTTTGTTGCTGCAATAAATATTCAAAAGAATATTGTTTCTGTTTTAACATCCCAATCACACGCCCCATGGTGTTTATTTAATTTTCTTGCCATTGTGTATATCTTGTTTGTTTCTTTTCTGTTTATAATTTGCATTAATTATGTCATTTCAGAAGGATACTCAAAAGGCAATGAGAATGACCACAAGGCAAACATTAGCTGATATTTGGAGGTATGTCTTCCACATGCTATGAAAAGGCATTTCGTTCCAACCAAATGAAAATTATTTTCTAATGGTGCTATAGTGGTCTATATTTTCAAATTTGATCTACTTACAAGTCAATGTATTGAGCCTATACGTAAAACTATGTTTTGGCAGACATTTTTGCTTGGGCCACCTTGTTTGGAGAGAATCTAGGTTATCTCAACTGGTCAGCAACATGCCTAGCGAGAGCAATCAATGGCTTTCTTCTTAGAAATGGCTGAATGGCTGTTGATAGAGAATAACAATCGGACGATTAACAAGATCCTGAATTATTTTTTTTTGAAACGAAGAGATCACTGAAACTTTGACCATTGCATCCATAGGAAAACCAACATAGAACTACACTGGATAACAAAAGGCTTTTTTTTGTACAACAAAAAATGACAAGTAAAATCAATAGGCGATCAAACTATTGCTGAAAATAAAAGCAGAAGTGCTAATCCTCATGCTGGATACATTGCTGTGACTCTGTGAGCTGGCAATGGGTGCTTGAACCAGTTGCGGCCCACCCAAATTATTTGTTTTAGCTGGTTTGGCTAATGCCCTAATTTGTTCTAGAAAACATGTTTTGCTTGTTGCAAAAGAAAGGTGGGTTTCATCAAGTTTAGTGGTTGCTCTCAATTTTAGTTTTATCTTCTAAAATGTAGGTGTAATTTCTTGTCTTGCATTTTCATTATTTACCTGAGAGAGGTCTTGGCTAGGGGAGTCGATTTCAGCTGGACTGATTTAATTTTAACCTGGCAGCTCTGGAGGTATGAAAGGCTTGTTCACCGGTGTTGGTCCACGTGTAGCACGAGCTGGCCCATCAGTTGGAATCGTCATTTCCTTCTACGAGGTTGTGAAGTATGCTCTTCATCAAAGGCACATATCATGACCAAGATTTGTGCAAAAGGTAGAAAGATGTCTACAATTTTGTTAAAACACGGCGTAGCTTGGTCTCCCAAGTTTGCACTGGTCAGTTACTCGGAGCTTTGGAGGACAGGGCTAGGTGTAACTTAGAAGCTCAAAGTGCTCAACGGTCGACAAGCCTTTCATGGATCAGCCCAGTGTGGCCTGATGCTCTCTTTTGAAGATTTAAGTTTTTGCCATGGAGTGAGCTCCAGTTTTGTCAGTGGACCATTCGTAATCTAAGCTTTCATTTTGCACCAGAAGCTTGGAAGTGCTTCGATTAACTTACAGGAGGACCTGTAGACTGTAGTGGAAGATGTAGCACTGACACTGATCAGTTAATAATAATACCTTGCACATGGTATCCCCGAACCACGGAAGAAGCAATTTTGTTGTGTTATTTCTGGGATGTTGTAGATGGTTGTTTACAAAACCGTGTTGCGCGGTAATCTTCTTATTTTTGAAACCACGATAAACCTCATGGTAATCGTATAGTTTTCATGATAATCACATGGTTACCGTAATAATTGTCTTACCGTGAAGTGACGGTAACTTCATCCAAAACGGTGGTTTGGTGAACTTATCCAAAACGGTGGTTTGGTGAACTTTAGTATTGGCTGTTGAGCTCATTTCTAATTCATTTCATTTTTTTGCTCACTAGAAAGTAATATTTAGACGTATCCACCTCTGTCAGAAATTCCAAAAATTAAGCTAGGCTTGTTACCAATGAGCTATTCGAGCGCACATAAAAGCTTTTTTTGGTTTTGTGGTTTTGTGTGTTAAATGGTGCTTATTTTTTTTTGCAAAAACTGAAACTTAAAGCTAGAGCAGAAATTGATGAAAGTGTCACTTATGATTGTGCACTGGTGATGTAGCCTAGAAGATTGTTTCGGAATTTTCTCACCCAATCTTGATTGAAATACACATTCACCTCCCAAGTGAGTAGCACTACAACTCTATCGGAAGATCACTCAGGCTGGATTCGGCACCGGAGGTTTTTAACCTTTACCCTCGAACTGTTTCTAACTTTTACATTTGAATTGTTGTTAAATGGTATGTTTTTAAAAAAAAATATAGAAAAAGTTCTTTAAAAAATTATATTAAACATTTTTAAGTTTGTTTTAGTCAATATTTAAGTAATTATATGCTAATAAATTGTTTCGGGGAGGTGAAGTTCTCTACCTCCACTCCGGACACAGCCTCGTTCACCTCTGTCACGCCTTTCCATTTTTTCTTAAAAAATATGTTCACGAATTTTATGGTTTATTCTAAACTATAAGAGCATTCTCAACTCAGATTTCTATCTTTATTTATTACCTTCTTTATTTAATGTATTTTGCTGATGTGGCACTATACTTATTGAAGAGAGAGAGGAAAAAACACAAAAGTTCATTTCTAAGTTAGACATCGAGTCGTCACACGTTCCAAAGCTCACAAAACCTGTGCTGAGGAGGGCAGCGTGGTTTCTTGCTGATCCTGTGTGGCGTCCGTAGTCGGCCTCCTCCCGTGTGGCCTACTAAGTTCATTGTTTTTTTTTCTGTGTGGCCAGTTTTTATCTCTTTTTTGCAAAGTTCTTGCAGATCCAATCTCGCGATGCTGTGCCGTGCAAGCTATTGTATCATGCAAAAGAATGTGTTGTTATGTCTATGTCGTACAAGCTACGTGCAAAAGAATGTGTTGTTGTGTCTATGTCGTGAATAGCTGATGTGTGGATGTGTTGTTGGGTCACACAAGTGTATGCCACAAGTGATCAGCTTTCTTTGTGATCTATATTTAATTTGTTAAGCTATAGAAACCATATTTAATGACCATGCATCGAGGAGAATGATTTCTAGTTGTGAGAACTATGAATAGTTTCTGGGTTGGTGTAGACCCTCGTTTTTGCAACAGGAATTAATCAAGTTCATAGTACCATAGTTTTTCATCGAAGAATCATTTCATCATTGTCATGGCAATGTGGCGCTCATGTCTCCACATGCCGCATATCAACCACCTTCCCTAAGGTAGTTGCCCAAGCATATAGGCTTTGATAAATATGAATATGCAAGAATCTAATTTAACATGGCTAAGCAATACGAAGATTTTCTTCGGACACATCATGTCGTAGGTTACAAAGAATATGTATAGGCAATCAACGTCAAGGCATGGCATATAACAAGTAAGAAAGTTCATATGTGTATAACATGCACTTTTGATTTTAAACAAACATAACTTCGCAAGCGGGTTCAATATGTTCAAGGGTAGTGATGACTTGCCTTGCTCGCACCCTTGTTGACCGGGGTCTTGGTGCAATCAACCGCTCCTTTGGACTCTATTCATACGTGCGAGAAATCCAATTGAATTCGATTAGAATTCAAATAAAAATCACCAGAAGCCAAATAAATCGCAAAAGCAGCTCCTAAAACTAGTCTACGATTTTAGATGAATTTAGGTTCGAGTTTCGACGAAATCCGAGTTAAAACGGGAGAGGTATAATAGTTTGAAGTTTTGCGATTTTCGATTTAGCTTATTCTAGTGTGCTATCATTTCGAGTTAGTTTATTTCAATTTAGAAAATAAATAGTGATCGATAATTTTGAAAATATTACTCCGAAAACAAAAAAGTGAAATCCAAGTTTTATCAAATTTTATCGGACCGATAAGTCCGGGGTTTGAATTTATCGGATTTCAAAATAATCAACCCTAGATCTTGACACTATTTTAAATAATTTGAAGTTTAAATTTTAGAAACAAATTCATATGAAAAATTAAGATTTAATAAAATTTATAAGGTGATAATTAATTTATGCGATAATGAAATATTCTCACAATTATATTTAGTAATTAGTCTTTATTTATCTTCAAAATAAAAATTCGATTCCGAGAAAAGAATATATTTTACTCCAAAATTTTCAAGTATTTCTCCCAAAATGTATTTTCTTTTTTTCTGCCCTTTTTTTTTTTTCTTTTCTTTTTCTTTCTTCTTTCTTCTTTTTTTCTTCCTCCCTCTGTTTCCTCCTCCTCCTCCCGTTCTCTCTGTTCTCCTCTCTCCTCTACCCAGGCGCTCTCTCTCTTTCTACTCTCTTCTCTCCTCCCTCTCTCCCTCTCGGCCGTGCCATGCCGAGGCGGTTCGGATGACATGGCGGCATAGGAGGAAGGGGAGGGCTTACTGGCGAGTGGCGCGACACACGGCGGCGCGGCGACCCGGTGGCGTGGCGGCGAACGGGACGGCGTGGTGGGGAGCGAAAAGGGAAAGAAGGGAAGGGTGGGGAAGAGATGTGGTGGGGGAGAAGGAGCTCGGGCTCTCCTTTTATAGTGCTCGGCGCGGCGGGAAAGGGTCGGGCGGCGCGCGCGTGCCGGTGTGCGCGCGCGTGCGGAGAGGGCCGGCGGCACGAGCGACGCGCGACGTGGCGCGGCGCAAGCTCGGGCGGGCGCGACGCTACGGGGCGGCGATGCGCGTGGACGGCGCGCAGCGGCGAGGGCAGCGGCATGGCGCGCGGGACACACGAAGAGGGGCGGCGGCGCGCATGCGCGCGGCGGTGCGGCACGGGGACGGCGTGCAGGCGCGGGTGTGCGGGCACGACGCGCGTTGCACACGGCGAGGTTCGGGGCCCCGGGCGTTGGGTCGAACACGTGGCGTCCAATAGTGTCTTTTCTATCTTTTTGAATTTTCTTTTTGTTTTTTTTTCTTTTTGCATTTCACCCAAGAATTAAAAATATAACTTTGGTCCCAAATAAATTTAATTTTAAATTTTTAATCTATTCTTAACTTTGTTATTTTTATTTTATTTTTTTCTTCATTTATAATTAAATAATTGTGTTACATTTTTCCAAAAATAAATTTTGATCCCAAAATAAACTTTTATCAACCTTAGCTTTTTCAATTGCATATTTATAATTTTTATTTTTATATTTTTTTACAGTTTCTTTTTTTAGGGTTTCTGAAACCTTCTCGACATTTCCGCCCCTAAAATATAATCTTTTATTTATAACACACAACAAAACTCGCGAATAAGAGGCAAATAGTACGACAAGACGCAACAATTGTAAGTTCCAAATTTTAGATTCTGATTTTTAAGTGGTGTTACAAATCTACCCCCTTAAAATAAATCTCGTCCCCGAGATTTGGGTTAGGTTGTGATTGGAAGTCTGTTGGTTTATATAGGACTAATCTATTTAGGACTTCATCCCAACAAATGATGGATATGGTATTTGTTTAGGATGAGGCAGAAATCTATCACGGAGTTCGTAAGGTGATCCCTATTGTGTCTTTGCGATTCTTTGTTTCAGATAACTATGTTATCCATTTTTTAAACCTTCTAGGTACTCTAGACTTAGGGCTTCCATTAATTTAATATCTCCGCAAGGAATCTTTTGATGTGTGCCCTTGCTTCGTTTCTAAAGGAAAGGGGAGAGAGAGGTGGCTTATCTCTCACACTTGTCCCGGCTAGCAGATTGGAGAGTGAGTGGAGGCGAAGAAGCTCGAGTGAAAGAGGGATGGAGCGAGGGTCACATGACGAAGGCGAAGTAGGGCGATAGGTTCCTGGCAGAGGCGGACTTCGTCGGCGGTTAGGGCTTGCAGTCACAAGGTCCAGGATGGAAGGAGATGTTTCCTCATCGGTTCAGGCAATGGGTGGAGTCGTCGCCGGAGACGATGCTCGGAGGGTAGTGGTGTCGAGGTTCTTCGGTCGCGGAGATTGCATTCTGGCGCAAGGGGTTGCTGCTTGGCGATGGGTGTGGGCAAAAGTGCGGTATGTCGGAACGGCTTTTAGCACTTTACTGGCTTGGGTGCTATACCCACTGGTTTTTGTTTGGAGGCTGTGGCGGGATGCGACAGAGGATGGTCAGCATGATTTCATTTGTGAGGCGGTTTGTCTTCTCGTCGTGTTGGCACCTATTGTCTTTCTCTCTTTTCTGGGATTACTAATAGATTAGGTAGTTAATGGATGGTCCCTAGAGTTTGTCCCCTTATGTATGGATCTGGCAGCCATTGCCTGAATCTCTCTTTTTATTTTTATATTAGGAGCACACTGGATTTTTGTTTAAACTGGTGCTCGGGTGGTTTAGGTTGTTGTTGGGTTCTGCTCGTCAGAAGAGTGGTTGAATGGCATTGGTTGCTAGGATTGCTACTTGCATCCCAACTAGTATCCCCTATAAAGCATATGAAACTAATTATGTTTTGAGGAAATTCAGATCTTATATGTGTGGACAGCGTTTCCTGGTTGAATGTTTTTTTTGCTAGGAGGATTTGTGAAATTGAAGATAAACTAGTTTGGTAGTCTCAGATCTATCTACACCTTGTTCTGCTGAGAACAGGGCGTAATGTCCAATTGACTAACGGGTGGTGGCGGTGCCCGTCTAAAGAACGATCCTTCAACATACAAGATTTAGTATGTCTAATGTTAAGCTTTTATTAAGTTGTATAATAGACTTGTTACTCCAAAATTTTAGAGACCTTTATTTCATAGATGGATAGTGACCCTATATGGTATGATTGTGATCCAGGGACTTGGTGGGTGACGAGAGGCCATCAGAAGAAGGTTTGGTTTTACCTAGCTACGACATGGTGCATAATTTACGGACCCACGGTCATGTCACTCTACCCCCCTTAAATAAACTTTAAGCTTTGCTTTAGGCATTATCAGCAAATCCTTAGGAAATACGTCTGGGCAATCCTGAGCTTACTGGCATACCGCTCATGGGTAGTAGGGTAAATATTCCCGCGGCTCGCTCACACAACATCGAGTCCCGGTCCATGGTTATGCTCGTCGGTGAAGTCCATGGGATGGACAGGGTGACTTCTCCTTCGGCCAAGTCCATAACTCCCTTGTTCTTAGTCAACTTATCCATCCCGAGAATGACATCGAGGGTTTGTGGCGGTAGTACCATGATGTTTGAAAGAAACACTATGTATCTAATTCGAATGGGCATATTGATGCAGGCATGGGGTATGGTTATATCTCTCCCGGGTGAATGCGCTAACATGGGTCTATTAGGTTCCACCCGGTGTAAGTTGGGTTGTTTGCTTATTTTTGCTGATATGGACGAATACAGTGTTTCGGAATCGAATAAGACTTTAACTAGGTGGAGTTGATAGCAACCATACCCATCAGTACGCTCTGATCTTCATGTGCCTCCTTGGCGTGCACATGATTCACTTGTCCATGGCAGAATGTGGTAGTAGATTCATTGGTTTGCGGTGTCCTGAACAAAACGCGTCCAGCAGCAGGGGTAGTAGTTCCACGTACAGTCGTTGCATTGGCACCGGTACAAAGAGGGGTGCTGCGCGGCTTGCAACAGTGGTTGGCAAAGTGCCCAAACTCTCCACAGTTGAAGCAGTTCACATTCTTCCTTCCAGGAGCGGCTAGAGTCGGTGTCGGAGTGCGGAATTGGGTTGCAGTTGGCCTGCTGACATTGCTAGGTGCAGCAGGACGACTAGTTGCCATGACGGTTGGCTTCCATCCAGATGGGGTGGCTTCCTTGGGACGCTGAGACGCTCCCTGAAGTGGGCGGGTCATAGCGAGTTTCCTCTTGCGATTGTTTTCCACTATCTTCTGGTTGTTCTCCAGCCTTACGACCTTGTTAATCAAACTCTGAAAGTTTGCATGGTCCTGTCCGATCATATGCCCTCGCAGCTCATCATTCAATCCCTCGATGAACTTGTCTATCTTCTCCTCTTCATCCACTAAGTCGCTGGTTGCATAGCGGGCAAGCTGGGTGAACCGGTTCAGGTACTCTTGCACAGTGGTGTTTCCTTGACGCAATTTCCTGAACTCATTCTTCTTCATGCGCATTACCGTCGCAGGTACGAAGTTCTCGCGAAAGGCGGCGGTGAATTCCTCCCATGTTGGTTCCGCATCATCCTTTGCTCGTGTCTCCTTATAGGTATCCCACCAGTCACTAGCGTGTCCTTCCAGTTGGTTTGCGGCAAATATCACTTTGTTAGCTTCGCGCACACGCACAAGAGTCAACTTTTTCTCTATGATGCGCAACCAATCTTCTGCATCCATAGGTTCTTCTGTCGTAGCGAAGGTGGGTGGCTTGGCTCTCATAAACTCGCCAAGGCTTGAGCTTCCACGCTCCCTTGATTGTTGGCGATGGCCTGCAACAACTGGGTTTGTGCAGCCATGACCTCGGTCGAAGTGGTAGGGTTGGGCTCTGGTGGGTTCTCATTGTCGGCTGATGCTCGACGTAGGTGAACCATCTGTTGCCGGAGAAGACAAGAGAGGGAAAGAAGAGGTTAACTAAAGATGAGACCTTAATCTGCTTATTACTGATCTGATGTGAGTATACTTTTATTGCTCCAGTTGATTAAACAAACAACCTAGTATGGTCACATCCCCAATACAGATGTAAACCATACATATGCACATAGCAAACAACACACGACCTAGGAACTATCGATGCTACTCTTCCGGGAGGAGATTTAGGTTTTAGTTGAGCTCTGAAAAACTTCACTTGATTCTCAGGAAGAGTTGACTTGGGGCTGCTTGTCTTGATCAGCTTGCTTGAAGCTTAGACTTGACTTGGCTTCCAGATGGTGCTCTAGGCTTAGCAACTAGAGAGTTGGGGGAAAGGAGAGAAATCTTGCAAATCATTTTGCAAAGACTCCAGAGTCAGGGGGGAGTGAGAGCAAAACAAATTTTGTAAAGATACAAGGAGACAAGAGTATAGGGAAAAACACATTTTGTTTGTAAACATAAGGTTTTTATTTTCAAAATACTCCTAGATGGGGATTTCTCCCTTTAGCCAGCTATAAAGGGGTAGGGCGCCATTGGTCTTATCCTATAGTCGCACGCTCTGATACCAGTTCTATAGACCCTCGTTTTTGCAACAGGAATCAATCGTGTTCATAGTACCATTTCCCTGGATCGAGTAGTTTGGTACTCACGAATACATTGCTGAATCATCCAGTGCATGATACATTCATCGACACACACAAATATTACAACATAGGGCCCGGAGGCAAAGTCTAGAACATAGGACCAAACGGTCCGGAATACAATCAAAAGGAGAAATTGCAGAAAGAAGGTAGCGGCACGCCATTGCACAGGCAACGACTGGAGCTAAAACCTACTGGACGCCATCGTCCTCCACACCCTCCTGGTAGTAAGCGTACGGGTCTTCAGGGTCTTCATCTCCCACATCTGAATATTCGTGTGTATAGCAAGGGTGAGTATCAACCGTACTCAGCAAGTCACCACAACAAGGATGCATATGATAGGGGATAACCAAAGAATGGCTGTGGTTCTTTTGCATAAAGCCAGTTTTGCAATTCTTTTCACAAACCTAAATCCTAAGCCTGATCAAGTTTTATTTCCATAGTTCATTAAATCGGCGATGGTTCTGTCCACCATCCATTGTGATTCCAAGGATAGCTTCCCACCACTGGATCATCATGATTTTCTGGGGAGTCTACCCCTTCTCGCCTTTCGAAAAGTTGATCCACCAGCACATAAAAATCATCATGCAAACCCATCCCATCATTTTAAAATTTAGAGTCTAGCCAAGCGAAAGTCTTGTCACGATGCTCCATATCCGCGAGCACGGCTATTCGAATAGATTGATTCATTCACACTGCAGTGGAAGTACACTTTACCCGTACTCCGTGACTGCCCAACAAATGAGCCTACGTCCCAACACATGAGACGGTCACGGCAAAGCCTTTCGATAACCTCACTTTGGCAGTACCCGCTCCATGAACTTAAATCCTCTTGCACTCTAGCCATCCTTTCCTAGCAGTGTGAGGAGTTCTAGTGCTCTCGGGATAAGGGAAAACTTCATTCTTTAAGTTGTAATTAATTTCGATTTTCAATCCTCAATTCTCAACCTCATCTCATACATAAGAACCACTATACAGGGGTACCGCCTTCGCTCGACTATCTACTCCGCTAGGTCTATACCCCATTCAAGAAGTACGGTTGTACTGTCTCGTTTCCCGGCTATCTCATGGCTCGGTCCTTAATTGATCAGGTCGATACTTGCGTTTTCCGGAATTCACCCAAATCATCCAGCCGCCCCAGTCTAAAACATTTGTTTGTTTTAGTTTTTTCGAAGAATTATTTCATCATTGTCATGGCAATGTGGCGCTCATGTCTCCACATGTCGCATATCAACCACCTTTCCCAAGATAGTTGCCCAAGCATATAGCCTTTGATAAATATAAATATGCAAGAATCTAATTTAGCATGACTATGCAATACCGAAGATTTTCATCGGACACATCATGTCGTAGGTTACAAAGAATATATACAGGTAATCAACGTCAAGGCATGACATATAACAAGTAAGGGAGTTCATATGTGTATAGCATGCACTTTTGATTTTAAACAAACATAAGTTCGCAAGCGGGTTCAATATGTTCAAGGGTAGTGATGACTTGCCTTGCTCGCACCCTTGTTGACCGGGGTCTTTCGCGCAATCAACCGCTCCTTCGGACTCTATTCATACGTACGAGAAATCCAATTGAATTCGATTAGAATTTAAATAAAAATCACCAAAAGCCAAATAAATCGCAAAAGCGGCTCCTAAAACTAGTCTACGATTAGATGAATTTAGGTTCGAGTTTCGACGAAATCCGAGTTAAAATGGGCGAGTTATAATAGTTTGAAGTTTTATGATTTCCGATTTAGCTTTTTCTAGTGTGGTATCATTTCGAGTTAGTTTATTTCAATTTAGAAAATAAATAGTGATCGATAATTTTGAAAATATTACTCCAGAAAGGAAAAGTGAAATCCAAGTTTTATCAAATTTTATCGGACTGGTAAGTCCGGGGTTTGAATTTATCGGATTCCAAAATAATCAACCCTAGAGCTTGACACTATTTTAAATAATTTGAAGTTTGAATTTTAGAAACAAATTCATATGAAAAAATAATATTTAATAAAATTTATAAGGTGATAATTAATTTATGCGATAATGGAATATTCTCGCAATTATACTTAGTAATTAGTCTTTATTTATCTTCAAAATAAAAATTTGATTCCGAGAAAAGAATATATTTTACTCCATAATTTTCCAAGTATTTTTCCCAAAAATTATTTTCTTATTTTTTCTGCCCTTTTTTTTTTTCTTTTTCTTTCTTCTTTCTTCTTTTTTTCTTCCTCCCTTTGTTTCCTCCTCCTCCTCCCTTCCGTTTCGCTTTCTCCTCTTCTCTACCCGACGCTCTCTCTCCTTCTACTCTCTTCTCTCCTCCCTCTCTCCCTCTCGGCGGGCCGGGCCGAGGCTGTTCCGGCGACGTAGCGGCATAGGAGGAAGAGGGCCTCACGGCGGCGGCGCGGCACACGGCGGCGCGACCGGTGGCGTGGCGACGAACGGGACCGGCGCGGCGGGGAGCGAAAAGGGGAAGAAGGAAAGGGTGGGGAAGAGATGTGGTGGGGGAGAAGGAGCTCGGGCTCTCCTTTTATAGCGCTCGACACGACGAGGGAAAGGGGTCCGGGCGGCGCACGCGTGTCGGTGTGCGGCGCGCGGAGAGGCGGGCGGCGCGTGCGTGCGCGGCGTGGCGCAACGCAAGCTCGGGAGGGCCGGGCGCGGCGCTACGGGGACGGTGGTGCGCGTGGGGCGGCGCGTGGCGCGAGGCAGCGGCATGGCGGCGTGGGACATGCGAAGAGGGCGGGTGGCGCGGCACACGCGCGAGGAGGGGCCGTGCGGCGCGGGTGGCGCGCGCATGCGCACGGCGGCGCGGCGCTTGTCGGCGGCGGCGCCGCGACATGGAGACGGCGTGCGCGCGGGGTGTGCGGGCGCGACACGTGTCACGCGCGCGGGGTCGAGGCCCCGCACTGGATCGAACACCGGCGCCGGTGAAAAGTGTCTTTTCTATTTTTCCAAACTTTCTTATTTTTCTTTTTGCATTTCTCCCAAGAATTAAAAATATAACTTTTGTCCCAAATAAATTTAATTTTAAATTTTTAATCTTTTCTTAACTTTGTTATTATTATTATTATAATATTTTTCTTTCTTCATTTATAATTAAATAATTGTCTTACATTTTCCAAAAATAAATTTTGATCCCAAAATAAACTTTTATCAACCTTAGCTTTTCAATTGCATATTTATAATTTTTATTTCTATATTTTTTTGCAATTTCTTTTTCTTTTAGGGTTTCCGAAACCTTCTCGACATTTCCACCCCTCAAATAAATAATCTTTTATTTATAACACAACAAAACTCGCGAATAAGAGGCAAATAGTATGACAAATAGTATGACAAGATGTAGCAATCCAAAAAGTATTTTAGATTCGATTTTTAAGTCTCCGATTTTTAGGATGTTACAGTTGAGAGTGCCCTAACACGATTGATTAGCTGCACGTAAAATAACACGATTGATTGACTACACATAAACAAGAAATGTGATTAACATATATTAAGTATTAATTATTAAAAACTTAAAAAATATATTTATTTGTTTCTTTAAAACAACTTTAATATAAAAATTGTTCGCACGAAATGTATGTTTTGTAACCAGATAGACTATCCATTCTCATACTTCCTCTAGTCTCTGCCTCTCCTTAATATTGCGTCATCGTCTTCGCCCAGAGAAGTTATTCAATTTTTTTCAAGATGATAGTGATGAGTATCTTAGTACATTTTAGCATTAAAAAGTTGTCATGTGGTGATGATCCAGGAAGAGAGAAATTTTCTATTATTGTTTGTTTTTTAAGATAAGTCGCACATAGAAAAACATGTGTTGTTCTCTATTATAGCACTTCGCAATGTAGACACACACTAGTTTAAATATAAAATGTTTAGCAGTAGGAGTATAGATAAGGAAGGAAAGTGATACATGTACAAACAAATTCTTACAAGCTGTTTTTTAAAAAACTGATATGTCACGCTATGAATGTATTTTGACTATAATTGTATTTCGACTTTTGATTTTTCATAACTATTTATTGATTAATCATACTCCTTGGAGTTGCATTCCAACGATTTAGGTGAATTGAATGCTCACAAGTGAACAGACAGATCATTAGCGAGTACTTAATTAAGTATTAATTATTATTAACTTTTATAAATTTAAAATAAATTTATTTGATATCTCAAAAACATTGTAAATAAAAAGTCTTTTACAAAACACAATTAAAAAACACAACCATAATAAACGAGGAAGTATCCTTATGTCCACCCACACCACCCACGATGATAATAACACAGCCTACATTAAAAACTTTGTAAATATTTTTAATAAAATACTTTACTACTCCGTTATTTAATCGTCTTGACCGTCCGTTATTTGATCAACCAGTCAACGCTGTCGGAAGCTTAACACCCTGTTTGTTTGTTTGTTTTAGAGAGTAAAATTTTAGTCTACATTCACATTGAATGTAATGTAAAAGTATTTATAAAATTTATTCATAATCGACGGCTAATTCGTGAGACAAATCTAACAACTTTAGTTACGTCAACATCATGATTTAACGACGTGATATTATATCTAATTAATTATGAATTAATTAGCTTTAATAAATTTGTCTCACGAAATAATCAACGATTTTATAATTATTTTTATAATTAATTTATGTTCACGACACGAACAGTTACTCCATCCAAACACGCCCGTGCTCGAGAGCAGAACTCAACAGTCGGTCGGTCAAACCTTTCACCTTTTCACGCCAAAAAAATCGAAACAGTACAGATTGAATAAAAAAATAAAAGGAGGAAAGAAAAAAAAAACTCGTCGTCTCCAACCTTGGCCTCCTCCTTCCATTTCCGTTACTCCTACCCATCCCCCACTCCTCTCCCTTCTCAGATCTCGCAGCCTCGCCTCGCCTCGCCTCCAAACCCTAGCTCTCCTTCCTCCGATCCGGCAGCGGTGGCTCCCGCGGCGGCGATGCGGGGCTCCATCGCGACCTACCGGGAGAGCCTCTCCCGGCTCGCCGGCGAGGTCGACGACGCCGCGGCGGACGAGGCGGAGGCCGCCGCGTCGTCGCCCGCGACGACGACGGCGACCCGGCGCGGGGCGCGGATTACTCCCACACGCCGCCCTCGTCCGGGCGGCGGAGACGCTACTCCGCCGCCCATCCCGACCCCGCCGAGCCCGACGAGGTGCCGTCCGAAATGCTTCCAACAAGGGGATGTCGTGTGTCGAATTTGTTGGCGTGAATCGAATCTTTACCTCAATAGCTCGGATACTTAGGCTTTACTACTCGATATATGAATTTCTCAGCTCACATTGAAGGATAGTAGTAGACTAGAGGGGCAATCCGTATTGCCCAACTAACTCTTCTTGTTGGGAAAGAAAATTATTTGAGCAGTCTTTATGTCGCTTGGATGCGAGGGCAGCTGATGATGTTCAAATATAGGGAGTCGTGTGCCCGCTAATGCTTTTGTTGTTGATTGTTCGAATTTTTGCACATGAGTGATTTTAGGGGTGATGGTGTTGGTGATGATAATAGATTTCAGCTGAACCCTTCTAACTTTGCACAATACCAAAAGTTAGGTTGTTAGACTGTGGACACTACTTTGCGTTGGAAATGCTGTGAGCAATGGAGAGCCAAATAGTCGGGCTGGTGACCAGTTGCAAGTTGTGAGAAGTGAGCCCCTTGTTAGGCAAGGTGTGATCCAAATCTGGTCAGTCTATTAGTAATATGTTAGTACCTTATAGGGCATCTGACAACCTCACCCAAATACATAATCCATGATGCAGGTTGAGTATATTAGATATCGTAGGAGTCTTGGTTGATGTTATTAACAGTATTGAATCTCCAGGAATAAAAAGTGATGATATTTGTTTTGACCTTTTGTATGTTTGAGCGAGGTTCTTTTATTTGCATGGTTTAATATTTCCAAACAAACTTCCTAGAGAGGAGTAACAATTCTTATTTACAATGATGCAACTGTATTTTTCATTATAGGTTTCTAAACTAAAGGAAGATATTCAAAAGCTTCAAGTTTCAGAAGCTGAAATAAAGGCATTATCCTTCAATTATGTTGCGATGTTGAAAGAAAAGGAGGTATTTATGCTTGAAAGATCTTTTTTTCCCTTTTCTGTATATGATTGGTAGGCCATATTTTACTAGAAAGTGGAAATATTATTATTATTTCTGCAACGGTGAATTTCTAAAGATCTAGGGTTACGTTCTAACAGGAACAACTGGGAAAACTTCGTGAAGAAAATGGCTCATTAAAAAGAAGTCTGGAGAGTTTGAAAGCAGTTTCAGCCAATTCTAATGTAATTTGGTGTTCCACTTATATGAAGTTCTTATTGATCACAATGTACAGAACGGTACATCAGTAACTTTACTTTTTTGTAGGGTGCTTTGGAAAGATCACCTCGTGGAGTGCAAAGAAACACAGTTCAAGATAATCCATTGAATGTCTCAAAGCAAAATGGATATGGTGGTGGTGCTTCACAGGGTATCCAGCCAAATGGCTTGCACTCAATGACAGGGCATCGGAAGGTGGTTATAAGCAGTTTCATGGCATACTGTCTAATTATTACTTCGTGGCGCACTCTTTGGATGATATTGACATTATATTTTGTTGTCCTATCATGAACAGTAAAGAATCAACACTTCATTTCAAATAACAATAACCCTTTATTGAATGCAAATCATCTCAGGCAGATATCTTGGAAGGGGACCGATCTTTCTTTGCTGCTAAACAGGCTAGCCTTGAAAATGAGATCAAGCAACTGAAAAAGCAACTCAGTGATAATTCTGAGAAAGAAACTGAAACAAAAAGGAGGTTAGAGGGTATGTCGGAGAGTAGTCTAAAATATTCCATCTTTGAAAAGCTTGGAAACCATTGCCATATATTCATCTTGTCTTGTATTTTCTACTTTTCAGATGAACACAAGCGGAATGAATTGCTTCAGCAAAAGCTAAATGAACTAAATGTCAGCAAAGAGATGGTATGTTGGTTTTCATTTCATATCAATATAAGAGAACTAGATTATTCTTGAGCTTCAGTGTGCATATCATAATTTTACGAACTATTTATTTATCTTTATATTTTTATATTATTATTACTCCCATGCTGCACCATATATTTTAATTTATGCATGATGTCATTGTTCCACTAATTTCTTCTGGCTGCCTGAAGGAAAGTTGAACATCTTTTTCCAATGATCTCATAGATTTCAACTAACATGGAAGAGCTACACAATGAGTTGAGTGAGAAGGAGGCAAAGTTGAGACGCTTGCAAGAGGATTTGAGTAGAAGGGATAAAGAGCAT
The DNA here is from genome assembly GCA_019925245.2 of Oryza australiensis. Classification (NCBI taxonomy): domain Eukaryota; kingdom Viridiplantae; phylum Streptophyta; class Magnoliopsida; order Poales; family Poaceae; genus Oryza; species Oryza australiensis. The sequence continues at coordinate 6,153,190 of JAIFGZ020000436.1, forward strand.
GTATCAGATACTTCCCTTCAGAGCCTAAGAAGTATGGTGATGGCTTTACAGAAGGAGAACTCAGATCTAAAGGTCTCAATTAATGGATTGACCAATTCTAATACTTTGTAAATGATCTTTGAAAAAAATACTATGTAGCAAGAATAGCTGGAAGCATCATACTGTAAACAAAATTGATTTCTGAAAAATTTTACTTCTGTAGATAGAGAAGAGCAGGCTCGAGGCAGATCTTGTGAGGAAGAAAAGTACCTCACAAACAAATGAAGTTGGTACATCAGATGTTAACGGGATTTCTGATGTGGAAAAGGTACGTGACTGTATGAAATGTAGTAGCTGAAGTCATGGAAGACGCATGGGCAGATTGTTGGGCTTTCTTTTGTTCAGCTGAACCATTATTTGTTGTTTTACCTTTATTAATTCCATAATCAGAACTTTGATGTGATATAACCTTAATATGTCTAAATTTTACTTTGATGAAGTGAAATCTTCTAAGAAACTAGCTTGTAATATGTTGCTAAGCATGTTGTCAGCTGAATGTCTTGTAGCGTGTAGTAATGACAAGAAAATGAAAATACTGATATGCTTGTAGTTCAACTGTTAAGGTTAAGGAAGAAATGGCTTCGTTGAAGAAAGCATTACATGATGCTTCCTATGAACGAGACAAAGCAGTTCAAGATTTGGCTCGGTTGAAACAGCATTTGCTAGATAAGGTAAGCATTTAATCTTATTTCTTTAATCACACACTCAATTTTGTAACCACCTAATAAGATAGTGTGATTGCTTGCTTTATCTGTATGCTCTGATTCTAACTTGCGTGCAACAGCTAGCACATATTTAACCTGCTGTGCTGTTTAAAAATATTGGTGCTAACATGCTTATTGACACACTACTTTTCTTAGGACCTTGAGGATCAAGAAAAGATGGATGAAGATAGCAAACTCATTGAAGAACTGCGGGCAATCTGTGACCAGCAAAGGGCTCATATAGTGCAGCTAGAAAGGGCTTTGAAGTTTGAGATGGCGAAGCAGGAGGAGAGCAAGAAGATCATTAGTGAAGAACACCAGAGGTCAAATGAACAAATAACAGATTTGAAATACAAGCTTGCAAACTGTATGAATGCTCTTGAATCAAAAAACCTGGAATTGCTAAATCTGCAGACTGCCCTTGGACAGTACTATGCTGAGAGTGAAGCCAAGGTGATTTCAATCTTTTAACTTGTCATTCTTCAAAATTTAATGTTTTTATTGCGAATTTTCTGCTTGATTTTGGTTTTGACATATATTTGTATGTTATTATGTAGGAACGGCTTGGAGGTGATTTAGCTATGGCCAGGGAAGAATTGGCTAAATTGTTGGAGTCATTGAAGGTAAAGTCAAGTTCATCTAAAATTATAATATATACATGCTTGAGCAAGTGTTTGTTGACTTTGCTGAATGTGATTATCGTTTCTGAATATCACTTGACCTACTTCTGTTAGATTATTGAGTTAATGTATATGTTGCCTTTGTACAAGAGAACATGCATTGAGTGCACATACTTTGTCTTGGAATATGTGTCATACTGCAAAGCTATTGTTTTAAAATGGCATTGCTAAAGCTATTATTTTTATTCAGGTGGCAAATCAAGCAATTGAAATTTCAAGAAGAGAAAAGGAAGAGGTAGCTGCCAAGCTTTCACAAGTGGAGGGGATGTTGGCAGATGGGAAGCGGTCCATGCAGAAGCTTGAGGATGACAATTCCAGATTACGACGAGCACTGGAACAAAGCATGACAACACTCAATAGGATGTCACTCGATTCAGATAACTCTGTTGACAGGTGTGGAGTATTCTTTGATTATTCTGCTTATTTAATGATTTTTAATGAGTGAGTGAGTGAGTGCGCGCGCACAGCTGGATTTTGTAGTTATGCACTCACAACAGAGTGAATGATGAAGATTGGTGGAAAACAATGTAGTGGTAAACATGAGGCATTCTATTTTTAAATCTTTAAAGCATGTACCCATGAACAAACTTTAAGTAGGCCAAATTTTGTGCAGATCAAGAAAGTGGATAATCAGTGAAAGACAGATAGCTTTCTATTGTTATCACACCCTCTCATTTTTGTTTCTATAAAAGAATTGGTGATTGATACAGCCAGCTAACTATTTAATGTGCAAAGTTGAAGCCTTTTTAATTTTAATTTTAATTTTTTTAACCATGTTTTCTGCCGAAGTTCCCATGTTTCCTTGTTATGCACATTGTATTTATGTGCTTGCCCTTTCTTGTGACCTACCTGTACTGGCCTTCTAACATATGTCAAATGAATAAACCAAAATTTTCTTGCAGGCGCATTGTGATCAAACTACTGGTCACTTACTTCCAGCGGAATCACAGCAAAGAGGTGCTTGGCTCCTTCAAATTCTTTATGGTCTCATGAACTTTTCAAACTAAAAAATTCTTATAAACTAACTATATGGCTTATGTCCAGGTTTTGGATCTTATGGTTCGCATGCTTGGTTTCTCTGAGGAAGACAAGCAAAGGATTGGTTTTGCACAAAGTAATGCTGGCAAGGGCGTTGTCCGGGGTGTTTTGGGTCTTCCAGGACGCTTAGTTGGAGGCATTGTTGGTGGAAATTCAGCAGGCAAACCTACTCAAGCATCTCAGGACAACCAGGTGTGATCTCTATGTGCATTACACTTTCTTCTTTCCATGACGATAATTTTTTAAGGCATGATATCTCTTGAAGTTCAGTAGCTATGTTAGAAAACTTTAAAAGTACATTATCTGTTAACCCCTGTTTTCTTCTTTTATCTCTTTTGTTTACTTTCTGCATAACTAATGTTGATATCCTCTTTATGAATTATCTGCAGTCATTTGCGGATCTATGGGTGGACTTCCTGCTCAAGGAGACAGAAGAAAGGGAAAAACGAGAAGCATCCGAAGCTGCAAGGCTGTCGCAGGAAGAGAACCAAACTGCCAGCACCAGCAACGCATCAAGCGCCCAACCATCAGGGCATATCTCAAACCAAGCACCTGGCCCTTCCACAAGCCATCACATGTTCGGTCGTCAAGACACCGAATTTGCAAGGGTTCCACTCACATCCTCAACATATACCTCCACACAGACTCCACTCTCAAGACCACCCCCAAGATGATTGTGATCAACTGTACAGGATCGGATGCCTTTTTCTTCAAAGCGTGCATCATGATGTAAGCTATTCGTTTCATTTGTTGACAATGTTATAATATAGCCAAATTCAAAGTTACCCCCCTTTTTTTGTGCCCCTTTATCTTCCCGGGATGTAAAGATGTCATATGTAAATGGACTCCTATTGATCTACAGAAAATGGAGATCACAAATTGCCAGAGTAAATGATTTTGCAATTGGAACGCTTTGTACCCGTGTTCTGATATAAAGACGAGGATTTTTGTGTTCTATAGCCAGAATCTGTTTGTACTTGTATGTGTGAGTAATCCAGTAAATACAAGGGAGCATTGCAAATGTGTTGTCTCTGAATTGAAACCTGGGCAAGGTTGGATTGCAATCAGGTTGCATCATCAGTTCATCATGGAGGGAGGGAACACAATGTTTGGCCGTTCCTTGGGGATGGCCATATGCTTCACTTGATTGCATCTTTTGTTGGAAGGATGTCATGTTTTTGCTGTGAGATTTTGGCCCCATTAATTTTCGATATAATGCCAGAGATTATGTGCAGCTTATTTATGCGACACTTCTAAAATTACCATCGCTCTAAAAACTACATTAGCATTTCTTAATTGTTTGTTCTAAGTTATTTGCTAGCTTTATAATATATAATATTTAATTTATCCTTATAAATAAAAACCGTCCGATCATTTATTTCAAATGCACCTTTACATAATTACATGGAGGATGAAGGGCTGGGGGGAGGATTTGCTCTATTTCACTATTTACACTATACGATTATCTTTTATATCATTTTGACATGGTCAATTGTCACTACTAGTAAAGTGGTGACCGGTGATTATTCATTATTCCCGGGCCTGTCACGCAGTCCAGGAGGCAGTGGAGTTTTGGAGCATGGCCAATGCTTAATTCTTGGGAAGGTTATGTAGATGAGCCCCACAGCTAGAGTAGTAGTTGGTGAAGAAATCTATAATTTATAGAACTAGCAAAATTACTATGAGTGTGGACCTATTATTATTAAAAAAAAGTTAGAATTGATCTTTTACTCTTCTAAGTTTACTCTTCCTATGAAGTGGAATCTGACATACGGATCCAAAATACTCTCTTTTGAAATCCGATGCTATGATTAATACCTGATATTGCTTTGGAATCCATGCAATAAAAGTGTGGCTCGGCCATCTCCTCTCTCTCCAGTAGAGCCTCCTCAAAAACCAACACTACGCGTGCTAATTTCCTCAAAAATCAACCCTGCCACAATAAATCGGTTTAACTTTTTCGTACAAAATATAACCGCAACAACATTTAATAAAAACAAACATAAAAAACTTTATCCTAACTAATCACTTAAAAGTATAATCACTTTTTGGTATGCTAATTGTTTTCTAAACGTTGTCTATTTTTTATACGGAGGATATATAGTTGTGACACTGTAACTCTAGCCGTACTAAAACGCGTGTTACATTTTAATTTTAATTGAAGTGATATCATATGTGATGTGATACTTATATATATAATAAAATAACTTGTCGATATCTAATAGAATCCTGTCACCAATTAATGAGAGTTCATTTCGTGGACTCTAGATTGATCCAACCACTTTTTTTATGACAGTTCTATCACATCTGTAGGCAACCGGTTGGCCGAATATTTTTGTTTTTTGATTTTTTTAAAGATTATTATAAATAGGTCTTTAACAGTTTTTATTGTAGAAATGAATCCCAAGCTCGACACCAATAATAATGACGTCGAGTAGTATAAGCTCGACGTATCACTATTGACGCCGAGTATTTTGGATTACGTCAACGTCGAGGCTGACCGGGTAATATTGGCGCCATCAAAAGTGGCGCCCAGCTCAGCACCACCGATCTTAGCGCCCAGCCCGACTTACAGGCGGATCCCGTCTTCCTCGTCTACCACATCGCGTTTGTCCCTCTCTCCACGAACGAGCTCGCGCCCCCTAGACGTTGTGCATCGCCGTCGGACGACCCTGTGGGGCCGGCCCCGGCATCCCCCGCCCCAGCGCCGTCGTGGGACCTCTCCCCCGCCCGCACCGCGCCGCGGCAGGTCGCCACCGCCCCGCAGTCACCACCGCCCGGCCCGCGCCTAGGCCGACGCCCGACCGCCGCGCCTAGGCCGGTGCCCCGGCCTTGTGCTCTGCATCCCACTGCTTGTCTTTCGGCTTGATCTCGATGTCGATTCACTGTTCAAAATCACATAGCGGTAGAGGGGTCTACAACAATTGCAATATTTACAAAAGAAATACATTGTGCAGGACTTATTACTACACTAAGAAATTATTAAAAAGACATCAATTTCTTACCACCCTATTAATGCGGCGCTACATAGGAGTAGGCTCAAACGTAAAATTGGCACACATCCAGTACATCTACATATACGTGTCCTTTTCATTGGACTGGGCTACCTTGCAAGGATCACCATACCAGCACATGGGCATTGGAACACCACTAGGAAAAAGCAATGGGTCGAATGCATTTTCGGTCTTCGGGCGATAACTACAACTCAATGAGGTAGCAAGCACATTAATCTGTGAACCTAGGGTTTCTCAATTGATGCACAACAAAAAACGGATAATATCACAAAAACCGCTTATGTTACCTTGAATTGCTAGCTTTTCCACGCCTTAGCATCCTACGGTTTCAAACAAGAACAACTATCAAATAGTACATAAAACCCTAGGTAAAGCTTCATTTTACGGTCAAAAATACAACTTATACATATCAAATTGATGCGAAAAAACTAGAAGGAAGAAGAGGATACCTTGCTCTAACAAATTCACGGATCAGATTCAAATTTCCACGGTCCAATATGCCGATTCCAAAGCAAGGCCGAAGATCCTTGACTAGTGCGCTTGGCCTATAACTAGTGCGCTTGGCGCCAAGATCCTTGACACCGAGCTCGGTGCCAGAATCATTAGCGCCGAGCAAGAAGTCATAATCATTGACGTCGAGCTTAGACGTCAGCATCAATTGACGTCGAGGTTTGCCATGTCAGCCTTGGCGTCGACGTGGCATAGTACTCGGCGTCAATAATAATGGCTTCGAGTAGTATAAGCTCGGCGCCAATAATAATAGCGCGCACCATCGCTATTGACGTCGAACTTGAGATCTATTTCTATAATAAAAACTAGCAGGATCAATTTATGATAATCTTTAAAAAAAGCCAAAAAGCAAACAAATTCGGACCGGTTGGATTCTAGCTGTCAGTTGGCTTGTCCTTCTGCATATGAGCACTGTGGCAAACGCAAACCCTCCTACAAACACGGATCTCCATACGCTCTTTTATCTCTATAAATATAGATTGAGTCTGTATATTTTAAAATTTTTAAATTATTAAAAATATCATAATTATCTTGTTAAATATATGTTATCTATATTAAAAAATAACTAGTCATGAATGCTAACATTCATACTAAGTTGAAAGCTCAAACTCGAGGGGATAGATTGCATAAAAAAACTAACCAATCAAATATAAAAAACATTAGGAGTTAACGTGAGAAAATAATATTGATAAATTTATCATGAAAAACTAATTGATAGTTTTATAAGCATATAGTTAGAAAAATAATGATAAAATATGTGTTTGGGAGATTATGTTAATGATATACAAGAACGAAGGTGGTATATAGCTACATCGATGTATGCATCTTCCCAGAAGTGTTTTATGTGCTGCTGCGTGTAAAGACTTATCTGAATTTTTTGGTTGGAAGCACCCAACTCCTGCTTATCTACTGAAATGTTCATTGGAAAATTTTGATTGCAATAGGAAAGAAATAGATGTGGTACTAATCATGAGATCGGAGGTCGATCGGCTTAAATTTGTAGTATCACCGAACAAGTTGGTTCGGCTTCCCAGCGTTTAGGAATATCTGTGGAGAGGAGATTGACTCCATTTGTACTCGTTGGCCCAATAAATTCAGTTAAAAGGCAACTAAAACACACTTCTTTTTAAAATATTACTTAGTTAGTTTATTAATTAAATTAGAGTAGTTAAATAAATTTCTACGGAACCCCTCTCTCTATATATATACTTCCTTTCTTCGTGTAGAAAAAAAATATCTTAGAACAGCGACATGGTCTTCAAAATATAACTTTGACTTTTTTATTATAAAAATATATTATATAATGATATGTGTGTATTATTATGAAAGTATTTTTAAAACTTTCACATTTCATAACTTAACCAAGTTATTTATAGTTTATATTCCTAATATTTAACTAAAATCTTATCTAAACGATATTTTTTTATATAAAAGAAATATATAGTTATTTGTTAAGGCTTTAATTTTTAAATTTAATTTCAAGAATTAAGTTTAAAGTATAACTGTGAAGCTGACTAAACCTAGATTCACAAATAAAGCTTTATGTCAAACGAACCCATAATCTGACAGGTGGGTGCGAAGAGAAACACGATATATATGCTCACATTCAAATTAAAGTAGGTATCAATTAGTCAAAGTGGGAGACCGAAGATCGTAATTAAAAGTCTTAATTTCAGTCGTTATAGGTAAGCATCTTGCTAATCGTGTTAATTATTTAAGAATATAATTAACGGATCAATAGAGGGCCACGTGTATATCTGTGCTGCATATACCGCTTCATGTATACGCTTTCATGCAATGCAAGTTTGCCAGCTAGTGAGAGCAAACTAAGTAGCGTATGTTCGTGTACCGATCAATCGGGATTGTTCTACAGATCGAGCGATATATATGATCCATCTTAATCAGTACTAATCCGTCTGATCATAAATATACAACACAATTAATTTTATGACATTTAACCATTTATTTTATTTAAAATTTTTAAAGATTAATACAAATATACAAAATATAAGTTGTGCTTAAAATATTTTTAATAATAAAATAAGTCAAAACAAAAGATGATAAGTGCAACTGTTCTTTTAGTAAATCGGATGATAAAACATCGTGTCTAAAGTTAATTGTATTAAATATTTATAGACGAATGGAGTAAAACTTTGAGTTTTTATTTTCTTATCCGTTAGTCACTTCGTTCATTTCATAAAACAACATCTAACAAACTCACATGACTATTTTTTCCCGAAGGAGTGAAGCAAGCAAAATCTTCAATCTTACTAGAATTACAAAAGTCAAATATAAGGAAAATTGTGCCAAGGTTAATCACAGAAGCATATCCAGGCAAACTTGTAATTTTTGAATTTATGCAAATGAGCAGTGCTATACATGTTACCAAAAAAATCCTACTTAATCCTTGCTAACAAAGATCACAACTTTTTGATGTAATTAGTTGAATGTTATAGAAAATTAAGATTCAATCACATTGTGACACATTAACGTTTGTAAATATTTGTTTTGAGTGAACTACACTTTGGTCTACAAAGTTTCGCTTTAGCCAATCTTTTCACTTTGGACCAGACAACTTTGTCAATTTTTAGGTTTGGATCATCTCAAATAACTTTTTCAACACCCATCAACAAACTGAAAAAAATATATAGTACAACTACATATGTTAAAAACCTAGCAACTCCCAGTAAATTTTTTACTCTAGATGAAATGGACAAATTTTATGTGCCTATTTTTATTCAACGATAGTTTTAAAGTTTTATTACATATATGATTTTCACTACATATTTTCCCTAACAACCTCAATCAAATCAGTTTCAATACGACGGTGAACTTTTTCATCTGTATGCATATCGTATCTTCACCGGAATAAAAATAGTAATGAGAGTTGGGTGGTCAAAAATAAAAAAATGGCAAAGTTACTCAGTACATAATGAAAAAATTGGTTTAAGAATGATCTAAAATAAAACTTTGTCAATGAAAAATTGACCAAACTATTTTACTCTTTTTTAGTAGTATCTTTTCCTATGTTTTCCTATTGTATAAATGATGTGCAAATCTCTTAGTTTCATTGGACCGAGAAATAAATAAAACGCTTTAATTTGGCTCGAATTGTTTTACAATGATCTATACACTGATATAGTAAAATCAATGCGAGCTGTTTATCTTTCTTCTAATCCAATAATCATATTTATTTATATTATCGTCTTAGTAGAATATATTATTTTACTAATAAATCAACTACCGAGATCACTTTTACTTAATAATACTCTTCCCGTTTCATAATATATTATTTGATCAAATTTATAAAAAAAGTTAAATGGTTTTTATTTAAAAAAATTAAAACATCTTTTAATTATAATAATACTGGAAAAACTGCTTATGAACTTTTCAGAAAATTTTGGTAAACATTATGTCCGTACTTTGAACTTTTCCGAAAAATTCCTCAAACTCAATTCAGAAATTTGAAAGCGAATTCAATTTTTCTGTTTTGAATTATTTATTTTTTTATCAATCTTCCCTTGTTCAAAATTCGTTAAGATAACCATATATCAAAATCCACCCAAAGATGCAAAAATCCTTATGATCCCGTGTTGTGACCGATGACGAATGAAAAAAATGAATGATAAAAGAAAAACACTAAGATTTTTCTACAGGTAAGTATTGAATATGTTCCTCAATTATTTTCTATAATTTGATATAATCCCAACCATTATTAATATTATATTTTTGAATTAAAATTTTAATTATACAATTAATCTTACGTTGATCCCCTTGCCGATCAAACACAAATACACATGTAACTTTCTCCTCGTGACTCCTGGATGTTTCCCGAATAGAATAAATAGAAATCATTGGTGTAAAATTGAAAAGATAAACGGTCTTACGACTCCAAAGCGTTTGCTGGTGGGCTGGCACTGCGTCTTCATGCGCTGCGGCGGCAAACGCAAAAAACAACCGACTCGGAGATGGACGTACGCTGGACGATGGATGAAACGGACCAGACGACGGTGGACGACGTATATGACTCGAACAAACTAACACAAAACCAACTCAAATACAAATGACATATCGAAATGCCAACAATGCAAGTCATCACCGTCCTCGCCGCCATTTTCAACCTCCACGGCGAAGAACAGAAAAGCTTGGGAACGACGCTTTTGCCTATAGTCGGCGAGGGCATAGAAGAGGCTGTGGAGGAGGTGGAAGCTGCGGTTGCTGAATGTCGTCCTTCGCTCCGAGGCTAATGATTAGAGTTATGGGGTTCATTCAATATCATACAACCTATACATCATTAGCTGGAACGTGTGAGAGGTCTAAACTCTCCGGCACGTTGTAATGCAGGTCCCGAGCTTATGGCGGACACTAAGTGCAACCTAGCTTGCTTTCAGGAGACGAAACTGCCACCTAGATGATAGCCTCACCCTTTTCTTAGACGACTACAAATTAAATAAATTTTTGTTCAAGCCAGCAAGAGGGACTAGGGGGATCCTCCTCCTATGGAACAGTGTGGCCATCGAGCTTCGTGATATACGCATAGGGAGCTTCTTCATCTCGACAGAGGCAAAGGTTGTTAGCTCGGAGAACACTTTCAAGCTAAGAGTCTATGGCTCGTCAAGGCACCCTCAGAAAGGAGGCTTTTCTAAGACATATTAGGAGGCTCAAGCCTACTGAGGGCGAAGGATGGCTCCTCTTCGGGGATTTCAACATGATATATCGGGCGTCGGATAAAAATAACACTAATTTCAACCTCGTGACTATAAGGCGCTTCCGATCGACCATAGAGCATTGTGAACTCCACGAGATCCCGCTATAGAACAGGAGATACACCTGGAGCAATGAGCGCAGGAGGCCGACCTTGGTAAGGCTGGATTGTTGTTTTTGTAATGAAGCCTGGGACATGACATTCAATCAACACATGCTGCATGCTTTGCCAATGGGACCCTCGGATCACTGCCCTCTCATCCTTACAAACCCGCATTGTCCACGAAGGCCTAGATCATTAAAATTCGAGAACTTTTGGGTAAGAGTGCTTAGGCTCAGAGAGGTGGTGCACACTTCTTGGGATCAGCCGTCTGCCACACAGAGGCCATCCACCGCCTAAATCACAAGCTAACCCGTACAGTGGTTGCACTAAGGAAGTGGGCAATGGGCATCTGTGTCGAAGCAAAACTTCAATTCCACATGGCCCTAGATGTCATTCAAAGGCTTGATGTTGCACAAGAGCAAAGAGCGCTCTCAGATCAGGAAAGTTGTTTGAGCGCAACACTTAAACATAAGCTTTATGTCTTTGCCACAATTGAGCGGGCAAGAAAAAAGCAAGCCTCCAGAATATCTCATATTTGTTTGGGCGACACCAACACCAGATTTTTCCATCTTAGAGTGAATGTGCAGCGAAGAAAAAACAATATCCAAAGACTGTGTAAGGAAGGCGGTTGGGCAATTATGCATGATGAGAAAGAGGTTATCATTCTACAGCACTTCTAGCAAATCATGGCTAGGTCGGAGCCAAGGCCTAATGAGCTAAACTGGCACTGGATGTTGCACCAACCAATCTTGTCGTTTTGGCAGATCCCTTCACGGAACAGGAGATCCATATGGCAATAAGAGAGATGCCAATTGACAAGGCTCCAGGACCGGATGGCTTCACTGGAGCCTTCTTTCGTGCTTGCTGGGACATAGTGAAGGCTAATGTCTCTTCAGTCTTCAACTCTCTCTACAATCTGAGATGCGTCGACCTGGGGCTACTGAATTCAGCTAACATAGTTCTCATCCCAAAAAAAAGAGGGTGCGGAGGGAGTCGCAGACTACAGGCCAATAAGTCTAATCCATAGCATTGCCAAGATTCTTTCCAAGTTACTTGCGCTGCGACTTAGACCACACCATCCTTAATTTCGCCAAATCAAAGCGCCTTCATCAAGGAAAGAAGCATTCACGACAACTTCCTTTGTGTGAAGTATGGCAAGAAAATACCACTGCATAAGGCGACCAATGCTACTCTTAAAGCTAGATATCACAAAAGCCTTTGACTCAGTCCATTGGGACTACTTGCTGGCTCTTCTCCAGCGAAGGGGCTTTTCGTCAAAATGGATCGATTGGATTTTGTCTCTTCTTTCTACCGCCACTTCCCATGTGTTACTCAACATCATCCCTGGACGAAAAATTCGTCATGGCCGAGGGCTCAGACAAGGAGACCCGCTCTCGCCGCTCCTCTTCATCTTGAAAATAGATCCCAGCTAGTGCATCCTTTATAAGGCAACAGAAGTGGGGGCGATTTCAAAGCTTCAAGGAAGAACTGCTCGCTTTTGAATTTCGATGTACGTGGATGATGCAGTCATTTTTATCAACCCCTTGAGAGAGGATGCGAAAGCCCTTATCAATATCCTGCAACATTTTTGCTCGGCCACTGGTCTCATGACCAATTTGCACAAATCCCAAGTCGCACCAATCATATGTCAAATATTGACCTTGAAGAAGTACTGGAGGGTTCCCGGCGTCTCGAGTTCAATTTTCGATTAGATACCTAGGCCTTCCCTTGGCCTTAGGCAGGATGCACACTTCTAATCTACAACCTGTTTTTGACAAGATCTCGGGACGTGTGGGGGGCTTGAGTGGGAAGCACTTGACCTTAGCAGGGAGAACTACACTGGTCAAATCGGTACTAACGGTGCAACCAATCTACCTCCTAACAGTGTTAAAAGTCATGAAGGGGGTTCTAGAAAAGCTGGATAAGCAATGTCGCTGCTTCCTCTGGGCTGGCATGGGGGACATAACTGGTGGCAAATGTAAAGTCAACTGGATTAGGACATGCATGCTGACTAGGCAGGGATGCCTTGGCGTTTTGAACCTGGAAAAATTCACAAGAGCCCTGCGACTGCGATGGCTTTGGCACAAATGGAAAGACCAAGTAGACGTTGGGTGGGCTTAAAGACGCCCTGTGATGAAATTGATAACAAGCTCTTCTGGGCAACGACCTCTCTGTCCATAGGCGATGGCGACACAGCGAATTTTTGGGACTCGCCTTGGGCAGATGGATGACAGCCTAAAAATCTAGCTCCGCTAGTGTATGCAATCGACAAAAACAAGGGGAAGTCCTTACGCAAAGGAATAGAGAATGATGCTTGGGTAGGTGACCTCAACCTTCAGGTACCAATCTCGATAGAGCTCATCCACTAGCTCGTGAACCTCTGGATAGTGTTGCGCAGGGTCCAACTCAGCGAGAAGCAACCAGACCGGGTGACCTGGAAATTCACCAGCAACGCCCAATATTCGGCATCTTCGGCCTATCAAGCACAATGCCTGGGAGCCTCGAACTCTACCTTTGACTTACTCATCTAGAAGGCATGGGTGCCAGGAAAGTGTGGACCCCCGTTTTTGAGACGAGAATCTTTCGTGTTCATAGTACCATTTCCCTGGATCGAGTAGTTGGTACCCACGAATACAGTACTGGGTAATCAAGTGCACATGCACGAATAGTCTTACAATACCATTATTACATCAATAGGCCCGAAGGCAATGTTCGACCCACAGGACCTTATGGTCCGAATACAACATAAAAACAGAATTTAGATAAGGCGGCGGAAAGAGGCGCGGCTCGTCAATTGCCACGAGCAACGACGGGCTAAGGTCTAGTATGCGCCGTCGGTTCCTTCGCCCTCCGGGTAATACGCGTAGGGGGTCTTCGGCTCTTCATTTTCATCGGTTGGAGGTTTGTGCGTATAGCAAGGGTGAGTACCAACCACGTACTCAGAAGCTAGCACGAATTGATGCATATGATAGGGTTATTCAAAGAACATGGCTAGGGTTATTTTTGCGTAAAGCCGTTTTACAATTCTTTTCACAAGCCTATCGACTAGCCAAATCAAGTTTTAATTTCATAGTTTATTAACCCGGCGACGGTTCTGTCTACCATCCATCGTGATTCCAAGGATGGCTTCCCGCCTCCAGGTTCGTCATGATTTTTCGGGAGTCCACCCCTTCTCGCATTCTCGAGAAGTTGATCCACCGAATAAAATCATCATGCAAACCCATCCCAGCATTTTTAAGTTCAAAGTCTAGCCAAGCGAAAGTCTTGTCACGATGCTCAATATCCGCGAGCACGGCTATTCGAATAGATTGATTCACTCACACCGCAGGTGGATGTACACTTTACCGTACTCCGCGACCAACAAATGAGCCTACGCCTCAACACATGAGACGGTCGCGGCAAAGCCTTTTGATAACCTCGCTTTGCGCACCCGCTCCATGAACTTTAAGCCCTCATGCACTCTAACCGTCCTTTTCTAGCAGTGAGAGGAGTTCTGGCGCACCCGGGGTAGGGGAAACTTTCTCAATCTTTAAGTTTAATTAATATCAGTTTAATTCCACCATTCATAACAAAGGCCGCAGCCTCATTCTCATCCCATAACCACATCATAGAGAACCATCTATGCAAGGATACTGCCTCCGCTCGGCTATCTAGTCAGCTAGGTCTATACCCATTCGAGAAGTACGGTTGTACTGGCTCGTTTCCCGGCTATCTCATGGCTCGGTCCTTAATTGACCAGGGTCGGCACTTGCCTTTTCCGGAATCCACCCGAATCATCCAGCCGCCCCAGTCAAAAATATTTGTATAACATTTTCAATCTTCAACAAGCCTAGTTCAACATTCTCATGGCCATGTGGCGCTCATGTCTCCACAGGCCGTATTTCAACTACCTTCCCTAAGGTAGTTGCCCGAGCACAAAGCTTTCTTGCAAAATCATGAGTATGCAGGGATCTAGTGTAAGCAGGGCTAAGCATTTTTACCGAAGTTAGCCTCCGGTCATATCACATCGAAGGTTACAAAGAATAAATTCTAACGGTGATCAATATCAAAGCAGGGTATATCAAGCATAGGTACTGTTTGTGTAAAGCATGCAATTTGTAATTTGAAATCAACATTATTTCGCAAAGTAGGATCAATATGTTCAAAGAGTGTGATGACTTGCCTTGCTCGCACACTTGAGGGGTGGGGTCTTCAGTGGGGTCGATGCCGGTTTCTTCGGGCGCTACCCGTACGTGTGAAAGATTAATTGAATTCAGTTAGAATTCAACAAAATACCGAGAGATCGAACAGAACCATAAAAGCCATGGAAACAACTCCAAAAGTTTTGCCAAAAATTCTACTCGAGTTAGAACAAGGGTTGCGAGGAAAATCCGGGTTTTGGAATCGAGTTGATGACCTAGGGTTTTCGCAAGGTCGGCGATCGCAATAAATTTGGAAATTACGTTTGAAAATATCAGGAAGAAAATTCGTGCTCAAAATTTGAGGGTTTGAGCACAAAAGCGAAACCTATTTCGATGGCGGGAAAGAATTAAACGGAATCCGGATTTAAAAACGATGCGAAATGAAATTCGGAAAACGTCCGATTCGATTTTTCAAACTTTGCACCGAGAAAATATGCGAGAAAATAATTTATTTTTGCACAAAATTTTACTCAAGTCATCCCAAAATATTTTCCAAATTTTCCAAAATTTTTCCCAAAATTTTCCCTATTTTTCTTTTTTTCTTTTCTTTTCTTAGCGCACTATTCATCGGCTCCAAAGGTGTTCGGACCGGGGCTTCAAAACGAAGCGGCGGTGAGGAACAAGGGCGGCGCAAGGAGGCTACCGGCGACGGCGGGCTCGGGAGGAGAAGTGGGGCACGAGAGAAGGACTTGCGCACGGCGGCGACGGCTAAACGGCGGCGGCGGCGCCGGGAGAGGAAAGGGCGGTGGCGGTGCGGCGAAATGGTGGCGCGGGCGCGGACCTTTTATAGGCGCGGCGCGCGCGGGCGCGAGTGGAGAGGGAGGGCCGGCTCGGGCGTGCGCGGCGCGGCGCGACACGCGGCGCAGCTCGGGGGCGTGACGGCGGTCTCCACGCGGCGGCGAAGGAGGCCGGCCGGGCGCGGCGTTTGCGGCGTGGTGCGCGAGCGGGATGCGAGCGGGGTCGACGGCGCGCGCGCGCGAGGGTGCGAGCGAGCGCGGGCGGGCGCGCGCGCGGCGCGTGGCGGCGCGCGGCGCGCGGTGCGGGCCGGCGGCGGCGGGCCGCGTGGCGCAAGCGCGTGGCGCGGGGCGGCGGGCGCGCGGCGCGCGCGCGGCGCGAGCGATGCGGGTCCAGCGCGCGCGGCGCGTGCGCGTGGCGTGCGCGCGCGGTTGAGGCGCGCGCGCGCGGCGCGCGGCGCGTGGCGTCGCGCCGCGGCTGCACGGCGTCGAACACCGGCGCACGAGGAATAGTGACTTTTTTGATTTTTCCCATTTTCTTTTTTTCTTTTCCCATTTTCTATTTTCTTTCCTCCTAAAAATCCCAAAATAAATCCTATCATTCCAAAAATAATTTTTAACATTATATTTTAAACTTTTTCTTGACTTTTATTTTTCCATAATTATTTTTCATATTTATTTAAATTCCTTTTTTTCCTAATTTTCATAATTTACCTATTTTTAAAAATATAAAATTCCCAAATTTTGAGTACGCCTCCCGAGAATTTTATTGTTCATTTTGTGTCTTTATTCATCTTCTCCCCACCAAAAATTTTACTTCATTTTACCCGAAACGCGTTTTCACAAATCCGCACTTTCCTCGAATTCCTTTTTAAAACCCCGATGCGGCTTTCGCACCTCCGTTTCGACAACTCCGAAACCTCCAAATACACCAAAAGGGAATTAACCATGTCCAAATTCATGCAAGCGAGCCGGCAAATAAGAAGCAACAAACCCGAGAAGAAGCAATAAGCCAAGGTTTTTGAAAGTTCCGATTTTACGTTCCAATTTCGGTTCTCGATTTTCGGGATGTTACAAACCTACCCCCTAACAATAAATCTCGTCCCCGAGATTTCTTACCGTTCTGAGTAGGTGTGGGTATTCGTCCTCGAGAACTCTTCGCTCTCCGGTAGCTTCTTCTTCGTGTGATTGCTCCATTGTACTTTGTACATGCGCCATGACTTGGTTCGTGTCCTCTTTTCGCCTCGTCTAATATTTTGATTGGATGCTCCGGGTAGGTAAGATCACCGTGGACTTGGATGGCTTCTAAAGGAGCTTGCTCTTCGGTATTCGCAAACATTTCTTCAATTGTGACACGTGAAACACTGGGTGGACATCGAGAGGTTCTCGGGCAGTTCCAATTGGTAAGCCACTTCTCCTCTCCTAGCGCTTATCAAGAATGGGCCCACGTATCTTGGTGCGAGTTTCCCTTTGACCTTGAACCTCTGGGTTCCCGTAGTGGTGAGACCTTTAGATACACGTAGTCACCTTCTTTAAACTCCAATTCTCTTCGACGGGTGTCCACGTAGCTCTTTTGTCGTGACTGAGCTGTTTGTAATCGGTCCCGAATCAAGCGAACTTTTTCCTCGGCCTCCTTGATTATGTCAGGCCCGAATACGGTTCGTTCACCGGTTTCTGACCACATTAATGGGGTTCGGCATCGGCGACCAAATAGAGCTTCATTTGGCGACATCTTCAGACTGGCTTGATAGCTATTGTTGTAGGAAAACTCGGCGTACGGCAAACATTTCTCCCAATCCTTGGTGAAATCCAACGCACGAGCTCTCGGCATGTCTTCTAGCACTTGATTCGTCCTCTCGCTCGTCGTCGATCCGGGTGGTAAGCGGTACTGAAGGCGAGGTGACTGCCGAGTGCCTCGTGGACCTTGCTCCAAAAATGAGATGTGAATTGGGTACCACGATCCGATATAATCCTCTTTGGTACACCGTGGAGACATACAATCCTACTCATATATAGTTCCGCTAGCTTGGCACTTTGTTGTAGTTAGTTTTCACGGGAATAAATCGCGTCTTGGTGAGCCGATCTACTATTACCCAAATGGAATCGTAACCGATCGTAGTCTTAGGTAGTCCCACTATGAAATCCATGCCTATCTCGTCCCATTTCCATTCGGGGATCTTGAGTGGCTGCAGCAAGCCTCGCGGTCGTTGATGCTCGCCTTCACCCTTTGGCACACATCGCATACGGCTACGTATTCGGCTACATCTCTCTTCATATTGGGCCACCAGTATTCTCCTTTCAAATCCTGGTACATTTTCGTGCTCCCGGGATGTAACGAATATGCCGATTCGTGGGCTTCTTTTAAGATCAATCCTCTCAAACCGCCTCGTTCGAGCACGCAGATTCTTTTCTTGTACCACGGGATTCCCTTGTCATCTACGAAAACTCCTTAGCGCGTCCAGCGCCATGCGTTCCTTGATTTCGGGTTTCCTCATTCCCTTTTTGGGCTTCCTCTATTTGAGTTCTCGTAGGGGTTGGATTTCCAGTGAGTTCACTTCTCCGTGAGGAATCAGTGCGATTGAGTCGAGCCATTTCTTCTTGAAGTTCGCTGGCCATACCTCCCAATCCCATGTGGTTGCATTGGGCTTTGCGGCTCGGCGCATCGGCCACTACATTTGCCTTGCCGGGATGATAATGGATTCCTAGATCGTAATCCTTGATCAACTCCAGCCATCGCCTCGTCGCAGATTGAGATCAGCCGAGTAAAGAAATATTTTAAGCTCTTGTGATCGGTATACACATCACGGTGGTTCCCGATCGATAGTGTCTCCGGATCTTCAATGCGTGTACAACCGCGGCTAATTCCAGTCGTGTGTGGGATAATTCTCTTCGTGGGGCGTAAGCGTCGCGAGGCATAGGCTACGACCTTCCCATCCTGCATTAACACTCCTCCTAATCCTTGGGATGCATCACTACATCACGAAGTCCTTGGTTGTCGGGTAAGGTCAAGATTGGGGCAGTGGTTAACTTTTCTTTTAGTTGGTCGAAGGCTTTTTGACACTTCTCGTTCCACTCAAACTTCTTTTCCTTCTTCGGAAGCGAGTCATAGGTCGGGCCACGGTGGAAAACCCTTCGATAAACCGTCGGTAATAACCGGCCAAGCCCAAGAAACTCCGAACTTCCGTCACTGACTTGGGTGCCTTCCATTCCATAACGGCTTCGACCTTGGCGGGGTCTACTGCTACTCCTTCGGCTGAAACCACGTGGCCAAGAAAAGCGACTTCCTTGAGCCAGAACTCGCATTTGCTGAACTTTGCATACAATGGTGCTCTCGTAGCTTTTCCTGCAGTCGTAGATGCTCCGCGTGTTCCTCATCGTCCTTGGAGTAGATAAGTATATCGTCGATGAATACTACTACGAATTTGTCCAGTACTCCATGAATACCTTGTTCATCAGGTTCATAAAATATGCCGGGGCATTGGTCAATCCAAAGGACATCACTGTGAACTCGTATAAGCCGTATCGTGTAGAGAACGCCGTCTTAGGAATATCTCCGGCTCTAATCTTCAACCGATGATATCCCGGACCGTAGATCAATCTTTGAGAACACTGCGCACCCTTAAGTTGATCGAATAGGTCATCGATTCGAGGTAGCGGGTACTTGTTCTTGATAGTGACTTCATTCAGCGATCGGTAGTCCACACACATTCTCATGCTCCCATCCTTCTTCTTGACGAAGAGTACTGGAGCTCCCCAGGGAGAAGAGCTGGGGCGTACGAATCCCTTCTCTTGTAGTTCTCTTATTTGCTTCTTGAGTTCCTCCAACTCGTTGGCCGTCATTCGATAAGGCCTCTTGGATATGGGGGCAGTACCAGGCATTAGATCGATGATAAACTCTATGTCGCGATCCGGGGGCATTCCGGGCAATTCCTCGGGAAACACGTCCGGGTATTCTTGTACTACTGGCATTCCGCCTAGAGGTAGCATGGTGAACACTCCCACAGCTTGTTCACATAGCTTTGGGTTTTGATCCATAGTTATGCTCATCGGTGATCCCCATGGGGTGGATACCGTGACTTCCCTTCGACTGCAGTCTATAATTCCATTATTCTTGGTCAACCAATCCATTCCGAGTATGACATCTATGGTTTGGGGTGATAGCACCATAAGGTTTGAGAGAAACACCACGTCTCTAATCCGTATGGGCATATTAATGCAGGCATGGGGTACGGTTATGTCTCCCCCAGGTGAGTGTACCAACATAGGCCTCTTAAGTGCTACTTGGTGTAGGTGGTGTTGTTTGCTTACTTGGGAAGATATGAATGAATGCGAGGCTCCAGAATCGAATAAAACTTTAAGCGGTGTAGAGTTGATAGAGAACATACCCATCAATACGCTCGATCCTCCCGAGCTTCTTCAGCCCGCACATGATTCACCCGGCCACGTCGAAACCCGGTGGCAGCCTCGTTGGGTAGCGGGGTCTGAGCGACCTCGTCTCCCGCGGGGTGGGGTTCCTCGGACGGGCGTTGCATTGGCGCCGTGCGCACGGGGTGTTGCGTGGTTTTGGGCAGCTATTGGAGTAGTGCCCGAATTCTCCGCAATTGAAGCGCTCACATTCTTCCTTCCGGAGCGGCGGGGTTGGCGTGGGTGTACGAGGCCGAGGTGTAGCCGATCTGTTGACATGGTCGAAGGCGGGAGAACGTCCGGTTGCCGGAACATTTGGCTTCCATCCAGACGGGGTGGCTCCCTTGGGGCGTTGTGGCGTTCCCTGAAATGGGCGAGCCATAGCGAGCCTCCTCTTGCGGTTATTGTCTACCACCTTTTGGTCATGCTCAAGCCGGACGACCTTGTTGATGAGGCTTTGGAACCGGTGTGATCTGCCCGATCATTGGTCCCCTCAGTTTGTCATTTAGCCCCTCAATGAATTTGTCTATCTTTTCTTCTTCGTCGGCCAGGTCACTGGTGGCGTAACGGGCAAGCTGGGTGAACTTGTTCAGATATTCTTGTACGGAGGTGTTCCCTTGACGCAGTCTGCGGAACTCGTTTTTCTTCATCCTCATAACTGCACTGGCACGAAATTCTCATGGAACGCTTGTGAATTCCTCCCATGTTGGTTCGCCGGCGTCTTCGGCTCGTGTTTCCTTGTAGGTGTCCCACCAGTCACTTGCGGGACCCTCCAGCTGGTTAGTAGCGAAGACAACTCTATCAGCTTCTCGGATTCTGACGAGGGTTAGCTTCTTCTCTATCACTCTTAGCCAATCTTCAGCATCCATAGGCTCTTTGGTGTGGAAAAAGTGGGCGGCTTAGCTCTCATGAATTCTCCCGACTCGATCCTCCTCGACCTCCTTGATTATTAGCAATCGCTTGGAGTAGCCGGGTCGCAAAGCCATGACCTCCGCCGGGTGGAGGGGTTGGGTTCGCGGGTTCTCGTTGGTTGCTTGCGGCTCTGCGGCGATGTGCCATCCGAAGAAGGTAGATGAATTAAGAGATCGGACTAGTTTAGGTTATAGTTCCTGGGGATTTTTCTTCAAGTTCTTTTGAATGATCTTCAATCAAGACAGGGGTGAAATAATAATAAGCTTACGAATTAAGACACCGCAAAGCGATGCTCAGTTCATCATATTACATAAGAGGGTACACGGACGTACACACACAGTCCTTCATGCCGGGATAGCAACAATAATTATATCGTCCAACTACATCAACTAACTAAGGGGAAATAGGGAGTGGTTCGTGCTGCCGAGCTGGGAAGGTCCTCCCGCCTAGTCATCCAACCATCCGCAAGAGCCAGGCGCCGAAAGTGGGTGGTCCTCGCTGAAGCAAACCGAAGTCCCCATGGCTCGGAGGTGGTGGCCTCGGAGTCACGCCGAATCTTCCGACTCGGTGGCCGCGTACTCTTGCGAGCGGTCCGGCGGGTGAGGGGCCTCCAGTGTGAGTGGCGACGAGGGGAGCTTCCTCCTCCATTGGGTCGGTGTCGCTAGACTCCCATTTGATCTCCATGGGTTCGCCTCGGACTCCGTGTCGGTGTAGATCCGGATGGGGTTACCCTCTCCCGATCCCGACTCGGATGGTACTGTACGGAGCTCGGGGTGGGTCCCATGGATGTGGCGCAGTGGTGTCCACCGTGCAGTGCGCAGGCTCGTGCTCAACATAAAGCTTGCTCCATCATGGCTTGAAAGGTATCCAAGCATGCTGGAGTCATAAGGTAATAGTGGTCGGGCACGGGGCGGGAGGTGATGGTACAGGCTCGGTGGAAGTACCTGCAGCGTAGACAGGACGAGTGCGCAGCTGCTCCTCCAGCTGGTTGATCTGCTGCTTGCTCTTCCTGAGCTGTTCTTCCAGCTCTACCAGAGCTTCCCCACGGGCCATATAGCGGTCCGAGAGTTGCTCGTCTTGGGCACCATTGGCTGCGGTGATGCGGCATGTTTATCTGGTCTCCACGGCCTTGGTGGTGTTGACCAGATCATTGAGGCGTGACTGCTGATCGTTGATCTCGAGCAGGGCCTCCTCGTAACAGTCGTCTGCTGTCTCCGCCCAACGGGATAGACGCGTGACCATCGGGTTGTAGCAGCAGGGGGTAGCCTCCACAGTGCAGACTGGGTTGCCCTCTTCGCGATAAGGATGATGCACGAACTCTGTCATTGTGAGTTCGGCACGGTGTTCCGCATTAAGGCGAAGGAAGGCCTCGCGAGCTGCATCCTGAATAGCTGCTTCTGCTAGGTCCCGGTGGTAGCGAGTGTGGAAGCAGTAGGATGTCTCACTTCCCATGCGGGCTTCTATGGATACGGCTGCCTCCCAGGCTGGATACACTTCGGAGCCATGCCTTTTGGTGTGATAGGTGGGTGGTTTCGGGTACCTCAAACACCATAGTAGGGACTGAAGTTGTACCACAAACCCCTCGTCTCGCGGGATAGTGACTTCCCAGGTTCCGTCGTGGTTTGACATCTGCTTTTATAGGCAACTTAGGGTTAGCGGGAGAGAGCTATCATAATCATTTGGTAAAAAGAAATGCAGATGTAGAAAAGGTATATTTGCATTTTCGGAAATAATAGTTTAAAACTGATCCTATTGTAGAGATATTTCCCTTTAGCCATCTAGTTAGGGGTAGGGCGCCATTTGGTCTTAGCCTACGGTCGCATGGCTCTGATACCAGCTCTGTGGACCCCCGTTTTTGAGACGAGAATCTTTCGTGTTCATAGTACCATTTCCCTGGATCGAGTAGTTGGTACCCACGAATACAGTACTGGGTAATCAAGTGCACATGCACGAATAGTCTTACAATACCATTATTACATCAATAGGCCCGAAGGCAATGTTCGACCCACAGGACCTTATGGTCCGAATACAACATAAAAACAGAATTTAGATAAGGCGGCGGAAAGGGCGGCTCGTCATTGCCACGAGCAACGACCAGGGCTAAGGTCTAGTATGCGCCGTCGGTTCCTTCGCCCTCCGGTAATACGCGTAGGGGTCTTCGGCTCTTCATTTCCATTGGAGGTTTGTGCGTATAGCAAGGGTGAGTACCAACCGTACTCAGCAAGCCACACGAATTGATGCATATGATAGGGTTATTCAAAGAACATGGCTAGGGTTATTTTTGCGTAAAGCCGTTTTCACAATTCTTTTCACAAGCCTATCGACTAGCCAAATCAAGTTTTAATTTCATAGTTTATTAACCCGGCGACGGTTCTGTCTACCATCCATCGTGATTCCAAGGATGGCTTCCCGCCTCCGGTTCGTCATGATTTTGGGAGTCCACCCCTTCTCGCATTCTCGAGAAGTTGATCCACCAAATAATAAAATCATCATGCAAACCCATCCCAGCATTTTTAAGTTCAAAGTCTAGCCAAGCGAAAGTCTTGTCACGATGCTCAATATCCGCGAGCACGGCTATTCGAATAGATTGATTCACTCACACTGCAGTGGATGTACACTTTACCCGTACTCCGCGACAGCCCAACAAATGAGCCTACGCCTCAACACATGAGACGGTCGCGGCAAAGCCTTTTGATAACCTCACTTTGGCGTACCCGCTCCATGAACTTAAGCCCTCATGCACTCTAGCCGTCCTTTTCTAGCGGTGAGAGGAGTTCGGCGCACCCGGGTAGGGAAACTTTCTCAATCTTTAAGTTTAATTAATATCGGTTTAATTCCACCATTCATAACAAAGGCCGCAGCCTCATTCTCATCCCATAACCACATCATAGAGAACCATCTATGCAAGGATACCGCTCCGCTCGGCTATCTAGTCGGCTAGGTCTATACCCATTCGAGAAGTACGGTTGTACGGCTCGTTTCCGGCTATCTCATGGCTCGGTCCTTAATTGACCAGGGTCGGCACTTGCCTTTTCCGGAATCCACCCGAATCATCCAGCCGCCCCAGTCTAAAACATTTGTATAACATTTTCAATCTTCAACAAGCCTAGTTCAACATTCTCATGGCCATGTGGCGCTCATGTCTCCACAGGCCGTATTTCAACTACCTTCCCTAAGGTAGTTGCCCGAGCACAAAGCTTTCTTGCAAAATCATGAGTATGCGGGATCTAGTGTAAGCGGGGCTAAGCATTTTTACCGAAGTTAGCCTCCGGTCATATCACATCGAAGGTTACAAAGAATAAATTCTAACGGTGATCAATATCAAAGCAGGGTATATCAAGCATAGGTACTGTTTGTGTAAAGCATGCAATTTGTAATTTGAAATCAACATTATTTCGCAAAGTAGGATCAATATGTTCAAAGAGTGTGATGACTTGCCTTGCTCGCACACTTGAGGGGTGGGGTCTTCAGCGGGGTCGATGCCGGTTTCTTCAGGGGGCTACCCGTACGTGTGAAAGATTAATTGAATTCAGTTAGAATTCAACAAAATACCGAGAGATCGAATAGAACCATAAAAGCCATGAAAACAACTCCAAAAGTTTTGCCGAAAATTCTACTCGAGTTAGAACAAGGGTTGCGAGGAAAATCCGGGTTTTGGAATCGAGTTGATGACCTAGGGTTTTCGCAAGGTCGGCGATCGCAATAAATTTGGAAATTACGTTTGAAAATATCAGCGAAGAAAATTCGTGCTCGAAATTTGAGGGTTTGAGCACAAAAGCGAAACCTATTTCGATGGCGGGAAAGAATTAAACGGAATCCGGATTTAAAAACGATGCGAAATGAAATTCGGAAAACGTCCGATTCCGATTTTTCAAACTTTGCACCGAGAAAATATGCGAGAAAATAATTTATTTTTGCCCAAAATTTTACTCAAGTCATCCCAAAATATTTTCCAAATTTTCCAAAATTTTTCCAAAATTTTTCCCTATTTTTCTTTTTTTTCTTTTCTTTTCTCAACGCACTATTCATCGGCTCCAAAGGTGTTCGGCCAGGGGCTTCAAAACAGGCGGCGGTGAGGAACAAGGGCGGCGCAAGGAGGCTTACCGACGACGGCGGGCTCGGGGAGGAGAAGTGGGGCACGAGAGAAGGACTTGCGCGGCGGCGACGGCTGAACGGCGGCGGCGACGCCGGGAGAGGGGAAAGGGCGGTGGCGGTGCGGCGAAATGGTGGCGCGGCGCGGCCCTTTTATAGGCGGGCGCGGCGGCGCGAGTGGAGAGGGAGGGTCGGCTCGGGCGTGCGCGGCGCGGCGCGGCACGCGCGCGCTCGGGGGCGGTACGGCGGTCTCCACGCGGCGCGGGAAGGCCGGGCGGGCGCGGCGTTTGCGGCGTGGTGCGGCGAGCGGGATGCGGCGGGGTCGGACGGGCGCGGCGCGCGAGGGTGCGAGCGAGGGCGGGGCGGGCGCGCGCGGGCGCGTGGCGCGTGGGTGCGGGGCGTACGGCGGCGGGCCGCGTGGCGCAAGCGCGCGCGCGCGGCGGGCGGCGCGGGCGGCGCGAGCGATGCGGGTCCGGCGCGCGGCGGCGCGCGCGCGCGGCGTGGCGCGTGGCGCGCGCGGTTGTAGGGCGTCGCCGCAGCGCGGCGCGCGCGTGGCGTGCGCGCTGGCGCGTACGGCGTCGAACACCGACGCACGAGGAATAGTGACTTTTTTGATTTTTCCCGATTTTCTTTTTTTCTTTTCCCATTTTCTATTTTCTTTCCTCCTAAAAATCCCAAAATAAATCCTATCATTCCAAAAATAATTTTTAACATTATATTTTAAACTTTTTCTTGACTTTTATTTTTCCATAATTATTTTTCATATTTATTTAAATTCCTTTTTTTTCCTAAATTTCATAATTTACCTATTTTTAAAAATATAAAATTCCCAAATTTTGAGTACGCCTCCCGAGAATTTTATTGTTCATTTTGTGTCTTTATTCATCTTCTCCCCACCAAAAATTTTACTTCATTTTACCCGAAATGCGTTTTCACAAATCCGCACTTTCCCTCGAATTCCTTTTTAAAACCCTGATGCGGCTTTCGCACCTCCGTTTCGACAACTCCGAAACCTCCAAATACACCAAAAAGGAAATTAACCATGTCCAAATTCATGCAA
Source organism: Oryza australiensis (assembly GCA_019925245.2). Taxonomy (NCBI): domain Eukaryota; kingdom Viridiplantae; phylum Streptophyta; class Magnoliopsida; order Poales; family Poaceae; genus Oryza; species Oryza australiensis. The sequence goes on from JAIFGZ020000436.1 coordinate 6,179,365, forward strand.
CTGAGCTGGCAAATAAGAAGCAACAAACCCGAGAAGAAGCAATAAGCCAAGGTTTTTGAAAGTTCCGATTTTTACGTTCCGATTTCGGTTCTCCGATTTTCGGGATGTTACGAAAGTGCAAGGTCCATGCTTGGATTATCATTCAAAAGCGAGTGTGGATCTCAGACAGGCTTGCGGCTAGGGGCTGACGTAATAGTGGAGTCCGCCCCCTTTGCAGGACAGTGCAAGAAACAACCCTCCATCTCATTACAGAATGTCGTTACTCGAGAAGAATCTAGTCTTCTGTAGCAAGTTGGGTGGGAAGTATACACCTTGAACCGGTTCAATGGGAGACCGCAAGATCGATTTTAGAAGCAGAGCTAACACAAGAGAGGTACCCAAGAAAGGGTTGCGCACCCTCATTCTCCTTGATGTATGGAAGCTTTAGAAAGAAAGGAACCAGAGGATTTTTGAACATAAGAGATCCACGACGGCTTACCTCCTTGCCAAAATCAAGCAAGAAGCTAGCTTGTGGGTGTTAGCCGATGCTAAGCATTTGCGAGAACTCCTACGGAACCTAGTTTAACAACCACGATTGTATTTTTTCTTTGCTTTTGCCCCTATTGAGATGTATTTATTTCCACTATCTTTGAATGAAAAGACATAGTCTCGTGTCGTTTTCCCTTAAAAAAATACCGACAAAAAAACCTTCATAGTCCTTTGAATCCAAATATATGTAAATTAGCTATGTACTACATCCGAATCAATTTTTGAATCATTTGGAATCCTAATCAAACAAATATACGCAAAATAACGCTGTAGTGAATCCGAATCTCTTTATAACCAAAAAAACAAGCCATCAGATCTACGTACCAATCTATAGCCAATCTGCAATTGATATATACGTGCTGCTGTTAGATTGATGATAATTATATATGGATAAAACGGACGAGAAGATGATCGATGATGTATATGACTTGAGCAAACAAACATGAAAATCAACTGAAACACAAATGACATATCAATAGCATAAAGAAATAATATAAAATTAGAAAACTAACTTTAAAACCAGCTTAAACATAAATTATGTACCAAAATCTTAACGAAAAAATATTTAATTTTTGTAACAGTAGGGATGTACGGTAGAATGCCTCTGTCTCGTTGGTCGACGATCCCAAGTCGCTACTAGTCTCCTTGTCGCTCGATCTATCTAGCCTCTGCCCACCAGTCCTCGTCCTTGCTTCTTCCTCCCCGAGCTGCCCCAAAGTTTCATCGATCCGTTCTCTGCCACAGCCGCTGGATTCTACCTTTCATTTGTACACTATTTGCTTGGTCTGATCTGTCGAATTGGATTGGATTGGATTGCTTTGTTTTGAATAGCTGAGAAACCTTGCTCTGACGGAGTATTGCGGCAGCAGGTTCGCACTGTTATTTCTTTCTTTCTTTCTTTTTTTGTGCCGCCAGATTATCTAGTTTTGTTAGTGGAACGATGCTGCCAAGTTTGCAGTGCAATGCAAGCGCTCGTTCAAAATCCTGTTAATTTAGTTACGAGATTCTAGCCTACGAACTCAGGTTCTTCCAATCATCTAAAATATTGTTTTAATTATTAAATTAATCACATTCAGAAGAATTAAAAATATAGAATCAGAGAATAAAACCAAAGACTGCATTTTTTTAAAAGTGTTTGGGTTTCGCAGGTCCAAGAAATGGGGAGGAAATGGCACCATGCCGCGCTTGCCGTGGCCTGCGCCGCGACGGCGGTCGCCACCGTCGCCGCCGCAGCCGACAGGGGGCTCTGGTTCGCCGCCGCCGTGGCGGCGGGGCGGCCGCTGGGGGAGGAAGCGAACCACCTGCGCAAGGTGGCCAACTTCTTGTGGCGGAGCGGCGAAAACTCCAACCACCACGTGTGGCCGGTAATAGCTACAAAACCCTACTCGATCTTCGATTCTTCTCTTGGTTTTGAGTTGTACTAGTATTAATCTGTCCTTCTGCCGCAGTTCAATTAGTTCATTTTTATTTTTCTATTAGTAAAGATTCCTATTTCCTCCCCATTTGCAGAGTTGTGGTGCGGTGTATCTGACTGTTTGATGCAGATGTTTGGAATTTTTTTGTTCTTTTACTGTTTTTCTTGGATCCCCATTGCTACAAATTAATCCTAAGAATTGGTCGACCAGTTATAAACATGTATCTCCTGAATAGAGTTGTCTTACTTTCAGTTGTATCTCTGAATAATGAGGATTACTGAGAACTGCAGATTTAATTTAATTCTAGAAGAACATTGAACCTTCCTCTTCATTTTTCATATGTGAACCGGACGGCAATCTTTGTATAGATGTGCTATCAATTTGTTGAATTACATGGACCAATTTGTTTTGCAGCCGATGCAATTTGGATGGCAAATTGTGCTGGGGTCATTCGTCGGATTCATCGGAGCGGCGTTTGGGAGTATAGGCGGTGTAGGCGGCGGCGGGTTCTTCGTGCCAATGCTGACCTTGATCATTGGGTTCGACGCAAAGTCATCCGTGGCGATATCAAAATGTGAGGTTTTGGTTCTTAATTTAAATTAGTTACCAGCATTTCATCAGTTCTTGCATGGCTTATCTGAAAGCAGCACCCCATGTTTGTCCTTCGGTTTCATAATTAGCGTTTACCATATCACAAAAACCGTCGTGGTTTTTATGGTTTTCAGCCGTATCGTGGGGTGCGATACGGTATCCATACGATTTTGTTTGAATAATTTCCTGCAAATTCAAAAAATTTTAAAAATTTTATTTTATCACAAAAATATATTTATCAGTAATTTTAGTATTTTTTCAAAACTTTTACACGTCACAAAAATAAATTTCTCTCTGTCCGCCGCGAAAAACACGGCACGGCACCGATTTGAATTTGGTTCAAATTTAAAGTCCGTCATTGTTCACTTCGTTGAGGTTTTCGTGGTTTTCGCGCGAAAACCGCGCTACCGTCCGAGGACGATACGGCAGGCCTGCGCGAAATCGGAAACCCTGATCTGCGAAAGCAGTAGTATATCTTCTAATAAAAATATAAAATGAAGCATTTTGTGCATTAACTAGGTTTCTTTTCCTAAAATTGTTTTTTTGTTGATTTGGTCATGTGTCTACGGCTTATAAGCCACACCCGAAATAGTAAGCCAAGGAGGCCCAATGCTGTCCCTTTCTGGTGCCGCTGAACTGTGCGTGTCAAAACAAAATTGAAATGAAACATTGAATAAGGAGAAAATCCAAGAAATGACATTGACAAGTATCCAAATCCAAAAAATGTCACTGATAAGTATGAGTTTCATGAAATACCATCGTCCAAGTGACTTTGTCTCGCCGTTAAGGTTTTGTTTGCAGCTATCCATTAAGTGATATAGGATTAATAGTGTATTTAACGACGCGGGATGTACAAAACTCTAACGGCGATAGTATTTTTTGGACAAAATCACTCGTATGATGGTATTTTATGAAACTAGCACTCATCGCTGACATTTTTTGGATTTGGGCGCTTGTCAATGAAATTTCTTAGATTTTCTCAAAAGGAGAGCCACGTGTTTACGTTTACAGAAATGTATCCTGCTACAATAATAATGGTGGACTGCTGTGATTAATGTGGCTACAGAATGGTTCTATTTAATTTAATTATGTCCTACCTACAGCTTTCAATATGAGTAGGTATCCATTCTGAATCATGCATATGAATGCACATGTATCTATTTTATTTTTCAAATCGTTGATTTCATATATATTATCTCTGTTTCACACTTAGGCTGTGTTATTTAGTCTACTTTCCCAACCTTTTTTCACGCACAAACTTTCTAAACTGTTAAATGATGTGTGTTTTTTTAAAAAATATTTATAGGAAAGTTGTTTTAGAAAATCATACTAATCCATTTTAAAAGTTTTTTATATAATTCTTAAGTAATCATGCGCTAATGCATGTTTCGTTTTATGTGTCTGAGAGGAGGGGTCCTTGACCCTCCTCCCGAACACACCCTTATTTCACACGGTGATATTGTATTTTTCATGATTTTTGCATCACTGATGGATCATCATATACATTTCTGAATTCTACAATTTGCTTTTACCATTTCTGAATTCAGTTTTGAGAATTGTAAAAGTTGAATGAATCCATACTTTCTTGTTGCCAGAATCGTATTTATACGTAATTGTCTTACTGGCATTATATTGGACCATACATACGACAGGCACACCGCATATTTAAGTTGAAATATTCACAAAGTTTCTGGCAATCTATTCTCTAGAAGAATGGTCTACATCCGAAAATAGATGTTTAGAAATAAAAGATTTAGAGAACATTCAAATATCAGTGTGAATTCTAAACATGGCAGATTGATGTGTAATGCTCCTGCACTAAAAGTGTCAGCTGTAAACAAGTGCAGTTTGGTACTTGGCATTCGTGATAAACACTTTAGAATTTGTAATGCGAGATAAATCTCTAAGGAACACATCTCTAAGGAGCATTTTAGGAGCATAAAATTTTCTAATCTCTTATTTTAACGTATAAAAATATAAGGAATTCTCAATTCTGTCTACTTGAATAATAATAAAGAGGCCTTCCAAATTGATCTCATCCTTTATAACATGATGGTATGTTTTCTTTTTTCAGTAATAAATGGAGAGTAGAAAAACCCTGATATTTTTGTTTAAGGTTTGTTAGGTTCGTGTATCTAATTAATTAAGATATTATGTTCTTTCGAGCAGGTATGATAATGGGTGCCGCCGTGTCGACTGTGTACTGCAACCTTAAGCGGAAACACCCAACTTTGGAAATGCCAGTGATTGACTATGATCTAGCCCTTCTTATCCAGCCGATGCTCATGCTAGGAATTAGTATCGGTGTTATTTTCAATGTGATATTCCCTGATTGGCTGGTCACAGTTCTCTTGATCATCCTTTTCCTAGGTACTCCCATGCTTCCTGAAGCTGCAAACAATCGATCAATCTGTTTCCTGTTGTTGTTGACTTCAGTTGACATTTCCAAATTAAATTTTAGGCACTTCAACTAAAGCTTTTCTGAAGGGTATCGAGACATGGAAGAAAGAGACAATAATAAAAAGGGTAATGTTCTGATTCTGTTAAAATCCACACATTATCAGTTATCATCCAACATGGCAACATTCCAATCATGAAGCTTCACACCACTAGGGGCTAGGGTGCATGTTTCAAATTCTTTTCATTCTTTTCATATTACAAATATGTAAATATAATCTTATTTTGGTCCCACTCAATTTCAGGAGGCAGAAAAGCGATCAGAGCAGACAAGTGAGTACGAAAGGGAACTACTCTTTTGTCCCCATGAAATGTGTAGAGGATTTTGCTCATATCTTCTTAATTTATCAGGTGAAGAACTGGAGTATAGACCAGTTCCCACAGCTGAGTCAAAACCCCCTTCAGATGAAGCGGTAATACAAAATGATGAACTTTATCTTCCATTGACTTGGTAACAATCATATGAAGAACGTATAAGATTAAAGCTTGCCTGATGCTGCAGGTATCTATTTTGCATAATGTTTACTGGAAGGAATTTGGACTTCTTGCCTTTGTTTGGATAGCATTCCTCGCGCTTCAGGTCACTAAGGTGAGAACCTCAAGTGCAAGTTTAATTGGTGACATGATCAATACTAGGAGCATATATTAACTTTTCAGTTTGCGCTGATCAGCTTGTTTCTGTAAATATGGATACTTCAATTCTTCCTACCTTGTTAGTTACCAAATCCATCATCTAGAAGTTCTTCCTACCTTGCAGTGATCATCTTGTTGACTTGTGTGCTTCCCATACGAAATTAGCCTAACCTTATTTTTTTTTCTCTGGAACAAACCTTATATAAATTTCAACTTTTGCAAATATACTGTGAAGAAAGATATCGCATTCCCAGAAACAGATATACTGTAACATCGACAGTAACATTGAGTCATTCAACTTTGTTATTTTTCATGTTTGCAGAATTACATGCCAACTTGCTCCACGTGGTACTGGGTTTTGAACTTATTGCAGGTATTTTTTTTAATATGTTACCTCAAATTTCAACCATAAGCTCATAGCTGATGTAGTTTCATGCAAATATTTGTCAGAATAGAAGATATACAACTTGATATTTAAGAATAATCATCATGGTCCATTCCTACAACTTGTCATTGTTTTCTCAATAGTGTCTTTCATTAGGATATACCTATGTTCGCTTTATATACCATCCAGGCTATATTGTACTTCTTACTACTACTTAAAACTGCCATATATAATCATAGAATATGTAACGCACAACACATTGTTATAATGTCCTTTTTCCTTATATAAATGCAGATCCCGGTGTCAGTTGGGGTGACCATGTATGAAGGACTAGGATTGATGCAGGGGAGGAGGGTCATATCATCAAACGGAAACGAGCAAACCAATCTAAAATTTCACCAGCTACTTACGTACTGTTTTTTTGGAATAACTGCTGGAATTGTTGCCGGTCTGCTTGGTGTTGGCGGCGGCTCAATCCTAGGACCCATGTTCTTGGACCTTGGGGTCCCTCCACAGGTAACCTGTCATGCCTAATTTTCCTTGTTAAAGAATTACTAGTGAGCGTGCACGTGTAAGACACGTCGACATATACAATTGAGAAAAAATACGGTTATTGCTGATCATATACTGATACATTATTATAGAATCATTATAGGCACCGATAAGAATAAAATTATTATAAACATTGTATTGGTAATACATAAGATAAAGCTAAATTGTTATTTTATTACATAGCAACAGAATGAAAAAAATATAAAATTATTTTTCATAATTGATTCCGCGTCCACTTCCAGATCAGTCTTTGTCATGCTCTGGTTTAATGCATGAGACAAGGTTAAAAAAATTAAACTCACACCTCAACCAAAAAAACACAATTGCCAAAACCTAAATTCGATTTATACATCCAAAACCACAATCTGAATCCATACATACATCCACTATGCATGACACTACAAATCAATACAAGTTGACCATGCATGCCCCTGTTGGATGGAAACCAACCCTACAAATTTATCGTTGCACTTCTGGAAGGTATATTGCACAATCACAACAATTAATGAATAATTAGAATGCCCCTTTCCGAACTTTCTGTACCTTTCGACAGCAATGGAACGGATTGAGTTGTGACATAGAGGGGCAGCTGTAGATCTTGAGGCGCCAGGAACAGCAACGCGTTGCTTGAGGCGCCAGGGACAGCAACGTGTTGATGGAGAAGACAGCAACGCGTCGGCGAAGCATATGGAGGCAGGGCGGTGGAGAACGGTGTCTCCGCGGAGCAGCAGTGCAGCCTTGAAAAGCAATCTTAACAATCTTATTTGCAAAAGAGATCAATCTGAATAGCATAATCATGTATATTACATCCCTTGACACTGCAGACTTGAGAGCAGCACGCAAAGTTAGCCTGAGATGCAATCCAAAGTGCAAACCTGAGATATTTTAAAAATGAGGAAAACGATCAGCGCAGTTTAGTTTTGAACTTGATCTGAAGTGACCTTTTGCAACCCAAATCCTTTTTTCTACCATCAGAGGAGAAGCCCAACCAACACCTAACATTGTGTTAAGTGACTGTGTTAACTAATTGTCCAAATAATATAGAGGGCTACCAGACCAAGATGATAAGAAAGTTGCAGCAGACGATATAGATTTGATATATCTCACCCAAGGTGCATCACCTCAAGAGGGTTAAAAAATCTTAATAATCTTATTTGCAAAAGAGATCAATCCAGACTGCATGTAACTAATCCAATTACTATTGATATGAAATGAAAATTAAGCCCAAAAAGTACTCCACATGTTAGCTCCCAGACGTGAAAAGTGCATAGGTTAAAAAAATCAAAGTTCATACCAACACATATCTAGAAAGAGGATGTAGCAACATGTCTAAGTTCTTATCAAAAGCACCCGAGCACATGACACTACACTATAGGAAAGCACAAGCGGTGGCCTAAAAAATCAATAACATCGTAGTTTGGCAACCAAATTATTGATTCATTGTTTGATTGATTCTATTGTATTAGGGGGTATTACCTCTTCATTATTCTCAGGATATAGAAATGAATTGTGGAAGAAATAATTTTTGAGAGCCTCATACCCAGTCTTTCCAACTCTCCATCGGCATATTTCACTTGCAATGGACTTGAAGCCTTTTTTTAAAAAAAAGAATTGTTGTCAAAATCATATAATCATTTGTACCCATTAGATCATTTCACTAACGTAAGAAGAAAAGCAGATAAATGCGTTGTTCCTCTATGTAGTTGGCCATATAGCTAGATGGATGCCATCACAAAATTAGTCCAGTGGTGATTTCATCCCAACCCTAAGCAAAGCTCTGGAAAAGATAGAAAACAAATGAGGTATTAATTTCCATCCAGTGCTAACCAATGGAATGGGCTAGGCAGTTTTTAACAGAAAATGAAAAAAAGACCCCACCGAGCCGAACCGAAGTATGCAGTTTTTCAGTTTTCAGTCTCGGTTTCTGTTTGTGGTGTTGCATAAACCAAATAATTTGGTGCGGCTTTGGTTTTTTATGTATGAAAACCGATCCCTCGAAAAAACCGAACCCCATCCGAGCCGGCGGCTCCCCCACTGTCAAACAGCTTGGAGCCACTCCCCCACTGAGCGCCGCTGCGCCGCGCGTGCTGCCGCCGGCCCCCTCCACGCCGCACCCGAGCGCCTCTCCTCCCCACGCCCGAGCGTCGCCGCCGGCCCCATCCGCGCCGCGCTCGCTGCCCCAGCCCCCTTCCGCACCGCCCTAGCCCCCTTCCGCGCCGCTGCCGGCCCTGCCTCGCCCCCTCCGCTACGGCTGTGCTGGTCGGCGCAGGCGGCGGGTGAACACGCGAGGAGCCGCCGCTGCGCTGGTCTGCTGCTTCTCTGCTTTCTTCAGTAAAAACCGAAAACCGAACTTTGCGGTTTCTACTTTTCCTTAGAACCGAACGATTGTTTGTTCATGTCTAACCGAACTTTGCGTAGATAAAAACCAAACTGAATGTGCGATTTAAACCGAATGCTCAGCCCTAAATGGAACAGGCTAAAATAATAAATAGCAAAAGATCAATTGTTGCAGCACGACAGTTAGTTTTGGATCAACCGCCGCGCTCTCTCTCTCTCTTGATAGGATGGTTTAGTGATTTAGTGTGGTGAATTGCAAGATAATACAAAGCTATACTTAAGTGATTTAGTACGGTGATTAAGTTTAAACTTTATACGCTCCAAGATAACAAAGAAATGGTGTGTGTACTAATCAACCTGTACATATACTAACATGAAAGCTCTATGATGTGCAGAATATATAGGCCACAATATACCAAAAGCCTTATTTTAGAGTTCAGATTTTAGTGGGCTGATTCTTCCATGGATCCGGCATGCACAAATAAATCAAGAATAAGTCAGGAGCTGAATGCATACATCCAGCAGGCCAGCAAAATACATCTAACTAATCATATAATCCTAAAGGCAAGCAAACTACATCCAGTGCACCAGAATTAATGCATACACCTAGCAGCACCAAGCCATCAAGATCGATGTCTTGCAAATTTTATACCTAATGTGGTTACATGTTCTTCGAATTAAAGAAATTTAAGGTTGTGATTTAAACATATATACCAATTGTAAAGCGAAAATTTCTAATCGAGAAAAATGACTAATTTAAATGAGATACACACTCAAAACTGGATCGATGTTGAGGAGGCCGAACGCTGGTTACAACATTCTGAGGTTAAATTCAACAGCAATATATGAATGTCAACACATCTGTTGTCAGGAAATTAGTTGATTCAACCCATAACTATTGTCATACAGATTTAGTTTATTAGCGTCTAAGTATCAAATATCACTTGATAGAAACGTGATTACATCGGATGCAGAAGCTGAAGAGCAATTTGGCACATCATTACCTGTTATTGCAGATAAATCAGGTGTTTGGAGATCCCAACAGCGTTGTCCATTGCTGTAGGCCAAGGCGCGGAGATCAATAACCACCTGCAAACATACAGTGGCATACTTTAATAGAATACAGATCGATTGCTAGATTCGTGGAGGCCGAGCTTGCAGGATCGTCGGTGTTGGCGTCCACACTCCTTTCTCCCAGGGGAGGCCTCTCCTGAAGAAGCCTTCACGGGACGGCAACGGCGGAGGGAGAGAGGAACGGATTAGCGAAGAAACGGCGGAGAGGATGGCGGCAAGACCCGGTGGGCGGGGTGGATGGCGGGCGTCGGCGGCGGGCACGCGAGAGTCGGGCGGCGGAGGCGGAGGGCACACGCGAGGAGGCGGGCGGCAGAGGGTGCGGCGAGCGTCAGCGACAGGTGCGTGCGAGGAGGCGGGCGGCGGAGTGCGCGGCGAGATGCTGAGGGCGCGGCCAGATGTTAATTGATATGAGATGTTAATTTCTAATTGCTTGGATGAACTGGTACATTTTATATTAGTATAGATTAGAAACCTAATTGCAAAAAGTGGTCCCCGTCTTAATGCTAGCCGTGCCATATATCTCATTTTTATCCCTTCCTTGGTATTGAAAACATGTCTCCGAACCACAAATTCCGAAATTCCTGGACCTTTGATACCAAATTCATTTTGAGATTACGTCCAATCTTGTGCCCACAAATCCCATAATGCGACCTCCTTCAAACACCATTCCTCCATAAATTCCTCACCACCAAATTCCCTATAATCACCACAAATTTGTATCTGGAATTTGAGTTGAGTCCCCAATCCAACTTATCCCTTCAAAAATTTTCTATTCCATTCCCGCCACAAAAACTGAAGAAAAATGTAGGAACTTTTTTTAAAAATTCCTTTCCTTCATTATTTTCTCGAGAACTCCATTGAAAAATCCCCTCTTTTGGATATAAGATTCAGATCTACTTATACCAAAAAATTCAATTTTGTTCAAATATTTTGTGAAATCCCCAAAATTCTTTCAAATTTGAATCTCACAATTGAATTGAACCTATGAAATTTCATTCAAAAGTTCATCTCCACAAGGTTCCTCTTGAAATTTCAAATTGCAAACGTTAGGTCCAAATAATCGAAAACCTCCTGAGATACCTTCCTAGAATTCCCAAATATTCCATCAATTCAATTGTAAAATTTGAATTCAACTTCCGAGTTTCCTTCCTTTCCTCCCAACAAATAATCATATATCTAAACTGCAAAATTCAAATTCCAGTAAAAATATAAAGAATTCCGACTCCAAATCCTCCCCTTGAATTGCTTACAATTTATCAATTTCAAATTTCTGATTTGGATTCAAAACTCAATCAACACATTCAAATAATATTCCTCTTCAATTCCCTAGAAATTCCTAGGAAATATTGTGCAACCGGGCCTTGCCTGCTCTCCCCTTTTCTTTGCCATCTTGGTCTGGCCCACACTCTTCCTCGTCTTCTGTTTCCCTGAAGCAGGCAGGTGTTGCCTAGCTCTGATGAGCTCCCCTCCATTACTCCTCTCCCGCATGGCAGCCCACACCATGTCCCACTTCTCTTGGATGCACGTCGTGGCACCTTTGCATTTTATGGTTGTACATTGAACAAGATTAGGGGGGGTTCAATATGCATTTCTCAAAGTTTAAGTACGGTCAATGCATTTTACTTCAAAAAAAAACAAGTTGACTGCTTGTTTTATAACTGTTGAATTTTGTTGGCCATTTATTTTCACCTCTCTAACTGAAACTATCATAGGTCGCAAGTGCCACTGCCACCTTCTCAATGATGTTTTCGTCTTCCATGTCTGCTGTTGAATACTACTTCTTGGACCGATTCCCTGTGCCATATGGTAAAATCTCTTCCCCCCCCCCTCTCTCTCTCTCTCACTCTTACACGTATGATGCCAACCACCTGTCATTTAATCTTTCAAACATTTGCAGCTCTTTACTTGACCATTGTGGCCTTCTTTTCTGCGATTGTCGGCCAGGGAATGGTAAGGAAGGTGATCAATTGGTTAGGGCGGGCATCGATCATTATCTTCACATTGTCCATCATGATCTTCATCAGCACAATCCCTCTAGGTACTTTGTGTTCTCCCCCTCACCGCGGATGATCATATTCGATGATTTCAACACATATATCTTCATCATACAACCTTGTGTAATCTGTAGGTGGAATCGGTATCGCGAACTGGATTGGCAAGATCGAGCGACATGAGTACATGGGATTCGAAGACATATGCAAGTTTGATGCATAGGAGGAAGGTACACATGGGCAATATATACTGTGCAATTTCAGCCAATGGAACACATATATCATCATTATTTGCCTGGTCAGATTGCAGCAAATAAGATTACAGCATATATATCGCAGGGAGATCGTTCTTTCGCCCCGTAAATTCAAGACAGTCGTGTATTGTCCCCCAATTGATAGAGCTCGGAGGAGACAGATTTACTGTACTAGTTTTTTTAGGTGTTCAGACATGTGAACAATCCTACAGTTAGTAGTAAGTAGTACGTCCATAAAGCTGTGAACTGAAGAGAGAATAACAAGAGCAGATCCAGCATATTATTCATTTTTACTGGTTTCAGTGTAGTGAATTCATATTTATGCCGGCTAATTTCACCTGAAAATATAAGGGATCGAACGTTGGAAATGTGTTTTATCTTTGAATTGGAACTTGATTACGGTGATAACAAGTCATTTGATGAGTTATAGTAGAGCTATGTTAGCAACAAGGTCGTTGTAGTATAGTGGTGAGTATTCCCGCCTGTCACGCGGGTGACCCGGGTTCGATCCCCGGCAACGGCGCTCTTTTCGAGTTTTTTTTCCTCCCTGTAATGTTTGTTTCCTCAAAATATTTATTTATTTTGGACATATATTGATCCAATTAAGTTTGTTTCCCTCCCTCAAAATGTTTATTTTTTCTCGACATGTATCGGCAACAGCGTTTTCAAGTTATTTTCCCCTCCCTATAAGCACTTGAGCTATTTTTTATTATCTAAGTTTTATTTTAGACCATCTTTAAATCATTTTTTTACTTTGGGTTAGATATTTTTATCTTTGTTACGCTTTGGATCAATACTTTTGTATTTTGTTATGCTCGCGAAGATGATTTGGATGGTCCGAAATACAAAAATTGATAAAAAAGATCCTAGTTCAAAATAAAAAGATTGGATAGAGAGTGGTTCAAAGTAAAGCTTAGATAATTTAGATAATAAAAAGTGGCCTAAAGTACAATTCATTTAAATATTTATTTTTTCTTGACATATATCAGTCTAGTAAAACATTCACAACTTTAAATACTAGTATCATTTAAGTAGAAAAATTTTACTCTACCATAAATAATATAGTTGGTTTACATAACCATCCTAAAGAAAAAGAATGAATACATCGATATTATACTCTTCAAGTTATAAAAAGTAATGCAAATAACACCATATTGGCGAAGTGAGCATAGCTCGCTCAGCTGATTTAACTTGTTCGCTCATATTTACGTGTTAAATTTGATATAGGTATTCGTATGAGGGTTCAATCTTTTGGAGGTACTGAGATGATGTATGTGATAATTTTGTCAACAACAAAATATATCTTTTTAGTGGCGTTGTATAGAGATAGTGTGTGTACGTACATAAAGACGAGGGCATGTTTCATGAATTCTTTTGAGATGCTTACATGGATACGTGTGTATATTTATAGAGATAAGTATGTGTATTTTATAAAGATATAGGACATATGGATATTCATAGCGATTAGCGTTTAGCGTGTGCGTTTTAAGGTGGCCGCGTTTATAGTATGTTTAAAGCAAGTTTATAGTAGAGATGAATTTTGTTCGCATCATCCTCTCATTAATTAAGTATATATGAGCTGACTCTTTTGCGAGACTTTTTGGGCCGGCGCGCTGAGGAATTCTGGTTTTTACATGGGCCCATGCTTCTGATTGCTGCTCATGGGCGGGCTATTAGGCTTCCGCCATTTCCCTTCTACTCCGTCTCCCATGTTAAGCTGGACCCACTTTCATCAGGCCCAGGCAGCCTATAGGCCCATTTCCGAGGGTGGGACGCCTACTGAGAACGTTGAGTCCTCACCATCTTTAGTTTCTCCTGGGCCAAAACTATAACTGGGTGGCCCATAACTTGGCCCACTTCTGCGTCTGTTCGTACCATATTGAATTTGTTGGTTGGTAGGAAGTTTCTGAGAAGCTGGGTTTTTAAACTTTTTGAATTCTACGCCTCTTAATTTTCTATGATAATCTAAACTGTTTGGAAGAGTTGAAGATTCTGTAAGAAGGGCTATTAGAAACTCTCTCAAACAGACCCATTATCTAACTTCATTTTTATTAAGACGATGTTCATTTTTACTAAAGATTTAAGATAAAGTTAGAGCACGAAAAATAAAAATCTATTAATATATGAATAATTGAGTTTTATTATAAATTTAAAAATAAATTTATCTAATATTTTAAAGCAATTTCTACATAAATAGAAAAAGTTTCACATGAATTTAAAAAAACATATTAATAAAAATCAAAATAAACTAATCTATATTTTAATAAAAAGGATCGGGGCTAGTGAGTCGATCAGTACCATCATAAAGGAGTACTAGTGACTACGACCAGTACCATCTCCGAAGTCATAAAGGCTCCGTTCGAAGTAGCCCTATGATTTAGCTTTTCACGGGTACGTCAAACGTGACCGTTTATTAGCACATATAATTAATTATATTAATTATTATAATTTTAAAATAGATTTATTTAATTTTAAATAAATTAATTTTATAAAAAAGTTATAGTTTCGATATTCGAATGGATCCTAAATGTTGTAACCATGCCATCCTCCACGGTATAAATTCCAAAAGACACACTACAAGGTTGTTTGTGTTTGTTTTCATAGATGAAATTAGGGGTGAATTGGGTCGGGTGTGGTTGGATCATGTCATTCCTGTATGCTAACCTGTATTTTCGAAACTATACGGATAGTGTCCAATAATATATCACTTATCTCATGTTCTATCTTTTTTTCTCGAGATCGAAATCTAGAATGGATATTTATTTATTTGTATCTTTAATTTATAATTTATAGATATTAAATTGAAGGAGGCAATTAGAATGCTAGAAGAAATAAATTTAAAAAAGTGTACAATACCACTTGTGAGTTTGTAAATTATATAATGAGAAAACAATAGGTGGATTCGTAATAGATTTATATATATGTTTCATAATACTGGACATACATATATAATCTTTCCTGTATTTTAACTTATATATTTTTAATTTGGATTCAAATACATACATATAGTACCGAGTATTTTCTCTCATATATATTCTTCCCATGAGTCTGAAATAGGGGGGCAGGAGGAAAATATATGTTCCGCTTTCACCCCAAAAAGAAATAGTTCAATACTTTCTGAGATACTAAGGTTAAGGTGCGGTGTGCACAAGTACTTATATCAGATATGCATGATAGCGAGTGACGGACTCAGAAATTTAATCGATAATAACAATCATATAAACATATCAATCACACATTATAAATAAAGTTTTAGACCATTGTTTAATAAACATACGTTAAGTTAAGTATGATTAAAGGTACAAGACGGTTATATCTTTCGAGTCTTAATATTTTAAAACCCTTTGAAAAATAGTAGCTTCATCAATTGATTTGAATAGTTCTCGTTCACCATCGAGTGATTGAACCAATTATTTTGGATTGTGGTCATAGATAAAGACATAAAATTAATTCACAGTTGGATCTATTGATAGAAATAGAATTCATAAAACGGCACAGCTTACCTTCCCTAGTGAATTCTTTGCATAGTAATGATCCGAAAAATCTTGAACAACGTCAAATTGGTTAAACAAATTGTAATCATCACTTTCAGATCCATATTTTGTCCTTGTCATTGATGAAATAACACATAAAACATTCAGGCTCATGTTTTTTCACCGATAACACAGTACCACTTTCACTTTGAAAAGGGATCCAAAAGGCTGTTGTTTGTACTGACATCTGCAGTAGGGAGCGGAGCGTCAACTGAAAGCTAGTAGAGTAACTAATTTCCAACCACAATGTTATAAAAAAATGCACATATCAATCTTAAAGACAGAGATACTGAATGAGATATTGAAGTTCATTTAACTGTAAGAAAAGGTTTACTTGCATCAATACTAACTACTGACAGCAAAGCAAAAATCTTTGGATGACAGGGCTGCCCCGCCCTTCTACGGCCGCCACAGCGCCCGCCTGAATTCTGATGCCGCCACAACGCTCACCTGATGCCGCGACGCTCGCCTGATGTATGTCTCCCGATGCCATCGTGGCCCGCCTGCTGCCGCCGCCTCGCCTGCCTGATGCCGCCGCAGCGTCGCCCCGCACGTCGCCCTGCCAGACGCGACGCAAGCGTCGCCCCACGGCCTGCTCTCGTCGGCGCGCCGACTCGGCCGCCTGCTGCCGCCATCCCTGCTGCTGCTACCGACGCAAGCGCCGCCCTGTCGTCTGCTGCGCCGTCTTCCTTCCGGTGCCTGCCTCATTTCAACCAGAAGTTACAGCTCAGATATGACCTGCCCAGTTACAAGGAATGGACGAGCCCGGGCAGTGGTCCAGGCTAGCCGGGCCTTGGGCCTGCCACTGATGATAGCCACATGTGTACATATCTATAATCTATATCTATAATTTATATAACTGTGCTTTCATCCAAATTGTTTCTTTGTCGTTATTTTACGAAAATCTCTTGAGTTTTCCGAAATTAAACCCAGTCCGCCTTGCTATTTAAACAACTCAGTTAAAGAAGAAAAAAGGTTTATTTTGCAAAAAAACCCTCGAGTGTTTATAAAATTAACTCGCGGTCCTAGCGAAAAGAAAGAAGGGTTGGATAAAAAAAGATCTCATGCGTCTCTCTCTTTCGTCTCCATCCGCGCCACGCCCCGTGCCACGCCTGCGCCGCTCCCTCCCGTCGCCGCTCGGAGCTTCCGCGCCGTCGACTGGACCTTCGCCCTCCGCCTGCTTCCCTCCCTGCATCGTCGTCCCGTTGCAACGCACACGCATTTTTTTCTTTCTATGTCGTCGTCCCATTGCAACGCATGGACATTTTGCTAGTTTATCTCAAATTGCATTTTTTTCACAATACGCTAATTTTATAACAACAGTATGTCACACCAAAAATTATTGTCAAATTAATTTACAACGAATAGGCCGTGGTAACATCTAAACAAACAAGCAATAGTAGCCAGCATGTTATTAATTACTCAAGCACGCAGAAGCAGCTTGTCACCTTCTGCATCTCTTGTTGCCTTTCCTTGCTGGGAACGAATTTAATCACGGACTACTCGTCGTATACTAAATTAATCGTAATCTCCACTGCACATCTATACAAATTTAATGTCTGGGACGACGACGCAGGGAGAAAAACAGACGAAGGACGAAGGTCCAGGCGGTGGCGCGGGAGCTTCGAGCAACGACGGAAGAGAGGAGCGCAGGCGTGGCGCGGATGAGGACGGAAGAGAGGGACGCGAAAGGTCTTTTTTTATCCAAGCCCTTCCTTTCTTTTCAACATTGAGACTGCGGGTTAATTTTATAAATACTCAAGAGTTTTTGGGATGTCTTTAACTTTGTGTACCACTGGATCTTGATTAAGAAATAATATTAGGTAGACATTTAGTCTAAGTTAATTTAATTTTACCAAATTAAGTCAAAAATATAATGAAAATAGATATTGACTTATTAATATTTTAAATCGATTAGAAATTTTGTAAAAATTTAAAATATTTACGACTAAGATATTATTAGTTAGAAAAATATATTGATTAATAGGATAAGTTGCATGTTATCATCAACAGACATGTAAACCCTTGCATCTCATAATTTACTTATCCCAGTTGACTACGGTTAAACATCACAGCCAATAGGGCCTGATGTAACCTCTAGGACCTGTCTGTGATTTTACCACAAATATGAGACTAAAATATAAAATCGTCAAAAGCTATAGGATGTCGTCTTCCTCCTATCCTCACGTGGAAGGTGACAGCGCTCGGCCATGCCTTCGGCCGCCGGCGATAGGAGAACGTCAGGGAGGCATCCTGCCTCACAGACGCTTCTCTCCCTTGTTCGACGGTGGCGCTCTAGCTCATGCATGTAGCGTGTGCTCAACCGTCATTTAAGGCAATGCACGGCGAGGTAGGAAGCGCGTAAGTCGGGCTCGTCTGCTGGAGGTGAGAAAAGTAAAGCAACAATGAAACAAAAGGTCATACGGATCAAAAATTTTATAGATTTAGACGAAAAGATGATTTGATGATCGAAAAGTTATAGATTTTTAAGTAGTTAATATAAGCTTTATCGTACGTATAATTGTTTTTTAAATAGTCGGGCGGATTATGGGTTAATTTCGAAAAAAACTCAAAGGGCTTTCTGCAAAATTATCAGGCAGAATATATATATATATATAAGAGAGAGAATCAAATACCATTCCTCGTAATGAAATATATTGCTGCTGTCACATCAATTGTTTTGCATAATTTGTCACGTAAACCAACTCAGGGCAGCCAAATTCAGAGATACTACTACATATACAACTTGGTAAACTGGTAAACTAATCCAAATATTCTTTTGGCCACTACTATACCATTTTACTGTATAACACAGTATAATTAGTGACAAATTAATATACTTTGTCCTGTCTGATGCATCTAATTAACTGATCTCTGAAACTTTTAGCTACAATCATGTGAAATATATCCACCAAGATATGAAACTTTTAGCTACAATCATGTGAAATATATCCACCAAGATATGCGCGTATAGTGACCCTATGGTCATGTTTCTTGCCTTGTTTGATCACTAGCAAGCAGCAAACAAATTAGCTAGGACAAACGATCCAATATACTAATATATATGTAGCAGTAGTTTTGACTTCGGTGACAGATGCAGTGCAGTATATACAGTTCAGCCGACCATTAATTCATGATCCTTACACATGCATGCATTATTTTGTCTTGTATTCTTATTACTAATTTAATGTTTTGCATATCTTTGCTTCCAAATGTAGCACAGGCAATTTCTTTTCTATTGTGTTAGTATGGAGACTAGCAGCAATGTCTGTTGGGTGTTGCAACATATGCTAATTAAATAGAACGAGCTATAAAAGTAAGAGTTAAATTAAAATGCAAACAAAATAATCTTAAAATGGTTCTAGAAATTATATATGCGACTATAGATATGCGATCAATAAATAATCTAAATACAAGTGTGCTTTTCAGTACTTAAAAACATAGGTATGTCCACATGCATGCATATATATCTAGTTAATTACAAATGAAAGATATTGATAAAGAGAAATTTTACCGCTCTTTGAGAGGTACCAAATTTTTCAGTATAAATATCCATATATTCTAAAACCAAGATACATAAATCCTAAAACCAAGATACCGAGAGATATCAAATTTTATACCGAAAAATATATGGTATCCCCGGTACCTCATAGAAATCACTAAGAGCTCATTTGGTAGGGCTCCTGATTCTATCATTCTCTGATTTTAGAATCTAATTCTCCTGAATCAGATTTTGCAGAGAATCAGAATCGTTATAATAAAGCAATAATTAGAATAATATTTTAGGTGATTTTCAGGTGATTCTTGAGAGGAACTGGTTTCAAGTGATTCTGGGGAAAAACTATTTTTTAGGTGATTCTTACTCCCTATGTAAAAATGTTGAATGTTTTTTCTCATAATCAGTTACAAAATAATCTATTTGATAGGGATTCTACTGATTCTACTGAGAATTAAGGAGGAGAATCTATACTAAATGGGGTCTAAGTATACATAAACGGATATTTACCCACCTTGCTAGGGAAGCATCGGTGGTACGGTGAAGTCATGTGGTGCATAAGCATGACTGCACCCACTAAATTTAAATCCTACCATCAACAAATACTACGATTATGCGGTGCCCTTTTAACAGAATTTTAGTAAACTTATTAGGGAATTTTGTTGTTATCCGTATTTTTGAGTGTGTGTTAGCTAGGGGCGTATTCTTAGGTGTGCTGAGGGTGGTGTGTATGTAGTGGATGTTTTTACATATGCGCTTTTCAGTTTAATGGAGAAAAAAAATCTTTGCAATGCTCTTCTTGACAACAATTAAGAAAGGACATACATATGCTATACCGTATGCATCTTAAATTAAATTCTACTATCTTTGAACAACATGGGGTACTGCAATTAAATCACGTACACGATGTATATCTGTGACAAGTAGATCTGCCTTTTGCTGTAATCAAGTCTTATACTGATCAGTTTCCAGTACGTTGGGTAGGTTCCCTTTCCTGCTTCATTCCTGTATGTCTGCATAAACTCAACCTGAGTTCATAATGTTTCATTACATTTTGTGATCTGCATGCATGTGTCATCAGATTAATTTCTCACCGATCGATGCAGGTTAGTCACCACACGGACAACGACCGTAAAGACAAAACCTTGTGTACTTCACATATACATGCTTTTCGTTGTTCCCATGCATGTGAAGAACATTAATTGAAGAGCAATTTGTGTGAACCACCAATCATGGATTCCGATCGAGATGTAGAAAATTACTTATATATCTACCATATAAAAACATGCTGTTGTGCAAATATTGGTGGACTAATGCTGTAATGCACTGCCATAATTTTAGATATCAAATTAAATTACCTATTTTTTTATTTTCAATTGCTTGCAAATTCGATATTCCTCATGTTATGGTCAACCACATGTCATGGTTGATAGACAACAATGAATAGGGTATATAGCTAGTGTTTTGACGTTCTGAACTTATTCAATCTATAAACTGGCATATAAATCACTGCTAGAAAAATCTCAATTCATAACTCAATTTAGTTCTGGATTACAAATCGAGACAATTAGAATAGGACAAAAGATATCGATTTTTTTTATTGACAAGAAATAAACCGAGACTAAAAATGATCAAGCTGGACTAAAGGTCGTTACGCTTTTTAACCAGCATTAAAAATGTTTTTGGAACCGAATCTACTGTAGATTTTGATAAACTGATAAAAACCACTTATCTAGTGGTGAATATTGTACTTTGACAAATCTTTGTATATCCAACACATAAATTAAAGATTATACAATTGCTTTACCGGTAATGATATGCACTTTGGATTTGTGTAGGAACCGTACAGTCAAAACAACTTAATTTCCTAATATTGTAAATTTCTTTTATTTTTTTGAAGCCACTTAAATTTATTTCACTTGGCTAGCTAGATTTCCGCACTACCACGATGGAAGAAGCTCCGTGTTGAGAGTTACGCACCATGAAAAAATTTCATGCGTTGTCATTGACAAGTGATCTACAAAATGTCAAAACAAAAGAGTATTTCTTCCTTCTTGCCATCACAGTCAATTGACCTCCTTAACCCCATGCAAAAAGTCGATTTTACCCCTATATTATATGAAGTGCTCTCTATGCTGATATTACACTTTTCAGGGTAAAATAGACTGAAGAAATAAGCCATTTCGTAGAATTTGGTAATTCGTACGACCGATCATTATAAAGTTTCATAATTTCCTCTAATGTACAGTTACCATGAATTACCTTTCACATATACAATAACAGATTTGGTATCAAACTATACAGGGTAGAATATATATTACATTATGTTATCTATATTATCTTTTTTATTGATTAGTTTGTTGCTCGGATCGGATAAGACAATACAGTTATTTGTGTCATGTCACCAATCATGACAAACAACGGCAACCACGCAACTAAGAAAATCCCTGCATTTCATACACCAAGAGATCATGATCTCCTCAAAACTACAAAGCCCATCTATATCTCTCCGGGAACAATGATCTACAAGGCAGACCAGAAAGGAAATGCCATGGCAAGCAAGCTTTGCATGCATGCATGAGATCGAGCTAGCTCAAGATATTGATTGATTGCCCTTTGGACCTTAATTACGTGCCAGTCTACGCTATTCACTACTTCATGTGACGCATGCATAGAATGATGGACTTCGCTAATGCAATAGGGGGATTCTTATCTAGACGGCCTCTCATATGTCTGGATTTTACGGGTCGTCACAACAAAGTCATCTTAAACGGGTCTAAAAAGATGCCAACAAAAAAAATACTCTTACAGACATGTTAGATTGTGTATAAAATTTGAACCCATCACGGATGATACCTATTGGTGACGGGCTCAAATCACGGCCCGACAAAGATAACATATGATATTTTTGGCGGACCCTAACAGAAACCTATCACCGATGTTCATCATCGATGACGGGCTTTAACTTGAGACCCGATTAAAATAACAATTAGGTCCGTCACTAATTGAGACATCATTTACGTCGTGACGAGCGTCATATCTGATACAGATAAGGGTTACCGTCCGATTAAGATGAGAATGACCGTTGTAGTGGATGATGACATCGTCGTGCCAATCTCATTATATTGTTGCTGCATATATGCGTGTATGTGTGCGCATATATATGTGCCTATATGCGCCTAACTGTCGAGATGACCAAACTCAAAACTATTAATCGATTGATTGATGGCATGAAGCTGCATGAGCCTAACTGTTGGAGGGTCAGCTAAGTAATTAAGCTAGCTTAGGGCATAGTAATTGTGTACAAGTCCTACACTCTTTGCTAATTAATCTTTTTCACACCACACCACACACTACACATGTACACAGTTATAAGCTTGATATCTCGCTCGTCGATCTGCACACTATAAATACGTTCCCTAGCCATGGCAATTTTGCATCACAAAGATCAACTAAAAGAAGAAGAAAAACTCTCTCTCACACACAGAGCAACACGTTGCTGATCGATCAAAGCTAGCTAGAAGAAGAGAGAAAGGAGCTAGGAGCTGAGGATGTCTACTGGCATGGTGACGAAGGTGATGATGTTGGTGGCAACAATGGCGCTACTGACGTGCCTTGCTGCAGCAGGGCTGGTCGGAGCTGAGGAAGATGGCGGCGGCGGCGGCCTTGAACTGGGGTCGCCGGACTACGGCGACGCGCTGGGGAAGGCCATCCTGTTCTTTGAGGGGCAGCGGTCGGGGCGGCTGCCGGCGAACCAGCGAGCGACGTGGAGAGGGGACTCGGCGCTCACCGATGGCCGTGAAGAAAACGTATTAATTTTATATATACATCATTGGCATTATTGCATTTTTTGCATGCAGTTTTATTAATCTCATTCTCTTGTCGACTTAATGCATGCATATATGCGTCTGTCTTGAGAGGCCACGCGATTATTAAACGCACGAATAGAACATGACAATAATACGAACTCGTTATGTTCGCAAATATGTCTTTTCGATGATTTATAAAAGTTAAATATGATTTTGATTGTTTATTTTTAAGCAAACAGAAGCAAATAGTTTTAATTTGTCAGTGCTTTTAAATAGTGGACTAAGATATTTAGCGATATACCTTCTCAAATAGCTAGGGGTTAAATGAGGCTATATAGCGTCTAATTTGTACATAAGAGCAAATAATTAGATTCTTCTCAAATAGCTATAACCCAAGGTTTAAATCCCTTTAAATTTAGAATACCAGTGAAGCACTTTTAATCACAAATCTAACAATTTGACTTTCATACAGTTTATCTATATATGTAGTTTAAAATTATTAGTTCTCAAAACATGACTAGGTAAATAATAAATAATTTTAGCAGGAATCATATTTACCAGGTCACATATATTCACGGGGACTTCCTATATATTTATCGATAATTTTTTTAAAAAAATTAACAAATATAAATATAATGTAATTACATTATAATGTGGAACATAGGTCATGGGAGCCCTCACATGTGTGCACGCTTTGATTTTATTTTTCTTGTTTGCACAAATCTTAAAACAAATCGTTCAAAACTATGTGAAATTTACATACAAGTTACACGACTGCACTATAGTTACACCCATCAATTTTTAGAAGAAAATTGTCAATAAATATATAGCAAAACCTATACTCATTTATTTATACCCGTAGTTGAAATATATATATATATATATATATATATATATTACATAGGGTATCGAGTTTAATTTCACAAGGACGGGAGAAAACCACTAAGCAAGAAAACTGAGCTGATGTACTGCTAACAATAATGTTGTTGTGTGCGAACGATTAGCGTTAATTGTTCTTGTTGATCACGGTGGATTGATCGATGGTGGTCAGGTGAACCTGACGGGCGGCTACTACGACGCCGGCGACAACGTCAAGTTCGGCTACCCGATGGCGTTCACGGTCACCTTACTGGGCTGGAGCGCCGTCGAGTACCGCGCCACCGTCGCGGCGTCGGGGCAGCTCGGCAATCTCCGGGCGGCGATCCGGTGGGGCGCCGACTTCCTCCTCCGCGCCCACGCATCGCCGACCACGCTCTACACCCAGGTCGGCGACGGCAACGCCGACCACCAGTGCTGGGAGCGGCCGGAGGACATGGACACGCCCAGGACGCTGTACAAGATCACCGCCGACTCGCCGGGTTCGGAGGCCGCCGCCGAGGCCTCGGCGGCGCTGGCCGCGGCGTACGTGGCGCTCAAGGACGACGGCGACACCGCCTTCTCGTCGCGGCTCCTGGCCGCCTCCAGATCAGTATGTGGATCCCTTGCAAATATGCATCTTCATTTCCATCACAACGACATATCTTCATTTGAATGTTTAACAAATTTTGACTGAATTTGAATAAGTTTTGGTAAATTCACATTTTTTTTTGGACTTTTGAAATCAGTATGTGCCATGATAGCATCTGAAATTCTGAAATAGCTCGTCTTGATTTGCATACAATCTGTTAAGTCAGCAACCATAGTTAATTTATGCAAGATATAAAACAGATGAGAATAAAATACAAACCATTTGATAATTTGAATGATTAAGTAGCTAATTAATTGGTTTTGACTTGATGAACACCATCAGCTGTTCGACTTCGCCAACAATTACAAGGGATCCTTCCAGTCCTCCTGCCCCTTCTACTGCTCCTACTCTGGATTTCAGGTAGAAAATCATGCCAAAACCATCACAACTCTGAACATCAATGAGATTGTAAGAATTTTATTGATTAATTGGAGAAAATTCTATCAGGATGAGCTTCTCTGGGCCTCGGCATGGCTCTTCAAGGCGACGAGAGACGCCAAGTACCTGGACTTCCTGACAAACAACCAGGGCTCCAGCAACCCTGTCAATGAGTTCAGCTGGGACAACAAGTATGCCGGAGCTCAGATGCTCGCAGCACAGGTCAGTCATCAGTAACCACAGCACCATTGATCATGCAGTGACCTTCAGATAATTCTTGAGTTTCGCGAAGGCGAAAACCGACAAGCTTCGAGTTCATGCCTCTGTGCCTTTCAGGAGTATCTGGGAGGAAGAACACAGCTAGCAAGGTACAAGGATAACTTGGACTCCTTTGTATGTGCCCTGATGCCTAACAGTGGCAATGTGCAGATAAGGACCACTCCTGGTAGAAACCTGAACATGTTAACATTGCTTCTGAATCCAGTAATGTTTCTGGGAAGGCATTTTTGACATGTTTCTGGATGCAGGCGGGCTTCTGTTTACGCGCGATTCGGTCAATTTACAGTACACGACAACCGCGACCCTCGTTCTGTCCATCTACTCCAAGGTGCTCAAGTCTTCTGGCTCCAGCGGAGTTCGCTGTAGCGCTGCAACATTCTCCCCAAATCAGATCAGCTCATTTGCAGCGTCTCAGGTAGGCTACAATAACAATAGTACTTAAGGTTTTTGCCAGGATGGTACTGTTCAACATCCGGCACGCTTCATGTTTTCAGGTGGATTACATCCTGGGGAAGAACCCCCTAGGAATGTCATACATGGTAGGTTTCAGCACAAAGTTTCCGAGGCGAATTCACCATCGTGGCGCGTCCGTCCCGTCGATCAAGGTTCTCAGCAGGAAGGTCACCTGCAAGGAAGGGTTCTCATCATGGTTCCCGACAAGCAACCCAAACCCTAACATCCATGTCGGAGCGATCGTCGGTGGACCAGATGGGAATGATCAATTCAGTGACAACAGGGGGGATTCATCACACTCTGAGCCAGCCACCTACATCAATGCAGCCTTTGTGGGTGCCTGTGCTGCTGCAATGGGGCAGAAGCAGGTGGTGAAGCTAGAGGAGCCTGTGGACAGCTTAGAATCAATGGTATCAACTTACTAGAAAAGAGAGATGCAGAAAATATATGAAAGAATAAGATCATTATTATGTATTCATGTTCAACTTCTATGTGTGAGATTGCCTCGTAACATCAGTGCTTACTTGTATCTCTGCTCTTTATCAGTGTGTACAACATGATAAGAAATAAATACCATAAGTTTATACCGACTATATCAGCTTGACATTTTTCACTCTTAACTCATTCCAGTTTGATCCAACAAATGGTTATGTACAAACGTGTGTTCCAGTATTCCAGAAAATAACTGGAATTCAAACAAAAAGGACATGATCCATTTTTCACTGCCAGTTCTGTTGTTAAGTGTTTTGTTTTGTTTCTTTTTTCTTTGTTTGTTTCCTTTTTCTTTTGCTTCTGTGCCCATTAGATGTCAAAATGGGCCATTAAATTGTTCAATCCATGAGCCAGCCAAAGATGCCCAGTTCACAGCGGTACCCACAAGAAGCTCCCAGAACCAAAGATCCACTGCGAGAACTGAAGAAAAGATAAGCAGAGCAAGTGTCTCGTATCTATTCAAAGGCCACCCTGAGACTTCAGCCATGGTCTTCAGGAATGGAAGAGATTCCCTGTCTAGTTCCCGGCTTCTTATTGACCATGCTGTCACCCACTGGACGTCAGCTGGGACCATATTGAGCTCTTCACGAAGACGTCTTCCCAGGTCCGGCATATGCCCACCTCCATAAAGGACAGCTATTCTCTTGTACCCACGGTTTATTGCTTCCTGTATCTTCTCAGTAGCAACTCTGTTCCTTTCCCCAATGATAACTGACTTTTCCTCAATGGGTGAGGTCATAGATGTGAAACTACAAAATACAGAATGCTAATAAGAATTAGTTTGTCAATGCATAGTTTTCTTTACAGGATACAGAAAGTACTCACTCGGAGGTCAATTGCTTAGCCAGAAAAATCTTCAGTGCAGCTCCAAAATCTAGCCTGGACAATGCTTCAAGCTCAGGATATCCACCTTCATTGTCGATTGGTAAGCAAAGCCCACTGATGAGGAATAGTCCAACGAGTGGCATTGGTAGAACACGTGAGGCCCAAAGCAGCTTAGACCTCCAGAAGTCAAGACCATCAGGCAATGTTGGTTGTACCAAGGCTTTAGTTGATTTCAGTGTCATGTCTACCGCAAACGTGAAAAGACTTTCACCTCTTTCACTCTGACAGAAATGGAAGGTAAATTAGCATTTAGTACATTTCAAAGTTCAAAGTGCCATGACAGAAAGCACAGACTAGTGTGTATATGGCTTTAAATGGTTGTTGGCTATATTCTGTTTGCAAATCAAAGTGAAAACCTACACCCTATGACAAATGGAAAACTATGGCAGTAACATCTCCCTCCAACAGTAATAACACAAAGCAATCTAAAGATCATACTTTTTATTCTCTAGCTATTATGACAAGGGAAAAGTTGCAGGCAGCAAAAGGCATACTGTAACCACATTATTACCTGAAGCTGCTTGAATGTCTCAAAATCAAGGTCAGCATGCTGCCATTTTTCACTGCCATAGTCGAGGCAATCTAGCTGGTAATCCAATGAAAGGACGTTTGCCATTTGCTTCTGTATGAAACCAAGAATACTGAATCCTCTACGTGAAGATTTCAGCTTCTTCGCAAACGTTGGGTCCTTGCGATTGTTTAGGTTCTCCCGACTTGTCACCATTTCATACAGAACACAATCATAATCTTGAAGTGCTTGCTGGAGTCTATCAAAGTATCTGACAAAGAAAACTATATAATTTCAGCTAATGCACTTAGTAGTCAACTATACATGTAGAAAAGTGTGCAAATGGAAAATGAGCACAGGGGATCTTCCAATATGCAAATGATGATTGCCATAGACAGGTTTTTTTTTTGTCAATTACAACAATGAATCCCCTGTGTACTGGGATTCATAGTTGGGAGGTAATCCACCTCCCAACTATGAATCCCAGTACACACTAGCAGTTAAACTTGAAAGAGCCTAGAGCACATACTCTTTGTCAGCAATGTGGACTGTAGAAACCAAATCAACCTGCAAGAAACAGAAAGTTCACAATCAAGCACAAACGACAGGATAATTGAGAAGAAGTTGACATGTGCTTTGTCAGTTGCAATTTCTTATCAATGAAATGCAAACTCGGTTGACGAACGGAACCCATTCACATTTCATTCTTGAGAGCTCACGAGAACAATATTCAAAATTCGGAATCTAAGTAGGCTGCAATAAAAAGAGAAGTAAACCAGAAGGTAGGTCAGTATTTCTCAACAAGCTGAAACTGCCGAAGTGAGCCGTGTTGATGTAGTGTAGAATTTTACTTTGTGGGAACTAATAAAATAAATATGGAAATCCTGTGGGATTCAAATCCGAGTAAAAAAAATCCCGAAGCCGGAGGAGAAGCAGAATCAAGAGCGATGATACAGGACTACAGGAGCAAGTAGCTTCCCGACAAGGCTTACATGGAGGAAGGGGTGGATGAGTGACCACGGGAACCGCTTCTCGTACCGCACCACCGCCGTCTGCAGCTCCCCGCCGCACACCCCGGTTCCCCCACCTCCCCTCCTCCTCCGGCGGACCCCGGGCGGCGGTACCGCAGGTAGTCGGTGATGGAGCTACTGCTCGCCGCGAACCTCTCCTCCGCCCCCACCCCCGCCGCCGCGACGACCACGCCGCGTCGCCCGCGGAGCCCCCGCCGGCGCGCGCGGGACGGGAACGAGGCCGCGGCGGCGAGAGAGGTCGAGGAGGGCGCCGCCGTGGAGAGCATGGCCCTGACCCCCGAAAGCGAGCGAGCTAGGGTTAGGGTTCGGCGCGCGCGTGCGGCGATGGAGGCGAGGCGGCGAAGCTGCTCCGGTTTGTTTTCCGCGGAGACGGGGGAATGGTCTCGTGGATAGGTGGATGGGTGGGTGAGCTAGCGGGTGGGGCCCGCCGAGCTGGCAGAGTGACGGGCTGACGGCAGTGTAGTCGCGCTTTGAATAGGGGAGGGAGTGGCGTGGATGGCTGTGATTCGGCCACGAGCCCCCACGAGACGAGTTTTTTTTTTGGTGGAAGAAATCGGGCAGCGTGGAACAACTTGGGTTCAAGATTTTACAGTCCCGCTAGCATATTTCTAAATTTCATCTCTTAAAATAAGAGTTTAGGGAAGAATAAGAGTTCAAGATCTTTTTGCCTATAGCAGATCTCCTAAAAATCACCTAAACTTCAAATTATAGAGATAGAATTTCTAATTGGACTCCTAGGAATAGGAGTGGAGGGGGTGGATTTTAGGAATTCAGGATTTTATGGGATGAGATAGGAGTGCTGCTGTAGGCTAACAAACTCTCAAATATAGGGTATGAGTTCACTTAGGATCACTGGAGATGCTCTAACAAAGATCTCCAAGAGTTTTTTATTTAGTTTTTTAATATTTGATTTTTAAAAATCAAAGAAAAATTTCTCTCCAAGTAGTTCCTAATATATACTTTTAATTTATACGTGTGGAGATTATGACAATCGGGTATCTATATGGCAAGCTTATCCGACTAGAGGTAGGGATAGATTGCGCCTGCCATATCTGTAAACCGAACATGACTTGGGTGTTACGATTGCCGATAGAGATAAGGCAATCGGCCTATAGTCACGATTTGGTAAGATTGAGGAAACCAACTTAGAGTAAGATAGGGTTTCCAACTGTAAGCCCTCCTCCCAAGACTATATAAGGGGTAAGGGCGTCCTTGAGGGATATCGATTCTAGATCGAGATTCCGATAGGAGATCAACTTTTAGCCTTCACTTTAGATCACGAGATCAATAAAGACACTCGGCGGATCGAATCCACCGAAACAGAGTAGGGTATTACCTCACGAGAGGGCCCGAACATGTCTAAACATTCTTCTTCTTCTAACCCATTGTGCTTGGCGATCTTGACTGCGACCCGAAATTATATTGCGAAACCAAGTTTCGACGGTTGGCGCGCGTAGGGGACCGCGCGTCGAGACTTCTTCAACAATCTCGTCGACAAGCGTGATGGGATCTCCTTCAAGATTCGGCGACTTCGCCGCCAACTTCTTCGACAACTCCTCCTTCGACTCGGATTCAAACCAGTCGGAAGGAAAGACCCACTCGGCGCCGTTCGGGCTCCCCAATAGCGCCGAGATCTTCAACGACATCTTCAAGACCAAGATGCAATCTACTTTCTCCGACGACGGACTTCACTCGGCACCATTCGAATTACCGAATACCGCCGAAATCTGCGCCAATCTTCTCACCTCCTCGACGGAGGCAATCAATTCGGACGAAGACCTCTCGGTTCCGTTTGGGTTACCAAACGTCGCCGAGATCTACAGCGAACTTCTCTCCCCCGAGTCGGCGGCGACCCACTCGGAGGAGCCCACACCCCCAAGCTCTGACTCGGACTGGAACGATCCAGATCCGGGTTACCCAGGATCAAGGGAGGTCGCCGTCATCCTCCCATCATTCGGCTCCTGCTCATCTTCGGAGCTCAAATGATACCTCAGCTCCGCCGGTTTCGACAACCTCTACGGCATCCCTTCTGACGAAGCCGACAACTCCGACTGCCGCATGGACTATGAGCCGAAGTGCTTTGACATCCTCATGGCCGAGCCGGACGAGTCCGACTCCGCCCATGGCCGAAGGCTTGCCGAAGAAGAGCGAGCCAAGGTGGAGCTCGAGCGCAAGAGCCGAAGAGGAGAAACAACGCAAGGACGAGGCCGACAAGAGGAAGCAGACCTACGTGCAGCCGGACGATCTGCCCAGGAGGCCATCCTCCAAACACGGGTCCGCAACACCAACATCTTCCAAACGCCACAGCAGAACGCTGTTGCCGCACTTACCCTCTTGGACACCGTCATGGAGACGGCACCCGCCAATGTTACTCCAATACTCGACAAGATCAAGACCATCGTCGTCGCCACAGCTAACGGCCACCCCACCACCTCGGCACGAAGGCCGACTGAATCTGCGGCCGAAACGCCAGACAAGAGCCGGCTTCCGCCTCTAAGGTCAGGAGACTATAAGAGGCCCGAGCCAGATCGGTCGACGACCAGGCCAAGAGGCCCACCCCGCGAGTCCACGCTGAAGTACCAGGAGCAGACGACCGACTCCCGCGACAAACGACATGGACGTCCACCCGTCCACCACCGCGTCCGCCGCAACAACAGCTCCAGCTACCCGACCAGCCAACCGAAGACCCCACCGAGTGATCTGCGGAAGTCCTCGATCGCCGCTACCAGAGCGGGACCGACGCACTCGGGAAGATCGGAGGATCACCCGATAGCGGCGACGACGGAGTACCGCCTTCACTCGGAGCTCCGCCGAGTGCACCGGCCGAGTGGGTTCAAGCCCACGGGATTGAAAGGTACGATGGCAAGACCGACCCCGAATCTTGGCTAACCGTATACACCCTCGCCATCCGTGCCGCAGTGGCGACAACAAAGCTATGGCCAATTACCGCCCGTGGCCCTCGCTAACTCGCCGAACCGGATCACGAGCCCGCCAAGAGGCTCAATCGGCTCGTGGAGCGAGCCGAGGGACCACTTCATCGCCAACTTCCAAGGCACCTTCGAGAGGCCCGGCACACACTTCGACCTATACAACGTCATCCAGAAGCCGGATGAACCCCTGAAGGATTACATCCGTCGTTTCTCCGAGAAGCGCAACAAGATCCCGAACATCACCGATGACATCATCATCGTCGCCTTCCAGAAGGGAGTCCGTGATGAGCTGCTAATCGGGAAGTTTGGGCGCAAACCACCGAAGACGGTGAAACAAATGTTCGAGACGGCGAATTCATACGCCAAATCCAACGACGCCATCAAGGCCGCCCGTCAAGACCGGCCCGATAGGAGGGAAGATAAGCAAGTGGGAGGGAGCCGTAATCCTAAGAAGGATGGCGGCAACAACAACAACCAGCCCGAAAGATCGCAAGCGCCGATCCGAGGACCTAGTGGCCGCAAACTCCAACGCTCAACGCCGTCCCGAGTCGCCGCCTACGACGCCATCATGAACGCCCAAAGGCACCCATCATCCGAATCATAAGCACGTGGCGAAGGACTGTTTTATCTACAAGCTCGCGACAAGCACACGCGCAGCTCAACAAGAAGCCGACCGACGAGGCAGTCCGTCAGCGCCAAGAAGAACAACGCGCGAAAATGCCGAACCTTTTCAAGACCCAGTGGGGGAGCTCAACCACATCTTCGGAGGACCGCTAGCCTATGAGTCCAAGAGGAAACAGAAGCTAACTGACCGTGAGGTCAACGCGGCTCAACCCGAAGTCCCTCAATATCTCGCGATGGTCGGAAGTGGCCATCACTTTTGACCGCTCGGATCATCCCGACCGAGTGGTTCACCCGGGGCACTATCCACTCGTCCCGGACCCCGTGGTCCGCAACATCGAGCTTAAGCGCGTCCTCATCGATGGGGCGCGCCTCAACATCCTGTTTGCCAAGACCATGGATGAGATGCGAGATCCCGAGGGCCGAACTAAAGGCAAGCTCACCCCCTTCCACGGAGTCATCCGGGCTATCTTCTACACCACTCGGACATATCTCCCTCCCGGTCACCTTCGGGCCCGAGAAAACTTCCGAACGGAGAACGTCACTTTTGAGGTGGCCGACTTTGAAACAAAGATATCACGCCATCATTGGAAGGCCCGCGCTTGCCAAGTTCATGGCGATCCCTCACTACACCTACCTCGCATGAAGATGCCGGGTCCCAACGGCGTCATCACTCTTCGCAGCCGACGTGAAGCAAGCCTTCACCTGCGATAAGGAGAGCCGCGACATGGCCCAATCTCGCGAGAGATTACGTGGCCAACAAGAAGTCCGATTGGCTGCATCGACTTCGGCGAGAGGCGAAGTCCCCGCGAAGAAGATAGCCAAATCGGGATCCGGCGACGCCAAGACCAAGAAGATCTCCCTTGATCCGTCGGATCCCTCGAAACCGCTGTAGTCGGCGCCGACCTAGATCCCAAATAGGAAAGTGCGCTCGTCACCTTCCTCCAAAATAATAAAGATGTTTTTGCTTGGAAACCATCCGATATGCCCGGAATTCCTAGGGAGGTGATCGAGCACTCTTGAACGTCAAAGATGACGCCAAACCGATAAAACAACGATTACGCAGATTCGCGCAGGATCGAAAAGACGCTATCAAAGAAGAACTCGCAAAGCTCTTGGCTGCCGGCTTCATTAAAGAAGTCCTTCATCCCGACCGGTTAGCCAACCCTCGGTCCGCAAGAAGACGGGAAATGGCGCATGTGCGTTGACTATACCGACCTCAACAAAGCCTCGCCCCAAAGATCCGTTCGGCCGCTCGCATCGACCAAGTCGTTGACTCAACACGGCGCCAACTCCCGAGTTTCTGGATCGTTACTCGGGCTATTACCGATTAGCTTAAAAGAATCCGATCGCTGAAGACATCGTTCATCACGCCGTTTGGGGCCTACTGCTACATCACCATGCCTTTCGGCCTGAAGAACGCCGGCGCCACATACCAACGCATGATCCAAAGATGCTTCCAGACGCAGATCGGCAAGAACGTTGAAGCTTATGTCGACGACGTTGTCATCAAGACCAAGCAGAAAGAAGACCTGATCGCCGACCTAGAAGAAACCTTTGCAAACATCCGGGCCTTCAGAATGAAGTTAAACCCGGAGAAGTGCACTTTCGGCGTTCCATCAGGCAAACTGCTCGGCTTAATGGTGTCACATCGCGGCATTGAAGCAAATCCAGAGAAGATCAACGCCATCTTAAGCATGAAGCCCCCGAGTAACCAGAAAGACGTCCAGAAGCTCACTGGCTGCATGGCGGCACTAAGCCGTTTCATATCCCGACTCGGCGAACGAGGCATGCCCTTCTTCAGATTGCTAAAGAAGACAGACGACTTCCAGTGGACCGCGGAAGCCAACAAGGCCTTTGAAGATTTCAAAGAGTTCCTTACAACGCCGCCCGTCCTGGCCTCGCCTCAACCCCAGGAACCTCTGCTGCTGTACGTTTCAGCCACTCACCAAGTGGTTAGTACGGTCCTTGTGGTCGAACGTGAAGAAGAAGGACGGGCTCAGAAGATTCAAAGACCAATCTACTTTGTTAGCGAAGTATTGGCAGGAGCCAAAATTCGCTACCCTCATGTACAAAAATTACTCTATGGTGTTCTAATAACCGCGAGGAAATTGGCACACTATTTTCAGGGTCACTCGGTCACCGTCGCCACTTCTTTCCCACTCGGCGATGTCATCCACAACCGCGAGGCAACTGGACGCATCGCCAAGTGGGCTCTAGAGCTGATGCCGTTGGACTTGACTTTTAAGGCGAGGACGTCCATAAAGTCACAAGCCTTGGCGGACTTCCTGGCCGAGTGGACTGAACAACAAGAGAACGTGCCTCGGGAAGACCTCCAACACTGGACCATGCA
This sequence comes from Oryza australiensis, assembly GCA_019925245.2. Lineage (NCBI taxonomy): Eukaryota > Viridiplantae > Streptophyta > Magnoliopsida > Poales > Poaceae > Oryza > Oryza australiensis. The sequence goes on from JAIFGZ020000436.1 coordinate 6,213,857, forward strand.
CTTCGACGGATCCAAGAGGATCACCGGCTTGGGAGCAGGAGTCGTGCTGATCTCCCCGACCGGGGAAAGGCTAAGATATGTCCTTCACCTCCACTTCTCCGTCTCACACAACGTTGCCGAGTACGAAGCTCTCCTACATGGACTGCGCCTCGCAGTTTCACTTGGGATACGTCGGCTTATCGTGAAAGGCGACTCCCAGCTGGTTGTCAATCAAGTAATGAAGGATTGGTCCTGCCTAAACGACACTATGGAGGCCTACCGGCAAGAGGTCCGCAAGCTTAAGGACAAGTTTGACGGGCTCGAACTCTCACACGTCCTGAGGCATAACAACGAAGCTGCCGATGAGCTGGCACAGTTCGGGTCCAAGCGCGAAGCTGCCCCAACAGACGTCTTTATCGAATATCTCTACGAACCAACCATCACGGCAAAGACAACTCCCAACGAGCAAGCCACGAACGAAGTCGCCATGACCGATACCGACCGGAGGACGCCGCTCATCAAATTCTTAACCCAAGAAGAGCCGCGATGACCGGATGAAGCGAACGCGTCCGGCGTCGTTGCCAAGCATATGTCATGGTTGACTCCGATCTATACAAGAGAAGCCCCTCCGAATTCTAATGAGGTGCATCACACCCGAGGAAGGGAAACAACTACTCCAAGACATCCACTCGGGCATATGCGGAAGCCACGCAAGCACACACTCTAGTCGGCAAAGCTTACGAGCAAGGTTTCTTTTGGCTTACCGCGGTCTCCGACGCGGATAAAGTCGTACGAACCCGTGAAGGCTGCCGCTTTTCGCCCGACAAAGCCATGTCCCGCCCAGAGCTTCAAACAATCCCACTTTCCCGGCCGTTCGCGGTATGGGGCCTGGACATGGTTGGCCCTTTCAAAAAAGCTCCAGGAGGATTCACACACCTCTTCGTCGCAATCGACAAGTTCTCCAAGTGGATTGAGGCCAAGCCGGTCGCCACAATTACGCGATAAAGCACGGGACTTTTCCTCAACATCGTGCACCGCTTCGGCATCCCAAACGTAATCATAACCGACAACGGGACTCAATTCACGGGAGGCATCTTCAAGGAATTCTGCGAGGACTTCGGAATCAAGATGCTACGCACATGGTAGCCCATCCCAAAAGCAACGGACAAGTTGAGCGAGCCAACGACATGGTCCTCCAAGGCATCAAGGCCCGTGTTTTCGATCGCCTAAACCCTTACGCGGACAAGTGGGTTCAAGAACTTCCCTCGGTCTTATGGTCGCTGCGGACCACACCCAGTCGGGCTATCGGCCAAACTCCCTTCTTTCTCGGTCTATGGCGCGAAGCCATGTTGCCAAACGAGATGGAGTATGAATCCCTCCGGTCCGCAGCCTTCAACGATGAGCGCTACGACCCCGACCGAGTAGATGACCTCACCCGATTGGAAGAGGCCCGTGAGGCAGCCCTCATCCGTCGGCCAAATACCTTCAAGGGCTCGAAGATACCACGGTCGCAACGTTCGAGCACGAGCTTTCATCGTTGGCGACCCGATCCTACGCAAGATCCAGACCACCAAAGACCGTCACAAATTATCCCCTTTATGGGAGGGACCGTACATAATCGCCGAGGTGACTCGCCCGGTGCATACTGGCTAAAACGTGAAGACGGGTCTATGGTGGAGAACTCCTGGAACATTGAGCATCTTCGACGATTTTACGCCTAATTTGCCTAAGGCTTCATGTTTCCCTTGACTGCCAACCTCAAGCAAGATGACTTCTTGAGTTAGCAGTCGGGGGCTGTACATATGTCAATAAAGCTTAAGTTTTCCTCATCAACTTCTGTGCATGATTTGGTTTATCATTGTTTAATGTCCTTCGATTCGAGTTCAGTGTCTAAGGACTGAGAGTTTTCCGATGACCTAATCGAGCCTAGGCTTGGTGACAGTCAGACGAAAACTACTTAAAAAATTTCACACAAAAGCTCGGATCAAGGCATTAACATAAATAAACTAAATATATCACAAGTTCTACATCACGATTACACGACATTTACAAGAAAATGTTGAAAGACAAATCAAATCTTGAAATTGTTCACTACATCAATGGATATTTTCTTCGCTGCCTCCTGCGCCTCACTCAGCATATCCAAGGCCTGCTCATCCGTGGTCCCATCGGCGAAACCTTCCCCGACCGAGTGGATGTCCACTCGGGGGTAAAGGGACTTGGTCTGCGCAAGAGCCAGACCAGCCCCCATGTTCGCAGCTTCGGTGATGTTGGCCGATACCGCTCGGGAGCCCCGCGGCTTGTCGAATATTTCTACCGGCTCTAGCGAACCGGCCCCAACTCCTTGATGGAATAAGGATAGCAAGATCGGCATGACAGCATTGGCGACCTCTTCCCGAATCTCTTCGGTTTGTTTGACCCGCCCAAGTAAGACGTCATATTGAGCTCGGGTCTTAACCTTGTAAGCTGCCAAAAGCTTCGGATCATGCATAACACTCGGAAATAAAGCGGCACAAGGAATGTTACTTCAAAGAGGCTTACCTTCAAACTCGGCCTCCATCTCGGCTTTGTCAAGGCTGACTGCCTCCAGCTGGACTTGAAGCGAATGGACCTCCGAAGAATTTTCTACAAGAGAAGAAGATCGTCAACAACCGAGATTGACATGAGAATCATAAAGAAACTTGGGGAGACGGGCTTACTCCCGATTGATCCTCGGAGGTCAAGGTTTGCCTCCCGAAGCTCTGCGATCTCTCTCCTTAAAGCCGCCTCCCTCGACGCGGCCTCCTCTCGAGTGGCCTTTAGCTGTCGCTGAACGTCCTCTAAGGAGTTCAGGTGAGGAACCAGCTTCTCCAGCACCTCGGACTTTGCCATGGAGCGGCAATACTCCTTCTGCGCGTGAAAACAGAAGAGTGACCGACTGAAAAATATTGATAATACAATAAAATAGAAAGACAAAGGCTTACGTTGAGCAGCCGGGTCGCCTCGTTCAAGCTTTCGACAAGGGCATCCCTTTCATCTCTCTCGGCTTGCCTGTCCAAGATGATGCCATGCCTTTCACCCTCTGAGTCCCGCCACTCAATCCTAATTGGGGAACCCGGTTTCGGAGGATCGCAACCTGGGATTTCCTCCATTGTGGTGGCGAATAAGAAGGACAGATGAAGACATGAAAGGTTCAAACCGAAAGAGCAAAAGAATACTTAGACACAAATCTCACCAGCTTCAGCGGCTGCGTGCTTAGGTGGAGCGGCCCGGCTGGCCTCCTTCTTCTGACTCCGCGTCGAGTGGCCCTTAGTCGGGGGCGCTCGAGCCGCGGCCTGAGGTTTCCCGGCCGTTGACTGGTTTCCAGTCGGGATATCCCGGCTGGCGGCCGGGGCTCCTTCCTCGGGGTTTCCTTCTTCGGAGGCGAAGGTTGCCCGCCCGGAGCGCTCACGCTCGGTTGTGGGCTCTGGGGCTTTGGCTCTGCTGGCTTTGGCACCTCGGGAGCTGCGGCCGGGGTTGGCCCTTCACCTCTCCCGGCAGGATCTATGTCCTGGGGCCTCTTGCGAAAATGAATACAGCTGGGGTAAAGATAAAGAAAGCTTTCAACGGAAAAGTTCGGACTTCGGTTATAGAGCATACCTGGACGACCGGCGGATCTTCGGCGCCGTCCGCGGCGATCTCCTTAGAGGTGGGGTCTCGACCGGAGGAGCCGGGACGTCATCATCCGATCTTCGATGATCGGCCTCCTTTTGCTCGCCCGCTTGTTTGAGTCCTCACTCGGCGCCGCCGTGCCGCCCGACCGGATCGCTCCGGATCTTGATCCCGCCGCCCGGCTTCTTGGCGGGACGACGTGGCGCGTCATCGTGGGACACCTTGTACGGCTTGGAGGTAATGAGAGGCGTTTTCTGCAAGAAAAAGAATGCATAACACTAAGAGACAAGATATCAAGATTGAAAGACGTTATGAAGTAACCGGTCGGCTTACCGGAGGAGGAGGGTCGGTGGATGCTTGAAGGGAGAACCGGCGGAATGAGGGCCCGCTCAACTGCGATTCCGTCGAGAAGATCTTGTACATCCGGATCTTCGGGATTTCGTAGGCCGAGTGGATCTCGGATCTTCCCGATTGGGGTCCTTTCCGCCTTCATACTCGAAGGCCGGTTTCGACCGTTCCTTGATCGGCGCCAGTCGGCACCTGATGAAGTGCCGAGTGATCTGTTCCCCGTGAAGACCCTTTTTTTTCATCACCAGGATCTTCGCAAGCAGCTTGTTGGCCTCGTCCCAATCTTGGGCTACTGGAACAGTGCTCCAAGTTGGTCTGGGGACAGGGGAAAGACCGACAAAGGTTGGCAGGTGGGTTCGAGGTTGTTAATGTAGAACCAGCTGTGTGCCATCCCTTATTGGAGGACTTTAGAGGGAGAGAGAAGTACTCCTTGCGGAGAGATCCGCGGAGCTGGAAACCTGCCCCGCCAACGACGCATGGGTGGTCTTTGTTCGGATGAGGTTTAAGATAAAACATGCGCCGGAAGAGATGGAAGTGGGGGAGGATGCCAAGGAAGGCTTCGCACACATGAATAAAGAGAGCGATGTGAAGCATCGAGTTCGGGTTCAGATGATAGAGTTGAAGTCCATAGTAATCCAGAAGCCCCCGGAAGAACTCGGAGGTGGGAAGGCTGAACCCGCAATAGAAGAAAGAAGTAAAAATGACGAGCTCACCGGTGTTCGGGGTTGGGAAGTCCTCCCCCGCCGCCGGGCGCCATCCCACGATCTCCTTTGGAGGAAGCACGCCGTGCTTCACCATCTCTTTGAGGGTGGATTCCCTCACATCCGATGCGGCCCATTAGTCGAACGGGATCCTTTTTTCCTCCGCCATGAGAGTGGTGTTGATGGGAAGTGGATCTGGACGGAAAAAGTGGGGGTTTTGACAAAGGAACTTGGAAGATTTGGCTGCGGAAGCTAGTTGTTGCAAAGAGCGAGTTCCTAGATGGATGGATTTGGGAGCGCGCGAATCTAGGGTTCTCCGCAGTGAACTGGTGAACAGTACCGCGAAAAGAGGAAACTTTTGGAAGATGAAGAGGCGGGGACGACCTCGTGCCTTTATAGAAAGATTTGAGGGTTGCGCTAGGTTTTCTTGTGATTGGGCCAAGCCCATAAGAAAATCTACGGCCCGGTTAAGGTGTGGCCCGACGCGTGTCCTTAGGGACTTAAGCGGATGAGCTTAAGCAGATTTGCCCTGGCAATATGCGCGTGTCCGAATGCCCTGTACCTTTGAAAATCCTTCCATACCGCGGTTTGCTTGACTTCATGAGAAGCTGGCACGATGCAACTTGGAAGGTGACCGACAGCTAAGTTTTTATAGCTGCCTTGATGACAAGGGCTGTTTGGTTTTTGGCATTTGATTAAGTAATCTTATCAATGCTATTTATTTTTCCACCTTAGTGAAGATCTTCATAGATTGAGACCAGTATTATGGCAAAAGCTATTTAATAGCTTGGTCATGTTTTTCATATGATTGAAAAAACTCATTTTCCCATGAGGGACGATTAAAATATTTGTTCCGGGATGACTCGGGCAGATCCACTCGGATAAGCATGAGCTTACCGAGTGCTTTTAACTCATGAGGGTTGATTGAATTATTTGTTCTGAGATAACTCAGGCAAATTCACTCAGATGAGTATGAACTTGCCGAGTAATGAGATTTATATGATTGCTTTAGCATGAGCTAGGCATCTACATGAGAATAATTTTTTATAGTTCTTGACTATATGCTTAGTCTGTTTTGACTAACCACATAGTCGGGGCTACACTAATTAGGTGCATCAGGAGATGCACCTAGATATTTATTTTTGAGAATTTTTTAGATATTTTCCAGCCCTTCACAGTCTTTGGAGCCACTCGGGAAGATTCAGGCAGAGATGATGGAATCACTCGGCGCCAAAAGCACTCGGTCAAAGAGATTTTTGGTTGTGTGCTGTTTTGGTTTGAAGTTGAGCTGTCTCGTCGACTGAAAAGGACTCGGGGGCTACTGTGGAGATTATGGCAATCGGGTATCTATATGGCAAGCTTATCCGACTAGAGGTAGGGATAGATTGCGCCTGCCATATCTGTAAACCGAACATGACTTGGGTGTTACGATTGCCGATAGAGATAAGGCAATCGGCCTATAGTCACGGTTTGGTAAGATTGAGGAAACCAACTTAGAGTAAGATAGGGTTTCCAATCTGTAAGCCCTCCTCCCAAGACTATATAAGGGGGGTAAGGGGCGTCCCTTGAGGGATATCAGATTCTAGATCAGAGATTCCGATAGGAGATCAACTTTTAGCCTTCAGCTTTAGATCACGAGATCAATAAAGACACTCGGCGGATCGAATCCACCGAAACAGGAGTAGGGTATTACCTCACGAGAGGGCCTGAACCTGTCTAAACCTTCTTCTTCTTCTAACCCATTGTGCTTGGTGATCTTGACTGCGACCCCAGAAATTATATTGCCGAAACCAAGTTTCGACAATACACACTTGAGAAATTAGAGACAGACTCGCGTAACTTTGCACGGAGGTGAATCGCGCGAATACGACTTCCCGCGTGTCGCGCGTCGCCGCCTTCTCCTTTTTCCGCCGCAACGCCTCCTCCCCTCCTCCTTTTTGCCGTCACGCCACCGCCTTTTTTTCCCCTCCTCCCCTCCTCCGCCACCACCGTGCCTCCTCCCCTCCTCCTCTTCTCCTTCTCCGCCGTGCCTCTTCCCGCTGCACGAAGGTTGTCGTGAAGCAGATTGACGCCGGGTCACACTGTGAGTATTTGCAATTCACCCCTTCTTCTCCATTCTTCACCATTGCGATTCGCGTGCTTGCGGTGCCGGCGAGGGCATGCTCACGGCGGCTGGTTAGGGGTCGGGGTGGGGGTTGCTGTGGATGCGGGGAGGGGGTTTGCTCGCAGCGGCCGGTTGGGGGTGGTGTTGTGGATGCGGGGAGGGGTTTTGCTGTGTGTGGGGGAGAAGGAGGGTTTGTTGTGGATGCGGCCGGCGGGGAGGGGGTGCTCCACTGATACACTTCTTTATGTTGGCTGACAGCTCCAATGATGAGAGTGAGAGAGAGACAGAGACAAGACAACTCCATATCTATTCATCTATCTATATCACAAATGCCACCTAATTGCCACCAGTTGTTTTTTTAGATTTTCTCAATTCTCTCATGTCATTATATGTTTAGTCATTATTTATCTATATTTATAGGCTCCTCGCAATGTCCGGTGGTGGATATTGGACTGACTTGGTCATGGGATTTGAGGACGTGCCATATGAGGACGTGCACGTAGCAGCTGGTTTTGAAGAAGATGAAGTGCAGGCAGTAGCATCTGTTGAAGTTGTAGAAGTACAGCCCAGTGCTGGTGGTAAACGCCCACGAATTCCAAGGCCAAACGCCAAGAGGCAAGAAATTTCAGTCTAGACGAGGATGAAATTATTGTCTCCGCTTGGTTGAACGTTAGCAAAGATCCCGTGCAAGGTGCTATTCAGTCTCATGTCTCCTTTTGACGTAGAATTTCTGAGTTCTATAAGACCCACAAGAAGTCATTTGCAACTGAACAGAGAGTTCACTACTGCATAGATGGATGTATATTTTGGAAAATGTCAACAAGTATTGTGCTTGCTATGATGCGATTGAGCGTAGAAATCAAAGTGGAAAATCCATTCAAGACAAGGTTAGTGTTAATGTAATTTTTTTCATATTTCATTAATCTTAGAACACATACACGTTGATAGTTAAAAAACACATATGTTTGCATGTTACTGAAGTATTAACTATGTTCAAAGGAATGAATGGTGAGAAGACATTCACTCATGCATTGTCAAAACATTTTGAAGGATGAAGAGAAGTGGATGGCCAAGAGGAGGGAACTAGCAGAGGTGAAGCAAGCCACTAAGAAGAAATAGAAGGTTCGCCCGGAATCCACTCCCACAAATGTACAAGTCAACATCACTGAAGATGTCGCTGAGATTGCACTCCTGGAGTTCGAAGCCCGAAAGAGGCCACAGGTACAGAAGAAGGCAAAATAGGTGTTGATGAGAAATTTCTCTCACGCGCGGCTCGGGAGATGCGCTAACTCCAGTGCAGGTCCTTCTCTCGGCCGCTGTGTGCGGGCGTGCCGTTGGTTTGATCTGTTAACCAACAAGAAAAACAAAGAGATATGCGTTAATTGTTAGGTTAGATCCCCACTGGATTGGCTGAGGGAATCCATGAGCATATATATGCTATCCTAAAATATATTTAAGCCAAACGGCTAGAATGGATCGGCTATACCGAGACAACATCAACTGTTTAACCTAAATACAGTAAAGGATAATAAATATATGAATCAATAACCTAGCCGATACTGGAAAGCTAACAATGAATCGGCTAGTACTCCGACGAATCTTATGAAAAGATATCATTCTTGAACCAAATGTGCGTAGCCTGGGAAATCGACCGTCGGCTATTGATGGCAGGCCGATTTCGGCTGATGACGTCCGACAAGAATGAGATCTTAATATAAGAGGTAGTCCTAACATAAATCTAGTAATAAATATAATAAAAGAAACATATCAGGACAGGTAAGGCCGGCTGAAACCCCGGCACTATCTCTAAACAATATAAATCTAGCCGAACAGATCATTGGAAGTTCTAAAAACGACTTAATAGTTCAACGTTGATGCATCATTAAGTATAAAAAGAACAACCCGATCTGTTGTAGTTGATTCATATCTCTCGAGACGGTGGATACCGCATATAAACCAGCCAACCCTTAGATCTAACCTTATTGGCTGCAGGTTCTTGATAGAACTGACCAATAGCAGGATAGATCTAAACATTGATCTAATTTATATGCGCTATATGATAAATAGCGCGGTATAAACCCCTGAATCTAATGTGTCATTACGATGGAAGCACTAGAAACAGTAGATTATGCCACTAATGACAAGCATTTACCTGAATTTGGGGATCGAAACGATGCAGCCCTTAGCCAAACGAATTGCTCGTCTGAAGAAAAAGGTTGGCGATGCGCCGAAGATTTGATTGATTGTGTGAATAATAATGTCTAATTACAGGGGTCTCGGGTCCTATTTATACCCAAGATAAAATTATCTGTACAAACCCTGAACTCTATCTAAACTACTATTTAAAACATGACGTTATCCCGGGAAGGACCCACGCCGCATTACAATGAACGGTTTAAACAAACTCTTAAATTAAAGATACAATTGCCGTTACAGGACTCTATCTATAGATGGCAATATCGTTTAACGTGCATTCTAATAACCAGAAACGGCTTTATCTTCTCCGATCTTAGAATCGGCTATCGGCCGCCCTTGTCCGATCCAACTTTAGCAATTGGCCTCACAACCGATCGCTTCTCAGCCGATGCGGCCTTTGTTTCTCCGCCAAACCAGCCGATCAGATTCTGCTTCGCCTTTGCTAGGACTTAGGGATTCAATTACCAAATTTAGGTGTCAACAATAGGCTCTAAGGCAAGGAGAAGGTGAAGCTTGCATGGAGGCTTTAGACAAAATATAGGCTAAGAAGGAGACATTTGACATGGAGAAAGAGAAGAAGAAAGAGGAGAGGCACATGACTTATCTTGAGCTAGATAAAAAACGTCTGGCATTAGAAAAAAAGTGGAAAATAGACACGATCGAAAAGAAAGAAAAATAATGGCAATTGACATTAGCGCCCTGACCCCGCTGCAGCAACAGTACTACACGATTATACAGCAGAAGATTGTTGCTCGTCGTCTGGTCAATTAGATGTTGCTTTCATTTGCCTAGCAAAATTATAAGGTTCTAAGAGAAAAAAAGTAGGGAACTCTTTCATTGTACTGAACATGACCCAAAAATTGTTAAATTTCTTTGCTTTATTCCTGCTAATGTTCTACAATTTATTGAAGGTACTATTGATAATATGAATCCTTGATTGGTATTGACTTAGTAGCTAACCTGACAAGCAATATTCACCCATTTTCTTCCATGTTTCATGTATATAGTTGCTGATATAATTTTATTTGTGCAGATGGAAGCTCTTAATTGCCCTTGCACGCGAGATCGGCTTGGGAGATACCGGTACAATAAAAAATCAATTGAGGAAGACCTATTATTAGTGATGTGTGACAAATTTAAAAAATTTTAGAATCAAATATTAGGACACTCTTGGAGAAGAGAGCGTTTTTTGGACCCAATATCTTTTGGGATGTTCCTAATACAAGATTTTTGAGAGTTTAATTTTAGGCATCTCTTGGAGATGCTCTAACTTCCCCTGGACACTCGTATAGGAAAACATGTATACTCCTATCTTTTTATTTATGGCTCTTGCATATTTGCCCTTGTTTTGTATAGAAATTATGTTTTACCCCTATTTTTTTGACTTTGTGAATTTACCCTTATGTTTTCAAAACGAAGCAGCACATTGCCCCTATTCTAACGGTGTTAACTTTTTTACAAAAGACCAAAATGCCCATGTGTTTGGTCATTGTGATTTTACCCCTAGTTTAGAATTAGATATTTATATTGTATTTTAATAAAAATGCTTATATTTGGTCGAATATATTTGGGACAATTACAATTATTTTTGTTCATATGTAGTATTGAAGAAATATTCAAAATTTTGGCAACACCTTAGCAATATTTTAATAACATTATAACAACAACATAAAACACATAAAAACATGACAACAATCATGAAGGAAAAACATAACAATCACATTTCAATATTTTCCATGCACATGGCAACATGTCCACAAAAGTTATAAGTTTACACAATGTCCACAAAAGCAAAAAGTTTGCAACAAGTCTACACCATGTGAATAAAAGTTGGAAGCATCTCATTTAACCACCACCTAGAGACCTAACAAACTAGCAAGCCTTCATGTTGTTTCTCCAGTTTGTCCTCCTCTTCCTCTTCCTCCTCTTTCAGTTGTCATTACTCCTTCCATTTCGACAGAGCTTGGACTGATAAGTATTGAATAGGTTGATTAGTAATGATTAAATCAATAAAAAAATACACAAACACAACCATGACTTACTTTGGATCATAGTTGCCTTGTGTTGATTCTATTCCTCTTCCCCTAGCGCCTCAAGCCGCCTCTGCCGCGTGCCGTAGCGCTGCGTGAAAGGAGGAGATGGACTGAGATAAGGATATGAAGGTAATATGATCTTTTCACCGTTATTTTTATTTATTTGATAATTTTTTAATTCATTTATTTAATACCATCTAACAACCATCCATAACAGGGGCAAACGACAGCTTTGTTTCAAATTCGCAAGGGCAAAATCACAATTAGACTGGCGACTAGGGGCAAAATCATAGTTATCCCATGAGCACCATCAAAAGAAAGAGACTATGTATCGGACATCAAAAGAATAGTAAAAAATCAAACGGTCAACCTGGACCTGCCACGAAAGCCTCTGCGTTACTGATTTCTCTCCCCTCTAACCATTTTTGCAAATTTTATAACTTTTTTTCTTAAATTGCTTATCCAATCTATGATATAATTATTTTGTGTATTCGTAGCAATTAAATCTTTATAATAAGATGTCACATGAATATTTTGATGATAGATGGTTCGACGACCTCCAATTCAAGGACATAGAAGGTGGTCGACGACTTCTCCCTATGCATTGTCAAGCTCACCAACAACATTCACGACCTCGGTGGCATGATCATGGATGTGGACATCGTTAAGAAAATACTCCACGTCTGTAACGCCCTGAATTTTGGGCCGTTAAAAACCATTTTAATAAAATCCTTATTTTCAAAACTTTGGATTCTTCTGTGTTATTACGGACCTAAGTGCCAAATATCTCACTTCAATCCCTCGTGAGCTCAAGGATATCGATCAAAAATTCTATCCAAATTTTCGAGACCCAAATTTGGAATTTGAATGTTTCTCTCTTTATCCAAAATTCGTTTGAAACCTCCAAATTTTCAGTGCTTTTACATGACTCCAAAATAATAAAAAACCCTCAAAGTTTCAATTTTTGAATTCAAAACCTCCTTTGAATCCACCCCTTTTTCCCTTCCGAGACTTCCCTCAAAATTCCTTCAAATTCGAATCTATTTCTAAGATGTCCAAATCATAGTCACAATTCTCTTGATTTAAATTCTCATATTCTTTAGAGTTCGAGTATAAAACTGAATCCAAAATATCCATTCAAATATTTCAAATAACCTCCAATCACATACCTGGAAAATATCAAAGGCCACTTTCGTCTTGAGCCGCTCATCCTTCCTTTCCTTCCCGGCCCAATCGGCCACTCCCTCCTTCCCTCCCTTCCTCTGGGCGCAGCCCAGCACTGGCCCAGAAGGCTTCCACTCCCTCAGCCCATCTCGGCCCAGCCTCACTCGTGGGGGACCCACCAGTTAGTCCCGCCACTCTTTCTCCCGTCGTCTTCTTCCTCCTCTCACTGCTCTCTCTCGACCTCTCTCTCGTTCTCTCCCGGCGAGGCCACCGTATGCGTGTCCATGCCTCCCTGTATCGGCCAGCTAGAACTCACGAAGCCGCTCCGCCAACCTCGCGGGACCCGTTCCCTGTCAGCTCTCGGTGTGAATCGCGCCCCATCCCTCGCTACATCCTTCCCGGTCAATAAATTGCATATTTCTCCCGCCAGTGAGCCCTGAAGTCAAAAGGTTCTCGCGCCTTCGCCGCTCCGTCACATCACCGTAACATGTGGCTCCTCCTGCCTCCCTCCTTCTACGCTGATGTCAGTGTGATGCCATCCACAGTGCGCGCAGCGGCCATCTGAGCTCCTCGTCTTGTCCCGTCAGCAGCCGTAGCCATGCCATACCGGCCACTAGCGCCACCGTGTTTGTTCCTCGTTGTGACCCGTCGCTCCACCACTATAAATAACGGCAGATCCACTTTGCTAGCTCCCCAATCCGAGCCACCATGGCGATGCCATTCCCTCTCCACCGCCACGCTTTGCCTCGGCCGCCGCAGCTCCGGCCCATAACCACCGCAACCACCGAGCTCCCCCGCTCCCCACGATTTCATTCCACCCCTAGCCGGCCTCTAATCTTCACCACAGCCGTAACCCCCAAACACCGTTCGAGCTCGGTGCCATTTAAGGTAGTGCTCCCTCCCTTCTCCCTCTTTATCTTTCTCCCGTCGCACCGCACCCAACCACCGCTATCCCGATTCCAATCCGCCACCAAGTACCTCGCCGCCGATCGCCCGTCGCACCTCCATCCCACCATCCGAGCCGCTTAATCTATTCCCCACGGTTCACTCGTTTTGCCGCCGGACCTCGTTCACTCCTGCGCACCGCCGTTCGTCAGTTTGCCGTCGAGCGCCGCTCGCCGGTCTCCCTAGGCCAGGTCAACGCCATGTCAGCCAGCCCCATGCCAACGAGGCATGGCCACCACGGGGAGGAATAAGTCCACTTGAGGTCCTTTAAAGTGTCAACGAATTTGATTTTCGTCCTTCCTCCACAATACCAGATACAACGGGTTCCTAAACTTGCAAAACCGGTGTGAATCTTGTCCTAAGGCAGTATGGAGGCTGGTTTAGTCCGACGTGGCATGTTGACTACGGTCAGCGTCGCTGAGTCAGCAAGGGACATTGGTGGTTGGGTTTAACAATGAGCAGCAAGAAAAAAAGGCGTGAGTGGTATTCTCTCTCTCTCTCCGCGAACCCTACATCGAGCTGAGCTGTTGTGCGGCGATGGGGAGGGCGACTTAGAGAGGCATGGAGCAAGCGAGGGGCGGCAACTCCATTGGGTGTGAAGAGGGTGACAGCAAGCAAGCGACGGAGTGCGTGGAGGCGCACGAGCAGGAGGTCATTGCCATGCTTGAAGTGTGGAGCAGAGGTAAGTTTTTCAGTAGGATTTAGTAGATTCATTCTTTACATGGTGATTCTCTTGGATTTGGTGTTATTTAGTATTTTTGTAGTACGACATTATCGGATCTGTTCTATTTTGTGGCTATGATATTCGGTAGTGGGGGGACAAGGATGGTTGGGATCTGGATGATGGGGATTTAATTAGGCAGTGGACTAAAAGTGTACTAATTTGTGCATGTAGGATTTGTATAGTCTGGGTTCATGGATTTGCTGGACAAACTAGTGGTTAGGTTCCATTTCAATGGGGAATTTGTGACATGTGGGAAGGAGAAGAAGTACTGTGGGGGTAGAGATGCATTGTCATATATTGATAGAGAAAAGGTTTCGCTGCCTGAGATATTTGGACACTTGCGTGACCATTGTAAGGTGATGGAAGGTACAATGTTGCATTGGTTGTTCCCAGGAAAGGATCTCAATAGTGGACTTAAAGCCCTGTTGGATGATAAGGTTTGTAAGTTAATGTCAAATTGTATAGATGATTGTGGTGTGGCAGAGGTGTATGTTAAAGAGCCAACAATTGTAGACCTATGTGACTCATCAGATGATGACTCTAGTTACGAGGCTGATGAGAGTGAAGATGATTAAGCGGAGATGGAAGTTGCAGAAGATAGTATGGCTGAAGAAAGTTTACTTAGGAGAAAGAAAAATGCAGTAAGAAAGGGCAAAGGCATTAGTTCTGAAAATCCTGAAAACATATTTGTGCTTTATACTCTAGAGAGTGATCCATTGTCAAGGAAGACAGCTTCAGATAGTGAGTCTGACAGTGACTATATTGCTGGAGATGATGCAGGCTCAGATGATGATGAGGAGATTGTTGAGATAGAGAAGCATTACAAGGATGTGAAGAGAAAGGTGAAGGCTGGACAACTGGAGAATTTAGATGATGTATATCTGCAAGGAGCAGGAAGGGAAAGGAGTTAGTATCAACCTAGTGGGGAAGGGGATGACACTGCTAGGATGTCTTCTGAGAGCCCTGAGGATGAATCAATGGAGGAGATTGGCACTGATGGGGAGGTTAGAACTAAGGAAAATAAATGGCCAAGATACAAAAAGCAGGCTCATCATCATGTATTTTAGCTTGGCATGAAGTTCAGCTCAAAGAAACAGTTCAAGAAAGCTATCACAAAGTATGCTCTACTCTAGAGGAAGGTGATAAACTTCATCAAGGATGACAAGCAGAGGGTTAGAGCCAAATGTGATTGGGCAAGCTGTCCATGGGTTTGCCTATTGTCCAAGAATAGTAGATGTGAGAGCTGACAGATAGCAACTCTTGAAAGCTTGCATGCATGTCCACCTAGAAGGGATAACAAGATGGTCATAGCAACTAGGATTGCTGAGAAGTATGGAAAGATCATCCTTGCCAATCCTGGGTGGAAGTTGGCCCACATGAAGGCAACTGTGCAGGAGGAAATGTTTGCTGAAGCATCTATACCAAAGTTGAAAAGGGCCAAAGCTATAGTGATGAAGAAAGCAATGGATGCTACTAAGGGGCAGTATCAAAAGTTATACAATTATTAGCTTGAGCTCCTTAGGAGTAACCCTGTCAGCACATTAGTTGTCAACAGGGAAATTGACACTGAACTACCTGTGTTCAGGAGGATCTACATATGCTTGGAAGCCTGGAAAAAGGGGGTTTTGGATGGGTGCAGGAAGGTTATTGGACTGGATGGTTGTTTCTTCAAAGGAGCTAAAAATGGAGAGCTACTGTGTGCTATTGGGAGAGATGCAAACAACCAGATGTACCCCATTGCCTAGGCTGTTGTGCACAAGGAAAATAATGAAGAATGGGACTGGTTCTAAGCTTCCTGTGCAATGACCTGAAAGTGCTGGATTGTACTAGATGGGTCTTTATTTCAGACCAACAAAAGGGAATCATCAATGCAGTAGAGAAATGAGCACCAGTAGCTGAACACAGAAATTGTGCTAGGCACATTTATGCAAACTGGAAGAGGCACTTCAGTGACAAGGATTTCCAGAAAAAGTTTTGGAGATGTGCAAAAGCTTCATGTAGGATGTTGTTCAATCTTGCAAGGGCCAAGCTAGCACAAGTAACACATGCTGGGGCACAAGCCATAATGAATACCCATCCAGAACATTGGAGCCATGCATGGTTCAGGTTAGGCTCAAACTGTGACTCGGTAGATAATAATTTATGTGAATCATTTAATAAATGGATTCTGGAAGCAAGATTTTTTTTCCACTTATCACCATGCTGGAGTCAATCAGGAGGAAAGTGATGGTTAGGATTTCAGAGCAAAGAAATATTTCTACTAGATGGAACACAGTGCTTTGTCCAGGCATTCTGAAGAAATTGAGTGTCTATATCACTGAGTCAGCATACTGTCATGCTATATGCAATGGAGCTGATGGTTTTGAAGTGAAACATCACACCAATAGGTACATTGTGCAGCTGGACAAGAGGGAGTGTTCTTGCAGGTACTGACAACTCTCTGGCCTTCCATGCCCCCATGCAATTGCATGTATCTATTACAGAATTAATTCAGTAGATGAGTTTACTGCTGATTGCTATAAAGTTGATACTTTCAAGAAGACATATGCTCATTGCCTACAACCAGTGGAAGGCATGAATAGTTGGCCAGAAGATGGGAGAGAGCCACTCAATGCACGTGGATATATCAAGATGCCAAGCAGGCCCAGAACTGAAAGAAAGAGAGAGTTTCATGAGCCATCTAAGCCTACTAAAATGTCCAAGTTTGGCACAAAGATCAGGTGCAGCACATGCAAGCAGTTTGGGCACAACAGGTCAAGTTGCCACAAACACAACCCAGTGGGTGTAGGTAGCACTTCACAGCAGGCCAACACCCCCAAAGTTGTGCACAGGGTACAAAAAGGAAGGCAATTGGCACCTTGACTACATCAACAAGTCATTCTCACTCTACTGCAAGTACTTCAAAGAGGAAGGTAATGTTGCAAAAATACCAAAAAAATTCAGATTGTATTTTTTTATTTCAAACTAATGTGTGATTCATCTCATTTTGTAGCAACCAATGGAGAACCTCCAAATTGTCAGGGTGAATGCAAGGGCCAAAATTTCTACACATGCTGGTGGTTCTGCTAGAGTAGATCTGCAGGCCAATGTTTAAGGCTCCAATAGCAGCACAAGTGCAACACTGAATATAACTTCTGGCTTTGCAACAGTCTTTGTTTTAGCTGAAGAACCAGCAAGGCCAACTCCAAAAAAACCCAACTAAACTACCATTGCTGCTTCTTCCTCCATGGGAATCTGACAAGCTGTGATTCATTATGTGATGCAATTATCTAGTGTTTCCCTATTATGTGTGATGTAATTATCTACTGGCAAACTTTAAGCCAACTTGTGTTTGTTTGTTATGTGTGATACAATGGGATATGAAATGTACTAGCAAACTTTAAAGCCAGCTTGTGTTTGTCTGTTATGTGTGATGCAATGGGATATGAAATGTATTGGCTGCTAAGATTGATGAAACTTGTTTACTTGTCATGCCAACAAGAAAGGGTCCAAGTTTGCATATGTAATGCCAGAACAGATAGACATTATTGCATCCATAAATATGCATACTCTCATTACATAATGTTTGCCATCCATACAATCAGGTCATGCCCACACATTCTCATTTCTTGCCCAACAATAAAAGAATTATAACAAACAAGCATGACATGATGCACCAAATGAGCACTGTTCGCTCCTTCTCTAACATACAATTCCTATCTTTCAGAACTAATTTTTTGCATCTAACTCACTAACCAATTCTCTAACTGAAGCCAAGTCCCTCCTAACTGCATCAACCTCCTTGCTTTGCTCTTCAGCCTTGGCACGATTTTCCTCCATCTCCTTCACTGCATCTACATTATCCCTTCTCAGAGAATACACAACGTCTCTCAAATCATTCAACACCTCCCTTACAAAGTTGCCTGTCGGGCCATCATGCCAAGCAAAAAAATCACAACCCCCCATCCTGTCAAACAAGAACCCTAGCTGTGAAGCCCCCTTTAGAAATCAAATAGATCCAAATTAAACATGAAAAAATCACTCACCCGAGCATTGTGGCACGTGAAATACCGACGACCAGGATTTTTGAAGCTCCAAGAAATCCACCTCGCCGCCTTCACTCTGCACCGACACAGAACGATAGGTTCGTACTCTATAGGACCAACCTAATAGGGAATAGGCAAGCCATATGATTGTCGCGAAGAAGACGACGACCCTTCACTCCTCGAGTTCACCATCGCCGCGGCTCCACCCTCTGAATCGTCGCCGACTAAGCTAAGGTTTTGGAAGAGGGAAGAGAATGGCGATGAATACGCGAGAAACCACCTGCCCATTTTATTCCGCCAACGGCCGTGCTGACTCAGCGGTCTAAATGCCACGTACCAAAGTCAACATGCCACGTCGGACTAAACCAGCCTCCATCCTGCCTTAGGACAAGATTCGCACCGGTTTTGCAAGTTTAGAAACCCGTTGTATCTGGTATTATGAAGAAAGGACAAAAATCAAATTCGTTGACACTTTAAAGGACCTCAAGTGGACTTATTCCCCACGGGGAAGACTAACGCCTCTTGGGACGGCCTCGGTAGCCCATGAGGCCCACAAGCCCTATAAGGCCGAGCCCGCCTGGCCTTCTCTCTCCCCCCCCCCTTGGTCTCTTCTGGGCCTGGCCCATCAACCAGCCCCACAGGTCAACGGTCTCCTACCTCCTTCGGCCAATCAGGCCTGGGCCCATCACTTTTCCTATTCCCCGTCGGAAAAGTCTACAATACCCCCTCTATCTCTCTCTCCTCCCTCTCACCAACCGGTAGGCCCATCTGACAGAGGAATATTATTGAGAATATTCCTTTTTAATTCAAATAAACCTTTTTCTTTAATCCAGAAAATTATTTCATCTTCAAAAATTTATATCACCGTATCCGTAGCTGTGATCGACCCTATTCAAGTCTCCAATTTTTTATTCCTAACCTACCAAAACTTTTGTAAACAGTAGATCATCTACTGTAGATCTTCGAGGGTATCGTATAGAAAAACTACTAGTCGATACTTGTAGATTACAAAACTTATAACGTCTACTTGTTAATAGATGTGTAAATTTCCTGATGAGATTGAACGTGTGAAAGCCTTACGGCGTATGGAGGGCAGAGAACAGTAACCCGTCCCACTTGCACCCTTAGATACTACTCCCTCTCGATGATCAATTCATGCACAATATTTCATCGGCTGAGTTTATGCTAGAGTCATTCCCAGCATATGCCACTTCTCGAAAACGATGGCACATCCTAGAGGCAGAAAGAAAATTCCTGATCTTCAGACTGCTGCTTCTGAATTCTGAATTTCTGATATGATGTAGATGCTACGTAAATTCAGCAAAGCAGCCAAGCAGCTGCGTATCTTTAGTTTAGATAATTAATCTATTATCAGTGCAGCTCACAGGACGACTAATCAACGGCACCACAGTTCACATACTCCGATCGAATTCCAGACTCGATGTCTTTGGACGGAGAAAATATCCAGGAGTTCATTGAGTGAAAGCTAAAACATTGTGATACATACTCATGCATGTTGCTGAATTGCAACCACTTGATTATAAAAACTGCACCAGAAGTAGTTATTGAAGAAAACAGATCTATCTACCGACATAATTTACATGCATGTTCTGTTCAAAGGGTGTAAAAAGAAAGTAAGGACCCTTTGAATCAAAGAATTTATGAAGAAATTTCATAGGATTGAAATCCTATAGAAAATTTCCTATTTAGCCATTCAAAGGATTGAAGTTTTTCAAATCTTATAAAATTCCTATGAAATGGTTCATTGCACATATGTTTTGGAGGAAACTTAGCAAGAGATCTAACCTTTTGAAAAAAAAATTCTTTTGAGTCTACCTCTCTCGTTTGATTCCTGTGTTTTTCCTGCGGTCCAATCAAATGATCATTCCTATTCCTATGTTTTCTTTGTGTTTTGTAATCCTTTGTTTTATACTGGTATTTCTCTTAGAATACTATGTTTTTTCTATTTCTTTGTTTTTTATTTCTACTGTTCAAAAGAGCACTTGATATATATGTCGAAAAAAGGAAGTCCAACTCCTCCAGGGCAAACACTAACTCATGTATTTTCCAATGTTTTTTTTGAATGGCTCGCACCAGATAGTGTGATGTACATATATTGATATAGCAGAAAAAATTCAAGATCACAACCCTGGGAGATCATAACCAGAAAAAAAAACAAAAGAAACACACAACCATCGAAAGATGGCAACTCCTTGCACAACACCAGGAGAAGACACTAGTACCAACCCGAGCGCCGCTAAGCGTGATCGATCGCCACTAGGTCAACTAGGGGATTGCAAACGTGCTGCCAAAACCGACTCTGCACCAAAGGACATCGAACTGCTTTCTGTTATCTTCACGTAGAGGGGTTGAGGAGAGAGAGGGGTCAAGAGAGAAGGAGATCCACTCGTCCCTCGCCCCAACCTAATGAAGACAACCGAGAGACCGCCGACGACCAAAACAGAGAAAGGCGGCAAAGGCAAGGAACGAAGACCTCTTGGGCAGCGCCTTCAGGAAGGTCGTGGCGTCTTAGACGTTACCGCTACCCGTCAATTTGGACTCAGTTTTCACTTGGAGAGTCTTGTCAAGAGGAGAAGGGTGACCGCTCGACAAACGCCCCAAAGGAGGGATGCAACGTCCGAGGACGTCGCCGTTACCGGCTCAGGGAGTCCTTAAGTTAGGCTTTCGCCTGCAAGCCTCCCTAACTGTTAGTGATATGCCCTAGAGGCAACATGGAGATGTTGGATATCATAGTCAATGTTTATGTGTCAATGAATAAAGTGTTATTCGGTTCCATGAAATAGACAACTTATATTGATCAATAAGTATGTGACTTATTTATAAGACTCTTTATGTATGAATCTATTTCTAAATGATCCCTGATCGTATATCATATCTATGGAACAAATATGATTTTAAGATCAATATATTTATTGATTGATGATCACGTCTCATAGATCATGGTATGGAGATACCAAATCAATAAACATGAACATGTGTTAGAGAACACATTGTTGGATAGACCCACCTTGAGACACTATAAGGAGTTAATGTGCCATTAGTTGGTCTCAGGTAGTGTTGGTGCAAAGTCCTTAGACCTGAGATCATCATGAATTTTAACATGTGTAATGGCTTACTTAGAGACTACCAAACGCTATTCCGTAACTGGGTAGTTATAAAAGTAGTCTTCGGGTTTGCTATGAAACATGCAGTGGGATGTGAATGATCAAGATGGAATTTACCCCTCCTATGGGAGAGATATCTCTGGGACCCTCGATGTAATGGATTATGGAAGTGCATGGCCATGCCAAGTTAATTGAGGAGTCAATCAACAGATAAATAATTCAATACGAGATCGAGTGAATGATTAAGCTATTGATAGGATGACACGAGTCTTGCCTATAGCTTAATTGATATCGTGAGGCAAAGGGATTTGTGCACACATTACAGGTTCAGCCGATATGATCTTCTTGTATACTTTGGTGTCAATACGTTCTGCTAGGGGCCGCTGTTGACGGGTCAGCCGAGTTGTCCTTGGGTCAGAACCAAGTATACCTGAACCTACAGGGTCGCACACTTAACGGGATGGAACGTGTATTTGAGTTTGGCTCGTATATGGCTCAATTCGGATAGAGATCCGATTGAATAAAGAGTCCCTATGGGCCACAAGGCTCAGTCGGCCAACTCTATATAAAGAGGCGCTTGGGGTGGAGAAGGATAGACAGACAATAGAATACCAACGCAACTTCAAGTCGTCGGGTCGAGATCCTCCGCAGAAACCCAAGTCGCCGACTTCTGAGCGAAACCCTAGCCAGGCGCCGAGTGCTAGCACACAAGGTGTTCGGCGATTCCATCCCTGGATGTGTGGATACCGGTAGAGACATCGCTACGTTGCGGTGTTATTCAGCGGCATTGAATCTCGTCGAGATCCAACTAGCCGAATCCAATTCGACGATTGGGTCAGGAGGTCAGAGGGCCGGGCGAACCGGCACGACGTCGTCGGCATCGGCAAACCGGCACGAAGTCGTTGGCATCGGCGAATCTTAGCGTCATCGGACGGCCGAGCAGTGCGTGTGGAGTTTGGCGGGGTCGGGCGAGATCAACTGGAAGCGCCATCGAGGTCGGGCGAAACGAACCGGAAGCGCCATTAGGGTCGGACGAGACGAACCGAGGTTGGCGAGGTCGGGCGATACGGACCCGGGGTCGGCGAGGTCGGCTAGAATGTTTTCGAGGTCGGCAAAGGTGTTTCTGAGGTCAGCAAAGCCTTTTCGAGGTCGGCTAGCAACAGTTTGACTATTTTCGCTGCACTGCACGTCAACTGGTAACGATCTATAGACCCTTACTTGCAAGCTTTCTTGGATTGCGCGGTAGAAAAATTTTGTTTTGTGCTATCGTAGCCTCCATTTTCCTTCACTACCCACATCTGCCACCGCAACCCTCGAGCTCCGCCACCTACACAAACCTTTGCCAACTCATGCCTCTGCCGCACTAGCACCCCACCGCCAGCCAGCCTAGACTTTGTCACCGCACTGCCACCCTGCCTTGACTGAGCCGACCTTTGCCGTCGCCAAATGCGCCATACTCATGCGGTCACAGACCTCCCGTCGATCGTGCCAACCTTCGCCGCTGTCGGCCTCGCCGGTCTTTCACGACCACCGATCGTGATAGTCTCCCTATCGTTGTCCGTGCCAGCCTCCGCTGCTGCCGGCCTCTCACAGCCACCATCCGCGATGGTGCTCCCCACCATCGTTAGTGCGGCCTTCACGCAGCCACTGGGACGCGCGGCCTCGACCGCGTCGCGTGCGCCTCCGTCGCCGACCTTGCATCGCCCGCGCCACGCAGCCTCGTGCCGCATAGCCCCGCGCCTCTCCTCGTGCCGCCCCAAGACACGTTGCGCCTTCTCCGAACGAGCCTCGCCGCGAGCTCCTCTGCTGCCGCGGGCTCCGTCTCCTCCGGCTTGGTGCAGCGCCATCGGAGCCGCCTTTCCCTGATCTAGCTGCGGGGAAGCCAGATTCACCTCCGAGGTGGCCGGATCCGCCTCGGAATCCCACCTCTGACCACAGGACTTCGCTCTCAAAGCACGCTGCTCTGTTCGCCCATGCCGAGGACGAAGCTTCTCCGGGTTCTTGTCCCCGCCACCGCCTTCCTGGCTGACTGCTCGGCTTTTTGATGGCAAGCTTCGGCGGCGGCGATGTGGTGAAGAGGGTGAGAAAGGGTGGTGGCGCGGGCGGCTAGGGTTTCGCCCCCGAGCAGCTCGCACGAGAGCGACGTGAGGGAAAAAAGAATATATGTTGAGAACGTCCGTAATCAAATGGTTTTCGGTTTCTCTATTTTTAAATTTAACCAGCACCTAAAAAATTGCCATCGGTGTGGTTTTTTATTAAATCGACACATATCGAGAAGATGGCGTTGAGCCGAGCAAGAAAGAAATCACCAAGCTCAAGACACTCCCCCATCCATGTTTATTTTATTTCGATCTTCTCTCCCCCCTCATTCTTATCCTCTCTGCTCTCTCCCCTCCTCTCTCTCCCACCCCCTCCATCTCCTCTCTCTTTGTCCTCCTGTCCTCCTCTCGCACCGTTGCCGCTGCAACCCCTCCTCCTCCCCTCTCCACCGCTGCGGTGTCATGGCGTCCTCCTCCTCGATGGCAGCTCCCGTGGGCGGCAACAACGACGACCACGAGCGGATCCACAGGCTACGGTGACGGCGGCCCTCGGATCCGCCAGCTACACAGTGGTGGATCCATCGGCTGCGACGATAGCGACTCCCGTGGGTGGATCCATTGGCTGCGATGGCGCGGGCTCCGATGGACGGATCTAGCGGCATCAGTGTCTATCGCGGGCGGATCCGGTGGCGGCGATGGCTCTCACGCATAGAGGCGGCAGAGGCAACCTCGGCATCTCGATGAGCGACAGCAGCGGGCAGACTTCTGCTCTGTAATTGGTTCTCCTCTGTAGTTTTTGTGATTTGGTTTTTGATGAATGCTTGATTCTATGTTGTGAAATTGTTGATGGATATTTAGTTGAAATTTTTGTGATTTGTGTTGCTTGATTTATGCGGGGGATGTTGTTATTGGATGGATCGATGGTGATTTGTGTTATGTGATTTGGGGGATGTTGTCGGATGGATCGATGGTGGTCTGGGGCTGATGGGGAGTGGTTCGATGCATTTGCTCGATTTGAGCCGATGTATCGAGTCATTTTTTTCATTCGTGGAACCTCATAGGTGTCGATTCTTAAATTGTCACATTTGTTCCTCCTCATTAGTACCGCCTGACGACGCCGCTTAAAAAATCTGACACCTATGTGATGTTCTCAATCGGCATCTATTATGTTTTTATTATGTTTTCTCTAGTTGTGTTGGTAGTTTTCGTAGTTCATGCCCTTTATCAACATTTGGCCAAAGTCAAAACGTGTTCACGGTTTGGGCTCAACCCGTGGAACTGAACAAACCCAAACCATTTTCCAGTCTGCACGACCGACTACGCTGCCACCACACCATACAGGTTTTCGATAGTTCTAATCCAATTACATGTAAGTTACATTCCGTTACAGTGTAGTTATAATATAATTATATCGTAATTACATTTGAAAGTTTTTTTAAATTGCGACAATTTTTAGTTAGTCTCTATAAATAAACCAAATAAACAAGCTCCATGATAATAAAAGAACTCAAATCACCGAAGCACTCAGTTTAGGCGGAAAATGTCGAAGGCAATGTGTTTGACGGTATCACTGTCCCCGTATAAATCCATTAATGTAATTTCTACTGAACAGTTAACCCGCTTGACCCAAACCATCTAAACCAGCATTTCCCGGGTTGGGCAGGGTACGTTGAGGTGCAAAACGTACCGTCTTAATTAAACCGTGGATGAACAGCCCTAGCCCAAACCATAGATCGCAAAGCTTAAGCTGATTTATATGTTCTGCATTTAATGCACGTAAAGTTTCAGACACACCACGTCGAGGGGATGTAGCTCAGATGGTAGAGCGCTCGCTTAGCATGCGAGAGGTACGGGGATCGATACCCCGCATCTCCATTTTTTGTATTTTTTTCCCTCGCGTGAAAGGCTAAAAAAGATCAAATAACTTAATCTTGTTTCATTTTGAATGCCCGCGCGTCAAAATGTAAAAAAGATGTGAAATAAGAGAGCTCGGTATATAGGCACCATTTCGTCCTTATATTAAGATTGGAAGTGTACGCCGGACCCTCCAGCGCTGGTGCATGTCGTCATTGCCCTACGTTGTGGCAATCACCTACGGGACTATATAAAGAGGTCCAAAGCAACGTAATTAAGCGGTATGGTACAAAACTTAATACGACGAACAAACAGCTGTAGACAAAAAGAGCCAAGAACTCCATACTATTTAGTACGCGGCAGCGTCAGCAGCCCTGCGTGTGAACAGGCAAGCCCATCATGGTGGATGGTGTCGATAGACGTTCAGTTGGTGCGAAAGTTCATCTCTCCATGGCCGCCGGGCGCCGGCTGCAGGTCATCGGCTTGCTTACCGTTCTGTGGTGGTGGCGCGCCGTAGGAACCAATTGGAAGCGATCGAGTCAGCGTACGTCGAGCGCGACGGCAAGCGAGCCAGGGACCAGAGTGAAGTTCAAAATGACGCATGGCGAGTTGGCGAGTGGCGACGCTAAGTGGTGGGGTGCTTTCCGAAGGAAAAATGGAGCGGCCGTGCCCGTGCAAACAATGGTACCAATCGACTTATCAACATGGAGAGAGATTTTCGTGGTATAATTTGTGGACTTCTCCTTTCAGAATGGATCGAGGTTCGAGAGCCCAAGGCATCGCCAGTTCGATCGCCCACCTCTCTCCCTTCCGCCGTCTCCCACGGGATCTTGACATATGGGATCTTACGCGACGCGGCAACCTCTTCGCCGCCGCTGGTGGCCGCGTCCGCTTCTTCTTCGTCCCTTACGTCTCGTCTTCCTACCTAGGCAGAGAACATTATCGATGTGTTCTTCGTACCTCTCGATCTCCTCCTCCGTCTTGGTCGGCGCCGCCACCTCCATCGTCGTGGGTGAACTGTCACTACTGAATAAAACATCTTTGGTTGAAGTGCCAAAATCCATAATAGTCCCGGTTTGAGTTGTATCCGAGACTAAAAAATATCTTTAGTCCCGGTTTAAAAAGGCAACGGATCTTTAGTCCCGGTTCAAATATTGTCAGAGGTTGTCAGAGTGCCGGGTGTCTTTAGTCCCGGTTGGTAACATCAACCGGGACTAAAGATGCTATTTTTAGTCCCGGTTGGTGTTACCAACCGGGATTAAAGACCGTGCTGCACTCGGGCTTCTTCGACCTCGACAGCTTTCTTTAGTCCGGTTGGTAACACCAACCTAACTAAAATCAACTTTTATCATGGTTTTTCAAATCAACCGGGACAAAAAGAAATTCTCGCTCCTTATCTTCTCGGGGCGCACCCACTCTCCCCTCAGATCCGGCACATCTCCCTCCCTTAATGCATGTGCACCTCTTCCTCTCCCCTCAGATCCAACGCCGCACCTCTCTCTCTCCCTCTCTAGTGCGCACCTGCCGGCCCTCACTCTCCCTCTCTCCTCAGATCCGGCAGCACCGGCCCTCACTCTCTGTGGAGATTATGGCAATCGGGTATCTACATGGCAAGCTTATCCGACTAGAGGTAGGGATAGATTGCGCCTGCCATATCTGTAAACCGAACATGGCTTGGGTGTTGCGATTGCCAATAGAGATAAGGCAGTCGGCCTATAGTCACGGTTTGATAAGATTGAGGAAACCGACTTAGAGTAAGATAAGGATTTCCGATTTGTAAGCCCTCCTCCCAAGACTATATAAGGGGGGTAAGGGGCGTCCCTTGAGGGATATCGTATGCTAGATCAGAGATTCCAAGAGGAGATCAGCTTTTAGCCTTCAGCTTTAGATCACGAGATCAATAAAGACACTCGGCGGATTGAATCCACCGAAACAGGAGTAGGGTATTACCTCACGAGAGGGCCTGAACCTGTCTAAATCTTCTTTTCCTACTAACCCATTGTGCTTGGCGATCTTGACTGCGACCCCAGAAATTATATTGCCGAAACCAAGTTTCGACAGTTGGCGCGCCAGGTAGGGGACCGCGCGTCGAGACTTCTTCAACAATCTCGCCGACAAGCGTGATGGGATCCCCTTCAAGATTCGGCGACTTCGCCGCCTACTTCGTTGACGATTCCTCCTTCGACTCGGATTCGGACCAGTCGGAAGGAGAAATCCACTCGACGCCGTTCGGACTCCCGAACGGCGCCAAGATCTACAACAACGTCTTGAAGACCAAGATGCAATCTACTCTCTCCAACGAGGGACTTCGCTCGGCACCATTCGGATTATCGAATATCGCCGAAATCTGCGCCAATCTTCTCGCCTCCCGACGGAGACGATCTACTCGGACGAAGACCTCTTAGTGCCGTTTGGGTTACCAAACACCGCCGAGATCTACAAGAAACTTCTCTCCCCGAGTCGGGGCGACCCACTCTGAGGAGCCCGCATCCCCAAGCTCGACTCTGGACCGGAACGATCCGGACCCGGCTACCCAGATCAAGGGAGGTCGCCGTCATCCTCCCGTCATTCGGCTCCTGCTCATCCTCGGAGCTCAATGACTACCTCGGCTCCGCCGGCCGACTTCGGATTATCGAATATCGCCGAAATCTGCGCCAATCTTCTCGCCTCCCGACGGAGACGATCTACTCGGACGAAGACCTCTTAGTGCCGTTTGGGTTACCAAACACCGCCGAGATCTACAGCAAACTTCTCTCCCCCGAGTCGGGGGCGACCCACTCGGAGGAGCCCGCATCCCCAAGCTCTGACTCGGACTGGAACGATCCAGACCCGGGCTACCCAGATCAAGGGAGGTCGCCGTCATCCTCCCGTCATTCGGCTCCTGCTCATCCTCGGAGCTCAATGACTACCTCGGCTCCGCCGGCTTCGACGACCTCTATGGCATCCTCCGACGAAGCCGACGACTCCGACCGCCGCAAGGACTATGAGCCGAAGTGCTTTGATGTCCTCATGGCCGAGCCGGACGAGTCCGACTCGCCATGGCCGGGAGGCTTGTCAAGAAGAGCGAGCCAAGATTGAGCATGAGCGCAAGACGGCCGAAGAGGAGAAGCAACGCAAGGATGAGGCCGACAAGAGGAAGCGGGATCTACGCGCGGACGATCCGCCCGGAGGCCATCCTCCAAACACGGGTTCGCAACACCAACATCTTCCAGACACCACAGCAGAACGCTGTTGCCGCGCTCACGCTCTTGGACACCGTCATGGAGACGGCACTCGCCAATGTGACTCCGTTACTCGACAAGATAAAGACCATCGTCGCAGCCACAACCAACGGCCACCCCACCACCTCGGCACGAAGACCGACTGAATCTGTGGCCGAAACGCCCGACAAAAGCCCTCCCGCCTCTAAAGTCAGGAGACTATAAGAGGCCCGAGCCAGATCGGTCGACGACAAGGCCAAGAGGCCCACCCCGCGAGTCCACGCGAAGTACCAGGAGCAAACGGCCGACTCCCGCGACAAACGACACGGACGTCCGCCCGTCCACCACCGCGTCCGCCGCAACAACAGCTCCGGCTACCCAACCAGCCTAACCAAAGACCCCGCCGAGTGATCTCGCGGAAGTCCTCGATCGCCGCTACCGAGAGGGACCGACGCACTCGGAAGACGGAGGGGATCACCCGATAGCGGCGACGACGGAGTGCCGGCTTTCACTCGGGAGCTTCGCCGAGTGCATTGGCCGAGTGGATTCAAGCCCACAGGAATCGAAAGGTACGACGGCAAGACCGACCCTGAGTCGTGGCTTACCGTCTACACCCTCGCCATCCGCGCAGCAGGCGGTGACAACAAGGCCATGGCCAATTACCTGCCTATTGCCCTCGCTAACTCAGCCAGGAACTGGCTCACGAGCCTGCCAAGAGGCTCAATCGGCTCGTGGAGCGAGCTGAGGGACCACTTCATCGCCAACTTCCAGGGAACCTTCGAGAGGCCCGGCACACACTTCGATCTATACAACGTCATCAAAAAGCCGGACGAGCCTCTGAAGGATTACATCCGCCGTTTCTTCGAGAAGCGCAACAAGATCCCCAACATCACCGATGACATTATCATCGCCGCCTTTCAGAAGGGAGTCCGTGATGAGCTGTTAATCGGGAAGTTCGGGCGCAAGCCACCGAAGATAGTGAAACAGATGTTCGAGACGGCGAACTCCTACGCAAAGTCCAACAACGCCATCAAGGCTGCCCGTCAAGACCGACCCGATAGGAGGGAAGACAAGCAGGCGGGAGGAAGCCGCAATCCTAAGAAGGATAGCGGCAACAGCAGCAACCAGGGCCAAAAAGATCGCAAGCGCCGATCTGAGGACCTAATGGCCGCAACCTCCAACACTCAACGCCGTCCCGAGTCGCCGCCACGACGCCATCATGAACGCCCGGTGCACCCATCATCCCAATCATAAGCACGCGGCGAAGGATCGCTTCATCTACAAACAGTTCGCGAGCAAGACGCGCGCAGCTCAACAAGAAGCCGATGAGGTGGGTCCGTCTGGGCGCCAAGAAAACAACCCGTGAGAACGCCGAACCTTTCCAAGACCCTGTGGGAGAGCTCAATCACATCTTCGGGGGCCGCTAGCCTATGAATCCAAGAGGAAACAGAAGCTAACCGACCGAGAGGTCAACGCGGCTCAACCCGAAGTCTCTCGCACTGCGATGGTCGGAGGTGGCCATCACTTTTGACCGCTCGGATCACCCCGACCGAGTGGTTCATCCGGGGCACTATCCACTCGTCCTAAATCCCGTGGTCCGCAACATCAGGCTCAAGCGCGTCCTCATCGATGGGGGCAGCGCCTTAACATCCCGTTCGCCAAGACCATGGATGAGATGCATCCCGAGGGCGAGTTAAAGGCAAGCTCAGCCCCCTTCCACGGAGTCATCCCGGGCTATCGTCTACACCACTCGGGCACATCTCCCTCCCTCGTCACCTTCGGAGCTCGAGAGAACTTCCGAACGGAGAACGTCACTTTTGAGGTGGCCGACTTGAAACAAGATATCACGCCATCATCGGAAGGCCTACGCTTGCCAAATTTATGGCGATCCCACATTACACCTACCTTTGCATGAAGATGCCGGGTCCCAACGGCGTCATCACTCTTCGCAGCGATGTGAAGCAAGCCTTCACCTGCGATAAGGAGAGCTGCGACATGGCCCAATCTCGCGAGAGATTACGTGGCCAACAAGAAGTCCGATTGGCTGCATCAACTTCGGCAGAGGGCGAAGTCCCCGCAAAGAAGATAGCCAAATCGGGACCCGGCGACGCCAAGACCAAGAAGATCTCCCTTGATCCGTCGGAACCCTCGAAAACTGTTGCAATCAGCGCTGACCTAGATCCCAAATAGGAAAGCGCGCTCGTCACCTTCCTCCAAAATAATAAAGATGTTTTTGGTTGGAAACCATCTGATATGCCTGGAATTCCTAGGGAGGTGATCGAGCACTCTTTGCACGTCAAAGATGACACCAAATCGATAAAACAACGATTACGCAGATTCGCGCAGGACCGAAAAGACGCTATCAAGGAAGAGCTCACAAAGCTCTTGGCGCGGCTTCATCAAAGAAGTCCTTCATCCCGACCGGTTAGCCAACCCAGTCCGGTCCGCAAGAAGACGGGCAATGGCGCATGTGCGTTGACTACACCGACCTCAACAAAGCCTGTCCCAAAGATCCGTTCGGGCTGCCTCGCATCAACCAAGTCGTTGACTCAACACCGGCTGCCAACTCCCGAGTTTCTTGGATTGTTACTCGGGCTATCACCGGATCAGCTTGAAAGAATCCGACTGCCTGAAGACATCGTTCATCACGCCGTTTGGGGCCTCGCTACATCACCATGCCTTTCGGCCGAAGAACGCCGGCGCCACATACCAACGCATGATCCAAAGATGCTTCCGCACGCAGACGGCAAAAACATAGAAGCTTATGTCGACGACGTTGTCATCAAGACCAAGCAGAAAGAAGACCGATCGCCGACCTAGAAGAAACTTTTGCAAACATCCGAGCCTTCAGAATGAAGTTGAACCCGGAGAAATGCACCTTCGGCGTTCCATCAGGCAAACTGCTCGGCTTCATGGTGTCACGTCGCGGCATCGAAGCCAATCCAAAGAAGATCAACGCCATCTTGAGCATGAAGCCCCCGAGTAACCAGAAAGACGTCCAGAAGCTCACTGGCTGCATGGCGGCACTAAGCCGCTTCATCTCTCGACTTGGCGAACGAGGCATGCCCTTCTTCAGATTGCTAAAGAAGACAGACGACTTTCAGTGGACCGCGGAAGCCAACAAGGCCTTTGAAGATTTCAAAGAGTTCCTTACAACGCTGCCCGTCCTGGCCTCGCCTCAGCCCCAGGAACCTTTGCTGTTGTACGTTTCAGCCACTCACCAAGTGGTTAGTACGGTCCTCGTGGTCGAACGCGAAAAAGGACGGGCTCAGAAGATTCAGAGGCCGATCTACTTTGTTAGCGAAGTGTTGGCAGGAGCCAAAATTCGCTACCCTCAGGTACAAAAATTACTCTATGGTGTTCTAATAACCGCGAGGAAGTTGGCACACTATTTTCAGGGTCACTCGGTCACCGTCGTCACTTCTTTCCCGCTCGGCGATGTCATCCACAACCGGGAGGTGACTGGACGCATCGCCAAGTGGGCTTTAGAGCTGATGCCGTTGGACTTGACTTTTAAGGCGAGGACGTCCATAAAGTCACAAGCCTTGGCGGATTTCCTGGCCGAGTGGACTGAGCAACAGGAGAACGTACCTCGGGAAGACCTCCAACACTGGACCATGCACTTCGACGGATCCAAGAGGATCACCGGCTTGGGAGCAGGAGTTGTGCTCATCTCCCCGACCGGGGAAAGGCTAAGATACGTCCTTCACCTCCACTTCTCCGCCTCACACAACGTTGCCGAGTACGAAGCTCGCTACATGGATCGCGTCTCGCAGTTCACTGGAATACGTCGGCTCATCGTGAAAGGCGACTCCCACCGGTCGTCAATCAAGTAATGAAAGACTGGTCCTGTCTAAACGACACCATGGAGGCCTACTGGCAAGAGGTCCGCAAACTTGAAGACAAGTTTGATGGGCTCGAACTATCACACGTCTTGAGGCACAACAACGAAGCGCCGATGAGTTGGCACGTTCGGGTCCAAGCGCGAAGCTGCCCCAACAGACGTCTTTGTCGAGCACCTCTATGAACCAACCATCACGGCAAAGACAACTTCCAACGAGCAAGCTGCGAACGAAGTCGCCATGATCGACACCGACGGAGGACGCCGCTCATCAAATTCTTAACCCAGCAAGAGCTGCCAAAAGACCGGGATGAAGCAGAACGCGTCCGACGTCGTTGCCAAGCATATGTCATGGTTGACTCCGACTTATACAAGACAAGCCCCTCCGGAATCCTAATGAGATGCATCACACCCGAGGAAGGGAGGCAGCTACTTCAAGACATCCACTCGGGTATATGCGGAAGCCACGCGGCAGCACGCACTCTGGTCGGCAAAACTTACGGTAAGGTTTCTTTTGGCTTACCGCGGTCTCCGACGCGGACAAAGTCGTACGAACCTGCGAAGGGTGCCAATTTTTTGCCCGACAGAGCCATGTCCCGGCCCAGGAGCTACAAACAATCCCACTATCCCGACTGTTCGCGGTATGGGGCTTGGACATGGTCGGCCCTTCAAGAAAGCTCCGGGAGGATTCACACACCTCTTCGTCGCAATCGATAAGTTCTCCAAGTGGATTGAAGCCAAGCCGGTCGCCACAATTACTGCTAACAAGGCACGGGACTTTTTCCTCAACATCGTGCACCGCCGGCGTCCCAAACGAATCATAACGACAACGGGACTCAATTCACGGGAGGCATCTTCAAGGAATTCGTGAGGACTTCGAATCAAGATTTGCTACGCATCGTTGCCCATCCCAAAAGCAATGGACAAGTCGAACGAGTCAACGGCATGGTCCTCCAAGGCATCAAGGCCCGCGTTTTCGATCGCCTAAACCCTTACGCGGGCAAGTGGGTCCAAGAGCTTCCCTCGGTCTTATGGTCTCTACGGACCACACCCCGGTGGGCTACCGGCCAAACTCCCTTCTTTTGGTCTACGGCGCAGAAGCCATGTTGCCAAACGAGATGGAGTATGAATCCCTCCGAGTCCGCAGCTTCAACGATGAACGCTACGACCCCGACCGAGTGGACGACCTTACCCGGCTGGAAGAGGCCCGAGAGGCAGCCCTCATCCAGTCGGCCAAATACCTTCAAGGGCTCAGGCGATACCACAGTCGCAACGTTCGGGCACGAGCTTTCATCGTTGGCGACCTAGTTCTACGCAAGATCCAGACCACCAACGACCATCACAAGTTATCCCCCTTATGGGAAGGACTGTACATAATCGCTGAGGTGACTCGGCCCGGTACATACCGGCTAAAGCGTGAAGACGGATCTATGGTGGAGAACTCCTAGGACATCGAGCATCTTCGACGATTTTATGCCTAATTTGACTAAGGTTTCATGTTTTCCTTGACTGCCAACCTCAAGCAAGATGACTTCTTGAGTTAGCAGTCGGGGGCTATACATATGTCAATGAAACTTAAGTTTTCCTCATCAATTTCTGTGCATGATTTGGTTTATCATTGTTTAATGTTCTTCGATTCGAGTTCAGTGTCTAAGGACTGAGAGTTTTCTGATGACCTAATCGAGCCTAGGCTTGGTGACAGTCAGACGAAAATTACTTAAGAAATTTCACACAAAAACTCGGATCAA
Source organism: Oryza australiensis (assembly GCA_019925245.2). NCBI lineage: Eukaryota > Viridiplantae > Streptophyta > Magnoliopsida > Poales > Poaceae > Oryza > Oryza australiensis. Next base: position 6,247,513 of record JAIFGZ020000436.1, read on the forward strand.
GGCATTAACATAAATAAACTAAATATATCAAAAGCCTGTATCAGAGCACCACGATCATATGATATTTACAAGCCAATGTTCACAAGACAAATCAAATCCGAAAGTTATTTACTACGTCAACGAAATCTTCTTCGCCGACTCCGCGCCTCACTCAAGCATATCCAAGGCTCGCTCATCCGTGGTCCCATCGCCGAAGCCCTCCCCGACCGAGTGGATATCCATTCGGGGTAAAGGGACTTGGTCCGTGCAAGAGCCGACCAGCCCCCATGTTGGCGGCCTCGTGATGTTCGCGATATTGGTCGAGCCCTTCGCAGCCTTGTCGAAAATTTCTACCGGCTCTAGCGAACCGGCCCCGACCCTTGATGGAATAAGGACAGCAAGAGTGGCGCGGCGCATTGGCGACCTCTTCCGGACCTCCCGCTCGTTTGACCCGTTCAAGCGGGACGTCATATTGAGCTCGGGTCTTAACCTTGTAAGCCGCCAAAAGCATCCGATCATGCAAAGCACTCAGAAATAAAGCAGCACAAGGAATGTTACTTCAAAGAGGCTTACCTTCAAACTCGGCCTCCAGTACGGCTTTGTCGAGGCTGACTGCCTCCAGCTGGACTTGGAGCGAATAGACCTCCGACGAATTTTCTACAAGTAAAGAAGATCATCAAGAACCGGGTCAACATGAGAATCATAAAGAAACTTAGAGAGACGAGCTTACTTCCGATTGATCCTCGGAGGTCGAGGTTCGCCTCCCGCAGCTTCGCGATCTCCCTCCTTAAAGCCGCCTCCTCGACGCGGCTTCCCGAGTAGTTTTCAGCTTCCGCCGGACGTCCTCTAAGGAGCTCGGGTGAGGAACAAGTTTTTCCAGCATCTCAGACTTTGCCATGGAACGACAATACTCCTTCGCGCATGAAATCAAGAGTGACTCGATCGGAAAATGATGATAACACAATAAAAGAAAAGGACTAAGGCTTACGTTGAGTAGCCGAGTCGCTTCGTTTAAGCTTTCGACAAGGGCATCCCTTTCTTCCCTTTCACCGCCTGTCCGTGACGATGCCCCGCCTTTGGCCTTTCGAGTCCCGCCACTCGATCTTGATTGGGGAACCCGTGTTTGAAAATCCGTAACCTGGAGATTTCCTCCACCGTGGTGCGATAGGAAGAACAAATGAAGACATGAAAGATTCAAACTGAAAGAGCAAAGAGAAGATTCTGATACAAGACTCACCGGCTTCAGTGGCTGCGCACTTGGGTGGAACAGCCCGGCTGGCCTCCTTCCTCTGGCTCTCCGCCGAGTGACCCTCGGCCGGGCTAACGAGCCGTGGCCCGAGGTTTCCTGCCGATCGGCTTCCCTGGGACGTCCGGCGGCGGTCGGGGGCTCCTTCCTTGGGGCATCCTTCTTCGGAGGTGAAGGTTTTTGCCCGGAGCGCTCTCGCTCGGATGCGGGCTCCGAGGTTTCGGCTCTGCAGGGTTCGGCGCCTCGGGAGTGGCAGCGGGGGTCGGCTCCTCACCCTTCCCGGCAGGATCTATGTCCTGGGGCCTCCTGCGATAATGAATACAATGGGGTGAAGACAAAGAAAGCGTCAACGAAAAGTTCGGACTTCACATAAAAGCATACCTCGGATGACCGGCGGATCTTCGGCGCCGCCCTCGGCGATCGCCTTGGAGGAGGAGTCTCGACCGGAGGAGCGGGATGTCATCGTCTCGAATCCTCAATGATGAGCCTCCTTTGCTCGCCCGCTTGTTTGTGTCCTCACTGGGCCGCCCGCTTCCAACCGGATCACTTTGGATCTTGATCCCGCCACCCGCTTCTTGGCGTGGTGACGCGACGCGTTATCGTGGGGCACCTTGTACGGCTTTGAAGTGACAGAAGCATTTTCCTGTAAGAGTAGTTCGCACAACACTAAGAGACAAGATATCAAGATTGCAAGACATTATGAAGCGCCCCGGCTTACGGAGGAGGAGGCCGGTGGATGCCGAAGGAGAACCGATGAATGAGAGCACGCTCAACTGCAATTCCAGTTGAGAAGATCTTGTACATCCGGATATTCAGCACCTCGTAGCAGAGTGGATCTTGATCTTCCCGATTGGGGTCCTTCCCGCCTTCATATTCAAAGGCTGGCTTTGACCTCTCTTTTATTGGAGCCAGTCGGCACCGAATGAAGTGCCGAGTGATCTGCTCGCCGCGAAGACCCTTCTGTTTCATTGCCAGGATCTTTGCAAGCAGTTTGTTGGCCTCGTCCCAATCTTGGGCCACTGGAACGGTGCTCCAAGTTGGCCTTGGGACAGGGGGAAGGCCGACGAAAGCTGGCAGGCTGGGTTCGAGGTTGCTAATATAGAACCAGCCTGCGTGCCATCCCTTATTGGAATATTTTAAGGGAAGAGAGAAGTACTCCTTGCGGAGAGATCCGCGGAGTTGGAAACCTGCCCCGTCGACGATGCATGGGTGGTCTTTATTCGGATGTGGTTTAAGATAAAACATGCGGTGGGATAGTTGGAAGTGGGGGAGGATGCCAAGGAATGCTTCGCATACATGAATGAAGAGGGCGATGTGAAGCATGGAGTTGGGGTTCAGATGGTAGAGTTGGAGACCATAGTAATCTAAAAGCCCCTAAGAACTCGGAGGTGGGAAGGCTGAACCCGCAATAGAAGAAAGAGGTAAATACAACGAGCTCACCGGTGTTCGGGTTGGGAAGTCTCGCCCGCCGCCGGTGTGCCAGCCCACGATCTCTTTGGGGAAGCACGCCGTGCTTCACCATCTCCTTGAGGGTAGATTCCCTCACATCCGATGTGGCCCATTGGTCAAATGGGATTCTCTTTTCCTCCGCCATGAGTGTGGTGTGGATGGGAAGTGGATCTGGTCGGAAAGGATGGCGATTTGAGCAAGAGATCTTGGAAGATTGATCGCGGAAGTCGGTTGTGGCAAGAAGCGAGCTTTTGGATGGATGGATTTGGGAGCGCGCGAGTCTAGGGTTCTTCGCAGGGAACCGGTGAACAAGGCTTGCGAAAAGAGGAATCTTTTGGAAGATGAAGAGGCGGGGACGACCTCGGGCCTTTATAGAAAGATTTGAGGGTTGCGCTAGGTTTTCTTGTGATTGGGCCGAGCCCATGAGAGAATCTGCGGCCCGGTTAAGGTGTGGCCCGACGCGTGTCCTTAGGGACTTAAGCGGATGAGCTTAAGCAGATTTGCCCTGGCAATATGCACGTGTCCGAATGCCCTGTACCTTTGAAAATCCTTTCATACCGCGGTTTGCTTGACTTCATGAGAAGCTGGCACGATGCAACTTGGAAGGTGACTAACAATGAAGCTTTTTATGGCTGCCTTGATGACAAGGGTTGTTTGGTTTTTTAGCATTTGATTAAGTGATTATACCGATGCTATTTTTCCACCTTGGTGAAGATCTTAATAGATTGAGACCAGTGTTATGGCAAAAGCTATTTAATAACTTGGTCATATTTTTCATATGATTGAAAGAACTCGTTTTCCCATGAGGGACGATTAAAATATTTGTTCCGGGATGACTCGGGCAGATCCACTCGGATAAGCATAAGCTTACCGAGTGCTTTACACCCATGAGGGTTGATTGAATTATTTGTTCTGAGATGACTCGGGCAAATTCACTCGGATGAGTATGAACTTGCCGGGTAATAAGATTTCTATGATTGCTTTAGCATGAGCTAAGTATTTATATGAGAATGATTTTTTATAGTCCTTGACTATATGCTTAGTCCGTTTTTGACTAACCACGAGTGGGGCTACATTCTAATTAGGTGCATCGGGAGATGCACCTAGATATTTATTTTTGAGAATTTTTAGATATTTTCCAGCCCTTCACAGCCTTTGGAGCCACTCGGGAGATTCAGAAAAGATGATGGAATCACTCGGCACCAAAAGCACTCGGTCAAAGAGATTTTTGGCTGTGCGCTGTTTTGGTTTGAAGTTGAGCTGTCTCGTCGACTGAAAAGGACTCAGGGGCTACTGTGGAGATTATGGCAATCGGGTATCTACAAGGCAAGCTTATCCGACTAGAGGTAGGGATAGATTGCGTCTGCCATATCTGTAAACCGAACATGGCTTGGGTGTTACGATTGCCAATAGAGATAAGGCAATCGGCCTGTAGTCACGGTTTGGTAAGATTGAGAAAACCAACTTAGAGTAAGATAAGGGTTTCCGATTTGTAAGCCCTCCTCCCAAGACTATATAAGGGGGGTAAGGGACGTCCCTTGAGGGATATCATATGCTAGATCGGAGATTCCAAGAGGAGATCGCTTTAGCCTTCACTTTAGATCACGAGATCAATAAAGACACTCGCCGATCGAATCCACCGAAACAGAGTAGGGTATTACCTCACGAGAGGGCCTGAACCTGTCTAAATCTTCTTTCCCTACTAACCAATTGTGCTTGGCGATCTTGACTGCGACCCCAGAAATTATATTGCCGAAACCAAGTTTCGACACTCTCCCTCTCCCATCCGTTCTCCTCTCTCTCGCGGCGGCCACGTGGGCGACGACTGGTCGGCCGGGCGGTCCGGCGGCCACGGGCGGGCGGCGGCGACCACGGCGCGAGGCGGCGGCGCAGCGGCGCTGCGGCCAGAGGCGGCCGCGGCGGGCGGCATTGAGGCTGAGATGGCCGCGGCGGCGGCGGCGCGGGCAGCTCCCATGCGCATGGGCGCGTCGTCGGGCGGTGGCGGCGGTCTCCTCCTCTCCCTCACTCTCGATCCGGGCGCGGCGGCGGCTACACGGTTGCCACGCGGCGGCGGCCGCCGGTGGTCCATTTTTTTAATTTGTGATGAAGTTGTATTTATGAATGAATTTGTTGTATTTGCGAGTGATTTTCTTGTAGATTTGTGAATGAAGATTTTGTTGTAGATTTGTGAATGAAGTTGCGGATGTTTTTGTGAATTTATGGATGAGTTTGGTGATTCTTTCATGGAAAAACAAGCGGAAAAATATAATGAAAAAAGAAAAAAATAAAAAAAGTTGGCATGCTGGTGCGCATCTATTTTTAGTCCTGGTTGGTGTTACCAACCGGGACTAAAGGTCCATCTTTAGTCCCGGTTATTTTAACCGGGACTAAAGAAAGCAATTTGTTGTCCCGGTTTCGTAGTCCTGGTTCGAGAACCGGGACAACAGTGGGTTACGAACCGGGATAAAAGCCCCTTTTTCCACTAGTGTGTGAACAAGTGAAGGGATACGCGCATAGGCTACGATAGCAAAGCAAAATTTTTATCACTCGACGCGCTATGCAGCTGTTAACACTGAAATTTGGTAATTGAGTCCCTAAATCTACAAAGGTAAAACGAAATCGGATCGGCTAATTTGGTGTGGAAACAGAGGCCGTATCGGCTGAGGAGTGATCGGCTGCGAGGCCAAACGACTAAGGTTTTATCGGACAAGGACAGTCGGTAGCCGATTCCGGGTCCGGAAGAGATAAAATTATTTCTGGTGCAGCAGTTTGAGGATAAATAGAAGATTCGGTTGTTAGTTGTGCATTAAACGATATTGCCACCTATGGATAGAGTCTTGTAACGACAATTGTATCTGTAATTTAGGAGTTTGTTTAAATTGTTAATTGTAACACGGTGTAGGTCCTTCTAGGGATAATGTTGTGTTTTAAATAGTAGTTTAGATAGAGTCCATAGTTTGTACAGATAATTGTATATAAATAGGACCCGAGATCCCCTGTAAAAACAATCACAATCAATCAAACCTTCGGCGCATCGCCAACCTTTTTCTTTAGATGAGCAGTTTGTTTGGCTACGGGCTGCATCGTTTCGATCCCCAGATCTAGGTAAATGCTTGTCATTAGTGGTATGATCTGTTGTTTCTAGTGCTTCCATCGTAATGACATATTAGATTCAAGAGTTTATATTGCGCTACTTATCATATAGCGTATATAAATTAGACTAATGTTTATATGTATCCTGTCATTGGCTAGTTCTATTAAGAACTTGCAGCCAATAGGGCTAGATCTAAAGGTTGGCTGGTTTATATGTGGTATCCACCATCTCGAGGAATATAAATCGGCCACAACAGATCAGGTTTTTCTTTTTATACTTAATGTTGCATCAGGTTCGAACTGTTAAGTTATTTTTAGAACTATCAATGATCTGTTCGGCTAAGATTTATATTGTTTAGAGACAACGCCGGGGTTTCAGCCAGCCTTATCTGCCCTGATGTGTTTCTTTTAATATATTTATTATTAGATTTATATTAGGACTGCCTCTTATATTAAGATCGTGTTCTTGTCGGACGTTACTAGCCGAAATCGGCCCGCCATCAGGCAGCTGACGGCCGATTTTCAGGTTATGCGCATCTGGTTCAAGAGTGATATCTTTTCATAAGATTCGTCGGAGTAGTAGCCGATTCATCGTTAGTTTTACAGTATCGGCTAGGTTATTGATTTATATATTTATTATCCTTTACCGTATTTAGGTTACACGATCGATGCTTGTCTCTGATAGCAGATCCATTCCAATCGTTTGGCTTTAAATATATTTTAGGATAGCATATATATGATCATGGATTCTCTCAGCCGATTCAATGGGGATCTAACCTAACACTTAATGCATATTTTTTTGTTTTTTCTTTAAATCAACTGGCACGCCCGCACAACACAGTGGCATGGAAGGACCTCTTTTGGAGTTAGCGAGATCTTTCGGGCCGAGCGTGTGAGAAAAATTTCTTATCAACAACAATAAAAATAGGTAAAAAAGCCGAAGAAATATTAACGATAAAGCGCACTAGAGAAGTAGTCGATTACAACAGCCTGAACTTTTTCTCCTCATGCTCTCACGCTCATAAGCATCACAGACCAGTGTCGTGGCGTCTCTAACGCGTCGTGCGGGCGATATTGTATTTTGTATTGATATTGATCATTATTTAAATTTTGAATAATAGAACATCTTGGGGATGTAGCTCGGATGGTAGAGCGCTCGCTTAGCATGCGAGAGGTACGGGGATCGATACCCCGCATCTACATATTTTTTTATTGCGCTAAAAAAATGAAACGAAGCAGCATTTCGTTTGCCATCTCCATCTTTGGTTTCCTTTTTCTCAACATCTCCATCTTTGGTTTCCTTTTCCTCTTGCTCTTTTTTTCTTGCGTGTAAAGGGAAATATATTGGAACCAGAAAGCTCGGTGTAGAACCATTTCGTTTGCCCTTTTACTTGCGAGTAATCTTTATCTTGACTGTAAATAAATAGTGGTTGTTCATGGTCCATCTGTCGTAAGCCTTCTCTATTCATGTCCAAAGTCTCATGCGTGTATCTGGAAAAATTCTCGTTCTCTTTTCTTTTTCTTATGTGTAATAATAGCGTGAAGGTTCATGGTCTGACCTTGTGAACCCTCTCTCCCTTTCCTTTCACGAATTCCACGCTCATCTTCTCTCACTAAAAATTTGGGAAAAACAACGGCTACTTCTTAATCAAACTTCTCGAAAGTTTAATTAAATTTATTGAAAAATATAACATTAAATTGGTTTCATTATATCTAATAGTGAACATATTTTGATGGTTTTATTTTGTGTTAAAAATATTATTATTATTTTTATAAAATTGATTAAACATAAATAAATTTAACTTAAAAAAATCAAAACGAGTTATAACATACAAATTGAGTAATACAACTCCCCACTGTGCCACTCTATCTTTTTCCTTATTTCTCATCTTCTTGTTTGCGATGACTATATTGAAGACATTGCCATTTTATTCTATTGGTATTATTTACACATTTTCTCTTGTCTAATAAAGTTTATTATGAGGGCAAATGTTTTTTTCTCGGGCCAAAGACAAATACATTGACGTTTTTGAATTGTTGTCCCAAGAATGCTAGCTAGACTCATACAAGTATTCTATGTGAGTTTAGCAGCATGTCATAGACCGTTTTTATTATTAGAACAATATTTTTGTTTTTTTCCTTTCTTAACTAAGGATGTGATTGTTAAAAAAACCTCTGGCAGTAAAAGGGAAAAAAAATCTACATGTGAATTGGCTCAGTATAGCACCATGTTTTCCTGTAAAGATGGGAAAGAATGCGCCAGACCCTCCAACGCAGGTGCTTGTCGTCATCGCCGTGTTGAGGTAAACACGTCTGGGACTATATAAACACGTCTGAAGCAATATAATCAAACGGTATGGTACTAAACTTGAGAGGAGAGGCCACTGTGCCCATGGACTGGATCGGGTCTACCATAGCGTTACTGTAGTCCATAAGAAAAAAGTTTACATGAGGTTTCTCTTCTTCTCATCGAGTTTTAAAACTATGTACCATAAATTTTAAACCTTTAACTTGTAAAACTGAATTAAATTTGATCCTTCAAGTTGACTTGACCTACTCGTGTGAACTAAACGTTTGCATGGCGAAAACAAAAATGGACCCCACGTGTTATCCTCCCTCTTCTCTCTCCCTCCTCCCTTAGTCTCTCTTCCCTTTTCTCTCCGTCTCTCCCTGCGCTCTGAACCGGCCGCCGTTCGATGGTGGTGATCGAGCAGGAGCCAAAGCCGAGGAGACGACGATGCAGCCCACGTCGATGGCAGCAGAGCCGACGACAGAGCAGCAGACGATGGGTTGTGCAGCCGGAGTGGAGGCGGAGGGTACAGAGGAGGAAGACAAGATGGTCTTCGAGGACGTGTTGACTGACGAGCAGCTCCGGGAGCTAATGTCTTGGGGAGTCCCGTCCACTCGACCTCGCTCTTTATTTCTGTTCTCGCTGCTGCCCCGAAGTACTGTAACCAAATCTTGGGGAAATATGGGGGTTCCAATGATAAATCAGAGACGTCATATCGCTTCATGTTTTGATTAGAGCTTGGTTTAAAAAAGGGTGTTGGATTTGGAAGATTTGCTACTCTGGGTGGGCGCCGTCAATTCGTTTTATGAGTGGCTGTATGGTGGCGGCGCTCGACGAGGACGTGTCCAAGGAGAAGGCAGCGGCAATCCTCACTATAGCCGACACCGACGACGACGGGTTGCTAAACCACGTCGAGTACCTGAGGCTCTCTGATCAACTGCAGAAGCTAGAGGAAAAAATATATTGTTTCATTGTATGCGGGCTCCACGTGAATTTTGAGTTTTATCTAATGACACTGACAGTTTAAAACCGCTCTCGATCTCTACAGATGGTGGTGTTATATCCGGTATTTCATTTTAGAAATGGTTTTAAAACTAATGATAAGATAAAAGATCTCAAGTAAACTTTTTTCTAGGCCATAACTACAAATGCAATGTTGGCCTGGTGGCTGCGCTGCTGGTTCATCGAACCCAACTCTGCCCAAGACGACGCCCACCCAAAGGCCCCAAACGAGCTCCTCCCTACTACTACACTGCTGGCAGGGATGATAATGGTCGAAAACGTCCAACTATTTTCATAATCATATTTTTTAAAATAAAGTCAAAAATAATAAAATCAGAAATAAAAACGATATCAAAAATATAAAAAGGAAATATGACTGTACGGACAAAAATGTTAGTGATCGAAACAGGTAATAAATGTCAGAAACATTTAACTATAAAATATCACATTTAACTTTGTTTAACTATATCACATGATAAAATAAATAGTTACAAATTATCTTCATTTTAACGTTGTGCTCAAGTTAGTGATATGGTTAACGAGTTGATGGGCCTCTAAACTATGAAAGAAATATAGAAACGGACCATAAATATTAATGTATTTAGAAATACTGTAAGAATACGGTAAAATTTGGAAATGATCGGTATACGTAAAATTGTTTATGTTACTATATTTATTTTTATTTCTGTAGGATCGAATGCCCAAAGAAAAGCCAACCAGAGGGGGGTGAATGGTTGAGTACCCAAAAACAAAGTTTTAGCGGAAATAAAACTTTACCTCTGTTTTCTGAAGTCGGTCTGACCGCAGGTGTCGCACCAATCTGACCGTGCTGTTTGACCGGTCTGACCGCCTGATGACCTTCGGTCTAACCGCCCGTAGCCAATCGCCTCAGCCGATTGTCAATGTAGCCGACCCTGATGAAGTCCAATGCCCGCCGGTCTGACCGCCGATGTACTTGCGGTCTAACCGGGAAGAAGGCGCGGTCTGACCGCCGTAGTGTCCGCGGTCTGACCGGTTAGTAGATCCGGTTGAACCAACAATTTCGCCGCCATACCAAAGAAGAAGTAGACACAAAGAATTCTCAAGAAGATTGATCTTTATTAAAACTCTCTGTGTTTGCAAAGTGCAAACAAAGCACTCCTCACAAAATCTCAAGCTAAAATCTAACTCGAAACCCTAAAAACGTGAACTCCAAGCAATAGAAGCGATACCGAGAGGCCACGCCTCCCCTCACTATTTATACCCAAAATCCGCAGCCAAGAGCCACGAATCCTACTCATACAAGAAGCGCTAATCCACTAGGAAACCTTCCCATACAAGAAACAAACTATACATAAACTAACCGTAACAATCTCGATTTTCCTAAAACCGAAATTCCGCTTTCCAAACGCAACAATATCTCCATTGTATGCCATATGGAAACTTTCCAATCATGTGCACTAATCTCTACCCTTCAAAGATCCCGCATGATCCCCATCTCGGACGTCACCTTATCTCCAAGTTGACTCCGACTCGATCACCGCAACACTTTCCCGACGCGTAAGAATACCGCACACAATTAAATAAAGAAACCATATCCGAGCACAAGCTATCCAAACTTGACTCATTGTTAGCATAAACAACCACACACGTGCATAGGAATACGAAACTTCCATGTATGTATAAGGAAACAAACAGAAACCAAAACCGAAACAAAATCGGCAACTGGGCCGGACGCTGGACGGCTCGGGCTCGCAAAGTAACCGCCTGGTTCGACTGGGCCAAACACCTCCGGCCGACCAGAGAACACGCCCCGGCCGAATGGCCAGGCGTGGCAATGATCGAACACTGTTCATCGTCCGAAAATTCAACTCTTTCAAAATCAAAACACTCAAATCAATAAATCCCAAATACCAATTGTTCATCATTAAATAAAGAATCAAACACACTTTGATTTTACAATCTCCCCCTTGATGAACACATTGGCAAACAAAATAAAAGAGTTGTTTTGGTGTTTGAAAAGTTAAAAATAAAAATGGTAAAAAGCATTGAAAGCTCAAAATCAAAGAAAATATCTCCCCTTTTGAAAAGAAAGAAAATTCCTTTGACCCCAAAAAAACTTAAACTTGCACTTCTTTTGTTTGTTCTCCCATGTAAATGTTCTCCTAAACAACATTATTTTTTCCTCCTTTTGACAATGAATTCATCAAGCATAGGAATTATGTTTATGAATGTTTAAGAGCTTAGCACCATAAATAAAGCAAGTCAAGTCATGTGTTGCAACAATAAGAAGATAAATTTATCAATAAGATAGCAAATATGCATTAAAGTATAATTATGAATCAAATATTTTATAATTAAGAGCAATAACACAATAAAAATTTATGGATTGCAATAATTTATAATGCAACATCTTTACAAGCACATAGTTGAGAAATAAACCCAAATATATATACTTATTGCAATATTTATTCTTTCTCAAATATACCTTTTTGCACATATAATTCAATGGAAGAACTTTTTCATATTGATTTGAGCCATATTTGTTGCTCTTTTTTTTCTCTCAATTATCCCGAGTACGTCCTTGTCATCAAGACTGTTTCCAAGGATTCGGTACTCATTATTTTTGCTCACAATGAATACGTCCTTGTCGTCAAGACTGTTTCCAAGGATTCAGTATTCATTTTTTTCTCTCATAGATAATATTTTATTCTCTTTTCACAATGAGCAATTTTAAGTAATTTGAGGAATATTAAAGCAACATAATATATATAAGCATTTAAAATCCAACACAAGTACGAGTATCAACATTGCATATTTCTTTAATTCAAGTATTGCTTTAAAGTGTCATGCATTATTTCTCTTAAATATAAAATCTAGATCACATAAAAAATACTAAAATAATATAAGCTATGCTAGTGACAAATAAATCTTCATAATATTGCTAGCATGCACATGATCAACAATATGTATGGATAAAGCTCTCTTTTTAATTTATTTCAATCATGTAGCTTGATAAATCAAAGAGCACAAAAACTCCCCTCAAAACATGCCAAATGGATAAATGATTCCCAATTCCCCTCAAAGAAAAGTAAAGCGAGAAGAATCCAATGGTTTTATAAAAATATCGCAAGTTGCAATTTTGTATCCAAAAATTTCAATTCAACATCTTTTTCTCAACATGATCTCGCAAGAAGTGAAAACGAATATCAATGTGTTTGGTGCGTGAATGTTGAACAGGATTCTTAGCAATGTTAATGACACTTGTATTATCACAATAAAGAGGCACATTTTCAAAAACAAGTCCATAATCTTTTAAAGTAGAAATCAGCCAAAGAATCGTGAACAACAACTAGCAAGAAGAACATATTCGATTCAAAGCGAGATTGAGCTACACTAGATTGTTTCCTAGAAGACCATGCAATTAATGAAGTTCCAAGAAAATGACATGTTCCACTAGTACTTTTTCTATCAATTCTACAACCCGCAAAATCAGCATCGAATAACCACTTAAGCAAAGAGAAGATGAAGTTGAATACCAAATACCAAACTCAAGTGTATGACTCAAATACCTCATGATGCACTTGACCGCTTGACGATGAGACGCACGTGGAGAAGCTTGAAAGCGCGCACACAAACACACAGCAAATTGTATGTCTGGTCTAAAAGCAGTTAGATACAACAAAGATCCTATCATGCTTCTATACTCCTTTTGATCCACAACTTCACCATCTTCATCGGGATCAAGAACAGCAGTAGATCCAATTGGTGTAGAGATTGGCTTGCAACTCTCCATCTTGAACCCATCATACTCATCTCAAACTCCCTACGCATAGTCTCAGCAAATTCTACAACCAAAGAGTGAGTTGAACAACCAAAGATGATATCATCAACATATATCTGAACGAAAAGTTGATTTTCACCATGCTTAAGAACAAAAAGCATTTTATCAATTTTTCCCATCTAAAAACCTTTTTCAAGCAAAAAGTTCTTAAGTCTGTCATACCATGCTCTAGGTGCTTGTTTCAAACCATATAAAGCTTTTGAAAGTTTAAAAACATGGTTGGGAAAATCAGGATTTTCAAAACCCGGTGGTTGTTTAACATAAACTTCCTCCTGAATAAAGCAATTTAAAAAAGCACTTTTAACATCCATTTGAAACAATTTAAAACCTTTAGAAGAAGCAAAATCTAACAAAAGCCTAATTGCCTCAATCCTAGCAACAGGAGCAAAAGTTTCATCAAAATCCAAACCCTACACCTGAGTATAACCCTGAGCAACTAGTCTAGCCTTATTGCGAACAATCAAACCATTCTCATTTTGTTTATTTTTGAAAACCCACTTGGTTCCAATAACATTATGTCTAGACGGAGGTTCAACTAAAGACCAAACTTTATTTCTTTCAAAATTTTCAAGTTCTTCATGCATGGCGTTAATCCACGATTCATCAGTTAATGCATGAGTAACATCTTTGGGTTCAAAAGAAGCAACAAAAGCAGAATTCGCAGAGTCATGCGCACTTACCTTGGATCTCGTTTTCCGCTCATTTAAATTACCTATTATTTGTACCGGCGGATGTCGTCGCTAAATGTGCAAGGGTGCAGTGATCTCAGAAGTTGATTCACGTTCTGGTTCAGCACTGGTCGTGGTACCCGAAGAATCCTCTTAATTGGAATTGACGGAGTCCGAAGAAGTCGGCCCCTGCCGGTCGGCCAGGGTCTCTGGTCGGTCGGCCAGGCTCGGTCGGCCAAGCGGCTTTTGGCCGGTCGGCCGGGCGAGTCGACCTCATCGTCGTCATCGTCGCTTTCGTCTTCAAAGATTCGACCAAACTCCCCCTGATCCTGTGGCAGTGTACCTGAAAAATCTGGTCTAGTACCGGGACTAGCCTCATCAAAAGTGACTTCGCAAGTCTCGACAATTTTGTTAGTCTCTAAAATAAGTACACGATAGCCATGAGTGTGTGCGGGGTAACCAAGAAATAAACCATCAATTGAACATGATTGAAACTTATCCAAATTTCCAGATTTTAACACAAAGCACTTGCAACCAAAAACACACAAATGTGAAACTTTAGGCTGACGACCAAAACGAAGCTCATAAGGAGTTTTGCCAAGTTTAGAACGCAAGAAAATGCGATTAGAAACATAGCAAGCAGTGTTAATAGCTTCGCCCAAAATTTTCTAGGTGTGTGATATTCATCTAGTATTGTCCTAGCCATTTCAACCAAAGAACGATTTTTTCTTTCGACAACACCATTTTGTTGAGGAACACGTGAAGAAGAAAATTGATGTTCAATTCCTTTTTCAACACAAAAATGTTCAAAAGATGCAATTTTAAATTCACCACCATTATCACTTCTAATTGTTTTCAAAGAGTTGGGAATTTCACAATTCAAGCGAAGAAAAAGGCTTCGAAAGTGTCCAAAGGCCTCGTCCTTAGTTGCCATGAAGAAAACCCAAGAATATCGAGAAAAATCATCAACAATAACTAACACATACCATTTTTCTCCAACAGATTGCACTCTAGCTGGACCAACAGTGTCCATATGTAAAAGTTGTCCCGGTGCATCCGTTATCACAGAAAGAATTGGTGTATGACAAGAAGCAACCATTTTACCATGACGACATGGTGCACAAACCAAATCAAGATCCTTTTTGAGTTTTGGCAAACCACGAACAAGATCCAAACCACTTAAACGAGTCAAATGATCAAATCCAACATGACCAAGTCTACGATGCCAGAACATCAAATCTTTGTTGAATTTTGCAACTAAACGAGTAACAATAGGAGAAACAGGGTTTTCAAAATCAGCTTTAAAAACTCTCCCATAACGAGAAATGTTTAAAACAGAATCACCACAAGAATCAAAAATTTTACTTCCAGTTTTCTTGAAATGCACTTCAAAGTTTTCATCAACAATTTGTGAAACTGAAAGTAAATTGTATTTTAAATCATCTACCAAAGCTACCTCTTTCAATTCGAACTTGTCACTTACCTAGACGGATCCGATAGCGATAACGACACTTGTTGAAGCATCCCCAAAGATTATTGATTTCGTTTTGGATGCCATCTTGAGGGAGGAGAACCACTTCTTATCACCGGTCATGTGCCGCGAACAACCGGAGTCCATGATCCACACGTTCTCCTTCCTCGCCACGAAAGCCTACAAAACAAAGGATGTCGAGGCCTCGCATCGGGGTTAGTTAAAAGAAACTTAGGAATCCAAGATCGAGACACCCGACCAGTAGATCCAATAGGCACAAAACCACGAGAGAAAACAGTTTTGGAATTTTCAGAAAAATTCCTTCGGGGCTGGTCTGACCGCTGCGGTGCTCGGCCCGCCGGCGCCATCGCCGGTCCGACCGAGGCAAGTGTCGTCGGTCCGACCAGTGCTGGGCCGGTCGACGGTGGACCAACTGCGGTCCGACCGGCCTTCCCGAGGAAAACCGATTTTTGCCATTTTGATTTTGCAAAATTATTTCTCTTTCCTTTTCTGTTTCGTGCTAATCAAACAAAAACCAACAAGATGACCATCTTTACCACAAAAAGAGCAAGAAAACTTTTCTTTAGTAACAAATGGTTTTGAAGAATTAGGTTTAGTTTCTTTTAGATAAGCGTAAAGAGATGTCAAATTTCCAAGCAGACTTGAAAACTGTTTTCATGGTGTTAGGTTTTGTCAAGATTTCACCGTTTTCGTTATTCCTAAAACATTTGGAGGATTTTTGGTGAATAATCATGAGCATCAAAACCTATTCCCTTATTGTCGCTACACACTTTTGATTTGTCCAAAATCATGTTAAGTTGTTTCTTACCATCGAAAATTTTTGCAAAGAACTTTTCAAGTAAGAAACTTCTTTTCAAGATTAACTCAATTTTCACAATCAATTAAAACATCTTTGCCTTTGCGACATCTAGAGCAAGAATCTACCTCATCTTGTTTAACTATTTTTTCCATGTGCTTAACACGAGCTAAAGCATCTTTTAGTTTCAATTCATTAGCATCACAAGTTAAACAAGATTTAGAACCCAAAATTTGAGAATTATTGACATCCCTAATCTTTGAAATTTTCAGCATTAAAACCTCACAATTTTTGCAATTATCATCATTAGGAATAAGAGATTTCAATCTAGCAATTTCAGCATTTAAAGATTCAATTACAAATTCTTGTTTTTTAAACATTTTCTCACATTTTTTATTCTTAGCACTTAAAACAAGAATTGCATCCTCAAGTGAGCTTATCTCATTTTCTTCATCTGAAGAATCTTCATCTCCACGCGTCATGAGACAAATGCCGGAGATGTTCTTGCCCTTCTCCTTCTCACTGTCAGAATCTATGTCGTTGAGTGCCTCAAAAGCGGCATAGACTTGACTCAACACTTTCTTGATCATCTCCTTGGAGCGCCTACCCTTGGGCTTGTCATCCTTTGTCTTCTCGACGCTCTTGTCCTCCTTCTTGCTCCTCTCGAGCTTGGGGCAGTTGGAGGGGATGTGATCCAAGGCGCCGCATTCAAAGCAACGCGTTGGTCCTTCTTTTTTCCTGAACCTAACTCTGTGTCATAGCTCTGGAAAGTTTGTTAGTAACAAAAGCCAAGTCCTCCCGCTCAAATTGCTCGAGTTGTTCATCGGACATGGCGTTAATCAAAGCAAGAGCATTAGGAGATGACGAAGAAGCAACATCTGAAGAAGTTGAAGGAGAAATCAAAGCACTTGACTTAGAATCCGTTTTTCGAGAAAGAATATTCATCTCATGAGTTTTGAGTTTTGTATAAAGCGGATCCAAAGTCAAAATTGCCATGTTAACAGATTCTTGAATAGAAGTTACTTTCATCTCCCAAACAGACATATCAAGACCATTTAAAAAGTGACGAGAAATCTCGATCGTGGATAATTAGTGTCATAAGAAGAATCAACAGATCTAAGATTGCTCAAGATTTTATTAAACCTATCAAGATAGTCATCCAAAGCTTCAGCAGGTTTCATCTCAAATTTTATATATTCCTTTTTAAAAAGATCTCGACGAAGTTCTTTTATGTTTGTAGTTCCTTGATGAAAGTTTTTTAAAGCGTTCCAAATTTCATTAGCGGTTTGAAGATGAGAAACACGATCAAAATCAAAACGCGAAATTCCATTCAACAAAATGTTTCGAGCTTTGCAATTGTTATTAAACTCAGTTTTCAAAGCATCAGTATTAATGGCATCGGGTATGACGTAGGGAAGCCCGCCGGTCTGACCGCCGATGTACTTGCGGTCTAACCGGGAAGAAGGCGCGGTCTGACCGCCGTAGTGTCCGCGGTCTGACCGGTTAGTAGATCCGATTAAACCGATAATTTCGCCGCCACACCGAAGAAAAAGTAGACACAAAGAATTCTCAAGAAGATTGATCTTTATTAAAACTCTCTGTGTTTACAAAGTGCAAACAAAGCACTCCTCACAAAATCTCAAGCTAAAATCTAACTCGAAACGCTAAAAACTTGAACTCCAAGCAATAGAAGCGATACCGAGAGGCCACGCCTCCCCTCACTATTTATACCCAAAATCCGCAGCCAAGAGCCACGAATCCTACTCATACAAGAAGCGCTAATCCACTAGGAAACCTTCCCGTACAAGAAACAAACTATACATAAACTAACTGTAACAATCTCAATTTTCCTAAACCGAAATTCCACTTTCCATACGCAACAATATCTCCATTGTATGCAATATGGAAACTTTTCAATTATGTGCACTAATCTCTACCCTTCAGCATCCCGCATGATCCCCATCTCGGACGTCACCTTATCTTCAAGTTGACTCCGACTCGATCACCGGCAACACTTTCCCGAGGCGTAAAGAATACCTGCACACAATTAAATAAAGAATACCATATCCGAGCACAAGCTATCCAAACTTGACTCATTGTTAGCATAAACAACCATACATGTGCATAGGAATACGAAACTTCCATGTATGTATAAGGAAACAAACAGAAACCAAAACCGAAACAAAATCGGCAACAGTCGGACTGGCTCGGCCGGTCTGACCGCAGGCAACTGCCCGGTCTGACCGCCGAAATACCTCCGGTCAGACCGGTAGAACACGCCCGGTCAGACCGGCTATGACAGCCGACTGAACAGTGTTCATCGTCCAAAAATTCAACTCTTTCAAAATCAAAACACTCAAATCAATAAATCCCAAATACCAATTGTTCATCATTAAATAATGAATCAATCACACTTGATTTTATAATTTCGTTTGTGTCGGTAACCATTTTCATATTTCTTGGACAATAAAAATCAGAAATGAACGTCGGTCGAAAATTTTCATGACCGTTTTCACCCCTTCAGTCACACTGCCCGAGCAAAACTGCATTACTAGTAGTGCCACTACTGCGGGTCTGCAAATCTGCTCCTCTGATTTGGAGTTCAGAGAGGCTGAAACCTGCTCGGATCGGTCGAATGCCATCATGATATCGCCATTTGCTTGAAGAACAGTGTAGGGGAGTGGTCAACCAACAATGTAAAATAAATTTACCCATTGATGAGATTTTAACATCTGGATCTTTGATATAAGAGTCCTTTTTGTATTGTTTTTTTTCTCTTGTAGGTTGAGCGTACCAAAAGCAGGCCTCTAGCACAAGGAGTGGGCTTTGTTGGATTCCAGCTTTTACTGGGATTACCAGTTCCTCTCCAACTAAATAACTTAAGGTACATTTGGCCTTGTGTGACTGAAATTAATGCAGTTAATTTGCATGTTTTAAATGTATATACCATTGCACTGTTTTGTGCAGAAAAGAACAATGAGGTATTTGGTTATTTTGGTAGAATTCTAGAGTTCTTTGTCTTTTTAAGTTTGGAATGCAAAAATTGAATATGTTTAAGTCAATTTCACATTCACTTCACAAAGTTGTTGAGCTTTTGTGCTGTGTTTTCTCCTTCTTAATAAAATGATACTCGGCTCAATGGCTCTCATGCATTGTTTGAAAAAAACACTTCACAAAACTCAAAGGGCCGTTACATTACTATTCGAAGAAATATCATGTGAAACAAGTTAAGTACTGAAAACTTATGAAAAGTATATCTAAAAATTTTATAAATTCATGAAAAAAATTAGTAAAGATAGGTGTAGATATAAAATACATTCTCACCAAATCTAAAGTTCAAACTCACTTTATTTGAAAGAAACAAAAATAACAAATTTAAGATAACACTGTTAACCTGAATTTTGTCTTTCTTAACTCCCAGATAAAGTTGAGTTTGAACTTGAGATTTGATGAAAATATATTTTATATTTACACCTATCTCTATTAATTTTATCATAAACTTTTTAGATATGATTTTGACGAGTTTTTAACCCTTAGCTTGATTTTACCGGACATGTCCTCTTACTATTCACCTCTGTCTTTTATGATATTTGTTTGTGTGGCCAAAAACTTGGGGTATTTTTTACTTCTTTTGTTCTTCTCTTATCCCCTGATGAAGAGATTCACATATTCGAATGCACTAATTAAACATGTGGAGTCTTAATAATGTGAATTTATTTACCGAGGGTGATCCAACAATTTCAGTGCATTTGTTACAGCATCAGGCATATCTTTGGCTTGGTATGAAACTGGGGAGCTTTGATAGGATGGGTTGCCATGAAAGGAACCATAGATCCTGCCATCATCCTTCCACTGTATACAGCTGGTATATGCTGGACACTGGTGTATAATACCATATATGCACATAGGTGACTTACTAATGGCATTATTTTTTATATTTTATATATCTTAGTGATGTCATCTTTGTGGATGTGCTAATTTATTATCCCACTATTGGATAGGATAAAGAAGATGACATGAATGTAGGAGTCAGGTCCATAGCATTAAGAGGCCATTTGGTTGAGGGACTAGTCCCTCTATTTTAGTCTCTTTTAGTTTCTAAACTTCCAAACAGGAGGGATTAAAAGGGACTAAAATGACATTAGTCTATTAGTCCCTAATAGAGATACTAATTGGGACTAAAAAGCATCATTTCCTTCAGATACCTTCTGCAGCCTGCCGTCACCAGTCAGTCCCGCCCGCATAGCGTCGCAATTGGACCTCGCCCCGCGCCACTGCCGGTCCACGCCCCGCGCCACTGCCGGTCCACGCCCCGCGCCGCCGCCGGTCCTCGCCCGTCGTCGTCGTAGGTCCCGCGCCTGCCGCCAGTCCACACCCGTCGCCGCCAAAGGTCTCGCGCCCGTTGCCGCCGCAGGTCCCGCCACGCACGAGGAGGCGGCGTCGAGGGGCGGCGGCGGGAAGAAGAAGGTGAAGGAGGCGGTGGCGGAAGGGGTTTCGCCGCTGTTAGTGCTGGCGGACGACGTACTGCTGCAGATCCTGAGACGGGGTAATACTATTTTTGTACATTGTGATTAATGACCTTTAGTCTCTTTTAGTCCCTGGATCCAAGCAGTATGGGACTAAAGTTTTTAGTCCAGGGACTAATCTTTAGTCCCCTGACTAAAGCTCCAAACATGCCCTAAGGCCTTGTTTGGTTTAGGGACTAAAACCATTAGTCACTTCATTTTAGTTTCTAAAATCCCAAACAGGAGGGACTAAAAGGGACTAAAATGATATTAGTCCATTAGTTCCTAACGAAGGTATTAATTCGGACTAAAACGGGTTTTTTCCACGTATGTCCTCCCGCAACGCCTCTCTCTATCTCCCACTCCTGCAGCCTCTCTCTCCCGCAGCCTCTCTCTCCCGCTCGTCGATCCTTGCCCCCGCCGCCGCCGGCCGTTCGGCCCCGCCACTGTTTGTTCTCCCTCGCTCCACCGGCGGCCGCTCGTCCCGCGCCGCCGCTCTCTTCTCCCCACCTCGCCGCCGGACTGCTCCCTACGCTCCACCGGTCCCGCGCCCTGCGCCGCCGTCGTCCCGTGCCCAGGCCCACGCCAGCCGTGCACTGCTCGCCTAGGTTTCGCGGTGCCGCACACTGATGTTTTCCTTTCCTTTTCTTACTTTCTCGATCTTTTTGCTTGAGTGGTGTTTGCTGTTTTTCTTGAGGGAATGGATGAATTTTTGCAGGGACGAAATCCAACGCATCAAGGCTGGCAATCCCGACATCTCGCATAGGGAGGCCTTCAACGCGGCAAATTGCATGTTCTATTTTTGGTACACTTAAATTTGGTTGCATACTAGTGAATATAACAAGGTTCCTAGTCCTTGAATGGACTCTGTTCAAGGTATGCGACAGTTGAATCGATAATCTTCAAGGTTGCCTTTTGGTTGTTTAGTCAAAACCCTATCTTTTGCTTGTTTAAGTCCAGTTATAATTCCTGTTGAGGTATGTGACAGTGTAATCGATAATGTTTGATGCTGGAGAGGGCATTGGTAAGGCATATTCTAGATCTTTAGGATACAGTGGCATTAGTTATAGAATACAGTGGCATTAGCTAGTTTTAGAACTATTTGCAGTTGAACTATCTTCTACATGCAAAGTGGCATTAGTTAGGATGTGAAGCAGTCAAAAAGTATAGAATAACATGGATAATAGTAATGGTTTAATCCCGTGGCTGATAAAGCATCTAGGTGGTAATCTGATAAGCATTTGCAGGAATCTATAAATACAATTTGCAAGTTGGAAAGCACAAGAATTTGGAGTGGATTTGAAGAATCTATCAGCCTTTGCTGTCATGAAAATTGTGCAAAAGACTCTGTCTTTGCTGTTCATTCATGGACATGTTTGGATATATGTAAAGTTATTTCAATGGTTCTGCTGCTTCCCTGTACCTAGTTAGGTGATATGGATTTTATACATTTCAGCTTAGCGTGTCACTGCAAGTCAAACATTCATAAGTAAAAATACATGCCAATCTGATAGGGGTAATATTGTCTTTATTCAATATAATTAATGAGCTTTAGTCCCTTTTAATTTCTGGTCCAAAGACTAATCTTTAGTCCTTAACTAAAATACCAAGACCTGGATCATATCAGTGGATCTTGTGCTGCATGCATTGCCAATTTAGCACTCAGTGGCTATAATGCTGACCTTGATTAGTGTACATTATCAGAACGTTGGACAGCATGGCCTTACTATCCTTTTCTGGCCGCTGCATCTGCACAGTTAGCATGGCAAGTTTCAACTGTTCATTTATCTGACTGCCTAGATTACAACAGGAAGTAAGTATGTTTCTCTGCAGATGTGTCAATCTATTATGTATGAGATTATTAACTTAGCTGAAATGGTTCTCTGCAGATTTGTGTCCAATAAGTGGTTTGGAGCTTTGGTATTTGGTGGATTTTATGTGGACGACTTGTATCATGATAGATATCAGGCATGGATGCATGGTTTTTCAGTGTTGTTTTCCATGGAGAATTGAAATTTTTGATCGTACTGAGATTAACTTGTGATTTGTTATAAAAAGGAAAACGGTTGAATTACCCTATAAACGCTCGTCCAATTTACCTCTCTATCTAGAATACCAAACATTTTTATCATGAATTTTTTAAACTGAACAAATCATCCTCATAAGTAGATATGATATGACGATGATCTTTGTCCTACGTGGTACACACGCACGTGTCCGCCTTATGCATGCTGGCCATAGCCATGAGGGCACCGAGACCACACCGTGCTCATGCCACTGTATTTTTTATTAGCTAATAAATCACGTGACTTCTTACGTGTATATATATGTCTCATGACATGTGAATTTTTTTTCCGTTTTTTACCCCTTCAAAAATCAAAAACCGAAATTTATTTTTACAAGCGATTACTTGAGAGTACAGGTTGTAGAATCCTCCGGTACAAATTGTTGATTTCTACAGGCATTATGTCAAAGGCAGTTTGCTAAATGCCAGCCAGCATAAATAGAGGTTATTGACCGTATGTAAAAATATTGTTCTTCGTACTAAGCGCAAATTATGCAATGCCTAGTGAAATCTCACAAAAATTGATGAATCTCGAAAGTAACTCGTTAGAAACCAAATCGTCTGAGGAAGCTCTGAAAATTAGGCAACGAAATTCAACCAAATTTAGTACAAAAGTTGAATCCTACAGACGTGTGCATGTACTTATTGCCCAGAATGTGAATGCCATTGTGAGTTTGAGATTTGAAACCGAGAGGATATGTTTCCACAAAGATAGTTTGTTTATAAGACATTTTTTTTAAAATATATATAGTAAAAAACAAACGCTTACAACACGCGCACGCTCACCTTTATAAACACCCACGTTTACAAATGTTTACAAATGAACATCTGCACAACCCTACTCCTGTAACCACATCCAAGATGGACGTAATTTAATATAAGAAAAGTTATATTTTGTATATTCTTTGTGAGGACCACTGATATTAAAATCTTTCATACAAATATTGGTTTTTTAGGTATGGCGAACGTGCATTTTCGTGAAAAATCAATGATGGATGTTTGGTAATTAAGCGCGACTCCTTGAGATGAAAAATGCGTCGCCTCACTCGCTTGAGAGCTGATCAACGTAATTATATTTGGAGTATGTAACTTTGATTGACACATGGGACCAAAATGTCTATGCTTGATTGACCCACACAGGATTTTAAAAACACTGATGATAGTAGATCACTAAATTAGGGGGGAAATTTAAACCCGTAAAATAGGGAAAATAAAAATTTAAACTGGTAAAAAGGAAAAATATAAAGGAGTAAATTTTATAAAACTCCATTCTTGCACAAACTGTAAAAAGGGGAAAATAAAAATCTAAACTGATACAAAAGAAAGAATATAAAGTGTAAATTTCATAAAACTCTGTTCTTGCACAAACCGTAAAAAAGAGGAAAATAAAAATTTAAACTGATACAAAAGGAAAAATATAAAAGAACAAATTTTATAAACCCTATTGGGCAAACCAGAGATGGTCTCACTAAAAATATAGAGCGCTCTATTGGGCAAACCAGAGATGGGACTCTGTAAAAAAAGGGAAAATATAAATCTAAACAGATACAAAAGAAAGATTATAAAAAAGTAAATTTCATGTTCTTGCAAAAACAGTAAAATAGAGGAAAATAAAAATTTTTAACTGATACAAATATAGAGAGCTCTATTGGGCAGGGCAAACCAGAGATTGGACTCACTAAAAATAATAGAGAGCTCGGAATAACACATTTCGTCATTCACATTGGAAAGATGCGCCGGACCCTCCGTCGCGTGTGCTTCTCATCATCGCTCTACGTTAACAGGGTGCACGGATTAAAATATAAACCCGTCGAAACCAACATAATCGAGCGGTATGGTACTAAACTTGAGACGAGCGGCCCCCCAAAGAGCACATTGGCTGGATGTCAGGTCTTTGGGGCTACATGATACCGACAGCAAAATTCCACGACAACAAACAGAAGGGAGGTGGGCCCGGTGGCAGCCCAACTCGGCCCAATCCGGACATCCCCTGTCGTGCCGCTGCCGCCACCGACCTCGGAATCCTTCCACACCTCGATCCACTACGTCGCTGTCGGTGGCCGCACCCGCTTCCCGTCTCTTCCTCCTCCTAGTCCCCGCGGCCTTCTCGATCTGCTCGCCTCTCTCCACTTCATCCTCCCCTAATGGCTCGTTGTTGGACGGTGGGAATCCCCTGCTGCCGTCAGCGGCGGCCTTGAACAAGCCCATGGCTCTTCGTGTGGCCCAGCTTCTGGTATTATCATCCATTCTACTCTATCTCCTACTACTACTAGCAGTAGTACCACTACCACCGTTGGAGTTAGGAGAGGCTCCAGCTGCAGCTGTTCATTGGGAGGGCGATCGTGCAACAAGATATATTATTAATAAAAAGAATGTGATGTACGACACTTTGTTTGGAGGGTTAATTGGATCCATACCATTACAAATATATCATTTTCAATAAATATCACTACTAGTCATCTATTCGTTTCATGCTATTCGAATTCGCACAAAATTAAAAACGTGCCACTGCCGTCACGCTTTCCGTCATGTTCTTTTCTTTGTTCCTTCTTCCCATCAGTGAGCTCAAGGAGGTCGGCCGTGCCCGCTGATCCCGACGAAATGCCGCGTCGCCCACTGCTCCTCCCCAGCTTCTCCACCGCTCTCGTGGTCGTGCTCAGTGAGAATGGGCCGCGCATGCTCCCCGGCCGCACGCTCGGTGAGGAGGCAGATGCATTGATGAGGGACGACAAGCGCAGGAGCACGATGTGCATGTGTCCTCCCAACCGAAGCTTGTCGCTGTCTCTTGTGCCAGCCCGCCCTATCGACCTGTGCATGCTCTGTCCAGCCGGTGGTCGCCTCGATCTCCTGCCTCCGCGCACGCCTCTATTCTACCCTTGGGCATGTACATCCTCTCGATTTTCAATTGTACTTCTAGCACAATTAATTGTGGACTGATAAATGCCTATGATTTCTCCATGAATTTCCTTGTAAGGAGCTAGCATGAGGATGTCTCCGATTTCTAGCTCCAAATCTTGGGTGTTCTGGACTGATTCGGGTTGAGAGAGAAAGAGGGGGGGCATTTTTGCAGCCATGGATGAAGCTCTGTCCTTACCACGCCATCTTCCCCGACCTCGTGGTGTCCGCGGCCATCGAGCTCCGCATCGCCCTCGCCATCCCTTCCAAACCTGGCACTCCCTCTAAATGAAGATGTGGAGAGAGATGGGAGGAAGAGAAGAGGGAAAAGTGGAGGAAGAAGATAAAACCGACATATGAGTCCCATGCATAATGGTATTTTGGTCTATATGATGACAAAAAATGTGATGGCGATGGTATGGTTATAATTTTGTGTGAATTCGAATGGTATGGATACAAATAGACGAATTGTAATGATATTTATCTAAATCGGTATATTTGCAATGGCATGGATGTAATTAACCCTTGTTTGTTCCTTGCCTTTGTGAAGAAAAATGCCTCTCAGATTGTTGCAATCCTGAAGCTATATATATTATGCTATTGCCAGTTGGTCGTGATTGTCTTATATGAAAACAACCATGTCAAATGCATTACGATATTGCCTGTTGCTTGGAAAACAATGTAGGGGATTGGCCAACCAGTGGCATAGAACAGTTTACAAATTAATGAGGTTTTCTTGTAGGTTGAGCGTACCAGAAGCAGGCCATTGACGATTTTTTTATATTTTTTTATTAAAAGGTTAAAAAAATAAATTTCTGAATCAAAATTTCACAAAAATATACTCCTTTCGTCCTTTCGTAGGATGAAGCATATAAATTGTCCTAGAGAAGGACAAAAAAGTGACGTGGCGGACAGCAAGAGGGGCACGCTACGGTAATTTTACAGACATGCCCTTTTTCACCCTATGTTAGGATGATTTATTGCCAGGAGGAGGCCGCCTGCCCCTCCTGGGCAGTGGGCTGCCTGCAAAATGGATTCCTTGCTGCGATTTATTTGCCCGGGCTATCCATCCAAAAATCTTATTTTATTCCTCAAAATTTCAGAAAATAAGAAAGAGGGGTGAGGGGAGGTGTACGAAGGAAGCGGCGGAGCCTTGCTGGATTGCGTACTCGAATGGAGCTAAAATAATTTTTTGCCATTAACATTTCAACACATTGCAAGTTATTAATTAGTATAGAAACCTCATGTTAAAAACGATATTAGAGATTTAGATCTAGTATGTACATATGTTGTAGTAACCCTTATGACATGTTTATTTAGTTATACATGTAGCAATATAGTAAGCAATTATGTTTAGTTTAATGTATTATAACGGGACTTTAATGCGTGAACAAATGTGTCAAGTAAGCTCATATTCGACTTGTATTACAATGAAGGAAATCCTATATATGGTCAGAATGGGGTAGATCTGTCTAAGTTCAAGTGTGTGGCTAAGGGCATTGATAGAGCTCTTGAAAGGAGTTTTGGGGACGTATGCAACTGGTTGATGAGAAGCTTTAAAATAGATCCACAGACCCATGACCTTACAATTTATGTTATGGTTAACCATCAACCTGTAGACTATTTTTGAGAACTAATGCCTATGGATTGCACCAATACATGGAGAAGATATGTTGAGATGGCATCTGAACGTTGTCGGCCACTTGCCATTCTCGTTCAGGTGTACGAGATGGGGAACATAGTGGATGTAGCCATGGGGGATGATAAGGAACTAAGTATGCCTAGTGATGTAGGAAGTATGGAAGTGAAAGGGACATAGCAAGGCAATCTTGAACTGCAAGAAACCAGGGAGGCTGATGAGGGAGAGGATTGTTAGTATTGTGAATCTGATGGGAAGGGAGGATGCGGAGAACGAGGACGATGTTGTAGATGCATCGTCTGAAGAGGAGACTCCTATGCCTTCAGATTTTTACAATGAGGATTTTTCTCACCTTGTTATCTAGTAGGGCCATCACGTGTCGTGGGAGTATAAGGAGAATGAGGTTATGCAGGGTGCTCATTATGCTAAATTGGATGATTTGAAGGAGGTGGTGAAGCGTTTTGCTATTTTTTGTAGAGGGAGTTTAGGGCAGAGAAATCTTGCAAAACTGTGTTTGAGGTGAGGTGTGTGAAGGAGAGGGAGGGTTGTCCATAGCCGCTTCACACATACAAGTGTAAATGGAAGGATTATTTGCAAGTCTCAATTGTTATAGAGCATTTGTTCCACTTACAAGGAGTACAGAAGTACCACCATAATATTACATCAGCATTCGTAGCACGTAAGGTGTATGACCGTGTCATGAAGAACCTAAACTTTGAACCAAAGACAATCATTGTGCACATAGAATAAAAATACAAGTACACCATCAGCTATCGGAAGGCATGGAGGGCGAAACAGAAAACTATAGAGACAAGGTTTGACACATTTAAAGCATCTTATGATAACTTGTCGATATTGCTAGCAACCATTCAGTTCAGGAATCCATGCATCTGTTTCGACCTTCACCACTATTCATCAGCTGTCTGACGAGCCCAATGCAAGCGTTCTATAGAGAGAATTATTCTTTTTTACAGCTTGCATCCTGGCATTTGTGCACTGCCATCCCATCCTATGCATTGATGGCACATTCCTAACCGGTAAATATAAAGATCAAATTTTGACAGTCATAGGTGTTGATGGGAATAACCAGTTGTTACCAGTTGCTTTTGCATTCGTTGAGAGTGAGAACACCGACGATTGGTGTTGGTTCCTAAAACAAGTGAAGGAACACATTATCAAGGAAAGACCATATGTTTGCCTGATACATGACCGACATGTGGGCATGATGCAGGCTTCGATGATTTGAAGCATGGTAGCTCTAAGTACGATGCAGCAAGTGGCTAGATGTTAGGAGCAAATGGTGTATGAGACATATGGGTGCTAACTTCTACGAACAATTCAAGAACAAGAGTCAGATGGATCTTTTCAAGAGGTTATGTTCACAAAACCAGCAAAAGAAGTTCAATGAGTTGTGGGACAGATTGGATGAGTTGTCTACGAAGCAAACAAATGAGAACAGATCGAAACCGCAACCTGAAGGTGATGACGCTCCAGAAGGCACTTGGTCATCTTATGAGTGATCCACCATGAATGAAGAGGAGGAAAACATCGAGAATTTCTAAATTTTCTGAGTGGATTGAGAAGGAACTAAAGGAGAAATGAGCTTTATTGTATGATAAGGATGGTTCACGCTACAGTATAATGACCACAAACTTGGCGGATATATACAACTAGGTCATGCGAGACGCACGTGCGCTCCCGCTTGTTGGCATCACTAAGTTTATTTTGTATGGCACTTGCAAGTACTTCACAGATCATTTCATGGCAGTTGGGCCTTCCATGTTAGACAGTGGGTTGATATATGCCTGCAAAGTAAAGGAGTACATTGATGAGGATATAAAGAAGGCCTGGAATCATTGAGCAATGCCTCATGGTACGTCAGAGCATAGGCATGAAGTTCAGTGCAAGAATAAAGCAAGGCATGGTATGAACTGTAAGAAAACGGTGCTAGAGTGTGTACTGAATGCTGATGGAACATGTCCGTGCTCATGCCAAAAGCCATATTTACTTCACAAGCCATGCACACACATACTCGCCGCTTGCAATGAGTGCAGGATTCATCCATGGTGTTATGTTTCACCCTATTCCATGAAGGAAACAGTGTACCACACATGGAACCATGAGATATATGATTTTGGAATAATTGGTACATTTAGAACTGTGCAACCACAAATTTTGTATGTACCAGCTCGATGAGCACTTAGGGTAAAAGGAGGTCGACGAAAGACAATACTTATCAAGAATAACATGGATGAGTCCAAAGTAGGCGTAAGGGTGAGGAGGTATAGCAAGTGTGATGAATATGGTCACACATACAAGAAATGTCCTAAAACAGCTACTGGCTCACGCACTATAGTAGCTGGACCATCCGATGACGATGCTAATGGTAGTCGACCGTCGGGTAAAGGAACCCCTACAAGGCGTCCTCGTGCTAGACGTCCCCGAGCAGACAATGTTGATGCTGTCTAAGTGTGATGCATTCGGTTTTGGAAAAGTTCATTACTACAGTGTTTTGTCGAAGGTTGTTTTAATAATTAATTAGATGTGAACGATGATGAACTATCGTGTTGTACTTGTTATGAACTACTGTTGTTTTATCTACGTATTGTGGTGTTTGTATTAAAATTTAATTTCTATTTTTCCAATTCAATGTTATTTTTCGTATGGTTTTTTTCTCATCTTTGATATATTTATATCAGAAATGTTATTTCCTTTTTCCCATGTAGTGTTATTTATTTTATCATGTTTATTTCATGTTCATGTTTATATTATTTATTTCATAAAATTCTATTCCATGATTGCAGGTATGGCGCTCCCTATGCCAGAGCTACTGGACCCTACGGTAGATGCCACACATCGATCGTACTGGTCGGTTGTACATGGTGCTTCTCTTTCAACCTTGAGGCCGCAGACTTTGCAACAACTTCTTCGTCTAGATCCCAGGCGGGTCTCTAGGTACAACGACTGTACAATTGTGCTCAATAATCTTATATATTACATTATGCACCAGAGCCATGACATGTTTCTCGTTCCATCTCTGCTTGTAGGTTAACGGAGGCATGCCTTAGTCCACTCTATCAGATGGTAGAGGCCACAGCGAGCTAGACAGACCCAGCTCGGTGATTCGACGTGGATTGTTCTCTGTTGGCCCGCTTGTCGACCGATGGAGGCCTGAGACACACATCTTCCACCTTCCTTGTGGAGAGATGGCACCGACGCTGTAGGACATCACGTACCTTCTTGGCCTTCCATTAGCTGGAGTTCTAGTGGGCCTTGTAGATGGGCTCCAAGGGTGGAAAGCCGACATCACGTAGCGTTTTGCAGGCGTGATGAGGGTACCCAGTCTTGGGGCAATTTTTGCTATGCCGGGCTACGAGTCCCATGGGCCCGCTAAGAAGTGGCTCCTCCAGTTCAGTGTAAGTCTACAATTTACAATCATCAATATCATGTCTATGTGCTTTGACAATTAATTTCTATTCAATAGACTAAGACGCTGCATGCCGATGCAAATGAGGCCACTGTCGATAGGGTCTTGTGGCTCTTTGGCTGGGTGATGTTGTGCAACACCTATGGCAACTCGGTGGACAAGGAGCTGATCTCGTAGGCGCGTTCCATTGCAAAGGCCGAGCAGGGTTCTGTCCCAATATAGTTAGGGGTCTGTCGTCCTTGCCACCACGTACCGTTCAATGTCGGACGTTTGCTTGAGGACGGACTCAGGTTCAATGATCGCCAGATGCCCTCTTTCCCTGCAGCTTTGGGCGTGCGAGCAGATCTCCATAGCCAGACTAGTTGTGTCACAGGCGGAGTATGATCCCGGTTTGTAAGGAGACACTCCGGAGGACCGACCCACTATGGATACGTTTTGGGTTAGGCGACGGGTATGTGTATTGTTTGTATAAATTTGAACTTTTCAATCTCACGTTTGTAGCGTACGTGGATGCACGTGGTTGTGCGCAAGGCGTACCACCAAATAGTGTGGGAGCTCAACCGTTACAACCGGAGGACATCATCTGGTAGTCGTACAGTGATGCGCCAAATCCAGGGCTGGGCACCACAGGGGCTGTCCTTCTTGTGCACCCAAGATGCAGCGTACTAGCTGATAACCGTTGCGTTGGTCTATGACATCTTCTTCGTGCCACATTGAGAGTACCGAGTGCTGAGGTAGTTCGTCCTCCGCTAGTCGTGGCCCCTTGATCAATGGGAGAACCCTATTGACGTTATATATGTGCATGTCTAACTGTCTACTTACAAACTTGTTAACTAACTAAGCTCCATTGCAATCAGGCGTACGTGTCAGGGACAGGCAACAGGGACCAACTAGGCCCTTCGCATCCAGTAATACGTGGACAACTGGGAGCTCGCCACCGAGGACGTTGTTGACGAGTTTGGCGAACACTCCGATGCTGCTTTCACCGCCTACCTCAGGTGGTACATTCATCGTACATGGATTCATGTGACTTTCACCGACGGGAACCCTTAACCTCACGTCGCCGTCGTGCCCGACACATACCCTGTGCACCACGATTGTGCTTTTGCAGGAGCTGTGAGTTACACTCTATCTTATTGTTGTGTTACCACAATTTGAGATCACAATTCTAATGTATAATTTCCTACAACTTACAGGTGGAATCCTACATCAGGTGGACATTGAGACGGACTCCTCTTACAGACATTTGCAGTCAGGGATTGGTCTTACCAAGGATGAGCTTACAAGTACCTTCGGCAGGGATCCGATAGAAAGTTTGAGATGCCCTGAGGATGTTTTCTTGTCAGTCTGCGTCAGATGTTTACCTCCCACCACCCTGGCCCACGTACAGTGCATCCCGAGGACAGCCCTCGTCTCAGCAACATGTAGGGCAACCACGTCCAACAGGTGAACGTACAAACTCGTTATGATCACAAATCAACATTCTATGTTCACAATTATCTTAATATCAATAGGGTTGCACACTACTACTGCAGCAACGGTGTTTGGAGACCCCGGGCCCTCAACCTCACGTGGTGTCGCCGTTGCCCATGGCACTCGACCTACGTCCTTCGGTGACATCGTTGCTCGTCCAACATGTAAACCTATAGACATTTTCATTCTACTAACACATTATGATCACTAGTCCACAAATTATAGTTGTTGACATCTTAATATTTAAAGTCATTTCAATAGGATTACACACTACTACTGCAGCAGCCCTGTTTGGGGACGCCGGGGCCTTGTCCTCATATGGTCACGCTCGTCCATCTCCACGTGGGGCCTAGGGATGGG
Source organism: Oryza australiensis (assembly GCA_019925245.2). Taxonomy (NCBI): domain Eukaryota; kingdom Viridiplantae; phylum Streptophyta; class Magnoliopsida; order Poales; family Poaceae; genus Oryza; species Oryza australiensis. The sequence goes on from JAIFGZ020000436.1 coordinate 6,279,715, forward strand.
CCATGCTGTTGGCTAGGTGTCCTAGCCCACAGGTACGGACCGAGACATAGGTGACTATGACGGCGATGATGGTGCCTACGATCAACCAAACGTCCTTGGTTCGCCCTATCTAGGAGGTGCTCCACCGAGCGGGACACAGGACCAGCCTGCGCTATGCCCACACTGAAGGGTTACGCGGAAGCTACGATAGCTAATAACAAAAATTTCTACCGTGCAAACCAGGAACACTTGCAAGTAAGGGTCGATAGATCGTTACCGATTGGAGTATGCAGCGGAAATAGCCAATCAAGAGCTATCCGATCCAGAACTGTACTGCTCGATCACAGCGGATCCCTACGTGTAGCCGATTCGTCGCAGCCGATTCGCCATAGCCGATCTGCCGCAGCCGATTCAGCGATAGCCGACTCACCAATTCGTCGAATTGCCCGACCGTGCTCGCGCGCCTCGCCCGACCACGACTGTCTTCCTCTGATGCACCCGACCGTAGCCGATCTGTCCGACCACAGCCGATTTGCAGCCGTCGATAAGCACGGCAATGTAGCAATGCCTCTACAGGTATCCACACGTCCGGGAAAAGAACGCCTAACACCCGTGTGCTAGCACAAGATGCAAGGCTAGGGTTTTGGCTCGGAGGTGGGGAGGGTTTCTGTGGAGATTGATCTCGCCGACTTCTGTTGTGCCAAATCAGATTGATTCGGTTTAATGTAATGCCGCAACTCTCCACCCCTCGCCCCTTTATATAGAGTTGGCCGACTGGGCCTAGTGGCCGATCGGGACTCTATTTTGAATCGGATCCAATCCAAATCTCATAGAGTTGGCCGCCCATACTTCGTAAGCCCATAGTACTCTATCCGATCGGATCCCTATCTGATCGAGCCGTATCCGAGTCCAACTCGAATGTCTGTTCTTATCCCCTTAAGCGTGCGACCCTGTAGGTTCAGGTATACTCGGCGTTCGGCTTGAGTCTAACTCAGCCGATCTGTCAACAGCGGCGCCTAGCAGCACATATTGACACCATAGTATACAAGAATATAATATTGGCTCTGAACCTGTAATGTGTACACAAATCCCTTTGCCTCACGATAACAATTAAGCTATAGGCAAGATGTGTGCCATCCCTTCAATAGCTTAACCATTCACTTGAACCGTATTGGATTATCTGTCTGTTGATTGACTCCTCAATCAACTAGACATGGCCATGCACTTCCATAATCCATTACCTCGAAGGGCCCAGAGATATCTCTCCCAAAGGAGGGGCAAATTCCATCTTGATCACTCACATCCCACTCCATGTTTTATAGCAAACCCGAAGAGTACTTTTATAACTACCCAGTTACGTAATAGTGTTTGGTAGTCCCAAACACTACTGGAGAAACCATTTTCGGTTGAAGTGCCAAAATCCACAATAGTCCCGGTTTGAGTTGCACCCGGAACTAAAGAATATCTCTAGTCCTGGTTTAAAAAGTCTACGGATTTCTTGGAACATTAGTCCCTGTTCGTGACACGAACCGGGACTAAAGATCATCTTTAGTCCCAGTTCAAATATTGTCAGAATCTGTCAGAGCGCCGGGCATCTTTAGTCCCGGTTGGTAACACCAACCGGGACTAAAGATGCTATTTTGTCCCGGTTGATGTTACCAACCGGGACTAAAGATGCGCAATGCTCGACAGTTCGACAGCTCTGGCGTCATCTTTAGTCCGGTTGGTAACATCAACCGGGACTAAAGATGATATTTAGTGCCCGTTGGTAACACCAACCGGACTAAAGATGGGGTTCCTTTTAAACTCCTTCTTCCTCCTCCGGCCCGAGCCACTACACTTGTCTTCAAAATTTTCTCTAGCTAGAGGGAGGTGCTGCCAAATTTTTGTGATTTTGTTTTGGTGATAATACGCAAATCTTTTGCTATCTACAAGGTTTGCAACTTCTTCCTCTTATGATCTATTCTTAGCACTTCGCATTTTACGGTTGTTTTCTATACATTTTCATCTCTAGATTTTTTGTAAACATGAGGAGAAAGAAAATTTGTTTGGACTAATAATTTTTCTAAGCACATTACATTGTGTTGAGAAAAAAGTTAGGGAAAATAAAGAGGAAGAAAAGTATGCTTAGCACGTTACATTTCTAGGAATTTAGTCCGTACAATTTTATCTCAAAAAATATTTATGAAAAATGATGAGAGAGAATCTTTTGGACAAAAAAGTTATAATTTCGTGGAATTTTCTTACAATTTTTGTGCATTCCATGTAGATGGATCGGCAATGGATATACAACGCGGATCGACAGTCGAGAGAGTTTATTCAAGGCGTGCATTATTTTTTGAGTGTGGCCGATGCCAACAAGCAGAAGGGTTTCATACGTTGTCCATGCAAAAAGTGCAAAAACGAGAAAGAGTATTCTACATCAAGAATTATTCATGCCCACTTGTTTCAGTCGGGATTCATGCCTCACTACAATTGCTGGACATCACACAGAGAGGTAGGGGTTGCAATGGAAGAAGATGAAGAAGACGACGACAACATTCCGGACTGTGGTCAATACGGTGGGTTTGAAGTGAATACATCGGGCGAGGCGGGCGGGGATGCTGAAGAAAACGACGGTGCCGATGACCTTTGTCAGATGTTGCGCGACGTACAGGGGGACTATGAAGGCGTAAAGGAGGTGCAGAAATTGGAGCGTATGTTGGCGTACCAAGAAAGGTCCTTGTACCCAGGCTGTGAACAGGGGCACAAAAAGTTAGGTACCACGCTGGAATTCTTGCAATGGAAGGCCAAAAATGGTGTCAGTGACAAGGCATTTGGCAAGTTACTAAAACTCGTGAAGAACATTCTTCTAGAGGGAAACAAATTGCCGAAATAAACGTACGAGGCTAAGAAGTTAGTCTGCCCTGTAGGACTGGAGGTATAGAAGATACACGCATGTCCTAACGATTGTATCCTCTACCGCGGTGAGGAGTACGAGAACCTAGAAGCATGTCCGGTTTGTAAAGCACTTCGATACAAGCTCAGACGAGATGATCCAGGCAAAGTTGACGGACGACCCTCGAAGAAAAGGGTTTCTGGTAAGGTGATGTGGTATTTTCCTATAATACCACGGCTGAAGCGTCTATTCAGGAACAAGGAGCATGCAAGAATGATGCGTTGGCACGCGGAAGAATGCCTACAAGACGGCATGCTGAGACATCCCGCCGATGGGTCCAGTGACGAAACATCGACAGAACATTTGAAGACTTCGGCGAGGATGGAAGAAACCTAAGGTTCGGCTTAAGCACGGACGGCATGAATCCTTTTGGAGAGATGAGCAGCGGGCATAGTACTTGGCCTGTGACGATGTGTATCTACAACCTCCCGCCTTGGCTATGCATGAAGCGAAGGTACATTCAGATGCCAGTTATTATTCAAGGCCCAAAGAAACCTGGTAACGACATTGATGTGTACCTGAGACCGCTGATCGAAGATCTAAAACTGCTATGGAAGAAAGAAGGTGTTCCCGTGTGGGATGAAGATAAACAGGAGTAGTTTAACCTACGAGGGTTGCTGTTTGTTACCATCAACGATTGGCCTGCACTTGGCAACCTATCCGGACAGTCAAACAAGGGGTACAATGCTTGCACCCACTGTATGGATGAGACTGAGTGTACGTACCTGAAACACTGTAAGAAGGTAGTGTACATGGGCCATCGTCGCTTTCTTGCTGCAAGCCACTCTGTCCGGAGAAGAGGCAAACATTTTGATCAACTGGCAGACCATCGTATTAAACCAAAGCATCGCAACGGAAAGGTCATGTTTGCCATGGTGAAAGACCTCAAAGTAGTATTTGGAAAGGGACCCAACAACCAATCTATAGCAAGTGAAGGTGGTCACGCGGCGATGTGGAAGAAGAAGTCAATTTTTTGGGAGTTGCCCTACTGGGAAGTCTTGGACGTCCGCCACGCAATCGACGTGATGCACCTCACCAAGAACCTTTGTGTAAACCTGCTTGGCTTCCTATGTGTATACTGAAAATCAAAAGATACACTTGAGGCACGTAACGATCTGAAACATATGGCACAACGCGACGGCCTTCACCCGCAACCAAAGGAGAAAGGAGCCCAATACCTAAGTCCAGCCAGCTACACTCTGAGCAGGGCAGAGAAGGAAAGAATGTTTGAATGCCTGGAGAGCATCAAGGTACCGTCTGGATACTCCTCAAATATAAAGGGAATAATAAGCACGAAGGATAAGAAGTTCACAAATCTAAAGTCCCATGACTGCCACGTGCTGATGACACAACTGCTTCCCGTTATAATTCAGGGTATCCTTCCCGATAATGTCCGGGCAACAATAACAAAGCTTTGTGCTTTCCTGAACGCAATTTCACAGAAGATCATCGATCCAGGCAAACTAGAAGGCTTTCAAAATGATGTGGTCCAATGTCTTGTTAGCTTTGACATGATCTTTCTGCTTTCCTTCTTCAATGTCTTGTTAGCTTTGACATGATCACCCGCAACCAAAGGAGAAAGGAGCCCAATACCTAAGTCCAGCCAGCTACACTCTGAGCAGGGCAGAGAAGGAAAGAATGTTTGAATGCCTGGAGAGCATCAAGGTACCGTCTGGATACTCCTCAAATATAAAGGGAATAATAAGCACGAAGGATAAGAAGTTCACAAATCTAAAGTCCCATGACTGCCACGTGCTGATGACACAACTGCTTCCCGTTATAATTCAGGGTATCCTTCCCGATAATGTCCGGGCAACAATAACAAAGCTTTGTGCTTTCCTGAACGCAATTTCACAGAAGATCATCGATCCAGGCAAACTAGAAGGCTTTCAAAATGATGTGGTCCAATGTCTTGTTAGCTTTGACATGATCTTTCTGCTTTCCTTCTTCAATATCATGACACATATCCTATGCCACCTTGTCAAAGAGATCCATATCCTCGGTTCGGTATTCCTACACAACATGTTCTCCTTCGAGAGGTATATGGGCGTTCTAAAGAAGTACGTTCATAACCGTTCGCGTCCGGAGGCTAGCATCGCCGATGGATATGGAACAGAGGAGGTGATTGAGTTTTACGTCGACTTTATTGAAGACCTTTGTCCCATCGGGGTGCCTGAATCAAGCCATGAAGATATACTACGGGGGAAGGGAACTCTTGAAAGAAAGGCAATAATGAACATAGATAATGACTTGTACAGGAAAGCACATTGGACCGTGTTGCAACAATCTTCCTTGGTGGCTCATTACATCGAGGAGCACTTGGCGATTGTTCGCTCGGAAAACATCGGTAAGACGGATGCCTGGATTACACGCCATCACATCGATGCATTCCCTGCTTGGCTGCGACAACGTCTCATGGGCAACGCGAGCATTGACCAACAACTAGCCTTCTTGGCGAGGGGACCATCTTGCTTGATCACCACATTCCGGGCATATGAAATCAATGGGTACACATTTTACACACGGGCCCAAGACTTAAAGAGCACGAATCAGAACAGCGCTGTCCGCATCGATGCCGTGGGATACGACGGTACGACTAGCACATATTACGGCAGCATCGATGACATATGGGAGCTAGACTATGGACCTCTGAAGGTCCCTCTGTTTCGGTGCCAGTAGGTTAGGCTCAGTGGTGGAGGCGTAACCATTGATGCAAGTGGGATGACAACGATCTACCTGAGCAAGGTTGGATACTCAGACGAACCCTTCGTCCTTGCCAATGATGTACGGCAAGTTTTCTATGTCAAGGACATGGCTAGCAAATCAAAGAAGGGGAAAGGGTCCGATGAGCCAAAGCGCCACGTGGTTCTCCCAGGCAAAAGGAAAATTGTGGGAGTCGAGGATAGAACTGACAGAGATTACGATTAGTTTGACGGCAACCTCCGTTCGTGGTGGCGGTTGACCCGAGTATCCTCCTATCAAATGAGGACACCCCTTACTCACGCAACGATCATAACGAAGGAACAATTGTGCGAAGAAAGTACATGAGGAAAAATGTTACATAGATAAATTTATGTATGGACGATGTAAATTAAATTGAATCATTGAATATTATTGCTATCATTTAAATTTATTGTAAATTATTGGATCTATTGTAAATTATTGTAAATTATTGAATCTATTGTAAATATATTGAATGTATTGAATCTATTATTGAATCACCGCCACCAGCCTTCGTCGGCGGCCACCAGAGGAGAGATTTCTTCGGTTACTTTTCGGCGAACGGCAGCTGCATATTTGTGCTCGATCGTCGTCTCAGCTGGGTCCAATGATCCATAGGTAGTAGTAGTATTGGTATAATCACTCAATGTTGGTGTAACAGAGGTTGGTGTAATCACTCAATGTTGCTCACCTAAGAGTCTTCAGAAAGGTGGGAAACAGTATCTTGAACCAACTTCAGCACGTATTAACCTAGCTTCTTGATCATCAGCCTCATCGTCTTCTTCTCCAACCAACTTCAGTTCTTGCGCCTTCCATGGCCATGCCGTTCGTGCAGGAGATGGGGAGCAAGGGGATGTCAGCGATGGCGATGCGGCGGGAGCTGGAGGCACTGGAGAATTTTTGTGCGCTGATGGAGCGGAACCCCACGGTGGAGCTGACGGAGAGGACAAAGAAGCTGAGGCAGGCATGCTTCAAGGAGAATTACAAGTGGAGGAGGACAATGGCCGTCGACATGCTCTATACTCACAGAAGATCCTAACTTGTAGTCAGGACAATAATGCTCTAACAGCTAATGCTTATGTGGCAATTCACGAGAATAAGACAGAAGGCATTAGCAACGATAACTTGAACACGAGTACTGTTGTTCCAAGTTTGATGGAGATACACTAGTACTGCTACGCCGCCATCACGGAATGAGGTGGCTGTCAGATTATCTAAGAAAGAGCAAGACAGAAAGATTATGAAGCAAAGGGAGAAGAGCAAGAAAAAAATTTGTATATGTTACACGGAGCGATGAGTAAAAACAGCAAAAAGGCTACTACGATGGATCATGACATGTTGAAGAGACCAAGATCGGTGAAGAAGGTAGGAAGGCGTCGAGGCCTCTCCACGGATCATCAGGAGCAGCTGGATGTGGATACGGATGAGACGACTAAGATAAACTATTTCAAATAGGCCATATGTTAATTATATATTATTATTTAAATTTTAAATAGTTTATTATTATTTAAAATTTAAAATTTTCAAAATATTATTTCAATTTATAATATTTTTTGTTAATTATATGAACATATGTTAATTATATATGAACATATGTTAATTATATATGAATATAAAATTTATCAACATATGAACATTATAATTATATATAAATATAAAATACAATAAAATAGGGCATTGTAATAATTAGTCCCGGTTTGTAAAATAAACCGGACTAGAGGTGAATTTTAATGGCGGGAAACCATCTTTAGTCCCGGTTGGTGGCTACAACCAAGACTAAAGATGTCCATCTACCTAGGCCACGTGGCTGCCCCGCAATCTTTAGTCCTGGTTGGTGGATCCAACCGAGACTAGAGATCCTATCTTTTGTCCCGGTTAAATCCACCAACCGAGACAACCTTCTTTAGTCCCGGTTGGTGGCTTCAACCGGGACTAAAGATCCTATCTTTGTCCCGGTTGAAGCCAACAACCGGGACTAAAGTATCTTTTGTCCCGGTTGTTGGCTTCAACGGACAAAAGATGCCATGACTATATATAGCAATGGCCTCACCGGGGATCCAACACTTAGTCGTTTTCGCACTTCGCAACTGCATCGTCTTCGTCTTCGTCTTCGTCGCCATCGTCGAGCCCCAGGACGCCGCCGCAGCACGCCGTCTCCGCCGTCTTCGTGCCGCCGGAGGACCGCCGCGCCACCATCTTTGTCGTCGTCGCGAGTTAGCGCCGCTGCCCCCAAAGAATTCCCCACATTGTGATGCGCTAGGGTTTGCCACCGTCGACGCCATCGCCATCGCCGCCATCGCCGCAGCCGCCGCCGCAGCCGCCGTCGCCGTCGCCGCAGCCGCCCCCTCCCCACGCCGCCCACTCCCTCGCGGCCCTCCCCACGGCCCCCGATCCCCACGCCGGCCGGCCCCTAAACCCTAAACGGCCGCCGTCCTCCACTCCACGTCGCCGCCGCCGCCCTCGCATCCTCACCGCCGCCGCCGCCGCACTCGCCTCCCCTCTATATGTGAATGGATTGTTAAATTTATATGTGAATTTTGAATTTTTAATTTTTAATTTTGTATGTAAATGGACTATTTATATGTAAATGGACTGTTTATATGTGAATGGACTGCTTATATGTGTATTTTGAATTTTGAATTTTAATGTGTATTTAAATTTGAAATTTGAATGTGTATGTGAATTTTGAATTTTGAATTTTGGATGTGTATTTAAATTTGAAATTTGAATGTGTATGTGAATTGTGAATTTTGTATTTTCGAACGAATGAGAACGATAAAATCAACAAACGGATGTAAACGAATGGACGAACGGACAGACGGACGGACGAACGAACGAACGAGTGTTCGTTCGTTCGTTCGTGGACGAACGGACGTGGACGAACGGACGAACGGACAAACGGACGGACGAACGGACGGACGGATGGACGGACGGACGAACGGACGAACGGACGGACGGACGGATGGACGGACGGACGTGGACGAACGGACGGATGGACACTCGTTCGTTCGTTCGTTTGTTCGGTCGGTCAGTCGTTCGGTCGTTCGGTCGTTCGTTCGTTCGTTTGGTAGTTCGTTCGGTCGTTACAACGTACATAGGCATGCAACGACCTCTATCTCTCCTTTACTCTCCACTTCCACTCCTCTCCACCTTATCTCCCTCACATCATTCTCCTCTCTTTCTCTCCTCTCCTCCAGATGATCGTACTCACGGACGTGAACGAACGATAGAACGAACAGACGATAGTTTAGGGTTAGGGTTAGGGTTAGGGTTAAGGGTCCGAACGAATGGACGTGAATGATAGAACGAACGGTCGGTCGGTCGTGTTCTAGCAAAGGGAAACAAAAGAGAAGAAGAAGGAAAATATAGAACGTAGTCCGGCATGTGAGACAAGTGTGCATATTTATAATTGTGATATTCTTTAGAAGTTTCTTCTAGGATGGAGATAATTTGTGATTCTGAATCCATTTTCTTCTTTTTGTCTTTTTTACGTAGACATACATGATTTCCCTGAATAATTGATACATGTATTAACCGAATATTTTTTTTCAGAATTCTTTGATTAAGTCCTCAACCCATAATAATCAAATGGCGGATCGTGACAAGGAACAGTTTCTCCTTGATGAGATTGCACGAGGAACAGAGTTTTACAACGAGGAGGGGAATGAAGATCCAAATCAATACCTCAACGAGGAGGGGAACGAGGGGGGGGACGAGCAGGGGAACGAGGAGGGGAATGAGGGCTCCGCCTCCGCCTCCGCTGGACAGAAGAGGGCACGCGGGCAACGCGGCCTCAGCAAGTGCATAGAGGGTCGACATGTCATAACGGAGGTAGCATCTGACGGTCGCCCAATTGCCCCAGAGGACGCCACAAGGAAGTTTGTGGCGCACAGCAGATGGGTGGTGAGGGATCACGTGCCCGTAAGCGTTGCCAATTGGAGGCGGTCAACCAAAGGAGGAGATGAGCAGAGCTATCTCCCAGACTCAGAGAAAGAAATGTTGTGGACTACAATGCTGCAAACGTTCATCATCCCAGACGCACAACAAGCAAGGGTCAAGGAATGGACGTTAAAGAAAATGACAGAGCTCTTCAGGAACTACAAAAAAGAGTTACACAAGAAATATATCCTGAAGGGCCAGACCCCTGACTTTGACAAGTTCCCAAAGCTCAGAGATCATTTGGATGCTTTTGTTGAACACAAGCGGGAAGAAGCACAAGCTATCATAGAAAAGAACAAGGCCAATGCAGCCAAAAGAAATACCATCACGGGCTTGGGTCAGGCGGCTAGAAGAAAGCAATGGAGAAATGGGAGAAAATGGAAGCCGACCTTGAAGCGTGAGATATCGTTCCAGGCACAGCCAACTGGCCGGAACGATCAAAGCACTGGTTTTATGCTCATGGCGGCTCACTTAATCCCGTCGATGGCACAGTTATCTTTGGTGATGAAATTCAAGAAGCCGGACGGAGGTTAGAGGAGGCGCTGCAGGCCACTTCCTCGGGCGCGTTCAGGCCCGACAGAGAGAAGGACGAGCTAACGCTCGCCCTCTAAAACCCAGAGCACCCGGGGCGTACGCGAGAAAAAGGCGTCGTCCCCTGGAAACACGGGTTCCAAGCTGACGTCAACACATACAAGAGCCGAGTGAGGTCAAAACGAGAGCAGGATGCGAGGTTGAGATGGAAATAAAGCTCTCACAGATTGATCAGATTGTGGACGAAAGGCTGGCCCTAAGGTTGGCAGAGGAGCGGAGCCATTGGGTTAGCCAACAGTCGGATCCAGCAACACCCGCTCAATTAGAGTAGCAGCGCAGCAGCTGCGCTTCAACTTGAAATGAAGGCGACTTGGCCCCACAAGCTGAACCGGGTCCAGCATGCCCCGTTGATGACATCACACAGCGGACCCCATGTGAGCTGCACATTTCGCTAAAGAACATAATAATAAAGGTATGTTCGTACTTTTATGTTGTACATATATTTCCTTGAATAACTTGTCAATCAATGTTCATTACTAACTAATAAGCAATCTTCTCGAACAGGTCGCGTCGAGCATGGCCATTCCAGTAGACCGAGATGGCACCTACCACTCCCGGCCCGTTCCACCTACGTACTCGAAAGTTGAAATTGAACAGGTGGAACGTGGCTATGAAGATCTCGAGCTGGATATCCCCGGAGGAGACGGGGAGCTGATGCTAGGAGAAACAGCTCACGGAATATTTCTCTGGAGGAAGATCTTCATAATATTCCCCGGACGAACAACATCTGCTATCGTTCCAGCGCCCTCGCCTCCACGTGGGCCGTCTCCTCCGCCTCCTTCGCCGCCTCTGCTTCTGCCTCCTCCGCCTCCTGTGTTGCCTCCACGAGCACCGACTCCTAAATGGTCGTCTCCAACTCCACCGCATTCTCAGTCTCATCCGTTGCCATAACGAGCACCGACTCTTAAATGGACAACATCTCGAGCCACGCGGTCAAGGTGAACCAGCAGTGGACCAAGAAGCAAGAGGCCTAAACTTGACCCGCTCCTACCAGCCCCGAATAAAACGGCGTACGACATGACTCCAGAGGAGCTGCACAAGGCCGTCCAAGCTGAAGTCAAGGCACACTTCAGAAAGAAGTCTCCTGAGAAGCCTCCTGAAATCCCCCAGGAGACCAAGGACTTCTTCAAGAAGATGTACCTAACGCCACAGCCTGAACCACAACCTCAACCGCAGTCGGACTACGACAGGACTATTCGAAAGGCTGCTAGCAAGGCGAATAGAACGGGCAAAGATGTACCCCAGCTCGGCATGCAGCCTCAGAAACCTCTGGAGTTCAGCATAGTTCCAAATGTTAGATCAGAGTTAAGACAATTTATGGAATTTGCTGGACTTTCAATGGATCAATTACACGACCGTGCTCCCCTGGTGAAGGCTCCGCTAAAATACAAGTTCAAACTTGGAAAGCCTCTTGTAAACCCGGATCAAGTGAAAAAGCTACCTATATAGATGTACCGCTTCAACAAGTGGTACATGCAAGAATCCAACAAGGGTGGAGAGATGGTAACGGGCAGATATTCAGTGGACTATTTCTTCGATGGAGGTGACGACTTCTATATCTGATTCGAAGACATATTCGACATGTACCAGCTTGATGCCCTCGACGTCTCACTTCTAGCCACACGGGTTCTGTAAGTATTGTTCTATTATTTCGTTTCTTACCTCCTTGTATTTAGCTGACTAAAATTCTTTTTAACCGTTGTAGAATGGCGATCCAATACTGCAACAAGCACGACTGTACCAAACATGGATTCATGGATCCATGCAAAATCAACGGCGTATTGGTTGATCATTTTCCTGATCCAACAGTGGACAACATTACAATGCGCTGGTGATAAACCACTTCCGGTCGTTTATCCTTCTGCCCTACAACACTGCGTAAGTATTTTCTTCCTTCCGTACCGATTTCAATCCCGTGTGCATACATAAATTTTTATATGTGTCATCTAAACCAATTTGCAGATTTCACTGGGTTCTGTTAGTAATTGACATGGATAACTCGCGGATGCATGTCTTTGACTCAATGGATAAACCAGTGTCCACGTACGCAAAGAATTGATGGGATTTATAAACGAGCAGATCATTGATCCCGCGGGGGAGTTCTACTTTAATTTAAGTAACTTAACCACCGGATCCACAAAATAGACAATGTTTTGTAACAAACGAAATATATGTGGATATTGTACATATGTGTACATGTTTTGGTAATATATTATATGTATATATTTCCTTTTTTACGTTCATTTATATGTGTGTAACTTATATATTTATACATATATATTATATAATATATATATAAATATATGTGTGTAAAATATGTATATGTGTAATATATAATATATGTGTGTAATATATAGGCAGTAGCACTGCTGGAGAAAGTAGCAAATTAAAAAAAACTCTTTAGTCTCGGTTGGTGGCACCAACCGGGACTAAAGATGCATCTTTAGTCCCGGTTATTTCAACCGGGACTAGAGATGGCGATCTCTAGTCCCGGATTCGTAGTCTCGGTTTGACAACCGGGACTACTGAGGGTTACCAACCGGGACAATTGAGCCTTTCTCCAGCAGTGAAAGTAGGCTACTACACATGTTGGAATCCATGGTGATCTCAGGTCTAAGGACTTTGCACCAACACTACTTGAGACCAACTAATGGCACATTAATTCCTGTAGTGTCTCAGGGTGGGTCTATCCAACAATGTGTTCTCTAACACATGTCCATGTATACTGATTTGGTATCTCCATACCATGATCTATGAGACATGATCATCAATCAATAAACATGTCGATCTTAGAATCATATTTGTTCCAACAATATGACATATGATCAGGGATCGTTTAGAAATAGATTCATATATAAAGAGTCTCATAAACAAGTCACGTACTTATTGATCAATACAAGATGTCTATTTCATGGAACTGAATAACACTTTATTCATAAATACATAAACATTGACCATGATATCCAACATCTCCATGTTTCCTCTAGGACATATCACTAATAGTCTCCCACTTGCACTAGAGTCAATCATGTAAGTATCTAATACCCATTGCTCTTGTGTGCGCCTCATGTTTCGGCTAAGGGAGAGGTTTTGTCAACGGATCGGCTATGTTGAGATCCGTGTGCACTCTGCATATCTTGACATCACCTCTGTCCACAATCTCGCAGATGAGATGATATCGCCGAAGTATGTGTTTGGACTTCTGATGTGACCTCGGCTCCTTGGCTTGCACAATGGCTCCACTATTATCACAATAGAGAGACATTGGACCAGTTACACTGGTCATCACACCCGGCTCAAAAATAAATTTCTTGATCCAAACAGTCTCCTTTGCAGCTTCTGAAGCAGCGATATACTTGGCCTCTGTTGTAGAATCAGCAACAATATCCTGCTTGGAACTCTTCCAGCTAACTGCGCCTCCGTTCAGGCAGAACACGAACCCAGATTGCGATCTATAATCATCCTTGTCCGTTTGGAAGCTAGCATCGGTGTAACCACTTACACCGAGCTCTTGTTCACCTCCATAGACCAAGAATATATCCTTAGTTCTTCTCAAGTACTTAAGGATACTCTTTACTACAGTCCAGTGACCTTCACCTGGATCTGACTGGTATCTGCTCGTAGCACTCAAAGCGTACGAGACATCTGGATGTGTACAAAGCATCACATACATGATGGATCCAATTGCCGAAGCATATGAAACCATACCCATCTTATTCCGCTCATCATGTGTCTGAGGACACTGATTCTTGCTAAGATTAATGCCATGTGACATGGGCAAGAAACATTTCTTGGATTCATGCATGTTGAACCTTTTCAACACCTTGTCAATATATGTACTTTTGCTTAATCCAATTAGCCTCTTGGATCTATCTCTATAGATCCGAATGCCCAATATGTGTGCTACCTCCCCTAAGTCTTTCATGGAAAAACTATTTTTCAATGAAGACTTGACGGATTCAAGCATAGGGATATCATTTCCAATCAGTAATATGTCATCCACATATAAGATTAGAAATACAATTGTGCTCCCACTGACCTTTTTATAAACACGGGCCTCCTCTTCATTTTTGATGAAACCAAACCCTTTGATTACTTCATCAAAACGAATATTCCAACTCCGAGATGCTTGCTTCAATCCATAAATGGATTTCTATAGCTTGCATATTTTTTCAGGCGATTGTGGATCGACAAAACCCTCAGGTTGTATCATGTATACATCCTCGCTTAGGTTTCCATTTAGGAAAGTCGTTTTGACATCCATCTGCCATATCACTGTGTCCCGTGAAAGGTGCCTTTATCATCTTACCAAGTAAACAAGACTCACATGTCTCAAATGATTCAAAATTAAAAGAGTGAAGCAATCCATCCTTATGGAGCTTCTCCATGCGTTTCTGATTTATATGGCCTAAGCGACAATGCCAGATAAACGTGGGATTTGTATCATTTGGGAGTTGCCTCTCTGTATTAATGTTATAGATGGGAGACGCTTCAAGATTCAAAACGTATAATCCATTCACCAATGAAGTATGAAAATAGAACATATCTCTGAGATAAACTGAACAACCATTGTCCATTGATCTAAAATCATATCCTTCCGCTTGCAAACATGAAGCGGAAATAACGTTTTGACATAGAGTTGGAACACAATAACAATTATTTAATTCCAAAACTAATCCTGAAGGTAAATGAAGTGATGTAGTGCCGACGGCGATTGTAGCAACACTTGCTCCATTGCGGACGCGCAGGTTCACCTCGCCCCTTCTCAAGCTTCTACTTCTTCTCATTCCTTGCAACGATTTGCAAATATAAGCTACTGATCTGGTATCAAATACTCAAGAGTCAGTAGGTGAAGTAACAAGATTAATGTCTATAACATTAATACCTGAAGTAGAAGTCGCACTTTGCTTCTTTTTGAGATCCTCCATGTACTTCTTGCAGTTTCTTTTCCAGTGACCTATCTCCTTGCAATAGAAGCAAACGACATCTGATATCGCTGATCCCTTCTTGCCCTTCTTTGTGCTGGAGGCACTCGCGATCTCATCGAGAGTTAGTTTCCTCTTGGTGCAAAGTTTCTTGACAGGTGGTTTACGCTTAGCCTTCTGCATCATCATCACATGGTGACCGTTTTTCTGGATACTCTCCTCAGCTGTCTTTAGCATCCCATGCAATTCGGCCAAGGTCTTATCCATACTGTTCATGTGATAATTCAATATGAATGGCTCGAAGCTCGGAGGGAGTGATTGGAGAATCACATCAGTAGCCATCTCTTGGCTAAGGGGAAAACCTAGTTTTTTCAGACTTTCAATGTAGCCAATCATTTTTATCACATGCGAACTGACGGGACTCCCCTCAACAAGCCTGCACGCAAACAGGGACTTTGAGGTGTTGAACCTCTCGGCCCTTGCTTGGTTCTCAAATATGCCACGCAGTCCCTGAATAATAGTATGAGCATCGCTGCTCTTATATTGCTTCTGAAGCTCAGAGGACATTGTAGCTAGCATGAGACAGCTTATGTCTAGGGCATCATTAGTGTGCTTCTCATAAGCCCTCCGTGCAGTAGCAGTAGCATTATTAGGCAACTCATCAGGATAGGGTACTCCTTGCGCTCTTGTTTAAGAACAATTCTCAAGTTGCGATATCAATCCATAAAGTTTGTTCCATTCAATTTTTCTTTCTCGAGAATAGATCGCAAATTAAAGGTACTGGGTGTAGGATTAGTTGCCATTATTCTACAACAGAAAAAGCAAAGTATAGCATAATGTTTATGCTATGTCTATTGTTAAACAATTTAATATAAGACTCCCACTATGTATTTTACACCTTCCCTCTAGGTTACGTATTGGGTCAAGATCCACATGTTAATTAATTTCTAGTGAGCTTTGGCATCACGGCTAGAAGATTAATAACATCGGTAAGCAACTCCTTGCTAATCACATCTCTATGTGACTCTTGTTGTTGGTGTGACATCTCTATGCCCCGGCGCCAACCTATGCCACAAGGCCCAAAATTGTTTTGATAGCCTTGTTAAGTAAACCAAATGCTCCTGCTGTATATGTCCGACATATACCCCTTCGTGTTATGATAGAGAATGACACTCTGCTTTGGCAGACCCACCATTGGCGAGCATAACGGTGACGGGTGCAATATTTGGAAGGGCATCATTACTACTTAATTTTGTGAGGGATGCTATCCTATCAAACAAACATATCACATATATGAAAGCAGGTAGAATAGCATATAATGAAATAGTATGGCCCCCTTCACATGGTGATCTCCATCTCCATGCCGGTGTAGAGGATCTCCATCTTCATCACCGTTCTTCCAAGTGCCGAATGCTTGATTTCTTCAAACTAAGCTACTACTATAGAAGCTATAATTGAAGATTACATTGACTCGTAGGTCGTGAAAGAATATTACAAGCATTGCACGTAAGAAAGAATATTACAGGGATTGCACATATGAAAGAATATTACACGCATCACATGCATCTCATACATACAATAGGGCCATACCATCTCAAAGCATTCTCTGCAAAAACAAGTTAGGCGTAGAACGTTTTCTACCTATCACAGAGATACGGTATCAAGACGACATAAAAAGGGAGATGCACACGCCCGGAACACCACACGAAATTCATAGATCCAATCTATGAAATCGCTTACGGAAACCATATCGGCGTAATCACATTATGCCATTCCGATACACTATCAAGGGAGATGGTTTGTGTAGGCGCGAGGCAGCAAACAAGGTCGGACTACGAGATAGCTTCAGCATAATCACATTATACTGTTCCGATACACTATCAAGGAATGCTATCTCGAACCCAACTCAAACCGAGTTCTATGGATATTGCTTCGACGTAATCACATTACGCCGTTCCGATACACTATCAAGGAACGCAATTACCATCTACTCTCCTCTACAGATCCCATAAAACCGATTGATCTAATCAACCTGTGTGCAAAACTTGTTTCAGATCTAATCTAAAACCTGAACTAAGCAAGATTAGCTCTGATACCATTGAAGGGTTACACGGAAGCTACGATAGCTAATAACAAAAATTTCTACCGCGCAAACCAGGAACACTTGCAAGTAAGGGTCGATAGATCGTTACCGATTGGAGTATGCAGCGAAAATACTATCCGATCCGAAACAGTACTGCCCGATCACAGCCGATTCCTGTGTGTAG
The DNA here is from genome assembly GCA_019925245.2 of Oryza australiensis. Lineage (NCBI taxonomy): Eukaryota > Viridiplantae > Streptophyta > Magnoliopsida > Poales > Poaceae > Oryza > Oryza australiensis. Next base: position 6,297,075 of record JAIFGZ020000436.1, read on the forward strand.
CTGATTCGCCACAGCCGATTTGCCATAGCCGATCTACCACAGCCGATTCATCGATACCCGACTCGCCAATTCGTCGATCGCCCGACCATGCTCACGCTCCTCGCCCGACCACGACTGTCTTCCTCTGATGCACCCGACTGTAGCCGATCTGTCCGACCACAGCCGATTTGCAGCCGCCGATAAGCACAGCAATGTAGCAGTGTCTCTACCGGTATCCACACGTCCGGGGAAAGAACGCCTAACACCCGTGTGCTAGCACAAGATGCAAGGCTAGGGTTTTGGCTCAGAGATTTTCCGTGGAGATTGATCTCGCCGACTTCTGTTGTGCCAAATCAGATTGATTCGGTTTAATGCAATGCCGCAACTCTCCACCCCTCGCCCCTTTATATAGAGTTGGCCGACTGGGTCTAGTGGCCGATCGGGACTCTATTTTGAATCGGATCCAATCCAAATCTCATAGAGTTGGCCGCCCATACTTTGTAAGCCCATAGTACTCTATCCGATCGGATCCCTTTCCGATTGAGCCGTATCCGAGTCAAACTCGAATGTCTGTTCTTGTCCCCTTAAGTGTGCGACCCTGTAGGTTCAGGTATACTCGGCTTCGGCTTGAGCCTAACTTAGTCGATCTGTCAACAGCGGTGCCTAGCAGCACATATTGACACCATAGTATACAAGAATATAATATCGGCTCTGAACCTGTAATGTGTACACAAATCCCTTTGCCTCACGATACCAATTAAGCTATAGGCAAGATGTGTGCCATCCCTTCAATAGCTTAACCATTCACTCGAACCGTATTGGATTATCTGTCTGTTAATTGACTCCTCAATCAACTCGGCATGGCCATGCACTTCCATAATCCATTACCTCGAGGGGCCCAGAGATATCTCTTCCAAAGGAGGGGCAAATTCCATCTTTATCACTCACATCCCACTCCATGTTTTATAGCAAATCCGAAGACTACTTTTATAACTACCCAGTTACGTAATAGTGTTCGATAGTTCCAAAGTAGGCTACTACACATGTTGGAATCCATGATGATCTCTGGTCTAAGGACTTTGCACCAACACTACTTGAGACCAACTAATGGCACATTAATTCCTGTAGTGTCTCAGGGTGGGTCTATCCAACAATGTGTTCTCTAACACATATCCATGTATATTGATTTGGTATCTCCATACCATGATCTATGAGACATGATCATCAATCAATAAACATGCCGATCTTAGAATCATATTTGTTCCAACAATATGACATATGATCAGGGATCGTTTAGAAATAGATTCATATATAAAGAGTCTCATAAATAAGTCACGTACTTATTGATCAATAGAAGATGTCTATTTCATGCAACTGAATAACACTTTATTCATAAATACATAAACATTGACCACGATATCCAATATCTTCATGTTGCCTCTAGGGCATATCACTAACACACACAACATCCTAGAGCCGGGGGGGTGTGTGCCACGCGCCCGGTAGATTCACTTACTCAGAGCATCAGGTGAGGGCCTAGGGCCGGACGGGGCAGCCGAGGCCTAAGAGGGCACGTGGTTATGAAGGTGGACAGTAGTGTTTCTCCCTCTTGTAGTACAGACTAGTTCTGTTTCATGTTCTATCTTGTATTGAAATGTGGTACTGTTTTTTGGGGCTCTTATTGCGTACATGTGTCATCTGCTTTCGGCGCCTACATTGTAGTGTCGTTTCATATGACTAAAGCATGGGATGGTGCGAGCTCGACTTGTGATGATCAACTTTTGGCGTTGCATTGACAGGTAAAGTAAAGCAAGCTTGCACGTTCTCGTATTGTCACATAGCGTGCCGACAACTGACTTTCAATGCCTCTAGTGCCACCGGTTGCTGCGCCACTATATATAGATGGGCCTTGGAGAAACACACAAGCTGAACTTGAGGCTCTTGCTATTTTCTTTCACATTCACAAGGATCTAGAGAGTATGAAAGTTCTGTTTCGTGAGAATCTTGAATGGCGTGAGAATCTTGAATGGAGAAGGGATCCTTTTGCTTGTCTATTTCCACCATGGTGTGACCATCCGTTGTGCACGTGCGGTGATCGATGTATACTCGTGACAACCCTTATGCAAAAAAATCATGGTATGAGATTCTTCCAATGCCAAACATTGATAAGGTATTATTCATTTGTTCCTAGTTCAGTTGACTCAATTGACTACATACAAAGCTAACTGGTTTCGGCACAATCATACCATCTTTCGTAGACATATTGTATGGCATGCGACTTCGTTGAGTGGGTAGATACGGAGAACCCACATAATGACGGAACACACAAGTATTCACGTAGTGAAACATGAACAGACTACCTTAGGTGGAAGGATGAGCACGAATGACGAATTGCTGTAGAAGCCTTACAATGGCAGGTAAGTCCTCTAGGACTCCCCACATGGCGGGAGCGTCCAGAGTGGTTGTGCTGACCATTGTCAGGTGATAAGGTCCGTAAGACAACAAACTCTATGAAAAAGATACTTCGTGTGTCCTAACATTGTTGATGATGGTTTCATCGTAAATATCGTCCATTTTTTACTTATACAGGAAGATGTAAGGAAATGTGGCTTCGTAAAGTGTATAGATACGGCAAGAGTTACTTTCACCTGTGCAAGGATAACGCAACCTGATACGACCACACAATTCATTCAGACATGGATGGAGTATGAACATCGGGTATAGTTTGCTAGCTTAGACTGGAGAAATAATCCATTAGCTTTACCCGAATGGTCTGAGCATCTAAAATGCGATTGTAGAGATCGCTGCCAGGTGACTACATCGTTTGCAGAAAAGACATTTGGAATGAGATATTTCATCTGTCCCAGCATAAACTTCAACTTCGTTGTACGTCAAAGCCTTATATTTTTACAATTGCGCTGACATTTGCATAACATACCTACCCTCATTGACTAACTAGATTAATTTCTCAGGCCAATCCAAGGAGGTGCTGATTCACTTTATGTATCGACAATGTCAATCCGACATATGATAGCAACAAAGTAACTGAGGCTAAAACACAAATAGAGTACATGTAGATGAAGGAGCATGAAATTACAATATGCGCTAAACGACGTAGAAGGGGTCAGTAAACAAGCTCAAGCTCGATTTGTCAGGACGAACAAATTCGTATCATTCATCTATGAGACTTCTTAACTCTCTTATGTTGGTGTATGCATCACGAATGGTTTGTGTTGGTCCGTGCATCACGAATCAAAAACTAATGGTTCATTTTCTTTTCCATTAATAAAGTTGCTTTATCCTCCCACTGCAATGTCTTCCTTCTCCTTGCACTCTTTCTCCTCCATCCTATTACGCTCTTCCTCCAACTAGCATTCATGCTTGTAGCGACGTTCGAATCCTCTTCTTATGACGTCAACCGGTGGTGCCTTATGACGATTTATCCATTTCTAGCCATCAAGATTGCAACAAAGTCACGAAACCAACAATGGAAAAAATAATCCTAACAATATCAATCTTTGATCAAAACTATTTGATTCATACCCTATTTGATTCGATTCATACCCTATTTTTTCAAACATATAAACAAAAAACACACAGATACAGTGAATAAATCGCTCTACGGTAGGACGGGACATATAAATCGCCCCTATGGTAGAGTGATTTGTATGATATGGCCCCACTCGGGAGGTGCGTGCCTTGCAAATTTTGCAGGCGCCTCTCTCTCGATGATAAATTGCTCAGCGTAGGGCGAGAAGGGGCCGCCTGCAAAATTGCCGCAGTGCGCTCCTCTCGTCGACCACGACGTCACTTTTTCCATCCTTCCCTAGGGCGATTTATATGCCCCACCCTACGGGAGGGCGGGAGGATTATATTTTTGTAGAATTTTGATTCAGGAATTTGTTTTTTAAATCTTTTAATAAAAAATAAAAAAATTGGGCCATTGGCACCAGGTGTTCTAACACCTACGCAAGGAGTGGGTTTTCTTGTGTTCCAGCTTTTACTTGGGATTACCAATTCTTCTCCAACTAAATAACTTTGGGTGCATTGGCTTTAAATGTATTTACCATTTCACTGTTTTGTTCAGAAAAGAATGAGAAAATTGTATATTTGAGACTCTAATCGTGACGCTTCTCACTTTTGCCATTCCTATCATGCAATTTGCAAAAATGGGACTCAAAATGTTGCGCACTTGCTTTTCATGCCATTTCATGTATTTCTTGTAATTTTAATTCCAAAATATACATATTTCGCCTAAGGGTGGCTGCCTGGACAGTGGCCGGCGTCGGCGCGACACTTCGCAGCTTCGGCACGGCTGTCATTGGAGATGGCCCCGAGGCCGCTGAGTCCGGGAGGAAGGGCGGTGTGGCCGGCCACGTGGTCGCCGCAGCAGGGCGTCGCCAGGGTCACCGTAGCCGGGACCGGGGGCGGCGCGGCAGGGAACAGGGACGCAGGCCGTGCAGAGGAAGCCCTAGCTTCGGCACGACATTGCACGTCTTCGGCGTGGCCGGGTGTGGGGTCGGTGCGGCCGGGAACGAGTCCGCCGAGTTCGGGAGGGAGGACGGCGCGGCCGGCCGCATGGTCGCCACAGCAGGGCGCGGCGTCGCTGGGGTCGCCGTGGCCGGGAGCGGGGACGCCGCGGCCGGGAACGGGGGCGGCGCGGCAGGGAGAAATACATGTATTTTGGAATTAAAATTACAAGAAATACATAGAATGGCATGAAAAGCGAGGGAGAAATACATGTATTTTGGAATTAAAATTACAAGAAATACATAGAATGGCATGAAAAGCAAGCGCGCAACGATTTGAGTCTCATTTTTACAAATTGCATGATTGGAATGGCAAAAGTGAGAAGCGCAACGATTGGAGTCCCAAATATACAATTTTCTCGAAAAGAATACAGAGATATTTGGTACAATGCTTGAGTTCTTTGTCTGTTAAGTTTGGAATGCAAAAATTTAATATGTCAAGTAAATTTCTTATTCACTTCAAAAATTCAAAGTGCCGGCTTGTATTTAATATTTATGCATTTTTTTTGCGTATTCATTACGTGAATATTCACCTCTCTAACGTTATGATCTGGAGTATATTTCTTGGGGCAGCCATATCCTTGGGGCATCTTTCACTTCTTTTGGTCTTCTCTTATCCCCTGATGAAGAGATTCACATATTGGATATGCAGTAAACACATGAGTCTTGATGATGTGAACTCATTTACCGAGGGTGATCAATCGTGTTCATTGGAATGCATTTGGTACAGCCTCAGGCATATCTTGGCTCGACAATCAACTGGGGAGCTTTGATGGGATGGGCTGCCATGAAAGAAAGCTTACATCCTGCAATCATCCTTCCATATTGTACATCGCTTGTATTTGCTGGACACTGCCATACTGGTATACGATACCATATATGCGCATCTGCAGGTGTCTTACTAATGGCATTTTTTGGTCATATTTCATCTTACTGATGCCAAATTCATGGATGTGGTAATTTCTTATCCAAATATTTGATAGGATAAAGAAGATGACCTCAAAGTAGGAGTCAAGTCCACAGCATTATTGTTTGGAGATTCAACTAAGCATTGGAGTAGTGGATTTAGCGCTGAATGCGTTGACAGTTTAGAACTCAGTGGCTACAGCGCTGACATTGGTTAGTGAACACTATCAGAATGTCTTGTTTAATGAAATTTTACTCAAATATTTATTGGTATAGATGATATTGACTTCAGACTTTAATCACGTTATACAGAATGGCCTTACTATCCTTTTCTCGCCGCTGCATCTGCGCCCTTTGCATGGCAGATTTCAACTGTTGATTTATCTGACCACTTAGATTGCAACAGGAAGTATGTTTCTTTACATGGAACCAAACAGTGTGTTCATTGATCTTTTACGGTGTTACCTATGAGATCATTAATTTACTTTGCTGAATTGGTACTCTGCAGATTTGTGTCCAATAAGTGGTTTGGAGCTTTGGGTGTTCGGAGGAATTTTATGCGGACCATTTGTATCGTGATAAATGCATGATTTTTCACAGTACTGTTTTCTAAGGAGCGTTGATAATTTTGATAGAATGAAGACTGGCTTGTGACTTGTGATAAAATTTGAGATGGACAAACCTAGGGCTTAGGTTTCTCTGTAGCTTGTTCCAATTCCATATCATGGTGTGCGGCCTTATCCAAGTTGTCTATTTACATTGGTAAATCAACATGCATTTCGCTTTTCTCCTATAGTAATATTACGGGATTATGCTCACAATGAGTTTTGTTTTCCTGTTATGCAGAACTTCATGGCCGCGTTCCCCATCTTCTGCACAAATTGTAAACAAGGAAATATGATAAACTAGATATGATGTTGATTTCTTTGTTAGACTTGATGTATGTAGAGTTGTAGAGGTGTATACTTTATATATATATATATATATATATATATATATATATATCTATATATATCAGTATATTTGGTACTATACAGGGAATATGGATCCCTACTCTACTTGTTCGAATTTGCTGAATTTTATCTGCTACTCGCTTAACACCAAAGCCCTGTTCTGGTCATATAAAATTCCCCATTATTTTTATTATGACAAACAAACTGTATTTTTTTTCTTGACCAGATGGAAGGCAAACCTATGTGCTTTACAGCAAAAATCAGCCTGCTCTGAAGATGACCATAGTCCCTTTCTTTTAAGAACAAAAAAGATAGCCAGAATAGGTCAGGATCTAATTCCACCAGTTCATCGCCACTGCTACATGGTTTTCAAATTCCAGAGCTAATAAGAATCACCACACATCATCATAAAAAAAAAAAGAGAAGGGGGGAATAAACATCATACACACGGCAGCCATACTAGTACAAAATGCTTGAATTTCTAAAATGCCCCTAATTGGTGCATCACAACGTATGTTGGAAAAAAAACAAATTCACCACAAGTTCCGAACAGTAGATATCAAATGATGCTCTGGCCTATGGATTGGAAGAGGACATTTGCTACGTGTCGTGTGTTGAAGGTATATGTTGAAGACACAACGAGGTTTAGTTTAGACTTCAGAGGAATGGATTGTTGGGATTTGGGCTTATGCAAACAAGACTGGATGGCCCGGCCCAACTATGCCAACAAAGCATACTATTACTAGGCCTTTTGGATCTATTGAAGTAAATTGCATTGATGATATACGAAGGTATAAGATGAGTGTAATATAGCACAAACTTATAAAACGTTTGTTTTTCAAATGTGCATGTCAAACAATATCAAAACGAAAAACGATACAGCATGCTTTTTTTACTGATTATACTGATTAAGATGACACGTTGACATATATAGTTATTATTATTTAGTCCACAGGACATTTTTTTAGAAGAGTCCACACGGTACTGGGCAACAACAAATGAACTTGCACATCTCTATGGATCATTAGGTCTTGCAACATTCTAATTTCTTTTATAGATGTGTGGACCCAAATATTAGAGTTTATGTCGAATACGTGTATAAAGTTGATTATAAAGTTGATTACAATATACGACTTTGAGTTGTAATAGGTGTTAAGATAAATTTAAAGTTAAACTCTATCATAGGCTCTCTATTAAATAAAGAGACACACCTGCTATACCGTATGGTGATAGTAACATAGACGAGAGACGACTTACCGTGGCCTAGCCAATCAATGGCCATGGATACCCTAATACGCTTAATGTTGTACTAGGGAGGAGCACCTATAATCAGTGCTCAAGGGATTTAGACTTCGATTGAATATTGTTAACAAATATAATGTCTCGGTGTCATCATTATCGGCTTGGATCTTCTATGATATTCTTCCGTATTCGGTTACTTATGTTGACTTCGAGGCTGGTTTTATAACAAGTTGTATCGGAGCCTAGTCTGAGAGATCCATGGATAAAGGTACAATGGAGGTTTCCCGCACCTTGAACGTAATATCCGGGGAGGGCATGGATGTAAGGTGGAGCATAACACACTACTGGAGAAACCATCTTTGGTTGAAGTGGCAAAAACCACAGTAGTCTCGGTTTGAGTTGCACCCGGGACTAGAGATGATCTCTAGTCTCGGTTTAAAAAGTCTACGGATTTCTAGGAACATTAGTCCCGGTTCGTGACACGAAACGGGACTAAAGATCATCTCTAGTCCCGGTTCAAATGTTGTCAGAGGGTGTCAGAGCGCTGGGCATCTTTAGTCCCGGTTGGTAACACCAACCGGGACTAAAGATGCTATTTTTAGTCCCGGTTGATGCTACCAATCGGGACAAAAAAATTTCATCAATCTTACCACCCGCATGCTCTATCTCTCTGTCTTTATCTTTCTCAAATCTATCTCCCTCTCCTTCTTCTCGAGATCTATCTCCTCGTCTCCCTCAAGCTCTCTCTCCTCAAGTGATCTCTCTAGTCGATCTCTCTCTCGCGAAGCTCTCTCTCCCTCAAGCACGGGCGGGAGGCGGCGGCCGTGCATGGGCAGCGAGGGTGCGAGCGGCGGGGCGGTGGCCGGATCCGGCGGCGGTGGGGTGGGGCACCGCGGGCACCGCACGGGCGATGGGGCGGGTGGTGGGGCGGGCTGGTGCTCGCGGCGGCGGCGGCAGCGGCGGGATGGAGCGGTCTTGCTCGGTGTGCGCGGGCGGCGCGGCTTGGCGGCGGCCGGATTCGGCGGAGGTGGGCGTGGCTCGGCCGGCACGGGCGACGGATGGATCGACGGAGGCGGGCGTGGCTCGCGGTTGCGGGCGCGGCGGATCCGGCGGAGGAGGGTGCGGCCGGCGGCGGGTGGATCCGGCGGAGGAGGGCGCGGCCAATGTCGCGGTCCGGTGGCCCGGATCCGAGCACTCTCCCTCTGTTAGCTCTCTCTGTGAATTTTTGTGAATTTTTTTGGATTTTTTTAGAATTGTATGATGTTCATTACTTGAATTTGATATGTGATATGTGTGCATTTGTAATATATGTGAATTTAATATGGGATCTGGGATCTATGATTTGGGATTTGGGATATGTGATTTGGGATTTGGGATTTGTGTGAATTTGATTTGTGAAAAATAAAAAAACAAAAAAATTTAAAAAACTTTAGTCCGGTTGAAGCCACCAACCGAGACTAAAGATGGCGGAGCCACCACGTGGCTCCGCCATCTTTAGTCCCGGTTGGTGGCTTCAACCGGACTAAAGATGCATCTCTAGTCTCGGTTATTTAACCGGGACTAGAGATCGCTCATCTCTAGTCCTGGATTCGTAGTCCCGGTTTGATAACCGGAACTAGTAAGGGTTACGAAGCGGAACAGTTATGGCTTTCTCCAGTAGTGACAGTGATCAACAGAATTTGATTGATGTAGTCGAACACTTCAGGTGGTGGTCTAAACTTTTCGATGGGATGCAATAAAAAGAAGACGACAGACATGATGATCGGGTTGATGACGACGAAAGCAATTGGCAATTCAATTAGTGTTGTCGGATACTTTAAGTGGGGGGCCGAAACTTCCTGGCAAACTACTTTTAACATGATCAAGAGGTTGATTGAAACCAGAAATGATCGATATTTTTGATTGGTGGAGTCAAACACTTCGAGCGGGGTGGTTCGTTGACTAGTAGAAGGAGAATAAGTGGTGTGGCTGCACCATGGTTGGTTGGAAATGGGTGTCCAATTTTTCTGTTTAAATGCACGACCGAGACCGGTAGGGAGCGCTCTGGAGATCTTATAGGTTTTGTTATCATAATATATATATTTTTGCCCATGTAGCTCTCAAGCAATCAATACTGGTGGTATAATTAATTGGTGGATTAACTTCTGGTGTACCCTACTACTATTCTACTAACATGTCCATGATGGCTTCATGAGTTTCTAAGTAGCTAGCACTATTTCACCAAAAAAATGACTCGAATTCCTACAGGAATACATGATCATTGAGCCACAGATAAGCCGAGAAATTAAGCTTGCTGTGCTCGATCGATCGTTGCATTCCAGGTCAGCATGCAATGCAATGCATGTCCCAGTAGCTAGCTAGCGTTGCGTTACTTCAGCTCGCTAGTTGCAACTGCATGCGTACGGCATGACATTTTAAAGAGATCGAGTAGGACTTGGAATACTGCAATTTCTAATTGATGGTACACGAAATTGAAGGGTGACAACAATTGACAGTGAATGTTCACACTCGGCAAGCACAAGAAAGAAATCAATTAAGCAGTGACCTAACTCTTGTCTTACCAATCAAGCTTAGCTACTACAGCCTTCCAGCTGCCTCATCTTCCACAATAGCAGCAAACCAGTCAGCTACACCAATCAGTCAATATATATACATTGTTAGCCATCCGATCTGGCAACCTTCTCCCACAGGATCCAGTCAGCCACGTGCGCCAAGTGGCTCCTATTCAATTGTTCAGATAGGCTTTGTGGACCCGTACACCCACATCTCTCTTCTCTCTATAATCTATATCGATCGGATATCATCCCCTCCATATCCTGGTGAGATGAAAATGGTGAGAAACGATATCAACTTTTATTAATTTTAGAAAATAGTCTTGGTACGGTTGAAATTTTTTATATTTATTAATTTAAATATTTAGTGATGATTTGATATGCTAATAACTAAATTAAATTTTATATATGGCTAAAAAAAATGATCTGAAACGATTCCATTTTTATTTGCTCTTTTTATATTAATGTTACGGAAACGGTCTTCTTTTACAGTTGAGGATTTTTATACCATTTTCACCCTAATCCTCTTCAAATATGGCTATACTCGTAAGAAACTCGGTGTGTATGTTATTATTAAGAAAGAAAGAAGTTACCATATTCCATCATGGAATTTAATTAGAACTGGTAAAGTTGGTGAGAGACCTTCATCGAGCAAGATTCCAACACAGGTCACAATCCATATACTCCCCGTTCTAAAATATAAATAAATATAAGTATTTTAGGTTTTCATAACAATTAAATAAAGTAGGTGAAATTAAATGATAAAAAATTATGATTTTTTAAGGAAAAATAGATGAAGAAATTAAATGAAGATAGTTGTAACGATTTGAGATGAGGGTTAGGTGGAAAAATAGCTATATTTTTGAGAAATTTGAACACCAAAATTTACTATTTTTGGGACGGATGGTGCATATTGTTTTATTCCCCCTCACCAATGTCATGTGCACTACATTTGTTATGTCACCCTGCATTAGTGAACCACCATAAAAATATTCTAAGGAAATTTTATCATAACTATAATAAAGGAAATATTGTAAAGATCGAAGAGATATTTTGTTTACATATTGGACTTAAAAGGAATTTTATGTGAATTTTAAAATTTTGGGCATTTGATTTTAATCAAAGGTATAGCGCTTACGGCTTTTAAAGGTAACTGCATATGGAAATGTTTTACGCGGATGACTATGTTTTACACCCGTGGAAATATATGATTTCCACTAACGCTCGACTGGCTAAACGCTTAGTGAAAACATACCGATGTTAGTTTTTTTTTAAAACACAATAACACCTGGCAAAACGTATCTCGTTTTCAACGGCCACATTACCTATTAAAAAATTAACAATAAACAATATTTCAATAAAACCCTTTTATAAAGCTAAAATCCACTAACATTACAACATGCTTTGGTGTGCGCTTTGTGACGGAGGAACACACAGTGGTTGTGCCACAGCGACACGATCCACCATGTAACTCTACGTAACTACATAAAAAAATTCTTTATATTCTCGAATGAAGATAGTATCGTAGTATCAGGATAATACTTGAACGAAGATAATATCATAGTATCAGAATAATGATGTAAGATTGGGATACTACCAAATTTTAAAAAAATATATATTTATATATAAAATATATAATATGTTATATAAATTAAAGCATATAATATTTATGTAAACTTGAGCATATTTATTTATATTATTTTGAATTCATCTTATTTTAAATAATATTTTATAGAAAGAATCGTAGAATCAGCCTACTACCTAAAATTTTTAAGGTCGTATGAAATAAATAATAAGATAAAAAACTATAATTATAATTATGATATTAGGTGATCCATATGTTTTGACTTAGTATTATAACATCGTACTATACTATAATATGGTCCATATAATATGGATCAAGATAGACAACCTTGATCGAGAGTATATATGCTACCAACACGTTTAATCTTCTATAGATGATGAGATGTGGTAAGACACGTGGGGTTTCTTATTATTAGTTCCGTGTGTAAATGTGGTTTTTTGGTGAAGAGACCGCTAAAAGATAAGGGTGTTTCTTAAGTTACAAGGACAGAACGACTCATTTTTAGATAGGCTTAATAATTACCCATATTACTCTAATTATTTAATCAGGATTTCTTTCTCACTATACATATAAATAAATTAATTAATTCTTTGATATGTTCTCCTCGATGTGTCGCAGCACGTCTCTCTACCTAGAAAGAGATAGGAGCACATGCATATCCGTTTTCGCCTGCGCTTGAGCTATACGCATGCATGTGAGGTGAATTAAAGGTTTGACTAGCTTTGTGTTGCAAAACCTAAACATCCAGGCTGGCTTGATGGCGACTGCATGCCCATGCGAATTATTATCTGGCTGCATTTTATTCCATACATTAATTTGGTCTCCATGACCAAATTAAAAAAACAAACGTCAAAACAGAAGAAACCGCGTTGTCAAAACCCTAACGCCATCGCATTTCCACACTCTGGCCGCCCAATTCCACCGTTTTGTCCATCACCAAGCCTCCCCGTTGCTGCGGTCGGCTTCGAAAGGTCGCAGGGAGCCTCAGTCATCGCTTGGATTTCACCCCGCGCCGCCGAAACCCCTTCTTCCTTGTGCACCGGTGGGCCTGCCATCTTTTCCCCTCTTCGGCTGATGATTCTCACTGCCATATGCCCCCTCTTTCTCTCATTTCCTCCCTCTCATCTTCGCTGGACATCGCAGAACCTTGGCCGCCCTTTAATTCGCCATGCCGTCACTGCTTCAGTCGATTCCGCCATCCTCTCCCTCAGCGCCAGCCGTCTCCGCCATGGTGAGCCACCTCCTCCTTTTTCCCCTCTTCCCCTCTCGACCGCCACTTTGCCCGCATGCGCCGAGCTTTCCCGCGCCGCTCCCGCGCGTCGCTGATGACCATAAGGTCCCACGCACCGCCGCACCCTGTCGGCCAATGGAGCCATCGTCGCCCCTCCGTGTCGTCGATCCACCCTCAAGTGAATCCAGCCGTCCACACGTCACTTCCCCGACGCCGTCCGCGTGCATGCAGCCAAGATCGCGTCAACGCTGCCGCCCGCGTGTCCGCGATGTGAGTGCCATGTGTGCGCCACATGGTGCGCGCACCCTGGCCTGTGCAATCAGTCCACCGTGCGCCACTCCTCCGGCGCGCCACCACCAGGTGGGCTTCGCCTGTCAGCGTCGGCCTGTGCCCTTGGTGATGTCAGCCCTAGAGCTGGTTACGCAATAAATCGTTTAATTGTTTTCTTTTTTATAGTAAATATAGAGAAACTTCTAAAATTCATAGAAAATTCATCCAAACTCCGTTTGAGTCTATTCGAATTTCAGATGACTCATAAAAATGCCTAGAATCCACTAAAAATAGTTTTGATGTATGTTTCGGTAGATTAATAGCCTGTTTTTGTGGTGTTTTTGTTTGTCGTGTAGATTCTGATACCTCCAATGTTCCTGTTTATTTTGAAATAGTTGCAGAGGTTCCTTCAGAGCAAGAGCAAGGCAAGTCATGTATTTCACATTGATTGTATTGTACCTATTTGTAAAATACCTTGCTTTATATTAAATTGCATTATTTTATAATGTCATTTGGGATGGGACCTATAGTGTGCAGCCTAGTTTGATTACCCTATGTCATTGATAACTTGAGATTCAATATGACTAAATGTTGGATTAGGGAATGCTTAGCCATGCTTAGTTCAACTAGCTCACTATGGGGAATGTCACTCATACCTTATGATATAAATAAGGACCATTATGGTCATGTGCCTCCAAGGTACAAATGCAACTAAAATATGATTAATGGTGGGTTGTGGGTGTATGGTTTTGATAAATGCACCCATGGCTGTTAAGGACCGGTTCACGAGAAACCCTGGGAGAATTATGTGCGTACCACAAGCCAGCGTGGGCAACGGCTGGGCTTGTAGTGTAGCTTTTCCCTACCCGACGTACCCACGCAAGGGTGAGCATGATAGAGTTTGGATGGACCGGGTGGCGGTCTTTACGGCTTCCAGATTCACCTAGGCATAAGAGGAGGCTGCCTACCTTTGATTTAAAGGTAAGGGCGGAACTTGAACTGTGGTATCGCTTGGTCAGGGAGGGTTATGCAAAGGGTCCTGTCACAGTCTCCTTTTTCGTATGTCATGGTGGCATGTCATCGTACGGAAACGTACGTGTCATGGGCTGTGTCTTATGGATACAGATGTACACCTCTGATCAGAGTAGAACTGTTCGAATAGAAAATGCTTGCTTTATGCAAATAACCCTAGCTTCCCTTTGGAATTACCTGCATCATACCTTCTCTTGATATGACTTGCTGAGTACAGTGGATAGTACTCAGTCTTGCTACCTTTTCCCCACCTCAGAGTTGGATTATGGATCGTGATGGATTCGTAGTGGAGTAGGCTTGTCTCTACCATCAAGGATGCCCGTGGAGTGGAGTCACCATGTTGCGAGCGCCAAGATGTAGATTAGCTATTTTACTTTTTGCATTGCATTTATGTAAGATTTTTATGATGTTTTTAAGACATGGATTCTATGTATCAAATTATCGTTTTGTATATCCTGGTTGGTCCTGGAAAGAGATGTAATACACACTCAGCTTAGGAATTCTTGGCAGGAATTTCTAGACGTGACAAGTTGGTATCAGAGCTGACCTTGACCGTAGGATAAGCCAACTAGAAACCCTAAGAGCCCTCTGAAACTCTTTCATCTTCATTCTCTCTTTTGCATTTAGAGTTGTTTCGAGAAAATTGGGAACTTTTGTTTCCTTGGTTTGCGGGAAAAATCTTGGCTATTTTTTTGAATTGGATTTTCCAAGTATGGTCAGTCTAGGGTATTAGCAATTTTGTGTAGGCAAGACTTGGATTCGATTGGAATTTTATTCGGCAGACAGTTTGGGATTTATTGGGACTATGCATTAAGAAGCAAACTTTTATGCTTCTTGTTATTATTATGTATCTATTTTATGCATTACTTTATTGCTTAGTCAGGATCAATAATATTTTATTTGGAATCATGCTAAAATGTTCAATGCATAAAAATTTATTGCCTCTTAATTTACTTGAGTTATTTATTGTTTTATTTAATTTGGATCTAAGCATGCATTGATTCCTTCCCTTTGTCTTCAATAGATGTCATGCCTTCCCCCGACGCACAGTGGCCACGGAATGGTCGACTTTGTGGCCGAGTTTAGTCGCATGGCATTCCTGGTCGGCTACCCAAAATACACGCAGACCTGCCCTCTCTGCGGCAAGTTTCCCCACCGTGTCAGTTTGGAGGTACACGACATCCCCACCTCCCTACCCAACATGGTGGTAACAACTTTTTGGGGCACATTCGAGCACGCCTGTCAGGAGGCAGTGTACCGGATCATGGCCAGACTCCGTGAGAGGCACAACGTTGACCTCCGCGACACTGCCTACCGCTATCACCCCAGTCGTGGCAGCCGGGACAGCGTCAGCACTTTTTGATCAACTTCTGGGGAGAACGACATCACCTTTGGGTGCATGTAGGCAGTGCTGCAGGGCTTGGACACTCTGCATTCCAACATGCATAGGGAGTCCAAGGCCCTCAACGACAAGAAGCTGGTGGAGATCGTGCGACTGAAGGACTAGGTGGCTTGCCTCAAGAGGGAGAATTGCCATACTCCAGGGACGATCACCACCCTGGGAAGCCAGGGTCCATAAGACGCCGAGGAAGTCAACCATAGCTCCCGTGCACATCTAGGTAGCACACCGAAACTCGCCACCAGCGCCAGAGCCACTCCTAGTGTTCGTGCTACCCTCGCCTCCACGGTCACCAGCCCCAGCACCAGGACTTACCTTCGCTCCCGCGACAGCGGCAGTGGGCAGCAGCAGTGGTGGTTTGCTGTCAGCTATGCCTATCTCTCCCCGTGGGACCAGCAGCACCACCACCAGCAGTAGCAGCAGTGACAACTCCAGCTCTGAGCCTGACAGTGGCAAGACCTATCTGCTGGACTCTAGGAGCCGTTCGGAGGAGGTCGGAGATGAGCCCGAGTCCAACTTTAACTCCACCAACCGCAGGAGCTACTCCGAGCACTAGGACAATCACCCCTAGCTCGTCGTTTTCCTTAGTTTGATTCCTTGATTAGTTTTTGTGCTTAGGTTTGTTTGTGTGTTGGTGGGTTAGTTGGCAGACCTTACCAAGTGGTTGTGGTATGGCTGCTCTTAATTAGGAGTTGATCTATTTCTGTTTCATAATGCTTTAAATTTAGAGTAGAATAAATTATAATAAAGATCAGTTTCTAAACAGTATGTTTTCCTCCTTGCCTTTTCATTTCCCTCTTCTGTCCCTCTCAAGATGGTGAACACGAGGAACACCAACCGCATCGTCGGTGATGGCAGAAGCAGCGAAGGCCAAACCGGAGGAATCAACCCCAATGGTGTAGCAGGCAATGGTCCACCTGCGCCGCTGAAGAACCCGACCCTTGCCTAGGTGCTGGCCAATCAAACACAGATGATGGACGCCGTGACACAATAGGTGCAATAGCAGCATCAACAAATGCAGCAGCAGATGATGCAACAACTGCAGCAGCAAGCAAAGCACCAGCAGAACCTACCAGCTGGTCCACCACCGCCACTCCAGTCCAAGCTACCGGAGTTTCTCCGAGTAGGACCGCCCACCTTCTCGAGCACCACAAAACCAATGGAGGCCAACGACTGGCTCCACGCCATCGAGAAGAAGCTAAACCTCTTCCAATGCACCGACCAGGATAAGGTCGCCTTTGCCACCCATCAAATCCAATGTCCCGCTTCTGCATGGGGGAACAACCATCTGATGACCCGCCCAGTAGGAACAGAAGTTACGTGGGTAGAGTTCTGCCGTAGCTTCTGAAAGACACAAGTCCCTGACAACATAGTGGCGCAGAAGAAGAGGGAATTCCGTGCTCTACACCAAGGGAATAGGACTGTGACAAAGTACATCCATGAGTTCAACTACCTCGCACGCTAGGCACATGAGGATGTGCACACCGATGCTGAGAGGCAAGAGAAGTTTCTGGTTGGCCTTGACGACGAGCTGACCAACCAGCTGATCTCGGGCTACTGTGCCGACTTCGAGAAGATGGTGGATAAGGCTATCTGCCAGGAGGACCAGTGAAATAAAATGGATCATAAGAGGAAGGCAACCAGTTCTGGACGCACCAGGAGAACAACCATAGGCCTTGCCTCATAGCTGGGCAATAGGGTGGACCCTCCACCATGATTGTTCGCCAACACCGCCCTTACCACCCAGGAAGCTTCAACCCCAACACCAACCATGCAGCAACAGCAGTGATGGGCAACCACAACAGAACCCAGCTCCACGCCCGTCGATGGTTCCAGCCCCGCTAGCTTAACCCAAGAAGGATTTTGGGCAGAAACTGCTGGTATGCTTCAACTGCAACGAGCCTGGACACTTCACCGACAAGTGTCTGAAGTCGAAGCGCAATGGGCCTAAGTTTGTCTAGGTGCGAGTCAACCACGCCACAGCAGAAGAAGCACAAGCAGCACGATAAGTCATACTGGGTATGTTCCCTGTGAACTCAGTTCCTGCTACCATATTCTTTGATTCTGGTGCAATGCATTCTTTCATATCTGTTGATGAGAAATTTCTCTCACGCGATGGCCTGGGAGATCCGCTTAGCTCCAGTGCAGGTCCTTCTCGGCTGCCTAGCAGTGCAGGGCATGCCAGTTGGTTTGATCTGTTAACCAACAAGAAAAACAAGAAATATGCGTTAAGTGTTAGGTTAGATCCCCATTGGATCGGCTGAGGGAATCCATGAGCATATATATGTTATCCTAAAATATATTTAATCCAAGTGACTGGAATGGATCGGCTATACCGAGATAGCATCAGCCGCTTAACCCAAATACAGTAAAGGATAATAAATATATGTATTGATAACCTAGCCGATACTGGAAAGCTAACTGTGGATCGGCTAGTACTCCGATGATTCTTATGAAAAGATATCGTTCTTGAACCAGATGCTTAGCCTAGGAAATCGGCCATCGGCTGTTGCTAGAAGGCCGATTTTGGCTGATGATGTCCGACAAGAACGGGATCTTAACGTAAGAGGTAGTCCTAACATAGATCTAGTAATAAATATACTAAAAATATATCAGGGCAGATAAGGCCGACTGAAACCCCGGAACTGTCCCTAAACATATAAATCTAACCGAATAGATTATTGGAAGTTCTAAAAACGACTTAATAGTTCAATGTTGATGCAACATTAAGTATAAAAAGAACAACCTGATCTATTGTAGCTGATTTATACCTCTCGAGATGGTGGATACCGCATATAAACTAATCCAACCTTTAGATCTAGTCCTATCGGCTGCTGGTTCTTGATAGAACTGGCCGATGGCAGGATAGATCTAAACATTGAATAGCGTAGTTTATATGCGATACATGGTAAATAGCGTAGTATAAACCCCTGAATCTAATATGTCATTACGATGGAATCACTAGAATCAGCAGAACATACCACTAATGACAAGCATTTACCTAGATTTGGGGATCAAAACGATGCAGCCCGTAGCCAAATCAATTGCTCGTCTGAAGAAAAGGTTTGGCGATGCGTCGAAAGTTGTTTGATTGATTGATTGTTTTTTTATTTACAGGAGGTCTCGGGTCCTATTTATACCCAAGATAACATTATCTGTACAGACCCTGGACTCTATCTAAACTACTATTAAAATACGACGATATCCCGGGAAGGACCCACGCCGCATTACAATAAACAATTTAAACAAACCTCTAATTTACAGATACAATTACCGTTACAGGACTCTATCCATAGATGGCAATATCTTTTAACGCGCAAACTGATAACCGAATCTCCTATTTATCTTCAAATATCTGCACTAGAAATGGTTTTATCTTCTCCAAACCTACAATCGGCTATCGGCTGCTCTTGTCCGATTCAACCCTAGCCGACTGGCTTCACAGCCGATCGCTTCTCAGCTGATGCGACCTCTGTTTCTCCGTCAAACCAGCCGATCTGATTTTGTTTCATCCTTGCAAGGACTTAGGGATTCAATTACCAAATTTAGGTGTTAACAATATCCAAGAGATTTGTTGGGGAACATGGGCTAAGAAGGGAGAAACTTATCACACCGATGAGGGTTCACCCCGGGGAATAGCCTGATGTTTGCAGATATAGTCCCTCGGTGACAATAGAAATCCAAAGATCATGATTTCTAGCCAATCTCACCCTTCTTGAATCCAAAGACATAGATGTCATTCTTGGGATGGATTGGTTGACAAAGCATGAGGGAGTGATCAATTGCATGAGACGCACCATCACTCTGACCAACGCAGAAGGAGAAGTAGTTACCTTTCAATCTCCGATGCCCCAAGAGCATGAAGTAAGCTTGAACCAGACTATTGTCGAGGACGAGACAGTAGCAGACAAGGAAAACCCCAAGAAATTGGAGGACACTCCTGTAGTCAGGGAATATCCAAAGATTTTTCCGGAGGATTTTTTTGGAAGATTTTTCCAAAAAGAGAGATCGAGTTCCAGATAGACTTGATAGTAGAAACGACTTCGATATACAAGAGGCCTTACAGAATGGCAGCCAATGAGATGGCAAAGGTCAAGAAGCAGGTCGATGAGCAACTACAGAAGGGGTACATTCACCCTAGCACGTCGTCTTGGGGTGCTCCGGTGATCTTCATAGAAAAGAAAGACAAAACCAAGAGGATGTGCGTGGATTACCACGCACTCAATGATGTCAGTATCAAGACTAAATATCCATTACCTCGAATTGATGACCTGCTCGACCAGCTGAAAGAAGCCACCGTATGTCGACGGGTAGGTCGGCAGTCCTCCGAGGAGGATGCCCAAGGAGGTGAGTGAGTGGTCGGGAATGCGCCTCCTCTCAGGACCTGGTGGTCGACTCGAGTCACTAAGACAAGCCAAAGATCGAGAGACACGAGATTTATACTGGTTGAGTCTTTCCGAAGGATAATTGACCTATGTGCAGTGTTCTTTGTTGGGGTTGATGATGAACAAGGTTTACAAGAGAGAGTTCTTGGGGCTTAGAGCAAGCTGGCCAAGAACAAGCAAAGAACTGAGAATGATCTGATCTCGGATGCTGGATCCCCCCCTCAGTCCGTCCTGCCCTCCCTTTTATATCTCAAGTGGGGCAGTTACAAGGGACTTGGGGCCAAGAAAGCTAATACTAAAGATCTAAAAAGGTGAGTACAAACATCTGAAAAGGGTACATGGAGATGCTCTCTGTGCCCAGCACGCCGTGGGGGTCTTGTGCCTTATCCATCCTTGGGGCCCCTCTTCTGCAGATACCACCTGTACTATGCTGTCGGGTGATGTCATTCCTTGCTGGGTTTTCCCCTCCTCGTCTCCTTGCAAGCCAAGTTTTGTCCTGAGGAGGCCGGAAGTCGGGTCGAGGAGTCGAGGTCGAGAAAGGAGTGCCAAGGTCGGACTGGGGGGAGGTCAGGTCAGCCGACCCCGAGGGGAGGTCGGGCTCCTGACCTTATCCCAAAGACTTTGTAGTTCGACTCCAACTTGACTTCAACTCTGGTCCAGGTGCTACCCTGGGCACAGCAGCCCCCGAGCTTAAGGAGGATTGAGACATCCATCCTTAGGATTTAAGGTCCTCTCCGTCGTCTTAGAGGGTTCCCAAAGGCGTTGCAGTAAGGCTTCTGCAGGTTCCTAGAATCTTGTAGCTCAGGCTGCAGGTGCACCGCCCAGGTGCACCTGCCAAGTGTAGCCCCCGAGCCTAGGGTCAGATGGTACATCCAAACCTAGGGTCCAGTCTGTGGGATTGCTTTTTATTTTTCTTCTCCGATCCGACTGTACCTCGGGGTCCTGTGATGATTATTGTGTTCAACGGGTTTGTTGCCCAGAGGCTCATGGTAGTTTCGACCCTCGACCGGGAGTGGGTGGCCTGAAAGCCATCGCCCGAGTCGGCAGAGCCACAGCCCGGAGGCTATGGTGGTCGGTGGGGTGATCGGGAGTACTGCCTGGAGGCCTATGATAATCTCGAACCCGACCGGGGGGATGGCCTAGAAGCCACCGCCCACGTTGGTTGAGCCACGGCCCGGAGGACAGTGGTGTTCAGCGAGGTGATTGGGACTACCACCTAGAGGCTAGATATCGAGTCGTCTAGGTTGTAACCCAAACAACTAATGATAGTCAATGAAGTTGAACCCTTTGATATTCTTAGGCAGAGTGCCAATCACATCACATTAAGGGCACGAGAACCGGCGCTGTGTAGCGACTGATCGAATTCCTGGTTTTCCACTCTTCCCCAGGCGATAGGCATGGTTGGCGGTTTAAGACGAAGGCGGTTTTTGGAACGTCCAGCGGACGCCGTTAGCTATTCCACACAACCGACAGCTCTAATTTGCTCCAAAGGTGATGTGGCACCGCGGGGAGATGGATAGGCGGGGCGCTTAGGATTCCCCGCGTCCATCATTGACGACGCTGAGCGCGTTTTCCAAGAACGATGCCACCAGGCCCATCGTTGCCCCTTTTTAAGCCCGGTCATTCCCACTTCCTTCCGTCTCACACCACTCTTTTGCCAAGGGAAGAAACTTAAAGACTCGCGCCCTTCTTGATCTTCTGCTATCTCAAAGCTTTCCAAAACTTATGGAGTCCTTGCTAAGTTCCTCAGAGAGGGGGAGCTGGAGCGGCAGCCCCGATCGTCGTCAACAGGTGAAGTCCTGAATCCCAACTTTGGTCAAATGATTTCTCTTATTTCTCGTCTTCTCTATTTTTTGTTGAAACCTCACTTGCTAGGTGTTGGTGCCATGGTAGGGAGTTGGAGCCCGCACCGTGCTGTCGCAACTGGAAGTTGTGGAGATCCGCCTCCCCGTTGTGACGACCGACCCAAGGGGGAAACAGACGCTGTCCGCTTTCCCTGAGGCAGGGCCGAGTTCGCGCAGGGTGCTAGGGGCGCAGGAGTCAGAACCTGCCAGGAAGATACCGCGCCGGGGTGCTATGAGGTCATAGGTTCCACCAGGTGAGTTCAACATTTGACTGTATTCTTTACCTTATTGACAGCGATCAAACTATCTAGAGTCTTTGATAGGGAGCCATCGAACGTTGACCCTCGCATTGAAGGGTCCTCTTCCTGAGTTAGCGCTGAGGAGCTCACGGCTCAGCGTCGGCAATCCGAGGACCTAGTCGCTGCACTCGATGATGCTGAGTCGAGGACGAGGGCGTTCGAGGCGGCTAAAGCCAAAGCGAAGAGGAAGCTGGAGGCCGCCGAGGCGGCGAGGGACTATGCATTGGTCGGGATGGCCCTGGACCGGTCCACGCGGACAGAGGCCGTCCGTAAGTTCCATTCTTTATTTCCCTCCACTTTTAGCTTTGGCTTATGTCCGTGACTGATATCTTTTTGAAATAGGCCAACTTGCGACCCTCCACCGTTAGATCGGCAGCCTACGGGCCCGCTTCCAAACGGCCGAGGGACGCTGGCGATCTGCACGGATGTAGTCCGGTCGATCCTCGCCAAGATCGACCCGAAGTCGTCATCGACCGTGCTGACCGACAACGCACTTCTGGTGCATCTTCAGAGCGGCGGGGAGCTTCTCTAGGCCTACGCCCGAGGGGTGGCAAAGACGGCGGCGGCGCATGTCCTTAGGGTGGTGCAGAAACTGTACCCCTGCATAGAGGTCGAGGCGGTTGCCGAAGG
Source organism: Oryza australiensis (assembly GCA_019925245.2). Lineage (NCBI taxonomy): Eukaryota > Viridiplantae > Streptophyta > Magnoliopsida > Poales > Poaceae > Oryza > Oryza australiensis. The sequence goes on from JAIFGZ020000436.1 coordinate 6,319,911, forward strand.
GTGGCTTGCTGGCGTCGCGGAGTCCCATGTTGAGGGCATCTACACCTCCGTGGAGCCAACAGCGAAGAAGATCGTCGCCAACATGGACCTGCAAATTAGGGGGACCTCGGGCCCTATGTATAATTATCACCCCATTGTATAAGAAAAAACTTTACCTATTCTTTTGAATGACATGCTCAATTTGCAAAATGTCCGATACAAGTGTTGTTTTTTTTGGAAACCCAACTTTCCGCTATGTGATAGATCGCGCTGAGTGACCTCGTCCTTCAACAGTTCGAATCTGGAGGGCTCCTTGTCAAAGCTCGGGCAAAGTTACCACTTCGGGTAGTTTGCACCGAGCGACTCCGATCGGCAACAGACCAAAAACCGGAAGGCTTTCGTCAAGCTCGAGCACGTCTGTCACTCGGAGCATATCATGCTGAATGATCTTGGCCGTCGACAGACTAAGTTTGGAGGGCTACCGATCAAGCTCAAGCACGTCTGTCACTCGGAGTAAACCAGGCTAAGCGATCTCAGCCGTCAATAGACCAAGTTCGAAGGGCTACCGATCAAGCTCAAGCGGGTCTACCTCCTCCATAGTGGGTCGGTACGCGAAGAGACAACCTTATATTTACCTGATGACCGACCTCTGATGCCGAGCGGCTTAGGGCCTCAACAGACGGATCTGGAGTACACCCCAGCCTAACCCAGACCGACTCAGCCGTGTACAGGGTAAATAGGTTGACGGGGAAAGATCGGTAGTCACTCGGTACGTGTATAACCCTCATGGCCAAGCGGCTAAAGCCTGTGGGATGGATCCCAGGGGCATTCAGTCGAGCAAGGTCACTTAGTTGTATATGCAGTGAGTGAGCGCGAGGTCAACGACCAACTAATGTCTATGTGTCTGACCCTCGAAGTAGAGTGGCTTGAACCATCGACAGATCTTTGTCCGGGTGACTGCAAGTCGGTCTCCTGGAGTCTTAGTCCTATACACATGATATAGTTGTTAAGAGCCCCGAGCTCATTTGCCTAGCACTTGACCGAAACATGACTGGTACCGACCGTAGCCTGCCTTCAGTATGGGACAGACGCCTATCCCAACGGACGTTAGGTCGACCCGTCACGTTCAATCAAAGTAGGAAAGGAATGAGCCCCCGAGCAGGTCGAGCTTAGTCGGTGGTCTCCTCTTCTCATGTACCCACAGCTTACAAGCTAGGGCCACATCGCTTAGGGCTCACGATAAGCATATTTGCGTGAGAAGGGGCCGACACAGCTGTCGATTTTGCTCGGGAGGACTGCTGACCCTCCGAACTGTCCGAGGGTCAGGAGATAAGCATCCTGCAAAAAGATCAGGGGATAATCGAAATTACGCTATTTAAAGGGATTAAGGACCGGGCACTTAGCTGTTTAAGCATAGAATCAGTGCAGGTGCTCGATGTTCCATGAGTTCAACACTTCCTGTCCATCTTCACAAACCAGCCTGTAGGATCCCGGACGTGTGACGGCGGAAACGATGAAGGGGCCTTCCCAAGGGGCCGATAGCTTGTTCATGCCGGTCGAGGATTACACCCTGCGGAGCATGAGGTCACCGACCTTGAAGGACCTCCCACAGACGTTCCTATCATGGTATCGATGAAGAGCTTGTTGGTATCGGTCCATCCAGATCGCCGTGACCATTCGTGCTTCTTCGAGGCTGTCGATATCCTCGAGCCGCGTCTATTTGGCCATGCCTTCGTCGTAGAGGCGAATCCTCAGGGATTCATGGAGCATGTCGACCGGTAGGATCGCCTCCGAGCCATAAACTTGGAAGAATAGGGTCCGACCCATGGCTTGGCTCGGCTGGTTGTGGAGCACCCAGAGGACGGCTAGGAGTTCGTGCAACCAGCGTACTTCGTACTTCTGGAGCGGGTTGAAGGTTCAAGCCTTTAGACCCTGCAGAATCATGCCATTGGCATGTTTGCATTGTCCGTTTGCCCAAGGATGTGCCACCGAGGCATACTTGACCTCGATGCACCTGTCCTCTCAAAATTCCCAAAAGTCGTTCCCAGTAAACTGCGTGCCGAGGTTAGTGATAATCTCCCTCGGGATGCCAAAACGATAAGTAATGCCCTTAATGAATTCAGCTGCTTTCTTTGCAGTCAGGACTTTAAGGGCATTACCTCGATCCATTTCATGAACTTGTTGATTGCGACAAAGAGACAATCATAGCCCTGTAGTGCCTTTGGGAATGGGCCGACCATGTCAAGCCCCTAGCACGCAAATGGCCATGACGACAGGATCGTTTGGAGAGCCTGAGCTAGAAGGTGATGCTGTTTGGCGAAGAATTGGCATCCCGAGCAGCGTCGCACTAGCTCTTTGGCGTTCTCCTTGGCAGTCGGCCAATAGAAACCCAAATGGAAAGCCTTGTCGACCAACGTCCTAGCGCTCGCGTGGTTGCGACAGATACCCGAATGAATTTCATCGAGGATCTGAACCCCATGGTCTTGGAGGACACACAACAAGAGTACTCGGGTCCAGGCCGCGCGTTTGTACAACTCGGAGCCGACCATGACGTACTGTTTACTGCGTCAGGCGATGCGCTCGGCCATGGCCTTGTTGGTTGGTTGTGCCTTGGTGGCGATATAGTCAATGAGCTCCTGACGCCATTCATCCGTGGTGCCGGAGATGGCCAACACTGAGCCGACCGATGGAGGAGGAGCCGGCTCACTCGACTCCGAATCCTTGATCGACGGCTTGTGCAGCTCGTGAACAAAAACCTCCTGCGGAACAACCGCACAAGACGACCCAAACTTGGCCAGTTGGTCAGCTGCCGTATTGGCGTAGCGAAGGACATGATGGAACTCAAGGCTGCTAAACTTGCCCTCGAGCTTCCGAATCTCGGCACAATACGCGTCCATTTTCTCGCTCAAACAGGCCCATTCCTTGTTGACCTAGCTAATCACTAGCTTTGAATCACCATACACCATGAGGCGCTCGACACCGATGGATTTGGCGATTCGGAGACCATGGAGTAAAGCCTCGTATTTGGCTGCATTATTCGACGCTTGAAAGAGCAATTGGAGGACGTATTTGATATGATCACCATTTGGGGAGGTAAAAAGTACGCCGGCTCCAACACCGTTGATGCTGAGGGAGCCGTCGAAATACATGGTCCAGGCCGGCCGGATCTTGGAGGTCGGCGGGAGCTGGATTTCCATCCACTCGGCCATGAAGTCAACGAGGACGTGGGATTTGATGGCGTTGCACGGCTTGTAGTTGATGGAGAATTCACCCATCTCCAAGGCCCACTTGACTATCCGACCAGTTGCCTCACGGTTCCGAATGACATCCCTGAGGGGGAACCCAGTCACTACCACCACCTTGTGGGCTTGGAAGTAATGCCTTAGTTTTTGGGTGGTGATAAGGATGGCATACAACAACTTCTATACCTGGGGGTATCGCGTCTTAGAGGGTCCAAGGACCTCGGACACGTAGTAGACCGGCCTTTGGACCAGATAGGCACGACCTTCCTCCGGGCACTCGACAACTAGTACTGTTTTGACGATTGATGTGGTTGCGGCGACGTACAGAAGCAGCTATTCCTCGGTGTTGGGCACGGTGAGTACCGGTGCCAAGGTCAAGAGGCGTTTGAGGTCGGCGAAGGCCTTGTCGACATCATTCATCCACTGGAAGTCCTTGTCCTTCCCAACCAACTTGAAGAAAGCCGCTCCGCGCTCGTCGAGATGGGAGATGAACCTTCCAAGCGATGCCATGCAACCTGTGAGCTTCTGCACGTCCTTGACGCAGGATGACTTTCCCATGCTCAAGATCGTTGAGATCTTCTCGAGGTTGGCCTCGATCCCTCAGCTAGAGACGACAAAGCCGAGGAGCTTCCCAGACGATACGCCGAAGGCACATTTTTTGGGATTAAGCTTCCATCGGTAGGTGCGGAGATTTGTGAAGGTCTCGGCTATATTGGCCAAGAGATTATTAGGGTTCCACATCTTAATCACTACATCGTCTATGTAGGCTTCCATGTTGTGGCTGATTTGGCTTGCTAGGCAACGTGAACGGCTCGTTGGTAGGTTTACCCAGCGTTCTTCAGGCCAAAGGCCATCGTGGTGCAATAGAAGGCCCCGAACAGTGTGATAAAAGACGTCTTCTCCTGGTCAGATGCTTTGAGGCCTATCTGGTGATAGCCCGAGTAGCAGTCCAAGAAACACAGGAGGGAACAACCTGCGGTGGAGTCGACGACTTGGTTGATGCGAGGAAGAGTAAATGAGTCCTTACGACAATGTTTGTTCAGATCGGTATAATCAACGCACATTCTCCATTTCCCTTTTTGTTCTTTACAAGAACCGGGTTGGCTAACCATTCCGGATGATACACTTCTTTGATGAAGCCTGCATCTAGAAGCCTAGTTAACTCCTTCCGGATCTTGTCCCTTCGCTCCTGGGCGAACCACCGCAGCCTCTGTCTGATCGGCTTTGCGTCGGGGGGAACATGGAGCTCATGCTCGACCAACTCCCTGGGTACTCCCGGCATGTCTGTCGGTTTCCAGGCGAACATGTCAATGTTCACGCGCAGGAAGTTGACGAGTGCGCTTTCCTATTTCTCCCCATGGCCCGTGCCTATCAACGCCATTTTGGAGGGGTCGGTGTCGGAGAGGGCAACGACCTTGTACTCGGCACGGTCGGCGGAGAGTATTGATGTCAGAGGTGCTGAGCTCGGAGCTTCTTGACCATCGGCGCCTTGCCATGGAGTCAGCGCGCAACGGGACGAACCCCTCCAGGCGGCTGAGGGGTCGGCAACCTCGCCCAAGGTGAGCCTCTCGGCTTCACAGGAGTAGGAGGTGACAATGTCGCCCCGCACAGAGAACTCCCCTGCGGGCCCTGGGACCTTGAGAACCAGGTACGCGTAGTAGGGGACCGCCATGAATTTGGCAAGAGCTAGGCGGCCGAGTACCACATGGTAGGTGGTCTTGAAGTCCACCACGTAGAATCTGACGAACTCGGTGCGGTAGTTCTCCCGCGTGCCAAACGTCATAGGGAGTGAGATCTCGCCGAGCGGCAAGCTTGCTCTGCCAGGGACGATGCCATAAAACGGTGAGTCCATGGGCTCAAGAGCAGAGAGGGAGACCCGAGCTCGCGCAGGGTTCCTCGGAAGAGGACGTTGATGCCACTCCCCCCATCAATGAGGACGCACTTGAGGCGCACCTTGAGCACCATCGGGTCCACCACCAAAAGAAACCGGCCCAGCTCCGGGACGTCAGCCTATTGGTTGGCTTGGGAGAAAGAGATTGGGACCTCCAACCACCGGAGGCGCTCGGTAGGCTCGGTGGAGATGGCATTCACCCGGCGAGAAAGAAGCTTCTGCTGGCGTTGGCTCTCTAACGTCGCTTCCCCACCGAGGATCATGTTGACGGTGTGGGTCGGCTCCTGGAAGCCATCATCCCTCCGATGATCCTCTTTGTGGCGCTTCGCGTCCCCATCCCTCCTCCGCCGTGGCCTCGAAGGTCAGGGATGCTACGCCTCCCGCGTCAGCTGGTCCTGGAGGGTGTAGCACTGGTGGATGGTGTGATTACCTTCTGGGTGTAGGAAGCACGGTTTGTCCAGTGCCTCCCGTACCGATTCGCCCAAGGTTTCTCCTCTTGAGCTCGGCCTTTCGATGGCTGTGACCATAGGGGTCAACTTGCGCTTCACCTCATCCCGCCTGACCCGCGGAGGCGGTCAGTGGTCCGCTCTTCTCGGTGAGCACCGCTCAGGCTCAGCTCGTTACTTTCCTCGAGACTCCCTTGGGATGTGGGGCTCTGGGGCGAGCATTTCTTGTCATTTGGCATTCTCGACGTCGGCAAAGCTCTTAGCAATGGAGATTATATTCGCCAAAGAGGTCGGCCAATTCCTCACAAGGAACCGAAACAACTCGGAGGGCTTTCGGAGGCCCTCGGAGAAGATGCACATGATGTCCTCTTCGGTGATGCTCGTAATGGTGTTGCAGCTTTCCGAGAAACGTCGGATGTAGTCCCGAATGGACTCGCTACCCCCTGCCAAACTTGGCGGAGATCATAGCGTGAGGTGGACATTGCCAAGTGCCCTGGTAGTTGGCAATGAAGGCGTCACAGAGAGCGTCCCAAGAGTCTATCGAACCCTCGGGGAGCCTTGCCAGCCAGTTAATGGCGGTCAGAGCCAGCATGACCGAAAGGTAGTTTGCCATCATGTGGGCATCGCCATTCACCGCTCGGACAACCGTGCAGTACAACAGAAGACACAAGGTAGGGTCGATCTTGCCATCATAGGGATCAATCCCAGTCGGGCAGAACCCCTTGGGCCACGTTACCTGCCGGAGGCTGGCGGTGAAGGCTGCAAAGCCATTGTGCCGCAGTACGACATCGGCATCGGCGGTGCCATGGGGGGCCTGCGCCCGGTCATAATCGTCCTGGCATCGCAACTCCTGGCGCCTCTGGTTCGCGACGCGACGCTCGATGGTGTTGCGGGCATCGGTCTTCTGCGTGATGATCTCACGCATGTCCCTAGTGTAGGAGCTGCCCTGGTGCTCCGTCACATGGGCATTCTTGGGGCGGCCATCCGAACCACCTGGAACGACCCCGTCCATTGTGCCTTGGCCCTTGGAGGGGCATGGCGAGGTGGAGTGGCCAACGCTCTACTGCTGTTGGTACCTTGAGCGTCGCTTGCTCCCCATGAGGCGCTCGGACGGGCCCAAGACGTTGAGCTAGGCGGCGGCCGCCTGTGTCATGGCCTTTGCCTTCCGCACCTCCGGAGAGTCGGGAAGGTCGTTGAGCGCCCGCTCGATGCCACCAGGTTGGCCGCCGGTGTTTGGAAGACCTGTTGTCCCTCGAACTCCATGATGAAGTCAGACTCTAGGCTCTAGGGTTGGATGCGAGCGTGCTAGGCATGCTTGCACTACGCAACCCGTCCCGCATTGTGGTGATGGCGGGCATTACGATGGGCATCTGACTCCTGGGAGCCTGTGACCTCATCCTCGAAAACCATGCCTGCCATCATGATGAAGTTTGCCAGCCAACGGTTGCCCAGGACGAAGACTAGCCCGCACCGCCATTTTGTCGACACCGAGCTTGGAGGAGAAGCACGGCGAGCGATATTCCAGGTGCTCTCCGTCCCGCGGTGCATAGGAGTCTGTCGGGCGACGGGCGGAGGGGATGTTGGGCTTCCACGTGGTGGGGAGGCTGGATGCAGGGAGTAGCGTCTCACAGGGCGCTCAACCCGGATCCAAGCTGAGCCCACCTTCGAGGCGTCCGGGCAGGCAGCCTAGGGCTTGGGTCGCCAAGCCTGCGTGGTCGGGCGATCTGCCAGAGCTGAGGCCGCCGGGTGCGGAGCCGCGCGCCTCTGCCTCTCCGCCTCACGCTGTCGTGCGACCGCATGCTCGAGCTCACACGAAGCCACCTGGGAGAGGGTGAGGTGGTGGAAGTCGTCGGTGCAGAAGACCAGGCTCCCGAAGATGAACATCGCCCCGGTGGGTGCCGTGAAGTTGGTGGAGAAAACGATAGCCATCAGGTCGCCAAGAACGAGGAAGAAACGTGACCCCTACCTGGCGCGCCAACTGTCGACGGGTAGGTCGGCAGTCCTCCGAGGGGGTGCCCAAGGAGGCGAGTGAGTGGTCGAGAATGCGCCTCCTCTCAGGACCTGGTGGTCAACTCGAGTCACCAAGACAAGCCAAAGATCGAGAGACATGAGATTTATACTAGTTCAGCCCTCCCGAAGGATAATAAGCCTACGTCCAGTGTTCTTTGTTGGGGTGGATGATGAACAAGGTTTACAAGAGAGAATTGGGGCTTAGAGCAAGCTGGCCAAGAACAAGCAAAGAACTGAGAATGATCTGATCTCGGATGCTGGATCCCCCCTTAGTCCGTCCTACCCTCCCTTTTATAGCTTAAGGGGAGCAGTTACAAGGGACTTGGGGGCCAAGAAAGCTAAGACTAAAGATCTAAAAAGGTGAGTACAAACAAAATCTGAAAAGGGTACATGGATTTGCTCTCTGTGCCCAGCGCGCCGTCGGTGTCTTATGCCTTATCCTTTCTTGGAGCCCCTCTTCTGTAGATATCACATTTACTGTGCTGTCGGGTGACGTCATTCCTTGCTAGGTTGTCCCCTCCTCGTCTCCTTGCAAGCCAAGTTTTGTCCCGAGGAGGCCGGAAGTTGGGTCGAGGAGTCGAGGTCGAGAAAGGAGTGCGGAGGTCGGACTGGGGGAAGGTCGTGTCGGCCGACCCCGAGGGGAGGTCGGGCTCCCGACCTTATCCCAAAGACTTCGCAGTCCGACTCCAACTTGACTGCAACTCTGGTCCGAGTGCTACCCCGGGGTGACACCCCCCACAGCATCCCCCGAGCCTAAGGAGGAATGAGACAAATTCATAGTGGTATTCATCGATGACATACTCGTCTACTCCAAATCCAAGACTGAACACGAGCAACACCTTCATCTGGTACTCGAAAGATTGAGGGAGCACCGGCTATACGTCAAGTTTAGTAAGTGTGAATTCTGGCTTGAGGAAGTTAAGTTCCTCGGTCACGTCATAACTGTTCCAGGAGTGGCACTAGACCCGACAAATGTGGAGTTAGTTACCAAGTGGACCCTGTTGGTATTTCTTACGATCACAGATTAATCCAGAAGCGCACAGAATACCGTTGTAGCACTTCACTCGGGAGTATTCCAAGGTATCGAATTCACAGGGAACGTGTGTGGATTATATAAGTGTCTGGTTCATCAAACGACACCAAGAATTTATAGGCAAGGGTATAGAGAGGATTTCTATGGTTGAGGCTCTAGATAGATGGTAATCGCCTTACTCTATTTACTTACATCGGGCGTCGGCTTACACTCGATCTGCGGAGTGAGTCCGGCCTAAAGCTCTAAAACATACCCAGACGTGGAGAATTACTAAGGATGGATAGGGCTATCACCACCTACCGCCTACGTCTACAACCCGTGGAATACGCGGCAAATAAAGGTAAACCCTAGCCTAGACACCACATCTACCCTATTGATTACTACTCTAGTCTTGGCCACATCTTCATCAGGGGTCTTAGACTAGAGCACCCATGAATGGACGATGATCTCGTAAGTAAATGAAGTAAAGTAATTACTCAACGGAAAGGAATTCAACCATAGGGAATCACAAACACTTACTCAATTGAAGAAGCATCCCTTGAGGTACAAGGTCGGAGGTCGGTGCCGAGATACCCGATACTCCTTCGGGCTACCCCTCACTCTCTTCTCTACTTTCTAAGCACTAGAGAACTAGGGCTACGCCTTTGGAATGGAGCTTTGATCTTCTTGGGTTGTGTGTTGAATGAAGTGAAGCTCCCTCCTTTTATAGCCTTCAAATGGTAGTTGAGAGGTTAGTTTCTACCCGCCAAACTTGCACAACCACCATTAGGGATGGATGAGAGGTCGCCACGTGGAAGGAGGGACCGGGGCCGCCAAGCATGGTTCAGCCGAACCTTGGCCACCGCCTTTGACCAAAGGATGACAGGTGGGCCCCTTGATCGGTTCCTAGGTGTTTGTCCCCACTTGAGTCGGTTTCATCATACTTGTGAGCTCTCCAATCCATGGGATGCTAATGTGGCGAGTGTCTATTGGTCGGAGTTTTGTTTCTTTGCCACGTAAGTGTGCTTTCACTTCATTTCAGTGTATTAATCACCTGCATACAAATATTCACCAACACTTATGAAATGGATTTGTAAATAACCCTACCTCTATGTTGATGTTCATCTTTTATCCATTTTATGTAGGGATTGACGGTCGGATTTTAGCATTTAAGGACCGTCAACAAGCTCCCCCACACTTAGTCCTTTGCTCATCCTCGAGTAAAGGTTAAGTACTAAGGTGGACCATGACTTCTTTTGGTATAACGCTGACATACAAGTTATTCCATAACATACATGTATCTAAGAGTTTGGATGTGTCTATCATGTTATCCTGGATTATTGAGGAATGGAACAGTCTAGGCGACTTGGGGTTATTAAGTCATATTCATTCCTTCTGCTAAGTGACTTGCAGTTTTCAATATATTTTCAAAATGGAAAAACATAGCTTTACTCCTCGGATGATTCTCTCATGTCGCTCAATGTATTTGATTCCTCACCAAGGCATTGCTTTGCCTCTTTTCTCCTACTTTTAATAAGGCTTATGTGCAGCTCAAGGTAGGAAAAATCATGAGGCATACTCACATCAAATATTTTGTAAAGTCAAAGAGTAGATCCAAGAAGAATACTAGTCATGCAACCATGATCAAGCTTGTGCATAAATATGGAAGGAGGTATGTTAGTGGAAACATAGGTTGGTGACTCCTCTTTGTATGATTCTCCTCCCTATCTTTAATTAAGAGACATGGCTAAGAACACTTCTTTTTTTCATCATGCTCGAGAATATTTTATTTCTTCTCCTGTGAGCATTATGATTTATCACTTTTTCATATATTCTTTCAGCTCATGGTTCATTTGGCATGGATAGGTAGATAGAGAATCATAATTATTTTGTCTTTATTTGGTGGAGAGCTGATGGTGGATGCAGACTTTCGGAGTAGAAATTTGCATATGGTGGTGAATGAGACATCTTTGCTAAACCTCTAGTGTAGAGGGAGAGCAATTTATATGGTGGTTATGCGCAACACTTTGATCATGAAGGTATGAAAAGAATCTAACAAGGGTCTAACTATTTGACCAAACTCAAAATGACTACAAGCAGCATATGAATAAGTTTTTATCATGAAGATCAACATATGGCTCTGGTGGGAATAAAACATCATCGAGGAGTTTGTAAAGCTATGGTTTTTGGATTTTCAAAATAAAATACCCAAGCATCTTATGTAGTATGGAACAAAGTTACTCATTAACAAACTATATATCATTTGTCAATCACTTAGATAACATGTTTTCCCTAAATATATGATTTCACAGATAGGAAGTAAATGTCATAGGAATAAAATGTATGTGAGCCAACCAAAATAAATCATGTTTGTCTATCATGTTTTATTTCTCTAAAGTACCATGCCTACCACCAAGTATTCTATCTTGAATTGAATAAGTTGGCAATAGTAATCTCACCCTTTTTACGTTAGTCCTCATGGGGCTTTTGGCTTCTCCTTGTCTTGGGTGGTTGAAGGATAGAATGGCGATCGTGAGAGTACTACTCTCTCATTCCTTGTTCCACTTTCATCCATAGGTTTTCAAAAGTTTTGAAACGACAAGTGAAGAGTTCCTCGAATGATACTCTCGTATCACTCAATGTGTTTGTCTTCCTGTATAAAGCATTATTTTGCCTCTTTTCTCCTACTTCTAATAAGGCTTATGTGGGGCTCAAGGTAGGAAAAATTATGAGGCATACTTGCATCAAATATTTTGTAAAGTCAAAAAGTAGATGATAGAAGAATACTAATCATGCAACCAGGATCAAACTTGTGCATATATTTGGAAGTGTAAATATGAGTGGAAAAATTGGAAGAAAGAAAAAGAAATAGGTTGGTGACTTCTTTTTGTATGATTATCCTCCCTATCTTTTGTTTAGAGAACATGGCTATGAATACACTTTTTTGTCATCATGCTCGAGAAGACTTGTTTCTTCTTTTGTGAGCATCATGAATTTTCTACTATCATTTTGTATATATTCTTTTAGCTCATTTCTCATTTGGCATGGATAGGAGGACAGAAAATCATATGCAGACTTCCGGAGTAGAAGTTTGCATATGGGAATATAATTTTTTTGGCTAAACATCTAATGTAGAGTGAGAGCAATTTTAATGGTGGATATGCACAAGACTTTGATCATGAAAGCATGAAAAGATTATAACAGGGGTCTAGCTATTTGACCAAACTCAAAATGACTGGAAGCAACATATATATATATATATATATAGGATATTGCATTTAGTTAACATATGGCTTTGGTAGGAACGTATCATCATTGAGGAACTCATCATTTTTGTATTTTTGAAAATAAAATCTCCGGATTCAAGTTTCACTTAGAATAAGATCATAGCTACTCTACTCTTACCATATCATCTCCCACAACAACCTAGACTTAGATTATACACTTGCTACCCACAAGTTTTCAAGTTCAAGGTGATATACCTAAACCAACAAACTCATAAATTGGAGAATGCTAAGTTGTAAACTAAGCACGAAAGGGAAATAAAACAGAGTAACTATTCATCATTTCCAAAATGAGGGAATCAAACATTCCTACCATGCATAACTACCTTATATATTTTTATCATTTTTAAATGCAATGCAAGAAATAAATAAATAGATAAGTGATACGGGTTACCTCATGCGGGGGCCCTCCCCCAAACTTGTTCCTTGCTTATGGTCTGCAATAGCGATTGAATCCCTGCGAACGAAAGTAGGCCATCAGGTCGGATTGGCCTTGCTGCATTGTTGAGCTGATGTCTTGCGCTTCTCATCGGTCTGGTGTTGCCATTGATGAGTTTCTTGGACATGTTGATATAGTGTATATTGAATCTCAGTGGTTCTCATGCCCAATTCACCCATCCTTTGAGCGACCTCCACAAATCCTTGGTCATGAAAGCCTCGTGCTGAGAATGAGCGTTGAGCACCAAATGATGGAGGTAGACTACTAGATCTTGATGACTCCGTGCCTGTCCATGGTACCAGCTAGGTGCCCATTGCTCACTACTAGATGATTGCCATGACGAACCTCCAACCTCATAATATTGCGGGGGTTGTTCCCAACCAGATGCATATCCAGTCGGAGCCCACCCCGACTGATGAGTGTATTGTGGAGGCTGTTGAGGTTCTTCCTCCATAGTGGCCCTTCTTGACCTCCTCCATGTGATCCTGCCAGATATACTACTCCTGCGAGCAACCTCTCTTGGTTGGAGAGTAATGGTTATCGCCCAACACTTATACAAACGATACTCTGGGTTAGGTAGCGGAATTTCATTTTTATATACGGGGAAGAAAAACACAAGGGATCCCTCGGGACCATGTTTCAAAGTATGGCCCTTCATAACTAATCCTCGTCTATTATTTTGTGGGGTTTTGTGATGTACGGAACTTGTACATCTCCCAATGGTCGACATGAAAAGCAATACGAGTGATTAATGAAGTGCATTCAATGGGTCTCTTCATCCTAAATTGTTCTAACCATTGTTTAATTATTACTTTCACATGAGAGATTTTTATTTTCTTAACCATGGCATAAAGGATCATCAATTCATCATCTCTAATTGGCCTAACGTCTTTGCTAGGAAAGATAGTAAATGCTACCCATTTATGCATCAACCTTAAGGTAGGATTATGATTATCATTAGTTGTTGGCTTACTAAGAGTTTCTCCTGAAATGCTTTGCCAAAAACTTTGTTTATTAAAATTTGATAGCCGTGACTCCCAGTTCACCGAACAATGTTGAGCAAACCCCAAAAGAAGACTAAATTCTTTCCACGTGTAATAGTATTCATTTCAAAAAAATCAAAAAGTAATACCATCTCCTACTTCTTGTAATGTGGAAAGAAATTGGATGGTAAGAAGGCATGAACCTTCTTCCCCCACATGTGCAAAATTATGTCATCCTATGGTATGCCAAACATTAAGGAAGTCAGTATCCATACCTGTTTTGGTGAGTAGTTCCAAGTCATATGCTCGAGTGTGAGCAAAGTCCCTGTCCTTGAGAAAGACGTAGGCTTGTGTCCCTTGATCATCCCTGAGATCGAGATCGGTGTCAGAGAGAAGTGGTGAAGCGTGGGTGCTTGCTTCTCCCCTCGATTCAAGGGCTTGAGGTTTATCCTGTCTTGTCGGGCTATGTGCATAGCCAGTGGACAGAGTTGAGCTTAAATGGCTTGAGCTTGTCCTCGATACTTTGCGTATAGCACCAAACAACCGCTTGAAACCTTTCTTCATACCTACAGCTGCAAGAGAACAAGAACACAAGAACACTCAGGACGGGTAACAGGTTAGTTCAAAGCAGGTTAGCCGTCTGAGAGTTAGCTGTTCTTGTGGAGCTTGGTTGCCATCACAAATCATTCTTGCGTGACAACACATGAAGGAAACTCAAGATGCAAGGAAATTTTGGGAAATTTTTTATGAACTTAGAGCAAGAATATTATAAGAACTCAAGAGAGGAGGAGAGAACTTGAGAGCAAACAAGTGCAACTCAATTTGGAGCAAGGAGAGCAAGCTCCACGCCTTGCCCTTTTATAGAGTGAGCTCACCCTTTGTTCGGCTGAACCAATGGGTGCTCCTCTCCCCTCTAAACTTTGGATTCCCAAGTGTAAACATCAAAGGACACTACACAATAAAGTTTGAACACTAGTGGGTGCCATAATGGTTTGGTCGAACCACTATGGTAGGCTTTGGCCCCCACCCAAGAATCCACTATTCAATAAAGCATTTTAGTTTAGCAATGTGCAAGTTTGGTGTTTGGAATCCAAGGAAAAAGTTTTGCACAAGAATTATCAATATTAAAATCCTAGGTTCAAGTATTTTTCTATGCATGATTCAAAAATTAAACATGCCATGCTAGTATGCAAAAATTGAAATAAAAAATTGCAAGGAAATTAAACATGTATTTGGAAAAAGTTAAAGATGGGATACATACCGATTTACCTGTCGGCAAGAACTCCTCATTTAAAGTCCGATGAGCAAGGACTTCCCCCATGCAATTATGCTATTGCACCGCTCGGTCTCAGAGAAGTAGATGTGGAAGGCTGCATTTATTTCATTCACCACACCTTCTTGGTCTTCATTGGCTTGCTTGGTGTGGTCGAGGATTTTCCGGACTTTGGAGGTGGTGGTTGAGATGACACCTCTAGTCTTACCGTCATTTTGATTTTCCTTTGGTGCAACGGTAATTCTTTTTCTAGGAATTTCATCATAAACATGATGAGGTTGTCCTTCTCTGGGGGTTTAACTTTGACATCTTTGATATTTCTTGTATTCGGCCCATTTTTGATTCTCACCATTGAACATTGTTCCACTCTAGGTTGGAAGTTGAACTTCTCCTCCTTTCCATTGATGTGGAGTCAGATTTCTCTAGCTCCGACATCGATGCGAGCATCCGTGGTGCTAAGGAACGGTCACCCAAGAATGAGCGGCATTCTCTCATTGACATCCATGTCGAGCACGACGAAATCAACGGGAATGAAGCAACCCGGATCTTCACCAGAATGTCTTCGGCAATCCCTACCGGGTAGCGAACCAAGGAATCGGCCAGCTGCAACCGCATCAGAGTTGATGAAAGAGTGGTGTTGTTCAGTCGGTCGAATACCTCCTTGGGCATAACACTGATGCTTGCTCCAAGGTCACATAGGGGATGGTCGATTGGTGTGCCCCAATTGAACAAGCAATTGTGGGGCATCCGGATCTTTCTTCTTCTCGAAAGCGATTGAGTATAGTTGCGCTACACTCTTCTATCAATTTGATAATCTTCGTGGTTGGCATAGGCCTTTTGTTGTTGAGAATGTTGTTGAGATAGCGGGCATAAGTGGAAACTTGCATCGCATCCAACAGACAGACATCGATATTGATCTTCTGAATAATCTCAACAAAGCAGGCAAACTGCTTGTCCACGGTTGACTTTCTGTTGTGATAAGGGAACGACAATAGAGTTGTATCATGGAATTCTTGTGGAGCCGTGTTTCCCTCATGTACTTGATCATTGCTGTTGGATGGTCTATCTTCCTTCTCTTTTTCTATTGCCTTCCTCGTGTGGTCACCGCACTAACATTTTCTAGGGAAGGTTTGGGTTGCCTCGGAATCTTTCCCGATTCAGATGAAGGGATAGAGGCAACCAATTGAGCTAATTCGGTTTCTATCATTTCATTAAAATCTCAATTGGTTTTTGATTGCAGAAGAAAGGCCTTCCACTTTTGCATTGATACTTTCTAAAGATTTATCATTGGCAGCTAATCTTTTAGAAATAGTTTCATTAATTTTAGCCTGGCCTAAGACAAGATCTTTCAAGGAAGGTTGATTTGAATTAAAAGCATGGGAAGAATGGTTACCTCCTTGATAGTAAGGGCGTTGTTGGTTTCACCCTTTACCTCCTTGTGGACGATATCCATTGTTGTTCAAATAACATGTGTCTTCATTGGTCTCGGGGCAATTATTCCCCGAGTGGCCACTGTTGCCGCATGTCTCGCAGGTCATGCGAGCATCTACAACTTGAACTCCTTCGGCCTTGTCGTCCAGTTTCTTTAATAAGAGGTCTAGTTTAGCAGCGAGCATGTATGTTTCCTTAACAGGATGCATGCCCCGCTTACGGGGTTGGAGACGATCGTCGTTCCACCCTTGATTGGAGACCATCTTATCAATTAACTCTGTTGTGTTAGCAATGGTTAATAAGAAGAAGGTTCCTCTCGTAGCAGCATCAATATGATCACGGGCAGCTGTAGTTAAACCATTGTAGAAATTCCAAAAAATAAGCCAATCATCCATCTCGTGGTGAGGGAAAGCCAAGATATACTCTTGGAAGCGCTCCCACGCTTCAAGGATTGATTCATCTGACGCCTGCTGGAAGCTCAAAATCCTTCCGCGAAGGGCAATGGTTTTGCCCATCGGGAAGAACTTTGTGAGGAACGCATTGGAGCATATATCCCAAGAGTCCACAACACTTTGGTTCACGTAGAACCACTGTTTCACTCTCCCAATGAGAGAGAATGGGAATAGTCAGAGTCGGATGGCATCTTGGGTAACTTCCTTGATAGTGAAAGTGTTGTCGATCTCCAGGAATGATTGGAGATGAGCAATAGCGTCCTCATTGGCCTTCCCGCAGAATGGGTTAGCCTGCACCATGGTAATAAGACCCATCTTGATTTCAAAACCGGCTTCATCCGTGTTGACAGCCGGTCCGATAAGGACATTGGCAGCCAAGGGTGCCGAGAAATCATGGAGGGTCTTCTGGGCCATTGAGCTTGATGGTGCCTTGATCACCGGTTCAACTGCTGAGAGGATCACTTGAGGAGGAATGACACAAGGTCGGACTCTTCTCACAAGTGATTCTGGATTTGGAGTGTAATTTGTCGGCAAGTTGAAACCGGTCATTCACTACCCTGTTTTCACATAAAAGAGAAAACAGACCAAGATAAGCCTGCTAGAGCAAAGGTAAGTCAACTATGAACATATCAATAATATAGTAATTTAATATTTTCTTCTTATACCAATGTCTTCCCCGTAAACGGTGCTAGAAATGGTTGTTGGTATTTCTTACATTTACAGATAAATCCGCAAGCGCACGGATATACTGTTATAGCATTTCACCGTGGAGTATTCTGGGGTATCGTATTTATTTTATCCCAAAGGAAGACAACGGTCAAGGAGAGAATATTAAGTTACTATGAATATTCATATGTTATAGTTGAGTTTCCAAAGACCAAACAGGGGTAAGATATATGGATAAATATGGTAGTGTGACACAAACAGAAGAGTCCTAACAATTGGTACGCTAATGCTAAGTGAAGAGGATAATATTAGAGCTAGGTTCCTAATGTACTTCTAGTATAGTTGTATATGTTACACAACAATTATATTCATGGTCAGTTACCCAGTTCTATGCTCTCAGGACTATGGGGATACCGCCTCTAGTGGCCCGGCCTGCCACCCAGAGTCGATTTCTTACTGTTCGCCCTACGCCATACCCGAACATGGAGGATTACAAAGGACAGACAAAGCTGTCAGCACCTGCCGCCTACCTCTACAACCCGTGGGATATGACCATAACCAACGTCTATGAAACAATCTACGCACCGCACTTACATTGCCACAGATACCTCTAACTCCCAGGACGTCAATGACTAAGGCAAGGGCACACCTACATCCTAAATAGACATTGGACCGTGACCGTGGCAATAGAGTTACGCATCTAACCATGTTATAATTATCACATAAACTATAGATGGGGCATATATCTAAGCAAGTAGAAATATGAACCACACTCAAATATACAAGAAGATAAATATATTATAAAGAGCAAAGTTATACAAAGGAAGAGAGATACAAGAGATATACCCGACTTTCCGAAGACGACTCAAAACTGAGAAGATGCTCTAAACTAAATTCCTAACTCCACTAGCCTAGAGACTAAGTATGAAATGTAAGAACTACTTCTTGTGTTGTGTGTTGGATGAAGTGAACTCTCCTCCTTATATAGCCTTCATATGGCGTTTGGAGTCGGTATCCAACCGTCGTACCTGCCTAACCGCCACATGGTCGGTGGAGAAGAGAGGAGCCAGGGTGGGTTCGGGCGAACCCTGGCCACCTCCTTTCTCGACCATCTTTCTCCAGTCACTTCCATGTGGGCCCCTAAGGCAGTTGAGGGTGGTTTGGTCCCACTTTAGTCAGTTCAAGCTGACTTGTGGGCCCCTCAATCCATGCGATGCTGACGTAGTGATCGTCAATTGGTTGGAGTTGT
The DNA here is from genome assembly GCA_019925245.2 of Oryza australiensis. NCBI lineage: Eukaryota > Viridiplantae > Streptophyta > Magnoliopsida > Poales > Poaceae > Oryza > Oryza australiensis. The sequence continues at coordinate 6,338,268 of JAIFGZ020000436.1, forward strand.
GTTTCTTCGCCACGCGAGCGTGCTTTCACTTCATTTATTTATATATATTCTTGCATTCATATAATCTCCAAGGACATGTGGAACTTTATTAATTCTAAACCTATATGCAGGTAAAAGATGCTAATCCCCTTTTATTCCCAAGGTCTATGACGGTTAGAGTTGGTACTTAACGATCGTGAACATCGTGCTCGCGGTTAAAGGAGCACAGGGACTTGTACTATTCTTGATTAGATTTATAAACTTTAAGTTGACTTAGGGCATGGATGGGAAAGGATGGTGATTAGTGGAACTATCCAGGGTGAAGGTAGGGTCCAGTGGAGGAATTATGGATAAATGTGCCTGAGGGTAAACCGAACCAAGTAAGACTTAGGAAGGTGGACACAACCCTAAGTGAATGGTTAAACAAGAAAATTTGATGTTGTTTTTAAGTCAAAACGGCTAGGTTGTACGTTTGTGAAAATGTTTACGAAAATTGGCTTTGAGCAAAAGAGCCCTGACCTTCCCTGAACCCTATGTGCATTAATCATGTTATAGTGGTGACTTGCGACTACTCTATGTACTCACCGTTGCTATTTTCCCCCTTTTGAACTTATCAGTAGGAGAAGAGGAAGATTTGGCTACTTGTGGGCAGTTGATCGAAAGGTTGATTGAGAACTAGGACACGACCCTAGTCAACTACTTGTGGGCATGTTACTTGGGCCTAGCACTATATTTTTTCGTTGTTGTTTATCTAATAGAACAAGACCTTATCGGTCATTGTAAAGATATTAAACTCCTTTAGCCTAAATTCATTTCAATATATGTTTTGTGCTAGCTATGAATGTTTGTACCAACTACTGATCTAGGAATTGGTACAAGAAAACATATGAGGTTTTCGGTATTCCAAATCGGGGGCTGATATGCCGCCTTGTCGCTATCGCTCGCTGCACAAACCCTGCACCAGCCATCAACCCCGCACCAGCCATAGCCTCGTTGTCGGCCGCCTCTCTTCCATGGTAGCCACCTCCTTGCTGCTGTTGTCACCGCCCCGTGCTGGCCGATGCCTCGTCGCTGTCCTCCTCCCCACAGATCCCACAAAGTTGATTTGACCTCGCCGACCACCCTCCTCCATGTCGGCCGCCTCGTCGCCGCCTCTCGTCCTTCGGCCTCCTCCTCACTAACCCTGTCCTGCCGACCTCCTTTCTTCATGCCGGTCACAAACCCAGCGTTAGCCTCCTCCTCTCCTCTCCAACTCCTCTCCACGCTGGCCACCTCCTCTCCAAGTCCTCTCCACATCGGTAATATCTTATTGTCTGGAAGATAAATTGGTGGAGTCATCAAAATTTGAGATGTGCTAATTTGAGATGTGAAAATAGAGATGTGGACATTTGAGACGTGGAAATTAGTGATGTCCTAATTTGAGATGTGAAAACTAGATATGTGAAATTTGTTGATGTGAAAATTTAATTTCTAGATGAGATGTTGTAAATTAATGTTTATATTTGAGTAGTTCAAAATTAATATCTTTTAGATTAGATGTATTTTTTATGTTTTTGATGTTAAAATTTCTGATGTCAAAACTTGTGATGTGAAAATTTATGATGTGATAATTTTGGATGTGAAATTTTAGATTGTGAGATGAGATGTGAAAATTAAAATTTTAGATGACATGTGGTAAATTAATGTTTATATTTAATTAGTGAGAAATTAAGGTTTTACTGAGATGAGATGTGTTTTTTATGTTTTTTATGTTGGAGTAATTCTTGTACACGTTCGCCACTTTTTAATTCTGTGATAATGACCCAAAGTTTTGAGATAAGGAGTGACTGGAACTTAGTGATTTTAGTGCAAATGGTTGTTGACAGTCATACTAGTTATGATGGATCATAACCCCCATACAAAAAAATGTCGAACGACAAAGTTCCCTTTGAGGCACCCGTAGCACCTGAAGAAAGAAAAGTTGTAGACAAAGTTCCGTCCGAGGCACCTGTAGCATGTGAAGAAAGAGAAGCTGTACACAAAGGTGGTAGCACGAGCACGATGTAGTGTCTAGCGAAGGCACGTGGCGCACCCCCAGCGGACCCTTTTCCGATAGAAATAACACACGTGGCCCCTCGCCCCCAACTACGTAGTCACCAAATGGTAGCCACCTAATGGTAACCACCTAATGATCCCATTTTATAACTAGCCTGTGCAGAGATCGTAGCCACCTAATGGTTCTTCATGATGTGTTCATGCGGATGGTTACACAGCGTCGCACAAAATGAAAGGCTGATGAAGTTGAGCTAGACACAACCACGTCCACACCTGAGCCTACGGACATGTTGGCAAGTGCAGGAGACCATGCGAAAAAAAGACGCGATGAGAGAAATAAGGACTAGCTGCCGAAGGAAACCTATTATATAGCTGCTCTCAACCGAGATGGGAAGCCCATCGAGCCAAAGGTTGTGATGTCGAAGGTCAGCAACGCTTGCGAAACTCTCGCCAGACTACACAGACCACTAAATGTAGAGCTGTGGGAGAGGGTAGATGAGAGCATTAAGTCCTTGTTGTGGAATGAGTGGCAAATATTTCTAGTTTATCTGCTTGGTTTAGAGGATCGAGGAGGGAATATGCACTGAAAAAAAGGGAGACCGTTGGAGATAGTGGAAGTCTAATATGAACATGTACTACGTTCAATAGTGGAAGTCTGATATGAACATGTACTACGTTCAAAGGAACAAGACCCCATTCGCGGATTATGGTAAGATCTCACAGGCTGACTGTCACAGCCCGATTTTCATTCGAGATTAAAAATCATTAAGTAAATCATTTCCAAGAAATTGAATAAAAGGAAAAGCAAAGTAACCAAGTGAATTAAAGAAGGAAATTAAATTCTCCTTTAAAAATCATGGCTGGAAATATTTTTCAAATATTCTCCATGCCCTAAAATACTCTCTGGAATTTTTCATGAAATTTTGGAGCTCTAGAAATAATTTTAATAATACAAAGAACAATTTAGTAATTATTTAAATAAATTAATTAATCATTAAATGAGCTGGTGATATTTTTATTAAATACTTTGTGTGTTCATCTATTTTTAGGATTTTTCTTGGAATTATTTGAGCACGTGAAGCATTTATAAAAATTCAAAGTTCATTTATGTGGTTAGTGTAAATGAAAAACAAATTAAAATTCCCCCTCTGATTTGGGCTGGAAACGGCCCAACTCCGCTTCGCTTCCCTTGCGGCCTAGCTCGGCCCATTTTCCTCCCACGCCGCGCGCAAAGTCTATTTCCCGTCCCGTTTCCCCAAGTCACTGACCAGCAGGCCCCGTTTTTCAGCCCCTCCCTCTCCTCCTGAGCCGTCGACAGGTGGGCCCCACTTGTCGGGCATATCCCTAACCTCCCGCCCACGTTCTTCGGCCACTGACATTGATCTCGCGCCCGCACCGCCGCGTTTCCTGGCCGCCCGTGTATCTCCCGCACCGCCGCGCTCCACCCCGCACTTCGCACGCAACACTGCCCGTCGCCTCGTTCACAGAATGGCCGTGCAACGGCCAAACCGATTTTCCAACCCCCCGCCATTTCCGTCACCGACAGAACCACCTCCGCCACCTAATCCGCACTTTCCCAGCTAGATCCACCCAGCTAGATCCCCCTCCCCGCGCCGATATAAACCACCCTTGAGCTCGGTCAAACCAATTTTTTAGACCTTTTGCGCCAATCCAAGCTCCCCGACGTCCTGGCAGTGAAACCCTAAACCGTCGCCGTCGTCCCAACTAAGGCCACTCAATTCGCGCCGCCCGCTGCTCGCCGCTCCAATCCGCCGCCACCACTGTGTACGTCGCCTCTCTTAGACCCCTGGCCGCCACTCTCTAAGCTTGGACCACCGCTGATTCGCCTCGGTCGCCGTCGTCTTCCCCGTCTCCGGCCACCTCGGTGAGAACTAACCCTCTCCCCCTCGTTTTCTCCTCTCTCCCGCTCGTTCCCGAGCCATGTCGTGCTTCGCTGCCGCCCCTGCCCGCATGCGCTTGCATGCGCGCGACCTCCGCCTCTCGCCGAAGGCCTTGTGGCCCCTTGCGCCACCCAGCGCCGTCGCCAGCCGCCATGCCGCTGCGTCGTCGGCCGCGCTCGCACCACCTCTCCTCCCAGCCATCGGATCCATCCGACGGATGGATCGGGGCCGTCGGATCATGTGGTCGTCCGATCCCCTTCGGGGTGATCCGGGCTGCCCATGTGGTGGACCCGTGGACTGAGTCCACCATGAACCCCTTGGTCCGTCGCCGCTGCGGCTGACGTCAGCCCTAACTGCTGATGTCAGTCCTCGCCTACATTAGCCGGTGACGTCAGCCCTCACCTGCGTCAGCCGTTGATGTCGGCCACCTCTGATGTCAGCATTCGGTTTGCTGACATCGTCCCGCGCCTATGCCGCTGATGTTAGCCCTCAGCTGCTGACGTCATCATCAGCCTTTTTCCTTTGAAAAATAATTAAAAATTGTGCGATAGATCATTTTAATTTCCAAAATTCATTTAAATAGTCCAAAACTTCTAAAATTCATATCTAATCCATATGAACTCCAAATTGGGCCATTCAAATTGAAAAATTCATCTAAAATTGAGATCTACATGTTTGTTTACTTTTTATGTACTTTTATTTGGTTTTTATTATATTTTTTCCTTGTTTTGTGTGACGCGTGTAGTTTTCGCCGTTTCGGAGTTCGTGCTCGCAAGGAAAAGAGTCCAGAAGTTTGTTTGAAGACGCAAGACAAGTCTCACTTCCCTTGAAGCATATTGATCCTATTTTTACAAATGTTTTAATTTTTGCAAATAAAATTGCATTGCTTTGCTAATTACATGAAATGATGGATTACCTATCTGCATGTTTGTGCCTTATTTACTTGTTATCCGTCCTTTGTTAACCTTGGGTGATAATTTGACTAGCTTTAGTCACTGATGTGGATTTTAGCTAGAATCATATGCTTAGCCATGCTTAATAACCACTAGCTCACTAGATGGGATAATTACACTATTTATTCTAGTCTCTGATGAGCTGCAAGCTCGATAAACCTGGCTATGCCTCATTGGTCATAATTATCTTAACTAAAATATCACCTAATGGTGGGCTATGGGTGCATGGTTTTGGATAGTAACACCGATGGTAATTAAGGACCGGTTCATGGGAAACCCTGGAAGAATTACAACGCTTACCACAAGTAAGAATGGTCAACTGCTTGACTCGTAGTATAGCTTTCCTGTGGCCGACGTACCCTAGTGAGGGTGGGCGTGATGGAGTTGGGTCGGCCTCGGTTAAAAGGGTTGATCGGCTATCAGATTAACCGCGGCACTCGGGGGGCTGCCCATTTCTTTTCGAGGGTTGGGGGCGAAACATTGGTGTGGTATCGCTTGGTTAGAGGGAGTTATACGAAAGGTTTTGTCACGATTTCCCCCTTTGTAGTATCATGGTGGTATTTCAGGGTATGGTAACATGTGTGGAATCGTGCCTTTTTGGGTAAAGTTGCGCACCTCTGATTAGAGTAAAACTATTTGAATAGCCATCCTCGCGGTTATGGGCGATCAACCATATTCACTATGATTAGTCTCACACTACTTAATAATTGGAATTAATGGAACTCGTTAGTTCAGGTGGAATGGATGGGCCTGTTCAATGGGGGACACCGTTTTCAGTGGAGGATAAAACATGACTCAACTTAATCAACTGTTTTACTATGTTTAAACATTAAATGTTTATAACCGCATTTATGCAAAATAGCCAAGCCACTCTTGTCTTCCTTGCACGTTTGCATTTCTAAGTGTGGCTTGTTGAGTAGCGTGGTTGTACTCAGCCTTGCAATTTTTTCCCTTTCAGAAGTGTAGTGCTTCTGAGTTGAAGATGGTGTTAGAAGATCAAGGCTCAGACCCCAGTTGAGTTTGTCTATGGAGTAAAGTTGAAGTTTTGCTAGGATCGTCTTTTTCGTTGCTATTTTTGGGTGTGAGGACTAAGTGTCTTTTCAGTAAGTATTTTATTTTACGATTTAATTTATGTTTGGATCTGTGTATTAATTTATCATTTTGTGCACCTTGGTTGATTCCTGGACAAAGATTTAATACGCAAAATAATTTGAAAATTTGGGATGAATTTTTGGGCGTGACACTGACTGGGATCAGTTTGTCGTGAAGATGACAACACCAGAAGAATTGGTGAAGAAAAAAGTTGTCAGACCTGGACAATAAAAATAAATATCTGCATCGATTGGGATCGAACGAGTATGATGGCCACATAGACCAATAGGGATAAACAAGATAAAAGTTTGCGGCGCGCAAACCAAACCCCTCTAGGTCTACCCCTTGAAGGATGGGAGCAAAAATTGGGTATGGGCACAAAGCACGGTGCAGGTCATGGAGGAGGGTGAAATCCTATTCGAGGATCCTTCAATCAAGTAGGTGGGCACTAGTTTGCAACAGATCGTCGAGAAGGAGAAATCAGGGGAGTTCGTCGCAAAAAGGGAGAACGACCAACTCACTGTGGCATTGGGCAACCCCGAACACTCCAGTAGGGTCAGAGGCTTATCCTCAAAGACGAAGGCAGGGTTTTCACAGGATGTCAGGAGTTAAAAGAAGCAGGACAGATACAAAGAGAAATTGGAAGACAAAATTGTCGCACAAGTCAAGCAACATTTATACTCTCTCGCGGCTGAAAATCGCACTACCTTTCCAAGATTATTCCCTATAACCCAGCAAACCGACCAAGCCCCTCAACAGACTACTCAAGTGCCAAGCAATGTCGGATCAATAGAAACAACCCCATACCTTGTGGATGGTATAACTAGTCGACTCTGTGCAGACTCGTTGTACCCATCAACAGGGCTGGAAAGACAAAAGGGGTTGCTACTGGCTTAGCAATACCCAGCTGACAATTCCACAAGACCACCATTGTGGAGGACTATGCATGGGTGCAAGTGGCCAAGGTCCATGGCGAGCATATCGCGTTGGAGCTAGAAATCCCCGCACTGGAGGGCATCGAACTTCTTAGAGATGCAGTGAACCAGTTTATCTTGTGGCATTGTTGAGACATCATCCTTGCTGGACAACCACCATCAACCCCAGCTCCATCCCGACCAATGACAGTTGTCGCTCCAGCACCATCGTCCCCTCCAGGATCACCTTCCTTACCATCTTCCCTACCTCCGATGAGGTCGCCACATCATCTATCTTCACCAACTCTGGTGAGGTCACTACCTACTGTTAGTGATATGTCCTAGAGGCAACATGGAGATGTTGGATATCACGGTCAATGTTTATATACTAATGTCAGTGTTATTCAGTTCCATGAAATAGACAACTCATATTGATCAATAAGTATATGACTCATTATGAGACTCTTTATGTATGAATCTATTTCTAAATGATCCTGATCGTATAACATATTAATGGAACAAATATGATTCTAAGATCAGCATGTTTATTGATTGATGATCATGTCTCATAGATCATGGTATGGAGATACCAAATCAATAAACGTGAACATGTGTTAGAGAACACATTATTGGATAGACCCACTTTGAGACACTACTGGAAATTAATGTGTCATTAGTTGGTCTCAAGTAGTGTTGGTGCAAAGTCCTTTGACTTGAGATCATCATGGATTCCAACATGTGTATTAGCTTACTTAGGGACTACTAAACGCTATTCCGTAACTGGGTCGGTCGAGTTGGACTCGGGTCGGAACCATGTATACCTGAGCCTACAGGGTCGCACACTTAATGGGAAAGAACAGGCATTCGAGTTGTACTCGGATACGGCTCAATTGGATAGAGATCCAACTGGACAAGGAGTCCCGATGGGCCTTTAGGCCCAGTCGGCAACCCTATATAAGGAGGTGAGGGGTGGAGGGATTCAACACACAACATAGAGAGTTGAACAGATCCTCCATGGAAACTCTCCCACAATCAAGCCAAAACCCTAGCCGTGAATCGCGTGCTAGCACACGGGTATTCGGAGTTCTCTCCCTGGATGTGTCGATACCGGTAGAGACATCGCTATGTTGCGGTGTTCTTCAGTGACATTGAATCTCGCCGAGATTCGAGTTAGCTGAATTGAATTCGGCGGCTTGGGATCGGGGTCGGCAGGTCGGAGGGCCGGGCGAATCGGCTCGGCGGCATCGGCATCGGCTTTGGCGAGTGTAACTGTTGACGAGAAATCTCTCTCACGCGCTGGCCTGGGAGATCTGCTTGACTCTAGTGCAGGTCCTTCTTAGCCGCCTACGACGTGTAGAGCGTGCCAGTTGATTTGATCTGCCAATCAAGAAGAAAGAAGAGAAGAAAGTGTTCGTTAAGCGTTAGGTCAAGTCCCCGCAGGATCGGCCAAGGAAATCCATGAACGTATATATGCTATTCCAGACCATATTTGGGCCAAACGACCAAAGTGCATCGACTATACCAAGACGATCATCAGTCGTCCGATCCAAATATAACAAAGAATAATAAATATACAGATCAACGGACCAACCGATGCTGGGAAACTAATATCGAATCGGCTGGTATTCCAATGAATCTCGCGCAAACGCAACATTCCTAGATCAAAGATGTAAGCAAGCACAATCTAGACATAAAATACAACCCTATTACAGATCTAATAACAATTATGTTAAAAGAAATACATTAGGGTAAGTAAGGTCGGCTGAAACCCCGACGCTATCTCCAGATAATGTAATTCCAAAAGAATATATTACCAACGATTCTAAAGACGACTCAATAGTTCAGTCTTGATGCATCATTAAGTATCAAAAGAAGCATCCAATCTATTACTTTCGACTTACACTTCGTAAGATGGTAGATATTACATACGAACCAACTAGCCCTTAAACCTAGCCTTGATGACCACATACCCCCGAAAAGATGAGTCAACTACAAGATAGGTCTAAGCACCGAATTGATTCATATGCACTATATGATATATGTCTAGTAAAACTATTGAATCCAATGTGTCATTGCGATGGAAGCATCAGAAACAAGTAATCTCACCACTAACGACAAACATTTACCTGAGTTTGGGGATCGAGACGATGCAGCCCAAAGCCAAATAGGGTGTTCGTCCAAAAGGAAAAGGATGGCGATGCGCCGAAGATTAGATTGATTGAATCGTTCTCATACAGAGGGTCTCGGGTCCTATTTATACCCAAGATACAAATACTTGTAACAACTTCGGACTCTATCTAAACTACTTTTTAAAACATCATATCATCCCTAGCGAGATCCATAATGCATTACAACTAACAATTTAACAAACTCCTAAATCACAGATACAACTGCCATTACAGGATTCTATCCATAAGTGGCAATATCTTTAAACGCACAATTAACATCCGAATCTCCACTTATCCTCAAGTTTCTGCATTGGACACGGTTTTATCTCTTCTGAACTCGGAATCGGCTGTTGGCTGTTCCATTCAACCCATCCTCAGCCGACCAGCCCTGCAGCCGATCACTCTTTTGGCCGATACGACTTCTGCCCTCAGCCGATCCGATTCCACCTTGCTTTCTTAGGACTTAGGATCCCCATTACCAAATTCCAGTGTTAACACATGCCCCCCCAAGTCCGTAACATAAAGTGTTGCGGATTTGTTTACCTATTCAAACTCCCACTCCCTTCTTGGCCTGAATCGTCTCGGCTTCTCCCCAAGGGCTCTTTAAATATCCACCTTCCTCGGTCGAACCACCCACGTCTTCATCGTGCGCTCGGCTTCCTTCTCAAACAAACTTCTTGCCCTTCTCTCTCTCTCTTCTCCGGTGACTCCATCGGCGTTCGACACCTTTTCCACACTCTCTGAACCCCATCTTCGTCTCTGGCCTTCCCGATGGCCTCCGCCGCGACTTCAAGCACTTCCAACTCGCCGACCACCACCATCGCGCCAGCCGCGACCGCAACACCACCTGCCGCCGTCATCGGAACTGCTCCAGCCGCCACTACGAACGAGTTCCCTCAGGTATTCTCTTTTGCTCTATAATTTTACTCTCAACTCGCTCCTCCAAACACCCCTATACCAATAGTCCGTTCGGTAATTTTCAATAGTATTTTATCCCGTATTCTTACTAATCAATACTTTTCTCATTCCAAACTATAAAACACCATCATCTCTGATCAGTACCTTTTTCTCCTTCTTCAAACTGTAGCACCTTTCTCACCAAGTGCTCATCCCCAATTCGACACAAGAGGGAAAGTACTTCCTTGGGCCTATCGGCGATACAGACCCAACTGACGTAATCATAGCCGAAACCAACCGCATGCCCTTCAACACTGCCAAACCATCTCTTTCCCACTGGAACGGGACATTCAAGGCTTGGCCGTCTACTGACGCAGCTTGGACCGAATGGTATAGGAGGATACAATCGGCCAAGCACACCCAATGGGAAGAAAGAAAGCTTGCCCAATGCTTGGAACTGTCCATCGCCAGCATGGAAAAAGATGAACCACTCCTATCGGCTGCAACCTACTTTTGGAACGACAGTTTCAATGCCTTCCTCTTCAGGCAAGGGCCGATGACCATCACACTAGCCGATGTACATATGACAACTGGACTGGACATCGAATCATCGGCTAATCCATGCGTCTTGAACCAAAAAGGTCAACACCAGTTCAAAACCAAAGCCATCGGTGGATGGAGTGGTTTCATTGCCCAAAACATGAAAGATGGAACAGTCAGCCACCGGGAATACACCGCCTTTCTGTTGATGTGGCTGGAAAAATTTGTGTTCTGCGGATCGAGCTGTGGGCCGACCGCTAATTGGCAAATCATGGTCGAAGTCCTAGCCGACGGAGCAGAGTTTGCATTGGGAAAATACCTCCTCGGCTACACATACCAAATGCTACATCAAGCCGCCACGAAAATAGCCGCCCACGCCCCAATCAACACCGGTGGTCCCTGGTGGTTTCTCCAAATCTGGCTGGTGTTAGCCACCCAAAACGTAGCCGGTCGGCCCCGCCTGGCAGACATCGGGTTCCCAAGGCTAGAGCCAATCGAAGATGAAGAAGGTGGTCAGATCACCACCAGGCGATGCACAAACTATGGAGAAGTAGCCGCCGCCCATACAGGTTCAAGGCAATCGGCTGAACTGTTGGACGATTGGTTCACAGCTTTTTATGACGGGCTATCCCGCGACAACCGTACCTGGTATTTCTACCCCGACCAAGGGTCTTTTGAGCTGACGATCGACTTCAGATGGGATGACCTCAACTCAGCCGACAGTCCAAGGTGTAGAAAGTTGTTCTTCGCCTCTTTATCTCCCTGCATTCTGCCGACCGGGGTTCACCAAGGCCGATCGACAGCCCAAAGTTATGAATTCTACTACCCGGTATCGGCGGCGAGACAGTTCGGTCTCGGGCAACTTCCCATCGGCTTCTTTTACGCCGATAAGATCGAGACCAGAGGAGCGGTCGGCCAAGATCTGATGATGAACTGGCTGCTGAACATAGCCGGTCCCACCTTCGGTGATGCCGACAGAATCACCCTGTCGACGAGGAGAAGCGCCGCTTACGACCGATGGTGGTCCGAACTTAGACACCACATTTTTCACCAACGGCCGTCTTGCTACATCGACTTGCTTCTGCCGGACGAAATCCCCTCGGTATATCTCTACTCACAGCCGATTACTCCTTTCCTACGATTCATTCATCGGCCGCATCAGCCGATTTAACATTCGTGCTTCGACTTCGCAGGAAACAGAAACGGAGCGGCCGACGGTAAGCGACTCTGGGCGCCCCATCAAATACAAACCAGGCGTTTTGGAGGTGGGGGCCTTGCTCCGTCGGCCATCGGCTGGGGGGTGCCCAAACTTTCATCTCTATTGCGAGGGCAGGTGCGCCATCCGATCGTGCCAAAAAGGAAAACGGCACCACCGCCGCGTTCGTTAGTTGCGCCTCCCCCAAAAGGGCGAAAAAGATAGAACTGATCGCCTTGGCCGATAGCCTTTCCCCCTTAGATCCGGCCGTCGAGCGATTCCTCGATGCTGTTGTCGATGAAGAGGTGCCATTAGCTGTCCAGGCGACGGCCGAGACTGGGGCTTCGAGTCCTGAATCGGTAAATGCCCCAACTGACGCTCTGCCAGCCCCAAGTCCGCCGACGAAACGTCCTCCCGTAAGTTTTTACTTCGTTGGTCCTGGTTTCGCGATGTTCACCCGTATCTGATTTGTCTGTTCCTCACAGTTCAAGAAATTGGCCGGTCGCGTCCCTCACCCTGCTCTGTCGGTAATCGGTTCTTACCCTTTTGCTTGTGACAATCAATTAGTTCGTCTGCTAATCCCTTTTCCTTTTTGCAGCTCCCGCGATCTCCACCGGCTACTCCCCAGGTGTCAGGCAGATGTACCGCGCCTGTTGGGGGTGGCGACGATGACACGGGCAAAGAGAGCCAGGCGGCCGTGGGGGATGATCCAGCCGAACCAATAGTCCCGACGATGACGCCAACGGTAAGCTGACTGGTCCCAACCGTTGGTTTTGCCATGCCCCGATCCTTTCTTTCTTAGCGCGTGGCCGATCTCCTCACCTTTGACTTGTCGGAGTTCGAGGAACCCGGTGATGCGGCGAGGAAATGCTTGCGGCGTCGGCTGAGAACCTGAGGGCCACCCTGGCTGATATCGGCAACCGGCTGGAAGCCTCATTATATGCGTTGGTGGTCGATTGCGGCTCAATACGCGCACGGTTCAGAGATATCCAAGACCAGCTGCCAGATGCTATAGCTGAAGCCATCGTGCCGGCGACCTTCATGGAAGCCTACCACTTAAAATACGAACGAGCCCGGCAGCGAGTCATTGATCGGCGCGAGAGCCAGGCGCGGTCGGCTGCCATCCAATCGACCAAAGACACCATTGAAGCCCAGAAGGCCGCCTTCGACCGCCTAAAAACAGAGCCGACAGCCAAGCTCGAACAACTCCGTGCCCGTCGGGACCAACTGGTAGCCGATCTCGTTCAGATTACAAACGAAATCGACATCCATGAAGAGTATATGGCCGATCTGCCGGCCAGGGTTGAAGCTGAGCGTCAAAGTATCAGGGCGGCCGTTGCGCATTTGCGGGGCTTGGTGCAGAGTGCTCGATCGGTGGCGGGGTCCGAGGCCGACGATCTCAGGGCAATCGGCGAGGTCGACCAGGTCAGACTGACAGCTCTATCGGCGATAGCCGATTTTCTAAAGAAATGAAGATTGTAAAATGTCCGACCCTGCGAGGTCGGCTTGTGTTTCTCCAACATGTGTTTTGCGATGTATCCGGATAGCCTGTATTAATCGTGCTTGTAGAGACAATCGGCTATGTGTGCGACGTCTTGACTCGTTTAGTTCGAAATCACTCAGAAGTGACGCCCCAACCTTCAACGCCTATCTCTCGGTTATTCGACTCTCTAGCCATCGGCCGGTAATACCCGATTACGTCGTCGTCCTGTCTTCGTAGGCCAACCCCCTCGAATCTGTACTCCGGGAACCCGTGAGCCCTGGGCGATAGGTATCCATACTTGCACAGCGGCTTTCAACGATTCTCGACGCTCATAATGATGACCTCTTGGACTCCGGGTTGGCGGCGACCTTTCACATCTAAGAACCGTATCTTTTCTTTCTATAAATGGGCTTCCCCGGCTCTTCCAAATAACTCACGGCCGAAGGCGACAAACTTTCAATAGTAGAACACCTAGTCCTTTAAGTTTTTAGCTAGTCTTCTCATGGCGTCTTCGAGTTCGTCGGTGAACCAGGTGGTTTCTTCAACTCCTCTACTCTCAGCGATTTCTGTCTTCGAAAACTCAGGGACGGAATTCGTTGCAGCCGCCTCATCCGCTTCGGGTGATCCTGGGAATCATGGAGACCGATGAGTGAGGGCGCACCTGAAGCGCTTCAGGGAGTTGGAGGCTCGTCACCTGGCGGCCAGGCCGTCTTTCCACCTCGGTGGCATTTCGGCTACTGCCCCCATGGCGTACCCGACGCCCGCGCGCCTCGACCAGCTGGAGGGTAGGCAGGCCCAACTCGCCAACGAGTTGCTGATCACTACCACCGACATAAGGGTCACGCGGTTGGAGCATCTGATCCTGGATGCTCTAGAGATGGAAACTGCGGAGCTCGTCGAACGAGCCCTGCCGGCCATTAGGGAGTACCTGGCAAACATGTAATCCAAGACGGCTTCGCACCGATTCTGAATAAAACTCGGTTTAATGTTCCTGGGTTCCGTCTGACTTGAGGTGTCTTCAACTCCCTAGCTTGATTAGTCGAAAGTTGGCTTTGACTGTTGGTCTTTTTCGACTATGTGTATTGTCTGACTGTCTCGCGCATGTATATGCCCCCCAAGTTTTGTTGATAGCTTTGATGTCGACAAAATTTATGAGTCCGACGCGATTATATGATCTGATCTCTGCCGGGGGGGTTCGGAGCCGATCATGGGGTGTGGGAGGGGGAAGTGAGTGCCTAAAGGCGATGCCGCATAAGGCATCGGCTGTCATGGGTCGGCCTATTGTGACGATAGCCGGCTCACGCATTGATCCACACGCTCGGGTGGTATTTCTTTAGATATTTTCTGTTGAGGGCCCTTCCGAATACCTCCCCATCTAGTCCTTTCAGCATGTAGGCTCCTTTGGAGACGCATTTGTGGATCTTGAAAGGTCCCTCCCAATTCGGCGACCATTTGCCGAATTTGTTATCTCTAGATCCGATTGGGAGTATGAGCTTCCAAACGAGTTCCCCTTCCTCAAATGATTTAGGGACGACTTTTTTATTGTAATATCTGGCTACCCGTTCCTTATCTTTTGTTACTTTTTCTAAAGCTCTCATTCTGAATAAGGCGAGATCCTCTGACTCGTCCATCATGAGGTTATAATAGTCGTCGGCTGTGAGTTGGTCTTGTAACTGAATGCATCTTGAGCCGATGACACTTTCCCATGGAAGTACTGCTTCGTGTCCATAGACCAGTTTGTATGGAGGAACTTGGATGGACCCATGACATGCCATCCGATACGCCCACAATGCTTCGGCCAATCGGGTGTGCCATTGCTTAGGATGCTCAGATATCTTTCTTTTGATCAGCTTGATCAAGCTTTTGTTTGAAGCTTCGGCCTGACCGTTGGCTTGCACGTAGTACGGCGAAGAGTTAAGCAGCTTGATCCCCATGTCGTCGGCGAACTGAATGAATTCGTCCGAAACAAAGATGGACCCTTGGTCGGTCGTTATCGTTTGCGGAATGCCGAATCGGTAAATGATGTGTTCTTTGACGAACTCGATTGCGTCTTTAGAATCCACTTTTCGAAGGGGAATCGCTTCTACCCATTTTGTGAAATAATCTGTGGCCACTAGTATAAACTTGTGCCCTTTCCTTGAAGGTGGATTAATCTGGCCGATCATGTCCATGCCCCACCCTCTGAAAGGCCACGGCTTAATGATTGGGTTCATGGCCGACGCCGGGGCTCGTTGCACCATGCCGAACTTTTGGCAGTCTTGGCATCCTTTATAGTATTTAAAACAATCTTCTTGCATTGTCGGCCAGAAATACCCGGCTCGGCGAAGTAGCCACTTCATTTTGTGTGCCGATTGATGTGTGCCGCATATTCCTTCGTGTACCTCCCCGATGGCCACTGTGGCTTGATCGGCGCCCAAACACTTGAGCAGTATGCCATCGATTGTCCGATAGTATAAATCTTCGTCGAGCAATACGTACCGCAGTGTCTTGTATCGTAGTTTCCTCGTGGCCGATTGAGAAGGGTTTTTGAGGTAATTGTAGACGTCGAATCTCTAGTCGTCGGTTGTGATGATGGCGACGCCTATGTCGATGTCTCTTAGCATCGGCCGGTAGCCTGATGCCCTTTGAGCCAAGTCATTGGCCTCCGTGTTCCGCTCCCTGGGAATATGCTTCAAAGTGACTAGCCGAAAGCCTTCCATTAACTCTCGGCATCGTTGATGATAGACCATCAGTGCGTTGTTTTTGCACTCCTCTCCTGACAATTGACTGATGACGAGCAACGAGTCTCCCATTATCTCAACCGCGTCAGCCTCCATCTCCCTGAGTAGGATTAGCCCTTTGAGAACGGCTTCGTACTCGGCTTGGTTATTCGTAACGTGGGGGTCGATGGCGAAGGCGAACTCGAAGCTTGCCCCCTTGGGTGTGATAAGAACTAAGCCGATTCCACAGCCGTTGGTGCACACTGAGCCATCGAAAGTTAGGGTCCAAGGCATGATTTCTACGGAGCCGATTGAGTCGTTTCTATGTTCCACAATGAGATCGGCTAGGGCATGTCCTTTTACTGCTCTTGGAGCTTGATACCTCAGATCGAATTTGGTCAGCGCGAATATCCACTTTCCGATCCTCCCTTTGAGCACTGGAGCCGATAGCATGTACTTGACCACGTCGGCTCTGCAAGTTACAGTGCATTCATTGGACAGCAGATAGTGCCTTAACTTTGTGCATGAGAAATAGAGGCACAGACATAACTTTTCGACGGGTGAATACCTGACTCTGCATCTAGTAGCCGCCGGCTAAGATGGAAAATGGCCCTTTCCTTGCCATCGACTTCTTGGATCAGAACGGAGCCGATTGACTTGTCGTCGGCGGACAGGTACAGCTTGAATGGCATTCCTTTTTGTGGGGGCATTAGAACTGAGGGGAGCTTAGATAATTTTTATGTCGTCTAACGCCTTCGTTGCTCGCCCCCATGTGAATATCCGATCGGCCTTAAGCCGAAGCAATGGTGTGAACGGCTCCATTTTCTCTGAGAGGTTAGCTATGAACCGTCTAATAAAGTTTATCTTTTCGATCAATGACTGGAGTTGTCTTTTATCCTTAGGGGGTTGAATTGTCTTGATGGCATTAATGCTCCTTGGTGTTACTTCAATTCCTCTTTCATGAACGAGGAACCCTAAGAATTGCCCGGCCGACACGCTGAACGCACATTTAAGCGGATTCATCTTCAATCAGTATTTCCTCGTCCGCTCAAGCACCTGCCTCAGATCTGCAATGTGGCTTTCTATCTCTCTCGACTTGACAACGACATCGTCGATGTATATCTCTACTAGTGCGCCGATCATGTCGTGAAAAATGTAATTCATCGCTCTTTGATATGTTGCCCCGGCGTTCTTTAAGCCGAACATCATCACCACCCACTCATAGAGGCCGATCGCACCCGGGCATCGAAAAGCTGTCTTATGGACATCCTCTTCGGCCATGAATATCTGGTTGTACCCTGCATTGCCGTCCATGAAGCTGATGATTTTGTGACCTGAGGCAGCGTCGACAAGCAGGTCGGCTATTGGCATCGGGTATTCGTCTTTTGGGGTTGCCTTGTTTAGGTCCCTGAAGTCGATGCATACCCGAAGTTTGCCGTTCTTCTTCAATACCGGGACGATATTAGAGACCCATTCGGCATATCGGCAAGGCCGAATGAATCCTGCGTCGTATAGCCGAGTGATTTCGGCTTTAATTGCGTCGTACATGTCGGCTTTGAACCTCCTGGGAGGTTGTTTGAACGGCCGATACCCTGCCTTGATTGGCAGCTGATGGACCACTATCGATCGGCTTAGACCGGGCATCTCGAAGTATTCCCAAGCGAAGCAATCTTTATATTCTTTTAATAATTCAATAAGTTGGGATCTACAAAGAGGAGATAAATTTTTACTAATGTACGTCAGCCTTGGCTTGTCGCCAGATCCGATGTCGATCTCTTCTAACTCGTCGGCCGACGTGAAGCCTTGTCCTAACTTGCCATCGTCTTCATCCGCGGTGGCTACGCCGAGCACGCTGGAGCCCTCCACCATGTCTTGTTCAAAGAAGCAGCTGCGGCTCGTCGCTTCCAATAGGCTGTATTGTTGAATTGGACACATTTAGAAAATCGGCTTGCCAGATTTTCCCAGATAAACATTCGATGCCTTCGATTTCCCAAAGTGGAAAATCGGCACTGACGATACTAACTGACCTGTCGGCTGCCACGATCTCGATCATGTCGCCGTCCCGCTGGATGAGGCTCTGGTGCATTGTAGAAGGGATGCAGCAGTTAGCGTGGATCCAGTCCCTTCCGAGCAGCAGGCTGTAAGACCCCTTCCCGTCGATGACAAAAAAGTTGTGGGCACAGTTTTATTGCCGATGGTCAGTTCAACGTTGAGAACGCCTTTGGTCTCTGATGGGTTGCCGCCGAAGTCCTTGAGTACCATGTTGGTTTTGATCAGGTCTTCGGCCCCTTTTCCAAGCTTCCTGAAAGTTGCGTAAGGCATGAGGTTGACTGCCGCTCCCCCATCGACCAGCATTTTGGAAATCGGCTTGCCATTGATGAACCCTTTAACGTATAATGGTTTCGTATGCCGATTTTTGGTCCCTTCCGCTTGTCGAAGATGGCCAGTCTCGGCGAGATCATTAGTTTTGTTGGGTCATCTTCGATAGTATCTGCGTCGGCTTCGGGGCACCGATTCGGCGGGCAATACGAAGACCATGTTAACCGATGCGGTAGCTTTACTTTTCCCTTTGGCTGCCCTTCGGCCGGCGGGGCTTTCTTCGCATTGTTCTTCGGTGGTCGTAGCGTTCTCCTGCTTGGGTACCCATCGTCTTTTGATCTTGCCCAGCCGACGGCGTTGTTCGTATATCATTTGTCTCACCTCGTCCTCTCTTCCTTCACGCTTAAGCCACTGAATTCTCCTCTTCGGGTCTTCGTAAATAGATCGGACGGGCACCATTGGGGATTGGCCGATCCCTCATCATCGGCTTCCTCGTCACGCGATCGTCTCCATCTTGATTCTCGTCGATGAAGAAGTCTTGATGGATCGGACCGAGCCGATCGTGGACAGGTCGCCGTCTTTGGTTTAGTTGGACTGCTCTGGGGATGAACCGGACTGGGCTTGTAGACGACGAGCTCCCATGTTCGTCATGGTTATGATGATCGTTACATGCCGGGCAGTCTTCCAGTGTTGGTAGTCTCATGTCGGCTTCCCAACAATGCCTGAAGAAGCTGCAATGCCAATGTGGATCATCATGGCTTGCCATGTTCCGCCGGCTTTGGACTCTTGGCTCGTGCCGGCGAGGTGCTTCGTCGTAAATTTCTTCACGCCGAGACCGATATTGATGGCGGTATCGGCTTCGTTCGTGGATCGGCTGTCGGCCAGCCGACCTGATAACTGGGCGCACCATGTTGATCTGTGCGGTGTGTTTTCCAATCTGGCCCTCTCCCGTTTTGGCCTTGATCACCGTATCGGCCACGCCGTACGCCACTCTGCCCCGCCGATCAGCTCGCCCGAGGCCGGCATAGACTGTGTTGACCGGGAACGGATTGCCATCTACTTTCATGGGCCGACTTGAGTCAGCAAACTTTAACTTTCCGGCCTCGATGGCCGACTGGATTTGTTGCCTGAAGACTTTGTAATCGTTCGTGGCGTGAGATGTGGAGTTGTGCCACTTGCAGTATTTCTTCTTTTCTAGTTCTTCGGCCGACGGGATCACATGATTTTTGGGCAACTGAATCTGTTTCGCTTTGAGTAGTAAATCAAAGATCTTGTCGGCCTTAGTGATGTCAAAATCGTATTTTTCTTCTTTAGCCGTCTTCAGCAGCCACTGGCAGACGATGGCTTTCTTGTTCTTAGCCCATTCGACTGCCGCCACTTCTGTTTCATCATCGTCGGATCCGTAATCTGAATCGACGACGACTTGCGTTATGGTTTTGATGGCCTTCCTGGTCTCTTGGAAACGTTGTTCATGGGCCGTTACCTTCTGCGCCAGGTGGGCTAGACTATCAAAGTCCTGCGTAGAGAATCTTTCCCTGATCGGCGCGATCAAACCATGGAAGGCTAAATCGGCCAGCTGGGCGTCTGATAGCACCAGGCTGTAGCATCGATTTCTCATTTCTCTGAAGCGTTGAATGTAGTCCTGAACCGATTCATTATGTTTTTGCCTGACGCTGGTGAGGTCCGACAACTTCATTTCATGGTTGCCAGAATAAAAATAGCTGTGAAACTGTTTCTCAAGATCGGCCCAACTCTGAATTGAGTTGTAAGGCAACGAGGAGAACCAAGTGAAGGCCGATCCTGAAAGAGAAAGGGGAAATAGCCGAACTCTCAAGGGGTCAGTAGCCGATGCTTCACCACATTGTGCCAAGAATCGGCTGATATGCTCATAGGTAGAGACGTTGTCTTGTCCTGAGAACTTGGAGAAGTCCGGGATTTTGTATCGGTTGGGCAGTGGGATTCTTTCGAAATGCTTCGGATAGGGGTACTGATACATGTTTCCCGAGTCCTTCGGTTTGAGGCCGAACTGATCCCGCATAACGTCTGCAATTAGTTCAGCCCAGGCCCTATTATCTTGCTGTATCGGTTCGTATGGGTCATACGGCATGCGTGTCGGCCGATACTTCTGTGGCGGTGTCTGAGGCCGGTAATGGTTATCCTGAAGACCCCCTTGGTATTGGTAGCGATGATCGGCGGGTGGCAGCCGAGGATTCTGTGGTGGCGTTGGCGGGTCTGGGAACAGCTGTCGGCCCCCGACATTCTGCCGTCTGCCATGATCAATCGGCTCTGGCTGCCGATTATGATGGAACATGTCGAGTTGACCTTGAGGCAGCGGCTGTTGTCGGTTTAAAATAGTGACTGCCGGTTTCACGGCCGTCCCGCTTGGACTCAAGTGGCCGACTCCTCCTGGAGGGTTGGGTTGCACTATTAGTGGAAGCGGCCGATCTTGGGTGACTAGTGTCCTGTAATCAGGAAAATGACCATCCGTTAAATATGTGGGGCCCCGTTGCAGCTGCTCGGCTACCTTGGCATCAACCACGTGAGAAATCATATTATTGAGGGTGTTGACCAGGATGCTGCTCTGGTTGACCAGCGCGTGATTGACAGCCGAGTCGATCCGATCTTGCAAAGAGTACACGGCTTGATCATCCTGCACTTGAGTTGGCTCTTCCACTTTCTGTTTGCCCTTCGCATCACTTGACGAGGATGCTATGGTATCGTTGAGGCTGAACTTGTACTGTTGGTGCACCGTTTCAGACCTCGTTTGGGTGAAGGATTGAAGATAATTGTTCTGGAGTTCCTCCACCATCTTCTTATACTCGGCTTGCTGTTCAGCCGATAATTGATCCATCTTTAAAGGTACGACATTGTCCTGTGTGATGCTAGGGATCTTGGAGTCGACCATCTTGCCGGCTGAGTCTATTCGTCCGAGTGGAGCCGACAAAGATAGTCCCACTGGGCGTGCCAAGAAGCGTGTTGACGAGAAATCTCTCTCACGCGCTGGCCTGGGAGATCTGCTTGACTCTAGTGCAGGTCCTTCTTAGCCGCCTACGACGTGTAGAGCGTGCCAGTTGATTTGATCTGCCAATCAAGAAGAAAGAAGAGAAGAAAGTGTTCGTTAAGCGTTAGGTCAAGTCCCCGCAGGATCGGCCAAGGAAATCCATGAACGTATATATGCTATTCCAGACCATATTTGGGCCAAACGACCAAAGTGCATCGACTATACCAAGACGATCATCAGTCGTCCGATCCAAATATAACAAAGAATAATAAATATACAGATCAACGGACCAACCGATGCTGGGAAACTAATATCGAATCGGCTGGTATTCCAATGAATCTCGCGCAAACGCAACATTCCTAGATCAAAGATGTAAGCAAGCACAATCTAGACATAAAATACAACCCTATTACAGATCTAATAACAATTATGTTAAAAGAAATACATTAGGGTAAGTAAGGTCGGCTGAAACCCCGACGCTATCTCCAGATAATGTAATTCCAAAAGAATATATTACCAACGATTCTAAAGACGACTCAATAGTTCAGTCTTGATGCAGCATTAAGTATCAAAAGAAGCATCCAATCTATTACTTTCGACTTACACTCCGTAAGATGGTAGATATTACATATGAACCAATCAGCCCTTAAACCTAGCCTTGTTGACCACATACCCCCGAAAAGATGAGTCAACTACAAGATAGGTCTAAGCACCGAATTGATTCATATGCACTATATGATATATGTCGTAGTAAAACTATTGAATCCAATGTGTCATTGCGATGGAAGCATCAGAAACAAGTAATCTCACCACTAACGACAAACATTTACCTGAGTTTGGGGATCGAGACGATGCAGCCCAAAGCCAAACAGGGTGTTCGTTCAAAAGGAAAAGGATGACGATGCGCCGAAGATTAGATTGATTGAATCGTTCTCATACAGAGGGTCTCGGGTCCTATTTATACCCAAGATACAAATACTTGTAACAACTTCGGACTCCATCTAAACTACTTTTTAAAACATCATATCATCCCTAGCGAGATCCATAATGCATTACAGCTAACAATTTAACAAACTCCTAAATCACAGATACAACTGCCATTATAGGATTCTATCCATAAGTGGCAATATCTTTAAACGCACAATTAACATCCGAATCTCCACTTATCCTCAAGTTTCTGCATTGGACACGGTTTTATCTCTTCTGAACTCGGAATCGGCTGTTGGTTGTTCCATTCAACCCATCCTTAGCCGACCAGCCCTGCAGCCGATCACTCTTTTGGCCGATACGACTTCTGCCCTCAGCCGATCCGATTCCACCTTGCTTTCTTAGGACTTAGGACCCCATTACCAAATTTCCAGTGTTAACAGTAATGCCCTAAAAATCGGAGAATTTAAAAACTAGAAATTAAAAAAAATAGAACTTGCAAAAACTTTTGCTTGTTGTTTCTTGCTCGTGTTTATTGCTTCTTATTTGCCAGCTTGGTTGCATGAATTTATATGTGGGCGATTCGTCTTGGTGTTTGTGAAAACCAAATGACTTGGAATTCGGTTGGGGAGGAAAAATCTTGAAGTTTAAGGTTAGGAATTTTTAAAATAAAATCGAACAGGATGTGGATTCATAAAATATATGTTTGGAAAATAAAACATTAATTGGTGATTATGGAATATTAATTAGGAAATAAAATAGGCAATAAAATATTTTAAGGGATTCATATAAAATCTAGAAAATTATTTGGAATTAAAAATCGTGATTTATGAATTTAGGAAAAAGGGATTAAATTAAATATGGAGATATATATTTTAAAATAAAGGTGGTGAAAAGTTTGTAAATATATTTTTAATTAATTTTGGGAATACCATATTTTTATTGGGAATTTTAGAGTAAAGGAAAATTAGAATTGGAAAATAGATTTGAAAAATCGAGAAAATTAAAAATCGGACTGTTCATTGGTCACGAGGTGCTCGACGCCGTACGGCCCCGCCTCGTGCCCGCCGTATCGCGCCCACGCCCACGCACGCCACGCGCGCGCGCATGCGCATGCTCCCACGCTCGGCCTCGGCTCGCCCCGCACGCCGCGCGCCCGCCCGCACGCGCCATGCGCCGCGCGCGCCACGCGCCCGCCCGCGTACGGCCCCGCGCCCGCGCCCGCCACTCGTCGCCGCCTCACCCTGGCCCCGTCCGTGACCTCGCCACGTGCCGCCCGTCTCGCGCCCAGCCATGTGCCGCCCGCAACCCGCGCGCCGGCCAAGGCCACCGCCGCGTCGCGTGCGCCGCCGCCCGCCGCGTCGGCCCTCTTCCCTCGTTTTCCTCTCTCGCCACGCCTATATATAGCGCCGAACCCTCTCCATTTTCCCCAATCTCGCCGCCCCAAACCCTTCCCCTCTCGTCGGTTTTCTTACCCCACCCGAGCGCCGCAAGCCGAGCGCCGCCGCAAGCCGTTGTCGCCGCGCGCCGGAGCTCCACCGCCCTCCCCGAGCGTCGCTGTCGTCGGTAAGCCCAAGCCGCCACCCTGTCCCCTCGTTTGCGCCGGTTGCCGACCGCAACGAGAGAAAGAAGAGAGAGAGAACCGGTCGAGCGTTGGCGGGTCGACGAATAGTAAATAGAAAAAGAAAAGAAAAGAAAAGAAAAGGGAAAAGAAAAATATAAAAAAATAGGAAAAATTTTGGAAAAATAGGAAAAATGTTTTGAAAAGATTTGGGAAAATATTTAGGCTAGAATATATTGTTTTCTTGTATATTTTTCTCGGAGCAAATTCAGAAAATTAAAATCAGACTTTTCGGAGATTTCGTTCTGCGTCGTTTTAATCCGGATTTTGTTTTTTCTTTCCCGCCATTTGAAATGTGTTTCTTTTAGCGCTCGAACCTTCAAAACCTCGAGTACAAAACCCCTCCGTTGATATTTCTAAATCTATTTTCTCAAATTAATGCGATCATCGTTTTGCAAAAACCCTAGGGCATCAACTCGATTTCAAACTCGGGTTTTACCCTAACAATCCTCGTCCGAACTCAGGTAGAATTCTAGGCTAAATGTTTGGAGTCATTTTTATGGTTTTTATGGTTCTTTTCGACCTCTCGGTATTTTATTGAATTCTGATCGAATTCAATTGATCTTTCGCATATATGGATAGCAACCGAAGAAGCGAGCACCGACTACGTTGAAGACCCCGGCCAACA
Organism: Oryza australiensis; assembly: GCA_019925245.2. Taxonomy (NCBI): domain Eukaryota; kingdom Viridiplantae; phylum Streptophyta; class Magnoliopsida; order Poales; family Poaceae; genus Oryza; species Oryza australiensis. The sequence goes on from JAIFGZ020000436.1 coordinate 6,362,619, forward strand.
AGTGTGCGAGCAAGGCAAGTCAACACATCCCTTTGAACATATTGATCCTACTTTGTGAAATGATGTTAATTTCAATTACAAATTGCATGCTATACACAATTGAGTGCCTATACTTGATATACCCTGCCTTGATATTGAATACCCTTAGAAATATTCTTTGTAACCCTCGATGTGATACAACCGGAGGATATCTTCAGTAAAATGCTTAGCCATGCTTATACTAGATCCTTGCATACTCATGATTTTACAATAAGCCTCGTGCTTGGGCAACTATCTTGGGAAGATGGTTGAGACACGGCAAGTGGAGACATGAGCGCCACGTAGCCCTGATCGTGTTAGAGATAGCTTTGATGAAAAAGAGAAATACAAACCAATATTTTTAGACTGGGGCGGATGGATGGATTTGGGTGGTTCTCTGAGAAAGGCTAGTACCGTCCCTGATCAATTAAGGACCGAGCCATGAGACTACAACTTAGAATGAGCCAGTACAACCGTACTTCTCGAATGGATATAGACCTAGCGGAGTAGATAGCCGAGCGGAGGCAGTATTCCTGCATAGTGGTTCAGGTGTAAGTGTTGAGTTAGGGACCTACCAAGGGTAGGGTGCCCATGATTGTGATGAGATGAAAGGCCTTTATGTGAATAGTAACCTGAACCTAACGATGTCTTAATGATGAAGTGAGTTTCCTCTCTTACCTCGGAACGCCGAACTCCTCTCACCGCTAGGAAATGACGGCTAGAGTGCATGAGGATTTAAGTTCATGGAGCTGCACGCCAAAGTGAGGTTATCGAAAGGCTTTGCCGTGACCGTCCCATATAGAGGGATGTAAGCTCATTCAATGAGTAGTTGCGGAGTACGGGTAAAGTGTACATCCACTGCAGTGTGAGTCAATCAATCTATTCGAATAGCCATGCACGCGGTTAGTGAGTGGCGTGACAAGTTTCTCCCGTGGCTAGACTCTTAAACTTTAAAATGATGGGAATTGGTATGCATAATGATTTTTGTGCTGGTGGACTTAACTTCTCGACCTGCGAGAAGGGATAGATGTCACTGCCCGATTTTCGTTCGGGAATAAAAATCATTTAATAAATTATTTTCTAGAAATTAAATAAAAAGAAAAGTAAAGTAAATCAAGTGAAACTATTAAGGAAATTAAATTTTCCTTTAAAAATCATGGCTGGAAATATTTTTGAAATATTCTCCATGCCCTAAAATACTCTCTGAAATTTTTCGTGAAAATTTTGGAGCTCCAGAAATAATTTTAATAAAACAAAGAACAATTAAATAATTATTTAAATAAATAAATTAAACTTTAAATGAGCTGGAAATATTTTTATTAAATACTTTGGGTGTTCATATATTTTCAGGATTTTTCTTGGAATTATTTGGGCATTGGAAGTATTTATAAGAATTAAAGGATGTTTGGACCGAAAAGTCTGTTTTACTTCCCCTGCTACAGTGGCGTCTTCAACCTCCACCTCGTGCTACGTGCCAAACAGTGCCGAAGCGTGGCTTCGTTTCCTCCACCAAATCCGGCCTAATCCTTTGCCCAAATCAAAAATTAGTTACGGGAACGGATTCCTCTCGATCTCCTCTACATTTCCCCATGAAACCCCCTCAATCCCGTGCTAAATCGCGCGAATTTTGGCCTCGTTCTTATCCCGACGAGCTCGGGATAAACCCTAAAAATCCGACGCCAAATCCTCTCTTCCCGGTGTGGGACTCTCCCTCCCAAGCCTATAAAAAGGACCCCTTGATCTCCTCCTCGGTTTCCCTTTTTCCCGAGTTTTCCCGTGCTCTAGCCACCTTCCCCGCGAGTTCCCATCTCTCTTCCCGTCGGCCGCAACTCCGGCAACCTTTTCCCGCCGCCTCGGCTGCTCCCAATCAGCGCCATTGCCTTCCCGGCATCGCAGCGGTGAGGAGAAGCCCGGCCACCGGTTCCCTTGCGCCAAAACCGTCGGAAGCACCTCGTCACCGTGAACCCGAGCTCCACGTCCATGTTTCGATCTTCGCCGCACCTAGCCGTCGACCCCGTCGTCGCCGCCCTCGCCGAAGCCACCATCGGCACCGCAAAAGGAGGGAAGCCCGTCCTCCACCTCTCCTCCACCAAACACCGCCGGAAGGCCGCCGTCGCCGTGGACCCGACCTCGTCGCCGTTTGAAGCTCGCCACCGGCCTCTCCTTCGTCGCCCGTTCTTGTGTAAGTGCTGGTAAGGAGCGCCTCATCATTCTCTACCCATTTATGCACTTTGTTTTCATTGTTGTACAGCCGTTCTTCGGCAATCTTTGTTCTCATGTTTGTTGGCTGGTATGTTCATGCGGCTATCACATCATCGCCTCGTCAGTGCCACATTATCTCTTTGTCCTGCGTGGTTGAGTTCATGGCCGCCACCTTAGCACCGTGTCAACTTCTTTGTGCCACGTGTCTGTTGATGTGTATCCATCCTAACCTTAAACCAGTCAAATCTTGGTCAGCTTAATCCAAGCCGTTCATCTTTATATATTCATTCAATTTAATTTGAGCCACTCATCCTTTGTTCCCAGTTCAATCCTAGCCACCCAAATCTTTGTGAACCTGTGAATCGATCGGAGCTGACGTCTTAAACATCGTTCTCCAGTTCAAAATTAATTAAAAATTACGTAATAAATCATCTTAATTTCCAGAATTCATTTAAATGGTCCAAAACTTCTAAAATTCATATCTAATTCATACGAACTCCAAATTGGGCCATTCAAATTGAAAAACTTATCTAAAATTAAGCTCTACATGTTTGTTTACTTTTTATGTACTGTTATCTGGTTTTTATTAGGTTTTTTTCTTGTTTTGCGTGCCAGCGTGTAGATTCCACCGTTTCTGGAGTCTGCGCTCGCGAGGAAAAGAGTCCAGAAGTTTGTTTGAAGACGCAAGGCAAGTCACACTTCCCTTGAAGCATATTGATCCTATTTTTATAAATGTTTTATGTTTGCAAATAAAATTGCATTGCTTTGCTAATTACATGGAATGATGGAATACCTATCTGCTTAATTGTGCCTTATTTACTTGTTATCCGTCCTTTGTTAACCTTGGGTGTTAATTTGACTAGCTTTAGTCACTGATGTTGATTCTAGCTAGAATTATATGCTTAGCCATGCTTAACTACCACTAGCTCACTAAATGGGATAATTACACTTTATTCTAATCTCTGATGAGCTGTAAGCTCGGTACACCTGACCATGTTTTATTGGTCATAATTATTTCAACTAAAATATGACATAATGGTGGGCTGTGGGTGCATGGTTTTGGATGGTCGCACCCATGGCAATTAAGGACCGGTTCATGGGAAACCTTGAAAGACATACCGTGCAAACCACAAGCCAGAATGGGCAACGGCTGGATCCGTAGTATAGCTTTCCTCTGGCCGACGTACCCTAGTGAGGGTGGGCGTGATGGAGTTGGGTCGGCCCCGGTTTTACGGGTTGATCGGCTGCCGGATTCACCGTGGCACGAGAGGGGGCTGCCTGCTGCCCTGCGGGGAGTGGGGGCGAAACCTTGGTGTGGTATCGCTTGGTTAGAGGGAGTTATGCGAAAGGTCTTGTCACGATTTCCCCCTTTGCAGTATCATGGTGGTACTTCAGGGCATGGTAACATGTGTGGAATCGTGTCTTGTGGGTAAAGTTGTGCACCTCTGATCAGAGTAAAACTATTCGAATAGCCGTGCCCGCGGTTATGGGCGATTGACCAGATTCACTATGATTAGTCCCACTACTGAATAATTTGATTTAATGGAATTGGTTTAGTTCAGGTGGAATGGTTGGGCCTGTTCAACGTGAGGATAACGTTGTTCAGTGGAAGATTAATATTGCCTTAATTACTCAATTGTTTTACTATTTTTAAACATTAAATGTTTGTAAACCGCATTTATGCAAAATAGCCCAAGCCACTCTTGTCTCCCCTTGCACGTATGCATTTCTCGGTGGCTTGTTGAGTACAGTGGTTGTACTCGGTCTTGCGATTTTTCCCCTTTCGAAGTGTAGTGCTTCGATGTGAAGATGGAGTTAGAAGACCAAGGCTCGGACCCAGCTTGAGTTTGCTCGTGGAGTGGAGCTGAAGCCCCGCTAGTGTCGTCTTTCTTTTCCGCTGCAGCTTTTGGGTGTGAGGACTAAGTGCCTCTTCGTAAGTATTTTTATGTTTACGCTTTAATTTACGTTCGGATCGTGTATTAATTTGTCATTTTATGTACCTCGGTTGATTCCGGACGGGATTTAATACATAAAATAGTCAGGAAATTTGGGATAAATTTCCGGGCGTGACATAGACTCCCCAGAAAAACCATGACGAACCGAAGACGGGAAACCATCCTTGGTATCACGATGGATGGCAGACAGAACCGTCACCGATTTAATATACTCTGAAACTAAAACTTGACTGGCTAGATGTTAGGTTTGTGAAATATTTTGCGAAAATTGGCCTTATGCAAATAAACCATAGCCTCCCTTTGAATGGCCCTATCATGTGCATCATTCCATGATGGCTTGCTGAGTACGTTGGGTACTCACCCTTGCTATACGCACAAACTTCAGATGAAGGAAACGAAAAACTGGAGGACCCCTATGCTTACTACCAGGAGGAATGAAGACAATGAAGCGCGCTAGGTCTTAGTTCTTAGTTGTTGCCTGTGGCAATCGACATGCCGCTGCTTTCCATCTGCCTATCTCATCTAAACTCTGATATTGGTTGAATTTGGACCTATAGGTCCTATATGTATCGGATATTGTCTTCGGCCTATTATTGTAATAAGTCGTTGTAAGTCTATTCGTGCACTTTGCACCTGGTAATTCAGAACTGTATTCGTGGGTACCAAACTACTCGATCCAGGGATATGGTACTATGAACACGAATGATTCCCGTCCTCAAAAACGGGGGTCGACAGCGAGTTCAAGCGCTAACAAGCAGTCGGGCGAAGCGCTCCGGGGTCGACGGGTCGGTTGATCTGCTCCCGAGGTCGGCTGAGGCATTGCGGGGTCGGCAAGGTGTTCCTGAGGTCGGTTGGGACATCTGCGAGGTCGGCTGAGGTCGGCAAGACTTGTTCGAGATCGGATAGCGCTTGATTGGTTATTTCCACTGCACTGCACGCCAATCGGTAACGATCTATGGACTCTTACTTGCAAGCTATCCTGGATTGCGTGGTAGAAAATTTTTGTTTTAGGCTATCGTAGCCTCCGCGTTCTCCTTCAGTGATATCAAAGCTAGACTTTGCGTAGTTTGGGTTTTAGATTGGATCTGCAACAAGTTTAGCACACAGGTGATAAGATCAATCGGTTTTACAGGAACGGTAGAGGAGAGTTGATGGAAATTGTGTTCCTGGATAGTGTATCGGAACGACATAATGTGATTACGTCGAAGCAATTTCCATAGGACTCAGCTTAAGTCGGGTTCGGGATGGCGTTCCTTGATAGTGTATCGGAACGGTATAGTGTGATTATGCCGGAGCTATTTCATAGTCCGACCTTGATTGCCACCTTGTGCCTATGCAAACCATCTCCCATGATAGTGTATCGGGATGGCATAATGTGATTATGCCGATATGGTTTCCATAAGCAATTTCATAGATTGGATCTATGAAATTCATATGGTGTTCTGGGACCGCCGTGTGCGTACTCCCTTTTTGTCGTCTCGATACCGTTTCTCTGCGATAGGTAGAAAGCGTTCTATGTCTAACTTGTTTTTGCAGAGAATGCTATGAGATGGTATGGCCCAATTGTATGTATGAGATACATGTGATGTCTGTAATATTCTTTCATACGTGCAATCCATGTAATATTCTTTCATGACCTGCATGTCGATGTAATCTTCAATCAATAGCTTCTATAGTAGTAGCTTAGTTTGAAGAAATCAAGCATCCGGCATTCGGAAGAATGGTGATGAAGATGGAGATCCTCTACACTGATATGGAGATGGAGATCACCATGTGAAAGGGCCATACTATTTCACTATTGCTATTCTACATGCTTTCATATATGAGATATGTTTGTTTGATAGGATAGTATCCCTCACAAAAATTAAATAGCAATGATGCCCATCCAAATGTTGCACCTATTACCGTTGTGCTTGTCAATTGATGGGTCTGCCCAAACAGAGTGACATTGTCTATCATAACACGATGGGGTATATGTCAGACATTTGTTTTGCTTGACAAGGCTATCAAAATAGTTTTGGGCCTTGGGGTATAGGTTGGGGCTCGGGCGTGGTGATGCCACCCAACAAACAAGAGTCACATAGGGATGTGATTAGCAAGGTGTTGCTTACTCATGTTACTAATCTTTTAGCAGTGATGCCAAAGCTCACTAGAAATTAATTAACATGTGGATCTTAACCCAATACGTAACCTTGAGGAAAGGTTAAGAAATGTAGCGGGAGTCTTTTGTTAAGTTGTTTAATAAAAGACAAAGCATAAACATTGTGCTAAACTTTGTATATTTTCTGTTGTAGATAATGGCAGCTAATAATGCACCCAGTTCTTTTTATTTGCGATCTATAGTTGAGAAAGAAAAATTGAATGGAACAAACTTTATGGATTGGTATCAAAACTATGGAATTGTTCTCAAGCAAGAGGGAAAGGAGTATGTTATTGAAGTTTCCTATCCTGATGATTTGCCTGACAATACTAATGTGGCTGCACTGAAGGCTTGGGAGAAGCACAGTAATGATTCCCATGATATAAGTTGTCTCATGCTTGCCACAATGTCCTCGGAGCTTCAGAAGCAATACGAGAGCAGCGATGCTCATAGTATTATTGAGGGTCTACGTGGTATGTTTGAGAACCAAGCTAGGGCCGAGAGATTCAACACCTCAAAGTCCTTCTTTGCGTGCAGGCTTGTAGAAGGGAATCCCGTCAGTCCGCATGTGATAAAGATGATTGGCTACATTGAGAGTCTTGAGAAACTACGTTTTCTTCTTAGCCAAGAGTTGGCTACAGACGTGATTCTCCAGTCGCTCCCTCCGAGCTTTGAGCCATTCATACTAAAATATCACATGAACAACATGGATAAGACCTTAGCAGAATTGCATGGGATGTTAAAGACTGCTGAGAAAAGTATCCACACAAACGGTCATCATGTAATGATGATGCATAAATCTAAGCGCAAACATCCTGTCAAGAAACTTTGCACAAAACGGAAGCTAACTCTCGATGAGATCGCGAGTGCCTCCAAAGCAAAGAAGGGCAAGAAGGGGTCGGTGGCATCAAATGTCTTATGCTTCTATTGCAAGGAGACAGGTCACTGAAAAAAGAACTACAAGAAATAAATGGAAGATCTTAAAAAGAAGCAAAGTGCGACTTATACATCAGGTATTAATGTTATAGAGATCAATCTTGCTACTTCATCTACTGACTCTTGGGTATTTGATATGGATCAGTAGCTCATATTTGCAAGTCATTGCAGGGAATGAGAAGAAGTAGAAGTTTGAGAAGGGGCGAGGTGAACCTGCGCGTCGGCAATGGAGCAAGGGTTGCTACCGTTGTTGTCGACACTATGCCACTTCATTTACCTTCAGGGTTAGTTTTAAAACTAAATAATTGTTATTGTGTTCCAACTCTATGTCAAAAACATTATTTTCGTTTCATGCTTGCAAGCGGAAGAATATGATTTTAGATCAATGGACAATGGTTGTTCAGTTTATCTCAGAGATATGTTCTATTTTCATACTCCATTGGTGAATGGATTATATGTTTTGGATCTTGAAGCGTCTCCCATCTATAACATTAATACAGAGAGGCAACTCCCAAATGATATAAACCCCATATTTATCTGACATTGTCGCCTAGGTCATATAAATGAGAAACGCATGGAGAAGCTCCATAGAGATGGTTTGCTTCACTCTTTTTATTTTGAATCATTTGAGACATGTGAGTCTTGTTTACATGGAAAGATGACAAAGGCACCTTTCACGGGTCACAGTGAGAGAGCAAGTGACTTGTTGGCACTTGTACATAATGATGTATGTGGACCAATGAGCTCAACGGCCAGAGGTGGTTTTCAGTATTTCATTACCTTTACCGATGACTTTAGTAGATATGGCTATATATACTTAATGAGGCATAAGTCCAAATCCTTTGAAAAGTTCAAAGAATTCCAGAATGAAGTATAGAATCATTTAAGGAAAACAATTAAGTTTCTACAATCAGATCGTGGAGGAGAATACTTAAGCCAGAAATTTGGTAATCATCTAAAGGATTGTGGAATTGTTCCACAGTTGACTCCGCCAGGAACTCCTCAATGGAACGGGGTGTCTGAATGGAGAAATCACACCTTGTTGGACATGGTGCGGTCCATGATGAGCCAAAGTGATCTTCCACTATCCTTCTGGGGATATGCTCTTGAAATAGTTGCGTTCACCCTAAATAGAGTTCCATCTAAGTCAGTTGAAAAGACGTCATATGAGATATGGACAGGGCAACCCCCTAAATTGTCTTTTCTCAAAATTTGGGGATGTGAAGCTTATGTAAAGCGTTTACAATCCGACAAGCTAACATTCAAATCTAACAAGTGCTTCTTTGTGGGGTATCCTAAGAAAACAAGAGGATATTATTTTTATAATCAGGAACAAAGCAAAGTGTTTGTCGCCCCACATGGTGTTTTCTTGGAGAAATAGTTTCTTTCAAGAAGGGTTAGTGGGAGCAGATTGCATCTTGAAGAAGTTCAAGAAACATCAGAAAGTGTTTCAGCTACCACAGAACCACAACAGGAGGAACAAGGTGTTGTGTCACCTGTTGTAGATACACCAGCCCCACGTAGGTCTGAAAGATTACGTCATGCGCCTGAAAGGTACAAAGGTGCAGAAAACCGTGATATATTGTTGTTAGACAACATTGAACCTAAGACCTATGCGGAAGTGATGGTGGGACTAGATTCCAACAAATGGCTTGGAGCCATGAAATCCGAAATAGAATCCATGTATGACAATCCAGTTTGAAACTTGGTTGATCCACCCGATGGTGTCAAAACCATTGAGTGCAAATGGGTTTTTAAGAAAAAGGCAGATATGGATGGAAATGTTCATATATATAAGGCGCGATTGGTGGTGAAAGGTTTTAAACAAACTCAAGGAGTTGATTATGATGAAACATTCTCACCCGTCGCAATGCTAAAGTCTATTTGGATTATCGTAGCAAGTGCTACATATTTTGATTATGAGATATGACAGATGGATGTCAAAACGGCTTTCCTAAATGGAAACCTAAGCAAGGATGTATACATGATACAGCCTGAGGGTTTTGTCGATCCACAATCTCCTGGAAAGATATGCAAGCTATAAAAATCTATATTTGGATTGAAGCAAGCATTTCGGAGTTGGAATATTCGTTTTGATGAGGTAATCAAAGAGTTTGGTTTCATCAAAAATGAAGAGGAGGCTTGTGTTTACAAAAAGGTTAGTGGGAGCATAATTGTGTTTCTAATCTTATATGTGGATGACATATTGTTGATTAGAAATGATATCCCTATGCTTGAATCTGTCAAGTCTTCTTTGAAAAATAGTTTTTCCATTAAGGACTTAGGAGAGACAGCATATATATTCGGATCTATATAGATAGATCCAAGAGGCTAATTGGATTAAGCCAAAGTACATACATTGACAAAGTGTTGAAGAAGTTCAACATGCATGATTTCAAGAAAGGTTTCTTACCAATGTCGCATGCCATCAATCTTAGCAAGAAACAGTGTCCTAGGACACCTGATGAGCGGAGTAAGATGGGTATGGTTCCATATGCTTCGGCAATTGGATCCATCATGTATGCCATGCTATGTACACGTCCAGATGTCTCGTACGCTTTGAGTGCTACAAGCAGGTACCAATCGGATCCAGGTGAAGGTCACTGGATAGCTGTAAAGAATATCCTTAAGTACTTGAGAAGAACTAAGGATATGTTCCTAGTCTATGGAGGTGAAGAAGAGCTCGTTGTAAGTGGTTACACCGATGCTAGCTTCCAAACAGACAAAGATGACTATAGATCGCAATCTGGGTTCGTATTCTGTCTGAATGGAGGCGCAGTCAGCTGGAAGAGTTCCAAGCAGGACACTGCTGCTGATTTTACAACGGAGGCCGAGTACACCGCTGCTTTTGAAGCTGCAAAAGAGGCTGTTTGGATCAAGAAATTTGTTTCTGAGCTGGTGTGATGACCAGTGCGACTGGTCCAATGTCCCTCTATTGTGATAATAGTGGCACCATTGCGCTGGCTAAGGAGCCAAGGTCGCATCAGAAATCCAAACACATACTTCGGCGGTACCATCTCATCCGCGAGATAGTGGACAGAGGTGACGTAAAGATATGCAAAGTGCACACAGATATAAATATTTTCGATCCATTGAAAAACCTCTCCCTCAGCCGGAACATGAGGCGCACACCAGAGCAATGGGTATTAGATACTTACATATTGACTCTAGTGCAAGTGGGAGACTGTTAGAGATATGCCCTAGAGGAAATATGGAGATGTTGAATATCACAATCAATGTTTATGTACTAATGAATAAAGTGTTATTCAGTTCCATGAAATAGACAACTCATATTGATCAATAAGTATGTGACTTATTTATGAGACTCTTTATGTATGAATCTATTTCTGAGTGATCCCTGATCGTATATCATATTAATGGAACAAATATGATTCTAAGATCAGCATGTTTATTGATTGATGATCATGTCTCATAGATCATGGTATGGAGATACCAAATCAATAAACGTGAATATGTGTTAGAAAACACATTGTTGGATAGACCCACTTTGAGACACTACAGGAAATTAATGTGTCATTAGTTGGTCTCAAGTAGTGTTGGTGCAAAGTCCTTTGACCTGAGATCATCATGGATTCCAACATGTGTAGTAGCTTACTTAGGGACTACTAAACGTTATTCCATAACTGGGTAGTCATAAAAGTAGTTTTCGGGTCTACTATGAAACATGTAGTGGGATGTGAATGATCAAGATGGAATTTGCCCCTCCTTTGGGAGAGATATCTCTGGGCCCCTCAAAGTAATGGATTATAAAAGTGCATGGCCATGCCGAGTTGATTGAGGAGTCAATCAATAGAAAGATAATCCAATACGAGATCGAGTGAATGATTAAGATGTTAAATAGGATGGCGCATGTCTTTCCTATAGCTTAATTGGTATCATGAGGCAAAGGGATTTGTGCACACATTACACGTTCAGCCGAAATAACCCTCTTGTATACTTGGTGTCAATATGTTTTGCTATGGGCTGCTGTTGACAGTCGGCCGAGTTGGACTCGGGTCGGAACCATGTATACCTAAGCCTACAGGGTCGCACATTTAACGGGAAAGAATAAGCATTCGAGTTAGACTCAGATATGGCTCAATTGGATAGAGATCCAACTGGGCAAGGAGTCCCAATGGGCCTTTAGGCCCAGTCGACAACCCTATATAAGGAGGCGAGGGGTGGAGGGATTCAACACACAACATACAGAGCCAAACAGATCCTCCACGAAAACTCTCCCACGCGAGCCAAAACCCTAGCCGTGCATCGCGTGGTAGCACACGGGTGTTCGGAGTTCTCTCCCTGGATGTGTGGATACCGGTAGAGACATTGCTACATTGTGACGTTCTTCGGCGACACTGAATCTCATCGAGATTCGAGTTAGCCGAATTGAATTCAGCAGCTTGGGATCGGGGTCGACAGGTCGGAGGGCTGGGCGAATCTGCTCGGCAGCATTGGCATCGGCTTCGGCGAGTTCAAGCACTAACAAACAGTCAGGCGAAGTGCCCTGGGGTCGGTGGGTCGACTGATCTGCTCCCGAGATCAGCTGAGGTGTTCCCGGGGTCGGCAAGGTGTTCCTGAGGTCGGCTGGGACATCTGCGAGGTTGGCTGAGGTCGGCAAGACTTGTTCGAGATCAGATAGCTCTTGATTGGCTATTTTCGCTGCACTGCACACCAATCGTTAACGATCTATGGACTCTTACTTGCAAGCTATCCTGGATTGTGCGGTAGAAAATTTTTGTTTTAGGCTATCGTAGCCTCCGAGTTCTCCTTCGCCTACATCCCCTGCTCAAGCACTGGCCCCTCCCCTTTCGCCAACAGATCAACCACATGCTTCCATTCAGCAATCTCCACCTACAAAACAATCTACTCTTGCCGAACAAGTCCCACAATCCCCAACTAACTACATCTGGCCTTAAGTCTATTATCCTAGAACCTCGTCGGCTGATACCAAAGCTGGTTTCCGCATACAACCCTAAGGAAATGTCAAGAGATAAGGAGATGTTCATGTTTTCGGCCTTCAGGGGGACATGTTCTTCAAGTAAGGGCAAGGATAAGACTACAGAAGATGTTGAGCAACTATCGTAATCCCAGAAGTCAGTACTACATGCCAAGGAGGACTTGCAATTTACCATTTGCAGATGTGCCCCAAGAATACGAATAGGCAAGCATTTCTTACCATGGCACCTTTTGAAGGAACTACCATGGCAGATGAGGGTGATGCATGAATGATACATCAAGGCAGCTAGAAAGGGTCTCGAATTCATTAGTGTCAAGGTCCCAAAAAACACTTTCATGAGTGGACCCAATGGTATATTCCTAATCGATTTTCATGACCTACACATCTGTTTAGTCTGGTATGTTTTACTTAAATGTACGAAACAAAGCATTCATTTCATTAAAGTTTTGTTCCACAAGTTACAATTCCACAAAGCGGATAGAAAGAGGACACTAGTTGGATGTGTCGACCCAACTAGGTTTTGCAAAACACAACACACTATAGAGATGTGTGGTGATTCCTAGGAACTAAAGGATAAGACACCAAAGGAACATGAAGAATATATCAATAAATTGCACAAGCGCAAGAAGCTCAAGGTAGCAACATACTTACTTGGGACTAGCAATGTTAGCACACGCCAACAAAAATGTCTTAATGGTCCCTTACGCTATTACATAAGCAACCACTCATAAATCTGATTATTATTTTTGCACTAATACATCATTTTTAGCAAATGCCATCTCTAGCTCCCCCTTTCTTGTTTGCAGCGACCACTACATCTTATTTCTAGTATATCCAAAGGACCATTTGGTCGTAGCATCGCACCTGACACACTACGACAAGAAAACGTACATGGAGTTCCTCACTATTCTAAATTTGTAAGTAATAAAATAACCCATCTGTACATAATTTCTATTCTGAAATTTGTAAGTAACTAAAACAAATGTTGTTCGGAACAGCGCACATACGTTTTACCGCAAAAAACACGGGTCAGTAAAAGATCCGACAAAGAAAAAGCTACAAGTCAAGATAGGCTAGGCAGTACTGACATATGCCATGAACACAAATTCTCTTAGAATCTTTACTTGTTTATATTGATTGGTCTTATTTATTATGTTCACGGTGTTTCAAACAACCATCAAAAACTTTCCTATGTGGATATTATGTGTGCGAGATGCTTAGGGTCAATGGGAGCTACACTAAAACCCATGATCGCATAAGTTTGGATATTGCTCTCCATACAGAGCATTCCGTCGTAATTTATTTTCTAGCATTCAGTGTCTTCTTTGTCCATAGATCCCTGAAATCCCTTATGTAGTAAATTGGTTCAACGACACAACAATAAGGAACATGTGCGCTGACCTTTCTTGCTTCATCTGTCGTGATTGCTGCAACACACTTGGTTATTCTACGATAATGAGAGTCAACTTGCATTAGAAGAAAATTTCCAGCCCTTAAGAGAGTGAGAGAAAGAACATATGCGAAAATGTAATGTTTTGCTTGTGATGAAACTATCGTTTGTTTTTAATATATGTATAGATATGTACATAAATGTCAATGTTTTCTGTGTTATGTATTCAAAGACTATTTATTTGTCAATCCTAGATTGTGGTTACGATGTACTAAGAATGACAACTTGATTTGCTCCTATGCATACCATTCCAAATTTCGAGTATAAATAGTGGGAAATATCGTATTACTGAGGGAACACGATCTTCTCAAATGGCCAGAGAGTCATAGGCTGCATGGAAAGATCTATTATCATAGGCAGGCCTCTTTACACAGCCGCATGTGATAATCAATCTTTGCATGTGACCACTTAAGAGGCTAGCCTGTGAAGATATATCTTCGCATGCGGTTGGGCCGGCCAAATGCGAAAATGGTGATTTTCACATACCTTTTCGTGTAGGCGGGCTGCCCAGCTACATGCAAAGATCTGTTTCGGCCACCTGCAAAAACCATTTCTATAGTAGTGTCACTTACGTTTCCTCGACACTGCCTGGTCATGGTGCCCAAAGCTCGACATCGCCTGTTGCAAATCCATCCTATATTCTTAGGAGACATTAGTAGGAGGGATGGGAAAAATTATGCTCCTCTCGATTAGGGAGTGAGGAGTGAGAAGGATAGATCTTGGGGTTGGGGTAGTCGTCGCTCCAATTGATGTGCACCTCGATATGGAGTTTGCTCAAGCGTGCAAGATAGAGATAGATTATGCACGTGCCATATTGATCTCATGGAGGACATGCTTGGTGGAGACGGATCTTGGTAGATGGGCGGGGGCGTGGGGGCAGATGCAGTGTTGGAGATTGACCTCGCCTCTACCAAGCTTGTGGATGATGAATCAGATTCAACCTTTGATAAGGCAGCGGTGCGCCAGCGTCTGACAAATGGAGAGAGAAATAATGGAGAGGGAGGGAGATGAAGTCAAAGATGAGGTGGTCCTTGACATGTGGGCCCAACCATTTTGTTAATATTTTTTCTAACTAGATTGTCACGTGCGCATCACGTAAGATAACCACTCTTAAGTCTTGACTGATTGAGGGTAATTTGTTTAGTTTAAAGAGTCAATGGATGTAAAATGTCGTCTTGAATGATCGAGGGTAATTTGTTTAGTTTAAAGAGTCAAGGGGTGTAAAATGTCTGGTAAATAGTTGATTGGGTAATTCATACTTTTATGATAAATGAGCCACTATATTAATCAGACTGCCTTATACAAAGATTAAAGAATTGCATGCTGGAGACTAGATAGAGCCAATAAATATAATGCCTTATGTATGCACATATATAGCAATTGTGTGGGTTTTGATTTAATCAGCTACTGATCACTCAACAGTTGCTGATTATCAATTTTTCGCACTACTGCGCAAAGCATTTTTGCATGTGGTCAAAACATATTTTTTCATATGGTTGGGCCACCCGTCTTCCAGGAAAGGTATGCAAAAATAACGATTTTTCCAATCCAAAACCCTAGCCCCGTTGCCCCTCGCTCCTTCATTGACAGTGGCTGATCCCACGCGCGCCTACCGTCGGAGGCCAAGCCTGACGCCGTCGAGGTCACCACAGCTACCGCCGCCGCTCCTGTCATCGCCCGCACTAGATCCGCCCTACCACCACCAGATCTGCATGTGTAGGGAGCGAAGTGGTGGCCAGATCCACATGAAAGGGAGAGGGGACATCGGATCCGGCTCTCCCGTTGTTGCCGCCGCCTGATCCGCTTGCGTGGGGACGAAGCGGTGGCCGGATCCGCGCAAGAGGGAGAGGGGGCACTGGATCCGCCGCCGCGATGCTCCTGCCTGACGGTGAAGGTGGAAGAGCCAAGGAGCCTCTCGTCTACCGCTGCCGCACCTCCTGCCCGCTGTCCTCCTGCCTGCCGCTACGCCACCTGCCCGCCACCCTCCTGCACACCGTGCTCTCACCCGATGGTGGAGGAGGAGAAGCTGAGGAGCCTCCTGTCGCCGTGTTCCCGTTCGCCACTCCTACCGTCATAGTTGCCGCCACCGTTCCTACCGTCATCGCTCCCGCTGTCGTTGCCATCAGCCCGAGCTTGTCGCTCGGTGGTGAAGGAGGAAGTGGAAGAGCATTAGAGAAAAATGAGCGAGGGAGATAAGGATAAGAAGATAAGGTGGGAAGGTGTGAAAAATGAGAGGTAAGAGAGAGAAGGTGAGGAGATAAGGATGGGGACTTAAAAATTTTAAGATGACAAAAGGGAGGAGGAATGTCCAGACCTTCTAGTGTTCCTTATGTGAAAATGCATTTTTACATGTGGCTACTTAAGAAGCTCACCTGCGAAAATAGTCTTGTTTTGTATATGGGTATGTTAAAAGGTTCGTCTAAAAATAATTTTTTTTATGCAGGTCATATGCAAAAATGAATGTTGATTTTTGTAAATATGACCTATTACCATCCGCCTATAGAGATTCTGGTATAGAAGAATAGTTTCTACCGTCAAATCGATCAATTACATACATCGAAGCCATATACGTATAAACACTACCATATTTCGTACGCACACGAGTATGCGATCCTTTAATATATACAAAAATCCTGGCACAGGTTAGAGATAAATACGTGGTGTAGTTATTAAAATTTGTACTGAACTGCATCAATACATATGCATGCTAAACGTGTCCATCAGAATTTAATCTCTTATAAGTGAAAACATATATATAGTCCTGCCGCTGCAAAGCTATCAGTATTAAAACGTCACTTCCTAATTAAAAGTACATATTATTTGTATGACAATAACAAGAGAACTAATCAGTATCTCATTGGACTCTTGCAGCAAATAAGAATCCCATTTCATAGGCCACAACAGTGGTCGTTCGGCGATTGATCCAACTACTTTGCAATGATGGTTTTGTCACATCGGTGTGTAGCTGTCGATTGGCCCGTGGCCGAATTGAAAACCTCGGGTATTTTGGCTACTCGTTCTGCATGATTGCATACCGACAACCAAACAATAATACTCCAATCTTGAGATGAGGGGCATGTATAGGTGCACATCGAGGTCCCGGGCATCAATCTCTCCAGATAGGCTCAAGTGCTACATGCTGCAAGAAAGGTTTATTTCCTGATTTTTTTCTTGATTAATTGGAAGTAGGCAAGTCTTTGTGTTTCAATCTTTTTGAAGTCGAAGTGAAGTCCTTATGCATTGAAATATTAATTATTCGTTGGAGTTGCAAATAAACTCGTGAATTGGGGCTCTTTTAAATATGGGATTCTAAAAACACAGAAACATAAAAAATATATAATTAAAGTGTTCTAGCACCTTACAAAATGGATGGAGTGACTATTTGGATGGAGCACATGACAAATGTAAGAATTAGAAGGGAGATAGACACAGAGAGATTTTTTCTAAGAGGTTGAAACTCATGTTAGAATTCCTCTAGAATTACTACATTTTGAGGCAATCTAAAGAAATTTTATAGGATTTTTTATAGCTATTTCTTTGATACAAATGATCAAACATGAAAAATCAAATTTTTCATAGGACTAAATTCCTCCAAGAATCATTTGTTTCAATGAGCCCTTAATTTGCAAACTAACAAGTTTTACTTATTGATTATTGATCACGTGTGTCGGTTCATCCTAACATGCACTACCTAAAAACCATTTTGGGTAACACGCTCTTTATTTCTACAGGTGAAAAATAATCCAGTCCTCGGTCTTTACTGTGTTAACATCCAAATTTAACATATAAAAAAAATATATGGTCGAATTTGAAAAGATCCGGACTTGCTGTATAAGGCTGGTCTAGCGATACGTGGCCGGTCAAACTAGCGTGTTTGATTTGTTGTTGAACATGAAGAGAGTCGTATAGAAGACAAGACCAACCCTTTTATAAACATAATTTACAACCATAATAATAGCTAATTGAATCATTCTTTCAATATCACATATACTTTTTACCTATTTTTTAGCTTAATTTTATCTATCTTTGTCGGTTTTCACTATAAGCCATTCATCTTCATCGTGAGAGTGTGAGTCCTTTTTGTAGGTTTGTTCTGTAAACCTTTCGTCTCGCCCACTTAACGAATATTTATCTCTATTTGTCTAAATCGGCTCCGCTAGCTAGTTTTGATCTTCTAAATCCATCTTGACCTAGGGTTTCTCAAGATTGAGATGGTTGGTGACTCCGTATCAACGTAAAGCTCTAGGCGAACCGCCAATCGTGTTGATGGTATGATCGAAAAAGATGTCAATAGACCTGTTTGTAAAAAATGATTTTTCACATAAGATTTACTTAAGTCAAGCGAATTAAAATTACAAAAACATCTTCTACAAAATAAGGAACGATTAATATAAATCGACCATACGCATGGTTTCCATCAACTTATCACTGGTGTCCAATTGAACACATCTGCAGATCAGATCAAGGGACCAAACCGAGCTGGCTGTGTACGAAATGCTAGCTCGCCGTGTTCGACCATCTATGTATCCATCCATCGGTTGGTCGCTGCGAATAGTGTGTGTGTATAGTACGACCGATATATCGATCGATCTGCAGATCAAAATTTGATCCAATGATCTTAATTACGACCGCTCCATATCGCTGTCTCTGGTCCCGATCGCTGCACAGCGTTTCAAACCTCGTGGAGCCGTGCTGGCAGGGCAGGTATATGCATCCCCGTGTACATCAATCTTCAATCGATCCATTCTTTCTTTTCTCGATTACTTGACAGAGAAACGATTTTTTATTGATCTGTTAAAAATTCCGGTTTTAATTGTATCCGAGACTAAAAAACATTTTTAGTTCCGGTTAAAAAAAAGAATGGCTTTTTAGGACCTTTAGTCCCGGTTGATGTAAACAACCGAGACTAAAGATCCTGTTTAGTCCTGGTTAGATTCTTGACAGAATCTGTCAGGCCGGTAGCTATCTTTAATCTTGTTGGTGTTACTAATCAGGACGATTAATCAGGACTAAAGATTCTATCTTTAGTCTCGGTTGGTGTTATAAACCGGGACTAAAGATCAAAATGATCTTTAGTTCCGATTGATGTTACCAATCAGGACTAAAATAAAGATTTATTTTTTAACCTTTTCAATTAAAAATATGGTTTGTTGTAAATAAATGGACATAATTTTGCTGCATAGTGGGTGGTGTTGTGTGAGGGTGAGTGATTGAAGATAGAATGAAGTTTTTTTAAAAGATATACAAATTATCATATTGTTATTAACAAGTGATTCTCAATATATTGTTTTGATGATAATATATTATTTTGGTAATAATATACAAATAAGAGGGATCTACAATATTATAAGAACATCACTTCTTTGGAGACCTTCCGTTATATTATCACTAGAACCTTCCGTACTATAGCCTTTGCATATTTCAGTTTTAGAGTCCGTCATGTTGAGTTTGTATCCTGGTCGAGGTCTTATTACTGGTTAGGTTGAGTTAGAGTCCAGTTCATGTGTTTCCCCTTTGTTTCCATCAAACCCTAGCCGTCGCGTGTAGTTGTGCACATGCAACAAGTTTTTGCGCGCATTGTTCTCATTTTGTCCTCTAATTTGGAGTCGGTTTTTAAAACGACCATAACTTTCACATACGGACTCCGATTGAGACGTTTCATATATAAAAATCGATCGGAAAAAAATTTCGGATGCGTTCGTTCGTCGCTTTGTTGCATTTGGCGATTTTATTTTCCCTAAAAACGGCTCAGAAGGTTACCTTTTTGAGCCAGAAAGTTTTTCGATTCTGAGCGTGTCTTCTAAATTTTCCATCAGCCATGTTTTTTTGCTTGTTTAGGGTCAATTTTTCTGTGGTTACCTCTCACATGCTCATAAGTCAAGAAAAAATATAAAAAAAGAAAAAGAAAAAGTGAAAATTTTCTTATCTTGGTCAATAGCAGATGAAAAAAAATAGAGAGAGGCAACAGATGAACAATGTTTAGGATTATCTCTATTTGATTAAATTTTAATGCATTGCTTATTATTGTTTTAAATCTATATTTATTTAATGAATTATTTAATTTTTTGTTATTAACCCTAGCAGGACCAAAATTCAAATTTTAGAAATAGCATGAAATTATATTTAGTCCCGATTGATGCCTACAACTGAGACTAAAGATAAATTAAAAATAGCGGAAAATTATATTTAGTCCCGATTGATGCCATCAACTGGGACTAAAGATGAATTAAAAATAGCGAAAATTATCTTTAGTCCGAGTTGATGGCACCAACCGGGACTAAAGATGAATTGGAAATAGCAGGAAATTATCTTTAGTCCCGGTTGGTGTCACCAACCGGGACTAAAGATCTAGTAATATATATCCCTGACACGCATCGTCTTCTCCACCAGTCCAACCCTTGCTATTTTTTCAGCTCTCTCTCCCTCTCCCTCTCTCTCCCTCCCCCTCAGATATCCCTCCCCCTTCTCTCCCTCTCCCCTCACATCTCGCGATGGCAGGGGGCTCACCGACGGCAGCGAGCGAGAGCCGGGGAGCGGGCGGTTGGCGGGAGCCGGGGAGCGGGAGCGCGAGAAGTGGGCGGCCGGCGGTGGCCGCGGTCGAGCGTGGGGCGGCGGTCGGCGGAGGACATGCGCGAGAGTCGACGGCCGGCGGCGGAGCACATGCACGACGACGATGAAGAGGAGATGTGGCATCCCGCACATGTTTTTTTATTTTTAGATGTTTTTTGAATCCGTGGATGATTGGATGATTTTGTTGTTGGATTTGATGTGTGATGTTAATTTTGATATTATTGTATTTGATTTTGTGGCATTGAAAGAATAATGTTTGATGATGTTGTATTTGTGCTGTCACGAAAATATTTGCATTCGATCTGTCATATTTCGTGGTGAAAAAACAATAAAAAAAGAAAATAAGAAAAAAGGAGCAAAATTAAAGAAAAACTTTAGTCCCGGTTTAGGACACCAACCGGGTCTAAAGATGACGGAGCCAGCCACGTAGCGTCGCCATCTTTAGTCCCGGTTGGTGTTATCAACCGGAACTAAAAATGCATCTTTAGTCCCGATTATTTAACCGAGACTAAAAATGCTGATCTTTAGTCCCGTTTTCGTAGTCCCGGTTCGAGAGTTTCTCCAGCAGTGAGACACACACATAATACCATATCCACACATCCATAAATATGCTCCTAACATATATTTAGCATGAAACCAGCAGAGTATTTGTAATCTCACTAAATTTTTATTGAAAGTCTACTTGTACGTATTGGGATATATTGGTGATCACCAGGATTTAAACCTTGCCTCTAAGTCTTGCAATCGTGACTATGGGTGAAAATGATCACGGAAATTTCCGATCGACCAACGCTTCGTTTTCGACTTTTACCAGCCGAGCAATATAAAAATGGTACCAACGAAAATAAAAATGATAAAAAATATGGAAATGAAAATGATTTTGTTGCATGCCGACAATTTCCAACTTTTACAGTATTTTTAGTGATTACCTTTTTTATATTATGGCAATTATCTTTTTCTAAATCATTAATATTTATAGTACCTATAGTTTAGAGGTCCATTAACTTCTCAACCAAATCCCAAACTTTAGTACAAGGTAAAAAGAAGACAATTCATAACTTACATAACGTAACCTTGAAAAGTCATATTATATAAATATAGTTATATAAAGTTAAATATGTAATTTTATAGTTCAATGTTCTTCTGATTGACACCGACATGTTTTTGTCCGTATAATTCATTTATGGTTTTTCGAGATTTCCGATATTGCTTCTTTTGGCTTTGCAGTTTTTTATTTCATTTTTGAAAAAAATATGGTTACGAAAATGATTGCGACATTTTTCGACCGTTTTCATTTCTACTCATGAACTCCACCACCACACCATCTATGCTTTTTCTGAGTCGGTCTATTAATTCTACACTCAAATCAAAGTAGACCTAAACTCAAAAAGGAGCTTTATGCAAGAAGTACCTGGACAGAAGTAGAAAACTCAGATTCATGAGATTACTCCGTTTCAAATTAACTGCGCATTTTGTTTCATATTATAAGTCGCTATGATATTTTTCTAATCAAATTTATTTAGGTTTGATTAAGTTTTTAAAAAACATTAGCAACATCTACCACACAAAATAAGTTTTATTAAATGTAACATTATATATATTTTGATAAAAAATATGTTTATTTTCTGTTGAAAATATTGTTATATTTGTCTATAAATTTAGTTAAAAAGATTTAACAACTTATAATATGAAATAGAAGAACTAGTACTTTCTCATGGTTCTATAATTTTAGAGACATGTTTTTCCGTTTACCTATAAAAGACGCATAAGAACATTCGCTATATGTACGCATGACATACACATACACCGACGAGTGTGTCTATGCAACGCAGCGTGGAGACCATTAGCGAAAACTCTGGTCTTAAATAAAATCCTATTAAAACCGCATCCGTCAAACTAAACAGTACATTGTTTACTATGCTAAACTAATGATCATGTAAAATATGTCAGCTATATACCGACTTCTCACCCGAGAAGATGACACAGAGAAAAGGAATGACAGAGACAAGGTAGAAATGCTCGCGTGGGACACATGCATGAATGCATTGCATGTGCAGATAGCAGAGATGCAAAAAATCTTGTGGCAGCTAAGATTACAGGGGCCAAAGGCAACCAGCGTGGACGTCCAAGAGCCAGAGGGCCAATGATCCACACAAATTTACACAATGACACAAACCCGGCAATTTTGTCGCTCATATATGTTCACATCACTTTATATACCTAGTTATAATAACTAGTGGTCCATATATGATATGATTTTAATTTATTGCATTAATTATTAATCAATATCGTTGACCGCTTCTACCACAAAATGAGTTTATCAAGTGATATATGTACTCGATCGACCGTCAGCGACTTTGTGCCCAACGAAAGAGACCATCACATATGCAATAAACCGTTTTCATTTATGTGTATATATATATATAACATATATATATATATATAATATATACACACACGCGCACACACTTTTACCACTAGAAATACAAGCTTTCTGACTTATGGGTATCAACTATTCACCTATAGCATATATTCATCTAGCTAGAAGTGCAAATGTTTTCACATGCTAGCTCATATTGAGTAGAATTATAAACAAATGAAATGCGTTGGTCCATGCATGGTACCCGCGGGTTCACCACCTGTGTCCATGGCAAGACATCAACTATAATATTTTTATATTTATTTTCCACACAACATGGAATGAAAAGAAACTTGGGACTATATCTTACAAATTGGTGACCTTACGATTAGCTCCACGATTCGTGTGATGGCATATCTTTCGTATCCAACATTTGCCATGAACTCTGGTGACTTCGATCAACCACTTATGTTTCGGGGTTAGGGTTCGGTGAAGGGGGGATTTGGGAGAAGGGTGGGGCAATTCATTAACAAGAGTATATTATCTATGGAAATCGCAGGATTGAGAAAACAAATAATGACACTAAGGCCATGCCAAGTGAATTGTCAGTTTCAGTGTGGCAAAACGTCAGCGTCTCATTTCTAATTTCAGAAAGGCAAAATCTCAAGACCAAAGGACGCAGTGTTGAAGTGTTGGATCTCAGCACCATCCTCAATGACGTTGAGGATCGAACGTGGTTTATTTTTTTTACGCTTCTAACACAATCTATTCCTATAGCAAGTTTTTATTTAAAAATCCATATTGTTAAACATTTGGCATCATATAAACGTATTTTCCATGCATACACGAGGGGGAAAAGGAGCACAGACATACGTACAATGATTGGTGGCCACTTGCAAAATAATTATTTGCAGTGACTCAGCGAGAGAGTCTGAAACTCTGAATCTGCTGGCGCATCAGTTGATTAGGACGTGTAATAAGTGTGCTGGGAATGTGTATAAGCGCGATGGGCTATTGTTCTTCTGGTCGGCGATCGAAAGAGAGAGTGCGCTTATTATTGTAGGAATTAATATGGTCGATATCAATCGCTGAATTGACCGTCAGCTATCAGAAGCAAAGAAAAAAGAAGAATGAACACTTCTCAATCGATCCATGCATGCATCGTCTTATCTTCTTAATTTGGCAGCCAAGCAGGTAGTACAACACGACACCGTCGATCGATCGATCGACTTTTTTTTTTTGCCTTTCACTGCTTACTTATCGCTGATAATATGTACTCTCCACTATAGATATAAGAATAACATCTTATATATATCATCACTCGGCCGCTTTGATATATTGTTGTTACTTCTCGTGCGTACAGGAACGAAAATGAACTTATTATCGTTGTGGCTTGTTTTATTTGATCTAATAGGGTTAGATAAAATATATTGTTGCTCAATTGTCATGGCTCTTTGAATTGTTGCACAATTTTTGAAATAAAGTGTTAAAAGTACTACTTATCTGTTGTTCAATAGAAAATCAAATATAGCTATAGTACATATGTAGAGTAATTATACTAGTATATAATTATAAATGTATAGAGTTTATAAGCGCATATCTGATGGTAAACATGAATCTCAAAGAAAATCAACTGCTAAATAAAGTGCAAAGATACATCCATCAATTTTCTGTCAAAAGACAGATAGCATTTGCATTGATTAATACAAAACATTCCTAATTATCATAATTAATTCACCTTCACCGATGTCAAACAGAGTATAATTAAATTGATATATAAACGTGTCAATTCATTGCATTCGATCGTATCAAAACAGTTCAAGCATACCTGGTCGAACACGATTCTTTGACTTCAAACTCCGTGGCCTAATCAACTATACCACTCCTCCGGGTCTTATTTATACGGAGACGCAGTTTACTTTTTGATGTATGTATGATCAATCATCTTATTCAAAGTATAATTATTTTATTTGACTTTTATATTTTTCATGTCTAGACAAATTTTTATTCCAAATGTTAATTGTAGGGTTTAAAATACTTTATTGAGCATATTATTGTCTTGTCGTGGATTATCCATTTGAGTTTCAGGATAGATTAAAAATTATGAGAAATGAACTAAGCACAAAAAACCTTAAAACAAAGTGATTTAATCCTAGGCGCCACTGCCACTTCCGTCTAGCTGCTGGGCCGATGCTGGCATGTCCTTTGTCTACCCCAACACCCTCAGCTCCATTCTTCCCCTTCCTACCTTATCTTGTCCGGTGCCCCCGTCACCTAACCATTATTTTCTTGATAGAGAAAGTCTAAATACATTTCTTAATTAATTTTGGATGGTAGTCCGTCTAACACTTTAAACTTAAAAAACTGAACATCTAATCCCCTAAATCCTCTAAACTTTTTAATATCATCCATATTACCTTTTTCATATTACCTTTTAAGGTGGTTTTGGATAATGATTTTGCATATTTTAAAAGTTTAAATGAACAACTTTGAATAACTAATATAACATATTTGCATATCATCAGTTGTAATATCATCAGTTGTAAGTCATCAATTTATTTATCCATAAACACGATGCATACTATTATTATGTTGATATTTGTTTGTAAGTGAAAACTAATAACAAGTAAAAAAATTGAATAAAGATTTTAATATATATATATATATATATATATATATATATATTCGAAGACTTTCATCTAAAGTTTGGGGTATCCAAACGAACCTAATCGTTATTTTTTTATACCCTTGCCACTTTGTCACCCACCAACCTTCTCCATTCTCACAAATTGTCACCATCCACTGCTAGGTCTCTACTGCTCTAGTCTCTCTCTAAGCCAGGAACTCCCTTCTCTTACCCTTCACACAACCCCTCCTACCTTAATTTTATCCTTTATCTTTAACTGGTAGGAGCCTTCGCCTCCATCGCGAGTTCATCTAAGTCATCGGAGATAGTGTAGCAGATCAATTTATATTCGAACATAGTTTAGCAAATCCTACCGACGGTACCTGTACTAAAAATTTCTTACAAACTTTTTGCTGACAAAAATTTTAACCGTTTGATCGAGTCAACTGAAAGTTACATGAAGTCAAAATTCAACCATAAAGTCACACATCAGTGTTTGTAAGAAGTTTGTAAAAATAATTTAGTACGCATATCGTTTCCCAATATAAAAGTGCCTATCCAAAAAAATGGAAGTAATTTTGCTATGTCTACAGGGTCTTAGGTGTAAATTTACCCCTCTCTAAATTGCTGGGATTTCTCTCTCCCCCCATTGCCTGTTGCCACAAGGATATCGTCGCTTCCGCTTCTCTCGCTCTCGCACCCGCTCTAGCTCTACCCACCTCCACGGCCGCTCACCTCTATCCTCCTCGCATTCCCTGCCAACCTCGCGGCCCCGCCCTCCAAGGATCACCGGCCGCCGGCGTCAAGGCCGTCGAAGCCCCCGCCGCCTCCAAAGTTCCATCCTTTCCTGCGGCGAACGCTAGGATTCCAAGAACTCTTCGCGCTATCTACATTTGTAAGTTTATTACGAGGCGCAGAATCAAAGAAGCAAATTCGCTGCCTTCTGAGGCCCGGGGAGAGCTCAAAGATTGCATCTCTTTTACTTGATTTCGCATGCAGGAGCAAGAGAAGGGAGAAGGGCGCGGTGCGGGAGGAATGGGGAGGACATGGCATGCCCTCGCCGCGCTCGGCGTGGCCTGCGCGGCCGCGGCCGCCGTCGCCGCCGGTGACAGGGGGTTCACGTTCGCCGACGCGGTGGCGGCGCCGGAGGAAGTGAGCTACATGAGGAAGGTGGTCAACTTTCTGTGGAGCGGCAAGACCTCTTATCACCACGTGTGGCCGGTAATAGAAAGCACACTCTTCTGTTAATCTGGAGCTATATTTTGTCCTTTTTCCCGTGTTGGAACATAGTAGTTTTTTTTTATATATTTTTAGTAAATATTTTGTTTTTAGTTTTGTCATTTTTGGTGCAATCATCTAAAAAGAGTTGAGAGTTCTGGTGGTGCTGTAGTATTTGTTTGATTCACGGTTTGGAACTATGAAAAGTTTTACCTTTTCTCCGTTATTATCAGTTTATGCCATTTTTTATAAAATTGACAAATATGAAAATGCATTTAGTTTGTTACCAAATATTGGTATATTCTAAAAAATTTTGGCAACAACACATTTAATCTATCCTACTAAAATTTGGCAATGCCTATTTTGTCAAAAACATGTCTAACTGAATGGAGCATTGTTACCTTGAGTTTTTTCGGGGGAATAAATTTGTTGGCTTACTAAAAACTGCAGTTTTGATTTGTGGAAGAACAGTGCGCTTTTTCTTTCGTGTTGATGCTGTTGATTGTAGTTCATATACTGCTCTCCATTTTTTATAAGATGTCGATTTCTATAGCATATTTATAAGCTGTCGATCTTTTGTAGGATATTTCGACATCTTTTTTTATATAAATACCTCTAGTTTTGTGTCAATATTCTGTTAATTTGTTGATTTAATTGAATCACTTTGTTTTTGCAGCCGATGGAATTTGGTTGGCAAATTGTTTTGGGAACATTAATTGGATTCTTTGGAGCAGCGTTCGGGAGTGTAGGAGGAGTAGGTGGCGGCGGGATTTTCGTGCCGATGCTGACCTTGATCATTGGTTTTGACGCAAAATCATCGACGGCGATATCAAAATGTGAGGGTTTAGTTCGTTTTGCCAGCATTTCATCTATTGTTGCATGGATTATCTGAAAGGAGGAGCCCATGTTTGTCCTTTGCAGTCAATGTCAGCACTCAGCAGTGCAGTCAATATCATCTAGTAAAATGCCAGCATTTGTGCATTAGGTTGTGCCTTTTGTAGTGTCATACCTGTCCCTTGTTGGTACCATTGAATTGTGCCTTTCAAAATAAAATATAAGAACTGTTTATTAAAAAAAAGGATAAGTGAAGCTTTTGAAAAAACGGGGACCTTGTTTGTGTTCATGTTTACAAACATGTACTCCGCTACAGTTGCGGACCTATAATAATTAGTGTGTCTACACCCTACAGAATAGATCTACTTGGTCTGTCTGATCCTTGCATTTCTGAATCATGTTTCTTATTTTCTATTTCATTTTTTAACTAACTTTGATTTCGTCTTATAAGTTATAACTATTTCATACTAATTCAACACATTAATGTACATTATTTTTGCAATCACGCCACTGATCTCTCATGCATTCTGAATTTTAGAATTTCCTTTGACCCACTTCCACTTACATTTGGTTTTGGGAATTGTTAATGTTGAATATATCCATACATATCTAACAGCTATCAATACCATACGTATGAAATCCTGCAAAAAAGAAAGAGAGAAAGAACTGCACATAACTTGAAATATTCACCAAGATGCTGGTGATATATTTTTCTAGAAGAATGGTCTACATCTGAAAATGGATATTTAAATATAGAAGCAATAACAGTCATATATCAGTTCGACAGATTGGTGTGCAATTTCCTGCATTGGATCTAAAATTGTATGTAAATTAGTGCAGTTCTGTACTTGATATTATTCACACATAATTCGTTTTACAATTTGAAATGCAATATACATCTCTAATGCAAACTTTATAGGAGCATAACAATTTTGAAACACTTACATCTAACATTTAAAAAAATCATGACAAACTTAGAGTAGAAAAACAGTGACAGATACATGTGTGTAACGTTTATTAGGTTCATGATCTGATTAAGTCACTTTACATTTTGGAACAGGTATGATAATGGGGGCAGCTGTGTCAACTGTGTACTACAACCTCAAGCTGAAGCACCCAACTTTGGATATGCCAGTTATTGACTATGATCTAGCCCTGCTTATCCAGCCGATGCTCATGCTAGGGATCAGCATCGGTGTTATTTTCAATGTCATATTCCCTGATTGGCTGGTCACAGTTCTCTTGATCATCCTTTTCCTAGGTGCTCCCGTCTGTCCTGAAACTGCAATCAACGGCTTAACCTATTGCCTTCTGTTGACTTCAGTTTACATTTCCAATTAAATTGTAGGCACTTCAACTAAAGCTTTTCTGAAGGGTATTGAGACGTGGAAGAAAGAGACAATAATCAAAAGGGTAATATTTCGGTTTCCTTTAAGGGTGTAAGTGGCTAACCCGTAAACGCACTTATAGGTCAAAATAAGTCGCGAACCAGCTTATTTTAACCTATAAGTGGGTTCGCGGGTTAGCCACTTACACCCCTAGTTTCCTTGCAGTCTGCGTCTACTAGTTTTTCCAACATTCCAGTTTTCAAGCTTCACACCCCAAGCATGATCCATTAATATTCCTTTCCTTCATTAATATATTACAAATATGCCAATATTAATCTTCTTTTGGTCTCACTTATTTTAGGAGGCAGCAAAGCGGTTGGAGCAAATAAGTGAGTATTAAAAAATTACTCATTTTTCATGAAATGTAGATATTGTTGCTCATATGGTCTTTATTTATCAGCTGAAGAACCGGAATATAGTCCATTGCCCACAGGGCCCAATGCCACAACTGAGTCAAAAGCCCCATCAGATGAAGCAGTAAGATTTAAAATGACGATCTTTATATTCCCTAGCATTGGTAGCAAATATTTGAAGAACTTAAGATTATAACTTGCCTGATACTGCAGGCATCCATATGGAAAAATGTTTACTGGAAGGAGTTTGGACTTCTTGCCTTTGTTTGGATAGCATTCCTTGCTCTTCAGGTCACTAAGGTGTGCACCTCAACTTAACATAAATGTCAGAAGCATATATTTGTATTTTTTTATTTTGCAACTATAATGCGAAGAAAGATATCGCATTCCAAGAAACAGAAGGTAACATTGACAGTAACATATAGTAACCCAGCTTATATTATTTTTCTTATTTGCAGAATTACATGCCTACTTGCTCCACATGGTACTGGGTTTTGAACTTTCTCCAGGTATTGTACTGTCTTACCTCGAATTTGAATAATAGATCCATAGCTTAGGTAGATTTATGCAAATGTTCTACAGAATAGAAGATATGCATAACACTTTAAGAGGCTTTTTATGCCATCAGGCAGGTTAACTGACTGGACACATCATTAATTGCTATAACTTAAACTACTTTTTGCAGGTTGTAATGCATCATAGTGGTCCATTCTTAATTTTGTCTCAAATTTGTCTTTGTTAGAACTACATATGGCATCCCTGCTAGATTGTACATCTTACTTCTTCAAATTGCCATTATCATATCCAATATAACCTAGCTAGTCAATTGTTAGTTACAATGTCTCTTTTCTTGAGAAATGCAGATCCCGGTGTCAGTTGGGGTGACCATGTATGAAGGATTAGGCTTGATGCAGGGGAGGAGGGTCATATCATCAAAAGGAAATGAACAAACCAATCTAAAATTTTATCAGCTGCTGGTGTACTGCTTTTTTGGAATGATGGCTGGTGTTGTTGGCGGCCTGCTTGGTCTTGGTGGCGGCTTCATCATGGGGCCTCTGTTTTTAGAGCTTGGAATCCCTCCACAGGTAACTTTTGGGTTCTGAATCATGAATGCTTTTGTATATATGCATTTCTGAATCATGAATGCTTTTGTTCATATACTCTATGCACTTGTTTCATTCCTGTTGAATTTTGTTGATGTTTGTTTTTTCCTCCGTAACTGAAACTATCACAGGTCTCAAGTGCCACAGCCACCTTTGCAATGATGTTCTCATCTTCCATGTCTGTTGTTGAATACTATCTCTTGGACCGGTTCCCTGTGCCATATGGTACTCTCTCTCTCTCTCTCTCTCTCTCTCTCTCTCTCTCTCTCGCCCTTCACACATGTAAGCACAAATGATGCCGTGTGTTTGACATTTAATCTTTGAACCCTTTGCAGCTCTTTTCTTCACCACTGTGGCCTTCTTTGCCGCGATTATCGGACAGCACATTGTGAGGAAGCTGATCAATTGGTTAGGGCGGGCATCACTCATCATCTTCATACTTTCCTTCATGATCTTCGTCAGCGCAATCTCACTTGGTACCATTTCCTCCCCCTTACTGCACTGCAGTTGTTCACATTCCATGACTTTAACACAATATCACCGATACAACCATTTGTAATCTGTAGGTGGAGTCGGCATCTCCAACATGATTGGCAAGATTGCGCGACACGAGTACATGGGTTTCGACAATATCTGCAATTATGATGTATAAGACTCAGGCTCACAAGGGAAATATATTGTGCAGTTCAGTGAATAAAACACTGGTGTGGATTTTGCAGGTGTCAAATTGTAGCAACTACAGATTGAAGCATAGGGGCATGCGATCAATTTTTTGCCTGTAATTTATGAAATTATTCTTGCCCGACAGCTCAGAGGAGACAAATTGTATGCATTGTTGAAATTGTAATTGTACTAGTTTTGGGGATATTCAAACATAAGCAGTCGATATGCTCTGAAGAGGATAACAAGAGCAGGTCATTTATTATTCTTTTTTACTGGTTTCCTTGTCATCGTTTTATATTTAAATGTGGTAAGAAAAAGCTAAACAGATTTGGAGCTGTCCTACTTCAGTGTTACTATTTTTTGTCCCAGTGTTCAAATATCAAATGTTTCTGCTGCTTGAAGATTATCCCAAATTTCTGTTGAAGTTCTAAAATGTAAATATTATACATTTCCGTGGAGCCAAAACTATCTCAAGTCGTGTGCATCTGAGTAGGTACTTAGTGTACATCTGAGTCTTTTCGAAAAAAAAGTGTACATCTGAGTGGGTACCAGTTTTGGTACCAATTTTTGTTTTGCTAAAACTTTGATATAGGGCTGTTTTGGTTTGATGTCAAAACTTACCCTACCAAATATTTGGCAGCTGTAAATAGTACATGATATATGTTTGGATTGCTATCAAGTCTTGCCTAATCAATACAATTGACACTATTCTACACTACCAAAACTTACCCAAGATTTGGCTAGGGCAGAAAACCAAACAAGCACTAGGAAACTGTTGTTTATATTGTGAAAATTCATCTCTTGCATTCTTGCTTTGGTCTTTAATATTATGAGACTAAGTAAAAGAATAAATGTTAATTGTGGATGTTTTGCCATCATTATGCATGGACCATGAATTGCATACCATGGACTAGAAGTCATGACCATATCAGCACAGTTACATTCACGATAAGAGGTATGGTGAGAAAGATCATGGCAAGGCATTTACATTCATAAAAAAGTAGTGGTGTGCTTTCATGTCGAAATCATTTTTTTCCAATACTTGAGCACAATTTATCGAAGTGTTAAACTGCTTTATTTTAATTGATGCAGTTCTTTACATGTCATGCATTGTTAGAGTACGATGCTTTCGTATTGTTGTTTTAACTTTATCATTTATTCACCAGAGTAAGATGTTCTCCTATTGTAATTTTAGCTTATTATTTATTCACCTGTTGCTTGTCTCATATTCATGATCAATTTTGTCGTATCCGTATTTGTTGTTTATGTGTTTAAGTAGTGTTACTATCACCCTAATACGCGTAGTAGTGGGGGTGTTATAACTAGTTCATTTGATCGTGAAACTTTTGCGATTTCTAGAATGTTTTCATCAACTCTGTTTGAATGCTCTATGCATTTTTCATGTTCTCATTTCCTGACAGCAGCTTCATTCACCTGCCAAAAAAATATAAAAATAGAGATAAAAGGTGAATCAAATGAAAATGGTGTTGGTTTCATTTCCTCCTCTCTGAGTCAGTGCCCGAATCGGACTCAGGCATGTCTTTCTTTGTGTCCTTCTCCTTCCTCTAGCTTCGACACCATTGGAAAGTGTCAGATGGGTATCTAGCCATGTTAGAGCATGTGTAACGTTTATTTCTGAACAAGGTTTCATGGGTAGGCCCCATAGTGAAGATAGCACTTTGTGAAAAACTCTGCAGTGTATAAAGACTTGACATGCGTGGGACCCACTATTATTATAAAAGCAATGGGTCTAAACTCTCTCTCTTTCCCAAAGGACCAGATAACTAGTACCAGCCTACACCTTAAGACCGGTTAAAAATACATATGCAATGTTTTGCAATGTTTAGGGTAGGTATTATCTCCTACTTTCTTCTTGAGGAGCTTCTCTTAAACCCACATTGCACATACTCTTAAGGCATGTACAACATGAGGATCGTCTGTAAAAGCCTGAAATATGATATAGAGACAACTAAAAAGACAGGTCGTATAATGTACTACTCTACTCAAAAAATTAAAAAAACTTAGTAGTACTAGTACTGCCGAGTGCACGCATCTCCATCTATCCACAGCCAACCACTGTAGTACTACTAGTAGCGGTAGTACCGACGGCGACAGCGAGGCCTGGTGAACGGCGACGGCAAGGCCCGACGACAGCGCGGCCGTCGGCGGTGGAGCACGGGCAGGGCGACTCGGCATAGTGTGGCCTGGAGGCCGAGCGGCGGTGGAGGCTGGGCGGCGGTGGAGCACGACGGCGACAATGGAGGCTGGGTGACAGTGGAGCGTGACGGTGACAGTGGAGGCTGGGCGGCGGTGGAGCGCGACGGTGACGCGTGACGGTGACGGTGGAGGCTGGGCGGCGGTGGAGCGTGACGGTGACGCGTGACGGTGACGGTGGAGCGCGACGGCGGCGGCCGGGTGGCGGTGGAGCACGACGGCAGCGACCAAGTGCTACGGGCAGCGACCGGGTGGCAGTGAAGCGCGGCGGTGGAGCCTGGGTGGGCGACGGTGAAGCACGACGAGCCTGGCCAGGCGGCGATGGAGAGCGACGAGCCCGACCGAGCGGGGGAGGAGCGCGACGGCGTCGAGCTCCTTGACACCAATCGCGTCTGGAATCGACGAGCGCTACAACGGGATGACATCACGTCTGCTTCGTCTCGGGCCACGAGCCGCAACCCGTCGTCTCGCGAGACGACGGGGAGGCCGTCTCCATACGCATGCAGGGTTATTTTTTGCAAAATAGCGTTACACAGACGGTATCATATAGACCCGTTGTACATGCCCTAATGCTCTTAGACCAACACGTGTCGACACTTGAAAAAAAATTCACTACTGGAGAAAGCCACAACTGTCCCGGTTCGTAACCCCCAGTAGTCCCGGTTGTCAAACCGGGACTACGAATCCGGGACTAGAGATGGGCGATCTCTAGTCCCGGTTAAATAACCGGGACTAAATGTGCACCTTTAGTCCCGGTTGAAGCCACCAACCGGGACTAAAGATGGCGGAGCCACGTGGCCGGCTGCGCCATCTTTAGTCCGGTTGGTGGCTTCAACCGGACTAAAGAATTTTTATATTTTTTAAATTTTATTCTTTCTCTAATGTGCTACATACTACATATTACACACATATTATTATTTTACACATATATATTTATAAATATATATTATATAATATATATTTATAAATATATAAGTTACACACATATAAATGAACTTAAGAAAGAAAATATATACATATAATATATTACCAAAACATATACACATATGTACAATATCCACATATATTTCGTATGTTATAAAACATTGTCTATTTTGTGGATCCAAGTGGTTAAGTTACTTAAATTAAAATAGAACTCCCCGTGGGATCAATGATCTCGCTCGTTTATAAATCCCATCAATTCTTCCCGAGCGGCTTGTATGAAAGTCTCGTGGGGAGGTTGTCTCTTACTTGCATAAGCTGTCATTAATTCGATCAAACGAGAAATAAATATATGAAGTTAATAAGAAATCGGTACGTAATGTATGAATAGCGTTATACGTACATCTAGATCGTCGATAGTTGTGACATCGGTCACAAAGCGGTGAATGTAGTCACGTACGTAGTATCCGCATAAGTTGGTGCCCTGCGACTGTTTTGCACACTAAAGAACAAACGACGACAAGTTTAATATACATTTCATATTTTAGAACAAAGTAATAATTCAAAACAACTTTGGAGCATGTTACTCACTCGAAAAGTTCATCCTCACGGAGAGCTTATCTTTCCAATTTCCACGAACATTAGTCCAAAGCCGTTCCCATGCCCTACGTGCAGTTAAAAGTTAGCTAGTAATTATCGAGAACCGCATATATGCAATAGCTAGCAAGTAAGATGGCATTACCTATTTAGCAGTTCAAATATCTTTGTGTATGTGGACTCGGTTTATCCATTGAGTCAAAGACATGGATCCGCGAGTTATCCATGTCAATTACTAATAGAACCCAGTGAAATATGCAAAGTGGTTTAGATGACACATGAAAAATTTATGTATGCACACGGAATTGAAATCGGTACGGAAGGAAGAAAATACTTACGCAGTGTTGTAGGGCAGAAGAATAAATGACCGATAGTGGTTTATCACCAGCGACTTGTAAATGTTGTCCAGTGTTGGATCAGGAAAATGATCAACCAATACGCCGTTGATTTTGCGTGGATCCATGAATCCATGTTTGGTACGTCGTGCATGTTGCGATTGCATCGCCATTCTACAACGGTTAAAAGAATTTTAGTCACTAAATACAAGAAGGTAAGAAACGAAATAAATGTAACGAAACTTACAAAGCCCGCGTGGCTAGAAGTGAGACGTCGATGGCATCAAGCTGGTAGAGGTCGAATATGTCTTCGAATCGGATATAGAAGTCATCACCTCCATCGACGAAATAGTACTGTGAATATTTGCCCGTTACCATCTCTCCACCCTTGCTGGATTCTTGCATGTACCACTTGTGGAAGGTACATCTGTGTTGGTAGCTTTTTCACTTGATCTGGCTTTACAAGAGGCTTTCCAAGTTTGAACTTGTATTTCAGCGGAGCCTTCGCCACGGGAGCATGGCCGTGTAATTGATCCATTGAAATTCCAGCAGATTTCATAAATTGTCTTAAGTCTGATCTGACATTTGGAACACTGAACTGGGGTACATCTTTGTCCGTTCTCTTCGCCTTGACAGCAGCCTTCCGAATAGTCCTGTCGTAGTCGGACTGCGGTTGAGGTTGCGGTTTAGGCTGTGGCGTTAGGTACGTCTTCTTGAAGAATTCCTTGGTCTCCTGGGGGATTTTAGGAGGCTTCTCAGGAGACTTCTTTCTGAAGTGGGCCTTGACTTCAGCTTGGACGGCCTCGTGCAGCTCCTCTGGAGTCATGTCGTACGCCGTTTTCTTTGGGGCTGGTGGGAGCGGGTCAAGTTTAGGCCTCTTGCTTCTTGGTCCACTGCTGGTTGACCTTGACCGCGTGGCTCGAGATGTTGTCCGTTTAGGAGTCGGTGCTCGTTGTGGTGACAGAGGAGTCTGAGAAGGTGGTGGAGTTGGAGACGACCGTTTAGGAGTCGGTGCTCGTGGAGGCGACGCAGGAGGTGGAGGTGGCGGAGGCGGTGAAGGAGGCGGAGGAGACGGCCCACGTGGAGGCGGAGGAGACGGCCCACGTGGAGACGGAGGAGACGACCCACGTCCGGGGAATATTATGAAGATCTTCCTCCAGAGAAATATTCCGTTAGCTGTTTCTCCTAGCGTCAGCTCCCCGTCTCCTCCGGCAATATCCAGCTCGAGATCTTCATAGCCTCGTTCCACCTGTTCAATTTCAACTTTCGAGTACGCAGGTGGAACGGGTCGGGAGTGGTAGGTGCCGTCTCGTTCTACTGGAATGGCCATGCCCGACGCGACCTGTTCGAGAAGATTGTTTATTAGTTAGTAATGAACATTGATTGACAAGTTATTCAACGAAATATACGTACAACATAAAAGTACGAACATACCTTTATTGTTATGTTCTTTAGCGGAATGTGCAGCTCACATGGTGTTCGTTGTGTGATGTCATCAACGGGGCATGGCGGACCCGGTTCAGCTTGTGGGGCTAAATCGCCTTCATTTCCAGTTGAAGCGCAGCTGCTGCGCTGCTGCTGTAGTTGAGCGGCTGTTGCTGGAGCCAGCTGTTGGCTAACCCAATGGCTCCGCTCCTCTGCCAACCTTATGGCCAGCCTTTCGTCCACAATCTGATCAATCTGCGAGAGCCTCATTTCCATCTCAGCGAACCTCGCATCGTTATGTCGCTTTGACCTTATTTGGCTCTTATATGTGTCGAGGTCAGCTTGGAACCCGTATTTCCAGGGGACGACGCCTTTTCCTCGCGTTTGCCCCGGGTGCTCTGGGTTTGGGAGGGCGAGCGTTAGCTCGTCCTTCTCTCTGTCGGGCCTGAACGCGCCCGAGGAAGTGGCCTGCAGCGCTTCCTCTAACCTCCGTCCGGCTTCTTGAATTTCATCACCAAAGATAACTGTGCCATCGACGGGATTAAGTGAGCCGCCGTGAGCATAAAACCAGTGCTTTGCTCGTTCCGGCCAGGTGGTTGTGCCTGGAACGATACCTCGCGCTTCAAGATCGGCTTCCATTTTCTCCCATTTCTCCATTGCTTTCTTATAGCCGCCGACCCAAGCTTGTGATGGTATTTCTTTTTAGCTGCATTGGCCTTGTTCTTTTCTATGATAGCTTATGCTTCTTCCCGCATCTTATGTTCAACAAAAGCATCCCAATGATCTCTCGAGCTTCGGGAACTTGTCAAAGTCCGGGTCCGGCCCTTCAGATATATTTCTTGTGTAACTCTTTCTTGTAGTTCCTGAAGAGCTCTGCCATTTTCTTTAACGTCCATTCCTTGACCCTTGCTTGTTGTGAGTCTGGGATGGTGAACGTTTGCAGCATTGTAGTCCACAGCATTTCTTTCTCTGAGTCTGGGAGATAGCTCTGCTCATCTCCTCCTGTCCTTGATCGCCTCCAGTTGGCAACGCTTACGGGCACGTGATCCCTCACCACCCATCCGCTGTGCGCCACAAACTTCCTTGCGGCGTCCTCTGGGGCAATAGGGCGACCGTCAGATTCTACCTCCGTTATGACATGTCGACCCTCTATGCGCTTGTTGAGACCGCGTTGCCCGCGTGCCCTCTTCTGTCCAGCGGAGGCGGAGGCGGAGGCGAAGCCCTCATTCTCCTCATCGTTCCCCTGCACGTCCCCCTCCTCGTTGAGGTATTGATTTGTATCTTCATTCCCCTCCTCGTTGTAAACCTCTGTTCCTCGTGCGATCTCATCATGGAGAAGCTGTTCCTCGTTACAATCCGCCATTTGATTGTTGTGGGTTGAGATCTTAATCAAAGAGTTCTGAAAAAAAATTATTCGGTTATATCATTGGAGAGGAAATGAAAAATTGAGGAAAGGAGATGTCCGTTCGTCCACGTTCGTTCGTCCGTTCGCGAACGTCCGTCCGTCCACGACCGAACGAACGAACGAACACTCGTTCGTTCGTTCGTTCGTCCGTTCGTTCGTTCACGACCATTTGTTGATTTTAGCGTTCTCGTTCGTTCAAAAATACAAAATTCACAATTCCCATAAACATTCAAATTTCATATGTAAATACATATTCAATATTCAAAATTCTCAAGAACTCTAATAACAGTCCATTTACATATAACAGTCCATTTACATACAAAAATCATATATTCAAAATACCCATACATACAAAATTCATATATTCAAAATACACATATATTCAAAATACACATATACTCAAAATTCATTAACATTCACGAGTGCGGCGGCGACGGCGTGGAGTGGAGCGCGGCGCGCGGCCGTTTAGGGTTTAGGGGTCGGCCGGCTCGGGGGCCGTGGAGGGGGCGCAAGGGGACCGGGTGGCGTGGGGAGGGGCGACGGCGACGGCGACCGCGACGATGGCCGCGATGGCGATGGCGTCGACGGCGGCCAAACCCTAGCGCATAATGTCGGGAAATCTTAGGGGTGCGGCGGCGCTAACTGCGACGGCGACGAAGACGGCGGAGCGGAGGTCCTCCGGCGACGAAGACGGTGGAGACGGCGTGCGCGGCGTCGACCGGGGCTCGGCGACGGCGACGAAGACGATGCAGTTCCGAAGTGCGAAAACGGCTAAGTGTTGGATCCCCAGTAAGGCCCTTGCCATATATAGTCACGGCGTCATTTGTCCCGGTTGAATCCAACAACCGGTACAGAAGATCCTTTACTCCCGGTTGGTGGCTCCAACCGGGACAACAGATACAAACATTAGTCCCGGTTGAAGCCACCAACCGGAAGCAAAGATGTCTGCCCCGGTTAGTGGCTTCAACCGGGAGTAAAGATCATATCTTTTGTCCCGGTTTAATCCACCAACCGGGACAAAAGATTATGGGGCAGCCACGTGGCGCAGTCGGTCGACATCAATAGTCCCGGTTGATGGCTCAAACCGGGACTAAAGATGTTTTCCCGCCCAATGAAATTCACCTCTAGTCCCGGTTTTTAACAAACCGGGACTAATTATTATAATGCCCTATTCTATTGTATTTTATATTCATGTATAATTATATTCATATGTTAATATATTTTATATTCATATATAATTAACATATGTTTATATATAATTAACATGGTGTTTCAATAAAAGATCGGTATTTATATATAATGCTTCATTCTATGGATAGTACGTACCAAGGTTCTTGATGTAATTATAGATCTTGAATAAGGTCAAGTGGAAGACAGGGATAATATTCAATGATTCAATTTAATTTACATCGTCCATACATAAATTTAGCTATGTAATATTTGTCCTCACGTACTTTCTCCGCACAATTATTCCTTCGTTATGATCGTTGCATGAGTAAGGGGTGTCATCAATTGATAGGAGGATACTCGGGTCAACCGCCACCGTGAACGGAGGTTGCCCGTCAAACCGATCGTAATCTTCGTCAGTTCTATCCTCGACTCCCACGATTTTCCTTTTGCCTGGGAGAACCACGTGGCGCTTTGGCTCGTCGGACCCTTTCCCCTTCTTTGATTTGCTAGCCATGTCCTTGACATAGAAAACTTGTTGTACATCATTGGCAAGTACGAAAGGTTCATCTGAGTATCCAACCTTGCTCAGGTCGACCGTTGTCATCCCACTTGCATCAATGGTTACGCCTCCACCACCAAGCCTAACCGACTGGCACCGAAACAGAGGGACCTTCAGAGGTCCATAGTCCAGCTCCCATATGTCATCGATGCTGCCGTAATATGTGCTAGTCGTACCGTCGTATCCCACGGCATCGATGCGGACAGCGCTGTTCTGATTCGTGCTCTTTAAGTCTTGGGCCCGTGCGTAAAATGTGTACCCATTGATTTCATATGCCTGGAATGTGGTGATCGAGCAAGATGAACCCCTCGCCAAGAAGGCTAGTTGTTGCTCAATGCTCGCGTTGCCCATGAGACGATGTCGCAGCCAAGTAGGGAATGCATCGATGTGATGGCGTGTAATCCAGGCATCTGTCTTACCGATGTTTTCCGAGCGAACAATCGCCAAGTGCTCCTCGATGTAATGAGCCACCAATGAAGATTGTTGCAGCACGATCCAATGTGCTTTCTTGTACAAGTCATTGTCTATGTTCATTATTGCCTTCCTTCCAATAGTTCCCTTCCCTCGTAGTCTACCTTCATGGCTTGATTCAGGCACCCCGATGGGACGGAGGTCTTCAATAAAGTCGACGCAAAACTCAATCACCTCCTCTGTTCCATATCCATTGGCGATGCTGGCCTCCGGACGCGAACGGTTACGAACGTACTTCTTTAGAACGCCCATATACCTCTCGAAGGGGAACATGTTGTGTAGGAATACCGGACCGAGGATACAGATCTCTTTGACAAGGTGGCATAGGAGATGTGTCATGATATTGAAGAAGGAAGGCGGAAAGATCATCTCAAAGCTGACAAGACAGTGGACCACATCATTTTGAAAGTCTTCTAGTCTGTCTGGATCGATGATCTTCTATGAAATTACGTTCAGGAAAGCACATAGCTTTGTTATTGTTGCCGGACATTATCGGAAGGATACCTCGAATTATAACGGGAAGCAGTGTGTCATCGCACGTGGCGCTCATGGGACTTTAGATTTGTGAACTTCTTATCCTTCATGCTTATTATTCCCTTTATATTCGAGGAGTATCCAGACGGTACCTTGATGCTCTCCGTGCATTCAAACATTATTTCCTTCTCTGCTCTACTCAGAGTGTAGCTGGCTGGACTTAGGTATTGGGCTCCTTTATCCTTTGGTTGCAGGTGAAGGCCGTCGCATTGTGCCATATGTTTCAGATCGTTACGTGCCTCAAGTGTATCTTTTGATTTTCCGTATACACCTAGGAAGCCAAGCAAGTTTACGCAAAGGTTCTTGATGAGGTGCATCACGTCGATTGCGTGGCGGACGTCCAAGACTTCCCAGTAGGGCAACTTCCAAAAAATTGACTTCTTCTTCCACATCGCCGCGTGACCACCTTCACTTGCTATAGATTGGTTGCCGGGTCCCTTTTCAAATACTACTTTGAGGTCTTTCACCATGACAAACACGGCCTTTCCGTTGCGATGCTTTGGTTTAGAACGATGGTCCGCCTTTTGATCAAAATGTTTCCCTTTTCTCCGGACAGGTGCCTTGCAAAGAAGAAAGCGACGATGGCCCATGTACACTACCTTCTTACAATGTTTCAGTACGTACACTCGGCCTCATCCATACGGTGGTGCAAGCGTTGTACCCCTTGTTTGACTGTCCTGATAGGTTGCCAAGTGCGGGCCAATCATTGAAGGTAACAAACGCAACCCTCGTAGTTTAAACTGCTCTGTTTATCTTCATCCCACACGGGAACACCTTCTTTATTCCACAGCAGTTTTAGATCTTCGATCAACGGTGTCAGGTACACATCGATGTCGTTACCAGGTTGCTTCGGGCCTTGAATAATAACCGGCATCTGAATGTACTTTCACTTCATGCACAGCCAAGGCGGGAGGTTGTAGATACACATCATCACAGGCCAAGTGCTATGCCCGCTGCTCATCTCTCCAAAAGGATTCATGTCGTCCGTGCTTAAGCCGAACCTTAGGTTTCGTGCATCCTCGCCGAAGTCTTCAAATGTTCTGTCGATGTTTCGCCACTGTGACCCATCGACGGGATGTCTCAACATGCCGTCTTGTAGGCGTTCTTCCGCGTGCCAACACATCATTCTTGCATGCTCCTTGTTCCTAAATAGACGCTTCAGCCGTGGTATTATAGGAAAATACCACATCACCTTAGCAGGAATCCTTTTCTTCGAGGGCCGTCCGTCAACTTCACCTGGATCATCTCGTCTGATCTTGTATCAAAGTGCTTTACAAACCAGACATGCTTCTAGGTTCTCGTACTCCTCACCGCGGTAGAGGATACAATCGTTAGGACATGCGTGTATCTTTTGTACCTCCAGTCCTAGAGGGTAGACTAACTTCTTAGCCTCGTACATTTATTCCGGCAATTCGTTTCCTCTGAAAGAATGTTCTTCACGAGTTTTAGTAACTCACCAAATGCCTTGTCACTGACACCATTTTTGCCCTTCCATTGTAAGAATTCCAGTGTGGTACCTAACTTTTTGTGCCCCTATTCACAGCCAGGGTACAAGGACCTTTTGTGGTCCGCCAACATACGCTCCAATTTCTGCACTTCCTTTACGCCTTCACAGTCCCCCTGTACATCGCGCAACATCTGACCAAGGTCATCGGCACCGTCGTTTTCTTCAGGATCCCCGCCTGCCTCGCCCACTGTATTCTCTTCAAACCCACCGTATTGACCACAGTCCGGAATGTTATCGTCGTCTTCTTCATCTTCTTCCATTGCAACCCCACCTCTCCGTGCGATGTCCAGCAATTGTAGTGAGGCATGAATCCCAACTGAAACAAGTGGGCATGAATAATTCTTGATGTAGAATACTCCTTCGGTTTTTGCACTTTTTACATGGACAACGTATGAAACCCTTATGCTTGTTGGCATCGGCCACACTCAAAAATAATGGGCGCCTTGAATAAACTCTCTCGACTGTCGATCCGCGTTGTACATCCATTGCCGATCCATCTACATGGAATGCACAAAAATCGTAAGAAAATTCCACGAAATTCAAATCATTTCAATATAACATCAATACTTATATGTATATAATCGACAATTATTATATACTAATCCAATATACGTAATGTGTTGTTCTAAAAAATAGAATTATTTTTAAAAGGTCTTTTAAAGTGATAAGCATAAAATTAATTAATTATTTTGCATCTATTTTAAAAGGTCCTTTGTCATCTATTTTATAACTTTTTTCTCCAAAATATTCTCTCTCATCATTTTCCATAAATATTTTTTGAGATAAAATTGTACGGACTAAATTCCTATAATCGTGACGTGCTAAGCTTACTTTTCTTCCTCTTTGTTTTCTCCAACTTTTTCTCAACACAATATAATGTGCTTAGCAAAATAATTAGTCCAAACAAATTTTCTCTCTCCTCATGTTTAAAAAAAATCTAGAGATGATTAATGTATAGAAAACAACCGTAAAATACAAAGTGCTAAGCATAGATCATAAGAGGAAGAAGTTGCTAACCTTGTAGATAGCAAAGATTTGTGTATTATCACCAAAACAAAATCACAAAAAATTTTGGCAGCACCTCCCCTCTAGCTAGAGAAAAACTTTAAAGACAAGTGTAGCAGGCTCGGGCTAGAGGAGAAAGAAGGAGTATAAAAAGCAAGCCATCTTTAGTCTCGGTTGGTTTTACCGACCGGCACTAAAGATGAAAATTATTTTAGTGCCGGTTGGTAAACTCAACCGGGACAAAAATAGCATCTTTAGTCCGTTGGTGTTACCAACCGGGACTAAAGATGGTGTCGAGGTTGTCGAACTCGTCGAGCGCCAGCATATTTAGTCCGGTTGGTAGCACCAACCGGGACTAGAGGTAACATCTCTAGTCCCGGTTGGTGTTACCAACCGGGACTAAAGGTGCCCGGCGCTCTGACAGGCTCTGACAACATTTGAACCGGGACTAGAGGTGATCTTTAGTCCCGGTTCGTGACATGAACCGGAACTAATGTTTCTAGAAATCCGTAGACTTTTTAAACCAGGACTAGAGATCATCTCTAGTCCCGGGTGCAACTCAAACCGGGACTACTGTGGTTTTTGTCACTTCAACCAATGATGGTTTCTCCAGTAGTGATTGGACACCTGCCGTGTCCATTAATGCAGCTGCTAATGGTTAATATATTTTTTCATTTTGTGTTTCCTATATAGTGAAATCTGCGGATAATGCAAACTTATAAATAGAGAAACTCTTTGTCGGTGATGTCAACATTTAGAACTTCTTTTTATTCTCGAAAGCACGGGAAACACTATTGATAAAAGGAGAAAACATTAGGGAAGCAAGAGATCATTTGTTTTTTCAATGGTCGCTTTAGTAGGATTTGCTCGAATATGATAAGCTTTAGCTGCATTTCTTTGGACATCCATCGTCATTTACTCTCTCAAAGGCAAACACATGCAAAATGGAATCATTTTCTTTATGGAGAATATGGAAGCAACATAATGGATTTTTCATTCTAGGGGTGCAGCTTTCCTTGACAAAATGGAAGTCATCTTTTAAAGATGAGTTAAATCTACATTTAATTAGTTACATAAAGACCAGTTTCAATCATAGATATACTCTATGATTTTATCCTCTCAGAGTTTCTTTTTTTCCTTTTCCATGCTATATATGTTCCCCTTTTAATCTATAAAATATATAGTTTTGTGTTAAAAAAATACTATAGATACAAATAAGTAAAATCATTTGTAAAAATATCATAAATAATTTTACAATTGATGACTAAGATCTCATGCACATGAGTTAGTTGCTATAAGAGCAGGATCAATAGAAGTGCCTGTTGTTGGCTGCACTAATCTATGTGGCATCTCCACATCATCTAGTATAGCTAACTTACAATAATAAGCTCCACCACCTTCAGGTTTTAAATTTCAGAAATTATTATTTTATACACTATGGGACCCATCACTACCGGGCTTAGGCTGTTTGCTGAGTGTCCGAGACACTCGGCGAAGCCCATATTCCACTCGGCAAAGGGTTTGCCGAGAGCAGCACTCGGCAAACCTCCCTCGGCAAACCCTTTGTCAGCAAAAGCCTAATTGCCGAGAGCTAGGCGACGGGTACTCGGCAAACTCTTTGCCGAGTGCACGACACTCGACAGTAGAGTCTTTGCCGAGAGCCGGACACTCGGCAAAGATTCTACTTTTTGCCGAGTGCAGTGCACTCGGCAAAGACTCTACTTTTTGTCGAGTACAGTGCACTCGGCAAAGATTCTCTTTGCCAAGTATCGTGCACTCGGCAAAGACTTTTCTCTTTGCCGAGAGCCCGACACTCGGCAAAGAGGAAAGTCTTTGTCGAGTGCAATGCACTCGGCAAAAATTGGCAGCACTCGGTGAAAAATGGCAGCACTCAAGCAAACAATGTCCAGAATAGGTCCGGATAGCCTCTTTGCCGAGTGCCGCACTAGGCAAACCCCTCTTTGCCGAGTGCTACACTAGGCAAACTTGCATCCTGATCCCCTAATGTATTTAATCCTTTTCATAACTCATCACAAATATACAATCA
The DNA here is from genome assembly GCA_019925245.2 of Oryza australiensis. NCBI lineage: Eukaryota > Viridiplantae > Streptophyta > Magnoliopsida > Poales > Poaceae > Oryza > Oryza australiensis. Next base: position 6,407,584 of record JAIFGZ020000436.1, read on the forward strand.
TCACAGGCATTCCACAATCATCATCACAGGCATAACTTACAGTAATCATCACAGGCATAACAAATATATCACAAGAGGCATCAAGGACTACAATATGTAACCTCAATATCACAAGGACCATTAGAGGCAAATATATCACAACAATCATCCAAAACCATAATTTAACTCCGGTGTGACAAGTACACAACATCCAGAACCACAAATGGAGATACGGTGCTTTGTTTCACATGCAAGTAGAACTTGTTCTCTAGTAGTTTCACAACATCCAGAACCACAAATTGAGATAGGGTGCTTACATAGTTGGTGGCTTACGGTGCGCCGGCGACAAATTCACATCCTGAGGCCCTTCGATGCCGACGAGACATACTGCACAATGGGAAGAAGAATGCATGTGAAATGAAGCTACAATGTTATGCTATATGAAATGAAACTACAATGTTCTCAGGTGACTCACAGGAGTGCCCATAAGAGCTGGCGGAGTGGCCATAACAACTGGTAGAGGCGGCAAGACCATCGTTGGTGGAGGTGGAGGCTGACCCATGTTCTGAGAAAGAGTCTGCATGTATTGATAGAACTGCTGCATCTAGGCCTGTTGCTGCCGTTGTACCTCCATTAGCTGGATCTGATGCGTCTGTCGCATCTTCTCCCGTAGCCTCCTTTCTTCGTCTAGTTGGGCCTACATTATTAATTGCATCCCAATGATACAATGCAAATCAAACATTTGTAAAAATTAATGGACGACGAGTGAAACAGAAATAACCTGTAGTGTCGCCATCTGGGACTGTGTAGGGGTCAGGCGTGACCGTATGGCCGGGCCTGACCCCGTGCTCCTCGCTCGAATCTCGGCGAGACTAGGAGTACTAGCCGTGTCGATCAGGCTGTCGCCCATCCATAACCGCCCGTGCTGCCTGTCCCCTCCCACCCTCATGACGATTTCACCATCAAGGTCATGGGTGCTCGGATCGAACTCTGGCCCGTGGATCTCTCTTGCCATCGCTGAGTAATCGGTGAGGCGCTTGTGCACGCTCGGATTGCAGTACACCGAGGGTGGGTTGTCCGGGTTGTAGGAGACGTCGGACGTCGCCTTGCCCTTGCGGGCCAGAGCATATGCCTGGAACGTGTTAATAGGCTGGCCACCATGTGCTTCCGATTGCGAAAACAACCAATATGATTAGAAATTATACATAATTCAGCATTACAATAAAGAAATGAATTTGCATACATATTTCTAGGCATAGCATCTGAGGCTCCTGTTGCCTTGACGGTGTGATGCACCTTCCATCATCAAACGCCGACCCCGGCACGCGAGATGCTGGGCTTGCCAATCTGGGGAGCACCACCTGTCCACCATGGCTGCCCAACACTCGTCTAGGCCCGCGCACCAACCCGGAATCACCTGCACGTCATCAAGTAAATGACATAAGACATCAAATTGAGTTTACTAAACCTAAGGGCAAATCAGTCTGTTGGCTCTATATTTACCACCAAGTATTGTTTCCAGGTCAAGCTCTTGGTTCTTGCTTCGGTTTTGCTGATCTTATGTCCTTCATCAGCCCAGTGTGATATGACAGCCTGGAGGCGCGCCTCATAATGCATATCATTCATGCGGTCCTTTGCCACTTTCTCAATCACGGCATCTGCAGCAGCCTGTGTACAGCTTTCATCAAGTGCGTAGAAATCCTACATACAGACACAATTTATCCAATCATTAGTTCAATAATGTACACTAATGAATATCATGTGCTGAACAATGTAATGCGACGAAGACATACCCACAGGTCGGCTTTGATCCACTCCGCTCTGTTGGCGAAAACCCTGCCCATTAGATCACGAACATCAGGGGCGGACTTGTAGTGGGCCCACGTCCAGGCAGGCTCCATTTTACCCGCATGGTACACCAAGCTAGGGAAGTGTTCCTTGCATAAAAGACTGATGGTGCCGTTGACGAGACGTGTGTGATCACCTGGTTTGACCACCTCCCAATCCCTACCCAAGTGATTAAGATAAATTATTAGTTTCCATTCTAATTTTCAATTAGAAAAAGTAATGACCACCTGGAAATGGTACTTACCTATTCCCATCGGGTCGAATCACCGGCCGTTTGTGAAGAGGTGGTCACCTTGGTTGTTTCGAGGGACCTCTCAGCCAAACAGTCGGCGGTCCACTACCTGCCGCCGCCTCCTCGGACTGTGACTCCTCCGACTCCTGATCCGCTGCCTCCTCCGACTGCAACTCCTCCGTATCCTGATCCTCCTCCTCCACCTCCTCCCCCGCCTCCTCCTCGTCCTCCTCAGCGGGTGGTGGTGATGGCTCTCGACGCCGCGGTCGACTCTTCCCACCACCCTGACCACTGCTCGTGCCTCCACTACCACTAGAGCCACCACCTCCTCCTCGTCCTGCACTCTTTTTGCCAAAAAACGAACTCACCGTCTTCTTCAAACCACCACCACCCACCATATTTGTACAATCACCTGCAATAAAAGAGTAAACTGTCAGCACAGATATACAAATTGTACTTAGAATGAGATGTGCAAAATTAACAGAACTTAATTACAAAATAACATGGTATTACAAAATAATAAAATCAATCAGTATGAATCATACATGTATTAGAAATTGTCTTCGGGATCGGGATTAGTTGGATCATAAGTCTCATCATCACTATTGTCAACAAAATCAATCTCGATCTTGTAACACCCCGAAAATCGGAGACATAAAACTTGAGATTTTAAAAATCGGACGATGAAACTTTTGAATTTTTACATCTTGTCGTAATTATTTGCCTCTTATTTGTGAGTTTTATTGCGTGTTATAAATAATGGAACATTTATTCGAAGACGGAAGAAACAAATAGGTGTCGGAAACCCTAATAGATAAGGAATTTATAAAAAGAATAATAAATAAAGTTGGGCGAAACTAAAATTTAAAATTTAGCTAAATTTATATTTAGGCCAAATTATATTTTCAATCTTATAGGTGAAAGGCAAAAAAAGAATATATATAAAAAAAAAAAAGAAAAAAAATGGGGGAAAAGAAAAGGTGCACTGTTCATCGGCCGCCAGGTGTTCGACCCCGTACCGCCGCGCCACGCGACCGTACCCTGTGCTGTCGCGTCGTCCATGCCCGCGTCAACGCACCGTACTGGTAACACTGAAATTTGGTAATTGAGTTCCTAAGTCCGCAAAGGCAAAGTGGAATCGGATCGGCTGAAGACAGGAATCGTATCGGCCAAAAGAGTGATCGGCTGTGGGGCTAATCGGCTGAGGATAGATCGAACGGGAGCAGCCGATAGCCGATTCTGGGTCCGGAAGAGATGAAACCGTTTCTAGTGCAGAGACTTGAAGATAAATAGAAGATTCGGTTGCTAGTTGAGCGGTAAAAGATATAGCCACTTTTGGATAGAGTCCTATAACGGCAATTGTATCTGTAATCTAGAGATTTGTTAAACTGTTAGTTGTAACGTGGTATGGGTCCCGATAGGGATAATATGGTGTTTTAAATAGTAGTTTAGATAGAGTTCAGGGTTGTTGCAGATAGTTGTATCTTGGGTATAAATAGGACCCGAGACCCCCTGTAAAAAAATCATTCAATCAATCAAACCTTCGGCGCATCGCCAACCTTTTCTTTAGACGAGCACTTTGTTTGGCTTCGGGCTGCATCGTCTCGATCCCCAAATCCAGGTAAATGTTTGTCATTAGTGGTATGATTTGATGTTTCTAGTGCTTCCATCGCGATGATACATTAGAATTGGGAGTTTGTACTGCGCTATTTATCATATAGCACATATAAATTAGATCAACGTTTAGATCTATCTTGCCATTGGCTAGTTCTGTCGAGAGCATACAACCAATAGGGCTAGATCTAAAGGTTGGCTAGTTTATATGCGGTATCCACCGTCTCGAGGAGTATAAATCGGCTGTAATAGATTGGATGTTTCTTTTTATACTTAATGCTGCATCGGGTTCGAGCTATTAAGTCGTCTTTAGAATTATCAATGATCTGTTCATCTGAGATTTATGTTGTTTAGAGACAGTGCCGGGTTTCAGCCGGCCTTACCTGCCCTGATATGTTTCTTTTAATATGCTTATTATTAGATTTGTATTAGGACTGCCTCTTATGTTAAGATCATGTTTCTGTCGAACGTTGCCAACCGAAATCGGCCTTTCCCGGGCAGCCGATGGCCGATTTCCGGGTTGTACGTTTGGTTCAGGAATATTATCTTTCCATAAGATTCATCGGAGTACTAGCCGATTCTTTGTTAGTTTTCCAGTATCGGCTAGGTCATCAATTCTACTTTCTTTGTCGGCTCGGCTCGGACGCATAGACTCAGCCGGCAAGATGGTCGACTCCAAGGGCCCTGGTATCACGCAGGACAACATCGTCCTCGTGAAGATGGAACAATTATTGGCTAAACAGCAAGCCGAATATAAGAGGATGGTGGAGGAACTCCAGACTAATTATTTGCAATCTTTCACCCAAACAAGATCTGAAGCTGTGCACCAGAAGTACAAGTTCAGCCTGAATGATACCAAGGCATCTTCCTCGGGTGACACAAAAGGCAAAAAGAAGGTGGAAGAGCCGACCCAGGTGCAAGATGATTCGACCATATACTCTCTACAAGATCGGATCGACTCGGCCGTTCACCACGCACTGGTCAACCAAAGTAGCATCTTGGTCAATACCCTCAATAATATGATCTCTAATGTGGTCAACGCCAAGGTAGCCGAACAGCTGCAACGGGGGCCCACGTACTTCACAGATGGCCAATTTCCTGGTTACAGGACGCTAGTCACGCAGAATCGGTCGCTTCCACTGATAGCACAACCAAGCCCACCAGGAGGAGTCGGTCAGCTGAATCCAGGTGAAACGACTATAAGACCAGCGATTACTATAGAAAACCGACAACAGCCGTTGCCTCAGGGCCAACTCGACAGCATGTTCAATGACAATCGGCAGCCAGAGCCGATTGATCTAGACAGGCGGCACAATGCCGGTGGCCGACAGTTGTTTCCAGAACCACCAACGCCACAACCGGTGCCTCGGCCACCTCCCGCTGACCATCGCTACCAGTACCAAGGGGGCCGTCAAGATCACCATTATAGGCCTCAGACGCCACCACAGCTGTATCGGCAAGCACCCATGCCGTATGACCCATATGAGCCGATACAACAAGACAACCGAGCATGGGCCGATCTAATTGCAGATGTCATGCGTGATCAGTTCAGCCTCAAACCAAAAGATTCAGGGAATATGTATCGGTATCCCTATCCAGAACATTTCGAACGGATCCCGCTGCCCAACCGATACAAGATCCCAGACTTTTCGAAATTCTCAGGGTAAGACAACGTGTCCACCTATGAGCACATTAGCCGATTTTTGGCGCAATGCGGTGAAGCATCGGCCATAGACCCCTTGAGAGTTCGACTGTTCCCCTTTCTCTTCCAGATCGGCCTTTACCTCGGTTCTCCTCATTGCCTTACAACTCGATTCGAGTTGGGCCGATCCGAAAAACAGTTCCACAACTATTTTTACTCCGGCAACCATGAGATGAAGTTGTCGGACCTCACCAGCGTCAGGCAGAAACACAACGAGTCGGTCCAAGACTACATCCAACGCTTTAGGGAGATGAGAAACCGATGTTACAGCCTGGTGCTATCGGACGCTCAGCTGGCCGATTAGTCTTTCATGGTTTGATCGTGCCGATCAGAGAGCGATTCTCTGCGCAGGACTTCGATAGCCTAACCCACTTGGCGCGAAGGTGACGGCCCACGAACAGCGTTTCCAAGACACCGGAAGGCCGTCAAGAATATAACCCTGTGTCATCGTCGATTCGGACTACGATCCGACGACGATGAAATAGAAGTTGCAGCCGAATGGGCCAAGAACAAAAAGGCCATTGTCCGCAATGGCTGGAAGACGGCTAAGGAAGAAAGGTACGACTTCGACATCACTAAGGCCAACAAGATTTTTGATTTGCTACTCAAGGAGAAACAGATTCAGCTACCCGAAAATCATGTGATCCCATCGGCCGAAGAGTTGAAAAAGAAGAAGTACTGCAAGTGGCACAACTCCACATCTCACACCACCAATGACTGCAAAGTCTTCAGACAACAAATCCAGTCGGCAATCGAGGCCGGGAAGCTGAAGTTCGCGACTCAAATCGGTCGATGAAGGTAGACAGCAATCCCTTCCCGGTCAACACGGTCCAGGCCGGCCCCAGACAAGCTGATCGACAGAACAGAATGGTGCACGGCTTAGCCAATACATCGATCGGGGCCAAGGCAGAAGACGACCAGACTGGATGCCACGCCGCGCGAATTAATATGGTGCGCCCAGTCATCAGATCGGCTGGCCGGCAGCCGGTCCATGAACGAAGCCGATACCGTCATCAATACCGGTCTCGGCATGAAGAAATCTACGATGAAGCACCTCGTTGGCACGAACCGAGTACTCAGAGCCGACGATACAAGGTAAACCACGACAATGCCGATCCACATTGGCATTGCGATTTTTTCAGGTACTGCTGGGAATCCGGCATGAGGCTACCAACATTGGATGATTGCCCAGCATGTAACGATCGTCGCGATGACAGACGTGGAAGCTTGTCGCCTGCAAGTCCAGCTCGGCTCGTTCCCAGAGCCGTCCAGCTAAACCAAAGGCGGCGACCTATCCATGATCGGCTCGGTCCGATCCATCAAGACTTCTTCATCGACGAAAACCGTGATGGAGGCAACCACGACGACGAAGAGGCCGATGATGAGGAATCGGCCAACCCTCAATGGTGCCCGTCCGATCTCTTCACGAAGACCCAGAAAAGAAGGGTTCAATGGCTCAAGCGCGAAGGGAGAGAAGACGAAGTGCAACAAATGATCCACGAGCAGCGCCGTCGGCTGGGCAAAATCAAAAGGCAGTGGGTACCCAAAAGGAAAGCTGCCACAACTGACGAAGAACAAGCCGAGGAAAGCCCAGCTGATCAAGCCAGGAGGGCAGCCAAAGGGAAAGGCAAAGTTTCTGCATCAATTAACATGGTCTTCGTGTTGCCAGCCGAGTTCGGTGCCCCCGAAGCCGATGCAGACACCATCGAAGATAACCTAGCAAAGCTAGCAATCTCACCAGACCAGGCTGTCTTCGACAAGCCTGAAGGAACCAAGAATCGACACTTGAAGCCGTTGTACGTTAAAGGGTTCATCAACGGCAAGTCGATTTCCAAAATGCTAGTCGATGGGGGAGCTGCAGTCAACCTCATGCCCTACGCAACATTCAGAAAACTGGGCAAGGGGGCCGAAGACCTGATAAAGACCAACATGGTGCTCAAGGACTTCGGCGGCAACCCATCGGAAACCAAAGGCGTCCTCAACGTTGAACTGACCATCGGGAACAAGACCGTGCCTAACTTTCTTTGTCATCGACGGGAAGGGGTCTTACAGCCTGCTGCTCGGAAGGGACTGGATACACGCCAATTGTTGCATCCCTTCTACAATGCATCAGAGTCTGATCCAATGGGACGGCGACAAGATCAAGATTGTACCAGCCGACAGGTCAGTTAGTGTCATCAGTGCCGATTTGCCACTTTGGGAAATCGAAGGCATCGATTGTTTATCTGGGAAAATCTGGCAAGCCGATTTTCTAAATGTGTCCAATTCAACAATACAGCCCATCGGAAACGATGAGCCATAGCTGCTGCTTTGAACAAGACATGGTGGAGGGCTCAAGCGTTCTCGGCGTAGCCACCGCGGACGAAGACGATGGCAAGTTAGGGCAAGGTTTCACGTCGGCCGACGAATTAAAAGAAATTGACATCCGCTCTGGTGATAAGCCGAGGCCGACTTACATTAGCAAGAATCTGTCTCCTCATTGTAAATCCCAACTTATTGAATTATTAAAAGAATATAAAGATTGTTTTGCTTGGGTGTACTTCGAGATGCCCGGTCTCAGTCGATCGATAGTGGTCCACCAGCTGCCGATCAAGGCAGGCTATCGGCCGTTCAAACAGCCTCCCAGGAGGTTTAAGGCCGATATGTATGACGCAATCAAAGCCAAAATCACTCGGCTATACGACGCGGGATTCATTCGGCCTTGCCGATACGCCGAATGGGTCTCAAACATCGTCCCGTTATTAAAGAAAAATGGTAAACTTAGGGTGTGTATTGATTTCAGAGATCTAAACAAAGCAACCCCTAAGGACGAGTACCCAATGCCAATAGCCGATCTACTTGTTGACGTTGCCTCAGGCCATAAGATTATCAGTTTCATGGATGGCAATGCAGGGTATAACCAGATATTCATGGCCGAAGAGGACATCCACAAGACCGCTTTTCGGTGTCCTGGCGCAATCGGCCTTTACGAGTAGGTAGTAATGACGTTCGGCTTGAAGAATACTGGGGCAACATATCAACGGGCCATGAATTACATCTTTCACGATATGATCAGCTCACTAGTGGAGATATACATTGACGACGTGGTTGTCAAGTCAAGAGAGATAGAAGGCCACATTGCTGATCTCAGACAAGTGTTGGAACGGACGAAGAAATATGGTTTAAAGATGAACCCGCTTAAGTGTGCGTTCGACGTGTCAGCCGGGCAATTCTTGGGGTTTCTCGTCCATGAAAGAGGGATTGAAGTCACGCCGAGGAGCATTAATGCTATCAAGACAATTCAACCTCTGAAAGATAAAAAGCAGCTTCAATCATTGATCGGAAAGATAAACTTCATCAGACGGTTCATAGCTAATCTCTCAGAAAAGATGGAGCCGTTCGCACTATTGCTTCGGCTGAAAGCCGATCAGACCTTCACATGGGGGCAGAGCAGCAGAAAGCGTTAGACAACATAAAAGACTACCTAAGCTCTCCTCCAGTTCTAATGCCTCCACAAAAGGGAATACCGTTCAAGCTGTACCTGTTGGCCGACGACAAATCAATCGGCTCCTTCCTAATCCAAGAGGTCGACGACAAAGAAAAAGCCATTTTCTATCTCAGCCGACGACTGCTAGACGCAGAGACAAGATATTCACATGTGGAGAAGTTATGCCTATGCCTCTATTTTTCAAGTACAAAGTTAAGGCACTATCTGCTGGCCAACGAGTGCACGGTAACTTGCAAAGCCGATGTAGTTAAGTATATGTTATCGGCTCCAGTGCTCAAAGGAAGAATCGGAAAGTGGATCTTCGCACTAACAGAGTTCGATCTAAGGTATCAGGCACCAAGGGCAGTCAAGGGGCAAGCCATAGCCGATTTCATTGTGGAACACAGAGACGATTCAATCGGCTCAGTGGAAATTATGCCTTGGACTTTGACGTTCGATGGCTCGGTATGCACCAATGGCTGCGACATCGGCTTAGTCCTTATTTCGCCCAGGGGGCAAGCTTTGAGTTTGCTTTCACCATTGACCCCCACGCTACAAATAACCAAGCCGAGTACGAAGTCGTTCTCAAAGGGTTGACTTTACTCAAGGAGGTGGAAGCCGACGCAGTCGAGATAATGGGAGATTCGTTGCTCGTCATCAGCCAATTATCAGGAGAATATGAGTGCAAAAACGACGCGCTGATGGTCTATTACCGACAATGCCGGGAGTTAATGAATGGTTTTCGGCTAGTCACCTTGAAGCATATTGTGGAGATTATGGCAATCGGGTATCCACATGACAAGCTTATCCGACTGGAGATAGGGATAGATTGCACCTACCAAATATGTAAACCAAATATGACTTGGGTGTTACGTTGCCGATTGAGATAAGGCAACAGCCTATAGTCACAGTTTGGTAAGATTGAGGAAACCGACTTAGAGTAAGATAGGGTTTCCGATCTGTAAGCCTGCCTCCCAAGACTATATAAGGGGAGTGAGGGGCGTCCCTTGAGGGATATCATATGCTTTACAAGCTATTAGCTTTCAGTTTTAGATCTTGAGATCAATATACATTCGGTGGATCGAATCCCCGAAATAGGAGTAGGGTATTACCTCACAAGAGGGCCTGAACCTGTCTAAATCCTTGTTTTCCACCTAACCCATCGAGCTTGGCGATCTTGACTGCACCCCCAATTTTCTATTGCCGAAACCGAGTTTCGACAGTTGGCGTGCCAGGTAGGGGTGCCGTGCATCAAGACTTCTACAATCTCGCCGACAAGCGCGATGGGATCTTCTCCAAGCTTCGGCGACTTCGCCGCCAATGACTTCGGCAAGTTCTCCTCCTTCGACTCGGATTCAAACCAGTCGGGAGGGGAAACACACTCGGCACCGTTTGGGCTCCCGAACAACGCCAAGATCTACGACGAAATCTTGGAATCCAAGATGCAGTCCATCCACCCCGACGGAAAAACTTACTCGGCGTCGTTCGGGTTACCGAACGCCGCTGAGATCTGCAGCGGTCTTCTCATATCCCTGTCGGAGCCAATCTACTCGGAAGAAAACCTCTCGGCACCATTTGGATTACCAAATGCCGCTGAGATCTACTGCAAGCTCCTTTCCCCCGAGTTGAGGATGATCCACTCGGGGGAATCCACGTCCTCAAGCTCCGACTCGGACTGGAACGATCCAGATTCGAACTACCCGGGCTCAAGGGAGATCGCCGTCATCCTCCAACCATTCAGCTCATGCTCATCCTCAGAGCTCAACGAGTATCTTAGCTCCTCAGGCTTTGACGACCTTTATGGCATCCCCTCAGACGAAGCCAATGACTCCGATTGCGACAAGGACTACGAGCCGAAGTGCTTTGACGTCCTAATGGCTGAGGTGGCCGAGACCGACTCAGCCATGGCCCGCAGGCTTGCGGAAGAAGAACGAGCCAGAATTGAGCAAGAGCGCAAGCTGGCCGAAGGGGAGAAGAAGCGCAAAGAGGAAGCCGATAGAAGGAAGCATGATCTAAGGGCAGTCGGACGATCCGCTCAAGAGGCTATACTTCAAACGCGGGTCCGCAACACCAATATCTTTCAGACGCCGCAGCAGAACGATGTCGTTGCCCTCACTCTCCTGGACACCGTTATCGAGACAACGCCCCCCGACGTAACCCCAATCTTGGGCAAGATCAAGACCATCGTTGCGGCTACTGCGAACGGTCATCCCTCCGCCTCAACCCGAAGACTGACTGAGTCTATGGCAGAAACGCCCGACAGAAGCCGACTCCCGCCGTTGAGGTCAAGGGATTACAAGAGGCCCGAGCCAGACCGGTCGGCAACCAAGTCAAGAGGCCCATGCCACAATTCCACGCACAAGCATCTGGAGCAAACAGCCGACTCCCGCGAGAAGCAACATGGACGTCCACCCGTCCACCACCGCCTCCGTCGCAACAACAGCTCCAGTTACCGAAGCAGCCTGCCGAGGACCCCGCCGAGTGATCTGTGGGAAGTCCTCGATCGTCGCTACCAAGAACGGGATCAACGCACCCGGGAAGATCGAAGGGGATCACCCGACAGTAATGACGACGGAGTACCATCTTTCACTCGGGAGCTTCGCCGAGTGCATTGGCTGAATGGATTCAAGCCGACTGGAATCGAGAAGTACGACGGGAAGACCAAGCCCGAGTCGTGGCTGACCGTGTACACCCTCGCCATCCGTGCGGCAGGAGGCGACAACAAGGCAATGGCCAATTACCTGCCTGTGGCCCTCGTCAACTCAGCCAGGAACTGGCTCACGAGCTTGCCAAGAGGCTCGATCGGCTCGTGGAGTGAGCTAAGGGACCACTTCATTGCCAACTTCCAGGGCACCTTCGAGAGGCCTGGGACCCACTTTGACTTGTACAACGTCATCCAGAAGCCATCATCCAGAAGCCGGACGAACCTTTGAAGGACTATATCCGGCACTTCTCCAAAAAGCGCAACAAGATCCCAAACATCACCGACGACATCATCATCGCCGCCTTCCAGAAGGGAGTCCGTGATGAGCTGTTGATCGGGAAGTTCGGGCGCAAGCCACCGAAGACGGTGAAGCAGATGTTTGAGACGGCAAATTCCTACGCCAAATCCAACGATGCCATCAAAGCGGGGCGCCAAGACCGGCCCGACAGGAGGGATGACAAGCAGGCGGGAGGAAGCTGGAATCCTAAGAAGGATAACGGCAACAACAACCAGGGCCAAAAGGACCGCAAGCGCCGACCCGAATATCTAGTTGCCGCAACCTCCAACTCTCAACGCCGCCCCCGAGTCGCAGCCTACGACGCCATCATGAACGCTCAGTGCACGCATCATCCCAATCACAAGCACGCGGTTAAGGACTCGCTTTATTTATAAACAGTCGCGAGCAATATGCGGCATAGCTCAACAAGAAGCCGACCGATGAAGCCGGTCCATCGGGCCCAAGAAGAACAACATGGCTGAGAATGCATAGCCCTTTCAAGACCCCGTGAGCGAGCTGAATCATATCTTTGGGGGACCGCAAGCCTATGAGTCCAAGAGGAAATAGAAGCTAACTGACCGCGAGGTCAACGCGGCGCAACCCGAGGTCCCACAATACCTACGATGGTCGGAGGTGGCCATCACTTTTGACCGCTCGGATCATCCTGACCGAGTGGTTCACCCGGGGCGCTATCCACTTGTCCTGGACCCGGTGGTCCGCAACATCAAGCTCAAGCGCGTCTCATCGATGGGGGCAGCGCCCTCAACATTTTGTTCGCCAAGACCTTGGACGAGATGCAGATCCCGAGGGCCGAACTGAAGGCAAGCTCAGCCCCCTTCCATGGAGTTATCCCGGGGCTGTCATCTACACCACTCGGGCACATCGCCCTTCCGGTCACCTTCGGAGTTTGAGAGAATTTCCGGATGGAGAATGTTACTTTCGAGGTGCCCGACTTCGAAACAGCCTACCACGCCATCATCGGAAGGCCCGTACTCGCCAAGTTCATGGCGATACCCCATTACACCTACCTCTCCATGAAGATGCCGGGTCCCAACAGCGTCATCACTCTTCACAGTGACGTGAAGCAAGCCTTCACCTGCGACAAGGAGAGCTGCGACATGGCCCAATCTCGTGAGAGATCACGTGGCCAGCAAGAAATCCAATTGGCCGCGTCGACTTCAGCAGAGGGTGAAATCCCCGCGAAGAAGATAGCCAAATCAGGAACCGGTGACGCCAAGACCAAGAAGATCTCCCTTGATCCATCGGATCCCTCGAAAACTTCTATAATCGGCGCTGAACTAGATCCTAAATAGGAAAGCGCGCTCGTCACCTTCCTCCAAAATAATAAAGATGTTTTTGCTTGGAAACCATCTGATATGCCTGGAATTCCTAGGGAGGTGATCGAGCACTCTTTACACGTCAAAGATGACGCAAAGCCAATCAAACAACGATTACGCAGGTTCGCGCAGGATCGAAAAGACGCCATCAAAGAAGAGCTCGCAAAGCTCTTAGCCGCTGGTTTTATCAAAGAAGTTCTGCATCCCGACTGGTTGGCCAACCCGGTTCTGGTCCGTAAAAAGACGGGGCAATGACGCATGTGCGTTGACTACACTGACCTCGACAAAGCTTGCCCCAAAGATCCATTTGGGCTGCCTCGCATCGACCAAGTCATAGATTCAATAGCCGGCTGCTGACTCCTGAGCTTTTTGGACTGTTAGTTGGGCTACCATCAGATCAGCTTGAAAGAATCCGACTGCCTGAAGACATCGTTCATCACGCCGTTTGGAGCCTACTGCTACATCACCATGCCCTTTGGCCTGAAGAACGTCAGGGCCACATACCAACGCATGATCCAGAGGTGTTTTCAGACGTAGATTGGGAAGAACATGGAAGCTTATGTCGACGATGTCTTCATCAAGATCAAGCAGAAAGAAGACCTTATTGCCGACCTAGAAGAAACCTTCGCAAATATTCGGGCCTTCAGAATGAAGTTAAACCCGGAGAAGTGCACTTTCGGCATTCCATTAGGCAAACTGCTCGGCTTCATGGTGTCACATCGTGGCATTGAAGCCAACCCAGAAAAGATCAACGCTATCTTGAACATGAAGCCCCTGAGTAACCAGAAGGATGTCCAGAAGCTCACTGGCTGCATGGCAGCGCCAAGCCGATTCATCTCTCGACTCGGCAAACGAGGCATGCCCTTCTTCAGGTTGCTGAAGAAAATGGACGACTTCCAATGGACCACGGAAGCCCACAAGGCCTTTGAAGATTTTAAAGAATTTCTCACGACGCCGCTCGTCCTAGCCTCACCTCAGCCCCAGGAGCCCCTGCTACTGTACATTTCAGCCACTCACCAAGTGGTTAGTACGGTCCTCGTGGTCAAGCGCGAAGAAGAAGGGCGGGTCCAGAAGATTCAGAGGCCGATCTACTTTGTTAGCTAAGTGCTGGCAGGAGCCAAAATTCACTACCCTTAGGTACAAAAATTGCTATATGGTGTTCTGATAACCGCGAGAAAATTGGCACACTACTTTCAGGGTCACTCGGTCACCATCGTCACTTCCTTTCCACTCGGTGATGCCATCCACAACTGGGAGGCAACTGAGCGCATCACGAAGTGGGCCTGGGGCTGAAGCTGCTGGACTTAACTTTTAAGGCGAGGACGTCTGTAAAGTCACAAGCCCTGGCGGACATCTTGGCCGAGTGGACCGAACAGCAAGAAGATGTACCTCGAGAAGACCTTCAATATTGGACCATGCACTTCGACGGATCCAAGAGGATCACCGGCTTGGGAGCAGGAGTTGTGCTGATCTCCCCGACTAGGGAAAGGCTAAGATACGTCCTCCACCTCCACTTCTCCGCCTCACATAACGTCACCGAGTATGAAGCCCTGCTACATGGACTGCGGCTCATAGTTTCACTCGGGATACGTCGGCTCGTCGTGAAAGGGGATTCCCAGCTGGTCGTAAACCAAGTAATGAAGGACTGGTCCTGTCTAAACGACACTATGGAGGCCTACCGACAGGAGGTTCGCAAACTTGAGGACAAGTTTGACGGACTCGAGCTATCGCACGTCCTAAGACACAATAACGAAGCAGCTGACGAACTGGCGCAGTTCGGGTCCAAACGTGAAGCCACCCCAACAGACGTTTTTGTCGAGCACCTCTATGAGCCAACTGTTGCGACAAAACCAACTCCCAACGAACAAGCTGCAAACGAAGTCGCCATGATTGACGCCGACTGGAGAACACCACTCATCAAATTTTTAACACAGCAAGAGCTGCCGGAAGACCGGGATGAGGCAAAACGTGTCCGACGTCGTTGCCAAGCCTACGTCATGGTTGACTCCGATTTATACAAGAGAAGTCCCTCCGGAGTCCTGATGAGATGCATCACACCCGAGGAAGGATGACAGCTACTCCAAGACATCCACTCGGGCATATGCGGAAGCCACGCGGCAGCATGCACCTTGGTGGGCAAAGCCTACAGACAAGGTTTTTTCTAGCTTACCGCGGTCTCCGATGCGGACAAAGCGGTACGAACCTGTGAAGGTTGCCACTTCTTTGCCCGACAGAGCCATGTCCCAGCCCAAGAGCTACAAACAATTCCATTATCCTGACCATTTGCGGTATGGGGCTTAGACATGGTCGGCCCTTTCAAGAAGGCTCCAGGAGGATTCACGCACCTATTCGTCGCAATCCACAAGTTCTCCAAGTGGATCGAAGCTAAGCCGGTTGCTACAATCACTGCTGACAAGGCACGGGACTTCATCCTCAACATCGTGCACCGGTTCGGCGTCCCAAACAGAATTATAACCGACAATGGGACTCAATTCACTGGTGGCATTTTCAAGGAATTCTGCGAAGACTTCGGGATCAAAATCTGCTATGCGTCGGTTGCACACCCCAAAAGCAATGGTCAAGTTGAGCGTGCCAACGGCATGGTCCTCCAAGGCATTAAGGCCCGCGTGTTCGATCGCTTAAGTCCTTATGCCGGCAAGTGGGTACAAGAGCTCTCCTCGGTTTTATGGTCTCTGCGGACCACGCCCAGTCGGGCTACCGGCCAAACTCCTTTCTTTGTGGTTTATGGCGCAGAAGCCATGTTGCCAAACGAGGTGGACTATGAATCCCTCCGAGTCCGCAGCTTCAACGATGAACGCTATGACCCAGACCGAGTGGATGACCTCACCCGACTGGAAGAGGCCCGTGAGGCAGCCCTCATCCAGTCGGCAAAATATCTTCAAGGGCTTAGACGATACCACAGTCGCAACGTTCGAGCACGAGCTTTCATCGTTGGCGATCTGGTTCTACACAAGATTCAAACCACCAAGGACCGTCACAAGTTATCCCCCTTATGGGAAGGACCGTATATAATTGCTGAGGTGACTCGGCCAGGCGCATACCGATTAAAGCGTGAAGACGGATCTATGGTGGAGAACTCCTGGAACATCGAGCATCTTCGACGATACTATGCTTAAATTGCCCTAAATTTCATGATCTTCTTGACTGCCAACCTCAAGTAAGATGACTTCTTGAGTTAGCAGTCGGGGACTATACATATGTCAATAAAGCATGGTTTTTCCAGCAACCTGTGCATATTTGGCTTATCATTGTCTAATGTTCCTTGATTCGAGTTCAATGTTTAAGGACTGAGAATTTTCTGATGACCTAATCAAGCTTAGGCTAGGTAACAGTCGGACGAAAATTACTTAAGAAATTTTACATAAAAACTCGGACTAAGGCATTAACATAAATAAGCTGAATATTTCACAATGTTTCACAATACAGTCAAGGTCGGAAGTGGTTCACTACATCGGTGGCCACCTTTTTGGCTGATTCCTGTGCCTCACCAATTAATTCGAGGGCCTGCTAATCTGAAGTTCCCTCAGCGAAGCCCTCCCCGACTGAATCGACATCTACCCGGGGGTAGAGTGACTTGGTTTGTGCAAGGGCGAAGCCCGCTCCCATGATAGCCGCCTCGGAAATGTTGGTCAAATACTGGTCAGGGGCTCGCCTAAGCTTGTCAAAGACTTCAACTGGGTCCAATGAGCTGGTCCCGACTCCATGATAAAACAGAGATAGCAGGATTGGCGTTGCCGCGTTTGCAACATCTTCTCTGACCGTTCCGGCTTGTTTGACCTTCTCAAGCAAAACGTCGTATTGAGCCCGGGTCTTGACTTTGTAAGCTGCCAAAGGAACATGATCATGCAAAGTACTCGAAGACAGAGCAGTACAACGAACATTGTTTTGAAGAAGCTCACCTTCAAACTCGGTCTCCAGCTCGGCCTTGCTGAGGCTGATTGCCTCCAGCTGGACTTGGAGCGAGTAGACCTCCGATGAATTTTCTACAACAAGAAAGGTTATCAGCAACCGAAATCAACATAGAAGCCATAAAGAGACTGATAGAGGTAAACTTACTCCCGACTGAACCCCTGAGGTCGAGGTTCTCTTCCCGGAGTTCGGCTATTTCTCTCCTCAGGGCTGCCTCCCTCGATGCGGCCTCTTCTCGAGTGGTCTTCAACTTTTGCTGGACGTCCTCCAGAGAGTTCAGGTGCGGGACCAACTTCTCGAGCGCCTCAGATTTGGCCATCGATCGGCAGTACTCTTTCTGCACGCAAGACCTGAAGTTGGCCGACTGAAAAGGAATAACGATGCTACAACGGAAAAAGATCAGGACTTACGTTGAGTAGTCGAGTCGCCTCATTCAGGCCGTTCACAAGCGCATCTCTTTCTTCGCTTTCCGTTTGCTTATCCAAGATGATGCCTTGCCTCTGGCCTTCCGAATCCTGCCACTCGATCTTGATCGGGGGAACCCAGGTTTCAGAAGACTGTAACCTGGGGATCTCTTCCACTGTGGCTGGGTAGATCAAGAGGAACAGATGAAGATACGAGTGAGTTAAAACTGAAGATTAAAGATGAAAGGTTGATTCAAGACTTACCGGTTTCGGTGGCCAAATCCTTAACTGGTGTAGCCCGACTGGTCTTTTCCTTTTGACTTTTGACCGACTGGTCTTCAGTCGGGGCCCTTTGGGCTGCAGCCGGGAGCTTCTCCGGCTGATTGGTTTCCAGTCGAGGTGTCCCGGCTGGCGGTTGGGGGCTTCCTCCTTGGGATATCTTCGCTGAGAGGCGAGGGCCTTCCACCCGGAGCGCTCTTGCTCGGGAGAGGGCTCCAGGGTTTTGGTTTCGCGGGCTTGGATGCCTCAGATGCTACAGCTGGTGTTGGCCTTTCACTCTTCAGAGCAGGGTCTATATCTTGGGGCCTCCTGCCGAACTAACGACGAGCGTAGTCGGAATGAAGACAAACAAATTTTCAACAAAGGGCTTAACTTCAGTCATAAGGCTTACCTGGATGACCGGCGGATCTTCGGCGCCACCTTCGGTGATGACCTTGGAGGGGTTGCTTCGGCTGGAGGGGCTGGGACATCATCGTTCGAGTCATCGATGACGAGCCTCCTCTTGCTCACCCGTTTGCTCATATCTTCACTCGAAGCGGCCCTTTTCCTGGCTGGATCACTCTGTATCTTCACGCCACCGGCTGGCTTCTTGGCAGGTCGAGTCGGCACGTCATCGTGAGGAATTTTGTATGGCTTTGAAATGATGGAGGCATTTTCCTGCAAGAAAGATCCTTACAACACTAAGAAGTGTGACGTCAAGATTGCAAGGTAATGAAAGAGTTAAGTCGGCTTACCGGAGGAGGAGGTCAATAGAGACTGAAGGGAAGGACTGGCAGCATGAGGCTGCGTTCGACCGCAATTCCAGTCGAGAAGACCTCGTACATTCGGATCTTCAAGATCTCGAAGCTGAGGGAGTCACGGTCTTCCCGATTGGGGTCCCTCTCGCCCTCGTACTCGAAGGCTAGCTTCAATCGCTCCTTAATCGATGCCAGTCGGCTCCTGATGAAGTGCCGAGTGATTTTCTCACCGCGAAGACCTTTTTGCTTCATCTCCAAGATCTTCACTAGCAACTTGTTGGCTTCATCCCAGTCTTGGGCTACTGGCACAGTGCTCCAGGTAGGCCTGGGCACGGGGGGAAGGCCAACGAAGTTTGGTAGGCTGGGCTCAAGATTGGAAATATAGAACCAGTTTGCGTGCCAACCCTTGTTAGAGGATTTCAAGGGGAGGGAGAAATACTCCTTGCGGAGGGATCCGTGGAGTTGGAAGCCTGCCCCACCGACAACGCAGGGCTGGTCCTTATTTGGATGCGGCTTGAGGTAAAACATGCGCTGGAAGAGTTGAAAGTGGGGGAGGATGCCAAGGAAAGCTTCGCATACATGGATGAAGAGAGCAATGTGAAGCATAGAGTTGGGGTTCAGATGATAAAGACGAAGACCATAGTAGTCAAGAAGCCCCCTGAAGAACTCGGAGGTGGGGAGGCTGAAGCCACAGTAAAAGAAAGAGGTGAAAACGACGAGCTCACCGGTGTTCGGAGTGGGGAACTCCTCACCCGCCGCCGGGCGCCAGCCCACGATCTCCTTAGGAGGAAGCACACCGTGCTTCACCATCTCCTTGAGGGTGGATTCCCTCATATCCGAAGTGGCCCACTGCTCGAAAAGGATTTTCCTATCATCCGCCATGAGTGTGGTTTGGGTGGAGAGCAGATCTTGCTTGAAGAATGGGGATTTGAGATGGGGGTCTGAGAAGATGGATGCAGAGGCTAGCTGTGAGCGAAGCACAGGCTTCTGGATCGGTGGATTGGGTGTGCGTAAGAGCTTAGGGTTCTTCGCTGCGCGCTGATGAACAGTATTGCGGTTGGGGAATTTTTTCTGAGAAGACGAAGTGGCGGGGATGACCTCGAGGCTTTGTAAGAGATTTGAGGGTTGCGCTAGGTTTTCTCGCGATTGGGCCGAGCCCATGAGAGACCTGCGGCCCAGCTAAGGTGTGGCCCGATGCGTGTCCTTAGGGACTTAAGTGGATGAACTTAAGCAGATTTGCCCTGGCAATATGCACATGTCTAAGTGCCCTGTACCTTTGAAAATCCTTTCATACCGCGGTTTGCTTGACTTCATGAGAAGCTAGCACGATGCAATTTGAAAGGTGACAAATGACTAAGCTTTTTATGGCTGCCTTAATGACAAGAGCTGTTTGGTTCTTTAGCATTTGATTGAATGATTATGTCAATGCTATCTTTCCACCTTGGTGGAGATCTTTTTTAGATTGAGACCAGTATTATGGCAATAGCTATTTAATAATTTGGTCATATTTTTTAGACGACTGAAAAACTCGTTTACCCATGAGGGATGATTAAAATATTTGATCCGAGATGACTCGGGTAGCTTCACTCGGATAAGCGTGAGCTTACCGAGTGCTTTTTCACCCATGAGGGTTGATTGAGTTATTTGTTCTGAGATGATTCGGGCAAATTCACTCGGACGAGCGCGAGCTTGCCGAGTGATGAGAATTTTTATGATTACTTTAGCATGAGCTAAGCATTTATATGAGTATGATTCTTTATAGTTCTTGACTATGTGCTTAGTCATATAGTCGGGGGCTACATCTAATTGGGTGCATCAGGAGATGCACCTAGATGTTTATTTTTGAGAATTTTTTTGGATATTTTCCAGCCCTTTACAGTCTTTGGAGTCACTCGGGAGATTCAGGCAGAGATGATGGAATCACTCGGCGCCAGAAGCACTCGGCCAAAGGATTTTTTGGCTGTATACTATCTTGGTTTGATGCTGAGTTGTCTCGTCGACTGGAAAGGACTCGGGGGCTACTGTGGAGATTATGGCAATCGGGTATCCACATGGCAAGCTTATCTGACTAGAGATAGGGATAGATTGCACCTACCAAATATGTAAACCAAATATGACTTGGGTGTTACGATGTCGATTGAGATAAGGCAACGACCTATAGTCACAGTTTGGTAAGATTGAGGAAACCGACTTAGAGTAAGATAGGGTTTCCGATCTGTAACCCCGCCTCCCAAGACTATATAAGGGGGGTGAGGGGCGTCCCTTGAGGGATATCATATGCTTTACGAGCTATTAGCTTTTAGCTTTAGATCTTGAGATCAATATACACTCGGCGGATCGAATCCCCGAAACAGGAGTAGGGTATTACCTCACAAGAGGGTCTGAACCTGTCTAAATCCTTGTTTTCCACCTAACCCATCGAGCTTGGCGATCTTGACTGCACCCCCAATTTTCTATTGCCGAAACCGAGTTTTGACACATATCCCCAGAGAGCAGAACACAGAGGCCAATGACTTGGCTCAAGGGGCGTCAGGCTATCGGCCGATGCTGAAGGAAGTAGACATAGACGTGGCCGCCATCACGGGCGATGATTGGAGGTTTGAAGTTTACAACTATCTCAAAAACCCCTCTCAATCGGCCACAAGGAAATTACGATACAAGGCGCTACGATACGTGTTGCTCGATGAAGACCTATACTATCGGACGATTGACGGCGTGCTACTCAAGTGCTTGGGAGCCGATCAAGCTACAGTGGCCATCAGAGAAGTACACGAAGGAATCTGTGGCACGCACCAATCGGCCCACAAAATGAAGTGCCTACTCCGTCGAGCGGGGTACTTCTGGCCGACAATGCTGGAGGATTGCTTCAAGTACTACAAGGGGTGCCAGGACTGCCAAAAGTTCGGCGCTATACAACGAGCACTGGCATCGGCCATGAACCCAATCATCAAGCCATGGCCGTTTAGAGGATGGGGCATTGATATGATTGGCCAGATCAATCCACCCTCAAGCGAAGGACACAAATATATCCTGGTGGCAACGGATTATTTCACGAAATCGGTGGAGGCGATCCCCCTCAGAAAAGTGGATTCTAAGGACACAATTGAGTTCGTCAAAGAACACATCATCTACCGCTTTGGCGTTCCACAAACAATAACAATAGACCAGGGATCTATCTTTGTATCAGACAAATTTGTTCAGTTTGCCGACGGCATGGGGATCAAGCTACTTAATTCTTCGCCGTACTATGCACAAGCCAACGGGCAAGCCGAGGCCTCAAACAAAAGTTTGATCAAGTTGATTAAAAGAAGATCTCTAAGTATCCTAAACAATGGCACAGCCGATTAGCCGAGTCAGTGTGGGCATATCGGATGGCATGTCACGGGTCAATCCAAGTTCCCCCATACAAACTGGTCTATGGACACGAAGCAGTGCTGCCGTGGGCAAGTGTCGTCGGCTCAAGGCGCATTCAGCTACAGGACCAACTCACAGCCGACGATTATTATCACCTAATGGTGGACGAGTCGGAAGATCTAGTTTTATCCAGAATGAAGGCCTTGGAAAAAGTCACAAAAGATAAAGAACGAGTAACCAGACATTACAATAAAAAGGTGGTGCCTAAATCTTTTGAGGAAGGTGAACTCGTTTGGAAAGTTATACTGCCGATCGGATCTAAAGACAACAAGTTTGGCAAATGGTCACCAAATTGGGAAGGACCTTTCAAGATCCACAAATGCGTCTCTAAAGGAGCTTACATGCTAAAAGGACTGGATGGATATTTAAAGAAATACTACCCAAGCGTGTGGATCAATTCGTGAGTCGGCTATAGTTACATCAGCCGATTTACGATAGCCGATGTCTTACAAGGCATCGCCTTTAGGCATTTTCACACATCACCTTTTACCAAGTGCCCTACGATCGGCTTATGACTGACCAACAAGAAAGGCCAGGATGCGCGAGTGACTCGAACTCACAATTTTGTCGACACCGAAGCTATCAACAAAACTTGGGGGGCATATACACATACACAAGTCAACCGAAAAATCGGGTCGGTTGCAACGCAAAAATCAGGCTAGAACATTCAAACGATATTTATTCACAATCGACGCACAGCCGCTTGTGATTACATGTTCCCCACATAATCCCTGATGGCCGCCAGGGCTCGTTCGATAGTCTCCGCTGTCTCCAACTCTAAATCATCCAAGATCAGATGCTCTAGCCGAGTGATCCTTATGTCGGTGGTCGTAGTCAACAGTTCGTTGGCAAGTCGTGTTTGCCTTCCTTCCAGTCGGTCGAGGCGCGTGAGCGTTGAGGATGCCGAAGGGACAGCGGCCGGAATGCTGCCAAGGTTGATGGGAGGCCTGGCCGTCGGGTGAGGAGCCTCCAACTCCCTAAAGCGCTTCAAGTTGGCTCTCACTTGTCGTGCTTGGCTGACCGTCAGTTCGTACGGCGTGTTCATGATCTCTAGGATCACCCGAAGGGGATGAAGCGGCTGCGAGAAGGATCAATCCTGAGTACTTAGAGAGAAGGAACGGTGTGAGCGGATGAGTTGGGGAATCACCTGGTTTACCGACGAGCTTGAGGAGGCCATAGGAAGCCCTGCCAAAAGCTTGGAGACCTGGACGTTGTACTCCTGGAGATCGAGTGCCTCCTTCAGCCGTGAGTTATTCAGGAAGGACCGAAGGAGTCCATTTATAGAAAGGAAAGATGAGGTTTCAGATGTGAAAGGTCGCTGCCGACGCGAGAGTCAAAGAGGCCATCATTAAAGGCGTCGGGAATCGTTGAATGGTTGGCGACTGCGCAAGGCTGGATACCTATTGTCCAGAACTCACGGGTTCTTGAAGTACAGATTCGGATGAGTCGGACTACGAAACCAAATCGGCAGTGCGCTCAGATATTACCGGCGATAGCCAACAGTTTGAATGTTAACACTAACGGTCGTGGTATAGTCTCGGAGTCAGCAACGCTAAACGATGCAAGCGGCTGAAGCCGATTTTGACGTGAACAAGTCAAGGCGCCACGCACTATTGAAGGACGATCTTATCTACAAGTACAGCCGATCATATCTACGAGAGCAGTGGCAGAAAATCGATAAATTATGACGCGTGAGTCGAAGCCAAGTATAAGCGCAAATAAGATTGTTATCCAATCACATTACAAAACCATGACAAGTATGGTACAAAAATGTTAGCCGATCTCGGAAGGTCGGATAATTACAATCTGATTTTTCAGGAAATTGGCTATGGCCGACAATGCCGTCCGCCTAATTTGGTCGATTTCTCCGATGGCCCTAACGTCGTCGGCCTCAGACCCCACCACCGATCGGACGCTCCTCACCATGTTACGCAAGTGTGCCACAGCCGCCCTGATGCCTTGGCGCTCAGCTTCAATCTTGGCTGGCAGGCCAGCCATGTACTCCTCATGGACATCGATCTCGTTCGTGACTTGAACGAGATCGACTATTAGCTGATCCTGGCGGGCACAGAGTTGCTCAAGCTTGGCCGCCTGCTCAGTCTTCAGGCGGTCAAAGGCGGCCTTCCGGCTCTCGATGGCATCCTTGGTCGACTGGATGGTGGCCGATCGCGCTTGACTCTCGCGGCGATCGATTATTCGCTGCCGGGCCCGTTCGTACTTGAATTGATAGGCTTCCATGAAGGTCGCCGGCACGATGGCTTCGGCTACGGCTTCCGGCAGCTGATCTTGGATATCTCTGAATCGCGCGCGTATTGAGCCGCTGTCGACCACCAGCGCGTCCAACGAGGCTTCCAATCGATTGCCGATGTCGGCTAAAGTGGCCCTCAGGTCCTCAGCCGGCATCGCAAGCGCTTCCTCGCCGGTGTCACCGGGCTCCTCGAACTTCAACAAATCAAAGTTGAGGAGGTCGGCTACGTTCTGCAGCAAAGAGAGAGATGATCAAGGACATACTAAGCCGACAAAGCCGATCATCGAAATTAGTTGGCTTACCGTCGGCGTCGGGGTCGGGGCTGTTGGTTCGGCTGAATCGTTGCCCATGGCCGTCGGGGCTTCTTCACCGATGTTGTCGCCACTGCCCCCAATAGGCGTAGTACGCTCGCCGCACGCCAGGGGTGTTAGTGATATGCCCTAGAGGCAACATGGAGATGTTGGATATCACGTCAATGTTTATGTATTTATGAATAAAGTGTTATTCAGTTCCATAAAATAGACATCTTGTATTGATCAATAAGTACGTGACTTATTTATGAGACTCGATATGCATGAATCTATTTCTAAATGATCCCTGATCATATGTCATATTATTGGAACTAATATGATTCTAAGATCAGCATGTCTATTGATTGATGATCATGTCTCATAGATCATGGGTATGGAGATACCAAACACATGGACATATGTGTTGGAGAACACATTGTTGGATAGACCCACCATGAGACACTACAGGAATTAATGTGCCATTAGTTGGTCTCAGGTAGTGTTGGTACAAAGTCCTTAGACCTGAGATCACCATGGATTCCAACATGTGTAGTAGCCTACTTTGGGACTACCAAATGCTATTCCGTAACTGGGTAGTTATAAAGGTTCGGGTTTGCTATGAAACATGGAGTGGGATGTGAGTGATCAAGATGGAATTTGCCCCTCCTTTGGAGAGATATCTCTGGGCCCCTCGAGGTAATGGATTATGGAAATGCATGGCCATGCTAAGTTGATTGAGGAGTCAATCAACAGACAGATAATCCAATACGATTCGAGTGAATGGTTAAGCTATTGAAGGGATGGCACACATCTTGCCTATAGCTTAACTGGTATCGTGAGGCAAAGGGATTTGTGTACACATTAAAGGTTCAGAGCCGATATTATTCTTGTATACTATGGTGTCAATATGTGCTGCTAGGCGCCGCTGTTGACGGGTCGGCAGAGTTGGACTCGAGCCGACGATCGGCTAAGTTAGACTATAGCCGAAACCGAGTATACCGTAACCTACAGGGTCGCACGCTTAAGGGGATAGAATAGATATTCGAGTTGGACTCGGATACGGCTCGATCGGATAGGGATCCGATCGGATAGAGTCCTATGGGCTTACGACGTATGGGCGGCCAACTCTATGAGATACGGATGAGATCCGATTCAAAATAGAGTCCTAATCGGCCACTAGTCCCAGTCGGCCAACTCTATATAAAGGAGGGAGGGGTGGAGAGCTACGAGATGTCAATTGCATTGCGTGCAACAGAAGTCGCCGAGATCAATCTCCACGAAAACCCTCCCCACTTTCGAGCCAAACCCTAGCCTTGCATCGCGTGCTAGCACACGGGTGTTTGGCGTTTTGTCCCCGGACGTGTGGATACCGGTAGAGGCGCTGCTACGTTGCACGCTGTTGATCGGCTTCGGATCGGCTGCAATCGGAGCGATCGGTGTGGTGGAATCGGCTGCGGTCGGGCGCATCGGAGCGAGGCATGAGAACGCGGCGGACGACTCGAATCGGCTGATTGGCGATCGGGCCGCCTCTCGGGAATCGGCTACACTGTTCCGGATCGGATTGCCCTGATTGGCTATTCCGCTGCACTCTACTCCAATCGGTAACGATCTATCAGCCCTTACTTGCAAATGTTCCTGGTTTGCACGGTTAAACGTTTTTGTTTTCGGCTAGCGTAGCCTCCGCGTAACCCTTTAAGGGGGGCAGCCGATGGAGACCGCGGGGGCTGCAGAAGAAAGAATTAACAGACAAGCCAATAGATTATTACAAATAAGGTGGCAGAAGATGATTACCGATGGCGCGGGACGAGGAGTGCGACCGGCCAATCTCTTGACCTACGAGCAATGGTCCGATCAGATGCAAGTGATCATCATGAAGCCAAGCCCCGTGGAGTACAAGCTTACCGGCTGATGTTTTGTTGGCGGAACGTCGGCTGGGGCATTGACCGACTCAGGACTCGGAATCCCGGGTTCGACCGCCGCCCCGATAGCCTCCGGCGGAACGTTGGCTTTGTCTTTTTCACCCTCTTGGGGGCAGGTGCGGCCGACGACCGCAATGGTGGTGCCGCTTTTCTCTTCTGCACGATCGGCTGGCGCACCTGCCCTCGCAGCAACGATGCCAGTTTGGGCGCCCCCCAGCCGATGGCCGACGGAGCAAGACCGCCCTCATCCAGAACGCATGGGTTGTATTCAATGGGGCGTCCGGAGTCACTTACCGTCAGCCGCTCTGTCTCCGTCTCCTGTGAAATCAAAAGATGAACGTTAATCGGCTGTGTCAGCCGATGAATTGGAAGATGAAAATTGTTTGAGTCCGAAGCAGAAATGTACCGAGGGAATCTCGTTGGGCAGAAGCAGGTCGATGTAGCAAGATGACCGTTGGTGGATGATATGGCGCTTAAGTTCGGACCACCATCGGTCGTAAGCGGCGCTTCTCCTCATCGACAATGTTATCACGCCGACGTCACCAAGGGAAGGGCCGGCTATGTTCAGCAGCCGATTCATTATCAAGTCCTGGCTGACCGCCCCCTGGTTTTAATCTTATCGGCGTAGAAAAAGCTGATGGGTAGTTGCCCAAGACCAAGCTGCCTCACCATCGATACTGGGTAGTAGAATTCGTAACTCCGGGCCACTGATCGGCCTTAGTGAACCCCAGTCGGCAAGATGCAGGGGGACAAGGAGGCGATGAACAACTCCCTGCACCTTGGGTTGTCGGCTGAGTTGAGGTCGTCCCAATTGAAATCAACCGGCAACTCGAACATTCCACGGTCCGGGTAGAAGTACCAGGTACGGTTATCATGGGACAGCCCATCGTAAAGGGCTATAAACCATTCGGCCATCAGCTCGGCCAATTGCTTTGAGCCTTCGTGGGCGGCGGCTGCTTCTCCGTAGCTTATGCATCTCCCGGTGGTAATCTGGTTGCCTTCATCATCTTCGATCGGCTCCAGCCTTGGGAATCTGACTTCTGTCAGACGGGGCCGACCGGCTATCTTCTGGGTCGCCAGCACCAGCCAGATTTGGAGGAACCACCAGGGGCCACCGGTGTTGACTGGAGCGTCAGCGGATATCTTCGCGGCGGCTTGATGTAGCATTTGATACAAGTAGCCGAGAAGGTACTTCCCTAGCACGAATGTCGTCCCATCGGCCAGAATCTCAGCCATGATCTGCCAATTGGCAGTCGGCCCGCAGCTTGATCCGTAGAATACAAACTTCTCAAGCCACATCATCAGAAAGGCGGTGTGCTCCCTGTGGCCGACTGTCCCTTCCTTCATGTTTTGGGTGATGAAGCCACTCCATCCGCCGATGGCCTTGGTCTTGAACTGATGTTGGCCTTTCCAGTTCAGGATGTTGGGATCAGCCAACGATTCGATGTCCAGCCCAGTTGTCATATATACGTCGGCCAATGTCGTGGTCATCGGCCCTTGCCGGAAGATGAAGGCGTTGAAACTGTCGTTCCAAAAGTAGGTTGCAGCCGATAGGAGTGGCTCGTCTTTCTCCATGCCAGCGACGGACAATTCCAGGCATTGGGCAAGTTTCTTCTCTTCCCACTGAGCATACTTAGCCGATCGTACCCTTTGGTACCATTCAATCCAGGCTGCATCGGTGGATGGCCACGCTTTGAATGTTCCGTTCCAGTGGGAGAGGGATGGCTTGGCGGTGTTAAAAGGGATGCGGTTAGTTTCGACTATGATGGTATCGGCTGGATCTGTGTTGCCGATAGGTCCGAGGAAGTACCTCTCTGCTTGTATCGAATTTGGGATAAGTACTTGATGTGATAGGTGCTACAATTTAGAAAGAGGAGAGCAGTGCTAATTAAGAATGGTTGCATATTACGGTTCGGGAAAACGAAAAGTACTAATTGATAAAAATGTGAAGAAAAATGCTACTTGGGAGATGACCAAACGTAATGTTGATGCAAAAATGTTTGAAAAAGCAGATTCGGAGGTAAATTATGGATCGGAAGAGGGTACCTCTGGGAACTCGGTTGCGGCGGCGGCTGGAATGGCAGCAGCGGACGGCACAGTGGTTGCAGCTGGCGTGACGGCGGTGGCTAGCGAGATGGAGGTGCTCGATGCAGCGGCGGTAGAGGCCATCGGGATGCTCGGAGACGAAGATGAGTCTGAAGAATGTGAGGGAGTTCGACGAGCGCTGATGAAGTCGCCGGAGGAGAGATAGAGGGCAAGAGGCTTGTTCGTAAAGGAGGCTAAGTGCGCTTTGAAGGCGTAGGCGGTTCGGCCGAGGGGAGTGGATATTTAAAGAGAACTTGGGGAGAAGCCGAGGCGGTTTAGGTCAAGAAGGAAGCAAGAGTTTGGATAGGCAAGCAAATCCGCAACACTTCGTATTACGGACTTGGGGGGCATGTGTTAACACTGAAATTTGGTAATTGAGTTCCTAAGTCCGCAAAGGCAAAGTGGAATCGGATCGGCTGAAGACAGGAATCGTATCGGCCAAAAGAGTGATCGGCTGTGGGGCTAATCGGCTGAGGATGGATCGAACGGGAGTAGCCGACAGCCTATTCTGGGTCCGGAAGAGATGAAACCGTTTCTAGTGTAGAGACTTGAAGATAAATAGAAGATTCGGTTGCTAGTTGCGCGGAAAAAGATATTGCCACTTATGGATAGAGTCCTATAACGGCAATTGTATCTGTAATCTAGA
The DNA here is from genome assembly GCA_019925245.2 of Oryza australiensis. Classification (NCBI taxonomy): domain Eukaryota; kingdom Viridiplantae; phylum Streptophyta; class Magnoliopsida; order Poales; family Poaceae; genus Oryza; species Oryza australiensis. Next base: position 6,436,695 of record JAIFGZ020000436.1, read on the forward strand.
GATTTGTTAAACTGTTAGTTGTAACATGGTATGGGTCCCGATAGGGATAATATGGTGTTTTAAATAGTAATTTAGATAGAGTCCAGGGTTGTTGCAGATAGTTGTATCTTGGGTATAAATAGGACCCGAGACCCCCTGTAAAAAAATCATTCAATCAATCAAACCTTCGGCGCATCGCCAACCTTTTCTTTAGACAAGCACTTTGTTTGGCTTCGGGCTGCATCGTCTCGATCCCCAGATCCAGGTAAATGTTTGTCATTAGTGGTATGATTTGCTGTTTCTAGTGCTTCGATCGCAATGATACATTAGAATCGGGAGTTTGTATTGCGCTATTTATCATATAGAGCATATAAATTAGATCAACGTTTAGATCTATCTTGCCATTGGCTAGTTCTGTCGAGAGCATACAGCCAATAGGGCTAGATCTAAAGGTTGGCTGGTGTATATGCGGTATCCACCGTCTCGAGGAGTATAAATCGGCTATAACAGATTAGATGTTTCTTTTTATACTTAATGCTGCATCGGGTTCGAACTATTAAGTCATCTTTAGAATTATCAATGATCTGTTCATCTGAGATTTATGTTGTTTAGAGACAGTGCCGGGGTTTCAGCCGACCTTACCTGCCCTGATATGTTTCTTTTAATATGCTTATTATTAGATTTGTATTAGGACTGCCTCTTACGTTAAGATCGTGTTTCTGTCGGACGTTGCCGACCAAAATTGACCTTTCCCGGGCAGCCGATGGCCGATTTCCGGGTTGTACGTTTGGTTCAGGAATATTATCTTTCCATAAGATTCATCAGAGTACTAGCCGATTCTTTGTTAGTTTTCCAGTATCGGCTAGGTCATCAATCCGTATATTTATTATTCTTCATTGTATTTGGATTAAGCGGCTGATGCTGTCTCGGTGTAGCCGATCCATTCAGTCACTTGGCCTAAATATAGCTTAGAATAGCATGTATACATTTATGGATTTCCTTAGCCGATCCCGTGGGATCTAACCTAACACTTAGCTCGTATTCTCTCGTTTTTCTTGTTGATTAACAGATCAAATCAACTGGCACGCCCTGCACGTTGTAGGCAGCCAAGAAGGACCTGCACTGGAGTCAAGCAGATCTCCCAGGCCAGCGCGTGAGAGAGATTTCTCGTCAACACGTACCGCCGCTGTCGCGTTCGCCGCACTGTGCCCGCGCCGCGCCGCCGTCAGCCACGCCGCGCCCACGCCGCATCGTGCGCTCGTCGTCGCATCGCCACCCTGTGCTGTGCGTCAGCCACACCGCGCCGTCGCGTCGACCGTCCTGTGTCGTGTGTCGGCCACGCCGTGACCCACACCGTCGTACCGTGCCCACGCTCGCCGCACTGTGGCCGCGCCACACGCGCCCATGCCGTCGCGTCATCCACAGCGCTGTGCCCCATGCCGCCGTACCGCGCCCACGCCGCACCGAGCACCCGCGCCCGACCCTCCTTTTCTCTCTCCTCTCCGGCCACCCCTATAAAAGGGGAAGGGAGCCGAGCTCCTCCTGCACCTCGTCGTCCCTCTTCTCTCCCGTTTCCACTCCCTCTTTCCTCTCTCCCTCCTCGTGCCGACGCCACCTTGCGCCGCGACACCGCGAGCTCGCCGCCGCACGGCAGCCGAGGCCGCCGTGCCAGCCGCCGCCGCCGTCCTCACGCCACCGTCGCCATTGCCGGGTAAGTCGCCCCTCCCCTGTCCCCTTGCGCCTTGCCCCTGCGCAGGCTTGGCCGAGCCGAAGAAGAGAGAGGAGAGGAAATAGAGCAGATGGGAAGAAGAAAGGAAGGGGGAAGGAAAGAAAAAACAAAAAAGGAAAAAGAGAAGAAAAGAAAGAAAAAGAAAAAAAGAAAAAAAATGGGGAAAATAGAAAAATGTTTTTGGGAAAATATTCAGGAGATTTTGGGATGAAATAATAGTTTTTCTAAAATAAAATTTTGGGGTTTTCCTGAAATAAAATATTAAATAATATTAAATGTAATTATCGCATAATTAATTTAGAAATTAATTATAGTTTAATTTTTTAATAAATACTAATTTTATTCTATGAATTTCTTGCTAAAATTTGAACTTCAAAATTTTTTAAAATTGCGTCAAGCTTTAGGGTTTGTTATTTGTCGGATTCGATTATTTATCTCTAGGGTTTGTGGGCCCGATGAATTTGGCGATAAAATTTTGAATCAATCATTCTTTTCTCTGTATTACATTTTTGAATCATCAACCATAATATTTGTTGTAATTTAAAAATGAAATTAGTCATCTCATTATAAATTAAATCGGTGAATCACAAAACTTCAAATTACTATAACTCGCTTGTCTTTACTCGGATTTCGTCAAAACTCGAACCTAAATTCATCCAAAGTTGTAGATTAGTTTCAAGAGCCGCTTTTACGATTTATTTGGCTTTTAGTGATTTTTATTTGAATTCTAATTGAATTCAATTTGGTTTCTCGCACGTATGTATAGAGCCCGAAGGAGCAGTTGACTGCACCGAAGATCCCGGTCAACAAGGTTGCGAGCAAGGCAAGTCATCACACCTTTGAACATATTAAGCCCATTTGTGAACTTGTGTTGCTTTTAAACTTAAACATGCATGCGATACACAAAGAAGTCCTGTTCTTGCTATACCATGACTTGATATTGAATTCCGATAGATATATCCTTTGTAACCTATGATGTGTATGTCCAAAGGAAATCTTCAGTAAATGCTTAGCCATGATAATACTAGATTCTTGCATACTCATATTTATCAAAATGCTATATGCTTGGGCAACTACCTTGGGAAAGGTGGTTGACGTTCGGCAAGTCGAGACATGAGCGCCACTTTGCCATCACAAGGATAAAATGATTCTTTGATGAAAAACTAAAACAAACAAATGTTTTAGACTGGGGTGGCTGGATGATTTGGGTGGATTCCGGAAAAGGCAAGTGCTGACCCTGGTCAACTAAGGACCGAGCCCTGAGACTTAAACATGAAACGAGCCAGTACAACCGTACTTCTCGAACGGGTATAGACCTAGCGGAGTAGATAGCCAAGCGGAGGCGGTACCCCCGCATAGTGGTTCATATGTTTGAGATAAGACTGAGGGCCTACCGGCAGGGAGTTACTGCTGGTGGGTAACCGATTGAGAAGAATGAGCAAGAGGCCTACCAGCGGGGGCTTACCGCTGGTAGGTAACGAAATTGAGATTGGACTTAAGTACAACGGAAGGAATGAGCAAGTTTTTCCCCTACCCCGGTAGCACCAGAACTCCTCGCACTGATAGGAAAGGATGGCTAGAGTGCAAGAGGGCTAAAGTTCATGGAGCGGGTACTGCCAAAGTGAGGTTATTGAAAAGCTTTGCCGCGACCATCTCATGTGTTGGGACGTAGGCTCATTTGTTGGGCAGTCACGGAACACGGGTAAAGTGTACATCCACTACAGTGTGAATGAATCAATCTATTCGAATAGCCGTGCTCGTGGATATGGAGCAGCATGACAAGTTTCTCTCGTGGCTAGACTCTTAAAGTTTAAATTGATGGGTTGGTATGCATAATGATTTTATGTGCTCGTGGATCAATTTCTCGAGATGCGAGAAGGGGTAGACTCTCCAGAAAACCATGACGATCCGGTGGCGGGAAGCTATCCATGGGATCACAATGGATGGTGGACAGAACCGTTGCCGACTTAATGAACCATGGAAGTAAAACTTGACTTGGCTAGATGTTAGGTTTGTAAAAAGAATTACAATACTGGCTCTATGCAAATGAACCACAACCATCCTTTTAGAATCCCCTATCATATGCATCTTTGCTGTGTTGGCTTGCTAAGTACGGTTGGTACTCACCCTTGCTATATGCACAAATCTCCAGATGGTGAAAATGAAGACTTGGAAGACCCCTACGCCTACTACCAGGAGGGTGAGGAAGACGAAGGTGCCTAATAGGTCTTAGACTCCAGTCGTTGCCTGTGGCAATGGCATGTCACTGCCTTCTGTCTGCTGCCTTATCCTAATTCTGCCTTTGGTTGTATCCGGACCGTGTGGTCCCCATTATTAGACTATTGCCTTCGGGCTTATATTGTAATACTTTTGGTGTAAGATTATTCATGCATATGCATCTGATAATTCAGTACTGTATTTCGTGAGTACGAAACTACTCGATCCAGGAAAATGGTACTATGAACACGAAGGATTCCCGTTCCGAAAATGGGGGTCTACAGAGCTGGTATCAGAGCAGTGCGACTGTAGGATAAGACCAAATGGTGCCCCACCCCCCTGTAGAGCTGGTTAAAGGGAACCATCCCTACTTAGGATTATTTCAAGTACAAACTATGTCTACAAAAATAAATGTGTTTTCCCTTATGCTCTTGTCCCCCATTTCTCTACTAAAATGGTTTTGATGTTACCCCTCTCTAACTCTAAGTTATTTTCAAAAGCAGATGACAAGCCATGATCAGATCGGAGCTTGGGGGCTTGAGATCCCTCTGGAGGAAGGATATGTTGTGCAACTTAGGCAGCTATTGCGATGCTTGAGGTACCTGGATACACCCACTTATCGGAGCAGGAGACATGGTATCGAGAACCACCCTGAGTGGGAAGCCGCCGTATCGATTGAGGCCCGTGTTGGTAGCGAGCCAACATACTGCTTCCAAACCCGCTACCGGCGAGACTTTATGGAGGCCGCACTTCAGGATGCTGCTCGTGAAGCGTTCTTACGCCTTAATGCCATCCACCGGGCAGAGCTGACGGTGACTGAGTTTGTGCACCACCCATATTGGGAGGAGGGCAAATCTGTTTGCACCGTGGAGGCCACACCCTGCTGTTACAACCCGATGGTAACTCGGCTGTCCCGATGGGCTGAAGCTGCAGATGATTGCTACGAGGAAGCGCTGCTGGAAATTGATTAGTAGCAAAGGCGCATGAGTGAACTTGAAGAGGAGCACCGCAACTATGGTAGCCAGATTAGCTCACTGAAGACTCAGCTCCAGTTCAACAGCGCGCAGCACGATCAGCTCTCAATTTGATACGTCGCTCGAGGTGAAGCCCTGGTCACCCTGGAGGAGCAACTCAGGAAGAGCCAAAGGCAGGTCGGCCAGTTGAAGGAACAACTTCGCGCTGTCCCGATCACCACTGAGGGCGCTTCTACCTCTGCTACACCGCCACCACCCCCTGCACTAGTGCTCGACTACTACCTCTTGACTCCTCCGTGCTTAGCTACTTTCCACGCCTTGATGGAGGAGGCCAACATGCTAAGCACCGAATCCGGACCATATTTGGTGGACCCTACCATGACCCAGCCATCTGCTGCACAGTCAGATCCCCCACAGGTTACCACGGTTGTTCCATTCGAGCCTGGTTCTAGAGTGGAGAACCCCATTCAGATCGACACTGACTCGAAGAATGAGTCGAAACCCATGGAGGTCGAGTGGGAGCCTAGTATCACTGATCCATCGGAGGATGAGGCCCCTACCCGCCACATTACATTTGTAGGAGGACCTATCACCCGCAAGACAGCCCGCAAGAGTACCCGTCCACCAGGCAGGAAGCTCAGGCATGACTCCGAGGCAACTACTTCCGAGTCTTGGGAACTTCAGTTTGCACCTGCTGGGGACTACCCGTTGCTTGCACCCAGATCCTGCGGTTGGTTGGGCGATTAGATGGGATATCTGCAATGGTTCTGGTCTTGCTTTGGATGGTGTTGAGACAGCAATGACCACACCCTTTCCCCCCTAGTTATGATATGTAGAACGATGTTAGTTGTTGTATTGTGTTGTATGGGACTGTGTATGTGCAGTCCAATGTATCTCTTATGATGTATCAATTATGAACTGTTGTGATGTTTTATGGTGTATCTTAAATGAGTTTATTCCACCAAGCTTGCTTCACGAAAGATCACTTTAAACAACTTGAAGTAAAATCACTTAGAATCGTGACCTTAGTAGGTCAAGTCTCTTACCTTATCCACATCTTATAGATGGCACATTGATGTAGAGCAACAGCGACCAACGAGAACCCGTCGGAGCCTAACCCCTCCACCCTGACAGAGGTTATGGCATTGCAAACTCAGTTGCTACAAGCCATCACTAACAACCAAGGGAATCACGAAAGTTCAAGTTTAGGAGAATTTATGAGAGCCAATCCGCCTACCTTCTCCACGGCAGAAGAACCCATGGACGCCAAAGACTGGCTACGCGTGATAGAGAAGAAACTGACCCTTGTGCGAGTGCGTGAAACCGACAGGGTTATCTTCACCACAAACCAGTTGGAAGGACCAGCTAGCAATTGGTGGGACACATACAAGGAGACCTGAGCAGAAGATGCTGGAGAACCAACTTGGGAAGAATTTACGGTAGCCTTCCGTGAAAACTTCGTGCCTGCCGCTGTCATGAGGATGAAGAAGAATGAATTCCGGAGATTGCGTCAGGGCAACACCACGGTACAGGACTACCTCAACAAGTTTACCCAGCTTGCTCGTTACGCAACCAGTGACTTGGCGGACGAAGAAGAGAAGATAGATAAATTCATTGAAGGGTTGAACGACGAGTTGCGAGGACCAATGATTGGTCAGGACCATGCTAACTTCCAAAGTTTGATCAACAAGGTCGTGAGATTGGAAGATGACCAAAAGACGGTTGAAAATAACCGGAAAAGGAGACTCGCGATGACTCGCCCACTCCAAGGGACATCTCAGCGTCCTAAAGGAGCAACACCATCAGGATGGAAGCCAACCATCATGGCGACCAATCGTCCCTCTGCACCTGGCAACATCAACAGGCCAGTTGCCACACCATTTCGCACCCCGACACCTACCCTGGTAGCTCCAGGAAACAAGAATGTGAATTGCTTCAACTGTGGAGAGTTCGAGCACTATGCAAACAGCTGCCCCAAGCCTCGCAACACCCCCAACCGTACCGGCGCCAATGCCACGGCTGTACGAGGAACTGCCACCCCTTCGACTAGACGCAACTTATTCAAAACACCGCAACCCAAGGAGGCTGCTACTGGATTTCATCGCGGACAAGTGAATCATGTGCGCGCTGAGGAAGCACAAGAAGATCAAGGCGTGCTGATGGGTATGTTCTCTATCTACTATGCATCGGTTAAAGTTTTGTTTGATTTCAGAGCGTCACATTTGTTTATATCATCCTGCATAAGCAAAGAACATAACCTGCACCGGGTAGATCTTAAGAGACCCATGATAGTGCATTCACCTGGGGGAGACATAACCATACCCCATGCCTGCATCAATGTGCTCATCCGGATCAGAGACGTGGTATTCCTTTCAAACCTTATGGTATTGCCACCCCAAACCCTGGGTGTCATCCTAGGAATGGATTGGTTAACTACGAATCATGGAGTCCTAGACTGCGGCCGAAGAGAAGTCACTGTATCTACCCCATGGGGATTGCCAATGACCATAACCATGGATCAAGACCCTATGCTTTGTGAACGAGCTACGGGGATATTCACCATGCTACCCATGGTCGGAATGCCAATAGTGCAGGATTACCCGGATGTGTTTCCTGAAGAATTGTCTGGAATGCCCCCAGACCACGATATAGAGTTCATCATTAACCTAATGCCTGGCACGACCCCCATATCTAAGAGACCTTACCGAATGCCTGCCAACGAGTTGGAAGAGCTCAAGAAGCAAATCAGGGAGTTACAAGAAAAGGGATTTGTACACCCTAGTTCTTCACCTTGGGGAGCCCCAGTGCTGTTCGTCAAAAAGAAAGATGGAAGCATGAGGATGTGCATAGATTACAGATCAATGAATGAAGTAACCATCAAGAATAAATACCCATTACCTCGGCTCGACGACTTGTTCGATCAACTCAAAGGTGCCCGAGTGTTCTCAAAGATCGATCTTCGGTCTGGATATCATCAGCTAAAGATTAGGACTGAAGATATTCCTAAGACTGCATTCTCTACCTGCTACGGCTTGTATGAGTTCATGGTGATGTTCTTTGGATTAACCAATGCCCCAGCATATTTCATGAACCTCATGAACAAAGTATTCATGGAATACCTGGACAAGTTCATCGACGACATCCTTATCTACTCCAAGGACGAAGAGGAGCATGCGGAACACCTACGCTTGGTGCTGGAGAAGTTACGAGAGCACCAGCTGTATGCGAAGTTCAGTAAATGTGAATTCTGGCTAAAGGAGGTCACTTTTCTTGGACATATAATCTCAGCCGGAGGTGTAGCAGTAGACCCTGCCAAGGTCGAAGCTGTCACCGAGTGGAAAGCACCCCAGTCAGTAACCGAGGTCAGAAGTTTCTTAGGATTGGCCGGATATTACATGTTATTTATTGAAGGATTTTCCACGATAACCCGACCCATGACCCAATTGCTGAAAAAGGAAAAGAAGTTCGCATGGACGGAGCAGTGTCAAAAAGCCTTTGATCTACTCAAAGAAAAGTTAACCACCGCTCCAATCTTAGTCCTACCAGACAACCGAAAAGACTTTGTCATATATTGTGACGCGTCTCGGCAAGGACTGGGAGGAGTGTTGATGCAAGACGGGAAAGTTGTGGCTTATGCCTCAAGGCAATTGCGGCCACACGAGGGAAATTACCCCACCCACGATTTGGAATTGGCCGCAGTTGTGCATGCGTTAAAGATATGGAGGCATTACCTAATCGGAAACCACTGTGACATATACACGGACCACAAGAGCTTGAAGTACTTCTTTACCCAGCCTGACCTCAACCTACGCCAAAGAAGGTGGCTAGAACTAATCAAGGATTACGACTTAGGAATCCACTACCACCCTGGCAAGGCCAATGTTGTAGCCGACGCTTTGAGCCACAAGGCCCAATGCAACCATTTAAGGCTGGAAGGCATGGCCAATAAGCTTCAAGAAGAAATAGCTCAGCTTAACTTGCAGCTAATTCCTCATGGACAACTGAATTCGCTGGAGATGCAACCTCTCCTGCAGACTCAGATCAAGGAAGCCCAAAAAGATAATGAGGAAATCTAGCTAATCAAAGAGCGCATGGCCAAAGGGTTAGCAAAGGAATTTTCAGCAGACGACAACGGAACTCTGTGGTATAGGAAAAGGATCTACGTGCCAGAGAAAGGAGGTTTAAGGGGATTATTTTTAAAGGAAGCACATGAGTCAGCCTATTCATTACATCCGGGCAGCACGAAGATGTATCATGACTTGAAGGAAGAATACTGGTGGCCCAACATGAAGAGAGACGTAGCAGAGTACGTAGCCATTTGTGATGTGTGCCAACGGGTCAAGGCTGAACATTAGCGACCGGCAGGACTGTTACAACCGCTTAAGATCCCTAAATGGAAATGGGACAAAATAGGCATGGATTTTATTGTAGGATTACCCAAAACTACTGCAGGATATGATTCCATTTGGGTGATCATGGACAGACTCACCAAAATTGCCCGATTTATCCCTGTCAAGACCCGGTATAGCAGTGCTAAGTTGGCAGAGCTATACATGTCTAGGATAGTGTGCCTTCACGGAGTACCGAAAAGGATCGTATCGGATCGTGGTACCCAATTCACGTCTCACTTTTGGGAAAAGGTTCACGAAGCACTTGGAAGTCACCTCGCCTTCAGTACCGCTTACCATCCTCAGACTGATGGACAAACCGAAAGGACGAACCAAGTCCTTGAGGATATGTTGAGAGCATGTGCGCTGGATTTTACCAAGGACTGGGAGAAATGCCTGCCCTATGTGGAATTCTCCTATAACAATAGCTACCAAGTCAGCCTGAAAATGTCACCAATTGAAGCCTTGTTTGGACGGCGATGCCGGACCCTGCTAATGTGCTCAGAAACCGGTGAGCGAGCCGTGTTTGGACCACACATCATAAAGGAGGCTGAAGAAAAAGTTCGTCTGATTAGAGACCGGCTTAAGGTAGCCCAGTCTCGACAAAAGAGCTATGCGAACACTCGTCGGAGGGTTTCGGAATTCAATGTAGGCGATTACGTATACCTGAAGGTTTTGCCATTACGAGGAACCAAGAGGTTCAAGGTTAAAGGAAAACTGGCACCGAGATATGTTGGACCGTTCCCGATAAGTGCCAGAAGAGGCGGAGTGGCCTACCAGCTAGACCAACCGGAAAACCCTCACCAATGTACACCCCGTATTCCACGTGTCGCAATTGAAGAAATGTCTGCGAGTGCCGGAAGAACAAGCCCCCTCGGAAGATATCCTTATCAACGACGATCTTACATACCCGAAACACCCAGTGAAAATCTTGGACGAGGCAGAAAAGAGAACATGAACCAAGACGTGATGTATGTACAAGGTACAATGGAGCAACCACACCGAAGAAGAAGCTACCTGGGAAAGTGAAGACTTTTTAGCGACCGAGTACCCACACCTACTTATGGACAGATAAGAAATCTCGGGGACGAGATTTATTTTAGGGGGGTAGGTTTGTAACACCCTGAAAATCGGAGACATAAAAATTGAGATTTTAAAAATTGGGACTGACTGAAACTTTTTAATTTTTGCATCTTGTCATAATTATTTGCCTCTTATTTGCGAGTTTTATTGCGTGTTATAAATAATGGAACATTTATTCGAAGACGGAAGAATCAAATAGGTGTCGAAAACCATAAAAGGATAGGAATTTATAAAAAAATAATAAATAAAGTTGGGCGAAACTAAAATTTAAAATTTAGTTAAATTTATATTTAGGCCAAATTATTTTTAATCTTATAGGTGAAAGGCAAAAAAAAGAATATATATAAAAAATAAAAAAGAAAAATCAGGGAAAAGAAAAAGTGCCTTTGTTCGGCAAGTGGAGACATGAGCGCCTCTTTGCCATGACAAGGATAAAATGATTCTTTGATGAAAAACTAAAACAAACAAATGTTCTAGCTCGGGGCTGGATGATTTGGGTGGACTCCGAGAAAAGGCAAGTGCCGAGCCCGGTCAGTAAGGACCGAGCCCTGAGACTTAAACATGAAACGAGCCAGTACAACCGTACTTCTCGAATGGGTATAGACCTAGCGAAGTAGATAGCCAAGCGGAGGCGGTACCCCTGCATAGTGGTTCATATGTTTGAGATAAGACTGAGGGCCTACCGGCGGGGAGTTACTGCTGGTGGGTAACTGAATGAGAAGAATGAGCAAGAGGCCTACCGGCGGGGGCTTACCGCTGGTAGGTAACGGAATTGAGATTGGACTTAAGTACAACGGAAGGAATGAGAAAGTTTTTACCCTACCCCAGGAGCGCCCGAACTCCTCGCACTTCTAGGAAAGGATGGCTAGAGTGCAAAGGGCTAAAGTTCATGGAGCGGGTACTGCCAAAGTGAGGTTATTGAAAAGCTTTGCCGCGACCGTCTCATGTGTTGGGACGTAGGCTCATTTGTTGGGCAGTCACGGAGTACGAGTAAAGTGTACATCCACTGCAGTGTGAATGAATCAATCTATTCGAATAGCCGTGCTCACGGATATGGAGTGACGTGACAAGTTTCTCATTTGGCTAGACTCTTAAACTTTCTATTGATGGGTTGGTATGCATAATGATTTTTATGTGCTAGTGGATCAACTTCTCGAGATGAGACAAGGGGTAGACTCCCCAGAAAACCATGACGATGGATGGTGGACAGAACCGTCGCCAACTTAATGAACCATGGAAGTAAAACTTGACTTGGCTAGATGTTAGGTTTGTAAAAAGAATTACAAAACTAGCTCGGTGCAAATGAACCACAGCCATCCTTTGAGAATCCCCTATCATATGCATCTTTGTTGTGTTGGCTTTCTGAGTACGGTTAGTACTCACCCTTGTTTACGTACAAACCTCCAGATGGTGGAAATGAAGACTTGGAAGACCCCTACGCCTACTACCAGGAGGGTGAGGAAGACGAAGGTGCCTAATTGGTCTTAGACTCCAGTCGTTGCCTGTGGCAATGGCATGCCGCTGCCTTCTGTCGGCTGCCTTATCCTAATTCTGCTTTTGGTTTTATCCGGACTGTGTGGTCCCCATTATTAGACTATTGCCTTCGAGCTTATATTGTAATACTTTTGGTGTAAGACTATTCGTGCATATGCACCTGATAATTCAGTATTGTATTTCATGAGTACCAAACTACTCGATCCAGGGAAATGGTACTATGAACACGAAGGATTCCCGTTCCGAAAACGGGGGTCTACACATACTCCGAATCGAAGTCATCAACACTGTCATTGTCTAAATGTAACCGTTGAAGTAATTCCAAGTCCTTCACATTACGAACTTCATCTCCAACGTCATCGTCAACAACCCTATCATTATCTACTTCCATTTCGATTGCTACAGTTAGGTCTATCACAAAACTCCCTTGCAGCCCATCTTCTTGAAAGAACTCTTCGATGTATGTGTATGGATCTATGTTATAATCTTCATTGTTTGGGACAGGTAGTTTACCGTGTGGCGATACCTTGTGCACAACATCCCAACCCTTAAGTCGGGCTACATTTTGGCACGGGTAAAAGAGATAATAAACTTGTGTGGCCTATTGATCGACAATATAGATATCGTCTCCTGTCATGATGGATGATTGTCGAATTTCGACTAGCCCAAGATCAGGTGTCCGTCTCACTACTTTAGGATCAAACCAATGGCATTTGAATATGACAGGCACAAGAGGTTTGCAACCATGAAACTCGAGTTCGTAAATTGCTTCAATTCTTCCATAGTACTCTAGTCCATCGGAGCCCACTATAAGGACTCCGGTATTTGTGGTTCTTCGATTGGGCCGACTTTGCTCGTGCCGAGTTGTGTGAAAGCGATATCCATTCACGTCATAGCCGGTAAATGACTTAACCTTATAGGAAAATCCATTGGCAACTTGTCTCAACTCGGCACTCATAGAAGCATCGGTTTGGGCCTGCAAGTTCAAGCAAGAAGCCGGGTACGTTATTACAAGCGCATGGGTAAAAAACTTATGCATGTAAAACTAAGTGCGAACCGAGAAATTGAGTAGTACCTTCTGTTTCAACCAAGAAATGAAACTGAGCTTTCTATTTCTCGCACCCTGTTTTAGAAGGTTCTCAATTTCTTGCGGGGTTGGGTTCCATGATTTACACCAGAACTCTTGAAGAAATTCATGGTACAAAAGAGAACAAAGGGGTTGGATAGATGCATAACAGTAACTACTAGAGAACAAGGTTATTGCCAACTTACATATGGTATGGCTCCGTTTTGGGAAGGTTGAGCAACACATAGTGCATGATAGATCGCCACTCTTCATTGTTCAGGTTCTTGAAGGTCGCACCACTTGCACTTCCGAGTTGCCCTCGGAAAAGGCTAAGGGTTGATTCATTTTCACCAGCATTGTAACGAGCGGGTGGATTATGCACATTAGGAAGGTTGTCGGCATAATACTTTGTTGTGAAGTTTGACCCCTCCTCCAGAACATATGCCTCTGCGACAGAAGCTTCAATTTTGCATTTATTTTACATTTGGTTCTAAGATCCTTTAGTTCTCTCTCAACTAGATAGCACCAACGGTACTGCACAGGGCCCCCCATTTGTGCCTCATACGGGAGGTCCAAAATGAAATGTTGCATCGGATTAAAGAAGCCGGGTAGAAAGATCTTTTCCAACTTACATATCAACACAGGCACCATTTCTTCCATTTCTTTAACCACGGTCCGAGATAACTCCTTAGCACAGAGTTGGCGGAAGAAATTGCTAATCTCTGCCAACACCCTCCAAATATGCTCAGGGACATAGCCACGAACCCTCACCGGAAGAAGCCGCTCAATCCATATGTGGTAGTCATGACTTTTGAGCCCGCTGATTTGCATTGTAGATAAGTTCACTCCCCTCCTCCAATTTGCTGCATACCCATTAAGGAACATTAACGTTTGGCACCATTGCAGTATCTCCTTCCTTTGGGCCCTCGTCAGGACGAAATCTACCTTAGGCTTCCTCCATGACTTGCCGCCGTTGGGAGGCGCCATGTCCAGCTTGGGTCTATCGCACAACCTCTCCTGGTCCACTCTAGCCTTAATGTTGTTCTTTCTCTTATCAGGAATGTCCATGATTGTACAAAAGAGTGCCTCGGCGACATTCTTTTCGATGTGCATTACATCAATGTTATGTGGAAGAAAGAGGTGCTCAAAATAGGGGAGCTTCCACAGGCCTAACTTTTGTGTCCATGCATGGTGCACACCGTATCCCGCAAAACCACCTTCTTCATTCACCAAGAGAGCATCTAACTGAGCACGAACCTCGGCCCCTGTCATCATCTGCGGTGCAATGTCTTCAACGGCGACACCTTTTTTAAAGTTCTTGATGTCTCGCATGAATGGGTGGTCAAGAGTGAGGAATTGTCGATGTTTGTCGAACGAAGAATACTTTCCACCCTTTGTCAAGCAAAAGAACTCCAGAGTTTCCTTGCATACCGGGCATGAAAATTTTTCGTGAACACACCAGCCACAGAATATCCCATAAGCCAGGAAGTCATGCAGGGAGGTATGGTGCCAAACATGCATTTTGAAGTTTGTCTTCGTGGCTCGGTCGTACGTCAATACCCCTTCATCCCAAGCACGGAACAATTCATCAATCAAAGGCTCCATGTACACACTCATATTATCCCCCAAGTGTCCAGGAATTATCAACGACAAAAAAATATTCTGTCGTTGAAAGATAACGCCGGGGGAGATTGAGAGGGATAACGAATACGGGCCAGAGAACAACAGGGAGGTGCTGTCGAAACCCTGTCTCGGACTGGAGTAAGGCATGAAAACTAAACCGATCTACACATCCTCGGGCTGTCCAAAAACATGGACAATTCGAAACAGATACGGTTTCAGATATGCAAAGATCTACATATCTACTCCAATCGTATCTCTTTCGAACGGGAGATGGCTAACTAGGTTACGTGATACACCTACATTATATCTAATTAACGTAAGTGTGCAAGAGAAGCCCGGGGTCTCTCACCTAGGTGCCTCTCGGGCTAGATGGACGACGGCGTCGGTGAAGGCAGCGAGGAAGCCGTGTAGTAGAAGGAGGCGGCGACGAACTCTCAGTACACCTCAGTATCGAAGCGGTCACGGCTACACAAGTCGAGGTAGGTGCAAAGATCTGTACTAAAAAGATATAATCATGTCAATTAAAAATTTCGACAGCACCTCCCCTGCAGGGGGAGGTTTCCAAAACCTGCAACAAACAAGACGACACGATGGCCGACAAACACAAACACATATAACAAGACATATATGGACTAGATATACAAATTAGCTATAAACAATAAAATCACCATATATGCACTATATCAACTTCCTATATTTTCTTTTGTCGAATATCACAATACTTAGTCTATACTAAATAGTTACTCTATACTAAAATCTACTTTTGCTTCATTAAACACCTACATTTTATCTAATTTTCATCAATCTAATAGTACCTTTCAAGAGCCGGAGGAGGCCGGCGCCGGTGGCAGGTCGAGGGAGGCTGGCCGGTGGAGAGGCTATGCGCGTGGGGGATGGTGGCGCGGCCGGGTGGCGATGGCTAGAGGACGACGACCGGGAAGGGCGGCCGGGGCGCGGTGGCGGTGGCGTGGCGGGAGTAGCGGTCGGGGATGGTGGGGCGCGGCCGGGAGCACGGCACGGCGGCGCGGCGGGGGCGGTGGGCACGGCCGAGGGTGGGGGCCGAAGGGCGCCGTCCGGGGGACGGTGGGCGCGGCCGGGGGACGGTGGGCCGAAGGGGGCGGCGGACGGGAGGGCGGCGGCACAACTGAGCTTAGGCGGCCTAGTGTGTTGTGTGTGTTTTGTTGTGTGCGGTCGGCCAAATTTTGTTAAGTGTTGGATGATTTTGCCGAGTGCCCTAGATCCGGCCCTCGGCAAAAGCTTTGCCGAGTGCTACATGCCGGGGCACTCGACAAACTTAAATATTTTTTGTACGTTTGCCGACTGCATCGGTGCAAGCTACTTGGCAAAGGCTTTGCCGAGTGCAACCTGGCTGGACACTTGGCAAACTTAAATAATTTGTTTAGGTTTGTCGAGTGCTTTATGTCGGGGCACTCGGCAAACAATTTTTTTCCTGTCGGCCTGGGTAGAGGCCACATGTCAATCTTTGCCGAGTGCTTTGTTGAGGGGCACTCGGCAAAGTAATTACCTACTACATGAAGAAAATAATTAAAAAAAATTATATTGATTGAAAAAATCCCATAACTTGGCATGGCACCATGTATGTTATATATTACGTGCACAAAAAGTTCTGGAGCCAATTTATAAATTCGATCCCACTCGGCACGAGCGCGTGAGCGCATCGGTCAAGTGCGGTGCGCGCGTGACAACGTGTTGATGTAGCAGTGCGCACTGGCGATGGGCAGTCGCACGGGACCACGTTGGTCCCACGGCACCATACTATGGCACCGAGGTGATCCCAGTTTCCCACTAGCGAACGGCACGGTCCCGCGCGGCTGCCTTGTGGCATTTCCCCATGCATGCGTGCATGCATGAATACGCGATGATACATGAGTGAGTTAGCCAATTTCTGACTGCTTGGTGCCCTACACTACTGGAAAAACCATCATTGGTTGAAGTGGCAAAAACCACAGTAGTCCCGGTTTGAGTTGTACCCAGGACCAGAGGTGATCTCTAGTCCCGGTTTAAAAAGTCTAGGAACATTAGTCCCGGTTCATGTCACGAACCGGGACTAAAGATCACCTCTAGTCCCGGTTCAAATGTTGTCAGAGCCTGTCAGAGCGCCGGACACCTTTAGTCCCGGTTGGTAACACCAACCGGGACTAGAGATGCTATCTTTAGTCCCGGTTGGTGCTACAAACCGGGACTAAAGATATCTGGCACTCTGACAGGTTCTGACAGTCTCTGACACCATATTTAGTCTCGGTTGGTAACACTAACGGACTAGAGATGCTATTTTTTGTCCTGGTTGGTGTTACCAACCGGGACAAAAGTGAATGTGCTTATTTTTCACTGAACCTAATAAAAATATATAAATTTTGCTACATGATTCAAATGGCCAAAAATTAATTTAAGAGTATCTGTAATTTCAAAGAGTGTGGTGTTGTGTGGAGGTGGGTGATTGAAGATAGAAGGAAGCTTTAATTTTATTATTAAATATCATCATATTGTTATTAACTAATGATTCTCAATATACAAAATCTTTTGTAAAATTATTTTGGTGATAATATACGAATCGGAGGGATGTACAATATTGATAAAGACATATAAACCCTGGTCGTCACATTAGTTTATGCGCGTTTAACAAGTTTTACGCGCATTGTTTCCGTTTCGTCCTCTAACTCGGAGTCGGTTTTTAAAACGGTCATAACTTTCGCATACGGACTCCGATCGAGACGTTCCATATATGAAAATCGATCAGAAAAAAATTTCAGATGCGTTCGTTCACCGCTTTTCCACGTTTGGCGATTTTATTTTCCCCAAAAAAGCCTCAGAAGATTGCCTTTTCGAGCCCGGAAGCTTTTTTCCGATTTTGAACGTGTCTTCCGAATTTTCCACAGGCCACGTCTTTTGCTTGTTTATGCTCAAATTTTATGTGGTTACCTCTCGTGTTCTCCTAAGTCCATAAAAAATATAAAAAAATAAAACAAAAAGTCAAAATTTTCCTCTCTTGCTCATCAACACAAATGAAAATAAAGAAAATCGAGGGGCAAAAGAGGAGCAATATCTAGAGGAGCACATTAATGTCTAGGATTATCTATGTTTGATTAAATTTTAATATTATTGTTTTAAACCTATATTTAATGAATTTAATTTGACCCTATTTAATGAATTATTTAATTGTTAACCCTAGCCGGGACCAAATAAATTAGAAAAATAGCGGAAAATTACCTTTTGTTCCGGTTGGTGGCACCAACCGGGACTAAAGGTGAATTAGAAATAGCAGAAAATTATCTTTAGTCCCGGTTGGTGACAACAACCGGGACTAAAGATGAATTGAAAATAGCGGGAAATTATCTTTAGTCCCGGTTGATGCCACCAACCGGGACTAAAGATGAATTGGAAATAGCGGGAAATTATCTTTAGTCCCGGTTGGTGCCACCAACCGGGACTAAAGATGAATTGGCTATATATACCTCCGGCTCGCATCGTCTTCTCCACAGATCCAACACTTAGCACATTTTCAGATCTCTTTCCCTCTCTCTAGCTCTCTTCCTCTCCCTCTCCCTCTCCCTCTCCCTCTCCCTCTCTCTCTCCCTCTCCCCTCGGCAAGCAAGGGGAGGGGAGGAAATGGCGGTAGCGGGGAGGAGGTGGCGGCAGCGGGCGTCATCTTCTCACCAACGACGAGCGGGAGCGAGGAGCGGCTGAGCCGAGCAAAAAATTGATGTTGTTGTATTTTATTGTATATAGTGGATTTTGTTGTATATATGTGGAACAAATTTGTGATAGTATTTGATCTGTGATTTTTTCATTTTGAAGATGTATTTGATATGTGGAAAAAAATGAAAAAAAACATTTGGGATATGTATTGTTCATTGCTATTTGTGAATCTGTGATATTTGATTTCAGTATTTGTGATGATTTTAGGATTTTGACAAGAAAAAAAACAAAAGAATCGGAGGGGGGTGGAGAAAGGCAAATTAAAAAAATTTTAAAAAAAAATCTTTAGTCCCGGTTGAAGCCACCAACAGGGACTAAAGATGACTGAGCCGCCACGTGGCTCTGCCATCTTTAGTCCGGTTGGTGGCTTCAACGGACTAAAGATGCATTTCTAGTCCCGGTTATTTAACCGGGACTAGAGATTGCTCATCTTTAGTCCCGGATTCGTAGTCCCGGTTTGACAACCGGGACTACCGAGGTTGAGAACAGGACAATTGTGGCTTTCTCCGGTAGTGCTACTCGGTGTCTCGGGACCACGTCAGTCCTGCGCAGCTGTCTGATGGTACCCACCCCCATGTCATGTCATCGTTCCATCGCCACGTGGGATCGATGCTGTGGCGCGCTTGTGCCACGTGGGATCGACGTGGTCGCATGTGTTGGCGTCGTGCCAACACCCCTACAGTCGGTCTCATGTATTCCAGCTACATCGACTTACTGAAAGTGTAGATTTGTGCAAATATTTTAAAGACATGTATATATATACAAGGAAAAATTGTGTCGAAACTTGGTTTCGGCAATAGAAAATTGGGGGTGCAGTCAAGATCGCCAAGCACAATGGGTTAGATTGGAGAACGAGGTTTAGACAGGTTCAGGCCCTCTCGTGAGGTAATACCCTACTCCTGTTTCGGGGGATCCGATCCATCGAGTGTCTTTATTGATCTCAAGATCTAAGGCTGAAAGCTAAAGGCTCGTAAAGCATCTGATATCGCATATCTGATATCCCTCAAGGGACGCCCCTTACCCCCCTTATATAGTCTTGGGAGGTGGGCTTAGAGATCGGAAACCCTATCTTACTCTAAGTCGGTTTCCTCAATCTTACCAAACCGTGACTATGGGCCGTTGCCTTATCTCAATCGTCAACGTAACACCCAAGTCATATTTGGTTTACAGATATGGCAGGTACAAACTATCCCTATTTCTAGTCGGATAAACTTGTCATGTAGATACCCGATTGCCACAATCTCCATAGTAGCCCCCGAGTCCTTTTCAGTCGACGAGACAACTCAGCTTCAAACCAAGACAGTACACAGCCAAAAACCTCTTTGACCGGGTGCTCCTGGCGCCGAGTGATTCCATCGTCTCTGCCTGAATCTCTCGAGTGGCTCCAAAGACTGAAGGGCTGGAAAACATCTAAACAATTCTCAAAATAATATCTAAGCACATCTCTTGATGCACCTAATCAGATATAGCCCCCGACTATATGATTAAGCACATAGTCAAGGACTAAAAAGATTCATACTCTCATAAATGCTTAGCTCATGCTAAAGCAATTATAAAAATTCTCATCACTCGGCAAGCTCGTGCTCATCTGAGTGAATTTGCCCGAGTCACCTCAAGACAAATAACTCAATCAACCCTCGTGGGTAAAAAGCACTCGGTAAACTCATGCTTATCCGAGTGGATCTGCCCGAGTCATTTCGGAACAAATATTTTAATCATCCTTCATGGGTAAATAAGTTTTTCAGTCGTCTGAAAAATATGACCAGATTAACAAACAACTCTTGCCATAATACTGGTCTCAATCTATAAAGATCTTCACCAAAGTGGAAAAAATAGCATTGATATAATCATCCGATCAAATGCTAAAGAACCAAACAGCCCTTGTCATCAAGGCAGCTATAAAAAGCTTTACTGTTGGTCACCTTTCAAATTGCATCGTGCTAGCTTCTCATGAAGTCAAGCAAACCGCGGTATGAAAGGATTTCTAAAGGTATAGGGCATTCGAACACGTGCATATTGCCAAGGCAAATCTGCTTAAGCTCATCCACTTAAGTCCCTAAGGACACGCGTCGGGCCACACCTTAGCTGGGCCACAGGTCTCTCATGGGCTCGGCCCAATCACGAGAAAACCTAGCACAACCCTCAAATCTCTTTACAAAGCCTCAAGGTCATCCCCGCCACTTCGTCTTCCCGAAAAATTCCTCTTTTCGCAGCACTGTTCACCAGCTTCTTGCGGAAAATCCTAGACTCGCTAGCACCTGAATCCATCGATCCAAGAGCTTGCCCTTCGCCACAAATAGCCTCCTCATCCAGCTCCCAAGATCCCTTGCTCAAAATCCTCATCTTTTTGGCCAGATCTACTCCTCATCCAAACTGCACTCATGGCGGACGATAGGAAAATCCCCTTTGAGCAGTGGGCTACTTCGGATGTGAGGGAATCCACCCTCAAGGAGATGGTGAAGCACGGCGTGCTTCCCCCCAAGGAGATCGTGGGCTGCGCCCAGCGACGGGTGAAGATTTCCCCACCCCGAACACTGTTGAGCTTGTTGTGTTCACATCTTTCTTTTACTATGGGTTCAGCCTCCCCACTTCCGAGTTCTTTAGGGGGCTTCTGGATTATTACGGTCTTCGACTCTATCATCTGAACCCCAACTCTATGCTTCACATCGCTCTCTTCATTCATGTATGTGAGGCTTTCCTTGGCATCCTCCCCCACTTCCAACTCTTTCGTCGCATGTTCTATCTTAAGCCGCATCCCAACAAGGACCAGCCCTGCGTCGTTGGCGGGGCAGGCTTCCAACTCCGCGAATCCCTCCACAAGGAGTACTTCTCTCTCCCTTTGAAGTCTTCCAACAAGGGATGGCACGCGGGCTGGTTCTATATCAGCAACCTCGAACCCAGCCTGCCAACCTTTGTCGGCCTTCCCCCTGTACCCAAGCATACTTGGAGCACTGTACCAATGGCTCAAGATTGGGATGAAGCCAACAAACTGCTAGCGAAGATCTTGGAGATGAAGCAAAAGGGTCTTCGCGACGAACATATCACTCGGCACTTCATCAGAAGTCGACTGGCGCCAATCAAAGAATGATCAAAGCCAGCCTTCGAATATGAAGGCGGGAAGGACCCCAATCGGGAAGACCGAGATCCCCTCTGTTTCGAGATTCTGAAGACCCGGATGTACAAGATTTTTTTGACTGGAATTGCAGTCGAGCGCGCCCTCGTGCTGCCGGTTCTTCCCTTCAGCCTCTACCGGCCTCCTCCTCCGGTAAGCCGACTGACCTCTTTGTAGTGTCTTGCAATCTTGACGTCATATCTCTTAGTATTGTGAGAATTTCTCTTGCAGGAAAATGCTTCCATTATTTCGAAACCGTACAAAGTTCCTCATGATGGCGTGTCGCTTCGCCCTGCTAAGAAGCCGACCGGCGGAGTGAAAATCCAAAGTGATCCGGTCGGGAAGCGGGCGGCGCCGAGTGAGGACTCCAACAAGCGGGCGAGCAAGAGGAGGCTCGTCATCGACGACACGGATGATGATGTCCCGGCTCCTCCAGTCGAAGCGACCCCTCCAAGGCCGTCGCCGAAGCAGCGCCGAAGATCTGCCGGGCGTCCAGGTACGCTTCATGACTGAAGTTGAACTTCATTGTTGAAAATTTCTTTGTCTTCATTCCGACTGAGCGCATCGTTGGTTTGGCAGGAGGCACCAGGATATAGATCCTGCTGGGAGGAGTGAAGAGCCAACCCCAGCTGCCGCGTCCGAGGCATCCAAGCCTGCGGAGCCACAACCCCGAAGCCCTCTCCCGAGCGAAAGTGCTCTGGGTAGAAAGCCCTCGCCTCCCAAAGAAGATATTCCGAGGAAAAAGCCCCCGACCGCCAGCCGGGACGTCCCGACTGGAAACCAGTCGGCCGCGGAGAAGCCCCAGGCTGTAGCTCAGAGAGCCCCGACTGAAGACCAGTCGGTGAAAAGCCAGGAGGAAAAGACTAGCCGGGCTGCTCCAGTCGAGAGTTCAGCCGCCGAAGCCGGTAAGTCTTGAATCGAAGTCTTGTCTTTAACCTTCAGTTCAAACCTTTCATGTCTTCATCTGTCCTTCCTGATCTGCCAGCCATAGTAGAGGAGATCCCCAGGTTACAGTCTTCTGAAACCTGGGTTCCCCCGATTAAGATCGAGTGGCGAGACTCGGAAGGCCAAAGGCAGGGCATCATCCTAGACAAGCAAGCGGAAAGCGAGGAAAGGGATGCCCTCGTCAACAGCCTGAATGAGGTGACTCGGCTACTCAACGTAAGCCTTGAGCTTTTTCTGTTGTTGTATTATCATTTCTTTTTCAGTCGGTCAACTTCAGATCTTGCGTGCAGAAGGAGTATTGTCGATCCATGGCCAAGTCCGAGGCGCTCGAGAAATTGGTCCCACATCTAAACTCCTTGGAGGACATCCAGCAGAAGCTGAAGACCACTCAAGAAGAGGCCACGTCAAGGGAGGCAGCGTTGAGGAGGGAGATAGCTGACCTCCGGGATGAGAACCTCGACCTCCGGGGTTCAGTCGGGAGTAAGCTCAACCTTCCCAGTTTATTTGTGGGTTCTGTGCTGATCTTGGTCGCTGATAGCCTTCTTTGTTTGTAGAAAATTCGTCGGAGGTCCACTCGCTCCAGGTCCAGCTAGAGGCAGTCAGCCTCGGCAAGACCGAGTTGGAGGCCGAGTTCGAAGGTGAGCTTCTTTGAAGTAACATCCTTTGTGCTGCTTTGTCTTTGAGTACTTTGCGTGATCAAGTTCTTTTGGCAGCTTACAAAGTCAAGACCCGAGCTCAATATGACGTCTTACTTGAGAGGGTCAAACGAGCCGGACAGGTCTGGGAAGATGTTGCCAATACAGCGACGCCAATCCTGCTGTCATTATTTCACCAAGGAGTCGGGGCTAGCTCACTGGATCCGGTCGAAATCTTCGACAAGCTGCGGAGAGCCCCGACCAATACTTGGCCAACATCGCCAAGGCCGCTACCATGGGGGCCGGCTCGGCTCTTGCGCAGACCAAAATCACTCTACCCCCGAGTGGATGTCAATTCGGTCGGGGAAGGCTTCGCCGACGACACCTCGGATGAGCAAGCTCGGACCTGATTAGTGAGGCGCGGGACTCGGCTAAGCGGATTGCCGTTGATGTAGTGAACAATTTCCGGTCTTAGTTGTTTTGTAATCATTGTCTTGTAAACATTGTATGATTATGACGCTCTGATGTAGACTTGTGAATATTCAGTTTATTTATGTTAATGCCCTGATCTGAGTTTTTATGTGAAATTTCTTAAGTAATTTTCGTCCGACTGTCACCGAGCCTAAGCTCGATTAGGTCATCAGAAAACTCTCAGTCCTTAAACACTGAACTCGAATCAAGGGACATTAAACAATGATAAACCGAATCATGCACAAAGGTTGATGAGGAAAACTATGCTTTATTGATATATATACCAGCCCCCGACTGCTAGCTCAAGAAGTCATCTTGCTTGAGGTTGGTAGTCAAGAAAAACATGAAACTTAAGTCAATTTAAGCATAGAATTGTCGAAGATGCTCGATGTTCCAGGAGTTTTCCACCATAGATCCGTCTTCGCGCTTTAATCGATATGCACCTGGCCGAGTACCCTCAGCAATTATGTATGGTCCTTCCCATAAGGGGGATAGCTTGTGACGGTCCTTGGTGGACTGAACCTTGTGTAGAACCAAATCGCCAACGATGAAAGCTCATGCTCGAACGTTGCGACTGTGGTATCGTCCGAGCCCTTGAAGATATTTTGCCGACTGGATGAGAGCTGCCTCGCGGGCCTCTTCTAGTCGGGTGAGGTCATCCACTCGGTCTGGGTCGTAGCGTTCATCATTGAAGCTGCGGACTCGGAGGGATTCATACTCCATCTCATTCGGCAACATGGCTTCTGCGCCATAAACCAGAAAGAAAGGAGTTTGGCCGGTAGCCCAACTGGGTGTGGTCCGCAGAGACCATAGAACCGAGGGGAGTTCTTGAACCCACTTGCCTGCATAAGGACTTAGGCGATCGAACACGCGGGCCTTGATGCCTTGAAGGACCATGCCATTGGCCCACTCGACTTGTCCATTGCTTTTGGGATGTGCAACTGTCGCATAACAGATCTTGATTCCGAAGTCTTTGCAGAATTCCTTGAAGATGCCTCCCGTGAATTGAGTCCCGTTGTCGGTTATGATCCTGTTTGGGGCGCTGAAGCAGTGCACGATGCTGAGGAAGAAATCCCGTGCCTTGTCAGTAGTAATTGTGGCAACCGGCTTAGCTTCAATCCACTTGGAGAACATGTCAATTGCGATGAATAAGTGTGTAAATCCTCCTGGAGCCTTCTTGAAAGGGCCGACCATGTCTAAGCCCCATACCGCAAACGGCCAGGATAGTGGGATTGTTTGTAGCTCTTGAGTCGGGATGTGGCTCTGTCGGGCGAAAAATTGGCAGCCTTCACAGGTTCGTACCACTTTGTCCGCGTCAGAGACCGCGGTAAGCCAGAAAAAACCCTATTTGTAGGCTTTGCCCACCAAGGTGCGTGCTGCCGCGTGGCTTTCGCATATGCCCGAGTGGATGTCTTGGAGCAGCTGTCTCCCTTCCTCGGGTGTGATGCATCTCGTTAGGATTCCGGAGGGGCTTCTCTTGTATAAGTCGGAGTCAACCATGACATATGCTTGGCAACGACGTCGGACGCGTTCTGCCTCATCCCGGTCTTCCGGCAGCTCTTGCCGAGTTAAGAATTTGATGAGTGGCGTCCTCCAGTCGGCGTCAATTATGGTGACTTCGTTTGCAGCCTGTTCGTCAGGGGTTGGCTTTGCCGCAACAGTTGGGGTCATAGAGGTGCTCAACAAAAACGTCTGTTGGGGCGGCTTCGCGTTTAGACCCGAATTGCGCCAACTCGTTAGCTGCTTCGTTGTTGTGCCTTAAGACATGTGACAGTTCGAGTCCGTCAAACTTGTCTTCAAGTTTGCGGACCTCTTGTTGGTAGGCCTCCATGGTGTCGTTTAGACAGGACCAGTCTTTCATCACTTGGTTTACGACCAACTAGGAGTCCCCCTTCACGACGAGCCGACGTATCCCGAGTGAAATTGCGAGCCGCAGTCCATGCAGCAGAGCTTTGTACTCGGAGACGTTATGTGAGGCGGAGAAGTGGAGGTGGAGGACGTATCTTAGCTTTTCCCTAGTCGGGGAGATCAGCACAACTCCTGCTCCCAAGCCGGTGATCCTCTTGGATCCGTCGAAGTGCATGGTCCAATATTGGAGATCTTCCCGAGGTACATCTTCTTGTTGTTCAGTCCACTCGGCCAAGAAGTCCACCAGGGCCTGTGACTTGACAGACGTCCTCGCCTTAAATGTTAAGTCCAGCGGCATCAGCCCCAGGCCCACTTCGCGATGCGTCCAGTTGCCTCCCGGTTGTGGATGACATCGCCGAGTGGAAAGGAGGTGACGATGGTGACCGAGTGACCCTGAAAGTAGTGCGCCAATTTCCTCGCGATTATCAGGACACCATAAAGCAATTTTTGTACCTGCGGGTAGTGAGTTTTGGCTCCTGCCACCACTTCGCTAACAAAGTAGATTGGCCTCTGAATCTTCTGGACTCGTCCTTCTTCGCGCTCAACCACAAGAACCGTGCTGACCACTTGGTGAGTTGCTAAGACATACAGTAGCAGGGGCTCCTCAGGCTGAGGTGAGGCTAGGACGGGCGGCGTCGTAAGGAATTCTTTAAAATCTTCAAAGGCCTTGTGGGCTTTCGTGGTCCATTGGAAATCGTCCGTTTTCTTTAGCAATCTGAAGAAGGGCATGACTCGTTCGTCGAGTCGAGAGATGAAGCGGCTTAGCGCCGCCACGAAGCCAGTGAGCTTCTGGACATCCTTCTGGTTACTCGGGGGCTTCATGTTCAAGATAGCGTTGATCTTCTCTGGATTGGCTTCAATGCTGCGATGTGACACCATGAAACCGAGCAGTTTGCCTGATGGGACGCCGAAAGTGCACTTCTCCGGGTTCAACTTCATTCTGAAGGCCCGGATATTCGCGAAGGTTTCTTCTAGGTCAGCGATCAGGTCTTCTTTTTACTTGGTCTTGATGACGACATCGTCGACATAAGCTTCGACGTTCTTGTCGATCTGCGTCTGGAAACACCTCTGGATCATGCGTTGGTATGTGGCACCGGCGTTCTTCAGGCCGAAAGGCATGGTGATGTAGCAGTAGGCCCCAAACGACGTGATAAACGATGTCTTCAGGCAGTCGGATTCTTTCAAACTGATCTGGTGATAGCCTGAGTAACAATCCAAAAAGCTCAGAAGTTGGCAACCGGCTGTTGAATCTACGACCTGGTTGATGCGAGGTAGCCCGAATGGATCTTTAGGGCAAGCTTTGTTGAGGTCGGTATAGTCAACGCACATGCGCCATTGCCCCTTCTTTTTCCGGACCAGAACCGGGTTGGCTAACCAGTTGGGATGTAGAACTTCTTTGATGAAGCCGGCAGCTAAGAGCTTTGTGAGCTCTTCCTTGATGGCATCTTTTCGATACTGTGTGAATCTGCGTAATCGTTGTTTTATCGGCTTTGCGTCATCTTTGACATGCAAAGAGTGCTCGATCACCTCCCTAGGAATTCCAGGCATATCAGATGGTTTCCAAGCAAAAACATCTATTTTGGAGGAAGGTGACGAGCGCGCTTTCCTATTTGGGATCTAGTTTAGCGCCGATTACAGCAGTTTTTGAGGGATCCGATGGATCAAGGGAGATCTTCTTGGTCTTGGCGTCGCCGGATCCTAATTTGGCTATCTTCTTCGCGGGGATTTCACCCTCTGCCGAAGTCGATGCAGCCAATCGGATTTCTTGCTGGCCACGTGATCTCTCGCGAGATTGGGCCAAGTCGCAGCTCTCCTTGTCGCAGGTGAAGGCTTGCTTCACGTCGCTGCGAAGAGTGATGACGCCGTTGGTACTCGGCATCTTCATGCAGAGGTAGGTGTAATGGGGGATCACCATGAATTTGGCGAGCGCAGGCCTTCCGATGATGGCGTGGTAGGCCGTTTCGAAGTCGGCCACCTCGAAAGTGACGTTCTCCGTTCGGAAGTTCTCTCGAGCTCCGAAGGTGACCGGGAGGGCTATGTGCCCGAGTGGTGTAGATGACAACCCCGGGATGACTCCATGGAAGGGGGCTGAGCTTGCCTTCAATTCGGCCCTCGGGATCTGCATCTCGTCCATGGATTTGGCAAACAAAATATTGAGGGCGCTACCCCCATCAATGTGGACGCGCTTAAGCCTGATGTTGCGAACTACCGGGTCCAAGACGAGTGGATAGCGCCCCGGGTGAACCACTCGGTCGGGGTGATCCGAGCGATCAAAAGTGATGGCCACCTCCGACCATCGCAGGTACTGAGGGACTTCGGATTGCGCCGCGTTGACCTCTCGGTCGGTTAGCTTCTGTTTCCTCTTGGATTAATAGGCTAGCGGCCCCCCGAAGATGTGATTGAGCTCGCCCACGGGGTCTTGGAAAGGCTCGGCATTCTCAGCCGCGTTGTTTTTCTTGGCGCCCGATGGACCAGCTTTATCAGTCGGCTTCTTGTTGAGTTGCGCCGCATACTGCTCGATGAACTGTTTATAAATGAAGCAGTCCTTAGCCGTGTGCTTGTGATTGGGATGATGTGTGCATTGAGCGTTCATGATGGCGTCGTAGGCCGCGACTCGGGGGCGGCGTTGAGAGTTGGAGGTGGCGGCGACGAGATCTTCGGATCGACGCTTGCGGTCCTTTTTGCCCTGGTTGTTGTTGTTGTCGTTATCCTTCTTAGGATTTCGGCTTCCTCCCGCCTGCTTATCTTCCCTCCTGTCGGGCCGGACTTGGCGTGCCGCCTTCATGGCATCATTGGATTTGGCGTAAGAGTTTGCCGTTTCAAACATCTGCTTCACCGTCTTCGGTGGCTTGCGCCCGAACTTCCCGATTAACAGCTCATCACGGACTCCCTTCTAGAAGGCGGCGATGATGTTGTCATCGGTGATGTTGGGGATCTTATTGCGCTTTTCGGAGAAGCGTCAGATGTAGTCCTTCAGAGGCTCGTCCGGCTTCTGGATGACATTGTATAAGTCGAAGTGGGTACCGGGCCTCTCGAAGGTGCCCTGAAAGTTGGCGATGAAGTGGTCCCTCAGCTCACTCCACGAGCCGATTGAGCCTTTTGACAGGCTCGTGAGCCTGTTCCTGGCCGAGTTGGCGAGGGCCACGGGCAAGTAGTTGGCCATAGCCTTGTTGTCGCCGCCTGCTGCGCGGATGGCGAGAGTGTACACGGTAAGCCATGACTCGGGGTCGGTCTTGATTCCGGTTGGCTTGAATCCATTCGGCCAGTGCACTCGGCGAAGCTCCCGAGTCAAAGCTGGCACTCCGTCGTCGTTGCTATCGGGTAATCCCCTCCGATCTTCCCGAGTGCGTTGGTCTCGCTCTTGGTAGCGGCGATCGAGGACTTCCTGCAGATCGCTCGGCGGGGTCCTCGGTTGGCTGGTTCGGTAGCTGGAGCTGTTGTTGCGGCGGACGTGGTGGTGGACGGGTGGACGTCCATGTCGCTTGTCGCGGGAGTCGGCCGTTTGCTCCGATGCTTCTACGTGGACTCGTGGCGTGGGCCTCTTGGCCTAGTTGTCGACCGGTCCGGCTCGGGACTCTTGTAGTCTCTTGACCTTAGTGGCGGGAGCCGGCTTTTGTCGGGCGTTTCGGCCACAGACTCAGTCGGCCTTCGTGCCGAGGTGGAGGGATGACCGTTGGCTGTGGCTGCGACGATGGTCTTGATTTTGTCTAGTATTGGAGTCACGTCGGGGGTGCCGTCTTGATGACGGTGTCCAAGAGTGTGAGGGCAGCAACAGCATTCTGCTGTGGTGTCTGGAAGATATTGGTGTTGCGGACCCGCGTTTGAAGAATAGCCTCCTGAGCGGACCGTCTGGCTGCCCGTAGATCTTGTTTTCTCTTGTCGGCTTCTTCTTTGCGTTTCTTCTCCTCTTCCGCCAGCTTGCGCTCTTGCTCGATCCTGGCTCGCTCTTCCTCTGCAAGCCTGCGGGCCATGGCTGAGTCGGACTCGGCCACCTCAGCCATGAGGACATCGAAGCACTTCGGCTCGTAGTCCTTGTTGCAGTCGGAGTCGTCGGCTTCGTCCGAGGGGATGCCATAGAGGTCGTCAAAGCCGGCGGAGCTGAGATACTCGTTGAGCTCCGAAGATGAGCATGAGCCGAATGGCTGGAGGATGACGGCGACCTCCCTTGATCCTAGGTCGTTCGGATCTGGATCATTCCAGTCCGAGTCAGAGCTTGGGGACGCGGACTCCTCCGAGTGGGTCGACTTCGACTCGTGGGAGAGGAGCTTGTCGTAGATCTCAACGGCGTTTGGTAATCCAAACGGCGCCGAGAGGTCTTCTTCCGAGTAGATCGTCTCTGTTGGGGAGACGAGGAGATCGGTGCAGATTTCGGCGGCGTTCGATAGTCCGAACGGTGCCGAGTAGATTCCTTCGTTGGAGAGGGTGGACCACATCTTGGATTCCAAGATGTCGTCGAAGATCTTGGCGCTATTCGGGAGGCCGAACGGCGCTGAGTGGGTCTCTCCTTCCGACTGGTTCGAATCCGAGTTGAAGGAGGAGAGCTTGCCGAAGTTGTTGGCGGCGAAGTCGCCGAATCCTGAAGAAGATCCCATCACGCTTGTCGACGAGATTGTTGAAGAAGTCTTGACGCGCGGAGCCCCTACCTGGTGCGCCAACTGTCGAAACTTGGTTTCGGCAATAGAAAATTGGGGGTGCAGTCAAGATCGCCAAGCACAATGGGTTAGATTAGAGAACGAGGTTTAGACAGGTTCAGGCCCTCTCGTGAGGTAATACCCTACTCCTGTTTCGGGGGATTCGATCCACCGAGTGTCTTTATTGATCTCAAGATCTAAGGCTGAAAGCTAAAGGCTCGTAAAGCATCTGATATCGCATATCTGATATCCCTCAAGGGACGCCCCTTACCCCCCTTATATAGACTTGGGAGGTGGGCTTACAGATCGGAAACCCTATCTTACTCTAAGTTGGTTTCCTCAATCTTACCAAACCGTGACTATGGGCCGTTGCCTTATCTCAATCGTCAACGTAACACCCAAGTCATATTTGGTTTACAGATATGGCAGGTACAAACTATCCCTATTTCTAGTCGGATAAACTTGCCATGTAAATACCCGATTGCCACAATCTCCACAAATTGTATATTTTAAAATTTAATTCTATGGATTGTGTTATGGACTCGTGAAGGATACTAGCATCTTCCAGACTCCCAGCACGGAACCATTGCCATTGCCTCCTTCATGCCAAGATGAGCTAGCGATGGTGCGAGGTTCTGCCCACCTCAGCTCTCCTCCATTCACAAGACATGCGGACATCCTCCAATATGACCTTGTCCTTCTCTACCCCGAGAAAATACGGTTGCCCCCAGTTTCTCCTCTCCCATGGCGACGTGACATCGATAGTAGCTCACATTTCTACTTCTTCCTTCTCACTGGACTCTACAGCAAGATATTCTGAGCTGCTCTCGTCATCTTTGCCTTAGCCAGATTTTGTTGTTGGTATGGGAAAATTTAACTAATTTTCCATTATAACGGACGGATGCAATCTGAACAGGAGACACCCTACTGGCTACAATTCATTGATTGTCACTATGTCTTAAAAGATGCTACACTTTTATCATATTTACGCCGGCGTGACATGCCACGTCGATATTTGACCCTGAGCAGACGTCTTCCTCACAGCTTTAACGGCTCATTTCACCCCCTCCCGTTCACCTCGTTCCAATTCCACAAACAGACCCAAATCTAAGACAGTATGAACTCCAAAATCCGAATCCTAACACTTCACAAGCCAACAAATAATAAGAAACAGGTCACCAAAGTGCTAATTGATAATCGAGACCATCCCCAAAACATCCAGGAAAAATTCCCAATTTATCACGCTCGGCGTCGCCATCAACCGCGTCGACCTCGCCCCCGGCGGCTGTTCGTGAGCACGGCGTGGAAGTACTACTCCAAGGTGCTCGCCGAGGGGGAGACCTTCGTCATCTCGCGCAGGCTGATGCACTTCCAGTACAAACCCGGCAATGTATCCGCCCGCGCCATGACGGTGTTCAACAGCTAGCTCCCCAGCGTCGTGCTCGCCGCGCCTGGGCTGTTCGGCGCCGACCCGGAGATCCCCGACGCCATCCTCGCCAAGAGCTTCCAGGTGGACGCCGAGGTCATCAAGCTGCTCAAGTCCAAGTTCAAGAAGTGACACTACTACTGTCTCATCCGCCATGGCTGCAGCTTAACTGTTCTAGATTCAGTAAATATGTTTCACGTTTGATATTTTGATTTGATATTTTGTCCGTTTGGCATATCAATAAAGTAAATTTGATAGTTTGAAATTTAAATCGTCCTATACATACAGCAAATGTCAATAAAAAATACTCAAATATATCAAACTTTGAAATTGGACAAGATCTTACCAATTGAACTTGGCAACAACACGGCTAATTTTGCATATAACCTTTACGCATCTTCCTTCCGTCTTCCTCCACCATGACGCACAGCGGCAGCGCCATCTCCGTCTAATGAGCCGCCGCTCTCGTCCCTGGCACAAATCTCGTAACTTTCTTCTCTGCCGGTACCGAAATCCTTTCCTGCCACGGCGAGAATTTACACGGCCTGAGTGAAGAGAGTCGAGGAGGAGAAACGGAGGCTTATCATGTTTCTCCTAAAACAAGGGCTAAACGGCCCCGTCTTGAAGACCACCAACACGAGCACGTCGTCGGTGAGCTCGGTGAGCCGCCGACACGCGCGCCGGCCGCTCCGGCGACGTCACCAGCGGCTTCCCCTCGAACCGCACGTCGACGTGGAGCAGCAGCTCGTCAGCAGTGCCGTGGAACTCCGAGTCAGATGCAGAGAGGCGGAGCACGGGGCGACGACCCCGACGGGGATGGGGAGCAGTAATTGTCGAAACTTGGTTTCGTCAATAGAAATTGGGGGTGCAGTCAAGTCGCCAAACACGATGGGTTAAGTGGAAAAAAGGGTTTAGACAGGTTCAGGCTCTATCGTGAGGTAATACTCGGGGATTCGATCCTCCAAGTGTCTTTATTGATCTCTTGATCTTGTATATCGCATATCCCTCAAGGAACGTCCCTTACCCCCCTTATATAGTCTTGGAGGGTGGGCTTATAAGTCGGAGACCCTATCATATTCTATGTCGGACTCCTCAATCTTACCAAGTTATGACTATGAGTCGTTACCTTATCTCATTGGTAACGTAACAACCAAGTCATATCCAATTTACATAATCATGAAGCGTAACCTATCCCTATTACCAATCGGACAAGCTAGCCATGAAGGTATCCGATTCCCATAATCTCCACAGTAGCCCCCGAGATCTTCGTAGTCGACGAGATAACTTTGCCTTGAACTAAAACAACACACAGCCAAACGAGGCCGAGTGCTTCTGTTGCCGAGTGGTTCCATCATCTCTGACTGAATCTCCCGAGTGCTTTATCATCCGATAAAAAGACTGTGAAGGGCTGGAAAACATATCAAAATGCTTTAAAAAACCAAACAGTCCATGTCATCAGGACAGCCATGAAAAGCTTAACTGTTAGTCACCTTCCAAATTGCATCGTGCCAACTTCTCATGAAGTTGCGCAAACCGCGGTATGAATGGATTTTAAAGGTATTGGGCAATGAGACACGTGCATATTGCCAGGGAAAATCTGCTTAAGTCCATCCTCTTAAGCCCCTAAGGACACGCGTCAAGCCATACCTTAGCCGGGCCGTAAGTCTCTCATGGGCTCGGCCCACTCACGAGAAAACTTAACAAAACCCTAATTCTGTATCGAAGTATCAAGGTCATCCCCGCCACTTCATCTTCCCAAATTTCCTGTTTCGCGCTCCTATTCACAGGTTCCTCACAGAAACCCTAAACTCGCGCTCACTCAAATCCATCCAGGAATTCAAGCTTCCACCGCAGCTCATCACTCGCATCCAGCTTCCCACATTTCCTCAAAAAAGCCCCATCTTCCGCACTAGATCCATTCTCTTTCTGATTGCATCCATGGCGGGAAAGAAAGAAATCCCCTTTGAGCAGTGGGCGACCTCGGATGTGAAGGAATCAACCCTCCAAGAGATGGTGAAGAATGGAGTTCTTCCACCCAAGGAAATCATCGGCTGGCGTCCTGCGGCTGGTGAAGAATTCCCCACGCCAAACACCGGTGAGATTGTCGTCTTCACCTCTTTCTTCTATTGCGGCTTTGGTATTCCCACTTCTGAGTTCTTTCGTGGTATTCTCGAATACTACGACCTCCAAATCTACCACTTGAACCCCAACTCTATCCTTCACATCGCAATCTTCATCCATGTCTGTGAAGCTTTCCTTGGCATCTTTCCCCATTTCAACCTTTTCCATCGCAAGTTCTATGTCAAGCCCTGTTGACGAGAAATTTCTCTCACGCGCTGGCCTCGGAGATCTACTTGACTCCAGTTGAGGTCCTTCTCGGCTGCCTATGCGGTGCAGGGCGTGCCAGTTGGTTTGACCTGTTAACCAACAAGAAAAACAAAGAAACATGCGTTAAGTGTTAGGTTAGATCCCCACTGAATCGGCTAAGGGAATCCATGAGCATATATCTGCTATCCTAAAATATATTTAAGCCAAACGACTATAATGGATCGGTGATACCGAGACAGCATTAGCCGTTTAACCCAAATACAGTAAAGGATAAAAGATATATGAATCGATAACCTAGCCGATACTAGAAAGCCAACAACGAATCGGCTAGTACTCCGACGAATCTTATGAAAAGATATCATTCTTGAACCGGATGTGCGTAGCCGGAAATCGGCCATCAGTTCGATGGCGGGCCGATTTCAGCGATAACGTCCGACAAGAATGTGATCTTAATATAAGAGGCAGTCCTAATATAAATCTAATAATAAATATATTTAAAAGATACATATCAGGGCAGATAAGGCCGGCTGAAACCCCGACACTGTCTCTAAACGATATAAATCTAGCCGAACAGATCATTGGCAATTCTAAAAATGACTTAATAGTTCAAACCTGATGCAGCATTAAGTATAAAAAGAAAAATCTGATCTGTTGTAGCCGATTTATATCTCTTGAGACGGTGGATACCGCATATAAACCAGCCAACCTTTAGATCTAGCCCTATTGGCTGCAAGTTCTTGATAGAACTAGCCAATGGCAGGATAGATCTAAACATTGATCTAATTTATATGCGCTATATGATAAGTAGCACAGTATAAACTCCTGAATCTAATGTGTCATTACGATGGAAAGACTAGAAACAACAGATCATACCACTAATGACAAGCATTTACCTAGATTTGGGGATCGAAACGATGCAACCCGTAGCCAAACAAATTGCTCGTCAGAAGAAAAAGGTTGGTGATGCGCCGAAGGTTTGATTGATTGTGATTGTATCTTTTACGGGGGTCTCGGGTCCTATTTATACCCAAGATACATTATCCGTACAAACCCTAGACTCTATCTAAACTACCATTTAAAACGCAACGTTATCCCAGGAAGGACCCACGCCGCATGGGCTAAGGACAAGCTCGCTGGATGCTGTTGAAGTCTTCGACAAGCTCAGGACGGCCCCAGAAAAATATATTGCAAATATCTCTGATGCGGCCGCCATGGGTGCCAACTTCGCTCTTGCACAAGCTAAGTCACTCTATCCTCGGATAGATGTTGACTCTATTGGAGAGGGCTTCGCGGATGACACCACAGATGAGCGAGGCCTAGAGCTCATAAATGAAGCACAGGAATCGGCGAAGAAAGTGGCTACTGATGTGATTGAGAACTTCCAATCCTGATTAGTTTGCAGATTTTGTATGTAACTTATGATGTTAACTTGTAAATATTTAGCTTACTTATGTTTGGTAATCCAAACGGTGCCGAGAGGGTTTCTCTTCCCGAGTGGACTGATTCCGACAGGGAGGTCAGAAGATGGCTGTAGATCTCAGCGGCGTTCGATAGTCCGAACGGCACCGAGTGGATTCCTCCTTTCGAGTGGATGGACTCCATCTTGGAAGTCAGAACTGTGACGTACATCTCAGCGTTGTTCGGCAACCCGAACGACGCCGAGTGGATTCCTCTTTCCAAGTGGGCGGAACCCAACTCGGAAGTCAGAACCTTGTCATAGATCTCGGTGTTGTTCGGTAGCCCGAACGGCGCCAAGCGGGTTCCCCCTCCCGACTGGTCCGAATCCGAGTCGGGAAAGGAGATCTTGTTGAATCCTTTGGCGGCGAAGTCGTCGATGCCTGATGAAGATCCCATCGCGCTTGCCGGCGAGATTGAAGAAGAAGTCTTGACGCGCGGGCCCCTACCTGGCGCGTCAACTGTCGAAACTTGGTTTCGACAATAGAAATTTGGGGTTGCAGTCAAGATCGCCAAGCTCAATGGGTTAAGTGGAGAACAAAGTTTAGATAGGTTCAGGCCCTCTTGTGAGGTAATAACCTACTCCTGTTTCGGGGATTCGATCCGCCGAGTGTTTATTGATCTCAAGATCTCGTGTGTCTAACAGCTCGTATGTGCTTCGCCTTAATCTGATATCCCTCAAGGGACGCCCCTTACCCCCCTTATATAGTCTTAAGGGGCAGGCTTACAAGTCGGAAACCCTATCTTACTCTAAGTCGGTTTCCCCAATCTTACCAAGTTATGACTATGAGCCGTTGCCTTATCTAATCGGCAACGTAACACCCAAGTCATAGCCGGTTTACATAATTAGCAGGCGTAACCTATCCCTATTACCAGTCGGATAAGCGTGCCATGTGGGTATCCGATTGCCATAATCTCCACAGAATGACATCGCCGAGTGGAAAGGAGGTGACGATGGTGACCGAGTGCCCCTGAAAATAGTGTGCTAACTTCCTCGCGGTTATCAGAACACCATATAATAATTTTTGTACCTGGGGGTAGCGAATTTTGGCTCCTGCCAGCACTTCTCTAACAAAGTAGATTGGCCTTTGAATCTTCTGGGCTCGTTCTTCTTCCTCACGCTCAACGACGAGAACTGTGCTGACGACCTGATGAGTCGCTAAGACGTACAGCAATAGGGGTTCCTGAGGCTGAGGTGAGGCTAGGACGGGTGGCGTCGTGAGAAACTCTTTGAAGTCTTCAAAGGCTTTATGGGCTTCCGTGGTCCATTGGAAGTCGTCGATCTTCTTTAGCAAACTGAAGAAAGGCATACCTCGTTCGCCGAGTCTGGAAATGAATCGGCTTAGCGCCGCCATGCAACCAGTGAGCTTCTGTACGTCTTTCTGGGTACTCGGGGGCTTCATGTTCAATATAGCGTTGATTTTCTCTGGGTTTGCTTCGATGCCGCGATGAGACACCATGAAGCCGAGTAGTTTGCCTGACGGCACACCGATGGTGCATTTTTCCAGGTTCAGCTTCATTCTGAAGGCCCATATGTTTGCGAAGGTTTCCTCTAAGTCGGCGATTAGGTCTTCCTTCCGCTTGGTCTTGATGACGACATCGTCGACGTAAGCTTCCACGTTTCTCCCGATCTGCCTCTGAAAACATCTCTGGATCATGCGCTGATACGTGGCTCCGGCATTCTTCAGGCCGAAGGGCATCGTGATGTAGCAGTAAGCTCCAAACGGTGTGATGAACGCTGTTTTGAGGCAGTCGAACTCCTTCAAGCTGATCTGATGGTAGCCCGAGTAACAGTCCAGAAAACTCAGGAGTTGGCAGCCGGCTGTTGAATCCATGACTTGGTCGATATGAGGCAGTCCGAAGGGATCCTTAGGGCAAGATTTGTTGAGATCGATGTAGTCGATGCACATGCGCCATTGCCCTGTCTTCTTCCGAACCAAGACCGGGTTAGCCAGCCAGTCGGGATGGTAAACCTCTTTGATAAACCCGGCGGCTAAGAGTTTTGTAAGTTCTTCTTTGATAGCATCTTTCGATCCTGAGCAAAACGGCGTAGTCGTTGTTTAATAGGTTACGTTTCATCTTTGACGTGTAAAGAGTGCTCGATCACCTCCGTAGGAATACCCAGCATGTCAGATGGTTTCCAAGCAAAAACATCTTTATTATTTTGGAGGAAGGTGACGAGTGCGCTTTCCTATTTAGGATCTAGCTCAGCGCCGATTACTGCGGTTTCGGAAGGATCCGATGGATCAAGGGAGATTTTCTTTGTTTTGGCGTTGCCTAGTCCCAACTTGGCTATCTTCTTCGTGGGGATTTCACCCTCTTCAGATGTTGATGCAGCCAGTCAGATTTCTTCCTGGCCACGTGATCTCTCATGAGATTGGGCCATATCGCAGCTTGCTTTATCGCAGGTGAATGCTTGTTTGACGTCGCTGCGTAGGGTAATAACACCGTTGGGACCAGGCATCTTCATGCAGAGGTAAGTGTAGTGTGGTATCGCCATGAACTTGGCGAGCGCAGGTCTTTCGATGATTGCGTGGTAGGCTGCTTCGAAGTCGGCCACCTCAAAGGTGATGTTCTCCGTCCGGAAGTTCTCCCGAACTCCAAAGGTGACTGGAAGGGTGATGTGCCCGAGTGGCGTAGATGACAGCCCCGAGATAACTCCGTGGAAGGGGGCTGAACTCGGCTTTAACTCGGATCTTGGGATCTGCATCTCGTCTTGCGTCTTGGCGAATAAAATGTTGAGGGCACTGCCCCCATCGACGAGGACGCGCTTGAGCTTTATGTTTCAGACCACCGGGTCTAGTACTAGGGGATACCGCCCCGGGTGAACCACTCGGTCAGGGTGATCCGAGCGG
This sequence comes from Oryza australiensis, assembly GCA_019925245.2. Classification (NCBI taxonomy): domain Eukaryota; kingdom Viridiplantae; phylum Streptophyta; class Magnoliopsida; order Poales; family Poaceae; genus Oryza; species Oryza australiensis. Next base: position 6,474,731 of record JAIFGZ020000436.1, read on the forward strand.
TTGAACGTGATGGCCACCTCCGACCATCGTAGATATTGTGGGACTTCAGGTTGTGCCGCATTGACCTCGCGGTCAGTCAGCTTTTGCTTCCTCTTGGACTCATAAGCCTGCGGCCCCCCGAAAATATGATTTAGCTCACCCACGGGGTCTTGAAAGGGCTCTGAGTTGCTAGTCGGGTTGTTCTTCTTGGTTCTCGATGGGTCGGCTTCATCAGTCGACTTCTGGTGTAGTTTTGCCACATATTGTTTGGTGAACTGCTTGTAGATAAAGAAATCCTTGGCCGCATCCTAGTGATGTGGATGATGCGTGCACTGAGCATTCATGACCGTGTCGTAGGCTGCAACCCGGGGACGGCGTTGGGAGTTTGACGTTGTGGCGACCAGATCCTCGGGCTTGCGCTTGCGATCTTTCTGGTCGTGATTGTTGTTGCCGTTGTCCTTCTTAGGATGTTGACTGCCTCCCGACTGCTTGTCGTCCCTTTTGTCGTGCCGATCTTGTCGTGAGGCCTTGATCGCGTCATTGGATTTCGCGTAGGAGTTTGCTGTCTCAAACATTTGTTTTATCGTCTTCAGCGGCTTACGCCCAAATTTTTCGATCAGCAACTCATCACGGACACCCTTCTGGAATGCGGCTATTAAGATGTCATCAGTGATGTTGGGGATCTTGCTCCGCTTCTCCGGGAAGCACCGGATGTAGTCCTTCAGCGGCTCGTCTGATTTCTGGATGACATTGTAGAGATCGAAGTGGGTCCCAGGTCTTTCGAAAGTGCCCTGGAAATTGGCGATGAAGTGGTCCCGAAGCTCACTCCACGAGCTAATCAAGCCTCTTGGCAAACTCGTGAGCCAGTTCCTGGCTGAGTCGGCGAGGGCGACGGGCAAGTAGTTGGCCATGGCCTTGCTGTCTCCTCCTGCTGCGCGGATGGCGAGGGTCTACACAGTCAGCCATGACTCGGGGTCGGTCTTTTCGTCATACTTCTCGATTCCTGTGGGTTTGAAGCCACTCGGCCAATCCACTCGACATAGGTCCCGAGTGAACGCAGGTACTCCATCGTCGGTGTAGTCGGGCGAACTCCTTCGGTCTTCATGGGAGCGCTGCTCATGCTCCCGATGGCGTCGATCAAGGACTTCCCGCATATCACTCGGCGGGGTTCTTTGCAGGCTACTACGGTAGTTGGAGTAATAGCTGCGACGGATCCAGTCGTGGACGGGTGGTCGACCATGTCCTCTTTCGCGAGAGTCGGCCGATTGTTCTTGGTGCCTCCATATTGTCTCGTGGCGGGGGTCTCTTGACCTAGCGGCCATCTTGGTTTGCTTGGGCCTCCTGTAGTCCTTCGACCGTAGTGGCGGAAGTCGGCTTCCGTCAGGTGTTTCAGCGATGGACGCGATTGGTCTTCGTGCTGAGGTGGAGGGAGAGCAGTTGGCTATAGCCGCGACGATGGTCTTGATCTTGTCTAGGATTGGTGTTACCGTAGCGGGTGCCACTTCGATAATAGTGTCGAGGAGGGTGAGGGCGGCAATGGCGTTCTGTTGAGGCGTCTGGAAGATGTTGGTGTTGTCGACTCGTGTCTGAAGCCTCTCGGGGCGGATTGCCCAGTCGCCCTCAGGTCTTATTTCCTCCTGTCGGCTTCTTCTCTGCGCCTATTCTCTTCCTCCGCAAGCTTGCGCTCTTGCTCAAGCCTGGCTTGTTCTTCTAATGCAACCCTGCGGACCATGGCCGAGTCGGTCTCAGCTACCTCAGCCATGAGAATGTTAAAGAACTTTGGCTCGTAGTCCTTGTCAAAATCGGAGTCGTTGGCCTCGTCCGTGGAGATGTCGTAGAGGTCATCAAAATCTGAAGAGCTGAGGTACTCATTGAGCTCCGTGGATGAGCATGACCCGAACGGTTGGAGGATGACGGCGACTTCCCTTGAGCCTGGTTTGCTTGAGTCTAGATCGTTCCAGTCCGGGTCGCGATTTGATGATGGTGGTTCTCCTGAATAGATCGGTTCCAACTCGAAAGACAGAAAACTGCAATAGATCTCAGCGGCGTTTGTTAACCCAAACGGCGTCGAGTGGTTTTCTCCTCCAAAGTGGGTAGGTTCCAACTCGGAAGTCAGAAGGTTGCAGTAGATCTCAGCAGTGTTTGGCAACCCAAACGGTGCCGAGAGGTTTCCTCCTCCCGACTGGTCCGAGTCCGAATCAAGGAGGGAGAGCTTGTCGAAGTTATCAACGGTGAAGTCGTCGATGCCTGATAAAGATCCCATCGCGCTTGTCAGCGAGATGAAGAAGGAGTCTTGACGCGTTGCCCCTACCTGGCGTGCCAACTGTCAAAACTTGGTTTCGTCAATAGAAATTGGGGGGGCAGTCAAGTCGCCAAACACGATGGGTTAAGTGGAAAAAAGGGTTTAGACAGGTTCAGGCCCTCTTGTGAGGTAATACCCTACTCCTGTTTCGAGGATTCGATCCTCCGAGTGTCTTTATTGATCTCTTTATCTTGTATATCGCATATCCCTCAAGGGACGCCCCTTACCCCCCTTATATAGTCTTGGAGGGTGGGCTTACAAGTGGAAGACCCTATCATATTCTATGTCGGACTCCTCAATCTTACCAAGTTATGACTATGAGCCGTTACCTTATCTCATTGGTAACGTAACACCCAAGTCATATCCAGTTTACATAATCATGAAGCGTAACCTATCCCTATTACCAATTGGACAAGCTAGCCATGAGGGTATCCAATTCCCATAATCTCCAGAGTAATCTTCCCCGCAGCGGCACCCTGCGGCGGTCCTCCACAGCCATCGATGCGTCAAGGCTCGTCGGCGCGGCGGAGCAGGGGGAGACTCCGTCGACAGCTAGGGATGGCTGCGGCGTCAGCGGCGACGACGGTCTGCAGGGGAAGAGAGAGTGAGTGGGGAAGACGGGGTAATGGGAGGCGTCTGCTCAGGATCAAATGCCAACGTGGCATGCAACACTGGCGTAAATGTGAAAAATATAACATTTTTGAGACATAATAACAATTGATGAATTGTAGCCAGTAGGATGTCTTTTAATCGGTTGTATCCGTTATAATGTAGGATGTCTTTTAATCGGTTGTATCCGTTATAATGTAGGATGTCTTTTACTCGGTTGTATCCGTTATAATGGTAAATAGTTAAATTTTTTGTTGGTCTAGCCACCATCTCTAAGGTCATCGTTCCAGTTCAAGCTTTATCATTCGACCATCCCCAAGCTTGCCACCGCATCGCTCGACGACCTTCCTGTTCGGCCACTGTCACTTTGCTCGAGCTCACTAGCTAGCGACCTCGGTGGCCTGCAGCCATGTCTGTGTTCTACTCTGTTGCTATGGGTCCAACAACTCTGTGGGGACAAAAGTTGTGGTTATTTTAATTCGTCCCTTTTGGAGCACCTGAGCAATCAGCGACTAATTAGAGCAAGTTTTATAGTAGGGATGATTACCACCTCTAATATTATCTATATCATCAACTAATTAATTAGAAGACAACATATACTAAACATTATCTTAGCCCTAATACAACATAATTATTCGTTTTATTCACTTTCATCCAATCATCATTACTCTTTAACAAAATTCCTTTTTGTTAAATTTTGTAAAAAGGTTGTCCCTTCATAAGGAATGACTCATCGTTTCTCTTCTTTTTTTCTCTCATTCATCTCATCATTTATGCATATAGATGTTTATAGTCAGTGACGAAGGGCGAGGTATGGCCCAATACCCCACCCTCTCTCTTCCCTGTGCTAGCCGGCCCCAAAAACAATAGAACAGCAGTAGAACGAGCTGGGGTTAGGGCACGTCACGCACGAGCGAGCGGGGGGCGCACGAGCCAGGGCGGCGACGCCGCGGGCAGGGGCGGCGCCGGTGGGCAGGGCGGCGGGCTGCGGCTGCTCTACGCCGCGGCGGGCAGGGGCAGGCGGCCCCGGTGGCCTGCGGCTGCGCTACGCCGTGGCGGGCAGGGGTCGGCAACAGGACCTGTGCCGGCGGGCTTGGCCGAGCTCGGGCCGAGGCCTAGGAGGCGGCGGTGCACTAGCAGCCCGGCACTGCACTGGAGCTCGCGGCGCACCGGCACGTAACCGGGCTACTCGCCGACCGCACTACGGAGAAACCCACACTAGCCCCGGTTCGTAACCCTCAGTAGTCCCGGTTGTCAAACCGGGACTACGAATCTGGGACTAGATCGCCATCTCTAGTCCCGGTTGAGATCACCGGGACTAAAGATGCACCTTGAGTCCCGCTTGATGGTAACCAACGGGACTAAGGATGCGGAGCCACGTGGCCGATGCGCCATCTTTAGTCCCGGTTGGTGGCTTCAACCGGGACTAATGATGGTGCATCCGACCACGTGGCTCCGCCATCTTTAGTCCCGGTTGGTACCATCAACCGGGACTAAAGATTTTTTTATATTTTTTTAATTTTCTTCTTTCTCCAACAGTACTACATACTATATATTACACACATATATTATATATTACACATATACATATTTTACACACATATATTTATACATATATATTATATAATATATATGTATAAATATATAAGTTACACACATATAAATGAACTTAAGAAAGGAAATATATACATGTAATATATAACCAATACACATATCTACAATATCTACATATATTTCGTATGTTACAAAACATTGTCTAAGTTACTTAAATTAAAATAGAACTCCCCCGTGGGATCAATGATCTGCTCGTTTATAAATCCCATCAATTCTTCCTAAGCGGCTTGTATGAAAGTCTCGTGGGGGAGGTTGTCTCTTACTCGCATAAGCTGTCATTAATTAGATCAAACGAGAAATAAATATATGAAGTGAATAAGAAATCGAGACGTAATGTATGAATGGCCATTATACATATATCTATATCGTTGATAGTTGTGACATCGGTCACAAAGCGGTGAATATAGTCGCAGACGTAGTATCCACATAAGTTGGTGCCCTGCGACTGTTTTGCACACTAAAGGAGAAATGACGACAGATTTAATATACATTTCATATTTTAGAACAAAGTAATAATTCAAAACAACTTTGGAGCATGTTACTCACTGGAAAGTTCATCCTCACGGAGAGCTTATCTTTCCAATTTCCGCGAACATCAGCCCGAATCCGTTCCCATGCCCTACGTGAAGTTGAAAGTTAGCTAGTAATTATCCGAGAACCGCATATATGCAATAGCAAGTAAGATGGCATTACCTATCTAGCAGTTCAAATATCTTTGCATACGTGGACTCTGGTTTATCCATTGAGTCAAAGACATGGATCCGCGAGTTATCCATGTCAATTACTAACAGAACCCAATGGAATCTGCAAATTGGTTTAGATGACACATATGAAAATTTATGTATGCACACGGGATTGAAATCGGTACGGAAGGAAGAAAATACTTACGCAGTGTTGTAGGGCAGAAGGATAAACGACCGGAAGTGGTTTATCACCAGCGCCTTGTAAATGTTGTCCAGTGTTGGATCAGGAAAATGATCAACCAATACGCCATTGATTTTACGTGGATCCATGAATCCATGTTTGGTACAGTCGTGCATGCTGCAGTATTGGATCGCCATTCTACAACGGTTAAAAAGAATTTTAGTCAGCTAAATACAAGAAGGTAAGAAACGAAATAACAGAACGATACTTACAGAGCCCGCGTGGCTAGAAGTGAGACGTCGAGGGCATCAAGCTGGTACAGGTCGAATATGTCTTCGAATCGGATATAGAAGTTGTCACCTCCATCGACGAAATAGTCCTATGAATATTTGCCCGTTACCATCTCTCCACCCTTGCTGGATTCTTGCATGTACCACTTGTGGAAGCGGTACATCTGTGTTGGTAGCTTTTTCACTTGATCCGGCTTTACAAGAGGCTTTCCAAGTTTGAACTTGTATTTCAGCGGAGCCTTCGCCAGGGGAGCACGGCCGTGTAATTGATCCATTGAAATTCCAGCAGATTCCATAAATTGTCTTAAGTCTGATCTGACATTTGGAACACTGAACTAGGGTACATCTTTGCCCGTTCTCTTCGCCTTGACAGCAGCCTTCCGAATAGTCCTATCATAGTCGGACTGCGGTTGAGGTTGCGGTTTAGGCTGTGGCGTTAGGTACGTCTTCTTGAAGAAGTCCTTGGTCTCCTGAGGGATTTCAGGAGGCTTCTCAGGAGAATTCTTTCTGAAGTGGGCCTTGACTTCAGCTTGGACGGCCTCGTGCAGCTCCTCTGGAGTCATGTCGTACGCCGTTTTCTTTGGGGCTGGTGGGAGCGGGTCAAGTTTAGGCCTCTTGCTTCGTGGTCCACTGCTGGTTGACCTTGACTGCGTGGCTCAAGATGTTGTCTGTTTAGGAGTCGGTCCTCGTTGTGGCGACAGAGGAGTCTGAGAAGGCGGTGGAGTTGGAGACGACCGTTTAGGAGTCGGTGCTCGTGGAGGCGACGCAGAGGCGGAGGAGGCGGAGGCGGTGAAGGAGGAGGAGGAGACGGCCCACGTGGAGGCGGAGGAGATGGCCCACGTGGAGGCGGAGGAGACGGCCCACGTGGAGACGGAGGAGGCGGAGGACACGACCCACATGGAGGCGGAGGAGACAGCCCACGTCCAGGGAATATTATGAAGATCTTCCTCCAGAGAAATATTCTGTGAGTTGTTTCTCCTAGCGTTAGCTCCCAGTCTCCTCCGGGGATATCCAGCTCGAGATCTTCATAGCCGTGTTCCACCTGTTCAATTTCAACTTTCGAGTACGCAGGTGGAACGGGCCGGGAGTGGTAGGTCTCGTCTCGGTCTACTGGAATGGCCATGTCCGACGCGACCTGTTCGAGAAGATTGTTTATTAGTTAGTAATGAATATTGATTGACAAGTTATTCAAGGAAATATACGTACAACATGAAAGTACGAACATACCTTTATTGTTATGTTCTTTAGCGGAATGTGCAGCTCACATGGGGTTCGCTGTGTGATGTCATCAACAGGGCATGGCGGACCCGGTTCAGCTTGTGGGGCCAAATCGCCTTCATTTCCAGTTGAAGCGCAGCTGCTGCGCTGCTGATGTAGTTGAGCGGCTGTTGCTGGATCCGACTGTTGCCTAACCCAATGGCTCCGCTCCTCTGCCAACCTTACGGTCAGCCTTTCGTCCACAATCTGATCAATCTGCGAGAGCTTCATTTCCATCCCAGCGAACCTCGCATCCTGCTCTCGCTTTGACCTCATTCGGCTCTTGTATGTGTCGTCGTCAGCTTGGAACCCATATTTCCAGGGGACGACGCCTTTTCCTCGCGTACGCCCCGGGTGCTCTGGGTTTTGGAGGGCGAGCGTTAGCTCGTCCTTCTCTCTGTCGGGCCTGAACACGCCCGAGGAAGTGGCCTACAGCGTCTCCTCTAACCTCCGTCCGACTTCTTGAATTTCATCACCAAAGATAAATGTGCCATCGACAGGATTAAGTGAGCTACCGTGAGCATAAAACTAGTGCTTTGATCGTTTTGACCAGTTGGCTGTGCCTGGAACGATACCTCGTGCTTCAAGGTCGGCTTCCATTTTCTCCCATTTCTCCATTGCTTTCTTATAGCCGCCTGACCCAAGCTTGTGATGGTATTTCTTTTTAGCTGCATTGGCCTTGTTCTTTTCTATGATAGCTTGTGCTTCTTCCCCAGTCTTGTGTTCAACAAAAGCATCCCAATGATCTCTGAGCTTTAGGAACTTGTCAAAGTCAGGGGTCTGGCCCTTCAGGATATATTTCTTGTGTAACTCTTTCTTGTAGTTCCTGAAGAGCTCTGCCATTTTCTTTAACGTCCATTCCTTGACCCTTGCTTGTTGTGAGTCTGGGATGGTGAACGTCTGTAGCATTGTCGTCCAGAGCATCTCTTTCTCTGTGTCCGGTAGATAGCTCTGCTCATCTCCTCCTGTCCTTGATCGCCTCCAGTTGGCAACGCTTACGGGCACGTGATCCCTCACCACCCATCCGTTGTGCGCCACAAACTTCCTTGCGGCGTCCTCTGGGGCAATAGGGCAACCGTCAGATTCTACCTCCGTTATGACATGTCGACCCTCTATGCGCTTGTTGAGGCCGCGTTGCCCGCGTGCCCTCTTCTGTCCAGCGGAGGCGAAGGCGGATCCCTCATTCTCCTCATCGTTCCCCTGCTCGTCCCCCCCTCTTCCCCCTCCTCGTTGAGTTATTGATTTGTATCTTCATTCCCCTCCTCGTTGTAAAACTCTGTTCCTCGTGCGATCTCATCATGGAGAAGTTGTTCCTCGTCACGATCCGCCATTTGACTTTTGTGGGTTGAGGACTTCATCAAAGAATTTTGAAAAAAAATTATTAGGTTAATACATGTATCAATTATTTAGAAAAATCATGTATGTCTACGTAAAGAAAAAGACAAAAAGAAGAAGATGGATTCAGAATCACAGATTATCTCCATCCTAGAAAATACTTGTGAAGAAGATCACGTTCTATATTTTCCTTCTTCTCTTTTGTTTCTTTTTGCTAGAACACGACCGACCGACCGTTCGTTATATCATTCACGTCCGTGAGGACGATCATCTGGAGGAGAGGAGAGAAAGAGAGGAGAATGATGTGAGGGAGATAAGGAGGAGAGGAGTGGAAGTGGAGAGGAAAGGAGACGTCCGTTCGTCCATGTTCATTTGTCCATTCGTTCGTTCGTCCGTTCGTGAACGTCTGTTCGTCCATGAAGGAACGAACACTCGTTCGTCCGTTCGTTTACGACCGTTTGTTGATTTTATCGTTCTCATTCGTTCGAAAATACAAAATTCACAATTCACATAAACATTCAAATTTCAAATTTAAATACATATTTAAAATTCAAAATTCAAAATTCTCAACAGCCCAATAACAGTCCATTTACATAAACAGTCCATTTACATACAAAATTCATATATTCAAAATTCATATATTCAAAATACACATATATTCAAAATACACATATATACAAAATTCATATATTAAGATGCAGAGGATGCAGAGGATGCAAAGGGCAGCGGCGGCGGCGTCGGGAGTGGAGGGCGGCGAGGATGCAGAGGGCGACGGCGGCGTGGAGTGGAGGCGGCGTGCGGCCGTTTAGGGGTTTAGGGGCCGGCCGTCTCGGGCGCGTGGGGAGGGGGCGCAAGGGAGTGGGCGGCTGAAGGGTTACGCGGAAGCTACGCTAGCCGAAAATAAAAATTTCTACCGCGCAAACCAGGATCACTTGCAAGTAAGGGTCGATAGATCGTTACCGATTGGAGTAGAGTGCAGCGGAATAGCCAATTAGGGCAATCCGATCCGGAACAGTGTAGCCGATTCCCGGAGACAGCCGATACGTCAATCAGCCGATTCGAGTCGTCCGGCCGCGTTCTCACGCCTCGCTCCGATGCGCGACCGCACTCGATTCCACCACGGCCCGATCGCTCCAATTGCAGCCAATCGAAGCCGATCAACAGGCGCAACGTAGCAGCGCCTCTACCGGTATCCACACGTCCGGGGACGAACGCCGTACACCCGTGTGCTAGCACGCGATGCAAGGCTAGGGTTTGGCTCGAAGGTGGGGAGGGTTTCCGTGGAGATTGATCTCGGCGACTTCTGTTGCACGCGATGCAATTGACGTGTGGTAGCTCTCCACACCTCCCTCCTTTATATAGAGTTGGCCGACTGGGACTAGTGGCCGATTAGGACTCTATTTTGAATCGGATCTCATCCGTATCTCATAGAGTTGGCCGCCCATACGTCGTAAGCCCATAGGACTCTATCCGATCGGATCCCTATCCGATCGAGCCGTATCCGAGTCCAACTCGAATGCCCGTTCTTATCCCCTTAAGCGTGTGACCCTGTAGGTTCAGGTATACTCGGTTTTGGCTATAGTCCCGATCGTCGGCTCGAGTCCAACTCAGCCGACCCGTCAACAGCGGCGCCTAGCAGCACATATTGACACCATAGTATACAAGAATAATATCGGCTCGAACCCGTAATGTGTACACAAATCCCTTTGCCTCACGATACAGTTAAGCTATAGGCAAGATGTGTGCCATCCCTTCAATAGCTTAACCATTCACTCGAACCGTATTGGATTATCCGTCCGTTGATTGACTCCTCAATCAACTTAGCATGGCCATGCATTTCCATAATCCATTACCTCGAGGGGCCCGAGATATCTCTCCAAAGGAGGGGCAAATTCCATCTTGATCACTCACATCCCACTCCATGTTTCATAGCAAACCCGAAAACTACCTTTATAACTACCCGATTACGGAATAGCGTTTGGTAGTCCCAAAGTAGGCTACTACACATGTTGGAATCCATGGTGATCTCAGGTCTAAGGACTTTGTACCAACACTATCTGAGACCAACTAATGGCACATTAATTCCTGTAGTGTCTCATGATGGGTCTATCCAACAATGTGTTCTCCAACACATGTGTCCATGTTTATTGATTTGGTATCTCCATACCAATGATCTATGAGACATGATCATCAATCAATAAACATGCCGATCTTAGAATCATATTTGTTCCAACAATATGACATATGATCAGGGATCGTTTAGAAATAGATTCATACATAAAGAGTCTCATAAATAAGTCACGTACTTATTGATCAATACAAGATGTCTATTTCATGGAACTGAATAACACTTTATTCATTTATACATAAACATTGACGTGATATCCAACATCTCCATGTTGCCTCTAGGGCATATCACTAACAGCGGCGTGGGGAGGGGGCGGCGGCGACGGCGACGGCGGCTGCGACGGCGTCGATCGCGACGATGGCGGCGATGGCGATGGCATCGACGGCGGCCAAACCCTAGCGCATAATATCGGAAATCTTTGGGGGGCGACGACGATGAAGACGGTGGCGCGGTGGTCCTCCGGCGACGACGACGGCGACGAAGACGACGGAGACGGCGTGCTGCAGTGGCATCCTGGGGCTCGGCGACGGCGACGAAGACGATGCAGTTCCGAAGTGCGAAAACGGCTAAGTGTTGGATCCGCAGTGAGGCCCTTGCTATATATAGTCACGACATCATTTGTCCCGGTTGAAGCCAACAACGGACGAAGATACTTTAGTCCCGGTTGGTGGCTTCAACCGGGACAAAGATATGATCTTTAGTCTGGTTGACGCCACCAACCGGGACTAAAGATGTATGTCTCGGTTGGTGGCTTCAACGGGACTAGAGATCTTATCTTTTGTCCCGGTTGAAGCCACCAACCGGACTAAGGATTGCAGGGCAGCCACGTGGCGCGAGTAGGTGGACATCTTTAGTCCGGTTGGAGCCACCAACCGGACTAAAGATGTTTTTCCGCCCACCGAAATTCACCTCTAGTCCCGGTTTGTTTTACAAATCGGGACTAATTATTACAATGCCCTGTTATATTGTATTTTATATTCATATATAATTATAATGTTCATATGTTGATATTATATATATATAATTAACATATGTTCATATGTTTATATATAATTAACATGGTGTTTCAAGAAAAGATCTATGCCCCTCAATTCGAATGAAGTCAACCCATTGGCATCCGAAGGGAGTCTGTTTCGTGGATAACACCAAGGCTTTGGATGGGATCATAGATCTTGAAGGACACGATCAGGTGGATAGGGAACCTACTACTATGAATAGTACCAAGGTTCCTGATATAATTATAGATCTTGAAGAAGGTCAAGTGGAAGACATGGATCTTTCAGATGATGATGTGGTTGTCGTAAAAGATGAGCATTTCGATGCTTCTATCCATCCCAGACCGAGTAGCAGGATGTCGAGACTCTACATGGTGTTTCAGTTGAACTAGATAAAGGTAATGGGCTTGAGAATGGCGTCGTGCATCAAAAAGTATCCTAGAAAAGACATTGAGTGATTATACCAATACTACTACTACCTATGGATCATTGGATGCAGCTGAGACGACGATCGAGCACGGATATGCAGCTGTCGTTCGCCGATTAGTAACCGAAGAAATCTCTCCTATGGTGGCCGCCGGCGGAGGCTGGTGGCGGTGATTCAATAATAGATTCAATATATTTACAATAGATTCAATAATTTACAATAAATTGAAGATGATAGCAATAATATTCAATGATTCAATATAATTTATATCGTCCATACATAAATTTAGCTATGTAACATTTGTCCTCACGTACTTTCTTCGCACAATTATTCTTTCGTTATGATCGTTGCGTGAGTAATGGGTGTCATCATTTGATAGGAGGATACTCGGGTCAACCGCCACCGCGAACGGAGGTTGCCGTCAAACTAATCGTAATCTTCGTCAGTTCTATCCTCGACTCCCACAATTTTCCTTTTGCCTGGGAGAACCACGTGGCGCTTTGGCTCATCGGACCCTTTCCCCTTCTTTGATTTGCTAGCCATGTCCTTGACATAGAAAACTTGTCGTACATCATTGGCAAGGACGAAGGGTTCGTCTGAGTATCCAACCTTGCTCAGGTAGATCGTTGTCATCCCACTTGCATCAATGGTTACGCCTCCACCACTGAGCCTAACCTACTGGCACCGAAACAGAGGGACCTTCAGAGGTCCGTAGTCCAGCTCCCATATGTCATCGATGCTGCCGTAATATGTGCTAGTCGTACCGTCGTATCTCACGGCATCGATGCGGACAGCGCTGTTCTGATTCGTGCTCTTTAAGTCTTGGGCCCGTGTGTAAAATGTGTACCCATTGATTTCATATGCCTGGAATGTGGTGATCAAGCAAGATGGTCCCGTCGCCAAGAAGGCTAGTTGTTGGTCAATGCTCGCGTTGCCCATGAGACGTTGTCGCAGCCAAGCAGGGAATGCATCAATGTGATGACGTGTAATCCAGGCATCCGTCTTGCCGATGTTTTCCGAGCGAACAATCACCAAGTGCTCCTCGATGTAAGGAGCCACCAAGGAAGATTGATGCAACACGGTCCAATGTGCTTTCCTGTACAAGTCATTGTCTATGTTCATTATTGCCTTTCTTCCAAGAGTTCCCTTCCCCCGTAGTCTACCTTCATGGCTTGATTCAGGCACCCCGATGGGACGGAGGTCTTCAATAAAGTCGACGCAAAACTCAATCACCTCCTTTGTTCCATATCCATTGGCGATGCTGGCTTCCGGACGCGAACGATTATGAACGTACTTCTTTAGAACGCACATATACCTCTCAAAGGAGAACATGTTGTGTAGGAATACCGGACCGAGGATACGGATCTCTCTGACAAGGTGGCATAGGAGATGCGTCATGATATTGAAGAAGGAAGGCGGAAAGATCATCTCAAAGCTAACAAGACATTGGACCACATCATTTTGAAAGTCTTCTAGTCTGTCTGGATCGATGATCTTCTGTGAAATTACGTTCAGGAAAGCATATAGCTTTGTTATTGTTGCCCGGACATTATCGGGAAGGATACCCCGAATTATAACGGGAAGCAGCTGTGTCATCAGCACGTGGCAGTCATGGGACTTTAGATTTGTGAACTTCTTATCCTTCATGCTTATTATTCCCTTTATATTCGAGGAGTATCCAGACGGTACCTTGATGCTCTCCAGGCATTCAAACATTATTTCCTTCTCTGTCCTGCTCAGAGTGTAGCTGGCTGGACTTAGGTATTGGGCTCCTTTTTCCTTTGGTTGCGGGTGAAGGTCGTCGCGTTGTGCCATATGTTTCAGATCATTACGTGCCTCAAGTGTATCTTTTGATTTTCCGTATACACCTAGGAAGCCAAGCAGGTTTACGCAAAGGTTCTTGGTGAGGTGTATCACGTCGATTGCGTGGCGGACGTCCAAGACTTCCCAGTAGGGCAACTCCCAAAAAATTGACTTCTTCTTCCACATCGCCGCGTGACCACCTTCACTTGCTATAGATTGGTTGTTGGGTCCCTTTCCAAATACTACTTTGAGGTCTTTCACCATGGCAAACACGGCCTTTCCGTTGCGATGCTTTGGTTTAGTACGATGGTCTGTCTTTTGATCAAAATGTTTGCCTCTTCTCCGGACAAGGTGGCTTGCAGCAAGAAAGCGACGATGGCCCATGTACACTACCTTCTTACAATGTTTTAGATACGTACACTTAGTCTCATCCATACAGTGGGTGCAAGCGTTGTACCTCTTGTTTGACTGTCCGGATAGGTTGCCAAGTGCAGGCCAATCATTGATGGTAACAAACAGCAACCCTCGTAGGTTAAACTGTTCCTGTTTATCTTCATCCCACACGGGAACACCTTCTTTCTTCCACAGCAGTTTTAGATCTTCGATCAACGGTCTCAGGTACACATCGATGTCGTTACCAGGTTGCTTCGGGCCTTGAATAATAACCGGCATCTGAATGTACTTCTTCTTCATGCATAGCCAAGGCGGAAGGTTGTAGATACACATCGTCACAGGCCAAGTGCTATGCCCGCTGCTCATCTCTCCAAAAGGATTCATGTCGTCCGTGCTTAAGCCAAACCTTAGGTTTCTTGCATCCTTGCCGAAGTCTTCAAATGTTCTGTCGATGTTTCGCCATTGTGACCCATCGACGGGATGTCTCAGCATGCCGTCTTGTAGGCGTTCTTCCGCGTGCCAACACATCATTCTTGCATGTTCCTTGTTCCTGAACAGATGCTTCAGCCGTGGTATTATAGGAAAATACCACATCACCTTAGCAGGAACCCTTTTCTTCGAGGGCCGTCTGTCAACTTCGCCTGGATCATCTCATCTGATCTTGTATTGAAGTGCTTTACAAACCGGACATGCTTCTAGGTTCTCGTACTCCTCACCGCGGTAGAGGATACAATCGTTAGGACATGCGTGTATCTTCTGTACCTTCAGTCCTAGAGGGCAGACTAACTTCTTAGCCTCGTACGTTGATTCCGGCAATTCGTTTCCCTCTGGAAGAATGTTCTTCTCTGGAAGAATGTTCTTCACGAGTTTTAGTAACTCGCTAAATGCCTTGTCACTGACACCATTTTTGGCCTTCCATTGTAAGAATTCCAGCATGGTATCCAACTTTTTGTGCCCCTGTTCACAGCCTGGGTACAAGAACCTTTTGTGGTTCGTCAACATACGCTCCAATTTCTGCACTTCCTTTACGCCTTCGCAGTCCCCGTGTACGTCGCGCAACATCTGACCAAGGTCATCGGCACCGTCGTTTTCTTCAGCATCCCCGCTCGCCTCGCGTACTATATTCTCTTCAAACCCACCGTATTGACCACAGTCCGGAATGTTGTCGTCGTCTTCTTCATCTTCTTCCATTGCAACCCTCACCTCTCCGTGCGATGTCCAGCAATAGTAGTGAGGCATGAATCCCGACTGAAACAAGTGGGATGAATAATTCTTGATGTAGAATACTTCTTCTCGTTTTTGCATTTTTTACATGGACAACGTATGAAACCCTTATGCTTGTTGGCATCGGCCACACTCAACAAATAATGCACGCCTTGAATAAACTCTCTCGACCGTCGATCTGTATTGTACATCCATTTCCGATCCATCTACATGGAATGCACAAAAGTCGTAAGAAAATTCCATGAAATTCAAATCATTTAAATATTATTATAATAATTATATATATAAGCGAGACAATTATTATATACTAATCCAACATACGTATCTTGTGTTATTCTAAAAAATAGAATTATTTTTAAAAGGTCTTTTAAAGTGATAAACATAAAATTAATTAATTATTTTGCATCTATTTTAAAAGGTCCTTTGTCATCTATTTTATAACTTTTTATCCAAAAGATTCTCTCTCATCATTTTTCATAAATATTTTTTGAGATAAAATTGTACGGACTAAATTCCTATAAATGTTACGTGCGAAGCATACTTTTCTTCCTTTTTATTTTCCTCAACTTTTTTCTGAACACAATATAATATGCTTAGCAAAATAATTAGTCCAAACAAATTTTCTCTCTCCTCATGTTTAAAAAAAATCTAGAGATGAAAATGTATAGAAAACAACCGTAAAATACGAAGTGCTAAGCATAGATCATAAGAGAAAGAAGTTGCTAACCTTGTAAATAACCTTGTAAATAGCAAAGATTTGTGTATTATCACCAAAACAAAATTACAAAAAATTTTGGCACCTTCCCTACGGAGAAAAATTTTGAAGTCAAAAGTGTAGCGGCTCGGGTGGAGGAGGAAGAAGGAGTTTAAAAAGGAACCCCATATTTAGTCCCGGTTGACGTAACCAACCAGCACTAAAGATGATCTTTAGTGTCGGTTGGTAACACCAACCGGGACTAAAGATGGCGCCAGAGGCTGTCAGAACCTGTCAGAGCACCGGGCATCTTTAGTCCTGGTTGGTAACATCAATCGGGACAAAATATAATATCTTTAGTTCCGGTTGATGTTATCAATCGGGACTAAAGATGACCGGAGAGTGGGAGGTAAAATACTTATTTGAGTTTGACTGTTTGAGCAGCAGCACAGTGAGTCACAGCACTTGATTGACAGCGGGAGGAGGAGCAGACCGACGTGGCCGTCGAGGAGTCCTTCCTCTTCAGGGAGACGGCTCCTCCTGAGGAGCCGCTGGTCACCGCCGAGAGCTGGAATGAGTGCCATCACCTCTTAATCATGGAAGTATGCCTCTAACTCTTTCTGTCTGCACATTAGTGCATTCATATATGCATGATTTTCCTTTCAATCAGATGCCAAACTCTTACTGTTTCTTCATGTTTAGACGCCCTTTTAGATTATGTCAGCTGGTAGCATATCCTGTTTTCTTTACCTGAATATAATCTTTAAAGGAATTCACCCTACTGCTTATTGATTTTTTAGCTTTTTAATATCTTGGATATGGTCTTTGACGTTCTGACTTTATTCCTCATCTTGGTTCATACCAGGAATTGGGTGGCAACTCTTTATGGGTTGATCGTTTTCTTGCACGGTTTGCTGCATTTTTTTACTACTTCATGACTGTTGCGATGTACATGGTGAGCCCAAGAATGGCATGTAAGTGTGCACCCATGCCAATTATGAAGTGCACACTTCATCCTTTTTATTTCCATGCTTTTTCTGTAATGATAATGCTTGGAATTGCTTATCTTATATAGAGACCACTTTTCTGAATGTGTTGAGAGTCATGCGTACTCAACCTATGACAAGTTTATTAAGCTCCATGAAGGTAATAAAACGTTGTTGGACTTAACATCCTTCCTGTCAAAAATTTATCATGACATGTAGTGAAATTTTACTTGTGGGTGATATGTTTTGAATTGTATGCCTGTTGGATTTGGTGGAACTGTAATACCTTGGCTGTAGCCTTTTGGCTTGCACCATCAAGTTCTCAATAATACATTATCGATTCATATTTTTCATAGACAACTAGGATAGACAACTTAGGATCATTTGGTTGTGTAGTATACAAGTTAACTTTTAACTTATTCTTGTTAATGTATTTTTAACACTTTTCTCTTTAAAATACTACGTCATATTGATGGCATTATAATATTAAAACAATATTTAAAAAATTTTGTGTGTTTAAATCTTCATCATACCTAAATTTTTTCGCGTCCTCCACCATTGTTTATAGTATTTGCTCTTAGTCGTCGGTTCTCCCTCTCTCTCCTTTGTTTTCTGTTCCTGTTCATCAAAGAATCTAGCGTGAATGTGTATCGGCTTGGATCAGTTATTATACTGCTCTAACTCGGATGTAAGCATATATAAGTGGCCGTACCATCTTTATCAAATGGAGAAGAATGAGCTCACAAGATGGGAAAAAGGAAGACGGACAAATATAAAACTTTACGCTGCGTTGTGTGGAAGGAATGAGTTGGTATTAAACTATATAGAATTTTATAACATTTGTAAATTATTCTCTCTGGTCAATATTTATGACAAAATTTGGTTTACTTTTTGACAATCGATAATTTTCGGATGCTTAGCTAAAAAGAATGGTACGCGTATGAACTTTTGAAAACTAAAATGATCGGTATATTGTATTTGCATTGAAAAAAATATTTGATTCAGCAAACTTATTCTAATATATTTATGATCAGTTGGAGAAGTACGAGTACATTATGCAATGATATAAATGAGCAATTTTTCTAAGAGTAAGTTTTTTAAAAAAGATCTATGTTTTATGGTTAAAGTTGAAAGAAAAACTTAAGATATTATAAAGTGTGGCACATAACTGTATTATGGGTATTATGGTTTTAAAGTTTCACAAAGACCCAACCTTATGTATCTTGAGCATGAATTAATTTACTTAAAAAATCTAAAACTAGATTATATATGAAATTTTTAATTACGAAGATGTTAACCTGGGCTGATAGTTTAACTCTTTGGCACTTTGAAAAAAATTCAGATGTACCGAAATTAATCAAGATTTCAATAAATTAGGGTTTTATGAAACATCGCGACCATCAAATCTATGATTGTGTCACATGTCATAATAGTAAAAGGTTTTATGCGACTTAAACCAGTTTTTCCAAAATTTACTCTTTTTCTAAAAACAAAACACAAACAATTTTTTTAGAAACAAGACAAAAGCATACGCTCACAATGCGTGCACACTCACTTTATGAACACACGCATACCCTATCACGATGAGCATCTCTGAAAGATTGAGCCGGTATATCTTGAGATTGATAAAGTCACCACAGGCATCTTGCTGCCGACGTGTACGTCGTCTATGATTGAAAAAGTAATTAGCCATAAATGTAAGCATATGTATCAAGTCTAGAACTCGAACCCGATTTTAACGACAAAAATTGGCAGTTACCGTTAGTGAAGACCGAATCTAAAGGAGGATTGACACCATGATTATAGCTTGTTTGGTTGGAAAGAGTATCACGTTGAGGTTTGTTCAAGCTTCCGTAATGAGGAAGGTTTATTTTGGATTTCTATTTTATAGATAAAGTCCTGAGCTGATCAAATCATGTAGGAACTGGACTCGGTTACTTTTTTTTAGTTAGGTGATAGGAGTCATATCTGAGTCAGACTTATATCACTAAGGGTATAAATTGTTACCGGGGTTGCTTGTAAAGGAGAAAACAATAATTCAATATACAACTTTCGTGTATATTTCGATGTATCACCAACACTAGTTTTAGTTTCGACGAGTTTTTATTTTCGAGTTTGGGCTACATTGGTTTCAATCTCTGATGAGAAAGTAAGTTTTGTCAACTTCGCTTGTATCGACAGAATTAGTGCTTTCTCGGTTAAGTCCGATATACTAACTAAGATTTTATTTGCGTTGCATATCCGATATATCGGCTCTTTCTTAGATCGCTTTGTTATCTTAGTTAGATTCAATATATCAATCACTCTTAATAATATCAATCGGCTAGTTTAAATTTATCAAGCTTACCTAATCTTAAGTTGTTTTGGTTAAGTCCAATCTTCTAGGTTATAATTTTCTAGTTAGACTTGCTCAAATTAATAGGTTTTAATTATTGTTTCGTCAGATTTTCAGCTGATGAGCTATCTGATTATCAATTTAATTTGTTATATCGGTTAATCCACAAGATTAGCTTTAATCTTATATTGTCTCGGTCAGGTCCGATCTAGCAAGATTGTGGTTAATAATTATAGATTGCTAGCGATTATATTTTAATTTGTTATAACTGATATTAGTTTGTTTCTTTCGTATATAGATTAGTTTGATCCGATCTATCAAGATTGATCATAATAAATTTGGAAAACTTACCTTTATACCATATCCAATTCCGACCGATGTTATTTTAACATCATCGTATCTAAATTCCGTCGTTTATAGCTATTGATCTGAAGTCCATCGGCATCGACTAAACACATGATACTATATCGGCCCTGTGGTTGATTGACCATCTTTAATCTAACCTTTTTATTTGTCTATCTTTTTAGTTACAAGATTAAACTAACTAGCATGTCCGACCGATTTGATAGAACATACATTAGAGTTAAGCAAATCTCTTAGGCTTTCATGTGTTATGACATATTTTATGTCAACACCTGGGTAGGATGGTTCCACCACAAGAAACCTAACTATTGTGAGCTATGTTCACTTTGCAAAAATAACTCTTTTAAAAGATTATAAGAAATGATGATTTACATGTACTACCTCTGTTTCATATTATATGTCATTTTAATTTTTAGTCAAATTTCTTTAGGTTTGATCAAATTTATAGAAAAAATTAGTAATATCTATAACACCAAATTAGTTTCATTAAATACAACATTGAACATATTTTGATAATATGTTTGTTTTGTGTTAAAAATATTTTTATATTACTAAAAATCAAAGCGACTGATATAAAGGTGTAACACCCTAAAAATCTGAAGACATAGAATTCAAAATTTAAAATTCAGTTTGACTTATTGCATCGTGTCGTATTTATTTGCCTCTTATTTGCAAATTCTTGTTGCCAAAGTTTATAATAATATTTATTTAAAAAGAAAAAATTCAATAGAGGATTTAAAACCCTAAAAGAAAGGAGAAAATAAAAATTTTCAAAATATATAATAGAAACAAAATTATAAAAATAAAAGTTGGGGAAAAGCTAAAATTTAATAAAATTTACTTTTGGACAAAATTATACCTAAATTCATGTGTGAAATGCAAAAAATTGAGAAAAATGAAAAATTGCCTTGTTCATCGTCAACGAGGTGTTTGGCCCGGTTCCATCTCCCCTCATGCCCCGCGCGCCCTCGCGTCCCGCGCCACTCGCGTTGTCGTCGCCGTCCCATCGCCGCTGTCACGCCCTCGCACCACGCACGCCGCTCACCCGTCGCGTCGCCGTTCTTCTCCCCAACCGCGCCTACAAAAGAGCCCCCTCCTCTCTCCTCCCCACGCCATTTCCCCTACTCTCCTCTCCTTCCTTCTCCCCGCCGCCGCGCGCCCACCATGCCGAAGCGTCACCGCGCGCCACACTCGCTGCCCATCACCGTCGGTAAGCCCCTCCTCCCCTCCCCTTCACCCCGTGCCGCCGTGCAAGCGCGCCATGCGTCGGCCAAGCGAGAGGGAAGGAAAAGGAAGAAGAAAGGAAAAGAGGGAAAAAGAGAAGGAAAAAGGAAATAAAAAGAAAAGGAAGAAAAGAAAAGAAGAAAAGACAGAAAATAAAATAAAAAAAATATTTAGGAAAAAAATTAGAATAAAAATCTATTTTAAAATTCTAGAATAAAAATGTTAGGAGATAACTATAGGACAAATATTAATTATAATATTAGGAATTTAATTATAATTTAATTCATTAGTAAATCCTAATTTTATCGCATGGATTTACTAAAATTTAAGTTTTTAAATTATTAAATATAGTATTAGATTTTGGGTTGAATTATTTAGGATTTAATTAACGTTAACCCTATTACCTGTCAATTGCTCTTTATAAAATTAAAATAACTTAATTAAAATATTACCACCTATAGTTAATTAAATCGGTTTAAACATGAAATTTTAAACTAATGTAACTCACTCATTCTAACCCGGATTTTAGCGAAACTTGAACCTAAATTCATCTAAAATCGTAGTCTAGCTGAGGAATTACTTTTACGATTTATTTGGCATTTTAGTGATTTTATTTGAATTCTAATCGAATTCAATCGGATCTTTCACATGTATTTATAGAGTCCGAGGGAGCCGTTGAGTGTATCGAAGATCCAGGACAACGAGGTTACGAGCAAGGCAAGTCATGACTACATTTGAGCATGTTGAACCTCTTTTACAAACTTATGTTGTTTTCAAATCAAATATGCATTCTATATACATGAGAACTCCCCTACTTTGTTATATGCCATGCCATGATATTGAATACTTGTATATTCCTTGTACCCTATATTATCGTGTGTCCGTAGTCAATCTTTGACAATGCTTAGCCATGCTAAATTAGATTCATGCACATTCATATTTATCAAATGCTATATGCTTGGGCAATTACCTTGGGGAAGGTGATTGACATACGGTATGTGGAGACATGAGCGTCACATTGCCATGACAATGATGAAATAGTTTATGGATGAAAACTAGACACCAAACAATTGTTTTAGACTGGGGCGACTGGATGATTTGGGTGGAATCCGGTTAAGGCTAGTGCCATCCCTGGTCAATTAAGGACTAAGCCATGAGATAAACATGAAACGAGCTAGTACAGTCGTACTTCTCGATGGGTATAAACCTGGCGGAGTAAATAGCCGAACGGAGGCGGTACCCCCTACATAGTGGTTCACTTCGGTGTGTGAATAGGTGGGAAGCCTACAGGTAGGCAACCATCTGTTGATGAGAAATTCGATTCCCACGCACTGGCCTGAGAGATTTGCGTTACTCTAGTGCAGCTCCAAATCGGTCGCCTCTGGTGAATTGAGGGCGTGCCAGTTGGTTTGATCCTGTAACCAACAAGAAACAAGAAATAGGCATTAAGTTGAAATTAGATCCTACGGGATCGGTTGAAGGCATCAATTTATACATAATTACTATCCCTAAAGCGCACTTAAACTAAGTGATTGTGATAGATTGGCTATGCCGAGACAGTATAAATCACTTAGGCTAAAAGCGTGTTAGGACAGTAATTATCTGCATTGATAACTTAGCCAATACTGCAGATCTAATGTGAATCGGCTAATACTCCGAGACATTTTATAAAAAGATATTAATCTAATCTAAATGTGCTAAATCTATATCAATCGGCTGCCAGCATAGCACGACAGATTGATATCGGCTTAGGGCACCTAGATAGATTAAGATCTTAATATAAAAGGCAGTTTTAATATATCTAATAGCAATTAAAACTAAAGATAACTAAAACAGATAAGGCTGGCTAAAACTCCAGCGATGTTTCTAATGGCAAACAACTAAACAGATCTTAATAGTTCTAAGAGCGACTTAATAGGTTGATTAGATGCAGCATTAAGTACAAAAAGAAATATCAGATCTGTATGAGTCAATGTGAACCCCTCGGGACGGTAGACACGACATATAATCTGATTCAACCCCTAGATCTATCCTTATCGGCTGCGATCTTCGGATAGAAATCAGCCGATTGCAGGACAGATCTAGCAGTTGCGCTAGATTATAGGCTGTGTATGATAAATTGCCCAATTTATACCATCAGAACTAGAGTGTCACAACGATGGAAGCACTAGTCCTTTTTGATATAAACTACTAATGACGAATCATCACCTTGTTTGGAGGTCAGAAACGATGCAGCCCGAACAAGAGCAAGAACTCATCTAAAATAAAAAGGGTGGTGATGCGCCCAGATTGATTGGTTGTATGTTTGTTGATATCTTTACAAAGAGCTCTTGGGTCTTATTTATACCCGGGCATAACAATATTCGTGTAAGACATGGTTTCTACAAACTACTAATGACGAATCATCACCTTGTTTGGAGGTCAGAAACGATGCAGCCCGAACAAGAGCAAGAACTCGTCTAAAATAAAAAGGGTGGCGTTGCGCCGAGATTGATTGGTTGTATGTTTGTTGATATCTTTACAAAGAGCTCTCGGGTCTTATTTATACCCAGGCGTAACAATATTCATGTAAGACACGGTTTCTACCTTATCTACTATTTACAGTATGACAATATCTTGGGATGCAACCCCATGTCGCATTACAAAAGGAATATCTATACAAATCCCTATTTTACAGATACAATTGTCGTTAGAGGACTCTATCCATAGATGGCAATATCTTTAACTAACATTTAGAAACCGACTCTGACATTTATTTCCAAGCTTCCTTATCAGAATTGGTTCCATCTTCATCCTTGAATCGGAATAGGCTATCGGCTATCCTTATCCGATTCGGTCTTAGCCGACTAGTTTCTCAGCCCATTTGGTCCTAGCCGATACGACCTCTGTTTCTCCACAAATCACACTTCCGATCCGACTTTGTTTCAATCTTAACCTTGAACCCAGGTATTTGGTTACCAAATTTGGTCGTTAACACATGCCCTCCAAGTCCGTGATATGATAGTATTGTGGATTTGACGCTGTTTCAACCTCCCATGCAAACTTCACCCTAATCCATTTCGGCTGTCATGAAATTTCTTTAAATAACACCCGCCTTGCACCGAACCAAGCCACGCTGTCACTTTTGCATCCTCAAGCCCTAGCCAAAAAAACTTTTCGTCTCCTCGGCGACCCCGTCGGAACCCGAAGCACGACCTCACCGACGAATCCTTCCGCAGCGACGATCCCCTCCATTAATGGCGCCCTCAAGCACTCGCTCTGACACAGCTCAGGCAGAATACCCGGAGGTAAGTTCCATCGGCCACAGCCCCTTCTTCCTTGAAACTTGGTTTTTATCTTCCGTAATCTTGTTCTCCCATCCTTTAATTTGTAGCACCTCACCCACCAAATCGCCATTCCAGACCTTGTTAGCCCCAATCAGTTCGTGTTAGGGCCGATCGGCAACTTAGACCCCAATGAGTTCATCAATGCTGAAACAAATCAGATTCCCTTTAGGTTCTCCACCCCTGATCTGGCCTACTGGTCTGGTGCTTTTAAGTCTTGGCCCTCAACAGACAAATCTTGGCCGACTTGGTACCTACGGATGTTGGCTAGGCAGCAAACCCATCAGGCTGAACTAGGTATAAGCCAATGCCTAGCTTTGACAATAGCCGACATGTCCAAGGACGATCCCCTCCTATCGGCTGCCACCTACTTCTAGTCAGATACGCTAAATGCGTTTTTGTTTAGGCAAGGGCCGATGACACCAACTCTCTTGGATGTGTCAATGATCACGGGACTAGATATAACCTCCACAGTCGACCTAGCCGGTCTCAACATCAAATGCACTCATAATTTCAAGACCAAAAGCATAGTGGGCTAGAGCAGCTTCATATCGATGAACATGAAAGACGGCCCAATCTCCGAGAGAGAAGACACAACTTTCCTCCTGATGTGGCTAGAAAAATTTGTATTCTGCAGAGCAAGCTTTGGGCCGACTAGCAACTGGCAGCACGTAGCCGAAGCTATGGTGAGCAAAAAAAAAGTCCCCCTAGGAAAATACCTGCTTGGCTATTTGTACTAGATGCTAAGCAACACATCGGCTCGGCTGGCTTCCAAGCAGGCTGTCAACACAGGAGGGCCCCGGTGGCTGCTGCAGCTGTGGCTAAATCTCCACACTTATCAGGTTGCAGAAAGGCCGACTCCACTAGAAGCCGATTTCCCCTTGATCGAGCCGCGGTTCAAAGATCATGAAGAAGTGACCACCCGCCGATGCCTATCGTACGGAGAAGCAGCGGCAACCTATCCTGGATCCAAGCTGACAGCCGATCATTTCAAAAACTGGTTCGCAACCTGTATAGTGGCTTCCTAAGCAGCTCGAGGATATGGTTCGCTTATTAAGATTTTGATAAGTTCAAACTCCCAGACGATCTCCGGCTAGATGAGCTTAACTCTGCAGCATATGAAAAACCAAGGGAGATTCACACATCGGCCATAACACCTTGCATCCTCCCCGTCGGCATCCACCAAGGGCGCAACATTCAGAAGTCCTATGAATTCTATCATCCGATGGTGGTTGCAAGACAACTCGGCATGGGCCAACTGCCGATCGGCCTCTATTATTCAGACAAGATCCAGGCCAGGGGCAAAATCGAAGGAGACGTCATGATGAATCGGCTGCTCAACATCCCTGGCCCCCTCTGGGCAGTATTGATAATATCGACCTAGCGGTGACGAGGACAACTATCTTCAGCCGATGGTGGAATGAGTGGAAGCGGCACTTGTTCCATCAATCGGCCTCCATGTACTTGACCATCATCGATCTGGAGATGACCCCATCGGTAAGTGTCTTCTCGTTTTAGTCTTCTTCGGCCACTACTTGCATTCTTGACTAACCAAGCCTTATTCCTTTGCAGACAACCGACGCTTCCCCTCCACACGCAAGTAACACAGGAGTAGCAACCCTTTATGCCCCTGGCATGCTGTCCGGCGGCTGTGGGCTAGCCCCGTCAATCATCGGCTTCCACGCACCGAAGGTGGCTACACTTTTCCATGGCCAAACCCGTGAGCCGTTGCATCGGTGAAAAGGGCGAGGCCGTCCATTCTTGCTACTCGGTGAGAGAAAAGAAACGGGCTTCAAAGAAGCCAAAACCAACTCCAGTAGACGACTTGCCTCCAATTGATCCGGATGTGGACGCAACCCTCGAAGAAGAAGTTAGGGACGAGGAAATGGAGCAAGCTGTCAACGCCGCCGCAGCCGAAACGAGCTCTTCAGACAAATATGCTAGGACTCCACCGACTGAGTAGACCATCGAAAAAACTCCAAGCCCTCCGAAACGCATCCCTCGTTCCCAGCCGATAAGCACCTTTCATCATTTAATCTCATCACCTTTTCCATTATGATTCATCGGCCTTCTGTGTCTGTAGGTAAAGAAACTGACTGCCAAGAAGAAAACGGCTCCTCCTCCCTTGGTAAGTTCTACTATCCTTCATTTCCCTCTTATTAACACAGCCGATTTCTGACTTGTATCTTTTTTCTGCCTCCTCGCGCTCCAACTGAAGGGTTACGTGGAGGCTACGCTAGCCGAAAACAAAATATTTTTAACCGCGCAAACCAGGAACACTTGCAAGTAAGGGCCGATAGATCGTTACCGATTGGAGTGTGCGGCGGAAGCTTGCCAATCGGGGCTATCCGATCCGAAACGGTGTAGCCGATTCCCGCAAGCCGGCAGTAGATACCCGGGGACGGCCGATTCGCCAATCAGCCGATTCGCTCCGATTGCAGCCGATCCGAAGCCGATCAACAGCGCGCAACGTAGCAGCACCTCTACCGGTATCCACACGTCCGGGGACAGAACGCCGAACACCCGTGTGCTAGCACGCGATGCAAGGCTAGGGTTTGGCTCGAAAGTGGGGAGGGTTTCCATGGAGATTGATCTCGGCAACTTCTGTTGCACGCGATGCAATTGACTTTGATGTACTACGCAGCTCTCCACCCCTCACCCCTTTATATAGAGTTGGCCGACGGGACTCGCGGCCGATCGGGACTCTGTTTTGAATCGGATCCCATCCGAATCTCATAGAGTTGGCCGCCCATACGTCGTAAGCCCATAGGACTCTATCCGATCGGATCCCTATCCGATCGAGCCGTATTCAAGTCCAACTCGAATGCCTGTTCTTATCCCCTTAAGCGTGCGACCACGTAGGTTGGTATACTCGGTTTCGGCTATAGTCTAACTTAGTCGATCGTCGGCTCGAGTCCAACTCGCCGCACATCCTTGACGGCACCTAGCGCACATATTGACACCATAGTATACCAGAATATAATATCGGCTCTAAACCTGTAATGTGTACATAAATCCCATTGCCTCACAATACCGGTTAAGCTATAGGCAAGATGTGTGCCATCCCTTCAATAGCTTAACCATTCACTCGACCGTATTGGATTATCGTCGTTGATTGACTCCTCAATCAACTTAGCATGGCCATGCATTTCCATAATCCATTACCTCGAGGGGCCTAGAGATATCTCTCCAAAGGAGGGGCAAATTCCATCTTGATCACTCACATCCCACTCCATGTTTCATAGCAAACCCGAAAACTACCTTTATAACTACCCGATTACGGAATAGCGTTTGGTAGTCCCAAAGTAGGCTACTACACATGTTGGAATCCATGGTGATCTCAGGTCTAAGGACTTTGTACCAACACTACCCGAGACCAACTAATGGCATATTTATTCTGTAGTGTCTCA
The DNA here is from genome assembly GCA_019925245.2 of Oryza australiensis. Taxonomy (NCBI): domain Eukaryota; kingdom Viridiplantae; phylum Streptophyta; class Magnoliopsida; order Poales; family Poaceae; genus Oryza; species Oryza australiensis. The sequence continues at coordinate 6,502,286 of JAIFGZ020000436.1, forward strand.
TGGTGGGTCTATCCAACAATGTGTTCTCCAACACATATGTCCATGTTTATTGATTTGGTATCTCCATACCCATGATCTATGAGACATGATCATCAATCGATAAACATGCCGATCTTAGAATCATATTTGTTCCAACAATATGACATATGATCGGGATCATTTAGAAATAGATTCATACATATAGAGTCTCATAAATAAGTCACGTACTTATTGATCAATACAAGATGTCTATTTCATGGAACTGAATAACACTTTATTCATAAATACATAAACATTGACGTGATATCCAACATCTCCATGTTGCCTCTAGGGCATATCACTAACAATCTCCCACTTGCACTAGAGTCAATCATGTAAGTATCTAATACCCATTGCTCTTGTGTGCGCCTCATGCTTGGGTGAGGAAGAGGTTTTGTCGGCGGATCGGCTATGTTGAGATCCGTGTGCACTTTGCATATCTTGACATCACCTCTGTCCACTATCTCGCGGATGAGATGATATCGCCGAAGTATGTGTTTGGAATTCGATGTGACCTTGGCTCCTTGGCTTGCGCAATGGCTCCACTATTATCACAATAGAGAGACATTGGACCGTCGCACTAGTCATCACACCAAGCTCGAAACGAATTTTTGATCCAAACGGCCTCCTTTGCTTAGAAGCGCAATGTACTCGGCCTCCGTTGTAGAATCAGCAACGGTATCTGCTTGGAACTCTTCCGCTAGCTGCGCCTCCGTTCGGGCAAAACACGAACCAGATTGCGATCTATAATCATCCTTGTCTGTTTGGAAGCTAGCATCGGTGTAACCACTTACAACGAGCTCTTCTTCACCTCCATAGGCTAGGAACATATCCTTAGTTCTTCTCAAGTACTTAAGGATATTCTTTACTGGCGATCCAGTGACCTTCACTGGATCGGCGGTATCTACTCGTAGCACTCAAAGCGTACGAGACATGCGGCGTGTACAAAGCATGGCATACATGATGGATCCAATTGCCGAAGCATATGGAACCATACACATCTTATTCCGCTCATCATATGTCGAGGACACCGATTCTTGCTAAGATTAATGCCATGTGACATGGGCAAGAAACCTTCGGGAATCATGCATGTTGAACCTTTTCAACACCTTGTCAATGTATGTACTTTGGCTTAATCCAATTAGCCTCTTGGATCTATCTCTATAGATCCGAATGCTAATATGTATGCTGCCTCCCTAAGTCTTTCATGGAAAAACTATTTTTCAATGAAGACTTGACGGATTCTAGCATAGGGATATCATTTCCAATCAACAATATGTCATCCACATATAAGATTAGAAATACAATTGCGCTCCCACTCGACCTTTTGTAAACACAGGCCTCTTCTTCGTTTTTGATGAAACCAAACCCTTTGATTACTTCATCAAAGCGAATATTCCAACTTCGAGATGCTTGCTTCAATCCATAAATGGATTTCGTAGCTTGCATATCTTTCCAGCGATCTCGGATCGACAAAACCCCGAGGTTGTATCATGTATACATCCTCGCTTAGGTTTCCATTTAGGAAAGCCGTTTTGACATCCATCTGCCATATCTCATAATCGAAATATGCAGCAATCGCTAGGATAATCCGAATAGATTTAAGCATTGCGACGGGCGAGAAGGTTTCATCATAATCAACTCCTTGAATCTGTTTAAAACCTTTTGCCACCAATCGCGCCTTATAGATGTGAACATTTCCATCCATATCGGCCTTTTCTTAAAAACCCATTTACACTCAATGGTTTTGACACCATCAGTGGATCAACCAAGTTCCAAACTTGATTGTCGTACATGGATTCTATTTCGGATTTCATGGCTCCAAGCCACTTGTTGGAATCGGGTCCCACCATCGCTTCCTCATAGGTCTTAGGTTCATCGTTGTCCAACAACAATATATCACGTTGTTCCGCACTGTGTACTGTCGGGCGCACGACGTGATCTTTCGGACCTCCGTGGATGGTGTATCTACAACGGTGGCGCAACACTTTGCTCCTCTGTTGTGGTTCGTGGTCGCTGAAATGTTTTCGGTGTTTCTTGAACTTCTTCAAGATGCACCACTGCTCCCACTAACCCTTCTTGAAAGAAACTCTTTCTCCAAGAAGACACCATGTCGGGCGACAAACACTTTGCCTTGTTCCCGATTATAAAAGTAATATCCCTTAGTTTCCTTAGGATATCCCACAAAGAAGCACTTGTCGATTTGGGTGTGAGCTTGTCGGACGTAAACGTTTTACATAAGCTTCGCATCCCCAAATTTTGAGAAAAGACAAACTAGGGGTTGCCATGTCCATATCTCATATGGTGTCTTTTCAACCGACTTAGATGGAACTCTATTTAGTGTGAGCGCATTTGTTTAAGAGCATATCCCCGAAGGATAACGGAAGATCACTTTGGCTCATCATCGACCGCACCATGTCCAACAAGGTGCGGTTTCTTCGTTCGCGGACACTCCGTTCCATTGTGGAGTTCTGGCGGAGTCAAGCTGGAACAATTCCACAATCTTTCGGATGATTACCAAACTCTTGGCTCAAGTATTCCCTCCACGATCGATCGTAGAAACTTGATTGTTTTCCCTAAATGATTCGTACTTCATTCGGAATTCTTTGAACTTTTCAAAGGATTCGGACTTATGCCTCATTAAGTAGATATAACCATATCTACTAAAGTCATCGTAAAGGTAATGAAGTCGATAACCACCTCTCGGCCGTTGAGCTCTTTGGTCCACATACATCGGTATGTACGAGTGCCAATAAGTCACTTGCTCTCTCACTATGTCCCGTGAAAGGTGCCTTTGTCATCTCTTACCAAGTAAACAAGACTCACATGTCTCAAATGATTCAAAATCAAAAGAGTGAAGCAGTCCATCCTTATGGAGCTTCTCCATGCGTTTCTTATTTATATGGCCTAAGCGACAATGCCGGATAAACGTGGGGTTTATATCATTAGAGAGTTACCTTTCGTATTAATGTTATAGATGGGAGACGCTTCAAGATTCAAAACGTATAATCCATTCACCAATGGAGCATGAAAATAGAACATATCTCTAAGATATATTGAACAACCATTGTTCATTGATCTAAAATCATATCCTTCCGCTTGCAAACATGAAGCGGAAATAACGTTTTGACATAGTGTTGGAACACAATAACAATTATTCAATTCCAAAACTAATCCGAAGGTAGATGAAGTGGCACTGTGCCGACAGCAAGCGTAGCAACGCTTGCTCCATTGCCGACGCGCAGTTCACCTCGCCCTTCTCAATCCTCTACTTCTTCTCATTCCCCGCAACGATTTGCAAATATGAGCTACGATCCGGTATCAAATACCCAAGAGTCGTAGGTAAAGTAGCAAGATTAATGTCTATAACATTAATACACGAAGCGAAGTCGTACTTTGCTTCTTTTTGAGATCCTCCATGTACTTCTTGCAGTTCCTCTTCCAGTGGCTGTCTCCTTGCAATAGAAGCAAACGGCATCGATGCCGCCGACCCTTCTTGCCCTTCTTTCCATTAGAGGCACTCGCGATCTCATCGGGAGTTAACTTCCTCTTGGTGCAAAATTTCTTGACGTGGTTTGCGCTTATCGCATCATCATCACATGATGACCGTTTTTGGATACTCTCCTCGTTGTGTTTAGCATCCCATGCAATTCAGCCAAGGTTCTATCCATATTGTTCATGTGATAATTCAATATGAATGGCTCGAAGCTCGGAGGGAGCGGCGGAGAATCACATCGTAGCCAACTCTTGGCTAAGGGGAAAACCTAGTTTTTCCGGACTCTCCATGTAGCCAATCATCTTTACCACATGCATCGACGGATTCCCTCAACAAGCTCGCACGCAAACAAGGACTTCGAGGTGTTGAACCTCTCGGCCCATGCTTGGTTCTCAAACATTCCACGCAGTCCCGAATAATAGTGTGAGCATCGCTGCTCTCATATTGCTTCGAAGCTCGGGGACATTGTAGCAAGCATGACAGACGCTTATATCTAGGGCATCATTAGTGTGCTTCTCATAAGCCCTCCGTGCAGTGGTATTATTTGGCAAATCCTCGGGATAGGGTACTTCAAGAACGTACTCCTTACGCTCTTGCTTGAGAACAATTCTCAAGTTGCGATACCAATCCATAAAGTTTGTTCCATTTAATTTTTCCTTTTCGAGAATAGATCGCAAATTAAAGGTACGGGTGTAGTATTAGCCGCCATTTATTCTACAAAGAAAAAGCAAAGTTTAGCACAATGTTTATGCTATGTCTTTTGTTAAACAATTTAACATAAGACTCCCACTACGTATTTTCCACCTTCCCTCTAGGTTACGTATTGGGTCAAGATCCACATGTTAGTTAATTTTCTAGTGAGCTTTGGCATCACTGCTAGAAAATTAGTAACATCGGTAAGCAACTCCTTGCTAATCACATCTCTATGTGACTCTTGTTGTTGGTGTGGCATCTCCATGCCCCGGCCTCAACCTATGCCCCAAGGCCCAAAACTGTTTTGATAGCTTTGTTAAGTCAACCAAATGCTCTTGCATGTATATGTCTGACATATACCCCCTCGTGTTATGATAGAGAATGGCACTCCCTTGTCACCTTTTCCAAGGCCCTCATTCTTGATAAAACCAAATTTTTGGATTCATCCACCATCAAGTTGTAATAGTTGTCGGCTGTAAGCTTGTAGTCGAACCCTTCTGGAGCCGACGATTGTTTCCCATGGCATAACTGTTTCATGTCCATAGACCAGTTTATATGGAGGCACTTGGATAGATCCATGGCAAGCCATCCGATAGGCCCAAAGTGACTCAGCTAATAGGCTGTGCCATTGCTTGGGGTATTCAGCGATCTTTCTCTTTATCAGCTTGATTAGACTTGTGTTTGAAGCCTCTGCTTGCCCGTTAGCCTAAGCATAATATGGTGAAGAATTGAGTAGTTTGATCCCCACGCCGTCGGCAAACTGAATGAACTCATCCGATATGAAAATAGATCCCTGATCAGTAGTTATAGTTTGAGGGAGACCGAATCGGTATATGATGTGCTCTTTAACAAACTCGATTGCGTCCCTAGAATCGACCTTTTTCAAAGGAATTGCTTCCACCCACTTGGTAAAATAATCTGTTGCCACCAATATGAACTTGCGTCCTTTACCCGAGGGTGGATTGATTTGGCCGATCATGTCGATCCCCCAACCTCTGAACGGCCAAGGCTTGATAATTGGGTTCATAGCCGATGCTGGTGCTCTCTGGATAGCTCCAAACTTTTGACAGTCTTGGCATCCTTTGTAATACTTGAAACAATCTTTCAGCATCGTCGGCCAAAAATACCTTGCTCTTCGAAGTAGCCACTTCATTTTGTGAGCCGATTGATGCGTGCTACAAATTCCCTCATGCACTTCTCCAATAGCCACCTTGGCTTGATCGGCACTGAGACACTTAAGCAACACTCCATCAATCGTCTGATAATACAAATCTTCATCGAGCAAGACATATCTCAAAGCCTTGAAGGGTAATTTCCTTGAAGCCGACTGGGAGGGGTTCCGTAAGTAGTTGTAGACATCAAATCTCCAGTCGTCGGCCGTCATGGTGGCGATTTCTACTTCAATAACTTTTGTCATCGGCTTGTAGTCCGATGTCCCCTGAGCTAAATCATTGGCATCTGCATTCTGCTCTCTAGAGATGTGCTTCAATGTCACGAGCCGAAAGCTGTCCATCAACTCTCGGCATTTTTGATAGTAGACCACCAGCATGTCATTCTTGCATTCAAATTCTCCTGACAGCTGGCTGATGACCAACATCAGCTTCGACCTCCTTGAGTAGTTGTAATCCTTTGAGTACGGCTTTATACTCGGCTTGGTTGTTTGTGGCATGGGGCGTGATCGAAAAAGCAAACTCAAAGCTTGCCCCCTGGGAGAAATTATTACCAAGCCGATTTCGCAACCATTGGTGCAAACCGAGCCATCGAAAGTTAAAGTCCAAGGCATAATGTCTTCTGAGCCGATTGAGTCATCTCTGTGTTCTACTATAAAATCGGCTATAGCTTGTCCTTTAACTGCCCTGGGCGCCTGGTATCTTAAATCAAACTCCGTTCAAGGTGAAAATCCATTTCCAAACCCGTCCTTTCAGCACTGGAGCCGATAGCATGTATTTTACTACGTCGGATTTGCATATCATGGTGCACTCATTGGATAACAAGTAATGTCGCAACTTTGTGCATGAAAAATACAGGCAAAGACACAATTTCTCCACTGGTGAATATCTTGTTTCTACGTCCAGAAGCCGTCGGCTAAGATAAAAGATAGCCTTTTCCTTCCCTTCGATCTCTTGAATTAAAACCGAGCCGATGAAGTTTTCGTCGGCTGACAGATATAGCTTGAATGGTACCTTTTTTGTGGAGAAATCAAACTAGAGGTGAGCTTAAATAATTCTTGATATTGTCCAACGCCTTTTGCTGCTCTGCCCCCCAAGTGAATGCTTGGTCGGCTTTCAGCCGAAGCAATGGTGTGAACGGCTCTATCTTTTCTGAAAGATTGGCGATGAATCGCCTGATGAAGTTGATTTTGCCGATCAAAGATTGCAATTGCTTCTTGTCCCTCGGAGGCTGAATTGTCTTGATAGCATTGATTCTCCTTGGTGTAACCTCTATTCCTCTCTCATGAACAAGAAACCCTAAGAATTGCCCAGCCGACACGCCGAACGCACACTTTAGTGGGTTCATTTTTAGACCATATTTCCTTGTTCTCTCCAAAACTTGTCTCAGGTCGGTTATGTGGTCTTCTATTTCCCTGGACTTGATGACAACATCATCAATGTAGATCTCCACTAGGGAGCCGATCATATCATGAAAATGAAGGGTTACACGGAAGCTACGCTAGCCGAAAACAAAAACTTTTCTACCGCGCAAACCAGGAACACTTGCAAGTAAGGGCCGATAGATCGTTACCGATTGGAGTATGCAGCGGAAATAGCCAATCAGGGCTATCCGATCTGGAACTGTGCTGGCCGATGACAACCGATTCCCGCAAGCCGACAGCCGATTCCTGGGGACAGCCGATTCACCAATCAGCCGATTTGCAGATGTCACAGCCAATCCGAGTCGTCTGACCATGTTCTCGCGCCTCGCTCCGATGCGCTCGACCGCAGCCGATTCCACCACAGCCGATCCGTAGCCGATAAACAGCGCGCAACGTAGCAGCACCTCTACCGGTATCCACACGTCCGGGGAAAGAACTCCGAACACCCGTGTGCTAGCACGCGGTGCAAGGCTAGGGTTTGGCTCGAAGGTGGGAAGGTTTCCGTGGAGATTGATCTCGGCGACCTCTGTTGCGGATTCGGTTCAATGCGATACCGCAACTCTCCACCCCTCGCCCCTTTATATAGAGTTGGCCGACTGGGACTAGTGGCCGATCAAGACTCTATTTTGAATCGGATCCCATCCGAATCTCATAGAGTCGGCCGCCCATACGTCGTAAGACCATAGGACTCTATCCGATCGGATCCCTATCCGATCGAGCTGTATCCGAGTCCAACTCGAATATCTATTCTATCCCCTTAAGCGTGCGACCCTGTAGGTTCAGGTATACTCGGTTTCGGCTATAGTCTAACTTAGCCGACCGTCGGCTCGAGTCCAACTCGATCGACGTCTGAGCCGGCGCCTAGCAGCACATATTGACACCATAGTATACAAGAATATAATATCGGCTCTAAACCTGTAATGTGTACACAAATCCCTTTGCCTCACGATACCTGTTAAGCTATAGGCAAGATGTGTGTCATCCCTTCAATAGCTTAACCATTCACTCGAACCGTATTGGATTATCTGTCTGTTGATTGACTCCTCAATCAACTTAGCATGGCCATGTATTTCCATAATCCATTACCTCGAGGGGCCCACAGATATCTCTCCAAAGGAGGGGCAAATTCCATCTTGATCACTCACATCCCACTCCATGTTTCATAGCAAACCCGAAAACTACCTTTATAACTACCCAGTTACGGAATAGCGTTTGGTAGTCCCAAAGTAGGCTACTACATATGTTGGAATCCATGGTGATCTCAGGTCTTTGGACTTTGTACCAACACTACCTGAGACCAACTAATGGCACATTAATTCCTGTAGTGTCTTATGGTGGGTTTATCCAACAATGTGTTCTCTAACACATATGTCCATGTTTATTGATTTGGTATCTCCATACCCATGATCTATGAGACATGATCATCAATCAATAAACATGCCGATCTTAGAATCATATTAGTTCTAATAATATGACATATGATCAGGGATCATTTAGAAATAGATTCATACATATAGAGTCTCATAAATAAGTCACGTACATATTGATCAATACAAGATGTCTATTTCATGGAACTGAATAACACTTTATTCATTTATACATAAACATTGACGTGATATCCAACATCTTCATGTTGCCTCTAGGGCATATCACTAACAGAAAAATGTAGTTCATCGCCCTTTGATAAGTTGCTCCAGCATTCTTCAAGCCAAATGTCATGACAACCCATTCGTATAAGCCGATTGCTCCTGGGCATCCGAAAGCAGTCTTGTGGATATCTTCTTTGACCATAAAAATCTGATTGTAACCTACATTGCCATCCATAAAGCTTATGATTTTGTGGCCGGAAGCAGCATCCACGAGCAAATCGGCTATGGGCATTGGGTATTCGTCCTTAGGGGTAGCTTTGTTTAGGTCCCTGAAATCAATACACACCCTAAGTTTGCCATTTTTCTTCATTACTGGAACTATGTTTGAAACCCACTCTGCGTATCGGCAGGGCCGAATAAATCCAGCACCGTATAGCCGAGTGATTTCGGCTTTAATCGCATCATACATATCGGCTTTAAACCTCCTGGGAGGCTGTTTGTACTGTCGATATCCAGGCTTTATAGTCAGCTGATGCACAACAATAGATGGGCTAAGACCAGACATCTCGAAATACTCCCAAGCAAAACAATCTTTATATTCCTTTAAAAAATCAACAAGCTTGGATCTAAAAAGAGAAGACAAATTTTTGCTAATATATGTCGGCCTAGACCTATCTCCTGGGCCTATATCAATTTCTTCTAGCTCGGCCGACATAAAACCTAGCCCAAGTTTGCCGTCGTTGTCGTCCACGGTGTCCTCGCTGTAGACGCTCGAGCCCTCCACGACGCCATCAAAGTAGTAATTGAGGCTTTTCATCTCCATTGGGCTGTATGGCAGAATCAGACACCTTTAAAAAATCGGCTTCCAGATTTTTCCGGACTGACAATCGATACCGTCGATTTTCCAAAGTGGCAAATCGGCATTAGCGATGTTCACTGACCTGTCAGCTGGCACGATTTTGACCTTGTCGCCTTGCCATTGGATCAAACTTTGATGCATTGTGGAAGGGACGCAGCCGTTTGCGTGAATCCAGTCCCTCCCGAGCAGTAGGCTGTACGATCCCTTTCCGTCGATGACAAAAAATGTTGTGGGCACGGTCTTGTTACCGACGGTCAGCTCCATATTCAAAACACCCTTGGCTTCCGATGGATTGCCGCCGAAGTCTTTGAGAACCATGTTTGTCTTTATTAAATCTTCGGCCCCTTTGCCCAGCTTCCTGAAGGTGGCATAGGGCATCAAGTTGATTGCGGCCCCTCCATCGACCAACATCTTTGACATCGGCTTTCCATTAACAAATCCTTTCACATAAAGCGTCTTGAGGTGCCGATTCTCAGTCTCCTCCGGCTTTTCAAAAACAGCTTGCTCTGGGGACAGAGCTAGTCTTGCCAAGGTATCATTCACGTTGTCTGCATCGGCTTCTGTAGCACCGAATTTGGCTGGTAGTAAAAAGACCATGTTAACCGATGCAGTAGCTTTTCCTTTTCCTTTTGCCACCCTCCTAGCTTGGTCGGCTGGGCTTTCGTCGGCTGGGCTTTCGTCAGCTGGCGCCACTTGTTTCTTGACGCGCCATCGCTTTGTGCCTTGCCGACGTTGTTGTTGTTGGATTATCCGTCGTACTTCTTCCTCCTGTCCCTCGCTCTTGAGCCGCTGGATGCTTCTCTTTTGTGTTTTGGTAAAGAGGTTCGAAGGACACCATTGGGGGTTGGCCGATTGCTTGTCGTCGCCCTTTTCTTGATCCTCTTCCTGGAAGAAGTCTTGGTGGATGGGGCCGAGCCGATCATAAACATAAGGCTTACGTTGGTTGAGCCGAACGGCTCGGGGGACGAATCGGTTGGAACTCTCTAGTTGTGGTTCCCTGTATTCGTCTTCTCTGTAATCACTGCACGCCGGGCAATTTTCGAGGGTCGGCAACCTCATTCCTTGCTCGCGGCGGAACACAGAAGAACTCGCAATGCCAATGCGGATCACAACCGTCGTGGCGGCGGTAGTATGCCATGCCCGGCCGATCGGCGCCCTTTGGTTCGGCCTGTCGCGCTGGCTCTCTTCTTCCTCCTGGATCCTACGTTGGAACCGCAATAGGCTGTCCTGCCTGGGTCGACGATCGACCGATCGTGCGTTGGTGTGGACCATGTTGATTGACGTAGTCATATCTCCAATCGGCTCTCTATGGGGTGATCCTGAGTCGGTGCTAACTATTTCGGCTGAACTGTACATCATTCGGTCTTGTCGATCGCTCGCCCGTGGCCGATGCGGACCATGTTGACCGGGAAGGGGTTGCCATCAACCTTCATTTTCTTCGAACTTTATCTTCCCGCTTCAATGGCTGATTGGATTTTTGCTGAACACCTTGCAGTCATTCGTCCTGTGGGAGGTGGTGTTGTGCCACTTGCAGTATTTTTTCTTTCTGAGCTCATCGGGTGATGGGATAATGTGGTTGTCTCGGTAGCCGAATTTGCTTCTCCTTGATAGGAGATCGAAGATCCTGTCGGCTTTAGTGATATCAAAGTCATATTTCTCTTCCTTGGCCGACCTTTTCAACCATTGGCAGGTTATTGCTTTCTTGTTCCTGGTCCACTCGGCTGTTGCCACCTTCGCATCGCTGTCGCTTGATTTTGTGTCAGTTGCGTAGGCGACGTGGGTGACTTTCTTGAAGGCCTTTTTAGATTCTTGAAATCTCTATTCGTGGGCCGTCACTTTCTGGGCCAAGTGGGCCAGGCTCTCGAAGTCTTGAGCCGAAAACCTTTCACGGATTGGCGGCAGAAGACCATGAAATGCCAAATCGGCTAGCTGGGAGTCCGATAAGATCAGATTGTAGCATCGGTTCCTCATTTCTCTGAAACGTTGAATATAATCTTGGACCGATTCTTCGCGCTTCTGTCTAATGCTGGTTAAGTCTGATAGCTTCATCTCATGGTTGCCGGAATAGAAGTAGCTGTGGAATTGTTTCTCCAGATCGGCCCAGCTCTTATTGAGTTGTGTGGCAGCGACAAGAACCAGGTAAAAGCCGATCCAGACAAAGAGAGCGGGAAGAGGCGGACTCTGAGCGCGTCTGTAGCCGATGCTTCCCCGCATTGAGCCAGGAATCGGCTAACGTGTTCGTAAGTAGATATGTTGTCTTGCCCAGAGAACTTGGAGAAGTCTGGCACCTTGTACTGGTTTGGTAGTGGTACTCTCTCAAAGTGTTCTGGATACGGATACCGGTACATGTAACCAGAGTCCTTCGGCTTAAGACCGAATTGATCACGCATTACGTCGGCAATTAGATCGGCCCAAGGTCATTGTCTTGAGCTTGGGGTATCGGCTCGTATTGTTCATACGGCATGGGTCCTTGCCGATGCGAAGTGGCGGTGGCGTTCGCGGCCGATACTGGTGATCATGCTGGCCCCCCGGGTATTGGTATCGGAGTTGGTTAACAGCGGGAGGCGGTGGATTCGCCAGTGGTGATGACCATTCAGGAAGGAGCCGATGGCCGCCGAGGTTGTCGTGTGGCCCTAGAACGAGGTTGCCAACCGGCTCAGATCACCGATTGAGGTCAAACATGCTCGCTAATTGCTCCTGGGAAGGAGGTTGTCGTTGGTTCAGGATGAGGGGTTGCGGCCTTGAAGCCAATCCGTGTACGTTGGGTTGGATCGGGGCCTCTCCTGGTGGATTTGGCTGCAGAGGTGGCGGTGTCAACCATTTTGGGTTGCCAACACCCTGTAGCCCGGGAATTGGTCGTCGGTGAAGTAGGTTGGCCCTCTTTGCAGCTGATCGGCTATCTTTGAATCAACCACGGTGGCTATCATATTGTTGAGAGTGTTGACTAGTATGCCACTTTGGTTGATAAGGGCGTGATGCACAGCCGAGTCGATTCGGTCTTGCAGGGTGTGTAGTTTCGGATCATCTTGTTCTTGTTTGACGTCCTCCATTTCTTCTTCCCCTTCCTGTCCTCGTTGAAGGACGTGTTGAGGTCTTTGAGCGAACTTAAACTTCGGAGGACAGCCCCGGACTGGTGCAGGTGAAGGATTGCGAGGTAATTACCACCGCAGCGTGCCGACCATCCGTTTTTAGTCGGCTAACTGCTCAGCTGATAGTTGTTCAATCCTCACCGGGATGACGTTTTCCTCGTTGATTTCTGGGTTCTTGTCGCTGGACATTGCGTTGAACTCGGTAGTCTGCACTTGGTCCCACCGGGTGTGCCAAAAGCTTGTTGATGAAAAATTCGATTCCCACATACTGGTTTGAGAGATTTGCTTTACTCTAGTGCAGGTCCAAATCGGTCGCCTCTGGTGAATTGAGGGCGTGCCAGTTGGTTTGATCATGTAACCAACAAGAAATAGAAATAGGTATTAAGTTGAAATTAGATCCTACGGGATCAGTTGAAGGCATCAATTTATACATAATTACTATCCCCAAAGCGCACTTAAACTAAGTGATTGGGATAGATCGGCTATGCCGAGACAGTATAAATCACTTAGGCTAAAAGCGTATTAGGACAGTAATTATCTGCATTGATAACTTAGCCGATACTGCAAAATCTAATGTGAATCGGCTAATACTCCGAGACATTTTATAAAAGATATTAATCTAATCTAAATATGCTAAACCTAGATCAATCGGCTGCCAGCATAGCACGACAGATTGATATCGGCTTAGGGCACCTAGATAGATTAAGATCTTAATATAAAAAGCAGTTTTAATATATCTAATAGCAATTAAAACTAAAGATAACTAAAACAGATAAGGCTGGTTGAAACTCCAGCGCAATCTCTAATAGCAAACATTAAACTAAACAAATCTTAATAGTTCTAAGAGCGACTTAATAGGTCGATTAGATGCAACATTAAGTACAAAAAGAAATATCAGATCTGTATGAGTCAATGTGAACCCCTCAGAATGGTAGACACGACATATAATCCGATTCAACCCCTAGATCTATCCTTATCGGCTGCGATCTTCGGATAGAAATCAGCCGATTGTAGGACAGATCTAGCAGTTGCGCTAGATTATAGACCGTGTATGATAAATTGCGAAATTTATACCATCAGAACTAGAGTGTCACAACGATGGAAGCACTAGTCCTTTTTGATATAAACTACTAATGACGAATCATCACCTTGTTTGGAGGTCAGAAACGATGCAGCCCGAACAAGAGCAAGAACTCGTCTAAAATAAAAAGGGTGGCGATGTGCCGAGATTGATTGGTTGTATGTTTATTGATATCTTTACAAAGAGCTCTCGGGTCTTATTTATACCCAGGCATAACAATATCCGTGTAAGGCATGGTTTCTACCTTATCTACTATTTACAATACGACAATATCTCGGGAAGCAGCCCCATGTCGCATTACAAAAGGAATATCTATACAAATCCCTATTTTACAGATACAATTGCCGTTACAGGACTCTGTACATATATGGCAATATCATTCACGAACATTTGGAAACCGACTCTGACATTTATTTCCAAGCTTCCTTATCAGAATCGGTTCCATCTTCATCCTCAAATAGGAATAGGCTATCGGTTATCCTTATCCGATTCGGTCTTAGCCGACTAGTTTCCCAGCCGATTTGGTCCTAGCTGATACGGCCTCTATTTCTCCACAAATCACACTTTCGATCCGACTCCGTTTCAATCTTGTCCTTGAACCCAGGGATTTGGTTACCAAATTTGGTCGTTAACACCATCGGTGGGTAACCGAACTGAAACTGGACTTAATTACAACTTAAAGAATGAGTGAGTTTTTCCCTCTCGGGAGCGCTAGAACTCCTCCCACTGCTAGAAACCGTATACGGCTAGAGTGCAGGAGGGCTCAAGTTCATGGAGCCGGTACTGCCAAAGTGAGGTTATTGAAAGGCTTTGTCGTGACGCGTCTCATTCGTTGGGGCTTCGGCTACTCGATCCGAGGAAATGACACTATGAACACGAATGATTCTGTTACAAAAACGGGGTCCACGAAAGGGCTTGTTTGTTTTTTGAAACTAAAGTTTAGTCCCTGTCACATGGAATGTTTATATACTATTTTTGAGTATTAAATATAGACTATTTATAAAGCACATTCATAATTGATGGATTATTCGCGAGACAAATCTAATAAGCCTAATTATGTTATAATTTGACGATGCTACATTAAACATTTGCTAATCATGGATTAATTAGGCTTAATAGATTCGTCTCGAGAATTATCCTTCGATTATGAAATTATTTTTATAATTAATTCATGTTTAATCCTTTAAATTGATCTTCAAACATCCATATAACACGGATTAAAAATCTCTCCATCCAGGGGCGGATCTGGGCCCTGGCTACCTAGGCTGTAGCCCGAGGCGAGGCCCAATTACTTCACTAAAATGATGAGAAACACATGTACAACCCAATAGCCCATTGAAATATATATATATATATGGTCCAATAGTCCTACTAAAAATACAGCCCAACACAACCCATTAGCCCAACGAAACCCTAGCTCACCCGGTCACCCTAGCCGTGCGCCTCTCGTCCATTCCCTAGCGCCGCCGCAAGCCAAGGCCACCAGCGCCGCGCGCCTGCCTGCTCCCCGTCGCGCGCAGGCCAGCGGCTCCGCGCCCGGCGCCGCCACGCCGCCGAGCTCCGCGCCGTGCCGCGCACCGCCGAGAGCCACGCGGCCCATGCCCCCGCGCCTCGAGCTCCGCTGACGCTCAACGCAGCATGGGCGCGCTGCCTGCCGCTTGCCCCGCTCGCCCCTCGACCCCTGCACGGCCGCGTCGCCCGCCTACTCCGCTCGGCTCGTGCTCGCGTGCGCCGACCGACCAACTCTTCGTTCCCAAGCCCAAGCACAGTAAGCAAAGAACTCCAACTCTCTCTTTTGAAATTGTAACAAGCTCTTCCCATGGTTTCTATAACTGATTAATAACTTGAAAGTTATCTTGTCCTTTACTGAACAGGGCTAAAAGCCAAAGTTTTTCATCTTTTTCTCAAACAATATATTCCGAATATACTGTTTAGTGCAACAATAATCTCACAAATTGTTGAGAATTATTCCTGATCGTGTTTGGCGCTGATAAAATCAGAGACCTATTAAAGATTATTAAACTGCCAAAATTGAGAGTAATGTTTCTGTTTATCAGCGGGAACTCACGGTAACAAGAGTGCGTACTTAATAATGATCTTTGTGGTTGCTGTAAGTACTTTCCTAGTAGATCAATTTTCCTTTGTGTACTTTATAAACAGTGACCTCTTTGTTAGGTTCATGGGCCTGGAGCAGACATTGATGCACTATGTATTGGACCCTCATATGTGAAGCGAGAGGTGAAGTCTTCCTTTTTATTGCATTATCCCATTAGTTTTAGCAACTATGGATGGATCTGCTATGGTAAAACTTTTATACCATTCAACGCTGTTATTTAGAAATGTAATTGAAGGACAAATTATTTTAACTTTATATTATTTTATTTTAATTAGTACAAGACGAAACTCGTTTCTGGATCCACCACTGTCTCCATCTAAACACCGAAACGGAGGGAGTATATCTTACACGAAGATCTAAAAGCTTCCCAACCTCCCTCGTGAGCAACCATTGACTAGAGTCCGGTATTCCAAAGCCCATATCGCCAATCCGCCACCGGCCGCGGACTGGCCCAACCCAGCCCAGCCCAGCCAGCGTGAATTGGTTTGGCTCTGACTAGTTGCTCCCTTCTTCCCTGGTCGATCTCCCATCTCTTTCTCTCCCCGTCTCCTCGTCAGTTCGCTCGCCGACTGCGCCGACCAGTCTCCGCTCCGATCTCCATCCCTCCCGGCACCAGCCGGCCACCGGCGTCCTCCCCCCGCCGCCGGTGAGCACCATCCTCCTCCTCCTCCTCTCTCTCTATGTATACTCACAACTTGTCTCTGTGACTTAACCTTCTAGATCTTGAAGTCTTTTTTTTCCTCTTTGCCACACCAGTTCGTTTCCACAAAAAAGGAAAACAAAAACTTGGGGCTCGCGTAGATGTACCTGTTGTGAGGAATATTTATTCGCCTTTGTATCCCTTTCCGTGTCCGTGTTTTTCTTTTCTTTTACTTGATGTAACTCGGGGGATTTAGAAGCATAATTTCCTATTTATTTATTTATTATTTATTTTGGGGTACTAGTGGATGAGCTTGTGGAGGTTGGAGCCTCGACAAGCTAGATAGTTTGGAGCCTCCACATGCGATGATTTGGGATTAGAAACAGCTAGTAATTTGGTTAGCTTTGACTCGATTATCAGCTAGATAGTCTGGTAATTGCGATCGTATTCCACCCAGGTTCAGGTCCCGAATTACAGCATCTGGTAGTTGGAATGGATATGCTGAAGGACCTACTACTGTTTGGATGGTCAAAGTATATAGAGTTAGCAATGCCTTTTTGTGCAAAAAGAATCTAGGATTTTTGTCACTCAATCGAGGTACATCCTGGGATATGCTACTCGATGCCGTGCTGATCTAGGCCCACCGCATCAGTGAGACTTCAGGTGGAGAATCCTGAATTGTCAATCTTTTGAGTGGTAAATCTTACAGTTCACCTATAGTATATCTTAAGTTCTTAACCGATAATAACACAACTGCAGTGAACATACCGTGTTCATGCTTCATCCAGAAATAACTGCAATTTGCCACTCTTTTGACATGCACATTGACATATATATGGCCAAACAATCCCATAAAGGAAACATGCACATAGCAATAAGTTAATGCCACCCAGGATGAGGGTATGATCACATTGGCCTGTGTGTGAAGGGAGCTGTATGGCGCCTCCTCACGAGATGCGCCACAACACCCACCTGTCACCCTGCAGTCTGAGCCAGGCTGCCAGCAATGTTGTATGCACATCATATCCATTCCTCTCTGACCTTGAGAATGGAAATCGGTGGAAGAATTAAAGCAGCATCAGTCATGAGGAGATATCAATAAATACAAGGGAAGAGAACTTCTATAAATACACATCTATCTGTCCCATTTAATTCAAATAGGAAGTCATCCATATTCCTGGTGAGATAGTGTTGGGGGTCATCACTGGTATTAAATCGTGCTGTCTTGCTTCGTTTTCTCAGGTGATGTGTCCTTTTTCCTTTCCCCTGATTTTTGCTATTCGTTTGGCATGCTGCATCCATTTTAGGTATGTTCAACACTAATTAAGGGATGCTAAGTGTGTTATGAACTTACGGATCCTGAATCATATATCTGGGTGGATTGTTTGTGTGCTTGCAACTACGTAGGTCTGTGTCTAGGGGCCTATGGTTCCTCCGTTTGATAGATCCCCTTGGTAGTTAGTCGTGGAGAAATCTTGAGTTGATGCACCTATGGCTAAGCATTGGTTTGGGATTAGGACTGTGTGCTCATGGTAGGTTAAATGAATTGAAACATAATCCTAGTTGCTTTTCTGTAGTCTGGACAACCATGTCCAACTTGGTGAGAAGTGTGTTATGGATTATTTCATTTACTTGCATCTTTTCTGGGGCCTCTAATTATTGCATCTTCCGCCGCTTCATTTTTATGTGGTACTTTTGGATTTTTGGTTAGCGATAGTTTGCCTGATGTGATGTAGAACTAGAAAGCAGTAGTTCGAGTAAGGATTAGTACAGCCCAGAAGTTGCATTATTGCGGCTAACTATCATGCTGTTTTCTTTTGCACTGTTGTTCTTATGTGATGGATTGGCCATCCTAATATGACCAGAAAGTAAAGTCGATTAGGTGGATGAAAACTAAAAACAAACAGGGGCCAATCAAGAGAAGACAACAGCTTGGCCCTGAACTCTTGATCTGAACATAAGTAGAGTTCAGGGGTTATGTATACTTTCTTGTGTACTTGTTCCCATTCCAAACTAACCACATATACTACTTGCATTGCACATGTGAAGCCTCCTGCAAACAAACGTACCAACTTGCCAATGCCATCTGAAGTATATGAACTACACACTGAACCAATTATTGGTCTGCGTCTTGGCAACCCTTTTCCAAAATAAGACAAGGCTGCACTGTCATGTGGTATTCATCTCCAATATTAACAAAAGGAATTCACCTGTAAATCCTTCACCCAAATCCAAGCAGATATATTTCTGTTCTATGTTTTGGTGAGGTGAGCCGCCACTAGATTAGCATCTCGGCTTACGTGGTGACCAAATTTATCTTGATATCCTTTTTCTTATTGTTCCTTTTCCCTTGATCTATGCTCTGTGTGAGATCAGTATGATTTGAGTATGGACAGTGTTCAATTTTGGAATAATTGTTAAGGCTGTAATATTGGATGGATTATTGCTCTAACCTGGCAATGGATCTAGTGGTTAGATGGTACTGTTGTTTTCGTGGGCATCTCTTCATTGTAGCTTGTTGTATTGGCAAATGATTTTGGATTTCAACTAGTTCTGGTTTTGTAATGGGTCGTACTTGGTTTTTGAAATGGACCAGTAACCAAGGACCTAGGCTTTGGATGGTGATGTCTACAGACTGCATGAACTAATTTCAATTGGAAATGTATGAACTTTCCTCTTTCAGGGTTCCTATAAAAGTTTTACATCTGTGCTTTGGGCTTTGATACACTAGTAAATGTAATATAACACTTAGGCCAATTACCAGTGACTTAGAAAAAAGCATTTTGGGTTGTTACTTGGTAGCTTCAATGCTGGAATTTCTTGCAACTCAATTTTGTATCCATGCCCAGTTGTGCGCTGGTTAATTTTGTTGGGGATATAGCACGTTCACTGAACCAAAATTTAGATGCAAGTAAAAACATGCATGGTAGCCTTTTTTAATCTACAGACGAGCTCATCAATTATTTGTGCCTTTGATGGTTTACCTTGTGTTTATCACCACCTTATTGTAGCTAGCAGGTACTCTTAGCATTTTACCATCTGGTACTCCCTAGAGTATCGACACTTTCTATGCACTCAATTCTGTCAATTCTCTGAAGTGAAAATGTTGGTAATGCTCATGCAACTGTATTGTCTATTGACTGCACTCTTGTAGCTATTTGTCAGGGTCAAGAAATGGGGGCCACTGGTGCTGAAGCTACGTTGCCACAGGTTAAAGCAGTTGATGGAGAAGATAACCTTTTCCAAGATAATGAAAGTAGAGCTACTGCCAAGGAGCGTGGGGAGGCAGCTATTTTTGGTTTGGAAAACACTGTTACCACAAATGGAGTTACAAGTGCTACTGATCTTGCACCCCCAAAAGATGCTGTGGATGAGTGGCCTGAACCTAAACAAACTCACACGTTTTTCTTTGTTAGAGTGCGTTCCTATGAGGATCCTAACCTGAAGGTAAAACTTGAACAAGCTGACAAGGACTGCCAGAAGAAGATTCTAGCTCGATCCCATATTTTTGAGGCTTTGAGGACCAAGAGGGTATGCTTTCCGAGTCCTGACCTCACAGAATAAAAACTACCTTTTGCCATACAATTGAATATCTAACTAGAAGGTTAATGTGCCATAAAATTGAATATCTAGTTTTAAACTTGTTGATTTTATTGTCCAGTGTTGATAAGATATTTCTCATAACAGCTGATAAATTTGCTAGGGGAAACTGAAAAACAAATTTCTTTTTGAGAATGGGTATCCAGTTAGGTAACTCCATTCTTTTTCTGCAGAGTGAACGATCCAATATTATATCAGAACTGAAGCCATTATTCGCAGAGAATAAACAATATAATGAAGTTGTGAGTGGAAAATTGAAGGAAATTGAACCTCTTCAAAAGAGTTTAGGCAAGTTTCGTAGTGAAAATAATGCTATGCGTGCACAAGGCGCAGGTCTATGTTCATCAATTGAAGAGCTTGATCAGTTGGTAAGCTTAAATGGAATGCCTCATTCTATAACTTTTTTGTAGTATTTGGCTTCGTATGTCTCATTGTCCACATTATTACCCTCTAGATCAAGAGCTTGAATGACCGAATTTGTCATGAAAGCATATCCTTAGATGAGGAAAAGAGGTTGGTCAAAGAAATAAAACAACTTAATGGAACCAGGTCAAAGGTTATTGAGAATGCTGCTAAGAGAGCTAAAATGCAAGACACAGTTGTTGAAAGAGACACAATACAGGATCAGGTCAAAGTAAGTAATCCAAATATAACCTTGTGTTTGTAGCTTCATGTTCTACTGGAACTTGAAAGCTCAGTGATGGTTCCCATTTGATTTTAACTATTGTATCAGCAAATTGGAGTGGGCATTGATGAAGTTAAAAGGGATAGGCAAGCTGTAAGAGACAAGATTAAGGTTCTTGAAGATCAACTCCATGCTGTTGATGATGAGATTGCTGCACTTCAAGATGACCTGACTGCAGCTACTGCTAGAAAAGATAAAGCATTTGAAGCTTTAAATGAATTAAGAAAAACACGTGATCTTAATGTAAGTAACTGACATCTCTATTGTGTGGAATGTTATCTACAATTCCCATTTTTCCAATGCAGTGGGAACACATGTGTGCTATTGAAAATTATCTAGCAATTGAATGTGTCAATAATTCATTTCTCGAAATACGCATCACATGTATATCAGACTATCATCGAACTGTATTGTAAGATCAATCTTTTGTTTGACATGGTTAAATAATCTGATTCTAGCAATTAGTTGGGGTAAATATGACTGTTCTTGAACATTGTTCAGGAGTTGACTTTTGCTAGTTGATCTGCTTATTTCTTGCTGGAAAAACATAAGTCATATTTTAACTGCTTTTAACTTTATTTTATCTTCTGTGTCTATATTTGTAAATTATCTGCTATTATTTTAATTACAAGAGCATGGGACTTCTGTTGATGGTATATGCTGATTTTTTCTGATTCAGAATACGTCCTTCCATCAATACCGCACAATCTCAAACAGTGTTAGAGACCTTTCAGCGAGGGGTGAAGTAGAAGCGGTGCAGCAGCTCTGCCAGAATGAGGTTTGCCTGCAATATAACTTTCTTTCGTTTCCTTTGAAGTTTGGCCTGTTCCCGACCTTCCATGGCAAAATGATTGTTTCCCTTTCATAGGTTGAAAAGTTCATGGCACAATGGTGCAGCAAGTCCTTTAGAGAGGATTATGAGAAGAGGATACTCGTTTCCCTCAACAGCCGGCAGCTGAGTCGAGATGGACGAATGAGGAATCCTGATGAGAAGCCTATCGTTCTTGAAACACACGTGGCACCACCTGCTGAACAGGAGCCTGCTCCACTGAAAAAGCCGGCGAAGCAGGCAAAGGAGGCTCCTGCCCCACCTGCAGATATTACTCCAAAGGATGAGATTCGTGTCAAAGCGCCTGCAAAAGCTGCTAAGGCAAAACAATCCCTTGATATTGATGATATTTCATATGTCTATGATGCTGAGCCCCGAAGGAGAAGACAAAACCTAAAGTAGTTGATGAAGCAAAGTTGAAAGAAATGAAGAGACAGGAAGAGATAGAAAAGAACAAGCTGGCACTGGAGAGGAAGAGGAAGCAGGCTGAGAAACAAGCAATGAAAGCGGCAGCACGAGCAGAAAAAGAAGCTGAGAAGAAGCTTAAGGTAGATACATATGCTTATCTGTGACTTTTTTTCCTTAATCTCTATATGCAATCTTAGCCTCATCTCTGTTACAGTTCCATACTGTCAGTCATTCATGCAATTAACTTTTTCAGGAGAAGGAAAAGAAAGCCAGGAAGAAGAGTGCGACAGCCGGAGGTGCTGGGTCCGAGGATGCAGCTGAATCCGATGCCAAGTCTGATGAAGCAGCGGAACCTGAAGCCCAGGAGGAAGAGCCAGCGGTTCCTGCAACAGTGAAAAAGAACAGAAGAAGAATGTCTGGCACAGAAGTACGGTGACGAAACGAAGACCCCTCTTCCGAAGGCGGTCCTGAAGAGGAAGAAATCCCAGTCTTTCTGGTCATGGGGCGCACCCATGGCGGCATTGGCAGCTGTGCTTCTTGTCCTGCTTGGAGTGCTGGTCTACTACCAGTATTACTACCTTCCAGCAAGCACCAGCAACTGATGAAGATGTTAGAAGTGCTCTGGCTGTGATCTACATTTTGCCTGCCTGATCAATTTTGCATATGACTAGAGGCATATGATCTCTGTTGGAGCTCCCAATGAGGATCCCTGCAGGGTTCCTGTTCTTGTAGTTTTTACTAAATGAATTCTAGAGAAGGATTATACCGTTAATTTTGGCTGGAGAATGGTTTTCGTTTTACTATACTGTGTGTTGGGTATCTGTTGTAGATGAATGGACGGCTTGCCGTATGAAATAAACAAATAATGCTTCTGTTGGTACATGTATGTTTCGGCTGATGAATTTAGAGCTCACTTTGATTGTATTCTGCGGCGGCAAGTTGCACATGTCACATGAATTTATGAGGCAACCCCCATCTCTTTACTAGAAGATAACCTATTTAATAGTCTACTAGAATTTATGAGGCAACCTCCCCTTCTCTTTACTAGAAGATAACCTATTTAATGGTCTACTATGGTTCGCTTAGAGTATTTTAATGGTCTACTATGGTTCGCTTAGAGCAAGTACAATAGTATAGTAGTATAGCCGATGGTTGGCTATTAGCTAATGTAAAGCCAACTATTGGTACAATAGACAAGGTTGCCGAGGCTATATGTAATAATCAAACAAATAATATGTATGATGAAGTGTGAAGTGTATCATTGTAGCCATTTTGTTGTGATAGAAGCAATCACCAAACACCACATAGTTCACATACTATATCAACCAAGTTTGTATTATGAGATGAACAAGAGTTTTTTAGTATAAAAATACAAGGCACCACATAATTGAAATACCATGGCAAACAAGTAGATTAATTGATAATATCATCCCGAGTCTAACACAAGTCTAAACAAAAGGACGAGGTAATGCATGTCGAAATAATAAACAAGATAATAGAGGATAAAGCATATCCACAAGTCGTAAAAACAACATGACATTAAGCAAAATACATATAAATATGTTGTCCAACGAGATGAAATAACGATTTCTTCATCTAATCAACGAGAGGCCCTTGATGCGATAGTAGAACCATTACATGATACAACCATTGCCCGAAGCGCCTTCATCCCGAAATAAATTAGACGATGGTAAATTGATATGATCTATACATCACAATAAAATATTGGAAAAAACATTGGATTGTTAGTTATTACCGTACCATGATTATGTATGTTGCATATTTCCAAACTTATTCCAAATGTGCTCAATTAAATCAATTTTTTTAGTTGATTATGGACCGAACGAGCACGAATAGCAGACTTCCTACGTAGTACATCGGCAAAGCATGGATTATCACCACTAGTTACTTCAAGAGACAGAACTATTGATGGCCTAGGAATTCTATTGAGGTCAATGTCACATATCGCATCCTCTCTCTCGTCTTCGACAATCATATTGTGAAGAATCACACAAGCTAGCATGATTTTCCCAACACTCTTCAGTCTCCACTTTTTCGTTGGACGGCGCAAATGTTGAAACGGGCTTGTGATACACCAAAAGCTCGCTCCACATCTTTCCTTGCCCCTTCTTGACGTTCAACATATATACAATTTGTGCTTCTCTATTTGCGGAAGTGATATAGTCTTCACGAAGCTAGCCCATTCGGGTATATACCATTAGCAAGGTAGTACCCTTGTTGTACTCATTACCGTTAACGAAAAAATGAACACGAGGAGCCTCACCTCTTGTTCAAGGAATAAAGGGGACCGATTCAACATATTGATGTCATTATTAGAACCAGCGACACCAAAGAAAGTGTGCCAAATCCAAAGGTCATGTGAAGCAACCGCTTCAAGGATAATTGTTGGGACTTTATAGTCACCACGAGTGAATTGACCCCTCCAAGCTCTCCCACCTCCAGTGCATGCAGTCAACACTACCTAACATACCCAGGAAGCCACGAGACTCGTTAAACTGTAGCAAACGCTCTACATCCTCACATGTGGGGCGCCGCAAGTACTGCCCACCAAAGACCTCAATAACCGCTTCTGCAAAAGTATCCAAGCACGCTAAGGAAGTGCTTTTGCCGACTAGTAAGTATTCATCCAAGGAATCAGTGGGCGTGCCATATGCTAACATACGGATCGCCGTTGTGCACTTTTGAAGTGGAGATAGCCTGTGCGACCAGAACAATCTTCTCTTTGAGTAAAGTATGGAGACCACTGAACTAGGGTTTGCACGATACGTAAAAAGAGATGCTTTTGCATACGAAATCTAGTGCGGAACATCCTCTCAAGGTACAATGGATGATCTGCAAAGTAATCAGCCACCAGACGTCGATGGCCTTCTCCATGATCCCTTGCAATTGTCTTCCTTGATCCACTTTGGTGCTTGAGTAGCCTAGCTGCAAACTTGGCCTTTATCTTCTCTATGATTCGAGTAGCAAAGGAGTCTACGGCATTTTGCTCAGAAATGTACTGTAACATCCTGAAAATCGAAGGAATGGAATTCGGAACGTAAAAATCGGAACTCACAAAAACTTTTTGGAATCATTGCTTCTTATTGTGTTTTTCGATCTTAATTGCCAGTTCAGCGATATAAGATTTTCTTCTAGAATTACTTTGAGGTAAAATGGAATAAAACCCTAAGCTTTGCAATCCCAGCCGGTGAAAACAATTTCAAAATATACATGTGTGTACCCTGAAAAGAGCGCATAGATATATATATGTATATAATATGGTGCATCACAAAAAGAATATATTAATGCTTAAACCCTAATTGATGAGGGAAGGATAATGAATAATTGGAATTTGGATAAAAAAATATATATTGAAAAGGAGAAATGAAACTTGAAATTTGTCTTCAATCAAAATCCCATTTTCTTGAATTTAAGAGAAGAAACAAAATAAATATGAAAAATATATTTTGAAAAGTAGGGAAATGTGAAAAATATAATTTTAGGAATTGTTCTGTGAATACCAAAATTTATTTGGGATTTTTAGGAATAAAAGAAATGGAAATGGAAAATAGGATTTTAAATTCGGGAAAAATGGAAAAGCGCACTGTTCATTGATCAGCAGGTGTTCGACCGATTACACCGCCCCGTTCGCAGCCGCCGCGCGTCACCCGCCGTACCTGAGACCTCGCGCGTGCACGTTCCCCACGTCATCGGCTCCGGTCACGCACAGGAGTCGCCGGTACAGTCGCGCCATGCCGATTGCCCCAAAGTCGACGCCGTACACGCTGGCCATGCCGCTCGCGTTAGCGCCGCGCGTACACAGTCCGCGCCACGCCGTCCTTGCCGCGGCGCCTGCACTCCCGCCCTCGCGCACTGCCTCACCGCGCTCGCCGTACACGCACGCGTTGGCTGCAGTTGCCGCACGTCGCCGCGACGTGCGCGCGCTCGTCAGCCTACCGCCGCACTGGGACGCCCGAACCATCTCACCGTCGACCGCCTATAAATCGGCCTCCCCAGACCCAGCTGACCACAGAGCAAATCTTCCCCAGTGCTCACTCGTGCTTTTCCCCCGATTTCCCCCAAAAGTTTGCCACTGCATTGCGTGAATTTTGGGAAGGATCGGAGCTCGGCCGGAAGAACCCTAATTCGACCGCCCGTGCAGCACTCCGAAATTCGTCACCCTCGGCCGATTTCTTCCCGAATTGAAGGTACCATCATCATCCCCGTGCTCTAAGTATTATTTCCCCTAAGCTTCCCGAGCCAAATGGTCGCCGGAAAATCGCCGGCGATGAGCCCCCTCGAATTCCCCTGTCTCGGCCGCCGCCACCCCGCCGTCGCCAGCACGCTGCAACGCCTCCCCGGCCGAACCAAACCCACCTTTAGCATCCCTAGAGTTCACTGATGCTCGTAGACCCTCACCTTGGCCGGAACTTCGCCGGAGGTTGCTGTCGACGAGCGCCACCGCCGCCGGACCACCCCGCCGTCGCCAGCCCTCTCCGCCGCTCCCCGGTCTCGGCCGAGTGGAGAAATGGAACCCCCGTGATCCCAAGATGGTGAAAAGCCCCTCTTTTCCCTAGCTCCGGCCCTCCCTCGCCGTCGGCGCCCCCTCCCTCACCGCCGGCCGCCGGTAGAAACACAGCAGGGAAAGGAGGGAAGAAACAGAGGAAAAAAAGAAAGAAAGGAAAAAGAAAGGAAAAAAAAAGAGGAAAAGAAAAATAGTAAAAGAATAGGGGTAAAGGTAAAAATTATTTTGGAAATATTTTAGGATAAAATAAGGTTTTTGAAAATATTATTATTAGGAATGAGTATAATATTCTTTTTCCTTCCAAAAAGAAATACTTTGTGAAAATGATTTATAGATTAAATTTTTCCTTTTTATGAATTCAAATATTGTCCAACCTTTAAATTGTTATCGAAGTTCACATGAGACCTTTTTAAATATTGGTTAAGCATGGATGACATTATCCTGTCGTTAGAATTTCAAAAACCTAACAAATATAATTGCAACATTAAAGATCAATTATTGGAGTTATGAAAATTAGAAACCTAATTATTCTAGGATATCTTCAAATTTAAGTGCAAAATACATATTAATTACAAGATGGTTCGCTCGGTTTAAGCGAACTCCTTTTCGTTGATTCAACTCTTAAGATTTCGAAGTTTGAGGTTGTGTTTGGAATCCGCTTTCGCGATCATTTTGAGGTCTCTTTCTTTTCGTTGATGTTGTTGAATTTTAATTGGAATCAATCCTTCTTTTCGCACGTACGGATAGCGTCAGAAGAGGTGAACACGACTACGCGGAAGACCCCACTCAACCGGCGTGCGAGCAAGGCAAGTCTTCACACCCTTTGAACATATCGAACCCAATTGCGAAATGATGTTATTTTAAACTCTAAACATGCATGCTTTACGAGTTACCCATACTTGTTGTGCCATTCCTTGCTATTGATTACCTTTAGAATTACTCTTTGTAACTCGCGATGTGATACAAACAACCGAAGAGTAACTTCGTGGCTTAGCCATGCTATACTTAGATTTATGCATACTCATGACTTTATGAAAAAGCTTTGTGCTTGGGCAACTACCTTAGGGAAGGTAGTTGAGATTCGGCATGTGGAGACATGAGCGCCACATGGCCATGATGAATTAAGTTTGATGAAAATTGAAAGTACTATACAAATGTTTTAGACTGGGCGCCGGATGATTTGGGTGGATTCCGGAAAAGGCAAGTGCCGACCCTGGTCAGTTAAGGACCGAGCCATGAGATAGCGGAAACGAGCCGATACAACCGTACTTCTTGAATGGGTATAGACCTAGTGACTAGATAGCCGAGCGAAGGCGGTATCCTTGCATAGATGGTTCTCTATGATGTGGTTAAGGGATGCGAATGAGGCTGCGGCCTTTGTTATGAATGGTGGGATTAAACTGATATTAATTAAACTTAAAGATTTGAAAAGTCTTCCCCTTACCCGGGTGCGCGAACTCCTCTCTCACTGCTAGAAAAGGACGGCTAGAGTGCATGAGGGCTTAAGTTCATGGAGCGGAGTGCACGCCAAAGTGAGGTTATCGAAAGGCTTTGCCGTGACCGTCTCATGTGTTGAGGCGTAGGCTCATTTGTTGGGGTCGCGGAGTACGGGTAAAGTGTACATCCACTGCAGTGTGAATAAATCAATCTATTCGAATAGCTGTGCTCGCGGATATTGAGCATCGTGACAAGACTTTCGCTTGGCTAGACTTTGAACTTAAAAATGCTGGGATGGGTTTGCATGATGATCTTATTATTGGTGGATCAACTTCTCGAGAATGCGAGAAGGGGTGGACTCCCGAGAAAATCATGACGAACCGGAGGCGGGAAGCCATCCTTGGAATCACGATGGATGGTAGATAGAACCGTCGCCGGGTTAATGAACTATGAAATTAAAACTTGATTTGGCTAGTCGATAGGCTTGTGAAAAGAATTGTGAAAACTGGCTTTACGCAAAAATAACCCTAGCCATGTTCTTTGAATAACCCTATCATATGCATCAATTCTGTGTCGGCTTGCTGAGTACGGTTGGTACTCACCCTTGCTATACGCACAAACCTTCAGCTGATGGAATTGAAGAGCCGGAAGATCCATATGCGTATCACCAGGAGGGCGAAGGAACTGACGGCGCATACTAGACCTTAGCTCCGGTCGTTGCCTGTGGCAATTGACAAGCCGCTGCCTCTTTCCGCTGCCTTATCTAAACTCTGTTTTTATGTTGTATTCGGACCATAAGGTCCTGTGGGATGAACAATGCCTTCGGGCCTATTAATGTAATAATGGTATTGTAAGACTATTCGTGCATGTGCACTCGATTATCCAGTACTGTATTCGTGGGTACCAACTACTCGATCCAGGGAAATAGTACTATGAACACGAAAGATTCCCGCCTCAAAATCGGGGGTCCACATGTACTTGTCAAGGAATTTGGATGGGTTTAGATCATCTAAGGAGGATGAGGATGAGGATGAGGCTGACATGATAGTTTCAAAAAAAAGTTTTAGGATGAGGAGGACGAGTTTGAGGATTGGTTTGAGAGTTTAAGAATGGAAGAGTTCATATATATAGGCTGATTATTCCAGAGTGTGAGTAAAGCAATCTATTCGAATAGCCGTGCTCGCGGATACGGAGCATCGGGACAAGCTTTTGCTTGGTTAGACCCTAAATTTTTAAAATGATAGGATGGACATGCATAAAGATTTGTTTGTGCTGGTGGCTCGACTTCTCGGGAAGCGAGAAGGGGTAGACCCCAGAATGACGACCCAGTGGCGGGAAGCCATCGTTGGGATCACAGTGGATGGTGGACAGAACCATCGTTGATTAAACGAAATATGGAAATAAAACTTGAGCAGTCTTAGGTCTTAGGTTTGTGAAAAGAATTGCAAAAACTAGCTTTATGCAAAAGAACCACAGTCGTTCCTTGATTATCCCCTATCATATGCATCGTTGTTGTGGTGGCTTGCTGAGTACGGTTGGTACTCACCCTTGCTTTACGCAGAACATTCAGAGGTGGGCGATGAAGACCCTGAAGACCCGTATGAGTACTACCAGAAGGGTACGGAAGACGATGGCGCTCAGTAGGTCTTAGACTCGGTCGATGCCTGTGGCGATGGCGTGTCGCTGCTTTATATCCGCTGTCTTATCTATACTCTGCTTTTGCTTGTATTTCGGACCATTTGGTCATATGTTCTAAACAATGCCTTCGAGTGCTATATTGTAATATTTCGCATAAGACGATTGGTGTATTTTGCACGTTTTATGATTCAGTAATGTAATCGTGGGTACCAGACTACTCGATCTAGGAAAATGACACTATGAACACGAATGATTCCTGTTACAAAAACAAGGTCCACGAAAAGGCATGTTTGTTTTTTGTAACTAAAGTTTAGTCCCTATCACATCGAATGTTTATATACTATTTTTGAGTATTAAATATAGACTCTTTATAAAGCACATTCATAATTGATGGATTATTCGCAAGACAAATCTAATAAGCCTAATTATGTCATAATTTGACGATGCTACATTAAACATTTGCTAATCATGGATTAATTAGGCTTAATAGATTCATCTCGCAAATTATCCTTCGATTATAAAATTATTTTTATAATTAATTCACGTTTAATCCTTTAAATTGATCTCCAAACATCCATATAACACGGATTAAAAATCTCTCCATCCAAACACCCTGAAACGGAGGGAGTATATTGTTGGTGTGATTTTTTTACACGCACTGGCCTGGAAGATCTGCTTAACTCCAGTGCAGGTCCAAATTGGTCGCCTCTAGTGATTGAGCAGGCGTGCCATTTGGTTTGATCCTGTAACCAACAAGAAAACAAAGAATAGACATTTGGTTAGGGTTAGATCTTACTTGATCGGCTATGGATATTAATAAATATACAATTACTATCCCAAAGCACATTTAGATTAAGTGATTGGGATAGATCGGTAGTATACCGAGACAATATAAATCACTTAGATCCAAAGGTACATTAGGACCACAATTATATATATTCATAACCTAGCCGATGTTGGAGATCTAATGTAAATCAGCTAGTACTCTGATACGTTTTATAAAAAGATATTAATCTAGATCAAATGTGCTAAACTAAGATCAATCGGTTGTTAGTATAAACTAACAGATTGATACCAAGCTTAATACATTTAAGCAGATTAAGATCTTAATATAAAAGGTAGTTCTAATACATCTATCAGTAGTAAAAAATGATTAGAACAGGTAAGACCGGCTGAAACCCCCGGCGCTATCTCTAATAATAAACACTAAACTGAATAGATCTATATTATTCTAAAAGTGAATAGATCAAATTGATGCAGCATTAAATACAAAAACAAGAACGAGATCTATTTAGACTAATGAGAACTCCTCGAGATGGTAGATACGTCATATAACCTAAATCAACCTCTTGATCTAGCTCTGTTGGCTGCATCTTCAAAGAGATATTAGCTGATCGTGAGATAGATCTAGACATTGATCTAGATTATATGCCACATATGATAAATTTAAGCAGTTTATAACATCGGAATTAGAGTATCATGACGATAAAAGCACTAACCCTGACGATACAAGCCACTTATGACAAGAGATTACCTTGTTCAGAGATCGAAGCCGATGCAGCCCAAGAGCAAAGCAAGAACTCGTCGAGAAAACGTAAACTAGAAAGGTTGGCGATGCGCCGAAGTTGTATTGATGTGTGTTGATATGTTTTACAAGATCTCGGGTCATATTTATACCCGGATACACGACAAGTCCATAACGGACACAATTCCTATTACAAATTGAACCGACATTATCTATAAAGGAAACTATACAAAATATCCTAACTCGAAGATACAATTGCCGTTGCAGGAAACCGAATCTAATACTTTATCTTTAACATTTCCTTCCGGGATTGGATCCACTTCTGTCTTCACTCGGAATCGGCTCGGCTATATCTGTTCTGACTCAGACTCAGCCGACTGGCTCCATGGCCGATTCGGACTCAGCCGATACAATCTCTGTTTTCGTAGATCGTGCGTTCCTCCAATTCCGCTTTAATCTCCGCTCCAAACTCAGAGATTTGGTTACCAAATTTGGTCGTTAACACATGCCCCCAAGTCCATGATATGATAATATTGTGGATTTGACGCAATTTTAAACTCGGCGCAGCCCTAGGTCGAGTCTGCCTCGGCCATCACGAAAAACTCTTTAAATGACACTCGTTCCGCACCAAGCAAATCCACGCCGTCACTTTGCGCTCCATCCAAACCCTAGCCGAAAACCCCTTCAGTCCTTCTTCGGCGATTTCCTTGAAGCCAAAGGGGCGCACCCACCGACAATCCTCTCCGTGGCGGCGTTCTTCCTCGGCCTCCTTCCGCACACCACCCGTGAGTACCCGCGGTAAGTCCCATCGGCTGCAATCTCTTTTCACCGCAACTTAGTCGTTTTCCTTTCGTAATTTTGTTCTTCTTCATATTTCAACTATAGCACCTCTCCCACTAAGTTACGATCCCAAACCTTCTGCACCCCAATCAATTCCTTTTAGGGCCAATCGGCAATTTGGATCCCTCCGAGTTCATTAATGCCAAAACCAATCGGATCCCCTCTAGATTCTCTAGCCCTAACTTGGCATACTGGTCTGGAGCTTTTAAGTTGTGGCCTTCAACCGACAAAACATGGCCGGCTTGGTACCTTAGGATGTTAGCTATGAAACAAGCTCACTGAAATGAACTAGGGATATCACAGTGCCTATCCTTAACTATAGCCGACATGCCCAAGGATGAACCTCTCTTATCGGTTGCTAGCTATTTTTGGCCGGATACTGTCGATGTCGGAGATCGACACGCGGGAATCCGAGGGACCCCTTTTTTGGTTCAGCACAAGGGAGCGGTGAATTTGGGCTTAAACTCACAGTAAGGATGAGGTGAAGCCAGTAAAACCGGGAAAAATCAAGACGGCAAGGATGCAAAAGATTTATACAGGTTCGGGCCACCCATGAGGTGTAATACCCTACTCCTGTTCTTTGTGTAATATGAGGGATGGATTACAGGGACCAGTGATGATGTTCTTCTTGTGGGTGTTGGAGGTGGTGACTGAGATGGCCAAGGAATTGCTAAAAACTAGCTGTTGCTCAGGAACCTGATGACGGAACGAACAGAACCTCGTGAACGAACCGGGGGAACCGTTTTTATGATGGACTTGGGCCTCCTTTTATAGTGCAAGGGGAACACCACAGTAGTCCTGATTTTCTCTACTCCGCTCCACGTGAGGGGGCGGTTTTTGCCTTGTCTTGTCGAAGAAGCTACCCCTATCTTTGTCCCTGTTACCGCGTCACGGAGTTGGCGAAAAAAAGCGGGCGTCGTGGCAGCCATGTTGCTGACGTGAGGATGGGCCAGCCTACCTACTCCAGTAGGGCCTACTAGTCAGTGGCCCAGCTCCTAGGTGGGTGCTAACGCAATGCCTCCTGCACTCACGCTCTCTCTCTCCCACGCGGCCGTCCGGCGCATTTAACGTGACTAGACGGGGCGTGAGGGAGGCGTGCACGGAGTGGGCGCGCTGCCATACTACGGCCGCAGTCAAAGACTTTATGCCCTCTTTGCCTCATGACGGGAGAAAAGGGTGATGATGAGAGCGGCTGACAGGCGCGCCTCACATCGCATTGAATGCGGCGGGGCAGGCGCTTAGCCTCTCTCTCTCTTTGGGCATTAAATGAGGTGGTTGACAGTTGGACTCGCTCCTCTCTCAGAGAGGTGCGGGGTGAGGGACGGGGGGTCCGAGTGATCCCGGACCCTGCCGCCTGGGAATACGGTGGCCTCCGGGCAGCCCCCGAGCCAGCCCCTCTTGGGGTGGCCACGTGGCCGCCCGTGGCCGGGACCCGCTTGAGCCATCCAGGGCATATCTCTGGAGCGCCCTAGTGGGCGAAGGCGCCTTCTTTTTTCAGATATTGTATCTCCAACATACCAACGGGCCCATATCACCGACAGTAGCCCCCGGTGTTGACCGGGACCGAGTCGGGTTCGGGTGCGGTTAACGCCATTTCCTTGAGTGTGTGGGCCCGGGGACTGGATGTGCCTCTCCATAGCAGGAGGCTGGTACGTGACAACTGATGCCGCGCTAGGCCAAGCTTTCTCTAGACGGGGGGGAGGGGGGCGAGTTTATTCGGGCCGCGCACGTGGGGGCCCATTAAAACCGCCTAGCTCACTCTGTCCCGCGTAGTGCGCCTGGTGGGTGCGATACCCCAGGCGGCACGAAATCCAAGCGGCGTGGGAACCAAAGGGGATGCGAAAAAACGAAGGGGCGTGGAGCCGAGGGGGCGCGTCGTGTGGTAGCGGGGCGAAATTAATGTCATGGAATTTGAGGGGGCCGTGGTTGCTTATAAAAACAGATCCGCGAGAAGGGGCGTCAGTTTCTACGCTTTCCACCGCCATCGCCTCTCACAGCCATCGCCTCTCGTCTTCCCAGCGCCCTTGCTCCTTCACCTCCTTTCTCTCGCCACCGGCTTCCTCTTTCGCACTCCAGCACCCACCTTTGAGATGGCCCGTGATTCGCCTCTAGAGCCGGGGAGCGTGCTCCCCAAATCCCTGGTCCGCACCGCGGAGGCTCGCAGCCTCTTCAACAAATACCTGCCGCGCGGCACGTGCAGTGGCGGCGATGTCCCATAGGAGCGCCCCCCACGAGGATGGTGTTCTTCGCCTCCTTCGCCATGGTCGGGCTGGTAACGCCCTTCTCTCGCTTCTTCCTCGACGTGCTGGAGTTCTACGACCTCCGGCTACACCACCTCACCCCCAACGCCGTCTTCTACCTCGTCGTATTCGCCTACACATGCGAGATGTTTGTGGGGGTAATGCCCTCACTGCATCTTTTTCAGCAGTTCTTTCGGGTGTGCCAGGCGGGCTCCCCCGGCGCGGTCGGGTACGTGGCGATCCAGCCACGGAACGACAAGACCGTCGGCACCCCCTTCATCGACATCCACCCTCGCTCCAGGTAGGAGAACTGGAGGGCCTTCTGGTTCTACACCAGCCTGGGCAACTACCCCCGCCTTTCCCTTCCGACGGGAATCCCGATGAACCAGAGGAACTGGGGGGCGCGTCCGCGAGCCGGGAGGGAGCTGGACGGGGTGCTGGAGTGGATCAGTTAACTCCGGAGGAGGGGCCTGTCCAGCTACGCCGTCTTCCGGGGTTTCTAGATGAGGCACATCGTGCCGCTGCACGAGAGGCCGCGTCCCGCCCACATGTACACGGGCTTCAAAGATGACATGCGGACCCACGTGGGTGCCATCTACAATTGGGACGATAAGGACCTCATGATCCTGGTCCGCCGCACCCTCGGCGTCACGGTGATGGACCTGACGCAACTCCCGCCCGGGTTGGTGCCATTGTGTTAGGACTCGGCGCGCCCGGAGATCCTGCACGCGCTGCAGGTGGTGGGCGACGGCGTGGGCTCGTCGTCAGCGCCAAGCGTCACCCCGGGGGGTGGGGACGATGACTACGACGACGCCGACGATCAAGTGCCCATCGGGCGGCTAGGCCGCCGGGGTCCGGGCAGAAGCGAATCGAGGGCCCCGAACCCTAAGGGGAAGAGGAAGAGGCCAGACGAGGACCGTGCACCTCCCCCATCTTTGCCACGCGGCGGCGGCGCGGAGCGCACCGCTCCTCCCCGCAGATCTAGAGGCTCGCGGGCGGCGGGCCCGTCCCCAGGGGCCACTCCGTCGGGGGCCAAGACGGCCACAGCGACGGCGACGACGATGACGGGCGGAGGCCCGGAGCACGTCCACAGCGAGCGCGCCGTCAGCGGAGGCCAGCCGCGGTGCTCCAGCGTCGGCGGGGGCAGCGAGCGACAGCCCGGCAAGCCCCACAGGCGGTCCTGTGAGGAAGAAGCGGGCCATCTCCCGGGTTTCTTGGGACTTCGACGCCTCCCGCATGTAACGCCTTGTAGATGCATATGCGCCCTGTGGGCCTTGTGCTTTTGTCTTGGTTCCTTATTGCTTCTATTTCTGCTTCCAGCCGTGAGCATTGGCATTTTCGCCCCAGGGTTGTACCCAAGGACGGTTCTGCCTCTGGCTCGGCGGGGGAGGCGCAGGAGAAGCTGGGGGCGCTTGAGCCCTCCGGGTTCGGGTCGCCCCTTACGGGTTCGGGCCTAGAGATGGTGCGATCCGGGGAGGGGGCCCACCCAGATGCCGGGGTGCCGGTCGCCCCCGAGGAGCGAGTTGGGGGCGGCCCCGATGCAGAGGAGGCAGCGGCGGGCGGCGGAGAGCAGCCCCAGGGGTCCTCTCCATGGCAACCATCGCCACCACCACGACAGCCGTCGCCCGCGCCGCGCCGTACGGCGCCGTCGCCCCCCCGGGCAACATTAGTTCTGCCGGCGCCGGCCCACCGCGAGCCCCCGACCAGGGAGCTGCTTCACCGGAGGACGGGGCCGCGTCGACGGGTGAAG
This sequence comes from Oryza australiensis, assembly GCA_019925245.2. Lineage (NCBI taxonomy): Eukaryota > Viridiplantae > Streptophyta > Magnoliopsida > Poales > Poaceae > Oryza > Oryza australiensis. Next base: position 6,537,937 of record JAIFGZ020000436.1, read on the forward strand.
CAGCGGCGGGTGGCTCTAGCCATGGGCGCCTTCGGCTTCCCACTCTGCGTAGGTGGCCGACCCCGGCCCGAGCTCCGACTACGAATCCGGGGACGCTCGGTCCGGGTTCGTGGCCGCCCTGGACACCGAACCCCTCGTCCGGTCGCAAGAGCGAGCGAGGGAGATTGTGTCCAGGGCACTGGAGGAGGCCAACGCGGTCTCCTTGGAGGGGCTCCGGGCCCAAGTACAGGCCTTGGCCGCCAGGGAGGTTGCAGTGGCGCGGCGGGAGGCTGATGTTGACGAAGGCCGTCGGGAGCTGGCGGCCACGGCGAGGGTGGAGGGCCTCGTCCGCAGGCGGGAGCTGGCGGAGATCGAGCGGCGCCAGGGGGAACTCAACCAGGTGTTCGAGGACACCGTCGTTGAGCGGCACGCCGCCGACTTCCGCGAGCAGGTCACTGCCGCCGCGGAGGAGAGGGTCCACACCACCGTCGGAAGGTTCATCCGCGACCTCAACGAGCACGCCCAGGAGCTCGACCAGCGCGAGCGCACCCTGCATGATGCTGAGGCTGCCGCCGCCAGTACCGACGTCGAGCTCCAGGCCCGCGAGGCCGGCCTAGCGGAGCGGGAGAAGGCCCTAGAGGTGGCGTGGCAGGCGGTCGAGGACTGGGAGGCCGCCGCTGCTCGGGCCGAGGAGGACTCCGCCGCGCGGGAGGCGAACGTGGTTGCCCAGGAGAAGGCCATCGCGAAGCGCGAGGCCGCCGTGGAGGGACGCGAGGTGGTGGTGCTGGAGGCCCAGGAGGAGGCCTCCCGATGCCTGAAGGCTGTCTGGGAGCGCGAGCAGCTGCTCGCCGTCGCCTCGGGCCGCCGGCAAGACGAGCTGGAGCGGTGGGAGCGGGACTTGGCCGCCCGGGAGCAGGCGGTTGTCGACGTGGAGGCGCAGGTGCGGAAGCCCCCGCCGGCCCCTCGCTCCAGTGACACGGCGCCAAAATTGGAGGAGGCGCGCCACCGGATCGCTGAGCTGGAGCACACCTTGAGCTTGGGGCTCCGGGTCGTGGCCTCGTCCGTCGAGCGCCTTCGGGAGGCGGCCCACGAGGTGGGGGTCATCCGTCCCCTCACTGGCCTCCCTACCTTAGGGGGGTTAGCCACGCACATAGATGAGCTGGCTAAGGGGATAAAGAGGGTGCCGGAGGAGGTCGACGAGGTGGCGAAGGAGTCGTCGTACGACTTGTCCCGCCAGGTCGCGACGCTCATCCTGACGAGCTACCAAGCCCGCGACCCCGGCTTCGACCCCTACATCCCTACCGAGGACTTCCCCGAGGGCACCGAGGAGGCCGCTCATCTTCGCGTCCAAGATGTCGTCGACTCCATTATGGTGGGCTTTGACGGCACTCCGGCGGCCTTCCAGCTCGCCCTCCGCGAAGACTCGCCGGACGAAGACCACCCGGAGGACGCCCCCAGCGACCCGCCGGCCACCTAGGACTCCCTCGCCCCTTTTTGATTTTATTTGTATTTGTGAACAAATACATTGCAATATTGTTTATTATATTAGTACCTTTCCTTCATCATGTTGGACTTGTATTGTGATAGCCCATCGTGGCTGCTTCTGATGATTCATATGTGTATGTATATATGTTGGGAGCCCCCGGCCAACTTAGCGCACACGCAGTGGCGCTTAGCTGGCCCGAGCCCCTGCCTGTTTGCTTCCCTGCAACGGTAGTTCAACGTTTAGTTAGCTTAGCTATTGCAAGAATGCGGTAGCATGGTCTCCCGCCATGATTCGTCCCATGTAGCTGGGCGCTGGTCCGGGTTCGGGCGGCGTGCATCGGCCGGCGGCTGGTGCCTTCCTCGGGGTTTCGGGTAGGAGCGAAGGCATAAAAAGGCCAGCGGGGGCAGCAGCAACGGGGGGTTTGGGACAGGCGTGTTAGTACGCACCTGAGCCCCCAGGCGTTAACTACCCCCATGCGTGATAGTATGCAGCATCGCTCTACCTTCGACACCCTTAGGGCTCTCAGGCTAAGGCGGGCAAGGCCAGGAGACCACTGGAAACCAGCATCCGCAGCTCATGCTCCGGCACATGGGGGAAAACACACTACAAGTATGTATTTTGCAATAAAATCATAGGGAATGTAACAGCGAACTCATTGTTCATGCCACTGGGAGCAGTGGATGAACTTCCATGTATGTGTCAGCACACCATGCGGCTTATGGGTAGAACCTGCGCAGGTGGGAAATGTTCCACGGGTTTGGCAGCGGAGTGCCGTCCTCTGTGGCTAGGCGAACTGCTCTCGGAAGCGGGGTGTCGATGACCTTGTATGGCCCCTCCCACATCGGGGATAACTTGCTCAGCCCCGCACGCGTTTGCACGCGACGCAGGACGAGGTTATTGATTTGCAGTGCTCGGGGATGGTAGCGGCGGAGGCTCTGCTAATAACAGCCCGCGCGAAGCGCTGCTCAGCGCCGTCTTTCTTCCAGGTAGTCCAGGTCGTCGCGGCGCAGCTACTCTTGATCAACTTCGGTGTATAACGTGGCTCGGGGCGATCCCAGGGTAAGCTCGGAAGGCAAGACCGCCTCAGCTCCATACACCAAGAAGAAAGGTGTTTCCCCGGTGGCGCGGCTTGGTGTTGTCCGATTGGCCCAAAGGACCGCAGGCAGCTCGTCAGTCTACGAGTCCCCATGCTTCTTGAGCACGTTGTAGGTCTTCGTCTTGAGGCCTTTCAATATTTCCGCGTTTGCACGCTCGGCCTAACCGTTGCTTTGGGGGTGGGCGGGCGAGACGAAACAGAGCTTGATGCCCATATCATCGCAATACTCGCCAAACAGCTCACTCGTGAACTGGGTGTCGTTGTCGGTGATGAGCCTGTTGGGGACCCCGAACCTTGCCGTGATGCCTCTCATGAACCGCACAGCCGAATGCTTGTCGACGACGCTGACTGGATAGGCCTCAGGCCACTTGGTAAACTTGTCGATGGCGACATATAGAAAATTGCAGCCGCCCCGCGCCTGCTTGAATGGGCCCAGGATGTCCAGCCCCCAGACCGCGAACGGCCACGAGAGCGGGATGGTCTGAAGGGCCTGAGCCGGCAGGTGCGTCTGCTTGGCGTGGAATTGGCACGCTCGGCACCGTCGCACGAGGTCTGTTGCATCCTCCAGCGCGGTGGGCCAGTAAAATCCTTGACGGAATGCCTTTCCCACCAAAGTTTGGGAGGCTGAGTGCGCACCACATTCCCCCTCATGGATCTCGGCTAGGAGCTCGAGACCCTGTTCCCGAGCAATGCACTTCATGAGCACTCCGTTGGCACCGCGTCGGTAGAGTGTCCCTTCTACCAACACGTACCTCTTGGAGGTCCGGGCAATGCGCTCGCTTTCCTCGCGTTGCTCGGGCAATGACGCGTATTGTAGGTACGCCTGGATTTCCGAAATCCAAGCCACCTGGCACGTGATGTCGGTCCCGGCTAGACCAGGCTGTGGTTGGCCTGCTAGGTCCGGGGCGTTGGGACCAGCCGATTCCTGCCCTCGGGGTGATTCGGGCGCGCCGACGGCTCGTGAGCCTTTCTTCGAATGCGCTGGCGAGGCTAGGGCTCGTGCGGACGCGATCCTAGACAGCTCGTCTGCCAGGGTATTATCTCTTCTGGGAACGTGGCGCAGCTCGAGGCCATCGAAATGGCGCTCCATACACCGTACTTCCTTGACATAAGCTTCCATCTGGGGGTCGGTGCATTGGTACTCCTTGGAAACCTGGTTTATGACCAGTTGGGAGTCCCCGAGGACTAGCAAACGGCGGATTCGCATGCCTGCTACCGCTCGCAACCCCGCTAGAAGCCCTTCGTATTCGGCCATGTTGTTGGTTGCCCGGAAGTCAAGGCGAACGATGTACCGGAGCACGTCACCCGTCGGGGAGGTTAGTGCCACGCCTGCCCCGGCCCCGTGCAAGGTGAGTGAACTGTCGAAGCTCATCACCCAATGCGCGGTCCCTTGGCCGCGATCCTCCGCACTCTCGGGTTCGCCTAGGGGTGGATCGTCATCGGCCGCTGGCGTCCATTCTGTCACGAAATCGGCCAAGGCCTGGCTCTTGATTGCGTGACGGGCTTCGAAATGCAGATCAAATTCTGACAATTCGATAGCCCACTTGACTACCCGTCCCGTACCCTCCCGGTTATGCAGGATTTGCCCGAGAGGGTAGGATGTGATCACCGTTACCCGATGTGCCTGGAAATAGTGGCGCAGCTTCCTGGAAGCCATGAGCACAGCGTAGAGCATTTTCTGGGCTTGTGGGTAACGTGTCTTTGCGTCCCGTAGCGCCTCGCTGACAAAGTAGATCGGCCGCTGCACCTTGGTGCGGGCCTTAGCTACCTTGCTAGGGGCGACAGGTTCGGGTGCGCCGGGGTGGGTTACCTCGGTGTCCGGGTCTGCCGGGCCATTGCCTCCCCTAGGGCCCTCAGGGCCGCTCTGGATGGAAGGGGCCTTGGGAGCCCCCGGACTAGGGGGCCGGGTGGCTCCCTGAAGCTCGGGGGGCCAAAGGCCACCTCCGGCTTCGGGTGCTTCCTCAGCCGGCGCCGTTCCGAGGTTTCCTGCCTCCGGGTTTGGTGGGGCTGGGGGCGACTGAGATTTTAGCTCGTCGTCACGCTCCACAACCAAAGCCGTGCTAATCACTTGGAAGTTGCCACCAAATATAAAAGGAGGGGTTCTCCTTCTCGAGGTGCTACCAATATAGAGGGAGCGCCCGCTCTCCTAGCCTTGATATAAAACGACTCAGGGCAACTACACAACTAGTAATTTTTTGCACGTCCTTGAGCTTCCTAGGGGGGCGCATCTCCTCTATCGCTTTTATTTTTGCGGGGTTGGCCTCAATGCCTCGGGCAGAGACCAAAAACCCTAACAGTTTGCTTGCCGGTACCCTGAACACGCATTTTTCTGGATTCAGCTTCATGCGAGAGGACCGGAGGTTATCAAATGTCTCGGCCAAGTCTGGGAGCAAGGTTCTTTGGTCCCGAGAGTTGACTACGAGATCATCGACATACGCCTCAACATTACGCCCTATTTGGTCTCCCAACGTGATGCGGACATCACGTTGGAAAGTGGACATGGCATTCTTTAAACCAAAAGGCATAGACATGTAGCAAAAGGTACCCACAGGGGTGATAAATGAAGTTTTCTCCTCATCCTCTATAGCCATGCGGAACTGATGGTAACCAGAGTATGCATCTAGGAAACATAAAAGGTCGCACCCCACAGTGGAGTCGACTATCTGGTCTATTCGGGGTAGAGGATAAGGGTCTTTAGGACATGCCTTGTTGAGGTCGGTGTAGTCGATGCACACGCGCAGCTTGTGGTTGGCCTTCGGGACGACCACCACCACTCCGGATGCAGCACCTCCCGGATGAAGCCGGCCTCCTGCAGCCGTGTCACCTCTTCGCGGATGAACGCCTGCCACTCTGGGGCCTGTCGCCTCACCTTCTGTCGGAACGGTCGTGCATCCGGCCGCACTGTAAGTCGGTGCTCAATCACCTCCCTGGGGACTCCGGGCATGTCCGACGGCTTCCAAGCAAACACGTCGGCGTTCGCCCGCAGGAAGGAGACGAGCGCGTCTTCCTATTTGGGGTCCAAGTTGCCGCCAATTTTGGCGGTCTTGGACGGGTCGTCGTCCAACTGGATAGACTTGATTACCACCTCATCGGCCGAGGTGATATGCTGTTTTGGGGCCCAGGAACCCGAGGCCTCCCCTTGAGGGCTTTCGGGTTCAACGCGGTCGGCCGCCGCAAAGTCATCCACGCACGCCTCCGCGCAATCTAGCGCGGTTTTGACGTCGGCATGCACGGTGAGTTGGCGGTAGGCATAATGGGTAGCCGCCATGAACTTCACCAACGCCGGCCTCCCGAGCACGGCGTTGTAGGGCAGATTGAGGTCCGCCACATCGAAGTCAATCTGCTCGGTGCAGAAATTGGAGGGGCTCCCGAAGGTGACCGACAGTGCGATCTGCCCGAGGGGCCACACTTTCCCGGGCGTCACCCCTATGATGGGATAAGACGGCCCGAGCACCATCCCCGAAGCCTTGATTGCATCAAAGGCCTTCGAGGATAGTATATTGAGGGTCGCGCCTCCGTCAATTAAGACTCGGGCGACCTTGACGCTGCAAATGGTGGGGGAGGTCATGAGGGCCAAGTGGCCGCTGCGTGCAATGCTCCCGGGTGATCCATCCGGTCGAAGGTGATTGGCACCTCCGCCCGGCGTGACCTTTGGGCCGCCTCGTGGGACGGCACGGCCGCGGAGCTCACGCCTCATAGACTTGAGGCTCCGGGGGACACGGCGCGCCCTCCTCCCCGTCGATGGTGGCGACGACATGCTGGGATTTTGGTAACCCGGATCGTCATCTTCATCTCCGACGGGGCCGCACCCTTGGCCTCCTCTCGTCGGTCGTCCGATCGCTCCACCAGGGCCTTGCCCTTGCGGCGGGTTTCCTTCTCCTTCTCCCTCCGCTCCTGCTCGTACTTCTGTACCCGCTCGGCCAAGTTCTTGACCGAGCGGCACTCAGAGAGGTCGTGGTGGGATGTTTGGTGCACCATGCACCACTTGTCCCCGACCCGGCCTTGGGGGCGAGGGTCCAGGGAACGCCTGCGGTTGCCCGCTGGCTTGCCCTTTCGCGGGGGCTTCTCGGCACCATCGGCGGTGAGGACGTGACCCTCCTCGCCACCGCACGATGGCTTGCACTTCCATCGCCGCTCGCGTCGCTCCTCTCGGGACGCGGAGGGGGTTGTGCCGGTGGAGGCTGGGGCGGGATTCCTAGGATTCCAAACCCGAGCCTCTTCTTTGCGGGCCACCCGGTCAGCGAGCTCGAAGAGCTCTGTGGTGGTCTGGGGGGCCTTGGACTCGATCTTCTCCAACATAACGCCGTGGCATACACCACTCCGGAAGGCAAAGATCACTGCATGGTCAGCGATGGACGGTATGGTGTTGCGTACCTGGCAAAAACGCTGGATGTATTTGCGCAGGGACTCGTCCTCTCCTCGCCGGACCATGTGGAGGTCTGCCTCCACCCCTGGGCGCGGATACGTGCCCTGGAAGTTAGAGGTGAACTGCCGACACAAGTCATCCCACGAAGTGACCGACTGAGCCGGCAGATTCATGAGCCAGGAGCGGGACTAGCCCTTGAGCGCCATGGGGAAGAAGATGGCCATGACGAGCTCGTCTCCTCTAGTAGCCTCGATGGCTCTGGTGTAAATCTAGAGGAACTCGGTGGGGTTCACCGAGCCGTCATACTTCTCCGTAAGGGCCGGCCTAAACTTGTTAGGCCAGCGCACATGGCGGAGGCTGGCGATGAAGGCCTGACAACCGTTGCCGGCCGGAGGGGCCGACGAGGGCTGGGGGGCCTCTTTGGGCGCCGCGAAACCTCCCGCTCGCGGTGGGCCACCACGGCCGCTCGCCGTCCCCGAGGGGCTCCTCCCGCGCGGGGCCGCTGCGGCCGCTCGCCGAGCGCTTGTGCCTCCCGACGAGGAGGCACGTCCTGAGCCCGCCCCATACGACGCTCATCGCGGCGCTCGATGCGGCGGGCGTCCCATTCTCGCGTATAGCAGATCTCTGGGCGCCTCTGGTTGGGCTGCAGCCGAGAGGCTCTCTTTCGCCCTCGCGGCAGCTGTTGCCCTTCGAGCCCATCGTCGAGAGGACGAGCTAACCGCGGTGTGTGAACCGCACGGTTGGTGACTGGAGGAAGCGAGGTCAGCGGCCAGCTGACGCTGGGCCGTGCCTACCAGCTTCGCCACGTCGTCGAACCAACGCTTGGCGTTGGATCCCTCACCCGGAGTGACCAGGGGGTGGCGCAAAAGAGCTTCGCCGCCTGAAGGGCGCCCTCAGGCGTGCCAAACTCCAGGCGATGATGGACGTCCCCCCGGCGAGGTTCGCCGGTACGCCCGCTCGCGTGTGGCTGGATCTGCGGAGCGTTGGCAGTCCTACGGGATGCCTGGCCCCCTCCGCCCACAGCCGCCGTTCCAGCGGGGGCAGAGAAGGTGGCGCGGCCCCAGCTGCCACCATTGCCATCAGAGGCGGTGAGGGGGACGAAGGTCCTTCCTCTCCTGAGCGGAGGTGGTGGAAGTTGGGGCTGTGCCCGCCCGTGTCAACCTCCTCGGCCGCCTTGTTGGCCAAGTCGCACTCGCGGGTAGCGAGCGAGCCTGATGTGGACCGTGAGACGTGGCCGTGAACCATGGTGAAGACGGGGAGAGGGAGTTTTCGGCGGGAGATGGAAGGAACACGGGAGTTTAAACCCAAATGCAGTGCGCTCCCCCTACCTGGCGCGCCAGCTGTCGATGTCAGAGATCGACATGCGGGAATCCGAGGGACCCTCTTTTTTGGTTCGGCACAGGGGAGTGGTGAATCTGGGCTTAAACTCACAGTAAGGATGAGGTGAAGCCAGTAAAACCGAGAAAAATCAAGACGACAAGGACGCAAAATATTTATACAGGTTCGGGCCACCCATGAGGTGTAATACCCTATTCCTGTTCTTTGTGTAATATGAGGGATGGATTATAGCGACCAGTGATGGTGTTCTTCTTGTGGGTGTTGGAGGTGGTGACTGAGATGGCCAAGGAGTTGCTAAAAACTAGCTGTTGCTCAGGAACCTGATGAACGGAACGAACAGAACCCCGTGAACGAACCGGGGGAACTGTTTTTATGATGGACTTAGGCCTCCTTTTATAGTGCAAGGGGAACACCACAGTAGTCCTGATTTTCTCTACTCCGCTCCACATGATGGGGCGGTTTTTGCCTTGTCTTGTCGGAGAAGCTACCCATCTTTGTCCCTGTTGCCGCGTCACGGAGTTGGCGGAAAAAAGCGGGCGTCGTGGCAGCCATGTTGCTGACACGAGGATGGGCCGGCCTACCTACTCCAGTAGGGTCTACTGGTCAGTGGCCCAGCTCCTGGGTGGGTGCTGACGCAACGCCTCCTGCACTCATGCTCTCTCTCCCATGCGGCCGCCCAGCGCATTTAATGCGACTAGACGGGGCATGAGGAAGGCGTGCGCGGAGTGGGCGCGCTGCCATACTATGGCCTCAGTCAAAGACTTTATGCCCTCTTTGCCTCGTGACGGGCGAAAAGGGTGATGATGAGAGCGGCTGACAGGCGCGCCTCACATCGCATTGAATACGGCGGGGCAGGCGCTTAGCCTCTCTCTCTCTTTGGGCATTAAATGAGGTGGTTGGCAGTTGGACTCGCTCCTCTCTCAGAGAGGTGCGGGGTGAGGGACGGGGGGTCCGGGTGATCCCGGACCGTGCCGCCTGGGGGTCCGGGTGATCCCGGACCCTGCCGCCTGGGAATACCATGGCCTCCGGGCAGCCCCCGGGCCAGCCCCTCTTGGGGTGGCCACGTGGCCGCCCGTGGCCGGGACCCGCTTGAGCCATCCAGGGCATATCTCTGGAGCGCCCTAATGGGCGAAGGCGCCTTCTTTTTTCAGATATTGTATCTCCAACATACCCCCGGGCCCATATCACCGACAGATACCCTCAATGCTTTCCTGTTTAGGCAAGGGCTGATGACGTCAATGCTCCTTGATGTCGTAATGATCACAGGGCTTGATATCACCTCGGCAGTCAACCCCCACAATCTCACCACCAAATGCCACCACTCCTTTAAAACAAAGAGCATCGGAGGCTGGAATGGGTTCATAGCTATGAACATGAAGACTGACCCAATAACTGACAGAGAGCACACAACCTTCCTTCTCATGTGGTTAGAAAAGTTTGTGTTCTGTGGGTCGAGCTGTGGTCCGACAAGTAACTGGCAACATGTAGTCGAAGCTTTGGTAGATAAGAAACAAATCCCCTTGGGAAAATATCTCCTCGGATACCTCTACCAGACGCTGGCAGTGCATCGGCTGAGCTTGCCTCCAAACTGGCTATCAACACCTGAGGTCCTTGGTGGGTATTGCAATTATGGTTAAATCCCCATACCTATAAAGTTGCTCAAAGGCCAGACCTTTTTGAAGCCGATTTCCCGCTAGCCAAACCAAGAATCGAAGATGACGAAGAAATCACAACACGCCGATGCTTGTGGAGAAGCGGCCTCCTCTTATTCTGGATCCAAGTTTTTGGTCGATCACTTCAAGAACTGGTTCAGCAATTTTTATAATGGATTGTTAGCCACTTCGAAGATTTGGTTTGCCTACGAGAATTTTGAGCACTTCGAGCTCTCCGATGACTTCAGACTGGATGAAATCAACTCTACAAAATTTGAGAAGCCAAGGGACATCTTTGTATCGGCTATATCCCCTTGCATCCTTCTAGTCGGCATCCACCAAGGGAGAAATGCACAAAAATCATATGAGTTCTACCACCCCACAAGTGCTGCCAGGCAACTGGGTATGGGTCAGCTGCCAATCAGTCTATTTTTCTCAGAAAAGATCCATGCCAGAGGAAAAATTGTTTCAGATCTCATGATGCATCGGCTGTTGGACATTAAAGGTCCTCCCCTCGGCAACATAGACAACATCGACTTGGCAGTAACAAGGACAATCGCCTTCAGCCGATGGTGGAATGAATGGAAGCAACACTTGTTTCACCAATCGACCTCAATGTACCTGACCATCGTCGACCCGGACTTGATCCCATCAGTAAGTATCTTCTTCTCCCAACTTTTACTTCATCGGATAATATTTAAATGCCTTATAAAATATTTCCTCGCTTTTGCAGATGACTAACTCCTCCCCTCCTCATGCGAGCAACACTGGGGTCGCACTCCATTATGCCTCCGGACTGCTGCCGAGCAGTGGAGGACTGGCTCCCTCTACGATCGACTTTCACGCGCCGAAAGGATCAACACTGCTGCACGGCCAAACACGCGAGCCACTCCGCCGACAGAAGAGGAATAAGCCATCGGCTGCCGCTCCAGCTGTTGAGAAGAAAAAGGTTTCAAAGAAGCAAAAGAAGAACCCAGCCGATGACTTGCCTCCTATCGACCCAGACGTAGATGCATTTCTTGAGGAAGAGGTCAAGGATGAGGAAATGGAACAAGCTGTCAATGCCGCTGCAGCCGAGATGAGCTCCTCAAACCAGTATGCTCGGATCCCGTCGGCTGACAACCAACCCGTTGAAAAAACTCCGAGTCCTCCAAAGCACGCTCCCCGTCCTGCACCGGTAAAACTCTTTCATTGCTTAGCTTGTCAACATCTTTACATCCATCTTTTATGCAGCTTTTGTGTCTGCAGACAAAGAAACTGGCTTCCAGAAAAAGGCAGCTCCTCCTTCACGGTGAGTTTTATCAATTTCAACTTTTTGGTTAGCCGGTTCTTGAACTTATCTTTTTTCAGCCTTCTCGTGCCCCAACACCCGCTCCCCTTGTATCAAGTGAACGCACACAATCGGCTCCTGGTGGAGGTGATGCTGAAGACGAGGCAACTTCAGCCCCAGCTATCCGAGTAAGTTTCTTCTAACTCTTTGAATCGGCTCATCAATTTCTTATTGATTCCCTAATTCTTTTTCACTCTGCAGACTGTAGCCGACCTTCTTCCTTTCGATCTTAAGGAATTCATGGACGAAGATGAAGAAGCCAACAAGGCCCTGTTCCCACTGGATGAAGACTTGAGGTCCACTCTGTCGGATATAGCCCAACGACTGGAAAGTTCCCTCGACGCCCTGGTTGCCGACTGCGGATCGATCAGAAACAGATTCGAAGAAATCCAAGATCGGCTCCCATATCAGCTAGCCGATACCGTTGTACCAGCTGCGTTCCTCGAGGCCCATCGGCATAAGTTCTAGAGGGCCAAACAAAGGTTAGCCGATCGACAGGAGAACAAAGCGCTGGAGGCCACAATTGAAACCAATTAGCAGGCGATCATTGCTGAAAAGGCAGAACTTGATGATATGAAGACTGAACCAAATGCCACTCTGGATCGGCTACACAAACGCCGGGAGGAAGTAGCGACCGAACTAGCTAGACTTGATGCCAACATTGCGTCAAAAGAACAACACATAGTCGGCCTTCCCAAAGCGATAGAAAATCAGAGAGCAAAGATCAAAGCTTCGGTAGCATATCTGTCCGACTTGGCAAAGGCTTTGAAGCCCACCCCTGGGAGCGATGCAGCCGACGTCAAGGCAATCGAGGACATAGACCACATCCACCGCCAGGCTATATCGGCCATAAATGAATTTCTGTCTCACTAAGCCGATTGTAAACCTTGATCTCGTAGCCTCACAATTTTGTAAACGCTTTATAGACTCTTGTAATCGGCTGACTTTCCTTGACTGTTCTCATTTTGTTCTCTACATATAACGTCGTAATCGGCTTGTGCCCTTAAAGTTACTCGTATGCCTTTCGTCGGTTCATTCGTGTCCATGTCCTGAACTGCTTGAAAAATTTCGATGTCCCCAAAATTTCGATTCATTCGTTTCTGATTTCTGACTCTATATTGTATATGCCCCCCTAATTTTCTCAATGATGTTGTCGGCATTGATAAAACTATAAAACGAAAACCATCCAACACTTGTCGGCTAGGTTAAGCCGATTGAGAAGATTAGAGGGTAAAAACTTAGAGTAAAAATATCCTAAAGGCGATGTGTGTAACACATCGGCTAGCATGGATCGGCAAAGACTTAGCCAAATCATGAGTTGATCCAAACACTTGGGTAATATTTCTTCAAATATTTGCCATTAAGATCCCTTTCAAACACTTCTCCATCTAATCCTTGTAGCATATAGGCTCCCTTGGAGACGCATTTGTGGATCTTGAAAGGCCCTTCTCAATAAGGTGACCACTTGTCAAATTTGCTATCTCTTGAGCCGATCGGCAATATCAGTTTCCAGAAAAGCTCGCCTTCTTCAAAAGCCTTGGGCACAACCTTCTTGTTGTAATGACGAGCCACTTGTTCTTTGTCCCTGGTCACCTTTTTCAATGCACGCATCTTGGACAGAACTAGGTCTTCGGACTCATCGATCATCAGATTATAGTAATCATCGGCCGTCAACTCATCCTGTAACTAAATCCTTCTTGAGCCGATGTTGTTCTACCATGGCAAAACTGCTTCATGCCCGTAGACCAGCCTGTATGGAGGTATTTGGATTGATCCATGACAAGCCATCCGATAAGCCCATAGTGACTCGGCTAATCGGCTATGCCATTGTTTTGGGTAGTCAGCGATCTTCCTTTTTGCGTTTTGGTGAATAGGTCCGAAGGACACCATTGGGGGTTGGTCGATTGTTCTTCTTCAGCCTCCTCTTCGTCCTCTTCCTGGAAGAAATCCTGGTGGATTGGGCCGAGCTGATCATGGATGGACGGCCTTTGCTGATTGAGTTGAATGGCTCGGGGGACGAATCGACTAGAGCTTTCCATTGGTGGGTCTCTGTATTCGTCCTCCCTGTACTCGCTACAGGCCGGACAGTTCTCGAGGGTGGGTAGCCTCATTCCCGATTCCCAACAGAATTGGAAAAACTCGCAGCGCCAATGTGGGTCACAACCGTCATGGCGACGAAAGTATGCCACTCCTAGCCGATCCGATGTCCTTTGGTACGGCTTGCCACGTCGGTCCTCTTCTTCTTGAACCCTGAGCTGGAATCGCAGTCAGCTGTCTGCTTGTCTAGGTCGTCGGTCGACCGATCGACCGCTGGTGTAGACCATATTGATTGGCGCGACGTTGATCACAGTCGGCTCTTGTTGGTCCGAGTTGGCCTCGGTTGTTTATTGGGATTTGGCTAAGCTGTACGCCATTCTGCTCTGTCGATCAGCTCGCCCGAGGCCGGCCTGGACCATGTTAACAGGGAAGGGATTGCCATCAACCTTCATCGGCTTAGCCGATTCCTCGAACTTAATCTTCCCTGCCTCGATGGCTGACTGTATCTGCCGACGGAAGACCTTGCAATCGTTGGTGCTATGGGAGATGATGTTGTGCCACTTGCAGTATCTCTTCTTTTTGAGCTCCTCGGCCGATGGGATGACGTGGTTGGCCGGAAGCTCTATTTGTTTCTCCCTTAGCAATAGATCAAAGATCCTATCGGCTTTGGTTATGTCAAAATCATATTTTTCCTCCTTAGCCGATTTCTTCACCACCGGCAAGTTATAGCCTTTTTGTTCTTAGTCCATTCGTGCCACAACCTCGTGTCGCCGTCGCTTGAATCGGAATCCGTTGCGTAGGCGATGTGGGTGACCTTCTTGAAGGCCTTCTTTGATTCTTGAAATCTTTGTTCGTGGGTTGTCACCTTCTGAGCCAAATGGGCTAAGCTCTCAAAATCTTGAGCCGAAAACCTCTGCATTGTGCCAGTAGCCGATGCTTCTCTGCATTGTGCCAGGAATTGGCTGACGTGTTTGTAGGTTGATACGTTGTCTTGCCGAGAGAACTTTGAAAAGTCCGGCACCTTATACCGGTTCGGCAGGGGCACCCTCTCAAAATATTCTGGGTATGGGTACCGGTACCTATTGCCGGAGTCCTTCGGTTTGAGGCCGAACTGATCACACATTACGTCGGCGATCAGGTCGTCCCAAGGCTTGTTTTCCTGAGCTTGGATTGGCGGTATCGGCTCGTATTGCTCGTGGTGGACGGGCCCTTGCCGATACCGTATTGGTGGCGTCTGAGGTCGATAGTGTTGCTCGTAGTTGCCTCCTGGAAACTGATGCTGAAACTGGTTCGTAGCAGGAGGCGGCCGAGAGGCCAATGGTGGTGTTTGCTCGAGGAGAGGCTGATTGCCGTCGGAATTGTGAGGTGGATCCGACAGATAGTTATCAATCGGCACATTATGTATGATGGATTGTCGATTGGAGTTAAACATGTCTTTCGCCTGCTCCTGAGTTTTCACTGGGATGTCGAGACCCTGGTGTTGAGGCTGTGGCCGAACCAGAACCTTGGGATGTGGCCGTGCAACCGACGACTGTGCATTTGGCTGGATCGGGGCTCCCCCTGGAGGAATAGACTGCCCGAGTGGAGGGACCGGCAACCCGTGGGTTGACAGCGTCCCGTATGGTGGAAATTGGCCATCAGTGAAATATGTCGGCCCTCTCGGCAGCTGCTTGGCTATCTTTGAGTCAACCACGATGCTTATCATACTGTTTAATGTGTTCACCAGTATCCCTGATTGGTTGAAAGGCGTGTGATGGACAACCGAGTCGATCCGATCTTGTAGCGTGTGGAGCTCTGAATCGTCCTGTTTCTGCTTGACTTCCTCCATGTTTTTCTTTCCTTTCTTGTCCTCGCTGGAGGAAGTGTCAAAGTCCTCAATGTTAAACTTGAATTTCTGGAGGACTGCCTCCATATCTGGTCTGAACGAAAGATTGCAGATAATGTGCTTGCAGCCTCTCAACCATCTGCTGATACCGGCCTTTTCCTCAGCCGAAAGCTTGTTCATGGTCACTAGGATGACGTTTTTCTGGTCGAGATCAGCCAATATGACATTCACCATTGCGCTGGATCCGGAAGATGGGTCCCACCGGGCATGCCAAAAGCGTGTTCGTGTGATTTTTTACACACACTCGCCTGAGAGATCTGCTTAACTCTAGTGCAAGTCCAAATTGGTCACCTCTGATGATTGAGCGGGCGTGCCAGTTGGTTTGATCTTGTAACCAACAAGAAAACAAAGAATAGACGTTTGGTTAGGGTTAGATCTTACTCGATCAGTTAAGGATATTAATAAATATATAATTGTTATCCCAAAGCACATTTAGATTAAGTGATTGGGATAGATCGATAGTATACCGAGACAGTATAAATCACTTAGATCCAAAGGTACATTAGGACCATAATTATATATATGAAGGGTTACGCGGAGGCTACGCTAGCCGAAAACAAAACTTTTCTACCGCGCAAACCAGGAACACTTACAAGTAAGGGCCGATAGATCGTTACCGATTGGAGTGTGCAGCGGAAACAGCCAATCAGGGCTATCCGATCTGGAACAGTGTAGCCGATTCCCGCAAGCCGACAGCCGATTCCCGGAGACAATCGATTCTCCAATCAGCCGATTCACAGATGCCGTAGCCGATCCGAGTCGTCCGACTGTGTTCTCGCGCCTCGCTCCGATGCGCTTGACCGCAGCCGATTCCTCCACAACCGATGAACAGCGTGCAACGTAGCAGCGCCTCTAACGGTATCCACACGTCCGGGGACAGAACGCCGAACACCCGTGTGCTAGCACGCGATGCAAGGCTAGGGTTTGGCTCGAAAGTGGGGAGGGTTTCCGTGGAGATTGATCTCGGCGACTTCTGTTGCGGATTCGGTTCAATGCGATCAATTGACATGCCGCCGCTCTCCACCCCTCCCTCCTTTATATAGAGTTGGCCGACTTGGACTAGTGGCCGATCAGGACTCTATTTTGAATCGGATCCTATCCGAATCTCACAGAGTTGGCCGCCCATACGTCGTAAGCCCATAGGACTCTATCCGATCGGATCCCTATCCGATCGAGCCGTATTCGAGTCCAACTCGAATGCCTGTTCTTATCCCCTTAAGCGTGCGACCCGTAGGTTCGGGTATACTCGGTTTCGGCTATAGTCTAACTTAGCCGATCGTCGGCTCGAGTCCAACTCACCGACCCATCAACGACGGCGCCTAGCAAGCACATATTGACACCATAGTATACAAGAATAATATCGGCTCGAACCTGTAATGTGTACACAAATCCCTTTGCCTCACGATACCGGTTAAGCTATAGGCAAGATGTGTGCCATCCCTTCAATAGCTTAACCTTTCACTCGAACCGTATTGGATTATCCGTCCGTTGATTGACTCCTCAATCAACTTAGCATGGCCATGCATTTCCATAATCCATTACCTCGAGGGGCTCGAGATATCTCTCCAAAGGAGGGGCAAATTCCATCTTGATCACTCGATCCCACTCCATGTTTCATAGCAAACCCGAAAACTACCTTTATAACTACCCCATTACGGAATAGCGTTTGGTAGTCCCAAAGTAGGCTACTACACATGTTGGAATCCATGGTGATCTCGGGTCTAAGGACTTTGTACCAACACTACCTGAGACCAACAAATGGCACATTAATTCCTGTAGTGTCTCATGGTGGGTCTATCCAACAATGTGTTCTCCAACACACGTGTCCATGTTTATTGATTTAGTATCTCCATACCCATGATCTATGAGACATGATCATCAATCAATAAACATGCCGATCTTAGAATCATATTAGTTCCAATAATATGATATATGATCAGGGATCATTTATAAATAGATTCATACATATCGAGTCTCATAAATAAGTCACGTACTTATTGATCAATACAAGATGTCTATTTCATGGAACTGAATAACACTTTATTCATAAATAGATAAACATTGACATGATATCCAACATCTCCATGTTGCCTCTAGGGCATATCACTAACAATATATTCATAACCTAGCCGATGTTACAGATCTAATGTAAAATCGACTAGTACTTTGATATGTTTTATAGAAAGATATTAATCTAGATCAAATGCGCTAAACTAAGATCAATCGACTATTAGTATAAACTAACAGATTGATACCAAGCTTAATACCTTTAAGCATATTAAGATCTTAATATAAAAGGCAGTTCTAATACATCTATCAGTAGTAAAAAATGATTAGAACAGCTAAGACCGGCTGAAACCCTGACGCTATCTCTAATAATAAACACTGAACCGAATAGATCTATATTATTCTAAAAGCGACTTAATAGATCAAATTGATGCAACATTAAGTATAAAAAGAAAAACGAGATCTATTTAGGCTAATGAGAACCCCTCGAGATGGTAGATACGTCATATAACCTAAATCAACCTTTGTATCTAGCTCTGTCGGCTGTTATCTTCAAAGAGATATTAGCTGATCACGAGATAGATCTAGACATTGATCTAGATTATATGTCGCATATGATAAATTTAAGCAGTTTATAATATCAAAATTAGAGTATCATGACGATCGAAGCACTAACCCCGACGATACAAGCCACTTATGACAAGAGATTACCTTGTTTGGAGATCGAAGCCGACGCAACCCAAGAGCAAAGCAAGAACTCGTCGAGAAAACGTAAAATAGAAAGGTTGGCGATGAGCCGAAGTTGTATTGATGTGTGTTGATATGTTTTACCAGATCTTGGGTCATATTTATACCCGAATACACGACAAGTCCAGTACGGACATGATTCCTATTATAAATTGAACCGGCATTATTTATAAAAGAAACTATAGAAAATATCCTAACTCGAAGATACAATAGCCGTTGCAGGACCTTTATCTCTAAATGACAATACCTTTAACGTACTTTGGAAACCAAATCCAATACTTTATCTTTAAACTTTCCTTCCTTTCAGGATTGGCTCCACTTCCATCTTCACTCGGAATCGGCTATCGACTATATCCGTTCCGACTCGGACTCAGCTGACTGGCTCCGTAGCCGATTCGGACTCAGCCGATACAATCTCTGTTTCCGCAGATCGTGCGTTCCTCCAATTCCACTTTAATCTCTGTTCTAAGCTCAAAGATTGTGCTACCAAATTTAATCGTTAACATATATCTTACACCAAGATCTGAAAGCTTCCCAACCCAGGGTCCGGTATTCTATCCAAAGCCCATATCGCCAATCCGCCACCCGCCGCGGACCGGCCCAACCCAGCCCAGCCCAGCCCAGCCCAGCCAGCGTGAATTGGTTTGGCTCTGACTAGTTGCTCCCTGCTTCCCTGATCGATCTCCATCTCTTTGTCTCCCCGTCTCCTCGTCAGTTCGCTCGCCGACTGCGCCGACCAGTCTCCGCTCCGATCTCCATCCCTCCGCCACCAGCCGGCCACCGGCGTCCTCCCCCCGCCGCCGGTGAGCACCCTCCTCCCCCTCCTCCTCTCTCTCTATGTATACTCACAACTTGTCTCTGTGAATTAACCTTCTAGATCTGGAAGTCTTTTTTTTCCTCTTTGCCACACCAGTTCGTTTCCACAAAAAAGGAAAACAAAAACTTGGGGCTCGCGTAGATGTACCTGTTGTGAGGAATATTTATTCGCCTTTGTATCCCTTTCCGTGTCCGTGTTTTTCTTTTCTTTTACTTGATGTAACTCGGGGGATTTAGAAGCATAATTTCATATTTATTTATTTATTTATTTATTTATTTTGGGGTACTAGTGGATGAGCTTGTGGAGGTTGGAGCCTCGACAAGCTAGATAGTTTGGAGCCTCCACATGCGATGATTTGGGATTAGAAACAGCTAGTAGTTTGGTTAGCTTTGACTCGATTATCAGCTAGATAGTCTGGTAATTGCGATCGTATTCCACCCAGGTTCAGGTCCCGAATTACAGCATCTGGTAGTTGGAATGGATATGCCGAAGGACCTACTACTGTTTGGATGGTCAAAGTATATAGCTTTAGCAATGCCATTTTGTGGAAAAAGAATCTAGGATTTTTGTCACTCAATCGAGGCACATCCTGGGATATGCTACTCGATGCCATGCTGATCTAGGCCCACCGCATCAGTGAGACTTCAGGTGGAGAATCCTGAATTGTCAATCTTTTGAGTGGTAAATCTTACAGTTCACCTATAGTATATCTTAAGTTCTTAACCGATAATAACACAACTGCAGTGAACATACCGTGTTCATGCTTCATCCAGAAATAGCTGCAATTTGCCACTCTTTTGACATGCACATTGACATATATATGGCCAAACAATCCCATAAAGAAAACATGCACATAGCAATAAGTTAATGCCACCCAGGATGAGGGTATGATCACATTGGCCTGTGTTTGTGAAGGAGCTGTATGGCGCCTCCTCACGAGATGCGCCACAACACCCACCTGTCACCCTGCAGTCTGTGCCAGGCTTCCAGCAATGTCGTATGCACATCATATCCATTCCTCTCTGACCTTGAGAATGGAAATCGGTGGAAGAATTAAAGCAGCATCAGTCATGAGGAGATATCAATAAATACAAGGGAAGAAAACTTCTATAAATACACATCTATCTGTCCCATTTAATTCAAATAGGAAGTCATCCATATTCCTGGTGAGATAGTGTTGGAGGTCATCACTGGTATTAAATCGTGCTGTCTTGCTTCGTTTTCTCAGGTGATGTGTCCTTTTTCCTTTCCCCTGGTTTTTGCTATTCGTTTGGCATGCTGCATCCATTTTATCCATTTTATGTATACTTTCTTGTGTACTTGTTCCCATTCCAAACTAACCACATATACTACTTGCATTGCACATGTGAAGCCTCCTGCAAACAAACGTACCAACTTGCCAATGACATCTGAAGTATATGAACTACACACTGAACCAATTACTGGTCTGCGTCTTGGTAACCCTTTTCCAAAATAAGACAAGGCTGCACTGTCATGTGGTATTCATCTCCAATATTAACAAAAGGAATTCACTTGTAAATCCTTCACCCAAATCCAAGCAGATATATTTCTGTTCTATGTTTTGGTGAGGTGAGCCGCCACTAGATTAGCATGTTGGCTTACGTGGTGACCAAATTTATCTTGATATCCCTTTTCTTATTGTTCCTTTTCCCTTGATCTATGCTGTCTGTGTGAGATCAGTGTGATTTGAGTATGGACAGTGTTCAATTTTGGAATAATTGTTAAGGCTGTAATATTGGATGGATTATTGCTTTAACCTGGCAATGGATCTAGTGGTTAGATGGCACTGTTGTTTGCTTGAGCATCTCTTCGTTGTAGCTTGTTGGATTGGCAAATGATTTTGGATTTCAACTAGTTCTGGTTTTGTAATGGGTCGTACTTGGTTTTTGAAATGGACCAGTAACTCAGTTCCAAGGACCTAGGCTTTGGATGGTGATGTCTACAGACTACATGAACTAATTTCAATTGGAAATGTATGAACTTTCCTCTTTCAGGGTTCCTATAAAAGTTTTACATCTGTGCTTTGGGCTTTGATACACTAGTAAATGTAATATAACACTTAGGCCAATTACCAGTGACTTAGAAAAAAGCATTTTGGGTTGTTACTTGGTAGCTTCAACGCTGGAATTTCTTGCAACTCAATTTTGTATCCATGCCCAGTTGTGCGCTGGTTAATTTTGTTGGGGATATAGCACGTTCACTGAACCAAAATTTCGATGCAAGTAAAAACATGCATGGAAGCCTTTTTTAATCTACAGACGAGCTCATCAATTATTTGTGCCTTTGATGGTTACCTTGTGTTTATCACCACCTTATTGTAGCTAGCAGGTACTCTTAGCATTTTACCATCTGGTACTCCCTAGAGTATCGACACTTTCTATGCACTCAATTCTGTCAATTCTCTGAAGTGAAAATGTTGGTAATGCTCATGCAACTGTATTGTCTATTGACTGCACTCTTGTAGCTATTTGTCAGGGTCAAGAAATGGGGGCCACTGGTGCTGAAGCTACGTTGCCACAGGTTAAAGCAGTTGATGGAGAAGATAACCTTTTCCAAGATAATGAAAGTAGAGCTACTGCCAAGGAGCGTGGGGAGGCAGCTATTTTTGGTTTGGAAAACACTGTTACTACAAATGGAGTTACAAGTGCTACTGATCTTGCACCCCCAAAAGATGCTGTGGATGAGTGGCCTGAACCTAAACAAACTCACACGTTTTTCTTTGTTAGAGTGCGTTCCTATGAGGATCCTAACCTGAAGGTAAAACTTGAACAAGCTGACAAGGACTGCCAGAAGAAGATTCTAGCTCGATCCCATATTTTTGAGGCTTTGAGGACCAAGAGGGTATGCTTTCCGAGTCCTGACCTCACAGAATAAAAACTACCTTTTTGCCATACAATTGAATATCTAACTAGAAGGTTAATGTGCCATAAAATTGAATATCTAGTTTTAAACTTGTTGATTTTATTGTCCAGTGTTGATAAGATATTTCTCATAACAGCTGATAAATTTGCTAGGGAAACTGAAAAACAAATTTCTTTTTGAGAATGGGTATCCAGTTAGGTAACTCCATTCTTTTTCTGCAGAGTGAACGATCCAATATTATATCAGAACTGAAGCCATTATTCGCAGAGAATAAACAATATAATGAAGTTGTGAGTGGAAAATTGAAGGAAATTGAACCTCTTCAAAAGAGTTTAGGCAAGTTTCGTAGTGAAAATAATGCTATGCGTGCACAAGGCGCAGGTCTATGTTCATCAATTGAAGAGCTTGATCAGTTGGTAAGCTTAAATGGAATGCCTCATTCTATAACTTTTTGTAGTATTTGGCTTCGTATGTCTCATTGTCCACATTATTACCCTCTAGATCAAGAGCTTGAATGACCGAATTTGTCATGAAAGCATATCCTTAGATGAGGAAAAGAGGTTGGTCAAAGAAATAAAACAACTTAATGGAACCAGGTCAAAGGTTATTGAGAATGCTGCTAAGAGAGCTAAAATGCAAGACACAGTTGTTGAAAGAGACACAATACAGGATCAGGTCAAAGTAAGTAATCCAAATATAACCTTGTGTTTGTAGCTTCATGTTCTACTGGAACTTGAAAGCTCAGTGATGGTTCCCATTTGATTTTAACTATTGTATCAGCAAATTGGAGTGGGCATTGATGAAGTTAAAAGGGATAGGCAAGCTGTAAGAGACAAGATTAAGGTTCTTGAAGATCAACTCCATGCTGTTGATGATGAGATTGCTGCACTTCAAGATGACCTGACTGCAGCTACTGCTAGAAAAGATAAAGCATTTGAAGCTTTAAATGAATTAAGAAAAACACGTGATCTTAATGTAAGTAACTGACATCTCTATTGTGTGGAATGTTATCTACAATTCCCATTTTTCCAATGCAGTGGGAACACATGTGTGCTATTGAAAATTATCTAGCAATTGAATGTGTCAATAATTCATTTCTCGAAATACGCATCACATGTATATCAGACTATCATCGAACTGTATTGTAAGATCAATCTTTTGTTTGACATGGTTAAATAATCTGATTCTAGCAATTAGTTGGGGTAAATATGACTGTTCTTGAACATTGTTCAGGAGTTGACTTTTGCTAGTTGATCTGCTTATTTCTTGCTGGAAAACATAAGTCATATTTT
Organism: Oryza australiensis; assembly: GCA_019925245.2. Taxonomy (NCBI): domain Eukaryota; kingdom Viridiplantae; phylum Streptophyta; class Magnoliopsida; order Poales; family Poaceae; genus Oryza; species Oryza australiensis. The sequence goes on from JAIFGZ020000436.1 coordinate 6,560,852, forward strand.
AACTGCTTTTAACTTTATTTTATCTTCTGTGTCTATATTTGTAAATTATCTGCTATTATTTTAATTACAAGAGCATGGGACTTCTGTTGATGGTATATGCTGATTTTTTCTGATTCAGAATACGTCCTTCCATCAATACCGCACAATCTCAAACAGTGTTAGAGACCTTTCAGCGAGGGGTGAAGTAGAAGCGGTGCAGCAGCTCTGCCAGAATGAGGTTTGCCTGCAATATAACTTTCTTTCGTTTCCTTTGAAGTTTGGCCTGTTCCCGACCTTCCATGGCAAAATGATTGTTTCCCTTTCATAGGTTGAAAAGTTCATGGCACAATGGTGCAGCAAGTCCTTTAGAGAGGATTATGAGAAGAGGATACTCGTTTCCCTCAACAGCCGGCAGCTGAGTCGAGATGGACGAATGAGGAATCCTGATGAGAAGCCTATCGTTCTTGAAACACACGTGGCACCACCTGCTGAACAGGAGCCTGCTCCACTGAAAAAGCCGGCGAAGCAGGCAAAGGAGGCTCCTGCCCCACCTGCAGATATTACTCCAAAGGATGAGATTCGTGTCAAAGCGCCTGCAAAAGCTGCTAAGGCAAAACAATCCCTTGATATTGATGATATTTCATATGTCTATGATGCTGAGCCCCGAAGGAGAAGACAAAACCTAAAGTAGTTGATGAAGCAAAGTTGAAAGAAATGAAGAGACAGGAAGAGATAGAAAAGAACAAGCTGGCACTGGAGAGGAAGAGGAAGCAGGCTGAGAAACAAGCAATGAAAGCGGCAGCACGAGCAGAAAAAGAAGCTGAGAAGAAGCTTAAGGTAGATACATATGCTTATCTGTGACTTTTTTTCCTTAATCTCTATATGCAATCTTAGCCTCATCTCTGTTACAGTTCCATACTGTCAGTCATTCATGCAATTAACTTTTTCAGGAGAAGGAAAAGAAAGCCAGGAAGAAGAGTGCGACAGCCGGAGGTGCTGGGTCCGAGGATGCAGCTGAATCCGATGCCAAGTCTGATGAAGCAGCGGAACCTGAAGCCCAGGAGGAAGAGCCAGCGGTTCCTGCAACAGTGAAAAAAGAACAGAAGAAGAATGTCTGGCACAGAAGTACGGTGACGAAAACGAAGACCCCTCTTCCGAAGGCGGTCCTGAAGAGGAAGAAATCCCAGTCTTTCTGGTCATGGGGCGCACCCATGGCGGCATTGGCAGCTGTGCTTCTTGTCCTGCTTGGAGTGCTGGTCTACTACCAGTATTACTACCTTCCAGCAAGCACCAGCAACTGATGAAGATGTTAGAAGTGCTCTGGCTGTGATCTACATTTTGCCTGCCTGATCAATTTTGCATATGACTAGAGGCATATGATCTCTGTTGGAGCTCCCAATGAGGATCCCTGCAGGGTTCCTGTTCTTGTAGTTTTTTACTAAATGAATTCTAGAGAAGGATTATACCGTTAATTTTGGCTGGAGAATGGTTTTCGTTTTACTATACTGTGTGTTGGGTATCTGTTGTAGATGAATGGACGGCTTGCCGTATGAAATAAACAAATAATGCTTCTGTTGGTACATGTATGTTTCGGCTGATGAATTTAGAGCTCACTTTGATTGTATTCTGCGGCGGCAAGTTGCACATGTCACATGAATTTATGAGGCAACCCCCCATCTCTTTACTAGAAGATAACCTATTTAATAGTCTACTAGAATTTATGAGGCAACCTCCCCTTCTCTTTACTAGAAGATAACCTATTTAATGGTCTACTATGGTTCGCTTAGAGTATTTTAATGGTCTACTATGGTTCGCTTAGAGCAAGTACAATAGTATAGTAGTATAGCCGATGGTTGGCTATTAGCTAATGTAAAGCCAACTATTGGTACAATAGACAAGGTTGCCAGTAAACTGGCTATATGTAATAATCAAACAAATAATATGTATGATGAAGTGTGAAGTGTATCATTGTAGCCATTTTGTTGTGATAGAAGCAATCACCAAACACCACATAGTTCACATACTATATCAACCAAGTTTGTATTATGAGATGAACAAGAGTTTTTTTAGTATAAAAAATACAAGGCACCACATAATTGAAATACCATGGCAAACAAGTAGATTAATTGATAATATCATCCCAGGTCTAACACAAGTCTAAACAAAAGGACGAGGTAATGCATGTCGAAATAATAAACAAGATAATAGAGGATAAAGCATATCCACAAGTCGTAAAAACAACATGACATTAAGCAAAATACATATAAATATGTTGTCCAACAGATGAAATAACGATTTCTTCATCTAATCAACGAGAGGCCCTTGATACTGATAGTAGAACCATTACATGATACAACCATTGCCTGAACTGCCTTCATCCTGAAATAAATTAGACGATGGTAAATTGATATGATCTATACATCACAATAAAATATTGGAAAAAACATTGGATTGTTAGTTATTACCGTACCATGATTATGTATGCTGCATATTTCCAAACTTATTCCAAATGTGCTCAATTAAATCAATTTTTTTAGTTGATTATGGACCGAACGAGCACGAATAGCAGACTTCCTACGTAGTACATCAGCAAAGCATGGATTATCACCACTAGTTACTTCAAGAGACAGAACTATTGATGGCCTAGGAATTCTATTGAGGTCAATGTCACATATCGCATCCTCTCTCTCGTCTTCGACAATCATATTGTGAAGAATCACACAAGCTAGCATGATTTTCCCAACACTCTTCAGTCTCCACTTTTTCGTTGGACGGCGCAAATGTTGAAACGGGCTTGTGATACACCAAAAGCTCGCTCCACATCTTTCCTTGCCCCTTCTTGACGTTCAACATATATACAATTTGTGCTTCTCTATTTGCGGAAGTGATATAGTCTTCACGAAGCTAGCCCATTCTGGGTATATACCATTAGCAAGGTAGTACCCCTTGTTGTACTCATTACCGTTAACGAAAAAATGAACCTGAGGAGCCTCACCTCTTGTTCAAGGAATAAAGGGGACTGATTCAGCATATTGATGTCATTATTAGAACCAGCGACACCAAAGAAAGTGTGCCAAATCCAAAGGTCATGTGAAGCAACCGCTTCAAGGATAATTGTTGGGACTTTATAGTCACCACGAGTGAATTGACCCCTCCAAGCTCTCCCACCTCCAGTGCATGCAGTCAACACTACCTAACATACCAGGAAGCCACGAGACTCGTTAAACTGTAGCAAACGCTCTACATCCTCACATGTGGGGCGCCGCAAGTACTGCCCACCAAAGACCTCAATAACCGCTTCTGCAAAAGTATCCAAGCACGCTAAGGAAGTGCTTTTGCCGACTAGTAAGTATTCATCCAAGGAATCAGTGGGCGTGCCATATGCTAACATACGGATCGCCGCTGTGCAATTTTGAAGTGGAGATAGCCTATGCGACTCGAACAATCTTCTCTTTGAGTAAAGTATGGAGACCACTGAACTAGGGTTTGCACGATACGTAAAAAGAGATGCTTTTGCATACGAAATCTAGTGCAGAACATCCTCTCAGGGTACAATGGATGATCTGCAAAGTAATCAACCACCAGACGTCGATGACCTTCTCCATGATCCCTTGCAATGGTCTTCCTTGATCCACTTTGGCGCTTGAGTAGCCTAGCTGCAAACTTGGCCTTTATCTTCTCTATGATTCAAGTAGCAAAGGAGTCTAGGGCATTTTGCTCATAAATGTACTTGTCAAGGAATTTGGATGGGTCTAGATCATCTGAGGAGGATGAGTATGAGGATGAGTCTGACATGATAATTTTAGAAAAAAGTTTTAGGATGAGGAGGATGAGTTTGAGGATTGGTTTGAGAGTTTAAGAATGGAAGAGTTCATATATATAGGCTAATTATTCCAGGTTATGTACTAACTGCTATTAATAAACAGTCAATATGAAAAATTTAAGGTTGAGTTGTGCCAATCTCCATCTCCCCTTGACTGCTTGAACCTTCAAATCCAACATAACTATATGATTATATCATGGGACCAAAATCTTGAACAGAGATGCAACATTAGGCAGATATCTTCATGTTCAAGAAAACTGGTCATCCAAACACCAAATTAAGAACATAACTAACTGTCGTTAGTGAACCTAGGACTTATCCCACAAAATATTCTCAAAGAACTATGCTATCTTTGTCTCCAACACATATTTTGAATCATAAATAGAGGTTAAGTTTGATCACGATGTTTCCTCAAAAATACATACCTAACTGATTTGTTTTAAATATCTCTTCTCTCATGCATTTCAGCATCAGTATAAACTTATTCCTAACATCTTCAGGCATCTCACTTGTGTTTTTGTTCATTAAGTCTCGATATGTTTCAATCATAGCTGTTTGTCGAGCAAGCTTCTTTCCTGCAAGGTTGTCACTAGAAACATGAATTTGAGTCTCTAAAACTTTGTTCTGTCCTTCCTTGGCTAATGTGTGCGCATCCATAAACTTGCGAATGTCATCCTCTAACTCATTTGTACAAGCTTCGATCTTGCTCTTTCTTTTGCCATTACATTGCGTCTTAGCTGCCTTGACACCCATTGGTCATGGGATATCTTCTTCTACATCAAGGGTGATAGCATCATTGTAATCCACTTTTCTTTTGTTTGACTTGTCAAGCTGGTTTAAATATGCATGCCACTTTGGTTGGTTTTTTAGTTCCTTCCAACAATGCATAAATAAAAATGGACCATCTTTGAAGTCATTATCATATATTTTGAGTGCCTTGTTCATCACATCATCATTAGACTCTCCACTAGCATATAATGTATTAGCCTCCTTCCAAGAGCAACAAAAATTCCCGACCTTCTTCTTAATTTTACCAAAACGATCCTTCACTTGTTTAACATGTCTAACCCGGTTTTTTGGGGTGGTGCTGTTGTAAGCTGCTGCAACATCGACCCAATATTTATCATTCCTCTTGAAATTTGATTCTATAGGATTGTTTGAGTTGTTCACCGGCGCGACCTATAATTTCAGAAAAAAACATGTTTATTGTTGTTAGTAATGCAAATGACATGCATGCAATTAACAACTAAATAGCTCACACAAGTCTTGTACCAATCTCAAGTCTTCATCCTTCGTCCATGACAAGCGCTTCTCAGTCCTAGCGACATCTATATTCTCAACATTAATTGGTTGTGATGGACTCCCTTCGGCCAAATGATGTATATCGTTTGGTGGGGTATTGACTAAATTAACGAAGCCACCGAGAGGTCGAGATTCACCAGCCCTGCAATAAACAAATTGTTTCAGCAATTTATTTTATGAACTGTGGACCCCCGTTTTTGGAACGGGAATCATTCGTGTTCATAGTACTATTTCCCTAGATCGAGTAGTTTGGTATCCACGAAATACAGTACTGAATAATCAGGTGCAAATGCACGAATAGTCTTATACCGAAATTATTACAATAATAGGCCCAAAGGCAATGTCCAACACATAGGACCTCATGGTCCAGATACAACCCAAAAGTAGAAATTAGATAAGGCAGCGGAATGAAGGCAGCGGCTTGTCAATTCCCACAGGCAACGACCGGAGACTAAGACCTAGCAAGCGCCATCAGCTTCTTCACCCTCCTGGTAGTAGGCATAGGGATCCTCCAAGTCTTCATTTCCACCATCTGAAGGTTTGTGCGTATAGCAAGGGTGAGTACCAACCATACTCAGCAAGCCAACACGGAAATGATGCATATGATAGGGTCATTCAAAGAATTGCCGGAGTTCTTTTGCATAAAGCCAATTTTCACAACTCTTTTCACAAGCCTAACAACTAGCCAAGTCAAGTTTTAGTTCCACAGTTCATTAAGTCGGCGACGGTTCTGTCTACCATCCATTGTGATTCCGAGGATGGCTTCCCGCCTCCGGTTCGTCATGGTTTTCTGGGGAGTCCACCCCTTCTCGCTTCTCGAGAAGTTGATCCACTAGTGAATATAAGTCATCATGCAAACCCATCCCATCATTTTAAAGTTTAGAGTCTAGCCAAGCGAAAGTCTTGTCACGATGCTCAATATCCGCGAGCACGGCTATTCAAATAAATTGATTCATTCACACTGTAGTGGATGTACACTTTACCCATACTCCGCGACTGCCCAACAAATGAGCCTACGTCCCAACACATGAGACGGTCATGGCAAAGCCTTTCGATAACCTTACTTTGACAGTATCCGCTCCATGAACTTAAGCCCTCATGCACTCTAGACGTCATTTTCTAGCAGTGTGAGGAGTTCTGGCGCACCCGGGGTAAGGGAAGACTTCATTCATCAAGTTATAATAAATTTCAATTTCCCATCATCCCTTTCAATCTCATTTCATACATAAGAACCACTATGCAAGGGTACCGCCTCCGCTCGGCTATCTACTCCGCTAGGTCTATACCCATTCGAGAAGTACGGTTGTACTGGCTCGTTTCCCGGCTATCTCATGGCTCGGTCCTTAATTGACCAAGGTCGGCACTTGCCTTTTCCGGAATCCACCCAAATCATCCAGCCGCCCCAGTCTAAAACATTTGTTTAGTACTTTCAATTTTCATCAAAACTCATTTCATCATTCTCATGGCAATGTGGCGCTCATGTCTCCACATGCCGTATCTCAACTACCTTCCCTAAGGTAGTTGCCCAAGCATAAAGCTCTTCATAAAATCATGAGTATGCATGAATCTAAGAATAGCATGGCTAAGCAGTTTACCGAAGATATTCTCCGGTTGTATGTATCACATCAAGGGTTACAAGGAATAATTCTAAAGGTAATCAATAGCAAGGCATGGTATAACAAGTATAGTAATTCTTTGTGTATAGCATGCATGTTTAAGGTTTAAAACAACATCATTTCGCATATGGGAACAATATGTTCAAAGAGTGTGATGACTTGCTTTGCTCGCACGCTTGTTGAGCGGGGTCTTCAACGGAGTCGTTGCCTCCTTCTTCAGGTGCTATCTGTACGTGCGAAAGATCAATTGAATTCAATTAGAATTCAATAAAATACCGATAGATCGAAAAGAATAATAAAAACCACGAAAACGACTCCAAATGTTTGGCCTGGAATTCTACTCGAGTTTGGGCGAGTATTGCTAGGGAAAAATCCGAGTTTGAACCCGAGTCGATGCCCTAGGGTTTTTGCAAAAACGACGGTCGTAATTGTTTGAGAAAATAGATTTGAAAATATCAGCGGAGGGATTTGTATTTGAGGTTTTGAAGATTCGAGCACAAAAGAGAAACATATTTAAATGGCGAGGAAGAATTAAACGAAATCCGATTCAAAAACGACGTGAAACGAAATTTCGGAAAAGTCCGGTTTCGATTTTCAAATTTTGCTCCGCGAAAATATACAAGAAAATAAATTTTTTGCCCAAAAATTTACTCAAATCCTTTCAAAATATTTTTCCAAAATTTCCATAATTTTTCCTATTTTTTCTCTTTTTTCTTTTTTTCTCTTTTCTCTCTTTTCTTTTTGTTTTTCTTTTTCTTTTCTTCCGCCACTATTCATCGGCCCATAATGTGTTCGACCGGCGCCCTCTCTCTCTCCTCTCTCTGTTGCGGCCGGTGCCGGCGCTAGCGCGAGGGAAAGGGGCGGCGGCTCGGGCTTACCGGTGATGGCGATGCTCGGGGAGGGTGGTGGGGCTCCGGCGATGGCGGCGCACGGTGGCTAGGGCGCTCGGCGGCTCGCGGCGGTTTGCGGCGGCGGCGGCGCTCAGGAGAGGGAAGGGAGACTGGCGAGAGAGGGAAGCTAGAGGCGGCGAGGTGGGGAAAAAGTGGGGGGTTTTGCCCCTCCTTTATAGGCGCATCCGAGCGAGGCAACGGGGAGAGGGAGGGGGCCGGCGCGGCGTCGGTGACGGCGGACCGCCACACGGCGGCGTGGGAGGCGGGGCCGGGCGCGCGGACGCGAGCGCGCACGGGGGCCGGGGGGGCGGCACATGGCGCGAGCTCGGGCGGGGTCGGGGCATGGCGGCGACGCGGGCGCGAGCGAGCGGGGTGCGGGCGGGGCGGCGACGGCGGCGAGCGCGTGGTGGCGACGAGGGCGCGGGCGCGGCGGGGCCGTACGACGAGTGCGGGCGACGCGGGCGGGCAGCGCGGCGCTGCGCGCGGCGCGTGCGCGCGCGCGGCGCGGCGCGGCGGAGGGCGGCAGCGCGCGGGCCGGGCCTACGGCGTCGAACACTTGATGAGCAATAAACGGTGTAGTTTCTAAATTTTCCCGATTTTGAATTTCATTCTCCAATTCTAGTTTTTCCTTCACTCTATAAATCCCTAATAAATATATGGTATTCCCAAAATTAATAAAAATATATTTTCTAACTTTTATCACCATTATTTATTTTAAAATATATATTTCCATATTTATTTAAATCCCTTTTCCTAAATTCATAATTCACTATTTTTAATTCCAAAAATTTCCTAGATTTCATGTAAATCCCTTAAAATATTTTATTGTCTATTTTATTCCCTAATTAATCTTTCATAATCACCAATTAATATTTTATTTCTCAAATACATATTTTCATAAGTCCGCATCCCTTTTCCGATTTTATTTTAAAATTCCTAACCTTATGTTTCGAGATTTTCTTCCCAACAAAAATCCAAACCATTTGGTTTTCACAAACATCGAGAGGAACTGTTCACAACTAAATTTATGCAACTGAGCTGGCAAATAAGAAGCAACAAACACAAGAAAAAGGCAACAAGCAAAAGTTTTTGTAAGTTCCGATTTTTACATTCCGATTTTTAATTTTTTCGATTTTCAGGATGTTACAAACCTACCCCCCTAACAATAAATCTCGTCCTCAAGATTTCTTACCGGTTATTGAGTAGGTGTGGGTATTCAGTCTTCAGAAAATCCTCGCTTTCCCAGGTGGCCTCTTCTTCAGTGTGATTGCTCCATTACACTTTGTACATGCGCCATGACTTGGTTCGTGTCCTCTTTTCTGCCTCGTCCAGTATCTTGATTGGATGTTCCGGATATGTGAGATCACTGTTGATATGGATGGTTTCCAAAGGAGCTTGCTCTTTCGGCACCCGCAGGCACTTCTTCAATTGTGACACATGGAACACTGGGTGGACATCGGAGATGTTCTCGGGTAACTCTAGCTGGTAGGCAACTTCACCTCTTTTAGCACTTATCAGGAATGGGCCCACGTATCTTGGCGCAAGTTTCCCTTTGACCTTGAACCTCTGAGTCCCTCGTAGTGGTGAGACCTTTAGATACACATAGTCGCCTATATTGAACTCTAAGTCCCTTCGACGAGTATCCGCGTAGCTCTTCTGTCGAGATTGGGCCGCTTTTAATCGGTCCCGGATCAGGCGGACGTTCCCCTCGGCCACTTTGATTATGTCAGGCCCAAACACGGCTTGTTCATCGGTTTCTGACCACATCAATGGGGTTCGGCATCGCCGACCAAATAGGGCTTCATTTGGTGACATCTTCAGACTTGCTTGATAGCTGTTGTTGTAGGAGAATTCAGCGTACGGTAAACATTTTTCCCAATCCTTGGTAAAATCCAACGCACAGGCTCTCAACATATCCTCAAGCACTTGATTTGTCCTTTCGGTCTGCCCATCGGTCTGTGGGTGGTAAGCGGTACTGAAGGCAAGGTGACTTCCGAGTGCCTCATGAACTTTGCTCCAGAAATGGGACGTGAATTGAGTACCGCGATCCGATATAATTCTTTTTGGTACACTGTGAAGACACACAATCCTACTCATGTATAGCTCTACCAGCTTGGCACTATTGTAGTTAGTCTTTACGGGGATGAATCTGGCGGTCTTGGTGAGCCGATCTACTATTACCCAAATGGAATCATATCCCGCTGCAGTTTTGGGTAGTCCAACAATGAAATCCATGCCTATCTAATCCCATTTTCACTCGGGAATCTTGAGTGGCTGCAACAATCCTGCCGGTCGTTGATGTTCGGCTTTTACCCTATGGTACACATCGCATACGACTACGTATTCGGTTACATCCCTCTTCATATTGGGCCACCAGTATTCCTCCTTCTAGCCGTATTCGGTTACATCCCTCTTCATATTGGGCCACCAGTATTCCTCCTTCAAATCCTGGTACATCTTCGTGCTTCCCGGATGTAACGTATATGCTGATTAGTGTGCTTCTTTTAGGATCAATCCTCTCAAACCACCTTGTTCAGGCACGTAGATTCTTTTCTTATACCACAGGGTTCCCTTGTCATCTACCGAGAATTCCTTCGCGTGCCCAGCGCCCATGCGCTCTTGGATCGCTTGTGTTTCTTCATTACCCTTCTGAGCTTCTTCTATTTGAGTCCTCAAAAGAGGTTGGATTTCTAGTGAGTTCACTTTTCCGTGAGGAATCAGGTGTAGGTTAAGTCGAGCCATCTCTTCTTGAAGCTCACTGGCCATGCCTTCCAGTCTCATATGGTTGCATTGGGCTTTGCGGCTTAACGCATCGGCCACTACATTCGCCTTGCCGGGGTGGTAATGGATTCCTAGATCATAGTCCTTGATCAATTCCAACCACCGTCTCTGACGTAGATTGAGATCGGACTGAGTAAAGAAGTATTTCAGACTCTTGTGATCAGTGTATACATCACAGTGATTCCCGATCAGATAGTGCCTCCAGATTTTTAATGCATGAACAACTGCTGCTAATTCCAAGTCATGTGTGGGGTAGTTTTCCTCGTGGGGTCGTAACTGTCTCGAGGCATATGCTACGACTTTTCCATCTTGCATCAATACGCCTCCTAGTCCTTGTCGAGACGCATCACAGTATATCACGAAATCCTTCCAGTTGTCAGGTAGGGTTAAGATTGGGACGGTGGTTAACTTTTCTTTTAGTTGGTCAAAGGCCTCCTGACACTTCTCATTCCATACGAATTTCTTCTCCTTCTTCAAAAGTTGAGTCATGGGTCGGGCTATCGTGGAAAACCCTTTGATGAACCTCCGGTAATATCCGGCCAATCCCAAGAAACTTCGAACCTCTGTCACTGACTTGGGTGTCTTCCATTCTGTAACAGCTTCGACCTTGGCAGGGTCTACTGCTACTCCTCCGGCTGAGACTACATGGCCAAGAATGGCGACTTCCTTAAGCCAGAACTCCCATTTACTAAACTTCGCGTACAACAGATGCTCTCGTAGCTTTTCCAGTACTAGTCGTAGGTGTTCTGCATGTTTCTCATCGTCTTTGGAGTAGATAAGTATATCGTCGATGAACACCACCACGAATTTATCCAGATACTCCATGAATACCTTTTTTCATCAGATTCATGAAATACGCCGGGGCATTGGTCAACCCAAAGGACATTACGGTGAACTCGTACAAGCCATAACGCGTAGAGAATGTTGTTTTGGGAATATCTCCGGCTCTAATCTTTAGTTGATGGTACCCTGACCGAAGATCAATCTTTGAGAATACTTGTGCACCCTTGAGTTGGTCAAATAAGTCATCGATTCGAGGTAGTGGGTACTTGTTTTTGATGGTCACTTCATTCAACGATCGGTAATCTACACACATTCTCATACTTCCATCCTTCTTTTTGACGAAGAGCACTGGGGCTCCCCAGGGAGAAGAACTAGGGCGTACAAATCCTTTTTCCTGTAGTTCTCTGATTTGCTTCTTGAGTTCTTCTAGTTCGTTTGCCGGCATTCGGTAAGGTCTCTTAGATATGGGGGCAGTACCAGGCATTACGTCGATGATAAATTCTATGTCACGATCAGGGGGCATTCCGAGCAATTCCTCGGGGAATACGTCCGGGTATTCTTGCACTACTGGCATCCCGCTCAAAGGTAGCATGGTGAATACTCCCGTAGCTTGCTCGCATAGCATCGGGTTTTGGTCCATGGTTATGTTCATTGGTGATCCCCATGGGGCGGATGTTGTGACTTCCCTCCGGCTACAGTCTATGACTCCATTGTTCTTAGTTAACCAATCCATTCCAAGTATGATATCAATAGTTTGTGGTGATAGTACCATAAGGTTTGAAAGGAATACCACGTCTCTAATCCATATGGGCACATTGATGCAAGCATGGGGTACGGTTATGTTTCCCCCAGGCGAGTGTACCAACATGGGTCTCTTAAGTTCTACCTGGTGTAGGTGGTGTTGTTTGCTTACTTGCGAAGATATGAATTAATGCGATGCTCCGGAATCAAATAAGACTTTAACTGGGGTAGAGTTGATAGAGAACATACCCATCAGCACGTTCTGATCCTCCTGCGCTTCTTCGGCACGCACATGATTCACTTGTCCGCGTCGGAATCCGGTAGCAGTCTCATTGGGTTGCGGCGTCCTAAACAGACCGCGTCCCGCAGCAGGAGCAGTAGTTCCTCGTACAGCCGTTGCATTGGCGCCGGTACGCACGGGAGTGTTGCGTGGCTTGGGGCAGCTGTTGGAGTAGTGCCCAAACTCTCCACGCTTGAAGCAATTCACATTTCTTCTTCCGGAGCGGCTAGAGTTGGTGTCGGGTACGGGCGGGTGCGGTCGGCTGGCGACGTGGTCGGGTGCAGGGGGACGACTGGTTGCCATGACGGTTGGCTTCCATCCGGACGGGGTGGCTCCCTTGGGACGCTGAGGCGCTCCCTGAAGTGGGCGGACCATAGCAAGCCTCCTCTTGCGATTGTTTTCCACCATCTTCTGGTCATGTTCCAATCGTACAACCTTGTTGATAAGGCTTTGGAAGCTGACGTGATCTTGGCCGATCATTGGCCCTCTCAGCTCATCGCTCAATCCTTCGATAAATTTATCGATTTTCTCCTCTTCGTTTGCCAGGTCACCGGTGGCATATCGAGCGAGTTGCGTGAACTTGTTCAGGTATTCCTGCACTGTGGTGTTGCCTTGGCGCAACCTTCGGAATTCGTTCTTCTTCATTCTCATGACTGCGGCGGGTACGAAATTTTCACGAAAGGCGGCTGTGAACTCCTCCCAGGTTGGTTCTTCGGCGTCTTCTGCCCGTGTCTCTTTGTAGGTGTCCCACCAATCACTTGCGGGGCCTTCCAATTGATTGGTGGCAAAAATGACTCTGTCGGCTTCTCGTACCCTAACGAGGGTCAACTTCTTTTCTATTACTCTCAACCAGTCTTCGGCATCCATTGGTTCGTCGGCCGTGGAAAATGTAGGCGGCTTAGCTTGCATAAATTCTCCCAAGCTTGATCCTCCGCGATTCCCTTGGTTGTTGGCGATAGCTTGAAGCAACTGGGTTTGCAAAGCCATGACCTCCGCTAGGGTGGAGGGATTAGGCTCCGGTGGGTTCTCGTTGGATGTTGCAGCTCTGCGACGATGCGCCATCTGAAGGAGGTAGATGAGTTAAGAGATTGGACCCACTTAAGGTCATGGTTTCTAGGTGATTTCACTTCAAGTTGTCTTTAAATGATCTTTGAACAGAGCAAGCATGGTGGAATAAACTCATAAATAACATACCATGAAACATTACATAGGTCCATAGCGATTACATTAATGGGGATACAATGGACTGCACATACACAATCCCACATGACACAATGCGAAAGCTAACATCGTATTACTACCATTGGCTACTAGGGGGAAGGGTGTGATCCTTGCTGCCAAAAACCATCCAAAGCAAGGTCAAAGTTGGGGCGGTCCTCTCGCCTAGTCATCCAACCAACCGCAGGATCCAGGTGCAGGAAAGGGGGTGATCCTTAGCTGAAGCAAATCAAAGTTCCCATGGCTCAGAGGTAGTGGCCTCGGAGTCATGTTTGATCTTCCTGCTTGGTGGTTGGGTACTCTTTCGGGCAGTCTTGCGGGTGAGGGGACCTCCGGTGTGAGTCAGGCGACGAGTAGGAGCTGCCTCCTCCGCTGGATCAGTATCACTGGACTCCCACTTGATTTCCATAGGCTCTGTCTCGGACTCAAAGTCGGTACTGATCTGGATGGGGTTCTCCTCTCCCGAACCAGGCTCAGATGGTACAACCATGGAGTTTGAGGTAGGTTCCATTGAGGTAGCAGCAGTGGGGTCTATCAGGTATGGGGCCGACTCTGTGCTCAACATAAAGGCCTGCTCCATCATGGCTTGAAAAGTGTTCAGGCATGCTGGAGTCATGAGGTAGTAGTGGTCGGGCACCGAGGCAGGAGGTGTTGGTACAACTTCGGTTGAAGTACCTGCAGGAGGGACAGGGTGAGAGCGAAGTTATTCTTCCAGCTGGTTGACCTGTTGTTTGCTCTTCCAGAGCTGTTCTTCTAGCTCCACCAAGGCTTCTCCTCGGGCCATGTAACGGTCAGAGAGCTGCTCGTACTGGGCACCGTTGGCCTGTAGCTGGGTCTGCAGCAAGTTGATCTGATCCCCGCAGCTCTGGTGTTCCTCGACCAGATCATTGAGGCGTCGCTGCTGGTCGTTGATTTCGAGCAAAGCCTCTTCATAGCAGTCATCCGCTGTTTTTGCCCAGCGGGATAGACGGGTGACCATAGGATTATAGCAGCAGGGGGTGGCTTCCATGGTGCAGACCGGATTGCCTTTCTCGCGGTAAGGGTGGTGTACAAACTCAGTCACGGTGAGCTCAGCACGGTGAATAGCGTTGAGGCGGAGGAACGCTTCACGGGCCGCGTCCTAAAGAGCTGCTTCTACCAGATCTCGGTGGTAACAGGTGTGGAAGCAATAAGGTGTCTCACTCCCATTACGGGCCTCAACCGAACTGCGCCTCCCATACCGGGTATCCTTCGGTGCCATGCCTCCTAATCGGTAGGTGGGTGCCTCTGGGTACCTTAGGCACCACAAGCAATACTGGAGTTGCGCCACGAATCCTTCATCCCGTGGAACGGTGATTTCCCAAACTCCGACATGGTCCGACATCTGCTTTTGAAAGCAACTTAGGGTCAGCGAGAGAGAGATAATATCAAAACAATTTGAGTAAGAGAAGGGGATAAAGGTATATGAAAAAGTATGTTTGTTTTTCAAAAATAATAGTTTGCGAAATGATCCTACGTAGGGATATTTCCCTTTAGCCAGCTAGTCAGGGGTAGGGCGCCAGTTGGTCTTATCCTACAGTCGCATTGCTCTGATACCAGCTCTGTGGACCCCCGTTTTTGGAATGGAAATCTTTCGTGTTCATAGTACCATTTCCCTGGATCGAGTAGTTTGGTACCCACGAAATACAGTACTGAATAATCAGGTGCAAATGCACGAATAGTCTTATACCAAAATTATTACAATAATAGGCCGAAGACAATGTCCAACACATAGGACCTCATGGTCCAGATACAACCCAAAAGTAGAAATTAGATAAGGCAGCGGAATGAAGGCAGCGGCTTGTCGATTCCCACAGGCAACGACCGGAGACTAAGACCTAGCAAGCACCATCAGCTTCTTTGCCCTCCTGGTAGTAGGCATAGGGATCCTCCAAGTCTTCATTTCCACCATCTGAAGGTTTGTGCGTATAGCAAGGGTGAGTACCAACCATACTCAGCAAGCCAACACGGAAATGATGCATATGATAGGGTCATTCAAAGAATGGCCAGAGTTCTTTTGCATAAAGCCAATTTTCACAACTCTTTTCACAAGCCTAACAACTAGCCAAGTCAAGTTTTAGTTCCACAGTTCATTAAGTCGGCGACGGTTCTGTCTATCATCCATTGTGATTCCGAGGATGGCTTCCCGCCTCCGGTTCGTCATGGTTTTCTGGGGAGTCCACCCCTTCTCGCTTCTCGAGAAGTTGATCCACTAGTGAATATAAGTCATCACGCAAACCCATCCCATCATTTTAAAGTTTAGAGTCTAGCCAAGCGAAAGTCTTGTCACGATGCTCAATATCCGTGAGCACGGCTATTCAAATAGATTGATTCGTTCACACTGCAGTGGATGTACACTTTACCCGTACTCCGCAACTGCCCAACAAATGAGCCTACGTCCCAACACATGAGACGGTCATGGCAAAGCCTTTCGATAACCTTACTTTGGCAGTACCCGCTCCATGAACTTAAGCCCTCATGCACTCTAGCCGTCATTTTCTAGCAGTGAGAGGAGTTCTGGCGCACCCGGGGTAAGGGAAGACTTCATTCATCAAGTTATAATAAATTCCAATTTCCCATCATCCCTTTCAATCTCATTTCATACATAAGAACCACTATGCAAGGGTACCGCCTCCGCTCGGCTATCTACTCCGCTAGGTCTATACCCATTCGAGAAGTACGGTTGTACTGGCTCGTTTCCCGGCTATCTCATGGCTCGGTCCTTAATTGACCAGGGTCGGCACTTGCCTTTTCCGGAATCCACCCAAATCATCCAGCCGCCCCAGTCTAAAACATTTGTTTAGTACTTTCAATTTTCATCAAAACTCATTTCATCATTCTCATGGCAATGTGGCGCTCATGTCTCCACATGCCGTATCTCAACTACCTTCCCTAAGGTAGTTGCCCAAGCATAAAGCTCTTCATAAAATCATGAGTATGCATGAATCTAGGAATAGCATGGCTAAGCAATTTACCGAAGATATTCTCCAGTTGTATGTATCACATCAAGGGTTACAAGGAATAATTCTAAAGGTAATCAATAGCAAGGCATGGTATAACAAGTATAGGTAATTCTTTGTTTATAGCATGCATGTTTAAGGTTTAAAACAACATCAATTCGCATATGGGATCAATATGTTCAAAGAGTGTGATGACTTGCCTTGCTCGCACGCTTGTTGAGCGGGGTCTTCAACGGAGTCGTTGCCTGCTTCTTCAGGTGCTATCCGTACGTGCGAAAGATCAATTGAATTCGATCAGAATTCAATAAAATACCGATAGATCGAAAAGAACCATAAAAACCACAAAAACGACTCCAAATGTTTCGCCTAGAATTCTACTCGAGTTCGGGCGAGTATTGCTAGGGAAAAATCCAAGTTTGAACCCGAGTTGATGCCCTAGGGTTTTCGCAAAAACGACGGTCGTAATTATTTGAGAAAATAGATTTGGAAATATCAGCGGAGGGATTTGTATTTGAGGTTTTGAAGATTCGAGCATAAAAGAGAAACATATTTAAATGGCAAGGAAGAATTAAACGAAATCCGAATTCAAAAATGACGCGAAACGAAATTTCGGAAAAGTCCGGTTTCGATTTTCAAATTTTGCTCTGCGAAAATATACAAGAAAATAATTTATTTTTGCCCAAAAATTTACTCAAATCCTTTCAAAATATTTTTCCAAAATTTCCATAATTTTTCCTTTATTTTTATTTTTTTTCTTTTTTTCTCTTTTCTCTCTTTTCTTTTTGTTTTTCTTTTTCTTTTCTTCCGCCACTATTCATCGGCCCATAATGTGTTCGACCGGCGCCTCTCTTCTCTCTCTCTCGTGCGGCGGGCCGTGCGCTAGCGCGAGGGAAAGGGGCGGCGGCTCGGGCTTACCGGTGATGGCGATGCTCGGGAGGGCGGTGGGGCTCCGGCAATGGCGACGCACGGTGGCTAGGGCGCTCGACGGCTCGCGGCGGTTTGCGGCGGCGGCGGCCGGAGAGGGAAGGGAGCGCGAGAGAGGGAAGCTAGAGGCGGCGAGGTGGGGAAAAAGTGGGGGTTTTGCCCCTCCTTTATAGGCGCATCCGAGCGAGGCAACGGGGAGAGGGAGGGGGCGGCGCGCGGCGTCGGTGCGGCGGACCGCCACGCGGCGCGGGAGGCCGAGGCCGGGCGCGCGGAGCCGGCGCGCACGGGGCGGGTTTGGGGCGGCGGCACGTGGCGCGAGCTTGGGCGGGGTCAAGGCATGGCGGCGACGCGCGGCGCGGGCGAGCGGGGTGTGGGCGGGGCCGGGTACGGCGGCGAGCGCACGGCCGGGGCCGGTACGGCGTCTAACACTTGATGAGCAATGAACAGTGCAGTTTTTGATTTTTCCCGATTTTCAATTTCATTCTCCAATTCTAATTTTTCCTTCACTCTATAAATCCCTAATAAATATATGGTATTCCCAAAATTAATAAAAATATATTTTCTAACTTTTATCACCATTATTTATTTTAAAATATATATTTCCATATTTATTTAAATCCCTTTTTCCGAAATTCATAATTCACTATTTTTAATTCCAAAAATTTCCTAGATTTCATGTAAGTCCCTTAAAATATTTTATTGTCTATTTTATTTCCTAATTAATATTTCATAATCGCCAATTAATATTTTATTTCTCAAATACACCGCATCCCTTTTCCGATTTTATTTTAAAAATTCCTAACCTTATGTTTCGAGATTTTCTTCCCAACAAAAATCCAAACCATTTGGTTTTCACAAACATCGAGAGGAACTGTTCACAACTAAATTTATGTAACTGAGCTGGCAAATAAGAAGCAACAAACACGAGAAAAAGGAAACAAGCAAAAGTTTTTTTGTAAGTTCCGATTTTTACGTTCCGATTTTTAATTTCTTCGATTTTCAGGATGTTACATGAACCTACTGAAACATATAGAATGCCATAGGGATGGGGAAAAGCTAACAAAGCAGTTATTATTAAACATGATACATGATAACTCATAGTGCTACTAAATCATTAGAACTGTTACAGAAATATAATGCTTCCAAGGATAGCTAACCTTATAGGACCATATTTGCTTTTGACCACAAAAAAAGATATCATTTTTATATTTCGATAGTTCTGCAACCAAATGAACAATCTCCATTCTATAGGAAAAATATGAAAAAGGAGAAGCTTACACTCTGAAATAATTGTTATCTGGGACCATGCTTTGCTTCGGTATTTTTCTAGTTGTTTCGATATTAACACTTAGTAATCTATTTATGTTAATTTTTTGTACAAGATAGATCATTGATTGGCCCGGCTTTACAAGAAAGCCAAACAAACAAACAGGGTTCACTTAGTAATCCATTTGTGTTTTAAATATATGCTACAAAGTTTCCACCCAAGTTTGTTTATCAAGCATATATGCAAATAGCAACAGATTTGTTTCACAAGTCATTGCAAAGTGATACTAATAGTCTGATACTACACACTATGCAGCACGAAAAAGTCATAGAGTTGACAAAGGAAGGACGGTACATCACATACTATGCAAAAGGGGCTACAAAACAAGTAATCTTAGTCCTGAAGCTGAAAGGCACATCCTAATGATCGCATAAATTTCTTTGATATAGGATCAACAGTCATGAAGACAGTAGTGTACAAGCACTCAATTGCAGATTTACCTTGAACTAGTCTTTATCATGGATTTTATGAACCTACTGAAACATATCTATAATCAAATTGTTTCTGATTTTAGTCATAAATAGATTATCAAATCTTATTATACTAAATAGAACTCAGTGCATGATTAGTATCATAATTTTTCAGTGCAACATCACTACAATTAGTAAACCAATACATATTTTTTATTTAGCACTAAAATATGTAATAAGCATGGCAAATTCACAACTAACAAAAGTATTGAACAAACATACTATTCTTCAAGATCAATTTGCACGTCTCCCATGACGGCCACAGGGAGAGGGAAAGCTGTAGAACTCTGCATCGCTTGTGACTGTAGAGAAGCAAGCCAACCTGTTGGTGGCGTCGAGAACCAAAGACCTCCATATGGATACGGTGCTACTTGCGGCGTAGGAACAGCGAGAGGACAAGAAGAGCTCCCGACGGCCTGAGGAGGCGGTGCAACCTACCTCTTCGTCCGATGAGTCATGGTGTTGGTGACGGGAAACTAGGGTTTGAGGTAGGGATTTTCGCGGGGACGAGAGAGATTAGATGAGATGGACGAGGAAGGGGGCTGGGAGGGAGGCGGTCATCAATCTGGCGGCCGGCCGAAGAGGGAGATTGTCGGAAATTTTGTGAAGCAACTGATTTTTACCCTCATATATGCGGCACACTTTACCGAGCCGCGAGAGGGAGAGGAGAAGAACGGGAGCCACAGGAAGGGAGAGGAGAAGCGTGGGAGCCGCAGGAGGGAGGGAGGGAGAGGAGAAGCGTGACAGTCGTAGGAGGGAGGGAGAGGAGAATCGTGGAAGGGAGGGAGAGGATTGCGCCGCGGCGTCACCGATTTTCTGTTCATTTGGTTGCTCACGCGCGAGAAAGGGGATCGGGGAAGGTGCAGTGCACGGATCGGCTGTGGTTGCAGGACCCACAAAACAGTATCGCACCCAGGAGTTTTTTAACGCTATCGCCCGGCTATAGGTTAGTCGCCTTCTTCGTTCTCTTTCCTCAATTCTCTCTCCTCTACCTAGACATATGCTGGCTATTAGCCAACTATTGTACTTGCTCTTATAATCCAAATTAGTACATGATACAAAAATTGATTACATTTAAAGCACACAAATCACAGTGATCTCAAATATCACATATAGTATATTATTATTATCAGTAAATTGTTATAGGCACTCATCTGCCCATTTTTTCTCTAGAGTCAATATAGACAAAACAAGTGTAAGCACTCGTGTATGTGCAGAATTCAAGCGTATCGTATAGCCTAATCACAGATTTGAGTGTATACTATTCACATATTTGAGTGTATACTTGAAAAAAAAACCCTTTCAATTCCAAAAATAAAAGAGCGACAAAAAAACGAGCCGACGCGTGCACAAACAACTCTCTAGACGAGACAGGAATCATCAGATCCAGCAGTAAAACTCAAGTTACGAACCTTTGCATCTTTAGACCAGCGTGGACCTAACACTTCAAAAATGAGATCCTCTGTCTGCATCCATGGAGCCTGACGCATGCTGAAGGCACAATTCTCCCGGAGCATGTTGCTGTTGGTATCCTTCACATGTAAGCATCATAACCCTACTCAATTCAACATATCTTTTGCAAGCTCCAAATATATACATAAAAGGATCCAAGCTTCCAAACTGCTCACAAATCATAGTTTCTTTGGTAGATTGTATGCTTTCTTGAGGAACTTTGTAGCTGCCTCATCATTTCGATAGCACAAAACTCGCAAAATTGTGTTCGGGTTGCTTGGGCTCCACTGGGCGGGTACTGGAGGCATTGGGAACCCAGATTTGGCTGTAGATCCAGAAGATTCAGAAATTGCTTGCTTGAACCACTCAATGAGCGTTCCTGTGTCTGTTCGTAGGAGTGGCAGAATGTTCTTCACCTCCGAGGACGCCTTATCAACTAATTCCTCTGGCAGACCACGGCCATTGGCTATATACAAGCTCCTGAGGCTTCTGAAATCATTCTCTATCATCTGAGAGTCCTGAAGGGCGAAAGCTCGGGTAGGTCCGCCAGCCAGAAGAACCAACAAGAACCCATCAAAGGAACCTTTCATCAATGAAGTTATAACACGGTTGCGCACACCATTATGCACAATGCCAGATACCATCCTAAGGATAGGATCAAGCTCTCTCAACAAAGGCTCCACCCTGTTTGATGCTGTGACACCGGCATACAGTGAATCCAAAAGAACATGGCTCAAATCATTGTATATCACCTTATATGCAAATGTCTCACAGAGCTGTCGGATGCCTTCTTGGCAGGCTGCTTGAGAGAGCTTAAAGTGGATATTCAGCTCATCTGTGCTAGGGTCAATTGATTCAACATTTCGGAAGTACGTTTTAATATTCTTCTCCAAGTTCTCCAACTCAGTTTGGACATGATAGATTGTATTTATTCGAACACAGATTTCAGGGATTACAGACGCACCATTTGTGGTTGATCCAACTTGTGATCCATGCTTCATAAGTACCTGTGGCTTCTCCTTTTTCTTGAATAATTTGGATCCAACATCACATCTTGTTAAATGAGGTAGTTGGGGAATAAGAGTACTCTGGGTTCCTGTGAATCAACACAAACAGAATTCACCATTGGTATATTGTACATGAAAAGATGTGTTTTCCTTCATACGTACCACAACCAGTTTTTGATTTAGAGACATAATACTGAATATTTCTGTCCAGTTCGGTTGTTAGATCAGAATGAAGAGTGGAGTGCATATTTAAGGGAAACTGGAAAAACGCCTGTAATGTTTCATCAATTATCCACATCATCTTCATCGAGGAAGGAGCAAAGTTCTCCCCATTAGCCTTTGGACTCCAAGTCTGCACAGTAGTTTACCAACTTAGTGGAATATTCTATTTTGAAGCAAGACTACAAACCATTGCAACAAATACTGTGATAGAGTGCTTGGGATTTAACTGATATCAGCTTTCTGACAGATTTGAGAATAGGTGAAAATCTAATTGCTTTTCAGATATTAGTGCCTCGATATAAAAACGAAGATACCAAAACTACTGGGTGAAATGAATCACATGATTGGACTTTGTTATCAGTCAGTGGTGATAATTGATACACCAAGTCAGGATGATGAAACATGCAATATTTACCATGGAAAATGCATTTTATATCTTTCATCAACAGAAAATATAGGCATATAGAGTAGTGAGGTGTAGATTTAAACTACTAATGCCATACCAGACATGAATAAAGCTATGAAAGTTGCAGCCATTATGGCTGATGATGAAGCAGTATGGAAGGCTACCATGTAGTATTAAATAATGGATAACACTATAAAAGGATTAAAAAAGTACTAAATTATAGTAATTGTTTCTGCTGCACTTCAAAGGTTGGGTATGTGTATGATCACCTCATGCTGCAAATTTCTGTCAATCCATCCTTTTAGTCTGTCCACACGTTCTTTTACCCATGCTTTCACCAGGTTTGCCATTACATTTTCAGCTTCATATGGTAGCATTTCTCTGATAAATAATTTGCCATCATCGTCAATATTCACAGAATCTTCGACAGCAATATTAACCAAATCCTTCTCTAACTTGTCAGCTGCCTTAAGCACTTGAGCTGCATCTGGTGTCAGCTCTGTTAGCCCAGCTATAAATTGCTTTATCTCATTCCCAAAACAAGAATGAAGGGTTGCAACTGCAACACTTGTAGCAAGTGGGTGCCATTTCTTGAGTATTGGACTGTAAAACGTTTTTTCCTTGGTAGCAAGGTCACCAATTGCCTTTGCTAAGATTGACAAAACTGGCACAGGGTGCCTTGATGACCGCTTTGAATCTGCCTCTTCCATTTTCTGAACAAATAAACATAAACAAAAGACAAGAATAACTCATATAAGCATTCGTACAAGCATCAAATGATCAGTATTAAGGTCTTGTGTTTCATATAACTTCAAAAGAACCACAAATAAGCATGTAATTATCTTAATTGGCACTAAAAAAATTCAGACAATTATTAACAGTGTTTCGTGTACAAGTTTCTGGCATGTTAATGCAAGTTTATTCATTGTGTGTGAGGGAAAATAGTGACAATAACTCAATAAAAGCAAAACTGCAGTAACTTTGCACTATTCCTCCTTAATGGAAACCACCAATCTTAACAGATATTCCTAACTGGAACTTACTTGAGCAAAAGCAGTACGGAGTGAGGACCTTATATAGGTTTCTATCTTGCTGTGCACTACTACGTCAGTTTCTTGTTTCTTTTTCCGGTGGTATTCATGAGACATATCTTCGGCAAGAATCTTTGCAGTTGAGACTCCTATTGAGATAACACCTTGCATTGAATCGATATTACTAGCACTGAATGTTTCATGGTAAGCAAGCAATCTTCTCTCTGTCCAACCCATTATTGAGTTTATAGTGGAGATTAAAACATCACAGTAATCTGGATCTTTTGTAGTTTTTGCATCCTGTACAACTTCAGTTAATTGAATTCCTGCACCAGACAGCAACTCAATATCTGTTTGGCCTGACATGACAAAATGGTTAAACAGTGCCCATGCAAAGCAGAGGTTGTGAAACATTTGATTAATTCCGAGAATAGACCAAGTCTTTGTCAACATCTCGACCACTTCATCAATCTCATCAACCACAGCACCATCCTCACTATCAAAGCAAGCTTCTATCAGCATTTGATAGATATGGAGATTCAAAGGAAAGCCATCGGCCCAGTGGCATTCATCAAAAGTTTCAATAAGGGATCTGCCAGCAAGCGCCCTGGCAGCACTGCACAGCTCCACCATGAGTTTGGAGTTCTTCTCAGTTTCAACTGGTCTATCATAAGCTCCATGTATTACTTGCCGGAGTCGTAGTGCAGATATGTCTGATTTTTTTAAGGGAACAAGTGGGTGGAACAGTAAACCAGCCTCTAGAAGCTTCAGGTACCTCAACTGCCAGGCCTCGTACTCATTTGGATCAAGGAAATCTGATGCTTTAAACTGCTGCAGGAACTCCAAGGGCAAAACCAAAGATTCGGCATGTCTACCAAGCTGTTTGATGGAATTAAAAAAGGGTCAAATTAAACCTGAAGTGGAAATTTCATTTATAAATAAAATAGATGGTTGTCAAAAGTTCTGTATGAACAAGGCAGTGCTATGGCTACCACTGGTGACTTAGCTGTACACATTAATACTGATATAAATGTAATAAAAAAACTCGACCGTAGGGGAGGGACGTTCCAAAGCTGTTTTGCTACTCGAGAAAAGGCCCCCGAAAGCCAGCTCATACCCGTATGAGGATCCGTAGCCCAAAGGCCGGTTCTTAACTCACATATTTTGGGGAGTACACAGTAAGAGGCCTTCTTTTTTTTTGTGAGAGCAAGGGTTCGAGCCCTGGCCGGTGGTCTCACATCTGAGGACATCACCGCCGTGCTATGAGCACGTTCTCGATATCAATGTAATTCACTCCCCTAAATAGAATATTTGTGGAATACCAATTTCTGAACAAACAAAAATATACCTAAAAATTTCCTATCATTTAAAAAGTAAAAAAGGGGAACATACATTTCACATTTGGCAGGTAGACATTGATCTGAAGTTCACAACAGAACAAAAACACAAGTTGGAAAAGAAATGCTATAAGAACCATCAGGAACAAAGCTCGGCGCCTAAATTTAAAGGCGTCACCACAGGTTTTGCACATATCAACTACATCATCGCCCAATTTTAGGTATTAGAGTATTGCCTTAGTATCCTACAAAAGCACTGCAGACAAAAGGATGCATGCCAATAGAATGTAAGAAAACATAAGAATGTTCATATTGATTGCATTAGAGAAAATACACGAGAACAGACACACAATAATTGAAGTGATATACCTTATATACATGACTGAGACCCCATACAAATATGAAAACTCATCAGTACTTCATTCCACACATAACTGGCGCATAGACAACCACATACTAAAGCAATAGAACATCATAATAATTATATTAAGTAAACATTAAAGTACAGAGTGCAATCTAGTACCAAATAATTAGTACAAAGGAGACAATGTACTGAGCAAGCAGCAATCATGGCAACATCAGTACACACTAATCCATGCAACCTGCACTGTAAAAAACCACATGACATATGCATAGAACAAACATACTAAAAAAGATTGCTCCCTCCCTTGATAAAATATGACTGTTCGCAGAATGTCAACGGCAACATCAACCATAAACCAATTTGTAAACCAAGAAAACCAAGTCCCATCTCCACTGGTCACTCATAGTTTGAGATATAGTAAGGCGTGCAACCCCACCGACACTACAATGGCCACCGAAACAAGCAACCTAAAAAAAGGTAAATAAACGATGCTACATTTCAACAAACAGGTTACGGATGTGCCGACCTGGCCAGCGGCGATGCGCAGCAGCGCGCGGCGGATCCTCGCGTCGGCCTGCTCCGTCACCCCGAGCTGCACCCGCACCAGCTCCGCCACCGTCGCCGGCCGCCGCGTCCCACGCCGCTTGGACGACGCCGAGGGCGAGGCGGAGGACCTCCTCAGCCCGAGCGCCTTCTTCACCTTGCTGCTCACCGCCGCCGTCGACGCCAGGGAGCGGTGGATGGAGGACGACAATGAGGAGGTGGGGGCGGCGGCGGAGGCGGACTGCGGAATGTAGGTGAGGGGCTTGGCGCCGGTGGCGCGGGAGGCGGCGACGAGGATCTCGTAGGCGGTGGCGCGGAGTTCAGCGGCGGAGAAGGGCACCCCGAGGTCGGGCAACGGGGAGGGGAGCGGTGGCGTGCGCGATGAGTCGGCAGTGGTGGTGGCGGAGGCGTCGGCGCCGGCGGCGAGGTCACTGGAGCGGGACGAGGAGGTGGGGTCGCGTAAGAGGCGCGCCATGATGGCGGTGGTTTTTCTTTTTTCGGAGGGAATTTTATCTTTTTTGGTTTCGTTTTTTAAGCTCCGTTTGATCGATCTGCGATTTTGTGATCTTGGAAGAGGAGTTTTTCCGTTGCTTTCGTTTTTTTTTTTTGCTGGCTGCACACTCACCTGCACACCAAACAAATTATTTTCATTTTTTTATGAGAGATCGAGAGGGGCAAGTTATCATAATTTATGGATGCTTTGGCCTACAATGACACTGTACCTATCACTTGACAATGCACCTAATCCTCAGCTTGAAAACAAGTTTCATATTTCTCCACAGAGAGAAAAATATGTAGCACGAGAGCAAACTCCAAGCTGTATGAATTTTGAGAAATTGGCCTGAAGATTTCGCCACATAAGTCACGTCATAAAATTTATCCACCTACACCACTACACCAATACATTGACATCTTCAATACTTACGATAAACCGGATCTCATGAAATATATGACAATTACCATAATATTTAACCGGAAGAGGTAGGGATTAAATGCCATAGGATGTGCTCGTTTGTGATGAATGGAAGGAACAATTGTTTTCTTTTTAACTCCGAGACGGTAAGAGTTTTGAAAGTCCTTTCTATATACGAATTTCTTAGAAAATTACTTTAAATCCATATTTTTAACTTTAGAATAGTTAATTCATTCACTCGTGCATTTAATAGTTATCACAAAATCGTTCGGCAACTATTCCGTTACTTAGCCATCATAAAAGAACTCACCACTCACCAGTATACAATTTAATAGAAAAAACTCAAAAAGTATTTAGCCTCTAAGGACATCACCAATATTTATTACCTATTTTGTGAATAAGGGTAGGCCCTGCTTCAGTATATATTGATTGTCATAGTTATTACAACGATGATAAGAGAAACCATTTTTTTATTTTTTATGGCTTATGGCTTGGTAGTAAACATACTATATACTATTAGTTAATTACTAATCCCATAATATATATAAATTGATAGTAGTATTGTTTTATTTTTTTTATTACTCACTTTACATGTACATTGTGATATCCTAACTAAGATTTCTCATCTGCTAACTCAGTCCATCTCTCTTCTGTAGGAGTGGCCATTAAACCCGAGCTCAAAGCTCGAATCCGAAAAAACCCAAATTTGAACCCGAAAAACCCGAAACCCGAATCTTAAAAAAATTTTCGGGTAGTAAACTAAAAACTTAAATTTATTTCAGGTACAATCGGGTTACAACACTCGTACCCGAACAATCCAAAATACTCGAACGGTCGCATATTGTCTTTATTTTGATAAGGTCATTGTTGCCCAAACTTGATACTGGAAACATCACTTTCACATATTGAGTTGACACATTCACGTCTACAGAGTGATGACAAGTTTTGAGATGCATATTTTCATAATGTAATATATTCTTCTGTATGAAGTTTTTCTACCAGTCATCCAGTCCATTTTTCATGGTTTGCTTTTTTATTTTGCTTCTAGCAAATGACAATTCTAGTGACTTGCTCTGTTGACTAATTGACTATATGACTACTTGCTCTGTTGGTGTTGGATATTTTTTTATTTATTACATTGGCGGATAAAATTCAAACAATCTATTGAAACATATAATATGGATAATTCGGATTACCCAAAACCTGAACCTAAAATTTCAGATACCCAAAATTTCAGATAATAAGAGGTACGGGTTATATTTTGAGTGTCATTTCTGAAAACCCGAATTTTAAAAAATCTGAAATACCTTATCCAAAATTTAGGTTAACCCGAATGCTCACTCCTACTCTTCTCCACTACCCACTACCTAGATCTAACGGTGCATATATATGACCGATTGTAAAGGGCTTATGTCCATATCACCCTCTCCCTCCATTTATTAATATATGACGTTATTATTATTTTAATATGTTTGATGATTTGTTTTATTTAAAAAATTAGGTAATAACTATTTATGTTAATATGATTTGATTTATCATCAAATATTTTTTAAACATGATTTAAATTTTTTATATTTATGTAAAATTTTAAATAAAACGAACAATCAAAAACCAACAACATCGTATCTATATCTACACTAATACGAAATGTATCAATTTGATCATATCATTTTGCAGTTAGCAATTTGCAACCTCTTTATCTCACTTTGCTTAAAATTAACGATAGTTAGGTGGCCCTCACGTTGAATTGAATTAAAGGACAAATTTTACAAAAGTTATTTTTAATTATATAAAATAAAATTTTAATAATTTATTAAATAAATATTGTGACACCGTAGAGAGGACTTGCTTGTTAGCACAGAGTGAGAAAAAACGGAGAGAGTACTTGCTTGTCTCAACCTAATTGCGTCATCATAAATCGTGTGGCCGGTGTGATTGTCTCAGGAAGAATGGAGTCTATCCAGATCGATCAGAGATGGGTCGATCTGATCATATCTGGACAGGAACATCACGCCGACGGACAGCCGGTAGCACGTACGCCCGTCCGAGAAACCATCTAAGTAAAAATCTATCAATATCTTTATTTGTATCTATATCTATACTTAAAAAAATATGGCAACACTTTCAGGATTATTTTTCGTCCGTCGTGACGCCATAATTTGTGAGCGATTCGGTGAATACGCGTCTGGAGCTATGGCCGGGTTAATCCCTTGATCAGTCTGGAAGTATGGATGTAAATAACACCACTAAAAGGAAGAAAAAAACCGCATGCTGGCATGCACTGGGCCCAATCACGTTGTCCCTGGCCTGATCGTTAATTATAGAGTGTGTACGTTGGACGTTGCCTCCTCATCCTCAGCTACTCGAAGCGCATGCAGGAGCAAGTAGAAAAAAAATAAATAAAATAAGAAAATAAATATCTCTCTCTATATATACTCTATATATATATAGATATGTTTATAATGTATCAGTTTTATCATATTATTTTACAATTAGTAATTTATAACCTTTTCATCCTACTTGGTTTAAAATTAGCGTTGGTTAGGTAAGTCTCATGCTGGGCTCATGTGGGGATGAGACTCGCTGCTTTCCCAGCGCGCACGCACCGTTCAATCTCAGTCCGTCATGACACCTATGTTCCTCACTCTTTCTTTTATAATATGAATTGAATTAAACTCAAATGGACAGATTTCACAAAAGTTATTTTCAATTATATGAAATAAAGTTTTAATAGTTTATTAAGCAAATATCGTGACATCGTAACGTTAGCAACGATTACTAGTCTAACTTAAAAAATAAAAAATATGTAAGGTTTTCGAATTTTTTTTCCTTATCGTTCGTGTAATCAGCGTCATCCCATGTCAGGCTTCGCGTGCGTTAACCAGATCGGATTGCAACAGGATCAACTTGCGATGCCGCGACAAGACTGTTCTTCCTTTTTACTGGTGTACTTGGTTTTTTTGTTACCGTGGATAAGATTGATTTGTAGGTACGGATTAAAAATAATTTTATGTAATGATTCCAGGATGTGGTATAGGCATTGTTCAGTAATGCAGATTAAGTTACGAAACTCACGTGCTTCGTTTTATGTAAAAAAAATGCTACTACAACGTACTGTCACTGCTAATGCCATCTGATTCTCCTTTTTAATCGCTGTCACATATACTACCTTTCGAAAAAAAAAGATGTATAAATTTTTCTTCACATATATCTCTATCTCTATCTTTATCTCTACTTCTCTACTATTAATAATATACCTTATTAACGGTTCAGATATATTTGTTTTCTCTTACTCACTCGTCATCTAACGGCTCCAATCAACCGGTGCAGCATCATTTTCCATCGTGCCCACACGATCTGTTTTCATCGCCGCGCCATCGGTTTCCATCTCGGCGCGGAAATCAGGCCCGCACGCGCGCATAAAGCATCGCCTACCACCCGCGTCGTGTGCCTCCCCGTCTGCCGCCCAAACCGCCGCGGGCCGCTTCATCCGCCGCCGTGCCACGCAGCTACGCCATCCGCCGCCCGCGCCTGCCATCATCACCGCCACTCGCGCCGCGTGCCTCCCCGTCCGCCGCCCGAACCGCCGCGCCGCCGGCTCCATCAACCGCCGGCGCAATCCGCCGCCCACGCCGCGCGCGCGCGCATCCGCGCCCGCCTTCCCTCCTCTTGCACGCTCGTCGGCGACGCGCAGCAGGGCGGAAGGAAAGGAAGGCGCGATCCAGCAGCCGCCGGCTGCCCTACTCCCGGCTGCGCCGTCGTCGAGTCCCATCTTGTTTGCTTTACTAGCTATACGCTCTAGATGTTGTGCTTTCCCAGTTTGGCATCGGTGCTCGGTGAAAGTGTGTTTCTATCGGTTGCGTATTATGTGCGGGCAGTTTAGTGTTGATGCGTCGTTTTTTTCTCTGGGTTTTTGGTTGGTCTTCATTGGTGTGGGAATATGAAGGGTTTTGAGGGGGTTTTTAGTGGAGTATGTGAAATTGAGATCGATTCGATGGGTAGGTGTCCTGCTCTTTTACATTTTGGGGGGTTGGGGTGTGGAATTGGTAAGTGTGGAGAAGGGCAGGTGGTGGAGAAGGTAATGTACGTTGATGATGTGTTTTAGTGGAAATTGTGCTCGTCTAATTTGATCGATCCTTTTAGTTTTTTCTCCATGATAATTTGGCTTTGAAGGAAAAAAAGGAATGCTCTAACATGTGGTAAATATGTATATACCAGAGTACCAAGATGGATAGAGGATAGGGATACCTGATTTACAAAAAGGAATCCTACATGTCCAATAGTATCACGGAATACATACAAAGGAAGCATGGAGATGGTTCGTTTGATCATTGGTTTGCTTGTATTCTTCGATACATTACAGTACTTTGTTTACTTCAATACTTTAAGATTCTGATAGAAACCGGATAAAAATTAGCTTTTAAGTTCTTTCTGTAGATGATACTTACGATTCTGCTGTAGATCTCAACAGCTGTGCATAATTCTTAACAAATAATTGTTTATATTGATGAGTTCTTGAAGTTGTGATATGCGCCATGGGTGGCAAGACTTTACAGGTATCAGGCTTTGCTCTAGATGACAGTGCTGATTACATCAAGGATTTGTTGGAGCGAATTGTTGGCACTGGAAATGTGTATGCAGTAAAGCTCAGGCATCCAAAGAACATCACTGCTACCTCAAGAGCATATGCTATAGTTCAGTTTCAGATCGAGGAATGCTTCACTTGTAAAATATGCAGCTCAAAGAAACAAACTCTGCAGTGGGTGTTATTATCTGAAAGTCCATCCTTCAGATCGTGACATTGTTCCAAGACCAAGAGTTTCAATGTTTGAGCTAGAGGATGTAACTCTGCATTTTGGTTGCTTGCTTAAGAAAACAATTTTCTCTGTTCTGTGGAGTCGAAAAGGAGTTTCTGCCGAGTTTGGTTTTAATCTGAAAAGATTTACTTTTACCTACAGTTACCCAACATCTCAATCGAATATAGACTTGAACTTTCCTATGAGAGCATATGGGAGATCCAACTTCAATGCCCACCCAGGTTGCAAACAAAGTTTCTTTTGATTCAGGTATGTTGAGCTCTACAGGACTTGCTGATTTCTTTTCAGTAAATTGTACGATTATTGTATGACCATATATTCACATTGACTAAATCTTGCTGTTGAGATAGTTTCTTTAGTAAATATTGAAGTGGTTCGCCTGTACACTGTTTTGTTCTGCTATTAAGGCTTGACTAAGAATAGTTTCGCCACAACAGTGACTTTTGGTCAATGGTGATTTTGCTGTTTTCGGAAGGTGAAAATTACATGGGAGTTTTGTTAGAACGGATGTATCATTTGTGCCTTATTTGATATACAAATGGGCAATGTTAATGTGTTTAGGAGCTTACTGTGATGGTTTAATAGAACCATTTGAATTTCTTCTGTCATGGTTTAACGTCGTCGGTCATCCGCTAGCTTCGTCGTCACATCGTTACGCGTTGTCGCTCGTCCGTGGTTCGTCACCACCACCGCCGGTCGTCCCCTGAGGTTCATCATCACCATCACCAGTCGTCGTCCGCGAGGTTCGTCGCATGAGTTATTATTGAAGATTATGGTAGCATGACTTGTATTTACATATATATAAATATTTTTCATAAGATAAATTGTTAAATATATATACAAAAGTTAACAAATTATGTATTTAAAAACAAGACGACGTCCTTTGAAACAAAGATAAATTAATGGAGCTTTTAATATAGAATCAGTCTATCCCTAGACAAGTGGGAGCTGTGACCTCACAGCACAACCCCCAAAAGTTAGGAACAAAAAATATGTGTTTCAATTTAAGTCAATTTATTTTGATAGTTCAAACCGAGCCATATATATCTTTTGCGAAGGAAAATCTTGTATCTATTTTCCTGCAAGACCACATTGCTAAAATCAGGGATTCTAACTAAATTCAATCTATAGATTGTATCTTGGTTTTGCCTGTCGCTTGTAGATTAAATTCAATCACTCGTGGTTTAGTATTTCAATTGTGCCGGACAATAGGCCTCAGGTGAAGATATAAATAAAAAAATATAAATTAAAATTACATGAGACTTCAACTTTAGAATAATTATGATAAAATAAAATAACGTCCGTTGTAACGCACAGGCATATTTACTTTACTTATAATCTATATCTCTATCTCTACCACTTATAATGCACCTTAGCAACGGTTCAAATCTAACCTCTTTCTCTTACTCACTCATAATCCAACGGACGAAAATCAGAGTCATTTTATATTATTTTCTATTTTTATTGTATGCATGCATGCATGTATTTGCTCTTTTTTCTATCTTGCATGAATGCAGATTATCCGAGATTTGTTCTTTTTTCTGGCTTGTATGTTTGAATTTAATAAGGAGTGGTCGATTATATTACTGTAGCATTAGCATGAGTATAATACTAGTATATGCTAAATGTGAGATGCTACACGTGGTCCAGTAAAGATGGACCGTTTTTTCTTGCTTCCTTTACCTTGGTCTATGATCACTGCCCTTGTCTCCTCACAGCCAGGGCAGATAGGCCAAAAAGTAACATTTTCAGGTTCCAGAAATATTGGATGCAGTTACCAGGGTTCTTGAAAACAGTCCAACAGGCTTGGTCCAAGCCGGTGCACATGACTGATGCAATCAAACGTTTTCACACCAATCTGTCCAGAAACAGTAAAAGCTTTGAAAGGCTGGAACAGGAACAGGATCGGAAGGTTAAAACTCATATTTGAGATAACCAGCAAATTAATTTTTCGACTGGGCCTAGCACAGGTGGAACTCTTGATGTCTCCTGGGGAAGTTCTTTTCAGGCGTTTCTTAAAACAAAAGTTGCTGGGCCTCACGGCTCTGACAGAGTTCGAATGCGTCAAAAGTCACGACAGAGTTGGATCAGGGCAGGGGATGCTAAACAGTGTTTTCAATTTCGCGAAAGCCCGGCACGAAAACAATAAAATTTGTCCATTTCAGGAGGTACGACACGGCATCTCCATGGTTTCGCTTAAATAATTTCATGGGAATTAAAAAAAATTTGAAAAAATTCATTTTAACACAAAAAAATATATATTTTTATAAAAAAATATAAATTTCGCGATGTTTGCCGCGAAAACCGTGGCACGACATGAATTTAGGTTTGGTTCAAATTTAAATTACGGTTTTCACGGTTTTCGTGTGTTTTGCGCTGTTTTCACGGTTTTTGACGCGGTTTTCGTGGTACGCACGAAATCGTTCAAATTCAAATTTGTTACTGTTCATCGCCGGTGATTTTCGCGGTTTTCGCACGAAATTCGCCGTGCCGACGAGGGGCGGCACGGCATAGCATCACGGAAAGGTGAACCTTGACGCTAACACCCGGTTTTTTCAGATAAAAGCGAGTGCCAGAAAAGAAAAAAATTTCATCCAGCATCTCATGACAAATAACAGGGTGGTACATGAACACAAAGAAAAGGAAGGTGAACTGCTAAACTAATTCAGAGATCACCTAGGTGAACAATGAGAGCACTCGGCGGCCATCAACTTTGATATTCTGCAGGAACAGGAGCATGACTTGTCTGAGTTGGAGGAGCCATTCACAGAGGAGGAAATTAAAAAGAGTGTTTTTTCAAGTGAGATCGGGTAATGCCCCAGGGCCAGACGTGTTCACAGGGGCTTTTTTCAAAAAATGTTTGAGGGATTCTACTAGAGGATAGAGGATCTTGTACAAGCGATAAATCATGCATCCGCTGCCACAACACAGAGATAAATCATGCATCCGCTACATGAACACCTTAGATATTGCCCTCCTGCGAAAAAAAAGAAGATGCCTTCCAAGCAGGAGATTTCAGACCAATCAGTCTCATCCATTCTTTTGAGAAATTTTTCTCCAAACTCATTGCAAACAGGTTGGCTCCGAGGCTTTAGCAGCTTGTCTAAAAAAACAAAAACAAAGTGCTTTCATCAAGGAGAGAAACATTCAGATAATTTCCTGTTTGTCAATAATTCACACTTCAAAAACTCCCTCTATCCTTCTGAAACTTGGCATAGCAAAGGTGTTTGCCTCTGTAAACTCGCTTGAGAAAACTTGGGTTTGGGCACAGGTGGCTAACTTGGGTAACCTTCATCCTTGCTAGCACGTCCTCCAAAGTGATCCTAAATAGAGTTGCAGGGGCTAGTTTCCAGCATGGTCAAGGTTTATGGCAAGGAGATCCGCTCTCTCCAATGCTTTTTTATTCTGGCAATTGACCCGTTGCAAAAACTCCTCATCGCGGCACAACACGTAGGTGTTTTACAACCCCTACACAGGAAAACAGCCAGATTCAATATAGCCTTGTATACATATGACACGGTGGTGTTCACAAGGTCAGATAAGTATGAGCTACAGACAATACAATCTCCTCCAAAATTTTGAACACGCTATAGGAATGATCACCAACATAATGAAAAGTGAAGTTTTTGCAATCAGGTGCGAATCTCTTGATTTGCAAGATATTCTTTCTCCTTTCCCAGCGTAGCAAGAAAACTTTCCCTGTACCTATCTCGGTCCGCCTCTGCATATCAGAAAACTTTGGAAAATGGATGTTCAACCTCTCATAGACAGGTTTTTAGCCGGATCATCAACATGAAAAGGAAGGTTGTTAACGAATATAGGTCGATCAGTGTTGATAAAATCCACCCACTCAGCCTTACGCACCTACCACCTTACAGTTTTTCCTCTAAAGAAGTGGACGGTAAAAAAGATGGACAAAATTCGACGAAGCTTCCTATGGACAGGTTTGGAGTAAGCACATAGCATGTACTGCTTGGTTAATTGGAAAAGGGTCTGCCGCCCAAAAAACTTAGGTAGCCTAGATATATCTGACTTGGAGCGCTTCGGCCACGCCTTGCGGCTAAGGTGGCTTGGCTCGAATGGACGACATATGACAAACCTTGGATAGGATCATAGCTACCCTGTGACGAAATCGACAAACAACTGTTTAGGGCCTTGATGATCATTAAGGTAGGAAACGACTGCAAGGCACAATTTTGGCTTGACAGGTGGCTACAGGGTAAATCTCCAAAAGAGATCACCCCTTTCCTCTAGAGATTGTAGGAGAAGAGGTAGAGGGGCTGGTTCTAAGCCCACAAGCAGGACACCACAGCCGCCAAGATTCCTCCTCTAGTATGGCTGCTATGTTTCTTTTATACAGCTATCCGCCTTGGGTCACAATAGACAAGCAGCTTTTGCCCAAGGCCCAGCAATATGTATTTCTAACAAAACATTCATTGAAGAGTGAAAAAACAATGCCATCTGCATATGTTTAGTTTTGACCTACGTGAGCATATAGGTTATCAACTTATGTTTTAATTTTGTCAAAGAAAGCACATGCAACAACCACTTACCCTATATTGATGTTTATCTCTCCTTTCCATCTCCTATTTTTATTGACTAGTAAGCAACGGCTCCTTCCTCTATCTTTTTGCCAAATGAAATAAACACATGCCATCTACTTGGCATCATTTTGTCCATCTTTGAAACATGTAAACTATAGTCTACTCAGAGCATATGTTGGAGGATTTTATTTTTAGAATGGGTGGCATTAGGAAAAAAAGAAGCGTATTGCATCTTTGTCATGCTACGGCTCATGTTCGTTTGGTTTAACCATTGGTGAAGTTACCACTGGAGAACGCCAACCAGAAGTCGTGGAAGTAGAGGATATATTTGCAAGCTTGCTTGTGTGTAACATCTCCAAGAAGCTCCTTATATGACTCCCTACAGTTAATTTTAGGGATTTTGTTAAAAAATTATGTTCCAACAGACTCCCTGAATCTATCCCTATCTTAAGGAGCTCCTCGATCCCCTCTCCCGCTCTCTACATCGGGCAAGTAGCCAGCCTCCCCATCGCGCCTCGCCATCCATTTTTTCCTCCCCCGTGCCCCCTTCATCTTCCTCCATCCTACTCTCGCGTCGTCCGTGCTGCCTCGTCGCCGCCAGCCACGGCATCATCGTCACCCACGCCGCCTCCGTCCCTTCCGCCGGTCGCCCCTCCCTCCGGTCGCGCCGCCCCCACGGCCGCGCCGTCCCCACGGGTTTCTCGACCATGGACAAGATCCTGGCTTTCTCGATCTTGAGCTCGTCGCCGATGGAGATTACGGTGCTAGGGAGCAGCAACAAAAAACGACGGCATCAAAGAAGACGCTAAAGCAGGAGGGGAAGAAGCAGAGCTCGCGGCCGGTGGGGAGGAAGTCGGAAAGGAGGCCGCGGTTCGTGCCAGAGTTCGACGGGATCAACTGCTTCGATTCCATAGTTCACCAGCGCGCACCGCTCCTATTGCGCCCCTACCGCCGGTTGACCCTACGGCCGCGCCGCTCACATGGCCCTCGTCGTCGCCGACCCCATGGGCGATGGTAGCCCCACGTTGCCCCGTCGGCGTCGCCTGCCTCTCCCGTTGGCCGACCTCACGGCCACGGCCACGGCCATGCCGCCCCGCTCGTGAGAGAAGAAAAAAAGAGAGAAACATAAAGAATAAGAATGATAATAAGATACTGATACGTGAGTCTTCCCTAGACAAAAAAATAGAGAGCATAGATGAAAAGACTGTTAAATAAAACAACGAGTTGGCTTGCTAAAACAAACAAGGAGCTAACTAAATGGTTGTTTGGAGAGCGAAATTTAAAGAGCCAGTTGGATATGCTAAGGGAAACTTTGCAAAGACATTGCCTAACATCTCAGTTTGCAGGTGTTCAAAGGACAAATGGGAATGACATGCATGGCCTAGTTAAATGAGAAAACTGCCACTTTTATCCGATATGTGTGTTTGCAATGTAAGCCTAACTTGCAACGATGCGAGTATTACATGTGTGCCTGACTTGTAGCCTGACCTATTAGATAAATTAAGTTTGTAGTTATGTGATAAAATTATTAGCTATTATTAATTGCAATTCAGTGAAAGTGAAATATACAGCTAGAGTTGCAACAAATTGATGTTTTGATATAATAGTTATAGTTTTGTGAAATTTACTAATTTTAGCAATGCACAACATACTCATTTAGTTGGTATGTGCATGCCCATGCTTTGTGGGTCGTTATGTCAATTTGTGCTAGCTTGTAGACATCATTTGATGGAGCTCCAATCCTTAGATCCTGGTTTGATGATGTTCTGAAGGTCGCTTCATCCCCACAGTTCAATAGTTTAGAGCACTCCAACCGACCCCACTTTATTTTCTAGTACATCTAAACTATTTTGTTGGGCTCTAATGCTTCACGGAATCAGAATGTGGTAGTTGGAGCTCTGTCAAATGAAACCCTAGTATCTTAATTCTAAACAAGTACCAAAGGATAATTAAGGATAATTAAGTACCATATAAAGAACTCTCTTATTGTACTTCAAATACCAAAAAAAACTCAATTAAGGACAAAGGTAGACTCAGGCCTCGGGCCACCCGAGCCATGGCCTGAGGTATGAGATTCAATCTCCACTATAAGGCGATGTAACTAATGTTCATTGCTTAGCTAGATCCGCCGTGATTAAAAAGCACTACAACAGGAATATTCATCTGTGTCAGGCGGTAACCTTTATCTGTGTCAGGTACAATATCCATCACAACGCAAAGATCAGTGATGTGAGAAATCATCTGTATCAGGCAAAAACCCGTCACCAATGCACTTATTTTTGTCAGACTTAAACTAAAGTCCGTCACGGATAACTATCATCCGTGATGGGCCTAAACAAAAGCCCGTCACGGATGACAGTCATCAGTGACGGGCCTAAATTAAAGCCTGTCACGGATGACAGTCATCCGTGACGGGCTTTAGTTTAGGCCCATCATCGATGAGTATTTCCCAAACAAAAAAATAATTTTTTATCTAGCCTCAGGCCTTTGCTAGCTAATTATTCACATATACAATTATTCACAGAGATATATTTTCATTCCTAGCATCCTCATTCATATATACAATTATTCACAGGAAACCCAATTCAAAACTCACATATGACATTCATATATTTTTGAAATGAAGGAGAATAAATATTTGAATTTATCTCAGATCTATACATGTGAAATCTTGATTGATCAAATGCCAAATTTATCCTTCTCCATCTTGTGTTTTGCACCATCTCAGTTATTAAACTCACTAATGAGCTGTGCTTCTCTACATGCATAAAGTAAAAAACCTCCAAGTTAAATACATTATGCTCTACGCCCGATACTTACCTTAAACAGCCAAAACATTATTTCATATCTATACATTGCTCCTCTAGATATTGTTTCTCCTTTGTCCCTCTCTATTTTCCCTTTTGATCTGGTGTTGACCAAGACAGAAAAATTGACTTTTTCTTTTTATTTTTTAAAATTTTTTCTTGACTTAGAGAGGTAAAAAAAATTGAGCCTAAACAAGTGAAAAACATGGCCGATGAAAAAAATAAAAAGACACGCTCAAAAACGGAAAAAATCTTC
This sequence comes from Oryza australiensis, assembly GCA_019925245.2. Classification (NCBI taxonomy): domain Eukaryota; kingdom Viridiplantae; phylum Streptophyta; class Magnoliopsida; order Poales; family Poaceae; genus Oryza; species Oryza australiensis. The sequence continues at coordinate 6,599,663 of JAIFGZ020000436.1, forward strand.
AAGGCTCGAAAAGACAACCTTCTGAGCTGTTTTTGGGAAAAATAAAATCACCGAACGCGATAAATCGGCGGACGAAAGCATCCGAATTTTTTCGATTGATTTTTATATATGAAACGTCTCAATCGAAGTCCGTATGCAAAAGTTATGGCCGTTTTAAAAATAGACTCCGAATTAGAGGACAAAACGAAAACAATGCACGCAAAAACTTGTTACATGCGCACAAACTAGATGCGATGGCTAGGGTTTGATGAAAACAAAGGGAAAAAACACATGAGAAAGCACGACAGCACATGAGGGACATGGACTTACCTGGAGCACGATGACGCTCGATGGCCGGATTCGGGGTAGGGGACGACGACGCTCGATGGCCGGGCTCGGAGATGGCGGCGCTCGGGGTTGGGGACAGTCACGCTCGGTGGCGATGAGTGAGAACGACGACGCCGGGGTCGGGAGGACATGAGGGACAGTGTTGGCGGGCTCCGAGAGTCGACGACGGCGCTAGGGCTCATGTGTAGACCTAAACATATGAGAAACCGTCATAGATGAAAGGATTTGTACTTACACCATAATTTAATGATGTAATGCTACAATAAACATTTGCTAATTATGAATTAATTAGGCTTAATAGATTCGTGAATAATTCTTTAATTTCTTCGATTTTTTATAGTTAATTCATGTTTAACTTTACAAATTGATGTCATTTGATGTGACTAAAGTTCCATGGAACCAAATAACTCCTTAGCTCCACAAAGCTAGTCAGAGTAAAGGTCTAGCGTGCTTGGGTATGCAGGTGCCAGGTGTCAAGGCATAATGAATTCGAGGCAGACAATGGTGCAACGGAGAATAGTAGATGCCAGGAGGATGGCCTGCCAGTGTGACTAATTGCCCAATCCATTGTTTGGGAGAGATTTGAGGTAAGATCTCACCTTTATGGTTGAGCCAAACCACTAATTAAATAAAGCGATGGCTGAGATTACTCGTGTATATGGACCTTTCAGGTATACCTAAATGTTTTTAACTAGTCCTTTTTGTGTTAGTGGCAAACTGGCAATGAGTGTGTAAGCTTACGTGGCAGGAAAAAGTAAATTCCTATAACTGACAAATAATAAAAGCTTGGAGAAACACACATTCGTAGGGAGGACAAATATAATATCATACTTTGTAGTTCTTTTCTAGCTTTGTTATGGGCCCCTTCTTTTTCCTGTCAACTGACTTTCAATATTAAAAAAGAAACTTATTACAGCCAAGCCTTAATTGCTATGAGACTTCTATGATTCTTTTTCCCTTCCCCTTCTATTTATATTGATGACAAAGCAAGGCTTGCTTCATCTGTTTATGCATCTGCCAAATGGAATAACACATGCTATCTCTTCACCATTTTATTTGGTTTCGGAACATATGCACAACACACATAGCATGCTAGAGGATTTTATTTTGAGAATGAGCAGCATTGGGAAAAAATCAAAGAACTGTATTGCATATTCATTCTTACACATATGTCAGTACATTGAACAGCAGGGCCAAAAACCCTATGCAGTGGCCTGGGCCCCAAGCCCATCGGCAGCCAGCCATAGCAACTCGTAGTTCTCGTGAAAGTCGAAGGAGAGAATGGAGATTTGTGGGCATATCCAGTTCCCGAGTTGGGCCTAGTATCCTGTTGGCAGTAATCATTAGAGCAAGTTTAATAGTCTACTAAGCTACCGACGGTAGTATTTATCCATGTCAGATACAACCATCAAGAGAGAAAACTCATGCAATGAACTAGCTGTTTCGCTGGCTAACTGGAGATAAACAATGATTTAATTCATGCATAGATAACTAAATTGGCATGATCAAAATTAACCGTCATCTTTGAGCTATTTGTGTTGTCTGTGCTCTAGCTGCACAGCCCGTCTGTTTGCTCATCTATAAGAGATGATTTTTTTTTTGCAAGAAAGCCCCTCTAAGCGGGGAGACGACCAAGCTCGGCGTCTGAGGCGACGAGGGCGGCTTGTGCTCCGAGGTCTGAAGCGACGGAAGACGTCGCGTTGTACGGGCTCATCGGCGAGACGCGGATCCAGTGCAGTGCGTGATCAATCTTGGCGCGAAGCTTGTTCGGGTGCTCGACGAGGAAGGCCGGGTGCTCTGGCCATTGAAGCAAGGGGAGGAAGGGCACCTGGAGCCATTGAAGCAGAGGGAGCCGCGCTCGCCGACGGCCAGGTGGAGGGTGGCGACGGCGGCGGCAGGGGGTCGACGGGCGCGCGCGTGGGAGGAGGAGCTGCGCGCGGCGGCGGCCATGGCTGTTCCCACCAGCGGCGGTGGAGGAGGAGCCCACTAGCGTCGGATCCATCCCTCCCCAGTCCGCCGGTGCCGGATCCAACCCTCTCGATCCGCTGCAGCCCTCTCCTTGCTTGCCCGGCTCTCTCACTGCTTTCTCCGCTCTCTCCCCGCTCTCTCCCTTCTCTGCTCGCTCTTTGTGTTCTCTCCCAGTTCGAACTGATGATGTCTCTAGATGATGATGTCTCTAGATGGTTCTTGACCATGTACAAACATAAGGAAATTTTTTATATGCTTTGTTTGTTATATAAAACAGTACTCTATATATATATGCACAGATGTATAAGACAATACCATATTATATATAATATATACTTTGTTGTACTTCGTATATAATATAAGGCACAAATAGTTAATTTTTAATTGTTACATAATATAATCAAGTTGTCAATTGTTTGTTCTATTTATGTTAACGATCAAATTTGATAAGCAAATTATCAGGTTTGGATGTAAGGCCGAAGTCAATTTGAATCGGGTTCTTCTGAAGACAGAGTGCGCGTCAAGTACTGACCGAATTGGCTGAGGAGTTCGTCGGCTGGTAATCGAATCGACTAAAGTGACTATCGGCCAATATCGAATCGGACAAGGATAACCGATGCAGTCGATTCCGATGAGGATAGCTGGTATGATCAATGCCGAAGAAAACGCGTTGGAATTATCTTCGGATTCGGTTTAAAGTGCTTCATGAAGATTGCCATACATAGATAGAGTCTAGGAAAGGCAATTGTATGTATTAATTAGGATATCTTAAATAGTTTTCTTATAGATAATGTCGGTGAGAGTTTGTTTTATCTGTATCTCAAATTGTAATAAAGATAGGAATCGTGTCCGCCACAGACTTATCTTCTATCTTGGTATAAATACGACTCAGGACCATGTAAATAATCAACAATCAAGTTTAATATAATCTCGACGCATCGTCACCCTTTTCTTTTAATAGTTTCGATGAGTTCTCGCTTTTAGTTGGGCTGCATCGAGTTTGATCTCCGACGAGAAGGTAAAATCTTGTCATGACGGCTTGTGCTCTCGGGATTAATGCTTCCATCATTATGATACTCTAATTTTGGTTACGTAAAATTATCGAGTTATCACATATGTCCTATAACCTAGATCGATTATTCGATCTAACCCTAATCGGCTAGTCTGTTATTAGATAGCAGCCGATAGGGTTAGATCTTATCATCAATTTAGATTATATAGTATATCCACCATTTCGAAAGGTTTTCATAGACTTGTTTAAATCTTATACTTCTTTTTATACTTAATGCTGCATCGATTAGGTCCGACCCATTAAGTCGTTTTTAGAATCATAAAGGATCTATCTTGTCTTATCTGCTAGAGATAGCATCAGAGTTTCAGCTGATCTTATCTGTTTTAGCTGTCTTGTTTATTTTACATTTACTTGATATGCTAAAGTTGCCCTTTATATTGCGACCTTACTGTAAGTAAATATGCTAAGCTTGTTATCGATCTGTTAAGGCTATCTTAACACCTGATCGGTTCATATTTAATATATTTAGTCTACATTAATATCTTAGTATAAAGCGGTATCGGAGTACTAGCCGATACATATTAAATCTATGACATCAGCTATGCTATAAATATATATAATCTGCATATTAAGGTACTTTTAGACTTAAGTGGTTTATATTATCTCGGTACGCTACCGATCTATCCCAACCACTTAGTTTAAACGTATTTTGGTATTTAGATTATATATTATGAATATCTACAGCCGATCAATTAGGTTTAATATTCCCTGGCCAATTCAGTGCATACCGCATCGGCTTAACACCAGGCGATATGTCATCGGCCATCAGCCGATCAACTATCTTTTGTAGATTAACACTTGTTTCTTTATTTCTTATTGATTGCATGATCAAATTAACTGGCACGCCTAAGAACCTAAGAAGCAATACTTTGGACCTGTACTAAAGCAAATCTTTCAGGCCAGTGAGCGGTTTTTCAAGTCAGCACACCTTCGGTATGATTTGGGATCAACAACTTCATATATAATATAAGGCACAACCGTTAATTTTTAAATGTTACACAATATAACCAAGTTGTCAATTGTTTGATGTAGTTTATATATAATATAATTGTTACATAATATAACCAAGTTATTAATTGGTTGTTGATTCGATCGGGAGAACCATGGTACTTCACATATACTACTTTTTTAGCTAACTATCGTTGACAGCATGTTTTGCATCTCATAAGGTTAGCCGCCATCATATGGAGCACACACGCGTGTCACCATATATAAATTATTGATATATGAAATATTTTAGTTGTGTTATTTAGACGTAATTTTTTTGTATCGAGAAGCAACAAAACGGTATATAGAGATCATATTCATGTTTGATCATGGTTATATGCATGTATTAAATAGTTTACAGAGAGGTAAATAAATAACCCATTGTACATGTTGTTTGTTAGCTGTCTATATGCGTGTTTCTGATAACCCCTTGTCTATGGGCTGTACATGCCCTTAGATAGAGAGAAAACCAGAAATAAATGCACATTGGATCGTGGAGATATGTCAGAGGCCAAAATACGTTAGTTATCACCTATATCAGCTGCAAGCGAGCGGTAGTGCCTCGTTTCTCACACTATCGCCCCGCGACAGAGCTAGCACCCACTTTCTTCTCTTTCTTCTTTTCTTCCTCATCCAGATAGGATTTTGCTGACATGGAATAACCTACAGTGTGCTGACTTCTCCTTATTATACATGCTCTTATGTGCTCGGGGCATGCGGTTGCCGGGTAGGAGATTGCCGGAGCGCTGGCCCTTGAAGAAGATGATGGACTTGGCGAGGGCGTCGACATAGTCCGGGAGAGTCGGGCGCCTCGTCCGGTGGCGACGCCTACGACTCTGCCCGGCGAGCGAGGAAGGAGCGAGAAAGGTGTGGCTCGAGCTCGTCGATGCCTCGTTCCGCGGCGATGGCTGCAATTCCGCCCGACAAGCGAGGAAGGAGCGAGGAAGGAGTGGCTCGGGCTCATCGGCGCCTCATCCGGCAGCGGCGGCAGTGAGGCTCGGGCTCGTCGACACCCACGCGGACGAGGCCGACCTGCGGCGTGTGGCAGAAGAGGAGGTTGGATTGGTGGTGGGCGGCAACATGCGGAAGAAAGGAGGAAGGATAGAAGGGATAAGGGAGAGAGAACAAAAATAAAATGAAAGTGGAACTCACAGGTTTGATGGTCTGGTGATGGATTCTTGTCTGTGGGTTGTATCATCAGTCTTTTACACGTCTGTATGATAGTTTACAGACGACTTTTCGTTTATGGGTTGTACATGCCCAGTGACGAAGGGCCCAGTAGGGCAAGATCTGTAACATTCCATAAGGAGAACGTGGTGGACATAAAGAGACACGAATTTAATGCAAATATATCTAGCTAAAGAGCTTGGGCCCAGAGGTCGAGGCGAGCCTGACTTTTGTCGTATTTTTTCTTGGTGTTCGGAGCAGTTACTTTTATTTCCGGTTGTAATGGGTATTTTTTGACTGATTATAATCCGATGATAGCGCATCCAAGCGCGAATTTACGACTCAATTAGTAGTGTCTTATGGCAGGTATTTTACACTGGTTTTGGGCTTAAAAATGGGCTTTCACGCAGGTCCTAAGGGATCTCTCCTCAGCTGCATGTGCAGTTCTCGCGTGGCACCTTTCTTAGGGGGTGTTTGGTAGAGCTCCAACTCCAAGCTCCAGCTTTAGTTGGAACTGGAATTTGAAGCTGGTGAAAGGTAGCTCTAACTTTTTAGTTCATTTTTCTAGAGTGCTCCATCCAGATCTGTTTGAAGTTGGAGTGTTTGGTAGGGCTCAAACTTCACTTCACAAGGATCAAGGATCTGAAGCCCTATCAAACGCCCCCTTAGTAATTGCGGGGACCACATCCAGTGGGATGCCCATGGCCTCACCATGCTGCTCATTGGTTGTGCAAGACTTTAGGTTTCACCGTTTATATCATAGCTTATTTGGTCTTTGTCTTTTTAACTCATTGTGCAAATGATCTATTGAGATGTTGCATGTGATGCATAAGGAATACTTAATACTGAATTTAACTCGAGGAACCAATATTGGAATTGCTGAAAAAAACTAAAAATATATGTGCATAGCCGTACTTCCTGCATGCTTTAGGACTGAGTCTCCTTTCTGAACCCTAAGCACTTGAAAAAACATTCATTTCCTTCATAATCCTCTTCAATCCCTTGTGAGGTATTAACTGAATAAGGCCTAAAGCTTAAAAAAAGTCAAAATTTTAAGTATATGTAAGTGCTATTAATGTAAGTGCATGTAACTATAATGTAAGTACCATGTAACTCCTATATCTTGCATTGTAAATTACATATATTTCTCTAATATCTACTACATTGGATAACTGTGAATAAAACCATCAAAAGCTTGAACTAATGAAGCATGTTAAGTTTCAATTTAATCATGTTCTGACAGCCGCAACGTCTCATGATTATGGAAACCGACGTTTGTCAGTTGCCACGGCAATATGCTCGGACAGGATCACACTAGAACGGGACTCAAGAAAATCTGACGCTTCAAAACGCTGACTGTGATGAAGAAAGAATTATGTCGTCACAATTCTAGCGATTCCATAAAAAAATGCCATCTTCTTCTTCCGTTTCCTTTCTGAACCCTAAGCACAGTTACCAAATAGCAAACCTTTGTTTTAACTTTGTAGACAAAACTACTGTTTTTTTAGACCACCTATTTTAAGATATTGATACTTCCTATCTCCCTTCCCCTCCATATTTATGTGCTTCCCGGATAGGTTTTATATTCGTTTTAATTTTCCTATGCATGATCTGTCATCTACTTCAACCATTGCAGACAATTACCAACCATCATGCCTTCCTCCTCTATATGATGCCTCAATAAAGCCAACTATGTTTTAAATGTTTTGAATAAAAGTACCCATCGTGGATGAGTGTATTGTATTGATAACTTCTTGCCTTCCCTCCCCTCTTCTATTTAGTGCGTATATGCTTACATGAGTGGCTTGTTTTTTTTCTTCTTCTATACATGCTCCCTCATCTAATTCATCCATTGCATTGTAGGACATATGCCTTCCAACTGAAACACACGCTTTTGTTGTCATTGTTACTTTTACAGGAGTGTTTGTTCATTTGGGAATTGGTGGTATTGAGAAAAAAGCACATCGAACAACCACTCAATCATGAACATTAGTCAAGCCATCGATAAGGCCATCACCCAATGAACCAGCACATGCTAGCCAGCCATGTAACATTTGACTGGGCCCATGCAAGAGCTTGGCATGAACCTGTGGCTGATACCCACAAGGCAGCAGGCAGTAGCCTTTTGCTGCCTGAGTCAGGGCACGACTGCGCGTTCTACCCATTGATCTCTTCCCATGTTTTCATTCTTTGTATTTCGGTGATATGTTATAGTTAGGTTAAGACTCTCCATCCAATTTATACAGTAGTAGACCTATGTGTAATCGATGGTGTTCATTGGACCCCATATGACTTTCGGAGCAAGCTTTATATATGATGTTTTTATGCATAATGACGGAAGTTGGGAAAGGGATGCCGAGAATCGATAGCTGAAAATTTTGCATAAAATATCACGTAATTTTCGGTTATTCTGGAGAACATGAGTTTTTCAAAGTCAATAGCTCAACTTTAATTAAATTTCAATAGGGTGCCACTTTGGCTACGAAAAAATAAACGTATCTTCAAAATGACATCCATACTCCCTCCGGTTTCATAATTCAGACAAGGTTGAGGCCAAAGTTTTATAACTTTTGACTATCAATAACTTTAAACCCACTAGAACAACATATATAGTTTTGTTTTTATAAAGTACTATAATAAAAATAAAAAATTTATTTATTTATTATATATTGTAATAAAAAATATAGTCAAACAAATATTTTGGAGACCATGTCATTATTCAAAACGTCAAAAATTATAGAACCGAAGGGATTATTTCATTTTATGAGTTATGACTACGTATTTGATTGCCACCCGTAAAATGATGTGTATTGATTTATGACGCTCTTAAGTTCTTATACAATTCTATCCCTTCATTCTACCACCAGTAATTACATTAAAAACATTTGTTAAGTGACATGACAAATATAAGTTATTGCTTTAATTAGACGGTGAGGGGTCTAATAGATATGACAGTTCTTTCAATTGTAATATTTCCATCTGGCAAATGTTAAGGGACTACCCAGTTCTTCCCGCCGTCAGTTCAGGCAGAGCAAAAGGACTGGTTGAGCCCTATGCCCAGCCACCTTCAAAAAGCTGAGACAGTTCACGGCGGGAGTGGGGTGATCAACCCAGGTCTCTGGCACACCTCCCCCGGTCGTTGGAAGCTGGCATCATCGATGATCTGAATAATGTACACGAAAGCTCGGGTGTTCGATGTGCTTCTTTTCCAATACCACCCATTCCCAAATGAAGGAACTCCAGGAACATGTTCTATCGATGCAGTACTTATACATGTTCCGGAACAAGAAAAATGCCAGAGAGAGCATGTATTGATTGTTTCATTTGGTAGAAAGAGAGATGAGCAGAGGAGAATGCATCATTTGCTTGGAAGGCACGATGGTTGCATGGTTTCCTGTTTGCTGCAATGGATCAAGCAGATGAGAGAAACCATGGATAGAACATAAAACAAAGCCAATTCAGAATGCATATATATAAATAGGTCAGGGGAAGAGAGACCAGAAGTACCAATATACTGATACATGGTAGGTCCTTCTCGGTACTTAATTCAAGAAAGTTAAAAGGATGTTGATAAGTGGATTGGAAACTCTTCTTTTTAAGGAGCAATATCCATCTTTAGAGCATCACCAACAGTTCATCAAAATCTTATCCTTCAAATTGGATGGATAAGAAATCAACCATCTAAATAGGGTACTCATACCTCTTCTATCTACGGCAGATCACTCAAATCTCCTATCCAAACATAAATTTTGAAATTTGTGTGAGAGTCCCCTCCATTCAGATGATGGGAGAGTCCCCTCCATTTGAGTGACCAGAAGTCCAATTTGAATGATTATCTATTTTAGATGATAGTTTGGGTGATTTGTTGGACCATGTTTTTTATCAAAAATAATCAAAAATACTCAAATTTGATATAGAGCATCTTTTGGATGAACTGTTGGTGATGCTCTAAATACATCGGAAAAGTGCATAAGTTGCAATTGTTATGAGTACAGTTCCTTTGAATGTTTTTTTCGTAAGGCACTGGTGGGCCAAAATCTTGATAATTAGCATAATTTGGTTGCTAGAATTGTACATATTGATCTTAATGATGATAAAGATATGTTTAGGTGAAACATTCATCGAAACGATATCTTTTCTGTTCTATCAATGTATCTTGCTTTGATTAATAATGGGTATATTGATAGGAATAAAGTGTATATGAAAATTGAAGATTCCTACCAAAATCAAGATTTTTATGTGGCATCTAGCTAAAGAGATAGTTTTAACCAAGGTTAACGTAGCAAGAAGGAATTGGAATGGTAGTACTAGATGTTTGTTTTTTTATACATGATGAAACTATCCAGCGCCTATTTTTTGATTGCCAAATGGCTAAATTTCTTTGGAGAATCATTTTTATCTCTATTGGCATGCAATCACCATATAATTTTACTTATATGTTTAATAATTGGTTGCTTGGGATTGACTAAAAAACAAAAAAAAATATATTTTAGTTGGAGCATCTGCTTTATGTTCTATGGTTGAGTAGGAATGATATGTTTTTTGACACAACACCAACTAAATATAATATACAGGTACTTATTAGCTTCGTTCTGGGCTTAACTATAAAGATGTGAAGATGACATGGAGACTATTCATGCTGTATGTCGAAACTTGGACACAACTGCCATCTAATTTTCGTCAACTTTGGATAGAGATTTAACAATAGGATTGTTCTTTAAATAAGTTATTTCTCTTTTGTGATGGTGGCATTTATTATTGTGTTGTCTCTTTGTCCTTTGTTAGAAACTGTAATACTTGATTTTCAGCGAAGAACTACATATGTATTAAGTAGTTGTAGCTTCTGTTAAAGTAAAGGCTGGATATTATCTAATATAAAAAACTACATATGCTAACAGAAATGAAACTAAAAATGAGATGCCAGCCATTGTTTTTAATGCACCAGTAAATATTTTCTTTCCAAGTTTATTACTTGTCTATGTTCTAATTTTCTTTTATTTTTTTCACTCACTTGAACTTGCAGATGCATAGCCTAACCAGTAGGATATGGAGTGTAAGCTTTAAGCGCATTTTAGGGCATGTTCAAAAGTAGAACATAGAATAGTCTCTTAGGCAATACATATCATCTAGATATTATTCCATTTTTTAGATAATGGATTTTCAAGATATTATTCCTTTACGTCACTTAAAATAACAAAAAATTTAATCATTAACACGCCAAAATAGTTTTTCATCACTATTCTTTCCTTTTGCTCACCCTTGTGTAGCAAAAATTCCTTTTGCTAAGCTTAAAATATATATTTGTCTTTCCTCTCTTCTCTCTTACATTTCAGCAAATATTCCAAATTAGCAAGGCTAAGATTTCTCCATTGATGAACATGGTACATGCTCTTAGCGGAGCTTTCTTACAACTCTTAGATTTATTTATTCTTTGTACCATGTATAGTTAAGTTTGTATATGTTCAGCGTGTTGTTGGTGCCGGTTTAGCGTAGCGCAAGTGCCAAAATTAGCTTCGGCCTTCCCATTGTGGCTGTGGGTGGGCATAGCTGGACATAATGGTGCACTGGACCGGCTGAGAGAAAGGAATGGGTTGGCTGCATAGAAAAGAAGTCGGTGATCATTGATCACAGGAATACGTCTATTTTACCCCCTCATCTCTTGTCCTTGGTCGAATCGTATTCCTTAACCATAAAGCGGGTATAACACCTCCCCCAACTCCAAAAACTGGTGCAAATCAATTCCCAAGGCAGTGTTGAGCCTGATTTTAGCTTACCTGGCGTCCATGTGGCATATGATTATGTCTTCGTCCCACGTGGCATTTACGTGGCACTCATAGTAAAAAAGTTAGGTGGGACCTACATGGGGCCCACTTGTCAAGGATTACATCTTGTTCCTCCAGCCTCATCCTTCTCAATCTCTCCACCTCTTCTTCCTCATGCTCTCCAGGGCCCAGGCCAGCAACCAACAGGGAGACAAGGCCACAGCTGGCGGGAGAGGAGCAAGGCAGCACGGCGGCGGCTCCTCTTTACCGAGTAGCGTGGGCGGCGACGCCTCATTGTATGGCGGTGGACGGATCTGGAATCACTCCCATCCACATCTACTCTCGCTTCCACGCGAGCTCGTTGTGGTTGCTTGTCGTCTACCTCCCCGTGACCTTGAGCTTGAGATTCACAGTCGCCGCCACATTGTCAAGCTTGGTGATGTCATAGCTGCCCGCGCCGCTTTGGGAGCTTGATGACGCTGCCCACGCTTTTCACCTCCATCTCCGTCACAGGAGGCCCCCGCCGCTGGGGAGCAGGAGCCCGAGCTCCCCTTTGCTCACCGTCGAGGTTGGAGAAGGTAGCGTGGAAGGAGGGCTAGAGAGTCGAGCCCAGCCGCGCGAGGCCTCCTACTTCATCTCCCTGCCCTCTTCCTAGATCGCCTCCGCCTTCGTCGTGCGAGCCCAAGCTTGTGCCACCACGAGCTCGCCGACCACTGGGCTATTGCGGCCACCGCACCAACCCCCGACACCGTCTTAACGACCCCTAGTGTCGCCTCTCTCTCGGCTCCTCTTATGGATGTCAGGCCGCTACCATCTTGTGTTTGTCTAGCTAACCGACCGAATCCACCTCCTAGGCTCGCCCCAACCTCCAGTTTCTTCCCCGTCATCGTCAACTTCTGCATCCCACCATCAACCATCGGGTCCCTTCCACCTCACAAGTCTCGTCGGTGGCCCTAACACGCGCTACTTGCAACTGTTGGTCAAGCCCTCCGGCTTGTCTCGCCTCCACGAGCTATGGTTGCCTACGAGGAGAGAGACGGAGAGAGGAGAGGAGAACAATAATGTGACTGACATGTGGACACCACATGGGTCCCACCTATGTTTTTACTGTGAGTGCTATGTAGATGCCACGTGGGACAAAAACCTAGTCACATACGCCACATACGCTAAAACTGGACTCAATACTACCTTGGGAGTAGATTTGCATTGGTTTTTGAAGTTGGGGAATGTGTTATACCCGGTTTACTATTGAGGGATGCGATTCGACCAAGGGTAAGTGATGAGGGATGAAAAATAGACTTGTTCCTTGATCAGAGGAATAATTTCACTTTAGGTCCCTCAAATTATGGCCGAGTCTGGAATTCATCCCTAAATATAACAAGTGACTTAATTTACAAAACCAGATCACATTGAGGTCCTAGGCAATATTATGCCCGGTTTTAGATGATGTGGCAAACCAAGTCACTGTGGGACCCACGCATGCTCCACATGTCAGTGGGTAGCACTTTCTTCCTCCTTTCTTTCCCCTTCTCCCCTCTCTTCTCTCCCCCTCTCTCCTCTCTTCTTCTCTCTTCCCAATCCCTACAGGGCTGAGGAACGTAGTGGCAGCCGACAGTGGGCAATGTGGGTTGCGGTGGAAGCTATGGGCGATGGCAGCCTTGGGGCACCATGATACGCCCCTTGGTTGCCGCAGCAGCGGCGTGGTAGAAACAAGAGCAAGCGGTGGAGGTGGCTATGGCGAAGGAAGGACTGCGACGACGGTGCTCCAGCTTAGCGGAACAGTGGTGATGGCAGCACCTAGGAGGTTTGGGATTTGGGAATGGGAGCACGCTGACATGTCGCATCTATGACTTTTTTGTTCTTGTGTTTGGTTATAAGCAGGAGTGATTAAGCTCAAGAATCAATCTTTGGTTTCGAGGAATCATCGAGGGAAAGTAGAGAGCTGATTAATCTGGTAAAGGCGACACAATTGTTCTCCAATATGATATTTTTATTTTTGGTCATCTTCTCAATGCTAATCACGTCATGGATTGGGATATGGCAGTGTGCTTATGTCGGTCGATCCATGGTTTGTTGGTTCTTTGGTTGTAGGTGATGGATGAGCTGAGCTTCTTCCACCATTGGCAGTCAGATGGGCAAATGGATCAGCAGATCACCATGACGTTTGGGCAACCTGAAGAGGTGGACCAGCATCAAGCGGCCATAGAGACGACGATGGTGCAGCAGTAGCTGCTGCACACGATGACCGAGGAGCACTGGTCGTGCCAGCTGGGACTCGTGCATCACAGAGCATTTTCGATATTTGCTATGGCTAGCATTAACATTGCCCACTACGGACCGTCATGTCGTCCTTCCCATGGGTCGTCGCCCTGGAGGGGATTGGGAAGAGAGAAGAAGAGAGGGGAGAGAGGAGAGAGAGGAGAAGGGAGAAGAGAAGGGGAGAGAAAGGAGGAAAAATGCGCTACCCACCGACATGTGGGGCTCGCTTGGGTCCTATGCTGACTCGGCTTGTGACGTTAGCTAAAACAGGGGATAATGCTTCCTAGAACCTTATGTGATCCGGTTTTATGAATTGAGGGACCTGTTATATATTGTATTTTGGTTTAGGGAAGAACTTCAGACCCGACGACAAATTGAGAGACCTAAAATGAATCAGACTAGGTCGGCCTGGAAAGGAGGAAAGAGGATAAGGGGAAGAATATGAGCTAAGATGGGCTAGCCAAGGAAGGGAAAAGAAGTGAGGGAAGAATACAGGAGTTGGGCCGACTGGAGGGAAGCCGAAGAAAAGGGGAGGGAGGTAGCCCAAGTGAATAGGTGAAGGTTGACTAATTCCATGGATTTTCAGGAATGAAGTTTGAGAAATTTTTGTTGTGGTTTAAGTTTCAAACCAAATTTTTGGTTGCTTCTGAATTTTGGGGAAACAAGTGGGATGGATTGAAGGACGAGTTCGGGATACTTATTGGCCCAAAAATTGAAACACATAAAAGATCCAAAATTTGAAATCAAAATTTGTTCAAAAAGTTATTTAAAGGAAGGAAAAAATCATGGTATTACGGCCCTTCCTGTTGCTTGTTTACATAAGTTTTCAAGAAATGACCATTTCCCGCCAACATGATTAATTGGAGGTGGTTAACTACAAGTCCTTGCATAGCCATGAAAAATAAAATCTGGCAATGGCTTTTGAACATCATTTTATATATTTTTGGCACCATACAAAATTGACATGATACAATTATCTTTGATATTAAATTCCATAAACTATATATTTATGATGAAAATTAGAGAGAATGAGTTGCCTCTAATTCACTGATGGTACTAGCTATTTTATCAGAGAGCACGAAAAAAGTGCGGTATTTGTGTACATATCTGGACAAAAAATGAACATCATCCAGTTCACTAAGAGCAAAATGGTCTTGTGATGTATTATTGAGCAAATAAGGAACAATGGGGCAATAGAGGGAGAGACAATTTTATGAGGACAAACAAGAGAAGCTATCAACTTCTAGGAGTAAATAACAAGTCCACTTGTTAGGTTTCTACTTTCTTTTCTTTACCTCCATATTGGCTTTATCATAACCATCACCCCTGTTTGGATAATTTCCCTTCCCTTCCCCTCTCATAATCATATTCATCAATGAATAAGGGATGCTTCCTTTGTCTACAAAATGAAACTATATGTGACATCTTTATGTATCTTTTTCAGCTACATGTAGCTTGTACCCTACACAGAGCATGCTAGAAGACTTTATTTTGAGAATTGGTGGCATTGGAAAACAAACACACCATGCGTTGACACCACAATGTAGATGCGTTCAAGCATTAGGGGGAGCCGCTGTATGTCAACCCTGAGCTAATTGCATGTCGGCAATGGACGCATTGAGTTGCAAGTTGAGGTAAAAGGATGGAAGGGGGCAGTGCATATCTCTGCCACTGACTGGTACAAGCTCTGAGCTTGTGATACCTCAGGCCACAAAACCCTACGATATCACTAAAATCTACTATGACTAGCTGCTGTGCTAACCAGTAGAATAAATTTTCAGCATGAACTCCTCTATATTTTTCAAAAACGTGGTAGCAAAATAATACTTGATATCATATAACGCAACCCAAAACCATAAAGAGCATCCTAACATGCATGAAAGGTAAAGTTTTAGTTTCCATCATCCTTTCTAGACATCCACCACCAAGACTCAACAACAAGCCTTAAAGGCATAACATGGTTTTTACCAGTGGCGGAGGACGGAAAAATTTTGAGGTGTGGCGGAGACTTACTATATGTTTGCTATTGTCGTGGTGCCGCTCACTATGCTGCCGGCTGACGCTCACTGTGCCCGACGCTCGGTCGCCCGCCGACCGTCGCTGCCCACTGCAGCACCGCCCATCGCTCGGCCGCCGCGCGCTCGCCGCTAGCCCACCGCGTGCATCCTAGCCCGCCGCAGCGCTCTCCCACCGCCCGCCGCCGCCAGCCGCCGCCCAGGAGGCCTACTCACCGATGCGCGCTCGCCGCCAACCCTAGAGCTCGGGAAGGGGGGGCGCGGCCAACTGCGGGGACTTGGAGTCTTGTACTCACCGACGCGCGCCGCCAACCGCGGGACTTGGAGTCCATGGGCGACGAGGCCATGGCCTCTTGATCCATGCCGGCGATGGCTTGAGGGCAACGCGATGGCAACCGGTCGGCAAGGATCGGAGTTGGTGTGATGGCGGTCGGTTGGCGGGGACGAAGGCAACCGGTCGACGGGGATCGACGCCGTGTGACGGTGGCCGGTTGGCGGGGATGGGCGTCGCGCATGGGTTCTTCGGGAGGGAGAGAGGAGGGACATTTGGGGGCGTCGGAGAGAGGAGGGAGATTTGGGGGCGTCGGGAGGGGGAACCCTAGAAATTTCCGCGGGGGGTTCTGGGCGGGGCGAGGTATGGCTTGGGCCATACCTCGCCACGTTAGGCCCTCCGCCACTGGTTTTTACGATTAGCAAAATAGATAATAAGAGAATGATGGTGTGTGCATCTGTGCAGCTACGTCCCTTCCCATAAAAATCTACCTTCGATACCTGGAGGAGGGAAAAAAAGAATGGTGAGATTCAAAAAATCTCAGCAAGCAAACTTGTTTTGACAAGCTATTTAAATCACAAGTTCATTTCATTAATCATAGATTTAACATAATCATTTAGAATATTGGAAGAAATATAACTTCCTGAATTTTAAAAGCCCAACTCCACATAAATAAGGTAATCATGATACTTCCTCACATCCACATAAGCGTAAAAATATTATTCATTTTAAGAGTATGCGATGAGTATGCATTTGAAGGCAATGCCATGTCTCCTGCCTGCATACCCAACAAGGTATGGAGCTGCACCCGTCGATGCTGTACCGGTACGGTCATCACCATAGATCGAAGACATAACTTCAAATGCATATGAATGATTCAAGATGCATTCATGACATGATTCAATATTCTCACAATATAAACATACAACTATAAATTTCTCCAACAATGTGGATTAACCATATACATCCTGATGAAAATAATAATAGCTTCATATAAAGAAAATGATTCTCTAATTCCACATGTGAATAAATTAAATAGCAAGATTCAGTTGTAGGAAATAAACAATGATTCTTTGCATCAAAGTGTAGGTGATAAAGATAATAAGACAAAATGGTAGGAAACCACCGCTACATTCACTTGCCTACAACTTATAGAGATGAGCGCTCTAGGCACGATCTGGAGCAACACCACCTGTTAAACATCTCATATTCTCCGCATACAACAAGAAAAAAATATATACAATCAATACCCAACTCGCACCTACGTCTAACACCTCAAATAAGCAAACAAGGACAAAAGCACATATCCTAAAATATTCACATAGAGCAGCAGATTTTATATTTTTCATATCTCCTGATTCTTATGGATATAAATTCTTAAATTTTGCTATGAGTAACATAGCTTTATAAGATACCATTCTTTGGTAGTAGTAGTCCTCAACAAAAATCATTTAGGTCATCAAACATTCAGTTTAAGTTCAGCCTATAAGTCTGTCAGAAACTACATAGCACTCACACAAAAATAGTCATAACTTTTGCTACAAAATTCCATGAACATATGCTTTACCGATATGTAAAACTTATAAAATTTCCTACAACTTCTAAAACTGCCACAAAGTCTTGATTCGGCCTCTAAACATGATTAATCTACAGTTGAACAGATATTGCCCAAATTCGTAGGAATGAAAAACAGTCAGAAAGAAACATTCATAACTCACTAACCACAAATCCGGTTGAGGTGTTCTTTACGACCATAGAAAGATCTTTAAATCCCCTACAACTTTTGGAAAGGCTTATTATTTTTTTGGAGCCACTAAGATGCCAAAAACAGCTGATTTTTTGAGACTGCATAGATTGACGAGTTTCAGATCACGAATGAAGCTGCATTTCGGGAGTCTCTCCTCTAATCCCATCCCCTAACCACGAATCTAACCCACAAAACATCATCCAATCAGAGGGATTAGGGTTTCTCACCTTGCCTTGAGTAGGAGCAGCAAGAACCCTAGGTTTCCCACCTCCTCTTCTCCCTCATCCTCTTCTTCCTTCTTCTCCTTCCTTCCTCTTCTTCCTTTCCTCTCTCCTTTCTCTACTTTGGGGGCAAGAGTAGCAGCAAGCAAGGAGAGGAAAAGTTGGCTAGGGTTGGAAGAACCTAGGGCTGGCTGGCTTTTTATACTAGTGTTCTCTAAACACATATCCAATGGTCCACAATTACTCGAATCGCCGGAGGGGCAATACTTAGCCGAATTGGGCGAGTGAGTAGTCAAACGGACTTGTCTTGACGAGCTCTACGCAGCCATAGTCTCTGATCGTCCATCAAAGCAATGGATTTAAAAGTCAACTTTACCCCTCTCGGAAGTAATTAGTCAACTCTCTTTGTTTTTTTCTATTTTTTTATTACCGATATTACCCTCTACCCCCCTTAAAAGGAATTCGTCCCTGAATTCTACCGCAACTAGGACAAAAGACAAGAGTAAACTACAACTCACCAGCTTCAAAGAGATCGGGGTACTTCTTACACATCTCCTCCTCAAGCTCCCAAGTAGCCTCATGCTCAGATTGATTAGTCCACAAGACTCTGACATATTTGATAGTCCTTATTCTCATAACCCACTCATCTGAGTCCAAGATACGCACTAGGCGACACTCCACAGTCAAGTCTTGCTGAACAACGATGGGGTCCAGGTCAATCTTGTGTTCTGGATCTTATAAATACTTCCTTAGCATCGCTACATGAAAGACATTATGTACTCCACTCATGGATTTAGGCAACTGCAAGCTATAAGCCAAACTGCCAACTCAAGCTACAATCCAAAAAGGGCCAATGTATCTTGGGCTAAGCTTCCCTGTAGTACCAAACCGCATTATGCCCTTTGTGGGGGATACCCTAAGGAAAACTTGATCTCCCACTGCAAGCTCGAGGTCTCGCCTCCTTACATCTGCATAGCTTTTCTGACGGCTCTGAGCTGGCAAGATATTTTTTCGTATCTCCCTTACCTTCTCAGTTGTTTGTTGAATCCAATCCGGACCAACTAGGGATCTCTCACCCATGGTCTCCCAACATAGTGGAGAAACACATCTCCTACCATACAATGCCTCAAAAGGTGCCATCTTGATACTAGCCTGATAGCTGTTGTTATAAACAAACTCAGCCAAAGCTAGATGATCCTCTCAACTGCCCTTCCAAGAAAGGACACAAGCTCATAGCGTATCCTCCAAAGTCTGGATAGTTCGCTCTGACTGCCCATCTGTCTGAGGGTGAAAAGCAGTACTAAGTGAAAGTTGAGATCCCAAAGCACTATGTAAACTTTGCCAAAACTTAGACACAAATTTGGAGTTACGATCTGAAACAATGGATTTAGGCACAACATGTAGCCTTACCACATCCTTCAAATACAATGGAATAAACTCTTCAGCTGTATTAGTTGTCTTCATAGGAATGAAGTGCGCTGACTTGGTGAGTCGATCAACCACCACCCAAATGGCATCTTTACCTCTCGGTGAACGAGGGAGCCCAATCACAAAGTCCATGGTTATATGTTCCCACTTCCACTCTGGGACATCCAATGGCTGCAACAACCCTACAGATCTCTTGTGCTCAGCTTTCACTTGCTGACACACCCCACAAGACACCACATATCTAGCAATATCAACCTTCATCCTCTTCCACCAAAAATTTTGCTTAAGGTCTCTATACATCTTAGTCTCACCAGGATGAACTGTATATGGAGTACGATGTACCTCTCCCAAGATATCCATCTTCACATCTGACTTTTGTGTCACATAAAGGCACCCTCTGAAATGAACCACATCATGCTCATCAATGTTGAACTCTCGAGGTCTACCATCTGCAATTCTCTTGCGAACCTCCTGAATCAAGCGGTCATGTTGTTGTGCCTCACACACACGGTCAAGTATGGGTGACTGAATTGGCAACTGAGTTTGCTCATACATAACTCATATATAGTACCTACATAGCAAAACGAGAAACCCAAGCGATCCAATTCTGCCACTAAGGGCATCACCGTCTTAGGAACACCTGTCGTACTTAGAGCATCTGCCACTACATTAGCCTTCCCAAGGTGATATTGAATTATCAAATCATAATCACTTATCAATTCAAGCCACCTTCGCTACCTCAAATTCAAGTCCTTTTGAGTAAAGATATACTTAAGACTTTTATGATAAGTGAAGATATCACAAGACTCCCCATAGAGATAATGCCTCCAAGACTTCAGAGCAAAGACCACTGCTGCCAACTCCAGATCATGAGTAGGATAATTCCTCTCATGTTTCTTCAACTGCCTAGAAGCATAAGCAATTACCTTGCCATCTTGCATCAATACACAACCAAGACCAATACGGGAAGCGTCGGTATATACCGTGAATCGCTTGCCACTTTCAGGTAGAACTAGAATAAGATCATTCACCAACTTATCCTTCAAAGTTTGAAAACTATCCTCACACTCACTACTCCAAACAAAAAGAACACCCTTCTTAGTAAGTCTTGTCATTGTCTTTGCAATACTAGAGAAATTCTGCACAAAACGCCGATAGTATCCAGCAAGTCCAAGAAAATCACAAACCTCTGACACACTAGTAGGCCTTTGCCACTCAACAATCGAAGCAACATTCTTTGGATCGATAGTAATACCATGTTGGTTGATAACATGACCAAGAAAACTCACTTTCAATAACCAGAAGGCACATTTCTTCAGTTTAGCATAGAACTTGTTCTTTTGAATAACATCCAAAACTAGACTGAGATGACGCTCATGCTCTGCCTCTGACTTGGAGTATATCAGGATATCATCAATGAAAACCACAACAAAGTCGTCCAAGTATTCATGCAACATCTTATTTATCACTTCCATGAAAACAACTGGACCATTCGTTAGTCCAAAAGACATAACAACATACTCAAAATATCCATATCTTGTGCTAAAAGCGGTCTTCTCAATATCTTCTTCCTTGATCCTCAATTGATGATAACCAGATTGGAAATCAATCTTGGAAAATACAATTGCACCCCTCAACTGATCAAATAAATCATCAATGAGGGATAAAGGATACTTGAGGGCAGAGTGTAATACTGATAATGAAAAATAATAGAAAAAAAATAAAGAGCGTTGACTAATTACTTCCAAGAGGGGTAAAGTTGACTTTTAAATCCATTTGCTTTGATGGACGATCAGAGACCATGGTTGCGTAGAGCTCGTTGAGACAAGTCCGTTTGACTACTCACTCGCCCAATTCGGCTAAGTATTGCCCCTCCGGCGATTCGAGTAATTGTGGACCGTTGGATGTGTGTTTAGAGAACACTAGTATAAAAAGCCAGCCAGCCCTAGGTTCTTCCAACCCTAGCCAACTTTTCCTCTCCTTGCTTGCTGCTACTCTTGCCCCCAAAGTAGAGAAAGGAGAGAGGAAAGGAAGAAGAGGAAGGAAGGAGAAGAAGGAAGAAGAGGATGAGGGAGAAGAGGAGGTGGGAAACCTAGGGTTCTTGCTGCTCCTACTCAAGGCAAGGTGAGAAACCCTAATCCCTCTGATTGGATGATGTTTTGTGGGTTAGATCCGTGGTTAGGGGATGGGATTAGAGGAGAGACTCCCGAAATGCAGCTTCATTCGTGATCTGAAACTCGTCAATCTATGCAGTCTCAAAAAATCAGCTGTTTTTGGCATCTTAGTGGCTCCAAAAAAACAATAAGCCTTTCCAAAAGTTGTAGGGGATTTAAAGATCTTTCTATGGTCGTAAAGAACACCTCAACCGGATTTGTGGTTAGTGAGTTATGAATGTTTCTTTCTGACTGTTTTTCATTCCTACGAATTTGGGCAATATCTGTTCAACTGTAGATTAATCATGTTTAGAGGCCGAATCAGACTTTGTGGTAGTTGTAGATAATTTTATAAGCTTTCTAGATTGGAATGTTGTAGAAGTTCATGGGAATGTTGTAGCAAATGTTATGACTATTTTTGTGTGAGTGCTTTGCTGTTTCTGGCAGACTTATAGGCTGAATTTAAACAGAATGTTTGATGACCTAAATGATTTTTGTTGAGGAGTATTACTACTAAAGAATGGTAGATTATAAAGTTATATTACTCACAGAAAAATTTGAAAATTTTTGTCTATCAGAATCAGGAGATATGAAAAATATAAGATCTGCTGCTCTAGCTGAATATTTCAGGATGTGTGCTTTTGTTTTTGTTTGCCTATTTGGGGTGTTGGACGTAGGTGCGAGCTGGCTATTGATTGTATATGTTTCTCCTTGTTGTATTTTGAGAATGTGACATATTTAACACGTGGTGTTGCTCTAGATCGCGCCTAGAACGCTCATCTCTATCAAGTTGCAGGCAAGTGAATGTAGCGGTGGTTTGCTACCATTTCAGCTTGTTATCTTTATCACCTACACTTTGATACAAAGAATTAGTTTATTTCCTACAACTGAATCTTGCTATTTAATTTATCCATCATGTAGAATTGGAGAATCATTTTCTTTATATGAAGCTATTATTGTTTTCATCTAGATGTATATGGTTAATCCACATTGTTGAAGGAAGTTATAGTTGTATGTTTATATTGTGAGAATATTGAATCATGTCATGAATGCATCTTACATCATTCATATGCATTTGAAGTTATGTCATCGACCTATGGTCATGACCGTACCAGTACAACATCGGCGGATGCTGGTCCATACCTTGTTGGGTATGCAGGCAGGAGACATGGCATTACCTACATATCCATACTCATCGCATACTTTGAAGATGAATAATATTTTCACTCTTATGTGGATGTGAGGAAGTATGATGATTACCTTATCTATGTGGAGTTGGTCTTTTAATATTCTAGAAGTTATATTTCTTCCGATATCCTGAATGATTATGTTAAATCGATGCTTAATGAACTTGTGATTTAAATAGCTTGTCAAAATAAGTTTTGTTGCTTAGATTTTTTGAATATCACCCTTGTTTTTTTCCCTGCTCCAGGTACCAAAGGTAGATTTTTATGAGAAGGGGCGTAGCTGCACGGATGCACACACCATCATTCTCAAATTATCTCTTTGCTAATTGTAAAAACCATGTTATGCCTTTAAGGCTTGTTGTTGAGTCTTGGTGGTGGATGTCTAGAAAGGATGATGAAAACTAAAACTTTACCTTTCATGCATGTTAGGATGCTCTATATGGTTTTGGATTGCGTTATATGATATCAAGTCTTATTTTGCTTCCGCGTTTTTGAAAAATATAGAGGAGTTGCTGCTAAAAATTTATTCTACTGGTTAGCACAACAACTAGTCATAGTGAATTTTAGTGATATCCCGGGGTTTTGTGGCCTGGGGTGTCACAATTGGTATCAGAGCCTAGGCTTTAGATTTTTGGTGAAATAAAATTTAAAATGACACACTTGCACTTGTTGGATGGGTATGGGTTTCATATCATTGCATATATCTTTTTCCTTTGCAACTTTGATTGTAATTTTTGTAGTTTGTATTGCTTGTTTTTTATTTGTTCGTCTGTTTGTTGTATTGGTGATTATAGTTATGCCTGCTAATACTCTTAGTCAAGCTTGTTCTAGAGCGGAAGGCCAATCGAGGAATGTTGAAGGGAATGCGGGTTCTAATTCTCAGTCAGTACCTAAGGTTGATGCTAGTCAAGCATAGTTGCTTGCTATGATGCAGGCAATGCAAGAAGAGCTGAGAAGTTTGAGGCCGGCCGTACCTACTCATAATGTTGTACCTCCAGGTGATTCTCCTAATGTTGGGAGTGGTGATGTTCATGTTGAGGGGGTTGTTGGTGCTACTAGTCTCCGGTGCTTCTGCCCTGCCTGCTAGTGGAATTTCTTTGTTGCAGTGCATTGGTATGAAGCTAGACACCTTTGATGGCATGGGTACTCCTATTCAGGCCGCAGATTAGCTCACTTATGTGGAGGATAAGATGGATGTATTTGAGGTGATTGATCAGGACCGTGTTCGTTTTGGTACACAGCTATTGAAGGGAGAGGCTCAGGTTTGGTGGAAAGTGGTGTAGGCAGCACACCCATTTTCTTCTGCACTGTTGACTTGGCGTGATCTCATTAGGCAGTTTGAGAGGAGATTCTATCCTGCCACTTTTCTTGATAAGATCAAGACAGATTTGCAAAATTATGTCCAGGATAAGAAGACATTGACAGTTTGCAAAATTATGTCCAGGATAAAAAGACAGTGACAGAGTATGAGGTGGGCTTCAACCAGATAGTACGTTTTGTGCGACATGTGGCCCATGATGATGTAGAGAAGGCTAGACAGTTTTGTCAGGGCCTTAAGCCATCTATCAGGCATGTGTTGGGAGCTTTTCCAGTGGTTGACTTTCGTACCACAGTGGAGCAAGCTTTGGGTGTGGAAATGCAGCATGTTTATACTTATGAGACACAAAAGTCTTCTGGTGGTGAGCAGTTTCGTGGTCACACTGATAGGAAGGGCCATTCCGGTGGTCCAACTCATAAGAAAGGGAAGTTCCAGTGTCATCATCCATATCGTGGCCAGTCCTCTCAGTCTGGCACTTCACATAAGAGTGCAGTGTAGTACCGGGCTGTTGCTAAGCCTGGCATGGGGCTTGTTTGCTTTTGGTGTGGTGATGCACATCGTCGCACTAATTATCAGTGGACTGGTATGTGTGCAATCTGTGGCCAGGACCACAAGGATGTGGTTTGTAGGAAGAATCCAAATGCTAAGCCTCGTTGGGAGCCAGTGTCATCTTTGAAGGGTTACGCGGAGGCTACGCTAGCCGGAAACAAAATTTTTTTAACCGCGCAAACCAGGAACACTTGCAAGTAAGGGCCGATAGATCGTTACCGATTGGAGTGTGCAGCGGAAACAGCCAATCAGGGCTATCCGATCCGGAACAGTGTAGCCGATTCCCGCAAGCCGACAGCCGATACCCGGGGACAGCCGATTCGCCAATCAGCCGATTCGCAGATGCCGTAGCCGATCCGAGTCGTCCGACTGTGTTCTCGCGCCTCGCTCCGATGCGCTCGACCGCAGCCGATTCCTCCACAGCCGATGAACAGCGTGCAACGTAGCAGCGCCTCTACCGGTATCCACACGTCCGGGGACAGAACGTCGAACACCCGTGTGCTAGCACGCGATGCAAGGCTAGGGTTTGGCTCGAAAGTGGGGAGGGTTTCCGTGGAGTTTGATCTCGGCGACTTCTGTTGCGGATTCGGTTTAAAGCGATCCAACTAATTTTTCGCAGCTCTCCACCCCTCACCCCTTTATATAGAGTTGGCCGACTAGGACTAGTGGCCGATCAGGACTCTATTTTGAATCGGATCTCATCCGTATCTCATAGAGTTGGCCGCCCACACGTCGTAAGCCCATAGGACTCTATCCGATCGGATCCCTATCCGATCGAGCCGTATCCGAGTCCAACTCGAATATCTATTCTATCCCCTTAAGCGTGCGACCCGGTAGGTTCAGGTATACTCGGTTTCGGCTATAGTCTAACTTAGCCGATCGTCGGCTCGAGTCCAACTCAGCCGACCCGTCAACAGCGGCGCCTAGCAGCACATATTGACACCATAGTATACAAGAATAATATCGGCTCTGAACCTGTAATGTATACACAAATCCCTTTGCCTCACGATACCAGTTAAGCTATAGGCAAGATGTGTGCCATCCCTTCAATAGCTTAACCATTCACTCGAACCGTATTGGATTATCCGTCCGTTGATTGACTCCTCAATCAACTTAGCATGGCCATGCATTTCCATAATCCATTACCTCGAGGGGCCCAGAGATATCTCTCCAAAGGAGGGGCAAATTCCATCTTGATCACTCGCATCCCACTTCATGTTTCATAGCAAACCCGAAAACTACCTTTATAACTACCCAGTTACGGAATAACGTTTGGTAGTCCCAAAGTAGGCTACTACACATGTTGGAATCCATGGTGATCTCAGGTCTAAGGACTTTGTACCAACACTACCCGAGACCAACTAATGGCACATTAATTCCTGTAGTGTCTCATGGTGGGTCTATCCAACAATGTGTTCTCCAACACATGTGTCCATGTTTATTGATTTGGTATCTCCATACTCATGATCTATGAGACATGATCATCAATCAATAAACATGCCGATCTTAGAATCATATTTGTTCCAATAATATGATATATGATCAGGGATCATTTAGAAATAGATTCATACATAAAGAGTCTCATAAATAAGTCGCGTACTTATTGATCAATACAAGATGTCTATTTCATGAAACTAAATAACACTTTATTAATAAATACATAAACATTGACGTGATATCCAACATCTCCATGTTGCCTCTAGGGCATATCACTAACAATCTTCAACTTCACCTTCTAGTAGCACAGTTCAGATGATGGCAGCAATTCCTTTTGCACAACAGCAGTTTCTTATGCCACCTACCTAGCAGTACTTGCCAGCGCCGAGTCACCCTCTGTACATAATGTTGCCCCCTATACCAGCCTTGTAGTCTGGGACTTCGCTGTCACCTCAGGCTTGCACATGATGGTCCTACTCCAAGTGCTTCTTCTTCTGTTGGTGTTTCTGGGGCGTATGCTATGCCCACTGCTGATAGTAGAGATCATGGAGACGGGGTGACAGGTACTATCTCAGTTGATTCATTTGATGCACATGTTCTTTTTTGATTCTGGCGCTAGCTTCTCATTTGTCTCTGAGGGGTTTGCCCGTCATGCTAGCCTTCCTGTGCAGAAGATTAGCCAAACTATTGTGGTTAGTTCTGCGAGTAACTTGATGTAAGTCCTCTAGCAGAACTAACCACAACAGTTTGGCTAGTTTGGCTAATCTTCTGCATAGGAAGGCTAGCATGACGGGCAAACCCCTTAGAGACAAACGAGAAGCTAGCGCCAGAATAAAAAAGAACATGTGCATCAAATGAATCAACTGAGATAGTACCTGTCACCACGTCTCCACGATCTCTACTATCAGCAGTGGGCATAACATACGCCCCAGAAACACCAACAGAAGAAGAAGCACTTGGAGTAGGACCATCATGTGCAAGCCTGAGGTGACAGCAAAGTCCCAGACTGCAAGGCTGGTGTAGGGGGCAACATTATGTACGAAGGGTGACGGCACTGGCAAGTACTGCTGGGTAGGTAACATAAGAAACTGCTTCTGTGCAAAAGGCATTGCTACCATCATCTGAACTGTGCCACTAGAAGGTGAAGTTGAAGATGACACTGGCTCCTAATGAAGCATAGCATTTGGGTTCTTCCTACAAACCACATCCTTGTGGTCTTGACCACAGATAGCACACATACCAGTCCACTGACAATCAACACGACGATGTGCATCACCACAACGAAAGCAAACAAGCCCCATGCCAGGCTTAGTACCAGCCCAGTACTGCATCGCACTCTTATGTGATGCGCCAGACTGAGAGGACTGGCCATGATATGAATGATGACGCTGGAACTTCCCTTTCTTGTGAGTTGGACCACCAGAATGACCCTTCCTATCAGTGTGACCACGAAACCGCTCACCACTAGAAGACTTTTGTGTCTCATAAGTATAAACATGTTGCATTTCCACACCCAAAGCATGCTCCACTGTAGTACGGAAATCAACCACTGGAAAAGCTCCCAACACATGCCTGATAGATGGCGTAAGGCCCTGATAAAACTGTCTAGCCTTCTCTACATCATCATGGGCCACATGTGGCACAAAACGCACTATCTGGTTGAAGCCCACCTCGTACTCTGTCACTGTCTTCTTATCCTGGACATAATTTTGCAAATCCGTCTTCATCTTATCAAGAAAAGTGACAGGATAGAATCTCCTCTCAAACTGCCTAATGAGATCACGCTAAGTCAACGGTGCAGAAGAAATTGGGTGTGCTGCCTGCACCCCTTTCCACCAAACCTGAGCCTCTCCCTTCAATAGCTGTGTACCAAACGAACACGGTCCTGATCAATCACCTCAAAGACATCCATATTATCCTCCACATAAGTGAGCCAATCTCACCGCCTGAATAGGAGTACCCATGCCATCAAAGGTGTCTAGCTTCATACCAATGCACTGCAACAAAGAAATTCCACTAGCAGGCGGGGCAGAAGCACCAGCGAGACTAGTAGCACCAACAACCCCCTCAACATGAACATCACCACTCCAAACATTAGGAGAATCACCCGGAGGTACAACATTATGAGTAGGTACGACCGGCCTCAAACTTCTCAGCTCTTCTTGCATTGCCTGCATCATAGCAAGCAACTGTGCTTGACTAGCATCAACCTGAGGTACTGACTGGGCATTAGAACCCGCATCCCTTCAACATTCCCCGATTGGCCATCCGCTGCAAAACGAGCTTGACTAAGAGTATTAGCAGGTATAACTACAATCACCAATACAACAAACAAACAAACAAATAAAAAATAAGCAGTACAAACTAAAAAAATTACAATCAAAGTTGCAAAGGAAAACATATATGCAATGATATGAAACCCATTCCCATCCTACAAGTGCAAGTGTGTCATATTAAATTTTATTTCACCAAAAATCTAAAGCCTAGGCTCTGATACCAATTGTGACATCCCAGGCCACAAAACCCCGGGATATCACTAAAATTCACTATGACTACTTGTTGTGCTAACCAGTAGAATAAATTTTCAGCAGCAACTCCTCTGTATTTTTCAAAAATAGGAAAGCAAAATAATACTTGATATCATATAATGCAATCCAAAACCATAAAGAGCATCCTAACATGCATGAAAGGTAAAGTTTTAGTTTTCATCATCCTTTCTAGACATCCACCACCAAGACTCAACAACAAGCCTTAAAGGCATAACATGATTTTTATGATTAGCAAAGAGATAATTAGAGAATGATGGTGTGTGCATCTGTGTAGCTACGTCCTTTCCCATAAAATTCTACCTTCGGTACCTGGAGGAGGGAAAAAGGGTGAGATTTAAAAAATCTCAGCAAGCGAACTTGTTTTGACAAGCTATTTAAATCACAAGTTCATTAAGCATCAATTTAACATAATCATTTAGGATATCGGAAGAAATTTAACTTCTAGAATTTTAAAAGCCTAACTCCACATAGATAAGGTATTATGATACTTCCTCATATCCACATAAGAGTGAAAATATTATTCATCTTCAGATTATGCGATGAGTATGCATATGAAGGTAATGCCATGTCTCCTGCCTACATACCCAACAAGGTATGGAGCTTCATCCGTCGATGCTGTACCGGTACGGTCATGACCATAGGTCGATGACATAACTTCAAATGCATATGAATGATGCAAGATGCATTCATGACATGATTTAATTTTCTCACAATATAAACATACAACTATAACTTCCTTCAACAATGTGGATTAACCATATACATCTTGATGGAAACAATAATAGCTTCATATAAAGAAAATAATTCTCCAATTCCACATTATGGATAAATTAAATAGCAAGATTCAGTTGTAGGAAATAAACAATGATTCTTTGCATCAAAGTGTAGGTGATAAAGATAACAAGCAAAAACGGTAGTAAACCACCGCTACATTCACTTGCCTACAACTTGATGGAGATGAGCTCTCTAGGTGCGATCTGGAGCAACACCACATGTTAAACATCTCACATTCTCAGCATACAACAAGGGGAAACATATACAATCAATAGTCAACTCGCACTTACGTCCAACACCCCAAATAGCCAAACAAAGTCAAAAGCACACATCCTAAAATATTCAGCTAGAGCAGCAAATCTTATATTTTTCATATCTCCTGATTCTGATTGATATAAATTCTCAACTTTTGCTCTGAGTAACATAATTTTATAAGCTACCACTATTTATTACTAATCGTCCTCAACAAAAAAATCATTTAGGTCATTAAATATTCAATTTAACTTCAGCCGGTAAGTCTGTCAGAAACTGGAGAGCACTCACACAAAAATAGTCATAACATTTGCTACAAAATTCCTATGAACATGTGCTTTACCGATAAGGAAAGCTTATAAAATTACCTACAACTTCTACATCTGTCATAAAGTCTGATTCGGTCTCTAAACATAATTAATCTACAATTGAACATATAATGCCCAAATTCGTAGAAATGAAAAACAGTCAGAAAGAAACATTCATAACTCACTAACCACAAATCCGATTAAGGTGTTCTTTACAGACATAGAAAGATCTTTAAGTTCCCTAAAACTTTTAGAAAGACATTATTTTTTTAGATCCACTAAGATGCCCAAACAGCCATTTTTTGAGACTGCATAGATTGACGAGTTTCAGATCACGAATAAAGCTACATTTCGGGAGTCTCTCCTCTAATCTCATCCCCTAACCATGGATCTAACCAACAAAACATCATCCAATCAGAGGGATTAGGGTTTCTCACCTTTCCTTGAGTAGGAGCAGCAAGAACCCTAGGGTCCCCACCTCCTCTTCTCCCCCATCCTCTTCTTCCTTCTTCTCCTTCCTTCCTCTTCTTCCTTTCCTCTCTCCTTTCTCTATTTTGGGGGCAAGAGCAGCTACAAGCAAGGAGGGGAAAAGGTGGCTAGGGTTGGAAGAAGCTAGGGTTGACTGCCCTTTTATATTAGAATTCTCTATACACAAATCCAACGATCCATAATTACTCGGATCGCCGGAGGGGAAATAGATAGCCGAATTGGGCGAGTGAGTAGTCAAACGGAGTCGTCTCGACGAGCTCTACGTGTCGAAACTTGGTTTCGGCAATATAATTTCTGGGGTCGCAGTCGAGATTGCCAAGCACAATGGGTTAGAAGGAAAAGAAGATTTAGACAGGTTCAGGCCCTCTCGTGAGGTAATACCCTACTCCTGTTTCGGTGGATTCGATCCGCCGAGTGTCTTTATTGATCTCATGATCTCGTGTATCTAAAGCTGAAAGCTCATCTAACTTCTCATGAAGCATATGATCTAAAGCCGATATCCCTCAAGGGACGCCCCTTACCCCCCTTATATAGTCTTGGGAGGTGGGCTTACAAATCGAAAACCCTATCTTACTCTAAGTCGGTTTCCTCAATCTTACCAAACCGTGACTATAGGCCGTTGCCTTATCTCTATCGGCAACGTAATACCCAAGTCGTAGTTGGTTTACATATTTGGTAGGCGCAACCTATCCCTATCTCCAGTCGGAAAAGCCTGCCATGTGGATACCCGATTGCCATAATCTCCACAGTAGCCCCCGAGTCCTTTTCAGTCGACGAGACAACTCAGCATCAAACCAAGACAGTATACAGCCAAAAAAAACTCTTTGGCCGAGTGCTTCTGGCGCTGAGTGATTCCATCATCTCTGCTTGAATCTCCCGAGTGACTCCAAAGACTGTGAAGGGCTGAAAAATATCCAAAAAATTCTCATAAATAAATATCTAGGTGCATCTCATGATGTACCTAATTAGGTGTAGCCCCCGACTATATGATTAGTCAAAAACAGACCAAACATACATACAAGGACTATAAAGAATCATACTCATGTAAATGCTTAGCTCATGCTAAAGCAATCATAAAAAATATCATCACTCAGCAAGCTCGTGCTCATCCGAGTGAATTTGCCCGAGTCGTCTCAGGACAAATAACTCAATCAACCCTCATAGGTGGAAAGCACTCGGTAATCTCATGCTTATCCGAGTGGATCTGCCCGAATCATTTCGGAACAAATATTTTAATCATCCCTCATGGGTAAAAAATCAATTCGCTCGGTAAGCTCATGCTTATCCGAGCTGATCTTCCCGAGTCATCCCGGAAATTTGCCCGAGTCATCTCGAAACAAATAATTCTCATATAAATGCTTAGCTCAAGCTAAAGCAATCATAAAAAATCACATCACTCGGCAAGCTCATGCTTATCCGAGTAGTTCGCCCGAGTCGTCTCAGAACAAACAATTTAATCAACCCTGATAGGTAAGAAATTAATTCACTCGGCAAACTCATGCTTATCCGAGTTGATTTGCCCGAGTCATCTCATAACAAATAGCTTAATTGACCCTCGTGGGCAAAAAACACTCGGCAAGCTTATGCTTATCCAAGTTAACTTGTCCGAGTCATCTCGGGACAAATAATCTAATCAACCCTCGTGGGTAAAAACACTCGGCAAGCTCATGCTCATCCGAGTTAACTTGTCCGAGTCATCTCGGGAAAAATAATCTCATCAACCCTCATGGGTAAAAAACACTCGGCAAGCTCATGCTCATCCGAGTTAACTTGCCCGAGTCATCTCGGGACAAATAATCTAATCAACCCTCATGGGTAAAAAACACTCGGCAAGCTCATGCTCATCCGAGTTAACTTGCCCGAGTCATCTCAGGACAAATAATTTAGTCAACCCTCATGGGTAAACAAATTTTTCAGTCATCTGAAAAATATGACCAAAATATTAAATAGCTCCTGCCATAATATTGGTCTTAATCTAAAAAGATCTTCACCAAGGTGGAAAAATAGCATTGATATAATCATTTAATCAAATGCTTAGAAACCAAACAGTCCCTGTCATCAGGACAGCCATGAAAAGCTTAACTGTTTGTCACCTTTCAAATTGCATCATGCCAACTTCTCATGAAGTTACGCAAACCGCGGTATGAAAGGATTTTAAAGGTATTGGGCTATGTAACACGTGCATATTGCCAGGGCAAATCTGCTTAAGTCCATCCACTTAAATCCCTAAGGACACGTGTCAAGCCACACCTTAGCCGGGCCGCAAGTCTCTCATGGGCTCGACCCAATCACGAGACGACTTAGCAAAAACCCTCAAGTCTTTTACGAAGCCTCGAGGTCGTCCCCGCCACTTCATCTAATCATCTTGGTCTCTTTATGCCTCCGATGTGAACTTGTAGGTATCTAGCTTATTTATGTTAATGCCTTGACCCAAGTCTTCATAGAAAATTTCTTAAGTAATTTTCGTCCGATCGTCACCAAGCCTAAGCTTGATTAGGTCATCAAAAAATTCTCAGTCCTTATCTATTAAACTCAAATCAAGAAACATTAAACAATGATAAACCAAATATAAACAAGTTGTCGAAGAAAACCATGCTTTATTGACACGTATGCAGCCCCGATTGTCAACTCAAGAAGTCATCTTGCTTGAGATTGGCATCAAGAATAACATGAAACTTACGGCAATTTAAGCATAGTATCGTCGAAGATGTTCAATATTCCGGAGTTCTTCACCATAGATCCATCTTCGCGCTTTAGTCGAAATGCTCTTGGCCGAGTCACCTCGGCGATTATGTATGGTTCTTCCCATAGTGGAGATAATTTGTGATGGTCCTTGATGGTCGGATCTTGCGTAGAACCAAATCATCGACAATGAAAGCTCGCGCCCGAACATTGCGCTGTGGTATCTTCTAAGTCCTTGAAGATATCTGGACGACTGGATCAAGGAAGATTTTCTTCGTTTTGGCGTCGCCTTGTCCCGACTTGGCTATCCTCTTTGTAGAAATTTCACCCTCTTCGGATGTTGATGTAGCCGTCGGATTTCTTCCCGGCCACGTGATCTCTCACAAGATTGGGCCATATCGCAGCTTTCTTCGTCGCAGGTGAAGGCTTGTTTGACGTTGCTGCGCAGGGTGATGACGCCGTTAGGCCCAGGCGTCTTCATGCAGAGGTAAGTGTAGTGTGGTATCGCCATGAATTTGGCGAGTGCAGGCCTTCCGATGATCGCGTGGTAGGCCGTCTTTGAAGTCGACCACCCCGAAGGTGGTATTCTCCGTTCGGAAATTCTCGCAAACTCCGGAGGTGACTGGAAAGGCGATGTGCCCGAGTGGTATGGGCGACAGCCCCGGGATCACTCCGTGGAAGGGGGCTGAGCTTGCCTTCAACTCAGTTCTTAGGATTTGTATCTCATCCAGGGTCTTGGCGAACAGTAGATTGAGGACGCTGCCCCCATCGATGAGGACGTGCTTCAGCTTGATGTTCCGAACCACCGGGTCGAGTACCAAGGGATACTGCCCTAGGTGAACCACTCGGTCAGGATGATCCGAGCGATTAAACGTGATGGCCACCTCCGACCATCGTAGATGTTGTGGGACTTCGGGTTGTGCTGCGTTGACCTCGCGGTCCATCAGCTTTTGCTTCCTCTTGGACTCATAAGCCTGCGGCCCCCGAATATGTGATTCAGCTCGCCCACGTGGCCTTGAAAAGGCTCCGAATTTCCAGTCGGGTTGTTCTTCTTGGTTCTCGATGGACCGGTTTCATTAGTCGGCTTCTTGTTTAACCGTGCCGCATATTGCTCTGAGAATTGCTTGTAGATGATGCGTGTACTGAGCGTTCACGATCGTTCATGATCGCATCGTAAGCCGCAACTCGGCGACTGTGTTGAGAATCGGACGTTGTGGCAACCAGGTCTTGGTGCCGACGCTTGCGATCTTTCTGGGCCTGATTGTTGCTGCCGTTATCCTTCCTCGGATGCCGGCTTCCTTCCGAGTGCTTGTCATCCCTTTTGTCAGGCCGGTCTTGGCGTGCCGCCTTGATTGCATCGTTGGACTTGGCGTAGGAGTTCGCCGTCTCGAACATTTGTTTCACCGTCTTCGGTGGCTTGCGCCCGAACTTCCCGATCAACAGTTCATCATGGACTCCCTTCTAGAAGGCGGCGATGATGATGCCATCGGTGATGTTGGGGATCTTGTTGCGCTTTTCGGAGAAGCGCCGAATGTAATCCTTCAGAGGCTCGTCCGGCTTCTGGATGACGTTGTATAAGTCAAAGTGTGTGCTGGGCCTCTCGAAGGTGCCTGGAAGTTGGCGATGAAGTGGTCCCTCGGCTCGCTCCACGAGCCGATTGAGCCTCTTGGCGAGCTCGTGAGCGTCCTCGGCTGAGTTGGCGAGGGTCACGTGCAAATAATTGGCCATAGCCTTGTTGTCGCCGCCGCTGCGCGGATGGCGAGAGTATACACGGTAAGCCACGACTCGGGGTCGGTCTTGCCGTCATATTTCTCTATTCTGTTGGCTTAAAACCATTCGGCCGGTGCACTCGCGAAGCTCCCGAGTGAAAGCGGCATTCCGTCGTCGCCGCTATCGGGGATCCCCTCCGATCTTCCCGAGTGCGTCGGTCTCGTTCTGGTAGCGGCGATCAAGGACTTCCCGTAGATCACTCGGTGGGGTCTTCGGTTGGCTGGTTGGATAGCTGGAGCCGTTGTTGCGGCCGACGCGATGGTGGACGGGTGGACGTTCGTGTCGTTTGTCGCGGGAGTCGGCCGTTTGCTCGGTACTTCTGCGTGGACTCGCGGGGTGGGCCTCTTGGCCTTGTTGTCGACCGATCGGCTCGGGCCTCTTATAGTCTCCGACCTTAGAGGCGGAGTCGACTTTGTCGGGCGTTTCAGCCACGGACTCGGTCGGCCTTCGTGCCGAGGTGGTGGGGTGGCCGTTAGCTATGGCGTGACGATGGTCTTGATCTTGTCGAGTATCGGAGTCACATTGGCGGGTGCCGTCTCCATGACGGTGTCCAAGAGAGTGAGCGCGGCAACAGCGTTTTTGTGGCGTTTGGAAAATGTTGATGTTGCGAACCCGCGTTTGGAGGATGGCCTCTGGCGATCGTCCGTGTACGTAGGTCCCGCTTCCTCTTGTCGGTCTCGTCCTTGCGTTGCTTCTCCTCTTCGGCCGTCTTGCGCTCGTGCTCAATCTTGGCCCGCTCTCCTTCAGCAAGCCTCTTGGCCATGGCTGAGTCGGACTCGTCCGGCTCGGCCATGAGAATATCAAAGCACTTCGGCTCATAGTCCATGCGGTAGTCGGAGTTGTTGGCTTCGTCGGAGGGGATGCCATAGAGGTCGTCGGCCGGCGGAGCCGAGGTATCCATTGAGCTCCGAAGATGAGCGGGAGCCGAATGATGGGAGGATGACGGCGACCTCCCTTGATCTGGGTAGCCCGGTCCGGATCGTTCCCCGAGTCGGAGCTTGGGGGTGTGGGCTCCTCCGAGTGGGTCGTCGTCGACTCGGGGGAGAGAAGTTTGCTGTAGATCTCAGCGACGTTTGGTAACCCAAACGGCATCGAGAGGTCTTCGTCCGAATAGATCGCCTCCGTTGGGGAGGTGAGAAGATTGGCGCATATTTCGGCGGTATTCGGTAATCCGAATGGTGCCGAGTGAAGTCCGTCGTCGGAGAAAGTAGATTGCATCTTGGTCTTCAAGACGTCGTTGTAGATCATGGCGCTGTTCAGAAGTCCGAAGGGTGTCGAGTGGATTTCTCCTTCCGACTGGTCCGAATCCGAGTCGAAGGAGGAACTGTCGATGAAGTAGGCGGCGAAGTCGCCGAATCTTGAAGGAGATCCCATCACGCTTGTCGGCGATATTTGTTGAAGAAGTCTCGACGCGCGGTCCCCTACCTGGCGCGCCAACTGTCGAAACTTGGTTTCGGCAATATAATTTATGGGGTCGCAGTCGAGATCGCCAAGCACAATGGGTTAGAAGGAAAAGAAGATTTAGACAGGTTCAGGCCCTCTCGTGAGGTAATACCCTACTCCTGTTTCGGTGGATTCGATCCGCCGAGTGTCTTTATTGATCTCATGATCTCGTGTATCTAAAGCTGAAAGCTCATCTAACTTCTCATGAAGCATATGATCTAAAGCCGATATCCCTCAAGGGACGCCCCTTACCCCCCTTATATAGTCTTGGGAGGTGGGCTTACAAATCGAAAACCCTATCTTACTCTAAGTCGGTTTCCTCAATCTTACCAAACCGTGACTATAGGCCGTTGCCTTATCTCTATCGGCAACGTAATACCCAAGTCGTAGTTGGTTTACATATTTGGTAGGCGCAACCAATCCCTATCTCCAGTCGGATAAGCCTGCCATGTGGATACCCGATTGCCATAATCTCCACACTACGCAACCACGATCTTCGATCGTCCATCCGAGCAACGGATTTAAAAGTCAAATTTTACCCTCTTAGAAGTTATGAGTCAACTCTCTTTATTTTTTCTATTCTTTTTCATTACCAGTATTACAGAGCTGGAATTTTGCCTAATGTGCCACAGGCACTATCAAATTTTTTATGTCCTAATGTGATGCATGAAGAGAGTGGTCAACACAAATGGGCCATTAATCAGATCCAAAGCTTGTGGCATCCTTATCATGGGAATGCATGGATGATATGAAAGCAGCAGAGGTGTTGCAATCCTGCTTGAGTGCAAGA
The DNA here is from genome assembly GCA_019925245.2 of Oryza australiensis. Lineage (NCBI taxonomy): Eukaryota > Viridiplantae > Streptophyta > Magnoliopsida > Poales > Poaceae > Oryza > Oryza australiensis. Next base: position 6,636,588 of record JAIFGZ020000436.1, read on the forward strand.
GAAACTCACTACAATGATCATCCTCATCTCAATCGGGCGGCAACCCTCATCTGTGTTGGGTATGGAAGGTCACTGGTGTGAGAAGTCATCTCTATCAGGCAAAAGCCCATCACCGCTTTGAATTATCTTTGTCGGGCCTAAACTTATGCCCGTCATCGACAGGTTTGACCCAGAAGACCAGACAAATAAGAGCCCGACACTGATGACACAATCTCAAACGGGCCCCAATTAAAGACTGTCGATGACGAACTACTCAATCGGACTTTAAATTAAACCTATCACTGGTGACTAACAACTCACTCGGGCTTTAACTATCGTCCGTCACAAATGACTAACATCTCCATCGGGCATAAGTTAAAGCCCATCACCAATGAGTTTTTCCCATATATATAATGTTTTTTGGCTAGCCTCAGGCCTTTGCTAGCCATGCCCGCTGCAAAAATTAGAGAAACAAACATATATTCCCTTTGCCCTTTGCATCCCCTTTCACATACATTCACATACATATGACATTCACAAAAATTGACATACATCTGACAACACATCTATTCACATACACATCCATTATTCACATATTTCACATAAACACATTTGACAAAATTGTAGTTTACAACAATATCATAATATCATTTATTTCTTATTGGATCGGGGTCCAGTCATAGTCCTTTGTGGTCGATCTACTCTAATGCTTAGTCTTTGTCGTCGATCGACTGTCTAAGTGTTAGTAGGGCCGCCAGCTTCAAGGAAAGCCATTAGCCCATCTGGAGCTCTCAAAACGTGATATGCGCCGCACAACGAGATGACATGTCAGAAGATGAATCCGCATAGTTGTTTAGTGAGGGCGAAGCAAACATAGCAGAAACGTACTTGTCGGGATATCTATTTTCTGCAAATAGAAGGATTGAATATGTGAATATGTAATATGTGTTTAGAAACATGTATTTACGTCTTAACAAAATTGGCGAATCTCAAAATCTGAAATGTGCTAGTTGCAGTCCTCCAGGAAAAACATAAATGTCGTCACATAGAAACCACATGTGCTCGTGCCTTGATCTTGAAGATGGCACCAACGGTGGCAGCAAACCCGAAATGTATCGGCACATGGAGCGTGTCGGAGACACTTCTTCTTGTACTTCACAGGTTCTTTATTTAGGATGTCAATGATGGATTGGAAAGCTTCTTATGGTTTCCTCAATCCATCTATGACGAGAATCTTGGATTCATTTAAATGGATGGCAAGAAGGATCCAGTGATGGCTGCATACAAAGGGAGAGAGCAATTAACACCTTAAAGAACAAATGGTATGTACAACAATAAATGCCACACTTACTTAAAGTTGTATGGAAAAAGGATCGTATTCATGTCCTTAAGCTTGACAAAGGAGTTGTAGAGGTAGTGCAGCACCCATTTTTGGGACCTTGGGCCGTCATCAATCTAATTGGAATTGACAACCGCTGGATCGAGAAATCCTACTTTGTTATAGGTTGCTCTACATTCAAGTGTCCCCATTCTACAAAATGAAACAAGTTAGACACTCTGGGAGGATATCAACTTAGAAATAATAGCGAGGAGTTCGAGTATGCTTACAATGCCCATAACTGAAGTAGTGATACATCTAGGTCCCTCAGATTGTATAGCTGAAATAGTTCCTCAAATGGGACCAAGATTATACCATCCTCGTGATGGAAGTCCTTGTTCCTATAAATGATGGTGAATGTCTCTTTACCCTCCTTTCACATCTGTAGGTACCACTCTTCTATCCTTCTCATCTGAGTCCAATTCCTAATGGCGTTGTGGTATTCGTCGGTGGTCAAAGGAGCACCGAACTTGAACTTAGCTGCCTGAGGGGCCTTCGCAATATTGTGCACATTAGTATAATTCTTCAGCCCTGAACTTTCTAGAAGTTCTTGCTCATACTTATGTGTCATGTCTTTCACGAACTCTTCCCTGGAAAATTCTTGCAATTTCCTTTTCTTGACCGTGCGTCGGTAGTCCGAAATTGGTTTCTTCGATGCTGGTGGCCTTAACATGCGAATGAAGTGGTCCTGTACTTCAACTGGCATTTTCAGAGATGGCTCTGACGCCACTTTCTTGCCCTTCTCCAGAGGTGATGGTTCAGAGTGAGCAGGCCATTCAGGGCTAGACCCGCCAAACTCGGTGTCACACTGTAGCTCGATCTTGTCATCTTGTTGAACACCTAAGTGGATGGAGGGCCTGACCTCGGAGTTAACTTGATGTCAATGAGCTTCTTGGGCCATTGGATAAAGCATACACATGCAGCTCCTAGGGTTAGGATCTCGTTGTTTGGTGGATGCTATAGCGGCATATGGGCCCATTCAGCCTTCACTGTGTCCACTTGCACTTTTGCATGTCTGACCATAAGTTACGCCCCGCGTACTCTTGTATCGGTGTTTGGCTTGAAAGCTAGTCCCTCGGCCGCCGGAACCATGAAGGAGGGCATCACCCTAACTCTTAGCACACAATTAGTCGGTTCCTGCGATAGATCCAAATGTAATTTTTGAATAGTTTGTAGAAAATGGATTTGTTAAGAGTGTTACGCATTTTGGCCGAGAGTTTTACTGTTATATGGTCGACGGCGGCTAGGACCAATGGTGGATTTTCCGCCACCTCAGTCGATGCACAACTGCTCCTTTGCGTTGGACTTTCTCGTTGCGGAGCGGCGGTGGGCATGACAGTCTGCTGCTCAGCTCAGATCTGCTGCCTAATCCGTGCCTCCACCTGGACTAGCTTCTCATCAAATTCTAAGCTCAGTCCGGCTCTAACCTGCTCCCAGATCCTCTTAGTCAGGCGTGCATCTCTTTCTACCTTATTCATGAGGGTCCGCTTCTTATACCACCGGTGTATTATGGGAGTCCATATTTATAGGGGACATTAGAGCCAACAACCCTTGTCCGTCCACGGTATTCGTCAGTGCTCAACGCTTGCGTGAGGATGTCATCCTCGCGTCTATCAGTGCAGGCCTCTTGGGAGGACTGTCTCACGGCAACCAACTCTTTCTACATTACACGTGACATCATATAAATTGAGTGTACGATATGTATAAAGAAACTAAACATATTAAGGTGAGACACTTACAATATTTTCATAAACTTCTTGATCTTTAGGATTTGGCAGAGTGAATGTTCCATCGCTGTTCTTCATGGCCTTACCCTTGCCCAGCTCCTTGCACATGGGTGCGGTAGATCGACAAATGGAGGCGACATGTTCGATGCCTGTGCCGTCTCATCCTCTTTCTGCCATTGCCCTGCTTCCCCGCATATCCTTCGCTACCAAGCTGGTGTAGGTGCACACACCGAGCCTGGAGTGCCCTATAAGCCTTGCTTCTGGCTTAGGATTCGGCAGTTGATTTCTTCACGTAGAACTCCTCCCAGACGGCTGGCGTGATGAAGGGGTAGTTCTCGAATAGCTCCAGGGTGGTGGGCTTGAGGACGTGGTCGGTGACTAGCTTGGACTTAAAGCTCTTCCAAGCATTTCTCATCATTTGGAAAGCCGTCCACTTTGGCCTGTCCTCGTCGGCTGCAGGATATTCGAAGCTCTCCTTGAACTTCAGCCAAGCAGTTTCCTTCCCATGTCTGGCACCTCCTTGATGTGATCATGCAAAATAATGAAGGTCTGCCTCCCTATTATCCCGCAGATCGTCTTGAACTTCATGGGCACATTCGGGGGAGCGGACGACACTCCTAGGAGGTCTATCTCTGTTATGGTGTACCGTTCCTTTGGGATTTTATTAGGGCTCCTAAAGGTCCGTGTCCTTATGGACCCACTAGTTATCGCCGACAATGGTTCGTCGTGCTGAGACATCCTCTAAATGGCCTACAAAATCACAAAATTTCTCAAAATGAGACATCCTTTAAACAATATCATAGTACCTTTCAGATAGCATAATACAAGATTTCATATACCATTCTAATGACCTCTAAGAATATGATTTCAAACGGACCATAAAATAGTTGACCAATATGTAAAATATTTCTCCTGTGCTTGCTCAAAAATACTTCTTCGCTCGCATGCACACCTAACATTTATGAACAGGCAAACAATAATGTACATTCTACACATCCAAATACTCCGTCCATACATGTGCCTAAATTATAGTATAAACAGGAGTATCAATCTAGGCGAACATCAGTAAAATATCAAGATCAATCAAGTAAATGACAATTCAGCGAGGATCTGAAGATATGGACTAACCTGGCGACGGCGCTCGCTGGTGGCGGCAAGGGAGGATGACGGCGCCGAGCTCGGGGACGGCGGACAGCGCTCGGTGGCGGCGAGGGAGGATGACAGCGCGGGGCTCGGGGAAGGCGGGGCTCAGGGGCGGCGAGGGAGGACGATGGCGTCGGGCTCGGGGACGACAGGGCTCGATGGCGGCGAGGGAGGACGATGACACCGAGCTTGGGGATGGCCGGCGATGCTCGGTGACAGCGAGGAAGGACGCGAGGAATAGCGGCGACGGCCTCCGAGCGACGGCGGCGACATTAGGGTTCTGAGTGAGAAATTTTTCGCGATAATGTGTAGATCTGAATCAGCGCGCTCTGTTAAAGGATTTCGAAGCATATCCATGACGGGCTTTAGAACAAGCCCGATTCAGATGAATCATCTCAATCGGACGTAATATAACGCCTGTCGTAGATGAGATCTAGTTCGACGCGCAAAGGCCGATGGAAAAACTCCATCAGTGATGGGTTTTACCTAAAGCCTGTCACTGATGACCTCATCAGTGACGGGCTTAAAGTTTAGGCCCGATCAGATGAGATCATCATATCTATTGGGCTATAATTAAGGATGGGCTTAGAGCTTAAGCCCGATTAGATAACGTCTTCTTTATCGGGCTTGACATCAAGCCCGTCACTATAGAAAATTTTAGAAAATAGTCTTTATGTACTGTGTTACTATGTTTAGTAAATAGTTTTTTTTGTAAATTATTATTTACTATAAATATTTATAGTACTTCTAATTATTTAGACTAAAATATTGCAAAGACTATTAATACTATAAATACTATTTTAGTAAACTTTCCTTGAGCAATGATGGATGTATACTACAAGTATAGAGCTTTCCTACAAAAATAGAGAAGTGTACAGTAAATCGTGAAAAGATATATTGGATGTGCATAATGGGAGAAGAGGCTTCTCCCCTGATCCGTGCCTGCTCGGGAGTCATTGTGCTTGTAGCTCCATGGCCTTCTCACCCTCCAGCTTCTATTTACCTTCTCGCTGCCATCTTTGTCGCTCTTGTGATAGGCGCCTTCTTCCATGTCATCCCAAATGCTCAGGATATCTCCGTCAAAGATGGTGTAAAGCTCATCTGCATTGATAGGTAAAAAACACATAATCTTCTAGAGGTTTCCATCACATACTTGTTTGAGTACATGATGCTCCATTGCTCCTCGGTACAAATACTTGTACTACCTTGCAAAAGCTGCTCTGAACACTAGTACAGAAATGGCGAGTGAAAAAGGGCTCATCCTCTCCCAGCGGGTAATCAAGATTCCATGGACCGCGACTCGCTTGAGTATGGCATTTGCTTCCTACCTTTTGAAGCTTGAGTTTACATTGTAATCATAGACATTGCACCACATCTTTTTGAAGAAGGCGAGACCAAGGTCGGCGAAGAAGGCGTCAGGGCCCCTTCATGGACCAACAACGGGATGTGGTGCGGATGCCTACTAGACGACCAAGGTGACCTACTCCATCTACCGTGACTTGCTCGAGTGTGGCATTTGCTTCCTTTTTTTAAAGCTCGAGTTTACATGGTACTCGTGGACATTGCAACACATCAAATTGAAGAAAGCGTCGGGGCCTCTTCACGGTCCAGCAACTGGATGCGGTGCGGTTGTCAATGAGATGACCAATGTGACCTACTCCATTGACCGCGACTCGCTCGAGTCTGGCATTACCATCGACCAAGGATTACCATGTAAACTCGAGCTTCAATAGGCAGGATGATGGTATAACTGTTAGTTCAAAAGGCAGGAAGATGGTATAACTCGTGATTAATCCTTTGAAGGGTAAACGACGATATGGTTAAACACTGAAAGCTTTCCCCTTTTCTCATCGCTGTCTTGATATTAATATGATGGCTTTATAAATTATTTTCTATTGTGTTTTAGTGAGGAGGAATACAAGGTGACCATAAAGCAAGCCTCCAAAACAGATCTGTACAGCCTTCAGCAATTTTTTTCTGGAAGCCATAGGGAATTGCTGCAGGACACTATTCAAGTTTTTGTCCTCAGATCATGTTTTTTTTGCAATGGAACATATTTCTCCCATGACTGGACTGACTTATGATTATGGTACAAGAGGTGCTCCCCTCAAAGCCAGGGGGCCACCTCTTATACCATAATTATAAGTCAGTTAAGTCATGGGAGAAATATGTTCCATTGCAAAAAACATGATCTGCAAACAAAAACTTGAATAGTGTCTGACGACAACTCCCTCTGCCTTCCATACAAAAACTGCTGAAGGCTGTACAGATTTGTTTTGGAGGCTTGCTTTATGGTCACCTTGTATTCCTTCTCACTAAAAGACCATAGCAAATAATTTATAAATCCATCATATTAATATCAAAACAATGATGAGAAAAGGGGAAGGCTTTAAGTGTTTAATCATACCGTGTGTTACCCCTCAAAGGATTAATTAGCAGTTATACCATCTTCCTTCCTTTTGAATTACCAGTTATACCATCGTCCTGCCTTTTGAAGCTCGAGTTAGCATGGTAATCCTTGGTTGATGGTAATGCCACACTCGAGCGAGTCGTGGTTGATGGAGTAGGTCACATTGGTCGTCTCGTCGGCAACCGCACCGCATCCCGTTGCTGGTCCATGAAGAGGCCCCAACGCCTTCTTCAAAATGATGTGTTGCAATGTCTAGGAGTACCATGTGAACTCGAGCTTCAAAAGACAGGAAGCAAATGCCACACTCGAGCGAGTCGTGGTCGATGGAGTAGGTCACCTTGGTCGTCTCGTCGGCATCCGTATCGCATCCCGTTGCTGGTCCGTGAAGGGGCCCCAACACCTTCTTCGCCTACCTCGGTCTCGCCTTCTTCAAAATGATGCAGTGCAATGTCTAGGATTACCATGTAAACTCCAGATTCAAAAGGCAGGAAGCAAATGCCACACTCGAGCAAGTCGCGGTCGATGGAATCTTGATTACCCGCTGGGAGAGGATGACCCCTTTTTCACTCGCCATTTCTGTACTAGTGTTCAGAGCATATTCTTGTAAGGTAGTACAAGTCTTTGTACCGAGGAGCATTGGAGCATCATGTACTCAAGCAAGTATGCGGTAGAAAGCTCTGAAAGTTTACATATTTTCTACCTGTCAATGCAGACAAGCTTTACACCCTCTTCGACGGAGATATCCTAAGCATTTGGGGTGACATGGAAGAAGGCGCCTATCACAAGAGCGACAAAAGATGGCAGGCGAGAAGGATAAGAAGCTGGAGGGTGAGAAGGCCATGTAGCTACAAGGGCATGGACCTACTATTTTTCAATTTTTTTTGAAAAAAAGAGACAAAAATCTGCCCCCTCCTCCTTCCACCATAACCCTGAATAGTGGGATAACCAATACAATGGGTGATGGGGGTATTTATAGACTACGAAAGTTATATTTGCCGGGCCTAAGTATAAGCCCGTCACCAAAGGCACTAATCGGTGACAGGCCATAATGTCGGGCCTAGTTGTTATCTCAATTGGGCGGTAATTTCGAGCCCATCATCGAAGGTAAAGATCGGTGACGGGCTTCTTTTGGTGCTCGACAAAGATAACCAAAGTTATCTTTGTTGGGCCTTGTCACTAATAGGTATCGTCCGTGACGGGCTAAGGTTTTATGCACATCTAACATGTTTGTGCGAGTATATCTTTGTCAGCCTCTTTTTAGGCCCGTTGGAGATGACTTCGTTGTGACGGCCCGTAAATCTCAGGCATGTGATGGCCCGTCACAGAGAAAAGGATCTGTACTAGTGACTATTACCTCGGGTCACTGACCATCTGGTGTAACAGTTGTCACGCAGACATTCCCTTTCATGCATTAGAATTCATTTGGTCCTTTTGACAGCTTCGAATGCACAAACACATGCATTAGAATTCATTTGGTCCGTTTTGATAGCTTTGAATGCACACATGGGCGGACCTAGAAACACCATCCAGAAAAGGCTAATTAGTAAATGTTTGCTTGGGTTGGCTGCAGGAGGGGCTATGTTGGGCTAAACGTTAGGGATTTCTATGAGCTGCAAAAGACCTGCTTGTAGAAAATTTGGGCTGTGCCCCTGGCTGCAGCCCTCCTAGCCCGGGGCCTGGATCCGCCCCTGAATGCACAAACATTTCCATTCAAAAGCAGTAGCATTGATCACTTCCTCCCTTTCCTTCTCGAACCAACAAGATTGGCTTGAAGCACTCCATGTGTTCAACCGTGATGTGCTCCTCACGGGCACTGCGTTGATGCACCATAAAACCTATGCAGCCTGCGTGCTTCAACACTGGACGTACTGTGCCAAGTCTATGGAGTTTACCACTGCATCGTCTGCTCTCTACAGTGCCAACTTCATGTCACTAGTACAGATCCTCTCCTCTGTGAAAAACCATCACATGACTGAGATTTGCGGGCCGTCATAACTAAGTCATCTCAAACGGGTCTAAAAAGAGGCCGACAAAGATATACTCGCACAGTCGGATGTGCATAAATCTAGAGCCTATCACAGATGATACTTAAAGGTGACGGGCTCAATTAAAGGCCCGACAAAGATAACCAACGCTTTGTCGGGCCCTAATAGAAGCCCATTCGGCCCGATTGAGATAACAATTAGGCCCGTCACCGATGGGTGTACTCGGTGACGGGCTTGTAGTTAGGATTGACAAAGATAACTACAATACCCGTTACAGCTGTGTTAACACCGAAATTTGGTAGTTGAATCCCTAAGTCTTTGTAAAGATGAAACATAATTGGATCGGCTGGTTTGGCGGAGAAACAGAGGCCGCATCGGCCGAGAAGCGATCGGCTGTGAGGCCAATCGACTAAGGTTGGAGCGGACAAGGGCGGCCGATAGCCGATGCTACGATCAGAGAAGATAAAGCCGTTTCTGGTACAACAGTTTGAAGATAAATAGAAGATTCAGTTATTAGATTGCGCGTTAAATGATATTGCCATCTATGGATAGAGTCCTGTAAAAGCAATTGTATCTGTAAATTAGGAGTTTGTTTGAATTGTTCATTGTAATGCGTCGTGGGTCCTTCCCGGGAAAACGTTGCGTTTTAAATAATAGTTTAGATAGAGTCCATGGTTTGTATGGATAATGTATCTTGGGTATAAACAGGACTCGAGACCCCCTGTAAATTATTATTCAACACAACCAATCAAACCTTCGGCGCATCGCCAACCTTTTTCTTCAGACGAGCAATTTGTTTGGCTACGGGCTGCATCGTTTTGATCCCCAAATCCAGGTAAACGCTTGTCATTAGTGGCATGATCTGCTATTTCTAGTGCTTCCATCGTAATGAGACATTAGATTCAGGAGATTGTTATGTGCTATTTATCATATAGCGCATATAAATTAGATCAATGTTTAAATCTATCCTGCCATTGGCTAGTTCTATCAAGAACTTGCAGCCAATAGGGCTAGATCTAAAGGTTGGCTGGTTTATATGCGGTATCCACCATCTCGAGAGATATAAATCGGCTACAACAGATCGGGTTGTTCTTTTTATACTTAATGCTGCATCAAAGTTGAACTATTAAGTCGTTTTTAGAACTTGATTTGTTCGGCTAGATTTATATTGTTTAGAGACAGTGTCGGGGTTTCAGCCAGCCTTATCTGCCCTGATATGTTTCTTTTAATATATTTATTATTAGATTTATATTAGGAGTGCCTCTTATATTAATATCGCATTCTTGTCGGACGTTATCAGCCGAAATCGGCCCACCATCAACAGCCGACGGCCGATTTCCCAGGCTACGCACATTTGGTTCAAGAATGATATCTTCTCATAAGATTTGTCGGAGTACTAGCCGATTCATTGTTAGCTTTTCAATATCGGCTAGGTTATCGATTTATATATTTATTATCCTTTACTGTATTTAGGTTAAACGACTGATGTTGTCTCGGTATAGCCGATCCATTCCAGTCGCTTGGCTTAAATATATTTTATGATAGCATATATATGCTCATGGATTCCCTCAGCTGATCCAGTGGGGATCTAACCTAACACTTAGAAGTATTCGATGGGGCGCTCGGAGTCGCTCACCGTCGGCCGCTCCGTCTCCGTCTCCTGCAAACCAGAGGGCGAATGTTAATCGGCTATATCAGCCGATGATAAGAAGAGGAAAATCGTTTGGAATTTGAAGCTTACCGAAGGGATTTCTTTGGGCAGGAGCAGATCGACGTAATGCGATGACCGCTGGTGAAACATGTGTCGTTTGATTTCGGCCCACCATTGGTCGTAGGATGCGCTTTTCTTGAGCGCCAGGGTCATCACGCCGATGTCGCTGAGGGGAGGACCGGCTATACTCAGCAGCCAATGCATTATCAAGTCTTGGCTCACCACTCCCCTCATTTCAATCTTATCGGCATAATAAAAGCCGATGGGCAGCTGCCCAAGACCGAACTGTCTCATCGTCGACACCGGGTAATAAAACTCGTAGCTCTTGGCCACTGATCGGCCCTGGTGGATTCCGGTCGGCAAGATGCAGAGGGACAGAGTGGCGATGAACAACTCCCTGCACCTTGGGTTGTCGGCCGAGTTGATGTCTTCCCAGTTAAAATCGGCCGGTACCTCAAACAGTCCCCGGTCCCGGTAGAAGTACCAAGCACGGTTCTCGCGAGACAGCCCGTCGTAAAGGGCGATGAACCATTCGGCCAATAGGTCAGCCGATTTCCTTGAGCCCGCATGAGCAGCTGCTACTTCTCCATAGCTCATGCATCTGGTGGTGGTGATCTGGTTACCGTCTTCATCTTCGATCGGCTTTAGCCTTGGGAATACAACTTCTCTCAGAGGGAGCCGACCAGCTATCCTTTGGGTTGCCAGCACCAGCCAGATTTGTAAGAACCACCAGGGGCCGCCGGTGTTGATTGGGGCATTGGCGGCTATCTTCGCGATGGCCTGATGTAGCATCTGATACAAGTAGCCGAGGAGGTACTTCCTAGCGCAAGCTCGCCCCCGTCGGCTAGGATTTTGGCTACGACCTGCCAATTGGCGGTCGGCCCGTAGCTCGATCTACAGAATAAGAATTTTTCAAGCCACATCATCAAAAATGAGGTGTGCTCCCTGTGGTCGACTGGTCCGTCCTTCATGTTCTAGGCAATGAAGCCGATCCACCCGCCGATGGCCTTGGTCTTGAACTGATGTTGCCCCTTTCTGCTCAGGTTGCTGGGGTTAGCTGACACCTGGATGTCCAGCCCAGTCGTCATGTACACGTCGACCAGTGTGACTGTCATCGGCCCTTGCCGAAAGATGAAGGCGTTGAAGCTGTCGTTCCAGAAATATGTCGCAGCCGATAGAAGCGGCTCGTCCTTTTCCATGCTGGCAACGGACAGAGCCAGGCATTGGGCGATTCCAGTTTCCTCCCAATGAGTGTACTTGGCCGACCGCACCCTCTTGTACCATTCGACCCGGGCGGCGTCGGTGGTCGGCCATGATTTGAAGGTCCGTTCCGGTGGGCGAGGATGGCTTGTTGGTATTGAAGGGAATCCTGTTGGTCTTGGCCATGATAACATCGGCTGGATCGGTGTTGCCGATGGGGCCGAGAAAGTACCTCTGTGCTTGGGTCAAATTGGGGATGACCACTTGATGTGGCAGGTGCTACAGAAAGAAAGAAACTCTAATCAGGAATGGCTAAACGCTACAGTTTGAAAGGGGAGAAAACTGCTAGAAGCAGGATGAATGCAACGAGGCCGGAAACATAACTAGAAAGATAAATGAGAAGAAAGGGAGTTCTAGACCAGCGGGTGTACCTCAGAGAACTCGACGATGGCGGCGGCCGGTGCGGCGGCGATGGCCGGCGTGACGGAGGTACTTGACGCGGCGGCGGTGGAGGCCATCGGAGTCGTTGGGGATGAAAATGGGTTCTGGTCAGTGAAGAGCATCGGGATCTGACGAGGGACGCCGGTGAACTGCCGGAGAGGAGAGAGGAGGCGAAAGCTTGTTTACGAAGGATTTTGAGTGCTCTTTGAAGGCGTGGTTGTTTCGGCCGAGGCAAATGGCTATTTAAAGGGCATTTGGGGGGAGCCGAAGCGGTTTAGGTCAAAAAAAGAGTGGGAATTTGAACAGGTTGCAAATCCATAACACTTCGTATCACGGACTTGGGGGGCATGTGTTAACACCGAAATTTGGTAGTTGAATCCCTAAGTCTTTGTAAAGATGAAGCATAATCGGATTGGCTGGTTTGGCGAAAAAACAGAGGCCGTATCGACTGAGAAGCGATTGGCTGTGAGGCCAATCGGCTAAGGTTGGATCGGACAAGGGCGGCCGATAGCCGATTCTACGATCGGAGAAGATAAAGCCGTTTCTGGTATAGCAGTTTGAAGATAAATAGAAGATTCGGTTATTAGATTGCGTGTTAAATGATATTGCCATTTATGGATAGAGTCCTGTAACGGCAATTGTATCTGTAAATTAGGAGTTTGTTTGAATTGTTCATTGTAATGCGGCGTGGGTCCTTCCCGGGATAATGTTGCGTTTTGAATAATAGTTTAGATAGAGTCCAGGGTTTGTACGGATAATGTATCTTGGGTATAAATAGGACCCGAGACCCCTATAAATTATTATTCAACACAACCAATCAAACCTTCGGCGCATCGCCAACCTTTTTCTTCAGACGAGCAATTTGTTTGGCTACGGGCTGCATCGTTTTGATCCCCAAATCCAGGTAAACGCTTGTCATTAGTGGCATGATCTGCTATTTCTAGTGCTTCCATCGTAATGAGACATTAGATTCAGGAGATTGTTATGTGCTATTTATCATATAGCGCATATAAATTAGATCAATGTTTAAATCTATCCTGCCATTGGCTAGTTCTATCAAGAACTTGCAGCCAATAGGGCTAGATCTAAAGGTTGGCTGGTTTATATGCGGTATCCACCATCTCGAGAGATATAAATCGGCTACAACAGATCGGGTTGTTCTTTTTATACTTAATGCTGCATCAAAGTTGAACTATTAAGTCGTTTTTAGAACTTCTGATGATCTGTTCGGCTAGATTTATATTGTTTAGAGATAGTGTCGGGGTTTCAGCCGGCCTTATCTGCCCTGATATGTTTCTTTTAATATATTTATTATTAGATTTATATTAGGACTGCCTCTTATATTAATATCGCATTCTTGTCAGACGTTATCAGCCAAAATCGGCCCGCCACCAACAGCCGACGGCCGATTTCCCAGGCTACGCACATCTGGTTCAAGAATGATATCTTTTCATAAGATTCGTCGGAGTACTAGCCGATTCATTGTTAGCTTTCCAGTATCGGCTAGGTTATCGATTCATATATTTATTATCCTTTACTGTATTTAGGTTAAGCGGTTGATGCTGTCTCAGTATAGCCAATCCATTCCAGTCACTTGGCTTAAATATATTTTAGGATAACATATATATGCTCATGGATTCCCTCAGCCGATCCGGTGGGGATCTAACCTAACACTTAATGCATATTTCCTTGTTTTTCTTGTTGGTTAACATATCAAACCAACTGGCACGCCCTGCACAGCACAGGCAGCCAAGAAGGACCTTCACTGGAGTCAAGCAGATCTCCCAGGCCAGCGCGTGAGAGAAATTTCTCATTAACAAGCTGCTAGTTCGTTTGCTTTTACAGATAGTTATTGCACGCTATAAATACTCTAACCACCTAGTAGAGTGGTTATCCCACTATTCACTGTTTTGGTGGCAAATTTTTGTCTTTTTCCCAGGAAATAAGAAAGTGCAAAAGTAATTGGAACATAGTACTTATTTCTCATAAATATAGTAAATACTTACCTACAAAATGTTTATCTAATATTTTTTCCACTTTTTTGCAGCTCAGCGACGGATCGAAGTTGGATGTATGGGAAAACTGTGTAATGTTATATCGAAGAGTATCGAAATGGCGTGTTAAATTTTATAAATGCCGCGGAGGAGGATAGAGAAAGAAGAAAGAGCGATTACATGTATTGTCCATGTGTAGATTGCAAAAAGAGAATATGTTTGGTAGCAGAGTGGACGTACACACTCATCTGATACAACGAGCATTTGTGGAGGGCTACACATGTTGGGTAAAACATGGAGAGCAAAAATCATGCAGTGGTGCAGCTACAGACAGAAGTGATGCACAAAATCAAGAAGATGAAGATGAACATGACATGTTTGTACCTTTTCCATTGAGCGGTGAAATGGTTGATGTGGATCATGATCTGCTGCAAGACATGTTATGTGACGTTGAGGACCTAGCCTACAACGAGAGAGATTCCATGAAGTTCAGTAGGTTGGTTAGTGACTCGGAGAAGCCTATATACGCCAGATGCAAGGCAAAACACACCAAATTATCAACTACCTTGGAGCTAATGAAGATGAAGGCATGTAGTGGATGGACAGACAAGAGTTTCACATAGCTTTTGAGAATTTTGAAGACCATGCTTCCTTACGAGAACACATTGCCCGAGACGACATATGAAGCAAAACAGGTTTTGTGTCCCCTAGAGTTAGAGGTCCGTAGAATTCACGCTTGTCGAAACGATTGCATACTGTACCACAAGCAATATGTGGACTTAGATGCTTGTCCTGTCTGCAAGGCTTCTCGATACAAGAGAACGAAAAGTGCTGACGAAGGAAAGAAGTTAAAACGGGGTGGTCCAGTGATGGTTATGTGGTACCTACCTATAATTGATCATTTCGAGAAAATCTTTGCCAACCCCAAGGAAGCAGAGTTAGTACGCTGGCATGCCACAGAGAGAAGGAACGATGGTATGCTAAGACACCCCGCAGATTCGATTCAATGGAGGAATATCAACCGAAGATACCCAGAATTTACAGCCAACCCTAGAAACATGAGAGTATGTTTGTGTACAGATGGCATGAATCCTTTTGGAGACATGAGCAGTTCTCATAGCGCTTCGCCAGTTTTGATTGCAAACTATAACCTACCACCAAGAGAACTTCAACCTACGTGTTCTATTGTTCTGCACCATTAATGACTATCTCGCACTTGGCAATCTTTCTGGACAAACCATGAAAGGAAAGAAAGCATGCTCCGACTGTATGGAACATACACGCAGTAGGTGGCTGAAGAAATCAAGAAAGATGGTTTACATGGGTCATAGGAGATGGCTCCCTCTCCAACACGCATTTAGAAGAAAAAAGAAACTTTTCAACGGTAAGAGAAAACTTTAGACTGCACCCAAGGATCTGTCCAAAGATGAGGTCCACAAAATGGGAGAGGACCTAACTACTTAGTTTGGGAAGAAAAGAAAAATGAAGTAAGGCAATAGACATGGGTATGTGGAAGAAAAATTCATATTTTGGCGACTTCCTCTTTGGAAAGATATCGAGGTCTGTCATTGCATTGATCTAATACACGTAGAAAAGAATGTGTGTGAAAGTTTGGCAGGGGTACTGCTAAATATTCCGGGAAGACAAAGGATAGGTTGAACACGCGCCTTGATCTACAGGAGATGAATATTCGTAGTGAACTCCTACCTGTAATAGATGCAGAGACAGGCAGAGTGTACCTCCCTCCAGCTTGCCACACGTTGTCGAAGGATGAGAAGATCGCAATGTTATCATGCCTCAGAGATATCAAAGTTCCATCAGGCTATTCAGCAAGGATAACTAAGTATGTCATATTGGACGACCTAAAACTGGTTGGAATGAAGTCTCATGATTGTCACGTGCTGATCACACAGATCTTGCCAATTGCTATCAGTTGCATTCTACCACCCAAAGTCTGCCACATGATCCAATGTCTGTGTGCCTTCTTCAATGCAATCGGTCAGAAGGTTATAGATCCCGAAGACCTAGATGGATGGCAGACCAATATTGTCAATACCCTTTGTCACATGTAGATGTTTCTTCCTCTGTCTTTTTTTGATATCATGACTCATCTCCCTGTTCATCTCGTGAAGCAAACAAAACTATGTGGCCCAGCATTTCTAAGAGAAATGTATCCGATCGAGAGGTACATGGGAGTTTAAAGTCTTATGTGAGAAACAGAGCAAAACCAGAGGGGAGCATTGTGGACCCCCGTTTTTGGAACGGGAATCTTTCGTGCTTTTAGTACCATTTCCCAGGATCGAGTAGTTGGTACCCACGAAATACAGTACTGAATAACCAGGTGCACATGCACGAATAGTCTTACAACGAAATTATTACAATGACAGGCCCGAAGGCAATGTTCACCACATAGGACCTCATGGTCCGGATACAACACAAAAGCAGAAATTAGATACGGCAACGGAATAAAGGCAGCGGCATGTTGGTTGCCACAGGCAATGACCGGGGACTAAGACCTAGTAAGCGCCTCCAGCTTCTTCGCCTTCCTGGTAGTAGGCGTAAGGATCCTCTGTTTCTTCATTCCCAACATCTGAAGGTTTGTGAGTATAGCAAGGGTGAGTACCAACCGTACTCAGCAAACCAACACGGAAGTGATGCATATGATAGGGTTATTCAAGGAATGGCTGAAGCTCTTTTGCGTAAAGCCAATTTTCACAAATCTTTTCACAAGCCTAACAACTAGCCAAGTCAAGTTTTAGTTCCATAGTTCATTAATTCGGCGACGGTTCTGTCTACCATCCATCGTGATTCCAAGGATGGCTTCCCGCCTCCGATTCGTCATGGTTTTCTGGGGAGTCCACCCCTTCTCGCATCACGAGAAGTTGATCCACCAGCGAATAAAATCATCATGCAAACCCATCCCAACATTTTTAAGTTTAAAGTCTAGCCAAGCGAAAGTCTTGTCACGATGCTCAATATCCGCGAGCACGGCTATTCAAATAGATTGATTCATTCACACTGCAGTGGATGTACACTTTACCCGTACTCCGTGACAACCCAACAAATGAGCCTACGTCCCAACACATGAGACGGTCACGGCAAAGCCTTTCGATAACCTCACTTTGGCAGTACCCGCTCCATGAACTTAAGCCCTCATGCACTCTAGCCGTCATTTTCTAGCAGTGAGAGGAGTTCTGGTGCACCCGGGGTAAGGGAAAACTTCCTCAATCTTTAAGTTCAATTAATATCGATTTAATTTCACCATCCACAACATAGGCCGCAGCCTCATCTTCATCACACAAACCACATCATAAAGAACCATCTATGCAAGGATACTGCCTCCGCTCGGCTATCTAATCAGCTAGGTCTATACCCATTCAAGGAGTACGGTTGTACTGGCTCGTTTCCCGGCTATCTCATGGCTCGGTCCTTAATTGACCAGGGTCGGCACTTGCCTTTTCCGGAATCCACCCAAATCATCCGGCCGCCCCAGTCTAAAACATTTGTGTAGTACTTTCAATGTTTATCAAACTTAGTTCATCATTCTCATGGCCATGTGGCGCTCATGTCTCCTCAGGCCGCATCTCTACTACCTTCCCTAAGGTAGTTGTCCAAAGTTTTTCATAAAGTCATGAGTGTGCATGAATCTAAGTTTAGCAGGGCTAAGCAGTTTACCGAAGTTATTCTCCGGTTGTTTGTATCACTTCGAGAGTTACAAGGAATAATTCTAAAGGTAATCAACAGCAAGGTATGGCAATACAAGTATAGGTAACTCTGTATAGCATGCATGTTTAAAGTTTAAAATAACATCATTTCACAAGTGGGATCAATATGTTCAAAGAGTGTGATGACTTGCCTTGCTCGCACGCTTGTGGAGTGGTGTCTTCAATGGGGTCGATGTCGGCCTCTTCAGGTGCTACCCGTATGTGCGAAAGATCAATCGAATCCGATTAGAATCCAATATAACACCAAAAGGTTGAAAAGATCCGTAAAAGCCACAAAAACGATTCCAAGCGCTTAGCCTAAATTCCTACTTGAGTTTGTACTAGGATCGCCCGGGAAAACTCCAAGTTTTGACATCGGGTCGATGACTTAGGGTTTTCGCAAAGCGACGATCGCGATTTGTTCGAGAAAATAGATTTGAAAATATCCGCGGAGGGATTGGTGCTCGAGGTTTTGAAGATTTGAGTACAAAAGAACAGCACATTTAAATGGCGAGAACGCATTAAACGAAACCCGGAGTTGTAAACGGCGCGAAACGGTATTTCGGAAAAGTTGCGTTTTAATTTTCAAATTTTTCACCGAGAAATCATGCAAGAAAATAATTTATTTTTGCTCAAAATTTTACTCAAGCCTTCCCAAAATATTTTCCAAATTTTCTAAAATTTTTCCAAATTTTTCCCTATTTTTTTCTTTTTTTCTTTTTCTCTTTTTCTTTTTCTTTTTCTTTTCTTTATTTTCTCTGCGCCACTGTTCATTGCCCGCAACGTGTTCGACCGAGGCTCGGGCAAAACAGAGGCTATGGCCGGCGCGAGCGCATGGGGGAAAAAGGGGCGGCGGCGGGCTTACCGGCGACGGCGGCTCACGGCGGCTAGGGCGGCGGAAGCTCGGGCGGCGGCTCGCGTTCTTCGCGGCGACGGCGGCGCTCGGTGGTTAGGCGGCGGGAGCGCTCGGGAAAAGAGAAGAGAGGCGGCGGCGGTGCGGGAGAGGTCGGGAGTTCGGCCTTTTATAGGCGCGGCCGGGGAGGAGGGAACGGGAGGGAAGGGGGGCGGCGGGCGGCTGCCACGCGCGGCGCAAGAGGCCGGGCCGGGTGCGGGTTGGCGACGCGCGGCGAGCGCGGGCGGGGTCCGACACGCGCGGCGATGGATGGCGACGATGGCGCACGGCACGGGCAGGGCCGGTACGATGGCGAGGCGCGTGGCGGCGAGGGCACGGGGTACGGGCGGGGCCGTGCGGCGAACGCGGGCGCTCGCGGCAGCGCGAGGCGGCGCGGCGCGCGTGGCGCGACGAGCGAGCGCGGGTACGGCGCGCGCGCGGCGGGCGCGGGCGCGGTGGGGTCGCGCGCGGGCGCGCGTGCGCGCGGCGCGTGGCGCGCGCGGCACGGCGCGTACGGCCGTACGGCGTCGAGCACTGCGCGGTGTGAACAGTGCAATTTCATATTTTCCCGATTTTGAATTTCTAATTTCTTATTTCTATTTTCCTCCCTTCAAAAATTCAAAATATATTCCAATATTCCAAAAATAATTTTTAATACTATATTTTCAACTTTTTCTCCACTTTTATTTTTCCACAATATTTTTCATATTTATTTATTTAAATTCCTTTTTCCTAATTTCATAATTCACCATTTTTAAATTCCAAAAATTCCCTAGATTTCGAGTAAGCCCCCCAAATATTTTATTGTCTATTTTATATCTTAATTTATCTTCCACCATCCACAATTAATATTCTTTTTCTCCAAATCCGTATTTTCATAAACCCACATTTCATCTCCGATTTCCTTTTAAAATTCCTAATTCTGAATTTTGAATTTTTCTCTCCGACAAACTCCAAATCATCCACAAACACCAAAAGGGAATTGATCACAACTAAATTTATGCAACTGAGCTGGCAAATAAGAAGCAACAAACCCGAGGAAAAAGCAACAAGGGAAGGTTTTTGAAAGTTTCGATTTTTACGTTCCAATTTCAGTTTCTTCGATTTTCAGGATGTTACAAACCTACCCCCTAACAATAAATCTCGTCCCCGAGATTTCTTACCGGTTGTTGAGTAGGTGTGGGTATTCAGTCTTCAGGAAATCCTCGCTTTCCCAGGTGGCCTCCTCTTCAGTGTGGTTGCTCCATTGTACTTTGTACATGCGCCATGACTTGGTCCGTGTCTTCTTTTCTGCCTCGTCTAGTATCTTTATTGGATGTTCCGGGTAGGTGAGATCACTGTTGATATGGATGGTTTCCAAAGGAGCTTGCTCATCTGGCACCCGTAGGCATTTCTTCAACTGCGACACATGGAACACTGGGTGAACATCGGAGATGTTCTCGGGCAACTCCAGCTGGTAGGCCACTTCACCTCTTCTAGCGTTTATCAAGAATGGGCCCACATATCTCGGCGCAAGTTTCCCTTTGACCTTAAACCTCTGAGTTCCTCGTAGTGGTGAGACCTTTAGATACACATAGTCGCCTTCATTGAATTCTAATTCCCTTCGACGGGTATCCGCGTAGCTCTTTTGTCGAGATTGGGCAGCTTGTAATCGGTCCCGGATCAGACGAACCTTTTCCTCGGCCTCTTTGATTATGTCAGGCCCGAATACGGCTCGTTCACCGGTTTCTGACCACATCAATGGGGTTCGACATCGGCGACCAAATAGGGCTTCGTTTGGTGACATCTTCAGACTGGCTTGGTAGTTGTTGTTGTAGGAGAACTCGGTGTACGATAAACATTTCTCCCAATCCTTGGTGAAATCCAACGCACAGGCTCTCAACATGTCCTCTAGCACTTGATTTGTCCTTTCGGTCTGCCCGTCGGTCTGTGGGTGGTAAGCGGTACTGAAGGCAAGGTGACTTCCGAGTGCCTCGTGAACTTTGCTCCAGAAATGAGACGTGAATTGGGTACCGCGATCCCATATAATTCTTTTTGGTACACCATGAAGACACACAATCCTACTCATGTATAGCTCTGCTAGCTTGGCGCTATTGTAGTTGGTCTTTACGGGAATAAATCTGGCGGTCTTGGTGAGCCGATCTACTATTACCCAAATGGAATCATAACCAGTTGCAGTTTTGGGTAGTCCAACGATGAAATCCATGCCTATCTCGTCCCATTTCCATTCGGGAATCTTGAGCGGCTGCAGTAAGCCTGCCAGTCGTTGATGCTCAGCTTTCACCCTTTGGCATACATCGCATACGGCTACGTATTTGGCTACATCTCTCTTCATATTGGGCCACCAGTACTCTTCCTTCAAATCTTGGTACATTTTCGTGCTTCCTAGATGTAACGAATATGCCAATTCGTGTGCTTCTTTTAAGATCAACCCCCTCAAACCACCTTGTTCAGGCACGTAGATTCTTTTCTTGTACCACAAGGTTCCCTTGTCGTCTACCGAAAATTCCTTAGCGCGTCCAGCGGCCATGCGCTCTTTGATTTCCTGCGTTTCCTCATTTCCCTTTTGAGCTTCTTCTATCTGAGTCCTCAGAAGGGGTTGGATTTCCAGTGAGTTTACTCCTCCGTGAGGAATCAGGTGCAGATTAAGCCGAGCCATTTCTTCTTGGAGCTCGCTGGCCATACCTTCCAATCCCATATGGTTGCATTGGGCTTTGCGGCTTAGCGCATCGGCCACTACATTTGCCTTGCCGGGATGGTAATGGATTCCTAGATCGTAATCCTTGATAAATTCCAACCACCGTCTCTGTCGTAGGTTAAGATCGGACTAAGTAAAGAAGTATTTCAGGCTTTTGTGATAAGTATATACATCACGGTGGTTCCCGATCGATAGTGCCTCCGGATCTTCAATGCATGAACAACCGCCGCTAATTCCAAGTCGTGTGTGGGATAGTTATCCTCGTGGGGTCGTAACTGTCGCGAGGCATATGCTACGACCTTTCCATCCTGCATTAATACGCCTCCCAGTCCTTGCTGAGACGCATCACAGTACATCACGAAATCCTTCCGGTTGTCAGGTAGGGTTAAGATTGAGGCGGTGGTTAACTTTTCTTTTAGTTGGTCAAAGGCTTCTTGACACTTCTCGTTCCATACAAATTTCTTTTCCTTCTTCAGAAGTTGAGTCATGGGTCGTGCTATTGTGGAAAACCCTTCGATGAACCTTCGGTAATATCCGTCCAATCCCAAGAAACTCCGAACTTCTGTTACTGACTTGGGTGCCTTCCATTCCGTGACAGCTTCGACCTTGGCAGGGTCTACCGCTATCCTCCGGCTGAGACTACATGGCCAAGAAAAGCGACTTCCTTGAGCCAGAACTCGCACTTGCTAAATTTTGCATACAGCTGGTGCTCTCACAGCTTTTCCAGTACCAGTCGTAGATGCTCCGCATGCTCCTCATCGTCCTTGGAGTAGATAAGTATATCGTCAATAAATACCACTACAAATTTATCCAGATATTCCATGAATACCTTGCTCATCAGATTCATGAAATATGCCGGGGCATTGGTCAATCCAAAGGACATTACTGTGAACTCATATAAGCCATAACGTGTAGAGAATGCCGTTTTGGGAATATCTCCGCTCTAATATTCAACGATGATATCCCGACCGAAGATCAATCTTTGAGAACACTTTCGCACCCTTAAGTTGATCGAATAGGTCATCGATTCGAGGTAGTGGGTACTTGTTTTTGATAGTCACTTCATTCAACGATCGGTAGTCCACACACATCCTCATACTCCCATCCTTCTTTTTGACGAAGAGTACTGGGGCTCCCCAGGGAGAAGAACTGGGGCGTACAAATCCTTTCTCTTGTAGTTCTCTGATTTGCTTCTTGAGTTCTTCTAGTTCGTTAGCCGGCATTCGGTAAGGTCTCTTGGATATGGGGGCAGTACCAGGCATTAGGTCGATGATGAATTCTATGTCGCGATCAGGGGGCATTCCGGGCAATTCCTCGGGGAATACGTCCGGGTATTCTTGCACTACTGGCATCCCGCTTAGAGGTAGCATGGTGAATACTCCCGCAGCTTGCTCGTATAGCATCGGGTTTTGGTCCATAGTTATGTTCATTGGTGATCCCCATGGGGTGGATACCGTGACTTCCCTTCGACTGCAGTCTATGACTCCATTGTTCTTGGTCAACCAATCCATCCCGAGTATGATATCAATGGTTTGGGAGGATAGTACCATAAGGTTTGAAAGGAAAACCACGTCTCTAATCTGTATGGGCACATTGATGCAAGCATGGGGCACGGTTATGTTTCCCCCAGGCGAGTGTACCAACATAGGTCTCTTAAGTTCTACCTGGTGTAGGTGGTGTTGTTTGCTTACTTGTGAAGATATGAATGAATGCGATGCTCCAGAATCAAATAAGACTTTAACTGGGGTAGAGTTGATAGAGAACATACCCATCAGCACGTTCTGATACTCCTGCGCTTCTTCAAGCACGCACATGATTCACCGGCCACGTCGAAATCCGGTGGCGTCTCATTGGGTTGCGGGGTCCTAAAAGACCACGTCCCGCAGCAGAGTGGGGGTTCCTCGGACGGCCGTTGCATTGGCGCCGACGCACGGGAGTGTTGCGTGGTTTGGGGCAGCTGTTGGAGTAGTGCCCGAATTCTCCACAGTTGAAGCAGTTCACATTCCTTCTTCCTGGAGCGACTAGGGTTGGTGTCGGTGTATGGAACTGGGGTGCAGCTGGCCTGTTGACATGGTCGGGTGCGGGGGAACGACCGGTTGCCGGAACCTTTGGCTTCCATCCAGACGGGGTGGCTCCCTTGGGACGCTGAGGCGCTCCCTGAAAGGGCGGGCCATAGCAAGCCTCCTCTTGCGGTTATTTTCTACCATCTTTTGGTCATGTTAGAGCCTTACGACCTTGTTGATGAGGCTTTGGAAGCTGGTGTGGTCTTGTCCGATCATTGGTCCTCTCAGCTCGTCGTTTACCCCTTCGATAAATTTATCCATCTTTTCTTCTTCGTCCGCCAGGTCACTTGTGGCGTAATGGGCAAGCTTTGTTCAGGTACTCTTGTACCGAGGTGTTTCCTTGGCGCAGCCTGCGGAACTCATTTTTCTTCATCCTCATAACCGCGGCTGGTACGAAATTTTCACGGAAAGCAGCCGTGAATTCTTCCCATGTCAGTTCTCCGGCATCTTCAGCCCGAGTCTCCTTGTAGGTGTCCCACCAGTCACTTGCGGGACCTTCCAGCTGGCTAGTGGCGAAGATGACTCTATCTGCTTCTCGAACTCGGACGAGGGTTAGCTTTTTCTCTATCACTCTCAACCAATCTTCAGCATCCATGGGTTCTTCGGCCGCAGAGAAGGTAGGTGGCTTAGCTCGCATAAACTCTCCTAAGCTTGATCCTCCTCGACTTCCCTGGTTGTTGGCGATTGCTTGAAGCAGCTGGGTTTGTAAAGCCATAACTTCCGCCAGAGTGGAGGGGTTAGGCTCCGGTGGGTTCTCGTTGGTTGCTGCAGCTCGCGACGATGCGCCATCCGAAGGAGATAGATGAATTAAGAGATTGGACCCATTAAGGTCATGGTTCCTAGGTGATTTCTCTTCAAGTTGTTTTTAAATGATCTTCAACCAAACAAGCATGGTAGAATAAGCTCATTAATAGCATGCCATAAAACGATACATAGGTCCATAATATTACATCAAAGGGGTACAATGGACTGTACATGCACAGTCCCACATGCGTGATACGAAAGCTACATCGTACTACTGCCTTTAGCTATTAGGGGGGAAAGGGTGTGATCCTTGCTGTCAACCGTCCAAAGCGAGATCAAGTTGAGGCGGTCCTCTCGCCTAATCATCCAACCATCCGCAGGAGCCAGGTGCAGGAAGGGGGTGATCCTCTGCTGAAGCAAATCGGAGTCCCCATGGCTCGAGGTGGTGGCCTCGGAGTCATGCTTGGATCTTCCCGCTCGGTGGACGGGTACTCTTCCGAGCGGTCTTGCGGGTGAGGGACCTTCGGTGTGAGTTAGGCGACGAGTGAGAGCTTCCTCCTCCATTGGATCAGTGTTGCTGGAGTCCCACTTGATCTCCATAGGCTCCGTCTCAGACTCGGAGTCGGTGTGGATCTGGATGGGGTTCTCCTCTCCTGATCCAGGCTCGGATGACACTGCTATGGAGTTCGAGGTGGGTCCCATGGAGGTGGCAGCAGTGGGGTCTATCGTGCAGTCAGCGCGCTCGTGCTCAACATAAAGCTTTCTCCATCATGGCTTGAAAAGTGTCCAAGCATGCTGGAGTCATGAGGTAGTAGTGGTCGGGCACAGGGGCAGGAGGTGTCGGTGCAACTCCGGTGGATGTACCTGCAGTAGGGACAGGGCGGGAGCGCAACTGTTCCTCCAGCTGGTTGACTTGTTGCTTGCTCTTCCTGAGCTGCTCCTCCAGCTCCACCTGGCTCCCCACGGGCCATGTAACGATCCGAGAGCTGCTCATACTGGGCACCGTTGGCCTGTAGCTGTGTCTGCAGCACGTTGATCTGATCCCCGCAGCTCTGGTGGCTCTCGACCAGATCATTGAGGCGTTGCTACTGGTCGTTGATCTCGAGCAAACCTTCTTCGTAGCAGTCATCTGTCGTCTCTGCCCAGCGGGATAGACGAGTGACCATAGGGTTGTAGCAGCAGGGGGTGGCTTCCACGGTGCAGACTGGGTTGCCTTCCTCGCGATAGGGGTGGTGCACAAACTCAGTCACTGTGAGTTCAGCACGGTGTATAGCATTGAGGCGAAGGAATGCTTCTCGGGCCGCGTCTTGAATGGCTGCTTCCACTAAATCTCGGTGGTAGCGGGTGTGGAAGCAAGAAGGTGTCTCACTCCCCATGCGGGCCTCCACGGAAACTGCTGCTTCCCATACCGGATATCCCTCGGAGCCATGCCTCCTGATCTGGTAAGTGGGTGGCTCTGGGTATCTTAGACACCACAGTAATGACTGAAGTTGTGCCACGAATCCCTCATCTCGTGGGATGGTGATTTCCCAGACTCCGACATGGTCCGACATCTGCTTTTGAAAGCAACTTAGGGTTAGAGGGAGAGAGATAACATCAAAACCATTTGGTAAAGAGAGGGAAATAAAGGTATAGGAAAAAGTATATTTGTATTTTCAGAAATAATAGTTTGCGAAATGGTCCTTCGTAGGGATACTTCCCTTTAGCCAACTAGTCAGGGGTAGGGCGCCAATTGGTCTTATCCTACGGTCGCATGGCTCTGATACCAGCTCTGTGGACCCTCGTTTTTGGAACGGGAATCTTTCGTGTTCTTAGTACCATTTCCCTGGATCGAGTAGTTGGTACCCACGAAATACAGTACTGAATAACCAGGTGCACATGCACGAATAGTCTTACAACGAAATTATTACAATGACAGGCCCGAAGGCAATGTTCACCACATAGGACCTCATGGCCCGGATACAACACAAAAGCAGAAATTAGATACGACAGCGGAATAATGGCAGAGGCATGTTGGTTGCCACAGGCAACGACCAGGGACTAAGACCTAGTAAGCGCCTCCAGCTTCTTCGCCTTCCTGGTAGTAGGCGTAAGGATCCTCTGTTTCTTCATTCCCAACATCTGAAGGTTTGTGCGTATAGCAAGGGTGAGTACCAACCGTACTCAACAAGTGAACACGGAAGTGATGCATATGATAGGGTTATTCAAGGAATGGCTAAAGCTCTTTTGCGTAAAGCCAATTTTCACAAATCTTTTCACAAGCCTAACAACTTGCCAAGTCAAGTTTTAGTTCCATAGTTCATTAATTCGGCGACGGTTCTATCTACCATCCATCGTGATTCCAAGGATGGCTTCCCGCCTCCGACTCGTCATGGTTTTCTGGGGAGTCCACCCCTTCTCGCATCACGAGAAGTTGATCCATCAGCGAATAAAATCATCATGCAAACCCATCCCAGCATTTTTAAGTTTAAAGTCTAGCCAAGCAAAAGCCTTGTCACGATGCTCAATATCCGTGAGCATGGCTATTCGAATAGATTGATTCATTCACACTGCAGTGGATGTACACTTTACCCGTACTCCGTGACAACCCAACAAATTAGCCTACGTCCCAACACATGAGACGGTCACGGCAAAGCCTTTCGATAACCTCACTTTGGCAGTACCCGCTCCATGAACTTAAGCCCTCATGCACTCTAGCCGTCATTTTCTAGCAGTGAGAGGAGTTCTGGTGCACCCGGGGTAAGGGAAAACTTTCTCAATCTTTAAGTTCAATTAATATCGATTTAATTTCACCATCCACAACATAGGCCGCAGCCTCATCTTCATCACACAAACCACATCATAAAGAACCATCTATGCAAGGATACTGCCTCCGCTCGGCTATCTAATCACCTAGGTCTATACCCATTCAAGAAGTACGGTTGTATTGGCTCGTTTCCCGGCTATCTCATGGCTCGGTCCTTAATTGACCAGGGTCGGCACTTGCCTTTTCCGGAATCCACCCAAATCATCCGGCCGCCCCAGTCTAAAACATTTGTGTAGTACTTTCAATGTTCATCAAACTTAGTTCATCATTCTCATGGCCATGTGGCGCTCATGTCTCCTCAGGCCGCATCTCTACTACCTTCCCTAAGGTAGTTGTCCAAAGTTTTTCATAAAGTCATGAGTGTGCATGAATCTAAGTTTAGCAGGGCTAAGCAGTTTACCAAAGTTATTCTCCGGTTGTTTGTATCACTTCGAGAGTTACAAGGAATAATTCTAAAGGTAATCAACAGCAAGGTATGGCAATACAAGTATAGGTAACTCTGTATAGCATGCATGTTTAAAGTTTAAAATAACATCATTTTACAAGTGGGATCAATATGTTCAAAGAGTGTGATGACTTGCCTTGCTCGCACGCTTGTGGAGTGGTGTCTTCAATGGGGTCGATGCCGACCTCTTCAGGTGCTACCCGTACGTGCGAAAGATCAATCGAATCCGATTAGAATCCAATATAACACCAAAAGGTCGAAAAGATTCGTAAAAGCCACAAAAACGATTCCAAGCGCTTAGCCTAAATTCCTACTTGAGTTTGTACTAGGATCGCCCGGAAAAACTCCATGTTTTGACATCGGGTCGATGACTTAGGGTTTTCGCAAAGCGACGATCGCGATTTGTTCGAGAAAATAGATTTGAAAATATCCGCGGAGGGATTGGTGCTCGAGGTTTTGAAGATTTGAGTACAAAAGAACAGCACATTTAAATGGCGAGAACACATTAAACGAAACCCGGAGTTGTAAACGCGCAAAACAAGATTTCGGAAAAGTTGCGTTTTAATTTTCGAATTTTTCACCGAGAAATCATGCAAGAAAATAATTTATTTTTGCTCAAATTTTACTCAAGCCTTCCCAAAATATTTTTCCAAATTTTCTAAAATTTTTCCAAATTTTTCCAAATTTTCCCCTATTTTTCCTTTTTTCTTTTTCTCTTTTTCTTTTTCTTTTCTTTTCTTTATTTTCTCGCGCCACTGTTCATTGCCCGCAACGTGTTCGACCGAGGCTCAGGCAAAACAGAGGCTATGGCCGGCGCGAGCGCATGGGGAAAAGGGGCGGCGGCGGGCTTACCGACGACGGCGGCGCTCGGTGGTTAGGGCGGCGGGAGCGCTCGGGAAAGAGAAGAGAGAGGCGGCGGCGGTGCGGAAGAGGGCGGGGAGTTCGCCTTTTTATACGCGCGGCCGGGGAGGGAACGGGAGGGAGGGGGCCGGCGGGGCGGCCGCCACGCGGCGGCGCAAGAGGCCGGGCGGGTGCGGGTTGGCGACGAGCGGCACGAGCGCGGGCGGGGTCCGACACGCGCGGCGACGGATGGCGACGATGGCGCACGGCACGGGCAGGGCCGGTACGATGGCGAGGCGCGTGGCGGCGAGGGCGCGGGGCACGGGCGGGGCCGTGCGGCGAAGCGCGGCGTCGCGCGGGCGCGGCGACGCGAGAGCGGGCGCGCGGCGCGTGGCGCGACGAGGCGGGGCGGGGTATGGGCGCGTGGCTGTGGGGCGTGGGGCGCGGCGGGTCCGGCGCGGGCGCGTACGGCCGTACGACGTCGAGCACCTAGCGCAGTGTGAACAGTGCAATTTCATATTTTTCCCGATTTTCAATTTATAATTTCTTATTTCTATTTTGCTCCCTTCAAAAATTCAAAATAAATTCCAATATTCCAAAAATAATTTTTAATACTATATTTTCAACTTTTTCTCCACTTTTATTTTTCCACAATATTTTTCATATTTGTTTATTTAAATTCCTTTTTCCTAATTTCATAATTCACCATTTTTAAATTCGAAAATTCCCTAGATTTCGAGTAAGCCCCCAAATATTTTATTGTCTATTTTATATCTTAATTTATCTTCCACCATCCACAATTAATATTCTATTTCTTTAAATCCGTATTTTCATAAACCCGCATTTCATCTCCGATTTCCTTTTAAAATTCCTAATTCTGAATTTTGAATTTTTCTCTCCGACAAACTCCAAATCATCCACAAACACCAAAAGGGAATTGATCACAACTAAATTTATGCAACTGAGCTGGCAAATAAGAAGCAACAAACCCGAGGAAAAAGCAACAAGCGAAGGTTTTTGAAAGTTCCGATTTTTACGTTCCGATTTCAGTTTCTTCGATCTTCAGGATGTTACAAGCATCATTGAAGGTTACACGACCGAGGAGGTTATTGAGTTTTGCGTTGATTATATGGCCGAGGCCGATCCTATCGGAGTACCAGCGTCTCATCGTGAAGGAAGGTTGTCAGGCGCTGGCACAATAGGTAGGAAAAGAGTTGTGCCTAATCGAACCTCCTATTCGCAGGCTCATTTCGTTGTGCTCCAACATATGACAAAAGTTGCCCCATACTTTGAGGAGCATTTAGCAAAAATCTGACAAGAGAACTTGGGGCGATCGGACATGTGGATTAACAGATAACATAAGTCTCGGTTCAACGAATGGTTCAAGAAGCATATTACAATGTCACCGGATGATTCAAATGAGACAGTACGGTTGTTGGCGATGGGACCGTGTTGGGAGATATACACTTGGTAAGGATACGATATTAATGATTACATGTTTTACACCGTGCAACAAGATGACAAAAGCACAGTGCAAAACAGCGGATTCTGTACAGATGCATTATAGGATCAACTTGGGTCCAACACATACTACGGCCGCATTGAACAAATCTAGGAGCTGAACTAAGTGAGATTCAAAGTCCCTTTGTTTCGATGCCGTTGGGTGAATATACACACTGGTGTCAAAGTCGACAAGGAAGGTTTCACTTTAATAGATCTATCCAAGGTTGGATACGCCGATGAACCATTCTTGTTTGCGAAATAGGTCGAGCAGATATTCTACATAAAAGACCCTAAGAAGATGCATATCGTCAGGGATGGCAAGCGCTGAATTGTTGGGGTTGACAACGTCGTCGAGGAAGAAGAATACAATCAGAATCTTCATGTAAGACCTCACATCGACCTTGACGATGATCCCCAAGAGGTTGTGGCATATGCTCGTTCAGATCATACGGAAGGCATAACCTTGTGACTGATACCTTAGTGCTTATTTGTTTTGCTATTTCTTCTAATGAATGAACTATTTTGTATTCGGAACTCTTTTGTGTAAATTTGGTTAATAGTAGTTCATATATTGAATATAGTTAATTTGGATAATTATTTAGTGAATTAAATAAATTATTGAACTTTGTTGAATTATTTAGTGAAATAAATAAGTTTAGTGAATTATTGAAATTTACTTAATTATTTACACTACAGCTCAACAATGCTAAAATAAGAAAGAGCATACACATATAAAAATTAATTTATAAAAATTAAATGGAAAAATTATAACGGTGACAGGCTTTAAGTCAAGCCCATAACGAATGGTCAGTACCAATCGGGCTTGATCTTTAAGACCGTCACGGATGACCTCATCGGTGACGGGCCTTAATTACATCTCGATAGAGATGATGTCAAAACTAATTGGGCTTGATCTTTAAGCCCGTCACGGATGACCTCACCAGTGACGGGCCTTAATTACATCTCGATAGAGATGATGTCAATACTAATCAGGCTTGATCTTTAAGCCTGTCACGGATGACGTCATTGGTGACGGGCCTTAATTATGCCAGTCACAGATAGAGTTTTTCCTATGGCACTGATTCAGCCATCATCTATGACAGGCGTTAGTTTAAGCCCAAGTGAGATGATTGCGTCTGTATCAGGCTTAAACTTAAGCCCGTCATGAATATGCTTTGAAATCTTATAATGCACGCCAATTTGAAATATTTCTAAGTCCTCTTGTAGTCTCTTGAGCAGAACCCTAGCACCCATCCCTCACGACCGCCGCCGTCCCTCGCGTCCGAGCCCGTTGCCATCCCTCACGCCCAAGCCCACTGCCGTCCCCCGTGCCCAAGCCCGAGTGTCGTCGTCCCCAAGAACCCGTACGCCGTCGTCCCCAAGCCCAAGTGCCGCCGTCCCTGAGCCCGAACGCTGCCGCCGTCTGAGGCGTCACCACCGTCACCGCTGCCCTCCCTCGCCGCCGCGCCCAGGTAAGTCCACCGAGTGCTACACTACTATGTAGGTTTTGGCTTAGAGCTAGGATTTTAAACACGATGATATTGGTGTATAGATCACATGCAGAGATGAAGTTATATTGGTTTGTGTATATTAGTTGTTTGTATTGGTTCTGTGTATGGATGCATATGCAAAGATGAAGTTGTATAGATGCACATGCAGAGATGAAGTTGTATTGATGTTAGTCGGTGACCGGTTTATTATCTGTTAGTTGTATTGATGTTAGTTGGTGTATAGACTGGTGTATAGATTGGTGGAAATGTTGGTGTGTAGATGCACATGCCTATAAAAAAATAAATTTAAAATAAAATGACAAAAAGATATTTATTCAAGTATGTTAAAAATATAATTATTCAAAAATAAATTCACAGATTCATTCTCTTCCTTTCAAAATTATATTCAAAGATTTATTCTCCTCCCTTGCAAAAATAAATTCAAAAAGTTTGAGAATTTTGATTTAATTATTTTTTTCATTTCTTTCCAATCCCTCTTCTTCTTAATTTAATTATTTTTTCCATTTTGTGATTTTGTAAGCTATTTGACGATGTCTTAGCACGACGAACCAATGTCGGCGACAACTAGTGGGTCCACAAGGACACGAGCCCCTAAGAGCGGAAATAAAATCCCAAGGGAGAGGTACACCATAACAGAGGTGGACCTCCTAGGGAAGCCGTCCGCACCCAAGAATGTGTGCAAGAAGTTTAGGTCGATATGAGGGATAATAGAGTGGCAGACCTTCAGCATTTTGGTTGATCACATCAAAGACGTGCCTGACGTCGAGAAGGAAACTGCTTGGCTAAAGTTCAAGGAGAGCTTCGACTATCCTGCAGTCGATGAGGACAGGCTAAAGCAGAAGGCCTTCAAGACGATTGGACATGCTTGGAAGAACTTTAAGTCCAAGTGTTGACACCTAAATTTGGTAATTGAATCCCTAAGTCCTAGCAAGGATGAATCAGAATCGGATCGGCTGGTTTGGCGGAGAAACAGAGGCCGCATCGGCTGAGAAGCGATCGGCTGTGAGGCCAATCGGCTAAGGTTGAGTCGGACAAGAGCGGCCGATAGCCGATTCTAGGTTCAGAGAAGATAAAAACGTTTTTGGTGCAGATGTTTGAAGATGAATAGAAGATTCGGTCATCAGAGTGCGCGTTAAAAGATATTGCCATCTATGGATAGAGTCCTGTAACGGCAATTGTATCTGTAATTTAGGAGTTTGTTTAAGTTGTTCATTGTAATGCGGCGTGGGTCCTTCCCGGGATATTGTTGTATTTTAAATAGTAGTTTAGATAGAGTCCAGGGTTTGTACAGATAATGTTATCTTGGGTATAAATAGGACCCGAGACCCCCTGTAAACAAAACACAACACAATCAATCAAACCTTCGGCGCATCACCAACCTTTTTCTTCAGACGAGCAATTGATTTGGCTATGGGCTGTATCGTTTCGATCCCCAAATCCAGGTAAATTCTTGTCATTAGTGGTATGTTCTGCTGATTCTAGTGCTTCCATCGTAATGACACATTAGATTCAGGGGTTTGTACTGCGCTAGTTATCATATATCGCGTCTAAACTAGGGCAATGTTTAGATCTATCCTGTCATTGGCCAGTTCCATCAGGAACCCGCAACCAATAAGGCTAGATCTAAAGGTTGGTTGGTTTATATGCGATATCCATCGTCTCGAGAAGTATAAATCAGCTGCAACAGATCAGGTTGTTCTTTTTGTACTTAATGCTGCATCGAAGTTAAACTATTAAGTCGTTTTTAGAACTCCCAACGATCTGTTTTGTTAGATTTATATGTTTAAGAGACAGTGCCGGGGTTTCAGCCGGCCTTATCTGCCCTAATATATTTTTTAGTATATTTATTTTTAGATTTATGTTAGGACTGCCTCTTATGTTAAGATCCTATTCTTGTCGGACATCATAAGCCGAAATCGGTCTGCCATCGACAGCCGACGGTCGATTTCCGGGCTAAGCATCTGGTTCAAGGATGATATCTTTTCATAAGAATTATCGGAGTACTAGCCGATCCATTGTTAGCTTTCCAGTATCGGCTAGGTTATCAATATATATATTTATTATCCTTTACTGTATTTAGGTTAAACGGCTAATGCTGTCCCGGTATCCCCGATCCATTCCAGTCGTTTGGCTTAAATATATTTTAGGGTAGCAAATGTATGCTCGTGGATTCCCTCAGCCGATCCAGTTGGGATCTAACCTAACACTTAACGCATATTTCTTTGTTTTTCTTATTGGTTAACAGATCAAACCAACTGGCACGCCCTGCACAGCACAGGCAGCCAAGATGGACCTGCACTTGAGTTAAGCAGATCTCCCAGGCCAGCGCGTGAGAGAAATTTCTCATCAACACGCTTGTTGGCACGCCCAGTGGGACTTTCTCTGTCGGCTCGACTAGGACGCATCGATTCAGCCGGCAAGATGGTCGACTCCAAGAGTCCCAACGTTTCCCAGGACAACATCGTGCCTGTGAAGATGGAGCAGTTATCGGCTGAGCAACAAGCCGATTATAAGAAGATGGTGGAAGAGCTCCAGGCCAATTACTTGCAATCTTTCACACAAACAAGATCCGGGGCCGTGCATCAAAAGTATAAATTCAGCATGGACGATCTCAAGGCTTCCTCCTCTGGTGAGACAAAAGGCAAATAGAAGATGGAGAAGCCGATTATGGAACAGGACCATTCGGCCCTGCATACCTTGCAAGACCGAATTGATTCGGCCATTCACCATGCGCTGGTCAACCAAAGTAGCATCCTAGTCAACACTCTCAACAACATGATCGCTACCGTGGTCGATGCCAAGATAGCCGACCAGCTACAACGAGGGCCGACGTACTTCACAGACGGCCAGTTTTCTGGATACAGGACATTGGTCACCCAGAATTGGCCGATCCCACCACGAACACAACCAGGGCTGCCAGGAGGGGTCCTCGGCTAGCCAAATCCAACTGAATCGGCTACAAGGCCAGTGATTACTATGCTAAACCGACAGCAACCGCTGCTTTAGGATCAGATTGCTAACATGTTCAATGACAATCGGCAGTCAGAGCCGATTCCCCAGATTGACCTGGACAGGCGGTACAATGCCGATGGCCGATAGCTGTTCCCGGGACCACCAACGCCACCACCGGTGCATCGGCCGCCTCCCGCTGATCATCCCTACCAGTATCAAGGAGGCCGCCAAGACCATCACTACAGGCCCCAGACGCCACCACTGCTGTATCGGCAAGCACCCGCGCCGTATGACCCATACGAGCCGATACAGCAGGACAACCGGACATGGGCCGATCTGATTGCAGATGTCATGCGCGATCAATTTGGCCTCAAGCCAAAAGATTCAGGAAACATGCATCTGTATCCCTATCCAGAGCACTTCGAGCGGATTCCGCTGCCCAACCGATACAAGATCCCAGATTTTTTGAAGTTCTCAGGGCAAGACAACGTTTCAACTTACGAGCATGTCAGCCAATTCTTGGCGCAATGCGGCGAAGCATCGGCTATAGATTCCTTGAGAGTTCGGTTGTTCCCTCTGTCTCTTTCGGGATCGGCTTTTACCTGGTTCTCCTCATTGCCTTACAACTCAATACAGCGCTGGGCTGATCTCAAAAAGCAGTTTGACAGCTACTTTTACTCCGGCAACCATGAGATGAAGTTGTCAGACCTCACCAGCATCAGGCAAAAACACAACAAATCGGTTCAACAATACATCCAACTCTTTAGGGAGATGAGGAACCGATGCTACAACTTGGTGCTGTCGGACGCCCAGCTGGCCGATTTGGCCTTTCATGGCTTGATCGTGCCGATTCGAGAGCGATTCTCTGCGCAGGACTTTGACAGCCTAGCCCACCTGGCACATAAGGTGACGGCCCATGAGCAGCAATTCCAAGACACCAGGAAGGCCGTCAAAAACATAGCTCAAGTTGTCGTTGAGTCAGATTACGGTTCCGACGATGATGATGCAGAAGTGGTAGCACCGAATGGGCCAAGAACAAAAAGGCCATCGTTTGCCAATGGCTACTTAAGACGGCCAAAGAAGAAAGATATGACTTCGACATCACTAAGGCTGACAGGATTTTCGACTTGCTGCTCAAGGAGAAACAGATCCAGCTCCCTGAAAATCACGTGATCCCATCGGCCGAAGAACTAAAGAAGAAGAAATATTGCAAGTGGCACAACTCCACATCCCATGCCACCAACGATTGCAAAGTCTTCAGGCAGCAAATCCAGTCGGCAATCGAGGCCGGGAAGTTGAAGTTTGCCGATTCAAGTCGGCCGATGAAGGTAGACGGTAACCCTTTCTTGGTCAACACAGTTCAAGCCGGCCCCAGGCAAGCTGATCGAGAGAACAGAATGGCGCACGGCTTAGTCAACACATCAATTGGGGCCAAGGCAGAAGACGAGCCGACTGGATACCACGCCACGCCAATCAATATGGTGCGCTTCCTGTCATCGACCAACCGACGGCGGCGTCGTGATTTGACGACCGATGCCGCCCCGCACCGCCTTGGTGGGAAGCACTCGTGATGAAGTACTTCGCTCGGTGCGAGCCGGAGATCCAAAGCCGCCGATACGAGGTAAACCACCACAGTGCCGATCCGCATTGGTATTGTGATTTTTCAGGTACTGTGGGGAATCCGGCATGAGGCTGCCAACACTGGATGACTGCCCAGCGTGCAACGATCGCCGTGACGACGAGTGCAGAGCTCATCGGCTGCAAGCCCAGCACGGTTCGTCCCTAGAGCCGTCCAGCTAAACCAGAGGTAGCGGTCCGTCCATGATCGGCTCGGCCCGATCCATCAAGACTTCTTCGTCGACGAAGACCGCAACAACAACAACCACGACAACGAAGAGGCCGACGACGAGGAATCGGCCAATTCCCAATGGTGCCCGTCCGATCTCTTCACAAAGATGCAAAAAAGAAGAATTCAATGACTAAAGTGTGAAGGAAGAGAAGATGAAGTTCGGCACATGATCCAAGATCAGCGCCGTCGGCTAGGCAAGATCAAAAGGCGATGGGTCCCTAAGAAGAAAACCACCGCAGCTGACGAGGAGCAAGCCCAGGAAAGCTCAGCTGACCAAGCCAGGAGGGCGGCCAAAGGGAAAGGCAAGGTTTCTGCATCGGTCAACATGGTGTTCATACTACCAGCCGAATTCAGTGCTCCTGAAGCCGATGGAGACACCATTGAAGATGACTTGGTGAATCTAGCAATCTCACCGAACCAAGCTATTTTCCATAAACCCGAGGGGATCAAAAATCAGCACTTAAAGCCGTTGTACGTTAAAAGATTCGTCAACGGCAAGCCGATCTCCAAGATGCTAGTCGATGGGGAGGCTGCAGTCAACCTCATGTCTTACGCAACGTTCGAAAACTAGGCAAAGGAGACAAAGACTTGATAAAAACCAACATGGTGCTCAAAGACTTCGGTGGCAACCCATCGGAAACCAAGGGCGTCCCGAACGTCGAACTGACCATCGGCAATAAAACCGTGCCCACAACATTCTTTGTCATCGATGGGAAGGGGTCTTACAGTCTGCTGCTCGAAAGGAACTAGATACACGCTAATTGTTGCGTTCCTTCTACAATGCATCAGAGCCTGATCCAATGGGACAGCGACAAGATTGAGATCGTACCAGCCGACAGGTCAGTTAGCGTCGATAGTGCCGATTTGCCGCTTTGGGAAATCGAAGGCATCGATTGTTTGTCTGGGAAAATCTGGCAAGCCAATTTTCTAAATGTGTCCAATTCCATAATACAGCCAATTGAAGATGACGAGCCGCATCTGCTGCTTTGAACAAGACATGGTGGAGGGCTCAAGCGTCTTCGGCATGGACACCGCAGACGAAGACGATGGCAAGCTCGGGCAAGGTTTCACGTCAGCCGACGAACTAGAAGAAATTGACATCGGCTCTGGTGACAAGCCGAGGCCGACGTATATTAGCAAAAATCTATCTCCTCATTGTAGATCCCAGCTCATTGATTTGTTAAAAGAATAAAAAGATTGTTTTGCTTGGGAGTACTTTGAGATGCCCGGTCTCAGCTGATCAATAGTAGTCCATCAACTGCCGATTAAGGCAGGCTATCGGCCGTTCAAACAACCTCCCAGGAGGTTTAAGGCCGATATGTACGATGCAATCAAAGCCGAAATCACTCGGCTATACGATGTGGGATTCATTCGGCCATGCCGATACGCCGAGTGGGTCTCAAACATTGTCCCGGTATTGAAGAAAAATGGTAAACTTAGGGTGTGCATCGACTTCAGAGACCTAAACAAGGCCACCCCTAAGGACGAATACCCAATGTCGATAGCCGATTTGCTTGTCGATGCTGCTTCAGGCCACAAGATTATTAGTTTTATGGACGGCAATGCAGGTTGTAATCAAATATTTATGGCCGACGAAGACATCCACAAGACTGCTTTTTGGTGTCCTGGCGCAATCGGCTTGTACGAATGGGTGGTAATGACATTCGGCCTGAAGAATGCTGGGGCAACATATCAACGGGTCATGAACTACATTTTTCATGACATGATCGGCTCACTAGTAGAAATCTACATTGATGACGTGGTTGTCAAATCCAGGGAGATAGAGGGCAACATAGCGGATCTGAGACAAGTGTTAGAGCGAACGAGGAAGTATGGCCTGAAGATGAACCCACTTAAGTGCACGTTCGGCATATCGGCCGGGTAGTTCCTGGGATTTCTTGTTCATGAGAGAGGGATTGAGGTTACACCAAGGAGCATAAATGCCATCAAGACATTTCAACCTCTGAAGGATAAGAAACAACTCCAGTCGTTGATCGGCAAAACAAATTTCATTAGGCGGTTCATAGCCAACCTCTCAGAAAAGATGGAGCCGTTCACACCTCTGCATCGGCTGAAAGCCGATCAAGCATTCACATGGGGGGCAGAGCAACAAAAGTCTTTGGACAACATCAAAAATTATCTAAGTTCCCCTCCAGTTTTAATGCCTCCACAAAAAGGGATACCGTTTAAGCTGTACCTATCAGCCGATGACAAGTCAATCGGCTCCGTTTTAATCCAAGAAGTTGAGGGCAAAGAAAAGACCATCTTCTATCTTAGCCGACGGTTGGTAGACGCGGAAACAAGGTATTCACCTGTGGAGAAGCTATGCCTATGCCTCTATTTTTCGTGTATAAAGTTAAGGCATTATCTGCTATCCAACGAGTGCACAATAATCTGCAAGGCCGATGTGGTTAAGTATATGCTATCGGCTCCAGTGTTAAAAGGAAGAATTGGGAAGTGGATTTTTGCGCTAACAGAATTTGATCTGAGGTATCAGGCACCTAGGGCAGTCAAAGGATAAGCTATAGCCGATTTCATTGTGGAACACAGAAATGATTCAATCAGCTCAGTGGAAACTATGCCTTGGACTTTGACATTTGATGGCTCGGTTTGCACCAACGGCTGTGGCATAGGCTTAGTCATTATTTCACCCGGGGGGCAAGTTTCGAATTTGCTTTCGCTATCAACCCCCACACTACAAACAACCAAGCTGAGTACGAAGCCGTCCTTAAAGGATTACATCTACTCAAGGAAGTTGAAGCCGACGCCATCGAAATAATGGGAGATTCATTGTTGGTCATTGGCCAATTATCAGGGGAATACGAATGCAAAAACGATGCGCTGATGGTCTATTATCG
The DNA here is from genome assembly GCA_019925245.2 of Oryza australiensis. Classification (NCBI taxonomy): domain Eukaryota; kingdom Viridiplantae; phylum Streptophyta; class Magnoliopsida; order Poales; family Poaceae; genus Oryza; species Oryza australiensis. Next base: position 6,675,421 of record JAIFGZ020000436.1, read on the forward strand.
GCAATGCCGGGAATTAATGGACGGTTTTCGGCTAGTTACTTTGAAACATATCCCCAGAGAGCAGAACACAGAAGCCAATGATTAGCTCAAGGGGCATCGGGATCGGTCGATGTTGAAAGAGATCGTCATAGAAGTCGCCGCCATTGCAGCCGATGACTGGAGGTTTGAAGTTTACAACTATCTCAAAAATCCCTCCCAATCGGCTATGAGGAAATTACGATACAAGGCATTAAGGTATTTTTTGCTCGATGAAGATTTGCACTATTGGACGATTGATGGTGTGCTGCTCAAGTGCCTAGGAGCCGATCAGGCCAAAGTGGCCATCGGAGAAGTGCATGAAGAGATTTGTGGCACACATCAATCGGCCCACAAAATGAAGTGGCTGCTCTGCCGAGCATGATATTTTTGGCCGACAATGCGGGAGAATTGTTTCAAATATTACAAGGGTTGCCAGGATTGTCAGAAATTTGGCGCCATACAACGAGCACCAGCGTCGGCTATGAACCCAATTATCAAGCCTTGGCCGTTCAGAGGATGGGGCATTGATATGATCGGCCAGATCAATCCACCCTCAAGCAAAGACCATAAATTTATTCTCGGTGGCGACGATTATTTCACAAAATGGGTGGAGGCAGTTCCTCCGAGGAAAGTGGATTCTATGGATGCAATCGAGTTTGTCAAAGAACATATTATATACCGATTTGGCATCCCACAAACAATAACAACATACCAGGGATCTATCTTCGTATCAGATGAGTTTGTTCAGTTTGCCAACGGCATGGGGATCAAGCTACTTAATTATTCGCCATACTACGCACAGGCCAACGGGCAAGCCGAAGCTTCAAATAAAAGTTTGATTAAGTTGATCAAAAGGAAGATCTCTGAGCACCCCAAACAATGGCACAGCCGATTAGCCGAATCACTGTGGACGTATCGGATGGCATGCCACGGATCAATTCAAGTCCCTCCGTACAAGCTAGTCTACGGGCATGAAGCGGTGCTACCATAGGAAAGTGTCGTCGGCTCAAGGCGCATTCAGCTACAGGATCAGCTCACAACTGATGATTATTATCACTTGATGGTGGACGAATCAGAAGACCTAGTTTTATCCAGGATGAGGGCCTTGGAAAAAGTTACAAGGGATAAAGAATGAGTAGCCAGACATTATAATAAAAAGTGGTGCCTAAATCTTTCGAGGAAGGCGAACTCGTTTGGAAATTGAGACTGCTGATCGGATCTAGGGATAACAAATTCGGCAAGTGGTCACCAAATTGGGAAGGGCCTTTCAAGATGCACAAATGTGTCTCTAAAGGGGCTTACATGTTAGAAGGTTTAGATGGAGAAGTATTTGGAAGGGCTCTTAATGGAAAATACCTGAAGAAGTACTACCCAAGTATATGGATCAACTCATGATTCGGCTCTGGTTGCTTAGTCGATTTGTGACAGCCGATGTCTTGCTTCAATAAGGCATCGCCTTTAGGCATTTTTATGCAACATTTTTCCCAAAGCTTCCTGCGGTCGGCTAACGATTGGCCGATAGCGACGGCAATGAGGTGCACGAATGTCCTGAATTCACAATTTCTTCGACACCGAAGCTATCAACAAAATTTGGGGGGCATATACATACACGAGCTGATTGCAAAATTCGATTGCAAAATTGGGGGTCAGGAAATTTTAAATTTTTTAAGCATCGCAATCGGCATCCAGTGCAAGGGCGTTAAGTGATCGGCATCGGCGGCCATAATTCAGGTATTAAAATCGACGGTTGTGGTATGGTTGCGAAATCGACAAACGTGATGTGACACGGACGGCTAGGGCCGATTTCAGCATAAGCAGTTCGAGATACTACACGGGGCCAAAGCCGATTTCATCCATGAGCACAGTCGCAAAAGGTTGACAAGCTATATTATACAAAAGCCAGAGCAAATTACAAGATTTGAATAGTCAATCAGGGTTCAAGCCCATTACACAAGTTTTTCTAATATATTACATGAAGTAGTAGCCAATTTCAGTACGCTAAAATGTTACAATTCATTGCTTTAAGAAATTGGCTATGGCCATTAGCGCCGTCCACCAAATCTTATCCACCTCCTCAATGGCCCTGATGTCATCGGCCTCAGACCCAGCCACCGGTCGGATGCCCTTCACCAAATCCCGGAGATGTGCCACAGCCGCCTTGATGCTTTGATGTTGAGCTTCGATTTCGGCTGGTAGGCTGACCATGTACTCCTTATGGACGTCGATCTCGTTCGTAACTTGAACGAGATCGGCCATCAACTGATCTTGGCGTGAGAGGAGTTGCTCAAGCTTGGCCGTCGGCTTGGTCTTCAGGCGGTCAAAGGCGACCTTTTGACTCTCAATGGCTTCCTTGGTTGACTGGAGGGTGGCCGACCGCATCTGGTTCTCGTGACGGTCGGCTATCCTCTGTCGTGCCCGCTCGTATTTGAATTGGTGGGCTTCCAAGAAGATGGCCGGCACGATGGCATCGGCTAGAGCTTTCGGCAGCTGGCCTTGAATTTCCTTGAAGCGCGCGCGGATTGAACCGCTGTCGACCACCAACGCGTCCAGCGAGGCCTCCAGCCGGTTGCCGATGTCAGCCAGGGTGGCTCTCAGGTCCTCGGCCGATGTCACCAACGCCTCCTCGCCGATCTCGTCGGACTCCTCGAACTCCGATAGATCAAAATTAAGGAGGTCGGCTATGTTCTGCAAAAAGAGAGGAATGATTAGAGAATGTTGAGTTGGCAGAGCCAATCATAGAATTCGGCCGGCTTACCGTAGGCACCAGAGTCAGAGCGACTGGCTCGGCTGGTGCGCCGCCTGCAGCCGTCGGGGCTTCTTCATCGGCGCCGTTGCCACCGCCCACGGCAGGCACAACGTGCTCGCTGGATGCCTGGGGGGCAGCCGACGGAGATCGTGGAGGCTGCAAAAGAAAGGGTTAGCGGTCCAGTCGGCTAAGTTCTATAAGTCAAGTTGCAAAGGACGATTACCAATGGTGCGTAACGAGGAGTGCGGCTAGCCAATTTCTTGACCTAAGAAGAATTGTTTGGTCAGATGCAAGTGATATCATCATAAGGCCGAATTTGATGAAATGAGGGCTTACCGGCCGATTTTTCGCTGGGGGACTTGGGACCACCGGGACGTTGGCTGGAGCGTTGACGGATTCGTGGCTAGAGCTCTCAGGTTCAGCCGCCGCTCCAGCAGCCACCGGCATTTCGTCGCTGGCGACGGCGTCGAGGAACTGCGCGACGATCGGGTCCAAAGGGGGAGGCTATCGGCTGGCGCTGCCGGTTTCTTCTCCTTCAGTTTCTTGGGGACAGGCGCGGCCGATGGCTGAAGGAGGGGCGCGGCTCTTTTCTTGTGAGCGATCGGCTTGCGCACTTGCCCACGCAGCAAAGACGCCAGCTTCGGCGCTCCCCAGCCGATCGCTGACGGAGTGAGGCCGTCCCCATCAAGAACGCCTAGACGGTATTCGATGGGGCGCCTGGGGTCGCTCACCGTCAGCCGCTCCGTCTCCGTCTCCTGCAAGTCAGAGGGCAAGTGTTAATCGGCTACATCAGCCGATGTTAAAAAAGGAAAAGTCATTTGGAGTTTGAAGCTTGCCGAGGGGATCTCTTCGGGCAGGAGCAGATCGACGTAATGAGATGACCGCTGGTGGAAGATGTGTCGTTTGAGTTTGGCCCACCATCGGTCGTAGGCCTTGCTTTTCTTGAGCGCCAGGGTCATCTCGCCGATGTTGCCGAGGGGAGGACCGGCTATACTCAGCAGCCGATGCATTCTCAAGTCCTGGCTCACCACTCCCCTCGCTTCAATCTTGTCGGCGTAGTAGAAGCCGACGGGCAGTTGCCCAAGACCGAACTGTCTCGCAGCCGACATCGGGTAATAAAATTCATAGCTTTTGGCCACTGATCGGCCCTGGTGGATCCCGGTCAGCAGGATGCAAGGGGACAGCGCGGCGATCAATAATTCCATGCACCTTGGGTTGCCGGCTGAATTGATGTCTTCCCAATTGAAATCGGCCGGACTCTCGAACAGTCCTCGGTCCTGGTAAAAGTACCAGGCACGGTTCTCGTGTGACAGCCCGTCGTACAGGGAAATGAACCATTCGGCCAACAGGTCGGCCAATTGCCTTGAGCCCGCATGAGCAGCCGCTGCTTCTCCGTGACTCATGCATCTGGTGGTGGTGATCTGGTTGCCGTCTTCATCTTCGATCGGCTCCAGCCTTGGGAAAACAGCCTCTGTTAGAGGGAGCCGACCGACTATTTTTTGGGTCGCCAGCACCAGCCAGATCTGCAAGAACCACCAGGGGCCGCCGGCGTTGATTGGGGCGTTGGCGGCTATCTTTGTGGCGACCTGATGCAGCATCTGATATAAGTAGCCGAGGAGGTATTTCCCCAGCGCAAGCTCGCCCCCGTTGGCCAGGATTTCAGCTACGACCTTCCAGTTGGCGATCGGCCCACAACTCGATCCACAGAATAAGAATTTCTCAAGCCACATCGTCAGAAACGCGGTGTGCTCCCTGTGGCCGACTGATCCATCCTTCATGTTCTGAGCGATGAAGCCGCTCCACCCACCGATGGCCTTGGTCTTGAATTGATGCTGCCCCTTTCAGCTCAGGTTGCTGGGGTTTGCCGACACCAGGATATTCAGTCCAGTCGTCATGTACACGTCGGCTAATGTGATCGTCATCGGCCCTTGCCGAAAGATGAAGGCGTTGAAGCTGTCATTCCAAAAATATGTCACAGCCGACAGAAGCGGCTCATCCTTTTCCATGCTGGCAACGGACAAGGCCAAGCACTGGGCGATCCCGGTCTCTTCCCACTAAGTGTACTTGGCCGATCGCACCCTCTTATACCATTCGATCTAGGCTGCATCGGTGGTCGGCCATGACTTGAAGGTCCCGTTCCAGTGGGCTAGGGACGGTTTGTTGGTGTTATAGGGAACCCTGTTGGTCTCGGCTATGATGACATCGGCTGGGTCAGTGTTGCCAATGGGGCCGAGAAAATACCTTCTCTCTTGGGTTAAACTGGGATGGCCACTTGATGTAACAAAGTGCTACAGTTAAAAGAGGAAAAACGCTAATCGGAATGGCTGAACGCTACAGTTTGAAAGGAGAAAAAGTGCTAATCAAGAGCGGCTAAAGGCGTGAAGAATGCAACAATGCTAGGAGGCATGACTGGAGAAGGAAATCCGAAGAAAAGAGTTTTGAACATCTGGGCATACCTAAGGGAACTCGATGACGGCAGCGGCTGGTGTGGCGGCGACGGCTGGTGCGGCGGCGGTGGCCGGTGTGACGGAGGCGCCTGACGCAGCGGCGGCGATGGAAGCCATTAGAGTAGTTGAAGATGAAGATGAGGTCTGATTCGCGAAGGGCGTTGAGATCTGACGAAGGGCGCCGGTGAATCGCCGGAGAGGAGAAAGGAAAGGCTTGCTTGCGAAGTGTTTTAGTGGGTTTTGAAAGCATGATCGTTTCGGTCGAAGCGAAGGACTATTTAAAGGGCACTCAGGGCAGCCGAAGCTGTTTAGGTCAGAAAAGAGCGGGAATTTGAACAGGTAACAAATCCATAACACTTCGTATCACGGACTTTAAGTCCAAGTGTTGACACCTAAATTTGGTAATTGAATCCCTAAGTCCAAGCAAGGATGAATCGGAATCGGATCGACTGGTTTGGCGGAGAAACAGAGGCCTCATCGGCTGAGAAGCGATCGGCTGTGAGGCCAATCGGCTGAGGTTGAGTCGGACAAGAGCGGTCGATAGCCGATTCTAGGTTCAGAGAAGATGAAACCATTTCTGGTGCAGATGTTTGAAGATGAATAGAAGATTCGGTCATCAGAGTGCGTTAAAAGATATTGCCATCTATGGATAGAGTCCTGTAATAGCAATTGTATCTGTAATTTAGTAGTTTGCTTAAGCTGTTCATTGTAATGCGGCGTGGGTCCTTCCCGGGATTCGTCGTATTTTAAATAGTAGTTTAGATAGAGTCCAGGGTTTGTACAGATAATGTTATCTTCGGTATAAATAGGACCCGAGATCCCCTGTAAACAAAACACAACACAATCAATCAAACCTTTGGCGCATCGCCAACCTTTTTCTTTAGACGAGCAATTGATTTGGCTACGGGCTGCATCGTTCGATCCTCAAATCCAGGTAAATGCTTGTCATTAGTGGTATGTTCTGCTGATTCTAGTGCTTCCATCGTAATGACACATTAGATTCAGGGGTTTGTACTGTGCTTTTCATAAGAATTATCGGACTACTAGCCGATCCATTGTTAGCTTTCCAGTATCGGCTAGGTTATCAATATATATAGTTATTATCCTTTACTGTATTTAGGTTAAATGGCTAATGTTGTCTCGGTATCGCCGATCCATTTCAGTCGTTTGGCTTAAATATATTTTAGGATAGCAAATATATGCTCGTGGATTCCCTTAGCCGTCCAGTGGGGATCTAACCTAACACTTAAGACATATTTCTTTGTTTTTCTTGTTGGTTAACAGATCAAACCATCTGGCACGCCCTGCATAGCACAGGCAGCCAAGAAGGACCTGCACTGGAGTTAAGCAAATCTCCCAGGCCAGCACGTGAGAGAATTTTCTCATCAACACCAAGCTGGTCAATGAGTACATCCTCAACCCCAGCGGAGGGGAGCCTTTCGGGGACTACTCCTTCATCAGGCAAGCTGTGTGGAGGAGTTCTTAAGGAAGAAATCAACTAACGAATCTCGAGCCAAAAGCGAGGCTTATCGGGCACTCCAGGCCAAAAACTTGCACCCGCACCAGCTAGGCATGGGAGGATATGCAAGGAAGATTGAGCAAGACAGAAAGAGGATGAAGCGACAGAGGCATCAAACGCGTCGCCGCCATTTGCCGATATCCCGCACCCAAGGGTATGGAGCTGGGCAAGGGCAAGGGCTGTGAAGAACAACGATGGAACAATCATCTTGCCAAATGCCCAAGATCAGCAAGTATACGAAAATATTATAAGTTTCTCAGCTTAATATGTTTATTTTCTTTACACAAATCGTACTCTCGATTTATACCGATCTCACTTGTACTACAGAAAGAGTTGGTTGCCGTGAGACAGTCCTCCCAAGAGGCATGCTCTTCTAGATGTGAGGATGACATCTTCACTCAAGCGTTGGGCACCAACGAACATCATGGACGGACTAGGGGCGTTGGCGCTACCGTCCCTTGGAAATATGGATTTCCAGAATACGCGGGGCAGTACAAGAAGCGTGCCCTCTCAAAGACGAACAAAGATGCACGTCTGGTTGGGAAGATCTAGGAGCATGTCAGAGCTGAGCTAAGCTCTGAATTACAGGAGAAGCTGCACGAGGTGGAGGCCCAGATCAAGGAACAGATGCGAGCAGAGCAGGCTGCCGAGCTCGCCACCGCTCCACATCGAGACAATCCAACACAAAGGCAAAGCATTTGCGCGTCAACTAAGGTGACAGAACATCCAAAACCAGTCCCAGCCGCCGTCGATAACATAACGGTAAAACTCTCAGCCACAACGCATAACAGTCTTAACAAATCCTTATAATATAGTATTCTAAAAATATGGATGATCTATCGTAGAAACCGACTAACTGCGTGCCAACAGTTAAGGTGATGCCAACCTTCATAGTTCTGGTGGCCAAGGGACTTACCTTTAAGCCGACCCCAGATACAAGAGTGCATGAGGCGCAACTCATGGCCAACCAGGTGAAAGTGCAAGTTGACACGGTGAAGAACAAATTGGCTCATTTGCCACTGCAGCATCCACCAAACGACAAAATCCTAACCCTAGGAGCTGCACATGGAAGCTTTATCCAATGGCCCAAGAACCTCATTGACATCAAGTTGATAGCCACTACACCAAGCACTCGGCCTCTGCCCCGATCGGCACCTGCTCCTTCAGCCCCTCCAGCTCCCGCTGTTCCACAAGGTGACATGGAGGCCGATAACATGGCCATTAATCCCCCACCACTGAAGAAATCAAGGAAGGTGTGTTCCTCTCCTCCGCAGATAACTCACAAAAACCCGTGGCAATGGGAAGAGGAAGAGTAAAAGACAAGGCGCATCCATCGCATCTAGCTCCGAAGAAGCTAGAGATTAGCAAGAGTGTTCCTCCGTTGTTGTTCCAACTAGGCATGCCGTTGGTTGGAGATGACGCCCTATGAACGATGAGCGACGCTTGCAGGGAGCTCCACCACTACAACATGGAGAAGTCAAACAATCCATGTAACACGCTTATAAGAGCGTTTGTCTTGTGTGTAGGCATAGTTGGAAGTGGTGTTAGAGAAATGCACCGGAAGTGGCCTTCCTGCATCCACAATTAGTCACGGTCGCCAATCTTCAAAACGACCGGAAGGGCATGGCGGACTACATATTTGAGACCTTGTTGGCCCACCAAGAGAAGGATTACTTTCTGTGTGCCTATAATCAATAGTAAGTGTATACACTAAATATATGCAATTGCATGACACATATTGCTTTAGTATTTAACTTTCAATATATTAATGCCGCAGTGCCCATTTGATCCTTCTAGTCATTACACCAGAGTGGAGTACATGTCACTATATAAACTCCAAAATCACTAAGTCGTATGACTGGACCCTGATCCAAGAAGCAATCAACGAAGCATGGGAACCATATGTGGAGAAAGGAGGCCGGCATAACAAAGGACAAAAAAAGCCTAATCCACAAAATTGACTTTCCCGTCAAGCAACAAATAGGCGACCAATGTGGATTCCATGTGTGCTACAACATGCAAATTCTGTACAACAAAATGTTCAAGACTTTGGTTGAATTTGACATTTGTGATCTCAATTGTGATATATACTAACTACTTTGAATTATATCGATAGACTAATTTTGAACTATGTACATGTAGGAAAATATATCCTACCAGCTTCGAGGGGATTAGAGAAGAGATAGTGGACTTTATTGTCCGTGACATAGTGCAATCCAAAGGAATGTGTAGAATATAGGGTTAAAGCCCGCGACATGATGAACTTTTTTGAAAATTTCAAAATTAATGTGAAAGACATGTAATATGTAACATTTATGATATTATTACATTAAATTTTTGTGAAATTTGGTTTATATTTGCAATGTAAAATATGTAAATAATGGATGTGTATGTAAATAAAAATGAGAATGTCAGATGTATATGAATGTATGTGAATGTCAAATGTATGTGAAAGGGAATATATCTGTGTCTCTCATTTTTGCAGCGGGCATGGCTAGCAAAGGCTTGAGGCTAGCCAAAAAATAGAATAATTTTTTTGGGAAAAACTCATCGGTAACAGGCTTTAACTTAAGCCCGATGGAGATGTTAGTCATGAGTGATGGGCTTAAGTTAAAGCCTTATTGAGATGTCAGTCATCTGTGACGGGCATTAATTAGGGTCCGTTTGAGATTGTTTTATCAGTGGCGGACCCTTGTTTGTCTGGTCTTCTGAGTTAAACATATCGACAGACTATAGTTTAGACCCGACAAAGATAAGTGCATTGGTGTGGGGCGTTTGCCCGCTAGAGATGACTTCTCACAACAATGATCTTTGCGTCGTGATAAGTATCATACCTGACACATATGATGAGGGTTGTCGCCCGATTTAGATGAGGATGACCGTTGTCATCTGTCAGCTCGCCGCACAACACAAGAAATAGTCCCTCTTTGGAATCATGCATGGCAGATACTTACGCAAGGGGATCGATCCTTCTGAACATGGAAATTATATGATTTTCAAATGAAATAGGAAAACATCTATATTTAGTCCATTAACCATGATCGTGGTCTGATTTATGTCCCTTATAACTATCAAATCTTGCACTTTTGGTCCATGCGTCCAAAACAGGTGGTTTTCAATAAGTTGGGACTAATTAGAGTACACATGGGGGCTAATAGCGATGACATCAATATACTAAAAAACAACAAAAATATAAAAAATGAAGAAAATATTACAAGCTACATGTCAACCTTGTCTCCATTTCCTCATTTTTCAACCCTATCATACATATGGTTTAGTGTAAATCGCTTACTAGAATGACACGTGGCACGACGCCACCAAAAACCACCCTGGCTGAGGCTCAGGGATGAAATATGGATGGTTTCAGGCGTTAAGAGATCAGTAATGACCGTTTCGTAGTCGAGGGACCAGAATCAATAATGATCAAATGTGAACTTTTTCAAAGAATTAATATAATTCCCTTAAAATTGCTTTACAAATCATCCATACCAATGGAGTCCTCAATGCAGTCTATACGCTGCAGAGGAATTATATCCAAGGCAAAATGGCGGATTTCTTTTATTTTCACTGGTACAGAAAAGCATATTGACGTCGTTGAGAAATCTCCTTGGTACTGGATTTCCCAACTAACATTCAAAAGACGACACTGATGATTTTAGTCATCAATGTCGATTTTAGAACCGGTACCTATATGAAAGAATAGATGCTGATTTTTAGTATATAACCAACACCTATATAATATTATAGGTGTCGGTTCTAACCAAAATAGCCAGGTGGCTCCCATATAAGTGTCGGTTTTTTGGAACAACCGATATCAATTAGTAGCATATAGGTGTCGATTTTTTATCAATATGGACACGTGGCAAGCACTATAGGTGTCGGCTTTTAATAAAAACCAGCATCTATATATTAGGTAGAAAATAAAAACAACACAACCTACCAATTTCACAAACAAATCACAACACATTTATCAACATACAACCATTCATTCATTCACATTCACATTCACATTAATAGCCACATTCATTCAGTTTCATACAAATTTACATCAATTCCACAACTCCAACCCCATTCACATCCACACACACATACACACACACACACATATATATATATATATATATCAACACATAGAAATTTTAAGAAAGCCTAAATGCCTAAGAGTAAAAGTCTAAATTCTAAACATGTGCGCACACACACACACACATATATATATCCTAAATCAAAAATTCCTAAGTCTAAATTCTAAACATTTGCATATATATCCTAAGTCTAAAATTCCTAAATCTAAAATTCCTAAGTCCAAAAAAGTAAATGTGATTGCATTTTACCTATAATAATACTGGGTGAGAGTATGATTTTTAAAAGTTTGATCGGGTTTCTGTCCTCAAGTCATCGTGCCTATAATAGAAAACATAAAATAGAATACATAATAATAGTAACTATTCAAATACATTACACAATACTTCCATAACACTTCCTTAATTCTTACATAAACACTAAGTAAATACATTTTTTACAAATAAATCTAGCTACTTGGTTTTTCTCTTCTTAATGAAGGGTCACTAATTTTTAGCCGCAAAGTTTGGTTGTGGAAATTGCCGTACTTGAGAGACAGGTTGTTGCCACACAATCTTGATGTGATGTACATAGAGAAAAACATATGTGACAACCTTCTTGCCACATTGATCAAACTCAAGGGAAAAATGAAGGACACATTCAATGCTAGGCTAGATTTGTATGATATGGGCATAAGACATGAATTGCACTGTGAGCAGGATGGCAGATTGAATAAAGTACCAAAAGCTTTCTATGTCTTGAAGCCAAAATAGAGAATTAAATTTTGTAAGTTCCTCAAAGGTGTCAAGTTCCCAGATGGATATGCGGCCAACCTAGCAATATTCATAAGTGCAGGTGGTTCCAAGGTGCAAGGCTGACTGAAAACTCATTCTTGCCATGTTCTTCTACAAAGAATCATACCTATTGGCTTAAGAGGATTTGTGTGCAAGGATGTATACGAAGCAATTGCAGAGCTAGGGAACTTTTTTAGGGAATTGTGTAGTACAAATATGAGGATCAATGTCGTGAAACGACTGAAGAAAGAAATCCCATTGATCCTATGCAAGCTTGAGAAAATCTTTCCTCCCACCTTCTTCGATGCGGTGGTTGTCCATATTCCTGACGAGGCACTACTCAGAGGTCCTGTACAGTATGGATGGATGTACCCAATAGAACGACGACTAGGTACATTGAAGAATTTTTTAATGAACAAGGCTAGGCCCAAAGGATCAATTGCTGAGGCTTATGTAGGTAGCGAGACCTTGACATTTTGTTCAAGCTACATGGAGGATGTTGACACAAGATTTAACCTGGAAATTGAGACAGGAGAGGAGCCAACAGACGGTGACACCTCTGTTTTTATGCATGATGTTAAACTCATTGGCAAGAATAGGGTACACTACATCGATGATAAAGTCATGGCCAAGCTAGTTTGGTAAGTGCTAAATAATTGTGAAGAAATTGAACTATACTTGCAGTAAGTACAATTTTTATATCTCCTGTTTTCTTTTCCTATATTACAAATCGTGTTTTTTTCATACTGACTACACTACATATGGCTTGCAGCACATATAGGGAAGAGTTGGCAAAAGAAGGGACACTTGATCTTGAATAAAAGATTAGAAGATGGATTTCTGATTGGTTTAAGTCTCATGTAAGGGATTCATACCCATCTATGTTATTTTAGTGCACTGACTGGTTTTGAGTGCACTGACCTTGTGACTTTTCTTGAATTGCAGATTATGCAGCTGTCTAATGAGAAACCAGAAGAGGCAAGTGAACGGTTGTATGCACTATCATGTGGTCCTGATCTCCGAGTCAAGAGTTGTGCAGCTTGCATTATCAATGGTGTTCGATATAGCACTGTTGAATGTGAGAAATATCTACAGATACAGAATAGTGGCGTCATGACCGACGGTACACATGAAGGTGAGAACACTGAATTTTATGGTGTCCTTACCAACATTATTGAGTTGCAATATAACTCCATTAAGGAAAATGCTTAGGCTACGATAGCATAAATTAAAAATTTTCTACCGCGCAATCCAGGATAGCATGCAAGTAAGAGACTATAGATTGTTACGAATTGACACGCAGGGCAGCAGAAGACTACGTTGGAGAAGTCGGTCCAATGTACGCGCATCGAGGAGGTTGCGGACGCAGCCGATCACCACGATCCGATCGCTCAACCACCGACTCACCTCACGCATCGGGGAGGTTGCGTAAGTAGCCGATCACCACGATCCAATCGCCTGACCACCGACTCGCCTTGTCGATCTACACCACAATGTAGCAGTGTCTCTACCGGTATCCACACGTCCAAGAGTGGAACGCCGATCACCTGTATGCTAGCACTCGGCGTGCGGCTAGGGTTTGGCTCTGTAGACCCCCGTTTTTGTAACAGGAATCAATTGTGTTCATAGTATCATTTTCCTGGATCGAGTAGTTTGGTACCCACGAATACAATGCTGAATCATAAGGTGCACAATACATCCATCGACATACACAAAATATTACAATATAGGGCCCGGAGGCAATTGTCTAGAACATAGGACCAAACGGTCCGAATACAATCAAAAACATAGTCTAGATAAGGCAGCGGAAAGAAGGCAGCGGCATGCCATTGCCACAGGCAACGATCAGAGCTAAGACCTACTAGACGCCATCATCCTCCACACCCTCCTGGTAGTATGCGTACGGGTTTTTAGGGTCTTCCTCGCCTACATCTGAATGTTTGTGCGTATAGCAAGGGTGAGTACCAACCATACTCAGCAAGTCATCACAACAAGGATGCAGATGATAGGGGTTAACCAAAGAATGGCTTTGGTTAGGGGTTAACCAAAGAATGGCTGCGGTTCTTTTGCATAAAGCCAGTTTTGCAATTCCTTTCACAAACCTAAGACCTAAGCCTGATCAAGTTTTATTTCCATAGTTCATTAAATCGGCGATGGTTCTGTCCACCATCCATTGTGATTTCAAGGATAGCTTCCCGCCATCGGATCGCCATGATTTTCTAGGGAGTCTACCCCTTCTCGTGTTTAGAGAAGTTGATCCACCAGTACATAAGAAAATCATCATGCATACCCATCCTATCATTTTAAAATTTAGAGTCTAGCCAAGCGAAAGTCTTGTCATGCCGCTCCATATCCGCGAGCACGGCTATTCGAATAGATTGATTTACTCACACTGCAGTGGATGTACACTTCATCCGTACTCTGTGACTGCCCAACAAATGAGCCTACGTCCCAACACATGAGACAGTCATGGCAAAGCCTTTCGATAACCTCACTTTGGCAGTACCCGCTCCATGAACTTAAATCCTCTTGCACTCTAGCCGTCATTTCCTAGCAGTGTGAGGAGTTTTGGCGCTCCCAGGGTAAGGGAAAACTTCATTCTTCAAGTTGTAATTAATTTCGATTTTCAATCCTCTATTCTCAGCCTCATCTCATACATAAGAACCACTATGCAGGGGTACCGCCTCTGCTCGGCTATCTACTCCGCTAGGTCTATACCCATTCGAGAAGTACGGTTGTACTGGCTCGTTTTCCGGCTATCTCATGGCTCGGTCCTTAATTGACCAGGGTCGTCACTTGCCTTTTCCGAAATTCACCCAAATCATCCAGCCGCCCTAGTCTAAAACATTGGTTTTGTCTTTTTACTTTTCATCAAAGATTCATGTCATCATTGTCAAGGCAAAGTGGCGCTCATGTCTCCCCATGCTGAATATCAACCACCTTCCCCAAGGTAGTTGCCCAAGCATATAGCCTTTGATAAATATGAATATGCAAGAATCTAATTTAGCATGGCTAAGCAATACCGAAGATTTCCTTCGGACACGTCACGTCGTAGGTTACAAAGAATATATATACAAGTGATCAATGTCATGGCATGGTATATAACAAGTAGGGGAGTTCATATGTGTATAGCATGCACATTTGAGTCATTTAAAAACAACACCATTTCGCAAATGAGATCAATATGTTCAAAGGTAGTGATGACTTGTCTTGCTCGCAACCTTGTTGACCTAGGTCTTCAACGCACTCAACAGCTCCCTCGGATTCTATTCATACGTGTGAGAAACCAAATTGAATTCGATTAGTATTCAAATAAAAATCACCAAAATGCCAAATAAAATCGTAAAAGCGATTCCAAAAGTTAGTCGATGATTTTAGACGATTTTACGTTCGAGTTTCGATAAAATCCGAGCTAAAACAAGCGAGATACTATGATTTGAAGTTTCGTGATTTCCTCGATTTAATTTATTATGTGGCGACAAAATTCCAAGTTAATTTACTTTAAAATTTTAGAAATGTTATGATAGACGATTCAAAAATATAATACAGGGAAAAGAAATGGTTAATTCAATTTTTATCTCCAAATTTATCGGGCCGACAAATCCTAGAGTTAAATAATCGAATCCAAAAATAATTAACACTAAAGCTTGATGCTATTTTAAATAATTTGAAGTTTAAATTTTAGCAAGAAGTTCATATGATAAAATTAATATCTATTAACAAATTAAACTATAATTAATTTCTAAATTAATTTATATGACAATTAAACACCTAATATTATTTAATATTTAGTCTTTAATTAACCCTAAAATTTTATTTTATAAAAATATATTTTCACCTCAAAATCTCCTGAATATTTTCCCAAAACATTTTTCCTATTTTTCCTATTTTTTTCCTTTTTCTTTTTCTTTCTTTTCTTATCTTTTTCGCTTTTCTTTTCTTCTTCCTTCCTTCTTTCTTTTTCCCTCTTTTTTTCTCTTCCTCTGCTTTGTTTCCTCCTCTCTCTTTCTCTCGTTCACTCAGGTGGTTTCCTCTCCTCTCTCTTTCTCTCGTTCTCACTCGGGGTGAGCGGCGCAGGGCAGGGGCATGGGGTCGGTTGGCTACCGGGGAAGAGGAGAGTGGGGGGAAGCTTACCCGGCGCGGCAAAGGGGCGGCGAGCGGGCTCTGACGACAATGGCGCGGCGGCACGGCGCAATGGCGAGGCGGTGCGGTGGCGGAGCTGCGGCGAGCTCGGGCGGCGACGGCTAACGTGTGGAGAGGAGAGGGAAAAGGGTAGGTGTGGTGGGGAGGTTCGGGAGAGGTGCGGGCGGCTTTTATAGCCGCGCTGGCGCAGCGAGGAAAGAGGAGGGTCTGGGAAGGGGCGGCACGAGCGGCCAACGCGCGGTGCGGGCGCATGGGGATGGGGGACGAGCGCGGGACGGCGTGGGCAGCTCCGGTCGGCGCGCGTGTGGGGAAGGGGGGCCCGGGGAAAGAAGCGGCACGATGCGGGCGACGTGCGGCGACGTGCGGCTCGGGCGATGCGACGGCACCGCGTTGCGATGCGACGGCGGGTGTGTGCGCGGGTGAGGGGAAGAGGGAGGGCCGGCACGGGCAGCGCGGTGCAGGCGCGGACGGCGCGACGCATGCGCGCGTGGGTGGGGGGACGGGCATGACGCGGCGTGCGGGTGCGATGCGCGTCGCGCACGCCGAGGGGGACGGCCCGGCGTCGGGTCGAACACACGGCGTGCGGTGGAAGTAGAGTTTTCGATTTTTTTATTTTTTATTTTTTTGTTCCTTTTGCATTTAACCCATATAAATAAAAATATAATTTTGGGTCTCAATTTAATTTTAAGTCTAATTTGTTAATCTTTCACCGAACTTTATTTTTGTTATTATTTATATATATTTTTCTTTATTTATAATTAAATTATTGTTTTATATTTTCCTAAAAACAAAATTTTTATCCCAAAATAAACTTTTATCAACCTCAGCTTTTCCAATTGTATATTTTTATATTTTTTTTATTTCTATTATTTATTTTGCAATTTCTTTTCCATTTTGGGTTTGAAACCCTTTTCGACTTTTCCATCTTTTCATTAAATATTTCTTTATTTATAACATGTAGTAAAACTTGCAAATAAGAGCCAAATAGCACGACAAGATGCAACAATCCAAAATTTTTTGTAAGTTTTGAATTTTAGATTTTGATTTTTAAATCTCCGATTTTCAGGGTATTGCAGGCTCGGAGGTGGCGGCTAGGGTTTGCTCCTGGCAGATCTCAACTCATGTTTTATGTGAATTGCTTATATGCCATCTCCACCCCTTGCCCCTCTATTTATAGAGTTAGCCGACCGGGCCTAGAGGGCCCATCGGGACTCCATCTCTAACCGGATTCTTATCCGAACTCAGCCTTACCAGAGTCCTTATCCTAGTCAAACTCGAATACGTGTTCCAACCCGTTAAGTGTGCGACCCTGTAGGTTCATGTATACTTGGTTACGATCTAAGAATACTTCTCAGCCGACCTGTCAACAGCGGTCCCTAGCAGAGCGAATTGACACCAAAGTATACATAAAGATCATACCGGATCACAAAGGTACCATGTCCAACAAGGTACGATTTCTCCGTTCGGACACCCCATTCCATTTAGGAGTTCCTAGCGGAGTCAATTGTGGAACGATTCCACAATCTTTTAGATGATTACCAAATTCTTGGGTTAGGTATTCGTCACCATGATCTGATCGTAGAAACATAATTGTTTTACCTAAATGATTATGTACTTCATTATGGAATTCTTTAAACTTTTCAAAGGACTCGGACTTATGCCTCATTGAGTAGATATAGCCATATCTATTAAAGTCATCGGTAAAAGTAATGAAGTATTGAAACCCACCTCTGGATGTTGAACTCATTGGTCCACATACATCAGTATGTACGAGAGCCAACAAGTCAATTGCTCTCTCACTTTGACCCATGAAAGGTGCCCTTGTCATCTTGCCAAGTAAACATGATTCACATGTCTCTAATGATTCAAAATCAAATGAATGTAGAAGACCATCTTTATGGAGCTTCTCCATGCGCTTCTCATTTATATGGCCCAGGCGACAATGTCAAATAAATGTGGGGTTTAAATCATTTGGTCATAGCCTCTATGCATTAATGTTATAGATGAGAGACGCTTCAAGATCCAAAACATATAATCCATTCACCAATGGAGCATGAAAATAAAACATATCTTTAAAATAAATTGAATAACCATTATACACAGATTTATAATCGTATCCTTCCGCTTGCAAACATGAAGCAGAAATAACGTCTTGACATAGAGTTGGAACACAATAACAATTATTTAATTCCAAAACTAATCTTGAAGGTAAATGAAGTGGCATAGTGCCAATGGCGACTGTAGCAACTCTTGCTCCATTGTCGACACGAAGATTCACCTTGCCCCTTCTCAAGCTTTTACTTCTTCTCAGACCCTACAATGATTTGCATATATGAGCAACTGATCTGATATCAAATACCCAAGAGTCAGTAGATAAAATAGCAAGATTGTTTTCTATACCATTAATACCTGAAGCAGAAGTCGTACTTTGCTTCTTTTTGAGATCCTCCAAGTACTTCTTGCAGTTCCTTTTCCAATGACCTGCCTCCTTGTAATAGAAGCAAACAACATCTATAGGCACAAACCTCTTATTGCCTTTCTTTTCCTTGGAAGCACTCGCGATCTCATGAGGAGTTAGCTTTCTTTTGATGCAAAGTTTCTTGATAGGGGATTTGTGCTTAGCATTTTGCATCATCATCACATGATTTTGCTTTTCTTGATGCTCTCCTCAGCACTCTTTAGCATCCCATGCGATTCAGCCAAGGTTTTGTCCATGCTATTCATGTGATAATTTAATACGAATGGCTCAAAGCTCGGAGAGAGTGACTAGAGAATCACATCTATAGCTAACTCTTGGCTAAGAGGAAAACCAAGCTTTTCCAGAATCTCGATATTGGCAATCATGTTTATCCCATGACGGCTGATGGGATTCCCCTCTGCAAGCTTGCACGCAAACAAGGACTTTGAAGTATTGAACCTCTCAGCCCTAGCTTGGTTCTCAAACATGCCACGCAGACCCTCAATAATACTATGAGCATCTGTGTTCTCATATTGCTTCTAAAGCTCAAAGTATATCATGGCAAGCATGAGACAACTTACATCTAGGGAATCATTAGTGTGCTTCTCATAAGCCCTCCGTGGAGCAACATTAGCATTATCAGGCAAATCATCAGGATATGGAACTTTAATAATGTACTCCTTTTGCTCTTTCTTGAGAACAGTTCTCAAGTTATGATACTAATCCATAAAGTTTGTTTCATTCAACTTTTCTTTCTCAAGAATTGATTGTAAATTAAAAGAACTGGGTGTAGTGTTAGCTGTCATGCCTACAACAGAAAGTATATGCAAAGTTTAGCACAATGTTTATGCTTTGTCTTTTATTAAACAATTTAACAAAAGACTTCCAATACGTGTTTTAACCCTTCCCTCTAGGTCACGTAGTGAGTCAAGATCCACATGTTTACTAATTTCTAGTGAGCTTTGACATCACTGCTAGAAAATTAGTGACATGGGTAAGCAACACCTTGCTAATCACATCCCTATGTGACTCTTGTTCATTGGGTGGCATCATTATGCCCCGGCCTCAACCTATGCCCCAAGGCCCAAAACTGTTTTGATTGCTTTGTTAAGTAAACCAAATGCTCTTGCATGTATATGTCTGACATATACCCCATCAAGTCATGATAGCTAATGGCATTCTGCTTTGATAGACCCACCAATTGACGATCACAACCATGACAGGTGCAACATTTGGGAGGGCATCATTACTACCTAATTTTTTGAGAAATACTATCCTACCAAATAAACATATCACATATATGAAAGTAAGAAGAATAACAATTAATAATGAAATAGTATGGTCCTTTCACATGGTGATCTCCATCTCCATGTTGGTGTAGAGGATCTCCATCTTCAACACCGTTCTCCAGAGTGCCTGATGCTTACTTTCTTCACACTAAGCTACTACTATAAAAGCTATAAATTGAAGATTACATTGACACGCATGCCGTGAAATAATATTACATGCATCACATACATGAAAGAATATTACATGCATCACATACATGCAAGGATATTACATATATCACATACATACAATAATATTACATGCATCACATACATACAATAATATTACATGCATCACATACATACAATAGGGCCATACCATCTCAAAACACTCTCTGCAAAAACAAGTTAGGCGTAGAATCGTATTCTACCTAACACAGAGATATGATACCGATATGCTATAAAAGGGGTATGCACACGATGGTCCCGCTATGAAATCGCTTATGAAAACCACATCGGCATAATCACATTATGCTGATCCAAGACACTCTCAGGGGACATGGTTTGTATAGGTGCAAGGCGGCAGTCATAGTCATACTAAAAACAACATCACCACAATCACATTATACTGATCTGAGACTATCTCAAGGGACACCATCCCAAGTCCGACTCATACTTATCTCGAGTACTATGGAAACCACATCGATATAATCACATTATGTCGATGCGAGACAATCTCAAGGGACAGAATTTCCATAGTCATGAGTCTACAAGCAATATTAGATTATTATGGAAACTACATCGACATAATCACATTATACCAATCTAAGACACTCTCAAGGGACACAGTTTCCATTATCAATCTATGTTGCCTAATTCTTTCCTGTACCCACCCCTTATACTGATTTATCTAATCAACCCGTATGCCAAAACTTGTAATAGATCCAATCTATTACAACTTCATGTCAACATATGAATCAACCTAAATCCCAGACTATGCAAGTCTAGCTCTGATACGACTGAAGGAAAATGCGTAGGCTACGATAGCATAAATTAAAAATTTTCTATTGTGCGCTCCAGGATATCATGCAAGTAAGGGACTATAGATTGTTATCAATTAAAGCGTAGGGCAGCGGAGACTACGTTGGAGAAGTCGGTCCAATGTACGCGCATCGAGGAGGTTGCGAAAACATGATCCGATCACCATGATCCAATGACTAGACCATCGACTCACCTCGTTGATCTATACCGCAACGTAGCAGTGTCTCTATCGATATCCCACATCCTAAGGTGGAACGTCCATCGCATGTGTGCTAGCACTCGGCGCGCGGCTAGGGTTTGGCTCGGAGGTGGCGGTGTTAACGACCAAATTTGGTAAGCAAATTACCAGGTTTGGATCTAAGGCTGAAGTCGATTTCAAGAGAATCGGGTTCTTCTGGAGACAGAGTGCGCACCAAGTACTGACCGAATTGGCTAAGGAGTTCATTGGCTGGTGATCGAATCAGCTGAGGTGGCTGTCGGTTGATACCGAATTGGACAAGGATAACCGATGAAGCCGATTCCGATAAGGATAGCTGGTATGTCCAATTTTGAGGAAAAGATATTGGAGTTATCTTCGGATTCAGTTTAAAGTGCTTCGTGTAGATTGCCATACATGGATAAAGTCCTGAAAAGGCAATTGTATCTATTAGTTAGGATATTTTAAATAGTTTCCTTATATATAATGTCGGTGAAAGTTTCTTTAGGCATATCTGTAATTCAAATTGTAATAGAGATAGAAATCGTGTCTGCCATGGACTTATCTTGTACCTAGGTATAAATACGATCCAGGACCGTGTAAATAATAGACAATCAGATCAATACAACTTTCGGCGCATTGCCACCTTTTCCTTCTAGTTTAATTTCGACAAGTTCTTGCTTTGCGTTGGGCTGCATCGGGTTTCGATCTCCGACAAGAGGTAAATCTTGTTTCAAGCGGCTTGCGCTCTTGGGGTTAGTGCTTCCATCATCATGATACTCTAATTTTGCCTTCGTAATCTACTAAGTTATCATATGCATTATATAACCTAGACCAATTCGTCATCTAATTTCAGTCAGCTTGTATCTATTACTAGATAACAGCTGGTGAAATTTTATGACATGTTTGGCTTAGATTATATAATGTATCTACCATCTCGAAAGGCTTTTATCAGCATGTTTAGATATCTTATTTCTCTTTATGCTTAATGTTGCATCGGTTGGGTCTGATCTATTAAGTAATATTTAGAACTATAAAGATCTTACAATTGTTATTAGAGATAGTATCAGGATTTCAGCCGATCTTATCTGATTTAACCTATCTTGCTTGTTTTATTTTCACTTGATATGTTAAATATGCCCTCTATATCTAGATCTCATCATACTAAATATGTTAAGCTTGTTATCAATCTGTTAAGGAACTTTAACATTTGATTGCTGCTTGTTTAATGTATTTAGTTTATTATGATATCTGAGTATACAGCAGTATCGGAGTACTAGCCGATACATGTTGGATTCATCTCTTCGGCTATGCTGTAAGTAAGTATAATCCTTGTCTTATAGTATTTTTTAAGATCTAAGTGATTTATACAGTCTCGGTACACTATCGATCTATCCCAGTCACTTGGTTTAAATGTGCTTTAAGACTTGGATTGCATTCTGTTAACATCTACAGTCGATCGGACGAATCTAGTTACTGCTGATTCAATGCATGTTGCATCGGCACAATATCAAACGATACATCATCGGCCACCAGCCGATCGGCTATCGATCTAACATTGTTTTCTCTTTTTAGTTTCTTGTTGGTTGCAGGATCAAACCAACTGGCACGCCCACGAACCTCAAGTAACAGATTTGGACCTGCACTAGAGTAACGCAAATCTCTCAGGCCAGTGTGTGGGAAATTTTCTTATCAACACGCTTTTGGCACGCCTGGTGGGACTCAAGATCACAAGCTAGGCGCAATGGTGAACATCAAGACCTCTGAGATCAACCAGGAAAACATCATCCCGATCACGATGGACAAGTTGACGCCTAAGCAAAATGCTGAATATCCGGAGATGATGGACAAGTTACAAAGTCAGTATCTGCATTCTTTTGTCCAGACCAAGTCAGGAACAATTGTCCAGAGATACAAGGTGAAAATGCCAGGTGATGAGGAGCCTGAGACAAGCTCTGGCAAGGGCAAAGATCCAGACACCAAGCAGGAGGAGGGCCCAGAGCTAAACAATTTCCAAGATAGGATTGATTATGCCGTCCATCAAGCATTGATCGACCAATCTAGCATCCTAGTCAATACTCTTAACAATATCATCAGCTCTGTTGTCGACTCCAGGATCACCGAGCACCAAGCCAAGGGCCCAATTTTCCTTCCTGATGGCAAGTTTTCACCATACAGGACCTTGGTCACCAATGGGTTGCTGCCTGTTGCAGGCATACCCTCGGGTCAGCCGATGGCAACAACATCAGCTCCTTTGAAGCCGATTATACCGTCATCGACGCAGAAGCAACTAGATTTCAACCCCATGGTTCTGACCAGGCCGCAGCCCCAGCACATGGGATATGACGTCCCTAAAGTTTCTCTAGAGCAGGTTATGGCCATGTTCAACGCGAATCGGCCACCTCCGCAGCTGATTCCGAAAGTACTGATAGGGTCATACACGCCAGACCCGCAGCAACACCCTATCGGTCCTCAGCCCGGTCATGATCAACAACCTCATGCGGTGCATCAATCCCCTCAACATCACATGGAGGGCAATTTTAATCATCTATATCAGCCTCATTCACCCCAGATGCAGTACCGGCCAATACCAGTACCTCAGCCTCAATATCTACCTCTAGCCGATCAGTTCAAGCAGATACAACAGCACGTGCAACAGAAACCTTGGGCAGACATGATTGCCGATGTGATGAGGGAACAATTTGGCCTCAAGCCCAAGGACACTGGAAACATGTATCGATATCCTTATCCTGAATATTTTGAGAGGGTTCCATTGTTGAACTGATACAAAGTGCCAAGCTTCTCCAAATTCTCGAGGCAGGACAGTGTCTCCACGTATGAACATGTAGCCGATTCCTGGCTCAATGCGGTGAGGAATCGGCTACGGACGCAATGAGGGTTAGACTTTTCCCTCTCTCCCTCTCCGGATCAGCTTTCACCTGGGTTTCTTCACTCCCATACAACTATGTACAAAGCTGGGCCGACTTAAAGAAACAGTTTCAACGGTACTTCTATACTGGTGTCCACGAGATGAAATTGTTTGACTTGACGACTATCAGGCAGAAGCACGATGAATCGGTCCAAGACTACATTCAAAAGGTTTAGGGACATGAGGAACAGGTGCTACAGCCTGGTGCTGTCAGATTCGCAACTGGCCGATCTTGCTTTCTAGGGCTTGTTAAGACCTATCTGGGAGAGATTTTCGGCTCAAGACTTTGAGAGCCTATCACACTTGGCCCAAAAAGTTACTGCCCATGAACAGTGATTCCCAGAGACCAAGAAAGCTTTGAAGAAGGTTGGCCACGTTGCTTATGCTTCTGACTCTGATTCCGATGATAGTGAAACCGAGGTAGCAGCCACCGATTGGACCAGAAACAAGAAGGTGATCACTTGTCAGTGGGTAAAAAATTCAGCTAAAGTGGAAAATATGATTTTGACATCACCAAAGCCGATAAAATCTTTGATCTGCTGCTTCGGGAGAAACAGATTTAACTTCCAGCCAGCCATGTAATCCCATCGGTCGAAGAGCTAAATAAGAGGAACTACTGCAAGTGGCACAACACCGGGTCTCATGGCACAAACGACTGCAAAGTGTTCCAACAACAGATTCAATCGGCTATAGAGGCGGGAAAAAAATTAAATTCGAAGACCCGAAGAAGCCGATGAAAGTTGATGGAAATCCTTTTCCTGTTAACGTGGTCCATGCAAGTTGCAGGCCAGCCGACACTGAGCCCCAGGAGATGGATAGCTTGATCAAATTCATGAAGAACTTCTTAGAAAGGGAATCGCCGTCTTCTGCCAAAGTCGTCAAAAAACGTCGGCAGGAAGATGACAGGCAGGAAGAGGAGTATTACGAGGCAGGAGACAACTTTGATCCCCATTGGAGTTGTGAGTTTTTCAGGTTTTATTGGAACCAGGGGATGAAGCTGCCATCGTTGCAAGATTGCCCAGCGTGCGACGGTTACAATAGACAACACACTACTTGCCACGCTGCAAGTTCAAGCCGATCTATGCCTGGAGAAAATCGGCTGAAGCAAAAGAAACTCCCTGTTCACCAAACGCTAGGTTTGATTCATCAAGATTTTTTCCAAGATGATGATAATGATGATGAGGAGGAAACTGCCAACCCGCAATGGTGCCCCTCCGATACTTTCACAAAGACCCAGAAAAGGAGGGTGCAACGGATGAAGAGCAAGGGTCGGCTGCAGGAGGTTCAAGCCAAAATCGATCATCGGCTAATTAAGAAGAAGAAGCAAGAGCGCCCAAGGAAAGAGTGGCATGTGAAGAGCAAGACTATGTCAGCCGATGAAGCATAAGCCGACAAAGAAAAAAGATTGCCCAAGCGAAAAGCTATGGCCCCTGCATCGGTCAACATGGTCTTTGTGTTGCTAGCCGAGTATGAGGCAGCTCAGACCGATGCAAATGTGATTGAGGAGTCCATGGCCAAGTTAGTTTTGTCCCCGGAGCAAGCGATCTTCGAAAAACCAGAAGGAATAGGGCATCGACATCTCAAACCACTGTATGTCAAGGGATTTGTCAATGGCAAGCCGATGTCCAAAATGTTGGTCGATGAGGGTGCAGCTGTAGACTTGATGCCCTATGCCACTTTTAGAAAGTTAGGCAAAAATTCGGACAACCTCATCAAGACCAACATGATTTTGAAGGACTTTGGAGGGAACCCATCTGAGACCAAAGGAGTTCTAAATGTGGAGCTGACAATCAGCAGCAAAAATGTGCCTACAACCTTCTTTGTCATCGATGGGAAGGGATCATATAGCCTGTTGCTAGGAAGGGATTGGATCCATGCTAATTGCTGCATCCCTTCTACAATGCATCAGAGCTTAATCCAATGGCAAGGCGACAAGGTTGAGATCGTGCCAGTCGACAGGTCAATAACATTGCCAATGCCGATTAAACCCTTTGGGAGATGGATGGTATCGATTGCTTGTGTGACAAAGTCTGGAAGCCGATTATCTGAAAGTGTCTGATTCTAACATACAACCAGTTGGAGATGAAGAGCCCCAATTTCTGCTTTGAGGGCGTTGTGGAGGGATCAAGCTCCTACACCGAGGACACCGTGGATGATCTCGATGGCAAACTAGGACAAGGCTTCATGTCCTATGACAATTTAGAAGAGGTTGATATAGGTCCAGGAGATAGGCCTAGGCTGACATATGTTAGTAAAAATTTATTTTCTCATTTTAGAACCAAGCTTATTGAGTTGTTAAAGGAATATAAAGATTGCGTTGCTTTGGAGTATTTTGAGATGTCAGGTCTTAGCCGGTCGATTGTCGAACATCGGCTCCCTATTAAACCAGGCTATCGATAGTACAAACAGCCTCCTAGGAGATTTAAAGCCGATATGTATGATGCAATTAAGGCTGAAATCACTCGATTGTATGTTGCTGGTTTTATTCGCCCGTGCCGATACGCTGAGTGGGTTTTAAACATAGTTCCAGTTATTAAGAAAAACGGCAAGCTTAGGCTGTGTATCGACTTTCGAGACCTAAACAAAGCTATCCCTAAGGACGAGTACCCCATGCCAATTGTTGATTTATTGGTGAATGCTGCTTCAGGGCATAAGATTGTAAGTTTTATGGATCACAATGCTGGATACAATCAAATTTTTATGGCCGAGGAAGACATCCATAAGACTACATAGGTGTCCTGGTGCAATCGGCTTATATGAGTGGGTTGTCATGATATTCAGATTGAAAAACGCTGGAGCTATGTATCAGAGAGCCATGAATTATATTTTTCATGTCCTAATCGGCTTCTTGGTTGAGATCTACATTGATGATGTTGTGGTAAAACCCAAGGAAGTTGAAGATCACATAGCCGATTTAAGGAAGGTTTTAGAAAGAACAAGGAAATATGGTTTGAAGATGAACCCTACCAAATATGCTTTTGACGTATCAGCTAGCCAGTTCTTGGGATTTCTTGTTCATGAGAGGGGGATTGAAGTGACACAAAGGAGTATCAATGCAATCAAGAACATTCAACCTCCACAGGACAAGAAATAGTTGCAATCTCTGATTGGCAAGGTAAATTTCATCAGACGTTTTATTGCTAATTATCTACGAAGATGGAGCCATTTACACCTTTACTAAGGCTAAAAGTTGATCAAGAGTTTACTTGGGGGCAGAGCAACAGAAGGCTCTGGATAATATCAAGGATTATTTGAGCTCCCCTCCAGTATTGATTTCTCCACAGAAAGGAGTGTCTTTTAAGCTATATCTGTCAGCCGATGAGAAGTCAATCGGTTCGGTTTTAATCTAGGAGTTCGAGGGCAAGGAAAGAGCAATATTTTATCTAAACAGAAGGTTTTTGGATGCAGAAACAATGTACTGTCCTGTGAAAAAGTTGTGCTTGTGCTTGTATTTTTCTTGCACCAAGTTGAGGCATTATTTACTATCCAATGAATGCACGGTAGTCTGCAAAGCCGATGTTGTTAAATATATGCTATCGGCTCCAGTGCTGAAAGGAAGAGTTGGTAAGTGGATTTATGCTTTAACAGAATTTGATCTGAGGTATCAAGCACCCAAGGCAGTTAAGGGACAAGCTATAGCCGATTTCATTGTTGAACACCGGGATGGTTCAATTGGCTCAGTCAACATAGTGCCTTGGACGTTGTTTTTCGATGGTTCAGTTTGTAGACATGGTTCTGGCATTGGATTGGTCATAATATCACCTGGGGGCAAGTTTTGAATTTGCTTACTCTATTGCACCTTATGCAACCAATAACCAAGCTGAGTACGAGGCCGTCCTCAAGGGGTTGCAACTTTTGAAAGAGGTCGAAGTCGATGCTGTTGAAATCACGGGTGATTCATTGTTGGTCATCAATCAACTAGTAGGAGAGTATGGATACAAGAAAGACATATTGATGATCTACAATCAAAAGTGCCGAGAATTGATGGATGGTTTTCGGCTAGTAACTTTCAAACATATCCCTCGAGAGCAGAATATTGAAGCTAATGATTTTGCTCAAGGGGCATCGGGATACAAGCCGATGTTGAAAGATGTTGAAGTCAAAATTGCAACAATCGTAGCCGATGATTGGAGGTATGATGTTTTCAATTATCTGAAGAATCCTTCTCAATTGGCTTCAAGGAAATTGCGTTAGAAGACTTTAAGATATGTTTTGTTCGATGATGACATTTATTATCGGACGATTGATGGGGTACTGCTTAAATGTTTGAGTGCCGATCAAGCCAATGTTGTGATGGGAGAAGTGCATGAGGGCATTTGTGGTACTCATCAATCGGCTCAGAAGATGAATGGTTAATTCGGAGAGCTAGGTATTTTTGGCCGATCATGCTGGAAGATTGTTTCAAATATTACAAAGGATGCCAGGATTGTCAAAGGTTTGGAGCAATTCAAAGGGCACCAGCATCGGCTATTAACCATATTATCAAGCCATGGCCATTCAGAGGATGGGGAAATGACATGATCGACTAGATTAATTCGCCCTCGAGCAATGGACATAAGTTCATATTGGTGGCAACCGATTACTTCACAAAGTGGGTGAAAGCAATTCCTTTGAAGAAAGATGACTCTGGGGACGCGATCCAGTTTGTTAAAGAGCATATTATCTACCGATTCATCAGACAATCACAACCGATCAGGCATCTATATTCGTATCTGATGAGTTGTCCAATTTGCAGAGAGCATGGGAATCAAATTACTAAATTCTTCACCATATTATGCACAAGCTAATGGACAAGCAGAAGCATCCAACAAAAGTTTGATCAAACTGATAAAGAGGAAGATCTCTGATTATCCAAAGCAGTGGCATAGCCGATTGGCTGAAGCATTATGGTCCTATCGGATGGCCTGTCATGGATCAATTCAAGTACCTCCTTACAAGTTGGTTTATGGACATGAAGTTGTATTGCCATGGGAGACTGCCATCAGCTCAAGAAGGATCGAATTATAAGATGAGTTCACAACCGATGACTATCACAATCTTATGGTAGATGAATCGGAGGACTTGGTTTTGTCCATGAGGCGTGCTTTAGAAAAGGTGACCAGGGATAAAGAGAGAATTGCTCGTCATTATAACAAGAAAGTTCTGCCCAAGTCATTTTCAAAAGGCGAGCTGGTTTGGAAACTGATCTTGTCGATTGGCACGAGAGATAATAAGTTCGGCAAGTGGTCACCTAATTGGGAAGGGCCCTTTAAAATCTACAAGTGTGTTTCCAAAGGAGCTTACATGCTGCAAGGGCTTGATGGAGAAATTTTCAGAAGAGCTCTCAGTGGAAAGTACTTGAAGAAATATTATCCAGGTGTATGGATCAATTCATGATTCGGCTGTGCCGAGCCGATACATGGTTGTCGATGTGTTTACATCGCCTTTAGATGGCCGATATGGCTCATATGGCCCTTAGTCATTTTATTCTTATCATAATCGGTTATGATTTTGATCATACATGATGGCCGATTTCGTTTGTTGTCCTCGAGCTATAATTTTATCAACGATCGGCTGACATTGTAAAATTAGGGGGGCATATATACATACACAAGTGAAATCAAGGTGGGCTTCAAAAAGTTTTTCAATGTAGAATCGATTACGAGAATCGGCAGATATTATGTTACAAGTACTATGCGGGAGTTCACAAAGATCAGCATAAAAGTTATATTACAGAAGTTGGAGTTCACAAGTGATCAAGTCCTAGCCTTATTACATAAATCAGCTTAACCAGATATGAAGCTGTTGATTGCCGATATTACTCTTTGCCGAATTCGGTCAACTTCTTCAATAGCTTTGAGATCGGTTGCATCGTTTTCGGGGCTCACCTTCAAGGCTTTAGTAAGGTCTGATAAATTTTTCATTGAAGCCTTTAGCCTGGATTTCTGTTCTGATATGATTCTCGGGAGATCGGCAAGCCTTTGTTCTTCAGAGGCTATATCAGCATCACACTTGGCGAGTTCGGCTAGCAGCTCTTCTTTCCGTTTGCGCAACCGATCGAGATTAGAAGTTGGCACAGCTGTCATCTCATCGAGTTTGGCCTTGTCTTCTAGTATGGATCTGATCGGCTTCTATTGTAGCTTCAAGGGCTGTCCTTTCTCGTCGATCGGCTATCCGTTGCTTGGCTCTCTCAAACTTGTGCCGATGTTGTTCGAGGTATGCAGCTTGAGAAATGGTGTCAGCTATATGGTCTAGGAGCTGATCTTGAATATCTTCGAATCTGGCTCTGATTGACCCACAGTCAATAACAAGGAAGTCTAAAGAACCTTCTGACCGGCGAGCAAGGTCTTGTAGTATTGTTTTCAAATCATCGGTAGCAGAAGCTAGGGTTTTGTTGATGGTGTCCTCCTCGTCATCCATGAATTCCTTTATATGAAAAGGAAATATATCGGCTAGAGCCTGCAAAGAGGATATTGGAATTGATAAATACTGAGACTGTTAGTCATCAAGGGCTTTGAAAGTAGCCGATATGAAGAAAGAGACTTACAGGGATGACATGAGCCGATGTTGTTTCTGCTTCAATGTTGTGGCTGCCCCTAATCGATGGAGTTCTTTCGCTTGATGCTTGGGGGGCAGGTGTTGGAGAGCGAGGAGGCTGTATACAAAGAAAGATAAGCTTGATCGAGCATCGGTTAGTTCAATAATCAAAAGGAGTTTGAAGTCAAGATTACTGATGGAGCTGGAGCCGATTTCTTCTTCTAAGCCAACTTCTTTTTCTGCAAGACAGAATTTAATGAAGGATTGCATATGAATCGGCAGTGGGAGGATTTTTGACAAATACATACCAACTGAGGTCGAGGTTGAGGCTGACGTCTTGGAGTACTTGGCGTTCCTTGGGGTTGGTCATCGGCTGGTGGTGTTTGAGCGGTTGCTCTCAGCTTGCCTACTTCAGCAGCGGCTTCATCGATGGCTTCTTCCATTTCCTCTTGATTCAGGAAGGCCTCTAGGTCTGGATCTAGGCCCGGTAGATCATCGGCTGTGGTTTTCTTTTGTTTCTTTGAAGGTTTCTTCTGCACAGCCGATGGATCGGCAGCTGATGGTTTGGCTCTCTTTTTCCTTTGGAGTGGCTCGTGGGTCTGGCCATGGAGCAATGTTGATGTCTTCGGGGCGTTGTAGCCGATTCTTGATGGGGCCAGCCCACAGCCGTTAGGTAGGATGCTGATTGCATAGTTGATGGCCACCCCGATATTGCTGATGTGTGGGGAGATGAATCGGTAGTCTGCAAACAAAAAGAGTTAGTCAAGTATTAAAGAAAGACAACCGATAACAATTAGTAAGAGAAAGAAGGAGTACTTACTTCTGGGATCAGCTCCGAGTATATGGTGGTGAGGTACATGGAAGCCAATTGGTGAAATAGATGTTTTTTCCATTCACTCCACCATCGACTAAAGGTTGCAGTCCTTGTTATTACCAACTCAATGTTGTTTATACTGCCAAGAGGGGGCCTTCGATATTCAGTAGCCTATCCATCATGAGGCCTGAGCCGATTTCGCCTCTGGTTTCGATTTTATGAGTAAAGTACAAACCAATCAGCAATGGTACCATGCCCAGTTGTCTGGCGGCACTCATAGGATGATAAAATTCATATGTAACTTGTATGTTCCTATCCTGGTGGATGCCGACTGGGAGAATGCAAGGCGAGATAGCCGATGTGAAGATTTGCCTGGACTTCTCAAATTTCTTAGAGTTTATCTCGTCGAATCTAAAGTCACTAGGGAGTTCAAAGTCTTCGGAGTTCTCATAGGCAAACCAAATTCTTGAGGTTCTTGGGAATCCATCATAGAAGTTACCAAACCAGTTCTTAAAAAGATCGACCGAGGGCTTAGACCCAGTATACGAAGATGCTGCCTCTCCGAATGACATACATCGGCTTGTTGTGATTTCATCACCATCTTCATTTGTTGTCAGCTGTGCTAATGGAAAACTGGCATCTTGCAAGTCTGGCCTCTGAGCAACTTTGTGTGTGTGCAAGTTTAGCCATATTTGCAGCAGCCACCAGGGACCTCCAATGCCGATAGTTGAGTTCATGACAATTTTAGCTGATGCATTATGCAACATCTGATAAAGGTCCCCTAGTAGATATTTCTCTAAGGGAATATGCCTCTTCTCTACTAGGGCCTCGGCTATGTGTTGCCAATTGGATGTGGGGTCGTAGCTTGATCCACAGAATAGGAATTTTTCTAGCCACATGAGAAGAAAAGTTGTGTGTTCCCTGGGGTCCACTAGGCCAGTTCCCATATTCAGGCTTATGAATCCGTTCCAACCTCCAATGGCCTTGGTCTTAAAGGAGTACTAGCATTTGGTGTTCAGGCTGACAGGATTAGCCGATGAAGTAATGTCAAGGCCCGTGATCATGATTATGTCCAAAAGAGCGGGGGTCATTGGTCCTTGGTTGAACAGGAAAGAATTCAGTGTGTTGGACCAGAAGTAACTTGCAGCCGATAGCAGGGGCTCGTTTTTAGGCATGTCGACTATGGTTAGGGCTAAGCATTATGCTATCCCTAGTTCTTCCCAATGGCTCTGTTTGCTAGCCAACACCCTATTATACCATGCTGGCCAAGTCTTATCAGTTGATGGCCATAATTTAAAGGTTCTGTTCCAATGTGCCAGATTAGGGTTCGACAACCTTAAGGGGATCCAGTTGGTTTCGGGATTAATGAACTCTGAGGGGTCTAGGTTGTCGATTGGCCCTAAGAGTTACTGGTTGGAATGGTTGAGGTCGGGAATTGCAATCTGGTGAGTAAGGTGCTACAATGAACAAAAAAGAAAAAGGGCAAATTACAAAGGGCGGACGCCAGATTGCGGTAAAAAAAAGAGAAGTTAATGCCGATGGAGCTTACCTCTGGGAATTCGGCTGATGGCGCCGTGGATGGGGTGGTTGAAGTCGACATCGCCAGGGACGAGTTCGTCACCGCACGAAGGATGTCTGCGTGTTCGCCAAGAATGTCGGGGAGATCGCCGCTGCAGATTGAAGTTGTTTAGGGCTAAGGTGGCAGAGGCAAAAGTGACGGCATGAAAAACTCTAAGGCGGTGGTTGTTATTTAAAGAAACGTGGTGACGGCCAAAACGGAAAAGTCCTAAAATCTCTCCAAGATAAGATTCGGGAAATCCGCAACATTAACAATATAGCGGACTTGGGGGCATGTGTTAATGACCATATTTGGTAAGCAAATTATTAGGTTTGGATCTAAGGCCGAAGCCGATTTGAAGAGAATCGGGTTCTTCTGGAAACAGAGTGTGCGGCAAGTACTGACCGAATCGGCTAAGGAGTTCGTCAGCTGGTGATCGAATCGGCAAAGGTGGCTGTCGATTGATACCGAATCAGACAAGGATAGCCGATGCAGCCGATTCCGATAAGGATAGCTGGTATAGGCAATTCTTATGAAAAGACGTTGGAGTTATCTTCGGATTCATTTTAAAGTGCTTCATGGAGATTGCCATACACGGATAAAGTCCTGAAAAGACAATTGTATCTATTAATTAGGATATTTTAAATAGCTTCCTTATAGATAATGTCGGTGAAAGTTTGTTTTAGCCATATCTGTAATTCAAATTGTAATAGAGATAGAAATCGTGTTCGCCATAGACTTATCTTGTATCTGGGTATAAATACGACCTAGGACCGTGTAAATAATAGACAATCAGATCAATACAACTTTCAGCGCATCGCCACCTTTTCTTTCTAGTTTAATTTCGACAAGTTCTTGCTTTACGTTGGGCTGCATCGGGTTTCGATCTCCGACAAGAGGTAAATCTTGTTTCAAGCGGCTTGCGCTCTCGAGATTAGTGCTTCCATCATCATGATACTCTAATCTATCTTCGTAATCTGCTGAGTTATCATATGCATTATATAACCTATACCAATATCGCCATCTAATTTCAGTCAGCTTGCATCTATTGCTAGATAACAACCGGTGAAATTAGATGTCAAGGTTGGCTTAGATTATATAATGTATCTACCATCTCGAAAGGCTTTTATCAGCATGTTTAGATCTCATATTTCTTTTTATGCTTAATGCTGCATCGGTTGGGTCTGATCTATTAAGTATTATTTGGAACTATAAAGATCTATCTGGCTTGCAATTGCTATTAGAGATAGTATCGGGGTTTCAGCCGATCTTATTTGATTTAACCTATCTTGCTTGTTTTATTTTCACTTGATATGTTAAGTTTGCCCTCTATATCTATACCTCATCATACTAAATATGTAAAGCTTGTTATCAATCTGTTAAGAAACTTTAACATTTGATTGTTGCTTGTTTAATGTATTTAGTTTATTATGATATCTAAGTATACAGCAGTATCAGAGTACTAGCCGATACATGTTGGACTCATCTCTTTGGCTATGCTGTAAACAAGTATAATCCTTGTCTTATAGTATTTTTTGGATCTAAGTGATTTATACTGTCTCGGTACACTACCGATCTATCCCAGTCACTTGGTTTAAATGTGCTTTAAGACTTGGATTGCATTCTGTTAACATCTACAGTCGATTGGACGAATCTAGTTGTTGCTGATTCAATGCATACTGCATCGGCACAATATCAAACGATACGTCACGGCCACCAGCCGATCAGCTATCGATCTAAAATTGTTTTCTCTTTTTAGCTTCTTCTTGGTTGCAGGATCAAACCAACTAGCACACCCATGAACCTCAAGTAACAGATTTGGACCTGCACTAGAGTAAAGCAAATCGCTCAGGCCAGTGTGTGGGAAATTTTCTCATCAGCAGGCGGCTAGGGTTTGCTCGTGGTAGATCTCAACTCTCGTCTTCCGTGAATTTCTTATATGCCATCTCCACTAATTGCCCCTCTGTTTTTAGAGTTGCCGACATGGCCTAGAGGGCCCATCAGAACTCCATCTCTAATCGGATCCTTATCCGACTCAGCCTTACCCGAGTCCTTATCCGAGTCAAACTCGAATAGTTGTTCCAACCCATTAAGTGTGCGACCATGTAGGTTCATGTATACTTGGTTACGATTTGATAACACTTCTTAGCCGACCTGTCAACAGCAGCCCTGTCACGCCCAGAAATTTATCCAAAAATTCCAAACTATTTTGTGTATTAAATCCCTATCCAGGAATCAACCAGGTGTTGACACCAAATCCGTACCGCCGATGTGGTGCCAAAAGATGTGTTGACGTTGAATCACACGCTGACCTGGGAGATCTGCTTAGTTCCAGTGCAGGTCCTAAAATTGATGAAGCGCGGGCTTGCCAGTCAGTTTGATCCTGCCACTGACAAGGTATGCAAAACAACAGAACATAAAGCATATCGGCCGATAGGTCAGTAGCCAAGATAGCCGATCGGCTAATAGGCTAATAGCACGATTACAGCCGATGCAGTTAGGGTTTTGATCCATCGACAGTGTGATGAGCAAACATCTATATAAAGGCGATTGACTGACGAAAACACGATGATATAATAGCATAAACCGATCACATGATAACATAGATATTGATCTGAGTATTAAGCACACATCGGCTGGAGAATAATGAATACTCTGTTGTAATCGGCTCAAAACCAAATCATATGCAATCCCTTACAAGCCGATGCAACGTCCATGGGATCGGCTGTATATATCAATAGCATATAATCTAGATCTCAAAATATGTTTAGACCAAGTGACTGGGATAGATCGGTAGCATACCGAGACAGTATAAATCACTTATATCTAAACGTACCTTAAGACAAAGATTATATGTATTCATAGCATAGCCGATGTCATGTACAGATAACTCATCGGTTGAAACCCCGATGAAACCCTTATTGGCAACCAACAGGCAAGCTAGAGATCATAGTTCTAATCTTGACTTAGTAGGTCAAACTGAACTATTGCAGTACTAAGTATGAAAAGAAACGCAATATCTAGACAATCAAGCCCTTGACTGATTTTCATAGTGGTGGATGCCTAAGCTAATCTAATCTAGTAAACAATTTAGCTAGTATCGGTAGAAAGCCTAAAATGAGAGATAGCCGATAGAGGCAAATCGAGATACTAGGACTAGATTCAACAGAGACGTATGATAAATAATCAGGCAAAGATGTTAACTGAATCGAAGCAATCCAAGAGGTCAAAAGTACTAATGCAGCCTTGGACAACACCAACGTAGCCAATATGATTGCCTGAGCTAGCGGGACCTTCGACTTACCCCTTCGCCGGAGACCGAAGCTGATGCAGCCCCACGTCAGGTGCCAAGTTCCATCGGATGATAAAATAGAACAGATAAAAAAAGGTGGCAATGGGCCGAAGTGTATTGATCGAGAGATTGATTACATGAACCCTGGGCTTACATATTTATACCCACGGGCTAACAAAGATCCTAACAAATTATGACTCAATCTTTCCTAAAGATAAAATAAAACAAACCGAGTCGTGATTGGACACTAACAAAGTTTCCTAAAGATAAGATAGAAAGCTAACAAATTCTTCCTAATTAATAGATACAAGCCGTATACATCCTGAACTCGGTGTCTTCTGGATAAGATCTTTCCAAACCGAATGCAACAAGAATCCGACTGCTAGAGATATTGATAATAGAAAACCCTCATCGGCTAACGCAAAAACTCTCAGCCGATTCTAGCTTTGAGCCGATATGAACACTCAGTCGATGAGGATTCTGAGGCTTACCAAATTCTGGCGTTAACACTAGGGTACACAAAATGACAAATTAATACATAGATCTAAACATAAAATAAAGCGTAATATACTTACACAAGAGGCACTTAGTCCTCACACTCGAAAGAAAGCAGCAATGGAAAAAGGCGATCCTAGCGGGGCTTCAGCTCCACTCCACAAGCAAACTCAACTGGGGTCTGAGGCTTGGTCCTTTAACTCTGTGGAGATTATGGCAATCGGATATCCTTATGGCAAGCTTGTCCGACTAGTAATAGGGATAGGTTACACCTAATGATTATGTAAACAGGCTATGACTTGGGTGTTACGTTGCCGATCAGATAAGACAACGGCTTATAGTCATAACTTGGTAAGATTGAGGAAACCGACTTAGAATATGATAAGGTTTCCGACTTGTAAGCCCGCTCTCCAAGACTATATAAGGAGGGTAGAGGCGTCCGTCGAGGGATATGAGATTTATGCGATACACAAGATCAAGAGATCAATAAAGACACTCGACGGATCGAATCCCCGAAATAGGAGTAGGGTATTACCTCACAAGAGGGCCCGAACCTGTCTAAACATTTTTTCTTTCCGCTTAACCCATCATGTTTGGCGATCTCGACTGCACCCCAATTTCTATTGCCGAAACCAAGTTTCGACAGTTGGCGCGCCAGGCAGGGGCTCACGCGTCAAGACCTCTTCTTCATCTCGCCGACAAGCGTGATGGGATCTTCATCAGGCATCGACGACTTCGCCGCCAAGATATTCGACAAGCTCTCCCTCCTCGACTCGGATTCGGACCAGTCGAGAGGGGGAACCTGCTCGGCGCCGTTCGGATTACCAAACAACGCTGAGATCTACTACGACGTTCTAACTTCCGAGCTGGAATCCATCCACTTGGAAGGAGGAATCCGTTCGGCGCCATTCGAGCTACCAAACGACGCCAAGATCTACTGCAACTTTCTGACTTCCAAGTTGGAATCCATCCACCTGGGAGGACAAACCCTCTCGGCGCCTTTTGGGTTACCAAATGCCGCCGAGATTTATTACAATCTTCTATCTTCCGAGTTGGAATTGACCCACTCGGGAGAACCATCATCATCAAGCTACGACCCGGACTGGAACGATCCAGACTCAAGCGATCCAGGCCCAAGGGAAATCGCCATCATCATTCAACCGCTTGGGTCATGCTCATCCACGGAGCACGATGAGTACCTCAGCTCTTTAGATTTCGATAATCTCTACGGCATCTCCACGAACGAAGCCAACGACTCTGACTTTGACAAGGATTATGAGCCAAAGTGCTTCAACATTCTCATGGCTGAGCTGGCTGAGACCGACTCGGCCATGGCCCGCATAATCACAGAAAAAGAACAAGCCAGGCTTGAGCAGAAGCGCAAGCTGGTGGAGGAGGAGAATAGGCGCAAGGAAGAAGCCGACAGGAGGAAGCGAGACCTGTGGGCGACTGGGCGATCCGCTCGAGACGCCATACTTCAGACACGAGTCAACAATACCAACATCTTCCAGACGCCTCAACAGAACGCCATTGCTGCCCTCACCCTCCTCGACACTGTTATCGAAGCGGCACCCGCTACGGTAACACCAATCCTGGACAAGATCAAGACCATCATCGCCGCTACAGCCAATTGCTCTCCCTCCACCTCTGCACGAAGACCAACCGTCGCTGAAACACCCGACGGAAGCCGACTTCCGCCGCTATGGTCGAAGGACTACAGGAGGCCTGAGCAAGCCAAGACGGGCACTAGGTCAAGAGACCCCCGCCACGAGACAACACGGAGGCATCAAGAATAATCGGCCGACTCTCGCGAAAAAGGACACGGACGACTGTCTGTCCGCCACAGCTATAACTCCAACTACCATAGCAGCCGGCAAAGAACCCCGCCGAGTGATCTGCGGGAAGTCCTTGACCGGCGCCATCGTGAGCGTGAGCAGCGCTCCTACAAAGACCGTAGGAGATCCCCCGACTGCAATGACGACGGAGTGCCTGCGTTCACTCGGGACCTACGCTGAGTGGATTGGCCGAGTGGTTTCAAGCCCATAGGAATCGAGAAGTACGACGGAAAAACCGACCCCGAGTCATGGCT
Organism: Oryza australiensis; assembly: GCA_019925245.2. Taxonomy (NCBI): domain Eukaryota; kingdom Viridiplantae; phylum Streptophyta; class Magnoliopsida; order Poales; family Poaceae; genus Oryza; species Oryza australiensis. Next base: position 6,713,803 of record JAIFGZ020000436.1, read on the forward strand.
GACCGTGTACACCCTCACCATCTACGCAGCAGGAGGAGACAACAAGGCCATGTCCAACTACTTGCCCGTCGCCCTCGCCAACTCAGCCAGGAACTAGCTCACGAGCTTGCCAAGAGGCTCGATTAGCTCGTGGAGTGAGCTCCGGGACCACTTCATCGCCAATTTCCAAGGTACTTTCGAAAGACCTGGGACCCACTTTGACCTCTACAACATCATTCAGAAACAAGACGAGCTGTTGAAGGACTACATCCAGCGCTTCTCGGAAAAGCACAACAAGATCCCCAACATCACTGATGACATCATAATAGCCGCCTTCCAGAAGGGTGTCCATGACGAGTTGCTGATCGAAAAATTTGGGCGTAAGCCACCGAAGACGGTGAAACAAATGTTCGAGACAGCAAAATTCTTACGCGAAATCCAACGATGCAATCAAGGTGGCACGACAAAAAGGACGACAAGTAGTCGGGAGGCAGCCGGCATCCTAAGAAGGATAATGGCAACAACAATCATGGCCAGAAAGATCGCAAGCGCCGGCCCGAGGATCTGGTCGCTACAACGTCCAATTCCCAACGCCGTCCCCGGTTTGCAGCCTACAACACGATCATGAACGCTCAGTGCACGCACCATCCGCATCACAAGCACGCGGCCAAGGATTGCTTCATCTACAAGCAATTCACCGAACAATACACGGCACAACTAAACAAGAAGCCGACTGACGAAGCCGGCCCATCGGGAACCAAGAAGAACAACCCGACTGGCAACTCAAAGCCTTTTCAAGACCCCATGGGCAAGCTGAATCAGATCTTCGGGGGGCCACAGGCTTATGAATCCAAGAGGAAGCAAAAGTTGACCGACCACGAGGTCAACACGGCACAACCTGAAGTCCCACAATATCTACGGTGGTCGGAGGTGGCCATCATGTTTAACCGCTCGGATCACCCTGACCGAGTGGTTCACCCGGGGCAGTATCCCCTGGTACTAGACCTGGTGGTCCAAAATATAAAGCTGAAGCGCGTCCTCATCGACGGGGGCAGCGCCCTCAACATCCTATTCGCCAAGACGCTGGATGAGATGCAGATCCCAAGATCCGAGTTGAAGCCGAGTTCAGCCCCCTTCCACGGAGGTATCCCAGGGCTGTCATCCACACTACTCGGGCACATTAACCTCCCAGTCACCTTCGGAGTTCGGGAGAACTTCCGAACGGAGAATATCACCTTTGAGGTGGCTGACTTCAAAATGGCCTACCACATAATCATCGGGAGACCTGCGCTCGCCAAGTTCATGGCGACACCACACTACACCTACCTCTGTATGAAGATGTCCGGCCCCAACGGTGTCATCACCCTGCACAGCGACGTCAAACAAGCCTTCATTTGCGATAAAGAAAGCTACGATATGGCCCAATCTCGTGAGAGATCACGTGGCCAGGAAGAAATTCGACTGGCTGCATCAACATATGAAGAGGGTGAAATCCCCACGAAGAAGATAGCCAAGTCGGGATAAGGTGATGCCAAAATGAAGAAAATCTCCCTTGATCCATCGGATCCTTCCAAAACCGCTATAATCGGCGTTGAGCTAGATCCTAAAAGGAAAGTGCGCTCGTCACCTTCCTCCTAAATAATAAAGATGTTTTTGCTTGGAAACCATCTGATATGCCTGGTATTCCTAGGGAGGTGATCGAGCACTCTTTACACGTCAAAGATGACGCAAAACCCATCAAACAACGATTACGCCGTTTTGCTCAGGACCGAAAAGATGCTATCAAGGAAGAACTTACGAAACTCTTAGCCGTCGGATTCATCAAAGAGGTTTTCCATCCCGACTGGTTGGCTAACCTGGTCTTGGTTCGAAAGAGGACAGGGCAATGGTGCATGTGCGTCGATTACACCGATCTCAACAAAGGCTGCCCTAAAGATCCATTCGGATTGCCTCGCATCGACCAAGTCATAGATTCAACAGCCGGCTGCCAGCTCCTGAGTTTTCTGGACTATTACTCGGGCTACCACCAGATCAGCTTGAAGGAATCTGACTGCCTAAAAACATCATTCATCATGCCGTTTGGAGCTTACTGCTACATCATGATGCCCTTCGGTCTGAAGAATGCCAGAGCCATGTACCAGCACATGATCCAGAGATGCTTTCAAACGCAGATCGGGAAAAACGTGGAATCTTATGTCGACGACGTCGTCATCAAGACCAAGCAGAAGGTAGACCTGATTGCCAACTTAGAAGAAACCTTCGCAAACATTCGGGCCTTCCGAATGAAGTTGAACCCGAAGAAATGCACATTCGGCGTGCCATCAGGCAAACTGCTCGGCTTCATGGTGTCCCATCGTGGCATCGAAGCTAACCCAGAGAAAATCAACACTATTTTGAATATGAAGCCCCGAGTAACTAGAAAGATGTCCAGAAGCTCACTGGCTGCATGGCGGTGCTAAGCCGATTCATCTCCCGACTCGGGGAATGAGGCATGCCTTTTTTCAGGTTACTGAAGAAAACTGATCACTTCCAATGGACCACGGAAGCCTACAAAGCCTTTGAAGAATTCAAAGAGTTACTCACGACATCGCCCGTCCTAGCCTCACCTCAGCCTCAGGAACCCCTGTTGTTGTATGTCTCAGCGACTCACCAGGTGGTCAGCACAGTTCTCGTCGTTGAGCGTGAGGAAGAAGGACGAGTCCAGAAGATTCAAAGGCCAATCTACTTCGTTAGCGAAGTGCTGGTAGGACCCAAAATTCGCTATCCCCAGGTACAAAAACTATTATATGGTGTTCTGATAACCGCGAGGAAATTGGCACACTATTTTCAGGGTCACTCGGTCACCGTCGTCACTTCCTTTCCACTCGGCGATGTCATCCATAACCGGGAGACGACTGGGCGCATCGCAAAGTGGGCTCTGGAACTGATGTCGCTGGACTTAACTTTCAAGGCGAGGACATCTATAAAGTCACAAGCCCTGACAGATTTCCTGGCCGAATGGACCGAACAGCAAGAAGATATACCTAGGGAAGACCTACAATACTGGACCATGCACTTTGACGGGTCCAAGAGGATCACTAGCTTGGGAGCGGGAGTCGTGCTGATCTCCCCGACTGGAGAAAGGCTGCGATATGTTCTTCATATTCATTTTCCCACCTCACACAACGTCGCCGAGTACAAAGCCCTGCTGCATGGCCTGCGACTTGTTGTTTCACTCGGGATACGACGGTTGGTTGTGAGAGGAAATTCCCAGCTGGTTGTCAACCAAGTGATGAAAGACTGGTCCTGCTTAAACGACACCATGGAAGCCTATCGACAAGAAGTTCACAAACTTGAAGACAGGTTCGACAGACTGGAACTATCCCATGTCTTGAGACAAAACAATGAGGCAGCAGACGAGCTGGCGCAGTTTGGGTCCAAGCGAGAAGCAGCCCCGACTGACATCTTCGTAGAACACCTTTACAAGCCGACTGTCGCTGCCTAATCAACTCCTAATTAGGAAGCTACAAACCAGGTTGCCATGCTTGACGCCGACTAGAGAACTCCAGTCATCAAGTTTCTAACTTAGCAAGAGCTGCCAGATGACCGGGATGAGGCCGAACGCATCCGGCATCGCTGTCAGGGCTACGTCATGGTTGATTCTGCACTATACAAGAGAAGCCCCTCTGGAGTACTAATGAGATGCGTCACGCCCGAAGAAGGACGATAGCTATTACAAGACATCCACTCGGGTGTATGCGGCAGTCACGCTGCAGCATGCACCTTAGTGGGAAAAGCATATAGAAAAGGCTTCTTCTGGCTCACAGCAGTCTCCGATGCCGACAAAGTGGTTCGCACGTGTGAAGGTTGCCAGTTCTTTGCTCGCCAAAGTCATGTTCGAGCCCAAGAGCTACAACGATTCCACTATCATGGCCGTTCGCGGTTTGGGGCCTAGATATGGTCGGTCCTTTCAAAAAGGCTCCAGGAGGATTCACACATCTGTTGATCGCGATCGACAAGTTTTCCAAGTGGATCGAGGCTAAGTCGGTTGCTACGATCACCACTGACAAGGCACGAGACTTCATCCTCAACATTGTGCACCGTTTTGGTGTCCCAAACAGAATTATAACTGACAATGGGACTCAATTCACTGGGGGCGTTTTCAAGGAATTCTGTGAAGATTTTGGCATCAAAATCTGCTACGCATCAGTCGCACACCCTAAAAGCAATGGACAGGTTGAGCGCGCCAATGGCATGGTTCTCCAAGGCATCAAGGCCCGAGTGTTTGACAGGCTAAATCCTTATGCCGGCAAAAGGGTTCAAGAGTTGCCTTCGGTCCTATGGTCAATGCGGACTACGCCCAGTCGGGCTACCGACCAAACTCCTTTCTTCCTGGTTTACGGGGCAGAAGCCATGTTGCCGAATGAAATGGAATATGAGTCTCTTCGAGTTCACAGTTTCAACAACGAATGCTATGATCAAGACTGAGTGGATGACCTAACCCGACTGGAAGAGGCCTGTGAGGCAGCCTTGATCCAGTCGGCAAGATATCTTCAAGGACTTAGACGATACCATAGTCGCAATGTTCGGACGCGAGCCTTCATTGTCGATGATTTGGTTCTACGCAAGATTCAGACCACCAAAGATCATCACAAATTATCTCCACTATGGGAAGGACCATACATAATCGCTGAGGTGACTCGGCCAGGAGCATATCGACTAAAGCGTGAAGATGGATCCATGGTGGAGAACTCCTAGAATATCGAACATCTTCGACGATACTATGCTTAAATTGCTTTAAGTTTTATGTTATTCTCGACTGCCAACCTCAAGCAAGATGACATCTTGAGTTGACAGTCGGGGGCTATACATGTGTCAATAAAGCATGGTTTTCTTCGACAACTTGTTTATATTTGGTTTATCATTGTTTAGTGTTTTGATTCGAGTTCAATAGATAAGGACTGAGAATTTTTTGATGACCTAATCAAGCTTAGGCTTGGTGACAGTCGGACAAAAATTACTTAGGAAATCTTCTACGAGGACTCGGGTCAAGGCATTAACATAAATAAGCTAGATATCCACAAGTTCACATCAAAGGTTACAAGCAACATTCACAAAGTTATTAAGATTGAAAGTTATCAACTACATAAGCAGCTACTTTTTTGGCCGACTCCTGCGCTTCACTGATCAACTCTAAGGCTTGCTCATCTGAAGTGTCATCGGCGAAGCCTTCCCTGACTGAATCAACGTCTATCCGAGGATAGAGTGACTTAGCCTGCGCAAGAGAGAGGCCTGCTCCCATGGTGGCCGCCTCTGAGATATTAGCTGTGCACTTTTCCAGGGCCCTCCTGAGCTTGTCGAAGACTTCAACGGCATCCACTGAGCTTGTCCCGAGCCCGTGCTGGAACAACGACAAGAGGATCGGTGTGGCCGCATTAGCAATATCGTCCCTTACGCTTTGGGCTCTTCGGACCCTTTCGACAAAGACATCGAATTACGCTCGGGTCTTGACTTTATAAGCTGCAAGAGACATATGATTGCACAGACACTCGAAGATGAAGCAAAATGAAGAATGCTATCTTAAAAGAATTTATGTTCGAACTCAGATTCCAACTCAGCTTTGCTAGCATTAGCTTCTTCCAGCTCGGTCTGGAGTATATGGACTTCTGACGAGTTCTTTGCAACAAGAAAATTTGCTGACATCAAGATTAAGACAGATTACAAATAGAGGAACAAAGAGACCGAGATGATTAAACTTACTCCCGACTGAACCCCGGAGGTCAAGGTTCTCTTCTCGGAGCACGGCAATCTCTCTCCGCAAGGCAACCTCTCTTGATGCAGCCTCTTCCCGAGTGGCCTTGAGCTCCTGCTGGATGTTCTCTAGGGAATTCAAGTGGGGGATCAGCTTCTCGAGGGCGTCAGACTTGGCCATTGATCAGCAATATACTCTCTGCACGTGAGTTCAGAGTTAGTCGACTAAAAGAAATCATGAGGTTACGAAACAGAATAGCAATGCTTACATTTAGCAGCCGGGTAGCTTCATTAAGGCTGTCCACAAGCATATCTCTTTCTTCATTCTCTTTCTGCTTATTCAAGATGATGCCCTGCTTCAAGCCCTCGGAGTCGCGCCACTCTATTTTAATCGGAGGGATCCAGGTCTCCGAAGATTGCAGCCTGGGGATCTCCTCTTCTTTGGCTGATCGATTTAAAAAAGACAAATGAAGGCAAAGAAAAGACAGATTGAAGACTGAAGTCAGAAGACTGGTTTGGAGCTTACCAGCATCAGTGGCCGGATCCTCGACTGGTACTTCCCGGCTGCCTTTTTCTTCTTGGTTCACACCCGACTGGCTCTCAGTCGGGGCACCTTGAGCTGCAGTCGGGATCTCTTCTTCTGCCGACTAGTTTCCAGCAAGGGTTTCCTGGCTGGCAGTCGGGGGGTCCTCCATCAGGATATCTTCACTGGGAGGTGAGGGCTTCTCACTCGGAGCGCTCCCACTCGGGAGAGGGCTCTGAGATTCTTGTTCTGCGGGCTTTGTCTCTTCAGCCGCTGCAGATGGCTTTGAGGCCTCACTTTGCCCGGTAGGATTTATGTTCTAAGGCTTCCTGAAAGAAAGAAGATGGGAACAATCGGGACAAAGGCAGAAAGATTTTCAACAAGGACATGATTTCGATTATGAGACATACCTGGTTGATCGGCGAATTTTAGGTGTGGATTTGGTGGATGGCCTCGGAGGGGTTACTTCAGCTTGAGGAGCTGAAACATCATCATCCGAGTCATCGATCACTAGTCTCTTTTTGCTCGCTCGCCTACTGATATCCTCATCAGTAGCAGCCCTTTTGCCGACAGGATCACTCCTGATCTTGACGCCGCCGGCTGGCTTCTTGGCAGGCCGAGCTAGCGCATCGTCGTGATGCACCTTGTACGGCTTAGAGATGATGAAAGCATTTGCCTGCAAGGAGGATTTTTTATACACCAAGAGATGCAATATTAAGATTGAAAGAGATTAAAGAAGTTGAGTCGACTTATCGGGGGAGGAGGACGGTACAAGTTGTATGGGATAACATGTGGCTGCACTCAACCACAATCCCAGAAGAAAAGATTTTGTACATGCGAGTCTTCAGGGTCTCGTAGCTCAAGGAATCGCGGTCCTCCCGATTGGGGTCCCTTTCACCCTCATACTCGAATGCAGGCTTGGATCTTTCTTTAATAGGCGCCAGTCGGTTCTTGATGAAGTGCCGAGTGATCTGTTCTCCCTGAAGGCCCTTTTTCTTCATCTCAAGGATATTGGCCAAGAGCTTGTTGGCTTCATCCCAATCTTGGGCCACCTGCACAGTGCTCCAATTAGGCCTCAGAACTGGTGGAAGGCCAACAAAGTTGGGCAAACTGGGTTCAAGATTTGAGATGTAGAACCAGTTCGCATGCCAACCTTTGTTGGAAGATTTCAAGGGGAGAGAAAAATAATCTTTGTGGAGAGTTCCGCGGAGTTGAAAGCCGGCCCCACCGACGACGCAAGGCTCATCCTTGCATGGATGTGGCTTGAGATAAAACATGCGGCGAAAAAGGTTGAAGTGGGGAAGGATGCCAAGGAAAGCTTCACAGATGTGAATAAAGATTGCGATGTGAAGAATAGAGTTGGGATTCAAGTGATAAATTTGAAGACCGTAATACTCAAGGAGACCTCAAAAGAACTTGGAGGTGGGAAGGCTGAAGCCACAGTAGAAAAAGACGTGAAAATGACAATCTCACCAGTGTTTGGAGTGGGGAACTCTTCACCGGCCGCCGGGCGCCAACCGATGATCTCTTTGGCCGGAAGAACTCCGTTCTTCACCATCTCTCGGAGAGTCGATTCCTTGACGTCCGAGGTCGCCCATTGTTCGAAGGGGATTTCTTTCTCTCCCGCCATGGATGTGATTTGGGGGAGAACAGATCTGGCACGGGAGATGGGGATTCGTCAAGGGAATCTTGGAGGCTAGATGCGGGAGATGGCTTGTGGTGGAATGAGAGTTCCTAGATGGATGGATTTGGGCGCGCGCGAGTTTAGGGTTCTCCGCAGAGAGCTTGTGAACAGTAACGCGAAAGAGGAAATTTGGGGAAGACGAAGTGGCGGGGATGACCTCGAGGCTTCGTAAAAAGACTTGAGGGTTTTTGCTAAGTCATCTCGCGATTGGGCTGAGCCCATGAGAGACTTATGGCCCAGCTAAGGTGAGGCTTGACATGTGTCCTTAGGGACTTAAGTAGATGGACTTAAGCAGATTTGCCCCGGCAATATGCACGTGTCACATAGCCCAATACCTTTAAAATCCTTTTATGCCGTGGTTTGCGCAACTTCATGAGAGGTTGGCACGATGTAAGTTGAAAGGAGACAAACAGTTAAGCTTTTCATGGCTGTCCTGATGACAGAGACTGTTTGGTTTTTAAGCATTTGATTTAATGATTATATCAATGCTATTTTTCCACCTTGGTGAAGATCTTTTTAGATTAAGACTAATATTGTGGCAGGAGCTATTTAATATTTTGCTCGTATTTTTCAGATGACTGAAAAATTTGTTTACCCATGAGGGTCGATTAAATTGTTTGTTCCGAGATGACTCGGGCAAGTTAACTCGGATAAGCATGAGCTTGCCAAGTTTTTTTTACCCACGAGGGTCGATTGAGCTATTTGTTCCGAGATGACTCGGGCAAGTTACTTGGATAAGCATGAGTTTGCCGAGTGAATTGATTTCTTACCTATGAGAGCTAATTAAATTATTTGTTCCGAGACGACTCGGGCGAATTTACTCAGATAAGCATGAGCTTGCCGAGTGATGGGTTATATGATTTTTTATGATTGCTTTAGCTTGAGCTAAGCATTTATATGATTATGATTTTTTATAGTTCTTGACTATATGCTTAGTCTGTTTTTGACTAACCACATAGTCGGGGCTACACCTAATTAGGTGCATCAGGAGATGCACCTAGAAATCTATTTTTGAGAATTTTTGAGATATTTTCTAGCCCTTCACAGTCTTTTTACTGAATGATAATGCACTCGAGAGATGCAGGCAGAGATGATGGAACCACTCGGCAACAGAAGCACTCGACCAAAGAGTCATTCGGCTGTGTGTTGCTTTGGTTCGAGGCAAAGTTATCTCGTTGACTGCCAAGGTCTCGGGGGCTACTGTGGAGATTATGGCAATCGGATATCCTCATGGAAAGCTTTTCCGACTAGTAATAGGGATAGGTTACGCCTAATGATTATGTAAACAGGCTATGACTTGGGTGTTACGTTGCCGATCAGATAAGGCAACGGCTTATAGTCATAACTTGGTAAGATTGAGGAACCAACTTAGAATATGATAGGGTTTCCGACTTGTAAGCCCGCTCTCCAAGACTATATAAGGAGGGTAGAGGCGTCCCTCGAGGGATATGAGATTTATGTGATACACAAGATCAAGAGATCAATAAAGACACTCGGCGGATCAAATCTCCGAAACAGAAGTAGGGTATTACCTCACGAGAGGGCCCGAACCTGTCTAAACCTTTTTTCTTTCCACTTGACCCATCGTGTTTGGCGATCTTGACTGCACCCCCAATTTCTATTGCCGAAACCAAGTTTCAACAAACTCTGTCTTCAACTCAGAAGCACTACACTTCTAAAAGGGGAAAGAATTGCAAGGCTAAGTGCAACCATCGTACTCAACAAGCCACACCAAGGATGCAGACGTGCAAGGAAGAACAAAGGGAGGCTTGGGGCTAATTTGCGGGAAAATGGTTGAAAACCTTTATATTTTAAAACAGGAAAACAGTTGATTACTTAAGTCAAGTTTTATCCTTCACTGAACAACACGATAACCACATTGAACTGGCCCAACCATTCCACCTGAACTACACCAGATTATTAAACCAATTTATTAAGGGTGGGACTAATCATGGTGAATCTGGTTGATCACCCATAACCACGGGCATGACTATTTGAATAGTTTTACTCGGCTCAGAGGTGCGCAACTTTACCCACAAGACACAATTTCACACATGTTGTCATGTCCCAAAGTATCGCCACGATACTGCAAAGGGGGGAATCGTGATAAGACCCTTCGCATAACTCCGTCTATCCAATCATACCACACCAAGGTTTCGCCCCCACTCCCCTAAGGGTAGTGGGCAGCCCCCCGAGTGCCGTGGTGAATCCGGAAGCTGATCAACCGGTATAACCCCGGCCAACCCAACTCCATCACGCACACTCTCGCCTGGGAGAGTCGGGTAGGGAAGAGCTATACTACAAGTCCAGCAGTTGCACATTCTTGCTTGTGGTAAGCACTGTTAGTCTTCGAGGGTTTCCCATGAACCGGTCCTTAATTGTCATGGCTGCGACAATCAAAACCAAGCACCCACAGCCCACTATTAAGTCATATTTTAGTTGGGATAATTATGACCAATAAGTTTGGCCAGGTGTTTCAAGCTTGCAGCTCATCAGAAGCTAAGTATAGATAGTGTAATCATCTCATTTAGTGAGCTAGTGGTAATTAAGCATGGCTAAGTGTCACGCCCAGAAATTCAGACCAGAATTTCCAAAGCTATATGTGTATTAAACTCCCTATCCAGGACCAGCCAGGGTACACATACAACAATGGTTGATATTACAGTTCCACGTCTTAGAAACATTACAAAAAGATTACAAAAGAGTAGCAAAAAAAAAGGAGCCTAAGCCTAAACTTGACGCTTGCCACGTGGCTTCAAGCAATCCACAGGCATCTTCCAGAGTGCAGGACAAAGCCTACTCCACTTCATCTTCTTCTTCGACTTCTTGCTCAGGTTCTGGTGAAGAGGCAAGGATAAGTACTTTCACGTACTCAGTAAGTCATACCGGAATAGAGAAGGTATGAATGTAGGGGGAAAGACAAGGATTTGGCTCGGGTTTGCCATTAGCACAAACAGCTAGGGTTTTTGCAAACAAAAGGAGATTTGAACAAAGAAAATAGTAAATTAATTAATTAATACACATTAAAACCAACACTGTCCAACGTTATCCCCACGTTGAGACAGACCCACACCATCCAGCTATACTAGCCATGGTCCGAAAACAGGTTTTAGCAGTGTGGGACTAATCACGGTGAATTCGGTCGATCGCCCATAACCGCGGGCACGGCTATTCGAATAGTTTTACTCTGATCAAAGGTGTACATCTGTACCCAGAAGACACAGCCCCACAACACGGTCTCCCGTGCGCCGGAATACCGCCACGGTACCCCGGAAAGGGACTGTGATAGGACCTTTCATATAACCCCTCGCTAACCAAGCGAACCACACAAAGGTTTCGCCCCCATTCCCGTTCCTGGGCCGTGGGCAGCTCCCCAGAGTGCCTCGGTGAATCCAGCAGCCCAGCAACCGGTAAGCCCTCGGCCGACTGCAACTCCATCATGCTCACCCTTTCCAAGGGTTTGTTGGCTAGGAAAATCTACACTACGGGACCCACCGTTGCCTATTTTGGCTTGTGGTTTGCACGGTCATTCTCCCGAGGTTTCCCGTGAACCGGTCCTTAAGTACCATGGGCGCCACTATCCAAAACCACAGCGCCCACAGCCCACCATTTGTCATGTTTTAGTAATTAGTCCGGTCCACAAAGTCCTCGGATTATATCTTTAATTTCATGTGTCCAAAAATAATGTCGTCTAGATGAAATTACCCATTTAGTGTGCTAGTAAGTCTAAGCAAGTCTCAGCATAACCTATGCCTATAAACTATTCATGTTGTTGTCTCAAGTTTATCAAAAGGGTTAGGTTGGCAAGCCTAGGGCTTAAATCTAATCATACGGTGTAATATTTCCCATAAGATGACATTATAAAAAATGCAGTTTAATAGAATAAAACATGTTTTTAGCAAAAATAGGAGTAATATGATCAATAATAAAGCATGACTTGCCTTGCTCTTCAGACTGGCGAAACTCCGCGACAACTTCAAAGTACACCGGGTCGGAGGAACTATCGGGGTCTACATGACAAACAAAGAACTTCAACAAAACAGGCTAAAAAGCTACTGAAAGGGGAACAAAACCATTTTTAATGTATTCTTGGCATTTTTATGAATTTAATGAAATTTGAATGGGCTTAAACGGAGCTCGGATTGAAAAGATATGGATTTTAGAAGATTATCTGTGTTTTTACTAAAACAGGAAAAATTCTTAATTATTTATTGCGCAATAAATCCGGAGTTGTGTCGGCGCTAGGGCTGACATCGGCGATGGCATCATCGGCCGCGGGAGCACCGGTTCACGGCCGAGAGAGCGGTGCACCACGTGGAGCACATGTGGTGCCGACGCGGCCGAGAGAGCTCGGTCGCCGGGGATGGAGATGGAGGCGGTGGCGACGTCCGGGACGGCTCGGAACGACGGGGAAACGCGGCTGAAGGCCGACGAAGAGTGGCAACACTCGGGCGCATGGTGCGAGAGCGAGGGAGAGTGTGGGGAGCTCGGAAGAGGGTGTGAGGAGCTCGGGGAGGATGGGGGCCGGCTTTTAAAGGGGACAGGGAGGTCGGTGGTGGCCGGGATAAGAAGGAATTTATCACCGGAGTTAAGAGGGAGGGATTTGGGGAAAATAATGGCCCGCGATTAACTCCGGCTATTTAGGGTGCGGGAGCTGGCCGGGCGATTGAAGGCGGCGGGAGAGATGGGGACCGATGGCGGTGCCTTTAGGGCGCGCGGAGAGGCGGGCGGCCGGGATCCGCGCGGGGCAGAGGCGACGCCAATGGCGGCGGGGCGGCCGGAGGTAGGGGATGGGGCTGACAGGTGGGCCTCACCTGTCAGTGTCCCAGGAAGAAGGGGGAGGCAAAGTGGACTAATTTTTCGGGCGCGAGGGGTAAATGGGCCGTGGCCTTCGGCCGACCCGCGAGGAAGAGAGAGAGGAGAGAGGCGCGGGGCGGGGAGGACTGGGCCGGTGGCCCAAAGCGAAATGGGCGGGAAAAGGACGGAGGAGAGAGAAAAACAATTTCCCGAGATTTATTAATTCTAATTTTGATTTTAATTGATTAAAAATTATTTATAGTGCTCGAAAATTTCACTAAAAATTTTTGACATGTAGAATGTAAGAAAAATCCTACCATGCCATTTCTATTTAGATTTTTGTTTAAAATTATTTGTTCGCTCCAAGTTAATTTCTAACTTTTTTCTTGCGATTTTTTCTTTAGATTTTTAAAAGGGGAAAACACCTCAGGGTGTGACACTAAGCATATAAGTCTAGCAAAAGTCAACATCAGTGTCTAAGCTAGTCAATTATCACCCAATGTTTGACAAAGGAACAGATATCAAGTATTAAGGCACAAGCAAGCAGATAGATAATTCCCTAATCCCATGTAATTAGAAAAACGTTCACTTTATTTGCAAACAGTAAAATATTTATAAAATAGATTCAATATGCTTCAATGGGAGTGTGACTTGCCTTGCTTCTTCGAACAATCTTTCTTTTCTTCGTGAGCATGAACTCCTGAAATGGCGGAATCTGCACACTACCACGCAAAATGAGGAAAAACTATAATAAAAACCAAATAAATAGTACATGGAAAGTAAACAATCCTGTAGAGCTTAATTTTAGATGAATTTTGCACTTTGAATGACCCAATTTGAAGTTCGTATGAATTAGATATGAATTTTAGAAGTTTTGGACCATTTAAATAAATTCTAGCAATTAAATTAATTTATTGTGAAATTATTAATAATTTATACAAGGAAAAAGGGCGAGTGCTGACGTCAACGACTGAGGGCTGATGTCGGCGGTCGAGGGCTAACGTCAGCCATGGCAGCGGTGATTTGGTCCATGGGTCGGTCCACAGTGGACCAAGTCCACAGCGGTCCACAGGCTGGCATGCCACGTGGCGCCGACGAGTCAGCCACACGGGCGACCGGACGGATGGCCCAGGGGGAATGGGACAACAGCGACCGTTGGCTGGCTGGCCAGGCGGCGCAGCAACGGCTTACACGGCACGATGGTCGCCGACGGTGGCCATCGGTGTGGCGGCACGCACAGAGAGCGACAGAGGGGTGCAGAAAAGAAGGAAAGGGGCCACCGGTGCACAACGGCGAGAAGAGGTGACACGAAGGGGAGCGGTGGTCGACGTGGACAACGGCGACGTGGCACGGGCGCACGGTGGTTCTCGGCGACGGCGGAGGGGAGGCCGAGGAGCGGCTCGTCGACGTGGAGCCAAAGGACGAGGCGGTGCAGCACGGGAAGACGCGAGAAGACGAGGAATGGCGGCCGAAGAGCAGCAACGGCTCGGGATTGCGACGGTAGGGTGCTCCGCCGGCTAACCACGGTCGGAAAGCGGTGGCCAAGGTTCGGTGTGGCGGCGAACGTGGCGATGGCCTTTCAGCGTGACGATGATGCTTGAAACGACTGCGGGGCGCAACCAGAAGGCGATGGCGAGCGGCGGAGCAAGGCTGAGCGCGGGGAGGGAGCGAGGGAGCGCCATGAGCTTGGGGAGAAAGGGGAAACGGGAGAGGGACGAACGGGGTGGGGATTTATAGCCTCGGGGGCATGGACATGGCCGAGGCTCAGTGGAAATCACGGCGGAGGGGTGTGGCGCGCAGCGGCATTCAATGGCCCAATAATCAGCGACGTTAAGGTGTGGAGAGTGCGGGACGGGCGGGATGCATGGCTGCGGTGTTTGGGCGCGGAGTTAAGGTGCGCGCAAGCGACGGGGGAAGGTTGGATTCGCGGCGACGAGGGCGTGAGCGGCAGCGGCTCTACCGACGTGAAGAAAGGGACGACAGGTGGGCCCCACCTGTCATCGGCTCGAGAGGAAGAGGACACGAATCAAACTTTTGGCGGGCGCGCTAGGGAGACGGGTCATGGCCATTGGGCCTACCCAAGGAAAGAGGGGCATGTGGGGGAGAGAGGCAGCGGGCCGGCCGAAGAGAGAGAAAAAGGAGGAGGCAAAGCAGACTTTGGCGGAATGGGCTGAAAGCGGCCAAGGAACGGGAATCGTATTTTAATTTATTTTTATTTTTAAATTAATCGTTGAAATGATCTTTAAATTTTCATAAATACTTTTAATGCTCAAATATTTCCAAGAAAAATCGTAAAAATAGATGAACACTCAAAGTATTTACTAAAAATATAACCATATCATTTAATGATTAATAATTTATTTAAATAATTACTGAAATGCTCTTTGTATTATTAAAATTATTTCTGGAGTTTCAAATTCAAGAAAAATTGCAGAGAATACTTTAGGGCATGGAGAATATTACAAAAATATTTCCAGCCATGATTTTTAAAGGAATTTTTTATTTCCTTATTAATTTCACTTGATAAATTATTTTGTCTTTTTATTTAATTTCTAGGAAATAAATTATTTAATAATTTTTAATCCCGAATGAAAATCGGGGCGTGACAGGCCCCTAGTGGAGCGTATTGACACCAAAGTATACATAAAAATTATATCGGATAAACTTGTAATGTGTGCACAAATCCCTTTGCCTTACTATATATATTAAGCTAAAGGCAAAGGCACGTGCCATCCTATCAATAGCTTAATCATTTACTCGATCTTGTATTGGATTATATATCTATTGATTAACTTCTCAATCAACTCGGCATGGCCATGCACTTTCATAATCCATTACATCGAGTGACCCAGAGATATCTCTTCCATAGGAGGGGCAAATTTTATCTTGATCATTCACGTCCCACTACATGTTTCATGACAAATCCGAAGACTATTTTAATAACTACCCAGTTATGGCGTAGCGTTTGGTAGTCCCTAAGTAAGCCATTACACATGTTAAAATTCATGATGATTTTAGGTCTAAGTACTTTGCACCAACACTACTTGAGACCAACTAATGACACATTAAATTCCTATAGTGTCTCAAGGTGGGTCTATCCAACAACATGTTCTATAACGTGTGTTCACGTTATTAATTTGGTATCTTCATACCATGATCCATGAGACATGATCATCAATCAATACACGTGTTGATCTTAGAATCATTTTCGTTCCATACATATGATATATGATTAGGGATCATTTAGAAATAGATTCATATCACATAAAGAGTCTCATGAATAAGTCACATACTTATTGATCAATACAAGTTGTCTATTTCATGAAACAAAATAATATTTTATTTATTAATACATAAACATTGACTCTGATATCCAATATATCCATGTTGCTTATAGGGCATATCAATAACACTCCAATCTAGATGTGCGTCGAACAGTGGTTCTATTCCAATGTGATTGGTACAATCAAATTGGCAAGACTATAGGCTTTAGAAATGACGGGCATTTCAAGTCCATCAACGTTTTGGTATAAGTCTGACCCTCTTTGGACACAGATTGGAAGGTTGTGCAAAAGTTTGAGCAGATATGTATAATGTGGCTGATGAGGAACATGATGTTAGTGATATGCCCTAGAGGTAACATGGAGATGTTGGATATCATTGTCAATGTTTATGTATAAATGAATAAAGTGTTATTCAGTACCATGAAATAGACATCTTGTATTAATCAATAAGTACGTGACTTATTTATGAGAATCTTTATGTATGAATCTATTTCTAAATAATCCCTGATCATATGTTATATTGTTGGAACAAATATGATTCTAAGATCGGCATGTTTATTGATTGATGATCATGCCTCATAGATCAAGGTATGGAGATACCAAATCAATATACATGAACATGTGTTAGAGAACACATTGTTGGATAGACCTACCATGAGACACTACAGGATTTTATGTGTCATTAGTTGGTCTCAAGTAGTGTTGGTGCAAAGTCCTTAGACCTGAGATCATCATGGATTCCAACATGTGTAGTAGCCTACTTTAGAACTACCAAACGCTATTCCGTAACTGGGTAGTTATAAAAGTAATCTTCGGATTTGATATGAAACATGGAGTGGAATGTGAATGATCAAGATGGAACTTGCCCCTCCTTTGGAGAGATATCTCTGGCCCCCTCGAGGTAATGGATTATGAAAGTGCATGGCCATGCCGAGTTGATTGAGGAGTCAATCAACAGACAGATAATCCAATACGGTTCGAGTGAATGGTTAAGCTATTGAAGGGATGGCACACATCTTGCTTATAGCTTGATTAGTATCGTGAGGCAAAGGGATTTGTGTACACATTACAAGTTCAGAGTCGATATTATATTCTTTTATACTATGGTGTCAATATGTGCTGCTAGGCGCCGCTGTTGACAGATCGGCTGAGTTGGACCCGAGCCGACGATCGGCTGAGTTGGACTCGAGCCGACAGTCGGCTGAGTTCGACTCGGGCCCAAACCGAGTATACCTGAACCTACAGGGTCGCATGCTTAAGGGGATAGAACAAGCATTCGAGTTGGACTCGGATACGGCTCGATCGGATAGGGATCCGATTAGATAGAGTCCTATGGGCTTACGACTTATGGGTGGCCAACTCTATGAATTCGGATAGGATCCGATTCAAAATAGAGTCCCGATCGGCCACTAGACCTAGTCGGCCAACTCTATATAAAGGGGCGAGGGGTGGAGAGTTGCGGCATCGTTTGAACCGAATCAATCTGATTTGGCGCAACAGAAGAAGACGAGATCAATCTCCACGGAAACCCTCCCCACCTTCGAGCCAAAACCCTAGCCTTGCATCTTGTGCTAGCACACGGGTGTTAGGCGTTCTGTCCCCGGACGTATGGATACCGGTAAAGGCGCTGCTACGTTGCGGTGCTATTCATCGGCTACGAATCGGCTGCGGTTAGAGGAATCAGAGCAAGGCGGCTGTGGTAGATCGGCTATGGAATCGGCAAGTCAGCTGAGGTTGGATCGGCTCCGACATCGGGATCGGCTATCAGATAATCGGCTGTGATCGGCTGACACTGTTCTAGATCGGATAGCTCCTGATTGGCTATTTCCGTTGCATACTCCAATCGGTAACGATCTATCAACCCTTACAAGTGTTCCTGGTTTGCGCGGTAGAAAATTTTTGTTATTAGCTATCATAGTTTCCGCGTAACCCTTCACATGACATGACATCAAGATGTACATCAAGATCCTAATTGTTCTGATAAAGAGCATGAAGTGCATGAAGATGATGGTGATTATGTTACGCACCATCAGCAGGATGGATCATCCACAATAATTAAAGCTAATTTAGCATACAATATAAGAAACAAGAAAAAAGTAGTTAACATGTGTGAAGATAGTGAGGATGAAGATGAGACCATACTGCAGCATTGATGTGACAGTGACAATGGAAATGGTGCACATGACATGTGGGAAGGCGATGATGATTTATAGATGTTTAAAGGTATAGACTTCTTTTTCCGATAAAACTCTTATTCTGCTGAAACTGAACCATGTTTTCTAACAATGAAGTGACATTTTTGCAGAAATTCATTTGTTCCTGAGCTGAGCAGAAGTGTGCTAAGTGGAAAAAAAAACTGATCAAGAAGTACTAAAAGAACAAGTGGGAAATCAGGAAATCTCCATTTATGTCTGACCTAAAATTTTTGGCATTGAGTTCCTAAGTTTTGTTTGCTGATAGCCTGTCTGAACTTGTAATATAGTATATAGATGATTACATTATCTGTATGGTCTACGGTGAACTCCTGGATGCGATGTTGTTTGCTGGTTGTACAACTTGTACTCAAAACCTGTAATAGATGATCAGTCTTGCTGATATTCGATTTTCAAGTATGTTGACTTAAAATAATGTTTGCATCTATCTAAAGGAAGAAATGTCATAGTTATGCGTTGACATCCTAGACAGACTACTGACCTTACTACAAATTCTTACATAGGTATTGTTGTATAATAAATTCTACAAATGCATTGGAAGTTATAATTAACTAGCTAAAGCTTGCTTACATATTTTTAATATTTTTAAGCAAATTATTTTTCCATGCCCCTAAAGAGCATGACTTTTTAAAAACTTTTTATATATACTACCTTCATTTCTTATTAGATCGGATCGTTGACTTTTACACATACGTTTCATGTTTATCATATTTAAAAAACTTTATATAAATATTTTAAATATTTGTAAGCGGATTATTTTTCCAAGCCCCTCATTTGAAACTTTATATATATATACTACCTCCATTATTTATTAGATTGCATCGTTGACTTTTACACACACATTTGACCATTCGCCATATTTAAAAATTTACTAGATCATGAGTCCTCCCTAGATCGTGCATCAGTTCGCCAACTTTAAGCGGAGACTAGTATTTGCATGCTGAGTTCGAAGATGGTGTATGCTCTCCGTTGAGTGGATCTATCCTCATTGAAGCAAAGGCATGAATTTATTCCATTATCTTAAAAACAAGACAAACTCAATCTTTGAAGTCATGAATCTGAATTATACTCTACTTATCATTTTTTTTGTAATTTTAAGTCCTCATTTACCACTCTCTCGCATGTCAAAATCAAATACTTTCAATAAATATTCACATATGCATTTAAATCATTATTTTTCTGAAAAGCACTGAATTCATTTTCTAAAAAAACTGAGGAGAACCGTGCTTCATGGAGCTCCCAGGCTCCTGCTAGACTCCATGATTTGTTGCCGCCTACAAAACCACCATGGCAGTTGGACTGGCGCCATCAAATTCTGACATTCCTATTTGCGAATGAGCTCAAAACAATGCATTTCCTCATATGTAACTTTGTTAAAAATTTGAGTCTTTAATTAATACCTCAAATTCAAATAATTTCAATAAATCAGCACAAACTTTGTTACAAAATTATTGCATGAAAATGATAACTAAACCCTCCATAAAAAATAAACTTTAATATTTTTTGTTATAAAATTAAAGTCAACAATAGTTTTTAAACTTTCCTTTCATTTTTACGACAAAAATCATTTTCAGTGAAAACGCTAGCGCCTGGCGCCATAATTTCACCCCAAAAATTTCAGAGAGCGCAAACTCTGCCGCCTAAAAAATTTCACCCACCTAAACTTTTGACGCGAAATGTCCATTTTGTCCTCGTCACAAAGTAGAGCAAAACCGCACCTTCAACTGTGCAGGAAGGGGCTTTTGTGATAATCTCTAATGTGAAGGGTCAAAGTCCCCGACTTTTTTATTTTTTTGTCCTTTTTTGAAAAATTTATCACAAACACGTTCCTGACAGTTTCAATTTGAAAAATGGACCCCAAACTCGACGCTGTCGCTATTGGCACCGAGCTTATACATCTCGCCGCCAATAGTGCTGGCGCCGAGCTCGACGCCATGAATCTTGGCGCCAATCTTGGCGCCGCACATCGTGGCGCCGAGCTGCCGCTCCCCTTCCTTAGCTCTATCAGGTTGAGTATAGATATAACGTTTGAGTATTGTGTGACACAACTCCTACTTAGCTCAGTTGGTTAGGGTGTTGAGGTAGTAACCTCTAGGTTGCAGGTGATCACTATTGAGATGTTAATTATAAACGTAGGAGAATAACAATAAGAGCATCTCTTTCCGTACAGCTTACAAGAGTATATATAAGAGATAAAGAAAAGACACCTAGTAGGATACAACATGGAGTCCTACTAGAATACAAGACATGAAGTCCTACTAGGAAACTAATCCGAGAAACAAACTCCTATTAGGAAATTAATCCGAATTCGGATCACATATTTAACAATCTTCACCTTAAGACGAATTTCCTCTTGTAGCATAAAAATCATGAATCACCAAAAAAATACCTCATGTAGATAAAATCACCGCACGCCAAATAGTCTCTAGACTATACTGTAAAACCCACCAAGCTTGAGCAAAGCTCAAACTTAGTAGCTGGAACTGGCTGTGTCATCATATTAGCTAAATTGTCATGAGTGCTTATCTTGCATACCTTGACATCATCTTCAGCAATCACACCTCGAATAAAGTGATATCTCATATCAATATGATTTGTTCTCTCATGGAACATCTGATACTTTGTAAGGCACATTGTACTTTGACTATCACAAAATATATCAATGCAAGACGTAACTCCATAAAGCTTCGTGTACAAACCTCTAAGCAACAAGCTTCAAAATTAGCCATATACTCTGCTTCAGTAGTAGATAAAGCAACGGTTGCTTGCAAACTTGCCTTCCAACTAACAGCACAACCTCCAATAGTAAAAACATATCCTGTGAGCGATCTTCTTCTATCCAAATCTCTAGTAAAATTTGAATTCACATAACTAACAAGTTCATCTCTAGATCTCCCAAACTGCAAACAAGCCCTAGAAGTACCACGTAGATACATGAAAATCCACTGAACTATTTTCCAATGCTCTTTGTCAGGATTAGCTATGTATCTACTGACAACACTCAATACATATGATAAGTCAGGACGAGAACATACTATGGCATACATAAGTGAACCAACTGTACTTGAATAAGAAACTCTAGACATGTACTCAACATCATAATCGGACCATGGACATAAATCTGAAGATAATCTGAAATATGCTGCTAAAGGAGTACTCACTGGTTTTACATTATGCATATTGAAATGACGAAGGACCTTTTCAATATAACCTTTCTGACTAAGATATAACTTTTCAAACTGTCTTTCTCTAGTAATTTTCACACCGAGAATTTTCTTCGCTGCACGCAAATTCTTCATTTCAAACTCACTGCTCAATTGTGTCTTCAACTTTGCTATCTCTGATTCGTCTTTTGCAGCAATCAACATATCATCAACATAAAGAAGCAAATATATAGCTGAACCATCAACAACTTTGTGATAAACACAACTATCAAAATTGGATCTTCTAAACTTTTGAGAAAGCATGAAAGAGTCAAATCTCTTATACCACTGTCTAGGTGACTGCTTCAACCCATAAAGAGATTTCTTTAACCTACGGACTAGGTTCTCTTTTTCAGAAATAACAAAACCTTCAGATTGCTCCATATAAATGTTCTCTTCTAACTCCCCATGTAAAAATTCAGTTTTAACATCCTTTTGCTTTAAGTCATAATCATGCATTGTAACAATACTGAGTAAAGCGCGAATTGAACTATGCTTCACAACAGGGGAAAATACATCATTGAAATCAATACATGGAATCTAGCTATAACCTTTAGCAACTAACCTTGCTTTGTATCTTGTCTCATCACTTGGAGATATATCTTCCTTTCTTATGAAGATCCACTTACAAGGATAGGTTTCTTCTCTTTCGGCAATTTCACCAATTCCCAAATACGATTGTTTTCAAGTGACTCCATCTCATCATGCATAGTAGTTATCCATCTATTGCAATCATTGGAAACAATAGCCTCAGGGTATGAAAAAGGTTCTGCAATACTTTCAATTTCTTCCACCACACTCAAAGCATAAGCAACTATATTCGTTTCTTCAATATATCTTTGAGGTTATTTAATATTTCTTCTAGGTCTATCTTGCTCAATAAAATGTTTGGGCGACTGCTCAATAGTAGAATAATCAGAATCTTCAATAACATGTGCATCTTGGTTAATAACAATATCTTTTTTTCTGGTGTGTGCCCTAAAATGAGCAAGTGCTCCACCTGCACACTTGCTTTCTGCTGACTCTCAACAGAAACATTAGTAGAAGGTTTGTCATGTAACATAACTAATTCATGGAAGACAACGTTTCTACTAGTCATAACCTTTTTGTTTCAGGACACAATAACTTATAGCCTTTCACACCATATTGATAACCAAGAAAAATGCACTTAATAGCTCTAGTTTCCAATTTACCATTATCAACATGAGCATTAACAGTACAACCAAATACTCTTAAGTCTGAATAACTTGCTGGGGAACCAGACCATACCTCAATTGGAGTCTTGTTGTTAATGGCATAACTAGGTGAACAATTAATAAGATAACAAGCTACGAAAGCGGCTTCTGTCCAAAACTGTTTAGGCAAACCTGCATTAGACAACATACAATGGGCCTTTGATATAATTGTCCTGTTCATACGTTCAGCTATGTCATTTTGTTGAAGTGTATGAGCAATGGTGTAGTGACGCACAATGCCTTCAGACTTGCAATATGATTTGAATATCTTAGAACAGAATTTCATCCCGTGGTCAGTACGAAGTATTTTTACCTTTCTTCCAGTTTGTCTTTCAACCATAGTCTTCTACTCTTTAAACACACAAAAAGCTTGATATTTGTGCTTCAAGAAATCAGACCAAACTTTTCGCGAATAATCATCAACGATAGTCATCATATAACGAGCACCTCCAGAAGATGTCTTGGAGCAGGCCCCCATAAATCAGAATGTACATAATCAAGAATACCTTCTGTAGTATGTATAGATGTGTTGAACTTCACCCTCTTATACTTGCCAAAGATGCAATGCTCACAAAATTTTAACTTTCCGGTGCTTTGTCTATCTAGCAATCCTTGCATGCTCAATTCTGCCAAACCAATTTCACTCATATGCCCAAGACGTATATGTCAAAAATTAGTAGCATCGGAATTAGATAATGAATCTAAAACTGCAGCAACATTACCTAATATAGTTGTACCTCGCAGATGGTACAGGTTGGCAGTTTTAATATCAGTTTCATCACAACAAGAGAGCCTTTGATTACCTTCAAAATTCCGTCTCCACTAGAACATTTGTACCCTTTGAGGTCAAGAGTACAAAAAGAGATGAGGTTTCTCTTCAAATTTGGAATATGCCGCACATCTGATAATGTTCTGATACAACCATCAAACATCTTGATCTGAATTGTTCCAATACCTACAATCTTGCATGGCGTATTATCACCCATCAAAACAGTACCACCTTGCACAGCTTCATTGGTGGCAAACCAATCCCTATTTGGGCGCATGTGATAGGTGCAAGTAGTATCAAGAATCCACTAGTCATTAGTTTGTGCACAACCAGCATAAGTAATAAGCAATTCTGCACCAGGCTTATTATCAGTGGCAACCGTGGCTTTACCTTCTTCTTCTTTATTACTTTTTGGTCTATAATTTTTGGTTCTCTTGTCTTTGTTCTGTAGCTTCCAACACTCAGAGATATCATGTC
Organism: Oryza australiensis; assembly: GCA_019925245.2. Taxonomy (NCBI): domain Eukaryota; kingdom Viridiplantae; phylum Streptophyta; class Magnoliopsida; order Poales; family Poaceae; genus Oryza; species Oryza australiensis. The sequence goes on from JAIFGZ020000436.1 coordinate 6,737,697, forward strand.
TATATCTCTTGCAGTATTTGCATGACTTATACTCGCCTTTGGACTTTGATCTCCCACGGTAGCTACTTGAACTTCTATCTCTTGATTGGTTATTTATGTTCTTCTCTTGTTGCCTGCCCCGAACAACCATGTCTTATGCTTGTGAATTTGAACCTTCAGAGGTTACCATCTTCTTCATTTTTTTCTTTGGCATGCAAAGCATCATAAACTTCTTTCAAAATTATAGTATCACAACTGTAGAGAATAATATCTGTGAAATTTGTATATGAGCTAGGCAACGAACACAATAGAATAAGGCCTAAATTTTCTTCATCGTACTTTACCTCCATAGACTCAAGGCCAGTAACAATTTCCTTAAAAGTAGAGAGATTATCCATCACAGACTCATCATCTTGCAACTTGTGCAAAAATAACTTTTGTTTTAGGTGCATTTTACTGGTCAGATCCTTTGTTATGCATTTCTGTTCTAGCTTTAACCGTAGCTCAGTGGTTGTCTTCTGTTTAAACACCTCCTATAAAATATTAGTAGATAGATGAAGATGAATATATGTCATAGCCTTACGATTCATTTTCTTCTCATCGTCGGACCAATCTGTAGTCCTCTTGTAAAATCCAGATAGTGCATCATCGAGATTTTGTTGAGCAAAAATGACTCACATCTTCACTTGCCATAGGGAGAATCTTGTGTCTCAGTCCAGGAGTGGTAGATCATACTTCAAACTCGCCACGGGAATTAATCTTGAATCTGCTTGTAAGAAATTGGTGATGAACCTAGCAAAAACGTGATCTCTGGTGCACTTCTCATGTGTATGTAGTGACGATCTGAAAATCTCCTGGTATAATGGCTTGGGTGCGCGTGGCAAGAACCAAGGTGAAATTCAATTCACTAGCTTAGCTGATTTGCAAACCACGATTAGATAGCTTGCTCTTTCCTTTTAACAGATTAGCTGCGCTGCTATTTTTCTCCAAGACAACTTCGCTGCTGCTGATTGATGGGACGATCTTGCTGCCGTCTCACAGACCGGAAAAGAAAAATCTTGGATGATGACGCACACGGCGCCGCCGCCGTCGTCGCCACTGCCGCCATCGCCGATCAAATCTCCAAAGCTCTGATACCACTTGTTATGAAAATAGATGCACAATGGAGACACCAATTTTTACATGAAAACCCTTACGGGAAAAAACCACGGGCGCCGATCGGCAATGATCACTATTGAGAAAACAAGACATAAAGCACTACTAGAAAACTAATCCGAGAAAACAAACTCCTATTAGGAAATTATTCCGAATTCGGATCACATATTTAACAATCTTCACCTTGAGACGAATTTTCTCTTGTAGCATAAAAATCATCAATCACCAAAAAATACCTCATGTAGGTAAAATCACCGCGCGCCAAATAGTCTCTAGGACTATACTGTAACACCCACCAAGCTTGAGCAAATCTCAAACTTAGTAGCAGTAACTGGCTTTGTCATCATATCAGCTAGATTGTAATGAGTGCTTATCATGCATATCTTGACATCATCTTCTGCAATCACACCTCGAATAAAGTGATATCTCAGATCAATATGATTTGTTCTCTCATAGAACATCTGATCCTTTGTAAGGCATATTGCACTTTGACTATCATAAAATATATCAATGCAAGATTCAGTGTACAAACCTCTATGCCATAAAGCTCAGTGTACAAACCTCTATGCCAAATAGCTTGTTTACAAGCTTCAGAAATAGCCATATACTCTGCTTCAATAGTAGATAAAGCAACGGTTGCTTGCAAACTTGCCTTCCGACTAACAGCACAACCTCCAATAGTGAAAACATATCCTGTGAGCGATCTTCTTCTATCCAAATCTCCAGCAAAATCTGATATACCGATGAGCCTCAAGAAATCATCGTCATCGACAGAAAGAGCACTTCGAGAAGAACTTGCAGCGGCAAAACAAAGGTTCAATTGCTGTTCGTCAAGTAGTTGATGAACTAAAGAAGAAATCTGAAGCTTCAGAGCAAGCACTGGCGGACAGCCGTAGGGAGTTAAAGGAATGCAAGAAACAGCAGGAAGAGAATAATCAGCTTGTTAGGCGTATCTTGAACTTGAGCATGGTAACTCCACTCTGCCCTAGACTGCTTTATCAGCGATCCATGCCAGTGAACGAATGACAGTCGTACCTATTGTTATTTTGTTATTAATTTGTTCTCTTAAACTCGCTTTTTAACTGTGGTCTTGAATTCCGATGTTGTGAACTTGAATTCGTGTACGGTTGATGTTTTGTGAACCAATTATGATGTGGTAGTGTTATGTCAATTTGTTGTGTGGTTGTTTTGTGAATCAATTATGATGTGGTGGTGTTATGTCAATTTGTTCTGTGAAGTCCTATGGTGAACTGAATTATGTGAAGTTTTTTTGAGTTCTATGAGCTGAAATTTGTGATGTGTGATAACTTCTGTGAACCAATTGGACCTAATTGCTATGAAGAAATGAGCCAGCCCACAATAAAAGAAATGCCAAGAAATGGGCCAGGCCATCGTGACAAAGATGCATGGGTCAACAGACAGGTGAACCAACAAGAATGTGACATGTGACCCAATCTAATACCAACACGTGGTGCAACCGTCGAATGACACATGGACCAACCCATTAACGACACATGGACCAACCGATGATAGACATGTGGACCAACTGATGACAGACATGTGGACCAAACAAAGACTGACACATGGACCAACATTAGTTCCACACGTGGTGCTACAACAGTTAGACACGTGTCTCAATACTAATACAACACGTGGCCAAACCATATCATGACACGCTAGATCCTATTAGGAGGCCATGTCATCAGCCTGTGTGGATAATGCAATGTGGATTTAGCCATATCATGTCGGTTAGCGGTGTAAAATCAAATTGTGTTTGATTCTATATTTGATGATGAACAATTGGTTGCTTGGTTATTGGTTTGTGTGTTTTGATCTTTGGAGATTATTGACAATTTGGTTTTGGAGATAGTTGAATTTTCGGATAATGAATGTTGTTCACCGGGCTGCCACATGGCCCTGACGGCTTGTACCGCTCGGTCGACCGGAGGTGTCCGGCGGTCCGACCGGCAAGCTTGCTCGCGGTCGCAACCGGCTGAGCCAGTCCGACTTGTTGCCGATTTCGTTTTGGTTTTGGTTTTGGTTTTTTTCCTTGCATATACATGGAAGTTTCATGTTCCTATGCACGTGTCTGGTTGTTTATGCTAACAACAAGTCAAGTTTGGATAGCTTGTGCTCGGATATGATATTCTTTGTTTAATTGTGTGCAGGTACTCTTTACGCCTCGGGAAAGTGTTGCAGGTGATCGAGATGGAGTCAACTTGGAGATAAGGTGACGTCCAAGATTGGGATCATGCGGGATGCTGAAGGGTAGAGATTAGTGCTCATAATTGGGAAGTTTTCATATGGCATACAATGGAGATATTGTTGCGTATGGAAAGCGGAATTTTGGTTTTAGGAAGATCGAGTTTGTTACAGTTGTTTTATGTAAAGTTCGTTTCTTGTACGGAAAGGTTTCCTAGTGGATTAGGACTTCTTGTATGAGTAGGATTCGTGGCTCTTGGCTGTGGATCTTGGGTATAAATAGTGAGGGGAGGCGTGGCCTCTCAGTATCACTTTTGAGTTCAAGTTTTAGAGTTTCGAGTTAGGGTTTCAAGTTTAGCTTGAGATTTTGTGAGGAGTGCTTTGTTTGCACTTTGTAAACACAGAGAGATTCAATAAAGATCAATCTTCTTCAGAATTCTTTGTGTCTTCTTATTCCTCGGTGCGGTGGCATAACTGTCGATTAAACCGGATCTACACGCCGGTCAAACCGCAATCTCTACTGCGGTCAGACCGCGGCTTCTACCCGGTCAGACCGCAAGCACATAGGCGGTCAGACCGGCTGGCATCGGACTTCATCGGCATCTGCTACATCGAGCAATCGGCTGAGGCGATCGGCTACGGGTGGTCAGACCGAAGGTCATCAGGCGGTCAGACCGGCGAGGTTACTCGGTCAGACCGGTGCGACACCTGCGGTCAGACCGGATTCAGAAAACAGAGGTAAAGTTTTATTTCCGCTAAAACTTTGTTTTTGGGGTACTCAACCATTCACCCCCATCTGGTTGGCTTTTCATTGGGCATTCAATCCTACAAGTGGTATCAGAGCCACGTTTTTCTGCTTTGGATTTTCTTCAATCTAAAGTTTTCTTATCATGTCGGATAAATTTTTAACAAAACCGCATGGTTTTGTTGGCAACGATTTTGCGTATTGGTGTAGTAAGATCCAATCTTACATCATGGCTCAAGACTATGATGTGTGGCAAAAGGTTGCTCTTCCCTACACCATACCCGATGCAATTTAATTCTAATGCTTTGAAAATTGAATTTAATAATAATTGCAAAGCTCAAAACATTTTGTTGAATGGAATTTCGCGTTCTGATTTTTACCGTGTTTCTCATCTTCAAACCGCTAATGAAATCTGGAATGCTTTGAAAAACTTTCATCAAGGAACTACGAACATAAAAGAACTTCGTCGAGATCTTTTAAAAAAGAATGTATAGAATTTGAGATGAAACCTGCTGAAGCTTTGGATGACTATCTTGGTAGGTTTAAAAAAATCTTGAGCAATCTTAGATCTGTTGATTCTTCTTATGACACTAATTATCCAGTCTGAGATTTCTCGCCACTTTTTAAATGGTCTTGATATGTCTGTTTGGGAGATGAAAGTAACTTCTATTCAAGAATCTGCTAACATGGCAAATTTGATTTTGGATTCGCTTTATACAAAACTCAAAACTCATGAGATGAATATTCTTTCTCGAAAAACGGATTCTAAGTAAAGTGCTTTGATTTCTCCTTCGACTTCTTCAGATGTTGCTTCTCCATCATCTCCAAATGCTCTTGCTTTAATTAACGCCATGTCCGATGAACAACTCGAGCAATTCGAGGAGGAGGATTTGGCTCTTGCTACTAACAAACTTTCCAGAGCTATGAACAGAGTTAGGTTCAGGAAGAAAGGAGGACCAACACGCTGCTTTGAGTGTGGCGCCCTGGATCACATCCGCTCCAACTGCCCCAAGCTCAGGAGGAGCAAGAAGGATGACAAGAGCACCTAAAAGACGAAAGATGACAAGCCCAAGGATAGGCACTCCAAGGAGATGATCAAGAAAGTGCTGAGTCAAGTCTATGCCGCTTTTGAGCCACTCAGCGACATAGATTCTGACAGTGAGGAGGAGAAAGGCAAGAACATCTCTGGCGTTTGTCTCATGACGCGTGGAGATGAAGATTCTTCAGATGAAGAAAATGAGGTAAGCTCACTTGAGGATGCAATTCTTGTTTTAAGTGCTAAGAATAAAAAATGTGAGAAAATGTTTAAAAAACAAGAATTTGTGATTGAATCTTTAAATGCTGAAATTGCTAGATTGAAATCTCTTATTCCCAATGATGATAATTGCAAAAATTGTGAGGTTTTAAGGCTAGAAATTTCAAATATTAGAGATGTCAATAATTCTCAAGTTTTGGTTGCTAAATCTTGTTTAACTTGTGATGCTAATGAATTGAAACTAAAAGATGCTTTAGCTCGTGTTAAGCATATGGAAGAACTAGTTAAACAAGATGAGGTAGCTTCTTGCTCTGGATGTCGCAAAGATAAAAATGTTATAATTGATTGTGAAAATTGTGTTAATATTGGAAAAGAAGTTTCTTACTTGAAAAATTCTTTGCAAAAATTTTCTCATGGTAAGAATCAACTTAACATGATTTTGGACAAATCTAAAGTGTGCAGCGACAATAAAGGAATAGGTTTTGATGCTCATGACTATTTCACCAAAAATCCTCCAAATGTTTTAGGAATGACTGAAAACGGTGAAATCTTGACAAAACCTAAAACCATGAAAACAGTTTTTAAGTCTGCTGGAAATTTGCCATCCCTTTTTATTTATCTAAAAGAAACTAAACCTATTTTTTCAAAACCATCTGTCACTAAAGAAAAGTTTTCTTGCTCTTTTTGTGGTAAAGATGGTCATCTTGTTGGTTTTTGTTTCAGATTAGCATGAAAACAGAAAAAGAAAAGAGAAAATAATTTTGCAAAATCAAAATGGCAAAAACTTGGTTTTCCTCGGGAAGGCCGGTCGGACTGGCCAGTGACACTGGTCGACCGTCGCTGCACCGCTCGGTCGGGACCGGCGTTGGCGCCCGATCAGACCGGCAATACCCCAGCGGTCAGACCGGCCCCGAAGGAATTTTTCTAAAAATTCCAAAATTGTTTTCTCTTGTGGTTTTGTTCCTATTGGATCTACTGGTTCGTGTGTGTCAGTACTGGATTCCTAAATTTCTTTTAACTAACCCCAATACTGAGGCCTCGACATCTCTTGTTTTGTAGGCATTTGTGGCGAGGAAGGAGAACGTGTGGATCATGGACTCCGGTTGTTCGCGGCACATGACCGGAGATAAAAATTGGTTCTCCTCCCTCAAGATGGCATCCAAGACGGAATCGATAATCTTTGGGGATGCTTCAACAAGTGTCGTTCTCGCTACCGGATCCGTCAAGGTAAGTGACATGTTCAAATTGAAAGAGGTAGCTTTGGTAGAGGATTTAAAGTATAATTTACTTTCAGTTTCACAAATTGTTCATGAAAACTTTGAAGTTCATTTCAAGAAAACTGGAAGTAAAATATTTGATTCTTGTGGTGATTCTGTTTTGAACATTTCTCGTTATGGGAGAGTTTTTAAAGCTGATTTTGAAAACCCTGTTTCTCCTGTTGTTACATGTTTAGTTGCAAAATTCAACAAAGATTTGATGTTCTGGCATCGTAGATTTGGTCATGTTGGATTTTATCATTTGACTCGTTTAAGTGGTTTGGATCTTGTTCGTGGTTTGCCAAAACTCAAAAAGGATCTTGATTTGATTTGTGCACCATGTCGTCATGGTAAAATGGTTGCTTCTTCACACACACCAATTCTTTCTGTGATAACGGATGCACCAGGACAGCTTCTACACATGGACACTGTTGGTCCAGATAGAGTGCAATCTGTTGGAGGAAAATGGTATGTGTTAGTTATTGTTGACGATTTTTCTCGATACTCATGGGTTTTCTTCATGGCAACTAAGGACGAGGCCTTTGGACACTTTCGAAGTCTTTCTCTTCGCTTAAATTGTGAAATTCCCAACTCTTTGAAAACAATTAGAAGTGATAATGGTGGTGAATTTAAAAATGCTTCTTTTGAACATTTTTGTGTTAAAAAAGGAATTGAACATCAATTTTCTTCTTCTCGTGTTCCTCAACAAAATGGTGTTGTCGAAAGAAAAAATTGTTGTTTGGTTGAAATGGCTAGGACAATGCTAGATGAATATCACACACCTAGAAAATTTTGGGCCAAAGCTATTAACACTGCTTGCTATATTTCTAATCACATTTTCTTGCGTTCTAAACTTGGCAAAACTCCTTATGAGCTTCGTTTTGGTCGTCAGCCCAAAGTTTCACATTTGCGTGTTTTTGGTTGCAAGTGCTTTGTGTTAAAATCTAGAAATTTGGACAAGTTTGAATCACGTTCAACTGATGGTTTATTTCTTGGTTACCCCGCACACACTCGTGGCTATCGTGTACTTGTTTTAGAAACTAACAAAATTGTCGAGACTTGTAAAGTCACTTTTGATGAGGCTAGTCCCGGTACTAGACCAAATCTTTCAGGTAAACTGCCATAGGCTCAGGGGGAGTATGGTCGAATCCTTGAAGACGAAAGCGATGACGACGACGAGGAGGTCGACCTGCCCGGTCAGACCGGCCAGGTGCCGTCGGTCAGACCGGAGGAGGCTGCCCGGTCAGACCGGCCAGAGACCCGGTCAGACCGGCAGGGGTCGACTCCTTCGGATTCCGTTGATTCCAATCACGAGGATTCTTCGGGGACCACGACCAGTGCTGAACCAGAACGTGAATCAACTCCTGAGATCACTGCACCTTTCCACATTCAGCGACGACATCCGCCGGTACAAATAATAGGTAATTTACATGAGCGGACGACGAGATCGAAGGTAACTACGCATGATTCTGCGAATTCTGCTTTTGTTGCTTCTTTTAAACCCAAAGATGTTACTCATGCATTAACTGACGAATTGTAGATTAACGCCATGCATGAAGAACTTGAAAATTTTGAAAGAAACAAAGTTTGGTCTTTAGTTGAACCTCCTTCTAGACATAATATTATTGGAACCAAGTGGGTTTTGAAAAATAAACAAAATGAGGATGGTTTGATTGTTCGAAATAAGGCTAGGCTTGTTGCTCAGGGTTATACTCAGGTGGAGGGTTTGGATTTTGATGAAACTTTTGCTCCTGTTGCTAGGATTAAGGCAATTAGGCTTTTGCTAGCTTTTGCTGCTTTCAAAGGTTTTAAATTATTTTAAATGGATATTAAAAGTGCATTTCTAAATGGTTTTATTCAGGAGGAAGTTTATGTTAAACAACCACCGGGTTTTGAAAATCCTGATTTTCCCAACCATGTTTTTAAACTTTCAAAAGCTTTATATGGTTTGAAACAAGCACCTAGAGCATGGTATGACAGACTTAAGAACTTTTTGCTTGAAAAGGTTTTCAAATGGCAAAAATTGACAAAACGCTTTTTGTTCTTAAGCATGGTAAAAATCAACTTTTCGTTCAGATATATGTTGATGATATCATCTTTGGTTGTTCAACTCACTCTTTCGTTGTAGAATTTGCTGAGACTATGCGTAGGGAATTTGAGATGAGTATGAGATGAGTATGATGGGTGAGCTGTCGTACTTTTTGGGATTGCAAATCAAGCAAACACCTCAAGGTACGTTTATCCATCAAACAAAGTACACCAAAGATCTTTTGCGCAGGTTCAAGATGGAGAGCTGCAAGCCAATCTCTAGACCCATTGGATCTACTGCTGTACTTGATCCTGATGAAGATGGTGAAGCTGTGGATCAAAAGGAGTATAGAAGCATGATTGGATCTTTGTTGTATCTAACTGCTTCAAGACCAGACATACAGGTTGTTGTGTGTTTGTGTGCACGCTTTCAAGCTTCTCCTCGTGCTTCACATCGTCAAGTGGTCAAGCGCATCATGAGGTATTTGAGTCATACACTTGAGTTTGACATTTGGTATTCTACTTTATCTTCTATTTGCTTAAGTGGTTATTCAGATACTGATTTTTCGGGTTGTAGAATTGATAGAAAAAGTACTAGTGAAACATGCCATTTTCTTGGAACTTCATTGATTGCATGGTCTTCTAGGAAACAGTGTAGTGTAGCTCAATCCACTGCTGAATCTAAATATGTTGCTGCTGCAAGTTGTTGTTCAAAGATTCTTTGGCTGATTTTTACTTTGAAAGATTATGGACTTGTTTTGAAAATATGCCTCTTTATTGTGATAATACAAGTGCCATTAACATTGCTAAGAATCCTCTTCAACACTCACGCACCAAACACATTGATATTCGCTTTCATTTCTTGCGAGACCATGTTGAGAAGAAATATGTTGAATTGAAATTTTTGGATACAAAATTGCAACTTGCTGATATTTTTACAAAACCATTGGATTCTTCTCACTTTGCTTTTCTTCGAGAGGAATTGGGAATCATTCATCCTTTTGGCATGTTTTGAGGGGGAGTTTTTGTGCTCCTTATTTTATCAAGCTACATGATTAAACTAAATTGAAAAAGAGAGCTTTATCCATACATACTGTTGTTCATATGCATGCTAGCAATATTATGAAAATTTATTTGTCACTAGCATAGCTCGTATGTATTCTAGTATTTTTATGTGATCTAGATTTTATATTTAAGTGAAATAATGCATGACACTTTAAAATCATACTTGAATTAAAGAAATATGCAATGTTGATACTAGTACTTGTGTTGGATATTAAATGCTTATATATATATTATGTTGCATTAATATTCCTCAAATTACTTTAAAATTGCTCATTGTGAAAAGAGAATAAAATGTTATCTATGAGAGAAAAAAATGAATACCAAATCCTTGGACAGTATTGATGACAAGGACGTATTCAATGTGAGAAAAAATAATGAGTACCGAATACTTGAAAACAGTCTTGACAACAAAGACGTACTCGGAATAATTGAGAAAAAATGAGCAACAGATATGGCTCGAATCAATATGAAAAAAATTTTCTCTTGAATTATATGTGCAAAAAGGTAAATTTGAGAAAGAATAAAGATTGCAATACGTATATATATTTGGGTTTATTTTTCAACCTATGTTCTTGTAAAAATGTTGTATTATAAATCGTTGGAATCCATGAATTTGTATTGCGTTCTTGAACTTAATTATAAAATATTTGATTCATGATTATACTCTAGTGCATATTTGCTATATAATTAATAAGTTTATCTTCTTATTATTGCAACATATGACATGACTTTCTTTATGTATGGTGCTAAGCTCTTGGACATTCATAACCATAATTCCTATGCTTGATGAATTCATTGTCAAAAGGGGGAGAAAATAATGTTGTTTGGGAGAACATTTGCATGGGAGAACAAAAGGACAAACAAAGTGCAAGTTTTTTGGGGGGTCAAGGGATTTTCTTTCTTTTAAAAAGGGAGAGAATTTTTTTTTGATTTTTGAGCACTCAAATGCTTTTTATCTTTTTTATTTTTAATTTTCCAAACACCAAAACAACACTTTTATTTTGTTTACCAATGTGTTCATCAAGGGGGAGATTGTAAAATCAAAGTGTGTATGATTCTTCATTTGATGATGAACAATTGGTCGCTTGGTTATTGGTTTGTGTGTTTTGATCTTTGGAGATTATTGACAATTTGGTTTTGGAGATAGTTGAATTTTTGGATAATGAACAGTGTTCGCCAAGGCCGCAGCCTGGCCCGACCGGGCTTGTACCGCCGGTCCGACCGCAGGTGTCGTGGTGGTCTCGACCAAGCAGCTTGCTCGTGGTCGACCGGCCGAGCGTCCGACCGGTTGCCGATTTTGTTTCGGTTTTGGTTTCGGTTTGTTTCCTTGCATATACATGAAAGTTTCGTGTTCCTATGCACGTGTCTGGTTGTTTATGCTAACAATGAGTTAAGTTTGGATAGCTTGTGCTCGGATATGATATTCTTTGTTTAATTATGTGCAGGTACTCTTAACGCCTCGAGAAAGTGTTGCAGGTGATCGAGATGGAGTCAACTTGGAGATAAGGTGACGTCCAAGATTGGGATCATGCGGGATGCTGAAGGGTAGAGATTAGTGCACATAATTGGGAAGTTTTCATATGGCATACAATGGAGATATTGTTGCGTATGGAAAGCGGAATTTTGGTTTTAGGAAGATCGAGTTTGTTACGGTTATTTTATGTAAAGTTCGTTTCTTGTACGGAAAGGTTTCCTAGTGGATTAGGACTTCTTGTATGAGTAGGATTCGTGGCTCTTGGCTGCGGATCTTGGGTATAAATAGTGAGGGGAGGCGTGGCCTCTCAGTATCACTTTTGAGTTCAAGTTTTAGAGTTTCGAGTTAGGGTTTCAAGATTAGCTTGAGATTTTGTGAGGAATGCTTTGTTTGCACTTTGTAAACACAGAGAGATTCAATAAAGATCAATCTTCTTGAGAATTATTTGTGTCTTCTTCTTTCTTGATGCGACGGCATAATTGTCGGTTAAACCAGATCTACACGCCGATCAGATCGCAATCTCTACTGCGGTCAGACCGCGGCTTCTACCCGGTCAGACTGCAAGCACATAGACGGTCAGACCGGCTGGCATCGGACTTCATCGGCATATGCTACATCGAGCAATCGGATGAGGAGATCGGCTACGGGCGGTCAGGCCGAAGGTCATTAGGTGGTTAGACTGGCGAGGTTACTCGGTCAGATCGACGCGACACCTGTGGTCAGATCAGATTCAGAAAACAGAAGTAAAGTTTTATTTCCGCTAAAACTTTGTTTTTGGGGTACTCAACCATTCACCCCCCTCTGGTTGGCTTTTCATTAGGCATTCGATCCTACAAGCTGCTCTATTATGATATATCTATGACAATAAATTTCGTCTGCACATTTCTACTAGTGTGAGATTCGATCTAACCCAACCCGATTTTATCCCTAGCAGGAAGTAGGACACTAACATTTGCCATGCTGACGGAGCTAGGTGTGGACATGATAGGGGTCAGCGCCAAATTAAAGGAGATGGCGCTGACCCCATATACGCAACAAGTAAAAGGTGTGCTAGTTATTGTCAGGATCTCGTTCGTAATGTGGTGGTTTAATCGCTTCTTAGGATATCACCAAGTCCCAACACTACTGGAGAAACCATCATTGGTTGAAGTGGCAAAAACCACAGTAGTCCCGGTTTGAGTTGTACCCGGGACTAGAGATGATCTCTAGTCTCGGTTTAAAAAGTCTAGGAACATTTGTCCCGGTTCGTGTCACGAACCGGGACTAAAAATCACCTCTAGTCCCGGTTCAAATGTTGTCAGAGCCTGTCAGAGCACCGGACACCTTTAGTCCCGGTTGGTAACACCAATCGGGACTAGAGATGCTATCTTTAGTCCCGGTTGGTGCTACAAACCGGGACTAAAGATGTCTAGCACTCTGACAGGTTCTGACAGCCTCTGACACCATCTTTAGTCCCGGTTGGTAACACCAATCGGGACTAGAGATGATATTTTTTGTCCCGGTTGGTGTTACCAACCGGGACAAAAGTGAATGTGCTTATTTTTTAACTGAACCTAATAAAAATATATAAATTTTGCTACATGATTCAAATGGCCAAAAATTAATTTAAGAGTATCTGTAATTTCAAAGAGTGTGGTGTTGTGTGGAGGTGGGTGATTGAAGATAGAAGGAAGCTTTAATTTTGTTATTACATATCATCATATTGTTATTAACTAATGATTCTCAATATACAAAATCTTTTGTAAAATTATTTTGGTGATAATATACGAATCGGAGGGATGTACAATATTGATAAAGACATATAAACCCTGGTCGTCACATTAGTTTATGCGCGTTTAACAAGTTTTACGCGCATTGTTCCCGTTTCGTCCTCTAACTCGGAGTCGGTTTTTAAAACGGTCATAACTTTCGCATTCGGACTCCGATCGAGACGTTCCATATATGAAAATCGATCAGAAAAAAATTGCCTCGTTCGGCGATTTTATTTTCCCCAAAATCCTCGAAGATTGCCTTTTCGAGCCCGGAAGCTTTTTCCGATTTTGAGCGTGTCTTCCGAATTTTTCACAGGCCACGTCTTTTGCTTGTTTACGCTCAAATTTTATGTGGTTACCTCTCGTGTGCTCCTAAGTCCATAAAAAGTATAAAAAAATAAAACAAAAAAGTCAAAATTTTCCTCTCTTGCTCAACAGCAGATGAAAATAAAGAAAATCTTGGGGCAAAAGAGGAACAATATCTAGAGGAGCACATTAATGTCTAGGATTATCTATGTTTGATTAAATTTTAATATTATTGTTTTAAACCTATATTTAATGAATTTAATTTGACCCTATTTAATGAATTATTTAATTGTTAACCCTAGCCGGACCAAATAAATTAGCAAAATAGCGGAAAATTATCTTTTGTTCAGTTGGTGGCACCAACCGGACTAAAGGTGAATTAGAAATAGCAGGAAATTATTTTTAGTCCCGGTTGGTGACAACAAGCGGGACTAAAGATGAATTGAAAATAGCGGGAAATTATCTTTAGTCCCGGTTGGTGCCACCAACCGGGACTAAAGATGAATTGGCTATATATATCCCCAGCTCGCATCGTCTTCTCCACAGATCCAACAATTAGCACATTTTCGATCTCTTTCCCTCTCTCTAGCTCTCTTCCTCTCCCTCTCCCTCTCCCTCTCCCTCTCTCTCTCTCCCCTCGGCAAGCAAGGGGAGGGGAGGAAATGGCGGCAACGGGGGAGGAGGTGGCGGCAGCGGGGCGTCATCTTCTCACCACGGCGAGCGGGAGCGGCGGTGAGCGGAGCGGCGGCGAAGCGAGAGCAGCGGCGAGCCGAGCAAAAATTGATGTTGTTGTATTTTATTGTATATAGTGAATTTTGTTGTATATATGTGTGAACAAATTTGTGATAGTATTTGATCTATGATTTTTTTATTTTGAAGATGTATTTGATATGTGGAGAAAAAATGAAAAAAACATTTGGGATATGTATTGTTTTCATTGCTATTTGTGAATCGTGATATTTGATTTCAGTATCTCGTGATGATTTTAGGATTTTGACAAGAAAAAACAAAAGAATCGAGGGCGTGGGTGGAGAAAGGGCAAATTAAAAAAATTTTAAAAAAATCTTTAGTCTCGTTGGAGCCACCAACGGGACTAAAGATGACGGAGCCGGTCACGTGGCTCCACCATCTTTAGTTCGGTTGGTGGCTTCAACCGGGACTAAAGATGCATTTCTAGTCCCGGTTATTTAACCGGAAGTAGAGATCGCTCATCTCTAGTCCCGGATTCGTAGTCCCGGTTTGACAACCGGGACTACTGAGGGTTACGAACCGGAACAATCGTGGCTTTCTCCAAGTAGTGCAGGTTCCCCATGTCTACACTTTTTTATCCGTTGCCCATAGAAAACAAAAACAAATGAACCTAGTTAAGCATCATATGAAGGGATGGCTTCACCATTGCGCTAGCGAATAGCTAGTCATCAAGGATATGTTACGTACTTAACAGGTATATGGGGGCTGACCCCATGCCACATCTCCACACAGCCCACTGACATGGCAACGGTTAGCGCCGTAGTGCTTGGCACTAAGCCGTCGAACCTCAGCGTCAGTGGGATTGGCGCTAAAGTTATGGTTCATTTTTAAATAAGTTTTGGATATGGTTAATTTTTCAAATAAGTTTTTAAAAGAATCAAATTGTCATATTTTCAGAAATTTTACGGTATTTGCGAGGTAGGTATTAAGAGAGACAGGGTAAGAAAACAAAATTATTGTAAATGATGGTAATCTAGTAATTAACTAGTATGGACAGCCATTTTTTCTTATGTGAATACCGAGCTAGTTCTAATCGGTACTACCTGTATCTATTCTCCTTGACACTGCACCTGTCGCCGCAGATGGTGTCCGTCCAACTCGGCTGTATCGTCAGCTTGTTGGTTTCCTTCCTTCTCCAAAAACCTCATTGCTCACGGCGGAGACTAAGACGAGGGGACGCCAGCGAGCACCTCTCGCCACAGGGCTCCCATGAGGTGGTCCAGATGGAGGAGGATGGGATCCTTGCGCCATCCATGCATTTCTATGCAGTGTGAGGCAAGGGCCTCAAGCGTGACGCTAACTTGCGGAGGCACACATTACAATGGTCACCTTCATTTTAATCAGACGACAACATTTATTTGTGTTGGGTATGACATCCGTCACGGCATAAAGGTTAGTGATGTAAGAAGTCATCTTTATCAGACAAACACCTATCATCACTGCATTTATATTTGTCGGATCTAAACTAAATCCCGTCACCAATAGGTTTGACCTAGAAGACCAGTCAAACGAAGGCCCGTCACTGATGATATAATCTCAGTCGGGCCCCAACTAAAGTCCGTCACAGATGACTAACCATTCAATCGGGCATTAACTTAAGCCCATCACGAATGATGTCATCTTCATCAGGCTTAAGTTAAAACTCGTCACCGATGAGTTTTTCTCAAACAAAAATATATTATGTTTTTTGGCTAGCCTCAGGCCTTTGCTAGCCATGTCCGTTGCAAAAATGAGAGAAACAGAGATATATATTTCCTTTCCCAGCATCCCCATTCATATATTTCAGAAATCACATCTGACATTCATATATATTATTCATATATATCTGACATTCATACATCTATTTACATACACATTCATTATTCACATATTTCAAGTTAACAATACGAGTATAATCCATTCATCCAAATTATATAACCCAATGTTAACAAATTGATCGTGCTCAAGAACAATCCAAATTATACAACCCGCTGTCCCAATTCATTCACATATCATCTAAATTATACAACCGGGCGCCGCGGGCAGTGAGGGGGCTAGATGGACTTACCTGGAGCAGAGGACGTCGGCGCTCGGGCGAGAGAGGACGACGACGAGGGAGCAGAGGATTGTGAGGGAGGACGACGATGTCGGGCTCGAGGACGATGGTGACGGTCTCGGGGACGATGGAGCTGGGCTTGGGGACGACAACGCCGAGCTCGAGGATGACGGCACCGGGCTTGGGAGGACGCAAGGCAGGGTGGCGGCGAGGGTGGTGGAGCAGGGGACGGCGGCGGCGATGGCACAAGGGCACAGGGTCAATGATCGACGGTGGCGTCACGAGGGTGCTAGGGTTCTAGAGAGTGAATGAGGACTTATAAATTTTTCGTGCTAATGTGTAGATCTAAATTGGCGACATAGACTAAATGATTTCGAAGCACATCCATGATCGGGGTATTTATAGCCTGCAATTGGTGTCGACCCTAACTGTTATCTCAATTGGGCCTTAAGTTGGAGCTCGTCATCGATGATGAACATCGGTGACGAGCTTCTATTACGGCCCGACAAAGATATCATAGATTATCTCTGTCGGGTCTTGAATTGAGCCCATCACCGATAAGTATCATCCATGACGGGCTCAAGTTTTATACACATCTAATATGTCTGTGCGATTATTTCTTTGTCGGCCTCTTTTTAGGCCCGTTTGAGATTACTTCGTTGTGACGGCCTACAAAACCTAGGCATGTGAGAGGTCGTCACAGATGAGAGGATCTGCACTAGTGACATGCAGCCATGGCGACAAGTAGAAGTCCGAGGTCGCACTTGTCGAGCCCGACAGGGGCACATTGCAGCCATCGACGGACATGGCGAGGAGGTGCTTCTGGTACTCCTTCCCAACGTGGGGTGCACGGAGGAACAGGAAGCACAAGAACTTCCAGCTTCACAAGATGCTTATTTGCGTCAAGAACATTACCACTGCAGCCATTATGACAATAAGTTCTCGTCCTCATGGAACTCCGCACGCATGAGAAGCACTGCAGCCACGGCTACTGGGTCTACTCCTACGGCACCTCCTTCTCTACGAAGTACAAGTTGTTCGGTAATGTCGCCATCTTCTATGGTCGCACACCGATGATGCCGCTGGTGGAGTACAACGATGAGGTGACGACGACCACTAGCTCTGCTGCCATATATCCAGGTCCGGTCACACTACTGGAGAAGTGATCTTTGATCGATCTGCCAAAATTCACAATAGTCTCGGTTCCAATAAGAACCGAGACAAAAACATTTTTAATCCTGGTTCTAAAGCGTAATGAAATCCTATAATTTTTAGTCCCAGTTGGTGTTACCAACCGGGACAAAAGATTATTGTTAGTCCCGGTTCAAAAAAATCTACGTACTGTTGCGAGGTCCCATTATTTTAAGTCCCGGTTGGTGTTACCAACCGGACTAAAAATCAATATTTATCCGGGTTTTTTACCCAAACCGGGACAAAAAATTGTTGGGCTTCCTCGTCCCCCACGCTGCGTGTCCTTATCTTCTCCTTTTCTTCTCTCTCTCCTTATCCTCCCCTCTCCATCTCCATCTCCCTCTCTCCTTCTCCCTCTCTCCCGACTCGCGGCGGCCCGCGCGCGGCGGCGGCGACGGCGGCCCGCGCGCGCATGGGCGGCGGACAGCCCCGCACAGGGTGGGCGGCGGCGACGCCCGCCGACGAACGGGCCGGACGGTCGGCGATGACAGCGGCACCGCGCGAGCGGCCGGCGGGCGGGCCGAGGCGACCGGAGGCGGCTACGGGCGGGCGGCGTTGGGCGGGCCGGGCTTCATCAGATCTGAATTTTTTGATGTATTTTTTTGATGTGTGATGATATGTGATTTGGATCTATGATGTGATACATGTTCTATTTGATCTGTGATTTTGTGGATTTTGAAGATATATTTGATCTTTGGAGCAAAAAAAAGAAAAAAAGCATATGTGATATGTGTTCTTCATTACTAGATGTGAATTTGTGATATTTGATTTCAGCATCTGTGATGATTTTGGGATTTTGGCAAGAAAAAAATCAAAAAAATAAATCTGGGGGTAGTGGGATGTCAGGAGGTCACCTATATCTCTAGTCCCGGTTGATAACTCCAACCGGGACTAAAGATCTATTTTTAGTCCCGGTTATTTCACCCGGGACTAAAGATGTCGATCTTTAGTCCCGCTTTCCTAGTCCCGGTTCGATAACCGGGACTAAAGAGGGTTACGAACCGGGACAAATGAGGGTTTCTCCAATAGTGTCAGCTGCAGCACAGTGACGAGGCAGCGTCACATCGGCTAGAATGGTGGACATGGACAAGTGCTTCTCCGAGATGGCTTGAGTTGTTCACACATCAAAAGGCAGCATGAAAATGCCTCTACCGGTATCCACATGTCCAGGGATAGAACACGTTGCACGGACATGCTAGCGCCCATGCGTGGCTAGTGTTTTGCTCAGGAGGGGAGTGACGGCTAGGGTTTCACTCTAGCCACCGGCTTCATTACCCGAAGAATATATAGGATCCATAACTGGCCTCCGAGACCCATAGGAGTCCTGCTCGGATCTCTATCCGAATTGAGCATATATTGGATCTTCATCTAATCCCTTTATTTTGACCCGTTAAGTGCGTGAACCTATAGCTTCATGTACACTCGGCTGCAACCTAAAAACTCCTTTGCGGCCCACGTGTCAACAACGACCCCTAGTAGAACATATTGACCCATCGGGCATACATAAAGACCATATCGGATGAACCTGTAGTGTATGCTTGTATGAACTCCTTTGCCTCACGATATCGATTAAGATCAAGACTAGATATGTGCCATCCGTTAATACTCAATCATTCACTCGATCCTGTAATAGATTATTTAACCTATGGTTGACTCCTCAATCACATTTGTTATGGCCATGCACCATAATTTATAACATCGAGGGGTCTAGAGGTATCTCTCCAAGGAAGGGACAAATCTCATATTGATTATTCATATCCCATAAAATGTTTCATAGCATGCCGCCAAAGACTACTTTATAACTATCCAAATATGGAGTAGTGTTTGGTAGCCCCTAAGCAAGCTATTACATACGTCGGAAACCATGATAATCTCAGGTCTAAGGATTCTACACCAACACTAATATGAGACCACTAATGGCACATCATATATAGTTCTCACACTATCTTATGTTGGATCTATCCAACAACACATGTGTTCACATTATTAATTTGGTGTCTGCATGCCATGCTCCATAAGACATGATCATCAATCAATGCTGTTGGCAACTTTTTTGGCAAGAAGACAATCATGATCGGGACACCTAAATGTCTTACGGTGATATGGAGTCGCCAACCACCTCAATCTTGCAAAAACTCAACCAAGATGGATTTTGTAGATTAAACCGGCTAGCGAAGCTGATTTAGATATAAAAATCAGCCTCTAGGGTGATTTAGATCGATATAAGGACAACTACCCGTCTCGTGGGCAAACGAAAGGTTTTCAGGACAAACCTACAAAGAGATGTCACACTCTCGAGTGGCGGCGAACGGTTTACGACGCAAACCAACAAAGATGGACGAACTACTTGGAATTAATATGAAAAAAGTAAAAGAACGATTCAGTTGGCTAAAAACTTGAGACTAGATTGTGTGTATTCTGTCTCCAATTGAACAGGCCTTGGCCCTTAAATAGGGGTTGGTCTTGCCTCCCACAGGTCCTCATCCATGTCCAATTCATGGTAGAAACCAATAGAAACATGAAACATACATTCCTGCAAAGAAACCCGAGACCCGACGAAATTTGCTTCGGACTCGGACTCTGACGGTCAGACCGGCCATATACCTATGGTTTGACCAGCCCTGTGAAGGAAACCCGATACTTTCCAAACTTTGCAATTTTTCTCTATTTTGTCCATAGGTGCCAAATTTGGGTTTAAACACATGCCCCTGACTTTTTGATGAACATCTTGAACCTAAAATCATAGAACATGTTGTCTTAGGGCGATAATATAATTATCGGCCATAGAACTTCCTAAGCACCTAGCCAAACACTCGGGAAGTATTTCTTTAGGTATTTTTCATTGATAGCTCGCTGAAAACGCTCTCCTTGAAGTGTCTCCAAGTACACATTCCCTAGAACGATTCCGCATATTCGATAAGGCCCTACCCAACTTGGTGACCACTTACCGAATTCTTTAGATCGAGAACCCAAAGGCAAAATTGTCTTCCATACCAAATCTCCCACTTGGAATGCCTTTGCCTTCACCCTTTTGTTATATGTCTTAGCCACTCTTTTCTTATCTTTCTCTATTTCTTCCAAAGCCTTCAACTGCTTGTTGATCACCTCATCAAGATTGTCTCCCATCAAGGTCTTGTAGTCTTCAACTGACAAATCATCTTGCTTTATATATCGAAGAGAGTCAAGATTCACCTCAACCGGTAGAACGGCTTCTTGTCCATAGACCAACTCAAAAGGGGTCACTTTGGTAGCATCATGTTTAGATATCCTATGCGCCCATAATGCTTCAGAAAGCACCTCATGTCACCTCCTTGGATGTTCTTCAATCTTCTTCTTGATTAGTTTTAACAAAGTTTTATTACTTATCTCGGCTTGTCCATTAGCCTGAGCGTAGTAAAGAGAAAAACTCAACAATTTGATACCATAAGGTTCGGCAAAATTTTTCACCTCTTTGGACATGAAGGAAGCTCCTTGGTCTGTAGTCAATGTTTAAGGAATACCGAATCTATGTATAATATGCTTCAAAATAAAGGCAATTACCTCCGTATGAGTCATATTCTTGAGCGACACGACTTCGGCCCACTTGGTGAAGTAATCCGTCGCAACTAGCACAAACCGATGTCCCCTTGATGATGAAGGATAAATTTGACAAATAAAATGCAAAGCACAACCTCAGAATGGCTATGGTTTAATAATAGGATTCAACATAACGGCTGGTGCCAATTAAACATTGCCAAACCATTGACAAGCTTCACATACTCTATAATATTTGAAACAATCATCAACCATCTTCGGCCAATAAAACCTCGCTCTCCTAAGTAACCAATTCAATTTATGGGCCGATTGATGAGTTCCACAAATACCTTCATGCATCTCTCCCATAGCAACTTTAGATTGATCATTATCTAGGCAATTTAACAACACCCCATCTATATTTCAGCGATATAAATCTCCATCAAGCAAAGTATATTTGAATGCTTGCCGCTGAATTTTTTGATCAACCTTAAGACTAGGATCTTTCAAATATTGAATCAAAGGAATTCTCCAATCTTCTGCCGCTTCCAGGGCACAAACGTTCAAATTTAAAATTAATTCGGCCTCTGTATCAGATAAATTATGCCCCCAGCACTTTCTGTGTATCCGGTCAGACCGACCAAGCAATGCCAGTCACACCGGTCCTCCTGTCCGGTCAGACCGGCCATACAAGGCTGGTGAGAGCTCCGGCCACCTGCGGTCAGACCAGCTGTGATGCGCCGGTCAGACCGCCCGTGGTCTGCTTCCTTGCCAACTTTTCCCAAAGAATTATAATCAAGCACCAATTTTTTCAGTATTAAAAATACTCCTTTTTTGACATTATAACCGGATGCTTGTTGAGCCAAATTATTTGCTCTAGAATTCTCACTTCTAGCAATATGTTTAGTGGCAAAATCATTGAAATTGGCAATAATATCCAAGCATTGATCAAGATACCTATTTAGCGACCCATCAAGGCACTTGTAAACGCCGGCAACTTGTTGCACCACCAATTCTGAGTCACCAAATGCCTCCACCTGTGTAGCTCCAATGATCTCCATCACTTGTAAGCCGAATAATAAAGCATTATATTCAGCTTGATTGTTTGTTCTCCAAACGAACCGATGCTTCAATACATTTACCATTGGGCAAAATTAAAACTACACCTATACCTTGACCCTCTTTGCACGAAGAGCCATCAAAATAAATTTTCCAAGGTGTAACATTAAGCAAGCAAACCTCATCTTCATAAGCAATATTCACATGATGGTCTACTATAAAATCTACTACAATTTGGCCTTTCATAGAGTTCAAAGGTTCATAAGCCAAAACATATTCAATCAATGCATAAGCCCACTTGCCAATTCTCCCACTTAGAATTGGCCTTTGCAACATATGTTTAACAAAATCGGTTTAACAGGTAACTATGCAAGTACTAGATAACAAGTAATGACACAACTTGGTACAAGCATAGTATAAGCAAAGACAAAGTTTCTCCACAAAAGCATACCTCGTCTCAGCATCCAAAAGACGGCGGCTCAAATACATGATTATATATTCCTTGCCATCTTCCTCTTGTGTCAAAACGGCTCCAATGACTTTCTCTTTGGCGGCAATATATAATCGAAACGGAATTCCGGCTTTAGGTGCTCGCACCACGGGTGGAGTAGATAAACATTTCTTCAATCCCTCAAACACCTCTTGTTGTGCTGCCCCCAAGTAAAATCGGCTTCTTTTTTCAAACGTAAGATAGGAATAAAAGCATCGATTTTACCCGCTAGGTTAGACATAAATCTCCTCAAGTAATTCACTTTACCTAGCAACTTTTGAACTTCTTTCTTGCATGTCGGCGCCTTGAAATCTTGAATCTTATCAATCTTCTTAGGATCAATCTCAACTCCTCTCTCATGCACCATAAATCCTAAGATCTTCCCCGACGACACACCAAAAGCACACTTGAGTGGATTCATCTTTAAACCATACCTGCGCTTCTTCTCAAAAGGTAACCTCAAATTGGTCATATGACCATTCATGCCATCCGATTTGACAACAATATCATCAATGTAGATTTCCAAGATAAAACCTAACAAATCATGAAAGATCAAATTCATCGCTCTTTGATATGTTGCACCAGCATTCTTCAACCAAAATGTCATGACAACCCACTCAAATAATCTAATAAATCCCAAACACCTAAAAGCCGTCTTGTACATATCCTCTTTCGCCATAAAGATTTGATTGTAGCCGGCATTGCCATCCAGAAGACTAATCGCCTTATTACCCGAAGCATCATTCATCAACATGTCGGCTATAGGCATAGGATATTTATCTTTAGGAGTAGCTTTGTTCAAATCTCTAAAATATATGCATACTCTAATCTTGACACTCCCCTTCTTCTCCACCGGAACAATGCTGAACACCCACTCCGCATAACAACATGGCCTAATAAACCCCGCCTTTAATAATCGGTCTATCTCTTCTTTGACATGATCATATATGAGAGGATTGAAGCGACGAGGAGGTTGTTTATGAGGCCTAAATCCTGATTTTATAGGAAGCCGATGCTCAACAAGATCACGGCTAAGTCCCGGCATCTGATGATACTCCCATGCAAAACAATCAACATATTCTTTAAGCAACTCGATTATTTTAACCTTATAATTGGCTTTCATATTTTTGTTCACAAAAGTTGGCCTTGGAACACTTCCATCTCCTATGTCCACTTCTTCTAATGGATTGGCCGATGTAAACCCTTGACCAAGCTTCTCTACTTCATCGAAATCTTCAATAGTTTCTTCAATACCGTTCTTGGTAGACCGATATTCTTGCACCCTCCTTTGCAACCACTCTAAATTGGCTTCTTTACTCATTATACAAAGTAATATCAGCTAGCCGTGCTAAGCTAGCCAGCTTTACAGAGATAGGTACAAATCCATCTTTGTAAACACTAATAAAATCAAAGCTAGAAAGATCTAACCCCAATAAGCATTGTATATTCCCATGTTACCATCCCATTGAAACATTGGCCATTGCAAGCTCGGCCGATGTATCCGCTTGAACAATCTCAACATCATCGTTGTTCCATTGAATTAAGCATTGCTGCAAGGTAGAAGGAACACAACAATTGACATGAATCCAACAATGCCCCAAAATAACACTATAGTTACCTTGCACATCAACGATGAAGAAAGCGGTAGGCAACGTCTTATTTCCCACGGTAAGCTCCACGGACAAGATTCCCTTGGCCTCCGTTGATTCACCACTAAAGCCGTTGAGTATCATATTGGTCTTCTTCAACTCATCTTCTCCACGACCCAACGTCCTGAATAGCGAATACGGCATCAAGTTCACGGTGGCACCTCCATCTACTTGCATCCTAGAAATCGGCTTCCCGTCAATATGACCTTTGAGATAAAGAGGCTTCATATGATGGTTAGACTCATCGGGCTTTTAAAAAACCGCATCTCTTGGACCTAGTGAAAGCTGAGCAACCTCGGTCTCCTCCAAGGCACAAAACTCCATAGGCAACATGCACACCATGTTGATGTCCATGTCTTCACTTGGCGATGAGTTAACAACTGGTTGCTCATCCTCTTTTCTTTCCTCTCGAACAACTACCGTCTCCTCAATCTTCAATGGCTTGGGTCTTAGCTCCTTCATTGGCAGCGGCCGCAACTCATCAAATCTTCTATCTCTCCACTCCTCGGCATTCTTTTCTCTCAACTCATATGCCCAAAGACGTTGCAACCTTCTCTTTTGCGTAGCCATCAAGTTCTTAGGCACCCACCTTGACTTCGGTTGTGTTCCATGAGGTATATAGTGTCCCCTATTATTTCCTGGCAAAGAAGAAGCAAATCTCGAACCATTTCAATAAGATTTGCGGTCAGACCGGCGTTGGTAACCGGCCGGACCGGTTTTGTACCTACGGTCAGACCGGCCAGAAGGCCTTCGGTCAGACCGGCCAACAGGCCTGGTCAGACCGGCAGTAGTTCTTTGGTCAGACCGGCCAACATGCCCGGTCTGACTATTCTCCTGCGCAGAACTTGTCCCGGCTTCGGTTTGATCACTTGAAATTGTCTTAGCTTCATCTTCAGAAGGTATTGGCACATCATGAGACCCTACTTTGATAGTAATCACCTCCAAAGTCTTCTCTTCCTCCTTAGTACGCTTATGGACCCTCCTTTCTTCCTCAAACCGATTTCTTGGAGAAAACCGGTCTCTGTTTGATGAAGATAAACGCTCATGTGCTGATCTGCTCAGTCCTCCCTATCCTGGATGAAATTTCATTGGAGGCATATGATCATACATTGGCGGTGGTGCCCCCCATGGCATGAAGTAAGGAAAAGGACAACCCGGCGGCGGCATTGGGCAAGGTCCCATTACATAACTTGAGGATGATGTGGGAATGGTGGCTCCAATACTCTTGGTGAATGATCAAATCGCTCCTCATGAGGTAATCTTGTTCTCTTGCCCTTGCTACGCTCCTTCTCATTGCTTCTTTTGTCATACTTGTTCAAGAGCATATCAAAAGACACTTTTGGTTTCCGTGGAGTTCTTGAACTTGAAGCTCCGTTTCTATTCTCCTTCCAAACACCAACTTCCGGATTCTTGGGCACAATAATCATGGGTCTAGCTTCTCCAATCACAACTTCCTTCCCTTTAGTAGATTTGGCTTGCTCTGGCCGAATCAACACCTTCTTATCATTGAAATCAATGACATTGACAGGAAAAGGATAATTGTCAAGCTTCATCTTGGAGCCCTCAGTAAATTTCTATCGTCCTTCCTCTATGGCTGATTGAACCTGCCGACGGAACACATTACACTCATTAGTAGAATGAGAATAAGAATCATGCCACTTGCAATAAGATCGACGCTTCAAATCTTCTAATGAGGGTATGACATGGCCTTTAGGTAACCTAATTTGTTTCTCTTGCAAGAGATAATCAAAAATTTTATCACACTTAGCCACATCAAAACTATACTTAATCTCACTTTGCCTATCATTGCGAGGAATCAGCGTCAAGCAAGAACAAACAAAAGGATTATTCTTGTTAGTCCAAGACCACTCAGCAATATATATATATATATATATATCATGATCACCCTCATCATTGTTAGAATCACTATCATTAGAGCAATCAACCATACCAACATTAGGCTTTTTATCATTAAATCTAAGAAATTTCTTACTATCCCTAACCTGGCTTTCTTGAGCCAGAGCCTTTTGCATGATTTGGCTAAAGTCAAGAATTGTTGGTCATCTAATCTTTCTTTAATAGGAACAAGTAAACCACTAAAAGTAAGATCAACCAAATCTCTTTTAGTTATACTCAAACTAAAACACTAGCTTCTAGCATCTCTAAATCTCTTAATATAATCAGTGACAGACTCATTATGCTTTTGCCTAACCGATGTTAAATATCATAACCTAAGCTCAGTTTCACCAATGTAGAAATAATCATGAAATTTTTGTTCTAATTGAGCTCAAGTATGAATAGAATTTACCGGTAAAGAAGTAAACCATGTAAAAGCAGTACCGGACAAAGATACAGAAAACAAACGTAATTTAAAAGCATCGGAAGTACTAGCTTCACCACATTGTGCTAAGAATTGGCCTATGTGTTTCCATGTAGTCCTATTATCCTCACCACTAAATTTAGTGAACTCAGGAACTCTATAACCACAAGGATATGGGATATTATCAAAATAATCAGGATACGGCTTTTGGTAAACCTTAGCACGATTCCTTGGCTCAATTCCAAATGATTCTCTAATGATGTTTCTAATATGTTCCTCCATAATTTCAGGCCTTGTTGGATTGGGTAAGTCTGGTGGCCTAAAAAGTGGTTGTTGTGGCGCAATATTGCCATATTGGCCATACCTAGGATCATGTGGATAACCTCTATTAGGATCATTGTAGTGATTAGGTAAATGTGGAGTAATTTGTGGATGAACAGTAGCTACAAGAGGATCGTGTATAGGAACATGATATAAAACTCAATTACCCGTGATTAGGTCAATGTCCTGTACCAGCACCAATGCGTCGGTCTGACCGGCCCAGGGCCCGGTCTGACCGGCAATGTGGTGTGCGGTCTGACCGGCCATATAGCCGCCAGTCAGACCAGTGAAGGGGGCGGTCGGATCGACCTGTTGGCTGGTCTGACTGATGTAGGGTGCATTGGTCAGACTGGTAGGAGCGGGAGAACTCTCCCCCTCGGCTTGTTGCATGGTCGCCCCATCGGTTTTGCTAAATATTTGATTTACAGGGGCTTGGCTAGCACTTGCAGCAGAGGTAGATGGTAAATCGGCCATGAGAGAGCCAAATTTAGAACTCATATAAGAATTAATCATCTTATTAAAGCAAGATTCCATAGCAAGTTCAAGTTTATTATTGACAGCAGCAGTAACAGACTCATCTACTGAACTTGCTATGAGTTTTTGAATAGAAAGTGCAACATTATCAATACTTACCTCATCATGGACAACTTTGAGAGGCGTACCGGACTTGAGAATCACACCTTGACGAATCTTAGTGCATGACTTGTCCAACACCTCTTACGTGATCACCTTGATCCACTCCTCCATGATCTTGCGTGTTTCTCCATCAAGATCATCCACTGAGATGTGGATGACCTTGGATGGATCCACCTCCTATGCGGCTTGATTTGACATTGCGGCGTCGAAGTTGAGATGACGTTGAGAAGTTTTCCCTAGTGGAGTTGCCAAAAATCATGTTGGCAACTTTTTTGGCAAGAAGACAATCACGATCGGGACACCTAAACACCTTGCGGTGATATGGAGTCACCAACAACCTCAATCTAACAAAAACTAAACCAAGATGGGTTTTGTAGATTAAACCGGCTAGCAAAGCCGAGTTAGATATCTCAGCCTCTAGGTCGATTTAGATCGATATGAGGACTACTACCCCTCTCGTGGGTAAACGAAAGGTTTTCAGGACAAACCTATAAAAAGATGTCGCACTCTCGCAGCGGCGGCGGACGGTTTACGGTGCAAACCAACAAAGATGGATGAACTACTTGGAATTAATATGAAAAAAGTAAAAGAACGATTCAGTTGGCTAAAAACTTGAGACTAGATTGTGTGTATTCTATCTCCAATTGAACCGACCTTGGCCCTTAAATATGGGTGGGTCTTGCCTCCCACAGGTCCTACTCCACGTCCAACTCGGGGTAGCAACCAATATAAATACGAAACATACCTTCCCGAGTAAGGAAACCCGAGATCCGACAAAATTTGGTTCGGACTCGGACTCTGACGGTCTGACCGACCACATACCTACAGTCAGATCGGCCCTACTAGCCGGTCAGACTGGCCATATACCTACGGTCTGACAGGCCCTATGAAGGAAACCCGATACTTTCCAAACTTTGGCATTTTTTTTCTCTATTTTGTCCATAGGTGCCAAATTTGGGTGTAAACAAATGCATCTGCTGATCATTGAAGCATATTTGTTATATATATGATATTTGATCAGGGATAACATATAACATAAATAGTCTCATGAACAAATCACATATTTATAAATCAATAAATGAGTTATCTATTTCAAAGAACAACATATAATAAAGATGTAAACATAGTATGTGATACAATTATCTCTATGATTGCCTCTAAGGCATATCCCCAACAGTTTCTGTAAAAAAAATTAAATGATCCGGAGATACATGAGAGAATGAATTATACCCAACAAAATCACCAAAAGTTTAGGCTCAATATATCTTTTTAGTGTGGTAGTAAGTAGGTAGGATGACCTGTTGGATTTTATTAGACACACTACTATAGAAAACCAGATTGATGCTAGATGGAAAACTCTATTAATTTGGTGCAGGATTCCCAACCGTCACCTCGTAGGTGCACTAGTACATATCCTCTCATCTGTGACGACCTCTCACATGCCTGGGTTTTGCGAGCTGTCACAACGAAGTCATCTCAAACGGGCCTAAAAAGAGGCCGAGAAAGAAATACTCGTATAGACATGTTAGATGTGCATAAAACTTAAGCCCGTCATGGATGATACCTATCAATGACGGGCTCAAATAAAGGCCTGACAAAGATAATCGATTCTATCTTTGTCGGGCCCTAACAGAAGGTGACGGGCTACAACTTGAGGCCCAATTGATATAACGATTAGGCCCGTCACCGTTGAGTGTCATCTGTGACGAGCTTTTACTTAGGCCCGAGAAAGATAAAGAAATACTGATCACCGTTGTTAATTTGTTGGCCGTTACAGATATTTATTGCATGCTATAAATACCCCAACCACCTAGTGTATTGGTTATCCCATTGTTTACTATTTTGGTGGGAGGGAGAGGGAGGCAATTTTACGTCTCTTTTTTCAAAGAAAATCAGAAAGTGTAAAAGTAATTAAAAATAGTAGTCAATTATCATGAACTTAGTAAATCCTTACCTACAAAATGTTTATCTAATATTTTCCCGTATTTTTGTAGCTCAGCGATGGATCAAAGTTGGATGTATGGGAAAATTATGGGACGCTATAGCGAAAATTATAGAAATGGCATGTTAAATTTTATAAACGCCGCGGAGGAGGATAGGAAAAGAAGAAAGAGCGATTACATGTGTTGTCCATGTCAAGATTGCAAAAATGAGAATACGTTTGATAGTAGAGTGGACGTACATGCTAATCTGATATAACAGGGATTCATGGAGGGCTACATATGTTGGGTGAAGCTAGAAGAGCAAGAATAGCCAGTGATGCAGCTGCAGATAGAAGTGATGTACAAAATCAGGAAGATGAAGATGAACATGACATGTTTGTACCTTCTCCAATGGGCGGTAAAATGGTTGATGTAGATCACGATCTGCTGCAAGACATGTTGTGTGACGTTGAGGACCCAGATTACGACAAAAGAGATTCCATGAAGTTCAACAGGTTGGTCAGTGACTCGAGGACGCCTCTATATGCCAGATGCAAGGCAAACCACACTAAATTGTCAGCTACCTTGGACCTAATGAAGCTGAAGGCAAGTAGTGGATGGACAGACAAGAGTTTTACAGATCTTTTGGGAATTTTAAAGGCCATCCTTCATGATGAGAACACATTGCCCAAGATGACATATGAAGCAAAGCAGGTTTTGTGTTCCCTGGGCTTAGAGGTCCATAGAATTCACGCTTGTCCAAACGACTGCATACTGTACCACAAGTAATATGCGGACTTAGATGCTTGTCCTGTCTACAAAGCTTCTTGGTACAAGTGAAAGAAAAGTGCTGGCGAAGGAAAGAAGTCAAAGCAGGGTGGTCCGGCGAAAGTTGTGTGGTATCTACCTATCATTGATCGTTTCAAGAGAATCTTTGCCAACCCCAAGGAAGCAGAGTTAATACGTTGGCATGACACAGAGAGAAGAAATGATGGTATGCTAAGACACCATGCAGATTTGATTTAATGGAGGAATATCAATCAAAGACACCCAGAATTCACAGCCGACCCTAGAAACATGAGAATATGTTTGAGTACAGATGGCATGAATCCTTTCGGAGACAGGAGCAGTTCTCCTAGCACTTGGCCAGTTTTGATTGCAAATTATAATCTACCACCATGGTTGTGCTTCGAAAGAAAATATATTATGTTATGCTTGTTAATCCAAGGACCGAAACAACCCGGCAATGGTATTAATGTGTTCTTGGAGCCTGTTATCAATGATATTGAGGTTCTCTGGAAACAAGGTGTGGGAACTTGGGATGTGTATGGTCAGAAGAACTTCAAACTATGTGTTCTATTGTTCTGCACCATTAATGACTATCCTGCAGTTGGCAATCTTTCTGGACAAACTATGAAAGGAAAGAAGGCTTTGTTTCGACTGTATAAAACATACATGCAGTATATGGCTGAAGAAATCAAGAAAGTTACATGACTGAAGAGGTTATTGAGTTTTGCGTCGATTACATATCCGAGGCCGATCCTATCGGAGTTCCAGCGTCTCATCACGAAGGAAGGTTGTCAGGTGTTGGCACAATAGGCAGGAAAAGATTGTGTCCAATCAATCCTCCTATGCGCAGGCTAATTTCACTGTGCTCAAAGTTGCCCCATACTTTGAGGAACATTTAGAGAACATAACTCTCGATTCAGAGAATGGTTCAAGAATCATATTACAATGTTGACGGATGTCTCAAATGAGACAGTACGGTTGTTGGGGATGGGACCGTGTTGGGACATAGACACATGGCAAGGATACGATATTAATGGATACATGTTTTACACCGTCAAACAAGATGACAAAAGCACATTACAAAACAGCAGAGTCCGTATAGATGCATTCCAAGATCAAGTTGGGTCGACCACATCCTACGGCCGCATTGAACACATCTGGGAGTTGAACTACGTGAAGTTCAAAGTCCCTTTGTTTCATTGCCGTTGGGTGAATATACGCACTGGTGTCAAAGTCGACAAGGAAGGTTTCCTCTTTAATAGATCTATCCAAGGTTGGATACGCTCATGAACCATTCGGACTTGTGAAACAGGTCGACCAGATTTTCTGCATAAAAGACCTTGCAAACAACAAGATACACATCGTTAGGGATGGCAAGCATTGAATTGTCGGGGTTGACAAAGTCGTCGACGAAGAAGAATACGACCAGAATCTTCATCTAAGACCTCACATCGACCTTGACGATGATCCCCAAGAGGATGTGGCATATGCTCGTTCAGATCATACGGAAGGCATAACATTGTGACTGATGCCTTTGTACTTATTTATTTTGCTATTTCTTGTAATGAATGAAGTATTTTGTATTAAAAGCTTTTTGTATACAATCTTTAGTGAATTATATGAAAATAGTAATTTATATAGTGAATTTAGTTAATTTGATGACTTATTTAGTGAATTAAATAAATTATTAAATTTTACTCAACTATTTAGTGAGTTATTGAACTTTACTGAATTATGTAGTGATTTATTCTATTGTACTAAATTATTTTTACTACAACTCAACAATTAAAAGATAAGAAAGAGCAAGCACATATAAAAATTATTTTTGTTAAATGTAAAAATGGAAAAATTCTATCGATGACGGGCCTTAACTAAAGCCCGATAAAGATGATATCATCTCAATCGGGCTTAAGATTTATGTCCGTCACCGATGAGATCATCGGTGACGGGCCTTAGTTACAGCCTGATAGAGATGATGACAGTATCAATTGGGCTTAAACTTTAGGTTAAGCCCGATTGAGATGGTTTCATCTTTATCAGGCTTAAACTTAAGCCCGTCACAGATGTGCTTCGAAATTATTTAATAGAGGGCACCGATTCATATCTACACCCTAGTGCGAAAAATTTCTAAGTCCTCACTCACTCTAAGAACCCTAGCGATGTCGTCATCTGATTCGAAGCCCGTCGCTGCCCTCTGGGAGCCCCCCGTCACCGTCGGCCACCGTCCCCGAGCCCTCGTGCCACCGCCGGTGCTGTGCACTGCTCCAGCACCATCGTCGTCGCTCTCTCGATCCCGGCGTCATCGTCCCTAGCGTCGCCGCCCTCTCTCGGAGCCCGACGCTGCCCTGTGAGAGCCCACCGCTACCATCTCTCGCGCCCTATCGAGCCTAGCGTCGTTTTTCTCCCTCGCTGCCATCGAGCGCCATCGTCCCCGAGCCCGCTGCTGCCGTCCCTGAGCCTGGTGCCGCCGTCGCCGAGCCCGGCGCCGTCGTCCTCCCTATGCTCCTAGTTAGTCCATCTCCCTCATGTGCCTATGCATAGATGTGAGATATTGGTTAATGATGGAACTACTAAAGGAACTGAGATGAAATGCTGATGGAACTCCTAATGTTGATGAAATGCTAATGGTTGCAACTAATAATACCTTGTATGAAATGTTAATAATGCCTTGTATATAATGCGATGTACGTAATGGGACTGTTAACAATGAGACTGTTAATAATGGATCTGAGATGAAATGCTGATGGAACTGCTAATGTTGATGAAATGCTAGTGGTTGCAACTAATAATGCCTTGTATGAGTTTGATCGAATTTGAGGTTTGTGATCTCAATTGTGATATATACTAACTACTTCGAAGTATATATATATATATATATACACACACACATACACACTTCGAAGTAGTTAGTATATATCATAATTGAGATCACAAACCTCAAATTCGATCAAACTCATACAAGGTATTATTAGTTGCAACCATTAGAATTTCATCAATATTAGCAGTTCCATCAGCATTTGATCTCAGATTCGTTATTAACAGTCCCATTATATACATCGCATTATATACAAGGCATTATTAGTTGCAACCATTAGCATTTAATCAACATTAGCTGTTCCATTAGCAGTTCCAATCGCATTTCATCTTAGTTCCATTAGTAGTTCCATCATCATCAACCAATATCTCAGATCTATGCACAGGCACATGAGGGAGATGGACTAACTTGGAGAACAGGGAGGACGATAATGCCAGGCTCAGGGACGGCGGCGCCGGGTTCGGGGACGACAGTGCTCGGTGGCGGTGAGGGAGAACGACGGTGCCGGGCTCGGGAGGGCACGAGGGACGGCGACGGCGGGCACCCAGAGGGAGGCGGCAGGCTCCGAGAGAGGGCGGCGGTGCTAGGGACAACAACGTTGGGCTCAGGAGGGCACGAGGGAGGGCAGCGCTAGGGACGACGACAGGGGCTTAGGAGGATGGTGGCAACAGTGATGGAGTAGTGGACGACAACAGCGGTGGCACGAGGGCTCGGGGATGGCGGGCTCCCGAAGGGCCGCGATGGGCTTCGAATCAGACAGCGGCGGTGCTAGGGTTCTTAAAGTGAGTGAGGACTTAGAAATTTTTTGCTTTAGGGTGTAGATCTGAATCAACTCCCTCTATTAAAAGATTTCGAAGCACTTACGTGACGGGCTTAAGTTTAAGCCCGATAGAGATAAAACCATCTCAATCGGGCTTAATCTAAACTCGTCACCGATGAGATCATCAGTGACCGGCTTAAAACTTAAGTCCGGTTGATAATGTCATCATCTCAATCGGGCTATAACTAAGGCCCATCAAACGATGTCATCAGTGAAGGGCTTAAATCTTAAGCCTGATTGAGATGACGTCATCTTTATTGGGCTTTACATAAGGCCCGTCATCGAATGAATTTTTCCATTTTTACATAAAAATTAATTTTTATATGTGCTTGCTCTTTCTTATTTTTTAATTGTTGAGCGTAGTAAAATAATTTAGTACAATACAATAAATCACTAAATAATTCAGTAAAGTTCAATAATTCACCAAATATTTTAGTAAAGTTTATTAATTTATTTAATTCACTAAATGATTCATCAAATTAACTAAATTCACTATATAAATTACTATTTTTGTACAAAAGGCTTGTTAATAGAAAATACTTCATTCATTACAAGAAATAGCAAAACAAATAAGAACAAAGGCATCAGTCACAAGGTTATGCCTTCCGTATGATCTGAACGAGCATATGCCACATCCTCTTGGGGATCATCGTCAAGGTCGATGTGAGGTCTCACGTGAAGATTCTGGTTGTATTTTTCTTCGTCGACGATGTTGTCAACCCCGACTATTCGGTGCTTGCCATCCCTAACGATGTGCATCTTGTTGTTTGCAGAGTCTTTTATGTAGAAAACTGTCTTGACATGTTTCGCAAGTACGAATGGTTCATCGGCGTATCCAACCGTGGATAGATCAATTAAAGTGAAACCTTTCTTGTCGACTTTGACACCAGTGCATATATTCACCCAACGGCAACGAAACAAAGGGACTTTGAACTGCACGTAGTTTAGCTCCCAGATCTGTTCAATGTGGCCATAGTATGTGTTCGACCCAACTTGATACTGGAATGCATCTACACGGACTCCACCATTTTGAACTGTGCTTTTGTCATCTTGTTTGACAGTGTAAAACATGTATCCGTTAATATCGTATCCTTGCCATGTATCTATGTCCCAACACGGTCCCATGCCCAACAACCGTACTGTCTCATTTGAGACATCCGTCGACATTGTACTACGATTCTTGAACCATTCATTGAACCGAGAGTTATGTTCTCTGTTAATCCACATATCGAATTGCCCCAAGTTCTCCTGTCGGATGTTTACTAAATGCTCCTCAATGTATGGCCTCAAGACCGCCCACCACCGCCGGCCCGCCCGCACGGCCACCTTCACCGAGACCGCCGCTCCTCCACCACTCCACCGCCTCCTGCCTGCCCCACCACCGGCCTCAACCGGCGCCCCTTCACCGCCGCCCTCAAGATCTTCACCCTTCACCGGCTCACCGTCGCCGCCGCCTTCAAAACCGCCGCCTGCCCATCGCCGCGCGACCTCCGCCGGCCACCGGTTAGTACTTCACCCCGGGAATGTGGATGTTTGCTATGTTCTTGCGAGAAGGTGATTATGCTAAGTTGATTATATTGATGTGGATGAATGGATTATGGATGTGATTGTACTGTGATGGATGTTTTTGGGATAGTAGTAGAGTATAGAAAAATATGATGTGTTGATGAATGGATAGAAAATGAATGTGGATGAATGGATTATGTATGAATTTTAGATAAATTTTAGATGAATGTTAGATAATTTTTTGATGAGTTTTTTATATAACTATAAAATTAACTTTTATTTATTTGATGGAACTCTAGTTAATTTTGATGGAAATGTAAAATGGACTATTTATTTTTTGATGGATTTGTCGATGAATTTTTTTGTATGAAATGATGTGTAGGACTTCAATTTTTTGATGGAAATGTAAATTGGACTGCTATTTTTTTGATGAATTTTGTTGATGAATTTTTTTCATGTGAAATAGTTGCTGTGAAATTTTTTATGTGAATTAGTTGATGTGAACGAACGGACGCATGGACGAGCGAACGAACGAGTGTTCGTTCGTCCGTTGACGAACGGACGGACTAACGAACGAACGACCGAACGAATGACCGAACGAATGACCGAACGAACGACCGAACGAATGAACGATCAACAAACGAACGAACATGACGAACCATTCGTGCGTCCGTCCGTTCATTTGTTCGGTCGGTCCTGCTCGGTCGTTCGTTCGATCGTTTGTTTTAGGATGAATTTTAGATTTTAGGTTAGATTTTAAATTTTCAAACACATATACCCACCGTCTCCTCGGTATATTCTAATCTTCCTCTCTCCTCTCCCTCTCCTCGGTCTCTTATCTCTCATCTCTTTCCCTCCCCCAATCTCACCTCTTCTCACGGACAAAATAGACAAACATATATATTTTCATCTCTCATCTCTAATAAAGAGAAGAAGAAGGAAATAAATATATTTTTTTCATTCTTCTTCTCTTTAGTTTTTGTCTCTATATTTTTTATGCATGTCCTTAATATTAAATACAATTTTCACAAGTTGTGCGTTATGAACAACCGTAGATCAAATGTCGAACGAGAAAGCTCCCTCCGAGGCACGTAATGTCGAATCAATGGAGAAGTCTTCGAGCGAAGGCATATGGCATGAACCAAGCGATATGTTCATCGAAGTTATGCAAGCACCAGCACCACCAGTTGAAGAAGACCTCGACTACATCCCTATCGAGCAAGCAAGTAAGTCCAGCCATATTGTTATGATCCCTATCGTAGGATCTCGTTTAACGTTATCTTGTACATACAGATGGAAGCAAGGCGCCGCTCAAAAAGAAAGGCCACCAAGTTCTGCCGTCCGGTCGCTGAAGTCCGTGACAGACACAGAACATCCGGTCCGGTAGAAACCGACACGTCTGCGAGCGCTGGAGGACGTCAAAAAAGAAGACGTGGTCAGAGAAGTAAGAACCAACCCCTCAAGGAGACATATTATATCACCTCTCTGAACCACGATGGGAAGCCATTAGATCCCAAGGTAGCAATGACAAAGTTCAGCAGTGCTTGCGGGGTACTGGCCAGAACCCACGGCCCTTTAAATGTAGATTCCTGGGAGCAGGTTGATGACAACTCTAAGAACTTCATATGGAACGAGCTGCAGAAGTGGCTTGTATATCCGCCTGGTTCAGAGGCTCTGGGAAAAGAGTTTGCATTAAAAACGATTGGGGGAGGTGGAGGCAGTGGAAGTCGGACTTGAACACTAACTACGTGCAAAAGAACAAGTCCCCATTCGAAGACTACGGTGGGAT
Source organism: Oryza australiensis (assembly GCA_019925245.2). Taxonomy (NCBI): domain Eukaryota; kingdom Viridiplantae; phylum Streptophyta; class Magnoliopsida; order Poales; family Poaceae; genus Oryza; species Oryza australiensis. Next base: position 6,774,518 of record JAIFGZ020000436.1, read on the forward strand.
TACGCTCGCCGAATGGGATAGGTTCGTGGCGAAGATGACAAGCCCTGAAGCCTTAGCACGGAGGAAGAAGATGTCCGACCTCGCGAAAAGGAACAAGTACCCGCACCGGTTGGGCTCTAGCGGCTACGATGGCCACGTAGAGAAGTGGCGAGCAACCGAAGAACAGTTTGTCGCCCAAGGAAAGCCCCTGCTTGTGGATGCACTAAAAGAAAGAAGCAAAAACTAGGTGTGGGCACGCAGTACGGGACAGGTCACCGACGAGGGAGAGATCTTGTTCGAGGATCCGGATATAGAGCGTGTGACCACAAGTCTAAAAGATATAGCCGAAAAGGAGAAGACTGGAGAATTTATTGCTAAAAGGGAACACGATCAGTTGACAGCTGCATTGGGCAACCCCGCACATTCTGGACGAGTAAGGGGTGTATCATCAAAGACAAGTTGGAAAGAAGGGTTTCCTGGGGAAGCTGCAAGTTACAAGAAAAGGGACAGGTACAAACATAAACTTGAAGAAAAGATAGCAAGACAAGTTGAAGAACATTTCTACTCTCTTGTTGCACAGAATCACTAAGTCTTCCCTAACTTCTTTCGGCAATCCGAAGAACCCACAGTACACATGCCTAGTAGCGTCGGGTTAGTTGACACCGCACCCTATCCCGTGGATACCATAACTGGCCCGACGCCGTGCAGCCTCCTCGTGCCGGTAGGAAGGGCCAGGAAGAGAAAGAAGGTGGGTACAGGACTTGCTATACCAGGGCGACAATTTCACAACACTCCAATCCCTAAGGAATATGTAAGGGTGCAGGTGGCCAAGGTGCATGCAGAGCATAAAAGCTTAGAGCTAGACATTCCAGCACCTAAAGGAATAAAATTGCTTGGGGATGCGGTGAATCAATTCATTCTATGGCATCGATGAGATATCTTACTGGTCGGTACATCGTCAGCATCCCCAGTACAGTCGGTTCCTCAGATTGCTGCTGCGCCTGCACCGCCTTCTCCACCAGGGGCTTCTTCCCCACCTCGCTCCCCACCTCGGCCTGCTTCCCCACCTCGCTCCCCACCTCGGCATGCTTTCCCACCTCGCTCCCCTCCTAAGGATAAAGGTCCTGATTCGCCAATGCCGTCAACCCCTGAAGTCATTGCACAACATATTCACCAATCTCCTCCGACACCGCAGTCGACATTGGCGGTACCCCAAAGGCCCCTTCTACAAACAACTAGTCTTTCAAGTCCGAGCAAGCTCTCTCGTCAGATTATCTCAAAGATGACTATCACAAGGAATTAATGGCCATAGACGAGAGAGACTTAGGGTTCTTGGCTTTTAGGGGGAGGGGGCCGACTGACAAGCCGTAGGATCAACCGACCAAGTTGTCGGACTCACAACAATCAGTGAAGAACAAAGCGGAGGACCTGCAAAATTGGACTTCGGACGAAGTGCCAACAAAGTACGAGTACGGCAAGCCGTTCCTGCCGTGGCACGTCATGGAAGACATGCCCTGGGAAATCAGGCTAATGCATGACTGGTACCTAAAGGAATCAAGATTGGGGCTCAGCATGCTTACCGTGAAGGTCCCGGATGATGCGTTCACCAGTGGACCAAATGGGATGCTGGTCATCGATTTCAACGACCTTCACGCATTATTCAGGATGGAAAAAATGGATATAAATCTCGTTGCAACATTTTGCCTGTAAGTATCAGCCTAACTTAATATCATTAATGAACTGATTTACAAACTAACTTGTGAATAATTAATTACTCGCTGTATTACTTAGGATGCAATACGCAGACGCGAAAAAGACCAACTATCCAGCTGCGTCCGTTAACCCAACAAGGATATGCTGGACGGAACACGAGTTACATATTCGTGAAGACTCCACTGAGTTCAAAGGCAAAACGAAGAAACAAAAGGAAGCGATCATCAAACAATTGCACAGGGACAAGATGATCGCGGTAGCCTTCTACTTGGGCCGTGCTATGTTCGAGCACAGAGACAAAGATGTCCTAATGGTCCCTTATGCGTTGCAGTAAGTAATATTCATCCGTAAAACTGATATTTTACTAATATCCCCTACAATTAACATATCTCTTCGATCTTTCACAACAATCACTACATACTATTTCTAGTATATCCGCGGAACCACTTGACCATAGTTCTTGATCCGACACACTACAGCCAAGAAAAATTTAAAGAGTTCCTCGTCATTTTAAATTTATAAGTACTATCATGCACCATTTAATAAGTTTTGTCTGTTTTTACTATCAAATAATTAAACAATTGATCAGTGAAACATGTAATTATTTTGTCTACAGAGCACACCATAATTATGTAAGACAAGGTAGACCGGTGAAGGATCCACAAAAGAGGAAGCTTCTTGTGAAGACAAATTGGCCGGTAATTATATGCTCGATATATGTCGACATTTTATACTGTGTTTAACTTCAAATTACTGATGCATGCACATAATAAATTTTATTTAACACAGTGTTATAAGCAACCACCAGGCACTAACCTTTGCGGCTATTACGTGTGTGAGATGCTCAGAATCTACGGGAGATACACTACTAAGTTCGAAGAAGTAAGTTCATCAGAGAAATATATCTCTACATGTTATCGATCTTGTATAATTTTCCTAATCGTATGTATATATGTACTATTTTTTCTTAAACAGATCACGGAAGTTCCAGTTGTAGCGAACCGGTTCGACGATAGAACCATGCTTAATTTGGTTGCAGATCTTTGCTGCTTCATCCGTCGCGATGTCTGTAACCATTTGGGTGATTTCTACGATCCGGAGAGCGAGCTGGCGACGGACGATAAATTCAAACGACTTAGGGAGTGGGAAAAAGAGCATCGCCATTAAATAATTTGTAAATTTCTTGGTATAGCTAGACTTATGTTAATTTGCGAGACAAAACTAGCTTGATATGTATATAAACATTACACATGATCGATCTGTGTTATATACATATCTTTTATGATGAAATAATATTAAATGTCTTTTTTTCTCGTTCATGAAAAATATATATATATTGACCCATTTAACATTACTGAGAGAGGAGAGGAGAGGGAGAGGACAGAGAGGAGAGGAGAGAAGAGAAGAGAGAGAGGAGAGGAGAGAAGAGAGAGAGGGACAATAGGGGGCCAACAGAACGTATATATAAAATAACGGGCACGACCATCTTCTCGTGCGGTCGGGTAAGCGGTCCGCACGGAATATTTTATTATCCCTGCGGGCCGCTTAAGCCGACCGCACGGGATAATCGATCTTCCCATGCGGGCCGCTTAAGCCGACCGCACGAGATAGTCGATCTTCTCGTGCGGTTGGACCGCCTGCACGCGAAAAATGATCTTTTTCCAGACCATTTCACGCATGCGGACAAGCCTTCCGCATGGGAAAATGCTTTTCGACCCATATGGAAAAACCGTTTCTCCAGTAGTGACACTCTCCATAACTCGAGTGAAATTTTATGGCCCCATAGTGTGCAATTTAGTGACTATATGGATGTGTAAACGCAAGTGATAAATAGTAACACAGGTAACTGGAAGTTGGTGACAAAGATGGTCCGGAGCAGGAAGGTTGGGTAGTTTATGCACATGAGACTGATAGGAATTAAAAAAGTAAAGAAAACTAGAGGTTGCAAGAAAGTTCCACTAAAGCGTACTGCAACTTTACATACTGCATATTATTAAAAGTTAGGCGGCCAATGCAAGATCTATAAGTCCAGGTGAGTGAAAAAAAAAGAAGATCAACAAGTAATTATACATACAATGAAAATAATCCCTGAGAGTTGAGGCGTGAAAATAATTGTTATCGCCTTGACGCAGTTGTGGAGTTGTAGTTGTAGGGCTCTTTTCAGTTGAGATAAATCCAAATAACACCTAGAATTAAAAATTGCCTACATATTCCTACTACTCCGGAACACTCGATACAGAGACCGAAAATTATTATATCAATATCTTCAAAATAACTTATTACCAATACCCACTACGAAGAAAGCCACAACTCTCCCGGTTCGTAACCCTCGGTAGTCCCGGTTGTCAAACCGGGACTACGAATCCGGAATTAAAGATAGGCGATCTCTAGTCCCGGTTAAATAACCGGGACTAGAGATGCATCTTTAGTCTCCAGTTGAAGCCACCAACCGGGACTAAAGATGGCGGAGCCACGTGGCGGCTCCGTCATCTTTAGTCCCGGTTGGTGGCTTCATCCGGGACTAAAGATTTTTTAAAATTTTTTAAATTTGTCCTTTCTCCATCCCACTTTTCTCGGATTATTTTGTTTTTCTTGTCAAGATCCTAAAATCATCACGATACTGAAATCAAATATCACATATTCACAAATAACAACGAACAATACATATCCCAAATGTTTTTTTATTTTTTTCTCCACATATCAAATACATTTTTAAAATCCATAAAAATCACAAATCAAATACTATCACATCACATATCAAAATCACATCACATATCATCAAACATCAAAAAATTTCAGATCCGCCGCCACGGCCCGCCCGTCGCCCGCCTCCGTCCGTCCCGCCCGACGCGCCCGCCCACGGCCGCCTGGCGGCCCGCCTACCCGCCGCTCGCCACGCGGGACGCCGCCGACCCGGTCGCCCCGCCCCACCAGCCGCTCGTCGCGTGCGGGGTGGCGCCGACCCGGCCCCACCGGTGAGGAGATGGCGTCCCGCGCCGCCACCTCCTCCCCTGCGTCGCCATCTCCTCCCCTTGCTTGCCAAGGGAAGAGGAAGAGGGAGAGGGAGGGGAGAGGGAGAGAGCCGAGGGAAGAGGGAGAGAGGGAGAGAGATCTGAAAAATATGCTAAGTGTTGGATTGGTGAAGAAGACGAGGCGTGCTGGGGATATATATAGCCCTGAATTTTTAGTCCCGGTTAGTGTCATCAACCGGGACTAAAGATAATTTCCCGCTATTTTCAATTCATCTTTAGTCCCGGTTGGTGGCACCAACCGGGACTAAAGATAATTTCCCGCTATTTCTAATTCATCTTTAGTCCCGATTGTTGTCACCAACTGGGACTAAAGATAATTTCCCGCTATTTCTAATTTTCGCTATTTTTCTAAATTTATTTGGTCCCGGCTAGGGTTAACAATAAAATAATTTATAAATAGGGCCAAATTAAATTTATTAAATATAGGTTTAAAATAATAGTATTAAAATTTAATCAAACATAGATAATCCTAAATATTAATGTGCTCTTCTAGATAGTATTCCTCTTTTGCCCCTCTCTATTTTTCATATTCATCTGAGGTTGTTGTTTTTTGGAAAAATTCAACTTTTTTGTTTTTTTATATTTTTTATGGACTTAGGAGCACACAAGAGGTAAATACATAAAATTTGAGCGTAAACAAGCAAAAGACGAAGCCTGTGGAAAATTCAGAAGACACGCTCAAAATCGGAAAAAAAACTCCGGGCTCGAAAAGGCAACCTTTTGAGGCGTTTTTGGGAAAATAAAATTTCCGAACACCGCAAATCACGGACGAACACATCCAAAATTTTTTCGATCGATTTTCATATATGGAACGTCTCGATCGGAGTCCATATGCGAAAGTTATGGCCATTTTAAAAACCGACTCCGAGTTAGAGGACGAAACGGTAACAATGTGCGTAAATCTTGTTAAACGCGTATAAACTAGACGTGACGACCAGCGTTTAAATGTTCTTATCAATATTGTACATCCCTCTGATTCGTATATTGTCACCAAAATAATTTTACAAAAAATTTTGTATATTGAGAATCATTAGTTAATAACAATATGATGATATGTAATAACAAAATTAAAGTTTCCTTCTATCTTCAATCACTCACCTCCATATAAAACCACACTTTTTAAAATTACAGATCCCCTTAAATTAATTTTTGGCCATTTGAATCATGTAGCAAAATTTATATATTTTTATTAGGTTCAGTTAAAAATAAGCACATTCACTCTAGTCCCGGTTGGTGTTACCAACCGGGACAAAAAATAACATCTCTAGTCTCGGTTGGTGTTACCAACCGAGACTAAAGATGGTGTCAGAGGCTGTCAGAGCCTGTCAGAGCCTGTCAGAGCGCCAGACATCTTTAGTCCCGGTTGGTAGCACCAACCGGGACTAAAAGTGCCCGCGCTCCGACGCATCGACAACATTTGAACCGAGACTAGAGGTGATCTTTAGTCTCGGTTCATGACACGAACCGGGACTAATGTTTCTAGAAATTCGTAGACTTTTTAAACCGGGACTAGAGATCATCTCTAGTCCCGGGTGCAACTCAAACCGGGACTACTGTGGTTTTTGCCACTTCAACCAATGATGGTTTCTCCAGTAGTGACCAATATCCCATATATTTATTGATACTCCCTATCTTCCTTCCACTCTTCTATTTCTGTGCTTCCCGTTACGCTCTGTTCTTTTTATCAATCCATGGTCTGTCAACTCCTCTGACTGTATGTCTACCTGCTAAATGAAATAGTACCTATACTGATTAAAGTCCCTTTCATTTGAGGATGGGTGGCATTAGGAAATAAGCACACTGCCACATTGCAATTTATTATGGGGTTGTTTGGATCTTTAGTATAGGGACTAAAGATTAGTCTCTGGACTAAAAGTTTTAGTCTCTTCCTGTTTGGTTATATGGACTAAAAGGGACTAAAGCTTACCCCTATGTAGTCATGCAAGCTGAAAATGCAAACTCTATTGAAAATACAAATTGGAGAGAAGGATAAAAAAGCATACATGCCTCACGGTGGGTTGCAAACATAGAACCAAACAATGCATACATGTCTAACCAAACAATGAATACATGCATACAATAAATAAAAATGCATACATGCCTCACCATGGCTTTGGTGCGGCGGTGCGGGGCGAATGCAAGGCAGCAGCGTGAGGCGAACGAAAGGCGGTGGCATGGGGCGAGCGACCGCTGACGGAGCAGGGGGACAAACAGCGGCGGCGCATGGTACGTAAAATGGGGGAATTTTTGAATCGAGGGAGCGCTGCGAGAGAGAGAGCGTGCTGAGGCAAAGAGACTGGCACAGCCACGGGGGCGAACGACCGGCGGCGGCGGGGGGCAAACGACGGCCACGAGACTACGGGAGAAGAGCTACGAGAGAGAGAGGACTGCGATGCGATGCCAGAGGGCATGCGGTGGAAATTACTTGGTTTAGTCCCTATTAGCACCTCTATTAGGGACTAATGGACTAATGTCATTTTAGTCCCTTTTAGTCACTCCTGTTTGGGTGTTTAGGGACTAAAAGGAACTAAACTGGAGGGACTAATAGTTTTAATCCCTAAACCAAACAGGCCCTATGTTAGCCAAGCCAATACAAAGGCAGGGACACTAGCTGCAGTCCCTACGAGGCGGCCAGAAGTCACACAACATTGAATAGGAGATGTGCGAACGTGCATGATTAGAATGCAGCTGAAGGCAACAAGTGTCTGGCCGTAGGTATATATTGATTACCGATATACAAGTATGGTAGGGAACGAAGGACTTGTTATACAGTCCCTTTTTCTCATATACACTGAATCAATCAAGGAATACATACCATCTTTAACCCCCCTCACCCGCCGCAGTCAAAGCGTCAGGCGGCCGAACACAAAGACTGATCGAAAATCCTGAAACAGCTAAAGAGGAAGTTATTTGGTCATGATGTCAGCAAACTGATGTGACGAAGGTACATGAATATTGCTACCTGTAGGATCGTAAAGGGCCTTTCTCACCCCCAAAAGCTATCCAATGGGATGAGAGTCTCCCTCACTTATATATTGGGTCCCTTGCCCTTCCACAAGCAATATTAAACTATCCAACCTTCCATAAGCAATATGGGACTATTCAACAATATTTCTCTTCAAAAATTGGTGTCCCTTAGCCATTCATCGCCCTTTCATCGTACACCAACGTTCCCTCGGGTGAGCTCTGCAGGCATCCACGGTCCCTTAGGCCCTCACACATTGCGTCCCTTGGGCCTTGGGCCAGAGATGTTGAGCTAGTCAGGTTCTGATACCAATTGTAGCACCGTAAAAGGTCTTTGCCACCCCAAAAGCTAGCCAATGAGGTGAGAGGCTACCTCACTTATATATTAGGTCCAGTGCCCTTCCACAACCAACGTGGGACTATTCACCACTACCATCTCCCAAACAAAGTAGATGTCAATTTCAATATGCTTCGTTCACTTGTGCTGCACAGGGTTGATGGAGAGTAGCTCTAATCACGAAATACTGAGAACCGAGAACTGAACCAAAATTTGCGAGAACCGAACCGAAAAGTATCGAAACCAAAAAAATTGATTCCTGTTTGGTTCCTAGTTCTCAAGAACCAAAATTACCAAGGTACATTCGGTTCTGTACGTCGGTAAACCAACATACTGATCATATACCGAACATCATGTTGGACCAGAGTCTTTCCTCAATTTCCCATGCCCTCCGCGTGACACAAGCAGGCCCAGCAGCAGCCCACCTAAGCCAACTTATCCTCACTACAACCAGATAGAAACAAAACCCTAGCCAGATAGGAGTCGTAGCCAGCAGTAGTCATAGTCGCGCCGCACCTTTGCCGGTTTTGCGCGTCGCCCACCGCGACGCGCCACGCCGTGCCTTTGCCCGTCGCGCGGTCGAGCCTCGGCGGACGACGGCTCGTCCTCGCCCTCCGCGCCTTTGCCCCCACGTGGCCACACTGCCCCCCACGCAACCGTGCCGTCCCCCACACTGCCACGTCGTCGTTGTCGCCCAGTAGAGCAACTGAGATAGGAGAGGCAGTGAAGGCGGCTACTTCCAGCGCCCGGTCGTTGTCACCGTCATTTCTTTTGCTTGCTGTTTTCATTAATGCAAAAATTATTTATTGCATCCTCTTTTTATTCTATTTCAGAATTAATTCAAAAGTTCAAGGACAAAGCCATTATTGACGGCCATGCGGCCAAGTCGCAAATTCAAGGCAACAAAAGCAGGATGGTTACCTCCACCAACATCAAGTCCCAACAAACAAAATCCCTCGACACCAGAGCAAGCAAGAGCAAGTCCTCCAAGCCTACATCTAAATGACCATGTGAGCTAGTTAAATATCATTCTTTTTAGTCTTTCAGCTTTGTGAACAACTTAGGATTAATTCTATTGTTTCTTACTTGCTGCATAATATCTAAGCCTTTTCAGGTATGTAAACCAAAGAATGGTAGTGACCAAGAAATGCTTTTTGGCTTGCTACATACTTGTGCTTGACTGTTGTGCTGCTGCTGGTCCTAATTCTTGTTGTTGCCTGCTCAATTTGCTTGCTGGGTAGTCTTGTGGCTTTTTATATTATTGATGGCTCTATTGTGGACAACTATATTATGTATTTGTGATTATCTACTCCTGTAGTCCTGTGGTTTTTATATGTATGATTTTGGCACTGTGATTCTATATGAGATCATATTGAAATCCTATCAAAATTGGCTATTGAACCTGATGTTAAATGCTGATGTAATCTGTTCGATAATTCTGGTAAGTACCGAAACTAAACTGAAATTACCGATACCAAATTTCCTCGGTATCGAGTTTTTTTAGGAACAGATCGGTGCGAATTTGTATAGGAACCAAAGAACCGAACCAATCGGTTTGGTAATACCGAACGCCCAGTCCTGATGGAGAGGTAGACAGCATTGACGTTGTCGTAGAAGACGACACAGAGGTGAGTGGTGCATGGAGTTCGTCGAGTAGTTGACAAAGCAGAACATTCAGCCACAACGTGAGCGAAGGCATGATATTCGGCCTGGGCACTGGAGCACAATATTGTGGCCTGTCGTTTAGACGACCAGGAGACAAGGTCGTCTCTGAGGAAGACACAATAGCTAGAGGTAGAGCGGTGGGAATCTAGGCAGCCAACCAAGTTGGCATAGGTGTAGGCAGTGAGTGTTGTCGTCGGAGTGGCATGAAGAGTCAGACCGTGGTCAAGAGTCCCTTGACATAGCACAGGATGCGCTTGATCAAGGCCATGTGGGAATCCCGAGGGGCATGCATATGTAAACACACCTGCTGGATGGCATAAGCGAGGTTGGGCCATATGAGGGTGAGGTACTGAAGAGCTCTTGCAAGACTACGGTACTCCGTAGCATCACGAAGAAGCTCACCATTGGAAGTGGAGAGCTTGGAATTGGTGTCCACGAGAGTAGCAGTGGGATGGCACTCCATGCCAGCACGCTGAAGCAAATCAACAGCATACTGGCATTGAGAGAGATGAAGACCAAAGGGAGTGCAGCAAACAGACACACCCAGTAGTGTAACTCCCTTAGGTTTGTCATGGCGAATTCGTCGTGAAGATGAGCCATAATATCTCGAAGTAGACAAGGTGAGGAAGCCATCAAGATGATGTCGTCGACATAAAGGAGCAGGTACACAGTGTCGGGGCCATCGTGGTACATGAACAAGGAGTCCGAAGCTAATGAAGTGAAGCCAAGAGTGTGAGTGTGCACAGTGAAGCACTGAAACCATGCTCGGGGGGGGGGGGGGCTGCTTGAGGCCATAGAGGGACTCGGTGAGGCGGCAAACATGGTGTGGATGAGCAGGATCGACAAATCTGGACGGTTGCTAGCAGTAAACCATCTCATTGAGTGTGTCGTGCAGGAAAGCGTTCTTCACATGGAGCTGGTGGATTGGCCAGGAGCGAGAAGTGGTGAGGCTGAGGATGATGCATATGCTAGCAGGCTTGACCACTGGACTGAAGGTCTTATTGTACTCAATGTTGGGTTGTTGAGCGAAGCCACGAACAACCTAGCGGGTCTTGTGCTTGGCGAAAGAACCATCCACATGAAACTTGTGCTTGTAGACCCTCTTGTCGGAGACGATGTTGGCACTGGCCGAACGAGGCATGAGAATCCACGTTTTGTTGTGGATGAGGGCGTCATACTCGTCGTGCATGGCACGATGCCATTGCGTATCCTGAAGGTCGGAGTGGTATGTCTTGGGTAGTGAGGAAGTAGCCGTTGTAGAGAGGTTAAGCTTGTTGATAGGCTTCACCACACCAGTCTTGGCACGGGGTCTACATGTGATGTGGTCCAAGAGATGGTCAGGGTGTGGGCGCCGAGGGAGAGGTGGCAACTAGCATGCGGACAACAAAAGACGGGAAGGTCGCGGTGGTCGAGATGCTGCGGTCGTGCGAGGCGAGGTGGACTCGCGGGCAGGGAGGCAACCGGCCCGCATGTTGTTGACAGAGAGTGGGCTGTCACAGGAGACGTGGGCCATCAGCCTGGTTCACTTGTTGGAGTGGGATGCGGCCCAGGTGACCGCGGGCGCCAGCCCATCGAGGTAGGCGCAGCAGACGGGCATGGTCACATGGGCTGGAAGCCACGCTTAACAGAGACGGCGCACGTGGAAGTATCTTTGTCGATCTGCAAAAATCTAAGAAAGGACTTATGGGAAGCTGTTGGACCAAAAAAAGGGAAAATCAGTCTCATTCGAATAAAACATGTCGCTAGGCACCGATACCCCTTCTGTGAACTAGAGTAACCTAGAAAAACGCAAGGAGTGGATCGAGGAGCAAGCTTATGTGGTGCTATGACCAAGAGGTTAGGATAGCAAAAACAACCAAAAACACGAAGGTGTGAGAGAGTGGGAGGAACGCCATGAAGTCTCTCAAAGGGTGTAGAAAAACCGCTAGGTTGGGATGGGCGATGATTGATGAGGTATGTAGCTGTGGTGAGAACCTCATCCTAGTAAAAGCCTGGCATGTGAGCTTGAAACAGAAGGCAACAGATTCTGTCATTAGTGGTACGTAAAGGAACACTCCTGTGGAGATTATGGCAATGGGGTATCTACATGGCAAGCTTATCCGACTGGAGGTAGGGATAGATTGCGCCTGCTATATGTGTAAACCGAACATGACTTGGGTGTTACGATTGCCCGATAGAGATAAGGCAATCGGCCTATAGTCACGGTTTGGTAAGATTTAGGAAACCGACTTAGAGTAAGATAGGGTTTCCGATTTGTAAGCCCTCCTCCCAAGACTATATAAGGGGGGTAAGGGGCGTCCCTTGAGGGATATCTGAATCATACGATTTCATAAGCAAGAGCTTTAGACACACGAGATCAATAAAGATAGTCGGCGGATCGAATCCACCGAAACAGGAGTAGGGTATTACCTCACGAGAGGGCCTGAACCTGTCTAAATCTTCTTTTCCTTCTAACCCATCGTGCTTGGCGATCTTGACTGCGACCCCAGAAATTACATTGCCGAAACCAAGTTTCGACAGTTGGCGCGCCAGGTAGGGGAATGCGCGACAAGACTTCTTCGACAATCTCGCCGACAAGCGTGATGGGATCTCCTTCAGGATTCGGCGACTTCGCCGCCAACAACTTCGATGACTTCTCCTTCGACTCGGATTCGAACTAGTCCGAAGGAGAGATCCACTCGGGCGCCGTTCGGGCTCTCGAACAGCGCCAAGATCTACGACGACATCTTCAAGTCCAAAATGCAGTCTACCCTCTCCAACGAAGGACTTCACTCGGCACCGTTCGGACTATCGAACGCCGCCAGAATCTACGCCGATCTTCTCGTCTCCCCGACGGAGATGATCTACTCGGAAGAAGACCTCTCGGCGCCATTCGGATTACCAAACGCCGCTGAGATGTACGGCAAACTCCTCTCTCCCGAGTTGAGATCGACCCACTCGGAGGAGCCCGCGTCCCCAAGCTCGAATCAGCGGAACGATCCGGACCCGAGCTACCTAGGGTCGAGGAGGTCGCCGTCATCCTCCGGCCGTTCGGCTCATGCTCATCTTCGGAGCTCAACGAATATCTCGGCTCCGCCGGCTTTGATGACCTCTATGGCATCCCCTCGACGAAGTCGACGACTCCGACCGCCACAAGGACTACGAGCCGAAGTGCTTGATGTCCTCATGGCCGAGCCAGACGAGTCCGACTCAGCCATGACCGCAGCTTGCCGAGGAAGAACGAGCCAAGATCGAGCAAGAGCGTAAGCTGGCCGAAGAAGAGAAGAAACGCAGGGAAGAGGCCGACAAGAGAAAGCAAGATCTACGGGCAGTCAGACGATCTGCTCAGGAGGCTATCCTTCAAACGCGGGTCCGCAACACCAACGTCTTTCAGACGCCACAGCAGAACGCTGTTGCTGCCCTCACACTCTTGGACACCGTCATGGAGACGGCACCCCCGACGTGACTCCAATATTAGATAAAATCAAGACCATCGTCGCAGCTACAGCCAACGGCCATCCCACCACCTCGGTACGAAGACCGACTGAGTCTGTGGCCGAAACGCTCGACAAAAGCCGACTTTCGCCTCTAAGGTCAGGAGACCACAAGAGGCCTGAGCCAGACCGGTCGACGACTAGGCCAAGAGGCCCACGCCACGAGTCCACACAGAAGTACCAGGAGCAAACGGCCGACTCCCGCGACAAACGACATGGACGTCCACCCGTCCACCACCGCGTCCGCCGCAACAACAGCTCCAGCTACCCAACCAGCCAATCGAACCCCGCTGAGTGATCTGCGGGAAGTCCTCGATCGCCGCTACCAGGAGCGAGACCGACGCACTCGGGAAGATCGGAGGAGATCACCCGATAGCGGCGACGATGGAGTGCCAGCTTTCACTCGGGAGCTTCGCCGAGTGCACTAGCCGAATGGTTTTAAGCCAACAGGAATAGAGAAGTACGACGGCAAGACCGACCCCGAGTCGTGGCTTACCGTGTACACTATCGCCATCCGCGCAGCAGGCGGTGACAACAAGGCCATGGCCAACTATCTTCCCGTGGCCCTCGCCAACTCAGCCAGGAACTGGCTCACGGGCCTGCCAAGAGGCTCAATCGGCTCATGGAGTGAGCTAAGGGACCAATTCATCGCCAACTTTCAAGGCACCTTCGAGAGGCCTGGGACCCACTTCGACTTGTACAACGTCATCCAGAAGCCAGACGAACCTCTGAAGAACTACATCCGGCGCTTCTCCGAAAAGCGCAATAAAATCCCCAACATCACCGATGACATCATCATCGCCGCCTTCCAGAAGGGAGTCCGTGATGAGCTGTTAATCGGGAAGTTCGGACGCAAGACACCGAAGACGGTGAAGCAGATGTTCGAAACGACCAACTCCTACGCCAAATCAAATGATGTCATCAAGGCGGCTTGTCAAGACCGGCCCGACAGGAGAGACGACAAGCAGGCGAGAGGAAGCCGGAATCCTAAGAAGGATAACGGCAACAACAACAACCAGGGTCAAAAAGACCGCAAGCGTCGATCCGAAGATCTGGTCGCCGCAACCTCCAACTCTCAACGCCGCCCCCGAGTCACGGCCTACGACGCCATCATGAACGCTCAGTGCACGCATCATCCCAATCACAAGCACGCGGCTAAGGACTGCTTTATTTATAAATAGTTCGCCGAGCAATATGCAACACAGCTCAACAAGAAGCCGACTGATGAAGCCGACCGTTAGCGAAGTATTGGCAGGAGCCAAAATTCGCTACCCTCAGGTACAAAAATTGCTATATGGTGTTCTGATAACCGCGAGGAAATTGGCACACTATTTTCAGGGTCACTCGGTCACCATTGTCACCTCCTTTCCACTCGGCGATGTCATCCACAACCGGGAGGCAACGGGGCGCATCGCTAAGTGGGCTCTGGAGCTGATGCCACTGGACTTGACTTTTAAGGCAAGGATGTCTATAAAGTCACAAGCACTGGCAGATTTCCTGGCCGAGTGGACTGAGCAACAAGAGAACGTACCTCGGGAAGACCTCCAACACTGGACCATGCACTTCGACGGATCCAAGAGGATCACCGGCTTGGGAGTAGGAGTGGTGTTGATCTCCCCGACTGGGGAAAGACTAAGATACGTCCTTCACCTCCACTTCTCCGCCTCACACAACGTTGCCGAGTACGAAGCCCTGCTACACGGACTGCGGCTCACAGTTTCACTCGGGATACATCGGCTCATCGTGAAAGGCGACTCCCAGCTGGTCGTCAACCAAGTAATGAAGGACTGGTCCTGTCTAAACGACACCATGGAGGTCTACCGACAAGAGGTCCGCAAACTTGAAGACAAGTTTGAAGGACTCGAACTATCACATGTCTTGAGACACAACAATGAAGCAGCTGATGAGTTGGCACAGTTTGGGTCCAAGCGCGAAGCTGCCCCAACAGACGTTTTTGTCGAGCACCTCTATGAGCCAACCATCACGGCAAAGACAACTTCCAACGAACAAGCTGCAAACGAAGTCGCCATGACTGATGCCCACTGGAGGACGCCACTCATCAAATTCTTAACACAGCAAGAGCTGCCGGAAGACCCGGATGAGGCAGAACGCATCCGACGTCGTTGCCAAGCATATGTCATGGTTGACTCCGACTTATACAAGAAAAGCCCCTCCAGAATCCTAATGAGATGCATCACACCCGAGGAAGGGAGACAGCTGCTCCAAGACATCCACTCGGGCATATGCGGAAGACACGCGGCAGCACGCACTCTGGTCGGCAAAGCTTACAGGCAAGGTTTCTTTTGGCTTACCGCGGTCTCCGACGCGGACAAAGTCGTACGAACCTGCGAAGGCTGCCAATTTTTCGCCCGACAGAGCCATGTCCCGGCCCAGGAGCTTCAAACAATCCCACTTTCCTGGCCGTTCGCGGTATGGGGCTTGGACATGGTCGGCCCCTTCAAGAAAGCTCCGGGAGGATTCACACACCTCTTCATCGCAATCGACAAGTTCTCCAAGTGGATTGAAGCCAAGCCGGTCGCCACAATTACGCCGACAAGGCACGGGACTTTTCCTCAACATCGTGCACCGCTTCGGCGTCCCAAACGGAATCATAACCGACAACGGGACTCAATTCACGGGAGGCATCTTTAAGGAATTCTGCGAAGACTTCGGAATCAAGATTTGCTACGCTTCAGTAGCCCATCCCAAAAGCAATGGACAAGTCGAACGAGCCAACGGCATGGTCCTCCAAGGCATCAAGGCCCGCGTTTTTGATCGCCTAAACCCTTACGCGGGCAAGTGGGTCCAAGAGCTTCCCTCGGTCTTATGGTCTCTGTGAGCCACACCCAGTCGGGCTACCGGCCAAACTCCCTTCTTTTTGGTCTACGGCGCAGAAGCCATGTTGCCAAACGAGATGGAGTACGAATCCCTCCGAGTCCGCAGCTTCAACGATGAACGCTACGACCCCGACCGAGTGGATGACCTCACCCGATTGGAAGAGGCCCGCGAGGCAGCCCTCATCCAGTCGGCCAAATACCTTCAAGGGCTCAGAAGATACCACAGTTGCAACGTTCGAGCACGAGCTTTCATCGTTGGCGACCTGATCCTATGCAAGATCAGAAGTTAGATCAGCTTTTAGCTTTTAGCTTTAGATCTTGAGATCAATAAAGACACTCGGCGGATCGAATCCACCGAAACAGGAGTAGGATATTACCTCACGAGAGGGCCTGAACCTGTCTAAACCTTCTTTTCCTTCTAACCCATCGTGCTTGGCGATCTTGACTGCGACCCCAGAAATTACATTGCCGAAACCAAGTTTCGACAACTCCGCTTTGCCATTTTGTTGGTATGTATATGAACAAGAGGCGCGTAAGAAGATAGCATGACTTTGGAAGAGGAGAGGATGGCAGAGTTAAGAAACTCACGACCGTTGTTAGTCTGGAAGCATTGTACAGGCAGCTGGAACTATGTGTGGGCGTAGGAGACAAACTGCTGAAAAATGCAAAAGACATCAGATTTGTGATGTAATGGAAAAGTCCAGTGGTAGCAAGAGAAATCATCAACTATAATAAGGTAGTACCGAAAACCAAAATTACTCAAAGTGGGGATGTCCAAAGATCACAATGAAGCAACTGAAAAGGATCTGTAGAGACTATAGTAGAACGAGTAAAAGGAAGTCGAACATGTTTCCCTAAGTGACATGCCTAACAAGAATCGGTACTAGATTTATTACAAGAGATGATAGAATGTTTTTGAAGTTGATGTTTCACGTCATGATCAGGTTGACCTAAGCGATGATGCCAGAGGTCGACTAGAACGGTGGTGGTGAGGAAGGAACTCGGTCGGCTCAGGTGGTGATAGAAGGCTGAGGCGGGAATAGTGTAGATGTCTTCTGTACTATTAAAGTGAAGAGTCATGGTCCCCGAGCGCCGATCCTTAATAGGGAAACCATGGAGACAAATTCAAGACTGAAACAAGGGTTGTCACGAGTGAATTGCCCAATAGAAAGTAGATTTGTAATGAGAGAGGGAACAACAAGGACATCGTTAATTGCAAAATAATCAAGAAATGTTTGACCAATGCGAGTAACTAGAATAGAGTTTTCATTGCCAACAGTGACCATGGTGGGAGAGGAAAGGGATTGGAGGGAATGGAGGGTACCATCCAAGGAAGCCATGTGAGAGGTAGAACCAGTATCCACAACCCAGCCACTATTATATGGTCCCTGCAAAGACATGTTATTCATGGCAGTGGTGAGACCTAACTAATCCTAGGCGGGCTGGCCCGAGTAGTCGATGGAGCTGGAGTTGGAGGCAACATAGTTAGCCTACCCACCAAAACTGGGCCGTGGCCCAAGGATGCCAGGTGCACCATGCAGGCGCCAAGGAGACAAGGCGGCCAATGAGGGATCTGACTGTGTGGCTCACAGTGAGGGTGGTGCGGTCCACGGGCCGATCATATAGGGAGGGAGATAGATTCAGGGCCCGTGGTCCAAGATCCACCATCCCCGGCACCACCCCTCCTAGATCTGCCCCCAAATACGCCTTTGGTTACGACGGAGCTCCCTGAGCACTCGGCAGTGTTGCGGTCGCCCGCTGCCTTTTTCGCCACGGCCCTTGCCTTTTCCGTGGCCCTTGTTGTTGGAGCGGCGACCGAACAACAACTAGAGATGGCAACTCTAGTCCCGGTTGGTGTTACCAACCGGGACTAGAGATTTTCTTTATATACTCCTTCCTCCTTCATCCCGAGCCAGCCACACTTATACATCTTCAAAATTTTTCTCAGCTAGAGGTCTGGTGTTGCCGAGGTTAGCACCTTCTTTGGTGATAATACACAAATATTTGCTATCTATAAGGCTAGCAACTTCTTACTCTTATAGATTTGCGGTTGTTTTTTATACATTTTGCTATCTACATGTCATGTGCTATCTACAATCTTAGCACTTCGTATTTTGCGGTTATTTTATATACATTTTCATCTCTAGATTTGTTTGCAAACATGAGAAGATGTTTTTCCGTCCACTGAAATTCACCTCTAGTCCCGGGTGGTTTCAAAAACCAGGACTAATTATTACCGAGCCCAATTATATTGTGTTATATTCATATATAATTATAATTAACATATGTTCATATATTCATATATAATTAACATATGTTCATATAATTAACATAAAATATTATAAATTAAAATAATAACATATAATTAACATTTGTCATATTCCAAACTATTTAAAATTTAAATAATAATATATATTTAACATATGGCCTATTTAAAAAAATTAAATTAAAATAAAACATATAATTAACATTTGTCGTATTTAAAACTATTTTAAACCATAAACCCTAAACCCTAAACCCTAAACCTTAAACCTAAACCTTTTACCATTAACCCTTAACCTAAACCCTAAACCCTATTTTAAACCCTAAACCCTAAACCCTAAACCCTCGTGCGGCCTGCGTGATTGGCATGTAGAAGGACTGCGATACGAGCTGGAACGTCAATGCCTTCTCCTCTGATCTAACATCGTCTCTCATGCTCTTGGAGGCTGCTCCGTTCTCATCGCTGTAATAGAGCAGTGGCAATCTCTTCTCACTTTGTTCTACCTTGTTCTCCAATTGCTTCATCTCATCCCAATACTTCAGCACATCATCTTTAAAGATGACACCAAACTCTTCTGCATGGCAAGAAACAAGTGTCTAAGCAACACAAATCCAGAAAGCATCATTCTTTTTCGATTAGAAAAAAGAGAGCATTATTCTAATTATATGTTATTATATGTTATTATTTTAATTATATGTTATTATTTTAATTATATGTTATTATTTTAATTTATAATATTTTATGTTAATTATATGAACATATGTTAATTATAATTATATATGAATATAACACAATATAATTGGGCACGGTAATAATTAGTCCCGATTTTTGAAACCACCCGGACTAGAGGTGAATTTCAGCGGGCGGGAAAACATCTCTAGTCCCGGTTGGTGGCTTAAACCGGGACTAGAGATGCCCACCTACGGGACACGTGGCTGCCCGCCATCTCTAGTCCGGTCCGTGGCTTCAACCGGGACAAAAGGTATGCTCTATTGTCCGGTTGAAGCCACCAACCGGGACTATATCATCTCTAGTCCCGGTTGGTGGCTTCAACCGGACAATAGAGCAGGTACCTATATGTAGCAAGGGCTTCACTGGGATCCAAACACTTAGCCGTTTTCACACAACTGCATCGTCTTCTTCGCCGTCGCCGAGCACAAGGACGCCGCCGCAGCACGCCGTCTCCGCCGTCTTCGTCGTCGTCGTCGTCGTCGTCGCCGAGGGACCGCCAAGGTCTTCGTTGCCATCGCCGCTGCCGTAGGTTAGCCGCCGCTGCCCCTTTTTCTCCGTGATGCGCGCTAGGGTTAGCCGCCGCCGTCGATGCCATCGCCATCGCCACCATTGTCGTATCCTCGCGCCGCTCGCCGCCGCTTCCGCCGCCGCCGCCGCTGCCGTGCTATATGTTTAATGAATATGAATGTGAATGAATTTTCTGAATTTTGTGAATGTGAATGAATGAGGAGGATTTGAATATGATTTCGATGTGTATGTGTAAATTTGTGAATCTGATTTCGATGTGTATGTGTAAATGTGTATGTGTATGTGTATGGACTTTATATGTAAATGAACTGTTTATTTAAATTTTAATACATGAATATTGTGAATTTAGAATTTTGAATGTGTATTTAAATTTAAATGCATGAATAGATTTAAATTTGAATGTGTATGTGACTTGTGAAGTTTGTATTTTTCAACGAACGAGAACGATAAAATCAACAAACGGATGTGGACGGACGAACAGACGGACAGCCGTACGGACGTGGACGAACGGACGGACGCACGAACAAACACTTGTTCGGTCGGTCTGTTGGTCGTGCATTCGTTCGTTCGTTCGGTCATTCGTTCGTTCGTTCGGTCGGTCGGTCGGTCGTTCGGTCGTTACAACGTACATAGGCATGCAACGTCCTCTCTGTCCTCTCCTCTCCACTTCCTCTCCTCTCGACCTTATCTCCCTCACATATCATCTCTTTCTCTCCTCTCCTCGGATGATCGTACTCACGAGACGTGAACGAATGGACGTGAACGAACGATAGGTTAGGGTTAGGGATGGGTTTAGGGAACTGCATTTAGGGTTTAGGGTTTAGGGTTTAGGGTTTAGGGTTGAGGGTGATCGAACGAACGACAGAACAGAGACGTGAACGATAGATTGAACGAATGGTCGGTCGTTTGGTCGGTCGTTTGGTCGTTCGGTCGTTCGTTCGGTCGTTCGGTGTAGATGTAATCCAGGAAGTGACTTCTAAAAAATATCACCATTGTGGATGTGCACAATTGGATCTCGGTGTCTATCGGATTTCATCTATTTTTTCCATCTTCTTCTTTTCTGACTATGTTTTTTATGTAGTCATACATGATATTCGTAAATAATTGGTACATGTATTAACCGACAATAATTTTTTTCAGAATTCTTTGATTAAGTCCTCAACCGACATCAATCAAATGGCGGATTGTGACGAGGAACAGTTTCTCCTTGATGAGATCGCACGAGGAACGAGTTTTACAACGAGGAGGGACACAAAGATCCGATCGCACTCACGAACGAGGAGGGGAACGAGGGCGAGACGAGCAGAGGAACGAGGAGAGGAATGAGGGCTCCGCCTCCGCCTCCGCTGGACAGAAGAGGCCACGTGGCCTGAGCAAGAAAATAGAGGGTCGACATGTCATAACGGAGGTGGCACCTGACGGTCGACCAATTGCCCCAGAGGACGCCGCAAGGAAGTTTGTGGCGCACAGCAGATGGGTGGTGAGGGATGACGTGCCCATAAGCGTTGCCAACTGGAGGCGGTCTACCAAAGGAGGAGAGGAGCAGAGCTATCTCCCAGACTCAGAGAAAGAGATGTTGTGGACGACAATGCTGCAGACGTTCACCATCCCAGACTCAGATCAGGAAAGGGTTAAGGAATGGACGTTGAAGAAAATGGCAGAGCTCTTCAGGAACTACAAGAAACAGTTACACAAGAAATATATCCTGAAGGGCCAGACACCAGACTTCGACAAGTTCCCAAAGCTCAGAGATCATTGGGATGCTTTTGTTGAGCACAAGACCAGTGAAGAAGCGCAATCAATCATAGAAAAGAACAAGGCCAAAGCAGCCAAAAATAAATACCATCACAGGCTTGGGTCAGGCGGCTATAAAAAAGCAATGAAGAAATGGGAAAAAATGGAAGCTGACCTAGAAGCACGGGATATCGTTCCGAGCACGAAAGAACTGGCGGAACGATCAAAGAACTGGTTCTATGCTCACGGCGGCTCACTAAATCCCGTCGATGGCACAGTGATCTTTGGTGATGAAATTCTAGAAGCCGGACGGAGGTTAGAGGAGGCGGTGCAGGCCAGTTCCTCGGGCTCCTTCAGGCCCGATAGAGAGAAGGACGAGCTAACGCTCGGCCTCCAAAACCCAGAGCACCCGGGGCGTACGCGAGGAAAAGGCGTCGTCCCCTGGAAATACGGGTTCCAAGCTGACATCGCCACATACAGGAGCCGAATGAGGTCAAAGCGAGAGAATGATGCTAGATTCGCAGAGATGGAAATGAGGCTCTCGCAGATCGATCAGATTGTCGATGAAAGGGTGGCCGTAAGGTTGGCTGAGGAGCGGAGCCAGTGGGTTAGCCAACAGCCGGATCCAGCAACAACCGCACAACTCCAACAACAGCGCAGCAGCTGCGTGTCTACTGGAAATGAAGGCGAGCTGGCCCTACAAGCTCAACCGGGTCCGCCATGCCCCGTGGATGACATCACACAGCGGACCCCGTGTGATCTGCACATCCCGCTGAAAAACATAACAATAAAGGTATGTTCGTACTTTTATGTTGTACGTATATTTTCTTGAATAACTTGTCAATCAACGTTCATTATTAACTAATAAGCAATCTTCTCAACAGGTCGTCTCGGGCATGGCTATTCCAGTAGCGTGAGACGGCACCTACCACTCCCGGCCTGTTCTGTAGGATCAAACAAGACCAAACAAACCTACCAGAGGGGGGTGAATGGTAGGGAAACCAAAAAAACCAAATCTTTTGCGGAATTAAAAGATTTACCTCTTACCGATGAAACCAATCTAAAAAGCGACAATGAACACGAATGTTGAAGCCGCCGCCGGTCACACCGTCTTACGCCCAGTCGGACCGCCCTCCCCTCTGGGTCGGACCGCCACCAAGCCTCTGGTTGGACCGTCGTCGCAACCCGTCGGTCAGACCGCGCGCACACCTGCGGTCAGACCGCGAGATCCAGAAAACACCGAAAGATGAACTCTCGAAGAAGTAGATCAAACTATTTCAACTTTATTGCATCTAAAAGTGTTTACAAAGTGCAATAACAACACTCCTCACCAAAATCTCAACCTAATTCAAAACCCTAGATATTCTCTCAAGTTTCGCTCTTGAAAATCGATGTCTAGGAGGCACACCCTCCCTCTCTATTTATACATGCAAAATCCTCCTACTCAAAGTAGGAGTAGAACTCCTATTCACAATAGGACTCAACCTCTCACTCATAATAGAAGTAGAACTCCTATTCCTAATAGGACTCAACCTCCCACTCATAGTAGAAGTAAAACTCCTATTCCTAATAGGACTCCTATTCCCAATAGGACTCATTCAACCTAACTTTCCGAATTTAGACTCCCTTCCAAATTCGACTCCACATACGATCCCTCTCGTATGCCATATAACTTCTTCATCTTCCATGTGCATTATCCTCTAGCTTTTTAGTATCCCGCGTGCGGACGTCTACTTCTCCCAAGTCGACTCCGATCCGGCACCGCAATACTATCCGAGGCCTCAAGCAATACCGCACATATACGACAAAGAAACAATATACCGAGCACAAGTTTGTCCAAACTTGACTCACATTAGCTTGTCAACAGTTAAAACATGCACGAAATCATCTAGAAATCAAATCCACAAAGAAACAATTCAAAACCGAGAAAACAAACCGAAATCGAGACGGCGGTGGTGGCCGTGCCGGCCAATCACAAATCCAATGTTTCATCACATAAACTATAAATCAAACTCACTTGATTCAACAATCTCCCCCTTGATGAAACCATTGGCAAACCAAACAAAAATCAATTAGTTTGTGATGTTTTGTAAAGCAACCCAAAAAGCATTTTCGAATGCAAGAAAATTCATTGAAAATTCATCTTTGAAAAATGAATGCACAATTGCATAAATTTTGATGCACAATTTTGTTTCTTTGTTCTCCCCTTTTGACAATGAGTTCATCAATTATCGGAAGCATGGAAGAGCTTTGCATTATATCAAAAGTACCTCAAGTACATGTTTTGCGGTAACAAGGTAGAAAAAGTGACTAGCTAATTAACAAGCATGCACTAGAGTAAAAACATGAACCTAAAACATTACAATTAAGATCAAGTCAACATGAATGATTCATGATTTCAACGATTTAACATGCAACATATTCACAAGTGCAAAGACTGAAAGAAAAACTCACGTATATATACTTATGACATTGATACTCTTTCTCAAATTAATGCCTTCTCCAAAAATAACTGAGAGAACTTTTAGCTCATTCTTTTGAACCTCTTTTTTACTTTTCTCTCAATTATTGCGGGTACGTCCTTGTCGTCAAGACTGTTTCCAAGGATTCGGTACCCCTTTTTTATCTCACCGTGAATACGTCCTTGTCGTCAAGACTGTTTTCAAGGATTCGGTATTCATTTTTTCACTCATATAAATAAGCATTTATGTACTCTTGCGGTGATTGGAACAAAAGGATTAATATGAGGAATAACAACTCATAAAGCATATACAAAAGCATTAATCATTCAACCTAAGCACTTGCTTCAACATTGCATATTTCATTAATTCAAGTAAAAGAATTATGTGTCATGTATCATATCTCTTAAAAGCAATATCAAAAGTTCAAGTAATTACTAAAATGCACACAAGCTAATATAGTAATCAATTTATCTAACAAGCATTGCTAGCAAGCACTAGAATATACTAAAGATATAAGACATAGCTCATCCACCTTTTATTTTTTTCCTTTTTCTCCTTTTTTTTTATCACACCATACATGAATTAAAACATGAATACAAAGGAAGAAGGAAAATATGCATACAACAAAGAGCCAATAACTCTCCCACTTAGTTGATGCCAAAAGGATGAATAACACCTAATTCTCCCCTAAGAAAAGCAAAGCGAGAAGAATCCAAAGGTTTGGTGAAAATATCTCGCAAGTTGCAACTTTGTATCCACAAATTTCAATTCAATGTCTCCCTTTTTCAACATGAACCCTCAGAGAAAAACATAAACTCCCCCTCAAATTAACCTCCAATTTTCTAAAAAAATCAAGAAGAAATCAAGGATTTTTGAAGAAACCATCCAATTGCCAAAGATATCACCAAGATTCTCATAAATTGACATATATCCACTTGTACTAACAAAAACTACTACCTCTAACACTAGCATATGAAAAGCTAATAATCAAGAGAGTAGAACAAAATTATGTCAATCCAAATTTACCTTGATGTTACCTTGAAAATCAATTGTTGTCTCTACATTGCACACACATGGGGAGTATGCCATCAAAATACCTACAAATAAGAAGATGTCGAGGCCTCCGTGTTGGGGTTAGAAATAAGAAATTTTGGAATCCAACACGAGTCACATGACCGTAGAACCAGTAGGTACATATACACATACAAAATCAGAACCGGACTTACCCGAAACCTTACCTTGTCGTTTCACAAAAGTCTGATTTGAATTATGCACAAAACTGCCCCGTGGCCGGTCGACCGTTGTTGTATCTGCGGTCTAACCGAGCCCGGCTGCCGATCGGACCACTGGTTTACTCGCGGTCCGACCGCTGGCCGGTCCGACCGACCGTCGTGTCTGCTTTGACCGAGCTCTTTGAACCAAAACCCGATGTTTGCCATCGTCGTTTCGCAAAAGCAATTTCACTTTCCTTTTTCGTTTACGGGCAAGTCTAAAACAAAATCCAACCAAATGTCCATCTTTTCCACAAAACGAACAAGTGTATTTCTCACGATGATTAGAAGCACAAGTAGAAACAGATGGTTTAGCAACAGAAGTAGCAACAAGAGGTTTTGCAATCACAGGATTGGTTTTAGAAGATGAAGCATTCAAAGAAGTCATGATACCAGCAGATTTAAACACAGTATTTTTAGATTCAGGTTTAATTAAAATTTCTCCACTTCTAGCACCAACACCTAGAACAACAGGAGGATGTCTAGTATGATGAGCATAAGGATCAAAACCTAAACCACGATTATCTGTGTTAATTCTTGATTTGTCTAAGATCATGTTGAGGTTCTTTTTACCATCAGAAAAACGTTGCAAAGAACTTTTTAAGTAAGAAACCTCTTGAGTCAAAACATCACAATTTTTGCAATTATCCAAAAGACCTTTCTGTTTTCTACAAGTTTGACAAGAAAGCACTTCATCTTGCTTAACAGTTTCTTCCATATGCCTAACACGACCTAAGGCATCCTTTAATTTCAATTCATTAGCAAGACATGATAAGCAAGGTTTTGCACTAGATTGTTTTAACCTTTTAGCGCTAATTGCATTAAATATAGAGCTAGCAAACAAGGCAACCTGGACATTTCTTTAAAGCTTCTTTTGTTAAAAACAATTCATCATCAATTTAGTGTTCATGGAAAAGCTAAGAGCAAGACAAGATTCAAATTTTCGAGTTTTCTTAGATTCAATATCAAGCTTCTTGGCATAAACATCTCTAATTGACTTAATTTCAGCAAATAAAACCTCACAAGATTTACAGTCATCATCATCGAAGCAAGAGATCTTAATCTATTATTTTCAGCTTTAAGAGAATCAATAACTACTTCATGTTGATTAATCTTCTTTTCAAATTTAGAAATCTTGTAACCAAGTCTAGCAATAACATCTTGAAGATATTCAACACTAGGAGCAGGAGTTACCTCATTATCATCTTGAATCTTCATCAATGCTACGGCCATGAAACAAACCCAAGCAATGTTCTTCTCCTTGTCATCATCTTCATCACTTTCAAAATCAACATCACTTGATTCTCGAATCGCATCATATGCTGCATCAATTGCCTTTTGGTAGAACTTCTTCATCTTCATATTTTTTGTCGCTTCTTGCTCGCTTAGCGTCTTTGGTGCAATCTTGAGCTTTTACCTCCTCCCGTGTCCCTTTTCCAGCCTTGGGACATTGAGAGCGGATATGTCGTTGTCCACATCCAAAGCACCGGATTGGTCCTCCTCTTCTCCCGGTCCCGACATTACTCACAGCTCTAGAAATTCTGTTAGCAAGAGATACCAAGTCCTCCTCACGATTTCCTCCAGTTGATCATCGAACATGGCGAAAAGAAGCAAAAATCGACGTGAGGAAGAATCGAAGAGGCGAAGAAGACACCAAAGCAAGTAGATTTTGAATCAGCTCTTTTAGAAAGAATGTTCATCTCATAGGTTTTTAATTTAGTGTAAAGAACATCCAAAGTCAAGGTATTCATATCGACCGATTCTTGAATTGAGGTAACCTTAACTTCCCAAACTTTCATATCAAGACCATTCAAAAATGACAAGCAACCTCAGATTGAGAATAATTAGCATTGTAAGAAGAATCAACAGATCTAAGATTGCTCAAAATTTTGTTAAAACGGCCCAAATAGTCATCCAAAGACTCCCATGTGTCATCTCAAATTTTATGTACTCCTTTTTGAAAACATCTTTTTGCAATTCTTTAATGTTTGAAGATCCAAGTATGAAAATCATTCAAAGCTTTCCAAATTTCATTAGCAATTGAAAGATGCGAAACACGATCAAAATCGAAGCGAGAAATTGCATTAAGAATGATGTTCCTAGCTTTGCAATTATTTTCATAATCTAATTTGAGAGTAGGAGTATCAATGCGTTCGGGAATCTCATAAGATTGAGAAACTTTTAGCCAAATATCATAACCTTGAGATGTGATATAAGATTCCATTTTTTCTTCCAATAGTCAAAGTCGGTTCCATTGAAAACATGAGGTTTATTTGAAAACTTTTCAGCCATGGCAAAAGATCGAAAAGCAAATAAAGAACGAGGCTCGATACCACTTGTAGGATCGAACAAGACCAAACAAACCTACCAGAGGGGGTGAATGGTAGGGAAACCAAAAAAACCAAATCTTTTGCGGAATTAAAAGATTTACCTCTTATCGATGAAACCAATCTAAAAAGCGACAATGAACAGGAACTGTTGAAGCCGCCACCGGTCACACCGTCTTACCTGCTCCGGTCAGACCGCCCCTCCTGGCCGGTCAGACCGTCGCCTAGCCTCTGGTTGGACCGTCGTCGCAACCCGTCGGTCAGACCGCGCGCACACCTGCGGTCAGACCGCGAGATCCAGAAAACACCGAAAGATGAACTCTCGAAGAAGTAGATCAAACTATTTCAACTTTATTGCATCTAAAAGTGTTTACAAAGTGCAACAACAACACTCCTCACCAAAATCTCAACCTAATTTAAAACCCTAGATATTCTCTCAAGTTTCTCTCTTGAAAATCGATGTCTAGGAGGCACACCCTCCCTCTCTATTTATACATGCAAAATCCTCCTACTCAAAGTAGGAGTAGAACTCCTGTTCACAATAGGACTCAACCTCTCACTCATAATAGAAGTAGAACTCCTATTCCTAATAGGACTCAACCTCCCACTCATAGTAGAAGTAAAACTCCTATTCCTAATAGGACTCCTATTCCCAATAGGACTCATTCAACCTAACTTTCCGAATTTAGACTCCCTTCCAAATTTGACTCCACATACGATCCCTCTCGTATGCCATATAACTTCTTCATCTTCCATGTGCATTATCCTCTAGCCTTTTAGTATCCCGCGTGCTGGACGTCTACTTCTCCCAAGTCGACTCCGATCCGGCACCGGCAATACTATCCGAGGCCTCAAGCAATACCTGCACATATACGACAAAGAAACAATATACCGAGCATAAGTTTGTCCAAACTTGACTCACATTAGCTTGTCAACAGTTACAACATGCACAGAAATCATCTAGAAATCAAATCCACAAAGAAACAATTCAAAACCGAGAAAACAAACCGAAATCAGAGACGGCCGGTCAGACCGTGCCGGCCAATCACAAATCCAATGTTTCATCACATAAACTATAAATCAAACTCACTTGATTCAACACGTTCCACCTTCGTACTCGCAGGTTGAAATTGAACAGGTGGAACGCGGCTATGAGATCTGGAGCTGGATATTCCCGGAGGAGACGGGGAGACGACGCTAGGAGAAACGGCTCATGGAATATTTCTCTGGAGGAAGATCTACATAAAATTCCCCGGAAGAACAGCGTCTCCTATCGTTCCACCGCCCTCGCCTCCACGTGGGCCGTCTCCTCCGCCTCCTTCGCCGCCTCCGCCTCCTCCGCCTCCTACGTCGCCTCCACGAGCACCGACTCCTAAACGGCCGTCTCCAACTCCACCGCCTTCCAACCCTCCTCCGTCGCCACAACGAGCACCGACTCCTAAACGGTCATCATCCAAGAGTGCGTCGTCAATATCAAGCGGTCATCCAAGAAAGACTCAGAGAATTGAGAAGACGCCGCCACCCGCACCAAAGCGGTCGGCCTCAAGCAGGGGGAAGAAAGTGGGCAAAGATGTACCCCAGCTTGGCATGCAGCCACAGAAGCCTATGGAGTTCAGCACGATCCCAAATATTAGACCGATTTAAGACAATTCATTCAAGAAGTGGAATTAATATGGATCAATTACACGGGTGTGCACCCCGGCGAAGGCTCCGCTTAAATACAAGTTCAACCTTGGAAAGCCTCTCGTCAAGCCGGATCTCGTGAAAAGGCTTCCAACTCAAATGTACCGCTTCCATCAGTGGTACATGCAACGATCCAGCAAGGGTGAAGACATGATAACATGCAAATATTCAACTGACTACTTCTTCGATTGAGATGGCTACCTTTATATCCGATTCGAAGATATATTCGACCTGTACCAACGTGATGCCCTTGACGTCTCACTTCTAACCGCGCGGGTTTTGTAAGTATCGCCCGGTTATTTCGTTTCTTACCTCCTTGAATTTAGCTGACTAAAATTCTTTTTAACCGTTGTAGAATGGTGATCCAATACTGCAACAAGCACGAATGCACCAAGCATGGATTCATGGATCCACGAAAAATCAACGGCCCATTGGTTGATCAGTTTCCTAATGACACAGTGTTAACACTAGAATTTGGTAATTGGGTTCCTGAGGATGAAAAGGCAAAGTGGAATCAGATCGGCTGAAGACAGGAATCATACCGGCTAAAAGACTGATCGGCTGCAAAGCTAATCGGCTGAGGATGGATCGAATGGAAGCAGCCGACAGCTGATTCTGAGTTCAGACGAGATGAAACCGTGTTTAGTGCAGAAGCTTGAAGATAAATAGAAAATTTGGTTGTTAATTGCACGTTTAAAGATATTGCCACCTATGGATAGAGTCCTATAACGGCAATTGTATCTGTAATCTAGAGTTTTGTTAAATTATTAGTTGTAACAGGTATGGGTCCCGCTAGGGATAATATGATGTTTAAACGGTAGTTTCGATAGAGTTCAGGGTTGTTACAGATATTTGTATCTTGGGTATAAATAGGACCCGAGACCCTTTGTATCAAGACAATTCAATCAATCTAATCTTCGGCGCATCGCCATCCTTTTTCTTTAGACGAACACTCTGTTTGGCTTTGGGCTGCATCATTTCGATCCCCAAGACTCAGGTAAATGTTTGTCATTAGTGGTAAGATCATTTGTTTCTAATGCTTCCATCGCAATGATACATTAGAAATCAGTGGTTTTACTGTGACATATATCATATAATGCATACGAATTAGGTCAATGCTTAGATCTGTCTTGTAGTTGGCTCATATTGTCAAGAGTGTATGGTCAACAGGGCTAGGTCTAAGGGTTAGTTGGTTCGTATGTAGTATCTACCATCTCACGGGGTGTAAATCGGTAGTAATAGATTGGATATTTCTTTTGATACTTAATGCTGCATCAAGATTGAACTATTAAGTCGTCTTTAGAACCATCAGTGATCTGTTCTTCTGGGATTTACATTATCAAGCGATAGCATCGGGGTTTCAGCCGACCTTATTTGCCTAATGTGTTTCTTTTAACGAGACTGTTACTAGATTTGTATTAGGACTATCTTTTATGTCCAGATCGTGTTCTTGATATTCGCTAGAGTATCAGCCGATTCGATGTTAGTTTCCCAGTATTGGCTAGGCTATCGATTTGTATATTTATTATTCTTCATTATGTTTGGATCGGGCGACTGAAGATTGTCTCGGTGTGTCCGATACATTCCAGTCGCTTGGTCTAAATATGGTCTGGAATAGTATATATGAAGGGTTACGCGGAGGCTACGCTAGCCGAAAACAAAAATTTTAACCGCGCAAACCAGGAACACTTGCAAGTAAGGGCCGATAGATCGTTACCGATTGGAGTAGAGTGCAGCGGAATAGCCAATCAGGGCAATCCGATCTCGGAACAGGTGTAGCCGATTCCGGAGACGGCCGATTCGAGTCGTCGGCCGCAGCCGATTCCACCACGGCCCGATCGCTCCGATTGCGGCCGATCCGAAGCCGATCAACGGCGCGCAACGTAGCAGCACCTCTACCGGTATCCACACGTCCGGGGACGAACGCCGTACACCCGTGTGCTAGCACGCGATGCAAGGCTAGGGTTTGGCTCGAAAGTGGGGAGGGTTTCCGTGGAGATTGATCTCGGCGACTTCTGTTGCACGCGATGCAATTGACATGCCGCAACTCTCCACCCCTCCCTCCTTTATATAGAGTTGGCCGCGGGACTAGTGGCCGATTAGGACTCTATTTTGAATCGGATCTCATCCGTATCTCATAGAGTTGGCCGCCCACACGTCGTAAGCCCATAGGACTCTATCCGATCGGATCCCTATCCGATCGAGCCGTATCCGAGTCCAACTCGAATGCTGTTCTTATCCCCTTAAGCATGCGACCACGTAGGTTCGGTATACTCGGTTTCGGCTATAGTCTAACTTAGCCGATCGTCGGCTCGAGTCTAACTCAGCCGACTGTCATCAACGACGGCGCCTAGCGGCACATATTGACACCATAGTATACAAGAATAATATCGGCTCGAACCCGTAATGTGTACACAAATCCCTTTGCCTCACGATACCGATTAAGCTATAGGCAAGATGTGTGCCATCCCTTCAATAGCTTAACCATTCACTCGAACCGTATTGGATTATCGTCCGTTGATTGACTCCTCAATCAACTTAGCATGGCCATGCATTTCCATAATCCATTACCTCGAGGGCCGAGATATCTCTCCAAAGGAGGGGCAAATTCCATCTTGATCACTCACATCCCACTCCATGTTTCATAGCAAACCCGAAAACTACCTTTATAACTATCCCGATTACGGAATAGCGTTTGGTAGTCCCAAAGTAGGCTACTACACATGTTGGAATCCATGGTGATCTCGGGTCTAAGGACTTTGTACCAACACTACCGAGACCAACTAATGGCACATTAATTCTGTAGTGTCTCATGGTGGGTCTATCCAACAATGTGTTCTCCAACACATATGTCCATGTTTATTGATTTGGTATCTCCATACCCATGATCTATGAGACATGATCATCAATCAATAAACATGCCGATCTTAGAATCATATTTGTTCCAACGGTATGACATATGATCGGGATCGTTTAGAAATAGATTCATACATATCGAGTCTCATAAATAAGTCACGTACTTATTGATCAATACAAGATGTCTATTTCATGGGCCCGAATAACACTTTATTCATAAATACATAAACATTGACGTGATATCCAACATCTCCATGTTGCCTCTAGGGCATATCACTAACAATCTCCCACTTGCACTAGAGTCAATCATGTAAGTATCTAATACCCATTGCTCTTGTGTGCGCCTCATGCTTCGGTGAGGGAGAGGTTTTGTCGGCGGATCGGCTATGTTGAGATCCGTGTGCACTATGCATATCTTGACATCACCTCTGTCCACAATCTCGCGGATGAGATGATATCGCCGAAGTATGTGTTTGGACTTCGATGTGACCTCGGCTCCTTGGCTTGCGCAATGGCTCCACTATTATCACAATAGAGAGACATTGGACCGCGCGGTCATCACACCAAGCTCGAAACGAATTTCTTGATCCAAACAGCCTCCTTTGCGGCTTCCGAAGCGGCAATGTACTCGGCCTCCGTTGTAGAATCAGCAACGTATCCGCTTGGAACTCTTCCAGTGATTGCGCCTCCGTTCGGGCGAGAACACGAACCCAGATTGCGATCTATAATCATCCTTGTCCGTTTGGAAGCTAGCATCGGTGTAACCACTTACAACGACCTCTTCTTCACCTCCATAGACTAGGAACATATCCTTAGTTCTTCTCAAGTACTTAAGGATATTCTTTACGGCGATCCAGTGTCCTTCACTGGATCGGCGGTATCTGCTCGTAGCACTCAAAGCGTACGAGACATGCAGGCGTGTACAAAGCATGGCATACATGATGGATCCAATTGCCGAAGCATATGGAACCATACCCATCTTATTCCGCTCATCATGTGTCCGAGGACACGATTCTTGCTAAGATTAATGCCATGTGACATGGGCAAGAAACCTTTCTTGGAATCATGCATGTTGAACCTTTTCAACACCTTGTCAATGTATGTACTTTGGCTTAATCCAATTAGCCTCTTGGATCTATCTCTATAGATCCGAATGCTAATATGTATGCTGCCTCCCCTAAGTCTTTCATGAAAAACTATTTTTCAATGAAGACTTGACGGATTCTAGCATAGGGATATCATTTCCAATCAACAATATGTCATCCACATATAAGATTAGAAATACAATTGCGCTCCCACGACCTTTTTGTAAACACAGGCCTCTTCTTCATTTTTGATGAAACCAAACCCTTTGATTACTTCATCATAACGAATATTCCAACTCCGAGATGCTTGCTTCAATCCATAAATGGATTTACGTAGCTTGCATATCTTTCCGAGCGATTCGGATCGACAAAACCACGAGGTTGTATCATGTATACATCCTCGCTTAGGTTTCCATTTAGGAAAGCCGTTTTGACATCCATCGCCATATCTCATAATCGAAATATGCAGCAATCGCTAGGATAATCCGAATAGATTTAAGCATTACGACGGGCGAGAAGGTTTCATCATAATCAACTCCTTGAATCTGTTTAAAACCTTTCGCCACCAATCGCGCCTTATAGATGTGAACATTTCCATCCATATCGGCCTTTTCTTAAAAACCCATTTACACTCAATGGTTTTGACACCATCGGAGTGGATCAACCAAGTTCCAAACTTGATTGTCGTACATGGATTCTATTTCGGATTTCATGGCTCCAAGCCACTTGTTGGAATCGGGTCCCACCATCGCTTCCTCATAGGTCTTAGGCTCATCGTTGTCTAACAACAATATATCACGTTGTACCGCACTGTGTACTGCCAGTGCACGACGTGATCTTCCAGACCTCCGTGGGGCTGGTGTGTCTACAAGCGGTGGCGCAACACTTTGCTCCTCTGTTGTGGTTACGTGGTCTTGAAACGTTTTACGGTGTTTCTTGAACTTCTTCAAGATGCACCCCTGCTCCCACTAACCCTTCTTCAAAGAAACTCTTTCTCCAAGAAGACACCGTGTCGGGCGACAAACACTTTGCCTTGTTCCCGATTATAAAAGTAATATCCCTTAGTTTCCTTAGGATATCCCACAAAGAAGCACTTGCCGATTTGGGTGTGAGCTTGTCGGGTATAACGTTTTACATAAGCCGCATCCCCAAATTTTGAGAAAAGACAAACTAGGGGTTGCCCTGTCCATATCTCATATGGTGTCTTTTCAAGCGACTTAGATGGAACTCTATTTAGTGTGAGCGCTTGTTTGTTTCAAGAGCATATCCCCGAAGGATAACGGAAGATCACTTTGGCTCATCATCGACCGCACCATGTCCAACAAGGTGTGATTTCTCCGTTCGGACACCCCATTCCATTGTGGAGTTCTGGCGGAGTCAGCGTGGAACAATTCCACAATCTTT
Organism: Oryza australiensis; assembly: GCA_019925245.2. Lineage (NCBI taxonomy): Eukaryota > Viridiplantae > Streptophyta > Magnoliopsida > Poales > Poaceae > Oryza > Oryza australiensis. The sequence continues at coordinate 6,808,863 of JAIFGZ020000436.1, forward strand.
CGGATGATTACCAAACTCTTGGCTCAAGTATTCCCCCACGATCGATCGTAGAAACTTGATTGTTTTCCCTAAATGATTACTGTACTTCATTCTGGAATTCTTTGAACTTTTCAAAGGATTCGGACTTATGCCTCATTAAGTAGATATAACCATATCTACTAAAGTCATCGGTAAAGGTAATGAAGTGCGATAACCTCCTCGGCCGTTGAGCTCATTGGTCCACATACATCGGTATGTACGAGTGCCAATAAGTCACTTGCTCTCTCACTATGTCCGTGAAAGGTGCCTTTGTCATCTTACCAAGTAAACAAGACTCACATGTCTCAAATGATTCAAAATCAAAAGAGTGAAGCAATCCATCCTTATGGAGCTTCTCCATGCGTTTCTTATTTATATGGCCTAAGCGACAATGCCGGATAAACGTGGGGTTTGTATCATTTGAGAGTTGCCTTTTCGTATTAATGTTATAGATGGGAGACGCTTCAAGATTCAAAACGTATAATCCATTCACCAATGGAGCATGAAAATAGAACATATCTACGAGATATATTGAACAACCATTGTCCATTGATCTAAAATCATATCCTTCCGCTTGCAAACATGAAGCGGAAATAACGTTTTGACATAGTGTTGGAACACAATAACAATTATTCAATTCCAAAACTAATCCACGAAGGTAGATGAAGTGGTGCGTGCCGACGGCAAGCTGTAGCAACGCTTGCTCCATTGCCGCGCGCAGTTCACCTCGCCCCTTCTCAATCCTCTACTTCTTCTCGGTCCCGCAACGATTTGCAAATATGAGCTATTGATCCGGTATCAAATACCCAAGAGTCGTAGGTGAAGTAGCAAGATTAATGTCTATAACATTAATACGAAGCGAAGTCACACTTTGCTTCCTTTTGAGATCCTCCATGTACTTCTTGCAGTTCCTCTTCCAGTGGCCTGTCTCCTTGCAATAGAAGCAAACGGCATCTGATGCCGCCGACCCCTTCTTGCCCTTCTTTGCATTGGAGGCACTCGCGATCTCATCGGGAGTTAACTTCCTCTTGGTGCAAAGTTTCTTGACGGGTGGTTTGCGCTTAGCCTTACGCATCATCATCACATGATGACCGTTTTTGGATACTCTCCTCAGTTTGTCTTTAGCATCCCATGCAATTCAGCCAAGGTTCTATCCATATTGTTCATGTGATAATTCAATATGAATGGCTCGAAGCTCGGAGGGAGCGGCGGAGAATCACATCGGTAGCCAACTCTTGGCTAAGGGAAAACCCAGTTTTCCGGACTCTCAATGTAGCCAATCATCTTTATCACATGCGGACTGACGGGATTCCCCTCAACAAGCCTGCACGCAAACAAGGACTTTGAGGTGTTGAACCTCTCGGCCCGAGCTTGGTTCTCAAACATGCCACGCAGTCCCTGAATAATAGTGTGAGCATCGTTGCTCTCATATTGCTTCTGAAGCTCAGGGGACATTGTAGCAAGCATGAGACAGCTTATATCTAGGGCATCATTAGTGTGCTTCTCATAAGCCCTCCGTGCAGTTGCAGTGGCATTAGTTGGCAAATCCTCAGGATAGGGTACTTCAAGAACGTACTCCTTACGCTCTTGCTTGAGAACAATTCTCAAGTTGCGATACCAATCCATAAAGTTTGTTCCATTTAATTTTTCCTTTTCGAGAATAGATCGCAAATTAAAGTGTGGGTGTAGTATTAGCCGCCATTTATTCTACAACGAAAAAGCAAAGTTTAGCACAATGTTTATGCTATGTCTATTGTTAAACAATTTAACATTAGACTCCCATTACGTATTTTCCACCTTCCCTATAGGTTACGTATTGGGTCAAGATCCACATGTTAATTAATTTTCTAGTGAGCTTTGGCATCACTTTGCTAGAAGATTAATAACATCGGTAAGCAACTCCTTGCTAATCACATCTCTATGTGACTCTTGTTGTTGGTGTGGCATCTCCATGCCCCGGCCCCAACCTATGCCCCAAGGCCCAAAGCTGTTTTGATAGCCTTGTTAAGTAAACCAAATGCTCTGTTTGTATATGTCGACATATACCCCCTCGTGTTATGATAGAGAATGGCACTCTGCTTTGGCGGACCCACCATTGACGAGCATAACGGTGACGGAGTGCAACATTTGGAAGGGCATCATTACTACTTAATTTTGTGAGGGATGCTATCCTATCAAACAAACATATCATATATGAAAGCAAGAAGAATAGCATATTGTGAAATAGTATGGCCCCCTTCACATGGTGATCTCCATCTCCATGCCGGTGTAGAGGATCTCCATCTTCATCACCGTTCTTTCGAGTGCCGAATGCTTGATTTCTTCAAACTAAGCTACTACTATAGAAGCTCTAATTGAAGATTACATCAACTCACGAGTCGTGAAAGAATATTACAAGCATTGCACGTATGAAAGAATATTACGGGGATTGCACATATGAAAGAATATTACATGCATCACATGCATCTCATACATCTCATACATACAATAGGGCCATACCATCTCAAAGCATTCTCTGCAAAAACAAGTTAGGCGTAGAAACGTTTTCTACTTATCGCGAGCTACGGCATCGAGACGACCTATAAGGGGTTACGCACACGGCGGTCCCGGGCAGCGCCGGGAACACCACACGAAATTCATAGATCCAATCTATGAAATCGCTTACGGAAACCATGTCGGCATAATCATATTATGCCGTCCCGATACACTATCAAGGGAGATGGTTTGCGCGGCGCGAGGCGGCAAACAAGATCGGACTACGAGATAGCTTCGGCATAATCACATTATACCGTTCCGATACACTATCAAGGAACGCTATCTCGAACCCAACTCAAACCGAGTTATATGGAAATTGCTTCGACGTAATCACATTACGCCGTTCCGATACACTATCAAGGAACGCAATTACCATTAACTCTCCTCAACGAATCCCGTAAAACCGATTGATCTAATCAACCCGTGCGCAAAACTTGTTCCAGATCAATCTAAAACCCGAACTAAGCAAGATTAGCTCGATACCCGATGGGTTACGCGGAGGCTACGCTAGCCGAAAACAAAAATTTTAACCGCGCAAACCAGGAACACTTGCAAGTAAGGGCCGATAGATCATTACCGATTGGAGTAGAGTGCGGCGGAATAGCCAATCGGGGCAATCCGATCCGGAGCAGTGTAGCCGATTCCGGAGACGGCCGATTCGAGTCGTCCGGCCGCAGCCGATTCCACCACGGCCGATCGCTCCGTGCGGCCGATCCAAAGCCGATCAACGGCGCGCAACGTAGCAGCGCCTCTACCGGTATCCACACGTCCGGGGACGAACGCCGTACACCCGTGTGCTAGCACGCGATGCAAGGCTAGGGTTTGGCTCGAAAGTGGGGAGAGTTTCCGTGGAGATTGATCTCGGCGACTTACATTGCACGCGATGCAATTGACATGCCGCAACTCTCCACCCCTCCCTCCTTTATGTAGAGTTGGCCGGCGGGACTAGTGGCCGATTAGGACTCTATTTTGAATCGGATCTCATCCGTATCTCATAGAGTTGGCCGCCCACACGTCGTAAGCCCATAGGACTCTATCCGATCGGATCCCTATCCGATCGAGCCGTATCCGAGTCCAACTCGAATGCCATTCTTATCCCCTTAAGCGTGCGACCACAGTAGGTTCAGGTATACTCGGTTTCGGCTATAGTCTAACTTAGCCGATCGTCGGCTCGAGTCTAACTCAGCCGACACATCCAGGCGGCGCCTAGCAGCACATATTGACACCATAGTATACAAGAATAATATCGGCTCGAACCTGTAATGTGTACACAAATCCCTTTGCCTCACGATACCGGTTAAGCTATAGGCAAGATGTGTGCCATCCCTTCAATAGCTTAACCATTCACTCGAACCGTATTGGATTATGCATGCATTTGAATTACTCCTCAATCAACTTAGCATGGCCATGCATTTCCATAATCCATTACCTCGAGGGCCCGAGAGATATCTCTCCAAAGGAGGGGCAAATTCCATCTTGATCACTCACATCCCACTCCATGTTTCATAGCAAACCCGAAAACTACCTTTATAACTATCCGATTACGGAATAGCGTTTGGTAGTCCCAAAGTAGGCTACTACACATGTTGGAATCCATGGTGATCTCGGGTCTAAGGACTTTGTACCAACACTGCGAGACCAACTAATGGCACATTAATTCTGTAGTGTCTCATGGTGGGTCTATCCAACAATGTGTTCTCCAACACATATGTCCATGTTTATTGATTTGGTATCTCCATACCCATGATCTATGAGACATGATCATTAATCAATAAACATGCCGATCTTAGAATCATATTTGTTCCAACGCAATGACATATGATCGGGGATCGTTTAGAAATAGATTCATACATATCGAGTCTCATAAATAAGTCACGTACTTATTGATCAATACAAGATGTCTATTTCATGGAACTGAATAACACTTTATTCATAAATACATAAACATTGACGTGATATCCAACATCTCCATGTTGCCTCTAGGGCATATCACTAACAATATATACATCCATGAATTTCCTTAGCCGATCCCGTGGGGGATCTAACCTAACGCTTAACGAATACTACTTTGTTTTTCTTGTTGATTAGCAGATCAAATCAGCGCACGCTCTAGACTGACCAAGAAGGACCTGCCTTGGAGTCAAGCGAGATCTCCCGGGCCGACGCGTGAGAGAGATTTTCGTCAACACGCTTCTTGGCACGCCCAGTGGGGCTGTCTTTGTCGGCTCGACTCGGACGAATAGACTCTGCCGGCAAGATGGTCGATTCCAAGATCCTGGCATCACACGGGACAATGTCGTACTGTGAAGATGGAACAACTATCGGTGAACGGCAAGCGAATACAAGAAAATGATGGAGGAACTCCGGAATAATTATCTTGATCCTTCACCCAAACAAGTGCAGGCTGTGCATCAAAGTACAAGTTCGGCTGAACGATACCAAGGTGCCTCCATCAAACGATGCAAAAGGCAAACGGAAGGTGGAAGAGCCGGCCCAAGTGCAAGATGAGTCGGCCGTATACTCTTTACAAGATCGGATCGACTCATTTGTTCATCACGCCTTTAGTCAACCAAAGTAGCATCTTGGTCAATACCCTCAATAATATGATCTCTCACATGGTTGACGCCAAGGTAGCCGAACAGCTGCAAAAGGGCCCCACGTATTTCACAGATGGCCAATTTCCTGGTTACAGGACACTAGTCACCCAGAATCGGCCGCTTCCACTGATAGCACAACCAAACCCGCCAGGAGGGATCGACCACCTAAGTCCAGGCGAAACGGCTATAAGACCAGCGGTCACTATACTAAATCGACAACAACCGTTGCCTCAAGGTCAAATCGACAACATATTCAATAACAATCGGCGGAGCCGATTGATCTTGACGAGCGACATAATGCGGTGGCGGCGGTTGTTCCCGGACCCACCAACACCACAACGGGAGCCTCGGCGCCACCGCGATCATCGCTACCAATACCAAGGGGGCCATCAGGATCACCACTACAGACCTCAGACACCGCCACAGCTGTATCGGCAAGCACCCATGCCGTATGACCCATACGAGTCGATACAGCAAGATAACCGAGCCTGGGCCGAGCTAATTGCGGACGTCATGCGGGATCGGTTCGGCCTCAAACCAAAAGATTCGGGAATATGTATCGGTACCCCTATCCAGGAACATTTCTAAAGGATCCCTTGCCCAACCAATACAAGATCCCGAGACTTCTCCAAATTCTCGGGGCAAGACAACGTCTTTACCTATGAACACGTCAGCCGATTCTTGGCACAATGCGGTGAAGCATCGGCTACTGACCCCTTGAGAGTTTGGTTATTTCCCCTTTCTCTTTCAGGATCGGCCTTCACTTGGTTCTCCTCTTTACCTTACAAATCAATTCAGAGTTGGGCCGATCTTGAGAAGCAGTTTCACAGCTATTTTTATTCCGGCAACCATGAAATGAAGTTGTCAGACCTCACCAGCGTCAGGCAGAAACACAATGAATCGGTCTAGGACTACATTCAACGCTTCAAAGAAATGAGAAACCGATGTTATAGCCTGGTACTATCAGACGCCCAGCTGGCCGATTTAGCCTTTCATGGTTTGATCACGCCGATCAGGGAACGATTCTCTGCGCAGGACTTCGATAGTCTAGCCCACCTGGCGTAGAAGGTGACGGCCCACGAACAGCGTTTCCAAGAAACCAGGAAGGCCGTCAAAAGTATAACCCACGTCATCGTCGATTCAGATTATGGGTCCGATGACGATGAAGCAGTGGCGGCACCGAATGGGCCAAGAACAAGAAGGCCATGGTCTACCAATGGATCTTGAAGACGGCAAAGGAAGAAAAATACGATTTTGACATCACTAAAGCTAACAAGATCTTTGATTTACTGCTCAAGGAAAAACAAATTCAGTTGCCCGAAAATCATGTGATCCCTTCGGCCGAAGAATTGAAAAAGAAGAATGCGCAAGTGGCACAACTCCACGTCTCACGCCACAAATTGCGCAAAGTCTTCGGGCGGCAAATCCGATCGGCCATCGAGGCGGGAAGTTAAAGTTCGCCGACTCAAGCTGGTCCATGAAAGTAGACGGCAATCCGTTCCCGGTCAACACGAGTCCATGCCGGCCCAGGCGGCTGATCGACGGGACGAGAATGGCGCACGGCTTAGCCAATACGTTGATCGAGGCCAAGGCGAAGATGACCGGGCGGATACCACGGCGCACAAATTAATATGGTGCGCCCGGTCATCAAATTGGCTAGCCGACAGCCGATCCATGAGCGAAGCCGACACCGTCATCAATACCGGTCTCGGCGTGAAGAAATTTACGATGAAGCACCTCGTCGGCACGAGCCAAGTGTTCAGAGCTGACGGTACATCGTAAAACGTGACGATGCCGATCCACACTAGCATTGCGGCTTCTTCAGGCATTGCTGGGAATCCGGCATGAGGCTACCAACATTGGAAGATTGCCCAGCATGTAACGATCACCGTAACAATGACGAACGCGGGAGTTTGTCGTCCGCAAGCCCAGTCCGACTCATCCCCAGAGCCGCCCAGCTAAACCGAAGACGGCGACCTGTCCACGATCGGCTCGGCCCGATCCGTCAGGACTTCTTCGTCGACGAGAACCGGGATGGAGACAACCGCGATGACGAAGAGGCCGACGATGAGGAATCGGCCAGCCCCCAATGGTGCCCATCCGATCTCTTTACGAAGACCCAGAAGAGGAGAATTCAACGGCTCAAGCGTGAGGGAAGAGAAGATGAGGTGCGACAAATGATATATGAGCAACATCGTCGGCTAGGCAAAATCAAGAGACGGTGGATACCCAAGCAAGAGAACGCTATGGCCGAGGAAAACCCAGCCGATCAAGCCAGAAGGGCAGCCAAAGGGAAGGGTAAAGCCACCGCATCAGTTAACATGGTCTTCGTGTTGCCGTGAGTTCGGCGCCCCGGCCGACGCGGATGCTATCGAAGATGACCCGACAAAACTAACGATCTCGCCGGACCAGGCCATCTTCGACAAGCCCGAAGGGACCGAAAATCGGCACCTGAGACCGTTATACGTTAAAGGATTTGTTAATGGCAAGCCGATCTCCAAAATGCTGGTCGATGGGGGAGCAGCGGTCAACCTCATGCCTTACGCGACGTTCAGAAAACTCGGAAAAGGGGCTGAAGACCTGATTAAAACCAATATGGTGCTCAAGGACTTCGGCGGCAACCCATCAGAGACCAAAGGCGTTCTCAACGTCGAACTGACTATCGGCAACAAAATTGTGCCTACAACGTTCTTTGTCATCGACGGGAAGGGGTCTTACAGCCTGCTGCTCGGAAGGGACTAGATCCACACCAACTGCTGCATCCCTTCTACAATGCACCAGAGTCTGATCCAGTGGGACGGCGACAAGATTGAGATCGTGCCAGCCGACAGGTCAGTTAGTGTCGTCAGTGCCGATTTTCCACTTTGGAAAATCGAAGGCATCGATTGTTTATCTGGGAAAATCTGGCAAGCTGATTTTCTAAATGTGTCCAATTCAACAATACAGCCCATCGGAAGCGACAAGCCGCAGCTGCTGCTTTGAACAAGACATGGTGGAGGGCTCCAGCGTTCTAGACGTAGCCACCGCGGACGAAGACGATGGCAAGTTAGGACAAGGCTTCACGTCGGCCGACGAGTTAGAAGAAATAGACATCGGCTCTGGCGATAAACCGAGGCCGACGTACATTAGCAAAAATTTATCTCCTCATTGTAGATCCCAACTTATTGAATTACTAAAAGAATATAAAGATTGTTTCACTTGGAAATACTTCGAGATGCCCGAACTTAGCCGATCGATAGTGGTCCATCAGCTGCCGATCAAGGCAGGATATCGGCCATTCAAACAGCCTCCCAGGAGGTTTAAGGCCAATATGTACGACGCAATTAAAGCCGAAATCACTCGGCTATACGACGCAGGATTCATTCGGCCTTGCCGATACGCCGAATGGGTCTCTAATATCGTCCCGGTATTGAAGAAGAACGGCAAACTTCGGGTATGCATCGACTTCAGAGACCTAAACAAGGCGACCCCAAAAGACGAGTACCCAATGCCAATAGCCGATCTGCTTGTCGACGCTGTCTCAGGCCACAAAATCATCAGTTTCATGGATGGCAACGCTGGGTATAACCAGATATTCATGGCCGAGGAGGACATCCACAAGACAGCTTTCCGATGCCCCGGTGCGATCGGCCTCTACGAGTGGGTGGTGATGACATTCGGCTTAAAGAACGCTGGGGCAACATATCAAAGGGCAATGAATTACATCTTTCACGATATGATCGGCGCACTAGTAGAGATATACATCGACGATGTCGTCGTCAAGTCAAGAGAGATAGAATGCCACATTGCCGATCTGAGGCAAGTACTGGAGCGGACAAGAAAATATGGTTTGAAGATGAATCCGCTTAAATGTGCGTTCGGCGTCTCGGCCGAGCAATTCTTAGGGTTCCTCGTGTAGTCAAGTACGGAGTCGGGGGCTACACCTAATTAGGTGCATCAGGAGATGCACCTAGATATTTATTTTTGAGAATTTTTCAGATATTTTTCCAGCCCTTCACAGTCTTTGGAGCCACTCGGAAAGGTTCGGGCGAGAGGTGATGGAATCACTCGGCGCCAAAAGCACTCGGTCAAAGAGATTTTTTGGTTGTGTGCTGTTTTGGTCTGAAGCTGAGTTGTCTCGTCCGAAAGGACTCGGGGCTACTTGTGGAGATTGTGGCAATCGGGTATCTATATGGCAAGCTTATCCGATGAAGGTAGGGGTAGATTGCGCCTGCCATATCTGTAAGCCGAACATGACTTGGGTGTTACGATTGCCGATAGAGATAAGGCAATCGGCCTATAGTCATGGTTTGGTAAGATCGAGGAAACCAACTTAGAATAAGATAGGGTTTCCGATCTGTAAACCCTCCTCCAAAGACTATATAAGGAGGGTAAGAGGCGTCCCTTGAGGGATATACGAATTCAGAAGCAAGAGCTTTAGACACACGAGATCAATAAAGACACTCGGCGGATCGAATCCACCGAAACAGGAGTAGGGTATTACCTCACGAGAGGGCCTGAACCTGTCTAAATCTTCTTCTTCTTCTAACCCATTGTGCTTGGCGATCTTGACTGCGACCCCGAAATCATATTGCCGAAACCAAGTTTCGACAACTACCAACACAGGAAAAGCGCCCGGCATGTAACGATCATCATAACCATGACAAGCACGGGAGCTCGTCGTCTGCAAGCCCATCCAGTTCGTCCCGAGCCGTCCAACTAAACCGAGACGGCGACCGGTCCACGATCGCTCGGTCCAATCCATCAAGACTTCTTCATCGACGAGAATCGGGATGGAGACAGTCGTAGTGACGAGGAAGCCGATGATGAGGGATCGGCCAATCCCCAATGGTGCCCGTCCGATCTATTTACGAAGACCCAGAAGAGGAGAATTCAGCGGCTTAAACGTGAAGGAAGAGAGCACGAGGTAAGACAAATGATATACGAACAACGCCGTCGGCTGGGCAAGATCAAGAGATTGTGGGTACCCAAGCAGGAGAACGCTACGGCCACCGAAGAGCAAGGTGAAGAAAGTCCCGCCGACCAAGCCAGAAGGGCAGCCAAGGGGAAGAGTAAAGCTACCGCATCGGTCAACATGGTCTTCGTGTTGCCCACCGAATTCAGTGCCCCCGAAGCTGACGCAGATATTATCGAAGATGACCCGACAAAACTAATGACCTCGCCAGACCAGGCCATCTTCGACAAGCCAGAAAGGACCGAAAATCGGCATATGAAACCGTTATACGTTAAAGGGTTCGTCAACGGCAAGCCGATTTCCAAAATGCTTGTCGATGGGGAGCGACAGTCAACCTCATGCCTTACGCAACATTTAGAAAGCTTGGAAAAGGGGCCGAAGACCGATAAAAACCAACATGGTACTCGGGGACTTGGCGGCAACCCATCACGGACCAAAGGCGTTCTCAACGTCGGCGACCTTCGGCAACAAAGCGTGCCCACAACGTTTTTGTCATCGACGGGAAAGGGTCTTACGACCTTTGCTCGGAAGGGACTGGATCCACGCTAACTATTGCATCCCTTCTACAATGCACCAGAGCCTCATCCAGTGGGACGGCGACAAGATCGAGATTGTGCCAGCCGACAGGTCAGTTAGTATCGTCAGTGCCGATTTGCCGCTTTGGGAAATCGAAGGCATCGAATGTTTATCGGGAAAGTCGGCAAGCCGATTTTCTAAACGTGTCCAATTCAACAATACAGCCCATCGGAAGCGACGAGCCGCGATTGCTGCTTTGAACAAGACATGGTGGAGGGATCCAACGTGCTCGGCGTAGCCACCGCGGATGAAGACGATGGCAAGTTAGGACAGGGCTTCACGTCGGCCGACGAGTTAGAGGAGATCGACATCGAATCTGGCGACAAGCCAAGGCCAACGTACATTAGTAAATATTTATCTCCTCTTTGTAGATCCCAACTTATTGAATTATTAAAATAATATAAAGATTGCTTCGCTTGGGAATACTTGAGATGCCCGGTCTAAGCCGATCGATAGTGGTCCATCACCGCCAATCAAGGCAGGGTATCACCATTCAAACAACCTCCCGGGAGGTACAAAGCCGACATGTACGACGCAATTAAAGCCGAAATCACTCGGCTATACGACGCAGACTCATTCGGCCTTGCCGATATGCCGAATGGGTCTCTAATATCATCCCGGTATTGAAGAAGAACGGCAAACTTCGAGTATGCATCGACTTCGGAGACCTAAACAAGGCGACCCCAAAAGACGAATACCCAATGCCAATAGCCGACACGCTTGTCGACGCCGCCTCGAGCCACAAAATCATCGGCTTCATGGACGGCAATGCGGGGTACAACCAGATATTCATGGCCGAAGAGGATGTCCATAAGACTGCTTTTCGATGCCCGTGTGATCGGCCTCTACGTGGGTGGTGATGACGTTCGGCTTAAAGAACGCTGGGCAACATATCAAAGAGCGATGAATTACATTTTCACGACATGATCGGCGCACTAGTAGAGATATACATCGATGATGTCGTCGTCAAGTCGAGAGAGATAGAAAGCCACATTGCAGATCCGAGGCGGGTGCTTGAGCGGACCGGAAATATGGATTGAAGATGAATCCGCTTAAATGTGCGTTCGGCGTGTCGGCCGGGCAATTCTTAGGGTTCCTCGTTCATGAAAGAGGAATTGAAGTAACACCAAGGAGCATTAATGCCATTAAGACAATTCAACCCCTAAGGATAAAAGACAACTCCGGTCATTGATCGAAAGATAAAATTCATTAGACGGTTCATAGCTAACCTCTCGAGAAAATGGAGCCGTTCACACCATTGCTTCGGCTTAAGGCCGATCAGATATTCACATTGGGGGCGAGCAACGAAGGCGTTAGATGACATAAAAATTATCTAAGCTCCCCTCCAGTTCTTATGCCCCCACAAAAAGGAATGCCATTCAAACTGTACCTGTCCGACGACGACAAGTCAATCGGCTCCGTTCTGATCCAAGAAGTCGATGACAAGGAAAGGGCCATCTTCTATCTTATGGCGGTTACTACATGCGAGAGACCAGGTATTCACCGTAGAAAAGTTGTGTACGTGCCTCTATTTCTCATGCACAAAGTTAAGGCACTATCTGCTGTCCAATGAATGCACTGTAACTTGCAAAGCCGACGTAGTCAAGTACATGCTATCGGCTCCAGTGCTAAAAGGGAGGATCGGAAAGTGGATATTCGCGCTGACCGAGTTCGATCTGAGGTATCAGGCTCCAAGGGCAGTAAAAGGACAAGCCCTAGCTGATCTCATTGTGGAACATAGAAACGACTCAATCGGCTCCGTAGAAATCACGCCATGGACTCTGACTTTCGATGGCTCAGTGTGCACCAACGGCTGTGGAATCGGCTTAGTTCTTATCTCACCCAAGGGGGCCAGCTTCGAGTTCTCTTTCGCCATCGACCCCCACGTTACGAATAACCAAGCCGAGTATGAAGCCGTTCTCAAAGGGCTAATTCTACTCAAGGAGATGGAGGCTGACGCGGTTGAGATAATGGGAGACTCGTTGCTCGTCATCGAGTCAATTATCGGGAGAGTATGAGTGCAAAACGCGCACTTGCGATGATCTATCATCAACGGTGCGGGAGTTAATGGAAGGCTTTCGGCTAGTCACCTTGAAACACATTCCCAGGGAGCAGAACACGGAGGCCAATGACTTGGCTCAACGGGCATCAGGCTACCGGCCGATGCTAAGAGACATCGACATAGGCATCGCCACCATCACAACCGATGGAGATTCGCGTCTACAATTACCTCAAAAACCCTTCTCAATCAGCCACAAGGAAACTACGATACAAGGCAACTGCAGTACGTATTGCTCGACGAAGATTTATACTATCGGACAATCGATGGCATCTTGCTCAAGTGTTTGGGCGCCGATCAAGCCACGGTGGCCATCGGGGAGGTACAGAAGGAATCTGCGGCACACATCGATCGGCACACAAAATGAAGTGGCTACTTCGCCGGCCGGGTATTTCGGTCGACAATGCTAGAAGATTGTTTTACATACTATAAAGGGTGCCAAGACTGCCAAAAATTCGGCACGGTGCAACGAGCCCCGGCGTCGGCCATGAACCCGATCATTAAACCATGGCCCTTCGAGGGTAGGGCATGGACATGATCGTCCGAGATCAATCCACCTTCAAGCAAGGGGCACAAATTTATACTAGTGACCACAGATTATTTCACAAAATGGGTAGAAGCAATTCCCCTCCGAAAAGTGGACTCTAAAGACGCAATCGAGTTCGTCAAAGAACACATCATCTACCGATTCGGCATTCCGCAAACGATAACGACCGACCAAGGGTCCATCTTTGTTTGGACGAATTCATTCAATTCGCCGACGCATGGGGATCAAGCGCTTAACTCTTCGCCGTATTACGCGCAAGCCAACGGTCAGGCCAAAGCTTCAAACAAAAGCTTAATCAAACTGATCAAAAGAAAGATATTTGAGCATCCCAAGCAATGGCACACCCGATTGGCGAAGCATTGTGGGCCTATCGGATGGCATGTCATGGATCCATCCAAGTTCCTCCATACAAAGCTGGTCTATGGACACGAAGCGATGCGCCATGGGAAAGTGTCATCGGCTCAAGACGCATTCGATTCTGAGGACCAACTCACGTGACGACTATTATAACCTCATGATGGACGAATCGGAGGATCTCACCTTATCCAGAATGAGAGCTTTATAAAAAGTAACAAAAGATAAGGAACGGGTAGCCAGACATTACAATAAAAAAGTCGTCCCTAAATCATTTGAGGAAGGCGAACTCGTTTGGAAGCTCATACTCCCAATCGGATCCAGACATAACAAATTCGGCAAATGGTCGCCGAATTGGGAGGGGCCTTTCAAGGTCCACAAATGCGTATCCAAAGGAGCCTACATGCTGAAAGGACTAGATGGGAGGTGTTCGGAAGGGCCCTCAACGAAAAATATCTAAAGAAATACTACCCGAGCGTATGGATCAATGCGTGAGTCGGCTATTGTCATAATAGGCCAACCCACGACAGTCGATGCCTTACAAGGCATCGCCTTTAGGCACTCGCTTCCCCCTCCCACACCCCATGATCGGCTCCGGACCCCCCGGCAGAGATCAGATTGAATGATCGCGTCGGACTCACAAATTTTGTCGACATCGAAGCTATCAACAAAACTTGGGGGCATACACAGACATATAGTCGAAAAGACCAAAAGTCAAAACCAATTTCGACTAATCAAGCCGGGAGTTGAAGAGACCTCAAGTCGAGATGGAACCCGGGAATATTTAAACGCGTTTTATTCGAGTCGGCGCGGCCGTCTTGGATTACATGTTTGCAGTACTCCCTAATGGCCGCTAGGGCTCGTTCGAAGGGCTCCGCGATTTCCATTTCTAGAGCATCCAGGATCAAATGCTCCAACCGAGTGACCCTTATGTCGGTGGTGGTGATCGGCAACTCGTTGGCGAGTTGGGCCTGCCTCCCTCCGGCCGATCAAGGCGCTCGAGCGTCGGGTACGCCATGGGGGCAGCCGCCGAAATGCCACCGAGATGGAAAGGCGGCCCGGCCGCCGGGTGACGAGCCTCCAACTCCCTGAAGCGCTTCAGGTGCGCCCTCACCCGTCGGTCTGGGCGACCGAGCGGCTCGTCACGACGCCTCCATGATTCCCTGGATCACCCGAAGCGGGTGTGCGGCTGCAATGGATTCCATCCCGAGTTTTCGAAAATAGAAATCGGTGAGAGTAGAGGAGTTGAGAAACCACACAGTTCACTTGAACGAACTAGAAGACGCCATGAGAAGCCTGGCCGAAGAATCAAAGGACTAGGTGTTTCACTATTTAAAGTTCATCGCTTTCGGCCGTGAGTTATTCGGAAGAGCGGGAAGCCCATTTATAGAAAGAAAAGATACGGTTCTCGGATGTGAAAGGTCGCGCCAACCCGGGAGTCAAAGAGATCATTATTAAGAGCGTCGGGAATCGTTGAAAGCCCGCTGCGCAAGTATGGATACCTATCGCCCGGGGCTCACGGGTTCCGGAGTACGATTCGAGGAGGTCGGCCTACGAAGACAGGGCGACGACGTAATCGGGTATTATCGGCCGAGGGCTAGAGAGTCAAATAACCGAGAGATAGACGTTGAATGTTGGGGTGTCACTTCTGAGCGATTTTGAACTAAACGATACAAGCACTATTAATACAGGCTGTCCGGTTACATCGCAAAGCACATGTTGGAGAAACACAAGCCAACCTCGCAGGGTCGGATGTTTTACAATCTTCATTTCTTTAGAAAATTGGCTATCGCCAATAGGGCTGTCAGCCTAACCTGGTCGACCTCGCCGATTGCCCTGAGGTCGTCGGCCTCGGACCCCGCCACCGATCGAGCACTCTGCACCAAGCCCTGCAAATGCGCAACGGCCGCCCTGATACTTGGACGCTCAGATTCAACCCTGGTCGGCAAATCGACCATATACTCTTCATGGACATCGATCTTGTTTGTAATCTGAACGAGATCGGCTACCGGTTGGTCCCGGCGGTACGGAGTTGTTCGAGCTTGTCGGCTCGTTTTTAGGCGGTCGAAGGTGGCCTTTCGGGCTTCAATGGCATCTTTGGTCGATTGGATGGCAGCCGACCACGTCGACTCTCACGCCGATCAATGACTCGCCGGGCTCGTTCGTATTTTAGCCGGTAGGCTTCCATGAAGGTCGCCGGCATGATGGCTTCGCTACGACATCCGGTGGTCTTGGATATCCCTGAACCGTGCGCGTATTTAGCCGCAATCGACCACCAACGCATCTAATGAGGCTTCCAGTCGGTTGCTGATATCAGCCAGGGTGGCCCTCAGGTTCTCAGCCGACGCCGCAAGCGTTTCCTCGCCAGCATCACCGGGTTCCTCGAACTCCGACAAGTCGAAGTTGAGGAGATCGGCCACGCGCTGCAGAAGAAAGAAAGGGTCAGGGACATGGCAAAACCAATGGTTGGGACCGGTCAGCTTACCGTCGGTGCCGTCGTGGGGATTATCGTTTCGGCTGGATCATTCCCCACGGCCGTCTGGCTTTCCTTGCTCGTGTCATCGTCGCCGCCCCCAACAGGCACGGTACATTCGCCCGACGCCTGGGGAGCAGCCGGCGGAGATCGCGGGAGCTGCAAAAGGGAAAAGGGATTAGCAAACGAACTAATTGATTATCACAGGCAAAGGGGTAAGAGCCGATTACCGGCAGAGCAGGGCGAGGGGCGCGATCGGCAAATTTCTTGAACTGCGAGGAACAGACAAATCAGATACGGGTGAACATCGCGAAATCAGGACCAACGAAGTGAAAACTTATGGGAGGGCGTTTCGTCGGCGGACTTGGGGCTGGCGGAGCGTCAGTTGGGCCATTTACCGATTCAGGACTCGAAGCCCCGTCTCGACCGTCGCCTGGACGGCTACTGGCGCCTCTTCATCGACAGCAGCGTCGAGGAATCGCTCGACGGCCGAATCTAGAGGAGGAAGGCTGTCGGCCGAGGCGATCAGTTCTATCTTTTTCACCCTTTTGGGGGCAGGCGCAGCTGATGAACGCGGCGGTGGCGCCGTCTTCCTTTTTGGCACGATCGGATGCCGCACCTGCCCTCGCAATAAAGATTAAAGTTTGGGCGCCCCCCAGCCGAAGGCCGATGGAGCAAGGCCCCCCATGTCCAAAACGCCTGGTTTGTATTTGATGGGGCGCCCAGAGTCACTTACTGTCGGCCGCTCCATTTCTGTTTCCTGCAAAGTCAAAGCACGAATGTTAAATCGGCTGATGCGGCCGATGAATGAATCGTAGGAAAGGAGTAATCGGCTGTGAGTAGAAATATACCGAGGGGATCTCGTCCAGCAGAAGCAAGTCAATGTAGCAAGACGTCCGTTGGTGAAAAAGGTGGCGTCTAAGTTCGGACCACCATCGGTCGTAAGCGGCGCTTCTCCTCGTCGACAGGGTGATTCCGTCGGCATCGCCGAAGGTAGGACCGGCTATGTTCAGCAGCCAGTTCATCATCAGATCTTGGCCGACCGCTCCTCTGGTCTCGATCTTATCAGCGTAAAAGAAGCCGATGGGAAGTTGCCCGAGGCCGAATTGTCTCGCCGCCGATACCGGGTAGTAGAATTGATAACTCCGGTGTAGATCGGCCTTGGTGAACCCGTCGGCGAGAATACGGGGGATAAAGAGGCGAAGAACAATTTTCTACACCTTGGGTGTCGGCTGAGTTGAGGTCATCCCATTTGAAATCGATCGACGGCTCAAAAGATCCTTGGTCGGGGTAGAAATACCGGTGCGGTTGTTGCGGGATAGCTGTCGTAAAAAGCGTGAACCAATCGGCCAACGGCTCGGTCGATTGTCTTGAAACTGTATGGGCGGCGGCGCCTCTCCATAGTTCGTACATCGCCTGGTGGTGATCGACCGCCTTCTTCATCTCCGATTGGCTCTAGCCTTGGGAACCCGGCGTCTCGGCGAGTCGGCCGGCCACGTTTTGGGTGGCTAACACCGGCCAGATTTGGAGAAACCACCGGGGGCCACCGGTGTTGGCCGGGCGTTGGCGGCTATTTTTGTGGCGGCTTGATGCAGCATTTGATATGTGTAGCCGAGGAGGTATTTTCCCAATGCGAATTTTGTTCCGTCAACTAAGATTTCGGCCATTATTTGCCAATTAGCGGTCGGCCCACGGCTCGATCCGCGAACACAAATTTTTCCAGCCACATCATCGGGAAGGCGGTGTATTCCCGGTGGTGACTATTCCATCTCTCATGTTTTGGGCAATGAAACCATTCCATCCACCGATGGCTTTGGTTTTGAAGCGGCGTTGACCTTTTCGGTTCAAGACACATGGATTAGCCGATGATTCGATGTCCAGCCCAGTTGTCATATGTACACCGGCTAGTGTGATGGTCATCGGCCCTTGCACGAAGAGGAAGGCATTGAAGCTGTCGTTCCAAAAGTAGGCTGCAGCCGATAGGAGTGGTTCGTCTTTTTCCATGCTTGGCGACGGACGTTCCAAGCATTGGGCAAGCTTTCTTTCTTCCCATTGGGTGTACTTAGCCGATCGTATCCTCTTATACCATTCGGTCCAGGCTGCGTCGGTGGACGGCCAAGCCTTGAACGTCCCGTTCCAGTGGGAAAGAGATAGTTTGGCAGTGTTGAAGGGCATGCGGTTGGTTTCGGCTATGATCACGTCAGTTGGGTCTGTATCGCCAATAGGCCCAAGGAAGTACTTTTCCTCTTGTGTTAAATTGGGGATGAGCACTTGGTGAGAGAGGTGCTACAGTTTGAAGAAGGAGAAAAAGGTACTGATCAGATGTGATGGTGTTTTATAGTTTGGAATGAGAAAAGTATTGATTAGTAAGAATGCGGGATGAAGTACTATTGAAAATTACCGAACGGACATAGGGGTGTTTGGAGGAATGAGTTGAGGGTAAAATTATAGAGTAAAAAAAATAAAATACCTAAGGGAATTCGTTCGTGGTAGCGGCTGGAGCAGTTCCAGTGACGACGGCAGGCGGTGTTGCGGTCACGGCGGGCGCGATGGTGGCTGGCGAGTTGGAGGTGCTTGTGGTCGCAGCGGGAGGCCATCGGGAAGGTCGGAGATGAAGATGGGGTTCGGAGAGTGTGGAAAGGTGTCGAACGCCGATGGAGTCGCCGAACGAGAGAGAGAAGGGCAAGAAGTTTGTTTGAGAAGGAAGCCGAGCGCACGATGAGGGCGTGGGTGGTTCGACCGAGGAAAGTGGATATTTAAAGAACCTTTGGGGAGAAGCCGAGACGATTCGGGCCAAGAAGGGAGTGGGAGTTTGAATAGGTAAACAAATCCGCAACACTTGATGTTACGGACTTGGGGGGCATGTTTTAACACTAGAATTTGGTAATGAGGTTCCTAAGTCCTAAGAAAGCAAGGTGGAATCGGATCGGTGAGGTCGAAGTCGTATCGGCTAAAATAGTGATCGGTGCGGGGGAGTCGGTGAGGATGGGTTGAATGGGACACCGACGGCCGATTCGAGTTCGAAGAGATAAAACCATGTCCAATGCGAAACTTGAGGATAGGTGGACATTCGGATGTTAATTGCGCGTTTAAAGATATTGCCACCTATGGATAGAGTCCTGTAATGGCAGTTGTATCTGTAATTTAGGAGTTTGTTAAATTCTTAGTTATAGTGCATTATGGATCTCGCAGGGATGATATGATGTTTTAAAAAGTAGTTTAGATAGAGTCCGAAGTTGTTACAAATATTTGTATCTTGGGTATAAATAGGACCCGAGACCCTCTATGTAAAAATGATTCAATCAATCTAATCTTGGTGCATCGCCATCCTTTTCCTTTTAGACGAACACCTGTTTGGCTTTGGGCTGCATCGTCTCGATCCCCAAACTCAGTAAATGTTTATCGTTAGTGGTGAGATTACTTGTTTCTAATGCTTCCATCGCAATGACACATTGGATTCAATAGTTTCACTACGATATATATCATATAGTGCATATGAACCAATTCGGTTCTTAGATCTATCTTGTAGTTGGCTCATCTTTTCGGGAGTATGGGGTCAGCAAGGCTAGGTTAAAGGGCTGGTTGGTTCGTATGTAGTATCTACCATCTTACGGAGTGTAAGTCGAAAGTAATAGATTGGATGCTTCTTTTGATACTTAATGCTGCATCAAGACAGAACTATTGAGTCGTCTTTAGAATCGTTGGTAATCTATTCTTTTGGATTTACATTATCTAGAGGTAGCGTCGGGGTTTCAGCTGACCTTACTTACCCTAATGTATTTCTTTTAATATAATTGTTATTAGATCTGTGATAGGGCTGTATTTTATGTCTAGATTGTGCTTGCTTACATCTTCGATCTAGGAATGTTGCGCCTGCACGAGATTCATTGGAATATTAGCCGATTTGATGTTAGTTTCCCAGCATCGGTTGGTCTGTTGATCCGTATATTTATTATTCTTTGTTATATTTGGATCGGATGACTGATGATCGTCTTGGTATAGCCGATGCGCTTTGGTCGTTTGGCCCAAATATGGCCTGGAATAGCATATATACGTTCATGGATTTCCTCGGCCGATTCCGCGGGACTTGACCTAACGCTTAGCGAACACTTTCTTGTCTTTTCTCTTGTTGATTTGCGAGATCAAATCAAGCGGCACGCTCGCACATTGTAGGCAGCTAAGAAGGACCTGCACTGGAGTCAAGCAGATCTCCCAAGCCAGCGCGTGAGAGAGATTTCATCAACAGAACGGCTACATCTTCTCTCGAAAGATTGGCTATGAACCTTTGATGAAGTTGATTTTGCCAATTAGTGATTGAAGGTGCTTCTTGTCCTTCGGAGGTTGTATCGTCTTGATAGCATTGATGCTTCTTGGTGTAACCTCAATTCCTCTGTCATAAACAAGAAACCCTAGGAATTTCCTGACATGCCGAACGCGCACTTCCACGGATTCATCTTCAGGCCGTATTTTCTTGTCCGCTCCAAAACCTGCTTTAGATCAGCTATGTGGTCCTCTATCTCCCTAGACTTGACGACGACATCGTCGATGTAGATCTCCACCAGAGAGCCGATCATGTCGTGGAAGATATAATTCATGGCCTGTTGATATGTTGCCCCAGCATTTTTCAGCCCAATCGTCATAACGACCCATTCATATAAGCCGATTGCCCAAGGACATCGAAAAACAGTTTTGTGGATGTCCTCTTCGGCCATGAAAATTTGATTGTAGCCTGCATTGCCATCCATAAAGCTGACAATTTTGTGGCCTGATGCAGCGTCTACGAGCAAATCGGCTGTAGGCATTGGGTATTCATCTTTGGGAGTAGCCTTATTTAAGTCTCTGAAATCGATGCATACCTTAAGTTTGCCATTCTTTTTCAATACTGAGACAATGTTTGAGACCCACTCGGCGTATCGTCAAGGCCGAATGAATCAAGCATCATATAGCCGAGTTATTTTGGCTCTGATCGCATCATACATATCGGCTTTGAACCTCCTGGGAGGTTGTTTGAACGGCCGATAGCCTGCCTTGATTGGCAGTTGATGAATGACTATAGATCGGCTAAGACCAGGCATCTCGAAGTACTCCCAAGCAAAACAATCTTTATATTCTTTTAACAAATCAATAAGCTGGGATCTACAATGAGAAGATAAATTTCTGCTAATATATGTTGGCCTAGGCCTGTCTCTAGAGCCTATGTCTATTTCTTCTAATTCGTCGGCCGACGTAAAACCTTGCCCTAGCTTGCCATCGTCCTCGTCCGTGGTGTCCACGCCGTAGACGTTCGAGCCCTCCACAATGTCTTGCTCAAAGCAGCAGCTACGACACGTCATCTCCAATCGGTGTATGGCATAATCGGACACTTTAAGAAAATTGGCTTGCCAGATTTTCTCGGACAAACAATCAATGCCATCGATTTCCCAGAGTGGCAAATCGGCATTGGCGACGCTTACTGACCTGTCGGCTAGTACAATCTCTATCTTGTCACCGTCCCATTGAAGTAGACACTGGTGCATAGTGGAAGGGACACAACAATTGGCATGTATCCAGTCCCTCCCGAGCATTGAAGTAGACCCCTTCCCGTTGATGACTATTGACGAGAAATTTCTCTCACGCGTTGGCCTCGGAGATCTTCTTAACTCCAGTGCAGGTCCTTCTCGGCTGCCTGTGCTGTGCAGGGCGTGCCAGTTGGTTTGATCTGTTAACCAACAAGAAAAACAAAGAAATATACGTTAAGTGTTAGGTTAGATCCCCACCGGATCGGTGAGGGAACCCACGAGCATATATTTGCTATCCTAAAATATATTTAAGCCAAGCGACTAGAATCGATCGGCGATACGAGACAACATTAGCCGTTTGACCTAAATACAGTAAAGGGTAATAGATATATGTATTGATAACCTAGCCGATACTGGAAAGCTAACAATGGATCGGCTAGTACTCGATGGTTCTTATGAAAAGATATCATCCTTGAGCGAGGCTTAGCAGGAAATCGGCCGTCGTTGTCGATGGCAAGCCGATTTCGGCTTATAAGGTCCGACAAGAAAAGATCTTAACATAAGAGGCGGTCCCAACATAAATATAATAATAAATATACTAAAAGAAATATATTAGGGCAGATAAGGCCGGCTGAAACCCCGGCACTGTCTCTTAAACATATAAATCTAAACGAACAGATCACTGGGAGTTCTAAAAACGACTTAATAGTTCAACTTTGATGTAGTATTAAGTATAAAAAGAACAACCTGATCTGTTATGATTGATTTATACTTCTCGAGACGGTGGATACCGCATATAAACCAGCCAACCTTTAGATCTAGCCTAATTGGCTGTGGGTTCCTGATGGAACTGGCCGATGGCAAGATAGATCTAAACATTGCCCTAGTTTATATGCGACATATGATAACTAGCGCAGTACAAACCCCTGAATCTAATGTGTCATTACGATGGAAGCACTAGAAACAGCGGAACATACCACTAATGACAAGCATTTACTGGATTTGGGGATCGAAACGATGCAGCCCGTAGCCAAGCCAATTGCTCGTGCGAAGAAAAAGGTTGGCGATGCGCCGAAGGTTGTTTTATAGTGATTGTCTTAATTACAGGGGGTCTCGGGTCCTATTTATACCCAAGATAAAATTATCTCGTACAAACCCTAGACTCTATCTAAACTACTATTTAAAACACGACGTTATCCCGGAAAGGACCCTCGCCGTATTACAATGAACAGTTTAAACAAACTCCAAAATTACGAGATACAATTGCCGTTATAGGACTCCATCAATAGATGGCAATATCTTTTATCACACAAGCGATAACCGGATCTTTTATTTATCTTCAAACACGCACTGAAACGGTTTATCTTCTCGAACCTAGAATCGGCTACCGACCGCTCTTGTCCGATTCAACCTTAGCTGATTGGCTTCGCGCCAATCGCTTCTCGCCGATGCGGCCTTTGATTCTCGTCAAACCACCGATCCAATCCTGCTTCATCCTTGCTAGGACTTAGGGATTCAATTACCAAATTTAGGTGTTAACACATGCCCCCAAGTCTCGTGATATGAAGTGTTACGGATTTGTTGCTGTTCAAATTCTGCTCTTTTCGACCTAAACCACTTCGGCTGCCCGAGTGCCCTTTAAATAGCCCTTCGCTTCGGCCGAAACGATTACGCTTTCAAAACCCACTAACACTTTGCAAGCAAGCCTCTCCTCTCTCCACTCGGCGGTTCACCGACGTCCTTCATCAACTCGGCGCCCCTCGCAGATCGGGACCCATCCTCGTCTTCATCAACACCAATGGCTTCCAACACCGTCGCCGCGTCAGTGCCTCTGTCACACCGCCACCGCCGCCGCTCCGCTATTGCCGCCGCGCCGCCGCCGTCACCGTCGAGTTCCCGTGGTATGCCTACCAATTCGAAACTCCTTCCTTCAAATTTCCTTCACTCCTTCACCGTTCTTGATTGGCACTTTTTCTCCTTTCAAGCGTAGCGTTTAGCCCTTCTTGATTAGCACTTTTCTCCTTTCAAACGTAGCGTTTAGCCCTTCTTGATTAGCGTTTTCCCTTTCAAACGTAGCACTTTGTCACACCAAGTGGTCATCCCGGTTTGACCCAAGAAAGGAGGTACTTTCTTGGCCCCATCGGCAACACGGATCCAGCCGATGTGATTATAGCCGAAACCAACAGGGTCCCCTACAACACCAACAAGCCGTCCCTAGCCCACTGGAACGGGACCTTCAAATCATGGCCGACCACCGACGCAGCCTGGGTTGAATGGTATAAGCGGTTGCGATCGGCCAAGTATGCCCAGTGGGAGGAAGCCGGGATCGCCCAGTGCTTGGCCCAGCCCGTCGCAAGCATGGAAAAAGACGAACCGCTTCTGTCGGCTGCAACATATTTTTGGAATGACAGCTTCAACGCCTTCATCTTTCGGCAAGGGCCGATGACAGCCACAAGCCGATGTAGTCAAGTACATGCTATCGGCTCCAGTGCTCAAAGGAAGGACCGGAAAGTGGATCTTCGTGCTAACAGAGTTCGATCTGAGGTATCAGGCTCCAAGAGCAGTAAAAGGACAGGCCATAGCCGATTTCATTGTGGAACATAGAAACGATTCGATCGGCTCCGTGGAAATTATGCCTTGGACTTTGACTTTCGATGGCTCGGTATGCACCAACGGCTACGGCATCGGCTTAGTCCTTATCTCGCCCAGGGGGCAAGCTTCGAGTTCGCTTTTACCATTGACCCCCACGCTATGAATAACCAAGCCGAGTATGAAGCCGTTCTCAAAGGGCTAACTCTGCTCAAGGAGGTGGAAGCTGACGCAGTCGAGATAATGGGAGACTCATTGCTCGTCATCAGCCAACTATCAGGAGAATATGAGTGCAAAAACGACGCACTGATGATCTATCATCGACAGTGCCGAGAGTTAATGGATGGTTTCCGGCTAGTCACTTTGAGGCATATCCCCAGGGAGCAGAACACGGAGGCCAACGATTTGGCTCAAGGGGCATCAGGCTACCTACCAATGCTAAGAGATGTTGACGTCGGCGTGGCCACCATCACAACCGACGATTGGAGATTTGACGTCTACAATTATCTCAAAGACCCGTCTCAGTCGGCCACAAGGAAACTACGATACAAGGCGCTATGGTACGTATTGCTTGGCGAAGACTTATACTATCGGACGATTGATGGCGTACTACTCAAGTGTTTGGGGCCGATCAAGCCACAGTGGCCATCGGGGAAGTACACGAAGGAATCTACGGCAGCCATCAATCGGCCCACAAAATAAAATGGCTACTTTGCCGAGCCGGATACTTCTGGCCGACAATGCTGGAGGATTATTTCAAGTACTACAAAGGGTGCCAGGACTGCCAAAAGTTCGGCACGATACAACGAGTGCCGGTGTCGGCCATGAACCCAATCATCAAGTCGTGGCCCTTCAGGGGATGGGGCATTGATATGATCGGCCAGATCAATCCACCTTCAAGCAAGGGGCACAAATTTATCCTAGTAGACACAGACTATTTCACGAAATGGGTGGAGGCGATTCCCCTCAGAAAAGTGGATTCTAAGGACACAATTGAATTCGTCAAAGAACACATCATCTATCGATTTGGCATTCCACAAACAATAACGTCCGACCAGGGGTCCATCTTTGTTTCGGACGAGTTTGTCCAGTTTGCCGACGGCATGGGGATCAAGCTGCTTAACTCTTCGCCGTATTACGCACAAGCCAACGGGCAGGCCGAAGCATCAAACAAGAGCTTGATCAAGCTGATTAAGCGAAAGATCTCTGAGCATCCTAAGCAATGGCACACCCGATTGGCCTAATCATTATGGGTGTATCGGATGGCATGCCACGGATCAATCCAAGTCCCCCCGTACAAACTGGTATATGGACACGAAGCAGTACTTCCATGGGAAAGTGTCGTCGGCTCAAGGCGCATCCAGCTACAAGACCAACTCACAGCCCACGATTATTATAACCTCATGATAGACGAGTCGGAGGATCTCACTTTATCCAGAATGAAAGCTTTAGAAAAAGTAACAAAAGATAAGGAACGAGTAGCCAGGCATTACAATAAAAAGGTTGTGCCTAAATCATTTGAGGAAGGCAAACTCGTTTGGAAACTTATACTGCCGATCAGGTCTAGAGACAACAAATTCGGCAAATGGTCACCAAATTGGGAGGGGCCTTTCAAGATCCACAAGTGCGTATCTAAAGGAGCGTACATGCTAGAAGTATTGGACAGGGAGATATTCGGAAGGGCCCTCAATGGAAAATATCTAAAAAAGTACTACCCGAGCATGTGGATCAATGCATGAGCCGGATATCGTCACAGCAGGCCGACCCACGACAGCCGATGCCTTGCAAGGCATCGCCTTTAGGCATTCGCATACACCACCTCATGTGCTCCACGATCGGCTCAGGATCTCCCGATAGAGGTCAGAATGAATGAACGCATCGGACTCACAAATTTTGTCGACATCAAAGCTATCAACAAAACTTGGGGGCATACATATGTGCGAGGCAGTCAAAAAATGTACAGTCGAAAAATCAAAAATCGAGCCGATTTTGGTTAGAGAAGTTGAAAAACCCCAAGTCAGACGAAACCAGGAACATTAAAACAAACTTTATTCAGAATCAGCGCGAAACCGCCTTTGATTACATGTTCGCCAGGTAGTCCCTAATGGCCGCCAGGGCTCGTTCGATGGGCTCCGCCGTCTCCATCTCTAGAGCATCCAGGATCAGGTGCTCCAGCCGAGTGACCCTTATGTCGGTGGTCGTGGTCAGCAGCTCGTTGGCAAGTTGGGCTTACCTACCCTCCAGCCGGTCGAGGCGCGCGAGCGTCGAGGACGCCATAGGGGCAGCAGCCGGGATGCCACCAAGATGAAAGGAGGCTGGCCGCCGGGTGACGAGCCTCCGGCTCCTGAAGCGCTTCGGGTTCGCCCTCACTCGTCGGTCTTGGCGGCCAAGCGGTTCGTATGGCGTCTCGATAATCTCCAGGATCACCCGAAGCGGGTGAGGCGGCTGCGAGGAAATCCGTCCCTAAGTATTCGAAGGGAGAAAATGGCGAGAATAGATGATTTGGGAAACCACCTGGTTCATCGACGAGCTCGAAGAAGCCATGGGGAGCCTTGCCGAAGACTTAGAAGACTGAGCATCGTACTACTGGGTTCGTCTCCTTCGGCCGTGAGTTATTCGGGAAGAGCGGGAGCCCATTTATAGAAAGAAAAGATACGGTTTTCAGATGTGAAAGGTCGCTGCCAACCCGAGAGTCGAAGAGATCATCATTATAAGCGTCGGGAATCGTTGAATAACCGGCGACTGCACAAGTCTGGATACCTATCGCCCGGGACTCACGGGTTCTGAAGTACGATTCGAGGGAATCGGCCTACGAAGACAGTCGGCGACGTAATCAGGCATTACCGGCCGATAGCTAGCGAGGCGGATGTCCGAAGGATAAACGCTAAGGGTCGGGGCGCCACCTCGGGGTGATTTCGAACCAAACAAGTCAAGACGCCGCACACAGCCAAGGGGCATTCCTACCTATGAATATAGCCGATTGTATCTACAAGCGCAAATAATACAGGCTATCCGATTACATCGCAAGAACACATGTTGCAGAAACGCGAGCCGACCTCGCAAGGTCTGACAATTTACAATCTCATTTCTTCAGGAAATCGGCTATGGCTGACAGAGCCGTCCGTCTGATCTGGTCGATCTCGCCGATCGCCTTAAGGTCGTCGGCCTCGGACCCCGCCACTGGTCGAGCGCTCTGCACCAAGCCCCGCAAATGCGCCACGGTCGCCCTGATACTTTGACGCTCGGCTTCAACCCTGGCCGGCAGATCAGCCATATCCTCCTCGTGGACGTCGATTTTGTTTGTAATTTGAATGAGGTCGGCCACCAATTGATCCCGGCGGGTGCGAAGTTGCTCAAGCTTGGCCGCCGGCTCTGTCTTAAGGCTGTCGAAGGCGGCCTTCCGGTTCTCAATGGCCTCTTTTGTCAATTGAATGGCAGCCCACCGCGCTTGACTCTCATGGCGGTCAATGACTCGCTGCGGGCTCGTTCATATTTTAACTGATAGGCTTCCATGAAGGTCGCCGACACGATGGCTTCGGCTACGGCATCCGGCAGCTGGTCTTGGATATCTCTGAACCGTGCGCGTATCGAGCCGCAGTCGACCACCAGCGCGTCCAATGAGGCTTCCAGCCGGTTGCTGATATCAGCTAAAGTGGTCCTCAGGTCCTCGGCCGATGCTGCGAACGCTTCCTCGCCGGCATCACCGGGCTCCTCGAACTCCGACAAGTCAAAGTTGAGAAGATCGGCCATGTTCTGCAGGGGAGAGAAAGGATCAGGGGCATGGCAAAACCAATGGTTGAGACCAGTTAGCTTACCGTCGGCGCCATCGTCAGGACTGTTGGCTCGGCTGGATCATTGCCCATGGCCGTCTGGCCCTCTTTGCCGACGTTGTCGTCACTGCCCCCAGCAGGCGTAGTACATTCGCCCAACGCCTGGGGGGCAGCTGATGGAGACCGCGGGAGCTGCAGAAGAAAGGATTAGCGGATAAGCTGATTAATTACCACAGATAAAGGGGTAAGAGATTACCGGCAGTGCAGGGCGAGGAGTGCGACCAGCCAATTTTTTGGACTGCGAAGGACAGACGAGTCAGGTACGAGCGATCATCGCGAAACCAGGCCCAACGAAGTAAGAACTTACAGGAGGACGTCTTGTCGGCGGGCTTGGGGTTGGCGGAGCGTCGGTTGGGCGTTTGAGGCTACGGACTCGAAGCCCGGTTTCGGCCGTCGCACAGGCGGCCGTTGGAGCCTCATTGAAAGCAGCGTTGAGAAATTGCTCGATGGCTGGATCTAGAGGGGGAAGGCTGTCGGCCGAGGCGACCAGTTGTATCTTTTTCACCCTCTTGGGAGCAGGCGCGGCCGACGAACGCGGTGGTGGTGCCGTTTTTCTTTTTGGCGTGATCGGATGGCGCACCTGCCCTCGCAGCAGTGATGACAGTTTGGGCGCCCCCCAGCCGATGGCCGACGGAGCGAGGCCCCCTGCGAACAGAACGCCAGAGTTATATTCGATGGGGCGTCCAGAGTCACTTACCGTCGGCCGCTCTGTTTCCGTTTCCGGCAAAGTCAAAACACGAATGTTAAATCGGCTGACACGGCCGATCAATGAATCGTAAGAAAGAGATCATTGGTTTGAAGCAGGGATATACCGAGGGAATCTCATCCGGCAGGAGCAGGTCAATGTAGCAAGACGGCCGTTGGTGGAAAATGTGGCGTTTGAGTTCAGACCACCATTGGTCGTAGGCAACGCTTCTCGTCGTCGACAGGGTGATTGTGTTGGCGTCGCCGAGGGGGGGACCGGCTATGTTCAGCAACCAATTCATTATCAAATCTTGGCCGACCGCCCCTCTAGTTTCAATCTTATCGGCATAAAAGAAGCCGATGGGTAGCTGCCCAAGACCGAACTGTCTCGCTGCCGATACCGGGTAGTAGAATTCATAGCTCCGGGCTGTTGATCGGCCTTGGTGAACCCCGGTCGACAGGATGCAGGGAGACAGAGAGGCGAGGAACAACTCTCTACACCTTGGGTCATCGGCTGAGTTGAGGTCATCCCAATTGAAGTCAATCGGTAGCTCAAAAGATCCCGAGTGCAGGTAGAAATACCAGTGCGGTTGTCGCGGAACAGTCCATCGTAAAAAGCGTGAACCAATCGGCCAATAGCTCGGCCGATTGCCTCTAGCCTTCGTGGGCGGCGGCTGCTTCCCCGTAGTTCGTGCATCGCCTGGTGTCAATCTGATTGCCTTCTTCATCTTCGATCGGCTCTAGCCGTGGAAATCCAGCGTCTGTTAGACGAGGCCGACCGGCTACATTCTGGGTGGCCAACACCAGCCAGACTTGGAGAAACCACCAGGGGCCACCGGTGTTGACTGGGGCGTTGGCGGCTATTTTCGCGGCGGCTTGATGTAGCATTTGATATGTGTAGCCGAGGAGGCATTTTCCCAGTGCAAATTTCTTGCCGTCGGCTAGGATTTCGGCCATGATTTGCCAACTAGCGGTCGGCCCACAGCTCGATCCGCAGATACGAATTTTTCCAGCCACATCATCAGAAAGGCGATGTATTCCCGGTGGCCGACTGTCCCATCTTTCATATTTTGGGCGATGAAGCTGCTCCATCCACCGATAGCTTTGGTTTTGAACTGATGTTGGCCTTTTCAGTTTAGAACGCAGGGGTTAGCCGATGATTCAATGTCCAGCCCAGTTGTCATATATACATCGGCTAGTGTGATGGTCATCGGCCCTTGCCTAAAGATGAAGGCGTTAAAACTGTCGTTCCAAAAGTATGCCGCGACCGATAGAAGCGGCTCGTCTTTCTCCATGCCAGCGATGGACAATTCCAAGCATTGGGCGAGTTTTCTCTCTTCCCATTGGGTGTACTTGGCCGACTGTATCCTTTTATACCATTCAGTCCAGGCTGCGTCAGTAGATGGCCAAGCTTTGAATGTTCCGTTCCAATGGGAGAGAGATGGTTTGGCGGTGTTGAAAGGCATGCGGTTGGTTTCGGCTACGATTACATCAGTTGGGTCTGTGTTGCTGATAGGTCCGAGGAAATACTTCTCTTCTTGTGTCGGATTGGGGATGAGTATTTGATGAGACAGGTGCTACAGTTCGAAGAAGGGGAGAAAAGTACTAGTTAGGAATGATGGTGTTTTGTGGTTCAAAAACAGGAAAAGTACTAATTGGTGAGAATATGGGATAAAATGCTGCTAAAAAGAAAAATCGCCGAACGAATCATTGATACGAGGATATTTGAAGAAGCAGATTGAAAATGAAATTGTAAATCGAGAAGGAGTACCTGAGGATATTCAGTCGTAGCGGCGGCTGGAGGAGTTGTGGTATCGGCGGCGGATGGCGCCGTGGCTGTGGCCGGAGCAACAGTGGTGGCCGGCGAGTTGGAGGTACTCGATGCGGCGGCAGAGGCCATCAGGAGTTCGGGGGCGAAGGTGAGTTTCAAGAACGTGGGAGAAGATGTCGAACGCCGATGGGGTCGCCGGAGGAGAGGGGGAAAGGCACGAAGTTTGTTCGAGAAGAAAGCCGAGCGCACGTTGAGGGCGTAGGTGATTCGACCGAGGGAAGTGGATATTTAAAGAGCACTTGGGGAGAAGCCGAAACGGTTTAGGCCAAGAAGGAAGCAGGAGTGTGAATAGGCGAGAAAATCCGCAACACTTCATATTACGGACTTGGGGGGCATGTGTTAACACTGGAATTTGGTAATTGGGTTCCTGAGGATGAAAAGGCAAAGTGGAATCGGATCGGCTGAAGACAAGAATCATACCGGCTAAAAGACTGATCGGCTGCAGAGCTAATCGGCTGAGAATGGATCGAATGGAAGCAGCCGACAGCCAATTCTGAGTTCAGAGGAGATGAAACCGTGTTTAGTGCAGAAGCTTGAAGATAAATAGAAAATTCGGTTGTTAATTGCGCGTTTAAAGATATTGCCACCTATGGATAGAGTCCTATAACGGCAATTGTATCTGTAATCTAGAGTTTTGTTAAATTATTAGTTGTAACATGGTATGGGTCCCGCTAGGGATAATATGATGTTTAAACGGTAGTTTAGATAGAGTCCAGGGTTGTTACAGATATTTGTATCTTGGGTATAAATAGGACCCGAGACCCTTTGTATCAAGACAATTCAATCAATCTAATCTTCGGCGCATCGCCATCCTTTTTCTTTAGACGAACACTCTGTTTGGCTTTGGGCTACATCATTTCGATCCCCAAGACTCAGGTAAATGTTTGTCATTAGTGGTAAGATCATTTGTTTCTAATGCTTCCATCGCAATGATACATTAGAAATCAGCGGTTTTACTGCGACATATATCATATAATGCATACGAATTAGGTCAATGCTTAGATCTATCTTGTAGTTGGCTCATCTTGTCAAGAGTGTATGGTCAACAGGGCTAGGTCTAAGGGTTAGTTGGTTCATATGTAGTATCTACCATCTCACGGGGTGTAAGTCGGTAGTAATAGATTGGATGTTTCTTTTGATACTTAATGTTGCATCAAGATTGAACTATTAAGTCGTCTTTAGAACCATCAGTGATATGTTCTTCTGGGATTTACATTATCAAGAGATAGCGTCGGGGTTTCAGCCGACCTTATTTGCCCTAATGTGTTTCTTTTAACGAGACTGTTACTAGATTTGTATTAGGACTATCTTTTATGTCCAGATCGTGTTCTTGATATTCGCTAGAGTATCAGCCGATTCAATGTTAGTTTCTCAGTATTGGCTAGGCTATTGATCTGTATATTTATTATTCTTCGTTATGTTTGGATCGGACGATTGAAGATTGTCTTGGTGTGTCCGATACATTCCAGTCGCTTGGTCTAAATATGGTCTAGAATAGTATATATACATCCATGAATTTTCTTAGCCGATCCCGTGGGGGATCTAACCTAACGCTTAACGAATACTACTTTGTTTTTCTTGTTGAT
Source organism: Oryza australiensis (assembly GCA_019925245.2). Taxonomy (NCBI): domain Eukaryota; kingdom Viridiplantae; phylum Streptophyta; class Magnoliopsida; order Poales; family Poaceae; genus Oryza; species Oryza australiensis. The sequence continues at coordinate 6,840,994 of JAIFGZ020000436.1, forward strand.
TAGCAGATCAAATCAACTGGCACGCTCTAGACAGCCAAGAAGGACCTGCACTGGAGTCAAGCAGATCTCCCAGGCCGGCGCGTGAGAGAGATTTCTCGTCAACACACAGTGGACAACATATACAACGCGCTTGTGAAGCAACCCTTCCGGTCCTTCATCCTTCTGCCCTATAATATGCGTAAGTTTTTTCTTTCTTTCCGAACCAATTTCAATCCCGTGCATACATAAAGTTTCATATGTGTCATCTAAACCAATTTACAGATTCCACTGGATTCTATTAGTACTTGACATGGGTCAGTCAAAGATCCATGTCTTTGACTCAATGGATAAACCAGAGTCCACGTACTCCCATATATTTGAATTGTTTAACAGGTAATGCCATCTTACTTTCTATTGCATATATGCGGTTCTCGGATAATTACGTGCTAACTTTCAACTGCATGTAGGGCATGGGAACGATTTCGGGGTAATGTTCGCGGAAATTGGAAAGATAAGCTCTCTGTGCGGATGAAGTTTCCAGTGAGTAACATGCCTTCTCCTAATTTGAGTTGAATCATTATTATGTTCGAAAATATGATATGCATATTAAATATGTCGTCGTTTCTCTTTTAGTGTGCAAAACAGTCGCAGGGCACCAACCTATGTGGATATTACGTTTGCGACTACATTCACCGCTTTGTGGCCGAAGTTAAAACTGTCGATGATCTAGATGTACGTATAACACCAGTTCATACATTACGCCTCGATTTCTTATTCACTTCATATATTTATTTCTCATTTATTGTAATTAATGACAGCTTATGCGAGTAAGAGACGACCTCCCCACGAGACTTTCATACAAGCCGCTCGGGAAGATTTGATGGGATTTATTAACGAGCAGGTCGTTGATCTGCGGGGAGTTCTTCATTAGTTTTAGTAGCTAAACACAGCAAAGTAGATTAGAGACAATTTTTTATAAGCTAGCTAGGAAACATGTATGAATATTGTACATATTTTGGTAATATATGTATATTTCCTTTCTTAAGTTCGTTTAAATATGTGTAAATTATATATTTATGTGTATTATAATATATATGTAATATATATATAGCGATCTTCTTGTAGAAATGGCAAACTACAAAAAATTTAATCTTTAGTCCCGGTTTAAGCCACCAACCGGGACTAAAGATTCCGGAGCCGGCCACGTGGCTCCGCCACCTTTAGTCCTGGTTGGTGGCTTAAACTGGGACTAAACATGCATCTCTAGTCCCGGTTATTTAACCGAGACTAGAGATAGTCCATCTCTAGTCCCGGATTCATAGTCCCGGTTTGACAACCGGGACTACTGAAGGTTACGAATCGGGACTAGTGTGTCTTTCTCTAGTAGTGATTGGAATAGAAGCACAGTTCATATTCATCCCTTCTTACCTCGGTTTATCACTTTTTTAAGGTGTGATGGATTTTTTACAAACCACATACCATTATATAACCATATCACATATCGATCACAAACACTAATACCACATACGACAAACATATTAAAAAAAATGATGTTGAAAATACCTTGAAATTCTAAATTCTAAATTCTAAATTCTATTCTTCTAAATTCTAAATTCTAATTCAACCTAAATTATATTCTAAATTCTAAATTCTATGCTCAATTCTATTCTTCTAAATTCTAAATTCTAATTCAAACTAAATTCTATTCTAAATTCTAAATTATATTCTTCTACATTCTAAATTATAATTCAAAGTAAACTAACCTGGCTAGTGGCTGCCCTGCCTATTGGCTATTATCATATGCATGTCGGATTCATATGCAGCAGTGGCGGATTCATATGATGCGTCATGTGTGAGTGAATCATATGCAGCAGCAGGGCATGGCCACTCAGAGTGATACTGTGTGTGAGAGAGACAAGAAACTGTGGCTATTATCATATGCAGCAGCACAGCAGGGCACGGCCAGGAACGAACCACTCTTGCGGCAAGAGTCTTGCCGACGCCCGGCGGGGAGGACGCCTGTGGCTATGCGTGGCGCCGAGGAAGGGGGACGCTTGTGCTTGCGCCGGCCGCCGGCCGCCGCCGCGCGCGCGCCGCCGCCACACGCGCTGGAGCTCTTCTCCTGCCACCGGAGGCGCATCATGCTACAAGGAGTCGAGATGCGCGTGCTGTGCGGGGAGGAACGAGGGAGAGGGAGTCGAAACGACCCAGCTCGGGAGACGTAACGACTCAGGAGACGAAACGAACGACTCCACGCATGGCACGCTCGCTACTCAATAACATGCAATGCTCTACGCGGCGTGGGGAAGGGTCCTGGGGCAGGCACAAGGTATGACGTAGGCCACACTTTATCCTACTGGGCCCTCCGCTAGCCCATGGCCCTGGCGTCATTTGGGAATGTATGGACCCTTTCGTATTTTTCAGGCAGGTATGGCGTAGGCCACACTTTATCCTACTGAGCCCTCCGCCAGCCCATGGCCCTGGCGTCATTTGGGAATGCATGAACCCTTTCGTATTTTTCAGGCAAAGGATGCTTCCATCTTCTGTCCGTCTCTCTGCCAACCAAATATGTACGACGCATACACCCTTTGGTATATTTTCTATTTGGTAACATGTACACATACTACACCAACCTATTACTCATTCTATTTATTTTTTAATGTATGATCATATCGTTAAATTTTATCATGACGTTTGACTATTCATTTTATTAAAAAAATTCCATAACTTTTATTTGTTTTATTGTGACTTGTTTTATCATAAATAAAACTCCAACCTTAATTTATATTTTTATATATTTATATTAAACTTTTGATAAGGCGAATGTTTCAATATTATATAAAATGTCAATGACGTCATACATTAGAAAACACGTTAGGAAAACGGAGGTATAGTAGCAGAGTTCTTTAGCCATGTGTTTTTTTTATCTTTTAGCCTGCTTACGTACACAATTTCACGTTTAAGGGCGTTTGGTTTGTGAAAGAGATTTCTTTAAGAGAAAATTCTTTATATACCACTTAAACCTTAATTGTTTTCTTATACGCCACTGAAAACATGTTATTCCCTTATAAGCCACTAGAATGAAATTTGTATTCCCCATAGGCCATTGCCGTCAATCTGACGTGAATGTGTTGTTAACTTTATAAAGACCAAAATGTCTTTGCTTCTATCTGTTAATCATCAATTTTTAATCATTATAAAAAAGCCTAATAGGTGATGGTTCGAACCCCAACATCTATTTGAGCAATATGGTCATTGGTGTCGGTTCTTCAACCGGCACCTATTTAAACAAATAGGTGCGAACTGGCACCTATTTGACCTAATAGGTGCTGGTTTTTAATACGAACTGGCACCTATATCGATTCTAATATTTTTGTCGGCACCTGTAAGGCTGAATACGTGCCGGTTTTCTACCAGAACCGGCATCTATTTTCAGGAAAAAAATAATTTTTCATAACATATAGGATCAATATTAGTTAATTAATATAGGATCAAGAATATGGACAACATCCAAGGTCAATTTCACAGATATGCTTCAAATCATCAGATACCAACAGAGTCAGCATTTGCCTTGAATATTGAGCACAATACTACAAAAATAAATATAAACTAACCACCCAGAGTTGCATATATATATATATATATATATATATATATATATATATATATATATATATATATATATACATATCATAAAGAGAACCATTGTTATCAGGAAGCAATCCAATAAGTAAATCGAGCTTCTTGTGCTGTGGCCCAAGTATGTTCATTGCCTGGCTTTCAGAGCTCGTTCCACTTGATCAGGACGTGCATACATAGGTGGAAGAACAAGCTCCAAAGCGAAGTCCTACAATGGCATGTAAAACAGTTACTATTCGTACACAAGTAAATGATATAAAATATATAGATGCTTTTGTATATCAATGGGCAAATGCATCTGGAAGCATTTAAGGGATACTTATCATTCCTGAGGCCTGGCACATACGGGCCAGTTCACGACAAAATCCACTAGCAACACTCTACACTCTCTTGCACATTTCGAGCAACATTGACACATATCCAGCTCCTGACACTACCACCGTTTACCATTTTCTCGATAGGGAGAAATGAAAATGATAAGGTTTGAGATAAAATAGAAACACATTGCACATTCTCTGTTTTTTTAGAAACAATTTGTGGTTCTAGCTTGTCCATAAAGCAAAGCTGATGCAAATGGATAAATGAGTAATCAGTAGTTAAAGTTCAGTGATGGATTGAGAGATGTTAATGTACCTTGGTTAAGGACCTTCGTGGTGTTTCCCTTGAATGGTATGAGCCCATCAAAATCATGGTGATGCACCGTATGTGCCACAACATTGCTTGGCATCTGCAGGGTAGAGAAATGCAGATCCTCAAGGCCTATAGTTTTCATTGGCTTCATCCAGGGGAGTATTGCTTCTGTAAATTTGAAGCCTCCCAGGTTGTCACATGAAGGAATTGCATTGCTTCTCACTTGGGCAAAAAGGAGATTGGCCAAAGTAAATATCTATATGCTGCCTTGCATCTGCAATGCAAAATTGTAAACACTGTCACCACGAAAGATTTGTGTAGGACTTTATAAAAATGTGATAAGTGTAAAACTACATCATGAAAATACATATGATCTAACATATATAATAAATATGAATTAACAATATAAACTAGTAGCTGTCAAGAGGGTGGGTTAAGCTCCCTTCTCAAAAGAAGTGCGCCGTCGCACATATGCAGAAAACCAAAACTGTTACATGTTAGTAAGATGCTTAAGGTACCATCCTACTATTTCAACAGTATTGATTAGGTTAAAGGAATAGCTTTCAGTCATCAACGCCGACGGATCCGAAGGCCTTCACCTCCACGCCGACGAATCTGCCGGCGGCCCTCACCGGAACACCGGCCTCCAGTGGCCTCCACCTCCACGCCAGCTGCCATAGAGAGGAGAGGAGAAGGGGGAGGGAGAGGAGACAGGGGAAAGGGGAGGGGTGGCGAACAGTGCGAGCGAGGGAGATGGGAGATGGAGGGAGAAGGGGAGCGAAAGGGGAGGGGAGGGGAGGGGAGGAGAGAAGAGGGAGAGAGCGAGTGAGAGGAGAGCACTCTGTGGGCGAGCTTATCCACTCGCCCGTTTCGGCTGGATTAGGATAGGTGTCAGTTTTTTAAGAAAATCGATAACTATAATATATTAAAGATTTTGATTTTTAAAAAAACCGATACCTATATTATATTATAGATGTTGGATTTTAAAAAAAGACATTTATATTATAGGTGTCGGTTTTTAGCCTATAGCCGGCACAGGAAGAGGCAAATAGGTGTTTGTTCTTTGGCTCGCATCTTGACTTGTCATAGGGAGAATCTTATGTCTTGGTCAAAGAGCAATAGATCGAATCTCAGAAATTAGGATAAACCTAGAAGAAACATGTTCTCTGGTACACTTCTTGTGTGTACGTAGTGATGATATGTAATTCTTCTAGTACAATGGCTTTTGTGCATGTAGCAAAAACAACATGAAATTCAATTCACCGATTAGGCAGAGACGATGCAGACTTGATCCCTCGGGCAGCGTGCAGAATATGCTTTTCTCCTGCTTTTCTCGGGTAGATGGCTTGCTGTGCGGCTTATTTTCTTTGCAGATTGATGGTTGCGCTGCTGCTCGCTTGATGCGTCGTTGCTTCTGCTGTTGTTGTTTAAGACTCGTCGCTTTGACGAGATGACGTGAGCCGCCTCCGCGGCCATCGATTAAATTTTCAATGGTCTGATATCATTTAGTATGAAAATAAATATATAACAAAAACATAAATTTTACGTAAAAATCATGTTGACCAATAATAATTACTATTAAAAAAATATTACAAACATACAGAAGAAAGTACCAATAAAAACGTCTCTCTTTCCATATAGTTTACTGTAGAAAATAAAAAAGACATCTAATAAGATACAATATAATATAGAGTTGTACTAAAAACCTAATCCAAATTTAAATCATATATTTAACATTAGGCTTGGTAGTGATGTTTACCGCCGCTGCTGCTGCAGGGAAACCTCTATTTAGTCTATCCACCCTCGGACAAGAGCTTCTGGTGGTGAAGAGCTAGCAGCTATGCCACATAAAAAACAAGATGACATTAATGGATGAGTTAAAAGTTCACAAAAAATAGTTAACAAAGAAGGGAATGTAGCAGCAGTATGAGCATATTCGTTTACTATTATTAGCTGACAAATCCATACATACCTTACGGTCATTTGTTTGATAAGCGTGTCCATCCTAAGAAATTTTTCTTAAAGTATGCCAAAATCTACTTTGGGTCACTGACCAGTTCATCAAATCAAATCTGATAAAAATCTGGATATACATAAAAATCATTCATACATTATATCATAATTTTTTATTGATTTCATATATTTATTTTTTATTTTCTTTCAAACGATAGATTATTTACACGAGGTATAAACTCTCCCACAACGATTTTATAAAGGTTATTCAAGAAAAAATAATGTCAATGAGTAGATTATTGATTAGGCGAAAGAGTTTTACTACGATGAAAATCCAATTCATCACCTCCACCGCATGGATTACATTTATAGAGCATTAGAAATTAAGAAGAATTGTAATATATCTATATATATATATATGTATATATTTTGGTAAAATATGTATATATTTACTTAAGTGCAATTGCATATATGCATAAATACATATATTACACATATATAATATATAAACTGTCAGCAAACAGCATGAGAAAAATTTTTTTAAAAATATCTTTACTCTAGGTTGGTAGGTTGGTATTATCAACCGAGATTAGATTGATCTCCTAATTATTTCAACCGGGACTGAAGATTGACATCTTTAACCTCGTTTTCATGGTCTCGGTTTGCAACTCGAAGGATGCAAACCGGGACTATAAAAAGTTTTTCATCAGTGTAAAGTTATTTTGACATATCATAATTTGATAACAGCGGCAGTAATTTTTTTAATATCACTCGCTATTATAGTATTATTTTTTATATTTTTAATGATTATTTGAATGAGAAGTAAAATTTAGAATAACATATTTATTTTTCAAGCTAAAATACTTGAAAGTAATTAATAAGGGCGTTACATAGTAAATTTAGTTACAATAATCTAATGAGTTTTTTAAGTTTCACAAATAAAAAGGTTACACTATGTTAAAACCATGTGCATAAAAAAGTAACTATGGTGAGTTCTTCCAAACACTCCTACAAAAACCTACATCTATCTCGGTTGATAACCCACTTTAGTCCCGGTTATCAAACCAGAACTATAAAAACGAGACTAAAAATCACTTTCTTTAGTCTCGGGTTAAATAACCGAGATTAAAAATGAATTTTTAGTCCTGGTTGGAGTAACCAACCGGGACTAAAGATATAGTGCCCTCCCGACCTCCCACTTTCGATATATTTATTTTGTTGTTTTTTAGCCAAAAAACCAAAATCATCACAGAAGATGAAATCAAACCTCACAAGACATATCACATACATTTTTTTCTTCACAAACCAAATACATGTTCAAATCACACATAAATAACATATCAAATACAACATGCATGCATCACAGATCAAAGTCGCATATCATCAAACATAAAAAAACAACAAAAAAATCAGGTCTGGAAGCCCACCGGCCGGCCGCGCGAGACCGCCGCCCGCCCGCCGTGCGTGGCCGCCGCCCGCTCGCCGCGCGAGGCCGGTGCCATCGCCCGCCCGCCCCGCGTGGCTGTCGGTCGGATCTGAGAGAGAGCTAGCTGAGAGACAAATGGATGAGAGAGCTAGCTGAGAGGAAGAGGGAGAGGCGCATGCAGGAGAAAGAGAAAGAGATAAGGAGGAGGACGTGCGGAGGACGAGGAGATAAGGATGGAGGAGATCTTTTGTCTCAGTTTGGATAAAAAACCAGGATAAAAGTTGACTTTTAGTCCCGGTTGGTAACATCAACCGAGACTAAAAATTATAGAATTTCATTGCGCTTTAGAATCGGGATTAAAAATATTTTTAGTCTCGGTTCCTATTAGAATCAGGAGTATTGATTTTTAGCGCTTCAACCAAAAGAATTTCTCTAGTGAAACCGCCTCATGACGCAGGAGTTTTTAGAATTTAGTTCAACTTTCGCATGAATTGAGAAACAAAAATCCAGTGAGACCTTAAACACTATCAGTGACTTGTGAGGCAAACATACGTTCAGTCAATTTCCATTCATGGCACTATTTTGTGGCGTAGCACGTACATGTATCGGCATGTATATTTTTGTTTTTGGCAGATTTCTAACGAACAGTTCGTATTTTTTTCGTCAACATATACTTACGGGAGAATTGATTAGGACGGAGGTTTCAGTATATATAGGAGATCAGTATTAATTTAATCTAATAATCTAAAATAATCTATGCTATAATATAAATGTTCTCATCTCTCTTTTTTTCTTCCTTCAGTACTGATTATATCTTAATAAATTAGTCAAACCATTTTTTTTTAAGTATCAGGATGAAGAAAAATAATTACTAATATTCATCAAAAGAGACATAAGCATTCATTCAATGAGTTACCACTTATTATGATAAACTGTAACTAATAAATACATCATCAACTGGTTAGCCTAATATATTTGATTATTTGAGATGGATTTCTTACATAATTCATAGCACAAATGGACACTGTCAACGGGTCATCTTGATGTGTGGCTGGCATCAAGTAAACTAGTTATATAATCAGTTATATCGTGTTTGATATTTTGAAAAAAGATTGATAATTGATGTTATCAGTTATATTCTTCACATTTGATGTTTTATTTCTGTAAGTTCATTTGTGGTATCTTTGGTTTTTGTCTAGAAATTAAATTAACATTGTTCTTTTATCTATTATGTATTCTGGACGCTTTTATGTGACGGATAGCTCGATATTAAAAAAAACATAAGAAAAGTATTTTTATGGAATCAGAACATGCATTTTTATTTCATTTTTAGTCTTTTTCATGATCGCTCCCACTCGTATTTATAGTTAGTATAAGATTGAGATTTTTAATTGATGTAAATTTAAATTATCAATGGTCTTGGATTATTATTTTGGGGCAATATCATATTATCATACTTTGCCTTCAATATATTTAATAATATGAATTGAATTAAATCCCAAATAGATAGATTTCACAAAAATTATTTTCAATCATATGAAATAAAGTTTTAATAGTTTATTAAGCAAATATCGTGACACCGTAACGTTAGCACGGATATATTTATAGTGGCCTAAAATAACGAGTATACTGATTTACAGTTATATGTTTTTCTAAAAAAATTATAATTTTCTTTTAATTTATTAGAGTGTCATGTGACGTCTATAAAAGTGTCGTGTGATGTTTTATGAGCGTTTTAAATAAGTTTAATGGATTTTTACAAATGTAATTGATAGATAGATTATACTGACAGATTGACGACAATTGCGAAGATCAAATAGCAGTCCAAGCTTCATCGTCCTACTGCTTCTCTCCTCACACCTACCCTATATATATTGAACTCCAAATCAAGAGCCAACACATGACAGAAAGCAAAAAGAACCACTGTGAAGTATAGTGGTTGTACATGCCATGATGTATAAGTATGTGTGTGTCTATATATATATATATATATATATATATATATATATATATATATATATATATATATATATATAAAGCTTATCAAATCTTTAGATGTTCACATCTTACCTTTCCTTCAAAATCTGTACACTGTAAGTGTGATGTCTAATGTTCTACGACCTTGTGCTGCTTAGGGGTGGGTGGCATCAGGAAAGGAGAGAACTTGGCAGCAGCGGTAATGTGCACGCACAAATAGTAGTCTTCACAATCATCACCCATAGATCCTGCATAAAATCCTTGTGGAACTAAACTTCTGTGACTAAAAAAGTTTGTCCATCTTGGTCAAATCGTGAATGTGTTGCCTGCGGCAACATCAGAAAGAGGGCAGACAGCTAGCTGAACATGTTGTGTTGTTGTCATGGAAAACATTGCTTCTTCTGCTCGCTGTTACAAAGTTTGCAATTTGGTTCGGCATGAAAGGAGAGCAAAAAGGTATTAGTTTAGTTTATTTTGAGATTACTGTTTTATGTTGAACTGGAAAATAAATTCTAGGAATCATATGTTACAGATCGATCACGTTTGTACTGATTTTCTTTTTGTTAGATGTTAGATCAGTCGAGACAACATACAACTCAGCCGATGCTGATTTACACACATAAGGATATAACACAGAGTGATCATATCGCAAAGCAACTTGATATATCACATATGTGCTGCTGGGTGCTGAGATTGGTGTTGTGTGCAGCTAGCTAGATCGTCTTCTGAGTCTTGGGATTGGCCACAAGTGACGGCAAAATATACATGAAGAGAAGGAAACACTCGCATAAGTTATTCCAGTGTAACTAAAAATAATATTTGTCCAAACAGAAGGGGAAAGGTAAAAAAATTGCAGTGTTTGCATCTCCAGAGAAAGAATTCTTTTTTCTTTTTGAGATCTCTTGACTTTTATTGTATTAGGAAATTGGAAACAAAGTACATGAGTTATGTTTGTCTCTTCAAGACATAGGTTTACTTTACACAAGGGCACTTGTGTTTGGGCATCTAAAATGATAGCAAACATGAGAATTATTGTGACAAAAACTATAAGTTCCAGCCCTAGAACTGATCCTTCTTGCAGCAACTCCATTTGCCCTTCTAGGAATCCATTTGACCTGCAATTGTTGATCCTGCAAATTTTGCCGAAAATTTGATAGGAGCGGCCTCAAACTCCAATGTCCTTGATTGTCCTGAAAATTATTTTGTTTGAAGATAGTAGCAATTGTTGTGTTATCGATTAGGAAAATCACATTCACCAAGCTGAGAAGACTGCAGATTTTGTAGGCCACCCAAAGAGCTGTAAGCTCAGCCTGCAAGGGAGAAAAAAAGTTTGCACCAATAGCTTTTAGCCAGATGACAGCATGGGTAACTGGATTATGAAAATACCAATTCCTGTTTTGTTATCCACTCAGGAAGCATCAACTTTACCGATGCTGTTTTTCCTGCTGGTAGTATTACCTGTTTCCTCCAAAGCTGCTTCTTTGTCATATGCAAAATTCATCGCCTGAGCTGCATGGCATACCTGCAGAGGTCCCCAATTTTTGCATTTGCATTTGAAATTATTTCTAGCTTTCCAAATTTGTGAAAGCATGATAGTCAAAGTTGGGAGCATATCGTGAGCATTTGCCCCTCCCAAAATGTAGGAGATAATATCCTGCACTAGTTGGTTGGTGTCTAAAAACATCTGTTTTCAAGTTCAGATCAGAAATGAACCAAATTAATCTGCTGAAAGCACATTTGGAAAAAAGATATGGGTCTCATCTTGAACATTGTCACAACTAGCACAAATTTCAATATCTCTTCTTTGAGTGTTCTTTTGAGCGAAATGTTTGATTTTATCTATACTTTGCTTTTAACTTAACTCCTCCGTGTAATGCTGACAGTATTTCTTGGCACTTGGTTGAGTAAGCTAGATAGACATCTGGAACATTATATTAAAGGTTACTGCTTCTGTATTAGTTTTGCATGTCTTATTCATGTGTATCAACTGGCTCCATACATGGTCTATGATGTAGTGTCAGGAGAACTAAGATATTATGCCTATTAGATTGTTCCTTTCAATTATGTTTTGGATTGACATAGAAGAGTAGATGGAATATTTTCTCTTGGTTATCATCCAATTATATGCTATTTCGGTTTGACACACCCACCATTGCATTCTTGAGTGATTATAAATTGCTTATAACAAGAAGTTTGCATCTAAAAAAAGCAATAACCAGAAGATATTAAGGGTTGAATCGGCAAACTAATTTGCCGCGAGGACATGCAATGAAGCTGCAAAACTTTATCTAGACATTGCCCAAGAGAAAAGGCAGTGCTGATCCACGCATGTTTTGGAATTTTTAGCATATTTAATTTTATTTTTAAAAAAAATTACAAAAATAATTTTAGGTTTTGAAAAATTGCATTTCTAGTCGTCTCCCGTTCTCTGGGAGGGCAAGATTTAAAAACCACCCTTTCAGAGGGCGTTTTTGCCGATGTGGCAGACGGCCGTTGGGCGTCGTCTGCCGCGTGGTGGCCTTTTTGCACTTTGTCTCCTTGCCGCCCTTGGCAAGGGCGGTTTTAAACTGTAGCAACAGGGGGCCGCCTGCAAAAGGGCGGCCGCCATGACTTATTTGAAGGCGGCCCCCTTGCCACCCTTGCAGAGGGCGGTTTTTGCCCTTCTCGCCCTCTGGCGTTTTTTGGCCGAAACATATATAAGCCGACCCCAGCGAGTTTGGCCTCATTTGCAGCCTCACAAATCCAGAAAAAAGAAGAGAGAGAGAGGGGTGAGGAAGAGGAAGAAGAACGGCGAAGCCCTGTCGGATTGCGTACTCCATCCCAGGTAAATGCAATATCCCGTCATACATTTTTTTGTTAGTTAGTTTGTAAATGCAATATTATTAAAAATGCATGTTTTTAATATTTGAATAATTATTTAATATTTAGTTGTAGATTTATAAAATAGGACATGATTTAATTTAGGGAGTTTGAACTAGATGATTTAATTTAGATCAACTTAGGTAGAATATGTTTGGATCTATGTGTATATTATGTGAATAGATGTTAAGCACTATGATGTAGATTAGGAAATTTGTCAGATTTGGATGAACATATGTAGAAAAGATGTATGATTGACGGTAGATCTACATGAACAAACCGATTTGGTGAATTTTTAGATGTAGAAGAACATATTGTTAAAGAAATTAACGTAGGCACAAATTCATCTAGGCATCATATTCGTAGTATGGAAAATACTCAGTTTCAATGTGTTTGTCAGGCACAATGGCAAGTAAGGTCATATTTCAAATAGTTCACGGTGAAGGCAACGTTAGATATGGTGCAGATGGTGTCGATCTGTCAGAATTTAGGATGAAATCGAAGGGCATCGATTTGTCAGCCGATAAAACATTTGAGTCAGTTTATAGTTAGTTGCTACGTGGATTTAAAGTGGATACAAGAGTGAACACAATGTCCCTATCCGTTGTAATAAGTCGTGCATCAGAAGGATATTATTGGGAACTTATGCATATAGATAACACTGAGTCGTGGAGACGTTATGTGGACATGGCATTTGAAAGGTCCTGGCCTCTTGTTATTTTTGTGGCATTGCACGAAATCGATAGCAGTAATACAGTGCAAATAGGGTATGGTGAAGGTCCTAGCAATGTCATGGAGTATGTTGAACCATCGATGCGAACGAGGGGTAATGAAGCAAGCTTGGAGGAGGCGATTGGCGTGGCGGACGAGGGGGAGAGAATCAAAGCAATTGTTGAAGAAATGGAGAGGGAGGATTCTGGAAATGAGCAGGCGGAGGGCGATGAATCATCGGACGAGGAAGAAGATGTTATGCCCGTGGATTGGACAAAAGTTGATTTCTCTCAACTTGTTATCTCAGAGGGGCAGCAGGTATCATTTGAATACAAGGATAACGAGATAATCCAGGGTGCTAGGTATGTTCATAAGGAAGACATGAAAGAGGCGGTGAAGCATTGGGCGGTCTCCTTGCATAGAGAGTTTAGGGTGGTGAAGTCTACGAACTATGTGTATGATGTGAAGCGCATCAAGGATGATTGTCCGTGCCGCGTTCATGCATGTAAGGGAAAATGGATTGACTATTGGAAAGTGAGCATTGTTGGTGAGCACACATGTTTGTTGTCGGGGGTAGATAAGTACCACCGCAACATCACCTCAGCGTTTGTTGCAGGTGAGATGTACAGTGATGTTGTTAGTAACACGGACTTTGAACCGGGCTCCATTATTAGGCGCATTGAAAAAAATTCAAGTATACAATAAGCTATTCCAAGGCTTGGAGGGCAAAACAAAAGATATTGGAGATGAGGTATGGCACATTTGAAGCAACCTATGACAATTTGCCTCGTCTTTTAGCCACCATTGCTTAGAGAAACCCCAATACGTACTACGACATTCAGACGTTTCCGTCATCTACGGAACCGAGCAAGAGGGTGCTGCAAAGAGCCTTTTTCTCGCTTGGTGCTTGCATCAACGCATTTGTGCACTGTCGCCCTGTGTTGTGCATAGATGGAACCTTTCTGACAAGCAAATACAGAGGTCAGATACTGACGGCAATTGGAGCAGATGAAAACAACCAGGTGTTACCTATGGCGTTTGCATTTATCGAGAGTGAGAACACTGACAGCTGGTATTGGTTCTTGGAGAGAGTTTGATGCCAAGTCGTGCGTATGAGGCCCAATGTTTATCTCATTCATGATCGTCATGCGGGCATGCTGAAGGCAATTGACTACCTGCAGAATGGTTGGTCGGAGAGGGGACTTCCAGCTAGGTGGCATGATGTTTGGAGTAGGTGGTGCATGCGTCATATGGGAGCCAATTTCTACAAGCAATTCAAGAACAAGCACATGATGGATATCTTTAAGAGGCTATGTGGTCAGAATCAAGAGAAAAAATTCAATGAGTTGTAGAGAAGGTTGGATGAGCTGACAACGAAACAAACCGACGAGCAGTCTCATCGGCCACAGGATGGCGAGCCTACAGTACCTCTTGGTCCGACACTGCCGACTGGAGATATGGCTGGCGCGAGTGGATCGTTGATCCCTCGGCCTTTCGTGACTCGGCCGAGCACTGCGGGCTTTGCTGTAGTGAGCGGTTCCTCCATTCCTCGTCCGTTCAGTCAGCCGCGAGGTGAGCAAGCGTTGGCCGACAAGTACTACAAACTTACTAGTTTTAATGACTGATGCTTCACATTGCTTACATCTAGGAGGATTCTACTCAGCGGGGATTTTCCGCTCGAGGGCATCATCGTCATAGGCTGGTGGATCTGGTGCGGGCGACGCGGGGGGAGGGGGAGGGGGGTCAGGTACGAGCAACGACTTCGACGACCTGGATGACCCATATCAGGATGTTATCGGCGCCTCGTAGCTTGGTGGAGCACCTACTACACAGCCAGGACCAGCCACAGGAGATGCCCGCACCGGATGTCCGTGCTGGTTGTGCCGTGCCCCCTGACAGGCTGACGTACTCTCAGGGACACGTTAGGGCGCAGGCTAGGAGGGCTAGGGGTAAGAGGCCTCGCCAGTAGGTTATGTGTGGTACATTTTCTAATAATGACACTTATTTACTTTGTGTTCGCTTTATGTATATAACTCTGTCTGTTCGTCGCACTCACATGTCACGAGAACCATCCATTGCATTCGCTAGAGGATACACATAGAAATGACAAAAAACTTTCGACGTGCGACAGACGTGTACGATCCGTCGCTATCAGCTTTTGCCCCGTGACAAACCTACACGATACATCGTTGTCACCTTTCGACGCGTGAAGGCATCCCCACTCAGCTTGTGCGGATGCTTTTCCCCTCCACTATATATTACTTCGATCCGAATACGAGCTCTGCATATCTTCCTTCTGTTTCCTACACTTTCACGTACAATGGATCATCCATTCGCTGAGTGTCTCAACTGGCGACTCCATCCTTTGGGCGGTTTCATTCCACTATGGTGTGACCATCCGTTATGCCATTGTGAGGATGCCTGCATACTTACGTCTTTCCTCAGCGCTGAAACCCGGGGGAGGCGATTCTTCCAATTCGCCAACATGGATCGGGTATGTCTTATCTGCAATGCTTTCTACTATAAATTCTTAACACAGAAAACACTTATCTGGACCGTACATCATGTTAACACGTTACGCAGGCATATCGTCGGGTCTGCAACTTCGTTGAGTGGATAGATATGGAGAACCCACGAACCGATGGAACACGGTCCTACCCACTAAGCGAAACAAGGTCAGACTACCTTTGGCAAAAGGATGAGTACCAACGTCGAGTTGGTGCTGAAGCTTTGGATTGGTCTATGGATCAGCTCACACTACCCACATGGCGGGAACATCCAGAATGCCATTGTGGTCTCCGTTGCTAGGTGGTAAGGTCCATTAGACATGCAACTAGAGGACAAAGATACTTCGTGTGTCCCGAGATTGTGGATGACGATTTTGTTGTGAGTATCATTTTTTCTTGGTTAACCTTTTTCGCTTGTTCCACTTTCTAACCCCAAACATCACAAATGTACAACCAGGAAGATGTACGTTAGTGTCTATTCGAAGAGTGGATCGATACGGTTAGACCAGCATCCATCGATCCGATGGTAATGCAAGCTAAGTCGATCGAACAATTCATTCAGACATGGATGGAGTACGAACATAGAGTCGAAATCGCAAGCTTAGATAGGAGGAACAACCCACTAGGTTTCCCTAAATGGTCGGAACGTCCCAGGTGCGATTGTAGGGATCATTGTAAGATGGCTACCTCCTTTGAACCATGAAAATATGGTCGAAGATATTTCATTTGCCTCAACTTAGACAATGACTTCGTTGTACGTCTTTCGTTCTATCAATCCCGCTAACGTCTTCACTCTAGTGACACTCTAACTGATTACATGTGTTTATTTACCAAGGCATCCAAAGGAGGTGCGGATTCACTATGTGGATCGATAATGTTATTCCCCAATATAACGGCCTAAAAGTAACTGAATGCGAAACACAAAAGGAGTACAACACCGAGAAGGAAAGAGAAAATTGAAGACAAGCTAAAACGGCGTAGAAAGGTTCCGTAGGAAAGCTGACCCTCGACTCCTCGGGTCCTATTAAGTTGTATCATGTATGCATGGAATATGTTCTGTGATTTAATTACGTGCAATAATTCTTATGAAACATATGTCATGTGTTGTATCATCCATATATGATGAGTTATGCAACAATGTGACACACATCGGTTAACAATTTCTTTTAAGTTAACTTGGTTAAAACGATATGTTATGATCACAGGTAATGCAAACAACACGTACGATAAATTGTAAATGACGGTGTACAGTGCTGAGCTACGAGACGAACTCTGAGTTATGTAGCTATTGTTGCCCAATATATAATATTACTTAACTCGGACAAAACCTGCTAAATATTATACATGTTGTCCTCTACTTTATTTCAAAATGACATGGCCAAACTTCTTTAGATTTGCAAAAATACAAATTATGGACTAATTGTGGGGAAAAATCAATCCGTAAAGGCCAATTAGGGTTAGGGTTTACTGTAGAGGCCATCCAGGATAAAACCGCCCTCGAAAGGGTGGCAAGGGGCCATCGCAAAAAACCAGGGTGGCCGCCCTTTTGTAGGTGGTCCCTGTTGCTACAGTTTAAAACCGTCCTTGCCGAGGGCGGCAAAGGGACAAAGTGCAAAAAGACCACCGCGTGGCGGACGGCGCCCAATGACCATTTGCCACGTCGGCAGAAACGCCCTCTGGGAGGGCGGTTTTTAAATCTCGCCCTCCCAGAGGGCGGGAGGCGACTAGAAATGTAATTTCTCAAAACCTAAAATTATTTTTGTAAATCTTTTAAAAAATAAAATTAAATATGCTAAAAATTTCATGTGTTTTGTCCATGCATACCCACATGTACTCCTGGTTTTGTTCTAATCATCTAATATTGTCCGGACTGATGTTTTTCCTCTTTTATGTCCATGCATTGAAATTTTCCTACTAGCTAATTTTTATATGGAAAGCAGCTATAGGAACGGTCAGACTCTCTAGGGGTACACTTCAGTTAAGATCACTATTTTCCTTGATTGCCAAAACTATGGAATTTATTTTCGCTACCAATCGCTCAAGTCCTTAAAGTGTCATCCCCATCTCTTTATATTTTTAAAAGCCTGTGACCCAGAGTGTAATAGATGGAAGCACCTGTTGTTAGAAGGGATGAGGCCACACAAATTTAACTGGGAATGAGTGGCAATGGGAATAAATTATACACGTAGAGTTGCTTGACAACTTGATAGGAGAGGTTAGGCAGTGGAAAGAAGGTAACATTCAGCAGAAGAACATGGAAATGTAGATGGAAAACAAATAGGCAACGAGCGATCATAGTGGAACGAATATTGTTCCTCATCAAGATCAGTAAGATGAAAATAACAATGGAGCCTTGTGAGATCTGATAATTATATCATGGGCGATAGTTTTGCGCCAAGCTCAGCAATTCCTCTGTCTGTCCCACTACCTCATCTAAGAGTTAGATACCATGATATATTGACAACTCCATATGGTCAAAGATAGCATCATGCCTGCTTACAACAGTCCAAGCCTTCCTCCTCCCTTCGAATACCTAGACAAGATGATTCCTCTGTTTTAATAGTTTTACAGCATTAAAGTGTTTAATTAAGAGTTAGAGCACAAGTGCGGAGAAAGTAAAAAACTGTTGATCAACATGAAGCACACATCAACTGGAGTAAACATCATACACATCAATTGCATCCTCTGACAAAATATATGCAAAATTTAAGGTGTAGCACTCATTATGGATATATATCACAATGTGTCAAAAAAATCAACACGAATTAACATGAAAAAAGAAAGTACTTTGCATCTTTGTATTCAACATCATAATCATCTCCACTCAGCTCATTTCAATAATATCTGCACACAGAATTTTTTATATTTCATGTAGATGAAAGATACAGCACCACAGAGGCAAAGGATGAAGAACTATATAGTTAGAGAGCGCTATTCTAAGAAGTTTTCTCCATAAGCTGGATTGGAGCTAAGATGTTCTGTTTACTTGTCTCTACAATGCAGCCATTCATCACCATCTCTTCCAGCATGAAGTGTACCTTCTCTAGATGGAACATAATGTCGAGTTCACACTGGACGAAAAGATAATCACCATCAGCTTGTGACATGTGGTAAATGTGAGTATGTTTACAGTCACAAGAAACAAAATTGTTGGGATTACTGAAAAATACCACATTGCCGAAGTGGCGGTCCATGGTTTCCACAAAAAGATGAATGAATTCAAGAATAGCTAGCTCATTCTGCCAAACGAGAGAAAATTGAGGCATTGTAAGTTGAATGAAGGAAAACAGGATGCAAGGTGTAGTGATGATTGAGATCCTAGAGAAAAACTACAATGTAAGTTGCAACCAAAACTAGTTGAAGGGAGATTTGACTTCATCAGGTATATGACGGTTTTAAATGGTAATACCAGAAAAACTGGAGAGGAACATCGTCAATTGCAACAAAATTCATTGACAAATCAGGCAGCAATCAATGAACTACAGTGAACAGACAAGATAGAGATGCTGAGACTCATACACAGAGATGTTAATCTGTACTACGGTTACCATAGAATCACCGATACAACCAATGAGTAACTTCTCTTCAGATATTTGTAGTTTACCCTTCACTCGACATGACAAAATCCAAACCAACTAAAGAGTTCCATCCAAGAATAAATCAGTAGTAATACCTTATAGTTCCATCTAAGGATAAATTATAGTAATATCTTATAGTTCCATCAAAGATAATGATAATACATTTTTCACATTACTATCAAATCCGACTTGTGTATACATTCATCGACAAAACAAAACAGATGAACAAGATCTAAGCCTCTGTTTGCGATGCGGGATATTTCATGATTATTGAGGACATAAAACTTGTCATGTGAAATTCCTAATTCCTAATACAAACCATTAAACCGTATCTTCAAAGCTGATAATAACCCCAAACCGTATATCTTCAGAGCTGATAATAACCGAAATTTCATTGTTTAGTTGCAGGAAATCTTGAGAAACTATGAGCTAAGCTAATACAGGATGAAGCAAACTGCGGCATATAATAACAAGACTTGGGCCTGTGGGAGCATTGCGGTGCCATAAAAGCGAATTCAATGGCATAGTTTGGTGAATCATCTGAATTCTGCAACATGGGAGGCAGGGTTGCCTTTTGTCTAAAGAAAATCGGGAGGCAGGAGAGCACACGGAGGAGTGAATTACCTCGTCGTTGTCGACGCCGACGAGGAAGAAGAGGGAAGCGTACCTCCTGTACACCACCTTGTAGTTCCGATGCTCAACGAACGAACACTGCACTCGCACGGGATACAAATCAGATCATCACCAAGAACCTGTACAGATCCAGATCCAATAAAGAAAAAAACGAGGGCCACTTTTCCCCCAATCCATCTTTCCTACCACGGAGAGCAAGATCTGCCGCCGGGGCGTTCTTGGAATCAAGAAAAGGGAGGAGCAATCGGGCGGCGGCGGGCGGAGACGGGGATTGGGGTAACCTACCTGCTGGTCGGTGCGGGCGAGGCACTTGCGGACGATCTCGCCCTCGAGGGCGCGGCGCTCGTCGATGGAGAGGTGCTCGTAGTACTGGGCCAGCCGCGTCTGCCCCTGCTTGTTCACGAACAGCACGAACCGGATCCCCATCGCCTCGTTTCTTCCTTTGCTCTGTTCCAAGGCTTCGTCTTCAACCTCTCCACTCTGCTCTTTCTTTCTCCTGTCTTCTGTTCACTGTTCTTGCCCATACTCGTCTTCAACTTCAACCCTCTTTTCGTTTGCACTTTTTACTTTTTGTAACGGTGGAAATTTTTAGGTATGGTGTTCGTAATACAATTGCTACGCGAACTATTTCGTTTCAAGTAAGTTAAAAATCAGTGTAGATAGGCGAAGAAAGGAAAAAAATATTACGTGGTTTTAGATACGAAATATAAGAGTATATTGTACGTTATGCCACACCTAAATTTTTTTAAATACTTCGTTTGATTGTGGGGTATATTAAGGGGTAGATCTCCAACAGTATATCTTTATTAATTTTGATAATATATAATTTTATATAAAAAATAGTCTTCAATATATGTTTTTCATCTCGAGTTTTTTTTCTGATTTTTTATAGTCAAGTGTACACCGAAACACTATTTTTTGAATTTATTGAAGGATGTTAAAAAAATAAAAAACAAACTCTTATATAGACTTTTCAAATAAAAATTATATATAATTTTTATATCACACCTAGCTGTGAAGATGCTTTAACTTTTGCATATTTTGGTTTTGGCAAAACGGTGTTATTTTAAACGTATGATGCAAGCGATAATATGATATTAATGTATCATGAAAATATAACACAACAGGTTGTTGGATTCGTTATGTAAATTAATGTAACAATTGAATGTTTTTATTCCAATAATAACATAAAAATAGGACACGACTGTATAGTGCACGATCGCTGGCTTGGTGAAAACAGCAACCACTTCATCCGACGTATAAAATTGCAATAAGCAGATTGGTCACTAGCTTATTTTTTAAAACTTTTTATGACTTATATTTTTTTAAATCGTATATTATGATTTATTTGCATCATTGTATTCCACTCAAAAAAAGTTTAATATTAAATATATTCAAATATTTTGTTAATTTTAAAGTAATTTAGCCTGTTTAGTTACAGAATTTGATGAAAACATTTTATCCAAAAAGTTTTGGATGAAAACTTTTTATAAGGATAGGTGTTTAGTTATGTTATAATAAAGACATATTTGTCAAATAGTTAAAATTTTTGCATTGCCACTTTGTCACTAGCAACCGGATGCTCATCAGATTAGGCATTGGACTAATCACCAACCAAATTGTGAGATACACACACATGGACACATGGATCTTACCGTTTTGTTCATAGAAGCGTTTTGGTCAGATTCTACAAGAGGATTTGATCCCTGATGCGCTACTGATCTGAGCAAATCCGTTGCAAATACTACTGCTACTATTACATATCAGTTGCAGAGAAGTTAGTCATTTCTTGATCACTAATGAACCAAAAAAAAAGTTGGACTCCACGCAAAGCTCATCAACAATCAACATGAACTTTAATTTTATTGCTTTAAACTAAAAAAAAGCTTAAAACTGCCTAAGAATACCAGTGAGGATTGCTACAAGCATACTCTTAAACTCAAAAAAGAGACGATAAATTATTCAGCACAGATCAAAGGTTGATAAAAAACAAGGAACAAGCGAATCTTCCCAAAAGGACGGACGGAAATCGATTACATCAATCAAAAAAAAGAAAAGAAAAACACCTAAACTAGAGAGTTGTTTGAACCTAAAACAAAACGCGAAAATACACGATTCGAACGCAGCGGATCTGCGGAAGCGCGGGCGCGGGCGGGCGAGGTCGAGGCCCGCGTGGCGGCCAGAAGCAGCGCTGC
The DNA here is from genome assembly GCA_019925245.2 of Oryza australiensis. NCBI lineage: Eukaryota > Viridiplantae > Streptophyta > Magnoliopsida > Poales > Poaceae > Oryza > Oryza australiensis. Next base: position 6,863,081 of record JAIFGZ020000436.1, read on the forward strand.
CAGGATCACCGTCGTCGTGTACGACGACTTCCCACCACCACCGCGTTTCCCACCCTCCTCCTCCTCCTCCTCCTCCTCCTCCTCCTCCTCCTCCTCCTCCTCCTCCGCCGCCCCCTCGCGCCGCCGCCTCCCATGCCTCCGCCGCCTCCCTCGTGTTCCTCCGCCTCCCCCGCGTGCCACCGCCTCCTCCTCGCGCCGCTGCATCTCCCTGCGCCGCCGTCTCCCTCGTGCGCCGCCGCCGCCTCCCCGCCTCCGCCGCCTCCCCGTGCGCCGCCTCCGCCCCGTGCGCCGTGCCGCCTCGGCCCCGTGCGCGCCGCGGCTCCACGCGAGTGCGAATAGCGGAGAGGAGAAGGGCGCACGGAAGGGCATCCGAGGGAGGAGTAGGTTTGCACTGAGCCCTAGAAAAATTTCACCTTTTTGCCAAACTACTTTCAAATCCGAAATTATTTCATGACAACTTTTCATCCTCTCTTTAGTTCCAAAAAGCCAAAAAGTAGCCAAAATCTAAAATCTTTTTACTTTTCAGCCTAAGTAAAAAGTAGCCTAAGTAATTACATAATTTACATTATGTGTAAGTTCAAATAAGAAATTATGTGGAGTATATCATCAAGTAAAGTGTAGAGATGATTTTTCAAGTAAATACATATATTATCTTTATATAAAGTAATCACTATATTATTTAAAAAAATAAATTTTGCGTCATATAGAAATTAACTCTTCACGATATTAAAAATAACTAAACTACTGGAGGAAAGTAACTTATTTAAAAAAATAGAAGAAACTCTTCATGATAGTATTACAAGTACAGGAAAGTAACTATAAAAAGTAAAATACAAATAACTATTAGAAGTAACAGTACTGTTAGAGAGATGACTCTTCACATTGTTAGAAATAACTGCACTGTTTTAAGGAAGTAACTCTTCATAATATTGAAATATTGAAAGTAACTCTTCTAAGGAGTTAAGAAAAAATAAAATTTAAATAATTTTAATATATTCAATATTAGATTTATTTTTTCACATATTTTAAGTAGAATAGAGTATGATGGTTCAAACAGATCTTAAAAATAATATATAGTTTAAAAAATATAGGTCATCAAATATTATATAAAAATATACATATACTAGACGACTAGGCTAACTATGTTAGGCTCAGTAGCATACATGTGAATTAAGGTGACAACCAGTAGATATCATGTGGTCCACTTTTTGTTGGTAAGTGGGCTCATTCTTTGTCTGTTTGTTAGTACAACATCTATATGTTCGTATCTCAGCCATCAGAACTGATCGGATGGCTTACGAAAAAAAATCTGTAGTTAAGATCAAATAATACGCGCACTGAATAAATTTTACCATAAAAGTAGATACTGCGTGTAAAACACAGCAAAATAACTATAAATTAAGACACTAAGATAAGCACGTGTACGAAGGCGTTCAGACTCCACGTAGATAACTTCGCTGATCGATCTCAAACCCAAGCAATCGAACTTGTGCCCTGGGGTCAACACCGGTGAAGGTCAGGAGCAGGGCAGCCAAAGTTTGAAATAGTAACTGCGGTGGAGAGATAACAATTCTTTTTCTTAGAACTCCTGACTTTTATTATATTAGAAAATTAGAAACAAAGTACATGAATTATGTTTGCCTCCTCAAGACAGAGGTTTACAATGGCACTTGTATCCAGGCATGATTATAGCAAACATGAGAATTATTGTGACAAAAACTCTAAGTTCTAGGCCTAGAACTAATCCTTCTTGCCTCATTTGCATGTTTATCAACAACTTCATTTGCGCTTATAGGAATCCATTTGACTTGCAATTGTTGATCCTGCAAATTTTGCTGGAATTTTGATAGGAACTACCTCAAACTCCAATGTCCTAGATTGTCCTAAAAAATATTTTGTTTGTAGATAGTAGCAATTGTGGTGTTATCAACTAGGAAGATCACATTCATCAAGATGAGAAGACTGCAGATTTTGTTGGCCACCCAAAGAGCTGTAGGCTAGGTACACGTATCGGGAAAATTATATTAAAGGGTACTGCCTCTGCATTAGTTTTGCAGGTCTTACTGATGTGTATCACCTGTCTCCATGGTGTATGGTGTAGTCAGGAGAACCAAGATATTATGCCTATTGGATTGTTCCTTTCAACCATGTTTTGGATTGACATAACTACGGGAGGTGGTAGTTTGCCGAGTGCCAGGGGCACTTGGCAAAGGGTAAAAAAACTCTCGACGAAGTCTTTGCTGAGTGTTGCACTCGGCATACCTCACACGGTAAACTTTTTCACTGCAAACAGCTCTTTGTTGAGTGTTTTTTCTCGGGTACTCGGCAAAGACTTTGCCAAGTGTCAGACCGGCTCTTGGCAAAAAAAGGTGTGGCAGCCCTAAAAATGATAACGGCTCTAGCCTTCGCCGAGTGCCTTTTTTGGCCAAGGGTTGTTCTCGGCAAAAATGATGGTTTTGCCGAGTGCTACGGCAAAAGCACTCGGCAAAAATGGTTGCTTTGCCGAGTGTTTCTGCAGTAGCACTCGGCAAATGTGTAAGCTTTGTCGAGTGTAGTGGCAAAAGCTCTCGGCAAAGAAGGGGGCACTCGGCAAAATCATTTCCAGGATCTCCAGTTTTGGTCACTTTGCTGAGTGTTTAGGCCAATACACTCAACAAAGGCTCTCTTTGCTGAGTATAACGCTTGGCAAAGTGACCATACCGAACCTTTTTAATTTGTTTGATGGCATATATAACAATATATCAAAATAGACATCACAATATCACATATATATCACTATAAGCATCAATATATCACAATAGGCATCACATAAATGTCACCATAAGCACCACATGTATTTTATATGGTAACGACAAGCACAACCAAGAATCCTCAATCACAAATAGTCTAGTTTTCACCACAATCACAATCCACAATCACAAGAATCGATAAATCACTGAGGTGGAAATGACGGCGAACATCCAAGCTCATGAGCCACTTCATTCGATGCCACTGATTGAGGCTACACAAAAGGAGAAGAGAATAGCATCGGTATTCAATTTGTGTAAGTATTAAAACAAGGTTGTCAAGTGAAACTACATGGTCGTCTAAGTATAAGGTAGAAACATACAACTTGATCTCTAAGTCAAAGTATTCAATTTGTCTAAGCATATGGTAGGAACATACAATCTAAAACATTTCAAATTTCATTGTATCATACTTGACAAGATAATACTATAAAAAATGAAACTACGAGGTTGTGAAGTGACTCACAAGAGTGCCTGTAGGGGGTGGAGGAGGGAATAGCACCGGTGGCGCAGGATGATCCATGCTCTGAGAAAGAGTTTGCATGTACTCAAACATTTGACTCATCCTTGCCTCCATCTCCTCCCATTTCTTTCTCTCTTCTTCCAGTTGGGCCTACAATATTTCATCCTAATGTTACAATACGAAGCAAACACTCGGCAAAAATCAATGAATGATGAATAAAACTAAAATATATAACCTGGAGTGCCTCCATCTGGGACTATGTAGTGTCCGGCCGTGGGCGTATGGACGGGCTTGAGCTCGTGCTCCTTGCTCGAATCTGGGACAGAGTGGGAGTAGCGGCTGTGTCGAGTACGTTGTCGCCAATCCGGTACCGCCCATGCTTCTTGCCTCCTCCCACCCTCATGACTACTTCTCCATCAAGATCCTAGGTGCTCGGATCGTACTTTGGCCCGCGGACCTCCCTTGCTATCGATGTGTACTCACTAAGGCAGTTGTAGACGCTCGTATTGTTGTACGCCGAGGGCGGGTCCTCCTGGTTGTAGTCGACGTCGGACGTCGCCTTGCCCTTGTAGGCCAAAGCCCATGCCTTGAACTGGGAGATAGGTTAGCCATCATGTGATGTTGACTGCGAATAAGACAACAATATGATTAGGAATTATGCAGAATTAGGCGTTAGAATGAAGAATTGAATTCGCGTATCCATCTAGCTGCATATTCGTTGAGGCTAAGGTTACCTTGGTGGTGTGGTGCACCTGGCATCATCAAACGCCACTCCCGGCAAGTGGTGTGTGTGTCTCTTGCCACTCGGGAGTGCACCACTTATCCACCATGCGTTCCCAGCAATCGAGAAGCTGGGCGCACCACCATGCAGACACCTACACGTCATCAAGTATATGACATATAAGAAGATCAAATTAAGTGTACTTAATCTTAGGAAAAATCAGTATTATATTTACCTGCATGTATTGTTCCTTTGTCAAATTCATGCTTCTTGCTTCAGTTTTGGTGGCCTTCAAGTTGTTGTAGGCAGTGTTGTATGCTATAACGGCCTAGACGCGCGCTTCATAATGTATGTCAATCACGAGTTTGCGACAGGCTTTGTCAGCCACTGCAGCTGCTACTCTATCTAGAAGAGTAGATGGAATATTTTCTCTCAGTTAACATCAAATTATATGCTATTTCGGTTTGACACACCCACCATTTGCATTCTTGAGTGACTATATATTGCTAAGAACATGAAGTTTGCATCTATACTCTTCTAAAATATACTCTTCTAAAAGAAGGCAATGATGATGACTGTAAATCTGCGACCTACCAACTCTATTTTATGTTTTTCTTACCAAGTACTCTTTATGTACTTTCATATTACAAAGATAGTCATTCTACATCTTCGTGGTTATCTAATTCATCTCTAAAAAAATAGCCAGAAGATATTAAGGGTTGAATCGATAAACTAATATGTTGCAAGGACATGCATTGAAGCTGGAAAACTTTCTCTAGACATTGCCCAAGAGGAAAGCGAATGCTGATCCACACATATTTTGTCCATGCATACCAATATGTACTCCTATTTTTATATGGAAAGGTGCTAGAGGAACAGTCAGAGACTCTCCAGGGTTACGCTTCAGCACTACTAAGGAAGTGGTCTTTGCTCGGTTTGTCAAAATTCACAATAGTCCCGTTTTCATTAGGAACCAAGACGAAAAAACATTTTTAGTCCCGCCTAAAAAGTGCATGGGACTTTATGGTGTTACCAACCGGGACTAAAGATCTTTTTTAGTCTCGGTTTATTTCTTGTCAGACTCCGTCAGGCCGTCGGGGATCTTTAGTCCCGGTTGGTAAAGACCTTAACTTTAGTCTTGGTTGGTAATATTAACTGGGAATAAAGATCTAAATGATCTTTAGTTTTGGTTGGTAACACCAACCAGATCTAAAGTGAAGATCCTTTTTTACTTGTTCTTCCTCCTCCAGCTCGAGCCATTGCTACGAAGGTTTGGAGGAGGAAGGGAGGTGTTGCCAAAAATTTTTGTGAAATTGTTTTGGTGATAATATACAAAATGGAGGGATCTTAAAGGTTAGCAACTCCATCCTCTAATGATATATGCTTATCATATTACATCTGTAGGTATATTCTATACATTTTTATCTCTAAAAAGGTTTATAAAAAATGATGAGAGAGAAAAATTATGTTACTTTTAAAATTAAAAACTTGTGGATAAAAATGTTATAAAAGAGATGACAAAGAAAAATATAGAAAATTAAGATAAAAGATTAGAAAACTAAGTTAATTTAAAAATCGTTAAAATAGTTAGAAATAAGTACAATTTATTAAAAATATGTTTAGAACTTAAAAAACTTTTAAAAACAATTCTAAACTTTATTAAGTACAATACATGAAGTATGTGGGATTATTATATAATTATTGTATGATTATTTATATATCATTATTGTATTATTATTTAATTAGTTTGACTTTCGTGGATTTTTTTATGATTTCTGTGCATTTAAGGTAGATGGATTAGCAATGGATGTATACCGCGGGCTGACGGTCGACAGAGTTTATTCAAGATGTGTATTATTTTTTGAGTGTGGCCAATGCTAACAGGTATAAGGTTTTATATGTTGTCCATGCAAAAAGTGCAAAACCAGAAGGAGTATTCTACATCAAGAACTATTCATGCCCACTTATTTGAGTCGGGATTCATGCCTAACTATAATTATTGGACATCACACGGAGAGTTTGGGGTTACAATGGAAGAAGATGAAGACGACAACATTTCGGACTGGAGTCAATATGGTAGATTTGAAGAGAATAAAACAAGCGAGCGGACGGGGCTGTTGAAGATAACGACGGTGCGGATGATCTTAGTTAGATATTGCGCTATGTAAAGGAGGACTGCGAAGGTGAAAAGAAGATCCATAAATTAAAACGTATGTTAGCGGACGACAAAACGTCCATTGTACCCAGATTGCGAACTAGGACACAAAAAGTTGGGTACCACGTTGGAATTTTTGCAATGGAAGGCCAAAAATGGTGTGAGTGACAAGACATTTGGCGAGTTATTAAAACTCGTAAAGAACATTCTTCTGGAGAGAAATGAATTGTCCGAATCAATGTACGAAGCTAAGAAGGTAGTTTTCCCTCTAGGACTTGAAGTATAGAAGATACACGCATGTCTGAACAATTGTTTCCTCTATCGTGGTGAAGAGTACGAGAACCTAGAAGCATGTCTAGTTTGTAAAGAACTACGATACAAGATTAGACGAGATGATCTAGGCGAAGTTGACGGACAACCTTGGAAGAAGAGAGTTCCTGCTAAGGTGATATGGTATTTTCCTATAATACCATGGCTCAGGCGTTTGTTCAGGAACAAAGAGCATGTTAGAATGATGCACTGGCACATATGGTTATAGAGTTTTGGGTCCAGATCTTGGTTTATTTGCTGAGGATGCATGTTAGAATGATGCGCTGGCACATATGGTTATATAGTTTTGGGTCTAGATCTTGGTTTATTTGCTGAGGATGCATAAAAATAATTAATTTTTGTTAACCAATTTAATTCTAGTTCATTTCCTAGGGTTTTCATCATTCTACCACTTACTTTGTGAGCTAGAGGGTGTTCTATGTCATCGATTTACTATACTAGCCTAGTTAGTGTGGTTTGAGCTAAGTGCTCTAGAGTTTAATGAGTGAGGATGGAGCTTGGTGCTCCTCTGGTCCAGCAAGTGTTTAAATGGATTTATTTGGAGCTAAACTGCACCTATTTTTTTACACATATGTAAGCATGTATTGTTTAGCTACTATTGCAGGGTTTAGCGACCTAGTTGTCCATTTAAAGTTTATGGACAATTTTCAGTATACAAGTGCCATGTTTTATTTTGTCCAATGGAAGCTCATTAGTTGTTGGTCTTATAGTGATTTAGTTCACTTCAAATGGATCAAAAATGAATTTTCTACAAATTATACAAGTTGGAGGGTACATAAAAGGGTTTACTTCTTATTTAAATATTTAAGTAATGTTGCTACACAGTAAGCACATGTTTTTATTTTATAATTTGAAAATATGTATTTTGGGGAATCTACAGAACTTGAGTTTACCCAAAAAGGAGCTAAAATGGATTTTATATAAATCCCTAAAGTTCAGCCTCCCTAGATTACATCATTTCATTATTTATAGCTTTAGGGGTATTCGCTCTGATAATATGTCACACATGTAGTATGTTAGAATTGATTTGTGCTTGCCAGTACATTACTTGTTAATGTACTGACTCTTGTCAATTGGAATATCCATTTTGTTTGCAGGTTTAGTTTAGTTCCTGAGTGACACGAATTTGTGATTTTCTTCTTCTAGGATGAGAACTTAACGGGGTAAACCCTTAGTCGGTGTGCTTGTGGAGTGGGTAGATAAGCCACCGCTGTTTGCTATACTCTGATGTTTGTATATAAATTTTGTCGGTCGGCCTATGTAATAGTAAAAATATTGATGTAATATGTAGCTTACTCTCATACTAGTTATATTTACTTTGTATGCTCATGCTTGAGAAGAAAGTGTGAATCTAACGCACTTCCTGGGAGTTAGATTCACATGAGTATAAGTTAGGAATATTTGAGACGTTGTAGATCTTTAGCCATATTGTTAAGTCTCCTGATTGTGTAACACATCTGGTCGCCACCTTCGAGTGGTTTGACGGGCACAATTCAGGCTAGAGTTGACTGGCAGGCTAAAGACCCAGCAATGTCTACCATGCCTTGTCGGAGACGTCCGGACTTTTCGTTCTATTTGCAATATGAGTTGAAATGGTTCAACTCATATGACAAGTAAAACGAAACAGCCGAGGTCCCGAGAGAGGGATAAGTGAGACATCGCTGGGCCTTTAGCCTGCCTGTCAACTTCAGCCTGAGACGTGCTCGTCAAACCACTCGAAGGTGGCGACCAGATGTGTTACACGTTCAGGAGACTTGACAAATTTGGCTAAAGATCTACGACGCCTCAAATATTCCTAACCCGTACTCGTGTGAATCTAGCCCCCAGGATGTGTGCTAGATTCACACTTTCATCACAAGCATGAATATATATAGCGAATGCACTTAAATTGAACAAGACTTAAAGGATTACAACACTTAGATAATTACATAGGTCGACAGACCAAATAAATATATATAATCAGAGTACAGCGAACAACAGTGGCTTACTACCGATTCCACAAGCACATTGACTAGGGGTTTACCTTGTTAAGTTCAATTCCTAAAAGAAAGCAAATCGAACACCCGCATCATTCTAAAACTAAGTCTAACCTGCAAGCAAAATGGATATTCCAGTGGCAAGAGTCAGTACATTAATCTAGTTAATGTACTGGCAAGCGCACATTCAAACCTAAATACATGCTAGCTCTAAATCAAAGGGAAAGGCTAATTGTGGTTTAAATTTCAGCATAAGGCTAGTTTTGATTCGCAAGTATTTTACAACGTGGTTTTTGACAAAACAGTTTCTGCAAACACCAAACTTTATTAAACGTGGCATGGCTTCATCAAAAGCTTACATACATATATATATACTTTAGCATCTTACTCGCGCCGGGAGTAAGGCAAATATAAAGCATGAAACAACATTATTCCCAACATGATACATTTCATTTTCAAGACCATGTAGGGAAAGACAGAAAACTCAAGATTTATACCCATAGCATATCAATATGTCGCTCATGATTGTGAGCACGGCTAATCGATTAGTTTTATTAACTCTATAGAGTTTGTACAGCTTTACCCACATGATATGAACACTCTAGTTTGTTTTGTGCTTGCAACGCACTACCACACTTTTCATGGTGAATGTGGTCTAGAGGTCATAACGAAGCCTTTACCCTGTTTAGCCTATAGCCTTGCACCAGCACGATATGTTTCCTCCATCCTAGGTCATACTGGAATAAGACTGTAACACCCTAAAAATCGAAGAATTTAAAATCGGAAATTAAAAAAAATCGGAACTTACAAAAACCTCTTGGTTTTATTGCTTTTATCATGTTTGTCGTTCTTATTTGCCAGCTCAGTTGCATAAGAGTTCTTTTGGATTTACCTTGAAATCCCAGCAGGGAAGAAAACTCTAGAGTATGTAATATAAAAAGAATAGATATACAATCTGTAGATTTACAGAAGTTACCTGGAAAATATATAAGATTGGCATAAACCCTAAATGGGTGAAGAAAAGATGATTGAAATTTTGGATTTGGATAATAAGAAATATTTTGAAGAGAGAAAATGAAATTAGAAAAATCCTTTTAGAAATCAAAGGGGTCAAACCCTGGAAATCAAAAAGGAAATGAATTAAATATGAAAAATATATTTTTATATAATAAAAGTAGGGGAAAAAGTTAAAAATATAATTTTAGAAATTGTTTTAGGAATATAAGAATTTATTTTGGATTTTTAGGGGTAGAAGAAATAGAAATGGAAATTAGGAAATTAAATCGGGATAATCGGGAAAGTGCACTATTCACTCGTCATCAGGTGTTCGACTAGTGCTCTCATGCTCGCACGCGTGCGCCATGCGTCGCTCACCATACCAGGCGCTCGTGCACGCACGTTCCAGCCGGCGTCAGCCTCGCCCACGCACAGGAGAAGCCGTACGTCGCACGACGCCGAAGTCATCACTCGCCAACGTCGGCCACGCACGAGCACAACCCTCGCTCCGCCGCCCGTACACGCACATGCGCACGAGCTCGCCGGAGTCATCGCCGTACACCCACGTAAGCGCACCTGTACGCACTCGCCATGCTGCCGTTGCCGTCGCGTCGCATCGCACGTGCTACGCCATGCCCGCCCGTACCGCCCACCATGCCGCCTCGCCAACGTCACCCCTGTCCGCGCATGTTCGAAGCCCATGCCGGCCGTTCATCGTCGCGTCGTCCCCTTTCCGTCGACAGCCTATAAGAACCATTCCCAAGCCGAGCTCCACACACACAAAGTACTCGCTTCAACCCTCTCGTGCCTTCCCCTAGCTTTCCCCCAAAATCCTCCCATTGTGTTGCCTGAATTTTGGAAGAAATCGAAGATTGGCTGTTCAAGCTCTCCGACGAGCCGCCGAGGCCGATCTCCCGAAGTTAGCTGATTCCGGCAGAGCTCAGGCAAAATTAAAGGTACGAACACATGTTCCACAACCAGCCCGTTCTTTTCCCTAGTTTTTTCGAGCCTAGCACTCACTGGCACTCACTGCCGACGAGCTCCGCCACGGGCACTTGCCTGACCACCCTCACCCTGCACGTCGCCAGCACTCTACACTGCCTCCCCGGCCGAGAAAATGCCACCATTAGCTCCCCTAGACCTCACTGGTGCTCAGCGACCCCTCTCCGTGGCCGTCCCATCACAGGAGCGTGCCGACGACGAGGTGACATCGCCGCCGTGAAACGACTGTCGTCGCCCACCCATCTCGTCACCCCATAGCCTCTGCTAACCCTTGGAACACAACTAGCATAACTCCTAGATGGGTAAAAGAAGCCTAACACCCATATCCCGGCCACCCTCACCGCCGTTCGCTTGAAAGTTTCGACGATGTCGTGAGGAAGAAGAAGAACAATGCGAGGAGAAACAAAAACAAAGAAGAAGCGAGAGTGAACGACATCAGCTCGGTAGCGCAGTGGTTGAGCCGAGCCGCGTGCACTCGCTCGGTCACGCGTTCGAACCCCGTGCGCGCTAGTTTTTCGGCCTTCTTTCTTTTCCCTTCTTCCTTTCCGGGCCCGCATGTAGAAGGAAAGAGAGAGAGAGGAGCAGGGCCGACCCACACGTCAGAGAGAGCACCAGGAATGGGGAATAGAGAAGGAAGGAAAAATAAAGGGAAGTAAAGGAGAAAATAAGGAAAAATAAAAGAGAAAAATTTAGGAAAATAATAAAAAGAAAGCGGAATAAAATAGGAAATTTTATTCTTAATAATTTTTGACAAAGGTTGCTTAGGAAATTAAAATCTATTATTTCACGATCTTTTCCAAAAACTCTAGAATTATTTACTTGAATTATTTTAGTTACAATAAAATATAATTATTCCACTTATAGTATTTTTACAACCATGATGATAAAGTATGATTTCTAATTAAACTATTTAGGGTGATATTTTGGAGTACTCTTTTTGGTTTTTCTTGATTCCTTATTCGTTCTTATCGAATTTTAATTGGATTCAATCTTTTATTTCACACGTATGGATAGCATCTGAAGAGGCAGCTACTGACTACGTCGAAGACCCCACTCGACAAACGTGCGAGCAAGGCAAGTCATCACACTCTTTGAACATATTGATCCCAATTGCGAAATGATGTTGTTTTAAACTTTAAACATGCATGCAATACACAAAGAATTACCTATACTTGTTATGCCATGCCGTGTTATTGATTACCTTTAGAATTATTCCTTGTAACCCTCGATGTGAAACATACAACCGGAGAATATCTTCGGTAAAATGCTTAGCCATGCTATTATTAGATTCATGCATACTTATGCTTTTGCAAATAGCTATATGCTTGGGCAACTACCTTTGGGAAAGATAGTTGAGATACGACATGTGGAGACATGAGCGCCACATTGCCATGAGAATAATCAAATGAGTTTTGATGAAAACTGAAAATACCAAACAAATGTTTTAGACTGTGGCGGCTGGATGATTTGGGTGGATTCCAAAAAAGGCAAGTGCCGACCCTGGTCAATTAAGGACCGAGCCATGAGATAGCCGGGAAATGAGCCAGTACAACCGTACTTCTCGAATGGCTATAGACCTAGCGGAGTAAATAGCCGAGCGGAGGCGGTACCCCTGCATAGTGGTTCTTATGTATGAGATGAGATTGTGAATGGATGATTGAAAATCGAAATTTATGTATAACTTGAAGAATGAAGTTTTCCCTTACCCGGGAGCGCCAGAACTCCTCGCACTGCTAGAAAAGGATGGCTAGAGTGCAAGAGGATTTAAGTTCATGGAGCGGGTACTGCCAAAGTGAGGTTATTGAAAGGCTTTGCCGTGACCGTCTCATGTGTTGGGACGTAGGCTCATTTGTTGGGCAGTCGCGGAGTACGGGTAAAGTGTACATCCACTGCAGTGTGAATGAATCAATCTATTCGAATAACCGTGCTCGCGGATATAGAGCATCGTGACAAGACTTTCGCTTGGCTAGACTCTAAACTTTAAAATGATGGGATGGGTTTGCATGATGATTTTTATTCACTGGTGGATCAACTTCTCGAAAGGCGAGAAGGGGTAGACTCCCCAGAAAACCATGATGAACCGAAGGCGGGAAGCCATCCTTGGAATCACGATGGATGGTAGACAGAACCGTCGCCGACTTAATGAACTATGGAACTAAAACTTGACTTGGCTAGATGCTAGGTTTGTGAAAAGATTTATAAAGTTGGCTTTGTGTAAATAAACCACGGCTTTTCCTTGAGAATCCCCTATCATGTGCACCTTTCCATGTTGGCTTGCTGAGTACGGTTGGTACTCACCCTTGCTATACGCACAAACCTTCAGATGGTGGAAATGAAGACTTGGAGGATCCTTATGCCTACTACCATGAGGGCGGAGAAGACGATGGTGCCTGCTAGGTCTTAGTCTCCGGTCGTTGCCTGTGGCAATCGACAAGCCGCTGCCTTCATTCCGCTGCCTTATCTAACTTCTACTTTTGGTTGTATCTGGACCATGAGGTCCTATATGTTGGATATTTCATTCGGGCCTATATTGTAATACTTTTGCTATAAAACTATTCGTGCATTTGCACCTGATTATTCAGTACTGTATTTCGTGGGTACCAAACTACTCGATCCAGGGAAATGGTACTATGAACACGAAAGATTCCCGTTCCAAAAACGGGGGTCCACAGAGCTGGTATCAGAGCAATGCGACTGTAGGATAAGACCAACTAGCGCCCCACCCCCTTGATAACTGGCAAAAGGGAGAAATCCCCATCTAGGATTATTTTGAAAATAAAAACATTATGTTATAAGACAAACATACTTTTTCCTATAGCTTTATCCCCATTTCTTTTACTCAAAATGTTTTGATATTATCTCTCTCTCTGACCCTAAGTTGCCTTCAAAAGCAGATGTCGGACCATGTCGGAGTTTGGAAAATCACAGTTCCACGGGAAGAAGGATTCGTGTCGCAACTCCAGTTATTACTGTGGTGCTTAAGGTACCTAGATGCACCCACCTATCGGATTAGGAGACATGGCACTGAAGGATACCCGGTATGGGAAGCAGCAGTTTCAGTTGAGGCCCGCATGGGGAGCGAGACACCCTATTGCTTCCACACCCGTTACCACCAAGATCTAGTAGAGGCAGCTCTTCAGGACGCAGCCCGCGAAGCATTCCTCTGCCTCAACGCCATTCACCGTGCTGAGCTCATCGTGACTGAGTTTGTACACCACCCCTACCGAGAGGAAGGCAACCCAATCTGCACCGTGGAAGCCACCCCCTGCTAATCCTATGGTCACCCGTCTGTCCCGCTGGGCAGAAACAGCGGATGACTGCTATGAAGAGGATTTGCTCGAAATCGACGACCAGCAGCGATGCCTCAATGATCTAGTCGAGGAACACCAAAACTGCGGGGATCAGATCAACTTGCTGCAGACCCAGCTGCAGGCTAACGGTGCCCAGTACGAACAGCTCTCTGACCGCTATATGGCCCATGGAGAAGCCTTGGTTGAGTTGGAAGAACAGCTCAGGAAGAGCAAACAACAGGTCAGCCAGCTGGAAGAGCAACTTCGCTCCAACCTTGTCCCTGCTGCTTGTGCTTCCACCGAAGCTGCACCAACACCCCCTGCCCCTGTGCCCGACCACTACTACCTCATGACTCCAGCATGCCTGAACACTTTTCAGGCCATGATGGAGCAGGCCTTCATGTTGAGCACAGAGTCGGCACCATACCGGATAGACCCCACTGCTGCTACCTCAATGGGACCCACCTCGAACTCCATGGCTGTACCATCTGAGCCTGGTTCGGGACAGGAGAACCCCATCCAGATCAGCACTAACTCCGAGTCCGAGACAGAACCTATGGAGATCAAGTGGGAGTCCAGTGATACTGATCCATTAGAGGAGGAAGCTCCTACTCGTCGCATGACTCACACCGGAGGTCCCATCACCCTCAGGACTGCCCGGAAGAGTACCCGACCACCAAGCAGGAAGATCAAACATGACTTCGAGGCCACTACCTCTGAGCCATGGGAACTTCGATTTGCTTCGGCTAAGGATCACCCCCTTCCTGCACCCGGTTCCTGCGGTTGGTTGGATGACTAGACGAGAGGTCCGCACTGGCTTTGACCTTGCTTTGGATGGTTTTTAACAGCAAGGATCACTCCCTCCCCCTTAGTAGCTGATGGCAGTAGTGCGATGTTAGCTTTTGCATTGTGTTGTGTGGGACTGCGTATGTGCAGTCTGCTGTATCCCCCATGGATGTATTAACTATGGACCTATGTAATGTTTTATGGTATGTTATGAATGAGCTTATTCCACCATGCTTGCTCTGTTCAAAGATCACTTAAAAACAACTTAAAATCGCTTAGAAACCATGACCTTAGTGGGTTCAATCTCTTACCTTATCTACCTTCTTCAGATGGCGCACCGTCGCAGAGCTTCAACATCCAACGAGAACCCACCAGAACCTAATCCCTCCACCCTAGCAGAGGTCATGGCTCTGCAAACCCAGTTGCTTCAAGCCATCACCAACAACCAAGGGAATCACGGAGGATCGGGCTTGGGAGAATTTATGCGAGCCAAGCCGCCTACATTTTCCACGGCCGAAGAGCCAATGGATGCTGAAGATTGGCTGAGAGTAATAGAGAAGAAGTTGACTCTTGTCCGGGTACGAGAAGCTGACAGAGTCGTCTTTGCCACCAATCAGCTGGAAGGTCCCGCAAGTGACTGGTGGGACACCTACAAAGAGACACGGGCAGGAGACGCCGGAGAACCAACCTGGGAGGAGTTCACGGCCGCCTTCCGTGAAAATTTTGTACCCGCCGCAGTCATGAGAATGAAGAAGAACGAATTCCGAAGGTTGCGCCTAGGCAACACCACGGTACAAGAATACCTGAACAAGTTCATGCAGCTCGCTCGATATGCCACCAGTGACCTGGCAGACGAAGAAGAGAAAATAGATAAATTTATCGAAGGATTGAACGATGAGCTGAGAGGGCCAATGATCAGTCAAGACCATGTCAGCTTCCAAAGCCTTATCAACAAGGTTGTGCAATTGGAGCATGACCAGAAGATGGTGGAGAACAACCGCAAGAGGAGGCTTGCTATGACCCGCCCACTTCAGGGAGCGTCTCAGCGTCCCAAGGGAGCCACCCCGTCTAGATGGAAACCAACCGTCGTGGCAACCAATCGTCCCCCTGCACCCGACCATGTCAGCAGGCCGACTGTGCCCCAGTTTCGTACTCCGACATCGACTCTAGCCGCTCCTGGAAGAAGAAATGTGAACTGCTTCAACTGTGGAGAGTTTGGGCACTACTCCAACAGCTGCCCCAAGTCACGCAGCACTCCCATGCGTACCGGCACCAATACAACGGCTGTACGAGGAACTACTGCTCCTGCTGTTGGACGCGGTCTGTTTAGGACGCCGCAATCCAATGAGACTGCTACCGGATTCCGTCGCAGACAAGTGAACCATGTGCGTGCCGAAGAAGCGCAGGAGGATCAGAACGTGCTGATGGGTATGTTCTCTATCAACTCTACCCCAGTTAAAGTCTTATTTGATTTCGGAGCATCGCATTCGTTCATATCATCACAAATAAGCAAACAACACCACCTACCCAGGTAGAACTTAAGATACCCATGTTGGTACACTCACCTGGGGGAAACATAACCGTACCCCATGCTTGCATCAATGTGCCCATCCGGATTAGAGATGTGGTATTCCTTTCAAACCTTATGGTACTACCACCACAAACTCTTGATATCAACTTGGAATGGATTGGTTGACTAAGAACAATGGAGTCATAGACTGTGGCCGAAGGGAAGTCACAGTATCCACCCCATGGGGATCACCAATGAACATAACCATGGACCAAAACCAGATGCTATGTGAGCAAGCTGTGGGAGTATTTACCATGCTACCTTTGAGCGGGATGCCAGTAGTGCAAGATTACCCAGACGTATTCCCTGAGGAATTGCCCGGAATGCCCCCTGATCGTGACATAGAGTTTATCATCGACTTAATGCCTGGTACTACCCCCATATCTAAGAGACCCTACCGAATGCCGGCTAACGAACTAGAAGAACTCAAGAAGCAAATTAGAGAACTACAGGAGAAGGGATTTGTACGCCCTAGTTCTTCTCCCTGGGGAGCCCTAGTGCTCTTCGTCAAGAAGAAGGATGGAAGTATGAGGATGTGTGTAGATTACCGATCGTTGAATGAAGTGACCATCAAAAACAAGTACCCGCTACCTCGAATCGATGACTTATTTGATCAACTCAAGGGTGCCCAAGTGTTCTCGAAGATTGATCTTCGGTCAGGATACCATCAGTTGAAGATTAGAGCTGGAGATATTCCCAAAACAGTGTTCTCTACGCGTTATGGCTTGTATGAGTTCACAGTAATGTCTTTGGATTGACCAATGCCCCGGCGTATTTCATGAATCTGATGAACAAGGTATTCATGGAATATCTGGATAAATTCGTGGTGGTGTTTATCGACGATATTCTTATCTATTCCAAAGACGATGAGGAACATGCAGAACACCTACGACTGGTAGGGGAGAAGCTACGGGAGCATCAGTTGTATGCGAAGTTTAGTAAATGTGAGTTCTGGCTTAAGAAAGTCGCTTTTCTTGGCCATGTAGTCTCAGCCGGAGGAGTAGCGGTAGACCCTACCAAGGTCGAAGCTGTTACAGAATGGAAGGCACCGAAGTTAGTAACAGAGGTTCGGAGTTTCTTGGGATTGGCCGGATATTACCGGAGGTTCTTCGAAGGGTTTTCCACGATAGCCCGACCCATGACTCAACTTTTGAAGAAAGAGAAGAAATTCGCCTGGAACAAGAAATGTCAGGAGGCCTTTGACCAACTAAAAGAAAAGTTAACCACCGCCCCAATCTTAACCCTACCTGACAACCGTAAGGATTTTGTGATATACTGTGATGCGTCTCGACAAGGGCTGGGATGCGTATTGATGCAGGATGGAAAAGTCGTGACATATGCCTCGAGACAGCTGCGACCTCACGAGGAAAACTACCCCACACATGACTTGGAATTAGCAGCAGTTGTTCATGCATTAAAAATCTGGAGACACTATCTGATCGGGAATCACTATGATGTATACACTGATCACAAGAGCCTGAAATACTTCTTTACTCAGTCCGATCTCAATTTACGTCAGAGACGGTGGTTGGAGTTGATCAAGGACTATGATCTAGGAATCCATTACCACCCCGACAAGGCGAATGTAGTGGCCGATGCGTTAAGCCGCAAAGCCCAATGCAACCATATGAGACTGGAAGGCATGGCCAGTGAGCTCCAAGAAGAGATGGCTCGACTTACTTACACCTGATTCCTCACGGAGAAGTGAACTCATTAGAAATCCAACCTCTTCTGAGGACTCAAATAGAAGAAGCTCAAAAGGATAATGGAGAGACCCAAACGATCAAAGAGCGCATGGCCACTGGGCACGCGAAGGAATTCTCGGTAGATGACAAGGGAACCCTGTGGTATAAGAAAAGAATCTACGTGCCTGAACAAGGTGGTTTGAGAGGATTGATCCTAAAAGAAGTGCACGAATCAGCATATTCGTTACATCCTGGCAACACGAAGATGTACCAAGATTTGAAGGAGGAATACTGGTGGCCCAATATGAAGAGGGACGTAGCCGAATACGTGGCCGTATGCGATGTATGCCAAAGGGTAAAAGCCGAGCATCAACGACCGGCAGGCTTGCTGCAGCCACTCAAGATTCCCAAGTAGAAATGGGATGAGATAGGCATGGATTTCATCGTTGGACTACCCAAAACTGCAGCGGGATAAGATTCCATTTGGGTAATAGTAGATCGGCTCACCAAGACCGCCAGATTTATCCCCGTTAAGACTAACTACAATAGTGCCAAGCTGGCGGAACTATACATGAGTAGGATCGTGTGTCTTCACGGTGTGCCAAAAAGAATTATATCGGATCGCGGTACTCAATTCACGTTCTATTTCTGGAGCAAAGTTCATGAGGCACTCGGAAGTCACCTTGCCTTCAGTACCGCTTACCACCCACAGACCGACGGGCAGACTGAAAGGACAAATCAAGTTCTTGATGATATGCTGAGAGCTTGTGCGTTGGATTTTACCAAGGATTGGGAAAAATGCTTACCGTACGCCGAATTCTCCTACAACAACAGCTACCAAGCAAGTCTGAAGATGTCGCCAAATGAAGCCCTATTTGGTCGGCGATGTCGAACCCCATTGATGTGGTCAGAAACCGGTGAACGAGCCGTGTTTGGGCCTGACATAATCAAAGAGGCCGAGGAAAAGGTCCGCCTGATCCGGGACCGATTAAAAACGGCCCAATCTCGACAGAAGAGCTACGCGGATACTCGTCGAAGGGACTTAGAGTTCAATGTAGGCGACTATGTGTACCTAAAGGTCTCACCACTACGAGGGACCCAGAGGTTCAAGGTCAAAGGGAAACTTGCGCCAAGATACGTGGGCCCATTCCTGATAAGCGCCGGAAGAGGTGAAGTGGCCTACCAGCTAGAGTTACCCGAGAACATCTCCGATGTCCACCCAGTATTCCATGTGTCGCAATTGAAGAAGTGCCTGCGAGTACCGGAAGAGCAAGCTCCTTTGGAAACCATCCATATCGACAGTGATCTCACATACCCGGAACATCCAATAAAGATAGTGGACGAGGCAGAAAAGAGGACACGAACCAAGTCATGGCGCATGTACAAAGTGCAATGGAGCAATCACACCGAAGAAGAAGCCACCTGGGAGAGCGAGAATTTTCTAAAGACTAAATACCCACACCTACTCAACAACCGGTAAGAAATCTCGAGGACGAGATTTATTGTTAGGGGGGTAGGTTTGTAACACCCTAAAAATCGAAGAATTTAAAATCGTAAATTAAAAAAATCGGAACTTACAAAAACCTCTTGGTTATATTGCTTTTTATCGTGTTTGTCGTTCTTATTTGCCAGCTCAGTTGCATAAGAGTTCTTTTGGATTTACCTTGATGTGAATTTGGGTAAAACCCTAAGGTTGAAATCCCAGCAGGGAAGAAAACTCTAGAGTATGTAATATAAAAAGAATAGATATACAATCTGTAGATTTACAGAAGTTACCTGGAAAATATATAAGATTGGCATAAACCCTAAATGGGTGAAGAAAAGATGATTGAAATTTCGGATTTGGATAATAAGAAATATTTTGAAGAGAGAAAATGAAATTTGAAAAATCCTTTTAGAAATCAAAGGGGTCAAACCCTGGAAATCAAAAAGGGAAATGAATTAAATATGAAAATATATTTTTATATAATAAAAGTAGGGGAAAAAGTTGAAAATATAATTTCAGAAATTGTTTTTGGAATATAAGAATTTATTTTGGATTTTTAGGGGTAGAAGAAATAGAAATGGAAATTAGGAAATTAAATCGAGATAATCGGGAAAGTGCACTATTCACTCGTCATCGGGTGTTTGACTAGTGCTCTCACGCTCGCACGCGTGCGCCACGCGTCGCTCACCATACCAGTGCTCGTGCATGCACGTTCCGCCCGGCGTCGGCCTCGCCCACGCACAGAGAAGCCGTACGTCGCACGACGCCGAAGTCATCACTCGCCAACGTCGGCCACGCACGAGCACAACCTCGCTCCGCCGCCCGTACACGCACATGCGCACGAGCTCGCCGGAGTCATCGCCGTACACCCACGTAAGCGCGCACTGTACGCACTCGCCATGCTGCCGTTGCCGTCGCGTCGCATCGCACGTGCTACGCCATGCCCGCCCGTACCGCCCACCATGCCGCCTCGCCAACGTCACCCCGTCCGCGCATGTTCGAAGCCCATGCCGGCCGTTCATCGTCGCGTCGTCCCTTTCCGTCGACAGCCTATAAGAACCATTCCCAAGCCGAGCTCCACACACACAAAGTACTCGCTTCAACCCTCTCGTGCCTTCCCCTAGCTTTCCCCAAAATCCTCCCATTGTGTTGCCGAATTTTGGAAGAAATCGAAGATTGGCGTTCAAGCTCTCCGACGAGCCGCCGAGGCCGATCTCCCGAGTTAGCTGATTCCGCGAGCTCGGGCAAAATTAAAGGTACGAACACATGTTCCACAACCAGCCCGTTCTTTTCCCTAGTTTTTCGAGCCTAGCACTCACGGCACTCACTGCCGACGAGCTCCGCCACGGGCACTTGCCGACCACCCTCACCCCGCACGTCGCCAGCACTCTACACCGCCTCCCGGCCGAGAAAATGCCACCATTAGCTCCCTTAGACCTCACCGGTGCTCGCGACCCTCTCCGTGGCCGTCCCATCACGGGAGCGTGCCGACGACGAGGTGACATCGCCGCCGTGAAACGATGTCGTCGCCCACCCATCTCGTCACCCCATAGCCTCTCGCTAACCCTTGGAACACAACTAGCATAACTCCTAGATGGGTAAAAGAAGCCTAACACCCATATCCCGGCCACCCTCACCGCCGTTCGCTTGAAAGTTTCGACGATGTCGTGAGGAAGAAGAAGAACAATGCGAGGAGAAACAAAAACAAAGAAGAAGCGAGAGTGAACGACATCGCTCGGTAGCGCGGTGGTTGAGCCGAGCCGCGTGCACTCGCTCGGTCACGCGTTCGAACCCCGTGCGCGCTAGTTTTTCGGCCTTCTTTCTTTTTCCCTTCTTCCTTTCGCGGGCCCGCATGTCGAGGAAAGAGAGAGAGAGGAGCGGGCCGACCCACACGTCGAGAGAGCACCGGGAATGGGGAATAGAGAAGGAAGGAAAAATAAAGGGAAGTAAAGGAGAAAATAAGGAAAAATAAAAGAGAAAAATTTAGGAAAATAATAAAAAGAAAGCGGAATAAAATAGGAAATTTTATTCTTAATAATTTTGACAAAGGTTGCTTAGGAAATTAAAATCTATTATTTCACGATCTTTTCCAAAAACTCTAGAATTATTTACTTGAATTATTTTAGTTACAATAAAATATAATTATTCCACTTATAGTATTTTTACAACCATGATGATAAAGTATGATTTCTAATTAAACTATTTAGGGAGATATTTTGGAGTACTCTTTTTGGTTTTTCTTGATTCCTTATTCGTTCTTATCGAATTTTAATTGGATTCAATCTTTTATTTCACACGTATGGATAGCATTTGAAGAGGCAGCTACTGACTACGTCGAAGACCCCACTCGACAAACGTGCGAGCAAGGCAAGTCATCACACTCTTTGAACATATTGATCCCAATTGCGAAATGATGTTGTTTTAAACTTTAAACATGCATGCAATACACAAAGAATTACCTATACTTGTTATGCCATGCCATGTTATTGATTACCTTTAGAATTATTCCTTGTAACCCTCGATCTGAAACATACAACCGGAGAATATCTTCGGTAAAATGCTTAGCCATGCTATTATTATATTCATGCATACTTATGCTTTTGCAAATAGCTATATGCTTGGGCAACTACCTTTGGGAAAGATAGTTGAGATACGGCATGTGGAGACATGAGCGCCACATTGCCATGAGAATAATCAAATGAGTTTTGATGAAAACTGAAAATACCAAACAAATGTTTTAGTGGGGGTTGGATGATTTGGGTGGATTCCGAAAAGGCAAATGCCAACCCTAGTCAATTAAGGACCGAGCCATGAGATAGCCGGGAAACGAGCCAGTACAACCGTACTTCTCGAATGGGTATAGACCTAGCGGAGTAAATAGCCGAGCGGAGGCGGTACCCCTGCATAGTGGTTCTTATGTATGAGATGAGATTGGGAACGGATGATTGAAAATCAAAATTTATCTATAACTTGAAGAATGAAGTTTTCCCTTACCCCAGGAGCGCCAGAACTCCTCACACTGCTAGAAAAGGATGGCTAGAGTGCAAGAGGATTTAAGTTCATGGAGCGGGCACTGCCAAAGTGAGGTTATTGAAAGGCTTTGCCGTGACCGTCTCATGTGTTGGGACGTAGGCTCATTTGTTGGGCAGTCGCGGAGTACGGTTAAAGTGTACATCCACTGCAGTGTGAATGAATCAATCTATTCGAATAGCCGTGCTCGCGGATATAAAGCATCGTGGCAAGACTTTCACTTGGCTAGACTCTAAACTTTAAAATGATGGGATGGGTTTGCATGATGATTTTTATTCACTGGTGGATCAACTTCTCGAAAGGCGAGAAGGGGTAGACTCCCCAGAAAACCGTGACGAACCGGAGGCGGAAAGCCATCCTTGGAATCACGATGGATGGTAGACAGAACCGTCGCCGACTTAATGAACTATGGAACTAAAACTTGATTTGCCTAGATGCTAGGTTTGTGAAAAGATTTATAAAGTTGGCTTTGTGCAAATAAACCACGGCTTTTCCTTGAGAATCCCCTATCATGTGCACCTTTCCGTGTTGGCTTGCTGACTACGGTTGGTACTCACCCTTGCTATACGCACAAACCTTCAGATGGTAGAAATGAAGACTTGGAGGATCCTTATGCCTACTATCAGGAGGGCGGAGAAGACGATGGTGCTTGCTAGGTCTTAGTCTCCGGTCGTTGCCTGTGGCAATCGACAAGCCGCTGCCTTCATTCCGTTGCCTTACCTAACTTCTACTTTTGGTTGTATCTGGACCATGAGGTCCTATATGTTGGATATTGCCTTCGGGCCTATATTGTAATACTTTTGCTGTAAGACTATTCCTACATTTGCACCTGATTATTCAGTACTGTATTTCGTGGGTACCAAACTACTCGATCCAGGGAAATGGTACTATGAACACGAAAGATTCCCGTTCCAAAAACGAGGGTCCACAAAGACCTAGAACCGTTAAGTGGCGGGCCCACGCCTTAACTTAACGCCATGGTGGCGGACACGACGGGAACCCACCCACATGGCACGATACCATTGTATTAGACAGACTTAGTCGCCTAAACTACCAAAACGGGGTAAATAGGAAGTTCCTCTGGGTTATCCGAACCCATACACTTCGGCCTACCATAATGCAAGGCTAGTGCTAAACAGGTTAATTGGCTAAGGCTATCCCATACTAGCACATGTGGTTGTATGGTATACACAATGAATGACATGTTGTTCGGTCCTTAATCGACTCGGGAGAACACTCCCTGTCGAAACTTGGTTTCGGCAATATATTTTATGGGGTCGCAGTTGAGATCGCCAAGCACAATGGGTTAAAAGGAGAAGAAGATTTAGACAGGTTCAGGCCCTCTCGTGAGGTAATACCCTACTCCTGTTTCGGTGAATTCGATCCGCCGAGTGTCTTTATTGATCTCGTGATCTAAAGATGAAGGCTAAAAGCTAACCTCCTATTGGAATTTCTGATCTAGAATCTGATCTCTGATCTAGTCTTGGATATCCCTCAAGGGACGCCCCTTACCCCCCTTATATAGTCTTGGGAGGAAGGGTTTACAAGTCGGAAACCCTATCTTATTCTAAGTTAGTTTCCTCAATCTTACCAAACCGTGACTATAGGCCGATTGCCTTATCTCTATCGGCAACCGAAACACCCAAGTCAAGTTCGGTTTACGAGATATGGCGAGCACAATCTATCCCTACCTCCGGTCGGATAAGCTTGCCATGTAGATACCCGATGCCACAATCTCCACGGTAGCCCCGAGTGCTTTTCGGTCGACGAGACAACTCGGCTTCAGACCAAAACAGCACTCGGCCAAAAATCTCTTTGACCGAGTGCTTTTGGCGCCGAGTAATTCCATCATCTCTGCCTGAATCTTCCCGAATGGCTCCAAAGACTGTGAAGGGCTGGAAAAAATATATATAAAAATTTCTCAAAAAATAAATATCTAGGTGCATCTCCTGATGCACCTAATTATAGGTGTAGCCCCCGACTATGTGGTTAGTCAAAAATAGACTAAGCATATAGTCAAGAACTATAAAAAATTATCCTCATGTAGATGCTTAGCTCACGCTAAAGCAATAATAGAAATCTCATTACTCGGCAAGTTCATACTTATCCGAGTGAATTTGCCCGAGTCATCTCAGAACAAATAATTGAATTAACCCTCATGGGTAAAAAGCACTCGGTAAGCTCTTGCTTATCCGAGTGGATTTGCCCGAGTAATCCCGAAATAAATATTTCATTCATCCCTCATGGGAAAACAAATTTTTTCAATCATATGAAAAATATGACCAAGTTATTAAATAGCTTTTGCCATAATACTGGTCTTCAATCTTATAAAGATCCTCACCAAGGTGGAAAACAAACAGCATTGGTAAGATTACCTGACCAAATGCCAAAAAACCAAACAGCCCTTGTTCACCAAGGCGGCTATAAAAACTCTGCTGTTGGTCACCTTCCAAATTGCATCGTGCCAGCTTCTCATGAAGTCAAGCAAACCGCGGTATGGAAGGATCTTTAAAGGTATAGGGCACTCGGACACGCGCATATTGCCAGGGCAAATCTGCTTAAGCTCATCCGCTTAAGTCCCTAAGGACACGTATCAGACCACACCTTAGTTGGGCCGTAGATTTTCTTATGGGCTCAGCCCACTCACCAGAAAACCTAGCGCAACCCTTAAATCTTTCTTATAAAGACGCGAGGTCGTCCCCGCCTCTTTACCTTCCAAACGATTCCCCTTCTCACGGTACTGTTCAACAGCTCACCGCGGAGAACCCTAGACTCGCGCGCTCTCAAATCCGTCCATCTAAGAGCTCGATCTCTGCAACAACCAGCCTTCACAGCCAACTCTCCCACTTTCCGTCGCCAAAGATCCAACTTTCCTCAGCCAGATCCACTTCCCATCAACCCATTCTCATGGCGGACGAGAAAAGGATTCCGTTCGACCAATGGGCCACCTCGGATGTGAGGGAATACACCCTCAAGGAGATGGTGAAGCACGGCGTGCTTCCGCCGAAGGAACTTGTGGGATGGCGCCGGCGGCGGGAGGACTTCCCGACCCCAAACACCGGTGAGCTTGTTGTCTTTACTTCCTTTTTCTATTGCGGGTTCAGTCTTCCCACCTCCGAATTCTTTCGGGGGCTCTTGGACTACTATGGTCTTCACATCTACCATCTGAACCCCAACTCTATGCTCCACATAGCCCTCTTTATTCATGTGTGTGAAGCTTTTCTCGGCATTCTTCCTCATTTCAATCTCTTCCGTCGTATGTTCTACCTGAAACCCCATCCAAACAAGGACCAACCTTGTGTCGTTGGCGGGGCAGGCTTCCAGCTTCGCGGATCTCTCCGCAAAGACTACTTTTCTCTCCCTTTGAAATCTTCCAACAAAGGCTGGCACGCGGGCTGGTTCTACATCAATAATCTTGAACCCAGCCTGCCCGCTTTTGTTGGTCTTCCTCCTGTCCCCAAGCCATCTTGGAGTACCGTCCCGGTAGCCCATGATTGGGACGAAGCCAATGATCTGCTCGCGAAGATCCTGGCGATGAAGAAGAGGAATCTTCGCGGGGAACAAATCACTCGGCACTTCATCAGGTGCCGACTGGCGCCGATCAAGGAGCGGTCGAAGCCGGCCTTCGAGTACGAAGGCGGGACGGACCCCAATCGGGAAGACCCAGACCCACTCACATATGAGATCCTGAAGATTCGTATGTACAAACTCTTCTCATCCGGGATCTCAGTCGAGCGGGCACTCATTCTGCCAGTCCTTCCATTCAGCATTCATCGACCTCCTTCTCCGGTAAGCCGATTGGTTGCTTCATAGTATCTTCAATCTTGACGTCTTGTCTCTTAATGTTGCACCTTCTCTCTTCTGCAGAAAAACGCCTCTATTACTTCCAAGCCATATAAGGTGGCTCACGACGACGCGCCGCGTCGCCCTGCCAAGAAGCCGACTGGCGGGATCAAAATCCAAGCTGATCCAGTCGGGAAGCGGGCAGCGCCGAGTGAGGACTCGAACAAGCGCGCAAGCAAAAGGCGGCTGATCATTGAGGACTCGGACGACGACGTCCCGGCTCCTCCGGTCGAGACCCCGCCTCTAAGGCGATCACCGCGGACGGCGCCAAAGATCCGCCGGTGATCCAGGTATGCTTTGAAACCGAAGTCTTGAACTCTTTCGCAGAAAACTTTTCTTTATCTTTACTGCATTCGCTTTCGCAGGAGGCCCCAGGACATAGATCCTGTCGGAGGGGATGAAGGGCCGACCCCGGCCGCTGCTCCCGAGATGCCAAGGCCAGCAGAGCCAAAACCCCGGAGCCCGCAATCGAGTGCGAGCGTTCCGGAGAAAAAAACTTCGCCTTCAAAGGAGGACGCCCCTAGGGAGGAGCCCCGATCGCGGGCCGGGGTATCCCGACCGGAAACCCGTCAGCTGCCGGGAACCCACGGGCCGCGGCCCAAGCGCCCGACCGGGGCCACTCGGCGCAGAGCCCGAAGAAGAAGAAGAGTCCGGCTGCCCCACCTAGGCAGGCAGCCACCGAAACCGGTGAGACTCGCTTCGAAGCGTTCCTTCGTTCTTTCAATTTTGAATCCCTCATGTCTTCATTGGTCTTTCTTGTTTGCCAGCCACGGTAGAAGAGATCCCCAGGTTGCAGTCTTCTTAGACCTGGGTTCCTCCGATCAGAATCGAGTGGCGGGACTCAGAAGGCGAGAGACAGGGCATCATCCTCGACCGGCAAGCTGAAAAGGATGAAAGGGATGCCCTCGTCGAGAGCCTGAATGAGGCGACCCGACTGCTTAACGTAAGCCTTCGTCTTTCTTTTTGATTATACCCTCGTTATCCTTCAGTCGATCATCCTCCTGCTTTCGTATTCAGAAAGAATATTGCCGTTCAATGGCAAAATCCGAAGTCTTGGAGAAGCTAGTCCCCCACTTAAACTCCTTGGAGGACGTTCGGCGACAGTGAAGGCCACTCGAGAGGAGGCCGCCTCAAGGGAGGCCGCTTTAAGGAGGAGATCTCGGAGCTTCGGAAGCGAACCTCGACCTCCGCGGATCAATCGGAAGTAAGCCCGCCTCTCCCGGCTTCATTATGATTCTTATGTTGATCTTGGCTATTGCTAATCTTCTTTCGTCGTAGAAAATTCTTCGGAAGTCCACTCGCTTCAAGTCCAGCTGGAAGCGGTCAACCTTGACAAGGCCGAAATGGAGGCCGAATTTGAAGGTAACCTTCTTTGAAGTTGAATTTCATGTCTTGCTTCATTTCCGAGTGCCTTGAATGATGCGGGACTCCTTGCGGCTTATAAGATGAAGACCCGAGCCCAATACGACGTCTTGCTTGGGCGGATCAAGTCCAGCGACGAGATACGGGAAGAGGTCGCCAACGCCGCCACGCCGATCTTGACATCCTTGTTTGATCAAGGAGTTGGGGCCAGCTCGCTGGAGCCCATCGAGATCTTCGACAAGCTTCGGCTGGCTCCCGAACAGTATCTGAAGAACATCACCGAAGCGGCCAACATGGGGGCTGGTCTGGCTCTTGCACAGACCAAGTCCCTCTACCCCCGAGTGGATATCCATTCAATCAGGGAGGGCTTCGCTGAGGGAACAACAGACGAGCAGGCCTTAGACATGCTAAGCGAGGCGCAAGAGGCGGCGAAGAAGATATCGTTGGATGTAGTGAACAATTTTAAGCTCTGAATTGTATTCTGACTTTGCTTTGTAGATATCATGTAATTGTAACACTCTGACATGGAACCTTTGTGACTATTTTTAGTTTATTTATGTCAAGCCTTGATTCGAGCCTTTGCATGAAATTTCTTAAGTAGTTTTCGTCTGGCTGTCATCAAGCCTAGGCTCGATTAGGTCATCGGAAAACTCTCAGTCCTTAAACACTGAGCTCGAGTCGGAGGACATTAAACAATGATAAACCAAATTGTGCACAAAAATTTGGTGAGGAAAATTTGAGCTTTATTGATATGTGTATCAGCCCCCGACTGCTAGCTCAAGAAGTCATCTTGCTTGAGGTTGGCAGTCAAGGAAAACATGAGGCCTTAGCCAAATTAGGCATAAAACCGTCGAAGATGCTCGATGTTCCAGGAGTTCTCCACCATGGACCCGTCTTCGCGCTTTAGCCGGTAAGCACCGGCCGAGTCACTTCGGCGATTATATACGGTCCTTCCCATAAGGGAGATAACTTGTGTCGGTCTTTGGTGGTCTGGATCTTGCGTAGGACCAGGTCGCCAACAATGAAAGCTCGTGCTCGCACGTTGCGACTGTGGTATCTTCGAGCCCTTGAAGGTATTTGGCCGATGGATGAGGGCGCCTCGCGGGCCTCTTCCAATCGGGTGAGGTCATCCACTCGGTCGATGTCGTAGCGTTCATCGTTGAAGGCTGCGGACCCGGAGGGACTCATACTCCATCTCGTTTGGCAACATGGCTTCGCGCCATAGACCAAAAAGAAAGGAGTTTGCCGGTGGCCCCGGGTGTAGTTCGCGGCGACCATAGAACCGAGGGAATTTCTGGACCCACTTGCCGGCGTAAGGGCTTAGTCGGTCAAAACGCGAGCCTTGATACCTTGAAGGACCATCCCATTGGCTCGCTCGACTTGCCCATTGCTTTTGGGGTGAGCTGCGATGCGTAGCGAATCTTGATTCCGAAGTCTTCGCAGAATTCCTTGAAGATGCCTCCCGTGAATTGGGTCCCGTTATCAGTTATGATTCTGTTTGGGACGCCAAAGCGGTGTACGATGTTGAGGAAAAAATCCCGTGCTTTGTCAGCAGTGATTGTGGCGACCGGCTTGGCCTCAATCCACTTGGAGAACTTGTCGATTGCGACGAAGAGGTGTGTGAAACCTCCTGGAGCTTTCTTGAAAGGGCCGACCATGTCCAGCCCCATACCGCGAACGGCCGGGAAAGTGGGATTGTTTGAAGCTCTGGCCGGGACATGGCTTTGGGCAAAAGCGCAGCCTTCGCAGGTTCTTACGACTTTGTCCGCGTCGGAGACCGCGGTAAGCCGAAGAATCCTTGCACGTAAGCTTTGCCGACCGAGTGCGTCTTGCCGCGTGGCTTCCGCATATGCCCGAGTGGATATCTTGGAGTAATTGTTTCCCTTCTTCGGGTGTGATGCACCTCATTAGAATTCCAGAGGGGCTTCTCTTATATAGATCGGAGTCGACCATGACGTACGCTTGGCAACGACGCCGGACGCATTCGCTTCATCCGGTCATCCGCGGCTCTTCTGAGTTAAGAATTTGATGAGCGGCGTCCTCCGGTCGGTATCGATCATGGTGACTTCGTTCGTGGTTTGCTCGTTGGGAGTGTCTTTGCCATGACGGTTGGTTCGTAAAGATGTTCGACAAAGACATCTCGTTGGAGCAGCTTCGCGCTTGGATCCGCGTGCTAGCTCATCGGCGGCTTCGTTGTTATGTCTCGGGACATGTGAGAGTTCTAGCCCATCAAACTTGTCCTCAAGCTTGCGGACCTCTTGTCGGTAGGCCTCCATAGTGTCGTTTAGCGGGACCAGTCCTTCATCACTTGATTGACGACCAGTGGGAGTCGCCTTTCACAATAAGCGACGGATCTCGAGTGAGGCTGCGAGGCGCAGTCCATGTAGAAAGCTTCGTATTCGGCGACGTTGTGTGAGGCGAGAGAAGTGGAGGTGAAGGGCATATCTTAGTCTTTCCCGGTCGGGAGATCGGCCACGACTCTGCTCCCGGCCGGTGATCCTCTTGGATCCGTCGAAATGCATGGTCCAGTGTTGGAGGTCTTCTCGGCACGTGCTCTTCTTGTTCGATCCACTCGGCCGGGAAGTCCGCTAAGGCTTGTGACTTAATGGACGTCCAGGCTTAAAAGTTAAGTCCGCCGGCATCGGTTCTAGGGCCCACTTGGCGTGCGCCGGTTGCCTCGCGGTTGTGGACGACGTCGCCGAGTGGAAAAGAGGTGATGACGGTGACCAGTGACCGAAAGTAGTGTGCCAATTTCCTCGCGGTTATTAGAACACCATAAAGCAATTTTTGTACACAGGGGTATCGGGTTTTGGCTCCCGCCAATACTTCGACAAAGTAAATTGGCCTTTGAATCTTCGGGCCCGTCCTTCTTCTTCTCGTTCAACCACAAGGACCGTACTAACCACTTGGTGAGTGGCTGAAACGACCAAGAGGGTTCCGGGGTTGAGGCGAAGCCGGGACGGGTGGCGTGGTAAGGAATTCTTTGAAATCTTCGAAGGCTTCGTCGGCACGTGGTCCACTTGGAAGTCGTCTGTCTTCTTGACAACTGAAGAAGGGCATGCCTCGTTCGCCGAGTCGGGATATGAAGCGGCTTAGTGCCGCCATGCGCCAGTGAGCTTTTGGACGTCTTTCGATTACTCGGGGCTTCATGTTTAAGATAGCGTTGATCTTCTCGGGTTTGCTTCAATGCCGCGATGTGATACCATGAAGCCGAGCGGTTGCACGATGGGACGCCGAAGGTGCACTTCTCCGGGTTCAACTTCATTCGAAGGCCGGATGTTTGCAAAGGTTTCTTCTAAGTCGGCGATCGGGTCTTCTTTACGCTTGGTCTTGATGACAACATCGTCGACATAAGCCTCAACGTTTTTGCCGATCTGCGTCGGAAGCATCTTTGGATCATGCGTTGGTATGTAGCTCCGGCATTTTGAGGCCGAAAGGCATGGTGATGTAGCAGTAAGCCCCGAACGGCGTGATGAACGATGTTTTCAAGCAGTCGGATTCTTTCAAGCTGATCTGGTGATAGCCCGAGTAATGAGTCCAAGAAACTCGGGAGTTCGCGCCGACTGTTGAGTCGACGACTTGGTCGATGCGAGGCAGCCGAATGGATCTTTGGGGCAGGCTTTGTTGAGGTCGGTGTAGTCAACGCACATGCGCCATTGCCCCGTTTTCTTGCGGACCGGGACTCGGGTTGGCTAACCGGTCGGGATGAAGGACTTCTTTAATGAAGCCGGCAGCCAAGAGCTTTGCAAGTTCTTCTTTGATCGCGTCTTTTCGATCTGTGCGAACCCTGCGTAATCGTTGTTTTATTGGTTTGGCGTCATCTTTGACGTTCAAAGAGTGCTCGATCACCTCCCTAGGAATTCCAGGCATATCAGATGGTTTCCAAGCAAAGACATCTTTATTATTTTGGAGGAAGGTGACGAGCGCGCTTTCCTATTTAGGATCTAGGTCGGCGCCGATTACGGCGGTTTTGGAGGGATCGGACGAATCAAGGGAGATCTTCTTGGTCTTGGCGTCGCCGAATCCGATTTGGCTATCTTCTTGCGGGGACTTCGCCCTCTGCGAAGTTGATGCAGCCAATCGGACTTCTTGTTGGCCACGTAATCTCTCGCGAGATTGGGCCATGTCGCAGCTCTCCTTGTCGCAGGTGAAGGCTTGCTTCACGTCGCTGTGAAGAGTGATGATGCCGTTGGGGCCCGGCATATTCATGCAGAGGTAGGTGTAGTGAGGGATCGCCATGAACTTAGCAAGCGCAGGCCTTCCGATGATGGCGTGATATGCTGTTTCGAAGTCGGCCACCTCGAAGGTGACGTTCTCCGTTCGGAAGTTCTCTCGGGCTCCGAAGGTGACTGGGAGGGAGATATGCCCGAGTGGAGTTGAAGATAGCCCGGGATAACTCCGTGGAAGGGGCTGAGCTTGCTTTGAGTTCGGACCTCGGGATCTGCATTTCATCCATGGTCTTGGCAAACAGGATGTTGAGGGCGCTGCCCCCATCGATGAGGACACGCTTAAGCGATGTTGCGGACCACGGGGTCCGGGGCGAGTGGGTATCGTCCGGGTGGACCACTCGGTCGGGGTGATCCGAGCGGTCAAAGGTGATGGCCACCTCCGACCATCGCAGATATTGAGGACTTCGGGTTGAGCCGCGTTGACCTCCCGGTCGGTTAGCTTTTGTTTCCTCTTGGATTCATAAGCTAGCGGGCCCCGAAGATGTGGTTGAGCTCCCCACCTTGGGTCTTGAAAAGGTTCGGCAT
The DNA here is from genome assembly GCA_019925245.2 of Oryza australiensis. NCBI lineage: Eukaryota > Viridiplantae > Streptophyta > Magnoliopsida > Poales > Poaceae > Oryza > Oryza australiensis. Next base: position 6,895,316 of record JAIFGZ020000436.1, read on the forward strand.
TTTCAGCCACGTTGTTCTTTTTGGCGCCAGATGGGCGGCCTCGTCGCCGGCTTCTTGTTGAGTCCGCCGCGTATTGTTGGCGCTTGTAGATAAAGCGATCCTTCGCCGCGTGCTTGTGATTTGGATGGTGGGTGCTTTGGGCGTTCATGATGGCGTCGTAGGCGGCGACTCGGGGACGGCGTTGAGTATTGGAGGTTGCGGCCACGGGTCTTGGATCGGCGCTTGCGATCTTTCGGCCCGGTTGCCGTTGTTGCCGCCATCCTTCTTAGGATTTCGGCTTCCTCCTGCTTGTCCTCCCTTCTGTCGGGCCGGTCTTGACGGGCGGCTTTAATGGCGTCGTTTGATTTGGCGTATGAGTTCGCCGTCTCAAACATACGCTTCACCGTCTTCGGTGGCTTGCGTCGAACTTGCCGATAAGCGGCTCATCACGGACTCCCTTCGGAAGGCGGCGATGATGATGTCATCGGTGATGTTCGGGATCTTGTTGCGCTTCTCGGAGAAGCGACTAATGTAATCCTTCGAGGCTCATCGGCTTACGGATGATGTTGTAAAGGTCGAAGTGCGTGCCGGGCCTCTCGAAGGTGCCTTGGAAGTTGGCGATGAAGTGGTCCCTCGGCTCGCTCCACGAGCCGATTGAGCCTCTTGGCGAGGCTCGTGAGCCAATTTCGGCGAGTTTGCGGGGCCACGGCGCGAGTAGTTGGCCATGGCTTTGTTGTCGCCACTGCGGCTCGGATGGCAAGGGTATATACGTTTAACCAAGATTCGGGGTCGGTTTTGCCATCGTACCTTTCAATCCCTGTGGGCTTAAAGCCACTCGGCCAATGCACTCGGCGGAGCTCCCGAGTGAAGGTCGGTACTCCATCGTCGCCGCTATCGGGTGATCCCCTCCGATCTTCCTGAGTGCGACGGTCGCGCTCTTGGTAGCGGCGGTCGAGGACTTCCGCGAGATCACTCGGCGGGGTCTTACGTTGGCTGGTTGGGTAGCTGGGCGTTGCGGCGGACTCGGTGGTGGACGGGTGGACGTCCATGTCGTTTGTGGCGGGAGTCGACCGTCTGCTCTTGGTGCCTTGGCGTGGACTCGCGAGGTGGGCCTCTTGGCCTGGTTGTCGACCGAGCTGGCTCGGGCCTCCTGTAGTCTCCTGACTTTAGGGGTGGGAGCCGGCTCTTGTCTGGCGTTTCGGCCACGGATTCAGTCGGCCTTCACACCGAAGTGGTGGGAGGGCCGTTAGCCGTGGCAGCAACGATGGTCTTGATCTTATCAAGTATGGGAGTCACGTTGGCCGGAGCCGTCTCCATGACGGTGTCCAAGAGCGTGAGTGCGGCGACAGCGTTCTGCTGTGGCGTATGGAAGACGTTGGTGTTGCGAACCCATGTTTGGAGGATGGCCTCCTGGGCAGATCGTCCGGCTGCACGCAGATCCTGCTTCCTTTTGTCAGCCTCGTCTTTGCGTTGTTTGTCTTCTTCGGCTGTCTTGCGTTCAAGCTCCACTCTAGCTCGCTCCTCTTCGGCAAGCCTTCTGGTCATGGCTGAGTCGGACTCATCCGGCTCGGCCATGAGGACGTCGAAGCACTTCGGCTCGCAGTCCATATGGCAGTCGGAGTTGTCGGCTTCGTCGGAAGGGATGCCATAGAGATTGTCGAAACCGGCGGAGCTGAGGTATCCATTGAGTTCTGAAGATGAGCAGGAGCCGAAGGACGGGAGGATGACGGCAACCTCCCTTGATCTGGGAATTCGGATCGGATCGCTCTAGTCCGAGTCGGAGCTTGGGGATTAGGCTCCCGAGTGGATCGCCGCCAACTCGGGGGAGAGCAGTTGACTGTAGATCTTGGCGACGTTTGGTAACCCAAACGGCACCGAAAGGTCTTAGAGTAGATTGCTTCCGTCGGGAGGCAAGAAGATTGGCGCAGATCTCGGCGGAATCCGGTAATCCGAATGGCGCCGAGTGAAGTCCGTCGTCGGAGAAGGTGGATCGCATCTTGGTCTTCAAGATGTTGTCGAAGATCTCGGCGCTGTTGGGGAGCCCGAACGGCGCCGAGTGGGTCTTTCCCTTCGGCGGTTCGAATCCGAGTCGAAGGAGGAGTCGTCGAAGGAGTTGGCGGCGAAGTCGCCGAATCTGAAGGAGATCCCATCACGCTTGTCGGCGAGATTGTTGAAGAAGTCTCGACGCGCGGGCCCCTACCTGGCGCGCCAACTGTCGAAACTTGGTTTCGGCAATATATTTTATGGGGTCGCAGTTGAGATCGCCAAGCACAATGGGTTAAAAGGAGAAGAAGATTTAGACAGGTTCAGGCCCTCTCGTGAGGTAATACCCTACTCCTGTTTCGGTGAATTCGATCCGCCGAGTGTCTTTATTGATCTCGTGATCTAAAGATGAAGGCTAAAAGCTAACCTCCTATTGGAATTTCTGATCTAGAATCTGATCTCTGATCTAGTCTTGGATATCCCTCAAGGGACGCCCCTTACCCCCCTTATATAGTCTTGGGAGGAAGGGTTTACAAGTCGGAAACCCTATCTTATTCTAAGTTAGTTTCCTCAATCTTACCAAACCGTGACTATAGGCCGATTGCCTTATCTCTATCGGCAACCGAAACACCCAAGTCAAGTTCGGTTTACAGATATGGCAGGCACAATCTATCCCTACCTCCAGTCGGATAAGCTTGCCATGTAGATACCCGATTGCCACAATCTCCACACTCCCCCTATCGGCAATGCAAATACACCAATTGCACGCCATTTGCCGCCCAAGTCTAAAAATCAAGTTTTGACTTTGTTTCACAAATAATTGGGGTTTCTCCCCATTTAGTTCAGAACACACAAAATTTCTTTCCAAAGAGTTTAGAAAATAAATCCATGCCTATTTTTCGAATAATGCTAAGCAAGGCTAAGCATATCATTTTCATAAGGCAAATAATGTTTCATATGAGTACTCTTAATTTATTTTCTAGGGTTCAAAACAGCAAGGGTATGTTTTTAAAAAGGTTCCATGCAGTTTCAGGTCATATCTACCAAGCATAGTTAAAAACAACGATTACGATAAAATACGTATGCACATTTACAAACAAAATACATTGCCTGAAAACGTGGGTTCAATGTGTTCAAAGGAGGGGCAAGAACTTGCCTTAGTCTGGAGAAAATGTTAGCACTCCTTCCACTTCCCCGTTTACGCAATTATCTAAACAAAATATATGGTATGCAATTAAAATACCAAAAACAGACAAAAATCCAAAATGCTCTAAAATGTATGATTTTCGCATATTAAGTAACTAATGGTCTAAAATGAATTTAGGTGAAAGAATTTTGATTTTGCCCTATCCCATTTAGGAGTTATGTATTTTAGAAGTTCTATCAGTTATTAGCGACATAGGGGTAAGTGTTGTTTGGACAGTGCTCCTAAGTTTTGGTTTTCACTAGTTTGACTTCACAGGGGTGCGGAGAAGTGTTTTCTAAGTTTAACACAATTGGTTTTGCAATTTTTGGAGTTAATATGAATTTTCTACGTACTAAACAATTTAGTTCGTGTTCTAGGCCCATAGCGTTATTCATGCGCATAGCCTAAGGATGTTAGCTCCAGAATATGTCTTGTTGCTAGGGATGTATAAAAATGAATGACTTAGTTAACACATTTAGTCTCAGTTCACAATTTTAGAGTTTATGTTATCTCACCATTTATGTGTAGGCTAGAGGGGGCTCTAAGTTAATTCCTTTTAACATATTGACCTAGGAAGTGATGTATGAGTTAAGGGTGCCAAGCTTTTGGTGGTAGGGATGGACTCTATGGTGCCTCTGGCCCAATATGTTTCATTTTGATTTACCTAGAGCTGGGTACAATTTATACACACATCTACGCATATATACATATAGTGCTTTGTGGAGATTGTGGCAATCGGGTATCCACATGGCAAGCTTATCCGACTGGAGGTAGGGCTAGATTGCGCCTGCTATATCTGTAAGCCGAACTTGACTTAGGTGTTACGGTTGCCGATAGAGATAAGGCAATCGGCCTATAGTCACGGTTTGGTAAGATTGAGGAAACCAACTTAGAATAAGATAGAGTTTCCGACTTGTAAACCCTTCCTCCCAAGACTATATAAGGGGGGTAAGGGGCGTCCCTTGAGGGATATTCCGATAGGAGATCAGAGATTTCAACACTAGATCTGAGATTCAACTTCATAAGCGAGAGCTTTAGATCACGAGATCAATAAAGACACTCGGCGGATCGAATCCACCGAAACAGAGTAGGGTATTACCTCACGAGAGGGCTGAACCTGTCTAAATCTTCTTCTTCTTCTAACCCATTGTGCTTGGCGATCTTGACTGCGACCCCATAAAATATATTGCCGAAACCAAGTTTCGGCGGTTGGCGCGCAGGTAGGGGGCGCGCGTCGAGACTTCTTCAACAATCTCGCCGACAAGCGTGATGGGATCTCCTTCAAGACTCGGCGACTTCGCCGCCAACTTCGTCGGCGACTCCTCCTCGACTCGGATTCGAACCGTCGGAGGAACAACCCACTCGGCGCCGTTCGGGCTCTCCAACAGCGCCGAGATCTTCGACAACATCTTGAAGACCAAGATGCGATCCACCTTCTCCGACGACGGACTTCACTCGGCGCCATTCGGATTATTGAATGCCGCCGAGATCTGCGCCAATCTTCTTGCCTCCCGACGGAAGCAATCTACCGTGAAGACCTCTCGGTGCCATTTGGGTTACCAAACGTCGCCAAGATCTACGATCAAGCGCTCTCCCCGAGTTGGCGAGGATCCACTCGGAAGAGCCGATCCCCAAGCTCCGACTCGGGTGGAACGATCCAGATCCGGGTTACCCGGATCAAGGGAGGTCGTCGTCATCCTCCCGTCCTTTGGCTCCCTGTTCATCTTGAGCTCAACGGATACCTCGGCTCCGCCGCTTCGACAATCTCTACGGCATCCCTCGACGAAGCCGACAACTCCGCGCCATATGGATCTGCGAGCCGAAGTGCTGACGTCCTCATGGCCGAGCCGGATGAGTCCGACTCAGCCATGGCCGAAGGCTTGCCGAAGAGGAGCGAGCGAGTGGAGCTTGAACGCAAGACAGAAGAAGACAAACAACGCAAAGACGAGGCGATAAAAGAAAGCTGGATCTGCGTGCGGTGGACGATACGCCGGGAGGCCATCCTCCAAACACGGGTTCGCAACACCAATGTCTTCCGGACGCCACAGCGAACGCGCCGCCGCACTCACGCTCTTGGATACCGTCATGGAGACGGCTCCGCCAACGTGACTCCTATACTGGATAAGATCAAGACCATCGTTGCGCCACGGCTAACGGCCCTCCCACTACTTCGGCAAGAAGGCCGACTGAATCCGTGGCCGAAACGCCTGACAAGAGCCGGCTCCCACCCCTAAGGTCAGGAGACTATAGGAGGCCCGATCCGGCTCGGTCGTCAACTAGGCCAAGAGGCCCGCCTCCCGAGTCCATGCCGAGGCACCAAGAGCAGACGGTCGACTCCCGCCGCAAACGACATGGACGTCCGCCCGTCCACCACCGAGTCCGCCGCACGGTTCCGGCTACCCAACCAGCCAACGAAGACCCCGCCGAGTGATCTGCGGAAGTCCTCGACCGCCGCTACCAAGAGCGCGACCGTCGCACTCGGGAAGATCGGAGGGATCACCGACAGCGGTGACGATGGAGTACCGGCCTTCACTCGGGAGCTCCGCCGAGTGCATTGGCCGAGTGGCTTTAAGCCCACCGGGATAGAAAGGTACGATGGCAAAACCGACCCCGAATCTTGGTTACCGTATATACCTCGCCATCCGAGCCGGGTGGCGACAACAAAGCCATGGCGAACTACGCCCGTGGCCCTCGCAAACTCGGCCGAAATTGGCTCACCACTGCCAAGAGGCTCAATCGGCTCGTGGAGCGAGCCGAGGACCACTTCGTCGCCAACTTCCAAGGCACCTTCGAGAGGCCCGCACGCACTTCGACCTTTACAATGTCATCCGGCGGATGAGCCTCGAAGGATTACATTCGTCGCTTCTCCGAGAAGCGCAACAAGATCCCGAACATCACCGATGACATCATCATCGCCGCCTTCCGAAGGGAGTCCGTGATGAGCCGCTTATCGGCAAGTTCGGACGCAAGCCACCGAAGACGGTGAAGCGGATGTTTGAGACGGCGAATTCATACGCCAAATCAAACGACGCCATCAAGGCCGCCCGTCAAGATCGGCCCGACGAAGAGAGGACAAGCAAGCACGAGGAAGCCGAAATCCTAAGAAGGATGGCGCAACAAAGCAACCGGGCCCGAAAGATCGCAAGCGCCGATCTCGAAGACCCAGTGGCCGCAACCTCCAATACTCAACGCCGTCCCAGTCGCCGCCTACGACGCCATCATGAACGCCAAGTGCACCCACCATCCGAATCACAAGCACGCGGCAAAGGATCTTTATCTACAAGCGGTTCTGAACAGACGCGCGCGCAGCTCAACAAGAAGCCGATCGACGAGGCTGGCCCGTCCGGCGCCAAGAAGAACAATGCGGGCGAGAATGCCGAACCTTTTCAAGATCCAAGTGGGGAGCTCAACCACATCTTCGGGGCCCGTTAGCTTATGAATCCAAGAGGAAACGAAGCTAACCGACCGGAGGTCAACGCGGCTCAACCCGAAGTCCCTCAATATCTCGCGATGGTCGGAGGTGGCCATCACCTTTGACCGCTCGGATCATCCCGACCGAGTGGTCCATCCGGACGCTATCCACTCGTCCCGGACCCCGTAGTCCGCAACATCGAGCTCAAGCGCGTCCTCATCGACGGGGCAGCGCCCTCAACATCCCTGTTTGCCAAGACTATGGACGAAATGCAGATCCCGAGGGCCGAACTCAAAGCAAGCTCAGCCCCCTTCCACGGAGTTATCCCGGGGCTATCTTCAACACCACTCGGGCATATCTCTCTCCCAGTCACTTTCGGAGCCCGAGAGAATTTCCAAACGGAGAACGTCACCTTCGAGGTGGCCGACTCGAAACGGCATATCATGCCATCATCGGAAGGCTGCGCTTGCCAAGTTCATGGCGATCCCACACTACACTTATCTTTGCATGAAGATGCCGGGTCCCAACGGCGTCATCACTCTTCGCAGCGATGTGAAGCAAGCCTTCACCTGCGACAAGGAGAGCTGCGACATGGCCCAATCTCGAGAGAGATTACGTGGCCAACAAGAAGTCCGATTGGCTGCATCTACTTCGGCAGAGGGCGAAGTCCCCGCGAAGAAGATAGCCAAATCAGGATCCGGCGACGCCAAGACCAAAAAGATCTCCCTTGATTCGTCTGATCCCTCCAAGACTGCTGTAATCGGCGCCGACCTAGATACTAAATAGGAAAGCGCGCTCGTCACCTTCCTCCAAAATAATAAAGATGTTTTTGCTTGGAAACCATCCGATATGCCCGGAATTCCTAGGGAGGTGATCGAGCACTCTCGAACGTCAAAGATGACGCCAAACCAATTAAACAACGATTACGCAGTTCGCACGGATCGAAAAGACGCGATCAAAGAAGAACTCGCAAAGCTCTTGGCTGCCGGCTTCATTAAAGAAGTCCTTCATCCCGACGGCTAGCCAATCCAGTCTTGGTCCGCAAGAAGACGGGCATGGCGCATGTGCGTCGATTACACCGACCTCAACAAGGCCTGCCCCAAAGATCCATTCGGGCTACCTCGTATCGACCAAGTTGTCGACTCAACAGCATGCTGCGAACTCCCGAGCTTCTTGGATTGTTACTCGGGCTATCACCGATCGATCGAAAGAATCCACCGCTTGAAGACATCTTTCATCACGCCGTTCGGGGCCTCTGCTACATCACCATGCCTTTCCGAAGAACGCCGGAGCTACATACCAACGCATGATCCAAAGATGCTTCCGGACGCAGATCGGCAAAAACGTTGAAGCTTATGTCGACGATGTTGTCATCAAGACCAAGCGAAAGAAGACCGATCGCCGACTTAGAAGAAACCTTTGCAAACATCCGGGCCTTCGAATGAAGTTGAACCGGAGAAGTGCACCTTCGGCGTCCCATCGGGCAACCGCTCGGCTTCATGGTATCACATCGCGGCATTGAAGCAAACCCGGAAAAGATCAACGCCATCTTAAACATGAAGCCCCGAGTAATCGAAAGACGTCCAAAAGCTCACGGCTGCATGGCGGCGCTAAGCCGTTTCATATCCCGACTCGGCGAACGAGGCATGCCCTTCTTCGGACTCCGAAAAAGACAGACGACTTCCAGTGGACCACGAGCGACAAGGCCTTTGAAGACTTCAAAGAGTTCCTTACCACGCCACCCGTCCTAGCTTCACCTCAGCCCGGAACCCCTCTTGCGTACGTCTCGGCCACTCACCAAGTGGTCAAGCACGGTCCTTGTGGTTGAACGAGAAGAAGAAGGACGGGCCCGAAGATTCAAAGACCAATTTACTTTGTCGGCGAGTATTGGCGGGAGCCAAAATCCGATACCCCTGTACAAAAATTGCTTTATGGTGTTCTAATAACCGCGAGGAAATTGGCACACTACTTTCGTGGTCACTCGGTCACCGTCATCACCTCTTTTCCACTCGGCGACGTCATCCACAACCGCGAGGCAACCGGCGCATCGCCAAGTGGGCCCCGGAACCGATGCCGCCGGACTTAACTTTTAAGCCCGGACGTCCATTAAGTCACAAGCCTTAGCGGACTTCTGGCCGAGTGGACGAACAAAGCAAGAGCACGTACCTCGGGAAGACCTCCAACACCGGACCATGCACTTCGACGGATCCAAGAGGATCACCGGCTTGGGAGCAGGAGTTGTGCCGATCTCCCGACCGGGAAAGGCTAAGATATGCCCTTCACCTCCACTTCTCCGCCTCACACAACGTCGCCGAATACGAAGCTCTCTTACATGGACTGCGCCTCGCAGTCTCACTCGGGATTCGTCGACTTATTGTGAAAGGCGACTCCCAGCTGGTCGTCAATCAAGTGATGAAAGACTGGTCTTGCTTAAACGACACTATGGAGGCCTACCGACAAGAGGTCCGCAAGCTTGAAGACAAGTTTGACGGACTCGAACTCTCACATGTCCTGAGACATAACAACGAAGCCGCCGATGAGCTAGCACAGTTCGGATCTAAGCGCGAAGCCGCTCCGACAGATGTCTTTGTCGAACATCTCTACGAGCCAACCGTCACGGCAAAGACAGCTCCCAACGAGCAAACCACGAACGAAGTCACCATGATCGACACCGACTGGAGGACGCCGCTCATCAAATTCTTAACTCAGCAAGAGCTGCCGGATGACCGGGATGAAGCAGAACGCGTCCGGCGTCGTTGCCAAGCATACGTCATGGTCAACTCCGATCTATACAAGAGAAGCCCCTCTGGAATTCTAATGAGGTGCATCACACCCGAAGAAGGGAAACAATTACTCCAAGATATCCACTCGGGCATATGCGGAAGCCACGCGGCGGCACGCACTTTAGTCGGCAAAGCTTACAGACAAGGGTTTTTCTGGCTTACCGCGGTCTCCGACGCGGATAAAGTCGTAAGAACCTGCGAAGGCGCGTTCTTTGCCCGACAAAGCCATGTCCCGCCAGAGCTTCAAACAATCCCACTTTCCCGGCCGTTCGCGGTATGGGGCTGGACATGGTTGGCCCCTTCAAAAGGCTCCAGGAGGTTTCACACACCTCTTCGTCGCAATCGACAAGTTCTCCAAGTGGATTGAAGCCAAGCCGGTTGCCACAATCACCGCGACAAAGCACGGGATTTTTCCTCAACATCGTGCACCGCTTCGGCGTCCCAAACGAATCATAACCGATAATGGGACTCAATTCACGGAGGCATCTTCAAGAAATTCTGCGAAGACTTCGGAATCAAGATCGCTACGCATCGTAGCTCACCCCAAAAGCAATGGGCAAGTCGAGCGAGCAAACGGCATGGTTCTTCAAGGCATCAAGGCTCGCGTCTTCGACCGGCTAAGCCCTTACGCGGCAAGTGGGTCCAAGAGCTTCCCTCGGTTCTATGGTCGCGCGAACTACACCCGTCGGGCCACCGGCCAAACTCCTTTCTTTCGGTCTATGGCGCGAAGCCATGTTGCCAAATGAGATGGAGTTTGAGTCCCTCCGGTCCGCAGCTTCAACGATGAACGCTACGACATCGACCGAGTGGATGACCTCACCCGATTGGAAGAGGCCCGCGAGGCAGCCCTCATCCGTCGGCCAAATACCTTCAAGGGCTCGAAGATACCACGCCGCAACGTGCGAGCACGAGCTTTCATTGTTGGCGACTGGTCCTACGCAAAATCCAGACCACCAAAGACCGACACAAGTTATCTCCCTTATGGGAAGGACCCTATATAATCGCCGAAGTAACTCGGCCCGGTGCCTACCGGCTAAAGCGCGGACGGGTCTATGGTGGAGAACTCCTGGAACATTGAACATCTTCGGCGGTTTACGCCTAATCGGCTAAGGCCTCATGTTTTCCTTGATCGCCAACCTCAAGCAAGATGACTTCTTGAGCTAGCTCGGGGCGATACACATATCAATAAAGCTCGAATTTTCCTCGTCAAATTTTTGTGCATAATTTGGTTTATCATTGTTTAATGTCCTTCGACTCGAGCTCGGTGTCTAAGGACCGAGAGTTTTCCGATGACCTAATCGAGCCTAGGCTTGATGACAGCAGGACGAAAACTACTTAAGAAATTTCACGCAAAGCTCGAATCAAGGCATTGACATAAATAAACTAAAAATAGTCACAAAGATTCCATGTCAAGAGTATCACGATTACATGACATTCACAAAGCGAAGTCGAATATAAGTTCAAAGCCCGAAGTTGTTTACTACATCCAAAGAGATCTTTTCGCCGCCTCTTGCGCCTCGCCGAGCATATCTAAGGCCTGCTCATCTGTTGTCCCCTCGGCGAAGCCCTCCCGATTGAATGAATATCCACTCGGGGGTAGAGGACTTGGTCGTGCAAGAGCCGGACCAGCCCCATGTTGGCGCTTCGGTGATGTTCTTCGATATCGCTCGGGAGCGCCGGAGCTTGTCGAAGATCTCGATTGGCTCCAGCGAGCCGGCCCCAACCCCTTGATCAAACAAGGCTGCCAAGATTGGTGCGGCGGCATTGGCGACCTCTTCCCGTATCTCGTCGCTGGATTTGATCCGCCCGAGTAAGACGTCATCGGGCTCGGGTCTTTATCTTATAAGCTGCAAGGAGTCCTAGATCAGTCAAGGCACTCGGGAATGAAGCAAGACATGAAATTCAACTTCAAAGAAGGTTACCTTCAAATTCGGCCTCCATTTCGGCCTTGTCGAGGTTGACCGCTTCCAGTTGGACTTGAAGCGAGTGGACCTCCGAAGAATTTTCTACAACAAAAGAGGATTATCAATAGACAAGATCAACAAAAGAATCACGAGAAGCCGAGAGAGGCGAGGCTTACTTCCGATTGATCCGCGGAGGTCGAGGTTCGCTTCTCGAAGCTCCGAGATCTCCTTCCTTAAAGCGGCCTCCCTTGAAGCGGCCTCCTCCCGAGTGACCTTCACTGTCGCCGAACGTCCTCCAAGGAGTTTAAGTGAGGCACCGGCTTTTCCGGCGCCTCGGATTTTGCCATTGAGCGGCAATATTCTTTCGCATGCGAAGGCGAAGGATGATCGATCGAAGGATAACGAAGATATAATCAAAAAGAAAGATGAAGGCTTACGTTGAGCAGTCGGGTCGCTCGTTCGGGCTCTCGACGAGGGCGTCCCTTTCATCCTTTCACTCGCCGGCCGAGGATGATGCCCCGTCTCTCGCCTTCCGAGTCCCGCCACTCGATTCGATTGGAGGAACCCGTGTCTCGAAGACCGTAGCCGGGAATCTCTTCTACCGTGGCTGGCAAATAAGAAAGATCAATGAAGACATGAAAAATTCAAAATTGAAAGAACAAAGGAAAGTTAAGCAAATCTCACCGGTTTCGGTGGCGCCGCCTAGGTGGGGCGGGGCCTTCTTCTTCTTCGGGCTTTGTGCCGAGTGACCCTCGGCCGGGGCTCTCGGCCGCATCGTGGGCTTCCGCCCGCGGTTTCCGGTCGGGATATCCCGCGCGATCGGGGCTCTTCCCACGGGGCGCTCTCCTTCGAGGAGAAGGGTGCTTCTCGAACGCTCGCACTTGGTTGCGGGCTCAGGGGTTTTGGCTCGACGGCCTTGGCGCTTCAGAGCAGCGGCCGGGTCGACCCTTCATCCCCTCCGACAGGATCTATATCCTGGGGCTTCCTGCACAAGTAAATACAGCGAAGATAAAGAAAAGTCTTCTATGAAAGAGCTCAGGACTTTGGTTTCAGAGCTTACCTGGTTGATCGGCGGATCTTCGGTGCGTCCGCGGCGATCGCCTTAGAGGCGGAGTCTCGATCGGAGGAGCGGGACGTCGTCATCCGAGTCCTCGATGATCGCCGCCTTTGCTTGCGCGCTTGTTCGAGTCCTCACTCGGCGCCGCCCGCTTCCCGACCGGATCGGCTTGGATTTTTATCCCGCCGCTGGCTTCTTAGCGGGCGACGCTGCGCGTCATCATGAGCCATCTTATACGGCTTGGAAATGATAGAGGCGTTCTCCTGCAGAGGAAGGAAGGCGCAACGTTAAGCGACAAGACATCAAGATCGAAAGATACTATAAAGCAATCAATCGGCTTACCGGAGGAGGAGGTCGATGGATGCTGAATGGAAGGACTGGTAGTATGAGGGCTCGCTCGACTGAGATCCCGGATAAGAAGAGCTTGTACATCCGGATCTTCAGGATCTCGTATGTGAGCGGATCCGGTCCTCCCGATTGGGGTCTGTTCCGCCTTCGTATTCGAAGGCCGGCTTCGATCGCTCCCTGATTGGCGCCAGTCGGCACCTGATGAAATGCCGAGTGATTTGTTCCCCGCGAAGGTTCCTCTTCTTCATCGCCAGGATCTTCGCGAGCAGATCGTTGGCTTCATCCCATTCTTGGGCTACCGGGACGGTGCTCCAAGATGGTTTGGGGACAGGAGGAAGACCGACAAAGGAAGGGAGGCGGGTTCAAGATTGCGATGTAGAACCGGTTCGAGTGCCGGCCTTTGTTCGAGGATTTCAAGGGGAGAGAGAAGTAGTCTTTGCGGAGAGATCCGCGAAGCCGGAAGCTGCCCGCCAACGACACAAGGATGGTCCTTGTTCGGATGGGGTTTCGGGTAGAACATACGACAGACAGTTGAAGTGAGGAAGAATGCCAAGGAAGGCTTCACACACATGAATAAAGAGTGCGATGTGAAGCATCGAGTTGGGGTTCAGATGGTAGATGTGAAGACCATAGTAATCCAAGAGCCCCCGAAAGAATTCGGAGGTGGGAAGACTGAATCCGCAATAGAAAAAGGAGGTAAAGACGACAAGCTCACCGGTGTTAGGGGTCGGGAAGTCCTCCCCCGCCGCCGGGCGCCATCCCACTAGTTCCTTGGGCGGAAGCACGCCGTGCTTCACCATCTCCTTGAGGGTGTACTCCCTCACGTCTGAGGTGGCCCATTGGTCGAACGGAATATTCTTCTCCTCCGCCATGAGATCGAGGTTGTCGGGAGTGGATCCGCGAGAAAGGTTAGATCTTGGGCGATGGATGTGGGAGTTTTGGCTGCAGAAGCTAGTTGTCGCGGCAAGCAAGCTTCTTGGCGGATGGACTGAGGAGCGCGCAAGCCTAGGGTTCTCCGCGATGTACTGATGAGCAGTATTGCGAGAAGGGGAATTTTTGGAAGATGAAGAGGCGGGGACGACCTCGTGTCTTTATAAAGAAAGATTTGAGGGTTGCGCTAGGTTTTCTGGTGAGTGGGCCGAGCCCATAAGGAAATCTTCGGCCCAGCTAAGGTGTGGTCCGATACGTGTCCTTAGGGACTTAAGCGGATGAGCTTAAGCAGATTTGCCCTGGCAATATGCGCGTGTCCGAGTGCCCTATACCTTTAAAAGATCCTTCCATACCGCGGTTTGTCTGACTTCATGAGAAGCTGACACGATGCAATTTGGAAGGTGACCAACAGCAGAGTTTTTATAGCCACCTTGGTGAACAAGGGCTGTTTGGTTTTTCAAAGCATTTGGTCGGGTAATCTTGCCGATTTGTTTGTTTTCCACCTTGGTGAAGATCTTTATAAGATTGAGACCAATATTATGGCAAAAGCTGTTTAATAACTTGGTCATATTTTTCATATGATTGAAAGAATTTATCTTCCCATGAGGGATGATTAAAGTATTTGTTCCGGGATGACTCGGGCAAATCTACTCGGATAAGCATGAGCTTACCGAGTGCTTTTTACCCGCTAGGGTTGATTGAGTTATTATTCCGGGATTACTCGGGCGAATCTACTCGGTTGAGCAAGAGTTTACCGAGTGCTTTTTACCCATGAGGGATGATTGGATTATTTGTTCTGAGATGACTCGGGCAAATTCACTCGGTTGAGTATGAACTTGCTGAGTAATAAGAGTTCTATGATTGCTTTAGCATGAGCTAGGCATCTACATGAGAATAATTTTTTATATAGTTCTTGACTATATGTTTAGTCTATTTTTGACTAACCACATAGTCGGGGGCTACACCTATAATTAGGTGCATCAGGAGATGCACCTAGATATTTATTTTTGAGAATTTTTATATATATATATTTTTCCAGCCCTTCACAGTCTTTGGAGCCACTCGGGAAGATTCAGGCAGAGATGATGGAATCACTCGGCGCCAAAAGCACTCGGTCAAAGAGATTTTTTGATTGAGTTCTGCTTTGGTCTGAAGCTGAGTTGTCTCGTCGACTGAAAAGGACTCGGGGGCTACTGTGGAGATTGTGGCAATCGGGTATCCACATGGCAAGCTTATCCGACTGGAGGTAGGGATAGATTGCGCCTGCTATATCTGTAAGCCGAACTTGACTTAGGTGTTACGGTTGCCGATAGAGATAAGGCAATCGGCCTATAGTCACGGTTTGGTAAGATTGAGGAAACCAACTTAGAATAAGATAGAGTTTCCGACTTGTAAACCCTTCCTCCCAAGACTATATAAGGGGGGTAAGGGGCGTCCCTTGAGGGATATTCCGATAGGAGATCAGAGATTCCAACACTAGATCTGAGATTCAACTTCATAAGCGAGAGCTTTAGATCACGAGATCAATAAAGACACTCGGCGGATCGAATCCACCGAAACAGGAGTAGGGTATTACCTCACGAGAGGGCCTGAACCTGTCTAAATCTTCTTCTTCTTCTAACCCATTGTGCTTGGCGATCTTGACTGCGACCCCATAAAATATATTGCCGAAACCAAGTTTCGACATGCTTCATCCACCTATGGTGATTAGCACCTAAGTTAGCTATCTAAAGCTTAGTTGACCTTTTTAGTATATAAGTTGCCCTATTTTATTTTACCTTGACATTTTTAGTATATAAGTTGCCCTATTTTATTTTACCTAATTGAAGTTTATTACTTGCTGGCTTTATAGAGACTTAGTTCACACAAAATGGACTTAAAATGAATTTTCTACCATTTTTACAAGTTGGGGTGCATATCTAAGTTGTTTATTCCTCATATAAATATTTGAGTGATCTCATTGTACAGTAGGCATATGTTTTTATTTTACATTTTTAAAGTATGGGTTTTGATGATTCTTCAGAACTTAAGTTTGTTCAAAAAGGAGTTAGGATGAATTTTAAATAAATCTCTAAAGGTTGACTGCCCTAAAATGTAGTTTTTCCTCTAAATTAGTTTTTCAAGCATTTGACCCAAAGAATGTATACCTTTTATTTTTCCAATCTAGAGAGGGTAAGATAAGGAGTCTACAGAAGTTGAGTTTGTCCAAAAACAAGTTAAATTGAATTTTCTATGAATTGTACAAGCTTGGGCAAGCTCTATATGGGATTTAACTTAGAAGAATTTTAGAGACAAAATTAGTACAGTGAGTGCCAAGTTTTATAATTGTAAATTAAAGTTTATGAATTCACAGAAATTTGTTTCACCTCAAAATAGTTAAATTGGATTTTATATGGATTTTCAAATTTCAGTTGTTTTCCTGTTAAAAATTTAATGATTTGGCTATTTTTCTTTTGTATTTAAAAATCAAAAATTCCTTGGGTCCACAGGTCAGTCACCGGCTATTTTGCAATGAAGCCCCTGGATTTTAGAAATGGAACCCGAGGTCCCAAACACATGCTAATAAAATCTTTATTAAGAGTCCTCCAGGTTTTACATATTTATAACCAGGTCCAAGGGCCCATACGTCATACTAGGTATATTTACAGACTGAACCTCACAATATTTAAACTTTCCCTAATGAAGTCCTTAGCGCCTAATTACCATGGCCCACCTGTCAGGGGCGTGGTCGAGGGGAGAGCAGAGTAGCGGCGCCCGGAGTCCCTATCCGGCTTCATCGGTGGCGAACGGCGGTGCGATAGCTAAAACCCCTGAAAGAGGAAAGGTGACCATGGTTATGGCGAGCACTCCAGTTGTCGAACCGCGGCCGATGGTGGCCGGAGTGGCGGCTGGCGGCGAGCACCGGCGGCGGTGTGGTTCGGCGTGCTAGCGCAAGTCGGGTGGTGGCTTGTTTTATTGCAATCCGATGTACGTACATGCATTCTTAGGGGTCCTGGATGCTTACCCTTGGTCGCGCGTAGCCTGGCGAAGCTCGGACATTAGCGACGGCGAAAAACTTTGGGGTGAACATGACGGCTCGACTCAGTCATCAAGGTCTCATGCACGCATGCTCACAGTGTTAAATAAGTCCTGGGGATGCTCCATACACAAGCGATTGAACAGTGACTCACCGGAAGGGCACAAATCGGAGGTGGCGGCCGTCGGCCGAAGTTGAGGGAGATGACGGCCGATCTACGCGTTCACTTGATCAATGGCTATGGTTCTTGAGGCATCTCGAAGAGGAGGTCAAGGCGGTGCTGATGGCGCTGTGGCTCGGCTTGGGGTGATTCAAGGCGGTCGGAACACCGAGGTTGCCATGGCGGTGGCGCCCGGAGCACGACCTAAGACATCGTCGACATGGCCCTTGTTCCCATTGATCCGCTGCACGATTGAAGAGCATGTCAAGATAGAAAACTACCGGCTTGATGAGGTGGATATGGAATGGGAAGGAGTTGGCGATGAAGACGACCCGTTGGACGGCGGTGGTGGCATCTTCTCGGCGGCCCGTGAAGGGAGTAAGGAAGAAGGGAGTAAGTGGAGCTTCTTCCCTTGGTTGTCTCGGCACTAGGATGAAGAATGAGGAGGGGCGGTGCGTCTTGGGGAGGTCAAGGGCGAGCTCGGCGCTGCCACATCCCTGGACATGCGTCGAGTACGTCGGCGGCTCGATCTCCGGCATCCTGGCTCACTGTCTTCATGTTCCCTGGTTGGGCTGGCTTGGTCTAGGCGGTGGGCTGCCATATACTCGAGTGGAGCTAGCTGGAGAGACTGCTAGTGGGGTCAAGGCGAAGTGGGCAAGGCTGGGAGTGAGAGGGATGAGTATAGAAGGAGTATACTTGGATTTTTGGGTTATTTTCCAACTTGTTTTCCTCCCTAGACTTTGGAGCTTCATATTTAATTCTATGGGCATGGTAAATTCGTGAGATTTTACTGAGGGTAGCTAATCATCCCTAGGTTCTATTTTCCCTGGTTTTACTGAGATTTTAAATGGTTTGCTCCGAGAAATTAATCAAAGTCAGGGTATTTGGGAATTCATTTGAATTTTTAGAGGGCCAAGACAGAGGAGCAAAATTTTAGAAAAATTATATTTGTTCATGGTTTTTATCGTAGTATTTTAATAAATTATTTACCATATACACTTATGTGCAGCTAAATGCCCTTTTAGGAAGTTATCATTTTAGCCGATTAAAACTATTAATTAGCCAATTATGAGGCTGTATTGTGTAATTTGTTTGGGGTATCAAACCCAGTTGTTAAATTGCACAAAAATTAGGTTAAGTTGTACATAATGCTTAGCACCTTCATGAATTTTTTTGTGAATTTATCTTATTTGGTTTGACCTAGAAAATTAGGGTATCACTCCTACGTATAGTTGCTCCCGCTCTGCGGTTTCACCTAAAATGGTCGTAAGGAATCATTTGAATTCTATCTTGGGCTGAGATATTGACCTTTGACTTAAATTTTAGGTTCACATGCTAGCATCCAAAATTTACTATAGGCCCTCTTGGTAAATTTATCTCGTTTAGGCTATGCCTATATGGCCTACAATGAGATGCGTTTTCAAAATCCGAATATACGTAAATGACCTAAGTCAAAGTGGCTTTATGTTAGTATGCTTGCTCCCGCATGAGCTTGCATTCTTGCCCTAGGTTATAAATGGATTGAGAAAACTTTACTTTATTTTATTTGGACAAAATTTTGTCGACTCTAGAATTTGGGTATGTGACAGGTCTATCCCCCTTAAAGGAAATCTCGTCCCCGAGATTTGTGTTGGGGTACGGTTTAGGTGTTCGTCGGTTTAACTAGACTTGTTGTACCTAGAACTTTACCCTATCATTCTAATGGGTAGTATATTTGCTTAGGATAAGGTGGCCTTAATGGACGATTAGGGTCTGCGGTCGCAGGATCAAGGAGGAAAAAGAAGGTCTCCTTATTGGCTCATGGGAAATGGATATTTTCGTTGTCTGTGACGACACTTGGAAAATAGTGGTGCCGAGGCACTTTGCTCGCGGGACTACATTCTCGCAAAGGGGTTGCCGCTTGGCGTCTGGTGTGGGTAAAGGTGTGGTACGTCGGTACGACTATTCACGCCTCACTGGCTGGGGTAGTACCCATTAGTCCTTGTTTGAAGGTTTTAGTGGAATATTCTGGACCGGGTAGAGTGCATGGGAAAATGACTCGAATGCACCGAAAGGGATTCTACTACAGCGGGCACTGGGTTCGGATAACGTGGTTTTTATCAGCTTTTTGTTGTTTGAAAACTTTTCAAACATACAAGATTTAATACTCCTAGATTAAGTTTTTTCTAAGTTGTATAATAGACTTGCAAAGGTTGGGAAAAACCTTTACTGAGGAGGTGAGGGGAGCGTTCTTGATGAGCGTGGTTGCTGCCAGTTATTCTGGTAAGCGATGGAGAATTGGTACAAAAGGCTTGGTGGCATCAGGTTTTCATTCAGGCATAATGTTGGAAAATCTGGGGGTCAACCGTGGCTCGGTCAAGCTTATATATATGAGGGTTAAATTCTAGAGTGGCGAGTACGTAGGTTATGGAATTGGAGATAAACGGGTCCCTACCTATTATTTCCTTCTTCCATAAAGGTCCGTTAGGCTAAAATGGAAAATAGCAGTAAAATTCTCCCTGCTTGGGTAGTAAATCTTGCATGTTGATTCTACACTAATAAAGTAAAATCTTGCTAAACTTGCTAGACCAACTCCTAATACTTGCATATTACCTTAACCCCACATATATCCATAACCTTCATTCCTAACCTTAGGAGAAATTTGTCTATATCACCTTATATGTGAGTTTTGATGTCTAGGGTACTATGATGCTTAGCCATGCTCAAAATGTTTTCCTTGACACTATGGGCTCATCACAAGCATGAAAAGTTTATTTTTAGATAATCTGGACAGAACTTATATACTTGGTATTTTGACAAATAAAATGATGAAAAACATGGATTTTAGGTTTGGGCCACAAATGGTGTACATATGGTGATTAGTTGTGCACCGATAGGGGGAGAGTGTGCCCAGACCGACCTAAGGACTTCACTCAACATATGTTCATTTCGTATACAGTACAACCACATGTGCCAGTATGGGATGACCTAAGCCAAATAAGCTACCTAGCGACTAGCCTTGAACTCTGGTAGACCGGTGTGTATGGGTTTGGAAAACCCAGAGGAACTTTCTATTTACCCCGTTGTGGTAGAGGTGAGACTTTAAGGTAGACATAGTCGTCTACATCAAAGCTTAACTCTCGTCGTCTGCGATCGGAGTAACTCTTCTGTCGGGTCTGAGCTTCCCTCAACCGGTCTCTGATGAGAGTGACGTTCCTTTCGGCCTCATTTATGACTGCAGGCCCGAAAAATTATCTTTCTCCCACTTCTGACCAGTATAGTGGTGTTCGGCACTTTCTTCCATAAAGTGCTTCAAATGGCGACATTTGAAGGCTGGATTGGAAGTTATTGTTATAGGAGAATTCTACAAACGGTAAGCATTTCTCCCAATTTGTGTTATGCTCGAGGACACAAGCTCGAAGCATATCCTCAAGAATTTGATTTGTCCTTTCCACCTGTCCTCCGGTTTGCAGTTGGAAAGCAGTGTTAAAGAATAATTTAGTTCGCAGGAGCTCGTGTAGATTTTCCCAGAATCAGGAGGTGAATTGGATGCCACGGTCAGATATAATAACTTTAGGTATGTCGTGGAGCCTCACAATGTGGGTTAAGTACAACTCGGCCAACTTGGCTCCATCATATGTCACATGTACTGGTATAAAATGATCCACTTTTATCAGTCGGTCCATAATAACCCAAATGGAGTCATGCCCACTAGGGGTCTTTGGTAATCCTGTGATGAAATCCATTCCGACTTCATCAAATTTCCATTCTGGAACATGTAAGGGCTGGAGCAGACTACTTTGGAAGATATAAATCTGAACCCGAATCTTTCGTACCAAGAGCATCCCATCCGAATCCTCGAAGAAAAGGAACGAAGAACCCGAAGAAAGACCATCAAAATGCTCCGAGTACAATGGATCAAGCACACTGAAGACGAGGCTACGTGGGAATGCGAAGACCGCCTCAAAGATGAATTCCCCATCTTCTTCTAGAAGGGACGAATCTCAGGGTCGAGATTCTTTTGTAAAGGGGGTAGAGCTGTCACATCCTGGAAAATCATGGAATGGAAGTAACCAAAAAATTGTATAGTGTAAATCTTGAACCCAAAAACTTTCTGTTCATCAAAGAGCGAAATGCGGTTTACATGTATAGGGTGCATATACGTGGTAAAGTAAAATTCCTTTTTCGAATATTGTTGAAAGGAGCCCAAGAAAAATTTAGTAAAAATACCCAAATACTTGCAAAGCACCTCAGCAAACAAACTCTAAAGATTGGAACACATCATTAGAGTTGAAAATGGTGAATTTGTACAAAGACTAGATTTGACCATAGTGAACTTTTGCAAGTGCTAGAGCTGGCCGACACAGAACTCTGGAGCCAACTTTGAACTGTTGCCAAAGTTAATCTAGCAAGCCCCAGGCGGTGAAACTTGACAGTATTGTAGATTGAGTCACGCTTTACAAGTTTGCAATAGGGCACCGCCCCTGAATCGGCCTGGAAGTATTTTTAACTGGAGCCCAAAGTTGGAAAGTTAGCACTGAGACCATACTTAGAAAAATTTCAGCATGCTTCATTCCCCAGTTCACCTACAGTGACAAGTGGGCCAAACCGACCCATGGAACCAACTTGATAGGGTCACAAGGTGTCCCTGGTCGCCCTACTCGCGTCCCAGCCCTCGCCACGCACGCGCGCACGTGTCACACGCGAAGAACGCGCTGCGCACGCGTCGCGCGTGAAGAACGCGCTGCGCACGCGTCGCCCCGAGCCCAGCCGATCCCAACGTCGTCGGCATGCAAATATAAGCCGACCGCCCGACCAGCACTGCTCCTCCCCTCAGTCCAAACACGTTCCACGAGAGAGACCAAGCTGACCGCCCTCGAAGCGCCGATAAACCGCCGGTGACCTCCCACCGCCACCGAACGAGATTCGGTCACATTGCCATTTCGGTGAGCGAATTCATTAACCAATCTTTGTTCTTGATTCTATGACCTGGCACTGAGGTGAACAGCATGGACGGGCGACCGAGGCGGGAGAGTTTTGCAGGGCAGAGCGAGCTCGCGCAACGGCGACAGCTCATGGCCACGCGTCGACGACGCTCTGCCGCGGTCGGCCCACGGGGCTGCGTTCTTCGGTGGTGGGGAGAAGCTGCACCGCGTGATGGCTAGTTTCTGAGGCTGACAGTGGGCCCTACATCATGATAACCTAGACTAGAGTGAGGGAGAGGGTAGGTTTCTGTGTAGATTGGTGTTTGGAAGTAAAATTTTGAGTTATTTGATATGTCTCACTTGGCAGCTTTTTAACTCCTGGTGTGAGTTAGATAATTTGGTGAAAATTTTTCTGTATGCAGAGGAGTAGATGGAGAACCCATTTTCTTTGGCTTCACTCAAAGATCACTCATGGTTTGCTCACAGAAATTTGACAAAGTGTGGGTATTTTAAACCTTGTTTGAATTTTTAGAAGGTTCAAATAGTCCAGAAAAATTATATTAAATTTTGGCGTTTAACCTAGTATTTGAATAAATTATTTCCTATGTGGCTTTATGTGCATTGTAATCCCTTTTAAGTGGAGTTTGTTTTTAGCCGATTAAAGGTATTTTTTCCATATTAGATTGCTATTTTGTTTTATTTATTTGAAGCACCAAAGTTATTATTAAATTGTGTAAAAATTACAGTGGGGTGAACATGAGGTAGGGCATCCACATGAATTTTTCCATAATTTTATCCTGTGTGGTTTTGTTCAGAGAAATCGGGATAGCCCTTCTTCGTTCAAGCATCACCCTTTATGCAAATGCGTCAAATTTTGTTATGGTGTCCTCATAATATTTTCCTTGAGTTGTAGGCATGAAATCCGACAAGGCATGGCATCAAAGCGAATACTGACTATAGGAGCCCTTAATTTGGTCGATTAGAATTGATTCGGGCTTCGCTCTCAGCTACAAAACTATTTGTGAAAACCAATTATACCTTATATCTCATCCCTCTCTAGAGGTTGTTCTTCTCTACATCTCTATTTCAAGTTTTGAACCCTTATCTTGCTCTATAGGACCGCAACCTTTTGAAAAATTGTGCTTCTGAAAAAATGGAGTATGAAAACACTTGGCAATCACCACAAACCAGTACCTAAGAGCTTTGAAAAGTTTTGAAAACCCTTTTGCAAACTATCCCTATGTGCTAGATCGGATTTACAAAGTGTTGGGTTAGAAATAGCCTCTAGCAAATGGGTTTTAAAAATGATCGAAAAAAATATAAAACTTAGTAGACATTGTAGGAGTTCCATTCCCTCATGTTATCTCTGTACCAAAAATAATTTGGGGTGGTTTTTGAGCTTCTTACTCTTCCCTATTCAAAAATTTCGCCGAGTAAACCTAGAGTAAGTACTTCAATGTAGACTAGAATTTGTGATGCTTGAACCTTAGTTTGTTTGCTTAGATGGACCACCCCAGAATTCAACTAGGATCTGGACCACTCTAACAGAATGCATCTAAAAGGCGATAAATTAGCTAACTTAAAACTTGAATGAAGATTTATTTTGTCGGTTGTTTGAAATTTTTAAAATTTAGAGTCAGTCTGTTTGCAAAATTTGCATGAGCTAAACCATAGATGATAAACCTATGAAATTTTACGAACAACATGTAGACTAACTCATTAAGCTTCAAGAATTTTTTCTGAATTTTTGGACCCCTGCATCATAAGGGAATAGATCGATTAGTTAGCCTAGCTGTGTTCTGGAAAGCTGTAGACAGCAGCCTTCGTCTTTTTTTATAGACCAAACCATGCATGGTAAAATATGCATATTTTGGCAGTAGCTCTCATACATGCCCTGGAATCCCCACGAATTTCACTAGAATTTTTAAGCTCTTGCATCAGGAAGAAACCAACCACTTAACTAGTATAAGCCTGTTCTGAAAATTTATAACGGCTGCCTTTAACTTTTCCTATAGCCCAAGCCATCCTGCAAAAATATACACCTTTTGATAGTAGCCTATAGACTTACCCAGTAAGCCCCACAAATTTTGGTAGAATTTGTGAGCCCCTGCAACATGCCCTAAAAATTCATATAGTCCAAGAGAACAGAAATCTGAGACCCGGTGTACCGTAGGTTGCCAAAACTGTACAAACAAAACTATAAGCGATAAAATCCTGATTTTGCTAGGGCAGATACCAAGCTTAAGTACCTATGACCATGATTTTTCCCTTAATTTTGTAACTCTGGGATATACCTTAAGGAGACCCATAGATGTAGTGAAAACCTGTTTGCCAGCACCTCAGCACTGCCCAAACCATTCCCTAAACCACTAACGACCTATACCACTAACAATGACCATAATCATGCTTAGCCATCATTTTGCGAGTTCTTCCTGACCATAAGTTGAAGAATTTTCTTTAAGGGGGATAGTAGGACCTAAATTGAAAGAACCCAAAAGAATGCACGTACTCACCACATATGCCGTACTAGAACCAAGAACTAGGTTACCCTTCTTAAAGATTTGCCGAAAATGAGGAATAACTAGGGTTGATTAGGTTCCCTAACGATCATGTTTTTGCTCATTTCTTATAGATGGCTACCATGTACACCCCATTCTACTACAGTCGCAGCTACACCAGGAACACGACTCAGAATATGCTGTGGATCATGCTGCACCAAGCCCACTTCACTTATCCACCAGAATACCATATCCTAAACAAAACCATTGGGACTTCTCAGACCACTGTTATGGCCCGTGTAAGTATCAAAGGAAGAACCCCAAGTGAAAAGGATCGCCAATATGTTAGATATGGATGGGATAGTAGTTTCACCATGCAAAACTGCGCCTATGTTGCCATTACCCGCCTACACAATGAGTTGCCTGAGTGGGAGGGGTTTTACTATCATTTTCCATCTTTAGCTGAGGGAGCCGCAAACACTACCTATGCTGAGCTGCCTGATCCAGGTATAAGCCTGCACACCCCATATCTCCAATTAGCAGAATTTGTCCGTTCTCTCGACATGCTTTACCGTGCAACTTTCTCTGAGCTACTGAGTGCCTGCACACGTGTAGCCACCCTAGAGAGAAGCATCTTGCCTACGTTCCGCCAAGGACACTACACACCTGAGTTTATGTTTGGAGAATACGCCATGTACGCTCCTAGTGAAGACTTGCCGTCTCCGGCCGAAATCTACCTCGAGCATACACCGCTGCCCCACACCAATGTCAGACATGCCTATCCACCCCTGGGAGTTCCCACTGGTTATACAAGCCACTAGAGTATGTCCACTGGTATGGACGCGTCTATTGGTTGAAGATGGATGCCTAAGCAAGTAGTCGCTGAAAAGACTGGTATGGAAATCAAGTATGCGAAGCTCATCATGTATCCGTAGCTCTCTTTAGGGGTAGATCAAGTTGGGTACTTATGTAACATATGTATCCAGTAGTGAATCATGTAAAAGAACCATGGAAGTGTATGTAATATAAATCCCGCACTTGTCTAGTTTTAATTTAAATAAATAGAATTGTCCGTGTGTGACTTAATGCTACCAGGCGACCGAACCATTTGGAATCAAAATCTTTCCCAGCAACAACCATATGCCGGCCTATTACCACGCTCGCCAAGAACGCTCCCCTCACCTCTCCAAAAAAGATTTTTCTTCACCTCAACTAAGAGAGTCTATTATACAACTTAAGAAAAGTTTGAAGATAAGCAAATTAAACCTTGTATGTTTGAAATGTTCTGAACAAAAGAAGCCAGTAGAGGCTAAGAATCCCGGTGTTCCATTGCATTAGTACTATCAACCGTGCATACAAAATACATATCAGAATATAGGACAATCAAGCCAAGCATCAACATCCATACACAAACAAATCCGGAACTTTTCCCATCATCATTATATCTCCAGGCTTTACCTAAGTAAACCGGTTGGGTGTACTACCAGCCGTCAATAGCGACCAACCACCCATCCGACAAAAGAACAAATCCAAACCACCTGAGCACCCATCCCTACCAAAAACTTGTTGTGCTTATAGTACAAAAGGAAAACAAAAGGATCTGGCTGACACCCATCAAATTTACATACAGAAGTACACATTCATGGACCAGCCACCGACTACCTAATCTACTAGCAATCCCAAGAGAGAAAGGAAAACAAGAGGCACCAGAATGATAAGAAGACAAACTGCCTCACAAAGGTAATTCTGGTAACCGTCCTCTGTTGCATCCCGCTACAACCTCCTAACAAAACTCAGAGGATATAGTACCCAAGATAGTAAAGTACAAAATGCCATTTCGACACACCATACCTTTTCCCATATCCATCGCCAAGCAGCGACCATTCCCACCAAAAAGCACTTTTCAAAGCCAAAGCGCTTTGATCACATCATTACCTGGACACCCCTTTCAACGATGGAATCATCTGTCCGCTGAGGTGATGAGGGAACCTCTTTTTCCACCCGAGGATCCACCACCATAGCGCCACGCCGTAGACGAAGACCGCTCTGGTTGGTCGTTTCTTGCTTCACTCCACCCTCCATTTTCTCACCCTTGAGCAACGCTATCACTTTTGTCTCGAGTTTGCTAGAACAGAGCTGGTGTGAGAGACAAGCCATCGCCTCACCTTTTTCTTTTTTATGAAGCGAAGTGACTCGTGACCGAAGATTCCCTCACGTGACCATAGGGATATAGGGAC
Organism: Oryza australiensis; assembly: GCA_019925245.2. Taxonomy (NCBI): domain Eukaryota; kingdom Viridiplantae; phylum Streptophyta; class Magnoliopsida; order Poales; family Poaceae; genus Oryza; species Oryza australiensis. The sequence goes on from JAIFGZ020000436.1 coordinate 6,921,713, forward strand.
TACAGCACCTAGGGTGTCTAGGGGAGTTTCGCAAGGAAAACAAAGAAGGAAAGGATGCTATCAGAAACAAAGAATCACAAAGGAAACAGTTAAGCCTCTGGATGAGAGAAAACCTATGGTACTTGCCACCCTAAAACGAGTATCAAGCCCTCGTTCGAGGGATGTGAAGGACTGGACTTGACGAAACACTATGACCTGGCAAAGCATCCAACTATATCCAAACCCAAATCTCGGGGAAGGAATTTCTTTTAAGGGGGATAGAGCTGTCACAGACCCAAATCCTAAGGTCATGTGAAATCCTGATAAGCCAAAACTAGGAGTAGAGATCTCCAATTCTAGCAAAATTTGTAGGGCATACTGGATAAGTTTATAGGCTACTGTCAAAAGGTGTATATTTTTGCAGGGATGGCTTGGGCTATAGGAAAAAGGTAAAGGCAGCTGTTATAAAATTTTTGGAACCACAAGTATCCATTGTGTCCCTAATCGGTCCCATTTAGCTATGTACTCGAGAGCTCGAACTATGGCTTACCGGACAGACGGGAATCAAGAGAAATAGAGCGGTGGCCGGAGCTAGACGCAGCGACGTTGATCTCCCTATCCACGATGTATTCTGCTGGGATTCTTGAGGGGAAACGAAGAGGAGGTCGAAGCGAAGACGGTGGCGCAGCAGCTCGGCTAGGGATGGCTTCTTCCGTCCTGTAAGGTGCGCAAGGGTCTCGCGCACATGTTGATGGTGGTCTCGTCGCCGGTGACGGCCGGAGTAACGCCGACGGCGAGTGTAGGCGGCAGTCGAGTTCGGGTGACGATGCACATGCTCCTACGGCTCGGATTAGCACAAATCAAAGCATGTGTGAGGGTAGTCAAGGTCCCTGGAAGCTTACTGGAGGTCGCGTGTAGCTCGGCGAGGCTTGGACGACGGCCGCGATGGGAAAGAGAGCTCAGCGGTGATGGGAATGCACGGGGTGAACGGCGGCGGCGCAGTCCGGTCTTCCACCTACCAAGAAGAGGGAAAAGATGGCTCAACGAGGTCCCAAGGATGCTCCCGGTGCGAGGAATTGGCTCGAGGCTCACCGGGAAGGACGGAACGCCGGCGGCGACGGTTCGCCGGAGCCGATGAAGGTGAAAACCGATCTCCGTGCCTGTTGTGCCATTGGCCGGGGCTTTTGAGGGGAAATGATGTGAGGGCTGAGGCGAAGGTGGTGACGCGGTTCTCCGGCCTTGCCTCGGTCGGAGTTGGCTGGAACGGTGTCGGGTCCGAAGCGGCGACGCGCCGGTGCGTGCCCTGAGCATCACGAGCGGGGACTCCGTTCCCGTCGATCAGCTGCGCGGATTGAAAAAGTGTCAAGAGAGAAAATGATTGGCATTGGGTGGGGAGAATGGAACAGGTATGTGATGAGGGTGAGCGCGGCTCGGCAACGATTTCTACGGCTTTCTTTCCGGCGGCCGACAATGGGGTGGAGAGTGTCACGGGCAACTGGAGTGTTTCTTCTCGGCACTGGGAGTAATAATGAGGAGGGGGATGCGTCCAGGGGAGGTCAAGGGCGAGCTCGGCGCTACCTCATCACTGGACACGCGTCGAGTACGTCGACGGCTCGATCTCCGGCGTCCTGGCTCACTGGTCTTCGTGTTCCCCGGTCGGGCTGGCTTGGTCTAGGCGATGGGCTGCCATGTACCCGAGTGGAGCTAGCTGGAGCGGCTGCCAGTGGGGTCAAGGCGAAGAGGGCAAGGCTGGGAGAGAGAGGGACGGGTACAGAAGGGAAGTATACTTGGATTTTTGAGTTAGTCTCTGAATTATTTTCCTCCCTAGACTTTGGAGGTTCATATTTAACTCTGCTAAATTCGTGAGATTTTTACTGAGGGTAGCTGATCATCCCTAGGTTCCATTTTCTTTGGTTTCACTCCAATATATTAAATGGTTTGTTCCTAGTAATTCAACAAAGACATGGTATTTGGTGATTGGTTTGAATTTTTAGGAGCCCTAAACAGTGAAGAAAAATTATATTTATTCATGATTTTTATCCTAGTATTTAAATAAAATATTTTATGTATATACTTATGTGCATTTTATTGATCTTGTGGGTAAGGTAGCATTTTAGCCGATTAGGGTTATTAATCACCGGATATTTGTGATTTCAGAACCACAAGTATCCATTGTATCCCTAATCTGCTTGTGGCGGATACGAAGAATTACTTGCATGAACTTTTTATCTTATCCCATTTAGTGGTTATGATTTATTTCCGGTGAAGCCGACGCCATCCGCTGTCGCCGAGCCTGTTCGTGAGGTTCCACAGTCGGCCAGTCCTCGCCGGACGTTGTCAACCGTTTGGTAAGTTTCCTAGGAGCTCTTGAACCCTTTTGCATGCATCGTCGTGGCGTGAAACGAAATGGAACTTGATTTGCACCGGCGTCCGAGCCACCCCGCCGCTCGCGCCATCACTGTCGTTGATACCGGCCATCTCCAGAGGCGAAACCACCACCAACGGGTCCGCAAGAGGACCAGCTTCATTTTATGTTTTGGGTTTGTGGGCCGAGAAGCCGCCATTCACCGTCGCCATCGCCGCGTTGCCCGCCGGTGGCCGAAGCTCTGCTTCGGCTGCTCCCTCACCACGCCACCCCTATGACAAGTGGGTCCCATCTGTTTAAGTGCTAGACAATATAGGGATAAAAGATGGTAGGGTTTGTTTTGTAAAAATACTTTCAATGACCTATGGGCCCATGGGCTCGTACGTAAATAAATTAAAACATAGGGGCTCTTAATAAAAATCCCAATTCACATGTGTTATGGGCTACGGGTTGTTTTTCATAAAATCCAGGGGCCTTTTTGCAAGGCATCCCGCCAGTGACAAGCGGACCCCACAAATCTATAATTCAAAAAAAAGCTAAATCAAATCCCTATTCAACAGAAAATTTGATCAACTTGTAAAATTCAAATAAAATCCAATTTAACTCATTTTTGGGTGAAACAAATTTTTGTGAACTCACTAGATAATGAATTTAATTAGGAGCTATAAAAAATGCACTCACTATACAAATTTTATCTCTAAAATTCAACTAAGGAAAATCACCCATAGGGCTACCACAAATGTATAAAATGCATAGAAAATTCAATTTAACTCACTTTTAGACAAACTCAATTTCTGTAGCTTCCTCAACTTATTTTCTCTAACTAGGAAAAATAAAAACATATAGTTACCTAGTACTAAATACCCCTAAAACTATTAATATTAAAATAGGGTATTATATGCAGGCTAAACTTTAGGGGTTTATATAAAATTCATTTTACTTCCTTTTTAAGTGAAGTTAAGTTCTATAGATTCACCAAAATATGAATATAAAATAAAAATATATGCTTTCTGTGTAGTAAAACCCCTTAAATATTTATATATGAAACAAATGACTTAATGCACCCTCCAACTTGTAAAATTTATAGAAAATTTATTTTTAATTTATTTTGAGTGAACCAAGCTTCTTTAGAACCAGCAAATAATAAACTTCAATTAGGTAAAGTAAAAGATGGCAACTCATATATAAAATGTCAATAAACCTTAAGTATACAACCAAGGTGCTAATCACTATAATAGTAGTTAAGCACTATATATATACATATGTATATGCACCTTAGCTCCAAGATAAGTCTAATTAAAACTTAATATACCAGTGTGGCCATAATAACGTCAACAAGATAGGATGTTGAGACACCCCGCCGATGGGTCGCAGTGGCGAAACATCAACAGAACATTTAAGGACTTCAGAGAGGATGCACGAAACGTAAGGTTTGGTTTAAGTACGGATGGCATGAAATCATTTGGAGAGATGAGCAGCGGCCATAGCACTTGGTCAGTTACGATGTGTATCTACAACCTTCCTCCTTGGCTATGTATGAAGCGGAAGTACATCATGATGCCGATTATTATTCAAGGCCCAAAGCAACCTGGTAACAACATTGATGTGTACCTAAGACAATTGGTCGAAGATCTAAAACTGTTGTGGAAGAAAAAAGGTATCCAAATCAACATACAAAGCTAAGAAGGTAGTTTGCCCTCTAGGACTGGAAGTATAGAAGATACATGCATGTCCGAACGATTGTATCGTCTATCGCGGTGAAGAGTATGAGAACTTAGAACCATGTCCTGTTTGTAAAACACTACGATACAGATTAGACGAGATGATCCAGACAAAGTTGACGGACAACCTTCGAAGAAGAGAGTTCCTGCTAAAGTGATGTGGTATTTTCCTATAATACCATGGTTTAGGCGTCCGACTATGACCGATCAATTAGGAAGTCTTTTCAAAAGGTGAAAGAAAAGTCGAAAGTTGTCCCTCAGCTCGGGAAGCAAGAAGAAAAATCGCTTGAGCCGTTGCTGCCAGATGGTGAAAATGAGTTAAGAAAATTTATGGCAGAGACAGGACTAACGAGGGAGCAACTGTTTGGAGGTGCAGAAATCGAAAAGGCAAAAAAAGATGATCTGTAATATAAGTTTACCCTCGGTGAACCTCTGGTCAAGCCTTCTCAGGTCAAAACTCTCTCTACACAGATGTACCGATTTCATGAATGGTACATTCAAAATTCAGGAAAAGGTGGAGAAATGTTCGGCGTGTGGATAAAAAACAAATATTCAAGGAAAAGATATCATGTGGATCCGCTTCAAGGATTTATTTGACCTGTACCAGCTAGACGCCCTCGACGTGTCTCTTATCAGTTGTTGGGTTTTGTAAGTATCGTTCATTTAAATTTATTTCGTTCCTTAGCTCCTTGTATGTAGCTAATGAAAATTGCTTTTATCCATTGTAGATCGTAGATTCAACGTGCCGTAAGGAGGGGTGTTTCAACATTGGATTCATGGACCCCCCGCAAAATAAACACGGACATGATACATGATTTTGAGAAAGAAATAGAGGACAATATCATACATATGCTGAAGCAACAACATTACAAGACTTGGATACTCTTGCCATACACAGTGTGAGTTTTTTACTTCCTTTCGTATACATTTTCTTCTCGTACATATACAGTTTCATATATATCATCTCATGCAATTTGCAGATTCTATTGGGTCCTTTTTCTTTTTGACCTTTCCTCATCCAAAATCCATGTCTTTCATTCAATGGATAAACCAGAGTCTACCTTCGAAAAGATTTTTGAAGTAAACAGGTAATGCCATCTATTCCACTGTCATTATGAATGCTGCTATTGCTATTACATGGATCTCGGATAATTAATCATACATGAGACTTGGAAAGAAAAACTTGATGTGAGGAAAAAATTTCCAGTGAGTACATGCTCCAAAATTATATTGAATCATTAATTTGATCTAAAATAGAAAAATGTATATTAACTCTCTGGACGCTTCTCCTTTAATGTGCAAAATAGAAGCGGGGGACGAACTTGTGCGGCTACTACGTCTGCGACTATACTCACCGCCTAGTTCAAAAATCAAATTTGACAAGGGTCTAGATGTACATAAAAACCATTCATACATTATGTCTCGAGTTCTTATTGATTTTATATATTTATTTCTCATTTTTTTTCAAATGATAGATTTTGCTCATGAGGGACAAACTCTCCCACGATAATTTTATAGAGGTTGTTGAAGAATCAATGATGGGATTTATTAATGAGCAGATTATTGATCCCATGACGGAGTTCTACTACGATGGCAAACCAATTGATCCAACCCACCCAAAATTTTAAATTTTGTAATATACGATATAAAACATTAATTAAGAAAGATTATAATATATGTATATATTTATATGTGTATATATTTTGGTAAAATATGTATATATTTACTTAAGTACATTTATATGTGTAAAATATGTATAAATATATATATTACATATATATACATATTATATATATTATGCATATATATATATATATTTACATACATATATATATATATGCATAATACATAACCAAGCAGCAAGCAATAGGAGCATAATTAAAAACAAAGAAAAAATACCTTTAATCTCAGTTGGTAACACAAATCGAAAAAATACCTTTAATCTCAGTTGGTAACACAAATCGGAATTAAAGATGTATCTTTAGTCCCGATTGTTTCAACCGGGACTAAATATAAAAATCTTTATTCTTGTTTTTATTATCCTGGTTTGTAACCCAAAACTAAAATAGCTTGCAAATCGGATTTATAAAGGTTCCCCAACAGTAAATATTTTTATTTTGCATGAAGTTGCTCCAGCTCTTTCAATATTCGTATTCGATTAGAGGTATGTTTTGTCGTGGCTCTTATTATTTGCTGAGATAAAATGGTTAATATTTCAATTATGATATTAATTGTAAAGAAGATGTATCGCCCTTAAAACCATAGCGTATTTTCAACTCCAAGCTTCTAACTCGTGGAGTTCCTTCGACCAACCTTATTACAGTGCTAAACGACAGCCCTAAACTATGCGTTCAGTCTCGTCTAAAGAATCATTGCCAACTACAATGACAAACAAATCTTCTCCATTGTCAAATATTTATTGGTCTTTTAGTTAATATGGTAACCGGGTCATGCGTGCCATATGATGTAGATTTAGCCCATTGAAAAGCTGAAACTAGTGTATGCATTTTACAATACAGTACTGCCACTTTATGTAGCACGAGAAAAGGATGGTGCAGTACTGCCTGCTCCAGACAATGTTCAATGTAGTACCCAATTAGCTCAGACCTAAGCACTTCTACTCCATAGTATACAGTTAGGCGGTCCACGGCTGGCTAACAGTATTGTTCTTTCGTTTACGCATAATGACTCAAACGGGTCTAAATAACATAAATATAATTTTTTCACTAATTTTATTTTATTTTTTATCATTTACAGTTTAAATTTGAGACTTGGCAAAAAATCACGAAAACACAATAACTAAAAGAAATATAGCAAAACCAATCGAAAAATTACCGAAATTTATAATTAGGGATTACATGTTGTATTTACATACTAGAGAAAGTTTGGAGGGTGAGGAGAAAAATTTTCAAAAGTTTGCCGAGTGCCGTGGCAAGACACTTGACAAAAGTGTCATTTTTCCAAGAGCCTGGGTGAGACACTCGGCAAAGATATCATTTTGCCAAGTGTCTTGCTCTGACACTCGACAAACATCTTGAGGAACGGTGTTGTTTGAATGGCTCGATGACGGCCGTTACAATTTTACCGAGTATCCTCGGTGGCACTCGGCAAAATTGTAATTTTGCCGAGTTCCCGACGAGGGCTCTCGGCAAAATACACTCTTTGCCAAGTGTATTTCTTTGCCGAGTGTAAACACTCGGCAAACTGTTGATTTTGTCGAGTGACCACTCGGCAAATACATTATTCGTCGAGTGTCCGAAGAAAAATACTCGGCAAACAATAAGACACTTGGTATCTCTTGGCTTTCCATAGTGAGTGAGCCCGTGGCTCTGGGCCACAGCTCGGGATTTTAGGACCATGGCTCCGATGTAAGGTTCACTATTCCATGTAAAAACATGAAGATACCGTGTGCCTTTTTCCCAACACCACCCATTCTCAGATAAATGAACTTACGTAACAAGTAGATAGGCACATGTGTATGAATTTACCATCTATCGTTCCATTTGGTTGATAGGCACATGTAGAGACATATGAGGAAGGAACACCTGCAATGGGAGGCACGATTACTGCATGGTTTTTGTGCAATGGTTTAACCAGATGAGCGATCATGGATTGGAAAATGAACAAAACCTATCCAAGAAGCATATATAAATAGTGGTGGGGGAGGGAAGGGAGATAGAAAGTATCAAGGTATACGGTAGTCGTAGTAAGTACTTTCTTAATAAAATGAAGTTAAAACAGATGCTGATAACTACAACAACATAGGTCACAGAAAGTAAACTAAACAAGGAGGTTGGATTTGTTTTTCGTATGGGCCTCAACGAATGTTTTCTTTTCAAGTGCTACTACTTGTTAGTCTATTAAAATCTCCTTATGTTTCCCTCGCTTGAACTTACATATATGTACAACCCAACTCGTATAATATGCAATATAAACTTGAAATAGAAAAGTTGTCTCTTTCAGTTTTTAGTTTCATTTAATTTGCTGTCTTTATGAGTTCACACACATATGTTTATACTTAAAACATTATTATGTTTTTCATTATTGTAACACTTGGGGTTTCCATCAACCCGTAGTACCGAATGCCTTGTGGACAACACTTTACAACGGAGGACACTATGGACTGGGGCATGGTGTATGTGGTGCACTCGAATCTTGTTCAACCTTGGCTTGTAGTTTTCTCATTTACAAGTTTGAATTCTTCGTGCTTCATCGTGATCTGAAGGTCCGTGCGGCAGCAGTACGGGTAGTGATGACCATGGCATGTGTTTAGGGCGGCTTAACCATCATGGTATGTGTTTTGGATTTGTAAGCAGCGAGAGAATCGCGGAGAAGCTGCGAAGTTTCGGCAGCACCAACTCCGTATATGTTTCTTGCTCTTCTTTCTCGCCTTGGTGTTCGTCCATTTTGGCGTTCACATGTGTTTTTCGACCAGGAGAGCTGACTTAATACAACTTCGATAGGATCGAGCTTTCGGCGGTTCGAGCGGTCAAACGGTCATCCGCATCTCAATCAGGCGTCAACTCTTATCTGTGTTGGGTATGGCGCTCGTCACGATGTAAAGGTCACTGTTGTGGGAAGTCATCTCTATCAGGCAAACGTCCGTCACCGATGCACTTATCTTTGTCGGGCCTAAACTAAAACTCATCACCGATAAGTTTGACCCAGAAGCCTAGTCAAACAAAGCTCTGTTACCGATGAAACAATCTCAAACAATCCCTAATTAATGCCCGTCACGAATGGCTAATAGCTCAATTGGGCTTTAACTTAAGCCCGTCACGGATGGTGTTATCTTCATCGAGCTTAAGTTAAAGCCCGTCACCGATGAGTTTTTCCCAAAAAAACATATTCTATTTTTGGCTAGCCTCAGGCCTTTGTTAGCCATATCCGCTGTAAAAATGAGAGAAACGGAGATATATTCTCTTTCTCAGCATCTTCTTTCACACACATCTGACATTCACATACATTCACATATATCCAACATTCACATTTTATTCACATACATATCCATTATTCATACATCTTCAAGTGCTGAGATGCGAAACCTGTAAAACTGAGTTATAAATTAAAACAAAATTTTATTTAGCATTGCAAATATATACATAAACGCATTTGACAAAATTATAATTTAATAATATCATAAGTGTTACATAATTATATGTCTTTGATATTAATTTTGAAATGTTCAAAAATGTTCATCATATAACTTTAACCCCGTATTCTAAACATTACTTTGAGGTGCACTATGCACGGACAATAAAGTCCGCTATCTCTTCTCTAATGCCCTCAAAGCTAGTAGGCAGAGACGTAGATATATTTTCCTACATGTACATACTTTGAAATTAGTCGATTGATATATATATATATAATTCGAAGTATTTAGTATATATCATAATTGAGATCACAAACATCAAATTCGACCAAAGTCTTGAACTTTTTGTTGTACAGAATTCACATGTTGTAGCACACATGGAATCCACATTGGTCGTCTATTTGTTGTTTGACGGGAAGTCAATTTTGTGGATTAGGCTTTTTTGTCCTTTGTTATGCAGGCCTCCTTTCTCCACATATGGTCCTCACGTTTCATTGGTTGTTTCTTTGATTGGGGTCCAGTCATAGGCCTTACTGACTTTGGACTTCATATAGTGACATGTACTCCACTTTGGCGTAATGACCAGAAGGATCAAGTGGGCACTGCAACATTAACATAGTGAAAGTTAAATACTAAAGCAATATGTGTCATGCGGGTACACACTTACTATTGATTATAGGCGCACAAAATATACTTTTTGTCTTGGCGAGCCCACAAGGTGTCAGAAATATAGTCTATCATGGCCTTACGGTCGGTTTGAAGATTGACAACCGTGACTATTTGTGGATCGAGGAATGCCACTTCCGATGTATTTCTCTGATACCACTTTCAACTATACCTACACACAAGAGAAACACTCTTATAAGCGTGTTATAAGGATTGTTGTTACCAAAATTGAGAAACACAAGAATATTTACATGGAGTAGCACTTAAGTAGACTTGTGTCCAACGATGATAGTTTGAAGAGGTAGAATAGATCCTTGAAGTCTATGACAATATAATTTTATGGCCAAAGAAATGGTTGTCGATCATGATGGCCTATGATGTCACTCTCCCTATTCGTCCTCCTGGCGTTTGATTTCTCCAAATAGTAGCGGTGGAGCTCCTTGCAAGCGTCACCCATCATTCCTAGGGCGTCGTCTCCAACCAACGGCATGCCTACTTGGAATGACACCGGAGGAACGCTATTCTTTGGTTTTTCCTGCCTCTTGCCCATCTCTAGCTTCTTCAGAGCTAGATGTGAGGCCTGCACCTTGTCTTTCAATCTTCCTCTCCCACTTGCTGTAGGTTTTTATAGTTATTTGCGAAGGAGAGGAATGTGTCTTCCTGGATTTCTTCGTAGGGGATTAAGGATCGTCATGCTATCAGCCTCCATGTGATCGTCCCCAAAATCTATGTCAACTTGTGGAACACGATGGGGAGATGGAGGGGCTGAAGAAGCAGGTGCCGGTTTTAGCGGCGGCCGAGTGCTTGGTGCAGTGGCTAACCTCGGAGTCAACTTGATGTCAATGAGATCCTTGGAGCATTGGATAAAGCTTCCACGTGCAACTTGTAGTGTTAGGATCTCGATGTTTGGTGGATGTTGCAGTGGCAAATGGGCCCATTCGGCCTTCATAGTGTCCACTTGCACTTTCGCATGGCCGACCATTAGTTGTGCCCCGTGTACTCTTGTATCGACAGTCGGCTCGAAAGCTAGTCCCTCGGCTGCCGAAACCGTGAAGGATGGCATCACCCTAACTGTTAGCACATAGTTAGTCAGTTCCTACGATAGATTCATCCATAATTTTATAATATTATATAATATAAGGATTTGTTAAGACTGTTATGCATGGTGGCCGAGAGTTTTACCGTTATATGGTCGACGACAGCTGGGATTGGTGGTGGATTTTCCGCCACCTCAGTTGATGCGCAACTGTTCTGCCTTTGCGTTGGACTTTCTCTGTGCGGAGCGGCGACGGGCTCAATGGTCTGTTGCTTGGGTCGGATCTGCTGCCTGATCCGTGCCTCCACCTAGCCCAGCTTCTCGTCAAATTCAGAGCTCAGTTTGGCTCTGACCTGCTCCCGGATCCTCTCAGCCAGGCGTGCATCTTTTTTCACCTTCGTGAGGGTCCGCTTCTGATACTGCCCCACGTATTCTGGAAATCCATATTTTTAGGGGATGGTAGAGCCAACGCCCCTAGTCCATCCACGATGTTCGTCGGTGCCCAACGCTTGAGTGAGGATGTCATCCTCACGTCTAGAAGAGCATGCCTCTTAGGAGGACTGTCTCACGGCAACCAATTGTTTCTGTAGTACAAGCGAGTTTGGTATAAATCAAGAGAATGATAAATGTAAAGAAAATAAACATATTAAGATGATACACTTACAATATTGTTGTACACTATTTGATCTTGGGCATTTGGCAAAGTAATTGTTCCATCGCTCTTTTTCACAACCCTTGCCCTTGCCTAGCTCCTTGACTGTGGGTGCGGGATATTGGCAAATGGCAGCGACGCATTTGATGCCTCTGCTGCTTCGTCCTCATTTCGCCATTGCTCCTGCTTTCCGGCATATCCTCCGGTGCCCAACCGGTGCGGGTGCAAGTTCCAAGCCTAGAGTGCCCAATAAGCCTCGTGTCTGGCTCGGGATTCAACAGTTGATTTCTTTTTGTAGAACTCCTCCCACATAACTGACGTGATAAAGGGGAAGTTCCCGAAAGGATTCGGGGTGCTTGGGTTGAAGACGTATTCGACCAATCTCCTATGACCCATGTATGTTCCATACAGTCGGAGCATGCATTCTTTCCTTCCACAGTTTGTTCAGAAAGATTACCAAGTGTGGGATAATCATTAATGGTGCAGAACAATAGAACACGTAGTTTGAAATTCTCATGACCGTACACATCTCAAGTTTCCACACCTTCTTTTCAGAGAATCTCAAGATCATCGACAACAGGCTCCAAGAACACATCAATATCATTGTCGAGTTGTTTCGGTCCTTGGATTAGCAATCACAACATGATGTATTTTCTTTTGAAGCACAACCATGGTGGTAAGTTTTGCAATCAAAACTGGCCAAGTGCTATGAGAACTGCTCATGTCTCCGAAAGAATTCATGCCATCCGTACACAAACATATTCTCATGTTTCTAGGGTCGGTTGCGAATTCTCGGTGTCTTCGATCGATATTCCTCCATTGAATCAAATCTGCATGGTGTCTTAGCATACCATCATTCCTTCTCTCTGTGGCATGCCAACGTACTAACTCTGTTTCCTTGAGGTTGGCAAAGATTCTCTTGAAATGCTCAATGATAGATAGATACCACACAACCTTCGCCTGACCACCCTGCTTTGACTTCTTTTCTTCGTCAGCACTTTTTGTTCTCTTGTATCGAGAAGTCATGCAGACAAGATAAGCATGTAACGCATATTGCTTGTGATACAGTATGCAGTCGTCTGGACAAGCGTGAATTCTACAGACCTCTAACCTAGGGGACACAAAACATGCTTGCTTCATATGTCATCTCGGGCAATGTGTTCTTATCAAGAAGCATGGCCTTCAAATTCTCAAAAGCTCTGTGAAACTCTTGTCTGTCCATCCACTACTTGTCTTTAGCTTCATTAGCTCCAAGGTAGCTAACAATTTAATGTGTTTTGCCTTGCATCTGGCGTATAGAGGCTTCTTCGAGTCACTGACCAACCTGTTGAACTTCATGGAATCTCTCTCGTTGTAGGCTGGGTCCTCAACGTCACATAACTTGTCTTACAGCAGATCATGATCCACATCAACCATTTTACCACCCAATGTAAAAGATACAAACATTTCATGTTCATCTTTATCTTTCTGATTTTGTGCACCACTTCTGTCTATAGTTGCACCTTGCTCTTCATGTTTCACCCAACATGTGTAGCGGTCCATGAATCCTCGTTGTATCAGATGAGCGTATATGTCCACTCTGCGATCAAACATATTCTCATTTTTGCAATCTGCATATGAACAACACATGTAGTCACTCTTTTTTCTTTTCTTATCCTCCTCCGTGGTGTTTATAAAATTTAACACGCCATTTCGATACTCTTCGCTATAACGTCGCACAGTTTTCCCAAACATCTAACTTTGATCCATCCTTGAGCTACAAAAAATTGGAAAAATATCAACATTTTGTAGGTAAGTATTTACTAAGTTTATGAGAATTGCCTACTATTTTTCAATTACTTTTCCACTTTCTGATTTCCTTGGAAAAAAAGACAAAAATCGCCCCTCCTCCTTCCACCAAAATAGTGAACAGTGAGATAACCAATTGTGGACCCCCGATTTTGAGTCGGGAATCTTTCGTGTTCATAGTACCATTTCCCTGGATCAAGTAGTTGGTACCCACGAATGCAGTACTGGATAATCAAGTGCACATGCACGAATAGTCTTACAATACCATTATTACATAAATAGGCCCGAAGGCATTGTTCATCCCAGGACCTTATGGTCCGATTACAATATAAAGACAGAGTTTAGATAAGGCGGCGGAAAGAGGCGCGGCTTGTCCATTGCCACGGCAACGACCGGGACTAAGGTCTAATATGCGCCGTCGGTTCCCTCGCCCTCCCGGTAGTACGCGTAGGGGTCTTCGGATCTTCATTTCCATCACTGGAGGTTTGTGCGTATAGCAAGGGTGAGTACCAACCGTACTCAGCAAGTCAACACAGAATTGATGCATATGATAGGGTTATTCAAAGAACATGGCTAGGGTTATTTTTGCGTAAGGCCGTTTTCACAATTCTTTTCACAAGCCTATCGTCTAGCCAAAACAAGTTTTAATTTCACAGTTCATTAATCCGGCGACGGTTCGTCTACCATCCATCGTGATTCCAAGGATGGCTTCCCGCCTCCGGTGCGTCATGATTTTCTGGGAGTCCACCCCTTCTCGCATTCTCGAGAAGTTGATCCACCGAATAAAATCATCATGCAAACCCATCCCAGCATTTTTAAGTTCAAAGTCTAGCCAAGCGAAAGTCTTGTCACGATGCTCAATATCCGCGAGCACGGCTATTCGAATAGATTGATTCATTCACCTGCGGTGGATGTACACTTTACCCGTACTCCGCGACAGCCCAACAAATGAGCCTACGCCTCAACACATGAGACGGTCACGGCACGGCCTTTCGATAACCTTGCTTTGGAGCACCCGCTCCATGAACTTTAGCCCTCATGCACTCTAGCCGTCCTTTTTAGCGGTGAGAGGAGTTCGCGCACCGGGGTAAGGGAAGACTTTCCAATCTTTAAGTTTAGTTAGCATTCGTTTAATCCCATCATTCTTAACAAAGGCCGCAGCCTCATCCTCATCCCATAACCACATCATAGAGAACCATCTATGCAAGGATACGCCTCCGCTCGGCTATCTAGTCGCTAGGTCTATACCCATTCGAGAAGTACGGTTGTCGGCTCGTTTCCGGCTATCTCATGGCTCGGTCCTTAATTGACCGAGGGTCGGCACTTGCCTTTTCCGAATCCACCCAAATCATCCAGCCGCCCAGTCTAAAAACATTTGTACCGTACTTTCAATTTTCATCAAACTTAATTCATCATGGTCATGTGGCGCTTATGTCTCCACATGCCGAATCCCAACTACCTTCCCTAAGGTAGTTGCCCAAGCACAAAGCTTTTTCATAAAGTCATGAGTATGCATAAATCTAAGTATAGCATGGCTAAGCTGTTTATCGAAGTTATGCCTCGGTTATTTGTATCACATCGCGAGTTACAAGGAGTAATTCTAAAGGTAAACAATAACAAGGTATAGCACAACAAGTATAGGTAACTCGGTAAGGCATGCATGTTTAGTATTTAAAATAACATCATTTCGCAAATGGGATCAATATGTTCAAAGGGTGTGAAGACTTGCCTTGCTCGCACACTTGAGAGGTGGGGTCTTCGGCGGTGTTGATGCCGGTTTCTTCAGCTCTACTCGTACGTGCGAAAGTTCAATTGAATTCGGTTAGAATTCAACAAAACACCGGAGATCGAAAAGAACCACATAAGCCATGAAAACAACCCCAAAAAGTTTTGCCGAAAATTCTACTCGAGTTAGGACAAGGGTTGCGAGGAAAATCCGGGTTTTGGAGTCGAGCCGATGTCCTAGGGTTTTCGCAGAGTTGACGATCGCAATTAAATTTGGAATTTATGTTTGAAAATATCAGCGAAGAAAATTCGTGCTCGAAATTTGAGGGTTTGAGCACAAAAGCGAAACCTATTTCGATGGCGGAAAAGAATTAAACGGAATCCGGATTGAAAAACGATGCGAAATAGAATTCGGAAAACGTCCGATTCCGATTTTTCAAACTTTGCACTGAGAAAACATGCGAGAAAATAATTTATTTTTGCCCAAAATTTTACTCAAGTCATCCCAAAATATTTTTCCCAATTTTACAAAATTTTTCCTAATTTTTCCCTATTTTTCTTTTTTTTTTTTTCCTATTCTCCGACTGTTCCATGCCCGCCAAGTGTTCGACCGGTGCCGAGAGGAGAAAGGCGGCGGCGAGAGAGGGACAAGGCGGCGCAACGGGGACTTACGGCGACGGCGGCTCGGGGAGGAGCAAGGGGGCACGGGCCGGGCTTGCGCACGGCGGCGACGGCTAACGGCGGCGGCCCTTGGCGGTGGTGCTCGGAACGGCGAAACGCGGCGGCGGTGCGGTGGAATCGGCGGGCACCGCCTTTTATAGGCGCAGCCGGGGACTCGCGCGGGCGCGGGGTGGAAGGATGGGGGTCCGGCTGGCGCGGCGCGGCGGTGACACGCGGCGGCGCACGGAGGGCCGGTACGGCGGCGAAACGCGGCGGCGAGGGCGCACGGCGCGGGCGGGGTCCGGAGCGGCGTGCGCGCGCGAGGTAGGGGCGGGCGCGGCCGGCCGCGTGGTGGCGCGCGGCGCGCGGGCGTGGCGGCACGGGCGGCGCGCGAGCGGCGCGGCGCGGGCGCGCGGCGCGCGGGTCCGGCTCGGGCGGTCGCTCGCGCGGCGCGTGGCGCGCGGCGCGGCGCGGCGCGTGTGCCGCGCGGCGCGTGGCGCGCGCGGGCGCGGCACGCGTGCCGCGCGGCGCGTGCGCGCGCGGGGGGGGCCGGCGCGGTTGGGCGCGCGCGCGGCGCGTGCGCGCAGCGCTGTGGCGGCTGCGCGTACGGCCGGGCGACGCGGCGCGCGCGCGGCCGGGCCGTACGGCGTCGAGCGGTTTGTGAGCAATGAACAGTGCACTTTCGTTATTTTCCCGATTTTCTATTTTCTTTTCCCATTTTCTATTTTCTTTCCTCCTAAAAATTCCAAAATAAATCCTAATATTCTAAAAATAATTTTTAACTTTATATTTTAAACTTTTTCTTGACTTTCATTTTTCCATAATTATTTTTCATACTTATTTAAATTCTTTTTCCTAATTTTCATAATTCACCCATTTTTAAAAAAATACAATTCCCAAATTTCGAGTACGCCTCCCGAGAATTTTATTATTTATCTTGTGTTTTAATTTATCTCCTCCCAACAAAAATTTTTATTTTATATTACTCGAAATGCGTTTTCACAAATCCGCACTTTTCCCGATTCTTTTTAAAACCCCGATGCGACTTTCGCACCATCATTTTGTCAACTCCGAAAACTCCAAATACGCCGAAAAGGGAATTGACCACGACTAAATTTATGCAACGAGTGGCAAATAAGAAACAACAAACCCGAGAAGAAGCAATAAACCAAGGTTTTTGAAAGTTCCGATTTTTACGTTCCGATTTCGGTTTTCCGATTTTCAGGATGTTACAAACCTACCCCCTAACAATAAATCTCGTCCCCGAGATTTCTTACCATTCTGAGTAGGTGTGGATATTTCGTCCTCGGAACTCTTCGCTCTCCCAGTAGCCTCTTCTTCCGTGTGATTGCTCCATTGTACCTTGTACATGCGCCATGACTTGGTCCGTGTCTTCTTTTACGCCTCGTCTAGTATCTTGATTGGATACTCCGGGTAAGTAAGATCACTGTGGACATGGATGGCCTCTAAAGGAGCTTGCTCTTCGGTACCCGCAAACATTTCTTCAATTGTGACACGTGGACATCGGAGAGATTCTCGGCCAATTGGTAAGCCACTTCTCCTCTCCTAGCGCTTATCAAGAATGGGCCCACGTATCGTGGTGCGAGTTTCCCCTTGACTTTGAATCTCCGAGTTCCCCGTAGTGGTGAGACCTTTAGATACACGTAGTCACCTTCTTTAAATTCCAATTCTCTTCGACGGGTGTCCGCGTAGCTCTTTTGTCGTGATTGAGCAGCTTGTAGTCGGTCCGGATCGGCGAACCTTTTCTTCCGCCTCCTTGATTATGTCGAGCCCGAATACGGCTCGTTCACCGGTTTCGACCACATTAATGGGGTTCGACACCGGCGACCAAATAAAGCTTCGTTTGGCGACATCTTCAAACCGGCTTGGTAGCTATTGTTGTAGGAGAACTCGGCGTACGGCAAACATTTCTCCCAATCCTTGGTGAAATCCAACGCACGAGCTCTCAGCATGTCTTCTAGCACTTGATTCGTCCTCTCGGCCGCCCGTCGCTGCGGGTGGTAAGCGGTACTAAAGGCAAGGTACGCCGAGTGCCTCGTGGACCTTGCTCCAAAAATGAGATGTAAATTGTGTACCACGATCCGATATAATCCTTTTTGGTACACCGTGGAGACACACAATCCTACTCATATATAATTCCGCTAGCTTTGCCTTGTTGTAGTTAGTTTTACGGGAATAAATCGCGTCTTGGTGAGCCGATCTACTATTACCCAAATGGAATCGTAACCGTCGCAGTTTTAGGCAGTCCTACTATGAAATCCATGCCTATCTCGTCCCATTTCCATTCGGAATCTTGAGTGGCTGCAGCAAGCCGTGGGCGTTGATGTTCGGCTTTCACCCTTTGGCACACATCGCACACGGCTACGTATTCGGCTACATCCCTCTTCATATTAGGCCACCAGTATTCTCCTTTCAAATCCTGGTACATTTTTGTGCTTCCGGGATGTAACGAATATGCTGATTCGTGGGCTTCCTTTAAGATCACTCCCCTCAAACCGCCTCGTTCAGGCACACAGATTCTTTTCTTGTACCACAAGATTCCCTTGTCATCTACTGAAAACTCCTGAGCGCGTCCAGCGGCCATGCGTTCCTTAATTTCCTGGGTTTCCTCATTCCCTCTTTGGGCTTCCTCTATTTGAGTTCTCAGTAGGGGCTGGATTTCCAGTGAGTTCACTTCTCCGTGAGGAATCAGGTGCAGATTGAGTCTGGCCATTTCCTCCTGAAGTTCGCTGGCCATACCCCCCAATTCCATGTGACTGCATTGGGCTTTGCGGCTCAGCGCATCGGCCACTACATTTGCCTTGCCGGGATGATAGTGGATTCCTAGTTCGTAGTCCTTGATCAACTCCAGCCATCGCCTCTGTCGTAGATTGAGATCAGGCTGAGTAAAGAAATATTTTAAGCTCTTGTGATCGGTATACACATCGCAATGGTTCCCGATCAGATAGTGTCTCCAGATCTTCAATGCGTGTACAACCGCGGCTAATTCCAGGTCGTGTGTGGGATAATTCTCTTCGTGGGGTCATAAGCGCCGAGAGGCATACGCTACAACCTTTCCATCCTGCATCAACACTCCTCCCAATCCTTGGGATGCATCACAAGTACATCACGAAGTCCTTTCGGTTGTCGGGTAAGATCAAGATTGGGGCGGTGGTTAACTTTTCTTTTAATTGGTCGAAGGCTTTTTGGCACTTCTCATTCCATTCAAACTTCTTTTCCTTCTTCGAAGTTGAGTCATAGGTCGGGCTACGGTGGAAAACCCTTCGATAAACCGTCGGTAATATCCGGCCAAGCCCAAGAAACTCCAAACTTCTGTTACTGACTTGGGTGCCTTCCATCCCGTAATAGCTTCGACCTTGGCGGGGTCACCGCTACTCCTCCGCTGAAACCACGTGACCAAGAAAAGCGACTTCCTTGAGCCGAACTCACATTTGCTGAACTTTGCATACATGGTGCTCTCGTAGCTTTTCCAAGTACTAGTCGTAGATGCTCCGCGTGTTCCTCATCGTTCTTGGAGTAGATAAGTATATCGTCGATGAACACCACCACGAATTTGTCCAGGTATTCCATGAATACCTTGTTCATCAGGTTCATAAAATAGGCAGGGGCATTGGTTAATCCAAAGGTCATCACTGTGAACTCGTATAAGCCGTAACGTGTAGAGAACGCCGTCTTAGGAATATCTCCGGCTCTAATCTTCAACTGATGATATCCTGACCGCAGATCAATCTTTGAGAACACCTGTGCACCCTTAAGTTGATCGAATAGGTCATCGATCCGGGCAGTGGTACTTGTTCTTGATGGTTACCTTATTCAGCGATCGGTAATCCACACACATTCTCATACTCCCATCCTTCTTTTGACGAAGAGTACGGGGCTCCCCAGGGAGAAGAGCGGGCGTACAAATCCCTTCTCTTGTAGTTCCCTTATCTGCTTCTTGAGTTCCTCCAACTCGTTGGCGGCATTCGATAAGGCCTCTTGGATATGGGGGCGTACTGTGCATTAGGTCGATGATAAACTCTATGTCGCGATCCGGGGCATTGGGCAATTCCTCGGGAAACACATCCGGGTATTCTTGTACTACGGCATTCCACCTAGAGGTAGCATGGTGAACACTCCCGCAGCTTGTTCACATAGCTTTGGGTTTTGATCCATAGTTATGCTCATCGGTGATCCCCACGGGGTGGATACCGTGACTTCCCTTCGATTGCAGTCTATAATTCCATTATTTTTGGTCAACCATCCATTCCGAGTATGACATCTATGGTTTGGGGCGATAACACCATAAGGTTTGAGAGAAACACCACGTCTCTAATCCGTATGGGCACATTAATGCAGGCATGGGGTACGGTTATGTCTCCCCAGGTGAGTGTACCAACATAGGCCTCTTAAGTGCTACTTGGTGTAGGTGGTGTTGTTTGCTTACTTGGGAAGATATGAATGAATGTGAGGCTCTAATCGAATAAAACTTTAAGCGGTGTAGAGTTGATAGAGAACATACCCATCAATACGCTCCGGTCCTCCCGTGCTTCTCGCCCGCACATGATTTACCGGCCACGTCAAAACCCGGTGGCGGCCTCGTTGGTAGCGGGGTCCTGAACAGACCTCGTCCTGCCGCAGGGGTGGGGGTTCCTCGGACGGGTGTTGCATTGGCGCCAGTGCGCACAGGGGTGTTGCGTGGTTTTGGGCAGCTATTGGAGTAATGCCCTAATTCCCCTGATTGAAACAGCTCACATTCCTTCTTCCCGGAGCGGCTAGGGTTGGTGCGGGTGTACGAAGCGTGGTGTAGCGACTGTTGACATGGTCGGAAGCGAGAGAACGTCCGCTTCGGGACGTTTGGCTTCCATCCGACGGGGTGGCTCCCTTGGGGCGTTGTGGCGTTCCCGAAATGGGCGAGCCATAGCGAGCCTCCTCTTGCGGTTATTGTCCACCACCTTTTGGTCATGCTCAAGTCGGACGACCTTGTTGATGAGGCTTTGGAAACTAGTGTGATCCCGCCCGATCATTGGTCCCCTCGTTCGTCATTTAGTCCTTCAATGAATTTGTCTATCTTTTCTTCCTCGTCGCAGTCACCGGTGGCATAACGGCAAGCTGGGTAAATTTGTTCGAGATATTCTTGTACCGAGGTGTTCCCTTGACGCATCTGCGGAACTCGTTCTTCTTCATCCTCATTCTCGCAGTGGCACGAAATTCTCACGGAACGCATCCGTGAATTCCTCCCATGTTGGCTCGCCGGCGTCTTCGGCTCGTGTCTCCTTGTAGGTGTCCCACCGGCCACTCGCGGGTCCCTCCAGTGGTTAGTAGCGAAGACAACTCTATCGCCTTCTCGGACTCGACGAGGGTTAACTTCTTCTCTATCACTCTTAACCAATCTTCGGCGTCCATAGGTTCTTCGGCCGTGGAAAAAGTGGGCGGCTTAGCTCTCATGAATTCCCCGGACTCGATCCTCCTCGACCTCCTTGATTATTGGCAATCGCTTGGAGTAGTTGGGTGCATAGCCATGACCTCCGCCGAGGTGGAGGGTTGGGTTCCGCGGGTTTTCGTTGGTTGCCGCGGCTCGCGACGATGTGCCATCCGAAGAAGGGAGATAAATTAAGAGAGCGGTCTAATTTAGGTTATGGTTCACGGAAATTTTTCTTCAAGTTCTTTCGAATGATCTTCACTCAACAGACAAGGTGAAATAATAATAAGCATACGAATTAAGACATCGCAAGGCGATGCCTGTGTTCATCTTATTACATAAGGGGGTACATGGACTGTACACACACAGTCCTCCATGCCAGATAGCAATAATAACTATATCGTCCAACTAGATCAACTAAATTGGGGTAAATAGGAAGTCTTGCCGAGTGGAAAGGTCCTCCCGCCTAGTCGTCCACCATCCGCAAGAGCCGGGCGCCGGAAGTGGGTGGTCCGTGAAGCAAACCGAAGTCCCCACGGCTCGGAGGTGGTGGCCTCGGAGTCACGTCGAATCTTCCGACTCGGTGGTTGCGTACTCTTGCGAGCGTCGGCGGGTGAGGGGCCTCCCGTGTGAGTCGAGCGACGAGGGGAGCTTCCTCCTCCATTGGGTCGGTGTCGCTAGACTCCCATTTGATCTCCATGGGCTCCGCCTCGGACTCCGTGTCGGTGTAGATCTGGATGGGGTTACCCTCTCCCGATCCCGGCTCGGATGGTACCGGTATGGAGCTCGGGGTGGGTCCCATGGATGAAGCAAGTGGGGTCGACCGGGTATGGTGCGGGTTACGTGCTCAACATGAAAACTTGCTCCATCATAGCTTGAAAAGTATCAAAGCTTGCTGGAGTCATATGGTAATAGTGGTCGGGCACGGGGCGGAGGTGATGGTACGGACTCGGTGGAAGTACTGCGGCGTAGACGGGACGGGTGCGCATGTTCCTCTAGCTGGTTGATCTCGCGCTTGCTCCTCCCGAGCTGCTCTTCCAGTCCTACTAGAGCCTCCCTCGGGCCATGTAGCGGTCCGAGAGTTGCTCATCCGAGCACCATTGGCTGCGGCTGTGTGCGAAGCATGCTTATCTGGTCTCCACAGCCTTGGTGGCTGTCGACCAGATCATTGAGGCGTGACTGCTTATCGTTGATCTCGAGCAGGGCCTCCTCGTAACAGTCGTCTGCTGTCTCCGCCCAACGCGATAGACGCGTGACCATCGGGTTGTAACAGGCGGGGTAGCCTCCACTGTGCGATCGGATTGCCCTCTTCGCGGTAAGGATGATGCACGAACTCGTCATTGTGAGTTCGGCACGGTGTTCCGCATTAAGGCGAAGGAAGGCCTCGCGAGCCGCATCCGAATAGCCGCTTCGGCTAGGTCCCGGTGGTAGCGAGTGTGGAAGCAGTAGGATGTCTCACTCCCCATGCGGGCTTCTATGGATACGGCTGCCTCCCAGGCTGGATACATCTCGGAGCCATGTCTTTTGGTGTGATAAGTGGGCGGTTCCGGGTATCTCAAGCACCATAATAGAGACTGGAGTTGTACCACGAACCCTTCGTCCCGCGGAACAGTGACTTCCCAAGTTCCGTCGTGGTTTGACATCTGTTTTTACAGGTAACTTAGGGTTAGCGAGAGGGAGCTATCATAACCATTTGGTAAAAAATACAGATGTGGAAAAGATATATTTGCATTTTCGGAAATAATAGTTCAAGACCGATCCTACCGTAGGGATATTTCCCTTTAGCCATCTAGTTAGGGGTAGGGAGCCATTTGGTCTTAGCCTACGGTCGCATGGCTCGATACCGCTCGTGGACCCCGATTTTGAGTCGGGAATCTTTCGTGTTCATAGTACCATTTCCTGGATCAAGTAGTTGGTACCCACGAATGCAGATCTTGGATAATCAAGTGCACATGAACGAATAGTCTTACAATACCATTATTACATAAATAGGCCCGAAGGCATTGTTCATCCCACAGGACCTTATGGTCCGATTACAATATAAAGACAGAGTTTAGATAAGGCAGCGGAAAGAGGCAGCGGCTTGTCCATTGCCACAGGCAACGACCGGGACTAAGGTCTAATATGCGCCGTCAGTTCCCTCGCCCTCCGGGTAGTACGCGTAGGGGTCTTCTGGATCTTCATTTCCATCACTGGAGGTTTGTGCGTATAGCAAGGGTGAGTACCAACCGTACTCGGCAAGTCAACACAGAATTGATGCATATGATAGGGTTATTCAAAGAACATGGCTAGGGTTATTTTTGCGTAAGGCCGGTTTTCACAATTCTTTTCACAAGCCTATCGTCTAGCCAAAACAAGTTTTAATTTCACAGTTCATTAATCCGGCGACGGTTCGTCTACCATCCATCGTGATTCCAAGGATGGCTTCCCGCCTCCGGTGCGTCATGATTTTCTCGGGAGTCCACCCCTTCTCGCATTCTCGAGAAGTTGATCCACCAATAAAATCATCATGCAAACCCATCCCAAGCATTTTTAAGTTCAAAGTCTAGCCAAGCGAAAGTCTTGTCACGATGCTCAATATCCGCGAGCACGGCTATTCGAATAGATTGATTCATTCACACTGCGGTGGATGTACACTTTACCCGTACTCCGCGACACCCAACAAATGAGCCTACGCCTCAACACATGAGACGGTCACGGCATGCCTTTCGATAACCTTGCTTTGGCGACCCGCTCCATGAACTTTAGCCCTCATGCACTCTAGCCGTCCTTTTCTAGCAGTGAGAGGAGTTACGGCGCACCGGGGTAAGGGAAGACTTTCCAATCTTTAAGTTTAGTTAGCATTCGTTTAATCCCATCATTCTTAACAAAGGCCGCAGCCTCATCCTCATCCCATAACCACATCATAGAGAACCATCTATGCAAGGATACCGCCTCCGCTCGGCTATCTAGTCGGCTAGGTCTATACCCATTCGAGAAGTACGGTTATCGGCTCGTTTCCGGCTATCTCATGGCTCGGTCCTTAATTGACCAGGGTCGGCACTTGCCTTTTCCGGAATCCACCCAAATCATCCAGCCGCCCAGTCTAAAAACATTTGTACCGTACTTTCAATTTTCATCAAACTTAATTCATCATGGTCATGTGGCGCTTATGTCTCCACATGCCGAATCCCAACTACCTTCCCTAAGGTAGTTGCCCAAGCACAAAGCTTTTTCATAAAGTCATGAGTATGCATAAATCTAAGTATAGCATGGCTAAGCTGTTTACCGAAGTTATGCCTCGGTTATTTGTATCACATCGCGAGTTACAAGGAGTAATTCTAAAGGTAAACAATAACAAGGTATAGCACAACAAGTATAGGTAACTCGGTAAGGCATGCATGTTTAGTATTTAAAATGACATCATTTCGCAAATGGGATCAATATGTTCAAAGGGTGTGAAGACTTGCCTTGCTCGCACACTTGAGAGGTGGGGTCTTCGGCGGTGTTGATGCCGGTTTCTTCGAGCTCTACTCGTACGTGCGAAAGTTCAATTGAATTCGGTTAGAATTCAACAAAACACCGGGAGATCGAAAAGAACCACATAAGCCATGAAAACAACCCCAAAAAGTTTTGCCGAAAATTCTACTCGAGTTAGGACAAGGGTTGCGAGGAAAATCCGGGTTTTGGAGTCGAGCCGATGTCCTAGGGTTTTCGGAGTTGACGATCGCAATTAAATTTGGAATTTATGTTTGAAAATATCAGCGAAGAAAATTCGTGCTCGAAATTTGAGGGTTTGAGCACAAAAGCGAAACCTATTTCGATGGCGGAAAAGAATTAAACGGAATCCGGATTGAAAAACGATGCGAAATAGAATTCGAAAAACGTCGATTCCGATTTTTCAAACTTTGCACCGAGAAAACATGCGAGAAAATAATTTATTTTTGCCCAAAATTTTACTCAAGTCATCCCAAAATATTTTTCCCAATTTTCCAAAATTTTTCCTAATTTTTCCCTATTTTTCTTTTTCTTTTTTTTCCTATTCTCTGCAAGACTGTTCCATGCCCGCCAAGTGTTTGACCGGTGCCGAGAGAGAACAGCGGCGGCGAGAGAGGGACAAGGCGGCGCAAAGGGGACTTACCGGCGACGGCGGCTCGGGAGGAGCAAGGGGGGCGGGACGGGTTTGCGCACGGCGGCGACGGCTAAACGGCGGCGGCCCTTGGCGGTGGTGCTCGAACGGCGAAGCGCGGCGGCGGTGCGGTGGAATCGGCGGGCACCGCCCCTTTATAGGCGCAGCTGGGACTCGCGCGAGCGCGGGGTGGAAGGATGGGGGTCCGGCTCGGCGCGGCGCGGCGGCGACACGCGGCGCGCGGGAGGGCCGGGTACGGCGGGCGAAACGCGGCGGCGAGGGCGCACGGCGCGGCGGGGTCCGGAGCGGCGTGCGCGCGCGAGGTAGGGGCCGGGCGCGGCTCGGCCGCGTGGCGGCGAGCGCGGCGCGCGGCGTGGCCGCGCACGGGCGGGCGCAGCGACGCGGCGCGCGGCGGCGCGGCGCGCGGGTCCGGCTCGGGCGGCGCCGCGCGGTGGCGCGCGCGGCGCGGGCGCGCGTGGCGCGCGCGCGCGTGGCGCGCGCGGGTGGGGGGGGGCGAGGCGCGGGGCGGCTGGCGCTGGCGCTGGCGCGGCTGTGGCGCGCGCGACGGCGGCGAGCGCGCGCGCGCGGGCCGGGCCGTACGGCGTCGAGCGTTGTGACCAATGAACAAGTGCACTTTCGTTATTTTCCCGATTTTCTATTTTCTTTTCCCATTTTCTATTTTCTTTCCTCCTAAAAATTCCAAAATAAATCCTAATATTCTAAAAATAATTTTTAACTTTATATTTTAAACTTTTTCTTGACTTTCATTTTTCCATAATTATTTTTCATACTTATTTAAATTCTTTTTCCTAATTTTCATAATTCACCCATTTTAAAAAAAATACAATTCCCAAATTTCGAGTACGCCTCCCGAGAATTTTATTATTTATCTTGTGTTTTAATTTATCTCCTCCCAACAAAAATTTTTATTTTATATTACTCGAAATGCGTTTTCACAAATCCGCACTTTTCCCTGATTCTTTTTAAAACCACGATGCGACTTTCGCACCATCATTTTGTCAACTCCGAAAACTCCAAATACGCCGAAAAGGGAATTGACCACGACTAAATTTATGCAACCGAGTGGCAAATAAGAAACAACAAACCCGAGAAGAAGCAATAAACCAAGGTTTTTGAAAGTTCCGATTTTTACGTTCCGATTTCGGTTTTCCGATTTTCAGGATGTTACACCAATATAATAGGTGATGGGGTATTTATAGCCTGCAATAAATGTCTGTAACGGCTAACGAACTAGCAACTTTGACAGGTATTTTAGTTATCTTTGTCGGGCCTAAGTAAATATCCATTACCGATGGCACTTATCGGTAACGGGCCTAATTATTATCTCAATCGGACCATCACTTCGAGCCTGTCATCGATGATAAACATCGGATCGGTGATGGGCTTCTATTGGGGCCCGACAAAGACAACATTGGTTATCTTTGTCAGGCATTGAATTGCGCCCGTCACTAATAGGTATCATCCGTGACGACTCGAGTTTTATGCACATCTAACATGTCTGTACGAGTATATCTTTGTTAGCCTCTTTTTAGATCCGTTTGAGATGATTTCGTTATGACGCCCATAAATCTCAGACATGTGATAGGCCATCACAGAGGAAATGATTTGTATTAGTGGGTATATGTTGCCCTGACAGGTTAGTGTTGGAGAAGGCTGCATAGAATGCATAAAAAATTATGTAAAATCGAGAAGCTTGGAGGAATGGATGCTATTTTTTCAGTTGAGAATGTTCCATTGGAATCTAATCCATGTCTTTCTTGCAAAACACTACCTATATATTTTCATCCAAGTGCACCAACTGGGATTGCTGGAGTAGAAAATGTTTAAGCAGACTATCCGTATCCCTGTCTCCATGGCTGTACTTGAGCTTTGGAAGCCCTACCAAACCCATGATGCATCCACATGGAAAATCCACATGATATATGTAAATAAGAATCATGTCCGAACTCTGACGAGGGGATGATGGAAAAAAGTACATAATTAACCAAGTACGCGAAAATTTAATTCATGCATCAGCCATGGCAGTAGAAGGCTATAGCTAGCTGCATTCTCAGTACAAGGGCTTGGGCCCAACCACCTCCATCATTGCACAGAAAATCCATGGCTGGCTGGCAGTGAGCCCAGGGCCCTGGCCCGCTGCCCAGGGTCGTCGGACATTGGCTCCGACATTTGCTTGACCAATGTACGAGGTAGGCAGTTCCTGCAGTATGTTTCTTTTCCAATGCCACTCATTCTCAAGTAAACTGATGTAACTAGTGTTGCTGCAGCACGTGTATATGTTATAAACACGAAGAGTGCTAAATACAGAGAGCATGTATTGCCTCAGTTCCCAGATGGATAGACAGACAGTGGAGGAAAATCCCCTACTTAGAAGGGATGATAGTTTGCTCCTGCAAAGGATGAAATAGATTGATGGATAGAAAAAAGCTTATGAATACGAGAGTAGAAGTGGCCAAGGGACATCTAAGAAGAATCAATACTCGGTTGGTGGTTGTAGTAAGTACTTTCTTTACTATGAACAAAGTTAAACAGAAGTTGACAAATATATATATATATATATATATATATATATATATATATATATATATATATACACACACACCCAAGAATCGTGCTCGTGCGTTGCAACGGGTAAAGTCGGGACGCGGCGCGGATGGGGACAGGAGGGAGGGGCGCAGGCACAGCGCGGGAGCTCCGAGCAGCGACAGGAGGGATGGGCGCAGGTGCGTCGCGAGGCGTGGCGCGGATGGGGACGGGCGGGAGGAGCGCAGGAGGTTTTTTTTATCCAAACCCTTCTTTTCTTTTTAGCATTGGGACTGCAAGTTAATTTTATAAGTACTCAAGGGGTTTTCTGTAAAATAGTCAGACGAACAAAAATTGTGGGTAGAAACACTACTTATATATATATATATATGCCATGTAGGCCATACAAAGGAAACTAAATGAGATGCTCTTTGTATTACAACTGCAAATGTTTTCTTTTCAAGTAATGTTAATTACTTATCTTTCCTCCAAAATTTTCTTTTTTTCTCGCTCACTGGACTTACACGTTTATAATGAATATATATGCTTCCTCAAGTAGTCTAAACTTGATACATTTTAGTGATTTTTTCTTACCACTTGTTGATCCCTTTTTTTACCAAGACAATCCATCTAAGCTTTGTGGTCTGTATGGAGTCGTCAAGCACCTTCATTTTGAGAAGCTACTGAGTAAGATGATAAGAGAGATCAAAACCGTCTAGCGAAGCCGATTTAAATGAATGTAGGGTAAACACTAATCTCGTAAGGGAACGGATTATTTTTTAAACAAACTACCATTCGGTGCTCTCATGGCAAGGATGGATGGCTTATAACGCAAAAGACAAAATAGGAAAACTAGGGCTAAAATAAGCGCAAAATGTAGAGACAACATGAAATGAACAATATTCAATTACTAATAATGTGTTTGTTGATTGATTGTTGCCAATAGAATCAGCCATAGCCCTTGTATGCAATACCATAGCTTCTCCACATGCTAACAGGTCTAAAGATCAATTAGGAAAAAAATATTGGGTCGAAGAAATGAAACATGAGAAATATCTCAAACTCTCAATTGGACTCGAACTCGTCATTGACTGGTCCGACCTTGTGCTCTGGGTTGTGTCGACCCCCGTTTTTGAGGACAGGAATCATTCGTGTTTATAGTACTATTTTCCTGGATCGAGTAGTTTGGTACCCACGAATACAGTACTGTATTATTAGGTGCAAATTGCACGAATAGTCTTACACCAAAAGTATTACAATAATAGGCCCGAAGGCAACATCCAATACATATAGGACCTATTGGTCCGGATACAACCAAAAACAGAAATTAGGTAAGATAGCAAACAGAAGGCAGCGGCATGTCGATCGCCTACAGGCAACGACTGGGGACTAAGACCTATTGCGCTCCATAGTCTTCATTCATCCTGATAGTAAGCATAGGGGTCCTCCAGTTCTTCGTTTCCTCCATCTGAAGGTTTGTGCGTATAGCAAGGGTGAGTACCCAACGTACTTAGCAAGCCAACACGGAATGATGCACATGATAGGGTCATTCAAAGGGAGGCTGTGGTTCATTTGCACAAAGCCAATTTTCGCAAATCATTTCACAAACCTAACATCTAGCCAGTCAAGTTTTAGTTTCAGAGTATATTAAATCGGTGACGGTTCTGTCTACCACCCATCTGATACCAAGGATGGTTTCCCGTCTCCGGATCGTCATGGTTTTCTGGGAGTCTAACCCTTCGCAGTCGAGAAGTTGAGTCCACCAAGATACAAAATCATTATGCATACCCACCCATTATTTTAAAATTTATAAGTCTAGCCACGGGAGAAACTTGTCACGTCGCTCATTAACCGCGAGCACGGCTATTCGAATAGATTGATTTACTCACACTGCAGTGGATGTACACTTTACCCGTACTCAACTGCTCATTGAATGAGCTTTCATCCCTCTATATGGGACGGTCACGGCAAATCTTTCGATAACCTCACTTTGGCAGTACCCGCTCCACGAACATAAGTCCTCATGCACTCTAGCCATCATTTCCTTGCAGTGAGAGGAGTTCTGGCGTTCCCGGGATAAGAGAGAAAACTCACTTAATCTTTAAGTCATTGTTAAGTTCAATTTATTATTTACATAAAGGCCTTTGGTCTTATCACAATCATGGGCACTCTACCACTGGTAGGCCCAGGACACTCTACCCATTGGTAGGTCCTTAACTCAACACCTACACCTAAACCACTATGCAGGGATACCGCCTCCGCTCGGCTATCTACTCTGCTAGGTCTATACCCATTCGAGAAGTACGGTTGTACTGGTTCGCTCTAAGTTGTAGTCTCATGGCTCGGTCCTTAATTGACCAGGGACGGTACTAGCCTTTCCCGGAATCCACCCAAATCTATCCATCCGCCCCAGTCTGAAAACATTGGTTTTGTATTTTTATTTTTCCATCAAAACTATTTCCAGCATGATCGAGGCAATGTGGCGCTCATGTCTTCACATGCCATATCTCAACTACCTTCCCTAAGGTAGTTGCCCAAGCATATAGCATTTTGTAAAAATATGAATATGCAAGATTCTAGTATAAGTGTGGCTAAGCACTTCACTGAAGGTATCCTCCGGTTGTATCACATCGAGGGTTACAAAGGATATTTCTAAGGGTGATCAATATCATGGCATGGTACATCAAGCATAGGTATTCATTTGCGTATAACATGCATGTTTTGAAGTTTAAATCAACATCATTTCGCAAAATAGGATCAATATGTTCAAAGGGGAGTGTTGATTTGCCTTGCTCGCAATCCTGTTGGCTTGAGTCTTCGACGTTCTCGACGGTTCCCTCGGACTCTATCATACGTGCGAGAAATCCAATTTGAATTCGATTAGAATTCAAATAAAATCCAATAAAAGCCAAAAGAATCACGAACATGGCTCCTAATACTAGGCTATGACTCTACGCGAACCTAGGTTCGAGTTTCGGCGAAAACCGAGTTAGGGCGAGGGAGTTATAAGGATTTGAGGTTTTGCGATTTTTGATTTAGTTAAATATGATGTGATATTTATTTTAAGTTAATATGCTTAAAGTTTGAGAAATATTAGGGTTGATGATTCAATTAATAAAAGGAAGTGGTTATCTTTCAATTTTATCAAACTATTCATTGGGTCGAGAAGTCCTAGGGTTTAATAATAGTTGATCCCAAGAATAATTCCTGAAGCTAAGTACTACACTAATAATTTAGGTTTTAAGTCTAGCAAATATATAGATCAAGAATAATATTTTGAAGACAAGTTTCAGACATAAATAATTTTCTTTGAAGGATAAATAAATGCTATGATTAAATATTTTGGAAAACATGTTTAATAATCGGTCCCGAATTATTTTTGAAATCCAAATTTGTTTCCGAGAAAATATATATGAGAAAACTATATATTTTTGCCCAAATATTTCCCAAATATTTCCCAAAATCTTTTTCCTAAATTTTCCCTAAATTTTCTCTTCTTTTTCTTTTTCTTTCCTTCCCTTTCTTTCCTTTCCTTTTTTTCTTTTCTCTTTTTTTCTCCCTTCTTTCCCTCTCCTGCTTCCTCTGTCTTCTCCCTCCCGCCTCTCTGCACCAGCGCTGGCGATGGCGCACACGGCGAAGGTGGCCAAAACCCGGGAACCTAACAAGATCTACCCCATCTAGGAATCACTAGCACTCCGATTTGGGGCTTGGCCGGGCCAGGAAGGCGTCGGGGTGAGCCGGCGGCGGCGGTAGGCTTGTGGCGGCGGCTTAGCTCGGCGGCGGCATGCTCCGGCCATGTTTTGTCCAGAACTGTGGCTTGCAAGCATCTATAGGCCGAGGGGTGCTGCCTATGGGGTTAGCTGGGCTGGGGAGGGAGCAGGGGGAGCTGGCGACGATGGCCTGCTTGCGGCGGTGACGATGCTCATCGTCGACACGCTCCGATGATGGCATAATCAAGCGAACAGGTCTGCGAGTATCTATGATTCTAGGGGAAGCTAACTAGGGGCTTGGATCGGCCGAAAAGGGGCGGTGGTGATCTGGTGACGTGCGTATGGCGGCGGCCGAAACAGAGGGGCTTGGCACCGCTCGTCGCCGGCGAGTTCCGGCGGTGCATTGGCTCGGGAGACATGAGGGAAACGAAACTTAGAGCACGTAGATTGTGGACGTACCTTCAATTTGGGAAGAACTCGACCGAGGGCGATGAATTTTGGATTTTCGCTTCGGGCGACCGGCGCTAGGGTTCTTCGGTTCTTGATCAAATTGGAACGACTCAGTGCGCAATAGGTGGGGAAAATTTAGGGGAAATGGAGAGGAGTGATTCACGAAGAGATTTGGTATACAAAGTTTGATCTGTCGGGGGCTTTTTATAGGGGTTCCACGTCAGTTTTGGTTTGGGCGAGGCCGGCGGCCATGGCGCGCGTGCGTGGGGGCACGGCGACGTGCGGCGAGCGCCGAGGGGGCTGGGGTGAGGAGCGTGCGTGGCGGTGCTCGGGAGGGCGGGCACGGCGCGAGATGCGTGGACGCGAGGACGGCGGGGCCGGGCACGACGAGCGGCGCGTGGCGGCGCTCGGAGCGGGTCCGGCGCGGCGCGCGCGGCGCACAAGGATGGTAGGGGCGAGGGTGGTGGCGTCGGCTTGGCACGGGCACGGTGCGGCGGCGTGGGGCACGGGCGCGCAGGCGCGCGCGCGGCGCACGGTGGCGAGGCGGTCCGGGGCCCAGGTACGGCGACGATGAGGAGTGGACTTTTTCAATTTTCCGATTTAAATTTCCTATTTTCGCAATTATTTTTCCTTTCACCTCTAAAATTTAAAATAAATTCTAGCACACCCAAAATTAAGTTGTAAAATATATTTTCAACCTTTTCACCCACTTTTTATTATTTATATATATATATATATATCCATATGTATATTTTGTATGTATATATATATATATATATTCACATGTATATTTTCCTTTTTAATTATATTTAGAAATTCTTGGTATTTTATCCTAATATTTTAATACTGTTCCCAAAAGCAAGTTTTATTAGATCATAGCTCTCCCTAGTTTATTTTTCTTAGAATTTTATTTTAATTATTTTATTCTTGCAGCTACTCTTTTCCTTTTTAAGGTTTTGAAATTGCTCTCAACCTTATCCTTTTCAAAACAATTATTCATTTATTTTAACCTGGCATCAAAGACTCGTGAATAAAAGGCAAATAAATACGACAAGAGGCAATCAATCAAAAGATTTTTGCAAGTTCTGATTTTCATGTTTCGATTTTTAAAACTCCGGATTTTCTGGGTGTTACAGGTTGGTATGATCTAACTCTGAGACCAGCCACAAAACCTCCATCATATTGTGAACTGTCCGGTCAGACTAGCCTCCATGCAAAATGTCTAGTTTTTCCAAATTAGCGGAGTGCTAAATTTGGTCGTCAACACGACTTTAGCTTTAATTATTTACCATTATTGATGAAAAACACGGCGGCATGAGAGATCTACTTAACTCCATGAGATGCAGGCATGCCAGTCAATTTGATCATGCAATTGACAAGATGTAAAGCTGATCGGCCAACAGGCCGACGTCGATGAAACGAAGCCTGAGTTTCGCTGAGTGATCCAAAAGATATGTGCCAACCAATGGCCAATAGCTTGATGATCGACCGATAGTGTGATAGTTGATATCCAATAGTTGTTCATGCCAGGCGATAGCCGATGTAGCGATACTAACCGATGTCAATAAGGTTTTGAACGATCGGCTATATGTCCGATGTAGATTCTGACACTTAGATAAATAATCATATAAGGTAATCGACTAATGATCATGTAATGAAGCAATGACCAATCGACAAACAATGGTATGATAGAGTAAATGTTGATTTGATGATTAAAGCATACATCGACTAGAAATCTCATGTCATTAAATGCATGTGATTAAATAATCAATTAAACCTTTGCTAGCAATCGGTTAAAACCAACTTGTATTATCCTTACAAGCCGATGCAACACTTAAACAATATCTAGATATCTCATCGGCTTAAATCCCAATGAAACAATGATTGAAGCCTACTGACTTAAATAAATCTAACTTACAACTACAACCCCATAGGTCGAACCGAACCGATGCAGCATAAGGTTGATAATTGTCTAATAGATTTAAGCAAGCCGATATGACATCGATAAAAGTGCTCATGTATTAAATTTAACCAAGACAGTAAAACCATCAAAGTAAAATTTAACACGTCAGATAAGATCGGCTAACCCTCTGATGAAACATTAGCATAAACCTATCAGCTTAACAAGACTTAGATTATCAATAACAGTCTAGTAGGTCGGACCTAACCGATGCAGCATGAGATTGTATATGATAATCACTCAATGAGCCGATAAATTTGTCTAATGTGATGGATATAACAAATCTACCTACAGCGATAATATGTTTAAAGAAACATCAACTTGATCAGAATATCGGACTTAATCGAGGAAGTCCTAACTAAGCCGATGTGACTATAAACAATAATGGAACTAAAAATAGAGATGATATACCAGATAGGCAACACTTGCGTCGATCCGATTAGAATATCGGACTCAACCGAGCAAGTCCTAGCCTTGCCACTGCAAGCGAAGATGACGGAACTCACGTCTTACTAGAGGTCAAATTCAATCGATGCAGCCCATGCGCAAAGACAAAAACTCGTCAAAATAATACCTCATAAGAGGGTAGCAATACGTCGAAAGTAGATATATATTGATCTGTGGAGATAGTTTCCAGGGACCCTGTACATATTTATACCCATAGACCGATAAGAGTCCTAATTGGACATGACACAATCTTTTATAAAGATAAAAGGAAAAACATAAAGTCCTCATCGGACATGACACAAACCTTTATAAATACAAAACTTGCCTAATTAATAGATAAACTTAAGCCGCAATGCAATAGTCTTTATGATTTTTTCTTGAACTCGGTTTCTCCTGGAAAAATTTTCATCAGTTATTCGACCTATTTCCTTAACTGAATCCACTAAATAATCTTACTAAATTTTAGCGTTAACAACCATGTAGTTTCATTTAGTTTTTGATTTGTGTGAGTCCACAGAATTATTTATATGTATACAATATGTAGTTTCAACTTTAGAAAATATGCAAATTGTTGAATGTTGATCAAATAGTTAAAAAATAGAATGGTTTTCAATAAAAGAAATCTGATGTTCCATGTTGGATGCAATTCTCTACACTAAGAACTACATTTAGGACTTATTTTGAACAAGCAATTTTTAGAAGAATTGCGGAGGAATTTCTAAAGATTCCTATAAAATTCCGCATACAAGAGGAGACCTTGGTGTAAATCCCAGTCAAAAAATCCAAGGAGGCACTGCTCCGCTTGTCCTGTAGTTCTTTGCATACCGTGTCAGATCAGTTTGATGTGGAGCAATTTGGTGAACCAAAGCGGCAAACTGCAGCTAGATCGAAGAGATTGCAAATTTATAGTTGTAGACGATATTTCCGGGCGGCGAGTGAGAGCCATGCCCATGGCATCACGAATATGATCGAAGCGCACTTGTTTGCGAGAAAGACCATGACATCTGGGAAATGCACAATTCTTATGGCAAAGGAATTGTATCACTGTTTGCATGCACAGTTATGTCACGAACACAATATCTACCAGGCCAAACTGAGTTGGTTGCCGTGCAAAAATAACTTCATAAGGTGATTTGCCAAGAGCAATATGGAAAGATGCATTGTACCAATGTTGAGCTTGTGATAGCCAATCAGCCCACTTATGAGGACAAGCATGAACAATATACCTTAAGTAAGCCTCCAAACATTGGTTAAATCTTTCAGTGTGTCCATCAGTTTGTGGATGATAGGAAGAACTCATATTAAGCTTGGAGTGGATGATAGGAAGAACTCATATTAAGCTTGGAGTCTGCCAATCGAAACAATTCCTGTCAAAGAGCACTAGTGAACACCCTACCTCTATCAGAAATAATCACCTATGGCATCCCAAAGACATCATAACTACGGTGAATTTGTCAGAGCTACAGTTAGAGCTATGAAGGGATGAGTTAGTGAGATGAACTTGGCAAACTTAGTTTATTTGTCCACCACTACCATCACAGTATCATAACCACTTGATTTGGGAAATCCTTCCAAAAAGTCCATGCTGACACAATAGCAAGCTCGCAGGAAACTGGAAGTGGTTGAAACATTCTTGGGGTTTTGCAATGCTCCACTTTGGCCTGTTGACAGACTAGGCAGGTCTGCACAGAAGAAATGACATCTTTCTTCAGTCCTGGCCAAGCAAAATGGTTCTTAATCTTTTTATACGTGGCATTTATTCCATAGTGTCCACCAATTCCACTTATGTGTAATGACAACAATAATGCATGTTTAGCCTCTTGATGATTCCCAAGCCATATTTTGCCCTTAAATCTGATAACCCCATCAACCAAGGTGAAGTTCTCCAAGCCTTCAGGTTGAAGAGTCAGCTTCTACAGCAATTGTTGGGTGGTTGGTAACTGTCCACCACCACTTCAAGCCATCTGGGTTGACTGACACAAATTGCTTGGAGCACTTCTGTCTCCTCCTTTCTAGATAAGGCATCTACTGCCCTATTATCTTCCCCCTTCTTGTATCTTATTTTATACTATAAACCCAATAATTTAATGAATTCCTTATGTTGCATACTGGTGGTTAACCTTTGTTCATCGAGATGAATTAGGCTTTTCTGGTGTGTGTAGATAATAAATGGGGCATGCTGCAAATATTGCATCCATTTATCAATTGCCAACAGAACTGCCATGCATTCCTTTTCATGAGTTGATAAGGCTTGGGATCTAGGACTAAGAGCCTTGCTAATGAAACCCAGAGGATGACCATCCTGTATCAGCACTGCCCCAATGCCTACCCCACTTGCATCAGTTACCACTATAAATTCCTTGGAGAAATCCGACATTGCCAACACTGGAGCTTGCACTAACCTTTGCTTGATCATGTCAAAAGCCTGCTATTCTATGCAAGACCATCTGAAGGGTACATCCTTTTTTAACAGCTCTGTAAATGGTTTTGTCAGTACTCCATAATGTTGTATGAATATCCTGTAATAGCCAGCAAGCCCCAAGAATCTTCTAAGCTACTTCAGGGTCTTTGGTATTGGCCATTCCTAGATTGCTGGAATATTTGTTGGATCTGTGGCAACCCCATTAGTCCCAATGATATGCCTCAAGTACTCCAGTTGTTGTTTTGCAAATGAGCACTTGCTGAATTTGATAAAGAGCTGATGTTGATGTAATCTGGATAGCACTGCCTTGAGACGTGTGACATGGTCATCCAAATTACTGTTGTAGATAAGGATGTTATCCACAAACACTAGGACAAATTTCCTAATCATATCAGCAAAAATTATATTCATCAAGCCATGGAAAGTGGCTGCAGCATTAGTTAACCTAAATGGCATCACCCTGCCTTGGTGAGTTCTGAAAGCAGTCTTGTGCTTAACCTCCTCCACCAAACGAATTTGATGATACCCATATCTCGAATCTAGCTTTTTAAACCATTTTGAGCAAGACCGTTCATCCATCAACTCATCCACCACTAGCATGGGGTATTTGTTCTTGACTGAAATGTTGTTGATTTAATAAAAACCTCCATGTTTCATCTTTTTTCTTTACCAAAAGAACATGAGAGGCAAAAGGACTGACACTTGATTGTATGATACCCTGCTGTAGCATCATTTTCACCTGTTTCTCAATCTCGTCTGTTAACGACCAAATTTGGTAAATCATACATCGGATGTGAAGATAAGGCCGAAAACGATTTGGAGGGAATCGGGATTTTCGGAAATAGAGTGCGCGTCAATTGTAGACCGAATCGGCTAGAGAGTTCGTCGGCTGACGACCGAATCGGCTAAGGTGTTCATTGGCCGATACCAAATCAGACAAGGTAAGCCGATGTAGCCAATTCCAGTAAGATAACATTGGAATCATCTTTGGATTCGTTTGAAGTGCTTTATGAGGATTGTCATGCACGGATAGAGTCCGAAAAGGCAATTGTATCTATTAATTAGGTTATTTTAAATAGTTTCCTTATAGATTATGTCGGTAAGAGTCCACCTAAAGGACTTGTCTGTAATTTGAATTGTAATAGAGACAGGAATCGTATCCAGCAAGGACATATCTTGTATCTGGGTATAAATACGACCCAAGATCATGTAATTAAACAACAATCAGTTTAATACAACTTCGGCGCATCGCCACATTTTCTTCTCAATTACTTCGACAAGTTCTTGCTTTGAGTTGGGCTGCATCGGGATTGATCTCCGACGAAAGGTAAAGCTCGTTATGGCGGCTTGCGCTCTCGGGATTAGTGCTTCTATCATTATGACACTATAATCCTGTTTACGTAAATCGTCGAGTTATCATATATGCTATATAATCTAGATCAATCTTGTTGTCTAACCCTAATCAGCTAGCCTCTGTTACTAGATAACAGCCGATAGGGTTATCCACCATCTCGAAAGGTTTTCATAGATTTGTTTAGATCTTATGTTTCTCCTTATACTTAGTGCTGCATCGGTTGAGTCTGACCTACTAAGTTTTATTATAATCATAATATCTATCATGTTCCATGATTGCTATTAGAGATAGTATCGGAGTTTCAGCCTATCTTACCTGTTTGAGCTGTCTCATTTCTTATATGTTTACTTAATATGCTAAATCTGCCCTTTATATTTAGATCTCACTATGATAAAATATGTTAAGCTTGTTATCGATCTGTTAGGCTATCTTAACACTTGATCAGTTTCTGTTTAGTGTATTTAATCCATATTGATATCTTAGTATAAAGTGGTATCGGAGTACTAGCCAATACATATTAGATCTTCGACATCGACTATGCTATAAATACATATATAATCTTCATCTTAAGGTACTTTTTAGACATAAGTGATTTATACTGTCTCGGTGTGCTACCGATCTATCCCAATCACTTGGTTTAAATGTATTTCGAGATTTAGATTATATATTATGGATATCTAGAGCCGATCGATTAGATTTAATTTTCCTTGGCCGATTCAGCGCATATTGCATCGGCTCAACATCGAACGATACGTCATTGGCCACTAGCCGATCAGCTATCGTTTATGGACTACTATGTTTTCTTTCTTTGTTTCTTGTTGGTTGCAGGATCAAACTAACTGGCACACCTACAAATCTCATAAGCAATATTTGGATCTGCATTAGAGTAAAGCAAATCTCTTAATCCAGTGCGTGACAATTTTACAGTCAACACGTCCTTCTGGGTAGGAGCATCTCTGTAGGGCTTGGTGTTTACTGGCTTGCATTGGGAATTAGAGGGATTCCATGATCAAACACCCTGTGAGAAGTCAACTCAACAAGTTCCTAGAAGCTGTTATGAGGAGGCAACTCATGAATAGGAAGAGCCTATTGATCTGTCATCTCACTGACTGTACAAAGTTGAATTATCTGGGATATTGATCCACTCCTTGCCAGCCTTGACAATTGCTTCCAAGATACCATCTTACACTGAGATATTTGGTCCTTGACTCCAGTCAGGTAATGCTATCTTCATCGTATTAAAACCTCATCCTTTCTCTCTTCCAATCTATCCGCATTGTGCTAAATTTCTCTAGCCAATCCATTCCAAGCATCATGTCATAGCCTCCCAAGCTCAAAATATTTAAGTCACTAGAAAAACATTGCCCCTAACACCACCATTCCACCTTGGGAACTACTTGGTTACAAGCTCAAAATATTAAGTCACTAGAAAAACATTGCCCCTAACACCACCATTCCACCTTGGGAACTACTTGGTTACAAGATAATTGGCCACCATCACCTATGGTCACCTTAGTAGAAGCAATAGCTTGTGTGGCCACTGGCCATACCCAACTTAACAACCAAGTGTTTAGCTATGAAACTGCTAGAGCTCCCAGAATCCACCAAAATGAGCACCTCTTGATTATGGATTAGACCCTACAGTCTGATGGTCCTTTTTTCCCACTGTTCCTGCAAGGGCACATTCAGACAACACCAACTCCTCCTCACCGATTTCTTCACCTTTAGCTCCTGCAGTTTCTGCATCCTCTTGAAGTTGCAACACTTCAATAATTCTTCCAATTCATGAATCTACACTGACATTGGGCATTTATGTCCTGGACCAAATTTCTCTCCACATTTGAAGAATTCACCTCTGGCTCTTCTAGCTGTTTTGAGAGAATCAAACCTCTCCTCCCACTTGGGCTTCTCTTCTATCTTTTTGTTCTCATCAGGACTTGTACCCAGTATGCCCTTGCTTTGGAATGGAGTCCTGTTAAAGCTTTTCTATCATTTCTTATAAGATGGCTTCTGAAAGGATTTCTTGCCCATCTCATAAGAACTTCCTGCGTTTTAGCAAGAGACAACGCAACGTCAACAGAACGAGGCTCGTGCAGCTTGATAGCTGCTTTAATTTCAGTTTTAAGCCCTTCTACAAACTTGGTAACAAAGAAAGTTTCATCATAGCCTTTGTTGTAAACCAAAACTCCATACATGAGTTCCTCAAATTTACTGTGATACTCTTCAACACTACCCACTTGACTATGATTCTCCAATTCCTATATATGTTGTTGATACTTGTCTTTTGCAAATTTGCTACGGACTGCCACACATAGCTCAGGCCAGCTATCTACTCAATGTAATTCCTCATATGTTTGCAACAACAAAGCTGCATTACCAGTAAGATGCAGTGTGGCAAACGAGGACCAAGTTTCATACGGCACTTGATACATGCTAAAATATTTCTTACTATTAGTCATCCACAGCTTAGGGTTGTCTCCATCGAACTTTGGGAAATCAGTTTTAGGTAACCTAGAACCTCCAGAATGACTACTACAATGAGATCCAACCACACCCCGCTCAGAACACTCTCCCAAATCGAAAGTAATTGGTGTATGCTGGAATGGGGTTACCCTTGACTAGGGTTCGCCCCTAGCCCGAGACGGCCCAGACGCAACACCCTGGTAACAATCTTCCACGCGGTGCCCACCAGGCAGTGGTGTAGCCACGGTCGATGACACCAGAGGCTTAGCTTCGAGGTTTGTCACCCTGGCGGTGATCCCGTCCACCGCGAGTCGTAGATCCTTGGTTCTAGCATCACTACTTGGAATCCACTTCTCTAGCCCTTGCATCGAGCCTAGCAGGTTGTTCATGTTCGTGCTGAGCTCGGTGACACACTCGCCCAACGACTCGATCTCCCCTTCCGCCACCACCATTCTCTCTGTCAGGCGTAGGTTGTGACTTCTTCTTCGCTAGAATGTGATTGGTAACTTGGCTCTAATACCAAAAATGTCACGAACACAAGAATCCTGGCACATGGGGATTTGAGAGAATGAGATCTAGCAATTTGAGAAAGAAAAAGCAGAGCAGAGCAGAGGTGGAAGACGAGGTAGATAGTTTGTTTGCTTTTCTCCTTCGATACCCCCTCCAAGCCATGGGCCGACCAGGCCACACCTACTCACACGGCCCAGACGCAAGGCACAAGACAGCCCAACTAAAAAGACAAGGGTACAGGACACCGACAACGAAATACAGCAGTAGTAAACAGCTAAGAAGTCGACGCATACCCAAGTTCGGGACTTGGCTATCTGCTAGCTTTAGGGACAAAATGCAGTCAAATATCAGTCTCTGAGATCATGAGAGAGGTCCACCATATTCCATCCTTTTACCTCAATTTCAACCCAATGAGCTTGGTGTCCCGAGCCAACGCTCGAGATTGCCAGACGGTGGTTCTGCTGATGGATGAACTGTTATGCATCCTAAAGTGAACGTCCAGTGCTCTTCTTCTCAGATGCCACCCATTCTTAAAATAAAATATTTTTGCAAGATCTTTACATGGTACATGTTTCAGAACTAAAGAATTCCATGTAAATACCATGAGTTGTTTTATATGGCAAATATATATATATATAATATGTACATGTGTTACAACGGACGTCATTTTATTTTATCATAATTATTTCAAAGTTGAAGTCTCATGTAATTTTAATTTATATTTTTTTATGTCTTCACCTGAAGCATAGACTGTGGGTTAATTTTATAAAATACTCAAGGAGTTTTCTGCAAAATAGCCAGACGGGTTGCAGGTTAATTTTATAAACACTCAAGGGGTTTTCTGCAAAATAACCAGATAGGCTGCGGGTTAATTTTATAAACACTCTTGCAAAGTAGCTAGGTAGGCTGCGGGTTAATTTTCTGTAAAATAGCTAGGCGAACTGCGAGTTAATTTTATAAACATTTAAGAGGTTTTCTGCAAAATAGTTAAGCGAACTACGAGTTAACTCAGGAGATTTTTTACAAAATAATCAAGCAGAACAAAAATTTGGTGGAAACGCTACTTGTTTTACCGATAATTTTATATATATATACGGCAAACTGATATATATATATATATAATATTGAGAGAGAGAGAGGATGCAACTGTTGTTCATTCAGCCCTCAATATAAAAAGAATAGCGGGAGAGAGGTAGGAGTATCAAAATACGGTCGGTGGTTGTCATATCGGTGGTTGTCATAAAGTCAATAGAGATAAAAGAATGAATAGATAACTATGCATGATACACTAGCACAGAAAATGTCACCACTGTCACATTTTTAATAGGGGGCGACAGCAGTGTTACCTACTATCACTGTCATTTCAAGGCCCAAAAATCCTGGTAAATAGATTATGCAATTTTTTGTGCGACTATATAATGGCTAATCCGGTTTATCTTTTTCACACAAATAATATCGAGATTGATATACACTTTGTTCGAGGAGATTGCTTTAAGATAGGTTCGTATGTCCCGTCTCACTAGTTCACACGTAGACGTCATTATCAAAGTCCTATCAGTTAAGTTATTCACTGATTTTTAGTCTAGTCTTTGTGTCCGTGACTCTCTCGCTTTGACTGTGGTCAGGTTTTAGAGAAAATTATAGATTGTGTAGATTATAAAGCCATTATATTGTTTACTTGCCATGTATATTTTCTTCTTTTAAGGAGCTCTTTTGAGGACCAATTGGTGTGAGGTGTTTCCCCTAATTCTATTTCTGTACAGTTTCGATCCTTTAGGTGCAAGGATGCTTTAGTGGAGAAGATTCGATGGGCATGTGCAATTGGAGACTGCCTGCTCTGAGTCTCTCGGACATATGAGTAACGCTTTAAAGCTGTACGACTGTTAAATTAGAGGAAGCAGCTTGTCCAGGTAATTGAAGAGAAGAGGAAGGCTTGGAAATTGAAAGGAATA
Organism: Oryza australiensis; assembly: GCA_019925245.2. Taxonomy (NCBI): domain Eukaryota; kingdom Viridiplantae; phylum Streptophyta; class Magnoliopsida; order Poales; family Poaceae; genus Oryza; species Oryza australiensis. The sequence goes on from JAIFGZ020000436.1 coordinate 6,964,739, forward strand.
TACGGTGCTCGTCTTCACTATATAAATATCATCACTTTCAGTTGTTCAGAAGCTTGACTTACTCATGTTGATCTAACTCTTACCTGAGTTCGAACAAATAGAGACAAAAGCAGAGAAATGTTCACAACTATCGTTCATAATATAATCCTCAAATTTTAGCAGGTTGGATTGTTACATTCATGATTCATCTTTCAAACCCTTTTGAGAAACTTATGTTGTTTGAGTACAATATTGGGTGGTTGGCTTGTTTCTTGGATCTTATCATAGTCAGCGAAACTGTCATTTCGTTTTGCAGGATGTGAACCTGTTTCCACTGCCTAACCTCTCTTATTGAGTTGACCGGGTGCTCGACGTGCATAAGATTTTCCCAATGCCACCAATTCCCAGTCAAATTTCTGTAGACTCAGTCCTGCCATTCCCTTCAGGCCCTCCATCAATCTAAACTTCTGGGACGCAAGATTTGCAATTTATAATGAGATGAGGACACTTGAAGGAAGTCAATATTGGTGGGAAAAATAATTTTTTTAATAGAAAAACGACACGAGAACATTTTTTCATTGAATAAAGCAGGAGAAGATTACAACCCTAGGGCAACAAAGAAAAGACGTATAAAACTTTACAGACTATGCAGTATAAGGTATTAGTTCGCACAAGCACTTATCCCCCGCCAAACACCACAGCCTAGCCTCCTCTTTGATTTTGGTGAGGAGATATATCATTGAGGCTTCTTTAAGTTGAAGATTGTTCGATTTCTTTTCTTCCATATCTCCTAAACGATAAGCAGAATGAGGGATCGCAACCCTTTCTTCAATATGCCGGCCGCGTTTGCGAGGTTCTCCCATCATTGCTGTATCGAATCGGCCTACGTCCACCGATTCGGCTATGTCTGCCAATAGCCTATCCAAGCCGCTACTAGGTGCCAAATCCTTATGGTGTATTTGCATTCTGCGACCAAGTGCAAGGCAGTCTCGGGATCCCGGCGACATAGGGGGCACTGGTCATTGTTCTGCCATCCTCTAGCCTCTAACCGGTCTGAAGTCCTGTTATGTATGATGAGCGATGCGTGGAGCTTGCATTTATGTGGAGCCCAAGTGTTCCAAATTAAGGACTTGAAACTCATGTTGGTTATCCTGCAGCATTGTGCTTGGTAGGCCGAGGATGTCGTACAAGTTCCATGACTTGTGAATTTCCACTGAATTTTGTCCCTTTCCGCATTGTTTAGGTGGACTTCTCGGACTGCTTTCCACAAGGCAACTAACTGTATAACGAGGTCCACCGTAAAAGGGTGGTTTGTTTGGAGATCTAGGTCATGTACGCAAGCATCGTTCTCTTTGCCTTGGCGTAGAGACTTGCTTTAATTTTTGGAAATTGCATAAACCAGAGGCATCGCATCCTTTGGTCTTCGACCACCCTCCAACCAAGCGGAGTCTCAGAAGCGCGCCTTGGTTCCATCGCTAATAGTTATTTTTGTTGCTGCTGCAAACATGTTTTTATCCATTTCATCAGACGACGTCTCCAAGCCTACCCATAGCTTTGTTGGGTCTTTCCACTCATGCCACAGCCATCGTAGCCGTAAAGCCCTTGTGAACTTTTCCAAGTTTAGGACTCCCAGGCTCCATATTTCGTGGGTTGGCACGTCTTTGTCCAATTAACTTTGCACTTTCCTCCAGTGATGTCCCCCGTACCCATCCAAAGGAACCGGCGGCGCTGCTTGTCTAGCTGCTCCAGGGAATCTTTGGACTTTGGCAATCAAGGAAATACAGTGATGTCCACACTACAATGGTCATCCTCATCTCAATCGAACGGTAACCCTCATCTATGTCGGGTATGGCCTCCGTCACGGAGCAAAGGTCACTGATGTAAGTAGTCATCTCTGTCGGGCAAATGCCCATCACCGATGTGTGTCATCTTTGTCGGGCCTAAAGAACAGCCCGTCACCAATATGTTTGACCCACAAGACCAGTCAAACAAGGTCCCGACACCAATGATATAATCCCAAACGGGCCCTAATTAGTGCCCATCACGGATGACTAACATCTCAATCGGGCTTTAACATAAGCCCATCACGGATGACTAATATCTCCATCGGGCTTAAGTTAAAGCACGTAACCGATCAGTCTTTCCAAAAAAAAACTCTATTTTTTGGCTAGCCTTAGGCCTTTGCTAGCCATGCCCGCTGCAAAAATGACAGAAACAGAGATATTTCACATAAATTCACATACATCTGACACTCCCATAAATCTATTCACATCCATTATTCACACATATTTCACATTGCAAGTATAAAACACATATAACAAAATTATAATTTAATAATATCAGAATTGATTACATATTTACATGTATTTGTCATATTACAAAAATTTGTCCGCTATTTTATTTCTTTGACTTTAACCCATTGAACACATTCCTTTGGAATTTAATATATCATGGACTATAAAATCCGCTATCTCTTCTCTAATCCCGTTAAAGCTAGTAGACGCAGACTTGGATATATTTTCCTACATGTACATTTGAAAATTAGTCGATCGATATATATATATAATTCAAAGTAGTTAGTACATATCATAATTGAGATCACAAACCTCAAATTCAGTCATAGTCTTGAACTTGTTGTTGTATAGGAATCGCATGTTGTGGCACACATGGAATCTGCACTGGTCGCCTACTTGTTGTTTGACGAGGATGTCCTTTTTGTGGATGAGGGTTTGTTGATAATTGCTATGCCACCCTCCTTTCTTCACATATGTTTCCCACGCTTCGTCGATTGCTTGTTGGATCGGGGTCCAGTCATACGTTTTACTGATTTTGGAATTTATGTAGTGGCATGTGCTCCACTTTGGCGTAATGACCAGAAGGATCCAATGGGCAATGTGGCATTAATATAGTGAAAGTTAAATTCTAAAATACTGCGTGTCATGCAACTGCATATACTTAGGGTAAACACTTACTATTGATTATAGGTGCAGAGAAAGTAGTCCTTGTCTTGTTGGGCCAGTAAGGTCTCACAAATATAGTCCACCATGGACTTCCTGTCATGATCTAGAGTGGCGACCGAGACAATTTGTGCATCTAGGAAGGCCACTTCCGGTGCATTTCTCTGGCACCACTTCCAACTAAGGATACACATAAACGCTCTTATAAGCATGTTATAAGGATTGTTTTTTACCAAAATTGAGGAACACAAGAATACTTACAAGGAGTAGCACTTAAGTAGACTTGTGTCCACCGCTCGTAGTCTGTAGAGGTCAAACAAGTCCTTGAAGTCTATGACGAGGTAGGTATCAGGCCCAAAAAATGGTTCTTTGTCATGATAACCTACGACGTCAGTGTCCTTGTTCATCCTCTTGGCGCTTGTCCTCTCCATGTAGTAGTGGTGGAGATCCCTTCATGCGGTGCCCCTCGTTCGTAGGGCATCGTCTCCAACCAAAGGCATGCCATTGGTGAACTCCGTTGATATGTTCTTGCCCATTTCTAGCTTCTTTGGTTTTAGACTCGAGGGCTTGGCCTTGCCTTGGGGTCTTCTTCTCCCCCTTGTTGCAGGTTTGTCGTTAGTTATTTGCGGAGGAGAGGAATTCCTTGATTTCTTGAGCGGTGGGGGATTAAATTTTTTTGTCGTGCTGTCGGCCTCCATTTCAACACTGGAGCAGCGGGAGCTGGAAGGGCTAGAGGGGCTGAAGGAGCAGGTGTCGGTCGGGACGGCGGCTGAACACTTGGTGGAGTGGCTGACTTCGCAGTCAATAAGCTCCTTGGGCCATTGGATAAAACTTCCACGTGCAGCTTCTAGAGTAAGGATTTTGTCGTTCGGTGGGTACTGCAGTGGCAAATGAGCCCATTCATTCTTGATAGCGTCAACTTGCACTTTTGCCGTGCCGGCTATCAGTTGCGCCCCATGCACTCTTGTATATGGGGTCGACTTAAATGCATGTCCCTTGGCCATCGCAACAGTGAAGGACGATATCACCTTAATCAATAGTGTGCAGTGTGCCGGTTCCTGCGACAGATTCATCCATATTTTTAGAATACTATATTAGAAGGATTGTTAAGACTGTTATGCCTTGTGGCCAAAAGTTTTACCGTTATTTGATCGACGGCAGTTACGAATGATTGTTGAGGTTCTGCCACCTTAGTTGATGCGCAATTGCTCCGCCTTTGTGTCAGACTATCTTGGTGCGGAACAACGGCACACTCGGTGTTCTGATGCGCCTGCTCTTGTCGTATCTCTCCCTTATCTTTACAGCTATGTCATCGAGCTGTGCCTTCACTTCAACGCTTATCTCGGCTCTGACCTGCTCCCGGATCTTCTCGACCAGCCAGGCATCTTTTTCGGCCTTTGATAGGGCCCGCTTCTTGTATTGTCCCGTGTATTCTGGAAATCCATATTTCCAAGGGACCAAAGCACCAACTCCCCGTGTACGTCCACGGTGTTCGATATTGCCCAACGCTTGAGTGAGGATGTCATCCTCGCGTCTAGAAGAGCAGTCCTCCTCTTCGGAGGTCTGTCTCATGGCAACCAACTCTTTCTGCAATACAAGTGAGTTTAGTATAAATTGACAGTACGATTTGTATAAAGAAACATATTAAGGTGAGACACTTATGATATTTTCATATACTTGTTGGTCTTGGGCATTTGGCCATGTGATTGTTCCATCGTTGTTCTTCACAACCCTTACCCTTGCCCAGCTCCTTGCCCTTGCGTGTGGGATATCGGCAAAAGGAGTTGGCGTGTTGGATGCCTCAGCCGCCTCATCCTCTTTCTGCCATATCTCCATCTTCCTGGCATATCTTCCCGTGCCAAGCCGGTGCGGGTGCATGTTCCGAGCCTGGAGTGCCCTAAAAGCCTCAGCTTTCGCTCGGGCTTTCTCACTATTTTCTTCTCAACGAACTGCTCCCACACCTCTTGCGTGATAAAGGGGCATTCCCCGAAAGGCTCCCCGGCGCTGGGGTTGTTGATGTACTCGTTCACTAGCTGGACTTGAAGTTCTTCCAAGCAAGTCCCATCGATTTGAAGGCCATAGTCTTTATCCTTTCCTTGTTGGCTCCGGGATAGTCGAAGCTCTCCTTGAACTTCAGCCATGCAGATTCCTTCTCCACTTTCGGCACGTCCTTCACGTTATCAGCCAAGATCGTGAAGCTCTGCCTCCCTATAATCCCGCAAATTGAGCTAAATTTTTTGCACACGTGCTTCGGTGCGATCAGCTTTCCTAGGAGGTCCACCTCTGTTATGGTGTACCTCTCCCTTGGGATTCTATTGCCGCTCCTAGGGGTCCGTGACCTTGTGGACCCATTAGTTGTCGCCGACGGTGTTCCATCATTCTGTGACATCCTCTAAATAACTTGCAATATCATAAAATAAAAGGATTAATTTAATCAAGAAGAACATGGATTGGAAATAAAGAAAGAAGAAGAGGAGATGAGGAAATTCAATAATTTGTCATATGTCAAAATTCTCAAACTTTTTGAAAGTATTTTTGAAATGTTTGAGAAAGGGAGGTTTACAATTGGAAAGTATTTTTGAAAGAGATGAGAAAGGGAGAAAAATAAATCGTTGAATTTATTTGTCTCTATGAAAATATAACAGTCCCATTATACAATTATTGGTGCCACACATACAACATTCACAAGGTTATACACACAGATTCACAACATTCACCAGATTCACAACATTCGTCTTAGATTATACACAGTACCAACATAACTTCATCTCAGATTATACACACATGCAGCACCAACATAACTTCATCTCAGATTCACTAATATTAGCATGGCATGGCATCAATCTGATTCATCTCATATTCACTACATGGCAAATGAGGGGGATGGAGACTAACCTGGAGCTCGGTGGCGACGAGGGAAGATGATGGTCGGCGACGCTCGGTGGCGACGAGAAACGGTGGCGCTCGGTGGCGACTAGGGGTCAAACGGCGACAGGTGATGAGGGAAGAAGATGGCTAGTCTATGGCGACGAGCTCGGGGACCGCAAAGACGACGAGCAACCTCAGATATACACACATACATGGCACATCAATAAGGTTTAGGGTTATATGCATGCATGGAAACTAACCGGTGTGTTCCGGGATGATGCGCGGTGCTCGGTGTCGGCGAGGGAAAGGGACGATGCGCGGTGCTCGGGGACGTCGGCGACGGGCTCGGGGACGACGATGACAGGCTCGGGGACGACGACGGGCTCGGGGATGACGGCGTCGGGCTCGGGAGGGCGCGAGGGACGGCGGCGACGTGCTCTGCAGAAGACGCGAGGGTTCTGAGTGAGAGTGAGAGAATTAGAAACTTTGCGCGCTAATGTATAGATCTGACCAAATTTGGAATCACATCGGGTACGGGCTATACATTAGGCCCGATTGAGATGAATCATCTCAATCGGGCTTAATATAAAGCCCGTCACGGATGATGAAGGATTCGTTGCCCTAACGGCCGACGGAAAAATATTATCAGTAACGGGCCTGAAATAAGGCTCGTCACGGATGACTCATCGGTGACGGGCCTTAATTTGAAGCCCGATTAGTAAATTAATCATCTCGTCGGAAAGCAATTAAGGCCCGTCACGGATGACTCATCGGTGACGACCGTTAAGTTATAACCCGATAAGTGAGTTAATCATCTCTGTCGGGCACAAAGCTTAAGCCCGTTTGCTCTAGACATTTTCCTTATCGGTCTATTATATAAAGCCCGTCACCGATACAATTTTTCCACTTATATTTATTTATTTCACTGAATAATTTCAATAATACACTAAATAATTCAATAATACAAGTAAATCACTAAATAATTCAGTAAAGTTCACTAAATTATATTATCATATAATTCACTAAGTTACTATTTTCATATAATTCAATAAATAATTCAGTATAGTGCAATAATTTATTTAAGTCACTACATAAATATCCAAATTAACTAAATTCACAATATTAATTACTATTTTCATAGTATTCACTAGATAATTCAGTAAAGTTTAATAATTTATTTTGAACAAAAGTCTTGTTAATACAAAATACTTCATTCATTACAACAAATAGCAAAACAAATAAGTACAAAGTCATCATTCATAAGGTTATGCCTTCCGTATGATCTGACCGAGCATATGCCACATTCTCTTGGGGATCATCGTTAAGGTTGATTTGAGGTCTGACATGAATATTCTAATTGTATTCTTCTTTGTCAACGACGTTGTCAACCCCGACAATTCGGCGCTTGCCATCCCTGATGATGTGCATCTTCTTGTTTGCAGGGTCTTTTTTGTAGAATATATGCTCAACCTGTTTCGCAAGCACGAATGGTTCATCGGTGTATCCAACCTTGGATAGATCTATTAAAGTGAAACCTTTCCCGTCGACTTTGACACCGGTGCGTATATTCACCCAACGGCATCGAAACAGAGGGACTTTGAATCTCACGTAGTTCAGCTCCCAAATCTGTTCAATGCGGCCGTAGTATGTGTTGGACCCAACTTGATCCTACTGGAATGCTCTATACGGACTCCGATGTTTTGCACTGTGTTTTTGTCATCTTGTAGTACGGTGTAAAACATGTAACCGTTGATATCAATCCTTGCCATGTGTCTATCTCCCAACACGGTCCCATCGCCAACAACCGTACTGCCTCAGTTGAATCATCCATCGACGTTGTAATACGCTTCTTGAACCATTCGTTGAACCTGGAGTTATGTTCTCTGTTAATCCACGTGTCTGATCGCCCCAAGTTCTCCTATCGGATTTTCGCTAAATGCTCTTCAAAGTATGGGGCAACTTCTGCCATATGTTGGAGCACAGCGAAATGAGCCTGTGAATAGGAGGCTCGATCAGGCACAACTCTTTTCCTGCCTATTGTGCCAGCGCCTAACAACCTTCCTTCGTGACGAGACGCTGGTACTCCGATAGGATCGACCTCGGCCATATAATCAATGCAAAATTCAATAACCTCTTCGGTCGTGTAACCTTCAATGATGCTCCCCTCTGGTTTTGCTATGTTTCTCACGTAAGACTTTAGAACTCCCATGTACCTCTCGAACGGATACATTTCTCTTAGAAATGCCGGGCCACAAAATTTTGTTTGCTTCACGAGATGTACAGGGAGATGAGTCATGATATCAAAGAAAGACAGAGGAAGAAACATCTCCATGTGACAAAGGGTATTGACAATATCAGTCTGCAATCCGTCTAGGTCTTCAGGATCTATAACCTTCTGACCGATTGCATTAAAGAAGGCAAACAGACGTTAGATCGTGTGGCGGACTTTGGGTGGTAGAATGCCTCTGATAGCAATTTGCAAGATTTGCGTGATGAGCACGTGACAATCATGAGACTTCATTCCAACCAGTTTTAGCTCGTCCAATTTGACGTATTTACTTATCCTTGTTGAATAGCCTGATGGAACTTTGATATCTCTGAGGCATGATAGCATTGCGATCTTCTCATCCTTGGCCAATGTGTGGCAAGCTGGAGGGAGGTACACTCTGCCTGTCTCTGCATCTGTTACAGGCAGGAGTTCACTGCGAATATTCATCTCCTGTAGATCAAGACACGCATTCAACCTGTCCTTTGTCTTCCCATGAATATTCAGCAGTAGCCCTACCAGACTCTCACACACATTTTTCTCGACGTGCATCAAATCAATGCAATGACGGACCTCGATATCTTTCCAGTAAGGAAGTCACCAAAATATGGATTTTTTCTTCCACATACCCTTGTCCGTTGCCTTACTTCGTTTTCTTTTCTTGCCAAACTCATTGGTTACGTCCTTGACCATGTTGTGGACCTCATCTCCGGACAGATGCTTGGGTGCAGTCTGAAGTTCCCTTTTACCGTTGAAAAGTTTCTTTTCCTTCTAAATGTGTGTTGGAGAGGGAGCCATCTCCTATGACCCATGTAAATCATCTTTCTGGATTTCTTCCGCCACGTGCTACGTGTATGTTCCATACAATCAGAGCAGACCTTCTTTCCTTTCACGGTTTGTCCAGAAAGATTGCCTAGTGTGAGATAGTCATTAATAGTGCATAACAATAGAACGCGTAGGTTCAAGTTCTCCTAGTCGTACGCATCCCAAGTTTCCACACCTTCTTTCCAGAGAGTCTCAAGGTCATCGATAACAGACTCCAAGAACACATCAATGTCATTGTCACGCTGTTTTGGTCCTTGGATTAACAGGCATAGCATAATGTATTTCCTTTTGAAGCACAACCATGGCGGTAGGTTATAGTTTGCAATCAAAAATGGCCACGTGCTATGAGAACTGCTTATGTCTCCCAAAGGATTCATGCCATCTATACACAAACATACTCTCATGTTTCTAGGATCGGCTGCGAAATCTGGGTATTTTCGATCAATATTTCTCCATTGAATGGAATCTGCGGGGTGTCTTTGTTAGTGATATGCCCTAGAGGCAACATGGAGATGTTGGATATCACGTCAATGTTTATGTATAAATGAATGAAGTGTTATTCAGTTCCATGAAATAGACATCTTGTATTGATCAATAAGTACGTGACTTATTTATGAGACTCTTTATGTATGAATCTATTTCTAAACGATCCCTGATCATATGTCATATTGTTGGAACAAATATGATTCTAAGATCAACATGTTTATTGATTGATGATCATGTCTCATAGATCATGGGTATGGAGATACCAAATCAATAAACATGGACATATGTGTTGGAGAACACATTGTTGGATAGACCCACCATGAGACACTACAGGAATTAATGTGCCATTAGTTGGTCTCAGGTAGTGTTGGTACAAAGTCCTTAGACCTGAGATCACCATGGATTCCAACATGTGTAGTAGCCTACTTTGGGACTACCAAACGCTATTCCGTAACTGGGTAGTTATAAAGGTAGTTTTCGGGTTTGCTATGAAACATGGAGTGGGATGTGAGTGATCAAGATGGAATTTGCCCCTCCTTTGGAGAGATATCTCTGGGCCCCTCGAGGTAATGGATTATGGAAATGCATGGCCATGCTAAGTTGATTGAGGAGTCAATCAAAGACGGATAATCCAATACGGTTCGAGTGAATGGTTAAGCTATTGAAGGGATGGCACACATCTTGCCTATAGCTTAACGGTATCGTGAGGCAAAGTGATTTCGTACACATTACGGGTTTGAGCCGATATTATTCTTGTATACTATGGTGTCAATATGTGCTGCTAGGCGCCGCTATTGACAGGTCGGCTGAGTTAGACTCGAGCCGACGATCGGCTAAGTTAGACTATAGCCGAAACCGAGTATACCTGAACCTACTGTGGTCGCACGCTTAAGGGGATAGAATAGATATTCGAGTTGGACTCGGATACGGCTCGATCGGATAGGGATCCGATCGGATAGAGTCCTATGGGCTTACGACGTGTGGGGCGGCCAACTCGTGAGATACGGATGAGATCCGATTCAAAATAGAGTCCTAATCGACCACTAGTCCCAGTCGGCCAACTCTATATAAAGGAGGGAGGGGTGGAGAGCCGTGACACGTCAATTGCATCGCGTGCAACAGAAGTCGCCGAGATCAATCTCCACGGAAACCCTCCCCACTTTCGAGCCAAACCCTAGCCTTGCATCGCGTGCTAGCACACGGGTGTACGGCGTTCTGTCCCCGGACGTGTGGATACCGGTAGAGGCGCTGCTACGTTGCGCGCTCTTGATCGGCTGCGGTCGGGCGCATCGGAGCGAGGCGTGAGAACGCGGCCGGACGACTCGAATCGGCTGATTGGCGAATCGGCTATCTCCGGGAATCGGCTACACTGTTCCGGATCGGATTGCCCTGATTGGCTATTCCGCTGCACTCTACTCCAATCGGTAACGATCTATCGGCCCTTACTTGCAAGTGTTCCTGGTTTGCGCGGTAGAAATTTTTTTTGTTTTGGGCTAGCGTAGCTTCCGTGTAACCCTTCAGTCTTAGCATACCATCATTCCTTCTCTCCGTGGCATGCCAACGTACTAACTTTGCTTCATTTGGGTTGGCAAATATTCTCTTGAAACGATTGATGATAGGTAGGTACCACACGGCCTTCGCCGGACCACCCTGCTTTGACTGCTTTCCTTCGTTAGCACTTTTTGTTCTCTTGTATCAAGAAGCCTTGTAGAACGGACAAGCATCTAGGTCCCCATATTGCTTGTGATATAGTATGCAGTTGTTTGGACACAAAACCTGCTTTGCTTCATATGCCGTCTCGGGCAATGTGTTCTCATCTGGAAGCATGGTCTCTAGAATTCCCAAAAGCTGTGTGAAACTCTTGTCTGTCCATCCATTACTTGTCTTCAGCTTCATTAGCTCCAAGGTAGCTGATAATTTTGTGTGTTTTTGCTTACATCCAGCGTATAGAGGCTTCTCCGAATCACTGACCAACCTGCTGAACTTCAGGGAATCTCTCTCGTTGTAGTTCTTGTCCTCAACATCACGTAAGATGTCTTGCAGCATATCATGATCCACATCAACCTTTTCACCGCCCACTGGAGAAGGTACAAACATGTCATATTCATCTTTATCTTCTTGATTTTGTGCATCACTTCTGTCTGCAGCTGCACCACTGCCTGATTCTTGCTCTCCATGTTTCACCCAACATGTGTACCCCTCCATGAATCCTCGTTGTATCAGATGAGCGTGTACGTCCACTCTACTACGAAGCATGATCTCATTTTTGCAATCTGCACATGGACAACACATGTAATCGCTCTTTTTTCTTTTCCTATCCTCCTCCGTAGCGTTTATAAAATTTACCATGCCATTTCGATACTTTTCGCTATAACGACACACATTTTTCCCATACATCCAACTTCGATCCATCGTGAGCTACAAAAAAATGAGAAAAAAATATTAAATTAACATTTTGTATATAAGTTTCTACTAGATTTATGAGAAATGACTACTATTTTTCAATTACTTTTGCACTTTCTGATTTCCTAAAAAAATGACAAAAAGTCACCCTATTCCTCCTCCCTCCAAGATAGTGAACAGTGGGATAACCACTCCAACTATTTGCTTGAGGTATTTGTAGAGCGCAATAAATATCTGTAACGGCCAAAGAACCAGCAACTATGACGGGTATTACATCTTTGTCAGGCCTAACTTCAAGTTCGTCACCGAAGGCAATCATCGGTGACGGGCCTAATTATTATCTCAATCGGGCCATGAGCTAGAGCCCGTCATGGATGACAAACATCGGTGACGGCTTATATTGGGGCCCGACAAAGATAACATTTGTTATCTTTGGCGGTTCGTTAGTTTGGCCCGTCACGGATGTTTGTCATTCGTGACGGGCTCTAGAATTATGCACATATGACATGTTTGTGTGACTATATCTTTGTCGGTCTCTTGTTAGACCCGTTTGAGATGAGTTAGTTGTGACGGCCCGTAAAACTCAGGCATGTGTTGACGAGAAATTTCTCTCACGCGTTGGCCTGGGAGATCTGCTTAACTTCAGTGTAGGTCCTTCTCGACTACCTATGCTGTACAAGGCGTGCCAGTTGGTTTGATTTGTTAACCAACTAGAAAAATAAAGATATATGCATTAAGTGTTAAGTTAGATCCTACTGGATCGGCTGCAAGAGTCAATTTACATATATATGTTATCCCGAAGTGTATTTAAACCAAGTGACTAGAATAGATCGGCTGCGTCGAGACAGTATTAACCACTTAATCCAAATATACAATGAGATAATAAATATATGCTTTAACAATCTAGGCAATGTCGTAAGTCCAACTGTGAATCGACTAATACTCCGATTTGTCTTATGAAAAGATATTGATCTGAGCTAAATGCGCTAAACCTAGATCAGTCGGCTATCGGCTGTAGCTGACAAACTGATTCTACGTGTGCGTACCCCCTTATAGGTCGTCTCGGTGCCGTATCTCTGCGATAAGTAGAAAACGTTTCTACGCCTAACTTGTTTTTGCAGAGAATGCTTTGAGATGGTATGGCCCTATTGTATGTATGAGATGCATGTGATGCATGTAATATTCTTTCATATGTGCAATCCCTGTAATATTCTTTCATACGTGCAATGCTTGTAATATTCTTTCACGACCTGCAAGTCGATGTAATCTTCAATTAGAGCTTCTATAGTAGTAGCTTAGTTTGAAGAAATCAAGCATTCGGCACTCGAAAGAACGGTGATGAAGATGGAGATCCCGTACACCGGCATGGAGATGGAGATCACCATGTGAAGGGGGCCATACTATTTCATGCTATTCTACCCTTTCATATATGTGATATGTTTGTTTGATAGGATAGCATCCCTCACAAAATTAAGTAGTAATGATTCCCTTCCAAATGTTGCACCCGTCACCGTTATGCTCGTCAATGGTGGGTCGCCAAAGCGAGTGCCATTCTCTATCATAACACGAGGGGTATATGTCGGACATATACAGCGGAGCATTTGGTTTACTTAACAAGGCTATCAAAACGGTTTTGGGCCTTGGGGCATAGGTTGGGGCCGGGGCATGGAGATGCCACACCAACAACAAGAGTCACATAGAGATGTGATTAGCAAGGAGTTGCTTACCGATGTTACTAATTTTCTAGCGGTGATGCCAAAGCTCACTAGAAAATTAACTAACATGTGGATCTTGACCCAATACGTAACCTAGAGGGAAGGTGGAAAATACGTAATGGGAGTCTTATGTTAAATTGTTTAACAAAAGACATAACATAAACATTGTGCTAAACTTTGTTTTTCTGTTGTAGAATAAATGGCGGCTAATACTACACCCGGTACCTTTAATTTGCGATCTATTCTCGAAAAGGAAAAATTAAATGGAACAAACTTTATGGATTGGTATCGCAACTTGAGAATTGTTCTCAAGCAAGAGCGTAAGGAGTACGTTCTTGAAGTACCCTATCTGAGGATTTGCCAAATAATGCCCACCGCAACGCACGGAGGGCTTATGAGAAGCACACTAATGATGCCCTAGATATAATTTGTCTCATGCTTGCTACAATGTCCCCCGAGCTTCGAAGCAATATGAGAGCGCGATGCTCACACTATTATTCGGGGACTACGTGGCATGTTTGAGAACCAAGCTCGGGCCGAGAGGTTCAACACCTCAAAGTCCTTGTTTGCGTGCGAGCTTGTTGAGGGAATCCCGTCGGTCCGCATGTGATAAAGATGATTGGCTATATCGAGAGTCCGGAAAAACTAGGTTTTCCCCTTAGCCAAGAGTTGGCTCGATGTGATTCTCCGGTCGCTCCCTCCGAGCTTCGAGCCATTCATATTAAACTATCACATGAACAATATGGATAGAACCTTGGCTGAATTGCATGGGATGCTAAAGACAGTGAGGAGAGTATCCAGAAAAACGGTCATCATGTGATGATGATGCGAAGGCAAAGCGCAAACCACTGTCAAGAAACTTTGCACCAAGAGGAAGTTAACTCCCGATGAGATCGCGAGTGCCTCCAATGCAAAGAAGGGCAAGAAGGGGTCGGCGGCATCGAATCTTTGTTGCTTCTCGCAAGGAGACAAGCCCTTGGAAAAGGCGCAAGAAGTACATGGAGGATCTCAAGAAGAAGCAAAGTACGACTTACGCCGGTATTAATGTTATAGACATTAATCTCGCTACTTCACCTACGACTCTTGGGTATTTGATACCGGATCGTAGCTCATATTTGCAAATCGTTGCGGGAATGAGAAGAAGTAGAGGATTGAGAAGGGGCGAGGTGAACTGCGCGTCGGCAATGGAGCTAGCGTTGCTACGATTCTTGTCGGCACGAGTACCACTTCATCTACCTTCGGGATTAGTTTTGGAATTGAATAATTGTTATTGTGTTCCAACACTATGTCAAACGTTATTTCCGCTTCATGTTTGCAAGCGGAAGGATATGATTTTAGATCAATGGACAATGGTTGTTCAATATATCTTAGAGATATGTTCTATTTTCATGCTCCATTGGTGAATGGATTATACGTTTTGAATCTTGAAGCGTCTCCCATCTATAACATTAATACGAAAGGCAACTCTCTAATGATATAAACCCCACGTTTATTTGGCATTGTCGCTTAGGCCATATAAATAAGAAACGCATGGAGAAGCTCCATAAGGATGGATTGCTTCACTCTTTTGATTTTGAATCATTTGAGACATGTGAGTCTTGTTTACTTGGTAAGATGACAAAGGCACCTTTCACGGGACATAGTGAGAGAGCAAGTGACTTATTGGCACTCGTACATACGATGTATGTGGACCAATGAGCTCAACGGCCGAGGTGGTTATCAATACTTCATTACTTTTACCGATGACTTTAGTAGATATGGTTATATCTACTTAATGAGGCATAAGTCCGAATCCTTTGATAAGTTCAAAGAATTCCGAATGAAGTACGAGAATCATTTAGGGAAAACAATCAAGTTTCTACGATCGGATCGTGGAGGGGAATACTTGAGCCAAGAGTTTGGTAATCATCGAAAGATTGTGGAATTGTTCCACGTTGACTCCACCGGGAACTCCGCAATGGAACGGAGTGTCCGAACGGAGAAATCGCACCATGTTGGACATGGTGCGGTCGATGATGAGCCAAAGTGATCTTCCGTTATCCTTACGGGGATATGCTCTTGAAAGCATTGCGCTCACACTAAATAGAGTTCCATCTAAGTCGGTTGAAAAGACACCATATGAGATATGGACGGGCAACCCCTAGTTTGTCTTTTCTCAAAATTTGGGGATGCGAAGCTTATGTAAAACGTTTGATCGACAAGCTCACACCCAAATCGACAAGTGCTTCTTTGTGGGATATCCTAAGGAAACTAAGAGATATTACTTTTATAATCGGGAACAAGGCAAAGTGTTTGTCGCCCGACACGGTGTCTTCTTGGAGAAAGAGTTTCTTTCAAGAAGGGTTAGTGGGAGCGGGTGCATCTTGAAGAAGTTCAAGAAACACCGAGAAAATGTTTCGCGACCACGAACCACAACAGGAGGTGCAAAGTGTTGCGCCACCGGTTGTAGATACACCAGCCCCACGGAGGTCCGAAAGATCACGTCGTGCACACGCAGTACAGTGCGGAACAATGTGATATATTTTTGTTGGACAACGATGAACCTAAGACCTATGAGGAAGCAATGGTGGGACCCGATTCCAACAAGTGGCTTGGAGCCATGAAATCCGAAATAGAATCCATGTACGACAATCAAGTTTGGAACTTGGTTGATCCACACGATGGTGTCAAAACCATTGAGTGTAAATGGGTTTTTAAGAAAAGGCCGATATGGATGGAAATGTTCACATCTATAAGGCGCGATTGGTGGCGAAAGGTTTTAAACAGATTCAAGGAGTTGATTATGATGAAACCTTCTCGCCCGTTGCAATGCTTAAATCTATTCGGATTATCCTAGCGATTGCTGCATATTTCGATTATGAGATATGGCGAGATGGATGTCAAAACGGCTTTCCTAAATGGAAACCTAAGCGAGGATGTATACATGATACAACCTCGGGGTTTTGTCGATCCGAGAATCGCTGGAAAGATATGCAAGCTACGAAATCCATTTATGGATTGAAGCAAGCATCTCGGAGTTGGAATATTCGTTTTGATGAAGTAATCAAAGGGTTTGGTTTCATCAAAAATGAAGAAGAGGCCTGTGTTTACAAAAAGGTCAGCGCAATTGTATTTCTAATCTTATATGTGGATGACATATTGCGATTGGAAATGATATCCCTATGCTAGAAACCGTCAAGTCTTCATTGAAAAATAGTTTTTCCATGAAAGACTTAGGGAGGAAACATACATATTGGGCATTCGGATCTATAGAGATAGATCCAAGAGGCTAATTGGATTAAGCCAAAGTACATACATTGACAAGGTGTTGAAAAGGTTCAACATGCATGATTCCAAGAAAGGTTTCTTGCCCATGTCACATGGCATTAATCTTAGCAAGAATCGGTGCCCTCGGACACATGATGAGCGGAATAAGATGGGTATGGTTCCTTATGCTTCGGCAATTGGATCCATCATGTATGCCATGCTTTGTACACGCCCGAGATGTCTCGTACGCTTTGAGTGCTACGAGCGGATACCGATCGAGATCCAGTGAAGGTCACTGGATGCCATAAAGAATATCCTTAAGTATTTGAGAAGAACTAAGGATATGTTCCTAGTCTATGGAGGTGAAGAAGAGCTCGTTGTAAGTGGTTACACCGATGCTAGCTTCCAAACAGACAAGGATGATTATAGATCGCAATGCGGGTTCGTGTTACTGCCTGAACGGAGGCGCGATCGTGGAAGAGTTCCAAGCGGGATACGTTGCTGATTCTACAACGGAGGCCGAGTACATTCTTTGCTTCGGAAGCTGCAAAGGAGGCTGTTTGGATCAAGAAATTCGTTTCGAGCTTGGTGTGATGACTAGTACGACGGTCCAATGTCTCTCTATTGTGATAATAGTGGAGCCATTGCGCAAGCCAAGGAGCCGAGGTCACATCGAAGTCCAAACACATACTTCGGCGATATCATCTCATCCGCGAGATAGTGGACGAGAGGTGATGTCAAGATATGTAAAGTGCACACGGATCTCAACATATCCGATCCGCGACAAAACCTCTCCTCGGCCGAAGCATGAGGCGCACACAAGAGCAATGGGTATTAGATACTTACATGATTGACTCTAGTGCAAGTGGGAGATTGTTAGTGATATGCCCTAGAGGCAACATGAAGATGTTGGATATCACGTCAATGTTTATGTATAAATGAATAAAGTGTTATTCGGTTCCATGAAATAGACATCTTGTATTGATCAATAAGTACGTGACTTATTTATGAGACTCTTTATGTATGAATCTATTTCTAAACGATCCCACGATCATATGTCATATTGTTGGAACAAATATGATTCTAAGATCGGCATGTTTATTGATTGATGATCATGTCTCATAGATCATGGGTATGAAGATACCAAATCAATAAACATGGACATATGTGTTGGAGAACACATTGTTGGATAGACCCACCATGAGACACTACGGGAATTAATGTGCCATTAGTTGGTCTCGGGTAGTGTTGGTACAAAGTCCTTAGACCGAGATCACCATGGATTCCAACATGTGTAGTAGCCTACTTTGGGACTACCAAACGCTATTCCGTAATGGGTAGTTATAAAGGTAGTTTTCGGGTTTGCTATGAAACATGGAGTGGGATGTGAGTGATCAAGATGGAATTTGCCCCTCCTTTGGAGAGATATCTCTGGGCCCCTCGAGGTAATGGATTATGGAAATGCATGGCCATGCTAAGTTGATTGAGGAGTCAATCAACGGACGGATAATCCAATACGGTTCGAGTGAATGGTTAAGCTATTGAAGGGATGGCACACATTTTGCCTATAGCTTAACGGTATCGTGAGGCAAAGGGATTTGTGTACACATTACGGTTCGAGCCGATATTATTCTTGTATACTATGGTGTCAATATGTGCTTGCTAGGCGCCGCTATTGACAGTCGGCTGAGTTAGACTCGAGCCGACGATCGGCTAAGTTAGACTATAGCCGAAACCGAGTATACCTGAACCTACGGGTCGCACGCTTAAGGGGATAGAATAGATATTCGAGTTGGACTCGGATACGGCTCGATCGGATAGGGATCCGATCGGATAGAGTCCTATGGGCTTACGACGTGTGGGGCGGCCAACTCTATGAGATACGGATGAGATCCGATTCAAAATAGAGTTCTAATCGGCCACTAGTCCTAGTCGCCAACTCTATATAAAGGAGGGAGGGTGGAGAGGCGTGACACGTCAATTGCATCGCGTGCAACGAAGTCGCCGAGATCAATCTCCACGGAAACCCTCCCCACTTTTGAGCCAAACCCTAGCCTTGCATCGCGTACTAGCACACGGGTGTACGGCGTTCTGTCCCCGGACGTGTGGATACCGGTAGAGGCGCTGCTACGTTGCGCGCTCTTGATCGGCTGCGGTCGGGCGCATCGGAGCGAGCGTGAGAACGCGGCCGGACGACTCGAATCGGCTGATTGGCGAATCGGCTGTCTCCGGGAATAGGCTACACTGTTCCGGATCGGATTGCCCTGATTGGCTATTCCGCTGCACTCTACTCCAATCGGTAACGATCTATCGGCCCTTACTTGCAAGTGTTCCTGGTTTGCGCGGTAGAAATTTTTTTTTGTTTTCGGCTAGCGTAGCTTCCGCGTAACCCTTCAGTCTTAGCATACCATCATTCCTTCTCTCCGTGGCATGCCAACGTACTAACTTTGCTTCATTTGGGTTGGCAAATATTCTCTTGAAACGATTGATGATAGGTAGGTACCACACGGCCTTCGCCAGACCACCCTGCTTTGACTGCTTTCCTTCGTTAGCACTTTTTGTTCTCTTGTATCAAGAAGCCTTGTAGAATGGACAAGCATCTAGGTCCCCATATTGCTTGTGATATAGTATGCAGTTGTTTGGACACAAAACCTGCTTTGCTTCATATGCCGTCTCGGGCAATGTGTTCTCATCTGGAAGCATGGTCTCTAGAATTCCCAAAAGCTGTGTGAAACTCTTGTCTTTCCATCCACTACTTGTCTTCAGCTTCATTAGCTCCAAGGTAGCTGATAATTTTGTGTGTTTTTGCTTACATCCAGCGTATAGAGGCTTCTCCGAATCACTGACCAACATGCTGAACTTCAGGGAATCTCTCTCGTTGTAGTTCTTGTCCTCAACATCACGTAAGATGTCTTGCAGCATATCATGATCCACATCAACCTTTTCACCGCCCCTTGGAGAAGGTACAAACATGTCATATTCATCTTTATCTTCTTGATTTTGTGCATCACTTACATGCTGCATGCACCTTGCCTGATTCTTGCTCTCCATGTTTCACCCAACATGTGTACCCCTCCATGAATCCTCGTTGTATCAGATGAGCGTGTACGTCCACTCTACTACGAAGCATGATCTCATTTTTGCAATCTGCACATGGACAACACATGTAATCGCTCTTTTTTCTTTTCCTATCCTCCTCCGTAGCGTTTATAAAATTTACCATGCCATTTCCATACTTTTCGCTATAACGACACACATTTTTCCCATACATCCAACTTCGATCCATCGTGAGCTACAAAAAATGAGAAAAAAAAATTAAATTAACATTTTGTATATAAGTTTCTACTAGATTTATGAGAAATGACTACTATTTTTCAATTACTTTTGCACTTTCTGATTTCCTAAAAAAATGACAAAAAGTCACCCTATTCCTCCTCCCTCCAAGATAGTGAACAGTGGGATAACCACTCCAACTATTTGCTTGGGGTATTTGTAGAGCGCAATAAAT
The DNA here is from genome assembly GCA_019925245.2 of Oryza australiensis. Classification (NCBI taxonomy): domain Eukaryota; kingdom Viridiplantae; phylum Streptophyta; class Magnoliopsida; order Poales; family Poaceae; genus Oryza; species Oryza australiensis. The sequence continues at coordinate 6,984,992 of JAIFGZ020000436.1, forward strand.
ATCTGTAACGGCCAAAGAACCAGCAACTATGACGGGTATTACATCTTTGTCAGGCCTAACTTCAAGTTCGTCACCGAAGGCAATCATCGGTGACGGGCCTAATTATTATCTCAATCGGGCCATGAGCTAGAGCCCGTCATGGATGACAAACATCGGTGACAGGCTTATATTGGGGCCCGACAAAGATAACATTTGTTATCTTTGGCGGTTCGTTAGTTTGGCCCGTCACGGATGTTTGTCATTCGTGACGGGCTCTAGAATTATGCACATATGACATGTTTGTGTGACTATATCTTTGTCGGTCTCTTGTTAGACCCGTTTGAGATGAGTTAGTTGTGACGGCCCGTAAAACTCAGGCATGTGTTGACGAGAAATTTCTCTCACGCGTTGGCCTGGGAGATCTGCTTAACTTCAGTGTAGGTCCTTCTCGACTACCTATGCTGTACAAGGCGTGCCAGTTGGTTTGATTTGTTAACCAACAAGAAAAATAAAGATATATGCATTAAGTGTTAAGTTAGATCCTACTGGATCGGCTGCAAGAGTCAATTTACATATATATGTTATCCCGAAGTGTATCTAAACCAAGTGACTAGAATAGATCGGCTGCGTCGAGACAGTATTAACCACTTAATCCAAATATACAATGAGATAATAAATATATGCTTTAACAATCTAGGCAATGTCGTAAGTCCAACTGTGAACCGACTAATACTCCGATTTGTCTTATGAAAAGATATTGATCTGAGCTAAATGCGCTAAACCTAGATCAGTCGGCTGTCGGCTGTAGCTGACAAACTGATTCTAGCTTAGGGCGTTTAACTAGAGCAAGATCTTAATATAAGAGGCGGTTTTAATAAACCTGATAGCAAATATATCAAAAGAATATTAAAACAAATAAGACCGGTTGAAACCCCGGCACAGTCTCTAAACATATACATCTAGCTGAATAGATCATGAAAGCTCTGAAAACGACTTAACAGATCAATATTGATGCAGCATTAAGTATAAAAAGAACAACCAGATCTACTGTAGCTGATGTAAATACCTCGAGACGGTGGATATCGCGTATAATCTAGGCCAACCCTTAGATCTAGCTCTATCGGCTGCTGATTCTTGACAGAAACGAGCCGATGTCGAGACAGATCTAAGCATTGTTCTAGATTATATGTGATATATAATAACTAGCGCAGCATAAATCATCGAATCTAGAGTATCATAGCGATGGAAGCACTAAATTCGACGATGTACACCACTAACGATAAACATTTACCTTAATTCGGGGATCGAAACGATGCAGCCCGAAACCGGATGAGGTGTTCGTCTGAAGAAAAAGGAGGCGATACGCCGAAGGTTATATTGATTGTGTGTGTTTACAGGGATCTCGGGTTTTATTTATGCCCAAGAATAACATTATCCGTGTGAATCACAGTCTCTATCTAATCTACTATTTAAAATACGACAATATCCCGGGATAAGGTCCCATGCATCATTACAATAATCAATCTAAACAAATTCCTAATTTACAGATACAATTGCCGTTACAGGACTCCGTGGATGACAATATCTTTTAACGCGTAATTTAGGCATCGAATCTTCTATTTATCTTTAAGCACTTTTACCAGAAACGGTTCTATCCTCTTCTCTGATTCAGCATCGGCTATCGGCTATCCTTGTCCAATTCAACCTCAGCCGATTGACCTCGTAGCCGATGGCACCGCAGCCGACTCAACCTCTGTTCTTCCGATTCGATTCCGTTTATATCTCGGTCGAGACTTAGGGATTTGGTTAACATCATGTTATGGGCCATCACATATAAAAGGATCTGTAGCGAGTAACTGAAGTGTGTATCTCTAGTAACCTCTCCCATACAGTACAAATTGTGTACACAAATTAAATGGATGGACATTAAAGCACTAAACAAACGTCATTAAGTCCAACATAGAATCACTCTTGTATTTTCTTTGGGTAATGTTTACATGTACATAAAGTGTTCCAACTTAGTTGTGTTCCCCATGGCAGTTTAATTTGCATGTTCGGCCCTTATAATCTCTTCTGGTGGTGTTGATTCGATATGCAAAGTTCCTTTTGTTATCATCTATGCAAATAGCGGGTTAAAAACAAATGTATATTTCCATGTTTTATTCTTCAGTCTAGAAGGTAAGCATGAAACTATGAAAGTGAACAGCAACTTTGGCACATTTAACTTCACTTACCATCCTAGCTAATCGAACATAAGACTCACACAACGATTGAGACTTCCCTGGCATCCTTGACAAGGATGCTAACTCTTTATTCCCTTCAATCAAGTGCATCAGATTTTTTAAAAAGTTCATGTTACCCTCTACCTGTGTAGTGCAGAACTGCCAGCAGCCCAGGTATATACATGGTCACTACCACACACTGAGGAGAACCTGGCCGAGCAGACTGCCCTCAGTCACCAGCGGAGAGTGTGGCAGGATCAGCCGTGCAAGCACCAGCTGCAGTACTGGCCTGTTCATGGCGACGAGCAGGCGGAGTGTAGTGTCGGCGACTCACGCTGACCTGCTCACTATCGTTGCTAGTTTGCACGGCCACCAATTCTATACTAGTGAACACCTAAATATTTGGTAATCTTCATATGCCTCAAGTAGTGAACACCTAATTAAATGTGTGGTAATTTTCATATACATCAAGTAGTGAATGGCCACCAATTCAATTGGATCAGCCACCTGCAGAATCATGGAACTCTAGTTGCCTGAATTAAAATTCAAAGTTACCCATGGCTGCGTCTAATTCCGATGGGGGCTGACGGCGCGGCAAGGTTGAAAATGAGGGATCAGCGGGCAGCTGCCAGCAGGGCCGACTGCAATAAAGCGTTCGCATGTGGCGAGAAGATTCAGCAGTGTGGGCTGCCTGCCTCCGACGGTCACCAAGCAGATGCCGGCGAGGACGACGCGATCTAGTGCAGTTGCGGCAGGGATGAAAATGGTTAGTATCGATCTATTTATTCTTAAAATAAATTTTTAGAATTGTTCTAAAAATACAAATGAATCAAACGGATCAAATCATTTAGAACCTATGTTTAAAAGAAGGTTAAATCCAAAATAAATATACAAAGTTGATTCTCTATATAATAATTTGTTCCTAAAAAAATTAACTAAATTTAACAAGTTTTCATAGTATGAACACGAGTTTAAAAAAATTTGGGTCCAAGTTTTACACACATTTAACTATAATTTTACACACATTTTACAAAAGTTGCTTCTCTGTGTATGTTGCAACAGGATGACGACGCAGGGAGGGAAGCACGCGGAGGGCGAAGGTCCAGGTGGCGGCGCGGGAGCTCCGAGCGGCGACGGGAGGAAGGGACATAGGCACGGCGCGAGACGCGGCGCAGATGGGGACGGAAGAGAGGGACGCAAGAGGTCTTTTTATTTTTGTTGTTAGTCATTTATATATAACTTTGAAAGCAAGGGTGTCTTCAACTTTTGTGTACCACTGGAACTTGATTAAGAAATAGTATCATATAGACATTTAGTCTAAGTTAATTTAGTTTCACCAAATTAAGTCAGAAATATAATGAAATAGATATTGACTTACTGATACTTTAAACCGATTAGAAATTTGGTAAAAATTTTAAATATTTATGACTCGGATATTATTAGTTGAAAAAGTATATTGATGAATAGGATAAGTTGTATGTTATCATCAACAGGCATGTGAACCCTTGCATCTCCTTATAATTTACTTATCCCAGTTAACTACGGTCAAAGATCACAGTCAATGGGGCCTGATCTAGCCTCTAGGACCTATCTGTGATTTACCACAAATATGGGACTAAATATAAAATCGCCAAAAGCTACAGGATGTTGTCTTCCTCCCGTCCTCACATGGAAGGTGACAGCGCCCGGCCATGCCTTCGGCCGCCGGCGATAGGAAGACGTCAGGGAGGCATCCCGCCTCACAAGTGCTTCTCTCCCTTGTTCGACGGCGGCGCGCTAGCTCACGCGTGCAGCGTGTGCTCGGCGCCGCTCAGAGCAATGCATGCGTGAGGCAGGAGGCGCGTGAGTCGGGCTCGCCTATTGGAGGTGAGGAAAACGAGGTAACAATGGAGCGAAAGGTTATACGGATCAGAAATTTTATAGATTTGGACAAAAAATGATTTGATGATCGAATAGTTATAGATTTTTTAAGTAGTTAAGATAAGCTCTATCATATGTATAACTGGGTTTTTTAAAAAATAGCCAGGCGGACTGTGGGTTAATTTCGGAAAAACTCAAGGGGTTTTCCTCAAAATAGTCAGACAGAACAAAATTTTGGGTGAAAACACTACTTGCGCTAGCTCACACGTGCAGCGTGTGCTCGGCCGTCGCTCAGGGCAATGCACGGCGAGGCAGGAGGCACGTGAGTCAGGCTCGCCTGCTGAAGGTGAGGAAAGCAAGGCAACAATGAAGCGAGAGGTTATACGGATAAAAATTTTTATAGATTTGGATGAAAAATAATTTGTGATCGAAAGTTATAGATTTTTTAAGTAGTTAAGATAAACTCTATCATACGTATAACTGGGTTTATTTTTAAAATAGTCAGGCGGATTGCGGGTTATTTTCGGAAAACTCAAGGGGTTTTTTGAAAAATAGCCAGACAAAACAAAATTTTGAGTGAAAACACATAGTTATAGATTGTATATACTAGTCGTATTAAAAATACTATAAATATTTAAGATGTAATATCATGTTAAACATTTTGGTTATCTTTCAGTTGATTATATTTAACGAGGAGTCCATATAAGTTGTTACAACTTGCTAATTATTAATTTATAATATTAGAATTAAATTAATAGAACGCTCAATTGAGAGTCTAAGATGGGTGCAAAATATATTGATATTTATTAGTTATGGATTTCAAAATTATAAATTTAGAGCCTGCACTATCTAAAAGTGCATGATTTATTTTACACAGACTCGCAAATCCATATTGTTGATATTGAAAATAATAAAAGAAATTTCATATACTATATGTCTTGGTATTTTTATTATTGTGACTTAGCTAAAAGGAACAATCCATGCCATTTTCAATTCTCTCGTTATTAATTTCGAATTTATGATCTATTAAAATTTTAGATATGTCTATAATTAAATAGTCCACACTAGTATAGATCTTATGATCTGTGATGGGCCCAAATATGCCTCGAGTACTTTGGCTGTTAGAACGACGTCATCTTAATCGGGCATGAATTTGTACCGTCGTAGATGTACTCGTACAGTCCCAAGTACATATAGCCCGTCACTGATGACACTCATGTGTGACGGGCTCCGATGTACGCCCGATTGAGATGACTTAGGATATCCTAATCGGGCCCACATACCGAGTCTGTCAGAGATGAGGGTCATCGGTGACGGGCTCAACATATGGCCCGATTGAGATGAATTTATAGCCCATCACCGATGACTCATATCGGTGTTGGGCTTTTATTGACACCCGTTAGAGATAACTATGCTCCCGTTATAGATATCGTTTAATTGGCCCGATTGAGATATAATTCGAACACACTATAAATGCACCAGCAACCGCTGTGTGAAGATATCTCATTGTTCACTTTTTTGGTGGGAGGTTAAAGGGGGTGAATTTTTGTTATTTTTTCTAAAGAAAGTAGGAAAATATTAGAAGTAAATATAAAGATTGTAATTTTTTTAATTTAGTAGTATGATAACTAATGTTTTGTTAAATTTTGTAGCGATGGATCGAAGTTGGATGAATGCGACAACTTTGAAGCGTCATTGCAAGGAGTATAGAGATGGCGTTTTAAGTTTTATGAACATCGCGGAGGAGGATAGGAGAAGAAGAAATAGCAAATACATGTGTTGTCCATGTAGAGATTGCAAAAATGAGATTATGTTTAGCGGAGATGAGGTACACTCTCACTTGATACAACGGGGATTCATGAAGGACTACACATGTTGGGTAAAGCATGGAGAGACAGAATCAGATAGTGGTGCAGCTACAGACAACATCGGTGCAGACAATCATGAAGATGAAGATGAGCGTGACATGTTTATTCCATCTCCATTGGGCGGTGAAATGATTGATGTGGACCCTGATATGCTGCAAGAGATGTTATGTGATGTGGAGGAGCAAGCTCACAACGAGAGAGATTCAATGAAGTTCAGCCAGTTGGTCAGTGACTCCGAGACACCTCTATACGCCGATGCAAAGCAAAACACACAAAATTGTCAGCTACCTTGGACCTAATGAAGCTGAAGGTAAGTAGTGGATGGACAGACAAAAGTTTTACATAACTTTGGGAATATTGAAGGCCATGCTTCTTGAAGAGAACACATTGCCAGAGACGACATATGAAGCAAAGCAGGTTTTGTGTCCCCTAGGGTTAGAGGTCCGTAGAATTCACGCTTGTCCGAACGACTGCATATTGTACCACAAGCAATATGCTGACCTAGAAGCTTGTCCTGTGTGTAAGGCTTCTCGATACAAGTGAAAGAAAAGTGCGGGGAAGAGAAAGAAGTCAAAGCGGGGTGGTCCGGTGATGGTTGTGTGGTATTTACCCATCATTGATCGCTTCAAGAGAACATTTGCCAACCCGAAGGAAGCAAAGTTAGTGCGTTGGCATGCCGAAGAGAGAACGAATGACGGTTTGCTAAGGCACCCTGCTGATTCGATTCAATGGAGGAATATTGATCGAAAGCACAAAGACTTTGTTGTCGATCCTAGAAACATGAGGATATGTTTGTGTATACGGATGGCATGAATCCTTTTGGAGATATGAGCAGTTCTCACAGCACTTGGCCCGTCCTTATTGCGAACTATAACCTCTCGCCATGGTTGTGCTTCAAAAGGAAATATATTATGTTGTGCTTGTTAATCCAAGGTCCGAAACAACCGAGCAATGATATCGATGTATTCTTGGATCCTGTTATCGATGATCTTGAGATTCTTTGGAAAGAAAGTGTGGACACTTGGGATGCATATGGTCAGGAGAACTTCAAGCTACGAGTTCTATTGTTCTGCACCATTAATGACTATCCCGCACTGGGCAATCTTTCTTGACAAACTGTGAAAGGAAAGAAGGCATGCTCCGACTATATGGAACATACACGCCGCAGGTGGCTGAAGAAATCCAGAAAGATGTTTTACATGTGTCATAGGAGATGGCTCCCGTTACGCCACGCCTTTAGAAGAAAGAAGAAAATTTTCAATGGTAGGAGAGAACTTGAAACTGCTCCCAAGGATTTGTCTAGAGAAGAGGTCCACGACATGGTCAAAGACATAACTAATGAGTTTGCGAAGAAAAGAAAACGTGGCAAGGAAAATGATAAGGGTATGTGGAATAAAAAATCCATATTTTGACGGCTACCATACTGGAAAGACCTTGAGGTCCGACATTGCATTGATCTAATGCACGTAGACAAGAACATTTGTGATAGTTTGCTCGGGCTACTGCTTAATATGCCTAGAAAGACAAAGGACAGCTTGAATGCTCGCCTAGATCTGTAGGAATTGAACATTCGCAGTGAGCTTCCGCGTGTTACGGATGAAAAGACAGGAAGAATGTACCTCCCACCAGCTTGCCACACATTGTCGAAGAATGAGAAGATCGTAATGCTGTCATGCCTGGCTATATTAAGGTTCCTTCGGGCTATTCAGTAAGGCTCAGTAAGTACGTTAAATTGGAGGATCTAAAACTGGTTGAAATGAAGTCTCACGATTGCCACGTGCTGATCACACAGATCTTACCAGTTGCTATCAGATGTATTCTACCACCCAAAGTATGTTACACAATCCAACGGCTTTGTGCCTTCTTCAATGCAATCGGCCAAAAGATTATAGATCCCGAAGATCTAGATCAGATACAGACTGATATTGTCAATACCTTGTGTCACTTGGAGATGTATTTTCCACTATCTTTCTTTGATATCATGGTTCATCTCCCTGTTCATCTAGTGAAGCAACAAAAATATGTGGCCTAGCTTTTCTAAGGGAGATGTACCCGTTCGAGTGGTATATGGGAGTTCTTAAGTCGTACGTTCAAAATAGAGCCAAACCGGAGGGAAGCATCATTGAAGGGTACACGACGGAGGAGGTTCTTGAGTTCTGCATCAACTACATGGCTGAGACTGATCCTATCGGAGTTCCTGCGTCTCGCCATGAAGGAAGGTTGGCAGGCCTTGGCACAATAGGCAGAAAAAGAATTGTTCCTGACCAAGCTACCTATGCGCAGGCTCATTTTGCTGTGCTACAACATATGGCTGAAGTAACTCCATATTTTGAGGAGCATCTAGCGAAGGTCCGTCAGGACAACATGGGTCGATCAAACATGTGGATCAACAGAGAACATAGTACTCGCTTCAATGAATGGTTCAAGGATCGTATCGCATGGTCGACCGATGGCCCAAGTGAGATAATACGAAGGTTGGCAAGGGGCCCAAGCTAGGATGTTGACACATGGCAAAGGTATGATATCAATGGATACACATTCTACACCGTCACACAAGATGACAAAAGCACAGTGCAGAACAGTGGAGTCCGTATAGATGCATATATCAGGATAAAGTTGGATCGAACACATATTATGGCCGCATAGAGCATATTGTGGAGATGAACTACAGGAGGTTCAAAGTCCCTTTGTTTTGTTGCAGCTGAGTGAATATCCGAACCGGTGTTAAAGTTGACAAGGAAGGATTCACTTTAGTGGACCTGGCCAAGGTTGGATACACGGACGAACCATTCGTCCTAGCCAAGCAGGTCGAGCAGATTTTCTATATAAAAGACCCCGCAAACAAGAAGCTGCACGTCGTTAGGGATGGCAAACGAAGAATTGTTGGGGTTGACAACGTTGTCGATGAAGAAGAATACAACCAGAATCTTCATGTGAAACCTCAAATCGACCTTGACGATGATTGCAAAGACGAAGTGGCATACGCTTGTTCAGTTCATTCGGAAGGCATATCCTTGTAAATAGAGTCTTTGTAGTAATATAATTTGTAAATTGATGTAAGTAATGAAGTATTTTGTACTGGTGCCTTAATGAATGATCTGCATATCTTTCATGCCTTAATTTCATATGTTTTTTTCAAATTTAATGGCAAATTTACACTATTTAAATAATGCATCTGTTAATTACAATAATTTGGTAAAATGTAATAACAATTGTAAACTAATTTAATATGGCATATTTTAATTTCTTATGGGTTTTTTGAAATTTAATGGCAAATTTACACTATTTAAATAATGCATCTGTTAATTACAATAAATTTTTAAATGTAATAATAATTGTAAACTAATTTAATTTAATAATGCATATGTTAATATGGCATATTTTAATTTCTATCGATCCTAATGTTAATGTCTGGTGCGGATGTCTGTTATCAGTATCGAGCCTAGTGTTAATGCCCGATGTAGATGACACTCATCGCATCGGGCTTCTTACAAGAGCACATTACGGATAGGTGTCATCCGCATCGGGCATTAGTACTATGCCCGTCGAGATGTTAGATTACCTAGGGTTACTTAGTCCGGTAGCCGCCTCCTCTCCTCCACGTCTCTCAGATCCAGATCTCCTGCCTCCTCTCCTCCATGCCTCCTCCTCCACGCCACTGCCTGCTCTCCTCCACGCCGCCGCCTCCTCGCCGCCTTGTAGATCCACGCCGCTGCCTCCTCCTCCACACCGCCACCTCTCGGATCCATGACCTCGACCCCGAGCCGGGTGCCCGTTGCCGCCGTCCTCGACCCGAGCCCGGCCGCCGTTGCCACCGTCCTCGACCCCGAGCCCTCCATCCACGCCGGTCGCGTCGACCCTAAGCCCGCCGCGGCCTCCCTCGACATCGGCCGTGTCAACCCCGAGGCCGGCCGCATCGTCCCCTCCTCGACCCCGAGCCCGGCCTCACCGGTTAGTAATCCTCTCTTCCATGTGATGCTTTGTGATGCTTTACGGTTCCCGGTGGCGGATTCTTGAACTCCATTGTTGCTAGATCATGTATGTGCCTGGACTGGGTGTGATTTGATCGATCTTAGTGATGCAGATTATGTCTTTAGAGTACATGGGGCATGATTGGTGTACATGTGGAGTCTTTGCTTGCTTTCTTGTCTTTTGGTTAACCTGTGTCTTAATTTGTGGTAAATTTGGCTGTTAGTTGCATTGATATTTGTCAGGGTTGTCCCTGAGTGAAAGTTGAGTGAGTGATTAGTTGCAGTAGGTAAGTAGCTAATCTAGGTGTGCAGTGAGATATCACAGGTTAGTTTATTTGCATCATGTGCTAGTTTCATGGGAGATGGTAATTGGTAAGTGCAGGTTGTTATTCAGATGATCCTATGGACTTTTAATACTGTTCTTTAATTAGCTGCCTACACTATAGTTATGATATGCTACTCCCTTGTCCATCAAAGGGCAATATGTAGTACTAGACAAATGTTCTTTCCGTGCTTTCTGTAGTTTGCAGTGACAAGCTTATTATTAATTACTATATTGATGCTTATTATCAATATGCATGTCTGTCTTGAGTGATCAATAATTAAATTTTAGAACTGAATGAATAGATGGAATATGTCATGCCCCAGCCCAATCATGCGTGATGGCAGCATGTTCCTTTCCTCACCTTTCTTCTCTCAACTCCCCTGGATTAATTAGGGAGAGTTCATGTTGTTTTGAGCATCCCCAATGCATCTATTTTTATATTTTTATATCTTTTCAGGTGTTGTTCCTTTCCTCACCTTTCTTCTCTCCACTCCCCTGAATTTCTTCTCTCCTCTTCCTGGCCAATTATGAATGCTCAAAAATAGACCATAAGGACAAACCATCGACACTTGTTCTTTTTTTGTGGGCACTACACTTTCTCTTTTTTTGATAAGAACAGACCAGCTACACTTGTTATTTTGTTTTTGGGAACTACACTTGTTTTTTTGGAAAAAACAGCCCATCGACACTTGTTATTTTTTTGTGGCCATTACACTTTCTCTTTTTTGATAAGAACAGACCAGCTACACTTGTTATTTTATTTTTGGGAACTATACTTGTTTTTTTGGAAAAAAACAGCCCATCAACACTTGTTCTTTTTTTGTGGGCACTACACTTTCTCTTTTTTTATAACAACAGACCATCTACACTTGTTATTTTTGGGTTCTACACATGTTCTTTTTGCAAAAAACAACCATCTACACTTGGTTTTTGGGCAGCAAACTTGTTCTTTTTTGATAAGAATAGACCATCTGCATTTGTTATTTTTTTTTGGATCTACACTTGTTTTTTTTGGAAAAAACAGTCATGGACACTTGTTCTTTTTTTGGGGGGCACTACACTTCCTTTTTTTTGATAAGAACAGACCATCTACTTGTTATTTTTTGTTGGAAACTACACTTGCAAATGATTGTAATTGATGCACAATTTCTGAGCAAAACTGAGGCCACATCTAATACTTTCACTTTCCAATATTGATGTTATCAATATGTAAAAGTTTAGTAATGTTTTTTTCTTTGATAGAAAATGTCGGCGACTACTAGTGGGACCACAACAAGCTGGGCTCCAAGGTCCCAGAATAAATTTCCTAAGGAAGTGTATAGAATAACAGAGGTGGACGATCAGGGATTTTCGACGGCTCCTGCGAAAGCTGTCAACAATCTGCGAAATCCTATGGAGGCGGAACTTCACAATTCTTGTGGACCACATCGATCGGGTCCCACAGGTAGAAAAAGATGAGGCCTGAAAAGAGTTCAAGGAGAGCTTTGAGTACCCATAAGAGGCCGAGGAAAGACTGAAGCAGCAGGCTATCCGCAAGATGGGCAACTTGTGGAAAAATTTCAAGACCACGCTCGTCACTGACTACATCCTCAATCCATCCCAGCCAGAACCATTTGGGAAGTACCCATTCATCACCCAGGCCATGTGGGACGAGTTCCATGCCACCAAATCAACCCCTGAGTCTTGGAAAAAAGCGAGGCCTATAGGGCGTTGCACGCAAAAAACCTTCGCCCGCACCAGCTTGGCACAGGTGGATACGTCGGGAAGCAGCAGGAATGGCAGAGGATGATCAAGTTGCCGTGGAATCTAACACCCCGCCAATCCTTGGTGATATCCCGACTACCCGAGCAAGGAGCTGGGCAAGGGCAAGGGCGAAGAAGAATAGTGATGGAACACGCGTTCCCAAACCCCGAAGATCAAGTGGTGTACGATAAACTTGTAAGTTTAACACATAAAATATGTTTCAATAGGTTGTATCATACTCTTCATTTAATTCATCCTAACTATACGGCAGGTCCAGCTGACTGCTGAGAGATAGTCCTCCCAAGAGGTCTGCTCACAAAGACGCGAGGATGACATCCTTACAAAAGCTTTAGGAACCGAAGAACACCGTGGACAGACAAGGGGCATTGGCTCCAATGTCCCATGGAAGTATGGGTTTCCCCAATTCGCGTGGCAGTACAAGAAGCACAAGCTATCAAAGACAATGGAACAAGCACACCTTAAGGAGCAACTTGGGGAGGAGCTTATACTCGAGCTCGCCGAAGAGTTCAATGAGAAGTTGGCACGAGTGGAGGCTCGGGTGGAGACCTATGAGAAGATGATCGCCGAAGGTGAGCGCGTTGCCCCTCCCAGAGTACAAGTGAGCCCCACGCAAAGGCGTAGCAGCTGCGCATCAAGTGAGGCGGCGGAAGAACAACCACCAATCCCCGCCGCGGTGGACCACATGACGATATAAAACAACAAAAAATGCATATTTTGTATTAGCACCACAGTACACCCTAGTTGTAATGACACGTACGAATCTATCACAGGAACCCACATCATGCACTCTAGTCGTTAGGGTGACCCAATCATTTGCAATTCCGGCTGCATAGGGTCTTGCATTCAAGCCTACGCCCGAAACCCGGGTTCATGGGGTGCAACTGCTAGCCGGACATGGAAAAGTCCAAGTTGACTTAGTGAAGCCCGATTGGGTGGGCTTCACTCTTCAGCACCCACCAAATGATGAGGTTCTGACCCTTGGAGCTGCACGTGGGACCTTTATCCAATGGCCCAAGCAGAACATTTCAGATCAATGTAACTCCTAGGCTAGCACCAAGTTCTCGTTCGGCACCGTCGCATGCACGTACAGATATTGTAGTTGCCCCTCAAGCCGGAGAACTTGTAGTTGCCCCTCATGCCATTGAAGAAGATCTCCAATTGCAGTGTGATACAGATTTTGGGGACGACGGTATGGAGGTGGACAGCAGGCCGCAACAACTCCCTCCTGCCAAAAGGTTGAAGAGGGCAAAATTTTCTCCACCCCAGATTGACACACGCAGAAAAGGTGCTGGAAAGGGGAGAGGAGTAGGAAAGGTGCAAGGGACCAATCTGGCTCCGAAGAAGCTTGATCTTGGCAAGGCGCCATCAGCTCCTGTAAAGCCTCCGGCCGAATTCACAATAGGCATGCCATTGGTCGGAGACGACACCTTATCAAAGATGGGGCCTGCATGCAAGGAGTTGCCCGGGTACTACGTGGAGAGGACCAACGCAAAGAGGAAGCACAGAGACACCTCCATGTTGGGCCACCACGATAGTTAGCAATTCCTCGGCCCTGCTGGCTTCATCGTCATAGTCTTCAAAGATCTATGGGACCTCTACAGGGTGCGAGCGATCGACACCAACCACCTTAAGTGCTACTCCTTGTAAGTATTTATGGGTACGAGATATGATAATAATTGTCCATATATTATGCTAACCAGGACTCTGGTCTTGCTTGTAGCTTAACCTGAAAGCATGTCAAAAAAAGCACCCTTTGTTGCCTTTCTCGATCCAGCTGTTAGTGATATGCCCTAGAGGCAACATGGAGATGTTGGATATCACGTCAATGTTTATGTATAAATGAATAAAGTGTTATTATGTTCCATGAAATAGACATCTTGTATTGATCAATAAGTATGTGACTTATTTATGAGACTCTATATGTATGAATCTATTTCTAAACGATCCCTGATCATATGTCATATTGTTGGAACAAATATGATTCTAAGATCGGCATGTTTATTGATTGATGATCATGTCTCATAGATCATGGGTATGGAGATACCAAATCAATAAACATGGACATATGTGTTGGAGAACACATTGTTGGATAGACCCACCATGAGACACTACAAGAATTAATGTGCCATTAGTTGGTCTCGGGTAGTGTTGGTACAAAGTCCTTAGACCGAGATCACCATGGATTCCAACATGTGTAGTAGCCTACTTTGGGACTACCAAACGCTATTCCGTGCTGGGTAGTTATAAAGGTAGTTTTCGGGTTTGCTATGAAACATAGAGTGGGATGTGAGTGATCAAGATGGAATTTGCCCCTCCTTTGGAGAGATATCTCTGGGCCCCTCGAGGTAATGGATTATGGAAATGCATGGCCATGCTAAGTTGATTGAGGAGTCAATCAACAGACAGATAATCCAATACGGTTCGAGTGAATGGCTAAGCTATTGAAGGGATGGCACACATCTTGCCTATAGCTTAGCGGTATCGTGAGACAAAGGGATTTGTGTACACATTACAGTTCGAGCCGATATTATTCTTGTATACTATGGTGTCAATATGTGCTGCTAGGCGCCGCTGTTGACAGGTCGGCTGAGTTACACTCGAGCCGACGATTGGCTAAGTTATACTATAGCCGAAACCGAGTATACCTGAACCTACAGGGTCGCACGCTTAAGGGGATAAGAACAGGCATTCGAGTTGGACTCGGATACGGCTCGATCGGATAGGGATCCGATCGGATAGAGTCCTATGGGCTTACGACGTGTGGGCGGCCAACTCTATGAGATACGGATGAGATCCGATTCAAAATAGAGTCCTAATCGGCCACTAGTCCCAGTCGGCCAACTCTATATAAAGGAGGGAGGGGTGGAGAGCTGCGGCACGTCAATTGCATCGCGTGCAACAGAAGTCGCCGAGATCAATCTCCACGGAAACCCTCCCCACTTTCGAGCCAAACCCTAGCCTTGCATCGCGTGCTAGCACACGGGTGCTCGGCGTTCTGTCCCCGGACGTGTGGATACCGGTAGAGGCGCTGCTACGTTGCGCGCTGTTGATCGGCTTCGGATCGGCTGCAATCGGAGCGATCGGCTGTGGTGGAATTGGCTGCGGTCGGGTGCATCGGAGCAAGGCGTGAGAACGCGGCCGGACGACTTGAATCGGCTGATTGGCGAGTCGGCTGTCTCCGGGAATCGGCTACACTGTTCCGGATCGGATTGCTCTGATTGGCTATTCCGCTGCACTCTACTCCAATCGGTAACGATCTATCGGCCCTTACTTGCAAGTGTTGCTGGTTTGCGCGGTAAAAAGTTTTTGTTTTCGGCTAGCGTAGCCTCCGCGTAACCCTTCAGTGGTATCAGAGCTAATCTTGCTTAGTTCGGGTTTTAGATTGGATCTGGAACAAGTTTTGCGCACGGGTTGATTAGATCAATCGGTTTTACGGGATCTGTTGAGGAGAGTTAATGGTAATTGCGTTCCTTGATAGTGTATCGGAACGGCGTAATGTGATTACGTCGAAGCAATATCCATAGAACTCGGTTTGAGTTGGGTTCGAGATAGCGTTCCTTGATAGTGTATCGGAACGGTATAATGTGATTATGCCGAAGCTATCTCGTAGTCCGATCTTGTTTGCTGCGTCGTGCCTACGCAAACCATCTCCCTTGATAGTGTATCGGGACGGCATAATATGATTATGCCGACATGGTTTCCGTAAGCGAATTCATAGATTGGACCGCCGTGTGCGTACCCCCTTATAGGTCGTCTCGATGCCGTAGCTCGCGATAAGTAGAAAACGTTTCTACGCCTAACTTGTTTTTGCAGAGAATGCTTTGAGATGGTATGGCCCTATTGTATGTATGAGATGTATGAGATGCATGTGATGCATGTAATATTCTTTCATATGTGCAATCCCCTGTAATATTCTTTCATACGTGCAATGCTTGTAATATTCTTTCACGACTGTGAGTTGATGTAATCTTCAATTAGAGCTTCTATAGTAGTAGCTTAGTTTGAAGAAATCAAGCATTCGGCACTCGAAAGAACGGTGATGAAGATGGAGATCCTGTACACCGGCATGGAGATGGAGATCACCATGTGAAGGGGGCCATACTATTTCACTATATGCTATTCTTCTTGCTTTCATATGTGATATGTTTGTTTGATAGGATAGCATCCCTCGCAAAATTAAGTAGTAGTGATGCCCTTCCAAATGTTGCACCGTCACCGTTATGCTCTTCAATGGTGGGTCGCAAGCAGAGTGCCATTCTCTATCATAACACGAGGGGTATATGTCGGACATATACAGCAGAGCATTTGGTTTACTTAACAAGGCTATCAAAACAGTTTTGGGCCTTGGGGCATAGGTTGGGGCCGGGCATGGAGATGCCACACCAACAACAAGAGTCACATAGAGATGTGTGATTAGCAAGGAGTTGCTTACCGATGTTATTAATCTTCTAGCGGTGATGCCAAAGATCACTAGAAAATTAATTAACATGTGGATCTTGACCCAATACGTAACCTAGAGGGAATGTGGAAAATACGTAATGGGAGTCTAATGTTAAATTGTTTAACAATAGACATAGCATAAACATTGTGCTAAACTTTGCTTTTTTCTGTTGTAGAATAAATGGCGGCTAATACTACACCCAGAACCTTTAATTTGCGATCTATTCTCGAAAAGGAAAAATTAAATGGAACAAACTTTATGGATTGGTATCGCAACTTGAGAATTGTTCTCAAGCAAGAGCGTAAGGAGTACGTTCTTGAAGTACCCTATCCTGAGGATTTGCCAAATAATGCCACTGCAACTGCACGGAGAGCTTACGAGAAGCACACTAATGATGCCCTAGACATAAGCTGTCTCATGCTTGCTACAATGTCCCCTGAGCTTGAAGCAATATGAGAGCAGCGATGCTCACACTATTATTCGGGGACTGCGTGGCATGTTTGAGAACCAAGCTCGGGCGAGAGGTTCAACACCTCAAAGTCCTTGTTTGCGTGCGAGCTTATTGAGGGGAATCCCGTCGATCCGCATGTGATAAAAATGATTGGCTACATTGAGAGTCGGAAAAACTAGGTTTTCCCCTTAGCCAAGAGTTGGCTCGATGTGATTCTCCGTCGCTCCCTCCGAGCTTCGAGCCATTCATATTAAACTATCACATGAACAATATGGATAGAACCTTGGCTGAATTGCATGGGATGCTAAAGACAGTGAGGAGAGTATCCGAGAAAAACGGTCATCATGTGATGATGATGCGAAGGCAAAGCGCAAACCACACTGTCAAGAAACTTTGCACCAAGAGGAAGTTAACTCCCGATGAGATTGCGAGTGCCTCCAATGCAAAGAAGGGCAAGAAGGGTCGGCGGCATCGGATGCCGTTTGCTTCTATTGCAAGGAGACAGGCCATTGGAAGAGGAACGCAAGAAGTACATGGAGGATCTCAAAAAGAAGCAAAGTACGACTTACGCCGGTATTAATGTTATAGACATTAATCTCGCTACTTCACCTCACGACTCTTGGGTATTTGATACCGGATCGTAGCTCATATTTGCAAATCGTTGCGGGAATGAGAAGAAGTAGAGGATTGAGAAGGGGCGAGGTGAACTGCGCGTCGGCAATGGAGCAAGCGTTGCTACGTTCTTGTCGGCACAGTACCACTTCATCTACCTTCGGGATTAGTTTTGGAATTGAATAATTGTTATTGTGTTCCAACACTATGTCAAAACATTATTTCCGCTTCATGTTTGCAAGCGGAAGGATATGATTTTAGATCAATGGACAATGGTTGTTCAATATATCTCGAGAGATATGTTCTATTTTCATGCTCCATTGGTGAATGGATTATACGTTTTGAATCTTGAAGCGTCTCCCATCTATAACATTAATACGAAAGGCAACTCTCTAATGATATAAACCCCACGTTTATCCGGCATTGTCGCTTAGGCCATATAAATAAGAAACGCATGGAGAAGCTCCATAAGGATGGATTGCTTCACTCTTTTGATTTTGAATCATTTGAGACATGTGAGTCTTGTTTACTTGGTAAGATGACAAAGACACCTTTCACGGGACACAGTGAAAGAGCAAGTGACTTGTTGGCACTCATACATACGATGTATGTGGACCAATGAGCTCAACGGCCGAGGTGGTTATCGTACTTCATTACCTTTACCGATGACTATAGTAGATATGGTTATATCTACTTAATGAGGCATAAGTCCGAATCCTTTGAAAAGTTCAAAGAATTCCAGAATGAAGTACAGAATCATTTAGGGAAAACAATCAAGTTTCTACGATCGGATCGTGGAGGGAATACTTGAGCCAAGAGTTTGTTAATCATCGAAAGATTGTGGAATTGTTCCACGTTGACTCCGCCGGGAACTCCACAATGGAACGGAGTGTCCGAACGGAGAAATCGCACCTTGTTGGACATGGTGCGGTCGATGATGAGCCAAAGTGATCTTCCGTTATCCTTCGGGGATATGCTCTTGAAACATTGCGCTCACACTAAATAGAGTTCCATCTAAGTCGGTTGAAAAGACACCATATGAGATATAGACAGGGCAACCCCCTAGTTTGTCTTTTCTCAAAATTTGGGGATGTGAGGCTTATGTAAAACGTTTACAATCGACAAGCTCACACCCAAATCGACAAGTGCTTCTTTGTGGGATATCCTAAGGAAACTAAGGAATATTACTTTTATAATCGGGAACAAGGCAAAGTGTTTGTCGCCCGACATGGTGTCCTCTTGGAGAAAGAGTTTCTTTCAAGAAGGGTTAGTGGGAGCAGGGTGCATCTTGAAGAAGTTCAAGAAACACGAAAACGTTTCAGCGACCACGAACCACAACGGAGGAGCAAAGTGTTGCGCCACCGGTTGTAGACACACCGGCCCACGGAGTCGAAAGATCACGTCGTGCACTGGCAGTACACAGTGCGGAACAACGTGATATATTGTTGTTAGACAACGATGAGCCTAAGACCTATGAGGAAGCGATGGTGGGACCCGATTCCAACAAGTGGCTTGGAGCCATGAAATCCGAAATAGAATCCATGTACGACAATCAAGTTTGGAACTTGGTTGATCCACTGATGGTGTCAAAACCATTGAGTGCAAATGGGTTTTTAAGAAAAGGCCGATATGGATGGAAATGTTCACATCTATAAGGCGCGATTGGTGGCGAAAGGTTTTAAACAGATTCAAGGAGTTGATTATGATGAAACCTTCTCTCCCGTCGCAATGCTTAAATCTATTCGGATTATCCTAGCGATTGCTGCATATTTCGATTATGAGATATGGCAGATGGATGTCAAAACGGCTTTCCTAAATGGAAACCTAAGCGAGGATGTATACATGATACAACCTCGGGGTTTTGTCGATCCAGAATCGCTGGAAAGATATGCAGCTACGAAGTCCATTTATGGATTGAAGCAAGCATCTCGGAGTTGGAATATTCGTTTTGATGAAGTAATCAAAGGGTTTGGTTTCATCAAAAACGAAGAAGAGGCCTGTGTTTACAAAAAGGTCAGTGGGAGCGCAATTGTATTTCTAATCTTATATGTGGATGACATATTGTTGATTGAAAATGATATCCCTATGCTAGAATCCGTCAAGTCTTCATTGAAAAATAGTTTTTCCATGAAAGACTTAGGGAGGCAATACATATTAGGCATTCGGATCTATAGAGATAGATCCAAGAGGCTAATTGGATTAAGCCAAAGTACATACATTGACAAGGTGTTGAAAAGGTTCAACATGCATGATTCCAAGAAAGGTTTCTTACCCATGTCACATGGCATTAATCTTAGCAAGAATCGGTGTCCTCGGACACATGATGAGCGGAATAAGATGGGTATGGTTCCATATGCTTCGGCAATTGGATCCATCATGTATGCCATGCTTTGTACACGCCCGGATATCTCGTACGCTTTGAGTGCTACGAGCGATACCGATCGAGATCCAGGTGAAGGTCATTGGATGCCAGTAAAGAATATCCTTAAGTACTTGAGAAGAACTAAGGATATGTTCCTAGTCTATGGAGGTGAAGAAGAGCTCGTTGTAAGTGGTTACACCGATGCTAGCTTCCAAACGGACAAGGATGATTATAGATCGCAATCGGGTTCGTGTTTTTCCGAACGGAGGCGCGTCGGTGGAAGAGTTCCAAGCGGGATACGTTGCTGATTCTACAACGGAGGCCGAGTACATTGCTTGCTTCGGAAGTGCAAAGGAGGCTTTGGATCAAGAAATTCGTTTCGAGCTTGGTGTGATGACTAGTACGACTGGTCCAATGTCTCTCTATTGTGACAATAGTGGAGCCATTGCGCAAGCCAAGGAGCCGAGGTCACATCAGAAGTCCAAACACATACTTCGGCGATATCATCTCATCCGCGAGATTGTGGACAGAGGTGATGTCAAGATATGCAAAGTGCACACGGATCTCAACATAGCCGATCCGTGACAAAACCTCTCCCTCGGCCGAAGCATGAGGCGCACACAAGAGCAATGGGTATTAGATACTTACATGATTGACTCTAGTGCAAGTGGGAGATTGTTAGTGATATGCCCTAGAGGCAACATGGAGATGTTGGATATCACGTCAATGTTTATGTATAAATGAATAAAGTGTTATTATGTTCCATGAAATAGACATCTTGTATTGATCAATAAGTACGTGACTTATTTATGAGACTCTATATGTATGAATCTATTTCTAAACGATCCCTGATCATATGTCATATTGTTGGAACAAATATGATTCTAAGATCGGCATGTTTATTGATTGATGATCATGTCTCATAGATCATGGGTATGGAGATACCAAATCAATAAACATGGACATATGTGTTGGAGAACACATTGTTGGATAGACCCACCATGAGACACTACAAGAATTAATGTGCCATTAGTTGGTCTCGGGTAGTGTTGGTACAAAGTCCTTAGACCGAGATCACCATGGATTCCAACATGTGTAGTAGCCTACTTTGGGACTACCAAACGCTATTCCGTAATCGGGTAGTTATAAAGGTAGTTTTCGGGTTTGCTATGAAACATGGAGTGGGATGTGAGTGATCAAGATGGAATTTGCCCCTCCTTTGGAGAGATATCTGGGCCCTCGAGGTAATGGATTATGGAAATGCATGGCCATGCTAAGTTGATTGAGGAGTCAATCAAGACGGATAATCCAATACGGTTCGAGTGAATGGCTAAGCTATTTAAGGGATGGCACACATCTTGCCTATAGCTTAAGCGGTATCGTGAGACAAAGGGATTTGTGTACACATTATAGGTTCGAGCCGATATTATTCTTGTATACTATGGTGTCAATATGTGCTGCTAGGCGCGCTGTGACAGTCGGCGAGTTACACTCGAGCCGACGATCGGCTAAGTTAGACTATAGCCGAAACCGAGTATACCTGAACCTACGGGGTCGCACGCTTAAGGGGATAAGAACAGGCATTCGAGTTGGACTCGGATACGGCTCGATCGGATAGGGATCCGATCGGATAGAGTCCTATGGGCTTACGACGTGTGGGCGGCCAACTCTATGAGATACGGATGAGATCCGATTCAAAATAGAGTCCTAATCGGCCACAAGTCCCAGTCGGCCAACTCTATATAAAGGAGGGAGGGGTGGAGAGCTGCGGCACGTCAATTGCATCGCGTGCAACAGAAGTCGCCGAGATCAATCTCCACGGAAACCCTCCCCACTTTCGAGCCAAACCCTAGCCTTGCATCGCGTGCTAGCACACGGGTGCTCGGCGTTCTGTCCCCGGACGTGTGGATACCGGTAGAGGCGCTGCTACGTTGTGCGCTGTTGATCGGCTTCGGATCGGCTGCAATCGGAGCGATCGGCTGTGGTGGAATTGGCTGCGGTCGGGCGCATCGGAGCGAGGCGTGAGAACGCGGCCGGACGACTTGAATCGGCTGATTGGCGAGTTGACTGTCTCCGGGAATCGACTACACTGTTCCGGATCGGATTGCTCTGATTGGCTATTCCGCTGCACTCTACTCCAATCGGTAACGATCTATCGGCCCTTACTTGCAAGTTTTACTGGTTTGCGCGGTAAAAAGTTTTTGTTTTCGGCTAGCGTAGCCTCCGCGTAACCCTTCACCAGCTATCGTCAACGAGACAAATATGCAAAACGATCGAGCCAACATGGTGGAATATATCAAGGACTGCTTATATGCCCGTCAAGACAAGGACTTCATTATGTGTGCCTACAATCAACAGTAAGCGTGTACCCTACTTAGAATCAAATGCGCGACTCGTATAGCTCTAGTATTTACCTTGCAATTTAATAATGTCACAGGAGTCATTGGATTCTTCTGGTAATAACGCTGAAGTGGAGTTTGGTACACTGCCTTAACTCCAATATCAAGCCAAAAATATACAAATGGTCGGGCATCGAAGCTGAGTTGAACGAGGCATGGGACCAATACGTGGCAAAAGGCAGGAGGCATAAGGATGGACATCCCAAACTCGGTCACAAAAAAAGACTTCCCAAATAAACAACAAGTGGGTGACCAGTGTGGGTTCCACGTCTGCCATAACATGCGGACCTTAGCGGACAAGGTGACATTGCTCAAACTTGAGGTTTTGATTCAATTGTTTATATACATAGGACGACAACTTGCCATGTATGTGGACTAAGTTGGCGCCTCACATGCAGGATAAACTATCAAACATTTCGGATAACAACTTCGATATCATTAGAGAGAAGATAGCATAATTCATACTAGATGATATATTGTCTCTGAAAGGAATGTTTAGAGTAAAGTCCTAGTTAGCTCGACTTTGAATGGTAGAACATTTGCAATGCTTTTGCGACCAACATTTGATTTTTTTGTAAATATTTTTGTAATACAATTCTCGCATGTTGTTTCTATATATACTTGATTTTCTTTGTAATACAGTTTTGGAGGTTTTGATGCATGTCGACGGTTTGGAGAGCAAAAAATGAATGTGAATGACTATCTACACTTGTTCTTTTTTGGGGAACTACACTTGTTTTTTTTGGAAAAAAACAGCAACTACACTTGTTCTTTTTTTTGGGAGGCAGTACACTTGTTCTTTTTTCCATAAGAACAGACCATCTACACTTGTTATTTATTTTTGGAAACTACATTTGTTCTTTTTTGGAAAAAATCAGCCATCTACACTTGTTATTTTATTAGGGCAGTACACTTGTTATTTTTTTATTAGAACAGACTATCTACACTTTTTTTGGGAACTATACTTGTTCTTTTTTGGAAAAAAAATCCATCTACACTTGTTCTTTTTTTGGGGTAGTACACTTGTTTTTTCATAAGAACAGACCATCTACACTTGTTATTTTATTTGGGAACTACACTTGTTCTTTTTTGGAAAAAAACAACCATCTACACTTGTCTTTAGATTTTTTGGTAACTACACTTGCTCTTTTTTTGATAAGAACAGACCATCTACACTTGTTAACTTCTATTTTGGGATCTACACTTGTTGTTTTGTGGATAAGAACAGCCATCAACACTTGTTCTGGTTTTTTGGGGCACTACACTTCCTCTTTTTTTGGATAAGAACAGACCATCTACACTTGTGAATGAAATATATGTGAATCTTGTGAATGTGAATAAAATATATGTGAACCTTATGAATGTGAATGAAATATATGTGATGTGAATCTTGTGGATGTGAATTGGTTGTGTCTGTGGCTATGATGTATATATATATATATGTGAATGGACTTGGCTGTGGCTATGGCTGAATGGGGACTGGAATGGTCGGGGCTATGATGTTATATATCTCTGTCATTTTTTGCAGCGGACATGGCTAGCAAAGGACTGAGGCTAGCCAAAAAACAAATTTTATTTTTTTATAATAAACTCATCCCTGACGTGAAGGGTTACGTGGAGGCTACGCTAGCCGAAAACAAAAATTTTTCTACCGCGCAAACCAGGAACACTTGCAAGTAAGGGTCGATAGATCATTACCAATTGGAGTAGAGTGCATCGGACTAGCCAATCAGGACTATCCGATGCGTCTGGGCCGATGATGACCGATTTGCCAAGATTCCGGGACTGATTCACCAATCGTGGATTCGCCAATGCCGCAGCCGATTCGAGTCATCCGACCGCGTTCTCGCACCTCGCTCCAATGCGCTCGACCTCAGCCGATTCCACCAAAGCCGATCGATCCGCCGCAGCCATGCTTGCGTCGCCGATCTGCCGCAGTCGGCTCGCTCCGATTGCAGCCAATTCGTAGCCGATCAACAGCGCCGCAACGTAGCAGCGCCTCTACCAATATCCACACGTCCGGGGATAGAACGCCCAACACCCGTGTGCTATCACGCGATGCAAGGCTATGGTTTGGCTCGAAAGTGGGCAGGGTTTCTGTGGAGATTGATCTCGGCGACTTCTGTTGCGCCAAATCAGATTGATTCGGTTCAATTCGATGCAGCAACTCTCCACCCTCGCCCCTTTATATACAGTTTGCCGACTGGGACTAGTGACCGATCAGGACTCTATTTTGAATCGGATCCCATCCGAATCTCACAGAGTTGGCGGCCCATACGTCGTAAGCCCATAGGACTCTATCCAATCGGATTCCTATCCAATCGAGCCGTATCCGAGTCCCGAATATCTATTCTATCCCCTTAGGTGTGTGACCCTGTAGGTTCAGGTATACTTGGTTTCGGCTCGAGTCTAACTCAGCCGATTTGTCAACAGCGGCGCCTAGCAGCACATATTGACACCATAGCATACAAGAATATAATATCGGCTCTTAACCTGTAATGTGTACACAAATCCCTTTGCCTCACGATACCAATTAAGCTATAGGCAAGATGTGTGTCATCCCTTCAATAGCTTAACCATTCACTCGAACCGTATTGGATTATCTGTCTGTTGATTGACTCCTCAATCAACTTAGCATGGCCATGCATTTCCATAATCCATTACCTCGAGAGGCCCAGAGATATCTCTCCAAAGGAGGGGCAAATTCCATCTTGATCACTCACATCCCACTCCATGTTTCATAGCAAACCCAAAAACTACTTTTATAACTACGTAGTTATGGAATAACGTTTGGTAGTCCCAAAGTAGGCTACTACACATGTTGGAGTCCATGATGATCTCAGGTCTAAGGACTTTGCACCAACACTACTTGAGATCAACTAATGACACATTAAATCCTGTAGTGTCTCATGGTGGGTCTATCCATCAATGTGTTCTCTAACACATGTGTCCATGTTTATTGATTTGGTATCTCTATACCCATGATCTATTAGACATGATCATCAATCAATAAACATGCCGATCTTGGAGTCATATTTGTTCCAATAATATGACATATGATCAGGGATCATTTAGAAATATATTCATACATCAAGAGTCTCATAAATAAGTCACGTACTTATTGATCAATACAAGATGTCTATTTCATGGAACTGAATAACATTTTATTCATTTATACATAAACATTGACCATGATATCCAACATCTCCATGTTGACTCTAGGGCATATCACTAACATGACGAGCATTATGAAAAAGCTTGGTAGAGATAGGACATCCGTGACGGGCTCAGTATTACAGCCCGTTAGAGATATGTCATCCGTGACAGGCAACAAACCGGGACTAGATTTGACTCCATGGTTGGTCAACACTATCGGTGACGGCCTACTAACTACGACCCGTTAGAGATGTGTTGTCATCTGTGACGGGCTTATATTTAGGCTCGTTGAGATGTGTCATCCGTGACAGGCTCCCAACACACCTGGTTTGACTTTCATACTCATCTGTGACGGGATTTTATTATGACCCGATTGAGATAATGTGCATCCGTGATGGCCTTGTGCCCGTTAGAGATATTTTCTCATATCAGTGATCTTTGCAGAGTGACGGGGGCCCAACCCGATAGAGATGAGGGTTAATGTCCGTTAGAGATAGCCCATGTCGGTGTAGTGCCATATAGTAAAATTTCAAGAGTCCATGATATATTATCAATAATCAATAGCACACTTTATTTAACACGAATATTTAGTACGGTAGTGATAACAAACTAACAAATAGTCACAACTTCTTTATTAGTTGTTCCTTAGATTTTAATAAATTAATAAATAGACTTTCGAGCATGTGAAGTAAAACTTCATATTTATTGTTTTGAAGAATAAATATGAAATTATAAATTTAATCATACATGTGGATGAAAAATATGGAGTGGATGAATATGTTCATCCATGAAGGACTAATTAAGTAAGTACATTTTTAATTGTAAATTACTTTTTTTGTTTTAAAATCTTGAAATATCATTGGCGTATTATTTTAGCAAAAAATAAATAGTGAGTTAATTACAATTGCAATGTAATTGTTTATATATTTGTACAAACAGTAACTTAAAATTATAACTATGTTACTCATCTATTCACATATAAATTATACGATGGTTATTTCTGGTAGTGATCTACCGTTAAATTGGCTGATACGGTTGGGATACCTTGTGAGAAAGTGAGATGATATACAGCGGTGAATGGACATCATATGAAGAGATCTTCCCAATGGGTTTTACAATGTGTGTGTGCCAGCGTCGATGCTCGTGAAGTAAATTGGTTCAAGAAAATAGGAAAATAAAATAGAGGGTATGCAGTGCTACATTACACGGAGTGCTGTAGCATGCAGCCCGAACATATGGGCTGCAGGATGTGGTGGCCTGGTCGGCCCAGGCAGAAGCCGTACGTGGCTGGGGTGGATCGTCCTACCCTGGTTGGGTTGTTTTAGGTATTGAAAGAGTTGTTTTGAAAGTTGTAATTTGATTTAGAAATTCAGGGATAGAGTCATATTAGCATTAGGAGTTCTATTTCTACTTTAAATAAAAGGTTTTTGGTATAATTCTTAGATGAGTTTGTGATTAGGAGGCCCTCGTCGTCCTCCTCCTCCTTCGGCAGCCTTTCCGCCTCGACATAGCGTCGCCCCGCTACGCCGTAGATGCCGTTGGCCTCACCTAGTCGTCCTCCTCCTCGACCGCACCCCCTTGTCAAGTGAAAGACCACAGGAACGCCATCCCTACTTTTGATCTCGCGAAGGACGTCGCTGTCGTCTCCCTCGGGTCATCGTTCTTAGCGCCAATTCCGTCATCGTCCGCCTCTTCGCCAAGCCTGAAGATTGTCAAAGCTGTCCCCTTGTCATCGACCTGTTTGTCTTTGTCGTCCTCCTTCGTTTGTCGCTGGCACGTCAAGCTCGTCACCGGTTGCCGTCGCTTTTCCGTCGCCGCCGTGCGCCCGCGCCGTCTCTTCTCGCCGTTGAGCGTACGGTGAGCCACCCCTCCGTCATCCTTTCCCGTTGTCGTCATCCCTACCTTTTTCTCGTGTAAAAATTATTAAAAATTATGCAATAAATCAATTTAATTTTCAGAATTAATTTAAATAGTATAAAACTTCTAAAATTCATATCAAATTCATACGAACTCTAAATTAGGCCATTCAAATTGCAAAATTCATCTAAAAATGAGTTTTACATGTTCATTTACTTTTCATGTATTGTTTATTTGATTTTTATTAGTGTTTTTACTCGTTTTTTGTGCTAGCGTGTAGACTTCGTCGTTTTGGAGGTTCGCGCTCGCGAAGAAAGAAGATTTGTTCGAAGGAGCAAGTCAAGTCTTGTCATTTTGATCATATTGCTATCCTAGATTACAAAATTATATTTATTTAAATTATTGCACTTCGCTTTATTAAATCCCCGCGCTTATCACTATTTTATTTAGTCTTACTAATTCTCCTTATTATAGCCGTATTATTTGTATTATTATGATCCTTGGTAACTCTAGGAAAAATAAAATTAGTGAGCACTTTATATATGTGGTGCTTACTAGCAAACTTAGGAATATGCTTAGGAATATGCTTAGCCCTGCTTGAATAGAAATAATTAGATGTTTTTATTAATTAGACTTAGGAATAACTTGTGATTAATGGTAATTTTGGTTTAATGGCTGTTTAGCCATAACATGATGTCCCCTTCAAAATTCCCCAAACTTGTTTTCGGTTGGGCTTGGGGTGCTTGGTTTTGTTAGTCGCACCTCGGCCATCATAAGGACCGATCTTCGGGCCTCTGTTGTAAAGCATATTTCATACTACTACCTATCTAATGGGTAAGTCTTAACACGTCGTCTAGTGCGGTCAGAAACAAAAAAGACACGGATAGGGATGGATGAAGCCCTAGGAAGGGTTGAAGCCCAAGGGCTGACGTCTCTGGCAAGTGAAGGCTCAGAATGAGTCGAGATGCCCGAGGGCATAGACTGTCTGCTCGACCCAGGGCGCCTGGCAGTGGAAGTCTATGCTGGTCTTCTTTGTTTAGGGCAGTACTAAGCAATGAGTTATGTCATGGCTTTCATCTGTATGCCATGGTGGCATGTGGAACGTCGCAACACATGAGGAAGACATGTCTAGTGAGCAAAGATGTACATCTCTGATCAGAGTTTAATCTATTTGAATAGTCGCGCCCTTGGTTATGGGCAAGTCGAGCAATGTACCCAAGTTAGAATTAAATTCTATTTAAAACTGGAAAAATTGGAGTTAGCACATGTTGGCCTGAGTTAAGGCACGATCGCGTTGAAGCGCGGCTTGATAATAATTTAACTAGAGATTGGCTCAAGTTTAATTGAAATGCCTTAAAATATTCAAATGCTCAGAAATGCTGGTTTTCTGCAAAATAGACTTAGATATGAATTCTTTATACTCCCTTGCATTATTTCTGCATTTTCCTGGCATGGTTATTGAGTACGTTGGTTGTACTTAGCCTTGCAATCCTTCCCCTATTCAGAAGTGTAGTGCTTCCGAGTTGAAGACTGTGTTAGAGGACCAAGGCTCATACCCTAGTTGAGTTTGCACGTGGAGTGAAGGTGAAGCCCCGCTAGGATCATCCTTTTTTTTTCCGTTGCTGCTTTCTTCGAGTGCGAGGACTAAATGTCTCTTTTGTAAGTATTTATACACTTTAATTTATGTTTAGATCTATGTGTTGATTTGTCATTTTGTGTACCCTGGTTGATTCCTGGACAGTGATTTAATACACAAAATAGTCTGGAAATTTGGGATAAATTTTTGAGCCTGACAGTACCATGCTGGAATTCTTGCAATGGAAGGCCAAAAATGGTATGAGTGAAAAGGCATTTGGTGAGTTATTAGAACTTGTAAAGAACATTCTTTTGGATGGAAACGAATTGACCAAATCAACGTACGAAGCTAAGAAGGTAATTTGCCCTCTTGGACTGGAAGTATAGAAGATACACGCATGTCCAGACAATTGTATCATCTATCGTGGTGAGGAGTGCGAGAACCTAGAAGCATTTCCGATTTGTAAAGCACTACGATACAAGATTAGACGAGATGATCCAAGCAAAATTTGTGGATAATCTTTGAAGAAGAGAGTTCCTGCAAAGGTGATGTGCTATTTCCTATAATACCATGGCTCAGGCGTTTGTTCAGGAACAAAGAGCATGCTAGAATGATGTGCTGGCACGTAGAAAATGTCAACAAGATGGGATGCTGATACACCTCGCTGATGGGTCGTAGTGGCGAAACATCCACATAACATTTAAAGACTTCGGAGAGGATGCACGAAATGTAAGGTTCAGTTTAAGTACGGATGGCATGAATCCATTTGGAGATATGAGTAGCGGCCATAGAACTTGGCCTGTTATGATATGTATCTACAGGCTCCCCCCTTAGCTATGCATGAAGCGAAAGTATATCATGATGTCAATTATTATTCAAGGCCCAAAGCAGCCTGGTAACGATATTGATGTGTACCTAAGACTATTGGTCAAAGATCTGAAACTGCTGTGGAAGAAAGAAGGTGTCTCCGTGTGGGATGAGGACAAACAGGTGCAATTTAACCTACGAGCGTTGCTGTTCGTAACCATCAATAATTTGCCTGCACTTAGCAACCTATCCGGGCAGTCTAACAAGGGATACAAGGCTTGCGCCCACTGTATGGATGAAACTGATGAAGGGATACGCGGAGGCTACGCTATCCGAAACAAAAACTTTTCTACCATGCAAACCACGAACACTTGCAAGTAAGGGTTGATAGATCGTTACCGATTGGAGTACGTAGCGGAAAAAGCCAATCAGGGCTATCCGATCTGGAACAGTGCTGGCCGATGACAGCCGATTTGCTGACAGCCGATTCCCGGGGACACCCGATTCACCAATAAGCCAATTCACCAATCAGCCGATCGATCCGCCGCAGCCGCGCTTACATCGCCGATCTGCTGCAGTCGCCTCGCTTCGATTGCAGCCGATTCGTAGCCGATCAACAGCGCCGCAACGTAGCAGCGCCTCTACACCCGTCACCCGTGTGCTAGCACGCGATGCAAGACTAGGGTTTGGCTCGAAAGTCT
The DNA here is from genome assembly GCA_019925245.2 of Oryza australiensis. NCBI lineage: Eukaryota > Viridiplantae > Streptophyta > Magnoliopsida > Poales > Poaceae > Oryza > Oryza australiensis. The sequence continues at coordinate 7,015,343 of JAIFGZ020000436.1, forward strand.
GGAGGGTTTCTGTGGAGATTGATCTCGCCGACTTCTGTTGCGCCAAATCAGATTGATTCAGTTCCAATTGCATGCTGCAGCTCTCCACCCCTCACCCCTTTATATAGAGTTGCCGGTTGGGCCTAGAGGCCCATCGGGACTCTATTTTGAATCGAATCCTATCCGAATTTCATAGAGTTGGGCGACCGGACTTCGTAAGCCCATAGGACTCTATCCGATCGGATCCCTATCCGATCGAGACGTATTCGAGTCCAACTCGAATATCTATTTTATCCCCTTAAGTGTGCAACCCTGTAGGTTCAGGTATACTTGGTTTCGGCTCGAGTCTAACTCAGCCGATTTGTCAAGAGCGGCGCCTAGCAGCACATATTGACACCATAGCATACAAGAATATAATATCGGCTCTGAACCTGTAATGTGTACACAAATCCCTTTTTCTCACGATACCAATTAAGCTATAGGCAAGATATGTGCCATCCCTTCAATAGCTTAACCATTCACTCGAACCGTATTAGATTATCTGTCTGTTGATTGACTCCTCAATCAACTTAGCATGGCCATGCATTTCCATAATCCATTACCTCGAGGGGCCCAGAGATATCTCTCCAAAGAAGGGGCAAATTCCATCTTGATCACTCACATCCCACTCCATGTTTCATAGCAAACCCGAAAACTACTTTTATAACTATCCAGTTACAGAATAGCGTTTGGTAGTCCGAAAGTAGGCTACTACACATGTTGGAATCCATGATGATCTCAGGTCTAAGAACTTTGTACCAACACTACCTAAGACCAACTAATGGCACATTAAATCCTTAAATCCTGTAGTGTCTCATGGTGGGTCTATCCAACAATATGTTCTCTAACACATGCGTCCATGTTTATTGATTTGGTATCTCCATACCCAAGATCAATGAGACATGATCATCAATCAACACTTTATTTCATGGAACTGAATAACACTTTATTCATTTGTACATAAACATTGACCATGATATCCAACATCTGCATGTTGTCTCTAGGGCATATCACTAACAGTCTCCCACTTGCACTAGAGTCAATCATGTAAGTATCTAATACCCATTGCTCTTGTGTGCGCCTTATGTTTCGGCTGAGGGAGAGGTTTTGTCAGCGGATCGACTATGTTGAGATCCGTGTGCACTTTGCATATCTTGACATCACCTCTGTCCACTATCTCGCGGATGAGATGATATCGCCGAAGTATGTGTTTGGACTTCTGATGTGACCTCAACTCCTTGGCTTGCGCAATGGCTCCACTATTATCACAATAGAGAGACATTGGACCAGTCGCACTAGTCATCACACCAAGCTCAGAAACGAATTTCTTGATCCAAACAGCCTCCTTTGCAACTTCTGAAGCAGCAATTGTGGAGATTGTGGCAATCGGGTATCTACATGGCAAGCTTATCCGACTGGAGGTAGGGATAGGTTGCGCCTGCCATATCTGTAAACCAAACATGACTTGGGTGTTACGCTTGCCGATAGAGATAAGGCAATCGGCCTATAGTCACGATTTGGTAAGATTGAGGAAACCAACTTAGAGTAAGATAGGGTTTCCGATCTGTAAGCCCTCCTCCCAAGACTATATAAGGGGGGTGAGGGGCATCCCTTGAGGGATGTGTGATTTCACAAGCAAGATCTTTAGATACACGAGATCAATAAAGACACTCGGCGGATCGAATCCACCGAAACAGGAGTAGGGTATTACCTCACGAGAGGGCCTGAACCTGTCTAAATCTTTTTCTTCTTCTGACCCATTGTGCTTGGCGATCTCGATTGCGACCCCAGAAATCATATTGCCGAAACCAAGTTTTGACAGCAATGTACTCGACCTCCGTTGTAGAGTCAGCAACAGTATCCTGCTTGGAACGCTTCCAGCTCATTGCGCCTCCGTTCAGGCAGAACACGAACCTAGATTGCGATCTATAATCATCCTTGTCTGTTTGGAAGCTAGCATCGGTGTAACCACTTACAACGAGCTCTTCTTCACCTCCATAGACTAGGAACATATCCTTAGTTCTTCTCAAGTACTTAAGGGTATTCTTTACGGTAGTCCAATGACCTTCACCTGGATCTGACTGGTATCTGCTCGTAGCACTAAAAGCGTACGAGACATCTGGACATTTACAAAGCATGGCATACATGATGGATCCAATTGCCGAAGCATATGGAACCATACTCATCTTATTCCGCTCATCATGTGTCTGAGGACACTGATTCTTGCTAAGATTAATGCCATGTGACATGGGCAAGAAACCTTTCTTGGAATCATGCATGTTGAACCTTGTCAACACCTTGTCAATATATGTACTTTGGCTTAATCCAATTAGCCTCTTGGATCTATCTCTATAGATCCGAATGCCCAATATGTATGCTGCCTCCCCTAAGTCTTTCATGGAAAAACTATTTTTTAATGAAGACTTGACAGATTCTAGCATAGGGATGTCATTTCCAATCAACAATATGTCATCCACATATAAGATTAGAAATACAATTGCGTTCCCACTGACCTTTTTGTAAACACAGGCCTCCTCTTCATTTTTGATGAAACCAAACCCTTTGATTACTTCATCAAAATGAATATTCCAACTCCGAGATGCTTGCTTCAATCCATAAATGGATTTCTGTAGCTTGTATATCTTTCCAGGCGATTGTGGGTCGACAAAACCCTCAGGTGGTATCATGTATACATCCTGGCTTAGGTTTCCATTTAGGAAAGCCGTTTTGACATCCATCTGTCATATCTTATGATCGAAATATGCAGCAATCGCTAGGATAATCTGAATAGATTTAAGCATTGCGACCGGTGAGAGGGTTTCATCATAATCAACTCCTTGAATCTGTTTAAAACCATTCGCCACCAATCGCGCCTTATAGATGTGAACATTTCCATCCATATCGGCCTTTTTCTTAAAAACCCATTTACACTCAATGGTTTTGACACCATCAGGTGGATCAACCAAGTTCCAAACTTGATTGTCATACATGGATTCTATTTCGGATTTCATGGCTCCAAGCCACTTGTTGGAATCGGGTCCCACCATCGCTTCCTCATAGGTCTTAGGCTCATCATTGTCCAACAACAATATATCACGTTGTTCCGCACTCGTGTACCTGTTAGGCGCACGACGTGATCTTTCGACCTCCGTGGGGCTGGTGTATCTACAACCGGTGGCGCAACACTTTGCTCCTCCTGTTGTGGTTCGTGGTCATTGAAACATTTTTTGGTGTTTCTTGAACTTCTTCAAGATGCACCTTGCTCCCACTAACCCTTCTTGAAAGAAACTCTTTCTCCAAGAAGACACCGTGTCGGGCAACAAACACTTTGCCTTGTTCCCGATTATAAAAGTAATATCCCTTAGTTTCCTTAGGATATCCCACAAAGAAGCACTTGTCAGATTTGGGTGTGAGCTTGTCATACTGTAAACGTTTTACATAAGTTTTGCATCCCTAAATTTTGAGAAAAGACAAACTAGGGGGTTGCCCTGTCCATATCTCATATGGTGTCTTTTCAACTGACTTAGATGAAACTCTATTTAGTGTGAGCGCAGCTGTTTCAAGAGCATATCCCCAGAAGGATAACGGAAGATCACTTTGGCTCATCATCGACCGCACCATGTCCAACAAGGTGCGATTTCTCCGTTCGGACACTCCGTTTCATTGTGGAGTTTACGCGGAGTCAAGCGTGGAACAATTCCACAATCTTTCGATGATTACCAAACTCATGGCTCAAGTATTCCCCTCCACGATCTGATCGTAGAAACTTAATTGTTTTCCCTAAATGATTCTATACTTCATTTTGGAATTCTTTGAACTTTTCAAAGGATTCGGACTTATGCCTCATTAAGTAGATATAACCATATCTACTAAAGTCATCGGTAAAGGTAATGAAATGCGATAACCACCTCGGCCCTTGAGCTCATTGGTCCACATACATCGGTATGTACGAGTGCCAACAAGTCACTTGCTCTCTCACCGTGTCCCATGAAAGGTGCCTTTGTCATCTTACCAAGTAAACAAGTCTCACATGTCTCAAATGATTCAAAATCAAAAGAGTGAAGCAATCCATCCTTATGGAGCTTCTCCATGTGTTTCTTATTTATATGGCCTAAGCGACAATGCCAGATAAACCTTGGGTTTGTATCATTAGAGAGTTGCCTTTCTGTATTAATGTTATAGATGAGAGACGCTTCAAGATTCACAACGTATAATCCATTCACCAATGGAGCATGAAAATAGAATATATCTCTGAGATATATTGAACAACCATTGTCCATTGATCTAAAATCATATCCTTCCGCTTGCAAACATGAAGCGGAAATAACGTTTTGACATAGTGTTGGAACACAATAACAATTATTTAATTCCAAAACTAAGCCTGAAGGTAGATAAAGTGGTATCGTGCCGAAGCAAGCGTAGCAACGCTTGCTCCATTGCCGACGCGCAGTTCACCTCGCCCCTTCTTAAGCCTCTACTTCTTCTCATTCCCTGCAACAATTTGCAAATGTGAGCTACTGATCCGGTATCAAATACCCAAGAGTCGTAGGTGAAGTAGCAAGATTAATGTCTATAACATTAATACCAGGCGAAGTCGTACTTTGCTTCTTTTTGAGATCCTCCATGTACTTCTTGCAGTTCCTTTTCCAGTGGCTGTCTCCTTGCAATAGAAGCAAACGACATCGATGCCGCCGACCCTTTTTGCCCTTCTTTGCATTAGAGGCACTCGCGATCTCATCGGGAGTTAACTTTCTCTTGGTGCAAAGTTTCTTGACAGGTGGTTTGCGCTTAGCCTTCAGCATCATCATCACATGATGACCGTTTTCTGGATACTCTCCTCGGCTATCTTTAGCATCCCATGCAATTTGGCCAAGGTTCTATCCATATTGTTCAGGTGATAATTTAATATGAATGGCTCGAAGCTCGGAGGGACCGACCGGAGAATCACGTCTGTAGCCTACTCTTGGCTAAGAGGAAAACCTAGTTTCTCAAGACTCTTGTATAGCCAATCATCTTTATCACATGCGGACTGACGAGATTCCCCTCAACAAGCCTGCACGCAAACAAGGACTTCGAGGTGTTGAACCTCTCGGCCCGAGCTTGGTTCTCAAACATGCCACGCAGTCCCTGAATAATAGTGTGAGCATTGCTGCTCTCATATTGCTTTTGATGCTCAGGAGACATTGTAGCAAGCATGAGACAGCTTATATCTAGGGCATCATTAGTGTGCTTCTCATAAGCCCTCCGTGCAGTTGCAGTAGCATTGTTAGGCAAATTATCCGGATAAGTTACTTCAAGAACGTACTCCTTACGCTCTTGCTTGACATAAGATTCCCATTACGTATTTTACACCTTCCCTCTAGGTTATATATTGGGTCAAGATCCACATGTTAATTAATTTCTACTGAGCTTTGGCATCACTGCTAGAAGATTAATAACATCGGTAAGCAACTCCTTGCTAATCACATCTCTATGTGACTCTTGTTGTTGGTTTGGCTTCTCCATGCCCCGGCGCCAACCTATGCCCCAAGGCCCAAAACTGTTTTGATAGCCTTGTTAAGTCAACCAAATGCTCCTGCTGTATATGTTCGACATATACCCCCTCGTGTTATGATAGAGAATGACACTCTGCTTTGGCAAAAACAAGTTAGGCGTAGAACGTTTTCTACCTATCGCAGAGATACGGTACCGAGACGACCTATAAGGAGGGCGCATATGGCGGTCCCGCTACGGAACACCACATGAAATCCATAGATCCAATCTATGAAATAGCTTACGGAAACCATATCGGCATAATCACATTATGCCGTCTCGGTACACTATCAAGGGAGATGGTTTGCGTAGGCACGAGGCGTCAAACAAGGTCGGACTATGAGACAGCTTCAGCATAATCACATCATACCGTTCTGATACACTATCAAGGAACGCTATCTCGAACCCAACTCAAACCGAGTTCTATGGATATTGCTTCGACGTAATCACATTACGTCGTTCCGATACACTATCAAGGAACACAATTACCATCTACTCTCCTCTACAGATCCCATAAAACCGATTGATCTAATCAACCCGTGTGCAAAACTTGTTCCAGATCCAATCTAAAACCGAACTAAGCAAGATTAGCTCTGATACCACTGAAGGGATACGTGGAGGCTATGCTAGCTGAAAACAAAACTTTTCTACCGCGCAAACCAGGACCTTGCAAGTAAGGGTCGATATATCGTTACCGATTGGAGTACGCAGCGAAAAAAGCCAATCAGGGCTATCCGATCTGGAACAGTGCTGGCCGATGGCACGCGATTTGCCGACAGCCGATTCCCGGGGACAGCCGATTCACCAATCAGCCGATCGATCCGCTGTAGCCGCGCTTGCGTCGTCGATCTGCCGCAGTCGCCTCGCTTCGATTGCAGCCGATTCATAGCCGATCAACAGCACCGCAACGTAGCAGCGCCTCTACACCCGTCACCCGTGTGCTAGCACACGATTCAGGACTAGGGTTTGGCTCGAAAGTGGGGAGGGTTTCCGTGGAGATTGATCTCGCCGACTTCTGTTGCGCCAAATCAGATTGATTCAATTCCAATTGCATGCTGCAGCTCTCCACCCCTCACCCCTTTATATAGAGTTGCCGGTTGGGCCTAGAGGCCTATCGGGACTCTATTTTGAATCGGATACTATCCGAATCTCATAGAGTTGGCCGGCCGGACTTCATAAGCCCATAGGACTCTATCCGATCGGATCCCTATCCGATCGAGCCGTATTCGAGTCCAACTCGAATATCTATTCTATCTCCTTAAGCGTGTGACCCTGTAGGTTCAGGTATACTTGGTTTCGGCTCGAGTCTAACTCAGCCAATTTGTCAACAGCGGCGCCTAGCAGCACATATTGACACCATAGCATACAAGAATGTAATATCGGCTCTGAACCTGTAATGTGTACACAAATCCCTTTGCCTCACGATACCAATTAAGCTATTGGCAAGATATGTGCCATCCCTTCAATAGCTTAACCATTCACTCGAACAGTATTGGATTATCTGTCTGTTGATTGACTCCTCAATCAACTTAGCATGGCCATGCATTTCCATAATCCATTACCTCGAGGGGCCCAGAGATATCTCTCCAAAGGAAGGGCAAATTCCATCTTGATCACTTACATCCCACTCCATGTTTCATAGCAAACCCGAAAACTACTTTTATAACTATCTAGTTAGGGAATAGCGTTTGGTAGTCCGAAAGTAGGCTACTACACATGTTGGAATCCATGATGATCTCAGGTCTAAGGACTTTGTACCAACACTACCTGAGACCAACTAATGGCACATTAAATCTTATAGTTTCTCATGGTGGGTCTATCCAACAATGTGTTCTCTAACACATGTGTCCATGTTTATTGATTTGGTATCTCCATACCCATGATCAATAAGACACGATCATCAATCAATAAACTATTTGTTCCAATAATATGACATGTGATCAGGGATCATTTAGAAATAGATTCATGCATAAAGAGTCTCATAAATAAGTCACGTACTTATTGATCAATACAAGATGTCTATTTCATGGAACTGAATAAGACTTTATTGATTTGCACATAAACATTGACCATGATATCCAACATCTCCATGTTGCCTCTAGGGCATATCACTAACAAATGAAAGTCCGTATCTTAAACATTGTAAGAAGGTTGTGTACATGGGCCATCGTCGATTTCTTGTTGCAAGCCACCCTGTCTGGAACAAAGACAAACATTTCGAACAGAAGGCACACCACCATAGTAAGCCAAAACATCATAATGGAAAAGCCATGTTTGCTATGGTGAAAGATCTAAAAGTAGTATTTGGAAAGGGACCTGGTAGCCAACCTATAGCAAGTGAAGATGGTCACGTGACAATATGGAAAAAGAAGTCTATTTTCTTGGGAGTTATCCTATTGGGAAGTCTTGGACGTCCGCCACACAATTGATGTGATGCACCTCACTAAGAACCCTTGCATCAACCTACTGGGCTTTCTAGGTGTATATGGGAAGTCAAAAGTTACACTTTAAGCACGTTATAATCTCAAGCATATGGAACAACGTGACGACTTTCACCCGGAACCAAAGGAGAAAGGAAGCCATTACTTGAGTCCAGCCAGCTACACTCTGAGCAAGGCAGAGAAGGAAAGCATGTTTGAATGTTTGAAGAGCATCAACGTACCATCTGGATACTCCTTGAATATAAAGGGAATAATAAGCACGAAGGAGAAGAAGTTCACAAACCTAAAGTCTCATGATTGCCACATGTTGATGACACAATTGCTTCCTGTTATAAATTGGGGTATCCTTCCTGATAATGTCCGGGCAACATAAAAAAGTTATGTGCTTTCATGAACACAATTTCACAGAAGATCATCGATGTAGACAGATTAGAAGCCCTTCAAAATAATGTGTTGCAATGTTTTGTCAGCTTTGAGATAATCTTTACACCTTCCTTCTTCAATATAATGACACATCTTCTATTTCACCATGTCAAGGAGTTCCATATTCTCGGTCCTGTATACCTACACAACAGTTCCCTTTTGAGAGATATATGGGTGTTCTAAAGAAGTACGTTTGTAACTGTTCTTGTCCGGAGGCAAGCATCGCCAATGGGTATGGAATAGAGGAGGTCATTGAGTTTTGCGTAGAATTTATTGAAGACCATCGTCCAATCGGGGTGTCTGAATCAAGCCATGAAGGGAGACTACAGTGTCCTGAAGGGCCAGACGCTGGATTTTGACAAATTCCCCAAGCGGAGAAATCACTGGGATGCGTTTGTCGAATACAAGACAGGAGAGCAAGCGCAAGCGCTAATAGAGAAAACTAAATCGAATGCTCCTAAGAAGCAGTACCATCACAGGCTAGGCTCAGGCGGCTATAACAAGATAGTGCCGAGATGGGAGCGAATGAAAGCAGACCTAATAGCAAGAGGTATCGTTCCGGCCATAGCTGATTAGCTGAAACGATCAAAGCATTGGTACTACGCTCATGGTGGAGCGTTCAATCCTGGCGATGGCTCTCTTATATTTAGCAATGAGATTTGTGAAGCCCACAACCGACTGAAGGATGTAGTTGAGGCATCTGCTTCGGGCACATTCTAGCCCGACAGAGACAAGGACGAGCTTACTCACACTACATAATCCTGAGCATTCAAGACAAATGCAAGGAAAATGTGTCGTTCCCTATAATTATGAATTCCAAGAGGACATCCAAACATACAGGAGTCGCATGAGGAGCAAACGATATACCTTGGCAAAGCTAACAGATCTCGAGTATAGGCTCGCGACCCACGAGCTCAGGATGCAAGAGGAGGTGTCTAGACAGATGGACCAATAGCTGGCCAAACAGCGGAGCCAGCAAAGCACAGCATGCCCCTTAGGCATGGTGATCCCCTTAGGCAAGCACAACAGCTGCACCTCTACAGGCCAAGTACAAGAACATGCCATTGAAGCTGAAGACGAACCCCCATGCCCCATTGATGAGATCATGCGGCAGACACCTTGTGAGCTGCATATACCCTTCAAGAACTTGTCAATCAAGATATGCTTGTAGTTTTATAATATATGACTTGTACATTACGAAAGCTGGTGCATAGGTTGATTACTAATTCATAACATCTCTTCTCATGAAGGTGACATCGGGCATGGCCGTACCAGTTGAACGAGATGGGACATATCATTGTAGGCTAATTCCACCTAGGTATTCAAAGTTTAAAATTGAGCAGGTGGAACGAGGCTTTGAAGATCTCGAACTGGATATCCCTGGAGGAGACGAGGAGACAAAACTAGGAGACACAACCCACATAATTATACTATGGTGCAAGCCATTCATCGTGTTTCCTAGGTGAAAAGCAGCTTTTGTTCCTCCGTCTCCTCCACGTGGACCGCCTCCTCTGCTTCCTCCATCACCTCCACGAGCACCGACTCCTAAACGGTCACCGACTCCTCAGCCTCCTCCGCCTCCTCCGTCACCTCCGCGAGCACTGACTCCTAAACGGTCACCAACTCCTCAACCTCCTCCGCCTCCTCCGTCGCCTCCGTGAGCACCTACTCCTAAATGGTCACCGACTTCTCCGCCTCCTCCGTGCCCAACTCGTGTCGCACCGTCAAGGTCAACGAAACAAACAAAGAAGCCAAGACTTGACGCGCCAAGGCTCCCCACTCTAAAGAAAGGGCATATGACCACACTCTAGAGGAGAATGCCAAGATCATAGCTGTGGAAGTGAAGGCACATTTCAAGCCTTGGAGTCCTGAAAAGAAGATTCCGATCGACCCGATGGCTTAGGCCTTCTTTAAGAAGATGTGCGCACTGGTTAAATCGGCGTTATCGTCCGACTACGATCGATCAATTAGGATGTCTTTTTAGAAGGAGAAAGGAAAGTCGAATGTTGTCCCTCAGCTCGGAAGCAACCAGAAAAATTGCTTGAGCCAGTCTGACCGGCGTAGGCGCTCCGGTCTGATCGCACATCAAGCCAATGTTGCTTGTTGCCTATACCGGTCTAACCACCAAATCGCTGCCGGTCTAACCGTTGTTAAGCTGCTGGTATCTCATCGGTGTAACCATTCTACCCGAGCAAAACACAAATTGAAAACTCTTGGAAGTATATTGAACTTTATTACTTTTATTCGTGTTTACAAAGTGCAACAACATCACTCCTCTTACATAATTTGACTAAACTCAAAACTCTAACTTTTCCTACAAACTCAACTCTCTCAAAATCGATAAAAAAAGGCCTCAACCATTCTTATATTTATACCCAGAGGTGTATGTCCAAAAGCCACGAATCCAACTTGTAGAAGAAGTCCTAATCTACTAGGAAACCAATCCGTACAAGAAACAAACTTATCTCATCACAATTCAAACTCTAATCTTTCCAAAAATTGGACTCCTTCCAAATTTGACTCCGCTTTTCATACGCGCACAATCTCCCATAGTTTGCCGTATGAAATCTTCACCAACCTTGTGCATTGTTCTTTCGCCTAAACATCTCACATGACGTCCCAATCGTTCGGATGTCATGTTCTAGTAAGTTCCAGAATCTTCTCATTGATGAACACATTGACAAACCTATCAAAATTCTGTTTTGCTGTTTTGAAAAATGAAAACAAATAAGTGGTAAAAAGCATCGCAGTGTTTAAAAGTTCAAAACAAAATTTCTCTCTCTTTTGAAAAGAAAGAAATTTCCCTAAGCTTAAAACATGTACATTTTGTATCTCATCTCCCACTTTTGGCAATGATTTCATCAAACATTAGCATATTAGTCCATATTATTAAGAGCCTGGAAGTATATCTAGGGCAATTAAAGGACATGTGTTGCAAGATGATGAAGATAAATTCATCAACTAGATAACAAACATGTAGTAAAGTATCATCATGAACCAAAGATATGACAATGAAGCTCAAAGCAGCACTAAGTGTTCATGTATTCCAACGATTTATAATGCAAGATATTCACTAGTACATAGATTGAAAGAAAAACCCATACATATAGACAAGTTGCATTTATCAATTATTCTCAAATTAAACTTCCAAAACACAAACCAAAAGAACTTTCAGTCGAGCTTTTTGTGTTCACTTAAACATTGAATATTGATCATAACTTTCTTAGTTTTGCCGGGTACGTCCTTATCGTCAAGACCGTTTCCAAAGATTTGGCACCATTATTTTTCTCACCATGAATATGTAGTTGTCGTCTGTTTCCAAGTATTCGGTATCCATTTTTCCCTCATGTAAACACTTTTTTCTCTTGCGGCAAGTAAACAAACAAGGAGTATTTGAGAATATAAATCCAACAAGTATATGTATTAACATTAGTCATCCAAACTAAGCACAAGTTTCAAGATTGCATATTTTCTTAATTCATGTGAAAGAATTTAAGTGTCATACATCGTCTCCCTTAAAAACAATATCTAAGCCTCATGAAAAGACTAAAATGCATACGAGCTATACTAACGGCAAATATATCTTACTTATATTACTAGCATTCACAAGAATATACAATATACAATAGGCTTAAAACAAAGCTCTCTTTATCTCACTATTTCTTTATTTTTAGATTTGCTTGATAAAATCAAGAGCACAAACTTCTCCTTTAAACATGCCAAAAGAATTAATAATTCCTAATTCTCCATGAAGAAAGGAAAAGCGAGAAGTATCCAATGGTTTAGGAAAATATGAGAAAGTTGCAACTTTGTATCAAAAAATATTCAATTCAACATGTTCTTTCTCAACTTGATCCCTCAAAAAGTGAAAGTGAATATCAATGTGCTTTGTGTATGAGTGTTGTACATGATTCTTAGTAATATCAATAGCACTTGTGTTATTGCAAAAGAGAGGAACTTTCTCAAAAGCAAGACCATAATCTCTCAAAGTAAAAATAAGTCCAAGAATCTGAGAAGAACAAATAGCAGCAGCAACATATTCAGACTCAGCGGTTCATTGAGCAACATTAGATTGTTTCCTACCATGCAATTTGTGAAGTACCAATAAAATGACATGTTCCACTAATACTTTTTCTATTAATTCTACACCCAGCAGAATCAACATCGGAATAACCACTCAAACAAATAGAAGAAGAGGTAGAATACAAAGTTCTAAATTTAAGAGTATGTTGTAAATACCTCATTATGCGCTTGACGGCTTGACCATGCCATGCACATGGAGAATCTAGAAAGAAAACACACATTAAACTATATATCTAGCCTTGAAGCAGTAAGATAGAGCAAAGACCCAAACATACTTTTATATTCCTTTTGATCAGCAGCTTCACCATCTTCATCAAGATTTAAAATAGCAATGGATCCAATTAGTGTATAGATTGGCTTGCATGTGTCCATCTTGAAACATCATAAAAGATCCTTTGTGTACTTTGTTTGATGCACAAACGTACCTTGAGGTGTTTGCTTGATTTGCAATCCCAAAAGGTACGACAACTCTCCTATCATGCTCATCTCAAATTCTTTGTGCATAACTTTAGAAAACTTCACAACCAAAGCGTGACATGAACAACCAAAGAAGATATCATCCACATAAATCTGAAAGAAAAGTTGATTATAACCATGATTAAGAACAAAAAGAGTTTTATCAACTTTTTTCATTTGAAAACCTTTTTCAAGCAAAAAGTTTTTAAGTTTATCATACCATGCTTTAGGTGCTTGTTTCAAACCATACAAAGCTTTTGACAATCTGAAAACATGGTTGGGAAAATCAGGATTTTCAAAACCCGGTGGTTGTTTATCATAAACTTCCTCCTATATAAAAACCATTTATAAAAGCATTTTAACATCCATTTGATACAATTTAAAACCTTTTGATCTAGCAAAAGCCAACAAAAGTCTAATTCCCTCAATTCTAGCAATAAAGTAAAAGTTTAATCAAAATTCAAACCTTCTACATGAGTAAAGCCTTGAGCAACCAGTCTAACTTTATTTCTAACAATTAAATCATCCTCATTTTGTTTATTTTTGGAAACCCATTTAGTTTAAATAATACTATATCCAGAAGGAGGTTCAACTAAACTCCAAACTTTGTTTCTTTCAAAATTTTGAAGATCTTTATGCACGGCGTTAATCAATGATCCATCAGTTAAGGCATGATTAATATCTTTGGGTTCAGAAAAAGCAACAAAAGGAGAATTTGCATGAATATCAAGTGTCGTTATCTTAGATCATGTAGTACGCTCACCTAAATTACCGAGGATTTGTTTTGAAGGATGTCACCGTTGAATATGCAAAGGAGCACTGACTTCAGAAGCTATTTCTTGTTCTGTACCTTCACTTGTGTAAGTTGTAGCCTCTGGACGTCTTGTGCCGATATAACTAGAGGCATGTCGGCCTCGTCTTTGTCATCACTTTAGTCCTAAAAAATACAACCATCCTCCCCCTGAACCTGATAAATCTACCTAGAATTTCTGGTCTAGTACTTGGACTAGCCCCATCAAAAGTGACTTCACAAGTCTCGACAATTTTGTTAGTCTCTAAAATAAGTACATGATAACCACAAGAATGTGTAGGATAAGCAAGAAAAAATCCATCAGTAGAGCATGCCTCAATTTTATCCAAATTTTCAGATTTCAAGACAAAGCACTTCCAACCAAAAACACACAAAAAATGTGAAAATTTGGGTTGATGTCTAAACAAAGCTTATAAGAAGTTTTTCAATGTTTGGATCTCAAGAAAACAAAATTGTAAATATAACATGTAGTGTTAATAGCTTCAGCCCAAAATTTCCTTAGCGTATCAACTCATCTTGTATTGTCCTAACCATCTCAACCAAAGAACGATTTTTCTTTCAATAACACAATTTTGTTGAGGAACACAAGGAGAAGATATTGATGTTCAATACCTTTTTCATTGCAAAATTGTTCAAAAGAAGTGGTTTTTAAACTCACCACAATCATCACTTCAAATGTTTTGAAAGAACCGGAAAGTTCAAGGGCCAAATGAAGATATAAACTCCGAAAGTGTTCAAAAGCCTCATCCCTATTCACCGCAAACAAAACCCAAGAATATCTAGAAAAATCGTCAACAACGACCAACACAAACCACTTTTCTCCAATAGATTGCACTCTAACTGGACCAACAATGTCCATATGTAAAAGTTGTCCCGGTGCATCCGTCATTTTAGAAATAATAGGAGCATGTGAACAAGAAACCATCTTACCATGATAACACTGTGAATAAACCTAATTAAGATCTTTCTTGAGTTTAGACAAACGATCAATCCTAGTGAGATGATCGAAACCAATATGTCCAAGTCTACGATGCCAAAACATCAAATCTTTAGTAAACTTAGCAACCAAACACGTGAACTCAGATGAAACATGACATTCAAAATCAGTTTTAAAAACTCTCCCATAGAGAGAAATACCTAACACAGATTCCCAAAAGAATCAAATATTTTACTCCCACATTTCTTAAAGTGAACCTCATAATTCTCATTAACAATTTGAGAAACTGAAAGAAAATTATACTTTAAATCCTCAACCAAAGCTACATATTTCAAAATAAACTTGTCACTTACCTTGAGATCCTATAGCAAGAATGACACTAGTAGAAGCATCTGCAAAGATAATTGAGTCTATCATGTATGCCTGTTTGATAGAGGAGAACCAACTTTTATCACCGGTCATGTGCCGCAAACAACCAAAATCCACGATCCGCACATTCCCCTTCCTTGCCACCAAAGCCTAAACACAAGCAGATATCGAGGCCTCAACAGTACTGGTGTTAGATAAAAGAAATTTAGGAATCTGGTACTGAGACACACGACCAGTAGATCCAATAGGCATATAACAACATAAGAAAACAGTTTGAGAATTTTAGAAAAATCTCGTCGAGGCTGGTCTAACCGTGGTGTATAGCCGTCCTAACCGGGGACCGGTCTGACTAGGACTTTACCACCGGTCTGACCGGTGGGCGGTCTAACCCGGCGCCTGTCCGACCGTTGGTACAACGTCGGTTTGACCGTGCTCCGCCAAGAAAAACCTGATTTTTCCCACTTTAATTTCGCAAAAGCATTTTTCTGTTTTCTTTTTCTGTTTCTAAGCAAGTCTAAAACAAAAACCCAACCATATGTCCATCTTTTTCAAAAAGAACAAGTATACATTTCACGAGAAGTAGAGGGTTTGGAGATCATAGGTTTTGTTTCTTTTAGAGTAGAAGAAAGAGGGGAAAATTTTAGCAGATTTAGAAATTGTTTTCTTGGATTTAGGTTTTGTCAAAATTTAACCTTGATTAGTTAGGCTCAAAACAACAGGTTGATGTTTTGTAAAGTAATCATGAGAATCAAAACCTATAACCCTATTGTAATAAGTCACTATAGATTAATCCAAAATCATGTTAAGTTTCTTCTGACCTACAGAAAATCTTTCCAAAGAACTTTTCAAGTATGAAACTTGCTTAGTCAAATTAGCACAGTTTTCACAATCAATCTTGACATCTTTTTGCTTACGATATCTAGAACAAGAAAGCACTTCATTAGATTTCATAATGTTTTCTATGTACTCAACACGACCTAAGACATCTTTTAGCTTCATCTTGTTTAGTGAGCATGTTGAGCAATTTCCAGAAATCAAAAGATCATATTGTTGTGTTAATCCTTTAGCATAAACAAGATTGAACATCAAACTCGCATAAAAAGGCAGTTTGATATTTTTCAACATATTTTTAGTCAAAAATAACTCATCCAAGGTGCTTGTATGCATGGCAACTCCAAGAGCAAGAGAAGATTTTAATCTTAAATTATGTGTAGCATTAACATCTCTTATTTTTAAAATACCAGATAATAAAACCTCACAATTATTGCAATCATCATTATCAGGAATAAGAGATTTTAACCTGGCAATTTCAGAATTAACAGATTCAATTGTAAATTCTATTTTTTAATTATGTTCTCACATCTTCTATTTTTGGAGCTAAAAGTCAAAATAACTTCTTCAAGGAATTATCTTAGGGGATTTACCTCATGGTCTTCACAATCTAAATGTGATTCACCACGAGCCATGGAGCATACGCCAGAGATGTTCCTTCCCTTATCATCATCTCCATCACTATCAAGATCTACGTTAGTTGAAGGCTCAAAAGCTGCATATACTTGGTTCAACACCTTCTTGAGAGATTCCTTGGACATCTTTCCCTTGAACAAACTTCTTGGCTTTTCGTCCTTAAACTTGTCTCCATTGTTATTCTTCTTGGCTCTTCCAAGCTTGGGGCAATGCGAGTGGATGTGATCTAATTCTCCGCACTCAATGCAACGAACTCGGCCTCCTCCTTTCCTAAAAATAAAATTGTTCATAGCTTAAGACAACTTGTTAATAACCAAGGTCAAGTTCTCCTCCTGGAGTTGTCGAGTTGATCATCAAACATGGCATTAATAGCATAAGGAGTAGTAGGATTCGATGAAGAGCCATCATCAAAAGAAGATGAAGATGAAACCAAAGCATTAGATTTAGAATCAACTTTATGAGAACGAATATTCATCTCGTGAGTTTTGAGTTTAGAATAAAGTGAATCTAAAGTCAAAACGGACATGTCAAGAGACTCTTGAATAGATTCCCAAATTGACATATTAAGACCATTTTAAAAGTGACAAGAAACCTCAGATTGAGAATAATATGTATGATAAGATGCATCAACAAATCTAAGATTGCTTAAAACTTTATTAAAACATGCAAGGTAATCATCCAAAGCCTCTCCAGTTTTAATCTCAAATTTAATGTAATCATTTTTGGAAACATATTTGTGAAGTTCCTTGATATTTAAAGTTCCTTGATGAAAATTAGTTAAAGTTATCCAAATTTCATGTGCAGTTTCAAGATGAGAAATACAATCAAAATCCGAACGAGAAATTCCATTTGGTAAAATATTGCGAGCTTAACAACTATTTTCAAACTTAGTTTTTAAAGCAGCAGTATTAATCTGATCAGGAATTTCATAAGGATTTGCAATCTTTTGCCAAATATCATAATCCTCAGCCGACTAATATAAGCTTTCATCTTTTTTACCAATAAGTAAAATCAAGTCCATCAAAAACATGTGGCTTAGTTGTAAATTTGTTAGCCATGGCTAAAACTCAAGACCGGTAAAGATCCACATAAGGCAACAAGAATTTGATATTGTAGGATCGAACAGTGAGAACTAAGCCAACAAGAAGACAGAGTAAATGATTGCATCACCAAAAACCAAAAACTTTTAGGGGAATTAAAAGTTACCCTTGAATTGATGGAGATCGGTCTGACCGGAGTCGATGCATCGGTCTGGCTGCACGGAAGCCTCTGGTCTGACCGGTGAAGTCGCTCTGGTTTGTTCGCCAGTCGTGCTGCCGTTGCCTTTCGTCGCTTCTGGACCAACGCTGTGATGTCATCGGTATGACTGGTGTGATGCCGCCGGTGTAACTGCCGCACCCGTGCAAAACACAAATCGAAGACACTTAAAAGTAAATTGATCTTTATTGCTTCTATTTGTGTTTATAAAGTGCAACAACCGCACACAACCCCTCTTCTAAACTTGAAACCCTAACCTTTCTCTATACTCAACTCTCACAAAATCGATACCGAGAGGCCTCAACCCCTCTTCTGTTTATAACCATAGGTAGGTAGCCTAAAGCTAGGAACCCAACTTGTACAAGAAGTTGTAATCTCCTAAGAAACATTTCCGTACAACAAACAAACTTTACAAACTCCAATCATACCAAATTTGGACTCCTTCCAAATTGACTCCACATCCCATATGCGCACAATTTCCCTATCGTATGCCACATGGAATTTTCACCAACCATGTACATCGTTCTTTAGCTTAAGCATCCCGCATGATATCTTGATCGTTAGGACGTCATCTTCTCCCAAGTTAACTCCTGATCCATTACCGGTGACACTCTCCCGAGGCATCAAGACACACCTACACATGAATCAAGCAAGAAACCATATCCGAGCACAAGTTCTTTTTCCAACTTGACTCAGCACTAGCACACAATAGTATTACAAACGTATAGTATCCATCTAGAAGTCATAAACATGAATTAAACACGAGTATCCAAATAAACAACTTGAAACCAAATCCGACTCAGAGTCGTCCGGTCAGACCGTCAGGTTGGCCGGTCTGACCGCTCGCATTACTTTGATCTGACCGGCGGCACCTGCCCAATCTGATCAGCTCCACTTAGCCAAAAACCCTATTCACCATCACATCATTGTTTTCATCGTAATTCTTGGTCTAACCAGTACACAAACCCCGGTTTGACCAACCTCAAAACCACTTTGAGAATAATCACCAAATGTCAAAACCAACTATGAATCAAGCCAATTGTTCATGACAAAATGATAATCAAACACACTTTTATTTTACATTGACACATATATAAGTATGTGTTAGGGTTAAATTCAATAGTGGTAGCAAGTAAAAAATAGTTATCCAAAAAATTGGAAGCTAAATGACTACATCATGCGAGAGGCAAATAGATGAGTGAAATAATTTGCTGGAATAACAAAGTGGCCAATCAAGGACTGATCCTTCGTATGAATGGTGCACAATCTTACCACGTAACAGTTACTCATGAATCACATCAGTATCGGTCAGAAGAACCTCATCAGTATAGGTATGGTGAAGAGTATCAATGTCAACACCAAAGGAATCAGTATATGCAAGGAACAGTGCCATATTAATATAACAAACACAATGAAAGGAATAATGAGTAGGCCGATGGAATTATTGAGATGATGAGGGAATAGTTTAGAATCAAACCTAAGGAGCAGACTTATATGTATCGACACCTATATCCTCACCGATACAGGGTTCTAGGTTTATTTAAATTTTTTAGACAAGATAATATATCAACAGTTTAGCATATCAGTTGATTTTTGGTCCAGTGCGGAGAAGCATTGGCTGAAGAAGCTTTAAAAGTTAGATTCTTTCCATTGTCATTTTCTAGATCGGCTTTTACATGACTTTCATCATTACCTCCAAATTCTATCAAAAGCTGGGCTGATAGAGAAGGAATTTCAGAAATATTTCTTTGCTGGAATACACGAGATGCGAATCACCGACTTGATATCGGTGAAGTAGAGAGCGGAAGAATCGGTCCCAAAATACATTAAGAGATTTCGTGTCATACGGACTCGATGCTTTAGCTTAAATTTGACTAATGGATAGTTAGCGGAACTTGCCTTTCATGGTCTGTTAGTCCCTATCAAAGAAAGATTTTTCTTCGAGGAGTTTGAAATTTTAGCTCATTTGATGCAAAAGATATCGACTCATGAAAGTTGATTACAAGAGGCAAAGAAGGAAGAAATTTTGGAGTCATAAAGGCCAAGATTAAGATAATTTTGAAGCACAAGTTCTCATACTCCAAAATTGAGGGTATATGTTAACATCAAAATTTGGTATGGTTCTTTAGTGGATTCGGCTAAGGAAACAAATTGATCAATCGATGAAAGTTTATCCATAAGAGATCGAGTTCAAGAAGGAATCGTGAAGACCACGAAATGGCAATTTAATTCTATCTATTAATTATGCAAGACTTAGTAACTTTCTTTTTATCTTTACAAAGTTTTATCTAGTGTCCGATCAGGACTTGTGTTTTGCTTTTTATCTTTAGGAAACATGTGCCATGTTCGATCAGGACTTGTATCAACCCGAGAGTACAAATATGTACACCTAGGGTCTTTGTAAATCATCTCCACAGATCAATACAATTACTTTCGGTGCCACCCTTTTATTCCGGCGAGTTCATAGTTTTGAGTTGGGCTGCATCGGTTTCGATCTCTGGCAAGGAAGTAAGTTCTGTCAACTTCGCTTTGTATCAGTTTGGCTAGACATTATCGGTTAAGTCCGATATTCTATTCAAGTTGATGCAAGCGTTGCTTATCAGATATATTGATTCCATTTTTAACAAAATCGTTGTTTAGAGTCAAATAAACTTAGTTAGAATTTTCTCGGTTAGGTCTGAAATTTTGACTAAGTTGATGTTTCTCTAATCACATTGTTGTTTTAGATTTATTGACATATCCATCGCGTTTGTATAGATCTATCGGCTAAATAGGATTCTCTTATTATCTTCAATCTTATATTGCCTGATCTGATCTATCAGATTGCTATTAATAAGTTTATTTCTACTAAGCCGATAGGTTTTTATGTAATGTTTTATCATAGTTAGCCAATGAGTTATCTTGTTATTATTTTTAAGTGTTGTATTGGCTTATATTTAGATTCGTATGTTTACTAGTTAAATCTATTTTTATCAACTTTAATCTTATAATATCTTGATTTAGTCCGATCTATCAAGATTGTCTTCGATAAAGAATGGTTTATCGATGATTATATATAATTTGGTTCTAGCCGATGAAAACATTAATCTCATTGTTTATATGATTGTTTGAATCTACATCAAATCTATAGCCGATTGATCAAACCCTATCGATATCGGCTAGCCTCACTACACCACATCAACCTATTGGCCAATCGGCTCCTTGATTTTATACGATCTTTCCATCCATCTTGTTATGTCTATGCAGGATCAAGCTAACTCGCACGTCCTTAACCCGATTGATAAGACCCGTACTGGAGCTAAGCAGATCTTCTAGATATTCGTGTGTCGTGACAAAATTTACGTCAAGAGTGGCACAGTGCAACCTATCATCACCATCAGTCTGGTACATAGTTTGTACTCCAGATTTGTGTAGCATCCAAGCATATGCATGAAAATGAAATATCTCCTGCCTAAATTAATTGTCAGATACTAAGCAGACGGGGATCCCAAAAAGTTCAGATTTACATTCTATAATTGTATTGGACATTTATGAAAGTACCAACAGCAATTGAAGCATTCTCCTACAAATATGCTTAGCATATAGTGACTAATTGATCGACTTCACCTTAAAAAATTAAGGGACTAATTTTTTGTAATTTTGTTTTGGTGATAATACACAAATCTTTACTATCTACAAAGTTAGCAATTTTTTTTCTTATTATCTATACTTAGCACTTCGCATTTTACGGTTGTTTTCTATACATTTTCATCTCTAGATTTTTTTTAACACGAGGATAGAGAAAATTTGTTTGGACTAATTATTTTGCTAAGCACGTTATATTGTGTTGAGAAAAAAGTTGGGGAAAATAAAGAGGAAGAAAAGTATGCTTAGCACGTAACATTTTTAGGAATTTAGTCCGTACAATTTTATCTCAAAAAATATTTATAAAAAATGACGAGAGAGAATCTTTATGACAAAAAAAGTTATAAAATAGATGACAAAGGACTTTTTAAAATAGATGCAAAATAATTAATTAATTTTATGTTTATCACTTTAAAAGACCTTTTAAAAATAATTTTAATTTTTTAGAACAACACATTACGTATGTTGGATTAGTATATAATAATTGTCTGATTACATATATATATAATTGTTGTAATAATGTTTAAATGATTTGAATTTCGTAGAATTTTCTTATGATTTTTGTGCATTCCATGTAGATGAATTGGCAATGGATGTACAACGCGGATCGACGGTCGAGAGAGTTAATTCATGGCGTGTAATATTTTTTGAGTGTAGCCGATGCCAACAAGCAGAAAGATTTCATACGTTGTCCATGTAAAAGTGCAAAAATGAGAAGGAGTATTTTACATCAAGAATTATTCATGCACACTTGTTTCAGTCAGGATTCATGCCTCGCTACAATTGCTGGACATCACACGAAGAGGTGGGGGTTGCAATGGAAGAAGATGAAGAAGACGACGACAACATTCCGGACTGTGGTCAATACGATGGATTTGAAGAGAATACAGCGGGCGAGGCGGGCGAGGATGCTGAAGAAAACGACGGTGCCGATGACCTTGGTCAGATGTTGCGTGATATATAGGGAGACTAAACAGGACTAAAGATGCATCTTTAGTCCCGATTGGAGCCACCAACCGGGACTAAATATGCATCTCTAGTCCCGGTTATTTCAATCGGGACTAGAGATGGCGATCTCTAGTCCCGGATTCGTAGTTCCGGTTTGACAACCGAAACTACTGAAGGTTACGAACCGGGACTAGTGTGGATTTCTCTAGCAGTGACGTGGACGGTGTACCATATCAAATTGTTTGACCTCTGTAGCTCTAATAGTATTTTCTCTATCAAGATTAGATTCAAACTGATCATATGTGACTTGCTATTTTAATTTCTCAATCAAGATTTGATTAACAGCGGCCCGATGTGGGCTGTGGCACATCACGTTGCCGTCTTCATGTGGAACAGTCTGGAGGGCGTTTGATCTCTCCAGCTCCAAAATTATTTTCTCAATAATAATTGCTATTTTCTCAATCAATTTTAATTAATTTGTTTTCTAATTCATGAGTTAATTATGGCATCATCCTACATTACAAATTTTAGTCCCGGAGATGTTTATCCATAAATCCACAAGTTCGCTTGCATGTAGCAAGATCTATCTAGTTAGTCCCATATGTAACTTATCCACAAAGGTAATCCATTTTTATAGTATATTGTATATGTACCTTCATTATTCTAGCATCCAACACCTTTGAATTAATAAGTGATTACTATACACCGTCCGCTTATAATTGTTATTTAGGGATGTTTGGCACGGCTTTGGATATGGATTTTGGTGAAGTGGAGTTGGAGCTCTGTCAAACACTTCAGCTCACTACTACAAAAAGGCTCATTGGTGTCGCCAAAAAGGTGCCGGTTAAAACAAATCCGGCACCTATAATGCATATAGGTAGCATGTAAAGAATAGGTGCCGGTTCTTATTAATAACCGCCACTTATAGTGTCAAATAGGTGTCGGGTTAATAGTAAAACCGGCACCTATAGTATAATTGGCGGTTCTTAAAAGAAACCGGCACCTATTTGTCCTAAATAGGTGTCGGGTCAATAGTAAAAACCGACGCCTATACGTTAGGTGCCGGTTTTGCGCTTCACCCGACACCTATAAGGTTCCTTACAGCGTAAGCTCCGTAATATAGGTGTCGGTTGTTGTTAAAAACCGACACCTATATTCCGACCACCTATAAATGCCACCTTTCACCAACTTAGCTCATTTTTATTCGGTCTTCATGTGTAGAACGAAACAGAGGGGGGAAGGTTTTGCCAAAAATTTTCAGAAAAATTAAAGGTTAGTATATTTTAGTTGTTTATTATTTGTGTACGTGATTCTTTATGATATTCTTTTGTGATTTGTGTGTATATGTTAGTAGATGCATGACACCATTTATGTCATTTGTGTCATTTTCTTTAATTCAAAGTATTTCAGATTGTCAACTTTGAAGAGACTATCACCGTAGAGTTATGTAACCAAAATAAAATAATGTCATTTATATGAAGACGTCATATTTTTAAAAAATTCCCGTAGGACCGATGGATGAAGGAGGGATGAACGATGCGAAGCGGGGTACCTTGGAGTATGCTAGGGGAGTAACCAAGTTCGTGATCGGGGCCATGAGTTCCTGGTCGTTGAGCATGACAGAATATTTGCATTGTTCATGTTCTGATTGTAGGAAGGAGAGACAGTTTCCTGCAAAACAAGTTCATGAGCATCTGCTAACAAGAGGTTTTATGCGTAATCACACATGTCAGGACAATCACGGTGAAGATGAGAATGACAGTGTGGACAATCATGGCGATGCAATGCATGAAGACAATGTGGAGTTACCTGCTGACGAAGGTGAATACGACAATGATGAATCGGATGGGTTGGATCAGATGTTGCGGGATGGAGAGACAGCCTACAGCGATCACAGACAATACGAGAAGTTCAAAGCCATGGTGGAGGACTCAAAAACACCGCTTTATCTAGGTTGCAACGAGGAGCACACCAAATTACACGTCGTCCTCTTGTTGTTGCAGATGAAATCAACAAACGGCTGGAGCGACAAGAGCTTCACAGAGCTTCTACAATTGATCGGAGACCTCCTTCCAGCGGGTCACGTACTGCCAGAAATGATATATCAAGCAAAGAAGGTTGTTTGTCCACTCGGGCTGGAGGTGCAAAAAATTCACACATGTCGAAATGACTGTATCCTATACCGGGGTGACTATGCAGACCTGGATGCATGTCCAGTTTGTGGAGCACCACGGTATAAAGGTGGAGGTAACGACGATGATGCCGATGATGACAGCGGTGGCCCCGTCCTAAAGAAGAGGAAAGTGCCCATTAAAGTTGTATGGTATTTTCCTATAATCCCTCGGATTGAGCGCCTGTATGCAAACAAAAAGCATGCAAAGATGATGCGGTGGCACGCCGAAGAACGTAAGAAGGATGGGATGATAAGGCACCGCCGACGGGTCTCAATGGAGAAAGATAGATAGAAAGTATAAAAATTTTGCACGCGAGATAAGGAATGTAAGGTTTGGGCTGAGCACAGACGGGATGAATCCATTCGGTGACATGAGCAATCGGCACAGCACATGGCCAGTGGCACTTGTTATGTACAACCTTCCGTCATGGTTGTGCATGAAGCGCAAGTATATCATGATGCCACTTGCTAATCCAAGGGCCCAAGCAACGACAACGATATCGATGTCTACTTCGAGCTAGTAGTAGATGATCTTCAGTTACTATGGGTTCGGGGGGTGCAGATGTGGGATGCTTACAAAAGAGAGTACTTCACCTTAAGGGCAATATTGTTAGTTACCATTCAAGATTACCCTGCGGCTGGCAATACATCTGGACAAACAGTAAAAGGTGGTTGTGCATGTGTGCAGTGCATGCGGGACACAGCAAGCAGGTGGCTGAGGTACTCGGGAAAGACTATGTACATGTGCCACCGGAGGTTTCTTCCTGCCGGTCACCAGTATCGTAGCAATAGAAGAGATTTCAATGGCACGGTGGAGAAGGGGACAGCTCCGACACATCGTACAGACAGAGATATTTTTGAAGAGGTAAAAGATATTGAACATGTATTTGGTAAGGGGCATGGCAATACACGCGTGGCGGGCGAGGGTAGTGAGAAGCCTCTCTGGAAGAAGAAATCTATCTTCTGGGAACTACCGTATTGGAAAGATTTGGATGTACGTCATGCAATCGACGTGATGCACGTTGAGAAAAATGTATGTGAGAGTTTGATGGGAGTACTGCTGAACATACCTCCCTCCCGCATGCTACACCCTCAGTGCCGCCGAGAAAATCAGCCTGTTGGAGTGCCTGCAGAGTGTCCGAGTCCCGTCTGGTTACTCCGCTAATGTTAAAAGACTTGTCAACATTAGAGAGAAGAAAATAATGGGCATGAAGTCACATGATTGTCACGTGCTGATGACACAACTACTCCCTGTTGCGATTAGAGGCATCTTGCCAGACAGGGTGCGAAACCCAATCATAAAGTTGTGCTCGTTCTTCAATGCTATATATCAGAAGGTGATCGATCCAACCACACTAGACAAGCTCCAGGCAGATGTAATCGTGACCATTTGCCAACTCGAGATGTGTTTTCCACCATCATTTTTTGATATAATGGTTCACCTAGTGATACATATCGTGAAAGAGATAAAGATTCTCGGCCCAGTTTATCTTCATAACATGTGGGCTTTTGAGAGATTCATGGGGATCATAAAAAAGTATGTGCGTAACAGAGCTCGACCGGAAGGGAGTATCGTAGAGGTTTATGCAACAGAGGAGGTGGTTGAGTTTTGCATTGACTATATGGATCTACGTCCCATTGGTGTGCCAATGTCCCGACACGAGGGCAGGCTACTTGGGAAAGGGACTTTAGGGCATAAAGCAATATTCGCTCCTAGCCTTGAAACACTACGGCAAGCACATTTCGCGGTGCTCGAGCAATCGGCCTTGGTGGCTCCATTTGTTGATGTGCATTACAACTCACTCCGAACCGAGAACCCAGGCAAATCAGAAGCATGGATCGCTAAGCAGCATAGACTGCATTTCGGTGATTGGTTACAGAATCATATCATGGCTGCGAATCCTGATGGTGACCAGTTGTATGTTTTGTCCCGAGGGCCTGCGAGCACTATTCATTCATTCCAAGGGTATGATATTAATGGGTATACATTTTACACGAGAACGCAGGATGCCAAGAGCAAATATCAGAATAGTGGTGTCCGTATAGATGCCTTCGACGGTAATGGGGTAAAACAAACATACTACGGCTATATAGAGGCAATCTGGGAGCTTGAGTATGGACCGCTGAAGGTACCACTTTTCCAGTGTCAATGGGTCAAAATTCCAAGTGGTTTGAAAATTGACAAGTACGGGATGTTCATCGTGGACCTAAACAATGTGGGTTATCAAGATGAACCTTTTGTGCTCGCAAACTCTGTAACAAAGTATTCTATGTCAAGGACCCTTCATCGATGACTGATCGCCACGTAGTTCTCAATGGAAAGCGAAACATTGTCGGAGTTGAGAATATCACCGATGAGGAAGGCTACGATCAAATTGACGAGTTACCACCTTTCGCAACAGATGTAGACGAAGGTGAAGAAAGTCAAGAAGACGAAGAAGAAGACGAAGAAGAGGAGAAAGCCCCATATGTTCGCAGTGATCATGAAGAAGGAGTAATAGTGATCGACTTATAAGTTGGAGTTTGATTGTAACAACCATGAATATGTAATTTTGGAACTGAATGAATATATTTGCATGCAGTCCCGTTCTCTCTACCTATTGTAAATAACCCTTTAAAGTCGTTTCATGTGGACAGACAAATTGAATTATAGAACCATACATATCAGGCCCATTGGCAGCCTTAGGTGCATGAGGGAAAAGATAAGTGGAACTGATGAGTTAGGGTTTTGGATAATAGGTGCCGGTTATAAATAACAACCGGCACCTATTTATCCAAATAGGTACCGGTTCTAAATAATAACCGGCACCTATTTACCCCAATAGGTACCGGTTCTAAATAATAACCGGCACCTATTTATCCAAATAAGTGCCGGTTTGTTATTGGGAGCCGACACTTATCAAGTTACCATATATTATCTAGAGCCGCCCACCCGCACTTCGTCGCCCTCCACCCTCCGACCGCCTCCGACCTGTCCAGCGCCGTCGTCCAAATCCGCCGGCCCACTCTCCGACCGCCTCCGACTTGTCCGGCGCCGCCGTCATCCGATCCGCCTGCCCACCGGTCCGGCGTCGCCCACCCACCCTCCTTCGACATCCGCCGTCCGACCACCGTCCTCCAGTGACATCCGCCGTCCGACCGCCGCCCGTTGCTCTCCGGCCCGCCTCCGTCATCCTCCGGCCGGCGTCATCCCTCCACCGACGGCCGCCCCACTGCCCGCTGCGAAGCACTTTGACCCGGACCCCGATCTACGACAATCCGATGTAAGTTCCTCGGCCTCCGCCCATGTCATCTTTTCTTTGCCTTGATGTTATTGGAATTATGGTTTGTACAATTTGTACAAGTTGCGTTCGTTGGATTGGAACCCTCAATTTAGGTAGTAAAAGCCGTAGGTTAGGTTTCCATGGTGGGAGAGAGAAAGAGATGGTGAAATTTTGAGTTGTCGGATTTGGGTTTAGGTAAATGATGTGTAATATATATGTTTCTTGATCTACATATTGAGGATGTGGCATTAATTCCTGAATTTAGAGCATCACCAAGAGTACCCAAAATTCAATCTCTTGGGGTTTTGTAATTAGGATTTATTAAGGCACGACCTATCTTTCTTTCCATGAGTTAATCCTAAATTTGAGTCCCTAAACAAAAAAAGTGGGCCACCAACAGAAGCCGTTGCTCCCCTCCGCAGCATCCATATTCGTGTGTTGTGTGTAATCGATTTCTGATGGCATGGCATGCTACTCCATGTATGTGTTGTGAACATTTTGGACTGCAACTGAATAAATGTTCAACTCGGGAGCAAACATACCTTACTGTTTCCCTGAGACATGCGACAACTAGCTGCTGCTTGATACCTTCACATTTTCCTTTCTGAATGAACTTATAAGTTTTCAAGTTTGTATACTTCTACGTTTCCTTTTGTTGAAGAGATGTTCTAATGCACTAAACAATAACATGTGGTCCTTTTGAAGTTCATAATGGAATGCTCCTTAACAAATAGTTAGATATCATCCTTACTTATTTGTTATTCTCACACATGGTTTTGGTCAGCTTCATACAATGTATAATGGGAATCAACACTCTGTACAAATTGTATACTACGGCTAGCTGTATGTACAATACAATATATGCAAGTACCATTAGCTTTTTGTTTTTGTGAATGAAAGTGGTTAGTTGTTATTGCTCTATTCTGGTTCTAGTGTTATTGCTCTGTTGTTTTTCCCCAAAAAAGGAAATGCTTATATGCATATTGCATTGCTAGCATATTCTACTTGCTGTTTTCGGTTATGTGCAACTTCAGTTGTAATTTTGTGCAGCTAATGATTTACTTATATAATGATATCCTTTTTCTGAAGTAATGTAAATCAAAATTTGAACATCGAGACACTCTACCTATGAAATGCTAATCATTTCAGAGATGCTAATTGTTGTACAGATGCAAATTTTGGTTGTCATATTCCATTAAAAGGAAGTTGTAGCGTTGAATCCTTCTTTCCATCTTTCCTTCTTTCCTTCTTGTTTCCCCTCCTCTTCTTTCCTTCTGCATTTTTTTAACTCTCTCAAACTTTTGATCATTATAATGTAGAAAATGTCCCAGGAACAAGATAATAGTAGGCCTGCAATTTCCGGAGAAAACGACGGTGGTCCTGGTAGCCTAAGTGGCTTTCTTAACTTGAATCCTGAAAGCGTGGAGGAGGGTACCCCTTCGGCCATTGTGAACTCTGGTGATACCGGGACCTCATCGACAAAAAGGGGGAGAGGTCCAACCAGGATGCCCTCGGACCTTTACACTATAACAGCGTTAGATCCAGACGGGAACCCTACAACTCCTGCGTCGGTACTCACCCCATACTCAAATGCTATAGGTGTCATCGTGAAGGATGACATCCCAATCAAGTACTGATACTGGAAGAGCAGTGATCCAGATCAATTGGAGTGGACGGTACCAGACAGAGACAAGGACCTTGCTTGGGACAAGTTGAAGCGGACATTCCAATTTCCCACGGGATCAGAAGAACTCGCAAAGCAGAGGGCCCTTGAGAGGATGAGCGTCAGCTTTCGAAAGTTCAAGACGGACCTTACCAGGAAGTTTGTGAAGCGAGGGCTAACACCAAATTTTGAAGATCCCAATTATCGTAGGTGCCGCATTTTCTGGGATGAATTTGTGGCCTATAGAACATCAGATGAGGCGAAGGAGGTTAGCGAAAGGAATCAAGCCAATGCGGCCAAAAATTTGTTCCCTCGTCGTCTCGGCCGTAGCGGTTATGCCAAGAACGTAGATAAATGGCGAGCGAGGGAGGAAGAGCTGTTGGAAAAGGGGATCGAGATTGAGACAAAGGACTGGTGCGAACGAGGAAAGAATTACCAATACGCCCGAGAGGCATCACTCTCTGATACAGGCGAGTTGGTACACAAGTGTCAACCTTCACAAGAAGTGTCTCGAAGGCTACATGATGCGCATCATCAGACTTCTGAGGGCTCTTTTGTTCCAAGCAGGGAGAAAGATGAGCTCACACTTGCATTACAGAACGCTGAGCATCCGGGACGCACAAGGGGAGTAGGCCTCGTACCATGGAGGGAAGGTTTTCCTGAGGACGGACATAGATACCGGTCTCGAAGTAATAAAAATTCCGCAGACCAATTAGAACATATGAGAGTCCTAATGGAAAAAGTTCAGAAGATGGAGGGACTGCTACTTTAGGCGGGGATTGGCGGCGATGCTGGCCTTTTAGCCAGTCCAACAGGGAGGAAAAGCAGTTGCGCTTCAACTGAGGTTCCTCAAGAACCGGAGACGACTCGTCACCCTGTGGACGCAATCACATTACGTACTGCATGTAGGTTGCATGTGCCACTGCAGAGTCAAAACCTCACTATAGAGGTGGCACGCGGTATGGCACATCCTGTAGTGGAGGGAGGAAGGATACACGGTAATCCAATACCAACTGGCTACTCAAGGGTTGAAGTGGAGGACATGTCGAGCAGATATAGGGCCATCCAGCTTGAATTTCCTCCAGAGGAAGGGGTGAACACTCTTGGAGAAGCTATCCACAACGTCATCGTGTGGCGCAAGAGGTTCATTGTCTTTCCTTCAGGAGATGGTGATGACGAGCCAAGCGATGGCGGGTCTAGCTCTAGCAGCTGCTGTCTCCCCCAAAGAATGCCAACTCCACCACGTTGCCACGTAAGAGCCCGTCTCCTCCGCCGGCACAAAGAGCTCCCGATGACCAGCCCAAAAAGAGGGGTCGCGTGCAAATCTACGAGATATGTCGAACCATCTACCCTTAAGAAGGCCAAGAAAGCGACTATTTCTACAAAGTCGGAGCCATCCCGAAAGTGTCGGTTCAAGTACAGGACCACTTCATTCGCATGGCAAGGCCACCAGCCCGAAGCAACCTATTTCGGACTTTCAACGCACGATCCGGAGAAAAAAATTGCAAGATTTTTCCAAGGCTCAATTCACAAAAGACACCAAGAAGAATGAGAAAGAATTTCTCCAAAGTGCGGGCTGAAGAGTTTGTCGATGTGGACAATATTCGAAGGCACCTTTGGCTAAGTTCAAGTTAGGTGGTCCTTTGACCACCGACGAATATCGCAACGTCATTGCAAATTGCACTCAGATGAGAAGGGTAGAAGAGTGATACCTACAGATGGCAAAGGAGGGTAAGGAGACGTTCGATGTCTTTTACAAGAACGAGGACTTTCATCACGACGATGGTGTAATCTGGGTCCCATTTGATGAACTATTTCAGCTATACAATCTGAGGGAGCTAGACGTATCTATACTTCAAATATGGGCATTGTAAGCATACTTGAATCCCTAGCTAGTATTTCTAAGTTCATACCCTTATTAGCCTTTGTAAGTTGTCTACTTGTTTCCTTATGCAGAATGGGGGCGCTTGAATGTAGAGCGACTTGTAACAAACTAGCATTCCTCGATCCAGCGATTGTCAATTCAAATCAGATTGATGGTGGCCCAACGTCCCAAAAAATGGTGCTGGACTACCTGTACAACTCCTTTGTGAAGCTTCAGGACATGAATACGATTCTTCTGCCCTACAACTTTAAGTAAGTGAGGCAGTTATCGTTCCACCTACCATTTGTCCTTACTCGGTGTTAATTGCCCTGTCCCTTTGTATGTAGGAACCACTGGATCCTTCTTGTGATCCATTTAAATGATTCCAAAATCCTCGTTCTGGATGGATTGAGGAGACCGCGAGAAGATTTCCAATCCGTAATTGACATCCTCAATAAGACACTAGTGAAGTATAAGAAGAAGTGCATTCGACACGCTCCCTGTTCAAATACATTCCGGGTAACCTGCCACCCTTGGTGCCAACGTCAAGATCAAGGAACGAGCACATGTGGGTTCTACACGATGAAATTTATGTGGACTTTCATGGAGATCGACAACTGGAACATTACGGATGCGGAGGTTCGTCAATTTTTTTAAGACGGAAATACACGTTTCTAAACTCATAGTGCGTTTTCACATATTCAATCATTTCATTTGCAGAAACTTAAGCTCCCAACAAGTAAGTTGTTGCCACATGTTTGCTTCGCCCTCGCTGAACAACTTTGCGGGTTCATCTTCGAACATGTCATCCCAGAGACTGGCGCATATCACATTTCATGAATTGACTTTAAACTCGACCGGAACATGTTCTGTTCTGTGATCTGTAATTTGTTGCCGAATGGCCTTCACTGTCTTTACCAATATATGCATCGTTTACATAATTTTGAAGTGTACAGATCATGTCCTTTTGCTATCTTATCTTGACTAACCCTATATGTTGAGTGTACTTTATAAGAAATAATAATGTCTCCTGTTGCAGCTTTCTCCTGGGACTATACATATCCGACCATCAATGTTAAAAATAAAAACTTATCCAGAATTATCCGCTGTCCAATCTGTCAACTCATTGGACATAGTCTCTGCACAAAATGCCAAGAAAAGTCTATCTGGGGTTCAGTCCATGAATTATTTTGAAATAGTCTCTACAAGGTAGGGCAAAAATCTGAGTTGCATTGTTATGTTAGGTATGGTGAATAATGGCTTAACACATATGAATGCTTTTGTATTGCATGCCTACATCTTTTTAGATCCTCTGCAGAGTACAATTATGCTATCAAGTAGCATTATTTTCATCCCTTTCCTTCACCTTTTTTTAATTATACTTCACTCACCATGTGTCATCTTTCGTAAATGTGGTTGAAGCCAGAAACTTTGAGATGTTAGTTTCGCCTATGGTCACTGTTAGTTTGTTTAGAGCATTTCCAGTGCATCTCACCACTACGGTCGCCCCTGTGCATCCTCTTTTAGACAACGCCAAATGGCCATGAAAAACTGCAAACAAGGAAAACACTAGCTTTGCACTTCATGATATAATCAGGCATGTACAAGATTTCAGCTTAAAATCCAGAAGAATTCTTTATGGAGCTTCTGCAAACTGCGATTGAAGAGGCTGACAATGCTCGTTTTGATTATGATGGTGCACTGAACAGTTAGTTCGAACTACTCTTATGTGGCTGTATGGAGGAATATTTATGCTAAATATAATTTTTTTTACGTTCAGGAAAATAGGTATCGGTTTTTAACAAAAACCGGCACCTATTACGACCAATAGGTATCGGTCTCAAACAAAACCGGCACTTATTACGACAAATAGGTTTCGGTCTCAAACAAAAACCGGCACCTATTACGACCAATAGGTTTCGGTCTCAAACAAAAACCGGCACCTATTACGACCAATAGGTTTCGGTCTCAAACAAAAACCGGCACCTATTAGTCTTAATACGTGTCGGTTTGCAGTTAGAACCAGCACTTATTAGGACTAATACGTGCCGGTTCTCAATTCAAAACCGGCACCCATTAGGCCGAATAGGTGTCGGTTCTCAATTCAAAACCGACACCTATTAGGCCTAATAGGTGCCGGGTGAAGAACCGGCACCAATGACTATGGTCATTGGTGCCGACCAATAGGTGTCGGATACAAAACTGACACCTATTGGTGGTTCTGAACCGTCATCTTTTAGGCATTCTGTACTAGTGGCTCCAAATAAATCTAGATAAAGCACTTCATTAAAATAAATTAGCAAACCAAACAAATCTAAATGGAGCACTCTATTAAAATAAACTAGCAAAATAAAACTAGCTTCCACCAATTTCAGACTTCAGTTTAAAAGTTTGAAGTTGAAATTCTACCAAACGCCTCTTATTTTAAGTGTTATACAGAGGGCGCACAAACACACCGCACATATACCCTGATACACCCTCGCACGTATACCCTGATACACCCTTGAGTGCAGGTTGAGTAGCTATTATGTGGCACAAGCTCGATCGCCTACCCATCCGTCCGTCTGCACCCAACAAGGTGCCGCACATGCAACTAATATCCACGAAGGCATTCCATGTACCTTTATATCGAGTTAGCTTCCGTTACCTTCTAAATAATATATGTGTATCATTTGATATCCGGTTATATGTTATTTATACTTATATGTTTTGTTAGGTTATTTTTAATTATTACATGAAGACGCTCACTCACATACACCATTACTCACGTGCACTGCACACACACCCCTCCAATGAGTGCTAAATGGTTTATCTGACTACGTTCTTATTGAAATAGCACAATGTAATAAGTTTAGGCCATTAAGAACATAATGATCAACCTAGCTACATTCGAGGTTCCATCACAAGCATACTACCAACCAGTTGATAGTGACAATACACTCAACTTGTGAAACATTGCATAGTTCAGTAGATTAAATTTGCAACAAACATAACAACATAATAACAATCCCTTTTGATTCCCGGCATTGAGGTTTGTTTGAAAAGAATAGCCTACAGAATATATTTATCTAACAAGCTGTGATTCGGAGCACTATTAGTTGGCAGCAAAATATAATTAGTTTACATAAAGATACTTCAGTTGTATTTTCATTCCGTCGAAACTTGGTTTCGGCAATATATTTTCTGGGGTCGCAGCCAAGATCGCCAAGCACAATGGGTTAGAAGAAGAAGAAGATTTAAACAGGTTCAGGCCCTCTCGTGAGGTAATACCCTACTCCTGTTTCGGTGGATTCGATCCGCCGAGTGTCTTTATTGATCTTACGATCTAAGGCTGAAAGCTAAAAGCTGATTTTCTATCGGAATTTCTGATCTAGAATCTGATATCCCTCAAGGGACGCCCCTTACCCCCCTTATATAGTCTTGGGAGGAGAGCTTACAACTTGGAAACCCTATCTTATTCTAAGTTGGTTTCCTCAATCCTACCAAACCGTGACTATAGGCCGATTGCCTTATCTCTATCGGCAACCGTAACACCCAAGTCAAGTTCGGCTTACAGATATAGCAGGCGCAATCTATCCCTACCTCCATCGGATAAGCTTGCCATGTAGATACCCGATTGCCACAATCTCCACAGTAGCCCCGAGTCCTTTTCAGTCGACGAGACAACTCAGCTTCAGACCAAAGCAGCACTCAACCAAAAAAATCTCTTTGACCGAGTGCTTTTGGCTGCGAGTAATTCCATCATCTCTGTCTGAATCTTCCCGAATGGCTCCAAAGACTGTGAAGGGCTGAAAAAATTTCTCAAAAATAAATATCTAGGTGCATCTCCTGATGCACTTAATTAGGTGTAGCCCCCGACTATGTGGTTAGTCAAAAATAGGCTAAGCATATAGTCAAGAACTATATAAAAAATCATTCTCATGTAGATGCTTAGCTCATGCTAAAGCAATCATAGAAATCTCATTACTCGGTAAGTTCATACTTATCCGAGTGAATTTGCCCGAGTCATCTCAGAACAAACAATTCAATCAACCCTCATGGGTAAAAAGCACTCGGTAAGCTCTTGCTTATCCGAGTGGATTTGCCCGAGTAATCCCGGAATAAATATTTCATTCATCCCTCATGGGAAAACAAGTTCTTTCAATCATGTGAAAAATATGACCAAATTATTAAATAGCTTATGCCATAATACTGGTCTCAATCTATAAAAGATCTTCACCAAGGTGGAAAAAACAAACAGCATTGGTAAGGTTACCTGACCAAATGCTAAAAAACCAAACAGCCCTTGTTCACCAAGGCAGCTATAAAAACTTAGCTGTCGGTCACCCTCCAAGTTGCATCGTGCTAGCTTCTCATGAAGTCAAGCAAACCGCGGTATGGAAGGATTTTTAAAGGTATAGGGCACTCGGACACGCGCATATTGCCAGGGCAAATCTGCTTAAGCTCATCCGCTTAAGTCCCCAAGGACACGTATCGGACCACACCTTAGTGGGCCGTAGATTTTCTTATGGGCTCGGCCCACTCACCGAAAACCTAGCGCAACCCTCAAATCTTTCTATAAAGATGCGAGGTCGTCCCCGCCTCTTCGTCTTCCAAACGATTCCCCTTTTTTTGCGGCACTATTCACCAGCTCACCGCGGAGAACCCTAGACTTGCGCACTCCCAAATCCATCCATCTGGGAGCTCGCTCTCTGCAACAACCAGCCTCCACAGCCAAATCTCCCACGTTCCATCGCCAAAGATCCAACTTTTTCCAGCCAGATCCACTTCCCATCAACCCATTCTCATGGCGGAGGAAAAAAGGATTCCCTTCGACCAATGGGCTACTTCGGATGTGAGGGAATCTACCCTCAAAGAGATGGTGAAGCACGGCGTGCTTCCACCAAAGGAACTTGTGGGATGGCGCCCGGCGGCGGGGGAGGACTTCCCGACCCCAAACACCGGTGAGCTCGTTGTCTTCACTTCCTTCTTCTATTGTGGGTTCAGCCTTCCCACCTCCGAGTTCTTCCGAGGGCTTCTGGACTACTATGGGCTTCATCTCTACCATCTGAACCCCAACTCGATGCTTCACATAGCTCTCTTCGTTCATGTGTGTGAAGCCTTTCTTGGCATTCTTCCTCACTTCAATCTCTTCCGTCGTATGTTCTATCTGAAACCTCATCCGAACAAGGATCAACCTTGCGTCGTTGGCGGGGCAGGCTTCCAGCTTCGCGGATCCCTCCGCAAAGATTATTTTTCTCTCCCCTTGAAGTCTTCCAACAAGGGATGGCACGCGGGCTGGTTCTACATTAGCAATCTTGAACCCAGTCTGCCCACCTTTGTCGGTCTTCCTCCTGTCCCCAAGCCATCCTGGAGCACCGTCCCGGTAGCCCAAGACTGGGACAAAGCCAATGATCTGCTCGCGAAGATCCCGGCGATGAAAAAGAGAGGTCTTCGTGGGGAACAAATCACTCGGCACTTCATCAGGTGCCGACTGGCGCCGATCAAGGAAAGGTCAAAACCGGCTTTCGAGTATGAAGGCGGGACGGACCCCAATCGGGAAGATCCAGATCCACTCACATACGAGATCCTGAAGATCCGGATGTACAAACTCTTCTCGTCTGGGATAGCAGTTGAGCGGGCCCTTATTCTGCCAGTCCTTCCCTTCAGCATCCACCGACCTCCTCCTCCGGTAAGCCGACTGGTTGCTTCATAGCATCTTTCGATCTTGACATCCTGTTTCTTAACGTTGCACTTTCTTTCTTCTGCAGGAAAACGCCTCTATCACCTCTAAGCCATACAAGGTGGCTCATGATGACGCGCCGCGTCGCCCCGCCAAGAAGCCGGCTGGCGGGATCAAGATCCAGAGCGACCCAGTCGGGAAGCGGGCGGCGCCGAGTGGAGACTCGAACAAGCGCGCGAGTAAGAGGAGGCTGATTATAGAGGATTCGGATGACGATGTCCCGGCCCCTCCCATCGAGACCCCGCCTCTAAGGCGATCGCCACGGACGGCACCGAAGATCCACCGGTCATCCAGGTATGCTCTGAAACCGAAGTCTGAACTCTTTCGCCGAAAACTTTTCTTTATCTTTACCCTTGCTGTATTCGCCTTCGTAGGAGGCCCCAGGACATAGATCCTGTCGGAGGGGATGAAGGACCGACTCCAGCCGCCGATCCCGAGGTGCCAAGGCCAGCAGAGCCAAAGCCCCGGAGCCCGCAACCGAGTGCGAGCACTCCGGGCAAACAACCTTCGCCTCCGAAGGAGGACGCCCCTAGGAAGGAGCCCCCGACTGCCAGTCGGGATATCCCGACTGGAAACCAGTCATCAGCCGGGAAACCCGAGGCTGCGGCTCAAGCACCCCCGACTGGGGGCCACTCGGCACAGAGCCAGAAGAAGAAGGCCAGCCAGGCCGCTCCTCCTAAGCCAGCGGCCACCGAAACCGATGAGACTCGCTTCGAAGCATTCTTTCACTCTTTCAATTTTGAATCTTTCATGTCTTCATTTGTCCTTCTTGCTTGCCAGCCACGGTAGAAGAGATCCCCAGGTTGCAGTCTTCTGAGACCTGGGTCCCCCCGATCAGGATCGAGTGGCGGGATTCGGAAGGCGAGCGGCAGGGCATCATCCTAGACCGGCAGGCTGAAAAAGATGAAAGGGATGCCCTTGTCGAGAGCCTGAATGAGGCGACCCGACTGCTCAACGTAAGCCTTTGTCTTTCTCTTTGATTATATCATCGTTATCTTTCAGTCGATCACTCCTTTGCTTTCGCGTGCAGAAAGAGTATTGCCGCTCAATGGCAAAATCAGAAGTGCCGAAGAAGCTGGTCCCCCACTTAAACTCCTTGGAGGACGTTCAGCGACAGCTGAAGGCCACTCGGGAGGAGGCCGCATCAAGGGAGGCGGCTTTAAGGAGGGAGATCGCGGAGCTCCGGGAAGCGAACCTCGACCTCCGCGGATCAATCGGGAGTAAGCCCGCCTCTCCCAGCTTCATTATGATTCTCATGTTGACCATGGCTACTGATGATCTTCTTTCGTTGTAGAAAATTCTTCGGAGGTCCACTCGCTTCAAGTCCAGCTGGAAGCGGTCAGCCTTGATAAGGCCGAGGTGGAGGCCGAGTTTGAAGGTAATCTTCTTTGAAATCGAACTTCGTGTGCTGCTTCATATCCGAGTGCTTTGAATGATCTGGGACTTTTGGCAGCTTATAAGATGAAGACCCGAGCCCAATACGACGTCTTGCTTGGGCGGATCAAATCCAGCGACGAGATACGGGAAGAGGTCGCCAACGCCGCTACGCCGATCTTGCTGTCCTTGTTCGATCAAGGAGTCGGGGCCGATTCGTTGGAGCCGGTGGAAATATTCGACAAAGCTGCGGCGCTCCCGACCGTACACGGCCAACATCACCGGCGGCCAACATGGGGGCTGGTCGGCTCTTGCACGACCAAGTCCCTCTACCCTCGAGTGGATATCCACTCGGTCGGGGAAGGCTTTGCTGACGGAACGACCGACGAGCAGGCCTTGGACATGCTGAGTGAGGCGCAGGAGGCGGCGAAGAGGATATCTCTGGATGTAGTGAACAACTTCAAGATTTAATTTGTATTCTAACTTTGTTTTGTAAATGTCGCGTAGCCGTAACACTCTGATGTGGAACTTTGTGACTCTTTTTAGTTTATTTATGTCAATGCCTTGATTCGAGCTTTTGCGTGAAATTTCTTAAGTAGTTTTCGTCTGGCTGTCATCAAGCCTAGGCTCGATTAGGTCATCGGAAAACTCTCAGTCCTTAGACACTGAGCTCGAGTCGAAGGACATTAAACAATGATAAACCAAATCATGCACAAAAGTTGATGAGGAAAACTTGAGCTTTATTGACATGTGTACAGCCCCCGACTGCTAGCTCAAGAAGTCATCTTGCTTGAGGTTGGCAGTCAAGGAAAACATGAGGCTTTAGCCAAATTAGGCCTAGGCATAAAATCGTCGAAGATGCTCGATGTTCCAGGAGTTCTCCACCATGGACCCGTCTTCGCGCTTTAGCCGGTATGCACCGGGCCGAGTCACTTCAGCGATTATGTATGGTCTTTCCCATAAGGGAGATAACTTGTGTCGGTCCTTGGTGGTCTGGGTCTTGCGTAGGACCAGGTCGCCAACAATGAAAGCTCGTGCTCGCACGTTGCGGCGTGGTATCTTCGAGCCCTTGAAGGTATTTGGCCCACTGGATGAGAGCTGCCTCACGGGCCTCTTCCAATCGGGTGAGGTCATCCACCTCGGTCGGGGTCGTAGCGTTCATCGTTGAAGGCTGGGACCGGAGGGACTCATACTCCATCTCGTTTGGCAACATGGCTTCGCGCCATAGACCAAAAAGAAAGGAGTTTGGTCGGTGGCCCGACCGGGTGTGGTTCGCAGCGACCATAGAACCGAGGAAGTTCTTGGACCCATTTGCCGGCGTAAGGGCTTAGTCGGTCGAAAACGCGAGCCTTGATGCCTTGAAGGACCATGCCGTTGGCTCGCTCGACTTGTCCGTTGCTTTTAGGGTGTGCTGCGATGCATAGCGAGATCTTGATTCGAAGTCCTCACGAAATCCTTGAAGATGCCTCCCGTGAATTGAGTCCCGTTGTCGGTTATGATTCGTTTGGGACGCCGGCGGTGCACGATGTTAAGGAAGAAGTCTCGTGCTTTGTCGGCAGTGATTGTGGCGACCGGCTTGGCTTCAATCCGCTTGGAGAACTTGTCGATTGCGACGAAGAGGTGTGTGAAACCTCCTGGAGCTTTCTTGAAAGGGCCAACCATGTCCAGCCCCCATACCGCGAACGGCCAGGAAAGTGGGATTGTTTGAAGCTCTGGGCGGGACATGGCTTTGTCGGGCGAAAAATTGGCAGCCTTCGCAGGTTCTTACGACTTTATCCGCGTCGGAGACCGCGGTAAGCGAAGAATCCTTGCCTGTAAGCTTTGCCGACTAGAGTGCGTGCCGCCGCATGGCTTCCGCATATGCCCGAGTGGATATCTTGGAGTAATTGTTTCCCTTCTTCGGGTGTGATGCACCTCATTAGAATTCCGGAGGGGCTTCTCTTGTATAGATCGGAGTCGACCATGACGTATGCTTGGCAACGACGCCGGACGCGTTCTGCTTCATCCCGGTCATCCGGCAGCTCTTGCTGGGTTAAGAATTTGATGAGCGGCGTCCTCCAGTCGGTGTCGGTCATGGCGACTTCGTTGGTGGTTTGTTCGTTAGGAGCCGTCTTTGCCATGACGGTTGGTTCGTAGAGATGTTCGACAAAGACGTCTGTTGGGGCAGCTTCGCGCTTAGATCCGAACTGTGCTAGCTCATCGGCAGCTTCGTTGTTATGTCTCAGGACATGTGAGAGTTCTAGCCCATCAAACTTGTCCTCAAGCTTGCGGACCTCTTGTCGGTAGGCCTCCATAGTGTCATTTAAGCAGGACCAGTCCTTCATCACTTGATTGACGACCAGCTGGGAGTCGCCTTTCACAATAAGCCGACGTATCCCGAGTGAGACTGCGAGGCGCAGTCCATGTAGAAGAGCTTCGTACTCGGCGACGTTGTGTGAGGCGGAGAAGTGGAGGTGAAGGACATATCTTAGCCTTTCCCCAGTCGGGGAAATCAGCACGACTCCTGCTCCCAAGCCGGTGATCCTCTTGGATCCGTCGAAATGCATGATCCAGTGTTGGAGGTCTTCCCGCGGCACGTGTTCTTGCTGTTCAGTCCACTCGGCCAGGAAGTCCGCTAAGGCTTGTGACTTAATGGACGTCCTGGGCTTAAAAGTTAAGTCCAGCGGCATCAGTTCTACGGCCCATTTGGCGATGCGCTCGGTTGCCTCGCGGTTGTGGATGACATCGCCGAGTGGGAAAGAGGTGACGACGGTGACCGAGTGACCCTGAAAGTAGTGTGCCAATTTCCTCGCGGTTATTAGAACACCGTAAAGCAATTTTTGTACCTGAGGGTAGCGGATTTTGGCTCCTGCCAATACTTCGCTAACAAAGCAGATTGGCCTTTGAATCTTCTGGGCCCGTCCTTCTTCTTCGCGTTCAACCACGAGGACCGTACTAACCACTTGGTGAGTGGCTGAGACGTACAACAACAGGGGTTCCTGGGGCTGAGGCGAAGCCAGGACGGGCGGCGTGGTAAGGAATTCTTTGAAATCTTCAAAGGCCTTGTCGGCTTTCGCGGTCCACTGGAAGTCGTCTGTCTTCTTTAGCAGTCTGAAGAAGGGCATGCCTCGTTCGCCGAGTCGGGATATGAAACGGCTTAGTGCCGCCATGCAGCCAGTGAGCTTCTGGACGTCTTTCTGGTTATTCGGGGGTTTCATGTTTAAGATGGCGTTGATCTTCTCTGGATTTGCTTCAATGCCGCGATGTGATACCATGAAGCCGAGCAGTTTGCCTGATGGAACACCAAAAGTGCACTTCTCCGGGTTTAACTTCATTCTGAAAGCTCGGATGTTTGCAAAGGTTTCTTCTAAGTCGGCGATCAGGTCTTCTTTCTGCTTGGTCTTGATGACAACATCGTCGACGTAGGCTTCGACGTTCTTGCCGATCTGCGTCTGGAAACATCTTTGGATCATGCGTTGGTATGTGGCTCCGGCGTTTTTCAGGCCAAAAGGCATGGTGATGTAGCAGTAAGCCCCAAACGGCGTGATGAACGATGTTTTCAAGCGGTCGGATTCTTTCAAGCTGATCGGTGATAGCCCGAGTAGCAATCCAAGAAACTCGGGAGTTCGCGGCCATTGTTGAGTCGACGACTTGGTCGATGCGAGGCAGCCCGAACGGATCTTTAGGGCAGGGCTTTGTTGAGGTCGGTGTAGTCAACGCACATGCGCCATTGCCCCGTTTTCTTGCGGACCAGGACTGGGTTGGCTAACCAGTCGGGATGAAGGACTTCTTTAATGAAGCCGGCGGCCAGGAGCTTTGCAAGTTCTTCTTTGATCGCGTCCTTTCGATCCTGTGCGAACCTGCGTAATCGTTGTTTTATTGGTTTGGCGTCATCTTTGACGTTCAAGGAGTGCTTGATCACCTCCCTAGGAATTCCAGGCATATCAGATGGTTTCCAAGCAAAAACATCTTTATTATTTTGGAGGAAGGTGACGAGCGCGCTTTCCTATTTGGGGTCTAGGTCGGCGCCGATT
This sequence comes from Oryza australiensis, assembly GCA_019925245.2. Lineage (NCBI taxonomy): Eukaryota > Viridiplantae > Streptophyta > Magnoliopsida > Poales > Poaceae > Oryza > Oryza australiensis. The sequence continues at coordinate 7,057,781 of JAIFGZ020000436.1, forward strand.
ACAGCAGTTTTGGTGGGATCAGACGAATCAAGGGAGATCTTCTTGGTCTTGGCGTCGCCGGATCCTGATTTGGCTATCTTCTTCGCGGGGACTTCGCCCTCTGCCGAAGTCGATGCAGCCAATCGGACTTCTTGTTGGCCACGTAATCTCTCGCGAGATTGGGCCATGTCGCAGCTCTCCTTGTCGCAGGTGAAGGCTTGCTTCACGTCGCTGCGAAGAGTGATGACGCCGTTGGGACCCGGCATCTTCATGCAGAGGTAAGTGTAGTAAGGGATCGCCATGATCTTGGCAAGCGCAGCCTTCCGATGATGGCATGATATCTTTGTTTGAAGTCGGCCACCTCGAAGGTGACGTTCTCCGTTCGGAAGTTCTCTCGGGCTCCGAAGGTGACTAGGAGGGAGATGTGCCCGAGTGGTGTTGAAGATAGCCCCGGGATAACCCCGTGGAAGGGGGCTAAGCTTGCCTTTAGTTCGGCCCTCGAGATCTGTATCTCATCCATGGTCTTGGCAAACAGGATGTTGAGGGCGCTGCCCCCATCGATGAGGACGCGCTTGAGCCTGATATTGCGGACCACGGGGTCCAAGACGAGTGGATAGCGCCCGGATGAATCACTCGGTCGGGATGATCCGAGCGGTCAAAGGTGATGGCCACTTCCGACCATCGCAGATCGAGGGACTTCGGGTTGAGCCGCATTGACCTCCCGGTCGGTTAGCTTTTGTTTCCTCTTGGACTCATAGGCTAGTGGACCCCGAAGATGTGGTTGAGCTCCCCCACTGGGTCTTGAAAAGGTTCGGCATTTTCAGCCGCGATGTTCTTTTTAGCGCCAGACGGGCCAGCCTCGTCAGCCGGCTTCTTGTTGAGCCGCGCCGCGTACTGCTCGGTGAACTGCTTGTAGATAAAGCAGTCCTTCGCCGCGTGCTTATGATTCGGATGGTGGGTGCACTGGGCGTTCATGATGGCGTCGTAGGCGGCGACTCGGGGACGGCGTTGAGTATTGGAGGTTGCGGCTACTAGGTCTTCAGATCGTCGCTTGCGATCTTTCTGGTCCTGGTTGTCGTTGTTGCCGCCTCCCTTCTTAGGATTTCGGCTTCCTCCTGCTTGCTTGTCCTCCCTTCTGTCGGGCCGGTCTTGGCGGGCGGCCTTAATGGCGTCATTTGATTTGGCGTATGAGTTCGCCGTCTCGAACATTTGCTTCACCGTCTTCGGTGGTTTGCGCCCGAACTTCCCAATGAGTAGCTCATCACGGACTCCCTTCTGGAAGGCGGCGATGATGATGTCATCGGTGATATTCGGGATCTTGTTGCGCTTCTCGGAGAAACGACGAATGTAATCCTTCAGGGGCTCGTCCGGCTTCTGGATGACGTTGTAAAGGTCGAAGTGTGTGCCGGGCCTCTCGAAGCTGCCTTGAAAGTTGGCGATGAAGTGGTCCCTCAGCTCGCTCCATGAGCCGATTGAGCCTCTTGGCAGGCTCGTGAGCCAATTTCTAGCTGAGTTTGCGAGGGCCACGGGCAGGTAATTGGCCATGGCTTTATTGTCGCCACCTGCAGCTCGGATGGCAAGGGTATATACAGTTAACCAAGATTTGGGGTCGGTCTTGCCATCGTACCTTTCAATCCCTGTAGGCTTAAAGCCACTCGGCCACTGCACTCGGCGGAGCTCCCGAGTGAAGGCCGGTACTCCATCGTCGCCGCTATCGGGTGATCCCCTTCGATCTTCCCGAGTGCGTCGGTCGCGCTCCTGGTAGCGGCGATCGAGGACTTCCCGCAGATCACTCGGCGGGGTCTTCGGTTGGCTGGTTGGGTAGCTGGAACTGTTGCGGCGGACTCGGTGGTGGACGGGTGGACGTCCGTGTCGTTTGTCGCGGGAGTCGGCCGTCTGCTCTTGGTACCTCGCGTGGACTCGCGAGGTGGGCCTCTTGGCCTGGTTGTCGACCGAGCCGGCTCGGGCCTCCTGTAGTCTCCTGACTTTAGAGGTGGAAGCCGGCTTTTGTCTGGCGTTTCGGCCACGGATTCAGTCGGCCTTCGTGCCGAAGTGGTGGGATGGCCGTTAGCCGTGGCAGCGACGATGGTCTTGATCTTGTCGAGTATGGGAGTCACGTTGGCCGGAGCCGTCTCCATGACGGTGTCCGGAGCGTGAGTGCGGCGACGCGTTACGCTGTGGCGTCCGGAAGATGTTGGTGTTGCGAACCCGTGTTTGGAGGATGGCCTCCGGCGATCGTCCGCTGCACGTAGATCCCGCTTCCTTTTGTCGGCCTCGTCCTTGCGTTGTTTATCCTCCTCGCTGTCTTGCGCTCAAGCTCCACTCGCTCGCTCCTCTTCGGCAAGCCTTCGGCCATGGCTGAGTCGGACTCATCGGCTCGGCCATGAGGACGTCGAAGCACTTCGGCTCGCAGTCCATGCGGCAGTCGGAGTTGTCGGCTTCGTCGGAAGGGATGCCGTAGAGATTGTCGAAGCCGGCGGAGCTGAGGTATCCGTTGAGCTCGAAGATGAGCAGGAGCCGAATGACGGGAGGATGACGGCGACCTCCCTTGATCTGGGTAACCCGGATCGGATCGTTCCCCAGTCGAGTGCGGGGAGTAGGCTCCTCCGAGTGGATGGCCGCTAACTCGGGAGAGGAGTTTGCTGTAGATCTCGGCGGCATTTGGTAACCCAAACGGCACCGAGAGGTCTTCATCTGAGTAGATTGCTTCCGTCGGGGAGGCGAGAAGATTGGCGCAGATCTCGGCGGTATTCGGTAATCCGAATGGTGCCGAGTGAAGTCCGTCGTCGGAGAAGGTGGATCGCATCTTGGTCTTCAAGATGTTGTCGAAGATCTCGGCGCTGTTGGGGAGCCCGAAAGGCGCCGAGTAGGTCTTTCCCTTCGACTGGTTCGAATCCGAGTCGAAGGAGGAGTCGTCGGCGAAGTTGGCGGCGAAGTCGCCGAGTTTTGAGGGAGATCCCATCACGCTTGTCGGCGAGATTGTTGAAGAAGTCTCGGCGCGCGCCCTACTGCGCGCGCAACCGTCGAAACTTGGTTTCGGCAATATATTTTTCGGGGTCGCAGCGAGATCGCCAAGCACAATGGGTTAGAAGAAGAAGAAGATTTAGACAGGTTCAGGCCCTCTCGTGAGGTAATACCCTACTCCTGTTTCGGTGGATTCGATCCGCCGAGTGTCTTTATTGATCTTACGATCTAAGGCTGAAAGCTAAAAGCTGATTTTCTATCGGAATTTCTGATCTAGAATCTGATATCCCTCAAGGGACGCCCCTTACCCCCCTTATATAGTCTTGGGAGGAGAGCTTACAACTTGGAAACCCTATCTTATTCTAAGTTGGTTTCCTCAATCCTACCAAACCGTGACTATAGGCCGATTGCCTTATCTCTATCGGCAACCGTAACACCCAAGTCAAGTTCGGCTTACAGATATAGCAGGCGCAATCTATCCCTACCTCCAGTCGGATAAGCTTGCCATGTAGATACCCGATTGCCACAATCTCCACACATTCATAGCGACACCACCCTCCCCATTCTATAGACAATAATACAACGGTCATCCTCATCTTCATCGAGCGGTAACCCTCATCTGTATCGAGTATGACATCCGTCACGAAACAAAGGTCACTGATGTGAGTAGTCATCTCTGTCAAGCAAATGCCCATCACCGATATGTGTCATTTTTGTCAGGTCTAAAGAACAGCCCTTCACCGATATGTTTGACCCACAAGACCAGTCAAACAAGGGCCCGACACCGATGATATAATCTCAAACGGGTCCTAATTAATGCCCATCACGGATGACTAAAATCTCAATCGGGCTTTAACATAAGCCCGTCACGAATGACTAATATCTCCATCGGGCTTAAGTTAAAGCCCATCACCGATCAGTCTTTCCCAAAAAAATTACTCTGTTTTTTGTCTAGCCTTAGGCCTTTGCTAGCCATGTCCACTGCAAAAATGACAGAAACAGAGATATTTCACATACATTCACATACATCTGACACTCCCATAAATTTATTCACATCCATTATTCACACATATTTCACATTGCAAGTATAAAACACATATAACAAAATTATAATTTAATGCAAGTCCCTCAGCCAACGCAATAGTGAAGGACGACATCACCTTAATCAATAGTGTGTAGTGTGCCGGTTCCTGCGACAGATTCATCCATATTTTTAGAAAACTATATTAGAAGGATTGTTAAGACTGCTACGCCTTGTGACTGACACTTTTACCGTTATTTGATCGAGGCAGTTCCGAATGATTGTTGAGGTTCTGCCACCTCAGTTGATGCGCAACCGCTTCCGTCTTTGTGTCCGACTATCTCGGTGCGGAACAACGGCACGCTCGGCGTTCTGTTGCGCCTGCTCTTGTCGTATCTCTCCCTTATCTTTACAGCCATGTCATCGAGCTGTGCCTTCACTTCAACGCTTATCTCGGCTCTGACCTGCTCCCGGATCTTCTCGACCAGCCAGGCATCTTTTTCGGTCTTTGATAGGGCCCGCTTCTTGTATTGTCCCGTGTATTCTGGAAATCCATATTTCCAAGGGACCAAAGCGCCAACTCCCCGTGTAAGTCCATGGTATTCGATGTTGCCCAACGCTTGAATGAGGATGTCATCCTCGCGTCTAGAAGAGCAGTCCTCCTCTTCGGAGGTCTGTCTCATGGCAACCAACTCTTTCTGCAATACAAGTGAGTTTAGCATAAATCGATAGTACGATTTGTGTAAAGAGACATATTAAGGTGAGGCACTTACGATATTTTCATATACCTGTTGGTCTTGGGCTTTTGGCCATGTGATTTTTCCATCGCTATTCTTCACAGCCCTTGCCCTTGCCCAGCTCCTTGTCCTTGCATGCGGGATATCGGCAAAAGGAGCCGGCATGTTGGATGCCTCTGCCGCCTCATCCTCTTTCTGCCATATCTCCATCTTCCTGGCATATCCCCCCATGCCAAGCCGGTACGGGTGCACGTTCCGAGCCTAGAGTGCCCTAAAAGCCTTGGCTTTCGCTCGGGCTTCCTCACTATTTTTCTTCTCGACGAACTGCTCCCACACCTCTTGCGTGATGAAGGGGCATTCCCCGAAAGGCTCTCCGGTGCTGGGGTTGTTGATGTACTCATTCACTAGCCTGGACTTGAAGTTCTTCCAAGCAAGTCCCATCGACCTGAAGGCCATAGTCTTTATCCTTTCCTCATCGGCTGCGGGATAGTCGAAGCTCTCCTTGAACTTCAGCCATGCAGATTCCTTCTCCACTTCCGGCATGTCCTTCACGTTATCAGCCAAGATCGTGAAGCTCTGCCTCCATATAATCCCGCAAATTCAGCTAAATGTTTTGCACACGTGCTTTGGTGCGATCGACTTTCCTAGGAGGTCCACCTCTGTTATGGTGTACCTCTCCCTTGGGATTCTATTGCCGCTCCTAGGGGTCCGTGACCTTGTGGACCCACTAGTTGTCGCCGATGGTGTTTCATCGTTCTGTGACATCCTCTAATTAGCTTGCAATATCATAAAATGAAAAAAATAATTTAATCAAGAAGAAGAGGGATTGGAATTAAAGAGAAGACGAAACGAGGAAATTCAATAATTTGTCATATGTCAAAATTCTCAAACTTTTGAAAGGGATGAGAAAGGCAGGATTATAAATCTTTGAAAGTATTTTTAAAACTAATGAGAAAGGGAGGAAAATAAATCATTGAATTTATTTATAAATCTATAAAATTGCTTTAAAGCTTTTCCAAACTAAGTATATTAATTTGCTTGTTTAATCATGCAATTATAAATTATAAATCCTAATCAAACATAGCTTTTCGCGCAATAGCTTTTCATAAATCCTATCCAAATATAGCTTTGCAATATTCACTGTCCAAACATAGCTTAACAGTCCCATTATAACAGTCCCATTATACAACATTCACTGAATAATACGCAGATTTCATAATGTACATATACAATATCACAACATGCATTTTCAAACATCACGGCATACTGCACTTTCAAACATCACTTCATATCTCACATATACACACTTCATATCTCACTGCACAGCAACTAACATCAGGGAATCAAACATCAAATATACAGACATGCCAAACACACACATATCTCACATATACACAGGGCATCAAACATCAAGGCCATACACACATGCCAAACAACATATCTCACATATAAACAGCGCAAATGAGGGCAACATCAGGGCAAATGAGGGCAACATATCTCACACATACCCTCGGACAACATCAGGGCAAATGAGGGGGATGGAGACTAACCTGGGGCTCGGTGGCGACGAGGGAAGAAGATGGCCGGCGGCGCTCGGTGGCGACTAGGGGTCGAACGGCGGCAGCCGACGAGGGAAGAAGATGGCTAGTCTATGGCGACGGGCTCGGGGACAACAAAGACGGTGAGAAACGTCACATATACACACATGCATGGCACATCAAGAAGGGCAAGGGTTATACGCATGGAAACTAACCGGCGTGCTCTAGGATGATGCACGGTGCTCGGTGTCGACGAGGGAAAGGGACGATGCGCGGTGCTCGGGGACGTCAGCGACGGGCTTGGGGACGACGGCGACGTGCTCGGGGACGACGACGCCGGGCTCGGGAGGGTGCGAGGGACGGCGGCGATGTGCTCTGCAGAAGGCGCGAGGGTTCTAAGTGAGAGTGAGGGACTTAGAAAATTTTCATGCTAATGTATAGATCTGACCAGATTTGGAATCACATCGGTGACGGGCTTTACATTAAGCCCGATTGAGATGAATAATCTCAATCGGGCTTAATATAAAGCCCGTCACAGATGATGAAGGATTCGACGCCCTAACGGCCGACGGAAAAATATTATTGGCAACGGGCCTTGTATAAGGCTCGGCACGGATGACTCATCGGTGACGGGCCTTAACTTGAAGCCCGATTAGTAAATTAACCATCTCTGTCGGTATGAAATTAAGGCCCGTCACCGATGACTCATCATGACGGCCATTAAGTTAAAACCCTATAAGTGAGTTAATCATCTCTGTCGGGCTCAAAGATTAAGCCCATTTGCTCTGGACATATTCCCTATCGGTCTATTATATAAAGCCCGTCACCGATACAGTCTTTCTACTTGTATTTATTTATTTCACTAAATAATTCACTACATAATTCAATAATACAGTAAATCACTAAATAATTCAATAAAGTTCACTAAAGTACTATTATCATATAATTCTCTAAATTACTATTTTCATATAATTCAATAAATAATTCAGTACAATTCAATAATTTTTTTAAGTCACTAAATAAATATCCAAATTATCTAAATTCACTATATTAATTACTATTTTCATAGTATTCACTAGATAATTCAGTAAAGGTCAATAATTTATTTTACACAAAAGTCTTGTTCATACAAAATACTTCATTCGTTACAACAAATAGCAAAACAAATAAGTACAAAGTCATCAGTCACAAGGTTATGCCTTCCATATGATATGACCGAGCATATGCCACATCCTCTTGGGGATCATTGTCAAGGTCGATTTGAGGTCTGACATGAAGATTCTGATTGTATTCTTCTTGATCGATGATGTTGTCAACCCCGATAATTCGGAGCTTGCCATCCCTGACGATGTGCATCTTCTTGTTTGCAGGGTCTTTTATGTAGAATATCTGCTCGACCTGTCTCGCAAGCACGAATGGTTCATCGGTGTATCCAACCTTGGATAGATCTATTAAAGTGAAACCTTCCTTGTCGACTTTGACACCGTGTGTATATTTACCCAATGGCATCAAAACAGAGGGACTTTAAATCTCACGTAGTTCATCTCCCAGATCTGTTCAATGTAGTCGTAGTATGTGTTGGACCCAACTTGATCCTGCTGGAATGCATCTATACGGACTCTGCTGTTTTGCACTGTGCTTTTGTCATCTTGTTGTATGGTGTAAAACATGTAACCGTTGATATCGTATCCTTGCCATGTGTCTATCTCCCAACATGGTCCATCGCCAACAACCGTACTGCCTCAGTGGAATCATCCGTCGAAGTTGTAATACGCTTCTTGAACCATTCGTTGAACCTTGAGTTATATTCTCTGTTAATCCATGTGTCCGATCGCCCCAAGTTATCCTATTAGATTTCCGCTAAATGCTCCTCAAAGTATGGGGCAACTTCTGCCATATGTTGGAGCATGGTCTTTAGAATTCCCAAAAGTTGTGTGAAACTCTTGTCTGTCCATCCACTGCTTGCCTTCAGCTTCATTAGCTCCAAGGTAGCTGATAATTTTGTGTGTTTTTCCTTACATCTGGTGTATAGGGGCTTCTTCGAATCATTGACCAACCTGCTAAACTTCAGGGAATCTCTGTCGTTGTAGTTCTTGTCCTCAACATCACATAACATGTCTTGCAGCATATCATGATCCACATCAACCCTTTCACCGCCCAGTGGAGAAGGTACAAACATGTCATGTTCATCTTCATCTTTTTGCTTTTGTGCATCACTTCTGTCTGTAGCTGCACCACTGCCTGATTTTTGCTCTCCATGTTTCACCCAACATGTGTACCCTTCCATGAATCTTCGTTGTATCAGATGAGCGTGTACGTCCACTCTATTACGAAGCATAATCTCATTTTTTCAATCTGCACATGGACAACACATGTAATCACTCTTTTTTCTTTCCTATCCTCCTCTGCAGCGTTTATAAAATTTACCACGCCATTTCGATACTTTTCGGTATAACGACGCACATTTTTTCCATACATCCAACTTTGATCTATCGTTGAGCTGCAAAAAAGTGGAAAAGTATTAAATCAACATTTTGTACATAAGTATCTACTGGATTTATCACAAATGACTACTATTTTTTAATTACTTTTGCAGTTTTTGATTTCCTGGAAAAAATGGCAAAAAATCGCCCTCTTTCTCCTCCCACCAAGACAGTGAACAGTGGGATAACCACTACAACTATTTGTTTGGGGTATTTATAGAGCGCAATAAATATCTGTAACGGCCAACGAATCAGAAACTGTGACGGGTATTATAGTTATCTTTGTCAGGCCTAACTTCAAGCTCGTCACCGAAGGCAATCATCGGTGATGGGCCTAATTATTATCTCAATCGGGCCATGAGCTAGAGCCCGTCACCGATGAAAAACATCGGTGATGGGCTTATATTGGGCTCGACAAGAACAACATTTGTTATCTTTGTCGGTCTGTTAGTTTGGCCCGTCACGGATGTTTGTCATCCGTGATGGGCTCTAGAATTATGCACATACGACATGTCTGTGCGACTATATCTTTGTCGGTCTCTTCTTAGGCCTATTTGAGATGAGTTAGTTGTAACGGCCCGCAAAACTCAGGCATGTTATGGGCCGTCACAGATAAAAGGATCTGTAGTAGTGAGAAATTATTGGCCTCGGGTAAGAATATATGCTCCATAGTGAGGAGTTCAGTTAAAATCAATCAATAAAAGTAAGTATATTAATTGCAGTTTTGCACTTAATAAATGCATATATGAAAAGGTTAGAATCAGATCCCAAGGGAAAAACTAAAATTAATTGATGATGATTCACTGGCACTTCTGGAGAAATGATCTTTGCTCCACTTACCAAAATTCACAATAGTCTCGGTTCCAATAGGAACGAGACTAAAAAACATTTTTAGACCCGATTAAAAAAAGCAATGACTCTCTAGGATCTTTAGTCCCGATTGGTGTTACCAACCGGGACTAAAGATTATCTTTAGTTCTGGTTAGATTCCTATCAGAATCTGTCAGGGCGCCAGAGATCTTTAGTCCTTGTAACACCAACCGAGACTAAAGATGCTATATTTTATCCCAGTTGGTGTTATCAACTCAGTCTAAAGATCCAAATGATCTTTAGTCCATGCTGGTAACACCAACCGGAACTAAAGATCTTCACTCACTTTGTATTGATAAATTATATTCACTTTACATCAGGTTCAGTATGTACCTCTACTTTACAAAACAGGAATTGAAATAAATTTCACTTTATGCTAGATAGTGTCATATTATTGAGGGAAAACAATGAAAAATCTAAGTGAAACTTATGATACTTTGGCTGTGTTTGGGAGGAGTTGGGAACCCCTCCTCTTCGGCAAGTAAAATGAAGCATATATTAACGCATGATTAATTAAGTATTAGCTAAAAATTTTAACAGAATGATTAATATGTTTTTCAAACCAACTTTTCTACATAATTTCTTTTCAAAAATACACACCGTTTATCAGTTTGGGAAGCGTGCATGTGAAAAACGAGAAATGCGAATGTTTGCAGGAAGAAAGGGAGGATTAGCCTTCTTGGCGAGGTCAACCGGGTCTGTGTCTCGGTTGATAACCAGAGGAGTTGTGGTGCTAAGATTGTAGGGATTGGTGTGTCACTCTCTGCCACATTTGTTTTTCCTGTCCTATAACCTTCCGTGCCATAGCCTTTGCATATTTTAGTTTCAGAGTCCGTCGTATTGAGTTTGTGTCCTGGTCGAGGTCTTGTTGCTGGTTACATCGTGTTAGAGTCCAGTTCGTGTGTTTTCCCTCTTTGTTTCCAACAAACCCTAGCCGTCGCATTAGTCTGTGCACGTGTAAAAGGTTTTTGCACACATTGTTCTGTTTTATCCTCTAATACGGAGTCGGTTTTTAAAATAGCTAAAACTTTCGCATACGGACTCGATTGAGACGTTCCATATATGAAAATTGATCATGAAAATTTTTGGATCCGTTCGTTCCCTGCTTTCGGCTATTTTATTTTCCCTAAAACATGTCGCAAGGTTATCTTTTTTGAGCCCGGAAGCTTTTTATCAATTTTGAGCACGTCTTCTGATTTTTTCACTAGCCACGTACTTCACTTGTCTAGACTCAAATTTTCTGTGGTTACCTCTCGTGTTCTCCTAAGTTAAGAAAAAAATATAAAAAGATAAAAATAAAAAGTTATATTTTTCCAAAAAGGACAACAGCCCAAAAAAAAAAAAAGCGAGGTGCAAAAGAGGAACGATGTCTACGATTACCTATATTTGATTAAATTTTAATGCATTACTTTTAAACCTATATTTAATAAAATTAATTTGGCCATATTTAATGGATTATTTAATTTTTAGACTCGGTTGTTAACCCTACCCGAGAAAAATTGGAAATAGCAGGAAATTATCTTTAATCCCGGTTGGTAGCTACAGCCGATACTAAAGATGAATTGGAAATAGCGAAAAATTATCTTTAGTCCCGGTTGGTGGTCGGAACTAAAAATTGCATCTTTAGTCTCGGTTGGTGGCACCAACCGGGACTAAAGATCCAGGAGTATATATATTCTGGCGCGCATCGTCTTCTCCACTGATCCAACACATAGCTGTTTTTTCACATCTCTCTCTCCTTCTCCCCTCATCTCTCTCTCCCCCTCCCTCTCTCCCTCTCCCCACAGCTCTCACGACGACAGGAGGAGGAGATGGCGGCGACAGGGCGCCATTTCCTCACCGGCAGCGGCGAGCAGGAGCCGGTGGAAGGAATTCGGTGGCGAGCGGGAGCGGGAGCGACGGGCGGAGTCGGTGGTGCGCAAGGAGGAATTCGATGATGGTGGTGAGGCGGTCGCCAGCCGCAGCAGACCGCACGGCGGTGGGGGCGACGGCGGGTGGCAGGAGCGGGTTCTTCGATGTGAACTGTGTTTCTTCGATGTGAAATTCTCTCCTCTTGCGTTCGTCCTCCTCCTCCCCTGCTGCTGTATCCTACTGTTTCTTGTCAATGTCTTGAATTTGTGAATGATTTTGTTGTAGATTTTCTAGATATTTTTTGTGAATTTATGGATGATTTGTTGTTGCATTGTTGGAAAAAAAATGATATGCAAGCAGAATACCAGGCAGCAAGCAGAATACCACGTGGCGCTTTACATATATATATTTTACTTATATATATTATGCATAATATATAAATAAGCAACAGACAGAGGAGCAAAATTTAAAAAAAAAAAGAAAAACCTTTAGTCCTAGTTGGTAACACCAACCGAGACTAAAGATGAGAAAGTCAGCCACGTTATACCGTCATATTTAGTCCCGCTTTCATATTCTTGGTTTGCATCCCGAGACTAGAGAAGGTTGCAAACCGGCGCTAAAGGGATTTCCCTAGCAGTGTGCGTAATGTCATTATTGTAGCATCCAGAACCATTAAAAGATCCAATAGTATATTTATTATTTTAAATATTTTTAATTTTCTAATAAATATGCACATGCATTGTGCAATATCAAATGTCACATGGTCAACAACGGGTGAATTATTCGTAGCAAACAGCGTAGTCGCCATACGTACGTATAGTTTGGTGCATTGCTACTGTTACGCCCCATTTTTCGGCCGTTATTAAAAGTAATGTTGAATTAAAAATTGAATTTAAAATTTGGATCTTGAACATATATTCTGGATTTTCGTGCCAACAAAAAATATCAACCTATCTATACATTGCATGCAAAGTTCCATTCAAAAACCATATGTATCGTCAAATTCAAACCCAGTTCATTTTCCCAGCAAACACTTGTCCTAGCAAAAATCCCTTGACACTATGAGATGATGTAAAACCAAAATGAGTTTGATTATTATTTTGTGATGAACAATTGACTGGATAGATAATTAGTTTTGATATTTGATGATTATTGGCGTGTTGTGCTGACTGTGTGGTCCGGTCAGACCGGATGGACTAGGCTGGACAGACCGGCATGTGTTGCGTGGTTAGACTGGTTAGCCCGACGATTTGACCGGCCGGCTTCATGTCGGTTTTGTTATAGCTTGTTTATTTCGATACTCATGATTAGTTTATGCTTATGACGTATATTTGATTTTTATATGTATGTAATACTGTTATGTGCTAATGTAACTTATGCTCGGATATGGTTTTTTGTTTGATTCATGTGTAGGTGTGTCTTGATGCCTCGGGAGAGTATTTCCGGTGATGGATCGGGAGTCAAGTCGGGAGAAGATGATGTCCTGATGATCAGGATGTCATGTGAGATGCTTAGGCTAAAAACAATGCACGTGGTTGGTGAAGATTTCATACGACATATGATAGAGAGATTGTGTGTATGGGATGTGGAGTCAAATTTGGTATGATCGGAGTTTGTAAAGTTTGTTTCTTGTACGGAAAGGTTTTCTAGTAGGACTTCTTGTACAAGTTGGCTTCGTGACTTGAGGGTGGCTATCTATGGGTATAAATAGAAGAGGTGTTGAGGCCTCTCGGTATCGATTTTGGGAGAGTTGAGTTTAAAGTAAAGATAGGGTTTTGAATTTAGTCAAATTTTGTGAGAGGAGTACTGATGTTACACTTTGTAAATACAAATGGAAGTAATAAAGTTTATTCTACTCTTGAGAAATCTTCAATTTGTGTTTGCTCGGGTTCAGTGGTCACACCAACCGGATATCGGTGGTCAGACTAACGACAACACACCTGTTAGACTGGCGGCACCACGGCAGTTGGACCGGCGGCAGAGATAGGAGAAGGCGGCATGAAGGCAGTCGATCTATACCTGTCAGACCGGAAGGGAACATGTGGTCAAACCGGAAGTTTCGGGGCGGTCAGACCGATCTCCATCGATTCAAGGATAGTTTTTAATTCCGCTAAAAGTTGTTGGCTTTTAGTGATCCAACCATTCACCCCCTATGGTTGGCTTAGTTCTTGTTGTTCGATCCTACAACCGATTTTGAGTTTTAGCCATGACAAATAAATTAACAACTAAGCCATATGTCTTTGATGGACTTGATTTTCCTTATTGGTGCAAAAGATGTAAGCTTATATGGTGGCTGAGGATTATGATATTTGGCTAAAAGTTGCAATAAAGTTTTGAGCAATGTTAGATATATTAATGCTTCTTATGATACTAACTATTCTCAATTGAGGTTTCTCGTCACTTTTTGAATGGTCTTGATATGTTAATTTTGGAGATGAAAGTTACAACTATTCAGGAGTCTGTTGACATGTTCGCTTTGACTTTAGGTTTTCTTTACACTAAACTCAAAACTCATGAGACTAATATTCTTTCTCATAAATTGATTCTAAATCTAGTGCATTGGTTTCTTCTTCATCTTCTGTTCATGATGGTTCTTCTTCATCGACTTTTAATGCTTTTTTTGCTTTTAATGCCATATCCGATGATCAACTCGAGCAACTCGAGGAGGAGGACTTTGCTTTGCTTATTAACAAGTTGTCTCGAGCTATGAATAATGTCAGGTTCAGAAAAGAGCAGGCCGATGTTGTTGCTTTGAGTGTGGAGAGCTAGATCACATCCGTTCGCAGTGTGCCAAGCTTGGAAAAGCCAAGAAGGATGACAATGGAGACAAATTCAAGGATGAGAGGCCGAGAAGTTCAATCAAGGGAAAAAAGCCAAAGTAATCTCTCAAGAACATGCTAAATCAAGCATATGCAACTTTTGAGCATTCAAGTGATGTTGATCTTGAAAGTGATGGAGATGACGATAAGGGAAAGAACTTCCCTGGAATGCACTTCATGGCTCATGGTGAATCAGATTCAGATTGTGAAAATTGTGCTAAATTGACTAGTGTGGTTTCTTACTTACAAAGTTCTTTGGAATGATTTTATGATAGTAAGAATAAACTTATCATGATTTTGGATCAATCTAAAGTGACTAGTCACAATAGAGGTATTGGTTTTGATGCTCATGATTATTTTACTAAACATAAACCTGCTCTTTTGACCATAACTAATCAAGGTGAAATTTTGACAAAACCTAAACCTAATAAAACAGTTTTTAAATATGCTTGAAGTTTGCCATCTCTTTCTTCTACTATCAAAGAAACAAAACCTGTGATTTCCAAGCTATCTACTTCTCACCAAAAGTATACTTGTTTTTTTTGAAAAGATGGACATTTGGTTGAATTTTGTTTTGAACTTGCTCGAATACAGAATAAGAAAAAAGAAATTGCTTTTGCGGAGTTAAAGTGGCTAAAATTGGGTTTTTCTTCGAAGCACAGAGTCAAACCAACGTTGTACTAGCAGTTAGACTGGTGCCTGGTTAGATCAGCGGCTATGCCATGGTCAGAATGGCCCCCGGTTAGACTTGCTGCACACCCTCAGTCAGAACAAACAGTTGATCATCACCATGCTTAAGAATTATTGATGAGAAAATTCTCTCACGCGCTGGCCTGGGAGATCTGCTTAGCTCCAGTGCAGGTCCGTCCTTGGCTACCTGTGATGATCTAGGCATGCCAATTGGTTTGATCTCCTAACCAATAAGAAAGAATAAACAGATTCGTGTGTTAAGGTTAGAGTTAGATCCTACCGGATCGGCTCAGGAAACCAACCTGCATATAATTACCTTCTCGAAGCATATTTAAACTAAGTGACTGGGATAGATCGGCTATGCCGAGACAGTATGAATCACTTATCCTAAATATACTCCAAGAAAATAGATATATGCGTTCATAACCTAGCCGATGCTGCAGGTCTAACGTAAATCGGCTAATACTCCGATATATCTTATAAAAAAATATCGATCTGACCTAAATGCGTTAAACCTAGATCAATCGGCTGTCAACTGACGCCAACGGACTGATACTGGCTTAAGGCATTTAACTAGATCGAGATCTTAATATAAGAGGCGGCTCTAATAGATCTAATAGCAAATAATACCAAAAGAAATATTAAAACAGATAAGATCGGCTGAAACCCCGACACTGTCGCCGTAAATTTACATCTAGCCGAATAGATCATAATACTTCTAAAAGCGACTTAATAGGTCACAGATGATGCAGCATTAAGTACAAAAAGATAGCATTAGATCTATATGGACTGATGTAAACTCTGCAAGACGGTAGATACGGCATATAATCCAGGTCAACATTTAGATCTAGCTCTATTGGCTGCCGCTTCCTTAGAAGGACAAGCCGATGGCAAGATAGATCTAGACATTGTTTTAGATTATATGTCGCATATGATAACTTGTGCAGCTCATAACATAAAATCTAGAGTGTCATGATGATGGAAGCACTAGATTCGACGAAATAAACCACTAAACAACAAGCATTTACCTTAATCGAGGGTCGAAACTATGCAGCCCGAAGCTGGATCAAGAACTCGTCTAAAATAAAATAGGAGGCGATGCGCCAAGATTGTATTGATTGTGATTCTGATTGTTTTTTACAAGAGGTCTCGGGTTCTATTTATACCCAAGAATAAAACTACCCGTGCAATACACGGTTTCTATCTAATCTACTACACATGGTACAACAATATCCTGGGACATGGTCCCATGCTGCATTACAATAGGAAATCTAAACAAATTCCTAATTTACAGATACAATCGCCGTTACAGGACTCTATCCATAGATGACAATATCTTTTAACGCGTAATTTGGGAACCGAATCCAACTCCTTAACTCTACGCTTTCCATCGGGATTGGTCCCACTTCAACCCTGACTCAGAATCGGCTATCCGCTGTCCTAGTCCGATTCGCTCTCAGCCGACTGGCTCCACAGCCGATTCGGACTCAGCCGATTCTGTTTCCGTCTCTTCTCGGATCGCATACCTTCTTTGATTCTGGTTTAATCTTTGCTTCAAACCTGGGATTAGGTTACCAAAATTGGTCGTTAACACATGCCCCCCAAGTCCGCGATATGAAATGTTGTGGATTTTAGACGATTCAAATCCCAAGTGCAATCCTAGTGCGACTATGTTTCGACCGTTACCAAAATTCTTTAAATACCGCCCTTATGGCCGCCAAACACATTACGCCGTCAAACAGATAGCCACCTCAGTAGACATCTTCGAGCTCTCCGGCAACCCATCCATCCTTCAAGACCCTCGGCGGCGATTTCTTCCTCTGGCGACCTCCGCTAACAAGATGGCTTCCGCCGCCGCTGCCACTGCCACATCGGCTGCCAGACCTGATGAGTTCCCCGAGGTATGCCCTAATCGGCTAAAAACCCCTTCTTTACCGCCTTAATACATAAATCTGTATTCTAGGGTTTTTGATTCATGAACTTGCCTTGTTTTCCGATTGTAGCATCTGTCCCATCAGATAACCATCCCCAGCCTTGTCCAGAGCAATAGATACTTTTTAGGGCCTATCGGCAACAAGGACCCCACTGAGATAATAATAGCCGAAACCGATAGGATGCCCTACAACATGAAGAAACCCTCTCTGAGCCACTGGTCTGGAACTTTTAAGTCTTGTCCATCCATGGACAAATCCTGGCCTGAATGGTATAAGAGGATGCAATTGGGTAAGCAAACCCACTGGGAAGAAGTAGGAATAGCTCAGTGTCTAGCTCTGTCGATGGCCGATATGGAAAAAGATGAACCGCTGATGTCGGCCGCAACTTACTTCTGGAATGACACCCTGAATGCCTTTATGTTTCAACAAGGCCAAATGACCATCACCCTAGCCGACGTAGTAATGACTACTGGATTAAACATCTTGTCGTTGGCTAACCCTGAAGAACTGACTAGAAAAGGTCAACACCAGTTCAAAACTAAGGCCATAGGGGGATGTTGTGGCTACGTGTCCATGAACATGAGGGACGGACCAGTCGGCCCTAGGGAACACGCCGCATTTCTTATGATGTGGCTGGAAAGTTCGTGTTCTGCAGCTCAAGTTGTGGGCCGACTGCCAATTGGCAATGCAGCCAAGGCTCTGGTAGACAAGCAAAAATATCCCTCTAGGCAAGTACCTCCTCGGCTACTTATATCAAATCCTCCACCAAGCAGTTGCCAAGATAGCCGCCGACGCCTCTGTCAACAGTGGGGGCCCATGGTGGTTTCTTCAGATCTGGTTAGTACTGATGACCCAAAAAGTAGCTGGTCGGCCACCTTTGACCGAAGCACGCTTCCTGCGACTAGAGCCGATTAAAGACAATGAGGGAAATGAGATAACCACCACGAGGTGCCTGAGCTATGGCTATGCATGCCGGATCAAAGCAATCGGCCGAACAGCTAGCCGAGTGGTTCGTGTCCTTATACGATGGATTTGCAAAGGACAACCGCTGCTGGTACTTCTACAAAGATCGGTCCCTCTTCGAGCTGCCTGTCGAATTGAACTTGGAGGAGATCAACTTAGATGATTACCCAAATGCAGAGAACTGTTCATAACTGCTATTATGCCTTGCATTCTGTCGGCTGGGATCCCTCAGAGCCGATCAGTTACAAAGAGTTATGAATTCTATTACCCTGTATCGGCTGCCAAGCAACTCGGACTTGGGCAACTACCCATCAGCTGCTATTATGCCGGTAAGATCAAAACAAGGGGAACCGTAGACCAGGCCCTAATTATGAGAAAATTAATGGATATAGCCGGTCCCCCCTTGGCAGCATTGACACCATGGTGCTCGCGTACAAGAAGAGCGCAGCCTACGATCGTTGGTGGGTTGAGATCGAGCACCACATTTTTCACCAGTGGTCCTTTTACTACGTCACTCTGCTGCTGCCAGATGAAATCCCTTTGGTGAGTCCTAAACTCCAAACTCTTCCTTCTTCTCGGATCATCGGCTGAATTAATCTGCTAACACTTGAACTTCTTCCCTCTTGCAGGAAACAGAAACAGAACGGCCGACGGTGAGCAACTCAGGAATTCCAATCGAGTACCGCCTAGGCGTTCTACCAAATGGATGTGGGCTAGCTCCGTTGGCCATCGACTAGGATGCGCCCAAATTGAAGACCTTGCTACACGGACAAACACGCTAGTCGCTGGCCCGGCAAAAAAGAACTGCCCCAAGCGCGAAGCCATCGGCTGCACCTGCCAAGAAGCAAAAGAAAAAGCAGCCAATCGCGCAACTGACAGCCTCCCGTCGGTGGATCCCAGCGTCAACCAAGTCCTGAACGAGGAGGTTGTAGACGAAGAAATGTCAGCGGCTATCGAAGCAGCGATCGAATCAAGTGATTCGAGCCATAATTTGATCAATCCTCCAGCCGACAGCCTGCCAGTTCCAAGTCCTCCCACGAAGAAACAACCGGTAAGTCCTATTATGCTATACTTGGCTTCAGCATAATACTACTTTGTACTTAACCGAATGTATTTGTTTAGGTCAAGAAGTTGGCTTGCCGTCCGCGTCGCGCTCCACAAGTAACCATTTCCTTCGACTTGTATTTAGCTTACAAATCCTAGCCGATTTAACAACTGACACTTGTCTTTTCTTTTGCAGCCTCCTCCATCTCCGTCGGCTGTCCCCCAGGTATAAAGCGAGCACACAGCAACGGCTGTGGGTGGCCAAGAGGCTAGGGACGCCATAACGCTGGCCGATGAACCGGTTGGCGCAGCAACTTCGGCTGGTGATCCTATTGAAGAGAACACCGCTCACGTCGACCCGGCTGAAGTTGAAGAAGAGGTTGATCCGGTGCCTGCAACAAGAGTAAGTTTACCCCCATCCTTCTCCTCGCAGTATCTCGAATAATCGGTCGCTCTGCTCGTAGCTTAACCCTATTGTTTCCTTTGTGCAGCCTCTGTCCGACTTGCTCTCCTTTGACATCAAGGAGTTTCTTGGTGAAAAAGAAGGGGAAGCCACCAGTCTGGATAAAGCCCCAGCCCGACGAGCTAAAAGAAAGACTTCAAGACATACGCCATCGGCTGGACATCGATACAGACAGGCTGATGGAAGAATGCGGGTCGGCCAAGTCTCGATTCTTCGAGATTGAGGGCCAGCTCCCTGAAGATCTAGCCGCCAAGGTCTCTGCTGCTGTCTGCATCGATCTGCATCGGCCAAGGCTTGGGCGCGCGCTGCAATGCATGATCGAAAGGCTTGCCCAAGCTGATATAACCGCCAAAATCCAGGACACTGTTAAGAACGTGGAGGCCAAAAAAGCGAAGTTGAATGATCTGAAGGCCGGCCTGACCACTTCTCAGGTCCGGATCGCCAGCTTGAAGACCGAAGAAGCCGATTTGATGCAGCGGCTGGAACATTGCCGAGCCAACATTGTGGCCGAGGAACAGGTGCTGGTCGATTTGCTGAAGGCCAATGAAGGCCAAACAAGCAAACTGACGGCCATTATCAAGCATCTGAAAGAACTACATAAATCGGCTAAAGTAATCCCCGGCTCCAATGCTGAAGATCGTGGTAGTCGATGAGATAAAGACAATCCAAACTACTGCCATTTCAGCCATAGATGCATTCTTGGCCTTGTAATACACTTGAATTCTATAAACTTGGTGTAAACGGCTTGAACTGGCTTTTTATGTAATCGGCTTGTACATCAATTTTACTTTCTGATTGCCGATACCTCTGAAGACTTCAAAATGCGTTGAAAACCTGGAAAATTTTCTCTTGGTATCTGCCTTCTTGATTAGTGTATGTATGTGCCCTCCTAATTTTGTAGATGTTCGTAAGGTCGACAAAATTATGAGATCCGCAACTTCTGCCGCTGTCGTCTTTGTCGGTCAAACTTAGCCGATCTGCAGAAAACTAGGGAAAAATTTAGTGCGAAAATGACCTAAAGGTGATGTTCGCACGAGTCAAGATATCGGCTAGTACGAATCGGCAAGAACATAGCCGAATCATGCATTGATCCAAATGCTTGGGTCGTATTTCTTCAAATATTTTCTGTTTAGAGCCCTTCCAAATACTTCTCCATCCAACCCTTCTAACATGTAGGCCCCTTTAGAGACGCATTTGTGGATCTTGAAAGGCCCTTCCCAATTAGGTGACCACTTGTCGAATTTATTATCTCTTGATCCAATCAGCAATATAAACTTCCAAACGAGTTCGCCCTCTTCAAAAGACTTAGGCACAACGTTCTTGTTATAATGACAGGCTACTCATTCCTTATCCCTTGTTACTTTTTCCAAGGCCCTCATCCTTGACAAAACTAGGTCTTCTGATTCATCTACCATCAAATTGTAATAGTCATCGGCTGTGAGCTGGTCCTGTAATTGAATCCGTCTTGAGCCGATGATGTTTTCCCATGGCAGGACTGCTTCGTTCCCATAAACCAATTTGTATGGAGGGACTTGGATAGATCCATGGCATGCCATCCGATAGGCCCACAATGATTCGGCTAATCGGTTGTGCCATTTGCTTGGGATACTCAGAAATCTTTCTCTTTATCAGTTTGATCAAACTTTTATTTGAAGCCTCTGCTTGCCCGTTGGCCAGTGCATAGTACGGTGAAGAATTAAGTAACTTGATCCCCATGCTGTCGGCAAACTGAACAAACTCGTCCGATATGAAAATAGATCCCTGGTCTGTTGTTATTATTTGTGGGATGCCAAATCGATAGATGATATGCTCTTTAACAAACTCGATTGCGTCCCTAGAATCAACCTTTTTCAAAGGAATTGCCTCCACCCATTTTGTAAAATAATCTGTCGCCACCAGAATGAATTTATGTCCTTTACTTGAGGGTGGATTGATCTGGCCGATCATGTCGATGCCCCATCCTCAAAACGGCCAAGGCTTTATGATTGGGTTCATAGCCAATGCTGGTGCTCTTTGTATGGCTCCAAATTTCTGACAATCCTGGCAACCTTTGTAATATTTGAAACAGTCCTCCAGCATCGTCGGCCAAAAATACCCTGCTCTCTGAAGCAACCACTTCATCTTGTGAGCCGATTGATGCGTGCCGCATATCCCTTCATGTACTTCTCCGATAGCCACCTTGGCTTGATCGGCACTAAGACACTTAAGCAGCACACCATCTATCGTCCGATAGTAAAGATCTTCGTCGAGCAAAACATATCTTAAAGCCTTGTATCGCAATTTCCTTGAAGCCGATTGAGAGGGGTTCTGTAAATAGCTGTAGACCTCAAACCTCCAATCATCGGCCGTCATGGCAGCGACTTCTATCTCAACCTCTTTTATCATCAGCCTGTAGCCTGATGCCCCATGAGCTAAATCATTGGCTTCTGTATTCTGCTCTCTAGGGATATGTTTCAGTGTGACTAGCCGAAAGTTGTGCATCAATTCTCGGCATTGTTGATAGTAGACCATTAGCGCATCGTTCCTGCATTCATACTCTCCTGACAACTGGCTAATGACCAACAGTGAATCTCTCATTATTTTGATGGTGTCGGCTTTGACATCTTTTGAGAAGATGCAATCCCTTGAGCACTGCTTCGTATTCGGCTTGGTTGTTTGTAGCATGAGGATTGATTGAGAAGGCGAATTCAAAACTTGCCCCCCTTGGTGAAATAATTACTAAGCCGATACCGCATCCGCTTGTGCATATTGAGCCATCGAACGTTAATGTCCAAGGCATGATTTCGACTGAGCCGATCGAGTCATCTCTGTGTTCCACAATAAAATCGGCTATAGCTTGTCCTTTAACTGCCCTGGGTGCCTGATACCTCAAGTCGAACTCCGTCAAAGCAAAAATTCACTTTCCAATACGTCCCTTTAACACTGGAGCCGATAGCATGTATTTGATTACGTCGGCTTTGCATACTATCGTGCACTCACTGGATAGTAGATAATGTCTCAACTTTGTACATGAAAAATATAGGCACAAACACAACTTTTCCACGGGTGAATACCTTGTTTCTGCATCCAATAGCCATCGGCGAAAAGATAGCCTTCTCCTTTCCTTCAACCTCTTGGATTAGGACTGAGCCGATTGATTTATCATCGGCTGATAGGTACAGCTTGAACGGTATCCCTTTCTGTGGAGACATTAGAACTGGGGGTGAGCTTAAGTAATCCTTGATGTTGTCCAATGCCTTCTGTTGCTCTGGCCCCCATGTGAATGCTTGGTCGGCCTTCAACCGAAGCAGTGGTGTGAACGGGCTCCATCTTTTCTGAGAGATTGGCTATAAATCGCCTGATGAAGTTGATTTTTCCAATCAACGATTGTAGTTGCTTCTTGTACTCCGGAGACTGTATTGTCTTGATAGCGTTGATACTTCTTGGTGTGACCTCGATGCCTCTTTCGTGAACAAGAAAACCCAAAAACTGCCCGGCCGACACGCCGAATGCGCACTTCAACGGATTCATCCTGAGGCCATACTTTCTTGTCCGCTCCAAAACTTATCTAAGATCGGCTATGTGATTTTCTTCTTCCCTGGACTTGACAACGACATCATCAATATAAATCTCTAGCAGGGAGCCGATCATATCATGAAAAATGTAATTCATGGCCCTTTGATAAGTTGCTCCAGCGTTTTTCAACCCAAATGTCATGACAACCCATTCATACAAGCCGATTGCTCCTGGGCATCGGAAAGCAGTCTTGTGAATGTCTTCTTCGGCCATAAAGATCTGGTTGTAACCTGCATTACCGTCCATGAAACTTATTATCTTGTGGCCGGAAGCAGCATCCACTAGTAAATCGGCTATGGGCATTGGGTACTCGTCCTTAGGGGTGGCCTTGTTTATGTCCCTGAAATCAATACACACCACCAAAAGTTTGCCATTCTTTTTCATGATCGAAACAATGTTTGAGACCCACTCGGCATATCGGCAAGGCCGAATGAATCCAGCATCATATAGCCGAGTGATTTCGACTTTGATTGCATCATACATATCGGCTTTAAATCTCCTAGGAGACTGTTTGAACGGCCGATAACCCGGCTTGATAGGTAGTCGATGCACAACAATAGATGGGCTAAGACCAGGCATCTCGAAGTACTCCCAAGCAAAACAATCTTTATATTCTTTTAATAAATCAATAAGCTGGGATCTATAATGAGAAGACAAATTTTTACTGATGTATGTTGGCCTAGGCCTATCTCCAGAGCCGATATCTACTTCTTCTAGCTCATCGGCCGACATAAATCCTGGCCCAAGCTTTCCATCGTCGTTGTCCGCGGTGTCCTTGCCGTAGACGCTTGAGCCCTCCATGACGCCTTCAAAGCAGCAGCTGTGGCTCCTCATCTCCGATTGGCTGTATGGCAGAATTGGAAACTTTAAGAAAATCGGCTTCCTAGATTTTTCTGGACAAATAATTGATGCCATCGATTTCCCATAATAGCAAATCGGCACTAGCGATGCTTACTGACCTATCGGCTGGCACAATTTTGATCTTGTCGCCGTCCCATTGAATCAGACTTTGGTGCATGGTGAAAGGGACACAGCAATTTGCGTGGATCCAGTCCCTCCCAAGCAGCAGGCTGTAAGAACCCCTCCCGTTGATGACAAAGAAGGTTGTGGGCACGGGTTTGCTACCGACAGTCAGCTCCACGTTGAGTACACCCTTGGCCTCTGATGGGTTGCCGCCGAAGTCTTTAAGTACCATATTTGTCTTGATCAAATCTTTGGCTCCCTTGCCCAATTTTCTGAAAGTCGCATAGGGCATCAAATTTACCGCAGCCCCTCCATCGACCAGCATCTTGGACATCGGCTTGCCATTGACAAACCCCTTCATGTAAAGTAGTTTGAGATGCCGGTTTTCGGTCCCCTCTGGTTTGTCAAACATGGCTTGATCTGGGGACAAGGCTAGCCTGGCCAAGGTATCCTCTATGCTATCTGCATCGGCTTTAGTGACGCCGAACTCGGCTGGCAATACGAAAACCATATTTACCGATGCAGTAGCTTTTCCCTTACCTTTGGCTGCCCTCCTGGCTTGGTCGGCGGGGCTTTCTTCGGCTTGGCTTTCATCGGCTGGTGCGGTTTCCTTCTTGGGCTTCCACTGTTTCTTGCCCACCGACGACGCCGATCCCGAATCCGCCAAACTTCTTCTTCCCGTCCTTGGCGTTTTAACCTCTGGATTCTTCTCTTCTGAGTCTTAGTTAACAGGTCAGAAAGGCACCATTTGGGGTTAGCCGATTGATCATCATCGGCTGCTTCTTCGTCGTAATATTTGTCATTCTCATCCTCCTTGAAGAAGTCTTGATGGTTCGGCCCAAGCCGATCATGGACAGACTGTCGCGTCTGGTTCAGCCGCACGGCCCTGGGGACGAATCGAGTTGGGCTTCGGATTGGTGGGTCTCTGTATTTGTCCTCACGGTGTTCACTGCAAGCCGGGCAATTTTCAATCGTCGACAGCCTCATCCCCGATTCCCAACAGAATCGAAAAAACTCGCATTGCCAGTGCGGATCGTAGTCGCTGTGATGCCTAATGAAGCAGGGACCTGCAGCCTCTGGCTCCCTCACATAAGGCCTGCCGCGTCGAGCTTCTTCTTCCCGTTAAAACAGCTGTTGAAAACGTCGTCGGCTGTCCATGCGGATCAGCCGTTGATCAGCCGATCGACCGACGGGACGCACCATGTTGATTGGTGCGGCTTGATCTCCAGTCGGCTTCTTCTCTGCCTTGACCCCTTTGAGAGTTTCGGCTAAGTTGTTCGCCATTCTGTTCTGTCGATCAGCTCGCCCGGGGCCGGCTTGAACCATGTTGACCGGGAAAGGGTTTCCGTCTACCTTCATTGGCCGAGGTGAATCGACGAATTTGAGCTTCCCAGCCTCGATTGCCGACTGGATTTGCTGCCTGAAAACTTTACAATCGTTAGTGGCATGGGAGGTGGAGTTATGCCACTTACAGTATTTCTTCCTCTTGAGTTCATCAGCCGATGGGATCACATGATTTTTGGGAAGCTGGATCTGCTTCTCCTTGAGCAATAAATCGAAGATCCTGTCGGCCTTAGTGATGTCAAAATCGTATTTCTCTTCCTTAGCCGTTTTCAGGAGCCATTGGCAGATGATGACCTTTTTGTTCTTGGTCCATTCAACTGTCGTGACTTCTGCGTCATCATCGCTGGAATCGAAAGCTGATTCAACGATGACTTGAGCCACTTTCTTGACTATCTTCCTTGATTCTTGAAATATCTGTTCATGGGCCGTCACCTTCTGCGCGAGATGTGCTAGGCTGTCGAAGTCCTGAGCCGAAAAGCGCTCATGGATCGTAGTGATTAGCCCGTGGAAGGCCAAATCGGCTAGCTGGGCATCGGATAGAACCAGGTTGTAGCATCGGTTCCTCATCTCTCTGAATCTTTGAATATAGTCCTGAACCGATTCGTCATGCTTTTGCCTGATGCTGGTCAGGTCCGACAACTTCATTTCATGATTGCCGGTGTAAAAGTAGCTATGAAATTGCTTCTCCAGATCGGCCCAGCTCTGGATAGAATTATAAGGCAACGAAGAGAACCAAGTGAAAGCCGATCCTGACAGTGAGAGTGGGAATAAACGAACCCTCAGGGCGTCTATAGCCGATGCCTCTCCACACTAGGCTAAGAATCGGCTGACGTGCTCGTATGTTGAATTGTTGTCCTGCCCCAAGAATTTGGAGAAGTCTGGGACTTTGTATCGGTTGGGAAACGACACCCTCTCAAAGTGCTCCGGGTATGGATACCGATACATGTTCCCAGAATCCTTTTGCTTAAGGCCGAATTGATCGCGCATGACGCCGGCAATCAAATCGGCCCAAGTCTTGTTATCTTGAACTGGCTGTATCGGCTCATATTGATCATAGTGCATATGTGCTTGCCGATACTAAGGTGGCGTTTGAGGCCGATAATGTCGATCTTGGTGGCCTCCCGGTACCGATATCAAGCGGCTGCCGCGGGAAGCGGCCAATTCCGCCGGGGTGTCTCGTGGTTCGGAAAGAGCCGTCGACCACCGGCGTTGTATTGAGCTCCCGGAATGGGGTTGGCAATCAGCTCTTGCTGCCGATTGAGATTGAACATACTGGCTAGCTACTCCTGGGGAAGATGTTGTTGCCGGTTCAGAATAATGGGCGATGGCCTTAAAGCTGATGCAGATGCAGTCGGCTGATTGACTCCTCCTGGCGGCCCTGGCTGTATCAGAGACGGGATCGACCGGTTTTGGGTCGCCAAGACCCTCTAATTGGGGAACTAGCCGTCTGTGAAGTAGGTTGGCCCCCGCTGTAGCTGATCAGCAATTTTGGAATCGACCACAGTGGCAATCATATTATTCAAAGTGTTGACCAAGATGCCACTTTGATTGATGAATGCGTGATGTATAGCCAAATCGATCTGGTCCTGCAAGGTGTGTAGCTCCGAATCGTCTTGCTCCTGTTTTGGCTCCTCCATCTTGTGTTTGCCTTTCGCATCGCTTGAGGAGGATGCCTTGAAATCGTCCATGCTGAACTTGTATTTCTGGAGGACGGATCCAGATCGGGTCTGGCGGAACGAATGCAGGAAGTTGGCCTGCAGTTCTTCTACCATCTTCTTGTAGTCGGGCTGTTGTTCGGCTGACAATTGCTCCATCATGATTGGAGTCACGTTCTCTTCAGTTATCTCTATGTTCTTGACGTTAACTATCACGTCCGATGCTTGATGATCAGTTGATGGTCCCATCGGGCGTGCCAAGAAGCGTGTTGATGAGAAAATTCTCTTACGCGCTGGCCTGTGAGATCTGCTTAGCTCCACTGCAGGTCCGTCCTTGGCTACCTGTGATGATCTAGGCATGCCAATTGGTTCGATCTGCTAACCAATAAGAAAGAATAAACAGATTCGTGCGTTAAGGTTAGAGTTAGATCCTACCGGATCGGCTCAGGAAACCAACCTGTATATAATTACCTTCTCGAAGCATATTTAAACTAAGTGACTGGGAAAGATCAGCTATGCCGAGACAGTATGAATCACTTATCCTAAATATATTCCAAGATAATAGATATATGCGTTCATAACCTAGCCGATGCTGCAAGTCTAACGTAAATCGGCTAATACTCCGATATATCTTATTAAAATATATTGATATGACCTAAATGCGTTAAACCTAGATCAATCGGCTGTCAGCTGACGCCAACGGACTGATACTGGCTTAAGGCATTTAACTAGATCGAGATCTTAATATAAGAGGCGGCTCTAATAGATCTAATAGCAAATAATACCAAAAGAAATATTAAAATAGATAAGGCCGGCTGAAACTCCCACACTGTCTCCGTAAATTTACATATAGCCGAATAGATCATAATACTTCTAAAAGCGACTTAATAGGTCACATATGATGCAGCATTAAGTACAAAAGATAGCATTAGATCTATATGGACTGATGTAAACCCTGCAAGACGTTAGATATGACATATAATCCAGGTCAACATTTAGATCTAGCTCTATCGGCTGCCGCTTCCTTAGAAGAACAAGCCGATGGCAAGATAGATCTAGGCATTGTTCTAGATTATATGTCACATATGATAACTTGCACAGTTTATAACATAAAATCTAGAGTGTCATGATGATGGAAGCACTAGATTCGATGAAATAAACCACTAAACGACAATCATTTACCTTAATCGAGGGTCAAAGTGATGCAGCCCGAAGCCGGATCAAAACTCGTCTAAAAGAAAATAGGAGGCGATGCACCAAGATTGTATTGATTGTGATTCTGATTGTTTTTTACAAGAGGTATAAGGTCCTATTTATACCCAAGATAAAACTACCCGTGCAATACATGGTTTCTATCTAATCTACTACACATGGTACGACAATATCCCGGGACATGGTCTCATGCCGCATTACAATAGGAAATCTAAACAAATTCCTAATTTACAGATACAATCGCCGTTACAGGACTCTATCCATAGATGGCAATAACCTTTAACGCGCAATTTGGGAACCGAATCCAACTCCTTATCTCTACGCTTTCCATCGAGATTGGTCCCACTTCAACCCTGACTCAGAATCGGCTATCGGCTGTCCTAGTCCGATTCTCTCTTAGCCGACTGGCTCCGTAGCCGATTCGGACTCATTCGATTCTGTTTCCGTCTCTTCTCAGATCGCATACCTTCTTTGATTCCGCTTCAATCTCTGCTTCAAACCCGGGGATTAGGTTACCAAAATTGGTCGTTAATAAGAATAAAGAGAGTTTTATCAATTTTTCCCATTGTAAAGCCTTTTGCAAGTAAAAAGTTTTTAAGTCTATCATACCATGCTCTAGGTGTTTGTTTCATACCATACAAAGCTTTTGACAAACGGAAAATATGGTTGGGAAAATCAGGATTTTCAAAACCTGGTGGTTGTTTTACATACACTTCCTCCTGTATATAACCATTAAGAAAAATACTTTTAACATCCATTTGAAACAACTTAAAACCTTTTGAAGCAGAAAAAAACAACAAAAGTCTAATTGCCTCAATCCTAGCAACAGGAGCAAAAAATTCATGATAATCCAACCCTTCCATTTGAGTAAAACCCTGTGCAACAAGTCTAGCTTTGTTTCTAACAATTAAACCATCCTCATTCTGTTTATTTTTGAAAACCCATCTAGTTCCAATAATATTATGACCAATAGGAGATTCAACTAAATGTCAGACTTTGTTTCTTTAAAAATTCTCAAGTTCTTCATGCATGGGGTTAATCCACAACTCATCAGTTAGTGCATGAGTAACATCTTTGGATTCAAAATTATAAATAAAAGAAAAATTTGCATAGAAATCATGATTTGTTACCTTTGACCTTGTAGTGCATTCACTTAAGTTACCTATCATCTGTTTTGGAGGATGTCGTCGTTGAATATGAAGTGGAGCACTCACATCTGAGGTCTGTTCATTTTCTGTAGCTTGCTCTGACGAATTTGAAGCTTCTGGAGGTCCATTAGCATCATTACCCGAAGCTCCCAAAGAACCACTCGGCCGGTCTGACCGCACCTCTGCCTGTGGTCTGACCGCCGTTGTGCCACTGGTCTAACCGGCCGATGCGTCCTTGTCGTTCTCTTCATCGCTTTCAACAAAAATCCTCCCCCTGAACCTATGATAGAGTACCTGAAATTTCGGGTCTAGTACCTGGACTAGCCTCATCAAAAGTGACTTTACAAGTCTCAATCAATTTTATTAATCTCCAAAACAAGTACACGGTAACCTCGTGAATGCGCAGAATATCCCAACATAAGTCTATCAAGAGAGCGAGATTCAAATTTGTCCAAATTTCCATATTTAAGCACAAAACATTTACATCCAAAAACACGCAAATGAGAACTCTTCGGCGAGTGTCCAAAACGAAGCTCATAAGCAGTTTTTTCAAGTTTAGATCTCAAGAAAACACGATTGGAAATATAACAAGTAGTGTTGATAGCTTCAACCCAAAATTTTCTAGGAGTGGAATATTCATCAAGCATAATCCTAGCCATTTCAACCAAAGAACGATTTTTTATTTCAACAACACCGTTTTGTTGAGGAACCCGAGGAGACGAAAATTGATGTTCATGACCTTTTTCATCACAAAACCTTTCAAAAGAAGTGTTTTTAAACTCACCACCATTATCACTTCGAACAGTTCTCAAAGATTTTGGAAACTCAAGAGCCAAACGAAGATACAAACTTTTAAAGTGTTCGAAAGCTTCATCCTTAGTTGCCATAAAATAAACCAAAGAATATCAAGAAAATCGTCAACAATAACCAACACATACCACTTTCCTCCAACGGATTGCACTCTAGCTGGACCAACAATATCCATGTGTAACAGCTGTCCTGGTGCATCCGTCATCACAGAAAATAAAGGAGTATGCGAAGAAGCAACCATCTTAGCAAGACGACATGGCGAACAAACCAAATCAAGATCTTTCTTAAGTTTAGGTAAACCTCGAACAAGTTTCGAACCACTAATCCTAGTGAGATGATAAAAGCCAACATGTCCAAGTCTACGATGCCAAAACATCACATCTTTTGAAAATTTTGCAACAAGACATGTAACTTCAAAAGAAACGCCATTTTCAAAATCCGCTTTAAAAATCTCTTCCATATCGAGAAACATTAAGCACAACATCACCAGATGAATCATAAACTTTACTTCCACTTTTCTTAAAAAGCACATCAAAACCTTCATCCATAATTTGAGAAACGGAGAGCACGTTGTACTTCAAAATTTCAACCAAAGCGACATTATTCAATGTAAACTTGTCACTTACCTTGACAGATCCAGTTGCAGTAATCGTGCTAGTAGAGGCATCACCAAAGATGATTGAATTCTTCCTTGATGCCTTCACGAGAGAGGAGAACCAACTTTTATCACCGGTCATATGTCGCGAACAACCGGAATCAACGATCCACACGTTCTCCCTCCTCGCCAAAAAAGCCTACATACAAGCAGATGTCGAAGCCTCAGTACTGGGGTTAGATAGTAAAAATTTGGGAATCTAGTTCTGAGACACATGACTAGAACCAACAGGAACATAACCAGTAGAAAATTTAACACGTTTCCCGTTAGAAAAATTTGCTCGAGCCCGGTCAGACCGCCGCTATACCTGCAGTCTGACCGGCGGCTTCCCACCGGTCTGATCGGTGGTATAGCGTCGGTCTGACCGCCGGTCCATCTACGGTCTGACCGCCTGCCTCAAAGGAAAAGCCGATTTTTGCCATGTTAGTTTTGCAAAAGCTATCTCCTATTCCTTTTTCTGTTTCCTATCAAGTCTAAAACAGAAACACAATGGGTTTAGGATCTAGTTTAGTCAAAATTTTATCTCTCTCGTTATACTCAAAACAGCAGGGGGATGCCTAGAAAAGTGAACATAGGGATCAAAACGTAAACCACTCGTGCTGTGCTAACCTTTGATTGATCCAAAATCATGTTGAGATTTTTTCCATCGAAAAATGTTGCAAAGAACTTTTAAGTAAGAAATCTTTTGAGTCAAAGTAGCACAATTTTTGCAAGCATCCAAAAACCTTTCTATTTTTGACAAGTTTGACAAGAAAACACTTCATCTTGCTTAACTGTTTCTTCCGTATGCCTAACACGATCTAAGGCATGTTTGAATTTCAATTCATTAGCAAGACATGATGAACAAGGTTTTGCACTAGATTGTTTCAACCTTTTAGAGCTAATTGCATTAAAAATAGAGCTAGCAAATAAGACAACTTGACATTTCTTTAAAGCTCCTTTTGTTAAAGACAATTCATCAGTCAATCTAGCGTTCATGGCAAAGCTAAGAGCAAGACAAGATTCAAGCTTCCTAGATTTCTTAGATTCAGCATCAAGCCTTTTGCAAGTAGTTAAATTGACTTCTCTAACAGAATTAATCTCAGCAAATAAAACTTTTCATGATTTGCAATCATCATTATCAGAAACAAGAGATCTCAATCTATTATTTTCAATTTTAAGAGAATCAATAACTACTTCATGTTGATTAATCTTCTTTTCAAATTTAGAAATCTTGTAATCAAGTCTAGCAATCATTACCTCATTACCTCATTAGGAGCGCTCATTACCTCATTTTCTTCATCAGAATCTGCAGTACTTTTTGCCATGAGACAAACTCCAGCGATGCTCTTTCCTTTGTCTTCCTCATCATCATCTGAGTACTCAACATCGTTAGATCCCTGCACAGCTGGAAACGCTTTATCCAAGGCCTTCTGGTAGTACTTCCTCATCTTCATGTTCTTTGTCTGCTTCTTGTTTTTCTTAGCATCCTTGGATCCATCTTAAGTCTTCACCTCCTCCTGTTTACCTTTTCCAACCTTGGGACACTGAGAGCGAACGTGTCCTGGTTGTCCACATTTGAAACACCGGATTGGTCCTCCTCTTCTCCTGATCCTGATATTATTCACATCTCAAGAAATTCTATTAGCAAGCGATACCAAGTCCTCCTCATTGATTTCCTTCAGTTGATCATCGGACATTACAGAGAAAGAAGCAAACATCGACTGTGAAGTAGAATCAGAAGTTGCAGAGGAAGACACCAAAGCAGAAGATTTAGAATCAGTCCTCTTAGAAAGAATGTTCATCTCATAAGTTTTCAGTTTAGTATAAAGAACATCCAAAGTCAAAGTGTTCATATCAATAGATTCCTGAATTGAAGTAACCTTAACATCCCAAATCTTCATATCAAGACCATTAATAAAATGACGAGCAACCTCAGACTGAGAAATAATTAGCATCATAAGAAGAATCAATAGATCTAAGATTACTCAAAATTTTGTTAGAGCGGCTCAGATAGTCATCCAAAGACTCCCCATGTGTCATATCAAATTTGATATACTCCTTTTTGAAAACGTCTTTTCGCAACTCTTTAATGTTTGAAGATCTAGTATGAAAATCATTCAAAACCTTCCAAATCTCATTAGCAGTAGCAAGATGTGAAACATGATCAAAGTCGGAGCGAGAAATTGCATTAAGAATAATATTGTGAACTTTGCAATGATTTTCAAAATCTAATTTGAGAGCAGGAGTATCAATGCGTTCAGGAATTTCATAAGGTTGTGCAACTTTTAGCCAAATATCATATCCTTGAGATGTTATGTAAGATTTCATCCTTTTCTTCCAATACTCAAAATTGGTTCCATTGAAAATATGAGGTTTGTCTGAAAACTTTTCAGCTATGGCAAATAGATCAGAAAAGCAACAAATATCAAATCAAGAACGAGGCTCTGATACCACTTGTAGGATCGAAACAGAGTAAACAAACCTACCAGAGGGGGTGTGAATGGTAGGGAAAAACCAAAACAAAAAATCTTTTGCGGAATTAAAAGATTACCTTTCACCAATGAAACCAATCTAGAAAAAGAAATCAAACCGTAGCTGTTGAAGTCGCCGCCGGTCACACCGTTGTATACTGGCCTGTCAGACCGCCCCTCCTGGCCGGTCAGACTATCGCCACAACTCCGGACCGCCGTCGCAACCCACCGGTCAGACCGCTCACACATCTGCGGTCAAACCGTCGGAACCCAGAAAACACCGGTAGATGAACTCTTGAAGAAGTAGATCAAACTATTTCGACTTTATTGCATCTAAAAGAGTTTACAAAGTGAAACAACAGCACTCCTCACCAAATCTCGAACTAAACTCGAAACCCTAACTTTCTCTCCACTTCCTCTCTTGCAAAATTGATGTCTAGGAAGCACACCCTCCCTCTCTATTTATACATGAAGTAACCCACAAATTCTGCACGAATTAGGACTCCTAATCAGCATAGGAAACCCTCTCTTGCATGCTACAAACTCATCTCTTTCCTTATCTCAATCAATCTTTCTGAATTCAGACTCCTTTCCAAATTCGACTCCTCTATACATACGTACACGATTCCTCTCGTATACCAAATGGATTCTCCATCTCCCACGTGCATTATCTTCTAGCCTTTTAGTATCCCGCGTGATCTTGATCTCTGGACGTCCACTTCTCCCAAGTCGACTCTGATCCATCACCGGCAACACTATCCCGAGGCCTCAAGTGATACCTACACATATACGACAAAGAAACCATATTCCAAGCACAAGTTTGTCCAAACTTGACTCACATTAACATAACAATAGTAACCATACGCATTGGAACCATCTAGAAGTCAAATCCACAAAGAAACAATCCAAAACCGAAAAGATAAATCAAATCAGAAACCGAGTCGAAGTCAGCCGGTCAGACCTTGCGCATACCTCCGGTCCGGCCAAGCTCGGCTGTCGACCGGTCGCACGGTCGGTCTGACCATCCAATCAGAAACATGCACAACTTCACAAATCCAAACATCATCACCATAAACCAATATTTCACATATTAAAATCGCAAGTCACCACCAATATTTCATCACACAAAATACAAATCAAACACATTTGATTCTACAATCTCCCCCATTAAAAATCACAAATCACCATCAATGTTTCATCACACAAAATACAAATCAAACACATTTGATTCTACAGTTTTACATGCCTATTGGATCTACTGGTCATATGTCTCAGTAATATATACCTAAATTTATTTATCTGACCCCAGTACTGAGGCTTCGACATCTGCTTGTGTGTAGGTTTTGGTAGTGAGGAAGGAGAACGTATGGATCGTGGATTTTGGTTGTTTGAGTCACAGTATCGGTGATAAAAATTGGTTCTCCTCCCTCAAATAGGCATGCAAGGCAGAATCGATTATCTTTGGAGATGCTTCTACTAGTGTCGTTCTTGCGGTCAAGGTAGGTGACATGTTGTTATGAAAGATGTAGCTTTAGTTGAGGATTTAAAGTATAAAATTTGCTTTTAGTTTCTCAAAATGCTGATGAGAATTATGAGTTTCACTTTAAGAAAACTGGAAGTAAACTCTTTGGTTCATCTAAGGATACTGTGTTGGATATTTCACGCTATGGGAGAGTTTTTAAAACCGATTTTAAAAATCCTGTTTCATCTAAGATTACATGTTTGTTGCTAAGTTTTCTAAAAAATTGGTGTTTGGCATCGTATACTTGGACATGTTGGCTTGAATCTTGTTTGTGGTTTTCCTAAACCTAAGAAAGATCTTTACTTGGTTTGTTCAACATGTCGTCATGCTAAGATGGTTGCTTCTTCACATGCTCCTATTATTTATGTAATGATGGATGCACCAGGATAGCTTTTATATATGGACACTGTTGGTCAAGTTAGAGTGCAACTATTGGAGGAAAGTGGTATGTGTTGGTTATTTTTGACGATTGTTGTAGATATTCTAGGGTTTTCTTCATGGTAACTAAGGATGAGGTTTTTGAAAACTTTTAGAGTTTGTATCTTTGTTTTGTTCTTGAACTTCCTGGTTCTTTGAAAACAATTCGAAATGATAATGGTGGTGACTTTAAAAATGCTTCTTTTGAATATTTTTTGCAATGACAAAGGTCTTGAACATCAATTTTCTTCTTCTCGTGTTCCTCAACAAAATAGTGTTATTCAAAGAAAAATTATTCTTTGGTTGAGATGGCTAGGACAATGCTAGATGAGTATCAAACACCTAGGAAATTTTGAGCCGAGATTGTTAATATTGTGTGTTATCTTTCCAATCGTGTTTTCTTGAGTTCTAAACTTGAACAAACTTCTTATGAGCTTGGATTTAGACATCAACTCAAAGTTTCACATCTGCGTGTTTTTGGTTGCAAGTGCTTTGTCTTGAATTCTGAAAATTTGGATAAATTTGAGGCACATTCTACCGATAGAATTCTTCTTGGTCTACATGTTCTCGTGGCTATCGTGTACTCATTTTAGAGTAACAAAATTGTTGAGACTTGTGAAGTCACTTTTGATGAGGCTAGTCTAGGTACTAGATCGGAAATTGTAGGTACTTTGTCACAGGTTCAGGGGGAGGATGGTCGTACTTTTTGAGGACGAAAGGGATGATGAAGACGAGGTCAGCTCGGCCGGGCAGACCGGGCGCCAGGCCAGCAAGACAGCCGGCACACCTGTGGTCAAATCAGCACAAGACATGCGGTCAGACCGGCCAAGTGACTCCAGCTCGGATTCTATTGGTGTTGACTCCAATGGACCTCTAGAAGCTACAACTTCGACAATTGAAGGTACAGAACATGAAATAGCTTTTGAAGTCACTGCTTCTTTGCATATTCAACAATGACATCCTCCGGAACAAATCATCAGTAATCTCGGTGAGCGTACTACGAGGTCTAACGTAACGACTCATGATTTT
The DNA here is from genome assembly GCA_019925245.2 of Oryza australiensis. Taxonomy (NCBI): domain Eukaryota; kingdom Viridiplantae; phylum Streptophyta; class Magnoliopsida; order Poales; family Poaceae; genus Oryza; species Oryza australiensis. Next base: position 7,093,900 of record JAIFGZ020000436.1, read on the forward strand.
CATGTGAATTTTGTGTTTGCTGCTTCTTTTGTATCCAAAGATGTTACTCATGTATTAACTGATAAATTGTGGATTAATGCCATGTATGAAGAACTTGAAAATTTTAAAAGAAACAAAGTTAGAACTTTAGTTGAACCTTATTCTGGTCATAATATTATTGGATATAAATGGGTTTTAAAAAACAAACAAAATGAGGATGATTTAATTGTGAGAAATAAAGCTAGGCTTGTTGCTGAAGAGTTTATCCAGGTGGAAGGTTTGGATTTTGATGAAACTTTTGCTCTTTCTGCTAGCATTGAGGCAATTAGACTTTTGTTGGCTTTTGCAGCTTCTAAAGTCTTTAAATTGTATCAAATGGATGTTAAAATGATTTTCTGAATAGTTTTATATAGGAGAAAGTTTATTTTAAACAACCATCGGGTTTTGAAAATCCTGATTTCTCTAATCATGTTTTCAAATTGTCCAAACTTTGTATGGTTTGAAATAAGCACCTAGAGCATTTGTTATGCCATACATTTCAGTTTTTTATCAATCATTCCTATCTGGAATATTATTTCATTTTTTCTCTTCTATATCTACCTTCCCAATTTTTATTCCAGCCTTTGAGTCTTTTCCTAACAGCTCTGAGTTTACCTTGCCAAACACTTGGGCTATACATGAAATATTTAGTTGGATGGGGTCTCAATAAACCCAAATAAAACTGTAACCATCCAACCTCATCACTGCCCTGACAAGCCAAAAAGCATGCACAATATAAAACCCAAAACGCCGAGTAGAGAGCAAGCGACGAGAGAGCGTGCCAATCAGCTTCAGCTTGAGACAAACCTATCAAACCACACGAAGGCAGCGACCAAATATGTTACATATCTCAGGAGACTTGACTCAAATACTAACTCATCGACATCTCAAATGCTCTAAACTCATAGCCGTGTTAGATTAGTTCCCAAGATACTAGTCTCACACTTTCATCTAAAGCAATGATAAACAAGAATAAGGCTTACACAACAATTAAAATTTATATTATAATTATTTTAATTATACATAGGCCGACTAACCAAATAATTAAAGATTCACAGAAGGTTGGCTACCCAACCCACAAGTAAGCCGACTAGGGATAGATCCCTGTTAAAATTCAATCCTGAAACAGAAAATGATCCTGAACACTCATTCAAAACTAAGCCTATCATCTACAAAACAAAATTGGACATATACATAGCACGAGTTAGTACATTAATCCAATTAATCTACTGGCAAGCAAAATCAATCATAACATACTACATGCAAGGCTTATAATCAAAGAAAATTTTTTTGTAGCTCATTTTAGCATAAAAGCTAGTTTTGTTTCACAACCATTTGCAAAAGGAATTTGTAAAGAACTTTTAAAGCATGAACATAAGTAAATCATAATGAATATCATAGCAACATCACAATATTAGCCATAATTCCATCTTCATAATCAACATAAATAACTATAACCCACCATTTGCATGTTCCCATTTCATAAACACATTTAGAATATAAAATCTATATCCACGACACCTCACCAAGTCACTCTTGACCATGAGCATGGCTAATCGATTAGTTTTAGACTCTGCAGAGTTTGTACAGCTTTACCTACATGATATGAACACTCTAGTTCGTTTCGTGCTCACGAAGCACCACACAGTCTACATGTTGAATGTAGTGTAGAGGTTATAACAAAACCTTTACATTATCTATTGCCTAGCCTCGTATCAGTGACGACAAGTGTGAATCCACTCTAGAAATGACCTAGAGCCGTTAGGTGGCGGGCCCATGCCTTAAACCTAACGTCATGGCAGCGAATACATCCGTTCCCTCACGAGGCACTATATCATTGTATTGGACAGACTTAGACGCCTAAACTACCCCATAAAATGCGGGTAAATAAGTAGTTTCTATAAATTATTGCTCAAACTGATTCATATTACTTCGGCCTACGATATGCAAGGCTAGACATAAAATAACTTAATTGGCTAAGGCCACCCCATAAATAGCATATGTGGATGTACGGTAAACATTAGTTGGTGACACGAAGTTCAGTCCTTAATCGACTTAAATTGACTGAGGCGAACACTCTCCCAATCGGTGTGCAACTACCACCATATGCACACCAATGGCCGCCCAAGTCTAAAATCATTTAATCATCATTTTAGTTCATAAATAATTAACATTTTTACCGCTGTCCAAAAATAAATAAATGGCCAACAAGTACAATACAACAAGTAATAAAATGGTGGTACAATACATAAGAAAAGAGGCAGCAGCCAATGAGATGGAGGTAGGAGTAGGCTGCTAGCACACTAGCACAGGGAGACTTTTTGGAACTCTGAGGGGCAGCAACAGTCCACCACAGTACATTTGCCATCCATAGTCTTAGAGGCATCTCTACCCTATTTCTGTCACCATGCTCAGTCCATACAATTTCACCGTTACATTCTTTTCGTGACACCGCCTATTCCAAGAATAGAGTAACTATATATTCCTATCAGACATGAGGTGTAAGCTATCGACATTGGTCCTTATATAGGCTAAAGGAGGCAGCATCAGAAAACCAACCCAAACATATTAACTCAAAGTATATTGGGCCAGAATTAATGGTGTGTGAGCCTTGCTGGCTTCAGGTGGTGGTCTACAGAAATAGAACTCATATATTAGCTATATATTCCTTCCATCCTGAATAAACAATTCCTAGCTATAAATTAGATCATGCTCATGTCCAAATTTATCTCTGGAAATTGAGTTTTTTTTTGGAGAAAGGGTGTAAGGAAGAAGTAAACAATATTAATTAATGGAACGATGGCTCATTTTCCCCTTTTCCTTCTCTATTTTAAATATTCAGTTCTTCAATTCACCCATAGGTAGCTAATTCATAAGTTGCAAACCCTGGTTCATGAAAGGACTCCTCTGGTTTATGCCTTTTAAAGTAAATTACCTTATGCATAATGCTTTCTTTTCAAGATTTCACAAAGTTTAGATTACCACTCCATTGAAGCCCTAGGTGAAATCATTTAGAGAAAATTTTTAAAAAATCTCGTTGATCAGCACCAAATTGTATCCCACTCTGAATGGCTGGGACTTTTTTTTATGCCAAACCATCCTACAACAATTGGCCAACATCGGGAAAACAATTAGGCTTCTTCACACTGCCAATAGAGTGATCAGGTTATCTGTTTTCAACCATCTCTAGTGCGGTTGCTCCTTTCCAATATTAATATGCTTTTTGGTAAACAGTTTGAGTATATGCATCCTCCTGCCTATCTTTAAAATAAATAAGAGTATTGCAATGTATACTCCAGTCAGTTTTTATTTATTGCGACATAGTCACGAGCAAGTAACGCGTATGCTCTAGATCTTGGTTCCTATTGTGGCATTCAGATTAACTCTTTGCTATATATATAATTGGTTGATACATATTCTTCAATTTGCTCCCTAACGGATGAGATGACAAATGCTATAATCTGCTCCATACAGTAATTTACACTGAAACTGTGTTATATATGCCTTTTGGTTATCATCAGCAATTCAACATTACTAGTGTGGTTAGTACTCCTCCCACAAGTTTGTGAATCTCACATGGCCTAGACCAATGCAGAGCTGTGTGTACCACCAGATCAAGTACTACAACTTGACCACTGCGATCACCTGTTTGTCTCGGCACTCTTCCTGGTTCCACTCATTCCTAAGGAAACAAATATACTTGCAATGGTGCACAAACAAGCAAAGGTAGACTACTCTGATCTGGCCGGTAGGAGGTAGCATATATATCTAAGGGTAATTTTACGTACCATATCCATCCTTAACACTACTATAGTTAAACTATTTTTCTGGATGAGACCCCCGAGAGGTTTCATACAGGCCGTAAGTGATCACGTCTAGAAAAACCGATCCCTAGGGGCCGGTTGTATTATCTCATGCGGTTCACCTAAGTAGACCGCACGGGATATTATCGCATACGGTTGCTTAAGTAGACCGTACGAAATAATGCATATTATCGCGTATGGTCAACTTAAGTGAACTGCACGGGATATTATCCAGCACGCAATAATATCTCGTGCGGTCCACTTGAGCAAACGCACAGGATAATCCATTTTCCCATGTGGTTGCTTAAGTGGGTCGCACGGGATGATGTCTATATATTGTTTTAAACCAATTTAGAGATGTAAGGTTTTAATTATCTATAGACCTATTGAATTCTCCATCTAATTCTTCGATATGGAATAGAATCAAATAAAAAAATATTTTTTTACAACACAAGTGACAATATAACTTCATATGTTGTGATATTAAGTTAATGTTAAGGTTATGTAGAAATTTGAGATGTATATAAGTTCATAACTTCTTATAAGGTATATAAACCTGAAACTTAGAGTTCATTTACATGAAACTATAACAGAGTGGCCCCACCGCATATAATATAATGTGGTTTGTGCGTGTGTAACAAGTTTTTGCGCGCATTGTTCCCGTTTTGTACTCTAATTCAGAGTCGGTTTTTAAAACAGTCATAACTTTCGCATACAGACTCCGATTGAGACGTTCCATATATGAAAATCGATCAGAAAAAATTTTGGATACCTTTGGCAACTTTATTTTCCCCAAAAACTGCACAGAAGATTGTCTTTTCAAGCCCAGAAGCTTTATGTCGATTCGGAGCGTGTCTTCTAAATTTTCCGTCGGCCACGTCTTTCACTTGTTTAGGCTCAAATTTTCTGTAATCACCTCTCGTGTGCTCCTAAGTCAAGAGAAAAATATATAAAAAAATAAAAATAAAAAGACAATTTTATTCAATAAAAAGTCAACAGTAGATTAAAAGGAAAGGTAGAAAGGGCAAAAGAGGAACAATATCTAGAGGAGCACATAGAAAGGTGCAATGTTAATTATACAGTGTCATGGACCAAATTAAGTTGTCATGTCGATTTATAGAATTTTTTTGACCAAATTTAGATATTATTAAAATTTTTGTAGTCCAATTTAGAGATGTAAGGCTTAATGATTATCGCATGCGGGCGACTTAAGAGCCCGCATGGAAAGATAGTTTTTCCGTGCGGGCCGTTTAAGCCGCCCACATGGAATGATAATCTTAATGTGCAGGCCCTTAAGCCGTTCACACGGAAAGATTGTCTTTCCGTGCGAGCACTTAAGCCGCCTGCACGTGATGATCATCATCGCCTATATAGGTGCGTGCGGGTTTCGAAATTTGTAACTTCCGACGAAATTTTTTAGCACCGCGGCTTCCTCAATGACCCGCCGCCTCCACCGCGACTGGCCTCCACCGCCGCCTCCTCCTGCGCCGGCCTCCACCGCCGCCTCCATCGACCGCGGTCGGCCTCGTCCGCCTCCTCCGACCGTGGCCACCTCCTCCATCGTCGCCTCCACCGCCGCCACCACCGACAGCAGCTGCCCCCTCCACCGCCAGCCTCCACCGCCGCCACCACCGACTGTGGTCGCTGCCACCACGACCGCGGCCGCCTCCTCCACCGCCGCCTCCTCCCACTGCGGCTGCCTCCTCCATTGCGGCTGCCTTCCTCACCGACATGACCGACCTCCACCGTCGCATCGCCGTCGCATCCATTGTAAATTTTGTTGTAAAATTTGTTATAAAATTATACATGTGAAATTTATGGTAAAATTGTGGTGATGTAAAATTAATTTATGCAATTTGTGATGTGATATTAGTTATTGATTCAATTATATAATTTAATATGTAATATAGGACAAATGTATCTTCCCATGCGAGCCACTTAATTCGTTCGCACGGGAAGATCTATTATCCCGTGCGGACAGCTTAAGTGGTCCGCACGAGATAATAGATCTTCCCGTACGGGCCTCTTAAGCCGTCCAAACGGTATAATAAATCTTCCCGTGCGGTTAGGCCACCCGCACGTGAAAATTTGATTTTCCCAGACCATTTCGTGCGTGCGGGCAGACCTTCTGCATGGGAAAGGCCTTTTGGCCCGCACGCAAAAACTTATTCTAGTATAAGACACTACTGGAGAAAGCCACACTAGTCTCGGTTGGTAACCCTCTGTAGTCCCGATTGTCAAACTGGGACTACGAATCCGGGACTAGAGATGAGTGACCTCTAGTCCCGGTTAAATAACCAGGACTAGAGATGCATCTTTAGTCTCGGTTGAAGCCACCAACCGGGACTAAAGATGGCGGAGCCACGTGGCGCGCTCCGTCATCTTTAGTCCCGGTTGGTGGCTCCAACCGGACTAAAACATTTTTTATTTTTTTATTTTTCCTCCTGTTGCTTGTTTATATGTGTTTTTTTTTGTTTTTTCGTTGTCTTTTTGCCAAAATCAAATTCACATATCAAATTAACATCCTTAAATCACATCACAAATTCGCATCACAAATTTTTTTCACAAATTCGCATCACAAATTCACATCACAAATTCGCATCACAAATTCGCATTACAAATTCACATCATAAATCCACATCACAAAGCCACATCACAAATCCACATCACAAATCCACATCACAAATCCACATCACAAATCCACAACACAAATCCACATCACAAATTCACATCACAAATCGAGTAATGAACATCACAGATACACATATATATCAAATTTAGAACATCACAAAAATCTCCAAAAATCTCTAGATCCGTCACGCCGCCGCTCCTGGAGAGGACGAGGAAGAGGAGGAAATGGAGGAGGCACGACACCACCTCCCGAGCCGCCACGCCGCAGCCACTTCCGAGTCGCAGGGCCACCGTCATCTTCGAGCCGCTACCACCTCCCCTCCCACCTCCTCATGTCCCACCGCCATCGTCGAAGCGAGAGAGAGGGAGAGAGAGCTGAGAGAGAGAGAGAGCTGAGAAAACAACTAAGTGTTGGATCGGTGGAGAAGACGATGCGCGCCTGGGATATATAGCCCTGGATTTTTAGTCCCGGTTGGTGTCACCAACCGGGACTAAAGATAATTTTCCGCTGTTTCCAATTCATCTTTAGTCCCGGTTGGTGGCACCAATCGGGACTAAATTTCAATTTCCGCTATTTCCAATTCATCTTTAGTTCCGGTTGGTGGCAACAACCGGGACTAAAGATAATTTCCCGCTATTTCTAATTCATCTTTAGTCCCGGTTGGTGCCACCAACTGGGACTAAAGATAATTTCCGCTATTTTTCCAAATTTATTTGGTCCCGGCTAGGGTTAACAATTAAATAATTAGTAAATATGGCCAAATTAAATTCATTAAATATATATTTAAAACAATAATATTAAAATTTAATCAAACATAGATAATCCTAGACATTAATTAATGTGTCTTGTAGATAGTATTCCTCTTTTTTCTCTCTCTATTTTTCATATTCATCTGAAGTTGTTGTTTTTTTGGAAAAATTCAACTTTTTTTGTTTTATTTTTTATAATTTTTATGGACTTACGAGCACACGAGAGGTAACCATAGAAAATTTGAGCGTAAACAAGCAAAAGACGTGGCCTGTGGAAAATTTGGAAGACACGCTCAAAATCGGAAAAAAGCTTCCGGGCTCGAAAAGGCAATCTTCTGAGGCTTTTTTGGGAAAAATAAAATCGTCGAACGCAGCAAAGCAGTGAACAAACGCATCCGAAATTTTTTTCTGATTGATTTTCATATATGGAACGTCTCGATCGGAGTCCGTATGTGAAAGTTATAACCGTTTTAAAAACCGACTCCGAGTTAGAGGACAAAACGGGAACAATGCGCGCAAAACTTGTTACACGCGCATAAACTAGACGTGACGGCCAGGGTTTGAATGTTATCAATATTGTACATCTCTCTGATTTGTATATTATCACCAAAATAATTTTACAAAAGATTTTATATATTGAGAATCATTAGTTAATAACAATATGATGATATGTAATTACAATGTAATGATTAAATTAAAGCTTTCTTCTATCTTTAATCACCCACCCCCACACAACACCACACTCTTTAAAATTACAAATCCCCTCAAATTAATTTTATACCATTTCAATCATGTAGCACAATTTGTATATTTTTATTAGGTTCAGTTAAAAAATAAACACATTCATGGTGTTACCAACCGAACTAAATATCAAAATTATCTTTAGTTCCGGTTGGTAACATCAACCGGGACAAAAAATAGCATCTTTAGTCATGGTTGGTGTTACCAACCGGGACTAAAGATAGTGTCAGAGGCTGTCGAGGTTGTCGAGCGCTAGGCATCTTTAGTCCAGGTTGGTAACACCAACCGGGATAAAAATGATATCTTTAGTCCCGGTTGGTGTTACCAACCGAGACTAAAGATGTCCAGCGCTCTGATAACCTCTGACAATATTTGAACCGGGACTAGAGGTGATTTTTAGTCCCGGTTCATGACACGAACCGGGACTAAAGATCCTAGAGAGCCATTGAATTTTTAAACCGGGACTAGAGTTTTTAAACCGGGACTAGAGATAATCTCTAGTCCCGGGTGCAACTCAAACCGGGACTACTGTGATTTTTGCCACTTCAACCAATGATGGTTTCTCCAGTAGTGAGATGGTACCTTGATTTATTTCTTAGTATAAAATTTGGTAGCTTCTATTACTACACTTTTATTATAATGTTTTGATACCTATGGTACTTTCTCAATGATTGTAAAATTTTTCTATATGTAAATCTAACATAACTGTTCGATCTCTCTGGTCTGTACCGATACGCATTAACCATGGAAAGAATTGTTTTGATGATCCATTACGTCTTGGAGTGAAGAAAACGACTGTATATCCTATGCAAATAGTGAGTGAAAAGCTGGACAATCTGAAGGAAGTGAGAGGCAGGCGACGTCATGTTATAAGTTGTAGATTAATCTTCCCTGAAGTTGAGAGGTCAGTGAGGCAATAAATTAATGCTACAGTTTTGTATTGGCATCCCAAGTTCTCTTCATTTTCTGATCGATGTAGTAGTCTCTCCTCTTGAGTTATTTATCCATCTATGCTTGCAGGTTTTGAAGATCTAGGAGGCTTGACTTTCCGCTGTAGCATTCCACTTGTTACCATCATGAGACGTCAAGTCCCATCAAATTTACATTCAGTTTTCCTGGTGCCTCTTATTCATAACAAATTAATAACAATGTAAATCGTTTTCGAGAGCACAAGCTAGGACAAGAAAACCGAGTTTCATGATGTCGAAGATATAGAAATTTGTGAGGCTGGTTATATGAATTTGTGTGTTGAAGATATATACTTACTACAAAGCATAAGTAGGGGAGAGGAATAAGTTCCACGTATTTTATATGAACAACACCTACATGATAACTCTCATCAGAGCAAGCATGGGATAAAAGGGTATAAAATTATTTAAAAGGGTGACACTTTGGGCACTACACTAAGTAGTCGACACTAAGTGCCTTTCACAGGCCTATATGCACATGCTTGCGTATATATTGTCAAATGGCACATGCTGATCAACCTTGGTGCATTCTTGCTACCAATTAATTAAACAGGGCAGTTATCTTGTATACAAGAAAGTTGATACATTTGTTAGTTCTTTCCTAAATGAGTAAAGCACTGGTTAAAAAAACATTTGTTCAGTGATCGAAAGCCCATTTTTGCAGGCATTTTTTGGACCGTCTGTAACTAAGAGCATTAAGAGCATGTAGAAATCAGGGTTTTGCTCAAGCGGATTCCATGATTTTAGGGATGGCCCGTGAAAATAAATCACCAGTTTTTGAGTTTTGTAGGTGCAAAAAATACAAAAAATATTTTGTATATTTCAATAGGCCTCTATACTCATCACGAGACATAAATCACAAGTCGCGTGATTTTAACTATGAAGCATGACTCTTGGATGGATGCTATTTGTTTTACTTCACCTCTTTAAACATGTAATATGTATTTTGCACTCTAAATAACATTAAATGAAAATGTCATCAACTATAAACTTATAAACTTATAGATCGCGTTGAGCTCTTACACTTTTGATATAGAACATGCCTTCATACAAGGTCATTTCAAAAACTCAAAACTTCATTTTTCAAAAATAGATTTAAGAGCTTCTAAAGAATATTGTGTCCCCTAAACGATCTTACATAAAAAAACTTTCAAGTGCAAAGTTGTAGATCACCTCGAGAGATATAGTTTTCATTTAGAGTTTGTCGTTATCTGCCAGGAGGAAGCAATTTAAGTTTTAAGCTACAAGCATAAGACTACAAGTTGTATACCCTGGTGCGATAACCGTGTCACATCATGTTCCCTCTCCAGTTGTCGACGAGTGGTCGATCAGTCATCCAATGGGGGGCTACCCAAGGAGGTAAAAGAGTGGTCAGGGCGTCTACCGAAAGGATACGATAGTCGACTCAGAGATAATGTGAGCCAAGAATTTTAGACAGGTTCGGCCCACCCAAAGGATAATAAGCCTACATCATGTGTTCTTTGTTGCGGTGGTGTATGAATCAGAGTACAATGGTGTGAGTTCTTGGGGTTCTAGAGATTGGATATGACCTCCAAAGAATTGATTCCTCCCACCCGCGTGACCTGCGCTCCGTTTTATAGCTCAAAGAGGGTAGTTACGAAAGGACTTGGGGGCCAAGAAAGCTAAGACTAAAGGCTAAAAAGCAAGTACAAACATCATCTGAAAAGTATATAGTGATTCCATGGGTCATGCGCGCCATGGGTATCTCGTGCTTCATCTTGCATTAGGACCCATTCTCTGCAGGTACCTTCTGCGCAGCCCTGTCGAGTGACGACATCTTCTGCTGGGTTGTCCCCTCCTTGTCTCCTCTGCAATCCTTGCGAAGCAAGCCTTCCTCCTGAGGAGATCTGGGGTCGGGCTAATGAGTCGAAGTCGGGATAGAACAATGAAATCGGAACAGAGGGGAGGTTGAGGCGGCCGACCCCATGAAGAGGTCAGGCTTCTGACCCCCTCCCGAGGACTACTAGTCTGACTGCAGCTGATCTTAACTCTGTTCTATGATCTACCTCGGGGTGATACCCCAGAGCACCCCTCGAGCCTAGGGGTGAATAGAACATTCGCCCCTAGGGTTTGAGTTCTTCCTAGTCAGATCCCATAGTCGGCTCTTGAGGTCTTTTCAACATGCTCCGGCAGGTGCACCGCCTAGGTGCACCTGCCAGGTGCAGCCCCCGAGCCTGGGGCCAGATGGGACATCTGGGCCTAGGGTCAAAGTTCTTCTTGGTTGGGACCATGGGCAAAGTCTTTGTGACATCCTAAGCGTGCTCCGACAGGTGCACCGCCTAGGTGCACCTGCCAGGTGTAGCCCCCAAGCCTGGGGCTGGATGGTACATCCAGGCCTAGGGTCAAGTCCGAAAACATCACCCTCGAGATATCTTCAGGACATCGTCTTCGAATTGGTGGCATTTGGTGGGATAAGGAGAGCTATTTCCTAGGGGCCGATGGCGGTGAGCGCGTGACCATTGCCCAAAGGCCGATGGCCAAGGTACCTCAGCCCGAAGGCTAATGGGGGTCGGCCCGAAGCAATCAGCCCGGAGGCTGATGGCGGTCGGTCGCGCCATAGCCCGGAGGCTAATGGCAGTCGGCCAGAGGCCATAGCCCAGAGGCTGATGCTCGAGATGCCATAACCCGAAGGCTGATGGTGGTTGGCTCGAGGCCATAGCCCAAGGCTGATGACCGAGATGCCATAGCCCAGAGGCTGATGGTAGTCGGCACAGTCGGAGGAAGATGTCGAGAGGTTGGTCGTTGGGAAACGGCCAAGGCCAAGGTCGAGGCAGCGCTGGAGTCAGCAGAGAAGACGAAGGAAGATGCCGATAGTAAGTGTCAGTATTGACCAATTCCTCTCGCTCTTCAATTCTTCGTCCTTACCTATGCTAACCGATTTCTTCCCGTGTAGGCCGCTTGTCAAGGATCCGAAAGCAAATGCGTGACCTCAAGGCACGCTCTAAGGTGGCCAAGGCTCAGTGGGAAAAATATCGGGAGGCGTCCCGGGCACTCCTCGCCGAGGCCAACACCGAGGTGGCGACCGCCGATGATGTTGAGGACGCGCTCATGGAGCAGCTTTCAAGGGGCTGAAGCACCTCCGAGACTTCATCCAGCCTGCGACGAAGTCAACAACTACGTTCTCGGCATAGCACACAAGTTGTACCCACGTGCCAAGATTGAGGCGGTCGCCAACGGCTAGCCGATCGGTGTTTCGGAGGCCGACGTCCCAAGCATTTACGCTAAGGTCGAGCCGATGGCCGAGAATATTGTATCCAAAATGTGCTTTTGATTAGACAGCCATGTCCCTAGGATAGAGTAGATGAGTGGGGTCAGTCCCATTCCATGAATTGTAAAGTTCTAACTTTAACATTTTTATGAAAAAAGCTCTTGACTTTTGCTCATGTAAGGAGGTCAAATTTTAGCTTTGTGAAGAAGGTTTTTATATTTTAACTTATATTCGTTGCGTGTCTGACCATCATGTCCGAGCAGGTTGGGCCCTCAACAGATCAGATCCGGGGGGGTTCTCAAGTCAAGCTCAAAAAACTTAGCCATTTACGCAACAAATAGGCTAACAGAGAGATTAAGTGATAGATGGCGGAGCCCCCAAGCTCTTATGCATAGTATTTTGCTAAGCCATGATCGGTCTCGGCCCTAGCCGACCTTGGCAAGGAGCGTGCCCTTACACTGAAGAGAGTCAGGGGGTACCATTGTGTTTAGTCGGACTGAAGAGAGTCAGGGGGTACCATTGTGTTTAGTCGGATAGGCTGAGCATGAGTTCTTGGGGAGGCTATCGAGCCCCCGAGCAGCTCGGTCATGACCAACGGTTTACCTTCCAGAGAACCCTGACCAGTATGGGTCAGGGCCGCGTAACTCAAGGCATGCCGTGAGCGTAGCGAAGGAGATGTTGGATGGGCACGGGCTGCTCGGGAGAGTTGCTGAGCCCCGAGTAGCTCGAGCGTACGCAATAGGCTTCCTTCAGGGGAACCCCGACTATAGCTGGTCGGGGACGCGTAAAGAAAGAGTTGAGTTCAGAGTACTTAGCTGCTCAAGAGTAGAATTAGCGCGAGCACTGCATGTTCCACGAGCTCGGCATCTCCTTCCTGCCATGGAGTCGGTGGGGAAGAAAACAGTCACTGTACTGCTTAGATCGATGAAGACATGCCCCTACCTGGCACGCTAGTTGTCGACGGGTGGTAGATCAGTCCTCCAAGGGAGCTACCCGAGGAGATGAAAGAGTGGTTAGGGTGTCTACTGAAAGGATATGATGGTCGACTCACAGACAATACGAGCCAAGGATTTTAGACAGGTTTGGCCCTCCCAAAGGATAATAAGCCTACGTTCTGTGTTCTCTGTTGGGGTGGTGTATGAATCAGAGTACAATGATATGAGTTCTTGGGGCTCTATAGATTGGATCTAGCCTCCAAAGAATTGATCCCACCCCGCCCACGCGACCTGCCCTCCCTTTTATAGCTCAAGGGGGCAGTTACAAGAAGACTTGGGGGCCAAGAAAGCTAAGATTAAAGGTTAAAAAGCAAGTACACACATCATCTGAAAAATACATAGAGATCCCCTGGGTCATGTGTGTCGTGGATATCTCCTGCTCCATCTTGCATTGGGATCTGTCCTCCACAGGTACCTTCTGTGCAGTCCTATCGGGTGACATCATCTTCTGTCGGGTTGTCCCCTCCTTGTCTTCTCTGTGATCCTTGCGAAGCAAGCCTTCCTCCCAAGGAGATCTGGGGTCAGGCTAATAAGTCAAATTCGGGATAGAACGCTGAAGTCAGAACAGAGGGGAGGTCGGGGTGGCTGACCCCATAAAGAGATCGGGCTTCTGACCCCGTCACGAGGACTACCAGTCCGACTTCAGCTAATCTTAACTCCGTTCTGTGAGCTACCTCGGGGTGATACCCCCCACACCAGTACTTGTACGTAGGGTGAGAACAGGCTTGGAGGTTGGATCCGACGACGGACGAAGTCTTGAACAACTTCGTATCCAGTCATACTGTGTTCCTAGAGATCATGGATTTTTCTACGAAGCTCACTAGAGCAAGAGTCAGAGAAGGTTTAGGTGTCCACAACTCCGAGCGCGATGGCTTTTTGTCAGGAACAACAACACAAGGGGCGTTGTCAGTAACATGGAGATAAAACCATTTCTTCGTCCAGTCCTTCCTTGATGATGGGCGGTTGAAAGGAACATACTCAGCTTTCATCCCATCCTGGAGACGAAGACCATAGCACCCAGAAATCCTAGAGGCCTCCATCCATCTAAGATCATAAAGTATCTAAACAACTCTAGAAAAGGTGATACCCAAAGATACGATTCGCATAAATGAGTGAGAATACTAAAGAAAGCATTGAATTGAGGTTCAGGTGGAGAAGATAAATGTCATAGAAATCAAGAAGAAGAGAAAGGAATTCGGAAGTATGGGGCAGAAAGCCGCACTGAACGAACGATATAAGTCACAATTTCCCCTAGGGTAGTCAAAGGATCTGTACATCCTTCCAACCGTCCCAACACCTTGGCACTTGGGAAGGCGCCATCCTTCTGTAGCTCTCTCAGTGCTTCTTGATCAATGGTGAGCTTTAGGAGATCAATGAGGTTGTTGATGGAGATCGAAGGAGTTTGAGGTTTAGGGTTTTGAGAAGCTAGGGTGAAGAGTTTAGAGCACAAAAGGAAAGTGGAGAGTTTGTTTGGGCAAACGGGATCCAAGCAGATCTCAAAAGTGGGATTTATTGGTCACATCTGGCGTTCTGGATTTGGAGGAACAAAGAGAGATTGCCGATGGATTTTTTTGTGGGTTTGTTTATGGCAGTTTGAGTTTTTGACATCAATCCAAATTTAGCCGATGGACATGTTCCCGGTCAAGGCTGGGTAGGGAACTTAGTCACATACTCCATACCTTCTCGGTCGTCCGAGAATGGTTAGGAGAGTTTCACAACTATTGTTCTAAGGTCTTTAGTCGAGAAATTGATTTGTTCATTTGCATTGAAGTCAAGGGCTACTATCAGTGTCAAGGATAAAGCATACCTCCTATACTAGGGTTTGTGGTATACATCAATACCATATACCTAATGATATATGAGAAGGTATACTTTAATTAAGGAAATACGAAAGATATAGAATAAAATTGTCTTCTCGGAATAGAAGGTGTCAGAGTCCTATTTGAGGAAGACAAGGTCTCCTTAGCCCATATACTGTTCTGGTTCTCTGAGTTCTAATTGGAGACGGTCATAGCTATAAATACAAGGCCGCCTTGTCGAGAGAGGGATATCGAATCATAAGCCATAGCCACCAGCCACATCGAGAAGTAAGCCGAACGAAGCCAAAGCCATATTCCTCAATTAGATCTCAATCGGCCGTTCTAGATGGATCTTACTCGGTGAGTTAGTCTAGCCATCTTACTTCCCCTTTGTAATCTGTGTGATATTTTCTCATATATCCGTATAAACTGGAGTAGAATTATTACTCGTCTTGAGGGCCCAAACCAGTATAAATCTTTGTCTTGTGTTTTCTTGTTGCAGTTTTGCATATATCTTGTTCCAACGATCCCCATAACCTCCAAATTCCATCTACGGGTATAGCCTTTCGACAGTGATGCGCCAGGTAGGAGACTTGGCGCAAAGGGATGTCAATGAGATGACTTCGAGAGCCAGGACTTCTACGATCGTCCTAGCCTGACAGATCCAACCCACACGACTTCGCTTTGGTCCAAGTCGGATCCATTGTCTTCCCAGTGTCTACTACCGTCCCAGTATCCCCGACTTTGGTTTTCACCGAAAACGCAGCAACGACGTGGCAACTGAACGATCACACTACAGTGGCTACTTCTTCGATACACATCGATAACGATGCACCAACATCACAGTTTGTGTATAACCTCCCTAAAGCCACTAATCTACCAGCTTCTGCCGAGAACTGAACGCCGACAGGAGACCTGTTGTCGATAAATACTCTAGCTGATGTGCAATCCACAAGACTACTGCAGATCCCTTGGAAGATTGCCAGGTTATGCGAGACGTGAAGGCTGAACTCGATGCCTGCAAGGAACAAGATATCCAACGAGTGTCCCCATATAAAGAGTGGTGTCATATTCATAAATCTAGGAACCACCACCTCTTATGAGATGCCAGATCTTTCTTAAGATCACAAATTCCCGGACCTCCCCATCTAGTAGAGGTCCCATGTTCTAGCGATACATCTGGACAACAACACTTCAGATGTGACCGACCGGATGGTTAGGTACATTGGACTAGACCCCCTCGACCCATCTGTTCTTCACAACTTTGACGATCTTGAATCATCAAGCTTGAGCTCGCTTCATGACGTGAACGTGATCGATGGAGCAGCCCATAATTCGAGTGGTGACTATCGTAATCGGGACAAAATCAAAGACGAAGAAATCCTCTCCCAAAACAGAACTCCTGTCCTAGTTGTCTAATCCAAACCTTACTGAATACCCGACTGTTGATGAGAAATTTTCCCACGCACTGGCCTGAGAGATCTGCTTAGCTCTAGTGCAGGTCCAAATTAGATTGCCTTCGGTGTATAGGGCATGCCAGTTGGTTTGATCCTATAACCAACAAGAAACAAGAAAATAGGCAATTTGGTTAAGATTAGATCCTACTCGATCGGCTATAGATATCCAAAATACACAATTACTATTCTAAAACACATTTAGACTAAGTGATTGGGATAGATCGGTAGCATACCGAGACAGTATAAATCACTTATATCTAAAAGCACATTGAAATAATAATTATATATATTTATAGCCTAGCCGATGTTGTAGATCTAATGTGAATCGGGTAGTACTCTGATACAGTTTTATACTAAGATATTATTCCAAGGTAAATACACCAAACAAGGATCAATCGGCTGTTAAGATGGCTTAACAGATTGATGTCGGGTTTAGCACATTTAACTAGAGTAAGATCTTAATATAAAAGGCGGCTCTAACACATCTAACAGTAATAAAACATATAAGATGGCTAAAACAGGTAAGATCGGCTAAAATTCCGATACTATCTCTAATAGTAGTCATTGAGCCAACAAAATTACATGATTCTAAGAACGACTTAATAGATCAAACTGATGCAACATTAAGTACAAAAGGAAGCATGAGATCTATATAGGCTAATGAAAACCTTTCAAGATGGTGGATATGCCATATAACCCAAATCAACCCCAAGATCTAATCCTGTCAGTTATTATCTTCGAGGAGATGCTAGCTGGACGCGGGTTAGATCTAGGCATTGATCTAGATTATATGACGTATATAATAAATTAAGAAATTTGTAATAACAAGATCAGAGTGTCATGACGATGGAAGCACTAACCCCGATAGCACAAACCGCTTGTAACAAGGAATTACCTTGCTCGGAGATCGAAACCTGATGCAGCCCAATGCGAGGCAAGAACTTGTCGAGGTTGCAAGTAAAAGTAAAAGGTGGCGATGCGCCGAGATTGTATTGAGTTTATTCGATTCCTTGATTTATAGTGTCTTGTGGCATATTTATACCCAGATACACAATAAGTCTGTAACGGACACGATCCCTATCTCTATTACAGATTGAATTACAAATATGCCAAAAACAAACTGGCATTATCTAAAAGGAAACTATACAAAATATTCTAATCTAGAGATACAATTGCCTTTTCAAGACTTTATCCATAGATGGCAACATCTTTGAAGTATTTGGAAACCAAATTCAATGATTAGCTTTAAACTTTCCTTCTAGGATCGGTTTCATCTGCTTTTCCCAATCGGAATCGGCTATCGGCTACCTTGTCTGACTCGGACATAGCCGACTAGCTCCTTAGCCGATCCTGACCTAGCCGACGCGGCCTCTGTTTCCGAGAATCGTGTGCTCCCTTGATTCCGCTTCAATCCTTGCTTCAAACTCGGGGATTTGCTTACCAAATTTGGTCGTTAATACATGCCCCCAAGTCCGCGATATTGATAATGTTGCGGATTTTGTGCAATCCTGTCCTCGGAGAAACCTAAGGTGAGTCTGTTTCGACCATTACGAAAACTCTTTAAATAACGCCCCTTCCGCGCCGAACAACTCATGTCGTTATTTTTGCAATCCACACAAGCCCTAGCCAGAAACTTCCTCAAGCTCTCTGGCGATTCCCTCGGAACTCTCAACCCCGTCGCGGCGATCCCCTTCCTCCGGCGACTGGATTCAAGCCAATGGCGGCCTCCGCTGCTCCCTCCGGTTCATCACCCGCCAAATTTACTGAGGTACGCCCTGTCAGTAAATTCCTTCTTTTTCTGCTCGTAGTTGTAGATCCAGACTCTAGGCTTCAAGAATCTTAATTTTTCGCTTCCTTTTCAATTGTAGCATCTTGCTCATCAAGTAGTTATTCCCAATCTGCTCAATGATAAGAGATACTTCCTGGGGCCTATCGACAATAAGGACCCCTCTGAGATTATCAATGCCGACACCAATAGGATGCCATACAGAGTTTCAAACCCGAACCTAGTGCCTTGGAATGGGACTTTTAAATCCTGGCCTTCAACCAACAAATCATGGCCTGCTTGGTATAAGATAATGGAAGCCATCAAGCATAGCCAATGGGAAGAAATAGGAATAGCTCAGTGCTTAGCACTTTCTGTAGCTGATCAGCCTAAGGACGAACCACTAATATCGGTCGCATGCTATTTTTGGAACAACACCTTCAACGCTTTCCTTTTTCAACAAGGACCAATGACTCCCACATTAGCCGATGTGTTTATGATAACTGGCTTGGACATCCTGTCATCGGCTAACCCAAATCGGCTGGACAACAAAGGCCAGTACTCCTTTAAGACTAAATCCATTGGGGACTGGAATGGTTACATTAACATGAACATGGGCACTGGATCTGTCAGCCCTAGGGAGCATATCTCCTTCCTAATGATGTGGTTAGAGAAGTTTGTCTTCTGCGGCTCCAGCTGCGGCCCTACAACCAACTGGCAAGTGATAGCCGAGGCCTTAGTCTCCAGGACCCAAGTCCCCTTGGGCAAGTTTCTGCTGGGTTACCTGTACCAAACCCTAAGATCAGGCATCGGCCAAAATAGCAGCCGATGTAACCATAGGCTCTGGAGTCCCTTGGTGGTTCCTGCAGCTCTGGCTGGTACTGCTCACTCAGAAAATCTCCGGAAGGCCCAGTCTAACCGATGCAAGATTCCTGTTGGCAGAACCGACTAAGGATGACAAAGGGGAAGAAGTGACCACTCGGAGGTGCTTGTCCTTTGGAGAGGCAGCTGCTATTCACCCTGGGTCAAAGCTGACAAACGAGCTCTTAGCCAACTAGTTCACGCTCTTCTACGATGGCTTCAATAAAAACAATCGGACATGGTTCTTTTACGAAGAACGCTCAGAGTTTAAATTGCCGATTGAGCTTAACTTTGACGAGGTGAACTCAGAAAGTACCCGAAGTCCAGGGAAATCTTCACCACAGCCCTAACTCCATGCATATTGCCGATCGGCATCCATAAGGGTAGAAATGTTGTGAAGTCATACGAATTCTACTATCATGTATCGGCTGGTAGACAACTTGGCCTTGGACAACTGCCAATTGGCTTCTACTATGCCGACAAGATTGAGACGAGAGGGAAGATTACTTCAAGGATGATGATGAATCGACTAATGAGTATGGATAGCCTCCCTCTCGGCAGCATTGGGATACCAGAGCTAGCCCACAAGAGAAGTGCAACCTATGATAAATGGTGAGTTGAGCTCAAAAGGCATATCTTCCATCAGCACACTACAATGTACCTCACCACTCTTCAGCCGGAATCGACCCCTATTGTAAGTACTTTTACCTTCATGTATTTTTCTTCTTAAGCAATCGGCTGTTGTCATCATCCAACACTTGGCCAATTTCTTCCTTGCAGACGATAGACTCGGATCCTCCTACAGTGAGCAACTCAGGAGTTGAAATCGACTACTGTTGAAGGCTGATCCCAAATGGTGGAGGATATGCTCCATCACTCATCGGCTTCAAGGCACTGAAAGTCAAGACCTTGCTCCATGGCCAGACCCGCAAAGTTGTGTCAAGGAAGAAGAGACCAGCCTCATCGGCTGCGGGACCATCGACTGCTCTAACTACGAAACAGAAGAAGCCGAAGCCTGCTGCACCAGCTGAAAGTGTGCCTTCCCTTGATCCAAGCATAGAAGAAGCCATTGACAAAGAGGCCATGGAAGAATAAATCTCTGGAATCGTCGAAGAGGTGGCAAAGACAAGTAGCTCAAGCCATAGCGCATCAACACCGCCAGCCGACGATCAACCTCAACAGACTCCATCATCTCCTAGGCACCCTGCTTGCCCATTGGTATGTATCTTGATTCCCTAAGTCTGATTCCAAATTATAATCATTTCGCTTTTAACCAAACTCTTTCTTCTTTTAGTACAAAAGATTGGCAAACCGGCCTCCACGTCTAGCTTCTCCAGTAATCTCTAACTTGTCTTTTCTTGTTCATCTTTTATTTTGCCGATTTGGACTAACACTTGTCTTTTTTGTAGCCCCCTCGATCTCCGTCGGCTTCCCCTCATGTATCAGGCAAAAGGACTCCATCGGCTAGGGGTAGCCATAACATCGAAGAAGAAGAGCAAGCGCCAGCTCCTGCCCTCAGAGTAAGAACACTTTTTATTCAAGGGTAATATCGGTTGTTTGCGCTTATCCTAAGTCTTAACACTTCAACTTTTGCCTGCAAACTCTAGCCGACATGCTTCC
The DNA here is from genome assembly GCA_019925245.2 of Oryza australiensis. Taxonomy (NCBI): domain Eukaryota; kingdom Viridiplantae; phylum Streptophyta; class Magnoliopsida; order Poales; family Poaceae; genus Oryza; species Oryza australiensis. The sequence goes on from JAIFGZ020000436.1 coordinate 7,114,537, forward strand.
ATTTGATGTCAAAGAATTTATTGGTGAAGATGAAGACGTTACGAGCCAAGCCTGAGCCCAGATAGCCGACGAGCTTAAAGTAAAACTTTTGGACATCATCCGTCGGCTGGATATTACTTTGGACCAATTGGTCACAGACTGTGGGCTGATCAAAGCGTGATTCAACGATATCTAGAACCAGCTCCCAGAAGAACTTGCTGATACAATCTCTCAAACTTCCTACATTGATTAATACTGGTACAAGCTGGAACGGACAATGCAGCGCATGATCGAGAGAAAAGCGCAAGCCGACCTGGAGACCATGATCGAGACCACCCGGCAAAGCGTCATTGTTGATAAAGCTAAGTTGGATGAATTGGTCGCTGGTCCGTTGGCTACTCAGGAAGAGATCGATCGGCTGAAGGTAGAAAGAGCCGAGCTGGTGGTAAAGCTGGAGCAATGTGATGCTAGGATCGCTGCTGAAGAGAAGATATTAGCCAATCTCCCCAAGGCTATCGAGGATCAAAGAGCAAAAGTAGCATCATCCATCAGGTACTTTGAGCAAATCATCGAAGGCGATCCCGGGTACTGACGAAGCCGATATTGCAATGATCGACCAAATTAAGAGCATCAAGAAAAAGGCGATATTGGCTATCAAAGACTTCCTTGGCATGTAATAGGCTAGCTTTTGAAACTTTGGAAACCTTTGTAACATACAACTTTTGTAATCGGCAAGCCCTTGTGTCTTGAATGTTGTAATATATATTTTCTGCTGATTCCTAAAATCCTCATGTCTTGGATGTCTTCGAAAGTTGTCAACGTCCAAAAAAATTTGAAGTCTTCTAGTTTTTAAGTCTTCTAATTTTGATTTTATATGGTATATGCCCCCCTAATTTTTCAATGTTGCCTTTATCATTGACAAAATTATAGAATCATACCAACTAGCACATGTCGGCTATGCACAGCCGATGCGAAAAATCAGAGGGGAGAAAAATTTGTACTTAAATTTTCCTAAAGGCGATGTGTGTAATCTCAGAACACATCGGCTAACATGCATCGGCACAGACTTAGCCGAATCATGAGTTGATCCAAACACTAGGATAATATTTCTTCATATATTTGCCATTAAGAGCCCTTCCAAACACTTCTCCATCTAATCCTTCTAGCATGTAAGCTCCTTTGGAAACGCATTTGTGGATCTTGAAAGACCCTTCCCAATTAGGTGACCACTTGCCAAATTTATTATCTCTCGTACCAATCGGCAATATAAATTTCCAGACCAACTCGCCTTCTTCAAAAGACTTAGGCATAACTTTCTTATTATAATCACGAGCCACTCTTTCTTTATCCCTAGACACCTTTTCCAAAGCTCGCATCCTTGATAAGACCAAGTCCTCCGATTCGTCCACCTTCAGATCATAATAATCATCGGCTGTTAACTTGTCTTGCAGTTAAATCCTTCTTGAGCCAATGACATTTTCCCATGGCAAGATAGCTTCATGTCCATAGACTAGATTGTAAGGAGGCACTTGGATCGATCCTTGATAGGCCATCCAATAGGACCACAATGATTTGGCCAATCGGCTATGTCATTGCTTTGGATACTCAGAAATCTTCCTCTTTATCAACTTGATCAAACTCTTGTTAGAGGCTTAAGCTTGTCCATTAGCCTGGGCATAATATGGTGAAGAATTTAACAGCTTGATTCTCATGCTACCGGCAAACTGAACAAACTCATCTGAGACAAAGATAGACCCCTAATCGGTTGTGATAGTTTGAGGGACGCCAAATCTATAAATGATGTGCTCTTTGACAAACTCGATTGCATCCCCAGAGTCAACCTTCTTCAAAGGAATTGCTTCCACCCACTTAGTAAAATAATCGGTTGCCATAAATATAAATTTATGTCCTTTGCTCGAGGACGGATTAATCTGGCCGGTCATGTCGATTCCCCATCCTCTGAATGGCCAAGGCTTGATAATTGGATTCATAGCCAACGCTGGTGCCCGCTTGATAGCTCCAAACTTCTGATAATCTTGACAACCCTTGTAATATTTGAAGCAATCTTCCAGCATAGTCGGCCAAAAATATCCAGCTCTCCAAAGCAGCCACTTCATTTTATGAGCCGATTGATGAGTGCCACAGATCCTTTCGTGCTCTTCTCTCATGACTACCTTGGCTTGATCAGCACTTAAACATTTTAGTAGCACGCCATCAATCATCCGATAATATAAATCATCGTCGAGGAAAACATATCTTAAAGCCTTATAACACAATTTTCTTGAAGTCGAGTGGGAAGGTTTTTGTAAATAATTGTGAACCTCGTACCTCCAGTCATCGGCTGAGATGGTTGCAATTTCCACTTCAACTTCTTTTGTCATTGGCCTATAGCCCGATGCCCCTTGAGCCAAATCATTTGCCTCTGAATTCTGCTCCCTAGGGATATGTTTTAAGGTAACTAGCCAAAAATTGTCCATCAACTCACGACATTTCTGATAATAGATCATCAGCATGTCGTTTTTGCACTCATATTCTCCTGACAACTGGCTGATGACCAATAGTGAATCTCCCATAATCTCCACAGCATCGGCTTCAACCTCTTTCAACAGTCGTAAACCCTTGAGGACGGCCTCATATTTAGCTTGATTATTTGTAGCATAAGGCGCGATTGTAAAAGCAAATTCGAAACTTGCCCCCCTGGGTGCGCAAACTAATTACCAAGTCAAAATTACCAAGTCGATACCGCATCCACGTGTGCAAACTGATCCGTCGAAAGTTAGCGTCCAGGGCATGATGTTGATTGAGCTGATTGAGTCATCTCTGTGCTCTACAATGAAATCGGCTATATCCTGCCCCTTAACCGCTTTAGGTGCTTGATACCTCAAGTCAAATTCCGTCAAGGCAAAAATCCACTTCCCAACTCGTCCCTTTAGAACTGGAGCCGATAGCATGTATTTGACTACGTTGGCTTTGCAAACTATTGTACACTCGTTGGATAATAAATAATGCCTCAACTTCGTACAAGAAAAATATAAGCACAAGCACAACTTTTCCACTGGAGAGTACCTTGTTTCTGCATCCAAAAGCCTTCTGCTGTGATAGAATATTGCTTTCTCCTTTCCTTCGAACTCTTGGATTAAAACTGATGAGCCGATAGACTTCTCGTCGGCTGATAGATACAACTTGAAAAGGCACTCCCTTTTATGGAGGAATCGATACTAGAGGAGAGCTTAGATAATCCTTGATGTTGTCCAAAGCTTTTTGTTGCTCTGTCCCCCAAGTAAACACTTGATCGGTTTTCAATCTTAACAAAGGTGTAATTGGTTTCATCTTCTCAGAAATAGATTTGCAATGAAACGTTTGATAAAATTAACCTTGCCGATCAAAGACTGTAACTGCTTCTTGTCCTACGGAGGCTGAATACTCTTGATCGCTTTGATACTCCTCTGTGTCACCTCAATGCCTCTCTCATAGACAAGAAAACCCAAGAATTGTCCAGCCGATACACCAAAAGCGCACTTAGTGGGGTTCGTCTTCAGGCCATATTTTCTAGTTCTCTCCAAAACTTTGCTCAAATCGGCCATGTGATCTTCAACCTCTTTAGACTTGACAACGACATCATAAATATAGATCTTAACCAAGAAGCTGATTAGATCATGAAAAATATAGTTCATGGCCCTCTGATAGGTAGCTCCAGCGTTCCTAAAACCAAAAGTCATAACGACCCATTCATACAAGTTGATTGCACCTGGACACCTAAAAGCAGTCTTATGAATATCCTCCTTGGCCATAAAAATTTGATTATATCCAGCATTGCCATCCAGAAAACTTATGATCTTGTGTCCCGAGGCTGCATCAACGAGCAAATAGGCTATTGGCATGGGGTATTCGTCCTTAGGAGTAGCCTTATTTAAGTCTCTAAAATCAATGCATACCCTAAGATTGTCATTTTTCTTGATTACTGGAACTATGTTTGAAACCCACTCAGCATGTCGGCATGGCCGAATAAAACCAGCATTGTATAGCCAAGTTATTTCGGCCTTGATCACATCATACATATCGGCTTTAAATCTCCTCGGAGGTTGTTTGTACCGCCGATATCCTAGCTTAATAGGGATCCATTGTTCAACAATCAATCGGCTAAGACCTGGCATCTCAAAATACTCCCAAGCAAAGCAATCTTTATATTCCTTTAATAAGTCAATAAGCTTCGTTCTAAAATGAGAAGATAAATTTTTACTAATATAATGTCGGCCTATGCCTATCTCCTAGACCTATATGAACCTCTTCAAGCTCGTCGGCCAACATAAAACCTTGCCCCAGCTTGCCATCCAGATCGTCCACAGTGTCCTTGGTGTAGACGCTTGAGCCCTCCGTGACACCCTCAAAGTAATAGTTGAGGCTCTTCGTCTCCAACTGGCTGTGTCAGAATTGGACACACCTTTAGAAAATTGGTCTGCCAAACTTTGCCAAACAGGCAATCAATGTCGTCGACTTCCCATAAAGTTAAGTCGGCGTTGGCTACGTTGACTGACCTGTCAGCTGGCACGATTTCGATCTTGTCGCTTGCCACTGGATTAAACTCTGATGCATTGTCGAAGGGATGTAGTAGTTGGCGTGAATCCAGTCCCTTCCTAGCAGCAGGCTGTATGACCACTTCCAGTCGATGACAAAGAAAGTAGTGGGCACGGTTTTGCTGCCAACGGTCAGCTCGACGAGGACCCCTTTGGCCTCCGATGGGTTCCCGCCAAAATCCTTGAGCACCATATTTGTCTTTATCAGGTCGTCGGCTCCTTTACCCAGCTTCCTGAAGGTAGCATAGGGCATTAAATTGACGGCGGCTCCTCCATCGACCAACATCTTAGACATCGGCTTTCCATTGATGATTCCTTTAACATATAGTGGATTAAAGTGCCGATGCTCAGTCCCCTCAGGTTTTTCGAATATGGCTTGTTCCGGGGAGAGTACCAGTTTGGCCAAAGTTTCCTCGATGGTATCTGCATTGGTCGCGATAGCCTCGAATTTGGATGGCAAAATGAAGACCATATTTACCGATGCAGAAGCTATTGCTTTTCCTTTAGCTGCCCATTTTGCTTTGTCGACTGGGCTCTCATCAGCTGGGGTGACTTTCTTCTTGACTCGTTAGTGTTTCTTCCTGAAGGTAGCATAGGGCATTAACTTGACGGCAGCCCCTCCATCGACTAGCATCTTTGACATCGGCTTGCCATTGACGAACCCCTTTATATATAGTGGCTTCAGGTGTCGATTCTCAGTCCCCTCAGGTTTGTCGAAGATAGCTTGTTCTGGGGACAGAACTAGTTTTGCCAAGGTCTCCTCGATGTTGTCTGCATCGGCCTCGGTGGCCTCAAACTCGGCAAGCAACACAAATACCATGTTGACCAATGCAGAAGCTTTTCCTTTTTCTTTGGCCGCTCTTCTTGCTTGATCGGCTGGGCTCTCATCGGCTGGGGTGGTCTTCTCCTTGGGTCGCCACTGTTTCCTACCCCGCCGATGTTGTTGGTGCTGAATCATTTGTTGGATCTCTTTCTCCTGCCCTTCGCTTTTCAGCCTCTGTATTCTTATTTTTTGCGTCTTGGTGAACAGGTCAGAAGGGCACCATTGTGGGTTAGCCGATTCTTCTTTGTCGACTTCCTGTTCTTCCTCATCCTCATATTCGAAGAAGTCTTGATGAATCGGCCCCAACTGATCGTGCATAGGCAGCCTTCTCTGGTTGAGCTGCACGGCCCTGGGGACAAATCGGACAGGACTTTGCATTGGGGGGTCCCTGTACTCACCCTCTCGAAATTCGCTACACGCCGTGTAGTCTTCGATTGTGGGCAGCCTCATGCCCGATTCCCAACAGAACCGAAAGAATTCGCAACGCCTATGCGGGTCGCAGTCGCTGTGGTGTCTGACATATCGCAATCCTACCCGCTCAGGCTCTCTCTGGTATGGCTTGCCACGCTGATCTTCCTCTTGTTGTTGCACTCGCAGTTGAAACCGGCGTTGGCTATCCATTCATTTCGACCGACGATCAGCCGATCGGCCAGTGGTATGCACCATGTTGACTGGTGCGGCCTTGTCCCCAGTTAGCTTCGGCTCGGCTTTGACTGATTTTAATGTTTGGGCTAAGCTGTACGTCACTTTGTGCTGCGGATCAGCTCGCCTGTGGCCGGCCTGGACCATGTTCACTGGGAAAGGATTGCCATCAACCTTCATCGTCTTAGCCGATTTTGCGAACTTTATTTTCCTAGCTTCAATGGCTGACTGGATCTGCTGCCTGAACACCTTGCAGTCATTGGTGTTGTGGGAGGTGGTGTTATGCCATTGAGATCTTCTTGAGTTCTTCAGCCGATGGGATGACGTGGTTGGCTGGAAGCTGAATTTGCTTTTCCTTCAGCAACAGGTCGAAGATCCTATCGGCTTTGATTATGTCGAAATCGTACTTCTCCTCCTTAGCCATTTTCAAAAGCCATTGGCAAACTATGGCCTTCTTGTTTCTTGCCCACTCGGCTGCCGCTACTTCAACATTGCTGTCGTTTGATTATGAGTCTGCTTCGAAGACGACGTGAGTAATCTTCTTGACAACCTTCCTTGATTCTTGAAATCTTTGCTCGTGGGCCGTCACCTTTTGGGCCAAGTGGGCCAAGCTGTCAAAGTCATGAGCCAAAAATCTTTCACGAATTGGCGGCAGAAGGCTGTGAAACGCCAAATTGGCCAGCTGGGAGTCCGATAAAACCAGACTATAGCATCGGTTCCTTATTTCTCTGAAACGTTGGATGTAGTCTTGGACCGATTCCTTGTGCTTCTGTCTGATGCTGGTTAAGTCCGACAGCTTCATCTCATGGTAGCCGGAGTAGAAATAGCTATGGAATTATTTCTCAAGATTGGCTCAGCTCTGTATCGAGTTGTATGGTAGCGATAAAAACCAGGTAAAGGCCGATCCTAATAACGCAGCGGGAACAGGCGAACCTTGAGTGCGTTTGTAGCCGATGCCTCCCCGCTTTGAGCCAGGAATCAGCTGACATGTTCGTAGGTAGACACATTGTCTTGCCCAGAGAATTTGGAGAAGTCTGGCACCTTGTACCGGTTTGGCAGTGGTACCCTCTCGAAGTGCTTTGGATACGGGTACCGGTACATATGGCCGGAGTCCTTTGGCTTGAGGCCGAACTGATCGCGCATCACATCGGCAATCAGATTGGCCCAAGGTCTGTTGTCTTGAGCTTGAGATATCGGCTCGTATTGTTCATATGGTATGGGTCCTTGCCGATACTGAAGAGGTGGTGGCGTCTGTGGCCGATACTGCCGATCATATTGGCCTCCCGGATGTTGGTATTGGAAATGATTCACAGTGGGAGGTGGTCGAGACACGATCGGCGGTGATTGCTCAGGAAGTAGCCGATTGCCGATAGGACTATAATGTGGCGCCGGGGGAATACTGTCAATCGGCTCATTGGGCATGATTGGCCATCGATTGGTGTTGAACATGTTCTCCACTTGCTCCTGCGTCACTGTCGGGGCACCGCAGCTTTGAAGTTGAGGCTGTTGTCGGACCAGGATCCTAGGATGTGGCTCTGAAGTCGATGCTTGCGCATTTGGTTGAATCAGAGCTCCTCCTTGAGGATTCGGCTGTCCTAGTGGCGGGATTGGCAAGCCTTGAGTTGACGGCGTCCTGTAATCTGGGAATTGGCCGTCAGTGAAATAGGTCGGCCCCCTTGGCAGTTGCTCGTCTATCTTTGAGTCGACCACAGTGGCTATCATATTGTTGAGGGTATTGACCAGTATGCCACTTTGGTTGATGAGGGCGTGGTGCACAGATGAGTCAATTCGGTCCTGTAGGGTGTGAAGTCCCGAATCATCTTGTTCTTGTTTAACGTCCTCCATTTTCTTCTTCCCTTTCCAGTCCTCCTCAGAGGATGTGTTGAGGTCCTCGAGCCTTAATTTGAACTTATGGAGGACAGCCCCATATTTGGTCTGGGTAAAGGACTGCAGGTAATTAGCCTGCAGCTGCTCAACCATCTGTTTGTAGTCGGCTAGTTGTTCAGCCGACAGTTGTTCAATCGTCATCGGGATGACGTTTTCCTCGTTGATTTCTAGGTTCTTGACGCCAGGCATTGTGTTGAACTTGGAAGTCTGCGCTTGGTCCCACCGGGCGTGCCAAAAGCGTGTTGATGAGAAATTCGATTCCCACGCACTGGCCTGAGAGGTTTGCTTTACTCTAGTGTAGGTCCAAATTGGTCGTCTTTGGTGAATTTAGGGCGTGCCAACAAGAAAAAGAAATAGATGTTAAGTTAAAATTAGATCCTATCGGATCGGGTGAAGACATCAATAAACACATAATTGTTATCCCAAAGCACATTTATACTAAGTGATTGGGATAGATCGGAAGTATACCAAGACAGTATAAATCACTTAGGCTAAAGACACATTAGGATAATAATTATCTGCATTGATAACCTAGCCGATACTGCAGGCCTAATGTGAATCAGCTAATACTCCGATACATTTTATAAAAAGATATTAATCTAATCTAAATGCGCTAAACCTAGATCAATCGGCTGTCAGCGTAACTTGACACATTGATACTGGTTTAGGGCATTTAAACAGATTGAGATTTTAATATAAAAGGCGGTTTTAATATATCTAATAGCAATTAAAACTAAGAGATAACTAAAACAGATAAGGTTGGCTGAAACTCCAGCGCTGTCTCTAATGATAAACATTAAACCAAACAGATCTTGATAGTTCTAAAAGTGACTTAACAGGTTGATTAGATGCAGCATTAATTACAAAAAGAAATAATAGATCTGTATAAGTTAATGGAAACCCCTTAAGACGGTAGACACGACATATAATCTAATTCAACCCCTGGATCTAGCCTCATCGGCTGCTGTCTTCAGAGAGAAATCAGCCGATTGCGGGATAGATCTAGGCAATGCTCTAGATTATAGGCCACGTATGGTAGATTGTGTAGTTTATAACATCAAAACTAGAGTATCATGACGATGGAAGCACTAATCCCGACGATACAAACCACTGGTAACAAGGAATTACCTTGTTCGGAGATCGAAGCCGATGTAGCCCGAGCAAGGGCAAGAACTCGTCGAAAATAAAAGGGTGGCAATGCGCCGAAGTTGATTGATTGTGTGTTGGTTTTTTTACAAAGAGCCTTCGGGTCTTATTTATACCCAGGCATAATGGCATCCATGTAGGACAGGGTTTCTACCTTATCTACTATTTACAGTACGACAATATCTCGTGACGCGGTCTCATGCCGCATTACAAAACGAATATCTAATAACTTCCTAATTTATAGATACAATTGTTGTTACAGGACCTTATCCATAGATGGCAATATCTTTAACGCATAATTTGGAGACCAAATCCAATACTTTATCTTCAAATTTCCTCTCGGAACCGGCCCCAGCTCTATCTTCGCGTGGGATCGGCATCGGCTATCCTGGTCTGACTAGGACTCAGCCGACTGGCTCAAAAGCTGATTTGGACTTAGCCGACACGGCCCCTGTTTCTCCATAGGTCGCGCATCTCCTCCGATTTCGCCTCAATCTCTGCTTCAAACCTGGGGATTTGGTTACCAAATTTGGTTGTTTAACAGGAGGATGACAAGATATTGATTACAGTGGAACCGAACCAGAATTAATGATGAAACTAAAGTGACTGTTTTGTTAATTGAGTTGTCAACTCCTTCTCAAATGGTTTGCAAAATAAAACTTTCTTTAGGCGAAAAGTGAGCTACTCATATAGCCTTCCTTTGATTATGAGCTTATCATGTAGTATGTTAGGTTTGTCTAGGCTTGGCAGTACATTACTTGTTAATGTACTGACTCTTGTCGATTGGAATATCCATTTTGTTTGCAGGTTTAGTTTAGTTCCTGAGTGACGCGGATTCCTGATTTGCTTCTTCTAGGATTTGAACTTAACGGGGTAAACCCTTAGTCGGTGTGCTTGTGGAATGGGTAGTTAAGCCACCGCTATTCGCTGTACTCTGATTATATGTTTATTTGGTCGGTCAGCCTATGTAACTACTTAAGTATTGTAATCCTTTAAGTACTATTCAATTAAATGTAATCGCTATGTATAATCATGCTTGTGATAAAAGTGTGAATCTAGCACACATCCTGGGAGCTAGATTCACATGAGTATGAGTTAGGAATATCTGAGACGTTGTAGATCTTTGGCCATTTTATCAAGTCTCCTGAGTGTGTAACACATATAGTCGCTGCCTTCGTGTGGTTTGACGGGCACACTTCAGGCTGAAGTTGACTGGCAGGCTAAAGGCCCAGCAATGTCCCACTTATCCCTCTCTCGGGACTTCGGTTGTCACGTTTTATTTGTATTATGAGCTGAACCGTTTCACCTCATATTGCAAATAGAGCGGGAGAACCAGGCGTCTCCGACAGCTAAATCGATGAATTGTGAATCGAAGAGCACTAAGCTGTAGCATCGGTTCCTCATATCTTTAAATCTTTGAATGTAGTCTTGAACCGATTCGTCGTGCTTCTGCCTAATGCTTGTTAGATCTGACAGCTTCATCTCGTGGGTGCCGGAGTAGAAGTACCGATGAACTGCTTTTCGAGATCGGCCCAATTTTGCAAAAAATTATAAGGAAGAGACTAAAACCATGTAAAGGCTGATCCTGACAGTGAGAGTGGAAATAATCTATCTCTGAGCGCATCTATAGCCGATGCCTCTCCACATTGGGCCAAAAATTGGCTGATGTGTTCATAAGTTGAAACATTGTCTTGCCCAGAGAATTTGGAAAAGTTTGGCACCTTGTACCGGCTTGGTAGAGGAACCCTCTCGAAGTACTCCAGATAGAGGTAACGGTACATGTTGCCAGCGTCTTTTGGTCTAAGGCCGAACTGATCGCGCATCATGTCGTCTATCAGATCGGCCCAAGGCTTGTTTTGCTGCTGTGTCTCTTGAGCTTGCTGGTGTTGTATCGGCTCGTACTGATCATACTGAATTGGAGCTTGTCGATACTGCATCTGGGGTGAATGAGGCTGATAATATTGGCCAAAGTTGCCCCCTAGATATTGGTGCATTTCAGGAGGCGCCTGAGGCATCACTGGAGGGTGTTGCTCAGGGGTAATCCGAGCACCACCCAGGTTCTGAGGAGAGTCAGGTGTATAGTTGCCAATCGGCACTTTGGGGATGAGGGGTTGCCGATTGGCGCTGAACATGGCCTCCACTTGTTCATGGGACACTGTTGGGATTCCGTGGCCCGAATGCTAAGGTTGCGGCTTGATCAAGACCTGAGGTGGCGGCTTTGTGGCCGATGATTGTGCATTTGACTGGATGGGGGCCGATCTCGGGGCAGTCGGCTGTCCAAGAGGAGGAATCGGCAACCCATGTGTTGACAGGGTCCTGTAGCCAGAGAATCGGCCATCAGGGAGGAAAACTGGACCTTTTGGTAGCTGCTCGGCTATCCTAGAGTCCACCACTGTGCTGATCATGTTATTCAAAGTGTTGACCAGTATCTTAGACTAGTTGATAAGAGCATGGTGGACGACCGAGTCGATTCTGTCCTGTAGTGTATGGAGCTCTGAGCCTTCTTCTTCCTATTTGATTTCCTCCATATTTTCTTTCCCTTTGCCCTTACTGGAGCTTGGCTCGGACTCGTCTTCTCCTGGAAGCTTTATCTTGTACCTTTGGATGACAGTACTTGACCGAGTCTGGACAAAGGAGTGCATGTATTGATTCTGCAACTTATTCATCATGTCCTCAATTTCAGTCTTATGTTCCGAGGTCAGCGTATCCATCATGACCGGGATAATGTTGTCCTGATCAATATCCGAGGTCTTGATGTCAATCATTGTCCCTGGTCTGAGTGTTGCAAGGGTCCCACCAGGCATGCCAAAAGCGTGTTGATGAGAAATTTTCCCACGCACTGGCCTGAGAGATCTGCTTAGCTCTAGTGCAGGTCCAAATTAGATTGCCTTCGGTGTATAAGACGTGCCAATTGGTTTGATCCTGTAACCAACAAGAAACAAGAAAATAGGCAATTTGGTTAAGATTAGATCCTACTCGATCGGCTATAAATATCCATAATACACAATTACTATTCCAAAACACATTTAGACTAAGTGATTAGGATAGATCGGTAGCATACCAAGACAGTATAAATCATTTATATCTAAAAGCACATTGAAATAATAATTATATATATTTATAGCCTAGTCGATGTTGTAGATCTAATGTGAACCGACTAGTACTCCAATACAGTTTTATACTAAGATACTATTTCAAACTAAATACACCAAACAAGGATCAATCGGCTGTTAAGATAGCTTAACAGATTGATGTCGGGTTTAGAACATTTAACTAGAGTAAGATCTTAATATAAAAGGTGGCTCTAACACATCTAACAGTAATAAAATATATAAGATGGCTAAAACAGGTAAGATCGGTTGAAACTTTGATACTATCTCTAATAGCAGTCATTGAGCCAAAAAAGTCTATATGATTCTAAGAGCGACTTAATAGATCAAACTGATACAGCATTAAGTATAAAAAGAAGCATGAGATCTATATAGGCTAATGAAAACCTTTCAAGATGGTGGATACGCCATATAACCCAAATCAACCCCAAGATCTAATCCTATCGGTTGTTATCTTCGAGGAGATGCTACCCGATCGTGGGTTAGATCTAGGCATTGATCTATATTATATGACGTATATGACAAATTAAGCAATTTGTAATAACAAGATCAGAGTGTCATGACGATGGAAGCACTAACCCTGATAGCACAAACTGCTTGTAACAAGGAATTACCTTGCTCGAAGATCGGAACCCGATGTAGTCCAATGCGAGGCAAGAACTTGTCGAGATTGCAAGTAAAAGTAAAAGGTGGCGATGCGCCGAGATTGTATTGAGTTGATTCAATTCATTGATTTACAGGGTCTTAGGTCATATTTATACCCAGATACACAATAAGTCCGTAACGGACACGATCCCTATCTCTATTATAGATTGAATTACAAATATGCCTGAAACAAACCAGCATTATCTATAAGGAAACTATACAAAATATTCTAATCTAAAGATACAATTGTCTTTTCAGGACTTTATCCATAGATGGCAACATCTTTGAAGTATTTGGAACCGAATTCAATGATTATCTTTAAACTTTCCTTCCAGGATCGGTTTAATCTGCTTTTCCCAATCGGAATCGGCTATCGGCTACCCTGTTCGACTCGGACTCAGCCGACTGGCTCCTTAGCCAATCCGAACCCAGCCGACGCGGCCTCTGTTTCCGAGAATCGTGTGCTCCCTTGATTCTGCTTCAATCCTTGCTTCAAACTCAGGGATTTACTTACCAAATTTGGTCGTTAACACCGACCAATGTCAACAATATAGTACAGCAAACTCCCTTTGACCCAGTGACCTATCCTGATGCAGATGTCTGGTTGGAACGTATGAAGTCCACCATCACCAACCTCAATTCTACCTTCAAGACCGCTGCGGCCTAAAAAGAACCCCCTAAGAATAGTGAAGTTCCCGAGGACACGGACGCCCCAAATAGCCCAAATGCTGACAATACGCAATGTTGCTCCCCAAGAATGCTCCATCATAACGACAAGCTCGACGGACCCCTCCCTGCCACGCTGTTCGCAATCTCCGCGAACAAATGAATGGCCGAAGGAAAGAGCGACAAAACCAACAGGACATCGACCACTGACAACCTCGAGCTCAGCATAGCATGGATCAATGTTAGGACGACAACTCCAATCGATATCAAGATCATCAAGATCGACAAAGCCGTCAAGATGAGAACAACCCGCCCAGAAAGAGAGGAAGGGTGGCACTGTTGACATGCGTATCCCACGTGTCGACCTAAGGGACCACGGTGGATCGAGTACATTGAGATGGTCCACTGGCCGATGGAAGCGGACCCTATGTGTCAATGGAGGCAAGAGGCTGACAAGCAGGCCACACTAGACACCACGCGGGCTACACAGGGCGAGGAGGGAAGTTAGGGAGGGATCCTCACCGCAACGCGATGAGGCACACAACGATGATGGCGATCGAAGATGAACGGGCATGGCGAGAACGACTTGGGGTAGACCAGTGACGACGAATGGCGTGACGATGAGGAGACGACTTCGGCAGCAACCCTAGGACGAAGGCGAGACGAGGTCGGTGCAAAGCTTGATGACGCAATGCCGAGGATGACAAAGAGACAAGGGTCAGTGGCACACTGACGAGACGGGGACGATGAGCAGGAACGGCTTGATGGAGGGATTATCAACAATGATGACCGGGAATGACTTGGAGGAGGAAGACAATGATGACCGAGGGGCTTCAGCTTGACAAAGGAATGGCCGACGACAATGGATTTTGGCGAGGAGGTGCTTCTGGTGAGGATGTTTCATCAATCTTTGTGATGGCCTCATCTCACCTTCGTACTAGGGTCGCCACCGAAGTCATCTCCTCATCGTCACGCTGTTCGTCACCGCCGGTCTATGCCAAGTTGTTCTCGCCGTGCCCGTTCATCGTCGGTCGCCATCACTATTATGTGCCTGGTCGCGTTGTGGTGAGGATCCGTCCCTCGCTGCCCTCCTCGTCCTCTCAGTGTCGTTATAGTGCCCGTCATGCCATTATCAGCCCTAGTCCTCATGCACCGGTGTCGGTAGTTGTTCATGCGGTCTTCGTGTGCACGTGTGATGGTGTGCCCACGTGGCCGCCGCGTGGTGTCCCCATGTGTAGCCCGCATGGTGTCTAGTGTGGCCTTCTTGTCAACCTCTTGCCTCCGTTGACATGTACAGTCCACTTCCATCGGCCCGTGGACCGTCTCAATGCACTCGGTCCACCGTGGTCCCTTAGGTTGACATGTGGGATCCGCATGTCAACAGTACCGCCCTTCCTCTCTTTCTGGGCAGGTGCATTACACATGTTTTATAGTTGAAAAATTAACTATAATAATTTGTAAATGTCCACTTAAACAACAGATAAACTTCGGATGACCATATCTTGGTCATACGAACTCCAAATCAACCCAGTGCTTTTCTTTTTATGTACTATTATTTCTTATTTAATAGGGTTTTAGCTTGGTTTGTGTGCTTCGTGTAGTTCCTACCGTTCTGGAGATTCCCAAAGTGCTAGTTCGTCCCCGAAGGTTCAGAGGACCGTTCTCTTTGAGCAAAGCAAGTCGAACCATCCTTGAGCATATTGAACCCTAGTTTACTAAAATTATTTTGATTTAAATTATTGCATTATGCTTTATTAAATTTCTATGAATAATGGTTTTACTTAGCCATGCCTATTATCCTTTTTATGGCCTTATTAATTGTTACTGCTTTATTATTCCTTGAAAACCCTAGGCAACCAAAACCAGCTAGTAAGAACTCTAAATGTGGAGCTTACTAGACCTTTTAGGTTTTTTTTAGCCAGCTTAAGTAGCAACTTGTAGAGGTTTTATAATACTAGACTTTGGATATTATTTTACATCACTCTTGGTAACTCTAGAACTTGGGTGGTATAGCCTGGACATGACAAACTCTTCCCCTTTCAACGTTCCAAAAACTTGTTTTCTGGTGCAGCTTTGGGGAGCAGTCTGTTTGCGGGTGGTAGCACCCCCGAGCCAATGTAAGGATTAATCTCGGGCCTGTATTGTAAAGCACTTCCGTACTTCCACATGTCTAATGGGAAGGCATAGTTTGTAGCTCAGCCTAGTCATGAACAAAAAGGACACGAATAGAGATGGATGAAGTAGGGTGATGGATATCTCCGAGGCAAATGAAGGTTATCGGGCGGGTGTTTCGATAATTGAGATGTCATGGCACAAGACGGGCATCCAGGTGGCCACTCCCGAAGGATTGCCATGGGGCTCGACCATAACCTACCTGTCCCAGGAATATTGGACGTAGGCGGCGTTGAGTCGGTGCTTTTGTTCAACGCTATGATGGGTGAAGAGTTATGTCATTCTCTTCGTCCATTTACCGTGTTGGTAAGTGGCACGTGGCAACGCGTGAGGAAGACGTGTCTTGTGGGTAAAGACGTAGACCTCTAATCAGAGTATAATCTATTCAAATAGTTGCGCCCTCGGTTGTGGGAAAGCCTAGCAATGTACCCAAGATAGATGTTTCCTCTTAAAAATATGGATAATTTGTTTAATCAACTAAAACCTAGAATGGTTGGCCTAGGTTGGCTTGGGACAAGCTAGGGCCCGGCTATAAGGCTGCCAATTCGGTCTAACTCATAGCTGGCCTTGGGTTAAGGCAGGATCGTGTGGGTGCAGGACCTGTATTAATAATATTGATTAGACTTCTGTTCAGACTTACGAAACACCTTTAACGACTAAATGGTTATGAAATGCATGTTTGTTGCAAAACTCAACCCTATTATTTTTACTCCTTGTACCCCCCTTACATTAATTATGCATCTCCTGGTTTGCCTGGATTTTATCTACGATGCTCGCTAGGGCAGGAGTCAGAAAAGGCTTAGTTTTCTACGACTCTGAGCACGATGGCTTTTCATCAGGAACAACAAAACAAGGGACATTGTTGATAACATGAAGATAAAACCATTTCTTCCTCTAGTCCTTCCTTGAAGATGGGCAGATGAAAGGAATGTAGTCATCTTTTATCCCAACCCAGAGACAGAGACCGTAGCACCTAGCAATCCTAGAGGCCTCCATCTATCTAAGCTCATAAAAGTATCTAACTAGTCTAGAAAAGGCAATACCCCAAGGTATGCCTTGCATAGATGGGTAAAGATATTCAGGAAAGCAATGGAATTGGAGTTCAGGTGGAGAAGATGAATGTCACAGAAATCAAGAAGACGAGAAAGGAATTCGGAAGGAGGTGGCAGAAAGCCACACTGAACAAATGATACAAGAGTCATAATTTTCCCCAGGGTAGTCAAAGGATTTGTATCTCCTTCTGACCGTCCCAACACCTTGGCACTTGGAAAAACGCCATCCTTCTGCAACTCTCTGAGTGCTTCTTGATCAACAATGGACTTCGGGAGATCCATGAGGTTGTTGATGGAGATCAAAGGAGTTTGAGGTTTACGGTTTTGAGGAGTCTAGAGTGAAGAGTTGGGAGCGCACAAGGAAAGTAGAGAGTTTGTTTGGGCAAGTGGAATCCAAATAAATCTCATAAGTGGGATTTATATGTCACATCCGATGTTTCGGATTTTGAGGAAGAAAGAGAGATTGCCGGTATATTTTTTTGCAGATTTGTTTATGGCAGTTTGAGTTTTTGACTTCAATCCGAATTCAGCCGATGGACATGTTCTTGGTCAAGGCTGGGTAGGGAACTTAGTCTCATACTCCATACCTTTTCGGTCGTCCGTGAACGGTTAGGTGAGTTTGACAACTATTGTTCTATGGTCTTTAGTCGAGAACATCGATTTGTTCATTTGCATTGAAGTGGGAGCTACTATCAGTGTGAAGGATAAGGCATACCTCCTATACTTGGGTTCGTGCTATATGTCAATACAATATACCTAATGATATACGATAAGATATACTTTAATTAAAGAAATACGATAGTTATAGAAGGAAATTGTCTTCTTGGAATAGAATGTATCAAAGTCCTATTCGAAGAAGACAATGTCTCCTTAGCTCGTATCCTGTTTTGGTTCTCCGAGTTATACTTGGAGAAGAAGGCAGTAATAGCTATAAATACACAGCTCCTTGTCAAGGGATGGATATCAAATCGTAAGCTGTAGCCACCAGCCACATCGAGAAGCAAGCTGGAGGACGTCAGAGCCATATTCCCCGATTAGATCTCATTGGGCTGTTCTATGCGGATCTTAGTCAGCAAGTTAGTTTAGCCATGTTTCATCCCTTTTATAATCTGTGTGGTATTTTCTCATATATCCATATAAACTGGAGTAGGGTTATTACTCGTCTTGTAAGCCCAAATCAGTACAAATCTTTGTCTCGTGTTTTCTTGTTATAGTCTAGCGTATATCTTGTTCCAACGATTCCATACCCTCCAAATACTATCTATGGGTATAGCCTGTCAACAGATATACCCGTAGACAGACTGTTTTCTTGACAAATAGCCTTAAGAAAACATGATTTTTGCAGACAATTTGTTGGGGAAACCGCATGCGAAAACAAACCTATTTTGATAGGCGGTTTTCTTTGGGACCCACTCGTAAAAATATGTTTCCGTAGGTGGATTGTGACCATGATGCAACCTTAGCCATTTTCATAGGTGTTTGTTTTGTCTGCCTTAGAATACCAAGGGCATACAGAAATTATTTTTATAGTAGTGGGAAAATGTAGGTTCTCCATGTGCCAGTTAGTCACTAATGCACAAAGCGTTACACTACTATAAAACCCCCCTTAGCTACGCCAGATTTAGAGTTAGACACGTTTTATTTGTCTCTATGTCAATTTAGACATGCTTTCATAAAACGTGTTAGAAGCATCTTCGTACGTACCATGTCAAACCTTGTAGAAATAAATTCTTTAAACGTTTCTACGAAAGAAAGAGACATTCTATAAACCCGTTAAATGCATATCTAAAAATATAGATACAATTTAGCAGACATATGTATAAAACGTCTCTAGTGGTGTAGTTACGTAGTATTGTAATGCTTCATTGCACGCTAACATATCTAGATATAATCTATAGATACATATACAAAACATGACTACTAATATAGACACGTTTTATAACGACGCCTTATTGCGCAATAATAAGTATAGGACGAATTGGCAGGGGGTGACTGATGATGTGGCACGTGATGTGGTGGATGATGTGTCGTGTGACGTGGCACATGACATGGCGAATGATGTGGCAGGTGACGTGGTGGGTGACACGTTTCATAGTAACATCAAAATGTGTATTAACAAATGTAGAATCAATATCGTAGATATATTTTATTACGCGTCTACGGATATAGACACGTTTTATAGTTACACCATATTGTGTATTCAGAATTATAGAGACGATTTAAAAATACATCTATTTTCGTGTGTACTAATATATAATATAATGATTCTTTTATCTGTATTTACAATTCTAATATATCTTTATATTTTTTAATTGACTAATAATTTATAAATAAATGATCCATGACATTGCATTGGCAATTAATTTTTTTTAAAAAAATAAACTGACTACTTTGAATCAATAATTAAGGTATGAGTAATTAAGATACTGTGAACAAGAAAAATACAAGTCAAAACAACCATTTCGTCAAACATTATCAAGCATTATACACACTACACAACTTTTTACACCGAAGGAAATACAAGTCCATTTATTCCAAATCCCAGAAAACATATAAGCAAAAGCAGGGGAAAAAACAAGCCAATAGACACCTCGATCGATTATTTATTTGCTTATTTAATTACTTACCTTTTATTTATTTATTTATTTATTCGACGAATAGACGAGCGAGAGACACGCGCCAATCGGTTTAGCCTTGAAAGCTAAAATAAATCTGTCAGCCATGGGAGACTTAAAGCTACCCAAGAGCTGACGTCTCCCTCGATGGCAGCCCGGTTCCAAAGATCACCGCGATAATGATGCGCACGACCGCGCCGACGATCTTCCGAGCTTGCTCCGACGGGATACCCTCGAGGGGCCCACCTTCCTCCATCATCATCTCCTCGCTCGCCAGCATGATCTGACCTCCACATTTCATGTCCCGCCCTGCCTGCCATCTCCTCCGAGCGATCTGCTTGATGCAGGCCACATGGAGGTACACGGCGCCCTGGCTGTCGCCGATGTCGGAGGAGTGGTAGTACCACCATTGCCCGCGGCGGCGGAGGCGGCAGCAGTGACTAATCTCCTCCCGATTGCTGCTGCTGCTGCAGAGGCTGCACTTCTTGGGCGGCGGCGCTATGCCGAAGGCGACCCTGTTGAGGGTGATCATGGCTCCGTCCAGGCTCGCGCAGCACGGATGGAGGTCGAGGTTGGCGCCGGAACAGTGGTAGACGAGCCCTTCGACGGGGTCGCCGCAGGTGTCGCACCACCTGCCGCCGCCAGCAGGGTGCGGTGTCTCCGGCGGGCCTGGCGGTGGCTCGTCGAGGAGCTTGAACGTGCGGCCCTTGAAGAGATCGTAGTGGCGTAGCTTGGCCGGCGCATGGGCGCAGAACTTGTGCATGTCGAAGTCGCAGGCCCCGCAGTGGTACCTCGGCCCGTCTCCGGGCTCCTTGCAGCTGTCGCACAGGAATGGCGCTTCACCAGTGGTGGTCACTAGCTGAAGCTTGTGCTCCGGGTGCCTGGGGTGGGTGATCATCTTCGTCTCCGGCGCCATAGTGTTGTTTACTCCTTCCTCGTCCTGAAACTCCCCCGCATCTCCTTCCTCTCGTGCAGGGATCTTACCCTTATTTCTCCCACTGTAAATAGCCGCATTCAATGATCCCGTTCAGTCAAAATATTTGTTATTTGGGATAAAACTCGATCAAACTTTAAAAACTCTGACAACAAATTTTTTTGTTAGAATTACTCTCTCTATAGATTAATAATATTTATCGTAGAACACAATACCCAAGAAACTATGTTGACAACTCTTTTATATTATAATATATATAAAATATCAATAAATATATGACTTTATTAAAGTACTTTTAAGTACTTTTAAGATTAATCGGTCTCTATATTTCTAAGACAAATATTTCAAAATTTATTCATAGTCAAAGATTTTAAATTTTGACTTTAATCTTGTCTAAAATGACAAGTATTATCAATCTATTACAGTATTAAGACAACCTTGAAAGAAAACACCATAT
Organism: Oryza australiensis; assembly: GCA_019925245.2. Lineage (NCBI taxonomy): Eukaryota > Viridiplantae > Streptophyta > Magnoliopsida > Poales > Poaceae > Oryza > Oryza australiensis. Next base: position 7,135,239 of record JAIFGZ020000436.1, read on the forward strand.
TTGTTCTGGAGGTTAGAAATTCCTACACTAATCATACACGAAGAAATAAATCTTAGATCATGGTGCATCCGAATTATAAAGATTGATATAGCTGTATACAAAATAAAATTATATCTATAGAAATAGAATTTCAGAGTTGCATATGAAATTAAAGAAATAGAAGTTGAGAGATGTATATGAAATCTAAATATATTTCTATATATAATGTATAATGATACCTATAAAAATATAAATTTTTAGAGTTGTATATTAAATCTAACTCTATACGTGAATTATCAAGCTCAAAATGCGTGAGAAATCCCTTAGTTCAAAATGCGCGAGAAATCCCTTAGTTATATTATTACAATAGCTTTGGAAGAAGGCATCGCATTTCTTTTGGAGGTAGAAATTATCATATTAATCAGAGAAAATGAAAGAAAATCTTAACCATCAAATCATGATGGGTCTGAATTACAATTTGACGGATTGATTGATATAGTTATATAAAACCTATAATTATATCTTTAGAGATAGAATTTAAGAGTTGTATATAAAATCTATCTCTATACGTGAGTTATCTAGTTCTATACAAAATTGTGCACAGAATCCCCTCGTTTTGATAATTTTCTTATGGCATAAAAAGTATAATAGATCAAAGTCAAAATTATTAATAATGTAGTTTTGTGAAAGGTTTCGTAAAACTTTAGTTTCACAAAACGACACCATTAACTATTCTGATATACTCATATATCAAATTTTAAAAATGATATGTAACATTTATATGATGAATAAAATCCTCATAAATTGAGATGTGACTGTAAAACTCAAAAGTGTGATTGATCAAAGTTAAAATTATCAATAGTATGGTTTGTGAAATTTTAGGACCATAGTACCTAAGGTTATATGCCACATGTCAAATCTTTGTGGTTTTGTACAACTAGAATTATAATATATGATGTTTTATGAAATTTACTCTTTTTTAAAGAAAACAAATAGGTGTTTTCCTGTGTGATCTTAATAATAAATTCAAGAATTGACATAAGCTCTGTGTGATCTTAAATATTTCTATATGACCTATTAATTAGTTCGGCCTCTGTCTGTTTAATATTGAATGAATCATTAAATGTCTAATACTAGGTGTAGCGACGTAAACAATGTAAATGGAAAACTTGACCGGACCAGATTATAACAGATAATATCAGATAATATGAGGTATGATTTGCTAATTATTGATTGTTCCGTACAGTTTGCTTGCAGACAATATCAGTTTGCGTCCCTTTTTTTCATCTTGCCTTTGGGCTAACCATAATCAGAGTTATTTAGTTGACTGTAACCAGAGCATTCCTTAAGGGATTAATTGCAGAACTATTAATGCATTAACAAATTACTTATCCATGAAGTATTAATGAACTTACATTAATTTGTTTTGAACTATAAAATTATTTGTTTTGAAACTATAAATTTTGGAATTTCATTTGCATACGAATATATGAAGATAGAGTACTTTCTAATAAATTTATTCTAAAGTTAGCTATGCAGATATGTGTAATATTAATTACACGTGTGAAATATATATATATATATATATATATATATATATATATATATGTTAAAATGCACCTAGGTGCATTTCTATATTGCGTTGCACAGGAGCCACGTGCGCAACAGACACACATATCCTCGCCCAAACCATATCCTCGCGTGCATGTTTGCATCAGACACACAACACCATGTCCCACTATGACAGCGGATCCCTTTAAAACTCTAAAGTTAAATGTGTTTAGGCAAGAGTAGTATTAGGATGGGATGACCTCATAAAAAGTCTGGTACTCTAAAGTTAAGCATGCTTAGACAAAATAGTATTAGGATGGGTGACTCATGAAAAGTGGGTGACATCATGGAAAGTCTGGTACTCTAAAGTTAAGCGTGCTTAGACAAAAATAGTATTAAATGAGTGATCTCATGGAAAGTGGTGACCTTATGGAAAGTCTAAAGTTAAGCGTGTTTGGGCAAAAGTAGTAATAGGATGGATGACCTCATGGGAAGTCTGGTTGCAACTCCAGTTGCAACTTCATCTAAGCACCAATTGCAACTCCACCAGTTTGTTACACCAGTTGCGACACACCAATATCACCGACCATCCAATTGCAACTGAAACTCCAGTTACAACTTCATCTAAACACTAGTTGTAACTCCACCAGTTGCGATACACCAATATCACCGCCCACAGGCCCACAGCTGGTTGCAACTTCATCTAGTTGCAACTTATGTTTAGAGATTGCAACCTAATCTAAACATCAGTTGCAACTGGCGTGCAGATCTATTGGTTGACCAGTTACAACACATTTGGTATGTTGGTTGCAACTTAATCTAAACACCAGCTACAACTCCGCTAGATACAACATAACACGAGGACTTTCTAGGAGGTCACCCATCCTAGTACTACTCTCGTCCAAGCACCTTAACTTCAAAGTTCTAATGGGATCTGATGATTTAGTGTCAGTTACAATCAAACGCAGTGGTCAGGCTCTCCAGTCAGACTCGGTCGAACCAATCCGACACGGACCATGCGACCGACTGACATGACTGTGTTCTCTAAAAAGAATGCACACCTCTATATTATATATTTATTTATTTATTTATTTATTTATATATACACACACGCATATGTGCGTGCGCCTATCAGTTATGGATAGAAGTTGAGTGATAAATAAAACTCTGTTGCAATCTAGAATGATGTTTTGATTGTTTACTTGCATACATTGGTTCAGGAATTAACATTTTAGGACTAGATTACACCCCGCATTGTTTTGGGAAATTGATGTGTACAGTGTTGTAAAATTACATTATATAGATATGAGAAATTAGTAATTTAATATAGAAAAGGATTCATACAAATTTGGAAGCTGTGTTAATATTAACAGTGAAAGCATCCTCCAAGATAAGTGACAATGTAATTTCTTTATAGCACTAATTACAGTAAGCGCGTCCTTGCTAATTATATTGAAATTTATATATTACCATCGAGTATAAGTGATATCACACTTAAATACTCACTTTAATTAATTAGTTTCTAAGAACATGTTAAATTTATGATAATTAATTCCTTAGAAAAAAATTATAGGTGTTCATGGATGGACAACAAAAATTTAAATTTGAATTTAGTAAGGTTAACGTTGGGCCTCCTAATCTAGTCTCAGTTCGGCAGTGCATTTCAGCTTGAGCTGATGGTGGCTCAGAAAACATGACGGATTATTAGTGTCTATTTATGTAACAACTATTATAAATTTGACAAGTGAATTTATTTAATTTTGTAAGAAAATCACTATTTTTATTGTTAGAAAGCGTGATCACGATAAAGGAGTAGCAAAATCAATCTCACTTTCAAACTCGGCCTTACTTGCACCAAAAGGATACTGCGTGTACATATTAAATGTAGTTTTTAAAAATAATAATTTGCACGGGTAGCCGACTAGTGATTCTAAAACGGCACTTGTTTCTAAGGAGGGAATAAATTCATATACACACCTGCTATTAACTTGTTCAGATGTACCTTCACCCGAATTCTCTGTCTGCATCCACGGCGGCCCGTCCATAAGAATCTTATACAAATTAGTCAGAGTCTCGTGTGACTGTGACGCCAACTCCTTCAAGCACGACATGTGCACGTCGACGAACTCGCCGTCGCTGCAGGAGAAGCGGTAGGACCAGTACCTGTGACGGTACTCATCCTCGCCGGACATGCAGACGCCGCACCGGCGGTGGGAAGCCTCCTTGCGGAGCTCGACGGCGTCGTAGGGGACAACAGCGGGAGCCGCCACTGGCAGCCTCGCGCATCGTGGGTGGAGGTCCAGGCCGCGTTGTCCGTCAGGGCAGTGGTAGGCGAAGCCGTCGATATGCAGGAGGTCGCCACATCCGTCGCACACCCTGCCACAGTCGGCGAGCCATGGCGGCGGCGGCGGAGGCTGCTCGAGGAGACGGAAGTGGCGGCCCGGGAGCAGAGGGTGCTCTATGGTCGGCGGCGCGGTGGCGCAGCACGTGTAGAGGGTGAGGTTGCAGAGCTCGCACCTGTACCTGAGGCGGCCGGCGCCGAGCTCCTTGCAGCCGCCGCACCGGGAAGGCCAGCCACCATCGGTGTCAGTGTCGGCAAGCATCAGCTTGTGAGCACGGTGAAACAGGTGAGCAATTTCAGCCGGAGGATAATGACAATCAGGCTTGGGTAAATCGCAGTTGTTTCCTGTTCAAACGAACAAATTAATTGAAGTATCAGTATTTAGCACACCATGTAAATTTGAGCTAGTCGTGTTAGGTTGTGTTCTTTTGGAACCTTTTTCTCGGCATGAAAATGAAGTGACAGATTAAATATGATTAATTAATATGCTTAATTAAGTATTAGTTTAAAATATGATTTTTTATAACCACTTTTCTATATAATTTTTTTTAAAAAAATAACGATTTGCAATTTGAAAAATATATGTACATAAAAAATGAGAAAGCAGTAGAAGTTAGAAACACCATAGAACACACCCCTTAGAAACACCATAGAACACACCCTTAGTAATTATAATACATTGTATAAAATGAGAAAGTAAAAGTTGATCAAAATGTACATTAAAAACTTTTATCATTAATGATTGCTCAAACTGTTAGTTTTAAGATAAATAAAAGTCATGACTATATTTGACCTTTAAAGATCAAAATATACATTAAAATTTTTTATCATTAATGATTACTCAAATACCTAAAAATAAATAAAAGTTTTGACCTTTTAGATTTTAGAAACTTATTTTGATATAAAATCGGTTGTCAAAGTTTTAGAAATTCAACCTAATCTTAAGATAAACATAAAATATTTAGGCTGAAGGAATACAGACGATCGAGTGAAATAAAGTTACATATTCTCATGTATTTAATGAAGGAAAAAATGGCTAAATAAACTACTTCCACTACTTGATACCAGTATATCTGAAATAGATGGAACAAATTTTATTCGCGTGAATTGATGTAATGTAATGCTGCTTGGACGACCCTAGAAGGTATACATGTGAAGATGGATCCCCCATTTTATCCATATTGGATAAAAGATTAAAAAACTATATAAAACACTTTAGCAAGATAGATTAAGATATAGATTAAGATGTGATAAGTCACTACCCAAATATATAAATTCAAATTTCAACTATACAATTACAATAAAAAATAAATTTGATGATGAATTATGCATTCTATTTGGTGTCAAATTTATTATTTTTCTTTCTATTTGTATGAAATTGAATTAAAACTTATGTGTTTTTATGTCATAAATATGGATTATATATATATATATATTACAGTTTCTTTTATGACCTAGGATCGGGACGAATAGACTTTCCCGGTATACGTACCAAGATTATTATTGTCTGTCTTGTAGCGTTGAGTCGGCTCCTTGATACGAGCCCTGAGTATTGAGATGTTGTCGATGACTTGTTGGCTCACTTCCTCCATCCGTGATTCAGCAGTCGATCTTTCGGGGTGCTCGACCTCTGAATCTGATGGTTCCGCTGCCTATACTACGCATGCACTGTGTATTAGTGTATGTAATGTCAATGTTGTATTAATTTGTAAGTGAAGATTACAAGGAGTTAATCTTCAAAAGGATGCCAATGTAACGCACAAGAAGGAAGGAAAATATGAGAGAGACCGTGATATGGATCCTCTATTTATACACCAATTCACCAGCTGGCCTGATTCCCTGTTTCAAACTAAACTATATGCGCACTCAGAATCTTACACTATTTTGTATATGTATGCAAACTAAAGTATATACGTGCAGTGTCCTAGTCCGAGAAGTCTCTCCTAACAAGAACTGGTAGAGATTTATATATCCACGATCCTGAATAGCTTGTTGGATCTACTGATCATGAAAAGAAATCAGGACAGCTATAATGATGCTTATATTAATTACTACTCTTTTTTTCAAACTTATAACGGAATTAATCTTCCCTTTCACTTCATTAACATAACTATTTACCACGAAGTCTCTTGGATTTCATAAATTACATATCAGTACTCAAAATTAACAAGCAATTTAACTTTCAGAACCTAAACTGTAACAGCGCCCACATCTTTTGCAAAACAAATCGACAAAAACTGTGTTCTAAAAATTTTATAAAAGTAACTTACAGTTATTTATATGTCATCCTTTTATGGACAATTAACACAAAAGTTGTATAACTAGATTTGTAACAATAGATGAATAAGAAGTTAATTGTCAATTAGCCCATTAATTCACAAGCGCTACTGACATGGTCATTTGCATAAATACAATATATATGACATATCTATTTAGTTTTTTCAATTATATGTAAAAACTAGTGAATATTTTTACTTGCCATATTTTTTATCAAAATTTGCACTTTTATTTTCTAATTATTGAATGATACTTTTACATATGGAAATTATATTCACTTATAAATAAAGCTACTTTGTCTAAATAATTAATTCTGAAGCTGTCTTTATCATATATAGTTATAAAATGCTAAATTAACAATTACATAGTGTGTTTTCCTTCTAAATTATACATAGATTCTATTCCTAGCTAGCTCCCACATATATTACGCCAGCACTAGCTAGATGCAATTAAAACTTCTTCAGAACAAGAAAATATCGATATAAATTCTTGCAAATTCATCATTATCAGCTCATTATTAACTATACAATTTTCTGTGACTAAGTTAATTACAACGACATGCACAAACTTAACGTTAGCTCGGCTAGTTAGGTTCATAGCGGTGGAACTTCTTGACTCGGGTTTGAGTGTCAACTCTCTCTCTATATATATATATATATTCAGTGGTATGCAACATAGCGGTTGATAACAAGACTTCTGTAGTAACTTCATGAATTGCAGGATGTTTGTTGGCCCAATTTTTTAGAAGTTATCATAGGGAAAGGATGTATGTGTGAATGTTCGTACATGTGAGTTGGGTGAGCCCCTGGTCGTCTATAATTGTGTTTAGCAACAAATAAATAAATAAAATGACACATATATTTGTTCGTGAGATATCTTTATGTGTTTGGTCTTGCATCCGGTGTATAAAGGTGTCTATAAATCACTGATCAATCTAGTGAACTTCATGAAATCTCTCTCATTATAAGTTGGCTCCTCAATATCACACAACATTGCTTGCACAAAATCGTAATCGATATCAACTATTTTATCGCTCAACCGAGAAGGAACAAACATGTCAGCTTCGTCTTCTTTCTGATTTTGTGATCCACCACTCGCTTCATCTGCAATATTGAGTGATACCTGCTCTCCATGCTTCATCCAATATGTGTAGTCTTTCATGAATCCTCACTATATCAGATGAGAGTGTACATCTACTCTTCCAGCAAATATCTTCTTGTTTCTATAATCTACACATGGATAAGTCATATAATCGTTGTTCATTTTTCATTCCTCCTTTACGATGTTTATAAAATGTGCAATGCCACTTCTGTACTTTTCGTTATGTCTTCACTATGTCGATCAATTCTGTATATCCAACTTCTATCCATCTATGCAAATATGATCAAATATTACATATATTTTTTGTGATACATATTACAAAAATTATAGGGATTGTTTATTTATTATTATCTAGATAGACTTTTTTTATTTTTCTTTTTTTAAAAAGGCAAAATTGACCTATCTAGTTCTCCCACCGCAAATGTGAAAAGTACACTTGCTCGGGATAACCATTCCATGAAAGGGTTGGGACATTTATAGTGTGTAATATCAGTAATGGGTCATAAACGGAGACTATCAATAACCTCATCATTGGTGATGGGCTTTAATATTATCTTTGTCATGCCTGTAGGTCCGACCCGTCACCGATGAGTGTCATCAGTGAAGGGTTTTGGATGTGGCTCATCACTGATGATCTTTTTCGAACCACAACCTAGCCCCGACACCGATGACACCTATATCGGTGACAGGCCCGGCCACGAGGTCTCATGTGAGTGCATCCGTGGGTGCTTCTATCTTGTGGGTGATTCCGGCCTGTCAAAAGTGAGGCATTTGTGATGGGATGCAAGGCCCGTCACGGATGGCCCATTCGTGATGTCGAGTTTAGTAGTAGGGGTGGATGTTTGAATGACTTGCACTCTAGCTAGCTAGTTATAGGTTCAACGGATCACAGAGATTATATGGATCTATCTAGAAGAATACCTTTGGATTATATATGTAATGTGTTTAGCAATAAAATGACACACATATCTGTTCGTGAGTTACTTGAATGACTTGGCACTCACTACTGGAGAAACCATCATTGGTTGAAGTGGCAAAAACCACAGTAATAGTCCTGGTTTGAGTTGCACCCGGGACTAGAGATGATCTCTAGTCCCGGTTTAAAAAGTCTACGGATTTCTAGGAACATTAGTCCCGGTTCGTGTCACGAACCGGGACTAAAGATCACCTCTTCAAATGTTGTCAGAGCCTGTCAGAGCGTCAGACACATTTAGTCCCGATTGGTAACACCAACCGAGACTAGAGATGCTATCTTTAGTCCCGGTTGGTGCTACAAACCGGGACTAAAGATGTCCGACACTCGACAAGTTCGATACTCTGACACCATCTTTAGTCCGGTTGGTAACACCAAGCGGGACTAGAGATGTTATTTTTGTCCGGTTGGTGTTATCAACCGGGACAAAAGTGAATGTGCTTATTTTTTAACGAACCTAATAAAAATATATAAATTTTACTACATGATTCAAATGGTCAAAAATTAATTTAAGAGTATCCGTAATTTCAAAGAGTGTGGTGTTGTGTGGAGGTGGGTGATTGAAGATAGAAGGAAGCTTTAATTTTGTTATTACATATTATCATATTGTTATTAACTAATGATTCTCAATATATAAAATCTTTTGTAAAATTATTTTGGTGATAATATACGAATCAGAGGGATGTACAATATTGATAAAGACATTTAAACCCTGGTTGTCACGTCTAGTTTATGCGCGTTTAACAAGTTTTACGCGCATTGTTCCCGTTTCGTCCTCTAACTCGGAGTCGGTTTTTAAAACGGCCATAACTTTCGCATACGGACTCCAATCTAGACGTTCCATATATGAAAATCGATCAGAAAAAATTTCGAATGCGTTCGTTCGCCGCTTTGCTGCGTTCGGCGATTTTATTTTCCCCAAAAAGCCTCGGAAGATTGCCTTTTCGAGCCGGAAGCTTTTTCCGATTTTGAGCGTGTCTTCCGAATTTTCACAGCCACGTCTTTTGCTTGTTTACGCTCAAATTTTATGTGGTTACCTCTCGTGTGCTCCTAAGTCCATAAAAAATATAAAAAAATAAAACAAAAAAGTCAAAATTTTCCTCTCTTGCTCAACGAGATGAAAATGAAGAAAAGCGAGGCAAAAGAGGAACAATATCTAGAGGAGCACATTAATGTCTAGGATTATCTATATTTGATTAAATTTTAATATTATTGTTTTAAACATATATTTAATGAATTTAATTTGACCCTATTTAATGAATTATTTAATTGTTAACCCTAGCCGGGACCAAATAAATTAGAAAAATAGTGGAAAATTATCTTTTGTTCCGGTTGGTGGCACCAATCGAGACTAAAGGTAAATTGGAAATAGCGAGAAATTATCTTTAGTCCCGATTGGTGACACCCCAACGGACTAAAGATGAATTGAAAATAGCAGGAAATTATCTTTAGTCCCGGTTGATGCCACCAACCGACTAAAGATGAATTGAAATAGCGGGAAATTATCTTTAGTCCCGATTGGTGTCACCAACCAGGACTAAAGATGAATTGGCTATATATATCCCCAGCTCTCATCGTCTTCTCCACAGATCCAACACTTAGCACATTTTTAGATCTCTTTCCCTCTCTCTAGCTCTCTTCCTCTCCCTCTCCTCTCACTCTCCCTCTCCTCTCTCTCTCCCTCTCCCCGGCAAGCAAGGGAGGGAGGAAATTGCGGCAGCGGGGAGGAGGTGGCGGCGGCGGGCGTCATCTTCTCACCGGCGAGCGGGGAGCGGGAGCCGGCGGCAGCGGGAGCGGCGCGGCGGAGTCGGCGGCGGCGAGCGGGAGCAGCGGCGAGCCGAGCGAAAAATTGATGTTGTTGTATTTTATTGTATATAGTGGATTTTGCTGTATATATATGAACAAATTTGTGATAGTATTTGATCGTGATTTTTCGATTTTGAGGATGTATTTGATATGTGGAGAAAAACTGAAAAAACATTTGGGATATGTATTGTTCATTGCTATTTGTGAATCTGTGATATTTGATTTCAGTATCTGTGATGATTTTAGGATTTTGACAAGAAAAAAACAAAAGAATCTAAAAAAAATTTTTAGAAAATCTTTAGTCCCGGTTGAAGCCACCAACCGGACTAAAGATGACGGAGCCGACCACGAGGCTCCGTCATCTTTAGTCCCTTGGTGGCTTCAACCGGACTAAAGATGCATTTCTAGTCCCGGTATTTAACCGGGACTAGAGATCGCCCATCTCTGGTCTCGGATTCGTAGTCTCGGTTTGACAACCGGGACTACTGAGGGTTACGAACCGGAACAATTGTGACTTTCTCCAGTAATGACTCTAGCTAGCTAGTTATAGGTTAGTGGATTGCAAAGATTAAATAGGTATTATATATATAAGAGATTCTGTTTGGCGTATGGATTATATACCATAGAATCTGTTTGACATGGGTACGTTAAATATCAGAGATTCTGTGGGACATGCACGGATTCTTTCTTGACTTGTACCATGCATAAGTTAAAAAAGAACTAATAGCTACAGTGGATCACTATCATCCTACCCTGGCAATGAGAAATGAAAAGGTCACTGTCATCCTCTACATATATGTTTAGTTTTTGAAGTAATTTGATCTGTCCACTCATATTTACTATTCACTTCAAAATTCCACCCCTTGTTAGTTGCTATACATAATAACGACTCCAGGTCGTTTAATTATCTGTTTTGGCCCTTTAATTATATATCACATCGATCATCTGCTCAAAGTTTATCTGTAAATGTTAATGGAATATTGCTTTCGTAGTCGTCATGAATAAATGCAAATTGGATAGAGGAATCAGTCGGAATATCGATCATTGCGTGCACTTCGAGGCAAAACCCTTAGATTCCCTCTATACATAACCTTCTTAATAATTCTTTCTATGATGTATGGTTTTTATTATTAACTGTTTACATGGTCAATTATCTAAGATAATAGTTACGTGGTCAATCTACGTACAAATATACTATTGTCGGTTCAATTGCAGCTGACATGGAATATATAATTCTATGATAATTATGAATTATAGGCTAGTGGAATTTCTTCCAGTGGGTATTCTGGCTCATGGATAATTCCTCAATACGAACCGCACTACAACAGTCATCCTCATCTCAATCGGACGGCAACCCTCATCTGTGTCGGACATGGCGCCCGTCACGACGCAAAGTGTCAAAACTTGGTTTCGACAATAGAAATTTGGGGGTGCAGTCAAGATCGCCAAGCTCGATGGGTAAAGTGGAAAACAAGGTTTAGACAGGTTCAGACCCTCTCGTGAGGTAATACCCTACTCCTGTTTCGGGGATTCAATCCGCCAAGTGTTTATTGATCTCAAGATCTGTTGCTCAAAAACTCATGAATCTGATATCCCTCAAGGGACGCCCCTTACCCCCCTTATATAGTCTTGGGAGACGGGCTTACAAGTCGGAAACCCTATCTTACTCTAAGTCGGTTTCCTCTATCTTACCAAACCGTGACTATAAGCCGTTGCCTTATCTAATCGGCAACGTAACACCCAAGTAATAGTTGGTTTACATAATTGGCAGGCGTAACCTATCCCTATTCCCAGTCGGATAAGCTTGCCATGTAGGTATCCGATTGCCATAATCTCCACACAAAGGTCGCTGATGTGAGAAGTCATCTCTATCAGGCAAACGACCGTTACAGATACATTTATCTTTGTCGGGCCTAAACTAAAGCCCGTCACCGATATGTTTGACCAAGAAAATCAGCCAAACAAGGGCCTGTCACCGATGATATAATCTCAAACGGGACCTAATTAATGCTCGTCACGGATGACTAACAACTCAATCGGACTTTAACTTAGCCCATCACGGATGGTATCATCTCCATCGGGCTTAAGTTAAAGCCCGTCGCCGATGAGTATTTTCCAAACAAAAAAAATAATCTCCATCGGGCTTAAGTTAAAGCCCGTCACCGATGAGTGTTTCTCAAACAAAAAAATAAATTTCATTTTTTGGCTAGCCTCACGTCTTTGCTAGCCATGCCCGCTGTAAAATGAGAGAAACAGAGATATATTCCCTTTCCTAGCATTCCCATTGATATATACAATTATTCACATGAAACGCCATTCAGAAATCACCTATGTCATTTACATATTTCACATATCCATTCACATACACATCCATTATTCAGATATTTCACAGTAATATCTTCAAGGGCTAAGGATCAAAACCTGCAAAACCACATTGTAAATTGGAACAAATTTATATTTAGCATTGTAAGTATATACATAAACACATTTGACCAGATGTAATTTACAATATAAACATAAGTGTTACATAATTATATGTCTTAGACATTAATTTTGAATGTTCAGTAATATTCATCATTTAACTTTAACCTGTAGTCTAAACATTTATTTGGGGTGCACTATGTCGCGGACGATGAAGCCCGCTATCTCCTCTCTAATCTCCTCAAAGCTGGCGGGCGGGACGATTTCGGTGGCAAGATGGGTGGCAGCCATGGTGAGGAGGAGCGAGACGAGGAAGAGACGGTCGTCACTATGGCGCCCACCTCCTGCGCGTCACGTGGTGGGCGGGATGATTCTGGCAGCGGAGACAACAATTTTGCGACGGTAAGCGTCAGGGGAGATGGGAAGCATGCTCCAAGCTGCTCCTCGTGTCCACTCCACGTCGTGGCGGCCTTGTCTGAGACAAGAGTTGTGCCTCACCTCCTCGACCATGCGGCACGCACGGTTGTCGGGGCATGTGAAGAAGAGGGCCCTGTGGGACGTCCAAGTTGAGGTGTGGACAAAATTATGTAGGCCACGACGGAGAGGTGGGCGGCGGCCGCGGTGGGAAGGTAGCGAGATGGGTGACGCGGTGACGCTCACCTCCCTGGCTTGATGGCTGCATCCTCCTCGTCAGCTGCCATGGCTCGCGTACTCCGCCGGTGCTCGCACCTCTCTTCCGAGGACCTCACCTTCGCGTCGGCGCTCACGGAGCTCCTGCACCGCGAGTGCAATGGCGGCCAGGGACCAGGTGATGGTCGGCTTTCTACTCCCCAGCTCCCTCTAGCGGGGACAGCCTGACGGAGCCATGGCTGGGTGGCCCCGATGCGCGGTGGTGGACCAGCCTCGAGCGGAGCGACCACGACTTGGCCATGAGGTGGAGCAACGGCATGGCCCAAGGCAAAGTGGCAGCTGGAGCTCCTGACGCGTGGCGATGGATTGTCCTCCTCCGATACATTCCCCCTCCCCGACCACGTCTGCCATGAGATCTGTGAAACCCTTCTTCTTCTTCTTGGACATGCCACTAGACTTGCCCGCGGCAGCCTTGTAGAAGCTAGGGAAGCCGGTGGTAGGGATGGAGAGGGCCGCCGGGGGCGACTGGCTCAGCTCTTCCTGCCTATGTCGCCCGCGCCAGGAAGAGAGAAGGAGAAGCAATGAGAGAGAGAGAGAGAAGAAAGTGAAGGAAAAGAGGAGGCGGCAGTGACATGTGGGCCCCACATATTGAGTCAGCCGGTCAAACTAAGGTAGAGCGCCACGTTGGTTAATAAACCATCCTCCAAAACTATTTATGAAGTCAAATTGCACTAGTTTTAATAGTTGGAGGATCGAGATATCTGGTACTGCAGTTCATGGATATGAATCAGATTGGAGATATAGTTGAGGGAGTCATAGTGTATTTATTCTTTCTGCTCCTACAAGCGGCCCAGTAAACGAGTTGGGCTGTAGGAGCTTGTATATATGACAGCTTCTGTTAGGCCCTGAACAAGTGGATATCTGATTTCATATAAACTAGATGATAAACCCACGATTTGCTGCGGGAGTTACTATGCAATTTTTAATATGGAATTTTTTGTGAATAATAAGTAAGAATGGTATTAAAGTACCTACCTTATGAGTCCTGAGAAGGTGGAAAAGTTAGAATCAACTAACATCGTTAAACGAAATGTTGAAATTTTGATGAGAAAATGGAGCAAATTAATAGAGAATCATTGACAACTTAAGATTTTTAGAATATATAACAAATTATATGTTAGTAAATTATATTATATATAAGATGGCTTAATTTGGATAGGAAAACTGTAGGGACGATACACTTTCAAGTTTCTTCTTCATGGTGACAAACTCTACCTGTCAAGCTTAGTGATGAAGAAACAAATAAATATTTAGTACATTCAATAATCTATCAGCAGCATGTCACGTAAGAACGTATACAGTTGAGCTAAATAGTGAAAATTAATACAAATAACCAGGTATGAGAGAACTCACAATGTTGTAAACTAATATAAACTTGATATAAACAACATCACATGATACAAACTAATATAAACAGCAAGAATCAATGACGGAACCGGGGTGGCAGCTGGAGCCACGGCCCCCTATGCCCTAAAAGATTTTTAGGACCCTCCTTGTTTCGAAATAAAATAAAAAATGATTTCTATACATGAAAACGCGTAAAGTGAGGTTGAAATAAAAAAAAGTAAGTTTTTTTATTTGTTGTTAAAAAAACTATGATTATATAGATATTTATATTATATTTATATACATTTTGTTGGTTCCGTCATTGGCAAGAATTGCACAGAATATAGGAAAATTCTTAGTGAAGAAGGCATTGATATGCAAAATTTCGGTCCAAAATTATATATCCATTGGACTCTGTAGCAACCAATATCAAGGACAAAGTTGAGTTTAGGATAGCCTTCACAGAATTTAGTACCTTCACAGAATTTAGGATGCTCTAAAGTACCTTCACAGCCAATTGTTAAAAAATGCGGGAGAAGTCCATATGCTTGAGAAGAAAGAAGTCAGTAGAAAATGAAACATATTTAATGATGTAACCTGCAAGCAGCAACAAACACCTAAAAAATGCATGTGCATTTAGGTATTTCATCAAACACTTGGTATACAACTATACATACCGGTTTGCATATACATGCAAGATGAAAGAGCAGCTAGGTGAGAGCTTTGACTGAGAACAATATGACGATGGAGATTGTTGCTCAGTTCGGCAACAGTGCAGTCGACGTCCCAGGAAGTCAGGAAGGAGAGCTCCTCCTCTGGCTGATGAAGGCATGGATTCAAGCGAAGTAATGCGAGAAAGAAAACACACCTGATGATGGCTGGTGCAGACGGCGGCTCTTGACGTCCAGCCACACCAGCCGAGGGGCGGCGAGCTCGACGGGTCTGTGCTAGAAGCGCAACCCCATCGCCTGAGCCACCGCCCGACCGACGGTGTTGGTGGATAAGGGTAGGACAAATCCTTTGTTTTCTTCTTGGAAATTGGAATGGGCTAGTCAGGATGAGCCATTTGTTAGGTTCTGGGCCGACGAACCTCACCTACGAACAGTGGTGCCTTTCCAATGAATTAATCTAACAGTTAATAACGTAGCTAGCCTCTAATCCAATGGCTTAGCAATTGTTGATGACATGGCTTAACCAAATCACCGCTAGTAGGATAATTATATAGGATTTATAGATTGTAACCCATATATATGCTTCTGTTTAGGTTTTGAGAGCTAATGTGGACTGGTTTAGGGGGTTTAGAGGGCAAGGTGTACAATGAAACCGTGATTGTTCGGCTCATATTACATTCTATCTACATTTATGTGCCAGAATTTCGGTTCAAATTAATCATATGTACGAGGGGATCAAGTAGATATCTGATTTTATAATAGGGACAATTTCATTCTTACCCCTAATTTAATATCCAATATTGATTTTGTCCCTGTTTAGTAGTTTTTTTTGCCCATGCTGTTTTTAAATCAAGTAGACGTTTCTCTCTATTTTTAACAGAAGTCAGTGGAACTAGATTATTGAGCTAAAGAAGTTGAAAAAAGTAATAATTTTACAATTCGTTGATGAACCTTTGTACCCCTGGTGAGCCATAACCAAACAATGTCGAATCCTTTTTGCCTTCCCCAATCCCTGTCCCAAACCTATGGCGGCAAGCACAAGGTCGCGCGTGTCGAGCAGACCAGGCGACGGTGGGGTCTTGTCCAGGAAGCAGCAGCTTGACGCAAGGAGCGGGCGACCACTCTAATGGTCATCCTTATTTTAATCGGACGATAACTCTTATCTATATCAGATATAGCGTTTGTCACGATGTAAAGATCTGATGTGAGTAGTCATCTCTGTCAGACAAAAACCCGTCACTGATATGTGTCATCTTTATCGGGCCTAAAAAATAGCCCGTCACCGATATGTTTGACCCACAAGATCAGTCAAACAAGGGTCCGACACCGATGATATAATCTCAAAGGGGCCCTAATTAATGCCTATCATGGATGACTAACATCTTAATCGGGCTTTAACTTAAGCCCATCATGGATGACTAATATCTCCATCAGGCTGAAGTTAAAGCCCGTCATCGATGAGTCTTTTCAAAAAAATTACTCTGTTTTTTGTGCTAGCCTCAGTCCTTTGCTAGCCATACCCGCTGCAAAAATAATAGAAACAAAGATATTTTACATACATCTGACACTCTCATAAATCTATTCGCATCCATTATTCACATATATTTCACATTGCAAGTATAAAACACATATAACAAAATTATAATTTAATAATATCAGAATTGATTACATATTTACATATATTTGTCATTAATTACAAAATATATTTGTCTGCTATTTTATTTCTTTGACTTTAACCCTGTATTTGTACTAAACACATTCCTTTGTAATTTAATATATCATGGACTATAAAGTCCGCTATCTTTTCTCTAATCCCGTCAAAGCTAGTAGACGCAGACTTGGATATATTTTCCTATATGTACATTCGAAATTAGTCGATCGATATATATAATTCAAAGTAGTTAGTATATCACAATTGAGATCACAAACCTTAAATTCGGTCATAGTTTTAAACTTGTTGTTGTACAAAAATCGCATGTTGTGGCACACATGGAATCCGCACTGATCGCCTACTTGTTGTTTGACGGGGATGTCCTTTTTGTGGATGAGGGTTTGTAGATAATTGCTATGCCGCCCTCCTTTCTCCACATATGTTCCCCATGCTTCGTCGATTGCTTGTTGGATCGGGATCCAGTTATACGTCTTACTGATTTTGGAATTTATGTAGTGGCATGTGCTCCACTTTGGCGTAATGACTAGAAGGATCCAATGGACACAGCGACATTAATATAGTGAAAGTTAAATTCTTAAACACTATGTGTCATGTAATTGTATATACTTAGAGTACACACTTACTATTGATTATAGACGCAGAGAAAGTAGTTCTTGTCTTGTTGGGCCTGCAAGGTCTCAAAAATATAGTCCACCATGGCCTTTCTGTCATGATCTAGAATGGCGACCGTGACAATTTATGGATCCAGAAAGGCCATTTCCGGTGCATTTCTCTGGCACCAGTTTCAACTAAGCCTACACATAAGACAAACACTCTTATAAGCGTGTTATAAGGATTGTTTTTTACCAAAATTGAGGAACGCAAGAATACTTACAAGGAGTAGCACTTAAGTAGACTTGTGTCCACCGCTCCTAGTCTATAAAGGTCGAACAAGTCCTTGAAGTCTATGACGAGGTAGGCATCAAGTCCAAAAAATGGTTCTTTGCCATGATAGCCTACGACGTCAGTGTCCTTGTTCATCCTCTTGGCGATTGTCATCTCCATGTAGTAGAGGTGGAGATCCCTGCATGTTGTGCCCATCGTTCGTAGGGCATTGTCCCCAACCAAAGGCATGTAATTGGTGAACTCTGTTGATATGTTCTTGCCCATTTCTAGCTTCTTTCGTTTTAGACTCGAGGGCTTGGCCTTGCCTTGGAGTCTTCCTCTCCTCCTTGTCGCAAGTTTGTTGTTAGTTATTTGCGGAGGAGAGGAACGCGCCTTCCTTGATTTCTTGAGCGATGGGGGATTAATTTCTTTTGCAGTGTTGTTGGCCTCTATTTCAATGGCTGGAGCAGCAGGAGCTGGACAGGCTGGAGGGGCTGAAGGAGCAGGTGTCGGTTGGGACGGCGGCTGAACGCTTGGTGAAGTGGCTGACTTCGCAGTCAACTTGATATCATTAAGCTCCTTGGACCATTGGATAAAACTTCCACATGCAGCTTCTAGAGTAAGGATCTTGTCGTTCGGTGGGTACTGCAGTGGCAAATGAGCCCATTCGTTCTTGATCGTGTCAACTTGCACTTTTGCTGTGCCGGCTATCAGTTGCGCCCCATGCACTCTTGTATCTGGGGTCGGCTTAAATGCAAGTCCCTCGGCCACCGCAATAGTGAAGGACGACATCACCTTAATTAATAGTGTGCAGTGTGCCGGTTCCTGCGACAGATTCATCCATATTTTTAGAATACTATATTAGAAGGATTTTTAAGACTGTTACGCCTTTGGCCGAGAGTTTTACCGTTATTTGATAAAAGGCGGCTGTGAATGATTGTTGAGGTTCTGCCACCTCACTTGATGCGCAATTGCTCCGCCTTTGTGTCGGACTATCTTGGTGTAGAATTACGGCACGCTCGACGTTCTGCTGCGTCTGCTCTTGTCGTATCTCTTTCCTTATCTTTTCAGCCATGTCATCAAGCTGTGCCTTTACTTCAGAGCTTATATCAGCTCTGACCTGCTCCTAGATCTTCTCGACCAGTCGGGCATCTTTTTTGGCCTTTGATAGGGCTCGCTTCTTGTATTATCCCGCGTATTCTGGAAATCCATATTTCCAAGGGACCAAAGCGCCAACTCCCCATGTACGTCCACGGTGTTCATTTTTTCCCAACGCTTGAGTGAGGATGACATCCTCGCGTCTAGAAGAGCAGTCCTACTCTTCGGAGGTCTGTCTCACGGCAACCAACTCTTTCTGCAATACAAGTAAGTTTAGTATAAATCGATAGTACAATTTGTGTAAATAAACATATTAAGGTGAGAAACTTATGATATTTTTATATACTTGTTGCTCTTGGGCATTTGGCCATGTGATTGTTCCATCGCTATTCTTCATAGCCCTTGCCCTTGCCCAGCTCCTTGCCCTTGCATGCGGGATATCGACAAAAGCAGCAGGCGTGTTGGATGCCTCTGTCGCCTCATCCTCTTTCTGCCATATCTTCATCTTCCTGGCATATCCCCCCGTGCCAAGCCTGTGCGGGTGCACGTTTCGAGTCTGAAGTGCCCTAAAAGCCTCGGTGTCGAAACTTGGTTTCGGCAATAGAAATTTGGGGGTGCAGTCAAGATCGCCAAGCTCGATGAGTTAGGTGGAAAACAAGGATTTAGACAGGTTCAGGCCCTCTTGTGAGGTAATACGCTACTCCTGTTTTGGGGATTCGATCCACCGAGTGTATATTGATCTCAAGATCTGTAGCTCTTGTGTTGCATATGAAATCTGATATCCCTCAGGGGACGCCCCTTACCCCCCTTATATAGTCTTAGAAGGCGGGCTTACAAATCGAAAACCCTATCTTACTCTAAGTCGGTTTCCTCAATCTTACCAAACTGTGACTATGAACTGTTGCCTTATCTAATCGGCAACGTAACACCCAAGTCATAGTTGGTTTACATATTTGACAGGTGCAATCTATCCCTATCTCCAGTCGGATAAGCTTGCCATGTGGATACCCGATTGCCATAAACTCCACAGTAGCCCCTGAGTCCTTTTCAGTCGACGAGACAACTCAGCATCAAACCAAGACAGTATACAGCCAAAAAATCCTTTGGCCGAGTGCTTCTGGCGCCGAGTGATTTCATCATCTCTGCATGAATCTCCCGAGTGACTCCAAAGACTGTAAAGGGCTGGAAAATATCCAAAAAATTCTCAAAATAAATATCTAGGTGCATCTCCTGATGTACCCAATTAGGTGTAGCCCCCGACTATATGATTAAGCACATAGTCAAGAACTATAAAGAATCATACTCATATAAATGCTTAGCTCATGCTAAAGTAATCATAAAAAATCTCATCACTCGGCAAGCTCGTGCTCGTCCGAGTGAATTTGTCCGAATCATCTCAGAATAAATAACTCAATCAACCCTCATGGGTGAAAAGGCACTCGGTAAGCTCACGCTTATCCGAGTGAAGCTACCCGAGTCATCTCGGATCAAATATTTCAATCATCCCTCATGGGTAAACGGGTTTTTCAGTCGTCTAAAAAATATGACCAAATTATTAAATAGCTCTTGCCATAATACTGGTCTCAATCTAAAAAAGATCTCCACCAAGGTGGAAAGATAGCATTGACATAATCATTCAATCAAATGCTAAAGAACCAAACAACCCTTGTCATCAAGGCAGCCATAAAAAGCTTAGCCGTTTGTCACCTTTCAAATTGCATCGTGCTAGCTTCTCATGAAGTCAAGCAAACCGTGGTATGAAAGGATTTCCAAAGGTACAGGGCACTTAGACACGTGCATATTGCCAAGGTAAATCTGCTTAATTTCATCCACTTAAGTCCCTAAGGACACGCGTCAGGCCACACCTTAGCTGGGCCATAGGTCTCTCATGGGCTCGGCCCAACCGCGAGAAAACCTAGCGCAACCCTCAAATCTCTTTACAAAGCCTCGAGGTCATCCCCGCCACTTCGTCTTCCCAGAAAAAATTCTCCAATCGCGACACTGTTCATCAGCTCGCAGCGAAGAACCCTAAGCTCTCGCGCGCCCTCAATCCACTGATCCAGAAGCCTGTGCTTCGCTCGCAGCTAGCATCCGCATCCATCTTCTCAGACCCCCATCTCAAATCCCCATCCTTCAAGCCAGATCTGCTCCCCACACAAACCACACTCATGGCGGATGAGAGGAAAATCCCTTTCGAGCAGTGGGCCACTTCGGATGTGAGGGAATCCACCCTCAAAGAGATGGTGAAGCACGGAGTGCTTCCTCCTAAGGAGATCGTGGGCTGGCGCCCGGCGGCGGGTGAGGAGTTTCCCACTCCGAACACCGATGAGCTCGTCGTCTTCACCTCTTTCTTTTACTGCGGCTTCAGCCTCCCCACTTCCGAGTTCTTTAGGGGGCTTCTTGATTATTATGGTCTTCATCTTTATCATCTGAACCCCAACTCTATGCTCCACATCGCTCTTTTCATCCACGTGTGTGAAGCTTTCCTTGGCATTCTCCCCCACTTCCAACTCTTCCGTCGCATGTTTTACCTTAAACCGCATCCGAATAAGGACCAGCCCTGCGTCATCGGTGGGGCAGGTTTCCAACTCCGCGGATCCCTCCGCAAGGAGTATTTTTCTCTCCCTTTGAAATCCTCTAACAAGGGTTGGCACACAAGCCGGTTCTACATTTCCAATCCCGAGCCCGCCGCCAAACTTCGTTGGCCTTCCCCGTGCCAGTGCCTACCGAGCACGTGCCGTAGCCTAAGATCGGGATGAAGCCAACAAGTTGCTAGCGAAGATCTTGGAGATGAAGCAAAAAGGTCTTCGTGGCGAGCAAATCACTCAGCACTACATCAGGAGCCGACTGGCACCGATTAAGGAGCGATCGAAGCCAGCTTTCGAGTACGAGGGCGAGAGGGACCCCAATCGGGAAGACCGTGATTCCCTCAGATTCGTGATCCCGAAGATCCGTATGTACAAGGTCTTCTCGACTGAAATTACAGTCGAACGCAGCCTCATGCTGCCGGTCCTCCCCTTCAGTCTGTATCGACCTCCTCCTCCGGTAAGCCGACTTAACTCTTTCATTACCTTGCAATCTTGATGTCACACTTATCAGTGTCATAAGAATCTTTCTTGCAGAAAAATGCCTCCATCATTTCGAAGCCATACAAAATTCCTCACGATGACGTGCCGACTCGACCTGCCAAGAAGCCAGCCGGCGGCGTGAAGATCCAGAGTGATCCAGCCGGGAAAAGGGCGGCTCCGAGTGAAGATATCAGCAGACGGGCGAGCAAGAGGAGGCTCATCATCGATGACTCGGACGATGATGTCCCAGCCCCTCCAGCCGAAGCAACCCCTCCAAGGTCGTCACCGAAAGCGGCGCCCAAGATCCGCCGATCATCCAGGTACGCCTTATGACTGAAATTAAGCTCTTTGTTGAAAATTTCTTTGTCTTCATTGCGACTGCGCTCGTCCTTCGTTCGGCAGGAGGCCTCAAGATATAGACCCTGCTGGGAAGAGTGAAGGGCCAACGCCAGCTACAGCATCCGAGGCATCCAAGCCCGCGGAACCAAAACCCCGGAGCCCTCTCCCGAGCGAGAGCGCTCCGGGTGGAAAGCCCTAGCCTCCCCGCGAAGATATCCCAAGGA
Organism: Oryza australiensis; assembly: GCA_019925245.2. Taxonomy (NCBI): domain Eukaryota; kingdom Viridiplantae; phylum Streptophyta; class Magnoliopsida; order Poales; family Poaceae; genus Oryza; species Oryza australiensis. Next base: position 7,157,640 of record JAIFGZ020000436.1, read on the forward strand.
GGGAACCCCCGACCACTAGTCGGGACACCCTGACTAGAAACCAGTCGGCCGCGGAGAAGCCCCCGGCCGCAGCCCAAAGGGCCCCGACTGAAGACCAGTCGGTCAAAAGTCAGAAGAAAAAGACCAGCCGGGCTACACCAGTTAAGGATTTGGCCACCGAAACCGGTAAGTCTTGAATCAACATTTCATTTTTAATCTTCAATTTAACTCTCTCGTATCTTCATCTGTTCCTCCTGATCTACCCAGCCACAGTGGAAGAAATCCCCAGGTTACAATCTTCTGAAACTTGGGTTCCCCCGATCAAGATCGAGTGGCGGGATTCGGAAGGCCAGAGGCAAGGCATCATCTTGGATAAGCAAACGAAAAGCGAGGAAAGAGATGCGTTTGTGAACAGCTTGAATGAAGCGACTCGGCTACTCAACGTAAGTCTTGATCCTTTTCTGTTATTGCATCATCATTCCTTTTTAGTCGGCCAACTTCAGATCTTGCGTGCAGAAGGAGTACTGCCGATCAATGGCCAAGTCCGACACGCTCGAGAAGTTGGTCCCGCATCTAAACTCCCTGGAGGACGTCCAGCGAAAATTGAAGACCACTCGAGAAGAGGCCGCATCGAGGGAGGCAGCCCTGAGGAGAGAAATAGCCAAACTCCGGGAAGAGAACCTCGACCTCCGGGGTTCAGTCGGGAGTAAGCTTAACCCTCTCGTCTCTTTATGGTTTCGTGTTGATTTTGGTTGATGATAACCTTTCTTGTTGTAGAAAATTCATCGAAGGTCTACTCGCTCCAAGTCCAGCTGGAGGCAGTCAGCCTTAGCAAGGCCGAGCTGGAGACCGAGTTTGAAGGTGAGCTTCTTCAAAACAATGTTCGTTGTACTGCTCTGTCTTCGAGTGCTTTGCGTGATCATGTTCCTTTGGCAGCTTACAAAGTCAAGACCCGGGCTCAATACGACGTTTTGCTTGAGAGGGTCAAACAAGCCGGAAAGGTCAGGGAAGATGTTGCTAACGCGGCAACGCCGATCTTGCTGTCTCTGTTTCATCAGGAAGTCGGGGCCAGCTCATTAGACCCGGTCGAGATCTTTGATAAGCTGCGGAGAGCCCCCGACCAGTACTTGGCCAATATCTCTGAAGCTGCTACCATGGGGGCTGGCCTTGCCCTTGCACATACCAGGTCCCTCTACCCCCGGGTAGATGTCAACTCAGTCGGGGAAGGCTTCGCCGACGGCACCTCGGATGAGCAAGCCCTGGACTTGATCAGCGATGCGTAGGAATCGGCCAGGAAGATTGCTATTGATGTAGTAAACAACTTTCGGCCCTAATTGTCTTGTAAACATTGTATGATTGTGACGTTCTGACGCGTCCTGTAAATATTCAGTCTATTTATGTCAATGCCTTGATCCGAGTTTTCATGTAAAATTTCTTAAGTAATTTTCGTCCGACCGTCACCAAGCCTAAGCCTGATTAAGTCATCGAAAAATTCTCAGTCCTTATGCATTGAACTCGAATCAAGGAACATTAAACAATGATAAACCGAATATGCATAAGATGGTGAAGAAAACTATGCTTTATTGACATATGTACAGCCCCCGACTGCTAACTCAAGAAGTCATCTTGCTTGGGTTTAGCAGTCAAAAAGAGCATGAAACTTAAGGCAATTTAAGTGTAGTATCATCGAAGATGCTCGATGTTCCAGGAGTTCTCCATCATAGATCCGTCTTCACGCTTTAATCAGTATGGGCCTGGCCGAGTCACCTCAGCAATTATATATGGCCCTTCCCATAAGGGAGATAACTTGTGACGGTCCTTGGTGGTTTGAATCTTGCGTAGAACCAGATCGCCAACGATAAAAGCTCGTGCTCGAACGTTGCGACTGTGGTATCGTCTGAGCCCTTGAAGATATTTTGCCGACTGGATGAGGGCTGCCTCACGGGCCTCTTCCAGTCGGGTGAGGTCGTCCACTCGGTCTGGGTCGTAGCTTTCATCGTTGAAGCTGCGGACTCGGAGGTATTCGTACTCCATCTCGTTTGGCAACATGGCTTCTGCGCCATAGACCAAAAAGAAGGGAGTTTGGCCGGTAGCTCGACTGGGCGTGGTCCGCAGAGACCATAAAACCGAGGGGAGCTCTTGCACCCACTTGCCGGCATAAGGACTTAAGCGATCGAACACGCGGGCCTTAATGCCTTGAAGGACCATGCCGTTGGCACGCTCAACTTGACCATTGCTTTTGGGGTATGCAACCGACGCATAGCAGATTTTGATCCCGAAGTCTTCGCAGAATTCCTTGAAGATGCCTCCTGTGAATTGGGTCCCATTGTCGGTTATAATTCTGTTTGGGACGCCGAACCGGTGCACGATGTTGAGGATGAAGTCCCGTGCCTTGTCAGCAGTAATTGTGGCAACCGACTTGGCTTCGATCCACTTGGAGAACTTGTCGATTGCGACGAATAGGTGTGTGAATCCTCCTGGAGCCTTCTTGAAAGGGCCAACCATGTCTAAGCCCCATACCGCAAACCAAGGTGTGTGCTGCCACGTGGCTTCCGCATATGCCCGAGTGGATGTCTTGGAGTAGCTGTCGTCCTTCCTCGGGTGTGATGCATCTCATCAGGACTCCGAAGGGACTTCTCTTGTATAAATCGGAGTCAACCATGACGTAAGCTTGGCAACGACGTCGGACACGTTCTGCCTCATCCCGGTCTTCTGGCAGCTCTTGCTGTGTTAAAAATTTGATGAGTGGTGTTCTCCAGTCGGCATCAATCATGGCGACTTCGTTTGCAGCTTGTTCGTTGGGAGTTGGTTTTGCCGCAACAGTTGGCTCATAGAGGTGCTCGATAAAAACGTCTGTTGGGGCGGCTTCACGTTTGGACCCGAACTACGCCAGTTCGTCAGCTGCTTCGTTATTGTGTCTTAGGACGTGTGATAGCTCGAGTCCGTCAAACTTGTCCTCAAGTTTGCGAACCTCCTGTCGGTAGGCCTCCATGGTGTCGTTTAGACAGGACCAGTCCTTCATTACTTGGTTCACGACCAGCTGGGAATCCCCTTTCACGACGAGCCGGCGTATCCCGAGTGAAACTGCGAGCCGCAGTCCATGTAGCAGTGCTTCATACTCGGCGATGTTATGTGAGGCGGAGAAGTGGAGGTGGAGGACGTATCTTAGCCTTTCCCCAGTCGGGGAGATCAGCACAACTCCTACTCCCAAACCGGTGATCCTCTTGGATCCGTCGAAGTACATGGTCCAATATTGAAGGTCTTCCCGAGGTACATCTTCTTGCTGTTCGGTCCACTCAGCCAAGAAGTCCGCCAGGGCTTGTGACTTTATAGACGTCCTCGCCTTAAAAGTTAAGTCCAGCGGCATCAGCTCCAGGGCCCACTTCGCGATGCGCCCAGTTGCCTCCCGGTTGTGGATGACATCGCCGAGTGGAAAGGAAGTGACGACGGTGACCGAGTGACCCTGAAAATAGTGTGCCAATTTCCTCGTGGTTATCAGAACACCATATAGCAATTTTTGTACCTGAGGGTAGCGAATTTTGGCTCCTGCCAGCACTTCGCTAACAAAGTAGATCGGCCTCTGAATCTTCTGGATCCGCCTTTCTTCTTCACGCTCGACCACGAGGACCGTACTGACCACTTGGTGAGTGGCTGAAACGTACAGTAGCAGGGGCTCCTGGGGCTGAGATGAGGCTAGGACGGGCGGCGTCGTGAGGAATTCTTTAAAATCTTCAAAGGCTTTGTGGGCTTCCACAGTCCATTGGAAATCGTCCGTTTTCTTTAGCAACCTGAAGAAGGGCATGCCCCGTTCGCCGAGTCGTGAGATGAATCAGCTTAGCACCGTCATGTAGCCAGTGAGCTTCTGGACATCCTTCTGGTTACTCGGGGGCTTCATGTTCAAGATAGCGTTGATTTTTTCTGGATTGGCTTCAATGCCGCGATGTGACACCATGAAGCCGAGCAGTTTGCCTGATGGAACACCGAAAGTGCACTTCTCTGGGTTTAACTTCATTCTGAAGGCCCGAATATTTGCGAAGGTTTCTTCTAGGTCGGCAATTAGGTCTTCTTTCTGCTTGGTCTTGATGACGACATCGTCGACATAAGCTTCCACGTTCTTCCCAATCTGCGTCTGAAAACACCTCTGGATCATGCGTTGGTATGTGGCCCCAGCGTTCTTCAGGCCGAAAGGCATTGTGATGTAGCAGTAGGCTCCAAACAGCGTGATGAACGATGTCTTCAGGCAGTCGAATTCCTTCAAGCTGATTTGGTGATAGCCCGAGTAACAGTCTAAAAAGCTCAAGAGTTGGCAGCCGACTGTTGAATCTACGACTTGGTCGATGCGAGGCAGCCCGAATGGATCTTTGGGGCAGGCTTTGTTGAGGTCGGTGTAGTCAACGCACATGCGCCATTGCCCCGTCTTTTTACGGACCAGAACCGAGTTGGCCAACCAGTCGGGATGAAGAACTTCTTTGATAAAACCAGCGGCTAAGAGCTTTGTGAGCTCTTCTTTGATGGCGTCTTTTCGATCCTGCGCGAACCTGCGTAATCGTTGTTTGATTGGCTTTGCGTCATCTTTGACGTGTAAAGAGTGCTCGATCACCTCCCTAGGAATTCCAGGCATATCAGATGGTTTCCAAGAAAAAAACATCTTTATTATTTTGGAGGAAGGTGACGAGCTCGCTTTCCTATTTAGGATCTAGTTCAGCGGCGATTACAGCAGTTTTCGAGGGATCCGATGGATCAAGGGAGATCTTATTGGTCTTGGCGTCGCCGGTTCCTGATTTGGCAATCTTCTTCGCGGGGATTTCACCCTCTGCCGAAGTCGACGCGGCCAATCGGATTTCTTGCTGGCCACGTGATCTCTCGCGAGATTGGGCCATGTCACAGCTCTGCTTGTCGCAGGTGAAGGCTTGCTTCACGTCACTGCGAAGAGTGATGACGCCGTTCGGACCCGGCATCTTCATACAGAGGTAGGTGTAATGTGGTATCGCCATGAACTTGGCGAGTGCAGACCTTCCGATGATTGCATGGTAAGCCGTCTCGAAGTCGGCCACCTCGAAAGTGATGTTCTCCGTTCAGAAATTCTCTCGAACTCCGAAGGTGACCGGAAGGACGATGTGCCCGAGTGGCGTAGATGACAGCCCCAGGATCACTCCATGGAAGGGGGCTGAGCTTGCCTTCAGTTTGGCCCTCGTGATCTGCATCTCGTCCAAGGTCTTGGCGAACAAAATGTTGAGGGCGCTGCCCCCATCGATGAGAACGCGCTTGAGCTTGATGTTGCGGACCACCGGGTCCAGGACGAGTGGATAGCGCCCCGGGTGAACCACTCGGTCGGGATGATCCGAGCGGTCACAAGTGATGGCCACCTCCGACCATCGTAGGTATTGTGGGACCTCGGGTTGCGCCGCGTTGACCTCGCGGTCAGTTAGCTTCTGTTTCCTCTTGGACTCATAGGCTTGCGGTCCTCCGAAGATGTGATTCAGCTCGCCCACCGGGTCTTGAAAGGGCTCAGCATTCTCAGCCGTGTTGTTCTTCTTGGTGCCCGATGGTCCGGCTTCATCAGTCGGCTTCTTGTTGAGCTGTGCCGCATATTGCTCGGCGAACTGTTTATAAATAAAGCAGTCCTTAGCCGCATGCTTGTGATTGGGATGATCTGTGCACTGAGCGTTCATAATGGCATCGTAGGCCGCGACTCGGGGGCGACGTTGGGAGTTGGTCGTCGTGGCAACCAAGTCCTCAAGTCGGCGCTTGTGGTCTTTCTGGGCCTGGTTGTTGTTGCCGTTATCCTTCTTAGGATTGCGACTTCCTCCCGATTGCTTGTCGGCCCTTCTGTCACGCGGTCTTGGCGCGCCGCTTTGATGGCATTGTTAGATTTAGCGTATAAATTTGCCGTCTCAAACATCTGCTTCACTGTCTTCGGTTGCTTGCGCCCAAATTTTCAGATCAACAGCTCATCACAGACTCCCTTCTGGAAGGCGGCGATGATGATGTCGTCGGTGATGTTGGGGATCTTGTTGCGCTTTTCGGAGAAGCACCGGATGTAGTCCTTCAGAGGTTCGTCCGGCTTCTGGATGACGTTGTACAGGTCGAAGTGGGTACCAGGCCTCTCGAAGGTGCCCTGGAAGTTGGCGATGAAGTGGTCCCTTAGCTCACTCCACGAGCCGATCGAGCCTCTTGGCAAGCTCGTGAGCCAGTTCCTGGCTGAGTTGGCGAGGGCCACAGGCAGGTAATTGGCCATTGCCTTGTTGTCGCCTCCTGCCGCACGGATAACTTGGTCAGCCATGACTCGGGGTCGGTCTTCCCGTCGTACTTCTCGATTCCAGTCGGCTTGAATCCATTCGGTCAATGCACTCGATGAAGCTCCCGAGTGAAAGCTGGTACTCCGTCGTCATTACTGTCGGGTGATCCCCTTCGATCTTCCCGGGTGCGTTGATCCCGTTCTTGGTAGCGACGATCGAGGACTTCCCACAGATCACTCGGCGGGGTCCTTGGCAGGCTGCTTCGGTAACTGGAGCTGTTGTTGCGGCGGATGCGGTGGTGGACGGGTGGACGTCCATGTTGCTTCTCTCGAGAGTCGACCGTTTGCTCCTGATGCTTGTGCGTGGTCTCGTGGCGTGGGCCTCTTGGCCTGGTCACCGACCGGTCTGGCTCGGGCCTCTTGTAATCCCTTGACCTCAGCGGCGGGAGTCGGCTTCTGTCGGGCGTTTCTGCCATGGACTCAGTCGGTCTTTGGGCTGAGGTGGAGGGGTGACCATTGGTCGTAGCTGCAACGATGGTCTTGATCTTGTCCAAGATTGAGGTTACGTCGGGGGGCGCCGTCTCGATGACGGTGTCCAGGAGAGTGAGGGCAGTGACAGCGTTCTGCTGTAGCGTCTGAAAGATATTGGTGTTGCGGACCCACATTTGAAGTATAGCCTCTTGAGCGGATCGTCCGGTTGCCCTTAGATCCTGCTTCCTTCTGTCGGCTTCCTCTTTGCGCTTCTTCTCCTCTTCGGCCAGCTTGCGCTCTTGGTCAATTCTGGCTCGTTCTTCTTCCGCAAGCCTGCGGGCCATGGCTGAGTCGGTCTCAGCCACCTCAGCCATGAGGACGTCAAAGCACTTCGGCTCGTAGTCCTTGTCGCAGTCGGATTCGTCAGCTTCGTCCGAGGGGATGCCATAAAGGTCGTCAAAGCCTGAAGAGCTAAGATACTCGTTGAGCTCCAAGGATGAGCATGAGCCGAATGGCTGGAGGATGACCGTGACTTCCCTTGAGCCTGGGTTGCTCGGATCTGGATCGTTCCAGTCCGAGTCGTAGGTTGATGATGTGGACTCCTCCGAGTGGGTCGACCTCGACTCGGGGGAGAGGAGCTTGCAGTAGATCTCAGCGGCATTTGGTAATCAAAACAGTGCCGAGAGGTCTTCTTCCGAGTAGATTGGCTCCGACGGGGAGATGATAAGATCGTTGCAGATCTCAACGACGTTCGGTAGTCCGAACGGCGCCGAGTGAGTTTTTCCGTCGGGGTGGACGGACTGCATCTTGGACTCCAAGATTTCGTCGTAGATCTTGGCGTTGTTCAGGAGCCCGAACGGCGCCAAGTGTGTTTCCCCTCCCGACTGGTCTGAATCCGTGTCGAAGGAGGAGAACTTGCCGAAGTCGTTGGCGGCGAAGTCGCCGAAACTTGAAGAAGATCCCATTGTGCTTGCCGGCGAGATTGTTGAAGAAGTCTTGACGCGCGGTCCCCTACCTGGCGCGCCAACAGTCGAAACTTGGTTTCGGCAATAGAAATTTGGGGGTGCAGACAAGATTGCCAAGCTCGATGAGTTAGGTGGAAAACAAGGATTTAGACAGGTTCAGGCCCTCTCGTGAGGTAATACCCTACTCTTGTTTCGGGGATTCGATTCGCCGAGTGTATATTGATCTCAAGATCTGTAGCTCTTGTGTTGCATATGAAATCTGATATCCCTCAGGGGACGCCCCTTATCCCTCAGGGGAGGCGGGCTTACAAATCGGAAACCCTATCTTACTCTAAGTTGGTTTCCTCAATCTTACCAAACCGTGACTATGAGCCGTTGCCTTATCTAATCGGCAACGTAACACCCAAGTCATAGTTAGTTTACATATTTGGCGGGTGCAATCTATCCCTATCTCCAGTCGGATAAGCTTGCCATGTGGATACCCGATTGCCATAAACTCCACACTCGGCTTTCGCTCGTGCTTCCTCACTATTTTTCTTCTCGACGAACTGCTCCCACACCTCTTGCATGATGAAGGGGCTTTCCCCGAAAGGCTCCCCAGCGCTGGGGTTGTTGATGTACTCGTTCACTAGCCTGGACTTGAAGTTCTTCCAAGCAGTTCCCATCGACCTGAAGGCCATAGTCTTTAGCCTTTCCTCATTGGCTACAGGATATTCGAAGCTCTCCTTGAACTTCAGCCATGCAGATTCCTTCTCCACTTCCGACACGTCCTTCACATTATCAGCCAAGATTGTGAAGCTCTGCCTCCCTATAATCCTACAAATTGAGCTAAATTTTTTGCATGCGTGCTTCGGTGCAATCGGCTTTCCTAGGAGGTCCACCTCTGTTATGGTGTACCTCTCCCTTGGGATTCTATTGCCGCTCCTAGGGGTCCGTGACCTTGTGGACCCACTAGTTGTCGCCGACAGTGTTCCATCGTTCTGTGACATCCTCTAAATAGCTTGCAATATTATAAAATGAAAAAATTAATTTAATCAAGAAGAAGAGGGATTGGAAATAAAGAAAGAAGAAGAGGAGACGAGGAAATTCAATAATTTGTCTTATGTCAAAATTATCAAACTTTTTGAAAGTATTTTTGAAAGGGATGAGAAAGGGAGGATTATAAATCTTTGAAAGTATTTTTGAAAGAGATGAGAAAGGAAGGAAAATAAATCATTGAATTTATTTATAAATCTATGAAATTGCTTTTAAAGCTTTTTCAAACTAAGTATATTAATTTGTTTGTTTATTCATGTAATTATAAACCTATTATAAATCCTATCCAAACATAGCTTTTCGCGTAATAGCTTTTCATAAATCCTATCCAAACATAGCTTTGCAACATTCAGTGTCCAAAAATAGCTTAACAATCCCATTATAACAGTCCCATTATACAACATTCACTAAATAATACACATATTTCACAATGTACATACACAACATCACAACATGCATTTTCAAACATCACAGCATACTCCATTTTCAAACATCACTTCATATCTCACATATACACACTTCATAGCAACAAGTAGGGCATCAAACATCAGGGCCATACACACATGCAGCAACAACATATCTCACATATACACACATGCCCTCGGACAACATCAGGGCAAATGAGGGGGATGAAGACTAACCTGGACCTCGGTTTCGACGAGGGAAGAAGATGGCCGGCGGTGCTCGGTGGCGACGAGAAACGGCGGTGCTCGGGGGCGACTAGGGGTTGAATGGCGGCCGACGAAGAGGAAAGAAGATGGCTAGTCTATGGCGATGGGCTCAGGGACAACAAAGACGACGAGCAACCTCAGATATACACACATGCATGGCACATCAAGAAGGGCTAGGGTTATATGCATGGAAACTAACTGGCGTGCTCCGGGATGATGCGTGGTGATCGGTGTCAACGAGGGAATGGGACGATGCGCGGTGCTCGGGGACGTCGGCGACGGGCTCGGGGATGATGGCGCCGGGCTCAGGAGGGCGCGAGAGATGGCAGCAACATGCTCTGCAGAAGGCGCGAGGGTTCTGAGTGAGAGTGAGGGACTAAGAAACTTTTCGTGCTAATGTATAGATCTTTCCAGATTTGGAATCACATTGGTGACAGGCTTTACATTTAGCCCAATTGAGATGAATCATCTCAATCGGGCTTAATATAAAGCCTGTCACGGATGGTGAAGGATTCGGCGCCCTAACGGCCAACGAAAAAATAGTATCGTAACGGGCCTGTTATAAGGCCCGTCATGGATGACTCATCGGAGACGGACCTTAACTTGAAGCCTGATTAGTAAATTAACCATCTCTATTGGAATTAAATTAATGTCCATCACCGATGACTGTTGACGGGTGGGTCGGCAGTCCTCCAATGGGGTCCTTGAGGAGGTAGAAGAGAGTTTGGTAGAGAAGCTATCCTCCGATGGATCCGATGGTCGACTCGAATCCTAAGATGAACCAAGAAATAAGACGCAAGGGTTTATACTGGTTCAGCCCTCCCGAAGGATAATAGGCCTACGTCTAGTGTGTGGTGTTCTTTCTTTGGGGTGAATGATGAACAAGAGTTACAAGCGTGAGAGGGATTCTGGAGAGCCTATTTCTTCTCAGCCCCCTCCTGCCCTTCCTTTTATACCTCAAGGGGGCAAGAACAAATGAACTTGGGGGCCAAGAAAGCTAAGATTAAGAGAGACAAAACAATGTGGTACAAAGAATATCTGATAAAGTACATGCTGGTCTGCTAGATCATGTACACCGTGGGTGTCTTGTGCTCCTGCCAGCCCTGGGTCCCTGCTCCTGTGCCGCCAGGTGGTGTCAGACGCTACCGGGTTGTCTCCTCCCTCTTCCTCCTTGCCTGCCAAGTTTTCTCCCGAGGATGCTCGAGGTCGAGCGACGAGTCAGAGTCGAGAGAAGGGGTCGAGGTCGGACTCGGAGGAAGGCCGGCATGCCCTACCCCCGGGGAGAGTCGGGCTCTTGGTCACATCCCGAGGACACTTGGTCTGACTTCTGTTTGAGGTTCAATCTGGGTTTTTGAGGCACCCCAGGGTGACACCTCCCACAGCAGCCCCCGAGCCTAAGGAGGGATAAAACATCCATCCTTAGGGTCAAAGTTCCTTCGAAGTATTGTCTTCACATAATCCTTGGAGCTTCGAGCCAAGATTTTGGTAGGTGCACCGCCTAGGTGCACCTGCTAGGTGTAGCCCTTGAGCCTAAGGGTGAATGGAACATTCGGCCTTAGGGTCAAGCTTTCTTCCAAGGTGCCGATCCCTAGCAGTTCTTAAGAGCCGATGATCTGCTGGTGCACCGCCTAGGTGCACCTGGCAGGTGTAGCCTCCGAGCCTAGGGTCGGATGGCACTTCTGAGCCTAGGGTAAAATCATCAAGGGCGTTCTACCAACCTCTCGATGATCTGAGCGGCGCTCGAGGTCCACCAAGAGGGGTTTAGCCGAGTCGTACTGGTCTGCCGCCTGGAGGTGTTTAGCAATCCCTGTTTCGACCGAGGGAGAGGCTACTTGGCCTTTAGCCCCCGAGTCGGAGAATTCACTGCCCAAAGGCAATGAGGATGGGTGAGGTGTTCAGGACTACAGGCCCTGGGGCTCGAGATAGCCCCGACCTCACTTGTGGACTAGCTCGGAAGCCCACACTCGAGTCGTCAAGGTCATCACCCATGGGGCGGCGAAGAGCATGGTCATGGTCGAGACTACTGCTCGATGGCACATGGTAGTCCCGACCTCGACCGGGGGCTAGCTCGGAAGCCTGCCCCGAGTCGACAAGGCCATCACCAGGAGGCGATGGGAATCGGTGTTAGGGTCAAGACTACTTCCCGAAGGCGTATTGTAGCCTTGTCCCTACCTATGGGCTAGCTCAAAAGCCCACACTCAAATCATCACGACCACCGTCCTAGGGCGATGGTGGTCAAGGTTAGGGTTGGGACTACCACCCGAGGGCATATAGTAGTCCCGACCTCGACCGGGGACTAGCTCGAAAGTCCACTCCGGGCCGAAAGCATCCATTACCTTTGAGTAATGGAGTCGAGGTTCAGACCACTGCCCGAAGGCAGTCTCAATCGCCTGTGGGATGGTCCTCAGTGCCTCGACGTTTTCGTGAAGGACACGGCGAAGGCCACGGCGGGAGTGACCCTCGGCATCCTCAGTCGTCGATTTCGGTTGCCGGTTGCCGACATCGGCCTGGGGTGGCCGGAAGGCCTTGGAGCCGATGAGCCCAAGGCCATCGTCGCTGAGTTCGACAAGACTGCCGACTGGGTGGTCGACCTTATAGATTTTTTATCGATCTCTGCTGTAGGGTTCCTGAGTAGGAAGGACAAAGTATTTTTATGTCAATATCAGGGTCACATGCCCTATCCTCTTGCGTAGCCATGCCGAAGGGTGTTCGACTGAGGCATGCAAGGCTTCAACTTCGCCTACTCGTATCGCTCTCGACGTTTAGGCCTTAGGAAATGATCTTCGCCTGGAATAACCGGGAGGATTCTCTAACCGGGTTTTGACAGATTCCGAATTGGCCTTTAGCATAACTGTCGTTCATTTTACGAACTAGGCGAAGTGAAGGATCTCGGAAGACCGAGTTTCCGAGTAGCTTGATCATACGATGAGTCATTCTCACGTTCCTACTTCAACCCAAGTTCGACTTCGGGAGGGAAAATCCAGCTCTGACCAGAGGGGGATGGGATTGAAGAGAATGCGTCGGGCAAAGTCGTATTTCTCCGATACTCGAGATAAGAACCGGATTGGCAAGTAGTCACTGACTCAAACGATAACATTCTGTCCTGAGAGCCCGAAGCACATGGGTCGGGGCTGCGAAACTCAGAGCGGGTCATGAGCATTTGCGCAGAAGTTATCGAATCGTTTGGTCGTTACTTGTCAACTGGAAAGCATCGCTGAGCCCCCGAGCGGCAAAGGCAAGCTCGACAAGCTACCTACCGGAGAACCCCAACCAGGGCAGGTCAAGGCCCATAGCTCAGGGTTGGCCGTAAGCTGTGCGCGGGAGCTGTTGAGGGCGTGTTGCCAGCCCGGCGGCTGAGCGGGACTAAGGTAGAGAATGCAACAGCATGCAAGGATTATGCTTTTCGGAAATTGAAAGAGAAAGGAAAGAAAATGTATTTGATCGAAGACTTTGTCGAAAAAGGTAGATCTCCATCGGACCACCTCAGACAAAGAACAGCGCACCTACCTGGCACGCCAACTATCGACGGGTGAGTCGGCAGTCCTCCAAGGGGGGTCCCCGAGAAGGTAGAAGAGAGTTTGGTAGAGAAGTTGTCCTCCGATGGATCCGATGGTCGACTCAAATCCTAAGATGAGCCAAGAAACAAGACGCAAGTGTTTATACTGGTTCAGCCCTCCCGAAGGATAATAGGCCTACGTCCAATGTGTGGTGTTCTTTCTTTGGGGTGGATGATGAATAAGAGTTACAAGCGTGAGAGGGATTCTTGAGAGCCTTTTTCTTTTCAGCCCCCTCCTGCCCTCCCTTTTATACCTCAAGGGGGGCAGGAACAGATGAACTTGGGGGCCAAGAAAGCTATGAGTAAGAGAGACAAAACAGTGGGGGTACAAAGAATATCTGATAAAGTACATGCTGGTCTGCTAGGTCCTGTACACCGTGGGTGTCTTGTGCTCATGCCAGCCCTGGGTCCCTGCTCCTGTGCTGCCAGGTGGTGTCAGACGCTGCTAGGTTGTCTCCTCCCTCTTCCTCCTTGCTTGCCAAGTTTTCTCCCGGGGATGCTCGAGGTCGGACGACGAGTCGAAGTCGAGAGAAGGGGCCGAGGTCGGACTCGGGGGAAGGTCGGCATGCCCGACCCCCGGGGAGAGTCGGGCTCTCGATCACATTCCGAGAACACTCGGTCTGACTTCTGTTTGAGGTTCGATCTGGGTTTTTGAAGCACCCCGGGGTGACACCTCCCACAATGACTTATCGGTGACGGCCGTTAAGTTAAAACCCAATAAGTAAGTTAATCATCTTTGTTGGGCACAAAGCTTAAGCCCGTTTGCTCTGGACATATTCCCTATCGGTCTATTATATAAAGCCCGTCACCAATATGATTTTTCCACTTGTATTTATTTATTTCACTGAATAATTCATAAAATAATTCAATAATATAGTAAATCACTAAATAATTTAGTAAAGTTCACTAAATTACTATTATCATATAATTCACTAAATTACTATTTTCATATAATTCAATAAATAATTCAGTACAGTTCAATAATTTATTTACGTCACTAAATAAATATCCAAATTAACTAAATTCACTATATTAATTACTATTTTCATAGTATTCACTAGATAATTCAGTAAAGTTCAATAATTTATTTTACACAAAAGTCTTGTTAATACAAAATACATCATTCATTACAACATACAACAAAACAAATAAGTACAAAGTCATCAGTCACAAGGTTATGCCTTCCGTATGATCTGACCAAGCATATGCCACATCCTCTTGGGGATCATCGTCAAGGTCGATTTGAGGTCTGACATGAAGATTCTGATTGTATTCTTCTTCGTCAATGACGTTATCAACCCCGACAATTCGACGCTTGTCGTACATAACGATGTGCATCTTCTTGTTTGCAGGGTCTTTTATGTAGAATATTTGCTCGATCTGTTTCGCAAGCACGAATGGTTTATCGGTGTATCCAACCTTGGATAGATCTATTAAAGTGAAAACTTCCTTGTCAACTTTCACACCGGTGCGTATATTCACCCAACGGCATCGAAATAGAGGGACTTTGAATTTTACGTAGTTCAGCTCCCATATTTGTACGATGCGGCCGTAGTATGTGCTGGACCCAACTTGATCCTGCTGGAATGCATCTATATGGACTCCGCTGTTTTGCACTGTGCATTTGTCATCTTGTTGTACTGTGTAAAACGTGTAACCGTTGATATCGTATCCTTGCCATGTGTCTATCTCCCAACACGGTCCCATCACCAACAACCGTACTGCCTCAGTTGAATCATCTGTCGACGTTGTAATACGCTTCTTGAACCATTCATTGAACCTGGAGTTATGTTCTTTGTTAATCCACGTGTTCGATCGCCCCAAGTTCTCCTGTCGGATTTCCGCTAAATACTCCTCAAAGTATGGGGCAACTTCTGCCATATGTTGGAGTACAGCGAAATGAGCCTGCGAATAGGAGGCTCGATCAGGCATAACTCTTTTCTGCCTATTGTGCCAGCGCCTGACAACCTTCCTTCGTGACGAGACGCTGGTACTCCGGTAGGATCGACCTCATCCATATAATCAACGCAAAATTCAATAACCTCTTCGGTCGTGTAACCTTCAATGATGCTCCTCGCTGGTTTTGCTCTGTTTCTCACGTAAGATTTTAGAACTCCCATGTACCTCTTGAACAGATACATTTCTCTTAGAAATGTAGGGCCACATAATTTTGTTTGCTTCACGAGATGTACAGTGAGATGAGTCATGATATCAAAGAAAGACAGAGGAAGAAACATCTCCATGTGACAGAGGGTATTGGCAATATCAGTCTGCAATCCGTCTAGGTCTTCAGGATCTATAACCTTCTGATCGATTGCATTAAAGAAGGCACACAGACGTTGGATCGTGTGGCGGACTTTGGGTGGTAGAATGCCTCTGATAGCAATTGGCAAGATTTGCGTGATGTGCACGTGACAATCGTGAGACTTCATTCCAACCAGTTTTAGCTCGTCCAATTTGACGTATTTACTTATCCTTACTGAATAGCCTGATGGAACTTTGATATCTCTGAGACATCATGGCATTGCAATCTTCTCATTCTTGGCCAATGTGTGGCAAGCTGGAGGGAGGTACACTCTGCCTGTCTCTGCATCTGTTACAGGCAGGAGTTCACTACAAATATTCATCTCCTATAGATCAAGGCGCGCATTCAACCCGTCCTTTGTCTTTTCGGGAATATTCAGCAGTAGCCCTACCAGACTCTCACACACATTCTTCTCGACGTGTATCAGATCAATGCAATGACAGACCTCGATATCTTTCCAGTAAGAAAGTCACCAAAATATGGATTTTTTTCTTCCACATACCCTTCTTCGTTGCCTTACTTTGTTTTTTCTTGCCAAACTCATTAGTTAGGTCCTTGACCATGTTGTGGACCTCATCTCTGGAGTTCTCTCTTACCGTTGAAATGTTTTTTCCTTCTAAATGCGTGTTGGAGAGGGAGCCATCTCCTATGACCCATGTAAACTATCTTTTTGGATTTCTTCAGCCACCTACTACGTGTATGTTCCATACAGTCGGAGCAGGCTTTCTTTCCTCTCACGGTTTGTCCAGAAAAATTGTCCAGTGCGAGATAGTCATTAATGGTGCACAATAATAGAATGTGTAGGTTGAAGTTCTCCTGGTCATACGCATCCCAAGTTTCCACACCTTCTTTCCAAAGAGTCTCAAGGTCATCGATCACAGGCTCCAAGAACACATCAATGTCATTGTCGGACTGTTTCGGTCCTTGAATTAACAGGCATAGCATAATCTATTTTCTTTTGAAGCACAACTATGGCGTTAGGTTATAGTATGCAATCAAAACTGGCCATGTGCTATGAGAACTACTCATGTCTCCAAAAGAATTCATACCATCCGTACACAAACATACTCTCATGTTTCTAGGGTCTGCTTCGAAACGGCCTTCGTCAGCATACTCTCATACCATCCGTACACAAACATACTCTTGTGTAGGTACTAAACGGCCTTCGTCGGACCACCCCGCTTTGACTTCTTTCCTTCGTCACCACTTTTCGTTCTCTTGTATCGAGAAGCCTTGCAGACAGGACAAGCATCTAGGTTCGCATATTGCTTGTGATACAGTATGCAGTCGTTTGATCAAGCGTGAATTCTACGAACCTCTAACCCTAGGGGACACAAAACCTGCTTTGCTTCATATGTCGTCTCGGGCAATGTGTTCTCATCTGAAAACATGGTCTTCAAAATTTCCAAAAGCTGTGTGAAACTCTTGTTGTCCATCCACTGCTTGCCTTCAGCTTCATTAGCTCCAAGGTAGCTGATAATTTTATGTGTTTTTCCTTGCATCCGGCGTATAGAGGCTTCTCTGAATCACTGACAAATCTGCTGAACTTCAGGGAATCTCTCTCATTGTAGGCAGGGTCCTCAACGTCACGTAACATGTCTTGCAGCCTATCGTGATCCACATCAATCCTTTCACCGCCCAGTGGAGAAGGTACAAACATGTCATGTTCATCTTCATCTTCTTGATTTTGTGCATCACTTCTGTCTGCAGCTGCACCACTGCCTGATTCTTGCTCTCCATGTTTCACCCAACATGTGTACCCCTGCATGAATCCTCGTTGTATCAGATGAGTGTGTACGTCCACTCTGCTATGAAACAGTCTCATTTTTTGCAATCTGCACATGGACAACACATGTAATCGCTCTTTCTTCTTTTTCTATCCTCCTGTGCGGCGTTTATAAAATTTACCATGCCATTTCAATACTCTTCGCTATAACACCGCACATTTTTCCCCTACATCCAACTTCGGTCCATCGCTGAGCTGCAAAAAGTGGAAAAATATTAAATTAATATTTTGTACATAAGTATCTACTAGATTTACGAGAATGACTACTATTTTTCAATTACTTTTGCACTTTCTGATTTCCTAGAAAAAATGACAAAGAATCGCCCTCTTCCTCCTCCCACCAAGATAGTGAACAGTGGGATAACCACTCCAACTGTTTGTTGGGGTATTTATAGAGCGCAATAAATATCTGTAACAGCCAACGAACCAGCAACTATGACGAGTATTACAGTTATCTTTGTCAGGCCTAACTTCAAGCCCGTCACCGAAGGCAATCATCGGTGACGGGCCTAATTGTTATCTCAATCGGGCAACATGATCTAGAGCCCGTCATCGATCTTATATTGGGGCTCGACAAAGATAACATTTATTATCTTTGTCAGGCCGTTAGTTTGGCCCGTCATGAATGTGTGTCATCCGTAACGGGCTCTAAAATTATGCAAATGTAACATGTCTGTGCGATTATATCTTTGTCGGTCTCTTCTTAGGTCCGTTTGAGATGAGTTAGTTGTGACAGCCCATAAAACTCAAACATATTATGATCCATTATAGATAAAAGAATCTGTAGTAGTAGTGGTTACTGATGTCCTAGCATACTCTTACTTATATCCATCATCTAGCTGTGGTTACAAGTTATGATTACTTGCCATTGTTTTTAGTACCGTATCCATCCGTACTCATCGCATTCCAGAGAAAAACCCATCAATTTGTTAGCTGGATGGGCATGTCATGGTCACCATCCAAATTTATACATGGCGCCCAGAGAGGCACAATGATAAGGATATGAGATTAGACAGCAGAAGGTGATTTTGTAATCTCTGATCGCAGTGTCACTCACGATAGCACACGCGGCAGTGCAAATTTACGGCTGCTGTCCAATAGAATTGGGTAGCACAATTTCCATGTCCTTCCAGCATCACCTATGTCGTGCTCTCTTTAAATAAAACCATGCACTATGCAAATGGTGTAAACCTTCTTCTTTTTTTCCACGACACCGCCCATTCCCATGTAAAGAAATTCGTGATACTAAGGCGATGTAAAAAGAGTAGCTATGTATTCTGGTTAGACAGGAGGAAATTGGCTGCAACCTCTATTTGTGGTACTCAGCTCCATCCCTTTGCGTTAGGCATAAAACAAAACCTCTCTATATATGAGTGATAACCATAACAAGACATGACTATATTGTGCTATAAATATCAAAGTGACAAGTAGCCCTCACAATGAGTTACTGGTTGGTGGCAGTAATATATGCTATTCGACTCATGGGTAGTAGCTATGTATTTATATCAAATAGTACTATTACCTTTCTTTTTTATTCACGGTTCATGGCATCCACACTATGCCTTACATGCTTTCAACAATTGCCGTTGTTAGTTGCACTACTTATTTTAAAATATTTTAAAATATAGCTATTTCTAAAGGTGTTTGTATATATTTGTAGACCGAGAAAGTACTTTTTAATAAATTATTTTGAACATATCAATGCATTATGTCATTTCCAAATGACAAAAGTTTTATAAAGTTTTATATGTAAACATCTACATCTAAAATCTATATTAGCATGTTTATCAGACTCACATACATATAGTACTCCGCTTATATTTTCGTGCTTATTTCGTGAAAAGAGCTAACCTGCGTATCATGCATAATTGGAGCACAAAGGTTGTACAAATCGGTCCTCACCCACCAAAACTTACAAGGTGACGCTAAACAACCACTAGTATAAACACACCTGGGCTAGCAGGGCCCAAACAACACCAGTACTATGAATCAATTAACCACCGGAATCATGCCGCTGGCGAAGCCGTCGCCATTCCTCTGCTTCGGCCGCCGCAGTGCACGTCGCCGGCCTAACTCAAAGCTTTCCCGACCAAATGACCGCCCTAGTTAGCTTCCTAACACCCCACAGACGCTCTCAGACCTGCCCTTTTGATCGTGCCATCACCGGAGCGCCGTAGCAATGAACGCTGTCGCCGCCGCCATCTGCTCACCGTCGGCAGACCGCTCCGCCGCTTCTTCGGGCCGGCCGAGCTCAAAAATGGAATCCTCGAAGACCGTAGATGGAGTAGGATTTATTAGCACTCCAAGTCCGACCGTCCCCCGCCGTGCGCGCCCTCCTCCCCGTCGGCCGCCGACTGTGAAGAAGAGAAGTAGAGAAAGAAGAGAAACAATAGGGGAGAGAGGAAGGATAAGAAGAAAATAAAATAAGTGAAATAAAAGAGCGAGAAGTAAATTGGCGTAGTGGTTAAAGAGCTGAGGTGGGGAGGGTGAGATCCCTGGTTCGAATCCAACTTTAAGCAATTTTTTCATTTATTTTTATTAAAAGCAACAGATAGAAAAGAGAGAGAAAAATAGAAAAATATAGGAAAAACCTTAGAAAATTTATTTAATCCCTAATTAACCAATAGTTCCTTCTTTTCCTTTAAACCTTATAATTTCAAATTTTTCTTATTTCCTTTTTAATTAATTTTCTTTTTAAAAAATAATAACAATATCTGTAACCTCTAATTTTTTGCAAATCATTTTATGTTAAGATAAACTCAAATTTTAAACTTTATAATTTGACAAATAACTTTAGGAAAATAGTTTAACTCCTTGACTCCTTTCAAATTTCATAATTTTAAATTCTTTCCATTTTTCTCAAACCTATTTATTTTCCTTTTAAAATATTTGAAATATTTTCTTTAATTTCTTTATTTTTATTCAAAGTTCAAATTTAAATCTTTAAAATCTAGCAAATAATCTTCTTATTTAAAACTCTAAAAACTATCCCTTTTTCCTCTTTAAAGTATTTTAAATACTCTTTTTATTTTTCAAACCTAAATTTTAAGTTTTAGAAGTTAATAGATAACTTTTCTTTTAAAGCTCAAAAATCATCTTTAAAACTCTTTTTGAATTTCTATTTTTTATTTGGTGTTTATTTGAAATTGTTTGGTTGATTTATTTTATCGAATATCGATAGACCGCGTCGTCGAATTCGCAGAGGAAACTGAGCCCAACCATATTGTCGACACAAACATCTTCGCTACTATTCAAGGAAATAAAGGATTTGAGACAATTGGTCCTGGAGGCAAGTCAGACTGTTCTTGATCATTTAGCTTAAAAATAATAAGTCATCATGTTTTAAATAATGCATTTAGTTAAAAATATTTCATGGGATGGGTTAGATAGTCGTAATCTATCATTTCATGTGGTTTTACATATTCTCTAGATTATATATGTTAATATTTCATGTGTAAGAATCTTTTAGTTCATATAAGTTATTATTTTATGCATTAGAAACATCTTATTATTTCATGTATAGAAAAAGGAGAAGCTTATTATTTCACATGATTAGATATATTCTCCTTCTCCTTAGACAACATTATGATAGCCTGCATTAAGCATAAAATCATGAGAACAATAGAATGAGCATTATCATATGCATTAATATTTCATGCAATGGTCATGTGAAATTATATTTCATACAATAGAATGGAAAATGATCTATTATTTCATGTGATAGGTAAATAGATATCCTATCATTTCATGTGGTATAGACATGGTTGTGGCTATATGCCAGCAAAATATAAAAACTCTTGTGCCAGAATAAGGACATAGTTTCGCCCATCCGATGGACCGGTTATACCGGCATAGCATTTATATATTTCTCTCCGATCTCCCTAGGGACTCAGGAGATTTATGCGATTCTATGCATTGGAGATTTGTAGTGTTGGTAAAGTCTTATTGGTGGACAGCTATGTAAACAGCGGATAACAACGTCGATACTAACTAGATCGATACTGTGTGTTAAGATAGTTCTAGGTTTCATCAAGCCGGGGCAAGTGTGTGACGAGCAGCTATTAAATAGGGGTGAAGACACCAATTACTGGTTAGAATTGGTGCCCCTATTAAGATAGCCCTTCAAGTCTCGTTCACACATCAGAAAAGGTTAGAACTATATAAATGCTATGTTATCCTTAGCCTTGCAACCTAGGGTTAATTCTCGGGTAAAGCTGGCAAACACTTGAGGGTTGATTGTATTCGAATACGCCATACTCCCAGTCAATGGAGTTATGTCTATGGGTGAATCTAGTTTAATGGCATAAGCAAATTTTCTAAAATACCATCCCTAAAATTTGATATTCATATATAAGTAATTATAAGAAAGGATAGAACCTAGGTTCATGTTAAAGTTAGGCTTAGATTATTTCCTTTTAGGACATCATGTATAGCTATTTATGTATAGTATGGAATCACATTAAGATTAGGCTTATGTCATATCATGTATATCTATATGGTATAAAATCATATTAAGGCTAGGATTATATTATTCTTTTTAAGACATCTTGCATATTTATATATAGGGGTAGAATATAGGATTTGGCTAAAGTTAAGTTTATAATTCATGTTCTTAAATGTTAACATAGAATATTTTAAAAAGAAGGATAGGATATACCTTCATGCTAAGGATAAATTTTGTAATGTATAATTCCTTTTAAAATATCTTGCATAGTTATCCATGTGTTGGTGGGTTCAGTTTGACTTGCTGAGTATCATTGGTGCTCATCCTTGTATATATAACATCTTCAGGAAATCCCAAAGCCAAGGAAGAACACGAAAACTAGGTCAACTCTACACTCGGGCTATCCCTGTGGAAGTGTCGTGTCTTTTTATATTGTATAACTTGTACTTGTATACTATTAGTTTACAATATTAAACAAAGTTCTTGTATTTGTGCTGTTTCACACATAACCGGACTCTTGGGAGGTTATGTGGTATTGTGAGAGTTGACCTCTTCGGAGAGACCCCACACTCAAATAGGGAGGCAAGTGGCCGAATCACTACTAGAAGACCGTGTACATGCGCCATCAAAGGTTCCTTAAGCAGAATCACCCGTATCATCAGAATACAAGAGATTTCGATGGGACAGTGGAAGAGGGAGCATGTCCAACGTTCATAACCGGCAGTGACATCTAGAATGAGGTGAAGGATATCGAAGTTATATTTGTACAGGGAGTGGAAGCACATTGCATCCACATCAAGCAGCGAGACCCCTCTTTGGAAAAAGAAATTCGTCTTTTGGGACCTACCGTACTAGGAAGATATGGATATCTGTCATGCAATCGATGTGATGCACGTGGAGAAGAATGTGTGTGAAAACATGATAGGGGTATTGTTGAACACACCCGGCAAAACAAAGGACACTTTGCAAGCTTGGAGAGCCCTTGAAGACATGAATATCAGGAAAGGGCTGCATCGTCAGGAAAAGGGAAATGGCCGCTACTACCTCCTCCCAGCATTCTACACTCTTAGTGCTCTAGAAAAATGAGTATGTTGAAATGTTTCCAGGGTGTCAAAGTCCCATTCGGTTACTATGCAAACATCAAGAAACTAGTTAACATGAAAGATAAGAGGTTGATTGGAATGAAATCACATGACTACCACGTGCTTATGACGCAACTACTATCGGTCGCAATCATAGGTATCCTTCCGGAAAAGGTCCGAGACCAAATCATAATGTTGTGCCAGTTCTTCAAAGCAATGAATCAGAACGTTATCGATCCAGGTTTGTTGGACAAGCTTCAGGACAACGCGATTCTAACTCTTTGCCAGCTCGAGATATTGTTCCCTCTCTCGTTTTCTGATGTCATGGTGCATCTCATAGCTCGTCTTGTGGAACATGTCAAGATCCTAGGCCCAATGTATTTGCATAGCATGTCGGCTTTCAAGAGGTTTATGGGCATTGTAAAGAAATATGTCCGGACCAGATCGCATCCCGAAGGAAGCACCACCGTGGGTTATGCAACAGAGGAGGTGGTAGAATTCTGTATAGATTATATGGATTTGAAACCTATCGGTGTGCCTGTGCCCCGTCATAAGGGCATGATGTTTGGAAAAGAAACATTAGGCCATAAGAGAATTGTTTCCCCCCAAACGAAAAACCATAAGACAAGCACATTTTGCAGTATTACAGCAATCGACTTTGGTGGCTCCTTTTGTGGACATGCACTTGGATGAAATCCGCAATGACAATCCTAGAAAATCAAAGGCATGGCTCTCAAATAAGCATAAACTTCAATTTGGGTAATGGTTGGTGGAGTACCTGACAACTGTAGACATCAATAGTGACCAACTGTTTTCTTTATCTCGGGGGGCCATCCAACATAATCCACACGTACCAAGGCTATAACATAAACGGGTATACTTTTTACACCAAAGACCAGGACAACAAGAGTACAAATCAAAACAGCAGCTTACGGATATACGCCTACGATGATGACGGCAACAAGTAGACTTATTACGATTTCATATAGTTAATCTGGGAGCTAGATTGTGGAGTCCTCAAAGTCCCTCTATTCCGATGCAAGTGGGTAAGAATTTCAAGGGGGTTGAAGGTTGACAAGTACGGGACAATCATTGTTGACCTGAAGGATGTTGGCTACAAAGATGAGCCATTCGTGCTCACGAAATCCGTTAAACAAGTATTCTAAGTCAAAGACCCATCACTCGCAAAATCCACCAAGCCACATCATGTTGTTTTCGAAGGCAAGCGAAGTATTGTTGGAATGGAGAATATCGTTAATGAATATGAGTATGATCAACCAACAAGCAACCACCACCCACAATTGATGTCAAATCGGAAAACGAGGAAGCTGATGAAGAAGATGAAGAAGCCTTGTATTTATGGATCGATCATGAAGAAGGGCTACTAGCTAGGGTTTAAAATAATTTGTAAATTAATGTACCGATTTTGTGCAATTATTGTTTAATTTAAATTAGCAAAATTTGGAACATATTATGTGCACTCTAATTTTCCTATAATTTTAAGTGAATGTAGGTATAAAGGAAATATATTTTATAAAAGAAATTGCAAAGGAGAAGATACGTAAAATATTAGGCACATTTTAAACCCAAATATTAATTTAAGACATCAAATTTATTTTATAGAGGAGAAGATATATAAATTAGTTGAATTAATTTATAGCCAAATATAAATTTAAGAAAGAAATTATATTTTACAAAAGAAAGCATCCATGACAAATTTTTGAGTAGTGTATATAGGTGCTAGTTCTTAATAAGAACTGGTACCTATATGGGGGTAGTACCGGTTCTATTATAGAACCGACACCTATAGGAGTCAAAGGTGCCGGTTGTTAGAATTGGCACCTATTTTCTATATATTTATATCCCGGCCGGCCGGCCACCCACCCACCCACCACTCAGTCTCTCTCCCTCACACACTCTCCCGGCGGCAAGACGGCAGTGTGGTGCGGCGGTGTCTTCTAGATCCGAGGATGCTCTACAGTGAGGACGAGGCATGGGAGGCAGCGCTTGGTGCCCCGGAGCGGTGAGGAGGAGGCGTGGTGTGGCAGCGTCGGTAGGGAGGCAGGGAGGCTGCGTGGTTCAGCAGTATCGGTGCGAAGGCAGGGAGGTGGCACTCAACGGCCAGGAGCAGTGAGGAGGAGGCATCCAGTAGAGGTGAGGAGGAGGAGGAAGCCCACAGCGGTAACCCCGACCAGGTGCATGGCGACGAGGAGGCGTGCTTTGTAGCGAGCAGGCGATGTGGAGGAGACGGCTCGGCATCGATGACTCGGCAAGGTATTTCCCATCTCCCGTGCTCCCTGTCTCTGGCAATGTTGAATTTGTTAAAATTATATGGATGAGATGAAATGGATTTGTTGAATGGGATATATTTGTAATGTTGTGAATGTGATATATTTGTGAATGAGATATATTTGTGATGTTGTGAATCGTCGTTGCTGCCATTGTCTATATATTTATACTCCATCTACAGTAATATTTCTGAAAGTATTAAATTGTTAATGCATTTGTGATGTGATGGAATTGTTAGAAATTTAGGGTATATTTTAGTTTGTTTGTGCTCAATGATGAACAGATGGCCTTCTCGTTGGACATTGCCACCTCCAACCATTGTCCACACTATTTAGGCGTGTTGAAGTCCTGGTAGGAAGTGAAAGCATCCACATCAATTGTTGCAGCAAAGGTCGCGGCGAATGCTTTCTTCTTCCTGCCTGAACTACCACAATACCTCATGCTATTACAAATATATAGTTTTCTAGTTGTCTAATGAAGGCTAAATGGTGTAACACATTTACAAATGTAGTTCTGAGAGCATGGACATATCAACTTTACAAATTTGCATATAATTTGCTTGTCTCTATATATGTTTCAATACATTTGCATGAAATTTGATTAGTTGTGTTTTTAAATTATTGTAAATAAATTATTTTGCTCGATGATGACTAGAGCCATTCAGACATGTTGCAAATTTGGCTATCGTTGGAAATTGCCACATTCAACCACGGCTCAAATTATTTAGGCATGTTGAAGGTCTGGTGGCAAGTGAAGGTCTCTGCATCAAGCCTTGCGTCAAAGGTCACGACGGAGGCCTTCTGCTTCCTCCTGACCTACCACAATGCCTCTTGCTATTACAGATATAGTCTTGGCAAATCTCCAGCGAAGGTTAAATGGTTTAACAGTTTTTACAGATGTTTTGAGAGCACAAAAATAAGACATTTGATAATTTACAATAGTTTACTAAACTATCTTAGAACTTTCAATAGAAGCGAATCAATAGAATCATGTAGTTTTTTCTTAAAACTAGCTTACCATTGTAGACAACAAGAAACATGGAGAATTCGCCAACTCTGGATCAGATGACGAACATCACAGTAGCCCTAGTACATACCTAAATTTGAATCAAGAGAATCGTGAAGGTGCTGACATAATTCTGACCTAAATTTGACGCAATCGTACATTACGAAGCTCCTACTCTAACAGGACGTTCTAAAAAAGTAACTTTCCTATTTTCAAGGATGTTGGAACTTCCACTACTGGTACATCCCAAAAATCAACCGCGTCATCAGAGGGGAAGCCTAGGGGTCCTAGCACGATGTCTGATGGTCACTACGCCGTGACAGAACTCTCTAGAAATGGCTACCTAAAGCACCATTGGAGACATTGACCATGTATGGCAGTGTGTGTGGTGTCATCGTGAAGGATTTTGTTCCCATCAAGTACCGTCATTGGAGATCAAAGGACATAACACAATATGACTAGACGGTACTAGAAAATCTGAAGGAAGAATATTGGTGAAAGTTGAAGCAGTCATTCCCCTTTCCTGAATGTGCAGAAGAGCTAGCAAAGCATGGGGCACTATCCAAGATGGGCATTCTCTTCAAGAATTGGAAGGGCACCTTGAACACGGACTATGTCCAACATGGTCGGTCCCTGGATTTTAACAAACCTATGTATCAAACCTATGTATCAGAAGTGTGTGGATTACTGGGATGAGTTCGTGCACTGGAAAACATCTGAGGAGACAAGAGAAATGAGTGAACGAAACAAAGCCAACTCAACGGAGAACAAGTATCCACACCGATTTGGCCTGAGCGGATACGCTAAGAATATCCCTAAATGGAAAGAGAAAGAGGAATAGTTCTGTCAAGCCGGTGTCACACCTCAGATAAAGGGATGGGGCACTCGAACAAAGCACTACGCGTATGCCAGGAAGACTGAATTGTCATCTTTAGGGGAGTTGGTCGTCGTAGGACCTCGACAGCAAGAGCTAAAACAGAAGATCATTGAGGCCCATTCCCAGTCAACACAGGGTACTTTGTTCCACAAAGAGAGATAGATGAGCTCACACTGGCATTGGAAAACCCCGAGCACCTTGGACGCACAAGAGGCATCGGTATCGTTCCATAGAAGGATGGGTTTGCAGACGATACACACAAGTACCAAGCTCGTAAGAGAAGACCAATGCAACAAGAGAAAACTGATCGTATCGAGAGAGAGGTGGACCGATAGGTAAAGGAGAAACTTGCAGAGATGTTTCCTAGTATGACGACAGAGCAACTCCTTGGGCAAGCCGGGAACCAAGTGGTAAGCCCAAGTAGGAGACGTAGCAGTTGCGCATCTACGGAAACCGCCCTTGTAGAACATGACACAACGCATTATCCAGTGGACGACATAACGACACATACCCTCTGTGTGCTCCACGTCCCATTTCAAAACAACATCTCTCAACAAATTGCTAGCGGTGTGGCACATCATATATTGGCGGGGCAAACTATACAGTGTGTTGCATTGCCTCCAGGCTACTCAAGGGTCGGAGTTGACGACGTGCCAAGCCAATATAGAGGGTATGGGTTGGAGTTTTCTTCGGAGGAAAGGGTTGACACTCTGGGCGCTGCTCTCCACAACATGATCATATGGCCAAAATGCTACATCGTTATCATGTCGAACGATGGGACAGGTGATCCAAGCGACGGCGGTTCTAGCCCTTCAAGCAGCCGAGTTCTAGATCTAGCTCCTTCTATGCCTCGATAGAGGACCCCCAACCCACCCTCTCGTCATAACACACCGAATCAACCATAGCCTCCGGAGAAGCTCCTGAGTCTACCCTCACTCAAAAAAAAGACTCCAACAACAAGTGCATTGCAAAGGTCTGGATCATCGAGTAAGTCGTGACTCCCACCAACTAAGTCGGACTCAGTGTCAAAGCCGACAACAGCGCTGCCTAAGAAGATGGTGAGTGTCAGCATCACTTTAGTTTTTGTCCCTAAGAAGCCCGACGAACCAAAGATTCCAATTCCTAAGAAAGTAGTCGACCATTTCATCAAGTGCGCACAACCGAAGCCACCTAAGAAACCTATATCAGACTTTCGGAGAATTGTTGGGGAGAAGGATTTGTAGACTCAGGCTAGGGAGTTTTTCATTGTAGAGAAAGCGTCTAAGACAAAGGCATTTTGTAAGTCAGCCAATATAGAAAGCCTTGACAATTTAGATAATCTTCCAAAAGTCGAGGTGGTACTGCAGTTTCAACATGGACAACCCATGGAGCTTGACTCAAAAATCGAAGAATTAGGAACTCAAGTGCGGTGGCTACATAGATGATATTTGGAGGAGGCTGCAAAGGGTGAACAAATGATCTGTGCATACTACGTCGACGTGGATTTTCACCATGATTCCAATATATTCTTTATAGAATTTGGTGAACTCTTCAACCTGTATCAAAGAAGGGAACTTGATGTCAACATCCTTCAAAATGTGGGCATTGTGAGTCCTTTGATATCTTGTCCTTAATCCAGCACCGTGGACGTACTCTCATTAGTTCTCAACCGTGTTTTTCTTTTGCAGGCATTGCTCTTATCAGTGTAGAAGCATGAACCATAAGGTTGCTTTTCTAGACCCAGCGCTTGTGAACTTCGACAAGCAATTGACCAAAAAAGCTGAAATCGATAACTATCTCTACAGTGCCCTTATCAAGCTAAATTCATGTGACCACATTCTCCTACCTTACCTCTCGCTTGCCCTCCATGCGTATGAAGTTATTGATACATTGTCCTATGTGCAGCCATCAATGGGTCCTATTCATAATCAATATCAACAATAGTAAGATTTTCATATATGATAGCATGAGGAAAGGGAGAGCAAACTACCCAACTCTTGTAAATGCACTAAATAAGGTAGATGCGAGGTACTGTAGGTTCGAAAGAGCGTATGGGAGATGCGCGGTGGATGCAACAACATTCGGATCTTCGAACATGAAATGATCCTTAGACAACCAACCGCCACCAACCTCTACGGGTTCTACGTCATGCGGTATATGCTATATTTTGCAGGGGAGGGGCACCCATAACACTAATGGTGAGGTATGACATGTTTCAGAGACTGAAGTCATAAATTAAACAATTCTATTACAGTACTAAGTAAATTTCTACATCTTCCACCTTTTGTTGCAGAAATTGGGTCTTGATACAAGCGAACTGCTATCACACATTATCAAAGATCTCACCGATGAGCTTTGCAGGTTCATCCGTAATCATGTCATAGACCTAGCTAGCGATTACAACCTCAACAAGCACCCACCACGAGTGCAATCCTTTGCCCCTACCTCTCCAGCACTTCGACAAAGAAATTAGCTTCTAAAAAGAGAAAAACCAAGTAGCTAGATTTGTTTGCAAAAATTATATTTAATTAGTGTTTATGCATGAATTATGAAAGTATTACGTAAGTTTACTTTACGTGTAACGTATTTGAATAATTACTATTATTATTATGTATTCTATTTTATGTTTTCTACCACACGATGACTTGAGGATGGGAAACTCGATTGAACATTCAAAATCATACTCTCACCTGGTATTGTAGGTAAAATGCAATCACATTTACTTTTTTTGGACTTAGAAATTTTTGGACTTACGAATTTTAGATTTAGAAATTTTATATTTAGGATATATATGCAAATTTTTAGAATTTAGACTTAGGAGTTTTTGGACTTAGGAATTTTTGACTTAGCTTTTTAGGCTTTTATTAGATTTATATGTGTTGATATATGGGTGTGTGTGGACGTGGAATTGATGTAAATTTGGATGTGGCTATGAATATGAATGAATTTGTGTGAGTGTGAATGAACATGGCTATGAATTTTGATGTTGATGAATGTAAATTTGGCTAAATGTTGATAAATGGATGTGAATTAATTGAAATTTCTGTTATTGTTTGATAGGTCTTGTCATTTTAAAATTTTTTTCTTGTCAACATATAGGTGCGGCACCTATAGTCCTTCCCACATGTCAAGCAATTGAACAACTGACACCTATATGCTATTGTCGGTTTTTCTAAATCGGCGCCTATAAGGACCCATGACATCTTAGTTCAGAACCGGCACCTAAAATTCCATATAGGTGTTGGTTTTTAGCTAAAACCGGCACCTATATCTCTTATAGTCATCAGTGCTGTTCATTGGGTGCCGGTTGAAAAATTCGATATCTATGATCGGTTTTCAACCGACATCAATATGTTTTTATGTAATTGTGTGATCCCATCAGACGTAAACCCCACAAAGTAACACCATAGATAACTCATCCACTATCCAGCCAATATAGTCGAAATGGTTATATATGATTGAGAATAGTGTGTTTGTCTTCTCCCCTGATGATACCCGTTCCTGCCGTGCGCAAAGAACACAACGCTTGCGCAGGAAGCACATGTAAGTTCAGCGGTTAGGGACAACTCATTTTCTGGCGAGTTGTAACAAAGAAGAAAGTATGTGAATCAGTGAATGGAAAAACAAGCTGCAGAAAGCTAGACAATATCCAGTTTTTCTGGTAGTGAGGTGCGATATAAACAAAGGGGCTGTTTGGTTGAGGGACTAAAAGCATTAGTTCCTCCATTTTAGTCCCTTTTAGTCCCTAAACTCCCAAACAGGAGGGACTAAAAGGGACTAAAATACCATTAGTCCATTAGTCCCTCTTGGAGGTACTAATTGGGACTAAAACTTTATTTTCCCATGAATGCCCTTCTCTCTCTCCCGCAGCGCAAATGAGGTGCAAATGAATAGGGATAATATTGTCTTTGTACAGTATAATTAATGAGCTTTAGTCCCTTTTAGTCCCTGCAACCAAACAGGATGGGACTAAAATTTTTAGTCCAGAGACTAATCTTTAGTCCCTGGACTAAAATGCCAAACAGCACCAAAAGAGAAGCATCGGTTGACCCAAGGCCGGGCCAACCTGCGCAGCCACCCGAGCTCTCCATTACGCGTGGAATGAGGATAGACATTACCCGACCAACCTCCGCTCGATCACTCCAACCAGGACTTGGATGTTAGACTGCTCGATGCTCCTGTTTATTGGGCCAATGGCCTAGGAGACATGACATGTACTAAAGTAATTGAGCCCATGGGCCCTGGATAATGGGGATCTGAGCGGTCGCGGATTTTTATTTTAAATTTAGTTATTAAAATATTAAAAAATAATTTTTCGTTTGAAACTTTTTACATAGATAGTTGCCTCATGCCTTTTTAGATAGGGTTTTTACATGGCCTCGAGGAGTTATTTTTGTAGGGGGCTTCCTTCTACTTTTCCATAGGGCCTTTTTTTAGAGGGGTCGCCTGTAAAAGGCAGCGAGGACAGGTTTTTTTGGCGGCCCTTTTCTGCTCTCGTCGAGGGCCTTTTTTTCATAGAGGGGGCCACCCACAAACCCGCAGCGAGGGCGGCCTGGCATTTTTGCATGTGGCCCTCTTATCACCCTCCTAGAAAGCTTTTTTTGTCGAGTGGGGTTGCCCGCAAACTCTAGCCAAGGACGGCTTGCCTTTTTTGCAGTCAGCCCCTTGTCACCCTTTTAAAAGCGTTTTTTTGCTGTAGCAATTTTTTCAGAAACAAATGTTAATTTTTAAGCGTGAAAGCGAGAATTGTATTTGTGAAATATGATAAAATGGTTTGGTATGTAATAATAAAATGAATGTGTTCGCATATACGGAGAAAAATTTGCAAATAAATTTCATATATATTTGCCAACCAAAAAAGTTTGATTTAGATGGCAACAAAAAATTCATTAACAATAGGGTAACAATTGCTTTTAAATTTATTTTGAACTGAGTTCATATGCACAATTCCGCGTAGGTTGAATCATGTACATAGTAGAAGATAGATTTTTTTCATTTTTTAAAAGATTAAAAAAAGAATCATGTACTTAGTTTAGAAGAAAGACAACACAATTGGAACTACAAAGTGACTTTATTAATTGAAACAAACATAGGCATAGATGAATGATACAAATTTGTCTGTCCCAACAAATTGAGCCTAAGCTTGTCTACCGACCCCTTCTACATCATTTAAAGCATATTGCAATTTCTTGATCCTTCAATCGCTTGTACTCTATCTATGTTTCAGCCTTACTTATATTTTTGTGGTGATATGTTGGATTAACATTGTCGATTCACGAAATGAATCCGCACTCCTTGGATTGGCCTGAGAAATAAATGTAGTTAGCAAGTGAGGGTGGTAATATTATGCAAATGTCAGCGAAATTGTAAAAATGAAAGGCTTCAACGTACAATGAAGTTGTTGTCTACATTGGGACAGACGAAATATCTCCTTCCAAATGTCTCTTCTGTAAAAGGAGGTAGTCACCTGACAGCGATCTCTACAAACATATTTTGGATGCTCCGACCATTCAGGTAAACCTAACGGATTATTTCTCCAGTCTAAGCTAGCAGACTGTACCCGACATTCATACTTCATCCATGCCTAAATGAATTGGATGGTCGTTCCAGGTTGCGTTATCGTTGCACCGGTAGAAGTAACTCTCACCGTATCGATCCACTTTATGAACTCATATTTTCTTATGTCTTTTCGTGTGCATAATTTCATTCGGACAGATGGCATCGGATAAGTGCATGAAAGTAGTGATCAATGTTAGTGAAAAATGAATGATACTTATGACAAAATTGTCGTCCACAATGTTAGGACACACGAATCATCTTTGTCCTAGAGTTCATTGTCTTACAAACCTTATCACCTGACAACGGTCACCCCAACGACACTCTGGACACTCCCGCCAGGTAGGGAGTCCAAGGAATTTACCTGTCATTCTAAGGCTTCTACAGTTATTCATCGTTTGTGCTCATCCTTCCTCCTAAGGTAGTCCGATCTTGTTTCACTACGTGAATATCGGCGTGTTCCATCGTTCTGTGGATTTTTCGTATATATCCTTTCAATAAAGTCGCAGACCCTACGATATGTCTACGAAAGATGGTATGATTATGCATAAACCAGTTAGCATTTTATGTATTGAGTAGAGTTAATTGAACTTGAACAAATTAATAATACCTGATCATGTTTGTGTATTGGAAGAATCTCCTACCATGAATTTCATGCGTAAGGGATATCACGAGTATACAACGATCACCTCAAGTGCACAACAGATGGTCACACCATGGTGGAAACATAAAAAGGATCCCTTCACCAGTTAAGATGCTCACGAAATGGAGCTTCCATTCTCTCTAGATCCGTGTGAATGTGAAAGGAAATATGAGGAGTTTGTATTCGGCTAATGTGATTTACCAAGATCTGTCTTTATATAGTGGCGGAGCAACTTCTATAACTGTACGCGCCGAAACTCGACTATCACCACGCTATGTGACCAGACAAGCACCATGAGTAGGCTTTACTTTACACATCATCGAAAGTTGATCGTGACAAGTTGTTACATTTTAGGCGCCAAAAGCAGGTGCCACTGTGCATCCTAATCGACTCGATATGCACTCACCGAAAGTTTGTTAATGTATCCATAAGTAGTTGTGTAAGATTGGTGCAGCGTACGTGACATGAATGAAATGACATTGAGTTAAGACATTTATACTGTAAAAGTCACTGCAAAGGTAGTATTGGTGCACAATAATATCAAGCAAAAGAATAGTGCGCACAATAGTCCAAGGGGGTGGATCACTACTGCCGAGGCTTCTTACCCCTATCCCTCCTACCCTGCACCCTGACATGTCACTGGGATTACGTTAAACGGTCAAGGGTACTACACGGCCTGCATGCCCCTCCTTTACTGGTGTGGCCATTGGCTACTCCTGGGTCTGAGGTGGTGGAGCTCCTGCAAGCTGTGACGACCCAACTATCTCATGATCCAACTCATCCTCCAAGTCGTGGTCGTAGAAATGGTCACTAGGACCAGCGCCTGTATGTGTGCCCTGAGAGAAAGAGCCGATGGCACCAAAGATCCCCACTTAAAACCCTGGTGCAAAACGAACATAAAGGTAAGTAGTAGTTATAACAAGTAAAATTAACCATAGTAATGACCGATTATCTTCACCTAGAGGGACTTTCGGACATGGCCCGTTGCCCATGCCGACTTCGTGCTACGTGTGTGAGCGAGGCGTCGGCACTCGGTATGTGGAAGTGCTAGCTCCGGCATAGGCAGCTGATGGCAGAAGGGGACCTGGATAGCATACTTCTTGTTATAACGGGGTAATGTTAGCAAGACCAAATCTTATATTATTGCAACTTACCTATTGTGAACAGCATTGCCGTGAGGAACCGTTGCTGTAGGTGGCACAACTCCGTGCGCAGGGGCTTGTGGCTATGGTCGCACTGGCATAGGAGGTGGTATCACGTCCACCGCGCTACAATAGGAGAAGACGCGCATCACATCGCACATCTTGGACTGCATCCGGTCGAACGTGAGCTTCTACTCTGCATCACTCAAGTACAAGCTGGCGTCCAACCTGACTATCACTGAGTTCATATCGGTAGTGACAGCTCGTGTGGCATCGGCCTATTACAGATATAATTATGGTTGTTAGTAACAATCAGAATTAAACATAAAAGAATTGAGTAGTACCCTGAGGAAGTAGTCTAGGTCACGGTGCGTGGGGTACGCATCGGCGATAGCAGCAAGGTGCGGCTATGGCACGGCCGGAGTGAACGTCACACGAGCACGAGTGTGAGGTAAGTACCAGTGGCGGTAGTCACTATAGTTCTCTGTGTGTGGCCAGAGCTCATCGATCACCTCCTTTGGAGCTAACAACCAGTCATCCACGTACTTCTATACGCGTGATGCCCACAATGTGGTGGCATTCTATCCCCGGCGAATCATCCTGTATGGTTGCACATACTTAGATAGATGGACAAAACAACATCATATTTACAATTTAAACACTTAGTACTCACAAGTGGTCTTCTGGGAGGACTGTAGGTTCTATGACCCTGGGGAAAGACTGCCTTAGGCCGAACTGCCTCATCACATGGTGCGGGAAGTAAGGCTCGACAAAGATGTCGAACACCAATGGTACAGTCATGAGCCAGTAGGGTGTGTCACGTGTACACAAGGACAAAAGTCTTAGCGATGCTCTCTATGCACCGACCTCATCAGTGTATGGCTCCCAGATGATGTCGTTGGGCTGTAGACGGTCGAACTAAAAAATGAACTCCGGGTAGCCCGTCTCACCTACACGTGCGCATAACGAGGCTGCGAGATAAAAACATAATATTCATGTGAGGGGTTGTTATCAAACAGTGATAAAGAAAAAGTATATTCAATCATCAATATTCTTACTTACCCCACGTTGACAGCACAATGTCCCCATTGTGAGGCCTTCCTCTGGCCACTATGCATTGCGTCATGTCCCGTAGGGTGTGTGCTCCATAATAGGCCATCCTATCATGCACCTCTTAGCTGCCCAAAGTTGAAGGAGTAGAGGGGATCCAGTGATGATCGATCCCGGATCAGTCTTCGTGCAGGCATCACAAAGACCATGCTAGGTGGTCGCTAGGATTGCAGACTCTCAGCTCCACTGTGGCGTGCTGCCTAGCTTAGCATCTGCGATGGCCCGTACGTAGTGGATCAACCCCTTGTCCACAGCATGGCTGGTGCACACCACCCATCCGAACAACCAGATTAGGTACGTCTTTAGACTCCATCTGACTGAGTCGTCATCAGCGTCCAGATGGAGCTGATCAACCTAAATTTATTTAACAAGTGTTATTACGTAGGAGTAATTTGTTACATAATGCATACATCCCTTTGTGTCATTAGCTTATAGTGAATTGAAGTAGCCAGACCTTGCTAGGCCCGACCATCGTGTAGGAGGATAGGCCAGTGGCCGTCGCGAGTCCTGGAAGGTGCATCTCATGCGAGAAGCGCTCTATGATATCCTCCTTCCATCCATCAGCGCCATCTACGGGACCAACTGCATCTCCTACAAGAGGTAGCCCATCAGATGGTACGACACGTCATGTAGTGTGGGCACCATCTCCCCACATGGATGATGGTACATGTGCATCTCAGGCCTCCAGCGATTCCTTAGAGAGAACAAGCCCCGAGAAGTCCTCATTTTTCCAATTAGCAGACATTACATCATCTTCCTCATTGGATGATGCATTGCCCTCTGCTTGCTCGTTATCCGAATCTTTCCTTTCCATTTTATCAGCGATTATACCAACTCTCTCCCCCTAATCCACCACGCCCATGGCATGTATCACCTATATTTGTTTTCCCTCATTTTCCATCGATCTGCCAACATAATCCCCCATATAGCTTGGACCCTCAACATCTTCTGTTTTCATGGGAACACTATTATCCTTTTCATGAACCGACACAAAAATAACAAGGGGCCATGACCATTCAAAATCCATCTCCACATACCGTCTCCAGGTGACAGTGCTATTCATGGCATTAGTTCCAATAAATAACCTTCTATTTCACAACTCACTATGACATATATGAACATTATGTTGATTTCTAGGTTGACTTTGAATCCTCGCATCAACCAACTATAAATTGACTGAAAAGTTCCCTCAGACGGCCTATTGATACCCTTCGATGTCATGCTAAAATCCGACAGGTCAACACCATCTGGACCAAATCACATATTGACTTGACTGTGAACTAACTAAATTATGACGACATTTTGCCTAATGAAAAAATGTATGTTAACTAAGTTCAAATCATACTAACTATATCTAATGTTGCCTTCATCAATTTCTACTATACCCTAGGTCTCAAGTTCTAGAAATATGTTGTTTGTCCTAGGTCTCAAGATCTACAAATCTATTGTATGCTCTAGATCTTCGATTTAACTAAAATATATATTACAATGCTACATAAATTGACAACAAAAGAAGATAAAATGTATTTACCTATGGTGGAGTCAGCAAACCAATAGGGCTTCGCTGTTGCCCTTCTCCTCACCCACACCCTTTCCTCCTTTCTTCTTTTTCTGGATTTTGAGTGATTATAATGAAAATTTGGGGAGAGGAAGGGTTTTTATACCCGGGAGAAAAAAAGCCCTCCCTGAGGGTAGCAAGGGGGCGCCTGAAAATGGCTGTCCACTCGGCTGGGGTTTGGGCAGCCCCCCTCTCGGCAAAAAAACCCTCTGAAATGGTGGCAAGGGGGCCGCCTGCAAAAAGGTTAGGCCGCCCTCGCCGCGGGTTTGCGGGGGGCCCCCTCTGGGCAAAAAAATGCTTTCGGCGAGGGCGGCAAGGGGACCGCCTCCAAAAAGCTAGGCCACCCTTGTCAGCTTTGGTAGACGGGCCCCTCTCAGCAAAAAAGAAAGCTCTTCGAGACGACCGCAAGTGGGCCGTCTACAAAAAGTCACTTCCCCGGTAGACGGCCATTACACAGAAGCCAACGCCCGTCTGCCACGTAAAAAACATCCTCTGAAAATAACGCCCTCTCAGAGAGTCTGAGACAACTATTTCTATAAAAGTTTCAAACAAAATATTATTTTTTAAATATTTTAATAAATAAAATAAAAAATAAAAAATTTAGCAGTCGTGCATGTTGCATGCCCACACGGATGGGCCTAGAAAAAAAGTATGCTAAAGTGTTTGAATTATTTTACTATATGGGTTGGGTCTTTTTTCTGATGTACTTGTCTATGGAGGTTTTTTCTAATCCACATTCTCGTGGTCGATGGTGTAAATGTTCCTTCTTCCCTGAAAGTTTTTCCTACTATTATTCAGGGGCAGACCTACAGGGTATGTCGGGCATACCCTGGGATCCACGAGTAACGGAGTATAATATATATATTTATGTGTTAAAAAATTAAAAATGTACGGCAACATATCTTCTTTCCAGCGTGAATCTTGT
This sequence comes from Oryza australiensis, assembly GCA_019925245.2. NCBI lineage: Eukaryota > Viridiplantae > Streptophyta > Magnoliopsida > Poales > Poaceae > Oryza > Oryza australiensis. The sequence continues at coordinate 7,195,256 of JAIFGZ020000436.1, forward strand.
CTCCAGCACGAATCTCGTCCCGTCCATCGTGCCGTGTGAACACTCGGGACTCCAACCGTAAGTCCACAACCGATGTTGCCTACGACAGTATGGCTTGTCGCCTCGGAACTCGGGAAGAGTGGAAGGTGGGAACCGCCACCGAACGCTCGAACTAGTGCTGCCGAATCCGTATGCTGGCCGTCGCCTGCGACACGCGCCCTTGCGTTGGCCACCGCCCGCATGCCGCCCGTGCGCCAGGCCAGCCGCTTGTCTCTAGTACTTCTTATATATAAATATATTTCAATTATCAATATGGTATTGAAATATTTATATTATATTTAGTGGATCATTTCTATTTAATATAAGAATTAAAGCTTTATTGTGTTATTTAATACATATATATACCTAATCATGTTGTTAATTTTATAATTATTATCAAAATCTTATGTTGAATTTCTTTTGACGATATACCCTAAGCTAAAATATTCATCCCTGCTGTTTTTTGGTTGAGACAAGTGTGATTGCTTCTCTGGCTGAGTTCATGTGGCATCCAACTCTTTTTTTCTCACGTATTGCCAGTGCACGAAGGGAGGATGCTATTTGTTAAGCCGGCACTTGTCGTCGGGTTGCTATTTAATTCAGTGTTGTTAGATCGAGGTTTGTGTGTTACTCTGTAGTTTAGTCGTGATATTTTTTTCAATGTTGAGAGCCATATTTGCTTGCCAACATGCTGAATTTTCTTGTCTGATATGATTGTTGCTGATGTGCTGACATATACTCTTACCTATATGCATTACCTGGTTTTGATTACTTGCTGTTGTTTTTACCATAAGACGAAGGAACGAAATAGGACACTAATAAGATGTCTGGTGCTCATCATGCACAGCTGTTATAGATTCCAACATAAATCTGTCAATCCTTCGTCCCATTAATTCCAGAGAGAATACTCCATCCTTCGTCCATTTGATGTTTCAATTTCGTTAGCTTGAAGTCAAGATGGACGGATATGTCATCGTCACAATCCATCATACGCGCATTGATTGAGAAGCACAATGACAACGAGACGCGGCAGCACAGGTCAGTTATGCGATCTGTGTGCACGGCGTCACAGATCCACGCCACAATGAAAATTTACAGCTGTTATCCCACAAACATGGCTAGCTCGATTTCCATGTCCCTCGAGCATCACCTATGTGGTGCTTTTCTTAGAATGAAACCTTGTGAAACACAAATGGTGCAAGTGTTGTATGTTCTTTCCAAGACACCACCCATTCCTATGTAAAGGAATTCGCATACACAAGACGATGTATACGGAGTGGCTATGTATGTGTTATTGTTAGTGAGGAGGAAATAAAGTGTGTGAGACCGCTATTTGTGATACTCGGTTATGGTCCTTTGCACTACATGTGTAAAATATCTTTATATATACATGATAAGACAAAGATGAATACATTGTGCTATATAAATATCAAAGAAGATCAATAAAATAAAATGATAAGTACCTCTTGCAATAAGTTATTGGTTTTTGGCGGTACACATTAGTTATTGGTTTTTGGCGGTACACATTCTATTCAGTGTGGTAGTAGCTTAATGTAGCATTTTAAAAATAAAGAATAGCTTTGTGTATCTATGGATTTAAATAAAATGCTACTTCCATTTTTTTAGTTGCTTTATGATGCTCTATACTAGTGACAAGGGCTGATAGTATGAGTAAAATCAGTATCGTTCAACAATGATGATATTTCTATAATTGAAATTGGAATTTAACAAAATTATTCACATCATGCCACCAATCCAATCGAATTTTTTACACACCACCCCTTTCCAATCCTGCAGCCACCAGTCCGTCCCATCTCAAACAGCCGGCCACAGTTGTTATGAAACACTGATTCAGATAGGCCTCGTCCACTATCTAGCCAACATATGAAAATGATTGAAGAATGTGCTTGTCTTCTCCCTGATGACACCCATTCCGATCTGAAGCAAATAACATAATGCTTCCACAGCCGACACTAGCTAAGTACAACAGTTAAAGCAAAGCTCATATTTGTTGCGTGTGTAACAAAGAAGATATGTGAATAATGGAGAAACAGGCCGTAGAAAGCTAGGGGCAAAGGTAAGGAGTGATATATATAAGCAACAGATCAGAGAAGCATCGGTAGACCCCGAGACTTTGGCCACCCTGCTCACCTGTCTGAGCTGGCATGTGAATGGCACTTACGAGGGTAGACATGCTGTACTGCCGGTATCACAACGTTGGTGGCCTATCTTAGGCTGAGTTTGGCTGTTGGTGTGGAAAACTATATAAAATAAGGAAACGACTTGTTAGTTCATAAACTAATTAAACATTAATTATTTTTAAGAAAAGATTAATATAATTTTTTAAAGCAATTTTAATATAATTTTTTTTCAAAATATATTTTGGAAAACATGTCCACGAGAAAGTAACAAAGTAAGAGAGACGAGCGAAGAACACAGACTCAGTAGGTTTTGCGTGGACTCCAAACTATTTCTACTACTATGTTTTTAACACATGACGCGCAATTAATTTTGCTCTCAAACTTTGACTAACAGTATTTATTCAAATTAAGTAATAAGTAAAAAAGAGTACCGTTAGAGCTAGTACTTTGTATTTTAAGCATGTTTGTACTTTAAGCATTTAACATATTGTCTGTACGTAAATATTTTTTAAAAATATGAATTGATCAAACGTATTAAATAAGTCAACTGCATAATATATTTCACCGCTCGATAGAATGGTGGCATGGCCTATACAATTTTGAGCTTTTGACAGTGCACCAATCAAAACCCAAAGGGTTCATGTGCCCGTTGCCGGTTACAATTTCATGGTAAATGTGCACATCAAAAACATTAATGCATGTGAATATGTGATCATACACGATTAAGATTATATGTGAACTCATATGTTAATGAACATGGGTGCAGAAAAGCCATTGTATTCCACGAGAATTGTATTCCACGAGATTTAGAGAAGCGTTGGAATTATTTAACAGGGCAAGAGGATGATTCAACGGTTCATGATGGGAATTTTTCAACTTCCTCGGGCCACGAGCAAACGATATAGAAAGACTTTCATACTAACCTATCCGATGTACTTTGTGATTTAAGATTTATAAACTCTTAATTAGTTGGTACATGGGCGATTAATATTTCATAGTTATGGAGGAATCAAGTCTCAATAATCACGACCTGGGAGTCTAGGAGATAGATGACACCAGTCCATCGCTTTTTGTATGATCACTCACAAAAAGATAAAATCCTGATCATAGCAAAAGATAAAATCCTGATCATAGCAAATTACCAGTTACAAGACATTCTATTTGCAACTGCCGTGCAACCCTCTGGAGTACCTTACACAACCTGGCTTGATTGTGACACTTCAGTAGTACCACTTTCAAGCTTTTGACATCAAAATTTGGCTTTCTTGGTGCTTCCCATTCTCAAGGAATGTACTAAATGCAACCATACATGAGCGAAGTTTGACCTAGGAAGAACATTTTTAAAGAACCTAAGAATCTAAAGAACAATAGTGATGGACAAATACATTTGACCCACATATAGTGGCATTCTTTTGTGGCTATCAAGTATGAGATGATCGATGAACTGGAAAAGGAAAGACAGAGCCAGATAAGTTTGATCTTTGATCAGAAATGTGAGGAGCAGCGCAGAGCATAGAAAGCCACGTATATATAGGACAAGAGAAGTGACTTCACCCAGCTACCATGAAGGCTTTGGCTGGCAAGTGTATCAATTGCATTTAGGACCCAATGAATTGATTGATAGAAGGGTTCGGATGGACATCAGAACCGTACTCTGTATGCATTCACATGATACTATCAAAATGATTCTTATATGGATGGTCAGTGGAAGAGAGAGAAAGAAAACTGATTGCATCTCATCAAACATTAAGTATGCAGGGAAAGAATTTGTAATTATGTAGAACATAATCTTCTGTAATGGTAAGCTATAAAACGATTAATTGGAGATCTACACCATAAATCAGCAATCACTACTCAAACATTAAGCAAACAATATCAACTGCAGCCAGCCAGTCCCACTATCATCATTTGTTTCATTTCCTTATTAAAGTTATTCAGACACGGCCCAAAGAAGTATTGCATGTTCAGAATGGGCCTGTTTGGTTGAGGGACTAAACCCATTAGTCCCTGTAGTTTAGTCTCTTTAGTCCCTAATTTCCCAAACAGTAGGGACTAAAACAGACTAAATTAGCATTAGGTGATTAGTCTCTAAGATAGGTGTTAATTGGGACTAAACTACAGATTTATTCTCCGTGCCCCTGTCTATTGCGCCGCCTCCTCCCCGTGCCGCCCTCCCGCTCCTCCGTGCGCCGGCCCGCCCGCGCCCCATGGCCGACCGGCGCCTCCCCGCGCGCCCACGGCCGACCGGCGCCTCCCGCGCCGCCCACGGCCGACCGACGCTCCCCGCGCTACCGGCGCCTCCCGCTCCACGACACAAGTATATGGCAAAGGCCACTTGCTGACAGATATAGCAAACGCCACTGCCGAACCCCTTGCTTGGTAGGTAAAACAGTACGGGTTGTGCATAGAAAAACTAGTTCCCTCTCTCGAAAAAATGTTTGTACTTAAACACAATACACAACTATGCAGTCCTGGTGTTAGCTTGCCCGACTTCTATGTCAGACATTGACATTGATGCTCTACCAAACCAGCCAAATTATCAAAGTATATCAAACACGTCCTATTATAAGCAGTAGTTGAATAGTTGACGCATTCCTCGTCAAAGTTATTGCAACGGTTGATTCCTTGTTATGCTAGACTTACTTGGATTGATGTTTTCAATTTTGTGTTCAAAGCATCATTGTGTGTGGATTCAACAGAGTTACCTCTTGAGCTCATTTGGTTCAATTGCCAGGCACCACGAAGATCGATTGAAGAAATGGCCGGCAACGAGGAAGAACAATACGATTTTTTCTCCCAAGCTCACACACATCATCCGGGCGCCGGCAATGACGGCAATGACTTCGGTTTCTCACAAGCGTCGCCTTCCATTGGTGGTTCTGGCGCTGGCTTGTATTTTTCGTTCAGGGGCTCTGGGAGGGGGAGGGGATCCGGGGGGTTTGATCTGAACTCCCAGGTCGATTGCTTCCCCGACTTCTCCTCGTACCAAGAATTGTTGCAACCGGATGGACATGGAACTGCCCCCATTCCGGGTGCCATGAGGTCGGCGGTCGCCCCGTCACGTCCTCCTTTCACTGCTAGCAGTCGAGGAAGAGGAAGACGGGGAGGAAGAATTGGATAATTGCACAAAAAGTTACAATCTGCAAAGTATACACCGTACTTGGATAATTGCATTGGAGCAATAGATGGGACACATATTCAAGTTGTGGTACCAGTTTCTACTTCTGTGCAACATATAAATAGACATAAAGAGAAGAGTCAGAATGTGATGTGTGTATGTGATTTTGATATGAGATTTACTTTTGTTCTTGCTGGATGGCCTGGATCGGTTCATGACATGAGGGTGTTTAATGATGCTCAAAACAGATTGGGTGATAAGTTTCCACGACCACCTCCTGGAAAATTTTATCTAATTGACTTGGGTTACCCAAACAGACCTGGTTATCTTGCACCATACAAGGGTACAACATATCATTTTTAGGAGTACAATGAAGGTATAATGCCTAGAGGGGAAAGGAGCACTTTAATTACTGTCATTCTTCTTGTAGAAATGTCATAGAGAGATCTTTCGGAGTTCTGAAGAATAAGTGGAGGATTTTGTTTCGATTACCCAGTTATCCACAAAAGAAACAAAGCAAAATAATTGTTGCATGCATAGCACAGCATAAATTTATTAGAGATAGTAAGCTAGCTGATGAAGAATTTGACCATTGTGATCAAGATGCAAATTATGTTCCATTGGCCGGAACAGGTTCTTCTCCAATGAACGATGCAACCGATTTTTTGGATGGCCAAGTGATGAATCATTTTCGAGACTCGGTTGTCGATGGCCTTTGGACTTTGAGAGATATGTGATTTCTCTTTTTATTGATCTTGTGAAACGAGTAATTTGTAATATGAAGCACTTTCATTTCAAATTGTAATAATGAGCACTTATATAAATATTGTTCCTATGAGCAAGGACAACAATATTTTTGGTACTATATTTGCTATCTACATGATTATATAAATGTTTTTTAATATGTATACGGAGTATCCTTGCCTCCAATTTGTATTTTCAATGGATTTATTATTTTTAGCTTGCATGACTACATAAGGGCAATATGGTCTTTGCACCATGTAATTAACTTCCTTTAGTCCCCTTTAGTCCCTGCAACCAAACAGGCAGGGACTAAAATATTTAGTCCAAGAACTAATCTTTAGTCCCTGGACTAAAAGACCAAACAACCACAGTTTATGATTAAAACAGCAGATAACAACATTCCTAATTAATCTTGCCATTGGGCACTGAAAGAAAAGGTGTTGTATTATTTCCTCCTTGTCACAAAACAGACATTTTTTATCCGTTTCGCCCATTCTCCTCTATAATTAGTTTGCCTTTGGTTAATATACTATTTCTATGTATGAACCAAAGGAAAACCTCGATTTTCAAAGGAATCTTGAATCTCCAAAGTCTTTTTGTGATAGAAATTTTTTGCTTGCAGTTTGTCTTTGCAATTCTCTTGGATTTCAATGGCATCATAGTTTGCCTTGTATTATTCTAGACCTGCAGTCTTCCCCATCCAAATTTCTGCTAGATTTGAACACACCCTAGCCTTCCTATTTCACTTTTGCTAGGGTAATATTCTTTGTGAAAGTAACATTATACAGATTTGGGTGTAACTTAGCCTGGGGCCGACTTTACATATAGGAATTTCAGGTACATTGGTCGATGAAAGTGAACCCCCCAGCCAGCCGTCCACAACTGAGCGATCACTACTACAAAAGTGATTTTCGTCGATGCCCCTCCATATATCTTCATAGAGGGTCCATAAGTTGGTACGTTTGGGAAGAACACTGTATATGAAACCTACTACATCATCTATTCATATCTTTTTTTCGTTGCAACATTACCTATGTCCCACCATGCATTTCCACTATCATGTTTTTTTGGTTAGGATGTGTTTGGTCAAGAGGGTTGAGGGTGAATAGAATGAGAGCATACATGATGGATGGGATAGAAGAACACAATTTGAATATTCGTAACACCTAAATAGATGATACCATGGTATCAGTCGAAAAAAAGATAAATGGTAGATATAATGTACGCATGATTATCTCCTATATTTTTATTCATAGATTACTCTTATTTTCGTTTGATGAAAAAATAAATAAATTTCTACATACCATAAACTATTTTCTTTTTGGAAAAATTAGTTCAATAACATCTAAAATTTACGAGTTTAGCTCTATACCACTTAAAAATCTGACCACTGAAAATTTGCACCGTTCCTTTCACCACACAGGTCCTAAGACATCCGTTTCCGAACATCATTGCCAGTGAGGAACTCCTTAGCGCCACTGCCGTGTGGGTCCGAAGAAAAGGGACCCACCGTTCAGTGCTCTCTCTCCGCTCCACTAGCCCAAACGGCAGCTACTCCTCTAGTGCGGGCCCATGCGGCAGCGACCCAAACCCAAGCACATGATAGGCCCGTTGCCCTTGTCCACGCGCACGCCTCGCCGTCGTCTTCCTCGCGCGGAGGTGGAGTGCGAGCGGATTCCATCCTCTCCTCCTTCCCTCCCTCCCACCCGCCGCCGCGCTCAATCGCGAATCCGGGGGGCTCGGTCGGGTCGCTCGTCCATCCGCCGCGGGGCTGGGAACGGAGGGGAGGGGATGGCGGGGAGGAAGCGGAAGGCGGAGGCGGCGCGGGTGGCGGAGGAGGAGGCCGACCGGGCGCTGTACGGCGCCTTCCGCGGCGCCGCCAACTCGCTCTCGCAGCTCTACGCGCTGTCCGGTGGACACCAGCGGATCTCCTTCCACGCCGGCGAGCGCCACGCCTTGGTACGACGCGCTAAAATCCCCTCACGCCCTTCCAGTCCCTCCTCGGCTCGGCGCCCCCCACAGGCCCCAGCACCGCCGCGCTTGCGGGTTCGTTCTCTCGTCGGACGGCGAGGGCATCGTGCCGCGCCGCGCCGCTCGATTTCTTGCTCCGCGTACGTGCTTGGGTGAAGTTCTGGTCCGTTTCGGCAGTTGAAAGATTATATTGTTTGTTTTCCCCTTTCCCTTGGATCGAAAGATTTTGGTGTTGCGGTTCGGGTGGAACACTGAACGTTTTGCGTCAGTCAATTATCTCTGTTTCTTCAGAATTATGGTTTCCGGCTTTCCGCTACTTGTATTTAGTGGAGAATTGAATTCTCGAGATTCAACTTTTGCTAGGTTGTGTGCGTAAAGCTGCAATGTTGCTATATTCTGTCTTAGGCTGTCGTGAAATTATGCGGAGCTTAAGATGCTCAGCGCTATTCATGTTTGGTTTTTGTTGCCACTTACGATGACAATTAATTGTTTCTTGATGCAAATTCTTCTCAATTAATTAGCACTTTTAATTTATGTGGCACCATCATACCATCTGAAATTGCAGTTTATCACTACTTCATGATGACTGAAACCCAAATGCATCTTTGTTTTTACTATTGGTATCTCGTTTAATTACAGAAATCGTGGTTTGTTATGAATTTTGTTTACCATCAGTTAGTAAACTTAGGTGGAAATGTTTCAATTGTGTATTCCAAGACACAAGTTAGATTTTGTTCTTTTCGTTCAAAAAAAAAAGAAGTTAGATTGTGCTAATAGTAATATAGAGAGACAAAAAGGGAGTGGCGTACAGAACAGAATAGAGAAACGTCGATAGGTTTCCTTCTACACTATTTTTAAAGGGTCTTTGCCAAGGATCCTTTTGTTTGTTTGGTGTTCACTATTAAAAAGTACTAGTACTGTTAGGTGTAGTGATGCTTTTCTAATCTTAAAAAGGCATGTTTTTTTCTCATCTTAAAGCATTGAAATCAGCAATACTAGGTAGAAGATTAGCCAAAATTATTCCCGCTGTTATAGATTTTTGCTATAATTTTTCTGGTGCTGTAAGACAGCTTGCCGAGAGTGCTCTTTAAGTTTTACAAGTTTGCCTTCATCAACTTGTACTAAACTAGTACACCTGTACTACATGTTCTGTTATTGTGCATTAGTTCATTTTGGTATGGCTCAATCTTCTCCTATAACTTTTTGAATGACTTAGAAGAGGCGATACCACCAATACTACCATTACCTACTGAAACACCAATTGAGATTGAAGAACTGATGGACTTCTTGGTACACCAACAGGCTGCAATAGTTCATGGGAGGACACAGTGATATTGTGTAATGAATTTGGCATTCTTGAATGCGTTGTTCCTTATAAAAAGCTTAAGTGATGGTTGCACATTACCAAATACATAATTGGTTTAGTCATATGGTCCCTCATTTGTGTTAATATGGTAGAGATAGACAAGTACTTTAGCTGTTCAAATCAATTCTAAGGGATTGTGTCCATACAATAGGACAATAATTGCTGCTATGATGCACTACCCAATTGCATATACTCACGCTTAACATTTTTAGTGCTCTTATTTAGATTGAAAGATTATGCTTTATGGTAATAATGTGCAACTATTTTTTGTATGTAGGAAAAACTCTACCAGTGGATGGTGCTACAGCATGAAAGTGGTTTGAGGCTCACAGTCTCTGACATAGCGTCCCACATCCAGGTCCAGGTTTCTCTTTGTAGACTAATCACACTCTTATTATACCACACACTAGTTCACTTTCATATCTATGATCCGTTGATCCATTCACTGAACATCTCAGCTAGGCTGTAGTATCACCAGCAATATTTCATCAAGTTCCATTAATAGCTCATCTCCTTACTCCTTACCCATGTGGTCATGTTTATGGGTTGTTCTTGAATGTAGCACGAGATTGAGCATGGAGGTGACAATGCATTAACTTCGCCGAGATCACAATACATGATCCAGAATCTCCAAGCTCCAATGCAGCACATCCCCAACACAAACACGCAGCAACCACCATCTTGTTCAATCACATCGAACCCTTCGAAGGACTCAATGATCTTCTCGAAAGCGCTATCCAGCCCTGTCCGGCAAAACCTGCAACTGTACCATGTACAGCAAGGCGGTGACACAGGATGCTTTGCAGATGGCATTTTTTGCACGGGAAACCGTGACTCAGATCCTGCAGCATCAAATGATTCGTCGGTGGATATGCATTCAGATAGCCCAGGTCATGACTCATGAGGCCCTGATTCCTGAATGAGCAATTTCCATTTTTCCAGTTTGATTCCATGAACTGCAATCAACAAACTTGCAGTAAAGAAGTGGAATTGCCCTCACGCAGTCAGGGATCTCAATTTAATCCCTCACCTAAAGTTAACTTGTAATTTGTAACTAGCTATTGGCCAGTTACTTCAGATATAACGTGCACATATTTATCATCCATGTATGTACTTTCAGGTTAAATAATAGCTAACGTATCAGTTTCTTTTAGTATGGAACACTGATCAGTAATTTCAGATTGCAAAACTTTAAGCTAGCTTATATAGCTGTTTCTTAGGTTCAGTGTCGCAAATGTTAATAGTACATAAAATATTTGGGGTAAATATGCGGTACAAACCACGAACTAGGTGAAAGCTCGTGTAAACTCCGACCAAAAAGTCATCTAAATTCATAAAAAAAAATCATACATATAAATGAAATGGTACCATACAAGCATGTAAAAAACTGTCCAAATTTGACTTCGTGAGATATAAAACAAAAAATTCTGAACCAAAAACTTAACGAAAAGGAATGTAACCATAGATTCTATGAACATTTACTTGATTGAATTGAATAAGCATCCGTTGAGATACAAAATCGAAGGTTGATGTCGAGATACCTGGCACTCCTTCAGACTACCCCTCACTCTCTTCCTACTTTCTAAGCACTAGAGAACTAAGGTTATGCCTTTGGAATAGACCTTTGATCTTTCTTGTGTTGTGTTTTGAGAGTGAAGTGAGTTCCTTCTTTTATAGCCTTCATATGACGGTTATAAGGTCGGTTTCTTCGCGCTAAACGTGCATAACCGCCATTGGGGAGTCATCAGGAGTGTCCACGTGGAAGGTGGAGATGAGGGGGGCCAGGGCTAGTTTGACCGAACCCTGGACACCGTCTTTCACCAGAGGGTTTTAGGTGGGCCCCTTAGTCGGTTCCTCGGTGTTTGGTCCCACTTTAAGTCGGTTCAAGCTGACTTGTGGATCCCCCAATCCTTGTGCTCGTGCGTGATTGGTCGGAGATGTATCTTGTCGCATGGCGGGTGTGTTTTCTCCCAATAATCACCTGCATACAAATATTCACCAACACTTGTGGAACGGATTAGTAAATAACCCTACCGCTTTGTTGATGTTCATCTTTTATCCGTTTATGCAAGGATTGACGGTCAGATTTTAGTATTTAAGGACCATCAACAATAACCCGATGCTCCCGCTAAATCATTATTTTGTTCTCTAGGAATATGCTTCATAGTTATAATCTTGAAACTCTTCATCAACTCTCGACACTTCTCATTATAAATCCTTAGAATTTCACTCTTGCATTCATACTCCCCTGACAATTGATTGATTACCAACAATGAATCACCAACAATCTCTTCTACCTCAGCTTCTATCTCTTTTAATAATTGAAGCCCTCGACAACTGTCTCATATTATACTTGATTGTTTGTATAATAAGGCTTAATTGTGAATGCAAACTCAAAACTTGCCCCCCGAGGTGAAATAATAACTAAGCCAACACCACATCCATGTGTGTAAACAGATCCATGGAAGAATAATGTCCAAGGCATTAGCTCAACATAGCCAATTGACTCATCCCGATGTTGAACAACGAAATCAGCTATAGCTTAACCTTTAACTGCCTTAGTTGATTCATATCGCAAATCAAACTCTGTTAAAGCAAAAATTCACTTTCCAATCCTCCCTTTCAATACTGGAGCTGACAACATATATTTTACCACATCGGCTTGATTCATCATCTAAAAGCCTCTCGCTGAGATAAAATATAGCCCTCTTCGTACATTCAAATTCCTAAATCAAGACTGATCCAATGGACCTCTCATCGGCTAACAAATATAACTTGAATGGAATCTCTTTTGTGGTGACATTAAAATTGGAAGAGAATTCAAATATTCCTTGATATTATCCAAAGCCTTCTACTGTTTTTCTCCCATATAAAATCCTGATCGGCATTCAATCGTAACAATGTACTAAACGGCTCAATTCTCCCTACCAAGTTTGATATAAACCTTCTGACAAAATTAATTTTATCGATTAACTTTGTCTTATTCCCTGGAGGTTTTATATCCTTGATAGCCTTAATACTTTGCTGACTGATCTCAATCCCTCTTTCATGAACAATAAACCCCATAAACTATCCAGCCGATACACCAAAGGCATATTTATTCGGATCATCTTTAAGCCATTTTTCCTGGTTCTTTCTAATACCTTCCAAAAATAGCTAAATGTCCATTAACTTTCTTTGATTTCACAACCACATCATCTATATAAATTTCAATCAGTAATCTGATGAGATCATGAAATATATAATTCATAGCTCTTTGATACGTGGCACCAACACTTTTCAAACCAAAAGTCGTAACAACCCATTCATACAAGCCGATTGCATCGGGACATCTAAAAGCAGTCTTATGAATATCCTCTTAAGCCATAAAAATTTGTTTATACCTGCATTGCCATCCATAAAACTTATAATCTTGTAATCCGAAGTTGCATCAACCAATAAATCAGAAATTGGCATTGGGTATTCATCCTTAGGAGTAGCCTTATTTAAATCTCTAAAATCAACACAAACCCTTAATTTCCCGTTTTTCTTCATTATTGGCACTATGTTAGAAATCCACTCAGCATATCGGCAAGGCCTAATAAAATTAGCATCATAAAGTCTTGTAATCTCTGCCTTGATAACATCATACATCTCATGTTTGAATCGTCTTGGTGGTTGTTTGTATGGCCGATATCCTGGTTTAATAGGCAGCCGATGTTCAACAATCGATCAGCTAAGTCTTGGCATCTCATGATATTCCCAAGCAAAACATTCTCTATATTCTTTTAATAACTCTACCAACTCCCTTTTAAACTCATCATACAATTTAGCACTTACAAATGTCGGCCTTGGCCTATCATCAGTTCCAATATTTACTTCTTCTAACTCATCGACCGACATAAAACCTTGTCCTAACTTGCCTTCAAAATCATCCACAGTGTCCTTACAGTAAAAGTTGAGGTCCTTCATCATAGATTGGTTGTATATCATAGTTGGATACTTTTAAGAAATCACATTTTCACACTTTTTTTTGATAAGCAATCAATTTCACCCATCTCCCAAATAGATAAATCGACATTAGCCGCATAAAACTGACCTGTTGGCTTGCACAATTTCTACTTGGTCTCCTTGCCATTCTATCAAGCTTTGATGCATTGTTGATGGAATACAACAATTAGCATGAATCCAATCTCTTCCCAGCAACAAGCTATATAAACCCTTTCCATCAATGACAAAAAATGTAGTAGGAATAGTCTTATTGCCCACTGTTAATTCTACATCCAAAACTCCTTTGTCATCCGATGAATTTTCATCAAAATTCTTGAGCACCATGTTGGTCTTGATCAAATCTTCTGGAGTCTTCCTAAGCTTTCTATACATGGTATAAGGCATCAAATTTACTACAGCCCCTCCATCAACTAACATCTTAGACATCGACTTCCCTTAACCAATCCCTTTATATATAATGGCTTTAGATGCCTATGTTCTGTTTCTTCAGACTTCTCAAATATTGCCTGTTGAGGAGACAAAACCAACTGTGCTATTGATTCTTCACAAACTTCTTCATCGGACATAAAAATCCTATATTCTGCAGGCAATATGAACACCATATTGATAGAAGATGAAGCTTCAATATTATCAACCCCAAATAACTTGTCCCTTGATAGAAATTAAATCTTTTTCTTATCGCTTCAACATCATCGGCTTCAACGATTTTCCTTTTTACTTGCCACTCCTTCCTTGTACTCCTTAACCAATAAGAAATTTTTTCTTCAACTTCTTCCATCTACTCTTTACTTCTTAAACGTTGAACTCTTCTCTTCTGTTTTTAGTGAATACACCACTTGGACACCATTAAGGATTTTGAACTTGTCTATTTTGATTTCCTTCATAATCTTCAACATAATCTTCATGAATCGACCCTAATCGTTGATGTACTAACAACTTCTTTTGTATCGGCCGATATAAATCCCGGTGTCTTGGCTGATACGAACCCCTGTAATCATATTCCAATTCAACATTACTGCATCCTAAGCAATCTTCAATTGAAGACAATCTCATCCCTTTATTTCAACAAAACCGAAAAAACTTGCAATCTCGGTGTGGATCAAAATAAAATATATCTTCATCATAATAATTTTGTTTTCTTTATCACTGTTTTTCATACTTTTTGATCAAACTGGTTGAGCTAATTTTAGACTTATAATTTCTTCCATCGGCTTCATTTGCAAATCTTCTTGGATAAACCATATTTATCGAAAAAGGATGTCCATCGATCTTCATTGGCTTTCTATTATCATCAAACTTAATTCTTCCTTGCTCCACAGTTGATTGAATCTGTTGTCTGAACACTTCGCATTCATTAGTACTATGAGATCATGTATTACGCCACTTACAATATTTCCTTATTTTAACTCCTCACCGATGGAATAACTTGATTTTGAGGTAATATAATCTGCTTCTCTTGTAATAAAAGATCAAAAATCCCATCGGCTTTATTAATATCAAAATCAAACATTTCTTCTTTCACATTATCTTTAACCCATTGGCAAACAATTGTCTTCTTATTTCTTACACACTCTGCCAAGCTGATTTCTTGATTTTCATCTTGATATGAGTCAGAAGCATAGTTGTAAACATTATTAACATTATTGGCATTCTTGATAAACCTTTTTCTCTTAGGTTCCTGGAAACGTTGCTCATGAGCCAATATTTTATGAACCATCTGGGATAAACTTTCAAAGTCTTGTA
Organism: Oryza australiensis; assembly: GCA_019925245.2. Lineage (NCBI taxonomy): Eukaryota > Viridiplantae > Streptophyta > Magnoliopsida > Poales > Poaceae > Oryza > Oryza australiensis. The sequence continues at coordinate 7,210,347 of JAIFGZ020000436.1, forward strand.
ATGAAAACTTACCTTGTATTGGCCCCAACAACCCCTGGAATGCCTAAGCCGCCAATTGTGAATCGGTCAAGTTTAAACTATAACATCGGCTTCTTATATCTCAAAACCTCTGAATAAAATCTGGAACCGATTCTTTAGATCTTTGCCTAACTGATGTTAAATCTGATAGCTTTATCTCTTAAATTCTAGTAAAGAAATATTTGTGAAATTGCTTCTCTAGGTCAACCCATCCTCTGACAGAATTAGGTGGTAGAGAAGAAAACCTTGTGAATGTCAATCCAAATAATGATAAAGGAAAAAATCTAACCCTTAAAGCTTCTTCAGCCGATGCCTCCTGACACTGAGTGTCGACGTTTCGGTCAATAGTCCTCCAACGGGGCTACCCGAGGAGGTGAAAGAGTGGTCGGGAAGTCTCAACAACAGATCTGATGGTCGACTCAAGAACAATGTGAGCCAAGATTTTTAGACAGGTTCGGCCCTACTGTAGGATAATAAGCATGTGTCATGTGTTCTTTGTTGGGGTGGTGTATGAATAGAGTTTGAGTACAATGGACAATGCCCGTGAGAGAGGGAGTCTAGGGTTTTCGAAGCATCTAGCCCCCTTGCGTGCACCCCTGCCCTCCCTTTCAGTCTAAGGGGGCAGTTACAATGGACTTGGCATGCAAGAAAGCTTGGTCCTAAAGTACAAAGCAAGTACAGGCTAAAGCTGAAAAGCAAAACAGAAATCACTTTGGGATCCATTCGCCACGAGCGTCTTGTGCACAGTCCTGCCTCGGTATCCGTCGTGGTAGGTACCCTGTGTACAATCTTGTTGGGTGACGTCATCTTTTGTCGGCATGTCCCCCGTTTGTCCTGTTTGCAAGGCTTACGAAGGAAGCCTGCTTCTCGAGAAAGGGTGGCTGACCTTCGTCCTGGTCAGGGCCATGCATGGAGGTCGAACTAAGGAGCCGAGGCCGGGCCAGGGGGCCATGGTCGGGCTCGCCAACCACGCCCGGGGTCTGGCTCCCGACCCCAGTCAGAAGACTTCCGATCCGGTCTGCTAGGCCTTATTTCTTTAGTTTTGGCTACCCCAGGGTGGTACCCCCACATTGATCTAGAAATTAGCTGATGTGTTCCACTGTAGAAATGTGGTCCTACCTTGAGAATTTTGAGAAATCCAAAATTCTATATCGGTTAGGTTATGGAACTCTATCAAAATGCTCTAGATAAGGATGTCGATACATAATCCCAATGTCCTTTGGCTTTAACCCAAACTGCTCCCTCATGACTTCAGCAATCATATCAGCCCACTCTTGACCCCCATGATTTCCTCACTGTTTAGATGGAGATCTTTGAGGTAATTGATTCATCTGATATTGATGTTTGTTAACTTCTCCATGTTGATACTGATGAGGTGATGATGATTGCTGTTGTTGAGGGTTAAAATATGGATGGACCTGTTATTGATTTGGATTTGACTGACTTTGATATCCATGTATATATTGATGTCCAATTGGCTGCCCTCCAATAGATGATTGATGTCTTTCTAAAGATTGAGTTGGCAAACTTCCAATCGGCTGTTGCATTTGCCCCCCCCCCCCAGTCGATGTCTGAATCGGCTGCCTTCCATAATACGCAGTCGGATATTGATCTTGATTCTGATCCATAATACGCATGTTGTGTTCTTTTGCTCTAGATCCTCAGTATTAATCATCTTGTATGCTGGAAATGTATGATTTGGAAGATAAACTGGTCCCTTAGCTTGTTCTTCAGCAATAGTCCCATCCACTACTTTTTTGATCATAGATGTCAATGTGTTGACTAATGTCACACCCTGAGGTGTTTTCCCCTTTTAAAAATCGAAAGAAAAATCAACAGAAAAATAGTTGTAATTTAACCGGAGCGAATAAATAATTTTTAAAGCAAAAAATCTAAATGGAAATGGCATGGTGGGATTTTTATTAAATTCTACATGTCAAAATTCACTAACAGGATTTTTAGTGGAATTTTCAGAGCACTAGAAATAATTTTTAACCAATTAAAATCGAAATCAGACTTAATAAATCTCAGAAAAAATCGTTTCTCTCTCCTCCCGTCCTTTCCCGCCCAAACCGGCCTGTGGGCCGTCGGCCCAAGCCGACGACCTAGCTCGCTCGCGCGCCCGCGCCTCCTCTCTCCTCCTCGCGGGCCGGCCGAAGACCGCGGCCCGCTTAAGCCTCGCGTCGGGAAATAAGTCCAATTCTCCTCCCCCTTTTTCCCCGGGACCCTGATAGGTGGGGCCCACCTGTCAGGCCCGTCGTCCACCTCCAGCCGGCCGCCCGGCGCCATTTCCGCCACCCGCCCCGCACGGATCTCGCACGCCCGCCTTCCCCGCGCCTCGGGATCCCGCCGCCTTTACTCCCCTGCCCTTCCCGCCGGTCTTAACCTCCCCGGCGCTGCTCCCACGCCTCCTAATGGCCAGATTGGGTTGCCGGCCATTAAATCCCCAAATCCCTCCCTCTTTTATTCCGGCGATAAATTTCCCCCTATCCCGGCCGCCACCGACCTCCCCGCGCCCTTTAAACTTCGGCCACCGAGCTCCCCGTCCTCCCGACGCCCTCATCCGAGCTCTCCTCCCTCTCTCTCGCTCCGGCACCGTGCGCCCAAGCTCCCGAGCCCGTCGCCGACCTTCGGTCGCGTTTCCCCGTCGTCCCGAGCTGCCGCGGACCTCGTCGCCGTCTCCATCTCCATCGCCCGAGCTCCCTCAGTCGCCCTTCCCCGCGCTCTTCCACCGCCGCTTTCGCCGTCGCCGTCGTCGTCTTCCCCACCTCCGGCGTCCTCGCGGTGAGCCACCCTTTCCCGCCCTCTCGGTCCGAGCCCGCATCACCGATTTTGGGTGCGCGCGGCTCCGCCCGCGCGTGAGCCGCGACACTCCGCCGCCCCGCGCCGCTGCCTGAATGGCGTCGGCCGGTCTTAGAATCATATTTGTTCCAACAATATGACATATGATCAGGGATCGTTTAGAAATAGATTCATACATATAGAGTCTCATAAATAAGTCACGTACTTATTGATCAATACAAGATGTCTATTTCATGAAACTGAATAACACTTTATTCATTTGTACATAAACATTAACAATGATATCCAACATCTCCATGTTGCCTCTAGGGCATATGACTAACAAGCGGTGCCCATGGCATTTAAGGACCGGTTCACGGGAAACCTCGGAAGAATGACCGTACAAACCACAAGCCAGAATGGGCAACGGTGGGTCCTGTAGTGTAGCTCTTCCTAGCCGACGAACCCAGGCGAGGGTGAGCGGGATGGAGTGCCAGTCGGCCCCGTTATAAGGGTTGCTGGGCTGCCGGATTCACCGAGGCACTCGGGGGGGCTGCCCACATCCCAGGGACAGGAGTGGGAGCGAAACCTTGGTGTGGTTCGCTTGGTTAGTGGGGGGGTTATATGAAAGGTCCTATCACAGTCCCTTTCCGGGTTACCGTGGTGGTATTCCGGCGCACAGGAAGTCATTTTGTGGGGCTGTGTCTTGTGGGTACAGTTGTACACCTCTGATCAGAGTAAAACTATTCGAATAGCCGTGCCCACGGTTATGGGCGATCAACCGAATTCATCGTGATTAGTCTCACACTATTAAACCCTGATTAATGGAACATGACTAGTATAGTTGGAGGGTTTGGGCCTCTCGCAACGTGGGGATAACGTTGGACAGTGTTGGTTTTCAATATGAATTAAATACTTGAATTACTACTGTTTTGATCGTGCTCAAAATTCCTATTGTTTGGAAAAACCCTTGTTGTTTGCGCAAAAGCAAACCTTAGCCAAATCCTTGTCTCCCCTGCATTCATTCTCTCCCCCTTCCGGTGTGACTTGCTGAGTACGTGGAAGTACTCATCCTTGCCTCTTCACCAGAACCTGAGCAAGAAGCCGAAGAAGAAGATGAAGTTGAGTATGCTTTGTCCTGCACTCTGGAAGATGCCTGTGGAATGGTTGAAGCCACGTGGCCGGCGTCAAGCTTAGGCTTAGGCCCCTTTTCTTTTTCCGCTGCTCTTTTGTAATATTTTTGTAATGTTTCTAAGACGTGGAACTATAATATCAACAATTATCGTATGTGTACCCTGGCTGGTCCTGGACAGGGATTTTAATACACATATAGCCTCGGAAATTCTAGTCTGAATTTCTGGGCGTGACAAGTAACACCCCAGATTGATTTATCAAAGCATGATGAATAGTTGCATCAGTCCTATCTTGCAAAGTCATGACATGAGGTTCTTCTTTAGATTTTGTACTGATTGTATCTTCCTGTTTGCTACTTCCTTCATCTTCGGGCCTCGGCATAATAATTTTGGATTTTTGTATTATTTTCCCTTGCCAAGTAATATTGAAGGATTCCAAATACATCTTCTGAAACTCTTGAGTAAGTGTTTCCATCTGCGTCTTTTGTTCATCAGTAAATTTGTCAACAGCGATCGGAATGATATCTTCTTCTTTAATTTCTGACATGACGAAGATCTTGATGCCCCATCGGGCATGCCAAAAGCGTGTCAATGCAAAAATACGGCGGCCTAGGAGTTCTGCTTAGCTCAGTGCAGGTCAAAAATGATGGCAAAAAGAACGTGGACGTGCCAGTTGGTTTGACCCTACAACCAACAAGACATGGTAAACATTAGAAGACGATAACCGATCGGCCGATAGGCCGACGACACATTGTGATGACCTAGCCGATGCGGTCGAGTTGAATCGGCTGTAAAGTAGAAGATATTGTTCATGAACTAGATTTGAATCAGATATAAACATAAACAACTTTTCCTTAACAAAATCAATCATATAGGTCGAACCCAATCGATGCAGTATAAAATTGAGATTATTAAAGTCAATTGTTATACAATTATATGATCTTACTAACTAGTCAATGGACAGATGTTGAAGATTAAACCCAAACCAATCATAATTGGTTGTAGATATAAATAACATGTATTTACTAATTTAGTCTTTCTCTTAGCTATGAGCAATTACGATAGATCAGACTTAACCGAGACAAATTAATTGCTTATAATAAAGATTAAACGAATTAACAATTATATGGACTTAGATCATAGCCGATGAAAGAGCTTGGGCGATTAGATAACATATCGGCTAAAACTCTGATATAGCCTTGTTTTATATTATCAACCTTGATTAAATATACTAAGCAAATTATAACCTCAACAGATCAGACCTAACCGAGACAGTGTGAGGCTAATAACCAGCTTAGCAGATTTAAGGGGTTGATAAACTTAAATAAGATGATAAATATAACATGTTAAGCAAAATAAATCGACTTAAAGCGAAACAGTTATACCAGGTAAGATCAGCTGAAACCCCGATACTACTGTTATTGGCAATCCAAGGCAGTTTGGCTTTTATGATTCTAAGAACGACTTAGTACGTCAAACTTAATTAATGCAGCACTACGTATGAAAAGAAGCATAAAGTCTAAACAATCGTGCCTTTGACTGATTTTCAGGGTGGTGGATATCTTAGCTAAGCTATATCGACAAAACAGTTTAATCGATACCAGCAAAACCCTAAAGAAGGCTTAGCCAATAAAAGTAAACAACACCGTCGACTTAGATTAATTAGGATATATGATAAATAGGCAGATACATAAGTTAGATTAGAGTGTCGAAACAATGTAAGCACTAATCCCGCCGATACAAACCACCATGACAAGTCTTACCCCTTGTCAGAGATTGAAGCCGATGCAGCACAACTCGAAATAAGAACTCGTCGAGACGAAAACCTAGAAAAACTAGGGGGACGTGCGCCGAAAGTGTGTATTGAACTGTTGTTGTTTTTACAAGATTTTGGGTGTACATATTTATACCCATATACAAACTTGTCCTTGTTGGACACTACTCAAACCCCTGAATTACAAAAACACATAAATAAGTCCCTTAGTCGGACTCTTATCAAAATATCCCTAATGAATATGACTCATTAATATTTCCTAATTAATAGATATAATTGCATGTAATGGACTATATCATTGTCTGGTAATAACTTCAAATCCTTAATCCAGACTCAACTTGAACCCGAAACTAGCTGTATCGGCTGCCTTGTCCATATCGGCTGGCCGAGTCCAACTCTTTATCGGCTGATACAGCCTTCAACGGATGCAATCAAATTTGCACTACTAGAGAAATGATCTTTGCTCCACTTGCCAAAATCCACAATAGTCCCAGTTCCAATATGAACCGAGACTAAAAAAATATTTTTAGTCCCGGTTAAAAAAGATAACGGTTCTCTAGGATCTTTAGTCCCGGTTGGTGTTACCAACTGAGACTAAAGATAATATTTAGTCCCAGTTAGATTCTTGTCAGAATCTGTCAGGACGCCAGGGATCTTTATTCCTGGTTGGTAACACCAACCGGGACTAAAGATCCTAAATTTTGTCCCCTAAAGATCTTTACTCACTTTGTATCGATAAATTGTATTCACTTTACATCGGGTTCAATATGTACCTTTACAAAAGAAGAATTCAAATAAGTTTCACTTTATGCTAGATAGTGCTATATTATTGAGGGAAAACAATGAAAAATTTAAGTGAAACCTTGTGCTAGATAGTGCTATATTATCCCCAGGAGGATGTGGCATATGCTCGTTCGGATCATACGGAAGGCATAACCTTGTGACTAATGCGATTATACTTATTTGTTTTGTTGTTTCTTGTAATGAATGAACTATTTTGTATTAACAAGCCTTTTGTGTAAATTATTTAGTTAATTTGGAGAATTATTTAGTGAATTAAATAAAGTTAGTGAATTATTGAACTTTACAGAATTATTTAGTGATTTATTGTATTGTACTAAATTATGTTTACTACATCTCAACAGTGGTAAAATAGGAAAGAGCAAAAATTAATTTGTTTATATGTAAAAATTGGAAAATTATATCGGTGACGGGCCTTAAGTCAAGCCTGTAATGGATAAGATCATCGGTAATGGGCCTTAATTACCGACCGATAGAGATGATGTCGTTACTAATCGGGCTTAAACTTTAAGCCCGTCACGGATGAGCTCATCAGTAACGGGCCTTAATTGCATTCTGATAGAGATATGTCAGTACCAATCGGGCTTGAACTTTAGGCCCATCACCGATGATCTTATCCGATAGGGCTTAAGTTTTAAACCCGTCACCGATCAGATCATCCATGACGGGCCTTTATCAAGCCAGTCATCGATAGAATTTTTTCATCGGCCTTTGCGCGGCGAGCTAGAACTCATTTGTGACGGGCATTCTATTAAGCCCGATTGAAATGATTCATCTCAATTGGGCTTAATCTAAAGCCCGTCATGGATGTGCTTCCAAATCTTTGCCCTATTATGTAATAGATAATTCATACATAGGTAGGTAATTGCCCCTATTCTCCCACAGATTATCCAGTGTGTGTTGGTTATAAATCTACAAGAGTGAATTGCATCTACAATACACAAACTTGTTATGTGGGTGCAATTCGATGCAACAACTTGTAAAACGCTTGAAGCGGTATCAACTTGTGTAGTGCGTGCGAACCAAGGCCAAAATAGTTTATATTTGCTAATCAAACCTTACATTCTTTGCCTATTGATCTCTTATAATTCTACTGTTGCTTTTAACCACGGACAAATACCTCAAATAAAAGGTGAAACATGGCATTTAAACTAATACTGGTATATAGCATAACTGAACAAGAACCCATGCATCCACACTAACTCACCACACGTACAGCACATGAATATTTATATATGCACCTTGACATCGCTCTGCTTCTGAAATTGCTCCAATAAACAACTAAGGTAACACAATAGGACAATAGAACACAAGTTTTTTTGGAAAAATTTCAGCAGCATATGAAAACGAACGTTGACACCAGCAAAATTGTAACATATGTGGCACTACTGGCTAGCTAGCATGCACATGTAATCTATCACCATCACACACACATGCAATTCAAACTTGGATTATTTATATATGGTCCTAATTATCTTCTAGATTGAGTAAATTGCATGCGTGATACATGAAGTGGATGCGATTTAGTGCAACAACTTATAAAACATTCGAAGTGGTATAACATCTTATGTACACTATTGGAGAAATGATCTTTGCTCCACTTGCCAAAATCCACAATAGTCCCGGTTCCAATAGGAACAAAGACTACAAAACATTTTTAGTCCCAGTTAAATAAGGCAACGGCTCTCTAGGATCTTTAGTCCCGGTTGGTGTTAGATCATCTTTAGTCCCGGTTAGATTCCTGTCAGAATCTGTTAGGGTGCCAGGGATCTTTAGTCCTGGTTGGTAACACAAACCGGGACTAAATATGCTATCTTTTGTCCCGGTTGGTAACACCAACCGGGACTAAAGATCTTCACTCACTTTGTATCGATAAATTATATTCACTTTACATCGGGTTCATTATGTACCTTTACTTTACAAAACGGGAATTGAAATAAGTTTCACTTTATGGTAGATAGTGTCATATTATTGAGGAAAAACAATGAAAAATTTAAGTAAAACTTATGATACTTAGGTTGTGTTTGGGAGGAGGATTGGGAACCCGTCCTCTTCGGCAAGTAAAATGAAACATATATTAACACATGATTAATTAAGTATTAGCTAAAAAATTTTAAAAAATGATTAATATGTTTTTCAAAGCAACTTTTCTATATAATTTCTTTCAAAAATACACACTGTTTATCAGTTTGGAAAACATGTGCGTGAAAAACGAGAAATGTGAAGATTTGCAGCAAGAAAGGAGGATTAGCCTTCTTCGCGAGGTCAACCGGGTCTATGTCTCGATTGATATCCAGAGGAGTTATGGTGCTAAGATTGCAGGGTTGGAACTTTCAATCTAAAGTCGGATCGGTGTGTCACTCTCTGCCACATTTGTTTTTCCTGCCCTAGAACCTTGCGTGTCATAGCCTTTGCATATTTCGGTTTCGAGTCCGTCGTGTTGAGTTTGTGTCCTGGTCGAGGTCTTGTTGCTGGTTAGATCGTGTTAGAGTCAAATTCGCGTGTTTTTCCTCTTTGTTTCCATCAAACCCTAGCCGTCGTGTCTAGTTTGTGCATGTGTAACAAATTTTTGTGTGCATTGTTTCCGTTTTGCCCTCTAATTCGGAGTTGTTTTTAAAACATCCATAACTTTCCATACGGACTCCGATTGAGACGTTCCATATATCAAAATTGATCAGAAAAAATTTCGAATCCGTTCGTCTCCCTGCTTTGCCAGGTTCAGCGATTTTGTTTTCCCCAAAAACTGGTCAGAATATTGCCTTTTTGAGCCCGAAAGCTTTTTGTCAATTTTAAGTGCGTCTTTTGAATTTTTTACGCCACGTCTTTCACTTGTTTAAGCTCAACTTTTACGTGGTTACTTCTTGTGTGCTCCTAAGTCAAAAAAAAGAAAATAATTTTTTTTTGGATTTTTCCAAGAAAACAACGACATCCCAAAAAAGAGAAAAAATAACGGAAAAAAGAGAAACAAAATCTAGAGGAGCACATAGAGAAGTGCAATGTCTAGGATTACCATGTATACTTATTATTGTCTTAAGCCTATATTTGATTAATTTTAATGTATTACTTATTATTGTTTTAAACCTATATTTAATAAAATTAATTTGGCCCTATTTAATGGATTATTTAATTTTTAGTCTCGGTTGTTAACCCTAGCCGGGACAAAAAAAATTGGAAATAGCGAGAAATTATCTTTAGTCCCGACTGGTGCCTACAACTGAGACTAAAGATGAATTGGAAATAGTGAGAAATTATCTTTAGTACCGGTTGGTGGCACCAACCAGGACTACAGATCCAGAGGTATATATATCCTGGCGTGCATCGTCTTCTCCACCGATCCAACACTTAGCTATTTTTTTTAGATCTCTTCTTCTTCTTTCGCCGTCGTCGTCTCGCCTCGTTGTCTCGCACCGTATACGTCCTAAAGAATCACGAACATAAGAATTTAAGGTTTAGCATGTTCCCAGAAAGAAGATCTCACCGTTATCGTCACCGGCGTCATTGTCGTCGTACGTCTTGTCATCGTCATAGTCGCCGCCACACGCCACCACCGCTGACACCGCTGCGGAGGACGACCCAGATGTTGGAGAAGGCCTGGAGAACGACCGGAGTAGTCGCTCCAGCTCCGCCGTGGCGAACACCTGCCGCTCCACGATCATCTCCGCCATGGACTCCCGTAAGTCGCTGTAGGGGTCGCTCGGTCGCTTCACCACCACCAGCCCCTTCGTCACCTCCTCCTCCACCGTCGTCGTCGTCGCCAGGCATCGGCAGCAGATGATTTTTTTAATGAATTTGTTGTAGATTTTTTAGATGTTTTTTATGAATTATTGGATGATTTTGTTGTTGCATTTGATCTGTGGTGTTAATTTTAATGTTGTTGTATTCAATCTGTGGCGTTGAAAAAACTAATTTTGATGTTATTGAATTTTATCTGTGGCATTGGAAAAAATGATATGCAAGTAGAAAAAACTAAGAACAAATAAAAAAGCATAGTCATGGTTGGTAACACCAACCGGGATTAAAGATAGATGTGTGCCACGTGGCGTTTCTATCTTTAGTAACACCAACCGGGACTAAAAATAAATTTTTAGTCTCGGTTATTTCAACCGGGACTAAAAATAGGCATCTTTAGTCCTCCTTTTTCGTTGTCCCGGTTTACAACCTGGGATTAAAGAGGGTTGCAAACCGGGACTATAGAGGGTTTCCATAGCAGTGTTAGCAACAACTCTTTCTCCCACCAAATTCGTCTCAATCTGTTCTTCGACTTCGAATACCTTGCCAAATTTTGTTGTTAACGTCCTACCCACATGGCTAAAAAGTGCATTATGTTAGTGTTAACGGTAAAATTTGGTGATTTCCGTTAGACAAGACCGGGTCAAAAATAAAATTCACGTCGTGTTTTTAGAAGATTCGCTTTGCATGTTTATCCGAGTTTGTAGTAGACTTCCGTGATAAGGAAGGTGTATTTTAATTTATATATTTGCTATAGATCCTAAGTCGATGGACTCTGTTAGTTTCCTTTTCTTGCAAAGTAGCCGATAGGAGTCGTATTTGAGTCGGACTTGTATTATCAGACTTGTATTAACCTGAGGGTATAAATTGTGTGTTCGAGGTCTTTTGTAAAGAACAACAGTTCAATACACAACTTTCAACACATCGCCACCCTAGTTTTAGTCTCGACGAGTTCTTGTTTTCGAGTTTGGACTGCATCAGTTAAGTTCAATCTCCAGCGAGAAAGTAAATCTTGTCAACTTCACTTGTATTGGTGAAATCAGTACTTTCTCGGTTAGATCTGATATACTAATTTAGCTTTTACTTGTGTTGCTTATACGATATGGGCTCTTTCTTTGACTGCTCTTGCTTTCTTGGTTAGATTCAATATATCAATCACTTTGAATAGAATCAATCGGCTAGTTTAAATCTATGCAACTTGTTATTAATCTCGAACTGTCTTGGTTAAGTCTAATCTTCTGGGTTATAATTTGTTGGTTAGATTTACTCAGGTCAATAGGTGTTAATCATTGTTTCATCGGAGTTTTAGCCGATGAGGTATATGCTTATCATATTATAATTTGATATTTCGGTTAGATTTACAAATTCTAGTATAATCGGCTAGTTACTGTGATTATTACCATCAATCTAATACTGTCTTAGTTAGGTTCGATCTATCTAGATTGTGAGTAATAATCATAGATCACTACTAATTTATACTTTACCTTGTTATTAATTGATATCAATTATCTGCTTTTATAAATAGTATGATGAGTCTTATTCTCAATACATCAGCCCATATTCCAAGATAAATATATTTTTGCCTAAGAACCTATGTTATTGCCCTCAATCTTATGCTGTCTTGGTTAGGTCCGATGTATCAAGATTGATTGATTATAAATTTTGGCTGATGTTGTTTTGTCTTTATATCTAAATTCCATTGGTTATAGCCAATCGATCCAAAATTCCATCGGCATCGGTTTGGGCAAATCATATTATATCGGCCTCTTAGCCGATTGGCCCATTGATCTAATATTTCTTGTTTTATTCTTGTTAGTTGCAGGATCAAACTTGAAAGTGTATCTAGGACTCCTATTTTATTTTGGTGTTAATGATAACACAAATAGAAACATACTAATGTTTTTTGTTAAGATGGATGCAAGGATCAAAAGGAGTTGAAAGTTAAATAAAATATTAGCGGCATCTTGATTGTGCTAATTCCTTCTAAATCTTGTTTTCTTGTGTTTAAGATGTCTTACTATTAAGAGGGATACCACATGCATATAATTGGTTGAACACTAGTGCTCAAAATCAGTTAGTTTAGGTGTTCTTGATGTTGTTAAGTCAGACTATCCAATGTTATATCAAACTATCTGATCCATTAGATTATCTGCTTTTTCACCGAATGTCACTCTCTATGTTTGGACAGTGGGCTATGCTAAAAAATATCAGATTACCTAATGTGACTTCGGACTATCTGATAGTTCAGACTATCTGAAATTTCTTGGAACTTCACTCTTTGTCTTAAATTGAAGTATTTCTCTAGAGTGAATTTTCTCCAAGTACAAATCAGAGTATCCAATTTTGTTCAGATGGTCTGATGATCCAGAGACTCCAAAATTCAATGGAATTTGACTCTATTTGAGGATGAAGTTCTTGCTCCTAAAAACATCGGACTGTCTGACATGACATTGGACTATCCAATGGATCAGACTACCAAAAAATTTTATAGAACTTCACTCTCTATCTCTCATCACTTTTTGGGGCTAAGATATTGGACTGTCCGATTCCATATCAGATTATCCGACATGGGATGAAAAGATTCCCCTCCAACGGCCACATTTTGGGGGGATCTATAAATACCCCCACCTAACTCCTTTCTAGGGTTACCTAACTCATTCAACTCTCATTCACTTTGGGTTGAGCTTGGTGCTAAAGTGCTTTGGATCTTTGAGCTCTTTCTCCCTCTCTCAAACCCCTCTGTGTTCTTTGTTGGTTGGATCTTGGTGGTTATGGATTTGTTGTTTGGGAGCCTAGTATGTGTTTCACTCGATCTTGAGCACTAGGGTTTGTCTAAGGGTTGTATGGTGTTTGTTACTCTAGGAGGTTGAGGACTTCTAGACGGCTAGGCATCGCTCTTCAGCCACAGTTCTACTTGTGCTGAGCCAAGTGAAGTTTATGAAGGCTGGATCTCGTTCCCGCAAGGAGAGAGATACCTCTAGTGGAAGGAAGAGCGTATTTGTGCAACCTCAAGAGGAAAGGGTTGGAAAAGATCCGGCTCTTTGTGAGCCCCTCAACAGAGAGTAGAATCCCCTCAAGGATTTGAACTCCAGGAAATACTTCGACACGGAATCTTGGTGATATTCATTCTCATTCTTCTTGTACTTTTTGTCCTATATTGTGCCGCTATAGCTTAGTCGCTGGTTGTGCCTATATTCTTGCTTGTGTAGTGGATCTAGAGTTTACATCCTTGCTCTCTTGATGTGCATCTCTACAGGTCAGATAATATGATCTCATTTCAGACAATCTAATTTATATCGGATTGTCCGACTAGAGATCAGACTATCTGACCTATTTTTAGTTTTAGCTTCTGCTTTTCATTTTTAAATTGCCTATTCACCCCCATCTAGACCTAAGTGACCCTTTCAAAACTAACTAACAAGTTATGAACCCAATTTGATAGGACCTACACTAGAGTAAGCAAATCACTCAGGCATTCGTGTGAAACGATAAATTTCTCGTCAACAGTTAGGTCAATATGGCTTTCAATTTGAAAACAAACAATCCATGTGACATGTAGTTGGTAAGATTTACACCATCAAAACAAGATGAGTGACTCATTTGAACATTTTGCAAGATGAGTGACTAAACTGTACCCACCTCACAAGTTATGATACCACCAGTGCATTTTACTCTTTAAATGACTTTTTGGCCGGGGTTTACACAAGTTTTCACCTAGTTTGAGGTTTGTACCACATATTTACCCATTTATTTGTGTATATAAGTTCAATAACTGCTCAAGTGAATCATAATGGTAAAAGCACTATAGAAATTCAGATTACTTTTAGTAAGTGTTATTTGTGTACCGGGGTAACTCAATTTGGCAGAAACTATATATCGTGGCTGTGGGCCAGAAACCGTATGATCTTTATGGTATGAAATGTATAAACAATATGAAAAATGCATTAATGCATCTAATTAACACATTATTTATATTTGTAGAACAATAAGATTGATAATTATATACTTCACCAATGAACAAATAAATCAATTATTAGCTTGTACAAACAAGGGCCCCAAACATCCTACAGTCCTGAATGCAACAAATTAAATCACTGTAAACATCCCTGCCATTCTTGTATCTGTAATCGTCAACCTCTTTGTTTACCACCAACAGAAAAAGATGTAAGATTGTTGTATCTATCATCAATCAAGCACTTTACCACAAAACAGAGAATTACACTGTTCTAGTACAAGCATATCTATATGTAGCATTACACCTAAAGATAATTTACATAAAGACCAATCTAAATTCATCCACTCTCAGAATATTCCTTTTTTTTGCACTCATCTTGCTGTTGTGACCTCATTCGGATCAATGATGTACCCAACAGGGTTTCCACGTCCCACGGAGGCCCTACGAGACAGAGAAGGGGGCCGACCCAGCTGAACATTGGCTGGGACAGGGAGTTCATCAGAGTGACCAGAAATGCAGAGTGATCCATTGTCATCCTGATCCCAGTAAACTTCAACCATCACGCCTCTTGGATGCTCCTCTGACTCAGTTCCAGGAATTCCGACAAAACGAGCCCCCTTGGGTATCTGCATTGCCATAGAAAATGTTGGTGAAATCAAAAGAGAAATTCAGAGTTTTCTAAAGAAATCTCCACACAAGCAAATTACGCAGGCAGTTGCCGCTGTACGGAAGTTATCCACATAGCAGTAAGATCTTCTTTTTCATGTCCAAGATTGCAGCATTGTTCTTAGGGTTACTAAGGACAAAATACAAACCTGAATAGATGAACCAGATGATAGGTTCAGAGTAACCAGGGTGCCTTCAGCAGTAGAGCTCTCCAGTTCTGCCTGCTTTGCAATGTTCAGGAATACTTCTTCGAGTGTCGTGAGGCCGAGTTGAATATCTGAGATACCAAATTCCCGTTCCCTGTCTTGGAGTTCCCCAAAGAACCTCTGCTTGATGAAAAATATATTAGCTGATCATGAAATTAAGGTATATGATGGATGCCAGCCAGAGTTTTGGGTGAGGTGGCAGTACCGTCAGAAGTGGTTCTTTCTCATGGGGGATGACGAACGTTAAGAATGTCCTGCTCTCCTCTTTTGGGTCCACATCAAGCCGCTGTGTCAATAAATTTCACATGATTTAAAGCTCCACTACATGAAAAGATAATTTTGAAGGGTATAGAATTTAGTGATGAGGCACATACTTCCTTGAAGAACCATTTGACAGCTTCTATGTTAGGATTAACCGGGACTTCAGTATTGCCGTTGACGTTAGGGCTTTGTGTGTGACCATTTCCAGAGAAATTCACATTAGCAATATATCCAGTTCCAAATTTTGACTTCAGCCTAATTGAAGTCCCAATGCACCGCAATTTCCCCTTAGCCATGATAGCGATCCTGTCACTCAGAATGTCAGCTTCCTCCATGGAATGGGTGGTCAAGACAATGGCTCTTCCTTTCTTTGCTTCCTCTATGATGTCCCAGACGTGCCTCCTTGTTATTGGATCCATGCCAGTAGTCTGTGTAGGATACACATTGTTAGATCAGCACATGATAAGGGATGTTTGGAAGGAAGTTGGTGGCAAATTTGACGGTCTTTACCGGTTCATCAAGAAAGACCAATTTTGGATCACCGATTAGAGCTATTGCAACACTTAGCCGGCGTTTCATTCCTCCACTGTAGCTACCTGCTCTAACATTAGCTGCCTGGCTGAGCTTCACTTGGACTAAGGATTGTTCTGCTATCTGCATTGGTTGAACAATCAGAGGAAGATCAATGCAAGACCATTAAGTGCTTTAGGGAGGAGTACATGTTAATCAATTCTTAATAAACATACCGACTTGATTGTTGATGGAGGCAATCCCTTGATGCTAGCAAACAGCTCCATGTGCTCTTTAGCTGTAAGTGCGTCCCACAAGATGTCAAACTGCAGAGAAATAAACCAAGAATGTTTTATCTTCCTTTGATCAATTCACATGCATCAGTTATAACAATGTCTAAAGCACCTACCTGCGGACAGACTCCGATCATCCTCCGAATATTCGACATACCAGCAGTGCTTCGAACAGAATGCCCATAAATCATTGCTGCCAATGTTCAAAGTGGCTAATTAGATATTAAAAAACATTACAAGCTTTTGCTTTCAAGAAAGATACCAACCATCACCGCCTGTAATTGGTGTGATTCCAGTCAGGCAACTGATTGTTGTTGTTTTACCAGCTCCATTGGGCCCAAGAAGGCAAAATAACTGGTCCTTCTCGAGGTTCACCCATAAACCCTGGAGAATTTTTTTGTGATCAGTAATCAGAATAAGCAAGTCTTCCATGTTTTACACAACAGAAGGGACATATGGACTTACTTTGACAGAATGAAACGGTTTAGTTGTTCTGCATCTGCAGCAACCCATACTAAAACTCCCCGGATATGTTTTCCGCAAACCACATATTTGAACTGCAACACCAGGATCTACTTCATTGTTTGCAGCTTGTTGTTTTACTAGGTTTTCCTCGGCAATAACGTCCTCATCAGTACAAGCAGCATCATCAGCTGGGCGGTTTGAACCAAAAAAGCTAAAGAGTCCTCCCTCTGTAATGGGGCATTAAGATTAGCAAGTAATGCAAGAAACTATAGCTAGAATATTGTCCAGAACTACCAAGAACTTCAAACAGCCCTGACCTTGCAACTTTCCTCCTCCTTTTCCTGTCCAGTATGAAGGCATCAGAAAGTAGAACACTGACTTTCGAACACCATTGACATTTGGAATTATGTTGTCAAAGTAGATCGCCAGGACAAACCACAAGAAAAATGTGGAGATGAGCCATTTGTAGATATCATCCTATGAGATGGTTGTGAACATTCAGCTTGATATTTGCATAAGGATTAAGAACATAATATCTAATAAGCAATGATTTGTATGTACAATAGTAATGACGCAGTCTGTCTCAAAAGATTGGCATTGTCCCCGCTGATTCCAGCTGATTCCTTTGTCTTCAGGAGTGGCCGTTGCCTTACCCAGAATATTGAGGGCTTGGGCAAAAACATCAGGTGGAAACAAGGACCATATTGTCCGGTAGGACTTCTGGTAGGAAGTTGAATATGGAAACCCAAAAGTTGTAACAAGCTGCACAACGAGAAAATTAAAGGATTCACACACTTTTTCTGAGAAATTGAAGTACTGGATCCATAAACATTACAATTCAGAAAACTTACTTGTGTCAAGAAGCCAATGATGAATATTGCAAATCCAACAGTAGTAGCTGATGCTGCTTTTGTTACAAATGTGGATATCATGAAGGCAAAACTAAGCTGCAGCAAGCATCATGAATGAGGACAACATGTTAAAAACTTCTTTCTTTTGCAAGTAGTAACGGGAATCAGGAAATGTGTAAAAAAACAACCATGAAGCATGTTTTTTCTATCTAAATTTAACATTTTAAATGGAGATAGCAGACTGTTGGTTAGTATGTGAAAATTACCATGTTCAGTTGGAAGAGGAAGAACAGGAGGAATAGGATCCCAAAGTTATTGTTCAGAAAGAAGTCAAACTGGAACATCATCCCAAAGAGCACAGTAAGAAGTGCTGAAAGTAATGTGACAAAAGCCTCCCAGGTTAACCAAGACAACCAATATGCTGACTCGTAGAGCCCCATGATAGACATAGCCTGCAATCATTAACCAAACTTTCAGTGTTGTCATGTAAATCTTACAACACTGGCAGAGCATAGGGGAGCTCGAACCTGACGAAGCTTAAGCTCTTTCTCTGTCACCAATGCACTGATTTGAAAAACGAATCCGAACATAGCAATGGCAAGGAAGAAAGTTGGCCCAGCTTGGGCAATAGTAGAGAAGGTTTCTGTAGCTGGGTGAGCGAATTCCTTGAACCCCACAGTCCAGCTAAAATTTGGGTCTGTCACATTCATCAAAGTATACTGTTATTTGCCAAGACAACTATCAAACGGAAGCAAACATACAGCTAGCAATTATTTTGCAGCATTCCATAATTAGTTCAAATTAATCTAGCCAAAAGGCTTCATGAATTACTGAACAACCGGAATTGATGTCAAAGGGTATGACATAAGTGGTACAAAGTACAAACCACAGAAGTAAAAAACGTCCACCAGAGAAGGAATGGAAGTAGCAATACCTCCAATCAGCAGCCTTGCCATTTCCCTCTCAGCTGCAACTTGAAGTGGTATCTGGAACTTGAAGGTAGGGTCCTCATATGTTCCTCTCCGAGCTACCGGAGTGGAGTTTGTCTGAATACCATACTTTATCTGAGTGTCATTTATAACTTGAAAATGTAAGGCGCCAGGGCAGCGCATTGGATTTTGGAAAAGCCATGCATCAACTTCATCTGGAGTATTAAAACCCAAGACCTGAGAAATTTAGCAGAAACAGTCAAACAACATGTTCAGTGTAACAATAATTCTAGGGTCATTAATCTTGTTTAAGCAATCCAAAGAAACACTGTAGCACATATTGCGTTTGCAGTTTATCACTAAAGCCAAGCTTATGTCGATTGGTAATGAATGGACACATGAAGACCCGCAAATAAATTAACCAACCAAATCCTCACACGAAGAGGAAGTTTTATAATTTTTTCCAAGTTCTTCACAGCAGAATTCCAGCGTTTACTTTACTTTTCAAATAATCATAAGTTAAATATTCGTTTGGAAATAAGAAAAGTACGTATGTTCTTATGCAAAATACCAACACTCTTAAATGTGTACTGGTATCAATCTATCATCCAATCTATGCAAACCATGTAATTTCCAAAAAAAAAAGTATACTCCAAGTAAAAATTTCCAACGCACAACGTGACCATCTTTATTTCCAACATGACAAGGCGTTATACACAATGGATCAACAGACCATGAAAATGACATCAAGTGTACTTGCGACAAGCCATAAATGAAGTTAGATGTTCCTAGTGAACTCCGATGCTTCCAATACACGTTGACAACAAGATAAACATCCTTTTCATACTTTCGTTGAAAAGCTCGCAAGGTCCACCATCTAGGTAAGTAATTACTCACAAACTACAATTGCCAACATCAGACCGAAATGATGATCTCAGTTAAACGTCAAATCAGCGTGTCCGTTCCAAAAGATTATAAGAACTTCTCTTTATTTATTTATTTATTTATTAACAAAAAGTCCGAAATGACCGAAGGAATTTGCATTAGAATCGATCTCTCCTGATCAAATTCTCCATACCATTTTTTTGTTCAGAATTGACAAGTACATCTCCACACATGTTAAAAGCAACCGCATTGTATAGCCACAGAGAGGGTGCGAGAGCTGACATCTCAGCCGGTGCTTCGCTAGCTAAAATTGCTCCAATGTATAGCACATGCTAAGCGGGATCCACAACAAATAAAGAATATGACCCCAGGCTTCCAACGGTTGCAAAAAAAGCAACGGTGACACGGGGAATTGTTTAATGTTTGCACCGGGTGCCCAAATTTGCTATATCGGTGCCAGTCGGTGATTAGCTAGCACTAACACTCCAACGTATAGCACATCTTTTTTTCTCTTTCTCTAGGTTTCGAACTCATCCAGTTCTAGGGACTAAAAAAATATTTTGTAGGAATAGGGGAATACAAAATTCAGTAATGCAAAACCCAAGAAACAGACGTCCCTACGATACAATATACATCCTTGAAATGCTTCGAATTCCCCTCTTTCAAGAGGCTCACAACTAGCAATATACCCAAATTCAACATGTATCAAGCAGTTTTGCAATCACAAAAAGTGCAAAAAAAAAGCAATCTTTCTCCACCAAAACCCAAAATCCTCACACCAAACGTGCTTGAGCAGAATTACTCGCAATCCAAAATAATCAAACAGAACCCGCAGGCCAAAATCACACACCAATTGCGCCCAATCTACTAAAACAGAGAGAAAACGAAACAAAACCGAATCTTTTCCCAACCGAAATCCGCAGAGATGGAAAGAGATGAGTATAGAAAAAGAGGAGAATCGAAATCCGCACTCACCTTGTCGGCGGGGATCGGCCTGCCGGGGTTGTTCCTCCGGATGGCCTCGACGATCCCGGCGACGCGTCCGCTCCCGCCGCCGCTCCAGAGGAAGTCGTAGCAGGGCTCCTTGACGAAGTACTTGTCCTCGCAGGGCGGGATGGGCGGGGCCACGAGCGCCGCCGGGTCGGGGACGTTGCGGTAGGCGGTGGTGTAGGAGAAGCGGGAGCGGATGGCGCGGTCGATGCAGAAGATGAGGAAGATGAAGACGAGGGAGGAGAGGAGCTGCAGCGCAGCGGACCGGCGGTGGCGCCATGTGAGCGTGGCGTTCTTGCGGAGGAGGGAGCGGTACTGCTGCCACGCCAGCGCCGCCCCGCTCAGGAGCTCCATTGGAGGCGGAGGCGGAGGCGGAGGCGGAGTTCTTGGCTTTGGCTTCTTGTTGGTGGAGGAAGAGGGGGACGTTGGTGATTTGGGTATTTATAAGGGGTCGATTTGTAAGAAAACGGCCGGGAGAAAGGAAAAGATGACGGAAGAAGACGCAACGCTGCTGCTTTCTGTGTTGCGGTTGTGTTTTGTGCTCTGTTTTGCGTTTTTTTTTTGTCGCGTAGAATGATGTGGATATTTTTGGTTAAATTTAGAAAAAAGAAAAAAGTGAATGCTAGTATTGTGGCCGGTGTTGTGTTGTTTATTAACAACGTTATAACTATGTTATTTGTGTAAGTCGTACATGTTTTAACGTTATGTTGAGAAAGAAAGTAATATGTTCATCGGTGACCAGATATTTAGTTTTCAAAAATTTTGTAGCCTAATGGTTGGTCGGTCCCATGCTTTTTCTTAGTCGTGTTTTTATCCGAACCGCTTCTTACTAATTAAAAATAATTTATAAGTTAAATTTTTATATGTGTATTTAGTGTCTAAAAATAAAGTATGATGAAAAAGCCTTCAGCTCCCCGCTAGAGGGTGGCTTCCATTGCCGCCACCTCTGCCACCTCCTGCATCGTCTTGGACTTGCCGTTGAAGACCGGGTTGTTTTTTTTCCTTCCAAATCATCCATGCATTGGAATGATGATGGTGTCGATGTCGTTCTGCCTTGTGTTGCTATGGGCATTTCGGCTATCACTCCACTCATCGAGGAAGGAGTGTGTGTTCGACGGAAAGCATTGGGGCTTGCCAATACCACACAGGAAGCATCTCCAGGCAAACTGATGAGGATATGATCGGTCGTCTCCTCGTGTTGGTTGTAGAAGACACATTTCCGATGAAAAGAATAAATAAAGATATTTTTATTGTATTTCATATCTTTGGTCCTATTCTTTTTTTTTTGAGGGGTATTTAAAAAGAAAAAGCAATAAAGGATTAATTTGTTCTTGATAGTCATTTTCTTAACAAGTAAATGGGCACATACTTTGGAACGGAATCCGAAAAACGCACTAATTTTTTATTTTCACCAATTTCAAGTTTTTATTATGATTTCTTTTATGAAGAAAAATCTCTATTGCCTTACATTCCCTCGTTAACTTATATTTATGTACTATAGTGTTTCTAATCCCTCCTGGCAATCCGCATTTTCTTACCTTATTATCCAGCACTGGCAATGGCCGACTAGCCATGAGTTGTATGTACATGGTGCATGGTTACTCTAGATTTGCTTGTCCGGGAAGGTCTCTCTGCCGAGGAGCACGGCATCATAGGCCAACTTCGGGGGGTACTGGCTAGATATCTCAGTGCCAGATGAACGCATCTTACTGTCGGAAAGCATGCTCGATTGGGAGTTCCGTTTGTAAAGTTTGTTTTAAGAATCAGACGTTTTGCGTTTTAAATAAATTATCCATGCTTATATATATCTATCTATAATCTATATTTATATCTATAACTATTTATAAAGTAAGTAGCGTTTCTGTCTAAAATAAAATTTGTGTCTACCTGATTATTTTTCAAAAAACCCCTTAAGTGTTTATAAAATTAACCCGTAGTCCCAATGCTGAAAATAAAAAAAGGGCTTGGATAGAAAAAAAAGACCTCCTGCGCCTCTCTCTCCCGTCCCCATCCACGCCGCGCCCCGCGTCGCGCCTGCGCCCCTCCCTCCCGTCGCTGCTCGGAGCTCCCGCGCCGCGTCTGCGCCTCTCTCTCCCGTCGTCGCTCGGAGCTCCCGCGTGGCCGCCTGCTTCCCTTTTTGCGTCATCGTCCCGTTGCAACGCATGAGCATTTTTGCTAGTAATCTATAACTCTATAACTATCTATAAAGCAAGTGATGTTTCTACCCAAAATTTTCGTCCGCCTGACTATTTTGCAGAAAACCCCTTGAGTGTTTATAAAACTAATCCGCAGTCTTAATACTGAAAATAAAGGGAGTGCTTGATGAAAAAAAGATCTCCTACGCCCCTCTCTTCCGTCCCCATCCGCGTCGCGCCCCGACTTCACCCGTTGCAACGCACGGGCACAGTTGCTAGTATATATATATATATAACTATCTATAAAACAAGTAGTGTTTTCACCCAAAATTTTGGTCTACCTGGCTATTTTGCATAAAACCCCTTGAGTTTTTCTGAAATTAACCCGTAGTCCACTTGGTTATTTTAAAAAAAACAGTTATACATACGATAGAGTTTATCTTAACTACTTAAAAGATCTATAACTTTTCGATCATCAAATCAGTTTTTTCGTCCAAATCTATAAAATTTTCAATCCATATAACCTCTCGCTCCATTGTTGCCTCGCTTTCCTCACCTCCACCAGGCGAGCCCGACTCACGTGCCTCCTACCTCGCCGTGCATTACCCTGAGCGACGACCGAGCACACGCTGCACGCGTGAGCTAGCGCGTCGCCGTCGAACAAGAGAGAGAAACG
Source organism: Oryza australiensis (assembly GCA_019925245.2). Taxonomy (NCBI): domain Eukaryota; kingdom Viridiplantae; phylum Streptophyta; class Magnoliopsida; order Poales; family Poaceae; genus Oryza; species Oryza australiensis. The sequence goes on from JAIFGZ020000436.1 coordinate 7,233,405, forward strand.
CCCGTGAGGCAGGATGCCTCCCTGACGTCCTCCTATCGCCGACGGCCGAAGGCATGGCCGAGCGCTGTCACCTTCCGCGTGAGGACGGGAGAAAGACGACATCGACAATTTTATATTTTAGTCCCATATTTGTGGTAAATTACAAACAGGTCCTAAAGGCTACATCAGGCCCCATTACCGTAGTCAACTGGGTAAGTAAATTATAAAGAAATGCAAAGGTTCGCATGCCTGTTGATGATAACATGCAACTTATCCTATTCATCAATATACTTTTCTAACTAATAATATCCGAGTCGTAAATATTTTAAACTTTTACCAAATTTCTAATCGGTTTAAAGTATTAGTAAGTCAATATCTATTTTCATTATATTTTTGACTTAATTTGGTGAAATTAAATTAACTTAGACTAAATGTCTATCTGATACTATTTCTTAATCAAGGTCTAGTGATACACATAAAGTTAAAGATACCCTTACTTTCAAAGTTATATATATAATCTATAACTATCTATAAAGCAAGTAGTGTTTCCACCCAAATTTTGTTTTGCTTGGCTATTTTGCTGAAAACCTCTTTAGTTTTTTCGAAATTAACCCGCAATCCGTCTGGCTATTTAAAAAACAGTTATAGATACGATAGAGCTTACCTTAACTACTTAAAAATCTATAACTTTTTGATCATCAAATCGTTTTTTCGTCCAAATCTATAGAATTTTCGATCCATATAACCTCTCGCTCCATTGTTGCCTCACTTTCCTCACCTCCAACAGGCGAGACCGACTCACGCGCCTCCTGCGTCGCCGTGCATTGCCCTGAGCGGTGGCCAAGCATACGCTGCACACGTGAGCTAGCGCGCCGCCGTCGATATACATGCAACTTATCATATTTATCAATATATTTTTCTAACTAATAATATTCGAGTAGTTGATATTTTAAACTTTTACCAAATTTCTAATCGGTTTAAAGTATCAGTAAGTCAATATCTATTTTCATTATATTTTTGACTTAATTTGGTGAAATTAAATTCACTTAGACTAAATGTCTATCTGATATTATTTCTTAATCAATGTACAGTAGTACATAAAGTTGAAGATACCCTTGCTTTCAAAGTTATATAGATGTATATATATAACTATCTATAAAACAAGTAATGTTTCTATCCAAAATTTTCATCCGTCTGGTTATTTTGCAGAAAACCCCTTGAGTGTTTATAAAATTAACTTGTAATCCCAACGCTGAAAAGAAAGGGAGGGCTTGGATGAAAAAAAGACCTCCTATGTCCCTCTCTTCCGTCCACATCCGCGCCGCGCCTGTGCCCCTCCCCCCGTCATTGCTCGGAGCTCCCACGCCGCCGCCTGGACCTTCGACCTCCGCCTGCTTCCCTCCCTGCGTTGTCGTTCCGTTGCAACGCACGGGTATTTTGCTAGTTATCTATAAAGTAAGTAGTGTTTCTATCCAAAATTTTTGTCCGTCTGGTTATTTTGCAAAAAACTCCTTGAGTGTTTATAAAATTAACCCGCAGTCCCAATGCTGAAAAGAAAGGGAGGGCTTGGATAAAAAAAGACCTCCTGCGTCTCTCTCTTCCGTCCTCATCCGTGTCGCGCCTGCGCCCCTCCCTCCCTCTGCCTGCTTTCCTCCCCGTGTCGTTGTTCCGTTGTAACATACGTGCATTTTGCTAATATATATATACACACAAAAATTCATCTATATATATATATATATTAGTGCATCTGTACGTCGAAGGATAAAAAAACGAAAACTTCTTATAATGTAAAAATAATATGTGTAGTGCTCTCATATGTTTCGAATAGTCCCTACTGTAATATATCTTTACAACCAAGCAAATTATGACATAATGAAAACAATTTTTCGGCGCAAATCTAGACATATATTTTTCATACTAAATATATTTTTAAAAAATAATATACTTGCATTTCAATGCTCGATCCTAAACATATAACACGTTTCTTTGGCCAGAGGGAATAGCAAGGAAGTATCCTACATCTGTCACACACAACAAATGATAAGCGTCAACGTTAATCGTTTGATTGTTTTCTGAAACTATATCCGGCCTTGCAATGTGAAAGCAGCCGTGTGATAGAATTGAACGGTGGTAGTAAAATTAAGAATGGGACGCTGGAGGTATTTGGAAGACACCATCTGCAAACTAACAAAATTACTGTAGTTAATAATTTTTAGGCGGCTAAGACTGTGAGATAAGCAGACTGTGTGAGCCAGAGAATCGGGAAGGTTTTCACCTAGGCCCTCCAGATTCTGAAGATATACAGAGAATTATTTTGTAACAATTGTTGGTCTCTGTTTCTGTAACGTGTTGCCATCGACGTACGTATACTTTTGTGATGAGTTCCGAGGAGGGCCTGGTAGTTAGAGAACCGTACAGCTTAGTGATTCGTGCAGGTTTGACCCGTGTATTTAGCAGGCCTACTTGCATTACTCTTCCTTTTCTTTCCGTTTGTCTCTAGGATTAGTTGTAACTATTGATCTCTAATACGAGAACTCTGATTGGCTGATAACGTCAGAGCATGTGGACTGTGGAGCAAAGCTTTATACTCGCTCGATCCAAAAAGTCTTTTAAGCCTATATTTTATTTTCTGAATTTTACAAATAATGAGTATATTTGTAGACTTCATACCAGTATTTTTGCGGTTTTCGCGTGTACCCCGGGGATACGACACGACATCCCCGCTGTTTCGTTTGAATTATTTCGTGCGAAATTCAAAAAAATTAAAAAATTATTTTATCACAAATATATATTTTTTTATAAAAAATAAATTTTGCGTGATTTAAACGAAAACCACGGCACGACACGGATTTAAATTTGGTTCAAATTTAAATCACGATTTTCACGGTTTTTCGCTCGGTTTGTGCTGTTTTCGCTGTTTTGACGTGGTTTTTGTAGTTTTTGACGTGGTTTTTGTGCGGTTTAGACGAAAATCGCGATACGATAATACGTCACGAAACTACTGTTCATTCCATCGTGGTTTTTGCACGAAAATCATACTACTGCGGGAGGACGGCATGGTAGGAGCGCACGAAATGAAAAACCCTGCTTCATACATCCAAAATTTAAATAAAGAAATTGCCTGTTTATTTTATAGTGCTAAATTAAATTGTTTACCGACCTGAGTAGCCATGGTTATATGCATACATACATATGTACATATTTATATTAGTTTTGATTTTTGTTATATATATTTTGATCTTGGTGACAAAAATAATACGTTCTTAACTTACTTTTTACTTTTTAGACAGAGAAAATAGCAATTATAACTACAGTGAGTACTCACCATATGATCAATGAAGGGTTAAGGGATGTACTTCGAGATAGTTAAGTAGCTTGTTTCTTTTCCTTTAGAAGTGAGTATGACGTGTTTTCGGGTATTGAATGGTCCGTATAGCGAGTATCTTTCACAATGTTTGTTTATTTAAAATAAAAAATGTTAGCAAATATTTTAGTATACTTTTATGAGAAAATAAACCTTTGATCTATATGATGGTTCGTTTTTAAAATCCCCTATATTCTTCTCAAAAATATAAAATAGACTATCTTACAATGTCATCCATAACGGCGTGCTGCTGTACAACGTACGTAGAGAAAAAAAAACCTGAATTTTTGTAATTGCTTGCAAGAGCCACTACTTCATCCATAACTGCAAGAATGGTGGCCTGTTGGTAGTGTAACGAAAATGTTGCTCCCTTCGTCAATAAGTCACCACCATTCTTCGTCCCTCTAGGTTATTTCTCCGTCAATAAGATGGAAAAAGTATTTTTTTAAAAAACAAAAAATTGCCACAGCACGAACGTTTCTTATTTTCTAACTACTTCATAAAATATTTAAAAAATATTATTGCATTCCCCCCAAAAAAAAGATACATTATTGTCGAACGATAAACGGTTTTACTATGATGCTTGTAGGTGAAGAATTTGACGCGTCTACTGCTGCTGCTTAACTTCGTGGGAATTTCTTGGCCACTAAAGTGTGTGTTGACCTAACAACAGGAGCTGAAAAACTCCCCTTAATTAGTGTTTTATGGTAATGATGGGCGCCATAAACAATACTAATTTTCAAGAGTCATAAGATCGAAACTCAGCTGCATGATACGCTAAGCTCATGGAAGAAGATTGTACTATATATTACATCTGCATTGCATATGCAAAAACACGGTTTTGCTTTGAATCGAATTATCAAGGGAAGTAGGATCTGGCTATAAGTCTTCAAGCAGAGTTTTCTGATGGATACGGAAGGAGAGGCTCACATGACTTGAATTTTCTAGGTCAAATCCTTGACCAGAAGAGCAATATGTCATTGTCCCTTAATTAGTGAGTTAGTGTGTGAGTTCGTGGCATTTCCGCTAACTTTTTTTTGTCGTCGAAAAGGTCTGCTTGAAACATAGGAATTAATGTTACTAGCAAGTTTCAGAACTTAATATATAGTAAGAAATTTTTCCGAATCTAGACTAGTGGAGAAACCATTTTCGGTTGAATTATCAAAATCCACAATAGTCCCGGTTTGAATAGTACCTGAGACTAAAAAATATTTTTAGTCCCGGTTTAAAAAGGCAACGGATCTCTAGAAACATTAGTCTCGATTCGTGACATAAACCGGGACTAAATATCATCTTTAGTCCCGGTTCAAATATTGTCAGAGGTTGTCAGAGCATCGGAGATCTTTCGTCCGGTTGGTAATACCAACCGAGACTAAAAATCAACATTTATTCCGGTTGTCCCTCTCCATCTCTCGGAGATCTCGAGCTCTCCCTCTCCTCAAGCCGTTGCTCTCGAGCTCTCCCTCTCCTCAAGCCGTTGCTCTCGGAGCTCTCCCTCTCCTTGATCTCTCGGCCGCCCTCTCTCCCTCTCTCGAGCTCTCCCTCTCCCTTGATCTCTCGGCCGTTGGCCCTCCCTCTCTCGAGCTCTCGCCGTCTCTCTCTCCCTCTCCTTCTCTCGAGCTCTCCTGCGAGATGTGGACGGCGGCGGTGTGGGGGCGAGGCCGGGCGGGTGGTTCGGCAGCGCGGGCGGGTGACGGCGGCCGACGGCCGCATGCGGCGTGGCCCGGCTGCCGGCAGCGGCGGCCCAGTTCCGCGCGCGGCGGCGGCGTCGGCCGGATCGGCGGAACCGGACGCGGCTCGCGGTGGTGGCATGGCGGCGCCAAATCCGAGGAGAAATTTGTTGTTTCTTTAGAATTTTATGATGTTTAAACTCGATTTGATCTGTCAATTTGTGATGTATGTTCATATGATTTATAATGTGAATTTGATTTATGATTTTGGATCTGTGAATTCGATTTGGGGATGGTATGGGATGTGAATTTCAGCAGAAAAGAAAAACAATAAAAAACAAAAAAATATTTGGGATGTCAGTATCGGCGCCTATATATGTTTAGTCCCGGTTGGTATAATCAACCGAGACTAAAGACCGATTTTTAGTCGTTATTTTACCCGAGACTAAAGATCAAATCTTTAGTCTCGTTTTCATAGTCTCGGTTATTATGAACCGGGATAATTAAGGCTTTTTTCAGTAGTGCTAATATTTTTTGTATCACTTTTGAAACGTTATCGAAAAGATGCTGGTGGTGTCTGTCCATTCATAAACTAATCTCTTTGTTCGCCTTAGCTTTTGGTTTATGTTGAAAGAAAATTTAGGAAATATAATATTGCATTGGCCAATACTCCGTAGTTGAGAAGTGGAAGATCGGAAATATCAAATTGTTTTCCTCTCTGTTATTTATAGTTTTAAATATCTTCCCACTCTTAATCCCACACATGCACAATAATCCTATTCGCATTTTATTCCTTGTTATATCTAATATAATAATTTCAGATCGAGTCAAACCTCAAACCGCAAGGGAAAAACATTTTTTTAGAAACACACTATAAACTTTTTTCAGTTATATCTAATATAATAGTTTCAGATCGAGTCAAACCTCAAACCAAACGAAAAAAAATATCTTTTAGAAACACGCTACAAATACAGACGCTCACAACATAAACACACTCACCTTATGTCTAAAATAATAATTAGTCGTAAATATAAATATGAACACTTGTTTCAGTTATAGGACCCGTTATATAAAAAAATAATTAGAGCTATAAATACGAACACCCGTGTCAACTGTAAAAGATACTTTTGATTTCACCATAAGAAACATATATAACTAGTTCATATGAAAAAAATATTAATTACTTTAATCTCAGCTATCATATATCCTACCAAGACCAATTAATTACTAGTTGCCATTATCTGAAGCAACTGTTGGTCTACGTCCAAACAATAATATACATCTTGGTTTCAAGAAGAGGTGTTCTTGGCGACATGCATGCAAAGTTTACGCTCCGAAGGAATCATATCATAATCAGGCCGGATACGTGGAGATTCGTGCCAACACTAAACATGCAAGCAAACCAAACCGTGTGCAATTATTTTTTAAAAAAATTAAGAAGTCAAATGTCCCAAAGTGAATACTTATTGTGATCGAGGTACCAAAACATCGAGGCTCTTTTCTAGTTCAAATTAATTATTTAGCAGATTATTGTCATAGATTATTACTTTGATTATTAAATATTTTAATAAATAAACTTAACAAATAGATTAAATATCTGAGTAATCCGGAAGTTTTTTTTACAAAACATAGATCTTGATGGGTAGAGCAAATATTTGTTTAAATAATCAAATTTTACTACAGCAATCGGTTCATTGGAATGATGAGTTGCACATGTGATACACTACGGGAAAGACATTGTTTGTCGAGTATAATATTGTTTGCCGAGTGCTTTTCTTCGGATACTCGGTTAACTACATGTTTACCGAATGTGCACTCGCAAACAAAAACACTCGGCAAAATATATAGTTTGCTGAGTATAAACACTCGGCAAAAAAACACTCGGCATGGATATATTTTGCCGAGTGCCCTCCTCGCACTCGACAAAAGTTTAATTTTGCCGAGTGCCACATTGGGACACTCGGCAAAAATGTAACAGCCATCACCCAACAACCGAAACGACAGTTCCTCAAAGTCTTTGCCGAGTGTCGGGGCTAGGCACTTGGCAAAATTGAAACTTTGCCGAGTGTCTAACCAAGACGCTCGGCAAAAGGGCAATTTTGCTGAATGTCTTCTCTTGGCATTTGGCAAAAATTTGAAAAAAATTTTTTCCCACCCTTCAAACTTCTCTAGTATGTAAATAGAAAATGTCAATCATAATTATAAAATTTGGTAATTTTATAATTGGTTTTGCTATATATATTTGATTAATTTTATTTTTATAAATTTTTTGCCAAGTCTTACATTTGAACTGCAAGTGATAAAAAATAGAATAAAATAAGTGGAAAAATTATATTTGATGTTATTAGACATGTTTGAGTCATTATCCTCAAAATGAGATTAAATTTAAAAATTTTATTTACGGAACATGACTAGGAATCTATTCACCGAATGATCTCAAAAATATTTACTAATTGTTTGCTTCGCTTTGTAACATTGGGATGAAATATTGTAGCACGAGTTGAAAGATGAGAGAAAGAAACGGCGGGAGATTGAGATGAGGATGACTGAGATATACAACTACGTGCAAACAATCGGTTAGAACATGGGTATTTCTGTCGTACCGCCACAACCTGTGGTATTCACTCTTCCACAGCCTGTTGGAGGCACTCCGGTGAGTCACTTGATAACCTCGCATTTTATTTTCTTATTTGTGAATGTTACTATCTTGACAACCTATACTATTCTCTTTTCCTTTTGTGCAACCTCAGTCGGCGGCATTAAATAACCCTAGTAATGACCACGAAGGTTCCGTCGTTTCCACCTCGGTAATTTTCTTCGAACGATTGTTATTGTGGTCCAAACTACCGTGTGAATTTCGATTGCGAATTATGGACTACCTACTGTGAACTACTGTGTTTATGTTTTGTGGATTGTGACTGTGACTACGATTGTGGATTATATTTATGTCTTGTGGATTGTGAATTGTGGCTAAGTTTGTTGTGATTGTGGTTGTCGATGTGGTTGTGCTGATTGGGGTTGTGATTGGGGATGTGGAATGATGCTTATGGGGTTGTGGAATGATTAGGGTTGTGAATGTGATGTATATTTTGAAAATTTATAAAATATGCCACTGAATAAATGAAATAGGGTTAAAATTGTCACTTTGCCGTGTGTAACACTTGGCAAAGAGGGCCTTTGCCGAGTGCAATGGCCAAAACACTCGGCAAAGAGGACAAACAGGGGTTCTGGGAACCGTCGAGTGCCCAAACTTCGCCGAGTGCATTGAGAAAAGCGCTCGGCGAAGTTCCCCTCTTCGACGAGTGTTTTTGCAAAAACACTCGGCGAAATTTATAATTTCGCCGAGTGTTTTTTTCGCACTCGCAAAAAAGTTGATTTCATCGAGAGTTTTATTTTTTGCACTCGGCAAAGAAGGTAATTTCGCTGAGTGTTTTTTGTTGGCACTCGGCAAAAGTAAAACGTTCGCCGAGAGTTTTTTTGCACTCGACGAAATTTTCCGTCACCGTCCACCCAACCGAACGTGTACCTTTTTTTGCCGAGTGTCAAAGGGACACTCGGCGAAGTTTTCGCCGAGTACCCGATGAAAAACACTCGGCAAAGAGTTCTTTGTCGATCTAAAATTTACCGTGTGAGCTATACCGAGTGCAACACTCGGCGAAGTCTTCGCTGAGTTTTTTAAAGCCTTCACCGAGTGTCTTAGGCACTCGGCAAACAGAAGATCTCCCGTAGTGATACATACAAAGTGCAACTTGAATGACAAATTAATCACCATCAAGACGAGTACAGATTTGTGCAAAAACTATGCGCGAACTGGAACCAACCAACCAAACAGGGCGCAACTTGAATGACAAATTAATCACCATCAAGACGAGTGCAGATTTGTGCAAAAACTATGCGCGAACTGGAACCAACCAACCAAACAGGGTGCAATTTATTCAGTTCCCGAAATAAATTGTGCAGTTTTTTATATAAAAAAAGAAAGCGAGATATCTCAGACAAACTTTTACTGATTATACGAGCCAAATTTTACGCAATTTGTGACACTTTTGACACATGCGAGCGCTCCTCTAAGTTGAAGTTGCACGAAACTAAAAAAAACTTAAATTTATGTATAAAGAGATGACATTAATATATGAGTGTATTATTTATGGGGACAAATATTTTTCAAGTGTCCTTACGGATACAGGCTATAATATATTCCTCTCAGTAGTAGCCAGAACCACGCTGTAATTTAATTCACGTGAATTTATTCGAAATCAAGTGAATTAAATGGATTGTTTCAAAGTCCCGGGGATCTTCGCAAAGATTGAAGCTGCCTATACGCCGAAAACAGACGGCGTATCTGCTCACGGTTTGTTTGTCGATGTCATAACACAAGTACAGACTACAGACCAGTGTGTGTGTGTATATATATATATATATATATATATATATATATATATATATATATATATATATATATATATATATATATATATATATATATATATATATATATATATATGTCCGTACGTTGCAACGGGACGACGACGTAGGGAGGAAAGCAGAGGACGAAGGTCCAGGCGGCGGCGCGTGAGCTCCGAACGATGACGAGAGGGAGGGACGCAGGCGCGGCGCGGATGGCGGCGCGGACGAGTTAATTTTATAAACACTCAAGGGGTTTTCTGTAAAATAACATATTTTTCTTCTTTAACTGGTTTTTTAAATAGCCAGGTGGACTGTGGGTTAATTTTGAAAAAACCAAGGGATTTTCTGCAAAATAGTCAGGCAAAACAAAATTTGGGTAGAAACAGCTTTATAGATAGTTACAGAGATATATATACACCGTGTGTTGCAACGGCTGTCGTTTTATTTTATCATAATTATTTTAAAGTTAAAGTCTTATGTAATTCCGATTTATATTTTTTTCTTTATGTCTTCATCTGAGGCATATTGTTCGGCATATTTGGAATACTAAACATGCTTGCGTGAGTGATTTGGATTTAGTTTAATTTAATTTGGATATCAAAGGTGAGTTTGTTTTTTTATTGCAAAATACAAACTAAAGCTCGCATCAAAATATAAACACTCAAGAGGTTTTTTGCAAAATAGCCAGGCGGATGAAAATTTTGGGTAGAAATACTACTTACTTTATAGATAGTTATATATAAATATACTAGTAAATATGCCCGTGCGTTGTAACGGACGTCATTTTATTTTAGTGAGAAATTCAACACGGACACGCCATGAATTCTGATTCAGATTCAGCATCGACGGGCGTGGGGGCAGGCCGTCCCCGAGCGTCTGCCTCTGGGTCGACCGAGCGGCAAGCCAACAGCAAGGACGACGACGCAGGGAGAGAAGCAGGCGGAGGACGAAGGTCCGGCGACGCGCGGGAGCTCCGAGCGGTGACGGGAGGTAGGGCGCAACGGCCGATGGGGATGGGAGGGAGGGTGCACGCGCGGCGCGGGCGCAGAGCTCGGCGGCGATGGGAGGGAGGGAGGGGACGCGGCGCGGATAGGGATGGGAGGGAGGGGTGCACGCGCGGCGCGGGGCGCGGCGCGGCGCCGATGGGAACGGGAAGGAGGGGCACAGGGAGGAAAGGGCGCAGGAGGTCTTTTTTTCCATCCAAGTCCTCCCTTTCTTTTCAGCATTGGGACTACGAGTTAATTTTATAAACACTCAAGAGGTTTTCTACAAAATAGTCAGGTGGACTGTGGGTTAATTTTATAAACACTCAAGGGGTTTTCTACAAAATAGCCAGGCGGCAAAAATTTTGGGTGAAAACACTACTTGCTTTATAGGTAGTTATAGATAGATAGTAAATATGCTCGTGCGTTGCAACGAGCGTCATTTTATTTTATCATAATTATTTCAAAGTTGAAGTCTCACGTAATTCCAATTTATTTTTTTCTTTATGTCTTCACCTGAGGCCTATTGTCCGGCACACTTGGAATACTAATTATGTTTGCGCGAGTGATTTGGATTTAGTTTAATTTAATTTGGATATTAAAGGTGAGTTTTTTGTTCTATTGCAAAATCTGTATCTATAATCTGCACGGCGTGGGCGCGGATGGGGATGGGAGAGAGGGGCGCAGGCGCGACGTGAGGCGCGACGCGGATGGGGACGGGAGGGAGGGGCGCAGGCACGGCGTGAAAATTTTGGGTAGAAACACTCTTATCAGCATTGGGACTGTGGGTTAATTTTATAAACACTCAAGGGATTTTCTATGAAATAGACAGGTGGACGAAAATTTTGGGTGGAAACACTACTTGCTTTATAAATAGTTATAGATAATTTGGATATCAAAGGTGAGTTTTTTTTTCTATTGCAAAATCTATGTCTATAATCTATAATCGTGCGGTGTGGGCGCGGATGGGGATGGGAGGAAGGGCGCGAGCGCGGGCGTGGGGCATGGTACGGATGGGGATAGGAGGAAGGGCGCGGGCGTGGCGTGAAAATTTTGGGTAGAAACACTCTTTTCAGCATTGGGACTGTGAGTTAATTTTATAAATACTCAAGAGATTTTCTGCAAAATAACCGAGTGAACGAAAATTTTGAATAGAAACACTACTTGCTATAGTTATATATATATATATATATGTATATATATATATATATATATATATATGAATCAATTCATAGACGCAGTTGCATCTGATTGTCAAGTGATTCTATTGACTTCATGGAAGCATGTGTAGGGTCACATTAATTGTTACTCCGTTCATTTTAAATATAACGACTTTTATTATTTTTTAAAATATAACAGTTTTTCTACCTACATTATCCATCATAATTATCGGAGTGTGTTACTCCAATAAGGGAGAAACACGTAGTCTCCCTTTGAAGATTCAGCCAGGAATAGATCAAGCCCGAGTTCCCTATAAAGAGCAAACACACACGAGGATTTATATAGGTTTGGGCTGCTTAGAAACGTAACATCCTTCTCTTGTGTGAATGTGAACTATATATGTGGAATGAGAGTATAGTGAGATATGGGACTTGTGTGAGCTATCACTCTTCAGGAATCGAACCCTCTATTCGTTGGCATGGATCCTCCTTTTATATACGAAGGGGAGTCCATGGTGCCAATACATGTGTGCAGTAGCAGGACCTGCTCCGATGAAATTGATATGTTGTCTTGTCAATGTCCCCTATGACATGCCAGACGAATGTGACAGTTTTGCCACAGCTGTTGTAAGACGGTATTGAGGTTGAGAAAGTCTTTGTCTGGTAGGCTTCGACCCACATGCCAGCCCCCAGGGTAATCGATGGGATATTAGGCGGTGGATGCTTGAGGACATGATCACCTGTTGACGTGAAATTCATCGTTTACATGGTGGCCTGGAAGATTTGCTTCACTTCAGTACATGTCCTATTAATTTGGGTTCAAGAACATGCAAGTTACTTTGATCATGCAGCTAACGAGATAGATAATAAAACGTTAAAATACGATGGCCAATCGGCCGATGGGCTGATAAGGTATCATGTTGTCCAGCCGATGCTGACAGGAATCGACAATGATCAAAAACAACTCAGGACATGCAATTACAATTATACACCAACATATTTTAGGTTTAATATAACTATCACTAAGTTATATTTACTATTTTTAATCTTAATAGATCGAACTAAACCAAGACAGTATCAGATTAATACCAAATAAAGATGATTACTAAATAGATAAATAATCTAAACACTTAGCCGATGCATGAAACTGCACTGAACACATGAATAAATTTGACAACAATTACTATCAGCTTAGAATCAGGTATTATACAATCAAAGACTTATCTTTTTTCTTTATCTACCAACTATGATAGATCGGATCCAACCGAGATAGTATTTAACTACTAATAACAAAGATTAGATAAGTTTGAGTATGTAAACCAGGTCAATAGCCGATGTAATTATTTTGTCAGTAATGAATAAATAATGTATCAGCTAACACTCTGGTACAACCTTATATAAAATATCATATGGAATCAAATTTACTAAACAAAATACGTTCTTAACAGATCGGACCTAACCATGCAGTACAAGAACAATAACAAGCTTGGTAGATTTAAGAGTTTGATATATTTAAATAAGATGATTGATATAACGAAACAAGCGTAGAAAAAGTAATCTACACATGAGCCGATACAGATAGGCAACACAAGTAAAAACCAACCAATATATCAGACTGAACCGAGAAAGTACTAACTTGGTTGATACAAGCAAAGTTTGATAAGACTTACTTTCTCGCTGGAGATCGAAATAGATATAACCCAAACTCGAGAACAAGAACTCGTCGAAAACCTAAAAAACTAGGGTGACGATACATCAAAAGTTGTTTATTGAACTGTTGCTACTCTTACAAAGACCTTGGGTGTACATATTTATACCCATAGGCTAAACTAAGTCCTACTTCTATTACGATTGCATTAATACGTGACTCTTATATCTAAACAAGGACACTATTATTACAACTCTGACTCAAACATGAATCCGATCATCTAAACTCTAATAACAATACAGAAATTAAAAATTTACTTTTCTTTCTCCCGAATGATCTTGCCAACAGAATCTACTAAAACCACTGTGTGAACCCCGTCGTTGACTCGGTCTTGACTAACAAAAATTACCAAATTTTACCGTTAACACATGGCCCCCCATTCTGGAGTATGAATAGTGCTTCGAAATTCTCTTATACGACCCATTTAACTTCATTGGCCCATTAGGTCATTGGCCTAATCGGCCCAGCACAGCTTTTAATTCACTGAATAGTATAAATACTCTCGGTCTTCATCTGTAATTATTACCCTGCTACAATCTCTTTGTCCTCCACGCCGGCGAGCTCTCCTCCGTCTCCGGCAACGTCACCAAACTAGCACTTTCCTCCATCGAATCAAGAAATGGCCACCACCACTGAAATCCCTGTGTTAAGAAACCCCAAAGCTCCTCTTTTCTCTGATTTTTACCGCAATCTGTAGATTTGACCTAAGTCTTCTCTTATTTTTACCTCTCGTGTTCTTTGTGTTCTTCATTTTTACTCTTTATTTAATGTAGCACCTGAGAAACCAAATAGCTATCCCCAAGCTCGATCAACCGTTATTCTATTACTTGGGGCCAATGTGTAACAAAGATCCAGTAGAATTCATCAATGCCGAAGCCAAAAGAATTCATTTTACTCAATCCAATCCCAATATCTTGGATTAGCATCTCAGTTTTAGATCTTGGCCTTCAAAGCTATCGGGCTGGAGAAATTGGTATTGGCGTATGTCATCTTCTAAATTTCAGTTCTGGTTTGATATCGGCATAGCCCAATGCATCGAGCTATCCTTGGCTGAAATGGAGAATGATGAATCCCTCATTGCATCGGCTAGATATTTTTGGTCCGATACACTAAATGCCTTCCTCTTCAATCACGGGCCGATGGCACCAACTTTAATGGATGTGATCTTGCTTATTGGCCTGGATATATCATCATTGGCAAATTTTATCAGCATGAGGGTGAAATGCTCTCACAAATTAGACACCAAAGCTGCAGGAGGCTAGTCTGGTTATATTACCAAACATGCAAGGACAGATTCTGTCTGTAACATCCTGAAAATCGAAGGAGTAGAATTCGGAACGTGAAAATCGGAACTCGCAAAAACTTTTTGGAATCATTGCTTCTTATCGTGTTCTTCAATTTTATTTGCCAATTCAGTTGCGTAAGAATTTCTTCTGGAATTGCTTTGAAATAAAGTTGAATTAAAACCCTAAGCTTGAGACCCCTGCTGGGGAAAATAATTTAAAAATAAATATATAGATATGAATTTGGAGAGGGGTAAACATATTAATTTTGGAGATTTGCAAAAGATTCTTGAAGGGAATATGTTTTGGTTTAAACCCTAACTGGTGGAAGAAAAATAATAAACAAGTTGGATTTGGAATAAAAATATTTTTTTGACAAGGAAATATGAATTTAAAAATCCCAAATTATTGATTTTTAAAAGAAAGAAATAAAAATAGGAAAAAATATATTTTGAAAAAAATAAAAAGTGGGGGAAAAAGTTTGGAAATATAATTTCAAAATTATTTTGGGAATATTGGAATTTATTTTGAATTTTAGAGTGGAAGGAAATGGAAATAGAAAATAGGATTTCAAAATTCGGGAAAATAGAGAAAGTACACTGTTCATGCGTATGCAGGTGTTCGACGGCGTCCTCGCGCTGTGTGCGCCGCGTCAACACGCGCGCCGTGCCATGCCGCGTCGTGCCGTCGCCCGCGTCACCGCGTCCTCGCACAACCGCCACGCCGTGCACCGCATCGCCCACGCACCGCGCCATGCCGTCGCCACGCCGCGACGCCGCCGGGTTCGCCGTCGCCGCCGCCACGCATGTGCTCGCGACGCCCGCCGTACCACGGCGCGCGACGCGTCAATGCCGTCGCCTCGTGGCCGCGTCGCCCACGCCGCGCCGTACCACCGTGCCATTCCGTCTCGTGCTGTAACCATGCCCACCGTGCGTCGGCCTCACCCTCCCTACTCGCGCGTGCGTCACCCTAGCTCTCGCCATGACCGCCGAGTTCGAGCTCGCGTGGTCAACTATATATAGCACTCCTCGGCCGAAACTCACAACACAAAAATTGTGCCATACTGTCTCATCTAGCTCCTCACCAATTTTCCCCAAAATCCGTTCACCATAGCGCTAGAATTTCGCAAGAGATCGGAGCACGGGTCGGAAGAACCCTAACTCGGCCGCCGGTGCAAACTTCAAAATTCGTCGCCCTCGGTTGATTTCCTCTTGAATTAAAGGTACATTCATGATCTACGTACTCTAAGCTATATTTCCCCTAAGTCTCCCGAGCCGAACAGCGCGGAAATCACGGCGACGAGCGCCGCCGAACCCTCGTTTTTGGCCGCCGCCGTGCGCACGTCGCCATACCACCACCGCCCCTTTCCGGCCAAGCCGACCCCCTAGCTAGCACCCCTGTGTTCCGTAGATCCTCTAGGACCCCTTGGTTCGGCCGCATTGTTACCGGAGTGCCGCCGCACGTGCACCTTCGCCGCCGAACCCTCTCGTTTTGGGCCGCCACCCCGTCGTCGCGCACCGCTCCGCCGCCTCCCTAGCCCAACCGCGCCTCAAAACGGACTCCCCGCGTCATGTAGATGGTGTAGGGTTAGCTAGATGCCGAGCTCCGATCCTCCTCGCCGTCGTTCGGCCATGCCGCGCCGTCGGCCTCGCCGGGGGGGGGATGAAGGAAGAAAGAAAAGGAAAGAAAGGAGTAGAGAGAGCGAGAACGGCTCGCTGGCTCAGTGGTTGAGCCGAGCCGAGTGAGGGGAAGGGCGCAGGTTCGATCCCCGGCTTAGGCAAAATTTTTGAAATTTTTTTTTATTTTTCTAAGGAGATTAAAAATAAGAATAAAGCTTATTAAAAATCCTAGGAAAATGTTTATACTCTTTTAAACTATTCTAAAACTCTATTTACAAAGATTTTGCACCTTTTTAAAGGGGTTTATTTATTTACCTTTTAAATTTCCTTGCAAATAATTATGAAGTTTACATTTACTTAGACTTCGAACTTTTAATCTAATAAATTTCCAAAATATTTATATATCTTTGTGAGGCCCGTTTATTCACTTAGTTCATATTCACAAATCTAGGATCTTTCCCAAGAATTATAAACTATCTCATATAAATTCCGATCAACCCCTTTTGCGACATATACATTCGATATTTAATTTGCTTCATCAAATCCTCCGTAATTCGATTAGGGTCGTAAGGGGAGATGGTTTGAAGAGTTCTTTATGATTTTTCATGCTTTTTGTTCGTTCTTATCGGATTTTAACTGGAATCCATTTTTCTTTTCCTTTTCGCTCGTATGATTAGCGACCGAAGAGGCGAACGCTGACCCCGCAGGAGACCCCACTCAAGAAGCGTACGAGCAAGGCAAGTCTTCACACCCTTTGAACATATTGATCCCAATTGCGAAATGATGTTATTTTACACTCTAAACATGCATGCTTTACCATGTTACCTATACTTGTTGTGCCATTCCTTGCCATTGAGTACCCTTAGAACTACTCCTTGTAACTCACGATGTGATACAACTAACAAGCATAACTTCGGTAAGCGCTTAGCCATGCTATACTTAGCTTTATGCATACTCATGACTTTGTGAAAAAGCTTTGTGCTTGGGCAACTACTTTAAGGGGAGGTAGTTGAGATTCGGCATGTGGAGACATGAGCGCCACATGACCATGATGAATTACATTTGATGAAAATTGGAAGTACTAAACAAATGTTTTAGGCGGGCGGCGGATGATTTGGGTGGATTCCGGAAAAGGCAAGTGCCGACCCTGGTCAATTAAGGACCGAGCCATGAGATAGCCGGAAACGAGCCGCACAACCGTACTTCTCGAATGGGTATAGACCTAGCCGACTAGATAGCCGAGCGGAGGCGTATCCTTGCATAGATGGTTCTCTATGATGTGGTTATGGGATGAGGATGAGGCTGCGGCCTTGTTATGAATGGTGGGATTGAACCGATGTTAATTAAACTTAAAGATCGAAAAGACTTCCCTTACCCCGGTGCGCGAACTCCTCTCACCGCTAGAAAAGGACGGCTAGAGTGCATGAGGGCTTAAGTTCATGGAGCGGTATGCCAAAGCGAGGTTATCAAAAGGCTTTGCCGTGACCGTCTCATGTGTTGAGGCGTAGGCTCATTTGTTGGGCTGTCACGGAGTACGGGTAAAGTGTACATCCACTGCGGTGTGAATGAATCAATCTATTCGAATAGCCGTGCTCGCGGATATTGAGCATCGTGACAAGACTTTCGCTTGGCTAGACTTTGAACTTAAAAATGCTTGGGATGGGTTTGCATGATGATTTTGTTTGGTGGATCAACTTCTCGAGAATGCGAGAAGGGGTGGACTCCCAGAAAATCATGACGACGGAGGCGGAAGCCATCCTTGGAATCACGATGGATGGTAGACGAACCGCCGCGGGTTAATGAACTATGAAATTAAAACTTGTTTTGGCTAGATGGTAGGCTTGTGAAAAGAATTGTGAAAACCGGCTTTACGCAAAGATAACCCTAGCCATGTTCTTTGAATAACCCTGTCATATGCATCAATTCGTGTTGACTTGCCGAGTACGGTTGGTACTCACCCTTGCTATACGCACAAACCTCCGGTGATGGAGTTGAAGAGCCGAAGATCCATATGCTTATCACCGGGAGGACGAGGGAAGCGTCGGCGCCTATTAGACTTTAGCTCCGGTCGTTGCTCGTGGCAATGGACAAGCCGCGCCTCTTTCCATTGCCTTATCTAAACTCTGTTTTTATATTGTATTCGGACCATAAGGTCTGTAGGATGAACAATGCCTTCGGGCCTATTTATGTAATAATGGTATTGTAAGACTATTCGTGCATGCGCACTTGATTATCGAACGCATTCGTGGGTACCAACTACTTGATCCAGGAAATGGTACTATGAACACGAAAGATTCCCGATTCAAAATCGGGGGTCCACAGAGCTGGTATCAGAGCCATGCGACCGTAGGCTAAGACCAAATGGCGCCCTACCCCTACCTAGATGGCTAAAGGGAAATATCCCTACGGTAGGACCAGTTTTAAACTATTATTTCCGAAAATGCAAATATCTCTTTTCTACATCCGTATTTCTTTTTACCAAATGATTATGATAACTCCCTCCCGCTAACCCTAAGTTCCCTGTAAGCGGATGTCAAACCACGACGAAACTTGGGAAGTCACTGTTCCGGGACGAAGGGTTCGTGGTCCAACTCCAGTCCCTACTATGGTGCTTGAGATACCCGAGCCACCCACCTATCACATCAAAAGGCATGGCTCGAAGAGTATCCAGCCCGGGAGGCATGTATCCATAGAAGCCCGTATGGGAAGCGAGACATCTTTCGCTTCCATACCCGCTACCACCAGGGACCTAGCGAAGCGGCTATTCGGGATGCGGCTCGCGAGGCCTTCCTTCGCCTTAATGCGGAACACCGTGCCGAACTCACAATGACGAGTTCGTGCATCATCCTTACCGCGAAGAGGGCAATCCGATGCACCGTGGAGGCTACCCCGCTGTTACAACCCGATGGTCACGCGTCTATCGCGTTGGCGAGACAACAGACGAGCGTTACGAGGAGGCCCTTCTCGAGATCAACGATCGCGATCACGCCTCAATGATCGGTCAACAGCCACCAAGGCGTGGAGACCGAGATAAGCATCTTGGCACTCACCGCAGGCCAATGGTGCTCGTACGAGCAACTCTCGGACCGCTACATGGCCCGGGGAGGCTCGGTGGAGATGGAAGAGCAGCTCGGGAAGAGCAAACAGCGAGATCAACCGGCTAGAGGAACATTGCGCACTCGTCCTGTCTACGCGCAGTACTTCCACCGAGCCCGTACCATCACATCCCTTGTGCCCGACAACTATTACCATATGACTCCAGCAAGCTTTGATACTTTTCAAGCTATGATGGAGCAAGCTTTCATGTTGAGCACGAGCCGCACCATACCTAGTCGACCCCACTTTTGCTACATCCATGGGACCCACCCCGAGCTCCATACCAGTACCATCCGAGCCGGGATCGGGAGAGGGTAACCCCATCCGGATCTACACCGATACGGAGTCCGAGGTAGAGCCCATGGAGATCAAATGGGAGTCTAGCGACACCGACTCAATGGAGGAGGAAGTTCCCCTCGTCGCTTGACTCACACGGGAGGCCCCCTCACCCGCCGATCGCTCGCAAGAGTACGCGGCCACCGAGTCGGAAGATTCGGCGTGACTCGAGGCCACCACCTCCGAGCCGTGGGGACTTCGGTTTGCTTCGGCGGAGACCACCCACTTCCGCGCCCGGCTCTTGCGGATGGATGGAGGACTAGGCGGGAGGACCTTCCCGGCTCGTCGGCACTTCTGTTTACCCTTAAGTAGTTGATCTAGTTGGACGATATAATTGCTATCCCGGCATGAAGGACTGCGTGTGTACGTCCATGTACCCCTTATGTAATATGTGAACCTAAGCATCGCCTTGCGATGTCTTAATTCGTATGCTTATTATTATTTCACCTTGTACGTGGATTGGAGATCATTCGATAGAGCTTGAAGAAAAATTTCCGGTGAACTCGTAACTTAAACTAGTCCGCTCTCTTAATTTATCTCCCTTCTTCGATGGCACATCGTCGCAGAGCCGCGGCAACCAACGAAAACCCGCCGAACCCAACCCCTCCACCGGCGGAGGTCATGGCATTGCGACCCGGCTACTCCAAGCGATTGCTAACAATCAAGGAGGTCGAGGAGGATCAAATCTGGGGAAATTCATGAGAGCTAAGCCGCCCACTTTTTCCACGGCCGAAGAACCTATGGACGCTGAAGATTGGTTAAGAGTGATAGAGAAGAAGTTAACCCTCGTCAGAGTCCGAGAAGCTGATAGAGTTGTCTTCGCTACTAACCAGTTGGAGGGACCCGCGAGTGACTGGTGGGACACCTACAAGGAGACACGAGCTGAAGACGCCGGCGAACCAACATGGGAGGAATTCACGGCTGCATTCCGTGAGAATTTCGTGCCAGCGGCAGTAATGAGGATGAAGAAGAACGAGTTCCGCAGGCTGCGTCAAGGGAACACATCAGTACAAGAATACCTGAACAAGTTCACCCAACTTGCCCGTTATGCCACCAGTGACCTGGCAGACGAGGAAGAAAAGATAGACAAATTCATTGAAGGACTAAATGACGAACTGAGGGGACCAATGATCGGGCAGGATCACACTAGTTTCCAAAGCCTCATCAACAAGGTCGTCCGACTTGAGCATGACCAAAAGGTGGTGGACAATAACCGCAAGAGGAGGCTCGCTATGGCTCGCCCATTCCAGGGAACGCCACAACGCCCCAAGGGAGCCACTCCGTTTGGATGGAAGCCAAATGTCCCGGCAACCGGACGTTCTCCCGCTTCCGACCATGTCAACAGGTCAGCTACACCTCAGTTACGTACGCCCACACCAACCCTAGCTGCTCCAGGAAGAAGGAATGTGAGCTGTTTCAATTGCGGGGAATTCGGGCACTACTCCAATAGCTGCCCAAAACCACGCAACGCCCCTGTGCGCACTGGCGCCAATGCAACACCCGTCCGAGGAACCCCCACCCCTGCGGCAGGACGAGGTCTGTTCAGGACCCCGCTACCCAACGAGACTGCCACCGGGTTTCGACGTGGCCAAGTGAATCATGTACGGGCAGAAGAAGCACAGGAGGACCAGAGCGTATTGATGGGTATGTTCTCTATCAACTCTACGCCAGTTAAAGTTTTATTCGATTCTGGAGCCTCGCATTCATTCATATCTTCCCAAGTAAGCAAACAACACCACCTACACCAAGTAGCACTTAAGAGGCCTATGTTGGTACACTCACCGGGGAGACATAACCGTACCCCATGCCTGCATTAATGTGCCCATACGGATTAGGGACGTGGTGTTTCTCTCAAACCTTATGGTGCTATCACCCCGACCATAGATGTCATACTCGGAATGGATTGGTTGACCAAGAATAATGGGATTATAGATGCAATCGAAGGGAAGTCACGGTATCCACCCCGTGGGGATCACCGATGAGCATAACTATGGATCAAAACCCAAAGCTATGTGAGCAAGCTGCGGGAGTGTTCACCATGCTACCCTTAGGAGGAATGCCCGTAGTACAAGAATACCCGGATGTATTTCCCGAGGAATTACCCGGAATGCCACGGATCGCGATGTAGAGTTTATCATCGACTTAATGCACGTAACGCCCCCATATCCAAGAGACCATATCGAATGCCGGCCAACAAGTTAGAGGAACTCAAGAAGCGAGATAAGGGAACTACAAGAGAAGGGATTTGTACGCCCGCCTCTTCTTCCCTGGGAGCCCCGTACTCTTCGTCAAAAGAAGGATGGGAGTATGAGAATGTGTGTGGATTACCGATCGTGAATGAGGTAACCATCAAGAACAAGTACCCGCTGCCCGGATCGATGACCTATTCGATCAACTTAAGGGTGCACAGTGTTCTCAAAGATTGATCTGCGGTCGGATATCATCGTTGAAGATTAGAGCGGAGATATTCCTAAGACGGCGTTCTCTACACGTTACGGCTTATACGAGTTCGTGATGTCCTTTGGATTAACCAATGCCCCCGCCTATTTTATGAACTCGATGAACAAGGTATTCATGGAATACCTGGACAAATTCGTGGTGGTGTTCATCGACGATATACTTATCTACTCCAAGAACGATGAGGAACACGCGGAGCATCTACGACTAGTCTTGGAAAAGCTACGAAAGCACCCATGTATGCAAAGTTCAGCAAATGTGAGTTACGGCTCAAGGAAGTCGCTTTTCTTGGTCACGTGGTTTCAGCCTGGAGGAGTAGCGGAGACCCGCCAAGGTCGAAGCGTTACGGGATGGGAGGCACCCAAGTCGAATGAAGTTCGGAGTTTCTTGGGCTTGGCCGGTTATTACCGACGGTTTATCGAAGGGTTTTCCACTATAGCCCGGCCTATGACTCAACTTCGAAGAAGGAAAAGAAGTTTGAATGGAATGAGAAGTGCCAAAAAGCCTTCGACCAATTAAAAGAAAAGTTAACCACTTGCTCCAATCTTGACCTTACCCGACAACCGAAAGGACTTCGTGATGTCTTGTGATGCATCCCGGCAAGGATTGGGAGGAGTATTAATGCGAGATGGAAAGGTCGTGGCGTATGCCTCGCGACGATTACGACCTCACGAGGAGAATTATCCCACACACGACTGGAATTAGCGCGGTTGTACACGCATTGAAGATCCGGAGACACTATCGATCGGAAACCACCGTGATGTGTATACCGATCACAAGAGCCTAAAATATTTCTTTACTCGCTGATCTCAATCTACGACGAGGCGATGGCTGGAGTTGATCAAGGATTACAGTCTAGGAATCCATTACCATCCCAGCAAGGCAAATGTAGTGGCCGATGGCCGAGCCGCAAAGCCCAACGCAATCACATGGAATTAGGAGGTATGTCGCGAACTTCAAGAAGAGATGGCCGACTCAATGCACACTGATTCCTCACGGAGAAGTAAACTCACTGGAAGTCCGCCCCTCGAGAACTCAAATAGAGGAAGCCCAAAAAGGGAATAAGGAAACCCAGGAAATTAAGGAACGCATGGCTGGACGCGCTCGGGAGTTTTCGGTGGATGACAAGGGAATCTGTGGTACAAGAAAAGAATCGTGTGCCGAACAAGGCGGTTTGAGGGATTGATCTTAAAGGAAGCCCACGAATCGGCCTATTCGTTACACCCGGAAGCACGAAAATGTACCAAGACTTGAAAGGAGAATATTGGTGGCCTAATATGAAGAGGGATGTAGCCGAATATGTAGCGGTGTGCGATGTGTGCCAAAGGGTGAAAGCCGAGCATCAACGCCGTGGTTTTGCAGCCACTCAAGATTCCCGAATGGAAATGGGACGAGATAGGCATGGATTTCATAGTGGGGCTACCCAAAACTACGGCGGCTACGATTCCATCGGGTAATAGTGGATCGGCTTACCAAGACGCGATTTATACCGGTGAAAACTAACTACAACAGTACCAAAGCAAGCGGAACTATATATGAGTAGGATTGTGTGTCTTCACGGTGTACCAAAGAGGATCATATCGGATCGTGGTACCCAATTCACATCTCATTTTTGGAGCAAGGTCCACGAGGCACTCGGCAGTCACCTCGCCTTCGCACCGCTTACCACCCTCGGGCGACGGGCGGGCGAAAGGACGAACCAAAATCTTGGAGGATATGCGAGAGCCTATGCATTGGATTTCACCAAGGATTGGGAGAAATGCTTGCCGTACGCCGAGTTCTCTTACAACAATAGCTATCAAGCCAGTTTGAAGATGTCGCCAAACGAAGCTCTATTTGGTCGCCGATGTCGAACCCCATTAATGTGGTCAGAACCCGGTGAACGAACCGTATTCGGGCCGACATAATCAAGGAGGCCGAGGAAAAGGTTCGCGATTCGGGACCGACTACAAGCCGCTCAATCACGACAGAAGAGCTACGCGGACACTCGACGAAGAGAATTGGAATTCAAAGAGGGTGACTACGTATATCTAAAGGTCTCACCCTACGGGGAACACAGAGATTCAAAGTCAAAGGAAAACTCGCACCACGATACGTGGGCCCATTCCGATAAGCGCTAGGAGGGGAGAAGTGGCCTACCAATTGGAGCGTCGAGAATCTCTCGGATGTCCACCCAGTATTCCACGTATCGCAGTGAAGAAATGTCTGCGGGTACCGAAGAACAAACCCCGTTAGAAACCATCCAAGTCCACGGTGATCTTACCTATCCGAACATCCAATCAAGATACTAGACGAAGCGAAAAGAAGACACGAACCAAGTCATGGCGCATGTACAAAGTACAATGGAGTAATCACACCGAAGAAGAAGCTACCGGGAGAGCGAAGAATTCCCGAGGACGGAATACCCACACCTATTCAGCCATCGGTAAGGAAATCTCGGGGACGAGATTTATTGTTAGGGGGTAGGTTTGTAACATCCCGAAAATCGAAGGAGTAGAATTCGGAACGTGAAAATCGGAACTCGCAAAAACTTTTGGAATCATTGCTTCTTATCGTGTTCTTCAATTTTATTTGCCAATTCAGTTGCGTAAGAATTTCTTCGAAATTGCTTTGAAATAAAGTTGAATTAAAACCCTAAGCTTGAGACCCTTGGGAAAATAATTTAAAAATAAATATATAGATATGAATTTGGAGAGGGGTAAACATATTAATTTTGGAGATTTGCAAAAGATTCTTGAAGGGAATATGTTTTGGTTTAAACCCTAACGGTGGAAGAAAAATAATAAACAGTTGGATTTGGAATAAAAATATTTTTTTGACAAGGAAATATGAATTTAAAAATCCCAAATTATTGATTTTTAAAAGAAAGAAATAAAAATAGGAAAAAAATATATTTTGAAAAAAATAAAAAGTGGGGGAAAAAGTTTGGAAATATAATTTCAAAATTATTTTGGGAATATTGGAATTTATTTTGAATTTTAGAGTGGAAGGAAATGGAAATAGAAAATAGGATTTCAAAATTCGGGAAAATAGAGAAAGTACACTTGTTCATGCGTATGCAGGTGTTCGACGGCGTCCGCGCGCCGTGCGCCGCGTCAACACGCGCGCCCGTGCCATGCCGCGTGCCGTCGCCGCGTCACCGCGTCCTCGCACAACCGCCACGCCGTGCACCGCATCAGCCACGCACCGCGCCATGCCGTCGCCACGCCGGCGACGTCGCGGGTTCGCCGTACGCCGCGCATGTGCTCGCGACGCCTCGCCGTACCACGGCGCGCGACCGCGTCAATGCCGTCGCCGTGGCCGCGTCGTCCACGCCGCGCCGTACCACCGTGCCATTCCGTCCGTGCCGTAACCATGCCCACCGTGCGTCGGCCTCACCCTCCCTACTCGCGCGTGCGTCACCCTAGCTCGCGCCATGACCGCCGAGTTCGAGCTCGCGTGGTCAACTATATATAGCACTCCTCGGCCGAAACTCACAACACAAAAATTGTGCCATCTTGTCTCATCTAGCTCCTCACCAATTTTCCCCAAAATCCGTTCACCATAGCGCTAGAATTTCGCAAGAGATCGGAGCACGGGTCGGAAGAACCCTAACTCGGCCGCCGGTGCAAACTTCAAAATTCGTCGCCCTCGGTTGATTTCCTCTTGAATTAAAGGTACATTCATGATCTACGTACTCTAAGCTATATTTCCCCTAAGTCTCCCGAGCCGAACGCCGCGGAAATCACGGCGACGAGCGCCGCCGAACCCTCGTTTTGGCCGCCGCCGTGCGCACGTCGCCATACCACCACCGCCCTTTCCGGCCAAGCCGACCCCTAGCTAGCACCCGTGTGTTCCGTAGATCCTCTAGGACCCCTTGGTTCGGCCGCATTGTTACCGGAGTGCCGCCGCACCGTGCACCTTCGCCGCCGAACCCTCGTTTTGGGCGCCACCCCGTCGTCGCCCGCACCGCTCCGCCTCCCTAGCCCAACCGCGCCTCAAAACGGACTCCCGCGTCATGTAGATGGTGTAGGGTTAGCTAGATGCCGAGCTCCGATCCTCCTCGCCGTCGTTCGGCCATGCGCGCCGTCGGCCTCGCCGGGGATGAAGGAAGAAAGAAAAGGAAAGAAAGGAGTAGAGAGAGCGAGAACGGCTCGCGGCTCGTGGTTGAGCCGAGCCGAGTGAGGGAAGGGCGCAGGTTCGATCCCGGCTTAGGCAAAATTTTTGAAATTTTTTTATTTTTCTAAGGAGATTAAAAATAAGAATAAAGCTTATTAAAAATCCTAGGAAAATGTTTATACTCTTTTAAACTATTCTAAAACTCTATTTACAAAGATTTTGCACCTTTTTAAAGGGGTTTATTTATTTACCTTTTAAATTTCTTTGCAAATAATTATGAAGTTTACATTTACTTAGACTTCGAACTTTTAATCTAATAAATTTCCAAAATATTTATATATCTTTGTGAGGCCCGTTTATTCACTTAGTTCATATTCACAAATCTAGGATCTTTCCCAAGAATTATAAACTATCTCATATAAATTCCGATCAACCCCTTTTGCGACATATACATTCGATATTTAATTTGCTTCATCAAATCCTCCGTAATTCGATTAGGGTCGTAAGGGAGATGGTTTGAAGAGTTCTTTATGATTTTTCATGCTTTTTCGTTCGTTCTTATCGGATTTTAACCGGAATCCATTTTTCTTTTCCTTTTCGCTCGTATGATTAGCGACCGAAGAGGCGAACGCCGACCCCAAGGAGACCCCACTCAAGAAGCGTACGAGCAAGGCAAGTCTTCACACCCTTTGAACATATTGATCCCAATTGCGAAATGATGTTATTTTACACTCTAAACATGCATGCTTTACCATGTTACCTATACTTGTTGTGCCATTCCTTGCCATTGAGTACCCTTAGAACTACTCCTTGTAACTCACGATGTGATACAACTAACCGAAGCATAACTTCGGTAAACCGCTAGCCATGCTATACTTAGCTTTATGCATACTCATGACTTTGTGAAAAAGCTTTGTGCTTGGGCAACTACTTTAAGGGGAGGTAGTTGAGATTCGGCATGTGGAGACATGAGCGCCACATGACCATGATGAATTACATTTGATGAAAATTGGAAGTACTAAACAAATGTTTTAGACTGGGCGGCCGGATGATTTGGGTGGATTCCGGAAAAGGCAAGTGCCGACCCTGGTCAATTAAGGACCGAGCCATGAGATAGCGGAAACGAGCCGACAACCGTACTTCTCGAATGGGTATAGACCTAGCCGACTAGATAGCCGAGCGGAGGCGGTATCCTTGCATAGATGGTTCTCTATGATGTGGTTATGGGATGAGGATGAGGCTGCGGCCTTGTTATGAATGGTGGGATTGAACCGATGTTAATTAAACTTAAAGATCTGAAAAGACTTCCCTTACCCCGGGTGCGCCAGAACTCCTCTCACTGCTAGAAAAGGACGGCTAGAGTGCATGAGGGCTTAAGTTCATGGAGCGGGTACTGCCAAAGCGAGGTTATCAAAGGCTTTGCCGTGACCGTCTCATGTGTTGAGGCGTAGGCTCATTTGTTGGGCTGTCACGGAGTACGGGTAAAGTGTACATCCACGCAAGTGTGAATGAATCAATCTATTCGAATAGCCGTGCTCGCGGATATTGAGCATCGTGACAAGACTTTCGCTTGGCTAGACTTTGAACTTAAAAATGCTGGGATGGGTTTGCATGATGATTTTGTTCGCTGGTGGATCAACTTCTCGAGAATGCGAGAAGGGGTGGACTCCCCAGAAAATCATGACGTACCGGAGGCGGGAAGCCATCCTTGGAATCACGATGGATGGTAGACAGAACCGCCGCCGGGTTAATGAACTATGAAATTAAAACTTGTTTTGGCTAGATGGTAGGCTTGTGAAAAGAATTGTGCGGCTTTACGCAAAGATAACCCTAGCCATGTTCTTTGAATAACCCCGTCATATGCATCAATTCGTGTTGACTTGCCGAGTACGGTTGGTACTCACCCTTGCTATACGCACAAACCTCCAGCTGATGGAGTTGAAGAGCCAGAAGATCCATATGCTTATCACCAGGAGGACGAGGGAACTGTCGGCGCCTATTAGACTTTAGCTCCGGTCGTTGCCTGTGGCAATGGACAAGCCGCTGCCTCTTTCCGCTGCCTTATCTAAACTCTGTTTTTATATTGTATTCGGACCATAAGGTCCTGTAGGATGAACAATGCCTTCGGGCCTATTTATGTAATAATGGTATTGTAAGACTATTCGTGCATGCGCACTTGATTATCCAGAACTGCATTCGTGGGTACCAACTACTTGATCCAGGGAAATGGTACTATGAACACGAAAGATTCCCGATTCAAAATCGGGGGTCCACACTGTCGAAACTCGGTTTCGGCAATAGAAATTTGGGGGTGCAGTCAAGATCGCCAAGCACAATGGGTTAAGTGAAAAATAAGGTTTAGACAGGTTCAGGCCCTCTCGTGAGGTAATACCCTACTCCTTTTTCGGGGATTCGATCCGCCGAGTGTTTATTGATCTCAAGATCTAAGGCTAAAAGCTAATAGCTCATAAAGCATATCCCTCAAGGGACGTCTCTTACCCCCCTTATATAGTCTTGGGAGGCGGGCTTACAAGTCAGAAACCCTATCTTACTCTAAGTCGGTTTCCTCATTCTTACCAAACTGTGACTATGAGCCGTTGCCTTATCTAATCGGCAACGTAATACCCAAGTCATAGTTGGTTTACATATTTGGCAGGCACAACATATCCCTATCTCCAGTCGGATAAGCTTGTCATGTGGATATCCGATTGCCATAATCTCCACAGTAGCCCCGAGTCCTTTGCAGTCGACGAGATAGCTCGGCCTCGAACCAAAATAGCACACTACCAAACAACTCTTTGGTCGAGTGCTTCTGGCGTCGAGTGATTCCATCACCTCTGCTTGAATCTCCCGAGTAGCTCCAAAGACTGTGAAGGGCTGGAAAATATCCAATAAATAAATACCTAGGTGCATCTCTTGATGCACCTATTAGGTGTAGCCCCCGACTGTATGTTTAGTCAAAAACAGACTAAACATATAGTCAAGAACTATAAAAAATCATTCTCATGTAAATGCTTAGCTCAAGCTAAAGCAACCATAAAAAAATCTCATCACTCGGCAAGCTCGCGCTTATCCGAGTGAATTTGCTCGAGTCATCTCAGAACAAATAACTCAATCAACCCTCGTGGGTGAAAAGCACTCGATAAGCTCATGTTTATCCGAGCGGATCTGCCCAAGTTATCTCGGAATAAATATTTTAATCATCCCTCATGGGTAAACAAGTTTTTCAGTACTCTGAAAAATACGACCAAAATTTTAAATAGCTCCTGCCATAATATTGGTCTCAATCTAAAAAAGATCTTCACCAAGGCGGAAAGATAGCATTGATATAATCATTTAATCAAATACTTAAAAATCAAACAGTCTCTGTCATCAAGGCAGCCATAAAAAGCTTAACTGTTTGTCACCTTTCAAATTGCATCGTGCCAACTTCTCATGAAGTTGTGCAAACCGCGGTATGAAAGGATTTTCAAAGGTACAGGGCACTCAGACACGTGCATATTGCCAAAGCAAATCTGCTTATGTTCATCCACTTAAGTCCCTAAGGACACGCGTCAAGCCACACCTTAGATGGGCCGCAGGTCTCTCATGGGCTCAGCCCAATCGCGAGAAAACCTAGCGCAACCCTCAAATCTTTGTACAAAGCCTCGAGGTCATCCCCGCCACTTCATCTCCCCTGAAAAAATTCCCCAATCGCAACACTGTTCATCAGCTTGCAGCAGAGAACCCTAAGCTCTTGCACGCACCCAATCCACCGGTCTAGAAGCTCACGCTTCGTCACCAGCCAGCCTCCGCATCCCCCTTCACGAGTCCCCATCTCAAATCCCCATCTTTCAGGCCAGATCCACTTCCCCGCAAACCACATTCATGGCGGGAGAGAAGAAGATCCCTTTTGAGCAGTGGGCTACCTCGGATGTGAGGGAGTCCACCCTCAAGGAGATGGTGAAACACGGAGTCCTTCCTCCTAAGGAAATTGTGGGCTGGCGTCTGGCGGCCGGTGAGGAGTTCCCCACTCCAAACACCGGTGAGCTCGTTGTTTTCACTTCCTTCTTTTATTGTGGTTTCAGCCTCCTCACCTCTGAGTTCTTCAGGGGGCTTCTTGACTACTATGGTCTTCAGCTTTATCATTTGAACCCAAACTCCATGCTCCACATAGCCCTTTTCATCCATGTGTGTGAAGCTTTCCTTGGCATTCTCTCCCACTTTCAACTCTTCCGACGCATGTTCTACCTTAAGCCGCATCCGAATAAGGATCAACCCTGCGTCGTTGGTGGGGCGGGCTTCCAACTCCGCGGATCCCTTCGCAAGGAGTATTTCTCTCTCCACTTGAAATCCTCCAACAAGGGCTGGCATGCAAGCTGGTTCTATATCGCCAACCTTGATCCTTGCTTACCAAACTTCGTTGGCCTTCCCCCTGTGCGTAGGCCCAACTGGAGCACTGTGCCAGTGGCCCAAGATTGGGATGAAGCCAACAGGATGCTAGCGAAGATCTTGGAGATGAAGCAGAAAGGTCTTCGGGGCGAGCAGATCACTCGGCACTTCATCAGGAGCCGACTAGCTCCGATCAAAGAGCGATCTAAGCCAGCTTTTGAGTACGAGGGCGAGAGGGACCCCAATCGGGAAGACCGCGACTCCCTCAGCTTCAAAATCTTGAAGATTCGTATGTACAAGGTCTTCTCGACTGGGATTGTAGTCGAACGCAGCCTCGTGTTGCCAGTCCTCCCATACAGTCTATATCGACCTCCTCCTCCGGTAAGCCGACTTAACTCCTTCATTGTCTTTCAATCTTGATATTGCACTTCTTAGTGTTGAAAGGATCTTTCTTGCAGGAAAATGCCTCCATCATCTCAAAACCGTATAAAATCCATCACGACGACGTGCCGGCTCGGCCTGCTAAGAAGCCAGCCAGCGGCGTGAAGATTCAGAGCGATCCAGCCGGGAAGAGGGCGGCCCCGAGTGAAGATATCAGTAAGCGGGCGAGCAAGAGGAGGCTGATCATTGATGACTCGGACGATGATGTCCCAGCCCCTCAAGCCGAAGCAACCCCTCCAAGGCCGTCACTGAAAGCAGCGCCCAAAATCCGCCGATCAACCAGGTACATCTTGTGACCAAAATTGAGTCCTTTGTCGAAAATTCCTTTGTGTTCATCCCGACTGCGCCTGTCTTTTGCTTGGCAGGAGGCCTCAGGATATAGACCCCGCCGGGCAGAGTGAGGGACCAACGCCAGCTGCAACAACCGAGGCAGCAAAGCCTACGGAGCCAAAACCCCGGAGCCCTCTCCCGAGCGAGAGCGCTCCGTGTGGAAGGCCCTCGCCTCCTAGTGAAGATACCCCAAGGAAGGAGCCCCCAACTGCCAGCCGGGATACCCCGACTAGAAACCAGTCGGTCGCAGAGGAGCTCCTGACTGCGACTCAAAGGGCCCCGACTGAGGATCAGTCAGGCAAAAGCCAAGAAGAGAAGAGCCACCTAGAAGCACCGGTTGAGGACTCGACCACCAAAGCTGGTAAGTCTTGACTCAATATTTCATTCTTAAACTCTAGTTTAATTCTCCTGTATCTTTATCTGCTCCTATTGATCCATTCAGCCAAAGTAGAGGAGATTCCCAAGCTGCAGTCTTCTGAAACCTGGATTGCTCCGATCAAGATTGAGTGGCGGGATTCGGAGGGCCATAGACAAGGCATCATCTTGAATAAACAAATGGAAAGCGAAGAAAGAGATACGCTTGTAAGCAGCCTGAATAAAGCGACTCGGCTGCTAAACGTAAGTCCTATTCCTTTTCTGTTGTAGCATCATCATCTCTTTTCAGTCGACCAACTTCTGATCTTGAGCGCAGAGGGAGCACTGCCGTTCAATGGCCAAGTCTGATGCACTCGAGGGAAGCAGCCCTAAGGAGAGAGATAACCACACTTCGGGAAGAGAACCTCGACCTCCGGGGTTCAGTCGGGAGTAAGCTCATCCCTCTTGGTCCCTTTATGCCTCTAATTGTATTCTGTGCTGATCTTGGTTGTTGATGACCTTCTTGTTGTAGAAAATTCATCGGAGGTCCACTTGCTTCAAACCCGGCTAGAGGCGTCGGCCTCAGCAAGGCCGAGCGGCGAGTTTGAAGGTGAGCTTCTTCAAAACAATGTTCGTTGTGTTGCTTTATCTTTGAATGCTTTGTGTGATCATATGTCTTCGGCAGCTTACAAGATTAAGACCCGAGCTCAGTACAACGTCTTGATTGAGAGGGTCAAAAAAGCTGAGAGCGTTAGGGAGGATGTTGCTAACGCAACGACGTCGGTGTTGTTGTCGCTGTTCCATAATGGACTCGGGACCAGCTCGTTGGACCCGGTTGAGATCTTCGACAAGCTCTGGAGGGCCCCTGATCAATATCTGGCAAACATTTCCGAGGCGGCCATCATGGGAGCGGGCTTTGCCCTGGCACAAACGAAGTCGCTCTACCCTCGAGTAGACATTGATTCAGTCAGGGAGGGCTTCGCCGATGGCACTTCAGATGAGCAAGCCCTTGAATTGATTAGTGAGGCACAGGAATCGGCCAAAAAGGTGGCTGCTGATGTAGTGAACCACTTCCGACCTTGATTGTTTTGTGAACATTGTATGCAACTTTCTGATGTAGACTTGTAAATATTTTAGCTTATTTATGTTAATGCCTTGATCCGAGTTTTTATGTAAAATTTCTTAAGTAATTTTCGTCCGACTGTCACCAAGCCTAAGCTTGATTAGGTCATCAGAAAATTCTCAGTCCTTATACGTTGGACTCGAATCAAGGAACATTAAACAATGATAAACCGAATATGCATAAGTTGCTGAAGGAAACTATGCTTTATTGACATATGTACAACCCCCGACTGCTAACTTAAGAAGTCATATTGCTTGAGTTTGGCAGTCAAGAAGAGCATAAAACTTAAGGCAATTTAAGCATAGTATCATCGAAGATGGTCGATGTTCCAGGAGTTCTCCACCATAGATCCGTCTTCACGCTTTAATCGGTATGCACCTGGCCGAGTCACCTCAGCAATTATATACGGTCCTTCCCATAGGGGAGATAAATTGTGATGGTCCTTGGTGGTCTGAATCTTGCGTAGAACCAGATCGCCAACGATAAAAGCTCGTGCTCGAACGTTGTGACTGTGGTATCGTCTGAGCCCTGGAAGATATTTTGCCGACTGGATCAGGGCTGCCTCACGGGCCTCTTCCAGTCGGGTGAGGTCATCTACTCGGTCTGGGTCGTAGTGTTCGTCGTTGAAACTGCGGACTCGGAGGGATTCGTACTCCATCTCGTTTGGCAACACGTCTTCTGCGCCATAAACCAAAAAGAAAGGAGTTTGGCCGGTAGCCTGACTGGGTGTGGTCCGCAGAGACCATAGAACCGAGGGGAGCTCTTGAACCCACTTGCCGGCATAAGGACTTAGGCGGCTAAACGCGCGGGCCTTGATGCCTTGAAGAACCATGCCGTTGGCACGCTCGACTTGTCTATTGCTTTTGGGATGTGCGACCGACGCATAGCAGATTTTGATCCTAAAGTCTTCGGAAAATTCCTTGAAGATGCCTCCAGTGAATTGAGTCCCATTGTCAGTTATAATTCTGTTTGGGACGCCGAACCGATGCACGATGTTGAGGATGAAGTCTCGTGCCTTATCAGCAGTGATTGTAGCAACCGACTTAGCCTCGATCCACTTGGAAAATTTGTCAATTGCGATGAATAGGTGTGTGAATCCTCCTGGAGCCTTCTTGAAAGGGCCGACCATGTCTAAGCCCCGTACCGCAAACGGCCAGGATAATGGAATTGTTTGTAGCTCTTGGGCCGGGACATGGCTCTGCCGGGCGAAGAACTGGCAACCTTCACAAGTTCGTACCACTTTGTCGACATCAGAGACCGCCGTGAGCCAGAAGAAACCTTGTCTGTAGGCTTTGCCCACCAAGGTGCGCGCTGCCGCGTGGCTTCCGCATATGCCTGAGTGGATGTCTTGGAGTAGCTGTCGTCCCCCTCAAATGTGATGCATCTCATCAGGACTCCGAAGGGACTTCTCTTGTATAAATCGGAGTCAACCATGACATAAGCCTGACAAAGAAGTCGGACACGTTCTACCTCATCCCGGTCTTTCGGCAGCTCTTGCTGAGTTAAAAATTTGATGAGCGGCGTCCTCCAGTCGGCATCGACCATGGCGACTTCGTTTGCAGCTTGCTCGTTGGGGGTTGGTTTGGCCGCAACAGTTGGTTCATAGAGATGCTCTACAAAAAACGTCTGTTGGAGCGGCTTCTCGCTTGGACCCGAAATGCGCCAACTCGTCAGCTGCCTCGTTTTTATGTCTTAGGACATGGGATAGTTCCAGTCCATCAAACATGTCTTCAAGTTTGTGAACTTCTTGCCGGTAGGCCTCCATGGTGTCATTTAGACAGGACTAGTCCTTCATCACTTGGTTCACAACCAGCTGAGAATCCCCTTTCACGATGAGCCGATGTATCCCGAGTGAAACTGCAAGGCGCAGTCCGTGTAGAAGGGCTTCGTACTCGGCGACATTGTATGAGGCGGAGAAGTGAAGGTGGAGAACATATCTTAGCCTTTCCCCCGTCGGGGAGATCAGCACGACTCCTGCTCCCAAGCCAGTGATCCTCTTGGATCCATCAAAGTGCATGGTCCAGTATTGAAGGTCTTCCCGAGGTACGTCTTCTTGCTGTTCGGTACACTCGGCCAAGAAGTCCGCCAGGGCCTGTGACTTCACAGGCGTTCTTGCCTTGAAGGTTAAGTCCAGCGGCATCAGCTCCAGGGCCCACTTCGCGATGCGCCCAGTCGCCTTCCGGTTGTGGATGACATTGCCGAGTGGAAAGGAAGTGACGACGGTGACCTAGTGACCGTGAAAATAGTGCGCCAATTTCCTCGCGGTTATCAGAACACCATATAGCAATTTTTGTACCTAAGGGTAGCGAATTTTGGCTCCTGCCAGCACTTCGCCGACGAAGTAGATCGGCCTCTGAATCTTCTGGACCCGCCCTTCTTCTTTGCGCTCGACCATGAGAATCGTACTAACCACTTGGTGAGTGGCTGAAACGTACAGTAGCAGGGGCTCTTGGGGCTGGGGTGAGGCTAGGACGGGCGGTGTTGTGAGGAACTCTTTAAAATCTTCAAAGGCATTATGGGCTTCTGGAGTCCACTGAAAGTCGTCTGTTTTCTTTAACAACCTGAAGAAAGACATGCCTCTTTCGCCAAGTCGAGAGATGAATCGGCTCAATGCCGCCATGTAGCCAGTAAGCTTTTGGACGTCCTTCTGGTTACTCGGGGGCTTCATATTCAGGATAGCGTTGATTTTTTCTGGGTTGGCTTCAATGCCGCGATGTGACACCATGAAGCCGAGCAGTTTGCTTGAAGGCACGCCGAGCGTGCACTTTTTCGGGTTCAACTTCATTCTGAAGGCTCGGATGTTTGCGAAGGTTTCTTCTAAGTCGGCGATCAGGTCTTCTTTCTGCTTGATCTTGATGACGACATCATCGACGTAGGCTTCTACGTTCTTCCCAATCTGCGTCTGAAAACATCTTTGGATCGTGTGTTGGTATGTGGCCCCGGCATTCTTCAGGCCAAAGGGCATCGTGATGTAGCAGTAAGCTCCAAATGGCGTGATGTGGACCCCCGATTTTGAGTCGGGAATCTTTCGTGTTCATAGTACCATTTCCCTGGATCAAGTAGTTGGTACCCACGAATGCAGTACTGGATAATCAAGTGCGCATGCACGAATAGTCTTACAATACCATTATTACATAAATAGGCCCGAAGGCATTGTTCATCCCACAGGACCTTATGGTCCGAATACAATATAAAAACGAGTTTAGATAAGGCGCGGAAAGAGGCGCGGCTTGTCCATTGCCACGAGCAACGACCAGGACTAAGGTCTAATATGCGCCGTCAGTTCCCTCGCCCTCCGGGTAGTACGCGTAGGGGTCTTCTGGCTCTTCATTTCCATCAGCTGGAGGTTTGTGCGTATAGCAAGGGTGAGTACCAACCGTACTCAGCAAGTCAACACGAATTAATGCATATGATAGGGTTATTCAAAGAACATGGCTAGGGTTATTTTTGCGTAAAGCCGGTTTTCACAATTCTTTTCACAAGCCTATCGTCTAGCCAAAACAAGTTTTAATTTCATAGTTCATTATCCCGGCGACGGTTCTGTCTACCATCCATCGTGATTCCAAGGATGGCTTCCCGCCTCCGGTTCGTCATGATTTTCTGGGGAGTCCACCCCTTCTCGCATTCTCGAGAAGTTGATCCACCAGAATAAAATCATCATGCAAACCCATCCCAGCATTTTTAAGTTCAAAGTCTAGCCAAGCGAAAGTCTTGTCACGATGCTCAATATCCGCGAGCACGGCTATTCGAATAGATTGATTCACTCACACCGCGGTGGATGTACACTTTACCCATACTCCGCGACAGCCCAACAAATGAGCCTACGCCTCAACACATGAGACGGTCACGGCAAAGCCTTTTGATAACCTTGCTTGGCGTACCCGCTCCATGAACTTAAGCCCTCATGCACTCTAGCCGTCCTTTTCTAGCGGTGAGAGGAGTTCAGCGCACCGGGGTAAGGGAAGACTTTCCAATCTTTAAGTTTAATTAGCATTAGTTTAATCCCACCATTCTTAACAAAGGCCGCAGCCTCATTCTCATCCCATAACCACATCACAGAGAACCATCTATGCAAGGATACGCCTCCGCTCGGCTATCTAGTCGGCTAGGTCTATACCCATTCGAGAAGTACGGTTGTACCGGCTCGTTTCCGCTATCTCATGGCTCGGTCCTTAATTGACCAGGGTCGGCACTTGCCTTTTCCGGAATCCACCCAAATCATCCGGCCGCCCCAGTCTAAAACATTTGTATAGTATTTTCAATTTTTCATCAAACTTAGTCCATCATGGCCATGTGGCGCTCATGTCTCCACATGCCGAATCTCAACTACCTTCCCTAAGGTAGTTGCCCAAGCACAAAGTTTTTTCATAAAGTCATGAGTATGCATAATCTAAGTATAGCATGGCTAAGCAGTTTACCGAAGTTATGCTTCGGTTATTTGTATCACATCGCGAGTTACAAGGAGTAATTCTAAAGGTAAACAATAGCAAGGTATGGCATAACAAGTATAGGTAACTCGGTAAAGCATGCATGTTTAAAGTTTAAAATAACATCATTTCGCAATTGGGATCAATATGTTCAAAGGGTGTGAGGACTTGCCTTGTTCGCACGCTTCTTGAGTGGGGTCTCTGCGGGGTCGTGTTCGCCTCCTCGGTCGCTAATCATACGAGCGGAAAGGAGAAAGAAAAATGGATGCCCGTTAACATCCGACAAGAACGAACGAAAAGCATGAAAAATCATAAAGAACTCTCCAAAATATTTTCCCCTACGATCCTACTTGGGTTACGGAGGATTTTCATAGTAAAATCGGCCGTAGCGACGAGTTTCGACGTTTTAGGGTTTTTGTAAAAAGGATCGATAAAACGACGAAGCGGAAGTCTTGCGAATGTTGTTCAAGAGGTTCGTTGATATATCTTTGCCGAGTCCAATGGTTAAGCATAGTTTAAAGAAAAGAAAAGTAATATTAAATCTTCAAGAAAGTTTCCGCAACGGAAGTTTCAAAAAAACCGTATATAGAAAATCATTTTACTCTGAGAAAAATACCCGAGAAAACTATATATTTTTGCACAATATTCCCCAAAATTCCCTAGAAATATTCCCCAATTTTTCTAAAATTTTTCCCTATTTTTTTCTAATTTTTCCTCCCTTCTCTTTTTCTTTCTTTTTTTTCTTTTCTCCTAGCCAAGCCTTGTGCCTTCTCTCTCCTCTACCCCCTCGTCTACCCCCTCTCGCTGCCCGCACGTCCGACCGACGGCGATGGCGCGGCGGTAGAGGACGGCGGCGACGCGATGGCGCGGCCCAAGATGGAAAATG
Organism: Oryza australiensis; assembly: GCA_019925245.2. Taxonomy (NCBI): domain Eukaryota; kingdom Viridiplantae; phylum Streptophyta; class Magnoliopsida; order Poales; family Poaceae; genus Oryza; species Oryza australiensis. The sequence continues at coordinate 7,271,497 of JAIFGZ020000436.1, forward strand.
GAATGGCGCGGGCTCACCTAGCGGCGGCGGGCGACGGCAAACGGCGGCGCGCGGTGGATGGCGGCGAACGGCGGCGGCGCATGGTGCGGCAACCCGGCGACGGCGAGGAGAAAAGAGGGGGAGGAGGCGACGGCGATGGCTTGGGAGGAAATGGGGCTTTGCCCTTATTTATAGGCGCACACGGGAGAGAGGTCACGAGAGGGAAGCGCGGGGTCCGGCGGCGACGGCGCGTGCGCCACGTGACGCGGGTCTCGGCGGGGTCCGGCGCGCATGGGGAACACGGCAGCTTGCGGCACGGCATGCGCGGCTGCGCGGCGGCTGCGGCGTCGGCGTGTCGCGCGGGCGACGAGGCGCGCGCGCGGGCGGCGGCTGCGGCGGCGGGGCGCAGCGACGCGGGCGCGGGCGGGCGGCGAGGCACGCACGGCGACACGCGGTGCACGACGTGCGCGCGCGGCAGGCCGAGCGCGACGCTGGTACGTGCGGGCGACACACGGCGCGCGGGGAGCGGGGCGATGGGCGGGGCCGCGTGGCGTAGGCGCGCGGACGCCACGCGGCCGCGGGCGGTGCGGGGTCCAGACGGCAGCGGCCGCGTGGCGAGGCGCGCGGCGCGGCGGGGGCCGGAGGCCGCGGCGGCGGGTGGTACGGCGTCAAACACATGGCGGCTAATGAACAAGTGCATTCTCACCTTTTTCCCGATTTTCCATTTTCTTTTCCCATTTTCTATTTTCTTTCCTTCTAAAAATTCCAAAATAAATTCTAATATTCTAAAAATAATTTTTAACTTTATATTTTAAACCTTTTCTTGACTTTCATTTTTCCATAATTATTTTTCATACTTATTTAAATTCTTTTTCCTAATTTTCATAATTTACCCATTTTTAATAAAAATACATTTCCTAAATTTCGGTACGCCTCCCGAGAATTTTGTTATTTATTTTGTATCTCAATTTATCTTCTCCCAACCAAAATTTTATTTTATACTTCCCAAACGCGCTTTCGCAAATCCGCACTTTCCTCAAATTTCTTTTAAAATCCGGATGTGGCTTTCGCACCACCGTTTTGACAACTCCGAAACCTCCAAATACCGAAAAGGGAATTGACCACGACTAAATTTATGCAACCGAGCTGTCAAATAAGAAGCAACAAACCCGAGAAGAAGCAATAAGCCACGGTTTTTGAAAGTTCCGATTTTTACGTTCCGTTTTTGGTTCTCCGATTTTCAGGATGTTACAAACCTACCCCCCTAACAATAAATCTCGTCCCCGAGATTTTCTTACCGGTTGCTGAATAGGTGTGGATATTCTGTCCTCAGGAATTCTTCGCTCTCCCAGGTAGCCTCTTCTTCCGTGTGATTGCTCCATTGTACCTTGTACATGCGCCATGACTTGGTCCGTGTCTTCTTTTCCGCCTCGTCTAGTATCTTGATTGGATGCTCCGGGTAGGTAAGATCACTGTGGACATGGATGGCTTCTAAAGGAGCTTGCTCTTCTGGTACCCGCAAACATTTCTTCAATTGTGACACGTGGAACACTGGGTGGACATCGGAGAGAATCTCGGGCAGTTCCAATTGGTAAGCCACTTCTCCTCTCCTAGCGTTTATCAAGAATGGGCCCACGTATCGTGGTGCGAGTTTCCCTTTGACCTTGAATCTCTGAGTTCCCCGTAGTGGTGAGACCTTTAGATACACGTAGTCACCTTCTTTGAATTCCAATTCTCTTCGACGAGTGTCCGCGTAGCTCTTTTGTCGTGATTGAGCAGCTTGTAGTCGGTCCCGGATCGGGCAAACCTTTTCCTCAGCCTCCTTGATTATGTCAGCCCGAATACGGTTCATTCACCGGTTTCGACCACATTAATGGGGTTCGACATCGGCGACCAAATAAAGCTTCGTTTGGCGACATCTTCAGACCGGCTTGATAGCTATTGTTGTAAGAGAATTCGGCGTACGGCACATTTCTCCCAATCCTTGGTGAAATCCAACGCACGAGCTCTCGGCATGTCTTCTAGCACTTGATTCGTCCTCTCCCGCCCGTCGCGGGTGGTAAGTGGTACCGAAGGCGAGGTGACTGCCGAGTGCCTCGTGGACCTTGCTCCAAAAATGAGATGTGAATTGGGTACCACGATCCGATATGATCCTCTTTGGTACACCGTGAAGACATACAATCCTACTCATATATAGTTCGGCTAGCTTGGCACTGTTGTAGTTAGTTTTCACCGGTATAAATCTGGCAGTCTTGGTGAGCCGATCTACTATTACCCAAATGGAATCGTAACCAGTCGCGGTCTTAGGTAGTCCTACTATGAAATCCATGCCTATCTCGTCCCATTTCCATTCGGGAATCTTGAGTGGCTGCAGCAAGCCAGCTGGGCGTTGATGTTCGGCTTTCACCCTTTGGCACACATCGCACACGGCTACGTATTCGGCTACATCCCTCTTCATATTAGGCCACCAATATTCTCCTTTCAAATCCTGGTACATTTTCGTGCTTAGGGTGTAACGAATAGGCCGATTCGTGGGCTTCCTTTAAGATCAATCCTCTCAAACCGCCTCGTTCGGGCACACGATTCTTTTCTTGTACCACAAGATTCCCTTGTCATCTACGAAAACTCCTTAGCGCGTCCGGCGCCATGCGTTCCTTGATTTCCTGGGTTTCTTCATTCCCTTTTTGGGCTTCCTCTATTTGAGTTCTCGGTAGGGGTTGGATTTCCCAGTGAGTTCACCTCTCCGTGAGGAATCGGTGCGATTGAGTCGGCCATTTCTTCTTGAAGTTCGCTGGCCATACCTCCCAATCCCATGTGGTTGCATTGGGCTTTGCGGCTCGGCGCATCGGCCACTACATTTGCCTTGCCGGATGATAATGGATTCCTAGACGGTAATCCTTGATCAACTCCAGCCATCGCCTCCGTCGTAGATTGAGATCAGCCGAGTAAAGAAATATTTTAGGCTCTTGTGATCGGTATACACATCACGGTGGTTTCCGATCGATAGTGTCTCCAGATCTTCAATGCGTGTACAACCGCGGCTAATTCCAGTGTGTGTGGGATAATTCTCTTCGTGGGGTCGTAAGCGTGGCGAGGCATACGCCACGACCTTTCCATCTGCATCAACACTCCTCCCAATCCTTGTGGGATGCATCACAGTACATCACGAAGTCCTTCGGTTGTCGGGTAAGGTCAAGGCGGGGCGTGGTTAACTTTTCTTTTAATTGCTCGAAGGCTTTTTGGCACTTCTCATTCCACTCAAACTTCTTTTCCTTCTTCGAAGTTGAGTCATAGGTCGGGCTTCGTGGAAAACCCTTCGATAAACCGTCGGTAATAACCGGCCAAGCCCAAGAAACTCCGAACTTCCGTCACGATTTGGGTGCCTTCCATCCCGTAACGGCTTCGACCTTGGCGGGGTCTACGGCTACTCCTCCGGCTGAAACCACGTGGCCAAGAAAAGCGTCTTCCTTGAGCCGAACTCGCATTTGCTGAATTTTGCATACGTGGTGCTCTCGTAACTTTTCCAAGACGAGTCGTAGGTGCTCCGCGTGTTCCTCATCGCTCCCTGGAGTAGATAAGTATATCGTCGATGAACACCACCACGAACTTGTCCAGGTATTCCATGAATACCTTGTTCATCGATTCATAAAGTATGCGGGGCATTGGTCAATCCAAAGGACATCACCGTGAACTCGTATAAGCCGTAACGTGTAGAGAACGTCGTCTTAGGAATATCTCCGGCTCTAATCTTCAAGCGATGATATCCCGACCGTAGATCAATCTTTGAGAACACCGTGCACCCTTAAGTTGATCGAATAGGTCATCGATCCGGGGCGGGTACTTGTTCTTGATGGTTACTTCATTCAGCGATCGGTAGTCCACACACATTCTCATACTCCCATCCTTCTTTTGACGAAGAGTACGGGGCTCCCGGGAAGAGCGGGGCGTACAAATCCCTTCTCTTGTAGTTCCCTTATCTCGCTTCTTGAGTTCCTCTAACTCGTTGGCGGCATTCGATAAGGTCTCTTGGATATGGGGGCGTACCGGGCATTAGATCGATGATAAATTCTACGTCGCGATCCGGGGCATTGGGTAATTCCTCGGGAAACACATCCGGGTATTCTTGTACTACGGGCATCCCGCCTAAGGGTAGCATGGTGAACACTCCCGCAGCTTGCTCACATAGCTTTGGGTTTTGATCCATAGTTATGCTCATCGGTGATCCCCACGGGGTGGATACCGTGACTTCCCTTCGACTGCAGTCTATAATCCCATTATTTTTGATCAACCAATCCATACCGAGTATGACATCTATGGTTTGGGGCGATAGCACCATAAGGTTTGAGAGAAACACCACGTCTCTAATCCGTATGGGCACATTAATGCAGGCATGGGGTACGGTTATGTCTCCCCGGTGAGTGTACCAACATAGGCCTCTTAAGTGCTACTTGGTGTAGGTGGTGTTGTTTGCTTACTTGGGAAGATATGAATGAATGCGAGGCTCGAATCGAATAAAACTTTAACGGTGCGAGTTGATAGAGAACATACCCATCAATACGCTCTGGTCCTCCCGAGCTTCTTCCGCCCGCACATGATTCACGACCACGTCGAAACCCGGTGGCGCCTCGTTGGGTAGCGGGGTCTGAGCAGGACCTCGTCGCCGCAGGGTGGGGGTTCCTCGGACGGGTGTTGCATTGGCGCCGTGCGCACGGGGTGTTGCGTGGTTTTGGGCAGCTATTGGAGTAATGCCCGAATTCTCCGCAGATTGAAACAACTCACATTCCTTCTTCTGGAGCGGCTAGGGTTGGTGTGGGTGTACGAAGCTGTGGTGTAGCGACTGTTGACATGGTCGGAAGCGAGAGAACGTCCGTTCGGGACGTTTGGCTTCCATCCGACGGGGTGGCTCCCTTGGGGCGTTGTGGCGTTCCCACGAAATGGGCGAGCCATAGCGAGCCTCCTCTTGCGGTTATTGTCTACCACCTTTTGGTCATGCTCAAGTCGGACGACCTTGTTGATGAGGCTTTGGAACCGGTGTGATCTGCCCGATCATTGGTCCCCTCGTTCGTCATTTAGTCCCTCAATGAATTTGTCTATCTTTTCTTCTTCGTCCGCAGTCACCGGTGGCGTAACGGCAAGCTGGGTGAACTTGTTCGATATTCTTGTACCGAGGTGTTCCCTTGACGCAGCTGCGGAACTCGTTCTTCTTCATCCTCATTACGCAGTGGCACGAAATTCTCACGGAACGCAGCCGTGAATTCCTCCCATGTTGGCTCGCCGGCGTCTTCAGCTCGTGTCTCCTTGTAGGTGTCCCACAGTCACTCGCGGGACCCTCCAGTGGTTAGTAGCGAAGACAACTCTATCGGCTTCTCGAACTCGACGAGGGTTAGCTTCTTCTCTATCACTCTTAGCCAATCTTCGGCGTCCATAGGTTCTTCGGCCGTGGAAAAATGGGCGGCTTAGCTCTCATGAATTCCCAGACTCGATCCTCCTCGACCTCCTTGATTATTGGCAATCGCTTGGAGTAGCCGGGTGCATAGCCATGACCTCCGCCGGGTGGAGGGTTGGGTTCCGGCGGGTTTTCGTTGGTTGCCGCGGCTCTGCGACGATGTGCCATCTGAAGAAGGGAGATGAATTAAGAGAGCGGTCTAGTTTAGGTTATGGTTCGCAGGGAAATTTTTCTTCAAGTTCTTTCGAATGATCTTCAATCAACAGACAAGGTGAAATAATAATAAGCATACGAATTAAGACATCGCAAGGCGATGCCCAAGTTCATCATATTACATAAGGGGGTACATGGACTGTACACACACAGTCCTCCATGCCAGGATAGCAATAATAATTATATCGTCCAACTACATCAACTAATTAAGGGGAAATAGGAAGTGCTGCCAAGCTGGGAAGGTTCTTCCGCCTAGTCATCCAACCATCCGCAAGAGCCAGGCGCCGGAAGTGGGTGGTCCGCTGCTGAAGCAAACCGAAGTCCCCACGGCTCGGAGGTGGTGGCCTCGGGGTCACGCCGAATCTTCCGACTCGGTGGCCGCGTACTCTTGCGAGCGGTCTGGCGGGTGAGGGGGCCTCCCGTGTGAGTCAGGCGACGAGGGGGAGCTTCCTCCTCCATTGGGTCGGTGTCGCTAGACTCCCATTTGATCTCCATGGGCTCCGCCTCGGACTCCGTGTCGGTGTAGATCTGGATGGGGTTACCCTCTCCTGATCCCGGCTCGGAGGGTACTGGTACGGAGCTCGGGGTGGCAGCAGTGGGGTCTACCAGGTACGGTGCAGGCTCTGTGCTCAACATGAAAGCTTGCTCCATCATAGCTTGAAAAGTATCCAAGCATGCTGGAGTCATAAGGTAATAATGGTCGGGCACAGGGGCAGGAGGTGATGGTACAGGCTCGGTGGAAATACTCGGCGTAGACAGACGAGTGCGCATTGCTCCTCTAGCCGGTTGATCTCGCGCTTGCTCTTCCCGAGCTGCTCTTCCAGCTCTACAGAGCCTCCTCGGGCCATGTAGCGGTCCGAGAGTTGCTCATACCGAGCACCATTGGCTGCGTGAGTCCGCAAAGATGCTTATCTGGTCTCCACGCCTTGGTGGTTGTCGACGATCATTGAGGCGTGATCGCTAATCGTTGATCTCGAGCAGGGCCTCCTCGTAACAGTCGTCGGCTGTCTCCGCCCAACGCGATAAACGCGTGACCATCGGGTTGTAGCAGCGGGGGTAGCCTCCACGGTGCGAGCCGGGTTGCCCTCTTCGCGGTAAGGATGATGCACGAACTCTGTCATTGTGAGTTCGGCACGGTGTTCCGTATTAAGGCGAAGGAAGGCCTCGCGAGCCGCATCTGAATAGCCGCTTCGCTAGGTCCCGGTGGTAGCGAGTGTGGAAGCGTAGGATGTCTCACTCCCCATGCGGGCTTCTATGGATACGGCTGCCTCCCGAGCTGGATACATCTCGGAGCCATGTCTTTTGGTGTGATAAGTGGGCGGTTCCGGGTACCTCAAACACCATAGTAGAGGCTCGAAGTTGTACCACGAACCCTCGTCTCGCGGAATAGTGACTTCCCGGGTTCCGTCGTGGTTTGACATCTGCTTTTATAGGCAACTTAGGGTTAGCGAGAGGGAGCTATCATAATCATTTGGTAAGAAATACAGATGTAGAAAAGATATATTTGCATTTTCGGAAATAATAGTTTAAGACTGATCCCACCGTAGGGATATTTCCCTTTAGCCATCTAGTTAGGGGTAGGGCGCCATTTGGTCTTAGCCTACGGTCGCATGGCTCGATACCGCTCTGTGGACCCCGATTTTGAGTCGGGAATCTTTCGTGTTCATAGTACCATTTCCCTGGATCAAGTAGTTGGTACCCACGAATGCGATCTTGGATAATCAAGTGCGCATGCACGAATAGTCTTGCAATACCATTATTACATAAATAGGCCCGAAGGCATTGTTCATCCCACAGGACCTTATGGTCCGAATACAATATAAAAACGAGTTTAGATAAGGCGGCGGAAGAGGCGCGGCTTGTCCATTGCCACGAGCAACGACCGGGACTAAGGTCTAATATGCGCCGTCGGTTCCCTCGCCCTCCGGGTAGTACGCGTAGGGGTCTTCGGCTCTTCATTTCCATCATGGAGGTTTGTGCGTATAGCAAGGGTGAGTACCAACCGTACTCGGCAAGTCAACACGAATTAATGCATATGATAGGGTTATTCAAAGAACATGGCTAGGGTTATTTTTGCGTAAAGCCGGTTTTCACAATTCTTTTCACAAGCCTATCGTCTAGCCAAAACAAGTTTTAATTTCATAGTTCATTATCCCGGCGACGGTTCGTCTACCATCCATCGTGATTCCAAGGATGGCTTCCCGCCTCCGGTTCGTCATGATTTTCTGGGGAGTCCACCCCTTCTCGCATTCTCGAGAAGTTGATCCACCAGCGAATAAAATCATCATGCAAACCCATCCCAGCATTTTTAAGTTCAAAGTCTAGCCAAGCGAAAGTCTTGTCACGATGCTCAATATCCGCGAGCACGGCTATTCGAATAGATTGATTCACTCACACTGCAGTGGATGTACACTTTACCCGTACTCCGCGACAGCCCAACAAATGAGCCTACGCCTCAACACATGAGACGGTCACGGCAAAGCCTTTTGATAACCTTGCTTTGGCAGTACACGCTCCATGAACTTAAGCCCTCATGCACTCTAGCCGTCCTTTTCTAGCAGTGAGAGGAGTTCTGGCGCACCCGGGGTAAGGGAAGACTTTCCAATCTTTAAGTTTAATTAGCATTAGTTTAATCCCACCATTCTTAACAAAGGCCGCAGCCTCATTCTCATCCCATAACCACATCACAGAGAACCATCTATGCAAGGATACTGCCTCCGCTCGGCTATCTAGTCAGCTAGGTCTATACCCATTCGAGAAGTACGATTGTACTGGCTCGTTTCCCGGCTATCTCATGGCTCGGTCCTTAATTGACCAGGGTCGGCACTTGCCTTTTCCGGAATCCACCCAAATCATCCGGCCGCCCCAGTCTAAAACATTTGCATAGTATTTTCAATTTTTCATCAAACTTAGTCCATCATGGCCATGTGGCGCTCATGTCTCCACATGCCGAATCTCAACTACCTTCCCTAAGGTAGTTGCCCAAGCACAAAGCTTTTTCATAAAGTCATGAGTATGCATAATCTAAGTATAGCATGGCTAAGCAAAGTTATGCTTCGGTTATTTGTATCACATCGCGAGTTACAAGGAGTAATTCTAAAGGTAAACAATAGCAAGGTATGGCATAACAAGAATAGGTAACTCGGTAAAGCATGCATGTTTAAAGTTTAAAATAACATCATTTCGCAATTGGGATCAATATGTTCAAAGGGTGTGAGGACTTGCCTTGTTCGCACGCTTCTTGAGTGGGGTCTCTGCGGGGTCGTGTTCGCCTCCTGGTCGCTAATCATACGAGCGGAAAGGAGAAAGAAAATGGATGCCGTTAACATCCGACAAGAACGAACGAAAAAGCATGAAAAATCATAAAGAACTCTCCAAAATATTTTCCCCTACGATCCTACTCGGGTTACGGAGGATTTTCATAGTAAAATCGGCCGTAGCGACGAGTTTCGACGTTTTAGGGTTTTTGTAAAAAGGATCGATAAAACGACGAAGCGGAAGTCTTGCGAATGTTGTTCAAGAGGTTCGTTGATATATCTTTGCCGAGTCCAATGGTTAAGCATAGTTTAAAGAAAAGAAAAGTAATATTAAATCTTCAAGAAAGTTTCCGCGAACGAAAGTTTCCAAAAAAAACCGTATATAGAAAATCATTTTACTCGAGAAAATACCCGAGAAAACTATATATTTTTGCACAAATATTCCCCAAAATTCCCTAGAAATATTCCCCAATTTTTCTAAAATTTTTCCCTATTTTTTTTCTAATTTTTCCTCCCTTCTCTTTTTCTTTTTTTTTTCTTTTCTCCTAGCCGACCGTGCCTTCTCTCTCCTCTACCCCCTCGTCTACCCCCTCTCGCTGCCCGCACGTCGACCGACGGCGATGGCGCGGCGGTAGAGGACGGCGGCGACGCGATGGCGCGGCCCAAGATGGAAAATGGAATGGCGCGGGGCTCACCTAGCGGCGGCGGGCGACGGCAAACGGCGGCGCGCGTGGATGGCGGCGAACAGCGGCGCACGGTGCGGCAACCCGCCGACGGCGAGGGAGAAAAGAGGGGGAGGAGGCGACGGCGATGGCTTGGGAGGAAATGGGGCTTTGCCCTTATTTATAGGCGCACACGGGAGAGAGGTCACGGAGGGGAAGCGCGGGGTCCGGCGGGCGACGGCTGCGTGCGCCACGTGACGGCGGGTCTCGGCGGGGTCCGCGCGCATGGGGAACACGGCAGCTTGCGGCACGGCATGCGCGCCGCGGCGGGCGGCGCGGCGTCGGCGTGTCGCGCGGCGACAGGCAGCGCGGCGGCGCGCGGCGGCGCGGGCGGCGGGGCGCAGCGACGCGGCGCGGGGCGGGCGGCGTAGGCACGCACGGCGACACGCGGTGCACGACGTGCGCGCGCGGCGGGGCCGAGCGCGACGCTGGTACGTGCGGGCGACACACGGCGCGCGAGCGGGGCGGTCACGGCGCGGGCCGCGTGGCGTAGGCGCGCGGACGCCACGCGGCCCGCGGGCGGTGCGGGGTCCAGACGGCGCGGCCGCGTGGCGTAGGCGCGCGGCGCGCGGGCGGGCGCGCGCGCGCGGGGTGGTACGGCGTCGAACACATGGCGGCTAATGAACAAGTGCATTCTCACCTTTTTCCCGATTTTCCATTTTCTTTTCCCATTTTCTATTTTCTTTCCTTAAAAATTCCAAAATAAATTCTAATATTCTAAAAATAATTTTTAACTTTATATTTTAAACTTTTTCTTGACTTTCATTTTTCCATAATTATTTTTCATACTTATTTAAATTCTTTTTCCTAATTTTCATAATTTACCCATTTTTAATAAAAATACATTTCCCAAATTTCGGTACGCCTCCCGAGAATTTTATTATTTATTTTGTATCTCAATTTATCTTCTCCCAACCAAAATTTTATTTTATACTTCCCAAACGCGCTTTCGCAAATCCGCACTTTCCCTCAAATTTCTTTTAAAATCCGGATGCGGCTTTCGCACCACCGTTTTGACAACTCCGAAACCTCCAAATACCGAAAAGGGAATTGACCACGACTAAATTTATGCAACTGAGCTGTCAAATAAGAAGCAACAAACCCGAGAAGAAGCAATAAGCCACGGTTTTTGAAAGTTCCGATTTTTACGTTCCGTTTTTGGTTCTCCGATTTTCGGGATGTTACACGTGATGAATGATGTTTTCAGGTAGTCGGATTCCTTCAAGCTGATTTGGTGGTAGCCCGAGTAGCAGTCCAGAAAGCTTAAGAGCTGGCAGCCGGCCGTTGAGTCTACGACTTGGTCAATGCGAGGCAGACCGAACGGATCTTTGGGGCAGGCTTTGTTGAGGTCGGTGTAGTCAATGCACATGCGCCATTGCCCCATCTTCTTTCGGACCAGAACCGGGTTAGCCAACCAGTCGGGATGCAAAACTTCCTTGATAAAACCGACGGCTAAGAGCTTTGTGAGCTCTTCCTTGATGGCATCTTTTCGATCCTGGGCGAACCTGCGTAATCGTTGTTTGATTGGCTTTGAGTCATCTTTGACATGTAAAAAGTGCTCGATCACCTCCCTAGGAATTCCAGGCATATCAGATGGTTTCCAAGCAAAAATATCTTTATTATTTTGGAGGAAGGTGACGAGCACGCTTTCCTATCTAGGATCTAGTTCAGCGCCGATTACAACAGTTTTTGAGGGATCCGATGGATCAAGGGAGATTTTCTTAGTTTTGGCGTCGCCGGTTCCCGATTTGGCTATCTTCTTCGCGGGGATTTCACCCTCTGCCGAAGTCGATGCGGCCAATCGAATTTCGTGCTGGCCACGTGATCTCTCGCGAGATTGGGCCATGTCGCAGCTCTCCTTGTCGCAGGTGAAGGCTTGCTTTACGTTGCTGCGTAAGGTGATGACGCCGTTTGGACCCGGCATTTTCATGCAGAGGTAGGTATAGTGGGGTATCGCCATAAACTTGGCGAGTGCAGGCCTTCCAATGATCGCGTGGTAAGCCGTCTCGAAGTCGGCCACCTCGAAAGTGATATTCTCCGTCCGAAAATTCTCTCGAACTCCGAAGGTGACTGGAAGGGCGATGTGCCCGAGTGGTGTAGATGACAGCCTCGGGATAACTCCATGGAAGGGAGCTGAGCTTGTCTTCAGTTCAGCTCTCGGGATCTGCATCTCGTCTAAAGTCTTGGCGAACAAAATGTTGAGGGCGCTGCCCCCATTGATGAGGATGCGCTTGAGCTTGATGTTGCGGACCACCGGGTCTAACTGAAGGGTACGCGGAGGCTACGCTAGCCGAAAACAAAAACTTTTCTACCGCGCAAACCAGGAACACTTGCAAGTAAGGGCCGATAGACCGTTACCGATTGGAGTATGCAACGGAAATAGCCAATCAGGGCTATCCGATCCGAAACTGTGTAGCCAATTCCCGCAAGCCAACAGCCGATACCCAGGGACAGCCGATTCACCAATCAGCCGACTCGCCGATGTAGCCGATTCGTCGAGTCGTCTGACCGCGTTCTCGCGCCTCGCTCCGATGCACTCGACCGCAGCCGATTCCACCACAGCCAATTCGTAGCCGATCAACAGCGCGCAACGTAGCAGCGCCTCTACCGGTATCCACATGTCCGAGAACAGAACGCCGAACACCCGTGTGCTAGCACGCGATGCAAGGCTAGGGTTTGGCTCGAAGGTGGGGAGGGTTTCCATGGAGATTGACCTCGGCGACTTCTAAAGCCGTGTGTGATCAGATTGATTTCGGCGCAATTGACTTCAATTGACGTACTTGATGTGTAACAGTTCTCCACCCCTCACCCCTTTATATAGAGTTGGCCGACTGGGACTAGTGGCCGATCAGGACTCTATTTTGAATCAGATCCTATCCAAATCTCACAGAGTTGGCCGCCCATATGTCGTAAGCCCATAGGACTCTATCCGATTGGATCCCTATCCGATCGAGCCGTATCCGAGTCCAACTCGAATGCCTGTTCTTATCCCCTTAAGTGTGCGATCCTGTAGGTTCAGGTATACTCGGTTTCGGCTATAGTCTAACTTAGCCGATCGTCGGCTCGAGTCCAACTCAGCCGACCTGTCAACAGCGGCGCCTAGCAGCACATATTGACACCATAGTATACAAGAATATAATATCGGCTCTGAACCTGTAATGTGTACACAAATCCCTTTGCCTCACGATACCAGTTAAGCTATAGGCAAGATGTGTGCCATCCCTTCAATAGCTTAACCATTCACTCGAACCGTATTGGATTATCTGTCTGTTGATTGACTCCTCAATCAACTTAGCATGGCCATGCATTTCCATAATCCATTACCTCGAGGGGCCCAGAGATATCTCTCCAAAGGAGGGGCAAATTCCATCTTGATCACTCACATCCCACTCCATGTTTCATAGCAACCCGATAACTACCTTTATAACTACCCAGTTACGGAATAGCGTTTGGTAGTCCCAAAGTAGGCTACTACACATGTTGAAATCCATGGTGATCTCAGGTCTAAGGACTTTGTACCAACACTACCTGAGACTAACTAATGGCACATTAATTTCTGTAGTGTCTCATGGTGGGTCTATCCAACAATGTGTTCTCTAACACATATGTCCATGTTTATTGATTTGGTATCTCCATACCCATGATCTATGAGACATGATCATCAATCAATAAACATGCCGATATTAGAATCATATTAGTTCCAATAATATGATATATGATCAGGGATCATTTAGAAATAGATTCATACATATAGAGTCTCATAAATAAGTCACGTACTTATTGATCAATACAAGATGTCTATTTCATGGAACTGAATAACACTTTATTCATAAATACATAAACATTGACCATGATATCCAACATCTCCATGTTGCCTCTAGGGCATATCACTAACAATAACACCAGTGGATAGCGATCCGGGTGAACCACTTGGTCAGGATGATCCGAGCAGTCAAACGTGATGGCCACCTCTGACCACCGTAGGTACTGTGGGACCTCGGGTTGCATCGCGTTGACCTCACGGTCAGTTAGCTTCTGTTTTCTCTTGGATTCATAGGCTTGCGGCCCCCCGAAGATGTGATTCAGCTCGCCCACGGGGTCTTGAAAAGGCTCGCCGTTTTCAGTCGGGTTGTTCTTCTTGGTGCCCAATGGACCAGCTTCATCAGTCGGCTTCTTGTTGAGCTGTGCCACATATTGCTTGGCGAACTGTTTATAAATAAAGCAGTCCTTAGCCGCGTGCTTGTGGTTGGGATGATGCGTGCACTGAGCGTTCATGATGGCATCGTAGGTCGCGACTCGGGGACGGCGTTGGGAATTGGATGTCGCGGCAACTAGGTCTTCAGGTCGACGCTTGCGATCCTTCTGGCCATGGTTGCTGTTGCCGTTATCCTTCTTAGGATGCCGGCTTCCTCCCGATTGCTTGTCGTCCCTCCTGTCAGGGTGGTCTTGGTGCGCCGCTTTGATTGCGTCGCTGGACTTGGCGTATGAGTTCGTCGTCTCGAACATCTGCTTCACCGTCTTCGGTGGCTTGCGCCCAAATTTCCCGATCAACAGCTCGTCACGGACTCCCTTCTGGAAGGCGGGGATGATGATGTCGTCGGTGATGTTGGGGATCTTGTTACGCTTTTCGGAGAAGCGTCGGATCTAGTCCTTCAAGGGTTCGTTCGGCTTCTGGATGACGTTATAAAGGTCGAAGTGGGTTTCAGGCCTCTCGAAGGTGCCCTAGAAGTTGGCGATGAAGTGGTCCCTTAACTCACTCCACGAGCCGATCGAGCCTCTTGGCAAGCTCGTGAGCCAGTTCCTGGCTGAGTTAGCAAGGGCGTCAGGCAGGTAAATGGCCATGGCCTTATTGACGCCTCCTGCCGCCCGGATGGCGAGGGTGTACACGGCCAGCCACGACTCGGGGTCGGTCCTGCCATCGTACTTCTCGATTCTAGTCGGCTTGAAACCATTCGGCCAATACACTCGGCGCAGGTCCCGAGTGAAAGCGGGTACTCCATCGTCATTGCTGTCGGGCGAGCCCCTTCGATCTTCGCGGGAGCGCCGATCTCGTTCCTGATAGCGTCGGTCGAGGACTTCCCGCAGATCGCTCGGCGGGGTCCTTGGCAAGCAGCTTCGGTAGTCGGAGTTATTGCTGCGGCGGACCCGGTGGTGGACGGGTGGTCGTCCGTGTCACTTCTCGTGGGAGTCGGCCGATTGCTCCTGATGCTTGCGCGTGGTCTCGTGGCGAAGGTCTCTTGACATAGTCGCTGTCCGGTCTGGCTCGGGCCTATTGTAATCCCGTGACCTCAGCGGCGGGAGTCGGCTTCTGTCGGGCGTTTCTGCCACGGACTTGGTCGGTCTTCGGGCTGAGGAGGTGGGAGGAGCATTGGCTGTAGCCGCGACGATGGTCTTGATCTTGTCCAAGATTGGCGTTACGTCGGGGCGCCGTCTCGATTACGGTGTCCAGGAGTGTGAGGGCAGCGACGCGTTCGCGTGGCGTCGAAAGATGTTGGTGTTGCGGACTCGCGTTTGAAGTATAGCCTCTTGAGCGGATCGTCCGGCTGCCCTCGAGATCCTGTTTTCTTACGTCGGCTTCCTCCTTGCGCTTTTCGCTTCTTCCGCGGCTTGCGCTCTTGCTCAAGTCGGCTCGTTCTTCTTCGCGAGCCTACGGGCCATGGCTGAGTCGGACTCGGCCACCTCGGCCATGAGGACGTCGAAGCACTTCGGCTCGTAGTCCTTGTCGCGATCGGAGTCGTTAGCTTCGTCCAGGGGATGCCTGAAAGGTTGTCAAAGCCGAGGAGCCGAGGTACTCGTCAAGCTCCGAGGATGAGCATGACCCGAACGGTTGGAGGATGACCGCGACGTC
This sequence comes from Oryza australiensis, assembly GCA_019925245.2. Lineage (NCBI taxonomy): Eukaryota > Viridiplantae > Streptophyta > Magnoliopsida > Poales > Poaceae > Oryza > Oryza australiensis. The sequence continues at coordinate 7,286,962 of JAIFGZ020000436.1, forward strand.
CCTCGAGCCTGGGTTGCTTGGATCTGGATCGTTCCAGTCCGAGTCATAGCTTGATGGCATGGACTCCTCCGAGTGGGTCGACCTCGACTCGGAGGAGAGGAGCTTGCAGTAGATCTCAGCGGCGTTTGGTAGTCCAAGTGGCGCCGAGAGGTTTTTTCTTGAGTAGATTGGTTCCGACGGGGAGGTGAGGAGATAGCTCCCGAGTGGATTCCTTCGACAGAGTGGATGGACTGCATCTTGGAACTCAAGATTTTGTCGCAGATTTTGGCGTTGTTCGGCAGCCCAAACGGTGCCGAGTATGTTTTCCCTCCCGACTGGTCCGAATCCGAGTCGAAGGAGGAGGTCTTGTTGAAGTCGTTGGCGGCGAAGTCGCCGAAGCTTGAAGAAGATCCCATCGCGCTTGTCGGCGAGATTGTCGAAGAAGTCTTGACGTGCGGGCCCCCCGGCGCGCCAACCGTCGAAACTCGGTTTCGGCAATAGAAATTTGGGGTGCGATCAAGATCGCCAAGCACAATGGGTTAAGTGGAAAACAATGTTTAGACAGGTTCAGGCCCTCTCGTGAGGTAATACCCTACTCCTGTTTCGGGGATTCGATCCGCCGAGTGTTTATTGATCTCAAGATCTAAGGCTGAAAGCTAATAGCTCATAAAACATATCTCTCAAGGGACGCCCCTTACCCCCTTTATATAGTCTTAGGGAGGCGGGCTTACAAGTCGGAAACTCTATCTTACTCTAAGTCGGTTTCCTCAATCTTACCAAACCGTGACTATGAGCCGTTGCCTTATCTAATCGGCAACATAATACCCAAGTCATAGTTGGTTTACATATTTGGCAGGCACAACCTATCTCTATCATGTGGATATCCGATTGTCATAATCTCCACAGATTCAATCTCTCATCGGAAACATGTGGCTTTCCTCGACATATGGCTCGAAAAATTCGTTTTCTATGGATCAACTTTGGGGCCAACAACAAATCTTCAACATGTCGTTGAAGCCCTAGCCGATGGGAAAAAGTTGGCCTTGGGCAAATACCTCTTAGGCGCTGCTTATCATCTACTTCACCAAGTGGCAGCAAAATTATCGGCTGGTCACCCTGTTGGTCATATCGAAGGCCCGTGGTGGTTTATCCAACTATGGCTCAAGCTTTATACAGTCGGAGTGGCCAACAATCCCTCTCTTGAGGCATCCAAGTTCCCATCTGACTACGCGGAAGAAGCCGATCCTACCTATCACTGATGCATGTCTCTTGGTAAAGCAGCATCAGCTAGCTACATGCTATTCCTAAACCGTGTTGTGTACCTATATAGATCCAATCTACACTTAATTGGATTAGAGTATTATGTCACCTTGAGGACCTGAACCAGTATAAGCATTTGTGTCATTTTTTTGTCGATCATAAAAATTGACAGTATCTGCTCATGGTTTATGGTTTATTGTCTGCCGCTGTCAGTCAATACAGATGCGTGTACATCCAACCAATTAACAAACGCAGCTGCTTTCTGCATCTGGTTATCAAAGTGATGCCATTGACCTGATGAAAGGGCATGCCCCGATCAGTTAATTGCTACATAAACCATTGGCATGCAAATGTCTAATACCATTGCATCAGGTTGCCAAGTTGCAGTTAATTAGTTAATTTGAACAAGTCAGCATGGTCAAATTTAACTGTACTTCTGGCATCTGCATCTGTACATTGTTTCGTCAAAAAATAACTGTACTTCTGGCCTGGATCCTTTTGTTTTGTTTTGGAAGGAATTCGCGTTGGAAATTGGATGCTTGGAGATGAAGCCGAGCTAGTGGTGATTAAATGCACGTCGTCATGCTTTGGTTTAAAGAAATTGTATGAAGATGCATTAATGATGCATTTTTACTTCATTTCCTAGCTTGCATTGGTTGCTGCATGGCCGACAACTTGCTGCTGAAGCAACTAAGAAGATCACTTGCATTTAATTAATTGCATACTACCGCTAGTGGAGAAACTTTGGTTCCATCGTCAAAAATCATAATAGTCTCGATTACAAAAAGAATCAAGACTAAAAAAATATTTTTAGTCTCGGTTAAAAAAGGCAACGATTCTTTAGAATCTTTAGTCCCAGTTGGTGTTATCAACCAGGAGTAAAGATCATCTTTAGTCCTGGTTAAATTTTTGTTTGAATCTATTAGGCCGACAGCCATCTTTAGTCCCGGTTAAATTTTTGTTTGAATCTATCAGGCCGACGGTCATCTTTAGTCCCGGTTTGTAACATCAACCAAGATTAATGATCATATCGTTTGTCCCGGTTGGTATTACAAACCGAGACTAAAGATCTAAATGATTTTTAGTCCCGGTTAGTAACACCAACCGAGACTAAAGTGAAGGAATGTTTTTTAACTGCGCTAGTTAAAAATATGGTTTGTTGTAAAGAAATAAAATTAATTTATTGCATGATTCAAATGACCTTAAATTAATTTAAGAGGATCTGTAATTGAAAAGGAATGGTATTGTGTGGGGATGGGTGATTGAAGATAGAAGGAAGCTTTTATAAAATTATCATATTGTTATTAACTAGTGATTCTCAGAGTCCGTCGTGTCGAGTTTGTGTCCTAGTCGAGGTCTTGTTCTGGTTAAATCGTGTTAGAGTCCGGTTCGTGTGTTTTATAGGATCGATCAAGACCAAACAAACCTACCAAAGGGGGTGAATGGTAGGGAAAACCAAAATAAACCTTTTGCGGAATTAACAGATTAACCCTTACCGATGAAATCGATCTTCAAAACAAAAAACTAATCGAAGCTGTTGAAGCCGTCGCCGGTCACACCGCTGGTCCTGGCAAGTCAGACCGCCCCTCCTAGCCGGTCAGACCGCCGCAATGCCGCCGGTTAGACCACCGCCGCCCACCGGTCAGACCGCCCGCACACCTACGGTTAGACCGTCGGGATCTAAAAAACACCGGTAGATGAACAATCAAATAAGTAGATCAAAGTATCTCGACTTAATTGCATCTAAAAGTGTTTACAAAGTGCTACAACAGCACTCCTCACCAAAATCTCGACCTAACTCGAAACCCTAGTTATTCTCACAAATTTCTCTCTTGAAAACGATATCTAAGAGGCACATCCTCCCTCTCTATTTATACATAAAAATCTCCTACTCAAAGTAGAAGTAGGACTCCTATTCTTAATAGGACTCTAACTCTCAATTACCAAATAAATTACACTTTCCAAAACTACAGCCGCACCAGCCATAGACAATCACACCGAGTCAGACTCAATCTCCTAGCGGAATCGTTTCCTGCTCGCGGTCTCGCTGCTGCTTCTGATCAGGCCGCATGCCAATTAAATCAGCACCACATTGATATAGCACACGTGCATGCATATGCTATACACTGCCAAGTCCAGCCAATCACAGAACCATCAAGCTACACATATGCATGCAACAACGCATGTCACAGTGCCGCAGCCAATCAGCCACCGAGCAGCAGCATGCACAGCACACACATGCATACTGCATGCTATAGTACCCCATGTACTGTAGCAGTGCACCCTCAATCCGTCCAATTTCTTCCGATTAACTTCGCGAACACCGATGCCTACACGCACATCTCGTGAAGCCCGTTGCGAAGATCTCTCCCACACGATGTCCATCCACCGTGTGTTATCTTGTATCCAACTTCGTCACCCGACATCCTGGATCATCTGGACCTCAACTCCTTCCTGAGTATAGTCCCAATCCCCACCGTTGATCGAAGTTGGCCTCCAAGAATCCTACACACCATCAGACAAAACAATCGTTTCTGGGCACAGATATCACAACCTGACCCATATTAGTCACACACACTCACACCAAAATCCACACATATTCTCAAACCAATTCATTAAATAAATTATTTGCGCAACCAATTGTCCATCATAAATATTAATCATGACAATGATTTCACATGTTTTTCCTCTTTGTTTCCATCAAACCCTAGCCGTTTGTGCGCACGTAAGTTTCTGTGTGCATTGTTCCCGTTTCGTCATCTAACTCGGAGTCAGTTTTTAAAACAACCATAACTTTCGCATACGGACTCCGATCGAGACATTCCATATATGAAAATCGGTCAGAAAAAAATTTGGATGCGTTCGTCCGTTGCTTTGCTGCATTCAGCGATTTTATTTTCCTCAAAAATGGCTCAAAAGATTGTCTTTTCGAGCTCGAAAGCTTTTTTGATTCGAGCACGTCTTCGAATTTTTCACCGGCCACGTCTTTCACTTATTTAGGTTCAAATTTTCTGTGGTTACCTCTCATGTGCTCCTAAGTCAAGAAAAAATATTATAAAAATAAAAATAAAAAGTCAAATTTTTATGTCTTGGTCAACAGCAAATGAAAAGGAAAAATAGAGAGGGGCAAAAGAGGAACAATAATTAGAGGAGCACAACAATGTCTAGGATTATCTCTACTTGATTAAATTTTAATACATTACTTATTATTATTTTAAACCTATATTTATTTAATAAATTATTTAATTTTTGTTGTTACCCCTAGCAAGGACAAAAAATTTGGAAATAGCGAGAAATTATATTTAATCTGGTTGGTGGCTACAACCGGACTAAAAATAAATTGAAAATAGCAGAAAATTATATTTAATCTCGGTTGGTGACTACAATGAATTATAAACCGGTTGATGTCACCAACCGGGACTAAAGATGAATTGAAAACAGTGGAAAATTATCTTTTAGTCCTGGTTGGTGCCACCAACCGGACTATAAATTGGATCTTTTAGTCCGGTTGGTGCCACCAACTGGGACTAAAGATCTAGGGGTATATATATCCCTAACATGCATCATCTTCTCCACTGATCCAACACTTAGCTATTTTTTTATATCTCTCTCCCTCTCCCTCTCCCACTCCCCTTAGCTCTTGCGACGACAAAGGAAGGAGATAGCGGCGACGGGGCACCATCTCCTCACCGACGGCGCCGAGCGGGAGCCAGCGGCGAGTGGGAGCTAGAGCGACGTGCGAAGCCGGTGGTGGTGCGCGAGGAGGAATTCGGCGATTTTGTCGTAGATTTTTTAGATATTTTTTTTGAATTTGTGGACGATTTTGTTGTTGTATTTTGTTGTGGATGATTTTTCATTATGTGTTATGTATATATGTGTTATGTATATGTGTGTTATCTATTTATTGCATATATATGTATATATATATATATGTAAACAAGCAGCAGGTTAGTAACAGAAGTAAAATTCTGATCTTTAGTCTTGCTTTTTGTCTCGGTTTAATACTCGAGACAAAAGAGAATTACAAACCAGAATAAATGTAGGTTTCTCCAGCGGTATATTGATCATAGTGATGGGGAAATTGTGATGGTATCAGGTGACCAAAGGGACTATGGGAAAATGACTATGTTACCCTTGCACCATCTTATTACAAATAAATGACATTTTTGATATCGACATGAATGTCCATAAATTTGTTTCATCAGTATCGTAACACACAGATCATGTCTTAAAGACATGTTACCATTTTTTGACATACAACCAGTTTAACCATAAGATTTGAGGAGGTTACCAGATCGCCTTACCCTAATGCTATAGATCCGCACCCGCACCCCTATTGACATGCCATCCAAATTAACATAACTACGACAAAAACGTAATATTGCGAGAGTATTTAGTTTGTAAAATACTGTTTGATATGCTCATGTTCTTTTTTAATAGACATTTGAAACACTTACATATTAACTTTACAAACCTCAACCTCGGATATATAAATATACACTGTTGGGAAAGTCTACTATTGTCCCGGTTTGCAACCCTTTTTAATCCCGGGCTATAAACCGGGACAACGAAAGTGGGACAAAAAATACATATCTTTATTTTCGGCTGAAATAACCGGGATTAAAGATACAAATGCCACGTGGCTACAATCTTCTTCTTTTTTTTTCTTTTTTCATTGTTTTTTCTACTTGCACATCATTTTTTTCAACAATGCAACAACAAAATCATCCACAAAACAAATCAAGAATAAGACATCTTAAGAACACATTTCACATTTCACAGATCAACAAGATACATCTTAATACAACAAAATTATCACACAAATTCACAACATCATCTCAAACAAGAATATATCACAGATCTATAAAAATCATCTCAAAACAAGAATCCCGCTGCCTGCCTGCCGCCGATGTGCGCCGACTGAGAGGGGAAGGAGGAGGGGTGGAGGAGGAGGGTGCCCGCGGCCGCCGCCCGCCCGCACGCGGGGCCACCGTCGCCGTGCGGCCGCCGCCTCCCGTCGCCGGAGAGAGAGCGAGAGGGAGAGAGAGCGAGAGGGAGAGGAAGATAGCAGGAGAAGATAAGGACGACGCGGGGGATGAGGAGAGGCCGACGATTTTTTTCTCGGTTTATATAAAAAAATCAGGATAAATATTGATTTTTAGTTCGTTAGTGTTAATAATAGGGTCTGACAACAGCATACAGATTTTTTTGAACCGGGACTTAAAAACAACCTTTTTGTCCCGGTTGGTAACACTAACCGGGACTAAAAATTATAGGATTCCATTGCACTTTAGAACCGGGATTAAAAAATATTTTTAGTCTCGGTTTTTATTGGAACCGAGACTATTGTGGATTTTGACATATCGATCAAAGATCACTTCTCGAGTAGTGATATCGCCAACTCTTCCCGGTCCTCGTTTGCTGGGGAGAGGTAGCTGTGGTAGTTCTGTCTGATAGGTAGGTTTTATTTTTCTGGAGATATTATAACGGAGCCTTTCTCTGAGATAGGTGGGAAAACAGTTCTGTGACAAGGGTTACAAAATGTGTGTGAGAAATTAATGGCAGCTTTTTTGGCAGCAAAAAAATTGCAACCAATGTGCATATGCATCAATGGTCTTAGCTGTTGGCAGAGAATTCAAACAATTAGTGGGATAGTAAACTCACTAACAATCATCGCTAGCTTCTTTATATAGTACAGAAAATTATATATATGGGTTATATATAACACAAGTTGATACTTAACAGTTAATGATTATATAAAGAATAACTCTAAAGTTGTCACCAAATTATTGATATATAGCTTCATTTGATAATAGATCCCATGAGCTTAAGTTAAGCCCCAGCAGATAGCGAGACTTTCCAATCCAATTGGCAGTCCCAGGTTATGGGCTTTTAGTTTAACCTTTTGTTGAAACAAAATCCAAACAGACTTCCCAATGTCTAATACCATTGGCATTTGGCAAACAATTCCATGTTTGAGAGCATAATTAAACTGAACAAAGTATGTATAGGTGAAGTTATATATGCTCCAAAAATAACAAAACTTCCACCAAATCCAAGTGCTTTGACAATTGAGTTCAGATAAGTAAGCCTCACATGGATATAGTTTTTTGGGAGGTACAGATACGTCATCTACAAATTGAGCTCTTGCCACTCGTATTTGCCACTCCTATTTGACTATTAGTTTAGTTTTTTTCAATGCATGGTAAGCAACAACTACTAGGAGCCTTAACAATACCAACATTCCACAACATGACATGTTGCCATGACATGAGATCTTATAAATACAATAAATAATTCCAAATTTGAATTGCATGTGTTTGACAGTGACACATGTGCATGCTAGCTAGCCAATAATGCCACATATGTTGACAATGTTGCTGTTGTCAACTTTCGTTTTTGCAACTGTACATATCCCACGACAAGGATAACTCAAAGGAAGGTTCCTAAATTGATTAATAATCACAGCAAACTCGACGTAATCTCATGATAGTCACTCAAATTAGGCATATATGTGAGGGCACGCCATGTGAAAAGAACCGTTATGCCGTATTTGAAACATTGAGTTGAATTATTACTCGCGGTAGTGAACAAATCCAACATGAAAATTCTGAGGCATGATATGATAGTTTTGATATGTCTAATTGCTTTGAATTCTACTTGATCTGAACAATCAGATGCAAGTTTTGTGAGTTGTAACCATGGTGTGACTGTGACTACTTAGACTAATGTTTCTCTGGTTTGTAATATATACTCTGTTTGGCTCTTTCTTGAATACCAATAGACCAGCGCATATGTGCGGTTCCTTATCAAACGAAGCCTTGGATCAATTCTTTCATCTATGGGATGAGTTGCAGGGGATAAATCTGCAAGAAACGCAGGATGAAATACAGTGGAGGCCGTCGTCAAATGGGTTTTATTCGGTGAAATCGGCTTACAACCTTTTCTTTATGGCTCATGAGGATTGCGCGTACGCGGAATTGTTGTGGAAATCTAGAACGCCAGCGCGTGTACGGTTCTTCATGTGGCTTCTATTTGAAGGGATGATGCCTAACAGCTGATAATTTGGCTAAACGGAACTGGCCACGACAAGAGATTTGCTCACTGTGTCGAATTGAGGAGGAAACCTGCCATCACCTTTTCGTCAGTTGCGGTTACTCGGCGTCGGTGTGGCAAAACATGAGGTCTTGGTTTCAATTAGATTTTGCAATTCCTTCGGAGAGCAATGACGATCTCTCAGACTGGTGGCTGAATGCCCGATGCCGTTTTCGAAAGGAGAACTGGGGAAAGTTTGACTCTGTTTTTCAATTAATTTGTTGGTCGTTAAGGAAAGAACAGCAATGCAAGAAATTTCCGTAATACAACAAGGACTGTGGCGCAGGTCTCAGAGGATATAAACGAGGAGATAGCGGTGTGGTTCGTGGCTGGGATCTTTTCCCCGGGTTCTGAGTAATCAGTTTTTGAGCCTGCGCCTCTTTCAGTTTTCAGTTTTTGTACAGTTATTTTTCAGACCATGTCAGCCTGCTCTGATGTTCAGTAAGCTGGTTATTGTCTGTTGCGGCACTTTCATGTCGTTGTTTGTATAACTTTTCTTCTTTAATCTTAAAAGTTGAGCGGCGTTCTCTGCCGTTCCGGCAAAAAAACACGATAGATGCAAGGAGCTATACTGGTTTATCCGTGTTTTCTCAAACAATGTAGTAAGCCTGTAACTTTGATGCGTTATCTATTCAAAGATCATATGGAAAATTCATAACAAAAATGAAATATTTTTTCCTCCATTGCAGTATGGTGATCTGTCCACACAAAGAGCTGTTGATGTCCAGTAAGCACAATATATTAGGAAATTTAGTAATAAAATTGTAATTATTAATAAATGCCCAAATCTGGTACCTAATTAGATAATGCAACATGTTACTACCATTAGTTTCTTAGGTACCAAATTAAGGAAGTTAAGGAAGTAGTAAGGTAGCGTGTTTTTTTACTGTTAAATGTCTAGGAAATTTGAATCTCGAATATTAGTTAGAAATAGGTACCCCAAATGTATGTCAGAAGTTCATTTCTTTTAAAAAAATTTTTATTATCTATACTATTTTAAAAGAATATAGTGATGGTGGTAGTTGAATCTGTCACCCTATCTACTTTCGTTATAATTTTGCAAATTACTCCTGAACTCCTTAATATTAAAAATCAATCAAATCTAAATGGACAGCCATATATAAAATCAAATTAAGGTGAATATTCCCTATAGCAAAATGGTAGGTAATATATTTCATGAAAAAATATTTATTTTAGGTAATATATTATAATATATTTTTATCCACAGCAAAGTATGAGCATTCAGCTAGTTATTCTAAAAGTATATATTGAATGCTCTTGTACCTTTTCTGCTACTTTTTACATCATTATTTGCATGGGATAAACTCGTCTCTTTTCTGTAACAGATAATTCATAGATAGGCAGGTAATTGGCCCTATTCTCCCACAGATTATCCAATGTGTGTTGCTTATAAATCTACAAGAGTAAATTACATCTACAATACATGAACTTGTTATTATTTGGGTGTAATTTGGTGCAACAACTTGTAAAACGTTTGAAGCGGTATAACTTGTGTAGTGCGTGTGAACCAAGACCAAAATAATTTATATTTACTAATCGAACCTTACATTCCTTGCCTATTGATCTCTTATCATTCCACTGTTGCTTTTAACCACTGCCAAATACCTCAAATAAAAGGTGAAACATGGCATATTGAAACTAATACTGGCATATAGCATAACTGAACAAGAACCCATGCATCCACACTAACTCACCACACGTAGAGCACATGAATTATATATGCACCTTGACATCGCTCTGCTTCTGTAATTGTTCAAATAAACAACTAAGGTAACACAATAGGACAATAAAACACAAGTTTTTTTGGAAAAATTTGAGCAGCAATCCATCCTTGATTGTTGGCGTGCCATGCTCTGAACAACAGTAATGACCTTGGTGCGCAACGTAAGTTGTTATACCACTTCGAAACGTTTTATAAGTTGTTGCACTAAATCGCATTCACTTCACAAGTTTTTTATATACCACGTATGCAATTTACTCAATCTACAAAATAATTAGGACCATATATAAATAATCCAAGTTTGAATTGCATGTGTGTGTGATGGTGATAGATTACATTTGCATGCTAGCTAGCCAGTAGTGCGACATATGTTGACAATTTTGCTGGTGTCAACGTTCGTTTTTATAAATATACTAATGGTCTTATATTTTGACCACCTATGGCGTTATTCATAACTAGCTAGCAGAACTAAAACGAAGTTTTCTAAAATCGATTGGTAATTACCACTACTGGAAAAATGGTTTTTCCATACGGGCCGAAAGACATCTTCCCGTACGGAAGGCCTGCCCGCATGCGCGAAATGGTCTGGGAAAAGATAATTTTCGTGTGCGGGCGGCCCAACCATACGGGAAGATCGACTATCTCGTGCGGTCGGCTTAAGCGGCCCGCACGGGAAGATCGATTATCACGTACGGTCAGCTTAAGCGGCCCGCACGGGATAATAGAATATTCCGTGCGGGCCGCTTAGCCGACCGTACGGAAAGATGGTCGTGTCCATAAAATATTATTTTATGTATACGTTCTGTTAGCCCCCTATTGTCCCTCTCTTCTCTCCTCTCCTCTCTCTCTCTTCTCTCCTCTCCTCTCTATCCTCTCCCTCTCCTCTCCTCTCTCAGTAATGTTAAATGGATCAATCTATATATTTTTCACGAACAAGAAAAAAAGACATTTAATATTATTTTATCATAAAAGATATGTATATAACATAGATCGATCATGCGTAATGTTTATATACATATCAAGCTAGTTTCGTATTGCAAATTAACATAAGTCTAGCTATAGCAACAAATTTACAAATTATTTAATGGCGGTGCTCTTTTTCCCACTCCCTAAGTCGTTTGAATTTATCGTCCGTCGTCAGCTCGCTCTCCGGATCATAGAAATCGCCCAAATGGTTGCAGACATCGCGACGGATGAAACGACAAAGATCTGCAACCAAGTTAAGCATGGTTCTATCGTCGAACCGGTTCGCTATAACTGGAACTTCTGTGATCTGTTTAAGAAAAAATAGTACATATATACATACGATTAGAAAAATTATACAAGATCGATAACATGTAGAGATATATTTCTCTGATGAACTTACTTCTTCGAACTTAGTAGTGTATCTCCCGTAGATTCTGAGCATCTCACACACGTAGTAGCCGCAAAGGTTAGTGCCTGGTGGTTGCTTATAACACTGTGTTGAATAAAATTTATTATGTGCATGCGTCAGTAATTTGAAGTTAAACACAGTATAAAATGTCAACATATATCGAGCATATAATTACCGGCCAATTTGTCTTCATAAGAAGCTTCCTCTTTTGTGGATCCTTGACCGGTCTACCTTGCCTTACATAATTATGATGTGCTCTGTAGATAAAATGATTGCATATTTCACTGATCAATTGTTTAATTATTCGATAGTAAAAACAGACAAAACTTATTAAATGGTGCATGATAGTACTTACAAATTTAAAATGACAAGGAACTCTTTAAATTTTTCCTGGTTGTAGTGTGCCGGATCAACTCTTTAAATTTAAAATGACGAGGAACTCTTTAAACAGACAAAACACTCGTTCGTTCGCTCGTCCGTGCGTCCGTTCGTTCACATCAATTAATTCACATAAAAAAATTTCACAGCAACTATTTCACATGAAAAAAATTCATCAAAAAATAGCAGTCCATTTTACATTTCCATCAAAAAATTGAAGTCCTACACATCATTTCACACAAAAAAATTCATCGACAAATCCATCAAAAAATAAACAGTCCATTTTACATTTTCATCAATATTAACTAGAGTTCCGTCAAATAAATAAAAGTTTATTTTACAGTTATATCAAAAACTCATCAAAAAATTATCTAACATTCATCCAAAATTTATCTAAAATTCATACATAATCCATTCATCCACATTCATTTTCTATAAATCCATTCGTCAACACATCATATTTTTCTATACTCTACTACTATCCCAAAAACATCCATCACAGTACAATCACATCCATAATCCATTCACCCACATCCATATAATCAACTTAGCATAATCATCTTCTCGCAAGAACATAGCAAACATCCACATTCTCGGGGTGGAGTACTAACCGGTGGCCGGCGGAGGTCGCGCGGGGATGGACAGGCGGCGGTCTTGAAGGCGGCGGCAACGATGAGCCGGTGAAAGGTGAAGATCTTGAGGGCGGCGGTGAAGGGGCGCCGATTGACGCCGGTGGTGGGGCAGACAGGAGGCGGTGGAGTAGTGGAGGGGCGGCGGTCTCGGTGAAGGTGGCCTTGCGGGCGGGCCGGCGGTGGTGGGCGGTCTTCAGGCCGACAACAGCGACGGAGAGAGAGAGGGGGGCGGTGAAGAGGCGGACGACGGCCGGTGAGGTCGGTGAAGGGGCACGGACGGCGGCGCGGTAGTCTTGTTGTCGGCCGACAGAGAGAGAGGATGGGGCGGTGAGGCAAGGGTTAGGGTTGAACGGCAGCGGCGATGGCGCCGGATCTCGGCGGCGCAGGATGGCGAACGGGCGAGGATCCGGCGGCGACGCTAGATTTTGGCGCCGACGGCGCGGTGGTTGTTTGGATTTTCGCCTAGGGACTTAGAAAAATTTGGAAGCCCGTGCGCGAGTATATATAGGCCACCATCTTTCCGTGCGGGCGGCTTAATAGCCCGCACAGGAAAATGATCTTCTCGTGCGGGTGGTTTAAGAGGCTCGCATGGAAAAACAATCTTCCCGTGCGGACGGTTTAAGTGGCCCGCATGGAAAATGATCTTCCCATGCGGGCAGTTTAAGCGGCCCGCATAGGAAGATATTTTCCCGTGCGGGCTGTTTAAGCGGCCCGCACGCGATAATCGACCCCCTCTCTCTTTTTGCGTCAAATTGGATATTAATAAAAAAAATATCAAACTGATTCAAAAAATTACAAAATTTTTCCATACATCAATATATGCTAATTATTGCCTATGGAAAATTTTTTGAAATCAAAAGACAATTCAAAATTCACTTTCTCTCCAAATCTAAACAATCCTTCTCAACAATTCTAATCTTCTCTCGAGAATCTTAGGTTTTGTGAGCGTCGTATGTGATAAAATAGTCAAAACCTTCTCAATTTTTACCACAGCCTCTACGTATAATATCATGATATCCAGACAATTTTCATGATTTTCCGACTTCGTTTGCTATTTATACAATTTTAAAATCATTTGGTCAATAGGTTCCTAATCTTGTTTCATGAAGAAAAATTCAAAATTTATTCTCATTTGCAGGATAATGACTCAAGCATGTCTAAACAACATGAATATAATTTTTCCACTAATTTTATTCTAATTTTTTAATCACTTGTAGTTCAAAGGTGAGACTTGGCAAAAATCATGAAAATAAAATAAATCAAAGAAATATAGCAAAACCAATCAAAAAATTACCAAATTTTATAATTAGGAGTTAAATGTTGTATTTAGATAGTAGAGAAAGTTTGAAGGGTGGAGAAGAAATTTTTTTCAAAATTTTGCCAAGAGCGAGGGCCCTTAAGCCGACCGCATGCGATAACGTATCTCATAAAATATTGGAAGCCGGATCAATTTTTTACCACAGCCTCTACGTATAATATCGTGACATCCAGACAATTTTCATGATTTTCCAACTTCATTTGCTATTTATACAATTTTAAAATCATTTGGTCAATAGGTTCCTAATCTTGTTTCATGAAGAAAAATTCAAAATTTATTCTCATTTATAGGATAATGACTCAAGCATGTCTAAACAACATGAATATAATTTTTCCACTAATTTTATTCTATTTTTTTAATCACTTGTAGTTCAAATGTGAGAGTTGGCAAAAAATTCATGAAAATAAAATAAATCAAAGAAATATAGCAACAGTTGGCATCATCGCATATGGTCCACTTAAAGGCCCGCACGGGAAAATTCATTATCCCGTGCGGCTTCTTAAGTGGACCGCACGGGATAATATCTCGTGCGGTCGCTTAAGTGGACTGCACGGGATAATGCATTATCCCGTGCGGGCCAATAGCCAGGCCCCCGGGACCGGTTTTTCCAGGCGCTACCTCTTATGGCCCACCTGGAACCTATTTGGGGCCTTGTCCAGAAAAATCGTTTCTCCAGTAGTGTACAACAAGCTCGATGTGGTTTCATTGTAAGATCAAATACCCAATACTAAGCCAATCAGAGAGAGGTGAATGGTTGGTATCCTCAAAAACCAAACTTTCAATGGAAATAAAAGTTATCCTCGAAATTCGATGTAGATCGGTAAGTTGTTGCGCCGGTCTGACTGCCTGAATACCTCCGGTCTGACCGCTGCACTCCTGTCGGTCTGACATGTGAGATGTCGCCGTTCTAACCATTGGTGTTCCTCCGGTTGAACCGCCGCGCCCGAGAAAACACAAATCAAAGAACTCTCAAAGTAGATCGAAAATATATTACTCCTCTCTGTGTTTACAAAGTGCAACAACAACAACACTCGTCACAAAATTTCGACAAAACTCAAAACCATAACTTTCTCGCAACTCAACTCTCTCTAAAAACACATACCAGGAGGCAACACCCTCCCTCTCTATTTATACATGAGGTAGGCAGCCTAAAGCTATGAATCCAACTCATACAAGAAGTCCTAATCCACTAGAAAACCTTTCGTACAAGAAACAAACTTTACAAACTCTAATTGTAACAATTTTGGACTCCATCCAAAATATAACTCCGCATCCCATACGCACATAATATCTCCATCGTATGTCATATGGAATCTTCACCAACCACGTGCATCAATCTTTAGCCTAAGTATCCCGCATAATATCTGACCATCAGGACGTCACCTTATCTCCAAGTTGACTTCTGATCCATCACCGGCAATACTCACCCGAGGCATAAAGATTACCTACACATGAATCAAACAAAGAAATCATATCTGAGTACAAGCTATCTCCAACTTGACTTATTGTTAGCACACAACAGTATTACATACGTATAATATCCATCTAGAAGCCATAAACACGAATTAAACACGGATATCCAATGAAACAACCCCAAACCGAAACCGACATAGAGTCGGCCAGTCAGACTGCAGGCTGACCGGTCTGACCGACAGCACTAGCCCGGTCTAACCGAACCACAAAACAACAATCACTGTTCACCATCTGAAAATTCCAACCATCTCCAAACCACTTCGCCAATAAACTTTAAATTCCAAAACCAATAATCATAGATGTCAATTGTTCATCATCATAGAAGAATTAAATACACTTTGATTTTACACTCATGACTGTCACTCAAATTTGACATATATATGTGAGGGCACACCCTGTGAAAAGAACCCTTTTATGTCATACTTGAAACTTTGAATTGAATTATTACTCGTGATAGCAAACAAATCCAACATGAAAATTCTGCAGCACGATATGATAGTTTTGACATGTCAATTAAAGGCTTGAATTCTACTTGATCTGAAAAATCAGATGCAAGTTTTGTGAGTTGTGACCATGTATGTATGTGATGGTGACTATTTGGACTTTTGTTTTTCTGCTGTGAAATATACTCTGTTTGTCTGTGGGGCTATCACTTCATGCTTGAATACCAATCGACGCCTAGAGGTACTTGTTTCTTGGTGTTTTTCCAAATTATGTAGTGATCCCATCGATTTTTGACATGCCATTTTTTCCCTCTCATTGTAAAATAGTCATCTGTCCACCAAAACTATAGTTACTAATATATGCCAAATTTGGCTATCTAAGTATATAGCAATGTGGCATGTTGATTTTTCCAGAGTTTTTGGGATAAATTTTACGGCTCTTTTACATTTCTAATATACTTCTCCATACATCTAGTGCAGGAAGCTAGCATCAAATTTTACACTAGGATAGGTAAAAAAATTACACAAAAAATGTAGCAGTGTACATCCCTAAGAACCCTAAAATCACTCTTTTTTAGGTCTTTGAGGAATTTACAGTAGATTTATTTTGCAAGGATATTTTTAATTATTGTTAAGTGTAGTTTACTTTTGTCTGCCAATTCCACATCATCTACAAGGAATAAACACTTTGCAATCACAGATAATTGCTTTTTAGGTAAACAACCACAGATAGTTAATACTGTAGCACAATTAATTTTGTACTAAATCAGTGTCTTGCTACCCAAGGAAATGATAAGCAAGTAATTAGTCATACTCTCCCACAGATTAAACAATACGTGTGGACTTTTTGCAAATCATGTATATGGAATCCCATCATGTCTCAGGGCATCATTTTTCCACTACTACATCAACTAATATAACAGATTTATTTAAGCAAATCCAACCTATACCACACACTTGAAGTCCATTGCCACTTTGTGAGGTACAAGTACAAGCCCCTTGTACGAAATCCCCCCTCGCTCTACATGTTTGACTTTGACTTGGTTTGTATATTTGATTTGATCTGTTATAGATTCTCTTCAGCATAACATGATTTAGATCACGTTGTAATTAATTTCTCGTCTTCTTCTTGCTCTTCTACGTGGAATTTGTTATTTCTTCGCCTCTAATCCAAGCGTAGCGAATGTGAACAGTAAAATTAACAATGAGTTGTTGTCATGGTATTGATAAATGCTTCAATAATTATTTTCATAAAAAAAAGCCGCTTGTGCTTACCTTTTTTTTAGGAAAAATACCGTAGGAAAGGATCCTACAGTGTGTGTATATATATTTAAAAGATTAGAGATTTGTTTACAAATTGCCTAGCCATATTGAAATAAGAGAATGAAAATTTTCTTTGCCTGAATAACCAAGGTAAAGTTTTTTCTAAATAAAGATTGGCACTTATATCGCGGGTAGGAAGTGCCAAAAACCTTTTCTTATCAAACATGTTTAACTTTCACCAAATATTTCACCAAATAGTAACTCCTGATCAATTTGTCTTTACTAGTAGTAGTACATTGGCACGCATCCTAGTGGCTAACGGTATTCAGATTTTAGAAGGCAGAGTGCACTGAACCGTGTGCTAACGGCCTCCCTGACGGAGGACAGTGACCCTAACGGCTGACAGCTTTTGCATCCAACCCCTCCCAACTTTTCTTTATTACAATACGATCCCTCACGGCGGCGGCGTGACGATGCATAATTGGCGGGAGCCAGTTGAAAATGGGAGGCTATAAAATCCGGAGAGCAAGGCGATCGCCGGTGCAGCTGCTCCCCTCCTCCGCCTCCGACGATGGCCGACACCTCCTCCTCGTCGAGGGGCGCCGCCGGATTTGCCACGCAGGCCAATGCCCTCCTCCGCAAGAACCTCTGCTTCCAGGTCCTCCTCTTTCTTGCTCCGCTTGGTGTCTCCGATTTCACTGGCTGGTTCGATTTTTCACCGTTTCTTGCTTGCGAGTTCTTGTTGCAGAGGAGGAACATGAAGACGAACGCGTGCATCACGGTGTTCCCGGTCTTCCTCTGCGTGATCCTCGTCGTGCTCCAAGGGGTGCTCAACCACGAGCTGAACAAGCCCAAGTACCAGTGTGGCTGCGCCTGCGTCGACGCCGCGCCGGGCGGGGCTTGCCGGAGGACAGAGTGCGGCGTCGAGCACTCCACGCTGGACCAGGTGGGGAGCTGCCCGATCCCGAGACCGACCCCCTGGCCGGCCCTGGTGCAGGTCCCCCGCCCTGAGTCCCGGGCCGTCAGGATCGCCTCCCAGCCTTTCGACGGTTTGCCTGACCCGACCTGCAGGGAGACTGGCTCTTGCCCTGCCTCTGTCCTCGTCACCGGAATGAACCGCTCGATTGCTCAAAGTATGTTCTTAGCTCCAGGCACACTAGAAGGGGAAAAAAGCTTCTGATTTGTTGTTCAAACTTTCGATCAAAGTGTTCATTAGTTCATCGATGCTTTTACTGTTGGCAGGTGTTTCGGGTGGACTGTTCCCTGCTGTGCCTCCCTCTCTGAATTTCACAGATTATCTTGACGCGTTCTCCAAAATTGTTGCTGTGAGTTTCTTCATGCCTAATGACAGAATTGCTTGTACAGTCATCAGTCATGGTTACAATGTTCTCTAATGTGTGGAGCTCTTGATTGGATTTATTTGTCTTAGGGCTCAGACACGTGGACATGGACAACGCAGTTCATAGAGCCGGTATTTACCCCAGGGCATTCTTTATATGTGGTCCAGCCTCAGTGTTCCTCCAATTTATCACGGACGATTTCTAACAAAGCTGGACCCGTACCCGTTCAACTCAGTAAGTTGCTTTTCTTTTCACAGTTTTTCGTTTGGCTGCATCTTTGTTTGAAGGAAACAGGTAGCAAAAACAGGGTAACTTGCTAGGCCTAACTCATTTAATTTAATATGTACTAGGACGTAAAGGCATATGGTATACTGAATAACTAAGTAATTATGATAAAATTGTAAAACATTCATTGACATTTGGAATTACTACCTCAGCACTGGTCACAGTTATATTCTGGGACCTGGTAATTGCACAGTATTCCTCGTCATTATCAATAGTCAGACTTAACGCCTGGTAAAAAGAGAAGTAGTCATACTTCCGTTATTTGCCAGTTATGGCCTCCAGTGAGAAATACAGGTCGTTTTGAAATGCACTTTTGTAATATTATAGTTTTATCGTGTTTTATCAGAAATACAGGTCGTTTTTTATCGTTATTACAACAGAAATCAGCGGTCAAAGATGCATTTTAGAAACTGTGTATATGTTCAAGACAACATGTATTTGGGACTGGAGGAGGAATTATTAAATAAGACATCCAAAGTCATATTGGCATAAAGTTCTATAACCTCATTTGACTATAAAATTCTAGATTTAAATATATCTGATTAGCAATGTTCTGTTGATGTTGAATTCCAGTGTTATACATTGACAGTAAGACTAAAGTCTGTCAGTGTCCCTTCAATATTTCATATATGTTTCCTACACCTGTGAAAATGTCCAAATCTGATATGCATTTCGCAATGTCCAGATATAGACTGCGTTCAAGGCTTATCATTATGGCGTGAAAGTGCATCACAAATTAATAATGAACTGTTTAGAGGTTATAGACAGCAAGGTGGAGGAGGTGGAGGAGGAAAGACAAATGAATTTATTGCAGGTAATCTCATCTTCTGATCCCCTTGGAGAAAAGTGTCTGCCACTATTGATATAATGGTTCCTTTCCTTATGTGTAAGTTTGCATTTTCCCAAAGGCTATGATTTTCTGAACACAAACAACAATGGCCTTGAAATAAACATTTGGTACAACTCTACATACAACAACAACACTGCATATGACGTCATCTCACTGCTACGAGTTCCACGCTTGGTTAACACGGTACGTACTTTGAACTTTCACTACCTCATGTCTAACAATTTTCATGTGCACTACAACTACTAATACAACTCATTCCATCTTTCCTGTAGGCATCCAATGCATACATTAAGTTTCTTAGAGGAAGTGGAGTGGAAATGCTGCTTGAATATGTTAAAGATATGCCAAAAGTAGGAATCAAACCAAAATTTGATCTCTCTTCTCTTCTTGGTGCCCTGTTCTTCACCTGGATCGTTGAACTACTTTTTCCAGTGAGTATGAGATGCAACCTTTCTTAACTCTTACGTAGGTTGCAGAGGACATCAAATTAGTTGGTACTTCATTTTATTCCCAGGTTATCTTAACATATCTCGTGTACGAGAAGCAACAGAAGCTGAAAATTATGATGAAGATGCATGGCTTGAAGGATGAACCTTACTGGATGATATCATATTCTTACTTCTTTGCTCTATCAGCTGTCTATATGATAGTGTTTGTGGTATTTGGAGCCT
Source organism: Oryza australiensis (assembly GCA_019925245.2). NCBI lineage: Eukaryota > Viridiplantae > Streptophyta > Magnoliopsida > Poales > Poaceae > Oryza > Oryza australiensis. The sequence continues at coordinate 7,307,065 of JAIFGZ020000436.1, forward strand.
TGATAGGTAATCAACTGGAAATTTCTTCAATCCATTGTATTTTTGCAAATAAATTTTCATACTTACAAAATTAACTTTCTTCCTTACAGGTTTAAATTTCTTTAAAACAAATAACTATGGCGTTCAGTTTGTTTTCTACTTCATCTACATAAATCTGCAGATCGCACTTGCATTTTTTGTTGCGGCCTTCTTTTCTTCTGTAAAAACAGCCACAGGTTTGTAATTCAAATGCTCAACTTCCAAAGAAGACTCATGGATGACTAATTTGAGAAATTTCTGTGCTGCAGTGGTTGGTTATATATATGTATTTGGTTCTGGCTTACTAGGGGCATTTCTTCTGCGTTTTTTTGTGGAGTCTACTAGTTTTCCGAGTACGTTTCTTTTCTATTTTATTTTAGCTATGAATTTTTATTTATGCATGACAAGTGTTGTTTTCTCCATTCAAAGAGGGTTGGATAGTAGTCATGGAAATCATCCCTGGATTTTCGCTGTACCGAGGGTTATATGAGCTTGGTCAATATGCGTTCTCTGGAAATGCAATGGGAACAAATGGTATGGAGTGGACTAATCTGAGTGACTCTGAGAATGGCATGCGCAATGTCTTGATTATCATGGTTGTTGAATGGGCTATACTGCTCCCATTGGCATTTTACTTGGATAAAATCTCATCATTGGGTAGTGGAGCCCGTAAAACACCCATGTTCTTCTTGAAACGTTTCAAAAATCGTGCTGTATCATTGCGGAGGAGCTTTGGACGACAAGGGTCTAAAGTAGTTGTTGAAATGGACAACCCTGATGTTTCCCAAGAAGTAAGTTAATCCTGATTTTGCATATATGTTGAAATCGTGTTGTTGCATATTTCTCAAATTGCATACATGTTTCATTCCTGATTTTGCTAAATTGTATCCAGAGAGAGGTAGTCGAGCAACTTCTGCTGGAACCAAATGCAAACCAAGCAATCATATGCGACAACCTAAAGAAGGTTTACCATGGAAAGGATGGAAACCCGGACAAACTTGCAGTTCGAGGGTTGTCTCTTGCCCTCCCTAAAGGCCAATGTTTTGGTATGCTTGGCCCGAATGGAGCTGGGAAAACATCATTTATCAGCATGGTACAGTGGCAACACGTAGCTCTTCAATTCTGACAAAAATTAGACAATGTTACACAGCTCCTTACTTGGAGTACACTTTCCATGTTTTTCCTCCACAGATGATTGGGCTCATTCCACCCACATCTGGCACTGCATTTGTCCATGGAATGGACATAAACACTGATATGGATAGCATCTACACAAATATGGGTGTATGTCCACAACACGAGTATGATTCTTGCTCTAAAACTAATTTATTTAGTACCATTTTTATGGTTGTTCATTGCAAAACATATCGTGATTGCTAATGCTCCTTAAAATACAGCTTACTTTGGGAAACATTGACGGGAAAAGAGCATCTACTGTTTTATGGGAGACTAAAGAATCTTAAAGGCACTGAATTAGAGAAGGTATAGTTATCTTCACACTCATCTATTTATTTAACTTCACTGTAAATTGGTGTGCTACATGCTGTGTTAATTTTTTCTTGTGGTAACAATTCCAATATTATATACATGAATATATCAATATTTGAACTGACAAATAGCATACTATCAGGCAGTTGACGACTCCCTGAAGAGTGTTAACCTATTTCACGGTGGTGTTGGAAATAAGCAAGTGGGGAAGTACAGTGGTGGCATGAAACGAAGGCTTAGTGTCGCAATCTCATTGATTGGGGACCCCAAGGTGCTAATATGATTTATGTGTGTTGATTTTCAACTGCACAAAATACAATGGAATGTGCAACTGAAAAGGTTCTTTTAGGTTGTTTTCATGGATGAGCCTAGCACTGGACTAGATCCAGCATCAAGAAATAACTTGTGGAATGTTGTGAAGGAGGCAAAGAAAAATCGTGCTATCATTCTTACAAGTAATGAACTTTCCTGACCTTCTCTAAATTGCCTATATGAACAATAATAGTGGATAATCCAGTATGTTTTGTTTTTCAGCACATTCAATGGAAGAGGCAGAGGTGCTATGTGATAGACTCGGTATTTTTGTAGATGGTGGTTTTCAATGCCTTGGGAATCCAAAGGAGGTAATTTACATAGTTATCTGCAAAACAAATAAATGCACTTTATGTAACATGCCTATTATAAACATTTGTTAATACCTGAATATTTGGATTGCATTCTTTTTTGGCAGCTGAAAGCTAGATATGGTGGCACATATGTGTTCACAATGACAACATCTTCAGAACATGAACAGGAGGTCAAACACCTGGTTCAGCATTTGTCACCAAGTGCAAACAGAATATATCACATATCAGGAACGCAGAAATTTGAGCTACCAAAACAGGAGGTGAAGATAGCAGACGTTTTCCATGAAGTTGAGAGGGCAAAAAAACAGTTCAGCATACACGCTTGGGGCCTCGTAGATACCACCTTGGAGGATGTCTTCATCAAGGTTGCTAAAGGAGCACAAGCAGTCAATGTGATCACGTAAAATACTACTATGGATTGATAGGTGGTTATTCTTTTCCTTCTATAGGATCATGTGTTGTATATAGTTGTTTGAACTATGTGCCAACCTTTACTTGGCATTCTGATTGAGGTGTTCATGTAGTATGGTAAAGTTGTATATTTAGCAACTATGGAATTCATATTGTGATGTATAATACCCATTAGTGAGATAAGTTGTTTTTTTAACTAAAAATGGTTTGAGTAAATACCCATTGTAGAGAGAAGACTAAGGGCAGTCTGTAAGGGCCGGTGCCTAGCCCTGGCATCTCTTGAGAGAATAAGACTCAGGCAGAGAGCAAAATTGATCCGTCTAAGGGAAGGGGATGCAGGCACTTCTTTCTTTCACTTGAAAATCAAGGCCATGCGAAGAAAACTCCTAATTCCAATACTCGAGTTTAATGGAAGAGTTGCCACCACCCAGCAGGACTTAAAATCGTTGGCCCAAGACTACTTTCAAACAGCTTTACAGCCGGAGAACGGGAGTTGAAAGATGGTGGCGGTCCGTGCTCTACCGAATGAGAAATCCCCAGGGCTGGACGGCTATACCGGGAAGTTTTACCAATGTTGCTAGCAAATAATCAAGTCCGATGAGTATAATGCGCTAGAAAAATTCGCTACTGGCAACAGCCAGAACTTGCATCTCCTAAACTCGGCGATGATAGTGCTGCTTCCGAAGAAAGAAAACTCAACACAGCTCAGAGATTACAGGCCAAATAGTTTGGTTCACAGTTTCTCAAAGTTAGCCACCACGATTCTAGCGCAACGCTTGGCACCGAAGCTAACGGATCTCATCCCTCCCTCGCAAAAATTATATTTTTGTCAAGGGTATGGTTCATCGCTTCCACAGACAAAAGAAGCCCATGATCTTGCTGAAGTTAGACATCTCAAAGGCGTTTGACACACTCTCCTGGAGTTTTCTGATGGACATGCTTCAATTCAGGGGCTTCGGGCCACATTGGCGGCGTTGCTTCGCCGCGATCTTCCTCACCGCGCAAACAAGAATCATGATCAACGGAGAACTGTCTGACCCAATCCGGCTGACGAGAGGATTGAGACAGGGGGATCCCCCTCTCGCCGATGTTGTTCGTGCTTGCCATGGATGCGTTACAGGCGATGATCGCATAAGCGGGACGGGCGTGGATGCTGGCACCCTTAGATGCTCGTCGAAGTTTACCCGCCATTTCAGCCTTCGCCGATGATGAGGCTTTGTTCTTCAGACCAATCGAAGACGAAGCCAGAGTTATAAATAAGATTTTGGGGTTGTTTGGCGAGACGACGGGACTCAAGACCAATTTCGCTAAGAACGCAATCACTCTGATCAGGTGCACAGAGTATCAGCGGCTCATGGTCGAACAGGTCCTCTCCTGCAAAACAGAGTATTTTCCGATCGTCTACCTTGGGCTGCCTCTCTCCACATGAAAACCAACGAAGGCCGAGCTCCAGCCAATGCTCGACAGGTTAGCTAAGAAAATGGCTGGGTGGAAGCCAAATCTACTCTCCATTGATGGGTGTTTGTGCCTAATTAAATCGGCGCTAATGGCAATTCCGGTTTACCTCATGACGGTGATGCAGCTGTCGAGATGGGCGATCAAGGAGATAGAATGAGAATGTCGCGGGTTTCTTTGGAAGGGACAAGAAGAGATTAGCAGCGGACATTGCCTTGTATCCTGGAGAAGAATCTGCTCCCCCATCGAGAACGGTGGCATCGGGCTGAAGAATCTGAACTTCTTTGGCCAAGCGCTCCAAGCACAATGGCTAGTGAAATCGCTAGAACAAGGCGACAGACCTTGGACCTATGTAGATCTCCAAATGGGTCGAGAAGTGCAACAAGTCTTCAGGGCAGGGGTGGCATACGTAATTGGTAACGGCGAGAGCACAAATTTCTGGTCCGATAACTGAACAGGAAGAGGTAGTTTTGGGACTCGATGGCCTACTCTATTTTCTTACGCCGGTGGAAGAAATCTGACAGTTGCGCAAGCACTGGAATCAAACAATTGGGTGCAGAAACTATAGGGATCCCTCTCTGACGAAGCTCTGGGAGAAGTTTTTCAGCTTTGGGATGAGACGCGAGGCATTTCTTTACAACCGCAAGAAGATAGAATCAAATGGAAGCGAACAACTAATGGCGACTTCATAGTTTCGTTGGCTTATGAGTTGTTCTTTCAGGCGACAGAGTGTTGCGCCTATGGGGACCTGCTTTGGAAAACTAGGGCGCCGGCGCGGGTTCGTTTCTTCATGTGGTTGGCGCTAAACGACAGGTGTCTAACCGCTGACAACTTGGCAAAGAGAAACTGGCCACACGCAAGCCTGTGCCCCCTTTGTCAGCAAGAACAAGAGACATGCCATCATCTACTGGTAAACTGCGAGTTCTCAGCGGCGGTCTGGCGGAAACTGAGAGATTGGTGCAACATTACATTCGCAACGCCAGCGGAAAGAGGACGACCGCTAGCCGAGTGGTGGATTGCAACGCGAGCGCGTTTTCAGAAGAGCTACAAGACGAACTTTGATTCCCTGCTCTCGTTAATCTGTTGGCTACTTTGGAAAGAAAGGAACAATCGAGTTTTTCGGCAGACATCAACAACAAGTGATCGGCTAGCGGCAGAGATCAACAATGAAATAGCAAACTGGAGAGTGGCGGGAGTTTTTGTACAGGTCTCTGAATAATTTTCCCTATTTTCGGCGCCCTTTTGGGAGGGAGGGTTAGAGTGTAGTCCTTCTCTGCTTTTTCAGTTGTGTTTAGCTTTAGCTAAGTTGTGTTAAGCTTTAGCTGGCCTTGCTAGTCACAAGACCGGCACGACATCCTTAATGTCATTGTAACAGCTTTGTAACACCTTCTTAATCTTAATAAAAATTGGCCGGCGGTTCATGGGCCGTCCCGGAAAAAAATGATTGAGTAAAAATGTGCTATTTATTTTTATTCAATACATGTGATGAAAACCATGCTAACCTCCTGTCTTTATTTAGGTGTTCCTACTTGTCTCTTTCTTTGATGCATTGTTCTTCTATGATATCCTGAACAAGAAATCAATATGAATTTGAATCTCTGAGAACTAAAATGAGGCCATTTACCTTCTTATTTTATACTTCTTTAATTAGTTATCAATGCTCATTTTATTTGGGAGCATTGGACCATACTAGTACATGTTATTGCGGAACTAAAAAACAACGGTATCATTATATTTAGAATATGATGAATCATGGATTCAGATCTCAGATTCTTTGCATAGTGAGATCGCAGTAGGAGCCTCTCCTGCTGTTTTCTGACAAAAAAAAGTGAGATGTGCCAATGAATAAAGGTCTCATTATTTGTCAACCTTTTGAATTTCCATTAGTGACTAGAGGTTCTGGTCATAACCAAGATTGCAAGCAAAATAGCATTGGGGATTTCAGATGCTGTAAGCTTGTGCAGTTACCACAGGAAATATTTTTCCTTTGTTGTTGTGTTCTGGTTCCAACCACAAGGATAAACTATTGCCATTAGCAAATAACAGTCAATTTAACCATCTTTGGGGATTACAAAATAATCATTTGCTCATATTAAAAAAGAAACACCTCAAAATTTTCATTTTTAAGAGTATGTTATCAATATTCTGTTCTGTTTGAAATTTGAACTAGTTGACAGCTGACAGATGCCTAAGGACTCTTATCGAAGTCAAACAACATATGTTATCTTAGAATTGATCATTACATTTTAGGTTATACAGATTAAAAATCTAAATTCACATATGGTACAAGTCATATCACCCTCACATATATAGGAGTCCTCAGACATCTGTCCACTGTCATCTGTTCTGCATAGTGTCTTCCCTGGTTCAGATCTAAAATGCTGAATTGAATGGAGGTTGATCTGACTTCTGAACTAAAATACTATCAATTTGCTTATGTTGGTAAGCGTGCTTTCCTTTGATCCATCTTTGAATTTGCCAGCACCAAGGATGATTTGATCACTCTTACAGTACTGAATTGCTGATCCCTTTCGTTGGCATGAAGTTATCATGTTACTGACGAATCGGCACGCGCAACGGAGATAAACCCAAGATAAGTAGTACTCAAGAACCTAAACCAATCTACTTATACCATTTAATATCATTCTTTCTTCCTACCAATGAGATCAATGTGGAGACCATTACTCTTCCTTACCAATGAAAACTCTTGCGTAACAGAGCATCAGAGAGCAATATAATAACAAGGAAAAAATGGAAGCAGAATGAACTGATAAGCTACATCCCTTGAAAGATGAGCCATGAAAGTACTGCAACCACAAGATTTTAGTCCATTTGGTACTACCGTTTGAAGCGATGAACACAAGGCTTGTCTTTATTCCATCAGTCTGTCCCTCTCTTCTTGATGTCTCAGCTAGCTAGCTTGAGTTCAGATAACTTCCAAGTCCCATACTGAGCTCCAAAACAAAGAGAAGTGCAAAACTGAATTCAGAGAAGAGAGTTCTGCAGCGACAAGGTCTCTGTATCTGAATTCTGAAAGGTCCAGAAAATTCAGTACCAGTCACCAATTCCTTATATATTTGTATATATATGTTATTTCTTTCTAGACACATGGCCCCAAATCCCAATGCAGCCATGTCATTGTAAATCTTTCTTCTCTCCTCATGTAACTGATGAAGCTAACTTCAGTTACTCCAAAGCTGAGTTAAACAATTAAAATGGAAGCGTAACATCCGCCATAGTTAAGGGATGCCGCAGCTTTTCTTGGAGTGAAATCAGACTGCATATGCTCCTGCCATGGAAGGAGTGAAGCTTCATCTGCAATCATCCGCGATCTCCCTGTCCGGCGCCTGATGCCCCGGCGGCAACCGACGCGTGATGCTCACGGCGCCGCGCCGTGGTAATCAGCTGGTCGGTTGAGTTGAGTCAACTGCAATTGTTGCTAATTTGCTACTATATATTTGCGAGATGCTGATTGGCTGAGCTGGCTGATCGATCGTTGTCTCGTTCGTTGTTGTCGCGTCGAGTTTTGATCTGTCAGAGGCTCAGAGCTCGGAGAAGCTGCTCCAATGGCGTTGTCAGGTTCTTGCCGCATGCGACGACGGCTTGCCAGGTTCTTCAGGCAGGTCCATGCCCTCCTCCTCAAGAACCTCTCTTTCCAGGTAGGTGATGCAAATGCTGTTTCATCCATCCACAAATGGTTCTACTTGTTTTTGGATGAAGATATGTTTGATTCTTGCGATGTTATCAAGAAAATGCTGATTTTTTTTTTGCGTCTTCTTGGATGGCGTTATGTATGGCAGAGGAGGAACGCCAAGGCGAACGCGGCGATCGCGGCGTTCCCGGCGCTGCTGTGCGTGCTGCTCGTCGCGATCCAGGCCGTCATCGACGGCGAGCTGGACCGGCCGCCGTTCCGGTGCGGCTGCGCCTGCGTGCGCCGCGACGGCCGCACGGGCGCCTGCGCAGCGACGGAGTGCGGCGTGCAGCACTCCACAGCCACGCAGGCGCTCAGCTGCGCCGTGCCGGCGCCGCCGAGGTGGCCGGCGGTGACGCAGGTGCCGGACGCTCCGTACCGCGGGCTGACGCCCGTGCACCCGGCGCGGTGCAGCGGAGGCGGCGCGTCGGAGGCGCCGTGCCCTGTCGCCGTGCTCATCACTGGCCAGAACCGCCGGCTGACTAAAGGTGCATACAAACCAGCAAATGTAATACATTTTTACGTTGTATATGGAGCTCCCCTGTATTTCTTTTTTCGCATCCATGGAAGACGCGTGCGCACGCACACCATGCAAACCACATTTTTTATGTTGTGTGGAGCTCCCAGCATTTCATTTTTCCGAATTCATGAAGAATGATCAAAATGGTTAGGATATATAGATCGAACCTAAAATGATCCATGGTTCAATAAAATAAATTCATCATGAGTCTATTATATTAATAGGTTATCCATAAATATCTAAATGGATCAGCTACATTACTGTTACTATTAGAAAAAAAACACATATTATATATGTGTAAAACTCGGATCCAAAATTTTTAAACTCGCGTTCACATTATAAAAACTTATCATTAGGAATGATTCATTATACAGATAAGCAACTTTGTATAAATTTTGAGCTATTTATATATACGGGGCCCACGATGCATTACTAAGACCAAAAATTCTAGTTAAATATGTGTAAAATCCGGACACAAAATTTTTAAACTCGCGTTCATATTATAAAAACTTATCAGATCAAATTAAATTCTGTAGGAATGATTTATTATACAGAGAAGCAACTTTGTACAAATTTTGAGCTATTTATATTTGCGGGGCCCACTATACATTACTAAGACCCAAAAATTCTAGTTAAATATGTATAAAACTCGGACCCAAAATTTTTAAACTCGTGTTCACATTATAAAAATTTATCAGATTCAGTTGAATTTTGTAGGAATAATTTATTATACAGAGAAGCAACTTTGTACAAATTTTGACCTATTTATATATGTGGGGCCCACGATGCATTACTAAGACCCAAAAATTATAGTTAAATGTGTGTGGACCCAAATTTTTTTAAACTCGTATTCATACTATAAAAACTTGTTAAATTTAGTTAATTTTTTTAGGAACAAATTATTATATAGAGAATCAACTTTATACAAATTTTGAAAATATGTATACATGTGAAGTCATTTTGGATTGAACCTAGGTTAGTTCTAATGGTTTGATCCATTTGTATTTTTGGAACAATCCTAAAAATCTATTGGAGCAAATTTATGGATAGATTTAATGAATAAATGGATCGATCCTAACTATTCCCATCCCTATTCATGAAAGACATATACACGCACACATAGATGAAGCTATAACGAAATGACGGAGGGTGCCACTAGCTTGCTTTACTCTACTTTGTATCGAGTTTAGACAAATACGGATGTCTGAATTTGGACAAGGGGATGCACATGTGGTAAAAATAGATGAATTATAGTTAGAAAAAATTTGGACCAGGTTCCTACGCAACCGCCCCTCCCCCCCTCTCCCCTAATGTAGCTTCGCCCCTGCAAGCACATACCATTAGACATGTATTTTTTTTGGTTTCATAATTTTTATATTTTGGACAATGACAAGGTCTCCAAAATATATATTTAACTATGTATTTCTATTATATATATAATAAATAAATACAGTTTTGTTTTTATTATAATATTTTGTAAGAAAAATCTATATTTGTTGTTGTAGTGTTTTTAAACTAAATACTTTAAAAATTATTGATAGTCAAAGTTATAAAAGGTTTGATCTCAAGTTTATCCAAAACGTCAATAATTATAGAATCGGAGGGAGTACATAACATGCATTTTTCTGCTACTTTAGCTTTTGCTGTTGTGACTGAAATTATTCATTTATTTTTTATTTATTGGCAGGCCTTGGAAGGGGATTGTTCCCGGATGTCCCTGATTCATACTATCTTGGTGTGCCCGATTCTAAGAATTCATCTTATCTTGATGAGTTGTCAACAGTAGTCCCTGTGAGTTTAAATTTGAAATCTTGAGTGATCAGTTGTTTTACGCGAAAGATTCAGTGCTTTTTAACTCTGATTTGTGATAGAAAGGGTGATACTGAATATTTCTTCTTCCAGGGTACAAGCACATTACCAGCGCATGTGCTGTTCATAGAACCAGGGTTTGTGCCCAATAGTACCCTGTATGTGATCCAAAGAAAATGTTTATGGGATTCGCGCAATATTTCAGGAAGTTCTGATGCAATGCCAATTCAACTCGGTAAAATATTTTTTTTCTTGTTTGTATGAAGTTGTAGCAACTAGCATGAAATGTTTTCAACCCTGAATTACTTGTGCATTTTGTGCAGAGTACAAATAACAGCCTTCATTACTGTGTTTCTTTGTGAATTGGAACAGATGTGAAGTGTGTTCAAGGTTTATCACTGTGGTGCCGGAATTCAGCGGTGATAAATCGCCATTTATATGAGGGTTATAATGGTGGGAATAAGAGGAGTACATCAAATGAATATCTCGCTGGTAGCCTCATCTGAATTTAGTTTTCCTTCCAACTGTACTACCAGAGTAGCAATTATCTTTTTTTTGTTGAACAAACATCTTATTTAAGTTCCATTTTTGCAGGCTATGATTTTCTTGATACAAGCAAGAGGAGGTTTCATGTATATGTCTCATACAACTCTACCTTCAGCAGGGACAATGGACACCATCCTATGACAGTTTTGCGTGTTGCACGGTTGGTTAATATGGTACTTAACTTGCCTATTGTGGTACATATTCACTTTTTAGGCAGAGGATACTCCATTTAACATTAAAGGGCATTTATCTGAACTAAAGAAATATCAATCATTATATAGTAAGAACCGGGAAACATGATTTTCACCATTTTGCTTAATGGAAAATGGGGATACCCGCATTCGAAAAATATATTAAGAGCTAGAAATGGAAGGGCTACATAAAAGGCACAGTGCACTCCTGTAGTGTTCCATCAAAACACGGACACTGTAGCAAAAACGGCACATCTTCTACAACAGCTCTTCATGGTTCATGTCATCTGTGTTTCTTTTGTTGCCCAATGGATATATGTGCCAATTTTCTCGAAGTCCTTTCCTAAAAATGAATTCATCTGTGATAGGTACTAAATAATCTTAGTATTATCACTACTGATTATGCATTTTCATTTCAGGCATCCACCGCATATCTGAAGTTTTTTGGAGGACCCAATGTGGAAATGCGCCTGGAATATTTGAAAGAAATGCCAAAAGCTGCACTGAAAATCAGGCTGGACCTTACAACTCTCCTTGATGCACTATTCTTTACATGGACAGTTCAACTCCTCCTTCCAGTGGGTTAACTCTGCTGCGCCCCACAATCGATCTTTTATCAAACTATGTTGTTGGATTCATACACAAGTTATTTACCAATTTATTTCAATGGTTTTCCAGGTAATGTTGACATACCTTGTTTATGAGAAGCAGCACAATTTAAGACTGATGATGAAGATGCATGGGCTAAAGGATGGACCTTATTGGATGATATCTTATGCCTATTTCTTGTCCCTTTCAGCAGCTTACATGATGTTCTTTGTGATGTTTGGGTCCTTTATAGGTACTGTGCTAATTAACTGCAGAGTATGGAAATTGAGACTTTAACATATTCAAGTAACCTTCGAAAGCATTGAGAGAAATCTTTTCGGTGTTGCAGGACTAGATATTTTCAGATTAAATAGCTATAGCATACAATTTGTATTCTATTTTATATACATCAACCTTCAGATCGTGCTCGCATTTCTGCTTGCGTCTTTCTTCTCATCTGTCAAGACCGCTAGTGGTTAGTAAAATTCAAACCTTCTGTTCTGTTCATTCTGTAGCTCTTCGAATGACCTCAGCATCAAATATTTTCTGTGTTACAGTAATTAGTTACATTTATGTCTTTGGATCAAGCCTTCTTGGAGAAGCACTTCTGCAATTGTTCATTGAAGATATTACATTCCCAAGTAAGTATAAGCACTTCTACAATTGTTCATTGAAGATAATACATTCCCAAGTAAGTTTTTTTCCCAGGAATTCTTCTGAATAAATTTCACTGGATACTCATCAAGAACTACCATTCTACATGTTTATTAGGACAATGGCTTGTGACAATGGAGCTTGTTCCCGGGTTCGCCTTATACCGAGGATTTTACGAGCTCGCAGAGTATGCATTTGCAGGAAGGCAAATGGGAAAGGCTGGGATGCAATGGAGGGACTTGAATGACCCCATCAATGGGATGAAAGATGTTTTGCTTCTAATGTCTATAGAATGGATACTTCTGCTTCCTGTGGCATTTTTACTGGATCATAGACCTACATGGCATCCACTGTTCCTCTTTGGGTTTATGTCAACAAAGCACTCTTCACCAACAATGATACCAGACAAAGTGAAACAGAGGTCCAGAAAGGTGTTTTCTGATATGGCAAAACCTGATGTTTTCCTTGAGGTTAGTTTAGTATACATCAGAATGGGATCAGGATTCTTTACCTTCAAAGTCACGTGACTTTATCACTGACATGTGGGCCCAATAGACCCTGGACTCATATGTCAGTGACAAAGGCACGGGGACTTTGAAGGTAGAGGATCTCAATCAATCTGAATGGGCATGCTTCTTTTATTTGCAATAGGTGTGGTTAAATACGCATCTATAGAAGTAAATAGATAGCGTTTTCCAAGATAGAAGTATACTGAAGTAATGCAGAACTATAATATTCAACAAGGATACCGTCATAAATTGTTCAAAATTGTACTTTTCAGCGCAAGGTGGTGAAAAAATTGCTGAAGGAAATGGACATGAGGAATATGATCATATGCCATAACCTGAAGAAGGTGTACCCTGGAAAGAATGGAAACCCTGATAAGCTTGCTGTTAAAGGACTGTCACTTGCTTTGCGCAAAGGACAGTGTTTTGGAATGCTTGGTCCCAATGGAGCAGGGAAGACATCCTTCATCAACATGGTGAGTATTTCACTATATTCTTGTGCTTATTATGATGTATTGTCAAAATAGCATTTACGAAATTATTACTTATTTATGATATGTGCTTCATCAGCACTTTGAATTAGTCTCATTTTTCACATGAATCAATTAGTACTTTAATTTATCCATTTTTCCTAGTAGTGCAATGACTTGAATAAACCAATGACAGATACACTTTTTGCACTAATTTATCTTTGCAGATGATTGGACTAGTGGCGCCAACTTATGGAACTGCCTACATACATGGGATGGATTTGAGGAGAGAAATGAATGAAATATATGCAAACATCGGTGTATGTCCACAGCACGAGTATGATCGCAAGTGGCTAGTTCTAGTTTTTTTTTTCTTTCTGAAGATGGTTTTTCAGTGATATCATGCCAACAAAAGAATTGTTCAATATGTGTGCAGTTTGCTTTGGGAAACTCTGACAGGAAGAGAGCATCTAATGTTCTATGGCCGACTGAAGAATCTCACAGGTGCTGCTCTACTGAAGGTAGTTTAATTGAAGCCATGAACAAGGAAAAATCATGTAAAATTACAGCACTAGCTTTGCACAGTCAACATGCAAGTTTCCTACCTGATACTGCTGCTTACAAATAAAATTTCAAATGGTCATCTTTCCCCAAAAAAAATTGCAAATCTTCACCCCATTTGCCCTACTACACATGACAATGGAAACAATTCTAGTATTTGAACATCACATTTTTCTTGATCCAGGCAGTGGATGATTCTCTGAAGAGCGTAAATCTGTTCCACAGCGGTTTTGGCGACAAATCGGTGAGCAAGTACAGTGGTGGCATGAAGAGAAGGCTTAGTGTCGCCATCGCACTGATCGGCAAACCAAAGGTAGTAATTTACCATGAACAGTTCTTCATTCCCTTCCACACATCTCTGAAAAAATTTCAGCTGTAACCATCTTCCATTGATTCCATTGATGTTGAAAAGGTTGTTTACATGGATGAACCGAGCACCGGATTGGACACGACATCGAGGAGCAATCTCTGGAACGTCATTAAGAGAGCAAAGAAGAACTGCACCATCATTCTCACCAGTAATTAATTAATCCTCCTCTTGGTTAATCTTTAATTTCAGCTACATATGCAGACTGCAATATTTGTGACTAGATAACAACTAGACCTGAGTTAATATATATGAACACTGAACATTTCAGCACATTCCATGGAGGAGGCTGAGGAGCTCTGCGACCGCGTCGGCATCTTCGTCGACGGCAATTTCCAGTGCCTCGGAACTCCAAAGGAGGTAAAAACACATCAAAAAAACAAAAAAAACAATGGTGGTAGAATTCACCTCAAAATTGAGAGTTTTTTAATCAACAACGGCAGAATTAATTCATCTCAAAGTTTGTGTTTTTCCCGGCAATTCAGTAATAAAGAACATTGATTGATTGATGTTGCAGCTGAAGGCGAGGTACGGCGGCGTGCGGGCGCTGACGATAACGACGGCGGCGGGGCACGAGGAGGCGGTGGAGCGCGCGGTGGCGCGGCGGTGCCCCGGCGCGGCGAAGGTGTACGGCGTGGCGGGGACGCAGCGGTTCGAGGTGCCCCGGCGAGGGGCGCGGTTGGACGGCGTGCTGGGCGCGGTGGAGGAGGCTCGGCGGGCGGCTCCGGTGCAGGCGTGGGGGGTGGCGGACGCGACGCTGGAGGACGTGTTCGTCCGGGTCGCCATGGACGCGCGCGCCGCCCACGTCCTCTCGTGAGCTCAGCTTTAGCTATCTAGCGATCGAGTGGCCGTAGCTTAGCTAGGCAGTGGACAGGCTATGGGTTGAGGGGTGGATGGTAATATTTGATTGCTTGCTAGGGTCATATTTGCAGACTGTACAAAACTGATTCCTGTTTGCAATAAATAAGGCAAGAAAAGTATTTGGAGCATGAAAATTGACCTTTTTTGGTTGATTATGGTCCTGTTTGGGACTGCTCCGCTCTATGTAGCTCTAGAAAAAAAGTAGAGTTGTGAGAGCACCTAAAGAGGTATTTCACAAACTCCAGTTTTTTGTGGAACTGCTCCAGGGTGGAGTTTGTGAAGCAGAGTTCGTGAAGTAGTCCCAAACAGGACCTATATAAGGTGAGGAGAGGAGTTTCATGAGATTTTATGCACATTAATTAGTATATCATGTAGGATTGTTTGATGACATGACATGAAATTAAAGAAAAGAGAGAGAAAATCAGTTTCATCTGGATGAAACCCTGTTTACACGTATACCAACTCTTCATGGGTCATAAAATTAAATGTGATTTTGATCCTATGAAACCACACCCTAAAATTATGCATTGGAAAGAGTAGTTTCAAACACAATTTTATTTCATGCATGCTTATATGACTGTCTTGTAACATCAATATAAAATTTTTCATTGGGATTAGCTTAAGATCATTTTCAATGCATAGTTTCATTTTACAGTTTTCAAAAGTGTCATGTCACCTTCAGGAATATAAAATGCTAAATGAAACGTGACTCCGAGTGCACAATTTTATTTCACAGTTTCATAAACAATAAACAAGCATTAAAGTGCTTGCATATGTTGTGATCTAATCCTCCATGAGATTATGTATGAGATTATGAAGTCACTTATGTTTGTTTATAAATAAAGTATTCTATTAGAATACATGGATGATATGTCTATGAAATAAAAATAGAATATTTCATTACTTTCTTGAATAATCATGCCACGATAGATTACATAAAGAGAAAAAAGAGATGTAACAAAACAAACATATTTTAGTTATGTCTTGACCTTTGCCAAATATGCTCAACTAAATCTTATTTAAGTTGAAAATGAGTTGAACTATCACTTATATCAGCATCCAACTCGTGGACTCTATCAAATGTAACATAATCCCCTCGAGAAAGTTATGGTGCTTCGACAGTCGTTGTACTTGGAGCCTCATTCAAATCAAGATTCTCTTCGATTTCCTCTTCTTTTTTCATTTTCAACTATCATATTATGAAGGATGATGCAAGCTAGAACAATTTTCTCAAGTTGTCCTCTATCATATAAATGAGTCGGTCGCTTCAAAATGCAAAACCGACGTTGTAAGACACCAAATGCCCTTTCAATATCCTTTCTTTTTGATTCTTGCTGCTCGGCAAATAACTTGTCCTTGTCCATGATTGGCAAGGATATTGACTTAACAAATATGGCCCAATTCGAATATATAGTATCTACAAGATAATAACCTCTGTTATACTGGTGCCTGTTCACCGTGTATTGCACATGAGGAGCTTGACACTTTAGTTCTTTGAATAAATAGAGTCGACTAATGTCATTGTTGGACCCATCAACTCCAAAGATTGTATGCCAAATCCAAAGATCATGAGAGCCGACGGCTTGAAGAATTATGGTTGAGACTTTTTGATCACCTAAAGTGAATTGTCCCTTCCATGCATTCGGACATCGTTCCCATTGCCAATGCATGCAGTCGATGCTCCCGAACATGCCACGGAAACCTCGACTCTCACCGATTTTCAGCAAACGCTCAGCATCCTCCAAAGTGAGACGCCTTAAATAGTTTGACCCGAAAACTGCTATAACACCATCTACAAACACTTTCAGAGCCTCTAACGAAGTATTGTCACCAATCTTTAGGTATTCATCTAGATGATCTGTAGCACTACCATTAGCCAATTGGCGAATAGCCGCTGTACATTTCTGCAATGGTGATAGTCCTTGACGATTGACAACATCCACTCTTATAGTAAAATATTCAGACAAATTGCCTAAAGCATTAACGATGGGTAAAAATAGTGGTCTAAACATACGAAACCTCCGTCGAAAAATTCTTGTAGTGTAAAGAGGATTGTCCGAGAAATAGTCATCAAATAGATGTTCTTGGAATTGCTCCCTTGGTCTCTTGATGTACTTTCTTGGGCCACTCCGAGGATCATGAGATGCTTCTTGAAATGCTTGTACACTAGATTTTAGAATGACAATAATCTCATCGATTAAGTCATCTAAGATCGCATCCTCCGCAACAAAATCCTCTAAAGCATCATCTGCCATCTTTGTGGAAGAGGTAATGAGATGGGTGAAAAACAACTGCTTGGTGCTAGTATATATAGGAGGCTCATCGGTCAAGTGCGCAACAAATGGAAGGCTCATGGATCAGGTGCACAACAAATAGAAACTGAAGCTTGACAGGTGCATTCATTTACACAGAAGATTGAAAGGTGCATTCACACAGCAAATGAGGTCTATGCTAGATTTCACACTACAGTCATTTACACAAAAGATTGAAAGGTGCAATCACATATCATATGCACTCCCATTTACACAGAAGTACAATGGGTGCATTCACACATTAGATGCACTCTCATCTGTACACACAAGTAAAACAGGTGCATTCACACTATATTCAAATAGCAATGTTCCTTCTCATGGACATGTTGATCTCTCTGGCCTCTTGAAAACAAACACTACTCTTGGAAACAACATGCAGTCTGATGCACAATACCATATAATATAACTAAAGATTATCTCACTATAACTTATCCTATACATGATGAATCACAAGTTGAAATAAAAAAAGCATTATGCTTTTCCTTTGGGACGTTATAGCAAACATATCATTTGAAACAGAGTTCAGCTCGGGCAAAGTTCACAAAATCTGAGCATCCACAATAACAACGTTCACAAAATTTGAGCATTCACAGTAACTTAGCACAAAGTAGTATCCATAAACTAAGCAAGATAACATCTTAAACGTAATATTAAGATATAGCATATGAATAAAAATTGTGATGCGCCATCATTTTCAAACAACTCAACATGTAACATGGGCAATGCATTCTCTCTTCTAGACTTTGACTCCTCGCACATCTGACTTGTGTCTTCCTTTAAAAGTGAAACATCCTCCATCGTCTTTGCCTTGAGTTGATTCTTTGAAATGTCTAGTTGTGCATTTGTCACCTTCTCCGCTCTTCCTTACGTTCTTGCTGCAATACTACTACTTTGTTGATGTTTTCTCCAAGGAGGGAAATACCATCCATAATTTCCTCAACCTTGTGCTTCCCCTTGCGCTGTGCCTTCTTAACTTCTCTCCCAATTGGACGCTCTCCAACTAATTCAAAATCAATATTAACCGGCGAGATATTGTCATTTCCTCTCTTTGCTTTTTCTTTCTCCAACTGTGTGAACTGTGTTAGTGATATGCCCTAGAGGCAACATGGAGATGTTGGATATCACGTCAATGTTTATGTATTTATGAATAAAGTGTTATTCAGTTCCATGAAATAGACATCTTGTATTGATCAATAAGTACGTGACTTATTTATGAGACTCGATATGTATGAATCTATTTCTAAACGATCCCTGATCATATGTCATATTGTTGGAACAAATATGATTCTAAGATCGGCATGTTTATTGATTGATGATCATGTCTCATAGATCATGGGTATGGTGATACCAAATCAATAAACATGGACACATGTGTTGGAGAACACATTGTTGGATAGACCCACCATGAGACACTACAGGAATTAATGTGCCATTAGTTGGTCTCGGGTAGTGTTGGTACAAAGTCCTTAGACCTGAGATCACCATGGATTCCAACATGTGTAGTAGCCTACTTTGGGACTACCAAACGCTATTCCGTAATCGGGTAGTTATAAAGGTAGTTTTCGGGTTTGCTATGAAACATGGAGTGGGATGTGAGTGATCAAGATGGAATTTGCCCCTCCTTTGGAGAGATATCTCTGGGCCCTCGAGGTAATGGATTATGGAAATGCATGGCCATGCTAAGTTGATTGAGGAGTCAATCAATAGACAGATAATCCAATACGGTTCGAGTGAATGGTTAAGTTATTGAAGGGATGGCACACATCTTGCCTATAGCTTAAGCGGTATCGTGAGGCAAAGGGATTTGTGTACACATTACAGGTTGAGCCGATATTATATTCTTGTATACTATGGTGTCAATATGTCTGCTAGGCGCCGTCGTTGATGTGTCGGCTGAGTTGGACTCGAGCCGACGATCGGCTAAGTTAGACTATAGCCGAAACCGAGTATACCCGAACCTACAGTGGTCGCACGCTTAAGGGGATAAGAACAGCATTCGAGTTGGACTCGGATACGGCTCGATCGGATAGGGATCCGATCGGATAGAGTCCTATGGGCTTACGACGTGTGAGCGGCCAAACTCTATATGAGATACGGATGAGATCCAATTCAAAATAGAGTCCGAGCGGCTACTAATCCCGGTCGGCCAACTCTATATAAAGGAGGGAGGGTGAGAGCTGCCATATATCAATTGTATCGCGTGCAACGAAGTCGCCGAGATCAATCTCCACGGAAACCCTCCCCACTTTCGAGCCAAACCCTAGCCTTGCATCGCGTGCTAGCACACGGGTGTACGGCGTTCGTCCCCGGACGTGTGGATACCGGTAGAGGCGCTGCTACGTTGCGCGCCGTTGATCGGCCGTTGTCTCGGAGTCGGCTACACTTCCCAGATCGGATTGCCACGATTGGCTATTCCGCTGCACTCTACTCCAATCGGTAACGATCTATTGGCCCTTACTTGCAAATGTTCTGGTTTGCGCGGTAGAAATTTTTGTTTTCAGCTAGCGTAGCTTCCGCGTAACCCTTCGGTGGTATCGAGCTTCTCTTGCTTAGTTCGGGTTTTAGATTGGATCCGGAACAAGTTTTGCGCACGGGTTGATTAGATCAATCGGTTTTACGGGATTTGTTGAGGAGAGTTCATGGTAATTGCGTTCCTTGATAGTGTATCGGAACGGCGTAATGTGATTACGTCGAAGCAATATCCATAGAACTCGGTTTGAGTCGGCTTCGAGATAGCGTTCCTTGATAGTGTATCGGAACGGTATAATGTGATTATGCCGAAGCTATCTCGTAGTCCGATCTTGTTTGCTGCCTCGCGTCGCGCAAACCATCTCCCTTGATAGTGTATCGGGACGGCATAATGTGATTATGCCGATATGGTTTCCGTAAGCGATTTCATAGATTGGATCTATGAATTTCGTGTGGTGTTCCGGGCGCTGCCCCCTTATAGGTCGTCTCGAAGCCGTATCTGCGATAGGTAGAAAACGTTTCTACGCCTAACTTGTTTTTGCGAGAGAATGCTTTGAGATGGTATGGCCCTATTGTATGTATGAGATGCATGTGATGCATGTAATATTCTTTCATATGTGCAATCCCTGTAATATTCTTTCATACGTGCAATGCTTGTAATATTCTTTCACGACCTGCGAGTCGATGTAATCTTCAATTAGAGCTTCTATAGTAGTAGCTTAGTTTGAAGATATCAAGCATTCGACACTTGGAAGATGGTGCCGAAGATGGAGATCCTCGGCGCCGACATGGAGATGGAGATCACCATGTGAAGGGGGCCATACTATTTCACTATATGCTATTCTTCTTGCTTTCATATGTGATATGTTTGTTTGATAGGATAGCATCCCTCGCAAAATTAAGTAGTAATGATGCCCTTCCAAATGTTGCACCCGTCACCATTATGCTCGTCAATGGTGGGTCCGCCAAAGCAGAGTGCCATTCTCTATCATAACACGAGGGGGTATATGTCGGACATATACGGCAGAGCATTTGGTTTACTTAACAAGGCTATCAAAACAGTTTTGGGCCTTGGGGCATAGGTTGGGGCCGGGGCATGGAGATGCCACACCAACAACAAGAGTCACATAGAGATGTGATTAGCAAGGTGTTGCTTACCGATGTTACTAATTTTCTAGCAAGTGATGCCAAAGCTCACTAGAAAATTAATTAACATGTGGATCTTGACCCAATACGTAACCTAGAGGGAAGGTGGAAAATACGTAATGGGAGTCTTATGTTAAATTGTTTAACAAAAGACATAGCATAAACATTGTGCTAAACTTTGCTTTTTCGTTGTAGAATAAATGGCGGTTAATACTACACCCGTACCTTTAATTTGCGATCTATTCTCGAAAAGAAAAATTAAATGGAACAAACTTTATGGATTGGTATCGCAACTTGAGAATTGTTCTCAAGCAAGAGCGTAAGGAGTACGTTCTTGAAGTACCCTATCCCGAGGATTTGCCTAATAACGCCACGCAATCGCACGGAGGGCTTATGAGAAGCACACTAATGATGCCCTAGATATAAGCTGTCTCATGCTTGCTACAATGTCCCCCGAGCTTCGAAGCAATATGAGAGCATGATGCTCACACTATTATTCGGGACTGCGTGGCATGTTTGAGAACCAAGCACGGGCCGAGAGGTTCAACACCTCAAAGTCCTTGTTTGCGTGCGAGCTTGTTGAGGGAATCCCGTCGATCCGCATGTGATAAAAATGATTGGCTACATTGAGAGTCCGGAAAAACTAGGTTTTCCCCTTAGCCAAGAGTTGGCTCGATGTGATTCTCCGGTCGCTCCCTCCAAGCTTCGAGCCATTCATATTAAACTATCACATGAACAATATGGATAGAACCTTGGCTGAATTGCATGGGATGCTAAAGACAGTGAGGAGAGTATCCGAAGAATGGTCATCATGTGATGATGATGCGAGAAGGCTAAACGCAAACCACTGTCAAGAAACTTTGCACCAAGAGGAAGTTAACTCCCGATGAGATCGCGAGTGCCTCTAATGCAAAGAAGGGCAAGAAGGGGTCGGCGGCATCGATGCCGTTTGCTTCTATTGCAAGGAGACAGCCCTGGAAGAGGAACTGCAAGAAGTACATGGAGGATCTCAAAAAGAAGCAAAGTACGACTTACGCTTCGGTATTAATGTTATAGACATTAATCTTGCTACTTCACCTACCGACTCTTGGGTATTTGATACCGGATCGTAGCTCATATTTGCAAATCGTTGCAGGGAATGAGAAGAAGTAGAGGATTGAGAAGGGCGAGGTGAACCGCGCGTCGGCAATGGAGCAAGCGTTGCTACGTTCTTTGTCTGGCACGTACCACTTCATCTACCTTCGAGGATTAGTTTTGGAATTAAATAATTGTTATTGTGTTCCAACACTATGTCAAAACGTTATTTCCGCTTCATGTTTGCAAGCGGAAGGATATGATTTTAGATCAATGAACAATGGTTGTTCAATATATCTCGAAGATATGTTCTATTTTCATGCTCCATTGGTGAATGGATTATACGTTTTGAATCTTGAAGCGTCTCCCATCTATAACATTAATACGAAAGGCAACTCTCTAATGATATAAACCCCACGTTTATCCGGCATTGTCGCTTAGGCCATATAAATAAGAAACGCATGGAGAAGCTCCATAAGGATGGATTGCTTCACTCTTTTGATTTTGAATCATTTGAGACATGTGAGTCTTGTTTACTTGGTAAGATGACAAAGGCACCTTTCACGGGACACGGTGAGAGAGCAAGTGACTTATTGGCACTCGTACATACCGATGTATGTGGACCAATGAGCTCAACGGCCGGAGGTGGTTATCGTACTTCATTACCTTTACCGATGACTTTAGTAGATATGGTTATATCTACTTAATGAGGCATAAGTCCGAATCCTTTGAAAAGTTCAAAGAATTCCGGAATGAAGTACGAATCATTTAGGGAAAACAATCAAGTTTCTACGATCGGATCGTGGAGGAGAATACTTGAGCCAAGAGTTTGGTAATCATCGAAAGATTGTGGAATTGTTCCACGTTGACTCCGCCGGGAACTCCACAATGGAATGGGGTGTCCGAACGGAGAAATCGCACCTTGTTGGACATGGTGCGGTCGATGATGAGCCAAAGTGATCTTCCGTTATCCTTCGGGGATATGCTCTTGAAACATGGCTCACACTAAATAGAGTTCCATCTAAGTCGGTTGAAAAGACACCATATGAGATATGGACAGGGCAACCCCCTTGTTTGTCTTTTCTCAAAATTTGGGGATGTGAAGCTTATGTAAAACGTTTACGTCGACAAGCTCACACCCAAATCGACAAGTGCTTCTTTGTGGGATATCCTAAGGAAACTAAGGGATATTACTTTTATAATCGGGAACAAGGCAAAGTGTTTGTCGCCCGACACGGTGTCTTCTTGGAGAAAGAGTTTCTTTCAAGAAGGGTGAGTGGGAGCGGGGTGCATCTTGAAGAAGTTCAAGAAACACCGAAAATGTATCGGCGACCACGAACCACAACGGAGGAGCAAAGAGTTGCGCCACCGGTTGTAGATACACCGCCCCACGGAGGTCGAAAGATCACGTCGTGCGCCCGAGTACACAGTGCGGAACAACGTGATATATTGTTGTTGGACAACGATGAACCTAAGACCTATAAGGAAGCGATGGTGGGACCCGATTCCAACAAGTGGCTTGGAGCCATGAAATCCGAAATAGAATCCATGTACGACAATCAAGTTTGGAACTTGGTTGATCCACCGATGGTGTCAAAACCATTGAGTGTAAATGGGTTTTTAAGAAAAGGCCGATATGGATGGAAATGTTCACATCTATAAGGCACGATTGGTGGCGAAAGGTTTTAAACAGATTCAAGGAGTTGATTATGATGAAACCTTCTCGCCCGTCGCAATGCTTAAATCTATTCGGATTATCCTCGCGATTGCTGCATATTTCGACTATGAGATATGGCGAGATGGATGTCAAAACGGCTTTCCTAAATGGAAACCTAAGCGAGGATGTATACATGATACAACCTCGGGGTTTTGTCGATCCAGAATCGCCTGGAAAGATATGCAAGCTACGAAATCCATTTATGGATTGAAGCAAGCATCTCGGAGTTGGAATATTCGTTTTGATGAAGTAATCAAAGGGTTTGGTTTCATCAAAAACGAAGAAGAGGCCTGTGTTTACAAAAAGGGCAGTGGGAGTGCAATTGTATTTCTAATCTTATATCTGGATGACATATTGTTGATTGGAAATGATATCCCTATGCTAGAATCCGTCAAGTCTTCATTGAAAAATAGTTTTTCCATGAAAGACTTAGGGAGGCAAGCATACATATTGGCATTCGGATCTATAGAGATAGATCCAAGAGGCTAATCGGATTAAGCCAAAGTACATACATTGACAAGGTGTTGAAAAGGTTCAACATGCATGATTCCAAGAAAGGTTTCTTGCCCATGTCACATGGCATTAATCTTAGCAAGAATCGGTGTCCTCGGACACATGATGAGCGGAATAAGATGGGTATGGTTCCATATGCTTCGGCAATTGGATCCATCATGTATGCCATGCTTTGTACACGCCCGAGATGTCTCGTACGCTTTGAGTGCTACGAGCAGATACCGCCGATCCAGTGAAGGTCACTGGATCGCCGTAAAGAATATCCTTAAGTACTTGAGAAGAACTAAGGATACGTTCCTAGTCTATGGAGGTGAAGAAGAGCTCGTTGTAAGTGGTTACACCGATGCTAGCTTCCAAAGAGACAAGGATGATTATAGATCGCAATCGGGTTCGTGTTTCGCCCGAACGGAGCGCGATCACTGGAAGAGTTCCAAGCGGGATACCGTTGCTGATTCTACAACGGAGGCCGAGTACATTGCGCTTCGGAAGCTGCAAAGGAGGTTGTTTGGATCAAGAAATTTGTTTCGAGCTTGGTGTGATGACTAGTACGATGGTCCAATGTCTCTCTATTGTGACAATAGTGGAGCCATTGCGCAAGCCAAGGAGCCGAGGTCACATCGAAGTCCAAACACATACTTCGGCGATATCATCTCATCCGTGAGATTGTGGACGAGGTGATGTCAAGATATGCAAAGTGCACACGGATCTCAACATAGCCGATCCGCCGACAAAACCTCTCCCTCCCGAAGCATGAGGCGCACACAAGAGCAATGGGTATTAGATACTTACATGATTGACTCTAGTGCAAGTGGGAGATTGTTAGTGATATGCCCTAGAGGCAACATGGAGATGTTGGATATCACGTCAATGTTTATGTATTTATGAATAAAGTGTTATTCGGTTCCATGAAATAGACATCTTGTATTGATCAATAAGTACGTGACTTATTTATGAGACTCGATATGTATGAATCTATTTCTAAACGATCCCCGATCATATGTCATATTGTTGGAACAAATATGATTCTAAGATCGGCATGTTTATTGATTGATGATCATGTCTCATAGATCATGGGTATGGTGATACCAAATCAATAAACATGGACACATGTGTTGGAGAACACATTGTTGGATAGACCCACCATGAGACACTACAGAATTAATGTGCCATTAGTTGGTCTCGGTAGTGTTGGTACAAAGTCCTTAGACCCGAGATCACCATGGATTCCAACATGTGTAGTAGCCTACTTTGGGACTACCAAACGCTATTCCGTAATCGGGTAGTTATAAAGGTAGTTTTCGGGTTTGCTATGAAACATGGAGTGGGATGTGAGTGATCAAGATGGAATTTGCCCCTCCTTTGGAGAGATATCTGGGCCCTCGAGGTAATGGATTATGGAAATGCATGGCCATGCTAAGTTGATTGAGGAGTCAATCAATAGACGATAATCCAATACGGTTCGAGTGAATGGTTAAGTTATTGAAGGGATGGCACACATCTTGCCTATAGCTTAAGCGGTATCGTGAGGCAAAGGGATTTGTGTACACATTACGGGTTCGAGCCGATATTATATTCTTGTATACTATGGTGTCAATATGTGCTGCTAGCGCCGCCGTGGATGTGTCGGCTGAGTTGGACTCGAGCCGACGATCGGCTAAGTTAGACTATAGCCGAAACCGAGTATACCCGAACCTACGTGGTCGCACGCTTAAGGGGATAAGAACAGGCATTCGAGTTGGACTCGGATACGGCTCGATCGGATAGGGATCCGATCGGATAGAGTCCTATGGGCTTACGACGTGTGAGCGGCCAAACTCTATATGAGATACGGATGAGATCCAATTCAAAATAGAGTCCCGAGCGGCTACTAATCCCAGTCGGCCAACTCTATATAAAGGAGGGAGGGGTGGAGAGCTGCCATATATCAATTGTATCGCGTGCAACAGAAGTCGCCGAGATCAATCTCCACGGAAACCCTCCCCACTTTCGAGCCAAACCCTAGCCTTGCATCGCGTGCTAGCACACGGGTGTACGGCGTTCTGTCCCCGGACGTGTGGATACCGGTAGAGGCGCTGCTACGTTGCGCGCTGTTGATCGGCTGTTGTCTCCGGGAGTCGGCTACACTGTTCCAGATCGGATTGCCCTGATTGGCTATTCCGCTGCACTCTACTCCAATCGGTAACGATCTATTGGCCCTTACTTGCAAGTGTTCCTGGTTTGCGCGGTAGAAATTTTTGTTTTCAGCTAGCGTAGCTTCCGCGTAACCCTTCAAACTGAGCACACCATTGTGGTTCGTTTTTGAGAATCCTCCACCAATGCACCAAGGCAAAAGGCTTACCATGTTGTTTTGTGTACAATTGTTGTGCCTCATCCATCAATTGATCTTCAGACATACCACTTCTACTCACTTTAGTTACCTTACTCCAACAGCCATTGAAATCATTGATCACTGTCTTTAGACGTGACCAATGAATTTTTAGTTGGTTGGTGTCCCTACGACAGCCGACTGATGGTTATTTTTGTTAAACTCTTCAGTGATTTGTAACCAAAATGAGTCACCTTTCTTATCGTTTCCGTTGATCGGGTCATTAGAGTTGTTCAGCCAAGCATTTGTCTACAAAATTGAAATACAATAACTCAGTAAAAACAACTGCCTATAAAATAGATAGAGAGCAATTAGTGATTACTAGTCTAACTTCCTCCTCATGTGTCCAATGTCGTTTCTTTGCTGGCCTACTTGCCTCAGCATCGTCATCTCCATCAAGGTTGATCGTTTGTGATTTCTGCTTTGAAGAAGCTTGGGCACATGGTGTATGTGTAGGTGTAGGCCCTTTTCCACATGGTGCAGGTGGTGGGGATAATGGGTTGAACGATGGAGTCATTCCAACAAAGTGGAAATTTTCTCCTAGTGTTGATGGTGGCAGTGGCGAAATTTGGGGTTGATTAAAAAAATCACAAAACCATTTGGTGGATATCCCCTAAAAACAAGATAATAATTCAGTACTAAGTCTCATGGTCCATGAATTGCAAATAGGTGGATGGAAATATCCCAAAAGCCGAATATTATACAAATGGGTCAATATTTCAGTCAAACATATGTTCATTTTTAGCTAGTACATAAGCATCAAATCGGAAAAATATAATTTAGGCAATGCAGCAAGGGACTTTTGCATTTGTAGGAAACTAAACCACAAATGTTTTCAGCAAGTACTTGATCCATAAACTCGCAAAACAGTATATATGGCATACTCAACAGATAAGTAAATTGTAGACCAGATATAGGATTACCATGGATTCGCTGAACTGTCACCACATTCAGGTCTAGGTCGCCATCCTGTACTTGGAATTCAGAGTGGCGTCTCCGAGTGCACCTCTGGTGTTGGTCAAGGCGACGACGTGGTAGATCCCTCTGCGTCCTGCTTGCCCCGACGAGACATGGCACCACCAGAGGTAGACCGACACGGCTCCGACGCGTCTTCGGGGCACTGAGACGACGAGGCCCCAACCAAGGAGAGGGTAGCAGAGGCGAGGCTATGCGGTGGTCGTCGAGGAGGATACAGGAGGAGTCCGAGGATATCGATTGATCTCGCTCGTCGCCGGCGATGGGATACTGGTGGGACTGCTCGTGCTGCCGGTGAGGTGGGTGTGGCTCGGCGTCGCCTCTCGCTTCGGGGCGACACAGATCTGGGCGCTGCATCTCCAAGCGGCACATCTCCGGGCAAATCCACAGCGAGGACGACGAGGCTTCGGGCGGCGCAACTCCAGGCAGCGCAGAGCTAGCTAGAAGCACGACGCGTCTCCAAGAGGTGCTTCACCAGGCGACGAGTCTCCGGGCGGTGCTTCTCCGAGCATGGCGTGGCAGGGCGGCGTGTCACCGGCAGAACAACGTTGCAGTTAGAGGGAAAGAGTCGCGTGTGTATGGGTGGAAGGGGGAAGGCGATGTGGCTCCGAGGGAAGAAGAAGAGGAACCGGGCGACACGGATATGGGTAGAAGGGTAGCGTAGGAGTCGGCAGATGAGCGCACGCGGCGGGGGAGGAGAGCACGAGCACGCGGCGGTTGCCATAAAAAATCCGGCGCATGAAACGTGAGTTTCACATCGTTTCTTTTCCTAGGTATGCAGGACGACACCGTTTCAGCTGGATGGAACGGTTTCAGTCTCTCTCCTCATGATTACACTGCCAGATCACCTCTTTGGCTGATATGACATAGCATTAAATACATTTGAAACCCTAATGAAACCACTAAGAATGGCCTAAAAGACACACGTACACATATTATTATATACGTATAGCACAGGTGCAAATATATGAATATGTTGTTTCACTTATAGTTATAGGTTTATAGGGACATAGAGTAGCGGTGAATTCCTACTTAAAAAACCTATCGTCAGCGTGTGCAATATTGGTAAGTACCTATCACATTTTTGTGTTGTTTGTCATCCTATTGCTAAAAATGTTTTGAAATTCAAGAGATTTCTAATCCTGAGGTTCCACCCAAAGCTAAACAGGTACATCGTAAAAGTATGGTTTTGCTAAGTAGAGAACGACGGTACATAATCTTATCATCACTAGCTCGTAAAAAAATATTAATTTTCGATGAGCAATAGTTATGTCTAGGTCCTGTTTTTATTTGCTGAATTACTAAATAGAAAATGATTTCCGTGATTACTATTCAAAATATAAATGAACAAATTAATTGTTATGAAATTATAAATAATTTAAAATAGTTTTTTGAAAATTCGTATATAGAAAGTTTTTACGAAAATCATTTTGTTTAAGAACTCGAAGAGAGCGTTACATTAATTCATTATTTTATTTTTAAAAGAAATAAGACGATATATCCGTATATACTGTATTACATTTTATTCTTCTTCACCCGGTAATTTCGCATGGTTTTGCGGCAACACGCCAACACATGCAAGCAATCAGAGACGAATTTTCTCTGCCTATAGTGGAAACTGGCAGTTTCCGCATACGATGCGCGGAGGAAGTCTGATGAAATTCGGACTGAATTTTTTTAAGAAAAGAAACACAGACTGAATTTGTTCGGCTGATGAACTAATTCATGTAAAGTGACTTTACGGAAGTAAAGTAAAATTGGTCGTTCCTTCAATAAAAAAAGATTGTTGGGTTTGTACACAACAGTTTTTTATATTAATTTAAGTTTATCGCATATCCAAATTTATTATACATCTACTCCTTTAAAAGCAAAACAGAGTCATCACTCTCCTCTCCTGCTGTCATAGCCCAACGCTCTTCTTAAAAAGCCATCCCACCTTAAATAAAAAACAATGTTTGTGCTCGAAAATCAACCCATCAGAATCTTCAACAACTTATCACCTACCATTTCGAGCTGAAAAAAGACCTTCAAGACAGACCTAAGTCTACTTTAATTAGACTTAAAATGATCACAAATTAAATCATGCTAAATCATGGATGGAAACTTTCTAATCTCTTTGTAATTAAAGTCTTGTTTTAAAATTTAATGTACTTATAGGGGGCTCCCCTACTGTTTCCTAGTAAAAAATCAACCCAACAGAAAAAAAGAAAAAACTAAACCCTATAAAACATTTCGTTTATATTCCTCGTGATCTCGTTACAACACACAAATATATGTATAGATGGCCAAATGGTCCGCTCGACCTGGCCCGGCTCGGGCCCGGATAAGGCACGACCCGATACTGGTCGGGTCGGCACGGCCCGATAGTCACACTGTGCCGGGCCGGGCATGTCCACGTGCTGCATGAATGGCCCAGGCACTACCCAACAATAGTCGGGCCATGCCGTGCCGGCCCGAAGGCACGACAAGCCCATGGGCCCCGTGCTAGCCCAGGCTCGAATCCTACTCAAGGCACAAATGCAACTTAGACAGGCAGATAACACAAAAATGAACTAAAAAACAATCTTTCACAACAGAAATGAAACTTAGCATCAGATATAGACAATCTATATGCAACATCAAGTTCAAGTTCAACTCATAGCTTAGCATCACATATACACATAGCTCAAGTTCATTCATATTATACATATTCATTCATATTATTCAAAATTTACAGCTGGAATGAAACTTTCAAACTTTAACTCATATTATACATATACATACAGCATACACATAGCTTAGCATCACATATAGACAACATCAAGTTCAACTCATAGCTTAGCATCACATATACACATAGCTCAAGTTCAACTCATCAGCACAATATAGACAAGTCCAAATATATAAAATTAGCTGTGTTTTGTGCAATGGCTGCCTCATTAAAAAACTTTCTAGGTAAAAACTCACACCTCGTGAGAAAACCCTAGAAAGAAAAAGAGTGCAGCCCACAGCATATGTAATGTTCATCATACAGTCCAATTACATTCATCAAGTGTTTACATCATCATTATCAAGATACAAATTATCATATGAGCTTTGAAGCTCCAAATTATCCATGGAATGTTGAGCCTTTGCATCTGCTTGCTCCCAATCCTTGAGCAATGCCAGCAGCTCCACCATTTCAGGACTTAGACGTTGTCGACGATCCTCAATGATTCTACCAGTTAGACTAAAAGCAGATTCTAAAGATATAGTAGAGACGGGAACAGTCAAAACATCTCTAGCTAAGATGGAAAGAATAGGATAGGTGAGTTTGTGCTCATGCCACCAACTAAGGATATTAAAGTCATCATCGTATTGGTTTACGGTGTCACTATCAAGATAGGCAGAAAGTTCAGAAGCATTCATATTAACAGTTGAAGAAGCTGCCTGAAGCAAAGCACTAGCAGATGTTCTCCTAGACAATATACTGGCACCAGCACCAAGCCCAACACCTGAACTAGCACCAGCACCAAGCCCAGCAACTGGACTGGCACCAGCACCAAGTCCAGCACCAAGGCTGGTACCAAAAGCAGTAGCACCAAAGATTTTTCCCCAAGCAGTTTTTTCTTACCAACAGAAGAGCCTGGGATTGTTATCCTTTGCAATCTAACATCACCAAATTTACTTTCATATTTAGCAAAAATATCAGACAATGCAGCCCTAACCTTAGTTAACTAAGCTGAGTAATCACCACTAAGTATTTACGTGTCCAGCAATCTCAAGAATGTGATGCATAATTAGTGGAGATGTTGGGTAATAAACACCAGACAGAATAACAGTGGAGTCATAAAATTGTTCAAGGAATAACAAAACTGATTCAGCACATATCCGTGTGTATCTGTAAGTAAAGGCTGACCATTAACCAAAGGATAGTTTGTAGCAATAAACACAGAAAAGGGCTCCCTATGTGGAATGAGATGCTTAAGCATTAGATAAGTTGCATTTCATCTAACATCCATGTCCAAGCCAAACTTGCGAGGACGAATATTTTTAGCAATGCAAAAGTTTTTGTATGCAGCAATGCACTGATTAGATGCATTCAAGATGAAATAGCAGTTCTAAAAGCATGAAGCATGAGTTTGAATATTTTAAGACCAGCCTTAACAATTAAATTGATGATATGACATGCACAACGCTGATGCAAATATAAATCACCAATATAAGCAGACAGAACAGGACGTAGAGTCTCTATAGCTCTAGTGTTTGCAGAGGCATTGTCTTATTAGTTAAACCATATTCTTCAACAACAGCAAGTAGACGTTCAAAAATATTTTTAGCATTGTGTGACACATCAATGAGCCCCAGAATTCTCTTCTCTAATTGCCAATCAGAATTAACAAAATAAGCAACAACACTTAAATAGTCTTTCTTAGCATTACCAGACCATATATCAGATGTCAAAGCAACAGAACTAATAGACTTTAAAGTCTCAACAAGCATAGCACGACGATCCTTAAAATATTTATGAAGATCTCTAGTGGTAGTTTGCCTAGAGACAATGGTATACCTAGGGTTATGGGCTAACTTAATAAACTCCTCAAAAGCAGCAGATTCACCAAAACAAATAGGCAAATCTTCTCTAGCAATCAGCCTACACAATTGTACTCTTGCTACCTCAGGACTATATTCCCATTGAGAAATATAACCATCAGTATTAAACCTCAACATGGACTGAGACAATGCATTAGACCCAAGCTTTCTAGGTTTGCAAGACCTAATATGTCTAAGCAAATGACCAGTACCACCATATGAATGCGCAGATAAAGTTTTATGGGAATAATTGCACTTAGCAGAAACTCTAACCTGAGAGCCATTTCGCTCTTCAAAAAGCTCCTCAAAATTTGCCCATACCTCAGATTTGGCCCTCTTGTTGTTGTTGCTGACGCTAGAGACAGAATGTGCACTGCCACCAGCACCGGGGCTAGGAGCACCATCGGTGGGCAGCACAGGCTCCTCCTGCGACTGCGGCCATCAGCATCATTGCCTTCGATATCGACTGGAGTCGAAACTGTCGAATCAATGTTGCCGAAGACCTCCACACGCGCCTCCTCCACATCATCTTCGTCATCACCTCGCATACCCATCGTCCTCAACTCGAAGTTGTAGGACGTAGGATCATCGTCCATCGTCCTCAAGTCCGATTCCTCAATGGCGGTTGCCGCTCAGCAAGTTGCCTACGACTTGCAAAAAAACAACAAACAGAAGAACAAGAAAGGTTGTTAGGGTCTTAGGGATTGGAAATTGGAAGGAGAAAATAGAGGGCCTAGGGTTAGGGACTATACATGCGTTGTCGGAGCACCGGAGTTGCCGATCACCGGTGAGGGTAGACGAAGAGCACATGGCGGATCCGGCGAGGGGAGGCGAGGAGCTCACGGATCCGGCGAGGGTAGACAAAGAGCATGCGGCGGATCCGGCCGGGACGAGGCGAAGAGCTCGTAGATCCGGCGAGGGGAGACGAGGAGCTCACGAATCCAGCGAGGGGAGGCGAGGAGCTCACGGATCCGGCGAGGGGAGGCCAGGAGCTCGCAGATTTGACGAGAGGAGACGAAGAGCACGTAGATCTAGCGAGGGTAGACGAAGAGCACACGGCGGATCCGGCCAGGACAAAGGCGAAGAGCTCGCGGATCCGGCGAGGGGAGATAAGGAGCTCACGGATCCTGCGAGGGGAGGCAAAGAGCACGCTGATCCGGCGAGGGTAGACGAAGAGCACGTGGCGGATCCGGCCAGGGCAGAGGCGAAGAGCTCGCGGATCCGGCGAGGGGAGCAGAAGAGCTCGTAGGTCTGACGAAGACAGAGACGAAGAGCTACGGCTCCGGCGTGGGAGATGACACAGAGCGCGGTTAGGGTTTACTGAGAGAGGAGACGACTCAGACGAGAGGCGGACTGGCAGTGGCGGCGGAGAGGACAAGGAGAGGGGGCGGCGAGGGTTAGGGTCAGGGTTCACTGAGAGGAGACGGGGAAGATATATATATGGGGGCGACGAGGGGGGAATGGTCGTGTCGTGCTGGGTCGGCCCAGTGTGCCGGCCCGACGGCCCGATCGGCCCATCGTGCCGACCGTTACTTCATGCCATGCCGGGCCGACCCATCGTACCGAGGTCACAGCCCATGCACGGTCCAATGGTCGGGCTGGGCTGGCACGGGCCCGAGCAGCTCCGTGTCGTGTCGTGTCTGGGCCAGGCCAAATCACCGTCTATGGGCCGGGCCGTCGGACTTCGAACTATAAACATATGACACTAATAGAATTAAATATTACAGTTGCATGTTTGAGGATAAGATTTGATGTCTCAAGTAATTGAAAAGTCATGGACAGAGTGTGCATAACGCAGATGACAAGGTGTAGCCGATGCGTTCCCTGCGGCCTGCATTCGAATTCTGGACTTCTTAATAATTTCGACATTGGTCCCTCCCAAATCGTGATTGTTCAGTGTTTTTTTCCAAGTCATGGACACGTGAGAGAGCCTTTCAAATATCTGAAAAGGTGTCCTCTTATGAAAGCATGTTGTATGCTAAACATCAATATTACTTTCTCAATCATAATAGCCCAACCATATAAAAGTAATTGTTAGGGTCTAATTAAGCAAGCTAACAAGAATGGTCAAATTAATGGGGGTTGTTTCACATCTTGTGGCTGAGAATCTATCCATTTTACAATATACATATGATATCTTAATATTTATAGACCATAACTTACAGAAAGTTAAGAACATTAAGTTGTTATTTATCAGTGTGTGAAAAACTTTCAGGCCTAACTATTAATTTTCAGAAGAATGAAATATTTTGTTTTGGCTAGGCAAAAGAATGTCATGAACAATGTTTCGATATTTTTGGATGTAGAATAGGAAATTTTTCTGTTAGATATCTTGGCATTTCGATGTATTTCAGAAAGCTTAGTAATAAAGACTAAAAATCAATTGAGGAAAAAAACAACTGGAAAAGTAAGCACATATACGTAGGTGGGAGATTGGTTTTAATAATTTTTGTTTGTCGAGCTTAGCGATGGTTATAGTTTTATTTTTAAGATTCTAAAAAGGAGTTCTTAAAAATGATTATTATAGATCATATTTCTTAAGACGATAATAAAAAAATATAGACTAGCAAGATAGGACTTCATCTGTCAACCGTTGAACAGAGACGACTTGGGTACACAACTTAGAAATTCAAAATCAATAATTATTGAGCAAACGTTTGTTTAAGTTAATCAATAATCAAGGAATGTGGCAGTACTTATTGAAAAGAAAATACTTGAAGAATTAGTCAATCACCCAAGTTGAAAAGAAACCAAGGGATTCCCAATTTTTGTCGAGACTTATGAAAATCAAAAGTAGATTTCTTAATATGGGTTACTGAGTAGTTAATAATGGGAAACAAGTAAGATTTTAGGAGGATAAATGATTAGTTAATATTTTTTTAAGGACATATATCCGTCTTTGTAGTTGAAGGAGAAACTATTCGGTTACAAATATTATGAGTTCTGTTCCCTGTAAGTTTTCAAGAGCTTTGGTAGGTTACAATTTGGTCAGTTGGCATAATTAGTTGCTTTAATTGTGCGTATTCATTTGATTAAAAAAATGACACATTTGAACCCCCATCTAAATGGTCAATTCTCGAATCGTTCATTAAGAATGAGAAGAATAAGGTTATATGGAAACTTAAAATCCCTCTAAAATAAAGATTTTTATATGGCATTTGTTCTAACTAAAGATAAAGATAATTTTGTGATAAGGAATTATAATATCAGTATTATTTTTATTGTGAAGAACGAGACGATTCATCATTTATTTTTTCACTGTCATTTTGCTAGATTTCTTTGGACATTAGTATATATTTCTTTTGGTCTATATCCTCCACATATTGTATCTCATATTAGAAATTGGCTTGTGGGTATTGATTAAAAAACAAAAAACTCATCCTTCTGGGAGCATCTGTTATATGTTGGGCTCTACGGCTTAAGCACAGTTATTTTCTTTAACTCCAAACTTCAATTTTCTTGTTTTTTTTTTGTTAGTACGCTTTTAAAATGTTAAATAATGGTTTTTCAAAAATTTATATATAGAAGTCGTTTAAAAAAATCAAATAAATCTATTATTTAAATTTATAATAGTTAATACTTAATTAATCATATGTTAATTAGTTTTTTTACGTGTGCCAAAAATGTCTCTAGTGTTGGATGGAACGAACACAGCCTTAGGTAGAAATGATATGTTTTTTACAAATTCTCGTCTAAATCTTATATAGATTTACAAATAAGCTTCAATAAATATTATGTCTGTTGGTGGTCATTGGGTTGTACATCGTTTCTTTGGATTTTGTGCTCTTTATTGCGTGGATTGTTTGTACCCTTTGTTGAGAGGATTTTTAATAATTAATTATACCTTCCTTAAAAAACAAAGACCATGATTTATTTTATTATTAAAAAGTATAAAGCATCATCTTTCACTCATGTTCAGCAATAATGCTTATAAGTTAAATTTTAAATTTTAAAACTGAGTTGATTTTGTGTTTTTTATCGTAGTTTATTTTATGGTAAAGACATGTGAATATAAGTTTTACTGATAAATTATTTTTTATTTTATGACAAAGGACACGTGAATATAAGTTTTACAGATAAATTATTTTTAATTGTTAATAAGTCGTCCGAGTGAGCATAATTATAATTATAAGCGAGATAATAAGGCCTAGGTTGCTCCGGGGGCGGCGCATAGTGCATAGGAAATATCTTCGTCAGTTACCACTACTAGTAGTATTAAATTAATTTTCGTTCTTATACGGTGCCCTCTCACCCGCAACATCCATTTGGCACCAAACTCGTCTTATCCTCATCATAGTTGACTGTGTAGATTGATATTGGATAATATGATTATGTAGATTGACGTCTTTTGCCTATTAGACCTCAAATATTAAAGAAATATTATTTTCTCTAATCGGTGGATAAAATGCCCTTAATCATATGGATAATATGATTATGTATATTGATGTCTTTTACTGTATATTCTTCATTTGTCACGTATATTTATTTTGGCATATGCTTGCAGATAGGCACACAAAAACAGGGACGATTACTTGAGAAGTAGTGGCGGAAACCCCCACGAATTTCAGAATTTGCCCTCTTGGCGTTCGTTTGTTTCTTGGGATTTCCTCTAGTTTTTTTCTCAGTTTTAGCTCCAGTGGAGGAGATTGGGCGGCTAATTCTATCGGAGGGGGAGGGGATTCGTCGATTCTCCGGTCCCTTTCTTGAGTTTTGTATGGGAATTGCGGTTGGTTCTTGGACGCGTTTTGAGTTCTTGGTTTGTTCACTCACAGCTTGGACATTTTAGGAGGTTTTTCTAGTCAAGTCAAGTACATATTTTACTAGTCTAAAGCAATCGATGAGAGGAGGTTGTATCCACCTCAGCAACCAAAAAAAAATCTCAACAATTGGTATAGGATATTACAAAGAAAAGTTGCCGGCAAGTGGGCAGATGAATGGCAGTGGTGTACCTGGATTTTTTAACGAGGGGTTCGATTTAGTTTATAAAATAATATAATATCTTATTATTGTATAATATTATATTTTTAAAAAATATTTTATTTATATGTTTTTTAAATATTTCTAGAAATTAACATTAGTTTTTTGTTATTTAAATCATTTTTTCTATATTATAAATTATTTTAGTTTTTCCTAATTTAAATTTCTCTAACGTTAACCATGTAACTTGATGTAACTCATGTAACTTGATGTAATTAGTTAAGCAACTTGATATAACTCATGTAAAAATGACTACTAACTAATATTATTAATATGTCATGATAATTACTACTTATTCTATTTCATATTATAAGTTGTTTAAACTTTTTTAAGTCAAATGCTTAAGTTGATCAAGTTTATATAAAAATTTATTAATATCTATAACACCAAATTAGTTTCATTAATATTAATATTTAATATATTTTGATAATATATTTGTTTTATGTTAAAAATTAATTATCTATTTGATTAAAAAATATTAGTTTAAATAGCATATAAGTAAAAGGGAAAAATTAATGAAAAATGTTAGAAAAGGTATCAATATTTCATATTTCCATCAAGCCAAGTATCTTTGCATGATTGTGAGAAGGAAGGGAAAATCATCATGCTAGGTGTCTTGAGGATATTTCCCCATCTGCTCGGCATCGACTCCAACTCCTTGTGTGGGGTAGATCCCCTAGAGTTGTTGCTAAAACCATCCGGTGTAGTGGCAAAAAGTCTACCATATCTCTTTGTTTCTACTAGTTGAGATTAATTTCTCCTAATTAACTCTCTTAATCAGTGTTGATTTAGTGAGAAAATATTTTCCTTTGCACCGATGAGATAAGCAACACAAGGGTATATATCTCCATGAGATTGGTTTATCCTCATTCTGCATATTGAAATAAATTTTATCTCAGACAACACTACTTAAAATTGATCTAATAGAAAAACAAAATGATATGTTTCTAGATTATATTGTGCTTGCATGTTATTTTGGGAAAAGAATGTGTGTTTTTAGTGTTGGCTAGAGGGTAATCATTGTTATGAAAGGGAACAACTTAAAATAGATATAAATACTTTCCCTTTAATTCAACACTAAGCAATAATTAAGTGTGACCGAGATGTCTTAATTGATCTCATCCATATAAACATAAGGATGACCATAAGTTTGCCAAATCGTCATATACGTTTTCAAATGGACTAGGTCTTTCCATATCCGCTCGGGCCAACATGTACATTTCATGGCCTAGGAACAACACGGGCAATTTGGTTGTGCGTCGTGCAGGCACGTCTCATAGCCATATCGTGCTTAGGCTGCTACATGACCCTACATGTCAACACGACAAGTGCATGTAGCGAACCAGCACGACATAGCCCAGGAATGAAATGACACGCCCTAGCCCGTGCGGCACGATGACAATCGATGATTGGTGAACCGTCGCCTGAGCAACCACCATCCGAGCAGGAGCTAGGAGAGGAGGAGAATGAAAGAATCAAGGAAGCTAGGGGCTCGAGGTAGAGGAAGTGATGGTGGGCGCTCATCCACGTAGGTATGCACAACAGCGTGGTGGCACGATCAAGTCCATTCGCAAGCACATCCACTAAGCGTGTCAGTCGTTGGAGGCTCACCGGCTCGGGGCGAAGGAAGTAGGAAGTGAAGGCCATGACAGTGCTTGACGAGGAGGAAAAGGAATGTGCTATCAGTGAGCGAAGAACCTTGCCAGAGCTTCACTGGAGTTTGTGAGTTTGTGCAGCAAGATCAAATGGACTCTGTTCATATTTTTTTCTTGGTATATATGAAATTTAGGCTAACAGGTGCCCACACAACCCACACATCCTAATCATGCAAGGTCGACACGACACGATCCAACATCTCACTGGGCCGTGTCTAGACTGCAGCCTCAGCACGTGGGTCGACACGACACGATCTGTTCGATAAGCTGTGCCTAATCGAGCAGTACCCAAACATATCTAATATTTATCCATCATCTCAACCCTATAAAAAATTAAAATAAAAATACACCGTCTCAAAATGTCCAGCCCCAGGGCTTTGTTTGGAAAATAAGATTAAGACTAATGGATATAATTTTCATTTTTCAGATTTCCACCGTTTGGGTAGGGTGGGGATAGGATGTACAATCCGGGTGGATTGAGTGCTAGGAGAAATTACTATATTACCCTCGCCATTTTGACATATAGTTGGCCTCTGTCGTGCGTGAGTTATCCCGAGTTCCTGACCCCTCCTCGTCAGTTTGCCCGCCGCCGCCGACGACGACGCCGCCGCCGCCGATCCCCATCCATCCCGCGAGCGAGTAGGGCGCCGTCGTTCGTCCTGCTGCTTCCGCCGATCCTGGTGAGCACATCCTCCGCCACCGCCGCCTGCGCCGATCCCCATCCATCGCGCGCGCGAGCGAGCAGGGTTGCCGTCGTTCGTCCTGCTGCTTCCGCCGCATCCGTTACGCACATCCTCTTTCCCATCTCTCTCTACCCACGCACTTTTTCTCGAATTTGCGTTAACCCTAGCTTCTGTTCTAGAAATTTGCCTTAACCTTAGAAAATACTAATAGCAGTTTGATGGTTCCCAAAAAGTTTAGGGGCTCAACTGAACCCCCATGTCCCATGTTAGATCCGCCACTGAGGAATAGTGCTCGCTAAAGATTGTGACTTTGTTAGTTGTCGCCTCGTCGGGGAGCCCTGTGGATTATTGCGCTCGACTTTTAAACAATGATTGCATGGCAAGCGTCTTGTTTGATTTGTCTGCGCTTTGAGCTATTTGCATCGCCGCGTTGCTGGCTTGTGCTGGCATTTAATCCAAAGTATACTCATTCCCCAAGTCTCAGGATTAGCATCATCTTTAGCTTCAACTATATATATATATATATATATATATATATATATATATATATATATATATATATAAATAAATAATATCTTTGGCTTATGTGTAGTCTGTATTGGCCAAGAACATTGTGAAGCAGATTTACCCTCTCAGCGGTAAGTTGATCGGCGCATATAGGTTTTCTTTTGCATCATTCTCTTTCATTACTGCATTTCTATGGTCAATTGTTTTTCTTTTCTTTTGTATGGCTACATCTATTACCGGTTTGTTGTTGGCACTGGGTTGACTTGTTATGCTTTGATGTAGTAATCTTAGAATTTCTCAGGAAATGGTTACACAGTATAAGTTTGAGTTCTTTCATTGTTATCATGATATGCTTTTCAACAAGATATACATATTATTTGCAGCACTATTTGGTCTAAGTTATCTGGAATTGCAATTGTTCGGCTTTTCATTTGGAATGCGTTGGACAATCTATTGTCCTGACATACATTCATTTTTCATTTGTAGCCATGGCTTAATCTTTTTTAGTTCATATCCTTTATTTATTGGCACCTCATCTGTTTGTATGTACTAAAAACTTGAAATATGAATTTCCGTTGGAGAAGTAAACACCAATTGAGTATAAGCCAAGATTATGGCAAAACATTCAGATGTCAGTATCTGTTTCATTACCATATGGCACCATTTGTAATTCTCCATTTCTTCCTTTCTAGGTAAGCCATGGGTCAAGCACTCGGTTTGGTACAAGTAGATCAATCGACAGTAGCCATCAAGGAGTCCTTTGGGAAGTTTGATGAGGTTCTTGAGCCTGGGTGCCACTTTTTACCCTGGTGCATAGGGAAGCAGATCGCTGGATATCTTTCCTTGCGTGTGCAGCAGCTTGACGTCCGTTGTGAAACAAAGACTAAGGTTTCACCAGTTTATTTTCTTAACTCTTATTTCTTCTATATTTCATGGGAAGTGTCTGGAGCAATTGTCAGGCATGATAAAAAAATGGTTCTCAAAAGTCTTGCGTTTTGTTCCATTCGTTTACTCCTTTATGATATCATACTGATGATGGCTATGTGCACATATCTGTGTTTTCTCATTTCTCACTTACACTAATGCATGATACATCAAGGAATAAACCCGCCTTTTCTGCTTCTAGCTCTTTGACGATGTATACCATTTTGTGGATATCTGCAGGACAATGTTTTTGTCAATGTTGTGGCATCTGTGCAATACCGTGCTCTTGCTGAGAAGGCATCCGACGCCTTTTACAGGCTTAGCAACACCAGGGAGCAAATCCAGTCGTATGTTTTTGATGGTAAGATTCCTGCATGTTTTGAACATTCATGCATACTTGCGTTTGCAGCTATACTCTTCTGATTACCTGCTTTATGTTTTTCCTCTGTTGTTCAATGCTAACTGAACTTTCTGCCTCATGTTCAGTGATCAGGGCTAGTGTTCCAAAGATGAACTTGGATGATGCATTTGAGCAGAAGAATGAGATCGCAAAAGCTGTGGAAGATGAACTTGAAAAGGTTTTTTGTTCATTAATTGGTGGTCACCTAGAGCATAATGTAGTTTTGTACTGACCTATTGTGTACACTCTGTAGGCAATGTCAATGTATGGTTATGAGATTGTGCAAACTCTGATTGTTGATATCGAACCAGATGAGCATGTGAAGAGAGCGATGAATGAAATCAACGCAGGTAAA
Source organism: Oryza australiensis (assembly GCA_019925245.2). Classification (NCBI taxonomy): domain Eukaryota; kingdom Viridiplantae; phylum Streptophyta; class Magnoliopsida; order Poales; family Poaceae; genus Oryza; species Oryza australiensis. The sequence continues at coordinate 7,348,450 of JAIFGZ020000436.1, forward strand.
TATTAGTTAAAACATCAATTCATTCGATTTCTTCAGACATTTTTTTGGCTTGGTGTTTCTGCTTAACATTTGAAGCTTGCATTGCAAGAAAGAACACAAAGTTCTTCTGTTTTAGAAGTGAAAAAGAGAGGTTAAATTAGTGGGCATTCCCTTGAGTATATTTTCCTGAGAGTTGTCAACAAGATTACGCCTACTAGTTAAAGCTCGCTGATTAAAACCATGTTTATGCTGTCTATTTTTATTTAAGTGTCATATTGTAACACTGAAAATTGTTGCTGCAATATTTTCAGATATGTTTAGGCTTTCATTATTTCAGAGTTGAATTTAGGAAAGTGTGGATTGTAATTTTGTTATATATATATGGACATAACATGTTATGAACTTCGTGAAGACTTGCACCATAAAAGTGACACAGACACATGTAACTGCAACCTATTGATTAAATTGTGTGCAACAAAAAATGTTTTGATCAACAAGTAGTCAAGTAAACATTTTGTGTTTTTTAAGGACTGTAACATATGTTTGGTTGGTTTAGTGATTAAAGATGAGCTAGATGCCTGTAGATATCCTGGACGTCAACATCTTTTAACTGCTTTTCTGATTTGATGATACAGCTGCTAGGCTGAGGGTGGCAGCCAATGAGAAAGCTGAAGCAGAGAAGATTCTTCAGATCAAGAGGGCTGAAGGAGATGCAGAATCCAAGTACTTGGCTGGTCTGGGTATCGCAAGGCAGCGTCAGGCTATAGTGGATGGGCTGAGAGACAGTGTTCTTGCCTTCTCTGAGAACGTGCCTGGGACCTCTGCCAAGGACGTCATGGATATGGTTCTGGTTACACAATACTTCGACACCATGAAGGAGATAGGAGCCTCATCCAAGTCCTCTTCAGTTTTCATCCCTCACGGGCCAGGTGCCGTCAAAGATATCGCTGCACAGATAAGAGATGGTCAGCTTCAGGCCAAATTGATCTAAGAGATGGCGGAGAATGGATGTGCAGGAGTAATACCTAATATACATATTCGTTATTTCGTGAGATAAAAACTTAGGCAAAAGAAGTTCTATTGTAAGTACCACATGCACGCGTGCTTCAGTACCATTTGTTCATAGTAATTCCTGAGGTGATTTCCCTAGACGAGTGTCAATATGCTTCTTGAATTGCATGTTTCTGTAAATAATTCCTAAATGTTACCGGGCTGTTTGGAATTATTTGCATGTTAGTGACCTTAAGTAATCTCTCATCTTATTATGTGCTGTCATGATGATTTCTAGAATGCTACAAGTCTTTTTACTATGTGCGTATACTGCTGGTGGAGAAATATCAAATACAATAGTTTTTTTGTCATTGCATTGCCTTACGGAGATTTGGAAATGGGATGAATTGAACATGCATTTGTAATCTGGGAATTCCTGAATTGGAAGCGCAAAATTGTGCTTAAGATTTGTTTTTCAAAGGATGGCACGAACTCATGAGTGGGAAAAAAAATGCATTTCTTCACTTTTTCAGTTCTGCTAATTGTTGTACTGCACATCCAGATCCAGTGATATAAATTTCGAGCGAGCACATTTATGTAGGATAATTGATCTTGGCATTCTTTCAGAAAATGTTAATTGATCTGGGCGCAAAAGTTCCATAACACATCAGAATACATAATTTCTAGCACCATCTTGCAAATAGCGCTCATTGGCGATATAAATTTCACTTCCTGATTATACAAGCAACACTCATTTTGCACATGGTAAGAAGGCAAAAATTCTATGCCAGTTTCCATTCAGAAACAGATGTCACTAGCTGCAATCCTGCAAATTTCTGAAAATGGTTCTCCTCTTGTGCAATTGCAAGAACTGCCTAAAATTCCCAGATGACCTCCTCAGCCGCTCGCCGGAGGTGCAGCCTCTGCTGCAGTTGCAGCATTTGCAGATGCACCCTCCTCGAGCTGGACGAGTCGGGCCACTATCTCCTGCTTCTTCGCCTTGAGGTCGTCGATCTTGGCGTCCAGCTTCTCCAGCTTGGCTCTCAGCTTGGCCACGTCCGTCGTCTGCTCGACCTTCTCCTTCTTCTCCTTGTCCTTGCTCTTCTCCTTCTTCTCCTTCTTCTCCTTCTTTTCCTTCTTCTCCTTCACCGGCTTCGCCTCTTCGGCCTGTTCCTTGATGATGATAATAATGTTGTACAATGGCCATACAAGTTCATCAGAGTTTGGTCAGCATGGCATGTGGTTGTGTGACTAAAATGTGATTGTTTTTTTTGTAAGCATCAATTTATCACCTTGTTTTTTTTCTTTGAAGAGGAGTAGTATTTATTTTCTTGTGAGCACTCTCCTAGTTCAAGGATTCTCACGAAATTGTGAGTGAGATTAAGTCTTATCCTATCACACCTTTTTTTTTCCCAAAAAAAGATGGATTTTTACCTTGTCCTTTGTCTCCTCCTTGGGATGTTCCTTGGTTACATCTGCAGCTTCCATCTGCATTGACAGAGAACAGGTTACAATGTTCACAATATTATCTTGGAACCAACACAAAGACCAATCATGTTTTCGCAAAATGGAGATACGAAGCTTCTTAAATCAAAGAGATTAAAATGCACAGGAATTGGGAGCCTAGCTAGCTTGCCTTTCTCAATAAACTAACAAGATTATCTGTGGTGAGATCCCTAGCCTTGACTCTTGAGGACAACGAAAACCAATTTCAAGTAGTCTGGATATACACAAAACCAGAATTGAATTCTATAATTAGGGTAGTGTATGGATTTGGCCATGCTGTTGTGAGGATAAGAGTGAAAGTCTCATTCACCTAAGAATAGCATCAATCTTTTTCTGTGGTACTTTCGTTTGTCCCAAAATATAAGACATACAAGTTTTTTACTGTCTCCAACATAAAATTTAACCGTTAATTTTTCGCATAATTTATTGTCAATAGGTACAAAGTTGAATTTTAAATACAAATGTAATGATGTCATATACTCACATGCATGACGCTAGACATGTATTGTTAGTTTAATTATTAGTCAAAATTAATAAATACTTATTTATATAAAATTGTTGGCGTCTTATATTTTGGGACAGAGAGCTAGCAAGAAAACCTACCTGGCTATCTCTTCCCATTTAAACAAAATTTATAACAACCTATATGACTATATACGAGTTAAAAGATATCATGCATGAAAAAAAACTAGGAAATGAGAGATGGAATGAGATAATTCTGTCTATGGCATATACAAAGTCCAAAATGTATATATAGACATACATGAGATACTACTACAGGATTAATTAAAACAAGAGAGTTACAAGAATTAACTCTAAGAAAGTTACTAGTATACGTTGATGCCATAGGGGTTATAGCTTGTGTAGGATTGAACAATAAGAACTAAGCCAACCAAGAGGGTGAATGTTTGTAGTATCCAAAAGCCAAACTTTTAGTTAAATTAAAAGTTACCTTGAATTCGATGAAACTCGGTCCGACTGTAAGTCTTATGTCGGTCTGACCGTGCCTATGCCATTGGTCTGACCGGTGTAGATCGGCCAGTCTAACTGCCCTTCGCGTCGTCTCCTCCTGTCGTCACCGTCGTCGGTCTAACTACCTTGGAGTCAGCGGTTTGATTGGTGCGATGACACTGGTTTGACCGCCGCTGTCTCGTCGGTGTGACCGCTGAAAACTCGAGCAAACACAAATTGAAGATCTCTCAAAATAGATTGAACTTTATTGCTTCTATTCGTATTTACAAAGTGCAACAATAGCACTCTTCTTAAAAAGCTCGATTAAACTTGAAACCCTAACTTTCCTCTCAACTCAACTCTAACCAAATCGATACTGAGAGGCCTCAACCTCCCTCAATATTTATACCCATAGATAGATATCCTCAAACCACAAATCCAACTTGCACAAGAAGTCATAATCCCCTAGAAAACCTTCTCATACAAGAAACAAACTTTACAGACTCCAATCATACCAAATTTGGACTCTTTTCAAATTCGACTCCGCATCCCATACACACATAATATCTTCATCGTATGCCATATGAAATCTTCATCAATCATTTACATTGTTTTTTAGCCTAAGCATCGCGCATAATATCTTGATCGTCCTGACGTCATATTCTCCCAAGTTGACTCCCGATCCATCACCCGCAACACTCTCTCGAGGCATCAAGATATACCTACACATGAATCAACCAAGAAACCATATCCAAGCATAAGTTTTCACCAACTTGACTCAACATTAGCATACAACAGTATTACATACATATAGAATCCATCTATAAGTCATAAACATAGATTAATCACGAGTATCCAAAGAAATAACCTGAAACCAAAACCGATACAGAATCAATCAGTCAGATCATCGGGCTGGTCGGTTTGACCATGCAACACACGTCGGTTTGACCGGAAGCACCTGCTTGGTCTGATCGAACCCAAACTGACAAAACCACTATTCATTGTCCGAAAACTATTCATCATCTGAAAATCAAAACTATTCATCATATGAAAATCTCCAAATCTACTTCACAAAATACTTCCAAATATCAAGACCAATTGTTCATCACTAAAAAAATAGTCAACCAATTTGATTTAAAATCTTCCCTTTATGAACACATTGGCAAACCCATATAGAATCGTTTTGATATTTGTTGAATAAATAAAAACAAAGAAGTGATAAAAAATATGCACAATTTGTATCTCTTCTCCCCCTTTTAACAATATTTCATCAAGCATTAGCATTAAATATTAATATTATTCAAGAGCTCAGAATTATACATAGAGCAATTCAAGATCATGTGTCGCATCACAAGAATGGTAAATTCATCAACTAGATAACCAGCATGTGCTAGAATATAATCATGAACCAAAGATATTACAATTAAGATCAATTCAATAATCAAAATTCATGATTTCAAACAATTTATGATGCAATATATTCACAAGTACTTGAATTGAAAGAAAACCCCTTACACATATACCTATTGCATTATTACTCTTTCTCAAATTGCTTTTTTTTGCTCATTTTAACATTAAACATAAAATCTCTTAATTATTTTGGGTACTTTCTTCGTCTAGACTGTTTCTAAAGATTCGGCACCCATTATTTTCCTCACCACAAATACGTCCTTGTTGTCAAGACTGTTGCCAAGGACTCGATATTATCTCTCTTAAAAGTAAATACAATAAATTATTTGCACTTGCGGCATTTGGAACATCAATAAGCAATTTAGGAAAAAACAATCCAACAAGCATACTGTCGATGCGTGTGCTCGACACACGGGGACCCGGGGGACCCCTTTTTGGTTCGGCACAGGGGAGCGGTGAATCAGGGTTCGAGCTCGGGGTGAGGTAGAGGGAAAGTAAGAAGGTAGAGAAAAGTCACAATCGCAAAAGACACATAAGAGTTTATACAGGTTCGGGCCGTCGAGGAGACGTAATACCCTACTCCTGTTTTTGTACTATGTGGAGAATGAATTACAAGGATTGGTGTGGTTGTTCTTCCCTGGGGAAGCTGGGGCTAATGACTGAGACAAGATGCTTAAAGCCAAAGGTTGAAGAAGCTGAACCTGCTCTATAATGGACTTGGGCCTCCTTTTATAGTGCAAGGGGACACCACAGTAATCCTAGCTTTCTCTACTCCGCTCCACGTGATGGAGCGGCTCTTGTCCTGTCTTGTCGGGGGTCTACCCCTATTCCTGCTCTTGTTGCCATGTTGCGGGAGTTGGAGGAGAAAAACGGGCGTCGTGGCTGCCATGCTGCTGATGAGAGGAGGAGTCAACTTACCTACTCCAGTGGGGCCTACTGGTCAGTGGCTCTCCGCCTGGAGAGGGGTCGACGCGACACCCCCCAGCGCCTGTATCCTCTCTCCCACGCGGCCGCCCAGCGCATTTAATGAGACTAGACGGGGCATGGAGGGAGGTGTGCGTGGACTGACCACGCGGTCAGACGACGGTCGCCATCAAAGACTTTCTCCCCTCTCTCCCTCGTGACGGGAAAAAGGGTGATGATGAGCGGCTGACAGTCGTGCCTCACATCGCAATAAATGCGACGGCGCAGTCGTCTGGCCTCTCTCTAGGCATTAAATGTGGTGGTTGGCAGTTGGCGGTTGATCTCGTTCCTCTCTTGGAGAGGTGCGGGTTGATGGACGGGGGTCCGGGTGATCCCGAACCCTGCCATCTGGGAAGCGGCGGCCTCCGGGAAGCTCCCGAGCCAAGTCCCCTTTGGGATGGCCACGTGACCGCCCGTGGCCCGGACCCGCATGAGCCGTTCAGGACATATCTTTGGGGCGCCCTGGTAAGCGAAGGCGTCTTCCTTCTTCAGATATCGTATTCTCGTTATACCCCCGGGCCCATATCACCGACAGTAGCCCCCGGTGTTGACCGGGACCGAAGTTGGGTTCGGGCGCGGTTAACGCCATATTCCTAAGTGGATAGGCCAGGGTACTGGATGTGCCGCGTCGCAGCAAGAGATAGGCGTGCGGTAACTGACGCTGCGCTTGATTAAGCCTTTCCAGACAGAGGGCGTGTTATTTGGGCCGTGCACACGGGGGGCCCATCTAACCGCCTACCTCCCTCCGTTTCGTGTATTGCGCCTGGTGGGCGCGAAATCCCAGGCGGCGCGAAACCCAAGCGGCGCGAAAACCGAAGAGACGTGAAAACGAAGGGGCGCGAAACCGAAGAGGCGCGTCGAGCGGGAGTGGAGCGAGATTAATGCTGTAGAATGCGAGGGGACTGTGGTTGCCTATAAAAACGGATCCGCGAGGTGGGGATCAGTTTCTACGCATTCCTTAGCCATCGCCTCTTATCCTTCCGGCGCTTTTGTCCTTTCGACTCCTTCCTCTCTGCCGCCAGTTTCTCTCCGCATTCCGACGCCTCCCTCGAAGATGACCCGCGATGCGCCCCTGGAGCCCGGGAGCGTGCTTCCCAGGTCCTAGGTTCGCTCCGCGGAGGCTCGAAGCCTGTTCAACAAGTATCTGCCGCGCGGCACTCGCAGCGGCAGCGATATTCCGGTGGAGCGGCCCCCCACGAAGATGGTGTTCTTTGCCTCCTTCGCCATGGTTGGGTTGGTGCCACCCTTCTCTCGGTTCTTCTTCGACGTGCTGGAGTTCTACGACCTTCAGCTGCATCATCTCACCCCAACGCGGTCTTCTACCTCGCCATCTCGCCTACACCTGCGTGATGTTCGTGGGGGTGATGCCCTCACTGCATCTCTTCCAGCAGATTTTCCGCGTGTGCCGGGCGGGATCCCCCGGTGCGGTCGGATACGTTGCGATCCAACCGCGCAACGACAGGGCCGTCGACACTGCCTTTATCGACATCCACCCTCGCTCCAGATGGGAGAACTGGAGGGCCTACTGGTTCTACACCAATTTGGGCGACCACCCCCGCCTTTCCCTTCCGACGGGGATTCCGGCGAATCAAAGGAACTGGGGGGCGTGGCCGCGTGCTGGGAGAGAGCTGGATGGAGTGCTGGAGCGGATCAGCTATCTCCGGAAGGGGGCCTGTCTAGCCACACTGTCTTTCGAGATTTCCAGACGCGGCGCATCTCGCCATTATAGGAGAGGCCGCGCCCAGCCTACATGTACACGAACTTCAACGATGACATGCGCACCCATGTTGGCGCTCTCTTCGACTGGAATGAGAATGATCTCGCGATCCTGGTCCGCCGCACCCTCGGCGTCACTGTGATGGATCTGACGCAACTCCCTTCGGGGCTGGTCCCATTGTGCCAGGACCCGGCGAGCCCGGAGATCCTGCATGCTCTGCAGGTGGTGGGTGACGGCACGGGTTCGTCGTCAGTAGCGCCAAGCGCCGCCCCGGAGGGTGGCAACGACGACAACGACGACGCTGACGACAAGGTGCCGATTGGGCGACTGGGCCGCCGGGGCCCAGGCAGGAGCGAACCGAGGGCCCCAGACCCGAAGGGGAAGAGGAAAAGGCCAGAGTACGACTTCGCGCCTCCCCCATCGCCACCACGCGGCGGCGACACGGAGCGCACCGCTCCCCACCGCAGGTCCGAAGGCCCGCAGGCGACGGGTCCTGCCCCAGGGGCCACCCCAACGAGGGCCAGTACGGCCACAACGATGACGACTCCGGCGGTGGCCGGGGGCGCACCCACGGCGAGCGCACCGTCGGTGGAGGCCGGCCGCGGCACCCCTGCGACGGCGGAGTCCGCGGGCCGCAGCCCAGTGAGCCCCTCCGGTGGCCCCGCGAAGAAGAAACGGGCCATCTCTCGGGTCTCATGGAGCTTCAACGCCGCCCGTAGGTAATACTTTGCAGATGCATACATTTTTTGTGAGCCCTGTGTCTTATTTCGGGCTATTTGTGTTTTGATTTCTCATTGCGTTTATTTTTTTCCCAGCAGCGAGCATCAGCATTTTTGCCCCAAGGTTATACCTAAGGGCGGTTACGCCGGCTCGGCGGGAAACGCAGAGAGGTCCGGGTGGTGGAGCCTACGGGTCCGGGTCACCTCCTACGGGTTTAGGCTCGGGTTCGGTGCGGCCTGAGGAGGGGGCCCACCTTGATGCCGGGGCGTCGATCGCACACCAAGAACACCCTGGGGGCCCTCCGCCAGCAATAGATTTGCGGCGAGCTGGCCCGACGCGGAGGTGGAGGCGGTGGCGGGCAGCGGGGAGCAATCCCTAGGGTCCCCACCGCGACAACAATCTTCGCCACTGCGCCAGCCATTGTCCGCGCCACACCATTCGACACCGTCGCCCCACCGGCCGACTCCAACACCGTCGGTGCCGGTCCATCGCGATCCGCCGACGCCGTGGCGGCCTCACCGAAGGGTGAGGCAACGTCGGCGGGTGAAGCGGCGGCGAACGGCTCCGGCCATGGGGCACCTTCGTCTCCCCGCCCTGTGCAGATGGTAGACCTTGGCTCGAGCTCCGACTCCGAATCCGGGGGCGCTCGGTCAGGGTTTATGGTCGCCTTGGACACTGAGCCCCTCGTGCGATCGTAGGAGCAGGCGAGGATGATAGTGTCTCAGGCGCTGGAGGAGGCCAACGCGGTCTCCCTGGAAAGGCTTCAGGCTCAGGTTCGGGCCTTTGCCGCCAGGGAGGTCGCAGTGGCGCGGCGAGAGATTGAGGTCGCCGAAGGCCGCCGCGAGTTGGCGACCACGACGAGGATGGAGGGTCTCATCCGGAAGCGGGAGCTGGCGGACATCGAGAGTCGACGGGGTGAACTCAATAAGGTGTTCGAGGACACCGTCATTGAGCGGCACACCGCTGACCTCGGCGAGCAGGCAGCCGCTACCGCGGAGGAGAGAGTCCGCACCACTGCCGGGGAGTTCATCCGCGAGCTCGACGGGCGCCAGAACTCAACCGGCGCGAGCGCGTCCTGCATGATGCCGAGGCCGCCGCCGCCAGCACCGACATCGAGCTCCAGGCCCGCGAGGATGGCCTGGCAGAGCGCGAGAAGGTCTTGGAGGCGGCGTGGCAGGCGGTCGGGGACCGGGAGGCCGCCGTGGCAAAGGCCGAGGAGGACTCCGCCGCGCGGGAGGAGAACGAGGTGGTTCAGGAGAAGGCCATCGCCGAGCGCGAGGTCGCCGTGGAGGGGCGCGAGGTGGCCGTACTATAGGCCCAGGAGGAGGTCTCTCGGAGCCTGAGGGCCATTTGGGAGTGTGAGGAGCAGCTCGCAGCTGCCTCGCGCCATCAGTAGGAGGAGCTGGAGCGGTGGGAGCGGGACATCGCCACCCGAGAGCAGGCGGTCGGCGACGTGAAGGCACAGGTGCGGGAGTTGGAGCAGCGGGAGCGGGTTCTGCCGCCCCAGCCGGCCCCTCGCTCCAGCGAAGCGGCGCCAGACTTGGAGGAGGCGCGCTGGCGGATCGCGGAGCTGGAGCACGCCCTTGGTTTAGGGCTCCGGACCATGACCTCGTCCGTCGCGCGTCTTCACGAGGCGGCCCGTGAGGTGGGGGTTGTGCGCCCCCGTAACGCCAACTCTACCTTGGGGGGATTGGCCACCCAAATAGACGAGCTAGCCGAGGGGATTAAAAGGGTGTCGGAGGAGGTTGATGAAGTGGTGAAAGAGTCGTCGTACGACCCGTCCCGCCAGGTTGCGACATTGATCCTGGCGAGCTATCAGGCCCGTGACCCCGGCTTCAACCCGTACATCCCCACCGAGGACTTCCCCGAGGGCACAAAGGAGGCTGCTCGGCGTCGCGTCAAGGATGCCGTCGACTCCATCATGATTGGCTTCGACGAAACTCCGGCGACATTTCAACTTGCCTACCGCGAGGACCCGCCGGCCGAGGATGGCACGGAGAATGCCCCCAGTGACCCGCCGGCTGCCTAGGACTCCCCTGCTTTTGCTTTTATCCTGTATTTTGTAAAAACATTGCAATACTATTTTATGTTATCAATGCACTTGCCTTTCTCATGCTGGATTCGCATTGTAGCAGTCCATCGTGGCCGACTTTGCAGCTTACTTATCTCTTTGGTCAATTTCAGATTTGCCGAACGGGGACGATGATTCATATATATATGTATATATATATATATTGGGAGCCCCGGGCTAACTTGGCGCACACACGGTGGCGGTTAGTTGGCCCAAGCTCTTGCTGTTCATTTTCACGCAAGTGATCTGCTCTTTAGTTAGTTTAGCCATTGTAGGAATATGGACGGTATGGTTTCTGCCATGATTCATCCGTGTAATTGGGAGCTGGTCCGGGTGCAGGCAGCGTGCATCGGCCGGTGGCTGGTGCCTTTCTCGGGGCTCCGGGTAGAAGCGAGGGCATAAACGGTCAGCGGGGGCAACAGCAACGGGGGGATCGGGACAGGCGTGACAGGACGCACCCGAGCCCCCAGGCGTTGACTACCCCAGGGCACTTGCATGCAACGTCGCTCTACCCTCGACACCCTTAGGGCCTCTCAGCCTAGGGCAGGCAGGGCCAGAAGATCACTGAAAACAAGCATCCGCAATACATGTTCCGAAACATGGAGGGGAAAAGCATACTGCAATGCAGATATTTTATAAGGAAAAAGCATAAAGAGTATAAATGGGCGAACTCATTGTTCATGCCAACTGGAGGCAGTGAACGTGCTTTCATATATGTTGGGGATTCAGCACACCATGCGGCTTATGGGTAGAACTTGCGCAGGTGGGAAATATTCCACGAGTTCGGCAGCGGAGTGCCGTCCTTTGTGGCTAGGCGAACTGCTCCTGGGCGTGGAGTGCCGATAACTTTGTATGGCCCCTCCCACATCAGAGATAACTTGCTCAGCCCCCACACATTTGCACACGCCGCAGAACGAGATCGTTGATTTGCAGCGCTCGGGGGCTGACTTTGTGTTGGTATAGCGACGGAGGCTCTGCTGATAGCGGGCCGCGCGAAGCGCTGCACGGCGTCGTCGATGGTGGCGATGACGTGCTTAGGGTCCTGGTAGCCCAGATCGTCATCTTTGCCTCCGACGGGGGACGCACTCTTGGCCTTCTCTCGTCGGTTGTCCGTGCGTTCCGCCGGGGCTTTACCCTTGCGACGGGCTTCTTTCTCCCTCTCCCTCCTCTTCTGCTCGTACTTTTGTATTCGCTCGGCCAAGTTCTTGACCGAGTGGCACTCAGAGAGGTCGTGGCGGGAGGTTTGGTGTACCATGCACCACTTGTCCCCGTCCTGGCCCTGGGGGCAAGGGTCCGGGGTGCGCCTGCGGTTGCCCGCGGGCTTGCCCTTTCACGAGGGTTTCTCGACATCGCCAGCGGCGAGGATGTGGCCTTCCTCTCCACCGCGCGATGGCTTGTGCTTCCGCCGCCGCTCACGCCGTTCCTCTCGGGACGCGGAGGGGGCAGCGTTGGTGGAGGCTGGAGCGGGATTCCTAGGGTTCCAGATCCGAGCCTCTTACTTGCGGGCCACCCGGTCAGCAAGCTCGAATAGCTCGGTGGTGGTCTGGGGGGCCTTGGATTCGATCTTCTCCAGCATGACGTCGTGGCATATGCCGCTCCTGAAGGCGAAGATCAGTGCATGGTCAGCGATGGACGGTATGGTGTTGCGTACCTGGCAAAAGCGCTGGATGTATTTGCGCAAGGACTCGTCCACTCCTCGCCGGACCACGTGGAGGTCAGCCTCCACTCCCGGGCGCGGGTACGTGCCCTGGAAGTTAGAGGTGAACTGCCGGCACAAGTCGTCCCACGAGGTGACCGACTGTGCCGGCAGGTTCATTAGCCAGGAACGGGCCTGGCCCTTGAGCACCATGGAGAAGAAGTTGGCCTTGACGAGCTCGTTACCTCTAGCGGCCTCGATGGTCGTGATATAAATCTGGAGGAACTCGGTGGGATTCACCGTGTCGTCATATTTCTCCATGAGGGCCGGCCTAAACTTGTTAGGCCAGCGCACATTACGGAGGCGGAGACAAATGCCCGATAGCCATTGCCGACTGGAGGGGGCGACGAGGGCTGGGGGGCCCTTTGGGTGCCGCAGAATGTCCTGCTCGCGGCCGGGCCACCACAGCCGCTCGTCGTGCCCTGGGGGGTTCTTCCTGTGGCAGAGCCGCTGCAGCTGCTCGCCGAGCGTTTGCGCCTCCTGACGAGGAAGTGCATTCCTGAGCCCGCCCCGTGTGACGTTCATCGTGGCGTTGCTCAATACGAACACGGGCATCCCGTTCTGCGTATAGCAGATCCCGAGGCGCCTCTGATTGGGCTGCAGCCGGAGGGCTCTCGTCTGCCCTCGCGGCGGCTACTGCCCTTCGAGCTCGTCGTCGAGAGGACGAGCTGACCGTGGTGTGTGAACGACGCGGTCGGTGACTTGAGGAAGCGAGGTCGGCGGCCAGCTGATGCTGGGCCGTGCTGACTAGCTTCGCCATGTCGTCAAACCAACGCTTGGCGTTGGACCCCTCATCCGGTGTTACCGGGGGGTGGCGCAAGAGCGCCTCCGCCGCCTGGAGGGCGCCTTCAGGCGTGCCAAACTCCAGTCGGCGATGGACGTCGCTCCGGCGCGGCTCGCCGGCACGTCCGCTCGGGCGTAGCCCGGATCCTGCAGGTATGTTGGCGACCCTGGGGGACGCTTGGCCTCCTCCGTCCACAGCCGTTGTCTCAGCGGGGCGCAGGGGAGGTGGTACAGCTCCGGCCGACGCCGTAACCATCGGAGGGAGTGAGGGGGACAAAGGTCCTCCCTCCTCCGAGTGGAGATGTCGGAAGTTGGGGCTGTACTCGCCCGTATCGATCTCCTCGACCACCTTGTTGGCCAATTCACACTCGCGGGTAGCGAGGGAGCCAGACGCGGTCCGTAGGACGTAGCCGTGGACCATGGAAAGGACGGAGGCGGGCGGTTCCGCCGGGAGGCGGAAGGAATACGCGAATTTAAACCCTAATGCGCGCTCCCCCTACAGCGCGCATTGTCGATGCGTGTGCTCGACACGCGGGGACCCGGGGGACCCCTTTTTGGTTCGGCACAGGGGAGCGGTGAATCAGGGTTCGAGCTCGGGGTGAGGTAGAGGGAAAGTAGGAAGGTGGAGAAAAGTCGCAATCGCAAAAGACACAGAAGAGTTTATACAGGTTCGGGCCGTCGGGGAGACATAATACCCTACTCCTGTTTTTGTACTATGTGGAGAATGAATTACAAGGATTGGTGTGGTTGTTCTTCTCTGGGGAAGCTGGGGCTAATGACTGAGGCAAGATGCTTAAAGCCAAAGGTTGAAGAAGCTGAACCTGCTCTATAATGGACTTGGGCCTCCTTTTATAGTGCAAGGGGACACCACAGTAGTCCTAGCTTTCTCTACTCCGCTCCACGTAATGGAGCAGATCTTGTCCTGTCTTGTCGGGGGTCTACCCCTATTCCTGCTCTTGTTGCCATGTTGCGGGAGTTGGAGGAGAAAAACGGGCGTCGTGGCTGCCATGCTGCTGACGAGAGGAGTCAACTTACCTACTCCAGTGGAGCCTACCGGTCAGTGGCTCTCCGCCTGGAGAGGGGTCGACGCGACAGCCCCAGCGCCCGTATCCTCTCTCCCACGCGGCCGTCCAGCGCATTTAATGCGACTGCACGGGGCATGGAGGGAGGTGTGCGTGGACTGACCGCGCGGTCAGATGGCGGTCGCCGTCAAAGACTTTTTTCCCTCTCTCCCTCGTGACGGGCAAAAAGGGTGATGATGAGCGGTGATAGTCGTGCCTCACATCGCAATAAATGCGACGGCGCAGGCGTCTGGCCTCTCTCTAGGCATTAAATGTGGTGGTTGGTAGTTGGCGGTTGATCTCGTTCCTCTCTCGGAGAGGTGCGGGTTGATGGACGGGGGTCCGGGTGATCTCGAACCCTGCCATCTGAGAAGCGGCGGCCTCCGGGCAGCTCCCGAGCCAAGTCCCCTTTGGGATGGCCACGTGACCGCCCGTGGCCCGGACCCGCATGAGCCGTTCAGGACATATCTTTGGGGCGCTGGTAAGCGAAGGCGTCTTCCTTCTTCAGATATCGTATTCTCGTTATACCCTCGGGCCCATATCACCAACACATACATATAAACATTAGTCATTCAAACTAAGCACTAACTTCAAAACTACATATTCCTTTAATTCAAGTAAAAGAATTAGTGTCATGCATGATCTCACTTAAAAGCAATATTTAAGCCTCATGAAAAAGACTAAAATGCATACAAACTATACGAGTGACAAATAAATTTTAATCATATTGCTAACATGCACAAGAATATTCAAATAAGCATAAATGCACAATAATACACAATAAGCATAAAACAAAGCTTCTTTTTCTCTTTTTCTTGCTTGATAAAACCAAGAGCATAAACTCCCCTTAAATCATGTTAAAAGGATGAATAATTTTCAATTATCTACGAAGAAAAGCAAAGCGTGAAGTATCCAATAATTTTGTGAAAATATCAACAAGTTACAACTTTGTATCCAAAAACTTCAACTCAACATCTCCCTTCTCAACATGATCCATCAAAAAGTGAAAGCGAATATCAATGTGCTTTCTATGTGAATGTTGTACATGATTCTTAGCAAAGTTAATAGCACTTGTATTATCATAATAAAGAGGAACTTTCTCAAAAACAAGGCTATAATCTTTCAAAGTAGATATAAGCCAAAGAATCTGAGAACAACAACTGGCAGCAGCAACATATTCAGATTCACTGTAGATTGAGCAAAACTATTGTTTCCTATAAGACCATAAGATCAATGATGTATCAAGAAAATGATATGTTCCACTAGTACTTTTTCTATCAATTCTACATCCAGCAAAATCACCATCGGAATATCCACTTAAGCAAATATACGATGAAGTAGATACCAAATTTCAAATTCAAGAGTATGGTGTAAATACCTCATAATCTGCTTGACAGCTTGACAATGCAAAACATGTGGAGAAGCTTTAAAGTGAGCACACAAACACATAGCAAATTATATGTTTGGCCTTGAAGAAGTAAGATATAACAAAGATCCAATCATACTTGTGTACTCCTTTTGATCAACAACTTCACCATCTTCATTAGGATCCAAAACAGCAGTAGACCCTATTGATGTAGAAACTTACAATTCTCCATCTCGAAATGCCTTAAAAGATCCTTAGTATATTTTGTTTGATGTACAAACGCACTTTGAGGTGTTTGCTTAATTTGCAATCCCAAAAAATACGATAACTCACCTATCATGCTCATCTCAAATTCCATGCGCATAACTTTAAAAAACTCTACAACCAAAGCATGAGATAAACAACCAAAGATGGTATCATCCACATAAATCTGAACAAAAAGTTGATTATAATCATGCTTAAGAACAAAGAGTTTCATCCACTTTTTCCATTTGAAAATCTTTTTCAAGTAAAAAACTTTTAACTCTATCATACCATGCTTTCAAACCATACAAAGCTTTTGACAATCTAAAAATATGATTGCGAAACTCAGAATTTTCAAAACCCGGTGGTTGTTTAACATAAACTTTCTCCTATATATAACCATTTAGAAAAATCACTTTTAACATCCACTTGACACAATTTGAAACCTTTTGAAGCAGCAAAAGCCAACAAAAGTCTAATTGCCTCAATTTTAGCAATAGGACCAAAAGTTTCATCAAAATCCAAACATTCCACCTGAGTAAACCCTTAGCAACAAGTCTAGCTCTATTTCTCATGATCAAACCATCCTCATTTTGTTTGTTTTCGAAAACCCATTTAGTTCCACTAATATTATGACCAGAAGGAGGTTCAACTAAAGTCCAAATGTTGTTTTTCTCAAAATTTTCAAGTTCTTCATGCATGGTATTGATCCACGATTCATCAGTTAAGACATGAGTAACATCTTTAGGTTTAAAAGAAGCAACAAAAGCAGAATTTGCATTGAAAATCATGAGTTGTTACCTTAGACCTTGTAGTATGCTCACTCAAATTACCTATGATTTGTTCTAGTGGATGTCGTCATTGAATATACAAAGGAGCAGTGACTTCAGAAGCTATCTCATGTTTTGTACCTTCACTTGTTGAAGTAGTAGCCTTTGGAGGTCCATTTGAATTAGCATCGATAGACCCCGAAGTCGAACCCCTTGGTCGATCTGATTGCACCTCTTGCGCTGGTCTGATTAACGGTGTCCCGGCGGTCTGACTGACCTAGTGCGCAGTTTGACTGGCCGACACCAGTTCATTTTCATCGTCACTTTCATCCTTAAAAATACGACCATACTCCCCCTAAACCTGTGACAATGTATGTGCCATTTCTAGTCTAGTACCTGGACTAGCCTCATCAAATCATCAAAAGTGACTTTATAAGTCTCAACAATTTTGTTAGTTTCTAAAACAAGTACACGATAATCATGAGAATGTGTAGGATGTTCAAGAAAAATTCCATCAGTAGAACGTGCTTCAAATTTATCCAAATTTCCAAATTTTAAGACAAAGCACTTGTAATAAAAAACACACAAATGTGAAACTTTGGGTTGATATCCAAATCTAAGCTCATAAGAAGTTTTTCCAAGTTTAGATCTTAAGAAAACGTGATTGAAAATATAACATGCAGTATTAACAACTTCAGCCCAAGAAAACGTGATGTAGCTCTCTGCATTCAAAGCAACGAACTTGATCTCCTCTTTTCTTGAACCTGACATTATTCCTAGCTCAAGACAACTTGTTAATAGCCAAAACCAAGTCCTCCTCCTCATACTGTTCGAGTTGATCGTCAGACATGACATGATTAACAGTAGATGAAGCATTATGAACCGATGTAGAAGAGCCATCATCAAGAGAAGGTGAAGAAGAAACCAAGGCACTTGATTTAGAATCAACTTTACGTAAAAGAATATTCATCTCATGAGTTTTGAGTTTACTGTAAAGCAAAGTCAAAGTAGAGACTCTTGAATAGAAATAACTTTCATCTCCCATATCGACATATAAAGCCCATTCAAGAAGTGCCGAGAAACCTCAGATTGAGAATAATTGGTATCAAAAGATGAATCAACAGATCTAAGATTGCTCAAAACTTTGTTAAAGCGCAAGATAATCACCTAAAGCCTCTCCAGATTTCATCTCAAATTTCATGTAGTCCTTTTTAAAAACATCTTTGCGAAGTTTCTTGATATCAGAAGTACCTTAATGAAAATTGTAAGGCATTCCAAATCTCGTTCGCAGTTTCAAGATGAGAAACATAATTAAAATCTAAACGAGAAATACCATTGAGCAAATAATTGTGAGCTTTGCAATTATATTCAAATTTAGTTTTCAAAGCAAGCAATATTGATCGAGTAGGAATTTCACAGGGATTAACAACCTTTAGCCAAATATCATAATCTTCTGCCATAATAAAAGATTTCATCTTTTTGCACCAATAAGGAAAATTCAGTCCATCGAAAACATGTGGCTTAGTTGTAAACTTGTTAGACATCGCAAAATCTCAAGATCAGAAAAGATCCAAAGAAAAAAATAATGCTCTGATACCACTTGTAGGATCGAACAACAAGAACTAAGTCAACCAGAGGAGGGATGAATGGTTGTAGTATCCAAAAACCACATTGTTAGTGGAATTAAAAGTTACCTCGAATTCGATGAAACTTGGTCTGACCGCGGGCCTTATGCCGGTCTGATCGGTAGCCGGTCTAATTGCCTAAGTATCTAAAGAAACAACCTGAGATCAAAACCGATACAGAATCGACCGGTCAGACCATCGGGTTGCCCGGTGTGACTGTGCAACACACGTCGGTCTGACTGGCAGCACCTGCACGGTAGGACCGTACCCAAACTGACAAAACCACTGTTTATTATCCAAAAATCATCATCTGAAAATTTCCAAATTCACTTCACAAAATACTTTCAAATATCAAAACAAATTATCTTTAAAAAACAATTGTTCATCACTAAAAAAAATCAAGTACTTTGATTTATAGCTTGATGGTAGTCAATCTTAACTCTTAAAGAATTAAGCTGTGTACCTCCTTACATCCAAAGGAGTACACGAGAGAGACTGTAACTGGATGAATTAAAAGAAGTGAGTTAAAGAATTAAGAAAGTTATTACATTGAAATCATGGGCGCCGAGGAAGTGTCAATTATTTGATTTCTTTGGTTGGTGATTCATAATCGGTGTTGGGCTTTGGACATCTCTCCACAGCAAGGCCAACAATAAGCATGGTGTTTGGTGAGATATTATTAGTGATGTGTCGAGGCTATTGTGTATTATGTTTATCCCCTTCTTAATGTATTAGTATGCAGTCTTTCGTATTTGAGAAAAATAAATTCCTTTACATCCCTCATTTCTTACATAAAAATGAACACATGTTTTTTCATGAGTGATAAACCGAGCTGTCACGTAGGGTCAACATGAACGTCCTGACATTTATTGCCCTTTTGTGCATATAATTCTCGTGCTACAAAAAAGACATGCAACTCACTTAGAGCATCACTAACAATCCACCCAAATCTTAACTTCTAAATTGGATAGATAGAGGATCATCCATCTAAATAGAACACCTATACCTCTTCTATCTACAGCAGATTATCCAAAATTTTCACCTAAACATAAATTTCGAAATTTATGTGAGAGTCCCCTCTATTTGGATGATGGGAGAGTCCCCTTCATTGAATGACCATAAGTCAAATTTGAGTGGTTATCTATTTTAAATGATGATTTGGGTGGTTTGTTGGACAATATATTTCATAAAAACACCCAAATTTAATATAAAACATCATTTGAATGAGTTGTTGGTGATGCTCTTAAGGAATCATCAGTTTGCAATGCTTCGAAACATAGTTGGATAATAAATGCATGGCAAGTTTGCTTTGTTACCCTATCAAAATATTTTGTTCCGTTTAAAATATTGTTTTGGTATAATATTGCCATATAAAAATTTAAAATTTGAAAATTCCAGTTCAAATGAAAATCTAACAGCTCTTATTACTCTCACCATTCATTTCCATATTTAAACAAAGTTCCTTCTTTCTTATATAAAAAGGTTGAACAACTAATTATTCTATCTAAGCATAAAATAAATCTATAAATTTATAATGATTAAAATTACAAAATAATACGAAAGACACTCAAAGTTAGATGAAAATATAATAAAACCATATAATACAACAAAATCATAGTCAAATAAACTAAAATTGCATGTATATAGCATTGTAATTTTATGAACATGATATTTTAGACAATAAAAAACTATAACGTCTAAACCTAACACACCATAGAACTAACTAAATATCTTCATAGCAAATACTACAGTATCAAATAGAGCCTAAGGCCTTTTGCTTTTACGAGCTTCAGTCACCGTAGCCAACTAGCTACTCCTAAAAAGTCTCCATCTTCTTTCAAACAGTCTATACTATCGTCCACATTTTTATTTAAATAAAATCTAAAAAACAAACGAATAAACAACTTCTCTATATTTTTATACAGCCCAGTGTCTGGGTCTGGTCCGGGCCAAAAGGCCCTAAACCTATTCTAGCTCTGTACACGTGGCGGGCCCAAGATGCTTATCCTGGCCCGGAAGCAACAGAACAATAGTTCCTTTTTAGCCGGCAGCCAGGGGCATACTCGTCTTCCTCCCTCACTCCCTTCTCCACTATTCCCCACTCGCCGCCGCAACTCCGCCGCCGCAGCGCCACCCTGCCCCCGTCGCCGCGAATGGCGGCCTCGCCGGAGCAGTTCCGGGGCCAGGCGCGGCTCCCGAGGTTCGCCTCCCCGCTCCGCTACGACCTCCGCCTCCGCCCCGACCTCGCCGCCTGCGCCTTCTCCGGCTCCGCGGCCGTCGCCGTCGCCGTCTCCGTCCCCACCCGCTTCCTCGTGCTCAACGCCGCGGAGCTCGCCGTAGACGGATCCTCCGTCCGCTTCCAGGCACGCACGCACCGCCCGCCGTTGAAAACCATCTGTGTATGTTTGCGTGCGCGTGCGTTTCGGGGTCGCTGATCGTGGTATGATGGGGTTGTAGGATTTGGCGCCTTCGGAGGTGGTGCAGTTCGAGGAGGACGAGATCGTGGTCATCGGTTTCGACCAGGATCTGCCGATCGGAGAGGGCGTGCTCAAGATGGACTTCACCGGGACGCTTAACGATCAGATGAGAGGCTTCTACAGGAGGTATAATTGCCATCTTGTTCAGATAACCGGTGATTGTTGGTAGTCTCTCGTTCACATGAGGTGTGAACTGGCATTCCGGCAACAGCTCGTGATTCTGGGTAAATGGATGACGGTCGACACGGGATTTCTAGATAGGGATTCGAGAATTAGAGAGCAATGCCACCATATCTATGAATTTTTTTAAATATGCCATTAAAAGGAGTAAATAGTTTTCCATA
Source organism: Oryza australiensis (assembly GCA_019925245.2). Lineage (NCBI taxonomy): Eukaryota > Viridiplantae > Streptophyta > Magnoliopsida > Poales > Poaceae > Oryza > Oryza australiensis. The sequence goes on from JAIFGZ020000436.1 coordinate 7,369,122, forward strand.
GATTGGATAATATACAGGTATTCAGAGAAATATTTGGTTTAAAGGTTACTTTTCTGAAAAAGCTTAGTTGACTTACACCAACACTAGTTAAAAAAGAAGACTTAATAATATACTTCATGCTGGATGATTGAAACTTGAAGAAATAAGAAAAATATTACCTGCTACATAGGGCATAAGGAAGAGTCTAATGCACCTAACACTAGTATTACTGCAAGCTATTGAAATCCTAAGTTCCTAACAAAGAATTACTAGAAGCTATTGAAATCCTAACAAAGAGAAGAGAAGAAAAAGAACACATAATAAAGAGAGGAGAAAAGAGAATGAGGTTGCTGAAATAGAACCCTCAACATGATATATGACAGGAAAAGCTATAAACCAATACAACAAGATAAGCTTTATGACATATAACTGTACATATATCCAGAACCTCCATCTTTGGATTTTATCTAGATTTTTGTAACAAAACTGTATTACATTACATAAATAGTGTAATTTGGAGTACACTGGTTGTACTTTATATCCTTGCGATCTGTTTTTAATGCATTGGTTGGTGTCTCCGTGTTTGATTGCAGCAAGTATGAGTACAAGGGGGAGTCAAGAAATATGGCAGTTACACAGTTCGAAGCTGCTGATGCAAGACGATGTTTTCCATGCTGGGATGAACCTGCATTTAAGGTGTTTAACATGCGACAATGTTGTTTCCTATCGTTTTGATGTAATTCAGACAGGAAAATATAGTAATAAAAGATAATTCAGTTTGCACATCTAGTTTTTACACAGGTCTAAAGTAAACTCCTTATATTTTCATGGTCCTTGCTCTGTAGAATTTGGAAGGTTGGATCAAATATCTAAAATAACATTATTTCTTGTCTGATTATTTCTGTTTTAGGCTAAGTTCAAGCTAACACTGGAAGTTCCATCAGAGTTGGTAGCATTGTCCAACATGCCAGTAATTAGGGAGACAGTTCATGGACCTCTCAAGACTGTCTATTACGAGGAATCGCCACTTATGTCAACTTATCTAGTGGCTATAGTTGTTGGTTTATTTGATTACATAGAGGGCTCAACATTGGAAGGTAGAAGTTCAGTTTCTGCGTCCATTATTTGCTCTCTTTCATTCAACTGTTATTATATTTCCTTTCTTCGCCTGGTCTGTACACCATTTTTTTCATTGGCTTGTTAAATTAATTTAGGCACCAAAGTTCGTGTGTATACTCAAGTTGGCAAGAGTAACCAAGGAAAGTTTGCACTAGATGTTGCAGTGAAGTCACTGGATTTATTCAAAGAGTAAGTTTCTGATGTAGTCTTGCTTCTAAGCTTTATTTCTAAAGATGAGGCAGAATACCATGGATGTTGCCTATTTCACTACAAGCACTAATAATGTTTTTTTATCAGTTATTTTGCCACTCCTTACCCACTACCTAAGCTGGATATGGTTGCTATTCCTGATTTTGCTGCTGGAGCTATGGAGAACTATGGGTTGGTCACTTACCGGGAAACAGCTTTACTTTATGATGAGCTATTATCCTCAGCATCCAATAAACAGCAGGTTATGCCTGCATTTACCTTTATCAAATTCATTTGTTTCATTTACTATCGGAGAGTTAGTGTCACACTTGAATCCTTATATGTAGTTATGCCAGGTAAACTGCTGAAAGAAAAATTAACATCTGTTCTCTTTAGGTAGCAATCACTGTTGCACATGAATTGGCTCATCAATGGTTTGGCAATCTTGTAACCATGGAGTGGTGGACTCACTTGTGGCTAAATGAGGGTTTTGCTTCCTGGGTAATCAATCCGAAAGCTGTTAATTTGAGAAATTACAAATATTTTCCGATTGTTGTGTATCTTATTGGATAATTATTCCTTATGTTTCAACAGGTGAGTTATTTGGCTGTGGAAGCATTATTTCCTGAATGGAATAACTGGACACAATTTCTTGATGAGACAACCTCTGGGCTCAGACTGGATGCACTTGCAGAGTCTCATCCTATTGAGGTAATCTTCTTCAGTATGCTTTGGTGAAGTCAATGATGGATAAGAAACATAATATTTTGATGCTGTACAGATTTGCATTACAGATATGGAAGTACATTAGGAGTACATGAAAGCAGTAAGATAAGTGAATTAACAAGGATGCAAATTGTGCATGCATACTGACTAGTCATTACAGAACAACCAAGTTCTGAAATTTTAAAAATCTTTGCTTAATGTATTCAGGTGTTGATGCTTAGAAATTAGACTTTTTTTTTGTAGAAACTCAAAATGTGAATATGCTGTCATGCATTGTTTACTATCTCTGTCTTGAGATGTGCTTCTAGAGCTGTTGGCAAAGGTGTTCAGTTGTGAATACTGCAGCTTGGGTTCGACCCCTGAACCTCTCACCTTCCACCTGGATTAAATGAAGTGTTGGAAATATGTGGCTCCTCTTATCTTAATTCCATCGGATGGCTAGCTCCTTCTAGCCATCACAACCTTTTTTTTTACTATTTCTGTCTTCGCAGCGTTAGCACCTTTGTCCCAGTTGTTAATCTGGCTATTTGGTATGTTTGATCAGGTTGACATAAACCACGCTTCTGAAATTGATGCAATTTTTGATTCCATAAGCTATGATAAGGGCGCTTCCGTCATTCGCATGCTGCAAAGTTACCTTGGTGCAGAGCGTTTTCAGGTAAAATTCTGTCTTCTTTCCCTTTGAATGAATTTATCAAAATCTTGTTTTCTGCAATGGTCCAGCATTCCAGCATCTCCTGCTGCTATTGTATATCACTGTTCTTGAATTGACACTCTTATCCACACATGTTATGTTTATATTCTTCATAAACAACACAGCGCTAAATGGCTCTACAGAAGTCCAGATATTCTAATGCCCTGCATTTTAACTTCAGGTTCATTAAGAAAAATGTTGTAGGCCAAAAAATATTAAAGGGCATCGTAATTGTTTGCTTTGATTTTGTGTCTGGTCATTTTTTTCAAATCTGTGGTGAATCAGCTGAAGAATATCTTGAGTTCGGATTTTCTTTTCTTAGTTTTTGTTAATTCTTTCCAGTAGAGAAGGTGACATCATGGAATGCATGCGGTCAACAAGCCATATCAACTTTTACCAAAGGCTGTATAATATATAGTTTAGATATATGAAAAATGGTGTGGGTAATTTTTTCATGAAAGATATTCATAAGTTTTTTATACCAAAGATCGACAGAAGATGATCCAGCTTTACTATAAACACAAGATAAGAGTCTTTAGTCTTTACAGGAAAACTAGTGAAGAAAAGATATTCATAATTTTACAATTATATCATTTCTTTTGAATACTTGGTTACAATGTTTAGCATTTTAGTGCCCATATTAGCATATTGTTGAAATTTTATGAGATTGTGTTATCCTTTGTATGTATCGTCACAATTTATTAGTCTTCTGCATTGCTAATTTTGTGAATCTGTTTACTCTTCCAGAAAGCTTTGGCATCATATATAAAGAAGTATGCTTACTCAAATGCCAAAACAGAACACCTATGGGCTGTTCTCGAGGAGGAAACTGGGGAGCCTGTTAAGGATTTGATGACTACATGGACTAAGCAACAAGGATACCCTGTTATTTATGCAAAACTAGATGGACATGATTTGCACCTTGATCAGGTTTTCTGGCAGATTTCTCATCCTCATGTTATACCAACATACATGAAGAACTGATTATATGCATCCATAGGCCTTGCCTTATACTACTTGCAATTTAATAAGTGCTTTTGGCCTTATTCACAAGAACTAAGGAAGTAGCAAAATGGTGTTGTTCCCTTCATTTATTCATTAAAAACATGAGTCGTTTATTTGTAAGATCAATAACTTTCAAGTAGCAAGAGAATGGAGAGAAAAGAGAGAACTGCCTCAAAATTCTACGATGACTCAGAGAGATTGAAAAGACTAAAATGACTTGTATCTGGATTTGAGGTGGTATATGGCTAAGTTTTAGCCACACCAGTCACTCGTTCAGGATCGCTTCTTTCCAGAACCTCTGCTTTTATTCATACATCTAATCTCATATTAGTTTGTTGCTTTTGTTTTTAACTTCTCACAGCTGTCTAGACTCTAGAGGACCTCACCTTTCCTCACAAACACTTTAAGGACAACATGCATGTCACCTTGATCAGAAACTCAGAACCATAACAACTAGAAATGAGAATATAATTTCTGTTTCATGTTATTTGGTATTTATGTATGGTCTGCTGATGACTTTATTCAGAAGTGTATGGTTGTATTTTGTTTTTTCTCAAATGCATTCAATAACTGGGCAAGATTACAGTTTTTATGTACTGGAACTAGAAAATTTCGTTCTGCTGGCCCATGTCAGTGCTTTCATATTGCAAAAGGAGGAACTTACTAAAGACTTTGTTCTGTTACAGGCACAGTTTTTGTCAGACGGATCCTCTGGTCCAGGTTTGTGGATTGTTCCAATAACATCATGTTGCGGCTCATATGCTGCACAGAAAAAGTTTCTATTGAAAGGCAAGACTGATAAGGTCCATATAGACTTCACTGCCTCCCAAGATGCAGGAGGAGAGAAGGGTGAAAACTGTTGGATCAAATTGAACATTGACCAAACTGGATTTTATAGAGTGAAGTATGATGATGAACTTGCGGCTGGACTTGAAAAGGCAATCAAAGCCAATAAGCTCTCTTTAATGGATAAGATTGGTAAAGACAAGATGATTTTTCAATACTAAAGATAAGATGATCTTTACTTTTTCTCAAGAGTTTTTACAACAGAAACACTATTTTGCTGCAGGTATTGTGGAAGATTCATACTCCCTTTCTGTGGCTCGCAAACAAACACTGACATCCTTGCTTCGCCTGCTGAGTGCTTATCGTAATGAGTCTGATTACACTGTACTTTCACATGTAACCTCTGTAAGTAAGCCTTACGCCACCTTCAATGAAATCATATACCTTATCTTAGATTGATTCCATGACATCAACTGTTCTCAATATTAAATACATGCTTCCTTTTTGACAGGTATGCTTAGGCATTGATAAAATATCAGTTGATGCTACTCCTGAATTGTGCAGAGATATCAAACAGCTTTTGATCAATCTTCTTCTATCAGCTGCCAAGTATGCTAACAACCTTAATGTTTTACCTATTTTCATCATCATGTTTATCTGGATTTCCAGAATCTGGATATTGTCATTTATGTGCATTTGTATATTTACTTCTGAGTCTATAATTGCGCATGCCACCGGCGAATTTGTTTCTGTTAATAAACTGTTGTTTACTATATTTCTGCTGTTTCCTTTCTATGATCATATTGAAATCCTTGTCCTTCTAATTATCAGAACACTAGGCTGGGATCCCAAGGATGGTGAGAGCCATCTTGATGTAATGCTTAGATCATTGCTCTTGATTGCCCTTGTCAAACTCGGACATGATGACACTATAAATGAGGGAGTTAGGCGGTTCCATATCTTCATAAAAGACCGCAAAACTAACATTCTTCCACCAGACACCAGAAAGGTTCAGGCTTTTGCTAAACATACCACTGCAGTGTTACATCTATGATATCTAGTATACTGATATGCATTGGTCTGCAGGCTTCATATCTTGCAGTGATGCGGACTGTTACTACCTCCAGCAGAGCTGGTTATGATGCTCTCCTGAAAATCTACAGAGAAACAGCTGAAGCACAGGAGAAGTCACGCATCTTAGGTTTGTGCATTCCAACTGTCTAGCTTAAGTGACTGCACGAATTTTCTGATGAGTTGTTGTCCTGCAAAGTAACGTTTCTTTTGTTTTAGGTTCATTGTCTTCATGCCCGGATAAGGATATTGTTCTCGAGGCACTGAACTTCATGCTTACTGATGAGGTTGACCCTCTGAATCATTTGTAGTTTACTTATTCCGAACAAATGATTCCAGACAGTAAATGTTAGAATGAGATCCATTCTACACCATGGATACATAAGCCAATCTAATCTCTCTCTCGCTTGTTAGGTACGGAATCAAGATGCATTTTATGTCCTTGGTGGTATCAGCTTAGAAGGACGAGAAGTTGCATGGGCCTGGTTGAAGGTATGTTATTATCGTTGCAGGGTACCTAAAGTGGATTATTATAGTAATCTGATAAAACAACGCACACATTTCTGATATTTATGAAGAAAAAAACCATAAGCAGTGTATGTGGTGCTCAATATTTTTTTACTGTTTTGAGGGGTTCAAAGTTCAATCGTTCTACCAAATGCCAATGCATTTTGGGTGTTTATATCAACACAAGAACAAATAATTTGTTAAAGTTCATGATGAAACTAAAACGAACAAAATAATTATTCTCTCCGTCCCAAAATATAACAACTTTTAGCTTTCAGAATTTGTCCTAAAATATAACAACTTTTTTATCAACATTCTCTTCTCAACCAACCACAAGCCTCAACCATTCAATTTCCTTACCTACCTCTGCTTTTCAACCAATCACAACCTTTCACCATTTAACTCTATCTACTTCGTACCCATATCTAACCCTAAAAATTCTTATATTGTGACACGGAGGTATTATGAAATAGGGAAGATGGAATTATCAAAATTCCTTTGCACTGTGCGTGCCAATATCCAAGTTAGTGTAATTGAATGATGTTCCCTCCCTGTTTACGCTTTGCACAATTAGGGCTCTTCACCCAAAACTGGTGCAATCAATCTATTTTACCAAATATCGTTTGATCCTGCTCGTTTAGCCAACCAGCAAACAAAAAAGCAAAAGGTTTTACTGAGTTGACTCTCTGATATAGAACAAGAGACACAGCACGTCTGACAGATGAACTGAAGCTGTTTATGCAGTTGCACCAAATATTTTGATGATCTCCTCCATGAGATTTAAAGCTCCAAAACCATTCACGAGTCTGCATAGTTCTGTGCAATTCGAGGGAAATCCAAGCTTGTAGCATATGAATAACAACAGAACACATTTTCCACTTTATAGAAGAGATGCCGCCTGCATAACACACAATTCAAGAATGAGCTAATCTAAGCAGTTACATTAATAAGTTTTGTTATTTTAACAAGCATGATTAGCAGTTCAGAGTAAGTTGGATTTTTATGACCATGAGCCCATCTGTGCATGATGCAGGAAAACTGGGATCATGTCTTGAAGACCTGGCCATCAAGTTCACTCATATCAGACTTCGTCAAATCTACTGTTTCACGGGTACACTAATTCACCGACCACTTTCTCGTCATCGTTCTTCATGTTTTGCCACTAAATTCACTTCTTTACTAAATTCACTTCTTCCTTTTCTTTCTGTTGCTATTTTTCTGCTTGATCAGTTCACCACAGAGGAGAAAGCTGCTGAAGTTTCCGAGTTCTTCGCCGGTAAAATCAAACCATCGTTCGAGCGTGCACTGAAGCAGAGCCTCGAGAGGGTCCGTATCAGCGCGAGATGGATCGAGAGCATCAGGAGCGAGCCTAACCTTGCTCAGACAGTGCACGAGCTGCTGCAGCACGACGTGTAAACCTTTTGGGCTAAAGCTATTTTGTACGCTCATTGAGGATTGTACAAAAAAAGATATTGTTCTTCGAAATGTTGTGCCATGCGTGGCTGTTCTAACGACCATATTTTTAAGTTTGTTTAGTTCTTTCTGATCTTTTATTTGCGCAACCGAAAAGACATGTGGATCGTCGCAGGGGGGTGTGCCTGGTTCAGAGTTGTCAGGACAGTGACCATGAAAACAACAAATCTTGTACAGAACTGTTTCATTTTTACAACTAACTCAAAAGGGTTACAAAAATAACAACACACCAGGTGTTGAGAAAAATATACAAATATACAAATACAATACATTACATTACATTATACAGAAAGAAAAGAAAGGCACAGTAAAAGAAAAGAAAGGGGATTGCACAACATACAGGACACCAGCAGCTCGTGAATGCCAAGTTCTATTTCTACCAGGTACAGTTTATACACAACATGTTCTAGATCGAATATGCTTAGTCTCATGTAAAGCCGTGAAAACACTTGGGAGGCATGTGGCTTGCATCTCAGTCACTGATGATGTTGAAGGAGAACTTCGACAGCAAGTTTGGAACTCCAGCTATGATTGGGCCATATACCTGCAAGAGAAGATCAGTTGAAGCAGTTTTTTTAAAAAAACAGATGGTAAAATCCCTTATGTTGGACAGTGATAACCAAACTGACCTGAGCATTGTCATGAATCTGGGATAGAGGCACAGCTAGCAGCTTCATATTTCTTGGCACGACAAATTGGCGAGACATCGGCAGTTTAATCAAGAAGAGCTTTATGCATTCCTTCATGAGAGGCAACATGATTCACTCAGGTTAGAAGCACAGTATTGAGGAAACCACATGGATGAACCAGAGTGTATGTCAACCTCTTTACCTTTGGTGCACGAGCATTTGGAAGTAGATATGGAAATGGAGCCGCATCAAACTCGGATCTCCACCACATCCCAATGCACTCCCCAATCTATCCGATAACCAACGCGAAAAGGATGATTAATGTGCTGGATCATACTGGTTGTCTCTCCCTACATCACTGACATCTTTGTTTACTCCAGTTACCTGCCATTCGTCGTCGTTGTCGTCATCGTCTTCGTCATCCTGATGTCCAGCTACCGATAACTTGCTCGAAAGTTTGCGCTTGAGCCCTTGGACATCTGAAGCAGAGATATCATACCAGGCAACGAACTTGTCATCCAAATTGCAAGTGTAGCGGTGCACTAGCATTATCTCTCACGAGGAGAAAATCACATCCTACTCGGCAGTAGACACTTGCACATGGCAAGAATTCAATAGTATATATGTTCAATTCATTCCTAAACTTTTTATGGGAAAACATGGGGAATTGCAAAGATGAGCACCTTGCTCCCCTGGTCTCAAGCGGCCTCCGGGGAGGAGGAAGCAGGAGTTCCTGACTTGCAGGAGCAGCACGTGCGGATGATCAAACAGCTCCACCTGCAACCACACCGGGAGGACGCCGTGAGTGGCGAGGAAGCTCAAGCAAAGCAGATCAGAGCGAAATAGTCAAGCGGGAGTAGCAGAGCGGAGGGGAGAGAGAGACCAGGAGGACGCCTTGGACGCTGGTCCGGAGCCCGTGCGCCGCGAAGCTGCAGATCAAACCGCGCGGATAAAATTACATGACCTCACACATTTGTTCGAGCAGGTGGCGGTAATGCGTGCGTGCGTGCGTGCGTACGTACTTGGCCTTGAGGCGGAGAGCGCGGTCGGCGGCGGTCTCCCTCCCACCGGCGGCGGCGGTGGTGGCGGCGTCCCTGGCGCCGAAGTAGTAGCGGCTGAGCGGGTATATCTCCACCCCCACGCGCTCCCCGCCACCGCCGCCGCAGTCGCTGGTGCCGCCCCATCGGTGGCGGCGGCCATCGTCATCTCCAGCCCCATGCCGTGTGCCCAGCCGCCGCCGATAACCCCAACTTATAGCAGCAGCGCGAGCTCCGCCACCCACGCGCGCGCGGATCAGAAGGCGACGGAGACGGAGAGCGAGGGCTTGGGATGCTTCTGCCGTCGCCTACACTGCTTTTGGTTTGGTTTGGTTTTGGGGAGAAAAGAAGAGAAGAGGAGAAGAGTAGAGAAAGGTCAGGAGCGGGAAGAAAGGCAACGTGGCGGGTCGCCGCGGGGGTGACGTGGCGCGCCGCCGCGGGAGGGGGGAGGGGACAGCTGTCCGCGCATGTGGGCTGGGCTGTGTAGACAGTGTGGGGTGGGATGATGTTTTCCGAACGAACAGTAGTGGGCCGTTCGCCAAGGCAAACCAAAAACGCTATACGTAGTGAGTACGCGTCCCATGTAAAGTTTAGAATTTTTTGCATTTTTAATTTTTTTTAAAGATTTACAAAAATAACTTGCGAGATTGAAAAATTTCAAAACTAATCTCCTCCCGTCCTCTGGGAGGGCGTGAAGGGAAAAAACGCCCTTTCAGAGGGCGAAGAATCCGACGTGGCAGACGGCCCCGCACGCCGCTGCCGCGCGCGGTGACTTTTTGCGGGCGGCCTTCCCGCCCTTGGGAAGGGCGTTTTTCACCGTGCACGGGGGCCGTCTGCAAAAATGCCAGGAGGCCGGCCTTTTGCGGGCGGCCCTTCCCGCCCTTGGTAAGGGCGTTTTCACTGTGCAGTGGGCCGCCGCAAAAGGCGAGCGCGCGCGCTTTTTTGTGCGGCCCCTTCCCGCCCTTACCAAGGGCGTTTTTCACGTGCTTACGGGGCCGCCCGCAAATTGCCACGGCCGCCCGGCAATTTTGCGGCGGCCCTTCCCGCTCTCTCGCAAGGGCGTTTTTACCCATGGCAGATATAAGCGACTCTCAATCATTTCAACCTCATTTACACCTTTCCGGATCCGTAAAAGAACAGAGAGAGAAGTGAGGAAGAGGAGGAGCGCGGCGAAGCCCCGTTGGATTGCGTACTTCATTGGAGGTAAATGCAATATCTCGGCATTATTTTATTTGTTAGCTAGTATGTAAATGAAATATTAGAAAAATATAAATTTGTAATATTTGAATAGGTATTGAATAATTTGTTATAGATTTGTAAAACAGATGGTTTAATTTAGATCAATGTAGATAATCTAATCGACGTAACATAGGAAGAATAGATAGATCAACAAGGATATTTAATGGACATTAACATAGGTAGAATAGATAGATCAACTTAGGTAGAATGTGTTTGGATGTAAGTGTAAATTATGTGAGCAGATGGTAAGCACTATAGAAAATCGTACGTATAATTTTGTTGATGATCAAAATATGTTTAGATATAAACTACGAGTGAATTAAATTTAGTTTATAAAATTTGGCAAACTGAAATGAACGAGTTACGATTGGCGGTAGATGGAACGAACAAATCGATTTGGGAAAATTTAAGATATAGACCAGAGAACATATTGTTAAAGAAATTAAGTTAGGCACAGAATCATCTAGGAAATATATTCGTAGTATGGAATAAACTCGGTTTCAATTTGTTTGTCGGGCACTATGGCAAGTAAGATCATATTTCGGATAGTTCACGGTGAAGGCAACGTTAGATACGGTCCGAAGGTGTAGATTTGTCGAATTTAGGATGAAATCAAAGGGCATCGATAGGCCGGGCGAGAAAACATTTGAGTCGGTGTATAGTTGGTTGCTACGTGGATTTAAAGTGGATACAAGAGTGAACACAATGTCTCTATCCGTTGTAGTAAGTCGTGCAATGAAGGATATTATTGGGAACTTATGCCTATTGATAACACCGAGTCGTGGAGACGTTATGTGGACATGGCACTTGAAAGGTCCTGGCCCCTTGTTATTTTTGTGGCACTGCACGAAATCGATAGCAGTAATACAATGCAAACAGAGTATGGCGAAGGTCCAAGCAATGAAGCAAGCTTAGAGGAGGCGATTGGCGTGGCGGACGAGGGAGAGAGAATCGAAGCAATTGTTGAAGAAATGGAGAGGGAGGATTCTGAAAATGAGCGGCGGAGGGCGATGAATCATCGGACGAGGAAGAAGATGTCATGCCCGTCGATTGGGAACAAGCTGATTTCTCTCAGCTTGTTATCTCGGAAGGGCAGCATGTTTCATTTGAATACAAAGATAACGAGGTCATCCAGGGTGCTAGGTATGCTCATAAGGAAGACATGAAAGAGGCGTGAAGCATTGGGCGGTGTCTTTGCATAGAGAGTTTAGGGTGGTGAAGTCTACGAACTATGTGTATGATGTGAAGTGTATGAAGGATGATTGTCCGTGGCGCGTTCATGCATACAAGGGAAAATGGAATGACTATTGGAAAGTGAGCATTGTTGGTGAGCACACATGTCTCGTTGCCGGGGTTGATAAGTACCACCGCAACATCACCTCGGCGTTTGTTGCCGGTGAGATGTACTGACCATGTTGTTAAAAACACGGATTTTGAACCAGGCTCCATTATTAAGCACATTGAGAACAAATTCAAGTATACTATTAGCTATGCGAAGGCTTGGAGGGCGAAACAAAAGATATTGGAGATGAGGTATGGCACATTTGAAGCATCGTATGACAATTTACCTCGTCTATTAGCCACCATTGCTCGAGAAACCCCAATACCTACTACGACATTGGACATTTCCATCATCTAATGATTCGAGCAAGAGCGTGCTTGCAAAGAGCCTTTTTCTCGATTGGTGCTTGCATCAACGCATTTGTTCACTTGTCGCCTGTGCTGTGCATAGATGGAACCTTTCGACTGGAAATACGAGGTCGATGCGACGGCGATTGGAGCGGATGGGAACAACCAGGTGTTACCTATGGCGTTTGCATTTGTCGAGAGTGAGAACACCGAAAGTGGTATTGGTTCTTGGAGAGAGTTCGATGCCAAGTCGTTCGTATGAGGCCCAATGTTTGTCTCATACATGATCGTCATGCCGGCATGCCGAGGGCAATCGACTATCTTGAATGGTTGGCCCGAGAGGGGACTTCCAGCTAGGTGGCGTGATGTTCGGAGTAGGTGGTGCATGCGTCATATGGGAGCCAATTTCTACAAACAATTCAAGAACAAGCACCTGATGGATCTATTCAAGAGGCTATGTGGTCAAAATCAAGAGAAAAATTCAATGAGATGTGGAAAAGGTTGGATGAGCGACAACGAAGCAAACCGACGAGCAATCTCGTTTGCCACAGTTGACGAGCTCTGTACCTCTTGGTCCATTGCATAATGACCCGCCAACAATGAGAAGGAGGTCGCACCATCAATACGTAATTTCTCCCACTGGATAGAGAATGAACCGAAAGAAAAGTGGTCTCTGTTGTATGACACTGACGGAGCTCGATATGGTATAATGACAACGAACCTGGCCGAGGTGTACAACTGGGTGATGCGAGGAGTTAGGGGGCTTCCATTGGTGGGTATTGTGGAATTTATCCTTCATGGCACGCAGGCATATTTTAGGGATATATTTAAGAAAATATCCCCTTTAATGGTCGATAACAAAATTGTATTTGGCAACGTGGTGACGAAATATATGCAAGACAAAATTCTGAAGGCTATGAAGCACAGAGTAATCCCCCAAGGAACCCAAGTTCTTCGGTACGAGATCATGTGTGTCGACAGGAGAAGGCGAGGCATCAACCGTGTTCAAGCTGTGCAGGAATGTGTGCTTCATGCGGATGGTGGTTGTAGCACTGTATGAAGCCGAAGCTTAGACATCTGCCTTGCTCACACGTCCTTGCCGCAGCTGGGGACTGCGGCATAGTTCCAGATATTTATGTGTCACAGTACTACAGGAAAGAATCAATTTTTCATACGTGGAAGGAGGAGATATATGGTTTTGGGATATCTGGATCGTACACAACACCGCGGCCACAAGTGTTCTACATTCCAGATCCATCGAAGTTAAGGATGAAAAAGGGACGTCGTCGGTCGAGACGCATCGAAACGACATGGACGAGTCCGAGGCCGGGGGAAGGACCCTACGTTGCAGCAAATGCGATGAGCGCGGACATACATACAAAAAATGCCCGAAGAATTCAGAAACTTCAACCGTCAAAGGTTCGGGACTTTCCGGACAGCCCTCCGATGGTAGCCGTCCATCCGGAGAAGGAACAACAACGAGGCGACCACGTCCTAGACGTGCTCGTGCAGCGACTACGTCGTCCACCGGAGATGCAATGGCTTGATTTTTTGTTTGCTCCTTTTCAATGTAGTGGTGATCGATATTTGTACTATTTGTCATGTTGTTGCCATATGTCGTACGTGTAATATTTATCATTGTGAGACGTAAACCGGTTTATTGTTGTTGTGATACTTATATGTTGTGTTTGTTAGTTTGAATTAAGACGTGAACTTTTTTATGTTGAGAAATAATGGACCATTTATGTCATGTAATCATGTTGTTTTGATTTTTCTTATAAATTGCTTACTGTGTGCTTCATGTATTCATGCGGGTATGGCGGACGATACACCGCGCTTTTCGCAGACAGTGGACGGGCGCACAGTCGTACTTGTCGGCGGTGCGGGTGCTCACGACCACCTTTTGTCCACGGTCGTCGCGCGAGTTGTTGCGTGTCGATCCGCGACACGTCGAGCGGTACGTTCAAACTCTTATCACTTATTGCAGGAACACTATGCTTGATACTAATATTACACTATGTGTATGATATGCAGTTACGTGAGTCGGCCCGATCGCTCTCGCACTCGTTGAGGCGCGTGCCCACGATCACGACCAGGCCGGACGGTTCGATGCGGACCGGTCCCCGATAGCCGCTTTGGTGGATCGGTGGCGTCTGAGACGCACACCTTCCATCTTCCTTGTGGGGAGATGGCTCCGACGCCGCAGACGTCTCCTACCGCTAGGGCTAGCACTAGCCGGGAGGGTCGGGCCGTGGACGGTGTTGGTGGATGGAGGGACGACATCACCGCGCGCTTTGCTCGGTGATGAGGCTACCGGGCTCCCACTGCTCGTCGATCTACCCTTACGCGACCACCGGCCTACGAAGACTTGGATTATGCGGTTCACGTAGGTTAACTTCAAGACTTCGATATTTTCATTACATCGATGTTTGTTAACATGGTTTTGTCCTTTGTAGGCCGACAAGCTCCACCCCACGCCGACGAGTACTCCGTGCGATGCTCGTTGGAGGCGTACTGCTTTGGTTGTTCGGCTGGGTGATGTTCACCAACACGTCGGGGAACACTGAGAGAGGGCCCGATCCACTACGCCCGGTCGATAGCGGACGCGGAGATAGGCGGCGTGCCTCGGTGGAGTTGGGGTTCGCCGTGCTCGCAGCCACCTACCGTGGCCGTGCGACGCGTGCACGAAGACAGATCCGGGAGCGATCTTCACAGTGTCCCCTTCTCTTACACGTGGGCTGCGGAGCGCTCGCGATCGGGCGACCGGTCGTCGACACCTCTCCGTATGACGTAGCGCCGGCTTTCGAGAACCCGGCCGACGGGCCTACGATGGGTTCGTCTTGGTTTCGACGCAACGTAAGTGCAAAGTCATATTTCTTTCAAATATTTAAATTGTGTTGAACAAAACTTGTAACCACTTGATTTTTTATTGTCGCGGCGTCGTTACGCCCACGCTCGGGTGAGACGGAGCTACCCGGACTTCGTGTTCGAGTTGGACCGTCTCCGCCGTACGACGTTGTCCGGGAGCCGTACACGCGGCGGTCGCAGCTCGGGCGCCTCTAGGCCTCTCCACGTTGTGCACGCGCGACTCGGCCTCTTGGATGACGTTGATCCCGATGGTGTACGACATCACCGTCGAGCCTCACCGCCGTGCCGAGTGATGAGGCGATTCGCGCCAGGGATTCCCGGTAGACGTTCCGGTTGCCGTTCCCCACCAGGACCACCGGTGAGTATTTCTTTTTGAAATGTACTACTATTGTGTCAAATTAAATGGAACTATAGTCGACCTTTTTGTGTGCGCGAGTTGTCTCGACGGGGACAGCGGGAGGCTCCTCCGGGAACCACGTATGCAAAGCAATACGTGGCGGGATCGGCCGATAGCCACCGAGGAGGTGATCGGCGAGATCTACGCCCACTCCGAGGAGAACTACACCGCCTACCTTCGGTGGTACCTACCGCGGACGCGCCCGCGCGTGACCTTCACACCGGTCACACGCAGCCGCACCAGCGGCGATCACGGACACCTACCCCAGGCACCGAGACCAGGACTACTTCGTTGGGGTACGTCATGATTTGTCTGCATTAAAGCCTTTGTACGTCATTATGTTTTTTTATTGAAGCGAAACACCTAACTTGTTTTGATTTTTGTAGGCCGACGCCGCACGGGCATTGAATGCCGAAATCGACTCGGTGATGCCGAGGCCGGACGCAGCATTCACCGAACGAGGTGGAACAGAGGATGACCTTCGAGCGGATGCAGACGACGGCACGGAAGATCTTGCGGATCTTCTCGTGTCGTTCGCCGTCGACGCGGTTCCTCCACGGGTATTACAGGTCCTCGTCCACGCGGTCCAAGACCGGATGGTCACCACACGGCCTGGTCCTTCCACAGTTAGTTCCACTCATTTTCATTGTGTCAACCCTACAACGTGATCTAACAAACCGAATGTCGCCTAGGTCCGACGCTACCGAGCGGGGATACGGCGGCGCGAGTGGATCGTCGATCCCTCGGCCTTTCGCTACTCGGCCCAAGACTGCGAGCTTTGCTGGAGCGAGCGGATCGTCCGTTCTCGTCCCTCGATCAGGGAGGTGAGCAAGCGTCGTCCGATGATTAGTTCACACGTGTTAGTTTAAGTCACCGATGCTTCACATTGCTTACATACGGGAGGATTCTACTCGGCGGGGATTTTCGGTCGGGGACTTCGTCGACGCAGCGGGCGGGTCCAGGGAGGCGACGAGGGGGTCGCACGGCGACGACTTCGACGACTGGAGGACCCAGATCGGGACGTACTCGCCTCCTCTCGGCTCGGTGGAGCACCTCTACCACGAGCCGGGACCCGCCACGAGAGACGCCGCGCCGATGTCCGTGCTAGTCGTGGCGTGCCCCCGACAGCGACGTACTCTCAGGGGCACGTTAGAGCACAGCCTAGGAGGGATAGGGGTAAGAGGCCTCATCAATAGCTGCTGTGTGCAACAATTTGTACAAATTGTAAATATTTATTTTGTGTTTGATGTTTGTATATATCTATGTCTGTTCGTCGCACTCACATGTCACGAGATCCTTCCGTATCGTTCGCTGCATGATACTCTTACTAACAACAAAAAAACTTTCGGCCCAGTTAGACCTGCACGAGACATCGCTATCGCCTGCCCGTGATAGTCCTGCACGATACGTCGCTATCAACTTTTGCCCCGTGAAAGTCCTGCACGATACGTCGCTATCAACTTTTGCCCCGTGACAATCCTACATGATACGTCTCCATCAGCTGTTGCCCCGTGACAGACATAAACGATACATAGATGTGAACCGTCACCTCGCTGCACTATATATTGCATAGATCCGAATACGAGCTCTTCAAATCTGCATTCTCTTTTCTACATTTACTCCTGCAATGAGATCTTCATATCATCCATTCCTTGAGCGTCTCCACTGGCGACTCCATCCTTTGAGCGGTTTTATTCCACCATGGTGTGACCGTCCGTTATGCCATTGTGGAGATGGCTGCATACTTACGTCGTCCCTCCTCGCTGAAACCAGGGGGAGACGATTTTTCCAATGCGCCAACATTGATCAGGTATGGCTTATCTGCACTGCTTTCATCTACAAAATCTTCACGCAGAAAACGCTAACTTGATTGTACATCGTGTTAACACCTCATGCAGGCATATCGTCGGGTGTGCAACTTCGTTGAGTGGATAGATACGGAGAACCCACGAACCGACGGAACACATTACTACCCACTTAGCGAAACAAGGTTCGACTACCTTCAACGGAAGGCTAAGTACCAACGTCGAGTTCGCGCTGAAGCTTTGGACTGGCCTATGGATCAGCTGGCACTACCCACATGGCGGGAACGTCCAGAATGCCACTGTGGTCTACGTTGCCAAGTGGTAAGATCCATAAGACAAGCAACTAGAGGACAAAGATGCTTCGTGTGTCCCGAGATTGCGGATGACGATTTTGTCGTGAGTATAATTTTTCTTTCTTTAACCTTTTCGCTTGTTCCATTTTTTAACTCCGACCATAAAAAATGTGCAACCAGGAGGATGTACGTCAGTGTCCATACAAAGATTGGATCGATACGGTTAAACCTGCTTCGATCGGTCAGACGGTAACACAACCTGAGTCCACTGAACAATTCATTCAGGCTTGGATGGAGTATGAACGTCGCGTCGAAATCGCAAGCTTAGCATGGAGGAACAACCCACTGGGTTTCCCTAAATGGTCGGAGCGTCCTATGTGCGGTTGTAGGGATCGTTGCAAGATGGCTACCTCATTTGAACCACGAACATATGGTCGGAGATATTTTATTTGCCCCAACTTAGACAACGACTTTGTTGTACGTCTTTCATTTTATCAATTATGCAAACGTCTTCGCTCTAGTGGCTCTCTAACTGATTACATGTGTTTCTTTACCAGGGCATTCAAAGAAGGTGTGGATTCACTAGGTGGATCGACAATGTCATTCCCCAATATAACGGCTTAAAAGTAACTGAATGTGAAACTCAAAAGGAGTACAACGCCGAGAAGGAAAGAGAAAATTGATGACAAGCTTATCGCCCTTGAACGGTTCCGTAGGTAGCCGAGCCTTCACTCGTGGGGGATGAGTTAGTTGTATTGCATCATCCGTACCTAATGGGTTATGTAACACTGTGACAAACAACTGCTTAACCATTGCAACTAAGTTAACTTCGTTAAAATAATATGTTCACAGGTAATGCAAACAACATATGCTCCCTCCATATTTTGAGATTTATTGATGATCAAACTCTTAAAACGTTAACCATCGATAAATCTCAATGTGTTTGGTTTGAAAACATGAAAAATCATATAGGTAGAAAAATACTAATGACGAAACTAATGGTCAAAGTTACACAACAATTTAGTTATTTATGAAAAGTTTAAAAACAGTGAGTTCTTCAAATAGCCCACCAGTGTAGTAGGTCTCAAGAAATTAATATGTAAGAAATTAATATGTAGTTGAGAACTTCTACAGAATTGTTTGAACTAATTGATAATTTTCAAAATTTAAATGTGATTATAGCCATGCGCTGTTTGTTTGAATTTCTAAATTTTATAACTGAACTAAAATATTATTCAAATATGTTAGGTTCACATTGTAATATCTGGAGCCTACATATATTTTGGTCCACGGTAATGATTTTATTTAGATGCAACAAATATATTCTCGTGAACCAATTATTATTTTTTTGCTAGAGGAGAATTTATTTGGATTACAAACGACCAATAATAAGTTTTAATAATATTTAAAGTCATTCAATCATTTCAAAAAATTATAAAATATCTTCAACTTAAATGACGAATTAAGCACGGTGAAAAACACCCTTGGTAAGGGCGGGAAGGGGGCGCGCAAAGCAAGCGCGCGGCCTTTTTGCGGGCGGCCCCGTGCACAGTGAAAAACGCCCTTACCAAGGGCGGGAAGGGCCGCCTGCAAAAGGCCGGCCTCCCGGCATTTTTGCGGCGGCCCCTGCGTGCACGGTGAAAACGCCCTTCCCAAGGGCGGGAAGGGCCGCCCGCAAAAGCCACGCGCGGCGGCACGGCCGTGCGGGCCGTCTCGCACATCGGATTTTTCGCCCTCGGGAGGCGTTTTCCCTTCACGCTCCTCAGAGGCGGGAGGAGATTAGTTTTGAAATTTTTCAAACTCGCAAGTTATTTTTGTAAATCTTTAAAAAAAATTAAAAATGCAAAAAATTCGTAAAGTTTATACATAAATTTTAGAAATACTTATATTGTTTCAACGGAATAATAGTTGACATCATGATGACATCATAATACTAAATCTGAAATCTACGAGATATCATGTCTGATATCGAAGATACTATATTCGATACCCTATGACGTCAGCATGACATAAAGTGTTGATTCTGAAAATCGGTAATAAGAAAAGGGGTAATGTACAAAAAGAGGATGGAAGAAAGGACAAAGTTTAGACAGTTCAGACCTTCTCGATGAGAAGTAGTATCCTACTTCTGTTTCAAAGATTGAATCCACTGAGTATTATATTAGTATTATATTGATCGACGATCGAGTTATGGCTTATGTTATGCCCTCGGAGAGCTTCCTTTCCATCTTATATAGGTTCAAGGACAAGGTTACAAGGAGAAAAACCTAGCCGAACATGACATAAGTTTCTTTATCTATTTAGATAACCATATTTAACTAGGACTATGGACTATGCCTTATAAAAGAAGGCAATATAATTCCTAAATTCTAATCTGTCATATAATAAGCAGATATGACCCACCTCCAATCATTAGTCGGATAGGTCAACTGTGTGGGTATATGATACCGATAATCTCCACAGTAGCCCGTGAGATCTTCACAACCGAAAATAACCTTCTCTCAAATTTATACGACCAAAAGCCGACTACTTCGATATTGCTATCGAGGTTCTCAAGAGGTTATGAAGGGCTGAAAAGATTTCAATAATAATAATAATAATAATAATAATAATAATAATAATAATAATAATAATTAAACATTAGGTGCATCGACTAGATGCACCCTAATTAGATGTAACCTCCAACTATATGATTAGTTTAAATAAAATTAAAATATAGTCAAAGAGGAAAAAATAATATAACCAACCAAGTGATTTTATCAAAAATCATGACATATTTGCTGTCAAATCCAAGTGAATAATACTCAAAATAAATTTACCACCCGTCAATTAAACAACCAAAATATCATATATATATATATATATATCACTAAGCCAATGATGTATGTCAAAATACACATATATGTGATTATTAAATGCAATATTATAGCTTTAGGCCAATTGCATTCTAATAAACCAAACGTGACCTATTTTTACATAAAAGCAAGGTTATAAGAATTAAAGCACATTGTTGTCACCTCCTATTAAATCTTATTGCATTAATCATAAAAAAGTCATAAAAATCATATTAAATCGTATTGTATTAAATCAAAATAGAGGATTTTATAGAAATTAGGTTTCTTCTACACGTATATTGTAAAAAAACAAATATGCTTAATAAAAGACACGTAGTGAACCACACCTATAAAAAATGATGGGCCGCAATCGATTAATGGGCTTTGGTCCAACGACTGCTTACCGATATCTTAAAAATAACACGCTATAGTACATCGTTTTCAACGCCTTTTCGTCTTCTCCAAAATTCACTTTCGTGCTCCTGTTCACAAACCGCCACCGCCACACCTAGGGTTCATTCTCCTTGCTCAATCCACCATCAAAATCACTTCCAAACTCCGCTGCGCACTTGCCCCAATAAAAACTCGTACTCTGCATTCAAACCTCCAAGGAAAAAACCCTAATCCGAATATTTCCCATCTCTCCTATGGCGGAAGAGAGAGAAATCTCTTTTTGACCAGTGGGCAACCTCAGATGTAGAGGAGAAGCACCTACGCGAGATGGTGAAGGATAGTGTGCTTCCAGCAAAGTAGATTATTGAGTGGCGTCCAGCCGCTGGCAAAAATTCCCCTACTCCCAACACGGGTGATTGTGGTATTTACCTATTTTTTTACAATAGTTTTTCTCATAAACGGCACATATAAACTATCAGATGTGCCAGTTTTAGTTTTATACACACATGAAGGCTTGGTGAAGCAAGAAAAGTCTTATATGTGCTGAGTTTAAATGAACCGACATCTATAAAACTTTTCCTTATTAAGGGTTTTGTAGCAGCCTGCCATCCAAAACCATTGATAGTCAGTAGTCAGCACATAAGAAGGTACTGACATTTAGGCCCAATAATTTCTCCTAGTCTAGATAGACCGAATTAACAAACTTGGACAATATTCGGGCTAGTAGCACAGACCAGAATTCCCCCCTTTATCGATGTGTGCAAGGTGCAACCTAGGCCTATATCTTTCCATTTTCGATCAAAGGGTAGGACTACACAAAAATATGTACGTGATGGCAAGATATTGTTTCCAAGAATTAATACACCTTGATCATCGATCGATTCAGTTGCAAAAGATAAAATTTACCCTCTTTTCTTTCGTGTTTTGTGGGGAACTTGATGGATGCCGATTGCCGTTTTCGGCATGTGTCTGCTTTCTACTCCTGCTACTTTCTAGAGGTGCAGGTAGATGCCTTCCTCTTTTTGTTGATATTCCAAACAGTCCATGTGCGTTGTGCTTTTGAAACGTTGATGGCTTGACGCCATGGCGTGAAAAAGTTGGAGTCAAGTAAACCATCAAAGCTAATTATTGGTAGGAAAAACACTATTCCTACGATA
Source organism: Oryza australiensis (assembly GCA_019925245.2). Taxonomy (NCBI): domain Eukaryota; kingdom Viridiplantae; phylum Streptophyta; class Magnoliopsida; order Poales; family Poaceae; genus Oryza; species Oryza australiensis. Next base: position 7,390,952 of record JAIFGZ020000436.1, read on the forward strand.
ACAAACCGAACATCTCTCTTTCGTATAGAAAATCGATTTTTATATATGGTTGTATAGCCCACTACTAGAAGAAAAACGGTTTTTTACGAGACATCCGATAAATTCAAGACGAGCCATAAATGGTCGCGTCTGGAAAAACCAAAGATGCATTATCTCGTACGGTCCACTTAAACGACCGCATGAGATAATCCATTTTTCCTTGCGGTCTTTTAAGTGAACCGCACGGGATAATGCGGCATTACCCGTGCGGCCTACTTAAGCGACCGCACGGGATAATCCATTTTTCCGTACGGTCGCTTAAGTGGACCGCACGACATAATTCATTTTTCCGTGCGGTTGTTTAAGTGGACCGCATGAGATGATACTCATGTATTTTTTAAACCAATTTAGAGATATAAGGTTTTAATTGTCTATAAACCTAAGAATTGTCCATCTAATTCTTGGATATGGGATAGAATCAAATAGAAAATATTTTTTTCACAACACAAGTAGCAATATAACTTCATATGTTGTGATATTGAGTTATGTTTAGGTTATGTACAAATATATACAAGTTCGTAACTTTTATAAACTTGAAACTTAGAGTTCATTTAGATGAAATTAACACAGAGTGGCTCCCACTGCACATATAATGCAGTGTGTGCATGTGTAACAACTTTTTGCGTGCATTATTCTCGTTTTGTCCTCTAACTCGGAGTCGGTTTTTAAAACGGCTATAACTTTCGCATATGGACTCCGATTGAGACGTTCCATATATAAAAATCGATCAGAAAAAATTTTGGATGCATTCGTTCATATCTTCGTCGCGTTTGGCGATTTTATTTTCCCCAAAAACGGCTCAGAAGGTTGCCTTCTTGAGCCCGAAAACTTTTCTCGATTCTGAGTGTGTCTTCTGAATTTTTCACATGCCACGTCTTTCGCTTGTTTAGACTCAAATTTTCTGTGGTTACCTCTCGTGTGCTTCTAAGTCAAGAAAAAATATTAAAAAAATAAAACAAAAAATTCGAATTTTTCAAAAAAAAAACAAAGCATATAGTCTAGGACTACAATGTAAACTCAAGCTTTAAAAGAAATATGTTAATTATATATGAGTTGCCATGTTAATCATAGCTTCTTATAAGGTATATAAACTTTGAAATGTTTAGATGCAACAGAGGTGTAACCATTTATGAACAATAGATAGTATAACTTGATCAAAACTGATTGAATTTTTTATGATAGTGTTATAGAACAAAAATAATTGTCATGTCAATTTATAGAAATTTCTGACCAAATTTAGATATTATTATAATTTTTGTAGTCCATAGGATTTATAGATTATCGCGTGCAGGTGGCTTAAGAGCCTGCACAGAAAAATAGATTTTTCGTGCGGGCGTCTTAAGCGGGCGCATGGAATGATAATCTTTCTGTGCGGGACATTAAGTCGCCTGCACGGAAAGATAATCTTTCCATGCGGGTGCTTAAGTCGCCCGCACACGATGATCACCACCGCCTATATAGGTGTGTGCGGGCTCCAAAAGTTTCTAACTCCCGACGAAATTTTCTAGCGCCTCCTCCTCCTCCTCCTCCGCCTCCTCGGCCCTCCTCCACCGACCGTGGCCACCTCCTCCTCCTCCTCGGCTGCCACCTCCACCGACCGCGGCCGCCTCCTCCGACCGTGGCCTCCTCCTCCTCCTCCTCCGACCGCGACCGCCTCCTCCTCCTCCATCGCCTTCCACCGTGGTCTCCTCTTCTTCCTCCTCCTCCTCCTCCTCCCTCCTCCTCCTCCTCCGACCGCGACCGCCTCCTCCTCCGTCGCCGCCTCCGACCATGGCCTCCTCCTTCTCCGACCGCTTCCGCGACCGCGACAGCCTCCTCCTCCTCCGCCGCCACCACCACTGCCTCCTCCGATAGCGGTCGCATCCGACCTCATTGCATTGTAAAATTTATTGTATTGTAAAATTTGTTATAAAATTTGTTATAAAATTATACATATGAATATGGTAAATTATGATGATGATGTGAAATTATTTTTGTGCAATTTGTGATGTGATATTAGTTATCGATTTAATTCAATAATTCAATATGTAATATAATATGTAATATAGTACGGATGTATCTTCTCGTGTGGACGGCTTAAGTGGCCGCACGGGATAATCGATTTTCTCGTGCGGATGACTTAAGTGGCCCGCACGGGATAATCGATTTTCTCGTGCGGGCCTCCTAAGTCGTCCGCACGGGATAATCGATTTTCCGTGTGGTTAGGCTGCCCGCACGAAAAGAAATTGATTTTCTCAGACCCTCTCGCGCGTACGGACAAGCCTTTCACATAGAAAAATATCTTTTGGCTCGCACGAAAATATCAATTCTAGTAGTAGCCGTCTCTAAAAATTCTAATTTTTACAGGTTCTTGGCAGATGCTCTATCTGTATGTGAAAAGAAATTCTGGTCGCATGAGAAAACCTTCTTCGTTGTAGTGGACTGGATATATTATTTCCAAGAATTAATACACCTCAGTCGATTCCGTTGCAAAAGATAAGCTTGCCCTCTTTCTTCATGTTTTCTGGGAAACTTCAACGACTAACTCTTGCCGTTTCTGGCATGTGTACTTTCAAGTAGTGCTCGTTTCGTGCTAGATGACTAAGCAGTCCATGTGGTTTGTGTTATGAATCGTTGACGGCTTGCGGACCGAGTGGAAAATTGGTGTCTGGACTTTTTATGAGAGTTTCATGGGCATTTAATAGAGTGACACATCAGCAATCTGTGTGAAATGAGGAGGAGAGAGAAGAGAATCGTTTCATCCCCACGACACTACCGAGCTATGTTTCCAAGTCATTGGTAATCGCGTGAAACGAGCGTTGAGCCAAAAAATTTCATCCAAAGCGATCCTGTGCTCCATGCTCCAAGCGCAAAAATCGGCCCGTCCCGGCTTCTTGCACACGAATTGCCCCTCCCCAATCCTTCCCATCCTCCTCTCGATTCACTTTCTTCCCAATCTAGTCGGCGGCGGCGATGAATCCGGGAGGGAGCACCCAACGACGCCCAACCTTCCCGCCGCAACCCTAAATCCAGTCCGCACCTCCGTCCCCAATCTTCCAGCGGCTCCCCCCGATCCATCTCTTCTTCTTTGCCGTTCTTCTTCTTGCGCCGGGGCAAAAGAGCCGAGTGGATCCAGTTGCCATGGATCCGCCGTCGGCCGATGGTTCCGAGCGACGCGCTGCCGCCAGAGGAGGGAAAGCACGCGGGGGTAGCCGGCTGAGACCGAAGAGGACGCTCACGCATGTGCCGTCACCGCCGTCCGCCCCAGCGCCACCACTGGCTCTGCCATCGGGTTCGGCACCGATGTCCGTGCATGTACCAGCTTCGTCAACAGGTTCGCCATCAACGCCGCCACCGTACGCCCCAGCGCCGACACTGCAAGGACAAGGATGGGGAGCATGGTAATCTGTTGATTTCGATTTGTAGAAATGTATAAATTGATGCCTGCAGTTAGTTGATTTGAATGTACAGAAATGAAATGTGCAAGACTTATGTTGCTGCTATGAAGAACATTATTTTGCTGGAATGAAATGATATGAAATGTTGGACTTAGCTTTACGATTTATTTTACTTTTGAGAATACTATTTTGCTGTTGTGAAGAACACTGCCTTTTCCCCTCTGTTTGCTCCTCCAATATCGGTGATCTTGTGGCCTTGTGGGTGAATTTTTGCTGGGAAAGTGAATTGAAATTCAGATTAGTGCTTGTTTGGTGAATGAATGTATCAGATGACGGTTCTCAGATGGCCTTGTGGGTTACTTTTTGCTGGGAAAGTGAATTTTTCAGGAGATGTGATGTTTGTAGTGTCCTGTTAACATTTTTAGTTATTTCAGAAATATAGAGTACTAGAAATTTTAGAAATAGAGTACGAGAATTATGGGTTTGCTTCAGTAACCCTCTGCTTCAATAGTGATAAATAGTGCATAACTGTTATGTTCCCTTTTGTCATCGTTCTTGCTAATCCAGAGAGGGATCAGAATCAGACAGGCATGGTTTATCCTATAGTCGTGTGTTGTGTAATCTTTTTAAAGTGGATAAACAATTTTCAATCCAGTTTTCTATTAGCTTCGTTGTGCACTTGCATTCTTTTTCACCACTAGTTGTCCTTGTTGCTGACCAGAGAACATACAAATAAAATTACTATTGTTTTCGATAGACGTGTAATGACGACTTGCCAGTGTATTGTTGTTGTGGAAAAAAGTTGTCGTGCCTTTTTAAATCTAGCTTGCTGCTAAGTTTTACGAGCTTACAAGCAATTTCATTTTCAATTTAATAGATAAGTCAGTATTTATGATACATGTATCATGGTGCTTATATATGAGTTTTACTGAATGATACAGGTACCATGGAGGCTGAATGATGTGTGGTGTTACTGAAATAATAAAAGAACCTACTATCATGGTGCTTATATATGAGTTTAGATTTCACATATGAAATGTGCAACTACTGCCTGAGTTTAGATTTCAACTGATGCTGTGTATGGTACATTTGTTTGTTTGTATATATGTTCCTAAAAACCGACAACGTATATATGTACTGAATACAAGTATATATGTACTGCCTGAGTATACATTTGTTTCAACTACTACCAAATGTTCCTAAAAACCGACAACGTATATATGTACTGAATACAAATTTGTTTGTTTTCCTATGAAATGACGTTCTTTTATATATGTACTGAATACAAATAAAATGCTTTGACGTCCTTTTATATATGTACTGATCTAGTTTTATGCACAGAACTGATATTTATGGTATTTTGTTAATTTGAAATTATGGTATTTTGTTAATTTGAAAATACCAGGGCCTATCCACCAGGTGGTTTTCTAAATTTTTTCCAGCAAACACAATATCCCCAAGTGGCTATGGGACAACTTCACCCCAATCTGCAAACATCACCAAGTGGTTATGTGACATCTTCACCCTAATATGTGAAGCAAGGTACTCCAATTAACGAAACTGTTAACATTGACATTGACGAAGATGAAAACAACGAGACAAATAGGCCATCAAAGAAAAGATACTGGACTCATGAGGAGGAAGCAAGACTGGTAATCACCAATCATTTTAATTTTTTTATGACAGTTTTTGGTACAATATTTTATTTTTTTATTTTTTATTTTTTTATTTCATAGGCCAGTGCATGGTTAAATGCTTCTAAAGACCCAATTAAGGGAAACGATAAAAAAGGTGATACATTCTGGAATGAAGTCACTGAAGTGTTTAACAAGATAGGTAATGGGAAGCGTATAAGAGAATTAAACCAGTTGAAGATTCACTGGTCACGTTTGAAGGCATCGATCTCGAGTTCAATGGTTTTGGAGTACGGTAACTAAAGTGCACACAAGCGGATACTCCGACGACATGCTAGAGGCGAGGCACGGTTTTTGCATTGGTGGGAAGGTGCTGAAAGATGAGCCAAAATGGTGTGCACAGTTTCAGAAGAATGAGAAAAACAAGAATCCTATAGATGATGTTCCAAATGAACAATTACGTCCCATTGGTAGGGAAGCAGCAAAGGCCGAGCGCAATGGAAAGCGCAAGAAGGAAAATATTATGGATGGAATTGTCATTCTTGGGGACAATATTGAGAAAATTGTCAAGGTGCAGCAAGATCGTAAGTTGGAGCGTGAAAAGGTGACAGAAGCACAGATTTAGATATCGAATGCAAATTTGAAGGCAACACAGGAGCAAAAGGAAGCAAAGATGTTTGAGGTCTATAATTCCCTGCTTAATCAAGATTCAAGTCAAATGTCTGAAGATCAAAAGGCTAACCGGGACAGGGCTATTCGTAAGATCGAAGAAAAGTTATTTGGTGAATAAGGTTTGTTCTCAAATCTTCGTATTGCCACTAAGACTTGTACTGCATAACTAGAATGTTAATTATCAATCAACTTTATTTTTGCAGGTTGCACTTGTTCCGGTGAGAATTATGTCACAGTTTGAGTATCGTAGTTATCTAGCTATGCTGCAGCAATATTATGTGTGACAATTTATAAACACTTCTATGAAACTGTTACTGCTATGAAACTGGTATTGCTTTTGGTGGAGAGAATTTCATGCCATTATTATTTGAGAACTGAAAAAAAGAGACCTGTCACAACATCTTTCACTGTAAACTGGTATTGCTCTTTTTGATTCATCCATTTGTTACCTCTTCCACATTGCCAGTGGATGTAGAGTGATGGGCAACCAATTCTGTGTTTCAGTTTTTCATTGCCTCAATAGTTCAGTGTTTCAGTTTTATGTGACAAAGGAAGCATAAAGTTTTACACTTGTGCACTTGTATATCTCTTAGCATTTTTTAGTTTACAGTGAGATGTGCGTAGCAGTCTTTGATGATCAAGTACTCTTGATCTTGATCAAGCAGAAATTTTTACACGTGTATATGTGTATATCTCTTAGTATTTTTTTCAGTTTACAGTAAGATGTGCATAGCAGTGTTTGATGATCAAGTAATCCTGATCTTGATTCACTCTAGTACATTCTTCATATCAGTAGCCAAAAAAATATTGCCTGTTATGAAACTGGTCACAGCCGTATATGATATTTGAACACAAATGACTACAAAATCATCTAGCATATTTGATCACAATAAAAACTAAGAATTAAATACTACAAGTCTATGAAATAGTGAAATGAAACTATCCCATTGAGACAGTTTGTTTCATTCACGGTTACCAATACTCTTATGTCTTGGAAATAGTGGGATGAAACCTCTCATTGAGATTAGCCTAAGTAAACCATTGTGACTGAATTATTCCATGCTAAGAGCCATCAAATTAAGCTAACTATTTGTTGGAAGCACTATTCCATCGGTAAGCCGTTTGACCACCCGTCTAAAAAGCTAGTCATATTTGATTTACTAGAAAAAGTAAATTTGACAAAACTATAAATATTTTGATTAAATTATCACAAAATTACATATTAAAGTGATGTATCATAAAATTATAGATTTAACGTAAATATATCACAAAAAGTTTAAGGCTAAGAACATCTTCAACAGTTTCTCCAAATCTAACTCCTCAAATGTCCGTTTGGTCAACTCTCCATCTAATTTGGAAAATCAAACTTATTGTTTACTCCAACAGCCTCTCCATCTATCCTCTACATTCTGAGTCTATGACAGTGGAACCCATTTGTCAGCCTGGACAACCTCTTCTTCCTCATCTTTCTCCCTCTTTTTTATCCTTTCTTCCCCATCTCTTATTCTCTCTCTTTCTCTTCTCTGTGCTCTTCTCACGAGCAGGAGGGGGAGGGTACCAGTGGCGGCGCAACACGGGCGCGACGGCATCGTGCGGCGCGTGCGACACGGCCAGGATGGGTCCGGGGCGGTGTTGGCTTGGCCTGGGCGAGGGTCGGACGCCGGTGGCGGCGCGGCACGGGCGTGACAACATCGGGCGACGGCGCGGCGCTGCCGGGATGGGTCCGGGGCGGCGTCGGCTTGGCATGGGCAAGGGCCGAACACCGGTGGCACGCGCGCACGGGCACGACGGCATCGGGCGGCGGCGCGGCGTGGCGGGATGGGTGCAGGGCGACATCGGCTTGTCTGGGCGAGGCCGAGCACGGGTCGACGTGGCTCAGGGCGGCGCTGCATGCACAGAAGGGAGGCGGCGTGACAGGATGCAACGCGAGCGGTGGCGGAGGGAGGCGCGACAACCTGGTTTGGCCAGTCATGCTGGATGGCCTGGCCATCCAGGGAGTCAATTTGGCCAGCCGGATAGCTTGGCCATCCAGAAAGCAAGGATGTTGGAGGGTGTTTTTTCGTCAAACTAGCCAAATTTTAACTTGAAGAGTTCATTGAAGAGTCTGTTGGAGATGCTCTAAGTATCATCTAACTACATATTTGATAATAAATTTATCACAAAATTAGTACAAATCCTTAGCATCAATGGTTTGTTTGAGTTATCAACATCCAAGTTTTATGATTAAATTGATGTTAAACCTATAATTTTATGATAATTTTATTATTAAATCTGTAGTTTTGCAATACTTGGTTTTAAACCTGTAGTTTTAGTTTTGTGATAAATTTATTGTTAGTTTTACGATAAATTTATTGTTAAATATGTAGTTTTACAACACTTCGTATTAAACTCAGTTTTGTGATAAATTTATTGTTGAATTTGTAGTTTATGATATTGATAAATTTTTATGATATTTTGATTAAGTATATGTAGTTTTGTGAAATTTACTCTAAAGAAACATTTTTATCTTTGACACTGAATTCATATTCTACTGTCATTTCATTTATTTCTTTTACCTCTTTTGAGAAAGTAGAATTACTAACCTCAACCATGCATGACTAGTTTTATGATACCATAACTTTGTCGGTATACAAGGACAGCATGCTACTTTAAAAGCACATTTCTACACACACACAAGGAGGCCCACACCCAACCACTCCAAGGCCCTCTGAAAAAAGAACCGCTGCAAGGAGGACCCCACCGGCAAGTGACTTGTTGGAGTAACCGACATACACAGTGTTCAGGGGCCGATCAAAGTTACTGTGGATGCTGTTGGTTTTGGAGGATTATAATGTGCTGGAGTACTTTATTGCTTGGTATGGTTAAAGTCTATCAGAATGAAGAGAAAGTGGGACCCATCTTCCATGGTAGAAGCTGAATAGTGAGGTCCACTCAGGGCATTGTTACATTGGGTTAATCGAATCCATATAATTGTAAATTTTACGATTTAAAAATATATTATTACTTATCTACTTATACATTATAATTGTATCATAATTATTGAATTATTGAAGATATAAGTATTAAAGATATGTCAATACATACCTATTCACTATGATTTTTCTAATTTTTTAATTAAATTGTCCCTTTATTTTTACCTTCATCTCCTTCGAAGAAAATGACAAGTTAATCTTAAAAATTAGATAATATAGTGAAGTAGTAGAGAAGTGGTATATCTATGATACTTATGAAATTTTAATAACATGATTATAAATAGTTAAATATAGTAATGATATATTTTTCAAATTATTTATAGTGGCATTGATGCAGTTATCTTTTACGTGCCAATGGCACATAGGTCCAAAATAATTACTAGTATGTACTATACTTACTTTTACTTGTCTAATTAATAACAGAAATACTTACCAACGGTTTTACTATAATTATGTATATTCTTTAAAATACAGTCAAACGACATTTATATATACATATACATATATATATATATATATATATATGCGTGCATTTATCTATATAAACACACTACGCACTCCTTTCCTCCAAAGACCAACGAAGTCACCAAAACTTTCGCTATAGATGAATACATCGTCAAAAAAAAGTCAGCCATAAATACTACCATATGTGAATTTTTAATTAACCAGTTCCTCACACTTTTACCATTAAACTTTTAAAAATGCTTAGTTTATAAAAAATAATATGGGTAGATTTGCTTTCTACCACAGTGCCATAAACATAATATGATTTTATAAATGTATTCTAATATAAAATTATGGTCAATTTAATAAATATATTAAAGTTATGGTTAAAGTTAAATTTGGACCGAATCTGTCCTAAACTAGAAATATTCATGGATTAGCCGTCTGAAAATCACACACTTAATAATAACTATTAAAAGTATATAGTATTTTGATAGGAATTCAAGTATAAAATAGAGGATTGTAAAAAAGAAAAAAGAAATATTGATAGGAATAATCGTTTGATTAGACTGGAAAAGTAGAATTGGATAAGAGAGACTCAAACGAAAGTTTTTAAGCAATTAATGCTAAGTTTCTCTAAAATCTACATTCAATGAGCCATTTCATAGAAATTTATTTGAAAAGTTCTAGTCCACTATATCAAAAAGGCCAAACAGTAAAATTTTTAATAGGATTTATTATGAATTTTTTTCATAAAACCTTGGATTGAAAGTGGTCCTAACTAGTTGACTATCCATTCTACTGTCTCTGTCCCAAATAATTTCATTTTTCAAATATCCCACGCATAACAATACAAAACTAAAAATACTAAAATACATCTAATTTATCAAATCCTAATGTAACTATTTATCACTTTATCTATTTTATAATATAATTATTTTTTATTTCTACAAACTTTGATATAATTATTATCTTAAAAATAATTTTTTAGAACAAATGAAAGGATCTAGAAATAAATAATAAATTTATTATGGGAAGATGAAAGTATAATTATTAGGCGTAGGAGGCTAGTAGCCGTTCCAGCAGCTCTCGTAGAAGAACTGAAGAACAGCCAGCATCATTGCTGCCGTAACGGACACTGCCACTCTACCAGTGCGGTAATTTACGCCCCAGTAAATACACTGCACTACTGCGGTACTTCGTCACCGTCAGCGCCACCGCCTTGCAAGCAGGGTTTTTCTTTCCGTTAAATCCGTCACGCAATTCACGGTTTTCAACCTTACCACGAGTAGCGAAACGATAGCGACGCGATTTTATTTAAAAAATGTCATGAAGATTTAAAATTTTGAAAAAATTTATTAAAAAATCTTGGTCATAGAACAAAAATTTATAAGAATTATGATAATTTTTACGTATAAAAATACATAAATTATGGACGTTTAAAAAATCGTTTTTTACTTTCAAGAAAAAGAAAGGAAAAAATACTGTGTGAGTATACTGTTCATGAAGCTCATTCAAGCCCATCACCTTTTCTTCTTAAAAATATATCCCTCTTCAACCGTGAGAGATGCAGCCGGATTCCCCTTTCTCACTCTTCCATCCTTTCCCTTGCAAGCTGACGCCGGAGCTACATAAACCACCGTCGGCGACTCAGATCTCACAACGGCACATGCGGAAACCGCGGCGAGACACACGAAAAACACGGCTTCAGGTACGCCGTCCCCTCCTTGCGTCAACGCATTGTTTTCACGCGATTTAGTATGCTTGCTATATAGATCTGGGCGGTTTTCACGGGCGATTTGCTAGCTTGCCGTGTAGACTTCAGCAGTTTTCGTGCAGTATATGGCGGCGAGAGGTGGCATGACATGGACGTCGTCTTGCGCAGTAAGCGACGAAAACTGCGGCTATGGTGCAAGCTTGCCGCGCGAAGGGCTGCGAAAACCGCCGCTCTATATAGCCATTCTATATATAGTCGTTACTATTTCATTCTCATTTTATAATCTAATTATTTCATGAAGTTCGCCAAACCAAGTTTATTTATATCTCTTTGCATAAAAGATTTTTATCAATCAAATATATTAATATAAATAATATACATAGTTATCACTATTTTTTGTTTTTACTATACTTTTAACATCACATTAATTATTTTCCTCCGGTATTTCATACAATCATACTTATGTCAATATCATACATATTAATATAAATTTTATCACACAAATATATTAATGTAAATATCATAAATATGTATTGACTAATTTTAGTATTTTTCCTAATTTTTTGGACATCATTTACATATTTTTCGCGACGGTTTTGCTATTTACCGTAATTATTTTCACGGTTTTCGCGTGAAATAGACAAATCTGTGGTATGCATGAAATCATTCAAATTTAATTCTGTCACTATTCATCATCGAGCGGTTTTCGTGGCTTTTATAATTTTTATGCATTGTCGATGAGGGACGGTACGGCAAGGGCTAACGACGGGGCAAGATGACCCCTGCTTGCAAGACCCAACCGTTGGCTCACGCCACCTACGCCGCGGTGCGAGCCAGCCAGTCAGCCACCAGTGCAGGACACAACAGAGTTACACTTCGGTCCCGTTTTGAATCTGAAGGCGAAGAAGATTTAGATTGAATGATGGTAGAAAAAACGAGAAGCTCGTAAACACGTGATTAATTAAATTTTAATTATTATAAATTTTAAAAAATAAATAGATTATCTGATATCTTAAATCAGCTCTAAAAAGTTTTCGCAGAGAATATGTTATTTAATATATTATTAGTAGTTAGAACGAAAAACATTCTCACGGACATGAAATGAAGGAAAAATGTGTATCTTACTAATTAAATTAGAACAGGGCCGAGCTGCGCCTGCGTGCACCGCGACAGAATCAGCAGGTCGGGCTTGGACCCGAGTCAAGCCTATGTGTACTAAGCTTTCAGGTGCGGCAGCGGCTGGCCTCGCGTCCGGGCGCCACGTGGCCTCGCCGTATCAATCACGAGAGGGGAGGGGAGAAAAGTGGCGTACCCACGTCGAAACTCGAGCTCTTCCTCTCCCCACGGCCGTACCAACTCTCTCCCGACCAGAACGCAAAGCCACCCCAACTGCTCGTCGCATCGGCCTCGCCGTGTTCTCTCGCCGTGGGTGGTCGCCGGGTCTCGGGGCCGAGGAGGTGAGGGCGCACGCTTCCGCCGGTTCTGTTTGTTGTTCGTGTTCTCCGCTTCGGTTCGTCGTGTTGGCGTGTGGATGTGTAACGGCTGCTAATTTGGCGTGTGCTTGGTGCTGGTGATTGCAGTTGCAGGGCGGTGAATCGGTGTATCGATGAGCGGGATGGATCGCTTGGAGATGTCGAGCGGCGCCGCGCACCGGCGCCAGCTGCAGAGAAGCGGATGGGCGGAGTGGGGCGACGACGCTCGCCCGGCCGCGCTTCCGGCTCGCTCTCCTCCTCCTCGTCCCGCGGCTGCGGGTGGGCGAGGCGAGGGGAGCGGTAGAGTACGGGAGCGCGGGGAGGAGGGGGCGACTCGTGGTGGTGGCGGAGCGAGGCGCGAGGACGCGGCGGTGGAGCCGGCGAGGACGGGGAGGAATGCGGTGGCCGTCGCCGGTGGCTCGGTCACGTACGGCGCGGAGCGGTCTGATGCCCGAGCAGAGCGCGACGCTCGCCCGGAGACGCTCCCACCTCTCCCCCCTCCTCGTCCCGTCGCTGTGGATGGGCGAGGCAGCTCAGGCGAGGGGACCAGTAGAGCGCGGAGGCGCGGCGAGGAGGGGACGACTCATGGTGGAGGCGGAGCGGAGCGCGATGGCGAGATGGTGGCGCGGGTGAGAACAGCGGATGTGGCCATCGCCGGTGGTCTGGTCACGCACGGCGGCGAGCGCGTTGCTGGACCGGTGGTGGCGAGGGAGAAGAGAAATGGCGGCGAAGGAGGCAGCGAATTGGGGACGAAGAGGGGATTGGAGGAGCGGGCTGCGCGTTCGCCGCCGCCCAAGCGGAGGGCGGTGTCCGCTATTCGCCAGTTTCCCCCAGGTTGCGGAAGGGACGCTGCTGTTCCACTCGGGCGCGGCAGCGGCCGTGATGGTGGTGTTCGTCTGTTGGATGAGGCAACTGCTGCTCCTCTCGCTGGCGGCAGAAATGATTCTGCTGTTCTGGGTGTGGTGGAGAAGGTGGCTTCTGTGGATGGTGGCGATTCAATGGTGAATGTGTATCATCATCATCATCATCATGCTATGATTGACACGGTCTTGATGAAATCTTCACATGCTTCGGATGACAATCAGGTCGCTCGCAAAGTTGGTTCACTGGAGAATGGTTCAGAAGGGGTAGCGAGGGGAAAGGGAGCACACAGTGGTGAATCGCTGAGAAGGAAGCAAGTGTTGGCTCAAGCCGCGAATTTGCTTCCCAAGAGGAGGATTGTATCTGCGACGCGCCGCTTCCCTCCTGGCTGTGGGAGGGACGCTGTGGCTCCATTTGCCTCGAACATTGTCGGAACAGTACAGTGCCAGGAATTGGAGGAGGGTGAGGTAGCTGATGAGGCATGCTGTGATGTGGAGTCACAAAAAGTTGCTGGTCATGGAGAAAAACTTGAAAGTGCTGTCCCAGTAACTTCTGCTGTCACTGAAGTTTTGACAAGTTGTGGTTCTGATGAGATGAAAGGGTGTAGTTATGCTGCGGAGGCAACTGAAAAACACTTGTCAATGGGCGGTAAATGTTCATTTGGTGGTCCTTTTAATGAAATTGTCCACGGCAAGCGAGTGTTGGGGAGTGATGGCATGACAGGGCAGGTTCCCAGTCTTGAACTGGAGGATCATGGCAGCATTGCTCTAGTTGACCAAGAATTGGTGGAGGTTGAGGTGATTACAGGGGACCATGTTCAGGAGGCTCAAGTTACTACCAGTGTTAACCCAATTGAATCTACAACTGCTAGACACGAGGCAGCTGTTTCAGCAAATATTGCTCCAGAACTTTCTATTAGGCATTTTTCTGGTGTGAAGAGCAGTGGAAACACATCACAGCATGAGGAGACGATTTATGCATCTGCAGCTGCTGAAGATGTTAAGGTGATGAACATATGCAAAGGGACCTTATCCAAAGCTGCTGCTGAACCTTGGGCGGGAGGTCCTTCCAAAGAACACTTTAAGGGTAAAAGGGTGTGTGAAAAAGATGGGATGAAAAAATCATCCATGAATGTTCCAACAGAATCATTTCGTGATGGTATCATGAGAAGTAAGTTACTACTGACAGCTAGAAAATCAGTCAAGCCACCATTGAACACTCTGCATAGACCCTTCTCCAAGGGAAAAGAGGAGCCTGCTGTAACAAATAGTGCTTCATTTGGTCCCAAGAAGTTGAAGGTGAAAGGTCCACATCAAAGTAAAGGTATTCCTATGAAGATTGTCTCTACATCTGGATTGGCGGGCAAGGACAACCTTATCGATGAAAAGGCTTTGAGCTTCGAAGATGATGATATTTTGAAGGCGCTAGGTGTTCATGATGGAAAGCTTGAGTTGTATCTCAATGTTCCCTCATGCGTTCTGCGTCACAGGCAACATGGAAGTGGGAATGGTGATGATAGGAGCAAAATCAGGATGATGTGCAGGAGGTTTCAGTTTATATGCAGGGCTCTTCTACATGCTGTTGAACAAGGGTCATTGAAGGTTCGACGAGTTGACCTTGAAGCTGATAAAATCATCAGGAAATTGCCGGGCTTTACCAAACTTGGACCTACTGTAGGAAATGTTCGTGGAGTCGAAGTCGGTGACGAATTTCTATACAGAGTTGAGCTAGCCCTTGTTGGTCTCCACCGCCCATACCAGGGAGGAATTGATACCACCGATCATAATGGAGTGCTTGTTGCAATAAGCATCGTTGCTTCTGGAGGTTATCCCGATGAAATGTCAAGCTCAGGTGAACTAATATACACTGGTTCTGGAGGAAAGCCTGCTGGTAAGAACAAATATGAGGATCAAAAGCTAGAGAGGGGGAACCTTGCCTTGAAAAATTGCATCAAGACAAAGATACCTGTCCGAGTGATTCATGGATTCAAAAGTCAAAATAGAGAGGACGGCAGTCATTCAAGAGCTAAACAAATCTCAACATTTACTTATGATGGGCTGTATCTTGTGGTGGATTTCTGGAGAGAAAGTCTAAAAGGTTCAACGGTCTTGAAATACAAATTACAAAAGATTCCTGGACAACCAAAACTTCCTCTGCAGAGATGTACTTGATAGTATAGTGGAAAGGTGTGTGTGGTTTCAATCCTGATGTTTCATGTTCAATCTTTCACACGCTTACAATTTCTTAAAACTTCCTGTGCACATATCTAAATATCAGAACGTTAGGCTGGGATCCCAAGGATGGTAAGAGCCATCTTGATGTAAATATGCAATGCTTAGATCATAGCTTTTGATTGCCCTAAAAACTCGGACATGACGAGACTATAGTTAGGCGGTTCCATATATTATATAAGTGAGTCGATATAACGAGAAAAAATAAGTTAGTTGATATAACGAAACAATTATTAACCTTCTTGATTGTTTTAGTCATTGATCATATGATGGATGACGACATAGAAGCACATGATATTTGTTAACAAAGTTCAGTCGAAGCCTACATCTTTAGGGCTCTGATTATGGGCATTTCTTCCTAAGCAATATAGCACCTAGTTGTTACGAGTCCATGATTGTGCTGTCATCATCTTCCTATGTGTTTATATTGTGGTGCTTCTCTCTTTATTTAAGAAAGAGTGTAGGACGGAGTCCAACTCTAACTTTATCCTAAACTTATTACAAATCCAAGTCCAATTGTAACTTAATAGAACTGGTATATTTGACACCTATTCTAACAAACGTAACCTTAGTGAATATACGTCAAAGTTATAGAATCGCCATGCCAATTCACCGGTCTTCTAGACTTGGGTTATCTTCTTTGCAGCTTCACCATGAGCCACCCGACAAGTCTACACTAGACTCACCGTTATCAAAGAGGCTCCGCTATCATTGTAACTTATTCGTCTGGACTTCATCTGCAACAGTGCTTCACTTTCACTCCTATCATCACAGTCATCTTGCAAAGAAAAATTGGATTTTTCTTAAGCTGTCACATCATAGACTCTTCGAAGACCATGCTCACCTCCGTCTAACCTGAAGAGAACCCTTTCTTTCTTCTCGTTAGCCCGACCTCAGGTCTTCTCCGGAAGAAAGGCTTGCGTTACAAGACTCGCAGAGGAGGCAGGGAGGGAACAACCCGGCAGAAGATGACGTCACCCGACAAGGCTGCACAGATAGTACCTACGGAGGACGGATCCCAAGGCGGGATAAGACACAAGATGCCCACGGCGCGCAGGACCCGGAGGGATCTCTATGTACTTTTTAGATGTTGTTTGTATTTGTTTTTTAGATCTTTAATCTTATCTTTCTTGACCCCTAAGTCCTCTTGTAACTGCCCCCTTGAACTATAAAAGGAAAGGTAGGATGGACGGAAGGAGGAGATAAACCGATCAATCTCTTAGACTATTCTTGACAAGCTTCTTTCAAAGCCCCAAGAACTCACGCCATTATAATTCCAGTTCATACTCCACCCTATCAAAGAACACCACACACTGGACGTAGGCCTATTATCCTTCGAGAGGGCTGAACCAGTATAAACTCTCTTGTCTTTTGGCTCGTTTGATACTTTAGTCGACCATCAGATCCATCGGTGAGACGCCCTGAACATTCTCATTCTCCTCCTTGGGTAACCCCGTCGGAGGACTGCCGACCATCCCATTGATAGTTGGCGCGTCAGGTAGGGGCGCTTCTTCTCCGTTTCAAGCGATCTGATGACAGTTCTCTTCTCCACCGACTTCACAGCGCCCGCGGGGACGATGTTTGTCTTTGGGAGCCTGGTTTTCCGCGCCGATGACTTCTGCCGCCTTACCTTCTCCCAGGAGGCTTCCGGCGAGCTGGAGCGCGCGATTGCACAACAACGCTTGATGGGGAGGTTGAGGCGTGCGGCCTTGCGCCCTGCAGCCTCAACTCCCACGGTCCGTCTGACCATGAAGGTTTGGCGGCCCAAGCCTCCGACTGCCTATTCGGCAGTCTTGGGGACGAACTCCGCGTGGTCCGGGTCGTGTGTCCTGGGGGCACCGCTCCGCGCGCCTAGCTTCCCCACCACGGGCTGTGTCTTCCTCTGCTTTGTTCGTCACCGGACGTGCTCCCATGCCCCCTGGGGCAGCGAGCTTCAAGAAGATCGCCCGCCGCGTTCCTCCGAGCACGGCTTCGACCAAACGGCTTTGCGGGCCGATCTTCATTCCTGGCAACCGCTGGCTGGCGAACTTCATCATGATGGCAGATGCGGTTTCTAAGGATAAGGTCACGGGCTCTTAGGAGTCCGATGCCCATCGCAATGCCCGTAGCCACCGCAACGCAGAACGGGTACCGCGACGCGAGCAGGCCTGACGTCCTCGTGTCCAACTCCGGAGCCTGGAGCCCAACTTCACCATGGAGTTCGAGGGACACTAGGTCTTCCGGACGCCTACGGCTAACCTGGTGGCCATTGAGCATACGCTCATCGCCCTTTCCGACTCCCAGGAGGTGCGGAAGGCGATGGCCATGACCTAGACGGCTGCCGCTTAGCTCAACATCCCGGGCCCGTCCGAGCGCCCCACGGGAAGTGCTCGTCGAATGAGGTCTCGGCAGAAGTAGAGCGTTGGCCACTCCGCTTCACTGAGTGACACCCAAAACTGAGCTACGGGGACCGGAGTTGTGCCCGCTCGCTCGGGCGGTCGCCGGAGGAGTGCCCAAACTTCGGAGCACCAGGACAGTTCGTGTTAGTGATATGCCCTAGAGGCAACATGGACATGTTGGATATCATAGTCAATGTTTATGTATCAATAAATAAAGTGTTATTCCATTTCATGAAATACACTACTTATATTGATCAATAAGTATGTGACTTATTCATGAGACTCTTTATGTATGAATCTATTTCTAAATGATCCCTAATCATATATCATATCAATGGAACGAATATGATTCTAAGATCACCATGTTTATTGATTGATGATCATGCTCATGGATCATGATATGAAGATAGCAAATCAATAAATGTGAACACATGCTAGAGAACATGTTGTTGGATAGACCCACCTTGAGACACTATAGGGAATTGATGTGCTATTAGTTGGTCTCAACTAGTGTTGGTGCAAAGTCCTTAGACCTGAGATCATCATGGATTCCAACATATGCAGTAGCTTACTAGGGACTACCAAACACTATTTCATAACTGGGTAGTCATAAAAGTAGTCTTCGGGTTTGATATGAAACATGTAATGGAATGTGAATGATCAAGATGGAATTTGCAGATGGAATTTGCCCCTCCTATGGGAGAGATATCTCTGGGCCCCTCGATATAATGGATTATGGAAGCGCATGGCCATGCCGAGTTGATTGAGGAGTCAATCAACAGATATATAATCCAGTACGAGATCGAGTGAATGATTAAGCTACAGATAGGATGGCATGAGTCTTGCCTATAACTTAATTGATATCGTGAGGCAAAGGGATTTATGCACATATTATAGGTTCAGCCGATACAATCTTCTCATATACTATGGCATCAATATGTTCTGCTAGGGGCCGCTATTTATGGGTCAGCTGAGAAGTGTTCTCGGGTCGGAACCAAGTATACCTGAGCCTACAGGGTTGCACACTTAACGAGATAGAATAGACATTCGAGTTTGACTCGGATACGGCTCAATCGGATAGGGATCCGACTGGACATGGAGTCCCGATGGGCCTTTAGGCCCAGTCAGCCAACTCTATATAAAGAGGCACGTGGGGTGGAGATCATGGTGTGCAATATACAACAGAACACGCGCGCAACTTCAAGTCGTCGAGTTGAGATCTTCCTCGAGACCCTAGCCGCCGACTTTCGAGCCAAACCCTAGCCTTGCATCACGTGCTAGCACACAAGTGTTTGGCGTTCTCTCCCTGGATGTGTGGATACCGGTAGAGACATTGCTACGTTGCGGTGTAAATCAGCGAGACTGGGCGGATTGAAACGACATCGAACCGGCTTCTTCTTCAGCAAATCTCTTGACCTCTTGTTCGTGAGATCTGGAGGTCGGGAGGTCGGGCGAAGAAGTCGACAAGGTGGTCGGCGAAGAGGTCGGGTGACCGGACCGAGGTTGACGTCAGGGTCAACAAGGTCGGCACGGCTTCCCGACGTGCGTACATTGGATCGGCTACTCCAACATAGTTTTCTGCTACACTGCGTGTCAATTGATAACAATCTATAGACCCTTGCAAGCTTTCCTGGATTACGTGGTAGAAAATTTTATTTTATGCTGTTGTAGCCTACGCATTATCCAACAGTTCGACACTAGGGACATGCGCGAGATCATAGCGCAGAAGGTCGATGCCTGCAACACCATCGTGTGTCGGGTCGCTGACCGGAGGCGTCGAGAGGTGCAGCATCGAGAGGACTATGACCAGGAGCACGGCCCTCCTGATAGCGTCGTTGGAGCCGAGGCCGAGCCCCGACACAATGGCTTCTCGGCCTTCACCGCTGGTCTCCGGCAGGTGATGTGGCCCAAGGGGTTTCGTCCAATCGGAATCGATCCCTATGACGGGAAGACCAACCCTACTCTATGGCTTCAGCTGTATTGCCCGGCTGTCCGGGCGGCAAATGGCGACACTCACGTGATGGCAAACTTCCTCCCTGTCATGTTGGCTCCAATCACCATTAACTGGCTCGCAGGGCCTCCCAAGGGCTCCATCGACTCTTGGGATGAACTCTGTGATGCCTTCGTCTCCAACTACCAAGGCACCTGACAGCGTCCAGCCTCCCGCTACGACCTCTGACAGGTTCGACAGGGGGCCAATAAATCTATCCAAGACTACATTAGACGTTTCTCGGAGCACTGCAACACTGTTGCAAGCATCACCGATGACGATGTCATGTGCACCTCTCCGAGGGCCTTCGAAAGCCCTCCGAGCTATTCCGCTACCTCGTCAGGAATCGGCGGACATGATTTCCACCGCCGAGGGCTTCGCCGATGCTGAGGACGCCGAGCGGGAGCTGATGCTTGTTTCAAAGCACCGTGTCCCGAGGAAACCCATGGTAAGGAGCGGGCCAAGCCCGATCGACACTTACCGATAAGGCCGGATCGTCGACCGCCTGAGTGGTCTCGGCGAGACGAGACGAAACGGAAGCCGAACCCCGAGGTCACGGCCATTGACAGGCCTAGATCGAGGAGAGAGGCCTCGGGAGGGTCACTTCAGGAGGCATTAAATAAGCTGTGTTTCCTGCACACTAACGACAGTCTCACCATCCGCGAGAGTTACGTCCTCCAGGACCAGATGGCCCGAGAGGCGCGAAACCCCCGACCCTCAAGGGGGCGAAAGGGGAAGGGTGGAGATGTGAAACGCTAGAGGAGGAACATAGGAAGGAAGATGGCTTCTAGGAGCCGACCCGCACTGTTAACATGATCCTTGGCGGGGAGGCGAGTTCGGAAAGCCGCCGTCAACAGAAGCTCCTTTCCTGTCGAGTGAACACCATTTCTACCGAGCCGTCCGAGCATCTTCGATGGTCGAAGATCCCGATCTCCTTCTCCCGAGCCGACCAGTGGGCCAATGTCTCGAAGTCAGGCCGGTTCTCGCTGGTAGTGGATCCAGTGGTACTCAAGGTGCACCTCAAGCGCGTGCTCATTGATGGGGGCGCAATCAACGTCCTCTTCCGAGGGACAATGCGTGAACTCGGGCTCTCCCTTTCTGCCCTTGAGTCCACTGACTCGCCCTTCTATGGCATAGTCAGGTTCTACGTGGCGGACTTCAAGATGGCTTACAACGCGGTGCTCGGATGTTCAGCCCTCACTAAATTCATGGCGATCCCGCACTACACGTACCTGGTCCTCAAGGTTCCAGGACCCACGGGTGAGTGTTTCGTCCGAGGTGACATCGCCACTTCTTACGCCTGCGAGACGGAAAGCCTTACCCTAAGTGTGGCCGTCGACCCATCGGCCCGCATCGAAGGGTTCACCCCCGGCGTGCCGACCCTAAAGGGAAGCCATCGGAGGTTGAGGAAGCCCCGAGCTTGACGCTGCCTGCATCGGGATCCGTCGCCAGCCCCGTCGAGTACATGGTCATCTACCTCTCCGACACTGACCCTTCCAAGACGGCGCTAATAGGCACAAGCCTTGGGGACAAATAGGAAACCGTGCTCGTCGACTTCCTATGTGCAAACATCGACATGTTTGCTTGGAAACCGACAGATATGCCAAGAGTACCTAGGGAGTTGATCGAGCATGAGCTCTACGTGCCCCTCGATGCCAAGCCGATCAGGCAGAGGCTACGACGATTCACCCAAGAGTGTAAGGACAAGATCAGGAAGGAGTTGACTAGGCTTTTAGATGCGGGATTCATCAAAGAAGTGTATCATCCGGAGTGGCTAGCCAATCCGACTCTTGTAAAAAAAGAAAAATGGGAAATGGAGGATGTGTGTTGATTATATCGATTTGAACAAACACTGCCCTAAGGACCCATTCACTCTCCCCTGCATTGACCAAGTCGTCGACTCCACTGCGGGTTGTTCCCTCCTGTGTTTTTTGGATTGCTACTCAGGCTATCATCAGATTGGCCTCAAAGCATCCGACCAGGAGAAGACGTCTTTTATCACGCCTTTCGGGGCCTTCTATTACACCATGATGGTCTTGGCCTTAAGAACGCCGAGTTGACTTACCAGCGAGCCGTTCAGCGTTGTTTAGCAAGCCAGATCAGCCGCAACGTGGAGGCCTACATAGACAACGTGGTAATTAAGATGCGGAACCCTGACGACCTGTTCGTCGACATAGCCGAAACCTTCGCAAATCTCCTCACGTTTCGATGGAAGCTTAATCTCGAGAAATGTGTCTTTGGCGTATCATCCGAGAGGCTCCTCGGCTTCGTCTTCTCCAGCCGAGGGATTGAGGCAAACCCCGAGAAGGTCTCGGCGATCCTGAACATGGGAAAGCCGTCCTGTGTCAAAGACGTCCAAAAGCTCACAGGATGTATGACATCTCTCGGGAGGTTTATCTCTCGACTTGGTGAGCGCGGAGCACCTTTCTTCAAGCTGATCGGGAAGGACAAGGACTTCCAATGGTCAGACGAGGCCAGCGAGGCCTTCGCCGACCTCAAGCGCCTCTTGGCTATGCCGTCGGTACTCACCGCGCCAAACCCCAGGGAGCAACTGCTTCAGTACGTCGCCGCAGCCACATCGGTCGTAAGCACAGTGTTGGTTGTCGAGTGCCCGAAAGAAGGCCACGCCTACCCGGTGCAAAGGCCAGTCTTTTATGTCTCTGAGATCCTCAGACCATCCAAGGCACGGTATCCTCAGGTGCAGAAGCTATTTACGCCGTCCTCATCACCACCCGAAAGTTAAGACATTACTTCCAAGCCCACAAGGTGGTGGTGGTGACTGGGTACCCCCTCGGAGACATCATCCGAAACCGTGAGGCCACTCCTTGGAGACATCATCCGAAACCGTGAGGCCACTGGCCGTATAGTCAAGTGGGCCTTGGAAATGGGCGAATTTTCCATCGACTACAAGCCCCGCAACGCCATCAAGTCCCAAGCCCTAGCCAACTTTGTGGCCGAATGGACAGAGATCCAACTCTCGCCGACCTCCAAAACTCGCCCGACCTGGACCATGTATTTTGACAGCTCGCTATGCATCGATGGAGCTAGGGTCTCCGTGCTTTTGATCTGTCCAAAGGGAAAGCATCTTAAGTGTGCCCTTCAGAGTCTTTTCAAAGCGTCAAATAATGCTGCTGAATATGAGGCCATGCTCCATGGTCTTCGTATTGCCAAATTCATCGGCGTTGAACGCCTCATGGTGTACGACGATTCGAAGCTGGTGATCAGCCAGTTCAACAAGGACTGGACCTGTTCAAACGAGAAGATGGACGCCTACTGTGCTGAGGTCAGGAAACTCGAGGGCCAGTTCAACGGCCTCGAGTTCCATTACGTTCTCTGTGATGCCAATACAACGGCCAATCAGTTGTCCAAGCTCGGGTCATCTCGGGAGGCCGTTCCACGAGGGGTTTTCGTTCAAGAATTACGCAAGCTGTCGGTGCTTGCCATCACCAACACCTCGGGTGGCTGGCGCCAAGAGCTCATCGATTACATAACCACCAAGACGCTACCGCCCGACAAGGTCATGGCCCAACGTGTTGTTCAACGCAACAAGCAGTAGATTATCGTCGGCTCCGAGCTATACAAGCATGCGACCTCCACCCGAGTGCTCCTGCTGTGTGTCCTCCGATACCGTGGAGTTCAGATCCTCGACGAAATCCATTCTGGCATCTGTGGCAACCACGCGGGCGCCCGGACGTTGGTCGGCAAGGCTTTTCGCTCGGGTTTTTATTGGTCGACCGCCAATAAAGATGCCAAGGAATTAGTGCGACGTTGCACTGGATGCCAATTCTTTGCCAAGCAGCATCATCTGCCGGCTCAGGCTCTCCAAACGGTCCCGTCGTCATGGCCATTCGCGTGTTGGGGGCTCGACATGGTCGGCCCATTTTCAAAGGCACTGCAGGGCTTCGATCGTCTTTTTGTCGCAATTGACAAATTTACGAAATGGATTGAGGTAAAACCTTTGAAGACCTACACAGCTAAGAAGGCGACATAATTCATTGAGGATATTTCCTATCGGTTCGGGATCTCGAGGGAGATCATTACCGACCTCGGGACGTAGTTTACCGGGAATGATTTTTGGGAGTTCTGCGAGGATAGATGCATCGAGGTCAAGTATGCCTCGGTGGTGCACCCCCGAGAAAACGGGCAGTGTGAGCGAGCCAATGGCATGATCCTACAGGGCCTGAAGGCTCGGATCTTCGACTCGCTCCAGAAGTACGGAGGCCGCTGGCTGCGCGAGCTCCCCACCGTCCTCTGGGGCTCTGCAACCAACCGAGCCGAGCCACGGGTCAAACCCCATTCTTCTTGGTCTATGGCTCGGAGGCTATCCTGCCAGTCGACATGCTCCATGAATCCCCGAGAATTCGCCACTATGATGAAGGCATGGCTGAACAAATGCGGGCTGAGGACATCGACAACCTTGAAGAAGCTCGGATGGCCACGGTGATCCACGCGGACCGCTACCAGCAAGCCCTTCGCCGTTACCACGACAGGAACGTCCAAGGGAGGTCATTTAAGGTTAGCGACCTTGTACTCCACTGAGTGCAGTCTATGACCAGCATGCACAAGTTGTCGGCCCCTTGGGAAGGCCCCTTCATCGTCTTCGCCGTCACACGCCCGGGCTCCTACAGGCTGGTTCATGAGGATGGTCAAGAGGTGCCGATCTAATGGAACATCGAGCACCTACGCTGATTCTACGCTTGAGCAGGTACCCAACCCTTAATCCCTTCAATAAAGCAATATCAATTCTCTATTAACCTTTCTGCAGATCATTTTCTCCCGACCCTCGAACGGCTCGGGGCTCGGCAGCCCTCCCGAGCAGTATTAGCAGCCATACCGACCCCTTCCTCACAAAATACTTACGGCTAGCCCTGAGCAATGCGGCCCCCGCTTGTTAGCCAGGGGTTCTTTGGAAGAGGAGCTCACCGGCTGCACATGAGCTGCTCGGGGGCTCATTCTTTGCCCATTTTGACTGAACGTGATGGCTCGACCTGATGTCCCTTGTGCCAGGGGCCGGTCCCCTCCCCGAGGCTGGCCAGGGTCGAGGCCGATCGTGTTTCTGTCAAGTGCCAGACGAATGAGCTCGGGGCTCTTAACGACTATATCCTCTGTAAGTGACTAAGATGCCTAGACGGTGACCACCCGGACTAAGGTCTGTTGATCGCCCGAGCCGCTCTACTTCGAGGGTCGAACACGCAGTGATTAGTCGGCTGTCGACCTCATGATCACCTGTCACGTAAACGATTAACTGGACCTAGCTTGTCTGGAGATCCCCCAGAATTTGTTACGCTGGCTTTAGCCGCTTAGCCATGATGGTCATATGCGTGTCGAGTGATCGTCGATCTTCCCTGTCAACCCGTTCGCCCGGTGTGTTTGGCTAAGTTGTTCGAGCTTGACTGGGTAGTTCTCCGGATCCGTCTGTTGAGTCCCTAAGTCGCTCGGCTTCGATGGTCGGACATGAGGTGAATGGAAGGTTGTCTCTTTGCGCACCGACCCGCAATGAAAGCGGTAGCCTTGCTCGAGCTCGACCAGGGGCCCTCCGGATTTGATCCGTTGAAGGCCGAGGTCGCTCAGCACGATCTATCCAAAAGGATAGACTTGCTCGAGCTTGACCAGGAGCCCTCCGGATTCGTTCCATTGAAGGCCGAGGTCGCTCAGCACAATCTGCCACATAGTGGAAGGTTGGTTGTCCAAAGAAATACATATCGGACATTTCACGAATCGAAGATTGCATTCAAAGGAACTAATAAAGTCTTTATCACAAATGGGGTTGAAGATCATACATAGGGTTCGAGGTCCCCTAAACTATAGATCCATGTCGGCGACGATCTTCTCCGCCGTCGGCTCCATCACGACATAAATACCGTCAACATCGGCCTCAGCAACGCCGACTGGCCACCCTTCGGCGACCACCTTGATCTCTGCGCGGGGGTACAATTTGTGCACAACCCTGAGGACGTGCGCTGGTGCCGTCTTCGCCACACCCCGGACATAGGCCCGGAGGAGCTTCCGACTGTTCTGGAGATGCGCCATGAGCGCGTCCTCAGTCGATCCGGCCGATGATGGTTTTGGGATTCATCTCAGCAAGGAGCTCCCGAACGCTACCGCACAGTGCATCCTACGCACCTCGGCCATCTTGGCACGAGTCCTTAGCCCATCGACCTGTCGGTGGAGGGCCGTAATTGGCCTATTCAAAAAGGGGCCGGTCAAAACACGCCCCCCAAAAAAGTGATGAAAGCATGCTAATACTTACGGATAGCCTCCGCCCACTCTGTGTTAGCCTCGGCCAGCTTGGTCGCGGCCTCGGCCCTTACCGCTTCAACGGTCGCCAACCTCTGCTCCACCTCGGCTCTCCCCGCCTCCGTCTTGCCGAGTCTCGGCTCGGCATCGTCAAGCGTAGCGGCCAAGTCTTGGAGCAGGCCCTCGGCATGCTGCCGCTGAGCCGCGAGCTCCTCGACACCAGCATGGGAGGACGACCCCCCCTGAGCGGGAATCGATGTTCGATGCCTCCCTATTCGAATCTGCTAGTCAGCCCATTTAACATTAATAAAGGAAAGTACACAATAAAACGTCGGGACTCACCTAGTAGACGCTGTAAACTTGACAGCGCCCCGGGGTGGTATCTTTCTCGTGGGCTCCGACAATCCCATTTCGGAACCCTGCGAGAACTTGGCCCTGCTTCGGGAAAGCGGTTATCTTCCGTTTCCCTCGGGTGAGTCGTGTCGACGGGAGACGAAGCTCCGCGACGGCCAACCCCAACAGAACGGCGCGGGTGCTCACATCCTGCCATGGCATCAACACCTGGCAGATGAAGGCTTCAATAGCAAAACCAAAAAGGATGAAAGAAAGGTGAAGGCAAGGCGCATCCGAGCAAGGATCAGAATTCGGGACTTTACCGGCCGTGGATGATCGCTGCCGCTTTTGCTCCAGTTCTCACTCTCACTCCCTGAAGAACTCTGCAAGAGCTCCATGTGTTACACTAGGGTTTGAGGCGGCAGAAGGCTAAGGAGCAGACACAGGAGCTTGGAGGCAGAAGTCTTGGAAAATTTTTCGATAGAATGAAGGCATGAAGAAGGAAGAAGGCAAGATGACTGAGTTCGAAAGGGGGCAATGATGAGCCTGGCAGTACCACCATCAAAAAACGTGCGACACCATTAACAACATACGCGGGGCATCCGAGGCGATTCGGCCCATTCGTCTCCTTATCCGCCACAACATCTTGACGAAGGATTAGACCCGTCAATTACTTGGAGGTGGTTAACAGCGCCCGTGCGGTTTTCGTTGCACGCCCTAGAGAAACCGCTGCTACACATGCCACTTTCCTTGAAGGACAAATCTCAACCATTGGATCCATGAGCTGTTGGGGAAAGTGGGGAATCTACGGTTTGATCAGCCGTTACGTACTCCCGGTTTTGATGACCTTAATGATACGTGATTGGCGCTCTGTTCAAACTGGTAGGGGCCCACGTGCGCAGCGCATGCCTAGGGTTGGGCGACTGTTCGACGACCAAATTTTCCGGGATCTTCCTTCAACTCCCGCCGACCGCCATCAGCGTCCGGGCTATGGCCTTGTCGACTCCGTTATCAGCCCTCGGGCTGTACCGCACAAACCAGAAAAACCTTGCAAGTAAGGGTCGATAGATCGTTACCGATTAGAGTGGAGTGCAGCAGATATAGCCAATTAGGAGCTATCCGATCCGGAACAATATTGACCGATCACAGCTGATTCTTGAGTCGCCTGATCGGAGCCGATCTGACTACAGCCGATTTGCCGATGCCGCAGTCGATCCGACCACAGCCGATTTGCCGATGCCATAGCCGATGTGACCACAGCCGATTTGCCGATTCACCGAGTCGCCCAACTGCGCCTGCCTCGCTCTGATGCGCCCGACCGCAGCCGATTCACAACCGTCGAATAGCACCGCAATGTAGCAATGCCTCTACCGGTATCTACACGTCCAGGGATAGAATGCCTAACACCCGTGTGCTAGCACAAGATGCAAGGCTATGGTTTGGCTCGGAGGTGGGAAGGGTTTTCGTGGAGATCTTGAACTCGCCGACTTTTGAAGCCGCGTGTGTTTTAATCTGTTGCGCCAAATCAGATTGATTCGGTTCAATGTGATTGCCACAGCTCTCCACCCCTCGCCCCTTTATATAGAGTTGCCGACTGGGCCTATAGGCCCATCGGGACTCTATCCAATCAGATACCTATCCGATCGAGCCGTATCCGAGTCCAACTCGAATGCCTGTTCTTATCCCCTTAAGCGTGCGACCCTGTAGGTTCAGGTATACTCGGTTTTGACCCGAATCCAACTCGGCTGACCGTCAATAGCGGCACCTAGCAGTACATATTGACACCATAGTATACAAGAATATAATATCGGCTCTGAACCTGTAATGTGTACACAAATCCCTTTGCCTCATGATACCAATTAAGCTATAAGCAAGATGTGTGCCATCCTATCAATAGCTTAATCATTCACTCGAACCGTATGGATTATCTATCTGTTGATTGACTCAATCAACTCGGCATGGCCATGCACTTCCATAATCCATTACCTCGAGGGGCCCAGATATATCTCTCCAAAGGAGGGGCAAATTCCATCTTGATCACTCATATCCCACTCCATGTTTTATAGCAAACCCGAAGACTACTTTTATAACTACCCAGTTACGGAATAGCGTTTGGTAGTCCCAAAGTAGGCTACTACACATGTCAGAATCCATGATGATCTTAGGTCTAAGGACTTTGCACCAACACTACTTGAGACCAACTCATGACACATTAATTCCTGTAGTGTCTCATGGTGGGTCTATCCAACAATGTGTTCTCTAACACATGTCCACGTATATTGATTTGGTATCTCCATACCATGATAATGAGACATGATCATCAATCAATAAACATGCCGATCTTAGAATCATATTTGTTCCAACAATATAACATGTTATCAGAGATCGTTTAGAAATAGATTCATACATAAAGAGTCTCATAAATAAGTCATATACTTATTGATCAATACAAGTTGTCTATTTCATATCACTGAATAACACTTTATTCATTTATACATAAACATTGATCATGATATCCAACATCTCCATGTTGCCTCTAGGGCATATCACTAACACAGGCTATGACCAAGTTGACCTTGGGACTACCACGAGCCCTTTGACGGTAATCCCGACTAGCTCGGCATCCACCTTCGTCCTTTGGGCAGTGGGCTCGTCGAGCTCACCAACCGTCATCAGCCTCTGGGCTATGGCCTTATCGACTCGGTCGTTAGCCTCCGGACTATGACCATGTCAACTTTGGGACTGCCCCGAGCCACCGGACAGTAGTCCCCTCGAACTTGCCAACCGTCCTCGGCCTTTGGGCAGTGGGCCGCTGACTTCGCCATTAGCCTCCAGGCTATGGTCTCATCAACTCAGTCATTAGCCTCCGGGCTATGACTAAGTCGACTTCGGGGCTACCATGAGCCTTCGGGCAGTAGTCCCGTCGAACTCGACAACCACCACTGGAGTTCGGGTGACGGCCTAGACTGAGGATGAATGAAAAGTAGTCCTTCAGGCTTGATCCTAGGCTTGGATGTACCATCCGATTCTAGGCTCAGTGGCTACACCTGGCAGGTGCACCTAGGCGGTGCACCTGTCGAAACCTGCTCAGAATGCCCTGAGAGCTCGCTGAAGACGACGACTAAGAAGAAACTTGGACCCTAAGATTGGATGCCTCATTCATTCTAAGGCTCGGGGACTGTTGTGGGGGTGTCACCCCGGGGTACCTCACAGGGCGGACTCAAGGATAACTGAAGTCGGGCCGAAGGTCCTCGCGACGGGGTCGGGAGCTTGACCTCCTCTTGGGGTCGGACACCCCGACCTCCCCAGGTCCAACCTTGGCGTCCCTTCTCAATCTCATCTCGTCATCCCGACCTCAGGTCTCCTTGGGAAGGAAGCTTTGTGTTGCAAGACTCATAGAGAAGGCAAGGAGGGGACAACACCGACATAAGATGATGTCACCCAACAAGGCTGCATAGGCAGTACCTATGGAGGACAGATCCCAAGGCGGGATAAGACACAAGATGCCCACGACGAGTAGGACCCGGAGGGATCTCTACGTACTTTCTAGATGTTGTTTGTACTTGCTTTTTAGATATTTAGTCTTAGCTTTCTTGTCCCCCAAGTCCTTTTGTATCTGCCCCCTTGAACTATAAAAGGGAGGGCAGGATGGATGGAAGGGAGGATAAACCGATCAATCTCTTAGACTATTCTTGGCAAGCTTCTTTCAAAGCCCCAAGAATTCACGCCATTCTAATCCCAGTTCATAATTGTGGACGCCAAATCTGTACCGCCATTGGTGTGCCAAAAGATGTGTCGACGTTGAATCACACACTGTCCTGGGAGATCTGGTTAGCTCCAGTGCAGGTCCTAAAATCATTGAAGCGCGGGCATGCTAGTCAGTTTGATCCTGCCACTGACAAGATATGCAAAACAGCAGAGCATAGATCATATCAGCCGATAGGCCAATAATCAAAACAACTGATCTGTTGATTCCAGCCGATGCCGATGTCAACCGATGCAATTAGTGTTTTAATCCATCGGCAATGTGCTGAGCAAACATCTATATGAAGGTGATCGGCTGATGAAAACACGATGATATAAGCAGCAATTAATTTGAACATTAAAACACACATCGGCTGGAGGTCCGATGGTATAGAATCCAAAAGATGAACAATGGTCGATGAATACTCTGTTGTCATCGGCTAAAAACCAACTCGTAAGCAATCCTTACAAGCCGATGCAACGTCCAGATAACTCATCTGCGGAAACCCCGATGAAACCCTTATTGGCAGCCAACAGGCAGGCTAGAGATTACGGTTCTAATCACGACTTAGTAGATCAAACTGAATTGATGCAGCACTAAGTATGAAAAGAAACGTAATATCTAGACAATCAAGCCCTTGACCAATTTTCAGGGTGATAGATGTCTAAATTAATCTAATCTAGTAAACAGTTTAGCCAGTATCGACAGAGACCCTAAAGCGAGAGACAATCGATAGAGATAAATTGAGATACTAGGACTAGATTAAGAGAGACATATGATAAGACCGGCTAACCCTCCGGTGAAACATTAGCATGAACCTATCGGCTTAATAAGACTTAGATTATCGATAACAATCTATTAGGTCAGACCTAACCGATGCAGCATGAGATTGTATATGATAATCTAATACTCGATGAGCTTATAGATCTGTCTAATATGATGGATATAGCAAATCTACCTAAAGCAACATTATGTTTACAGAGACATCGACTTGATCAGAATATCGGACCTAACAGAGAAAGTCCTAACTAAGCCGATATATTTATGAACGGTAATGAAACTAAAGATAGATACGATATACCTGGGCCGGCGGGACTTTGGACTTACCCCTTCATCAGAGATCGAAGCCGATACAGCCCCACGTTGGGTGCTAAGTTCCACCGGATGATGAACAAAGTAGCCAAAAGTAAAAAGGTGGCGATGCGTCGAGTTGTATTGATCGTGAGGATAGATTACATGAACCCCGGGCTTACATATTTATACCCGCTGGCTTGACATAGATCCTAACAGATTATGATTCAAACTTTCCCAAAGATAAAAAGAAACAAATCGAGTCCTTATTAGACACTAACACACTTTCCTAAAGATAATAGAAAGCAAACAAACTATTCCTAATTAATAAATACAAGCTGCATCCTCCTCGAATTTGGTATTTTCTGGATAAGATCTTCTCAAACCAAGAATCCGGCTGCTGGAGATACTGTTAAGGGAAAATCCCCATCGGCTGACCAAAACTCTAAACCAATACTGGCTCTGAGCCAATTTGAACCTTAAGCTGATGAGGACTCTGGGGCTTACCAAATTTTGCCGTTAACACATGCTCCCAGTTTTGGAGTATGAGAAGTCATGCTTCAAAATTATCCTGGCCTTGATCGCCCCAAAACTGATTCTTCTCTTCTTCTTGACATCGGCCCTCGTAAGCCGATACCTTCTATAGTAGATGAGCCAGACTATCAAACTCATAGAAGAAAAACCTGTCTTTAGTAACCGCTGACAACCCTTGAAATACAAGATCTATTAGCTGCTCATCACGCAGGCTAAAACTATAACATCAGCTGCGGACGTAACGAAACCTTTGAATATATTCTTTAGCCAATTCCCCTCTTGCTGTTTGATTGATATCAAGTCTGCAAGCTTCAACTCACCAACCTCAGCAAAGAAGTACATGTGAAACTGTTCCTTAAGATCGGCCCAACCTCTGATAGAATGTGGTGGTAATGATGAAAACCATGAGAAGGTCGATCTAGTTAAGGACAATGGAAAAATCTAACTTTTAGAGCTTATTCAACCGATGCCTCCTCACATTGAGCTAAAAATCGGCTGACATGTTCCATTGTAGATACACCATCTGGCCCTAAAAACTTGGAAACGTCTGGAACCTTGTATCGGCTTGAAAGTGGTACTCTATCAAACAATTCTGGATATGGCGGCCGATACACAAAAGTTTGATGTTTGGGTTTAATTCCAAATTGCTCCTCCATTACCTTTGCAATAATATCAACCCAATCTTCTTTAGATTGATATTGTTGAGTTTCCTCTGGCCGATAACGCTGTTGTGGCTCTTCATGTTGATATGCTTGCCCCCCGAGCATATATTATTGTTGCCGACGATGTTGAAATCGCTCATCAATTTTCCTGGGAACTATTTCCTCGATCAAACCATGTAATGTACTTGTCAAAACTCCAAATTGATCGAACACAACACGATGAACGGTTTTATCAACCATCTCTCGAAGTATCTTGTCGTCCATCGGCTCGGTAGATTGTTCCCTATCTTTATTCATCGGCTTGAGAGATTGCTCTTCCTCGGCCTTGACTTCTTTATCAGACATTGTGGGTTCCACAAGCCGTGTAAACAATCGTGAGGTCCCACCGGGCGCTGACCACTCTCTTTCACCTCCTTGGGTAACCCCATCGGAGGACTGTCGGTGATCCCTCCGGCAGTTGGCGCGCTAGGTAAGGGCGCTTCTTGGCCATTCCAAGCGATTCAATGCTTGTTTTCTTCTCCACTGACTTCACGACGCCCGCTGGATGACGTTCGTCTTTGGGAGCCTGGTTTGCCGTGCCGACGACTCCAGTCGCCTCGCCCCCCTGTGGGAGACCTCCAGCACGCTGGAGTGTGCGATCGTGCAGGACAAGCTCATGTAGATTCTACTCTTGAACAACTACGTATTCTACACTCAGCTCATTTTATAAAGTAGCTTTGATGTCTCTCCATTTATTGCTTTTTACTTTCCACCCCACCGCCGAGCAGCCTATGTATACTCAATAACTTCTGCGCTACGCTTATGGTCATCCTTAAGCTATGCAGCCTCGACCCGCAATGGTCGGTGTTCCCCCATAGGAAGTGTATTGAGTACGCCCAAGCTGTTCGGGGGCTCGCGACTTCTCCCGACCATCGAGTAGCATTTGTATGCTCGATAACTTCCGAGCTACGCTTATGATCTGCTCTGAGCTGCGTGGCCCCGACCCGTTTTGGTCGAGGTTCCTCGGAAGGAAGCCTATCGAGTGCGTCTGTGTTACTCGGGGGTTCGGCGGCTCTCCCAAGTACATAGTCAACGTATCCTAGCCTAATGCGGTGGCTCGGCCTGTTGCCCACCGGTCAGAGCATGGGCATGTCCCGTCCCGGGGTTAGTTAGGGTCGGGTTCCGATGCAAGACAGCTAGGTGCAATGCCAAATTACTCGAGGGGCTCGGTCTCCAGCGACCTCTTTGTCCACCTATTCGCCAAGTAAATGACTACAGCGCTGAGGCTCGATCTAAAACCCGACAGGGCCTAGTCAGAGCTTCCTGCCGCCGCTACGGGCTAAGGTCGTGACCCGACGTGCGGTAGTTGGATGCATTGCAAATAGATGAGCTTAAACTCCATTAGAGTCTAATAAGCGATTCTCTAATCCAGCAAAGAGTTCGAACTTTGTTACATTGAAAAAGTTTGCAGACTCCGAACCTTACTAACTCAATTTTTCTTTACAGTAGGGTTTTTAGAGGGAATTCCTAGAGGACCAAGTCGCTGACTAACTTCTGGGCAGTCGGCTCGACCTCTGTGTAGATGCCTTCCACGTTGTGCTCCGCCATCACCTCCGGGCTAGGGCCTTACCGACTCAGTCATTTGCCTTCGAGCTATGACTAAGTCGACCTTGGGACTACTACAGGCCTCTGGCAGTAGTCCTGACGAACTCGTCAATCACCATCAATCTTCGGGCAGTGGGCTTACCGAGCTCGCTGACCGCCCTTAGCCTTCGGGCTATGGCCTTGCCGACACCGTCATTAGCCTTCGGGCTATTACTAAGTCGACTTTGGGACTACCATGAGCCTCCGGGCAGTAGTCCCGATGAACTCGGCAACCACCATTAGCTTTCGGGCAGTGGGCTTGCCGAGCTCGCCAACCGCCATCAGTGTAACACCCTGAAAATCGGAGACTTAAAAATCAAAATTCAAAATTCGAAGCTTACAAAAGTTTTGGAATTATTGCATCTTGTCGTAATTATTTGCATCTTATTTGCTAGTTTTGTTACGTATTATAAATACAGGGTTATTTAAAACACGGAACAAATTGGTTTTGGAAACCCTAAACGAAAAGGAAATTCCAAAATAAATATCAAAAACAAAAATTATAAAAATATATAATTGAGAAAAGCTAAGGTTGATAAAAAATCATTTTTGGATCGAAACTATATTTTTGGAAAATACAAAAATAAAATAAAATATTAGATTATAAATAAGAAGGTTACAAAAATATATTAGCAAAGTTGAGAAAATATTGAAAACTTAAAATTAAATTTATTTTTGGGCCAAAATTTTATTTTAAATTTTATGGGTGAAATGCAAAAGTAACAAAAAATAAACAGAACAAAAAAATAAAAAAAATCGGAAAAGTCATTGTTCACGGGCGCCGGTGTTCGACCCGGCGCCGGCCCTAGGCCCTCCCTCCCAGCGCGCCGCGGTCGCTCCCACGCCCTCGCCGCGCCGTCCCCAACCCGCGCGCGCCCGCACCGCCCGCTCCACGGGCGTGCCGCCTCACGCCACGCGCCGCCGTCGCCATCGTCGCCGTGCCGCGCGCACACCACGCCCGGACCCTCCTCCACGCTCACCGCGCGTCGCGCCGCGCCACCCATCCCCCCCCTTCCCCCGCGCTCTCCAGCCACCCCTATAAAAGGAAGGAGCTCGAGCTCCTCCCCGCCATCCCCTCTTCCTCATTTCCTCTCTCTCCTTACCCCCTCTTGTTCCCCGCCGTCGCCACCCCTTTTGCGCCGCCGTCGCCACGCCGCCGTGGTCCCCACCCTCGCCCCACGCTGCGCCGCCGAGCCGTCGCCGCTGCCGCGCCCGTGCCGCTTTGCGCCACCGATGAGTCCCCGTCCCGATCCCTTCCGCGCCGCGCGTGCCCTCAGCCTGGCTTGGCCGAGCCAAGGAAGCAGAGAGGCAAAGGAGAGAAGAAAGAAGGAAGAGAGAGAGAAGAAAGAAAGGAGGAAGAGGGAGGAAGAAGAACGAGGAGAGAAGAAGGGAAAGGAAAAACATGAAAATAAAAAGAGAAAAGGAAAAAGGAAAGGAAAAAGAAGAAGAAGAAAAGAAAGAAAATAATAATAATAATAAAATAAGAAAAATATTTTGGAAAAATTTTTGGGGAAATTTTGAGTAAAAATATATGTCCTTCTCTTGGATTAAATCTTTTATTTTTGAATTAATTAAAAACTAAAAATATTAATTATCGCCTAGATTTATTTATTTAATTATCGCTCTAGCAATTTAATTATAATTTAGTTTATTATTAAATATTAGTTTTGTCATAGGAATTTTTTAACAATTAAAATTCTAAATGGTGACAAACTCTAGGGTGATATTATTTTGGAGTCTAATTAATTCAAACCTCGGACTTGTTGGTCCGATAAAATTGATAAAACTTGGATTTTACATTTCTTTTTGGGAGTAATATTTTCAAAATTATCGATCACTATTTCTTTTCTAAATTGAAATAAACTAACTTGAATTGATACCACACTAGAATAAACTAAATCGCTAAAATCAAAAAACTTCAAATTATTATATCTCGCTCGTTTTAGCTCGAATTTCGTCGGAACTCGAACCTAAATTCATCTATAATCGTAGCCTAGTTTTAGGAGCCGCTTTTGTGATTTATTTGACTTTTGGTGATTTTTATTTGAATTCTAATTGAATTCAATCGGATGTTTGCATTTATATATATAGAGTCCGAGGGAGCTGTTGATTGCGCCGAGGATCCCGGTCAACAAGGTTGCGAGCAAGGCAAGTCATCACTACCCTTGAACATGTTGAACCCGCTTGCGAACTTTTGTTTGTTTAAAATCAAAAGTGCATGCTATACACATATGAATTCCCCTACTTGTTATATGCCATGCCTTGACATTGATCACCGGTATATATATTCTTTGTAACCTAAGACATGATGTGTCCGAAGAAAATCTTCGGTATTCCTTAGCCATGCTAGATTCATGCATATTCATATTTATCAAATGCTATATGCTTGGGCAACTACCTTGGGGAAGGTGGTTGATATTCGGCATGTGGAGACATGAGCGTCATTTTGCCTTGACAATGACGACATGAATCTTTGATGAAAAGTAAAAAGACAAAACCAATGTTTTAGACTGGGGCGGCTGGATGATTTGGGTGGATTCCAAAAAAGGCAAGTGTCATCCCTGGTCAATTAAGGACTGAGCCATGAGATTTAAACATGAAACGAGCTAGTACTACCGTACTTCTCGAATGGGTATAGACCTAGCGGAGTAGATAGCCGAGCAGAGGCGGTACCCCTGCATAGTGGTTCTTATGTATGAGATGAGGCTGAGGGCCTACCGGCAGGGAATTACTGCTGGTGGGTAACCGAATGAGAAGAATGAGCGAGAGGACTACCGGTGGGGGCTTACCGCTGGTGGGTAACAGAATTGCTATTGGACTTAAGTACAACGGAAGGAATGAGTAAGATTTTCCCTTACCCCGGGAGCGCCAGAACTCCTCACACTGCTAGAAAATGACAGCTAGAGTACAAGAGGATTTAAGTTCATGGAGCGGGTACTGCCAAAGTGAGGTTATCGAAAGGCTTTGCCATGACCGTCTCATGTGTTGGGATGTAGGCTCATTTGTTGGGCAATCACGGAGTACGGGTAAAGTGTACATCCACTACAGTGTGACTAAATCAATCTATTCAAACAACCGTGCTCGCGGATATGGAGAGGCGTGACAAGTTTCTCTCTTGGCTAGACTATAAATTTTAAAATGATGGGATGGACTTGCATGATGATTTCTATGTGCTGGTGGATCAACTTCTCGAAAAAAGCGAGAAGGGGTAGACCCCCAGAAAATCATGATGATTCGGTGGCGGGAAGCTATCCTTGGGATCACAATGGATGATGGGCAGAACTGTTGCTGATTTAATAAACTATGGAAATAAAACTTGATCAGGCTTAGGTCTTAGGTTTGTGAAAAGAATTGCAAAAACTGGCTTTATACAAAAGAACCACATCCATTCTTTGGTTATCCCCTACCATATGCATCCTTGTTGTGGTGACTTACTGAGTACGGTTGGTACTCACCCTTGCTATACGCACAAACATTCAGATGTGGGCGATGAAGACCCTGAAGACCCATACGCGTACTAGCAGGAGGGTGTGGAGGATGATGGCATCTAGTAGGTCTTAGCTCCGGTCGTTGCCTGTGGCAATGGCGTGCTGCTGCCTTCTTTCCATTGCCTTATCTATTTTCTGCTTTTGGTTGTATTCCGGACCGTTTGGTCCTATGTTTAGACATTGCCTTCGGGCTCTATCTTGTAATATTTTGTGTAAG
Source organism: Oryza australiensis (assembly GCA_019925245.2). Lineage (NCBI taxonomy): Eukaryota > Viridiplantae > Streptophyta > Magnoliopsida > Poales > Poaceae > Oryza > Oryza australiensis. Next base: position 7,428,649 of record JAIFGZ020000436.1, read on the forward strand.
TCGATGGATGTATCGTGCACCTGATGATTCAGCAATGTATTCGTGGGTACCAAACTACTCGATCCAGGGAAATGGTACTATGAACACGATTGATTCCTGTTACAAAAAGGGGTCCACAATCAGCCTCCAAGCGATGGCCTTACTGACTCAATCATCTGCCTTAGAGCTATGACTATGTCGACTTTGGGACTACCGTGAGCCTCCGGGCAGTATTCCCAACAAACTCGGCATCCACCGTTGGCCTTCGAGCAGTGGGCTTGCCGAGCTCACCGACCACCATCAGCCTCCGGGCTATGGCCTTGCCGATGCAGCTGCCTGCCTCCGAGCTATGGTTGGTCGGCTTCGTCTACCACCATCGGTCTCTGGGCGATCGCTTAATCCGAAGATGAATGAAAAATAGTACTTCAGGCTTGACCCTAGGCCTGGATGTACCATCTGATCCCAGGCTCGGGGGCTACACCTGGCAGGTGCACCTACGCGGTGCACCTGATGAAGCATGGTCAAGAGGCTTCGGGAACCCACTGAAGATGGCGACCAGGAAGAACTTGGACTCTCAGGATGGATGTCTCATTCATCCTTAGGCTCGGGGGCTGCTTGTGGGGGGTGACACCCCGGGGTAGCTCACAGAGCGGACTTAAGGTCAGCTAAAGTCGGACCGGGAATCCTCAGGACGGGGTCGACAGCTCGACCTCCCCTTGGGGTCGGTCGGCCCGACCTCCACCCAGGTCCGACCTTGGCGCTCCTTCTCGACCTCAACTCATCGGCCCGACCTCAGATCTCCTCAGAAAGGAAGGCTTGCTTTGCAAGGTTCGCAGAGGAGGCAAGGAGGGGACAACCCGGCAGAAGATGACGTCACCCGACAAGCTGCACAGAGGGTACCTGCGGAGGACGGATCCCAAGGTAGGATAGAGCACGAGATGTCCACAACACACAGGACACGGGGATCTCTATGTACTTTTCAGATGTTATTTGTACTCAGGGCCGGCCCGTGTGTGTAAGGTGTCGGTGCCACCGCAGTGGGCCTCGAATTCTTGAGGGCCTCAAAAATTTGGACTTATATATGGCTCACCACCTGGATCCTGGCTCGTGTTGCACGACGCGTCAGCGAGGCCTGCCCGCCGCCCGTGACTCCGCGATGACGTTTCCAATTCCACGCGATGTGATCGGATCGTGATTCGTGAGGGCATTGCGACTCCGTCTCCCGGTCTCCGTCTCTCCCATCGCCGCGGGCGTCGCTTGTCACGAGGGCCTGCAAATCGCTGCCGCCTTATGCCTTCCACGGTTCCACGGTTCCCTTCTGCTGATTACTGAATCGCTGCTATCAATCTGTCATCATCATCAGGTAACCAGGGCTCCAGCCTCCAGACCAGGAATTGTTCAAGGCTTCAAGCGACAGCGGACCAACGGTATGATACTGATAGTTACTAATACTAATTTAATCCTTATTTAATTAGCCTCCTCTTATATCATCTGATTGTTGTGTATTTATATTTTTTAGTGCTTATAGATGAATGTAACAAGAAAGTATTTATGGTTTTATGTACTCTTTTATTATCTTTAAGATATTATATGACCTTTATGTTAAATATTACATTTTAGTTGATATATATATATATTAATAGGGCCTCGGTCGGACCTCGATATAGGTTTACGTTACGGGCCACCAAAAACTACGGACCGGCCCTATTTGTACTTGCTTTTTAGTCTTTAGTCTTAGCTTTCTTGGCTCCTAAGTCCTCTTGTAACTACCCCCCTTGAGCTATAAAAGGGAGGGCAGGATGAACGGGTAGGGGGATCGCCTTTCTAAGAATTCTTCTCTGAGCTCGAGTCTTTGGGAGCTAGGTCCAATCCTTAGAGCCCCAAGAACTCTCTCCACTGTAATGCTTGTTCATACTCCACCCCAACAAAGAACACTGGACATAGGCCTATTATCCTCTGGGAGGGCTGAACCAGTATAAACTCTCTTGTCCTTGGCTCGTTTGGTACCTGAGTCGACCATCGGATCCATCAGTGAGACGCCCCAATCACTCTCTTTCACCTCCTTGGGTAACCCCCTCGGAGGACTACCGGTGATCCCGCCGACACTCCTCGATGCCAAGTTCCGCACATTTGCTCAAGGTGATTTGTCCATCTCTGATTATTGTCGTCAACTCAAGTGTATGGTAGATGGTCTTGCCGATCTATGTGTGGTTGTTCCTGATCGTACCATCATCATGCAACTTCTTCTTGGCCTCAACGAGAAGTTCGCCTTCATGGAGCCTATCTTCAAACGACAACGGTCGTTTTTGACCTTTCTCGAAGTCCATGCTGATCTCCTCATTGAGGAGGCCTCCCTTGTGGCCAAGGCGTCTTCTCCCCAAGTCCTTGTTGTCGGCACATCCTCTTCAACCTCCTTCCAACCGGCCAGTTCCGGTGGCTCTGGCGCCACTAGCAACCCGACTCCTGCACCACCACGAGGCGACGACTACTTCAACAATCACGGTCGTGGTCGCGTGCATGGGCGTGGTGGCGGCAACGGCGGACAGTCCGGCAATACCCAGGGCGGCGCACCGGCTGGGCCCACCTTCTTCAACCCATATACCGGGATGTTCATGATGTGGCCCAGCGCAACCTAAGGGCCTTCTCTACAGCCTGGGGCGTTTAACCCGTGCCCTCCTGTGCCTGCGCCGCCAATGTCGCCCCACCCACAGTCACCCGTGTCGGGAGAATTTATCGCCGAGCCCCTTGGCGGCTACGGCGGTCATGGCGCTCCTGTCGTCCCTACTGCATACGGTGCGCTACAGTGGGTGTGGGTTCCGCAGATGCTCGTCAGCAACTTTCATACCATGACGCTCCAACCTCCACCGACAACAAAAATGGTATATGGATTTAGGTGCTTCGCAGCATCTAGCTTCAAACTCTGGTAGCCTCTCATCTCTCATGCATCCTACTCAACATACTCCATCTTTTATCATTGTCAGTAACGACGCTCACCTTCCTGTTACTACCACTGGTTACACATTGTTTTCATCGTCCCCTACACCTGCATAACGTTCTTGTTTATTCACATATTATCAAAAATCTCATTTCAGTTCATCAATTTACTATTGATAATAACTATTCTATCGAGTTTGATCCTTATGGTTTGTCTGTAAAGGATCTGATAACGAAGAACATCATCATCAGGTGCAATAGTTCAGGGAACCTCTACTCTATTCGGCCACCTACTCCTCAGCCCACGCCCTCATGTTCTCCACCGCAGATTTGTGGCATCGCTGTCTCGGCTATCCAGGATAGGAATCCTTGTCCCAGCTTGCTCCATCCATTGATTGGTCCATTAATAAGCACACTTCAAATCATTTGTGTCATACATGTCAGCTTTGTCACCATGTGCATCTTCCTTTTACTCCATCTATGTCTCATGTTGTGAACATTTTTGATTTAATCCATTATGATCTTTGGACCTCTCCTACTGCTAGTGTCTCCAGCTTCAAATATTATCTTGTAAATCTAGATGATTGTTCACACTTTGTTTGGACTTTTCCCTTACGGCTAAGTCTAACATGTTTCCCACCATATCACGTTTCTTCACATACGTTGCAACTCAGTTTGGCACTAAAATCAAAAGTGCCCAATGTGACAAAGCGCACGAGTTCGACAACTCCTCCACCCGCCTGTTTCTCCTCATGCACGGCGCCACCATGCGGCTGTCCTGCCCCCACACCTCTCCCAAAAATGGCAAAGCTGGGCGTATACTTCGGTCCATCAACAACATACTTTGCTCTCTGTTATTTCAAGCCCATCTCCCTCTTCCCTACTGGGTTGAAGCGCTCCGCGTGCCACACATCTTTTGAATCGTCTTCCCACTAAAACTCTCAACTTCGAAACACCATTTTTCGCTCTCCACGGTGTTCACCCCACCTATGACCACCTTCGTGTCTTTGGTTGTCGGTGCTATCCAAACCTTTCTGCCATTGCCCCCCACAAACTCGCACCGCGCTCCACTCTCTGTGTTTTTCTCGGCTATCCCAATGACCATAAGGGATATCGCTGCCTCGATCTTGCCTCCAACCATGTCATAATCTCCCGACATGTCGTCTTTGACAAGTCATCCTTCCCCTTTGCAGAACTTCCCACCCCATTTTCTTCATCCAACTTTGATTTCCTATCGGAGTTTGTTGATGTGTTGCCCAGTCTGGTTTCTCGTCCTTCTGTTGCAGGTGTTCCGGGTGGAGTTTCATGTTCTGTAGGTACTGCTACTCCAATGCCTGTTGCACCCGCACCCACACCGTCGCTGCTGCGCCGAAGGCTCTCCTGCACTGAGCCATGTTTCCGCGTCGGCGAGTCTCCCTGCACCGAGCCCAACTGCTACGTCGAGCTTGGTCGCTGCATCACCAGTGGTTTTGTCACCCGCTGCACCGACAGCCGACTTTCATGGCGCGTCTTCTACGTCCCCCCACCCGCGGTTCTTCCCCCGTGCACCGTGCCTGCCCATCCGATGCACAACGATCACATCATGGTCACTCGGGGGAAAGTAGGATTCCGTCAACCGAAGGTTCCGTGCAATCTTCATGTTGCAGGTCTCTCACCATTGCCCAAGACATACCGAGGTGCTCTAGCCGATCCTCACTGGCGAGAGGCTATGTTTGATGAATTTAATGCACTGCAAGGCAACAATACTTGGGAGCTCGTACCACCTCCTCGTGGCACCAATATTGTCTCTAGCAAATGGGTCTTTCATCACAAGCCGTACCCTGATGGCTCTCTTGATCGCTATAAAACCCGTTGGGTTCTTCGCGGCTTTACTCAGCGTCCTAGACTGGATTTCGGTGAAACCTTCAGCCCAGTTGTGAAGCCCGTCACTATTTGGACTGTGCTTTCTATTGCTCTCTCCAATGAGTGGTCTATTCACCAACTCGATGTCAAGAATGCTTTTATCCATGGGACTCTCACAGAGACAGTCTACTGTGTTCAGCCATCCGGATTTGTTGACTCCTCTCGTCCTAATCATGTGTGCCGACTGAATAAGTCACTTTATGGGTTGAAGCAGGCTCCTCGTGCTTGGTACAGCAGATTTGCCACTTATCTTCAATCTCTCAGTTTCATTGGTGCCAAATCCAATACTTCATTGTTATTTTTCAACGAGGAGCTGATGTGGTCTATCTCATGCTTTATGTTGATGATATCATCCTCACGGCTTCATCAAATGGTCTTCTTCATCGAGTTATTGATGCTCTGACATTGGAGTTCTCTATGAAGGATCTCGGCAGCTTGCACCATTTTCTAGGTATGTCAGTCACTCGATCTGCTACCGGTCTGTTTCTATCTCAACGCCATTATATGCTTGAGATCCTCAAGCGCGTCGGTATGTACAACTGCAAACCGTGTGCTACTCCGATTGATACTAGCGCCAAGCTGTCTACGGATGGTCCGCCTATTGAGGATGCTACCAATTACCATGAGCTTGTCGGTGCTCTACAGTATGTCACATTTAGTCGTCCCGACTTGGCTTATGTAATTCAACAAATTTGTTTGCGCATGCATGACCCCAGAGAACCACATATCGCTCTTATTAAGCGTGTCTTGTGCTATGTGCGTGGCACACTTGATTATGGTCTTCAGCTTCGCCAGTCTTCTACGACAGACTTAGTCACCTACTCTGATGCAGATTGGATCGGGTGTCCCATTACCCATTGTTCTACTTCTAACTATGTAGTGTTTCTTGGTGATAATTTGATCTCCTGGTCGTACAAGAGACATGCCACTGTGTCCCGCTCCAGTGCCGAGGCTCAGTATAGGGCCGTGGCTAACACGGTTGCTGAAACCTGCTGGCTTCGACAACTTCTTGGCAAGCTTGGTGTTCTGGTTCAGCGCGTCATTTTGGTGTGATAACGTCAGTGCTTTCTATTTATCAACTAATGCAGTTCAGCATTAGTGCACTAAGCACATTGAGATTGATTTGCACTTTGTTCGAGACAAGATGGCACAGGTGTTGTCCGGGTTCTTCATGTTCCGACATCATCTCAGTACGCTAACATCTTTACAAAGGGGCTACCCTCTTCTGTCTTCACCGAGTTTCGTTTCAGTCTAAACGTCTATACTAGTGGCTGAGTATAACACTCCGCCTGCGGGAGGGTGTTAGACTTGTATTAGGTTTCGTTGGCTCCGTGTTAGATTTGTATTAGGTTTTCTTGGCTTCGTAGGAATGCACACCTATATATTTGTAATAGCGACACTTTATTCATTGAGTTGAGATTATTGATATTCTTCACACGCCAATATCCAAGTTAGTGCAATTGTGTGCATGTTCCCTCCCTGGTTGCATAATTAGGTCTCTTTACCCAAAACTGTGCAATCAATTGTTATACTAGTATCGTTCAGTCCTGCTCTTTTAGAAAACCACAAAACAAATGCCAAAGGTTTTATTGGGTAACCCTGTGATACTTCAGAACAAAAGAAACACATTACGTCATAGAAAAGTTGGGAATCAGCGTTCTAACAGATGAAGTGAAGTTGTTTATGCAGTTCACCAGTAGGAGTATGCTAATGCTGTGTACCTACCGGTGCAGCGGCTGTGACTCTGAGTTATTTCATTATCTAAAAGAGATCCGATCATCACCTCGATGAGATTAAAGTGTTAGAATTGATCTCCTCCCGTTGGGCCCAACGACCCAACGGGGATCCTTGACCGCGCTGAAGGGTTACGCGGAGGCTACGCTAGCCGAAAACAAAAATTTTTACCGCGCAAACCAGGAACACTTGCAAGTAAGGGCCGATAGATCGTTACCGATTGGAGTAGAGTGCAGCGGAATAGCCAATCAGGGCAATCCGATCCGGAACAGCGTAGCCGATTCCCGGAGACAGCCGATTCGCCAATCAGCCGATTCGAGTCGTCCGGCCGCGTTCTCACGCCTCGCTCCGATGCGCCCGACCGCAGCCGATTCCACCACAGCCGATCGCTCCGATTGCAGCCGATCCGAAGCCGATCAACAGCGCGCAACGTAGCAGCGCCTCTACGGTATCCACACGTCCGGGGACAGAACGCCGAACACACGTGTGCTAGCACGCGATGCAAGGCTAGGGTTTGGCTCGAAAGTGGGGAGGGTTTCCGTGGAGATTGATCTCGGCGACTTCTGTTGCACGCGATGCAATTGACACGTCGCAGCTCTCCACCCCTCCCTCCTTTATATAGAGTTGGCCGACTGGGACTAGTGGCCGATTAGGACTCTATTTTGAATTGGATCTCATCCGTATCTCATAGAGTTGGCCGCCCATACGTCGTAAGCCCATAGGACTCTATCCGATCGGATCCCTATCCGATCGAGCCATATCCGAGTCCAACTCGAATATCTATTCTATCCCCTTAAGCGTGCGACCCTGTAGGTTCAGGTATACTCGGTTTCGGCTATAGTCTAACTTGGCCGATCGTCGGCTCGAGTCCAACTCAGCCGACCACAACGCGGCGCCTAGCAGCACATATTGACACCATAGTATACAAGAATAATATCGGCTCGAACCCGTAATGTGTACACAAATCCCTTTGCCTCACGATACCGATAAGCTATAGGCAAGATGTGTGCCATCCCTTCAATAGCTTAACCATTCACTCGAACCGTATTGGATTATCTGTCTGTTGATTGACTCCTCAATCAACTTAGCATGGCCATGCATTTCCATAATCCATTACCTCGAGGGGCCCAGAGATATCTCTCCAAAGGAGGGGCAAATTCCATCTTGATCACTCACATCCCACTCCATGTTTCATAGCAAACCCGAAAACTACCTTTATAACTACCCGATTACGGAATAGCGTTTGGTAGTCTCAAAGTAGGCTACTACACATGTTGGAATCCATGGTGATCTCGGTCTAAGGACTTTGTACCAACACTACCTGAGACCAACTAATGGCACATTAATTCCTGTAGTGTCTCATGGTGGCAATGTGTTCTCCAACACATATGTCCATGTTTATTGATTTGGTATCTCCATACCCATGATCTATGAGACATGATCATCAATCAATAAACATGCCGATCTTAGAATCATATTTGTTCCAACAATATGACATATGATCAGGGATCGTTTAGAAATAGATTCATACATATCGAGTCTCATAAATAAGTCACGTACTTATTGATCAATACAAGATGTCTATTTCATGGAACTGAATAACACTTTATTCATAAATACATAAACATTGACGTGATATCCAACATCTTCATGTTGCCTCTAGGGCATATCACTAACACGCGCCTGATCGGGGCGCCCAGCATCCTGTGGCTGGTGGGCCCCTGTCGCCTGCGCCATATAAAAAGGGTGAGGGCCAGGGCGGCACATGACACGAGGATCGCTGCCGCCGCCAAGCCTCACCCACAAACCCTAGCCGATCTAAACCGCGGGGGCGCAGTAGCGACGGGAAGCGCCACCACCGAGCTCCGATGACATCTACACCAACACACCACGCCGGCGCACGACCACCATGGCCGACGGGCAGCCCTCAAGCTCTCACTCCACTGGTAACCCTTATCCTCTCTCAAACTAGTGTGCTACTATCGATCTATTCGGTTGAACCCACCTAGACCCAATGCCTAGTGATCCTAAGAGTCTGAAAATGGTATCAGAGCTGCTAACGCATTGATCTAGGTAGGGATTGAAAGAATGAAAAGAAAAAAATTGGATCCGATCGAATCGGAAAAAGTAAAGAGGAAAGGGCATACTTACCTCGTCGGTCTTCGGCCGCCGGGGCAAAGGGCGCCGCGACGGAGCCGGTCGACGGCGGCGCACGCACCCGAGGATGCACGCGCGCGCCGGCGACAGGGCCCGCGGCGGCGCCACCGTTTTCCCCTGTGCCTTTCTGTGCCGTTGTGCGCCGGAGGAGAGAGGGGGAAATGAGAGAAGGCCCACCGGCCATGGCGACCGGCGGCGGAAGAGAGAGGGATGCGCTGTGGAAGCAATGCGCTAGGGTTAGGGTTTCGGCGAGACCGAGAATTTCGCAAACCCTAGTTAGGGTTAGGGTTTCGACCGGCGGCACACCTTTTAACCCTCCCGCAAGAGCCGCTCGGCCGTCGGATGAATCTGACGGCCGAGATCGAGGCGCGGGCACGCGGCGCGTTTGGGCCGATCCGGCGGCCCAGCCGTCGCTGCGGCCCCCGAGCCCATGTGCGTGTACGGCCGAGTAGGCCGAAAGCCTTTGGGCCGGGAAAAAGGAAGAAAAAAAGGAAAGGAAGAAAAAAAGAGGAGGAAAAAGAAAAAATACATAAATTTATTGAATTTGTGTACAGTTTTATTGAATTTTATTGTGTTTAAAGTTTCCGCTGCAAAATTGATAAATATTGTTGAATTGACGTTTCTAAAATTGAATTTTGAACCAACGGGAGAATTTCAAATTTTAGGAATTTCATTTATGGTATATGATGTTGCTATTTTCTGACCAACGTTGTTAATTGCAATATCATGCTATGTATTATGCCTAATTTCTGCCCAACGGTGATGTAGGCTTAATGCATAGGAAGGTTATGTGATATCTTGTTTCTCACTTTTCATGATCATTTTTCAGGAGGTTACTCCTTGATGGGATGCATAAAAGATATCCCGACTCTACAAGGAGATAACTACAGTGAATGGAAAAGAAAGCTCGACCTTGCATTTATCTTGGGAGAGGTGGACTGGGTGCTAATCACACCCTGTCCTATAGAGCCTGCTGCATTAGTCAGAGGCAACACATAGTCTAATGCTGACTTTGAAAAAAGAGAAAAAGAAAATGCTAACCTTAGACAACTATATATAGTTGAAAAGGCAAAGTGGGCCTCAGCCAACAAGAAATGTATGGCTGTGGTAAAGAATACAATTGAGCAGGCTATTGTAGGCTCAATTCCAGAGACTGACAATGTCTCTGAGTATCTAGAAAGGATAAAGACCCAGTTCACTGGTTCTTCAAAGACTCATGCCACAGAACTCATAAAGGACCTTGTCACGGACAGGTACACTGGAGGTGGCGTTAGGGATTTTATCCTACAGAAGAGTGCAATAAATGCAAGACTAAAGCAATGTGACTTGGATCTAAAGGAGGACTTTTTGGTTCACCTGATCATGTCTCGATTGCCAAAAGAGTTTGATGCTTTCATTCTCAATTACAATGTGCACCCAGAGAACTGGACTTTTGATACTCTTCTTGCACAATGTGTACAAGAGGAGGAGAGAATTAGGCCCAAAAATGGTGGCGTTATCAACTACGTTGGTAGCCCAAAGAAAAGGAACTATAGACCGTCTCAATCAAAGGACAAACAACCTCAAAAGTCCCAAGGTCAGCACCAACCTCAGCAAAAGCAATTTACAGTGGGGACAAACCAGTGCCTGTATTGCAAGAAGGAAGGACATTTCAAGAAAGATTGTCCTGATTTCTTAAAGATGATAATGGCAAAGAAAGGTGAGAATTTTATCACTTTTGTAAATGAATCCTTGTATGCTAGTTATTCGAAATCCACATGGTGGATCGATTCTGGAGCAACTATTCATGCCTCCAACTCCTTACAGGGATTCCATTTGACGAGGACTACGCAAAGAAGCGAAAGCAACGTTAAAGTCGCAAATGGAGTTGAAGTGAAAGTTGAAGCCGTCGGAAATCTCAATCTCAAACTTGATAACGGCTTTATCCTTCCACTTCGAGATGTTTTTTATGTCCCATCTTTGCATAGAAACTTGATTAGTGTGCCATGTTTGGCAGAAGATGACTATTATTGTTATTTTGATAAAGTATAATGTCGCATAATTCATAATAATGAATGTGTGGGTCTCGCCTTCCGACGAGACAAACTTTATATGTTGCCTATGCATGAGAGTGTGAATGTTCTATGCAATGATGCAAATGATGTAAATGATGGGTCCTCGTTGGCAAAAGAAAACAAGAAAAGAAAGAGAACTCCTAATGTCTCATCAAAATTGTGGCACTGTCGTTTAGGCCACATTTCGAGGGGGAGAATAGAGAGACTAGTTAAGAACGAAATTCTTCCTCCACTGGAGTTCTCAGATTTAGAACAATGCATAGAATGCATCAAAGGTAAATATACAAAGCACATTAAAAAGGGTGCAAATAGAAGCGCAGGAACATTAGAGATCATTCACACAGATATTTGTGGTCCATTTCCTGTAAAGAGTGTGGATGGTTATGACTCTTTCATAACATTCACAGATGATTACTCCCGATAAGGTTATATTTATCCAATTAAAGAAAGATCAGAAGCATTGGATAAATTCAAGATATTCAAAGCTGAAGTTGAAAATCAACATGATAAAAGGATTAAAATAGCAAGATCCGATCGGGGGGAGTACTACGGTCGGCATACTCCTTATGGACATGTCCCAGGACCTTTTGCAAGGTTTCTAATGGAAAATGACATAGTCGCCCAATATTCCACACCGGGCGAGCCTCAACAGAATGGGGTGGCTGAACGGCGTAACGGTACCTTAATGGATATGGTGCGCAGCATGATGAGCTACTCCACCCTACCATTGGGTTTATGGATGGAGGCGTTAAAAACCGCCGTTCATATTCTCAACAGAGTACCTAGCAAATCGGTGCCCAAAACACCGTATGAGCTGTGGACCGGAAGAGTACCCTCGCTAGCTCACCTCCGTGTGTAGGGGAGTCCTGCGGAGGCTAAAGTATTTAATCCAAACATTGGGAAATTGGATCCCAAAACAGTCAGTTGTCATTTCGTTGGCTATCCTGACAGATCGAAAGGTTATCGTTTCTACTGTCCGAACAGTTATACAAAGTTTGTAGAAACGAGACATGCTGTCTTCTTAGAAGACGAAATGATGAGGGGGAGCACGGTAGCTCGAGTGATTGATCTTGAGGAGAAGCGGGAATATATACCCACTTCGACGATTCGGGAACCTTTCTTCTCACTACCTGTTGATGTTGCGCCTGCAATGCCTGATGTTGCGGCTCCAACACCTGTTGTTCGCTCTCCTGTGGTGGAAACGAATAGAAATGAGGAACCTGTCCTTCAGGATCCATCAGAAAACACTACCACACATGAGGAGGAGCAACAACAGCCTCAAATAGAAGATGTGCCAAATCAGGAGACTTCACAAGAGTCTCAAACAGAGAACGTGCCAAATGTAGAGGCCCCTAGAAGGTCTGAAAGAGTAAGAAGAAAGGCTATTTCTGATGATTATCAGGTGTATAACACAGAAGAGTCTCATGTAGAGGATGATCCCACCTCATATGAAGAGGCCATGAGAAGCGCTCGCTCATCCAAATGGCTGGAAGCCATGGAAGATGAAATGAAATCCATGAAACTAAATGATGTTTGGGATTTGGAGGAAATTCCTAAAGGAGCCAAAACAGTAGGCTGTAAATGGGTCTACAAAACAAAATGTGACTCCAAAGGGAATATAGAAAAGTTTAAAGCGTGACTTGTGGCAAAAGGATTCACACAAAGAGAAGGAATTGATTACAATGAGACGTTTTCTCCAGTCTCTTGTAAAGATTCTTTCAGAATAATAATGGCACTAGTGGCACATTATGATTTGAAATTACATCAAATGGATGTAAAAACGGCATTTCTAAATGGAGATTTAGAAGAAAGAGTCCTATATGGCACAACCAAAAGGTTTTGTCATGAAAGGAAAAGAGAATATGGGATGTCGATTAAAGAGATCCATTTATGGGTTAAAACAAGCTTCGAGACAATGGTACTTGAAGTTTGATGAAACTATAAAGAAATTTGGTTTCCAAGAAAATGTTGAGGACAACTGCATTTATACAAAGTTCAAGAATGGGAAATTCATCTTCTTGATTCTGTATGTGGATGACATTCTACTGGCAAGTAGTGATGTTAGTCTTCTACAGGGAACAAAAGAGTTCTTGTCCTCAAACTTTGATATGGAAGACCTTGGTGAAGCATCATATGTTTTGGGTATAGAGATTCACCGAGATAGAAGAAAGTATGCACTGGGATTGTCTCAAAAGGGATATATAGAAAAAGTATTGAAGAAATTCAACATGTCGAAATGCAGTGCTACGCCTGCTCCTATAGTGAAGGGCGAAAGATATGGGGAATGGCAATGCCCCAGAAATAAGTTCGAGCTCGATGAAATGAAGTCAAAGCCATATACTTCGGCTGTAGGAAGCCTACAGTATGCACAAGTGTGCACACGCCCTGACCTATCTTTTGTCACCGGGTTACTTGGCAGATTTCAAAACAATCCAGGCCCAGAGCACTGGAAATTGGTAAAGAAAGTCCTGCGATATGCGCAAGGAACGAAAGGCCTTATGTTGACATACAGAAGATCTGACTCACTCCAAATAGTGGGTTATTCAGACTCTGATTTTGCCACAGATAAAACAAAGTCAACATCCGGATACGTGTTCACTCTTGCAGGGGGAGCTATTTCATGGAAAAGCTCTAAACAGACCATCACTGCAGGGTCTACAATGTATGCCGAATTTATAGCATGTTATGAGGCCACGGGGCAGGTGAACTGGCTAAAGAAGTTCATACCCGGTTTGAGAGTGGTTGACAGTATTGAGAAACCACTAAAGTTATACTGCGACAATGAACCTGCAGTACTGTACTCTCACAACAATCAGTCAAGTGGTGCTGCCAAACACATTGACATAAAGTATTATGTTGTGAAGGATAAAAGTCCGGGATCAAACAATAAGTCTCGAGCATATAAAGACTGAAAAAATGCTCGCGGATCCGCTAACGGAAGTCCTACCACCTAATTTGTTCAAGGAACATGTAGCCGGCATGGGTTTAAGGGAAGCCTTATGATTCTGGACTCAGGGCCCAAAAGTTAAAGTATAAAGTATCTGTTTCTGAACAGAGATATGTATAGTGGCTATTGAATCTATCGGCGATTGACCGTGACGACGAGATATGCTCTATGCGTTAATTTGTGATGAAACAGACAAATGTTAAAAGTAATAGTAAAGAGATCAAGGGGGAGAATGTTAGAATTGATCTCCTCCCGTTAGGCCCAACGGCCCAACGGCGATCCTTGACCGCGCCTGATCGGGGCGCCCAGCCTCCTGTGGCTGGTGGGCCCCTGTCGCCTGCGCCATATAAAAGGGGTGAGGGCCGGGGCGGCACATGACACGAGGATCGCTGCCGCCGCCAAGCCTCACCTACAAACCCTAGCCGATCTAAACCGCGGGGGCGCAGTAGCGACGAGAAGCGCCACCACCGAGCTCCGACGACATCAACACCACCACACCACGCCGGCGCACGACCACCATGGCCGACGGGCAGCCCTCAAGCTCTCACTCCACTGGTAACCCTAATCCTTTCTCAAACTAGTGTGCTACTATCGATCTATTCGGTTGAACCCACCTAGACCCAATGCCTAGTGATCCTAAGAGTCTAACATAAAGCTCAAACCCCATTCCACTTACAGAACGAACGCAATTAATCCAGCATATCAAAACGAATGCAACACATTTCCACTTACAGAAAAGATGCCACCTGCATAATGCACATCCTAGAATGAGCTAATCAAAGAAGTTGCAGTAATAAATTCTGTTATTTGTAACAGGCCTGATTCTGGAGTTCAGAGCAAGTTGGATGTTTATGACCATGAGCCCCCATCTATGCATGATGCAGGAAAACTGGGATCATGTGTCTTAAAGATCTGGCATCAAATTCACTGATATCAGAGACTTCCATCAAATATACTGTTTCACGGGTAAGTCACCCCTTATTTTCACCATTGTTCTTCCTGCGCAGGCACTAAGTTCACTCCTTCCTTTTCCTGTTGCTATTTTTTCTGCATGATCAAGTCACAGGAATTTCTTAAGAGTACCTTTTGGTGGATGTCGGCCGTCCATGAGATAGGATCGTACGGAGGAGATTGATTTGTACTCCAGGTGGTAGCAGGTGTAGTAGATGCCGTAGAAGGGTAAATGTGGAAAAGAAATTCGTGGCGCTGTTGTAACTTCACAGTTAACGGAGGGTGTAATCCTTAATTTAAGGAACAATTGCTTATTTAACCCTATTTTGAATCTTAACTATCAAACTAATACTATTTTTAGGTTTGCTCATTTTGACCCTATTTTACAAAATCAAAGCCACCGTCTAACCCTATTTTCATTACACCTAAATTCATTTAGGAAAAATAAAAAATAAATTTGCTAGCTTGAACTTACCAAAATACCCCCGATTATACATTACCTGTCTCAGACGAACAAATCTAGTTTTTACCCAACTTCTCTGACGCACACAGAGAGGGGCGACGGCGGAGGGAAGGATGATGCCGACGCTTAGAGGGAGTGACAACGGTGGCTGTGACGCGCAGAGGGAGCAGCGACGCCGGCACACGGAGGGAGTGGCGATGCTGGCGCGTAAAGAAAGGGATGGGAGCAACTGCTGCGACATAGGGAGCGGCGACGCCAACGTGCAAAGGAAGGGACGACGGTGGCTACAGCGTGGTGAGGGAGGGAAGAAGGGGTGTGGCCGCTGCGTGGAGGAAGGAAGGGAGGCGGGAAGGGTGGCGCCGGCGCACGAAGGAAGGTATGGAGGAAGGGAGGCAGGGAAGGGTGGCACCAGCGACCATGCAGGCCAAGCTCCTCCGCTTCTCCTTCTGCCTCCCCTCGATCCATGTGGCGACCGTGCTCGTGGCGACGGTGGCCCCTCTTCCTCCTCATCACTAGCGACAGTGCATCAGCGGCGAAGATGAGATTTGAAGAGGTGATGGCAAGAACAGTGTCAACGCCCCCGCGCCACTGTGGCAAGTGGCCTCCACCTCTCCTGGCGTCGGTCGACAGTGGTGTGACACACTCCATGGCCACGTGCTAGCTAGCTCTTAGATTTTTCTTCAACATATGCAATTTGGGATGGATTATATGCTGCCAAAATTTAGTTAAATTTCAGCTGTAATTTTATCAACTCTTTGTCAACTTTTAGTGTCACAAATCTGTTAAAATGATATTTTTAAACAACTAAGTGTGTAAAATTGGATAGAATAAAAAAATCAGGGTCAAATAAACAAAAGGCGTAAATATCTTTTTGGCTATAAGTTAATACCATTATGTTGGCTTGACAGAATAGGGTCAGACTTGGTATTCGTTTTTGAAAAACCTGGTCAAATAAATAAAGTTGAGAAAACCAAGTTAAACTAATAGTTAGCTTTCGAAATAGTATCAAATATGTAATTCCCCCTTAATTTAATCACGGGACAAATAACCCTGGTGGCCTGGCCCAGTTGGTTGAGGGCGGATGGTAGGTTTCCGTCGAGACGCCGCCATGATGGGGGGCCATAGATCGCTCCTGCCGCCCTCTTCTTCGAGCAAAGCGCGACACACAGAAATCACAGTTTCCCTCCCATGCCATCGCTGCCCGCCACTGCCTACCAGCAGTCGCTCTCGCTTGCCTCTTCCTTGTGGGCAGTACGAGAAACAAGTTCATTCTCACGTAAAACTCACCATATATAGTCTGACTATTGATGACTGCAAAGCATTAGTTGAAAAATATGATCTCTACACAAAAAAAGCGTATCAATACCATCTTAAAAAAACAGCAATGAGTTCCATCGGATTGTCATCACCACCATCGCTGACTTGTGAGCCCATATTGTCGGTGGAAATGTGCACCACCAACTTTCACTATCCATGAAAAAAACACAATGGATGTAAGGATGCTCATTGTTGCCACCATGGCCCCAAATCCTCAAATTTAGAGCCGCCGGCAGATCAGCCACTAACGCCCGAGCTCCGTCGTCGATCAGTAGCCCGCGGCCCAAGCCGCCGCCAGATTCATCACCCGTGCCCCGAGTTGCCGCTAGATCCGCTGCCTGACATCAAATCTGATTTGCTTTGTCAACGTGTTCCCCTATAAGTTATAGAGATAATCAACAGTTATGGAGATATTTAATAAGAAAACGACATAGTCTCAATATAGTTTATTTTTCTCATAACAATATACGGGCGGGCATTTATATAGTAATTGTACTAGCAACAATAATTATTTTAATAGAAACATGCAATAAAATTCACATGTTAATTGAACTAGCTGTGAGGGTATCACCTCGGGATAGCCCAAGAAACGAAGTTAAAATCAGCTGAAGTCGGACTGGTAGTCCTCGAGAGGAGGTCAGATGCCCGACCTCCTGACTGTCCTGACTCCAATGATTCTATCTCGACTATGGCTCATCAGCCCGACCTCTGATCTTCTCGAGATGCTAGGCTTGCATCGCAAAGGTCACGAAAAATACAAGGAAGGGACAACCCGATAGAAGATGACGTCACCCGACAAGACTGTGTAGAAGGTACCTGTGGAGGACGGATCCCAAGGCAAGATGGAGCGCGAGATACCCACGGAGCGCAGGACCCGGAGGATCCCTATGTACTTTTCAGATGTTATCTGTACTTTAGCTTTTAGTCTTAGCTTTCTTGACCCTCAAGTCCTCTTGTAACTGGCCCCCTTGATCTATAAAAGGGAAGGCAAACCCGTGGGCGCCAGGAGGATCGATTCTTTGGAATCTAGATCTAATCTCTAGAGCCCAAGAACTCAGATCCTTATACTCTGTTTCATACATCATCTCAATAAAGAATATAGGACGTAGGATTGTTATCCTTCGAGAGGGTCGAACCTGTCTAAAATCTCTGGCTCACTTTCTCTCTTGAGTTGACCATCGCACCCTTTCAATAGACATTCTCGACCATTATTTCACCTTCTTGGGTAACCCCCTTGGAGGACTGATCGACCACCTGTAGACAATTGGCACGCCAGGTAGGGACACGTCTTGGTCGATCCGAGCGATGCGATGACAATTTTCTTCCCCACCGACTTCATGGTAGGAAGAAGATGTCGAACTGATGGAACGGGGAGCGCTTGTGCCGATTCAACTCTTCTACAGATAAGTTTTCTGAACTCAACTCTTTCTTTAAAGCATTTATGTTTTGCAGGGTCATGCCTTCAGTTGTTGCTCGTTCTCCATTTCATCTTTCTCCCGAACCCATGGGAAGCCTACACATGCTCAATAACTTCTTCGCTACGCTCATGGTCTGCCCTGAGCAACCGTCCCCGACCGGCTATGGTCGGGATTCCTCGGAAGGAAGTCTGTTGAGTACGCTCTAGCTACTCGGTGGCTCGATAGCCTCCCCGAGAACTCATGCACTGTCTATCCGCCTAAACATGATGGTACCCCCTGACGCTCTTCGATGTAAGGGCACGCTCCTTGCCGAGGCAGCCTAGGGCTGAGACCGGTTGTGGCTTAGCAAGATACTATGCATAAGAGCTCGGGAGCTTCGCCATCTATCACCTAATCTCTTTGTTAGTCTATTCGCTGCGCAAACGGCTAAGTTTCTCATGCTTGACTTGGGAATCCCCTGGACCCGATCTGTTGAGGCCCCAACCTGCTCGGACGCGATGGTCAGACATGCAGCGAATAGAAGTTAAAATATAAAAGCTCTTTTCACCAAGCTAAAATTTGATCTCCTTCCATGAGCAGAAGTTAAATAGCTTTTCCATAACAAATGTTAAAGTTAGAACTTCACAATTCATGGAATGAGACTAACCCCGCCAGTCTACTTTATCCTAGGTACTTGGCTACTTAGAGTGTATCTTAGATACGATTTTCTCAGCCGTTGGATCCATGAGCTGTTGGGGATAAGTGGAAAACCTGAGGTATGAGCCAGCCGTTTCGTGACCCCGGTCTTGACGGCCTTAATGGGACGTGACCGGCACACAGTTAAAACCGTCAGTGGCCCACATGCATAGCATGCGCCCCGAGTTCCGGCAACTATCCGATGACCAATTCCTCAGGATCTTCCTTTGGCCACGCCGACCACCATCAGCCTCAAGACTATGGCATATCGGTCATTAGCCTCTGGGCTGCGACCTCGGGCTGATCGTCGTCAGCCTTCGGGATAGGGCATCCCGGGCATCGACCTCTGGGCTATGGCCCTCGGCCGACCACCATCAGCCTCCGGGCTATGATACGTCTAACTTCCATCAGCCCCCGAGCTACGGCAACTCGACCGTCAGCCTCCGGGATGATCGCCCCGGGTTGGTCCCCGTCAGCCACCGGGCTGAGGAACCTTGACCATCGGCCCTCTGGCAATGACCACTCGTCGACCGCCATTTGCCCCTAGGCAATGACTCTCTTTATCCCACCGTATGCCACCAATTCAAAAATGATGCCCTCAGGTATCTCGAGGGTGATGTTTTTGGACTTGACCCTAGGCCTGGATGTTCCCACTAGTATAGATCCTATCATCTGTGACGGGCCCAAATATGCCTGGAGCACTTGGGCCGTCAGAACGAAGTCATCTCAATCGGGCCGTCATTTGCACCATTATAGATGTACTCGTACAGCCCCAATTGCAAATAGCCCATCAGCGATGAAACTCATCTGTGACGGGCTCAGATGTAAGCCCTATTGAGATGACCTAGGATATCTCAATCGGGCCATAATACCGAGCCCGTCAGAGATGAGGGTCATCGGTGACGGGCTCAAAAATAAGGCCCGATTGAGATGACTTTATAGTTCGTCACCGATGACTCATATCGGTGTCGTGCTTTGATTGACGCCCGTTAGAGATGTCTGTGCCCCGTTACAGATGTCGTTTAAATGGCCTGATTGAGATATAGTTCGGACACACTATAAATGCACCAAGAACGCCGTCGAATTCATCCTTGTTCACTTTTTTGGTGGGAGGTTGAAGGGTGCGAATTTTTGTTATTTTTTTAAAAAATAGGAATATATTAGAAGTAAGTATAAAGGTTGATTTTTTTATAATTTAGTAGTATGATTTTGTTAAAATTTGTAGCTATGGATCGAAGTTAGATGAATACGACAACTTTGAAGCGTCATTGCAAGCAGTATAGAGATGGCGTTTTAAGTTTTATGAACGTCGCGAAGGAGGATAGGAGAAGAAGAAATAGCAAATACATGTGTTGTCCATGTAGAGATTGCAAGAATGAGATTTTGTTTAGCGGAGAGGAGGTACACTCTCACTTGATACAACGGGGATTCATGAAGGACTACATATGTTGGGTGAAGCATGGAGAGACAGAATCGGATAATGGTGCAGGTGCAGACAACATCGATGCCGACAATCATGAAGATGAAGATGAGCGTGACATGTTTATTCCATCTTCATTGGGCGGTGAAATGGATGATGTGGATCCTAATATGCTGCAAGAGATGTTACGTGATGTTGAGGAGCAAGCTCACAACGAGAGAGATTCGATGAATTTCAGCCGTTTGGTCAGTGACTCCGAGACACCTCTATACGTCGGATGCAAGGCAAAGCACACCAAATTATCAGCTACCTTGGACCTAATGAAGCTGAAGGCAAGTAGTGGATGGACACACAAAAGTTTTATAGAACTTTTGAGAATATTGAAGGCCATGCTTTCTGAAGAGAACGCATTAATGACATATGAAGCAAAGCAGGTTCTGTGTCCCCTAGGGTTAGAGGTTTGTAGAATTCACGCTTGTCCAAACGATTGCATATTGTACCACAAGCAATATGCGGACCTAGAAGCTTGTCCTGTGTGTAAGGCTTCTTGATACAAACGAAAGAAAAGTGCGGGGAAGGGAAAGAAGTCAAAGCGGGGTGGTCCGGCGAAGGTTGTGTGGTATTTACCCATTGATCGCTTCAAGAGAATATTTTCCAACCCAAAGGAAGCAAAATTAGTGCGGTGGCATGCCGAAGAGAGAACAAACGACGGTTTGCTAAGGCACCCAGCGGATTCGATTCAATGGAGGAATATTGATCGAATGTACAAAGACTTTGTTGCCGACCCTAGAAACATGAGGATATGTTTGTGTACGGATCGCATGAATCCTTTTGGAGATATGAGCAGTTCTCACAGCACTTGACCCGTCCTTATTGCGAACTATAACCTCCCGCCATGGTTGTGCTTCAAAAGGAAATATATTATGTTGTGCTTGTTAATCCAAGGTCCAAAACAACCGGGCAATGATATCGATGTATTCCTAGAGCCTGTTATCGATGATCTTGAGATTCTTTGGAAAGAAGGCGTGGACATTTGGGATGCATATGGTCAGGAGAACTTCAAGCTACGAGTTCTACTGTTCTGCACCATTAATGACTATCCCGCACTGGGCAATCTTTCTGGACAAACCGTGAAAGGAAAGAAGGTCTGCTCCGACTGTATGGAACATACACGCAGCAGGTGGCTGAAGAAATCCAGAAAGATGGTTTACATGGGTCATAGGAAACGGCTCCCGCTATGCCACGCTTTTAGAAGAAAGAAGAAAATTTTCAACGGTAGGAGAGAACTTGGAACTGCTCCCAAGGATCTGTGTGGAGAAGAGGTCCATGACATGGTCAAAGACATAACTAATGAGTTTGGGAAGAAAAGAAAACGTGGCAAGGAAAATGATAAGGGTATGTGGAAGAAGAAATCTATATTTCTACGGCTACCATACTGGAAATACCTTGAGGTCCAGCATTGCATTGATATAATGCATGTAGAGAAGAACGTTTGTGACATTTTGCTCGGGTTGCTTCTTAATATGCCTGGAAAGACAAAGGACGGCTTGAATGCTCACCTAGATCTACAGGAATTGAACATTCGCAGTGAGCTTCAGCCTGTTACGGATGAAAAGACAGGAAGAGTGTACCTCCCACCAGCTTGCCACACATTGTCGAAGAATGAAAAGATCGCAATGCTGTCA
Organism: Oryza australiensis; assembly: GCA_019925245.2. NCBI lineage: Eukaryota > Viridiplantae > Streptophyta > Magnoliopsida > Poales > Poaceae > Oryza > Oryza australiensis. The sequence goes on from JAIFGZ020000436.1 coordinate 7,450,285, forward strand.
TGCCTGTCTGATATTAAGGTTCCTTCGGGCTATTCAGCAAGGATCAGTAAATATGTTAAATTGGAGGATCTAAAAGTGGTTGTAATGAAGTCTCACGATTGTCACGTGCTGATCACACAGATCTTACCAGTTGCTATCAGATGTATTCTACCACCCAAAGTGCGTCACACAATCCAACGTCTTTGTGTTTTCTTCAATGCAATCGACTAGAGGATTATAGACCCCGAAGATCTAGATCAGATGCAGGCTGATATTGTCAATACCCTGTGTCACTTGGAGATGTATTTTCCACTATCTTTCTTTGATATCATGGTTCATCTCCCTGTTCATCTAGTGAAGCAAACAAAAATATGTGGCCCGGCTTGTCGAAACTTGGTTTCGGCAATGTAATTTCTGGGGTCGCAGTCAAGATCGCCAAACACAATGGGTTAGGAGGAGAAGAAGATTTAGACAGGTTCAGGCCCTCTCGTGAGGTAATACCCTACTCTTGTTTCGGAGGATTCGATCCGCCGAGTGTCTTTATTGATCTCGTGGTCTAAAGCTGAAAGCTAAAAGCTGATCTCCTATTGGAATATCCCTCAAGGGACGCCCCTTACCCCCCTTATATAGTCCCGAGAGGCAGGTTTACAAATCGGAAACCCTATCTTACTCTAAGTCGGTTTCCTCAATCTTACCAAACCGTGACTATGGGCCGTTGCCTTATCTCAATCGGCAACGTAACACCCAAGTCATGTTTGGTTTACAGATATGGCAGGCGCAATCTATCCCTACCTCCAGTCGGATAAGCTTGCCATGTAGGTACCCGATTGCCATAATCTCCACAGTAGCCCCCGAGTCCTTTTCAGTCGACGAGACAACTCGGCTTCAAACCAAAACAGCACACAACCAAAAATCTCTTTGGCCGAGTGCTTCTAGCGCCGAGTGATTCCATCATCTCTGCCTGAATCTTCCCGAGTGGCTCCAAAGACTATGAAGGGCTGAAAAATATCTAAAAAATTCTCAAAAATAAATATCGGTGCATCTCCTGATGCACCTAATTAGGTGTAGCCCCCGACTATGTGGTTAGTCAAAACAGACTAAGCATATAGTCAAGAACTATAAAAAATCGTTCTCATGTGAATGCTTAGCTCGAGCTAAAGCAATCATAGAAATCTCATTACCCGGTAAGTTCATACTCATCCGAGTGAATTTGTCCGAGTCATCTCAAAACAAATAATTCAATCAGCCCTCATGAGTGGAAAACACTCGGTAAGCTCATGCTTATCCGAGTGGATTTGCCCGAGTTATTTTGGAACAAATATTTTAATCGTCCCTCATGGGCAAACGAGTTTTCCAATCGTATAAAAATATGACCAAATTATTAAATAGCCCTTGCCATAATACTGGTCTCAATCTATAAAGATCCTCACCAAGGTGGAAAAATAGCATTGATATAATCACTTAATCAAATGCTAAAAAACCAAACAGCCCTTGTCATCAAGGCAGCTATAAAAAGCTTAGCTATTGGTCACCTCCCAAATTGCATTGTGCCAGCTTCTCATGAAGTCAGGCAAACTACGACATGAAAGGATTTTCAAAGGTATAGGGCATTCGGACACGTGCATATTGCCAAGGCAAATCTGCTTAAGCTCATCCGCTTAAGTCCCTAAGGACACGCGTCGGGCCACACCTTAGCTAGGCCGCAGATTCTCTCATGGGCTCGGCCCAATCACAAGAAAACCTAGCGCAACCCTCGAATCTCTCTATAAAGCCTCGAGGTCATCCCCGCCTCTTTGTCTTCCAAAAAATTCCTCTTTTCACAGCGCTGTTCACCAGCTCCCTGCGAAAAACCCTAAACTCGCGCGCACCCAAATCCATCCATCCAGGAGCTCGCTCCTTGCCACAAACTAGCTTCCGCAGCCAACTCTCAAGATCCCTTGCTCAAACCCCATCTTTTCCGACCAGATCCACTTCCCACCCAAACCACACTCATGGCGGATGAAAAGAGAATCCCCTTTGACCAATGGGCCACATCGGATGTGAGGGAATCTACCCTCAAGGAGATGGTGAAGCACGGCGTGCTTCCCCCCAAGGAGATCGTGGGCTGGCGCCCGACGGCGGGTGAAGATTTTCCAACCCCGAATACCGGTGAGCTTGTTGTGTTCACCTCTTTCTTTTATTGCGGGTTCAGCCTTCCCACCTCCGAGTTCTTCCGGGGGCTTTTGGATTACTATGGTCTCCAGCTCTATCATCTGAATCCCAACTCTATGCTTCACATCGCTCTTTTCATCCATGTATGCGAAGCTTTTCTTGGCATCCTCCCCCACTTTCACCTCTTTCGTCGCATGTTTTACCTCAAGCCTCATCCGAATAAGGACCACCCATGCGTTGTCGGTGGAGCGGGTTTTCAACTCCACGGATATCTCCGCAAGGAGTACTTCTATCTTCCCTTGAAGTCTTCCAACAAGGGATGGCACGCGGGCTGGTTCTATATCAGCAATCTCGAACCCAGCCTGCCAGCCTTTGTCGGCCTTCCCCCTGTACCCAGGCAAACTTGGAGCACTGTTCTAGTGGCTCACGATTGGGATGAGGCTAACAAATTGCTAGCGAAGATCCTGGCGATGAAGCAGAAAGGTCTTCGTGGCGAGCAGATCACTCGACACTTCATCAGGTGCCGACTGGCTCCAATCAAAGAGCGGTCGAAGCCGGCCTTCGAGTACGAAGGCGGGAAGGACCCCAATCGGGAAGATCAAGATCCACTCAGCTACGAGGTCCTGAAGATCCAAATGTATAAGATCTTCTCGACTGGAATCGCAGTCGAGCGCGCCCTCGTGCTGCCGGTTCTTCCCTTCAGCATCCACCGGCCTCCTCCTCCGGTAAGCCGACTGACTTCTTTATGTTGTGCCGAAATCTTGATGTCACGTCTCTTAGCATTGTGAAAACTTCTCTTGCAGGAAAATGCTTCTGTTATTTCAAAGCCGTACAAGGTGCCTCATGATGACGTGCCGCTTCGCCCTGCCAAGAAGCCGACTGGCGGAATAAAGATTCAAAGCGATCCAGTTGGGAAGCGGGCGGCCCAGTGAGGACACCAACAAGCGGGCGAGCAAGAGGAGGCTCGTTATTGACGACTCGGACGATGACGTCCCGGCTTCTCCAGTCGAGACGCCCCCTCCAAGGCCATCGCCGAAGGCGGCGCCGAAGATCCGCCGGTCATCCAGGTATGCTTCATGACTGAAGTCCGAACTTTTGTTGAAAATTTCCTTCGTCTTCATTCTAACTGCATTCGTTGTTGTAGGAGGCCCCAGGACATAGATCCTACCGGGAGGAGTGAAAGGCCTACTCCAGCTGCTGCTCCCGAGGCGTCCAAGCCTGCGGAGCCAAGACCTCGGAGCCCGCTCCCAAGCGAGAGTGCTCTGGGGAAGGGACCCTCGCCTCCCAAGAAGGATGTCCCGAGGAAAGAGCCCCCGACCGCTAGCCGGGACGTCCCGACTGGAAGCCAATCGGCAGCGGGGAAACCACAGGCTACGGCTCGGTCAGCCCCGACTGAGGGTCAGTCGGCGAAAAGCCAAAAGAAGGAGGCCAGCCGGGCTGCTCCACCCAGAAGTGCAGCCACTGAAGCCAGTAAGTCTCGAGCCCAAATCTTGTCTTTAATCTTTAGCTCGCATCTCTTGTGTCTTCATCTGTTCTTCCTAATCTGTCAGCCACAGTGGAGGAAATCCCCAGGTTACAGTCTTCTGAAACCTGGGTTCCCCCGATCAAGATCGAGTGGCGGGACTCGGAAGGCTAGAGGCAGGGCATCGTCTTGGACAAGCAGGCCAAAAGCGAAGAAAGGGATGCCCTTGTCAACAACCTGAACGAGGCGACTCGGCTACTCAACATAAGCCTTGATCTTTCTTTTGTTGTTGCATCATTGCTTCTCTTCAGTCGGTCAATTTCGGATTTTGTGCGCAGAAGGAGTATTGTCGGTCCATGGCCAAATCCAAGGTGCTGGAGAAGCTGGTTCCCCATCTGAGCTCCTTGGAGGACATCCAGCGGAAGCTGAAGACCACTCAGGAGGATGCCGCGTCGAGGGAGGCGGCTCTGAGGAAGGAAATAGCCGAACTCCGGGAGGAGAACCTCGACCTCCGCGGTTCAGTCGGGAGTAAGTCCATTCTTCCCAATTTCTTTACGGGTTTTGTACTGATCTCGGTTGCTAATAGCCTTCTATGTTTGCAGAAAACTCGTCGGAAGTCCACTCGCTCCAGGTCTAGCTGGAGGCAGTCAGCCTCGACAAGACCGAGTTGGAGGCCGAGTTTGAAGGTAAGCTTCTTCAAAGTAACATTCTTTATGCTGCTTTATTTTCGAGTGCTTTGCGTGATCAGATTCTTTTGGCAGCTTACAAAATCAAGACCCGAGCTCAATACGATGTCTTTCTCGCCGGGTCAAACGAGCCGGAGAGGTTCGGGAAGAGGTTGCTAACGCGGCGACTCCAATCTTGCAATATTTGTTTTGTTAGGGGGTCGGGGCTAGCTCGCTGGAGCCATTGGAAATCTTTGACAAGCTGCGGAGGGCCCCTGACCAATATTTGGCGAACATCACCGAGGCCACCAACATGGGGGCTGGTCTGGCTCTTGCACAGACCAAGTCTCTCTACCCCCGAGTGGATATCAACTCGGTCGGAGAGGGCTTCGCTGACGGGACCTCGGATGAGCAGGCCCAGGACATGCTGAGTGAAGCGCAGGAGTCGGCGAAGAAGATTTCTGTCGATGTAGTGAATAACTTTCGGGTTTAATCTGTCTCATGAACATTGTCTTGTGCATATTGTATGATTGTGGCATTCTGATGTAGACTTGCGAATATTTAGTTTATTTATGTTAATGCCCTGATCCGAGTTTTTGTGTGAAATTTCTTAAGTAATTTTCGTCCGACTGTCACAGAGCCTAGGCTCGATTAGGCTATCAGAAAACTCTCAGTCTTTAGACACTGAACTCGAATCGAGGAACATTAAACAATGATAAACCAAATCATGCACAAAAGTTGATGAGGAAAACTATGCTTTATTGACATATGTACAACCCCCGACTGCTAACTCAAGAAGTCATCTTACTTGAGGTTGGCAGTCAAGAAAAACATGAAACTGTAGTCAATTTAAGCATAAAATCGTCGAAGATGCTCGATGTTCCAGGAGTTCTCCACCATAGATCTGTCTTCACGCTTTAGTCGGTATGCACCGGGCCGAGTCACCTCAGCGATTATGTATGGTCCTTCCCATAAGGGGGATAACTTGTGACGGTCTTTGGTGGTTTGAATCTTGCGCAGAACCAAGTCGCCAATGATGAAAGCTCGTGCTCGAACGTTGCGACTGTGGTATCGTTGGAGCCCTTGAAGATATTTTGCCGACTGGATGAGGGCTGCCTCTCAGGCCTCTTCCAGTCGGGTGAGGTCGTCCACTCGGTCGGGGTCATAGCGTTCATCGTTGAAGCTGCGGACTCGGAGGGATTCATACTCCATCTCGTTTGGTAACATGGCTTCTGCGCCGTAGACCAGGAAGAAAGGAGTTTGGCCGGTAGCCCGACTGGGTGTGGTCCGCAGAGACCATAGAACCGAGGGGAGCTCTTGAACCCACTTGCCTGCATAAGGGCTTAGACGATCGAACACGCGGGCCTTGATGTCTTGGAGGACCATGCCGTTGGCCCGTTCGACTTGTCCGTTGCTTTTGGGATGTGCGACTGATGCATAACAGATCTTGATTCCGAAGTCTTCGCAGAATTCCTTGAAGATGCCTCCCGTGAATTGAGTCCCGTTATCCGTTATGATCCTGTTTGGGACGCCGAAGCGGTGCACAATGTTGAGGAAGAAATCCCGTGCCTTGTCAGCAGTAATTGTGGCGACCGGCTTGGCTTCAATCCACTTGGAGAACTTGTCGATGGCGACGAATAGGTGTGTAAACCCTCCTGGAGCTTTCTTAAAGGGGCCGACCATGTCTAAGCCCCATACCGCGAACGACCAGGATAGTGGGATTGTTTGTAGCTCCTGGGCTGGGACATGGCTTTGTCGGGCGAAAAATTGGCAGCCTTCACAGGTTCGCACTACTTTTTCCGCGTCGGAGATCGCGGTAAGCCAGAAGAAACCTTGTCTGTAGGCTTTGCCCACTAGAGTGCGTGCTGCTGCGTGGCTTCCGCATATGCCCGAGTGGATGTCTTGGAGCAGCTGTCTCCCTTCCTCGGGTGTAATGCATCTCATTAGGATTCCGGAGGGGCTTCTCTTGTATAAGTCGGAGTCAACCATGGCATATGCTTGGCAACGACGTCGGACGCGCTCTGCCTCATCCCGATCTTCCGGCAGCTCTTGCTGTGTTAAGAATTTGATGAGTGGTGTCCTCCAGTCGGCATTAGTCATGGCGACTTCGTTCGCAGCTTGTTCGTTGGAAGTTGTCTTTGCCGTGATGGTTGGCTCATAGAGGTGTTCGACAAAAACGTCTGTTGGGGCAGCTTCGCGCTTGGACCCGAACTGTGCCAACTCATCAGCTGCTTCGTTGTTGTGTCTCAAGACATGTGATAGTTCGAGTCCGTCAAACTTGTCTTCAAGTTTGCGGACCTCTTGTCGGTAGGCCTCCATGGTGTCGTTTAGACAGGACCAGTCCTTCATTACTTGGTTGACGACCAGCTGGGAGTCGCCTTTCACAATGAGCCGACGTATCCCGAGTGAAACTGCGAGCCGCAGTCCATGTAGCAGGGCTTCGTACTCGGCAACGTTGTGTGAGGCGAAGAAGTGGAGGTGAAGGACGTATCTTAGCCTTTCCCCAGTCGGGGAGATCAGCACCACTCCTACTCCCAAGCCGATGATCCTCTTGGATCCGTCGAAGTGCATGGTCCAATGTTGGAGGTCTTCCCGAGGTACGTTCTCTTGTTGCTCAGTCCACTCGGCCAGGAAATCCGCCAGGGCTTGTGACTTTATGGACGTCCTCGCCTTAAAAGTCAAGTCCAGTGGCATCAGCTCTAAAGCCCACTTAGCGATGCGCCCAGTTGCCTCCCGGTTGTGGATGACATCGCCGAGTGGAAAGGAGGTGACGACGATGACCGAGTGACCCTAAAAATAGTGTGCCAATTTCCTCGCGGTTATCAGGACACCATAAAGCAATTTTTGTACCTGGGGTAGCGAATTTTGGCTCCTGCCAATACTTCGCTAACAAAGTAGATCGGCCTCTGGATCTTCTGGGCCCGTCCTTCTTCTTCGCGCTCGACCACGAGTACCGTACTAACCACTTGGTGTGTGGCTGAAACGTACAGCAGCAGGGGCTCCTGGGGCTGAGGCGAGGCCAGGACAGGCGACGTTGTAAGGAATTCCTTGAAATCTTCAAAGGCCTTGTGGGCTTCCGCGGTCCACTGGAAGTTGTCCGTTTTCTTTAGCAATCTGAAGAAGGGCATGCCTCGTTCGCCGAGTCGAGAGATGAAACGGCTTAGCGCCGCCATGCAGCCAGTGAGCTTCTGGACATCCTTCTGGTTACTCGGGGGCTTCATGCTCAGGATAGCGTTGATCTTCTCTGGATTGGCTTCAATGCCGCGATGTGAGACCATAAAGCCGAGCAGTTTGCCTGATGGGACGCCGAAAATGCACTTCTCCGGGTTCAACTTCATTCTGAAGGCCTGGATGTTCGCAAAGGCTTCTTCTAAGTCAGCGATCAGGTCTTCTTTCTGCTTGGTCTTGATGACAACATCGTCGACATAGGCTTCTACGTCCTTGCCGATCTGCGTCTGGAAACATCTCTGGATCATGCGTTGGTATGTGGCGCCGGCGTTCTTGAGGCCGAAAGGCATGGTGATGTAGCAGTAAGCCCCAAACAGCGTGATGAACGATGTCTTGAGGCAGTCGGATTCTTTCAAACTGATCTGGTGATAGCCCGAGTAACAATCCAAGAAGCTCGGGAGTTGGCGGCCATGTGTTGAGTCTACGACTTCGTCGATGCGAGGCAGCCCGAATGGATCTTTGGGACGGCTTTGTTGAGGTCGGTATAGTCAACGCACATGCGCCATTGCCCCGTCTTCTTGCGGACCAGGACTGGGTTGGCTAACCAGTCGGGATGTAGGACTTCTTTGATGAAGCCGGCGGCCAAGAGCTTTGTGAGCTCTTCCTTGATAGCGTCTTTTCGATCCTGCGCGAATCTGCGCAATCGTTGTTTTATCGGTTTGGCGTCATCTTTGACGTGCAAAGAGTGCTCGATCACCTCCCTAGGAATTCCAGGCATGTCAGATGGTTTCCAAGCAAAAACATCTTTATTATTTTGGAGGAAGGTGACGAGCGCGCTTTCCTATTTGGGATCTAGTTCGGCGCCGATTAGCGGTTTCGAGGGATCCGATGGATCAAGGGAGATCTTCTTGGTCTTGGCGTCGCCGGATCCTGATTTGGCTATCTTATTCGCGGGGACTTCGCCCTCTACCGAAGTCGATGCAACCAATCGGATTTTTTGCTGGCCACGCAATCTTCCGCGAGATTGGGCCATGTCACAGCTCTCCTTATCGCAGGTGAAGGCTTGCTTCACATCGTTGCGAAGAGTGATGACGCCGTTGGGACCCGACATCTTCATGCAGAGGTAGGTGTAATGTGGGATCGCCATGAATTTGGCAAGCGCAGGCCTTCCGATGATGGCGTGGTAAGCCGTTTCGAAGTCGGCCACTTCGAAAGTGACGTTCTCCGTTCAGAAGTTCTCTCGAGCCCCGAAGGTGACCGGGAGGGCGATGTGCCCGAGTGGTGTAGATGATAGCCCCGGGATGACTCCGTGGAAGGGGGCTGAGCTTGCCTTCAATTCGGCCCTCGGAATCTGCATCTCGTCCATGGTCTTGGCGAATAGAATATTGAGGGCGCTGCCCCCATCGATGAGGACGCGCTTGAGCCTGATGTTGCGGACCACGGGATCCAGGACGAGTGGATAGCACCCCGGGTGAACCACTCGGTCGGGGTGATCCGAGCGGTCAAAAGTGATGGCCACTTCCGACCATCGCAGGTACTGAGGGACTTCGGGTTGAGCCGCGTTGACCTCTTGGTTGGTTAGCTTTTGTTTCCTCTTGGATTCATAGGCTAACGGCCCCCCGAAGATGTGATTGAGCTCTCCCACAGGGTCTTGGAAAGGTTCGGCATTCTCAGCCACGTTGTTTTTCTTGGCGCCCGATGGACCAGCCTCATCAGTCGGCTTCTTGTTGAGTTGTGCCGCATACTGCTTGGCAAACTGTTTGTAGATGAAGCAGTCCTTAGCCGCGTGCTTGTCATTGGGATGATGAGTGCATTGAGCGTTCATGATGGCGTCGTAGGCGGCGACTCGGGGGCGGCGTTGAGAGTTGGAGGTTGCGGCCACTAGATCCTCGGATCGGCGCTTGCGGTCTTTTTGGCCCTAGTTGTTGTTGTTGCCGTTATCCTTCTTAGGATTCCGACTTCCTCCCGCATGCTTGTCTTCCCTCCTGTCGGGCCGGTCTTGACGGGCCGCCTTGATGGCGTCATTGGATTTGGTGTAGGAGTTCGCCGTCTCGAACATTTGTTTCACCGTCTTCGGTGGCTTGCGCCCGAACTTCCCGATTAACATCTCATCACGAACTCCCTTCTGAAAGGCGGCGATGATGATGATGTCATCGGTGATGTTGGGGATCTTGTTGCGCTTTTCGGAGAAGCGCCGAATATAATCCTTCAGAGGCTCGTCCGGCTTCTGGATGACGTTGTATAAATCGAAGTGTGTGCCGGGCCTCTCGAAAGTGCCCTGGAAGTTGGCGATGAAGTGGTCCCTTAACTCGCTCCACGAGCCGATTGAACCTCTTGGCAGGCTCGTGAGCCAGTTCCTGGCTGAGTTGGTGAGGCCACGGGCAGATAGTTGGCCATAGCTTTGTTGTCGCCGCTTGCTGCGCGGATGGCGAGAGTGTACACGGTTAGCCATGACTCGGGGTCGGTCTTGCCGTCGTATTTCTCTATTCCCGTTGGCTTAAAACCATTCGGCCAGTGCACTTGGCGAAGCTCCCGAGTGAAAGTTGGCACTTCGTCGTCGCCGCTATTGGGTGATCCCCTCCGATCTTCCCGAGTGCGTCGGTCTCGCTCCTGGTAGCGACGATCGAGGACTTCCCGCAGATCACTCGGCGGGGTCTTCGGTTGGCTGGTTGGGTAGCTGGAGCTGTTGTTGCGGTGGACGCGGTGGTGGACGGTGGACGTCCATGTCGTTTATCGCGGGAGTCGGCCGTTTTCTCCTGCTACTTCGTGTGGACTCGTGGCGTGGGCCTCTTGGCCTGGTCGTGGACCGGTCTGGTTCGGGCCTCTTGTAGTCTCCTGACCTTAGAGGCGGGAGTCGGCTTTTGTCGGGCGTTTCAGCCACGGACTCAGTCGGCCTTCGTGCCGAGGTGGTGGGATGGCCGTTGGCTATAGCTGCGACGATGGTCTTGATTTTATCAAGTATTGGAGTCACGTCGGCGGGTGCCGTCTCCATGACAGTGTCCAAGAGTGTGAGTGCGGCAACAGCGTTCTGCTGTGGCGTCTAGAAGATGTTGGCGTTGCGGACCCGCGTTTGAAGGATAGCCTCCTGGGCGGATCGTCCGGCTGCCCGTAGATCTTGCTTTCTTTTGTCAGCATCTTCCCTGCGTTTCTTCTCCTCTTCAGCCAGCTTGCGCTCTTGCTCGATCTTGGCTTGCTCTTCCTCAGCAAGCCTGCAGGCCATGGCTAAGTCGGACTCATCCGGCTCGGCCATGAGGACATCGAAGCACCTCGGCCCGTAGTCCTTGTGGCAGTCGGAGTCGTCGGCTTCGTCTGAGGGGATGCCATAGAGGTCGTCGAAGCCGGCGGAGCTGAGATATTCGTTGAGCTCCGAAGATGAGCATGAGCCGAACGGCTGGAGGATGACAGCGATCTCCCTTGATCCTGGGTTGCTCGGATCTGGATCGTTCCAGTCCGAGTCAAAGCTTGGTGATGCGGGCTCCTCCGAGTGGGTCGACCTCGACTCGGGGGAGAGGAGTTTGCCGTAGATCTCGGCGGCGTTTGGTAATCCAAATGGCACCGAGAGGTCTTCTTCCGAGTAGATCGTCTCCGTTGGGGAGACGAGAAGATCGGTGCAGATTTCGGCGGTGTTCGGCAATCCGAACGGTGCCGAGTGAAGCCCTTCGTTGGGGAGGGTAGATCGCATCTTGGATTTGAAGATGTCGTCGAATATCTCGGCGCTATTCGGGAGTCCAAACGGCGCCGAGTGGGTCTCTCCTTCCGACTGGTTCAAATCTGAGTCAATCTGAGTCGAAGGAGGAGTGCTTGTCGAAGTTGTCGGCAGCGAAGTCACCGAATCCTGGAGAAGATCCCATCACGCTTGTTGGCGAGATTGTTGAAGAAGTCTTGCCGCGCGGGCCCCTACCTGGCGCGCCAACTGTCGAAACTTGGTTTCGGCAATGTAATTTCTGGGGTCGCAGTCAAGATCGCCAAACACAATGGGTTAGGAGGAGAAGAAGATTTAGACAGGTTCAGGCCCTCTCGTGAGGTAATACCCTACTCCTGTTTCGGAGGATTCGATCCGCCGAGTGTCTTTATTGATCTCGTGATCTAAAGGTGAAAGCTAAAAGCTGTTCTCCTATTGGAATATCCCTCAAGGGACGCCCCTTACCCCCCTTATATAGTCCCGGGAGGCAGGTTTACAGATCGGAAACCCTATCTTACTCTAAGTCGGTTTCCTCAATCTTACCAAACCGTGACTATGGGCCGTTGCCTTATCTCAATCGGCAATGTAACACCCAAGTCATGTTTGGTTTACAGATATGACAGGTGCAATCTATCCCTACCTCCAGTCGAATAAGCTTGCCATGTAGATACCCGATTGCCATAATCTCCACACGGCTTTTCTAAGGGAGATGTACCCGTTCGAGAGGTATATGGGAGTTCTTACGTTGTACGTTCGAAATAGAGCAAAACCAGAGGGGAGCATCCTTGAAGGGTACACGACGGAGGAGGTTCTTGAGTTCTGCATCAACTTTATGGCCGAGACTGATCCTATCGGAGTTACTGCGTCTCGCCACGAAGGAAGGTTAGCAGGCCTTGGCACAATAGGCAGAAAAAGAATTGTTCCCGATCAAACTACCTATGCGCAGGCTCATTTCGCTGTGCTACAACATATGGCTGAAGTAACTCCATATTTTGAGGAGCATCTAGCGAAAGTCCGACAGGACAGCATGGGTCGATCAGACATGTGCATCAACAGAGAACATACTACTCGCTTCAATGAATGGTTCAAGAATCGTATCGCACGATCGACCGATGACCAACCTGAGATAATACAAAGGTTGGCAAGGGGCCCAAGCTGGGATGTTGACACATGGCAAGGGTATGATATCAATGGATACATGTTCTACACCGTCACACAAGATAACAAAAGCACAGTGCAGAATAGTGGAGTCTGTATAGATGCATATCAGGATAAAGCTGGATCGAACACATATTATGGCCGCATAGAGCAGATTTGGGAGATGAACTACAGGAGCTTCAAAGTCCCTTTGTTTCGTTGCAGCTGGGTGAATATCCGAACCGGAGTTAAAGTCGACAAGGAAGGATTCACTTTAGTGGATCTAGCCAAGGTTGGATACACGGACGAACCATTCGTCCTAGCCAAGCAGGTCAAGCAAATTTTCTATACAAAAGACCCCGCAAACAAGAAGTTGCACGTTGTTAGGGATGGCAAATGAAGAATTGTTGGGGTTGACAACGTCGTAGAAGAAGAAGAATACAACCAGAATCTTCATGTGAGACCTCAGATCAAACTTGACGATGATCCCGAAGACGAAGTGGCATACGCTCGCTCAGACCATTCTGAAGGCATATCCTTGTAAATAGAGTCTTTGTAGTAATATAATTTGTAAATTGATGAATGTGATGAAGTATTTTGTATCGGTGCCTTAATGAATGATCTCTTAACCAATCACAATTATTCTCTATTTATTTTTTCACGTATTTCTCTTTTTAACCTATGAGATTCGTAAAAAGAATAGATTAATGGTTGCAGAACATACAATGAGTAGTCTCTCTACCCTGCACAATAAATAATAAATACAGGTAGTCGTATGGGTTGCATTAGCTAACCAAGCTCCCTCCAGCCAAATCTGCAGCACCACCTCTACAGGCAAGAATCGTTTTTTGATTAATTCAGCTACCTGCTGCTATTTCACCTACCCGATTTCTTTCTTATGTCAGCCCGATCCTTTTTTTCTAATGATTCATTTGACTGCAAATTTTTCTTGTGTTGCTTAGTCCAAAAGACTCCAACTTCCAACTTCTCCTAGAGGGCAGAAATACATCAGGTTATGCACTGGTCCTCTCTCTTAAGTGTGATGTTTTCTTGTTTTTTGATTATTCACTTCTCTTGGTTCCTTAAATAGGATATAATTAACTTTGCCAAGTTTAAGCACTTTTTGCTATTAAATAAAATTTTGAACAAGCTCTGTGATGTGGTATGATATAGTTCCTCCTGACTGTATGGCATCTGAATCTATCTTTTCCCTGTCCCAAGTTGTCTTTTGTGTTATCCTTGACTGGCTATCAATTTTATTCTGTGATTGGTTGTGTAGTTGTGCACGATGTTATGACAAAAATTTTTTATTCATGTTCATGCGTTTGCTGCTAGCTAGGATACGTTTGACGCCTTTGTTTATGTTACAGGGAGCAATGAGTAAAAACAGCAAAAAGGCTACTACCATGGATCATGACATGTTGAAGAGACCGAGATTGGTGAATAAATTTTTAAAATGTAATAACACTTGTAAACTAATTTAATATGACATATTTTAATTTCTTATGGGTTTTTTAAATTTAATGCTAAATGTACACTATTTAGTAATGCATACATTAATATGGCATATTTTAATTTCTATCGGGCCTAATGTTAATGCCCGTGCGGATGTCTCATCGGTATCGGGCCTAGCTTTAATGCCCAATGCAGATGACACTCATCCGCATCGGGCTTCTTACAAGAGCCCGTCACGGATAGTTGTCATCTGCATTGGGTATTAGAGATGTTAGATGACCTAGGGTTACTTAGTACGGCGGCCGCCTCCACATCTCTCAGATCCAGTCGAGCCTCCTGGCCTCTGTCACACCCAGAAATTCACACCAGAATTTCTGCAGCTAATTTGTGCATTACACCCTCGTCCAGGCATCAGCCGAGGTATACAAATCGACATTATTGACAATACAGAATCCTCGTCTTAGAAACAATATAAAAGAGTTACACAAATGCAGCGGAAAGAAAAATAAAACTGACTTAAGCTAAACTCGACACGAGCGAAGCAGAACGCCAACACCACAGCTAAACCTTGACGAGAACAAGCCTACACCTCCTCGGAGACCTCGACCTCAACCTCTGGCACTGAAGGGGGAAAAAGAAGCAAGGCTGAGTACAACCACCGTACTCAACAAGTCACACCGGAAAAGGGGACATGATGCAAGATAAATAACAAGGAAAGGTTAAGGGGCTCAATTTGCATAAACAGCATTTGTAGAATATAATAACAATATTTGAAGACAGTAAAACAGTAGTAATATTTAAGCAGTATTAAATAAACACTGTCCAACGCTCAAACCACGTTGCAACAGGCCCATCCATCCACCTGCACTAGTCATACTTCAACATTTCATTCAAATAAATAAGTGAGACTAATCAAGGTGAATCTGGTTGATCGCCCATAACCGTGGGCACGGCTATTCGAATAGTTTTTACTCTGATCAGAGGTGTACAACTGTACCCACAAGACACAATCCCACAACACGTTATCGTGCGCCGGTGCACCACCATGGTACCCGGAAAGGAAGCGTGACGGGACCCTTCACATAACCCCCTCTAATCAATCGTATCACACCAAGGTTTCGCCCCATTCCCATCGGGCAATGGGCAGCCCCTCTAGTGCCGCGGTGAATCCGAAAGCTGATCAACCCTTAAAACCGGGGCCGACCCAACTCCATCACGCCCACCCTCTGGGATACGTTGACTAGAGACTGGCTACGCTACTGGACCCAGCCATTACCCATGCGGCTTGTGGTATGCACGGCATTTCTTCCGGGGTTTCGAGAACCGGTCCTTAATTGTCATGAGCACGCTAACCAAAGTGCAACCATGTGCTCACGACCCACCTTTTTCATAAATCAATATTATTAGAAACAGGGTCACAACTTAACATCATCGAGAGTTAACTTCTAGTAACATACTTGATTAGTGTGATTCCCTTAAGTGAGCTAGTTGCGCTAAGCATAACTAAGCAAACCTTAAGCTATCATCTAATCACATTGAACCCCAAGTTATCAATGGTATAAGGTAAACAATCCTATGGTTGAGTACAATAGGTATAAACATCCCATGAAATGACATTCTAAAACATATGCGGTATTTGAAAGAAAAGAGGTATTTACATAAAATAGGTACAATATGGTCAATGTAAGGTATGACTTGCCTTGCTCGGGCGAGGAACCTCGGCGACTACTTCGAAGAGAACGGGCTCGCCGGAAAACTCGGGATCTACACGACAAACAAAACACTCAACAAGCACCCTAAAAAGTCTACTGAAACAGCACTGAAAAGTATTTTTAATGGGTTCTTGACATTTTTTTGGATTTAATGAAATTTGAATGGGCTAAAACGGAGCTCGGATTCAAAAGATATGAATTTTAGAAGTTTAATTGTGATTTTTAAACTAAACTGAAAAGATTAAAATATTTATTGCGCAATTAAGCCCCCGGGTGACGCAAGCATGGCGCAAGCAGTAGGGCTGACGTCAGCTGGCGCAAGCGGCTGACGCAAGCGGCGCGGGCACGGTCCACGGTGGACCGAGTCCACGGCGGCGGCGGAGAGAGCGGGGACACGTGGCGCGCATCGGTGAGGGACGGCGGCGATCGGACGGCGACGGCTTGCGCGCGAGAGAACGGTCCGGATCCGCCCGATCCGAAGGATCGGATGGTGCGGATCGCGGGTAGGGTTAGGGTTCGGGCGGCGGCCGAGGGCGGACACGCGGCAGCCATCCGGCGTGCGGGCGACCGGATCGAACGGTGACGGTTGGCGGGATCGGACGGTGCGGATTCTCCCGATCCGACAGATCGGACGGCCCAGGGGAAGCGGCGCTAGGGTTAGGGTTTTGGGCGGCGGCGGCTCGAGCTCGCCCGCCGGCCATGGCCGCGCGGCGGCCGGCCGATCTCCGGCGGCACCGGCGACGGCGGCGGAGGGTGCTGCGGGCGCGGGAGACCACGGCGGAGAGCGAAAACGATGCGCGCGGGAGCGGCTCGGGAGGCAACCCGGAAAACCGAAGAGAAAAAGGAACGGCGGCGCACTCACCGGCGTTGGAGAAGACGACGATGGCGACGGCGGATTTAGGGCTAGCGCTAGGGGGAAACAAAGGGGAAACGCGCGGCGGCGAAGGGGGAATTTTATAGGGGCACAACGAGACCGGAACGAGCACGGAAACGGCGCGGATTCGTCGCCGTTGTTCACGGATTCGGAGAGAGAGAGGGAAACAACGGCAACGGATTCCTCGCGGATAGGGTTTCCATCGGGCGCGAGGGTTGCGAAGATGGATGCGGCGTTGCGAGATTAGGCCCGGCATGGGTCCGACGTGGCTCGGGTTCAAGCGGAAAGGAGCAGAGCGGCGGCGCGCATGGCGGGGCGGCGGCCGGGCCGACCGGGCGCGGGGACGGGGAACCTGACAGGCGGGACCCACCTGTCGGTGCCTCGCGGGCGAGGGAGGCTCCGCGGACTTGCGCGACGCGGCGGCGTCGCGGGCCTCGGTCCACGGCCAGAGGGGCGCGCGCACGGGGCGGCTTGGGCGGGGAGGGAACCGGGCGGCGGCCCAAGAGGAAGAGCGGGAACACTGTGCGGCCGTACGGAAAAGAAAAGAAAAAAGGAAAAAGGATTTTGGGGGCTTAATTAATTCCCGATTTCTTATTTAATTGATTAAAAATACTTAGAGTGCTCTAAAAATTCCAGTAAAAATCTGTTAGCGCATTTTGACATGCGAATTCAAGAAAAATCCTACCATGTCGTTTCCATTTATTAATTGCATTTTAAAATTATTGGTTGGCTCCGAGGTTAATTTGAAATTCCGATTATTTCAGGGTAAATTATTTAAATAATTTAGGGAAAAACCCGGTGTGACAACCTACCCCCTTAAACGGAATCTCGACCACGAGATTCGGAGGTCTGCGAAAAGGTGCGGGTGCGCGGCCTTTAGCTCATCTTCGGTTCCCAAGTAGCTTCTTCCTCGGAATGATGAGTCCATTGAACCTTGCAAAACGATAACCTTGTTCGAGTCCTTCTCTCGCTGACCTCAAGAATACGTGCTGGTCTCTCTACGTAGGTTAAGTCCTCTTGGATTTCGATGCAGTGCGGACTCGCTTTGCTCTTGGTACCCTCAAACACTTCTTTAACTGGGACACATGAAACACGTCGTGAATACCAATCATGTTGGAGGGAAGCTCAAGCTGATAGGCCACTTCTCCTCGATGTTCCCGAATCCTGTATGGTCCCACGAAACGTGGTGCCAACTTGCCTTTGGTTTGAAAACGGTGTACTCCCCGGAGTGGTGTAACGCGAAGATACACAAAATCCCCTGCTTCAAAAGTCTCTTCGACGATTATCTGCGTAGCTCTTCTGTCGGGACTGCGCAATCTTCAACCTTTCCCGAATCGTTCGGACCTTTGCCTCTGCTTCACTTATTACTTACGTGCCAAACAGCGGCGCTCACCGTCGATCCCGGAAAAGGGGTGTGCGGCATTTCCGTCCATACGAGTGCTTCATACGGTGCCATTTGAATGCTGGCCTGATAGCTGTTGTTGTAAGAGAATTCTGCATAGGGCAAGCTTTTGTCCCACGCTTTTCCAAAATCGAGTGCGCATGCTCTCAGCATGTCTTCCAAAATCTGACTCACTCTCTCAGTTTGACCGTCTGTTTGCGGATGATAGGCCGTACTAAAATTCAAACGGATACCGAGCTCTTCTTGCAACTTCTTCCAGAACTTGGAAGTAAACTGACTTCCCCTATCGGACACGATCTTCTTAGGCACGCCATGCAAACACATGATCCTTGCGAGATAAAGATCTGCTAGCTTCTTTCCTGAGTAGGTAGTATGCACTGGTATGAAGTGGCCACCTTGGTGAGTCGGTCCACCACGACCCAAATTGAGTCATATCCTGACGTTGTGCGGGGTAAACCCGTGATGAAATCCATTCCAATTTCTTCCCATTTCCACTCTGGAATCTGGAGTGGTTGCAACGATCCGACGGGCCGTTGATGTTACGCCTTAACCGCCGACAAACATCACAAAGTGCAACAAACTCGGCTATCTCCCTCCTCATCTTGACCCACCAAAACTTTTCTTTAAGATCTTGATACATCTTTGTACTGCTCGGGTGAATTGAGTATTGGGTTTGGTGAACTTCCGTAAGGATCATTTTTTTCAAATCCTTGTCTTCTGGCACACACAATCTCTTTCCCATCCAGATTGTGTCGTGTTCGTCTTCCGTAAAACCACGAGCTTTTCCGACTCTCATGTTCTTCTTGAGTTCGGCCATCTCGGGATCTGATGCCTGAGCAGCCCGAATTTGATCAATGAGAGTGGGTTGGGCTTCTAGAGCAGCCACAAAACCAAAATCCACCACTCGTAGATTTAGATACTCGAATTCCTGCTGCAACTGGTCGCACATTCCTTCGACACCGAGGGTGGTGCAGTAACCCTTTCGGCTTAGTGCATCCGCAACCACATTAGCTTTGCCGGGATGGTAATGTATCCCTAAATCATAATCTTTGATCAGTTCCAACCATCTTCGCTGTCGGAGGTTTAAATCCGGTTGGGTGAAAATATACTTGAGACTTTTATGATCCGTATACACTTCACAACGGTTACCAATTAGGTAGTGTCGCCAGATCTTCAGTGCATGAACAACTGCGGATAACTCCAGATCATGAGTGGGGTAGTTGCTTTCGTGTGGGCGCAATTGACGAGATGCATATGCGACCACTTTGCCTTCTTGCATCAACACACATCCCAACCCTTGGCGAGATGCATCGCAATAAACTTGGAAGTCCTTTGCTGGATCTGGCAGGAACAACACTGATGCAGACACCAACTTCCTCTTAAGCTCTTCAAAACTCTTGTTGCATTCAGCCGACCACTTAAATTTCTCATCTTTCTTCAACAGTTGAGTCATCGGCTTGGCGATTTTGGAGAAGTTCTCAATGAAGCGGCGGTAGTAACCTGCAAGTCCAAGGAAACTTCGGATCTGCGTAACCGTTTTAGGCGGGGTCCACTTGGTGCGATTCCACATTTGCTGGATCCACGGCTACTCCTTGGGCATTCACAATGTGGCCGAGAACTGTACCTCCTTTAACCAGAAAGCACACTTGCTAAACTTGGTGTAGAGTTGATGCTCTCTCAACTTCTCGAGTACTATCCGAAGATGTTGCTCATGATCTTCCTCCGACTTAGAGTAGACCAAAATGTCGTCAATGAACACCACCACAAATTTATCCAAGAACTCCATAAACACCTTGTTCATCGATTCATAAAGAAGGCCGGTGCGTTGGTTAACCCAAAAGACATGACCGTACACTCGTATGAGCCATACACAGTGGTGAAAGCGGTCTTGGGAATGTCCTCTTCCCGAATTCTCAACCGGTGATAGCCCGATCGCAGTCTATCTTGGAAAACACCTTGGTCCCTTTGAGTTGATCGAATAAATCATCAATCCGTGGTAGGGGATACTTGTTCTTGATAGTAACCTCATTGAGTGCGCGATAATCGACACACATTCTCTTGGTCTTGTCTTTCTTTTCCACGAAAATCACGGAGCACCCCAAGGCGACGTGCTCGGCGAATATACCCTTTTTGCAACTGTTCATCCACTTGCTTCTTTACTTGCCAACTCGTTGGCTCCCATCCTATACGGCCTCTTGTGTATTGGGGCGGTCCGGTACTAGATCAATCCGAATTCAATTTCCCTTTACGCGGCATCGAGTTAAGTCTTCGGGGAAAACTTCGGGGTATTCTCGACGATGGGGATATCCTCTAACTTCACAGGGTCTTTGCCGCCATTTCGGACGATTCCCCGGTGGAAATATGATTCAAACTTGCTACGGGCTTGACTTGCATGGGAGAGCGAAAAACAATTCTTTCCCCTTTCGTATTGATTAAAGTAATGGTGCGACTAGCGCAGTCAATTACTCCCTTATGTCGGACAACCAATACATCCCAAGAATGACATCTATGCCTTTGGACTGAGGGAGGATGAGGTTGGCTAGAAACATAGATTATGGTCACTGAGGGAGAAAACTGAGTAGTCTCCAAGTGGTTTCCAGGGGTTTGAACCCGCATAGGTATCTTAAGTCCCACTACTGACAACCCATGTGCCCCAACAAATTGCTTTGAGATAAATGAATGTGTAGCCCCCGAATCAAATAATACTGTGGCAGGAGTAAAGTTTACAGGAAACATACCCAATATAACTTCAGGAGCAGTCTGTGCTTCCTCGGCGGACGCATGGTTGACTCGAGCCTAGATGAACCTTGGCCCAGCGCGTCTTGGCTTGGACATTTGTCTGCAAAATGCCCGGGGTCACCACAGTTGAAACAGACCCCTGGCTTGCCCCCAGAGTCCTTCCTTGGAGGTGGTGGCTGTGACTGTTGCTGGGATGGCGCCGTTGGAGGGCGCGGGGCTGGAGTACGCTGTTGTTGACCACTGCCACTACTGCCAGTTTGGAAATTCCCTGGGTGATAAGGTCGATGCTGACGAACAATCATGGTGGTAGGTCCACTCTGACTTCCAGGCATGAAACGCGGCCTCTGCTGATTTCCCTGCTGTTGAGGAGGTCGGGACTGGAATACTTTTCTCTTCTTGATCATCTTGTTGCGCTGATCTTCCTGTCGAATGGCCTTGTCAACCAGCTTCTCAAAGTTAGCATACTCTCCGGAGATAAGCTTGTCCGTGAGTTCATCATCTAAACCAGCCAAAAACTTTTCCTGCCTTTCTGCATCGGTGCGCACATCTTCTGGGGCGTAACGGGCAAGACGATTGAACTCGTCCGGATACTCGAAGCGATGCGTTACCTGCTCAAGAGAACGGAACTCACGCTTTCTCGTGCAACTATTCCCGAGGAATGTGTGCGGTCCGCTGCGACGGAACTCTTCCCATGTAGCTGCTCCCGCCGGCGAGTAACCAGTAGTTGTCCCACCAAGCGAAGCGGGACCACATAATCGATGAGTGGCAAACGAGACTTTCTCTGGTCCGTGCATGCGCGAGATCTAACTTCTTCTCTATGGCATGAAGCCAATCATTAGCCTCCATGGGATTAGTGGTGCTGGAGAAGGTCGGCGGTCGGACACGAAGGAACTCGGCAACTTGGGTGGGGTGGTGGGGCGGCAAGCGTGATTCTGCTGCTGCTTTTTGCATTTGTTGCAGCATTCGCCGTTGCATCCGATGGTGTTGTTCTTGCATCTTGCATCATTGCAGCCATCATCGTGTACGTGAAGCGAGCACTTGAGCAATGGTGGGGTTCTCGGGTGGCGGTGGAGGAGCGTTGCCATTGGCGTCGTGAGCCTCATTGTTGTTGGCACCTGACTGCCCATTGTTGCTGTTCGCCCCGCTGGTCCGGGTGTTCACCATCTAAAGAAGACGACCGACCGAAGAGAGAGAAAAGAAGAAAAACAGACAGACTTAGAGCTAATCTTTATTATTAGAATTCAAATGCATTGTTCTGATCTTGACTAAGAACAAGGAAAAACACCAAACATCCTTAATTGGTCAGTCATATCACACTTGATATCGACTGCCAGCTATCCCACACACAGCAGCCTAACACACAGCAACTACCAAGAAGACAAACTAAGTTAAATGGTAAAACTAAGGAGGGCAACTAGAACGATCCACGAGACGAGGAGTCGAAACTGCTTCCTTCAGAAGATCCCCATTCTTCCGAACGGCTCCTAGAGTCCTCTGGCGTCACCTTAGACTTGGACTCTTCGAATCGGTTGTCGTAGCCCAACCGATCCTGCCTCTTCCCTCCGAGGAGTCTCGAGTCTCTTCGGAGTCCATGTCTTCAGCCGAATTCTCTGAGCTTGAATTACTGGAGACGGAGATCCAACCATTACGCCACCTCCGCCTTGATTCGCCGAAGCCGGAGCAAAGGTGAGAGCAGAGCCTGCAGCGGGAGGAGGCTGGAACCGGGCTTGGAACCGGAGCGGGTGGAGCTGGAGAAGGCGGTGGAATCGAGGTGCCACTGGATACGGACAGCACGGTGGTGGTCTTCCGAGGCGTAGTGCGGAGCGACACCAACCGGTGGCGGGAGTCCCTTCAACTCGGCTACCTCCTTCTTCGGACGAACCACTTCGTCCTGCAGTCGCACGATCCTTAGCATCTTCTTGTCGTTCAGCTCTTTGGTTGCCTTGTGTAGGTCAGAGTGCATCTTATCCAGTCCTTTGAGCACGGTGCACATGTGGCCGAAGGTAGAGTCATTCTCCTCGCTGTAGACTTGAATGCACCGACCTCCGAGGAACTACCTCGACGGGGATGGTAGCGGTAGGAGGAGGTGCGAAGGTCAGCATCATGCAGCTCCCTCATCCTGGCCTATTAGTGATATGCCCTAGAGGCAACATGGAGATGTTGGATATCACGTCAATGTTTATGTATTTATGAATAAAGTGTTATTCGGTTCCATGAAATAGACATCTTGTATTGATCAATAAGTACGTGACTTATTTATGAGACTCTTTATGTATGAATCTATTTCTAAACGATCCCTGATCATATGTCATATTGTTGGAACAAATATGATTCTAAGATCGGCATGTTTATTGATTGATGATCATGTCTCATAGATCATGGGTATGAAGATACCAAATCAATAAACATGGACATATGTGTTGGAGAACACATTGTTGGATAGACCCACCATGAGACACTACAGGAATTAATGTGCCATTAGTTGGTCTCGGGTAGTGTTGGTACAAAGTCCTTAGACCGATATCACCATGGATTCCAACATGTGTAGTAGCCTACTTTGGGACTACCAAACGCTATTAGAACGGGTAGTTATAAAGGTAGTTTTCGGGTTTGCTATGAAACATGGAGTGGGATGTGAGTGATCAAGATGGAATTTGCCCCTCCTTTGGAGAGATATCTCTGGGCCCCTCGAGGTAATGGATTATGGAAATGCATGGCCATGCTAAGTTGATTGAGGAGTCAATCAACGGACGGATAATCCAATACGGTTCGAGTGAATGGTTAAGCTATTGAAGGGATGGCACACATCTTGCCTATAGCTTAATTGGTATCGTGAGGCAAAGGGATTTGTGTACACATTACAGGTTCGAGCCGATATTATATTCTTGTATACTATGGTGTCAATATGTGCTTGCTAGGCGCGCGTGTGACAGTGGTGAGTTGGACTCGAGCCGACGGTCGGCTAAGTTAGACTATAGCCGAAACCGAGTATACCTGAACCTACAGGGTCGCACGCTTAAGGGGATAAGAACAGGCATTCGAGTTGGACTCGGATACGGCTTGATCGGATAGGGATCCGATCGGATAGAGTCCTATGGGCTTACGACGTATGGGCAGCCAACTCTGTGAGATTCGGATAGGATCCGATTCAAAATAGAGTCCCTGATCGGCCACTAGTCCCGTCGGCCAACTCTATATAAAGGAGGGAGGGGTGGAGAGCTGCGGCACGTCAATTGCATCGCGTGCAACGAAGTCGCCGAGATCAATCTCCACGGAAACCCTCCCTACTTTCGAGCCAAACCCTAGCCTTGCATCGCGTGCTAGCACACGGGTGTACGGCGTTTTGTCCCCGGACGTGTGGATACCGGTAGAGGCGCTGCTACGTTGCACGCTGTTGATCGGCTTCAGATCGGCTGCGGTCGGGCGCATCCGAGCGAGGCGCGAGAACACGGTCGGACGACTCGGATCGGCTACGGCATCTGCGAATCGGCTGATTGGCGAATCGGCTGTCCCCGGGTATCGGCTGTCGGCTTGCGAGAATCGGCTACACTGTTCCGGATCGGATAGCCCTGATTGGCTGTTTCCGCTGCACACTCCAATCGGTAACGATCTATCGGCCCTTACTTGCAACTAGCGTAGCTTCCGCGTAACCCTTCATGGCCAACATCAGGTAGGCGGCTTCTTGACAAGCGTGATCTGACGTGCCTCCGGAAGCTGTGACCTCAATGTTGGGAAGACACATTCCCACGAACCCGTGAACCTCCAACCGAACACGGTAGGGCAACTCGCCACTGAGAGGTGCAACTGTTGTATACTCTGGTGCTTCAGGATATCTGATTGCAAGGGCCATACGCGCCAGCTCTGCAACAAAGCATGTCATCCCTTTTCCGCAGTGCGTCGCTGGGGAACCTGCCATCTATAGAAACAAAGGAGTGGGAAAATCAAAACATGCTCAAAACCCACGACCAACATCCCATTTTCGCAATTCCTAACCCTAGGCGACTCCACTTTTCAAAACACCCCCCTTTTTTTAAACATATGCAAATGAAAATAATTAGAGGGCTCTTAAGGTTTCCAGTTGGCTTGTCCTACAGTCACAGGAAGGCTCTGATACCAACTTGTCACGCCCAGAAATTCACACCAGAATTTCTGCAGCTAATTTGTGCATTACACCCTCGTCCAGGCATCAGCCGAGGTACACAAATCGACATTATTGACAATACGAATCCTTGTCTTAGAAACAATATAAAAGAGTTACACAAATGCAGCGGAAAGGAAAATAAAACTGACTTAAGCTAAACTCGACACGAGCGAAGCAGAACGCCAACACCACAGCTAAACCTTGACGAGAACAAGCCTACACCTCCTCGGAGACCTCGACCTCAACCTCTGGCACTGAAGGGGGAAAAAGAAGCAAGGCTGAGTACAACCACCGTACTCAACAAGTCACACCGGAAAAGGGGACATGACGCAAGATAAATAACAAGGAAAGGTTAAGGGGCTCAATTTGCATAAACGGCATTTGCGAGAATATAATAACAATATTTGAAGACAAGAAAAACATAGTAATATTTAAGCGGTATTAAATAAACACCGTCCAACGCTCAAACCACGTTGCAATAGGCCCATCCATCCACCTGCACTAGTCATACTTCAACATTTCATTCAAATAAATAAGTGAGACTAATCAAGGTGAATCTGGTTGATCGCCCGTAACCGTGGGCACGGCTATTCGAATAGTTTTTACTCTGATCAGAGGTGTACAACTGTACCCACAAGACACAATCCCACAACACGTTACCGTGCGCTGGTGCACCACCATGGTACCCCGGAAAGGAACTGTGACAGGACCCTTCACATAACCCCCCCTCTAATCAATCGTATCACACCAAGGTTTTGCCCCCATTCCCATCGGGCAATGGGCAGCCCCCTCTAGTGCCGCGGTGAATCCGGAAGCTGATCAACCCTTAAAACCGGGGCCGACCCAACTCCATCACGCCCACCCTCTCTGGGATACGTTGACTAGAGACGGCTACGCTGACCCGCCATTACCCATGCACGCTTGTGGTATGCACGGCATTTCTTCCGGGGTTTCGAGAACCGGTCCTTAATTGTCATGAGCACGCTAACCAAAGTGCAACCATGTGCTCACGACCCACCTTTTTCATAAATCAATATTATTAGAAACAGGGTCACAACTTAACTTCATCTGAGAGTTAACTTCTAGTAACATACTTGATTAGTGTGATTCCCTTAAGTGAGCTAGTTGCGATAAGCATAACTAAGCAAACCTTAAGCTATCATCTAATCACATTGAACCCCAAGTTATCAATGGTATAAGGTAAACAATCCTATGGTTGAGTACAATAGGTATAAACATCCCATGAAATGACATTCTAAAACATATGTAGTATTTGAAAGAAAAAGAGGTATTTACATAAAATAGGTACAATATGGTCAATGTAAGGTATGACTTGCCTTGCTCTGGAGACTGAGGAACCTTGGCGACTACTTCGAAGAGAACGGGCTCGCCGGAAAACTCGGGATCTACACGAAAAACAAAACACTCAACAAACACCCTAAAAAGTCTACTGAAACAGCACTGAAAAGTATTTTTAATGGGTTCTTGACATTTTTCTGGATTTAATGAAACTTTAATGGGCTAAAACGGAGCTCGGATTCAAAAGATATGAATTTTAGAAGTTTAATTGCGATTTTTAAACTAAACTGAAAAGATTAAAATATTTATTGCGCAATTAAGCCCCCGGGTGACGCAAGCATGGCGCAAGCGGTAGGGCTGACGTCAGCTGGCGCAAGCGGCTGACGCAAGCGGCGTGGGCGCGGTCCACGGTGGACCGAGTCCACGGCGGCGGCGGCGAGAAGCGGGGACACGTGACGCGCATCGGTGAGGGACGGCGGCGATCGGACGGCGACGGCTTGCACGCGAGAGAACGGTCGGATCCGCCCGATCCGAAGGATCGGACGGTGCAGATCGCGGGTAGGGTTAGGGTTCGGCGGCGGCCGAGAGGCGGACACGCGGTAGCCATCCGGCGTGCGGCAACCGGATCGAACGGCGACGAATTGGGCGGGATCGGACGGTGCGGATTCTCTCCGACCGATCGGACGGCCCAGGGGAAGCGGCGCTAGGGTTAGGGTTTTGGGCGGCGGCGGCTCGAGCTCGCCCGCCGGCCATGGCCGCGCGGCGGCCGGCCGATCTCCGGCGACACCGGCGACGGCGGCGGAGGGTGCTGCGGACGCGGGAGACCACGGCGGAGAGCGAAAACGATGCGCGCGGGAGCGGCTCGGGAGGCAACCCAGAAAACCGAAGAGAAAAAGAAACGGCGGCGCACTTACCGGCGTTGGAGAAGACGACGATGGCGACGGCGGATTTAGGGCTAGCGCTAGGGGGAAACAAAGGGGAAACACGCGGCGGCGAAGGGGGAATTTTATAGGGGCACAACGAGACCGGAACGAGCACGGAAACGGCGCGGATTCGTCGCCGTTGTTCACGGATTCGGAGAGAGAGAGAGGGAAACAACGGCAACGGATTCCTCGCGGATAGGGTTTCCATCGGGCGCGAGGGTTGCGGAGATGGATTTGGCGTTGCGAGATTGGGCCCGGCATGGGTCCGACGTGGCTCGGGTTCAAGCGGAAAGGAGCTGAGCGGCGGCGCGCATGGCGGGGCCGGGCGGGCGACGGGCGCGGGGACGGGGACTGACAGCGGGACCACACTGCTCGGTGCCTCGCGGCGAGGAGGCTCCGCGGACTTGCGCGACGTGGCCGGGCGTCGCGGGCCTCGACCCCACGACCGAAGGGCGCGCGCGCGGGCGGCTTGGGCGGGGAGGGAACAGTGGCGGCCCAAGAGGGAAGAGCGGGAACAACGTGCGGCCGTAAGGAAAAGAAAAAGAAAAAAGGAAAAAGGATTTTTGGGGGCTTAATTAATTCCCGATTTCTTATTTAATTGATTAAAAATACTTAGAGTGCTCTAAAAATTCCAGTAAAAATCTGTTAGCGCATTTTGACATGCGAATTCAAAAAAATCCTACCATGTCGTTTCCATTTATTAATTGCATTTTTAAATTATTGGTTGGCTCCGGGTTAATTTCGAAATTCCGATTATTTCAGGGTAAATTATTTAAATAATTTAGGGAAAAACCCAGGGTGTGACATCCTCCTCCTCCATGCCGCCGAGCCCGGTCGCCCGTTGCCGCCATCCTCGACCTCGAGCCTGGTCGCCGGTTGCCACCGTCCTCGACCCCGAGCGCGGGTGCCATCGCCGCCACCTCCTCTCCTCCTCCCCTCCACGCCACCGCCTCCTCTCATCCTCCCCTCCGCGCCGCCGTCTCCTCTCATCGTCTCCTCCACGCCGCCACCTCCTCTCCTCCTCTCCTCCTCCCTCCACGCCGGTCGCCCCCCCCATCGACCCCGAGCCCAGACGCCTCCTCGCCGAGCCCGGACGCCTCCTCGCCAACAACGCCGCCGCCTCCCTCGACGCCGGCCGCGTCAACCCTGAGCCCGGCCGCACCGTCGCCAAGAACGTCGCCGTCCTCGACCCCGAGCCCTCCCTCCACGTCAGTCGCATCGATCCCGAGCCCGTCGCCGCCTTCCTCGACGCCGGCTGCTTCAACCCCGAGCCCGACCGCGTCGACCCCGAGCCCGCCGCATCGTCGCCTCGACCCCAAGCCCAGCCTCACCGGTTAGTACTCCTCTCCTCCATGTTTTGTTGTTGCAATCTGTTGGCTCGGTTGTGCGCTAGGGTTTAGCTGTGGTGCCACATGACTAGTATCTTGTAATTTCTTGCAATCTTTTGTTCATTTTCTCGTGTGCTTGAATAGTATTTTAGAAAATTTTATTTGGTTGTGCGCTAGGGTTTCGCTGTTTGGTTGTCATTCTGTGGCTTATATTACGGTTGTCATTCTGTGATCTTTAGGGTTATATTTAGGGTTTAATCTGTGGCTTCTATTCTATTTGTTATCTTTGAAGCTTATATTTTATATGATATGCCTGGTTATGATGGTCAAGATGTATGTGTTGTCACTTGTCATGTATGCATATATGCAGATAGCAGTGCTATCTAGTTTTTATACTGTTTAATCCGTTCTAGTCTAGATATTTGTCATGTTTTTGGGATTATATACTGTTGATTATTTGTCATGTTATACTGTTGATTATTTGTCATGTTATACTGTTTAATCCGTTCTAGTCTAGATATTTGTCATGTTTTTGGGATTATATATTGTTGATTATTTGTCATGTTATACTGTTTAATCCGTTCTAGTCTAGATATTTGTCATGTTTTGATTGATTTGCATGGCCGGACTTAGAATAGCAGATCTGGAGGATGCTATTTGATTGCATCCTGTGATTAGCCACTATCACCACTTGGCCCTCTGGATGATAGTCTTGGCCCTGTCTTCTTCCTGCCACTTCATTTCCTCACCTTTCTTCTCTAACTTGCTCAAATTGATGATTGCTAGAAATTTTCTAACTTGTTGTTCCTTTCCTCACAATGATGAATTAATTTAGCCTTTCTTCTCTACACTTGTTCTCTTCCTGGCCAGTGATGAATGCAAATGTACTTTCTATACTGCTACTGCTACTGCTATCTAGTTTCTATACTGCTATACTGTTGTTCCTTTCCTCACCTTTCTTCTCTCCACTCCTCTTTCTGGCCAGTGATGAATGCTCAACATTAATGATAAGAACAGACCAGCTACACTTGTTATTTTGTTTTTGGGAACTACACTTGATGTTTTTTGATAAGAACAGACCATCTACACTTGTTAATTTGTTTTTTTGGGTTCTGCACATGTTCTTCTTTGCAAAGTTGATCCATTCACAACCACAGCCAAGTTGATCCACACTAGTTCTTTTTTTGGAAAAAAACAGCCATGAACTATGCTTATTTTTTTAATAAGAACAGACCATCTACACTTGTTCTTTTTTTGATCTACACTTGTTCTTTTTTGGAAAAATAACAGCCATGGACACTCGTTCTTTTTTTGGGGGGGGCACTACACTTTCTCTTTTTTTGATAAGAACAGTCATCTACACTTGTTCTTTTTTGGGGGCACTACACTTCCTCTTTTTTTATAAGAACAGTCATCTACACTTGTTATTTTGTTTTTGGGAACTACACTTTTTTATAAGAACAGACCATCTACACTTGTTCTTTTTTTTATCTACACTTGTTCTTTTTTTATCTACACTTGTTCTTTTTTTGGATCTACACTTGCAAATGATTGTAATTGATGCACAATTTCTGAGCAAAACTGAGGCCACATCTAATACTTTCACTTTCCAATACTGATGTTATCAATATGTAAAAGTTTAGTAATGTTATTTTTCTTCGATAGAAAATGTCGGCGACTACAAGTGGGACCACAATGAGCCGGGCTCCAAGGTCCCAGAATAAGATCCCTAAGGAAGTGTATAGAATAACGGGGTAGACGAACAGGGATTTCCTACGGCCCCAGAGAAAGCCGTCAAAAAATTCACAACAATCTGCAGAATCCTAGGGAGACGGAATTTCACAATTCTGGCGGACCACATCGATCAGGTCCCACAGGAAGAAAAAGATGAAGCCTGGAGATAGTTCAAGGAAAGCTTTGAGTACCCAGAAGAGTTCGAGGAAAGACTGAAGCGGCAGACTATCCGCAAGATGGGCACCTTGTGGAAAAATTTCAAGACCTACCTCGTCAGTGACTACGTCCACAACCGCGCCCAGCCTTCACCATTTGGGAAGTACCCATTCATCACCCAGGCCGTGTGGGACGAGTTCCATGCCGCCAAATCAACCCCTGAGTATCTTGCAAAAGGCGAGGCATATAGGGCGTTGCAGGCAAAAAATCTTCACCCGCACCGGCTTGGCACGGGAGGATACGTCGGGAAGCAGCAAGAATGGTAGAGGGAGGATCAAGTTGCCATGGAATCTAACACCCCGCCAATTCTTGGTGATATCCCGACTACCCGAGCAAGGAACTGGGCAAGGGCAAGGGCGAAGAAGAATAGTGATGGTACACTGACGTTCCCAAACCCCGAAGATCAAGCGGTGTACGATAGACTTGTAAGTTTAACACATAAAACATCTTTCAATAGGTTGTATCGTCCTCTACATTTAATTAATCCTAACTGTATGGCAGGTCCAGCTGATTGTTGAGAGACAGTCCTCCCAAGAGGTCTGCTCACAAAGGCGTGAGGATGACATCCTCACAAAAGCGTTGGGAAACGAAGAACACCATGGACGGACAAGGGGCATTGGCTCTACTGTCCCATGGAGGTATGGGTTTCCCCAATTTGCTTGGCAGTACAAGAAGCACAAGCTATCAAAGACGGAGAAACAAGCACGCCATAAGGAGCAACTTTGGGAAGAGCTTAGAGTCGAGCTCGCCGAAGAATTCAATGAGATACTGGCACGAGTGGAGGCTCGGGTGGAGACATATGCGAAGTTGATCGCCGCAGCTCCGGCCGCTGCAGCTCCAAGAGTAGAAGTGAGCCCCACGCAAAGGCGTAGCAGCTGCGCATCAACTAAGGCGGGGGTTGTTAACGCCAAAATTTGGTAAGCCCCGAAATCCTTATCGGCTAAGGGTTAGTATCAGCTCGAAGCAAAATCGGCTGAGAGTTTTGCGTTAGCCGATGGAGGATTCATGTCTCCAGCAGTCAGGTTCTTGTTAGATTCGGTTTGAGAAGATCTTATCCAGAAGAAACCGAGTCCAGGAAGGATACGGCTTGTATCTATTAATTAGGAAGAGGTTGTTAGTTTCTTATTTTATCTTTAAGAAAGTTTGTTTTGTAATCTGTTAGGATCTTTGTCATCCCACGGGTATAAATATGTAAGCCCGGGGTTTATGTAAATCATCTCTCGATCAATACAACCTCGGCTCATCGCCACCTTTTAATTTTCTACTTTGTTCTCTGTCCGGCGAGACTTGGCACTGACGCGGGCTGCATCGGCCGATCTCCGGCGAAGGGTAAGTCAAGGTCCCGTCGGCTCGAGCAATCGTATTAGCTACGTCGGCGTCGTACAAGGCTGCATCAGTACATTCGACCTCTTGGATTGCTTCGGTTCGTTGATATGTTCGCCTGAATATTTATCATATGTCTCTAATGAATCTAATTTTAGTATCTCGATTTGGCTCTATCGGCTGTCTCTTGTCTTAGGGTTTCTGCCGATACCGGCTAAATCGTTATATTAGATTAGATTGGCTTAGACATCTACCACCCTGAAAATCAGCCAAGGGCTTGATTGTCTAGATATTGTGTTTCTTTTCATACTTAGTGCTGCATCAGTTTGAATCTACTAAGTCGTGATTAGAACCGTAATCTCTAGCTGCCTGTTGGTTGCCACTAAGATTTTGATCGGGGTTTCAGCCGGTGAGTTATCCGGATTTCGCATCGACCTGCAAGGATTGCACACAAGATTGGATCTAGCCGATTGCAGCGGCGGCTTCATTGAATATTTGATCATTTGGATTTTATGACATCGGACTTCCAGCCGATGTGTGCTTTAGTCTTTGAATCAGTATCTACTTTATCATGTGATTGGTTCGTGCAATGTTATATATATATATATCATGTTATTATCAGCCGATCGCCTTTATATAAATATTTGTTCAACACACGGCCGATGGATTCAAACCCTAACACCATCGGCTGGCATTGGCGTCGGCTGGAATTGCACCATCGACTTATCAGCCGATCAATTAGTTTTTGGGTATCGGTCTATCGGCCGATATGATTTATGTTCTGTTGTTTTCTATAACTTGTCGGTGGCGGATCAAACTAGCGCACGCCCATGCTTCATCTACTCTAGGACCTGCACTGGAGCTAAGCAGATCTCCCAGGCCGGCGTGTTGATTTTTCCCGTCAACAGGGGCAGAATAAGCACCAATCCCCGCCGCGATGGACCACATAACAGTAACAAAATTCAACAAATGTATATTTTGTATTAGCACCAAAGTACACCTAGTAGTAATGACACGTACGATTCTATTGCAAGAACCTACATCGTGCACCCTACTCGTTAGGATGACCCAATCATTTGCAATTCCGGCTGCAGAGGGTCTTGCATTCAAGCCTACCCCCGAAACCCGGGTTCATGGGGCGCAGCTGCTAGCCGGACATGCAAAAGTCCAAGTAGACTTAGTGAAGCCCGATTGGGTGGGCTTCACTCTCCAGCACCCACTGAACAATTAGGTTCTGACCCTTGGAGCTGCACGTGAGACCTTCATCCAATGGCCCAAGCAGAACATTCAGATCAATGTAACTCCTAGGCCAGCACCAAGTTCTCGTCTGACACAGTCGCGTGCACGTACAGATATAGTGGCCCCTCAAGCCAGAGAACTTGTAGTTGCCCCTCATGCCGTTGAAGAAGATCTCCAATTACAATATGATATAGATTTTGGGGACGACGGTATGGAGGTGGACAGCAGGCCGCACCAACCCCCTCCTGCCAAAAAGTTGAAGAAGGCAAAATCTTCTCCACCCGACATCGGCAGAAAGGGGAGAGGAGTAGGCAAGGTGCAAGGGGCCAAGCAGGCCAAGAAAAAGCTTGATCTTGGCAAGGCGTCATCAGCTCCGAATACTTTCACATTAGGCATGCCATTGGTCGGAGACGACACCTTATCAAGGATGAGGCCTGCATGCAAGGAGTTGCATGGGTACTACATGGAGAGGACCAACACAAAGATGAAGCATAGAAAGACCTCCATGTTGGGCTACCACAATAGTCAGCCGTTCCTCGGCCCTGCTGGCTTCATCGCCGTAGACTTCCAAGATCTATGGGACCTCTACAGGGTGCGAGCGGTCAACACCAACCTCCTTAAGTGCTACTCCTTGTAAGTATTTGTGGGTACGAGATATGATAATAACAGTCCATATCTTACGCTAACCCGGACTCTGGTCTTGCTTGTAGGTTTACCTGGAAGTAGGTCCAAAAAAAATCACCCTTTGTTGCCTTTCTCGATCCATCTATCGTCAACAAGACAAATATTCAAAACGATCGAGCTGGCATGGTGGAATATATCAAGGACTGCTTGTATGCCCGTCAAGACAAGGACTTCCTTATGTGTGCCTACAATCAACAATAAGCGTGTACCCTACTTAGAATCAAATGTGCGACTCATATAGCTCTAGTATTTGCCTTGCAATTTAATAATGTCGTAGGGGTCATTGGATTCTTCTGGTAACAACGCCGAAGTGGAGTTTGGTACACTACCTTAACTCCAATATCAAGCCAAAAATATAGAACTGGTCCGGCATCGAAGCTGTCTTGAACGAGGCATGGGACCTGTACGTGGCAAAAGACGGGAGGCATAAGGATGAGCATCCCAAACTCGGTCACAAAAAAAACTTCCCAATTAAACAACAAGTGGGTGACCAGTGTGGGTTCCACGTCTGCCATAACATGCGAATCTTAGCAGACAAGGTGACATTGCCCGACCTTGAGATGTGTTATACAATTGTTTATATACATAGGACGACAACTTTCCAAGTATGTGGACTAACTTGGCGCCTCACATGCAGGTTAAACTATCAAACATTCCGGATGACAACTTCGATATCATTAGAGAGGACATAGCACAATTCATACTAGATGATATATTATCTCCGAAAGGAATGTTTAGAGTAAGGTCCTAGGTAGCTCGATCGACTCTGAATGGTAGAACATTTGCAATGACAGTGCGACAAACATTTGATTTTTGTAAATATTCTTTGTAATACAATTCTGCACGTTGTTTCTATATATACTTGTTTTTCTTTGTAATACATTTTGAAGGTTTTGATGCATCTGTAACTAAATTATTTTGCTTGATGATGAACTGGAGCCGTTCAGACATGTTGCAAATTGCAACATCCAAAACACGGTTCGAATTATTTAGGTGTGTTGTAGGTTGAGTGGCTACCGAAGATCTCCGCATCAAACCTTGTGTCACAGGGCACAGCGGAGATCTTCTGGTAGCCACCCTACCTACCACAATGCCTCATACTATTACATATATAGTCTAGTTGTTCTGAGAGCAAAAAGTAAAGAGAAGAAGAAGAAGGAAATAAATATAATTTTTTATCTTCTTCTTGTCTTTAGTTTTTTTTCTCTATGTCTTTTATGTAGCAAAATTTGCTTGGGGATTGCGATGACGGTAGCTAAGGGAGTGTGAACTTGAAGGGACACAGAAAATTTTTCGTGCCCCTTCAACTTCAAGCTCCGTGGCTACTCTCATTGCTAAAGTCTTTTCGGGTAGAAGGAGACCTGACCTACTGACAAAAAATAAAGAGAAGAAGAAGGAAAAAATACATTTAGTTTTTTCTTCTTCGTCTCTTTATTTTTTTTCAAATATATTTTTTATGCATGTCCTTAATATAATTAGATAATATAACAGAGGAATATATAGATGCAATCCGGCAAATACATTTTCCTCTGTTATATTATTTAGTGTTAAGCACGAGCATAAATAAGCATTTCTTTAGTGTTAAGCACGACAAATACTACACTTGTTCTTTTTTTTGAAACTACACTTGTTCCTTTTTGGAACAAAACAGCCATCTATAGTTGTCTTTTTTTGAGCAGTACACTTGTTCCTTTTTGGAACAAAACAGACCATTAATTTTTTTGGTTCTATCACATGTTCTTTTTTGCAAAAAAAACATCCATCTATACTTGTCTTTTTTCTGTTTTTGGGGTTAGTACACTTGTTATTTTGCTGTGGCTGTGGCTGTGGAATATATATGTGATGAATATATATGTGAATGGATATGGTTGTGGTTGTGATGAATATATATGTGAATGGATATGGATATGACTGTGGCTGTGATGAATATATATGTGAATGGATCAACTTGCTGTTGTGGTGTGATGAATATATATGTGAATGGATCAACATGGCTATGGTTGTGATGAATGGCAATGGGTTGGGTGTGATGATATCTGTCATTTTTGCAGCGGGCATGGCTAGCAAAGGCCTGAGGCTAGCCAAAAAACAAATTTTATTTTTTTGATAATAAACTCATCCCTGACGGGCATTCTCGAAAAGCCCGATTGTTGACGAGAAAACTCTCTCACGCGCCGGCCTGGGAGATCTGCTTGACTCCAGTGCAGGTCCTTCCTAGCTGCCTCCAATGTGCAGAGCGTGCCAGTTGATTTGATCTGCTAATCAACAAGAAAAAAATACAAGAAAGTACCCGTCAAGCGTTAGTTCAAACTCCCACAAAACCAACCGCTTCCGGGAAACCGTCGTTAGATTAGCTGATGCCCCACTAATTCTCGCACAAACATAGCATTTCCAGGTCAAAAGCATAAATAAACGCAACACAGATGCAAACCACAGCTCTATAACAGATCTGACAACAACCATACTAGAAGAAAAGCGTAAAATAGATAAGGTCGGCTGAAACCCCGACGCTATCCCCAGATAATGCAAATCCAAAAGAATACATTGTCAACGACTCTAAAAACGACTCAGTAGTTCAATCTTGATGCAGCACTGAGTATCAAAAGAGGCATTCAATCTATCACTCTCGATTTACACTCCGTAAGATGATAGATACCGCATACGAACCACCCAGCCCTTAAACCTAGTATCGCTGACTACATCCTCCACAAGATAAGTCAACCGCACAATAGGTCTAAACACCAGATTGATTCGTACACGCTATATGATACATAGCGTAGTAAAACTACTGAATCCAATGTGTCATTGCGATGGAAGCATCAGAAACAAGTAATCTTACCACTAA
Source organism: Oryza australiensis (assembly GCA_019925245.2). Taxonomy (NCBI): domain Eukaryota; kingdom Viridiplantae; phylum Streptophyta; class Magnoliopsida; order Poales; family Poaceae; genus Oryza; species Oryza australiensis. The sequence goes on from JAIFGZ020000436.1 coordinate 7,486,443, forward strand.
CGACAAACATTTACGAGTCAGGGATCGAGACGATGCAGCCGAAGCCAAACAAGGTGTTCGTCCAAAAGGAAAAAGGATGGCGATGCGCCGAAGATTAGATTGATTTTTCGATTCTTTTTACACAAGACCTCGGGCCCTATTTATACCCGAAATATGAATATCTGTAACAACCTCAGACTCTATCTAAACATCATATTATCCCTAACAAAATCTATTACAACTAACAATCTAACAAACTCCTAAATTACAGATACAACTGCCATTTCAGAACTTTATCCACAAGTGGCAGTATCTTAAAACGCGCCAATAACATCCGAACCCCCACTTAATCTTCAAGTTTCCGCATTGGATACGGTCTTATCTCTTTTAAACTTGGAATCGGCCGTCGGCTGCTCCATTCAACTCATTCCCAGCCGACCAGCATTGCAGCCGATTACTCCTTCAGCCGATAAACCCCTGTCTTCAGCCGATTCTGATTCCACTTTGCTCCTTTAAAACTCACGAACCTTATCACCAAATTCCAGTGTTAACACATGCCCCCCAAGTCCGTAACATAAAGTGTTGCGGATTTGTTTATCCACTCAAACTCCTGTTCCCTTCTCGACCCAAATCGTTTCGGCTTCCCCCACGAGCCCTTTAAATATCCACTTTCCTCGGACGATTCACCCATGCTCCCATCGTGCACTCAACTTCCTTCTCAAACAAACCTCCTGCCCTTCTCTCTCTCTTCCGGCGACTTCATCGGCGTTCGACATTCTCCACATCCTTCGAACCCCATCGTCATCTCTGACCTCCCCGATGGCCTTCGCCGCGACTTCCAGTACTTCCAACTCACCGGCCACCGTCGCACCTACTGCGACCGCAACTTCACCCACCGCTGCCGCTGGAACTACCTCAGCCACCGCTATGAACGAATTTCCTCAGGTTTTTTTTATTTTTATTTCTACTTTGTAATCTCATCCTCAACTCGCTCCCCCATGCGCCTTTATTCTAGATATTTGCTTAGCAACCTCAAAATCACTTCGTCCCGTATTCTTACTAATTAATGACTTTCTTATTTCAAATTATAGACACCTTCATCTCCGATTAATATTTTTCCTCTTCCTTTGAACCGCAGAACCTCTCTCACCAAGTGCTCATCCCCAACCTAACACAAGAGGGCAAATATTTCCTTGGGCCTATTGGTGACGCAGACCCAACCGACGTGATCATAGCCGAAACCAACCGCATGCCTTTCAACACCGCCAAGCCATCTCTTTCCCACTGGAACGGGACTTTCAAAGCTTGGCCGTCCACTGACACAGCCTGGACTGAGTGGTACAAGAGAATACACTCGGCCAAGTACACCCAATGGGAGGAAAAGAAACTTGCCCAATGCTTAGAATTGTCCATAGCCAATATGGAAAAAGATGAACCCCTCCTATCGGCTGCAGCATATTTTTGGAACGATAGTTTCAACGCTTTTCTTTTCAGGCAAGGGCCGATGACCATCACACTAGCCGATGTACATATGACAACTGGGCTAGACATTGAGTCATCGGTCAATCCATGCGTTCTGAACCGAAAAGGCCAACACCAATTTAAAACCAAAGCCATCGGTGGGTGGAGTGGCTTCATTGCCCAAAATATGAAAGATGGAACGGTCAGCCACCGAGAATACACCGCCTTCCTCATGATGTGGTTAGAGAAGTTTGTCTTCTGCGGATCGAGCTGTGGGCTGACCGCCAATTGGCAAATAATAGCCGAAATCCTAGCCGACGGGACGGAGTTCGCATTGGGAAAATATCTCCTCGGCTACACATATCAAATGTTGCATCGACCGCCACAAAAATAGCCGCCAACGCTCAGGTCAACAGGCGGACCACAGTGGTTCCTTCAAATTTGGCTGGTATTGGCTACCCAGAACGTAGCCGGTCGGCCCCGCTTGGCAGACGCCGGATTCCCAAGGTTGGAGCCAATCGTGGATGAGGAAGGCGACCAAATCACCACCAGGCGATGCACCAACTATGGGGAAGCAGCCGCCGCCCATGCAGGTTCAACACAATCGGCTGAGCTGTTGGCCGATTGGTTCGTAGCCTTCTACGATGGGTTAATCCCGCGACAACCGTACCTGGTACTTCTACTCCGATCAAGGCCTTTTCGAGCTGTCGATCGATTTTAACTGGGACGACCTCAATTCAGCCGACAGCCCAAGGTGCAGGAAATTGTTCTTCATCTGTTTAACCCCCTGCATCCTGCCGATCGGGGTACATCAGGGCCGATCAACGGCTCGGAGTTACGAATTTTACTACCCGGCATCGGCCGCAAGACAATTTGGCCTCGGGCAGCTCCCAATCGGCTTCTTTTACGCCAATAAGATCGAGACCAGAGGGGCAATCGGCCAAGATCTGATAATGAACTCGCTGCTGAACATAGCTGGTCCCCCCTTTGGCGAAGTCGGCAGAATTACCCTGTCAACAAGGAGAAGTGCCGCTTATGACCGATGGTGGTCGGAACTTAGACGTCACATTTTCCACCAGCGACCGTCTTGTTACATCGACCTGCTCCTGCCGGACGAGATCCCCTCGGTACGCTTTCACTCCTCAGCCGATTAACCTCATCGTACAACTCGTTCACCAGCTGTACCAGCCGATCTAACATTTGTGTTTCAACTTTGCAGGAAACAGAAACGGAACAACCGACGATAAGCGAATCTGGGCGTCCTATTGAATACAAAACGGGAGTTACGGACACGGGGGTCAGCTCCAGTCGGCTATCGGGCGGGCGCCCAAGCTCTCGTCCCTATTGTGAGGGCAGGTGCGTCATCCGATCGCACCGAAAAGGAAAACGGCGCCACCGCCACGTTCATCGGCTGTGCCTGCCCCAAAAAGAGTGAAAAAGATAGAACCGATTGTCTTGGCCGACAGTCCTCCTCCTCCGGATTCGGCCATCGAGCGACCCCTCAATGATGCTGCCGACGAAGAGGTGCCATTAGCCGTCCAGACGGCTGTCGAAACCGGGGCTTCGAGCCCCGAATCGGTGAACGCCCCAGCCGATGCTCCAGCAGATCCGAACCCGCAAATGAGACGTCCTCCCGTAGGTTTCTTTCACCTCCTTGTTCCTGGCTTTGCGATGTCATCTATATCTGACTTGTCCATCCTTTGTAGTCCAAGAAACTGGCCGGTCGTGCCCCCCGTCCTACTCTGCCGGTAACCGACCCTTGCTCCCTTTGCTTGTAACAACTAATCAGCTCGTCTGCTAACCCCGTTTTCCTTTTGCAGCTTCCGCGATCCCCTCCGGCTGCTCCCCGGACGCTGAGTGAAAGTACTGCGCCTGCTGGGGGTGGCGACGACGATACTAGCAGGAAAAACCAAACGGCCGTGGGGGGCGACCCAGCCGAATCAGTAATCCCGACGACTGTGCCGACGGTAAGCTGACCGGCCCCGGCCATCGATTTTGCCGTGTTTCTGATCTGTTGCTTCTCCTGCAGCGCGTGGCCGATCTCCTCAACTTCGACTTGTCGGAGTTCGAAGAAGTCGGCGATGCCGGCGAGGAAGCACTTGCGGCATCGGCCAAGAACCTGAAGGCCACTTTGGTTGATATCGGCAACCGACTGGATGCTTCGTTAGATGCCTTGGTGGCCGACTGCAGTTCCATACGCTCACGATTCTGGGATATCCAAGATCAACTGCCGGATGCTGTGGCCGAAGCCATCGCGCCAGCGACCTTCATGGAAGCTTATCAGCTAAAATACGAACGAGCCCGGCAGCGAGCCATCGATCGGTGTGAGAGTGAGGCGCGGGCGGCTGCGATCCAATCGACCAAAGATGCCATCGAGGCCCGGAAAGCCGCCTTTGACCGCCTAAAAACCGAACCGGCCGCCAAGCTTGAACAACTTCGTGCCCGCCGGGATCAGCTGGTGGCCGACCTCGTTCAGATTACCAACGAGATTGACATCCATGAAGGGTATATGGCCGATTTGCCGGCCAGGGTCGAAGCTGAACGCAGAAGCATCGGAGCGGCCGTTGCGCATCTGCGGGGCTTGGTGCAAAGCGCTCGGCCGGTGACGGGGTCCGAGGCCGACGACCTCAGGGCAATTGGTGAGATCGACCAGGTTAGGTTAACAGCTCTATCGGCGATAGCCGATTTTTTAAAGAAATGAAGGTTGAAAACTATCCGACCCTGCGAGGTTGGCCCACGTTTCTCTGACATGCGCTTTGTAATGTAGCCGAATAGTTCGTATCAAACACACTCGTATCGTTTGTTTGGAATTGGCCCGGAAGTGACGCCCAATCGCTTGGCGCCCGTCTTTCGTTATTCGACCCTCTAGCTATCGGTGATGATACCCAATCACGTCACCACTCTGTTTTCATAGGCCGATCCTCACGAATCGTGCCCGGGAACCCGTGAGCCCCGGATGGCAGGCATCCGCTTCGGCACGCCATCGCTTATTTTCAACGATTCCCGACGCTCTTAATAATGACTTCTTTGACTCTTGGTTCGGCAGCGATCTTTCCCATCCAAGAATCGTATCTTTTCTTTCTATAAATGGGCTCCCCCGGCTTTCCTGAATAGCTCACGGCCGAAAGCGACGAACTCCCAATAGCGAAACACCTAGTCTTTTGATTCCGCGGCCAGGCTTCTCATGGCGTCTTCTAGCTCGTCGGTGAACCAGGTGGTACCTCAACTTTTCTACTTTCAACGGATTCTAGCTTTCAAAAACTAACGGATGGAATCCATTGCAGCCACCGCACCCGCCGGGTGATCCAGGGAATCATGGAAACGTCGTACGAGGTCGGTCAACCGGGACCGTCGGGTAAGGGCGCAGCTGAAACGCTTTAGGGAGTTGGAGGCTCGCCACCCGGCGGCCAGGCCGGTTTTCCGCCTTGGCGGCATCCCGGCTGCTGCTCCTATGGCGTACCCGACGCTTGCGCGCCTCGACCGGCTGGAGGGGAGGCAGGCCCAGCTTGCCAACGGGTTGTTAATCACTACTACCGACATCAGGGTCACTCGGTTGGAGCACCTGATCCTGGATGCTCTGGAAATGGAAACCGCAGAACCGTTTGAGCGGGCCCTGGCGGCTATTAGGGAGTTCCTGGCGAACATGTAGCCCTAGACGGTCGTGCGCCGGCTCGGAATAAAACGCGGTGTAATATCCCTGGGTTCTTCGTGACTTGAGACTTCTTCAATTGCATGACTTGATTGATCTACAGTTGGCTTTTCCGGCCACGCGCATTGTATGATTGTCTCACGCGTGTGTGGCGTAGGTGTATGCCCCCCAAGTTTTGATGACAGCATCGATGTCGACGAAACTTGTTGACAGCAGTCCTGGTGAGCGGTGCCGGGGGCCATGGGGCGAGGGCGGGAATGAATGCCTAAAGGCGATGCCCCCATAAGGCATCGGCTGTTGTGGGTCGGCCCATCGTGGTGATAGCCGACTCACGCGTTGATCCATACGCTAGGGTAGTATTTCTTTAGATATTTTCCGTTGAGGGCCCTTCCGAAGACCTCCCCATCTAATCCTTGTAGCATGTAGGCTCCTTTGGACACGCACTTGTGGACCTTGAAAGGCCCCTCCCAATTCGGCGACCACTTGCCGAATTTGTTATCTCTGGATCCGATTGGAAGTATGAGCTTCCAAACAAGTTCGCCTTCCTCGAATGATTTAGGGACTACCTTTTTATTGTAATGCCTGGCTACCCGTTCCTTATCTTTCGTCACCTTTTATAATGCTTGCATTCTCGATAAGGCGAGATCCTCCGATTCGTCTATCATGAGATTGTAATAATCATCGGTGTGAGTTGGTCTTGCAACTAAATGCGTCTTGAGCGGTCACGCTTTCCCATGGAAGCACCGCCTCGTGTCCATAAACCGGTTTGTATGGCGGAACTTGGATGGACCCATGACATGCCATCCGATAGGCCCACAAAGCTTCGGCCAATCGGGTGTGCCATTGTTTGGGTTGCTCGGCTATCTTTCTCTTGATCAATTTAATTAAGCTTTTGTTTGACGCTTCGGCCTGACCGTTGGCTTGTGCGTAATACGGCGAAGAGTTAAGCAGCTTGATCCCCATGCCGTCGGCGAACTGGACGAATTCGTCGGATACAAAGATGGACCCTTGGTCGGTCGTTATCGTTTGCGGAATGCCGAACCTGTAGATGATATGTTCCTTGACAAACTCGATTGCGTCTTTGGAATCTACTTTTCGGAAGGGGATTGCTTCTACCCATTTTGTGAAATAATCTGTGGCCGCTAGTATAAACTTGTGCCCCTTGCTGGAAGATGGATTGATTTGGCCGATCATGTCAATGCCCCACCCTCTGAAAGGCCACGGTTTAATGATCGGGTTCATGGCCGACGCCGGAGCTCGTTGCACTGTGCCAAATTTTTGACAATCTTGGCATCCTTTATAGTATTTAAAACAGTCCTCTAGCATCGTCGGCCAGAAATACCCAGCTCGGCGAAGTAGCCATTTCATTTTGTGTGTCGATTGATGTGTACCGCAGATTCCTTCGTGTACCTCTCCGATGGCCACTGTGGCTTGATCGGTGCTCAAACACTTGAGCAGAATGCCATCGATTGTCCGATAGTATAAATCTTCGTCGAGCAATACATACCGCAACGCCTTATACCGTAGCTTCCTCATGGCCGATTCGGAAGGGTTTTTGAGGTAATTGTAAACATCGAATCTCCAATCGTTGGTCGTGATGGTGGCAATGCCTATGTCGACATTTCTTGGCATCGGCCGGTAGCCTGATGCCCTTTGAGCCAGGTCATTGGCCTCCGTGTTCTGCTCCCTGGGAATATGCTTCAAAGTTACTAGCCGAAATCCTTCCATTAATTCTCGACACCTTTGTTGATAGATTACCAGTGCGTCATTCTTGCACTCATACTCCCCTGACAATTGACTAATGACGAGCAACGAGTCCCCCATTATCTCAACCGCATCGGCTTCCATCTCCCTGAGTAGGAGTAGCCCCTTGAGAACGGCTTTGTACTCGGCTTGGTTATTCGTAACGTGGGGGTCGATGGCGAAAGCGAATTCGAAGCTTGTCCCCTTGGGTGAGATAAGAACCAAACCGATTCCACAGCCGCTTGTACATACTGAGCCATCGAAAGTCAGGGTCCAAGGCGTGATTTCTACGAAGCCAATTGAGTCGTTTCTATGTTCCACGATGAGATCGGCTAGGGCCTGTCCTTTTACCGCTCTTGGGGCCTGATACCTCAGATCGAACTCGGTCAGTGCAAGTATCCATTTTCCGACCCTCCCTTTGGCACTGGAGCCGACAACATGTATTTGACTACGTCTGCTTTGCATGTTACGATGCATTCATTGGACAGCAGATAGTGTCTTAATTTTGTGCATGAGAAATAGAGGCACAGACATAGCTTCTCGACCGGCGAATATCTAGTTTCTGGATCTAGCAGCCGCCGGCTAAGGTAGAAAACGGCCCTTTCCTTGCCATCGACTTCTTGGATTAGGACGGAGCCGATGGATTTGTCGTCGGCGGACAAGTACAGCTTGAACGGCTTTCCTTTTTGTGGGGGCATTAGAACTGGAGGAGAACTTAAATAACTTTTTATGTTGTCTAACGCCTTCGTTGCTCGCCCCCATGTGAATATCTGATCGGCCTTAAGCCGAAGCAATGGTGTGAACGGTTCCAATTTCTCGAAAGATTGGCTATGAATCGTCTAATGAAGTTTATCTTTCCGATCAATGATTGGAGCTCCCTTTTATCCTTAGGGGGTTCAATTGTCTTAATTGCGTTGATGCTCCTTGGTGTTACTTCGATTCCTCTTTCGTGAACGAGGAATCCTAAAAACTGCCCGGCTGACACGCCGAACGCACACTTGAGCGGATTCATCTTCAATCCGTACTTCCTCGTCCGTTCAAGCACTGTCTTAGATCGTAATGTGGCTTTCTATCTCTCTTGATTTGACGACGACATCATCGATGTATATTTCCACAAGTGCTCCGATCATATCGTGAAAATGTAGTTCATTGCTCTTTGATATGTTGCGCCGGCATTCTTTAGGCCGAATGTCATCACCACCCACTCGTAGAGGCCGATTGCGCCCGGGCATCGAAAAGCTGTTTTATGGATGTCCTCTTCGGCCATGAAGATCTGGTTGTACCCTGCGTTGCCGTCCATGAAGCTAATGATTTTGTGACCTGAGGCGGCGTCAACAAGCAGGTCGGCTATTGGCATTGGGTATTCATCTTTTGGAGTTGCCTTGTTAAGGTCTCTAAAATCGATGCATACTCGAAGTTTGCCGTTCTTCTTTAATCTTGGGACGATGTTAGAGACCCATTCGGCATATCGGCAAGGCCGAATGAACCCTGCGTCGTATAGCCGAGTGATTTCGGCCTTAATTGCGTCGTACATGTTGGCCTTGAACCTCCTGGGAGGTTGTTTGAATGGTCGATATCCTGCTTTGATTGGCAGTTGATGGACCACTATCGATCGGTTTAGACCGGGCATTTCGAAATATTCCCATGCGAAGCAGTCTTTATACTCTTTTAATAACTCAATAAGTTGGGATCTACAAAGAGGAGATAAATATTTACTAATGTACGTCGGCCTTGGTTTGTCGCCAGATCCGATGTCGATTTCCTCTAACTCGTCGGTCGACGTGAAGCCTTGCCCTAACTTGCCATCGTCTTCATCCGTCGTGGCTACGCCGAGCATCCCCTCCAACATGTCTTGTTCAAAACAGCAACTGCGGCTCGTCGCTTCCGATGGGCTGTCGGCTGGCACAATCTCGATCTTGTCGCCGTCCCACTGGATGAGGCTCTGGTGCATCGTAGAAGGGATGCAGCAGTTAGCGTGGATCCAATCCCTTCCGAGCAGCAGGCTGTACGACCCCTTCCCGTCGATGACAAAGAACGTCGTGGGCACAGTTTTATTGCCGATGGTCAGCTCGACGTTGAGAACGCCTTTGTCTCTGATGGGTTACCGCCGAAGTCTTTGAGTACCATGTTGGTTTTAATCAGGTCTTCGGCTCCTTTTCCAAGCTTCCGGAAAGTTGCGTAAGGCATGAGATTGACTGCCGCTCCCCCGTCGACTAGCATTTTTGAAATCGGCTTACCGTTGACGAAACCTTTAACGTACAACGGCTTCAGATGTCTATTTTCGGTTCCTTCCGGCTTGTCGAAGATGGCCTGGTCTGGGGAGATCATCAGTTTCGCCGGGTCATCTTCAACGGTGTCCGCGTCGGCTTCGGGGGCACCGAATTCGGCGGGCAACACGAAGACCATGTTGACCGATGCGGCGGCTTTACCCTTCCCTTTGGCTGCCCTTCTGGCTTGGTCGGCAGAGCTCTCTCCGCCTTGCCCTTCGGTGGCCGTAGTGTTCTCATGCTTAGGTACCCACCGTCTCCTGACCTTGCCCAGCCGACGGCGCTGTTCGTATATCATTTGTGCCACCTCGTCCTCCCTTCCTTCACGCTTAAGCCGTTGGATTCTCCTTTTCTGAGTTTTTGTAAATAAATCGGACGGGCACCATTGGGGATTGGCCAGTTCCTCCTCGTCGGTTTCCTTCTTGTTGCGATTGTCTCCATCTTGATTTTCGTTGACGAAGAACTCTTGATGGATCGGGCCGAGCCGATCGTGGACTGGTCGCCGTTTCCGGTTCAATTGGACGGCTCTCGGAATGAAATGGACTGGACTTGATGTTGACGAGCTCCTTTGTTCGTTATGAATGTGATGGTCGTTACATGCCGGGCAGTCTTCTAGTGTTGGTAGTCTCATGCCGGACTCCCAGCAATGCCTGAAGAAGCCGCAATGCCAATGTGGGTCGTCACGGCTCGCCATGTTCCTCCGACTTTGGAATCTTGGATCATGCCGGTGAGGGACTTCGTCGTAGCTTTCTTCGCGCCGAAGCCGGTATTGATGGTGGTGTCTGCTTCGTTCGCGGATCGGCTGTTGGCCGACCGCTCTAACTCTGGGCGCACCATGTTTATTTGTGTGGAAGGGTTTCCTCTCGACCCTCATCTCGCTTTGGCCTTGATCGCCGTATCGACTAAGTCGCACGTTGTTCTGCTCTGCCGGTTATCTCGTTCGAGGCCAGCATGGATTGCGTTGATCGGGAACGGATTGCCGTCCACTTTCATGGGCTGACTTGAGTCAGCAAACTTCAACTTCCCGGCCTCGATGGCCGATTGGATCTCTTTGTCTAAAGACTTTGCAACCGTTGGTGGCGTGAGATGTAGAGTTGTGCCACTTGCAGTATTTCTTCTTTTTCAGCTCTTCGGGCGACGGGATCACATGATTTTCCGGCAACTGAATTTGCTTTTCCTTGAGTAGTAGGTCGAAGATTTTGTCGGCTTTGGTGATGTCAAAATCGTATTTTTCTTCTTTAGCCGTTTTGAGCAACCACTGGCAGACGACGGCCTTCTTGTTTTTAGCCCATTCGGCTGCCGCTACTTCCGTTTCATCGTCGTCGGATCCATAGTCTGAGTCAACGACGACTTGCGTTATGGTTTTGACAGCCTTCCTGGTTTCTTGGAAGCGTTGCTCATGGGCTGTTACCCTCTGTGCCAGGTGAGCTAGGCTTTCGAAGTCCTGCGCAGAGAATCTTTCCCTGATTGGGGCAATCAGACCATGGAAGGCTAAATCGGCCAACTGAGCATCCGATAGCACCAGGCTGTAGCATCGGTTTCTCATTTCTCTGAAGCGCTGAATGTAGTCCTGGACCGATTCGTTATGTTTTTGTCTGATGCTGGTGAGATCTGATAACTTCATTTCGTGGTTGCCGGAATAAAAATAGCTATGGAACTGTTTTTCAAGATCGGCCCAACTCTGAATCGAGTTGTAAGGTAACGAGGAGAACCAAGCGAAGGCCGATCCTGAAAGAGAAAGGGGAAAAAGCCGGACTCTTAAAGGGTCAGTGGCCGATGCTTCACCACATTGTGCTAAGAATCGGCTGATATGCTCATACGTAGATACGTTGTCTTGCCCTGAGAACTTAGAGAAATCCGGAATTTTGTACCGGTTGGGTAATGGAATTCTTTTGAAATGTTCTGGGTAAGGGTACCGGTACATATTTCCTGAGTCTTTTGGTTTGAGACCGAACTGGTCTCGCATGACGTCTGCGATCAGTTCGGCCCAAGTCCTATTGTCTTGCTGTATCGGCTCGTATGGGTCGTACGGTATACGTGCCTCCCGATACAGCTGTGGAGGTGTCTGAGGCCGGTAATGATGATCCTGACGACCCCCTTGGTATTGGTATCGATGATCAGCGGGTGGCGGCCGGGATTCTGGTGGTGGCGTTGGCGGGTCCGGAAACAGCTGTCGTCCTCCGATATTTTGATGCCTGCCGTGATCAGTCGGTTCTGGCCGCCGATTATGGTGAAACATATCGAATTGACCTTGAGGCAACGGCTGTTGTCGGTTTAAAATAGTGACCGCTGGTTTCGCAGCCGTCTCGCTTGGGGTCAAGTGGCTGATCCCTCCCGGCGGGTTGGGCTGTGCTAATAACGGAAGCGGCCGATCTTGAGTGACTAGTGTCCTGTAATCGGGGAACTTGCCATCCGTAAAGTATGTAGGACCCCTTTGCAGCTGCTCGGCCACTTTGGCATCAACTACGTGGGAAATCATATTGTTGAGGGTATTGACCAAGATGCTGCTCTGGTTGACCAACGCGTGATGAACGGCCGAATCGATCCGATCTTGCAAAGAGTATACGGCCTGATCATCTTGTACTTGGGTTGGTTCCTCCACTTTCTGCTTGCCCTTCGCATCACTCGACGAGGATGCTATAGTATCGTTGAGGCTGAATTTGTACTTTTGGTGGACCGTTCCAGACCTTGTTTGGGTGTAGGATTGAAGGTAATTCTTCTGGAGTTCCTCCACCATCTTCTTATACTCGGCTTGCTGTTCAGCCGATAATTGATCCATTTTTACAGGTACGACGTTGTCCTGTGCGATGCCAGGGATCTTGGAGTCGACCATCTTGCCGGCTGAGTCTATTTGTCCGAGTCGAGCCGACAAAGATAGTCCCACCGGGCGTGCCAGAGAAGCGTGTTGACGAGAAAACTCTCTCACGCGCCGGCCTGGGAGATCTGCTTGACTCCAGTGCAGGTCCTTCCTAGCTGCATCCAATGTGCAGAGCGTGCCAGTTGATTTGATCTGCTAATCAACAAGAAAAAATACAAGAAAGTACCCGTCAAGCGTTAGTTCAAACTCCCGCGAAACCAACCGCTTCCGGGAAACCGTCGTTAGATTAGCTGATGCCCCACTAATTCTCGCACAAACATAGCATTTCCAGGTCAAAAGCATAAATAAACGCAACACAGATGCAAACCACAGCTCTATAACAGATCTGACAACAACCATACTAGAAGAAACACGTAAAACAGATAAAGGTCGGCTGAAACCCCGACGCTATCCCCAGATAATGCAAATCCAAAAGAATACATTGTCAACGACTCTAAAAACGACTCAGTAGTTCAATCTTGATGCAGCACTGAGTATCAAAAGAGGCATTCAGTCTATCACTCTCGATTTACACTCCGTAAGATGATAGATACCGCATACGAACCACCCAGCCCTTAAACCTAGTATCGCTGACTACATCCTCCACAAGATAAGTCAACCGCACAATAGGTCTAAACACCAGATTGATTCGTACACGCTATATGATACATAGCATAGTAAAACTACTGAATCCAATGTGTCATTGCGATGGAAGCATCAGAAACAAGTAATCTTACCACTAACGACAAACATTTACCTGAGTTCGGGGATCGAGACGATGCAGCCCGAAGCCAAACAAGGTGTTCGTCCAAAAGGAAAAAGGATGGTGATGCGCCGAAGATTAGATTGATTTTTCGATTCTTTTTACACAAGACCTCGGGCCCTATTTATACCCGAAATATGAATATCTGTAACAACCTCAGACTCTATCTAAACATCATATTATCCCTAACAAAATCTATTACAACTAACAATCTAACAAACTCCTAAATTACAGATACAACTGCCATTTCAGAACTTTATCCACAAGTGGCAGTATCTTAAAACGCGCCAATAACATCCGAACCCCCACTTAATCTTCAAGTTTCCGCATTGGATACGGTCTTATCTCTTTTAAACTTGGAATCGGCCGTCGGTGCTCCATTCAACTCATTCCCACCGACCAGCATTGCGGCGATTACTCCTTGCGATAAACCCTTGTCTTCAGCCGATTCAGATTCCACTTTGCTTCTTTAAAACTCACGAATCTTATCACCAAATTCCAGTGTTAACACCGATAGAGATAGGACATCCGTAACGGGCTCAACCTAAAAGCTCGATAGAGATAGGACATCCATGACGGGATCCTTACTTAAGCCCGTTAGAGATAGGTCATCCGTGACGGGCAACAAACCGGTACATTATTTGACTCCGTGTTTGGTCAACCCTATCGATGACGGCCTAGTAACTACGGCCCGTTAGAGATGAGTTGTCATCTATGACGGGCTTAGAACTAGGCCTGATTGAGATGTGTCATCCGTGACGGGCGTTCAACACCACTGGTTTGACTTTCAAACTCATCTGTGACAGGTATTTATTATGGCCTGATTGAGATAATTTGCATCCGTGATGGCCTTGTGCCCGTCAGAGATAGCCGATGTCGGCGTAGTGTCCATCCAGCCCCACGCTCGAGGGTTGCACTCTTAGGTTGTCACAAAGACTTTGCCCATGGTCCCGGCCAGGAAAAATTTTGACCCTAGGCCCAGATGTACCATCTAGCCCCAGGCTCGGGGGCTTGTAATACCGGTAATGAAAAATAATAGAAAAGAATAAAGAGAGTTGACTAATTACTCCCGAGAGGGGTAAAAGTTGACTTTTAAATCCGTTGCTCGAATGGACGAGTCTGTTTTACTACTCACTCGCCCAATTCGGCTAAGTATTGCCCCTCTGGTGATCCGAGTAATTGTGGACCGTTAGATATGTGTTTAGAGAACTCTAGTTTAAAAGGTTAGCCAACCCAGCTTCTTCCAACCCTAGCCAACTTTTTCCCTCATGTGCTTGCTGCTACTCTTGCCCCCAAAGTAGAGAAGGGAGAGTGGAAAGAAAGAAGAGGAGGAAGGAAAAGGAGGAAGAAGAGGAAGGAAAGAGAAGAAGGAAGAAGAGAATGGGGGAGAAGAGGAGGTGGGGAACCTAGGGTTCTTGCTGCTCCTACTCAAGGCAAGGTGAGAAATCCTAATCCCTCTGGTTGGATTTTGTTTTGTGGGTTAGATCGGTGGTTAGGGGTTGGGATTAGAGGAGAGACTCCCGAAATGCAACTTCATTCATGATCTGAAACTTGTCAATCTATGCAGTCTTAGAAAATGGGCTGTTTTGGGCATTTTAGTTGCTCTAAAAAAATAATAAGTCTTTCTAAAAGTTGTAGGGGCTTTAAAGATCTTTCCATGTCCGTAAAGGACACATCAATCGGATTTGTGGTTAGTGAGTTATGGATGTTTTGTTTTTACTGTTTTTCATTCCTATGAATTTGGGCAGTATCTGTTCAACTGCAGATTAATCATGTTTAGAGGCCGAATCAGACTTTGTGGCAGTTGTAGAAGTTATACATAATTTTCTAATATTTCTAGATTTGTAAAGCACATGTTCGTTGGAATTTGTTAGCAAAAGTTATGACTATTTTTGTGTGAGTGCTCTGCATTTTCTCACAGACTTACAGGCTGAAATTAAACTGAATGATTGATGACCTAAATGATTTTTTTTGAGGACGATTACTGCTAAAGAATGGTATCTTATGAAGTTATATTACTCACAGCAAAATTTGAGAATTTATATCCATCAGAATCGAGAGATATGAAAAATATAAGATCTACTGCTCTAGCTGAAATTTCAGGATGTGTGTTTTTGTCTATGTTTGCCTTTTTGGGATGTTGGACGTAGGTGCTTGTTGGCTATTGATTGTATATGTTTCTCCTTGTTGTATGCTCAAAATGTGAGATTGTTGACGCCAAATCCGTACCGCCGTTGTGGTGCCAAAAGATGTGTTGACGTCGAATCACACGTTGGCCTGGTAGATCTGCTTAGCTCCAGTGCAGGTCCTAAAATTGATGAAGTGTGGGCGTACTGGGCGTGCCAAAAATATGTTGACGCCAAATCCGTACCACCGTTGTGGTGCCAAAAGATGTGTCAACGTTGAATCACACGTTGGCCTGGGAGATCTGCTTAGCTCCAGTGCAGGTCCTAAAATTGATGAAGTGCGAGCGTGCCAGGCAGTTTGATCCTGTCACTGACAAGATATACAAAACAGCAGAACATAGAGCATATCGGCTGATAGGCCGATAACAAAAATAGCCGATCGGTTGATTCTAGCCGATGCCGATGTCAGCCGATGCCTCCCCACATTGAGCTAAATATAGAGAAATCTGGAACCTCGTACCGGCTTGGAAGTGGAACCCTATCAAACCACTCATGATACGGCAGCCGATACACAAAAATTTGGTTCTTGGGTTTAATTCCAAACTGCTCCTCCATTACCTTTGCAATCATATTGGCTCAATATTCTTCAGACTGATACCCTTGAGTTTCCTCTCGCTGATACTGTTGTCGTGGCTCTCCATGTCGATACTGATCAATTTGCTCCCCGAGCCAATATTATTGTTGCCGATGATGTTGAGATTGCTCACCATGCTGACTTCTTAAGGCAATTACTCTAGGAACCATCTCCTCGATCAAACCACATAATGTACTCATCAAAACTCCAGATTGATCGAACACAACATGATGAATGATTTTATCAACTATGTTCTGAAGTGTTTCATCATTCATCGGCTCAAAAGATTGCCCCTTCTCTTCATCCATCGGCTTGAGAGATCGTTCTTCCTTGGCCTTGACTTCTTTATCAGACATCTTGCGCAATTACAAGTCCCACGAGCCATGTAAAATGAATCTGTTGTCAAAAACGCAGTCCCATTGGGCGTGCCAAAAATGTGTTGACGCCAAAAGATGTGTTGACGTCGAATCACACGCTGGCCTGGGAGATCTACTTAGCTCCAGTGAAGGTCCTAAAATTGATGAAGTGCGGGTGTGCCAGTCAGTTTGATCCTGCCACTGATAAGATATACAAAACAGCAAAACATATAGCATATCGACTGATAGGCCGATAACCAAAATAGCCGATCGGCTGATTCCAGCCGATGCCGATGTCAGCCGATGCAGTTAGGGTTCCAATCCATCGGCAATGTGCTGAGCAAGCATCTATTAAAGCGTTGGCTGACGATAACACAATAATATATCAATGTAACACAGCCTAAACCAATCACATGATGACATAGATATTGATCTGAATATCAAAGCACACATCGGCTGGAGGTCCGACAGCATGAAACCCGAATGATTAAGTAGTCAATGAAACATTTGCTGCAATCGGCTAAATCCAACTTATATACGATCCTTGTAAGTCGATGCAGCGTCCATGATAACTCATCGGCCGAAACCCCGATGAAACAACGATTGATGCCTACTAACTTAAATAAATCTAACTTGCAACCACAACCTCATAGGTCGGACCTAACCGATGCAGCATAAGGTTGATAATTGCCTGATAGATTTAAACCGGCCGGTATGACACTGATCAAAGTTGTCATTTGTTAAATTTAACCAAGATAGTAAAACCATCAAAGAAAAATTTAACACATCAGATAAGATCGGCTAACCCTCCGCTGAAACATTAGCATGAACCTATCGGCTTAACGAGACTTAGATTATCAACAACAATCTAGTAGGTCGGACCTAACCGATGTAGCACGAGATTGCATATGATAATCTAATATTCAATGAGCCAATAGATCTGTCTAACGTGATGGATATAACAAATCTATCTAAAGCGACATTATGTTTAAAGAAACATCAACTTGATCAGAATATCGGACCTAACCGAGAAAGTCCTAACTAAGCCGATGTGTCTATAAACAGTAATAAAACTAAAGATAGAAATGATATACCTGGGCCGATGGGACATTGGACTTACCCCTTCACCGGAGATCGAAGTTGATGCAGCCCCGCGTCGGGTGACAAGTTTCGCCGAATGATGAATAAAGTAGAAAAAGTAAAAGGTGGCGATGCGCCAAAGTATATTGATCGAGAGGTTGATCCATTACATGAACCTCGGGCTTACATATTTATACCCGTAGGCTATTAGAGATCCTAACAGATTACAAATCCAAACTTCCCTAAAGATAAAAAGAAACAAAACGAGTCCTTATTAGACACTAATACACTTTTCTAAAGATAAAATAGAAAGCTAACAAACTCTGCCTTATTAATAGATACAAGCCGCATCCTCCCTGAACTCGGTTTCTTCTGGATAAGATCTTTCCATACCAAATCTAACAAAAATCCGATTGCTAGAGATGTTGATAACAGAAAACCTCCATCGGCTGATCTAGGACTCTAAGCCGATTCTAGCTTTGAGCCGATTTAGACCTTAAGCCGATGGGGACCCTGGGGCGTACCAAATTCTGGCGTTAACAGAGATGTTTAACAGGTGGTGTTGCTCCAGATCGCGCCTAAAGCGCTCATCTCTATCAAGTTGCATGCAAGTGAATGTAGCGGAGGTTTTCTACCGTTTTGGCTTGTTATCTTTATCACGTACACTTTAATGTGAAGAACCATTGTTTATTTCCTACAAGTGAATCTTGCTATTTAATTTATCCATCATGTGGAATTGAAGAATCATTTTTTTATATGAAGCTATTATTATTTCCATCAAGATGTGTGTGGTTAATTGTTGACGAGAAATCTCTCTCACGCGCTGGCCTGGGAGATCTGCTTGACTCCAGTGCAGGTCCTTCCTAGCTGCCTACAGTGTGTAGAGCGTGCCAGTTGATTTGATCTGCCAATCAACAAGAGAAAATACAAGAAAATATCCGTTAAGCGTTAGGTCAAACCCCCGCGGTGTCGGCCGAGGAAATCCATGATCGTACACATGCTATTCCCGGCCATATTTGAACCAAGCGACCGAAGCGCATCGGCTATGCCAAGGCGATCATCAGCCATTCGGTCCAAATATGACGAAGAATAATGAATATACAGATCAATAAACCAGCCGACTCCGGGAAACTGACATTAAATCGGCTGATGCTTCAACGATTCTCGCGCAA
The DNA here is from genome assembly GCA_019925245.2 of Oryza australiensis. Lineage (NCBI taxonomy): Eukaryota > Viridiplantae > Streptophyta > Magnoliopsida > Poales > Poaceae > Oryza > Oryza australiensis. The sequence goes on from JAIFGZ020000436.1 coordinate 7,504,530, forward strand.
ACATAACGTTCCCAGACTAAGGGCGTAAGTAAACACAATATAGATACAAACTACAGCCCTACAGTAGATCTGATAACAATCATATTAAAAGAAACATATTAAAACAGATAAGGTCGGCTGAAACCCCGACACTATCCCCAGATAATGTAAATCCAAAAGAATAAATCGCCAACGACTCTAAAGACGACTCAATAGTTCAACCTTGATGCAGCATTGAGTATCAAAAGAAGCATTCAATCTATTGCTTTCGATTTACATTCCGTAAGATGGTAGATACTGCATACGAATCAACCAGCCTTTAGACCTAGCATCGCTGACCACACATCCTCGACAAGATGAGTCAACTGCAAGATAGATCTAAACACCGGATTGATTCATATGCACTATATGATATATGGCGTAGCAAAACTACTGAATCCAATGTGTCATTGCGATGGAAGCATTAGAAACGAGTAATCTCACCACTAACGACAAACATCTACCTGAGTCTGGGGATCGAGACGATGCAGCCCGAAGCCAAACAAGGTGTTCGTCCAAAAGGAAAAGGATGGCGATGCGCCGAAGATTAGATTGATTGAATTGTTCTTATACACAGGGTCTCGGGTCCTATTTATACCCGAAATACAAATATCTGTAACAACTTCGGACTCTATCTAAACATCATATCATCCCTAACAAAATCCATTACAACTAACAATTTAACAAACTCCTGAATTACAGATACAACCGCCATTACAGGACTTTATCCATAGGTGGCAATATCTTTAAACGCGCCATTAGCATCCGAATCCCCACTTATCTTCAAGTTTCTGTATTGGATATGGTCTTATCTCTTTTAAACTTGGAATCGGCTGTCGGTTGTTCCATTCAACCCATTCCCAGCCGACCAGCCCTGCAGCCGATTACTCTTTTAGCCGATACAACCCCTGACATCAGCCGATTCTGACTCCACCTTGCTTCCTTAGGACTTAAGGACCTTATTACCAAATTCCAGTGTTAACATTAATCCACATTGTTGAAGGAAGTTATAGTTGTATGTTTATATTGTGAGAATATTGAATTATGTCATGAATACATCTTGCATCATTCATATGCATTTGAAGTTATGTTATCGACCTATGGTCATGATCGTACCGGTACAGTATCGAGGGATACATCTCCATACCTTGTTGGGTATGCAGGTAGGAGACATGAGATTATCTTCATATGCATACTCATCGTATATTCTGAAGATGAATAATATTTTCATGCTTATCTGGATGTGAGGAAGTATTATGTTTACCTTATCTATGTGGAGTTGGGCTTTTAAAATTCTAGAAGTTATATTTTTTTCTGATATCCTGAATGATTATGTTAAATCGATGTTTAATGAACTTGTGATTTAAATAGCTTGTCAAAACAAGTTCACTTGCTGAGATTTTCGAATCTCACCCTTGTTTTTTCCCTCCAGGTACCAAAGGTAGATCTTTTGTGAAGGGGCCGTAGCTGCATGGATACACACATTATTATTCTCTAATTATCTCTTTTGCTAATCATAAAAACCATGTTATTTGTTGAGTCTTGGTGGTGGATGTCTTGAAAGGATGATGGAAACTAAAACTTTACCTTTCATGCATGTTAGGATGCTCTTTATGGTTTTGGATTGCGTTATATGATATCAAATATTATTTTGTTTCCACGTTTTTGAAAATACAGAGGAGATGCTGCTGAAATTTTATTCTACTAGTTAGCAAAGCAGATATCCCGAGGTTTTGTGGCCTGGGGTGTCAAAGGGCTGCACCTGGCAAGTAGGTGCACCTACCGAAGCGATCAAAAAACCTCGAGGCGGCTTTGGGACGACCGGGAAGAACTTAAACCCAAGGGACGAATATTCTATTTACCCCTAGGCTCGGTGCAGCTTGGGGGTATCATCTCGGGGTAGCCCACGGAGCAAAGTTAAGATCAGCTGAAGTCGGACTGGTAGTCTTCGGGAGGGGGTCAGATGCCCGACCTCCTCTTGGGGTCGGGAGCCCCGACCTCCCGCCTATCCCAACTACGGCTCATCAGCCCGACCTTCGATCTTCTCGGGATGCCAGGCTTGCATCACAAGGATCACGAAAAAGACAAGGAGGGGACAACCCGACAGAAGATGACAGTCACTCAACAAGACTACGCAGAAGGTACCCACGAAGGACGGATCCCAAGGCAAGATGGAGCGCGAGATACCCACGGAGCGTAGGACTCGGAGGGATCTCTACGTACTTTTCAGATATTATTTGTACTTGCTTTTTAGCTTTTAGTCTTAGCTTTCTTGACCCTTAAGTCCTCTTACCTTTGATCTATAAAAGAAAGGACAGATCCGCGGGCGCTAGGGGGATCGATTCTTTGGAAGCTAGATCTAATCTCTAGAGCTCAAGAACTCAGATCCTTGTACTCTGTTTCATACTTCACTCCAACAAAGAACACATGACATAGGCTTGTTATCCTTCGAGAGGGTCAAACCTGTCTAAAATCTCTGGCTCACTTTCTCTCTTGAGTCGACTATCACACCCTTTCAATAGATGTTCCCGACCACTCTTTCACCTTCTCGTGTAGCTCTTTGGAGGACTGATCGACCATCCGTCGCCACTAACAATAATAATTTTTTTAATAGAAACCAGTAACCCATGTAACGAAGTATGGGCATTTTGTACCAGCTAAATGTCCGTGCTTTGCTACGGATAAAAGGAAATATATTTGTTACCTATTTTTTTCTATGAGAATATTCATCGTGATCTTAACTTTTATGTGACTATTCATTTAGATTTAATTTTTTAAATATAAAAAGTCAGATGTTAACTTACAAAATTTATAATGGAAATATGTAAGATGACAGTTTCACTATCGTCACCGCTACTTTTAGGCTATATATGCAGAAGAACCTACAGGACGCATCACGCATGCCTGTCTAGTAGCAACAACGAATGCACCCCGCTCACAAGCTTGCAGACCAATTCAGATTCCAGTGATAACGGATAGCAGGAGTATACAGTAAATCACAGCTAAGGGCATGCATAAAGTGTAGGCCTGTCACAGCTAGATGCACGGCATGCACAAAGTGCGGGCGTGTCCCAGTTATATGCACTTTGACATTGACAGTACCAGCTCAATACAAACAAAGCACTATGATCCCAACATCACCTGTTTACAAATCTATTGAATACAAAATTAACGATAACGTTAATAGCACAATTCTGTTCTTTGCTCACCAAAAATAAATAAATGTGCTCTTGTAATTTCTAGAAGCCATCATGGAAAAAAATGCAGTCCAAGAACCGACTTCATAACAACTGCTCTGCTTAAATTGATTATGGCAAATGTGTGATGAAGCTTCCAATGTTCAGGTTCTGTTGGTCGGTCGACAATGTGTGTGTATATAACTATATATAAAGCAACTAGTGTTTATGTGTGTATATATATATATGTATATATATCTATATTTATAATCTATCTATAACTATATATAAAGTAAGTAGTGTTTCTACCCAAATTTTGTTTTGTCTAGCTATTTTGTAGAAAACCCCTTGAGTTTTTCCGAAATTAACCCACAGTCTGTCTGGCTATTTTAAAAAAACTCAGTTAAAGAAGAAAAAAGGGTTATTTTGTAGAAAATCCCTTGAGTGCTTATGAAATTAACCTGCAGTTCCAATGCTCAAAAAAGAGGAGGGCTTGGATTAAAAAAAACCTTCTGCTCCTCTCTTTCGTCCTCATTCGTGCCGCGCCCCACGCCGTGCCTGCACCTCTCCCTCCCGTCGCCGCTCGGAGCTCCCGCGCCGCCACCTGGACCTTCGCCCTTCGTCTGCTTTCCTCCCTGCGTCGTCATCCCGTTGCAACACACGGGTATTTTGTTTGTGTGTGTGTATATATATATATGTATGTATGTATGTATGTATGTATGTATGTATGTGTATTGGAGGAATAAGAACGAGGGTTTCCATCATCAGCTACATATGACACTCCTGCCATCAATTCCCGAGCATGGCCCTGTAGGTTGTGCCCCTCATGGGTGGTGTTTGGGGCACACCTGACCTGAGCATGGCCTCCCATGGGCTGCAGTCGGGGTGCATCATCATCGGGCACGACATTCATGGGTTGTGCTCGGGGCACATCCGCCTCTGGACACGGCACCTTGTAGGTTGTGCTCGGGGCACATCTGTCGTTTTTACTTGGGTGCGTCTTCCCGTGGACTGTGCTTGGGACACATTCGCCTCGAGACGCGGTCCCCATGAGCTGTGCTTGGAGCGCTAACCAGGTGCATGTAATCATCGGTGACTCTTTCAAGCCACGCTCATCATGTACTACTTCATCGTCGACATCTTCGAGAAGCTCGTCCAAACTAACAAGAAAACCTATGATCAGCAATGAGAGCTGTCATGGGTGCCTAGATATGTTGAATGCCTTGGGCACGCGGCTGCCCCGAGCTCAACGGCCGTCCAGGCATCTTGAGGCCCTGGACTGAGGTCCGAACATGCCCTTTGTCCCGAGCTCTCCTCGGAAAGCTCCATCCTATTTGATAGTATTGGTGGGTCCAGAGGATTGACTTAGACCAACACCATGCACGAACCCTAAGACAGCAACTTGGAATACAGCTCACCTACATGCGGAGAAGGCATGATGCTCTATGAAGCTCTTTGCATGCCCACGTCAACCAAAGGAATAGAGAAGGCGGCACGTGGCACGTCCACTCCGACACGTATGTACCGGCACTATGGATTCTTCTTAATGTTTAAAAGGAGGATCCATGCCACCAAAAGGGAGTAGGGATTTTGGAGACGAAGATAACTATGAGCCACATATAGAAGGATCGGAGGAGATTCCGGCTAAGATAGTTGTTATCCACATCATAGGAAAAAAGACTTCATCTTCTTCCATTTAGAATATCCTCGAAACTCACTGTAATTTCCACTATCATCATTAATCAAAGAATACAGAAATAGAGTATTATGCCTCCGAGCGGGCCAAACCTATATAAAAAAGCTTGTCTTTCTCGTCTCTATCATCGGTGTTCAACTTTCTCTCTCTCTTTGACCTCGACCTATAGCATTGGCTTGACTCTACACAGGATGTCTCTGATCGAATATTCGAAGGGGTCCTCATTTTTCGGTTGTCGGGATAGCATACTCTGACTATATATATATATATATATATATATATATATATATATATATATATATATATATATATATATATAAAACATCATTTAGCACTCCTGGCTCGAATATTTGAAAGAGCAAGGTAAACAAAATTCATTTCTTTAGAATACATTCAAGAATATATAAGATTTTCTCAGCATCATATTGCAGATACAAGTGAAACCAAAAACTCAAAATTAGAGCCTAAACCACATATATAGGAGTCAGATCACCTGCAGGCATTCCCTCGACGAAATATGTCTTTCTCTAATTGATAGCAATTAGCAAATCCTTACACTAGTTAAGCAATTAATCGGTAATAAGGGAAATAGAAAATCTAGCTCTAGAAGAAGACTTGCTAACGTTTTCCCCACCCAGATGGTATAGTATCTTGACTGTCCTTCCTCCGGATCAAATGCAGAGGCGGCCGCGCCTCTGAATCAAAAGCAAAGAGGAGGGCGGTGACTTCACACGCAAGGGTTCGTGCAGATCGTAGCGGGGTGGCCAGTCTGAGGCGCTGCCGCACCGGACATCCACTCGCGCAAGGCGTTTGGTGCGCGGGGTGTTTGGTGCACGTGAAATCACCGATTCGAGCGAGGGGATGACTGCAGAAGGGGCGGCCTGGCGACGGCCGTCCTGCATAGTGCATCGCTTGTTTTTTCAGACGAGGCTTGGGCCAATCGAGCGAGTACACAATGACTTGTCTTGCCTCGCTCGGAACACCGAAATAGACTAAGGGGCTATTTGGTTAGAGAAATAGTGCACGTCACATCAAATGTTTAAATATTAATTTAAAATACTAACATGAATTAATTATAAAAATAATTGCAGAAATAAAGGATAATTCGCGAGACGAATCTATTAAGCCTAATTAATTCCTGATTAATAAATATTTACTATAGCATTAAATCGTTAAATTATAACGTAATTAGTTTTATTAGATTTATCCGTGAATTATCATCCGATTATAAATGAGTTTTGTAAATAGTCTATATTTAATACTTTAAAATAATCTATAAACATTCGATGTGACAGGATAAAATTTGAATCCGTAAACCAGATTTATCCCGCGAATTATCATTCAATTATAAATAAGTTCTGTAAATAGTCTATATTTAATACTTAAAATAATCTGTAAACATTCAACGTGACACGATAAAATTTGAATCCGTAAACCAAACAGTCCCTAAACAACAACACCCCCCTCCCCCTCCCCCAAACAAACTAAAAGTCTAAAACTATCCATAACAATGGATGGTCCTATTTGATTCCTATCGCACTACTGTCAAACACCGTGTGTGGGGGGGGGGGGTACCGGTAAAGGGCCCATCTTGCAGCTTAGCCCCGAAAGTTACATTTCCTGCTGCTGCCGCTCATGCACTGTACGAGCAAGGTTTGGCTCGCTCCTGATGCCTCTCGATCCATCTCGGGCTGATCCGGACACTCTCCAGGCTTTGCTTCAGTGCACGCTCGAACGATGGTTTGGTTTTACTGGCGAAGAACTCGGAAAATTCAGTAGCTTTGAAAAGGTTGTGCGGTTGGTCCAGGTCTGGCTGTTATAACTGTCGTATCTGTAGTTTGTGCGACTGCGACGAGTTTGTATCTGATACTACGTATTCGCTTGGAATTGAAAAGACATGTTTGTCGCAGATAGTTATAAAACTGATTCATTTATACAACCAAAAGACGAATGGGTTAAAAAAATAACAACACGTCAGGGGTTGAGTTGTCGATAAAAATATAAAAATACAATACGTACGTAACATCAGACATATAAAAAAAGGGATTGCACCACATACAGGACATCAGCAGCTTATGAATGCCAAGCTAGAGTTGACCAGATGGGCCGGGCCTTGCCGGGCCAGCCCGGCCACACACGTATTATAGCGTGATCGGCATAGCACGGTACGAGAAGGCGTGGGCCGTGCCATGTCTAGACTAACGCCGCAGCCATGGACCGGCGTGGCACGGCCCACGGGCCAGCACGGCATGGGAGCAACGACGGCCAGGCTGGACTACTACTCGACGCAACGGCGACGCTTGCGGGGTGCAGGGAAAGGGAAGGGGAGGGCGAGGCGGAGGGGGATGAGGGATGGAGGGAGGAGGACTGGGCGAGGACGACGATGTGCTCAAAGTCGAGATCATCATAGGCGGTCGGCCTCGCAGAAGAGCTCAGGCGGCGCAGTCGATGTCGACGGTGATCTAGTGGCCCGAGGCGGAGCCGCGAAGGCGGAGACGTGTGCTTCGGACTTCGCCTCCTCGCCATGACGCCGCCCTTCGCCTCCTCACCGCCCTCCAGCACGTGGCGGCGGTGCCCGCCGCCTCTCGGCTTTCCCCACGCAAGCGGCACCGCAAAACCTAGCTCTCTCTCCCCCCACGTCCACTGTAGCGCTGGTGACTGACGATTCGCGAGGCTTCTAGAGGCACGATTGAGTGGGCCCCACAAGCACATGGAGTCTCCACACAGGCCGACCTTGGCTCATGGGCCATTGACAGGCCCATGCCGACATGGCACGGGCCCGGTCACCCCGTAAGCCATGCCATAGCGGGCCATGTCACGGGCGTGCCTGGGCTATGTCGTGTCGGACGACCCGTTTGGCCAGCACTATGCCAAGCTCTACTTCTGCCAGGTACAGTTTATATACAAGTAACAACATGATCTACATCGAATGTGCTCGTCTCTGTATAAATCCGTGAAAACTCTTGGCGGCATGTGGCATGCGTCTCAGTCAGTGATGATGTTGAAGGAGAACTTCGATCGCAAGTTTGGTATTCCAGCTATGATTCGGCCAAATACCTGCAAAAAGAAGAGGTCAGTTGAAGCAATTTTACGACGGTATAATCCTTTATATTGGATAGTGATGATCCAACTGAACCTGAACATTGTCATGAATCCGGGATAGAGGCACCGCTAGTAGCTTCATGTTCCTTGGCACGACAGTTAACATTACTATTCGCATTTGTCCTTTTTGTTCGTGCCTATACTCTTAGTTTATTTTTTATGTGTCATACTGTTTGACACCTTGAATTTTTTTTCATATTTTTTGACTTTTTGAGTGCTAACATAATATTATTTGATTTTACCTAATATTTTCTCATATCAACCAGTATAGTATAAGTATAGCATATATATCCTTACATTTTCATGCAAGAGTCGGCGGTTGAGGCCACCGGAAGCACACGCCAAGGCGACAGATGAATTTAGGCCCTGTTTGTTTCAGTTTTCTGGATAGTTTTTTAGCTTCTGTTTTTAAGAAGCTAGAAAGCTAAAACAAACAGTCAGCTTTTCGAGCTGGCTTTTGAAAAGCTGAAAAACTAGTTTCTGAGGGAATGAATGAAAAGCTGGAAAGTTGGCTGAAATGAGCTTTTGCTGGCTTTTAGTGTGCTAAGAAGATAAAAATTAATTACAAAAGCTAATAGTAAAAGATCATCAGCCAGTAAGCTAGCTTTTTAAAAAGATAGATTTCCAAAAAACTAAAAAGTAGAAGCTCAAACAAACATACCCTTACTTTACACATCCTTCACTTGTCTATCTAGTTTTAGTAAAAAAAATAAATATTTCTTTTATTATTTTTTTATTTCTGAAGAATTCCCACGGGTTTAGAACGGAGTATTATATTATACCTTGCATCGGTAACATTCTGATACAGAGGATCCTCCTCATTCCTACTGCTCTACTGCTCCTACCAGGCGTATGAGCAATTGAGAATGATGCGTAACAGTATAAAGGCTGAGTGAAAAAGTACGGGTGGTAATCCTACCCACAGATACACTATCGGATTTAGGATGTTTATCGAGTATCCAGGATACTCGACGAAGCCCACAAAACACTTGGCAAAGGTTTACCGAGAGTAGCACTCGGCAAACCTCTCTCGGCAAAAGCCTATTTGCCGAGTGCAAGGACTCGAGCACTCAGCAAACTCTTTGCTGAGTGCAAGAACAGAGACTTTGTCGAGTGCTTGCACTCGGCAAAGTCTTTGTTCTTTGCCGAGTGCAGTCACTCGGCAAAGTCTTTGTTCTTTGCCGAGTGCATGCATAGATAGTAAAAATTCATCTGTGGATATGCTCGAACCCAAACCAAAGTTCGTGAGGGTGGGTACGGGTTCTGTTTTTTACCCGTGGGTTTACCCAAACCTGCAGACATATTCGAACCCGCATCCAACCCGCCCGAACCCTTTATGTCACCCTATCACTGCTGGAGAACCCCACATTAGTCTCGGTTCGTAACCCGCTGTTGTCCCGGTTCTCGAACCGAGACTACGAAACCGGGACAAAAGATCCTCATCTTGAATCTCGGGTAAAATAACCAGGATAACAAAGAATCTTTAGTCTCGGTTGATAACATCAACCGGGACTAAAGATATATACGCACCATGATACCTGACGTCCCTTTTTTGTTTTTTTTCATTGTTGTTTTGCTTCCCAAATTCACATCCCAAAATAACATCCCAAAATCACTCAAAATAACATCCCACATCGGCCACCTCACAAATCCCAACTCACAAATCAAATTCATATCCCAACATCAAATTAACATCACAAATCATATAAAACACATGAATATTCATCACAAATCATATATATCACATAAAATTCCACTAATGTACATCACAAAACTCTAAAAAAATTCACAAATTGCTTGCGACAGAGAGAGCTGAGAGAGGGAGAGGGCCGCCGCCGGCCGCCGTCGTCGAGTCGCGTGACCAAATCTGGACGCCGCCGGGCCGCTGCCGCCCGCCGCCGGGAGAGAGGGAGAGGTTGGGAGAGAGCCGGATCTAGGAGGGAGCTGTGGACGGGAGCGCCGCCCGCCACCGGGCCAGATCTGGCCGCCGCTCCACCCTGCCCGCCACCTGCCGCCACGCGGCCGCACCGCTTCGCCCCGCCGCTCGTCGCCCGCCACCCGGCCGCCCACGTGGGGTCACCACCGTATTCCTGCATGGGGCCGCCGGCAGCCCTGGTCGCACGCCCGTGGCCGCCGCATGCCCGCCCGTCGCCCTGGTCGCACGCCCGTGGCCGCCGCCCTGGCCGCACACCCGCCTGTCACCCTGGCCGCCGCTCCGGCCGGGGAAAGAGATAGAGGAGAGCGGAAGGGAGAGGGGAGAGGGGAGAGCTGAGGGGAGAAGGAGAGAAAAAGGTAAGTCTGAGGAGCTCGGTAGATTTGCATGCGCGCCTTTAATTCGGCAGAAAAAAAAAGGTCTGCGCGCCTCGATAAGTCTGAGAATATCTTTAGTCCCGGTTAATAAGATGAACCGGGATAAATATTAATCTTTAGTCCCAGTTGGTAATACCAACTGGGACTAAAATTATAAAAATCTGACACGAGCTGTAGATTTTTTTGAACCAGAACTAAAAATAAACTTTTGTCCCGGTTGATGTTATCAACCGATATTAAAGATTTAACCGGGACTAAAAATATTTTTTGTCTCGGTTCCTATTGAAACCGGGACTATTGTGGATTTTTCAGATCAACCAAAGATCGTTTCTCTAGTAGTGTATGATGAAGAACGTTCGATCTATGATTAAGTATTGTGAGGTTTCTGTTATGCTATCCTTTCTTTTATTTGGAGTAGCTCTCCAATAAAGTCTGAATTTAAGGACCAATTATATACATGAATTAAAATAAACTGGACAGTGGCAATCAACGGGGGTTAAGGGAGTGTCTATGTTAAGTCTTGATAAAATGAGAAGATGTTGTTTACTAGATTCTTCTATAAATTAGGTTTCAACAAAATCTGTAAATAAACTCGTTAGTAACTTAATTAAGTGTCCTAGATTTTCAATTATGCGCTGAAAGTGTTAGGAATTTAGGCTAAGATATCCGTGGATACCCGAAAGCCGATGGATACCCGTGGATTTGGGTTTGGGTTTAGGTTTATATTTACGCTCGTGAGTTTTTTTAAGTTTTGTTTGGGTTGATGGGTTTAGTCATAGGTAGGTTTTCTTTATACCCGTATCTAAATCCGGTGGGTGCCGGATGAACTCGTGCAGTTCGATGGAGCTAGCGAACTTGGCCAAGCTGTTAAATTGATAGGCTACCCTGCTGTGTGATTATCCTTCTTTGGATAGTGCTGGGGAATAAATCAGCGGCGCTGCAACCGGTAAGTGACTTGTTCGAGCAACCCACATGCACGGTTCAGGGCGGACCGAACTCCCTGTGCTTGCTGTTGGTTTTGGAGGATAAATATGAAATACATCATTTGTGTGTTCGTTATATTACAATAGGTCACGTTGTGTATTAGATATATCTATATTGAGACGAAAAAAGTATAAAGAGAGGAGGTCTGATCTGTGCCAAGTCGCACGTGGCTGTGCGCGTGCGACCAGTACCCTCCCTCTAGTCTGATATACGTGTACGTGTGTGTGTGTATATATATATATATATATATATATATATATATATATATATATATATATATATATATATATATATATATATATATATATATATGCTACTTGTGTGGCGCGTCGCACAGCCCATCCGTGTGGCGTGGCCGAATCTCTAATTTGAAAACTCAAATTGAAAATCCGAACCGTTAAAATTGTTCTATATATTAATATTACCTTGTATACCAAATTTTACATTTTTTAAAATTTTTTACTATTTTATCGATAGGTCAAAAAAGCAATAATCCAACGATTTTCAATTTGAGTTTTCAAATTAGAGATTCGGCCACGCCACACGGGATGGGGCGTGCGCGCGCCACACAGTAGCCATCTATATATATATATATATATATATATATATATATATATATATATATATATAGATCTTGTGTGGCGCCACGCGCCATCCGTGTGGCGTGGCCGAATCTCTAATTTGAAAACTCAAATTGAAAATCCGAACCGTTCAAATTGTTCTACATATTAATATTGCATTGTATACCAAATTTTACATTTTTTTGAATTTTTTTACTATTTTATCAGATAGGTCAAAAAAGCAATAATCCAACGATTTCTAGAGTATCTATTTTATTGCATTTTTGACCTATCTGATAAAATAGTAAAAAAATTCAAAAAAATATAAAATTTGGTATACAAGGCAATATTAATATATAGAACAATTTGAACGGTTCGGATTTTCAATTTGAGTTTTCAAATTAGAGATTCGGCCACGCCACACGGGATGGGGCTGTGCGGCGCGCACACAGTAGCCCATCCATATATATAAAAGCAATTGTGCTCGTGCGTTGCAACGGGTGAAGTCGAGGCGCGGTAAGAATGGAGACGGGAGGGAGAGACGCAGGCGCGGCGCAGGAGCTCCGAGCAGTGATGGGAGGGAGGAGCGCACGCGGCGCGGGTGCGGTGCGGATGGAGACAGGGAGGGACATAGGGAGGGAGAGGCGTAGAAGGTCTTTTTTATCCAAGTCCTTCCTTTCTTTTCAGCATTGGGACTACGGGTAATTTCAAAAAAACTCAAGGGATTTTATGTAAAATAGTCAGGCAAAACAAAATTTTGGATAGAAACACTACTTGTATAGATAGTTATAGATATATGAACTTTACTAGCAAAATACCCATGCGTTGCAACAGGATGACGACGCAGGGAGGGAAGCAGGCGGAGGGCGAAGGTCAGGCGGCGGCGCGGGAGCTCCGGCGGCGAAGGGAGGAGGAGCGGCGCGGGGCACGCGCTTATGGGGACGGAAGAGAGGGCGCTAAGAGGTCTTTTTTCATCCAAGCCCTTCCTTTCTTTTCAGCATTGGCACTGCAGGTTAATTTTATAAACACTCAAGAGGTTTTCTGCAAAATAACTCATTTTTCTTCTTTAACTAGATTATTTAAAAAAATAGTCAGGCGAACTGCGGGTTAATTTCAGAAAAACTCAAGGAGTTTTCTGCAAAATAGCCAGGCAAAACAAAATTTAGGTGAAAACACTACTTGCTTTATAGATAGTTATAGATTATAGATTATAGATTATAGATGTAGATATATATATATATATATACAAAACTAGCAATTGTGTCGTGCGTTGCAACGAGTGAAGTCGAGGTGCGGCGCGGATGGGGACGAGAGGAGGGGCGTAGGCGCGATGCGGGCGCGGAGCTCCGAGCGCGAGCGGAGGAGGGCGCGGGCGCGGCGCGGCGCGGCGCCGATGGGGACGGGAGGAGGACGCATGAGATCTTTTTTCATCCAAGCCCCCTCTTTCTTTTCAGCATTCGGACTGTGGGTTAATTTTAAAAACACTCGAGGGGTTTTCTGCAAAATAGTCAGGCGGACGAAAAAATTTTCCACCTAAGCCCTCCCTTTCTTTTCAGCATTGGGACTACGGGTTAATTTTATAAACACTTAATGGGTTTTCTGCAAAATAGCCAGACAAACGAAAATTTTATGTAGAAACACTAATTGCAACCGACGTCATTTTATTTTATCATAATTATTCCAAAGTTAAAGTTTCATGTAATTACAATTTATATTTTTTATGTCTTTACCTGATGCATATTTCAGCATTAGGACTGCGAGTTAATTTTATAAATACTCAAGGAGTTTTTTACAAAATAGTCAGACGAACTACGGATTAATTTTATAAACACTCAAGGGATTTTATGTAAAATAGCGAGGCAAAACAAAATTTTGATGAAAATACTACTTGCTTTATAGATAGTTATAGATATGTATATAAAATATATATAACTTAATAAAAAATATACGTATATATATGGATGATATACATGAACGTATGGATGCATACATATCCATATGTATATATATAAATTTTGTTCGTATACGTAAGTTTACATGTATACATATATACATGTATATATATGTATATGTATATATATATATACACGGATAATATATTTATACATACATACGTATATAAAAATAGTTATATGTATATGTATATACATACATACGTAACCAAGCCAAACTTTGTAATATGTATATAAAGTTTGTATGCATACCTACCAAGTTTATACGTGTAATAATTTGAAAAAGGAAAAAGAAAAAATGGATTGGGCTTGGCGTGCTAAACAAACAAAACGGACTAATAGTCTTTCTCAAGATGGGCCTGATTCGGTAACAAGCCGAAAAAGGAAGTAGGCCCAGAAACAGAAAGGATCGATGGGCTGAAAACGACAGAAATGGCTGCTGGTCGCCAATTAGTGCATTCAGGGTTTAGGGTTTAGATTTTACTATGTTCACAATGCGATGTCGTTCAGCCAAACGTTCTACGTGGGAGAATCAGGGAGAATCATCGCCATGAGAGCGTCTGGGCCCACCAAACTGAAGACCGTGTGTCCAAAGAAAGTCACACGTTCTTTGATGTCATCGAGGGCGTTGGACGTGGGGAGAGATCATGGTCGTACCGTGGAGGTCGTGTCCTTTGCGTTGTTTCTTCGCGCCGATGTTTGTCCCTTGCTCTTCTTCTTCCTTCCCTTTGCTGGCCGGAGCTTACCGAAGCTTGCCGGGCACGCCACCCTTTGATCCACGTCGGCTGGAGCTTGTTGTCCGTTGTCACCCCTCGATCCGCGTCGGTGAAGCTCGCCGGCCACACCATCCCTCGAGGAGCAGTCAGATCCACTCGGTGCCTGACCGTGCCGCCTCGACCTTGTCGTCAGAGAGGGAAAGAGGGAGTTGTGTCGGCGATGAGGAGAAAAGGACCGGTGGCGTGGTGGGGTGGTGGCGAGGAGAGCGGCATCGGCCGAGGACGAAGGACTGAGAGCGACGGAGAGAGAGGAGGAAGAAAGTGACCGAACAAGGAGAGTGAGGGTTGGATTTATATTATTTTTTTCTAGAGTGTTTGTTGTAAAATATTGTGTATCCCTATAAATTTAAAAATATGAGGAGTAAAATAAAAAATAAGAGGGACTGCTGGGTAAAACTAAAACATCTCTAAATCTATCCTGCATCGTGGAAAGACACATATTATTTCAACTTAAGTTACAATAGCCTCGTCGCGATGACTCACTCGCTCCACCCACGCGGCGCTGCGACCCAGCCACGAGTCACACAGCAACCGACCTGAACCAAAACCAGTCGGGTTCATCGGACCCAAGTCTTTCTGATGCGTGCTGGCCTCGCGTCCGACCGCCATGTGGCGGGCAAACCCCTCGCCTCAAGTACTAAGTAGTATCACTTCCCATTCCATGTATACATGGACAAATGGGTCGCATGGCACGGCCCGCCCGAGGCACGGTTACAGCACGGCCCGTTAGGCGTGGCAACTGTTACGGACCGTGTCATGCCGGCCCGCGTGTCGCGCCCCCGGCCCAAGCATGGCCCACGGCTGGCTGGGCCATGCTCATGCCGACACGGCACGCCAAAGGCCCACAGGCCGTCCCCGAGCCCATGGGCTACGGGCACGACAATGCAAAAGAATCCAGCAGCACTATTCCTTTTCAAAAAATAAAAATTGAAGATAGAAGTTAAAAAAATGATCTATTTCTCGTTTTGAAAATATAAAAAAATGATATATTTATCATCTTGAAAAAATGTTCTATTCCTCATCTTGAAAATATTGAAAGAAAACATTCACACTTAGTAAAATATTACAAAAGAATATGTTAAAAATAGTAATGATATTTATTGATGTTTATATTATTATATGATACAATGATGCATATTACCTCGTTAAAAACTTTGTCATGTAAAAACTCATAGGGGAATCTGAGAAAACCATGACAAATAAAAGAGTACAGCTCAAAGGTCACTACTACTTATAACAAAGTTTGAAGCTATTGGGGTTGGTCTGGATCTAAGAGGTTCTCGAACTGGGTAGCCAATTCTTGGTTGTCAGCAGTGTATTGGGCATGTTGTCTAGCTAGCTCCCAGTCTTTAACGCTCAGTAGCATTTCGACGTGGTCGCTGCTCAAATTCGTCCTCCTGTCTTCGATGATTCTTCCACACAGACTAAAGGCTGATTCAGAGCACACCGTTGATACGGGCACCGTCAACACATCCCGTGCTAGTTTTGAAAGCACGGGATATGTCATCTTGTGATCATCCCACCACCCGAGGACATTGAAGTCTTGTGCTTCATGGTGGTTGGCGTCGTTGTCCAAAGAACTGGACAACTCTTCTACAGCACTATGCGAAGAGACGTCTCCACTTGCTGCCGACAAACTGTCACCACCATGGCTTGAAGATGAGCCACCCAAAATTCTGTCCCACTGTATCTTTTTCTTACCTGTTATAGGGGTAGGAGGGGGTTTGTGCTGACAAACTCCCTGAAACTTTAGTTGATACTTTTTAATATCTTCATATAATTTATATTTAGCCTCACTATAAAAGGGACTATAATCTACCCGGTTGCAAATCCTGGGTTGTTGTTTGTCTACTAACAGCTTTAAAGCTAGGATTATGCGATTGCTGAATGTACTCTTCGAAAGCAGGATACTCACCAAAGTTTAAGAGTAAATATTGTATGGCGATTAACCGGACAAGAGTTTTCCGAGCTATCATGGGATCGTACTCCCAACTACATATCGTACCATCAGGATTTAGCATAAGTTGCTCCTGCCGGAGTTGTATTACTTGCTTCTTCACACAAGCCTCCGCATGACGCTTCAAGTGTCCTGTAGCACTAGAAGATTTTGTAGATAAAGTATTCCTATATATTCTACATCTAGCTACCTTTACCTGCCTTCCGTCGGGTTGGGTCACTACCACCTCATCGAAGTGCTCCCAAACACCAGAAGTTCTCGATCTTTTCGAGCTAGTGTTTGTCGAAGCAATATCGCTCACAGTGCCAGAATATCCTTCTGAAGCTGCCGCCGTCGTCTGAACCGGTACCTCCTCCACACCTAGTGGAGTTGGGGCCGATCCGGTCACATCGTCATCACCAGTTGAGAATGACCCCGACATGTAATTCGGGTCGAAATCACCCAAAGTGAACGATGGCGACTGATATGAATAGCTCGGATCCATTCTGAAATTTTGAAACAAAATAAACAAATTTTAGATTATTTATTTACTTTAAAAAATACAAATAATACATAAATATGAATATCACTTACATACTTTCCTACCACGTTGTCTTCACACCTATGCGATTACACTATTTAACTCCAAAACTAATTTTGATTTTGGACAAAATTTGAGCAAATTTTGTCTAAATCAAAAAATCAAACACTTGAGAGCACAAGATCTATTTAACTCCAAAACTAATTTTGATTTTGGACAAAATTTGAGCAAATTTTGTCTAAATCAAAAATCAAACACTTGAGAGCACAAGATGAAATGTTTGGGGTGAGGAGAAATGGTTGGGGTGGATGCCCTATTTATATGATAAAATTTTATATTTTTGAATTTTTTTATTTTTTAAAAATTTTTCGAGCTCCAATGGCCAAATTCAAAAACTAGCCGTTAGTGAACGTGTGGCGCGTCCTGATTCATTGGCGCAATAGCCGTTAACAGCACCATTACGTCCCACCGCTAACCTCCCCCACGCATCGTGTTCTGATTCCCCCTCGTCGCGTGTCGTAACAGCCCATGGACCGTACCATGCCCATGCCGACACGGTACAATAACCGTACCGTGCTGGCCCATGAGCTTGGCCGATGAACCGTGCAACCGTACCCCGGCCGGCACAGCGCGGCCCAGCCCATCGGGCCGTGTATACTTCCATTCCTCAACCCCAACACCTCCCTCCCCCTCCCCAAACTCTTTTCTCTCTCGCCCAAAACTCCAACGCCGCCTCGACGTCGGCGTGCTCGCCGCCTCCCCGCGCTTCTCTCGCCGCCGTGGCCGCCGGTATCTGGGCCGAGGAGGTGAGGGCGTGCGCTTGGGGCCTACGTCGGCCGGCCGCTATCTCCCTCGCCGGCTCTGCTTCTTGTTCGTGTTCTCTGCTTCGGTTCGTTGTGGGGCGTGGATGTGTAACGGCTAATTTGGTGCGGTTTTTGTACTTGGTGGTGGTGATTGCAGGGCGGTGAATCGGTGATCGATGAGCGCGCTGGATCTCTGGGAAATGTCGAGCAGCGCTGCGCGGCGGCGTACGTGGAGAAGCGGATGGGCGGAGTGGGGCGGCGACGACGCTCGCCTGGCCGCGCTTCCGGCTCGCTCTCCTCCTCCTCGTCCCGCGGCTGCGGATGGGTGAGACGAGGGGAGCGGTAGAATACGGGGGCGCGGGGAGGAGGGGACCACTCGTGGTGGAGGCGGAGCGAGGCGCGAGGACGCGACGGTGGCGCCACCGAGGACGGCGGACGCGGCGGGGAACGGGAGGAATGCGGTGGCCGTCGTCGGTGGCTCGGCCACGTACGGAGCGGAGCGGGTTGCTGCCCGAGCGGAGGATGGTAGGAGAACGCCTCTGTTTCTGTTCACGTCCTCTGCTTCGGTTCGTCGTTTGGATTGTGCGTGTATCGGCTAACTTGTTGCGGTTTGTGCTCGGTGGTGGTGATTGTAGGGCGGCGATCCATGGACGGGCCGACGCTGGAACTCTCCGAGAAGATGCTTCACGCAGCAGCAAAGGAGAAGCCGATGCACGCAGCGCGACGCTCGCCCGAACGCGGTTCCTCCTCGCCCTCCCCCTCCTCGTCCCGTCGCCGCGGATAGGCGAAGGTACCAGTAGAGTGCGAGGGCGCGGGGAGGAGGGGACGACTCATGGTGGAGGCAGAAGAGATGGAGTGGAGCGTGAGGGCGAGGTGGTGGTGCCGGCGAGGACAGCGGACGCCGTGGCGACAAATGCGGTGGCCGTCGCCGGTGGTTTGGCCACGCACGGCGGCGAGCGCGTTGCTGGCCCCGTGGTGGCGAAAGAGGAGAAGAGAAATGGCGGCGGAGAGTTGGGGGCGAAGAGGGGGCTGGAGGAGCGGGCCGCGCTTCCGCCGCCCAAGCGCAGGGTGGTGTCCGCTAAGCGCCAGTTTCCCCAGGTTTCGTTAGGGACTCTGCTGTTCCACTCGGCCGCGGCCGGGGCCGTGATGGTGGTGTTCGCCGTCGGATGAGGCGCCTGCCGGTGCTGTTCTGGGTGTGGTGGAGAAGGTGGCGTCTGTGGATGGTGGTGATTCAATAGCGAATGTGCATCGTCATGCCATGGTGGACACGATGAAATCTTCACATGCTTCGGATAAGAATGACTTCGCTTGCAAAGTTAGTTCACCAGAGAATGGTGCAGAAGGGGCAGCGAAGGGAAAGGGAGCACACAATGGTAAATCGCTGGGAAAGAAGGAAGTGTTGGCTCAATCTGTGAATTTGCTTCCCAAGAAGAGGATTGTATCTGCGACGTGCCGCTTCCCTCCTGGGTGTGAGAGGGACGCTGTGGCTCCACTTGCTCGCAGAGAAGAGGGTCAGGTGGGTTCAAGTTTGGAAGTCATGCCTGTTGATGTTGGTGGGGGTGTGTCAAAGGAGCTGGTATGGCGGTAAAAATTCGGTTAACCAGTGTACCACTAACGCTGTTGGAGCTGTCGTTGTTTTGGATGGAACAGTACAGTGCCAGGAATTGGAGGAGGATGAGGTGGCTGATGAGGCATACTGTGATGTAGAGTCACAAAAACCTGCTGGTTTTTGGGTGATTCTGCAGGATAAAGACATGAGGGTGTTCTTCCTGTAACTTCTGCTGTTACTGAAGTTTTGACAAGACATGCTTATGATGAGATGATGCAAATTAAGGCATCGCAAGAAGGGGGCAGTGATGCTGTGCAGGCAACTGAAAATGACTTGTCAATGGGAGGCAAATGTGAAACTATCTTACTTGATGCTTGTCCTAAATGTTTGTTCGGTGGTCCTTCAAGTGAAATTGTCCACGGCAAGAGAGTGTTGGGGAGTAACGACATGAAAGGGGAAGTTCCCGGTCTTGCAATGGAAGATCATGGCGGCATTAATTGCTCAAGTTGACCAAGAACTGGTGGACGGTGGGGCGACTACAAGGGAATACCATGTCACGGGTGCTCAAGTTGCCACCAGTGTTATCCCACATGAGTCTAGAACTGGTAGACACGAGGGGAGGATTTATGCATCTGCAGCTTCTGAAGATGTTAAGGTGATGAACAAATGCAAAGGGATCTTACCCAAAGCTGCTGCTAAACCTTGGGCTGAAGGTCCTTCCAAAGAACATTTTGAGGGTCAGAGGGAGTGTGAAATTGATAGGGTGACAAAATCATCGATGAATGTTGCAACAAGAATATTTGGTGATGGTATCATGAGAAGTAAGATACTATCAACAGCTAGAAAAGCAGTCAAGCCACCTGTCAGAGCAAGCCATAAGCCTCCACTGAGCACTCTGCATAGACCCTTCTCCAAGGGCAAAGAGGAGCCTGCTGTACAAATAGTGCTTCATTTGGTCCTACGAAGAAGTTAAAGGTAAAAAGGTCCAGAGCAAAGATATTCCCATGAAGATTGCCTTTACATCTGGATTGGCGGGCAAGGACAACATTATCGATGAAAAGGTTTTGAGCTTGGAAGATGATGCTTTTTTGAAGGCACTAGCTGTTCATGATGGAAAGCTTGAGGTGTATCTCAATGTTCCCTCATGCGTTCGGCGTCACAGGCAACATGGAAGTGGGAATGGTGATGATAGGAGCAAAATCAGGATGATGTGCAGGAGGTTTCAGTTTATATGCAGGGCTCTTCTACATGCTGTTGAACAAGGGCCATTGAAGGTTCGACGAGTTGACCTTGAAGCTGATAAAATCATCAGGAAATTGCCGGGCTTTACCAAACTTGGACCTACTGTGGGAAATGTTCGTAGAGTCGAAGTCGGTGACGAATTTCTATACAGAGTTGAGCTAGCTCTTGTTGGTCTCCACCGCCCATACCAGGGAGGAATTGATACCACCGATCATAATGGAGTGCTTGTTGCAATAAGCATCGTTGCTTCTGGAGGTTATCCCGATGAATTGTCAAGCTCAGACGAACTAATATACACTGGTTCTGCTGGTAAGAAGAAAGATGAGGATCAAAAGCTAGAGAGGGGGAACCTTGCCTTGAAGAATTGCATCGAGACAAAGACACCCATCCGAGTGATTCATGGATTCAAAGGTCAGAATAGAGGGGACAACAGTCATTCATGGGCTAAACAAATATCAACATTTACTTATGATAGGCTGTATCTTGTGGTGCATTACTGGTCTGAAAGGTTCGAGAATCTTGAAATACATGTATTATCGAATAAGACCAAACAAACCTACCAGAAAGGGGTGAATGATACGGAAAACCAAAACCAAAAAACTTTTAGCAGAAATAAAAGATTACCTTTCACCAATGAAACCAATCTAGAAAAAAATCGAACGGTAGCTATTGAAGTCATCGCTGATCACACCGCTGTATATTGGCCAGTCAGACCGTCCCTCCTGACCGGTCAGACCGCCGCCACAACTCCGGTTGAATCGCCTCCGCAACCCGTCGGTCAGACCGCTCGCACACTTGCGGTCAGGCCGTTGGGACCGTCAAAATTTCACCTTTCTCAGTTATACTCAAAACAGCAGGGGGATGCCTAGAAAAGTGAACATAAGAATCAAAACCTAAATCACGGTTGTCTGTGTTAACCTTTGATTGATCCAAAATCATGTTGAGATTCTTTTTACCATCAGAAAAATGTTGCAAAGAACTTTTTAAATAAGAAATCTTTTGAGTCAAAGTAGCATAATTTTTGCAAGTACACAAAAGACCTTTCTGTTTTCTACAAGTTTGACAAGAAAACACTTCGTCTTGCTTAACTGTTTTTTCCATATGCTTAACACGACCTAAGGCATCTTTTCATTTCAATTCATTAGCAAGACATGATGAGCAAGGTTTTGCACTAGATTGTTTCAACCTTTTAGAGCTAATTGCATTAAATATAGAGCTAGCAAACAAGACAACTTGACGTTTCTTTAACGCTCCTTTTGTTAAAAACATCATCAATCAGTCTAGTGTTCATGGCAAAGCTAAAAGCAAGACAAGATTCAAGCTTCCTAGATTTCTTAGATTCAACATCAAACTTTTTGCAAGTAGTTAAATTGATTTCTCTAACAGAATTAATCTCAAAAATAAGACTTCACATGATTTGCAATCATCATTATCGGGAGCAAGAGATCTCAATAACTACTTCATGTTGATTAATCTTCTTTTCAAATTTAGAAATCTTGTAACCAAGTCTAGCAATCACTTCTTGAAGATATTCTACACTAGGAGCGTTCATTACATCATTTTCTTCATCAGAATCTGCAGTACTCTTTGCCATGAGACAAACTCCAGCGATGCTCTTTCCTTTGTCTTCCTCATCATCATCTGAGTACTCATCATCGTTGGATCCCTGTACAGCTGCAAACGCTTCATCCAAGGCCTTCTGGTAATACTTCCTCATCTTCATGTTCTTTGCCTGCTTCTTGTTCTGCTTAGCGTTCTTGAATCCATCTTGAGCCTTTACCTTCTCCTGTTTACCTTTTTCAGCCTTGGGACACTGAGAGCGAATGTGTCCTGATTGTCCACACCCAAAACACCAGATTGGTCCTCCTCTTCTCTTGATCCTGATATTATTCACAGCTCGAGAAATTCTATTAGCAAGCGATACCAAGTCCTCCTCACTGATTTTCTCTAGTTGATCATCGGACATGGCAGAGAAAGAAGCAAACATCGATTGTGAAGTAGAATCAGAAGATGCAGAAGAAGACACCAAAGCAGAAGATTTCGAATTAGTTCTCTTAGAAAGAATATTTATCTCATAGGTTTTCAATTTGGTGTAAAGAATACCCAAAGTCAAATTGTTCATGTCAACTGATTCCTGAATAGAGATCACTTTAACATCCCAAATTTTCATATCAAGACCATTCATGAAGTGACGAGCAACCTCAGATTGAGAATAGTTAACCTCATAAGAAGCATCAACAGATCTAAGATTACTCAAAATTTTGTTAAAATGACCCAGATAGTCATCCAAAGGCTCCCCATGTGTCATCTCAAATTTGATGTACTCCTTTTTTGAAAACATCTTTTCGTAACTCTTTAATGTTTGAAGATCCAGTATGAAAATCATTCAAAGCCTTTCAAATCTCATTAGCAGTAGCAAGATGCGAAACACGATCAAAGTCGGAGCAAGAAATTGCATTAAGAATAATATTGCGAGCTTTGTAATTATTTTCAAAATCTAACTTGAGAGCAGGAGTATCAATGCGTTTAGGGATTTCATAACGTTGTGCAACTGTTAGCCAAATATCATATCCTTGAGATGTTATATAAGATTCCATCTTTTTCTTCCAAGAATCAAAATCAGTTCCATTGAAAATATGAGGTTTGTTTGAAAACTTTTCAGCCATGGCAAATAGATCAGAAAAATAACAAATATCAAATTAAGAATGAGGCTCTGATACCACTTGTAGGATCGAATAAAACCAAACAAACCTACCAGAGGAGGGTGAATGGTAGGGAAAACCAAAACCAAAAAACTTTTAGCGAAAATAAAAGATTACCTTTTACCAATGAAACCAATCTAGAAAAACAAATCAAACCGTAGCTATTGAAGATGCCGACGGTCACACCATTGTATACTAGCCGGTCAGACCGTCACCACAACTCCAGTTGAGCCGCCGCAACCCGCCGGTCAGACCGCTCGCACACCTGCGATCAGACCGTCAGGACCCAAAAAACACCAGTAGATGAACTCTCGAAGAAGTAGATCAAACTATTTCGACTTTATTGCATCTAAGAGTGTTTACAAAGTGCAACAACAACACTCCTCACCAAAATCTCAAACTAAACTCGAAACCCTAACTTTCTCTCAAATTTCTCTCTTGCAAAATCGATATCTAGGAGGCACACACTCTCTCTATTTATACATGAAGTAAGCCATGAATTCTACACGAATTAGGACTCCCAATTACATAGGAAACCCTCTCTTGCAAGTTTCAAACTTATCTTTTTCCTTATTTCAATCAATCTTCCCGAATTCGGACTCCTTTCCAAATTCGACTCCTCTTTCCATACACACACGATTCCTCTCGTATACCATATGGATTCTGCATCTCCCACGTGCATTATCCTCTAGCCTTTTAGTATCCCGCGTGATCTCTTGATCTTTGGACGTCCACTTCTCCCAAGTCGACTCCGATCCATTACCGGCAACACTATCCCGAGGCTTCAAGCGATACCTACATATATACGACAAAAAAACCATATTCCGAGCACAAATTTGTCCAAACTTGACTCACATTAGCATAACAACAGTAACCATATGCATAGAAACTATCTAGAAGTCAAATTCACAAAAAAACAATCCGAAACCGAAAAGATAAATCGAATTCGAAACCGACTCGAAGTCGGCCGGTCAAACCGTGTGCATACCTCCGGTCTGACCCGGTCAAGCCTGGTCGGTCTGACCGTCAGGTCAGAAACATGCACAACTTCACAAATCCAACCATCATCACCATAAACCAATATTTCACATATTAAATATTGCAAATCATCATCAATGTTTTATCACACAAAAACAAATCAAACACATTTGATTCTATAATACAGACTAGAAAGAATTCTTGGACAACCAGAATTTCCTCTACACATATCTGAAGGGCTGAGGAAGTTTTTATCACGTCCAGGCTTCTGGGTGCTGATACATCTCAAGGGAAAGAGATGGATCCCATTGCGTGATCAATGATGTTAGTAATGTCCATCCAACATCTTTTCAGTACATCTACCCGTCCTGGCTTACAGAAAGGCATCCTCAGCATCATGGTTGTGATTGCACAGATGGCTGCTTAGATTCTGCTAAGTGCTCTTGTGCTGTGAAGAATGGAGGAAAAATTCCATTCAACTCCAATGGTGCAATTGTCCATGATAAACCCCTCATTTTTTAGTGTGGTCCATCCTGTAGGTGTCATTCTTCATGCCACAACAGGGTAAGCCAGAAGGGTATGAAAATTCACCTGGAAGTTTTCAGGACAGCCAATAAAGGTTGGGGGTGTGAGATCCCTAAGTTCCATCTCTTCTGGCAGCTTTATATGTGAGTATGTTGGTACTGTGTTGACTGGCAAGGAAGCTGACAAGAGAACAAATGATGAATACTTGTTTGATATAAGCCATAACTGTGATGATGATAATCACTCGAAAGGGAGGCCATCAACTATTTCTGGTCTAACTCTTCTGGTGCTTGCTCTCAGACCATGGAAGATGTGTGCTTCACGATAGATGCGTCTGAGAATGGAAATATTGGAAGATTTATCAACCATAGTTGCTCACCTAACCTCTATGCACAAAACGTGCTTTGGGATCATGATGACCAAAGGGTGCCCCGTATCATGTTCTTTGCTGCAGAGAATATTCCTCCACTCCAAGAGCTCACTTGTGACTATAACTATAAAATAGGTGAAGTAAGGCAGAGTAAAAGTTAAAGATTGCCATTGTGGTTCTCCACAGTGCTGCAGCAGGCTCTACTAGGGCATGCTTGACTGATAGTACTAGGTTTGGTATTTCTTTGAACAAAAACCCTTTCTAAAGTGTTAGTGGTAAAAAGCAGTGAATGTTGGTGGTGGTTCTGTACATCTGTTGTCCTACTACAACAAAATGTAGTGTGTTTTCTAGAGCATGTTAGACGTATTTGCATCTCTTTCTTTTAAGTGATAATCTAGTGCAGATTCTTGCATTGTCCTATATACTGTGGTAATATATATCTTGCCCTTTTGTGACACTGTTACTGAGGTCAATATATGTGGAATTGAATAAAATTGACTTGGTTTTTGAACTATTCCCAAGAATCTGGACAGAACCACAGTTGAAAAGGAGGGAAGGATATCTGCCCTACATGATCAAACTTTTGTTCTTTTACATAATGATCATTTATTTCATTTGTGCTCACAATGAGCTAGGACAACCAGAGTTCATATGGACAGGATGTGTGGCATGATTTTGAAATCTGGGAGGTTCTTTTGGTCTTCTGGATTCATGTGTGAGGTTGGTTACTATAACATTGTTGCTGTTGATATGGAAATGTTCAATGAATCTGCTTGATCTGCAGTAGCTATTGTCCTGGCATAGCAATATTTTGTACCAAGGTATGGCTAGATGAATCA
This sequence comes from Oryza australiensis, assembly GCA_019925245.2. Classification (NCBI taxonomy): domain Eukaryota; kingdom Viridiplantae; phylum Streptophyta; class Magnoliopsida; order Poales; family Poaceae; genus Oryza; species Oryza australiensis. The sequence goes on from JAIFGZ020000436.1 coordinate 7,530,589, forward strand.
CCTTTATCTCTGCTAGAGTAAGTTTGTATTTCCTAGTTGTACTGTTGTAGTCTTGTTATCTTGTAGAACAAAAAGTTTTTAAGTTGCAACAAATTAACAAATAACTCTTTTACTATATGATGTTAGTCACAGGAACACTTGACACAACTTAAGCTAGTCCTTCAATAAAAAAGAATGCCTATCTATGCTGTTTTGAATTCTGAAGTTTAACACTTGATGTACCTATAACTAGTGAGAAATCAGCATAGCCATATGTATATCATTATAAAGATCATGATATTACAGTTTTGCTGATGTGTAGCAATTAAAATGAACAGCCAAAGATGCACTTTTGAGACATAAAATTGTCAAAATAACTATGGCAATCAACCTATGCACTTTTTTCTGGTCTGACCGTTGGATTGATGGTTGCTCGGTGGCCTCCCTAACGCCGGATCTCTTCTTCGTTGTCCCCCAGCGTCTCAGGGGGTTGCGCACGGTGGCTTTCGGTCTGGCGAACTCTTCCTGGATTTTCGATGTCCGGGGCGCTCTGACGGTTCCCGTCATCTCCTAGTTCCTCTTGGTTTGGGATGCGGTGTCTCACATTCAACTCTCTCCGGGTGTGCGGGATCACGTTATCTGGCGCTGGACGGGTGATCAGCGCTACTCAGTGCGCTCGGCCTAACAGGCTCTCTTTCTAGGCCAGCACTCCTTTGCCTGTGCCGATCTCCTCTGGCATGCGAAAGGTCCTGCGAAATGCAGATTCTTCCTCTGGTTCGCCCCGCCCCTTCTGCGTGTAGGAGGTTGAGACGGCTAACCACATCCCTGCTCAAGTGTGTGTTCCTCGCCAGGTCTGGCTCCAGGTTCTCTCGCCCTCTGGCTGGTCTGCTCTTTCCCCCGCCCGCGGATCCTGGCTCCAGGATTTGTGGCCATCGTCCAGGTCTTGCCTCCCTGAGAACCTCCGCGCCAGTTTCAACTCCTTAGTTCTTCTGGTCTCGTGGCAGCTATGGAAGGAGCGAAACTCCAAGGTTTTTGACTCCACCCTCTCTTTGGTCTCGGCGGTTCTAGAGTCTATCCGCCTGGAGGGACGCATGTGGTCCATGGCTGCCGCTGCCGCTTTTGGAGTGTGTTGGGGAGTGTAGCGTTCTTCTTCGTTTTTCTTCTCCCTCCCAGGTGATCCCCTTGCTCGGGTTTTCTTCATTGTTTTTCTTGTTTTTGTTTCGGTCTCTCCGGGTTTGGCCCGTCTGTTTTTCCTTTGCGAACGCTTTCTTCATCTAATACATTGACGCACAATCCTTTTGCTCGTTCATGAAAAAAATCTTTTTTTCCTTACATTCTTATGCAAATTTCCCCTGATAAGTTGGTTTTAACTCTTTGTACACTGCAAACAGATGGGAACACTTGATTCTTTTTAGAACATTGTATGGTAGTGTGGTAAACTGGTAATGAAGACCATTAGCAACACATGGCATTGAATTTCTGGATATTTTAGTGATAACTGATGGACTTATAATTATAAGGGGAGCTAATTTTCTTTCTTTTAGGATCTTTGGACCTTTCCTTGTCGCTGCAAGATTAAGTTGGTGCTCGTTTGAGTTCTTGTCAAGTTTGTGGTTATGATTGTATAGCAATACTGTTCGTCGACTTGCATTTAAAAATATATTACTGTGGGTACTGGGCGCCTAGATCATATAATAACTATAGCCATTATGCAAATTATGGGTAGTTAGCTGTTGGTTGGTGAGTACTAGGAAGAGCTTTGTATTAAACTTTTAATTAAGAAAAGAAAATAATAATAAGTGCATCACACAATTTTCACCGTGAGTCAGAATGGTTTGCACATTCAAACACAGGGACTAAAAGTAATAACATGTCCATGTTATTCTATTTCACTAATTTTGTCAAATCTATTTTGATTTATGTCAATTTATTCGGTAGCTTATGATCTTGACATATCTTCAACTTATTTCATTCTCATTTCAATGATTCCACAGGAAACCTATTATTTGACTAAGGATGCTTACAAAAGAAAAATACATCCTGTAGAGATGGATGCTGATAGACATTTTTTTCACAAGTAAGCAATATTTCCTCTGAAAAGAGAAACATTTACGTCCTTCTGGGCAGATTTAAACAAAACAAAAGTCACTTAAATAAAGACTAATAAAGCATAGAGTTAATTTTACAGTCAAACACATTGATTGGTTTGTTTAGGAATGGAAATTGAAGTTTCAGAGGAACTTCAAAGCATATTTTATCCAGTTTCCTGAAATTTTATGATGGATTTGCTCGGTTTCTTACTTTATAAAAACTTGTCACATTTTTATCAAAGGAAAGTTTCTGGTTGCTGAGTGTTCAGTCAGTATCTCAAATTCCAGATGATCAAGATACGAGATGTGGATACTGAACCAGATAGTTCTGAATTGTTCTAATCAATAAGGTGCTATGGCAAGGCGAAAGCTATCTATCAAATGCTAGGAAGTGCCATTCTCTTGATTCCTTGTCTTATCAGATGAGGCTTCTTAACTGAATAACTGATGGTGTCTTTTATCTATGCTGCTGAATTAACTAGTTGCGGTTTTGAGATCTTCAGAACATGGTTGATGTTTAGCCAAGGATAATAAAGCTAGTGCATATTTTACAAGGAGATGCACATACATGGGATGAAATTAGTTCAAGATTTGGGTTTTGCCTAAACTTGTCGTAGGATTACATGTGTGGTTATCATTTTAACCATTGGTTACCATTTGCTTTGTTGTCTGCATCAGGATGCAAAGAGTGTTTTACTGGCTCATAGCCTCTACATCCTTTTACCTTCGACGCATTCAGGAATATGTTCGAATTTAATTCTCATAAATTTTCCTAACCTCCAAAATTTTCCCCATTTTTTTCCAAAGCTAATTTCCTGATGGGATAGACATTTCCTCATTTTGCAGGATCACTATAAGTCGCAGCGAGTAGGCAAAGATGAACTACTCTTGAAGTCTTGATGAATCGGTGGGCATGATTACTGGTTTTGTCAGCCTTTCTTTGGTGGCAGGAGAGTGAAGTTATCAGTAAAAGTGTGGATTCAGTTCGGTAGGATACTGACGTTTTGCATATCACCATTAGGAACAGATATACCTTTGAGTTATTGAGTTATCATATCTTTCTGGTTATCAAAGGAGGAGACCAATTGTCACAAATTCTCTGCATGATTGGCTCCAACATGACGCAATGGGGCTGGGGTTGCTTACCTTGGACGGTTGGATGCATCAAGACCAGGTTTGCAGTTCTAATTCACTTCCAACCGTTGTTAACCTCTGAGATTCCTTACTGACATCGACACGATTATCTCCTGATGTGATATAATTTCCTCGTTCTCGCAGGCCATGTGTTTAGACCGAGTTGGGTGATCTGAGAGGCACTGATGCTCAAATCAGCAACCAAACATTGGGTTGGCTGGCGGCTAGGCGAAGATTGAACGAAACGAACTCCTCTTGATCAGATCGGTGGGCATGGCCATCAGGTTCAGCACCACTTTTTTAACAACTGTCAATTCAAAAGATGATTGGCAGAACTGCATTACCGAAAGATTACCTGCTGCTGCTGGTGGTTAGTGGTTTCTGCAAACCCATAGTTTCAGGCTACTAAAATCTTTCCTTTTCTTTTTCCTCTTCTCTCTTTAGACTGTGACTTGACTCTGACGGAAGAAAAAGGAAATAGTTGTATCAGCACAGGTTGCAATCCCCAACCTGGAAAGAACACAGGAGACACTACAGACTAGAGAGAGAGAGAGAGAGTGGTGGGCAACAAATTTGATGGCTTGTGTCATAGTACGTATTCTGAGTCAGAATTTCTGACATTTTGATGAGTCCATTTCCATTTCGTACGTGTTGCTGTCTTGCTGATGCTCCGGTTGGGACCCCTGTTTAGAAATCAGGGTCGGCTTGGATATAGTTGGACATCAGTATCCTCTCATCTTTGGGTAAGCCGATCAATCATCAACGTGTGGTGGTGGTGGTAGTTAAGAACAAATTTTAGTCTATCAAATTGGATAAGTTTAGAGAGAGCAGGTTAGAAGGAGAGATCTGCAGCCGTCACCGGGTCTGCATGTGTCACCAGTCCTCTGATGCTGCCTGTACTAAATTCTCTCTTTAGGTTCCTTTTTCTAATTGCTCGTAAAAAGAACTGCTACGTATTCCAACTTTCCCCGAAATAGTTACTTTCTACTTCCTCCGTTTCACTTTATAAATTTTAAATTGCTTTATAAGTTGCTTTGGTATGTTTTAAGTCACGCTTCTTTTTTATATTTGACTAAAGTTTATTAAAAAATAACAACATCTACAACATATCAAATTAGTTTTATTAAATATAACATTAAATATATTTTTAAAATATGTTTGTTTTGTGTTAAATTTATTTTTATATTTTTTTTTACAAAATTAGTGAAACTTAGAAAGTTAACTAAGAAAAAAATCAAAACAAATAATATGATATGAAATGATTTGAGTATTTCAAAATATAAATAAATGAAATGTGCAAAATACCTCTTAGCCTTACCTAAACATTTTACCAACTGGGACAATTAATGATTGGCTTAATTTTTATAAAAAATCTTTAAGTAGCTAGTTTGGGACAGAGGATATTGGATAAGATAAGATTTGGATGGTAAAGTTAAAGAAGACTGGTAAATTTCCAAGAGAGCAGCAGCAGGAGTAGCCTGATGCTATTCCGACAAGTGTACAAGCAAGAGAAGTTACGAGTACAAATAGAAACAAGCAGCAGATGGTTGGGTGCAGAATTATTATTCACTCCTTACCGCTTCAGCCTTCAGCCATTGTTGCTTCTCTCTCTGCTTTCCTTTCCTTTCCTTTCCCTGGCGCGAGTTCACGCGTCGTTGTCCCGCGGCGAGGAAACGACGGGGGAGAGAAATCCCCACTCTCACTCCATCCGCCTAGTCTAATCCAGCTTGCTGCCGCTGCCCTGCGTCACCTCACCGCACCTCATCCATCGTTTGCTCCGTTTCTGTGGGATTGCACCGGCTGATTCTCTTGTCCTCCTTCCATAAAGCGACCGGGGGTTGCCCGGACGGATGCCCCAATCTTGCCTGGAGGGGCAACGAAGCGAGGTCCAAGAAGCGCAAGCAGGGAGGGAGGCGGGCGATGCGGCGACGGTGAGGCGCCGCCATCGCCGTCTTCTCCCTAGATCCAGGTATCCCTTTTTCCATCCCCCCCTCTCTCTCTCTCGCTCTGCAACTTCTGTGGTTTGCTGCGGTTCTGATTATTCGGTTGCTGGTCTAATCGGGCAAGAAGGGGATGGTTTGTATGGCAAGAACAGCAGGCTTGGTTTCTTGGTAGTGGTAGTTATTGATCGTTCTCTTTGTGCCCCTTTGCTGAGGCAGAACTATGTGGTCACTTCTGCTAAGGAATTATGTTCCTTTCGACAATCTTCAAGGCTGGTGGTGTTTAGCTTGTGTGGCAATCTTTTGCTTCGGGCCTTTTGGGGGCATCATAAACACGTTTATGCTGTTTAGTGTTGGGTCTGTTACATCTGTAATGTTTTTATGGATCCTACAAATGGGCTTAAAATTCTGTGAAAAGGCTACTATTTGTGAAACTGAATTGTCCAACCTGGAACCTAGTAGACGCAATTGCCAGATTGTGTCTCTTATGATATAATTTTGCGTATTGCAAACTTCCTTCAAGGATTAGCAGAAAATTCGAGTTCAAATTCAGATGCCTAGTACTTTGTCTGGATAGAAGAAACAGTGCACATGAATAGTTTATGTAATGCTGGTACTTGACCAAATCAGTTGATTCTTTACTGATAATCATAGGATAATGTTCAACCTATGTTCCTAATTAACAATAATAACCGAGTTAAATTGCAAGTTTTTTGGCAATTCAGTTCAGTCATCCTCATCCAGTTAGATGTTTGCTCATGCTTATTCTTTGTGTTGCCGTGTATGCATTGTAAGGAGGACAGAAACAAGATAATGCTTGCATATCTGCTAACATTGTCTTCTTGTTTTATCACGTCTTTGTTTCTCATGCTTACATGTTGGCCATCAGTTTATACTCTATGCATTACCTGATACCTATAGCTTCGTTTACTGCATATCGGTGATTCTTGAAAAAATGAAACTAGTGATGACCTTAGTTCATAATTAATGACCTTGGAACTCTTTGCGTCAAGGACAGAACAACAGTTTGAAACAATAGTTGACATACAATAATAGAACTGAACATTATTTCTTAAACTCCTAGAATCTAGCCAGGACCCCATTTTTATAGCATTGATATGGAAGTTTGCACTTTGTGGAATATGTGTTTGCTCAAGTTTATTTTATCCTCTTTCCATGTGTTGCTTTGAGCGTGTTTCTGTTGTTTGACTGATGTTGCTCTTTTCTGTTTATGGTGCAGTGACCAGTTCTCTGATCGGTGAGAATAATGGCTGCTGCTGAAGCAAGGGCTGCTTGGCAGCGTGCTGCAAACCGTTGCATCGTTCAGGAGGATAGGAAAAGAGCACCAAAACTAGCCTGCTGTCCATCATCATCAGAACAACAGCATGGCAAAAGCAATGGAAAATGCAGAAATTCTGAAGACCGTCCTGTGCCTAATTTCATGCCATTGAGCTGGAATCCCATGAACTCCAATCTGCCACCTGATATTAGATGGTGGCTTCAGTTACAGCCAAATTTAGGGGGGCAGAAGAATCTTGCAGGTGAGCATCTATATTTTCTGGGCAGAGAGACCAGTGATAAGGAAATGGAGGATTCAGCACAAAAGACTATACATGAGGAACCATTATTTTGTGAAATGTTCGACACCAATCCTGAGAAGATTGAGGATGTTTTTGAGCCTTCGTGGATGATTTCCACATCTTTCATGAACCATTCTTCTGAAACAGGCTTACAAGACTTGAAAAACATATGTGGCTATTCTCAAGTTCCTGTGAAGTGCAAAGAAAATGTCGGCGACTGTTTGTTCGATGAGAAAGAATTCCTGGATTTAAAAAATTCTAGCCCACCGCTGTCAAAGAACCCACAGAAGGACGATTTTGATATGGATGCACCTTGGAAAGGAGGTGAAAGGAGTCAACCATGGTGGCAGATCACTGATGAGAATGAGCTGGCTTTACTGGTTGCAGAAAGAGCAATGCAGCATATTGAGAATTGCGATTTACCAAGACCTACCCAGATAGTACGTGTTCAGGGTACTGAATCACGCAGTCATGAAAATATAGGCAGGTATAGGGGGCTGTCATGTCCAGCAGGTACAGTGTCGCATCCTGATACTGGACAGTGTGAACATATTGAATGCAGATACAGCACAGCAAGCACAGATGAGTTGGATTTAACTAATGATGGAGTTTGGCAACAGAGGGAAAGAAATGTTACACACAGGTGTGTATTCTTCTGCCTCACTGCAATACTGCATTACCAATTTACCAATACACTATAACTATAATTTTCTTAAGTAAATTTCGATGCACATGTATTTTAATTTCCTTGTTGATATCTGAAGTTCAGGAGTGCATCACTTCTGTATTACAAATTGAATTTCTAAATATTACTGTGGTCTGGATTATTTGGTGCTGCGAATGGGCCTGCAGCCTAGTGGTTGTAGTGCTTTAGTAGCAGCCTGGTAAGGCAGGGTATAAAAAATCCCCCTCACCTCTATTCAGTGAAATAAGTGAAATACGTGGTCCGCTGACTGTTAAACAGCGCAATATGCGGCCGCAGGTGTGTCCTGGTAGTCATGTGGCACATCCTGTTTGTGGGTTTCAGGGGGTTTTCTTGGTCCTGTGGATGAGTTGCTTCTTCTTAGTGTAACATCTCGGGGGAGGTCTTCCCTTTGGGGCCGAGTTTTTGAATTATTTGGTGCTCAGTAGGTCTTTCCCCTTGTCTTAGGTGAAAAACTATTTGATGCTAGTGGGATCTTTTGTCTATTTCTGTTTCACTTCTCCTTTCAAAATGAGAACTTATAATATGATTAGATTTTAGTTTAGGTTCTTTCTGTAGATTTGTTGTTGCTCATTGCCTATAGAATACAGGTGCCCATGCCCTTGTTTGCAAAACAGTTCATAGACTACCTAGGTTCTTTTTAAAATTTCCTATTTTTGATTGGAAACTACACATTCCATAATGTACATTCATCTATTATAGAGTTATGTTCCGTACTCAGCCCTTTGAAACTTCAGACGTGCTCCATTATTTTTCAGTTCCTTTCATTTTGCTGGTTATTCATTTCATCCATTTGCCTGCAGTGATGCACAAGATTTTTCTAGGGGCATCAATACTGAACCACGAGGCAAGCGAACATACCAGAATCCTGCAGAGCGAGCTCAACTTTTGGAGGCACTTTGTCACTCGCAAACACGGGCGAGGGAAGCTGAGATGGCTGGCAAGAAAGCACAAACTGAAAAAGACGATGTCATCAAGCTATTTTTCCGACAGGCCTCGCATCTCTTTGCGTGCAAGCAATGGTTGAAGATGTTACAGTTGGAGAACATCTGCCTCCAGCTTAAACACAAAGAGCATCAGATAGCAACCATGATACCTGATCTTCCATGGATGACGCTAAAGAAAAAGACTACACCAGATCAAGATAGAGAAGACTGGACAAGAAAGAAAGGCAGGAGGCATAAGAATGGTGGAGGCGGCTTCTGTGACGCAATCTTACTTGCGGTTGGTTTAGGTCTAGCAGGTGCAGGGTTGCTTCTTGGCTGGACATTTGGGTGGCTTCTGGCCAAGTTGTGAAGTTGCCCATAGTTTTCAACTGAGACTAGCTTAGCGTATTTTGCTGTGCATGATTCGTAGATGAAATCTCCAGGTATCTTCATGACTCAATTGGAGTGAGATGATGAAATTTTTAGACCCCAGAATATGTTCGTTTGGAAGATCTGCTAGTTAGAATACACGAATGTACATAGGGAGCAATTGTTGCAAATTTGCAATCTGTAAATATGGGAGGACGTTTGTGAATACTTGTACATACTGATCAGTAGCGAAACAGTATCCTCACTGTACATATTATTTGGAATATTAGCATTGTTATTTCAGATTGTGTTTTTCAAGCCAGGGAATTATCAGGCGGCGGTGCGGCACATAGCCTGGTGCCTATCTATTATTCTATTATATTATTAAAACAGTTTTTTAAGACACTGTGAAAGCTAAAAATTCTTATATTAATCATGAAAAAAACTTAATTGGTCCGGATTATAACGGTATAGAATGATTGATATAGTTATATATAAAATATAAAAATAAAAATTAAAAGTTGTATATCAAATATAAAAATAAAAATTAAAAGTTGTGTATGAAATCCAAACCTTATAGAATCAAACCTCATAGAAATAGAATATAAAAGTTGTATATAAAATTTAGATCTTATAAAAATAAAATATAAATAAGTTGTTTATGAAATTCAATTATGTTACCTATAACTATAAAAATAAAATTTCAGTTATATATTAAATTTAACTTTAGATATAATTATCTAGCTCTGTGTAAAATTGAGCGGAGCAATCCCTTAGTCGTTGGTTATTTTTCTGAAATGAAATTCTGTCACATTCTAGTCGTTAGTGCTTGCTTCTTTTACAACGTCCAAACAGGTTCAGATTATCTTCTTCTACAAATGTTTCTGCCTGCTTGTTTGCTTCAAATTAGGTTGGTAGTGGTAACAAATATGTTACTTCACCTCTTCTACGATACATACTGCATTTCTATGAGTCACCTCTTGACGCTCCTTAAAAGTTTCATAAATCATAATAGGGATTTTGTATCATTTATTCCGTACCTTTTACATTTCTATAGCATTCTTCTCAATCTTGTAACATATGTTCAGCATTTTGTTCTATTTCCAAATTCTTCCTCACTTCTTTAGAATTCTTCCAATTTCATAACATTTATTCTTCATCTCTTGTATTTCCAATTTTTTTTCATTATTTTCTATTTCTAGGAAGTTTGCAATGTATTTCAACAAAACCGAACAAAATTTCGTCTACTTCGCTTGGTTATCACGGAAGCAACAAGCAAGTCTTGGGAAAAAGACTTTCGGAAGATTCGAGTTTTGTTTTTGGTATCCGAGCTTCAAGTTTTGTTGAATTTTTGATGAATTACGTATTTTCGCTAGGGCTCGCATTTTGACCTCAAACCAAAATGGTATCCCTTCGGCCGTTGCCACACTACCCTACCCTACCAAAAAGGCAGGATTTGAAAAAAAAAAGGAAACCAAACCAACTTTTTCGCTTGATGAATAAGCCGCCGCAGGCGTCGCTGCCGCCGCCGCCGATCAGCTCTGTCCGCCGTGCTCACCTTCCGTGCGTTCCTCGCATCGCACTTCGCCTCCACGATCCACGCCTAGCTATGCGAAGAGGCGACTCTCTCTCTGGTCGGTAATTTGGTCATAGCTCCGGCGCGCACACCAGGTGTTCGTGATAATGACCCGACCACATCTCACCAACCGATGATCGGTCGTCCCGCCCTGTGGCTCCGTCGCTGCACCGTGGCGGGACCGGTGACGAAGGCGAACCAATGCGCAGCAAGCAAAACGGGAAGCTGTGCAGTAAGTAGGCAGTTATCTTAACCCTTCTGTCACATTTCATTCTGTGGCAGCTTTCCTCTGGGACATGCACTTTAATTCAATGGAGTGGGAGTGTGTGTGACTCGATTTTGGAACACATAGCATTTGTTGTTGAGATAAGTTATGATGTTTCTTTCTTTCTTTTCCCCATTTGATATGAATTATGACGTATGTTAGATATTTCAGACTTCAAGTAATGCATAATAAAACCCTTTTTTTCTGTATTTTGCATTGCTACAAACTATTTAAAATCTGATCACTTCTAGTCTAGAATTCTACATAGCTTGACATGCTGCTCATTGATGAATAGAACTTTGTGATTCCTGTAATTACAATGTAATATTGTCCAGAATGTAGAAACAATGGTGCCAACTGATGACATTATATGCCATAGGTTCTCACATCTAGAATACAAACAAGAACTCCTAATTTTCATTTTGTGGCGATATAATAGTGAATTGCTTCAAAAATTACTATATACTTTTCTTTTCCTAAGTCACATTCTTACATAATCAATAAGATCCAAAGAATCAGTTACACTCCAGCAGCTCGTCCTAATCTTCTTCTTAGAATGTTCACTCCCATGTATCTGACCAAAGGCAATACAACAGAAGAAAGATCAACCCTTGAAATTTATATTTGTTGATTAGAGGAGAGTACTATAGTTTTTTTTTTGCCTGTACCTGCCCATCATCATGACTGTGGCTTGCGGGTTGGTTCCTGGTGACCTAAATAAGGTCGAACCATCGATCACGCGAAGGCCTGAGACGCCAATCACATGGTACTGTTGGTCAACCACCTTGCCCACATGGCATCCTCCATGGTAATGCCAGATGGTGACCACCGTGTCCTTGCAAAACTGCTCCAAGGATGTGCTGTCATTCGTGTGCTTGGGTATCAAGTTTATGTTGGCTGTTACACTCATGTTGAGCACCACTTCCATTGGATATCCATCACCATTGAGTGTAAAATTAGTGAAATGGTTTGTCTTCAGTATTCTCTCTATGGTCTTGATCCCATAGACGCACCGACTGAGATCCTTTGGGTGCTGGAAGTAGTTGAAGGTAACCATGGGGTTGCTATTGATGTCAGTATCCACAAGAACTAGATTACCAGTAGACAATGGACCATCAATCTTCGAAAGTATAAAACCCCCATTGAATACTTCTTTGGGTAGGCTATATTTGTTATGTACATACTTCTGGACTGCACCTAGATTTCTTTGCTTTGGGGGAATCGTCGACAGCTGCCCAATCTGCATTGCAGTGACAAAATTCACGAGGACCGATAAGCTTGAAAGTTAGCATGCTTCTGAAAAGTAAATAACTCTTTTTTTTCTTTTTTGGATTTTACAAAGTCGAAGAAGTTTCGTTCTTATTATTACAATCTTATTGTCCATAAATAATCCCACGAAATAACTCTAGTTTAAAAACATTGAAATGAATTTCTGTGTACATGTTAGTAGATTCTTGGTTCCTCTGATATCTTTATCCTGGGTTCCTGAAGTTAAGCTTAATGAAACTGCTTACTAAAACTAAAGAAACTGGCTTTTAACAAGCTAATTTAGCATGTGTGTTTTCTAAGAGTGCTAATGTGGATGTTGTTTATGTACACAACTAGTCAACTACACAAGCTTTTGTATGATACACCACCAATCCGTTATGCTTATAAAGAAGTCAACATTTTATGCAAATAAACTCTTAAAAATTGATGCCAAACCTCAGCTGACATGATTCCATGGTGGCAGTGGATACTATCTGGTGACTGGCTGAAACCACTGCTGGCTTCTATGAACGCCCCGCCGTCAGTTATTCCGACAGTCTGAATTAGTGATTGCTTAGGGGCATCCTTGGTAGGTATAAAGATGGAATTCATTGGATTATCTGACATCCCTTTACCCACATGTTCATTGCGAAGGACTATAGAAATGTTATGCTTTTTAAGTTCCTTTCTGGGTCCAATTCCACTAAGCAACAATAGCTGGGGACTGCCAATTGCACCAGCAGAGACGATAATCTCGCTGTCTCTGTTTCGGGTGAGGAAGGCACGCTGGTGCCCTCCATTCTCATCCTTGAATTCAACACCAATGGCCCTTGGCTTCCTGTGCTCTGTGCAAGAGATGACGTTACTATCGCGTCTGCTCTTAAAGTGGATAGGGGTTATAAGAGCTAGGCCTGCCTTGGATTAATTCTTACCTTGTTCTGTGTTAAAAATTATTCTGGTCACACTAGCATGAAGGAGAACCCTGAGGTTGTTATGATTTCCAGCAGCAAGGAGATCAGCAGCAGTGTGCCTGTACCCAGTCTCATCAAAGATTGTTCCCCCGACCTTAGTTCCAAAGAGATGATCATAGGAATATCCATTGTAAGGCGAGACCCCTGCTTCAAGCAGCCCGTCCCGCAGTGCAGCTTGCCAGGGCGTAACGTTGGGCCAATACACAATCCTCTCTTCGATCCAAGGGTATGACTGGTTTACCAACTCTGCATCCCAGCCTGCGTCTTGAACAAAGCTACAGGACAAGCACATGATCATCAGTAAACCATTCTTTTCTATTTTTAATATATTATTAGCATTATTTTATCACTAAAATTAATATTGACATGATAATATCAGTCCATTAGAGCTGCTCACGTTACGCCAAAGCACATCTTATGTTAACCTGACACTTGGGATTTCAGCAATTACCTTTACAATTACATTCTTACATTATTAGAATTTCAAAAAAAGGCATATATTAATGAATTGTGCCAAGCCATTCCTAACCAATTGTTGTTATCTCAATTCAGGTCTTATGGCCTTAGATTTATTGAACTGATTTGATCATAGGAAGGATCTTAATTCGATAGAATCATATTATTCTTGGGCTTCTAGCAGATTATTTTGGACCATGGTCACAACTATATCAATCCTAGTAATTAAAAATAAGTATTCACTTCCCTAGAAAAAATAATAGTTACTCACAGCTGACCTTTAAATTGCAAGGCTTCACCTTTTATACACTCGAGATAGCATGGTTGAACTAGTAAGTTCATGAACATGGAGAAGTAAGCAATAAACTGCTTAATAATTAGATCTGGTGACTCCGGTACAACTAAGACTTCTTTGATTGGCTGTCTGTAGACCTTCAGCGTAGAAACTTATGTTAATTGCTTAAGACACAAGTATGAAATGCTGGTTGGAGAATGCGACATACTAACACACTATAAGTTGGCTAAGCTTCCTGTAAATAGTTATGATTTATCCCTGTTTTTTGCCTTAAGTTGTCAGCTGATTTGTCATCTGAGGTTATTATGCAGGCTATGGAAGCAACTTCCTCAACAATAGGTTAAGTTCATTTAGAGATAAATGAAACATAATATTTTGAACAGATAGACAGGTCATGTGTTGAATGCATAAACACATGAGAAATTCTTTACCTTGGGTCAGCTCGGCTGTAGAAACCGGCATTGACACTAGTTCCACCACCTAGAACCTTTGCCCGGGCATTGATGACACCATCAGTGGAGATAAATCCCTGAGATGGTGAATTTGGCGAGTCATCTGCCAAGCAAATGTGGAAGTTCTCAAGATGTGAGATGTTCCGGTTTCCGTAAGGAGACCCTCCTCTTTCCAGCAAGAGCACCTTGTACTTCTGGGACAACGTTGCTGCCAATGGGCATCCAGCTGTGCCCCCTCCAACAATGATGTAGTCATATGCCTCATGCTGTACTCTGGAGAAACTGCTTGCCTTCAGTAGGGGAGGGAGATCCAATGTGGTAAAATGGTTTCTTCCTGCAAATACAAGTGTTCCATGTTTTATCTGAAGCTACCTGGTTTCAGAGTACGTTTTTTATCACTTATTTTATATCTTATAAACATAAGAAAATCTCAATCGGTTTAAGCTAAATGCTGCTTTGCCATTCATCAGGTTTCTTCTGAATATTTCACTACAGGCCGAGATTAAAAGGTACGTCTTTTTCACCCTGTCCTCTTCCCAATTGAGTAGCCTTTTGCTCTGATGACGCTTCCTATCGCATTGCTCTATACCTAAGAATTCTGACTAACGAAAAATAGTAAATCAGAGAGCAGTATAAACAGGAGTTGGTTGCAAATGGCATGGTTATGAATCCGAGTGTGAACCAAAATTCTGAACTCCATTTTTGCTATAAAAGGATGAAAATGTCATGATGAAAGCTATGGTGGATAGAAGAAGATAATTGGAAAAGGAAAACATTTAGTATCAAATTCCAGCATCTCTGAGAAACCAGCCTTTGACCATTACAATACCCTGCTGAATTCGTTTTGGTGGAATGAAACTCGTAGGAAAATGATTCTTGCTTATGCTTAAGAAACATATGAACCGAAATAGATTGAATGTACCTTGAGATGATCTGATGAAGCAGAGGAAGGCCAAGATCTTGAAGAAGACCCCTCTGCTGATCAAACCCATTGCATCCAAGGGACACTTGGATGGTACACGAAAGCTTGGATACTCCTTTCTCTTTTCCCCCCTAGTTGTTTTTCCCTTCCATCCAGACAGGTCAGACTCTTCCTACTTGCCTTCTGTCCTCAGTTCTTCTTATTTCTGTTCTGCCTCAAATCTTGCTCAAATGCATTCCAATCGTTTATGTAGACAGATGCCGCACTGTGAGATTGGGAGTGCCACTGTGTGCATGCATTCAAGAGAGTCCACCCATACCATTAAGTGCTATTCAATGCAGAGGCAGCAAACTTCGAGTACTACTTAGATTTATGGGCTCATCAGCCAACTAACTATACCTAAACCACTGTGAATATGCCCTTGATTACATGTAATAATATTAAGGAAGACAGGCTAGTATCTGTCATTTCTTACTCTTATTTGAACTCTAATTAATGTTTTTATTTTTGTGCCCGTATGCTTAGCAGTTTAAGCCAAGGTATTCATTTCCCTTCTGTATTTGCTTATATTCGAATTGACTGCATCACCAATTCAGTACTGAAGGTCCAAAGCCCTTAATGTCTGCTGTCTGCACATCTATTCGTACATCAGAATGCGTAAAAAGTTGATGAAGAGGATGGATCCTCGAACGTATGAAAAAGTGGACTGCATTAGTTCAGGAGGACAACGTTTTCGTTATTTATATTATGGTGCAGTGGTAGTCAGAATCCCAATAGAATACACAATGAAGATGTACTTAAAGCAAGTATAATAGTTGGCTAATAGCCAGCATATTTCTAGGTGGAGAGAGAATTGAGAAAAGAGAAAGAAGTAAACGACTAATTTGTAGCCGGGCAATAGCAATTTTTTTACCACTACCGCTCGCGTGCAACTGTTGCTTGCGACTAAAAACATGCTTTGTGGGGTCCACGACCATAGCCGATCCGTGGATCCCCTCACGATCCCCTTCTTTCTCTCGATTATCGCCGCCTTCTTGTTCCACATCGCGCGAGCGAGCCAACCGCCACAACGATTTCTCTTCCGCCCGCTGCGCAAGTCCTCCTTGCGGCTCCTATGCTTCTCTCCCACCCTCCAGCGGCTCTCGCGCTTCTCCTCCTTCCCGTGCTCGCCTAAACTGCCCATCATATATGAGAGAAAAAAATCAGTCGCTCCAAGATTCCGGCAATCTCCCTCTTCAGTCGGCCACCAGATTGATGGCCGCCTCCCTCTTAACCCCCTTCCTGTGCCATCTCATCTAATCTCTCCCGCCCCCGCGAGAAATTCCTACCTCAAACCCTAGTTCCTCACCACCAACACCATGTCTCGTCGGACGAAGAGGAGGTTGCACCGCCTCCTCGACCGTTGGGAGTTCTTCTTGTCCTCTTGTTGTTCCTACGCCGCAAACAACACCGTATCCTTATGGAGGTATTTGGTTCTCAACACCACCGACAGGTTGGTTTGCTTCTCCACAGTCATAAGCGATGCATAGTTCTTTAGCTTTCCTCCCCTGCAGTCGGCAAGGCCGACGTGCATCTTGATCTTGAAGAATGGTATGTTTGTCAATTAATTTTGTTAGTTGTGAATTTACCATGCTGATTACATCTTTTAGTGCTAAATAAAAAAGCATGTACTGATTTACTTATTTTAGTGATGTTTCACTAAAAAAAATGTAACTAATCATGCACTGAGTTCTATTTAGGCTAATAAGATTTGACAATCTATTTATGACTAAAATAAAAAATAATGTGATTATGGATGTCGCACTGAAATTTTATAGATATTGTTTGCATTTAAAAAATGTTCATATGTACCCACAAGCTATATGTTTCAGTAGGTTCATAAAATAAATACCTGAAACAATTTGATTATTGCACTGATCATTGTGGCATTCTAGTGGGAAAAGTGTAAGTTAAGCCTTTGTATTGGACCAGGACATGTTTATTTTTTAAGCAGTGTATAGAACACCTTAATACACATTTACAAACTGAACAGCCATTTTTTTCCTCAAAATATTATGTCATATTGACACAACTTGAACTAAATTTGCATGTTCATGCTTTCTATATAGGGGTGTTGAATCTCGTCCGCCCGGCGGTTTCGTTAATTTTATCAATACCCCATCAAACCATGTACATCATGTGGCCAAAGGGAGTCCATCATAACCTATTAATGTTGAGAATGGAGATATCGTTAGGACTGAGAAGCGCTTGTTATGGATGAAGGATGAAGACTCCAAATTGGTAAATGGCCTATGTAAGCTATTTATTTGTTAATGGCATGCATGTCACTTGCATTATTAACAATAGTAAACATCTTTTTTCTTGAAATTATAGGTCAGCGCCTGGCTGAACAACTCAAATGATCCTATAGAATCGAATTTCAAGAGGAACGATAAATATTGAGCCGATGTTGCTGTAGCTTACAACAGCACTACCCCAAAAAACTGGATTAGGCAAGTTAAGCAAGTGAAGGATCATTTGGTAAAATTAAGAAGAAGGTTGGGAATTTTCGTTGCTCTTGGAATGAGGCTAATTCATTATATGCTAGTGAAGAGTCTATTGATGATGTGATGAACAAGGCACTGAAAAAATATGATAATGACTTCAAAGATGGTCCATTCTTATTTATGCATTGTTGGAAGGAACTAAAAAGCCAACCGAAGTGGCATGCATATTTGGAGCAGCTTGACAAGTCGAACAAGAGGAAGGTAGATTACAATGATACTATCCCCCTTGATGATGAAGAAGATATCCCACGACCAATGGGTGCCAAGGCAGCTAAGGCACAATGGACTGGCAAAGGAAAGAGCAAGATCCAAGCTTGTACAATTGAACTAGAAGATGACATCCGCAAGCTTATGGATGCGCATGCATCAGCCAAGGAAGGGGAAGGGCAAACTGAAGTGTTAGAGATCCAAATACGTGTTTCTAGTGACAACCTTGCAACAAAGAAGCTTGCTCATCAAACAACTACGATTGAAATATATCAAGACTTAATGAATAGAAACACAAGGGAGATGCCTGATGATGTGAGGTCTGATGTGAGGTCTGAGCTTGTGCTGATGCTGAAATGCATGAGAGAAGAGATATTTAAAAAAATCAGTGAGGTATGTAGTCAGCCAAAAATTTTATGCATGTTAAAATTGTAGCCCAAAATACATGCCATTTTTCAAATTTCCATGCTGATTACTTATTAAATGCAGTTAGTAAAAACCATGTAGTCAGTTCACATTTTCATGTTGATTGTTTATTAATTGCAGTCGGTAAAAACCATGTTATTAGTCTAAATTTTCATGCTGATTGCTTATTAATTCCAGTTAGTAAATACCTTGTAGTCAGTCCAAATTTACATGCTAGCAATACAACTACAATTAAGCATGCAAAGTACTACAATATCCATCTATATATTCACTCTCCCATTCTAGAACTCCCAAACCAATCCATCCTTTTTCTGAAACTATCATGTCAGACTCATCCTCAAACTCATCCTCCTACTCAGATGATCTAGACCCATCCAAATTTCTTGACAAGTACATTTCTGATCAGAATGCCCTAGACTCCTTTGCTACTTGAATCATAGAGAAGATCAAGGCCAAGTTTGCAGCTAGGCTACTCAAGCACCAAAGTGGATCAAGGAAGACCATTGCAAGGGATCATGGAGAAGGTCATCGACGTCTGGTGGCTGATTACTTTGCAGATCATCCACTCTACCCTGAGAGAATGTTTTGCACAAGATTTCGTATGCGATAGCATCTCTTTTTACGTATCGTGCAAGCCCTAGGTCAGTGGTCTCCATACTTTACTCAAAGAGAAGATTGTTCTGTCGCAGGGGCGAAGCCCAGTAGTGGCCCGTGGATACGGATGCACCCCCCATAAAATCAGGAACAGGTTATTACCATCATATTTCGGCCCTATAAGCACTCTCCTTAGGCCAATATGTTGCACCCACAGGCCGTAGCCTGGCTGCTCCCAGTTAACTTAAGCCCGTTGCAGGAAGCTGGGCGGGCAGCGTGTCGGCGTCTGCTCCGCTGGTTTCACTCGAGGCTTGCATCGCGACGGTTTGTCTTCCCGAGTTCCAGCAATGGCCACTGCGACTGAAATTCTAAATCGCTGATCTGAAATTCTAAATCGCTGATCGGTAATCTCCATTGGTCGTCGCCCAGTCCAGGCCTTGGAGCACGTTTGCTATTTGCGCCTCTGCGATCTGTCCGTAGCTTGTAGGACGCTAGGACCGCTGGTTGCGCTGCTCTTGCCGGTTCTGGTCGCTGAGTCTGTATTCTGCAACACTGCTGAAGAGTGAAGACTGAAGTTCAGACTTCAGAAGTTCAGAGAGCTGCTACCTGGCCGACTGGTTGTGGCCGGTCAGTGTCAGTCCAAGTCTCCAGGCATCCACATATGCTAGCATCAAGGATTTAATCTTTCAAGGTACGTACAAGTACTGCTCCTGTACAAGCTGTACTCCATTATTACAAAGTAGTATTTTAGATCTCTAATAGGTAGTACACTAGTAGTTTAGTTTAGTACTGTAGGTCTATAGTTGTAGTCTTGTAGATTTTTACCACTATTTATTTCTGAAGTTATTTACTAGACAGTGTACTATGTACAAAGTTTTTTCTTGTTTTGGATATTTACTTAGCATTGCTATTGTTTACTAATGACAGATTAATCAATGAAAGATTTTACAAAAGAAAAGTGCCAGAGCCAGATAGTGCCAACAATGCTCACAATTTGTGTTTGGATGATATCAACTGGGAAGAGGAGATTAAATATGATCCAGGGTTGTGGAAACAAATTGATAACTACCATCCTAATCTTAGAGAAATGATGAGAAGAAAATACTTGGAAAAAGGGCCTTGCCAACCTCGCACATTTAATTTTCCTATGATACAAATTGGAGGAGGCCTAAGAAGGTTTGTTCCCGAATGGTTTGATGAGTTTGGAAGTTGGCTTGAATACAGTGAATCTAAAGATAGAGCATATTGTTTTTTGTTTCTTGTTTAGAGAAAAGAAGGATGGTGGATATGAAGCTTTTGTTAAAAATGGTGGGAATGGTTTTCATAGAAAACAAAGGCTCAAAGATCATGTGGGTGATGTTGGTGGCTCACACTATCTAGCAATGAAGAAGTGTGATGATTTGTTACAAACAAGATAGCACATTAATGTGGCTTTCCATGGTGTAAATGAAAGTTCTAGGAGGGACAACATTACTCGACTGAATGGGTCTATTGATGTTGCTAGAATATTAGCAAAGCAAGGTTTTTTCCGAGGCCACGATGAGTGGAAGGATTCTTTAAACAGAGGAAATTTTAGGGAATTTCGTGATTTTGCAACGGAGCAAAATCCAGTCTTAAGAAAGGCAACAAGTAAAGGAAAATCAGAAAATAGTCTTTTGGTTTCTCCTGAAATACAAATGGACATTGTGCATTGTTTTGCAAAGGAGGTGCTACATGCTATTCTAGAAAAAATTGGAAATGATGTATTTTGCTTGCTAATTGATGAGTCAAGAGATGTTTCTTGGAAAGAACAGATGGTTGTGGTCTTGAGATATGTAGATAAATATGGAATTGTGAAAGAAAGATTTGTTGGACTTGTTCATGTGAGTGAAACAACTTCAGCCCATCTCAAGTCTTCTATTGATGCACTATTTGCTGAACTTAATTTAAGTTTAAAGCAAGTTAGAGGGCAAGGATATGATGGTGCTAGCAATATGAGAGGTGAGTTTAATGGCTTGCAATCATTGATCATGAGAGAAAATAGTTCAGCTTATTATGTTCATTGCTTTGCTCATAAACTCTAATTAGTCCTTGTGGCTATTGTGAGAAAGCATAAAGGAGTTAGTGATTTTTTACTAAGGTTTCCATGTTACTAAATGTTGTTGGTGGATCATCTAAGAGAAGGGAAATGGTTAGAGATATTAACCTTAAGAAATGAGTAAGGCACTTGGGTGTGGGCAACTTTAAACTGGGACAGGGTTAAATCAAGAGCAAAGTATTCAAAGACCTGGAGATACTCGTTGGAGTTCTCATTATAAATCTCTCAAGAGTTTAGTTGACATGTTTTCCACAATAGTCAAGGTACTAGAGATTGTGGAAAATGATAAAAATGATTGGAAAATTAGAGATCAAGCATCAAATCTTCTAGAGTATTTCCAATCTTTTGATTCTGTCTTCTATTTGCATCTCATGTTGACTATATTAGGAATCACAAATACCTTGTCATTAGGACTGCAGTGAAAGGATCAGGACATAGTGAATGCTACTAAATGTTTGAGAGCCACTAGATGCCAATTGGATGAGCTTAGAAGAGAAAAGTGGGAAAACTATTAGATGATGTGTATGGATTTTATGAGAAGAATGATATTTCCAAATTGGAAATGGAAGATTAATATATTGATCCAAAGAAGAGGAGGCACGAATATGGAATTACGAACAAGCATTACTATCAAATAGATTGTTTCAATGATATTATTGATTGGCTACTTCAAGAACTTGACAGCCGCTTCAACGAGACAAGCTCTCAATTGCTTGTTTGCTCGGCCTCTTTTAGTCCAAGAGACTCGTTTTGTGATTTTAATGTGGACAACTTGTTGAGCCTAGCAAAGCTTTATCCACATGATTTTGGTTCTGGGGATTTGAGGGACCTTAGCCACCAACTTGGCCTCTTCATATTTGATGTGAGAAATGATGATAGGTTCTCCAACATATAAACTGTTGCTGAGCTTTCTCAGAAAATGGTGGAGACTAGAAAATATGATCGTTATCCACTGGTTTATCGACTTATGAAGCTTGTATTAGTACAACCAATTGCTAGTGCTACAGTTGAGAGAATTTTCTCAAGCATGAAGATTGTGAAAACGAATTTGTGCAACCGCATTGGTGATCAATTTATGAGCGATTGTCTTATTTGCTATGTGGAGAAAGAAGTAATGATGAAAATCACGAATGAGTTTGTGATTCGTCGCTTCATGAAAATGCAAGACCATAGATTTGACGGTGGCAATTAAAGGTATAATGTATTTTGTCTATCTTAATATGTTTTGACCATGCTAATAGTATTCATATTGTTAAATTATTTTTGTTACTTCTTTATAGTCGACCCCCCTTTATTATGCTCTAGCTTCGCCACTGTCTGGTCGCACAGGCCTTTCTCCACTTCAAAAGTTCACAGCGGCGATCCGTATGTTAGCAATATGGCACGCCTACTGATTCCTTGGATGAATACTTACTTATTGGCAAGAGCACTTCCTTAGAGTGCTTGGACACTTTTGCAAAAAGGGTGATTGAGGTCTTTGGTGGGCGTACTTGCGGCGCCCCACGAGTGAGAATGAAGAGCGTTTGCTACAGGTTAATGAGTCTTGTGGCTTTTCGGGTATGCTAGGTAGTGTTGACTGCATGCACAGGAGGTGGGAGAAATGTCCGAGAGCTTGGATAGGTCAATTCACTCGTGGTGACTATAAAGTCCCAACAATTATCCTTGAAGTGGTTGCTTCACATGACCTTTGGATTTGACACGCTTTCTTTGGTATCACTGGTTCTAACAATGACATCAATGTGCTGAATCAGTCCCCTTTATTCCTTGACCAAGTGAGAGGTGAGGCTCCTTGGGTTCATTTTTTCGTCAATAGTAATGAGTACAACAATGGGTACTACCTTGCTGATGGTATATACCCAGAAGACTATAATTTCTGCAAACAGAGAAGCACAAGTTGTATGCTGAACGTCAAGAAGGGGCAAGGAAAGATGTGGAGCGAGCTTTTGGGGTATTGCAAGCCCGTTTCAACATTGTGCGCCGTCCAGCAAAGAAGTGGAAATGTGAGAGTGTTGGGAAATCATGCTAGCTTGTGTGATTCTTCACAATATGATTGTTAAAGATGAGAGAGAGGATGTGATATGTGACCTTGACAGCAATAGAATTCCTAGGACATTAATAGTTCTGTCTCCTGAAGTAACTAGTGGTGATAATCCATGCTTTGCTGATGTACTACGTAGGAGGTCTGCTTTTCATGCTCGTTCGGTGCATACTCAACTAAAAAATGATTTAATTGAGCATATTTGGAATTGATTTGGAAATATGCAGCATACATAATCATGGTAGGGTAATAACTAATAATCCTATGTTTTCTCCATGTTTTTATTGTGATGTATAGAGCATATTAATTTACCCTTGTTTAATTTATTTCAGGATCATATGCTCTGTTAGCCATTGCATAGTACTGCGCTTCTTACAGGTAACTTTTATGAGCTCAGTTTTTGGAATTAATTGGTACTATTGGATGATCATATATGATGTGTCATTGTTGCTGGAATATTTCCTAGATTTCAACTATAATTGTGTAGGTCATCTCACTCTTTCAAGTAAAGTTATTGCTATGAGACACAGTAAAAGTTTTTAGTTTCACAAATAGCTTACTAGAATTTGCCTTTTTCACTAATAGCTTACTAGATTACTAGAGTTTCACAAATAGTTATTGCTGAAATATAATGTTATATTCTGCTTATTTCTTCCCTACAGAGACACCAGTCAAAGTGGTGGCAACAGAGCAAGATGGCAGTCACTCCAATGGAGATTAAGAGCTTCTATGTCATTTTAGATGTCCTTATGTTAAATGTCAGGCTGTTAGCTTTCCTAAAGAACTGCCTATTATGGCTTTGTACTGTTTAATTAGATCAAGAAATTTTATGTAAGTGTTGCTTATTGTTTGGTTTATCTAGCTGAGTTGGTATGATCATATGTGCATTTTTGGTGCACCAAAATAGCCACTGATCACAACAATTGATATGCTCATTCAAGTATTAAAATTTTGTTGCTTAACAAAACCCAATTATAGTCAGCTTGTAGCCAATATGTTATATGGAGTTGACTTTGAATTAGCTCTTAAAAGTTTTGGAGCTATCAATTGGCTATACTTTTGACCATGCTCTTAGAAAGCTTCTACCATACTTAGACAAATTTAATAATATAGTCAACTATTATATCCAAAAATTAAATTATTATCTATAGCCAACCTAATAACCTACTCATACAATAGTTAGTTGTAGATATATACTGCATCATTAATATCTAATTCATCCATCTCTCACATAGTTTATTGGAGCTCGTGCTGTAGCTGGCTATAAATCTGCAGCCCGCCTTTCTTCTTTGTTCTCTTCTCTCTTCTTCACATAAACAAAAATATGATGTTACAAGTTAAAAAAAATGATGTGACAACTTATCAACCCGCTTACATCATTCGCTCTTATAAACGGTTTCCTAGAAACCTAACAACTTTTTAAAATATCGAAAGTACATTTCATAATGAGACGTCATGGAAAAATAGGTTGTATGACAAGAGCATTTCAGATCCAGCTCATGACTCAAGTGAAAATAATTTAAAATACAGTGAAAGTAGTCTTTGTTGATTGACCGTGACAGGTGCAAAAAATGAAAAAGACATGATCTATTAAGACGAACCGAAATTGTTTTGTAGGTCCTAACTTGTGCTTAATGGACTGAGGAGACTAAAGTTTAGCATGCATAGATTTTTGTTAAAACTGTTTGCTCAGTTATTGAGCTCCACATTACTATCACTATCTCATATTATGGAGACAATTGTTGCTGTCATCAGCTGTGTTCATCATTAGACCAAATTAGATTTTGGCATAACAGGGTTTTTCAGCATCGTTGGTCGTTGCTCAGAAGTTTATACTGAGATATTGCTCTACCTTCGCTATCCTCAAATTGATGTTGCTTTCAATAAATAAAATCAGAGAGATTGTTACAGAAGAAGACAATGTTCAGGCTGATAAAATGACTGTCTGGGCAGGAGAGACTCAGGAGAAAGGTACAAATCTTAACCCCTTTTCCGTGCTAGTAAAGATAGTAAGTCATGTTACAAGAAAAGATGTTCAAAACTAATCTGGGATCTAGTGATGCAATGCAATCATATGTCTATGTTCTCTAGTCCATAGTACAGAAAATGGTACTATACTACCATTCTATTGTCAATATTTTTGAAAGCAAATGTGTTGTCATTATCATCCAATAATGGTAATATTGCACAGTCACTGACGGTTATAAGTTTGAAGTTTGCAGATCACAACACGTCGTAACTTTGAAGTGTGCAGATGACAACACTGTCAACACCCTAGATTCAAGGCATTGTTGGCCCTGTTCTTTGTTCTTTAGTTCTGAGTGGATGATGGATTATCTGATTTTGTGATAATATTTGAGGGAATAAATGAATAAATTATCTATTACAAAGTTGTGAAGTTGTTTTAAAAAGTATTGTAACAAACTTATTTCTGAAAACTTCTATAAAAATTGCACTGTTTAGAAGCTTAGGAAGCATGCCTGTGATAATCTATAATAGTAACAATATGGATTATCTATAATAGGAAGCTTAGGAAGCATGCCTGTAAGAGGTAAAGATGATAGATATGGATGGACCATATTTGTTGAACTTCTTGAAAAGAACTTTGAAAGTATCGTGTAGTAAAAAAAATTCATTAGACATCCAAATGACCTTTGAAACGGTGTTAATAAAGAGAGGAGCTTGCATTTATGGCCATGACATCAACTCCCAAAATTGTTTGGTGCCAGCAAGAAGAGAACTAAACTATAACAGTAACAATCTGGAATATAACAGCTATCTATGCTACATCCTCTGTTTCGTTCTTTCGTCCTTTGCAACCACAATGGGGTTCATGTGTTGTCCTGAAAAGAATGACACCTGCTGTTTACTGAGATTTGTGGTCTTTCAAGGGAATTGGTGAGAATTATTTAATAATGTGGGATTTTATTTTCATATGACAGGCAGTTACTGTATCTTTTAAGATTCTGAATATAGTGTATACAGTTCTCAATTTGTGTGAGGGTAGATCTCAACCTCTTCTATGCTACAATTAAATAGCTTGAAATTTGTAGGGGACCATGAGAACCTACCAGATCATTCATACAACTGGAACCCGAAAACTTTGGTCTTTGTCAGCAACTTGCCCCCAAACGTACACAGGGTACAAGCAGAAGCCTTCAGAAGACCTGTGGAGATTATGGCAATCGGATATCTACATGGCAAGCTTATCCGACTGGAGATAGGGATAGGTTGTGCCTACCAAATATGTAAATCAACTACGACTTGGGTATTACGTTGCCGATTAGATAAGGCAACGGCTCATAGTCATAGTTTGGTAAGATTGAAGAAACCGACTTAGAGTAAGATAGGGTTTTCGACTTGTAAGCCCGCCTCCCAAGACTATATAAGGGGGGTAAGGGGCGTCCCTTGAGGGATATCAGAGTTGATGAGCAAGAGCTTTAGACTTTAGATACATAAGATCACGAGATCAATAAAGACACTCGGCGGATCGAATCCCCGAAACAGGAGTAGGGTATTACCTCACGAGAGGGCCTGAACCTGTCTAAATCCTTGTTTTCCACCTAACCCATTGTGCTTGGCGATCTTGACTGCACCCCCAATTTTCTATTGCCGAAACCGAGTTTCGACAGTTGGCGCGCCAGGTAGGGGCCGCGCGTCAAGATTTCTTCAACAATCTCGCCGACAAGCGTGATGGGATCTCCTTCAGGATTCGGCGACTTCGCCGCCAACTTCTTCAACGATTCCTCCTTCGACTCGGATTCGAACCAGTCGGTGGGAGAAATCCACTCGACATCGTTCGAACTTCCGAACAGCGCCACAATCTACAACGACGTCTTGAAGACCAAGATGCAATCTACTTTCTCCGACGACGGACTTCACTCGGCACCACTCGGATTACCGAATACCGCCGAAATCTGCACCGATCTTCTCGTCTCCCCAACGGAGGCGATCTACACGGAAGAAGACCTCTCGGTACCGTTTGGGTTACCAAACGCCGTCGAGATCTACGGCAAACTCCTCTCCCGAGTCGAGGTCGACCCACTCGGAGGAGCCCACTCCCCATGCTCGACTCGGACCGGAACGATCCGCACACGGGTTACCCAGGGCTAAGGGAGGTCGCCGTCATCCTCCCGTCATTCGGCTCATGCTCATCTTCGGAGCTCAACGAATATCTCAGCTCCGTCGGCCTTGACGACCTCTATGGCATCCCCTCGGACGAAGTCGACGACTCCGACTGCAACAAGGACTACGAGCCAAAGTGCTTTGACGTCCTCATGGCTGAGGTGGCCGAGTCCGACTCAGCCATGGCCCGCGAGCTTGCGGAATAAGAGCGAGCGGGATCGAGCAAGAGCGCAAAGTCGGCGGAAGAGGAGAAGAAACGCAAAGAAGAAGCCACGAAGAAAGCAGGATCTAAGGGCAGCCGGACGATCCGCTCAAGAGACTATTCTTCAAACCCGAGTCCGCAACACCAATATCTTTCGACGCCACAACGTAACGCTGTTGCTGCCCTCACACTCCCGGACACCGTCATCGAGACGGCGCCCCCCGACGTGACTCCAATACTAGACAAGATCAAGACCATTGTTGCAGCTACAGCCAACGGTCATCCCTCCACCTCAACACGAAGGCCGACTGAGTCTGTGGCTGAAACGCCCGACAGAAGCCGGCTCCCGTCGCTAAGGTCAAGGGATTACAAAAGGCCCGAGCGGACCGGTCGACTACTGTGCCGAGAGGCCCACGCCACGAGTCCACACGAAGTACCGGAGCAAACGGCCAACTCCCGCGACAAACGACATGGACGTCCACCGTCCACCACCGCGTTCGCCGCGACAACGGCTCCAGCTACCCAACCACCAACCGAAGACCCCGCCGAGCGATCTGCGGGAAGTCCTCGATCGCCGCTACCAGGAGCGAGACCGACGCACTCGGGAAGATCGGAGGGGTCACCCGATAGCGGCGACGACGGAGTGCCGCTTTCACTCGGGAGCTTCGTCGAGTGCACCGCCGAATGGTTTTAAGCCAACAGAATAGAGAAATATGACGGCAAGATCGACCCCGAGGCATGGCTTGCCGTCTACACCCTCGCCATCCGCGCAGCGGTGGCGACACCAAAGCTATGGCCAATTATCTTCCAGTGGCCTCGCCAACTCCGCCGAACCGGCTCACGAGCTGCCAAGAGGCTCAATCGCTCGTGGAGCGAGCGAGGGACCACTTCATCGCCAACTTCCAAGGAACCTTCGAGAGGCCCGGCACACACTTCGATCTATACAACGTCATCCGAAGTCGGACGAGCCTTTGAAGGATTACATCCGGCGCTTCTCCGAAAAGCGCAACAAGATCCCCAACGCCACCGATGACATCATCATCGCCGCCTTCCGAGAGGGAGTCCGTGATGAGTCGTTAATTGGAAAGTTTGGGCGCAAGCCACCGAAGACGGTGAAGCAAATGTTCGAGACGACGAACTCCTACGCCAAGTCCAACGATGCAATCAAAGCGGCATGCCAAGCCCGGCGACAAAAGGGATGACAAGCACTCGGAAGGAAGCCGACATCCGAGGAAGGATAACGGCAGCAAGCAATCGAGGCCGAGAAAGATCGCAAGCGCCGCACGAAGACTGGTTGCCACAACGTCCGATTCTCAACACCATCGCCGAGTTGCGGCTTACGACACGATCATGAACGATTGTGAACGCTCGGTGCACGCATCATCTACAAGCAATTCGCGAGCAATATGCGACACGGTTAAACAAGAAGCCGACTAATGAAACCGGTCCATCGGGAACCAAGAAGAACAACCCGACTTAAAAATCAGAGCCTTTTCAAGTCCCACAATATCCACAATGGTCGAAGGTGGCCATCACGTTTAATCGCTCGGATCATCCCGACCGAGTGGTTCACCCAGGCGTATCCCTTGGTACTTGATCCGGTGGTTCGAACATCAAGCGAAGCGCGTCCTCATCGATGGGGCAGCGTCCTCAATCTCCGTTCGTCAAGACCCGGATGAGATACAAATCCTGAGAACTGAGTTGAAGGCAAGCTCAGGCCCCTTCCACGGAGTGATTCCGGGGCTGTCGTCCACACCACTCGGGCACATCGCCTTTTCAGTCACCTCCGGAGTTCGCGAGAATTTCTGAACGGAGAATACCACCTTCGGGGTGGTCGACTTCAAGACGGCCTACCACGCGATCATCGAAGCGACGTCAAGTAAGCCTTCACCGGCGACAAAGAAAGCTGCGATATGGCCCAATCTTGTGAGAGATCATGTGGCGGGAAGAAATCCGACCGGCTACATCAACATCGAAGAGGGTGAAATTCCTACAAAGAAGATAGCCAAGTCGGGACAAGGCGAGCCAAAACGAAGAAAATCTTCCTTGATCCAATCGGCAAGACATCTTCAAAGGATTAGAAGATACCATAGTCGCAATGTTCGGGCGCGAGCTTTCATTGTCGATGATTTGGTTCTACACAAGATCCGGACCATCAAGGACCATCACAAATTATCTCCACTATGGGAAGGACCAAACATAATCGCCGAGGTGACTCGGCCAGGAGCATTTCGACTAAAGCGCGAAGATGGATCTATGGTGGAGAACTCCTGGAATATTGAACATCTTCGACGATACTATGCTTAAATTACCGTAAGTTTTATGTTGTTCTTGACTGTCAACCTCAAGCAAGATGACTTCTTGAGTTGACAGTCGGGGGCTGCATACGTGTCAATAAAGCATGGTTTTCTTTGATAACTTGTTTATATTTAGTTTATCATTGTTTATTGTTTTGATTCGAGTTCAATAGATAAGGACTGAGAATTTTTTGATGATCTAATTAAGTTTTAGGCTTGGTGACAGTCGGATGAAAATTACTTAAGAAATTTTCTATGAAGACTCGGGTCAAGGCATTAACATAAATAAGCTAGATACCTACAAGTTTACATCGGAGGCATAAAGAGACCAAGATGATTATATGAAGTGTCGAGGATGACCTCGAGGCTTCGAAAAAGACTTGAGGGTTTTTGCCAAGTTATCTCGCGATTGGGCCGAGCCCATGAGAGACTTGCGGCCCAACTAAGGTGTGGCTTGACACGTGTCCTTAGGGACTTAAGTGGATGAACTTAAGCAGATTTGCCCGGCAATATGCACGTGTCATATAGCCCAATACCTTTAAAATCCTTTCATCATCTGCGGTTTGCTTAACTTCATGAGAAGTTGGCACGATGCAATTTGAAAGGTGACAAATAGTTAAGCTTTTCATGGCTGTCCCGATGACAGAACTATTTGGTTTTAAAGCATTTTGATTAAATGATTATATCAATGCTATTTATTCCACCTTGGTGAAGATCTTTTTAGATTAAGACCAATATTATGGCGAAGCTATTTAATATTTGGTCGTATTTTTCGAATGACTGAAAAATTTGTTTACCCATGAGGGTTGACTAAATTATTTGTCCCGAGATGACTCGGACAAGTTAACTTGGATGAGCATGAGCTTGCCGAGTGATTTTTACCCATGAGGGTTGATTAAATTATTTGTTCCGAGATGACTCGGGCAAGTTAACTCGGATGAGCATGAGCTTGCCGAGTGTTTTTTACCCCATGAGGGTTGATTAAATTATTTGTCCCGAGATGACTCGGACAAGTTAACTCGGACGAGCATGAGCTTGCCGAGTGATTTTTACCCATGAGGGTTGATTAAATTATTTGTTCCGAGATGACTCGGGCAAGTTAACTCGGATGAGCATGAGCTTGCCGAATGTTTTTTACCTATGAGGGTTGATTAGATTATTTGTCCGAGATGACTCGGACAAGTTTACTTGGATAAGCGTAAGCTTGCCGAGTGTTTTTTGCCCACGAGGGTCAATTAAGCTATTTGTTCCGAGATGACTCGGGCAAATCAACTCGGATAAGCATGAGTTTGCCGAGTGAATTGACTTCTTACCTATAAGGGTTGATTAAATTGTTTGTTCTGAGACGACTCGGGCGAACTTACTCGAATAAGCATGAGCTTGCCGAGTGATGTGATTTTTTATAACTGCTTTAGCTTGAGCTAAGCATTTATAAGAGAATTATTTGTTCCGAAATGACTCGGGCAAATTTCCGGGATGTCTCGGGAGGATCCTCGGATAAGCATGAGCTTACCGAGCGAATTGATTTCTTACCCATGAGGGATGATTGAAATATTTGTTCCGAGATGACTCGGGCAGATCCACTTGGATAAGCATGAGCTTACCGAGTGCTTTTCACCCACGAGGGTTGATTGAGTTATTTGTTCCGAGATGACTCGGGCAAATTCACTCGGATAAGCACGAGCTTGCCGAGTGATGAGGTTGCTTTAGCATGAGCTAAGCACCTATATAAGAATGATTTTTTATAGTTCTTGACTATATGTTTAGTCTGTTTTTGACTAACCACATAGTCGGGGGCTACACCTAATTAGGTGCATCAGGAGATGCACCTAGATATTTATTTTTGAGAATTTTTTAGATATTTTCCAGCCCTTCACAGTCTTTGGAGCCACTCGGGAAGATTCGAGGCAGAGATGATGGAATCACTCGGCGCCGAGCACTCGGCCAAAGAGGTTTTTGGCTGCATACTATTTTGGTTTAAAGCTGAGTTGTCTCGTCGACTGAAAAGGACTCGGGGGCTACTGTGGAGATTATGGCAATCGGGTATCTACATGGCAAGCTTATCCGACTGGAGATAGGGATAGGTTGTGCCTACCAAATATGTAAATCAACTACGACTTGGGTATTACGTTGCCGATTAGATAAGGCAACGGCTCATAGTCATAGTTTGGTAAGATTGAAGAAACCGACTTAGAGTAAGATAGGGTTTTCGACTTGTAAGCCCGCCTCCCAAGACTATATAAGGGGGGTAAGGGGCGTCCCTTGAGGGATATCAGAGTTGATGAGCAAGAGCTTTAGACTTTAGATACATAAGATCACGAGATCAATAAAGACACTCGGCGGATCGAATCCCCGAAACAGGAGTAGGGTATTACCTCACGAGAGGGCCTGAACCTGTCTAAATCCTTGTTTTCCACCTAACCCATTGTGCTTGGCGATCTTGACTGCACCCCCAATTTTCTATTGCCGAAACCGAGTTTCGACAAGACCATTGCATGTCTTTATGAAAAGTGCTTCAGAAAAAAACATAGTTATTACTTATTAGAAGGGACAAGGCCGCTGATCAAATTTCTTGCTTGCTGATTCTAAGTGCTTCACTGGAACATAGGGGCAGAGACTATGAAACTGAACTCATTATACTGAAGTTGTATCTTGCATCCTCTCTTGTGATCATATGACTAACAATGCTGCTAGTCTGATTCTCCCTTGTTTTTCCTTATTTTGCATACAACAGTCAGGAGAAGCTGTGGTCGAAATACGTCAACAGCACGGCGCAGGACAGCCCAGAGGGTGCAAGTATTACCTGTATCTGTCTGAAATGCAGCTTGCAATAATGTTTAAGTGAGATGTTCAGGATGCAACTTGTGATTCGTCAGAAAACTGATCACATTTGTTCCATCGTCCTCTCAGCTAGGTTGTCCATCACTAAAGGTGGTGACTCCGATCCCCCCAATGAAATGGACCGTCTACTCAGAGCTGATGGCTGCATCCTAACCTCCTTCACTAATGCACGAGTTAGGAGAGGCTTGATCGATGCTGATGTCAGTGAGGTCTAGGGAGCTAGCACCTAGCAGACAGCCTGAGAAGACAGTAATCATGAAGTACTCACTCGATGTGGTTGAGCCGGGCCGGCGTTCATTGATGATAACAGCCTCTCCCAGGAATCCATTTAATCCACACAGTGGAATTTGAGATAGCATTGGTGGTTATGTGGCCAGGGACCTGATCATCCAGATTCCACAACAGTGGTGGATGCTTCTGCAGCTCTGTCCTACTTCTCATGGAGGCTTTTGTGTATCAGAGCTGGATACAAGAACTGATGAATTTTACTCCAGCAACTACCCAGTGTGCCCTCATTGACTGTCTTGTTTTCTTCAGACGTACTCTGGCCATGGAAGGACCACAGTGTTCATTCATTCAATCTTTCTGTGAATGGAAGAAAGACGAGAGCACGTTTTTGTCGCTGTACAACTGCCCAGCTACAGCAAGACAGCCTACGATGTGCAGGGACGAGCGTACCTTCAAAGAGACATCTGGTCGTAGAAGTTGGTACTGGATTGGTGTACTTGGTATTATATTGGATGGTACGTACTAGCTTGATTTTGAATGGTCACATTATTTTTTGAGTAAATTTCATAAAACATCATGTTTTATGGTCAAAATTACAGAAAAGCACACAAAGGTTCTATGACACGTGGCACGAGGCATTATGGTTTTAAAGTTTTCAAAAACCCTATTCTTATGCATTTCGAGCGCAAAATTTACTTAAAATTTTTAAAAAATAGAGTGTATATTAAATTTTTAATTATTAAGTTCTTTGACTTAGGTTGATAGTTTAATTCTTTACTACTTTCAAAATTTTGTTTAAGATATGCTGAAACTCATCAAGATTTTAATAAATATAGGATGTTATGAAACATTCAGACCATAAAACACACTCGTCATAATACCTATGGTTTTCCGTAACTTTGATGATAAAACATGGGGTTTTCTAAAATTTACTCCTAATTTTTACATGCTGCTAAAATGCTAGTACCATTTTATCTCATTCTTGCGCAACTTTGTTTGGGCTTTGCTGTTTCTATGTATTTCTAAGATAACTCAAATTAGTAGTTGGAATCTTGGAATATATGGATTGCTTGGAGAAATTGCCTATATATATTTATTCAAATATTTTGTTATATTTAAACATAGGAGTTAAACTAATTTTGCATGGTTTGGCAGTCATATTAAACTATTATTAATATGATTGGTATCACAGGTAATTAATCGAATGAAAGATTGGACCTATACCTTCCAAAGTTCACCACTTTAGAGTATATCATTTGAAGTACATCAGTTCACAATAACACCAAGGAAGATACTACTCCGCCTAACTTAACAGGTTTGTGTCATTATCCATGACAACATCGCCCTTCTTTTAATATTTGAGGGTTTGGATGGTGATGGCCAACAACCGTGAAGGCCAACATGAACAATCCAAAGGATGAGAAGCTTGCCAAGCTGTACTTGTGAGTAGTGACCTGAGAATTGAGATACATCAAAGAAACGACAGGCTAGTTTCCATGAACTTTGATTGTATTGCAAATGCAAGATCCAAGTTAAGGTTAGTCTTATAAAAATAAAAGTATACATGTAAAGGTAAGTTGTTGCCTTTCTTGTTTTGTGCATCACTGGAACTTAAGAAGAACAAGATGATTTCTTATGTGAAAAGTTGAAACGATCAACTTATGTGTCACTGACCCAATATCTGGCATGGTTGTTGAGCATTTGAAGTTTTGAGTCGTCTGCATGTTCTTGTGTCCCACCAGGCCCATTCACTCATTTCTTACTACAGGATACCAACAGTAGCATTTTATAAATGAGCTTAGCAAAACAAGTACCCTCTGGTCACAAGCATTTGACGTGTAGAACAAAAATTTGGTCAATAACTTCTAAATGCTTAGTTCACTATTGGTATATATGATGGTGAAGTCATGGGTATATGACTCCGTCTACCAAAGTTCAAATCCTCGTATACAAATATGGTTGATGTATTCTTAGTTGGTATAAAAGCCAAAATTTATAATTCCTTTGTTCAAAATAATAATGGTATTTGTAGATTTTCCTTGATAAGTACTATTATATTATGATAAAATTGGTACATTTATAAATTTATTCTAATATATAAAATTGTGGTTAGAGTTGTACTTTGAAATATATGAAAATAAATCAAACATTATATATTTATGACCGGAAAGGTGTAGCAATTAGCACCAGTTACATCCAAGCGACACAAAGAGTACATATATTTACCTTCATCTTTTCTTTGAATTTGGAGGTAGGTTGGAATTGATTATGCTGTTTGGGCAGCAGAAAATGACCCTATTTCTACATGTTGCTACCACTATTTCGAAAAGGCATCTGGTAGGGAAAAAACAACCAAGAAAAAGGTCAACAGAGACAAATGGAATGGTAAGTAAGAGAATGGAGGGATCTTTGGCAGATATTTATGTGAAGTAATACATTTCGATTGTATTTTATAAAACGATGAACTTTCGATGATAAAGACTTAATTTTTCGTTAATTGGAAATTACCCAGGTGAAGAGGGCCAAAACGCAGACCTAATGCGGTAACATTTCATGAAACAGAGGGTAGGAGAGAGAGTGAGCTAGGACTGGTGTTATACACTGCACACATTTTTTCAACTGATTCTAGCAAAGGACCGGTGCTACGCAAAAGACCGGACTATATAGAGAGAGCGTATTGTGGAGATTATGACAATCGGGTATCTACATGACAAGTTTATCCAACTGGAGGTAGAGATAGATTGCACCTGCTATATCTGTAAACCAAATATGACTTGGGTGTTACGTTGTCGATTGAGATAAGGCAACGGACCATAGTCACGGCTTGGTAAGATTGAGGAAACCGACTTAGGGTAAGATAAGGTTTCCGATCTGTAAGCTCGCCTCCCAAGATTATATAAGGGGGGTAAGGGGCGTCCCTTGAGGGATATCATATGCTTTATGAGCCTTTAGCTTTCAGCCTTAGATCACGATATCAACAAAGACACTCCGCGGATTGAATCCGCGAGACAGGAGTAAGGTATTACCTCACGAGAGAGCCTGAACCTATCTAAATCTCGTTTTCCGACTAACCCATCGAGCTTGGCGATCTTGACTGCACCCCCAAAATTCTATTGCTGAAACCAAGTTTCGACAGTTGGCACGCCAGGTAGGGGACCGCGCGTCAAGTCTTCTTCAACGATCTCACCGACAAGCGCAATGGGATCTTCTCCAGGATTCGGTGACTTCGCCGCCAACGACTTCAACAAATTCTCCTCCTTCGACTCGGATTCGAACCAGTCGGAAGGAGAGACCCACTCGGCGTCGTTCGGGCTCCCAAACAGCGCCAAGATCTTTGACGACATCTTGGAGTCCAAGATGCAGTCCACCCTCTCCGACGAAGGACTTCACTCGGCACCGTTCGGATTGCCGAACGCCGCAGGAATCTGCACCGATCTTCTCGTGTCCCCAACAGAGATGATCTACTCGGAAGAAGACCTCTCGGCGCCGTTTGGACTACCAAACGCCGCTGAGATCTGCGGCAAGCTCCTCTCCCCTGAGTCAAGGACGACCCACTCGGAGAAGTCCGCATCCTCAAGTTCTGACTCAGACCGGAACGATCCAGATCCGAGTAACCCAGGATCGAGGGAGATCGCCGTCATCCTCCAGCCATTCGGCTCATGCTCCTCCTCGAAACTCAACGAATATCTCAGCTCCACAGGTTTTGACGACCTCTATGACATCCCCTCGGACGAAGCCGACGACTCCAACTGCAACAAGTACTACGAGCCGAAGTGCTTTGATGTCCTCATGGCTGAGGTGGCCGAGTCCGACTCAGCCATGGCCCGCAGGCTTGCGGAAGAAGAGCGAGCCAGGATCGAGCAAGAGCGTAAGCTGGTGGAAGAAGAGAAGAAATGCAAGGAGGAAGCCGACAGAAGGAAGCAGGATCTAAGGGCAGCCGGACGATCCGCTCAAGAGGCGATTCTTCAAACACGGGTTCGCAACACCAATATCTTCCAGACACCACAGCAGAATGCTGTTGCTGCCCTCACGCTCCTGGACACCGTCATCGAGACGGCGCCCCCTGACGTGACTCCAATACTAGACAAGATCAAGACTATCGTTGCAGCCACAGCCAACGGTCATCCCTCCACCTCAGCACGAAGGCCGACTGAATCTGTGGCTGAAACGCCCGACAAAAGCCGGCTCCCGTCCCTAAGGTCAGGAGACTACAAGAGGCCCGAGCCAGACCAGTCGACAACTAGGCCAAGAGGCCCACGCCACGAGTCCACACAGAAGCATCAGGAGCAAACGACCGACTCCCGCGAGAAGCGACATGGACGTCCACCCGTCCACTACCGCGTCCGCCGCGACAACATCTCCAGCTACCGGACCAGCCTACCGAGGACCCCGCCGAGTGATCTGCGGGAAGTCCTCGATCGCCGCTACCAAGAGCGAGATCAACGCACTCGGGAAGATCGGAGGGGATCACCCGACAACAACGACGATGGAGTGCCAGCTTTCACTCGAGAGCTTCGCCGAGTGCACTGGCCGAATGGGTTTAAGCCGACCGAAATCGAGAAATATGACGACAAAACCGACCCCGAGTCATGGCTTACTGTGTACATTCTCGCCATCCGCGCAGCAGGCGGCGACAACAAGGCTATGGCCAATTACCTGCCCGTGGCCCTCGCCAATTCAGCCAGGAACTAGCTCACGAGCCTACCAAGAGACTCAATCGGCTCGTGGAGTGAGCCGAGGGACCACTTTATCGCCAACTTTCAGGGCACCTTCGAGAGGCCCGACACCCACTTCGACTTGTACAACGTCATCCAGAAGCCGAACGAACCTATGAAGGACTACATCCGACGCTTCTCCGAAAAACGCAACAAGATCCCCAACATCACCGATGACCTCATCATCGCCGCCTTCCAGAAGGGAGTCCGTGATGAGCTGTTAATCGGAAAGTTCGGGCGCAAGCCACCGAAGACGGTGAAGCAGATGTTTGAAACGGCAAACTCTTACGCCAAATCCAATGATGCCATCAAAGCGGCGCGCCAAGACCGGCCCGACAGGAGGGAAGATAAGCAGGCGGGAGGAAGCCGGAATCCTAAGAAGGATAACGGCAACAACAACCAGGGCCAGAAGGACCGCAAGCGCCGATCCGAAGACCTAGTCGCCGCAACCTCCAACACCCAGCGTCGCCCCCGAGTCGCGGCCTACGACGCCATCATGAACGCTCAGTGCACGCATCACCCCAATCACAAGCACGCGGCTAAGGACTGCTTTATTTATAAACAGTTCGCCGAGCAATATGCGG
The DNA here is from genome assembly GCA_019925245.2 of Oryza australiensis. Taxonomy (NCBI): domain Eukaryota; kingdom Viridiplantae; phylum Streptophyta; class Magnoliopsida; order Poales; family Poaceae; genus Oryza; species Oryza australiensis. The sequence continues at coordinate 7,568,375 of JAIFGZ020000436.1, forward strand.
CACAGCTCAACAGGAAGCCGACTGATGAGGCCGGACCATCGGGCGCCAAGAAGAACAACGCGACTGAAAATGCCGAGCCCTTTAAAGATCCTGTGGGCGAGCTGAATCACATCTTCGGGGGGCCGCTAGCCTATGAATCCAAGAGGAAACAGAAGCTAACCGACCGAGAGGTCAACGCGGTGCAACCCGAGGTCCCACAGTACCTACGATGGTCGGAGGTGGCCATTACTTTTGACCGCTCGGATCATCCCGACCGAGTGGTTCACCCGGGGCGCTATCCACTCGTCTTGGACCCTGTGGTCCGCAACATCAAGCTTAAGCGTGTCCTCATCGATGGGGGCAGCGCCCTCAACATTTTGTTCGCCAAGACCATGGACGAGATGCAGATCCCGAGGGCCGAGCTGAACAGCCCCCTTTCATGGAGTTATCCCGGGGCTGTCATCTACACAACTCGGGCACATCACCCTCTCGGTCACCGTCGGAGTTCGAGAGAATTTCCGGACGGAGAACGTCACTTTCGAGGTGGCCGACTTCGAAATGGCCTACCACGCCATCATCGAGAGGCCCGCACTCGCCAAATTCATGGCGATACCCCATTACACCTACCTCTGCATGAAGATGCCGGGTCCCAACGGCGTCATCACTCTTCGCAGCAACATGAAGCAAGCCTTCACCTGCGACAAGGAGAGCTGCGACATGGCCCAATCTCGCGAGAGATCACGCGGCCAGCAAGAAATCCGATTGGCCGCATCGACTTCAGAGGGTGAAATCCCCACGAAGAAGATAGCCAAATCAGGATCTGGCGACGCCAAGACCAAGAAGATCTCCCTTGATCCATCGGATCCCTCGAAAACTGCTGTAATAGGCGCTGAACTAGATCCCAAATAGGAAAGCACGCTCGTCACCTTCCTCCAAAATAATAAAGATGTTTTTTCTTGGAAACCATCTGATATGCCTGGAATTCCTAGGGAGGTGATCGAGCACTCTTTACACGTCAAAGATGACGCAAAGCCGATAAAACAACGATTACGCATATTCGCGCAGGATCGAAAAGATGCCATCAAGGAAGAGCTCACAAAGCTCTTGGCCACCGGTTTCATCAAAGAAGTTCTACATCCCGACTGGTTAGCCAACCCAGTCCTGGTCCGGAAAAAGACGGGGCAATGGCGCATGTGCGTTGACTATACCGACCTCAACAAAGCCTGCCCCAAAGATCCATTCGGGCTGCCTCGCATCGACCAAGTCGTAGATTCAACGGCCGGCTGCGCGCTCCCGAGCTTTTGGATTGTTACTCGGGCTACCACCGATCAGTTTGAAAGAATCCGACTGCCTGAAGACTTCGTTCATCACGCCGTTTGGAGCCTATTGCTACATCACCATGCCCTTCGGCCTGAAGAACGCCGGGGCCACATACCAACGCATGATCCAGAGGTGTTTTCAGACGCAGATCGGCAAAAACATTGAAGCCTATGTCGACGATGTCGTCATCAAGACCAAGCAGAAAGAAGACCTGATTGCTGACCTAGAAGAAACCTTTGCAAACATTCGGGCCTTCAGAATGAAGTTGAACCCAGAGAAGTGCACTTTTGGCGTCCCATCAGGCAAACTGCTCGGCTTCATGGTATCACATCGCGACATTGAAGCCAATCCAGAAAAAATCAACGCTATCTTGAACATGAAGCCCCCGAGTAACCAGAAGGATGTCCAGAAGCTCACTGGCTGCATGGCGGCGCTAAGCCAATTCATCTCTCGACTCGACGAACGAGGCATGCCCTTCTTCAGGTTGCTGAAGAAAACGGACGACTTCCAATGGACCATGGAAGCCCACAAGGCCTTTGAAGATTTTAAAGAATTCCTCACGACATCACCCGTCCTTGCCTCACCTCAGCCCCAGGAGCCCCTGCTACTATACGTTTCAGCCACTCACCAAGTGGTTAGTACGGTCCTCGTAGTCGAGCGCGAAGAAGAAGGGCGGGTCCAGAAGATTCAGAGGCCGATCTACTTTGTTAGCGAAGTGCTGGCAGGAGCCAAAATTCGCTACCCTCAGGTACAAAAATTGCTATATGGTGTTCTGATAACCGCGAGGAAATTGGCGCACTATTTTCAAGGTCACTCGGTCACTGTCGTCACTTTCTTTCCACTCGGCGATGTCATCCACAACCGGGAGGCGACTGGGCGCATCGCGAAGTGGGCCCTGGAGCTGATGTCGCTAGACTTAACTTTTAAGGCGAGGACGTCTGTAAAGTCACAAGCCCTGGCAGACTTCTTGGCCGAGTGAACCGAACAACAAGAAGATGTACCTCGAGAAGACCTTCAATATTGGACCATGCACTTCGACGGATTCAAGAGGATCACCGGCTTGGGAGCGGGAGTTGTGCTGATCTCCCCGACTGGGGAAAGGCTAAGATACGTCCTCCACCTCCACTTCTCCGCCTCACATAACATCGCCGAGTACGAAGCCCTGCTACATGGACTGTGGCTCGCAGTTTCACTCGGGATACGTCGGCTCGTCGTGAAAGGGGATTCCCAGCTGGTCGTGAACCAAGTCATGAAAGACTGGTCCTGTCTAAACGACACCATGGAGGCCTACCGACAGGAGGTTCGCAAACTTGAGGACAAGTTTGACGGACTCGAGCTATCACACGTCCTAAGACACAACAACGAAGCAGCTGACGAGTTGGCGCAGTTTGGGTCCAAACGTGAAGCCGCCCCAACAGACGTTTTTGTCGAGCACCTCTATGAGCCAATAGTTGCGGCAAAACCAACTCCTAACGAACAAGCAGCAAACGAAGTCGCCATGATTGACGCCGACTGGAGGACACCACTCATCAAATTTTTAACACAGCAAGAGCTGCCGGAAGACCGGGATGAGGCAGAACGTGTCCGACGTCGTTGCCAAGCTTACGTCATGGTCGACTCCGATTTATACAAGAGAAGTCCCTTCGGAGTCCTGATGAGATGCATCACACCAGAGGAAGGACGACAGCTACTCCAAGACATCCACTCGGGCATATGCGGAAGCCACGTGGCAGCACGCACCTTGGTGGGCAAAGCCTACAGACAAGGTTTTTTCTGGCTTACCGCGGTCTCCGACGCGGACAAAGTGATACTAACATGTGAAGGCTGCCAATTTTTCGCCCGACAGAGCCATGTCCCAGCCCAAGAGCTACAAAAAATTCCATTATCCTGACCGTTTGCGGTATGGGGCTTAGACATGGTCGGCCCTTTCAAGAAGGCTCCAGGAGGATTCACGCACCTATTCGTCGCAATCGACAAGTTCTCCAAGTGGATCAAAGCTAAGCCGGTTGCTGCAATCACTGCTGACAAGGCACGGGACTTCATCCTCAACATCGTGCACCGGTTCGGCATCCCAAACAGAATTATAACCGACAATGGGACTCAATTCACTGGAGGCATCTTCAAAGAATTCTGTGAAGACTTCGGGATCAAAATCTGCTATGCGTCGGTTGCACACCCCAAAAGCAATGGTCAAGTTGAGCGTGCCAACGGCATGGTCCTTCAAGGCATTAAGGCCCGCGTGTTCGATCGCTTAAGTCCTTATGCCGGCAAGTGGGTACAAGATCTCCCCTCGGTTTTATGGTCTCTGCGGACTACGCCCAGTCGGGCTACCGGCCAAACTCTTTTCTTTTTGGTTTATGGCACAGAAGCCATGTTGCCAAACAAGATGGAGTATGAATCCCTCCGAGTCCGCAGCTTCAACGATGAACGCTATGACCCAGACCGAGTGGATGACCTCACCCGACTGGAAGAGGCCCGTGAGGCAGCCCTCATCCAGTCGGCAAAATATCTTCAAGGGCTTAGACGATATCACTGTTGCAACGTTCGAGCATGAACTTTTATCGTTGGCGATCTGATTCTGCGCAAGATTCAAACCACCAAGGACCGCCACAAGTTATCCCCCCATGGGAAGGACCGTATATAATTGCTGAGGTGACTCGGCCAGGCGCATACCGATTAAAACGTGAACACGGATCTATGGTGGAGAACTCCTGGAACATCGAGCATCTTCGATGATACTACGCTTAAATTGTCTTAAGTTTCATGCTCTTTTTGACTGCTAAACTCAAGCAAGATGACTTCTTGAGTTAGCAGTCGGGGCTGTACATATGTCAATAAAGCGTAGTTTTCTTCACCAACTTATGCATATTCGGTTTATCATTGTTTAATGTTCCTTGATTCGAGTTCAATGCATAAGGACTGAGAATTTTTCGATGACCTAATCAGGCTTAGGCTTGGTGACAGTCGGACAGAAATTACTTAAGAAATTGTACATGAGAACTCGGATCAAGGCATTAACATAAATAGACTAAACATTCACAGGATGCATCAGAACGTCGCAATTATACAGTGTTTACAAGACAATCAAGGCCGAAAGTGGTTCACTACATCGGCGGCCACCTTTTTGGCCGATTCCTGTGCCTCACTAATCAAATCGAGTGCCTGCTCATCTGAAGTTCCCTCAGCGAAGCCCTCCCCGACTGAATCGATGTCCACTCGAGGGTAGAGTGACTTCGCCTGAGCAAGGGCGAAGCCCGCTCCCATGACAGCCGCCTCAGAGATGTTGGCTGCATGGCGGTGCTAAGCCGATTCATCTCTCGACTCGGCGAACGAGGCATGCCCTTCTTCATATTGCTAAAGAAAACGGACGACTTTCAATGGACCACGGAAGCCCACAAGGCCTTTGAAGATTTTAAAGAATTCCTTACGACGCCACCCGTCCTAGCCTCACCCCAGCCCCAGGAGCCCTTGCTGCTGTACGTATCGGCCACTCACCAAGTGGTTAGTACGGTCCTTGTGGTTGAGCGCAAATAAGAAGGGCGGGTCCAGAAGATTCAGAGGCCGATCTACTTTGTTAGCGAAGTGCTGGCAGGAGCCAAAACTCGCTACCCGCAAGTACAAAAATTGCTATATGGTGTTCTGATAACCGCGAGGATATTGGCGCACTATTTTCAGGGTCACTCGGTCACCGTCGTCACCTCCTTTCCACTCGGCAATATCATCCACAACCAGGAGGTAACTGGGCGCATAACGAAGTGGGCCCTGGAGCTGATGCCGTTGGACTTAACTTTTAAGGCGAGGGCGTCTGTAAAATCACAAGCCCTGGTGGACTTCTTGGCCAAGTGGACCGAACAACAGGAAGATGTACCTCGGGAAGACCTTCAATATTGGACCATGCACTTCGACGGATCCAAGAGGATCACCGGCTTGGGAGCAGGAGTTGTGCTGATCTCCCCGACTGGGAAAAGCTGAAATACGTCCTCCACCTCCACTTCTCCGCCTCACATAACGTCGCCGAGTACGAAGCCCTACTGCATGGACTGTGGCTCGCAGTTTCACTCGGGATACGACGACTCGTCGTGAAGGGGGACTCCCAGCTTGTCGTAAACCAAGTAATGAAAGACTGGTCCTGTCTAAACGACACCATGGAAGCCTACCAACAGGAGGTCCGCAAACTTGAAGACAAGTTTGACGGACTCGAGCTATCACACGTCCTGAGACACAACAACGAAGCGGCTGACGAGTTGGCGCAGTTCGGGTCTAAACGCGAAGCCGCCCCAACAGACGTTTTTGTCGAGCACCTCTATGAACCAACTATTGCGGCAAAACCAACTCCTGACGAACAAGCTGCAAACGAAGTCGCCATGATTGACGTCGACTGGAGGACACCACTCACCAAGTTTTTAACTCAGCAAGAGCTGCTGGAAGACCGGGATGAGGCAGAACGTGTCCGACGTCGTTCCCAAGCTTATGTCATGGTTGACTCCGACTTATACAAGAGAAGCCCCTCCGGAATCCTAATGAGATGCATCACACCCGAGGAAAGAAGACAGCTGCTCCAAGACATCCACTCGGGCATATGCGGAAGCCACGCGGCAGCACACACCTTGGTGGGCAAAGCCTATAGACAAGGTTTTTTCTGGCTTACCGCGGTCTCCGACGTAGACAAAGTGGTACGTACCTGTGAAGGCTGCCAGTTTTTCGCCCGACAGAGCCATGTCCCAGCTCAAGAGCTACAAACAATCCCACTATCCTGGCCGTTTGCGGTATGGGGCTTAGACATGGTCGGCCCTTTCAAGAAGGCTCCAGGAGGCTTCACACACCTATTCGTCGCAATCGACAAGTTCTCCAAGTGGATTGAAGCTAAACCGGTCGCCACAATTACTGCTGACAAGGCACGGGACTTCATCCTCAACATCGTGCACCGCTTCGACGTCCCAAACAGAATCATAAGTGACAATGGGACTCAATTCACAGGAGGCATCTTTAAAGAATTCTGCGAAGACTTCGGAATCAAGATTTGCTATGCGTCAGTTGCACATCCCAAAAGCAATGGACAAGTCGAGCGTGCCAACGGCATGGTCCTCCAAGGCATCAAGGCCCGCGTGTTCGATCGCCTAAGTCCTTACGCAGGCAAGTGGGTTCAAGAGCTCCCCTCGATTCTTTGGTCTCTGCGGACCACACCCAGTCGGGCCACCGGCCAAACTCCTTTCTTCCTGGTTTATGGCGCGGAAGCCATGCTGCCAAATGAGATGGAGTATGAATCCCTCCGAGTCCGCAGCTTCAACGATGAACGCTACGACCCAGACCGAGTGGATGACCTCACCCGACTGGAAGAGGCCCGTGAGGCAGCCCTCATCCAGTCGGCGAAATATCTTCAAGGGCTTAGACGATACCACAGTCGCAACGTTCGAGCACGAGCTTTTATCGTTGGTGATTTGGTTCTACGCAAGGTTCAGACCACCAAGGACCGTCACAAATTATCCCCCTTATGGGAAGGACCGTATATAATTGCCGAGGTGACTCGGCCAGGTGCATATTGATTAAAGCGAGAAGACGGATCTATGGTGGAGAACTCCTGGAACATCGAGCATCTTCGACGATTCTATGCTTAAACTGACTTAAGTTTCATGTTTTTCTTGACTGCCAACCTCAAGCAAGATGACTTCTTGAGTTAGCAGTCGGGGGCTGTACATATGTCAATAAAGCATAGTTTTCCTCATCAACTTTTGCGCCTGATTTGGTTTATCATTGTTTAATGATCCTTGATTCAAGTTCAATGCATAAGGACTGAGAATTTTTTGATGTCCTAATCAGGCTTAGGCTTGGTGACAGTCGGACGGAAATTACTTAAGAAATTGTACATGAAAACTCGGATCAAGGCATTAACACAAATAAACTGAATATTCACAAGTCTACATCAAAGCGTCGTAATGATACAATGTTTACAAGACAATGTTTACAAGACAGTTAAGGCCGGAAATTGTTCACTACATCAATGGCAATCCTCTTAGCCGAATCCTGCGCCTCACTAATCATGTCCAGGGCCTGCTCATCCGAGGTGCCGTCGACGAAGCCTTCCCCGACTGAATTGACATCCACTCGGAGGTAGAGAGACTTGGTCTGCGCAAGAGCCAGGCCAGCCCCCATGGTAGCAGCCTCGGTGATGTTGGCCAAGTATTGGTCGGGGGCTCTCCGCAGCTTATCAAAGATCTCGACTGGGTCCAGTGAGCTAGCCCCGACTCCCTGATGATATAGAGACAGCAGGATCGGCGTTGCCGCGTTCGCTACATCTTCCCGGACCTGTCCGGCTTGTTTGACCCTCTCCAGCAGAACGTCGTTTGAGCTCGGGTCTTGACTTTGTAAGCTGCCAAAAGAGCATGGTCACGCAAAGTACTCAAAGACAAAGCGGCACAAAGAATGTTACTTCAAAGAAGCTCACCTTCGAACTCGGCCTCCAACTCGGTCTTCCCGAGGCTAACTGCCTCCAGCTGGACCTGGAGCGAGTGGACCTCCGACGAATTTTCTACAAGCAGAGAAGGCTATCAGCGACCAAGGTCAACTCAGAAACCACAAAGAGACTAGGGGGATTAAGCTTACTCCTGACTGAACCTCGAAGGTCGAGGTTTTCTTCCCGGAGTTCAGCTATCTCTTTCCTCAGGGCCGCCTCCCTCGACGCGGCCTCCTCCCGAATGGTCTTTAATTTCCGCTGGATGTCCTCTAGGGAGTTCAGATGAGGGACCAACTTCTCGAGCACCTCGGACTTGGCCATGGATCGGCAATACTCCTTCTGCACGCGAGATCGGAGGTTGGCCGACTAAAAAGAAATGATGATGCTACAATAAGAAAGGATCAGGGCTTACGTTGAGTAGCCGAGTCGCCTCATTAAGGCTGTTGACGAGGGCATCCTTTTCCTCGCTTTCCGCTTGCTTATCCAAGATGATGCCCTGTCTCTGGCCTTCTGAATCCCGCCACTCAATCTTAATCGGAGGGACCCAGGTTTCAGAAGACTGCAACCTGGGGATCTCCTCTACCGTGGCTGATGGATCAGGAGGAACAGATGAAGACACGGAAGAGTTAAACTGAAGATTAAAGACGAAGTTTCGATTCAAGACTTACCGACTTCGGCTACTGGACTCTGGGACTGGAGCCGCCCCCGCCGGCCTTTATTTCGGCAGCCTTGACCGACCGGTCTTCGATCGGGTCTCCCGAGCGGCGCGGGCTTCTCCGGGCCGACCGGCTGCCGCCTGTGGTGTGGGCCGGGCCTGGCAATGGGGGCTCCTTCTTGGGATGTCTTTGCTTGGAGGCGAGGGCTTTTCACCCGGAGCACTCTCGCTCGGGAGAGGGCTCCGGGGTTTTGGCTCCGCAGGCTTGGATGCCTCGGACGCGGCAGCTGGAGTTAGCTCCTCACTTTTCCCGGCAGGATCTATATCCTGGGGCCTCCTGTCAAACAAATGATACGTTCAGCCAGAATGAAGACAGAGAAATTTTCAACGATGAAGTTCAAACTACGGCCATGAGGCGCACCCCGGACGACCGGCGGATCTTTGGTGCTGCTTTCGGCGACGGCCTTGAAGGGGTTGTTTTTGGAGGGCCGAGACATCATCATTCGAGTCATCGATGACGAGCCTCCTCTTGCTCGCCCGTTTGTTGGTATCCTCACTCGGGCCGCCCGCTTCCCGATGGATCACTTTGGATTTTCACTCCACCGGTCAGCTTCTTGGCAGGGCGAAGTGGCACGTCATCATGAGGAACTTTATACGGTTTCAAAATAATGGAGGCATTTTCCTGCAAGAAAAGTTCTCACAATACTAAGAGGTATGACATCAAGATTGCAAGACAGTACAAAGAGGTCAGTTGGCTTACCGGAGGAGGAGGCCGGTAGAGACTAAAGGGAAGAACTGACAGCACGAGGGCGCGCTCGACTGCAACTCCAGTCGAGAAGATCTTGTACATCCGGATCTTCAGGATCTCGAAACTAAGGGGATCACGGTCTTCCCGATTGGGGTCCTTCCCGCCTTCGTACTCGAAGGCTGGCTTCGATCGTTCTTTGATTGGCGCCAGTCAGCTCCTGATGAAGTGCCGAGTGATCTGTTCGCCGCGAAGACCCTTTTGCTTCATCTCCAAGATCTTCGCTAGCAGTTTGTTGGCTTCATCCCATCTTGGGCCACCGGTACAGTGCTCCAAGTATGCTTAGGCACAGGGGGAAGGCCGACAAAGTTTGGCAGGCTGGGTTCGAGGTTTCTGATATAGAACTAGCTCGCATGCGAGCCCTTGTTGGAGGATTTCAAGGGAAGAGAGAAGTACTCCTTGCGGAGAGATCCACGGAGTTGAAAACCCGCTCCACCAACAACGCATGGATGGTCTTTATTCGGATGCGGTTTGAGGTAAAACATGCGGCGAAAAAGTTAGAAGTGGGGGAGGATGCCAAGGAAAGCTTCACACACATGGATGAAAAGAGCGATGTGAAGCATGGAGTTGGGGTTCAGATGATAGAGTCGAAGACCATAATAATCCAGAAGCCCCCTAAAGAACTCGGAAGTAGGGAGGCTGAACCCACAGTAAAAAAAAGATGTGAACACAACAAGCTCACCAGTGTTCGGGGTGAGGAAATCTTCACCCGCCGCCGGGCGCCAGCCCACGATCTCCTTGGACGGAAGCACATCGTGCTTCACCATCTCCTTGAGGGTGGACTCCCTCACATCCGAAGTAGCCCACTGCTCAAAGGGAATTTTCCTATCGTCTGCCATGAGTGTGGTTTGGATGAGGGGCAGATTTGGCTAGAAGGATGGGGATTTGAGAAGGGGATCTTGGGAGCTGGATGCGGAGGCTGGTTTGTGGCGAAAGGATGAGCTCTTGGATCAATGGATTCGGGTGCGCGCGAGCCTAGGGTTTTTCGCAAGGAGCTGGTGAACAGTACTGCGAAAAGAGGAAATTTTTGGGAAGACGAAGTGGCGGGGACGACCTCGAGGCTTTGTAGAGAGATTTGAGGGTTGCGCTAGGTTTTCTCGTGAGTGGGCCGAGCCCATGAGAGATCTACGGCCCAGCTAAGGTGTGGCCCGACGCGTGTCCTTAGGGACTTAAGTAGATGAACTTAAGCAGATTTACCTTGGCAATATGCACGTGTCAGAGTGCCCTATACCTTTGGAAATCCTTTCATACCGCGGTTTGCTTAACTTCGTGAGAATTTAGTATGATGCAACTTGAGAGGTGACCAACAGCTAAGCTTTTTATAGCTGCCTTGATGACAAGGACTGGTTGGTTCTTTGGCATTTGATTGAATAATTATATCAATGCTATTTTCCACCTTGGTGAAGATCTTTATGGATTGAGACCAGTATTGTGACAGAAGCTATTTAATAACTTGGTCATATTTTTTCAGACGACTGAAAAACTTGTTTACCCATGAGGGATGATTAAAGTATTTGCTCCAAAATGACTCGGGCAGATCCACTCGAATAAGCATGAGCTTACCGAGTGCTTTCCACCTATGAGGGTTGATTGAGTTATTTGTCTTGAGACGACTCGGGCAAATTCATTCGGATAAGCACGAGCTTACCTGAGTAATGAGATTTTTTATATATTTGCTTTAGCATGAGCTAAACATTTACATGAGTATGATTCTTTATAGTCCTTGCTTTTATGTTTGGTCTGATTTCGGCTAATCATACAGTCGGGGGCTACAACTAATTAGGTACATCAAGAGATGTGCTTAAGTATTTTTTTTTGAGATTTTTTGGATATTTTTCAGCCCTTCACAGTCTTTGGAGCCACTCGGGAGATTCAGGTAGAGATGATGGAATCACTCGGCGCCAGAAGCACTCGGCCAAAGAGGTTTTTGCTGTGTACTGTCTTGGTTTGAAGTTGAGTTGTCTCGTCGACTGAAAAGGACTCGGGGGCTACTGTGGAGATTATGGCAATCGGATATCTACATGGTAAGTTTATCCAACTAGAGGTAGAGATAGATTGCGCCTGCTATATCTGTAAACCAAATATGACTTGGGTGTTACGTTGCCGATTGAGATAAGGCAACGGCCTGTAGTCACGGCTTGGTAAGATTGAGGAAACCGACTTAGGGTAAGATAAGGTTTCCGATCTGTAAGCCCGCCTCCCAAGACTATATAAGGGGGGTAAGGGGCGTCCCTTGAGGGATATCATATGCTTTATGAGCCTTTAGCTTTCAGACTTAGATCACGAGATCAATAAAGACACTCTGCGGATCGAATCCGCGAAACAGGAGTAAGGTATTACCTCACGAGAGGGCCTGAACCTGTCTAAATCTCGTTTTCAGACTAACCCATCGAGCTTGGCGATCTTGACTGCACCCCCAAAATTCTATTGCCGAAACCAAGTTTCGACAAGCATACACTGGCCTCTTGTCAAGTAGAGAGAGAAATTGTAAAGGTTATTTTACTGAGATGACTCCACCGTAGCATGTCCATCGATTTTAAACGCTGAGAAATTTTCAATACAGTAGCATGTCCATTCTCACATGGACCCTATCCGAACCCCTCCTTGAAACAATACGGATGCTCGAAAAGCAGGCGAAATGGCAGCTATCCAACCAATACTTTCATTTTTTTATTTCACTCGATAGATTTATCTTCCAATTTCAAAAAGATAAACCTATCAAACTCTTTGTAACAACTGTCCAAAATCAGTATTAAGGACACCCATGCTTTTAGCCTCAATTTGCTCAAGATGCGGCTGAATATTTAAGGCTTCGAAGTTTGTTACTTTTCTATGTTTCACATTATACAACGTTGTGAGTTTTAAATAGATTCATGCATGAATCAATATATGTGTTTCATATATGTATTAAATTCATATAGATGAAGAGTCCAAAATATCTTATCACTAGTACATATCCTCTTCTCAGTGACGGGCCATCACATGTCTGAGATTTACGGGCAGTCACAGCAAAGTCATCTCAAACAGATCTAAAAAATACCGACAAAGATATATCACACATAGACATGTTAGATGTGCATAAAATTCGAGCCTGTCACAGATGACAAATATCGGTGACGGGCTCAACTAAAGGCCCAACAAAGATAACCTATGTTATCTTTGACGGGCGCCAATAGAAGCCGGTCACCAATATCAAACATCGGTGACGGGCTCAAAACTACCGCCCGATTGAGATAAGAACTATGGCCCGAAATTATGGCCCATCATCGATGAGAGCATCGGGGACGGGCTTATACATATGCCCGATTGAGATAAGATTCTCAGTCTATAAATACACCTGTCATCCATTGTATTTGTTTATCCCATTGTGGGTGGAGGAGGGGGACAAATTTTTGTCTTTTTTTCCAAGAAAATTTGAAAAATAGTAGGTCAGTGCCCTTATAGCTCCATGGCCTTCTCATTCTCCAGCTTTTGTCCTCATTCTCGCCGCCATCTTTATCGCCCTTGTGATAGACTCCTTCCATGTTACCCCAAATGCTAAGGATATCTTCGTCGAAGATGGTATAAAGTTCGTCTGTATTGTCAGGTAAAAAATACATAAATTTTTAAAACTTTCTACCGCATACTTGCTTGAATACATGATGCTCCGTTGTTACTTGGTATAAACACTTGTATTACCTTGCAAGAAGCTGCTTTGAATACTAGTATAGAAATGACGAGTGAAAAAGGGCTCATCCTCTCCCAGCTGGTAATAAAGATTCCATTGACTGCGGCTCACTCGATTGTGGCATTTGCTTCCTGCCTTTTGAAGCTCGAGTTTACATGGTAATCCTAGACATTGCACCATATTATTTTGAATAAGGCGAGACCGAGGTAGGCTAAGAAGGCGTCGGGACCCTTCACGGACTACTAGCAGCATGCGGTGTGGATGCCGACGATACGACTAAGATGACCTACTCCATTGACCGTGACTCGCTCAGAGTGTGGGATTTGTTTCATGCCTTTTGAAGCTCGAGTTTACCACCACCTCGGTAACGAACAACTGCATGCATGCATTGCAAAAAGTCAACGATTATGGAACAAGACGTGGTCTCCTTGGCTTTGAGGGGAAGCTCTTCAAAGCTTGCAAACTCAAATCATGCCTCTGTGGCTCTAAGCATTGTCGATGTTAGATGCCTTTGTGGCTCTAAATCATGACTACTTGAAACATCTCAGATGTTCAAATACTGAACTGCAAAGTCCGTCTAACTTCGACAATGCTTAGAGCCACAAAGGCATGATTTGAGTTTGCAAGCTTTGAAGAGCTTCCCTCAAAGCCGGGGGACTACGTCTTATTCTATAATCATATGTCAGTTCAGTCATGACTTTTTGCAATGCATGCATGCAGCCATTCATTATCGAGGTGGTGGTAAACTCGAGCTTCAAAAGGCATGAAGCAAATCCCACACTCGAGCGAGTCACGGCCAATGGAGTAGGTCATCTTAGTCGTATCGTCGGCATCCGCACCGCATGCCGCCGGGTCCGTGAAGGGGCCCCGACGCCTTCTTCGCCTACCTTGGTCTCGCCTTATTCAAAATAATGTGGTGCAATGTCTAGGATTACCATGTAAACTCAAGCTTCAAAAGGCGTAAAGCAAATGCCACAATTGAGCGAGTCGCGGTCAATGAAATCTTTATTACCACGGGAGAGGATGAGCCCTTTTTCACTCGCCATTTCTATACTAGTATTCAAAGCAGCTTCTTGCAACGTATACAAGTGTTTGTACTGAGTAACAACGGAGCATCATGTATTCAAGCAAGTATGCGGTAAAAAGCTTTGAAAATTTACGTATTTTTTTACCTGTCAATGCATACGAGCTTTACACCATCTTCGACGGAGATGTACTGAGCATTTGGGGTAACATGGAAGACGGCGCCTATCACAAGGGCGACAAAGATGGCGGAGAGAAAAGAAAAAGAAGCTGGAGGATGAGAAGGCCATGGGACTTCAAGTGCAATGACTCCCGAGCAGACGCGGATCAGGGAAGAAGCATCTTCTCCCATCATGCACATCCAATATATATCTCTTTTCACGATTTACTACATATTTCTCCATTTTTTGTAGGAGTCATGTGCCCTTTTTGTACCCATACATCCATCATTGCTCAAGGAAAGCTTTATGCTTGTAGTTATGGATGAAAGCGGGTATGGGAAACAGGATCAAACTCAAAAAAGCATCTACTACTGCGGATTATTCTTGAAGCGCAGAAGAACATAAGAAAGTCAAAGCTCGACATGATTTCAACTCCAAAATCTTCCGAACAGGATGGGGTCCCATTGTCTACGAACAGATGGAAATATCTGTTTAAAAGGGAACTTGGCCTGGTCATTCATAGAGCCAAACCATCCCTTAAGGTGAAACTTGAAACTTGGTTTTGTAATTTTCACTAGCATGAATTCCTCTTTATCTGTTTGGGTATGTGGCCTTGTAATTTGTACATATTCTTTTATATATGATGAAAATCCAGTAGGGGCCTCCCCTGCTATTTCCCTCAATAAAACATAAGAAAGTCACGAGTTAAAGTCACATGTCAAAAAAATACGGGAACAGGAATGGTTAAGGTCTTTTCCCGAATGTTCCCGGCTGTTTTCACCCCTACTTGTAGTATACATCCATCATTTCTAAAGAAAAGTTAATAAAAAATAGTATTTATAGTAATAGTATTTGCAATATGTTAGACTAAATATTTAGAAATACTATAAATATTTGTATATAATAATTTATAGAAACATTTAATACTTCGAAAAAATCAATCTAATCGGGCTTAATATCTTAGCCCTTCACCGATGAAAGCATCGGTGACGGTCATTAATTACAGCCCGATAGAAATGTTGATCTCATCCGATTGGGCGTGAATCTTCAAACCTGTCACTGATGATAACATCGGTGACGGTCATTAATTATAGCCCGATTGAGATGATGAGCTCATCCAAATGGGCTTGAACCTCTAAGCCTGTCACCGATAAGAGCATCGGTGACGATCATTAATTATAGCCCGATAGAGATGTTGACCATATCCGATCGGGCTAGGTATTTAAGCCTGTCACCGATTACTTCATTACTGACGGGCTTCGGTTTTACCCCATCACTGATGGAATTTTCTCATCGACCTCGCGTGCCGAACTACATCTTATCTGTGATGGGCATTACATTAAGCCCGATTGAGATGATTCATCTCAATCGGGCTTAATCAAAAGCCCTTCACGGATTTGCTTAGAATTTCTTTAAAAGAGTGCACTAATTTAGATCTACACGATATCGTAAAAAATTTCTAAGTCCTCGAAGAACCCTAGCGCCGCCGCCGTCCCTCGCGTCCTCTCTCACCGCCACTGAGCACCGCC
Organism: Oryza australiensis; assembly: GCA_019925245.2. Taxonomy (NCBI): domain Eukaryota; kingdom Viridiplantae; phylum Streptophyta; class Magnoliopsida; order Poales; family Poaceae; genus Oryza; species Oryza australiensis. The sequence continues at coordinate 7,583,965 of JAIFGZ020000436.1, forward strand.
GGCTGTCTCCAAGCTCGGCACCATCCTCTCTCGCCGCCACCAAGCGCTATCAGCCGTCTCTGAGCCCAGCGCCGTCCTCCCTCGCTGCGCCACCACCGAGCGCCGCTGCTAGGTTAGTCCATAGATCCGTGATGTACCTTGATTTGTGTGGGCTACATGTATATTAGACTATGTTCTTCTCCCTCTCCCCGGTCGTTCCTCTTCCCGGCCGGCGTCCCTCTCTCTCCCCTCCACTCCTCTCCTCTCTCCTCTCCCTCTCCCTCCTCCTCTCCCTCCTCCTCTCCTTCCCTCATCTTCCTCTCTCTTTCCCTGTTGCATTGCCTCTCTCTCCCCGACCGACGTCCCTCTCTCTCTCCCTTCCGGCCACTCCTCTCCTCTCTCCTCTCCCTCTCCTCTCCCTCCTCTCCCTGGCCGCCACACGCCACACGCCGCTGCTGCACGCCATCGTCATCGCCGCCGCCGCACGCCATGGTCACCGCCGCCGCCGCTGTGAATCTTGAAGTGTTTGAATATTGAATTTTGAATTAATATATGGAGTGTGTGACTGTGAATTTTGAATATATATATATATTGAATTTTGAATATATATATATATGGAGTGTGATACCTCTATGTTTGAATTATATATGGATTGTGTGACTGCGAATTTTGAATATATATATATAGAGTGTGAGACTGTGAATTTTGAATACATATATATGGACTATGACCTCTATGTTTAAAAATTAATTTTGAATGTTAATTAATTTTGAATGTTAATTAATTTTGAATGTGAATGGACTTTAGATTTTTCTTATGACTATGTACATCGTTAATAATAGTGTCAGTGGCTCTACAAAACTTACTTCAAAATGAAACTTTTATCTCCCTCGCCATTCCACCTCTCCTCTCATCCACTTCTCTCCACCTTATCTCCCTCACCTCATCCTCCTCTCTTTTTCTCTCTCGGCGCATCCTCCTCTATTTCTCTCTCTCGGTGTATCGTCCTCTCTTTCGCTCTCTTTCGGCGAAAGACTAATAATCTAACAGAGGAATATGTAGATGCAATCCGACAAATACTCGATCGAAAATTAGGCACATCCAAATGGTGACATTCCTCAGAAGTCTCTTCCAGGATTGAGAGAATCAGTTGTGATTCTGAATCCTCCTCCTCATCAAAAGGAAATCATCATGGCGATGGAGAACACAGTGCTAATGGGGACTCTTGATGCGGAGTGTGGACTCTGCATGAAGAGTCCCTATTGCCATTGTGTTCTCCATCGCCATGATGATTTCCTTTTGATGAGGAAGATGATTCAGAATCACAACTGATTCTCTCAATCCTAGAAGAGATTTCTGAAGAATGTCATCATTATGAATGTGCACAATTGGATCGAGTATTTATCGGATCTATATTTTTCTCTATTATATTTTTTAGTGTTAATTTCTTCATTTTGTGATTTTGTAAGCTATTTAGAGGATGGCTCAGCACGGCGAATCAATGTCGGCGACAACTAGTGGACCCTTAGAAGCCCTAATAAAATCCCAAAGGAACGTTACACCACAACAGAGGTGGACCTTCTAGGAGTGTCGTCCGCTCCCCCGGAATATGCCCACGAAGTTCAAGACAATCTACGGGATAATAGGGAGACAAACCTTTAGTATTTTGCATGATCACATCATGGAGGTGTCGGATGTGGAGAAGGAAACTGCTTGGTTGAAGTTCAAGGAGAGTTTTGAATATCATGCAACTGACGAGGACAGGCTAAAGCGGACGACTTTCCAGACGATAGGACATGCTTGGAAGAGCTTTAAGTCCAAGCTGGTCACCGACTACATCCTCAAGACCAGAACCTCGGAGGTATTTGAGAAATATCCCTTCATCACGCCAGCCGTGTGGGAGGAGTTCTACGAAAAGAAATCAATTGTCAAATCCCGAGCCAGAAGGGCGATGCTTATAGGGCACTCCAGGCTCGGTACGTGAACCCGCACTGGCTTGGCAGCGGAGGATATGCAGAGAAATAGGAGCAATGGTAGAAAGAGGATGAGGCGGCAGAGGCATCGAACGTGCCGCCTCCATTTGCTGATATCTCGCACCCACGTGCAAGGAGCTGGACAAGGGCAAGGGCCATGAAGAACAGTGATGGGACATTCACTCTGCCAAATCCCTAGGATCAACAAGTTTATGAAAATATTGTAAGTGTCTCACCTTATGACCATGTTTAGTTTCTTCACACATATCGCACAATCGATTTATACCGATCTCACATGTAATGCAGAAAGAGTTGGTTGTCTTGAGACAGTTCTCCCAAGAGGCCTGCACCGATAGACGCGAGGATGGCATCCTCACGCAAGTGTTGGACACCGACAAACACCGTGGACGGACAAGGGGCGTTGGCTCTAATGTCCCCTGGAAATATGGACTTCCAGAATACGCCGGACAATATAAGAAGCAGACCGTTATGAAGAAAGCGGAAAGAGGTGCACGCCAGGTTGAGAGGATCCGGGAGCAGGTTAGAGCCGAACTAAGCTCAGAAATTAAAGAGTAGCTAGACCATGCTGCGGAACGGATTAGGAAGCAGATCCTAGCCGAGCAGCAGACCATCGCGCGCACCGTTGCTCCACAACGAGAAAATCCAACGCAAAGGCGGAGCAGTTGTGCATCAACTGAGGCGGTGAAAAATTCAACACCGGTCCTAGCCGTTATCGACCATATAACGGTAAAATTCTAGGCCAAAATGCGTAACACTCTTAACAAAGCCATTTTCTACAATTTATTTAAAAAATTATGTTTGGATCTATCACAGGAACCGACTAACTGCGTGCTAAGAGTTAAGGTGATGCCCTTTTTCATGGTTCCGGCAGCCGAGGGACGAGCATTCAAGCCAAACGCCGATACAAGAGTGCACGGGTTGCAACTTATGGCTGGATATGCAAAAGTGCAAGTGGACACAGTGAACGATGAATGGGTCCATCTGCAATCCACCGAACGACGAGATCCTAACCCTAGGATCTGCACGAGGATGCTTTATCCAATGGTCGAAGGAGCTCATTGACATCAAATTAACTCCGATGTCAGCCCCTCCATCTCCCTTAGGTGATCTGACCCCTCCACAAGATGACTCGATCGAGCTGCAGTATGACACCGACTTTGGCGGGTCTAGCGCTGAATGGCCTGCTCGCTATGAACCATCATCTCTGGAGAAGGGCAAGAAAGCAGCGTCGGAGCCATCTGTGTTCGTGTCAGTTGAAGTACAAGACCACTTCATTCGCATGGCAAGGCCACCAGCACCGAAGAAACCAATTTCGGACTACCGACGCATGGTCAAGAAAAGAAAATTGCGACAATTTTCCAGGGAAGAGTTCGTGAAAGACATGGCATAGAAGTATGAGCAACCTGTTAACGACCAAATTTGGTAACCTAAATCCCGGGTTTGAAACAAAGATTGAAGCGGAATTGGAGAAGAAACATGATCCGAGAAGAGAGGGAACCATAATCGGCTTAGTCTGAATCGGCTATAGAGCCTGTCGGCTGAGAGCAAGTCGGACTAAGACAGCCGATAGCCGATTCTGGGTTAAGGTGAAGTGGGACCGGTCCCGACGGAAAGCGTGGAGATAAATAGAAGGTTTGGTTTCCAAATTGCGTGTTAAAAGATATTGCCATCTATGGATAGAGTCCTGTAACGACAATTGTATCTGTAAATTAGGAATTTATTTAGACTGTTTATTGTAATACGGCATGGGTCCTTATCTCGGGGTTTTGTCGTATTTTAAATAGTAGATTAGATAGAGACCAGGGTAGTTACAGATAATGTTATTCTTGGGTATAAATAGGACCCGAGATCCTTGTAATTAAAACATACTCACAATCAATACAACCTTTGGTGCATCACCTCCTTTTTCTTCCGACGAACAACTGATTCGGCTTTGGGCTGCATCGTTTCGATCCCCAAGTTAAGGCAAATGTTTGTCATTAGTGGTGTATCTCGTCGAATTTAGTGCTTCCATCGTTACGACACTCTAAATTCAATGATTTATGCTGCGCTAGTTATCATATATCGCATATAATCTAGAATAACCTTTAGATCTATCTCGACATTGGCTCGTTCTGTCAAGAATCGGCATGATAGAGCTAGATCTAAGGGTTGGCCTAAATTATATGCGATATCCAATCTCGAGGTATTTACATCAGCTACAGTAGATCAGATTGTTCTTTTTATACTTAATGCTGCATCAGTATTGATCTATTAAGTCGTTTTTAGAGCTTCTATGATCTATTCGGCCAGATGTATATGTTTAGAGACAGTGTCGGGGTTTTAGCCGACTTTATCTGTTTTAATATTCTTTTGGTATATTTTGCTATCAGATTCATTAAAACTGCCTCTTATATTAAGATCTTGCTCTAGTTAAATGCCTTAAGCCAGAATCGGTTTGTCGGCTACGTAGACGGTAGGCGATCTAGGTTTAGCGCATTTAGCTCGAATCAATATCTTTTCATAAGATAAATCGAGTATTAGCCGATTCACAGTTGGACTTACGACATCGGCTAGATTGTTAAAACATATATTTATTATCCCGTTGTATATTTGGATTACGTGGTTAATACTGTCTCGGCACAGCCGATCTATTCTAATCACTTGGTTTAAATACACTTCGGGATAACATATATATGTAAATTGACTCATACAGCCGATCCAGTAGGATCTAACCTAACACTTAAGGCATATATCTCTATTTTTCTTGTTGGTTAACAGATCAAACCAACTGGCACGCCTTGTACAGCATAGGTAGCTAAGAAGGACTGCTTGAAGCTAAGCGGACCTCCCAGCCGGCGCGTGAGAGAAATTTCTCGTCAACACGCTTCTTGGCACGCCAGGTGGGACTATCTCTGTCAACTTGGCTAGGATGCATCGACGCAGTTGATAAGATGGTCGACCTCAAGAGCCCCAGCTTTTCTCAGGACAACATCGTGCCTGTGAAGATGGAGAAATTGTCGGCTGAACAACAAGCCGATTACAAAAAGATGGTAGAAGAGCTCCAGGCCAACTACCTACAGTCGTTCACCCAGACAAGGTCCGGGGCCGTGCATCAAAAGTACAAGTTCAGCATGGACGAACTCAAGACGTCCTCCTCCAGTGGATCAAAGGGGAAACAGAAGGCGGAGGAGCCGATCCAGGAACAAGACAATTTGGCCCTGCATACTTTGCAAGACCGAATTGATTCGGCCGTCCACCACGCGCTGGTCAACCAGAGTAGCATCCTCATCAACACCCTTAACAACATGATCGCCACTGTGGTCGACGCTAAGATAGCCGACCAATTGCAGCGGGGGCCGACTTACTGTACAGAAGGCCAATTTCTTGGTTACAGGACGTTGGCCATCCAGAATCGACCGATTCCACCACCAGCGCACCCAAGGCCGCCAGGAGGGGTCCTCAATCAGCCGAATCCATCCGGATTAGCTGCGAGACCAGTGATCACCATGCTGAACCGACAACTACCGCTGCCCCAAGATCAGATCGCCAACATGTTCAATGACAATCGGCAGTTAGAGCCGGTTGCCGAGATTGGCCTGGACAGACAGTACGACGCCGGTGGCCGACAGCTGTTTCCGGGTCCACCAACGCCACCATCGGCAAATCGGACGCCTCCTGCTGGCCATCCACTCCAATACCAGTATCAAGGAGGTCATCAAGATCATCACTACAGGCCTCAGACACCACCACCACTGTATCGGCAAGCACCCACGCCATATGATCAATATGAGCCGATACAGCAGGACAACCGAACTTGGGCCGATTTGATTGCGGACGTCATGCGCGATCAATTCGGCCTCAAACCAAAGGACTCAGGGAACATGTATCGGTATCCTTATCTGGAGCATTTTGAGCGAATTCCATTGCCCAACCGGTACAAAGTCCCGCACTTCTCAAAGTTCTCAGGGCAGGACAACCAACCTACGAGCATGTCAGCCGATTCTTGGCATAGTGCAGTGAAGCATCGGCTACAGATGCCATGAGAGTTCGGTTGTTTCCCTTGCCTCTTTCGGGACCGGCCTTCACCTTGTTCTCTTCATTGCCTTAGAACTCAATTCAGAGCTGAACCGATCTCGAAAAACAATTTCATAACTACTTCTACACCGGCAACCATGAAATGAAGTTGTCGGACCTCACCAGTATCAGGCAGAAGCACAACGAGTCGGTTCAAGAATTCATTCAACATTTCCGAGAGATGAGGAACCAATGCTACAGCCTGGTGCTGTCGGACGCCCAGCTAGCCGATTTGGCCTTCCACGGCCTGAACGCGCCGATCCGTGAATGCTTCTCCACTCAGGACTTCGACAGCCTGGCACATCTGGCACAGAAGGTGACGACCCATGAACAAAGATTTCAAGACACCAGGAAGGCCGTCAAAAACATAACTCAAGTCATCGTTGAGTCAGACTCTGATTCCAACGACGATGACACAGAGGTGGCGACAGCCGAATGGGCCAAGAACAAAAAGAACATCGTCTGCCAGTGGCTATTGAAGATGGCCAAAGAGAAAAAATATGACTTCGACATTACCAAGGCCGATAGGATCTTTGACTTATTACTCAAGGAGAAGCAGATTCAGGTCCCTGAGAACCATGTGATCCCATCGGCCGATGAATTGAAGAAGAAGAAATATTGCAAGTGGCACAACTCTACATCGCATGCCACTAACGACTGTAAAGTCTTCAGACAGCAGATCCAGTCGGCAATAGAGGCCGGGAAACTTAAGTTCGCCGATTCCACTCGACCGATGAAGGTAGATGGGAACCCCTTCCCAATCAATATGGTTCAAACCGGCCCTAGGCAAGCTGATCGACAGCGTAGAATGATGTACAACTTAGCCAAAATATTGAAAGGGGTCAATGCAGAGGATAAGCCGACTGGCAGTCAAGCCGCGCCAATCAACATGGTATGCCCTGTTGTCCGATCGGCTGGTCGACGGCCGATCAACACGAACAGCCGATGCCGCCCCCAACAGTGATCTTGGAAGGAAGAGGCTCGGTTTGAAAAGTTTTATCGGCAGGAGCCAGAAACGCAAGGCCGCCGGTACGACGGAAATCACATCGGTGCCGATCCCCATGGGCATTGTGAATTTTTCAGGCACTGCTGGGAAACCGGGATGAGACTGCCGACGCTAGAAAATTGCCCGGCCTGCAGTGAGTACCGCGAGGACGAACACAGGAGCCAGCCGATCACCTGTCCAACTCAGTACGTCCCGAGGCCCATACAGCTCAACCGGACCGACAGTCCGTTCACGATTGGCTAGGGCCGATCCAGCAAGACTTCTTCGACGAAGATGAGAACGATGACCACCACGACGAAGGATTAAGAATCGGCCAACCCCCAATGGTGCCCCTCTGTGGAGATTATGGCAATCGGGTATCCACATGGCAAGCTTATCCGACTGGAGATAGGGATAGGTTGTGCCTATCAAATATGTAAACCAACTACGACTTGGGTATTACGTTGCCGATTAGATAAGGCAACGGCTCATAGTCACGGTTTGGTAAGATTGAGGAAACCGACTTAGAGTAAGATAGGGTTTTCGATCTGTAAGCCCACCTCCCAAGACTATATAAGGAGGGTAAGGGGCGTCCCTTGAGGGATATACGATTTCATAAGCAAGAGCTTTAGACACACGAGATCAATAAAGACACTCGGCGGATCGAATCCACCGAAACAGGAGTAGGGTATTACCTCACGAGAGGGCTTGAACCTGTCTAAATCTTCTTTTCCTCCTAACCCATTGTGCTTGGCGATCTTGACTGCGACCCCCAATTTTCTATTGCCGAAACCAAGTTTCGACAGTTGGCACGCCAGGTAGGGGACCGCGCGTCGAGACTTCTTCAACAACCTCGCCGACAAGCGTGATGGGATCTCCTTTAGGATTCGGCGACTTCGCCGCCAACTTCTTCGACGACTCCTCCTTCGACTCGGATTCAAACCAGTCGGAAGGAAAGACCCACTCGGCGCCGTTCGGGCTCCCCAATAGCGCCGGGATCTTCGACGACATCTTCAAGATCAAGATACAATCTGCTCGCTCCAACGAAGGACTTCACTCGGCACCGTTCGGATTGCCGAACACCGCCGAAATCTACACCAATCTTCTCGTCTCCCCAACGGAGGCGATCTACTCGGAAGAAGACCTCTCGGCGCCGTTTGGATTACCGAACACCGTCGAGATTTACGGCAAACTCCTCTCCCCGAGTCAAGGTCGACCCACTCGGAGGAGCCACGCATCACCAAGCTCTAACTCGGGTGGAACGATCCGGACCGGGCTACCCTGGATCAAGGGAGATCCTGTCATCCTCCAGCCCGTTCGGCTCATGCTCATCTTCGGAGCTCAACGAATATTTCAGCTCCGCCGGCTTTGACGACCTCTATGGCATCCCCTCTATGGCTTTGACTACGAGCCGAAGTGTTTCGATGTCCTCATGGCTGAGCCGGCGAGTCCGACTCAACCATGGCCCGCAGCTTGCGAGGGAAGAGCGAGCCAAGATTGAGCAAGAGCGTAAGATGGCTGAAGAAGAGAAGAAACGCACGGAAGATGCCGACGAAGGAAGCGAGATCGAGCGCGCGGACGATCCGCTCAGAGGCTATATTTGACGCGGGTGCAACACCAATATCTTTCGGACGCCACGGCAGAACGCTGTTGTTGCCCTCATACTCTCGGACACCGTCATCGAGACGACGTCCCCGACGTGACTCCAATACTAGACAAGATCAAGACCATCGTTGCAGCCACGCCAACGGTCATCCCTCCACCTCGCACGAAGGCCGCCGAGTCTATGGCTGAAACGCCCGACAGAAGCCGGCTCCCGCCGCTAAGGTCAAGGGATTACAAGAGGCCCGAGCCAGACCGGTTGACGACCAGGCCAAGAGGCCCACCTCGCGAGTCCACGCAGAAGTACCAGAGCAAACGGTCGACTCCGCGACAAACGACATGGACGTCCACCCGTCCACCACCGCGTCTGCGCAACAACGCTCCAGCTACCCAACCAGCCAACCGAAGACCCCGCCGAGTGATCTGCGGGAAGTCCTCGATCGCCGCTACCAGGAGCGGGACCGACGCACTCGGGAAGATCGGAGGGATCACCCGATAGCGGCGACGACGGAGTGCGGCCTTCACTCGGGAGCTTCGCCGAGTGCATTGGCCCAGTGGTTTTAAGCCCACGGGAATCGAAAGGTACGACGGCAAGACCGACCCCGAGTCGTGGCTTACCGTGTATACTCTCGCCATCCGCGCAGCGGCGGCGACAACAAGGCTATGGCCAATTATTTGCCCGTGGCCCTCGCTAACTCAGCCAGAGCGGCTCACGAACTGCCAAGAGGCTCAATCGGCTCGTGGAGCGAGCGAGGGACCACTTCATCGCCAACTTCCATGGAACCTTCGAGAGGCCCGGCACACACTTCGATCTATACAACGTCATCCAGAAGCCGGACGAGCCTTTGAAGGATTACATCCGGCACTTCTCCGAAAAGCGCAACAAGATCCCCAACATCACCGATGACATCATCATCGCCGCCTTCCAGAAGGGAGTCTGTGATGAGCTGTTTGGAAAGTTTGGCGCAAGCCACCGAAGACGGTGAAGCAAATGTTCGAGACGGCGAACTCCTACGCCAAGTCCAACGATGCAATCAAGGCGACACGCCAAGACCGGCCTGACAAAAGGGATGACAAGCACTCGGAAGGAAGCCGACATACAAGGAAGGATAACGGCAGCAGCAATCAGGCCCAGAAAGATCGCAAGCGCCGGCACGAAGACCTGGTTGCCACACGTTCGATTCTCAACACCGTCGCCAAGTTGCGGCTTACGACGCGATCATGAACGATCGTGAACGCTCAGTGCACGCATCATCTACAAGCAATTCACCAGAGCAATATGCGGCACGGTTAAACAAGAAGCCGACTAATGAAACCGGTCCATCGGGAACCAAGAAGAACAACCCGATTGGAAATTCGGAGCTTTTTCAAAACCACGTGGGTGAGCTGAATCACATCTTCGGGGCCGCAGCTTATGAGTCCAAGAGGAAGCAAAAGCGATGGACCGTGAGGTCGACGCGCACAACCCGAAGTCCCACAACATCTACGATGGTCGGAGGTGGCCATCACGTTTAATCGCTCGGATCATCCGACCGAGTGGTTCACCCAGGCGTATCCCTTGGTACTTGACCGGTGGTTGAACATCGAGTGAAGCGCGTCCTCATCGATGGGGGTAGCGTCCTCAATCTCCTATTCGTCAAGACCCGGATGAGATACAAATCCCGAGAGCGAGTTGAAGGCAAGCTCAGCCCCTTCCACGGAGTGATCCCGGCTGTCGCCCACACCACTCGAGCACATCGCCTTTCCAGTCACCTCCGGAGTTCGCGAGAATTTCCGAACGGAGAATACCACCTTCGGGGTGGTCGACTTCAAAGACGGCCTACCACGCGATCATCGGAAGGCCTACACTCGCCAAATTCATGGCGATACCACACTACACTTACCTCGCATGAAGACGCCTAGCCCTAACGCGTCATCGCCTGCGCAGCCGACGTCAAACAAGCCTTCACTGCGACAAAGAAAGCTGCGATATGGCCCAATCTTGTGAGAAAACACGTGGCCGGAAGAAATCCGACTAGCTACATCAACATCCGAAGAGGGTGAAATTTCTACAAAGAGGATAGCCAAGTCGGAACAAGGCGACGCCAAAACGAAGAAAATCTTCCTTGATCCGGTCGGCAAGATATCTTCAAGGACTTAGAAGATACCATAGTCGCAATGTTCGGGCGCGAGCTCTCATTTTCGATGATTTGGTTCTATGCAAGATCCAGACCATCAAGGACCATCACAAATTATCTCCATTATGGGAAGGACCATACATAATCGCCGAGGTGACTCGGCCAAGAGCATTTCAACTAAAGCGCGAAGATGGATCTATGGTGAAGAACTCTTGGAATATTGAACATCTTCGACGACACTATGCTTAAATTGCCGTAAGTTTTATGTTGTTCTTGATGCCAACCTCAAGCAAGATGACTTCTTGAGTTGACGGTCGGGGCGCATACGTGTCAATAAAGCATGGTTTTCTTCGACAACTTGTTTATATTTGGTTTATCATTGCTTAATGTTTCTTGATTTTAGTTTAATAGATAAGGACTGAGAATTTTTGATGACCTAATCAAGCTTAGGCTTGGTGACGAATCGGACGAAAATTACTTAAGAAATTTTCTATGAAGACTCGGGTCAAGGCATTAACATAAATAAGCTAGATACCTACAAGTTCACATCGGAGGCATAAAGAGACCAAGATGATTAGATGAAGTGGCGGGGACGACCTCGAGGCTTCGTAAAAGACTTGAGGGTTTTTGCTAAGTCGTCTCGTAATTGGGTCGAGCCCATGAGAGACTTGCGGCCCGGCTAAGGTGTGGCTTGACACGTGTCCTTAGGGACTTAAGTGGATGGACTTAAGCAGATTTGCCCCGGCAATATGCACGTGTTACATACCCCAATACCTTTAAAATCCTTTCATACCGCGGTTTGCGTAACTTCATGAGAAGTTGGCACGATGCAATTTGAAAGGTGACAAACAGTTAAGCTTTTCATGGCTGTCCTGATGACAGGGACTGTTTGATTTCTAAGCATTTGATTAAATGATTATATCAATGCTATTTTTTCCCACCTTGGTGAAGATCTTTTTAGATTAAGACCAATATTATGGCAGGAGCTATTTAATATTTTGGTCGTATTTTTCGAATGACTGAAAAATTTGTTTACCCATGAGGGTTGACTAGATTATTTGTCCCGAGATGACTCGGACAAGTTAACTCGGATGAGCATGAGCTTACCGAGTGTTTTTTACCCACGAGGGTTGATGAGATTATTTGTCCCGAGATGACTCGGACAAGTTAACTCGGATGAGCATGAGCTTACCGAGTGTTTTTTACCCACGAGGGTTGATGAGATTATTTGTCCTGAGATGACTCGGACAAGTTAACTCGGATAAGCATGAGCTTGCCGAGTGTTTTTTACCCACGAGGGTTGATTAAATTATTTGTCCCGAGATGACTCGGACAAGTTAACTCGGATGAGCATGAGCTTGCCGAGTGTTTTTACCCACGAGGGTTGATTAAGCTATTTGTTCCGAGATGACTCGGGCAAATCAACTCGGATAAGCATGAGTTTGCCGAGTGAATTGATTTTCTTACCCATGAGGGTCGATAGAATTACTTGTTCGAGATGACTCGGGCAAGTTAACTCGGATGAGCATGAGCTTGCCGAGTGAATTGATTTCTTACCCATGAGGGCTAAATAAATTATTTGTTCCAAGACGACTCGGCGAACTACTCGGATAAGCATGAGCTTGCCGAGTGATGTGATTTTTATGATTGCTTTAGCTTGTGCTAAGCATTTATATGAGAATTATTTGTTTCGAGATGACTCGGGCAAATTTTCGGGATGACTCGGGAAGATCAGCTCGGATAAGCATGAGCTTACCGAGCGAATTGATTTCTTACCCATGAGGGATGATTGAAATATTTGTTCCGAGATGACTCGGGCAGATCCACTCGATAAGCATGAGCTTACCGAGTGCTTTTCATCCATAAGGATTGGTTGAGTTATTTGTTCGAGGTGACTCGAGCAAATTCACTCGGATGAGCATGAGCTTACCGAGTGATGAGATTTATATAAATACTTTAGCATGAGCTAAGTATTCATATGAGAATAATTTTTATAGTTCTTGACTATATGCTTAGTACTTTTTGACTAACCACATAGTCGGGGCTACACTAATTAGGTGCATCGGGAGATGCACCTAGATATTTATTTTTGAGAATTTTTGAGATATTTTCCAGCCCTTCACAGTCTTTGGAGCCACTCGGGAAGATTCGAGCAGAGATGATGGAATCACTTGGTGCCGAAGCACTCGGCCAAAGAGATTTTTGGCGCATCTTGTTTGTTTTGAAGCCGAGTTGTCTCGTCGCGAAAAGGACTCGGGTGCTACTTGTGGAGATTATGGCAATCGGGTATCCACATGGCAAGCTTATCCGATGGAGATAGGGATAGGTTGTGCCTATCAAATATGTATGTAAACCAACTACGACTTGGGTATTACGTTGCCGATTAGATAAGGCAACGGCTCATAGTCACGGTTTGGTAAGATTGAGGAAACCGACTTAGAGTAAGATAGGGTTTCCGATCTGTAAGCCCACCTCCCAAGACTATATAAGGAGGGTAAGGGGCGTCCCTTGAGGGATATACGATTTCATAAGCAAGAGCTTTAGACACACGAGATCAATAAGGACACTCGGCGGATCGAATCCACCGAAACAGGAGTAGGGTATTACCTCACGAGAGGGCCTGAACCTGTCTAAATCTTCTTTTCCTCCTAACCCATTGTGCTTGGCGATCTTGACTGCGACCCCCAATTTTCTATTGCCGAAACCAACTTTCGACACCCTCTGACCTCTTCACCAAAACGTAGAAACTAAGAATTCAAAGGCTAAAGCGTGAAGGAAGGGAAGAAGAAGTTTAGCAGATGATCAAAGAACAACACCGTCGGCTGGGTAAAATCAAAAGGCGATGGATCCCCAAAAAGAAAACCGCCACAGTCCGACGAGGAGCAAGCTAGGGAGAGTTCAGCCGATCAAGCCAAGAAGGCAGCCAAAGGGAAAGGCAAAGTTTCTGCATCGGTCAATATGGTATTCATATTGCCAGCCGAATTCGGTGCTCCTGAAGCCGATGCAGACAATATTGAAGACGCCCTGGTCAAGCTAGCACTGTCCCCGGATCAAGCGATTTTCGACAAGCCAGAGGGGACTGAAAATCGGCACCTAAAGCCGCTATATGTAAAAGGTTTCATCAACGACAAGCCGATGTCAAAAATGCTAGTGGATGGGGGAGCCGCAGTAAACCTGATGCCGTATGCAACATTCAGGAAATTGGGAAAGGGAGCCGAAGACCTGATCAAGACTAATATGGTATTAAAGGACTTCGGCTGCAACCCATCAGAGACTAAGGGCGTGTTGAATGTCGAGCTGACCGTCGGCAACAAGACCGTGCCCACAACCTTTTTTGTCATCGATAGGAAGGGGTCTTACAGCCTGCTGCTCGGGAGGGACTGGATACATGCCAACTGTTGTGTCCCTTCCACTATGCACTAGTGTCTACTTCAATGGGACGGCGACAAGGTGGAGATTGTGCCAGCCGACAGGTCAGTAAGCATCGCCAATGCCGATTTGCCACTTTTGGACATCGATGACATTGATTGTTTGTCCGGGAAAATCTGGCAAGCCGATTTTCTAAAAGTGTCTGATTCTGCCATACAGCTAATTGGAGACGACGGGCTGCAGCTGCTGCTCTGAGCAAGACGTCATGGAGGGCTCAAACGTCTATGGCACGGACACCGCGGACGAAGACGATGGCAAGCTAGGGCAGGGTTTTACGTCGGGCGACGAATTAGAAGAAATAGACATAGGCTCTGGAGACAGGCCTAGGCCGACATACATTAGCAAAAAATTATCTCCTCATTATAGATCCCAGCTTATTAATTTGTTGAAAGAATATAAAGATTTTTTTTGCTTGGGAGTACTTCGAGATGCCTGGTCTTAGCCGATCCATTGTTGTTCATCAACTGCCGATCAAGGCAGGCTATCGGCCGTTCAAACAACCTCCCAGAAGGTTCAAAGCCGATATGTACGATGCGATCAAAGCCGAAATAACTCGGCTATACGATGCTGGATTCATTTGGCCTTGCCGATATGCCGAGTGGGTCTCAAACATTGTCCCAGTATTGAAAAAGAATGGCAAACTTAGGGTATGCATCGATTTCAGAGACTTAAACAAGGCTACTCCCAAAGATGAATACCCAATGCCTATAGCCGATCTGCTCGTAGACGCTGCTTCAGGCCACAAAATCATCAGTTTCATCGATGGCAACACAGGCTACAATCAAATATTCATGGCCGAAGAGGACATTCACAATTTCGGTGTCCTGGGGCGATCGACTTATATGAATGGGTCGTCATGACGTTCGGGCTGAAAAATGCTGGGGCCACGTATCAACGGGCCATGAATTATATCTTCCACGACATGATCGGCTCCCTGGTGGAGATATACATCGCCGATGTCGTTGTCAAGTCCAGGGAGATAGAGGACCACATAGCCGATCTGAGGTAGGTTTTGGAACAAACAACAAAATATGGCCTGAAGATGAATCCGTTGAAGTGTGCGTTCGGCGTGACAGCCGGGCAATTTCTAGGGTTTCTTGTTCATGAAAGAGGAATTGAGGTCACACCAAGAAGCATCAACGCTATCAAGACGATACAACCTCCGAGGACAAGAAGCAGCTTCAATCATTGATCGGCAAAATCAACTTCATCAGGAGATTCACAGCCAATCTTTTAGAGAAGATGGAGCCGTTCACACCACTGCTTCGGCTTAAAGCTGATCAAGCATTCACATGGGGGCAGAGCAGCAGAAGGCCTTGGACAACATCAATAATTATTTAAGCTCGCCTCCAGTTCTAATTTCTCCACGAAAAGGAATACCATTCAAGCTTTACTTATCAGCCGATGACAAGTCAATCGGCTCAGTTATGATCCAAGAAGTTGAGGGCAAAGAACAAGCTATTTTGTATCTCAGTAGACGGCTATTGAACACAGAAACAAGATATTTACCAGTGGAGAAGCTATGCCTATGCCTATATTTTTCATGCATAAAGTTGAGGCATTATCTACTATCCAATGAGTGCATAATAATATGTAAAGCCGATGTCATTAAATACATGTTATCGGCTCCGATTCTAAAAGGCCGAATTGGAAAGTGGATTTTTTCCTTGACCGAATTTGACCTGAGGTATCAAGCACCCAGGGCAGTTAAAGGACAAGCTATAGCCGATTTCATCGTGGAGCACAGAGATGACTCAATCGGCTCAATCGACATTATGCCTTGGACATTGACGTTTGATGGCTCGTGTGCACCAATGGCTGCGGTATCGGCTTGGTCATTATTCTCCTAGGGGGGCAAATTTTTGAATTTGCCTTTTCTATCAACCCCCATGCTACAAACAATCAAGCCGAGTACGAAGCGGTGCTCAAGGGTTTGCATCTTCTCAAAGAAGTCGAAGCCGACGCCATAGAGATAATGGGGGATTCACTATTGGTCATCAGCCTGTTGTCAGGGGAGTACGAATGCAGGAATGACGCGCTGATGGTCTACTATCAACAATGCCGAGAATTGATGGATAGCTTTCAGCTAGTTACATTGAAACACATCCCTAGAGAGCAGAATACAGAAGCCAACGATTTAGCTCAAGGGGCATCAGGCTACAAATCGATGATAAAAGAAGTTGGGATAGAAGCCGCTGTCATGACAGCCGATGATGTACCCTAAGCAATGGCATAGCCGATTAGCCGAATCACTTTGGGCATATCAGATGGCATGCCACGGATCTATCTAAATCCCACCATACAAGTTGGTTATGGGCACGAGGCAGTGCTGCCATGGGAAAATATCATCGGCTCGAGACGAGTTCAGCTACAAGATCAACTTACAGCCGATGATTATTATCACTTGATGCTGGATGAGTCAGAGGACCTAGTCTTATAAAGGATGAGGGCCTTGGAAAAAGTAACAAGGGATAAAGAACGAGTAGCCTGTCATTATAATAAGAAGGTTGTACCCAAGTCTTTTGAAGAAGGTGAACTCGTTCGGAAACTGATATTGCCGATTGGAACAAGAGGCAATAAATTTGGCAAGTGGTCACCTAATTGGGAAGGGCCTTTCAAGATCCACAAATGCGTCTCTAAAGGAGCCTATATGCTAGATGGTCTGGATGGAGAAGTGTTTGGAAGGGCTCTGAACGACAAATATTTAAAGAAAT
Organism: Oryza australiensis; assembly: GCA_019925245.2. Taxonomy (NCBI): domain Eukaryota; kingdom Viridiplantae; phylum Streptophyta; class Magnoliopsida; order Poales; family Poaceae; genus Oryza; species Oryza australiensis. Next base: position 7,600,841 of record JAIFGZ020000436.1, read on the forward strand.
ATTACCCAAGTATATGGATCAACTCATGATTCGGCTCTATTTGTTCAGCCGATTTGTGTTAGCTGATGCCTTGTCTCGAGCAAGCATCGCCTTTAGGTGATTCTCAAGCCAAGTTTTTTCCTTAGTTCCCTATGATCGGCTGGTGATGGCCGACAGTTACGACATTAGAATGCAAGTGTATTAAGTCCATAATTTCGTCGACATCGAACACATCAACGAAATTAGGGGGGCATATGTATATACAGCAACCACGATTAAGAAGGCAGACAACATCAAAATTTTTCAAGCATTCAACGGATTTTGAAAATTATCATGATATAGTTAATTACAGACCGACGGAGCTGATTACACCAAATTGCTTTAGTGCTGAACCTAAGTCTATTACATCAGATCGGCAGTTTAAGCCGATTACACAAGACCTTTTCAGAAGGGCCTAAGTCTACTACATCGGCTACTCAGCTAGGAACGCATCTATGGCCGATAGCGCTGCAGCTTGAATCGCCTTAATTTCTTTGGTGACGGCTTGGTCTTCGGTGTCGGAGCCGGGGATCACCTTGACCGATTTATGGAGTTCTTTTAGGTGCTTAATGGCGGCCTTTAGCTTGCCTGTTTGGTCTTCGGTAGCTTTGGGCAGATCAGCTAGCATCTTTTCTTCGGCTATGATGTTAGCTCGGCATTGCTCTAGCCGTTGCAGCAGGTCAGCTTCTTCGGCTTTCAAACTGGTGATCCGAGCCTGAGATGTGGTGGGACCGACCTTCAGCTCATTCAGTTTTATCTTCTCAGCCTCCACACTCCTAATTGCGTCATTGATCTTGGCCGTCACGTCCGCTTGGGCGAGCCTTTCGATCATTCTTTGCATCGCATGCCCAAGCCTTGGCCGATGCTGATCAATACAGACGGCGGCGGACATCTTGGTGGCGAGATCTTTGGGGAGTTGGCTTTCGATTTCAAAGAATCGGCAAGGCCGATCCGCACTCGTCCACCAGCCTGTTTACATCGATGTCCAGCTGACAGCGTATGTCTTGAAGTTTCTCTCTGAGCTCATCGGCTGGGGCCTTGTCTGGGCTGGTGGCTTCCCTTCCTCATCATCGAGAAATTCCTTGATATCAAAGGAAAGCAGGTCGGCCAAAGGCTGCACAAAGGGGAGAACGAGTTTAAGCTATGGTTGAGATAGCTGATTATTCGAAGTATTATGAGAGGGAAGAGGGATCAACTTACTCTTGCTGCGGGCATCGGATCGGCTCCTTTTTTGGCTTCAGCCGGATTGACGAGGGCGATATCTTCTTCGGCAGGGTTGCTGATTTGGGTTGTTGCGTCAACTCGTTCGTCAGCCGGCCCTGTAACGTCCCCAGCCTCTTGACCTCCTACGGCCGATGCCATGTGTTCGCTCGATGCCTGGGGGGTAGCCGACTGGGGAGCAGTCGATGGAGATGGAGAAGGCTGCAAGAAACAAGTGTTAGATGTCAAGTCGGCTGGGGTCAGAAAGCTGAGATGTAAACTGAGGGAGATGGTTACCATTGAGGCACGACGAGGACGGCGGGCCAGCTTTTTGACCTGTGCAAGATATATTTGGCTAAAGTACAAGATGGTGTTATATTGAAAGCTGAGTATAACAAGACAAAGGATTACCGGCTGTCTCTTCGCAGAAGGGCTTGGAGCTGGCGGGCTATCGGCTGGAAGGTTGATCAAGTTGTGGCTCGAATTGCTAGATTCGGCCGCCTCTTCGATAGCTGCCGACATCTGTTCATCTGCGACCTCCTCGTTTAGGACCTGGTCGACGCTGGGGTCTATCGACGGGAGGCTGTCGGCTGGTGTGGTCGGCTGCTTCTTCTTTTGCTTTTTGGCCGGTGCAGCTGATGGTTTTGTGCTTGGAGCGGTTCTTTTTTGCCGGGCCAGCTGTTGGCACGTCTGTCCGTGCAGCAAGGTCTTCAGTTTGGGCGCATCCCAGCTAATGGCCGATGGAGCTAGCCCGCACTTGTTCGACAGGACCCCTGGACGGTATTTGATGGGGATGCCCGAGTTGCTCACCGTCGGCCGTTCAGTTTCAGTCACCTGCGAGAAAATAAAAGAGGATTTTCTGTAAGTATTGACAAATTAAATCGGCTGATAATCTGAAAGTGTGAGTAACTTGAAGTACGAGACTTACTGAAGAGATTTCTCGTGGAAGATGTGGTGTTTGATCTCGACCCACCAACGGTCATAGGCTGTGCTCTTTTTGTATCCCAGCACCATGTCACCAATGCTGCCGAGAGGGGGACCAGCTATGTTCATCAGTTTGCTCATGATTGGGGCCTGGTCCACTATTCCCCTTGTCTCAATCTTATCGGCATAATAACAGCCGATGGGCAGTTGCCCAAGTCCTAACTGCTGGGCAGCCGACATAGGGTAATAAAACTCATAAACTCCGGGTCACTGATCGGCCCTGGTGGATCCCAGTCGGCAGGATGTAAGGACTGATGGCAGTTGTGAACAAGTCCCTGCACTTGGGGTATTCGTCTGAGTTGATATCTTCTAGGTTGAATTCAATAGGAAGCTCGAAGAGTGGCCGATCCATGTAAAAATACCAGATGCGGTTGTTCTTTGAAAACCCGTTGTAGAAGGAAACAAACCACTCAGCTAACAGCTCGGCCGATTGCTTTGACCCGGCGTGCATGGCTGCTGCCTCTCCGTAACTTAGACACCTGGTGGTGGTGATCTCATTTCCCTCATCATCTTCAATCGGCTCTAAACGCGGGAAGCGTGCCTCGGTCAAAGGTGGCCGACCGTCTATTTTTTGGTCATCAAGACCAGCCAGATCTGAAGGAACCACCAGGGACCTCCGGTGTTGATAGAGGCATTGGCGGCTATCTTAGCAACTGCTTGATGGAGGGTTTGGTATAGGTGGCCGAGGAGATACTTGCCCAAAGAGATTCTTCTTTTCTCCACCAAGGCCTCGGCCACGATCTGCCAATTGGCGGTCGGTCCACAGCTCGAGCCGCAGAACAGAAATTTTTCTAACCACATCATAAGGAATGTGGCGTGTTCCCTAGGGCCGACTGGTCCTTCCTTCATGTTCATGGACACGTAGCCGCTCCATCCTCCCATGCCTTTTGTTTTGAATTGGTATTGGCTTTTCCTAAACAGTTCTTCAGGGTTGGCCGACGACAAGATATCTAGTCCAGTGGTCATGACTATGTCGGCCAGGGTGACTGACATTGGGCCTTGTTGTAACATGAAGGCATTGAGGGTGTCATTCCAGAAGTAGGTTGCAGCCAACATCATTGGTTCATCTTTTTGCATATCGGCTATTGACAGAGGTAGACATTGGGCTATTCCTATTTCTTCCCAGTGGGTTTGCTTGGCTGATTGCATCCTCTTATACCATTCAGGCCAGGATTTGTCCATGGATGGCCAAGACTTAAAGGTTCCAGACCAGTGGCTAGAGAAAGTTTCTTCATATTATAGGGCATCAAGTTTCTTCATATTATAGGGCATTCTATCGGTTTCGGCTATGATTATCTCGGTAGGGTCCTTGTTGCCGATAGGCCCTAGGAAATATCCATTTTGCTGAATAAGGCTGGGGATGGCTATTTGATGGGATAAGTGCTACAATCGGAAAGAATAGATTTATAAATGAAAAACCCTAGAATTCGAATCGTAAGTTCGGGAGAAAGAGAAAGAGTTTTGGGCCGATTAGGGCGTACCTGGGAACTCGGCGGGCGGCGGCCGATGCGGCGACAGTGGCGATGCGGGGAAGCCATTGTCGATTGGAGATTGCCGAGGAGGAGGATCGCCGCGCGGGCCTTGAGGGATGTACGGGTCGCCGGAGAACTCGAAGGTTGCTGAGGTGGCTACTTGTTTGTAAAGGTGTCACGCCCAGAAATTCAGACCCGAATTTCGGAAGCTATATGTGTATTAAAATCCCTGTCCAGGACCAGCCAGAGTACACATACGACAATTGTCGATATTACAGTTCCACGTCTTAGAAACAATAAAAAAGATTACAAAAGGGCAGTGGAAAAACAAAAAGGGCCTAAGCGTAAGCTTGATGCTGGTCACGTGGCTTCGACCACTCCACAAGCAGATTCCAGAGTGTATGACAAGCCTACTCCACTTCGTCTTCTTCTTCAGCTTCTGGCTCAGGTTCTGGTGAAGAGGTAAGGATGAGTACTTCCACGTACTCAGCAAGTCACACCAGAAGGGGAGAAGAATGAATGCAGAGAAGACAAGGGTTTTGCTAAAGTTTGTTTTTGCGCAAACGGCAGGGGTTTTTCCAAACAAAAAGACTTTTGAACACAACCAACACAATAATAATTTAAGTAAATAAGGCATTTTGAATCCAACACTGTCCAACGTTATCCCCACGTTGAGACAGGCCCAAACCATCCACCTATACTAGTCATGTTCCATTAATCCGGGTGTAATAGTGTGAGACTAATCACGGAGAGCTCGGTCGATCACCCCGTCACCGCGGGCACGGCTATTCGAATAGGTTTACTCTAATCAGAGGTGTACAACTGTACCCACAAGACACAGCCCCACAACCCAGTCTCCCGTGCGTCGGAATACCACCGCGGTACCCCGGAAAGGGAACTGTGATAAGACCTTTCCCACTAACTAAGCGAACCCCACCAAGGTTTCGCCCCACTCCCGGACCACGGGAATGGGCAGCCCCCGAGTGCCTTGGTGAATCCGGCCCAGCCGACCCTTATACCGGGGCCGACTGAAACTCCATCCTGCTCACCCTTGCCGATGGGTCCGTCAGCTAGAAGAGGCTACACTACGGCACCTACCTCACCCATTTCGGCTTGTGGTTTGCACGGTCATTCTCCCGAGGGGTCCCGTGAACCGGTCCTTAATTGCCATGGGCGCCGCTAACCAAAACCATAGCGCCCACAACCCACCATTTGTCATATTTTAGTTGTTAATCCGGTTCACCTAACCACTAATTATTATCCCTCCGAACAGATGTCCAGGAGAGGCATATTAAGTGAGAATGACCCATTTAGTGAGCTAGTGAGTCTAAGCCAGGCTAAGCATAACCTAGTCCTGAATCTAATCATATTATTTTCCCAAGTTTAATCAAAGGATTGGGGTGCCAAACCTAAGGCATAGACTAAGCATAAGGTGTACTATTACCCAAGAAATGACATTATAAAAATACATGCAATTTCATGGAATAAAACAGGTGTATTAGCAAAATGGGAGCAATATGATCAATCAAATAGTATGACTTGCCTTGCTCTTCGGCTTGGGGGATTTCAGCAACGACTTCGAAGTAAACCGGTGTAACACCCTAAAAATCCGAGGTTTTAAAAATCGAAATATAAAAATTGGAGCTTACAAAAATCTTTTGATTGATTGCATCTTGTCGGATTTATTTGTCTCTTATTTACAAATCTTCGATGCCAAGTTGAATAAGTGAATATTTAATTTGAAATGGAAGGTCGATAGGGTTTTAAAATACTAAAGGAAAGAAAACTATAAATACTAGGAATAAAATTTAGAAATAAAGATTCAGGGAAAAGTTAAGATTTAATAGAAATTTACTTTTGAGCAGAGGATGTTAAATTTTTGGGGTATAACCCAAAAATTTTCTAAGTTATACATAAGAAGAAAAAGTATAAAAAGATAATAATAAATATATAATTAAAATAATATATGTGTATATAATAAAGTGGGAAAAAATTAAAATGTAATTAAATTACAATTGGGCCAAAATCCTATTTAGTTTATAAGTGAAATACAAAAGGAATTGTTAAAAAAAGAAAGAAAAAGAAAAATCAGAAAAAAATGCACTATTCATTATGCGCCACTGCTCAATCCATTCCGAGCCCCGCGCCGCGCCCGCAACGTCGCGCGCGCCGCGAGCCCGTTGCCGTCACACGCGCCACGCCGTGCGCCATCGCCCTCACGCCCGCGCCCCTCGGTGTCACGCCGCGCGTCGCCACACCGCCCGTCCCGTCGCCGCGCCGCGCCCCTCGCGACCCGCGCCCCTCTCCGCCGCACCATTGGCCGTCACCATCGCCACACCGCCCGTCCCATCCCCGTGCCGACCCCCTTGCAATCCGTGCCGCTGCGCGCCGTCTCGTCGCACCGAGCCACTGTGCCGCGCGCGTCATGCCGCCGGCCCGCGCCGCCGTTTCCCCACCGGCGCGCCTATAAAAGGGGGCACAGCCCCTTTCGCCCCTCACCCCGCCGCCCCACGTCCACTCTCCCATTCCCCCTCTTCTCTCCTGTGCGCCAGAGCTCCGCCTCGCTGCCGCCACTCGCGCCGTGCTGCGTCGCCTCCTCCTAGTCGCCGGTAAGCCGCCCCTCTGCCCCCTACCCCCTTCGCCACATGTCGTCGCCCCTCGTGTGCCCCCGGCCTTGGGTCGGCCAAGCTTGCAGATGAAAGAGTGAGGAAGGGGAGGGAGGTGGAAGAGAGAAGGAGGGAAGAAACAGAGCAGCGGGGAGAAGAAAGAAAGGAGGAGAAAGAAGGGAAAAGAAAGAAAAGAAGAGAAAGAATGAAAAGAAAAGGAAAAAAAGTGAAGAAAAGGAAAATAAAGGAAAAAAATAAAATAGGAAATATATTTTTAAAAGATTTAAAGTAAAAATCTATTTCCTCTCCTAAAATAAAAGTGTATTTGGAGGCAATATAAATTAGGAATTTAATTGTGAATTAGTTTGCTATTAGACCCCAAATTTTACCCTATGAATTTATTTTGAAGTTCAATTCTTAAATTATTAAATGCAATCTTTTGTTTGGAATAAATCATTTAGGAATTTAAATATAATCGAGCTTGTTAGTAAAACCTAGAACCTTGTCATATAAAATTTTTAGAATTTAAATTCTAAATCATTTAGCATAGTGAAACACTTTAGAATAAATTATCTTGGGATTCGGATTAATTGCAACCCTAGGATTTGTCGGCTCGTTAAAATTTGAAATAAAATTTGAACTAAACACTTCCTTTGTCGGTATGATATTTTTGAATTGTCGACCGATATCTCTTTTTCTAACTTATAATAAACTAACTCGAATTAACCTCACCTTATAATTAATTAAGTCGATAAACGCGAAACTTCAAATTATTATATCTCGTTCATTTTAACTCGGATTTTGCCAAAACTCGAACCTAAACTTACGTAGAATCATAACCTAGTGTTATAAGTCACTTTTACAATTTATTTGGCTTTTAGTGATTCTTATTTGAATTCTAGTCGAATTCAATTTGATTTTTCTCGCATGTATAATAGAACCCGAGGGAACCGTTGAGAACGTCGAAGACTCAAGCCAACAAGGTCACAAGCAAGGCAAGTCATCACTCCCTTTGAACATATTGGTCCTATTTGCGAACTTGTGTTGCTTCTAAAACTAAAATGTGCATGCTCTACATAAAAGAATACCTATTTTTGTTATGCCATGCCTTGATGTTGATTACCTTTAGTTTTATTCTTTGTAACCCTCGACATGATGTAACCGAAGGAAATCTTCGGTAAAATGCTTAGCCATGCTATTATTAGATTCATGCATACTCATGCTTTTGCAAATAGCTATATGCTTGGGCAACTACCTTTGGGAAAGGTAGTTGGGATACGACATGTGGAGACATGAGCGCCACATTGCCATGAGAATGATCAAATAAGTTTTGATGAAAACTGAAAATACCAAACAAATGTCTTAGACTGGGGCGGCTGGATGATTTGGGTGGATTCCGGAAAAGACAAGTGCCGACCCGGGTCAACTAAGGACCGAGCCATGAGATAGCCAGGAAACGAGCCAGTACAACCGTACTTCTCAAATGGGTATAGACCTAGCAGAGTAAATAGCCGAGCGGAGGCGGTACCCCTGCATAGTGGTTCCTATGTATGAGATGAGATTGGGAATGGATGATTGAAAATCGAAATTAATTATAACTTGAAGAATGAAGTTTTCCCTTACCCGGGAGCGCGAACTCCTCACACTGCTAGAAAAGGACGGCTAGAGTGCAAGAGGATTTAAGTTCATGGAGCGGGTCGCCAAAGTGAGGTTATCGAAAGGCTTTGCCGTGACCGTCCCATATAAAGGGATGTAGGCTCATTCAATGGGCAGTTGCGGAGTACGGGTAAAGTGTACATTCAGTGCAGTGTGAATTAACCAATCTATTCGAATAGCCGTGCTCGTGGATATAGAGCATCGTGACAAGACTTTCGCTTGGCTAGACTCTAAATTTTAAAACGATGGGATGGGTTTGCATGATGATTCTTATTCACTGGTGGATCAACTTCTCGAAAGGAGAGAAGGGGTAGACTCCCTAGAAAACCATGACGAACCGGAGGCGGGAAACCATCCTTGGAATCATAATGGATGGTAGACAGAACCGTCGCCGACTTAATGAACTATGGAACTAAAACTTGACTTGGCTAGATGCTAGGTTTGTTGAAAGATTTATAAAGTTGGCTTTGTGCAAATAAACCACGACATTTCCTTGAGAATCCCCTATCATGTGCACCTTTCCGTGTTGGCTTGCTGAGTACGGTTGGTACTCACCCTTGCTATACGCACAAACCTTCAGATGGTGGGAATGAAGACTTGGAGGATCCATATGCCTACTACCAGGAGGGCGAAGAAGACGATGGCACTGCTAGGTCTTAGTCTCCGGTCGTTGCCGTGGCAATCGACAGCCGCCTTCATTCCGCTACCTTACCTAATTTCTAATTTTGGTTGTATCTGGACCATGAGGTCCTATATGTTGGATATTGCCTTCAGGCCTATATTGTAATACTTTTGATGTAAGACTATTCGTGCATATGCACCTGATAATTCAGTACTGTATTTCGTGGGTACCAAACTACTCGATCCAGGGAAATGGTACTATGAACACGAAAGATTCTCGTTCCAAAACGGGGTCCACAGAGCTGTATCGAGCAATGCGGCGTAGGATAACACCAGCGGCGCCCCACCCCCTTGATAGGCGGCAAAAGGGAGAAATCCCCATCTAGGATTATTTTGAAAATAAAAAAACATTATGTTCATAAGGCAAAATATGTTTTCCGTGTACTATTGTCCCTTTCCTCTTTATAAAATTTGTTTTACTTCCGCCTTCACCTAACTCTGATTTTCTTAGGAATAGATGGCAGGACGAGGTCAGAACAGAGTCTGGGAAGTTGAGGTTCCACGAGAGGATGGATACGTGGTGCAGCTACGACAACTGATGCGGTGCTTGAGATACTCTGAGTTACTGTGGACCCCCATTTTTGGAACGGGAATCTTTCGTATTCATAGTACCATTTCCCTGGATCGAGTAGTTTGGTACCCACGAAATACAATACTGAATAATCAGGTGCAAATGCACGAGTAGTCTGACATCGAAATTATTACAATAATAGGCTCGAAGGCAATATCCAACATATAGGACCTCATGGTCCAGATACAACCAAAAGTAGAAATTAGGTAAGGCAGCAGAATGAAGGCAGCGGCCTGTCGGTTGCCACAGGCAATGACCGGAGACTAAGACCAAGCAGGCGCCATCGGCTTCTTCGCCCTCCTGATAGTAGGCATATGGATCCTCCAAGTCTTCATTTCCACCATCTGAAGGTTTGTGCGTATAGCAAGGGTGAGTACCAACCGTACTCAGCAAGCCAACACGGAAAGGTGCACATGATAGGGATTTCCAAGGAAAAGCCAAGTTTTATTTGCACAAAGCCAACTTTATAAATCTTTTCACAAACCTAGCATCTAGCCAAGTCAAGTTTTAGTTCCACAGTTCATTAAGTCGGCGACGGTTCTGTCCATCCATCGTGATTCCAAGGATGGCTTCCCGCCTCCAGTTCGTCATAGTTTTCTGGGGAGTCCACCCCTTCTCGCCTTTTGAGAAGTTGATCCACCAATGAATAAGAATCATCATCCAAACCGATCCCATCATTTTAAAATTGGGAGTCTAGCCAAGCGAAAGTCTTGTCATGATGCTCAATATCCGCGAGCACGGCTATTCGAATAGATTGATTCATTCACACTGCAGTGGATGTACACTTTATCCGTACTCCGCGACTGCCCAACAAATGAGCCTACGTCCCAACACATGAGACGGTCGCGACAAAGCCTTTCGATAACCTCACTTTGGCAGTACCCGCTCCACGGACTTAAGCCCTCATGCACTCTAGCCGTCATTTCCTAGCAGTGAGAGGAGTTCTTGCGCACCCAAGGTAAGGGAAGACTTCATTCATCAAGTTATAATAAATTCCAATTTTCAATCATCCATTTCCAATCTCATCTCATACATAAGAACCACTATGCAGGGGTACCGCTTCCGCTCGGCTATCTACTCCGCTAGGTCTATACCGATTCGAGAAGTACGGTTGTACTGGCTCGTTTCCTGGCTATCTCATGGCTTGGTCCTTAATTGACCAGGGTCGGCACTTGCCTTTTCTGAAATCCACCCAAATCATCCAGCCGCCCCAGTCTAAAACATTTATTTGATATTTTTAGTTTTCATCAAAACTCATTTTATCTTTCTCATGGCAATGTGGCGCTCATGTCTCCACATGTCGTATCTCAACTACCTTTCCCAAAGGTAGTTGCCCAAGAATGTAGTTATTTGCAAAAGCATGAGTATGCATGAATCTAATAATAGCATGGCTTGCATTTTGCCGAAGTTATTCTCCGGTTGTATGTATCACATCGAGGGTTACAAGGAACAATTCTAAAGGTAAACAATAACAAGGCAAGGCATAACAAGTATAGGTAATTCTTTGAGTATAGCATGCATGTTTAAAGTTTAAAACAACATCATTTCGCAATTGGGATCAATATGTTCAAAGAGTGTGATGACTTGCCTTGCTCGCACGCTTGTTGAGCGGGGTCTTCAATGGAGTCGGTGCCTGCTTCTTCAGGTGTTATCCGTACGTGCGAAAGATCAATTGAATTCAATCAGAATTCAATAAAATACCGAGAGATCGATAAGAACCATAAAAATCACGAAAATGACTCCAAACGTTTAGCCTAGAATTCTACTTGAGTTCGGACGAGCGTTGCTAGGGAAAAAAATCCGAGTTTTGAAATCGAGTCGATGCCCTAGGGTTTTCGCAAAACGACGATTGAAACAATCGAGAAAATGAATTTAGGAATTTCAACAGAGGGGGCGGGGGTTGTACTCGAGGTTTTGAAGGTTCGAGCATAAAAGAAAAAACATATTTAGATGGCGAGAAAGAATTAAAAGAAATCCGGATTTAAAAACGACGCGAAACGAAATCTCGAAAAGTCCGATTTCGATTTTCGAACTTGCTCCGAGAAAATATACAAGAAAATAATATAGTTTTGCCCAAAAATTCACTCAAATCTTTTCAAAACATTTTTCCTAATTTTCAAAAATTTTTCCTATTTTTTTTGTATTTTCTTTTCCCTTTTCTTTTTCTTTTCTTTTCTTTCTTTTCTTTCGTTTACTATTCATTGATCCGCTAGGTGCTCGATCGAACCTCGCTCTCTTCTCTCTCTGTTGCGGCGGCGGCGCGCAAGCAAAGGGGAAAGGGTGGCGGCTCGGCTTACCGGCGACGGCAACACTTGGGAGGGCGGTGGAGCTCCGACACACGGTGGCGACGGCACTCGGCGGCTTGCGGCGGCGGCGGCGCTCGGGAGGAAAGGAAACCGGCGAGAGAGGGGAAAGCTAGAGGCGGCGAGGTGGGGGAAACGGGGAGGCCTTGCCCCCCATTTATAGCCGCGACCGAGCGAGAGAAACGGGGAAAGGGGGCCGGTGCACGGCCGTACGGTGGAGGCACATGCGGCGGCGCGGTTTGGCGGGGCCGGGCGCGCAGACGGGCGTGACGGCGGGGACCGGCGTGGCGGGCGACACGTGGTGCGAGTGAGCGGGGTCCGGCGTGGCGGTCGACGCGCAGCACGAGCGAGCGGGGTTCGGGCGCAGGCGGGCGACGTGCGCGCGCGGGCGGCTGCGGGGCCGGGCGACGTGGGCACGCGCGGCGACGCGCGGCGAACGACGTACGCCGCGTGGGTACGGGCGGCGACACGCGGCGCGGGAGCGGGCTGGCGCAGCGCGCGTGCGCGCGCGCGTGCGCGTGGCGCGTGGCGCGTGCGCGCGGTGCGGGCGCGGTACGGCGGGCGCGCGACCGGGGCCGATACGGCGTCGAACGGGTTGGGACCTAATGAATAGTGCACTTTCGATTTTTCCGATTTTCCACTCCATTTTCCAATTCTAATTTTTCTTCACTCTAAAAATTCCAAATAAACATATAGTATTCCCAAAATTAATTAAAAATATATTTTCAAACTCTCCGTCTCCATTATTCATTTTCAAATATATATTTCCATATTTAATTAAATCCTTTTTGTAAATTCATAAAACACCATTTTTGATTTCAAATAATTTTCCAGATTTTATATAAATCCCTAAAAATTTTATTATCTATTTTATTTCCTAATTAATATTTTATAATCACCAATTAATGTTTTATTTTTCAAACACCTATCTTCCTGAATCCGCATCTCTTTCCAATTTTATTCTAAAAATTTCCTAACCCTAGACTTCGAGATTTTTTCCTCCAACGGAAATCCAAATCATTCGGTTTTTTCACAAACCTTGAGATGAATCGTTCACAACTTAAATTCATGCAACCAAGCTGGCAAATAACAAGCAACAAACAAGATCAAAAAGGCAATAAGCAAAAGTTTTTGTAAGTTCGATTTTTAATTTCCGATTTTAATTTCTTCGATTTTTAGGGTGTTACAAACCTACCCCCTAACAATAAATCTCGTCCTCGAGATTTCTTACCAGCTGTTGAGTAGGTGTGGGTATTCAGTCTTTAGAAAATCTTCGCTCTCCCGGTGGCCTCTTCTTCGGTGTGATTGCTCCATTGCACTTTGTACATGCGTCATGACTTGGTTCGTGTCCTCTTTTCTGCCTCGTCCAATATCTTTATTCGATGTTCCGGGTATGTGAGGTCACTGTCGATATGGATGGTTTCCAAAGGAGCTTGCTCTTCCGGCACTCGCAGGCACTTCTTCAATTGCAAACTGGGTGGACATCGGAGATGTTCTTAGGTAACTCCAGCTGGTAGGCCACTTCGCCTCTTCTAGCGCATATCAAGAATGGGCCCACGTATCTTGGCGCGAGTTTCCCTTTGACCTTGAACCTCTGAGTCCCTCGTAGGGGTGAGACCTTTAGGTACACATAGTCGCCTACATTGAACTCTAAGTTCCTTCGACGAGTATCCGCGTAGCTCTTCTGTCGAGATTGGGCCGCCTTTAATCGGTCCCGGATCAGGCGGACCTTTTCCTCGGCCTCTTTGATTTTGTCAGGACCAAACACGGCTCGTTCTCCGGTTTCTGACCACATCAATGGGGTTCGGCATCGCCGACCAAATAGGGCTTCATTTGGCGACATCTTCAGACTTGCTTGGTAGCTGTTGTTGTAGGAGAATTCGGCGTACGGTAAGCATTTTTCCTAATCCGTGGTAAAATCCAACGCACAGGCTCTCAACATATCCTCAAGAACTTGATTTGTCCTTTCGGTCTGCCCGTCGATCTGTGGGTGGTAAGCGGTACTGAAGGCAAGGTGACTTCCGAGTGCCTCATGAACTTTGCTCCAGAAATGGGACATGAACTGAGTTCCGCGATCCAATATAATTCTTTTTGGTACACCGTGAAGACACACGATCCTACTCATGTATATCTCTGCCAGCTTGGCACTATTGTAGTTAGTCTTTACAGGGATGAATCTGGCGGTCTTGGTGAGCCGATCTACTATTACCCAAATGGAATCATATCCCGCTGCAGTTTTGGGTAGTCCAACGGATAAATCCATGCCTATCTCATCCCATTTCCACTCGAGAATCTTGAGTGGCTACAACAACCCTGCCGATCGTTGATGCTCGGCTTTTACCCTTTGGCATACATCACATACGGCCACGTATTCGGCTACGTCCCTCTTCATATTGGGCCACCAGTATTCCTCTTTCAAATCCTGGTACATCTTCGTGCTTCCCGGATGTAACGAATAGGCTGACTCGTGTGCTTCTTTTAGGATCAATCCTCTCAAACCACCTTGCTCAGGCACGTAGATTCTTCTCTTATACCACAGGGTTCCCTTGTCATCTACCAAGAATTCCTTCGCGTGCCCAGCGGCCATGCGTTCTTTGATCATTTGTGTTTCTCCATTATCCTTTTGAGCTTCTTCTATTTGAGTCCTGAGAAGAGGTTGGATTTCTAATGAGTTCACTTCTCCATGAGGAATCAGGTGTAAGTTAAGTCGAGCCATCTCTTCTTGGAGCTCATTGGCCATGCCTTCCAGTCTCATATGGTTGCATTGGGCTTTGCGGCTTAACGCATCGGCCACTACATTCGCCTTGTCGGGGTGGTAATGGATTCCTAGATTGTAGTCCTTGATCAATTCCAACCACCGTCTCTGACGTAGATTGAGATCGGACTGAGTAAAGAAGTATTTCAGGCTCTTGTGATCAGTGTATACATCACAGTGATTCCCGATTAGATAGTGTCTCCAGATTTTTAATGCATGAACAACTGCTGCTAATTCCAAGTCATGTGTGGGGTAGTTTTCCTTGTGGGGTCGCAGCTATCTCGAGGCATATGCTACGACCTTTCCATCCTACATCAATACGCATCCCAGCCCTTGTCGGGACGCATCACAGTATATCACAAAATCCTTACGGTTGTCAGGTAGGATTAAGATTGGGGCGGTGGTTAACTTTTCTTTTAGTTGGTCAAAGGCCTCCTGACACTTCTCGTTCCAGGCGAATTTCTTCTCTTTCTTAAAAAGTTGAGTCATGGGTCGGGCTATCGTGGAAAACCCTTCGATGAACCTCCGGTAATATCCGGCCAATCCCAAGAAACTCCGAACCTCTGTTACTGACTTGGGTGCCTTCCATTCTGTAACTGCTTCGACCTTGGCAAGATCTACCGCTACTCCTCCGGCTGAGACTACATGGCCAAGAAAAGCAACTTCCTTAAGCCAGAACTCACATTTGGTAAACTTCGCATAAAACTGGTGCTCTCGTAGCTTCTCCAGTACCAGTCGTAGGTGTTCTGCATGTTCCTCAGCGTCTTTGGAGTAGATAAGAATATTGAAGGGTTACGCGGAGGCTACGCTAGCCAAAAACAAAAACTTATACCGCGCAAACCAGGAACACTTGCAAGTAAGGGCCGATAGATCGTTACCGATTGGAGTGTGCAATGAAACAGCCAATCGGGGCTATCCGATCCGAACGGTGTAGCCGATTCTCGCAAGCCGACGCCGATACCGGGGACAGCCGATTCGCCAATCAACCGATTCACGATGCCGTAGCCGATCCGAAGCCAATCAACAGCGCGCAACGTAGCAGCGCCTCTACGGTATCCACACGTCCGGGGACGAACGCCGTACACCCGTGTGCTAGCACGCGATGCAAGGCTAGGGTTTGGCTCGAAAGTGGGGAGGGTTTCCGTGGAGATTGATCTCGGCGACTTCTGTTGCACGCGATGCAATTGATGTGTATTCAGCTCTCCACCCCTCCCTCCTTTATATAGAGTTGGTCGCGGGACTAGTGGCCGATTAGGACTCTATTTTGAATCGGATCTCATCCGTATCTCATAGAGTTGGCCGCCCATACGTCGTAAGCCCATAGGACTCTATCCGATCGGATCCCTATCCGATCGAGCCGTATCCGAGTCCAACTCGAATATCTATTCTATCCCCTTAAGCGTGCGACCCTGTAGGTTCAGGTATACTCGGTTTCGGCTATAGTCTAACTTAGCCGATCGTCGGCTCGAGTCCAACTCGCCGACTGTCAAAAGCGGCGCCTAGCAGCACATATTGACACCATAGTATACAAGAATATAATATCGGCTCGAACCTGTAATGTGTACACAAATCCCTTTGCCTCACGATACCGTTAAGCTATAGGCAAGATGTGTGCCATCCCTTCAATAGCTTAACCATTCACTCGAACCGTATTGGATTATCCGTCCGTTGATTGACTCCTCAATCAACTTAGCATGGCCATGCATTTCCATAATCCATTACCTCGAGGGGCCCGAGATATCTCTCCAAAGGAGGGGCAAATTCCATCTTGATCACTCACATCCCACTCCATGTTTCATAGCAAACCCGAAAACTACCTTTATAACTATCCGATTACGAATAGCGTTTGGTAGTCCCAAAGTAGGCTACTACACATGTTGGAATCCATGGTGATCTCGAGGTCTAAGGACTTTGTACCAACACTACCGAGACCAACTAATGGCACATTAATTCTGTAGTGTCTCATGGTGGGTCTATCCAACAATGTGTTCTCTAACACATATGTCCATGTTTATTGATTTGGTATCTCCATACCCATGATCTATGAGACATGATCATCAATCAATAAACATGCCGATCTTAGAATCATATTTGTTCCAACAATATGACATATGATCGAGGATTGTTTAGAAATAGATTCATACATATCGAGTCTCATAAATAAGTCACGTACTTATTGATCAATACAAGATGTCTATTTCATGGAACTGAATAACACTTTATTCATTTATACATAAACATTGACGTGATATCCAACATCTCCATGTTGCCTCTAGGGCATATCACTAACAATCTCCCACTTGCACTAGAGTCAATCATGTAAGTATCTAATACCCATTGCTCTTGTGTGCGCCTCATGCTTCGGCGAGGGAGAGGTTTTGTCGGCGGATCGGCTATGTTGAGATCCGTGTGCACTTTGCATATCTTGACATCACCTCTGTCCACTATCTCGCGGATGAGATGATATCGCCGAAGTATGTGTTTGGACTTCGATGTGACCTCGGCTCCTTGGCTTGCGCAATGGCTCCACTATTATCACAATAGAGAGACATTGGACCGTCGTACTAGTCATCACACCAAGCTCGAAACGAATTTCTTGATCCAAACAGCCTCCTTTGCACTTCCGAAGCAGCAATGTACTCGGCCTCCGTTGTAGAATCGCAACGGTATCCCGCTTGGAACTCTTCCAGTGATCGCGCCTCCGTTCGGGCAGAACACGAACCCAGATTGCGATCTATAATCATCCTTGTCTGTTTGGAAGCTAGCATCGGTGTAACCACTTACAACGAGCTCTTCTTCACCTCCATAGACTAGGAACATATCCTTAGTTCTTCTCAAGTACTTAAGGATATTCTTTACGGCAGATCCAGTGACCTTCACTGGATCCGGTATCTGCTCGTAGCACTCAAAGCGTACGAGACATGCGGGCGTGTACAAAGCATGGCATACATGATGGATCCAATTGCCGAAGCATATGGAACCATACCCATCTTATTCCGCTCATCATGTGTCCGAGGACACCGATTCTTGCTAAGATTAATGCCATGTGACATGGGCAAGAAACCTTTCTTGGAATCATGCATGTTGAACCTTTTCAACACCTTGTCAATGTATGTACTTTGGCTTAATCCAATTAGCCTCTTGGATCTATCTCTATAGATCCGAATGCCAATATATATGCTGCCTCCCTAAGTCTTTCATGGAAAAACTATTTTTCAATGAAGACTTGACGGATTCTAGCATAGGGATATCATTTCCAATCGTAATATGTCATCCACATATAAGATTAGAAATACAATTGCGCTCCCACTGACCTTTTTGTAAACACATGCCTCTTCTTCATTTTTGATGAAACCAAACCCTTTGATTACTTCATCAAAACGAATATTCCAACTCCGAGATGCTTGCTTCAATCCATAAATGGATTTACGTAGCTTGCATATCTTTCGAGCGATCTCGGATCGACAAAACCCCGAGGTTGTATCATGTATACATCCTTGCTTAGGTTTCCATTTAGGAAAGCCGTTTTGACATCCATCGCCATATCTCATAATCGAAATATGCAGCAATCGCTAGGATAATCCGAATAGATTTAAGCATTGCGACGGGCGAGAAGGTTTCATCATAATCAACTCCTTGAATCTGTTTAAAACCTTTCGCCACCAATCGCGCCTTATAGATGTGAACATTTCCATCCATATCGGCCTTTTCTTAAAAACCCATTTACACTCAATGGTTTTGACACCATCAGTGGATCAACCAAGTTCCAAACTTGATTGTCGTACATGGATTCTATTTCGGATTTCATGGCTCCAAGCCACTTGTTGGAATCGGGTCCCACCATCGCTTCCTCATAGGTCTTAGGTTCATCGTTGTCCAACAACAATATATCACATTGTGCCTGTGTACTGTCGGTGCACGACGTGATCTTTCGGACCTCCGTGGGCTGGTGTATCTACAACCGGTGGCGCAACACTTTGCACCTCTGTTGTGGTTACGTGGTCGCTGAAACATTTTCGGTGTTTCTTGAACTTCTTCAAGATGCACCCTGCTCCCACTAACCCTTCTTGAAAGAAACTCTTTCTCCAAGAAGACACCGTGTCGGGCGACAAACACTTTGCCTTGTTCCCGATTATAAAAGTAATATCCCTTAGTTTCCTTAGGATATCCCACAAAGAAGCACTTGTCGATTTGGGTGTGAGCTTGTCGATCGTAAACGTTTTACATAAGCTTCGCATCCCCAAATTTTGAGAAAAGACAAACTAGGGGGTTGCCCTGTCCATATCTCATATGGTGTCTTTTCAACCGACTTAGATGGAACTCTATTTAGTGTGAGCGCAATGTGTTTCAAGAGCATATCCCGAAGGATAACGGAAGATCACTTTGGCTCATCATCGACCGCACCATGTCCAACAAGGTGCGATTTCTTCGTTCGGACACTCCGTTCCATTGTGGAGTTCTGGCGGAGTTAAGCTGCGGGAACAATTCCACAATCTTTCGATGATTACCAAACTCTTGGCTCAAGTATTCCCCTCCACGATCGATCGTAGAAACTTGATTGTTTTCCCTAAATGATTCTGTACTTCATTCTGGAATTCTTTGAACTTTTCAAAGGATTCGGACTTATGCCTCATTAAGTAGATATAACCATATCTACTAAAGTCATCGGTAAAGGTAATGAATGCGATAACCACCTCGGCCGTTGAGCTCATTGGTCCACATACATCGGTATGTACGAGTGCCAACAAGTCACTTGCTCTTTCACTGTGTCCCGTGAAAGGTGCCTTTGTCATCTTACCAAGTAAACAAGACTCACATGTCTCAAATGATTCAAAATCAAAAGAGTGAAGCAATCCATCTTTATGGAGCTTCTCCATGCGTTTCTTATTTATATGGCCTAAGCGACAATGCCGGATAAACGTGGGGTTTATATCATTAGAGAGTTGCCTTTCGTATTAATGTTATAGATGGGAGACGCTTCAAGATTCAAAACGTATAATCCATTCACCAATGGAGCATGAAAATAGAACATATCTCGAGATATATTGAACAACCATTGTTCATTGATCTAAAATCATATCCTTCCGCTTGCAAACATGAAGCGGAAATAACGTTTTGACATAGTGTTGGAACACAATAACAATTATTCAATTCCAAAACTAATCCTGAAGGTAGATGAAGTGGTTGTCGACAAGTCGTAGCAACGCTTGCTCCATTGCCGACGCGCAGTTCACCTCGCCCCTTCTCAATCCTCTACTTCTTCTCATTCCCCGCAACGACTTGCAAATATGAGCTACGATCCGGTATCAAATACCCAAGAGTCGTAGGTGAAGTAGCGAGATTAATGTCTATAACATTAATACCGGCGAAGTCGTACTTTGCTTCTTCTTGAGATCCTCCATGTACTTCTTGCAGTTCCTTTTCCAGTGGCTGTCTCCTTGCGGTAGAAGCAAACGGCATCGATGCCGCCGACCCCTTCTTGCCCTTCTTTGCATTAGAGGCACTCGCGATCTCATCGGGAGTTAACTTCCTCTTGGTGCAAAGTTTCTTGACAGTGGTTTGCGCTTTGCCTTCGCATCATCATCACATGATGACCGTTTTTCTGGATACTCTCCTCGTGTCTTTAGCATCCCATGCAATTCAGCCAAGGTTCTATCCATATTGTTCATGTGATAATTCAATATGAATGGCTCGAAGCTCGGAGGGAGCGGCGGAGAATCACGTCGTAGCCAACTCTTGGCTAAGAGGGAAACCTAGTTTCTCAAGACTCTCGATATAGCCAATCATCTTTATCACATGCGGACGACGGGATTCCCTCAACAAGCTCGCACGCAAACAAGGACTTTGAGGTGTTGAACCTCTCGGCCCGAGCTTGGTTCTCAAACATGCCACGCAGTCCCGAATAATAGTGTGAGCATCGCTGCTCTCATATTGCTTCGAAGCTCGGGGACATTGTAGCAAGCATGAGACAGCTTATATCTAGGGCATCATTAGTGTGCTTCTCATAAGCCCTCCGTGCTTGCGGTGGCATTAGTTGGCAAATCCTCGGGATAGGGTACTTTAAGAACGTACTCCTTACGCTCTTGCTTGAGAACAATTCTCAAGTTGCGATACCAATCCATAAAGTTTGTTCCATTTAATTTTTCCTTTTCGAGAATAGATCGCAAATTAAAGGTACGGGTGTAGTATTAGCCGCCATTTATTCTACAACGAAAAAGCAAAGTTTAGCACAATGTTTATGCTATGTCTATTGTTAAACAATTTAACATTAGACTCCCATTACGTATTTTCCACCTTCCCTCTAGGTTACGTATTGGGTCAAGATCCACATGTTAATTAATTTTCTAGTGAGCTTTGGCATCACTGCTAGAAAATTAGTAACATCGGTAAGCAACACCTTGCTAATCACATCTCTATGTGACTCTTGTTGTTGGTGTGGCATCTCCATGCCCCGGCGCCAACCTATGCCCCAAGGCCCAAAACTGTTTTGATAGCCTTGTTAAGTAAACCAAATGCTCCTGCATGTATATATTCGACATATACCCCTTCGTGTTATGATAGAGAATGGCACTCTGCTTTGGCGAGACCCACCATTGACGAGCATAACGGTGACGGGTGCAACATTTGGAAGGGCATCATTACTACTTAATTTTGAGAGGGATGCTATCCTATCAAACAAACATATCACATATGAAAGCAAGAAGAATAGCATATAATGAAATAGTATGGCCCCCTTCACATGGTGATCTCCATCTCCATGTCGGCCTGAGGATCTCCATCTTCGGCACCATCTTCCAAGTGTCGAATGCTTGATATCTTCAAACTAAGCTACTACTATAGAAGCTCTAATTGAAGATTACATCGACTCGCAGTCGTGAAAGAATATTACAAGCATTGCACGTATGAAAGAATATTACGGGATTGCACATATGAAAGAATATTACATGCATCACATGCATCTCATACATCTCATACATACAATGGGGCCATACCATCTCAAAGCATACTCTGCAAAAACAAGTTAGGC
This sequence comes from Oryza australiensis, assembly GCA_019925245.2. Classification (NCBI taxonomy): domain Eukaryota; kingdom Viridiplantae; phylum Streptophyta; class Magnoliopsida; order Poales; family Poaceae; genus Oryza; species Oryza australiensis. Next base: position 7,622,114 of record JAIFGZ020000436.1, read on the forward strand.
GTAGAAACGTTTTCTACCTATCGCAGAGCTACGGTATTGAGACGACCTATAAGGGGGTACGCACACGGCATAATCATATTATGCCGTCCCGATACACTATCAAGGGAGATGGTTTGCGTAGGCGCGAGGCAGCAACAAAGTCGGACTACGAGATAGCTTCGGTATAATCACATTATACCGTTCCGATACACTATCAAGGAACGCAATTACCATCTACTCTCCTCAACAGATCCCGTAAAACCGATTGATCTAATCAACCCGTGCGCAAAACTTGTTCCAGATCCAATCTAAAACCCGAACTAAGCAAGATTAGCTCTGATACCACTGAAGGGTTACGCGGAGGCTACGCTAGCCAAAAACAAAAACTTATACCGCGCAAACCAGGAACACTTGCAAGTAAGGGCCGATAGATCGTTACCGATTGGAGTGTGCAGCGGAAACAGCCAATCAGGGCTATCCGATCCGGAACAGTGTAGCCGATTCTCGCAAGCCGACAGCCGATACCCGGGGACAGCCGATTCGCCAATCAACCGATTCACAGATGCCGTAGCCGATCCGAAGCCAATCAACAGCGCGCAACGTAGCAGCGCTCTACGGTATCCACACGTCCGGGGACGAACGCCGTACACCCGTGTGCTAGCACGCGATGCAAGGCTAGGGTTTGGCTCGAAAGTGGGGAGGGTTTCCGTGGAGATTGATCTCGGCGACTTCGTTGCACGCGATGCAATTGATGTGTATTCAGCTCTCCACCCCTCCCTCCTTTATATAGAGTTGGTCGATGGGACTAGTGGCCGATTAGGACTCTATTTTGAATCGGATCTCATCCGTATCTCATAGAGTTGGCCGCCCATACGTCGTAAGCCCATAGGACTCTATCCGATCGGATCCCTATCCGATCGAGCCGTATCCGAGTCCAACTCGAATATCTATTCTATCCCCTTAAGCGTGCGACCCCGTAGGTTCAGGTATACTCGGTTTCGGCTATAGTCTAACTTAGCCGATCGTCGGCTCGAGTCCAACTCAGCCGACACTGTCAATAGCGGCGCCTAGCAGCACATATTGACACCATAGTATACAAGAATATAATATCGGCTCGAACCTGTAATGTGTACACAAATCCCTTTGCCTCACGATACCGGTTAAGCTATAGGCAAGATGTGTGCCATCCCTTCAATAGCTTAACCATTCACTCGAACCGTATTGGATTATCGTGTTGATTGACTCCTCAATCAACTTAGCATGGCCATGCATTTCCATAATCCATTACCTCGAGGGGCCCGAGATATCTCTCCAAAGGAGGGGCAAATTCCATCTTGATCACTCACATCCCACTCCATGTTTCATAGCAAACCCGAAAACTACCTTTATAACTATCCCGATTACGGAATAGCGTTTGGTAGTCCCAAAGTAGGCTACTACACATGTTGGAATCCATGGTGATCTCAGGTCTAAGGACTTTGTACCAACACTACCCGAGACCAACTAATGGCACATTAATTCTGTAGTGTCTCATGGTGGGTCTATCCAACAATGTGTTCTCTAACACATATGTCCATGTTTATTGATTTGGTATCTCCATACCCATGATCTATGAGACATGATCATCAATCAATAAACATGCCGATCTTAGAATCATATTTGTTCCAACAATATGACATATGATCAGGGATCGTTTAGAAATAGATTCATACATATCGAGTCTCATAAATAAGTCACGTACTTATTGATCAATACAAGATGTCTATTTCATGGAACTGAATAACACTTTATTCATTTATACATAAACATTGACGTGATATCCAACATCTCCATGTTGCCTCTAGGGCATATCACTAACAAATATCGTCGATAAACACCACCACGAATTTATCCAGATATTCCATGAATACCTTGTTCATCAGATTCATAAAATACGCGGGGGCATTGGTCAATCCAAAAGACATTACTGTGAACTCATACAAGCCATAACGCGTAGAGAATGCTGTTTTGGGAATATCTCCGGCTCTAATATTTAACTCATGGTATCCTGACGGAAGATCAATCTTCGAGAACACTTGGGCACCCTTGAGTTGATCGAATAAGTCATCAATTCGAGGTAATGGGTACTTGTTTTTTATGGTCACTTCATTCAACGATCGGTAATCTACACACATCCTCATACTTTCATCCTTCTTCTTGACGAAGAGCACTGGGGCTCCCCAGGGAGAAGAACTAGGGCGTACAAATCCTTTTTCCTGTAGTTCTCTGATTTGCTTCTTGAGTTCTTCTAGTTCGTTAGCCGGCATTCGGTAGGGTCTCTTGGATATGGGGGCAGTACCAGGCATTAGGTCGATGATAAATTCTTTGTCACGATCAGGGGGCATTCCGGGCAATTCCTCAGGGAATACGTCCGAGTAATCTTGCACTACTGGCATCCCACTCAAAGGTAGCATGGTAAATACTCCCGACTTGCTCACATAGCATTGGGTTTTGGTCCATGGTTATGTTCATTAGTGATCCCCATGGAGTGGATACCGTGACTTCCCTTCGGCCACGTCTATGACTCCATTGTTCTTAGTCAACCAATCCATTCCAAGTATGATATCAAGAGTTTGTGGTGGTAGTACCATAAGGTTTGAAAGGAATACCACGTCTCTAATCCGTATGGGCACATTGATGCAAGCATGTGGTACGGTTATGTTTCCCCCTGGCGAGTGTACCAACATGGGTCTCTTAAGTTCTACCTGGTGTAGATGGTGTTGTTTGCTTACTTGTGATGATATGAATGAATGCGATGCTCTGGAATCAAATAAGACTTTAACTGGGGTAGAGTTGATAGAGAACATACCCATCAGCATGTTCTGATCCTCCTGCGCTTCTTCGGCACGCACAAGATTCACTTATCCGCGCCAAAATCCGGTGACAGTCTCATTAGGTTGCGGCATCCTAAACAGACCGCGTCCAGCAGCAGGAGCAGTAGTTCCTCGTACAGCCGTTGTATTGGCGCCGGTACGCATGGGAGTGCTGCGTGGCTTGGGGCAGCTGTTGGAGTAGTGCCCAAACTCTCCACAGTTGAAGCAGTTCACATTTCTTCTTCTAGGAGCGGCTAGAGTCGGCGTCGGGGTACGGAACTGGGGCGCAGTCGGCCTGCTGACATTGTCGGGTGCATTAGGGCGACTGGTTGCCACAACGGTTGGTTTCCATCCAGATGGGGTGGCTCCCTTGGGACGCTGAAACGCTCCCTGAAGTGGGCGGGTCATAGCAAGTCTCCTTTTGCGGTTGTTCTCCACCATCTTCTGGTCATACTCCAATCGCACAACCTTGTTGATAAGGCTTTGAAAGCTGACGTGGTCTTGACCGATCATTGGCTCTCTCAACTCATCGTACAATCCTTCGATAAATTTGTCTATTTGCTCTTCTTCATCTGCCAAGTCACCAGTGGCATATCGGGCAAGCTGTGTGAACTTGTTCAGGTATTCTTGTACCGTGGTGTTGCCTTGGTGCAACCTTCGAAATTCGTTCTTCTTCATTCTCATGACCGCGGCGGGTACAAAATTTTCACGGAAGGCGGCTGTGAACTCCTCCCAGGTTGGTTCTCTGGCGTCTTCTGCCCGTGTCTCTTTGTAGGTGTCCCACCAGTCACTTGCGGGACCTTCCAATTGATTGGTGGCAAAAATGACTCTGTTGGCTTCTTGTACCCGGACGAGGGTCAACTTCTTCTCTATTACTCTCAGCCAATCTTCAGCATCCATTGGTTCGTCGCCCGTGGAAAATGTAGGCGGCTTGGCTCGCATAAACTCTCCCAAGCTCGATCCTCCGCGATTCCCTTGGTTGTTGGCAATGGCTTGAAGCAACTGGGTTTGCAAAGCCATGACCTCCGCTAGGGTGGAGGGATTAGGCTCTGGTGGGTTCTCGTTGGATGTTGAAGCTCTGCGACGGTGCGCCATCTGAAGGAGGTAGATGAGTTAAGAGATTGGACCCACTAAGGTCATGGTTTCTAAGTGATTTCTCTTCATGTTGTTTTTAAGTGATCTTTGAACAGAGCAAGCATGGTGGATAAACTCATTAATAACATACCATAAAACATTACATAGGTCCATAGCGATTACATCAATGGGGATATAATGGACTGCACATACGCAGTCCCACATAACACAATGCAAAAGCTAACATCGCACTACTGCCATCGGCTACTAGGGGGAGGGTGTGATCCTTGCTACCAAAAACCATCCAAAGCGAGGTCAAAGCCGGTGCGGACCTCTCGTCTAGTCATCCAACCAACCGCAGGAACCAGGTGCAGGAAGGGGGTGGTCCTTAGCCGAAGCAAATCGAAGTTCCCATGGCTCAGAGGTAGTGGCCTCGGAGTCATGTTTGATCTTCCTGCTTGGTGGTCGGGTACTCTTCCGGGCAGTCCTGAGGGTGATGGGACCTCCGGTGTGAGTCAGGCGACGAGTAGGAGCTTCCTCCTCTGCTGGATCAGTATCACTGGACTCCCACTTGATCTCCATAGGCTCTGTCTCGGACTCGGAGTCAGTGTTGATCTGGATGGGGTTCTCCTCTCCCGAACCAGGCTCGGATGGTACAGCCATGGAGTTCGAGGTGGGTTCCATTGAGGTGGCAGCAGTGGGGTTTATCAGGTATGGTGCCGACTCTGTGCTTATCATAAAGGCCTGCTCCATCATGGCTTGAAAAGTGTTCAGGCATGCTGGAGTCATGAGGTAGTAGTGGTCGGGCACAGGGGCAGGGGGTGTTGGTGCAACTTCAATGGAAGTACCAGCGGCAGGGACAGGATTGGAGCGAAGTTGCTCTTCCAGCTGGCTGACCTGTTGCTTGCTCTTCCTGAGTTGTTCTTCTAGCTCCACCAAGGCTTCTCCACGGGGCATATAGCGGTCAGAGAGCTGCTCATACTGGGCACCGTTAGCCTGCAGCTGGGTCTGCAGCAAGTTGATCTGATCCCCGCAGTTTTGGTGTTCCTCGACCAGATCATTGAGGCGTCGCTGCTGGTCGTCGATTTTGAGCAAAGCCTCTTCATAGCAGTCATCCGCTGTTTCTGCCCAGCGGGACAGACGGGTGACCATAGGATTATAGCAGCAGGGGGTGGCTTCCACGGTGCAGACTGGGTTGCCTTCCTCACGGTAAGGGTGGTGTACAAACTCAGTCACGGTGAGCTCAGCACGGTGGATGGCGTTGAGGCGGAGAAATGCTTAACGGGCTGCGTCCTGAAGAGCTGCTTCTACCAGATCTCGGTGGTAACGGGTGTGGAAGCAATAGGGTGTCTCGCTCCCTATGCGAGCTTCAACTGAAACTGCTGCTTCCCATACCGGGTATCCTTCGGTGCCATGCCTCCTAATCCGGTAGGTGGGTACATCTGGGTACCTTAGGCACCATAGCAATAACTGGAGTTGCGACACGAATCCTTCTTCCCGTGGAACTATGATCTCCCAAACTTTGACATGGTCCGACATCTGCTTTTGAAGGCAACTTAGGGTCAGAGAAAGATAATATCAAAACAATTTGAGTAAAAGAAATGGGGATAAAGGTATAGGAAAAAGTATGTTTGTCTTTCAAAAATAATAGTTTGTGAAATGATCCTACATAGGGATATTTCCCTTTAGCCAGCTAGTCAGGGGTAGGGCGCCAGTTGGTCTTATCCTACAGTCGCATTGCTCTGATACCAGCTCTGTGGACCCCCGTTTTTGGAACGGGAATCTTTCATGTTCATAGTACCATTTCCCTGGATCGAGTAGTTTGGTACCCACGAAATACAGTACTGAATAATCAGGTGCAAATGCACGAGTAGTCTTACATCGAAATTATTACAATAATAGGCCCGAAGGCAATATCCAACATATAGGACCTCATGGTCCAGATACAACCAAAAGTAGAAATTAGGTAAGGCAGCGAATGAAGGCAGCGGCCTGTCGATTGCCACAGGCAACGACCGGAGACTAGGACCTAGAAGGCGCCATCGGCTTCTTCGCCCTCCTGATAGTAGGCATATGGATCCTCCAAGTCTTTATTTCCACCATCTGAAGGTTTGTGCGTATAGCAAGGGTGAGTACCAACCGTACTCAGCAAGCCAACACGGAAAGGTGCACATGATAGGGATTTCCAAGGAAAAGCCGAGTTTTATTTGCACAAAACCAACTTTATAAATCTTTTCACAAACCTAGCATCTAGCCAAGTCAAGTTTTAGTTCCACAGTTCATTAAGTCAGCGACGGTTCTGTCTACCATCCATCGTGATTCCAAGGATGGCTTCCCGCCTCCGGTTCGTCATGGTTTTCTGGGGAGTCCACCCCTTCTCGCCTTTCGAGAAGTTGATCCACCAGTGAATAAGAATCATCATGCAAACCCATCCCATCATTTTAAAATTGGGAGTCTAGCCAAGCGAAAGTCTTGTCACGATGCTCAATATTCGCGAGCACAGCTATTCGAATAGATTGATTCATTCACACTGCAGTGGATGTACACTTTACCCGTACTCCGTGACTGCCCATCAAATGAGCCTACGTCCCAACACATGAGACGGTCACGGCAAAGCCTTTCGATAACCTCACTTTGGCAGTACCCGCTCCATGAACTTAAGCCCTCATGCACTCTAGCCGTCATTTCCTAGCAGTGAGAGGAGTTCTGGCACTCCCGAGGTAAGGGAAGACTTCATTCATCAAGTTAAAATAAATTCCGATTTTCAATCATCCATTTCCAATCTCATCTCATACATAAGAACCACTATGCAGGGGTACCGCCTTCGCTCGGCTATCTACTCCGCTAGGTCTGTACCCAATCGAGAAGTACGGTTGTACTGGCTCGTTTCCCGGCTATCTCATGGCTCAGTCCTTAATTGACCAGGGTCGGCACTTGCCTTTTCCGGAATCCACCCAAATCATCCAGCGCCCCAGTCTAAAACATTTATTTGATATTTTCAGTTTTCATCAAAACTCATTTTATCTTTCTCATGGCAATGTGGCGCTCATGTCTCCACATGTCGTATCTCAACTGCCTTTCCCAAAGGTAGTTGCCCAAGAATGTAGTTATTTGCAAAAGCATGAGTATGCATGAATCTAATAATAGCATGGCTAAGCATTTTGCCGAAGTTATTCTCCGGTTGTATGTATCACATTGAGGGTTACAAGGAACAATTCTAAAGGTAATCAATAACAAGGCATGTTCAAAGAGTGTGATGACTTGCCTTGCTCGCACGCTTGTTGAGCGGGGTCTTCAATGGAGTCGGTGCCTGCTTCTTCAGGTGCTATCCGTTCATGCGAAAGATCAATTGAATTCAATCAGAATTCAATAAAATACCAAGAGATCGATAAGAACCATAAAAATCACGAAAATGACACCAAACGTTTAGCCTAGAATTCTACTTGAGTTCGGACGAGGGTTGCTACGGAAAAAATCCGAGTTTTGCAATCGACTCGATGCCCTAGGGTTTTCGCAAAACGACGATTGAAACTATCGAGAAAATGAATTTAGGAATTTCAACGGAGGGGGGGTTTTGTACTCGAGGTTTTGAAGGTTCGAGCACAAAAGAAAAACATATTTAGATGGTGAGAAAGAATTAAACGAAATCCGGATTTAAAAACGACGCGAAACGAAATCTCGAAAAAGTCCGATTTCGATTTTCCGAACTTGCTCCGAGAAAAATATACAAGAAAATAATATATTTTTGCCCAAAAATTCAATCAAATCTTTTCAAAACATTTTTCCTAATTTTCAAAAATTTTTCCTATTTTTTCTATTTTCTTTTCCCTTTTATTTTTCTTTTCTTTTCTTTCGTTTACTATTCATTGATCCGCTAGGTGCTCGACCGAACCTCGCTCTCTCTCTTCTCTCTGCGGCCGGCGGCGGCGCGAGCAAAGGGGAGAGGGTGGCGGCTCGGCTTACCGGCGACGGCGGCGCTGGGGAGGGCGGTGGAGCTTCGGCACACGGTGGCGACGGCGCTCGGCGGCTTGCGGCGTCCGCGGCGCTCGGGAGGAAAGGAAATCGGCGAGAGAGGGAAAGCTAGAGGAGCGAGGTGGAGGAAACGGGGAGGCCTTGCCCCTATTTATAGCCGCGACTAAGCGAGAGAAACGGGAAAAGGGGCCGGCGCACGGCGGTACGGTGGAGGCACACGCGGCGGCGCGGTTTGGCGGGGCTAGGGCGCGCACGCGGGCGCGGCGGCGGGGACCGGCGCGACGGGCGACACGTGGCGCGGCGAGCAGGGTCTAGCGTGGCGGTCGCGCGCGGCGCGAGCGAGCGGGTCGGGTGCGGCGGGCGACGCGCAGCGCGAGCGAGCGGGGTCCGGCGCGGCGGGCGACGGCGTGCGCGCGCGCGTGGGCGGTGCGGCGGCGTGGTGCGGGCGACGTGGGCACGGGGCTGGGCGACATGGGCACGCGCGGGCGAGCGCGGGCGGCGTGCGCGCGGGGCGGGGCCGGGCGCGGTGCGGGTGCGCGCGGCGACACGCGGCGCACGGGAGCGGGGCGGCGCGGCGCGGGCGCGTGGCGCGGTACGGCGGCGGCGACGCGCGACGGCGCGCGGCCGGGGCGTACGGCATCGAACGGGTTGTGACCTAATGAATAGTGCACTTTCGATTTTTCCGATTTTCCACTCCATTTTTCAATTCTAATTTTTCTTCACTCTAAAAATTCCAAATAAACATATAGTATTCCCAAAATTAATTAAAAATATATTTTCAAACTCTCCGTCTCCATTATTCATTTTCAAATATATATTTCCATATTTAAATAAATCCCTTCTTCTAAATTCATAAAACACCATTTTTGATTTCAAATAATTTTCCAGATTTTATATAAATCCCTAAAAATTTTATTGTCTATTTTATTTCCTAATTAATATTTTATAATCACCAATTAATGTTTTATTTTCAAACACCTATCTTCATGAATCCGCATCTCTTTCCGATTTTATTCTAAAAATTTCCTAACCCTAGACTTCGAGATTTTTCCCTCCAACGGAAATCCAAATCATTCGGTTTTTTCACAAACCTCGAGATGAATCGTTCACAACTTATATTCATGCAACCAAGTTGGCAAATAAGAAGCAACAAACACGATCAAAAAGGCAATAAGCAAAAGTTTTTGTAAGTTCGATTTTTAATTTCCGATTTTAATTTCTTCGATTTTTAGGGTGTTGCGAGTTACCCACCTTCGGGAGGAGGAGGTTTGGTACTGAAGACCGCCCCGAGTGGGAGGCTATCGTGATGATCAAGTCACGCATGTCTAGTGAGCCGGAGTTTCTCTTGAGGACACGCTACCGGCGTGACTCAGCAGAGGCTGCAGTTCAGGATGCCGCCCGAGAGGCATTCCTTCGCCTTAATGCCGTCCACAGAGTTGAGCTGGCGAGGACCGAGTATGCACATCACCCATATCGGGAGGATGGCAACTTCGTCTGTACCGTACAGGATACCAGGTGCTGCTACAACCCTATGGTGACCCGTCTATCTCAGTGGGCTGAGACCGGAGACGACGACTATGAGGAGGCACTACTGGAGATCGAAGAGTAGCAGAGATGCTTGGGCGAGCTCGAGGAGGAGCACCACGCCTATGGCAACAAGATCAACTCACTGAAGTCCCAACTCCAGTTTAATGACACGCAGTACGATCAGCTCTCAGACCGGTACGTCGCACGTGGTGAGGCTATGGTTACCCTTGAGGAACAGCTGAGGAAGAGCCAGAGGCAAGTCAGTCAGTTGGAGGAGCAGCTCCATATGGTCTCGGTTACTGCTACGGCTGCCTCTACCTCCACCGCACCGCCACCACCCCCTGCATCGGTCCGCGACCACTACTACTTCCTCACTCCACTGTGCTTGGCGACTTTTCACGCAATACTGGAGGAGGTGGACATGCTGAACACTGAGCCTGCACCCTACCTGGTGGATCCTACTGCGACACAGCCTACTGTTACAGAGACGGAGCGCACCCCGATTACCACAGCTGCTTCATCTGAGCCCGGTTCTGGAGTGGAGATCCCGATCCAGATCGATTCCGACCCAGGGACTGAGTCAGATCCAGAGGAGGTCGAGAGGGAGCCCAACATCACAGATCCGTCAGAGGACGAGGCTCCTGCTTACCGCATCACCTATGCGGGAGGACCCATCACTCGTAGGACTGCCCGCAAGAGCACCCGACCTAGGGGCAAGAAGCCCAAGACGACCGAGACGACCACTTGAGCCGTGGGGACTACGGTTTGCATCCGCCAGGGACCACCCACTTCCTGCACCCGGTTCCTGCGATTGGCTGGACGACTAGACGAGAGGTCTGCACCGGCTTTGACCTTGCTTTGGATGGTTTTTGACAGCAAGGATCACACCCTCCCCCTTAGTAGCTGATGGCAGTAGTGCGATGTTAGCTTTTGCATTGTTTTGTGTGAGACTTCGTATGTGCAGTCTGTTGTATCTCCCATTGATGTATTAACTATGGACCTATGTAATGTTTTATGGTATGTTATGAATGAGTTTATTCCACCATGCTTGCTCTGTTCAAAGATCACTTAAAAACAACTTGAAGAGAAAATCACTTAGAAACCATGACCTTAGTGGGTCCAGTCTCTTACCTCATCTACCTTCTTCAAATGGCGCACCGTCGCAGAGCCTCAACATCCAACGAGGACCCACCAGAGCCTAATCCCTCCACCCTAGCGGAGGTCATGGCTTTGCAAACCTAGTTGCTTCAAGCCATTGCCAACAACCAAGGGAATCGCGGAGGATCGAGCTTGGGAGAGTTTATGCGAGCCAAGCCGCCTACATTTTCCACGGGCGACGAACCAATGGATGTTGAAGATTGGCTGAGAGTAATAGAGAAGAAGTTGACCCTTGTTCGGGTACGAGAAGATGACAGAGTCGTCTTTGCCACCAATCAGCTGGAAGGTCCTGCAAGTGACTGGTGGGACACCTACAAAGAGACACGGGCAGAAGACGCCGGAGAACCAACCTGGGAGGAGTTCACGGCCGCCTTCCGTGAAAATTTTGTACCCGCCGCAGTCATGAGAATGAAGAAGAACGAATTTCGAAGGTTGCGCCAAGGCAACACCATGGTACAAGAATACCTGAACAAGTTCACACAGCTTGCCCGATATGCCACCAGTGACCTGGCAGACAAAGAAGAGAAAATGGATAAATTTATCGAAGGATTGAACGATGAGCTGAGAGGGCCAATGATCGCTCAAGACCACGTCAGCTTCCAAAGCCTTGTCAACAAGGTTGTGCGATTGGAGCATGACCAGAAGATGGGGGAGAACAACCGCAAGAAGAGGCTTGCTATGACCCGCCCACTTCAGGGAGCGTCTCAGCGTCCCAAGGGAGCCACCCCATCTAGATGGAAACCAACCGTCGTGGCAACCAGTCGTCCTACTGCACCCGACAATGTCAGCAGGCCGACTGCGCCCCAGTTCTGTACTTCGACACCGACTCTAGCCGCTCCTGGAAGAAGAAATGTGAACTGCTTCAACTGTGGAGAGTTTGGGCACTACTCCAATAGCTGTCCCAAGCCACGCAGCACCCCTATGCGTACCGGCGCCAATACAACGGTTGTACGAGGGACTACTGCCCCCGCGCTTGGACGCGGTCATTTAGGACGCCGCAATCCAATGAGACTCGCTATCGGATTCGTCGCGGACAAGTGAACCATGTGCGTGCCGAAGAGGCGCAAGAAGATCAGAGCGTGCTGATGGGTATGTTCTCTACCAACTCTACCCCAGTTAAAGTCTTATTTGATTACGGAGCATCGCATTCATTCATATCATTACGAATAAGCAAACAACACCACCTACACCAGGTAGAACTTAAGAGACCCATGTTAGTACACTCACCTGGGGGAAACATAACCGTACCCCATGCTTGCATCAATGTGCCCATCCAGATTAGAGACGTGGTATTCCTTTCAAACCATATGGTACTACCACCACAAACTCTTGATATCATACTTGGAATGGATTGGTTGACTAAGAACAATGGAGTCATAGACTGTGGCCGAAGGGAAGTCACAGTATCCACTCCATGGGGATCACCAATGAACATAACCATGGACCAAAACCCGATGCTATGTGAGCAAGCTGCGGGAGTATTTACCATGCTACCTTTGTGCGGGATGCCAGTAGTGCAAGATTACCTGACGTATTCCCCGAGGAATTGCCGGAATGCCCCCACGATCGTGACATAGAATTTATCATCGACCTAATGCACGGTACGCCCCCATATCCAAGAGACCCTACCGAATGCCGGCTAACGAACTAGAAGAACTCAAGAAGCAAATCAGAGGACTATAGGAAAAAGGATTTGTACACCCTAGTTCTTCTCCCTGGGGAGCCCCGGTGCTCTTCGTCAAGAAGAAGGATGGAAGTATGAGGATGTGTGTAGATTACCGATCGTTGAATGAAGTGACCATCAAAAACAAGTACCCATTACCTCGAATCGATGACTTATTTGATCAACTCAAGGGTGCCCAAGTGTTCTTGAAGATTGATCTTCGGTCAGGATACCATCAGTTGAAGATTAGAGCCGGAGATATTCCCAAAGCAGCGTTCTCTACGTGTTATGGCTTGTATGAGTTCACAGTAATGTCTTTTGGATTGACCAATGCCCCGGCGTATTTCATGAATCTGATGAACAAAGTATTCATGAAATATCTAGATAAATTCATGGTGGTGTTTATCGACATATTCTTATCTATTCCAAAGACGATGAGGAACATGCAAAACACCTACGACTAGTACTGGAGAAGCTACGAGAGCATCAGTTGTATGCGAAGTTTAGTAAATGTGAGTTCTGGCTTAAGGAAGTCGCTTTTCTTGGCCATGTAGTCTCAGCCAGAGGAGTAGCGGTAGACCCTGCCAAGGTCGAAGCTGTTACGGAATGGAAGGCACCCAAGTCGGTAACAGAGGTTCGGAGCTTCTTGGGATTGGCCAGATATTACCGGAGATTCATTGAAGGGTTTTCCACGATAGCCCGACCCATGACTCAACTTCTGAAGAAAGAGAAGAAATTCGCCTGGAACGAGAAGTGTCAGGAAGCCTTCGACCAACTAAAAGAAAAGTTAACCACCGCCCCAATCTTAATCCTACCTGACAGCCGTAAGGACTTTGTAATATACTGTGATGCGTCCCGACAAGGACTAGGATGCGTATTGATGCAGGATGGAAAGGTCGTGGCGTATGCCTCGAGACGGTTGCGACCCCACGAGGAAAACTAGCCCACACATGACTTGGAATTAGCAGCAGTTGTTCATGCGTTAAAAATCTGGAGACACTGTCTGATCGAGAATCACCGTGATGTATACACCAATCACAAGAGCCTGAAATACTTCTTTACTCAGTCCGATCTCAACTTACGTTAGAGATGGTGGCTGGAACTGATCAAGGACTACGATCTAGGAATCCATTACCACCCTGGCAAGGCGAATGTAGTGGCCGACGCGTTAAGCCGCAAAGCCCAATGCAACCATATGAGACTGAAAGGCATGGCCAGTGAGCTCCAAGAAGAAATGGCTCGACTCAACTTACACCTGATTCCTCACAGAGAAGTGAACTCACTAGAAATCCAACCTCTCCTGAGGACTCAGATAGAAGAAGCTCAGAAGGATAATGGAGAAACTCAAGCGATCAAAGAGCGCATGGCCGCTGGGCACACGAATGAATTTTCGGTAGATGACAATGGAACCCTGTGGTATAAGAAAAGGATCTACGTGCCTGAGCAAGGTGGTTTGAGAGGATTGATCCTAAAAGAAGCACACGAATCAGCATATTCGCTACATCCTGGCAGCATGAAGATGTACCAGGATTTGAAGGAGGAATACTGGTGGCCCAATATGAAGAGGGACGTAGCCGAATATGTGGCCGTATGTGATGTATGCCAAAGGGTAAAAGCTGAGCATCAATGACCGACAGGCTTGTTGCAGCCACTCAAGATTCCTGAGTGGAAATGGGATGAGATAGGCATGGACTTCATCGTTGGACTATCCAAAACTGCAGCGGGATATGATTCCATTTGGGTAATAGTAGATCGGCTCACCAAGACCGCCAGATTTATCCCCGTTAAGACTAACTACAATAGTGCCAAGCTGGCGGAACTATACATGAGTAGGATCGTGTGTCTTCACGGTGTGCCAAAAAGAATTATATCAGATCGTGGTACTCAATTCACGTCCCATTTCTGGAGCAAAGTTCATGAGGCACTCGGAAGTCACCTTGCCTTCAATACCGCTTATCACCCGCAGACCGATGGGCGGACCGAAAGGACAAATCAAGTTCTTGAGGATATGCTGAGAGCTTGTGCGTTGGATTTTACCAAGGATTGGGAAAGATGCTTACCGTACGCCGAATTCTCCTACAACAACAGCTACCAAGCAAGTATGAAGATGTCGCCAAATGAAGCGCTATTTGGTCGGCGATGCCGAACCCCATTGATGTGGTCAGAAACCGGTGAACGAGCCGTGTTTGGACCTGACATAATCAAAGAGGCCGAGGAAAAGGTCCGCCTGATCCGGGACCGATTAAAGGCAGGCCCAATCTCGACAGAAGAGCTACGCGGATACTCGTCGAAGGGACTTAGAGTTCAATGTAGGCGACTATATGTACCTAAAGGTCTCACCACTACGAGGGACCCAGAGGTTCAAGGTCAAAGGGAAACTTGCGCCAAGATACGTGGGCCCATTCCTGATAAGCGCCAGAAGAGGCGAAGTGGCCTACCAGCTAGAGTTACCCGAGAACATCTCCCATGTCCACCCAGTATTCCATGTGTCGCAATTAAAAAAGTGCCTGCGAGTGCCAGAAGAGCAAGCTCCTTTGGAAACCATCCATATCGACAGTGATCTCACATACCCGGAACATCCAATAAAGATATTGAACGAGGCAGAAAAGAGGACATGAACCAAGTCATGACGCATGTACAAAGTGCAATGGAGCAATCACACCGAAGAAGAGGCCACCTGGGAGAGCGAAGATTTTCTAAAGACTGAATACCCACACCTACTCAACAACCGGTAAGAAATCTCGGGGACGAGATTTAGTTAAGGGGGGTAGGTTTGTAACACCCTAAAATCTGAGGTTTTAAAAATTGAAATATAAAAATCGGAGCTTAGAAAAATCTTTTGATTGATTGCATCTTTTCAGATTTATTTGTCTCTTATTTACAAATCTTCGATGCCAAGTTGAATAAGAGAATATTTAATTTGAAATGGAAGGTCGATAGGGTTTTAAAATACTAAAGGAAAGGAAACTATATACTAGGAATAAAATTTAGAAATAAAGATTCATGGAAAAGTTAAGATTTAATAGAAATTTACTTTTGAGCGAGAGGATGTTAAATTTTTGGGGTATAACCCAAAAATTTACTAAGTTATACATAAGAAGAAAGAGTATAAAAAGACAATAATAAATATATAATTAAAATAATATATGTATATAATAAAGTGGGCAAAAACTTAAAATGTAATTAAATTACAATTGGGCCAAAATCCTATTTAGTTTATAAGTGAAATACAAAAGGAATTGTTAAAAAAAGAAAGAAAAAGAAAAATCGGAAAAAATGCACTATTCATTATGCGCCAGCTGTTCGATCCATTCCCGAGCCCCGCGCCGCGCCGCGCCAACGTTGCGTCGCCGCGAGCCCGTCGCCGTCACACGCGCCACGCTGCGCGCCATCGCCCTCACGCCTCGCGCCTCCTCTCGTCGCGCCGCGCGTCGCCACACCGTCCGTCCCGGGAAAGGGCCGATCGGATGGCCGAGAGGAAAGGGCGCGGGCGCGGTCGGCCGACAGCGACGGCCGGTGGCCGGAGACCGAACGGTGCCATACGGGTGGCGGCGCAGGGCGACGGGTGCCGCGGATTACGCGCTGGTGGAACCGCGCGCACCGAGCGGCACAAGCGGCCAAGGCGGAGGAGAGACAGCTCACCGCGGGAGTTGCCGGAGTTGAGGGGGACGATGGCGACGGCGGTGAGGGAGACGGCGGGAGCTCGCGGGGAAGGGTGGCTGAGGTGGCGCGGGTGCCGAGAAGAAGGAAGGAGACGGCGACGAGGTCCGGGACGGCTCGGGGCGTCGGGATATCACGGCCGAAGTTCGGCGGCGAGTTTCGAAACGAGGGCACACGGTGCGGGGACGACGGAGAGGAGGATTAGCTCGGGTGAAGGTGTGGGGAGCTCGGGGAGGGCGAGGGGGTGCTTAAATAGGGGATGGGGAGGTCGGCGGCGACCGGATAAGGGCGGAATTACTCGCTGGCGCAAATTTGGGGGAAGTAATGGCCGGTGCTAAATTCCGGCCATTAGGGCGTGCGGGAGCGGCGGCCGGGGGCTTTGAATGCCGGCGGGCACGGTGAGGAGTTAAGGCGGCGGGATCCCGGAGCACGGGGAAGGCGGGCGCGCGAGATCCGAGTAGAGGGAGGCGGTGGAAATGGCGCCGAGGCGGCCGGGGTCGGGGATGACGGCCTGACAGGCAGGCCCCACCTGTCGGCGTCCCGGGATAAAGGAGGAGGCGAAATAGACTTGTTTGCGGGCGCGAGGGTTTAATGGGTCGCGGCCTTCGGCCGGCCCACGAGAGAGGAGAGAGAGAGCGACGCGTGGGCGAGATCGGCTAGGCCGTCGGCCGATTGTCCGGGCCGATCGGGCGTCGGCGCGCGTGGGGAGGAATGGGCCGTCGGCTCGGGCCGGCGGCCACGGCCGATTTCGCGGGACGAGACGGAGAGAGAAAGCCGATTTTCCTGGGATTTATTAATTCCAATTTTGATTTTAAATGGTTAAGAATTATTTTTAGTGCTCTGAAAATTCCACTAAAAATCCTGTTAATGTATTTTGACATGTAGAATTTAAGAAAAATCCTACCATGCCATTTCCAGTTAGCATTTGGCTTTTAAAATTATTTGTTCTCTCCAGTTATTCCAACAATTTTATTTTACGATTTTCTTTTAGATTTTTAACGGGGAAAAACACCTCGGGGTGTTACAAAAGGCGTGACACGTGTGATGGCCATGAGGGCGGTATTTAAAGAGTTTTGCAAACGACCGAAACAGAGTTGTGCTAGGATTGCGTTTTGGATTTGAACCACCTAAAATCCGCAACATTGCATATCGCGGACTTGGGGGGCATGTGTTAACGACCAAATTTGGTAACCTAACTCCCGGTTTTGAAACATTGAAGCGGAATTGGAGAAGAAACGTGATCTGAGAAGAGAGGGAACCATAATCGGCTACAGAGCCCGTCGGCTGAGAGCAAGTCAGACTAAGACAACCGATAGCCGATTTTGGGTTAAGGTGAAGTGGGACCGGTCCCGGCAGAAAGCGTGGAGATAAATAGAAGGTTCGGTTTCCAAATTGCGCGTTAAAAGATATTGCCATCTATGGATAGAGTCCTGTAACGGCAATTGTATCTGTAAATTAGGAATTTATTTAGACTGTTTATTGTAATACGGCATGGGTCCTTATCCCAGGGTTTTGTCGTATTTTAAATAGTAGATTAGATAGAGACCGGGGTAGTTACAGATAATGTTATTCTTGGGTATAAATAGGACCCGAGATCCTTGTAATTAAAACATACTCACAATCAATACAACCTTCGGCGCATCGCCTCCTTTTTCTTCAGACGAACAACTGATCCGGCTTCGGGCTGCATCGTTTCGATCCCCAAGTTAAGGTAAATGTTTGTCATTAGTGGTCTATCTCGTCAAATTTAGTGCTTTCATTGTTATGACACTCTAAATTCGATGATTTATGCTGCGCTAGTTATCATATATCGCATATAATCTAGAACAACCTTTAGATCTATCTCGACGTCGGCTCGTTTCTGTCAAGAATCAGCAGCCGATAGAGCTAGATCTAAGGGTTGGCCTAAATTATATGCGATATCCACCGTCTCGAGATATTTACATCAGCTACAGTAGATCATATTGTTCTTTTTATACTTAATGCTACATCAGTATTGATCTATTAAGTCGTGTTTAGAGCTTTTATGATCTATTCGGTCAGATGTATATGTTTAGAGACAATGCCAGGGTTTCAGCCGGTCTTATCTGTTTTGCTTTTGGTATATTTTGCTATCCGATTCATTAAAACCGTCTCTTATATTAAGATCTTGCTCTAGTTAAATGCCCTAAGCCAGAATCAGTTTGTCAGCTACAGCCAACAACCGACTAATCTAGGTTTAGCGCATTTAGCTCAGATCAATATCTTTTCATAAGATAAATCGGAGTATTAGCCAATTCACAGTTGGACTTACGACATCGGCTAGATTGTTAAAGCATATATTTATTATCCCGTTGTATATTTGGATGGCGTGGTTAATACTGTCTCGGCACAGCCGATCTATTCTAGTCACTTGGTTTAAATACACTTCGGGATAACATATATATGTAAATTGACTCATACAGCCGATCCAGTAGGATCTAACCTAACACTTAACGCATATATCTCTATTTTTCTTGTTGGTTAACAGATCAAACTAACTGGCACGCCTTGTACAGCATAGGTAGCCAAAAGGACCTGCACTGGAGCTAAGTAGATCTCCTAGGCCAGCGCGTGAGAGAAATTTCTTGTGAACACAACCACTCGTGGAAAATTTACGGGTGAAGAGTAATACTGATGTGCACAATATTGCGAAGGTCCTTCAGCCAGCTAAGTTCAAGTTTGGTGCTCCTTTGATCATGTGGACCCCCGATTTTGAGTCGGGAATCTTTCGTGTTCATAGTACCATTTCCCTGGATCAAGTAGTTGGTACCCACGAATGCAGTACTGGATAATCAAGTGCGCATGCACGAATAGTCTTACAATACCATTATTACATAAATAGGCCCGAAGGCATTGTTCATCCACAGGACCTTATGGTCCGAATACAATATAAAAACGAGTTTAGATAAGGCGGCGGAAAGAGGCGGCGGCTTGTCCATTGCCACAGGCAACGACCGGAGCTAAAGTCTAATATGCGCCGTCAGTTCCCTCGTCCTCCTGGTGGTAAGCATATGGATCTTCCGGCTCTTCAACTCCATCAGTTTGGAGGTTTGTGCGTATAGCAAGGGTGAGTACCAACCGTACTCGGCAAGCCAACACGGAATTGATGCATATGATAAGGTTATTCAAAGAACATGGCTAGGGTTATTTTTGCGTAAAGCCGGTTTTCACAATTCTTTTCACAAGCCTATCGTCTAGCCAAATCAAGTTTTAATTTCATAGTTCATTAACCCGCGACGGTTACGTCTACCATCCATCGTGATTCCAAGGATGGCTTCCCGCCTCCGGTTCGTCATGATTTTACGGGAGTCCACCCCTTCTCGCATTCTCGAGAAGTTGATCCACCGGCGAATAAAATCATCATGCAAACCCATCCCAGCATTTTTAAGTTCAAAGTCTAGCCAAGCGAAAGTCTTGTCACGATGCTCAATATCCGCGAGCACGACTATTCGAATAGATTGATTCATTCACCTTTGCGGTGGATGTACACTTTACCCGTACTCCGCGACAGCCCAACAAATGAGCCTACGCCTCAACACATGAGACGGTCACGGCAAAGCCTTTCGATAACCTCACTTTGGCGTACCCGCTCCATGAACTTATGCCCTCATGCACTCTAGCCGTCCTTTTCTAGCGGTGAGAGGAGTTAACGGCGCACCGGGGTAAGGGAAAACATTTCCAATCTTCAAGTTTTAATTAACGTAGTTTAATTCCACCATTCATAACGAAGGCCGCAGCCTCATTCTCATCCCATAACCACATCATGGAGAACCATCTATGCAAGGATACGCCTCCGCTCGGCTACCTAGTCGGCTAGGTCTATACCCATTCGAGAAGTACGGTTATGCGGCTCGTTTCCGGCTATCTCATGGCTCGGTCCTTACGACCGGGTCGGCACTTGCCTTTTCCGGAATCCACCCAAATCATCCAGCCGCCCCAGTCTAAAACATTTGTTTAGTACTTTCAGTTTTCATCAAACTTAATTCATTATGGCCATGTGGCACTCATGTCTCCACATGCCGAATCTCAACTACCTTCCCTAAGGTAGTTGCCCAAGCACAAAGCTTTTTCATAAAGTCATGAGTATGCATAAATCTAAGTATAGCATGGCTAAGCGGTTTACCGAAGTTATGCTTCGGTTATTTGTATCACATCGCGAGTTACAAGGAGTAATTCTAAAGGTAAACAATAGCAAGGTATGGCATAACAAGTATAGGTAACTCGGTAAAGCATGCACGTTTAAAGTTTAAAATAACATCATTTCGCAATTGGGATCAATATGTTCAAAGGGTGTGAAGACTTGCCTTGTTCGCACGCTTCTTGAGTGGGGTCTCCTGCGGGGTCAGTGTTCGCCTCCTCGGTCGCTAATCATACGAGCGGAAAGGAAAAAGAAAAATGGATTCCAGTTAACATCCGATAAGAACGAACGAAAAAGCATGAAAAGTCATAAAGAACTCTCCAAAATATTTTCCCCCTACGATCCTACTCGGGTTACGGAGGATTTTTATAGCAAAATCGGCCGTAGCGACGAGTTTCGATGTTTTAGGGTTTTTGTAAAAAGGATCGATAAAACGACGAAGCGGAAGTCTTGCGAATGTTGTTCAAGAGGTTCGTTGATATATTCTTTGCCGAGTCCAATGGTTAAGTATAGTTTGAAGAAAAGAAAAGTAATATTAAATCTTCAAGAAAGTTTCACGTAAATGGAAGTTTCCAAAAAAATCGTATAGAGAAAATCATTTTTCTCGAGAAAAATACCGAGAAAACTATATATTTTTGCACAAATAGTCCCCAAAATTCCCTAGAAATATTCCCCAATTTTTCTAAAATTTTTCCCTATTTTTTCTAATTTTTCTCCTTCTCTTTTTTTCTTTTTTTCTTTTCTCCTAGCCAGAGCCTTGTGCCTTCTCTCTCCTCTACCCCCCCCTCGTCTACCCCCTGCTGCTGCCAGCTCGTCGAACCGACGGCGATGGCGCGCGCGGTAGAGGGCGGCGGCGGCGGCGATGGCGCGGCCCGGGACGGAAAATGGAATGGCGCGGGGCTCACCTAGCGGCGGCGGGTGACGGCAAACGGCGCGCGCGGTGGATGGCGGCGAACGCGGCGGCGCACGGATCGGCAACCCGGCGACGACGAGGGAGAAAAGAGGTGGAGGAGGCGACGGCGATGGCTTGGGAGAAATGGGGGCTTTGCCCTTATTTATAGGCGCACACGGAGAGAGGTCGCAGAGGGAAGCGCGGGGTCCGGCGGGCGACGGCTGCGTGCGCCACGTGACGGCGGGTCTCGGCGGGTCCGGCGCGCATGGGAACACGGCGACGTGGCGCAGCTTGCGGCACGGCATGCGCTGGCTGCGAAGGCGGCTGCGGCGTCGGCGTGTCGCGCGGCGACGAGCGGCGCGGCGCGCGGCGCTACGGGCGGCGGGCGCGAGCGCGCGGCGCGCGGGGCGGGCGCGTAGGCACGCACGGGCGACACGCGGTGCAGCGGCGCGCGCGGGCGGGCCGAGCGCGGCCTGGTACGCGCGGGCGACACGCGGCGCGCGGGAGCGGGCCGGGTACGGCGGCGGGCCGCGTGGCGTAAGCGGCGGCGGCAGCGCGCGGCGGCGCGGCGGTGCGGGGTCCGTACGGCAGCGGGCCACGTGGCGTAGCGCGCGCGCGCGGCGGGCGCGCGCGGCGCGTGGCGTGCGCGCGCGCGGGCTGTACGGCGTCGAACACATGGCGGCTAATGAACAGTGCATTTTCACTTTTTCCCGATTTTCTATTTTCTTTCCTTCTAAAAATTCCAAAATAAATTCTAATATCCTAAAAATAATTTTTAACTCTATATTTTAAACTTTTCTTGACTTTCATTTTTCCATAATTATTTTTCGTACTTATTTAAATTCTTTTTCCTAATTTTCATAATTTACCCATTTTAATAAAAATACATTTCCCAAATTTCGGGTACGCCTCCGAGAATTTTATTATTTATTTTGTATCTCAATTTATCTTCTCCCAACCAAAATTTTATGTTATACTTTCCAAACGCGCTTTCGCAAATCCGCACTTTCCCTCAAATTTCTTTTTTTTAAAATCCGGATGCGGCTTTCGCACCACCGTTTTGACAACTCCGAAACCTCCAAATATACGAAAAGGGAATTGACCACGACTAAATTTATGCAAGCGAGCCGGCAAATAAGAAGCAACCAACCCGAGAAGAAGCAATAAGCCACGGTTTTTGAAAGTTCCGATTTTACGTTCCGATTTCGGTTCTCCGATTTTCGGGATGTTACAAACCTAACCCCCTAACAATGAATCTCGTCCCAGAGATTTCTTACCGATTCTTGAGTAGGTGTGGGTATTACGTCCTCGGGAACTCTTCGCTCTCCCGGGTAGCCTCTTCTTCCGTGTGATTGCTCCATTGTACCTTGTACATGCGCCATGATTTGGTCCGTGTCTTCTTTTCTACCTCGTCTAGTATCTTGATTGGATGCTCAGGGTAAGTAAGATCACTGTGGACATGGATGGCTTCTAAAGGAGCTTGCTCTTCGGTACCCGCAAACATTTCTTCAATTGTGACACGTGGAACCTGGGTGGACATCGGAGAGATTCTCGGGCGGTTCAATTGGTAAGCCACTTCTCCTCTCCTAGCGTTTATCAAGAATGGGCCCACGTATCGTGGTGCGAGTTTCCCTTTGACCTTGAATCTCGAGTTCCCCGTAGTGGTGAGACCTTTAAATACACGTAGTCACCTTCTTTAAATTCCAATTCTCTTCGACGAGTGTCCGCGTAGCTCTTTTGTCGTGATTGAGCGCTTGTAGTCGGTCCGGATCAGGCGAACCTTTTCCTCGGCCTCCTTGATTATGTCGGGCCCGAATACGGTTCGTTCACCGGTTTCGACCACATTAATGGGGTTCGACATCGGCGACCGATAAAGCTTCGTTTGGCGACATCTTGGACGGCTTGATAGCTATTGTTGTAGGAGAACTCGGCGTACGGCAAACATTTCTCCCAATCCTTGGTGAAATCCAATGCACAGGCTCTCAGCATGTCTTCTAGCACTTGATTCGTCCTCTCAGTCTGTCCGTCAGTCTGCGGGTGGTAAGCGGTACTGAAGGCGAGGTGCTGCTAGAGTGCCTCGTGGACCTTGCTCCAAAAATGAGATGTGAATTGGGTACCACGATCCGATATGATCCTCTTTGGTACACCGTGAAGACATACAATCCTACTCATATATAGTTCCGCTAGCTTGGTTGTTGTAGTTAGTTTTCACGGTATAAATCGCGAGTCTTGGTGAGCCGATCTACTATTACCCAAATGGAATCGTAACCGATCGCAGTTTTGGGTAGTCCCACTATGAAATCCATGCCTATCTCGTCCCATTTCCATTCGGGAATCTTGAGTGGCTGCAGCAAGCCGGTGGGCGTTGATGCTCGGCCTTCACCCTTTGGCACACATCGCACATGGCTACGTATTCGGCTACATCTCTCTTCATATTGGGCCACCAGTATTCTCCTTTCAAATCTTGGTACATTTTCGTGCTTCAGGGATGTAACGAATATGCCGATTCGTGGGCTTCCTTTAAGATCAATCCTCTCAAACCGCCTCGTTCGGGCACACGATTCTTTTCTTGTACCACAAGATTCCCTTGTCATCTACGAAAACTCCTTAGCGCGTCCGCGGCCATGCGTTCCTTGATTTTACGGGTTTCCTCATTCCCTTTTTGGGCTTCCTCTATTTGAGTTCTCGGTAGGGGTTGGATTTCCGGTGAGTTCACCTCTCAGTGAGGAATCGGGTGCGGATTGAGTCGGCCATTTCTTCTTGAAGTTCGGGCCATACCTCCCAATCCCATGTGGTTGCATTGGGCTTTGCGGCTCGGCGCATCGGCCACTACATTTGCCTTGGGATGATAATGGATTCCTAGCGTAATCCTTGATCAACTCCAGCCATCGCCTCGTCGTAGATTGAGATCGGGCTGAGTAAAGAAATATTTTAGGCTCTTGTGATCGGTATACACATCACGGTGGTTTCCGATCGAGATAGTGTCTCCAGATCTTCAATGCGTGTACAACCGCGGCTAATTCCAGTCGTGTGTGGGATAATTCTCTTCGTGGGGTCGTAAGCGTCGCGAGGCATACGCCACGACCTTTCCATCTGCATCAACACTCCTCCCAATCCTTGGGATGCATCACGGTACATCACGAAGTCCTTACGGTTGTCGGGTAAGGTCAAGGCTGGGGCGTGGTTAACTTTTCTTTTAATTGCTCGAAGGCTTTTTGGCACTTCTCATTCCACTCAAACTTCTTTTCCTTCTTCAGAAGTTGAGTCATAGGTCGGGCTAGAGTGGAAAACCCTTCGATAAACCGTCGGTAATAACCGGCCAAGCCCAAGAAACTCCGAACTTCCGTCACGACTTGGGTGCCTTCCATCCCGTAACGGCTTCGACCTTGGCGGGGTCTACGGCTACTCCTCCGGCTAAAACCACGTGGCCAAGAAAAGCGACTTCCTTGAGCCGGAACTCGCATTTGCTGAATTTTGCATACGGCTGGTGCTCTCGTAACTTTTCGATGCAGTCGTAGGTGCTCCGCGTGTTCCTCATCGTTCTGGAGTAGATAAGTATATCGTCGATGAACACCACCACGAACTTGTCCAGGTATTCCATGAATACCTTGTTCATCAGATTCATAAAGTATGCGGGGGCATTGGTCAATCCAAAGGACATCACTTTGTGAACTCGTATAAGCCGTAACGTGTAGAGAACGCCGTCTTAGGAATATCTCCGGCTCTAATCTTCAGCGATGATATCTGACCGTAGATCAATCTTTGAGAACACTGTGCACCCTTAAGTTGATCGAATAGGTCATCGATCCGAGGCAGCGGGTACTTGTTCTTGATATGGTTACTTCATTCGGCGATCGGTAGTCCACACACATTCTCATACTCCCATCCTTCTTTTTGACGAAGAGTACGGGGCTCCCGGGGGAAGAGCTGGGGCGTACAAATCCCTTCTCTTGTAGTTCCCTATATCGCTTCTTGAGTTCCTCTAACTCGTTGGCCGGCATTCGATAGGGTCTCTTGGATATGGGGGCGTACCGGGCATTAGATCGATGATAAATTCTACGTCGCGATCCGGGGCATTAGGGTAATTCCTCGGGAAACACATCCGGGTATTCTTGTACTATGGGCATTCCGCCTAAGGGCAGCATGGTGAACACTCCCGCAGCTTGTTCACATAGCTTTGGGTTTTGATCCATAGTTATGCTCATCGGTGATCCCCACGGGGTGGATCGTGACTTCCCTTCGATTGCGTTTATAATTCCATTATTTTTGGTCAACCAATCCATTCCAGTATGACATCTATGGTTTGGGGCGATAACACCATAAGGTTTGAGAGAAACACCACGTCTCTAATCCGTATGGGCACATTAATGCAGGCATGGGGTACGGTTATGTCTCCCAGGTGAGTGTACCAACATAGGCCTCTTAAGTGCTACTTGGTGTAGGTGGTGTTGTTTGCTTACTTGGGAAGATATGAATGAATGCGAGGCTCCGAATCGAATAAAACTTTAAGCGGTGTAGAGTTGATAGAGAACATACCCATCAATACGCTCTGGTCCTCCGTGCTTCTTACGCCCGCACATGATTCACCTGGCCACGTTGAAACCCGGTGGCGGCCTCGTTGGGTAGCGGGGTCTGAGCAGGACCTCGTCTGCCGCGGGGTGGGGTTCCTCGGACGGGTGTTGCATTGGCGCCGGTGCGCACAGGGGTGTTGCGTGGTTTTGGGCAGCTATTGGAGTAGTGCCCGAATTCTCCATGTTGAATGACTCACATTCCTTCTTCTGGAGCGGCTAAGGTTGGTGTGGGTGTACGAAGGCTGTGGTGTAGCGACTGTTGACATGGTCGGAAGCGAGAGAACGTCCGGTTGCCGGGACGTTTGGCTTCCATCCGAGGGGTGGCTCCCTTGAGGGCGTTGTGGCGTTCCACGAAATGGGCGAGCCATAGCGAGCCTCTCTTGCGGTTATTGTCTACCACCTTTTGGTCATGCTCAAGTCGGACGACCTTGTTGATGAGGCTTTGAAAGCTGGTGTGATCTGCCCGATCATTGGTCCCCTCGGTTCGTCATTTAGTCCCTCAATAAATTTGTCTATCTTTTCTTCTTCGTCGCCAGTCACTTGGTGGCGTAACGAGCAAGCTGGGTGAACTTGTTCGAGATATTCTTATCTTGAGGTGTTCCCTTGACGCAGCTGCGGAACTCGTTCTTCTTCATCCTCATCACTGCAGGTGCACGAAATTCTCACGGAACGCAGCCGTGAATTCCTCCCATGTTGGCTCGCCGGCGTCTTCGGCTCGTGTCTCCTTGTAGGTGTCCCACCGAGTCACTCGCGGGACCCTCCAGTGGTTAGTAGCGAAGACAACTCTATCGGCTTCTCGGACTCTAACGAGGGTTAACTTCTTTTCTATCACTCTTAGCCAATCTTCGGCATCCATAGGCTCTTCGGCCGTGGAAAAAGTGGGCGGCTTAGCTCTCATGAATTCCCCGGACTCGATCCTCCTCGACCTCCTTGATTATTAGCAATCGCTTGGAGTAGCAGTCGCATAGCCATGACCTCCGCCGGAGTGGAGGGGTTGGGTTCCGGCGGGTTTTCGTTGGTTGCCGCGGCTCTGCGACGATGTGCCATCGAAGAAGGGAGATGAATTAAGAGAGCGGACTAGTTTAGGTTATGGTTCACGGGAAATTTTTCTTCAAGTTCTTTCGAATGATCTTCAATCAACGAGACAAGGTGAAATAATAATAAGCATACGAATTAAGACATCGCAAGGCGATGCTCGGGTTCAACATATTACATAAGGGGTACACGGATGTACACACACGAGTCCTCCATGCCGGGATAGCAATAATAATTATATCGTCCAACTACATCAACTAATTAAGGGAAATAGGAAGTGGTTCGTGCGCCGTGCGGAAGGTCTTCCCGCCTAGTCATCCAACCATCCGCATGAGCCGGGCGCCGGAAGTGGGTGGTCCGCTGCTGAAGCAAACCGAAGTCCCCACGGCTCGGAGGTGGTGGCCTCGGGGTCACGCCGAATATTCCGGCTCGGTGGCGCGTACTCTTGCGAGCGGTGCGGCGGGTGAGGGGCCTCCGTGTGAGTCGGGCGACGAGGGGAGCTTCCTCCTCCATTGGGTCGGTGTCGCTAGACTCCCATTTGATCTCCATGGGCTCCGCCTCGGACTCCGTGTCGGTGTAGATCGGATGGGGTTACCCTCTCCCGATCCCGGCTCGGGATGCGGTATGGAGCTCGGGGTGGGTCCCATGGATGTGGCAGCAGTGGGGTCTACCGGTGCGGTGCGGGCTCTGTGCTCAACATGAAAGCTTGCTCCATCATAGCTTGAAAAGTATCCAAGCATCTTGGAGTCATAAGGTAATAATGGTCGGGCACAGGGCGGGGAGGTGATGGTACGGGCTCGGTGGAAGTACTGCGGCGTAGACGGGACGAGTGCGCAGTTTGTTCCTCTAGTGGTTGATCTGCTGCTTGCTCTTCTGAGCTGCTCTTCCAGCTCTACCGAGCCTCCTCGGGCCATGTAGCGGTCGAGAGTTGCTCATGCGAGCACCATTGGCTGCGGTGAGTCTGCGGCATGCTTATCTGGTCTCCACGAGTCTTGGTGGCATCGACCGAGATCATTGAGCGTGGCTGCGATCGTTGATCTCGAGCGGGGCCTCCTCGATGCGATCGTCTGCTGTCTCCGCCCAACGCGATAAACGCGTGACCATCGGGTTGTAGCAGCAGGGGGTAGCCTCCACGGTGCAGACCGGGTTGCCCTCTTCGCGGTAAGGATGATGCACGAACTCTGTCATTGTGAGTTCGGCACGGTGTTCCGCATTAAGGCGAAGGAAGGCCTCGCGAGCGGCATCTGAATAGGCTGCTTACGCTAGATCCCGGTGGTAGCGAGTGTGGAAGCGGTAGGATGTCTCACTCCCATGCGGGCTTCTATGGATACGGCTGCCTCCCGAGCTGGATACATCTCGGAGCCATGTCTTTTGGTGTGATAAGTGGGTGGTTCCGGGTACCTCAAACACCATAGTAGGGGCGAAGTTGTACCACGAACCCCTCGTCTCGCGGAATAGTGACTTCCCGGGTTCCGTCGTGGTTTGACATCTGCTTTTACAAGCAATTTAGGGTTAGCGGGAGGGAGCTATCATAATCATTTGGTAAGAAATACGGATGTAGAAAAGATATATTTGCATTTTCGGAAATAATAGTTTAAGACTGATCCTCTTGTAGGGATATTTCCCTTTAGCCATCTAGTTAGGGGTAGGGCGCCATTTGGTCTTAGCCTACGGTTGCATGGCTCGATACCAGCTCTGTGGACCCCGATTTTGAGTCGGGAATCTTTCGTGTTCATAGTACCATTTCCTGGATCAAGTAGTTGGTACCCACGAATGCGATCTTGGATAATCAAGTGCGCATGCACGAATAGTCTTACAATACCATTATTACATAAATAGGCCGAAGGCATTGTTCATCCCACAGGACCTTATGGTCCAAATACAATATAAAAACAGAGTTTAGATAAGGCGGCGGAAAGAGAGCGGCGGCTTGTCCATTGCCACAGAGCAACGCCAGGAGCTAAAGTCTAATATGCGCCGTCGGTTCCCTCGTCCTCCTAGTGGTAAGCATATGGATCTTCCGGCTCTTCAACTCCATCAGCTGGAGGTTTGTGCGTATAGCAAGGGTGAGTACCAACCGTACTCGGCAAGCCAACACAGAATTGATGCATATGATAAGGTTATTCAAAGAACATGGCTAGGGTTATTTTTGCGTAAAGCCGTTTTCACAATTCTTTTCACAAGCCTATCGTCTAGCCAAATCAAGTTTTAATTTCATAGTTCATTAACCGGCGACGGTTACGTCTACCATCCATCGTGATTCCAAGGATGGCTTCCGCCTCCGGTTCGTCATGATTTTCGGGAGTCCACCCCTTCTCGCATTCTCGAGAAGTTGATCCACCAGCGAATAAAATTATCATGCAAACCCATCCCAGCATTTTTAAGTTCAAAGTCTAGCCAAGCGAAAGTCTTGTCACGATGCTCAATATCCGCGAGCACGGCTATTTGAATAGATTGATTCATTCACTGCTGCGGTGGATGTACCAACTTTGGCTGCAGTGGAGAACCATCTATGCAAGGATCACTGTCTTGTCTCCAGCTCGGCTCACCTAATCACGAGAACCATCTATAGGTCTATACCCATTAGAATACGGTTGTATTGGCTCGTTTCCGGCTATCTCATGGCTCGGTCCTTAAGCGACTAGGGTCGGCACTTGCCTTTTCCGGAATCCACCCAAATCATCCAGCCGCCTAGTCTAAAACATTTGTTTAGTACTTTCAATTTTCATCAAACTTAATTCATTATGGCCATGTGGCGCTCATGTCTCCACATGCCGAATCTCAACTACCTTCCCTAAGGTAGTTGCCCAAGCACAAAGCTTTTCATAAAGTCATGAGTATGCATAATCTAAGTATAGCATGGCTAAGCGGTTTACACGAAGTTATGCTTCGGTTATTTGTATCACATCGCGAGTTACAAGGAGTAATTCTAAAGGTAAACAATAGCAAGGTATGGCATAACAAGTATAGGTAACTCGGTAAAGCATGCACGTTTAAAGTTTAAAATAACATCATTTCGCAATTGGGATCAATATGTTCAAAGGGTGTGAAGACTTGCCTTGTTCGCACGCTCTTGAGTGGGGTCTCCTGCGGGTCGGTGTTCGCCTCCTCGGTCGCTAATCATACGAGCGGAAAGGAAAAAGAAAAATGGATTCAGTTAACATCCGATAAGAACGAACGAAAAAGCATGAAAAGTCATAAAGAACTCTCCAAAATATTTTCCCCCTACGATCCTACTCGGGTTACGGAGGATTTTTATAGCAAAATCGGCCGTAGCGACGAGTTTCGATGTTTTAGGGTTTTTGTAAAAGGATCGATAAAACGACGAAGCGGAAGTCTTGCGAATGTTGTTCAAGAGGTTCGTTGATATATTCTTCTGCCGAGTCCAATGGTTAAGTATAGTTTGAAGAAAAGAAAAGTAATATTAAATCTTCAAGAAAGTTTCACGTAAACGGAAGTTTCCAAAAAAATCGTATATAGAAAATCATTTTCTCGAGAAAATACCGAGAAAACTATATATTTTTGCACAAATATTCTCCAAAATTCCCTAGAAATATTCCCCAATTTTTCTAAATTTTTCCCTATTTTTCTAATTTTTCCTTCTCTTCTTTTTTTTCTTTTTTTTTTCTCCTAGCCAAGCCTTGTGCCTTCTCTCTCCTCTACCCCCTCGTCTACCCCCCTGTTGCCCGCTTGTCGACCGACGGCGATGGCGCGGCGGTAGAGAGCGGCGGCGGCAGCGATGGCGCGGCCCAAGATGGAAAATGGAATGGCGCGGGGCTCACCTAGCGGCGGCGGGTGACGGCAAACGGCGGCGCGGTGGATGGCGGCGAACAGCGGCGCGCGCGGATCGGCAACCCGGTGACGGCGAGGAGAAAGAGGAGGAGGAGGCGGCTGTGATGGCTTGGGAGGAAATGGGGGCTTTGCCCTTATTTATAGGCGCACACGGGAGAGAGGTCGCGGAGGGGAAGCGCGGGGTCCGGCGGCGACGGCTGCGTGCGCCACGTGATGCGGGTCTCGCGGGTCCGGCGCGCATGGGGGAACACGGCGACGTGGCGCGGCTTGCGGCACGGAATGCGCGCTGCGAAGGGCGGCTGCGGCGTCGGCGTGTGCGCGCGGCGCGAGCGGCGCGCGGCCGGCGGCGGGCGGCGGCGGCGAGCGACGCGGGCGCGGGGCCGGGCGCGTAGGCACGCACGGGCGACACGCGGTGCACGGCGTGCGCGCGGCGGGCCGAGCCGCGCGCTGTACGCGCGGGCGACACGCGCGCGCGGAGCGGGCGGACGGCGGCGGGCCGCGTGGCGTAGGCGCGCGGGCGGGCGCGGGGCGGCGCGGCGGTGCGGGGTCCTCGGCGGCGGGCCGCGTGGCGTAGGCGCGCGGCGCGCGCGGGGGCCGCGCGCGGCGCGCGGCGCGGCGCGTGGCGTGCGCGCGCGCGGACGATACGGCGTCGAACACATGGCGGCTAATGAACAGTGCATTTTCACTTTTTCCCGATTTTCTATTTTCTATTTTCTATTTTCCTTCTAAAAATTCCAAAATAAATTCTAATATCCTAAAAATAATTTTTAACTCTATATTTTAAACTTTTTCTTGACTTTCATTTTTCCATAATTATTTTTCATACTTATTTAAATTCTTCTTCCTAATTTTCATAATTTACCCATTTTTAATAAAAATACATTTCCCAAATTTGGAGTACGCCTCCCGAGAATTTTATTATTTATTTTGCATCTCAATTTATCTTCTCCCAACCAAAATTTTATGTTATACTTCCCAAACGCGCTTTCGCAAATCCGCACTTTCCTCAAATCTTTTTTAAAATCCGGATGCGGCTTCGCACCACCGTTTTGACAACTCCGAAAACTCCAAATATACCGAAAAGGGAATTGACCACGACTAAATTTATGCAACCGAGCGGCAAATAAGAAGCAACCAACCCGAGAAGAAGCAATAATCCACGGTTTTTGAAAGTTCCGATTTTACGTTCCGATTTTGGTTCTCCGATTTCGAGGATGTTACACTGGTCGGGATGTTACCATGGCTCTGTCGGGCAAAAATTGGCAGCCTTCGCGAGGTTCGTACGACTTTGTCCGCGTCGGAGACCGCGGTAAGCCAAAAGAAACCTTGCCTGTAAGCTTTTCCGACCGAGTGCGTGCCGCGCGTGGCTTCAGCATATGCCGAGTGGATGTCTTGGAGCATTGTTTCCCTTCCTCGGGTGTGATGCATCTCATTAGGATTCGAGAGGGCTTCTCTTGTATAGGTCGGAGTCAACCATGGCATATGCTTGGCAACGACGCCGGACGCGTTCTGCTTCATCCCGTCTTCCCGGCTCTTCTTGGGTTAGGAATTTGATGAGCGGCGTCCTCCGGTCGGCGTTAGCCATGGCGACTTCGTTCGCAGCTTGCTCGTTGGGAGTTGTCTTTGCCGTGATGGTTGGTTCATAGAGATGTTCGACAAAGACGTCTGTTGGGCAGGCGCGCTTGGACCCGTGCCGGCTCGTGTGCGCTGCCTCGTTGTTATGCCTCAAGACGTGTGAGAGTTCGAGCCGTCAAACTTGTCTTCAAGCTTACGGACCTCTTGCCGGTAGGCCTCCATAGTGTCGTTTAGACGGGACGATCCTTCATTACTTGATTGACGACCAGTGGGAGTCGCCTTTCACGATGAGCCGACGTATCCCGAGTAGCTACGGCGGCGATCCATGTAGAGCTTCGTACTCGGCAACGTTGTGTGAGGCGGAGAAGTGGAGGTGAAGGACATATCTTAGCCTTTCCCAGGTCGGGAGATCGGCCACAACTCCTGCTCCCAAGCCGGTGATCCTCTTGGATCCGTCAAAGTGCATGGTCCAGAGTGTTGGAGGTCTTCCAGGTACGTTCTCTTGTTGCTCACCCACTCGGCCAGAAATCGCCAAAGCTTGTGACTTTATGGATGTCCTCGCCTTAAAAGTCAAGTCCAATGGCATCGGCTCTAGAGCCCACTTGGCGATGCGTCCGGTTGCCTCGCGGTTGTGGATGACATCGCCGAAGTGGGAAAGAAGTGACGACGGTGACCGAGTGACCACGAAAATAGTGTGCCAATTTCCTCGCGGTTATTAGAACACCATAGAGTAATTTTTGTACGAGGGTAGCGAATTTTGGCTCCTGCCAACACTTCGCTAACAAAGTAGATTGGCCTTTGAATCTTCCGAGCCCATCCTTCTTCTTCGCGTTCGACCACGAGGACCGTACTAACCACTTGGTGAGTGGCTGAAACGTACAACGGCAAAGGTTCACGGGGCCGAGGCGAGGCCGGGACGGGCGGCGTTGTAAGGAACTCTTTGAAATCTTCAAAGGCCTTGTTGGCTTCCGCGGTCCACCGGAAGTCATCTCGTCTTTTAGCAATCGAAGAAGGGCATGCCTCGTTCGCCGAGTTGGGAGATTAAGCGCTTAGCGCGCCATGCGCCGGTGAGCTTCGGACGTCTTTCGGTTACTCGGGGCTTCATGCTTAAGATGGCGTTGATCTTCTCGGATTAGCTTCAATGCCGCGATGTGACACCATGAAGCCGAGCGGCTTGCACGATGGGGCCGAAAGTGCATTTCTCCGGGTTCAACTTCATTCGAAGGCCCGGATGTTTGCAAAAGTTTCTTCTAGGTCGGCGATCAGGTCTTCTTTCTGCTTGGTCTTGATGACAACATCGTCGAGCATAAGCTTCTACGTTCTTGCCGATCTGCGTGCTGGAAGCATCTTTGGATCATGCGTTGATATGTGGCGTCGGCGTTCTTCGAGCCAAAAGGCATGGTGATGTAGCAAGAGGGCCCCAAACGGCGTGATGAACGATGTCTTCAGGCGGTGGATTCTTTTAAGCGATGCAGTGATAGCCGAGTAATGATCCGGGAAACTCAGGAGTTGGCGGCCATTGTTGAGTCAACGACTTGGTCGATGCGAGCGGCCGAACGGATCTTTAAGGCGGCTTTGTTGAGGTCGAGTATAGTCAACGCACATGCGCCATTGCCTCGTCTTCTTGCGGACCGGGAGCCTGGGTTGGCTAACCAATCGGGATGAAGGACTTCTTTAATGAAGCCGCGTGCCAAGGGCTTTGCGAGTTCTTCCTTGATAGCGTCTTTTCAATCTGCTTGCGGAATGCGCTGTAATCGTTGTTTTATCGGTTTGGCGTCATCTTTGACGTGCAAAGAGTGCTCGATCACCTCCCTAGGAATTCCGGGCATATCGAGATGGTTTCCAAGCAAAAACATCTTTATTATTTTGGAGGAAGGTGACGAGCACGCTTTCCTATTTGGGATCTAGGTCAGCGCCGATTACAACAATTTTCGAGGATCCAGAGACGGATCAAGGGAGATCTTCTTGGTCTTGGCGTCGCCGGATCCCGATTTGGCTATCTTCTTGCGGGGACTTCGCCCTCTCGCCGAAGTTGATGCAGCCAATCGGACTTCTTGTTGGCCACGTAATCTCTCGCGAGATTGGGCCATGTCGCGGCTCTCCTTATCGCAGTGAAGGCTTGCTTCACATCGCTGCGAAGAGTGATGACACCGTTGGGACCCGGCATCTTCATGCGGCAGGTAGGTGTAGTGCGGGATCGCCATGAACTTGGCAAGCGCAGGTCTTCCAATGACGGCGTGGTATGCTGTTTCGAAGTCGACCACCTCAAAAGTGACGTTCTCCGTTCGGAAGTTCTCTCGGGCCCCGAAGGTGACTGGGAGGGAGATGTGCCCGAGTGGTGTAGATGATAGCCACAGGATGACTCAGGTGGAAGGGGCCGAGCTTGCCTTTAGTTCGGCCCTCGGGATCTCGCATCTCATCCATGGTCTTGGCAAACGGGATGTTGAGGGCGCGCCCCAGTCGATGAGGACGCGCTTAAGCGGCGTTGCGGACCACGGGATCCGGGACGAGTGGATAGCGCCCGGGTGAACCACTCGGTCGGGGTGATCCGAGCGATCAAAAGTGATGACCACCTCTGACCATCGCAGGTACTGGGGGACTTCGGGTTGAGCCGCGTTGACCTCTCGGTCGGTTAGCTTCTGTTTTCTCTTGGATTCATAGGCTAGCGGCCCCAGAAGATGTGGTTGAGCTCTCCCACTGGGTCTTGAAAAGGTTCGGCATTTTCAGCCGCGTTGTTTGTTGGCGCTCGACGGACCGGCCTCATCAGTCGGCTTCTTGTTGAGCTGCGCCGCACGCTTTGCTGAACTGTTTGTAGATGAAGCGATCCTTCGCCGCGTGCTTATGATTGGGATGATGGGTGCACTAGGCGTTCATGATGGCGTCGTAGGCGGCGACTCGGGGACGACGTTGAGTGTTGGAGGTTGCGGCCACTAGGTCCTCAGATCGGCGCTTGCGATCTTTTTGGGCTCTGGTTGTTGCTATTGCCGTTATCCTTCTTAGGATTCGGCTTTCTCTGCACCGCTTGTCTTCCCTCTTGTCGGGCCGGTCTTGACGGGCGGCCTTGATGGCGTCGTTGGATTTGGCGTATGAATTCGTCATCTCGAACATCCGTTTCACCGTCTTCGGTGGTTTGCGCCCAAACTTCCCGATTAGCGACTCATCACGGACTCCTGCGAAGGCGGCGATGATGATGTCATCGGTGATGTTCGGGATCTTGTTGCGCTTCTCGGAGAAACGGCGGATGTAATCCTTCGAGGCTCATCCGGCTTACGGATGACGCGTTGTATAGATCGAAGTGTGTGCGGGCCTCTCGAAGGTACCTTGGAAGTTGGCGATGAAGTGGTCCCTCGGCTCGCTCCACGAGCCAGATTGAGCCTCTTGGCGAGCTCGTGAGCCGGTTTCAGCGGAGTTGGCGAGGGCCACTTGGAAGGTAATTGGCCATAGCTTTAGTGTCGCCACCGCCGCGCGGATGGCGAGGGTGTGACGGTAAGCCATGACTCGGGGTCGATCTTGCCGTCGTACCTTCGATTCCCGTGGGCTTGAAACCACTCGGCCGGTGCACTCGCGAAGCTCCCGAGTGAAGGCCGGCACTCCGTCGTCGCCGCTATCGGGTGATCCCCTCCGATCTTTCCGAGTGCGTCGGTCCCGCTCCAGTAGCGGCGATCGAGGACTTCCCGCAGATCACTCGGCGGGGTCTTTGGTTGGCTGGTTGGATAGCTGGAGCTGTTGTTGCGGCGACGCGATGGTAGACGGTGGACGTCCGTGTCGTTTGTCGCGGGAGTCGCCCGTTTGCTCCTGGTACTTCGTGTGGACTCGCGGGGTGGGCCTCTTGGCCTTGTTGTTGACCGATCCGCTCAGCCTCTTATAGTCTCCCGACCTTAGAGGCGGGAGTCGACTTTTTTGTCGGGCGTTTCGGCCACGGACTCGTCGGCCTTCGTGCCGAGGTGGTGGGGGGCCGTTAGCTGTGCGTGGCTGCGACGATGGTCTTTATCTTGTCGAGTATCGGAGTCACATTGGCGGGTGCCGTCTCCATGACGGTGTCCAAGAGCGTGAGCACGGTAACAACGTTCTGCTGTGGCGTTTGGAAGATGTTGGTGTTGCGAACCCGCGTTTGGAGGATGGCCTCCTTGGGCGGATCGTCCGTGCACGTAGATCCCGCTTCCTCTTGTCGGCCTCATCCTTGCGTTGCTTCTCCTCTTCGGCCGTCTTGCGCTCGTGCTCAATCTTAGCTCGCTCTTCTTGAAAGCCTCTGGCCATGGGCTGAGTCGGACTCGTCCGGCTCGGCCATGAGGACATCAAAGCACTTTGGCTCATAGTCCATGCGGCATCGGAGTTGTCGGCTTCGTCGGAAGGGATGCCATAGAGGTTGTCGAACCCGGCGGAGCGAGGTATCCATTGAGCTCAGAAGATGAGCGGGAGCCGAATGATGGGAGGATGACGGCGACCTCCCTTGATCTGGGTAGCCTAGGTCTGGATCGTTCTAGTCCGAGTCAGAGCTTGGGGGTGTGGGCTCCTCCGAGTGGGTCGTCGCCGACTCGGGGGAGAGAAGTTTGCTGTAGATCTCGGCGGTGTTTGGTAACCCAAACGGCACCGAGAGGTCTTCGTCCGAATATATTGCCTTCGTCGGGGAGGTGAGAAGATTGGCGCAGATTTTGGCGGTATTCGGTAATCCAAATGGTGCCGAGTGAAGTCCGTCGTCAGAGAAAGTAGATTGCATCTTGGTCTTCAAGACGTCGTTGTAGATCCCGGCGCTGTTCGGAAGTCCGAACGGCGTCGAGTAGATTTCTCCTTCCGACCGGTCCGAATCCGAGTCGAAGGAGGAATCGTCGGTGAAGTAGGCGGCAAAGTTGCCGAATCTTGAAGGAGATCCCATCACGCTTGTCGGCGAGATTGTTGAAGAAGTCTCGACGCGCGGCCCTACGTGGCGCGCCAACCGTCGAAACTTGGTTTCGGCAATATAATTTCGAGGTCGCAATCGAGATCGCCAAGCACGATGGGTTAGAAGAAGAAGAGGATTTAGACAGTTCAGCCTCTCGTGAGGTAATACCCTACTCTGTTTCGGTGGATTCGATCCGCCGAGTGTCTTTATTGATCTTGTGTGTCTAAAGCTTTTGCTTATGAAATCGTATGATTCAGATATCCCTCAAGGGACGCCCCTTACCCCCCTTATATAGTATTGGGAGGAAGGCTTACAGATCGGAAACCCTAAATTACTCTAAGTTGGTTTCCTTAATCTTACCAAACCGTGACTATAGGCCGATTGCCTTATCTCTATCGGCAATCGTAACACCCAAGTCATGTTCGGTTTACAGATATGACAGGCGCAATCTATCCCTACCTCCAGTCGGATAAGCTTGCCATGTAGATACCCGATTGCCATAATCTCTACGAAAAGCCAACGCTCCATACTTTTCTTTCTCTCTTTTATTCACATGAGTATAAAGTTTGCTTATAGTTCACTATTATCCTTACTCTAAGGCATAATACCTTTAACCCAAAATCAAGAAATATCTTGTCGTCGTGTAGACCACTCTAATAAATACAATGCACATCCAATAAAAATAAGAGATCTTGAGGATGAAACATTTAAAGATAATAATTTAGCAAATATGATGAGCTAGTTAAGCTTGCATGCAGCTACGCCTTATACTATGAAACATTTAAAAAGTAGTTGTGTCTTAAACTAAATGAGTAAAATAAAACGTTACGTATTACAAACAATTTAGACATGTACAATAAATTGTATTAAGTAATTTCTATTATATTTTAGATTGATTTATTTTAAAAATGGATGAAATAGGGAGATGGAATAATACCAGAGCAGACTCTAGTCAAGAAAGCATAAAAACAAAAGGGTATTTTTCAAAAGAGAGATAAAGTAGCTGTAAAAACAAAACGAAACGAAACAAAAAAGGGGACTTTTGATTCACCCCAAGCAAAGTGTCTGCTAGTGGCCTGTCTTTTATAGGAGTATTTACCCATGCATTTGACAGTCGGAACCCCATCCGCCCTGGGATTCCGTGATAATATGCTGTCAGCACTGTGTTAGTAAAACTACTCAAAGGCTGCCAAGGTCCAAGCCTTTTGGGAGCACAAATGATATATGAAAACAGGGTGAATTTCTTTATTTTTACATGCTTGTAAAAAAATTGTTTTATGTGGAATTTATATATTGTTGGATTTATGCATCCAAAGAATTTGGTAGTACTTTCTGCGTCTTAAAATACTTATCGTTCTTATCGTTTTAAGTCAAATATTTATATCGTATGACTAATTTTTGAAAACTCGGTTGTTTAATGTTTTTAGATTGAGAGAAACTACTCTATACCTCTGTACCACTGAGTTTTTATTTTAGTTCAACGATTTATCACTGATATTATCTTTTTCTATAATATATCGATAACTTTATCAATTATTATACAATATGTCATTAGGTTAAATCTTTTTAAAAAAATCCAAAACATTATTAGAGACGTACTCTCTGTCCCAAAATAAAGTTAAAATGGGACCTAACCTAGTAAAAAAAGCTGAACAAATGTTATGTCCTATTTGTTTATTTTGAGATAGAGTAAATACCAGTTAACAATTGATTTATCTCATTAAAACTTTTTAAAAATGTAAAAGCTATATGGCATCAATATGGAAGTTTTTATATAAGTTTTAAGTTTTCAACCACCTTAATATTATTATAATATTCATTTGGATCAAGGTTACCAAAACAAAACAAAAGGGAACCGTCCGTACGATTTATTAATTCTTTGCTGTATAGCTGCTACGAGCCGCTACCCAAGTAGTATCAACTATCAAGCCAAGAGGATCCTACAAAACCAAGTCAGGAGATTTGGAACCTTGCAAGCAGGGTTGTGGATATTATAGTTAAGTTAATGGCTCCTAGCCAATTAACTCTAACCTAAGTTCAGGACCACTCTTCTCGAGATCAACGGTCCCAGCTCCCAACTCTTAGATAGAGATATGGATGACACCAATATAACAAGTTAATGATAATAAACAAAAAATGGAGCAAGAAGAATGGCGTAGAGACAAAGGCACTCCCTGCTCGTACTACGGTGTTGGTGTGTGCACTCCCATGTTTCCCTCGTGTTTTCCCTCAAATTCCACAACCCCTTGTTGATTTGTTTGTTTGTTTTTAAGGGTGTACTATCACCGTATTATTTTGAGACAAATTTTGCTACTAGATGATACTTAATATAATTTGTTAGTGAACGTTGAAAAATATGTCATGCCAACAGGACATTTAAAAAAATAATTTATTCTATAATATTTATTGTTCAA
This sequence comes from Oryza australiensis, assembly GCA_019925245.2. Taxonomy (NCBI): domain Eukaryota; kingdom Viridiplantae; phylum Streptophyta; class Magnoliopsida; order Poales; family Poaceae; genus Oryza; species Oryza australiensis. The sequence continues at coordinate 7,661,316 of JAIFGZ020000436.1, forward strand.
TTGGAGAGAGACATTCTTCGAAAAGACAGATAAATGTCCATGGGCCACAAGCCTCTAAATTGGCGATAAAACGAACATGAAATATGAAGTGTGTTAGGGATGTACTTTGGATGATGGCAAATCGAGAGTTGCATAATTTTCAAAATTTCACTACAATGGTAGTTTAGAAGTTTGCGGTCCCAGGGACATTCTCATCTTTTTGAAAAACGAAAATGCATGTCTTCTAGCAAATTACTAGCTTTTTAAAGTGTTCTCTAGCTATGGCACGTTTTTACAATGTCTATCAAGTAAATTACATAAATTTTAATTATTATGTCGTAAAATTTGTCTTATTTTAACGTTTTCCTTGTTCTCTAGGGATTCTCAAACTTACTACCACCTCACTTTTATAATACTTTTATATTATAAATCATTTTAATTTTTTTCTAGTCAAACTTTTTTAGTTTAATCAAATTTATAAAAATATAGCAATATTTTGAACATAAAACAAACATTCTATCAAAATATAGAATATATTAAATGTTAGTTTTAATGAAACTAATTTCATGTTATAATATAGCTAAATTATTCTATAAACTTAATAAGCATAAAAGAATTTGACTAAAAAGTCAAAACGATTTACAATATGAAACAGATGGAGCAGTATAAATTTGTAAAGCGTTAGAACTTAACTCAAATCCATATGGTAAAGTAACCTCATCTCTCACCAATGGATCCACCATCTATCCTTCATTGGTCGCCTTACTCCATCCATTCCATATTGTAAGATGTGCTAGGTCAAGAAGATATACCCCTAGTGAGTATAGTATCCCGATGGATTAATTCATCAAATGTACTTATCTAACACTTAGGATGTAGTGACGTAGCTAACATCATCGTCAAGTCCGAGCGACTAATAATGTTTTCTGATAACCGATTAAATTTTATACACATTGATAATATCAGCAGTAAAGAAGACAACGACGGAGCCCGAGTGGTCGTCCAACCTGCCGAGGAGCAAGCGTTCCCATAATAAGTAAATACGGCCCGTTTGGTAGGGATTCTCCTCCCGATTCTCAAAATTAGTAGAATCTCTGCCAAACGGGTTATTTTGTAACCGATTCGAGGAGAATCATTTCAAGTGATTCAAAGAATTTTACATAGAGAATGAGAATCACTTAAAAGCAATTTTTCTTAGAATCACCCGAAAACATTTCTTCCAAAATCACCCGAAAATCACCTAAAATATTGTTTTAATTATTACTTTATTATATTAATTCTGATTCTCTCCGTAATCTAATTCGAAGAATCAAAATCTAAAATCAGAGAATCATAGAATCGTGAGCCCTACTAAACGAACATAATAACAGTGAACTTGCACCGCTATTAGGATGCTACCAGCGCTTTAGTGTCTACTGTGTCATGGAGAGCAAGTTCATTATTTCCAAGACATGTTTATTTATTATAAAAACACTTACTACTTTACAATACTGCTCACTGACATAAATACTGCTCATTGACATATAAGTCTGGTACTACAGAGGAGGATCTCAATTATGCATTTACTATTATGTGATGTGAAATAGATATTTGCTATTTACTCTCCTGGTCTCTAATTGAGTATGTCCTGATTTATAACTAAAAACGTTCATGATCAATTTGTTCTTTTTCTACCAACGACATAACCAATCTTTTTTAGAAGACCCTACTTGCACACAATTAACCTGTACTGTTACGCTTACTATCCATCAGCCAAAATTGAACACCAAACCTGGAGCAACATAGCCAATCTTTTTGGGTAAAGCATTGGGTATCGAGCCTTTCTTTTTCTTTTATTCTTTTTCTTTTCAAAAAATATTAGGATGAAGCAGCCAAAAACATTTAAATCACGCGGACAAACCATCAATTACCATGGCATGTATTTTCGCCTGTCGTACCACGTTTTTTTTGCTTGAAAGGCTCGATTAGCTACTCCATCAGAGCGATCACTCTCTCTATCGGTATCTCTCCATTTATCTATGATATCAAACTCCCAAGTTGTAAAATTGTGCCTCGTGCTCAATAAAAAGCCGTACCCTAAAGCTTGACAAGTGACAAGTGCATGCGTCCTGTAGCCCAGGCGATTTCTTATTTAAACCAGCGCTAAAGCTACGTAACACCATAATGCAACTCTCTGTTACTTTTACACCACTTTTATGCATATAAGTCCGAATTTCAGAAAATTTCGTGTGGAGAAATTTGAACAAAATTTGCTAAAGTAATAAAAGAAATTGAAAGTTTCGCCTACAAGAATTCTGTCACCGAAAGAGCGAGGAGCATCCATGGATCCCCAAGTCCAAGCAAGAACAGGGGATTGTCCGTAGTAGTGCTGACGCAGTAGCAGACACTAAGCGTGTGAGTCCCGAACTCACATGTCTACTGCATCAGCAGTTCTGCAGAGGATCTGCATCCAAGCAAGCAGCACTGCTACGGCTGTTCACAGTTCAAAGTTGTCATCTACGGCTGTTCACAGTCGCTGCACGAAAGTGAGCAGCAGCACAACTCAAAACAACGATACATGTGAGAAGCTAGTGCACAAGATCAACGGTATTATGCTTTATGCTACTACAGATTTCGAAAATTACAATGCAATTGAGTTGCTGATAATAGGCTATTAGGGATCCAGGGCGCTTCTAACAGTCAAGAAAAATTAAAACATAATAACGTGGAGAAGCAAAAGTGAACAAAATCTAAAAACACCACAATGTGAATCTATAGAGTACAGAGACTGGATTACTTCATTGGTGCACCTGGTATTCAGTGCCTTGACCTGCTTCTGTACCTGCAGGGCCACACTACTCTTTCAGATGATATCTAACAAGTAGCAGGGATGTTCGGCATCTGATTCAAAATAACTATACTTGCTAAATTACCTTGAGAGCGAGAAGGCGAACGGGAATGAGACCGGGATTGTGAATGATACCTCCTTGGACTTCTACTCCTACTACAGCTTCTGCTGTAATGTCGCCTTCTGCACCAGGTACCATGATATTTTATATGACAATGTATCAATCAGCATCAGGTGTTCTTGTGAAAGTCATATTTTGCTAAGAAAATATAGCAATAAATCTGTAGTATTCTAAAAATACAAATATCATTTTGACAAATTCGTCATTTGTGAACTGTGGAACAGCTTGAATTATTTAGGAAGCAAACAGATTCTACCACAGCCCTCAACAGTTTCATGTCCAAGATTGCATTGATGTGCTGAATACTGATTCAATTCAATTACCTTGGTGGAGATCGGCTAAGGCTCCTGCTTCGACCCCCTGTACCGACCTACCTCCGCAAGTTTTTCCTGCCTTTGCCGTTCCTGTTCTCGTTTCTTTGCTATCTCAGCAGCAGTGTCCTTTCGAACTGTACAGACAAACAAAAACTGAGTATGCTTGCATGGAGTAAGAGATGGATAGCATTGTTCAAATTAATTAGGGCATACAGAAGAATGGAATAAAAACATACTTTGCTTGTTAAGCTGTTTGCTCATTATTCTTTTAAGTCGTTCTTGTGGTGTTTCTTTCTTTTCAGTCTGGACAGTTTTGCCAGGTCCCCCAGCAGCACCCTTGCTTAGTTTGACTAGTGCTGATGTGCTGTCAATAGAAAATAGTTAACAAGTTAGTAAACACATTCATAAATGATGAAGATACAGGACAATACCCTGGTACCAGGTACATGCTCAAGCTAAGACAGGCTAGAGACAGTTATATGATAACTCAGAGTAGTGTAAAACGATCACAGAGAAATAATGATAACATCTGTTAGAAACTAATGCTGTTAGAAATAAGGGATTCTCTCTTATTTTTCATGGCATTGTAATCATGTTGACAAACCTGGTGGGCGCTTTCAAAAATTTTGTACTTTTTTCCTGCTCCACAGACAAAGAAGATGCAGGATCACTGTGAAGTGCCTCAAGAATTTGACCACCTGATGACCTGCAGGAAAGAAGGGGCATTATAGGCAAAACGAATTGGAAGAGTAAATAAACTTAGGCCAGAAGCTCCACACGAGCTAAATCATCTTCCTGCTCAGTAAACATATGCCACCTATTGCTTCACATGTCTACCTACAAATCCAATATCATTTTACAGTTTATAGCATATAAATGCCATCTTGAACCTGTCTTCAACTATCCTAATCTTTGACATGTTCAGCTTTTAGAATACCAGGACCATGACAATACGCTGCAGCAGAGAAAGATGGCCCAATGTATCTTTGCAAATTTTAAAGGTCGAGTTCCCCGACCGGTTAGGTATGCCAACTCGTATTGGAGACGAAGGTGGAGATATCCCTGCAACTTTCAGGTCACCGGTGTCATCTGAACCTCCAAATTCAGTGATGTATTCAACCCTTGGAGTCTTTGGCTTGCTCCGGTAGTTGCTTTCAGCATGTGTACCACGGCCATGGCGTCTAGAATATGAAGGTGAACGAGATCTTGATCGTGACCTTGATCTGCCGTCATGAAATAATTGCAGGGTAATCAACGCAAAGATTTTTCATTTAAAAAATTAAAGTGAAAGTTGAGCACACCTTCTGCCCCTTGAATACGAATCATATGACGGACTTCTCCTTTGTTCCCTATAAATTTAATATGTTGAGCATATGAATATTGTAATAACAATAATTGTCATTCTGTTACTTCATCTGCCCAATTATAGAGCGAACATGCAACATTACCTATAAGGATCACGATAAGATACCCTTCCAACAGAACGTGCTGCTTCCCGCTCTCTTTCCCTCTCAATTTGAGAAACTTTTCTCTCTCTCTCTGCGGCTCAGTTTTTTCTGCATAGTGCATTTTGTCAGCTCTCACTACAGGCAAGCAACAAACACTATGTTTAAAACTACGAATGTACTAACAATGGAAGGATCGCCTTTGATAATCTCCTTCTGGCGCTTTTCCTCTTCCTTGGCCTTCTTGTCCATGTAAACAAGCCAGTTATATCGTTTTACACCAAATTCCTTGGCTATACTTTCCATTCGTTCATCACTGCTGTCATCACTACTGAAGTCCTTTTCATCCTCATCATCTTCGTCCTCTTCATCCTCGTCGTCACTGTTTAGATCTTCAGATTCTTCATTTCCATCCCCTTTATATGAGTAACCCACCTGTGAATATGTGCCTTTGCTAGCAGGGGTCTGTGAGGATTGAGGTCTGGCAGAAGAAAGTGAGAAAAATAGAATCAATTAAATAATGTAGCCTCATATAAAAAGTCTAAAAACTGCATCTATTAATGAAAATTGTAGGGCTAAAAACAGAAATTGTATGAATGCCTACAAAAACAGAACCAATTGACAGATATTCTGGACCCCATAAAAGTAAAATCTATCTAAAGCAGTGCATATAATCATAGCAGCATATTAATAATATTCACTGGTTAGAGTAAATAAAAATTTCAGCCTCCAAGCTCGTTTACAATTCTTATGTGCCTTGATAAAGGAATCTGGTTTACTTCTGCAACTTTCAGCACGAATTAGAAATGTTTGCCAGCTTTTGAACCGTAACTTGTAAGATAAACTTACTGGCCTTTTTGCTGGCATGTGCACCTACTAATAATTGAGATTATTTGGTCCGCCAATTTTTTTCTATAATCAAAGCTTGTAAGCGCAACCATTTTAAATCCCACAAGGCATCGCAAAGGAACCCTCTACATAATATGATACCTAAACTCAAGTTATACCACAAAACAAGTGCTTGCCTAGCTCCTAGCTTAAGCATGTTTAGCTGATGTGCCTATAGGCAGCGTTTGGATCAGCTCTTTGGCTGAGCTTATTGATGGCACGCGAAACGAGAAAGATTGTTAGCACAAGATTAATTAAGCATTTGCTACTATAAATTTGAAAAATGGGTTTATTTGATGTTTTAAAGAATTGTATAAAAATTATTTGGAAAAAATGCATCGTTTAACAGTTTGGAAAGCATACTAACGAAAAACAGGGAAGTAGCTGCCCCCAAGAAGAAGAACGGTGCCTTATGCTAGTCAATAGTCAAGGCACCAGAAAATAAGCACCTACATATCACCTTAAGCACGCTGAGAAATTTATGCAAACAAGGGTGTCATAAATACTATACCACATGTGAATGTCAACTTTAATTCCAGAAGTTGGACTAAACATACCAATTTCCAGTTCAGGTAAACATGAATATGCTTTGACAGGCAGGTAGTCACATATTAATTTAGAACTATATGAAATATTAATAACACTTTAATAAATTATTCAATATATACTAAGAAAATATTAAAAGGCGATTCTATCATAGTTGGGCACTGGGCAGTAGGCACGTCCTGGAAATTTGAGAGAACCATGCTCATGTTTGTACATATAATCAAAACAGGTATCTGTGCATTTGTTTGGCTGGTCCTGTGAGATGTGAACAAAAATTACAGCTTTCACATTGTGGTTTCCCAGAAATTTGCAAGGGTATCACCATATATAATCATCAAGTGCCAGTGTATTTTGTTTGTAAGTTCACAACATGTCACACAAACATGCTCTTGCAGAACAAAAATTACTAACCAATATTTTTGTGTAATAGATGATAATAAGCTTGACAAAGTACAAACAATTAACTGCAGTCTGTTGTCATCAAAGAGTTCAGGATGGCCTTTACCAACTCAATCGCTCATTAGTAACTACACGTATGCTAGGACTTGTCGTCCTTTACAGAACGCACAAGCAGTCAACTGAAACTTTTCCAATTATAGGTTATGAACCTTAAGAAATGCATGTAAGAAGCAAAGCATAGTAAAATTAGTAGTAGACCTACTTCTCAAAACTAAAAGGAAGAATAGCCTTTGCCTCCAACTCTTGCGCGACATGCTGCAAACCCGCCTCATCAGAAACTGCAGATGAAAACTAGGTAATGTTACTTAGAGAACAAGAATTAGGAGCTCACAAGGCCATGCATTGAGAGACATGCACCAAGACAAACCAATAAACGCAAAAGAAAATGAACATAGACAGCAAATCCTACAATAATAGCAATATAGCAGAGAAATCAAAAAGGTACCGACATCCTCTACGTCGATGCTTAATCAAATCCCGGTAACGTTCAAAATTAACAAATTCCTCTAACTCTTCCTCTTCTTCAGACTTCTCTTGACCCGGAAAGGCCGAGAGCTAGAGTCACGGATGAAGTCAAGTAGTGCGCGGCCATCAAATCTGCCATTATAAGGAACAATATCAATTGTATTGCTATGAAATATTTAAGTGACTCAGAAAAAAGTACCTGTCAATCAAAATGTCTTGTTTTCCATTCCATGGTATCCTGCAAGGTATAGAGTATAGTCAATAATTAGTACCATTCAAATGAAACGATCATGGTAGTAAACTTCCTTTCACATCATAAAAACACTTTCTTACTTATAGTCATATCACAAGTAGGAAGACAATATAAGCACCATAGAAACATGTATTATGTTCCCTAGACCAATCAAATCACTAGCATCAACACATGTTGATAAAACACCAACACGGTGATGTTACACTTTTAGATAATACCAACACAATCGAGGTAATTAAACAAGAAAAAAATAGAGTTGTTAAACCATATGTATTGTTCTGAATTAATTTAACTGGAATGTCCTAACTTGTATTGCAGTTATGTGCAAGCTAATGTCAAATAAATGTGAGAAACATGTACACTTCCAGAACTTCCGCAGCACCTGTCAATCCTGTGTTTGGATCACAATACAAGCTGCAACCAATTGCACCTCAATATGGTTTGAACACGATGGTATGTAGGCAAATCTGGTCTACAAAACCAGTGATCCTCGAAAAACTGTGTTAAATTCAACAGATATGCATCCAAGATATTCTCCAAACCAAACAGACTGCCTTGAACATCCATTTAAGCAATGAAGATAAAGAAATTGTGCTGCGTGTAAGAAACTCAACTTCAGAACTATAAACCTCAACATCCAGGCTGCTGTACCAACTATGCAATACATAGAACCTTTAGCATAGTCCGAACGAGAAACTACTTGATAAAACCGTCTACAAAGGTATCAGACCAACTAACCCAGCGCAGAAATAGAATCACTAGCAGGTAAACTAACTACATTGGGAACAAGCCCAACACAACCAACTGAACCAAGCAATCAGCTGCAAACTGGAACTGTAAATAACACCACACACAATGGAGTTGGTCAGACAAACATATCATACCCAAACCCAAAAAATAGATGAAACACACCAAATTGATGAGTGGTTGTCATAAACATCAACGAGTTGCATTATCAGGAGACGAGAAATCTATCTAGTATTACACTGTATTGTCAATTCAATTCATCAAATGGTCATCCAATTCAACCAAATCCAGTGTGCCGCTACAGCTACGAGTAAGCATCGGTGGCACCACATCAAGACATCAAATCAAACTCGAGAGGCATAGGGAAAACGGATGAGATAGACAGGGGGCGGGGGCAAGAACGCACAGTCCCTGCTGGTCCTCGGTGGCCTGGTAGAGCGCGTCGTCGCGGTGGACGCGGCAGCGCGCGCCGGAGACCTGGAGGGACTGGTGCGGGTCCCCGCGGCGGCGCGCGAGGTAGGCGGCCCGCCGCTGCGCCCTCCGCCGCGCGGCGTCCATGAGGTCGTGGACCTTCCGCTCTGACTTCCGCGCCTCGTGCCACATCGCGTGCGGCAGGCAATGTCAGCTTCTCCTTCTTCTGCCGCCTCTGGAAGGTTCTGGAAGGCCGGGGGTGGGGTTCGCTGCCGCCTGCGGGGAAACCTAACCCTAGACGAAGGTGCTCGAAGCTGTGGAGCGGGGGAATAAGTACAGAAAGGCAAGGGAGGAAGATGACTTATGGTTGTGTTCTTCTCCAACTTTATTTTTTTATTTTCTTTGCCTTCACGCTTTCGCTTAACGATATCTTTTATCTTTTAAAGTTTTATATAGAAAAGTTGAGTTTTTTAATATTTAATTTAATACTTAATTAATTATGGGTTAATTAATTTTCTTGCGGAGAGGTGAAGTCCAAGGACGTGTTTGATTGAAGAGAAAAATGATTAAGAAATACGTAAATCGAGAGGTCATAAGCAAGTAATTAGTTGAGTATTTATTATTTTAAATTTAAAAGTAAATTTATATGTTTTTCAAAGGCACCGTTTAGTAATTCGGAAAATATATGTGTGAAAACAATGATATTCTGTTGGTCTCAAACGCAGCCATATACTTAGATATGGAAAATGGTAATTTTGGGCCTAAACCAATCGTCTCCGTATGCATTTTGGGGTTTCCTTTTTGTCACACCTCGCTTTTTCCTCTATTAAAAATTATTGGTGAAATTATGCAAAAGAAATTGCCAAAAAAATAAAACAAGTGCAAGAAATAATTATTAGAATCCATTTAATAATTGGAGAAAGGGCTTGGTGAAATTTTTTTAAATTTTTCATGTTGATTTTTATGAAAATTTTGAGAGAAAAGCAATTTTAAAAATTAAATTAGGCTAATCAAAATTTAATTCCTAAAGAAAAATCATTTTTCCTTTTTCCTCTTATTCTTCCTTTTTCTTTTTCCTTTTAGGCTATGGGCTGTCGACCCATTCTCCCTTCTTCCTTTCTCGCGTGTGCTTGCCTTCCTCCTAGCTGGGCCGGCCCGACGCCAAGGCCTAGCCGACGCCCCAAGTCCTGGACCGCCTCCCTTTCCTGGCTGAGGACTAACATGTGGAGCCCACCTATTAGCTTCATCCCCAACCTCCGGCCAAGACTTCCGACCGTCGCCGCTTTCCTTGGCCGTCGCGTGCGCTCCGCATCGCCCGCCCGCTCTACGTCGCCCGCGTGTAGCGCCCCCACTTCTCCCACAATTCCCGCACGCGCAAGCGGCCGAACAACCCGATCCTGAGTCCGAGCGCCCGACGAATCCACGCCTCTTTGCGCCGCCATATCCACACGTATAAAGCAATCTCGTGTGCCGGCCGAGCTTTTCCCTCAAACAATCACCACTCCCGAGCTCTTCTCTCGTGCTAGCACCGCAAAACACCGAGCCGTCGCCGTTTCCATGCCTCCGGCCGCCCGATTCGCGCAAACCACCGCTCTCGTGCTACCGCCGCAAAACACCGAGCCGTCACCGTTTCCATGCCTCCGGCCGCCCGATTCGCGCAAACCACCGCTCTTCGTGCCAATCCACCGCCACCTTCGTGCTCGTCGCCTCCCAAACACGCCGTCCACCCTTTTCCCCCAAAATCCGTCGCCTTTCCGTGCCATGCGCCATCGTCTTCTCCGCCTCCGGCCGCTCTCCGGTGAGCCACTTCGCCCTCTCTCTTTCCCCCTTTTTCTACTCGTTCCCGAGCCGCGTCGTGCCTCGTCGCCGTCTCGCGCCCGGGCACGCCTCCTCCATCGCTCGTCGGTGGCCTCTCATCCCCAAGTGCCACTCATCGTGTCGTCTCGCCACCGGCCGCTTGTGTCGCCCCTCCTCCCAGCCGTCGGAAGCCGTCCATGTGGCGTGATGTCGTGGCCCCAGCCGTCCACGTGGCTGCTGCTTAGGCGCCACGCAAGCGCCACATGGTGCGCCTCCACCCGGGCCGGTGGACCGAGTCCACCGTGCGCCCGTCTTTCTCTCTCTCCTGTCTGTGCGTGCTAATGTCAGTCCTAGCTGACGTTGGCGCAATAAATCATTTAATTTCTGTTTTTTTAGTAATTCACTAAAACTTGTAAATTTCATAATAAATTCATCTGAACTTCGTTTGAGTCCATTCTTTTTTCAGTGGACTCATAAAAATGTCTAGAATTCATTAAAAATAGTTTTCTTGCTTGTTTTAGTAGCCTTATAGCCGTTTTGTTGTGCTTTGATTGTCGATTAGATTCTGGTGTCGCCGACGTTCCGGTTTACTTTGAAGTAGTCACTGAAGTTCCGCAAGAGCAAGACCAAGGGAAATCATGTTTCCTTTTGATCATATTGTTCCTATATTGCAAATTTATCTTGCTTTATCTATTTAATTGCATTGTTTTATAATGTCATATGGGATGGGACCTATAGTACTCACCACGGTTGTCAACCATATGCCATTGATTAACTGGGAACTAATATGATTAGATGTTAGGTTTAGGACATGCTTAACCCCGCTTAGTCCAATTAGCTCACTACGGGAAAACATTATTACTAACCATGATAAATAAAATATGACTAAATGATGAGCTATCGATGCACGGTTCTGATAGATGCACCCATGGTAATAAAGGATCGGTTCGCGAGAAACCCTAGCAGAACTAAACGTGCATACCACAAGCCAGCGTGGGCAACAACTAGACTTGTAGTGTAGCTCGTTCCTGTCCAACGTACCCAGACAAGGATGAGCGTGATAGAGTTTGGATGGATTGGGAAAGGTCTATGTGGCTTTCGGATTCACCTAGGCACAAGAGGGGGCTGCCTACCTTGGATTTAAAGGTAGGGGCAAACCTGAAGTGTGGTGTCGCTAGGTCAGGGAAGGTTATGCGAATGGTCCTATCACATACCCCTTTTTCGGTATGTCGTGGTGGCATGTCGATGCACAGAAACGTGTTGTGGGCTATGACTTGTGGGTACAGATGTACACCTCTGATCAGAGTAGAATTATTTGAACAATCGTGCCCACGGTTATGGGCAGTCAATCAGATGCACCGTGATTAGTCTCACTTAATGATAATTTGATTTAATGGAACTGGCTAGTATAGATGGATGGTTTGGGCCTGTCTCAATGTGGTTTAGTGTTGGACAGAGATGATTAATTTTGATTAATTAAACTTAACTTTTTACTGCTTTCAACTGTTATGCAAAATGCTTGCTTTGTACAAAATAACCCTAGCCTCCCTTTGGAATTATTCTTGCATCATACCTCCCTTTGATATGACTTGCTGAAAGAGGGTAGTACTTAGTCTTCCTTCTTTTCCCTCACCTCATAGCCGGAGGATGGAGCAACAGATGAGTTCGAGGATGAGTAGGCTTATCGCTACCGTCGAGGATGCCCGTGTAGTGGAGTTGCCACGCTACGAGCGCCAAGATGGAGTTTAGCTCGTTTTTCTATTTCCACCGTATTGTTGTAAGACTTTTATTATGTTTTTAACACGTGGATTCGTATATGCAATTTGTTGTTTGTGTACCTCGGCGGTCCTGGACAGGATTTAAATACACATTCAGCTTTGAAAATTCTCGGGTAGGAATTTCGGGCGTGACACTTTTAAAAAACAATGCAATGATTCTCTATCTTCGTACCTCAATCCACGAATTCCCAATCCCGTGATTTTCATTCTCCACATCTAAGGACTTAGAGCATGCCCAAGAGCACCCCAAAACAAATCTGTATCCAATAATTTTGGAGTTTTGTTGAAAAATATCGATCCAACAAGGTGGCCACGAACAGAAACCCAAAATCAGGATTCCCATCTCTGGGTTTCTCACTCTCCACAAGTAAAGAAGTGCTCTCGCGCAGGCTTGTGGCAGTTCCCGTGCCCTCGTCGAAATTTTCCATCGCCACTGCCTCTGGCTACCCCGTCGTTGGAAGCATCTCTCCCGTAGTTGGCGAGGGTCTTCCGTGGCTCCGCTCCTGGTGGCCTGTGCCGATGCGACAACGCACGACTAGCATGTTGTTGTTGTTGTTGCTGTTGCTGCTATGTGTTGGCATTAATGGGCTAAGCCCAAATTATTTTCAGCTAATTCCTAGGAAAATCTCAAAAGCCCATGTAGGCCCATGTATGGCATGGCACACGGGCACTGCCTTTTTTATGGAGAATCCTAACTGGATACACTGCGAGCGCTGCCTTTTTTTTGAAGAATCCTAACCGGATACACTGCAGGCGTTGCCATTTTTGTGGAGAAAGAATCCTAAATGGATACGTGACAGGTCATCTGGGACGGAATCTCTATATATTCACCGTGCGCAGCTTGTCATGGTATGGTTCCAATCTAGAGTTTTGCCATGTCTCTGCTGCGCTGCCACCGTCGTCTGCCATATCGCGCCGTTGGCGTGCACCGATGACCGGGAGAGCAGGTCTCCGAAGCTGTCGTCCTTGCGATCCTGCACCAGGAGTGGGCGAATAAGGTTTTTGGGAAGCGCTCTGCGCGACTGCTCAACTTGGAGCCTCTTCCTGCTTCATCGGCTCGACGCGAACGTCTTCGTCAGCTACATCTGCGGCACGTTCCTATCGTCAACCGTGTCGCATCTGTTCCAGCTGTGACTCCTATGTTGTAGGATTGAGATGTCGACTAGAGGGGGTGAATAGGCGATTTAAAACTAAATGATACTAAGTCTAACAAAGCAACTAAGTTGCAATCCTAGGGTGATAGTGGCTCAAGTATGTCTCTGTAGGATCGAACGCCCAATGAAAAGCCAACCAAAGGGGGTGAATGGTTGAGTACCCCAAAAACAAAGTTTTAGCGGAAATAAAACTTTACCTCTGTTTTCGATGCCGGGTCGACCGCAGTGTCGCACCGGTCCGACTCGTGCCGTTTAGCCTGGCCTCGACCGCCTGATGGCCTTCCGACCGCCCGTAGCTGATCACCTTAGCCGATTTGCCTGTAGTAGCCGATGCCAATGTCGTTCGGTCTGACCGCCAACGTGCTAGCGGTCTAACCGGGAAGAAGGCGCGGTCTGACCGCCGTATCGTCTGCGGTCTGACCGGTTAGCAGATCCGAAATACGCCGCCACACCGAGAAAGAAGAAGACACAAAGAATTCTCAAGAAGATTGATCTTTATTGAAACTCTCTGTGTTTACAAAGTGCGAACAAAGCACTCCTCACAAAATCTTAATCTAAACTTGAAACTCTAACTTGAGAAACTCTAAAACTTGAACTCAAAAGCGATACAGAGAGGCCACACCTCCCCTCACTATTTATACACAAAATCCGCAGCCAAGAGCCACGAATCCTACTCATACAAGAAGCTCTAATCCACTAGGAAACCTTCCCGTACAAGAAACAATCTATACATAAACCAACCGTAACAATCTCGATTTTTCTAAAACCAAAATTCCGCTTTCCATATGCAACAATATCTCCATTGTATGCCATATGGAAATTTTCCAATCATGTGCACTAATCTCTACCCTTCAAAGATCCCGCATGATCCCCATCTCGAACGTCACCTTATCTCCAAGTTGACTCCGACTCGATCATCGGCAACACTTTCCCGAGGCGTAAAGAATACCCGCACACAATTAAATAAAGAATACTATATCCGAGCACAAGCTATCCAAACTTGACTCATTGTTAGCATAAACAACTGGACACGTGCATAGGAACACGAAACTTCCATGTATGTATAAGGAAACAAACCGAAACCAAAACCGAAACGAAATCGGCAACGGTCGGATTGGCTCGCCGGCTCGACCATGACGCGCCGGCTCGACCGCCGGAACACCTCCGGGACCGACGAGAACACGCCCTGGCCGACGGGCCGGGGTGCCGATCGAACACCTTCATCGTCCGAAAATTTAACTCTTTCAAAAACAAAACACTCAAACCAATAAATCCCAAATACCAATTGTTCATCATTAAATAACTAATCAAACACACTTTGATTTTACAATCTCCCTTGATAAACACATTGGCAAACAAAATAAAAGAGTTGTTTTGGTGTTTGAAAAGTTAAAAACAAAAATGATAAAAAGCATTGAAGAGCTCAAAAATCAAAGAAAATTTCTCCCCTTTTGAAAAGAAAGAAAATCCTTTGACCCCAAAAAAACTTGAGTTCTCCCGTGCAAATGTTTTCTCCCAAACAACATTATGTTCTTCCCCTTTTGACAATGAATTCATCAAGCATAGGAATTATGTTTATTTAATTGTCAAGAGCTTAGCACCATACATAAAGCAAGTCAAGTCGTTGCAATAATAAAAAGATAAATTTTTCAATGAGATAGCAAATATGCATTAAAGTAAAATCATGAATCAAATATTTTATAATTAAGAGCAATAACACAATAAAATTCATGAATTGCAATGATTTATAATGCAACATCTTTACAAGCACATTGGTTGAAAGATAAACCCAAATATATATACCTATTGCAATCTTTATTCTTTCTCAAATATACCTTTTTGCACATATAATTCAAGAGAAAAATTTTTCATATTGATTTGAGCCAAATTTGTTGCTCATATTTTTCTCTCAATTATTCCGAGTACGTCCTTGTCGTCAAGACTGTTTCCAAGGATTCGGTACTCATTATTTTTGCTCACATCGAATACGTCCTTGTCGTCAAAACTGCTCCCAAGGATTCGATATTCTTTTTTCTCTCATAGATAATATTTTATTCTCTTTTCACAATGAGCAATTTTAAGTAATTTGAGGAATATTAAAGCAACATAATATATATACAAGCATTTAAAATCTAACACAAGTACGAGTATCAACATTGCATATTTCTTTAATTCAAGTATTGTGTTAAAGTGTCATGCATTATTTCTCTTAAATATAAAATCTAGATCACATAAAAATACTAGAATACATATAAGCTATGCTAGTGACAAATAAATCTTCATAATATTGCTAGCATGCACATGATCAACAATATGTATGGATAAAGCTCTCTTTTTCAATTTATTTTAATTTTGTAGCTTGATAAAACAAAGAGCACAAAAACTCCCCTCAAAACATGCCAAAAGGATGAATGATTCCCAATTCCCCTCGAAAAAAGCAAAGCGAGAAGAATCCAATGGTTTTGTAAAAATATCAGCAAGTTGCAATTTTGTATCCAAAAATTTCAATTCAACATCTTTCTTCTCAACATGATCTCGCAAGAAGTGAAAACGAATATCAATGTGTTTGGTGCGTGAGTGTTGAACAGGATTCTTAGCAATGTTAATGGCACTTGTATTATCACAATAAAGAGGCACATTTTCAAAAACAAGTCCATAATCTTTTAAAGTAGAAATCAGCCAAAGAATCATGAACAACAACTAGCAAGAGAACATATTCGATTCAAGTGGATTGAGCTACACTAGGTCATTTCCTAGAAGACCATGCAATCAATGAAGTTCCAAGAAAATGACATGTTCCACTAGTACTTTTTTATCAATTCTACAACCCGCAAAATCAGCATCCGAATAACCACTTAAGGAAAGAGAAGATAAAGTTGAATACCAAATACCAAACTCAAGTGTATGACTCAAATACCTCATGATGCGCTTTGATGACTTGACGATGAGAAGCACGTGGAGAAGCTTGAAAGCGCGCACACAAACACACAAAGCAAATTGTATATCCGGTCTAGAAGCGCTAGATACAACAAAGATCCTATCATGCTTCTATACTCCTTTTGATCCACGCCTTCACCATCTTCATCGGGATCAAGAACAGTAGTAGATCCAATGGGTGTAGAGATAGGCTTGCAACTCTCCATCTTGAACTCGCGCAAAAGATCTTTGGTGTACTTTGTTTGATGAATGAACGTACCTTGAGGTGTTTGCTTGATTTGTAAACCCAAGAAGTACGACACCACCCATCATACTCATCTCAAACTCCCGCGCATAGTCTCACAAATTCTACAACCAAAGAGTGAGTTGAACAACCAAAGATGATATCATCAAGCATATATCTCGAACGAAAAGTTGATTTTCACCATGCTTAAGAACAAAAAGCGTTTTATCAATTTTTCCCATTTGAAAACCTTTTTCAAGCAAAAAGTTCTTAAGTCTGTCATACTATGCTCTAGGTGCTTGTTTCAAATCATATAAAGCTTTTGAAAGTTTAAAAACATGATTGGAAAAATCAGGATTTTCAAAACCCGGTGGTTGTTTAACATAACTTTCTCCTGAATAAAGCCATTTAAAAAGCACTTTTAACATCCATTTGAAACAATTTAAAACCTTTAGAAGCAAAGAAAAGGTAGCAAAAGCCTAATTGCCTCAATCCTAGCAACGGAGCAAAAGTTTCATCAAAATCCAAACCCTCCACCCGAGTATAACCCCGAGCAACTAGTCTAGCCTTATTGCGAACAATCAAACCATCCTCATTTTGTTTATTTTTGAAAACCCACTTGGTTCCAATAACATTATGTCCGAAGGAGGTTCAACTAAAGACCAAACTTTATTTCTTTCAAAATTTTCAAGTTCTTCATGCATGACGTTAATCCATGATTCATCGTTAATGCATGAGTAACATCTTTGGGTTCAAAAGAAGCAACAAAAGCAGAATTCAGATTCATGCGTAGTTACCTTAGATCTCGTTGTCCGCTCATTTAAATTACCTATTATTTGTATCGGCGGATGTCGTCGCCGAATGTGCAAGGGTGCGGTGATATCGAAGTTGATTCATGTTCTGTTCAGCACTGGTCGTGGTCCCCGAAGAATCCTCTTGATTGGAATCGACGGAGTCCGAAGAAGTCGGCCCTCGCCGGTCGACCGGTATCCGGTCTGGTCGACCGGCAGCCTCCTCCGGCTCGACCAGACGGCACTGGCCGGTCGGCCGGCGGTCGACCTCATCATCATCGTCGCTTTCGTCTTCAAAGATTCGACCAAACTCCCCGATCCCGTGGCAGTGTACACGAAAAATCTGGTCTAGTATCGGGACTAGCCTCATCAAAAGTGACTTCGCAAGTCTCGACAATTTTGTTAGTCTCTAAAAGAAGTACACGATAGCCACGAATGTGTGCGGGTAACCAAGAAATAAACCATCAATTGAACGTGATTCAAACTTATCCAAATTTCCAGATTTTAACACAAAGCACTTGCAACCAAAAACACGTAAATGTGAAACTTTAGGTCGACGACCAAAACGAAGCTCATAAGGAGTTTTTCTAAGTTTAGAATGCAAGAAAATGCGATTAGAAACATAGCAAGCAGTGTTAATAGCTTCGGCCCAAAATTTTCTAGGTGTGTGATATTCATCTAACATTGTCCTAGCCATTTCAACCAAAGAACGATTTTTTCTTTTGATAACACCATTTTGTCGAGGAACACATGGAGAAGAAAATTGATGTTCAATACCTTTTTCAACACAAAAATGTTCAAAAGATGCATTTTAAATTCACCACCATTATCACTTCTAATTGTTTTCAAAGAGTTGGGAATTTTACAATTCAAGCGAAGAAAAAGACTTCGAAAGTGTCCAAAGGCCTCGTCCTTAGTTGCCATGAAGAAAACCCAAGAATATCGAGAAAAATCGTCAACAATAACTAAGACATACCATTTTCCTCCAACAGATTGCACTCTAGCTGGACCAACAAGTGTCCATGTGTAAAAGCTCCCGTGCATCCGTTATCACGTAAAGAATTGGTGTATGAGAAGAAGCAACCATTTTACCATGACGACATGGTGCACAAACCAAATCAAGATCCTTTTTGAGTTTTGGCAAACCACAAACAAGATCCAAACCACTTAAACGAGTCAAATGATCAAATCCAACATGACCAAGTCTACGATGCCGTAACATCAAATCTTTGTTGAATTTTGCAACTAAACAAGTAACAACAGGAGAAACAGGTTTTCAAAATCAGCTTTAAAAACTCTCCCATAACGAGAAATGTTCAAAATAGAATCACCACAAGAATCAAGTATTTTACTTCCAGCTTTTCTTGAAATGAACTTTAAAGTTTTCATCAACAATTTGTGAAACCGAAAGTAAATTGTATTTTAAATCTTCTACCAAAGCTACCTCTTTCAATTCAAACTTGTCACTTACCTTGACGAATCCGGTAGCAATAACGACACTTGTTGAAGCATTCTCAAAGATTATTGATTCCGTCTTGGATGCCAACTTGAGGGAGGAGAACTACTTCTTATCACCGGTCATGTGCCGCGAACAACCGGAGTCCATGATCCACACATTCTCCTTCCTCGCCACGAAAGCCTACAAAACAAAGGATGTCGAGGCCTCGCATCAAGTTAGTTAAAAGAAACTTAGGAATCCAAGATCGAGACACACGACCGAGATCCAATAGGCACAAAACCACGAGAGAAAACAGGTTTGGAATTTTCGAAAAATTCCTTCTGGGCCGGCCGACCGCGCGTGCACGCGGCTCCGGACGGCGCCATCGCCGGTCCGACCGAGGTAGCGCCGCTCGGCCCGACCGGTGCCATGGCCGGTCCGACCGGTGGACCAACTGTCCGACCGGTCTTCCCGAGGGAAACCATATTTTTGCCACTTTGATTTTGCAAAATTATTTTCTCTTTCCTTTTTTTCGTGCTAATCTGAAACAAAAACCAACAAGATGACCATCTTTACCACAAAAAGAGCAAGAAAACTTTTCTTTAGTAACAGATGGTTTTGAAGAATTGGGTTTAGTTTCTTTTAAATAAAAAGAGATGGCAAATTTCCAAAGAGACTTGAAAACTGTTTTCATGGTGTTAGGTTTTGTCAAGATTTCACCGTTTTCAGTTATTCCTAAAACATTTGGAGGATTTTTGGTGAAATAATCATGAGCATCAAAACCTATTCCCTTATTGTCACTACACACTTTTGATTTGCCCAAAATCATGTTAAGTTGTTTCTTACCATCGGAAAATTTTTGCAAAGAACTTTTCAAGTAAGAAACTTCTTTTCCAAGATTAACACAATTTTCACAATCAATTAAAACATCTTTGCCTTTGCGACATCTAGAGCAAGAAGCTACCTCATCTTGTGTAACTATTTCTTCCATGTGCTTAACACGAGCTAAAGCATCTTTTAGTTTCAATTCATTAGCATCACAAGTTAAACAAGATTTAGAAGCTAAAACTTGAGATTATTGACATCTCTAATTTTTGAAATTTCCAGTATTAAAACCTCACAATTTTTGCAATTATCATCATTGGGAATAAGAGATTTCAATCTAGCAATTTCAGCATTTAAAGATTCAATTACAAATTCTTGTTTTTTAAACATTTTCTCACATTTTTATTCTTAGCACTTAAAACAAGAATTGCATCCTCAAGTGAGCTTACCTCATTTTCTTCATCTCGAAGAATCTTCATCTCCATGCGTCATGAGACAAACGCCGGAGATGTTCTTGCCCTTCTCCTCCTCACTGTCGAGTTTATGTCGCCGAGTGGCTCAAAAGCGGCATAGACTTGACTCAAGACCTTCTTGATCATCTCCTTGGAGCGCCTACCCTTGGGTTTGTCATCCTTTGTCTTCTCGCGCTCTTGTCCTCCTTCTTGCTCCTCCCAAGCTTGGGGCGCTTGGAGCGGATGTGATCCAAGGCGCCGCATTCAAAGCAACACATTGGTCCTCCTTTCTTCCCGAACCTAACTCGTTCATAGCTCGGAAAGCTTGTTAGTAGCAAGAGCCAAGTCCTCCTATTCGAATTGCTCGAGTTGTTCATCGGACATGGCGTTAATTAAAGCAAGAGCATTTGGAGATGATGAAGAGGCAACATCTCAAGAGGTTGAAGGAGAAATCAAAGCACTTGACTTAGAATCCGTTTTTCGAGAAAGAATATTCATCTCATGAGTTTTGAGTTTTGTATAAAGCGAATCCAAAGTCAAATTTGCCATGTTAATGATTCTTGAATAGAAGTTACTTTAATCTCCCAAACAGACATGTCAAGACCATTTAAAAGTGGCGAGAAATCTCGGATGTGGATAATTAGTGTCATAAGAAGAATCAACAGATCTAAGATTGCTCAAGATTTTATTAAACCTACCCATATAGTCATCCAAAGCTTAGAGGTTTCATCTCAAATTTTATATATTCCTTTTTAAAAAGATCTCGACGAAGTTCTTTTATATTTGTAGTTCCTTGATGAAAGTTTTTCAAAGCGTTCCAAATTTCATTTGCGGTTTGAAGATGAGAAACACGATCAAAATCGAACGCGAAATTCCATTCAATGAATGTTTCGAGCTTTGCAATTGTTATTAAACTCAGTTTTCAAAGCATCGTATTAATGGCATCGGGTATGGTGTAGGGAAGCGCAACCTTTTGCCACACATCATAGTCTTGAGCCATGATGTAAGATTGCATCTTACTACACCAATACGCAAAATCGGTGCCATAAAAAACATGCGGTTTTGTTAAAAATTTATCCGACATGATGGAAAATCTTTAGATCAAAGGAAATCCAAAGTAGAAAAACGTGGCTCTGATACCACTTGTAGGATCGAACCCCCAATGAAAAGCCAACCAGATTTTTCTAAAACCAAAATTCCGCTTTCCATACACAACAATATCTCCATTGTATGCCATATGGAAACTTTCCAATCATGTGCACTAATCTCTACCCTTCAAAGATCCCGCATGATCCCCATCTCGAACGTCACCTTATCTCCAAGTTGACTCCGACTCGATCACCGGCAACACTTTCCCGAGGCGTAAAGAATACCCGCATACAATTAAATAAAGAATACCATATCCGAGCACAAGCTATCCAAACTTGACTCATTGTTAGCATAAACAACCAGACACGTGCATAGGAACACGAAACTTCCATGTATGTATAAGGAAACAAACCGAAACCAAAACCGAAATCGGCAAACTCTGCCGATGGCTCGGCCGGTTCGACCACATGCACCGCCCGGCCCGACCGCCGAACACTTCCGGTCAAAACCGATGTAACACGCCTGGGGCCGACGGCCTGGTGGCACTGATGAACACTGTTCATCGTCCAAAAATTTAACTCTTTCAAAAACAAAACACTCAAACCAATAAATCCCAAATACCAATTGTTCATCATTAAATAACTAATCAAACACACTTTGATTTTACAGTCTCTACAAATGTAAATTGCACAAAAGTAAATGCAATAAGTAAATGGGACAAGAGACAAAGGAGTTTTCACCGAGGTTCGAAAACTCGTCGGTTTCCTAATCCCCGTTGAGGCAAGCCCAACTCCACCGCTCAACCACGAAGCCACCGGACGCCCCCTTCGTCAAGGGGTGAGCAAGGCGGGAGCCGGCCCACGGAGAGGACTACCCAAGCCTCGATCACTAGGGGTAGTTCTTTCTTCACTCCGAAGGTGGTGAACTCCAAACCATTCACAAGCCGGCGTCGGGCCTCCTCCATAATCTTCTCGGAGAGGTCACCGGGCAACTCCTGCACAAGCCGTCTAGGAGGCGGCAACCTCCAAGAGTAACAAGCAATGACGCGGCTCGGAGATGATCAAGTGCCACACTAGCTCTACAATGGAAGCAATGCACTTGACTCTTGGCTAAAATAACCCTCAACCACAACAATGGATGAACATTAGCTCAAGTGAGTCTGGGAGAGATGCAAGGGGTGTATGCAAATAAAGTGAGTGCCAAGAGAGTCCCCTTGCTGCCAATGGGGAGGTATTTATGCCCCACACCAAGAAAACTAGCCGATGGGGACGACATCCACCAACTCTACTGCCTGCCGGTCAAACCGACTAAGGGTGGCCGGTCAGACCGGCCTAAGATGTAACAGCTAGTAAACTAGCCGTTACTGCATTTAATGCACCGACCAGGGGCCGGTCAGGCCGCAGCCAACGGCCGGCCGACCACCCATGGCTCGGCCGACCGAATACGGCTCGCGGCTCGGATTGCCGTGTCGAGGGGTCGATCGGTTGGCAGGCCGGTCGGACGAGGCTAATGTCCGTCAGACCGCCACAAAGGCCGGTCGAGACCGCGCAATAGCCCGCGGTCAGACCGCCCCTAGTACCCGGTCAGACCGGACACAAAGCCACTGTCAGACCAACCCTGGACAGAAAGCAATAAGAAATTGAAGTGAGCCAAGTGTAAATGCAAATGACCTAATGTGGCATTTTGATCATCTCTTTTCTTAGGTCATTACCCTCCTTTATAGTATATCAAAGCTATAAATAAATTCTATGAAATTTGATCGCCCAAACTCCTCGATCAATTAAAATAAAACCGCTAGTTTTACCGTCTTCAATTCTTTCACTTTGTGTCATCGAAAATAATCCTCGGTGATCATCCATGCACTTTTATTGTGTTATCCTAACTCAAATATATGTGACTCAAAAGAATCATTAGTCCACAATTAGCGCTTGTCATTAATTACCAAAATCAACAATGAGGCCTAGATGCTTCATATGTCCGCAAACGCTCGGTACGCGTCCTATCATATTGTTGTGACCATGGCTTTGAATCTTGTGTCAACTAGTATATTAGATCTGTACATGCTAGTTTTTGTGATAGTTTTGATCTGTTTAATTGAAAATTTATTTAAACATTACCTAATATGTCAACAACTAAAAAACCTTATTATAAGCGATCTGTTCAATTATCTATGTCTGGTTTTGCCAATGCACTGAGGCCAGAAAAGTTCTCTGGTGTGCACTTCAAGAGATGACAAGCAAAAGTCTGTCTCTAGCTTACTGCTATGAATGTGTGGGAAGCGTGACTTAGCAAACCGAAGGAGATCTTTCTGCTGTTGATCAGAAGAAGTTCTCAGATGCCAATAATCTCTTCGTAGGATGCATGTTGGTATTTCTTACGACCACAGATAAAATCTGCAAGCGCATGGAATACCGTTGTAGCACATCACCCAGGGAGTATTCCAAGGGATATCGAATCCAAGGAACTGTAGGGACTATCTAAGAAAAAGGATCATCCAAGGACATCCAAGATTAGGTTAGCGATAGTATAAAGAGTATTACTATGGTTGTGGCTCTAAGAAGCAGGTAAATTACTTAAGCTTTTCTCTTGCTTACTTCGGGCGTCGGCTTACACTCGGTCTGCCGAGTGACTCCGGCCTACAGCTCTATGCCGTGCCCGAACGTGGAGGAATACAAAGGACAAACATGGATGTCACCACCTGCCGCCTACCTCTCACCGTGAAGTACAAGGCAAACAAAGGTAAACTCTAGCCTAGACACCACGTCTAAACTATCGAATACTACTCTAGCCTTGCATAAGAACACCCGTCTTTATCAGGGGTCTTAGTACTAGAGCACCCAACATAGGGTGGTGATCCCGCAAGCAAAATTAAAGTAAAGTACTCAATGTAAATGCTTAACAACCAAAGTAAACACGAACACTTACTTTATTGAAAAAGCATTCGCCGAGGTACAAGGCCGAAGGTCGGCACTGGACTCCCGCACTCCTCCGAACTACCCCTGAGAAATCTCCGACATTTCTGCACTCCTTTCGAGCTTCCCTCACTCTCTATCCTATTCACTAAGCCTTTGGAGTGAAGCTTTAATCTTCTTGGAGGTGTGTCTTGAAGTGAAGTGGTGCCCCCCTTTTATAGCTTGTTAAGGCGGTTGGATGGTGGTTACTAACCGTCATACCCACCTAACCGTCATTGGGGACCAATTATCAGCTGCCACGTGGAAGATGGGAGAGAGGAGGCCAAAGTGGTTCAGCCGAACCGTGGTTCTGGCCGAACCCCGCGGCCCTCTCTCCATCGCCTTCTCTTGTGACTCGATTGGTGGGCCCTTAAGGCGTTCCGGTGTTTGGGTGTTTGGCGCCAATCTAAGTCGGTTTCACCTGACATGTGGGCCCTCCGATCCATGGAAAGCTGACATGGCGATCACCGATTAGTTGGAGTTGTGTTTCTTCTCCACGAAAGTGCACTTTCACTTCGTTTTGATATATAAGTCACTGCATATATTAAATCACCAACACTCGTGGAAAGAGTTAGTAAATAACCCGTACCGCTACGTTGATGTGCCAAGTTTGTTCCACTTATGCAGGAGTTGACGGTCGGATTTTGGGTGATAGTGACCGTCAACAAACTCTCCCACACTTAGTCTTTGCTCGTCCTCGAGTAAAGGTCAAGATTACTAAGGTGGATGATACACTATTGGTATGATGCTAACATACAAGTTATTCCTAGACCTACTCATAACTGTGAATCTATATGTGTCTACCATGCAACTGTAAGTTATTGAGAAATAGAACAGTCTAGATATAAGCTACTATGGTTCTTCTGCATTAAATAACTTGGGGTTTTGATAAGGTTTTCAAAAAATGAAAAACATAACTTTATTCCTCTGATGAATCTCCCAAATCGCTCAAAAGTGTTTGATTCCTCACCAAGGCAATGCTCGCCTTAATTTCTCCTACTTCTAATAAGGTTTATGTGGAGCTCAAGGTAGGAAAATCATGTGGCATGCTTGCATCAAATATTTTATAAAGTCAAATAAAAGATCCAAGAAGAAAATTAATCATGTAATCAAGATCAAGCTTGTGCATATTTATGTGGATAGGAATATGTGGGTGGAAAAATGGGAAAATAAAAATAATTGTTTTGGCGGCTCCTTGGATTGTATGATCCTCCTCCTACTTTATTTTGGAGAACATGGCTATGATTCTTTTATTTTTTTTCTTTTTCTTTTTTTCATATTCATTCTACTCGAGAAGATTTTTCTTCTTTTTCATGAGCATCATGATCCTTTTGTTTTTATTTCTATAGCTCATGTCTCATTTGATATGTGTAGGAGGATCACTAATTGATTGGAGCCTTTATTTTGGGGATGACTATAGTGGATGCAAATCCCCAGAGTAGAAATCTGCATGTATGAGGATGTGGAAATTGTGGCAATATTTTTGGCTAAACCTCTGATGTAGAGGGAGAGCAAAATTTTTTATGTAGTGGACATGCACAAGACTTTGACCAATGAGAACATGAAAAGATTCTACCAACGGTCCAAATATTTGACCGAACTCAAAATAATCGCAAGTAGCATATGTATAAGGTTTGATCATGTAATTTGACATATGGCCTTGGTAGGAATAAAACATCATCGAGGAGTTAAAGTTATGTTTTTTGAATTTTCAAAATAGAATTCTCAAGTATTTTTATGCAGCATGAAACAAAGTTGCTCATTACCAGACTATCTCTTATAGATCAATAGCTCGAATAACATGTTATCCCTAAGTAATTGATTTCACATCAAATAAGTGGAAGTCATGGAAGAAAGTGTATGCAAGCCAACCAACATGTGTCATGTCTCCAGGATTATGTAGGCTCCTGCTTAAGACACTAGCACAATTTATTAGTAAGCAAGGTGCAAAAATAAAAGTTGCAAACCTGCGCAATGGGAGAGCACGACGACGAGTGAGACCAAATTTGGTTTGAACCATATGAGGTCTTGCTGCGTTTTCTTGCGTCATCATCGTACTAAATTGTGCAACAATGTGGAGGTGGTCTGAGGGATTGCGCGTGTCGAAACGAGGGACACCCTCACACTTATTTTTTGTACCTGCAGCTTTATTGAACACGACACAAGTGGAGACAAACAATAATTCTACCGGTGTAAATAACCGCAAAACTTTTATTTAATTAAAATGGAACTTACGTGGAAACTTAACTTGAATACTCATGGGGACTTTGTGCGTGAAGGTTATGTCACCCATGGACCAAATTAAAAAGAACAAGAGAAAAGTGATTCTTACCCTTTTTACCTGTTTTACTTTATATATATATATATCTTTTTTTGGAAATTTTATTTTCACCACTTTTTTATACTCAACCAAGGCTAAATTAGAATTGACTCAACATAAACACCAGAGGGTTTTGCACCCGTTCTGTATGTTATGCATCTTTGTCATATATCCAATGCCTTGTGTTATCTCCAGTTTGAATCAACTTAAACAAATTTATACAACTAATATCTATACGAGCATTAACTCTAAGGTTCATTAAGCAAACTTGACACCAAGTCTAATTTGATTAAAGGAGATTTTTTAACCTAAGCACCATGCTTAATTTAAAGAGCCTATGAATGGAATGTACACATCCATTCAAACCAGAGCATGTAAGAATAGATAAAGGAAGCATATGATCAAGTTATATTTATGTGAAGAGAAATATGAGTATATGAATGGTGAACTTCGGGTACCTCTTGGCAGGGCTTTGTTTAATGTCAAAAGCAGGACATTTCAAACCTTTTTTCTTGAATTTCTTTTAGCAAGACAAGATAGAACTAACATCATCTTTAAACCAAGATAGAATTTTGGCATGAATGGAATTTGTTAAGAGAGACGTACCAAACTCCCCCACACTTGGATTGTTGTGTCGCGTGACACCAAAAATCAAGTGTGTGGTGTCAAGCCTCCTTCAAAACTTGTTCCATCACCAAAAACACCAAGGTATTACAGTTGATGTAGCTCCATGTTTTCAGGCATCGCATGACCATCGTTTTTTAATCTTAACCTGAAATGGTTAGAGACCAAAAATACCCGAGGGTAAACTTATCCCTAAAACATGTTCTTGCTTTTTATTTATGAAGGGAAATGATAATCCAGGCTACCTCCCGACGGTGCTTAGTTTATGGTCAAAAGCTCGAGCATGAGAAGTTCTTACAATGCAGCCATCATTGGTGATGTAGTTCCCAGCTTCATCATCAGTTGTTGATTTACCGTTGAAGTTGTAGCTAAAGGTTAGTGCCAAAATAGCAACCATGAAATTTGCAATGTTTATGGTAAACAAATGCATCTACAACCAACCTTCTAAATATTTTTTCAGTGAGGACATTAAGGTGGTTGTATGTGCTCGTGGCATAAAATGTGACAGGTTCTAAAGATACCTTAAGAAAACAAGGTTCCTAAAATTCAACAAAGAAACTTTCATGCTCGTCTTGTAGGCATTCATTGAAGGGTAGGTCCTGCACATAAAGCACACAAGGCACGTGGTCTGCTACAGAATTCTCTACTCCCTTTTTATCTTTGATTTCGATGTCAGATTTTTGGAGTAGAAGAATCCATCTAATTAGCCTAGGTTTAGTATTTTTTAGTGAGTAGGTATTACAAAGCAGCATGATCAGTATAGATTATTACCTTAGCTCCAACTAAGTAAGACTAAACTTATCGATATCAAAAACAACAGCAAGAAGCTCTTTTTTCTTAGTAGCATAATTAAGTTGAGCTCCTATTGAAGTTTTGCTAGCATAGGCTATGGCACTAAGTTTCTTATCCTTGGTCTGACCAAGGACTGCTCCTACCGCAAAGTCGCTGGCATCGCACATTATTTCAAATGGCAGCGACCAGTTGGAAGGTTAAATAATAGGAGCTGAGATGAGTGCTTCTTTCAGGATATTAAAGGAGCGCAGACACTTGTCATCGAAGTCAAAAGGGAGCATCTTTGGCTAACAGGTTTGTGAGGGGTCTAGCAAACTGAGAGAAGTCCTTGATGAACCTATGATAGAACCTCGCATGACCTAAGAAGCTTCGGATTCCCTTGACATTGATAGGAGGTGGAAGTCTTTTGATAACATTGATTTTAGCTTTATCCACATCTATCCCTCTTTCGGACACAAGGTGCCCAAGGACTATGTCTTCACGGACCATGAAATGACACTTCTCCTAATTAAGTACCAGGTCCTTCTCCCTACACCTCTGTAAGACCTTATCTAAATTCTCGAGACAATGATCAAAAGTTTTTCCATAGACGGAGAAGTCGTCCATGAAAACTTCCATGATTTGCTCGATCATGTCTGAGAAAATAGACATCATACATCTTTGGAACAATGCGGGTGTGTTACATAACCCGAAAGACATCCTGCGATAGGCATACGTTCCATAGGGGCATGTGAAGGTGTCTTACTTTGGTCGTCAGGATGGATGGAAATTTGATGATAGCCGGAATACCCATCAAGGAAACAGAAGAAAGAATGATTCGCTAACTGTTCCAACATCTCATCGATGAAAGGAAGTGGAAAGTGATCTTTCTTAGTGGCCTTGTTGAGATTCTGATAATCTATGCATATTCTCCATCCAGTGACAGTGCATTGCGGAATTAATTCATTTTGAGAATTGGCAACGACCCTCATACCTCCCTTCTTTGGCACTACATGAACTGGGCTAACCCACTCACACTCTTTGATCATTCATGGCTCGTAATGGACGTTAACCCCTTCACGGTCTCTCTAAGGAATTTATCCTCGAGAGGCACAGGAGGAAGAACTGGAATTGGTGGTCTCTTTTTGCAGAATAATTTTGAGGTATTTCCATAATCTTCGGAAAGATCACCCTCGAAATTGAAGGGAAACTCCAAAGACTGAATTGCTTCATCCTTCGGTGTTCCTGGTTCGGGTGAGGATTCTACAGCCGGATCTTGAGATATGCAAGGTAAAGCATTGGACTCGGCTGGAGAATTATCCTCATCTTTCTTTGACCGCCTATAGTGATTCACGATAATCTTCGACGAAGGAGGTGTTCTCTAAAATACGACTTAGGATTTCCCTTCCTTTCGTCGGAGTCTTATATGAAAAAGAACCACCAGATGCGATAACAAGGTATAGGGCAGACTCTGTGCTAAGACCTGACCAAAAGTGTTGCAACAACACATTGTCGGGTAAAGACAGGTCGGGGCTGGATTGGATAAGAGTTAAGAAACCGGCCCAAGCTGCACCTATAGTTTCCTTCTCAGTTTGTCAAAAGTTGAGAACTTCTGCGCGCAGAGATGTGATATGAGTTAGCGGGAAGAAAGCGAGACAAAATTTGTCTCTGAGTTCCTCCCACTCACCGTTTGCTCTCTCTACGGTAAGAGTGTACCATTGCTTCACCCTTCTAGTAAGCGAAAAGGGAAACAACTTCCACTTCAAAGTTCTTTGTGTCATGCCTGGAATCATCGGGCATGAACACAAATGCTCGAACTTTCACAGATGATAGTGTGGGTTTTCATGATCGTGCCCATAGAAGGTTTGCCCCGAACATGGCTATAAAGCCAGGGCAGAGTTCAAAGCCAGATGAGAGAATTGGCTCAGAAGAAGATGGTGGCTCAAAGAACTCGCCCTTTGGAGTGGATAGGCTTTGGATAGATTGCTCCATAATCTGAAAAGGAAAAATTTAAAAGATACGAGGATGACTTAGGCTCTAGGATAAATCAGCAACCATTCCCCGACAACGGCACCAGAAATGTTTGTTGGTATTTATTACGACCACAGATAAAATCCGCAAGCGCACGGAATACTGTTGTAGCACTTCACCCAGGGAGTATTCCAAGGGATATCGAATCTAAGAAATGGTAGGGACTATCTAAGAGAAAGGATCATCCAAGGACATCCAAGATTAGGTAGGCGATAATATAAGAGGATTACTATGGTTGTGGCTCTAAGAAGCAGGTAAATTACTTCAGCTTTTCTCTTGCTACTTCTGGCACCGGCTTACACTTGGTCTGCCAAGTGACTCCGGCCTACATCTCTACGCTGTACCCAAACGTGGAGGAATACAAAGGACAGACAGGGCTATCTCCACCTACCGCCTACCTCTTACCCGTGGAGTACGAGGCAAACAAAGGTAAACTCTAGCCTAGACACCATGTCTAAACTATCGAATATTACTCTAACCTTGCGCAAGAACACCCGTCTTTATCAGGGGTCTTAGTACTAGAGCACCCAACTTAGGGCGGTGATCCCGCAAGCAAAATTAAAGTAAAGTACTCAATGTAAATGCTTAACAACCAAAGTAAACACGAATACTTACTTTATTGAAGAAAGCATTCGTCAAGGTACAAGGCCAAAGGTCGGTACCGGGACTCCCGGCACTCCTCCGAACTACCCCTCGAAGAAATCTCTGACATTTGGGGCACTCCTTTCGGAGCTTCCCCTCACTCTCTAACTTATTCACTAAGCCTTTGGAGTGAAGCTTTAATCTTCTTGGAGGTGTGTCTTGAAGTGAAGTGGTGCCCCCCTTTTATAGCTTGTTAAGGTGGTTGGATGGCGGTTACTAACCGCCATACCCACCTAACCATCATTGGGGACCAATTATCAGCTGCCACGTGGAAGATGAGAGAGAGGGGAGGCCAAAGTGGTTTGGCCGAACCAGGGTTTGGCCGAACCCTGGCTGGCCCCTCTCTCCACCGCCTTTCTCCTATGATTGATTGGTGGTCCCTTAAGGCGGTTCCCGGGTGTTTGGCACCAATGGAAGTTGGTTTCACCTGACTTGTGAGCCCATCGATCCGCGGAAAGCTGACGTGGCGATTGCTGATTGGTTGGAGTTGTGTTTCTTTGCCACGAAAGCGCACTTTCACTTCATTTTGATACATAAGTAACCTGCATATATTAAATCACCAACACTCGTGGAAAGAGTTAGTAAATAACCCCTACCGCTATGTTGATGTGCCAAGTTTGTTCCATTTATGCAGGAGTTGACGATCGGATTTTGGGTGATAGTGACCGTTAACAATGCATTCTTGGCATGCTCACTGATCGTCTGTGCGATGTATACATCCACATGACAGATGTCAAAGAGTTGTGGGATGCACTGATTGCTAAGTATGATGCATCAAATGCAGTAGTGAAATGTACACCATGGAGAGTTTATATGACTACAAGATGGTGAACAACCAATCTGTAGCAGAACAGGTACATGAGGTATAGTGCATTGTCCAAGAACTCGAACTCCTGAAGTGTCCCCTGCTTGACAAGTTTGTGGCTGGTTGCATAATTGCAAAGCTCCCTCCGTCTTGGAGAGGTTTCGCCACTGCTCTGAAACACAAGAGACAGGAGATATCAATTGAGAATTTGATAGCATCTCTCTATATATGGAAGAGAAGGCTCGTGCTAAGGATACTTCTAAGAAAGGAGGCGAGGTCCAGTCCAACACCAATATGGTTCGGAAGCTCCCACAGGGCAAGAACAAAGGGAAGAATCAAAAAAATTCACAAGGATGTGAAGGTAATGTCTTCAAGAAGAAGAAGAATAAATCTGAGTTGACCTACTATACATGCAGAGAGCCGGGGCACTTCTCTAAGGATTGTCTAGACCGTGCAGAGAGCAAAAGGAAGGGAGTTGATAGATGTTCAAAGAATGTCAACATGGTGACCATGGGAGACGGGTACGGTAATCTACCTACTGTACTTTTAGGTTTTTAATCCGCGAGTTGGTGGTTTGATACTGGTGTCAATGTCCATGTGTGTGCTGACATATCTGTGTTTTTTCTTATCAGGGCACCCCAAGGCTCAGTGATGATGGGAAACGGGTCGCATGCGGCTATTCGTGATGCTGGTACAATAGATCTGAAGTTTACTTTGGGGAACATCGTGCAGCTGAAGAACGTGCAGCATGTCCCCGCCATCAAAAAAAATCCGGTTAGCGGCTTCCTACTGTTGAAGGAAGGTTTTAAGTTAGTCCAATAAATTAGTTTTGTCTAAGCATGGATAGTTTATCGGTAAAGGCTATAAGTGCGAAGGCCTGTTTCGCTTTTCCCTAGATGATTTTAGCAATAAGTCAGTGTTAGTGTGAATTTTCTACACGCGCTGGCCTGAGAGATCTGCTTAACTCCAGTGCAGGTTCAAATTGGTCGCCTCTGGTGATTGAGCGGGCATGCCAGCTGGTTTGATCCTGTAACCAACAAGAAAACAAAGAATAGGCGTTTGGTTAAGGTTAGATCTTACTCGATTGGCTATGGATATTAATAAATATACAATTGCTATCCCAAAGCACATTTAGATTAAGTGATTGGGATAGATCGGTAGTATACCGAGACAGTATAAATCACTTAGATCCAAAAGTACGTTAGGAACACAATTATATATATTCATAACCTAGCCGATGTTGCAGATCTAATGTAAATCGGCTTGTACTCCGATATGTTTTATAAAAAGATATTAATCTGAACTAAATGTGTTAAACTAAGATCAATCGGCTGTTGGTAACCTGACAGATTGATGCTGAGCTTAACCCATTTAAATAGATTAGGATCTTAATATAAAAGGTGGTTCTAATTCATCTAACAGTAATAATACATAAAAATAATTAAAACAGGTAAGACTCGCTGAAACCCCGACACTATCTCTAATAGCAAACATTGAACCAAATAGATCTGCATAATTCTAAAGGCGACTTAATAGGTCGATTAGATGCAGCATTAAGTACCAAAAGAATTATAGGATCTATATAGGCTAATGAGAACTCTTCGAGATGGTAGATATGCCATATAACCTAAATCAACCTCTGGATCTAGCTCTGTCGGCTGCTATCTTCAAAGAGATGTTAGCCGATCGCGAGATAGATCTAGACATTGATCTATATTATATGCCGCATATGATAAATTAAGCAGTTTACAACATCAGAATCAGAGTATCATAATGATGGAAGCACTGACCCCGATACCACAAGCCGCTTGTAACAAGAAATTACCTTCCCTAGAGATCGAAATCGATGCAGTCCGAGGTCAGAGCAAGAACTCGTCAAGAAAAACGTAAAACAAAAGGTTGGCGATGCGCCGAGCTCGAACTTGAAGAGGCCAGCTTTCTTGCTCTCTCTAATCTGGCCTCTAAATTATAATCATTCAAACCCTGATCAAATCCTCTTCGTAGTTCAAGAGACTAGCCAGCCGACCTCCCCCTTCGGCTTCACCGGTAATTTCTGAACTCATTTTGTACTTGTGCTTGCATTAGTCGACTCGTATTGACACTTATGTTTTTTGCAGCCCCCTCGATCTCCATCGGCTGCCCCCGTATATCGAGCGAGCACACCCTGTTGCTACGGGCAGCCGTCACACTGAAGAAGCCACTGCACCAATCAGCCACAACACCGAAGAGATACCTGCCTCAGCTAGTCAAGATGTCGAAGAGGTAGCCGCTCCATCGCCCGACGTACGCATAAGTTCATTCTCCCCTTTTTCTGAAAACTTTAACAATTGGCCATCTTATGCCCTTTTTTAATCGTTCTGATCTCTCTTGCAGACTCTGGCCAATTTGCTCCCTTTCGACATAAAAGAGTTTGTCAGCGAGGAAGAAATAGAGGCCACCAGCCAAGACCAGACGGCCATAGCCGACGAAGTTAAAGAAAAGCTGCAAGACATTCGTCGTCGGCTAGATATTGATGTGGACCGGCTGATGACGGAGTACGGATCAGTTCGGTCGTGCTACTACACACTCGAAGGCGAGCTTCCCGACGATTTGGCCAAGAAGATTTCAAAGGCCGTCTATATCGATCAGCACCGGTCCATGCTGGAGCGGGCGATATGCAGGATGATCGATTGGCAGGCTCAGGCCGATTTGGCAGCCAGGATCGACGCCACAGTGAAGAAGGTGGTGGCTGAGAAGGCCAAATTGGACGAACTAATAGCCGGGCCGTCGGCTACACAGGCTGAGAGCGCCGAGCTTGAACTTGAAGAGGCCGCCTTCTACAGGCTTGAGCAAGCAGGCAAAGATCGCAGCCAAAAGGCAAGTGCTGGCCGATCTCCCCAGAGCCACAGACGACCAAAGGGGCAAGGTGACTGCCACCATCAAGCACTGGGGGGAGCTGAACAAGACGGCCAAGGCGATCCCCGGCACCGAGGAAGAGGACATGGCCATTGTCGATGAAGTAAACGCCATCAAGGAAGAAGCGATTCATGAGATAAATTCCCGGGGATGTAATAGGACTTAGTCTTCAAAACTCTTGATGTCTCCAACTTGTACATGTAACTTTGTAATCGGCTCGTCTTTTGCCTTTTGCCGATTTATTTGCTCCCATGTCCTAAATGCCTTAAAAATTTCAAAAAAATTTGAAGTTCTCTGGCTCTAATTTCTTCCTTTGTATTGTTTATGCCCCTAATTTTCTCAATGATGTCGTCAACATTGATAAAATTATAAAACAAAACCGTCCAACCCTTGTCGGCTAAATGAAGCCGATTGGAAAGATCAGAGGAGAAAAACTTAGAGTAAAAATGTCCTAAAGGCGATGTGTGTAACACATCGGCTAGCATGGATCGGCAAGGACTTAGCCGAATCATGAGTTGATCCAAACACTTGGGTAATATTTCTTCAAGTATTTGCCATTAAGATCCCTTCCAAATACCTCTCCGTCATGTAGGTTCCTTTAGAGACGTATTTGTGGATCTTGAAAGGCCCTTCCCAATTAGGTGACCACTTGCTGAATTTGCTATCTCTCGAGCCGATCGGCAGTATTAGTTTCCAAACAAGCTTGCCTTCTTCAAAAGATTTGGGTACAACCTTCTTGTTGTAATGACGAGCCACTCGTTCTTTGTCCCTGGTCACCTTTTCCAAAGCACGCATCCTGGACAGAACTAGGTCTTTGGACTCATCGACCATCAGATTATAATAATCATCGGCTGTCAACTCATCCTGTAACTGAATCTTTCTTGAGCCGATGATGTTCTCCCATGGCAAGACTGCTTCGTGCCCGTAGACCAGCTTGTATGGAGGCACTTGGATCGATCTGTGGCAAGCCATCCAATAAGCCCATAGTGACTCGGCTAATCGGCTATGTCATTGCTTTGGGTATTCAGCGATCTTTCTCTTTATCGCCTTGATCAAACTTTTATTTGAGGCTTCACCGTCCGTTAGCCGAGCATTATATGATGAAGAATTCAACAACTTGATCCCCATGCTATCGGCAAATTTGACAAACTCGTCGAAGACAAAGATAGATCCCTGATCTGTAGTGATAGTCTGAGGGACGCCGAACCTGTATATAATATGCTCCTTAACAAATTCGATCACATCCCTGGAATCAACCTTTTTCAAGGGAATTTCTTCCACCCACTTGATAAAATAATCGGTTGCCACCAATATAAACTTGTGCCCTTTGCTCGAGGGTGGATTGATCTGGTCAATCATGTCGATTCCCCAACCTCTGAACGGCCAAGGCTTAATGATAGGGTTTATAGCAGTGCTGGTGCCCTTTATATAGCCCCAAACTTCTGACAATCTTGGCAGCCTTTATAGTACTTGAAACAGTCTTCCAGCATAGTCAACCAAAAGTATCCTGCTCTCCGAAGTAACCACTTCATCTTATGAGCCGATTGGTGAGTGCCACAGATCCCTTCATGCACCTCTCCTATGACAACCTTCACTTGATCGACACTCAGGCATTTGAGTAGCACGCCGTCAATCGTCCGATAGTATAGGTCTTCATCGAGCAAGGCATATCGTAAAGTCTTATAGCGTAATTTCCTTGAAGCCGACTGAGAAGGGTTCTGTAGATAATTGTAGATATCAAACCTCCAGTCGTCGGCTTGAGATGGTGGCGATTTCCACTTCAATTTCTTTTGTCATAGGCTTGTAGCCCGATGCCCCCTGAGCCAAATCATTTGCTTCTAAGTTCTGCTCTCTGGGATGTGTTTCAAGGTTACCAGCCAAAAGTTATCCATCAAATCTTGGCATTTTTTATAGTAGATCATCAGCGCGTTGTTCTTGCATTCATATTTCCCTGATAATTGGCTGATGACCAATAGTGAATCACCCATTATTTCGATGGCGTCAGCTTCGACCTCCTTGAGAAGTTGTAGTCCCTTGAGCACGGCTTCATATTCGGCTTGCTTGTTTGTGGCACAAGGCATAATAGAAAAAGCAAACTCGAAGCTTGCCTCCCTAGGAGAAATTATCACCAATCTGATGCCGCATCTGTTTGTGCAAACCGAGCCATCGAAAGTCAAAGTCCAAGGCATGATGTCCACTGAGCCGATTGAGTCATCTCTATGCTCCACTATGAAATCGGCTATAGCTTGTTCTTTTATCGCCTTGGGTGCTTGATACCTTAAATCAAACTCTGTCAAAGCAAATATCCATTTCCCAACTCGCCCTTTCAGGACTGGAGCCGATAGCATATACTTTACTACATCGGCTTTGCAAACTATAGTGCATTCGTTGGATAACAAATAATGTCTTAACTTCGTGCTAAAAAATATAGGCACAAGCATAATTTCTCCACGGCGGAATACCTTGTCTCTGCATCCAGAAGCCTTCGGCTAAGATAGAAAATTGCTTTCTCCTTCCCTTCGATCTCCTGAATCAGAACCGAGCGATAGACTTCTCGTCGGCTGACAGGTATAGCTTGAATGGCACTCCCTTTTGTGGAGGAATCAATACTGGAGGGGAGCTCAGATAATTCTTGATATTGTCTAAAGCCTCCTGCTGCTCTGCCCCCCAAGTAAATGCTTGATCGGCTTTCAACCGAAGCAAAGGTGTGAACGGCTCCGTCTTTTCTGATAGATTGGCTATAAAGGGCCTGATGAAGTTGATTTTGCTGATCAAAGACTGGAATTCCTTCTTGTCCTTCGGAGGTTGAATGGTCTTGATAGCATTGATGCTTCTCTGGGTGACCTCAATTCCCCTCTCAAGAACAAGAAATCCTAGGAACTGGCCAGCCGACATGCCAAACGCGCACTTTGTAGGGTTCATCTTAAGGCCATATTTCCTGGTCCTCTCCAACACCTTTCTTACATCGGCTATATGGTCTTCCACCTCCCTGGATTTGACAACGACATCATCAATATAAATCTCCACTAGGAGGCCGATCAAGTTGTGAAAGATGTAATTCATGGCCCTCTGATATGTTGCTCCAGCATTCTTCAAGCCAAATTTCATGACGACCCACTCGTACAAGCCGATTGCTCCTGGGCACCTGAAAGTTGTCTTGTGGATGTCTTCCTCGGTCATAAAGATCTGATTATAACCTGCGTTGCCATCCGTAAAACTTATGATTTTGTGGCCAGATGTGGCATCCACCAGCAAATCGGCTATAGGCATGGGGTACTCGTCTTTGGGGGCAGCCTTGTTCAAATCTCTGAAGTTAATACACACCCTAAGCTTGTCATTCTTCTTTACCATTGGAACTATGTTTGAAACCCATTTGGCATATCGACAGGGCCGAATAAAGCCAGCATCATATAGTTGAGTAATTTCAGCCTTAATCGCATCATACATATCGGCTTTAAACCTCCTAGGCGGTTGTTTGTATTGCCGATATCCAGGCTTAAAAGGGAGCCAATGTTCAACAATGGATCGGCTAAGACCAGGCATCTCAAAATACTCCCAAGCAAAACAATCTTTATATTCCTTCAATAAATCAATAAGCTTGGTCCTAAAATGAGAAGATAAATTTTTGCTAATCTATGTCGGCCTAGGCCTACCTCCTGGACCTATATCTATTTCTTCCAAATCATCGGCTGACATAAAACCTTGCCCGAGTTTGCCGTCGATGTCGTCCACGGT
This sequence comes from Oryza australiensis, assembly GCA_019925245.2. Lineage (NCBI taxonomy): Eukaryota > Viridiplantae > Streptophyta > Magnoliopsida > Poales > Poaceae > Oryza > Oryza australiensis. The sequence goes on from JAIFGZ020000436.1 coordinate 7,699,029, forward strand.
GTCCTTGTTGTAGACGCTCGAGCCCTCCACGACGCCCTCAAAGTAATAGTTGGGGCTCTTCGTCTCCAATTGGCTGTATGTCAGAATCGGACACCTTCAGAAAATTGACATGCCAAACTTTGCCAGACAGGCAATCAATGCCGTCGACTTCCCATAAAGTTAAGTTGACATTAGCGATGTTGACTGACCTGTCGGCTGACACGATCTCTATCTTGTCGCTTTGCCATTGGATTAAGCTTTGATGCATTGTGGAAGGGATGCAGCAGTTGGCGTGGATCCAATCCCTTCCGAGCAGTAGGCTATACGACCCCTTTTCGTCGATGACGAAAAATGTTGTGGGCATGGTTTTGCTGTCGACGGTCAGCTCGACGTTTAACACTCCTTTGGCCTCTAATGGGTTGCCGCCGAAATACTTGAGCACCATATTGGTCTTGATCAAGTCATCGGTTCCCTTGCCTAGCTTTCTGAAGGTTGCATAGGGCATGAGATTGACGGCGGCCCCTCCATCGACTAGTATCTTTGACATCGGCTTGCCGTTGATGAATCCTTTGATGTACAGGGGCTTCAAGTGTCGATTCTTTGTCCCTTCGGGTTTCTCAAAGATGGTCTACTCTGGGGACAGTACTAATTTGGCCAATGTATCCTCAACTGTGTCTGCATCGACCTCGACAGCCTCGAATTCGGCTGGCAATATGAACACCATATCGACCGATGCAAAGGCAACTCCTTTGCCTTTTGCCACCCTTTTGGTCTTATCCGTTGGGCTCTCGTCGGCTGGGGCTGCCTGTTCCTTGACACGCCACTGTTTTCTGCCATGCCGACGTTGTTGATGTTGAATCATCTGCTGGACTTCTTCCTCCTGCCCTTCAATTTTCAGCCTCTGGATTTTCCTTTTCTGCGTTTTGGTGAACATGTCCGAAGGGCACCATTGGGGTTTGGCCGATTGTTCTTTTTCAGCCTCTTCTTCGTGGTCCTCTTCGTGCTCTTCTTGGAAAAAGTCCTGGTGAATTGGGCCGAGCCGATCATGGACGGAAAGCTTCCGTTGGTTGAGTTGAACGACTCGGGGGACGAATCGGTTCAAGCTTTCCATTGGTGGATCCCTGTATTCATCCTCCCTGTATTCGCTGCAGGCCGGGTAGTTCTCAAAAGTGGGCAGCCTCATTCCCGATTCCCAACAGAATCGGAAGAACTCGCAGCGCCAATGTGGATCACAGCCGTCATGGCGATGAAAGTATGCTACTCCTAGCCGATACGATGTCCTCCGTACGGCTTGCCGCGTTGGTTCTCTTCTTCTTCGTGAACCCCGTGTCTGGAACCGCAGCCGGTGTCCGTCCTGTCTAGGGAGTCGATCGGCTGATTGGCCACTGGTGTAAACCATGTTGATTGACGTGGCGTTCATCGCAGTCAGCTCTTGTTGATCCAAGTTGGCCTCGGTTGTTTGTTGGGATTTGGCTGAGCCGTACGCCATTCTGTTCTGTCGATCAGCTCGCCTAGGGCTGGCTTGGACCATGTTGACAGGGAAGGGATTACCGTCAACTTTCATCGGCTTAGCCGATTCCTCGAACTTAATATTCCCTGCCTCGATGGCCGACTGTATCTGTTAGCGAAAGACCTTGTAGTCGTTGGTGCTGTGGCAGGTGGTGTTGTGCCACTTGCAATACTTTCTCTTTTTGAGCTCCTCGACCGATGGAATGACGTGGTTGGTCGGAAGCTGTATCTATTTCTTCCTCAGCAGTAGATCGAAGATCCTATCGGCTTTAGTTATGTCAAAATCATACTTTTCTTCCTTAGCCGATTTCTTCAGCCATTGGCACGTTATAGCCTTTTTGTTCTTAGTCCATTCGGCTGCTGCAACTTCTGCGTCGCTGTCGCTTGAATCGGAATCCGTTGCATAGGCGACGTGGGTGACTTTCTTGAAGGCCTTCTTTGATTCTTGAAACCTTTGTTCGTGGGCCGTCATCTTCTGAGCCAAATGGGCTAAGCTCTCGAAATCTTGAGCCGAAAACCTCTCACGGATCGGGGCCAAAAGGCCATGAAAGGCTAAATCGGCTAGCTGTGAGTCTCGACAAGACGGCAGCGCGTAGCCAGCTTCCTCATGTCCCTAAATCGCTGGATGTAGTCTTGCACCGATTCCTCGTGCTTCTGCCTGACACTGATCAAATCCGACAACTTCATTTCGTGCGTGCCGGAGTAGAAGTAGCTGTGGAATTGTTTCTCGAGATCGGCCCAGCTCTAGAACGAGTTGTAAGGCAGAGATGAAAACCATGTAAAGGCCGATCCCGAGAGTGATAGGGGAATAAGCGCACTCTGAGCGCATCAGTAGCCGATGCTTCTCAGCATTGCGCCAGGAATCGGCTGACGTGTTCGTAAGTTGATACGTTGTCTTGCCCAGAGAACTTTGAAAAATCCGACACCTTGTACCGGTTTGGCAGGGGCACCCTCTCAAAATATTCTGGATATGGGTACCGGTACATGTTGCCAGAGTCTTTTGGCGTGAGGCCAAACTGATCACGCATAACATCTGGGATCAAATCGCCCACAGCCTGTTTTCTTGCAATGGTGGTATCGGCTCATATTGCTCGTGGTGTACGGGTCCTTGCCGATACTGCATTGGTGGCGTCTGAGGCCGATAATGCTGCTCGTAGTTGCCTCCTGGAACCTGATGCTAAAACTGGTTTATAGCAGGAGGCGGCCGAGAGGCAAACGGTGGTGTCTGTTCGGGGAGAGGCCGATTGCCACCGGAGTTGTGAGGTGGATCCGGCATATAGTTACCAATCGACACGTTATGTATGACAGGTTGCCGATTGATGTTAAACATGTCTTGCGCCTGCTCCTGAGTCGTCACCGGGATGCCGAGGCCCTGGTGTTGAGGCTCTGGCTGAACCAGGACCTTGGGATGCGGCCGCGCAGCCGATGATTGCGCATTCGGCTGGATCGGGGCTCCCCCTAGAGGAATCGGCTGCCTGAGTGGAGGGACTGGCAAACCGTGGGTTGACAGTGTCCTGTACAGTGGAACCTGGCCATCAATGAAATACGTCGGCCCTCTTGGCAGCTGCTCGGTTTCTTTGAGTCAACCACGGTGCTTATCATGTTGTTTAATCTGTTCACCAGTATCCCTGACTGGTTGACAAGCGTGTGGTGGACAACCGAGTCGATCCAATCTTGGAGTGTATGGAGCTTTGAATCGTCCTGTTCTTGCTTGACTTCCTCCATCTTTTTCTTCCCTTTCTTGTCTTCGCTGGAGAAAGTATCAAGGTCTTCAATGTTGAACTTGAATTTCTGGAGGATTGCTCCAGATCTGGTCTGGACGAAAAATTACAGATAATGTGCTTGCAGCCTCTCAACCATCTATTGATATTCGGCCTTTTGTTTAGCCGAAAGCTTGTCCATGGTCACCGGGATGATGTTTTCCTGGTCAAGATCAGCCGATACGACGTTCACCATTGCGCTGGATCCGAAAGATGTGGTCCCACTGGGCGTGCCAAAAGCGTGTTGGTGTGAATTTTCTACACGCGCTGGCCTGAGAAATCTGCTTAACTCCAGTGCAGGTCCAAATTGGTCGCCTCTGGTGATTGAGCGGGCGTGCCAGTTGGTTTGATCCTGTAATCAACAAGAAAACAAAAAATAGGCGTTTGGTTAAGGTTAGATCTTACTCGATCGGCTATGGATATTTATAAATATACAATTGCTATCCCAAAGCATATTTAGATTAAGTGATTGGGATAGATCGGTACTATACCGAGACAGTATAAATCACTCAGATCCAAAGTACGTTAGGAACACAATTACATATATTCATAACCTAGCCGATGTCGCGGATCTAATGTAAATCGGCTAGTACTCCGATATGTTTTATAAAAAGATACTAATCTGAACTAAATGTGTTAAACTAAGATCAATCGACTGTTGGTATAACCTGACGGATTGATGCCGAGCTTAACCCATTTAAATAGATTAGGATCTGAATATAAAAGGCGGTTCTAATTCATCTAACAGTAATAATACATAAAAATAATTAGAACACGTAAGACCGGTTGAAACCCCGACACTATCTCTAATAGTAAACATTGAACCAAATAGATCTGCATAATTCTAAAGGCGAGTTAATAGGTCGATTAGATGCAACATTAAGTACCAAAAGAATTATAGGATCTATATAGGCCGATGAGAACTCTTCGAGATGGTAGATACGCCATATAACTTAAATCAACCTCTGGATCTAGCTCTGTCGGCTGCTATCTTCAAAAAGATATTAGCCGATCGCGAGATAGATCTAGACATTGATCTAGATTATATGTCTGTTAACACTGGAATTTGGTAATTGAGTTCCTAAGTCTGTAAAGGCAAAGCGGAATCGGATCGGTTGAAGACAGGAATCGTATCGGCTAAAAGAGTGATCGGCTGTGGGGCTAATCTGCTGAGGATGGATCGAACGGGAGCAGCCGACAGCCAATTCTGGGTCCGAAAGAGATGAAACTGTGTCTACTGCAGAAACTTGAAGATAAATAGAAGATTCGGTTGCTAATTACGTGTTAAAAGATATTGCCACTTATGGATAGAGTCCTATAACGGCAATTGTATCTGTAATCTAGAGATTTGTTAAACTGTTTGTTGTAACACGGTATGGGTCCCGTTAGGGATAACATGGTGTTTTAAATAGTAGTTTAGATAGAGTCCAGGGTTGTTACAGATAGTTGTATCTTGAGTATAAATAGGACTCGAGACCCTTTGTATAAAGTAGAATCATTCAATAAATCCAATCTTCGGCGCATCGCCAACCTTTTCTTTAGACGAGCACTTTGTTTGGCTTTGGGCTGCATCGTCTCGATCCCCAAGTCCAGGTAAATGTTTGTCATTAGTGGTATGATTCTTTGTTTCTAGTGCTTCCATCGCAATGATACATTAGAATCAGTGGTTTTACTGCGTTATATATCATATAACGCATATGAATTAGATCAATATTTAGATCTATCTTGTCATTGGCTCGTTCTGTCAAGAACATACAGTCAGTAGGGCAAGATCTAAAGGTTGGCTGGTTCATATGTGGTATCCACCATCTCGAGGAGTATAAATCGGCTGTAACAGATCGGATGTTTCTTTTTATACTTAATGCTGCATCGGGTTCGAACTATTAAGTCGTATTTAGAACTATTAATGATCTGTTCATCTGAGATTTATATTATCTAGAGACAGTGCCGGGGTTTCAGCCGGCCTTACCTGTTCTAATATGTTTCTTTTAATATGCTTATTATTAGATTTGTGTTAGAACTGCCTCTTATGTTAAGATCGTGTTTCTGTCGGATGTTACTGACCGAAATTGGTTTTTTCCCGGGCAGCCGATGGCCGATTTCCGAATTATACGTTTGATTCAGGAATATTATCTTCACATAAGATTCATCGGAGTACTAGCCGATTCTTTGTTAGCTTTCCAGTATCGGCTAGGTTGTCAATCTGTATATTTATTATTCTTCACTGTATTTGGATCAAGCGGCTGATGTGTCTCGGCGTGGCCGATCCATTCTAGTCACTTGGCCCAAATATGGCCTAGAATAGTATATATACATTCATGAATTTTCTTAGCCGATCCCGTGGGGATCTAACCTAACACTTAACGCGTATTCTCTTGTTTTTTCTTGTTGATTAACAGATCAAATCAACTGGCACGCCCTGCACGTTTTAGGCAGCCGAGAAGGACCTGCACTAGAGTCAAGCAGATCTCCCAGGCCAGCGCGTGAGAGAGATTTCTCGTCAACACGCTTCTTGGCACGCCCAGTGGGACTGTCTCTATCAGCTCAGTTCGGACGAATAGACTCAGCCGGCAAGATGGTCGACTCCAAGAGCCCTAGCATCACGCAGGACAGCATCGTCCCCGTAAAGATGGAACAATTATCTACGAACAAAGAAGCGATATAAGAAGATGGTGGAAGAGCTCCGTGCTAATTATTTACAATCTTTCACCCAAACAAGATCCGGAGCCGTGCACCAAAAATACAAGTTCAGCCTGAACGATACCAGGGCATCTTCCTCGGGCAACACAAAAGGCAAACAGAGGGTGGAAGAGCCGACCTAGGTGCAAGATGATCCGGCCGTATACTCTCTACAAGATCGGATCGACTCGGCCATTCACCATGCACTGGTCAACCAAAGTAGCATCTTGGTCAATACCCTCAATAATATGATCTCTAATGTGGTCGACACCAAGGTAGTTGAACAGCTGCAACAGGGGCCCACGTACTTTGCAGATGGCCAATTTCCTGGTTACAGGACGCTAGTCACGCAGGATCGACCACTTCCACTGATAGCACAACCAAACCCTCCAAGGGGAGTCGGTCAGCTAAATCCAGGTGAGACGGCTGTAAGACCAGCGATTATTATACTAAATCGACAACAGCCATTACCTCAGGGTCAACTCGACAAGCATGTTCAATGACAATCGGCAGCCAGAGCCGATTTAGCTAGACAGGTGGCACAATGCCAGTGGCCGACAGTTGTTTCCAGAGCCACCAACGGCACAAACGGTGCCTCGGCCACCTCCCACTGACCATTGCTACCAGTATCAAGGGGGCCGTCAAGATCACCACTATAGGCCTCAGACACCACCACAGCTGTATCGGCAAGCACCCCTGCCGTATGACCCATATGAACCGATACAACAAGACAACCGAGCATGGGCCGATCTAATTACAGATGTCATGCGCGATCAGTTCGGCCTTAAACCAAAAGATTCGGGAATATGTATCGGTATCCCTATCCGTAACATTTCGAACGAATCCCGCTGCCCAACCGATACAAGATCCCAGACTTCTCGAAATTCTCGTGGCAAGACAATGTTTCCACCTATGAGCACGTTAGCCGATTTTTGGCGCAATGCGGTGAAGCATCGGCTATGGACCCCTTAAGAGTTCGACTGTCCCTCTTTCTCTTTCGGGATCGGCCTTTACCTCGGTTCTCCTCATTGCCCTACAACTCGATTCGAGTTGGGCCGATCTTGAAAAATAGTTCCACAAGCTATTTTTACTCGGCAACCATGAGATGAAGTTGTCGGACCTCACCTACAAAGCGTAAACACAATGAATCAGTCCAAGACTACATCCAACGCTTTAGGGAGATGAGGAACCGATGTTATAGCTCGGTGCTATCGGATGCCCAGTTGGCCGATCTGGCCTTTCACGGATTAATCGCGCCAATCTGGGAACGATTCTCTGCGCAGGACTTCAATAGCCTAGCCCAATTGGCGCAGAAGGTGATGGCCCATGAGCAGCGTTTCCAAGACACCCGGAAGGCCATCAAGAACATAACCCAGGTCATCGTCGATTCAGATTACGGGTCCGACAACGATGAAAGAGTGGCGGCAAACGAATGGGCCAAGAACAAAAGGTCATCGTCACAATGGCCGCCAAGACGGCTAAGGAAGAAAAGTACGACTTCGACATCACTAAGGTCGACAAGATTTTCGATTTACTGCTCAAGGAGAAACATATTCAATTACCCGAAAATCATGTGATCCCGTCAGCCGAAGAGTTGAAAAAGAAGAAGTACTACAAGTGGCACAACTCCACATCTCACGCCACCAATGATTGTAAAGTCTTCAGACAGCAAATCCAGTCGACAATCGAGGCCGGGAAGCTAAAGTTCGCCAACTCAAGCCGGTCGATGAAAGTAGATGGCAATCCCTTCCCAGTCAACACGGTCCAGGCCAGCCCCGGGCGAGCTGATCGACAGAATAGAATGGCGCACGGCTTAGCCAATACATCGATTGGGGCCAAGGCAGAAGACGACCAGACTGGATGCCACGCCACGCGAATTAATATGGTGCAGCCGATCCATGAACGAAGCCGATACCGTCATCAATACCGGTCTCAGCATGAAGAAATTTACGATGAGGCACCTCGTCGGCGTGAGCCGGATACTCAGAGCCGACGATACAAGGTAAACCATGACAATGCTGATCCACATTGGCATTGCGATTTTTTCAGGTACTGCTGGGAATCTGGCATGAGGCTACCAACATTGGATGATTGCCCAGCATGTAACGATGGCCACGACGACGGACACGGAAGCTTGTCGCCTGCAAGTCCAGCTTGGCTTGTTCCCAGAGCCGTCCAACTAAATCAAAGGCGGCGACCCGTCCATGACCGGCTCGGTCCGATCCATCAGGACTTCTTCGTCGACGAGAACTGTGATGGAGACAACCACGACGACAAAGAGACCGATGATGGGGAATCGGCCAACCTCAATGGTGCCCGTCCGATCTCTTCACAAAGACGCAGAAAAGGAGGGTTCAACGGCTCAAGCGTGAAGGGAGAGAAGACGAGGTGCAACAAATGATCCACGAGCAACGCTGTCGGCTGGGCAAAATCAAAAGGCAGTGGGTACCCAAACGAAAAGCTGCCGTAACTGACGAAGAACAAGCCGAAGAAAGCCCAGCCGACCAAGCCAGAAGGGCAGCCAAAGGGAAAGGCAAAGTTTCGAATCGGTTAACATGGTCTTCGTGTTGCCGCCGAGTTCGGCGCCCGAAGCCGATGCGGACACTATCGAAGATGACCCGGCAAAGCCGACAATCTCGCTGCATCAAGCCATCTTCGACAAGCCGAGGACCGAAAATCGGCACTTGAAGCCGTTGTACGTTAAAGGATTCGTCAACGGCAAGCCGATCTCCAAAATGCTAGTCGATGTGGGAGCCGCAGTCAACCTCATGCCCTATGCAACTTTCGTAAAATCGGGAAAGGGGCCGAAGACCCGATAAAAACCAACATGGTGCTCAAGGACTTCGGCGGCAACCCATCGGAGACCAAAGGCGTCCTCAACGTTGAACCGACCATCGGCAACAAAACCGTGCCCACAACGTTCTTTGTCATCGACGGGAAGGGGGTCTTACCTGTTGCTGAAGGGACCGGATACACGCCAACCGCCTGCATCCCTTCTACAATGCACCAGATCCCGATCCAATGGGACGGTGACAAGATCGAGATCGTGCCAGACAGTCGCTTAGTGTCGCGTGCCGATTTGCCACTTTGGGAAATCGAAGGCGTCGATCGTTTATCTGGGAAAATCGACAAGCCGATTTTCTAAATGTGTCCAATTCAACAATACAGCCCATCGAAACGACGAGCCAGCTGCCGCTTTGAACAAGACATGGTGGAGGGCTCAAGCGTTCTCAGCGTAGCCACCGCGGACAAAGACGATGGCAAGTTAGGGCAAGGTTTCACGTCGGCCGACGAATTAGAAGAAATTGACATCGACCCTGGTGATAAGCCGAGGCCGACGTACATTAGCAAAAATCTGTCTCCTCATTGTAGATCCCAACTCATTGAGTTATTAAAAGAATATAAAGATTGTTTTACTTGGGAGTATTTTGAGATGCCCGATCTCAGTCGATTGATAGTGGTCCATCAGCTGCCGATCAAGGCAGGCTATCGGCCATTCAAATAGCCTCCCAGGAGGTTTAAGGCCTATATGTATGACACAATTAAAGCCGAAATCACTCGGCTATACGACGCGGGATTCATTCGGCCTTGCCGATACGCCGAGTGGGTCTCAAACATCGTCCTGGTATTGAAGAAAAATGGTAAACTTCGGGTGTGCATCGATTTCAGAGATCTAAACAAAGCAACCGCTAAGGACGAGTACCCAATGCCAATAGCCGATCTACTTGTCGACGCCGCCTCAGGCCATAAGATTATCAGTTTCATGGATGGTAACGCAGGGTATAACCAGATATTCATGGCCGAGGAGGACATCCACAAGACCGCTTTTCGGTGCCCTGGCGCGATCGGCCTTTACGAGTGGGTAGTGATGACGTTCGGCTTGAAGAATGCGGGGGAAACATATCAACGGGCCATGAATTACATCTTTCACGATATGATCATCTCACTAGTGGAGATATACATTGACGACGTGGTTGTCAAGTCAAGAGAGATAGAAGGCCACATTGCCGATCTCAAACAAGTGTTGGAACGGACAAGGAAATATGGTTTAAAGATGAATCCGCTTAAGTGTGCGTTCGGCGTGTCGGCCGGACAATTCTTGAGATTTCTCGTCCATGAAAGAGGGATTGAAGTCACGCCAAGGAGCATTAATGCTATTAAGACAATTCAACCCCCGAAAGACAAAAAGCAGCTTCAGTCGTTGATCGGAAAGATAAACTTCATCAGACGGTTCATAGCTAATCTCTCAGAAAAGATGGAGCCGTTCACACCATTGCTCCGGCTAAAAGCCGATCAGACCTTCACATGAGGGGCAGAGCAGCAGAAAGCGTTAGACAACATAAAAGATTATCTAAGCTCTCCTCCAGTTCTGATGCCTCCTGAAAAGAGAATACCGTTCAAGCTATACCTGTCGGCCGACGACAAATCAATCGGCTCCGTCCTAATCCAAGAGGTCGACGGCAAAGAGAAAGCCATTTTCTATCTCAGCCGACAGCTGCTAGATGCAGAGGCAAGGTATTCACCTGTGGAGAAGTTATGCCTATGCCTCTATTTTTCATGTACAAAGTTAAGGCACTATCTGCTGTCCAACGAGTGCACTGTAACTTGCAAAGCCGATGTAGTCAAGTATATGCTATTGGCTCCAGTGCTCAAAGGAAGAACCGGAAAGTGGATCTTCGCACTAACGGAGTTCGATCTAAGGTATCAAGCACCAAGGGCAGTCAAGGGGCAAGCCATAGCCAATTTCATTGTGGAACACAGAAACGACTCAATCGGCTCAGTGGAAATTATGCCCTGGACTTTGACGTTCGATGGCTCGGTATGCACCAACGACTACGCATCGGCTTAGTCCTTATCTCGCCCAGGGGGGCAAACTTCGAGTTTGCTTTCGCCATCGACCCCCACACTACAAATAACCAAGCCGAGTATGAAGCCGTTCTCAAAGGGTTGACTCTACTCAAGGAGGTGGAAGCCAACACAGTCGAGATAATGGGAGATTCGTTGCTCGTCATCAGCCAATTATCAGGAGAATATGAGTGCAAAAATGACGCGCTGATGGTCTATTACCGACAATGCCGGGAATTAATGGATGGTTTTCGGCTAGTCACTTTGAAGCATATCCCCAGAGAGCAGAATACAGAGGCCAATGACTTGGCTCAAGGAGCATCAGGCTATCGGCCGATGCTGAAAGAAGTAGACATAGACGTGGCCGCCATCACGGCCGATGATTGGAGATTTGACGTTTACAACTATCTCAAAAACCCCTCTCAATCGGCCACAAGGAAACTACGATACAAGGCGCTACGATACGTGTTGCTTGATGAAGACCTATACTATCGGACGATTGACGGTGTACTACTCAAGTGTTTGGGAGCCGATCAAGCTACAGTGGCCATCGGGGAGGTACACGAAGGAATCTGTGGCACACATCAATCAGCCCACAAAATGAAATGGCTACTTCGCCGAGCCGGGTACTTCTGGCCGACAATGCTGGAGGATTATTTCAAATACTACAAGGGGTGCCAGGACTGCCAAAAGTTCGGCACGATACAACGAGCACCGGCATCGGCCATGAACCCAATCATCAAGTCGTGGCCCTTCAAAAATGGGGCATTGATATGATCGGCCAGATCAATCCACCTTCAAGCAAAGGACACAAATTTATCCTGGTAGCCACAGATTATTTCACAAAATGGGTGGAGGCGATCCCCCTCAGAAAAGTGGATTCTAAGGACGCAATTGAGTTCGTCAAAGAACACATCATCTACCGATTTGGCGTTCCACAAACAATAACGACCGACCAGGGATCTATCTTTGTGTCAGACGAATTTGTTCAGTTTGCCGACGGCATGGGGATCAAGCTACTTAACTCTTCGCCGTATTACGCGCAAGCCAACGGGCAAGCCGAGGCCTCAAACAAAAGCTTGATCAAGTTGATTAAAAGAAAGGTCTCTGAGCATCCTAAGCAATGGCACACCCGATTGGCCGAGTCATTGTGGGCGTATCGGATGGCATGCCACGGGTCAATCCAAGTCCCTCCGTACAAACTGGTCTATGGACACGAGGCAGTGCTGCCATGGGAGAGTGTCGTCGGCTCAAGGCGCATTCAGCTACAGGACCAACTCAGCCGACGATTATTATCACCTAATGGTAGACGAGCCTGAGGATCTCGTTCGTCCGGATGAGGGCCTTAGAAAAGGTAACAAAAGATAAAGAACGAGTAGCCGACATTACAATAAAAGGGTTGTACCTAAATCTTTTGAGGAAGGCAAACTCGTTTGAAACTTATACCGCCGATCGGATCTAGAGACAACAAGTTCGGCAAATGGTCACCAAATTGGGAAGGGCCTTTCAAGATCCACAAATGCGTTTCTAAAGGAGCTTACATGCTAAAAGGATTGGATGGAGAGATATTCGAAAGGGCTCTTAATGGAAAATATTTAAAGAAATATTACCCGAGCATGTGGATCGAGTCGGCTATAGTCACTTTGGCCGATCTATGATAGCCGATGTCTTACGAGGCATCGCCTTTAGGCATTTTCACACATCACTTTTTACAAAGCGCTCCACGATCGGCTCATGATTGCCCAACAAGAACGACCAAAATGCGCGAGCGACTTGAACTCACAATTTTGTCGACACCGAAGCTATCAACAAAACTTGGGGGCATACACATACACTAGTCAACCGAAAACCAAGCCGATTGCAACGCAAAAATCAGGCTAGAACATTAAACGAGCTTTATTCAGAATCGGCGCGAAGCCATCTTTGATTACATGTTCCCCTAGATAATCCCTGATGGCCGCTAGGGCTCGTTCGATAGGCTCCGCAGTCTCCATCTCTAAAGCATCCAAGATCAGATACTCTAGCTGAGTGACCCTTATGTCGGTGGTCATGGTCAACAGTTCGTTGGCAAGTTGGGTTTGCCTTCCTTCCAGCCGGTCGAGGCGCGCGAGCATCGAAGACGCCACGGGGGCAGCAACCGGAATGCTACCAAGGTTGATGGGAGGCCCGGCCGCCGGGTGACAAGCCTCTAACTCCCTGAAGCACTTCAGGTTGGCCCTCATTCGTCGGTCTTGGCTGATCGTCAGTTCGTATGGCGTGTCCATGATCTCTAGGATCACCCGAAGGGGATGAGGCGGCTGCGAGAAAGTTCGTTCCTCAGTACTTAAGGGGAGGAAATGGCGAGAATAGATGAGTCGGAAATCACCTGGTTTACCGATGAGCTCGAGGAAGCCATGGGAAGCCCCGCCGAAGACTTGGAAGTCCGGACGTTGTACTCCCGGAGATTGAGTGTCTTCGTCGGCCGTGAGTTATTCAGGAAGGACCGAAGGAGCCCATTTATAGAAAGAAAAGATGCGGTTTTCAGATGTGAAAGGTCGCTGTCGACGCGAGAGTCGAAGAGATCATCATTAAAGGCGTCGGGAATCGTTGAATGGCTGGCGACTGCGCAAGACTGGATACCTATCGTCCAGGACTCACGGGTTCTTGAAGTACAGATTCGGATGAGTCGGACTACGAAACCAAATCGGCAGTGCACTCGGGTATTACCGGCCGATAGCCAACAAGACAGGTGTTCAAAGGATAACACTAAAGGTCGTGGCGTGATCTCGGGGTCGGGGCCGATTTCGACTCGAACAAGTCGAGGCGCCACACACAGCCAAGGGACAATCTTATCTACAAATGCAGCCGATTATTTCTACGAGGGCAGCGGCATAAAATCGATAAATTATGACATGCGAGTTGAAGCCGAGTATAAGCACGAGTAATACAGATTATCCGATCACATCACAGGAACATGACAAGTATGGTACAGAAATGTGAGCCGACCTCGAAAGGTCGGACATGTTAGTCTCATTTTGTCAGGAAATCGGCTATGGCCGACAACACCGTCCGCCTAATTTGGTCGATTTCTCCGATGGCCCTAACGTCGTCGGCCTCAGACCCCGCCACCGATCGGTGCTCCTCACCAAGTCGCGCAAGTGCGCCACGCCCGCCCGATGCCTTGGCGCTGCTTCAATCTTGGCCGGCAGCCAGCCATGTACTCCTCATGGACATCGATCTCGTTCGTGACTTGAACGAGATCGGCTATCAGCTGATCCCGACGAGCGTGGAGTTGCTCAATCTTGGCCACCGCCCGTCTTCAGCGGTCAAAGGCGGCCTTCCGGCTCTCAATGGCATCCTTGGTCGATCGGATGGTGGCCGATCGCGCTTGACTCTCGTGGCGATCAATTATTCGCCGCCGGCTCGTTCGTACTTGAATTGATAGGCTTCCATGAAGGTCGTCGCACGATGGCTTCGGCAACGGCGTCCGGCACTGATCTTGGATGTCTCGAATCGCACGTGTATTGAGCCGCCGTTGACCACCAAGTGTGTCCAACGAGGCTTCCAGCCGATTGCCGATGTCGGCTAAGGTGGCCCTCAGGCCCTCAGCCGACGTCGCAAGCACTTCCTCGCCGGTGTCACCGGGCTCCTCGAACTCCGACAAATCAAAGTGGAGAAGGTCGGCTACGTCTCGCAAGAAAGAGAGAAATGATCAAGGGCATGCTGGGCCAACAAAGTCGATCATCGAAATTAGTTGGCTTACCGTCTGCGCGGTGTCGGGCTGTTGGTTCGGCTGAATCGTTGCCCATGGCCGTCGGACCCTCTTCGCCGGCGTTGTCGCCACTGTCCCCAATAGGCACAGTACGCTCGTCGGACGCGTGGGGGGCAACCGGTGGAGACCGCGGGGGCTGCAGAAGAAAGGATTAACAGACAAGCCAATCGATTACCGCAAATAAGGTGGCAGAAAATGATTACCGATGGCGCGGGGTGAGAAGTGCGATCGGCCAATCTCTTGACCTGCGAGCAATGGTCTGATCAGATGAGAGTGATCATCGTGAAGCCAGCCCGGTGGAGAAAAGCTTACCGGCCGACGCTTTGTAGGCGGACTTGGGGTCGGAACGTCGGTTGGGGCATTGACCGACTCAGACTCGGAATCCCGGTTCGCCGCCGCCGACACCCGCCGACGCTTCCTCGATGACGGTGGTGTTGAGGAATTGCGCGACGGTCGGATCCAGGGGGGAGGCTATCGGCTGGCGCTGCTGGCTTTGTATTTTTCACCCTCTTGGGGGCAGGCGCGGCAAACGACCGCGGTGGTGGTGCCGCCTTTCTCTTCCGCGCACCGGCCGACGCACCGCCTCTCACAGCAGCCGATGCGCTTGGGCGCCTCAGCCGATGGCCGACGCGAGCAAGACCGCCCACATCCGGAACGCCTGGGTTGTATTCAATGGGGCGTCCGGAGTGGCTTACCGTCGGCCGCTCTGTCTCCGTCTCCTGCAAGATCAAAGATGAACGTTAATCGGCTGTGTCGGCTGATGAATTGTAAGAAGAAAATTGTTAGTCTGAGGTAGAAATGTACCGAAGGGATCTCGTTGGGCAGAAGCAAGTCGATGTAGCAAGATGACCGTTGGTGGAAGATATAGCGTTTAAGTTTGGACCACCATCGGTCGTAAGCGGCGCTTCTCCTCATCGACAATATTATCACGGCGGCATCGCCGAGGGGAGGGACGGCTATGTTCAGCAGTCGATTCATTATCAAGTTCCGCCGACCGCCCCCTTGGTTCCAATCTTATCGACGTAGAAAAAGTCGATGGGCGTTGCCCAAGACCAAGTTGCCTCGCCGTCGATATTAGGTAATAGAATTCGTAGCTCCGGGCCACTGATCGGCCTTGGTGAACCCCGGTCGGCAAGATACAGGGGGACAGGGAGGCGGTGAACAGCTCCCTGCACCTTGGGTTGTCGGCTAAGTTGAGATCGTCCCAATTGAAATCAACCGGCAAATCAAACATTCCCGGTCCGGTAGAAGTACCAGTTCGGTTGTCGTGGGACATGCCGTCGTAAAGGGCTATGAACCATTCGGCCAACAGCTCGCCGATTGCTTTGAGCCTTCATGGGCGGTGGTCGCTTCTCCGTAGTTCATGCATCTCCCGTGGTAATCTGGTTGCCTTCATCGTCTTCAATCGGCTCCAGCCTTGGGAACCCGGCTTCTGTCAGACGGGGCCGACCGACTATCTTCTGGGTTGCCAACACCAGCCAGATTTGGAGAGACCACTAGGGGCCACCGGTGTTGACTGGGGCATTGGCGGCTATCTTCGCGGCAGCTTGATGTAGCATTTGATACAAGTAGCCGAGGAGATATTTCCTGCAAATCCTTCCCATCGGCCGAATTTCGGCCATGATCTCGCCAATTGCGCGGCCCACGCTTGATCCGCAGAATACAAACTCCTCCAGCCACATCATCGTAAGGCGGTGTGTTCTCTCGTGGCCGACTGTCCTTCCTTCATGTTTTGGGCGATGAAGCTGCTCCACCCGCCAATGGCCTTGGTTTTGGACTGATGTTGGCCTTTTCGGTTCAAGACACTGGGGTCAGTCGATGATTCAAAGTCCACCAGCTTGTCATATATACGTCGACCAATGTGATGGTCATCGGCCCTTGTCGGAAGATGAAGGCATTGAAGCTGCTGTTCCAGTAGGTCGCGCCGATAGGAGCGGCTCGTCTTTCTCCATGCCAGCATGGACAATTCCAGGCATTGGGCAAGTTTTCTCTCTTCCCACTGAGCATACTTAGCCGATCGTACCCTTTTATACCATTCAGTCCAAGCTGCATCGGTGGATGGCCACGCTTTGAATGTTCCATTCCAATGGGGAAGAGATGGCTTGGCGGTGTTAAAAGGGATGCGGTTGGTTTTGGCTATGATGATATCACTGGATCGTGTTGCCGATAGGTCCGAGGAAGTACCTCTCGCTTGTGTCGAATTGGGGATAAGTACTTGATGAGACAAAGCACTCGTAAAAGGAGAAAGGCACTAGTCAAGAATGGTTGCGTATTACGGTTCGGGAACAGGAAAAGTACTAATTGATAAGAATGTGAAGTAAAATGTTACTTGAAAGATCACCGAACGTAGTGTTGATGCAAGAATGTTTGAAAAGGCAGATTTGGGAGTAAAATTGTGGATCGGAAGAGAGTACACTCTGGGAACTCTGCAGCAATGCAATGGCGGGCGGCTGCGACGCTGGAATGGCAGCAGCGGATGGCGCAGATGGTTGCGGCGGCGTGACGGCGGTGGCCGGCGAAATGGAGGTGCTCGATGCAGCGGCGGTAGAGGCCATCGGGGTGCTCGGGGACGAAGATGAGTCTGAAGAACGTGAGGAAGGTCAACGAGCACCGGTGAAGTCACTGGAAGAGAGAGAGAGTGTGGAGATTATGGTAACCGGGTATCTACATGGCAAGCTTATCCGACTAGAGGTAGGGATAGATTACACCTACCATATCTTTAAACCAAACATGACTTGGGTGTTACGATTGCCGATAGAGATAAGACAATCGGCCTATAGTCACGGTTTGGTAAGATTGAGGAAACTGACTTAGAATAAGATAGGGTTTCCGATCTGTAAGCCCTCCTCCCAAGACTATATAAGGGGGGTAGGGGCGTCCCTTGAGGGATATCAGATACGATAGCAGATTTCATAAGCAAGAGCTTTAGACACACGAGATCACGAGATCAATAAAGACACTCGGCGGATCGAATCCTCCGAAACAGAAGTAGGGTATTACCTCACGAGAGGCCCGAACCCGTCTAAATCTTCTTTTCCTTCTAACCCATTGTGCTTGGCGATCTTGACTGCGACCCTGTGAATTATATTGCCGAAACCAAGTTTCGGCGCTGGCGCGCTAGGTAGGGCCCGCGCGTCGAGACTTCTTCAACAATCTCGCCGACAAGCGTGATGGGATCTCCTTCAGATTCGGCGACTTCGCCGCCAACTTCTTCGACTACTCCTCCTTCGACTCGGATTCAAACCAGTCGGAAGGAAAGACCCTCTCGGCGCCGTTCGGCCTCCCCAATAGCGCCGAGATTTTCAACAACACCCTCAAGATCAAGATGCAATCTACTCGCTTCAACGAAGAATTTCACTCGGCACCGTTCGGATTGCCGAACACCGCCGAAATCTGCACCGATCTTCTCGTCTTCCCGACGGAGACGATCTACTCGGACGAAGACCTCTCTGCCGTTTGGGTTACCAAACGCCGTCGAGATCTACAAGAAACTTTTCTCCCTCGAGTCGGGGTTGACCCACTCGGAGGAGCCCGCATCCCCAAGCTCGACGGACCGGAACGATCCGCACCGGGCTACCCAGATCAAGGAGGTCACCGTCATCCTCCCGTCATTCGGCTCCCGCTCATCTTCGGAGCTCAATCAATACCTCAGCTCCGTCGGCTTTGACGACCTCTATGGCATCCCCTCTGACGAAGCCGACGACTCCGACTGCCGCAAGGACTATGAGCCAAAGTGCTTTGATGTCCTCATGGCCGAGCCGGACGAGTCCGACTCAGCCATGGCCAGGAGGCTTGCTGAAGAAGAGCGAGCCAAGATTGAGCACGAGCGCAAGACGGCCGAAGAGGAGAAGCAACGCAAGGAAGAGGCTGACAAGAGGAAGCAGGATCTACGCGCAGCCGGACGATCTGCTCAGGAGGCCATTCTTCAAACGCGGGTCCGCAACGCCAACATCTTCCGCACGCCACGCGTAACGCCGTTGCGCGCTCACACTCCCGGACACCGTCATGGAGACGGCACCGCGACGTGACTCCAATACTTGACAAGATCAAGACCATCGTCGCGCCACGCCCAACGGCCATCCCACCACCTCGCACGAAGGCCGACCGAGTCCGTGGCTGAAACGCCCGACAAGAGCCGACTCCCGCCTCTAAGGTCAGGAGACTATAAGAGGCCCGAGCCAGATCGGTCGACGACAAGGCCAAGAGGCCCACCCCGCGAGTCCACGCAGAAGTACCAGGAGCAAACGGCCGACTCCCGCGACAAGCGACACGGACGTCCACCCGTCCACCACCGCGTCCGCCGCAACAACAGCTCTAGCTATCCAACCAGCCAACCGAAGACCCCGCCGAGTGATCTGCGGGAAGTCCTCGATCGCCGCTACCAGAGCGACCGACGCACTCGGGAAGATCGGAGGGGATCACCCGATAGCGGCGACGACGGAGTGCCGGCCTTCACTCGGGAGCTTCGCCGAGTGCACTGGCCGAGTGGTTTCAAGCCCATAGGAATTGAAAGGTACGACGGCAAAACCGACCCCGAGTCATGGCTTACCGTCTACACTCTCGCCATCCGCGCAGCAGGTGGTGACAACAAGGCTATGGCCAATTATCTTCCAAAGGGCCCTCGCCAACTCCGCCAGAACCGGCTCACGAGCCGCCAAGAGGCTCAATCGGCTCGTGGAGCGAGCCGAGGACCACTTTATTGCCAACTTCCAGGGTACCTTCGAGAGGCCCGGCACACACTTCGATCTATACAATGTCATCCAAAAGCCGGATGAGCCTCTGAAGGATTACATCCGCCGTTTCTCCGAGAAGCGCAACAAGATTTCCAACATCACCGATGACATCATCATCGCCGCCTTCCAGAAGGGAGTCCGTGATGAGCCGTTAATCGGGAAGTTCGGCGCAAGCCACCGAAGACGGTGAAAAGATGTTCGAGACGGCGAACTCCTACGCAAAGTCCAACGACGCCATCAAGGCTGCCCGTCAAGACCGGCCCGACAGAGGGAAGACAAGCAAGGGAGGAAGCCGCAATCCTAAGAAGGATAACGGCAACAGCAACAACCAGGGCCAAAAAGATCGCAAGCGCCGATCTGAGGACCTAGTGGCCACAACCTCCAATACTCAACGCCGTCCCCGAGCCGCCGCCTACGACGCCATCATGAACGCCAAAGGCACCCATCATCCCAATCATAAGCACGCGGCGAAGGATCGCTTCATCTACAAACAGCTCGCCAAGCAAGACGCGGCGCAGCTCAACAAGAAGCCGACCGATGAGGCCGGTCCATCGGCGCCAAGAAAAACAACACGGCCGAGAATGCCGAACCTTTTCAAGACCCTATGGGAGAGCTTAACCACATCTTCGGAGGGCCGCTAGCCTATGAATCCAAGAGGAAACAGAAGCTAACCGACCGAGAGGTCAACGCGGCTCAACCCGAGGTCCCTCAGTACCTACGATGGTCGGAAGTGGCCATCACTTTTGACCGCTCAGATCACCCCGACCGAGTGGTTCACCCGGGCACTATCCACTCGCCCCGGATCCCGTGGTCCTCAACATCAGCTCAAGCGCGTCCTCATCGATGGGGCAGCACCCTCAACATCCCGTTCGCCAAGACCATGGATGAGATGCGATCCCGAGGGCGAATTGAAGGCAAGCTCAGCCCCTTCCACGGAGTCATCCCGGGCTATCATCTACACCACCCGGCACATCTCCCTCCCCGTCACCTTCGGGACCCGAGAGAACTTCCGAACGGAGAACGTCACTTTTGAGGTGGCCGACTTCAAACAAAGATACCATGCCATCATCGGAAGGCCCGCGCTTGCCAAATTTATGGCGATCCCACATTACACCTAACTCGCATGAAGATGCCGGGTCCCAACGGCGTCATCACTCTTCGCAGCGATGTGAAGCAAGCCTTCACTTGCGATAAGGAAAGCTGCGACATGGCCCAATCTCGCGAGAGATTGCATGGCCAACAAGAAGTCCGATTGGCTGCATCAACTTCAGCAGAGGGCGAAGTCCCCGTGAAGAAGATAGCCAAATCGGGATCCGGCGACGCCAAGACCAAGAAGATCTCCCTTGATCCGTCGGACCCTCAAAACCGCCGTAATCGGCGCCGAACTAGATCCCAAATAGGAAAGCGTGCTCGTCACCTTCCTCCAAAATACTAAAGATGTTTTTGCTTGGAAACCATCCGATATGCCTGGAATTCCTAGGGAGGTGATCGAGCACTCTTGCACGTCAAAGATGACGCCAAACCGATAAAACAACGATTACGCAGATTAGCACAGGACCGAAAAGATGCCATCAAGGAAGAGCTCGCAAAGCTCTTGGCTGCCGGCTTCATCAAAGAAGTCCTTCACCCCGACCGGTTAGCCAACCTGGCCCCGGTCCGCAAGAAGACGGGCAATGGCGCATGTGCGTTGACTATACCGACCTCAACAAAGCATGTCCCAAAGATCCATTCGGCTGCCTCGCATCGACCAAGTCGTAGACTCAACAGCAGCCGTCAACTCCCGAGCTTTTTGGATTGTTACTCGGCTATCACCTGATCGTCCGAAAGAATCCGACCGCCCGAAGACATCCTTCATCACGCCGTTTGGGGCCTATCTACATCACCATGCCTTTCGGCCGAAGAACGCCGACGCCACATACCAATGCATGATCCAAAGATGCTTCCTGACGCAGATCGGCAAGAACGTAGAAGCTTATGTCGACGACGTCGTCATCAAGACCAAGCAAAGAAGACCCGATCGCCGACCTAGAAGAAACCTTTGCAAACATCCGGCCTTCGTAATGAAGTTGAACCCGGAGAAGTGCACTTTCGACGTTCCATCAGCAAACCGCTCGGCTTCATGGTGTCACATCGCGGCATTGAAGCTAATCCGTAAAAGATCAACGCCATCTTGAGCATGAAGCCCCGAGTAACCGAAGGACGTCCGTAAGCTCATCGGCCGCATGGCGGCGCTAAGCCGCTTCATCTCTCGACTGGCGAATGAGGCATGCCCTTCTTCGATTGCTAAAGAAGACAGACGACTTCCGGACCGCGGAAGCCAACAAGGCCTTTGAAGATTTCAAAGAGTTCCTTACAACAACGCCTGTCCTGGCCTCGCCTCAGCCCCAGGAACCTCTGCTGTTGTACGTTTCAGCCACTCACCAAGTGGTTAGTACGATCCTCACGGTCGAGCACGAAGAAGAAGGACGGGCTCAGAAGATTCAGAGGCCGATCTATTTTGTTAGCGAAGTGTTGGCAGAGCAAAAATTTGCTACCCTGAGGTACAAAATTGCTCTATGGTGTTCTAATAACCGCGAGGAAATTGGCACACTATTTTCAGGGTCACTCGGTCACCGTCGTCATTTCTTTTCCACTCGGTGATGTCATCCACAACCGGGAGGTGACCGGGCGCATCGCCAAGTGGGCTCTAGAGCTGATGCCACTGGACTTGACTTTTAAGGCGAGGACGTCCATAAAGTCACAAGCCTTGGCGGATTTCCTAGTCGAGTGGACTGAGCAAAAGAGAACGTACCTCGGGAAGGCCTCCAACACTGGACCATGCACTTCGACGGATCCAAGAGGATCACCGGCTTGGGAGCAGGAGTTGTGCCGATCTCCCGACCGGGAAAGGCTAAGATACGTCCTTCACCTCCACTTCTCCGCCTCACACAACGTTGCCGAGTACGAAGCTCGCTACATGGCGCGCCTCGCAGCCACTCGGAATACGTCGGCTCATCGTGAAAGGCGACTCCCACTGGTCGTCAACCAAGTAATGAAGGACTGGTCCTGTCTAAACGACACCATGGAGGCCTACCGACAAGAGGTCCGCAAACTCGAAGACAAGTTTGACGGGCTTGAACTCTCACATGTCTTGAGGCACAACAACGAAGCGCCGATGAGTTGGCACAGCTCGGGTCTAAGCGCGAAGCTGCCCCAACAGATGTCTTTGTCGAGCACCTCTATGAACCAACCATCACGGCAAAGACAACTTTCAACGAACAAGCCGCGAACGAAGTCGCCATGATCGACGCCGACCGGAGGACGCCGCTCATCAAATTCTTAACTCAAGCAAGAGCTGCAGGAAGACCGGGATGAAGCGAACGCGTCCGACGTCGTTGCGTGCATATGTCATGGTTGACTCCGACTTATACAAGAGAAGCCCCTCTGGAATTCTAATGAGATGCATCACACCCGAGGAAGGGAGACAGCTACTCCAAGACATCCACTCGGGCAGATGCGGAAGCCACGCGGCAGCACGCACTCTGGTCGACAAAGCTTACGTACAAGGCTTCTTCGCTTACCGCGGTCTCCGACGCGGACAAAGTCGTGCGAACCCGCGAAGGCTGCCAATTTTTCGCCCGACGAGCCATGTCCCGCCAGAGCTACAAACAATCCCACTATCCCGGCCGTTCGCGGTATGGGGCTTGGACATGGTTGGCCCTTTCAAGAAAGCTCCGGAGGATTCACACACCTCTTTGTCGCAATCGACAAGTTCTCCAAGTGGATTGAAGCCAAGCCGGCCGCCATAATTACCGCCGACAAGGCATGGGATTTTTCCTCAACATCGTGCACCGCTTCGCGTCCCAAAGTAATCATAACCGACAATGGGACCCAATTCACGGGAGGCATCTTCAAGAAATTCTGCAAGACTTCGGAATCAAGATTGTATATGCATCGCTGCCCATCCCAAAAGCAATGGACAAGTCGAACGAGCCAACGGCATGGTCCTCCAAGGCATCAAGGCCCGCGTGTTCGATCGCCTAAGCCCTTACGCAGCAAGTGGGTCCAAGAGCTTCCTCGGTCCTATGGTCCCCGCGACCACACCCGCCAGCTACGGCCAAACTCCCTTCTTTTTGGTCTACGCGCGAAGCCATGTTGCCAAACGAGATGGAGTACGAATCCCTCCGTGTCCGCAGCCTTCAACGATGAACGCTACGACCCCGACCGAGTGGACGACCTCACCCGGCCGGAAGAGGCCCGAGAGGCGCCCTCATCCACCGGCCAAATATCTTCAAGGGCTCAGCGATACCACGCCGCAACGTTCGAGCACGAGCCTTCCTCATTGGCGACCTGGTTCTACGCAAGATTCGGACCACCAAGGACCGTCACAAGTTATCCCCTTATGGGAAGGACCATACATAATCGCTGAGGTGACTCGACCCGGTGCATACCGACTAAAGCGTGAAGACGGATCTATGGTGGAGAACTCCCGGAACATCGCACATCTTCGACGATTCTATGCTTAATTTGACTAAGGTTTCATGTTTTCCTTGATCGCCAACCTCAAGCAAGATGACTTCTTGAGTTAGCAATGGGGCGTACATATGTCAATAAAGCTTAAGTTTTCCTCATCAACTTCGTGCATGATTTGGTTTATCATTGTTTAATGTTCCTTGATTCGAGTTCGTGTTTAAGGACCGAGAGTTTTCTCGATGACCTAATCGAGCCTAGGCTTGGTGACATGACGAAAATTACTTAAGAAATTTCACACAAAAACTCGGATCAAGGCATTAACATCAATAAACTAAATATATCACAAAGTCTGCATCGAGCATCACAATCATACGATATTCACAAGCCAATGTTCACAAGACAAATTAAATCCGGAAGTTATTCACTATATCGACGGAAATCTTCTTCGCCGACTCGCGCCTCACTCAAGCATGTCCAAGGCCTCGCTCATCCGTGGTCCCGTCGCAAAGCCTCTCCGACCGAGTGGATATCCACTCGGGGTAAGAGACTTGGTCCGTGCAAGAGCCGACCAGCCCCATGTTGACAGCTTCAGTGATGTTCGCGATATTGGTCGTGGCCCTCCGCAGCCTTGTCGAAAATCTCTAATGGCTCTAGCGAATCGGCCCCGACCCCTTGATGAAACAAGGACAAGCAAGATTGGCGCGGCAAGATTGGCGACCTCTTCCCGGACCGCTCCGGCTCGTTTGACCCGCTCGAGCAAGACGTCATATTGAGCTCGGGTCTTAACCTTGTAAGCCGCCAAAAGCATCCGATCACGCAAAGCACTCGAAAATAAAGCAAGACAAAGAATGTTACTTCGAAGAGGCTTACCTTCAAACTCGGCCTCCGGTCGGCCTTGTCGAGGCCGACCGCTCCACTGGACTTGGAGCGAGTGGACCTCCGACGAATTTTCTACAAGCAAAGAAGATCATCAAGAACCGGGTCAACACGAGAATCATAAAGAAACTCGGAAGAGATGGGCTCACTCCCGATCGATCCTCGGAGGTCGAGGTTCTCCTCCCGAAGCTCCGCGATTTCCTTCCTCGCAGCGGCCTCCTCGACGCGGCTTCCTCTTGAGTGGTCTTCGCCACGGACGTCCTCTAAAGAGTTCGGTGAGGAACCAGCTTCTCCAAGACCTCGGACTTTGCCATGGAACGCAGCATTCTTCGCGCGTGAAATCCGAAGAGTGACCGACCGGAAAAGATGATAACACAATAAGAGAAAAAGACTAAGGCTTACGTTGAGCGCCGAGTCGCTCGTTTAAGCTTTCGACAAGGGCATCCATTTCTTCCTTCTCGGCTTGCCCGTCCAAGACGATGCCCCCTCCGGCCTTCCGAGTCCCGCCACTCGATCTTGATCGGGAACCTGTGTTTCGAAGATCGTAACCCGGGATTTCCTCCACCGTGGCCGCGATAGGAAGAACAAATGAAGACATGAAAAGATTCAAACTAAAGAGTAAAGACAATACTCGATTCAAGACTCACCGGCTTCAGTGGCTGCGCTCTTGGGTGAAATAGCCCGGCTGGCCTCCTTCTTCTTGCTCTTCGCCGAGTGATCTTCAGTCGGGGCTGACCGAGCCGTGGCCCGAGGTTTCCCATGCCGATCGGCTTCCGCCGGACGTCCCCGCCGCGGTCTGGGGCTCCTTCCTTGGGGCATCCTTCTTCGGAGGCGAAGGTTTTTTGCCCGGAGTGCCCTCGCTTGGATGCGGGCTCCGAGGCTTCGGCTCGCAGCTTGGGTGCCTCGGGAGCGCGGCGGAGTCGGCCCCTCACCCTTCCCGCAGGATCTATGTCCCGGGGCCTCCCGCAATAACAAATACATGGGATGAAGACAAAGAAAGTTTTCAACGAAAAGTTTGGACTTCAGTCATAAAGCATACCTGGACGACCGGCGGATCTTCGGCGCCGCCTTCGGCGATGGCCTTGGAGGAGGAGTCTCGACTAGAGGAGCCGGGACGTCGTCGTCCGAATCATCAATGATGAGCCTCCTCTTGCTCGCCCGCTTGTTTGTGTCCTCACTCGGGGCCGCCCGCTTCCCGATTGGATCATTTTGGATTTTTATCCCGCCAGCCGGCTTCTTGGCAGGGCGACACGGCACGTCATCGTGGGGCACCTTGTATGGTTTTGAAGTAACAGAAGCATTTTCCTGCAAGAGAAGTTCGCACAACACTAAGAGACAAGATATCAAGGTTGCAAGACATTATGAAGCAGCCAGTCGGCTTACCGGAGGAGGAGGCCGGTGAATGCTGAAGGGAAGGACCGGCAGAATGAGGGCGCACTCGACTGCAATTCCAGTTGAGAAGATCTTATACATTCGGATCTTCAGGATTTCGTAACTGAGTGGATCTTGATCTTCCCGATTGGGGTCCTTCCCGCCTTCATACTCGAAGGCTGGCTTCGACCGCTCCTTGATTGGAGCCAGTCGGCACCTGATGAAGTGCCAAGTGATCTGTTCGCCGTGAAGACCTCTTTGCTTCATTGCTAGGATCTTCGCTAGCAATTTGTTGGCCTCGTCCCAATCTTGAGCCACTGGAACAGTGCTCCAAGTTGGCCTGGGGACAGGGGGAAGGCCGACGAAGGCCGGCAGGTGGGTTCGTGGTTGCCGATATAGAACCGCCGCGTGCCATCCCTTATTGGAAGATTTTAAGGGAAGGGAAAAGTACTCCTTGCGGAGAGATCCGCGGAGTTGGAAACCCGCCCGCCAACGACGCATGGGTGGTCCTTGTTCGATGCGGCTTGAGGTAAAACATGCACCGGAAGAGTTGAAAGTGGGGGAGGATGCCAAGGAATGCTTCACATACATGGATGAAAAGAGCGATGTGAAGCATGGAGTTGGGGTTCAGATGGTAGAGTTGAAGCCCATAATAATCCAGAAGCCCCCAGAAGAACTCAGAGGTGAGAATGCTGAACCCACAATAGAAAAAAGAAGTGAATACAACGAGCTCACCGGTGTTCGGGGATGGAAAATCCTCACCCGCCGCCGGGCGCCAGCCCACGATCTCCTTAGGAGGAAGCACCCCGTGCTTCACCATCTCCTTGAGGGTGGATTCCCTCACATCCGATGTGGCCCATTGGTCAAAGGGGATTCTCTTTTCCTCCGCCATGAGTGTGGTTTGGATGGGAAGTGGATCTGGTCGGAAAGGATGTAGATTTGAGTAGGGGGTCTTGGGAGATTGGCTGCGGAAGCTGGTTTGTGCCAAGAAGCGAGCTCCTGGATGGATGGATTTGGGTGCGCGCGAGTCTAGGGTTCTTCGCAGGGAACTGGTGAACAGTGCTGCGAAAAGAGGAATCTTTTGGAAGACGAAGAGGCGGGGACGACCTCGAGGCTTTATAGAAAGATTTGAGGGTTGCGCTAGGTTTTCTCGTGATTGGGCCAAGCCCATGAGAGAATCTGTGGCCCAGTTAAGGTGTGGCCCGACGCGTGTCTTTAGGGACTTAAGCGGATGAGCTTAAGCAGATTTGCCCTGGCAATATGCACGTGTCCGAATGCCCTATACCTTTGAAAATCCTTTCATACCGCGGTTTGCTTGACTTCATGAGAAGCTGGCACGATGCAATTTGAGAGGAGACCAACAGCTAAGCTTTTTATAGCTGCCTTGATGACAAGGGCTGTTTGGTTTTTTAGCATTTGACTAAGTGATTATGTCAATGCTATTTTTCCACCTTGGTGAAGATCTTTATTATGGCAAGAGCTATTTAATAACTTGGTCATATTTTTCATACGATTGAAAAACTTGCTTTCCCATAAGGGACGATTAAAATATTTGTTCCGAAATGACTCGGGCAGAACCACTCGGATAAGTATGAGCTTGCCGAGTGCTTTTACACCCAAGAGGGTTGGTTGAATTATTTGTTCCGAGATGACTCGGACAAATTCACTCGGATGAGTATGAAATTGCCGGGTAATGAGATTTATATGATTACTTTAGCATAAGCTAAGTATTCATATGAGAATGATTTTTATAGTCTTTGACTATATGCTTAGTCTGTTTTTGACTAACCACATAGTCGGGGGCTACACCTAATTAGGTGCATCAGGAGATGCACCTAGATATTTATTTTTGATTATTTTTTAAGATGTTATCTAGCCCTTCACAGTCTTTGGAGCCACTCGGGAAGATTCAGGCAGAGATGATGGAATCACTCGGCGCCAGATGCACTCGGCCAAAGAGGTTTTTGGCTGCGTACCGTTTTGGTTTGAAGCTGAGTTGTCTCGTCGACTGAAAAGGACTCGGGGGCTACTGTGGAGATTATGGTAACCGGGTATCTACATGGCAAGCTTATCCGACTGGAGGTAGGGATAGATTACACCTACCATATCTGTAAACCAAACATGACTTGGGTGTTACGATTGTCGATAGAGATAAGGCAATCGGCCTATAGTCGCGGTTTGGTAAGATTGAGGAAACCGACTTAGAATAAGATAGGGTTTCCGATCTGTAAGCCCTCCTCCCAAGACTATATAAGGGGGGTAGGGGGCGTCCCTTGAGGGATATCAGATACGATAGCAGATTTCATAAGCAAGAGCTTTAGACACACGAGATCACGAGATCAATAAAGACACTCGGCGGATCGAATCCTCCGAAACAGGAGTAGGGTATTACCTCACGAGAGGGCCTGAACCTGTCTAAATCTTCTTTTCCTTCTAACCCATTGTGCTTGGCGATCTTGACTGCGACCCCAGAAATTATATTGCCGAAACCAAGTTTCGACAGAGAGAGAGGGCAAGAGGCTTGTTCGTGAAGAAGGCCGAGTGCACGTTGGAGGCGTAGGCGGTTCGGCCAAGGGAAGTAGATATTTAAAGAGCACTTAGGGAGAAGCCGAGGCGGTTTAGGTCAAGAAGGAAGCAAGAGTTTGGATAGGCAAGCAAATCCGCAACACTTCGTATTATGGATTTGGGGGGCATGTGTTAACACTGAAATTTGGTAATTGAGTTCCTAAGTCTGTAAAGGCAAAGCGGAATCGGATCGGTTGAAGACAAGAATCGTATCGGCTAAAAGAGTGATCGGCTGTGGGGCTAATCGGCTGAGGATGGATCGAACGGGAGCAGCCGACAGCCGATTCTTGGTCCGAAAGAGATGAAACCGTGTCTAGTGCAGAAACTTGAAGATAAATAGAAGATTCGGTTGCTAATTGCGCGTTAAAAGATATTGCCACTTATGGATAGAGTCCTATAACGGCAATTGTATCTGTAATCTAGAGATTTGTTAAACTGTTTGTTGTAACACGGTATGGGTCCCGTTAGGGATAACATGGTGTTTTAAATAGTAGTTTAGATAGAGTCCAGGGTTGTTACAGATAGTTGTATCTTGGGTATAAATAGGACCCGAGACCCTTTGTATAAAGTAGAATCATTCAATCAATCCAATCTTCGGTGCATCGCCAACCTTTTCTTTAGACGAGCACTTTGTTTGGCTTCGGGCTGCATCGTCTCGATCCCTAAGTCCAGGTAAATGTTTGTCATTAGTGGTATGATTCTCTGTTTCTAGTGCTTCCATCGCAATGATACATTAGAATCAGTGGTTTTACTGCGTTATATATCATATAACGCATATGAATTAGAACAATGTTTAGATCTATCTTGTCATTGGCTCGTTCTGTCAAGAACATACAGTCAGTAGGGCTAGATCTAAAGGTTGGCTAGTTCATATGCGGTATCCACCATCTCGAGGAGTATAAATCGGCCGTAAAGATCGGATGTTTCTTTTTATACTTAATGCTGCATCGGGTTTGAACTATTAAGTCGTATTTAGAACTATTAATGATCCGTTCATCCGAGATTTATATTATCTAGAGACAGTGCCGGGGTTTCAGCCGGCCTTACCTGTTCTAATATGTTTCTTTTAATATGCTTATTATTAGATTTGTGTTAGGACTACCTCTTATGTTAAGATCGTGTTTCTGTCGGATGTTACTGACCGAAATTGGTTTTTTCCCGTGCAGCCGATGGCCGATTTCCAAATTGTACGTTTGATTCAGGAATATTATCTTCACATAAGATTCATCGGAGTACTAGCCGATTCTTTGTTAGCTTTCCAGTATCGGCTAGGTTGTCAATCTGTATATTTATTATTCTTCACTGTATTTGGATCAAGCGGCTGATGCTGTCTCGGCGTGGCCGATCCATTCTAGTCACTTGGCCCAAATATGGCCTAGAATAGTATATACACATTCATGGATTTCCTTAGCCGATCCCGTGGGGATCTAACCTAACACTTAACGCGTATTCTCTCTTTTTTTCTTGTTGATTAACAGATCAAATCAACTTGCACGACCTGCACGTTGTAGGCAGCCGAGAAGGACCTACACTGGAGTCAAGCAGATCTCCCAGGCCAGGGCGTGAGAGAGATTTCTCGTCAACAATGCCGCATATGATAAATTAAGAAGTTTGCAACATCAGAATCAGAGTATCATAATGATGGAAGCACTGGCCCCGATACCACAAGCCACTTGTAACAAGAAATTACCTTTTCTGGAGATCGAAATGGATGCAGCGTGAGGTCAGAGCAAGAACTCGTCAAGAAAAACGTAAAATAAAAGGTTGGCGATGTGCCGAGGTTGTATTGATGTGTGTTGATATGTTTTACAAGGTCTTGGGTCATATTTATACCCGAATATACTATGAGTCCGTAACGGACACAATTCCTATTACAGATTAAATCTCTAAAACAAACTGACATTATCACAAAAGGAAACTATACAAGATATCCTAACTTAAAAGATACAATTGCCGTTGGACCTTATCCGTAGATGGCAATATCTTTAACACACTTTGGAAACCGAATCCAATAATTATCCCTTAAGCTTTCCTTCCGGATTGGCTCCACTGTCTCCAATCGGAATCGGCTATCGGCTATATCTGTTCCGACTCGAACTCAGCTAACTGGCTCTGTAGCCGATTCGGATTTAGCCGATACAGCCTCTGTTTCCTCATATTGCGCGTTCTTCTTGATTCCGCTCCAATCTCTGCTTTAATTCCACTTCAGACTCGAGAATTCGATACCAAATTTGGTCGTTAACAGTTAGCGAACCATATTTGTGGTCATATTAGTGATGATACAAGTGTTTGACATTCTCGTTTATGTCATGTGAATTTTGGCTTAATGTCTCGGCTATCCAGCATGTGTTTAATTCCGAATTTCACCATTGCCAAAGGTTTCTAAGTGTCATAGTTGCGTGCAATTTAAGCAACCACGAAAACCTCATAAGATGGCTGAGAAAAGGAACTTGGCACCTCTAGAACTCATACATTCGATCTCTATGAGATGAATGGTGTGTTGACAAAAGATGGAAAAAATACTTTATGACATTGATTGATGATGTTGCTCGTTTCGCTATGCTTATCTGTAAACTAAGGATGAGGCATTAGATTAATTTAAGACTATAAAGCTGAGGTTGAAAACCAACTAGAAAGAAATATTAAATGTTTTAGGTCAAATCATGGTGGCGAGTTTTTCTCTAGTATTTTTGATGAATTCTGTAAGGAACATAGTATTATTCATGAGAGGGCGCAACCCTATTCACCCGAGTCAAACAGGATTGCCGACAGGAAAAACCGCACGATGACTGATTTGGCTAACGCTATGTTAGACACTGCTAGTTTATCTAAGGCATGGTGGGGGAGGCCTTGTTGACTGCGTGTCATGTCCTGAATAGAGTTCCAAACAGGAATAAGGATCAAATGTCATATGAGATGTGGATTAGGATAAAACCATCACTATCTTACTTGCGCACATGGGGGTGTTTTGCTAAAGTAAATGTGTCAATTACCAAGAAGCGTACGATGGGGCCTGAAACAGTGGATTGGGTCTTTCTAGGATATGCTCAGAGGAGTATAGCTTATAGACTTCTAGTAGTTAAATCTGATGTACCTGATATGCATGTTGATACTATTATGGAATCTCATGATACTACATTTTTTTGAGAACATATTTCCTATGAAAGATATGCTTAGTATTTCTAGATTGTCATCTAAGATTACTCTGAACCTGTCACGCATGTTGAGTCTTTTGAACTGTCTGATGAGTTTGAGATAGTTTCTGAGAAGGATGACAGTGAAGCTCCTAGAAAGAGTAAGAGACCTAGGATTACAAAATTCTTTGGTGATGACTTCACTGTGTACCTTGTGGATGATAATCCTATGACTATCACTGAGGCATATGCATCTCCAGATGCGGATGATTGGAAAGAAGCTGTCTAAAGTGGGATGGACTCGATTCTATCCAATGGAACATGGAAGCTAACAGAATGACCCTATGGGTGTAAACGAGTAGGTTTGTAAATGAGTGTTCAAGAATAAGCTTAGACCTGATGGTGGCTAAAGGGTATACTCAAAAGGAAGAAGAAGACTTATTTGATACTTACTCGCCTGTTGCTAGAATGACCACGATTCAAACATTGCTTTCCTTGGTAGCCTCATATGGTCTGATCATCCGTCAGATGGACGTAAAGATAGCTTTTCTTAAGAGAGAGTTGGATGAGGAGATATATATGGATCAGCCTGATGGATTCGTAGTGAAGGGTCAAGAGAGCAAGGTGTGCAAATTGTTGAAATCTCTGTATGGCCTGAAACAATCACCTAAGCAATGACATGAAAAGTTCGACAGAACTTTAACTTCTGCTAGATTTGTCATTAATGAGGCTGGTAGATGTGTGTACTATCGCTATGGTGGGGGTGAAGGAGTTATTTTGTGTCTGTATGTGGATGATATTCTTATCTTTGGCACAAACATTGATGTGATCAATGATGTCAAGTCCTTATCAAAAAGTTTTGATATGAAGGATATGTTATAAGCTGATGTGATTCTGAACATCAAATTGATTAAGAATGAGAATGAGATTACTCTTTCACAATCTCATTATGTGGAGAAGGTCTTGAGCCGTTTTGACTATATGGACAACAAGTCTTCTCCAACTCCTTATGATCCTAGTGTGATACTTTGAAAGAACAAGAAAAATTCTAAAGATCAACTGAGATATTCAGAGATTATTGGTTCACTCATATACCTAGCTATTCCAACAAGACCCGACATCTCTTTTGTTGTGAGCAAATTGAGTAGGTTTATGTCCAACCCGGGTAATGATCACTGGCATGCTCCTGAGAGGGTGTTGCGCTACTTGAAATGTACTATGAGTTATGAAATTCACTATTCTGGGCACCCTGCTGTGCTTGAGAGATATAGTGATTCAAACTGGATATCAAATATCGATGAGCTTTATATCACAAGTGGGTATGTATTTACTCTTGGAGGTGGTGCAATATCATGTAGGTCTTGCAAAGAGACTATATTGACGAGGTCAACCATGGAAGCAGAACTGACTGCTTTAGACACAGCTACAGTTGAGACTGAATGGCTGCGTGAGCTCTTGATGGACTTGTCTATGGTTGAAAAACCAATGCCGGCTATCCTAATGAACTGTGACAATCAAACTATGATAGTCAAGGTGAACAGTGCTAAGGATAAAGCGAAGTCATCAAGATACGTTAAAAGACGTTTGAAGTCTTTCAGGAAGTTGAGAAACTCCGGAGTGATAAGTGTGACTTATATTCAAACAAATAAAAACCTGGTAGATCCTTTTACCAAAGGGCTATCACGGAATGTGATAGATAGTGCATCAAGGGAGATGGGATTGAGACCCATATAAGTTGATATAGTGGTAACCCAACCTATATGATCGGAGATCCCGTGAATTAGGACCTGGGAATAACAAGCTATTGGTTAACTGAGGAGAGCTATGTTTCATAATCCTCTCTATGATGTAAAGCTCTCGAAGGATGGTAAGGCAGGTTGACAACATGCCTTAATGTGTTCTATTGGCTTAGAAAAGCAAAGATGTTGTCTTACAGAACATTCTTGAAAGAACACACTTATATGAGTCCGACTGTCTACTGTCGTAGTCTATGAGAAGTGAGAGTTCTCTAGTAAACTCATGAAGAGACCAAGTAATATGACACATATGCTCCACCCACGGGGTGGACTACTCACGGTCTTGACTTTCGTTCACACAAAACTTATAATTCAAGGCTTAGTCCATTGTTTGAGTTGTGGATGAGTGTAGTTTAAGCTCTGGGCAAGAGTTTCAACTTAAGAGTCCTTGCTGAAACACTAGTATATCAAACAATAATGAGAAACAGACAAATTTCTCAATGGGCATTTGAGATCTGGTGGGGGATTGTTGGTATTAATGGGCAAAGCCCAAATTATTTTCAGCTAATTCATAGGAAAATCTCAAAAGCCCATATAGACCCATATATGGCATGACACGTGAGCACTACCTTTTTTTTGAGAATCCTAACTGAATACATTGTGGCGCTGCCTTTTTTTGAGAATCCTAACTGGACACGTGGCAGGTCATCCGGGATGGAATCTCTATATATTTTCGCTCCGCAGCTTGTTATGGTATGGTTCCAATCTAGAGTTTTGTCACGTTCTCTCTCGCGTGCTTCCACCGTCGTCTGTCCTATCCCACTGCCGACGTGCACCGGCGACCGGGAGAGCAGGTCTCTGAAGCCGTCGTCCTTGCGATCCTGCACCGGGAGAGGGCGAATAAGGTTTTTGAAAAACGCTCTACGCGACTGCTCAACCTGGTGCGTCTTCCTGCATCATCGGCTCGACGCGAACGTCTTCGTCAGCTATATCCGCGGCATGTTCCTGTCGTCAACTGTGCCACATCTGTTCCAGCCATGCTTTTGCTTTTCGTGCAACTATATCGTGCCGCACCACGGCGGAAGCGTGGTTTTCATACGAAAACCGCCGAACGATGAACAATAGTTTTCGTGATGTTTTGTCGTACCGCGGTTTTCGTCTAAACCGCGCAAAAACTACGAAAAACCGCGCAAGCCGCGCCAAAAACCGTGAAAACCGTAATTTAAATTTGAACCAAACAAATCTGTGTTGTGTCGTGGTTTTTGCTCAATCCACGCGAAACGCGCCACATACCGCGGTTTCGTGGCAAACCGCGCAAAATTTACTTTTTGTGATAAAATATATATATTTGTGATAAAATAAATTTTTTCAAATTTTTTGAATTCGCACAAAATTATTCAAACGAACCCACGGGGATGCCGTGCCGCACCCCAAGAAGACGCGCGAAACCGCAAAACCGTGGCGGTTTCGTGGTAAGTCATATTTTGGTTCCACTGTGACTCCTAGGTCTCAAACGCTCGGTATGTATTGTAAAATCAAAGTGTGTTTGATTCTTTATTTAATGATGAACAATTGGGTATTTGGGATTTATTGATTTGAGTGTTTTGATTTTGAAAGAGTTGAATTTTCGGACGATGAACATGTTGTGCCGCGCACGCCTGGCCTCGACCGGACGTGTTCGTCGGTCGACCGGAGGTGTTTCGACGGTCGACCGGCAGCTGTTGCGATTAGACCGCCGAGCCCCCGACCGGTTGCCGATTTCGTTTCGTTTTGGTTTCGGTTTGTTTCCTTATAAATACATGGAAGATTTCGTGTTCCTATGCACGTGTCCGGTTGTTTATGCTAACAATGAGTCAAGTTTGGATAGCTTGTGCTCGGATATGGTATTTTTATTTAATTGTGTGTGTATTCTTTACGCCTCGGAAAGTGTTACCGGTGATCGAGTCGGAGTCAACTTGGAGATAAGGTGACGTCCGAGATGGGGATCATGCGGGATGCTGAAGGGTAGAGATTAGTGCACATGATTGGAAAGTTTCCATATGGCATACAATGGAGATATTGTTGCGTATGGAAAGCGGAATTTTGGTTTTAGGAAAATCGGGATTGTTACGGTTGGTTTATGTATAGTTTGTTTCTTGTACGAGAAGGTTTCCTAGTGGATTAGGGCTTCTTGTATGAGTTGGATTCGTGGCTCTTGGCTGCGGATTTTGTGTATAAATAGTGAGGGAGGCGTGGCCTCTCGGTATCGCTTTTATCGCTTTTGAGTTCAAGTTTTAGAGTTTCTCAAGTTAGGGTTTCAAGTTTAGATTGAGATTTTGTGAGGAGTGCTTTGTTCGCACTTTGTAAACATAGAGAGTTTCAATAAAGATCAATTTTTTTGATAGTTCTTTGTGTCTACTTTTTCTTCGGTGTGGCGGCGTTTTGGATTTGCTAACCGGTCGACCGCTAGCCGATACGGCGGTCGACCGCGCCTTCTTTCCGGTTAGACCACAAGTACATTGGCGGTCAGACCGGCAGGCATTGGTCTTCATCGGCATCGGCTACATCGCTCAATCGGTTGAGGTGATCAGCTAGGACGGTCACACCGGAGTTTACTTGGCGGTCGCGGTCGAACAGTTCGTGGACCGGCAAAGCACTGCGGTCGACCGGCGTCGAAAACGAGGTAAAGTTTTATTTCCGCTAAAACTTTGTTTTTGGGGTACTCAACCATTCACCCCCCCCTCTGGTTGGTTTTTCTTTGGGCATTCGATCCTACAAGTGGTATCAGAGCCACGTTTTTCTGCTTTGGATTTTTATTGATCTAAAGATTTTTTGCCATGTCTCATAATTTTTCAACTAAGCCACATGTTTTTGATGGAACCGATTTTGCTTATTGGTGTAGCAAGATGCAATCTTATATAATGGCTCAAGATTACGATGTTTGGCAAAAGGTTGCTCTTCCTTACACTATTCCCGAAGTGATTAATTCCGAGGCTTTGAAAACTGATTTTAATAACAATTGTAAAGCTCGCAATATTTTATTGAATGGGATTTCTCGTTCGGATTTTGATCGCGTTTCACATCTTCAAACTGCCAACGAGATTTGGAATGCTTTGAAAAACTTTCATCAAGGAACTACCAACATAAAAGAACTTCGTCGAGATCTTTTCAAAAAGGAATATGTAAAATTTGAGATGAAACCTACTGAAGCTTTAGATGACTATCTTGGTAGGTTTAACAAAATTTTGAGTAATCTTAGATCTGTTGATTCTTCTTATGACACTAATTATCCACAATCTGAGATTTCTCGCCACTTTTTGAATGGTCTTGACATGTCTATTTGGGAGATGAAAGTTACTTCAATTCAGGAGTCTGTCAACATGGCTACTTTGACTTTGGATTCTCTTTACACTAAACTCAAAACTCATGAGATGAACATTCTTTCTCGAAAAATTGATTCCAAGTCAAGTGCTTTGGTTACTTCCTCTTCTGTTGTTGCTTCTTCTTTGGCTGCTTCTTCATCGGTTGTTTCTTCATTAGGTCCTACTATTCTTGCTTTAATTAAAGCCATGTTCGATGAACAACTCGAGCAATTCGAGGAGGAGGACTTGGTTCTTGCCGCTAACAAACTTTCTCGAGCTGTGAACAAAGTCAGTTCGGGAAAAGAGGTGGACCACTCGGTGTTTTGAGTGCGGTGCTTTGGATCACATTCGCTCAAACCGCCCCAAACTTGGGAGAAGCAAGAAGGAGGACAAGAGCGCGGAGAAGACGGAGGATGACAAGCCAAAAGTGAAGCGCTCAAAGGAGATAATCAAGAAAGTGCTAAGTCAAGTCTATGCCGCTTTTGAGCCACTTAGCGACATAGATTTCGATAGCGAGGAAGAGAAAGGGAAGAACATCTCCGGCGTTTGTCTCATGACGCGTGGAGATGAAGACTCTGAAGATGAGGACAATGAGGTAAGTTCACTTGAGGATGCAATTCTTGTTTTAAGTGCTAAGAATAAAAATGTGAGAAAATGTTTAAAAACAAGAATTTGTCATTGAATCTTTGAATACTGAAATTGCTAGATTGAAATCTCTTATTCCCAATGATGATAATTGCAAAAACTGTGAGGTTTTAATGCTGGAAATTTCAAAGATTAGGGATGTCAATAATTCTCAAGTTTTGGCTTCTAAATCTTGTTTAACTTGTGATGCTAATGAATTGAAATTAAAAGATGCTTTAGCTCGTGTTAAGCATATGGAAGAACTAGTTAAACAAGATGAGGTAGCTTCTTGCTCTAAATGTCGCAAAGGTAAAGATGTCATGATTAGTTGTGATAATTGTGCTAATCTTGAAAAAGAAGTTTCTTACTTGAAAAGTTCTTTGCAAAAATTTTCTGATGGTAAGAAACAACTTAACATGATTTTGGACAAATCTAAAGTGTGTTGCGACAACAAGGGAATAGGTTTTGATGCTCATGATTATTTTACCAAAGGTGTTTTGAATTTGACTGAAAGTGGTAAAATCTTAACAAAACCTAATGCCTTGAAAACAGTTTTCAAATCTGCTGGAAATTTGCCTTCTCTTTCTGTTTGTTTAAAAGAAACTAAAACCAAAATTTCAAAACCATCTGTTTCTACTTGTGCTCCTAATTATCATAAGAGATATAATTGTTCGTTTTGTGGAAAAGATGGACATTTGGTTGGATTTTGTTTTAGACTTGCCCGTAAACAGAAAAAGAAAAGAGAAATTGCTTTTGCAAAGCAACAATGGAAAAATCAGGTTTTGGTTCGAGGAGCTCGCCGACCGACACCGACAAGTCGGCCGACCGCCACGACCAGCGGTCGATCGCTAGCTGATCGGCGGTCAGACCGGAGCTGCTGGACCGTATTCACAGGCGCGGCGGTCGACCGGCCTCGTGGCGCCTTTTTGTGCATAATTCAAATCAGTACTTTTGTAAAGCAACAAGGTAATGTTTCAGGTAAGTCTGGTTCTGATTATCTTTACGCATACGTACCTACTGGTTCCACTGGTCGTGTGACTCAGTGTTGGGTTCCAAAATTTCTTATTTCTAACCCCAACATGGAGGCCTCGACATCTTCTTGTTTGTAGGTATTTTGATGGCATACTCTCTATATGTGTGTAATGTGAAGACAACGATTGTTTTTCATGATGACATCAAGAAGTGGATATATGTCTTTTTATGAGAACATTGGTGATATCATTTGCAATTGGATGTCTTCTTCAAAGATCTTTAATTTCTTCTTTGTTTTTCCTTGGGAAAATTGGAGGTTAATTTTAGGGTGAGTTTATGTTTTTGTGCATTCGTGTTTGATTATTCTCGCTTTGCTTTTCTTCTAGGGGAATTGGGAATCATTCATCCTTTTGGCATGTTTTGAGGGGGAGTTTTTGTGCTCTTTGATTTATCAAGCTACATGATTGAAATAAATTAAAAAAAGAGAGAGCTTTATCCATACATATTATTGATCATGTGCATGCTAGCAATGTTATGAAGATTTATTTGTCACTAGCATAGCTTATATGTATTCTAGTATTTTTATGTGATCTAGATTTTATATTTAAGAGAAATAATGCATGACACTTTAACACAATACTTGAATTAAAGAAATATGCAATGTTGATACTCGTACTTGTGTTGGATTTTAAATGCTTATATATATATATTATGTTGCTTTAATATTCCTCAAATTACTTAAAATTGCTCATTGTGAAAAGAGAATAAAAAATTATCTATGAGAGAAAAAAATGAATACCGAATCCTTGGAAACAGTCTTGACGACAAGGACGTATTCAATGTGAGCAAAAATAATGAGTACCGAATCCTTGGAAACAGTCTTGATGACAAGGATGTACTCGGAATAATTGAGAGAAAAAACAACTCTTTTCAAACACCAAAACAACTCTTTTATTTTGTTTGCCAATGTGTTCATCAAGGGGGAGATTGTAAAATCAAAGTGTGTTTGATTCTTTATTTAATGATGAACAATTGGGTATTTGGGATTTATTGATTTGAGTGTTTTGATTTTGAAAGAGTTGAATTTTCGGACGATGAACAGTGTTCAGTCGGCTGCCACAGCCGGTCTGACCGGACGTGTTCTGTCGGTCTAACCGGAGGTGTTTCGGCGGTCAGACCGGGCAGTTGCCTGCGGTTAGACCGGCCGAGCCAGTCCGACTGGTTGTCGATTTCGTTTCGGTTTTGGTTTCGGTTTGTTTCCTTATACATACATGGAAGTTTCGTGTTCCTATGCACGTGTCTGGTTGTTTATGCTAACAATGAGTCAAGTTTGGATAGCTTGTGCTCGGATATGGTATTTTTATTTAATTGTGTGCGGTATTCTTTACGTCTCAGAAAATGTTGCGGTGATCGAGTCGGAGTCAACTTGGAGATAAGGTGACGTCCGAGATGGGGATCATGCGGGATGTGAAGGGTAGAGATTAGTGCACATGATTGGAAAGTTTTCATATGGCATACAATGGAGATATTGTTGCGTATGGAAAGCGGAATTTCGGTTTTAGGAAAATCAGGATTGTTACGGTTGGTTTATGTATAGTTTGTTTCTTGTACGAGAAGGTTTCCTAGTGGATTAGGGCTTCTTGTATGAGTTGGATTCGTGGCTCTTGGCTGCGGATTTTGTGTATAAATAGTGAGGGGAGGTGTGGCCTCTCGGTATCACTTTTATCGCTTTTGAATTCAAGTTTTAGAGTTTCTCAAGTTAGGGTTTCAAGTTTAGATTGAGATTTTGTGAGGAGTGCTTTGTTCGCACTTTGTAAACACAGAGAGTTTCAATAAAGATCAATTTTCTTGATAGTTCTTTGTGTCTACTTTTTCTTCGGTGCGGCGGCGTTTTTTGGATCTGCTAACCGGTCAGACCGCAGTCGATACGGCGGTCAGACCGCGCCTTCTTTCCGGTTAGACCGCGAGTACATTGGCGGTCAGACCGGCAGGCATTGGTCTTCAATCGCATCGGCTACATCGCTCAATCGGTTGAGGTGATCAGCTAGGGGGCCGACCGGAGTTTACTTGGCGGTCAGACTGGTCGAACAGTTCGGTCAGACCGGCAAAGCACCTGCGGTCAGACCGGCGTCAGAAAACAGAGGTAAAGTTTTATTTCCGCTAAAACTTTGTTTTTGGGGTACTCTACCATTCACCCCCCCTCTGGTTGGCTTTTCTTTGGGCATTCGATCCTACAGGTATGTGTCGTATCAAATTGTTATGATCATGGCTACGAATCTTGTATCTAATAGTATGTTGGATCTGTACATACTAGTGATAGTTTTTGATTTGTTTAATTCGAAATTTATTTAAACGATTGCCCTCAATATCTCAACAACACTACGTGCCAAGGGAGAAATAGCACTCCGTTTTGCGGCTGCTGTTGTTCTCCGTTCTGAGTGAAAAATGGCGACGTCTAACAGCGGAGCACGCTGACACGGTCGGGCGGCGTCCTGATGCCGAGTGTGTTTCCGACGAAACCTACAGCAGCGGCGCGCAACAGGAGCCACTGCCGAGCCTAGCCGTCCGACTTGGGTTAGGGTTTCTTGAGATTTCTTGAGTTAGGATTTTTGGATTTGGTAATTTTTTTCATGGCTTGGATCTCTGAGTTTGGGGGAAAATTGGGGATAGATCTTTATTTGGCCAATCCTCCTCTTCTGATTTTTGACTGATGCAAGACGACCATAAAACATAAAACTTAGGCAATCCAAGTATAAGCAATACAACATGACCCTATTCCGATTCTCTTATGCTTGCTGATGCCCTCTGCTATGTGATGGATGCGAACTTAATTGCTGCTGGAATATGCTGCTGAAATTGGTGAATGGTGCTGTTGCTGATGCTGAAATTGGTGAATGGTCCTGCTGCTGCTGATGTTGCTGCTAAAATCGCATTATTGTTGTCTAACAAGAATGCCGGGAATAAATAGATAGTATTTGACATGCAAATTTTGTATGTTTTTATTTTTTGATATTGTATTGTTGCTCAAGTATTTATAGGTGCCAGTCATATCTTGTACCTGATCTACTGCTGGTGCTGGTGCAGGTGCTGGTGCTTATGTTGCTGACTGCTGAGTTGCTAACAAGTTTCTGGAGCTACTGATGTGCAGGATATTTAATTTTTTGTTATTTTTGTAAGATTCTGGATCCCCTCATAGCTACAGTGAGAAGAAGTGATAAAAATTTTGCCATCCACGGATGGTAAAATGTTAGATTGCCGCTGATGTGCTGTTTGATGGTTGATGTTGATTGATAATGGCTGGAGCTGATTGCTGTTGCTATGCTAGATCCCATGTCTGGAGTTGCAAGACCTGCCGAGCTTAATCACGTTGAGTGGAGACTGAGAAGCGACGACGACTAGTGAGCGCGATCTCGCTAAAGGGAGAATGGAACGGATTTATGTTCGTAGTTTTGTATGGGACCCACCTTTTATTTTCAGGAAGTCAAATTAGCCAATCTCTTGGAGAGATTATTATTTTCACATCTCAAATTCTATTTAGGATTCTCATAAACAATATTTTATGGATAAAATTTAGGGATACCGTTGGTGATGCTTTTAGTTTGGCTCCCAATCTTGACATCCAGCTCATTCCCATGCAGAGAATATTGACGTAAAATCTGCACCAACACATAAAGACCTGAGAAAACTACTTATTACTGTAGGAACTGATCAGGTCCAAGACGTGTCAATTAGTTTGATCCTACAACTAACAAGATAGCAAAAAATATTACATCAAAAGACCAATTGGCCAATGGACGAATATAAAATCGTGTGCGCAGCCGATGCCGATAGAAACATGATCAACGATTATATGGGCAATGGAAAACAATCAGAGTATCATCGCTAGGACTAGACAAAATATAATCTACCACCTTTTCTTAATGAAAAAAATCTTGATAGAGCAGA
Source organism: Oryza australiensis (assembly GCA_019925245.2). Lineage (NCBI taxonomy): Eukaryota > Viridiplantae > Streptophyta > Magnoliopsida > Poales > Poaceae > Oryza > Oryza australiensis. The sequence goes on from JAIFGZ020000436.1 coordinate 7,741,301, forward strand.
CTAAACCGAGACAATACCTTTCTTAATGAAAAAAATCTTGATAGAGCAGACTAAACCGAGACAATATAAGATTGAAGTTTTTAAAGACTAGTCTAATTAGTTATTATATTGTTCTAAACATAAGCCGATGTAAGATTACAGAGATTGTACGATCATCAGCTGAGAATAAATGATATACAATTGCTTATCATTTTCTTATTAAAGATAATTTTGATAGATCCGATCTAACCAAGATGATATAACATTGAAACTAATAAAGATACAAGATAGATAATATATGACCTTAAATGTTAGCCGATGTAGCGATTCAACCAATGGCAGATAGATAACTCATCGGCTAAAACTCCAAGAAACTTTGAATAGAATTTACCAGATCGAACAAATCTATTTAACAGATCAACAGATCGGATTTAATCGAGACCGTACAGATAAGTTTGATAGATCTGATCAAGCCAATAAACTTTATACAAAGTGATTGATATATAGAGCCTAACCAAGATAACAAAGCAATATAAGAAAGAGTCGATATATCGGATAAGCAACGCATGTAAGGATTTAATTAAAATATCAGACTTAACCAAGAAAGTAATAATTATGTTGACACAAATGAAGTTGACGGAACTTACTTCTTGCGAGAGATCAAAACCGATATAGCCCAACTCATAAGTAAGAACTCGCTGAAACTAAAACTGGGATGACACGAAAGTTGTATATTGATATGTTGATAATTACAAAAGACCCCAAGCAAACATATTTATTTGTACCCTCGGGTTAAAACGAGTCCGATTCAAACATGACTTAATCGCTCAGGACTCTGTCTCTACAGAAAAGGAAACTAACAAATTTTTCTTGATACGAAAGCTAAAAGAAAAAAACAACTCTAAAACAAAAGACTTTATCTGATACATTTTCAACTACCCCGCTAAAATCACGGCGTTAATTTCTCTCTTTGATCAATCTTGACTAACGGCAATTGTCAAATTTTGTCATTAACAGAAGCCAAACACTAAGGATAATTAGTAGTGCATGATCTCATGGAAAGGAGGGGCGAGCATTGGAAGTTTACTTGTGAGGCCCACCTTTTAATTTTAGGAATCTAATTTTATCCAATATCTTATAGAGATAAAAAATTTAATGCCTTAACTTCTATTTAGAATTCGCATAATTAAAATTTGACGAATAAAATTTTGAAATGTTGTTGAAGATACTTTAAGTAAAAAATTTGGACTCGCATTAGGGTGGGTGGGGGATCCGGATGCTCTCTGACTTAGGGCAAGCAAAGCAGAGGTGCATGGTATTCCGAGTCTGTATTTTACAGTCGCAACAGTACTACACGAGAAAATATTGTAGCAACAGTACAGAACACTCTTGGAAATCGCTATTCACCGGTACACTGCTGGTTCGATCTGAACCGTCCTTTGCTATCTAGATGGCTACAAATCACCTAAAGTTACAGTACTATACACCTCTAACTTTGTCACCTCTACCTTTGTCATGTCAGAGGATCCCGATCCGCATTCAGGAGGAGTTGCGTACCTCTTTTTACGGGAAAAAAAACAAATAGCTCACTGGGGCATGATTAATTAAGTAATTAAGGGTTAGATAAAAACTTTTAAAAATTTATTAATATATTTTCTACAGTACCTTTCTTGAATTTTTTTAAAAAGGTATTTAGTAGTTCGAAACGTGTGTACGGAAAAATATAAGTCGGAGAAAGGAGTATACAACGCATTGGCCCAGTTAAAACAGTACTACTCAAGATCATGTGCCTGCTTTTCGATCTGTACCATACTTCTGTTACTCCATCCTGATTTTTATCATGTCCATTGGTCCTCCTATGTCCATCCCATCAACCGAAGCGAAAGGGACAAAGCAGCCGTGCCGCCACTTCTCCCACAAGCAAGATTGGCATACCCGTCCTCCCAACGCAAATATCTGCATAAGGTTTCAAAGAACCTATCAAACATCAATTTGGTGTTACAACAAACCAAACCACAAAAATCATTTAAAAAAACAAAGCTTACCCCTAAGTTTGTTTTAGCTCAAACGCATTTAGTACACTCGTCCCGAATTGTCTCTGGTATACAACATGAGTCGGACAACCTTAGCTCCACAATTCAAACATTTAATCAATGTCAAAGAAGAGTCATATGATATAGTAGTCTTTGTTCTGACCTGAAAAGCAAGAAGTGAAGCTTGATGACAAGGTTTGCAGCGAGAGAGGTCCGGGTGAAGCGGCACACGCCAACGATGAGATCCATGACGAGAGAGGAGTTGCTCTTCATGGCTGGCTAGATTGAAACGAGAGGACAAGGGAGAGCGGAGGAAACATAGGCCCGAAAATTTTAAGGCATTTTTCCTTCAAAATAATATAGACTATGTTATCGGTATGTTTGGCTACTAGGTACAATATTGCCCTGCAGCATGCTTACAACATGAGACTGCTTTATTTGCTGGAATAGATAGCCGTGTTGCATGACAATGCTGCACCATACAGTCGAACATGGTCTTGAATAGGAAAAGAGACAATGATATATTGTTGCAAGAGAAAGTTACAGTACCTACCAACATGCAACAAAAGAGTATTTATTTGTATCTTCGAGCTTTAAACGTTGTGAGAGAGAAGACGAGCGCAACCATATACTTAATAAACTTCGACACGTGTAAAAGTACATAAATGAGAATATATGTCATTTATGTCCTATGAATGAGTACACATGTAATTTCCGCCCTTTGGTAGATCAGCAATTCAACATCACCAAACAAATCAAAAATATGAACCCTAATCCCAATACATCGGTTGAAACATCAAAAACTGACAGGCAACTTGATAAATTTGGTTTCCACCAATAAGAAATAGAAAAGATAAAGAGTTCCACACAAATCAATTGCTATAAACGCTAGAAAAGATAAAAGAATATTTTGTTCGAGCGTCCGACCCTGGAATATCGGACGTTCAAGTAACTACCTGCCAGTACTCTTTTCTACCATCACTTTCGCTCTCTCCGCTTCATGTATGTATACATGCATATATATATAGTGATCCTTAAAATATCTTTTTCTCTAAACTACTTATCTGATTTACTATCCAACCTTCTAGGATATAGTTAAATATATCGTATAACTATATTCTGATGAAAGAAAAATATACGTTTCAAATCATTTAATCTTAATGTTTCGTACAAGATATTAACATGTTTCAACGTATGTTTCACAAAAATTTTTAATATTTTAATGGCTGATTTTTTTACCATGTATAACTTAATGTTTCATCATGGTCACTGAAACATTTGATTGTTCGATTTTTTTTAAATCGATCATCGGACATCGGATTTACAGTTTTCTTCGAAGATAAATCCTATAATATCTTGTAGATATAATAAGATGAAAAAATCTAAATACGTTGTGGAGGGTATCACCCTGGGTAGCCCAAACTAAAGAAAGAAGGCCGAGCAGACCGGATCAGAAGTCTTCGGACTAGGTTAGGAAGCCAGACTCCAGGCGTGGTCGGCGAGCCTGACCACGGCCCCCTGGCCCGGCCCCGACCAGGACGAAGGTCGGTCGTCCCCTCTCGGGAAGCGAGACTTCCTTCGTAAGCCTCGCAAACATGACAAACGGGGGACATGCCGACAAAAGATGACATCACCCGACAAGATTGCGCACAAGATACTTGCCACGGTGGATCCCGAGGCAGGACTGCGCATAAGACACCCACGGTGAACGGATCCCAAGGTGATTTCTGTTTTGCTTTTTAGCTTTAACCCGTACTTGCTTTGTGCTTTAGGACCAAGCTTTCTTGCGCGCCAAGTCCATTGTAACTATAGATGGCCACATAGGCCGCACAGCATGGCCCGGCTCGGGCACGGCTACGGCATCGCCCGTTAGGCACGACTACTGTCACGGGTCGTGTCGTGCCGGCCTACATGCTGTTTGAGAAATGAAAAAAATGGTTGCACTATTCCTTGTCCAAAAAAATAAAAATTGAAAATAAAAGTTAAAAAATGATTTATTCCTCATTTTAAAAATTTGAAAAAATGATATATTCCTCATCTTGAAAAAAATGATATATCCTCATCTTGAAAATATTGAAAGAAAACATTCACACTTAGTAAAAATATTGCAAAAGAATATGTTAAAAATAGTAATGACCTTTATTGATGTTTATATCATTATATGATACAATGATACATGTTGTCTCGTTAAAAACTTTGTCATGTAAAACCTCATAGGGGAATCTGAGAAAACCATGACAAAGAAAAGAGTACAGCTCAAAGGTAACTACTACTTATAACAAAATTTGAAGCTATTGGGGTTGCTCTGGATCTAAGTAAAGGTTCTCAAACTAGGCGGCCAATTCTTGTTGTTAGCAGTGTATTGGGCATGTTGTCTAGCTAGCTCCCAGTCTTTAACGCTTAGTAGCATTTCGACGTGGTCGCTACTCAGATTCATCCTCCTGTCTTCAATGATTCTTCCGCACAGACTGAAGGCCGATTCGGAGGACACCGTTGACACGGGCACCGTCAACACATCCCGTGCTAGTTTTGGAAGCACGAGATGTGTCATCTTGTTATCATTCCACCACCCGAGGACGTTGAAGTCTTGTGCTTCATGGTTGATGACATCGCTGTCCAAATAGTTGGACAACTCTTGGACAGCACCATGCGAAGAGGCGTCTCCACTTGCCGCGACGAACACCACTGTCATGGCTTGAAGATGAGCCACCCCAAATTCCGCCCCACCGTATCTTTTCTTACCTGTTGTAGGGGCAGGAGGGGGTCTGTGCTGGCGAACTCCCTGAAACTTTAGTTGATACTTTTCAAAAACTTCATATAATTTAGATCTAACCTCACTTTAAAAGGGACTATAATCTATCCCTACAATATATCCAATGAGTGACATAATAGTGGAGAATCCCCTTAATTTTCCCCTAGGATCTAGTATGAAAGGAAAAACATACAACATAGGTATATTTTTTTAATATTTTAAATATTTTTGTTTCATGTTAAAAACTGGTTGCATAAGAATATCATCAGTTTCATATTCTTTTAATAAAGTGGCAATTTCAAAAATATTATGCAAAATTAAAGTTGCGGTTAGATAATAAACTTGCGACAAAGTAAGAGTGCAGTCATAAAAAGTTTCAAGAAATTGGTAAAACTTTTGAACAATTCCCAGGTTTGCTCAGTCAGTATTGGCCTACCGTCACTATTTTCTTAGGCCATTACGTGACTGAATAAAATCAGTTAGTAAATCACTATAAGGTAAAATAATTTTTAACATTAAATAAGTTGTATTCCATCGATGCTCTGCATCAGTGGCGAACTTACGTGCTTTCTTACCGGATGCATGGCAAAACCTCTTCCATGCAGCAATCCCTGAGTTAGAAGCAGTTAACCACGTGATTGCTTGACGAATGGCGACGATGTGAACACCCACTCTCTTCATCCCAGACTTAGAAAAGACTCAACATAAATAGAAAATAAAGGCTGCAATATTTCAAATGCCCTAGAATTAGCACATGCATTATCTACGTTGACAGCAAATATTTTATCAGCAAGATTAAATTCATTAATAACCTCCCTAATTATTTCAGCTATATATTCACCTGTGTATGAAACATCTATTAACTTAAGACCTAGAACTCTTTTTTGCATCTGCCAATCATCATCAATATAATGAACAACTACGCTAAGGTAATCCTCCCTAGCTCTACTACTCCATATGTCGGAGGTAACACTAACAGAGAATGTGCATGTACTAAGTAATTTCTTAAGTTCAGTACAACCCTTCTCATAAACATTTTGCAAATCCCGGGTTGTTGTTTGTCTACTAACAGCTTTAAACCTCGAATTATGCGATTGCTAAATGTACTCTTCGAAAGCAGGAGACTCACCAGGGTAAATCTTGTCTGGTGATTAACCGTACAAGAGATTACCGAGCTACCATGGGATCGTACTCCCAACTACGTATCATACCATCAAGATTTAGCATAAGTTGTTGCTGCTGGAGTTGTATTCCTTGCTTCTTTACAAAAGCCTCTGCATGGCGCTTCAAGTGTCCTGTACCACCAGAAGATTTTGCAGATAAATTATTCCTACATATTCTACATCTAGCTACTGTTACCTGCCTTCCGTCGGGGTGGGTCACGACTACCTCATTGAAGTGCTGCCAAACACCAAAAGTTCTTGATCTTTTTGAGCCGGTGTTTGTCGAAGCACTACCGCTCACAAGGCCGGAATATCCTTCAAGCCGTCGCCGCCACTGAACCGTACCTCCTCCACAACTGGTGGAGTTGGAGTTGGTCCGAAGGCATCGTCATCACCAGTTACGAATGACCCCGACATGTAATACGGGTCGAAATCACCCAAAGTAAACGATGGTGACTGATATGGATAGTTCGGATCCATTCTGAAATTTTAAAACGAAATAAAAAAATTTCAGAATATTTATTTAATTCACAAAAATACATAAATATGAATATCACTTACATACTTTCCTATCGCGTTGTCTTCACACCTCTTGATTGCACTATTTAACTCTGAAACTAATTTTGATTTTAGACAAAATTTGAGCAAATTTTGTCTAAATCTAAAAAATCAAACACTTGAGAGCATAAGAGAGCACTTGAGAGCACAAGATGAGATATTTGGGGTGAGGAGAAATGGCTGGGGTCGATGCCCTATTTATAGGATAAAATTTCATATTTTTGGATTTTTTTTGGAATTTTTTTGAATTTTTTCGAGCTCCAACCGCCAAATTCAAAAACTAGCCGTTAGGGGACGTGTGGCGCATTCCTATTGGCTCCGGCACTAGCCGTTAACGGCGTCGTTGCCTCCTACCGCTAACCCTTGCCATGCATCGCGTTGTGATTTGCCCCCCTCCCTCGTCGCGTGTCGTGCCGGCCCGTGGGCCGTGCCGTGCCTAGGCTAGCACGGTACAGTAACCGTGCCGTGCCAAGCTAGCCCACGGGCTCGGTCGGCGACCCAGGCATGGCACGCCCCAACGGGCCGTGCCGACATGGCCCACGCCTACCGTGTCGTGCCGTGCTGGGTTGGTGAACAATGTAGCCATGCTCGGGGCGACATGGCGTGGCCCGACCCATCTCGCCATGTCTAATTGTAACTGCCCCCTTACACTATAAAAGGGAGGGCATGGGTGTGTGCAAGGAGGCTAGAGGCTTCGGAAACCCTAGACTCCCTCTCTCACGGGCATTGTCGATTGTACTCAAACTCTGTTCATACAACATCCTAACAAAGAACATAGGACGTAGGCTTATTATCCTCCGGGAGGACCGAACCTGTCTAAAAATCTTGGCTCGCATTGTTCTTGAGTCAACCATCAGATCTGTTGGTGAGACACCCCGACCACTCTTTCATCTCCTTGGGTAGATCCCTTGGGGAACTACCGACCCACACATCGACAATTGGCGTGCTAGGTAGGGGAGCGTCTTTACCATCTCGAGCTGCTTGATGGCGGTTTCCTTCTCCAATAACTTCACGGCACCCGTGGACTCGACTTTCATCTTTGGGAGCTTGGTCTTTCGCTCCGACGACTTCAGCTGCCTCACCCTCTCCTGGGAGGCCTCTGGCGAGCTGGAGATCTCGGCCGCGTTGCGACGCACGACAACGGTTGTGAGGTACTCGGCTTCGCGCCCTGCGGCCTAGACTCTGGTGGTCCGCCCAACCATGAAGGTCTGGCGGCCCAAGCCCCCGACTGCCCGCGCGGCGGTCCCGAGGGCAGACTCTGCATGGACGCAGATCGAGTGCACCAAGGGGCGTCGTGTCGCACGCCTGGCTCCCTCGGCTCTGAAGGCATCTCCACCGACCACGCCCACTGCTGGGCGCTCCTCCGTCCTCTACGAGCTAGCGAGCCCCGTGAAGCCCGCCCGACGCACTCTCCCTCGACTCGCGGCACCCGCCAAGAGGCAGTGCTGACCGGCGTTCGCCCCTGGCATATCGAGCACTTGCGTCGATTCTACACATGAACAACTACGTATCTTGTACCCTACTCTTTTAATAAAGCACTTCATTTTTCACAGCTTTTCTTCTTGGTCCATTTCGCCGACCCGCTCTCCTCCCGACCCCTGGGTGGCCTGCGCACGCTCAATAACTTCTTCGCTATGCTCACGGTCCACCCTGAGCTACGTGGCCCCGACCCCTGATGGTCAGGGTTTGCGCGAGAGTCTGCCTCTCCGGAAGGAAGCCTATTGAGTACACCTGAGCTGCTCGGGGGCTCGGTCATTTCTCCCTTGGTTTCTCCGCATACCTATATGCAACGTATTTGACTAGACAAAATGGTTCGGCCTGATACCCCTTGGTTTAAGACAGGGCATGCTCCCTATCACAGTGGGCTAGGGTCGGGTCCTAACGCAAGACAGTCAAATACGATGCAAGTAAAGTACTTTAAGTTCTCTCCAATATTGCAAACTTAAAGTTTAATTGCATTAAAAGGAATGAAAGTTTTTTACATTGACTTCGACTGACTCTACATTTCCTAAAAGGTGAGGCCCTCGGCGATCTTCTCAGCGGACAGCTCCACCTCGGCGTAGATGTCTACGACCTCGCCGACCACCATCAGCCTCCGGGCTATGGCCTCTCCGATCCTTGCTGATTGCCATCGGCCTCCGAGCTATGGCCTCTCCGATCCTCGTTGATTTTCACCGGCCTCCGGGCTATGGCTTTTCCTATGTCACCGAACACTACTTGTCTCCAGACTATGTTTTCTCCGATCTCGCCGGTTACCATCGGCTATCAAGCTAGGGTTCGCTAAGCCCGTTGGCCGACATCGAGCCGACTATGCAATCAGACTGCTATCGAAGGATGGTGCATGATGCTTGATCCTAAGCCTAAATGTACCATCCAACCCCAGGCTCGGGAACTACACCTGGCAGGTGCACCTGTCCGGTGCCCTTGCCCCAAGCACTTCATGCAATCTGGCAACCGCTAGGGGTTGATGCATGATGCTTCACCCTAGGCCCGAATGTATCATTCGACCCCAGACTCGGGGGCTACACCTAGCAGGTGCACCTGACCGGTGCCCCTGCCCGAACACTCTTGGAGAATTTCAAAGACCGACCTAAAATCTTTGTACGGGACAGGTCAGATCCTAGGGTAGAATGTCTCATTCACCCCTAGTATCGGGGGCTGTTGTGGGAGGTATCACCCCGAGTAACCCAAACTAAAGAAAGAAGGTCGAGCGGACCGGATCGGAAGTCTTCGGACTGGGTTTGGGAGCCAGACCCCGGGCGTGGTTGGCGAGCCCGACCACGGCCCCCTGGCCCGGTCTCGGCTCCTTAGCCCGACCTCCATGTATGGCCTCGACAAGGACGGAGGTCAGCCACCCTTCCTCGGGAAGCAAGCTTCCTTCGTAAGCCTCGCAAATAGGACAAACAGGGAACATGTCGACAGAAGATGACGTCATCCGACAAGACTGCGCGCAAGATACCTGCCACGGCGGATCCTGAGGCAGGATTGCACACATGAGGTATTGATCAACCATTAGCCTCCTTGTCGTTGTTCTTCGGGATGAGCTCAACAGCATTTTGAGAGCGATCATGATAGTCATTGCTACCCATCACACAATCGGCCACTCGCTCGCATATTCACCACCGCTTCCATCGCTACAATATCACCGTTGCATTGCCCGTAACTCCTTAAAAAGTGCAAGAAAAATGATATCTCTCTTACTTTCTCGATCTTCTCTAGTCTTTTCTCTCTCTCTCTCTCTCTTTTTCCCTTTTAGCAGGTTGGCAGGAGACGTCCAGTGTTGTAACACGGCAGGAGTCATCCGAGAACAAAAGGATGTTAACATCAAGCTTAGCACAGTGAGGCATGAGAGCTCTATGTAACAAACAGCTAGCTCAGCTCGATCACCATATGTCCTTTATAAAATCTGTAATGCCACAAATCAACAAGACATGCAGGAGAGATATCTTGCCATGCGCTTTTGGCCTAACAAGAAAAAAAAAGGGAGATATTTTGACATGCATACCACTTTTGCCCTTTTTCTTTTCCTTTTTGCCGACAGAGGAAAACGGATACCGGATCATAGCCATGTGCAAATGCTGATATAGGTTGGGTTTTCTCTGCGTGTGTCATCCATTCTTTTCCCCTTTCCCTTTTCCAGTGCCAAACCAGCACAATAATTGTCTGAGAAATCTCTCAGGCAAAATGTCTAAATCCCTCCCAGTAATAAGACCGTTAATTTACCAATATAAGTATAATTGGATTTTTTTAGCAACTCTAACATAGTGGAGAAGTTTGGGTTATATGAGCCTTTTTTAAAAGCAGGTTATATGGAATCTTAGGCAAGTGTGTATACTAATAAGCAGCGAGACGCGGTTAGATCTTTGTAGCTATCTAAACTCGAGCAAAAAATACAACCATTTAGATTTGGGTTTGAAGTTAGATCCACTGATACTTTTGTGTACCGGCTCTATAGAAAACGTGCTAAGATAAGATGATAAGACTATAAGTCAAATATAATCATTACTTATTGCTTTATACTATGTTGGCTGGTGTTAAACTTAGGACCCTTAATTAGTAGATTAGCTTGAGTTTTAAGTCCGATCAGTTTACCCAACAGATATGAAAAATTATGAGTTAAAAAGAGAGTTGATGTAGATTGGTCATGATGGTTTTATTTTTATTCTTTGACAATAAATATAAGAATCTCGTGGAGTTCTAGCAGGTATTAGGTTTCAAGTGATAATGAAAGATCTAGATTTAGGAGACTGAGAATTCTCTCCTAACTCGCACCCTTACTTTGGTATTAAAAGAATGTTGAAATTTGCTGTTTCAATCCCTCGTAAAAATCCTATGGCCACCACCAAATATAAATAGAGTATTTAATAGCTCTAAACATCTCACCCCAAAAACTCATATTCCTCACTATAAATTTCCCTAACTATAAGTGCCAAAAAGGTTTAAGGACCCTTTGAATCGAAGAATTTATGTAGAAATTTTATAGGATTCAAATTCTATAGAAAATTTTTTATTTGGCCCTTTACGAAAGATTAGAGCTTTCCAAATCCTATGAAATTCCTATAGAATGGATGATTGCATATAGACTTTGGAGGAAACTTAGAAAGATGTCCAACCTCTTAAAAAATTTTCCTGGGTCTATCGCTTTCATCCGACTTCTACTTTTTTTCAGTCCAATCAAATAGTATTCCTGTGTTTTCCCTATGCAATTGTCGGTCCTAGAAATCGACAATAAAAAAGGGGTACACACGAGATCAAATGTGAATGAGTAAAGAGACAAGGTTTAAACATGTTCAGTCCTTCTCGACGAGAAGTAATACCCTACTCCTGTTTCGAGGATTGAATCTGCCGAGTGTTGTATTGATCTGACGATCAAGTTATGGCTTCTTGCTTCTATCTGTTGCTATACCCTCGAAGAGCTCCCCTGTCCATCTTATATAGATTCGGGGGTAGGGTGTCGATGAGAAATTTTTCTCATGCGCTGGCCTGGGAGATCTGTTTAGCTACAGTGTAGGTCCTTCTCGGCTGCCTGTGCAATATAGGGCGTGCCAGTTGGTTTGATCTGTTAACCAACAAGAAAAACAAAGACATATACGTTAAGGGTTAAGTTAGATCCTACCGGATCGGCTGTGGAGGTCAATTTACATATATATGCTATCCCGAAGTGCATTTAAACCAAGTGACTAGAATAGATCGACTGTGCCGAGACAGTATTAATCACTTAATCCAAATATATAATGGGATAATAAATATATGCCTTAACAGCCTAGCCAATACCGTAAGACTAACTGTGAATCAGCTAGTACTCCGATACGACTTATGAAAAGATATTGATCTAAGCTAAATGCGCTAAACCTAGATCAGTCGGCTGTCGGCTGTGGCTGACAGACTGATTCTGGCTTAGGACATTTAACTAGAGCAAGATCTTAATATAAGAGACGGCTTTAATAAACCTGATAGTAAATATACCAAAAGGATATTAAAACAGATAAGGCCGGCTGAAACCACGGCACTATCTCTAAGCATATACATCTAGCCGAATAGATCATAAAAGCTCTAAAAATGACTTAATAGGCCAGATTGATGCAGCATTAAGTATAAAAAGAACAATCAGATCTACCATAGCTGATGTAAAACCCCTCGAGATGGTGGATATCGTATATAATCTAGGCCAACCTTTAGATCTAGCTCTATCGACTGCTGATTCTTGACAGAAACAAGCTGATGGCAAGACAGATCTAAACATCATTCTAGATTATATGTGATATATGATAACTAGCGTAGCATAAATCATCGAATTTAGAGTATCATAGCGATGAAAGCAATAAATTCGACGAGATACACCACTAATGACAAACATTTACCTTAATTTGGGGATCGAAACGATGCAGCCCGAAGCCGGATCAAGTGTTCATATGAAGAAAATAGGAGGCGATGCACCGAAAGTTGTATTGATTGTGTGTTTATTTTTACAGGGATCTCGGGTCCTATTTATACCCAAGAATAACATTACCCGTGTGAACCACGGTCTCTATCTAATCTACTATTTAAAATACGACAATATCCCGGGATATGGTCCCATGCCGCATTACAATAGATAATCTAAACAAATTCCTAATTTACAGATACAATTACCGTTACAGGACTCTATCCGTAGATGGCAATATCTTTTAACGCGCAATTTGGGAACCGAATCCAACCCCTTATCTCTACGCCTTCCATCGGGACTGGTCCCACTTCACCCTGACCCAGAATCGGCTATCGGTTGTCTTAGTCCGACTCGCTCTCAGCCGACGGGCTCCAGCCGACGGGCTCCGTAGCCGATTCGGACTTAGCCAATTCTGATTCCATCTCTTCTCAGATCACGTTTCTTCTCCAACTCCGCTTCAATCTTTGTTTCAAACCCGGGAGTTAGGTTACCAAATTTGGTCGTTAACACATGCCCCCAAGTCCGCGATATGCAATGTTGCGGATTTTAGGCGATTCAAATCCAAGGTGCAATCCTAGCACGACTCTGTTTCGGCCGTTCGCAAAACTCTTTAAATACCGCCCCCGCGGCCGTCACACGTGTCACGCCGTCACAAACAAGCATCCACCTCAGCAACCTTCGAGTTCTCCAGCGACCCGTACAACTCTCAAGACCCGCACCGGCGATTCCCTCCTCCGGTAATTTCCACTCACGCAATGGCCTCTTCTGCTGCCGTCGCTGCCGCATCGGCCACCGCCTCTCTCGAGTTCCCTGTGGTACGCCCTAATCGGCCCAAAACCCTTTCTCTTCCGCCTGAACTTATAGATTTGAATTCTAGGGTTTTTCATTTATGAATCTGTTCTTCTTTCCGATTGTAGCACTTGTCCCATCAAATAGCCATCCTCAGCCTTGTTCAGCAAAACAGATATTTTCTAGGGCCTATCGGCAACAAGGACCCTACCGAGATAATCATAGCCGAAACCGATAGGATGCCCTACAATATGAAGAAACTTTCTCTAAGCCACTGGTCCGGAACTTTTAAGTCTTGGCCATCCATGGACAAATCCTGGCCTGAATGGTATAAGAGGATGCAATCGGCCAAGCAAACCCACTGGGAAGAGGTAGGAATAGCTCAATGTCTATCTCTGTCAATAGCCGATATGCAAAAAGATGAACCATTGATGTCGGCTGCAACCTACTTCTGGAATGACACCCTCAATGCCTTCATGTTTCAACAAGGCCCAATGACAGTCACCCTGGCCGACGTAGTCATGACCACTGGGCTAGATATCCTGTTGTCGGCCAACCCTGAAGAACTGTCTAGGAAAGGCCAACACCAATTCAAAACAAAGGCCATAGGAGGATGGAGCGGCTATGTATCCATGAACATGAAGGAAGGACCAGTCGGCCCTAGGGAACACGCCGCATTTCTCATGATGTGGTTAGAGAAATTCTTGTTCTGCGGCTCGAGTTGTGGGCTGACTGCCAACTAGCAGATCGTAGCTGAGGCCTTGGTAGAGAAAAGAAAAATCCCTTTGGGCAAGTACCTCCTCGGCTACCTATATCAAACCCTTCATCAAGCAGTTGCTAAGATAGCTGCCAATGCCTCTGTCAACACTAGAGGTCCCTGGTGGTTCCTTCAGATATGGCTGGTCTTGATGACCCAAAAAATAGACGGTCGGCCACCTTTGACCGAAGCACGCTTCCCGCGTTTAGAGTCGATCGAAGATGATGAGGGAAATGAGGTCACCACCACCAGGTGTCTAAGTTATGGAGAAGCATCAGCCATGCATGCCGGGTCAAAGCAATCGGTCGAACTGCTAGCCGAGTGGTTTGTATCCTTCTATGACAGGTTTGCAAAGAACAACCGCATCTGGTACTTCTACATGGATCGGCCACTCTTCGAGCTCCCTATCGAATTCAACCTAGAAGAGATCAACTCGGACGACTACCCTAAGTGCAAGGATTTGTTCACCACTGCTATCAGTCCTTGCATCCTGTCCACTTGGATCCACCAGGGCCGATCAGTGACCATGAGTTACGAGTTTTATTACCCTATGTCGGCTGCCCGGTAGTTAGGACTTGGGCAACTGCCCATCAGCTGTTATTATGCCGATATGATTGAGACAAGGGGAATAGTCCACCAGGCCCCAATCATGAGCAAATTGATGAACATAGTCGGTCCCCCCTTGGCAGTATTGGTGACATGGTGCTAGCATACAAGAAGAGTGCAGCCTATGACTGTTGGTGGGTCGAGATCAAGCACCACATCTTTCACGAGAGGTCTTCCCACTTCATCACTCTGCTGCTACCGGATGAAATCTATTTAGTAAGTCTCGCACTTCAAATTACTCTTCCTTTCAGATTATCAGCCAATTTAATTTGCCAATACTTACAAAAAAATCCTCTTGTATTTTCTTGCAGGTGACAGAAACCAAACGGCCGACGGTGAGCAACTCAGGCATCCCCATCGAATACCGCCCAGGCGTTCTGCCGAACGGGTGCGGGTTAGCTCCATCGGCCATTGGCTGGGATGTGCCCAAACTGAAGACCTTGCTACACGGACAGACGCGCCAGCCGTTGGCCTAGCAAAAAAGAGCCGCTCCAAGCACAAAGCCATCAGCTGCATCGGCCAAGAAGCAAAAGAAGAAGAAGCCGATCGCACCAGCTGACAGCCTCCCGTCAATATACCCTAGCGTCGACCAAGTCCTGAACGAGGAGGTCGCAGATGAAGAGATGTCAGCAACTATCGGGGAGGCAGCCGAATCGAGCAATTCGAGCCACAAACTGCTCAACCCTCCAGCCGACAGCCCACCAGCTCCAAGCCCTCCTGCGAAGAAACAACCGGTAATCCTTTGTCTTGTTATATTCGGTTTTTAACATAACACTATCTTGTACTCAACCAAATGTATCTTGCACAGGTCAAAAAGTTGGCTCGCCGTCCTCCGCGCCGCGCCTCAACGGTAACCATCCCCCTCAGCTTACATTTTAGCTTTCTGACCCCAGCCGACCTGACACCTAACACTTGTCTCTTGCAGCCTTCTCCACCTCCATCGGTTGCCCCCCAGGCGTCGAGCGAACACACGGTGTCGGTCGTAGGTGGCCAAGAGGCTGGGGACATCACAGAGCCGGTCGACGAACGAGCTGATGTAGCAACTCCAATCGGCAGCCCTACTGAAGAAGACACCGCCCTCGTCAACCCGTTTGAAGCTGAAAAAGAAGCCGATCCAATGCCCGCAGCAAGAGTAAGTTGATCCCTGTCTTTCCTCTCATAATACTTCGAACAATCGGCCATTTCAATCACGGCTTAAACCCGTTGTTCCCTTTGTGCAGCCTTTGGCCGACCTCGCTCTCCTTCGACATCAAGGAATTTCTTGGTGATGAGGAAGGGGAAGCCACCAGTTCAGACAAATCCCCAGCCGACGAGCTCAAAGAGAAACTTCAAGACATACGCCATCGGCTGGACATCGATGTGAATAGGCTGGTGGAGGAGTGCGGATCGGCCAAGTGCCGATTCTTTGAAATCGAAGGCCAACTCCCCGAAGATCTCGTCACCAAGATGTCCGCCGCCGTCTGTATTGATCAGCATCGGCCCAGGCTTGGGCGTGCGATGCAACGAATGATCGAAAGGCTTGCCCAAGCCGACGTGACGGCCAAGATCAATGACGCAGTCAAGAGCGTGGAGGCCGAGAAGATAAAATTGAATGAGCTGAAGGCCGACCCTACCACATCTCAGGCTCGGATCACCAGTTTGAAGGCCAAAGAAGCTGACCTGCTGCAACGGCTAGAGCAATGCCGAGCCAACATCGCAGCCAAAAAAAATGCTAGCTGATTTGCCTAAATCCACCGAGGACCAAACAAGCAAGCTAAAGGCCACCATCAAGCACCTAACAGAACTCCATAAATTGGCCAAGGTGATCCCTGGCTCCGACGCCAAAGACCAAGCCGTTATCGATGAAATCAAGGCGATTCAAGCTGCAGCGCTATCGGCCATAGATGCATTCCTAGCTGAGTAACTGATGTAGTAGACTTAGGCTCTACTGAAGAGATCTTGTGTAATCGGCTTAAACTGCCGATCCGATGTAATAGACTTGGGCTCAGCACTGAAAGAATTTTGTGTAATCGGCTCCGCCGGTCTGTAATTAACTATACGTGGTCGGCCCACACTTGCATCGTCTAATATCATGATTGTTTTCAAAATGCGGAAAAATTTTGCTGCTGTCTTGAAAAATTTTGATGTTGTCTGCCTTCTTAATCGTGATTGTTATATATATATGCCCCCCTTATTTTCGTTGATGTCTTTGATGTCGACGAAATTATGAACTTAACACACTTGCGTCCTATTGTCCTAACTGTCGGCCACCACCAGCCGATTATAGGGAACTAGGGGAAAAACTTGGCTTGAAAATTACCTAAAGGTGATGCTTGCTCAAGACGAGACATCGGCTAGCACAAATCGGCCGAAACAAACAGAGCTGAATCATCAGTTGATCCAAACACTTGGGTGGTATTTTTTCAAATATTTGCCATTCAGAGCCCTTCCAAATACCTCTCCGTCTAAACCTTCTAACATGTAAGCCCCTTTAGAGACGCATTTGTGGATCTTGAAAGGCCCTTCCCAATTTGTTGACCATTTGCCGAATTTATTATCTCTCGATCCGATTGGCAATATTAATTTCCAAACGAGCTCTCCCTCCTCAAAAGACTTAGGCACAACCTTCTTGTTATAATGGCGGGTCACTCATTCTTTATCCCTTGTTACTTTTTCCAAGGCCCTCATCCTTGATAAAACTAGGTCCTCTGATTCGTCCACCATCAGGTGATAGTAATCATCGGCTGTGAGCTGATCTTGTAGCTGAATCTGTCTTAAGCCAATGATATTTTTCCATGGCAATACTGTTTCGTGACCATAGACCAACTTGTATGGAGGGACTTGGATAGATCTATGGCATGCCATCCGATATGCCCAAAGTGATTCGGCTAATCGGCTATGCAATTGCTTAGGGTACTCAGAAATCTTCCTCTTTATTAGTTTGATCAAACTTTTATTTGAAGCCTCTGCTTGCCCGTTGGCTTGTGCATAGTATGGTGAAGAATTAAGTAATTTGATCCCCATGCCGTCGGCAAACTGAACAAACTCGTCCGATATGAAGATAGATCCCTGGTCTGTTGTTATTGTTTGTGGGACGCCAAATCGATAGATAATATGCTCTTTAACAAACTTGATTGCTTCCCTAGAATCAACCTTTTTCAAAGGAATTGTCTCCACCCATTTTGTAAAATAATTTGTTGCCACCAGAATGAATTTATGTTCTTTGCTTGAGGGTGGATTAATCTGGCCGATCATGTCAATGCCCCATCCTCGGAACGACCAAGGCTTTATAATCGGGTTCATAGCCGATGCAGGTGCTCTTTGTATGGCTCCGAATTTCTGACAATCCTGGCAACCTTTGTAATATTTGAAACAGTCCTCCAGCATCGTCGGCCAAAAACTCTGCTCTGCGAAGCAACCACTTCATCTTGTGAGCCGATTGGTGTGTGCCGCATATCCCTTCATGTACCTCTCCGATAGCCACCTTGGCTTGATCGGCACTAAGACACTTGAGCAGCACACCATCAATTGTCCGATAGTAGAGATCTTCGTCGAGCAAAACATATCTTAAAGCCTTGTATCGCAATTTCCTTGAAGCCGGTTGAGAGGGGTTCTGTAAATAGCTGTAAACCTCAAACCTCCAATCGTCAGCTGTCATGGCAGTGACTTCTATCTCAACTTCTTTTATCATTGCCCTGTAGTCTGATGCCCCTTGAGCTAAATCATTGGCTTTTGTATTCTGCTCTCTGGGATGTGTTTCAGTGTAACTAGCCGAAGGCTATCCATCAATTTTCGGCATTGTTGATAGTAGACCATCAGCGCGTCATTCCTGCATTCATAGTCCCCTAACAACTGGCTGATGACCGATAGTGAATCCCCCATTATTTCTATTGCGTCGGCCTCGACTTCTTTGAGAAGATGCAATCCCTTGAGCACTGCTTCGTATTCAGCTTGATTGTTTATAGCATGGAGGTCGATAGAAAAAGCAAACTCAAAGCTTGCCCCCGTAGGAGAAATAATGACTAATCCAATACCGCAGCCGTTGGTGCACACCGAGCTATCAAATGTCAATGTCCAAGGCATAATTTTGATTGAGCCGATCGAGTCATTTCTGTGCTCCACGATAAAATCGGCTATAGCTTGTCCTTTAACTGCCCTAGGTGTTTGATACCTTAGATCAAATTCTGTCAAGGCAAAAATTCACTTTCCAATCCGCCCTTTTAAAACCGGAGTCGATAGCATGTTTGACGACATCGGCTTTACATATTATTGTGCACTCATTGGATAGCAGATAATGCCTTAACTTTGTGCATGAAAAATATAGGCACAGGAATAGCTTCTCCACTGGTAAATATCTTGTTTCTGTGTCCAACAACCGTCAGCTGAGATAGAAGATAGCTTTTTCTTTGCCCTCAATCTCTTGGATTAGGACTGAGCCGATTGACTTATCATCGGCTGACAGGTATAGCTTGAACGGTATTCCTTTTCGTGGAGACATTAAAATTGGAGGCGAGCTTAAATAATTTTTGATATTGTCCAAGTCCTTCTGCTGCTCTGCCCCTCATGTGAATGCTTGATCGGCTTTAAGTTGAAGCAGTGGTGTGAATGACTCCATCTTTTCTGAAAGATTGGCTATGAACCACCTGATGAAGTTGATTTTGCCGATCAGTGATTGAAGCTGCTTCTTGTCCTTCGGAGGCTGTATTGTCTTGATAGCGTTGATGCTCCTTGGTGTGACCTCAATTCCTCTTTCATGAACGAGAAACCCCAGAAATTGCCCGGCCGACACGCCGAACGCGCACTTCAACGGATTCATTTTTAGGACGTACTTTCTCGTTCACTCCAAGACCTGCTTCAGATCGGCTATGTGGTTCTCCATCTCCCTGGATTTGACAACGATATCGTCAATATAGATCTCTACTAGGGAGTCGATCATGTCGTGGAAGATATAATTCATGGCCCGTTGATATGTTGCCCCAGCATTTTTCAGCCCAAGCGTCATAACGACCCATTCATATAAGCCGATTGTCCCAGGACATCGAAAAGTAGTTATGTGAATGTCCTCTTCAGCCATGAAGATTTGATTGTAACCTGCATTGTCATCCATAAAACTAATGATTTTGTGGTCTGATGCAGCGCCTACGAGCAAATCGGCTATAGGCATTGGGTATTCATCTTTGGGGGTAGCCTTATTTAAGTCTCTAAAATCGATGCACACCCTAAGTTTGGTATTCTTTTTCCCTACTGGGACGATGTTTGAGACCCACTCGGCGTATCGGCAAGGCCGAATGAATCCAGCATCATATAGCCGAGCTATTTCGGCTTTGATCGCATCATACATATCGGCTTTGAACCTCCTGGGAGGTTGTTTGAACGGCCAGCCTACCTTGATTGGCAGTTGATGAACAACGATAGATTGGTAAGACCAGGCATCTCGAAGTACTCCCAAGCAAAACAATCTTTATATTCTTTTAACAAGTTAATAAGCTAGGATCTACAATGAGAGGACAACTTTTTGCTGATATACGTCGGCCTAGGCCTGTCTCCAGAGACTATGTCTATTTCTTCTAATTCGTCGGCTGACGTAAAACCTTGCCCAAGCTTGCCATCGTCTTCGTCCGCGGTGTCTATGCCCATAGACGTTCGAGCCCTCCACGACGTCTTGCTCAAAGCAGCAGCTGTGGCTCGTCGTCCCCAATTGGCTGTATGGCAGAATCGAACACTTTTAGAAAATCGGCTTGCCAGATTTTCCCGGACAAACAATCAATGTCATCGATCTCCCAGAGTGGCAAATCGGCATTGGCGACGCTTACTGACCTGTCGGCTGGTATAATCTCTATCTTGTCGCCGTCCCATTGAAGTAGACACTGGTGCATAGTGAAAGGGACACAACAGTTGGCATGTATCCAGTCCCTCCTGAGCAGCAGGCTATAAGACCCCTTCCTGTCGATGACAAAAAAGGTTGTGGACACGGTCTTGTTGCTGACGGTCAGCTCGACATTCAACACGCCCTTGGTCTCTGATGGGTTGCCGCCAAAGTCCTTTAGTACCATGTTAGTCTTGATCAGGTCTTTGGCTCCCTTTCCCAATTTCCTGAATGTTGCATAGGGCATCAGGTTTACTGCGGCTCCCCCATCCACTAGCATTTTTGACATCGGCTTGCCGTTGACGAAACCTTTTACATATAGCGGCTTGAGATGCCGATTTTCGGTCCCCTCTGGCTTGTCGAAAATTTCTTGATACGGGGACAGTGCTAGTTTGACCAAGGCGTCCTCGATATTGTTTGCATCGGCCTCAGGAGCACCGAATTCGGCTGGCAATATGAATACCATATTGACCGATGTAGAGACTTTGCCTTTCCCTTTGGCTGCCCTTCTGGCTCGATCGGCTGAACTCTCTCCGTCTGTTCCTCGTCGGCCGTGGCAATTTTCTTTTTGGGGACCCATCGCCTTTTGATTTTACCCAGCCGACGGTGTTGTTCTTCAATCATCTGCCGAACTTCTTCTTCCCTTCCTTCACACTTTAGCCTTTGAATTCTTCGTTTCTACGTTTTGGTGAAGAGGTCAGAGGGGCACCATTGGGGTTTGGCCGATTCTTCATCATCGGCTTCTTCTTCGTCGTAGTAGTCATCGTTCTCGTCTTCGTCGAAGAAGTCTTGATGGATCGGCCCTAGCTGATCGTGAACGGAACACCGATGCCGGTTGAGCTATATGGCCCTCGAGATGAACTGAGTCGGGCTGGTGATTGGCTGGCTTCTGTGTTCGAACTCTCGGTACTCGCTGTAGGCCGGGCAATTATCTAGCGTCGGTAGCCTCATCCCGGTTTCCCAGTAGTGACTGAAAAAATCACAATGCCAATGAGGATCGGCACCGCTGTGATTCCCGTCGTACCGGCGTCCTCGCGTTTCTGACTCTTGCCGATAAAATCTTTCAAACCGAGCCTCTTCCCACCAAGATTGTTGTTGGGAGCGGCGTCGGCTTTTCGTGTTGATCGGCCGTCGGTCAGCCAATCGGGCAACGGGGCGCACCATGTTGATTGGTGCGGTTTGGCTTCCAGTCGGCTTGTCCTCTGCCTTGACCCCTTTTAATGTTTCGGCTAAGGCGTACGTCATTCTGCGCTGTCGATCGGCTTGCCTGGGGCCGGCTTGAACCATATTGACCGGGAATAGGTTGCCGTCTACCTTCATCGGCTGAGTAGAATCTGCAAACTTGAGTTTCCCGACCTCTATTGCCGACTGGATCTGCTGCCTAAAGACTTTACAGTCGTTAGTGGCATGGGATGTAGAGTTGTGCCACTTGCAGTACTTCTTCTTCTTTAGTTCATCAGCCGATGGGATCACATGGTTTCGGGAAGCTGGATCTGTTTCTCCTTGAGTAATAAGTCGAAGATCCTATCGGCCTTGGTGATGTCAAAATCATATTTCTCCTCTTTGGCCGTCTTCAGCAGCCATTGACAGACGATGGCCTTTTTATTCTTGGCTCATTCGGCTGCCGCCACCTCTGCGTCATCGTCGCTGGAATCTGAGTCTGATTCAACGATGACTTGAGTTATATTCTTAACAGCCTTCCTGGTGTCTTGAAACCTCTGCTCATGGGCCGTCACCTTCTGCGCAAGATGCGCCAAGCTGTCAAAGTCTTGAGCGGAGAAGCGTTCGCGGATCGGCGCGATCAGGCCGTGGAAGGCCAAATCGACTAGCTGCGCGTCCGACAACACCAGGCTGTAGCATCGGTTCCTCATCTCTCTGAAGCATTGGATATAGTCCTGAACCGATTCGTTGTGCCTCTGCCTGATACTGGTGAGGTCCGACAAGTTCATTTCATGGTTGTCGGTGTAGAAGTAGCTATGGAATTGTTTTTCGAGATCGACCCAGTTCTGAATTGTGTTGTAAGGCAATGAAGAGAACCATGTGAAGGCCGATCCCGAAAGGGACAAGGGGAACAATCGAACTCTCAAGGCATCTGTAGCCGATGCTTCGCGGCACTGCGCCAAGAATCGGCTGACATGCTCGTAGGTTGACACGTTGTCCTGCCCCGAGAATTTCAAAAAGTCTAGGACTTTGTATCGGTTGGGCAATGGAATCCGCTCGAAATGCTCCGGATAAGGGTACCGATACATATTTCCCGAGTCCTTTGGCTTGAGGCCGAATTGATCGCGCATGACGTCCGCAATCGAATCGGCCCATGTCCGGTTGTCCTGCTGTATCGGCTCATATTGATCATATGGTGTGGGTGCTTGCCGATACAGTGGTGGTGGCGTCTGGGGCCTGTAGTGATGATCTTGATGACCTCCTTGATACTGGTACTGGAGCGGATGGCCAGCAGGAAGTGGCTGATTTGCCGGTGGTGGCGTTGGTGGGCCCGGGAATAGCTGTCGGCCACCGGCATTGTACTGTCTATCCAGGTCGATCTGGGCAACCGGCTCTAATTGCCTATTGTCATTGAACATGTTGGCGATCTGGTCGTGGGGAAGTGGTTGTTGTCGGTTCAGCATGGTGACCACCGGTCTCGCAGCCGATCTGGATGGATTCGGCTAGTTGAGGACCTCTCCTGGCGGCCCTAGTTGTGCTGGTGGTGGAATCGGCCAATTCTGGGTGGCCAATGTCCTGTAACCAGGAAACTGGCTGTCTGTAAAGTAAGTCAGCCCCCGCTGCAGTTAGTCGGCTATCTTGGCGTCGACCACAGTGGCAATCATATTGTTAAGGGTGTCGACAAGAATGTCACTCTGGTTGACCAGTGCATGGTGGACGCCTGAATCAATTTGGTCTTGCAAAGTATGCAGGCCCGAATTATCTTGTTCTTGAATCGGCTCCTTCGCCTTCTGTTTGTCCTTTGATCCGCTGGAGGAGGACGCCTTGAGTTCGTCCATGCTGAATTTGTACTTTTGGTGCACAGCCCCAGACCTTGTCTAGGTGAACGACTGTAGGTAGTTGGCCTGGAGCTCTTCTACCATCCTTTTGTAGTCGGCTTGTTCAGCCGACAGTTGTTCCATCTTCACAGGCACGATGTTGTCCTGAGAGACGCTAGGGCTCTTTATGTCGATCATCTTGTCAGTTGCGTCGATGCGTCCTAGCCAAGTTGACAGAGATAGTCCCACCGGGCGTGCCAAGAAGCGTGTTGATGAGAAATTTCTCTTACACGCTGGCCTGGGAGATCTGCTTAGCTCTAGTGCAGGTCATTCTCGGCTGCCTATGCAGTACAGGGCGTGCCAGTTGGTTTGATCTGTTAACCAACAAGAAAAACAAAGACATATGCGTTAAGGGTTAAGTTAGATCCTGCCGGATCGGCTGTGGAAGTCAATTTACATATATATATATATGCTATCCCAAAGTGCATTTAAACCAAGTGACTAGAATAAATCGGTTGTGTCGAGACAGTATTAATCACTTAATCCAAATATACAATGGGATAATAAATATAGGCCTTAACAGCCTAGCCGATAACGTAAGACTAACTGTGAATTGGCTAGTACTCGATACGACTTATGAAAAGATATTGATCTAAGCTAAATGCGCTAAACCTAGATCTGTCGGATGTCGGCTGTGGCTGACAGACTGATTCTGGCTTAGGGCATTTAACTAGAGCAAGATCTTGATATAAGAGGTGGCTTTAATAAACATGATAGTAAATATACCAAAAGGATATTAAAACAGATAAGGCCAGCTGAAACCCCAGCACTGTCTCTAAGCATATACATCTAGCTGAATAGATCATAAAAGCTCTAAAAACGACTTAATAGGTAAGATTGATGCAGCATTAAGTATAAAAAGAACAATCAGATCTACCATAGCTGATGTAAAATCCCTTGAGACGGTGGATATCACATATAATCTAGGCCAACCTTAGATCTAGCTCTATCGGCTGCTGATTCTTGACAGAAACAAACCGATGTCAAGACAGATCTAAACATCGTTTTATATGTGATATATGATAACTAGCGCAGCATAAATCATCGAATTTAGAGTATCATAGCGATGGAAGCACTAAATTCGACGAGATACACCACTAATGACAAACATTTACCTTAATTCGGGGATCGAAACGATGCAGCCCGAAGCCGGATCAAGTGTCCGTCTGAAGAAAATAGGAGGTGATGCACCGAAAGTTGTATTGATTGTGTGTTTATTTTTACAGGGATCTCGGGTCCTATTTATACCCAAGAATAACATTACCCATGCGAACCACGGTCTCTATCTAATTTACTATTTAAAATACGACAATATCTCGGGATATGGTCCCATGCCGCATTACAATAGACAATCTAAACAAATTCCTAATTTACAGATACAATTGTCGTTACAGGACTCTATCCATAGATGGCAATATCTTTTAACGCGTAATTTGGGAACCGAATCCAACCCCTTATCTCTACGCCTTTCATCAGGACTGGTCCCAGTTCACCCTGACCCAGAATCGGCTATCGGCTGTCTTAGTCCGACTCGCTCTCAGCCGACGGGCTCCGTAGCCGATTCGGACTTAGCCGATTCTGATTCCATCTCTTCTCAGATCACGTTTCTTCTCCAATTTCGCTTCAATCTTTGTTTCATACCCGGGAGTTAGATTACCAAATTTTATCGTTAACATAGGATTACAAGAAGGAAACCTAGACAGACACGACATAAGTTTTCTTATCTATTTACATAATCGTACTCAACTAGGAATGGACTATGCCTAGGAAATAAAACAATATAATTTCTAAATCCTAGTCTATTACATAACAAGCTAATCCGTCCATCTCCTATCATCAGTCAAATAAGCCAACTGTATGGGTATATATAACCCATAATCTTCACAACAATCCTCAATCTTGTTTTTTATTCTTTCATTTTTTTTCATCCGGAGATTCAAAGGACCCTAAGTTTCTGAAATATATTTGTGTAATTAAAAACAAAAATATTGTGAATCATCTAAGAAGTAAACCTTTGAGGATGAGGCGTTATTAAGGCTGTGTTCGATAGCTAGGGTTGGGAACACTTCTTTTCAAGTATGCATAATAAAACAATGGATTATCGCATGATTAATTAAATATTAGCTTTAAAAATTTAAAAACAAACTAATATGAATATCAAGTATTTTTATAAATATATATTTTAAAAATATTATTTCTTCGTTTAAAAACACGTGAATTAAAACGAGTAAGTAAAAGTTAAAAAAGTGTCCAAAAGAACATAGACTAATCGCAGCATACGAGCGGGTGGAAGTGCCCCTCCCGTCCGTCCGTCCGGTCCCATAGAGCAGCCAGCCAAGCGGGGAAGCAGATATTATTATCCGCCACGTGTCCGCGCGGGGGCGCGCGTCCACGTGGAAAAGCTACCGTGCCACGCTGGATAAAAACGTCGCCCCTCCCCACCTCCATTCCCCTCCTCATCTCCTCCTCTCCGGCCACCGCGA
The DNA here is from genome assembly GCA_019925245.2 of Oryza australiensis. Taxonomy (NCBI): domain Eukaryota; kingdom Viridiplantae; phylum Streptophyta; class Magnoliopsida; order Poales; family Poaceae; genus Oryza; species Oryza australiensis. The sequence continues at coordinate 7,767,230 of JAIFGZ020000436.1, forward strand.
GGGTTCACCGGAATCTCCGCCGCCGCCGCCTCCGCCTCCGCCTCGACGCAGCCGAAGAAGGACGGAACAAGCTAAGTTCTTGAGTTCGCCCGTTCGGCGGCGGTGGTGCGGGGGGATGGTGGGGGAGAGGCCGCCCGATCCGCGGGGACTAGGGGTAACTCAATCTATCATCCTTCTTCTCTGAGCTCGCTCTCTCTCTCTCTCTCTCTCTCTCTCTCTCTCTCTCTCTCTCTCGGGATGGTGTTGCCTTGTGAGGGGATCGTCTCCTTCTCTCTGTGCTTGTGCGATTTACATGTGATTCGAAAGATTAGGACATATGAGCTTAGGGGATTAAGATTCGTCTTCGTCGCGGCGGCGGACATATGCTGCCTGATTGATTAATCTACCACTCACTTGAGCATCTACACATGCTCTTCTTCTTTTGTTTAACGAGTTTTGTGCTGGAGATCATATATAGTACATGTTCATCGCAAATGATGGGGGTGATGTGTTGTTTCCGTGTGTTCTTGTGGTCAGAGACACAATACAATAGAGAGACTAGTATGAGTCCGGCGTGGATAGGCAGCTCCAGATTGAATTTAGTACGGATGACACCGTCGATATGGTCCAGTTAAGAGGCTGTACTGGCTTGAAGCTGCAAGTATTAATTATCCTTTGTTTTACCTTGCGAGTGTGGACATGAACATGTATTACCAATAAGTGTGAGGAAAGATTGGCCACAAAATTTGATAAGGGAAAAAAGGGATATTGACTCCTGGTAGAATTTAACAAATGATGTAATTTAGATTTTACCTGGAATAAAGGTTGTATACGTGCTCCATCGTTCCCGGTAGTTTGCTATCCCAAAATTACTTCTATTATTTTTTTTTGCTGGGATGGCCGTAGAAAAATGGCCATCCAAATGTATCCCAAGATTATTCAAGTTCTGACTCTGCTGCAACTTTCTCAGTCCTTCAGTCTTGGAAATTTTCATATAGAAACGTTGCCAGAGTCATGCCTTCTATTAAGCACGGTTGGCTTTTGGCATTAACTTGACATCTTGATATTGCATTATTTGTTGATACCACTCCAGGACTTGATCAGCTTGCTTTCGTAGTAAGATCTCTTCATTCCAAAAACTGTAATTTAGCCTCTTCACCAGGCATGACTTCAATGTCCATCATCAAGAAGTTTGCAAACTGAGGTGAAAGGGGCAAGTGTGATATGTTCCTGTGAGCTGTCTCATCTAATTACCCTTGTAAAATCTTGGCTACTGAAGTTGCTGACAATGACATTGCTTTCTCATTACCTATATAAATCCTGACATGATTTCAGTTGAAGAATCAAATAGATGTGTGCCTACATTTCGTAGATCATGGTGTGCTTATATTCCCCTGCAATCCTGTTTGTTTTACTATCTTATGTATTATGTTTATGTGTTCTCTTTTCAATCTCAAAAAAGGGTATTAATATTATGGAGCAGAATGAGGGGAATAAATACTGTTCAGTACTTCAATTTTTTAGGGAACAATTTAATTGTTTTATTCCTATTTTTTCTTCCACCAGGACATAATGGGCACTGGTTCATCAACTGGATGGACAGACGAAAAGCACATGCTGTACATTAGCTCATTGGAGGAATCATTTCTTACTCAACTATATGATGGTAAAGTCAACTCAAAAGGGGTGTTCTACCAGTCCTCAAGCATATGGGGGCATGATATTTGTGAAGGAAATCGTGCAGATACAATAGTTGCTCAGGTATGGGCAATACTGAGCTTTACTCCATAGCAATATCTGCGACGTGTGAAAATTCTCTCTTATTTCAAACTGACGCATCAGGGATACTGGGGAATGGATGAGGTTGACGGAGCTGCATCCAGAGCATCACAAGCTGAGTGTATCGGATCAGCTTCATGTTATTGGCATCAGAAAGATAGCAAATCTTATTTTATGGGTGATGATGCATCATCTACTGAGCCAAGACAAGAAAGAACCAGTTACCATTCAAAACAAAAGGACCATGGAGCGTCTTCTGCTTCCTTTTTCCACTGGCACGGGCAATCTTCTTCTTGGACAACAGGTAGGTTACCTCCTCCAGGATGTTTCTGCGAACAATGGTTTTAATTATTTTCAGTAAAAGGAAAAAAAGAGTATTTTCATAGGAAAAACTGCCATATGTGTTTTATCAAAAAACTAACAAAGATAAAGACTTTTTTTCAGAAGTCTCATCAGTGGGTTGTCTTAGATGGCCACTATTAGATTCATGATAAGAGTTAAGCTGGTACATTTTGCTACACAATTGCTGGCTCAGTTTCGATGAATAATACCGTTGTATGTTGAACAGTAGTAATACCTGTATAAGCCTGATACGTTTTCACTCTCTCATTTGGTACTTCCACCAGCAGCTTACCAGAGATGTGTGCCCTTGTCTTTCTTCAGAGTTATCGGACCAAAACTTCAGCGACGAGGACGCTGAAGTTCGAAGGGAACAAAGCGTAGCATGTGACAACAAGCAACTGAAACATACTGCTGGTACAAACAGCGGTCTGGTAATGGAACATCTGTATCCAAGTATTTTTTTCTTCCTGTTGCTGTCCTTAGTGAACAAGTGCTAACATGTCTAGATATATGGTGTGCTTAGGTTGCATCACCTGGAAACGCAAATTTGGAAGGATATTACAGTGGCAGCTCATCAGATTGCGACATTGGATTACTAGACGCAGATACTGCTTCACCCTCCTGGAAAGCCCAGGGACTGAGAACTTGGTCCGTGTGAGGTTTAGGATCGAGTAGATAGCTGCACAAATTTGTAGAAAAAGAAATAGCAGCTTGTTTCAAGGTAAATGCAGTGCAGTCTTTTGTGCAGAAATGACGTAGCTGGTTCGACAGCTTTTTGGTAAACTCTGGTGAAAGGCAACGCATAGATTTGCTTACCTACCGCTTCCAACAAGCACAACCAGGATTACAACACATGGACTCTTCAATATTGTTGTGTATATACTTGTATTCTGTTCTGTAAAAGGAATTGCTCCATGATGTTAATTTTGCCTCATTACCTGTGCTGTGAAAGAAATTGTGTCGTAAAGTTAACTATCATTATGGGAAAAGGATTAACCGAACAACACTAAGCAAAAACGGCATCTGAAGGAAGATTTAACATCTCATCCCAACGTGGTTCAAAGAAGGATCGTACCATGTAAGTACATGATTAAAATATAAAATAGCATCGAATGGGAATATGGACACATTCACAAGGCATGTTTTCATCCCTATTATAGGCATCTCAGAGGCTATTTAAGCCTCCAGATTCCGGAAAAATAACAATAATGGTAATAGTATTAACAATTCAGACAGCACACCATCGACTTACACAACAACATATTTTGAAGGTTGCAAAATTTATCCAGGCATGTCACGATATCACTATAAAGTTTGACATTGCAACCACACTCCCTTTTTCTTTTCTCTATGCAAGATAATGAACCAAAAATAGATAAATGATCAGCACAGGATATAATCGCCAACGGAAACAAAAAGGATAGACAGACATGGAGCGACAACACATTTCGCATGTGTCTGATGCAAGTATGCTCGAGCCGAGCTGTTGCGGCCTCCTGATTGACGCAGGCTTTGCAAAAAAGCATTTGTGCTTCTAACAAGATGGGGCCTGGCCACTTGCTGATGATGATTTTGCGACATAGATCTGCTTCATCCTACCAGTGCCCAAGTTCTTGTCAGAACCGGAATTTTGATTCCTTCCCTGGTATCCTGAACGGCGTTGCCATTCATTGACAGCTCCAGTCTTTTGAGTCACCACCCGAGACCGACGATCTTGATTATTAACTTGATGTTGGTACTGTTGACCCGATGATGATGAAGACTGGTGGGGCTTGGAAGGCATGCTGGCAACCTGACTTCCATTTGAGTTGCTAGTCACCCCAGTAGCAATCCCAGGGTTAACATTTGGTGTGTTCGACCTACCCATAACTTTGGCACTGTTTGGGACTTCATTGCTGATCATGCCTGCCCGGGCAAACGAAGGCTGAACAGTTTGAGTATTTGAACTTGTGGAGGCTGGCTGTTCAACAAGACCTAAATCATCTGTGAACTGAGCAGCAGATGCATTTGGAATGTTCTTGCTATTATCTGCTGGAACAACAGAAGCAGAGGACTCCTGGAACCGGTTATTTGTACTCGCTTTGCTGTCCACTTGGATGTTATGAACAAACTGCGCTGCAGCTGTGCCATCCATTGGATGCTGCTGTAGTGGCACCGATAATGGGACAGTGTGTAGCGGTGCTCCAGGCATATGTGGCCAACAAGGTTGCATCTGTATATCTGTAGATGACTGGAATAGCAAGGTGTTGAGGTTAGTTCAAAATGCAAATGGAAAAAGTCATGCTGTGAAATTATATATATATATATATATATATATATATATATATAAAAGAAAGAACAGCGAATTTGACCATATGTACCTAACAAACAACAGTAGGATAGCAATCCCATTTTCAAATTTATTGACAATGACTGTGAATTGTTTAACCATCAAACTGATAGATATAAAACTTCCATTTTTGTCATAATGAAAAGCGCAGAGAGAGAGAGAGAAGAGGCAAAATTAAAATAGAAGGGTGAGTAAATTTTCAACTCTCAATAATGTAGCATACACTTTCAGCTCTCCGTAATGTATCTTTTACTTGCGTAAATAGTTATCTAACATACAAGCATAAAGCATGATTGCATGAATAAACTCAGTTCTATATGCATGGCATGTAGGACCATTATGTCATACCTGGAATGGAGCAATATCAAACATGGTCAGTGGAGACGGAATTGGCATGATGGAGGTTGGGCGTAAATGCTGTACTGGAGTAGGAACACTGGGCGAGCTTACTTGACCAGGTACCATATTTTGGTTGTTTGGATCACTCTGGCTAACCCCAACAACCGAAGGTCCTTGGTTTTGCTTCCAGTCAGGCTGCTTGTCACCAGGAATATAAGTGGTTCCCATGAAACCAAGTCCCATTTGACTAAACTGCCCTACAGGAGCAAAGTGATTGTAGACCACCATATGTGGAGGACCTTGTACGCCTGGTATCCCTCCAGGGCTAATGAAAGGACCAGCAAACCCAGTTGGTGGACGATAAAATGACTCGACCCCAGAGTGGCATTGTGGCCAAGCTCCCAATGGTGCTGAAGGTAAAGCATTGCTTCTTTGGGGCTGCTGACCCTGAGAACCAGCACATTCATCACTTGGTCCAAATGCAAAAATCTGCCCTCCTAACATTGTGTTCATCTCAAAGCAGGAAAAGTGGGATGGCTGTGCACCAGGAAATTGAGAAAGCATTGATCCTGATGCCTGTGGACTTGGCAGAGGGTGCCACAGGGACATTGTTGGAGTATCAACTGACAAGTCTGCTGGAAGAGCGACGCTGAGTGGTTCATCTGTGGATGATTGACCTGCTTGACCTGCAATTGCTTCAGTTTTATTAAAAAAAAAGGTCTACATTTAACATCTGCATGCACAGAGGCTAAATTTTCAATTCAAAATGACTAACCGCCGAAAGATCATACCTCCTGATGTTAATCCAGCAAGATTCTTATTGCCGAAACTTTTGTTGTCCGAAGCAGAAGCTGTCGTTGCATCAGCTCCAGATCCAACTATCTCATCACTACTAATAGCTGCAACAGCCACAGCAGAGGCAGCTGCTTCTGCCTCAGCTTCAGCTTCAACATCATCAGAGTTTGGTGATGATTCCTTTGCAGTAGACGTCTCCTTATCAAACAACATGGCAGTACTATTGCTATCACCAAGCAAGTTGCGATCAATCTTCATATCAGGCCTAGATGAACCTGGAGGGCCAAGCCCACTTGTAATAGTTCGGCTGACTGGAGGCAGTACAGTTGGTGAGGTAACTGCTCCTGAATATTGTTTTTTATTCATTATCATCAGTCAAGCAACAGGAAACATTCTACAAGCTAATAAAAAGTGCTTACCAAACTGAATCTTCTCCCCGGCCAGAAGGGAATTAATAGGGCTAGCAGATGAAGGGAAAGCTTTTTCAGAAGCTATTGTAGGAGACAAAGCATTGTTGGGCTCCAAAGAAAAGCCAGAACCAGCTTGTTCAAACTTCCCTGGTATCATAGCTTCTTCAAGTTGAGTTTGAGTTAATGGCATAACCTAGCATACACAAGTGGTCAAAAAATTATATTGCATACAACCTAATTATAAAATATCCACATTTTAGTAAGAACAGATAATGCAAGCATGCAAAAGACAAACAAAAAAATATTTTCCAAAGTTTCTTTTGCCATCACTTCTCTAGTGCAGTTCTCTTTTTTGCTACTTCCACTGAATCCCATTGAGTTCGTGCACATTTACCAGATTTAAGATGTTAGATTTTTCTTCAAAAGGCAACTATATCCCTGGTTTGCTGTGGCATCACCACTCTGATTCTCTACATGTTTCCATCATCACCATCTGTTCATATGTGTAATGCCTTTTCTTGGTGTAAGGTGTCCTAGTTCAGTTCTGGCCACCCTCAAGATCAAGACGGAAAGCTTCATTTGCCTCCTCTCCACATCCATGGAGAACAAGAAAAGAAACAAAAACAATAGCAAGGCCAAGAGGTCATGTGGGAGTTTTAAGGGATACGTCAGCATGAGGCATCATTGAGGAAGGAAGTGGGGGAGGAGGGCAGACAGTATTCTGGTACTGACACTGCCATCACAGAGCTAACTGGGATCCCAGGGATCAGACGAACTGGCAAAAATAATCATCTCTCCACAGATGGATGAACAAAGGATGAGAATGCTATCTCTTAGAGCGAAAACAATTTTCACAAACCAAGATGCAGAGTGTCTACTAAGTATTTATAGAGAAATCAATATTTGCTAGAAAACTTTGCACCTCCAAGTCTTCAAAACATGGCAGAGGGCAAAATAATTTTGATGGTAGAGATCAAAGTTGGTACATGGCAAATTTTGTTGACACTATGACTTGGTGGTTTTAGCTCCTGCACACGGCAAAAGTCGATGTTTGGGGTAAAACACACTCAAAATGTGGTTATTTGCTGCTAGACACTGCGTCCACTAAAATATCCATTTCCAGTTGAATATGAGAGAGAAACCGTCAAAAAGTCAAAAACGCCCCTGGCTTGGCCATGTGGTTGGGTGCAACCACAAGTACACAGTACCACTTGGTGCATACTGTTCTTCTTCCCTGGGAAACGAATACAGAGAGAGCGAACATTGGAGATGAGGAAGATGGGGGCTAGGACATGGGGTGGATTGACCAAAACATCTTGAGCAGAATGTGTTCCTGGGTGTTGCGAACTTGATGGTGCACTCAGTTTTTTGAGAGGATGCCCATGTTGATCGGAACGCTAGTTTCAGATCTGGCATTGCAACGACATCGGGCATGAAAGTGGTAACTCCAGTAAAGAAATTGATGAAAACAAGGAAGCATCACGTGTTCCCGAATATGGGGGTTTTGTTTTTTTTTGTTGCTCGAAGAGAAGGGATGCAGGCTATGCTCGGCACAGTGATGGCCATGGCAACGCATGGGAGCTCCATGGGGGGCTTGATACAGCCATACAGGTATGGAGGGAGAGGAAAACCATAGGGGAACCCTTCACCGCTGCTAGGAGGAGCTCCAGGTGCAAGGAATCGCTGGGAGAATCTTTGAGGAGGTAGATCCCTGGTGGCTGCGATTGAGGGAGATGGCGACATCTTTAGCTCCAACTGAGGCAACTCGAGGTGGAGGTGGCGACGTCAAGGGCCTTCGGCCAGTGTGGGCTTCATGTAGCGCATAGGCGATGGCACCATCAGTCACAAGGGCATGGGCGATGGTCTGGGGTGATGAGAAGCCCGAGGCCAAAGAGGACAAGGTGAAGCACGGAGGAAGAGAGAATCTGACCAGTGGGTCCAAGGGGTATTTTTGGCCTTTCACATCGCTTCTCTCTCCTATTTAACAGAAAATTGATATTTTTATGGACGCGGTGTCCAATAGCAAATAACCACATTTTGAGAGTGTCTTCCCCCAAAGATTGACTTTTAACGTGTCTGAGAGCTAAAACCACAAAGTCGCAATGTCCTACAGCAAAATTTCCCCTATTTTACAACTAGAAGTAAGACTAGTACAACTACCGTGGCTATAAATGGAACATTGAGACTGAGAAAATGATAAAGCTATTCAATTAAGCTTTCACTTTCCAGAGAGCATTTTTCCTCTGGCTCTACTGTTGCAAACAAAGTAGTTAAGTTGCCATCATTTGTACAGAAAATACGAAGATGGTCTAGCTTGCATCCATGTAAACAAATTTAAGCATCAGGAGGTTTTAGAAGGGAATAAAATGTCTTGGTCTCACATAACATACAGATAGTGTAGTGTTGTCTGAACATTATTTTGCGTATGAAAATTGAAGCCAAGTGCAAACAACAAAATATAGGTTCCCAAAGGCAATCTATACACTATATAGAACTATTTGTTTGTTTCTCCAAAAAAAAAAGAACTATTTGTTTGCATTAAAGTACTGTTATCATTTCAACTAACAAAAGAGATCTGATGGGAACAAATGAAGTGAAGATCAACAACTGGAAGCAATGTTTGTTCCTATAAAAGAATAACGGCATGCACCATAGAAACATGAATAGGATTGTAAAAAAATACCTGCTGGTTTAATTGTGAATTATCCCAGGTGCCTATGTTAAAGGGAGTGCTAATGGGCATCGTTTTATTGTTTTCTTCAGATAGGCTTGTCACGAGCTTTACTGCACTAGAATTGACCGCACCTGAGGATGGCTGACTTTGGATAGGCCTGTAAAGGTTTTTTGAATAAAAACCTCAAGAATCCTGACAAATAAATAGCATAGACATGATAAAGAGACATACTTCTTTGCATAGTAGTTTGTATGAGATTCTGTGTTGAGCAAAGGTTGCCCTATGGGTGTCATGGAAGCTTTATCGCCCTTTAGTGTAACAGATGATTCGGCAGGGTCAATGACTCTGCTTTCAACTGCCATGACAGAATCCAAAGAAGCTTTCTTTGCAGGTTCTGCCAAAGAGACAGTTCCCTTGTTCAAATTTCGACTACTAGAACTGTGCAGAGAAACTTGATGCTGTTTGCGGGGAGCCTGGTTCAGCCAATACCAAAGCATTAGTTTAAGGAAGACAAAAATATTATAAGGTACAAGTTCAAGTATGTAAAAGATGAAAATTGGGCACCTTTGCGATCCTCATCTTGGATCTATTTTCTTTCTCCCTCAGCTCTCTCCTGACACTCATGATCTGCCTCTTAGACCTTACTTCAATAAAACCATCTGCATCAACAGGGACTTCAATGCCCTGCTGCCTAACAATGCGTGCAACTGCAGCCTGTGATGAAGCATTAACATCTCCTTCAGGGATAGCACCTGCTCTCGATTTCTTGTTCCCACTATGAGATCTCTCGTAAGATGGAGCCTTGTGTGTACTTCTCTCTGTCTTACTGTAATAATTAGCACATGTAGATGAAGGACCTGCACTAAGATCGATTGCTTCATTAGCCCTAAATGACTTATCACCTTCCCTTCTGTTTGGATTTCTCAAAGGAATTTCTCTTGCTGTTCCATTGGGATATGGCTTCTCGTTCTGCTCACTATGACTAAATGATTCATCTTGAATGTGGTTCTTTTCGACATTTTCCCGAACTCTAAATTCAGTTCTTCTTATGTTCCTACGAGACCTCCTCTGTAATCCTCTTGAATCTTTATTAGAATGGTCAACTGAACTTGTCAACCTTATATTAGGTTCCTTGACAGCATAACCATATTTTCTCCCTCTTCCACCAGGTGCAGCACCTGGAGCCTTTGGACCACTCACAATTTTTGCATCTGAATTAACTTGAGAAGATTCTCTGTTGTTAGAAGTAGGTCTGTAACTCCTCTTCAGAGAGATATCATGATTCCGATGACTTCCAAGTTTTGAAACTCTGCCCGTGTTTTCCCCCAGGGAAGATCTATCCAGCAGGTTGTGAAATCCCTCTGCATCAACCATCTGGTTGATTGCAGGGGCACCAAGCTTCTGAGAATCTGAATGCTGCAACATAAAGGGAAGTTTGGCTGCAGGTACCACAGATTTCTCAATAGAGCCGGACGGAGCTGCCTCTCTTGGGATATTCTGGCGAGTGTGTTGATTAATTTCATTCGGGAGACCACTTGAACCATACTGGTTCAATATATAAGGGGCTGGTGCAGATGAATGAATTGAGGGCATCGCCTGAGAAACCGGCTGAACATTCTGGGCAATAGGGCGCACATACCTCAACTGGCCAAACTGGAACAGTGGAGCTGGTGAAGGGTGTACTTGAGATAGCGCTGGGTTAATCTGGTTATGGAGATTTATAGGCATTTGAATGGAACCAATCTGAATGGCTGGAACAGGAGTTGGTATCAAAGAAGGCCCAGAAAATAAACCAAACTGGAGATTGACAGGGACTTCACTCCGGCCACTTACTGCTGAAGCTGGTGGCATAATAGGATCTGTGGAAGGTGCTTGATGTAACTTGGAGCCTGGCACAGATGCTACTAAGCTATTGGATGGCTCACTGTTAGTTTCATCTGTCAAAGCATTTATTTGATCAAGAGCCAAATTCTGCAGTGCCTTCTCTGCTTCAGTAACAAAGCCAGAAGGACAAACTGAACTACTGCCCACCTGCTGCTCCATGACACCTGAGTGTGTGTTCTTCATGGATACTAACTCAACCTCAGGATTTGGGGGGATATCAACCTGTACACCCTCATCAAATCCAAGTATAACCGGTTCCATTTCTATATGTGTACTATGCCCCTCTGCAAATTCATCATCCAAGTCAAGATTTTCATCGTCACCTTCATTGATTTCATCTTCCTGGTAGCTATTGCTTTCTTCGTCATACTCATCTTGCTTTTGACGATCTTCATTATTTTCACTTGGCCATTCATCATCCTCCAAGTGAGAAACTGTGCTTGAGGTATTGATTCTGCTTGTGTTGGCTGCATCTAAGGTTGAAGCCGCATGGTCAATGTCAGACATCACAGTTCTATCACCATCAGCAGAAGTTGGCAACGCAGGTGAATCACCAGAAACATCCATCTCATCATGTGAAACATGGGGAGGTGAACTAGGAGGGCTCGAAACAGACAGAGAAGATTGTGAGCCCAATTTAGGGATTTCCCTATCCCCATTTTGCTGTTCATCGAGACCAATGCCTTCAGCTGATGTCCCATGCTGGTGAGATGCCTCTTGGTACACACGTCCATATTCGCTCTGCATAGTATGTTCTTCCCTACTGGAACTCTCTCTCAACCCACTTTCCACGAAAGAAGAATTGGCATGTTGAGTGGAAGAACCAATCGTACTTCTGGCCACAGCTGGGGGTGGGGGTACACGTGGTTGCCGCATCGAGTAACGGGGTCTTGTAAAAGGGAACTCATTATCCTCAGAGCTATGAAATATCTTCTCTCCTTGGTGACCATTGGGGCCCTCATGTGAACTACTGGGCAGCCAAGCTGCATCTCCAAATCTGTCGCTACTAAAAAACTCAGTGTCAAAGTCAGACTGCTTGTCAAACCTCTCGTTATCCCTTGGTGCATCCCACCTTGGAACCCTTCCATGACGGTACTCTTCTGATGCCCATGGTGAATCGTTAGGCCAGCCTCTCGAAGATGGCCTGACTGTCACATTCGCAAATCCATCATAAGAATCTTTCTTAGGGTAATTTCCCCTCCTTGCAGTGAAAGTTTCACGCCGTGGACTGTAGTGAGCACTTTCCTGGTCTTGAAATGATGTCCTTCCACTAAAATGTGCATGTTCTCTGTCAACAAGCGATGACTGTCCATCTCTCAAAGTGTGCACCCTTGGAACTGTATCATTGTACCTGTTGTTACTAGAGGACTCCGACGATGCAGAGGTATTGATGCGCTCACCCATTCTATCAAAATCATGTCTGTCATCAGTATTAGCAGATTGTGGCACATCTTTATCCTTCAAGGCTCCAGGCAAAAGTTCATCATTGATACATGAAGCAAGATTCCCATCCCTAATGTTCGATTCTGCTTGTCGTCTAGCAATCCTTGCCTCCAACTCTTGGAGTTTTTTGCGTGCACCCTCTTTACGCCGCTCTTCCTCAGTAGCGGCCTTCCGTTTTTCCTCCTCCCTAGCAATTCTCTGCTCCTCAGCTCTTTTAGCAGCTTCCAATCTTTCTTGCTCCGCAAGCCACGCAGCATGTCTTGCCTCTTCTTCCACCAACCGTTGCCTCTCTTCTTCCTCTCTTATTAGTCTCTCCCTCTCCTCCTCTTGTTTCCGAACAATTTCTCTGGCCCTTGCCTGCTCTTCCATTACCCGTTGCCTTTCTTGCTCCTGTAACCTCAAGATTCTATCAAGCTCTGCCTCAAATGATTCCCTTACTGGGTCATGGAAATCAGCTGGTTTGGTCGCTTCCTTTTTCTTCTTTATTGCACTTAAATTAACAGCTGTAATACTATCAAAACCTCCATCCTCAATTAAAGGCTTCGCAGGGGTTCCGGTGAGACGCTTCTCCCTGCCAAAATTTGCAGGTGGCTCATTATTTAAAGGCCCTTTATTACCAGGGAATGGTTGCACCTTGGAAACAAAACTATTCTGGAAAGGATTCCCTTTGTACCAGTTATTTGAAACGTTTCCATAACGTTCACCAGGAGTCTCTCCCACACGTGCATTCCTATACGGTTCTGCCCCATTCTGTCCATATGCACGCACACCTGGCTCCCTACTTGTACTCCAGGAATCCTTGGAAGCATCACCATTCATGCTTTCACGATAAGATGATTGCGCACTGCTTCCTCTCCCTGCGCTGTACGGCCGACCATCTGTCCGTTCTCTATCTTGTTGGCTCGACATAGGAGATCGCCACACTGCATCCTGGCCATCCTCTTTGTTGCTAGCAATCAAATCTTTTCCAAACGGCTCTTTTTTGAAGGGATCCCTCATGCCCCCATAAAGGTCACGGCCTGGAACCGCAGGCTCGCTCCTACCAAATCCCCTCTCCCTACTGTCACGCTCTGGGAGGGTCAACCCTGTATCACGCTCATCATCAGCCCAGTCAGAATCGTACCTAAGCCGGACAAGTGGAAGTGGCCCCAAATCATTCCTTTGTGCCTTCTCTACAGATACATGAGCACCAGCACCCATGCCACTGGTAGAGGACAAGGGCTCAGCGGCACGAGATGGTGTCAACTGCGGTCGCATGCCCAGCGGCCGTGTTTCTGGAGTGGCGACCCCCGCCCCATCAGCATCCTTTTGTCGTTGCGCGGGCGGCGGAGGTGGTGGCGCAACAGCTGCTTTCAGGGAAGGGAAGTCCTCCCCACGCAAGACGACGGCCTTCTCCGGGAATCCATAGGAAGGGGGCCTGGGGCCGCTGCCAGGGAGCGGCACGGAAGCGGGAAGCTTCTCGGCGGCCGGGGCGGGCTTGGTCCAGCCGGCCGTTGGCGCGCCGGATCGGACCGGCGCGGAGGCGGCCCCGCCGCCCGCGGCCGCGGCGGTGCCATCGAAGCGCTCGTGCTCCTTGCGGAGCGACGGGAGGTTCAGCGGCGGCGGGACGGAGAGCTTGGGCGGCTGGGGCTTGGCCACGGAGGAGCCACGGGCGCGGGAGAGCACGACCATGCCCCCGCCGCCGCCGCCGCCGGCGGATGAGCCAGAGGGGCGCGAGGGGCGTCCTCCTCCTCCATGGTGCGAGGGCGCGGGTTGGCCGTAGGATCGGTTGAGGTTAACGGAGACGAACTTGCCGGGGTGCGACATCGGCGGCTGCGGCGGCCGCGGGGCGCATGAAACCCTAGCCGCAGCCAAGGTCCGGCGCGAGGGGCCACGCCCCGCGTGGGCCCTGGGGTGGTCTTACCCACGCGGCCGCGAGGGGCGGGAGGTGGTACCGGCGGCGGCGGAGGAGGAGGAGGAGACGCGCCGCCGAGGAGGAGGAGGAGGCGACGGCGCGGCGGTGGCGTGGGGATTTTGGTGGGGAGGGAGTTGGTGTCGGGCCGGAGGAGGAAAGGGAGGGAGGGAGGGAGCCCTAGAGAGTAGAGAGAGAGGAGCACGGCGGCACGAATCTCAAAGTCGCTGGCTGGCTGGCTGGCTGGCTGCTGGCAACCTGCGGCATTCGGTGCGCTCGCTGGCTGGCTGTTGGACGCGGCCAGGTCGGCAAAGGTGGCCCAGAACTGAAACCGGAAAGAGAGAAGAACCTCAACCCACTACCAAAAAGGCAAAATTGGATTTACGACATCGAAACATCACCTTTCCTAGAACATGGATCACACAGTAAAATGGCTAGTTGTGACAAACACAACCATATATGTTTATAGGTATGATCAAAAATAAGGTGATTTCATGAATAAGAATTATCTCTACTCTCAACCTCATCGTGTCTATTTTACATCTGATCCCCAATTTTTATGTGAAATGGCGAAATCCCCGACCATCGAGCTAAAATCCGGAAGAGCGAGACGATCGAAAGAGCTCACAACGGGTAGATGACCTGCTTTCCTCCCCACTTCCCCGCAAAAATCGGTATCGAACCGCCGTCACCTCCCCATGTCTGCGTACCACTTCGCCCGGCGAATCCGCTCCTCCCTGGCTCCGAGCCTGCCTCCTGAGCCTATAAAACTCCTCCTCGGCCTCCTTTCTCTCATTTCCCGTCTCCCAAAGCTCCCCACACCCTCTCCCGCTCTTCCCGTGATTATCCCTCGCACCGCTGCTCGCTACCGAGCTCCGGCGGAGTATTGCCTCCACCATAGCCACCGTCACTTCGTGTTGCTTGCATCGTCGGCACCGCCGTGCCGAGAGCAACCCCGACCCCACTCCATTCCCTCTAATCACCACTGAAACACCACTTCCTTTGGGGACCAAGCTCCGTCATTTGTCGCCACTGCTATGGCCAAACGCCGCCATCGCTGAACGTCGCCCCGCGCTCCACTGTTGCCACCACGAGCTCTGCCGCACCGTGCAGTTGCTCGACCATTCTCCCTCTTCCCCAAATCATCATCGGAAACCCTTTAGCATCGCATCCGGGGAGCGTTGTCGTCCCTCTCGATCTCTGGTCGCCGCTTGCCGTCGTTTCCAATCACCCCATGCCGCACCGCTTCCTTCTCCGGCTTGTAGCACCGTCGAGAGCCCCAACCATCCCTCCACCTTCGCCAAAGGCCACTGAAACTCCCTCTCCTCCGCTTGAGGTGAGCTCTGTCCCACGCCGCCGTCGTCGGTCGTCTCTCCCCGTCGCATCGTGCCTCCTCTCCTTCACCTACACCCTCTTCACCTTTCCTGTGTCCTGCAGCTCCTCGGTCGGTCCCTCCGCCGACATCTCTCGTCGCCGGAGTCCCGTTACCGTCGCCATCCCTCATCGGCCATCAACGCCGAACCCCGCCGCCTCTTCTCAGCTGTTGTCCGTCGCCAACACGCCCTCGATGAGAACCGCCTCCCCCTCCTCTCTCTTCTGTCGTCCTCCGCACACCTCTCGTGCCGACGCCCACTCGACTTGGCCGGTTGAGGTCGGCTGCCTTTCGTCTCGGCCGTCTGATTTTCCTTGGGGAGAATCTGGGCCACCCATGTGTCCGTCCCGTGACTGCCATGTCGGTGCCCCGCCGGCGCCACGTGTGCACCACGTGGTGCACGTGCTCGCGCCGCGCGTGTACTCGGTCCACCGTCGACTGTCCCCCTTGAGTCATTGACACGTGAGACCCACCAGTCGACGACGTTTTCCCCTCGAATGATGTCATAAATCGAATTAATTGCGCAATAAATCAAGTTTAATTCCAGAAATTCATTTTAATAGCTCAAAACTTCTAAAATTCACAACTAAATCATACAAACTCGAATTGAACCATTCAACTTGTGAAATTCATCTAAAATTGTGATGTACATGTTTGTTTACTTTTTTTGTATTATTTATTTGGTCTTTATTAGATTTTTTTTCTTGTCTTGTGTGCTAGCGTGTAGATTTCGACATTTTGGAAGATCGCGGTCGCAAGGAAATGTCTTCGGAAGAGTTTTGAAGAAGCAAGGCAAGTCACACATTCCCCCTTAAGCATGTTGAACCTACTTTATAAAATGTTTTACCATTTGCAAATAAATTGCATGCTTTGCTAATTACATCGGCATAGGCAGTACTTATATGCTTGCTTGTGCCATGTTTACTTGATATATATTCTTTGTCAAACTTGGGTAAGAACTTGACTAGCTTGTGTCCCTTGTGTGACGTGGCTAGAATGATGTATGCTTAGTCATACTTAATTACCACTAGCTCACTTAATGGGATAATCACATTACTTACTTTAGTATCTGATGAGATGCGAGCTCGAGACATCTAGCCATGTTTTGTGGTCGTAATTATCCAACTAAAATATGGTTTAATGTTGGCTATAGGTGTGTAGTTTTGCTTGTCGTACCCATGACAATTAAGGACCGGTTCGCAGGAAATCTGGAAGACTTATCGTGCTTACCACAAGCAAGAATACTGTTGGACTTGTAGTATAGCTCTCCCCTTTCTGACGTTCCCAGGTGAGGGTGGGCGTGATGGAGTTGGGTCAGCCCGGGCTTACAGGTTGATCAGCTACCAGATTCACCGCGGCGCACGCGGGGGGAGGGCTGCCTACCCCGGCTTAGGGGTGGGGTGAAACCTCAGTGTGGTGCGCTTGGTGTTGACGACCAAATTTGGTAAGCTAATCCCCGGGTTTGAAGCTACAATTTAAGCGGAATTGGAGGAA
Organism: Oryza australiensis; assembly: GCA_019925245.2. NCBI lineage: Eukaryota > Viridiplantae > Streptophyta > Magnoliopsida > Poales > Poaceae > Oryza > Oryza australiensis. The sequence continues at coordinate 7,783,961 of JAIFGZ020000436.1, forward strand.
CGCGCGATTCTTGGAAACATAGTGCACATCGGTTGAGTCCGAATCGGCTGAGGAGTCAATCGGCTGAGATCGAATCGTATAAGGTGTCTGGCATAGCCGATTCTGATTGGGGTAACTAAATGTGACCGATCCTGGTGGGAAAGCATGGAGATCATTATTGGATTCGGTTTTCAGTGCTTCAGAGATGCTGCCATCTATGGATAAAGTCCTGAAAAAACAGATGTATCTTTAAGTTATGATATTTTGATAGTTTCCTTATAGATTACATTGGGGGACCTTGTCCCAGATAATTGTCGTATTTTAAACAGTGTTAGGATAAGAGTCATGTCCTACAAGGACTATGTTTGTAATTGGATATCAATATGACTCGAGACCATGTAATATGTATCAATCAATCAACACTTGATCAATACAATTTCAGCGCATCGCCACCTTTTCCTTTTAGTTTAATCTCGACAAGTTCTTGCTTCAAGTTGGGTTGCATCGAGTTTCGATCTTCGACAAGAGGTAAATCTTATTACAAGCGGTTTGCGCTCTCAGGATTAGCGCTTCCATCGTCATGATACTCTAATCCTGTCTTCGTACTTCACTTAAGTTATCATATGCATTATATAATCTAGACCAATGTCACCATCTAATCTCCATCAGCTTACATCTATTGCTAGATCACAGCCGGTGAGATTAGATGTCAAGGTTGATTTAGATTATATAATGTATCTACCATCTCAAAAGGCTTTCATTAAGCTAATTTAGATCCTATGCTTCTTTTGGTACTTAATGCATGCATCGGTTGGGTTCGATCTATTAAGTCACCCTTAGAATCATAAAGATCTAATTTGCTTCATGATTGCTATTAGAGATAGTATCGGGGTTTCAACCGATCTTACCTGATTTAACCGTCTTGCAGTTTTGCTTGATATGTTAAATCTGCCCTTTATATTAAGATCTCATTATATTAAATATGTTAAGCTTGTTATCAATATGTTAAGGCATCTTAATAAATGATTGCTTCTTGTTTAATGTATTTAGTTTGTTATGATATCTTTGTATACAGCAGTATCGGAGTATTAGCTGATACACATTAGATTTATCTCTTCGGCTATGCTGTAAACATGTATAATCCTTGCCTTATGACATTTTTAGATTTAAGTAATTTATACTATCTCGGTATACTACCGATCTATGCCAGTCACTTGATTTAAACATGTTTTAAGATGTATTCCGTTGACATCTACAACCGACTGGATGAATCTAGTTGTTGCCGATTCAGTGCAAGTTGCATCGGCACAACACTAAAGGGATACGTCGTCGGCCACCAGTCGATCGACTATCAAGCTAACTTTGCTTTCTCTTTTTAGTTTCTTGTTGGTTGTAGGAACAAACCAACTGGCATGCCTATGAACCTCGAATCAATACTTTGGACCTGCACTAGAGTAAAGTAAATCTCTTAGGCCAGTGCGTGGGAAATTTTCTCATCAACACTTGGTTAGGGGGAGTTATGCGAATGGTCTTGTCATAATTTCCTCTTTTGTAATATCATGGTAGTACTTCGGGGCATGGTAACATGTGTGGAATCATGTCTTGTGGGTACTCTGATCAGAGTAAAACTATTCGAATAGTCGTGCCCACAGTTATGAGCGATCGACCAGCTTCACCGTGATTAGTCCCACTCTAATAATTAACTTGGCTTAATAAACTGGTTTAGTTCAGGTGGAATGGTTGGGTCTGTTCAACGTGGTGTAGCGTTGTTCAGTGAAGAATTAATCTTGACTTAATTAATTAACAGTTTTACTGTTTTCAAATATAAACGTTTGCAACCGCCTTTATGCAAATAACCACAAACCTTCATTTGCCTTTCTTGCACGTCTGCATCATTGGTGTGACGTGCTGAGTATGGTGGTTGTACTCAGCCTTGCTATTTTCTTCCTTTTCGGAAGTGTAGTGCTTCTAAGTTGAAGACAAAGTTAGAGGACCAAGGCTTGTACCCCAATTGACCTATGCTCCTTGCTCTGGCTCGATCTAATCTCTAATATTTCTCTAGCACCTAACTTCTTCTGACACGCCACCCCCACCAAGGAGCACCCCCGTCGTCCCGCTCTCGTTGCTGCTCTACGTTGAAACCCGCCACTATTATTGTTCCATTCTGAATCCCACCGCTACCACACGTCGGCTCCTTAACCAATGATTGCTTGTTCATTGGACTAGACACTAAATTTTTCAAGAGCATCAATACATTTTGCGATGTCTTGTCGTATTATGGTTATAGCTTCAACAAATTATTGACACCTTTTTCATGTTCTTTGCAACCATAGATACAATAGGTTGGCCTAATTGGTGTCAGGTGAAAGCGGTGAAAATCAACATCGTCAACTGGCGGGAATCAATGATAGGCGGTTGGAATCAAAGGCAAGAGGTGGATATGGCGTCATATGGCAAGGGGAGAGGAATGGAGCTAAGCACAAAGGTGAGGGAAATAGATTGAGTCAACAAAGGGCAATAAAGACATTTTGCATTTGAAAGAACGAGAAAAACTCCAATACAAGAAAACATGGAAAGAAGGTGACAGAATGTCAATTTTCTAAACGTTGCAATTTTTGGATGGTATCATTGGGTACTGAATGAAGCCTTTCTATGGTATATTTCTAAAAATATGATCTTTCGATGTCTCCAATCCAATTGTCCTCCAAAAAAGAGAGATATAAAAGATTGTCATGAAAACTTTGAAATTGTAGCATTTCTTAGTTAATTAAATTTGAGATGACTAGCAAATGTCCATGCTATGCTATGGATAAAATAAGGTTTTATATATACACACATTATCACTTATTTGTTCAAATATATAGTATTCGTTGATTTGAACCAAATGATGGAATGTTCTATGATATCAGAATATATCATGAGATAATTTGTGCAAATTATAAAGAATAATGGTGGGTGACAAATTAACTATCACCACCACTAGAGCCTTTTAAGGTAGTACAGTAATCACAAACAATAAAAGAAGGTTGTTTGTGCTGTTGTAGGTTCATCTTTAATATTCCCTTTTAAGGAATTCGAACAAGCAATCTAAATTAGTATTTACAATGCGAAGTGAGCGTAACTCAACTAGAGAATGGTTTAAGTGACTACCGGAGTCAATGATTAAGCAGGTCAAATAAGCTTAGTAGGGCTCAAAACCTACAATATCACCGTTATAAGCGATATGTTTTAACCAACTAAACTATAAGCCCAACCAAATCTCTACATGCCAAAAAGATCAAACAGAAAGAGGAGACATTTGCTCTATCTCCTTCTTCCTTTTTCTGGACCCCAAGGTTCCTTATGGTAGAACTTCTCCACTAGGGTTTAAGTTTTAGACTTAGCATAAGTGCTTATACTTAAGGTTAATTATTCTTTTAGTGATTAGCGATGTGTTTATGGTGACTTCATATGTCGATACACAGCATCTCGGAGGTACGCAGAGAGATAGGGGTGGATCCAAAATGTTCCGAGTAGACGCAGGCATACATGCAAAAAGAAAAGCAAAACCTATTAGAATCATCTCTGTATCAATTGGATAATACGTAAGAGGGTGCCCAAGTAGTAGTGGCGCACACTTAGAACAGCAGCCCAATAACACAAGATTTCTTTTGCTCTCTCTCTATCTCTCCTAATGGACAAAGCGTGCCACATACAGGCAACAAGTTTAAGGGTTTGGTATGGCGGCCAGCCCAAAGCAGTTGCACGCCTGCGCGACATAGCCAGCGAGGGCAGATCTCGTAGTAGCTGCACGTCCGAGAAGCACATGCCATCAATTTGATATGATTTAGTTTGCTTTTGTGCCATTTTTTGCAGCAGATGTTGTTCGATAGTAGCAACTCCAAGAGACTGCTAATTCTGTAACCAAAATCTTGTTCAGAGGAAAAAAGAGAAAAAAATAAACAGTTCCCCCAAAACTTTTCTAAAAGATTAGCGACGCCAAAAAAACCTCCCCCATCATGCATATATTGGCGACGCCAAACCTTTTCCAATCCTCTCCCGACCTCCTTCCCACGGTGCCTTCCCGCCAGCCGCCACCACGCACCGTGAACCGCCCGCCAGTCGCCGTCATGCACCACCCACCGCCCGGCCCACGCACCCGCCCGGCCGCCGCTCGACGCCATCACTGCCGCCCCCCGTCCCCGCATTGTCTGCTGGTCGCTGCTGCACACCGCCCACCAATCGCTGCCCCGTGCCACGCATGGGTGGCGCAAGAGATCTCGCAGGGGGAGGGAGACCAGCGACACAAGATAGCTACCGCACGGGGAAGGGGAGGCGCATGAGGGACGAAGTCCGGCGACAGCCCTGGCGCGCGGTGAAGGGGTGTCACGAGAGGAGAGATGCGCCAGGAGGTGGGCATCCAAGTGGGCCTAATTTTGATGACGTTACCTATTTTGAATTATTTGGGAGTACTTTTAGCACTAAATATCATGTTTTGGGGAAAAAATTTTAGCAGCATCTTGGAGTTGCTCTAAGGTCTGATATGTATTAATTGTTTCTTGGCCATCCCTTGCGATTAAGGTTGAGTTCTATACGGTTATATGGAACAACAACTTCCTCATTTTCCGTCATCTAAATGCTAAATGATATGTACCGGATAAAAGTTTTATACATAAGTTTTTAAAAATAAAATAAATCCATTATTCAAATTTGTAATAATTAATACTCAATTAATTAATTAATCATATGTTAATAGTCTGTCTCATTTTACATGTTGTGAAAAATCTCAGCATAATAGTTGATTCGAACAAAGCCTAAGCGTGGTAGTGCTCAAACCATGTATCTCTTAATTTTGATTTTGTTGGTTGATTTTATAGAAACCGTCCAACAAATTAAAGACATTATTCGAAGAAACTGATGTATGAATGAACTTCAGAAGAAATTTGTTAGGTTGAAAATTGCATATTGGTGGAAGCAATCGATTAGATTGCTTGGTTGCAAATCTCTATCTTAAAAATATCAATTGATAGATTAATAACAATTTTCGAAATCCTTATTTACATTTTAGTGTGCTATATATAGATTTTAATGAGAATAACTTATAAAATTTTATATCGGTACGTATTTAATTTAAGATCTATATAGACTAGCTTGATTATATTGCTGCGTCAATCGTGTGTGGACGTCCAGGGTAAGTTTCCTGGTTCACCACACTACCCTACAAAAGATTGGATCTCAAGATTTGCCATTGCAGCTATGGAAAGTCAAGCCTCAGGCACTCATTTTCCCCTCTTTTGTAGTAAGCCAAACATCATTTAAGTTTCTGGACAAAAAAAGTTGCATTTTAAACTTTGATAGAAAATTTTTCTTTGAGTCATATCAATCATGCAACAAATATAACAAAATAAATCATGTGCTATTCATGCAACAAAACCAGCTTCCGTGGTTTCCAGATGGAAGAAAAATCTTTTTATAAGTCAAGTAAACCAGAAATGGTCCAAAGTAGATGACAAATGACACTGGCAGTAATATGGATACTGAGTTATTTAGCTATTTGTCACTCTTAGACGTAGCATTTGATAATTTATCATGAGACTCACATGAGAGCTAATATGTCATAAACTATTTTAAAAATGACAAATAGCTAAATGTCCCTGTAATACAAAGCCAGATTAATTGAAACAATATCAAAGTTATCTATGGAGAAAAGTACACCAAACCAACTTCTGATCAGTTTTGTCATTTATCCTGATGACTCACTGTTTTTGTTAATGTTGTCAATATTGTTTCAGCAATCCAAAGTCTTATATAGACAAGGCAGGTATGAAACTTTTTAAAAAGGTAAACTAATATGGAGACAAGACATACCTAAATCCAACCTACAATGAGAAAGCAATTCTAGAGCAGTACTAACAAACCATGATGGCATAGTGGCATAGTATTAATATTAGTGATACTAATTCTCCCATAAGACTGGCTTTTAAAAGTTTACTGTTCAAATATCTCACATCATGCCATTTTTTATGAGACAACGACATAGTAATATACTTCATCCAATCTCAAATACTGTAAATGACAGGGTTGATTACGATCATTTCAGGTTGACTACAAATTACTTTAATCAAATGATTGATTATATTATGATGAATGAAAGTTGCATGGATATACGTATGACGATACAAATTTGATAATATAACATACTTTTAAATATATACAACTTTTACGGTACCTTTAAAATGAAGGACTGACAAAGGATTTTTGAACTATTCAACTCGTTTGGAATTTTTCTCCTGTAGACCTATTTGATTCCTAGGAAAGGGATAGGAGATTTTCCATAAGATTTTGTAGGAACATAAGCAATATGTTAGACCTCTTGAAAACTTTTTGGTTCATTTTTATTAGTGTAATCAAAGTGCATCTTTTTCTGTTTTGTGTATTTCCGATTTATGTAGGATTGAAGGAACATGCTAATTTATTATGTGTTTTTCTTATCTTACATTTCAAAGGGCCCTTTAAAAAGACAAATGGTTGAAGTTTAAACTTAAATAATCATAATTTTAATGTCAATTACTAAAAAGAAGGGGCTACTCCCTAAGAACAAATATAATATTGAGCTTATGTTAAAAAAGGAGAAAAAATATTAAAAGTGTTGTTTCTCATAAAAAACTATAAAAACTAGCTCTACACATGCTTTCAAAAATATACATTAAACACATGCTTTCAGAAATATATAGATTAAATTCATAGTAAAAGAAAGATAGATGAAAAAAATAAAGCTAACAAATCTCTATTATACATGTTATCTCTATAATAAAATTATAGCTGATCTACTATTAAACGAGATTTAAAAAATTAAAACACGAGACTTTAAATTGAAACCTTATACTTTTTATCACTGTACTACATATCAGCTCTACTGTTAAAACTTAGGCCCCGTTTACTTCCAAATTTTGGGTGTAAACTTTACACCCAAAAATTTTGGTCAGAAAGTTTACACCTAAGAGGGGTGTTTACTTCTAACTATGTAAAGATTTTGGGATACTATAAAAATACAAATTTACCCTCTCTCCCTCTCCCCCGCACCTCATTCCTCTCTTCCAAATCCAAAATCCCCGTTCTCCCAAATCCAAAATCGCCGTCCGCCGTCTCAGTGTTCTACGCGCAAAGAGCGCCTAGAAGCAAACCCAACATACCACCACGAAACTTTGAAACCTAACCACCACCAAATCCAACCACCGCGGATGCGTTCCCCAAACTCGTCCTCCGAAAAATAGGAGAGTTTGATCGGAACGCCACCGGATCTCGATCCGGACAAGCTTTCGATCGGATCGAAACAACCATGCCATCCATCGGAGAAGAGGTGAAGATGGGAGTAGACGAGGAGAGGAGCGTGCACGGTTCACGGCTCCGGGAAGACGGCGGTGGAGGCGGCCGTCAAGGGAGCTTGCCGATGCGGAGGAGCGGCGGAGGCCGCGGGTCGCCTCGACCTCGGCGCGACGGATGAAGGCGGGCAAGGGAGGAGCGAGCGGGCGACGGCGACGGCGCCGGGCGGCGCGGCTCTCGCCGCGCTTGAGAATCCGGATCTCTTCCATCACAAGTGTTGCTTGGGCAACTCCTTCGTCGGTGACCCTTGCTTCCGCCGCCGCCTTGCCCGGCGGTGAGCGCGTCACTGGGCCGCGGCTCGGGCGGTGACGCCACCTCGTCGTCTTAACCACCGGCGGTGAGCTCGCGGCGGAAGGAGAGAAGGAGGCGGCGGGGAGAGCGGGGCGATAGCGGCGGGGAGAGGCGACGGCGGGGAGAGCAGCGGGGAGGACATACAACCAAAAAAGAGGCATGCGCGGGGGTAGGGAGTCCAGCACGTTCCTCAAAAAAACTTTTTTTGCACTTGTTGCTCCCAAACCTCTCAAATCCAAAATTTTTACAATTTAACTTTACACATACATGTTTACTTCTAAAATCCTAAAATTGTCCAAAATCCTGAAATTTACAAAATTTTACATAAAGTAAACAGGGCCTTACTGTAATGGCGCTCTAATGTAGCAGATCTTTTTCCTCGCTATGATAAAAGCATATTCCGGTTTCCGCTGCTGCCTGGCCCTGCTGGCACTTAAAAGTGGGAAAAAGAAAAGGGAAGTTGTCGCCAAGTGAAGCGGGCTCACCCGTGTCAGCACAGCATGGGCGTGTCTGTCAACAAAGTCAGTGAGACTTGTCACACTCGAACCCATCGCCTTCCGTTCCTGCACAGTAAACGCCGTCCTCGTGGAATTTCATTCTCCTCTCGGACTCCTGCTCTACTCGTTTCATTTAGACTTATTTTATATTTTAGTTTTTTCAAATAAATAGATAGTATTGATAGTTTTTATATATATAAGACTTAAATTTAAAAATAAATTTAATATTTATTGGTTATATACATGCATATATTTTTAATCTTTGTTACATTAATTTTTTGTCGATGACAAGAAAAATGTCTAACTGTTTTTCCGAAGGAAGTAACGCAATAGACTTGGTACGTGTGTAGTACTACTATTATTATAACTGGAGGCCATCTCTCCTTGGCGTTTTTTTACTTTACCATTTTATGCTTGCAATTATGTACGGTATCATCTGCTTGTCCAATACATATTATTGAGTAAATTATTAGAATAAATTAAATATTTTAGGTAGTAGAAGATTATTTTTGAGAAAACTTATTTTGTAGCGAATAATCTGTTAGATAATTTAAAAAGATTAGGGCTATAATTAAGTATAAGCGCATCTCTAACATCCTCCTCATCTCACTCTTCATCAAATTTTAGCAACTTTTTAAAAAAATACACTCCAACAATATGACCATCCCACTTGCAAATAACACTGGCCAAACATGGGTTCGAGCTGGCCAAATTTGGCCAACCATTGGTCACCCTCAGCCACTGGCCATCCATGGCCCCACTGTCTCTTTCCCCTCTCTTCCTACCATCTGCACCATCTCCTACCCGCGCCCTCCCTCTCTCTGCCTATCGCCACTATGCCCTTCCTTCCTTCGCCTGTGCCCGCTGCCGCCATAGGGAAGAAGGCACGCCTCAGCTTCGACGCCACCATAGCCTCATCGTTGTCCGCCGTCACTCGCTTACATCCTTTGCCAATGCTTACCACCGCCGCTGGGAAGGAGTGTCTCGACTTCGTCGCGGACGGGTCGAACACCTTCGCCGCCGAGATGGAGACGAGCAGAGCGGAGGGGCCACCTCGGCGAGCGAAGCGGAGACCAGCAGTAGCGGTGGCCACCTCGACCGGCTGGCGTAGCTAGCGGAGCGGAGGCAGCGGCACAACGGTGAGGGAGGAAGGACAAGGGAGGCTCGACGACACATGGCTGTCGAGGAGGACAAGGACGGCGAGGAGCGGATCCGCCATCACCATCACTGTCTGTCGTCCGTGGACTTCGGGAAAAGGAGGAGAAAGATGAGAAAGAAGAAAAGGTTGTAGAGGCTGACATATGGGTTCCATTGTCATCATAGATTTAGAATGAAAAAGATAGATGAAAAGGCTGTTGGAGTAAACAACGAGTTTGACTTGTTAAATTAGATAAAGAGTTGTCCAAATAGATTTGAAGAGTTAGATTTGAATAGATCGTTGGAGATGCTCTAACTCAATAGCTCGGTACCGCTCAACTACTCATCTAAACTTAGATCGAGCAGTTCATGATGGTTGATTTTTTAATTTAATTTCATAAGACTAAATATGTTTTAACCAAAATATCGTAAATCCACAGGTTTACTATCACAAAATTACTAATCTATAATAACTATCTATAAAACAGGTAGTATTTCTATCCAAAATTTTTGTCCACCTAGCTATTTTGCGAAAACTCATTGAATGTTTATAAAACTAACCCGCATCCCAATGCTTGAAAAGAAAGAGAGGGCTTGGATGAAAAAAGACATCCTGTACCCTCCCTCCCTTCACCCTCCCTCCCATCCCCATTATGCCGCGTCCCGATTTCATCCGTTGTCACGCACAAACACAATTGCTAGTTTAATATTAATTCTAAAAAGTACAAATTGCCTCTTCTAACTATCAAGGTCAATCAAATTACCCTCTAAACTTAAATAGCAAATATTTTTAACCCTAAACTTTTTAAAACGGACGAATTACCCACCGACCGATTTGGGCGTCAACGTGCCAATCTTGTCGAAAAATAATAATAATAAATTATATGGTCCACCTGTCATTTCTTTTTTCTCTCCCCCTCTCTCCAGTATCCTCTCTCCTCTCCCTCTCTGCTCTTTCCACGGATGGGAATGGTCGCGGCGGTCGGCTGAAGGAGGTGGGGCTTGGCATGAGGGAGGCGGTCGAACGCGAGGCTGGGGATAGGGGCGACGATCGGCTGGGGAAGGCGGGGCTCGGCATGAGGGCGGCGACCGGATTTGCTTCGAGTTTGGGCACTTCAGCGGTGGTGGTGGCAACGGCCTCGGCGTGAGCTCGCAACCGCGCCAACGCCGCAGCCACCTCCTTTCTCCACCGCGCAAGACCGATCTCTCCGACGGGAGCAAGGCGACGCGGAGAGGGTCAACGCCGCCTCGAGCGAGGCAGGCGGAGCTCGCCCGGGCGGCCGACGGTGAAGGCGAAACTCGCTCCGTGGCCCTCCCGGGCGTCGATGTCGCCCGAGCCGCGCGCCATCGCCTACTGCCCAACGCTGCCAGTTCCTCCCTGCTCGGTTCGGTGAGAGAGAGACAGAGAGGATGGGGACTAAGGAAAGAGATAGAGATGAGAGTATGACATGTGGGGCCACGGACTTTTTTAAAACATTGCTGATTGAATTACCCGTACGAACAAAATACATAGTTGATAGTTGAGAATATAAAATATCTCCTTATTTAAAGTGATAATTCGATCGATCTTGATAATTAGAACGGTAATTCATATTTTTTTCTTAATTTTATCGTATAACCATAACATTTATAACTTCAACAAAATAATTAGGATCTACACCACAGAATATGTAGTTTTGAAACTACTCACATTTTTTCTAAATTAAATTTCTTTAAGTTTAAGTTTACCAAACATATAAAAACATAAAATAATACTTTTAACATCAAACAAATATACTATTAAAATAAGTCAAAAGTTTGAAAAAAATCAAAACCTTTTATAATATCTTGCCTTAAATTAATAGTATCATGATAAATTTGTTGTCAAATATGTGAAATCTACAATATAGACCAAGCAATCATACATATATCTATAATAACTATTATAAAATAAGTAGTGTTTCCATCAAAATTTTGTTTTGCCTGGCCATTTTACAGAAAACCCCTTAAGTTTTTTGAAATTAACCCGCAGTCCGTCAGACTATTTTTTTTAAAAAAACCCAGTTATACGTACGATAGAGCTTATCTTAACTACTTAAAAAATCTATAACTTTTCGATCATCAAATCGTTTTTTCCCTCCAAATCTATAAAATTTCCGATCCGTATAACCTCTCGCTCCATTGTTGTCTCACTTTCCTCACTTTCAGCAGGCGAGCCCGACTTACGCGCCTCTTGTGTCGCCGTGCATTGCCCTGAGCGGCGACCGAGCACACGCTGCACGTGTGAGCTAGCGTGCCGCCGTCGATATACATGTAACTTATCCTATTCATCAATATACTTTTCTAACTAATAATATCCAAGTCATAAATATTTTAAACTTTTACCAAATTTCTAATCGGTTTAAAGTATCAGTAAGTTAATATCTATTTTCATTATATTTTTTATTTAATTTGGTGAAATTAAATTAACTTAGACTAAATGTCTATTTGATATTATTTATTAATTAAGTTCCAGTGGTACATAAGTTGAAGATAACCTTGCTTTTAAAGTTATATATATATAATTATCTATAAAGCAAAGTAGTGTTGCTATATAAATTTTTCGTTCGTCTCGTTATTTTGCGAGAAAACCCTTTGAGTATTTATAAAATTAACCCGCAATCCCAATCGAAAGGAAAAGAAAGACTTGGTGAAAAAAGACCTTATATGTCTCTCTTCCGTCCCCATTCACGCCGCGCCCCACGCCGCGCCTGCGCCCCTCCCCATTGTCGCTCGGAGCTCCCGCGCCACCGCCTGTACCTTCGTCCTCTGTATGCTTTCCTCCCTGCGTCATCGTTCCATTGCGACGCATACACATTTTGCTAGTTTTCATTAAACCAAGAGGCGTTTACGCAAAACCCCCCGTAACAAACATAACCCAATCCTCCGCTGCTTACCGCTAATCCGGAGCTCAGGGCGGCGCGATGACGCGAGCGCAAGAAGCAAAGCAACCAAAGCAACAAAGGACACGGACACACCCACTCCTCCTCCTCTTCATCTTCCTCTTCTAGAAAGACGACGCGCAGAGTCATAGAGGGGGAGAGAGAGAGAGAGAGCGGCAAAAGCCGGAAAAAGAATCGCGGAGGAGAACTCCTAATTGGTGGAAAAAAGTAGTTCTTGCTTCGCCTGCAAGGAATCCTCTCCGCCCTGGGGCCTAGTAAGAATCCCTCTCTGTCTCCTCGCTGCAATCGATGCTTGATTTTGGTCTGTTCATCCAACAAGTCAAGCAGAGCTGGTGTTGCTGTGTTCGATAGATGAGCGGTTTCTTGATTTTTGCCTGGGACGGAGTTGGGTTCTTGTGTTCTTGGGGGAATTGGTAGGGGTTCTCTGTGGGGTTTTTTTTTGGGTTGAATTGGTGTCACTTTCTCAAACATCGAGTCGTCGTCCACGGAGAAGACTGACTTGGTATTCGACTGTTCATTTATCTTGTGGGCTCTTTTTATTTGTAGTGCTCTGAGATTGAGACGAATAGCTTGTTTTTTTTAAAATTCTGTGTGTTATTCAGAAACCGGATTGTTCAATCTGATAGCCACGCGATTAATCATCTGTAGATGGTACAGTTATAATCTGATAGTCATGTGGATTAATCATCTGTGGATGAAGATAATAATATCAATTGAGAAATCCTCTACTTTAGCAGTTACTAGTACATCTGCTGTATTCAGTCTTTGTGTCATTTATCGATTAATTAGGATTTAATGGAAGGTACTTCTGCTAAGCTGTTTGCTTGCTTTACAACACCCTTATGAAAATCCAAGTACTCCGATGATGCCAAACTTAAAGAAACTTCAGGACATGCAATGCTCGATAGTTTCTTCAGTTCTTGGTGGGCAAATTAAGAAGATGTCAGGACAAAAACTTGAGCTAGCTGGCTCAACCTAACTTAATCATGATTCTTTTCTTTTCTTAAAAGAAGAAGAAAAGGTAGAAAATTTGTTAATTTTCTTCCTTTATTTTGGGCAAATATGATTTATATTATGGAAATAGTACTTGGTAGGGCGGCTGCTCAATAGCTGCAGCCATGAAAAGCGGGTTTGTGTCAATCGGTGGCAATGATTGATGAATACATGAACAGGTTGTAGTTCCCTTGAGCTTGCTGCTATGCCTACATCCCTATTGACTAATGCAAGCTTTAGTTTCTTCATATTATACTGGGGAAAAAAGGCTAATTCCTCATCACGGGTAGGTGTCAAATGTGATTCTATAGGCGAGAGTTCTGCTTAATTTTATTTATATCTATGATAAGTCTTTAAGTTGTTTGAGCTGATCCCTTCCTCGTTTTTTTTTGAAAAAAAATGTTTATAGGAGGAAGTACAGTGATCAAATTAAGCTTTGGGGGTGGAGGTAGACTGATCCTTCTGAACAAAATAGCCGAGGAGGAAATAAACGATTTATTCTGCTCCCATGGAAATTCTTAATACCAATGATCATGGGATTGCAAGAACACTGGATGGTGAAGAGACAGCGTCAGTTCCAGTTGAGAATCCTGATTCATCGCAGGAATTGGAGAAGAAGTTAACCCACAATTTGACAGAAAACGGGCAGGCTCCTACAGGTCATACTGTACCTTCATCACCAGATATGGTCTCTAAATTGAAACCAGCTCAGGAATCTGATGATTCTTTGAAAGATAAGACAGACCTTCCTACTTCAACAAGTAAGACTGAAGTGAACAATATATCTGAAAATGGCTCGACCAACCAGAGCACTATGCTATCAGATGAATTGAAATCAAAAGAAGACAAGATGAATCATCACGAGAACATTTCTGCCACCACAAACAAAAAAGCAGAAACAGATGCGAGACCTGAAAGTCCATACAGAGGTCTTGTTGACACTGCTGCACCATTTGAGTCAGTTAGAGAGGCTGTCACCAAGTTTGGAGGAATTGTTGATTGGAAAGCATACAGGTCTCAGACACTAGAGGTAATACTGATTTGTTTAAAACTGCAAATGGATCAGATCATGGTTGAAGATGCAACTTTGTTGTCTTTCATATTAATTTCCCTGCCATTACAGAAATACACTTTGTTTTTATGAGAAACAATAGAGCGCATATTATACTTCTGCTCACTGCTGTTCAATCAATAGCACGGTCAAAAATTTTCATCATATAGATTGCTGTTGTTAAGGAATTTGCTTTTTATGCAGAGGAGCAGGGTCATGCAACTTGAACTTGAAAAGGCTCAGCAAGAGATTCCACAATTCAAACAAGATTCAGAAGCTGCTGAGATGGCCAAGTTACAAGTGATTGAGGAGCTAGAGAGAACTAGGAGACTTGTAGAGGAGCTGAAACACAAGCTGGAGAGAGCAGAGATTGATGTGGACCAGGCAAAGCAGGATTCCGAACTTGCGCAGCTGCGGGCACAAGAAATGGAGCAGGGAATTGATGATGAAGCTAGCGTAATAGCCCAAACACAATTGGCAGTTGCTAAAGAGAGACATCAGAAGGCTGTTGATGAACTGAAGTTGGTCAAGGAGGAGATGAGATCAACACACGAAAAGCATACCGTTTTAGCTAGGGAAAGGGACATAGCAGCCAAAAGAGCCAAGGAAGCTGTTTCTGCTGCAAAGGAGACTGAGAAGAGAGTTGAGGAACTCACTTTGGAACTTATCGCAATCAAAGGGTCTCTCGAGTCGGCCCATGCCGCGCATCATGAAGCAGAAGAACACAGGCTCGGGGCGGCTTTGGCAAAAGAGCAGGATTGTCTGGCTTGGGAGAAGGAACTGCAGCAAGCACAGGAGGAGTTGCAGCAACTCAATATGCAACTTGTATCAAAAACTGATGCAAAGTCCAAAATTGACGAAAATGTGCGCATGCTACAAATCCTCAGTAAGGAGCTGAGCGCCTATACAGAAAACAAACTGAGTGAAGAAGCTGGAGTGATCGAGGAGGATGGTTCTGATGAGGCTAAAGAAATTAGCAGGTCAATCAAGCGAGCCCTTGCCTCAACAAGAAAGGAGCTTGAAGGGGTTAGAGGAAATATTGAAAAAGCAAAAGACGAAACCAACCTAATAAGAGCTATTGCAGAATCAATTAGGTCAGAGCTGGATAAGGAGAAAGCTTCACTTGTAACATTGCAGCAGCGAGAAGGTATGGCATCTATAGCCGTCTCTTCTCTCGAAGCTGAGCTCAATAGGACAAAAGAAGAGATAGAAATGGTGCACTTCAAGGAAGTGGAAACCCGTGAAAAAATGGCAGAGCTTCCAAAGATGCTGCAGCAAGCAGCTCAGGAAGCAGAAGATGCCAAGGTGGCAGCTCATTCTGCACAGGAAGAACTTCGGAAGGCGAAAGAAGAAGCCGAGCAAACCAAGGCCGCTTCCACGACTGCAGAGATCAGGTTACGCGCCGTTCTGAAAGAAATAGAGGCCTCTAAAGCATCTGAGAAGCTTGCCCTTGTGGCGGCTGAAGCATTAAAAGAGAGCGAGGAGACAAGTAGTGCTGAGGATTCTCTTAGAACCATCACACTTCCTATAAGTGAATACCATTCTCTAAGCAAGAGGGTCTATGAAGCCGAAGAGCTTGCGAATGAGAGGGTCGCCGCGGCATTGGCGCAAATAGAGCTAGCAAAAGAGTCTGAAACAAGGACCCTGGAGAGATTGCAAGAAGAAACCAAAGAGATGCACAAGAAGAAGGATGCTCTTGAAATAGCATTGGAGAGGGCTGACAGGGCAAAGGAGGGGAAGCTTGGTGCTGAGCAGGAGCTGAGGAAATGGAGAGCAGAGCTTGAGCAGCGTCGGAAAGCCGCAAAACATGTAGCTAATCCTTGGACTGCTCCACCTATAAGATCACCTGAACAAAAGGGCTCTTACAAGGAAGATGATGCAGTTCTTACCGAACCAAATTCACCCATGTCAAATAGTAGCACGGATGACTTTGTTGCGGACCAGAAGTTGAGGAAAAAGAAAACATTCTTCCCACAAATGTCCAGCATTTTGTCTAGAAAGGCACAGACGTAGGCGTATAAGATTAGTCCTGTACAGGCATATCTTACTGTACATTGTACACTGCAAAATTGTAAATAGTGTGTTTGAGTATATAAGTTTATTTTCCACAACCCTGTCACCTGGTGTGGATATGTGAGGGCATACTTTTGTATGATATTTTTTTGGAGATTTTTGATACTGTGGTCCTTCCTTTCCAAAACTCGGAGGCAATATGTGTGTCTGTTCCTGATGTTAGTCATGAAAACCTCGGTTTTCTGTAACCCAAATTGTCAATTATGATAAAATATTGAAGTTTGAATATGTGAGTCTTAAGTCATTCAACCAATAGAACACTGCAATATCAGATCAGCAGAATGCCTCTGTGTGTATTTGTCCAAGTCAAAGCAAGCTTTGGATCTTCAAGTTTGGTTATGTTTGCTCAAGTTTGATTGTGGTTCTTCATAGTAGAGACATTTTAGTGGTCTTTTGAGTTTTACTGGTTTAGATGAGCTCTCCATCAGCAGAAGAAACACTGCTGTAAAAAGGAACACAATTATACATAGAACTAGTACAGACAAATAGGATCATCCAGATTACAGAATTTTTTCCTGCAATTCTGCAACATTTTCTATCCATTTTAGAAGAAACAGGCAGGGACTGCGATGCTGCTGTAAGAATGAACCAAGATGTGTCCATATTTTTGGGAAAGTCAGTCAAGACAGAATCTGCTACCCTACCAAAATGGTGTTTATCAGACGAGCATCAGTACACTTTCTGTGGTACCATTCTTATCTGGGACACACAGCATAATACTAATGACACCAAAGTGCACAAAGAGACAATAATATGATGCAGACTAGGCAGATCAAGGTAAAAAGCACAGGCATATTTGCGAAGTTAAAACATCACTATAGGAGAGAAGAACAAAGAGGAACATTCTTGGTGGTATACTTTGCCTGGAACAGCAGGACATGAGTTATCCCAGTAAAGAAGCAAACACATAATAACAGGACAAAATTGGCCTAGTCCAATATGTTTGAATATTTACTTGAGAGCAAACTGTTAGGAGACTATTATATCAAACACATGTCAATCAGAGAAGTTCAGATGGCCTGAATTAACACAATTACATCCCCGTTCTGATTAAGAAAAAGCAGTTCGTGCTGAAGACTTAAACTTTTCACTTTAGACTACTAAATTATAAAACTAGAAATAACTCCCATAGCAGATAAAAACGAGATGATATATGACTTGATCACCTCGGAAGGTAAGATATACAGAACACTCAAGTTGCTAACATGTGCAGGTTTGTGCAAGCATAAGAATCAAATGACTCAAAACTGCCAGGTGACTTCACTCCAGGTCAGCAAAATACGACAACATTATCCTTCTGATGATTCAGGTGAACAAAGGATCCAACGATATGCGATGCACACATGTACATTTGAAGGAGTTTCTCAAGATAGACAGGAATATGGATAACCAGAAGTAAAGCATTTCTCTCTCTTGATACACGGACTAAACCAGATAAAAGGAGCCATTGCAACCCTTTTACACTCCATGGTGTAATCAAGTATAACTCTAAAAACACCAGCTATGAGACGCAGAGCAATTATCAGTCCTCCTCCTCCTGCTCCTATTACACTTGATGAATTCAAGAAGTGACTCATGAAGTTCCAACAATGATGGTCGGATAAGTGGAGGCCATCCGTAGTACAGGTTTTGGGTTTAGCGCCTGGTGGAAGAGTATTGTGGCTCTTCGTCAGGCTGATAAGGATAGAAATGGCTACATAGATGAATTCGAGATTGAGAATCTTGTTACCTTTGCCCAGAAAATGCTGGGCTTGAAAATTACTACCTGGTAGTTCCATAGCCTCATTATTTGTACCACTGACATACATAGCTACTACTTCTATATTGTAGCTTCAACTTGGAAGGCAGCAACATCTGGATAATGTGCAAAAGCAGGAAAAGGTGTACTTGCAGTTACCATTTACCAGTGTTTCTGTGCTGGCATTTCACTTTGCTAATTATCATGAATAGAAGTTGAAACTAAATCCCTTCATGCTTATCGTTCAGTATAATTATTATTGCCTATTGGTCACAGTTGCTTCTTTCTTTTCTGTTGGAGCATGCCCATTGTGCAGAGAAGTTTGATTGCATTTAGGCTATACACGGAAAGTGCAGAGAAGTTTGATTGCATGTAGTGGCTGAATTGATATCCACTATCTAAAAGAAAGGCTATATACAGGGTGGAAAATCTTCCTCTACGCTTTCCAGGATTTATTTTAAGAACATGCAGGAGAACTGCATGCTGTTCATTGTTCATTAATGAAGGAGGCAAATGTACAAATGATCAGTACAATCTTTATAATTATATTGAATTCAATAATAATAATTGAACTACAAAAAGGAAGGGAAAACTTCCAAAAAAGGAATAAATACATGTTAGGAACTTTGAATACAGAGATACAGCTATAGCATTGTGGTACGAATACAATAAGTATGTTAGTTGTGAGCCTCATGGCTATACACAGGCAAAGAATTGTACAATTCCATTTAAGAAACAGAAAAGAAAGAAATGGACGTATTGGAATAATCAACAAGGGAAGGAAGCATCACATGAGAGATTGCCAAAAACATGAATAGACTACTCATAGACTTATGGTCACTTACCGTATGGCATGACCTGTAAAATTAGGCTTGAACTAAAAGGGGTTCATAACTGTTATTTGCCAAATGAAGCAAGTCTGAGCTCGTGTGGGGTCTAATCAATGGCATGAACCAGCACACCTTAAGGCCACTGGTTCATTTGAATGTAGGGATCTGTTGTTGTCTTTTCAAATAAACTGACTGCATCTCCTACAAAATAAGTCTGGTGTTTCAAATAAACGACACCATATATCTTTATCATCCATACCAACGACCATTTAAGAGAAGTTAGTGGCGGAAATTCTTGAATCCGTCTACCAATGATTGGTGGATGGCAATATATCAACATGGAGAGTCTGGTTCATTTGCTAGAGGTGTTGTTAGTGTCTTAGTGATATTGGCATGTATTCACTGAAGTATTGAAGACCATTGAAGGCTACTTGAGAATAGGTTAGACCGTCGATTGAGGATCTGGAAATTAAAAATGGAAAAGGATTCAACATTATTGTCCTAGTGCAAAGAGACAAATTCTCTAGATGAAGACATTCATACTTGTCAAATGTTGCTTCCCTTCCATAGCCTCCTTTTTCAATTGGCAGGATGAGCAAAGAAAAGGGCCACCCCAAGGATCAACCCTTGAATGCCTTGGAATAGTACCATGAACAGAGATGCCCTCACCAGGTTTCATCTCTAATTGACAGACAGCACAATCGTGCAGCTTAAACATATTTCCTGCCGGATAATTTATTTTTAATCTGCAAACAAGTTATAATAGTTTAGTCTGTATTTCATGAAATTATATTCATATATGCATTACTTGGAGCCAAAAATTTAGGACAATCTGTAGCCAAGTGTTAACTATTTCAGTAAAGGGGGAGATGAAACCTTTTCACTATAGAGAGTAAACTGGCAAGTCCGCATAATGGCAAGTGAAAGTAATATGCCTAAGAAATATGGAGGATATATGTATCGAATGAAATTGAACCTTTGAGCAAGCATTGCAGAGCCCTCCTCATATATTTCCTCCACGACATCAGGTTCTAGACATCCCCTGTCCATCTGATCTTCAGCCAATTCATCAGATGGCCTCCGACGGAACAAAGCTTTGATGCCTCCTTTCCCATGCTTCTTTAATGGAGGGCTCAACTTTTCTGGAGGTAATATGTCAACTACGATGCAAGTAGTATCATCTCGTAGTCCTTTTGAACTCACAGCTTCCTATATAAGAAAATCATGACCTATAAGCTTAACTTAAACATGCCATACCAGGAATCCAGAACAATACAATTGAAGTGTAAATATATTTCAATACTTTAACAATTCGACTAGCAGCAGCTTCAGCTGGCAGTCCCCTGGTATAGTTCAGAGCTTCCTGAAAGCGCAGTGCATCCCAGACACCGTCGCTAGCAATGACAAGCCGTCCTCCAGCATTAGACAACTGCAATAAGTTTTGATGCATAAGTCCCAAATCTATTATGATCAAGAGGTACACGAGTTATTGGAATTAGCCTGAGATACCACAGTTCTTAATTACTGGTATCAGCTAGTAATATCTAAATAACATGGTATAATCTTTCCCACAACTGCGGTGGCATAGGAGTACATGAATTGCATACCTTTACTTGCTTCACATGTGGGACAGGAACTATAAACTCTCCAACATCGATATCACCAATTGACCTTGATAAACACAATCCGCCTGGCCAGCATCTAAGTGGACCAATCTGAAATGTGTGCATAGGAAAGTAGAGTGAATTCAAAACTAACCTTGAATCATCATGTTTTTACTTGCAAAATATACAGCAGAACATATTGAAGGAGAAAACCAAAAAGAAACAAACTGAATGACCTAGTGGATGATTGTTCACTTAGTAACTGATAAACGTCATATACAAAAACAACATACCCCAGCCCCTCCAGCAATATTTATTCTCCCAACATCACCTCCACTTGCTGTTACGCGCTCTACCCTGCAATCGCATAACTAGGTTAATAATAAGCCTGAGAATATTATAAACATGAAAATAAAGTGTGGTTGTATGACTTACTCCTCCTCATTGGTATCTAGGCGATGATCAGCTGACAAAAAATACACTGAACCTTCAGCAGATTCTAGGATACAGCGGGAATCGCCAACTGATGCTACAGTGACAACCCATCCATCTATTATAACAAAAGTCACAGTAGTCCCTGAGCGTGCCGCTGAAAACATGGTAACAATCAATTTACACCGCAGTGCAAGTGTATAACAATACTGATCATATGTTCATAAATCAGAAAGATATTTGTCCAAAAGGGGGATAATATGAACAAAGAAAACTACAAGCCTCTAAATTACATGCATAAGTACATAAATAACCTTTTTAAATCTTATCAGCTTAGTGAAAGAATAATACCTTTCGTTTGGAACTCTTTATCTGTCTTAACAAAACCAGCAACTAGTGCCCTCGGTAATGCGGTTGTCCATTCCTCACTTGTAAGATTTGGGGGCATAGCAGCCAACACATTGTTTAAGAGGTTCTCCCTGGTGTATATGGCAGCCGCAGATCCATTGTGGCCATCGAAGATCTGAAGAGAAGACAGAATAAATAATTCAAGAACAGTGGCCACTTTTAGATGTTATAACGCAAGTTTAAAAATGAAAACAAAATAGTGAGACTCATAGTTCAGCACTATCACATATTATTGCATTGTGGGCTGAATACACTGCAATGATTTATTTAAAAAGGCCATGTTATGTTGATAGACAAGTTAGTAGGACCGAATTTATAATGCTAACTGTTGGAGGCCTGAAAGATCTATTATCTACGCACAACAAAACTCCCTTTGAATATTCCTAAACCACTGGTCTTCTGACCACCGAAATAATTGACACAAAGACAGTTAAGGCGAGTAAAATATTAGCTGACATATGTCCCCCATGTGACTTGATGCAAACACACCGCGAAATCAGGCTGACATATCAATCATGCTACTCTGTGCAAGAGACAAACAACAAACTAATGCACCATGTTAGGCACAGAGATTGACGATGGAAAAAAACAAATATTTTATTTTGCAGGGAAAAAAAGCTTAACAAGATAATGCGATAACTGACTATCCTAGTTAGGCATTATGAACACTGACTTCCAACCGAATTTTCAGTTCATCCATCTCAAATCAATGGCATTATCACAACAAACGCGCAACATCAACAAACTGGAAGAGACCAATATGCCAGCCAGGTCAATGCTATTGGTCTTGGAGGCAATAATAACGAAAAATGAGCACGCAGCCATTGAGGCATTACCGCAAACACCGAGATGGTGTCGTCGTCGCCGGCGCCGGCGCCGGCGCCTCCTGCATCCTCGCCGTCACCCTGGGCTGGACCTGGACGGCGGCTGCACTTGGGCAAGAGGAACGTGAAGTCCTCCCCTTTCTTGCTCTTGCTCGCCTCTCCGAACAGCATGTCCGGCTTCTCCACCTTCTGGTTGCACAGCTCTCGCTTGAGGAGCACGGCCAGGGGCACCCCCGACCCATCCACCTCTCCCTGCACCTCCATGGATCGACCTCTCTCTCTCTCTCTCTCTCTCTCTCTCTCTCTCTCTCTCTCTGTCTGTCTGTCTCTGACCTCAAATTCCCACAATTACAAGAAATCGCGCAGGTATGGATCTGATACAGAAACGCAAACAGGCGACCTTGGCAATGGCGGACCTACCCAGAAATTTGGCCCAACTGGGCACCAAAAAAACCTCTCCTTTCCACGCGGCACCCGAATCCCACCCAAATTGATGACACAAGAACGGCAATACTCCGCCTAACGCAGCATGGATCAAAAAAAAACTACGCCGCCTATCCAAGAAACGGCATGGGCATCCACCACCAAAACTGGGACGAAGGATCGATTGCTGCAATCCAAGAAACGCAGGACCCGGCGCAAAGAAAGCCGCTACTTTAATCTCTCGGAGGGAGGCGAGCACGGAGTGGGCGGCAGCGAATGCGATCGGGGGGAGGAGATGGAGATTTGGGGATTGGAAAACAAAATGGATTAAGAGGGGATCGATTAGCTGGAGAAGATGAAGAGAGGGAGGAATTAGTTAAAGCCGTTATTGGAAGCGCGGCGAGGGGGAGCTCAACGTGCGCGCCAGGAAGAGCAGAGGCAGGATTGAGCTGTCAGATTAACACTAGCTTATTGCCCCTCAGGATTATTATTTATTAATTAATAGTAATAGTATATTCCTTAAAAAAATGGCTTTAAAAAGATTTAGGTTGTGTTTGTTTTAAAGCGTATGTAACGAAAAGAAAGATTAACGTATGATTAATTAAGTATTAAAAATTAAAAATAAAATTAAAAAGAGTTAATGTGATTAACAATTTTTTTATAACTTTTTAAAAAATTATGATGTTTAGTCATTCGAAAAATATGCATGTAAAAAAGTAAAAGATAAGAGCGTACAAGAGCCGTGACTTTGTCCATTGATATATTGAAAAAAATAGACACAAATGTTAGCTAGGAATATAACTGTGTCTCCCCGAACAAAAATGCTAGCTGTGTGTGTTGTTTCACATAATATTGTGCGTATCTTGGATCAATAGATCATGAGTGGTTTTTGATTTGGTGGAAGGTTTTGTATTTTGCATTAGAAATTATAATGTTGGCGACTTGGTGCCATCCAATCTCCTATGTTTGGGATTGAAATCGTCCATTTTGCATGTCTTTGGACACTGCTACTCGGAAAGACCGGGTTTATGCTAATCTCATCCCTTCTCTTTCCCTCTAATTAAAAATCCTCTTGTCAAACGCATGTTGTGAAAAAATAATTCTTCCACAATCTATCTCCTTTATTTTCGAAAATTAATTGGTCTAGCCAATAGAGCCAACGATAAATCAACAAATATTTATGGAGTAAGTGATTGAGATGGCATAGGTTTCCCATTCCATTTGCATCCTCTACTTTTGAGTTCATCTCTAATTACCCGTTTTGATTTTAATATGTTCTTACTCCGCTCATTCTACCTCTCGCACCATACGTCAGTGATTAAACTAAGCAACACTTAAATACAAAGCTACTATATTGCGTGTGACAAGCTTATAAGCTTAGTAATAAGGGTTGGCGTCCAAAAATGAAACTTAGCTAGTTTAGGCCAACTATGAGTCGGTTCATATCAAGATTAATTAGTGGATACCCCGTAATTTGCTGTGGGATTTTAGAAATCCTTCTAAAACACTTAAAAACAACATTAAGTTAAAGAAGAAACAGTAAAATGCTCTTATAATTAATAGAAAACAATTAGCATACCTAATATATTTATTATTTATGATTGTGATTAAGCATAGAAATGATCTAACAGTTGTGATTAAAAAATGATAGTGATCCCGTGGCCCTTTCTTTCTTGATAATGAGTAATTGGGTCCAAATATAAGAATAGTAGATTAATAAGATAGGAAGACTGGTGGAGGCTTTGTAAGAATGTCCCTAGTGTTTTTCTTTTATTAAAAGCGTTGGTATTGAAATTGGAATGTTACTATGGCAATTGCTTTGAGATGATCTAGTGTAACGCAATTACTTTGTCATATATGGATGTAACTAGATGAGATATATACATTCAATTTAATTTCATTGTTCGTGTTGATACAAATCAACCAAATCCATTTTCTTCCGAACACAATGTTTCCAACAAGATTTGTCGAATTGTCACCATCTAAGCTACGTGGCATTGTAAAGGCGGCAATCACAAATCATTTTGTGCTATAGAATACGCACATTAAAGTGCTGTGCACAGGCAAGTATTTCTATTTTTTATGATATGCATAGACCACTATGAGAGGGCAAAGAGGAGTACAAACCAAAAAACAATATATAAACAGACCAATAAAGTAATATAATGACTGTTGGTACCTTCATTGGAATCTATCTGATTATAGTGTTGATCTGCCCATCGTCTAGGATCTTGCATAACTTTGGCAGCATTGCAGAGCAAAATGTGTCTCAAGCAAATAATGTTTACAAGCATCCAAATTTATACATGTGATGATGTCCCATTGACAACCCTGTTACACGCTTGTATTTGGGATTTGTGATTGCACTAAGGGAGAAAGAGCTCTTTGGAGCTTAGGATTTTATTAACACATTTCAATAGAAAAAAATGATGGGAATGTTATGCACAGATGAGTCCTGTAGGAATGTAAGTTGATGCTTAAACAGGGATCAGGAAGATGCATTAGACTTATAAAAAGATATAAAAGAAAAAAAATGAGAAATTTCCTCCGGAATTGGTAGTACATAGGAAAGCAATCTTAAAAATGAATTATGAACCTACAATCCTATATGTTCCAAATGACCTGGTTAGAAAAAAAATTCCAAAGGATCCGAATCTTCCAGATTCCCGTGAAAATCATTCGATCCCGAAGAGCCTGAGAGAGCTTAAAAAATGATTCCTTCCAACATGTTTTATTGGTTTATTCGTGGTTTGTTTGACAGGGCTACAATTTGTTAAAAATAATTTTACGAGTGAAGTCAGCAAAGCTGTGGAGCGATCCGAACCCCGTTTTATCCCTCTAATTTATTTTTTCACATTACTTTCACTTCAACCCATTTCATCTCATTTACGTAAAGCTAAAATTATTTGGTTGGACTTCAGCTCTGAAAGAGACAAAGCTTAAAGCTAAAGGCCCTATCAAACATGCCATCATTGTTTGATTTTTAATGTACCTTAGGCTTCAAAAATGGTGTTTGGGACAAAGCGGATTAGAACCATCGTGTCGATTGGAGGAATTGACAATAATAAAAGGAGGTGACGTACGAGAGCTAAAGTAGATGAGTTACGAGGCAAATGTTAAGACAGATTCACGTCCTCTCAAAGAAAGGTAATACCTTACTCCTGTTTCGGGGATTGAATCCGCAGGGTGTTGTATTGATTAGAGATTGAGTTGTCGATCTCGTTCTAGTTGCCTTTGAGAGGCTCCCTGCCCACCTTATGTAGGTTGGGGGTAAGGTTACAAAGAGAAAACTCTAATCAAACTCAACATCAGTTTCTTAAATCTAGTTTACAATATTATCGTACCAAGTCTATGATCCATTTTCTTAATACACAAGGAAACATAATACGTAAGTCATGATCCATTACATATTCCATGTACATAATCTATCCCTTATATCAGTCGGATAATCCAATCGTATGGGTATATGATAACCATAATCTCCACAGTAGCCCCTAAGACCTTCACAGTAAAAAAGATAACCTTCTCTCAAATCGCATCAATCCAAAGCCGAGTGCTTCAATTACCTTTGCCATAGCCTCCCAAGTACTTTTACTAGATCATAAGACTGTGAAGGACTGAAAAAGTTTCAAAAAATAATAACAACAACAACAATAAAAATATACCTAGGTGCATTGACTAGATGCACCTATTAGGTGTAGCCCTCAACTATGTGTTTAGTTGAACAAACTAAGCATATAGTCAAGGAATAAATAATCTAATCAACCGAATGGTTTTATCAAAATTACATCATATGTGATGTAAATCCTGAGTAATAGTACTCAAAATGGATTTATCAACTGCCGATTAAATGACCAAAATATCATATACAACTAAGTCAATGATGCAGGCCTAAAAACAAATGCACATGTATATGACTATATAAATGCAATATTATAGCATTAATCCAACTATATTTATAATGAATCAAACAGTGCTTACTTTTATATAAAAAACCAGATTACAAGCAATTAAAGCACACTATTTGTCACCTCCTATTAAATCGCATGGCACTAACGCGCATATTGTAAAAACAAATATGCTCAAGTCCCTAAAAGACACATAGTGAACCACACCTAAAAAATATATGTCAGATGTGGTATAAAGTCTGAGTGAAATAACACTCATAAACAGACTTACCAATCTCTTGAAAATGACCAAAATATATAATCAGCAAAAAACCATAATATTGGTCTAAAAATGCAGACATATATGGCCTAAGGCAATGATATAGTATCCAATCAATCGCTTTACAAAACCCAAACAATGACTTTACTTACATAAAATAATTATAAAGACAACTATATACAAAGGTTCAGTGTTTGCCACCTTTTAAATTGTATTGTACCAACTCCTAAAATGTTGAGTAACAACGATATAAAAGGATTTTAAAGGTAATGGGTATTTAATCACGTGCATATTGCCAAAAGCAAATATGCCTAAGTCCTTAAAGACACGTGTCAAGCTGCATGTAAGAAATATGGGCTACGAATTCTTAACGGGCCTCGGCCCAATAAAAAATTTCACCGATACCCTTAAAAAATTGTCGTGATACTATTCATCGTCTCCTCCGCCACTTCATTTCTAAAAGATTCCCTTTCGTGCTCCTATTCACCGCCATCGCTGTAGAAGCTAGGGCAAGGGTTTCCCACGCATCTAGCCATCGAAAAGAGAAAGCAATCCAACCACCGAACAGATCCGCTCTATCTCAACCATATTTCCCCCAAAACCTTGCCTAAAAAGTCCTAATCCAAAGCTTCTCGAGCTCATCCATGGAGGGAGAGAAAGAAATTCCTTTTGACCAATGGGCGACATCCGATGTGAAGGAGTCGACCCTAAAGGAAATGGTGAAGGAGGGAGTGTTGCCGGTGAAGGAAATCATTGGATGGCAGTCGGCGTGTGGCGAGGAATTCCCGACGCCCAACACCGGAGATCGTAGTATTTACTCCTTTTTTCTACAGTGGCTTCAATCTTCCGACCTCTGATTTCTTCCATGGCCTTCTTGACTTCTATGGAATTAGGATATATCATCTGAATCATAACTCCATCCTCCATTTCGCCCTTTTTATTCATTTGTGCAAGGCCTTCCTAGGCATCCTCCCCCATTTCAATTTATTTTGGCGTATGTTTTATTTGAAAGCACACCCCACAAAAGAAAACCCCTGTGTAGTTAGTGGTTCTAGATTTCAACTCCATTGGCAAACTCAAGCAACATTACTTTGCGCTCTCCTTGAAATCATCCAACAAAGGCTAGCATCCTAATTGGTTCCACATCTCAAATCCCTCTCCTTGCCTCCCTGCCTTTGTTGGTCTTCCGCCAATCCACAACCCCAATTGGAATTCATTACCTGAAGGGGCTGATCTCATTGAGGCTAGTGCCCTCTTAGTGAAGATAGTGAAGAACAAGGAAGCTGGCTTACTCGAGGAACAAGTTACTCGACATTTCATCAAGTACCGACTAGCCCCGATTAAAGAAAGATCCAAGCCAATTTTTGAGTATGAGGGCCAAACCGATCCCAACCGAGGAGACCCAGACTCAATCGAGTTCAAGACTATGTGCTCTCGGATGTACAAGGTCTTCTCGTCTGGGATTGTGATTGATTATAGCCACAAACTCCCAGTGGCCCCATAGAGCTTAATGTGGCCACTGTCTCCGGTAAGGAATTCTCATCCTCTTTTGTAAACCTTCCAATCTTGAGCAAACAACCAACCACACCGTTGTTGATATATTACTCTTGTAAGAAAACACCTCAATAATCTCAAACCCACCTGCAGTGGCTCGGCAGTCCACTTGAAGGAGCCCAAGGCATAGGCAGCCGACTGAGGGTCCTTCAATCAGATCCCCTCAAAAGGGAAATAAGCCAACCGATCAACCAACATTTGCAAGGGCTAAAAAGGGACAATAAAATTCTGGATCGATGAATCTGATGAAGATGATGATCCCGCTCCAAGCATAGGTGCAGCTTAGAAACTAGACACTGAAATGCCCCAGGCTCCAAGCTCCAAACAAGCTATGCGCCCAAAAGGGCAATTTCTAAGTTTAGGACGTCATCCAGGTAACCAATCAATTCATGGCTTCGTAATATATTAAAATGCCTGCAATAAGTACTTGTGATGAATGCTAGCCGAGAATGTGCATGTAAACAATTGCATCCATGTAATATTTTTGCATGAAGCCACAAGACATAGATCCCTCTAGTAAATTTGATACTGTCAATAAGGACCAGTCGGACACCACCGAGAAAACCTCTTATGATCAAAAGTCCCTGATTGCTGACCAGTTGGGGCCAGGTGATGGGCCAACTGCCAATGACGAGCCCCCAACTAGTAGTCCAACTAAACCAGTCGGAGAAAAAGAAACCAGTTAGGAAACCACGAGCACAAAACACTCGGATCAAAACAGGATTAATCCTGAGAGCCAAGAGCCACCGAGTAATGAAGACCCTGCTGGTCCCGCTAAAAAAACAAGCGCTGGTCCTTCAAAGAATCAAGCAGAGAAAGTACAAGGAGCTCCTCCAAAGAAGCCTGATATTATAACAGGTCAATCTCTCATGTCTTGTCTAAATCAAGTGAATCTTGCTTAACTTGTTAATCACATCATGACACAGATCCCATCATCGCCGAGCATGAAGAAGAAATCTTGCAGATTAAATTTCTGAAGATTTTCGAACACCATTTAAGATCTCATGGCATGATGCAAATGGAATCACACATGGCGTCGTCCTCAACAAACAAAAAGAAGAAGATGAACACTAGATGCTTATGAAGAGCTTAAATGAATCCACAAAAATGTTAAATGTAAGTCATGTACCTCCTCATTTTCTGAATTTGTCTTTATATAATAACTCATTGAGACTTATTTCATAACGAAGAGAATATGGCTCCAATCCCAAGATAAATCTGAAACTCTAGAAAAGCTTGTGCCACACTTGAACACACTTAAAGAAGTCAAACAACAACTCAAAAATGTCGAAGGTGCGGTTAAAACCAAAGAGACCCAGTTGATGGCTGAAATGAAGAGCTTGAGGAATGCCAATCTAGAACTCTGAGTAACACTTGGAGGTAATAACTAATCTTGATCCATGTAATAGCAATAAATCTCCTTTGCTATTTTTCACTGAGTTCTATCTGCTAGGGATGAAAATGGTCGGGAACGATTGGGAAAAGACCTTAACCATTCCTGTTCCCGTATTTTTTAGCCAGGATCGGGAATGGGAACGGGAAAGGCGGACGAGAAAACAAATTTGGTAATAAGGGACATCGGGAACGTTCGGGAGCGGGTCAATTACGACCGGGAATCGGTAAAAAAAAGCGGGAATGTCGACACACATGGAACAATTTAATTGCAGAGAAAAGCATCTAAGAAAGACCTTGCACAACAGCACAGAAAATAGAACATAGAAGCATCATGCCATCGTAGTAGTTTATTACACATTAGCTTCCCAATGATTGTTTCAACCAACACCATGTACATACTAATACATACTGCAATATAATCAACAAAAGGAACAAAAATGGCATCAAATATATCAGCTGGCATCAAAGTAATCTAGCAAGGAAGGGAGGATTGGCACCATGAAGACATGGACCGCGGTGATGAGCATCACCAAGGCGCCAGCCACGCCGAGGAATGCCGGACATTTCGTCGAACACATTGTGCGCATGGTCAAACCATCATCTGAAACATGGGTAGAGAGAGATGGGAAAGAGGATGTTCTAACCAAGATGCGACGGAAGCAGCAGGACAAACGACGGCATCCTGCTCGTTCATGGGGCCGTTGTTTGGTCGAGAAGTGGCCGAGGGAAGCAGCGCCGGCTGCAGGAGAGCAAGCTGCAGCCTGCGGGACACGGGGGTCGGGTCGGGGAGGAGAGTGTTGGCAACTTTTTTGGCAAGAAGACAATCACGATCGGGACACCTAAATGCCTTGCGGTGAAATTGGAGTCGCCAACCACCTCGATCTAGCAAAAACTAAACCAAGATGGGTTTTGTAGATTAAACTGGCTAGCGAAGCCGATTTGAGCAAAACAAAGGATAAACACCCGTCTCGTGGGCGAACGGAAGGATTTCGGGACGAACCTACAAAGAGGTGTCGCACTCTCGCAGCGGCGATGGACGATTTACGACGCAAATTGACAAAGATGTACTAAACTAGGGTAAAGTAGAAAACATTGCTGAAAAGTAAAAGTAAAAGAACGATACAATTGGCTAGATTAGATTGATTGTGTGTGTGTTGAACGTCTTGCCAATTGAACCGGCCTTGGCCCTTAAATAGGGGTTGGTCTTGCCTTCTACAAGTCCTCTCCACATCCAATTCAGGATAGATACCTTAGGAAACCCGAGGCATACCTTATGGAGTAAGGAAACCCGAGACCCGACGAAATTTGCTTCGGACTCGGACTCTGACGGTTTGACCGGTCACATGCCTGCGGTCAGACCGGCCCTACTAGCCGGTCAGACCGGCCTTGTGAAGGAAACCCGATACTTTCCAAAATTTGGCAATTTTCCTCTATTTCGTCCATAGGTGCCAAATTTGGGTGTAAACACATGCCCCCTGCCTTTTATGATGAACATCGTGAATCTAAAAGCATAGAACATGTTTGTATCAGGGCGATAATCCATATTACCAGCCATAGAACTTCCTAAGCATCTTGCCAAATGCCCGGGAAGTATTTCTTCAAATATCTTCTTAAAATGATCCTGCTTTCACCTTTTCGTTGTAAGCCTTAGCCACCCTCTTCCTCTCTTTCTCTATTTCTTCTAAAACCTTCAAACACTTGTCGATCTCCTCATCAAGATTGTCTCTCATCAAGGTCTTGTGGTCTTCAATCGACAAATCATCTTGCTTTATATATCGAAGAGAGCCAAGATTCACCTCTACCGGCAAAACAGCTTCTTATGCATAGACCACCTCAAAAGGAGTAACCTTGGTAGCACCATGTGTAGATATCCTATGAGCCCATAACACTTCAGAAAACATCTCATGCCACCACTTCGGATGTTTTTTGATCTTCTTCTTCTGTCTCCTGGGCACAAATGTCCAAATTTACAATTAATTTGACCTCTGAATCAAGTGTATCGTGCCTGCCAGCTTCCTGTTCAAACCTAGTCTGACCGGCCACGCAATGCCGGTCAGAACGCCACCTCTCATCGGTCAAACCAGCCACACAAAGCCGGTCAGACCGCCGGTCACCTACGGTTGGACTGGCAGTGATGCGCCGGTCAGATCGTCCGCAGTCTGTGACTTCGTCAATTTTTCCAAAAGAACTAAAATCAAGCACCGGCTTTTCCAGTATTAAGAATACTCCTTTTTTGATATTATAGCCAGATGCTTGGTACATCATATTATTGAACCAAAATTCCTTCTTTCTAGACATATGAAAATTATAACATGCAATTAATATGCCTAGATGAATACTAATTCAAGCGGCTTTTGAAACAATAATTATCAAGGCATCAAAACACTTAGCTACTTGAAGTATGATCAATAATGAATCACCAAAGTCATATGTCTCACATGCATGAATTCTAATAAACTACCAGTGTAAGTAATCGGATTAAACATGTATGCAAAATATTATAACAATACCAATGTTCTCAAAGAAAACAACTTTAGAACAAATCATCACATTGATCATTGACATTAGCCGGATTACCAAGAAGCAAAATTTCATGATGCAATAATTATGAAATCTATATTTTATATGGTGATTCATCAAAACATGCATGATTTGGCTTTTAATAAATATCAAGACCAACGAGCCAAATCATACTTTAAATAAATTATATGTTGTTAGTGATATGCCCTAGAGGCAACATAGAGATGTTGGATATCACGTCAATGTTTATGTATTTATGAATAAAGTGTTATTCAGTTCCATGAAATAGACATCTTGTATTGATCAATAAGTACGTGACTTATTTATGAGACTCTATATGTATGAATCTATTTCTAAACGATCCCTGATCATATGTCATATTGTTGGAACAAATATGATTCTAAGATCGGCATGTTTATTGATTGATGATCATGTCTCATAGATCATGGGTATGGAGATACCAAATCAATAAACATGGACATATGTGTTAGAGAACACATTGTTGGATAGACCCACCATGAGACACTACAGGAATTAATGTGCCATTAGTTGGTCTCGGGTAGTGTTGGTATAAAGTCCTTAGACCTGAGATCACCATGGATTCCAACATGTGTAGTAGCCTACTTTGGGACTACCAAACGCTATTCGTCGGGTAGTTATAAAGATAGTTTCGGGTTTGCTATGAAACATGGAGTGGGATGTGAGTGATCAAGATGGAATTTGCCCCTCCTTTGGAGAGATATCTCTGGCCCCTCGAGGTAATGGATTATGGAAATGCATGGCCATGCTAAGTTGATTGAGGAGTCAATCAACGACGGATAATCCAATACGGTTCGAGTGAATGGTTAAGCTATTGAAGGGATGACACACATCTTGCCTATAGCTTAATTGGTATCGTGAGGCAAAGGGATTTGTGTACACATTACGGTTCGAGTCGATATTATATTCTTGTATACTATGGTGTCAATATGTGCTGCTAGGCGCCTGTTGACAGTCGGCTGAGTTGGACTCGAGTCGACGATCGGCTAAGTTAGACTATAGCCGAAACCGAGTATACCTGAACCTACAGGGTCGCACGCTTAAGGGGATAAGAACAGGCATTCGAGTTGGACTCGGATACGGCTCGATCGGATAGGGATCCAATTGGATAGAGTCCTATAGGCTTACGACGTATGGGCGGCCAACTCTGTGAGATTCGGATAGGATCCGATTCAAAATAGAGTCCTGATCGGCCACTAGTCCCAGTCGGCCAACTCTATATAAAGGAGGGAGGGGTGGAGAGCTGCGGCACGTCAATTGCATCGCGTGCAACAGAAGTCGCCGAGATCAATCTCCACGGAAACCCTCCCCACTTTCGAGCCAAACCCTAGCCTTGCATCGCGTGCTAGCACACGGGTGCTCGGCGTTCGTCCCCTGGACGTGTGGATACCGGTAGAGGCGCTGCTACATTGCACGCCTGTTCATCGGCGTGGAGGAATCGGCGCGGTCGAGCGCATCGGAGCGAGGCGCGAGAACACGGACGACTCGGATCGGCTACGGCATCTGCGAATCGGCTGATTGGCGAATCGGCTGTCCCCGGTATCGGCTGTCCGCTTGCGAGAATCGGCTACACTTGTTCGGATTGGATAGCCACGATTTCTTGTTTCCTTGCACACTCCAATCGGTAACGATCTATCGGCCCTTACTTGCAAGTGTTCCTGGTTTGCGCGGTTAAAAGTTTTGTTTTCGGCTAGCGTAGCCTCCGTGTAACCCTTCGGTGGTATCGAGCTAATCTTGCTTAGTTCGGGTTTTAGATTGGATCTGGAACAAGTTTTGTACACGGGTTGATTAGATCAATCGGTTTTACGGGATCTGTTGAGGGGAGTTATGGTAATTGCTTTCCTTGATAGTGTATCGGAACGGCGTAATGTGATTACGTCGAAGTAATATCCATAGAACTCGGTTTGAGTCGACTTCGAGATAGCGTTCCTTGATAGTGTATCGAAACGGTATAATGTGATTATGCCGAAGCTATCTCGTAGTCCGATCTTGTTTGCTGCCTCGCGCCTACGCAAACCATCTCCCTTGATAGTGTATCGGGATGGCATAATATGATTACGCCGATATGGTTGCCGTAAGCGATTTCATAGATTGGATCTATGAATTTCGTGTGGTGTTCGGCCGCCCGGAAGCCCACAAGGAGACCGCTGTCTGCGTACCCCCTTATAGGTTGTCTCGATGCCGTATCTCTGTGATAGGTAGAAAACGTTTCTACGCCTCACTTGTTTTTGCAGAGAATGCTTTGAGATGGTATGGCCCTATTGTATGTATGAGATGCATGTGATGCATGTAATATTCTTTCATATGTGCAATCCCTGTAATATTCTTTCATACGTGCAATGCTTGTAATATTCTTTCACGACTGCGAGTCGATGTAATCTTCAATTAGAGCTTCTATAGTAGTATCTTAGTTTGAAGAAATCAAGCATTCGGCACTCGGAAGAACGGTGTTGAAGATGGAGATCCTCTACACCGGCATGGAGATGGAGATCACCATGTGAAGGGGGCCATACTATTTCATGCTATTCTACCGCTTTCATATATGTGATATGTTTGTTTGATAGGATAGCATCCCTCACAAAATTAAGTAGTAATGATGCCCTTCCAAATGTTGCACCCGTCACCGTTATGCTCGTCAATGGTGGGTTTGCCAAAGCGAGTGCCATTCTCTATCATAACACGAGGGGTATATGTCGAACATATACAGCAGAGCACTTGGTTTACTTAACAAGGCTATCAAAACAGTTTTGGGCCTTGGGGCATAGGTTGGGGCCGAGGCATGGAGATGCCACACCAACAACAAGAGTCACATAGAGATATGATTAGCAAGGAGTTGCTTACCGATGTTATTAATCTTCTAGCAGTGATGCCAAAGCTCACTAGAAAATTAATTAACATGTGGATCTTGACCCAATACGTAACCTAGAGGGAAGGTGGAAAATACGTAATGGGAGTCTTATGTTAAATTGTTTAACAAAAGACATAGCATAAACATTGTGCTAAACTTTGCTTTTTCATTGTTGTAGAATAAATGACGGCTAATACTACACCCAGTACCTTTAATTTGCGATCTATTCTCGAAAAGGAAAAATTAAATGGAACAAACTTTATGGATTGGTATCGCAACTTGAGAATTGCTCTCAAGTAAGAGCGTAAGGAGTACGTTCTTGAAGTACCTTATCCCGAGAATTTGCCAAATAATGCCACCGCAACGCACGGAGAGCTTACGAGAAGCACACTAATGATGCCCTAGATATAAGCTGTCTCATGCTTGCTACAATGTCCCCCGAGCTTCGAAGCAATATGAGAGCAGCGATGCTCACTCTATTATTCGGGGACTGCGTGGTATGTTTGAGAACCAAGCTCGGGCCGAGAGGTTCAACACCTCAAAGTCCTTGTTTGCGTGCTTGTTGAGGGAATCCCGTCGGTCCGCATGTGATAAAGATGATTGGCTATATCGAGAGTCTTGAGAAACTAGGTTTCCCTCTTAGCCAAGAGTTGGCTACGACGTGATTCTCCGGTCGCTCCCTCCGAGCTTCGAGCCATTCATATTAAACTATCACATGAACAATATGGATAGAACCTTGGCTGAATTACATGGGATGCTAAAGACAGTGAGGAGAGTATCCAGAAAAATGGTCATCATGTGATGATGATGCGAAGGCTAAGCGCAAACCACTGTCAAGAAACTTTGCACCAAGAGGAAGTTAACTCCCGATGAGATCGCGAGTGCCTCCAATGCAAAGAAGGGCAAGAAGGGTCGGCGGCATCGATGCCGTTTGCTTCTTGCAAGGAGACAGAGCCACTTGGAAAAGCGCAAGAAGTACATGGAGGATCTCAAAAAGAAGCAAAGTACGACTTCGCTTCAGGTATTAATGTTATAGACATTAATCATGCTACTTCACCTCGACTCTTGGGTATTTGATACCGGATCGTAGCTCATATTTGCAAATCGTTGTAGGGAATGAGAAGAAGTAGAGGCTTAAGAAGGGCGAGGTGAACGCGCGTCGGCAATGGAGCAAGCGTTGCTACGATTGCGTCGGCAGTACCACTTCATCTACCTTCAGGATTAGTTTTGGAATTAAACTAATCTTATTGTGTTCCAACACTATGTCAAAACGTTATTTCCGCTTCATGTTTGCAAGTGGAAGGATATGATTTTAGATCAATGAACAATGGTTGTTCAATATATCTCGAGATATATTCTATTTTCATGCTCCATTGGTGAATGGATTATACGTTTTGAATCTTGAAGCATCTCCCATCTATAACATTAATACGAAAGGCAACTCTCTAATGATATAAACCCCATGTTTATCGGCATTGTCGCTTAGGCCATATAAATAAGAAATGCATGGAGAAGCTCCATAAGGATGGGCTGCTTCACTCTTTTGATTTTGAATCATTTGAGACATGTAAGTCTTGTTTACTTGGTAAGATGACAAAGGCACCTTTCACGGGACACAGTGAAAGAGCAAGTGACTTGTTGACACTCGTACATACCGATGTATGTGGACCAATGAGCTCAACGGCCGAGGTGGTTATCGTACTTCATTACCTTTACAGATGACTTTAGTAGATATGGTTATATCTACTTAATGAGGCATAAGTCCGAATCCTTTGAAAAGTTCAAAGAATTCCGAATGAAGTACGAATCATTTAGGGAAAATAATCAAGTTTCTACGATCGATCGTGGAGGAGAATACTTGAGCCAAGAGTTTGGTAATCATCGAAAGATTGTGGAATTGTTCCACGTTGACTCCGCCAGAACTCCACAATGGAATGGGGTGTCCGAACGGAAAAATCGTACCTTGTTGGACATGGTGCGGTCGATGATGAGCCAAAGTGATCTTCCGTTATCCTTACGGGGATATGCTCTTGAAAAGCATGCGCTCACACTAAATAGAGTTCCATCTAAGTCGGTTGAAAAGACACCATATGAGATATGGACAGGGCAACCCTCTAGTTTGTCTTTTCTCAAAATTTGGGGATGCGAAGCTTATGTAAAACGTTACGATCGACAAGCTCACACCCAAATCGACAAGTGCTTCTTTGTGGGATATCCTAAGGAAACTAAGGGATATTACTTTTATAATCGGGAACAAGGCAAAGTGTTTGTCGCCCGACACGGTGTCTTCTTGGAGAAAGAGTTTCTTTCAAGAAGGGTTAGTGGGAGCAGGGTGTATCTTGAAGAAGTTCAAGAAACACCGGAAAATGTTTCAGCGACCACGAGCCACAACGAAGGAGCAAAGTGTTGCGCCATCGGTTGTAGATACACCGGCCCACGGAGGTTTGAAAGATCACGTCGTGCACGACAGTACAGTGCGGAACAACGTGATATATTATTGTTAGACAACGATGAGCCTAAGACCTATGAGGAAGCGATGGTGGGACCCGATTCCAACAAGTGGCTTGGAGCCATGAAATCCGAAATAGAATCCATGTATGACAATCAAGTTTGGAACTTGGTTGATCCACTGATGGTGTCAAAACCATTGAGTGCAAATGGGTTTTTAAGAAAAAGGCCGATATGGATGGAAATGTTCACATCTATAAGGCACGATTGGTCGCAAAAGGTTTTAAACACATTCAAGGAGTTGATTATGATGAAACCTTCTCGCCCGTCGCAATGCTTAAATCTATTCGGATTATCCTAGCGATTGCTTGCATATTTCGATTATGAAATATGGCAGATGGATGTCAAAACGGCTTTCCTAAATGGAAACCTAAGCGAGGATGTATACATGATACAATCTCGGGGTTTTGTCGATCCACAATCGCTCGGAAAGATATGCAAGCTACGAAATCCATTTATGGATTGAAGCAAGCATCTCGGAGTTGGAATATTCGTTTTGATGAAGTAATCAAAGGGTTTGGTTTCATCAAAAATGAAGAGGAGGCCTGTGTTTACAAAAAGGTCGGTGGGAGCGCAATTGTATTTCTAATCTTATATGTGAATGCCATATTGTTGATTGGAAATGACATCCCTATGCTAGAATCCGTCAAGTCTTCATTGAAAAATAGTTTTTCCATGAAAGACTTAGGGGAGGCAACATACATATTGGCATTCGGATCTATAGAGATAGATCCAAGAGGCTAATTGGATTAAGCCAAAGTACATACATTGACAAGGTGTTGAAAAGGTTCAACATGCATGATTCCAAGAAAGGTTTCTTGCCCATGTCACATGGCATTAATCTTAGCAAGAATCGGTGTCCTCGGACACATGATGAGCGGAATAAGATGGGAATGGTTCCATATGCTTCGGCAATTGGATCCATCATGTATGCCATGCTTTGTACACGCCCGATGTCTCGTACGCTTTGAGTGCTACGAGCAGATACCGTCGATCCAGTGAAGGTCACTGGATGCCGTAAAGAATATCCTTAAGTACTTGAGAAGAACTAAGGATATGTTCCTAGTCTATGGAGGTGAAGAAGAGCTCGTTGTAAGTGGTTACACCGATGCTAGCTTCCAAACGGACAAGGATGATTATAGATCGCAATGCGGGTTCGTGTTCTCGCGTGAACGGAGGCGCGGTCACTGGAAGAGTTCCAAGCGGGATACGTTGCTGATTCTACAACGGAGGCCGAGTACATTGCTGCTTGGAAGCCGCAAAGGAGGCTGTTTGGATCAAGAAATTCGTTTCGAGCTTGGTGTGATGACTAGTACGCTGGTCCAATGTCTCTCTATTGTGATAATAGTGGAGCCATTGCACAAGCCAAGGAGCCGAGGTCACATCGAAATCCAAACACATACTTCGGCGATATCATCTCATCCGCGAGATAGTGGACAGAGGTGATGTCAATATATGCAAAGTGCACATGGATCTCAACATAGCCGATCCGCGACAAAACCTCTCCCTCACCGAAGCATGAGGCGCACACAAGAGCAATGGGTATTAGATACTTACATGATTGACTCTAGTGCAAGTGGGAGATTGTTAGTGATATGCCCTAGAGGCAACATGGAGATGTTGAATATCACGTCAATGTTTAGGTATTTATGAATAAAGTGTTATTAAGTTCCATGAAATAGACATCTTGTATTGATCAATAACTACGTGACTTATTTATGAGACTATATGTATGAATCTATTTCTAAACGATCCCGATCATATGTCATATTGTTGGAACAAATATGATTCTAAGATCGGCATGTTTATTGATTGATGATCATGTCTCATAGATCATGGGTATGGAGATACCAAATCAATAAACATGGACATATGTGTTAGAGAACACATTGTTGGATAGACCCACCATGAGACATTACGGAATTAATGTGCCATTAGTTGGTCTCGGGTAGTGTTGGTACAAAGTCCTTAGACCGAGATCACCATGGATTCCAACATGTGTAGTAGCCTCCTTTGGGACTACCAAACGCTATTCCGTAATCGGGTAGTTATAGAGATAGTTTTCGGGTTTGCTATGAAACATGGAGTGGGATGTGAGTGATCAAGATGGAATTTGCCCCTCCTTTGGAGAGATATCTCTGGTCCCCTCGAGGTAATGGATTATGGAAATGCATGGCCATGCTAAGTTGATTGAGGAGTCAATCAACGGACAAATAATCCAATACGGTTCGAGTGAATGGTTAAGCTATTGAAGGGATGGCACACATCTTGCCTATAGCTTAATTGGTATCGTGAGGCAAAGGGATTTGTGTACACATTACGGTTCGAGTCGATATTATATTCTTGTATACTATGGTGTCAATATGTGCTTGCTAGGCGCGCGCTGTTGCAGGTCGGCTGAGTTGGACTCGAGCCGACGGTCGGCTAAGTTAGACTATAGCCGAAACCGAGTATACCGAACCTACTGGGGTCGCACGCTTAAGGGGATAAGAAGGCATTCGAGTTGGACTCGGATACGGCTCGATCGGATAGGGATCCAATCGGATAGAGTCCTATAGGCTTACGACGTATGGGCGGCCAACTCTGTGAGATTCGGATAGGATCCGATTCAAAAGAGAGTCATGATCGGCCACTAGTCCCGATCGACCAACTCTATATAAAGGAGGGAGGGGTGGAGAGCTGCGGCACGTCAATTGCATCGCGTGCAACAGAAGTCGCCGAGATCAATCTCCACGGAAACCCTCCCCACTTTTGAGCCAAACCCTAGCCTTGCATCGCGTGCTAGCACACGGGTGCTCGGCGTTCTGTCCCTGGACGTGTGGATACCGGTAGAGGCGCTGCTACGTTGCACGCTGTTCATCGGCTGTGAAGGAATCGGCTGCGGTCGAGCGCATCGGAGCGAGGCGCGAGAACACAGTCGGACGACTCGGATCGGCTACGGCATCTGCGAATCGGCTGATTGGCGAATCGGCTGTCCCCGGGTATCGGCTGTCCGCTTGCGGGAATCGGCTACACTGTTCCGGATTGGATAGCTCTGATTGGCTGTTTCCGCTGCGCACTCCAATCGGTAACGATCTATCGGCCCTTACTTGCAAGTGTTCCTGGTTTGCGCAGTTAAAAGTTTTGTTTTCGGCTAGCGTAGCCTCCGTGTAACCCTTCATATGCCAACTTGCCAATTCCACTACTCAGAATTGGCATTTGCAACACATATGCATAATATCAATTCGATAAGCAAAACACACATGTGCTAGATAGCAAGCAATGTTCTAACATGGCATAGGCATACTATAATGATGAACATGATAAACCCATACCTTGCCTTATCATCCAACAAACGGCGGTTCAAAGATGTGATGTTGTACCCACCGCCGTTCACCTTTCTTGATTTCTTCATGAGCATATTAATGTCTTGCCCCCCGAGCAAAATCGGCTTTCTTGATCGCACGATTTCGAAGGCAAGATAAACACCGTAGTTGTATCCATAGCAATATGGGAAGGAGACTTACCTCTAATGACCAATAATTCTTGTCTCACCGATTTTGATTTATCACTACTCTGGGAAATCACCGGTCTCTTAAGTTTTTCTTCCTTGGGTCCCCACACTTTCTT
This sequence comes from Oryza australiensis, assembly GCA_019925245.2. Classification (NCBI taxonomy): domain Eukaryota; kingdom Viridiplantae; phylum Streptophyta; class Magnoliopsida; order Poales; family Poaceae; genus Oryza; species Oryza australiensis. The sequence continues at coordinate 7,825,164 of JAIFGZ020000436.1, forward strand.
GTATGTTTTTCGAGGCTTCAAATTATCACATGTTTTGTTCTCCACATCTTTGGCCTTCTTTTCTTTTTGACCTATGGCTCGAAGACGTTGCAGCCTCCTCTTTTGAGAGCGAGATAAGCCGGAAGGTATCCACTTCGGCTGTGGTTGTTTCCTAGGAGCCAAGCAATGATTTTTGATATTTGTGGTCGAAGTGAAAGCTCCTGTGTTGCCCTCAATTTTCTTACTCATCTCAGATGCCCCTGGTTAGACTAGCCTCTGGGCCCGGTCAGACCGGCTGTGAATCGTCGGTCAGACCGGCCTGATGGCTCGGTCAGACTGGTCCTAGGCTGGCGGTTAGACCGCTCAACTGTCCCGATCAGACCACCATTGTTGGCAGTCATGATCTCGGCTTTGGTCTTCTCTGCTTGTAGCTCCTTTGTCACATCTCCAGTAGGTACTTGAAGATCTTGAGACTCCTCCTTGATAGTATCAACCTTCGGAGCTTTAACTTCTTTTCTCACCCACACCTTCTTCACCTTGTTCGCCTTTGATCCACCGAACAGATTCTTTTGTGAGAAACGGTCTTGTCTTGAGTTGTGTGAATGTTTTGGTATTGACCTCGGCGATTCTTTCCATTCTTGATGAAACGACATAGGTGATTGAAGCATCCATGACATATAATATACAAAAGGATAACCGTATAGTGATATTGGACATGAATACCATGGCATCACAATCGGAGGTTTGTATAGAGTTGATACTGTTGATGGTTCCGATTGCTTTGGCGTTTGACCAAATCTCTTCCTAGGAAGCGATCTTGGTCTTCTTGTATCACTAGTACGATTATCAAGTCGTTGACCAGCTAATCCCTTCTTGTATTTAGCCATAAGCATATCAAAAGTGAGCTTCGGCTATTTAGTCTTTATACAACTAGGTGACTCATCTTTTATAACCTTACAATCTTTGACCTTAGCATTATTGATCCTAATTATCTCGGGCCGAGGATCCCTAATAATAATATTTTTCCCTTTTGTAGATTCGGCTTGACTAGACCGAATCAACACTTTCTTGTTGTCAAAATCAATAGGAACAGTAGGAAGAGAATCATGAATAATTCCGGCCTTAGCAATAGGTGTAACCGAAATAGTATCACAATTGACCGATGAATTATCAATCGGTCTTCGCCCCATCAAGCTCGCATCCTTAAAATAATTATGAAACTCATGCTCCATTTGTGACCATGTAGAAATTGAATTAGGAGCAAGTAAACTAAACCACGTAGATGCAAAGTTTGACAAAGAAAGAGGAAACAACTTTAACCTAAGCAAATCATCATTACGGCCTTACCACATTGATCAATAAATTGGCCAATATGCTCCTTTGTTGTTCTAGCATCCTCACTTGTGAATTTCGTGAAGTTGAGCACCTCAAATCCTTGCGGGTATGGGACCGAATTTATATGTTCTGGATACGGCCTTTCACATGTATGCAATGTTGCTTTAAACTCTATTTCATCACTACCCTGCAAGACATTGTCATTATTCTTTCCCATATTCACACGATCGATCTGTGACTCGGTCTTAGGTGACAATACTATTTCACTATCGCCTGAGATACAATCCGAACCATCATTTAATTTGGCTATATTTTCAATGATGTCATTATCTAAGCTCGCAACATAATCCAAACCAATACTTGGTTCAGCTATACATGCATCGTTGTCCAAACTAGTAACACAATCCGAACAAATACTTGGTTCAGCTATACATGCATCATTGTCCAAACTAGCAACACAATCTGAACCATCATTTGGTTCGGCCATGCATGTTATTCTATCATTGTTCAAAGTAGTAACACAATCCGAACCAACGCTTGGTTCGGCTATATTGGTTATTGCATTATCATCCAAACTAACACTTAAGCTATTATTATCCACTCGGCTTTCTTGAGCCAGAGCTTCATGCAACACATGATCAATATCAAGAAACATCTGGCCATTCAATCTATCTTTAATAGAATCAAGCAATCCATTATATGCAATGTTGGCCAAATCTTTTTGAGTTGTGTTCAAACTAAAACATCGGTTTCTAGCATCTCTGAACCTTTTGATATAATCAATGACAGATTCATCATGTTTTTGTCTAATTGATGTTAAACTACAAAGCCTAAGCTCAGTTTCACCAGTATAAAAATAATCATGGAATTTTTGTTCTAACTGAGCCCAAGTATGAATAGAATTAGCCGGTAATGAAGTAAACCATGTAAAAGCAGTACCGGACAACGATAAAGAAAATAAGCGCAATTTTTAAAAGCATCAGAAGTACTAGCCTCTCCACATTGCGCTAAGAAGTGGCCTATTGTTTCCATGTGGTCCTGTTATCCTCACCACTGAATTTAGTGAATTCGGGAACTCTATAGCCACGAGGATATGGAATGTTATCGAAGTGATCAGGATACGGCTTTTGGTAAACCCTAGCATGATTCCTGGGCTCAATCCCAAATGATTCCCTAATAATATTCCTAATTTGTTCCTCCATATTTTCAGTCCTTGGTGGATTTGGTAAAGCCGGCGGCCTAAAAAACGGTTGTTGTGGCGCAATATTGCCATATTGGCCATACCAAGTGTCATGCGGGTATCCTCTATTAGGATCATTGTACTGATTGGGAATGTGTGGAGGAACTTGTGCATGAACAGTAGCTACAGGGGGGGGTCGTGTGCGAGAACGTGGTGTAAAACCGAATTACCCGTGATGGGATCTACTTCACCGGCACCGGAGTGCCGGTCGACCGGCCATGAGTCCGGTCGACCGGCCGGGTAGACGCGGTCGACCGGCCATGTAGCCGCTGGTCAGACTGGTGAATGGGGCGGTCGGACCGGCCTGTAGGCCGGTCTGACTGAGGTGGGGAAAAGTCGGACCGGCCCATGGATCAGTCTGACCGATGTAGGATGCGCCGGTCAGATCGGCCGTAGGGCCGGTCAGACCGACAGAAGGCGTAGAACTCACCCCCTCGTGTTGTTGCGCGATTGCCCCGTCGGTTTTACTAAATATGTGATGTATAGGGGCTTGGCTAGTTCTCACAACAGAGGCAAATGGTAAATCGGCCCTGGGAGAGCCGGATTTAGCACCCATATGCGCATTAAACATCCTATTAAAGCATGACTCCATAGTGGATTCAATCTTATTATTGACGGCAGCGGTGACGGACTCATCCACCGTACTTGCCACGAGCCTTTGGATGGGAAGAGCTAGGTCATCAGTGCTTACCTCATCGTGGATGATCTTGAGCGGGCTCCTGGGCTTGAGGATGACACCTTGACGGGTTTTGGTACACGATTTGTCCAAAACCTCCTGCGTGATCGCCTTGATCCGCTCCTCCATAATCTTGCGTGTCTCCCCATCTAGGTCATCCAACGAGATGTGGACGACGTTAGATGGACTTACCTCTTGCGCAACTTGCTTTGTCATGGCGACGTCGAAATTGAGATGCGTTGAGCGGACTTCCCCAGTGGAGTCGCCAAAAATCGTGTTGGCAACTTTTTTGGCAAGAAGAGAATCACGATCGGGACACCTAAACGCCTTGCAGTGAAATTGGAGTCGCCAACAACCTCGATCTAGCAAAAACTAAACCAAGATGGGTTTTGTAGATTAAACTGGCTAGCGAAGCCGATTTGAGCAAAACAAAGGATAAACACCCGTCTCGTGGGCGAACGGAAGGTTTTCGGGACAAACCTACAAAGAGGTGTCGCACTCTCGCAGCGGCGGCGGACGATTTACGGCGCAAATCGGCAAAGATGGACTAAACTAGGGTAAAGTAGAAAACATTGCTGAAATGTAAAAGTAAAAGAACGATACAATTGGCTAGATTAGATTGATTGTGTGTCTATTGAACGTCTTACCAATTGAACCGGCCTTGGCCCTTAAATAAGGGTGTGTCTTGCCTCCTACAAGTCCTCCTCCACATCCAATTCAGGATAGATACCTTATAAAACCCGAGACATACCTTATGGAGTAAGGAAACCCGAGACCCGACGAAATTCGCTTCGGACTCGGACTCTGACGGTCTGACCGACCACATGCCTGCGGTCAGACCGGCCATATACCTACGGTCTGACCGGCCTTGTGAAGGAAACCCGATACTTTCCAAATTTTGGCAATTTTCCTCTATTTCGTCCATAGGTGCCAAATTTTGGTGTAAACAGAGAGCTCCGGCGTCGGGTGATTCCCTGTCTCCCGACGCGCTCCCGAGTCATGGGACAGCCAGCGTCGGGCGGATTCGGTGAGGGTGGAGAGACCTGGCGGCGTCGCAGCGGGGCAGAGCAGTACACCTGTATGCGGCGGTGGGAGACCGGGCGACAGAGAGGGAGAGGTGCGGCAGCGGCTGGAGTCGGCCGTCGCCGCATGCGGCTGTGGTGGGTGGCCGGGAGGTGCAGCGCCGACCAAAGGCCCGGGGGTCGTAGGGTCGCCGAGGTCGGGGTGCACCTACGCGGCTGTGGCATGCGCGACGCGATGCGTGGGTGCCTCCGTGCCTGCCTAGGGTGGTGGCGGCTGGGAGGAAGGAGAGAGACTTAGGGTTTGGGGAATGTCGATTGGGCCAAAAATGGCTGGGCCGGGAGGGGGTGGCGGGGTGGGTGAGGTTTATGCTTTGTGGGCCAAAATTTGTTGAGAAGACATGATAAATAGGAATTTCCCGCAGAAATTTTTTCAAAAAAATACGGGATCCCTGAATATGGTCAGGAAAACACCCTACCCTACCCGTTCCCGTTCCCATTTCCCGTTCCCTTTTTTCCCATTCCCATTTTTGTTGTGGAAATGGTATTCGGTCGAGATTTTTGGTATTCGGTGTTGGTCGATACGGCATTTTCCCGTCCCCGCTTTCATCCCTACTGTCTGCTGTAGCCAAAAACACCAAAATTGTTGCCTTAAAGAGCAAGGTGAAAAATAACAAAGAAGCCATTGAGCAGCTGAAGAAGTACAAGGCAAAAAGCCGAAACCGACTTAGAAGGTAATTTCTATAATCCCTTTTATCTCTGCCAATCCTATCAATAGAAGTCAACATCTTTTACTTCTATGAATCTCAGCTCACAAAGTGAAGAACCAGGCCCAATCTGAGACTTTTGCTAATAGAGTAAAAAGAGCTGAAACTGTTAGGGATGATATTGCCAATGCTGCAGCTCCAATCATCAACACCATCTTCCAAAATGGCCTTGGATCAAGATGAGAAGATGTTCAGATATTTGACAAGCTTCAGACTGCTCCAGAGAAATATTTGAAGAATATCACCGAAGCTGCAACCATAGGGGGCAGCCAAGCTTTAGCTATGACAAAATCACTCTACCTCTGAGTGGATATCAATGTAGTCGGTGACGGCTTCGCAAAGGGAACTACTGATGAGCAGGCCATATAATTAATCAATGAAGCCCAAGAAGCCGCTAAGAAGGTAGCTAGATATATAGTGGATTGTTTTAGCAACTAAATATTGTGTATAAACTTTGACTTCTGTAAAATATATTCCTCTTGTGAATGTATATAGTCTTTGTCTTGCTTATAATTCTTTTTTGTCTGTTATAATCAACTTAAGCAAAGAATAAAAACTTTACCCACAAGAATAGAGCCTAAAACTCAATCAAGTAGGTAAAAAGTTTATGTTTAATGATATCACATAGTGAAGAACAATCAGAAGCAAAAGCAATGAAAAAATATTGAAAAGGCAGCACTAAGCTCCATGCTTCTTGATAGCCCCCGAATGACAACTCAAGAAGGTAACTTACTTGACGTCGGTAGTCGAGAAAAGATAATGTACATGATAATAATAACAATTTAAGAGTAAAAATGATGTAAATGCTCAATATTCCAAGAACTTTCGACATCTAACATATCTTCACGCTTTAATCGATAAATGCTCGGGCGAGTAACTTCTGAAATAATAAAAGGCACTTCCCATAAGGAAGGCAACTTATGCCTACTCTTGGTCGTCTGAATGTTCTTGAGAACCAAATCCCCAACAATAAATGCCCTTGAACGAACATTACAATTGTGGTAATGTCGAAGATCTTGAAGATATCTGTCCGACTGGATACAGGCAATATCAAGGGCTTCTTTCACTTGGTTCAAATCATCAACTCGCAAGTTATCATTTCGTTGCTCATCAAAATTACGTACCCAAAGGGATTCATACTCCATCTCACTCAACAACATTGCTTTAGCCCCATAAACTAAAAAGAAAAGAGTCTGACCGGTGGCCCTGTTTGGCATTGTGTGAAGTGACCATAACACCAGAGGTAACTCTGCAACTCGGCGGCTAGCGTAAGGACGTAATATATCAAAGACACGGGATTTTTAACACCTTGGAGAACCATCCCATTGTCACGCTTGACTTGACCATTTCTCATTGGATGTGCAACTGATGCGTACCAAATCTTAATTCCAAAGTCTTCACAAAAATCCTTGAAAACACCACCAGTGAACTGAGTCCCATTATCAGTAGTAATTCTATTGGGAACACCAAACCTATGCACTACATTGAGGAAGAAATCCCTTGCTTTATCTGTCGTGATCGTCCCGACTGGCTTGACTTTAATCCACTTGGTTAATTTATCAACAACAACAAACAAGTGCGTAAAACCACCTGGCACTGTCTTAAATGGACCAACCATATCAAGTCCCCATACAACAAATGGCCATGAAAGAGGGATGGTTTGTAACTCGTGAGCAGGGACATGAATCTGCCTAGCAAAAAATTGACAACCTTCATAGGTCTGAACAACCTTTTCGACGTCAGTAACAACAGTTGGCCAGAAGAAACCCTGTCAATACGCTTTCCAACTAAAGTACGCGCTGCAGCATGAGTGCCGCATATCCCCGAGTGGATATCTTAAAATAACTGCTATCCTTCCTTAGTCAGGATACACCAAAAGGAATGTGTTTGTAGAGTTCTCTTCCAAAAGCATGTAAACTCGGCAATGACGTTGAACGCGTTCAGCTTCAACCCTATCCTTATGCAGCTCTTGAGTAGTCAAATACTTTGATGAAAGATGTCCTCCAGTCAGCATCAATTATAGAAACCTACCTCGAAACATCTTCTTTAATAGTTTCCTTGTTTGCAATAGACGGCTGATGAAGGTGTTCAACGAAGACATCAATTGGTGCAGCTACTCATTTAGATCCAAAATTTGCTAACTCATCAGCTACTTCATTGTGATGTCTTAACACATGAGATAGCTCGAGGCCATCAAATTTGTCTTCCAGCTTATGATCCTCCAGACAATAGGCTGCCAAGTTTTCGTCTAAACAAGACCAATCTTTCATGATCTGGTTGACGACTAATTGAGCATCTCCTCGAACAACCATGCAATGTATCCCGAGGGACACGACAAGCCGCAAACTATGAAGTAGAGCTTTATACTCGGCCACATTATGCGATGTCAGAAAATGAAGTTGGAGGACGTATCACAGCCGCTCTCCAGTCGGGGAAATCAAGATGACTCCAGCCCCAGCACCAGTAACTCTTTTAGACTCATCAAAATACATCGTCCAATAGTCTAGCTTTTCCATAGGCATCTCCTCTTGAATTTCTGTCCACTTGGCGACAAAGTCAGCTAACACCTAGGACTTAATCGATGTTCTAGCTTTGAATGTAATGTCAAACACCATCAATTCTAGAGCCCACTTTGCAATTCGTCTCGTGGCTTCAAGATTGTGAAGAACATCTCCAAGAGGAAAAGAAAGTGACCACAGTAAATGAGTGGCTTTGAAAATAATGAACCAGGTTCCTCAGAGTGATCATAACTCCATACAATAGCTTCTGGACCTACGGATAGCGCATCTTGGAATCAACCAAAACTTCGCTAACAAAGTAAATTGGCCTCTTAACTTTTTGAATATGTCCTTCTTCCTCTCTCTCTATGACCAACACTGTGCTAATCACTTAAGAGGCTGCCGACACGTAAAGCAGCAAAGGCTCTTGTGGATGTGGCGAGGCCAACACGGGTGGCATGGTGAGAAAAAATCTTGAAATCTTCAAAAGCTTTTTGGCTTCAGGGGTCCATTGGAAATCATCCGTCTTTTTGAGCAACTTAAAGAACGACATACCGTGCTTCCCGAGTATAGAGACGAATTGGCTAAGGGCTGCCATGCAACCAGTGAGTTTTTGAACATCTTTCTGGGAACTCGGGGGTGCCATATTGAGTATAGCTTTAATCTTCTCTAGGTTGATGTTAACGATAAAATTTGGCATATTCCATTAAATAAGGATCAAGTGTGAAGCGGGATTGACAACATGATTTTAGTTGCTAAAAACAAGGAATGGCATCGGCTAAGGATGTATCGACATGCGACATCGACAAGAGTATATAAGCTGGCGGTTGCCGATAGATATAGGGAGTTTGAGTTCTTATTTGATTCGGTTGACGAGATCGGGGATATTACCAAAAGGAAGTGACACAAAGATTTATCTATTAATTAGGTAGGTTTGATTATTTTCCTTTCATAATTTTAGGGAAGATTGAGTTGAGTCCAATTTGGATTTGTAATTTGGTTTTATCTTTAGCAAAGTCTGTTTCATGTCCGATATGGATTTGTTTATGATTATGGGTATAAATATGTACACCCAGAGTCTTGTAAGGGCAACAACAGTTCAATAAGCATTTTCGACGCATCGCCACCCTAGTTTTCTAGGTTTTCATCTGGATGAGTTCTTGTTTAGAGTTGGGTTGCATTGGTTAGGTTCGATCTCCAGCAAGAGGTGAGTTCCATCTATAGTTGCTTGTATCGGCGGAGCTAGTGCTTCCATCAGTAGAGTCCAACACTCTATTCCAGTTGATACAAGCACTAAGTTATCATATACATTATTTAATCTAAGTCGTTAGCACTGTTTACTTGTATCGGCTTATTCCTCTAGGACTTGTTGATATTGCTAAACTATTTTTGACGGCTTAGATTTTTTGGTGTATCTACCACCCTAAAAAAATCAAAGGCATGAATAGACCTTGTCCTTTCTTCCATACTTAGTGCTGCATCAGTTGAGTTTGACCTACTAAGTTGTGGTTGAAATTGTAAGAACTAACTGGCTCTTGGATTGGCAATAAGGGTAGTTTCGGGTTTCCAGCCGATGTTACCTGGTATAACTGTTTCGCTTTAAATTACATGCTTTATTTTGCTGAACTGGTTATATATATCATCTTATTTAAGTTTATCTATCCTTTAAATCTACTAAGCTTATTATCGGCCTTGCACCTGTCTCGGTTAGGTCTGATCTGTTGAGGTTATAACCTGTTTAGTGGATTTAACTAAGGTTGCTAGTCTTATATAAGACTATATCAAAGTTTTAGCCGATATATTATCTAATCACCCAAACTATTTCATCGGCTATAATATGAGTCCATATAATCTTTAATTTGTCTAATCTTGGTTATAGTTAATTAATACTGTCTCGGTTAGGTCCGATTTATCGTAATTGCTCAAAGCTAAGAGAAAGATTGAATCAACTATTATATGTCATTCATATCTATAGCCGATCATGATTGTTTTGGGTATGAGTTTCAATATCTATCCATTGGCTAGCTATTTAGATCGTATAACCATTTAACAATTGACTTTGATAATATCAATCTTATGCTACATCGATTGAGTTTGACCTATAGGATTGATTCTGTCAAGGAAAAGTTGTTTATGATTATATCTAATCTAAATCTAGTCCATGAACGGTATCTTCCACCTTCCAACCGAGTCGACTCGTTCGCATCAGCTAGGTTGTCACGATATGACATCGGTCTATCGGTCGATCGGCTATCGTCTTCTAACGTTTACCATGTCTTGTTGGTTGCAGGATCAAACCAACTGGCACGCCCGCATTCTATCGATATTTTGGACTTGCATTGGAGCTAAGAAGAACTCCCAGGCCGTCGTGTTTTTGCATCGACAATTGGCTTCAATATCACGATGCAATACCAAACCAAGCAGCTTCCCTGATGGAACTCCGAAGGTGCACTTCTCTGGGTTCAACTTCATCTTGAAGGCCTGGATATTCGGGAAAGTTTCTTGAAGATCAGCAATCAAGTCGTCCTTCCGCTTGGTCTTAATAACAACATCGTCGACATATGCCTCCACATTACGTCCAAGCTGAGATTGTAAACACCTTTGAATCATACGTTGATAAGTTGCGTCAGTACTCTTCAGGCCAAAAGGCATGGTGATGTAACGGTAAGTGTTGAAGCGAGTGATCAATGAAGTCTTCAAGCAGTCAGATTCCTTTAGGCTGATTTGATGATATCCCGAATAGCAATCAAAATGCTGAGAAGCCCGCAGCTAGCTGTCGCATCAATGACTTGGTCAATGTGAGGTAATCCAAAAGGATCTTTAGGGCAAGACTTGTTAAGGTCAGTGTAATCCACACACATACTCCATTGTCATGTATTCTTTTGAACTAGAACCGGGTTAGCCAACCAGTTAGGGTGGTAAACTTCTTTGATAAATCTAGCCGCCAAGAGTTTAGTCAATTCTTCATTGATTGCATCCCTATGATCTTGAGCAAATCGGTGGAGTCGTTCCTTGATAGGTTTAGCGTCAGGCTTCACATTTAAGGAGTGCTCGATCACCTCTCTAGGAATACCAGGCATATCAGAAGGTTTCGATGCAAACATATCTTTATTAGTTTGAAGAAAGGTGACGAGCGCACTTTTCTATTTACAATCTAACTCGACACCAATAACGGTTGTCTTAGAAGGATCAATCGGATCTAACAAAATCTTCTTAGTCTTGGAGTCGCCTTCTGTTGACTTGGAAATTTTCTTGGATGGGACTTCTCCTTCCTGTGATGCCAATGCGGCCAGTCGGATCTCCTATAGGTCGAGTGCTCTCTCACGAGATTGGTCCATCTCGCAACTCTCCTTATCACAAGTAAAGGCTTGTTTGATGTTGCTGCGCAAGGAAATTACTCTTTGGACCCAACATCTTCATCATCAGATAAGTATAATGAGGAACAACCATGAACTTTGCAAGAGCCGACCGTCCTAATATGGCATGGTAAGCTGTATGTGTATCGAAGTCAGCAACCTCAAAGTAAATTTTTTCAGTTCGGATATTATCCTGGGTACCAAAGGTGATTGCAAGAGTGATCTGCCCGAGTGGTGTTGAAGATACCCCAGGGATTACCCCGTGAAATAGACCAGAACTCGGCTTCAACTCAGATCTTGGAATCTACATCTCATCCAGTGTTTTAGCGAAGAGATTATTGAGCGCATTACCACCATCAATGAGGACGCGCTTTAGTTTGATGTTGTGAACCACTGGGTCTAGCACCAGGGGATAGCGCCCCGGGTGAGCCACTCGATCAGGATGATCCGAGCGGTCAAACATAATTGCCACCTCAAACCATCGTAAATATTGTGGTACTTCCGGTTGAATCACGTTGATCTTCCTGGTTGGTAAGTTTTTGTTTTCTCTTGGACTCATATGCCAACGGGCCTCCAAAGATGTGGGGTTAACTTGGCTTGATGGTCCTGAAAGGAACCTGGACCGGTATCACCATCGTCCTTTTTTTGCCCTGAAGTTCCTTCGCTTGTGGCGGTTTTGAGCTGGGTCGCGTATTCTTCAGCAAACTTCTTGTAGATGAAGCAATCCTTGGACGCGTGCTTAGTGTTTGGATGGTGCTGGCATGGGCCGTTCATGATCTTGTCATAGGAGCTAATGCGTGGACATTGTTGCTGATGATTTGAAGTCATGGCCACTAGATCCTTAGGCTTACGCTTGCAATCTTTCTGGTTGTTGTTGTGTTGGCGAGAAAAATCAACACGCCGCCCTGGAAGACCTGCTTAGCTCCAGTGCAGGTCCTAGAATCGATGAAGCGGAGACATGCCAGTCAGTTTGATCCTGCCACTGACAAGATATGTAAAATAGCAAAGCATAAATCATGTCGGCCGATAGGCCGATAATCAGAACAGTCGATCTGTTGACGGCCGATTGTGTGATTCCAGCCGATACCAATGTCCATATAACTCGTCGGCTGAAACCCCGACGAAACCCTTAGTGGTAGCCAACTGGCAGGCTAGAGATTATGGTTCTAATCATGACTTAGCAGGTCAAATTGAATTGATACAGCACTAAGTATGAAAACAAACGCAATATCTAGACAATCAAGCCTTTGACTAATTTTCAGGGTGGTAGATGTCTAAGCTAATCTAATCTAATATAACGATTTAGCCGATATTGGTAGAAACCCTAAAATGAGAGACAGTCGATAGAGCCAAATTGAGATTCTAAGACTAGATTCAACAAAGACATATGATAAGACCGGCTAACCCTCCGGTGAAACGTTAGCATGAACCTGTCGGCTTAACAAGACTTAGATTATCGATAACAATCTAGTAGGTTGGACCTAATCGATGCAGCACGAGATTATATATGATAATCTAATACTCAATGAGCCGATAGATCTGTCTAATTTGATGGATATAACAGATCTACCTAAAGCAACATTACGTTTACAGAAACATCGACCTGATCAGAATATCGAACCTAATCGAGAAAGTCCTAACTAAGTCGATGTATCTATGAACGATAATGAAACTAAAGATAGATATGATATACCTGGGCCGGCGGGACCTTGGACTTACCCCTTCGCCAGAGATCGAAGCCGATGCAACCTCGCGTCGGGTGCCAAGTCTAGCCGGATGATGAACAAAGTGAAAAAGGTAAAAGGTGGCGATGCGCCGAATTGTATTGATCGAGAGATATCATACATGAACCTCGGGCTTACATATTTATACCCACGGGCTAACAAAGATCCTAACAGATTACAATCCGAACTTCCCTAAAGATAAAAAGAAAACAAACGGGTCCTTATTGGACACTAATACACTTTCCTAAATATAAAATAGGAAACTAACAAACTCTTCCTAATTAATAGATACAATTTCCTTTTTAGGACTCTATCCTTATATGGCAATCCTCATGAAGCACATCATCTTGATCTGACGGTGTCTCCAATATTGTCGTACCGGAATCGGCTACATCGGCTTGCCTTGTCCGATTCGGTATCAGCCGATGGACACCTTAGCCGATTCGGGCTCCGGGGTTTACCAAATTCTGGCGTTAACACATGCCCCCCAGTTTTGGAGTATGAGAAGTCATGCTTCAAAATTATCGTTGTCTTGATCACTGTAACACCCCGAAAATCCGAAGTTTTAAAAATCGAAACATAAAAATCAGAACTTGCAAAAATCTTTTGATTGATTGCATCTTGCCGTATTTATTTGCCTCTTATTTGCAAGTCTTCAAAATGCCAAGTTAAAATAAATAAATAATTGTTTTTAAAAAGGAAAAGTTGATAGCAATTTCAAAAACCCTAAGTAGGAAAAAGAGAAATTGCAAATAAAATATTTGAATGAAATTTTAGAAATATGAATCAAGGAAAGTTATGATTTAATAAAACTTGTTTTTAGGGACCAATATTGAATTTTTGGGAAGAATACCAAAAAAATGGCTAAGTTATAATTAAGGAGGAAAAATACACATATGAGTATATATATATATATTAAAGTAGCAAAACCAAAAAAATAATAAATTAAGTTGCATTAGGGAAAAACTTTATTTGTTGAAGAAATACAAAAGAATTGGCAACAAAAAGAAAAAGGAAAATAAGAGAAAATCAAGAAATTCGGAAAATGCACTGTTTAATGTGGCTCGGGTGTTCGGTCCGGTCCGTGGCTGCGTGCCTTGCGCCGCACGCGCGTGCGTGTCACCGTCGCCGTGCCATGCCTCGCGCCCGCGCGCGCGCGCGTCGCCATCGCCGCGCACGTCGCGTCGCCCCGTCCCCGCCCTCGCGCGCGCGCGCGCCGTCGCCCATCGCCGCCGCGCGCGCCGAGCCCCACGCCGCCTCGAGCCGTGCCGCGCATCGCCATCGCCGCCCATCCTGTCACCGCGTCGTGCCCCGATCCCGTGCGCCGCCGCGTGCGTCCCGTCGCCTCACGCCCCGCGCCGCGCCGACCATCGGTCGCCGCCCATCGCCGTCGCCTCTCACTCTCTCTCTCCGCCGTCTATAAAAGAGAGGTGAGCCCCTCCCCTTTTCCCACCTCACCGCTCTTCCCCTCTCCCATCTCCTCTCCCGCTAATCGTCGCCGCTCGTCACTAATCGCCGCCGCTAGCCGCCATCTCCTCGTCGCTACGCTAGCCGCGCCTCCCTAGCCGCCGCCACCGTCGTCCGCCGTGAGCCGGGGTCCCGCCGCCTCCCTCACCGCTGCCGGTAAGCCCTCCCGGGTCGCTGCCCCATGCGCCGTCGGCCGACTGGCGCGGAAGAAGGAAGGGGGGTAGACAGGGTTAGAGGAGTAGGAAAGAGAAGGCGCCGAGCCAAGAGGAAGAAGGGAAAAAAGAAAAGAAAAGAAAAGAAAAGAAAAAGAAAGAAAGAAAAGAAATGGAGAAAAAATGGGAAAAATTAGAAAAAGTTTTTGGAAAATATTTTGGGAAAATCTCTGGGCAAAATTACATATTTTCTCGGAAACAAATTTAGATTTCAAAAATAATTCGGGACCGATTATTAAACATAATTTTCAAAGTATTTGATCCTCACGTTTACCACTCTAGGAAATTATTTATATCTTAGCTTGTCTTCAAATATTATTTTTGATATATATATATATATTTGCTAGACTTAAAACCTAGATTATTTAGTATAGTGTTTAGTTTCGAGATTACTTTTAGGATCAACTATTATTAACCCTAGGGCTTGTCGGCCCAATAAAAAGATTTATAAAATTTAAAGTTAACCCTTTCCTTTAATTTATTATATTTTGAATCATCAACCATAATATTTCTCAAACTTTGAATATATTCACTTAAAATAATACCACATCATAGTAATTAAATCGGTTTAATTTGAAACTTCAAATCTTTGTAACTTGCTCATTCTAACTCGGATTTTGCCAAAACTCGAACCTAAACTTACGTAAAATCATAACCTAGTGTTAGAAGCCGCTTTTGCAATTTATTTGGCTTTCATTGGATTTTATTTGAATTCTAATCGAATTCAATTGGATTTCTTGCACGTATGGTAGAGTCCGAGGGAGCCGTTGAGAACATTGAAGACTCAAGCCAACAAGGTCACGAGCAAGGCAAGTCATCACACCCTTTGAACATATTGATCCTATCTGCGAACTTGTATTGATTCTAAAATTAAAATGTGCATGCTCTACACAAAAAGAATACCTATTCTTGTTATGCCATGCCTTGATGTTGATTACCCTTAGTTATGTTCTTTGTAACCCTCGATATGATGTAACCGAAGGAAATCTTCGATAAAATGCTTAGCCATGCTATTAGGTTCGTGCATACACTAGTACAGAAGAGCTCATTGGTGTCGGTTGGGAACCCCACTTAGGTGTCTGTTTTCCCAACCGACACCTATTGGTTGGCACCTATTTGAAAAAAATAGGTGCCGGTTTAGAAACCGACACCTATTAGGTTCTAGCCATAAAAAAATCCGGCTCGATGCAAGCCGAGCCGATGAATCTACAATATTCCCCGCCGCCCCTAATCAAGAAAATATTCCTCACCCAATAATCCATTTCACAGATCAAACGAAATCAACAGCAATAACATTCATAGATCCATTACATAGATCAACGAAATCAACAACAATACATTCACAGATCCATTTCACAGATCAACGAAATCAACAACAATACCATTCACAGATCAACAAACAAAATGAGAAAGAAGAATTAATCAAGAAAAAAATGCATGCGTCGGCCGTGGAAGCTACCTGACGCCGGTCGCCACTGCCTCCCCTCGCCAGATCCGGCGGCGGGAGGGCTCCTCCATCATCGTCACCACCACCTCCTCGCCGATCCGGTGGGGGAGGGCTCCTCCACCATCGCCAATGCCTCCTCGCCAAATTCGGCGGAGGAGGACTCCTCCACCGCCGACGCCGCCTCCGCCCCCGGCCGCATCCCGCCGCCCGAGTAGGCCGCCTCCCACCGCCGACGTGAGAAGAGAGAGAGCGCGGATAATCAGAGATAAAGAGAAGAGAGGAGGGCGCGGATCGAGAGGATAAGAGAAGAGAGAAGAGAGGCTCCCGCCGCCGCCGCCGCCCGGCTCCCGCTGCCACCCGCCGCCTCGGCCGCTTGGCCTCTCGCCGTCGCCCCGGCTCCCGTCGCTACCCGCCGCCTCGGTCGCCCCGGCTCCCGCCGCCTCGGCCGTCCCGGCCACTCGCCGCCCGGCGTATGGAGGGAGAAGAAAGAGTGAGAGAGTGAGAGATGTGAGAGTGAGAAGATAAGGATGAAGGGAGTGGTGGAGAATTTCTGATAAGGCTCGGCTCGGCTTGTCATATGTGTCGGTTTTTATAAAAAAACCGACACCTATATTATAGGTGTCGGTTTTTCTTTAGAACCGATACCTATAATATATTATTGGTGTCGGTTTTTTAGAAAAAACCGACACCAATAGTATAGGTGTCAGTTTTTCTTTAGAGCCGCTACCTATTGTTTTAATAGGTGTCAGTTTTTATTGAACCGACACCTATTAGACCGACACCTATGCATGTTTTTGTAGTAGTGATACTCATGCTTTTGCAAAGAGCTATATGCTTGGGCAACTACCTTTGGAAAAGGTAGTTGAGATACGGCATGTGGAGACATGAGCGCCGCATTGCCATGATAATGATCAAATAAATTTTGATGAAAACTAAAAAAATAACCAAACAAATGTTTTAGACTGGGGCGGCTGGATGATTTGGGTGGATTCCGGAAAAGGCAAGTGTCGACCCTGGTCAATTAAGGACCGAGCCATGAGATAGCCGGGAAACGAGCCAGTACAACCGTACTTCTCGAATGGGTATAGACCTAGCTGATTAAATAGCCGAGCGAAGGCGATATCCCTGCATAGTGGTTCTTATGATGAGAAGTGGTTTGTGTTGTTGAGATGAGGCTGCGGCCCACATATTGAGTGATGAAATAAATCAAAAATTAATTACAACTTAAAGATTGAGTGAGCTCCCTGACCCCGGGAATAGCCGTGCTCACGGATAATGAGCGACGTGACAAGTTTCTCTTGTGGCTAGACTCATAAGTTTTAAAATGATGGGTTGGTATGCATAATGATTTTTGTGTGCTGGTGGACTCAACTTCTCGAGATGCGAGAAGGGGTAGACTCCCCAGAAAACCATGACGATCCGGAGGCCGGAAGCCATCCTTGGTATCACGATGGATGGTAGACAGAACCGTCACCGACTTAATATACTCTGGAATTAAAACTTGACTGGCTAGACGTTAGGTTTGTGAAATGATTTACGAAAATTGGCTTTATGCAAAAGAACCACAGCCATCCTTTGAATGACCCTATCATGTGCATCATTCCGTGTTGGCTTGCTGAGTACGTTGAGTACTCATCCTTGCTATACACACAAACCTACAGACGCAGGCGTGGAAGACCTAGAGGACCCATACGCATACTACTAGGATGAATGAAGACAATAGTGCGCAATAGGACTTAGTCCCTAGTCGTTGCCTGTAGGCGATCGACATGCCGCTGCCTTCCGTCTGCTATCTTATCTAATCTCTAATTTTGGTTGTATCCGGACCAATAGGTCCTGCATGTAATGATATTGCCTTCGGGCCTATTATTGTAATACTTTTGGTGTAAGACTATTCGTGCACTTTGCACCTGATAATTCAATATTGTATTTCGTGGGTACCAAACTACTCGATCCAAGGAAATGGTACTATGAACACGAATGATTCCCATTCCGAAAACGGGGGTCTACATCACCCCAAAACCGATACCTTTCTTCTTGACATCGGCTCTCGTAAGCTGATACCTTTTGCATTAGATGAGCCAGGCTGTCAAACTCATGGAAGAAAAATCTATTTTTGGTTGGTATTGACAACCCTTGGAATGCGAGTTCTGCTAGCTGCTCATCACTTAGACTCAAACCATAACATCGGCTGCGAACATTACGAAACCTCTTAATGTATTCCTTAGCCGATTCCCCTTCTTGCTGTCTAACCGATACCAAGTCTGCAAGCTTCAATTCACCAATCCCAGCAAAAAAGTACATATGAAACTGCTTCTCAAGATTGGCCCAACTTCTGATAGAATTTGGTGGTAATGACGAAAGCCATGTGAAGGCCGATCCAATCGAAGACATCGGAAAAAATCTAACTTTCAGAGCTTCTTCAGCTGATGCCTCCCCACATTGAGCTAAGAATCGGCAAATATGCTCCATTGTAGAGATACCATCCTGCCCTGAAAACATAGAGAAATCCGGAACCTTATACCAGCTTGGAAGTGGAACCCTATCAAACCACTCAGGATATGGCAACCGATACACAAAATTTTGATTTTTGCGTTTAATTCCAAACTGCTACTTTATCACATTTGCAATTATTTTGGCACAATCCTCTTTGGACAGATATCTTTGAGTTTCCTCTGGCTGATATTACTGATGTGGCTCTTCATACTGATATTGATCAACTTGCCCCTCGAGCCAATATTGCTGTCGCCGATGATGCTGAAATCGCTCATCAATTACCTTGAGAACCATCTCCTCGATCAAACCACGTAATGTACTTGTCCAAACTCCAAATTGATCAATCACAGCACGATGAACGGCTTTATCAACTATCTCTTGAAGTGTCTTGTCGTTCATCGGCTCGGTAGATTGTTCCCTGTCTTCATTCATCGGCTTGAGAGATTGTTCTTCCTTGGCCTCGACTTCTTTATCAGACATTTTGTTGCAATTATGGGTCCCACAAGCCGCGTAAAACTCTGTTGTCAACAACACGGTCCCATCGGGCGTGCCAAAAGTGTGTTGGCGAGAAAAATCAACACGCCTTGTTTCGACGGTGTCTCCAATGTTGTCGTACCGGAATCGGCTACATCGGCTTGCCTTGTCCAATTCGGTATCAGCCGATGGACACCTTAGCCGATTCGAGCTCCGGTTTACTAAATTCTGGCGTTGACATGTTGCCATTGTCTTTCTTAAGGCGTCTGCTACTTCCTGACTGCTTCTCTTGGTGTGATGTTTTGATGGCATCATTAGATTTAGCATAAGAGTTCGCCGTCTCAAATAGTTTCTTGACTGTCCTTGGGGGCTTGCGCCCAAACTTCCCAATCTGCAGCTCGTTGCGAAACCCCTTTTGAAAGGCAACGATGATGACATCGTCGATAACGTTAGGGACCTTGTTACGGGCTTCAGAAAAATGTCGAATGTAGTCCTTCAAAGGTTCATCAGGTCTCTGAATCACGTGGTATATGTCGAAGTGAGTACCTGTCACGCCCGGAAATTTATCCCAAATTTCCAGACTATTTTATGTATTAAATCCCTGTCCAGGAATCAACCAGGGTACACAAAATGACAAATCAATACACAGATCCAAACATAAATTAAAGCGTATAAATACTTACAGAAGAAGCACTTAGTCCTCGCACTCGAAGAAAGCGACAGCAACGAAAAAGAGGGACGATCCTAGCGGGGCTTCAGCTCCACTCCACAGACAAACTCAACTGGGGTATGAGCCTTGGTCCTCTAACATCGTCTTCAACTCAGAATCACTACACTTCTGAAAGAGGAAAGGAATTGCAAGGTTGAGTACAACCACCGTACTCAACAAGCCATGCCGGGAGAATGCAAATAATAATGCAAGGGAGTACAAGGAATTCATATATAAGACTATTTTGCAAAAAACCAACATTTCAAAGCATTTAAGTATTTAAAGGCCTTTGAATAAACACAAGCCTATCTCTAGTCAATATTTTATCAATCCGCGCTCCATCGCGATCTTGCCTTAACTCAGGCCAACAAGTGCTAACTCCAATTCTTTCAATTTTAAACATAATTAAACTCTAACTTGGGTACATTGCTCGGCTTGCCCACAACCGAGGGCGCGACTATTTGAATAGATTTACTCTGATCAGAGGTGTACATCTTTACCCACCAGACATGTCTTCCTCACGTGTTGCAACATGCCACATGCCACCATGGCATACGGGCGGAAGCCATGACATAACTAATCGTTTAATACTGCCCTAAATAGAGAAGACCGACATAGACTTCCCCCGCCAGGCGCCTTGGGTAGAGCAGACAGTCTATGCCTCCAGGCATCTCGACTCGTCCTGAGCCTTCACTTGCCAGAGACGTCAGCCCTTCCTAGGGCTTCATCCATCCCTATCCGTGTCTTTTCTGTTCAGGACCGCACTAAACAACATGTTAAGCCTTACCCATTAGATAGGTGGTAGTACAGAATATGCCTTGCAACAGAGACCCGAAGACCGGTCCTTATGACGGCCGAGGTGCGACTAACAAAACCATGCACCCCGAGCCCAGCCGAAAACATGTTTGAGGAATTTTGAAGGGGACATCATGTTATGGCTAAACAACCATAACTTCCATTAATTACAAGTTATTCCCAAGTCTACTTAATAAAAACATCTAATTGTTTCTATTTAAGCAGGGCTAAGCATATTCCTAAGTTTGCTAGCAAGTACCACATATATAAAATACTCACTAGTTTTATTTTTCCTAGGGTTATCAAGGATCATAATAATACAAGTAATAAGGCTATAACAAGGAGAATCAGTAATGCTAAATAAAACAGTAATAAACACGTGAATTTAATAAAGCGAAATGCAATAATTTAAATAAACATAATTTTGTAAATTGGGACAACAATATGATCAAAATGACATGACTTGCCTTGCTCCTTCGAACAAATCTTCTTTCCTCGCGAGCGCGAACCTCCAAAACGACGAAGTCACACGGGCACGCAAAACAAGGAAAAACTCTAATAAAAACCAAATAAACAGTACATGAAAACTAAACAAACATGTGAAGCTCAATTTTAGATGAATTTTGCAATTTGAATGGCCCAATTTAGAGTTCGTATGAATTAGATATGAATTTTAGAAGTTTTGAACCATTTAAATAAATTCTGGAAATTAAATTAATTTAAAGCATAATTTTTAATTATTTTTAGAAATTATTTTTAGAAGGAAAAAAGCAGGGATGACGTCGGGCCTCTCAAAAGTTCCTTGGAAGTTAGTAATGAAGTGGTCTCGAAGTTGTCTCCAAGAGTCGATTGAGCCCCTTGGTAAACCTACAAGCCAACTCCTAGCGGAGTCAGGGAGTGCTATTGGCAAGTAATTTGCCATAGCTTTAGTGTCATCTCCTGCTGCACGGATGGCCAAGGTGTATACGATGAACCACAACTCAGGGTCAGTTTTGCCATCATATTTTTTGATCCCTGTTGGTTTAAAACTAGTCGGCCAATCCACTCGACGCAGTTCGTGAGTAAAGGCTGAAACTCCATCGTTGCTAGCGTCGGGAGAGTATCGTCGGTCTTCGTTGTGATCTCGGTGCTTTCGTTCATGATGATTGATTGAGCTCATGCCTCAAATCGTTGGGTGCTGGTACATGTTGTCAATGGCCATCGTTGTAGTTGGGATTGCCATGATAATTCCTGCTGTGAAAAGGTAAAGCACGATGTCGGTCATGTGAATCAGCCGACTAGTTTGGACATCGTCATTCATTGTCATGATGATGCAAACTTGATCCTGTGCATCCTTTGTTGCGCTCAGATGCCCTGTTATCTTTGGAACGTAGAGGTGGAAGGCGGTTGCCATAGGTGTCTCTGCAGTAGATTCCTCAGCTCGACGACTGCCTCTAGCTTCTTGCGACACTATAGCAACAATCATAGTCTTGACTTTACTTAATATTGGTGTCACGTTAGGTGGTGCCGCCTCAATAACATTGTCAAGCAAGGTGACTGTTGTGATCGCATTCTGTTGAGGCGTGACGAAGATGTTGGTGTCGTCAACACGAGTCTAAAAAATAGCATGACGAGCCACACACCTAGCTAAAGCCAATTCTCGCCTTCTTTGGTCTTTCTTTTCCTTGTGCTTGCACTCCTCTTCAAGCCTTGCACGTTCCTCCTCTGCCTCCCTAGCCAGTTGAGCCCACGTCTATTCATCTAGCACTGGATCTGCCATGAACACACCAAAGAGGAGTGGAGTATAGTCGTCATCAAATTCTAAACTATCCTTACTCTCGGTGCCAGGGTTATTGTAATCATCGGAAGAATTGAGGTAATCGGCAATCTCGATGTCGGAGCAAGATCCGAGTAGTTAGAGCATGATGCCCACCTACCTGAAGCCCAATTTGAGTGAAGCTGAAGCTTGTTCAGATCAGGGCCTAAGAGGGAGACGGATTTGGATCCAAACGTGGCGGCAAGCAGTGGAGGGAGCCGCATGGTGATGCGAGGATACGTCTTTGTGTTGTTAGGGAGCCCGTGAATGTAAGTTTATGTCGATGATTCCCCCGAATGGTTTGAAGCCAACTTAGAGGAAATAACCTTGGAGTAGATCTCAGCGGCGTCTGGCAAACCAAATGGGGCCTAGTGTATGCAGTCCCTCTCTGACTGGTTCGAATCCGAGTCAAGGAGAGAGATATTGCCGAAGTCGTCGAAGTTGAGGTTGCCGAAACGGTAGGCCTGTCCTGGTGGGAAGGCGAAGTCATCGACTCTTGAAGGCGATCCCATCATACTTGTCGGTGAAAAACTCAATGCGTCTCCTACCTGGTGCACCAACTGTCGATTGTAGGAATCGGCAATAATAAAAGGGGGTGGTGTACGAGAGCTAAAGTAGATGGGTTATAAGGCAAAGGTTTAGACAAGTTCAAGCTCTCTCGACAAGAGGTAATACCATACTCCTATTTCGGAAATTGATTCCGTCGGGTATTGTATTGATTAGAGATTAAGTTGCTGACCTCATTCTAGTTGCTCTTAAAAGGCTCCCTGCCCACCTTATATAGGTTAGGAGGCAAGGTTACAAAGAGAAAAACCTAACCAAACTTAGTATTAGTTTCCTAAATCTAATTTACAATATTATCGAACCATGTCTTTGGGTCGTTTCCTTAATACACGAGAAAATGTAATATTCAAGTCATGATCCGTTACATATTCCATATATATAATATATTTTCTATATCCAGTCGGATAACCCAGTCATGTAGATATATGATACCCATAATCTTCACACATCATATCATTTTTTAAAGTAAAAGGTTCATTTGCCTCCTCAACTAAGCGCGTTTAATTTTTATTGACCATAAAATTAGATATACACCTGCTCTAATTAGTAATAGTCGGTTCAATTTACTGGTCCAATTAGGAAGAGCGAAGAGGCAGTGATGGGTAGGCCGACGGAAGGAGCATTTCCGAGCGAGCATGAGCTCGCATGCACACGTATCAACATATGGAGTATGGGTTAATGGAGACGAATAAGACGCGTTAAGGCTTAAAAAAGAAAGGCAATGTGACATAGGGTCTCACTATATTTTTTAATACCATGTAAAATAAAAATTATCATTAAAACCGTTAAAAATATAAATTAACTTATATTATTAGTTGAAGAAGATAAAATATTTGATTTTACGATTAAGCTGACAAAATCAGATACGCCCGCTGCCCGCACTATAGTCGAGGGCGACAAAATGGAATTTTTCCTCTAGAGAAAGAAAAACTAAAAATGGCCAAGCCCAAAACATGTTGGCCCATCATATATCGTGGCCCCAATCTGGATTGCCCTTGAACGCTTTCGTGAACCAGAAGCACTGCAACCGCTCAAATACGTAAACGGCACGCGAAGGCGGAAATTAGTTGGTTCTCTTTCACAGCTAACACAACACAGTGCAGTGCAGGACGCCCATTGCCCGCCCGACTGGATAACCCGTTAAACCCCCCCGATGCCGCTCGCCGCCGCCGCCGTCGCGCCGCCGCGGCCGCCTCCGCCGCGGAGAGCGCGGCCCTTGTGCCCCTTTACCCGACTAATACTGAAGAGGGACCTAGCAGCTCTAACGGTAGCCCGCTGCGCTCCCTCCCCTTCTGCCCCGGCGGCGGAGGCGGAGGCGGAGGCGCCGCCAGCGAAGCCGCGGCCCCGGCGGTACCCGCGGCAGTACCCCGGGGAGGCCGTGGGCGTCGCCGAGGAGATGCGGTTCGTCGCCATGCGCCTCCGGAACCCCAAGCGGACCACCCTCAAGGACGATACGGGGGCCGAGGAGGAGGTGGGCGATGGCGTCAGTGAGGATGCGTCGGCATCGGAGGACGACGACGAAGATGACGACGTGATTGAGGAGGAGGAGGGAGCGGGGTTGGAGGGCGAGTGGATGCCGAGCATGGAGGGGTTCGTCAAGTACCTGGTGGACAGCAAGCTCGTGTTCGACACCGTCGAGCGGATCGTAGCCGAGTCCACCGACGTCGCCTGTGAGTGCGATTCCTCCTTTCCCAATCCCCGCCATAGTACTGTTCCTTAATTAGCTGTCTTCAGTTCCCAATGCAATTAGAATCTCCTAATTTTTCAGGAATTATAGATTGGAAAATGCGGTGCGTACGATTTTAACTTACGATCATAGTACAATCTAACATGAAAGACGCGAACGGCACCGGATCTTCGGCTGTGTGGGACCAGAACCTCCAGCCTTGGAGCCATTAATAAACACAGAAGCATTTCATCGTACCAATATCATAAACAGCAGATCATACGTATAGCAGCACTGATTATAGATTTGTCGTATGTCATTATAGATTTATAGTACGTCGGTAAGGACGGTCCTGATGATACGAGCTAGATGGTAGGAATTCCATTTTTAGTGCTCACCTGGGTATGCAGATTGCAATTTTTGGCAGCATTTAAGGTTGCAATTAAGGTTGCAAATTGCGATTCTTTGGTGGAACTTGACACATGGTGTGAAGTTGTGATGTGACATGAAAATTGTATGGATTTGAATGTTGGGAGGCATTTACTGCCAAATGGTGGAAGATGCACTTTAGCACAATGACATGTTCTGCGTGTGCAGCAATCATCCTACGGTTGAATCTCCTTTAGTGGTGCACTGTGAAAGAAATGATTTTTTTGGGATGTTCTGGAGTATAGATGGCAGACCATATTGGTATGAAGCACGTTGATGGCATTATGCATCATAGTGTACTTGAGCATCTCCGCGAAGATCTCCACGTCAATTTTTGTTAGTGATATTGTTTTCTGACAACTTAATGAGCATGAGACACCAACCATGTTGCCTAGAATGCCAGCCAAATCGAATTGTTCAGCACACGGTAGTATATGCCACATAATTTTACATATGGCTCTTTAGGGGCATTCAATACCTCTGTATGGAACTTTGTCCAATCACTACAACAGAAACTGCAGTTACTTACATATCATTTATGCAATTTTCACTCAGATGTTTACTTCAGGAAAAGTGGCCTGGAACGCTCAGCTAGAATAGCAAAAGATTTGGAGTGGTTCAGAGAGCAAGGAATTGCAATTACTGAGCCGAGCACTGCTGGATCAACATATGCAACTTATCTGACTGAACTTGCTGAGAGCAATGCCCCAGCCTTCCTTTCCCACTATTACAATATTTATTTTGCACATACAACTGGAGGAGTGGCTGTAGGTAACAAGGTAATGATCTTTCCATATTTGATTAAGACGCCATTAACTTGTGTAATCAACTGTTGATATATACTACTCTCATTCCATATCTAACCTGATTAAATATCCATTATATGTCTATTAAACTATAAACAAAATATAAACCAGCAGATTGAAATAATATACTGAATTCAACGCTACTTTCTCATCAGATGAGATGATGCATTGTGTTTTCGTTGTTTTATGTCTCAACATGTTTTGTATTAAATTGATTTACAGCGCGGAGCTTTTTGTATGGAGTTGACAACAGAGTGTAAAATTAAATATTTAGATTGATACATTTCTACTCTGGGTATCAGATATTCATATTTAAAGTTCCTTTGTTATTTGGTGACGCCAGACTATTTAAACATTTGGTTTCTATTTTCCTTTGTTGTAGCGGTTTGTGGCCAAAATTGCTACCAAACCCACCAAAATATGGCATTGCCAAAGTTTGGTGATGGATTTGCCAACCAACATTTTGGCCAGACATTGACATCCATTGGCTTCAACCAAAAAGCCCTAGAATAGCAATGAATCTTCTTAAACAAGAACAGAGAGAGAGTTGATTTGTTCTCCATCCATCTCCTTTGTGAGTTTGAGCACACCTGCATGCCCTCTTAACCTTTTTGAGCGAAATACAAGTTCTGTATAAGCTTTCATATTTCCCTAAATCCTCTTCACACTTGCACCATCATGATAATGATGTTAGATAATTTGTTCAGTATCAAAGCAAGTTTACTTTGTAGTTTGTACTATTGCAGCTCTGTAAATTCTTTGAACACAATTTATTTTATTGCTCTCTGAAGAAGTATTAGTTTGAAATGTAACAGATCTCCAAGAAAATTTTGGAAGGAAGGGAGCTAGAGTTTTACAAATGGGATTCTGATGTAGAACTTTTGCTAAAAGATACCAGGGAGAAGCTTAACGAACTTAGCAAGGTAACCACCTCATGATGACTTCCTTTTGTTTTCTTGTAAGCTTGAAACTGGTATTTGCCACAGAAGTTATATGCTTATGTAACCTGATTAGTTTATCTGTCTTACTGCTCAGCATTGGTCTCGGAAGGACAGGAACTTGTGCTTGAAAGAAGCTGCAAAATGTTTCCAGTATTTGGGGCGGATTGTTCGCTTAATCATCTTATAGTCCTCATAGATGAGCAACTAATCAACCTACAATCTATTCCTGAAGACGGGAAAGCTAGAGAGATCTTAAACTTGAGGCTTAGTATGGTCATTTTTTGTCGAAGGCTATGCATCTTAACTATGTTGAAGTCTGATTCAGAAGGAACTTTTGGTGTGAGACTGAAGCTGATCAGTGACCACTATAGCCTCTTTTCTGGCGTGCATGGTGGAGCTGCTCGTTGGAGTGAGCTCTTGCTTTCAGCAACTTCGAACTGTGCAAAGTTGAAGATGCTCGCTGCTGTCGATCAGGATGGTCTGAGCAAGCCATGGGATCTCACGCGTTCCACGCAATGATGCCAGCCTGACAATTCACTTAGCAGCAGAACACCATGCTAGCCAGCCAGGAACCAATGCCTGCCAAATTTTCGTCTCCTCTTGTACCTCACCGCATTATCCATTTATCCTTGCAATGAATTTGCTTTGCTTGTATCAATCCTAGCTACTACTACCATCTTACATTATCCTTGCAATCAATATTTGCTTTTGCCTGTACCAACCCCTGCTGGAGTTTGTGCAGGACTGGAAAATTGATGTACAAGTACTGTGTGTATATGCGTTTAATATACGACCCACATCAAATATACCATCATCACGGGGGTGAATGATACCCCTGTGGTTGTTGGGACTTGAGTCACGAGTGAGTGAGCCATGTGTATCCTTCTGTGTTTTCTAAATTATTTGTGAATGTGCCGAGCAAGGTTTGACTTATCGCCGGTAACTGCCCTTACGAATTCAAATTTTTGAAAAAAAATAAAAAAATTTGAGGAGGAGGTAATTTTTTAATTGTAGTGTCAGATATTGAAGAAATTTTTTGAAAACAAACGAGATAAAATTATTTTTTTAGATTTAAACTGATATTAGGTTAAAAGATTGAAAAAAAACTTGATGAGTCCAAAGCAACACTATTTATAAGAACCAATACGGTCAAACCGTGGTTACCGTGCCAAACTGTGTGGTAGCCGTTTCAAAATTTGTCGGTGAAATTCATGCGGTTTTGAACGGTTATCGTGATAACCGTCTTACCACGGGGAATGATAACCCAAAAACAGTAAGTAAAACCCGGCACTGCCAAGATCGAAAATGCTCTACTAGTATACATGGCCAAATGGGCCTCACGGCACGGTCCGGCCCGGGCGGCCCGGGCACGGCTACAGCACGGCCCGTTACGGCACGGCTACTGTGACGGGCCGTGCCGTGCCAGCCCACGTGCCGCGCCCTCAGCCCAAGCACGACCCACGGGTGGCCGGGTCGTGCTCGTGCCGGCACGGCACGCCAACGGCCCATGGGCTGAGGCCGGCCCGTTTGGTCCGGTAACGTAAAATTACCATTTTATACGAGTACTTTTTTAACTATGCTACATACACTAAGGGTATTATAGTAAAATCACATATTTTTTTATTGATCTTCATCCTAACCCTAACTCCCTTCATCTCGCCCATCCTCTCCTCCTATCCTTGCCGCCACGGCAGCCCCATGCCCGCATAACGGGTGGCCGCCGCGCCGCGGCGACGGCCAAGCCGACGCATCGCCGACCTCCCAAGCCGTGCCAACGCCGTCCGTGTCACCGTCGGCTCGTCCTCCGCGTCCGCCCGCCGCGCGCGACGCTGCCCGCCGCCAAGCGAGCCGCGTCCGCCTTCCGGTCTCCGCGTCGACACCGTCCGCGCCGACTCCCGCCATGCCGCCGTCGTCCGCCCTCCACGCCAACGCCGTCCGCGTCGACGCCGTTCGGCGTCCACCCTCCGGGGTCCGCGTCGACTCCAGCCGTGCCGACGTCGTCAGCCCTCCGCACCGACGCCGTCCGTCAAACCCTAACCCTGCGATGGCTAGCTCCCCTCCCCGTGGACCGGGTCGTGCCGTGGGCCGTGCCAGCCCACGGGCTCGGCCGGCAGCCCAAGCACGGCACGCCCAATCTGTCGTGCCGACCCAACCCATTTGCATCCATGCCGTGCTGTGCCCGTGTCATGAACAGTACACGCGTGCTCGTGTCAGCTCACTACGGTCCAGCCCATCTGACCACCTATATCTACTAGTATGCTCTTGCTGCTGATTCAGCTTGTTGCTCCCGATCTGCAGCTGCGCATTTGTTGCAGAAGGCTCACTACACAAGAGAAGGGAGATGAAATGGCCTCTCGCTTG
This sequence comes from Oryza australiensis, assembly GCA_019925245.2. Classification (NCBI taxonomy): domain Eukaryota; kingdom Viridiplantae; phylum Streptophyta; class Magnoliopsida; order Poales; family Poaceae; genus Oryza; species Oryza australiensis. Next base: position 7,853,920 of record JAIFGZ020000436.1, read on the forward strand.
ATGATCGGTCCCCGCCATGTGGGATTGGCTCTGCTCCCAATAGCAATGGCAACAGCAGCACCATCAGCACCATCTGGAGAGGCCTGGGGCCAGTAGCGGCGGCCATAGAAAATTATTGAAGCGAATGGCTCGTCTGTTTAAATTTGAATTATTGGCCTTGAAAGTGTGAGTTTGTCTCTGATTGGTTGTTGCAAAAATCTACATATAGATTTCTTAGATGTAGGAGTCTTCACAAGGGGTGGGCTAACCGGCCTTCGTTTTAGCCTCACCGCTCTAAATAAATTTTGGTACGAGAGCCCTTTTTTCTCATATCCAGCGTTAAATAGTTGCAAAAATATAGTTTAAGAAATCATCTCCAAAAGTCAATTTTCATATATAAACAATTTTAACTATAATGCTCTATCGCTATTATTACAAGCAGATTTTCTTATAATCACCATGTATATTAAAAGGTGGTGTTTATGAAAATAGTTTTTTGAGTTAGTGCAACGAGCAACATTTTTAATAAACAAGAGAAAAATAAATATAACGTGTCAACAAATAATAGGAGAAAAATAACAATGGCAAAGTGTCCACCTGTTCTTGGCTTATTGCTACTTCAAATAATCTAAAGCTCCTACTGCTTTGTGCACGCTTTCATTATCCTATATTCCTATACCTTTTAGTTTCGTTATATATATACTAGTTTATAACGAAACGCATCATCGCACTTTTGCTATATGAGTGTATGGGATCTACTTGAGAATTACGCAAAGTCGTGGAGAAAAGCAGCAGCAGCAGGACATCAAATTGATGTCAAATGATATCAGCGTTATATATGATCTGAATTTTCATCTTTGAGCTACCTAGGGTAATATTCTTCTCAGCTTTCTGTGGCATTGCACTTTCTGCTAGCTACTCCATGTCTCCATGAGACCACGACATTACCACCAGCTTTTTGTTGCCGACCAACTTATTAATTACATCCATCCAGTTCACACACAATATCCCAATTGATGTGGAATTTCTCTGGTTTAATTAACTAGGAGGGATGCGTCAGAGTTGAGTTTTCCTTTCCCCTTACGCTTACCTTTACCTCCGTTCCTTTTTCTTTAGAAAAAAATATTTCTAATTATACTTCCGGACAAGTTAAAAATCAGGTTAGTAGCGTTATCCAGTGATTGATCACTTTTTACAGACATTAATAATAGCAGAGACGTCCGTAGCAAAACCCAGACGTGGCCGCTAGCTCCACTAGTACATATCTCTCATCTATAACGATCTCTCATATGTATAAATTTTATGGGTCGTCACAACAAAATCATCTTGAATGGGCTAAAAAAGACCAACAAAGATATTCTCACATAGACATGTTAGATATGCCTAAAACTCGAGCTCGTCACGGATGATAACTATCAGTGATGGGCTCACATCATGGCCCTTTATTTTTGTCGGGTCCTAACATAAGCCTGTCACCGATGTTTATTATCGGTGACGGGCTCCAACTTGAGGCCTGTTGCGATAACAACTAGACCCGTCACCGATGAGTATCATCGGTGATGGGTTTGTACTTAGGCCCGACAAAGATAAAGAAATACATGTCATCATTATTAGTTTGTTGGTCATTACAGATATTTATTGCATGCTATAAATATCCCAACCGTCGGCTGCTCCCGCCAAGAAGCAGAAGAAGAAGAAACCGTCTACACCGACCGACAGCCTCCCATCCATCGATCCAAACGTCGACGAGTTCCTCAACGAAGAGGTCATGGATGAGGAGATGTCCCAAGCCGTCACGGAGGCGGCCAAATCAAGTGACTCGAGCCATAATTCAGCAAGCCCACCGGCGGACGACTCGTCTCCTCCAAGCCCTCCTGCCAAGAAACGGCCGATAAGTTCTTTTCTCATCAAATTGGCTCACAAACCTTGATCACCTCAATTATTAACCAAATTTTTCTCTATAGTTTAAAAGGCTAGCCGGTCGCACTCCCCGTCCTTCTTCATTAGTAGACCTCTGACCCTGTCTTTTCTTGTCTTCTGTGCAGTCTCCTCGGTCTCTATCGGCTGCCCCCCATGTCTCGAGCGAGTGCACTCAATCGACTGTGGGCAGTCATGACACCGAAGAAGTTGTTGGGCCAACCGGCCAGCACACTAAGGAGGTAGCCGATTCGGCCAACAATCAAGACGAGGAAGTCGCCGCTCCAACCAGCCCAGCTACCGAAGAAGTAGTCACCCCAGCTCCTGTGGCAAGAGTAAGCCTTGTTCCTTTTTCTTTTCAGTCCTTGAATAATCAGTCGCTTTTATTCCTCCTCTGAACTCTCCATCTTTCCTTGCAGGCTCTAGCCGATTTGGTGTCATTTGATATCAAGGAGTTCATCGGCGACGAAGAAGCTGAAGCAACCAGTCCCGACAAGACCATAGCCGACGAGCTTAAGTACATACTTCAAGATATCCGTAATCGGCTGGACATTGATGTAGATCAATTGGTCGCGGAGTGTAGATCAGCCAGGTCACGGTTCTTCGAGATCGAGAGCCAACTCCCCGAAGACCTGGCCAACAAGATCTCGGAAGCTATTTACATCGACCGGCATCGGCCTAAGCTGGGGCGTGCGATGCAAAGGATGATAGAAAGAGTAGCCCAGGCCGATGTGGCAGCTAGGATGGAGGAAACGATCAAGACTGTGGAAGCCGAAAAAGTCAAGCTGAACGAACTGATGGTCGGTCCATCGACTTAAAAACAGGCCTGGATTGCCAAACTCGAGCTCAAAGAAGCCGGCCTGATGCTGCAGCTAGAGCAATGCAGGGCGAAGATTGCCGCAGAAAAGCAACTACTAGCCGATCTGCGCAAGGCACTGCAGATCAAAAGAGCAGATTGACAGCCGCGATCCAGCAACTAAAAGGGCTGCACAAGATGGCTAAGGTGGTCCCTGGCTCCGAAGAGGAAGACTTGGCTGTAGTCGACCGGGTTAATGCTATCAAGAACACCGCTATTTCGGCTATAGACGAGTTCATCGAAATGTAATAGGGCTTATCTCTTGAAACTTGTATCATATTGAATGTGTAAATGACTTGCAATCGGCTTGCTGGATCTTAATCACATTCCCTCTGTTGATTCGATTACTTCTAAGTCTCGAATGCCTCGAAAATTTTGAAAAATCTTCAAACTTTTGAAGCCTCTCATGTGTGATTTCTGAATTTGTGTTATATTATATGGCCCCCTAATTTTGTCAATGACGTCCTTAGCATTGATAAAATTAGTAAACCAAATGACTTGTAGTTGTCGGCTAGGTTGAGCCGGTATAGAAGAAACCAGAGAGGAAAAACTTAGAGTAAAAATGTTCTAAAGGCGATGTATGTATTGACAGAATACATCGGCTAACATGGATCGGCAACCTTAGCCAATTCACGAGTTGATCCAGATGCTGGGATAATACTTCTTCAGATACTTGCCATTGAGAGACCTCCCAAATACTTCTCCTTCCAGTCCTTCTAACACGTAGGCTCCCTTAGAGACGCATTTGTGGATCTTGAAAGGCCCTTTCCAGTTAGGTGACCACTTGCCGAATTTGTTATCCCTTGATCCAATCGGCAATATTAATTTCCAAACGAGCTCGTCCTCTTCAAAAGACTTAGGCACAACTTTCTTGTTATAATAACAGGCTACTCGCTTCTTGTCCCTGGTCACTTTTTTTAGAACGCACATCTGATAGGACTAGGTCTTCCGATTCATCTACCATCAGATTATATAATCATCGGCTGTTAGCTGGTATTGTAGTTGAATTCGTCTTGAGCCGATGATATTTTCCCATGGCAGGACTACTTCATGTTCATAGACCAATTTATATGGAGACACTTGGATTGATCCGTGGCAAGCCATCCGATAAGCTCAAAGTGATTCGACTAATCGGCTGTGCCATTGCTTCGGGTACTCAGCGATCTTTCTCTTTATCAACTTGATCAAGCTTTTATTAGAAGCCTCGGCTTACCCGTTGGCCTGAGCATAGTATGGCGAAGAATTTAACAATTTGATCCCCATGCCGTCGGCAAACAGAACAAACTCATCGGAGACAAAGATAGATCCCTGATCTGTAATTATAGTTTGAGGGACGCCGAATCTGTATATGATGTGTTCTTTAACAAACTCAATTGCGTCTCCAGAGTCAACCTTCTTTAAGGGAACTGCTTCCACCCACTTGGTAAAATAATTGGTTGCCACCAAAATAAACTTATGTCCTTTGCTTGAGGGTGGATTGATCTGGTCGATCATGTCGATTCCCCAACCTCTGAATGGCCAAGGCTTGATAATTGGGTTCATAGCCGATGCTGGTGCCCTTTGGATAGCTCCAAACTTTTGACAGTCTTGGCATCCCTTGTAATAGTTGAAACAATCTTTCAGCATAGTCGGCCAAAAGTACCCTGCTCTCCGAAGTAGCCACTTTATTTTATGAGCTGATTGATGTGTGCCACAAATCCCTTCATGCACTTTCCCGATAGCATCCTTGGCTTGATCAGCACTGAGACATTTGAGTAGCATACCATTAATCGTCCAATAGTATAATTCTTCGTCAAGCAGAACATATCTCAAAGCCTTGTAGTGCAATTTTCTTGAAGCCGACTGGGAGGGATTTTGTAGCTAGTTGTAGACGTCAAATCTCCAATCGTCGGCTAACATTGTGGCGATTTCCACTTCAATATCCTGTGTTATCGGTCTGTAGCCTGATGCCTCCTGAGCTAGATCATTGGCTTCTGCGTTTTGTTCCCTGGGAATATGTTTCAATGTTACTAGCCAAAAGTTGTCCATCAATTCTCAGCATTTTTGATAGTAGACCATCAGCGTATCATTCTTGCATTCATATTCTCCTGATAATTGGTTGATGACCAACAGTGAATCTCCCATTATCTCGATGGCGTCGGCTTTGACCTCCTTAAGCAATTGTAATCCCTTTAGCACGGCTTCATATTCGGCTTGATTGTTTATTGCATGGGGTGTGATTGAAAAAGCAAACTCGAAACTTGCCCCCCTGGGGAGATTATTACTAAGCCGATGCCGCATCCATTGGTGCAAACCGAGCCATCAAAAGTTGTCCAAGGCATGATATCCACTGAGCCGATTGAATCATCTCTGTGTTCCACTATGAAATCGGCTATAGCTTGTCATTTTACTGCCTTGGGTGCCTGGTATGTTAGATCAAACTCCGTTAAGGCAAAAATCCACTTCCCAACTCGTCCTTTTAGCACTAGAGCCGATAGCATGTATTTTACTACATCGGCTTTGCATACCACGGTGCACTCATTGGATAATAAATAATGCCTCAACTTTGTACATGAAAAATACAGGCAAATGCACAATTTCTCCACCGGTGAATACCTTGTTTGCATCCAGAAGTCGTCGGCTGAGATAAAAGATAGCCTTCTCCTTCCCTTCGATCTCCTGAATCAAGACTAAGCCGATTGATTTGCCGTTGGCCGACATATATAATTTGAACGGCACCCCTTTCTGTGGAGAAATTAGGACCGGGGGAGAGCTTAGATAACTCTTGATATTGTCCAAGGCTTTTGCTGCTCTGCCCCCCAGGTTAATGCTTGATCGGCCTTAAGCCAAACCAACGGTGTGAATGGCTCCATCTTTTTCGATAGATTTGCAATGAACCGTCTAATGAAGTTGATTTTGCCGATCAAAGATTGCAATTCCTTCTTGTTCTTTGGAGGCTGAATCGTCTTGATTGCATTGACGCTCCTCTGCGTGACTTCGATTCCCCTTTCGTGAACAAGAAACCCCAAAAATTGTCCTGCCAATACACCAGACGCACATTTTGTAGGGTTCATTTTCAGGCCATATTTTCTTGTTCGCTCCAAAACTTTCCTCAGATTGGCTATGTGATCTTCTACCTTCTTGGATTTGACAACAACATCGTCTATGTAGATCTCCACTAAAAAGCCGATCAAATCATGAAAAATGTAATTCATGGCCCTCTGATACGTAGCCCAACATTCTTCAAGCCGAACGTCATGACAACTCATTCATATAGGCCAATTGCTTCTGGGCACCTAAAAGTTGTCATGTGGATGTCTTTCTCGGCCATGAAGATCTAATTGTAACCTGTGTTGTCATCCATGAAACTTATAATTTTGTGGCCTGAGGCGGCATCTACCAGCAAATCGGCTATGAGATTGGGTATTCGTCCTTAGGGGTGGCCTTGTTTAAATCCCTGAAGTCGATACACATCCTAAGTTTGTCATTCTTCTTTATCACTGCAACTATGTTTGAAACCCATTCTGCATATTGGCAGAGTCAAATAAATCCAGCATCATATAGCCGAGTGATTTCGGCTTTAATTGCTTCATACATATTGGCTCTAAACCTCCTGAGAGGTTGTTTATATTGCCGATATCCGGGCTTGATAGAGAGCCGATGTTCGACAAAGGATCGGCAAAGACCAGGCATCTCAAAGTATTCCCAAGCAAAACAATCTTTATATTCCTTTAACAAATCAATAAGCTTGGTTCTAAAATGAGAAGACAATTTTTTACTAATATATGTCGGCCTAGGCCTATCTCCTGGGCCTATATCGACCTCTTCTAACTCGTCGGCCGACATAAAACCTTGCCCGAGTTTTCTATCGTTGACGTCCACGGTGTCTTTGTTGTAGACGCTCGAGCCCTCCACGACGCCTTCAAAGTAGTAATTGAGGCTCGTCGTCTCCAATGGGTTGTATATCAGAATCGGATACCTTTAAGAAATTGGCTTGCCAAACTTTGTCGGACAGACCAATCAATACCATCGATTTTTCATAAAGGCAAATCGGCATTAGGGACGTTGACTGACCTATCGGCTGGCACGATTTCTATCTTGTCGCCTTGTCACCAGACTATGCTTTGGTGCATTGTGGAAGGGATGCAACAATTTGCATGGATCCAGTCCCTTCCAAGCAGCAGGCTATACAACCCCTTCCTGTCGATGACAAAAAACATAGTGGACATGGTTTTGCTGCTGATGGTCAGCTCGACGTTTAAAACTCCCTTGGCTTCTGAAGGGTTGCCGCCGAAGTCCTTGAGCACCATGTTCGTTTTGATCAGATCTTCGGCTCCTTTTTCCAGCTTCCTAAAAGTTGCATAGGGCATTAGGTTGACAGCGACCCCTCCATCGACTAGCATTTTGGACATCGCCTTGCCATTGACGAATCCTTTGACGTATAGTAGCTTAAAGTGCCGATTTTCGGTCCCCTCAGGTTTTCAAAAATATCTTGTTCTGGGGACAGAACCAGTCTAGCCAAGGTCTCCTCCACTATGTCTGCATCGGCCTCGGCAGCCTCAAATTTGACTAGAATGAAAACCATGTTGACCGATGCCGAGACCACTCCTTTGCCTTTTGCCGCCTTTTTGGATTTGTCATTTGGGCTTTCGTCACTGGGCTGCTTGTTTCTTGGCACACCATCGTTTTGTGCCTTGCCAACGTTGTTGCTGTTGGATCATCCGTCGGACTTCCTCTTCCTGCCCCTCGCTCTTAAGCCTTTGAATTTTTCTTTTTTGTGTTTTAGTAAAGAGGTCCAAAGGGCACCATTGGAGGTTGGCCAATTGTTCTTTATTAGCCTCTTCTTCATCCTCTTCCTGGAAGAATTCCTAGTGGATTGGGCCGAGCCGATCATGAACGGAAGGTTTTCGTTGGTTAAGTTGAATGGCTCAGGGGACGAATCGGCTAGAACTTTCTAGTGGTGGTCCCCTGTATTCGTCCTCCCTCTAGTCACTGCACGCTGGGCAATTTTCAAGGGTTGGTAACCTCATTCCTTGCTCCCAGCAGAATCTGAAAAACTCGCAGTGCCAATGCAGGTCACAGTCGTCATAGCGGCGGTAATATGCCACGCCCAGTCGATCAGGTGCCCTCTGGTATGGCTTGCCGCGCCAGCTTTCTTCTTCCTCCTACACCCTGCGTTGGAATCGCTGCCGGCTGTCCTGCCTGGGCCGACGATCGACCGATCGTCTGTTGGTATGACCATATTGATTGGTGCAGCTACATCTCCAGTCGGCTCTTTGTGGGGTGGTCCTGTGTCGGCACCAACTGATTTTCATGTTTTGGCTAAGCTGTACGTCGGTGCTGTCGATCAGCTCGCCTGTGGCCGACTTGGACCATGTTGACTGGGAAGGGGTTGCCATCGACCTTCATCGGCTTAGCCGATTCTTCGAACTTTATCTTCCCGGCTTCGATGGCCGACTGAATTTGCTGCCTGAATACCTTGCAATCGTTTGTGCTGTGGGAGGTGGTGTTATGCCACTTGTAGTACCTTTTCTTTTTGAGTTCATCGGCTGATGGGATAACGTGGTTGTCCGGCAGCCGAATTTGCTTCTCCTTCAACAGCAGATCAAAAATCCTGTCGCCTTAGTGATATCAAAATCGTATTTCTCCTCCGTAGCCGACTTTTTCAGCCATCGGCAGGTTATGATCTTCTTGTTTCTGGTCCACTCGGCTTCTGCCACCTCCGCTCGCTGTCGCTTGAATCTGTGTCCGTTGCGTAGGCGACGTGGGCGACTTTCTTGAAGGCCTTCTTGCATTCTTGAAATATTTGTTCATGAGCCATTACTTTTTGGGCCAAGTGGGCAGGCTATCAAAGTCTTGGGCCGAAAACCTTTCACGGATCGGTGGCAAGAGGCTGTGAAAAGCCAAGTCGGCTAGCTGGGAGTCCGATAACACCAGGCTGTAGCACCGGTTCCTCATGTCCCTGAAGCGTTGGATGTAATCTTGGACCGATTCCTCATGCTTCTGCCTAATGCCGGTGAGGTCCGACAGCTTCATTTCGTGGGTGTCGGAGTAGAAGTAGCTGTGGAATTGTTTCTCGAGATTGGACCATCTTTGAACCGAGTTGTACGACAAGGAAGAGAACCAGGTAAAAGCCGATCCCGAAAGCGATAGCGGAAACAAGCGCACTCTGAGCGCGTCTGTAGCCAATGCTTCTCCGCATTGAGCCAAGAATTGGCTGACGTGCTCGTAAGTGGACATGTTGTCCTGCCCGAAGAATTTTGAGAAATCCGGTACTCTGTACCGGTTTGGCAGTGGCACCCTTTTGAAGTATTCTGGATATGGGTACTGGTACATGTTGCCGAAATCCTTGGGTTTGAGACTGAACTGATCGCGCATAACGTCCGCAATCAGATCGGCCCAAGGTCTGTTGTCCTGATCCTGAACTTGTGGCATCGGCTCATAGTGCTCGTAGTGGACGGGTCCTTGTCAATACTAGAGTGGTGGTGTCTGCGGCCAATGCTGCTGTTCAAGGTGACCTCCCGGATATTGGTACTGGAACTGATTCGCGGCGGGAGGTGGCCGAGACATGATCGGCGGTGATTGTTCAGGAAGTAGCCGATTGCCGCCGGGACTATGATGTGGCGCCGGGGCGATGTTGCCAATCAGCTCATTGGACATGATTGACCGCCGATTGGTGTTGAATATGTTCTCCACCTGTTCCTGCGTCACTGTCGGAGCACCGCGGTCTTGATGTTGAGGCTGTTGTCGGACCAGGATCCTGGGGTGCGGCTCTGAAGTTGATGTCTGTGCATTTGGTTGGACCGGAGCCCCTCCTTTAGGACTCGGCTGTCCTAGTGGCGGAATTGGCAAGCCTTGGGTTGACAGCGCCCTGTAGCCCGGGAACTGGCCATCAGTGAAGTACGTTGGCCCTCTTGGTAGTTTCTCGGCTATCTTCGAGTCCACCATAGTGCTTATCATGTTGTTGATTGTTTTGACCAGTATGCCACTTTGGTTGACGAGCGCATGATGGATAGCCGAGTCGATTCGGTCCTGTAGAGTGCAAGGGCCCGAACCGTCTTGTTCCTGCTTGATATCCTCCATCTTCTTTTTTCCTTTCTTGTCCTCATTAGACATGTCGAAGTCTTCGATGGAGAACTTGAACTTCTGGAGGACCTCCCCAGACCTAGTCTGGGTGAAAGATGGCAGATAATGAGCCTGCAGCCGCTCAACCATCTGTTTGTAGTCGGCTAATTGTTCAGCCGACAGCTGCTCCATTGTCACTGGGATGACGTTTTCCTGATCGATCTCTGGAGTCTTAGTGTCAGACATTGCGTCAATTTGGGAGTCTGCAATTTGTCCCACCGGGCATGCCAAAAGCGTGTTGATGAGAATTTTGATTCCCACGCACTGGCCTGAGAGGTTTGCTTTACTCTAGTGCAGGTCCAAATTGGTCACCTCTGGTGTCGTCAAGGGTGTGCCAGTTGGTTTAATCCTGTAACCAACAAGAAAACAGGAAATAGGCATTAAGTTAAAATTAGATCCTGTCGGATCGACTGAAGACATAAAAAAAATATAATTGCTATCCCAAAGCACATTTATACTAAGTGATTGGGATAAATCGGTAGTATACTGAGACAATATAAATCACTTAGGCTAAAGGCACATTAGGATAACAATTATCTGCATTGATAACCTAGCCGATGTTGTAGGTCTAATGTGAATCGGCTAGTACTCCGATACATTTTATAAAAAGATATTAATCCGACCTAAATGCGCTAAACCTAGATCAATCGGCTGTCAACGTAACTTGACAGATTGATACCGGGTTAGGGAATTTAAGTAGATTGAGATCTTAATATAAAAGACAGCTTTAATATATCTAATAGCAATTAATACTATAAGATAACTAAAACAGACAAGGCCGGCTGAAACCCTTACACTGTCTCTAATGATAAACATTAAACCGAACAGATCTTCATAGTTCTAAAAGCGACTTAATAAGTCGATTAGATGCAGCATCAAGTACAAAAATAAATACTAGATCTGTATAAGCTAATGAGAACCCCTTGAGACGGTAGACACGACATATAATCTAATTCAACATCTGGATCTAGCTCTATCGGCGACTGTCTTCAGAGAGAAATCAGCCGATTGCGAGATAGATCTAAACATTGCTCTAGATTATATGCCGCATATGATAGATTAAGCAGTTTATAACATGGAAACTAGAGTATCATGATGATGGAAGCACTAACCCCGACGATACAAACCACTTGTAACAAGGAATTACCTTGTTCGGAGATCGGGATCGATGCAGCCCGAGCAAAAGCAAGAACTTGTCGAAAGGAAAATAAAAGAGCAGCGATGCGTCGAAGTTGATTGATTATGTGTGTTGATATATTTACAAAGAGCCCTCGGGTCTTATTTATACCCAGGTACAACAATATCCGTGTAGGACACGGTTTCTACCATATCTACTGTCGATGTCGTAGGTCGACACGCAGGGAGCCTGGGGACCCCCCTTTTTGGTTCGGCACGGGGAGCGATGTATCCTGGCTCAAACTCATATAAAAGATGAAATAATGCAGATGAGGCGGGAATTTATACAGGTTCGGACCACCAGCGCGGTGTAACACCCTACTCCTGTGTGTATGCAATATATGGGGCAGGTTGCCAAGAACAATGAGAGTGTTCCTCTCCCTTAGACTCTGTGGTGGATGAGAGATTTCTGCAGGCTAGTTGGAGGGACTCAACCTATTTTTCAGAACGTGGACGGAACCTCTTTTACGAAGGACTTGAGTCTCCTTTTATAGAACAAGGGAACACCACAGTAATCCTAACTTTTCCCTCTACTCCACGTGGGGGAGTAGTTTTTATCTTGTCTTGTCAGAGAAGCCATTCCATTCCTACTCCTCCCTGTTCGCCGCGTCATAGAAGGTGGAAAAAGTGCGGTCATCGTGACGGCCATGCCGCTGACGTGATGATGGTTTGCCTACCCCTTCCGATGGGTCCCACCGGTCGGCGGCCCGTTCCATAGGGAGGTGTAGGCGCCGTACTTCCTGCGCTCACACTCTCTCTCCCATGCAGCCGCCCAGTGCGTTAAATGCGACTGGACAGGGCGTGAGGGGGGCGTGCGCAGAGTGGGTGCGGGGCCATACCGTGGTCTTAGTCAAGAACTTTTAGCCCCCTTTTGCCTCGTAATAGGCAAAAAGGCGTGATGATGGGAGCAGCTGACAGCCGCGCCTCACATCGCATTGAATGCGGCGGGGCAGGCGCTCAGCTTTTCCCTATTCGAGCATTGAATGAGTTGGTTGGCGGTTGGGTTCGCCCCTCTCTCTGAGAAGTGCGGGATGGAGGGTGAGGGTCCGGGCGATCCCGGACCCCTCCGACCAGAGGTCCAGGAGATCCCGGACCCCGCCGTTTGGAAGTATGATGGCCTCCGAGCAGCCTCCGGGCCAGCCCCTTCAGGGGCGGCCACGTGGCCGCCCGTGGCCGAGACTCGCCTAGCCTTTCAGGGCATAACTTTGGCGCTCCTTGATGGGCAGGGGTGCCTTCCTTTTTCTTAAATGCCACGCCGTTGACATACCCACGGGCCCATATCATCGACAGTAGCCCCCGGCGTTGAACGGGGCTGAGTCAGGCTCGGGCGCGGTTGACGCCATTTCCTTGAGCGGGTGGGCCCGGGTATTTGGGTGTTTTTGCTGTGGCAGGTGGCCGATACGCGCCGACTTGATGTCGCACCTGGCTAAGTCTTTACTTAGGACGGGAGGGGGGGCGAGTTTGTCTGGGCCGCGCGCACGGGGGCCCATTCAAACCGCCTAGCACTCTCCGTCCCGCGTAGTACGCCTGACAGGCGCGGAGCCCCAGGCGGCACGAAATCCGAATGGCGCGGGAATCCAAGGGGATGCGAAAATCGAAAGGGCGTGGAGATGAAAGGGCGCAGAGATGAGGGGGCGCTTCGTGCGGTAGTGGGCCGAATTTAATGCTGTAGAATCCGAGGGGGCGGTGGTAGCTTATAAAACCAGATCCGCATGGAAGGGGACCAGTTTCTACGCTTTTCACTGTCGTCTCCTCTCATCGCCACTCGCCCTTCGTCTACCTAGCACCTCCTGCTTCTTCCGCTTCCTTTCTTCCACCTTCGGCTTTCCCCTTCTGTGCTTCCGCCTCCCCCCCGCAATGGGCCGCGATTCACCTCTGGAGCCGGGGAGTGTGCTCCCCAAGTCTTTGGTGCGCAGCGTGGAGGCTCGCAGCCTCTTCAACAAATTCTTGCCGAATGGCACGCGCAGCGGCGGTGACATCCCGGAGGAGCGGCCTCCCCACAGGATGGTGTTCTTCGCCTCCTTCGTCATGGTCGGGCTGGTGCCGCCCTTCTCCCACTTCTTCCTCGACGTCTTGGAGTTCTACGACCTCCGGCTGCACCACCTCACCCCCAACGCCATCTTCTACCTCGTCGTGTTCGCCCACACCTGCGAGATGTTCATGGGGGTGAGGCCTTCTCTCCACCTCTTCCAACAGTTCTTCCGGATATGCCGGGCTGGCTCCCCCGGCGCGGTGGGGTACGTGGCGATCCAGCCGCGGAACGACCGGGCGATCGAAACTCCTTTCATCGACATCCACCCCCGCCTACATGTACACGGGCCCTAACGACGACATGCGGACCTTCGCGGGCGCCGTCTTCGACTAGGACGAGAGGGACCTCCGGACCCTGGTCCGCCGCTGCCTCGGCATCACGGAGATGGACTTGGCGCAGCTCCCGCCCGGGTTGGTGCCGCTGTGTCAGGACTCCGCGCGCCCGGAGATCCTGCACCTGCTGCATGTGGTGGGTGACAGTGTGGGATCCTCGTCGGCTGCGTCGGAGGCCACACCGGGGCTGCTCCGAGGGCTGTTCCGAGGGGTGGAGGCGGAGGCGACGACGAAGACCACATCCCGATCGGGTGGTTGAGCCGCTGAGGTCCGGGGCAAGGCGATCCGGGGGCCCCGGATCCCAAAGGAAAGAGGAAGAGGACAGAGGAGGACCCCTCTCCTCCCCCTTCTCCGCCACGAGGCGGCGGAGCGGAGCGCGCCGCGCCCCCCCGCAGGCCAGGGGGCTCACGGGCGGCGGGCCCATCCTCGGGGGCCACTAAGCCGAGGGCCAGGCCGGCCGCAACGGCGGCGACAACGACGGCGGGGGAGGCCCGGGGTGCGTCCCTAGTGAGTGCGCCGGCAACGGCGGAGGCCCAGGGCACATCCTCGGCGAGCACACTGGCGGCGGGGTCTGTCCGCGCGGCTCCTGCGTCAGGGGACACGACGGGCGAGAGCCCGGCGAGTCCTCCGAGCTGCCCTGCGAAGAAGAAGCGGGCTATTTCGGGGATCTCCTTGGAGTTCAACTCCGCCCGCAGGTACGCCTTGCTGATGTGTGAATGCCTATCAGGATCTTGCTCCTTTGTCTCTGTTTTTTTATTTTTGTTGCGATTTTGTTTTGTTCTCAGCCGCGAGCACAGGCATTTTCGCCCGAGGGTTGTCCCCAAGAGCGGTTCGCCTCGGGCTCGGGAGGGCGCATAGGAGAGGTCCGGGCGCTGAGCCCCAAGGTCCGGGTCGCCCCCTTCGGGCTTGGTCCCGGATCCGGCGGGATCCGGGGAGGGGGCCCACCCTGTGGCTGGAGCGCCGGCCGCCCATGAAGGGCAGGCCGTGAGCGGCTCCGGCGCAAAGAGGGCAGCGGAGGGTGGCGGAGAGCAACCTCAGGGATCCCCTCCGCGGCAACCATCGTCGCCGCCACAGCAGCCCTCGCCCGCGCCACACTCGACGGCGCCATCTCCCCGCCGGCTGCCATTAATCCTGCCGGCGCAGGCTGGCTGCAAGCCCCCAAGGCAAGAAGAGGGCAGCGCCGGCCGCGGGGGATCTTCGGTGGCTCGGCCGGCGCAGGCGGCCGATCCCGGGCCGGGCTGTGACTCCGGGTCTAGGGGCGCCCGGTCCGGGTTCGCGGCCGCTTTGGACACGGAGCCCCTCGTCCGGTCGCAGGAGCGGGCGAGGGAGGTCGTCGCGAGGGTGCTGGAGGCGGCCAACGCCATCTCCCTGGAGGGGCTTCGGGCCCAAGTACAGGCCTTGGCCGCCAGGGAGATCGAGGTGGCGCGGCGGGAGGCCGAGGTCGAGGAGGGCCATCAGGAGCTGGTGGCCACGGCGAGGGCGGAGGGCCTCATCCGCAGGCGGGAGCTGGCGGAGATCGAGCGACACCAGGAGGAGCTCAGTCAGGTGTTTGAAGACACTGTTACTGAGCGGCACGCCGCCGACCTCCGCGACCAGGTTGCCGCCGCCGCCGAGGAGAGGGTGCACACCACCACCGGGCAGTTCCTCCGCGACCTCAGGGAACGCGCCCAGGGCGTCGATGAGCGCGAGCGCACCTTGTGCGACGCTAAGGCCACCGCCGCCGCGCCGCCGACCTCCAGCCCGCGGCCGGCCGCGGAGCGGAGAGGGCCCTTGAGGCGGCGTGGCGGGCGGTTGAGAGCCGGGAGGCCGCCGTTGCCAAGGCCGAAGAGGACTCCGCCGCACGGGAGGCCAACGTGCTGGCCCAGAAGAAGGCCGTCGCCGAGCGCGAGGTCGCCGTGGAGGGTCGAGAGGCAGCGGTGGTGGAAGCCCAGGAGGAGGCCTCCCGGTGCCTGAGGGGCGTGTGGGACCGCGAGCAGCTGCTCGCCGCCGCCTCGGGCCGCCGGCAGGACGAGCTGGAGCGCTGGGAGCAGGAGCTGGCCACCCGGGAGCAGGTGGTTATGGATGCGCAGGCGCAGCTGCGGGGGCCAGGGCTGGAACTGGAGGAGGCGCGCCGTCGAGTCGCGGATCTGGAGCGCATTCTGCGCCTAGGAATCCAGGGCCTGGCCTCGTCCGTCGGGCGTCTTCGAGAGGCGGCTCACGGGGTAGGGGTGAACCGTACCCCCCCCCAGCATCCCTACCTTGGCGGGATTGGCCACATACATCGATGATCTAGCCGCGGGGATACAGAGGGTGCCGGATGAGGTCGACGAAGTAGCGAAGGAGTCATCGTATGACTTATCCCGCAAGGTCGCGTCCCTCATCCTGGCGAGCTACCAAGCCCGCGACCCCAACTTTGACCCCTACATCCCCACTGAGGACTTCCCCGAAGGCACCGAGGAGGCCGCCCGCCGTCGTGTCCAAGACGTCGTTGACTCCATCATGATGGGCTTCGACGGCACCCCGACGGCCTTCCAGCTCGCCCTCCGCGAGGACTCGCCGGACACAGACTCCCCGGCGGAAGCTCCCAGCGACCCACCGGCCACTTAGGGCCCTCTTGCCTCGGCTTGTATACGTACTTATGTAAAAGATATTTATGCCTTGTTTGTAAAGTTAGCGAACTTGCCTTTACTTGTCTTTGCAATGACTCATCGTGGCTGCTTTTGTTGCTTCATGTATGTGTATGTT
The DNA here is from genome assembly GCA_019925245.2 of Oryza australiensis. NCBI lineage: Eukaryota > Viridiplantae > Streptophyta > Magnoliopsida > Poales > Poaceae > Oryza > Oryza australiensis. The sequence continues at coordinate 7,870,040 of JAIFGZ020000436.1, forward strand.
GGGAGCCCCCGGCCAACTTAGCGCGCACGTAGTGGCGGTTGGTTGGCCCAAGCCCCTGTATGTTAGCTTCCCTGCAATTGGTAGCTTAAGACTTTAGTTGTTGCGATAATGTGATAGTGTTGTTTTCCCCCGTGATTTGTCCCATGCCGTTGGGGGGCTTCTCCGAGTTCGGGCAGCATGCACTGGTCGTTGGCTGGTGGCTTTGTCGGGGCTCCGGGTAGGAGCGAAGGCATAAAAAGGCCAGCGAGGGCAGCGGCAACGGGGGGCCGGGACAGGCGTGTGTCATTCGCACCCGAACCCCCAGGCGTTGACTGCCCCAGGCGTGGTAGTATGCAGCATCGTTGTACCCTCGACACCCTTAGGGCTCTCAGGCTAAGGCGGGCAAGGCCGAGGAACTTATTGGAAAGCCGCATCTAGAACACATGCTCGAGCCCATGGAGGAAAACACACTGCAACAGGTATTTTGCAAGGGAAACATATGAAATATAATAACAAACGCATTGCTCATGCCACCGGGGGCAGTGGATGAACTTCTATGCATGTCTCCGCACACCATGCGGCTTATGGGTAGAACCTGCGGAGGTGGGAAATATTCCACGGGTTCGGCAACAGAGTGCCGTCCTCTGTGGCTAGGCGGACTACTCCCGAACGCAGGGTGCCGATAACTTTGTATGGCCCCTCTCACATCGGGGACAGCTTGCTTAGGCATGCGCGTGTTTGGACACGGCGCAGGACCAGGTCATTGACTTGCAGCGCTCGGGGGCTGACTTTGCTTTGATGGTAGCGGCGGAGGCTCTGTTGATAGCGGGCCGCGCGGCGCCGCCCGCGCCGCTCTCCTCCAGGTAATCCAGTCGTCTCGACGCCTCGCTCTTGATCCGCTTCGGTGTATAATGTGGCTCGGGGTGATCCCAGGGTGAGCTCGGAGGGCAAGACCGTCTCGGCTCCATACACCAAAAAGAAAGGTGTTTCCCCGGTGGCGCGGCTCGGGGTCGTCCGATTGGCCCAAAGGACCGCGGGCAGCTCGTCAGTCCACGAGTCCCCATGTTTTTTGAGTACGTTGTAGGTCTTGGTCTTGAGGCCTTTTAATATTTCTGCGTTCGCACGCTCGGCCTGACCGTTGCTTTGGGGGTGGGCGGGCGAGGCGAAACAGAGCTTGATGCCCATGTCGTCGCAATACTCGCCGAACAGCTCACTCGTGAACTGGGTGCCGTTGTCGGTGATGAGCCTGTTGGGGACCCCGAACCTTGCCGTGATGCCTCTCATGAACCGCACAGCTGAATGTTTGTCGATGACGCTGACTGGATAGGCCTCCGGCCACTTGGTGAACTTGTCGATGGCGACATACAGGAACATGCACCTGCCCCGCGCCTACTTGAATGGGCCCAGGATGTCCAGCCCCCAGACCGCAAATGGCCATGAGAGCGGGATGGTTTGAAGTGCCTGGGCCGGCAGGTGCGTCTGCTTGGCGTGGAATTGACATGCTCGGCACCGCCGCACGAGATCTGTTGCATCCTCCAGCGCGGTGGGCCAATAGAATCCTATGCGGAATGCTTTTCCCACCAAGGTTCGGGAGGCTGAATGTGCGCCGCATTCACCTTCATGGATCTCGGCAAGGAGCTCGAGACCCTGTTCCCGAGCAATGCATTTCATGAGCACTCCGTTGGCACCGCGTCGGTAGACTGTCCCATCTACAAACGCGTACCTCTTGGAGGTCCGGGCGATGCATTCGCCTTCCTCACGTTGCTCGGGTAATGACGTGTCTTCTAGGTACGCCCGGATTTTCGAAATCCAAGCCACCTGGCGCGTGATGTCGGTCTTAGCGGGGCCACGCTGCGGCTGGCCCACCGAGTCCAGGGCGTCGGGACCGGCCGATTCCTGCCTCCCGGGCGGTTCGGGGCGCGCCGACGGCTCTGTGAGACTTTCCTCAAAGGCACCTGGCGGGGCTGGGGCTCGCGCGGACGCGATCCTTGATAGCTCGTCCGCCAGGGAGTTGTCTCTTCTGGGAATGTGGCGTAGCTCGAGGCCATCAAAGTGGCGCTCCATACGCCGTACTTCCTTGACATAGGCTTCCATTTGGGGGTCGGTGCATTGGTATTCCTTGGAGACCTAGTTTACCACCGGTTGGGAATCCCCAAGGACCAGCAGACGACGGATGCCCACGCCTGCTGCTGCCCGTAACCCCACCAGGAGCCCCTCATATTCGGCCATGTTGTTGGTTGCTCGGAAATCGATCCGAACGATGTACCGAAGCACGTCGCCCGTTGGGGAAGTTAGCACCACGCCTGCTCCGGCTCCGTGCAAGGTGAGCGAACCGTCAAAGTTCATCACCCAGTGCGCTGTTCCTTGGCCGCGATCCTCCACGCTCTCGGGTTCCCCCGGGGGTGGGTCGCTTCCGGCTATTGGTGTCCATTCCGCCACGAAATCAGCCAAAGCTTGGCTCTTGATTGCGTGCCGGGCTTCGAAGTGTAGGTCGAATTCCGACAACTCGATGGCCCATTTGACTACCCGTCCCGTGCCCTCTCGGTTATGTAGGATTTGTCCGAGAGGGTAGGACGTGACCACCGTTACCCGGTGCGCCTGGAAATAATGACGCAACTTTTTGGAGGCCATAAGTAGGGCGTATAGCATTTTCTGGGCCTGCGGGTAACGTGTCTTCGGGTCCCGTAGCGCCTCGCTGACGAAGTAGACCGGCCGCTGCACCTTGGTGCGGGCCTTGGCTACCTTGCTAGGGGTGGCTGGTTCGGGTACGCCAGGCGGGTTACCTCGGTGTCAGGGCCTCCGAGCCATCGCCTCCTCCAGGGGCCCTCGGGGCCACTGCGGTTGGAGGGGCTTCGGGTGCTCCCGGACTAGGGGGCCGGGTGGCTCCCGAGGCTCGGGGGGCCAAGGGCCACCTCCGGGTTTGGGCGCCTCCTCGGCCAACTCCGTTCCGGGGCTTCCTGCCACAGGTGCTTTGGGGCGGGTCATCTCGGTGTCCGAGTCTCCCGAGCCATCACCTCCATCGGGGCCATCAAGGCCACTCTGGGCGGAGGGGGCTTCGGGTGCTCCGGACTAGGGGCCGGGCAGCTCCCCGGGGCTCGGGGGCCAAGGGCTACCTCCTGGTTCGGGCGCTTCCACGGCGGCTCCATTCCGAGGTCTCCCGCCTCCGGTTTTGACAGTGGGTGCGACCGAGAGACTAGCTCGTCGTCGCGCTCCACAACCAAGGCCGCACTAATCACTTGGGGGTCGCCGCCAAATATAAAAGGAGGGGCTCCCTTCCCGAGGAGCCACTAGTACGGGCGACGAGGAGAGGTAGCGCTTGAGCTCGCCCAAGGCTTTCTCCGCCTCGTCCGTCCAAGTGAAGGGGCCGGTTCGTTTTAACAATTTGAATAAGGGAAGCGCCCGCTCTCCTAGCTGGATATGAAGCGACTCAAGGCGGCTACACAACCCGTGAGCCTCGCACGTCCTTGAGTTTCCTAGGGCGCATCTCCTCTATTGCCTTTACTTTAGTGGGGTTGGCCTCGATGCCTCGGGCAGAGACCAAGAATCCTAACAGCTTGCCTGCCGGTACCCCAAACACACATTTTTCTGGGTTCAGTTTCATGCGGGAGGACCGAAGGTTATCAAATGTCTCAGCCAAATCCGGGAGCAAAGTCCTTTGGTCCCGAGATTTGACTACGAGATCATCGACATATGACTCAACATTGCGCCCTATTTGGTCCTTTAACGTTATGCGGATACCACGTTGAAAGGTGGACATGGCATTTTTTAAACCAAAGGGCATAGACATGTAGCAAAAAGTACCCACAGGGGTGATAAATGAAGTTTTCTCCTCATCCTCTACAGCCATGCAAAATTGATGATAGCCAGAGTATGCATCTAGGAGCCTGGGGACCCCCCTTTTTGGTTCGGCACGGGGAGCGATGTATCCTGGCTCAAACTCGTATAAAAGATGAAATAATGCAGATGAGGCGGGAATTTATACAGGTTCGGACCACCAGCACGGTGTAACACCCTACTCCTGTGTGTATGCAATATATGGGGCAGGTTGCCAAGAACAATGAGAGTGTTCCTCTCCCTTAGACTCTGTGGTGGATGAGAGATTTCTGCAGGCTAGTTGGAGGGACTCAACCTATTTTTTAGAACGTGGACGGAACCTCTTTTACGAAGGACTTGAGTCTCCTTTTATAGAACAAGGGAACACCACAGTAATCCTAACTTTTCCCTCTACTCCACGTGGGGAGTAGTTTTTATCTTGTCTTGTCGAGAAGCCATTCCATTCCTACTCCTCCCTGTTCGCCGCGTCATAGAAGGTGGAAAAAGTGCGGTCATCGTGACGGCCATGCCGCTGACGTGATGATGGTTTGCCTACCCCTTCCGATGGGTCCCACCAGTCGGCGGCCCGTTCCATAGGGAGGTGTAGGCGCCGTACTTCCTGCGCTCGCACTCTCTCTCCCACGCAGCCGCCCAGTGCGTTAAATGCGACTGGACAGGGCATGAGGGGGGCGTGCGCAGAGTGGGTGCGCGGCCATACCGCGGTCTTAGTCAAGAACTTTTAGCCCCTTTTGCCTCGTAATAGGCAAAAAGGCGTGATGATGGGAGCGGCTGACGTCGCGCCTCACATCGCATTGAATGCGGCGGGCGGGCGCTCGGCTTTTCCCTATTCGAGCATTGAATGAGTTGGTTGGCGGTTGGGTTCGCCCTCTCTCGAGAGGTGCGGGATGGAGGGTGAGGGTCCGGGCGATCCCGGACCCCTCCGACGAGGTCCAGGAGATCCGGACCCCGCCGTTTGGAAGTATGATGGCCTCCGGGCAGCCTTCGGGCCAGCCCTTTAGGGGGCCACGTGGCCGCCCGTGGCCGAGACTCGCCTAGCCTTTCAGGGCATAACTTTGGCGCTCCTTGATGGGCAGCGGTGCCTTCCTTTTTCCTAAATGCCACGCCCGCGACATACCTCCGGGCCCATATCACCGACATCTACTATTTGCAGTACGACAATATCTTGGGACACAGTCCCATGCTACGTTACAAAAGGAATATTTATACAACTTCCTAATTTACAGATACAATTGCTGTTACAGGACCTTATCCATAGATGGCAATATTTTTAACGCACAATTTGGAGACCGAATCCAACACCTTATCTTCATGGTTTCCTTTCGGGACTAGCTCCACTTCTATCTCAACTCGGAATCGGCTATCGGCTATCCTGGTCCGATTCGGACTTAGCCGACGGGCTCCGCAGCTGATTCGGACTCAGCCGACACGGCCTCTATTTCTTCGCAGACCGCGCATCTCCTCCAATTCCGTTCAATCTCTGCTTCAAACCCGAGGATTTGGTTAGCAAATTTGATCGTTAACAATATGTATATATATGTTTCTCTCGTTTTTGCAGAAGGCATGGCTAGCAAAGGCCTGAGGCTAGCCCAAAAATAAAATATATTTTTTGTTTGGGAAAAACTCATCGGTGATGGACTTTAACTTAAGTCCGATGGAGATGACACCATTCGTGACAGACTTAAGTTAAAGCCTGATTGAGCTGTTAGTCATCTATGACAGGCGCTAATTTGGGGGCCGATTAAGTTGTTAGTCATCAATGACAGGCTTAAATTAAAGCTCGATTAAGTTGTTAGTCATCTATGATGGGCTTATATTAAAGCCTAATTAAGTTATTAGTCATCTGTGATGGGCTTTAGTTGGAGCCCGATTGAGATTATATCATCGATGACGGGCCTTTGTTTTCTAGGTCAAACCTATAGTGACGGATTTTAATTTAGGCCCAACAAAAATAAATGCATTCGGTGACAGGTTTTTATCTGATAAAAATGACTTTTCATATCAGTAACTTTTATATCATGACGGACGTCATATCCAATATAGATAAGATTGTTGTTCAATTAAAATAAAAGATAATCGTTTTAGTGATCATAAAGACAAGACCTCGCCCAAAGCCAAAGTCAAGAACGATCGATATTGTTTCATCATAAGATGAGCCTACCATGGTCAAAATTTGTCGTGATTCATGGGCTTTCAATCCTATGCCCTAGGCTCATGGTGTCTAGGGCCTGAGTCCGCCTTTGTTCCATCAGTTTGGAAGTTGGTTACCATGCTATTTATATTTCTCCTCGTAATATGGGATGTATATTATTATGAAACATATCATAATATAAATTTTTGATGTATACTACGTACATATCAATTAACAAGTTAAAATATTTTTTTATATATTTTTAATACTATTACACCTATATGTAAAATTTTATCTTTAAATTCATTATATTTTCGAGGTAAAAAGACAAGATTCTAATAAATTTATATTTTGTGCATAATAACTAATAAACATTATCAAAAATTTAGAAAAAAATTTATAGGTACTTCCAATACTATTATATCTATGTGTAAAATCTTATTTTCAAATTCGTAACTTATAAAAATGAATTTGATATATATTTGCTCATATTTATTTTCGGAATTATTCTTTTTACAGATGGAGGACAGCACTAGGTAGGCTAAAGTACAACTAATAATTATAATTAATTAATTAAACATGGCGGATGTGTATCGAACGATCGAGCTCCTGATCATGTCTAGACCTTTTTGAAAGAAGCTTCTGAAAGGTTGTCGATGGATTAGTTCTCGAGTTAGGTGAGACACAAGCCCGTATGTCCCAAGCGGGCAATTAAGCAGAGCTAAACATACATAGTCTGTTATCCACTGGAGAAACCACTACATAAATCTTAGCTAGCGCTGGTCAGCATCTAAGATGGCAACATCCACATAAATACGCATGTGATCCATCGGCCTAACGCGACGCGAGCCAACCACGCCACATTCCACGGAAAGGTTCTTCACCCCATGCATCTCTCTACTCTCACACACACACATAATACCATTTGAGACTAACCAAATAATTTGAGAACTGAGCGTTGCTCAGATGGCTAGGATCACAGATGTGCGTCCTGCTCGCCCGCGTTCGAAGCCTGGCTGCGACGGCGGTGTCTCACCAGGGATTTTTTTTCCGGTTTCTCTGCAGGTTCGAGTCGCACCCATGTGCTTTCCACGAAGGCTTTGACGAGCGAGCGTGGCTTAGGGTGCGTGAGTTGCACCATGTGCTTTCCACGAAGGCTTCGACGAGCGAGCGTGGCTTAGGGTGTGTGTATAGTTTGTAGGCCTTAGCAGCGTTTAGGTTGTATAGTTTGTAGGCCTTAGCAGCGTTTAGGTTAAAAAAATAAAGTAAGCCAAAATGATCTCACAAAATAAATAAACCAGAGAGGTTAGATTCAGGCTGTTTCACAACACCACTCTAAACCTAACTCTCAGAGTTAAATATAAGAGTTAAAACCCTGTCAAACATGCTTGGTGCGTGTGTCTGAGTATAGTTTGTAGGCCTTAGCAGCGTTTAGGTTAAAAAATAAAGTAAGCCAAAATGATCTCACAAAATAAATAAGGGTGTGTTTGAGAGGAGGAGAAAAAATATTGAGGATTAATTATTTGGAAAGCGTCACTACTAACAAGGATTTTTTCAGGCAGCCAAAACAAAATTTCACATACGGGCCTTTGGCCCACTGCATCCATGTGTGTGCGAAGATTGCCATTTTCCCATGCGAGTGGTGCAACCGCATGCGAAAACGGGATTTTCGCATGCGGTCACCTAAGCCAACCGCACACGAAAATAGTTTGGACGAAAAAAAATAAAAATCCAAAAAAGAAAAATAGCACAAAACCCTAGTTGTCAGAGCAGCCCCCACTATCGGCTACTCGCTCCCGCCGCCGCCGCCTGCCGCCATCATTCCCAAGGACAGGGGCGGTGGATTTACTCGTCGGCCACTCACTCCTGCGCCGTCGCTCGTCGCCGTCGCAGTCATCACCGCAGGTCGTTGTTGTCGCGGGCCGTCGCCAGATTTATGTAGGGGAGGACCGCCGCAGCCGGATCCACGTGCGGGGGAGAGGGGGGTACTGCCGTCGGATCCGTGCGGGGGACGGCGGTCGTTGCCGGGCGCCGCCTTCGTCGGCCTCGGCACGGGGTGGGTCGCCGCCAGCGCCGCACGCCTCCTCCATCGGCCTTGGTGCTGGGGAGGGAGCCATTACCGTTGACGCGCGCCTCCTCCGACGGTCTCCGCGTGTGGGAGGGCCGCTGCCACCCGCCGATCAGTTACGGTCCACTTGTAAACTATAAAATCATTTCAGCAAAAGAGGGTTTTCTCTCCTTTATATCGTTCAAACGAACGCTCCCTAAAGGATACCAATAAATTTATTTTGTAAACTATAAAATCATTTCAGCAAAAGAGGGTTTTCTCTCCTTTATATCGTTCAAACGAACGCTCCCTAAATGATACCAATAAATTTATTACGAAATACTTTTGAAGTTGTATTTCTAATCATTTTTATAATTATATGACTAGATAAAGGGATTATCTTACTTCCATTATGTGCGAGATCCGTCTGATCGACTGAACAATCGGGCGTTGATATTTGATGAGTATAATTGTGATTTTCAGTTTGTATTCAGAACTTGGGCGACTACTTATTCTGGGACAGGCCTACTTCGGTGATTATATTTTCTCTAAGGGCTTTGACTTTGGGACCCTGATGTAATAGTTTGAGAAGGACAAAAACTCCATGTAGATTTCGTAGATTTTCACCAATTACATATGGAGGTTGAGTAATAGGATGCTATCTTTTGTTTTTAGGTTGGTGTTCTAATTAGTCCTCTTGCTTTCTATCAAACTATAATTCGCAATCGTGTAATTAAACTGTAACTTTGTAATAATTAGCCGTAACTCTTTGGTGGTATTCGTAACTGAGGAAGATTAGGATTAATTAAGGACACGTAAAATGAAAAACCATTAGTGTATGATTACTTGAGTTCTAATTATTACAAGCTTAAAAAAGATTTATTTTATATTTTAGAGCAACTTTTATATAAAAGTTTTTCGCATAAAACACTACTACAGAATTGATTTTTCTAGACGAAACCTCCACTACTGGAGAAACGGTTTTTCCATGCGGGCCGAAAGACATGTTCTCGTGCGGAAGGCATGCCTGCATGCGCGAAAAGGTTTAGGAAAAGACCATTTTCGTGTGCGGGCGGCTCAACCGCACGGGAAGATCGATTATCCCGTGCGGTCGGCTTAAGCGGCCCGCACGGGAAGATCGATTATCCCGTGCGGGCCGCTTAGCCGCAGCACGAGAAGATTGATCTTTCCATGCGGTCGGCTAAGCTGCCCACACGGGAAGATAGAATATTTCGTGCGGGCCGCTTAGCCGACCGCACGGGAAGATGGTCGTGTCCATTATTTTATGTATACGTTCGTTAGCTAGCTATTGTCCTCTCTCTCTTCTCTCCTCTCCTCTGTTCTCTCCTCTCTCTCAGTAATGTTAAATGGGTCAATATATATATTTTTTTCGCGCACGAGAAAAAAAGACATTTAATATTATTTCCTCATAAAAGATATATATAACACATATCGATCATGCGTAATGTTTATATACATATCAAGATAGTTTCGTCTCGCAAATTAACATAAGTCTAGCTAGCAACAAATTTACAAATTATTTAATGGCTGTGCTCTTTTTCCCACTCCCTAAGTCGTTTGAATTTATCGTTCGTCGCCAGCTCGCTCTCCGGATCGTAGAAATCGCCCAAATGGTTGCAGACATCGCGACGGATGAAGCGGCAAAGATCTGCAACTAAGTTAAGCATGGTTCTATCGTCAAACCGGTTTGCTAGAACTGGAACTTCCGTGATCTGTTTAAGAAAAAATAGTACACATATACATACGATTAGGAAAATTATACAAGATCGATAACATGTAGAAAGATATATTTCTCTGATGAATTTACTTCTTCGAACTTAGTAGTGTATCTCCCATAGATTTTGAGCATCTCACACACGTAGTAGCCGCAAAGGTTAGTGCCTGTTGGTTGCTTATAACACTGTGTTGAATAAAATTTATTATGTGCATGCGTCAGTAATTTGAAGTTAAACACATTATAAAATGTTGGCATATATCGAGCATATAATTACCGGCCAATTTGTCTTCACAAGAAGCTTCTTCTTTTGTGGATCCTTCACCGGTCCACCTTGCCTTACATAATTATGGTGTGCTCTGTAGACAAAATAATTGCATGTTTCACTGATCAATTGTTTAATTATTCGATAGTAAAAAAAGACAAAACTTATTAAATGGTGCATGATAGTACTTACAAATTTAAAATGATGAGGAACTCTTTAAATTTTTCCTGGCTATAGTGTGCCGGATCAAGCACTACGGTCAAGTGGTCCCGCGATATACTAGAAATAATATGTAGTGATCGCTGCGAAAGATCGAAGAGATATGTTAATTGTAGGTGATATTAGTAAAATATCGGTTTTACGGATGAATATTACTTATTGCAACGCATAAGGGACCATTAGGACATTTTTGTCTCTGTGCTCGAACATAGCACGGCCCAAGTAGAAGGCTACCGCGATCATCTTGTCCCTGTGCAATTGTTTGATGATCGTGTCCTTTTGTTTCTTCGTTTTGCCTTTGAGCTCAGCGGAGTCTTCACGAATATGTAACTCGTGTTCTGTCCAGCATATCCTTGTTGGGTTAACGAACGCAGCTGTATAGTTGGTCTTTTTCACGTCTGCGTATTGCATCCTAAGTAATGCAGCGAGTAATTAATTATTCATAAGTTAGTTTGTAAATCAATTCATTAATGACATTAAGTTAGGCTGATACTTACAGGCAAAACATAGCAACGAGATTTATATCCATTTTTTCCATCTGAATAATGCGTGAAGGTCGTTGAAATCGATGACCAGCATCCCATTTGGGCCCTTGGTGAACGCATCATCCGGGACCTTCACGGTAAGCATGCTGAGCCCCAACTGGATGCCTTTAGGTACCAGTCATGCATTAGCCTGATTTCCCAGGGCATGTCTTTCATGATGTGCCACGGCAGGAACGGCTTGCCGTACTCGTACTTTGTTGGCACTTCGTCCGAAGTCCAATTTTGAGTCCTCTGCTTTGTTCTTCACTGATTGTTGTGAGTCCGACAACTTGGACGGTTGATCATGCGGCTTGTCAGTCGGCCCCCTCCCCCTAAAAGCCAAGAACCCTAAGTCTCTCTCGTCTTTGGCCATTAATTCCTTGTCATAGCTTGATCGAACCATCTTTGAGATAATCTGATGAGAGAGCTTGCTCGGACTTGGAAGGCTTGTTGTTTGTAGAAGGGGCCTTTGGGGTACCGCCAATGCCGACTGCGGTGTCGGAGAAGATTGGTGAATATATTGTGCAATGACTTCAGGGGCTGATGGCATTGGCGAATCAGGACCTTTATCCTTAGGAGGGGAGCGAGGTGGGGAAGCAGGCCGAGGTGGAGAGCGAGGTGGGGAAGCAGGCCGAGGTGGGGAGCGAGGTGGGAAAGAAGGCCCTGGTGGAGAAGGCGGTGTAGGCGCGGCAGCAATCTGAGGAACCAACTATACTGGGGATGCTGACGATGTACCGACCAGTAAGATATCTCGTCAATGCCATAGAATGAATTGATTCACCGCATCCCCAAGCAATTCTATCCCTTCAGGTGCTGGAATGTCTAGCTCTAAGCTTTTATGCTCTGCATGCACCTTGGCCACCTGCACCCTTGCATATTCCTCAGGGATTGGAGTGTTGTGAAATTGTCGCCCTGGTATAGCAAGTCCTATACCCACCTCCTTTCTCTTCCCGGCCCTTCCTATCGGCACGAGGAGGCTGCATGGCGTCGGGCCGTTATGGTATCCACGGGATAAGGTGCGGTGTCAACCGACCGACGCTCGGCATGTGTGTGGGTTCTTCGGATTCTTGAAAGAAGTTAGGGAAGACTTGGCGATTACGTGCAACAAGAGAGTAGAAATGCTCTTCAACTTGTTTTGCTATCTTTTCTTCAAGTTTATGTTTGTACCTGTCCCTTTTCTTGTAACTTGCAGCTTTCCCAGGAAACCCTTCTTTCCAACTTGTCTTTGACGATACACCCCTTACTCGTCCGAATGTTTGGGGTTGCCCAATGCAGTATCAACGATCGTGTTCCCTTTTAGCAATAAATTCCCAGTCTTCTCCTTTTCGGCAATGTCTTTTAGACTTGTGGTCACACGTTCTATATCCGGATCCTCGAACAGGATCTCTCACAGTCGGTGACTGTCCGTCTTGCGTGTCCACACCCGCTTTTCTTCTTTCTTTTAGTGCATCCACAAGCGGGGGCTTTCTTTGGGCGGCAAACTGTTCTTCGGTTGCTCGCCACTTCTCTACGTGGCCATCGTAGCCGCTAGATCCCAACCGGTGCGGGTACTTGTTCTTTGTCGCGAGGTCGGACATCTTCTTCCTCCGTGCTAAGGCTTCAGGGCTTGTCATCTTCGCCACGAACCAATCCCATTCGGCGGGCGTAATCCCACCGTAGTCTTCGAATGGAGACTTGTTCTTTTGCACGTAGTTAGTGTTCAAGTCCGATTTCCACTGCCTCCACCTCCTCCCAATCGTTTTTAATGCAAATTATTTTCCCAGAGCCTCTGAACCAGGCGGATATACAAGCCACTTCTACAGCTCGTTTCGTATGAAGTTCTTCAAGTTGTCATCCACCTGCTCCCAGGAATCTACATTTAAAGGGCCGTGGGTTCAGGCCAGTACCCCGCAAGCGCTGCTGAATTTTGTCATTGCTACCTTGGGCTCTAATGGCTTCCCATCCTGGTTCAGAGAGGTGATATAATATGTCTCCTTGGGGGGTTGGTTCTTACTTCTCTGACCATGTCTTCTTTTTTGACGTCCTCCAGCGCTCGCGGACGTGTCAGTTTCTACCGGACCGGACGTTGCTGTGTCTGTCTCGACTTCAGCAGACCGGACGACAGACTTGGTGGCCTTTCTTTTTGAGTGGCACCTTGCTTCCATCTGTGCATACAACAGATAACGTTAAACGAGATCCTACGATAGGGATCATAACAATATGGCTGGACTTACTGCTTGCTCGATAGGGATGTAGTCGGGGTCTTCTTCAACCGGTGGTGCTGATGCTTGCATAACTTCGCTGAACGGATCGCTTGGTTCATGCCATGTGCCTTCGCTCGAAGACTTCTCCGTTGATTCGACGTTGCGTGCCTCGGAGGGAGCTTTCTCGTTCGACATTTGATCTACGGTTGTTCATAACGCATAACTTATAAAATTTGTGAACGCACAACTTGTTATATTATCTAATATTAAGGACATGCATAAAAAATATAGAGAAAACACTAAAGAGAAGAGGAATGAAAAAAATGTATTTATTTTCTTCTTCTCTTTATTAGAGATGAGAGATGAAAATATATATTTTTGCCTATTTTGTCCATGAGAAGAGGTGAGATTGGGGGAGGGAAAGAGATGAGAGATGAGAGACCGAGGAGAGGGAGAGGAGAGAGGGAGATTAGAATATACAAAGGAGACGGTGGGTATATGTGTTTGAAAATTTAAAATCTAACCTAAAATCTAAAATTTATCCTAAAACAAACGACCGAACGAATGACCGAACGAGCGGCCGAGCGAACAACCGGCCGAGCCGAGCACAGAACGAACGAGCGGACGGACGAACGAGCGATTCATTCATTCGTTCGGTCATTCGTTCGTTCATTCGTCCGTTCGTCCACGTCAGTTCGTTCGTCCGTTCGTCCACGTCTGTTCGTCCGTTCGTCCATGAACGAACACTCGTTCGTTCGCTCGTCCGTGCGTCCGTTCGTTCACATCAACTAATTCACATAAAAAATTTCACAGCAACTATTTCACATGAAAAAAAATTCATCAACAAAATTCATCAAAAAATAGCAGTCCATTTTACATTTCCATCAAAAAATTGAAGTCCTACACATCATTTCACACAAAAAAATTCATCGACAAATCAATCAAAAAAAAAAAACAGTCCATTTTACATTTTCATCAAAATTAACTAGAGTTCCATCAAATAAATAAAAGTTCATTTTACAGTTATATCAAAAACTCATCAAAAATTTATCTAACATTCATCCAAAATTTATCTAAAATTCATATATAATCCATTCATCCACATTCATTTTCTATAAATCCATTCATCAACACATCATATTTTTCTATACTCTACTACTATCGCAAAAACATCCATCACAGTACAATCACATCCATAATCCATTCTTCCACATCCATATAATCAACTTAGCATAATCATCTTCTCGCAAGAACATAGCATAAACATCCACATTCCCGGGGGGAGTACTAACCGGTGGCCGGCGGAGGTCGCGTGGGGATGGGGCCGCGCGGTCGCGCGGGGATGGGCGGCGGCGGTGAAGGGGCGGCGGTCTTGAAGGCGCGGCGACGGTGAGCCGGTGAAGGGTGGAGATCTTGAGGACGGTGGTGAAGGGGCGGTTGAGGCGGTGGTGGGGCGGGCGGGAGGCGGTGGAGTGGTGGAGGGCGGCGGTCTCGGTGAAGGTGGCCGTGCGGGCGAGCGGCGGTGGTGGGGCCGGCGGTCTTGAGGCCGACGACGGCGACGAGAGAGAGAGGGCGGTGAAGGGGCGGACGACGGTCGGTGAGGTCGGTGAAGGGGCACAGATGGTGGCGCGGCAGTCTTGAGGCCCGCGGCGACGGAGAGAGAGAGGATGGGGCGGTGAGGCGAGGGTTAGGGTTGAGTGGCGGCAGCGGCGATGAGGGTTAGGGATGAGCGGCGGCGGCGGCGGCGCTGGATCTGACGGCGTAGGATGGCGAACAGGGTAGGGATCCGGCGGCGGCGCTAGATTTTGGCAGCCTGACGGTGCGGTGGTTGTTTGGATTTCGCCTGGGGACTTAGAAAAATTTGGGAGCCCGCGCGCGAGTATATATAGGCCATCATCTTTTCGTGCGGGCGGCTTTATAGCCCGCACTGGAAAACGATCTTCCCATTCGGGCGGTTTAAGCGGCCCACATGGAAAAATGATTTTCCTATGCTGGCGGTTTAAGCGGCCCGCACGCGATAATCGACCCCCTGTCTTTTTTTCATCAAATTGGATATTAATGAAAAAATTATCAAACTTATTCAAAAAATTACCAAATTTTTCCATACATCAATATATGCTAATTATTGCCTATGGAAAAATTTTTGAAATCAAAAGACAATTTGGTCGTCACTTCCTCTCCAAATCTAACGAATCCTTCTCAACACTTCTAATCTTCTCTGGAGTATCTTTGGTTTTGTGAGCGTCGTATGTGATAAAATATTCGAAACCTTCTTAATTTTTTACCAGAGCCTCTACGTATAATATCATGACATCCAGACAATTTCCATGATTTTCCGACTTCGTTTGCTATTTATACAATTTTAAAATCATTTGGTCAATAGGTTCCTAATCATGTTTCATGAATAAAAATTCAAAATTTATTCTCATTTACAGGATAATGACTCAATCAGGTCTAAAAAACATGAATATAATTTTTCACTAATTTTATTCTATTTTTTAATCACTTGTAGTTCAAATGTGAGACTTGGCAAAAAAATCATGAAAATAAAATAAATCAAAGAAATATAGCAAAACCAATCAAAAAATTACCAAATTTTATAATTAGGAGTTACATGTTGTATTTACATAGTAGAGAAAGTTTGGTGGGTGGAGAAGAAATTTTTTCAAAATTTTGCGATCTGCGAGGGCCTTTAAGCCAACCGCACGCGATAACGTATCGATAAAGTATTTGAAACCCTCTCAATTTTTTACCATAGCCTCTACGTAAAATATCATGACATCCAGGACAATTTTCATGATTTTTCGACTTTGTTTGCTATTTATACAATTTTAAAATCATTTGGTTAATAGGTTCCTAATCATGTTTCATGAAGAAAAATTGAAAATTTATTCTTATTTATAGGATAATGACTCAAGCATGTCTAAACAACATAAATATAATTTTTTCACTAATTTTATTCTATTTTTTTAATCACTTGTAGTTCAAATATGAGACTTGGCAAAAAAATTCATGAAAATAAAATAAATCAAAGAAATATAGCAAAACCAATCAAAAAATTACCAAATTTTATAATTAGGATTTACATGTTGTATTTACATAGTAGAGAAAGTTTGGAGGGTGGAGAGGAAATTTTTTTCAAAATTTTGCCGAGTGCGAGGGCCCTTAAGCCGACCGCACGCGATAACATATCTGATAAAATATTCGAAACTCTCTCAATTTTTTACCACAGCCTCTACGTATAATATCATGACATCCAGACAATTTTCAGGATTTTCCGACTTCGTTTGCTATTTATACAATTTTAAAATCATTTGGTCAATAGGTTCCTAAACATGTTTCATGAAGAAAAATTCAAAATTTATTCTCATTTACGGATAATGACTCAAGCATGTCTAAACAACATGAATATAATTTTTCCACTAATTTTATTCTATTTTTTAATCACTTGTAGTTCAAATGTGAGACTTGGCAAAAAAATCATGAAAATAAAATAAATCAAAGAAATATAGCAACAGGTGGTATCATCGCATGCGGTCCACTTAACGGCCCGTACGAGAAAATGCATTATCCCGTGCGGGTCCTTAAGTGGACCGCACAGGATAATACGCTATTATCCCGTGCGGTCGGTTAAGTGGACCGCATGGGATAATGCGATTATCCTGTGCAGGCCAATAGCCGGCCCCCCGGGACCAGTTTTTCCACGCGCTACCTCTTATGGCTCGCCTCGAACCTATTTGGAGCCTCGTCCAGAAAAATCGTTTCTCCAGTAGTGCTCTTTTAGTTGCAGGCGGACCATAATTGCTTTCGTTTGTAAAAATCGCTTCTTTCATGGGCCGCACGTGAAAATCAATTTTTCAGACGGACATTTCGCACATGAAAATAAGCATATTTTCACATGTGGGCCTATTAAATGACCCGCATGCGATAATACCCCCTATCTCACTACTGGAGAAACTGTTTTTCTGGACGAGACCCTCGATAGGTTCCAGACGGGCCATAAATGACCGCGCCTAAAAAATTGAAGATGCATTATCCCGTGCGGTCCACTTAGCGACCGCAAAGGATAATCCATTTTCCCGTGCGGTCGCTTAAGTGGGCCGTACGGGATAATCCATTTTCCCGTGCGATCGCTTAAGTGGGCTGCATGGGATGAACCAATTTAGAAATGTAAGGTTTTAATTATCTATAAACCTATTGAATTCTTCATCTAATTATTGGATATGGGATAGAATCAAATAGAAAATATTTTTTCCATAACATAAGTGACAATATAACAAATGTTGTGATAATGAGTTAATGTTAAGGTTATGCATAAATTTGAGATGCATACAAGTTCATAGCTTCTTATAAGGTATATAAGCTTGAAACTTAGAGTTCATTTAGATGAAACTATAACAGAGTGGCTCCCACTGCACATATAATGCAGTTTGTGCGCGTGTAACAAGTTTTTGCGCACATTGTTCTTGTTTTATCCTCTAACTCGGAGTCGGTTTTTAAATTGGCCATAACTTTCACATACGGACTCCGATCGAGACGTTCCATATATGAAAATCGATTAGAAAATTTTTTTGGATGCGTTCATCCAAGGCTTTGCCATGTTCGGCGATTTTATTTTCCCCAAAAACGGCTCAGAAGGTTGCCTTTTTTGAGCCCGAAAGCTTTTTTCTAATTTTGAGTGTGTCTTCTGAATTTTTTACAGGCCACGCCTTTCGCTTGTTTAGGCTAAAATTTTCTGTGGTTACCTCTCATGTGCTCCTAAGTCAATAAAAAAATTAAAAAAGTAAAAATAAAATATTGAATTTTTTCCAAAAAGAAGGGTTATTACTTAAAATAGAAAAAATATTTTTCCACAACACAAGTGGCAATATAACTTAATATGTTGTGATAATGAGTTAATGTTAAGGTTATGTACAAATTTGAGTAATATACAAGTTCATAGCTTCTTATAAGGTATATAAACTTTAAAACTTAGAGTTCATCAACTATTAGAGAGGTGTAACCATTTATGAACAATATATAGTATCACTTGATCAAAACTGATTGAATTTTTTATGATAGTGTTATGAAACAAAATTAAATTGTCATGTCGATTGATAGAATTTTCTGACCAAATTTAGATATTATTATAATTTTTGTAGTCTATCTCATTATCGCATGCGGACGACTTAAGAGCCCGCACGCGATGATCACCACCGCCTATATAGGTGCGCGCGGGCTCTGAAATTTTCTAACTCCCAACGAAATTTTCTAGCGCCGCGGCTTCCTCACTGACCTGTTGCCTCCACCACCGCTGCCTCCTCCTCCGCCGGCCTCCTCCACCGCTGCCTCCTCCTCCGCCCTCTACCGACCACGGCCGCCTCCTCCACCGACCGCGCCCGCCTCCTCACCACCGCCTCCACCGACCGTGGCTGCCTCGTCCACCGTCGGCCTTCATCATCGGCCTCTACCGCCGCCTCCTCCGACCGCGGCCGCCTCCTCTGACCGCGGCCGCCTCGTCCACCGTGGCCGCCTCCTCCACCGCCGCCTCCTCCACTGCACACCGCCGCCGACAACACCGACCGCCACCTTTACCGCCGTCGCCGTCGCATCCATGCATTGTAAAATTTGTTGTAAATGATTTAAAATTTGTTGTAAAATTATACATGTGAAATTTTGGTAAAATTGTGATAATGTGAAATTATTTTTGTGTAATATGTGATGTGATATTAATTGTCGATTTAATTCAATAATTCAATATATAATATAGGACGGATGTATCTTCTCGTACGGGCCACTTAATTCGTCCGCACGGGAAAATGTATTATCCCGTGCGGGCAACATAAGTGGCCCGCACAGGATAATAGATCTTCCTGTGCGGGCCTCTTAAGTTGCCTGCACGGGATAATAGATTTTTCCGTGCGGTTAGGCCGCCCGCACGTGAAAATTTGATTTTCACAGACCATCTCGTGTGTGCGGGCAGGCCTTCTGCACAGGAAGATGTCTTTCGGCCCGCACGCAAAAATCAATTCTCCACTAGTGTCTCTTTCTCTCTTTTTCCCATCCTCTCTCCCACTCCATCATCTCTCCCTCTTCTCTCCCTACTCTCCCACTTCTCCCATCTCCTCCCACTTCCTCTCCTTCTCTCAGGCGACAGGTGAAACGGTGTCGACGAGGATGGCGGTGATCTCGGACGATGGCGACGATAGCGTAGACAACCTCGGGTCCACCGCTGTCGGGCCTTGGGCGACATCGGGAGCAACGTCGACAGCATCGACGAGGACGACGGTAGGAGCAACGTCGATGGCGTCGACGAGGGTGGGATCCGCCGCAGCTGGGCCTCGTGTGGCCAAATCCGCCGCCATCGAGCCTCAAGCGAGCGGGATCTGCCGCCGTCGGGCCTTGGGCGACTTCGTGCGGCGACGGCGACGGCGACGACGACAACATCGAGTGAAGACAACGGCGGTGGATGTCGGCACGACAACGACAACAATGGATTAGGGTTTCTGTATTGTGGATCTAGGGTTTTTGGTTTTGGATTTTTTTATTTTTTTCATCAAATTATTTTTGCGTGTGGATGGCTTAAGCTTCCACCTACGAAAATCAAATGTTCGCATGCGGTCGCACCAACCGCATGTGAAAATCTGCTTTTTTAGACACCTAGGTGCATGCGGACCATCCACCCATATGCGAGTTTGCAAAAATGGTTTCATTAGTAGTTTAGCAGTTTGAAAAACATGTCCATGTCTTAATCAGGAAAGAACTCGTAAAAGAACAGGGACTTTGAAGTAAAGGATAGAATGAAATTCGTTATTAAAAATTTTTAGTAGCTTTAATTAGGTCAAAATCTAACCACCTTGATCACTCTGCTCATTTCCTATTTAAGCATAACCATTTTTTAATAAAGGGTTAACAACTTACTATTATAACCTACACGTTATATAAATTTATACTGTTAATAAAAAATTTAAAAAAATATTCAAACTTAGATCAAACAAAGCAAATTACTACTTTGGAAAAAGGCACATTAGTCCCGGTTGGTAACCCTCAATAGTCCCGGTTGTCAAACCGGGACTACGAATCTGGGATTAGAGATGGGCGATCTCTAGTCCCGGTTAAATAATCGGGACTAGAGATGCATCTTTAGTCCCGGTTGAAGCCACCAACCGGGACTAAAGATAGCGGAGCCACGTGGCCGGCTCTGTCATCTTTAGTCCCGGTTGGTGGCTCCAACCGGGACTAAAGCATTTTTTTTTTTTACTTTTTTATTTTTCCTCCTGTTGCTTGTTTATATGTGTTTTTTTCGTTGTTTTTTGTTGCCGAAATCAAATTCACATATCAAATTAACATCCTCAAATCACATCACAAATTCGCATCACAAATTCACATCACAAATTTTTTTCACAAATTCGCATCATAAATCCACAACACAAATCCACATCACAGATTCACATCACAAATCGAGTAATTACACACATATATATCAAATTTAGAACATCACAAAAATCTCTAAAAATCTCCAGATCCGTCGCTCCTGGAGAGGAAGAGGAAGAGGAGGAAATGGAGGAGGCACTGACACCACCTCCCGAGCCGCCGCGTCGCAGACCACCTCCGAGCCGCCGGGCCACCGCCATCTTCGAGCCGCTACCACATCCCCTCCCACCTCCTCACGTCCCACCGTAATCGCCGGAGCGAGAGAGAGCTGAGAGAGGGAGAGAGAGCTGAGAGAGGAGAGAAGAAAACACCTAAGTGTTGGATCGGTGGAGAAGACGATGCGCTCCTGGGATATGTATAGCCCTGGATTTTTAGTCCCGGTTGGTGTCACCAATCGGGACTAAAGATAATTTCTCGCTATTTCCAATTCATCTTTAGTCCCGGTTGATGGCATCGATCGGGACTAAAGATAATTTTCCGCTATTTCTAATTCATCTTTAGTCCCGGTTGGTGACACCAACCGGGACTAAAGATAATTTTCCGCTATTTCTAATTCATCTTTAGTCCCGGTTGGTGCCACCAACTGGGACTAAAGATATTTTTCCGCTATTTTTCCAATTTTATTTGGTCCTGGCTAGGGTTAACAATTAAATAATTAGTAAATAGGGCCAAATTAAATTCATTAAATATAGGTTTAAAACAATAATATTAAAATTTAATCAAACATATATAATCCTAGACATTAATGTGCCTTCTAGATAGTGTTCCTCTTTTGCCCCTATCTATTTTTCATATTCATCTGAAGTTGTTGTTTTTTTGGAAAAATTCGACTTTTTGTTTTATTTTTTTATATTTTTTATGGACTTAGGAGCACACGAGAGGTAACCACATAAAATTTGAGCATAAATAAGCAAAAGACATGGCCTGTGTGTGGAAAATTCAAAAGACACGTTCAGAGTCGGAAAAAAGCTTATGGGCTCGAAAAGGCAATCTTCTGAGGCTTTTTTGGGGAAAATAAAATCGCCAAACGCGGCAAAGCGGTGAACGAATGCATCCGAAATTTTTTTTGATCGATTTTCATATATGGAACGTCTCGATCAGAGTCCGTATGTGAAAGTTATGGCCGTTTTAAAAACCGACTCCGAGTTAGAGGGCGAAACGGGAACAATGCGCGTAAAACTTGTTAAATGTGCATAAACTAGACGTGACGGCCATGGTTTAAATGTTCTTATCAATATTGTACATCCCTCCGATTCATATATTATCACCAAAATAATTTTACTATATTGAGAATCATTAGTTAATAACAATATGATGATATGTAATTACAATGTAATGATTAAATTAAAGCTTCCTTCTATCTTTAATCATCCATCCTCACACAACACCACACTCTTTAAAATTACAAATCCTCTCAAATTAATTTTATACCATTTGAATCATGCAGCAAAATTTGTATGTTTTTATTAGGTTCAGTTAAAAAAATAAACACATTCATGGTGTTACCAACCAGCACTAAATATCAAAATTATCTTTAGTCTCGGTTGGTAACACCAACGGGACAATAAATAGCATCTTTAGTCCCGGTTGGTGTTACCAACCGGGACTAAAGATGGTGTCAGAGGTTGTCAAAGCGCTGGACATCTTTAGTCCCGGTTGGTAACACCAACTGGGACAAAAAATGGCATCTCTAGTCCTGGTTGGTGTTATCAACCGGGACAAAAGATGCCCAGCGCTCTGATAACCTCTGACAATATTTGAACCGGGACTAAAGATGATCTTTAGTCCCGGTTCATGTCACGAATCGGGACTAATGCTTCTAAAAATCCGTAGACTTTTTAAATCGGGACTAGAGATGATCTCTAGTCCCGGGTGCAACTCAAACCGGGACCAATGATGATTTTTGCTACTTCAACCAATGTTAGACGTAACAAGTAATGTGAAATTTTAGGTAAAAATCTATTTTTTGGGAAATTAAAATCTGACAAGTACCTTTTACAAAAAGAAATAAATAAAACGTATGCATAGGATATTGCGTGATGTCTTACAAAACAAAATGATAGTGAAAAAGAACACGGATTATATTGGAAGTAGCAAAGTGCTCGCTTCTCGGATTTTAATATATAACATTATTTACTTTTAAATATAACGATTTGTCGTTAAAAAATATGTTGCACTAAAGATTATTTTTTAAGTCTGACTCAATTTTATATAAAACTTTTAAATAAAATAAATGGTTAACTGTATATTAAAGGTTAATACCGTATCTATTGCCAAGATCAACCATATCAAATTTTTGGTATTATCAACTTTTGATAAAGACAAACTAAAACTAAATGGGACTTACAATCACAACCTTTGTCAATCCCTCAATATATGGTATCTACTCATGAAACTATACCTATACCAAATATTAACAAGTGTCAAACTAAACACCAATTTTATATCTTGATCTTGTCAAACGTTATCAAATTTTGATTTATCAACAAATGGTATTTTTTTTATCAACGAACTGAACAAGCCCTATAACCCGGAGGGACGAGGGAGTACTAATTAAGTTCATGCCGTTTGACTTTTGATCGATATATATGATCGATGCCATTGGCCGTTGCGTGCTAGCACTAGCACTAGTGCGCTATATAGTACATACAGATCGCCTTCCATGGTGGATCTATCGATCGTGGTCCTTTTGTTAGTTCATTAATATAACCGGATCGTGATCTGTTTGTTACTAATGCAGCAACTTAACGACGACCACGAAAATAAACAAAACTAGACTGATCGATTGGTTGATAAATAAGCCACCAAAATAAACTATATAGACGCCCCTGGGATTCGCTAAAGTTTTTGACTCGATCGCTCATCATATAGCTCCATGCTGCCATATGCATGCATATGCATGATCATGAATCATCTCCAAAAGTGTGCTGCAGTTTGGTACGACTCCATAATTAACCTTGCGTGATCACGAAACACGCATGGGTAATTAAAAACAAAATAACCTATGGATATATGGGTATGCAGATGCAGTGGCCCATCATCCATTTGGAACGTACGCCATAATCAGACTCCACGACCATGATATTTAATTTAACAAATAATTAGAGGAGGAGGATTAAATGCGGAACAACTCACCACCACGTGACCTGCTTGTAACATTCTACACTAGCTACTCCTTGTTTGAACAACTATATTGGTGATGAATTAACTTTGAGGCCAAGAACCCACTCCGTTTTAATACACAAACTAACGCAAACCGAAAGAGTACGACACTACTGATCTTACCAATTAGCTGTGGATGCTGGTTAATAAAATGCCATGCACTTATGAGGATACGGGACTATATTTGTATATTGCATTCTTTTGGTCTTGGTTTGTATGAAAAAAAGTTTGTGCAAACAAACGTTTGCAAGTTCATGTACTCATCCATCTAATTTTTTTACCGTTACTTATTAATTTACCTTATATTTTTCTTCCTTGATTTCATTTCATACTCTCTCAGAGTGTGTCCATATATATATATAACTATCTATAAAGCGTAGTGTTTTCATCCAAATTTTGTTTTGCCTGACTATTTTACAGAAAACCTCTTGAGTTTTTTTTTAAATTAACCTGCAGTCCGCTGACTATTTAAAAAAACAGTTAAAGAAGAAAAGGGGTTATTTTGCAGAAAACTCCTTGAGTGTTCATAAAATTAACCCGCAGTCCCAATGCTAAAAAGAAAGGGAGGGCTTGGATAAAAAAAAGACATCTTGCGTCCCTCTCTTCCGTCTCTATCCGTACGGTGCCCCGCGCTGCGCCTGCGCTCCTCCCTCCCGTCGCCACTCGGAGCTCCCGCGTCGTCGCCTGGACCTTCGCCTTTCGCCTGCTTTCCTCCCTGCGCCGTCGTTCCGTTGCAACACACGGACATTTTGCTAGTATATATATGTGTGTGTTTGTCTGAGGAGGTGGATTTTCATTCTTGGAGAGGATACCCTCTTATTCTCTTATTTCGTGCATGTCGTCTAAAAGTCATAAAAAATTATAAAAGTTGATAAATAGATCAGCATATGATATATCATTTTACAAACAAACAAACATGTAAACTCAAATTTACCCAGTAAACGTAGAATTTTTTTTCGGTGCATGATAGTATGCACTATTTTTTTACGGAAACAATACACACTATTTATCTTAATTTTTTTCTTCTACTTGTGTATGTTAAATTTAAATTTGTACGTTTATGAAATAACATATCTTATTTTGATCTATTATATTTAATTTTTTTAAAAAATTAATAACTATGTAAAAATGAAGGGATCTTAAAGAAAAGAGAGTTACGATATGTTTGAACATGTAAATTGCAAATCAACTAGTGGTTCAAGTTGTCCTTGAAACCAAAACGGATCGGATGTCAGCATCTCCATTCCTGCGTGGCTGGACGGAATAGATCGAGCTATATGTCTTTTTCAAGTTGGTGTCTTGGTGATAACGCTGACTATCCTTATAGCCAATAGACAAAAATTAAGATTCTGTCCTTAAAAATATTGTCTTTATTCTAATAGATGAGTCGATGGTTTATTGAACATATATATCAATGTGCGTATATCTTTGAAGGTAGTGAAGCCTAATCCAATGAAGTACCGTAGCCTGTACTACGTGTACACGCCCGTACCGTACGCATCGTCCTATCCGTGGTACGTGCGAGTACCGTACATGTACGCGTGACATACGACAGACACACACTGGCTGTGTGTTTGACTTTGACCGGCTTGTTGGTAATACTTGGGTTTGGGTTTCGACGAGAGAAATGCATGGAAGCTGCAGCGCCCGGCCGACGCTGCTGCCATCTCGTCACGTCGATCGGTAACTGCTCCTCACCGCACGTTACTTACGCTACGTCACCAATCGAGAAAAAACGGCCGCCGCCTCAGTCGCATCGCCCGATCACTATCATCAAAAGAAAATGCCGTAGGGTAACTTATCCTCCCCACGCTCGTAAAACGAAAAAAATGTTTAATTAAATATTAGCTTAAATAATTTAAGATATAAATTAATATTATTTTTAAAATAATTTTTCTATATAAAGTTTTTGTAAAAAACATGGTTTAGAGAAAATGTGCGCGTAAAGAATGAGAAGTAAAAGTTAAAAATGTATGGAACAAACATTAACCTAACCTAAATATCAACCCGAAATGATGGGAAGTGAGTGTATTTATTATGATGAAATCAGCCCATCCAAATTAAGTTTTAGACTTATACCTAGGTGCTCTAGGACCCTATCTAAAGAAACATTGAAACGACCTCAGAAAATGCTAATAACATAAGGACCTAAATGCACAAAATTAATTCCTTTTTTAGCTCTTACAAATTTATTTAAAATTTAAGCAAAGAGCACGTAAGGAGGAAAAAATTCTCCAGTACACTACCTTGCAAAAGGAAAGGATAGAAAGTTCCATCCTTTCGCTTAAGCTTATTTATTCGTGTGATTCAAAAGCTAGTATTAATGATAGAATAAACTACGATAAAAATCCCAAAATAAACTCTAAATAAAGTTTTAGATTTTAACTAAGCGAAAAGATAAGCTTGAGTAGCACTTATCATCCCAATACTAGTGCTGCTGACCTGGTTAGAAAATGCTGATGGCACAAGGACTCGAATGCACAAAACGGACTAAACTCTTTAAAGAGAAGTCAGCAGCAGTGGTCAGTTCCACTCCTTCTCTCCCCCCGAAAAGGACTCCCCACCGCGAGCCGAGCCGATCCCGAGCCTGAGCCTGAGCCGAGCCGAGGAGCTAGAGCCTCCAAAACGCGCAGTCTCCAAAGCGACAGACAGCTCATCGCCCATTCGCCCCGCACCGCGCCGCCCGGCCACCTCGCTTCCGCCGCCGCACCGGCGCTCGAGCCGACGCTGCGCACGGCCCGCCCGCCCAGCCCGCTGCTGCAGCGGAGAGTGCGGGTCCTCCTCCCGCGCGGCGCGGCGGCGGGGGGTCCGGAGTTAATGCGCCCGTGAGGCGGCCGCGTCGGCGTCGGCGTCGGCGGAGAGCGAATCTTTGGGGTGGGCGGTGGCGTGTTCAAGGCGGGAGCCACGTTTCTCGGTAGGGGCGGCTCCAGGCGGAGATGGGGGGTTCCAAGACGGAGGAGAAGTCCGCCCCCGGCGCCGAGGATTGGTGCTACCAGTTCGGCAACAAGGTGGGATTTTTTCTTTTGCCCCCACGGTTTTTGCTTCAGTTCCACCTTTCCTTATCTTTGTTGTCATTTCTGCTCCAATTTCTGCCTGCATTCGCTGCTGCCTTAGTTAAGTTCATCTTTTTCTCCCTGTTCAAAAACACTTAAAAACATCGCGAGTTTTTGGTGAGAGTCGCGTGAGGAGAGTAAAGAGGATAATAAATCCCTCTTGGATGTTGCTTAAATGCGGAACGGTTTCGATTTGTCGGCCGTCTGATCTAAAACTTTAATATCTTGTTTAAATCTTTTTTCCGTTTCTGTCTCTCATCTGAGTACAGTACCGGTTTGTACCTAAAATGTTCTTCAGACCGCATGAGCACGATTTCTTTCATTTTTCTTCTTCTTCTTTTGAGCTCAAGTTTTCTTGCCCGTGTTTCTATTGGTGGACACGTTTGGAATCTCTTATTCTCCCGTTTCATTTCTGGTATCCTGCTAGCTATATGTAATCGTGCAATTTAGCATTCAGGCCCGTTTGATGTGCAATTTTTGTTTTTGTTGTGTTAAATGTATTATTTTCTCTCTTTTTCCATTGGTCAAGTATTTTGTGTTTCGCCTGTCAATTCTTCCATTTGTTCCGTCTCAGTCGAAGACGAGTGGGGATAAATCTGGGGGTACAGTAAGTGAGTAATACAGTTTGGAAAAGGAACACTTATTTAGTTTGATAGTACCGCACAGTACACAGAAATAGGGGATTTTTGATTCTTTGGCTTGTGATGCATTATTGATCAAGGAATATGATGTTGGACAGGTACATGGGCCATTTGCCCTCTTTTCGGGGTAACACCTCGGTAGTTCAGTTTATGAAGGACCAGTTACCTTTCAAAATCTAATCTTTCCTGTTTGTTTCCCTGTTATGCCAACGTTGATGCTTCTAAGGTCATATGCTTGCAATATGGTTATATAATTGCTCTTGATTATATCTATGGATTATTATTTGTTGCTCTGAAGCAGAAAACTAAAATAAATCAAATGTTAGTTTTGAATTGTGATGTGCCTATAGATCTGAGCAGCTCTGTTTTGTTTCTGCTAATTAACTTGTACTGATTGGAACTTCTTCGCAGGATGCATTGATTGTGAAGTCTTCTAAGAAATCGCCGCTTGCGTTGAGAATGGTTGTTTTTTCTATGACTATGATCTGCGGGATATTTATCTGCACGATGTGTATGAAGCAACTAGGAAGTGATAGCTTGTCTAGAATAGTGAAGATCGAAGTTGCAGAAAAGCTATGCAATAAGTCTGCAATCCTGCCTTCAGAGGTTCACTTTGTGCATTACCCACAACCGATAACTTATAGCAGGTGAAAGTTGTGCTGCAGTGGTTTACGCTATACTATATACTTCGATTTTGTAATGTCTGATATGATTTCCTTTCTTAGGAGTGAATGCAAGTGTACACCTGTCCGGTTCTTCGCGATTATCTCGTCACAACGTTCTGGAAGTGGCTGGTTTGAAACTCTTCTTAACAGCCATATGAATATTAGCTCCAATGGTGAAATTTTCTCTTCAAAAAAAAGGAGAAGTAACATCTCATCTATAACAAAGACATTGGAAAAGGTGTACAATTTGGATTGGAATAGTAGCGCTTCCAAGAACGAATGCACTGCTGCTGTTGGCTTAAAGTGGATGCTTAATCAGGTGAAAAAAATAGTGCAATCTAGATTAACATTTTGTTTTTTTTTTTCATTCACCCTCCATGCCCTTCCTCGAAGTTTGTAATTTTTACTTGATAAGCAAAAGTGTTCCCAAGTTAACTAAATATTAGACCACATTTTTGCTCAATTTATGAAACTATGGAATAGCATCCTGTAGCTCTATTCTGACACACATGCATGTTCCATTCTAGATGCTTGTGATTTAGGTGTGCTTTATGGAATATCATGTAGCGAGTATGGCCTTGCTTGTAATTTAGGAACTGCCAGCTTTTTTCCCGTGAATAAACTCTTCTGTGCAATCATGAATGCGATCGATCTCTTGATTTATGTATCCTGTCGTTCTCAAGGGGATTGAGTATAGGTGTTATGGCTTGGTCCCCCCTTAGTGATAATTAACTCTCATTCCCAATGTGGTAACATCTGTTGTGTACACAATACAATTACAATCCTGCTTCTATTATCCATAACTATCCATAACTATGCTTGATGGAGCGTAAAGAAATACAACCTGTTCTTGTGGTAGAGCTGTTCTCAGTCATGGCTAGAAAATGACATCCTTCTACACCGGCTAGTGTAGTACTCTTTTTCTGTTATGGTTACCTGCAAATTCATTCAAATATTACTCCTTATTTTATGTGCTAAACTCTGAATGAGATCACACATGAATATGATTGCGAGGATGTCATGCTCTCTGTTATTATCCTGAAGACACCGTCATTATTGAAAAGTAGGTAGTCAAGACCCTGCTGGTTTAAACAAACTGCGGTGTGCATGGTGTTATGTGATAGTTTTGGATTATAACTTTTAAGTAGATTTGGACACACATAGACTGTTATAATCTCCATAATGGCCATCACCCTATGTAGAAGTACCTTCTCTTCCAGGTTTGATCATATCAGCATAAATGCTTTACTCATAGACAAATCAAACTAATTAATCATGCACATGGTTAAAACGATGGCAAATCAGAATAAGTATTCTTCTGATATTATGTCTTCAGGGTCTCGTGGCAAACCATGCGGATATAGCTGACTACTTCAATAGAAGGGGAGTCTCTGCAATATTTCTCTTCAGGCGGAACCTCCTCCGTCAGTTGGTATCTCAACTTGCAAATAATCATGACAGATACCTCAAGCAATTGAATGGAACACACAAGGCCCATGTTCACACGGCATATGAGGTAGTACTTGCCCAATCTTGACTTGCAAATTTCTGTATTACCCCTGGTAAGAGTTTGATCTGTATTTTTTACCTTGTTGTGCAGGCCAATATACTTGCTAGATATAAGCCCAGACTCAACACAACAGCGTTAATACAGTCTCTGAAACAAGTAGATGATTACACCCGTGATGCTCTTGAAAATCTAAAGAGTATCAACCACATTACTATCTACTATGAGGATCTCATCCGTAATAGAACAGTTGAGTTTTGCGGTTAATCTGTCGAGTGATAATGTGTAGCTGTTGCATTTCATCACGTTGCTTACATGTATTGCCTTGTCTTGCACCTGCAGAAACTTCTTGATGTCCTGGATTTCCTCAAAGTGCCAAGGAGCAAACTAGTCAGCCGACATGTGAAGATACACACCAAACCACTTTCGGAGCAAATTGAAAATTGGAATGAAGTCTATAATGCTCTAAATGGTACTCAGTATGAGAGCTTCTTGAATGCTGACTACAGAATATGACACAATGCGCCTTCACATTTCCTGTATAGATATTTCCTTTTTTTTAGTTAAATTTTCTTTTTGAAATAGCTGGCCTTGATGTGCCTGGCGAAAATTTTGACAGTGCATTACCACGGTGGCCCATGAGTGTTCTTTGATAGGTTCACTAATTGTCATAGCAGGGTTTTCTTTTAATGTTTTCTGTAACTGATATGCTCAGGATTCTAATCTTGTGTATTGCAGTGTTTATTCTTCTCTCATGTTAACTGATGCATGTTTCCAGCTCAAAACTAAGAACTATCCATTCATGCTAGCTCTGACTTGATCTTTCCTGCTCAGGTTAACGCTACCGAGTTATGTGATGTTAATAGGTTATTGTGCTCTTGCTGATTCAGAACTGTAACAGTATGATACTACAAGACAGAATTTAGCATTTGCACTGTTGTTGTTTTGATTTTGGAACCAGCACCTTCTGCAGAGGCGTTTGAGCTGTTTGATTACTGAAGCTGCACGTTTCGAACATAAAATCAATTTGACAGGAAACGAATTAACAGTATACCATGCTAATGCCTATCAATAACTATCGTTGGACAGACTTGACCGTGCAATCCAGCATTTAGCTAGATGTCATTGGCAGTAGGTACTGAAAAACTGGCAAGAAACTTCCTGCTTTCCTGGTTGAAGTTTCTGACGATTATGCAATCTCTTTCAGATTCAGTCATTTTCTGCGAGTACCCTTCAATACCTGGACATTTCAGCGTTCAGTATTCCCAAACAATCAAAATTACTCCTATATTAAAGCCAATTGGTGTTGACTGACTTTTCATGAGTTGACCTGTCAGTTCCTCTTTTACATGGAAAATGGCTTGCGTTGGTGTCACGGTACAACAGAATGCACACAATTTTCAACAGAGTTATCACTGTCCATGGAGGTAGACAAATTAGACTTTGTAGTTCGTAAATACTCTCTAAAATAGTATAGTTTTAGGAAAAAGTCCAATTTAACTCTTATATATATCAAACCTGATTCATATCTCTCAACCGCAAAACCGCAAAATCAGGTATGTCCACCCCTACAACCTTAAAATCGTTTAAAACAACTCTCTCGACTGTTTTATAGAAGGTTTTCGTTGACATGACGTCCACGCAGAAGCTTCATCATTTAGAAGATTAAATATAGATGTGGAGCCTACAGGTAAGTGAGAAAAAAATAAAAAACCATGGAGCCCACGTGTCAGCCCCCACTCTTATTCTCCACTCTCTTCTCCTTTCTTTCACATGGCGCAACACCCCCAACGACTGGCGGTGCATGCATGTTCGTTGCCCTTCCCCTAGGAGGCGAGCAGCAGCGGTGGCGGAGGAAGTCGATGAGGCAACTGCCGCCGTATGAGACACACGCGTCGGAAGCCATTGTTGTTCCTCGTTGCACAGGTGGATCTAGGGGTGGTCCCAGGACCACTTAAAAAAAATCCTTCTTGCCCTATGCATATATACATATGTGAAAAACATTTAAAAAAAGAAAAAATAACTTCCTTATTAAAATATTATGATACACATTTGATCGATTTATACTACTAACCTTATTATATTTAGGGTATTTTTAAAAAATATATAGGTTGGACCACCCAAATAAAATTCCTAGATACGCCACTGCCTCGTCGCTGCTCCAACGACTCGACCATGGAGACGCGAAGGGCATGCAGTACTCGACGGTGGAGACGTGGAGGGCGTGCAGGGGCACGATGACGGCAGTATCACGACACCGACGGTGGAGGGCGAGGAGCACGAGGTTGACAATGTTTGTGAAGGGAATCGGTGGGTTGGGGTCCGGTGGTAGGCGACACGAGGGACATGACTCTTGCATGTGACATCGTGACACTCCACAAGGCGCTCTTACTTGACCATTCCTTCTCATCCCGCCGTTGTCGCCACTTGTTCTTGCTCCCTGCCCCGTCCATTGCCTACCAGGCCCGCCAGAAGCCTAGGTTGAAGCCTTCCTTCTCCACGTGCAAGCTCCTGCCAGCTGCCTCCTCGTCCTCGTTAGAGGCGGTGGACACGTGCTCCGAGCCCTCGTTGAGAGAGATCTTGCTCCGCCCCCACCTACCTCTTCGCCACCGCTGCCTGCCTTTGCCGCCATCTCCGCCTCAGCCTTCCTTTCCTGTTAGGCGTCACCCCTTGTCCCGAGCGGGACCTTGCTCCGCCGCCACCTGCCTCGCCACCGCCTTTGGCGAGGAGGCCGTGTTGATGTAAAATCCGTTTCAACACACAAAGGTCTGAGAGATTTGCTTAAGTCTAGTATAGGTTCTATCAAATCAAGTTCAGGCATGTTAATTATTTTGATCCTGCAACTAGCAAGACAGACAAATAAAAAGTTAAAATGGCCAATCGGCCATAGGGCCGATATAGTATCATGTGCCCAGCTGATGCCGATGGATTTTGGAATAACGACTATAACCGATGGAATTTATATGTGATGAATTTAAGAGAACATCAGCCAAAACTTTGATATAATATAATTGCAAGTTGTCTACTTTTATTACAATCATTATAGATCGAACCAAACCGAGACAATATAAGTTTGAGGGTAATAAAATAGAATTCAAACAATTATATGATCATTCGGTCATTGGCCGATGCACCAAAATAATTAGAACTTATCATTAATCTATATAAAAGAAATAAACTCGTATTGATTATAACAAATTAAAATATAATCATTATCAATCTATAATTATTAATCATAATCTTGATAGTTCGGACCAAACCGAGACAGTATAAGATTGAGACTAATAAAAGCAGCAACCGACTGATTATACTAAATATTGTGAATTAATCGATACAACAGGTAAATTATGATAAGCAGATAACTCATCAGCTAAAACTTCGACAAAATAACGATTAAAAACTATCGACTTGAACAAATCTTACTGACAAA
Organism: Oryza australiensis; assembly: GCA_019925245.2. Classification (NCBI taxonomy): domain Eukaryota; kingdom Viridiplantae; phylum Streptophyta; class Magnoliopsida; order Poales; family Poaceae; genus Oryza; species Oryza australiensis. The sequence goes on from JAIFGZ020000436.1 coordinate 7,902,825, forward strand.
TTATAACCTAGAAGATTAGATATAACCAAGACCGTTCAAAATTAAATTGTAAGCTTGATAGATTCAAACCAGCCAATTAGTATTATATATTCAAAGTGTTTGATATATTAGATCTAACTAAAACATCATAGAAAAGAGCCGATACATCAAATAGACAACACAAGTAAAAGCTTAACTAGTATATTGGACTTAACCAAGAAAGTACTAATTCCGCCTATACAAGCGAAGTTGACGAAGCTTACTTTCTGGCAAACTGATGCATCCCAAACTCAAAAACAAGAACTTGTCAAGACTAAAACTAGTTTTGGCGATGCGTTGAAAGTTGTGTATTGAAATATTGTTATGTTTACAAGAAACCTTGAGCACACAATTTATACCCTTAGGCTGATACAAGTCCAATTCAGACACGACTTCTATCCGCTAACTTGCATAAACAGGAAACCTAACTGAGTCTGATTCTAACACGACCTATCGGCTTAAGACTATCTATGGAAATAGAAAGCAAAACCAAAACCTTCTTTATCACGGAAGCTAATACAAAAACCGAATAAACATGCCAACTGAATCAACTACAATCACGACATCAACTCTATCTTTGACTTGATCTTTGACTAATAGAAATTGCTAAATTTTATCGTTAACAGGTGGCCAATGTGGGGCGAAGTGTCGGGTGAGGAGGATGCCGCCCCCTCCTCCTCGCTCTCCTCCCTGTCGCTTGGTCTCTTCGGTTATCGGCGGTGGTGGTTGTGTCTTTCTCTCCGGCGATGGCTCATTTGGCAGGTCCATGAGAGCGTCGCCATCGTCTAGACTTCGAGGAGCGCGTCATCAGCTCATCCCGTTGCACTCTGCCTCCTTCCTGTTGATGAGGACATCTCACGCGCTGGCCTGGGAGATCTGCTTAAGTCCAGTGCAAGTCCTTTTCTCGGCCGTCTGATGTAAACAGGCGTGCCAGTTGGTTTGATTTGTCAACCAACAAGAAACAAATAGACATAAGTTAAGGTTAGGGTTAGATCCTACCGGATCGGCTAAGGAAACAGATTCACATATATTTGTTATCCCAAAGCATATTTAAACTAAGTGATTGGGATAGATCGGCTACGCCGAGACAGTATACATCACTCAATCTAAATATACACTAGGATAATAAATATATGCATTCATGGCCTAGCCGATACTGTAGACCTAACTGTGGATCGGCTAGTACTCCGATACTTCTTATGAAAAGATATTAATTTAACCTAAATGAGTTAAAGCTAGATCAATTGGCTGTCGGCTGGTGCTGACAGATTGATACCGACTTAAAGCATTTAACCAGATTAAGATCTTAATATAAGAGGCAGATCTAATAAATATAATAGCAAATAATACTAAAAGAAATATTAAAACAGGTAAGGCCGGCTAAAACCCCGGCACTGTCAATACAAGTTTACATCTAGCCGAATAGATCATAATACTTCTAAAAGCGACTTAACAGATCATAGATGATGCAGCATTAAGTATAAAAAGATAACATTGGATCTATATAGACCGATGTAAACCCCTTAAGACGGTAGATACAACATATAATCCAAGCCAACATCTAGATCTAGCTCTATCGGCTGCTGCTTCTTGAGAAGAACAAGCCGATGGCAAGATAGATCTAGACATTGTTCTAGATTATATGCCGTATATGATAACTTGCGCAGTCTAAAGCATCAAATCTAGAGTATCATGATGATGGAAGTACTAGATTCGATGAAATAAACCACTAATGACAAGCATTTACCTTAATCGAGGATCGAAACGATGCAGCCCAAAACCGGATCAAGAACTCGTCTAAAAGAAAATGAGAGGCGATGCGCCGAGATTTTATTGATTGTGATATATGATATACAGGGGTCTCGGGTCCTATTTATACCCAAGAATAACACTATCCGTGTAAGACACAGTGTCGATGTCGGAGATCGACACGTGGGAATCCGAGGGACCCCCTTTTTGGTTCGGCACAGGGGAGCGGTGAATCAGGATTCAAACTCGTGGGTACATAGATGGAAAGGTAGGAAGATGGAAGAAAACCGCAATCACGGGGGACACAAGAATTATACAGGTTCAGGCCGTCAGAGAGACGTAATACCCTACTCCTGTTCTTGCACTATGCGGAGGATGAATTACAAGTGCTGGGTGGTTGTTCTTCCCTGGGAGGGCAAGAACTGATGACCGAGGTCAAATGCTTCAGGTTCAAGGTACCCAAAAATGGCAGAACCTTCGCTCTGTTTTGGGGACAGTTGAGGAACTCGACTCTCAAATGGCAGCATTCGGAACCCCCTTTATGATGGACTTGGGCCTCCTTTTATAGTGCAAGGGGACACCACAGTAATCCTGGTTTTCTCTACTCCGCTCCACGTGATGGAGCGGTTCTTGCCCTGTCTTGTCAGAGAGACTACACCTATTCTCGTTCCTGTTGCCGTGTCACGAGAGCTGGTGGAGAAAAATGGGCGTCGTGGCCGCCATGCTGCTGACGTGAGGATGGGCCATCCCACCTACTCCAGCGGGGCCTACCGGTCAGTGGCCCTTCACCTGGAGAGGCTTCGACGCGACACCTCCAGCACTCATATCCTCTCTCCCACGCGGCCGCCCAACGCATTTAATGTGACTAGACGGGGCGTGGAGGGAGGCGTGCGTGGAGTGACCGTGCAGTCATACCGCGGTCGCCGTCAAAGACTTTATACTCTCTTTGCTTCGCGACGGGCAAAAAGGAATGATGATGAGCGGCTGACAGACGTGCCTCACGTTGCATTAAATGTGGTGGGGCAGGTGTCTGGCATCTCTCTAGGCATTAACTGTGGTGGTTGGCGGTTGAATTCGCCCCTCTCTCGGAGAGGTGCGGGGTGAAGGGCGGGGAGTCCGGGTGATCCCGGACCCTGCTGTCTGGGAGAGCGGCGACCTCCGGGCAGCCCCCGAGCCAAGCCCCCTTTGCGGGTGGCCACGTGGCCGCTAGTGGCACGGACCTGCTTGAGCTATCCAAGACATATCTTTGGCACGCCTTGGTGAGCGAAGGCGTCTTCCTTCTTCAGATATCACATCCTCGACATACCCCCGGGCCCATATCACCGACAGTAGCCCCCGGTGTTGACCGGGACGAAGTCAGGTTCGGGCGCGGTTAACGCCATATTCTTGAGTGTGTGGACCCGGGTACTAGATGTGCCATGAAGTAGCAAGGAATAGGCGCGCAATAACTGACACCGCGCCTGATTAAGGCTTTCCAGACGGGGGGCACGTTATTCAGGCCGCGCATGCGGGGGCCCATCAACCACCTAGCTCTCTCCGTCCGTGTAGTGCACCTGGCAGACACGAAGCCCTAGGCGACGTGAAACCCCCAGTGGCGTGGGAACCAAAGAGACGCGAAAATCGAAGGGGCGCGGAGTCAAGGAGGCGCGTTGCGCGGTAGTGGGGCGAAATTAATGCCATGGAATTCGAGGGGGCCGTGGTTGTCTATAAAAATAGATCCGCGAGAGGGGGGATCGGTTTCTACGCTTCCCACAGCCATCGCCTCTCATCCTCCCAGCGCCCTTGCTCTTTCACCTCCTTTCCTCTCCGCCACCGGCTTCCTTTTTCGCACTCCAGCGCCTGCCTTGGAGATGGCTCGTGACTTGCCTTTGGAGTCGGGAAGCATGCTCCCAAAGTCCCTGGTTCGCACTGCGGAGGCTCGGAGCCTCTTCAACAAGTACTTGCCGCGCGGCACACGCAGCGGCGGCGACATCCCGGAGGAGTGGCCCTTCACGAAGATGGTGTTCTTCACCTCTTTCGCCATGGTCGGGCTGGTGCCGCCCTTCTCTCGATTCTTCCTCGACGTGCTACGGCCTCCAGCTGCACCACCTCACCCCCAACGCCGTCTTCTACCTCGTCATCTTCACCTACACCTGCGAGATGTTCGTGGGGGTGATGCACTCACTGCATCTCTTCCAGCAATTCTTCCGCGTGTGCCGGGCGGGCTCCCCCGGCGCTGTCGGGTACATGGCGATCCAGCCGCACAACGATAGGACCGTCGGCACCCCCTTCATCGACATCCACCCCCGCTCCCGGTGGGAGAACTGGAGGGCCTTCTGGTTCTACACCAGCCTTGGCGACCACCCCCGCCTTTCCCTTCCAACGGGAATCCTGGTGAACCAGAGGAACTAGGGGGCACGGTCGCGAGTTGGGAGGGAGCTGGACGGAGTGCTGGAGTGGATCAGCTACCTCCAGAGGGGGGGCCTTGAAGGGTTACGCGGAAGCTACGCTAGCCGAAAACAAAATTTTTCTACCGCGCAAACCAGGAACACTTGCAAGTAAGGGCCGATAGATCGTTACCGATTGGAGAGTGCAGCGGAAATAGCCAATCAGGGCTATCCGATCTGGAACTGTGTAGCCGATTCCCGCAAGCCGACAGCCGATTCCCGGGGACAGCCGATTCGCCAATCAGCCGATTCGAGTCGTCCCGCCGCGTTCTCACGCCTCGCTCCGATGCGCCCGACCGCAGCCGATTCCACCACAGCCGATCGCTCCGATTGCAGCCGATCCGAAGCCGATCAACAGCGTGCAACGTAGCAGCGCCTCTACCGGTATCCACACATCCGGGGACAGAACGCCGTACACCCGTGTGCTAGCACGCGATGCAAGGCTAGGGTTTGGCTCGAAAGTGGGGAGGGTTTCCGTGGAGATTGATCTCGACGACTTTTGTTGCACGCGATGCAATTGACGTACCGCAACTCTCCACCCTCCCTCCTTTATATAGAGTTGGCCGCGGGACTAGTGGCCGATCAGGACTCTGTTTTGAATCGGATCTCATCCGTATCTCATAGAGTTGGCCGCCCACACGTCGTAAGCCCATAGGACTCTATCCGATCGGATCCCTATCCGATCGAGCCGTATTCGAGTCCAACTCGAATGCCCGTTCTTATCCCCTTAAGCGTGCGACCACGTAGGTTCGGGTATACTCGGTTTCAGCTATAGTCTAACTTAGCCGATCGTCGGCTCGAGTCTAACTCAGCCGACTGCACAACGGCGGTGCCTAGCAGCACATATTGACACCATAGTATACAAGAATAATATCGGCTCGAACCGTAATGTGTACACAAATCCCTTTGCCTCACGATACCGTTAAGCTATAGGCAAGATGTGTGCCATCCCTTCAATAGCTTAACCATTCATTCGAACCGTATTGGATTATCCGTCCGTTGATTGACTCCTCAATCAACTTAGCATGGCCATGCATTTCCATAATCCATTACCTCGAGGGCCCAGAGATATCTCTCCAATGGAGGGGCAAATTCCATCTTGATCACTCACATCCCACTCCATGTTTCATAGCAAACCCGAAAACTACCTTTATAACTACCCGATTACGGAATAGCGTTTGGTAGTCCCAAAGTAGGCTACTACACATGTTGGAATCCATGGTGATCTCGGGTCTAAGGACTTTGTACCAACACTACGAGACCAACTAATGACACATTAATTCTGTAGTGTCTCATGGTGGGTCTATCCAACAATGTGTTCTCTAACACATATGTCCATGTTTATTGATTTGGTATCTCCATACCCATGATCTATGAGACATGATCATCAATCAATAAACACGCCGATCTTAGAATCATATTTGTTCCAACAATATGACATATGATCGAGGATAGTTTAGAAATAGATTCATACATATCGAGTCTCATAAATAAGTCACGTACTTATTGATCAATACAAGATGTCTATTTCATGGAACCGAATAACACTTTATTCATAAATACATAAACATTGACGTGATATCCAACATCTCCATGTTGCCTCTAGGGCATATCACTAACAATCTCCCACTTGCACTAGAGTCAATCATGTAAGTATCTAATACCCATTGCTCTTGTGTGCGCCTCATGCTTCGGCGAGGGAGAGGTTTTGTCGGCGGATCGGCTATGTTGAGATCCGTGTGCACTTTGCATATCTTGACATCACCTCTGTCCACAATCTCGCGGATGAGATGATATCGCCGAAGTATGTGTTTGGACTTCTGATGTGACCTCGGCTCCTTGGCTTGCGCAATGGCTCCACTATTGTCACAATAGAGAGATATTGGACTAGTCATACTAGTCATCACACCAAGCTCAGAAACGAATTTCTTGATCCAAACAGCCTCCTTTGCAGCTTCCGAAGCAGCAATGTACTCGGCCTCCGTTGTAGAATCGGCAACAGTATCCCGCTTGGAACTCTTCCATGATGCGCCTCCGTTCGGGCGAGAACACGAACCCGATTGCGATCTATAATCATCCTTGTCCGTTTGGAAGCTAGCATCGGTGTAACCACTTACAACGAGCTCTTCTTCACCTCCATAGACTAGGAACATATCCTTAGTTCTTCTCAAGTACTTAAGGATATTCTTTAGGGCAGTCCAGTGACCTTCACCTGGATCTGACTGGTATCTGCTCGTAGCACTCAAAGCGTACGAGACATCTGGGCGTGTACAAAGCATGGCATACATGATGGATCCAATTGCCGAAGCATATGGAACCATACCCATCTTATTCCGCTCATCATGTGTCTGAGGACACTGATTCTTGCTAAGATTAATGCCATGTGACATGGGCAAGAAACCTTTCTTGGAATCATGCATGTTGAACCTTTTCAACACCTTGTCAATGTATGTACTTTGGCTTAATCCAATTAGCCTCTTGGATCTATCTCTATAGATCCGAATGCCCAATATATATGCTGCCTCCCCTAAGTCTTTCATGGAAAAACTATTTTTCAATGAAGACTTGACGGATTCTAGCATAGGGATATCATTTCCAATCAACAATATGTCATCCACATATAAGATTAGAAATACAATTGCGCTCCCACTGACCTTTTTGTAAACACATGCCTCTTCTTCATTTTTGATGAAACCAAACCCTTTGATTACTTCATCAAAACGAATATTCCAACTCCGAGATGCTTGCTTCAATCCATAAATGGATTTCTGTAGCTTGCATATCTTTCCAGCGATTCTGGATCGACAAAACCCCGAGGTTGTATCATGTATACATCCTCGCTTAGGTTTCCATTTAGGAAAGCCGTTTTGACATCCATCTCGCCATATCTCATAGTCGAAATATGCAGCAATCGCTAGGATAATCCGAATAGATTTAAGCATTGCGGCGGCGAGAAGGTTTCATCATAATCAACTCTTTGAATCTGTTTAAAACCTTTCGCCACCAATCGCGCCTTATAGATGTGAACATTTCCATCCATATCAGCCTTTTCTTAAAAACCCATTTACACTCAATGGTTTTGACACCATCAGTGGATCAACCAAGTTCCAAACTTGATTGTCGTACATGGATTCTATTTCGGATTTCATGGCTCCAAGCCACTTGTTGGAATCGGGTCCCACCATCGCTTCGTCATAGGTCTTAGGTTCATCGTTGTCCAACAATAATATATCACGTTGTTCCACACTGTGTACTGTCGGGCGCACGACGTGATCTTTCGGACCTCGTGAGTGGTGTATCTACAACCGGTGGCGCAACACTTTGCTCCTCCCTGTTGTGGTTCCGTGGTCGCCGAAACGTTTTTGGTGTTTCTTGAACTTCTTCAAGATGCACCCTGCTCCCACTAACCCTTCTTGAAAGAAACTCTTTCTCCAAGAAGACACCGTGTCGGGCGACAAACACTTTGCCTTGTTCCCGATTATAAAAGTAATATCCCTTAGTTTCCTTAGGATATCCCACAAAGAAGCACTTGTCGATTTGGTTGTGAGCTTGTCGATCGTAAACGTTTTACATAAGCCTCACATCCCCAAATTTTGAGAAAAGACAAACTAGGGGTTGCCCTGTCCATATCTCATATGGTGTCTTTTCAACCGACTTAGATGGAACTTTATTTAGTGTGAGCGCATTGTTTCAAGAGCATATCCCCGAAGGATAACGGAAGATCACTTTGGCTCATCATCGACCGCACCATGTCCAACAAGGTGCGATTTCTCCGTTCGAGACACCCCATTCCATTGTGGAGTTCTGGCGGAGTCAAGCGTGGAACAATTCCACAATCTTTCGGATGATTACCAAACTCTTGGCTCAAGTATTCCCCTCCACGATCGATCGTAGAAACTTGATTGTTTTCCCTAAATGATTCTGTACTTCATTCGGAATTCTTTGAACTTTTCAAAGGATTCGGACTTATGCCTCATTAAGTAGATATAACCATATCTACTAAAGTCATCGGTAAAGGTAATGAAGTACTGATAACCTCCTCTGGCCGTTGAGCTCATTGGTCCACATACATCAGTATGTACGAGTGCCAATAAGTCACTTGCTCTTTCACTATGTCCCGTGAAAGGTGCCTTTGTCATCTTACCAAGTAAACAAGACTCACATGTCTCAAATGATTCAAAATCAAAAGAGTGAAGCAATCCATCCTTATGGAGCTTCTCCATGCGTTTCTTATTTATATGGCCTAAGCGACAATGCCAGATAAACGTGGGGTTTATATCATTAGAGAGTTGCCTTTCTGTATTAATGTTATAGATGGGAGACGCTTCAAGATTCAAAACGTATAATCCATTCACCAATGGAGCATGAAAATAGAACATATCTACGAGATATATTGAACAACCATTGTTCATTGATCTAAAATCATATCCTTCCGCTTGCAAACATGAAGCGGAAATAACGTTTTGACATAGTGTTGGAACACAATAACAATTATTTAATTCCAAAACTAATCCCGAAGGTAGATGAAGTGGTGCTCGTGCCGAAAGCAACGTAGCAACGCTTGCTCCATTGCCGACGCGCAGTTCACCTCGCCCCTTCTCAATCCTCTACTTCTTCTCATTCCCCGCAACGATTTGCAAATATGAGCTACGATCCGGTATCAAATACCCAAGAGTCGGTAGGTGAAGTAGCAAGATTAATGTCTATAACATTAATACCTGAAGCGTAAGTCGTACTTTGCTTCTTTTTGAGATCCTCTATGTACTTCTTGCGGTTCCTCTTCCAATGGCTGTCTCCTTGCAATAGAAGCAAACGGCATCGATGCCGCCGACCCCTTCTTGCCCTTCTTTGCATTGGAGGCACTCACGATCTCATCGGGAGTTAACTTCCTCTTGGTGCAAAGTTTCTTGACGGTGGTTTGCGCTTTGCCTTCGCATCATCATCACATGATGACCATTTTCTGGATACTCTCCTCATTGTCTTTAGCATCCCATGCAATTCAGCCAAGGTTCTATCCATATTGTTCATGTGATAGTTTAATATGAATGGCTCGAAGCTCGGAGGGAGCCACCGGAGAATCACATCGTAGCCAACTCTTGGCTAAGGGGAAAACCTAGTTTTCCGGACTCTCGATATAGCCAATCATCTTTATCACATGCGGGTGATGGGATTCCCCTCAACAAGCTGCACGCAAACAAGGACTTTGAGGTGTTGAACCTCTCGGCCCGAGCTTGGTTCTCAAACATGCCACGCAGCCCCGAATAATAGTGTGAGCATCGTTGCTCTCATATTGCTTCGAAGCTCGGGGGACATTGTAGCAAGCATGAGACAGCTTATATCTAGGGCATCATTAGTGTGCTTCTCGTAAGCTCTCCGTGCGTTGCGGTGGCATTATTTGGCAAATCCTCGGGATAGGGTACTTCAAGAACGTACTCCTTACGCTTGCTTGAGAACAATTCTCAAGTTGCGATACCAATCCATAAAGTTTGTTCCATTTAATTTTTCCTTTTCGAGAATAGATCGCAAGTTAAAGGTACTGGGTGTAGTATTAGCCGCCATTTATTCTACAACGAAAAAGCAAAGTTTAGCACAATGTTTATGCTATGTCTATTGTTAAACAATTTAACATTAGACTCCCATTACGTATTTTCCACCTTCCCTCTAGGTTACGTATTGGGTCAAGATCCACATGTTAATTAATTTTCTAGTGAGCTTTGGCATCACCGCTAGAAAATTAGTAACATCGGTAAGCAACTCCTTGCTAATCACATCTCTATGTGACTCTTGTTGTTGGTGTGGCATCTCCATGCCCGGCGCCAACCTATGCCCCAAGGCCCAAAACTGTTTTGATAGCCTTGTTAAGTAAACCAAATGCTCCTGCATGTATATGTCGACATATACGCCCTCGTGTTATGATAGATAATGGCACTCTGCTTTGGCGGACCCACCATTGACGAGCATAACGGTGACGGGTGCAACATTTGGAAGGGCATCGTTACTACTTAATTTTGCGAGGGATGCTATCCTATCAAACAAACATATCACATATGAAAGCAAGAAGAATAGCATATAGTGAAATAGTATGGCCCCCTTCACATGGTGATCTCCATCTCCATGCCGGTGTACAGGATCTCCATCTTCATCACCGTTCTTTCGAGTGCCGAATGCTTGATTTCTTCAAACTAAGCTACTACTATAGAAGCTCTAATTGAAGATTACATCGACTCGCAGTCGTGAAAGAATATTACAAGCATTGCACGTATGAAAGAATATTACGGGATTGCACATATGAAAGAATATTACATGCATCACATGCATCTCATACATCTCATACATACAATAGTGCCATACCATCTCAAAGCATTCTCTGCAAAAACAAGTTAGGCGTAGAAACGTTTTCTACTTATCGCAGAGCTACGGCATCGAGACGACCTATAAGGGGGTACGCACACAAAATTCATAGATCCAATCTATGAAATCGCTTACGGAAACCATGTCGGCATAATCATATTATGTCGTCCCGATACACTATCAAGGGAGACGGTTTGCGTAGGCACGAGGCAGCAAACAAGATCGGACTACGAGATAGCTTCGGCATAATCACATTATACCGTTCCGATACACTATCAAGGAACGCTATCTCGAACCCAACTCAAACCGAGTTACATGGAAATTGCTTCGACGTAATCACATTACGCCGTTCCGACACTATCAAGGAACGCAATTACCATTAACTCTCCTCAACGATCCCGTAAAACCGATTGATCTAATCAACCCGTGCACAAAACTTGTTCCAGATCCAATCTAAAACCCGAACTAAGCAAGATTAGCTCGATACCCTTTGAAGGGTTACGCGGAAGCTACGCTAGCCGAAAACAAAATTTTTCTACCGCGCAAACCTGGAACACTTGCAAGTAAGGGCCGATAGATCGTTACCGATTGGAGAGTGCAGCGGAAATAGCCAATCGGGGCTATCCGATCTGGAACTGTGTAGCCGATTCCCGCAAGCCGACAGCCGATTCCCGGGGACAGCCGATTCGCCAATCAGCCGATTCGAGTCGTCCGGCCGCGTTCTCACGCCTCGCTCCGATGCGCCCGACCGCGCCGATTCCACCACGCCGATCGCTCCGATTGCAGCCGATCCGAAGCCGATCAACGGCGTGCAACGTAGCAGCGCCTCTACCGGTATCCACACGTCCGGGGACGAACGCCGTACACCCGTGTGCTAACACGCGATGCAAGGCTAGGGTTTGGCTCGAAAGTGGGGAGGGTTTCCGTGGAGATTGATCTCGACGACTTTTGTTGCACGCGATGCAATTGACGTACCGCAACTCTCCACCCCTCCCTCCTTTATATAGAGTTGGCCGACGGGACTAGTGGCCGATCGGACTCTGTTTTGAATCGGATCTCATCCGTATCTCATAGAGTTGGCCGCCCACACGTCGTAAGCCCATAGGACTCTATCCGATCGGATCCCTATCCGATCGAGCCGTATTCGAGTCCAACTCGAATGCGTTCTTATCCCCTTAAGCGTGCGACCAGTAGGTTCAGGTATACTCGGTTTCGGCTATAGTCTAACTTAGCCGATCGTCGGCTCGAGTCTAACTCAGCCGACGACATCCACGAGCGGTGCCTAGCAGCACATATTGACACCATAGTATACAAGAATAATATCGGCTCGAACCTGTAATGTGTACACAAATCCCTTTGCCTCACGATACCGGTTAAGCTATAGGCAAGATGTGTGCCATCCCTTCAATAGCTTAACCATTCACTCGAACCGTATTGGATTATCGTCGTTGATTGACTCCTCAATCAACTTAGCATGGCCATGCATTTCCATAATCCATTACCTCGAGGGCCCAGAGATATCTCTCCAAAGGAGGGGCAAATTCCATCTTGATCACTCACATCCCACTCCATGTTTCATAGCAAACCCGAAAACTACCTTTATAACTACCCGTTACGGAATAGCGTTTGGTAGTCCCAAAGTAGGCTACTACACATGTTGGAATCCATGGTGATCTCAGGTCTAAGGACTTTGTACCAACACTACCGAGACCAACTAATGGCACATTAATTTCGTAGTGTCTCATGGTGGGTCTATCCAACAATGTGTTCTCTAACACATATGTCCATGTTTATTGATTTGGTATCTCCATACCCATGATCTATGAGACATGATCATCAATCAATAAACACACCGATCTTAGAATCATATTTGTTCCAACAATATGACATATGATCAGGGATCGTTTAGAAATAGATTCATACATATCGAGTCTCATAAATAAGTCACGTACTTATTGATCAATACAAGATGTCTATTTCATGGAACTGAATAACACTTTATTCATAAATACATAAACATTGACGTGATATCCAACATCTCCATGTTGCCTCTAGGGCATATCACTAACAGGCCTGTCCAACCACGCCGTCTTTCGGGATTTCCAGATGAGACGTATCGCGCCGCTGCAGGAGAGGCCGTGCCCCGCCCACATGTACACGGGCTCCAACGACGACATGCGCACCCATGTTGGCGCCACCTTCAACTGGGACGAGAACGACCTCGCGATCCTGGTCTGCCGCACCCTCGGCGTCACGGCGATGGATCTGACACAGCTCCTGCCCAGGTTAGTGCCGCTGTGCCAGGATTCGGCGCGCCCAGAGATCCTGTATGCGCTACAGGTGGTGGGCGATGGCGTGGGCTCGTCGTCAGCAGCGCCGAGCATTGCCCCAGGGGGTGGGGACGACGACCACGACGACGCCGACGACCAGGTGCCTATTAGGCGGCTGGGCCGCCGGGGTCCGGGCAGGAGCAGATCGGGGGCCCGGACCCGAAGGGGAAGAGGAAGAGGCCAGAGCACGACCCCTCACCTCCCACATCTCTGCCACGCGGCGGCAGCCCGGAGCACACCGCTCCTCCCCGCAGGTCCGGAGGCCCACAGGCGGCGGCCCCGGCCCTAGGGGCCACTCCATCGAGGGCCAAGACGGCCACAATGACGACGACGACAACGGCGGCGGAGGCCGGGAGCACACCCACGGCGAGCGCGCCATCGACGGGGGCTGGCCGCGGCGCTCCAGTGGCGGCAGAGTCCGCGGGCGACAGCCCGGTGAGCCCCCCAGGCGGCCCCGCTAAGAAGAAGCGGGCCATCTCCCGGGTTTCCTGGAGCTTCAATGCCGCCCGCAGGTAACGCCTTGCAGACGTATGCATATATTGTGAGCTTTGTGCTTTACTTCAGGTTACCGATGTTTCGATCTTTTGTTGCGTTTATTTCTATTCCCAGCCACGAGCATCAGCATTTTCGCCCTAGGGTTATACCCAAGGGCGGTTCTGCTTCCGGCTCTGCGGGGGAAGCACAGGAGAGGCCCGGGGTGGTGGAGCCTACCGGGTCCGGGTCACCCCCTGTTGGTTCGGGCTCGGGTCCGATGCGGCCTGAGGAGGGGGCCCACCCAGGTGCCGGGGCCCGATCACCCGCGAGCAGCAGGCTGGGGGCCCTCCGCCGGCGGCAGATGCGGGACGAGCTGGCCCCGACGCGGAGGTGGAGGCGACGACGGGCAGTGGAGAGCAACCCCAGGGGTCCCCGCCGCGGCAACAATCGCCGCCATCACAATAGCCGTCGCCCATGTCACGCCATTCAACGCCACGGCCCCGCCGGCCAATATCAGCACTGTCGGTGCTGGCCCGCCGCGATCCTCCGACGCCGCGAGCAGCCTCACCGGAGGGCGGGGCAACACCGGCGGGCGAAGTAGCGGCGGGCAGCTCTGGCTGTGGGGTGCCTTCGGCTTCCCGTCCCATGCAGGTGGTCGACCTCGGCTTGAGCTCCGACTCCGAATCCGGGGGCGCTTGGTCTGGGTTCATGGTCGCCTTAGACACCGAGCCCCTCGTTCGGTCGCAGGAGCGGGCGAGGGTGATCGTATTCCAGGCGCTGGAGGAGGCCAACGCGGTCTCCCTGGAGGGGCTTCAGGCCCAGGTCCAGGCCTTGGCCGCCGGGAGGTCGCGGTGGCGCGGCGGGAGGCCGAGGTTGATGAAGGCCGCCGCGAGCTGGCGGCCACGGCGAGGATGGAGGGCCTCGTCCGGAAGCAGGAGCTGGTGAATATCGAGCGGCACCGGGGCGAGCTCAATCAGGTGTTCGAGGACACCGTCGTTGAGCGGCACACCGCCAACTTCTGCGAGCAGATCGCCATGGCTGCAGAAGAGATAGTCCGCACCACCGCTGGGGGGTTCATCTGTGACCTCAACGAGCGTGCCCAGGAGCTCAAACGGCGCGAGCGAGTCTGCGCGACGCCGAGGCCGCCGCCGCCAGCACCGACGTTGAGCTCCGGGCCCGTGAAGATGGCCGGCGGAGCGTGAGAAGGCTCGGAGGCGGCATGGCGGGCGGTCGGGGACCAGGAGGCCGCCGTGGCCAAGGCCGAGGAGGACTCCGCTGCGCGGGAGGAGAACGCAGTGGCCCAGGAGAAGGCCATCGCCGAGCACGAGGCCGTGGTGGAGGGGGGCGAGGTGGCCGTGCTACAGGCCCAGGAGGAGGTCTCCCGGTGCCTGAAGGCCATCTGGGAGCACGAGCGCTAGCTTGCCGCTGCCTCGAGCCGCCAGCAGGATGAGCTGGAGCGGTGAGAGCGGGACCTTGCCACCCGGGAGCAGGCGGCTGGCGATGTGGAGGTGCAGGTACGGGAGCCTCAGCCGGCCCCTCGCTCCGGCGACGCGGCGCCAGATTTGGAGGAGGCGCGTCGTCAGATCGCGGAGCTGGAGGGCGCCCTGGGTTTGAGGCTCCGGACCGTGGCCTCGTCCGTCGTGCGCCTTCGGGAGGCGGCCCGTGAGGTGGGGGTCGTTCGCCCCGCACCGCCGTCCCTACCTTGGGGGGGTTGGCCACGCAAATAGATGAGCTGGCCGAGGGGATCAAGAGGGTGCCGGAGGAGGTCGACGAGGTGGCGAAGGAGTCGTCATACGACTTGTCCCGCCAGGTCGCGACGCTCATCCTGGCAAGCTACCAAGCCCGCGACCCCGGCTTCGACCCCTACATCCCCACCGAGGACTTCCCCGAGGGCACCGAGGAAGCTGCTCGGCGCCGCGTCAAGGATGCCGTTGACTCTATTATGATCGGCTTTGACGACACTCCGGCGGCGTTCCAGCTCGCCTACCGCGAGGACCCCCCGGACGCGGACGACACGGAGGACGCCCCAGTGACCCGCCGGCCGCCTAGGACTCCCCCGCCTTTTGCTTCTATCTAAACTTGTACAAAACATTGTAATATTGTTTATAATATCAGTGCACTTGCCTTTGATTATGCAGACGATGAACCATAATAATATATATAAATGTATGCAGCGTTGACTTGCATTCAATGCCCCAAGTGTTGACTGCCCCGGTCACTTGTATGCAGCGTCGCTCTACCCTCGACACCCTTAGGGCTCTCAGGCTAGGGCGCGCATGGGTAGAAGCGAGGGCATAAAGGGCCAGCGGGGGCAGCAGCAACGGGGGGTTCGGGACAGGCATGACAATACGCACCCGAGCCCCTAGGCGTTGACTACCCCCAGGTGTGAAAATATGCAGCGTCGCTCTACCCAGCGGGCAGGGCCAGAAGACCACTGGAAACCAGCATCCGCGGTACATGTTTCGGCACATGGGGGGAAACATACTGCAAGCAGATATTTGTAAGGAAAAAGCAAAAAGAGTATAAATGGGCAAACTCATTGTTCATGCCACTGGAGGCAGTGAATGAACTTCCATATATGTTTCAGCACATCGTGCGCCTTATGGGTAGAACCTGCGCAGGTGGGAAATGTTCCACGGGTTCGGTAGCGGGGTGCCGTCCTCTGTGGCTAGGTGGACTGTTCCTGGACGTGGGTTGCCAATAACTTTGTATGGCCCTTCCCACATCGAAGATAGCTTGCTCAGCCCCGCACGTGTTTGCACATGCCGCAGAACGAGATCATTAATTTGCAGCGCTCAGGGGCTGACTTTGTGCTGATGGTAGCGGCGGCGGCTATGCTGATAACGGGCCGTGCGAAGAGCTGCACGGCGCCGTCTTTCTTCTAGGTAGTCCAGGTCGTCACGACGTAGCTGTTCTTGATCTACTTCGGCGTACATTGTGGCTCGGGGCGATCCCAGGGTGAGCTCGGAAGGCAAGACCGCCTCGGCTCCATATACCAAGAAGAATGGTGTTTTCCCGGTGGCACGACTTGGTGTGGTCCGGTTGGCCCAAAGGACGGCCGGTAGCTCGTCAATCCATGAGTCCTCATGCTTCTTGAGGACGTTGTAGGTCTTCGTCTTGAGGCCTTTCAATATTTTTGCGTTTGCACGCTCGGCCTGACCGTTGCTTTGGGGGTGGGCTGGCGAGGCAAAGCAGAGCTTGATGCCCATGTCATCGCAATACTCGCCAAACAGCTTACTCGTGAATTGGGTGCCGTTGTCGGTGATGAGCCTGTTGGGGACCCCGAACCTTGCTGTAATGCCTCTCATGAACCGCACAGCCGAATGCTTGTCGATGACGCTGACTGGATAGGCCTCGGGCCATGAATTTATCGATGGCGACATACAAAAATTTGTAGCCGCCACGTGCCTGCTTGAACGGGCCCAAGATGTCCAGCTCCTAGACCGCAAATGGCCATGAGAGCGGGATGGTTTGAAGGGCCTGGGCTGACAGGTGCATCTACTTGGCGTGGAATTGGCATGCCCGGCACCGCCGCACGAGGTCTGCTGCATCCTCCAGCGCGGTGGGCTAGTAAAAACCTTGGCGGAATGCCTTTCCTACCAAGGTTCGGGAGGCTGAGTGCACTCCACATTCTCCCTCGTGGATCTCGGCCAGGAGCTCGAGACCCTGTTCCCGAGCGATGCATCTCGTGAGCACTCCATTGGCACCGCGTCGGTAGAGTGTCCCTTCCACCAACACGTACCTTTTGGAGGTGCGGGCAATGCGCTCGCTTTCTTCGCGTTGCTCGGGCAATGACGCGTCTTGCAGATACGCTTGGATTTTGGAAATCCAGGCCATCTGGTGCGTGATGTTGGTCCCGGCATGACCAGGCTGTGGCTGGCCCACCGGGTCTGGGGCGTTGGGACCGGCCGACTCCTGCCCTTGGGGCGGTTCGGGGCACGCCGACGGCTCAGTGAGTCTTTCCTCAAATGCGCCTGGTGGGGCTGGGGCTCGCGCGGACACGATCCTGGATAGCTTGTCCGCCAGGGTATTATCTCTTCTGGTAATATGGCGCAGCTCGAGGCCATCGAAATGGCGTTCCATACGCCATACTTCCTTGACATACGCTTCCATCTAGGGGTCGGTGCATTGGTACTCCTTGGAAACTTGGTTCACGACCAGTTGGGAGTCGCCGAGGACTAGCAGACGTCGGATGCCCATGCCTGCTGCTGCTCGCAACCCCGCTAGGAGTCCTTCATACTCGGCCATGTTGTTGGTTGCCCGGAAGTCAAGTTGAACGATGTACCGGAGTACGTCGCCTGTCGGGGAGGTTAACACAACTCCTGCCCCGGCCCCCTGCAAGGTGAGTGAACCATCAAAGTTTATCACCCAATGCGTGGTCCATTGGCCACGATCCTCCACACTCTCGGGTTCACCCGGGAGTTGATCGTTGTCGGCCGCTGGCGTCCATTCTGCCATGAAATCGGCCAAGGCTTGGCTTTTGATCGCGTGGCGGGCTTCAAAATACAGGTCAAATTCTGACAATTCGATAGCCCACTTGACTACCCGTCCCGTGCCCTCTCGGTTATGCAAGATTTGCCCAAGAGGGTAGGACGTGACTACCGTTACCCGATGTGCCTGGAAGTAGTGGCGCAGCTTCCACAAGCACGGCGTAGAGCATTTCTTGGGCCTGTGGGTAACGTGTCTTTGCGTCCCGTAGTGCCTCACTGACAAAGTAGACCGGCCGCTGCACCTTGGTGCGGGCCTTAGCCACTTTACCTGGGGCAACAGGTTCGGGTGCACCGGGGCGGGTTACCTTAGTGTCCGAGGCTACCGGGCCATCGCCTTCCCTGGGGCCCTCAGGGCCGCTCTGGGTGGAAGGGGCCTCGGGAGCCCCCGGACTAGGGGGCTGGGTGGCTCCCAGAAGCTCGGGGGGCCAAAGGCCGCCTCCGAATTTGGGTGCTTCCTCAGCCAACACCGTTCCAAAGCCTCCTGCCTCCGGGTGTGGTGGGGCTGGGGGCGTCTGAGAGATTAGCTCATCATCGCGCTCCACAACCAATGCCGCACTGATCACTTGGGGAGTTGCCGCCAAATATAAAAGGAGGGGTTCTCCTTCTTGAGGCGCTACCAGTATGGGCGGCGAGGAGAGATAACGCTTGAGCTCGCTCAAGGCTTTCTCTGCCTCGTTGGTCCAAGTGAAGGGGCCAGTTCGCTTTAGCAACTTGAATAGAGGAAGCGCCCGCTCTCCCAGCCTTGATATGAAACGGCTCAGGGCAGCTACACAACCAGTAAGTTTCTGTACATCCCTGAGCTTCCTAGGGGGGCGCATCTCCTCTATTGCCCTTATTTTTGCGGGGTTGTCCTCGATGCCTCGGGCAAAGACCAGAAACCCTAAGAGCTTGCCTGCCGGTACCCCGAACACGTATTTTTCTGGGTTCAGCTTCATGCGGGAGGACCAGAGGTTATCAAACGTCTCGGCCAGGTCCGGGAGCAAGGTTCTTTGGTCCCAGGACTTGACCACGAGATCATCGACATACGCCTCAACATTACGCCCTATTTGGTCTTTCAACGTGATGCGGACCCCATGTTGGAAAGTAGACATGGCATTTTTTAAACCAAAAGGCATATACATGTAGCAAAAGGTACCCACAGGGGTAATAAATGCAGTTTTCTCCTCATCCTCTATAGCCATGCGGAACTGATGATAACCAGAGTATGCATCTAGGAAACATAAAAGGTCGCACCCCGCAGTGGAGTCAACTATCTGGTCTATTCGAGGTAGAGGATAGGGGTCTTTAGGACATGCCTTGTTGAGGTCGGTGTAGTCGATGCACATGCGCAGCTTGTGGTTGGCCTTCGGGACGACCACTTGGTTAGCCAACCACTTCGGATGCAGCATTTCCCGGATGAAAGCCGGCCTCCTGGAGCCATGCCACCTCTTCGCGGATGAACGCCTGCCGCTTCGGGGCCTGTCGCCTCACCTTCTGTCGGACCGGTCGTGCATCCGGCCGCACTGCAAGTCAGTGCTCGATCACCTCCCTGGGGACTCTGGGCATATCCGACGGCTTCCAAGCAAACACGTCGGCATTCGCCCGCAGGAAGGAGACGAGCGCGTCTTCCTATTTGGGGTCTATGTTGCCGCCGATCTTGGCGGTCTTGGATGGGTCGTCGCCCAACTGGATGGACTTGATTACCACCTCATCGGCCGAGGTGATGTGTTGTTTGGGGGCCTGGGAACCCGAGGCCTCCCCTTGAGAGCCTTCGGGTTCAACACAGTCGGCCGCCGCAATATCATCCACGCGCGCCTCCGCGCAATCTAGGGCGGTCTTAACGTCGGAATGGATGGTGATGGGGCCTCCGGGGCCCGGCATCTTGAGCTGGTGGTAGGCATAATGGGTGGCTGCCATGAACTTCACCAACGCCGGCCTCCCGAGCACGGCGTTGTAGGGCAGATTGAGATCCGCCACATCGAAGTCAATCCGCTCAGTGCGGAAATTGGCGAGGCTCCCATACGTGACCGGCAGCGCGATCTGCCCGAGGGGCCACACCTTCCCGGGCGTCACCCCGATGATGGGGTAAGATGGCCCGAGCACCATCCCTGGGGCCTTGATCGCATCAAAGGCCTTCGGGAATAGTATGTTGAGGGCCGCACCCCTGTGAGTCAAGACTCGGGCGACCTTGACGTTGCAAATGGTGGGGAGGTCACGAGGGCCAAGTGGCCACTACGTGCAATGCTCCCAGGGTGATCTGTCTGGTCGAAGGTGATTGGCGCCTCCGCCCAACGCGATTTTTGGGCCGCCTCGTGGGACGGCACAGCCACGAGGAGTTCATGCCTCATGGTCTTGAGGCTCCGACGGGACACCCGGGCGCCTGCCCCTCCATCGATGGTGGCGACGAGGTGCTTGGGGTCCTGGTAACCCAGATCATCATCCTCGTCTCTGATGGGGGCCGCACTCTTGGCCTCCTCTTGTCGGTTATCCGAGCGTTCCGCCGGGGCCTTACCCTTACGGCGGGCTTCCTTCTCCTTCTCCCTCCTCTCCTGCTCGTACTTTTGTACCCGCTCGGCCAAGTTCTTGACTGAGCGGCACTCGGAGAGGTCGTGGTGGGAGGTTTGGTGCACCATGCACCACTGTCCCTGTCCTGACCCTAGGGGCGAGGGTCCGGGGAGCGCCTGCGGTTGCCCACGGGCTTGCCCTTCCGTGAGGGCTTCTCGGCACCATCGACGGAGAGGACGTGGCCTTCCTCGCGCCGCGCAATGGCTTGCGCTTCCGCCGCCGCTCACGCCGTTCCTCTCGGGACGCGGAGGGGGCATCGTTGGTGGAAGAGGGGGTAGGGTCCCTAGGATTCCAAACCCAAGCCTCTTCCTTGCGGGTCACCTGGTCGGCAAGCTCGAAGAGCTCGGTAGTGGTCCGGGGGGCCTTGGACTCGATCTTCTCTAACATAACGTCATGGCATACACCACTACGGAAGGCGAAGATCACTGCATGGTCAGTGATGGACGGTATAGTGTTACGTACCTGGCAAAAACGCTGGATGTATTTGCGCAGGGACTCGTCCTCTCCTCGCCGGACCATGTGGAGATCAGCCTCTACTCCCGGGCGCGGGTACGTGCCCTGGAAGTTAGAGGTGAACTGCCAGCATAAGTCGTCCCACGAGGTGACCGACTGGGCCAGCAGGTTCATTAGCCAGGAACGGGCCTGGCCCTTGAGCGCCATGGGGAAGAAGTTGGCCATAACGAGCTCGTCACCTCCAGCAGCCTCGATGGCCGTGGTGTAAATCTGGAGGAACTCGGTCTTCTCCATGAGGGCCGGCCTAAACTTGTTAGGCCAGCGCACATTGCGGAGGCCGGAGATGAAGGTCTGACAGCCGTTGCCGGCTGGAGGGGGCGACGAGGGCTGAGGGGCCCCCTTGGGTGCCGCGGAATATCCTGCTCGCAACTGGGCCACCATAGCCGCTCGCTGTCCCCTGAGGGGCTCTCCCTGTGGTGGGGCCGCTGCGGCCGCCCGCCGAGTGCTTGCGCCTCCTGACGAGGAAGCGCAGTCCTGAGTCCGCCCCATGCGGCGCTCGTCGCGGCGTTGCTCAATATGAAGACGGGCGTCTCGCTTTGCGTATAGCAGATCCCGCGGCGCCTCTGGTTGGGCTGCAGCCGGGAGGCTCTCTTCTGCCCTCGTGGCAGCTGCTGCCCTTCGGGCTCGTCGTCGAGAGGACGAGCTGACCGCGGTGTGTGAACCGCGCGGTTGGTGACTGGAGGAAGTGAGGTCAGCGGCCAACTGACGCTGGGCCGTGCCGACCAGCTTGGCCATGTCGTCAAACCAATGCTTGGCGTTGGATCCCTCGCCCGGTGTGACCAGGGGGTGGCGCAAGAGCACCCCTGCCGCCTGAAGGGTGCCTTCAGGCGTGCCAAACTCCTGGCGATGATGGACGTCGCCCCGGCGCAGTTCGCCGGTACGCCCGCTCGGGCGTAGCCCGGATCCTGCAGGTGCGTCGGCGATTCTGTGGGATGCTTGGCCTCCTCCGCCCACGGCCACGGCCCCGGCCGCCACCGCTGCCATCAGAGGGGGTGAGGGGGACAAAGGTCTTCCTTCTTCCGAGCGGAGGTGTCAGAAGTTGGGACTGTGCCCGCCCGTATCAACCTCCTCGACAGCCTTGTTGGCCAAGTCACACTCGCGGGTAGCGAGTGAACCTGATGCGGTCCATAGGGCGTGGCCGTGGACCATGGCGAGGACGGGGAGAGGGGGTTTTTGCGGGAGGTGGAAGGAATATGGGAGTTTAAACCCAAACGCAGTGCGCTCCCCCTACCTGGCGCGCCAGCTGTCGATGTCAGAGATCGACACACGGGAATCTGAGGGACCCCCTTTTTGGTTCGGTACAGGGGAGCGGTGAATCGGGATTCAAACTCGTGGGTAGATAGATGGAAAGGTAGGAAGATGGAAGAAAACCGCAATCATGGGGGACACAGAAGAATTATACAGGTTCAGGCCGTCAGAGAGACGTAATACCCTACTCCTGTTCTTGCACTATGCGGAGGATGAATTACAAGTGCTGGGTGGTTGTTCTTCCCTGGGAGGGCTAGAACTGATGACCGAGGTCAAATGCTTCACGCTCAAGGTACCCAAAAATGGCAGAACCTTTGCTCTGTTTTCAGGACAGTTGAGGAACTCGACTCTAAAATGGCAGCATTCGGAACCCCCTTTATGATGGACTTGGGCCTCCTTTTATAGTGCAAGGGGACACCACAGTAATCCTGGTTTTCTCTACTCCGCTCCACGTGATGGAGCGGTTCTTGCCCTGTCTTGTCGGAGAGACTACCTATTCTCGTTCCTGTTGCCGCATCACGGGAGCTAGTGGAGAAAAATGGGCGTCGTGGCCGCCATGCTGCTGACGTGAGGATGGGCCATCCCACCTACTCCAGCGGGGCCTACCGGTCAGTGGCCCTTCACCTGGAGAGGCTTCGACGCGACACCCCCAGCACTCATATCCTCTCTCCCACGTAGCCGCCCAACGCATTTAATGCGACTAGACGGGGCGTGGAGGGAGGCGTGCGTGGAGTGACTGTGCAGTTATACCGCGGTCGCCGTCAAAGACTTTATACTCTCTTTGCTTCGCGACGGGCAAACAGGAATGATGATGAGCGGCTAATAGACGTGCCTCACGTTGCATTAAATGTGGCGGGGCAGACGTCTGGCCTCTCTCTAGGCATTAACTGTGGTGGTTGGCGGTTGAATTCGCCCCTCTCTCGGAGAGGTGCGGGGTGAAGGGCGGGGGGTCCGGGTGATCCCGGACCCTGCCGTCTAGGAGAGCGGCAGCCTCCGGGCAGCCCCCGAGCCAAGCCCTCTTTGGGGGTGGCCACGTGGCCGCCTGTGGCCCGGACCCGCTTGAGTTATCCAAGACATATCTTTGGCGCGCCTTGGTGAGCGAAGGCGTCTTCCTTCTTCAAATATCACATCCTCGACATACCCCCGGGCCCATATCATCGACACACGGTTTCTATCTAATCTACTATTCAAAATATGACAATATTTTGAGATACAATCTCATATCGCATTACAATAGAAATATCTAAACAAATCCCTAATTTACATATACAATTACCGTTATAGGACTCTATCCGTAGATGGCAATATCTTTAACGCGTAATTTGGGAACCGAATCTACCATTTATCCTCAAGCTTTCCATCGGAAACGATCCCATCTTCCTCTCTGAATCAGAATCGGATATCGGTTGTTCCCATCCGATTCAGCCTTAACCGATGGTTTCCCCCCGATTGAATCGTAGCCGATGCGGCCTCGGTTTCTCGCGAGATCACTTTCCCGATCCGATCCCGCTCCAATCTTGGCTTGGGCTTAGGGACTTGTTTACCAAATTTGGTCCTTAACACATGCCCCCCAAGTCCGTGATAAGATAATATTGCGGATTTGCCGCCTTTTTCAAATTCCCGCGCGCTTTTCGTTCAAGTCCATTTTGGCTGCCAGATAAAACTCTTTACATATTGCCCGCTTGGCACCGAAACGAGCCACGCTGTCACTTTGCGCACTCAAGCCTTAGCCAACAAAAACCCTTCTTCTTCTGGGCGGCTCCTCATCGATTCCGGCGACCCGAAGTACAAATCCTTCTGGCGAACCCCGCAAGGCGGCGATCCCCCTCACCGATGGCGTCTTCAAGCACTCCCGCCGACGTGCCGCAACAGCTCTACCCTGAGGTAATCCCCAATCGACTCTGCTCCTTTTCTTCTCGCCCTCTCATAATTTCTTCGTTTTTCCTGCACCCTGTAGCACTTGTCTCATCAAATCGTGATCCCAGACCTCAACCACCCAAACCAGTATTTTTTAGGGCCGATCGGCAACTTGGATCCTAGTGAGCTTATCAATGTCGAAACCAATCGGATCCCCTAAAAATTCTCAACCCCAGATCTGTCGTATTGGACCAGTGCTTTCAAATCTTGGCCGTCAACTGACAAATCTTCGCCGGCTTGGTATCTTAGGATGTCGGCCAGAAAACAAGCCCACTGGACCGAACTTGGGATAGACCAATGTTTAGGACTGACAATAGCCGATATGCCTAAGCATGAATCCCTTCTATCAGCTGCAAGCTACTTTTGGTTCGACACCCTCAACGCCTTTCTGTTTAGGAAAGGGCCGATGACGCCAACCCTTTTTGATGTGGCCATGATCACCGGTTTAGACATCACTTCCACTGTCAGCCCCAATGACCTCCAAATGAAATGCCAGCATATCTTCAAGACAAAGAGCATCGGCGGCTGGAGCGGCTTCATATTTATGAACATGAGTGATGGGCTGATCTCTGACAGGGAACACACGACCTTCCTTCTGATGTGGTTGGAAAAATTCATCTTTTGTGAATTGAGCGCGGTCCAACCAGCAACTGGCAGCATATAGCCGAAGCCTTGGTGGCAAAAAAGAAGATTCCCCTAGGCAAATACCTAGTTGGCTATTTATACCAAGTGTTAGGCACGACATCGGCTCGGTTGGCCTCTAAACAAACCATCGGCACGGAGGGACATGGTGGCTGTTACAACTCTGGCTCAACCTCCATCTGCACAAAGTTGCTGAGCTGCCCCCTCCGCTTGAAGCCGATTTTCCTCTACTGGAGCCGAGAATCATAGATGATGAAGAGCAGACAACTCGGCGGCGTATGTCGTATGGGGAAGCTGCTACTACTTACCCTGGATCTAAGCTAACAACCGATGATTTCAAGGAGTGGTTTGATCATCTGTATAGTGGTTTCCCAAACATCTCCAAGATCTGGTTTGCCTACGAAGATTTTGATAAGTTCAAACAACCAGACAATCTTCGGCTAGATGAGCTTGACTCCGAAGAATATACTGAGCCGAGGGAAATGATTGTCACAGCCATCACCCCATGCATCCTTCCCGTCGACATTCACCAGGGGCGCAACATCATCAAGACTTATGGATTCTATCACCCAATGGTGGCAACAAGGCAACTTGGAATGGGACATGCCAATCGGCTTGTATTTTGCGACAAGATCCAGTAGGGGAAAAATTGACAACAATGTTATGATGCATCGGCTGCTCAACATCCCTGGTCCTCCCTTGGGCAGCATTGGCAGAATTGATCTGGCAGTGACCAGATCAGCTATCTTCAGTCGATGGTGCAATGAATGGAAACAACAGTTGTTCCACCAATCGGCTTCGATGTACCTGACAGTCGTCGATCCGGACTTGGTTCCATCGGTAAGCACTTTTACCTTTCAATCCTTTCTCTCCACCGGCTAACACTTGTGCCCTCGGCTAACAAACCATTTCTTATTGCAAACAATCAACGACTCCCCTCCTCACGTCAGCAACATAGGAGTGGTAATTAATTATGCGCTCGGCATCCAGCCAGGCGGCTGTGGACTAGCTCCGTCCATCATCGGCTTCAATGCACCGAAGGTGGGCACGTTTGTCCACGGCCAAACTCATGAGCCGCTCTGTCGGACGAAGAGGGCACAACCATCGGCTGCTGCTACTCCTACTGCCGAGAAGAAGAAACAAGCGGCGAAGAAGGCCAAACCAACTCCAGTCGATGACTTCTCTCCGATTGACCCAGACGTCGAAGCAGTGCTTGACGATGAAGTGGAGAATGAAGAGATGGCAGACGCGGTCGACGCAGCTGCAGCCAAATCGAGTTTTGAAAGATATGCACAGACCCCAATAGCCGACGAGGCATCCATCCAAAAAACACCAAGTCCCGCAAGGCGTCCTATTCGTCTGATGGCGGTACGCGATCTCAACACTTGTTCTTTTAATGCCTTTCATTCGCCCTTTCATTCCCTCACCATATATTTACATTAACAAGGGAAGAAGCTGGCCACAAAGAAGAAGTCGGCTCCCCTTTCATTAGTAAGCATCTTCAACTTGCATCCCTTGTCCATTAGCCGATTTTAAAACTAACTCTTTTTCAGCCTCCACGTGCACCGACGCTTGCCCCCCAGGAGTCAAGTGAACAAACTCCGTCGGCTGCTGGTGGCGGCCATGCTGAACATACACCGTCGGCTGCAGGTGACGGCCAAGCCGATGAAGAAGTTACTTCGGCCCCGGCAATCCCAGTAAGTTTTATTCACTCTTTATAATCGGCTTGATAACCCTTGCCCATCTTTTAACTGTTCTTTTCCTTGCAGAATGTAGCTGATCTCCTAGGCTTTGACCTGTCGGACTTCGTAGACCCAGACGAAGGAGGCGACAAAGCCCTGGTGCCACTGGACGAGGACCTCAGAGCTGCATTAGCTGATATCGGCAATTGTCTAGAAGGGTCTTTGGACACACTGGTAGCAGATTGAGGCCCTATTCGCTCCAGGTTTAAAGATGTTCAAGCACGGCTTCCAGACGCCTTAGCCGACGCGATCGTGCCGCCACTTTCCTCGAGGCGCATCGCCTGAATTACGAGTGAGCTCAATAGCGCATTGCTGATCGTCGATCAAACCAATCGCTGATGGCCGCCATCAAGTCGAATCAAGAGGAAAACAAGGCAAAAAAGGCTGAATTTGATATCTTGAAGACGGAGTCGGCTGCCAAACTCGAGCGGCTTCGCACGCGCAGGGTTCAGCTGGTAGCCGATCTTATCCAAGTCACCAATGAGATCGACATTCAAGAGGAGTACATGGCCGGCTTGCCCAAGGAAATTGAAGACAAGCGATTGAGCATCAAGGAGGCCGTGTCCTACCTCACGGACTTAACAAAGGCGGTGAAGCCGATGGCCAGAGACGACGCAGCCGATGCCAAGGCCATCGAGGAAGTCGATGAAATCAGGCGCAAGGCATTATCGGCTATAGCGGATTTTCTCAAACAATGAGCCGATTGTAATAGCCCACTAGGTCAAAAATTGTAACTCAACTATTTTTGTAATCGGCTAACATTGTCCATCTTTTGTAATCGGCTAAAACTGTCCTTACTCAACATTTGACTGCCGATGTTTGACTGTCGATCACAATAGCTTCAAAAAACTTGAACAACTTGAAAAATTTCTTGATATCTGTTTTTTCAATTGTTGTATATGTATGCCCCCCTAATTTTGTAGATGTCTACGATGTCAACAAAATTATGAAATCCACAATTTCTGTCACTATCGTCGTTGTCGGCCAAACTTAGCCGATTATAGAAAACTAGGGAAAAAAATTAGCGTGAAAATGACCTAAAGGCGATGCTTGCACAAGTCAAGACATCGGCTAGCACGAATCGGCAAGAACACAGCTGAATCATGAATTGATCCAAACGCTTGGGTAGTATTTTTTCAAATATTTTCTGTTTAGAACCCTTCCAAATACTTCTCCATCCAATCCTTCTAACATGTAGGCCCCCTTAGAGACGCATTTGTGGATCTTGAAAGGCCCTTCCCAATTAGGTGACCACTTGCCGAATTTATTATCTCTTGATCCAATCGGCAGTATCAATTTTCAAATGAGTTCGCCCTCTTCAAAAGACTTAGGCACAACTTTCTTGTTATAATGACGGGCTACTCGTTCCTTATCTCTTGTTACTTTTTCCAAAGCCCTCATCCGTGACAAAACCAGGTCTTCTGACTCATCTACCATCAAATTGTAATAATCATTGGCTGTGAGCTGATCTTGCAACTGAATCCGTCTTAAGCCAATGATGTTTTCCCATGGTAGGACTGCTTCATGCCCGTAAACCAATTTGTATGGAGGGACTTGGATAGATCCGTGGCATGCCATCCGATAGGCCCAAAGTGATTTGGCTAATCGACTGTGCCATTGCTTGGGATACTCAGAGATCTTCCTTCTTATCAGCTTGATTAAGCTTTTATTTGAAGCTTTTGCTTGCCCGTTGGCCTGAGCGTATACGGTGAAGAATTGAGCAACATGATTCCCATGCCGTCGGCAAACTGAACAAACTCGTCCGATATGAAGATAGATCCCTGGTCTGTTGTTATGGTCTGAGGAACGCCAAATCGGTATATGATATGCTCCTTAACAAACTCGATTGCGTCCTTAGAATCAACTTTCTTAAGAGGAATTGCTTCCACCCACTTCGTGAAATAATCGGTTGCCACCAATATAAATTTGTGTCCTTTACTCGAGGGTGGATGGATCTGGCCGATCATATCAATTCCCCATCCTCTGAACGGCCAAGGCTTTATGATTGGGTTCATAGCCGATGCTGGTGCTCTTTGTATAGCTCCAAACTTCTGACAATCCTGGCAACCCTTGTAGTACTTGAAACAATCTTCCAGCATCGTCGGCCAAAAATACCCCGCTCTCTGAAGCAACCACTTCATCTTGTGAGCCGATTGATGCGTGCCGCACACTCCTTCATGCACCTCTCCGATAGCCACTTTGGCTTGATCGGCACTGAGACACTTGAGCAGCACACCATCAATCGTCATGTAGTATAAATCTTCATCGAGCAAGACATATCTCAAAGCCTTATATCGCAATTTCCTGGAAGCCGATTGAGAAGGGTTTTGTAAATAACTGTAGACTTCAAACCTTCAGTCATCGGCTGTCATGGCAGCAACCTCTATCTCAATATCTTTTGTCATCGGCCGATAACCCGATGCCCCATGAGCTAAATCATTAGCGGCTGTGTTCTGCTCCCTGGGGATATGCCTTAATGTGACTAGCCGAAAGCTATCCATCAAGTCTCGGCATTGTTGATAATAGATCATCAGTGCATCATTTTTGCACTCATACTCTCCTGACAATTGGCTAATGACCAATAGTGAATCCCCCATGATCTCGATGGTGTTGGCTTGAACCTCTTTGAGAAGATGCAATCCCTTGAGCACTGCTTCATATTCGGCTTGGTTGTTTGTGGTGTGGGGGTTGATCGAGAACGCAAATTCAAAACTTGCCTCCTTGGGGATATAATTACCAAGCCGATACCGCAGCCATTTGTGCAAACTGAGCCATCAAATGTTAACGTCCAAGGCATGATTTCCACTGAGCCGATTGAGCCATCCCTGTGTTCCACTATGAAATCGGCTATAGCTTGTCCTTTAACTGCCCTGGGTGCCTGATATCTTAAATCAAATTCTGTCAAAGCAAAAATCTATTTTCCAATTCGTCCCTTTAATACTGGAGCCGATAGCATATATTTGACTACGTCGGCTTTACAAACTATCGTGCACTCATTGGACAACAAATAATGCCTTAACTTGGTACATGAAAAATACAGGCAAAGACATAACTTCTCCACGGGTGAATACCTTGTTTCTACGTCCAATAGACGTCGGCTGAGATAAAAGATTGCCTTCTCCTTTCCTTCGACCTCTTGGATCAAAACCGAGCCGATTGACTTGTCGTCGGCTGATAGATATAACTTGAATGATATCCTTTTTGTGGAGAAATCAAAACTGGAGGCGAGCTCAAATAATCCTTGATATTATCCAATGCCTTCTGCTGCTCTGCCCCCCCAAGTGAATGCTTGATCGGCCTTCAGCCGAAGCAGTGGTGTGAATGGATCCATTTTCTCTGAAAGATTGGTTATAAATCACCTGATAAAGTTGATTTTGCCGATCAAAGATTGTAGTTGCTTCTTGTCCTTCGGAGGCTGTATTGTCTTGATAGCATTGATGCTCCTTGGCGTAACCTCAATTCCTCTTTCGTGAACAAGAAACCCTAAAAACTGTCCGGCCAATACGTCGAATGCGCATTTCAATGGATTCATCTTAAGGCCATATTTCCTTGTCCGCTCCAAAACCTGCTTAAGATCGGCTATGTGATTTGCTATTTCCCTGGACTTTGACAACAACGTCATCGATATAAATCTCCACTAGGGAGCCGATCATGTCATGAAAATGTAATTCATGGCCCTTTGATAAGTTGCTCCAGCATTCTTCAACCCGAACGTCATAACGACCCACTCGTACAAGCCGATCGCTCCTGGGCATTTAAAAGCAGTCTTGTGGATGTCTTCTTCGGCCATAAAAATCTGATTATAACCTGCATTACCATCCATGAAACTAATAATTTTGTGACCTGAAGCAGCATTCACGAGTAAATCGGCTATTGGCATCGGGTACTCGTCCTTAGGAGTAGCTTTGTTTAAGTCCATGAAGTCGATGCACACCCTAAGTTTACCGCTCTTTTCATTACTGGAACAATATTTGAGACCCACTCGGCATATCGGCAAGGCCGAATGAATCCAGCGTCATATAGTCAAGTGATTTAGGCTTTGATTGCATTGTACATATCGACTTTGAACCTCCTGGAAGGTTGTTTGAATGGCCGATAATTCGGCTTAATAGGTAGCCGATGCACGACAATTGATGGGCTAAGACCAGGCATCTCAAAATACTCCCAAGCAAAACAATCTTTATATTTCTTTAATAAATCAATAAGCTGGGATCTATAACGAGAAGACAAATTCTTGCTAATATATGTCAGCCTAGGCCTGTCTCCAGAGCCGATATCTATTTTCTCTAGCTCGTTGCCCGATATAAAACCTTGCCCAAGCTTGTCATCGTCGTTGTCCACGGTGTCATTGCCGTAGACGCTCGAGCCCTCCACGACGCCTTCAAAGCAGCAGCTGTGGCTCCTCGTCTCCGGTTGACTGTATGGCAGAATCAGACACTTTAAGAAAATCGACTTGCCAGATTTTTTCGGATAAACAATCGATGCCATCGATCTCCCATAATGGCAAATCGACGTTAGCGACGCTTACTGACTGTTGGCTGATACAATCTCGATCTTGTCGCCATCCCATTGTATCAGACTTTGGTGCATGGTGGAAGGGACGCAACAATTTGCATGGATCCAGTCCCTCCCAAGCAGCAGGCTGTAAGACCCGTTCCCGTTGATGACAAAGAAGGTTGTGGGCACGGTTTTGCTACCGACGGTCAACTCCATATTGAGTACACCCTTGGCCTCTGATGGATTGCCGCCGAAGTCTTTAAGCACCATATTTGTTTTGATCAAGTCTTCGGCTCCCTTGCCCAATTTTCTAAAAGTTGCATAGGGTATTAAATTTACCGCAACACCTCCATCAACTAGCATCTTGGACATTGGCTTGCTGTTGACAAATCCCTTCACATAGAGTGGTTTGAGATGCCGATTTTTAGTTCCCTCTGGTTTGTCAAAGACGGCTTGGTCTGGGGACAAGGCCAGCTTGGCCAGGGTATCCTCAACGCTATCTGCATCGGCCTCGGCGATGCCGAATTCGGCTGGCAATATGAAGACCATATTGACCGATGCAGTAGCTTTTCCTTTACCTTTGGCTGCCCTCCTGGCTTGATCGGCTGAGCTTTCTTCGGCTTGGCTTTCGTTGGCTAGTGTAGTTTCCTTCTTGGGCCTCCACTATTTCTTGCCCAGCCGACGACGCTGATCCCGTATCATCTGCCGAGCTTCTTCTTCCTGTCCCTCGCGTTTCAGCCTCTGGATTCTTCTCTTCTGAGTTTTAGTGAATAGGTCAGAAGGGCACCATTAGGGTTAGCCGATTGCTCATCATCAGCTACTTCTTCGTCATAGTCTTTGTTGTTTTCGTCATCATTGTCTTCGTCGAAGAAGTCTTGATGGACCGGTCCAAGGCGATCATGAACGGACCGCCGCCTCTGGTTCAGTTGCACGGCCCTAGGGACGAGTTGAGTTGGGCTTCGAATCGGTGGGTCTCTGTACTCGTCCTCGCGGTACTCACTGCAGGCCGGGAAGTTTTTGATCGTCGGCAGCCTCATCCCCGATTCCCAACAGAATCGGAAAAACTCGCATCGCAAGTGCGGATCGCAGTCGCTGTGATGCCTAATGTAATGGAAGCCTGTAACCTCGGGCTCCCTCACATAAGGCCTGTTGCGCCGAGCTTCTTCTTCCTGCCAAAACCGCTGTTGAAAGTGGCGTCGGCTGTCCATGCGGACCGGCCGTTGACCAGCCGATCGGCCAGCGGGACGCACCATGTTGATTGGCGCGGCTTGGTCTCCAGTCGGCTTCTTCTACCTTGACCCCTTTGGGAGTTTCGGCTAAGCTGTACGTCATTCTGTTCTGTCGATCAGCTCGGCTGGGGCCGGCTTGAACCATGTTGACCGGGAAGGGTTTCCGTTTACCTTCATCGGTCGAGGTGAATCGGCGAATTTGAGTTTCTTGGCCTCGATCACCGACTGGATCTGCTGCCTAAAAACTTTACAATCATTAGTGTTATGGGAGGTGGAGTTGTGCCTGAAGGGTTACGCGGAGGCTACGCTAGCCGAAAACAAAAACTTTTACCGCGCACACCAGGAACACTTGCAAGTAAGGGCCGATAGATCGTTACCGATTGGAGTAGAGTGCAGCGGAATAGCCAATCAGGGCAACCGATCCGGAACAGTGTAGCCGATTCCCGGAGACAGCCGATTCGCCAATCAGCCGATTCGAGTCGTCCGGCCACGTTCTCACGCCTCGCTCGACCGCAGCCGATTCCACCACAGCCGATCGCTCCGATTGCAGCCGATCCGAAGCCGATCAACAGCGCGCAATGTAGCAGCGCCTCTACCGGTATCCACACGTCCGAGGACAGAACGCCGAACACCCGTGTGCTAGCACGCGATGCAAGGCTAGGGTTTGGCTCGAAAGTGGGGAGGGTTTCCGTGGAGATTGATCTCGACGACTTCTGTTGCACACGATGCAATTGGCATGCCGCAGCTCTCCACCCCTCCCTCCTTTAAATAGAGTTGGCCGACTGGGACTAGTGGCCGATTAGGACTCTATTTTGAATCGGATCTCATCCGTATCTCATAGAGTTGGCCGCCCACACGTCGTAAGCCCATAGGACTCTATCCGATCGGATCCCTATCCGATCGAGCCGTATCCGAGTCCAACTCGAATGCCTGTTCTTATCCCCTTAAGCGTGCGACCACAGTAGGTTCAGGTATACTCGGTTTCGGCTATAGTCTAACTTAGCCGACCGTCGGCTCGAGTCCAACTCCCGACACATCCAGCGGCGCCTAGCGGCACATATTGACACCATAGTATACAAGAATATAATATCGGCTCGAACCTATAATGTGTACACAAATCCCTTTGCCTCACGATACCGTTAAGCTATAGGCAAGATGTGTGCCATCCCTTCAATAGCTTAACCATTCACTCGAACCGTATTGGATTATCTGCGTTGATTGACTCCTCAATCAACTTAGCATGGCCATGCATTTCCATAATCCATTACCTCGAGGGCCCAGAGATATCTCTCCAAAGGAGGGGCAAATTCCATCTTGATCACTCACATCCCACTCCATGTTTCATAGCAAACTCGAAAACTACCTTTATAACTATCCAGATTACGGAATAGCGTTTGGTAGTCCCAAAGTAGGCTACTACACATGTTGGAATCTATGGTGATCTCGAGGTCTAAGGACTTTGTACCAACACTACCCGAGACCAACTAATGGCACATTAATTTCTGTAGTGTCTCATGGTGGGTCTATCCAACAATGTGTTCTCCAACACATGTGTCCATGTTTATTGATTTGGTATCTCCATACCCATGATCTATGAGACATGATCATCAATCAATAAACATGCCGATCTTAGAATCATATTTGTTCCAACAATATGATATATGATCAGGGATCATTTAGAAATAGATTCATACATAAAGAGTCTCATAAATAAGTCACGTACTTATTGATCAATATAAGATGTCTATTTCATGGAACTGAATAACACTTTGTTCATTTATACATAAACATTGACGTGATATCCAACATCTCCATGTTGCCTCTAGGGCATATCACTAACAATCTCCCACTTGCACTAGAGTCAATCATGTAAGTATCTAATACCCATTGCTCTTGTGTGCGCCTCATGCTTCGGCTGAGGGAGAGGTTTTGTCAGCGGATCGGCTATGTTGAGATCCGTGTGCACTTTGCATATCTTGACATCACCTCTGTCCACTATCTCGCGGATGAGATGATATCGCCGAAGTATGTGTTTGGACTTCTGATGTGACCTCGGCTCCTTGGCTTGCGCAATGGCTCCACTATTATCACAATAGAGAGACATTGGACCAGTCGTACTAGTCATCACACCAAGCTCGAAACGAATTTCTTGATCCAAACAGCCTCCTTTGCAGCTTCGAAGCAGCAATGTACTCGGCCTCCGTTGTAGAATCAGCAACGTATCCCGCTTGGAACTCTTCCACCGATCGCGCCTCCGTTCGGGCGAACACGAACCCAGATTGCGATCTATAATCATCCTTGTCCGTTTGGAAGCTAGCATCGGTGTAACCACTTACAACGAGCTCTTCTTCACCTCCATAGACTAGGAACATATCCTTAGTTCTTCTCAAGTACTTAAGGATATTCTTTACGCGATCCAGTGACATTCACTGGATCGATGTATCTGCTCGTAGCACTCAAAGCGTACGAGACATCGGGCGTGTACAAAGCATGGCATACATGATGGATCCAATTGCCGAAGCATATGGAACCATACCCATCTTATTCCGCTCATCATGTGTCCGAGGACACCGATTCTTGCTAAGATTAATGCCATGTGACATGGGCAAGAAACCTTTCTTGGAATCATGCATGTTGAACATTTTCAACACCTTGTCAATGTATGTACTTTGGCTTAATCCAATTAGCCTCTTGGATCTATCTCTATAGATCCGAATGCCTAATATATATGCTGCCTCCCTAAGTCTTTCATGGAAAAACTATTTTTCAATGAAGACTTGACGGATTCAAGCATAGGGATATCATTTCCAATCGTAATATGTCATCCACATATAAGATTAGAAATACAATTGCGCTCCCACTCGACCTTTTTGTAAACACAGCCTCTTCTTCATTTTTGATGAAACCAAACCCTTTGATTACTTTATCAAAATGAATATTCCAACTCCGAGATGCTTGCTTCAATCCATAAATGGATTTCGTAGCTTGCATATCTTTTCGAGCGATCTCGGATCGACAAAACCCCGAGGTTGTATCATGTATACATCCTCGCTTAGGTTTCCATTTAGGAAAGCCGTTTTGACATCCATCCGCCATATCTCATAATCGAAATATGCAGCAATCGCTAGGATAATCCGAATAGATTTAAGCATTGCGACGGGCGAGAAGGTTTCATCATAATCAACTCCTTGAATCTGTTTAAAACCTTTCGCCACCAATCGCGCCTTATAGATGTGAACATTTCCATCCATATCGGCCTTTTTCTTAAAAACCCATGTACACTCAATGGTTTTGACACCATCAGGTGGATCAACCAAGTTCCAAACTTGATTGTCGTACATGGATTCTATTTCGGATTTCATGGCTCCAAGCCACTTGTTGGAATCGGGTCCCACCATCGCTTCCTCATAGGTCTTAGGTTCATCGTTGTCCAACAACAATATATCACATTGTTCCGCACCTGTGTACCTGTCAGGCGCACGACGTGATCTTTCAGACCTCCGTGGGGCTGGTGTATCTACAACTGGTGGCGCAACACTTTGCTTCTCCTGTTGTGGTTCTGTGGTCGCTGAAACGTTTTCTGGTGTTTCTTGAACTTCTTCAAGATGCACCCTGCTCCCACTAACCCTTCTTGAAAGAAACTCTTTCTCCAAGAAGACACCGTGTCGGGCGACAAACACTTTGCCTTGTTCCCGATTATAAAAGTAATATCCCTTAGTTTCCTTAGAATATCCCACAAAGAAGCACTTGTCAGATTTGGGTGTGAGCTTGTCAGACTGTAAACGTTTTACATAAGCCTCACATCCCCAAATTTTGAGAAAAGACAAACTAGGGGGTTGCCCTGTCCATATCTCATATGGTGTCTTTTCAACTGACTTAGATGGAACTCTATTTAGTGTGAGCGCAACTGTTTCAAGAGCATATCCCCAGAAGGATAACGGAAGATCACTTTGGCTCATCATCGACCGCACCATGTCCAACAAGGTGCGATTTCTCCGTTCGGACACCCCATTCCATTGTGGAGTTCCTGGCGGAGTCAACTGTGGAACAATTCCACAATCTTTCAGATGATTACTGTGGACCCCCGATTTTGAGGCGGGAATCTTTCGTGTTCATAGTACCATTTCCCGGATCGAGTAGTTGGCACCCACGAATACAAGATCTTGGATAATCAAGTGCACATGCACGAATAGTCTTACAATACTATTATTACATTAATAGGCCCGAAAGCATTGTTCATCCCACAGGACCTTATGGTCCGAATACAACATAAAAAACGAGTTTAGATAAGGCGGAAAGAGGCGGCTTGTCAATTGCCACAGCAACCACCGGAGCTAAGGTCTAGTATGCGCCGTCGCCCTTCGCCCTCCCGGTAATACGCATATGGGTCTTCGGCTCTTCATTTCCATTGGAGGTTTGTGCGTATAGCAAGGGTGAGTACCAACCGTACTCGCAAGCCAACACAGAATTGATGCATATGATAGGGTTATTCAAAGAACATGGCTAGGGTTATTTTTGCGTAAAGCCGTTTTCACAATTCTTTTCACAAGCCTATCGACTAGCCAAATCAAGTTTTAATTTCATAGTTCATTAACCCGGCGACGGTTCTGTCTACCATCCATCGTGATTCCAAGGATGGCTTCCCGCCTCCGGTTCGTCATGATTTTCTGGGAGTCCACCCCTTCTCGCATTCTCGAGAAGTTGATCCACCAATAATGAAATCATCATGCAAACCCATCCCAAGCATTTTTAAGTTCAAAATCTAGCCAAGCGAAAGTCTTGTCACGATGCTCAATATCCGCGAGCACGGCTATTCGAATAGATTGATTCATTCACGCAGTGGATGTACACTTTACCCGTACTCCGCGACGCCCAACAAATGAGCCTACGCCTCAACACATGAGACGGTCACGGCAAAGCCTTTCGATAACCTCACTTTGGCGTCCGCTCCATGAACTTATGCCCTCATGCACTCTAGCCGTCCTTTTCTAGCAGTGAGAGGAGTTCTGGCGCACCCGGGGTAAGGGAAGACATTTCCAATCTTTAAGTTTAATTAACATTAGTTTAATCCCACCATTCATAACAAAGGCCGCAGCCTCATTCTCATCCCATAACCACATCATAGAGAACCATCTATGCAAGGATACTGCCTCCGCTCGGCTATCTAGTCAGCTAGGTCTATACCCATTCGAGAAGTACGGTTGTACTGGCTTGTTTCCCGGCTATCTCATGGCTCGGTCCTTAGTGACCAGGGGTCGGCACTTGCCTTTTCCGGAATCCACCCAAATAATCCGGCCGCCCCAGCCTAAAACATTTGTATAGTACTTTCAATTTTCATCAAACTTAATTCATCATGGCCATGTGGCGCTCATGTCTCCACATGCCGAATCTCAACTACCTTCCCTAAGGTAGTTGCCCAAGCACAAAGCTTTTTCATAAAGTCATGAGTATGCATAAATCTAAGTATAGCATGGCTAAGCAGTTTACCGAAGTTACTCTTCGGTTGTTTGTATCACATTGCGAGTTACAAAGAGTAATTCTAAAGGTAATCAATAGCAATAAATGGCATAACAAGTATGGGTAACTCTGTAAAGCATGCATGTTTAGAGTTTAAAATAACATCATTTCACAATTGGGTTCGATATGTTCAAAGGGTGTGAAGACTTGCCTTGCTCACACGCTGGTTGAGTGGGGTCTTCCGCGTAGTCAGTGCTCACTTCTTCGGACGCTATCCGTACGTGCGAAAAGAAGGGTTGAATCCAATTAAAATTCAACAACATCAACGAAAAAGAAAGAGATCTCAAAATGATCGCGGAAAGCGGATTCCAAACACAACCTCAAACTTCGGAAATCTTAAGAGTTGAATCAACGAAAAGGAGTTCAGTTAAACCGAGCGAACCATCTTGCATTTAATATGTATTTTGCACTTAAATTTGAAGATATCCTAGAATAATTAGGTTTCTAATTTTTATATCTCCAATATTTGATCTTTAATGTTGCAATTATATTCATTAGTTTTTTTGAAATTCTAACGACAGGATAATGTTATCCATGCTTACCCAATATTTAAAAAGGTCTCATGTGAATTTCGATAATAATTTAAAGGTTGGACAATATTTGAATTCATAAAAAGGAAAAATTTAATCTATAAATCATTTTCACAAAGTATTTCTTTTTGGAAGGGAAAAGAATATTATACTCATTCCAAAATGATAATATTTCAAAAACCTTATTTTATCCTAAAGTATTTCCAAAATAATTTTTTTACCTTTACCCCTATTCCTTTACTATTTTTCTTTTCCTTATTTTTTTTTCTTTCTTTCTTTTCTTTTTCCCTTTCTTTTTTTTTTTTTTTTCCTCTCGCTTCTTCCCTCCCTTTCCCTCGCTCGTTTCCACCGGCGGCCGACGGTGAGGAGGGGCGCCGACGGCGAGGGAGGGCCGGAGCTAGGAAAAGAGGGCATTTCACCATCTTGGGACCACGGGGTTCCATTTCCCACTCGGCCGAGACCGGGAGCGGCGGAGAGGACTGGCGATGGCGAGGTGGTTTGGCGGTGGTGGCGCGCGTCGGCAGCAAACTCCGGCGAGGTTCCGGCCAAAGTGAGGGGTCTACGAGCATCGTGAACCCTAGGGATGCTAAAGGTGGATTCGGTTCGGCCGGGAGGCGCTGCAGCGTGCGCGACGGCGGGGTGGCGGCGGCCAGACAGGGGAATTCGAGGGGCTCGTCGCCGGCGATTTTCCGGCGACCATTTGGCTCGGGAAGCTTAGGGAAATAATACTTAGAGCACGGGGACGATGATGGTACCTTCAATTCGGGAAGAAATCGCCGAGGGTGACGAATTCGGAGTGTTGCACGGGCGGTCGGGTTAGGGTTCTTCCGCGAGCTCCGATCTTCCCAAAATTCACGCAATGCAGTGGCTAACTTTTGGGGAAATCGGAGAGAAAGCACGAGGGAGCATTGGGAAGATTTTTGGTGTTGGGGGCTCGGCTCGGGGTGGCTTCTTATAGGCGGTCGACGGAGGGCGATGCGACGGCAGCAATGGCACACGGCGTCGGCGGCATGCGCGTGGTCGCGGGAGGTCGTGGCGCGACGTGCGGCAACTGCAGCCGATGTGTGTGCGTACGGTGAGCGCGGCGGGACGGTGCGTGCGGGATCGTGCAGCGCGCGGCGCTAACGCTGGCAAGACGGCGACGGCATGGCGACGGCCTAGCGCGGCGTCGGCGGCGACTTCGGCGACCGGGGTGGCGCGACCGTACGGCGGTGGCTGTGCGCGTAGGACGGTGTCGTCGGCGAGAGCACGCGTGCGCGGGCGCCCTGGTACGGCGCGGCACGGCGCTCGGCGCGTGGCGCGCGAACGTGGCCGACGGGTTGGTCGAACACCTACCGACGCGATGAACAGTGCGCTTTTCCATTTTTCCCGAATTTGAAATCCTATTTTCCATTTCCATTTCTTTTATTCCTAAAAATCCCAAATAAATATTGGTATTCACGAACAATTTCTAAAATTATATTTTCCACTTTTCCCTATATTTTTCTTTATATATATTTTCCATTTTTTTATTTTGTTTTCTTTCTTAAATTCAAGAAAATGGGATTTTGATTGAAGCCCAATTTCAAATTTCATTTCTCTTTTTCCAAAAATATTTTTGCCATCCAATTCCAGTTATTTACTATATTTCCCCATCAATTAGAGTTTAAACATTAATATATCCCTTTTTGTAATGCACCATATTATATACATATATATATCTATATGCTCTTTTCAGAGTACACACATGTTTATTTTGAAATTGTTTTCACCTTGGGATTGCAAAGCTTAGGGTTTTATTCCATTTTACCTCAAAGTAATTCTAGAAGAAAATCTTATATCGCTGAACCGGCAATTAAGATCGAAAAACACGATAAGAAGTAATGATTCCAAAAAGTTTTTGTGAGTTCCGATTTTTACGTTCCGAATTCCACTCCTTCGATTTTCAGGATGTTACAAACCTACCCCCCTAACAATAAATCTCGTCCCCGAGATTTTCTTACCGGTTGCTGAATAGGTGTGGATATTCTGTCCTCAGGAATTCTTCGCTCTCCCAGGTAGCTTCTTCTTCTGTGTGATTGCTCCATTGTACTTTGTACATGCGCCACGACTTGGTTCGTGTCTTCTTTTCTGCTTCGTCTAGTATCTTGATTGGATGCTCCGGGTAGGTAAGATCACTGTGGACATGGATGGTTTCTAACGGGGCTTGCTCTTCGGTACCCGGACATTTCTTCAGCTGCGATACGTGGAATACGGGTGGACATCGGAGAGGTTCTCGGGCGGTCCAATTGGTAAGCCACTTCTCCCCTCCTAGCGCTTATCAAGAATGGGCCCACGTATCGTGGTGCGAGTTTCCCTTTGACTTTGAATCTCGGGTTCCCGTAGTGGTGAGACCTTTAGATACACGTAGTCACCTTCTTTAAATTCCAATTCTCTTCGTCGGGTATCCGCGTAGCTCTTTTGTCATGATTGAGCAGCTTGTAGTCGGTCCCGGATCAGGCGAACCTTTTCTCTCAGCCTCCTTGATTATGTCGGGCCCGAATACGGTTCGTTCACCGGTTTCTGACCACATCAATGGGGTTCGACATCGGCGACCAAATAAAGCTTCGTTTGGCGACATCTTCAGACTGGCTTGATAGCTATTGTTGTAGGAGAACTCGGCGTACGGCAAACATTTCTCCCAATCCTTGGTGAAATCCAATGCACGTGCTCTCAAGCATATCCTCCAAGATTTGGTTCGTCCTTTCGGCGCCGCCATCGGTCCGTGGGTGATAAGCGGTACGAAAGCGAGATGACTTCCGAGCGCCTCGTGGACTTTTCTCCAAAAATGAGATGTGAATTGGGTACCACGATCCGATATAATCCTCTTTGGTACACCGTGGAGACATACAATCCTACTCATATATAGTTCCGCTAGCTTGGCTTCGTTGTAGTTAGTTTTCACGGGAATAAATCGCAGTCTTGGTGAGCCGATCTACTATTACCCAAATGGAATCGTAACCAGCCGTAGTTTTGGGTAGTCCTACTATGAAATCCATGCCTATCTCGTCCCATTTCCATTCGGGAATCTTGAGTGGCTAGCAAGCCCGGCCGTTGATGCTCGCTTTCACCCTTTGGCACACATCGCACACGGCTACGTATTCGGCTACATTTCTCTTCATATTAGGCCACCAGTATTCTCCTTTCAAATCCTGGTATATTTTCGTGCTTCCGGGATGTAACGAATATGCCGACTCGTGGGCTTCTTTTAAGATCAATCCTCTCAAACCGCCTTGTTCAGCACACGATTCTTTTCTTGTACCACAGATTCCCTTGTCATCTACCGAAAACTCCTTAGCGCGTCCAATGCCATGCGTTCCTTGATTTCCGAGTTTCCTCATTCCCTTTTTGGGCTTCTTCTATTTGAGTCCTCAGAAGGGGTTGGATTTCCAGTGAGTGTACTTCTCCGTGAGGAATCAGGTGTAGATTAAGTCGAGCCATTTCTTCTTGGAGCTCATTAGCCACACCTTTCAATCCCATGTGGTTGCACTGGGCTTTGCGGCTCAGCGCATCGGCCACTACGTTTGCCTTGCCGGGATGATAATGGATTCCTAGATCGTAATCCTTGATCAACTCCAACCATCGCCTCTGTCGTAGGTTGAGATCAGGCTGAGTAAAGAAATATTTTAGGCTCTTGTGATCGGTATACACATCACAGTGGTTTCCGATCAGATAATGTCTCCAGATCTTCAATGCGTGTACAACAGCGGCTTATTCCAGGTCGTGTGTGGGATAATTCTCTTCGTGGGGTCGTAACTGTCGCGAGGCATAGGCTACGACCTTCCCATCCTGCATTAATACTCCTCCTAATCCTTGCCGGATGCATCACAAGACATCACGAAGTCCTTGGTTGTCGGGTAGGGTCAAGATTGGGGCAGTGGTTAACTTTTCTTTCGTTGGTCGAAAGCATTTTGACACTTCTCGTTCCATTCAAACTTCTTTTCCTTCTTCAGAAGTTGAGTCATAGGTCGGGCTACAGTGGAAAACCCTTCGATAAACCGTCGGTAATAACCGGCCAAGCCCAAGAAACTCCGAACTTCTCGTCACCGACTTGGGTGCCTTCCATTCCGTGACAGCTTCGACCTTGGCGGGTCTACCGCTACTCCTCCGCTGAAACCACGTGGCCGAGAAAAGCGACTTCTTTGAGCCGAACTCGCATTTGCTGAACTTTGCATACAGCTGGTGCTCTCGTAGTTTTTCCAGTACGAGCCGTAGATGCTCCGCGTGTTCCTCATCGTTCTTGGAGTAGATAAGTATATCGTCGATGAATACCACTACGAATTTGTCCAGGTATTCCATGAATACCTTGTTCATCAGGTTCATAAAGTATGCAGGGGCATTGGTCAATCCAAAGGACATCACTGTGAACTCGTATAAGCCGTAACGTGTAGAGAACGCCGTCTTAGGAATATCTCCGGCTCTAATCTTCAATCGATGATATCCCGATCATAGATCAATCTTTGAGAACACCTGCGCACCCTTAAGTTGATCGAATAGGTCATCGATCCGAGGTAGCGGGTACTTGTTCTTGATAGTTACTTCATTCAGCGACCGGTAGTCCACACACATCCTCATACTCCCATCCTTCTTTTTGACGAAGAGTACTGGGGCTCCCCAGGGAGAAGAGTGGGCGTACAAATCCCTTCTCTTGTAGTTCCCTTATTTGCTTCTTGAGTTCCTCCAACTCGTTGGCCGGCATTCGATAAGGCCTCTTGGATATGGGGGCAGTTGCATTAGATCGATGATAAACTCTATGTCGCGATCCGGGGCATTCGGGTAATTCCTCGGGAAACACATCCGGTATTCTTGTACTACCGGCATTCCGCCTAGGGGTAGCATGGTGAACACTCCCGCAGCTTGATCACATAGCTTTGGGTTTTGATCCATAGTTATGCTCATCGGTGATCCCCATGGGGTGGATACCGTGACTTCCCTTCGACCGCAGTCTATA
Source organism: Oryza australiensis (assembly GCA_019925245.2). NCBI lineage: Eukaryota > Viridiplantae > Streptophyta > Magnoliopsida > Poales > Poaceae > Oryza > Oryza australiensis. Next base: position 7,946,011 of record JAIFGZ020000436.1, read on the forward strand.
ATTCCATTATTTTTGGTCAACCAATCCATTCCGAGTATGACATCTATGGTTTGGGGTGATAGCACCATAAGGTTTGAGAGAAACACCACGTCTCTAATCCGTATGGGCACATTAATGCAGGCATGGGGTACGGTTATGTCTCCCCGGTGAGTGTACCAAAGATAGGTCTCCTAAGTGCTACTTGGTGCGGTGGTGTTGTTTGCTTACTCGGGAAGATATGAATGAATGTGAGGCTCCGTAATCGAATAAAACTTTAAGCGGTGCGAGTTGATAGAGAACATACCCATCAATACGCTCGGTCCTCCCGAGCTTCTTCCGCCCGCACATGATTCACCCGGCCACGTCGAAACCCGGTGGCAGCCTCGTTGGGTAGCGGGGTCCCGAGCAGACCTCGTCCCGCCGCAGGTGGGGGTTCCTCGTACGGGCGTTGTATTGGCGCCGTGCACACGGGGCGTTGCGTGGTTTTGGGCAGCTATTGGAGTAGTGCCCGAATTCTCCGCAATTAAAACAGCTCACATTCCTTCTTCCTGGAGCGGCTAGGGTTGGTGTGGGCGTACGAAACCGAGGTGTAGCTGACTGTTGACATGGTCGGAAGCGGGAGAACGTCCGGTTGCCGGAACGTTTGGCTTCCATCCCGACGGGTGGCTCCCTTGGGGCGTTGTGGCGTTCCCCGAAATGGGCGAGCCATAGCGAGCCTCCTCTTGCGGTTATTGTCTACCACCTTTTGGTCATGCTCAAGTCGGACGACCTTGTTGATGAGGCTTTGGAAACCGGTGTGATCCCGCCCGATCATTGGTCCCCTCGTTCGTCATTTAGTCCCTCAATGAATTTGTCTATCTTTTCTTCTTCGTCGGCTAGGTCACCGGTGGCGTAACGGGCAAGCCGGGTGAACTTGTTCGATATTCTTGTACCGAGGTGTTCCCTTGACGCAGTCTGCGGAACTCGTTTTCTTCATCCTCATAACTGCACTGGCACGAAATTCTCACGGAACGCAGCCGTGAATTCCTCCCATGTTGGTTCGCGCGTCTTCAGCTCGTGTCTCCTTGTAGGTGTCCCACCGGCCACTTGCGGGCCCTCCACTGATTAGTACCGAAGACAACTTTATCAGCTTCTCGGACTCTGACGAGGGTTAGCTTCTTCTCTATCACTCTTAGCCAATCTTCGGCATCCATAGGCTCTTCGGCCGTGGAAAAAGTGGGCGGCTTAGCTCTCATGAATTCTCCCGCACTCGATCCTCCTCGACCTCCTTGATTATTAGCAATCGCTTGGAGTAGCCGGGTCTCCAAAGCCATGACCTCCGCCAGGTGGAGGGGTTGGGTTTCGCGGGTTCTCGTTGGTTGCCGCGCTCTGCGGCGATGTGCCATCCGAAGAAGGTAGATGAATTAAGAGATCGGACTAGTTTAGGTTATAGTTCCCAGGGGAATCTTTCTTCAAGTTCTTTTGAATGATCTTCAACCAACAGACAGGGTGAAATAATATTAAGCTTACGAATTAAGACACCGCAAGGCGATGCTCAGGTTCATCATATTACATAAGGGGGTACACGGACTGTACACACACAGTCCTTCATGCCAGGATAGCAACAATAATTATATCGTCCAACTACATCAACTAATTAAGGGGAATTAGGGAGTGGTTCGTGCTGCCGAGCTGGGAAGGTCCTTCCCACCTAGTCATCCAACCATCCGCAAGAGCCAGGCGCCGGAAGTGGGTGGTCCGCTGCTGAAGCAAACCGAAGTCCCCATGGCTCGGAGGTGGTGGCCTCGGAGTCACGTCGAACCTTCCGACTCGGTGGCCGCGTACTCTTGCGAGCGGTCTGGCGGGTGAGGGGGCCTCCCGTGTGAGTCAGGCGACGAGGAGGAGCTTCCTCCTCCATTGAGTCGGTGTCGTTAGACTCCCATTTGATCTCCATGGGCTCTGCCTCAGATTCCGTGTCGGTGTGGATCTGGATGGGGTTACCCTCTCCGATCCCGGCTCGGATGGTACTGTACGGAGCTCGGGTGGGTCCCATGGATGTGGCAACACGGGTCTATCGTACGGTGCGGCTCGTGCTCAACATAAAGCTTGCTCCATCATAGCTTGAAAAGTATCTAAGCTTGCTTGGAGTCATAAGGTAATAGTGGTCGGGCACGGGGCGGGAGGTGATGGTACGAGCTCGGTGGAAGTACTGCGCGTAGACGGACGAGTGCGCAGCTCCTCCATGGTTGATCTCGCCGCTTGCTCTTCCGAGCTGCTCTTCCAGCTCTACCGAGTTTCCCCACGGGCCATATAGCGGTCCGAGAGTTGCTCGATCTGGGCACCATTGACTGCGTGAGTTGAAGCATGTTTATGGTCTCCACAGCCTTGGTGGCTGTTGACCGATCATTGAGGCGTGATCGCGATCGTTGATCTCGAGCGGGCCTCCTCGTAAGCGTCGTCCGCCGTCTCGCCCAACGTGATAGACGCGTGACCATTGGGTTTGCAGCAGGGGGTAGCCTCCACGGTGCATCGGTTGCCCTCTTCGCGATAAGGATGATGCACGAACTCGTCATTGTGAGTTCGGCACGGTGTTCCGCATTAAGGCGAAGGAAGGCCTCGCGAGTGCATCCCGAATAGCCGCTTCGCTAGGTCCCGTGGTAGCGAGTGTGGAAGCGTAGGATGTCTCACTTCCCATGCGGGCTTCTATGGATACGGCCGCCTCCCGGTTGGATACACTTCGGAGCCATGCCTTTTGGTGTGATAGGTGGGTGGTTCCGGTACCTCAAACACCATAGTAGGGACTGAAGTTGTACCACGAACCCCTCGTCTCGCGGGATAGTGACTTCCCGTGTTCCGTCGTGGTTTGACATCTGTTTTTATAGGCAACTTGGGGTTAGCGGGAGAGAGCTATCATAATCATTTGGTAAAAAGAAATACAGATGTAGAAAAGGTATATTTGCATTTTCGGAAATAATAGTTTAAAACTGATCCTAATGTAGGGATATTTCTCTTTAGCCATCTAGTTAGGGGTAGGGCGCCATTTGGTCTTAGCCTACGGTCGCATGGCTCGATACCAGCTCGTGGACCCCGATTTTGAGGCGGGAATCTTTCGTGTTCATAGTACCATTTCCCGGATCGAGTAGTTGGCACCCACGAATACAGTACTGGATAATCAAGTGCACATGCACGAATAGTCTTACAATACCATTATTACATTAATAGGCCCGAAAGCATTGTTCATCCCACAGGACCTTATGGTCCGAATACAACATAAAAAAACAGAGTTTAGATAAGGCAGCGGAAAGAGGCAGCGGCTTGTCAATTGCCACAGGCAATGACCGGAGCTAAGGTCTAGTATGCGCCGTCGTTCCTTCGCCCTCCCGGTAATACGCATATGGGTCTTCCGGCTCTTCATTTCCATGGAGGTTTGTGCGTATAGCAAGGGTGAGTACCAACCGTACTCAGCAAGCCAACACAGAATTGATGCATATGATAGGGTTATTCAAAGAACATGGCTAGGGTTATTTTTGCGTAAAGCCGGTTTCACAATTCTTTTCACAAGCCTATCGACTAGCCAAATCAAGTTTTAATTTCATAGTTCATTAACCCGGCGACGGTTCTGTCTACCATCCATCGTGATTCCAAGGATGGCTTCCCGCCTCCGGTTCGTCATGATTTTCTGGGAGTCCACCCTTCTCGCATTCTCGAGAAGTTGATCCACCAACGAATGAAATCATCATGCAAACCCATCCCAGCATTTTTAAGTTCAAAATCTAGCCAAGCGAAAGTCTTGTCACGATGCTCAATATCCGCGAGCACGGCTATTCGAATAGATTGATTCATTCACACCTGCAAGTGGATGTACACTTTACCCGTACTCTGCGACAGCCCAACAAATGAGCCTACGCCTCAACACATGAGACGGTCACGGCAAAGCCTTTCGTTAACCTCACTTTGGCGCACCCGCTCCATGAACTTATGCCCTCATGCACTCTAGCCGTCCTTTTCTAGCGTGAGAGGAGTTCGCGCACCCGGGGTAAGGGAAGACATTTCCAATCTTTAAGTTTAATTAACATTAGTTTAATCCCACCATTCATAACAAAGGCCGCAGCCTCATTCTCATCCCATAACCACATCATAGAGAACCATCTATGCGAGGATACCGCCTCCGCTCGGCTATCTAGTCACTAGGTCTATACCCATTCGAGAAGTACGGTTGTACCGGCTTGTTTCCGGCTATCTCATGGCTCGGTCCTTAGCTGACCGTGGGTCGGCACTTGCCTTTCCGGAATCCACCCAAATAATCCGGCCGCCCCAGCCTAAAACATTTGTATAGTACTTTCAATTTTCATCAAACTTAATTCATCATGGCCATGTGGCGCTCATGTCTCCACATGCCGAATCTCAACTACCTTCCCTAAGGTAGTTGCCCAAGCACAAAGCTTTTTCATAAAGTCATGAGTATGCATAAATCTAAGTATAGCATGGCTAAGCGTTTACCGAAGTTACTCTTCGGTTGTTTGTATCACATTGCGAGTTACAAAGAGTAATTCTAAAGGTAATCAATAGCAAGAAATGGCATAACAAGTATGGGTAACTCGTAAAGCATGCATGTTTAAGAGTTTAAAATAACATCATTTCACAATTGGGTTCGATATGTTCAAAGGGTGTGAAGATTTGCCTTGCTCACACGCTGGTTGAGTGGGGTCTTCCGCGTAGTCGGTGCTCACTTCTTCGGACGCTATCCGTACGTGCGAAAAGAAGGGTTGAATCCAATTAAAATTCAACAACATCAACGAAAAGAAAGAGATCTCAAAATGATCGGAAAGCGGATTCCAAACACAACCTCAAACTTCGGAAATCTTAAGAGTTGAATCAACGAAAAGGAGTTTAGTTAAACCGAGCGAACCATCTTGCATTTAATATGTATTTTGCACTTAAATTTGAAGATATCCTAGAATAATTAGGTTTCTAATTTTTATATCTCCAATATTTGATCTTTAATGTTGCAATTATATTCATTAGTTTTTTTGAAATTCTAACGACAGGATAATGTTATCCATGCTTACCCAATATTTAAAAAGGTCTCATGTGAATTTCGATAATAATTTAAAGGTTGGACAATATTTGAATTCATAAAAAGGAAAAATTTAATCTATAAATCATTTTCACAAAGTATTTCTTTTGGAAGGGAAAAGAATATTACACTCATTCCAAAATGATAATATTTCAAAACCTTATTTTATCCTAAAGTATTTCCAAAATAATTTTTTTTTACCTTTACCCCTATTCCTTTACTATTTTTCTTTTCCTTATTTTTTTCTTTCTCTTTCTTTTCTTTTTCCCTTTCTTTTCTTTTTTTTCTTTTTCCTCTCGCTTCTTCCCTCCCTTTCCCCTCTCGTTTCCACCGGCGCGACGGTGAGGGAGGCGCCGACGGCGAGGAGGGCCGGAGCTAGGGAAAAGAGGGGCATTTCACCATCTTGGGACCACGGGGTTCCATTTCCCACTCGGCCGAGACCGGGAGCGGCGGAGAGGACTGGCGACGGCGAGGTGGTTTGGCGGTGGTGGCGTGCGTCGGCAGCAAACTCCGGCGAGGTTCCGGCCAAAGTGAGGGGTCTACGAGCATCGGTGAACCCTAGGGATGCTAAAGGTGGATTCGGTTCGGCCGGGGGCGCGCAGCGTGCGGCGACGCGGGGTGGCGGCGGCCGAGACAGGGAATTCGAGGGCTCGTCGCCGGCGATTTTCCGCGACCATTTGGCTCGGGAAGCTTAGGGAAATAATACTTAGAGCACGGGACGATGATGGTACCTTCAATTCGGGAAGAAATCGCCGAGGGTGACGAATTTCGGAGTGTTGCACGGGCGGTCGGGTTAGGGTTCTTTCGCCGAGCTCCGATCTTCCCAAAATTCACGCAATGCAGTGGCTAACTTTGGGGAAATCGGAGAGAAAGCACGAGGAGCACTGGGAAGATTTTCGGTGTTGGGGGCTCGGCTCGGGGTGGCTTACAGGCGATCGACGGAGGGCGATGCGACGGCAGCAATGGCGCGGCTGTCGGCGGCATGGCGCGGTCGCGGGGAGGTCGTGGCGCGACGTGCGGCAACCGTAGCCGACGTGTGTGCGTACGGTGGCGCGGCGACGGTGACGTGCAAGGCGGCATGCGAGCGCGGCGCTAACGCGGGCAGTACGGCGACGGCATGGCGACGGCCTAGCGCGGCGCGCCGCGACGGCGACCGCGGGGTGGCGCGATGACGGCGGTGGCGTGCGCGCAGGACGGTGTCGTCGGCGAGAGCACGCGTGCGCGGGCGTCTGGGCAGCGCGGCACGGCGCTCGGCGCGTGGCGCGCGCGAACGTGGCCGACGGGTTGGTCGAACACCTGCGACGCGATGAACAGTGCGCTTTTCCATTTTTCCCGAATTTGAAATCCTATTTTCCATTTCCATTTCTTTTATTCCTAAAAATCCCAAATAAATCTTGGTATTCACAGAACAATTTCTAAAATTATATTTTCCACTTTTCCCTATATTTTTCTTTATATATATTTTCCATTTTTTTTATTTTGTTTCTTCTCTTAAATTCAAGAAAATGGGATTTTGATTGAAGCCCAATTTCAAATTTCATTTCTCTTTTTCCAAAAATATTTTTGCCATCCAATTCCAATTATTTACTATATTTCCCCCATCAATTAGAGTTTAAACATTAATATATCCCTTTTTGTAATGCACCATAATATATACATATATATATATCTATATGCTCTTTTCAGAGTACACACATGTTTATTTTGAAATTGTTTTCACCGGCTGGGATTGCAAAGCTTAGGGTTTTATTCCATTTTACCTCAAAGTAATTCTAGAAGAAAATCTTATATCGCTGAACGGCAATTAAGATCGAAAAACACGATAAGAAGTAATGATTCCAAAAAGTTTTTGTGAGTTCCGATTTTTACGTTCCGAATTCCACTCCTTCGATTTTCGGATGTTACAATTACCAAACTCTTGGCTCAAGTATTCCCCTCCACGATCCGATCGTAGAAACTTGATTGTTTTCCCTAAATGATTCTGTACTTCATTCTGGAATTCTGAACTTTTCAAAGGATTCGGACTTATGCCTCATTAAGTAGATATAACCATATCTACTAAAGTCATCGGTAAAGGTAATGAAGTACTGATAACCTCCTCTGGCCGTTGAGCTCATTGATCCACATACATCAGTATGTACGAGTGCCAATAAGTCACTTGCTCTTTCACTATGTCCCGTGAAAGGTGCCTTTGTCATCTTACCAAGTAAACAAGACTCACATGTCTCAAATGATTCAAAATCAAAAGAGTGAAGCAATCCATCCTTATGGAGCTTCTCCATGCGTTTCTTATTTATATGGCCTAAGCGACAATGCCGGATAAACGTGGGGTTTATATCATTAGAGAGTTGTGTTTCGTATTAATGTTATAGATGGGAGACGCTTCAAGATTCAAAACGTATAATCCATTCACCAATGGAGCATGAAAATAGAACATATCTTCGAGATATATTGAACAACCATTGTTCATTGATCTAAAATCATATCCTTCCGCTTGCAAACATGAAGCGGAAATAACGTTTTGACATAGTGTTGGAACACAATAACAATTATTTAATTCCAAAACTAATCGAAGGTAGATGAAGTGGTTCGTGCCGAAAGAATCGTAGCAACGCTTGCTCCATTGCCGACGCGCAGGTTCACCTCGCCCCTTCTCAATCCTCTACTTCTTCTCATTCCCTGAAGCAGTCTATAACATTAATACCTGAGCGAAGTCGTACTTTGCTTCCTTTTGAGATCCTCCATGTACTTCTTGCGTTCCTCTTCCAAGTGGCCTATCTCCTTGCAATAGAAGCAAACGGCATCGATGCCGCCGACCCTTCTTGTCCTTCTTTGCATTGGAGGCACTCGCGATCTCATCGGGAGTTAACTTCCTCTTGGTGCAAAGTTTCTTGACGGTGGTTTGCGCTTAGCCTTCGCATCATCATCACATGATGACCATTCTTCGGATACTCTCCTCACTGTCTTAAGCATCCCACGCAATTCAGCCAAGGTTCTATCCATATTGTTCATGTGATAATTCAATATGAATGGCTCGAAGCTCGGAGGGAGCGACCGGAGAATCACATCGTAGCCAACTCTTGGCTAAGGGGAAAACCTAGTTTTTCCGGACTCTCGATATAGCCAATCATCTTTATCACATGCGGACGACGGGATTCCCCTCAACAAGCTCGCACGCAAACAAGGACTTTGAGGTGTTGAACCTCTCGGCCCGAGCTTGGTTCTCAAACATGCCACGCAGTCCCCCGAATAATAGTGTGAGCATCGCTGCTCTCATATTGCTTCGAAGCTCGGGGACATTGTAGCTAGCATGAGACAGCTTATATCTAGGGCATCATTAGTGTGCTTCTCGTAAGCCCTCCGTGCAGTTGCAGTGGCGTTATTAGGTAAATCCTCAGATAGGGTACTTCAAGAACGTACTCCTTACGCTCTTGCTTGAGAACAATTCTCAAGTTGCGATACCAATCCATAAAGTTTGTTCCATTTAATTTTTCCTTTTCGAGAATAGATCGCAAATTAAAGGTACCGGGTGTAGTATTAGCCGCCATTTATTCTACAATGAAAAAGCAAAGTTTAGCACAATATTTATGCTATGTCTTTTGTTAAACAATTTAACATTAGACTCCCATTACGTATTTTCCACCTTCCCTCTAGGTTACGTATTGGGTCAAGATCCACATGTTAGTTAATTTTCTAGTGAGCTTTGGCTAGAAAATTAGTAACATCGGTAAGCAACTCCTTGCTAATCACATCTCTATGTGACTCTTGTTGTTGGTGTGGCATCTCCATGCCCCGGCGCAACCTATGCCCCAAGGCCCAAAACTGTTTTGATAGCCTTGTTAAGTAAACCAAATGCTCCGCTTGTATATGTCCGACATATACCCCTCGTGTTATGATAGAGAATGGCACTCTGCTTTGGCGGACCCACCATTGACGAGCATAACGGTGACGGGTGCAACATTTGGAAGGGCATCATTACTACTTAATATTGCGAGGGATGCTATCCTATCAAACAAACATATCACATATGAAAGCAAGAAGAATAGCATATAGTGAAATAGTATGGCCCCCTTCACATGGTGATCTCCATCTCCATGCCGGTGTACTGAGGATCTCCATCTTCATCACCGTTCTTTCGAGTGCCGAATGCTTGATTTCTTCAAACTAAGCTACTACTATAGAAGCTCTAATTGAAGATTACATCGACTCGCAGTCGTGAAAGAATATTACAAGCATTGCACGTATGAAAGAATATTACGGGATTGCACATATGAAAGAATATTACATGCATCACATGCATCTCATACATCTCATACATACAATAGGGTCATACCATCTCAAAGCATTCTCTGCAAAAACAAGTTAGCCGTAGAAACGTTTTCTACCTATCGCAGAGAAACGGCATCGAGACGACCTATAAGGGGTACGCACACTATCAAGGGAGATGGTTTGCATAGGCGCGAGGCAACTAACAAGATCGGACTACGAGATAGCTTCGACATAATCACATTATACCGTTCCGATACACTATCAAGGAACGCTATCTCGAACCCAACTCAAACCGTGTTATATGGAAATTGCTTCGACGTAATCACATTACGCCGTTCCGATACACTATCAAGGAACGCAATTACCATTAACTCTCCTCAATAGATCCCGTAAAACCGATTGATCTAATCAACCCGTGCGCAAAACTTGTTCCAGATCCAATCTAAAACCCGAACTAAGCAAGATTAGCTCTGATACCACTGAAGGGTTACGCGGAGGCTACGCTAGCTGAAAACAAAAACTTTTACCGCGCAAACCAGGAACACTTGCAAGTAAGGGCCGATAGATCGTTACCGATTGGAGTAGAGTGCAGCGGAATAGCCAATCGTGGCAATCCGATCCGGAACACAGTAGCCGATTCCCGAGACACGATTCGCCAATCGCCCGATTCAGCCGTCCGGCCGCGTTTCACGCCTCGCTCGACCGCCGATTCCACCACGCCGATCGCTCCGATTGCAGCCGATCCGAAGCCGATCAACGCCGCGCAATGTAGCAGCGCCTCTACCGGTATCCACACGTCCGAGGACGTAACGCCGAACACCCGTGTGCTAGCACGCGATGCAAGGCTAGGGTTTGGCTCGAAAGTGGGGAGGGTTTCCGTGGAGATTGATCTCGACGACTTGTTGCACGCGATGCAATTGACATGCCGCAGCTCTCCACCCCTCCCTCCTTTATATAGAGTTGGCCGCGGGACTAGTGGCCGATTAGGACTCTATTTTGAATTGGATCTCATCCGTATCTCATAGAGTTGGCCGCCCACACGTCGTAAGCCCATAGGACTCTATCCGATCGGATCCCTATCCGATCGAGCCGTATCCGAGTCCAACTCGAATGCCTCGTTCTTATCCCCTTAAGCGTGCGACCGTAGGTTCAGGTATACTCGGTTTCGGCTATAGTCTAACTTAGCCGACCGTCGGCTCGAGTCCAACTCACACTGCCATACGCGGCGCCTAGCAGCACATATTGACACCATAGTATACAAGAATATAATATCGGCTCGAACCTGTAATGTGTACACAAATCCCTTTGCCTCACGATACCGGTTAAGCTATAGGCAAGATGTGTGCCATCCCTTCAATAGCTTAACCATTCACTCGAACCGTATTGGATTATCCGTCCGTTGATTGACTCCTCAATCAACTTAGCATGGCCATGCATTTCCATAATCCATTACCTCGAGGGGCCCGAGATATCTCTCCAAAGGAGGGGCAAATTCCATCTTGATCACTCACATCCCACTCCATGTTTCATAGCAAACCCGAAAACTACCTTTATAACTACCCAGTTACGGAATAGCGTTTGGTAGTCCCAAAGTAGGCTACTACACATGTTGGAATCTATGGTGATATCAGGTCTAAGGACTTTGTACCAACACTACCTGAGACCAACTAATGGCACATTAATTTCTGTTGTGTCTCATGGTGGGTCTATCCAACAATGTGTTCTCCAACACATGTGTCCATGTTTATTGATTTGGTATCTCCATACCCATGATCTATGGGACATGATCATCAATCAATAAACATGCCGATCTTAGAATCATATTTGTTCCAACAATATGATATATGATCAGGGATCGTTTAGAAATAGATTCATACATAAAGAGTCTCATAAATAAGTCACGTACTTATTGATCAATACAAGATGTCTATTTCATGGAACTGAATAACACTTTGTTCATTTATACATAAACATTGCCGTGATATCCAACATCTCCATGTTGCCTCTAGGGCATATCACTAACAGTGCCACTTGCAGTACTTCTTCTTCTTGAGCTCTTCAGCCGATGGGATCACATGATTGTCGGGCAGTTGGATCCGCTTCTCCTCTAGAAATAAATCAAAGATCCTATCGGCCTTGGTGATGTCAAAATCGTATTTCTCCTCCTTGGCCGTTTTCGCAGCCATTGCGCAGACGATGGCCTTTTTGTTCTTGGTCCATTCGGTGCCCGCGACCTGCGTCATCGTCGCTGGAATCGGAGGCTGATTCGACGACGACTTGAGCTACTTTCTTGATGACCTTGCTTGATTCGTGAAACCTCTGTTCATGGGCCATCACCTTCGTGCGAAATGCGCCAAACTGTCGAAGTCCTGAGCCGAAAAACGCTCACGGATCGGAGCGATTAGCCCGTGGAAGGCCAAACCAGGCTAGCTGGGCATCGGATAGCACCAGGCCGTAGCATCGGTTTCTCATCTCTCTGAATCTTTGAATATAGTCGTGAACCGATTCGTCATGCTTCTACCTAATGCTGGTCAGGTCTGACAATTTCAGCTCATGATTGCCGGTGTAGAGTAGCTGTGGAACTGTTTCTCGAGATTGGCCCAGCTCTGAATAGAGTTGTAGGGCAACGAAGAAAACCATGTAAAGGCCGATCCTGAAAGTGAGAGAGGGAACAAACGAACTCTTAAGGCGTCTGTAGCCGATGCCTCACCACACTGCGCCAGAAATCGGCTGACGTGCTCATATGTTGAAACATTGTCCTGCCCTAAGAATTTGGAGAAATCCGGGACCTTGTATCGGATGGGCAGTGGAACCCACTCAAAGTGCTCCGGATAGGGGTACCGATACATGTTCCTAGAATCTTTTGGCTTGAGGCTGAATTGATCGCGCATAACAACGGCAATCAAATGGGCCCAAGCCATGTTGTCTTGAACCTGTTGTATCGGCTCATATTGTTTGTATTGCATGGGTGCCTGCCGATACTGAGGTGGCGGTGTCCTAGGGCGGTAGTGCTGGTGTGATGGCCTCCTTGGTACTGGCACTGGCACTGGAGTGGGTTGCCAGCAGGAGGCGGCCGATTCACTCGTGGTGGCATCTGCGGATCCGGAAAAAGCTGTCGGCCACCAGCATTGTACTGTCCTCCCTGGCCGATATGAGCAATCGACTCCTGTTGCCGATTGTTGTTGAACATATCGGCCAGCTGATCATGGGGAAGGGGTTGTTGCTGGTTGAGCATAGTGATCGACTATCTTGAGGCCGATCCAGAAGGATTGGGCTGACTGGGGACTTCTCCCGACGGCCCTGGCTACACTGGTGGTGGGAACGGCCGATTCTGGGTGATCAAAGTCCTGTAGCCGGGAAACTGGCCGTCTATAAAGTAGGTTGGCCCCCTCTGTTGCTGATCGACAATCTTTGAATCAACCACAGTGGCAATCATGTTGTTCAAGGTGTTGACCAAAATGCCGCTTTGGTTGACGAGTGCATGATGCACAGCTGAATCGATCCGATCCTGCAAAGTATGCAGCTCCGAATCGTTTTGCTCCTGTTTCGGCTCTTCCATCTTGTGTTTGCCTTTTGTATCGCTTGAGGAGGATGCCTTCAAATCGTCCATGCTGAACTTGTATTTCTGGAGGACGAACCCAGATCGGGTCTGGGTGAACGATTGCAGGTAATTGGCCTGCAGTTCTTCTACCATTTTCTTGTAGTCGGCCTGGCGTTCAGCCCATAGTTGTTCCATCCTGATTGCAGCCACGTTCTCTTTAGTAATCTCTGAGTTCTTGATGTTAACCATCACGTTCGATGCTTAGTGATCTACTGATGGTCCCACCAGGTGTGCCAAGAAGCGTATTGATAAGAAAATCCTCTCAAGCGCCGGCCCGAGAGATCCGCTAATTCCAGTGCGAGGTCTCTTTCTTGGTTGTCGATGTAAACAGGCGTGCGTTGGTTTGATCTGTTAACCAACAAGAAACAAATAGACATGCGTTAAGGTTAGGGTTAGATCCTACCGGATCGGCTAAGGAAACAAATTCACATATATTTGCTATCCCAAAGCATATTTAACTAAGTGATTGGGATAGATCGGCTACGCCGAGATAGTATAAATCACTCAATCTAAATATACACTAGGATAATAAATATATGCATTCATGGCCTAGCTGATACTGTAGACCTAACTGTGGATCGGCTAGTACTCCGATACTTCTTATGAAAAGATATTAATTTAACCTAAATGAGTTAAACTTAGATCAATCGGCTGTCGGCTGGTACTGACAAATTGATACCGACTTAAAGCATTTAACCAGATTAAGATCTTAATATAAGAGGCAGCTCTAATAAATCTAATAGCAAATAATACTAAAAAAATATTAAAACAGGTAAGGCCGGCTGAAACCCTGGCACTGTCAATACAAGTTTACGTCTAGCCGAATGTATCATAATACTTCTAAAAGCGACTTAACAGATCATAGATGATGCAGCATTAAGTATAAAAAGATAACATTGGATCTATATAGACCGATGTAAACCCCTCAAGACGGTAGATACAACATATAATCCAAGCCAACATCTAGATCTAGCTCTATCTGCTGCTGCTTCCTGAGAAGAACAAGCCAATGGCAAGATAGATCTAGACATTGTTCTAGATTATATGCCGTATATGATAACTTGCACAGTTTAAAGCATCAAATCTAGAGTATCATGATGATGGAAGCACTAGATTCGATGAAATAAACCACTAATGACAAGCATTTACCTTAATCGAGGATCGAAACGATGCAGCCCGAAACCGGATCAAGAACTCGTCTAAAAGAAAATGAGAGGCGATGCGCCGAGATTGTATTGATTGTGATATATGATATACAGGGGTCTTGGGTCATATTTATACCCAAGAATAACACTATCCGTGTAAGACACGGTTTCTATCTAATCTACTATTCAAAATACGATAATATTTCGGGATACAATCCCATGTCGCATTACAATATGAATATCTAAACAAATCCCTAATTTACATATACAATTGCCGTTACAGGACTCTATCCGTAGATGGCAATATCTTTAACGCGTAATTTGGGAACCGAATCTACCATTTATCCTCAAGCTTTTCATCGAAAACGATCCCATCTTCATCTCTGAATCGAAATTGGCTATCGGCTGTTCCCATCCGATTCGGCTTTAGCCGATCGGTTTCCCACCGATTGAATCGTAGCCGATGCGGCCTCGGTTTCTCCGCAGATCACTTTCCCGATCCGATCCCGCTCCAATCTTGGCTTGGGCTTAGGGACTTGGTTACCAAATTTGGTCGTTAACACTTCCTTGGTTGATCCATCTTTGGCTCGCTGGCTGCTGGGCCTGTCGCACTCCCCTGAGCTTGGACCGTTACCACCGTGTTCTTTGCTCGTTGCGTCACTCCGGGCGCCCAGTGGTAGAGAGAGGGGAAGAAATGAGAGAGATAGTATCACGACATGTGGGTCCCATGTCTAATTTTTATTTGCTTTTAAGACTAGGCATCCACATAGAAGTCACATCAGCCAAAACCACCGAGGGAATCATTTTACACCGGTTTTAATAGTTCGAGGAGTCATTATACCCGGTTTTGTGGTTGAGGGATTCAAATTAGAGTCTAAGCTATATTTGAGGGAGTTATATTGGACTTTTTCCTAGTTTTAGCTAATAAAAGACATTAAGATTGATAGTAAAAGAATGCCATGTCTTCTATTAATATAAAGAGAAAACGAGGAGAAGAAGAGAGCAACGAGAAAAGAAATGAAATAGTATTAAAAGAGATTCGCTTCTAAACTATATAGGAACTAAGAGAGTACTAAATAGTTATTCTAAGCTGAATCAAAAGGGCAGAGGTTCAAACACTAGTATGTTATCTAAAAGAATGAGTGGTTTTTAAGCTGTTTATCTGTTTGGAATGCATTTATTTTTCTAGATTGGAGTACAACATTTCAATGTGTTACCTGTGAAAATATTCTGTCCACGATAACTGCCAACCAGGTTGGTGGCCGGGTAGTCGGGTACTATAGTTACTACATGAAGGCCGAAGGCCCAAATACTTTTGGGCTGGAATAAGTTTCAATTTCGATTCATGGGCCAATTTAGTCTGGAATGTCAGCCTAGTACACGGATCTCTTCGTTTAGTGTTATTATGTTTGTAAATGAAGGGATCTCTTCGTCCTCTGTACTGACATAGAACGGGGAGATTTTGTGACTACAAGCATGTCATTATAAGTCCAAATCTTGCAACCAAAAAATATATGCAGAAATACCCCACCAACCTGCATAAAGCATACTTTTTTGCGTATAGCGATTTTTGTAATAGCTAATCGTAATAGACCTTTTATCATGCAGTATTACCAATTTATCACTAATTAATATACAAAATAATATAGCCATGGATTGTTTGTTAGACAGAATGATGGGCTAAAAGTAATTGTAAAGAATGTTTTATAGTAATATATGAGACCACATTCCTTCATTGTCTCTGCCAAAGAGAGCAGAAAGTTCTGTTAATTAAATCGCTGAGCTAACATTATCACAGTACTGTACAAATGTATCTTGTGTATATTTCCTATCAAACTCTCCTTTTCCTGCTGTCTCATGGCGGCCGTCAGAGAAAAAAAATGAAGAGGAGTAGGAGTAATAGTAATTGAGATGATATTGTGCCTCCATTATTTTCTCGAGTTGATCAGTAAATACTAATGCCTATATATCAATTCTTAAATTTGTGTTGGCTTGCTAGCTGAACAAGACATATAGATCGAACCAACCGAAACATGGAAGAAAACTAACAAAATGAGACAACTAGTAGTTTCATTGGAGATCTTTATGCAATAAATTAAGTTGCAAAACTGGTAGACGAAAAAACGCATTAATTCATCCTCGTTCATTTTTGTTTTTCTTTGAGGGGAGAAAGACAGAAATTTCAGAGACTAAATTAAAGTTAGATAAACTGAAACCAACTAGCTGGTAAAATTAAACTAGTATATAGTTACAGCAAGCAGCCTCCTCCCAACTCCATTTTTGTTGGTGAAGGCGTGGCCGGCGCCGGGACTGTGTCCGGGCGCCGTCGGCCGGGCGTCCTCGACGATCCCGACCACCCCGCCGCCGCTCTCGGTGGCTTCGGGCGAGAGCGTGCCCTGGGTCATCGCCGTCGTCCCCGTGCCACCGGCGGCAGCTTCGACGTCACCGGAATGCGGTGCCGACGACGACGACGACAGCAGGTGTCTCTGTTGCGCCGCCGCCGCCATGAGAGGTCTTCCCTGTGAGCACACGATCATGTCGGAGGAAAGGATGACGACGATGAGCCCAAGGAGTATGAGGTTGCTGATCATCAGCTTAGGGGAGGACATTTTGTGGAAAGGTTAGCTAGCTAGCTAGCTTAATTAGCTAGCTCTCAACCAAGCAAGTCACACTGCAAGTTAGCTTGCTAGCTAGTGATGAGCTTTATGAGGTGTTGCTAGCAAGTGTGGGGGTTCGCTATGAGGTAATCACCCACTAATCCATTGCTATTTATAGCATAACTAGGATATATTTAATGGAGTTAAGATTGTTAAGATAATTTAGATTGGGAGCATGTACGGAGAAGGAATCATTGTGCATATATAATTAATTAAGTAGGAGTACTCAGTGCATATATAACTTAGCTATGCCGAGGAAAGGTGCTAGTACTACGGCAAATGACCACGTACGTACACAAGCTAAAGTCGGAACACTAAACTCTCCTTTTTGCATATATATGGAACTCCACAAGTGCTAATCTGCATGCAGTACTAACCGCACCATGCATGTGGGTACCCTTACGTTGCAAAATCTAGCTAGTGTTATATCTACTTATATAGATCTTGATGTACATTTTTGCCAAGCAGTGTTCAATAAGTAATTAAATAAGAAACTAGTGGTCTTACTATATACTAGTATAATCAACACAACCATATTTCCTTGTGTGATTAGGCAGGCTCGTTAGCGGTGCCAGTAGCAGCTGAGTTGGCTGGATCCGATCTAATGGTTAGATATCCGGTACATTTCTGGTGAGCAAGTTGACAACAGTTAGGAGCGGCGTCGGCTAGATGACGTCGGGCTGGTTGGTAGTGCCGGCAAAGGCAGGGGGCGCGGGCGTTGGATTTAGGGCTCGCTAGATCTAAGTTACGTGTCTTTGCCTGAATCCGTTCGTGCAGTGGCAAACAACTTTGGTGAGGCTTTTTATCTCTCTCCATTGGATGGTGTAGGCAAGCATGAGGTGGGAGCTGCTCGATCTCTTTTCGTTTTTTTCCCCCTCAGGTATGAGACGTAGAGTCTAGTCCATATGACTTTTGAGTGTGTATATCATGTGTATATATATATACATATAGTCATAGAAAATAGGAAAAATATTATGTGAAACGAGCTGAGCGTTAAAAACTCATGAAAATCATATCTAAAAATTTTGTAAATTAAAAAAGTTATTAGGGATGAATATAGATATAAAATACATTCTCACCAAATCTCAAGTCACTAATGAAGAAAGCCACGCTAGTCCCGATTGGTAACCCTCGTAGTTTCGGTTGTCAAACCGGAACTACGAATCTGGGACTAGAGATGGACGACCTCTAGTCCGGTTAAATTAGTCGACTAGAGATGCATCTTTAGTTCCGGTTGAAGCCACCAATCGGGACTAAAGATTTTTTATATTTTTTAATTTGCTACTTTCTCCAGCAGTGCTACATCCAATATATTACACACATATATTATATATTACACATATATATATTACACACATATATTTATACATATATATTATATAATATATATGTATAAATATATAAGTTACACATATAAATGAACTTAAGAAAGGAAATATATACATATAATATATTATCAAAACATATACACATATGTACAATATCCATATATATTTCGTATGTTACAAAACATTATCTATTTTGTGGATCTGGTGGTTAAGTTACTTAAATTAAAATAGAACTCCCTCGCGGGATCAATGATCTGCTCATTTATAAATCCCATCAATTCTTCCTGAGCGGCTTGTATGAAAGTCTCATGGGGGAGGTTGTCTCTTACTCGCATAAGCTATCATTAATTCGATCAAACGAGAAATAAATATATGAAGTGAATAAGAAATCGAGACGTAATGTATGAATGGTTGTTATACGTACATCTATATCGTCGATAGTTGTGATATCGGTAACAAAGCAGTGAATGTAGTCGCAGACGTAGTATTGGCATAAGTTGGTGCCCTGCGACTGTTTTGCACAGTAAAGGAGAAATGATGACAGATTTAATATATATTTCATATTTTATAACAAAGTAATAATTCAAAACAACTTTGGAGCATGTTACTCACTGGAAAGTTCATCCTCATGGAAAGCTTATCTTTCCAATTTCCGCAAACATTAGCCCGAAGTCGTTCCCATGTCCTACGTACAGTTGAAAGTTAGCTAGTAATTATCAGAGAACCGCATATATGCAATAGCAAGTAAGATGACATTACCTATTTAGCAGTTCAAATATCTTTGCATACGTGGACTCGGTTTATCCATTGAGTCAAAGACATGGATCCGCAAGTTATCCATGTCAATTACTAACAGAACCCAGTGGAATCGTAAATTGGTTTAGAAGACACATATAAAAATTTATGTATGCACACGAGATTGAAATCGGTACGGAAGGAAGAAAATACTTACGCAGTGTTGTAGGGCGGAAGGATAAACGATCGGAAGTGGTTTATCACCGGCGCATTGTAAATGTTGTCCACTGTTGGATCAAGAAATTTATCAACCAATACGCTATTGATTTTGCGTGGATCCATGAATCCATG
The DNA here is from genome assembly GCA_019925245.2 of Oryza australiensis. NCBI lineage: Eukaryota > Viridiplantae > Streptophyta > Magnoliopsida > Poales > Poaceae > Oryza > Oryza australiensis. The sequence continues at coordinate 7,965,132 of JAIFGZ020000436.1, forward strand.
TTTGCTACAGTCGTGCTTGTTGCAGTACTGGTTCGCCATTCTACAACGGTTAAAAAGAATTTTAGTCAGCTAAATACAAGGAGGTAAGAAACGAAATAACAGAACGATACTTACAGAACCCACGTGACTAGAAGTGAAACGTCGAGGGCATCAAGCTGGTACAAGTCGAATATGTCTTCGAGTCGGATATAGAAGTCATCACCTCCATCGACGAAATGGTCCTATGAATATTTGCCCGTTACCATCTCTCCACCCTTGCTGGATTCTTGCATGTACCACTTGTGAAAGCGGTACATCTGTGTTGGTAGCTTAGCTTTTTCACTTGATCCGGCTTTACAAGAGGCTTTCCAAGTTTGAACTTGTATTTCAGTGGAGCCTTCGCCAAGGGAGCACGACCGTGTAATTGATCCATTGAAATTCCAGCAGATTCCATAAATCGTCTTAACTCTGATCTGACATTTGGAACTGTGCTGAACTCCAGAGGTTTCTGAGGCTGCATGCCGAGCTGGGGTACATCTTTGCACGTTCTCTTCGCCTTGCCAGCAGCCTTTCGAATAGTCCTGTCGTAGTCGGACTACGGTTGAGGTTGCGGTTTAGGCTGTGGCGTTAGATACGTCTTCTTGAAGAAGTCCTTGGTCTCGGGGATTTCGGGAGGCTTCTCGGAGACTTCTTTTGAAGTGGGCCTTGACTTGAGCTTGGACGGCCTCGTGCGGCTCCTCCGAGTCATGTCGTACGCCGTTTTCTTTGGGGCCGGGGAGCGGGTCAAGTTTAGGCCTCTTGCTTCTTGGTCCACTGCTGGTTGACCTTGACCGCGTGGATCGAGATGTTGTCCATTTAGGAGTCGGTGCTCGTTGTGGCGATGGAGGAGACTGAGAAGGCGGTGGAGTTGAAGACGACCGTTTAGGAGTCGGTGCTTGTGGAGGCGACGCAGGAGGCGGAGGAGGCGGAGGCGGTGAAGGATGTTCAGGAGACGGCCCACGTGGAGGCGGAGTAGACGGCCCACGTCCGGGGAATATTATGAAGATCTTCCTCCAGAGAAATATTCCGTGAGCTGTTTCTCCTACCGTCAGCTCCCCGTCTCCTCCGGGGATATCCAGCTCGAGATCTTCATAGCCGCGTTTCACCTGTTCAATTTCAACTTTCGAGTACGTAAGTGGAACGGGCCGGGAGTGGTAGGTGCCGTCTCGGTCTACTAGAATGGCCATGCCCGACGCGACCTGTTCGAGAAGATTGTTTATTAGTTAGTAATGAAAATTGATTGACAAGTTATTCAAGGAAATATACGAACAACATAAAAGTACTAACATACCTTTATTCTTATGTTCTTTAGCGGAATGTGCAGCTCACATGGGGTCCGTGTGTAATGTCATCAACGGGGCATGATGGACCCGGTTCACCTTGTGGGGCCAAATCGCCTTCATTTCCGGTTGAAGCACACATCTTTGCTTTTCTTCTTGTAGTTGAGTGGCGTTGTTGGATCCGCTGTTGGCTAACCCAATGGCTCGCTCCTCTGCCAACCTTAGGGTCAGCCTTTCGTCCACAATCGATCAATCTGCGAGAGCTTCATTTCTATCTCGCGAACCTCGCATCCTGCTCTCGCTTTGACCTCATTCGGCTCTTGTATGTGTCGACGTCAGCTTGGAACCCGTATTTCTAGGGGACGACGCCTTTTCCTCACGTACGCCCCGGGTGCTCTGGGTTTTGGAGGGCGAGCGTTAGCTCGTCCTTTTCTCCGTCGGGCCCGAACGCGCCCGAGGAAGTGGCTGCGGCAGCCTCCTCTAACCTTCGTCCGGCTTCATGAATTTCATCACCAAAGATAAGCTGTGCCATCGACGGGATTAAGTGAGCCGCCGTGAGCATAAAACCAGTACTTTGATCGTTCCGGCCAGTTGGCTGTGCCTGGAACGATACCTCGCGCTTCAAGGTCGGCTTCCATTTTCTCCCATTTCTCCATTGTTTTCTTATAGCCGCCTGACCCATGCCTGTGATGGTATTTCTTTTTAGCTGCATTGGCCTTGTTCTTTTCTATGATAGCTTGTGCTTCTTCCCTAGTCTTGTGTTCAACAAAAGCATCCCAATGATCTCGAGCTTTGGGAACTTGTCAAAGTCGGGTCCGGCCCTTGCATATATTTCTTGTGTAACTCTTTCTTGTAGTTCCTGAAGAGCTCTACCATTTTCTTTAACGCCCATTCCTTGACCCTTGCTTATTGTGAGTTTGGGATGGTGAACGTCTGCAGCATTCTCATCCAGAGCATCTCTTTCTCTGTGTCTGGTAGATAGCTCTGCTCATCTCCTCCTGTCCTTTATCGCCTCCAGTTGTCAACGCTTACGGGCATGTAATCCCTCACCACCCATCCGCTGTGCGCCACAAACTTCCTTGCGGCGTCCTTTGGGGCAATTGGGCGACCGTCAGATTCTACCTCCGTTATGACATGTCGACCCTCTATGCGCTTGCTGAGGCCGCGTTGCCCACGTGCCCTCTTCTGTCTAGCGGAGGCGGAGGCAGAGGCGGAGCCCTCATTCTCCTCATCGTTCCCCTGCTCGTCCCCCCCTCGTTCCCCTCCTCATTGAGGTATTGATTTGTATCTTCATTCCCTCCTCGTTGTAAAACTCGTTCCTCGTGCGATCTCATCAAGGAGAAACCGCTCCTCGTCACGATCCGCCATTTGATTGTTGTGGGTTGAGGACTTAATCAAAGAATTCTGAAAAAAAATATTCGGTTAATATATGTATCAATTATTCAGGAAAATCATGTATGTCTACGTAAAAAAGACAAAAAGAAGAAGATGGATTTAGATAACAGATTATCTCCATCCTAGAAAGACTTGTGAATAATATCACGTTCTATATTTTCCTTCTTCTCTTTTGTTTCTCTTTGCTAGAACAAGACCGACCGACCGTTCGTTCTATCATTCACGTCCATTCGTTCGGACCCTTAACACTAACCCTAACCCTAAACTATCGTCCGTTCGTTCTATCGTTCGTTCACGTCCGTGAGTACGATCATCTGGAGGAGAGGAGAGAAAGAGAGGAGAATGATGTGAGGGAGATAAGGAGGAGAGGAGTGGAAGTGGAGAGGAAAGGAGAGAGAGTGGGGAAATGAGGAGACGACCGAACGACTGACCGAACGAACGAACGAGTGTCCGTTCGTCCGTTCGTCCACGTCCGTTCATCCGTTTGTTCGTCCATCCGTTCGCCCGTCCGTTCGCCCGTCCGTTCGTTCGTCCGTCTGTCCATTCGTTCGCTTCGCTTCGCCCGCTTCGCCCGCCTCCGCTTCGCCCGCTTCGCCCGCCTCGCTTCGCCCGCTTCGCCCACGTTCGCTTCGCCCGTTCGCCCACGCCCATTCGCCCACGCCCGCTTCGCCCACGAACGAAGGAACGAACGAACACTCGTTCGTTCGTCCGTCCGTCTGTCCGTCCGTTCGTTCACGACCGTTTGTTGATTTTATCGTTCTCGTTCGTTCGAAAATACAAAATTCACAATTCACAATTCACATAAACATTCAAATTTCAAATTTAAATACATATTCAAAATTCAAAATTCACATACACTTTCAACAGTCCATTCACTCCATTTACATATAAGTCCATTTACATACAAAATTCATATATTCAAAATATACATATATACAAAATTCATATATTCAAAATTCATATATCCAAAATTCATATATTCAAAATACACACATATTCAAAATACACATATATTCAAAATTCATATATTAAACATTCACGAGTGCGGCGGCGGCGACGAGGATGCAGAGGGCGGCGGCGACGGCGTGGAGTGGAGGGCGGCACGCGGTGGTTTAGGGTTTAGGGGCCGGCCGGCTCGGGGCCATGGGGGGGGCGCAAAGGAGTGGGCAGCGTGGGGAGGGGGGCGGCGGCGACGACGACGACGGCTGCGGTGTCGTCGACCGCGACGATGGCGGCGATGGCGATGGCGTCAACGGTGGCCAAACCCTAGCGCAAAATGTGGGCAATTCTTTGGGCGGCGCTAACCTGCGACGGCGACGGAGACGGCGGCGCGGCGGTCCTCCGGCAACGACGACGGCGACGAAGATGGTGGAGACGGCGTGCTGCGGCGGCGTCCTGGGGCTCGGCGACGGCGACGGCAACGAAGACGATGCAGTTGCGAAGTGCGAAAACGGCTAAGTGTTGGATCCCCAGTGAGGCCCTCTCTATATATAGTCACGACATCTTTTGTCCCGTTGAAGCCAACAACCGGGACAGAATATACTTTAGTCCCGGTTGGTGGCTCCAACCGGGACTAAAAATATGAACTTTTGTCCCGATTGAAGCCAACAACCGGGACTAAAGATGTCTGTCCCGGTTGATGGCTTAAACCGGGATAAAAGATCATATATTTAGTCCCGGTTGGAGCCACCAACCGTGACTAAAGATGTTTCCCGCCCACTGAAATTTACCTCTAGTCCCGGTTTGTTTTACAAACCGGACTAATTATTACTGTGCCCTATTATATTGTATTTTATATTCATATATAATTATAATGTTCATATGTTGATATATTTTATATTCATATGTAATTAACATATACAAACACATGGAGCGGATGGTGAAGCCGGCGATCGACGAAGCCGCTTCGAAGTCAAGGAGAATGAAAGAAAAGAAAAACAAGAGGCAATCTCTCTCTCTCACCTTTTTCGTGCACTAGAGGTAGAGAAGCAATTAAGCCTCTCGTGTAGTGATTGGTTGGCTGGTTGGTTGGCGCTTTTATCATGGTGCCGGTTGACATGACTCGAACCTCAAGAGTATAAAATTGATTCCTTGGTAGTTTTGCATTGGCAGATTGTGCCCTTGGCTCTGCTTCTTCTGTTCAGGTACTACCCTCTCCTCTTCCTTACTTTGCTCTATCTTTTTCTTTAATTTTTTGGGACCTTCCGCTCATGATAAGCGGTTCATGTTCTACGCTAGTGAGCAAACACATAGAGCGGATGGTGAAGCGGCGATAGACAAAGCCGCTTCCGTGATGGCGGCGTGTATCTCCATCAAACTTGGAATAGCAGTACTCGTGTTCAAGTTCTCGTTGCTAATGCCTTCTCGTCTTATTCTCGTGAATTGCCACATAAGCATTAGCTGTTAGAGCATTATTGTCCTGACCACAAGTTAGGATTCAATGTATTCAATATATTTACAATAGATTCAATAATTTACAATAATTTACAATAAATTCAAATGATAGCAATAATATTCAATGATTCAATTTAATTTACATCGTCCATACATAATTTTAGCTATGTAAGATTTGTCCTCACGTACTTTCTCCGCACAATTGTTCCTTCATTATGATCGTTGCGTGAGTAAGGAGTGTCCTCATTTGATAGGAGGATACTCGGGTCAACCGCCACCGCGAACAGAGGTTTCCCGTCAAACCGATCGTAATCTTCATCGTTCTATCCTCGACTCCCACGATTTTCCTTTTGCCCGGGAGAACCACGTGGCGCTTTGGCTCGTCGGACCCTTTCCCCTTCTTTGATTTTCTAGCCATGTCCTTGACATAGAAAACTTGCCGTACATCATTGGCAATGACGAAAGGTTCGTCTGAGTATCCAAACTTGCTTAGGTCGACCGTTGTCATCACACTTGCATCAATGGTTACGCCTCCACCACTGAGCCTAACCCACTGGCACCGAAACAGGGACCTTCAGAGGTCCATAGTCCAGCTCCCATATATCATCGATGCCGCCGTAATATGTGCTAGCCGTACCGTCGTATCCCATGGCATCGATGTGGACAGCGCTGTTCCGATTCGTGCTCTTTAAGTCTTGGGCCCGTGTGTAAAATGTGTACCCATTGATTTCATATGCCTGGAATGTGGTGATCGAGCAAGATGGTCCCCTCGCCAAGAAGGCTAGTTGTTGGTCAATGCTCGCATTGCTCATGAGACATTGTCGCAGCCAAGCAGGGAATGCATCGATGTGATGGCGTGTAATCCGGGCATCCGTCTTACCGATGTTTTCCGAGCGAACAATCGCCAAGTGCTCCTCGATGTAAGGAGCCACCAAGGAAGATTGTTGCAACACGGTACAATGTGCTTTCCTGTACAAGTCATTGTCTATGTTCATTATTGTCTTCCTTCCAAGAGTTCCCTTCCCCCGTAGTCTACCTTCATGGTTTGATTCAGGCATCCCGATGGGATGGAGGTCTTCAATAAAGTCGACGCAAAACTCAATCACCTCCTCTGTTCCATATCCATTGGCGATGCTGGCCTCCGGACACGAACGGTTACGAACGTACTTCTGTAGAACGCCCATATACCTCTCGAAGGGGAACATGTTGTGTAGGAATACCAGACCGAGGATACGGATCTCTTTGACAAGGTGGCATAGGAGATGCGTCATGATATTGAAGAAGGAAGGAGGAAAGATCATCTCAAAGCTGACAAGACATTGGACCATATCATTTTGAAAGTCTTCTAGTCTGTCTGGATCAATGATCTTCTGTGAAATTACGTTCAGGAAAGCACATAACTTTGTTATTGTTGCCTGGACATTATCGGGAAGGATACCCCGAATTATAACGGGAAGCAGCTATGTCATCAGCACATGGCAGTCATGGGACTTTAGATTTGTGAACTTATTATCTTTCGTGCTTATTACTCCCTTTATATTCAAGGAGTATCCAGAGGACGGTACCTTGATGCTCTCCGTGCATTCAAACATTATTTCCTTCTCCGCCCGCTCGAGTGTAGCGGGCCGGACTTAGGTATTGGGCTCCTTTTTCCTTTGGTTGCGGGTGAAGGCCGTCGCGTTGTGCCATATATTTCATATGTTTCGATCGTTACGTGCCTCAAGTGTATCTTTTGATTTTCCGTATACGCTAGGAAGCCAAGCAGGTTTACGCAAAGGTTCTTGGTGAGGTGCATCACGTCGATTGCGTGGCGGACGTCCAAGACTTCCCCAGAGGGCAACTCCCAAAAATTAACTTCTTCTTCCACATCGCCACGTGACCACCTTCACTTAATATAGATTGGTTGCCGGGTCCCTTTCCAAATACTGCTTTGAGGTCTTTCACCATGGCAAACACGACCTTTCCGTTGCGATGCTTTGGTTTAGTATGATGGTCTGCTTTTTGATCAAAATGGTTGCCTCTTCTCCGGACGGGTGGCTTGCAAGAAGAAAGCGACGATGGCCCATATACACTACCTTCTTACAAGTGTTTGTGTACGTACACTCGTCTCATCCATATAGTGGGTGCAAATGTTGTACCTCTTATTTGATTGTCCGGATAGGTTGCCAAGTGCGGCCAATCATTGATGGTAACAAACAAAGAACCCTCGTAGGTTAAACCGCTCCCGTTTATCTTCATCCCACACGAGAACACCTTCTTTCTTCCACAGCAGTTTTAGATCAGCGGTCTCGGTACACATTGATGTCATTACCAGGTTGCTTCGGGCCTTGAATAATAACCGCATCGAATGTACTTTCGCTTCATGCATAGCCAACGCGGAGGTTGTAGATACACATCGTCACGGGCCAAGTGCTATGCCCGCGCTCATCTCTCCAAAAGGATTCATGCCGTCCGTGCTTAAGCCAAACCTTAGGTTTCTTGCATCCTCGCCGAAGTCTTCAAATGTCTCGTCGATGTTTCGCCACCGAGACCCATCGGCGGGATGTCTCAAAGATCCCGTCTTGTAGGCGTTCTTCCGCGTGCCAACACATCATTCTTGCATGCTCCTTGTTCCAAAACAGACCTTCAGCCGTGGTATTATAGGAAAATACCACATCACCTTAGCAGAATCCTTTTCTTCGAGGGCCGTCCGTCAACTTCGCCCGGATCATCTCGCTCGATCTTGTATCGAAGTGCTTTACAAATTGGACATGCTTCTAGGTTCTCGTACTCCTCACGCGCGTAGAGGATACAATCGTTAGGACATGCGTGTATCTTCTCTACCTCTAGTCCTAGAGGGCAGACTAACTTCTTAGCCTCGTACGTTGATTTCGGCAATTTGTTTCCCTCTGAAAGAATGTTCTTCACGAGTTTTAGTAACTCGCCAAATGCCTTGTCATCGACACCATTTTTGGCCTTCCATTGCAAGAATTCCAGCATGGTACCCAACTTTTTGTGCCCCCGTTCACGCCCGGGTACAAGGACCTTTTGTGGTTCGCCAACATACGCTCCAATTTCTGCACCTCCTTTACGCCTTCGAGTCCCCGTACATCGTGCAACATCTCGACCAAGGTCATCGGCACCGTCGTTTTCTTCAAGCATCCCCGCCCGCCTCGCCCGCCGTATTCTCTTCAAACCCACCGTATTGATCACAGCCCGAATATTGTCGTCGTCTTCTTCATCTTCTTCCATTGCAACCCCCACCTCTCCGTGCGATGTCCAAGCAATTGTAGTGAGGCATGAATCCTGACTGAAATAAGTGGGCATGAATAATTCTTGATGTAGAATACTCCTTCTCGTTTTTGCACTTTTACATGGACAACGTATGAAACCCTTATGCTTGTTGGCATCGGCCACACTCAAAAAATAATGCACGCCTTGAATAAACTCTCTACCGTCGATCCACGTTGTACATCCATTGCCGATCCATCTACATGGAATGCACAAAAATCATAAGAAAATTTCACGAAATTCAAATCATTTAAATATTATTACAATAATTATATATATATATGTAATCAGACAATTATTATATACTAATCCAACATACGTAATGTGTTGTTCTAAAAAGTTAGAATTATTTTTAAAAGGTCTTTTAAAGTGATAAACATAAAATTAATTAATTATTTTGCATCTATTTTAAAAGGTCCTTTGTCATATATTTTATAACTTTTTTGTCCAAAAGATTCTCTCTCATCATTTTTCATAAATATTTTTTGAGATAAAATTATACGGACTAAATTCATATAAATGTTACGTGCTAAGCATACTTTTCTTCCTCTTTATTTTCTCCAACTTTTTCTCAGCACAATATAATGTGCTTAGCAAAATAATTAGTCCAAACAAATTTTCTCTCTCCTCATGTTTAAAAAAAATCTAGAGATGAAAATGTATATAAAACAACCGTAAAATGTGAAGTGCTAAGCATAGATCATAAGAGGAAGAAATGCTAACCTTGTAGATAGCGAAGATTTGTGTATTATCACCAAAACAAAATTACAAAAAATTTTGGCAGCACCTCTCCTCTAGAGAAAAATTTTGAAGACAAGTGTACCTGGCTCGGGCTGGAGGAGGAAGAAGGAGTTTAAAAAGGAACCCCATCTTTAGTCCCGGTTGACGATCATCTTTTGTCCTGGTTGGTGTTACCAACCGGGACTGAAGATCATCTTTTGTTTCGGTTGGTGTTACCAACCGGACTAAAAATGGCGTCGAGGCCGCTCGAACTCGTCGAGCCGGACATCTTTAGTCCGGTTGGTAACACTAACCGACAAAAATAGCATCTTTAGTCCCGTTGATGTTACCAACCGGGACTAAAGATGGCGCCAGAGGCTGTCGGAACCTGTTAGAGCGCCGGACATCTTTAGTCCTAGTTGGTAACACCAACCGGACAAAAATAGCATCTTTAGTCCCGGTTTGTGTTACCAACCGAGACTAAAGATGCCCAGCGCCCGACAGTTCCGACAATATTTGAACCGGACTAAAGATGATCTTTAGTCCGGTTGGTCACGAACCAGGACTAATGTTCCTCGAAATCCATACTTTTTAAACCGGGACTGTCCCGGGTGCAACTCAAACTTGGACTACTGTGGTTTTTATCACTTCAACCAATGATGGTTTCTCCAGTAGTAAGTCCAAGCTCAACTTCAACTTCATTTAGAAAAAACAAAAATGACAAATTTCAGATGAGTTTGGACTTATATATATATATTTTGTTACTCGGAATAAAGTTAAGTTTGAATTTGATATTTGGTAAGAATGTATTTTATATCTACACCTATCTTTAATAATTTTAATAATTTTTAATGAATTTAAAAAAATTAAATATAATTTTTATGAGTTTACAACATTTAACTCGTTTTCACCTTTATGTCGTTCAGGAAATAAGCCATAAATATGTACTGTACGTAAGTGCCGACCTAATGCCTGGATAATTAATTAATTAACTAAATGGTTTCGACCGCGCGCAAACCAAGATCCAGCTTGACAAGAGTTTGGTGTTTTTAATTAGTTAGTAAAGTGACATCTGGACTATTATAAGCTGCAAAAGCATACAACGACTAAACAGTTAAGCACATGAATGCCTGGCGTGTGCACCATGTATGCATGCATGTATGATTGTCGTTTAGAGATGGCACTATATATGTTTGCATATGCTTGCCTAGACCCACCACAGGATGAGTAGTGCTGATCACTATGCCTAATTATTAGATAATATTAGTCGACAAAAGCTGCCTATCAATGATTTATATATATATATGTAGAGTGTACTATAAATAACTTATACATAGTATTTTATTTTACCTTTGAAAACTTAGTAGTATATATGCATGGGCTATGCAGAGGCATACAGTTAGAAAATATTGTCGGCACATACATACATAGTTAGAAAAAAAGTATCATATGTACATGGACTTAGGACCTGGTTGTGGTTGGTTCAGCTTTTTAAAAGTCAAGCTGGCCAGAAGCTAAAGGCTGTTTAGGAGCTAGATTTTGAGTTGAATTATTTAGAATTGAACTATTTTTGTATAACGATGGCAGAGGCAAATAATTACTTTCAACTTTCCCCTCAGCAACTAGAAAAGCTACCCAAAATGAGCTTCTGGCTTCTGAGCTTTTCTAGTTTAATTTTGATTTTTAAATTTTCAAAAGCCAAATTAAAAAACTAATTGTTTGATTTAGTTTAGTTTTTGACTTCTCAAGCTGAAAAAACACCAAAAAGCTAAACCAAACAGACCTTAATTTTACAAATAATTACTCCAAATTGACCACATAGATAGTAGGTATGTTGACACACACACTATATAGTATATATTTGTAACCTCTTGCTAATGAAAAGTGGAGATAATATTTCCTAATAACTAACTAATGGACTTATCATCATGTTGTTATTGGTCCCATATACATTATAAATGTATGTATCAATTGTTCCATAATCAACTAATTAAACTTTTCAAGTGATCAACACCTTTGAATATATAAAATCGGAGTTGTGCATATATATATGCCTAGGCCGGGTGTGTTGATGCATGCACTAATGGCTATGGCTTTTAATCATGTTGAGTAAAATAAAGGGTTATTAAGTTTGGCTGAAATATATATGTAACTGATCAGGTTCGTGCATGCATGTTTTAAAACTAATGGTCCTTCATCATATTAATTTGATCCGTCATTTTAAAATGAATCTAGACACGATGTATGTACTTTCAAGTTTTTGACTCGATTCAAGAACATCAACCATATAAAAATGACCTACTACTTCAGTTAAAAGCTGGTGTCGACCTCTCAGTTATTAATACTTAAAATAGTCATGAATATCACCCAGCCATCCGAAAAGTACTATAGACAGAGTTGTAACAAGAATTTTCACCTTAAATAGTCCTGCTAGCTAGCACACGTACGCACACTATCAGCTGGCAAAAGGTATCAGCAGCTAGGAGCTGGCAAGAGAGCCAAGCACTAACAGAGATTAAATTAATATGAATCAAAGTGAGCAGAAAACTACTTAACTACTTATATACGAGTTTGTCGGCTGAATGTTCCATCAGGACCGCATATATTTATAATTACTACTTACCTCTGTCTGTCTTTTTTATCGTCGTTACTGTCATCAATGCATTCCTCTGCCTCAAACGAAGTATTAAGGGCTCGTAGGGTAAATACCATTCCCTATCGGACTTACGCTGCATTCACTATCGGACTTCGACTGTTCGTCGAGTACATTACTGAGACACTCAGCAAAAATCACCTTTTACCGAGTGTTTTCTTGGAACACTCGGTAAAATTAAAGTTTTGCCGAGTGTCTAGAAGAGATACTCGGCAAAGGTGAAGTTTTGTCGAGTGCTCTGCTTTGCCGAGAGTAACACTCGGCAAAAAGGATATTTGCCGAGTGTTAGGCTTTGCTGAGAGACGCTCGGTAAACATCTTGTTTGTCGAGTGCCCGAGATTATGTACTCGGCAAACTTTTGGATACTAGGCAAATGTCGGGATTCTGGTAGTGATTGGAATAATAAAAATATAGAAATATGATAATATTACACATGAAAAAAAGATGAATTTTGTAGGATATATTGTATAGAACACATGGTTATAATAAACACATGATTTGTATTCTATCCTATATGCTAGCCTGTGAAAACACATGAGGTTGTGTTTAAAATCCTTTGGAATTATTCCTACGTTTTTATGATAATGCTATAGTATTCCTCTATAATTCCTTTGAGCAAATTCTACTACCAAACGTGTGAATAGTGGCAAATCCAAAGGATATCCTGAATCCTAAAAAAATCCTATGAAAATCCTTAGTTCCAAAAGACCTAAAAATTCTATGGTTAGCAAAATCTAGCAGTACGTACCATTTTGACATACATAGCAATTAGTTCAAATATACTTTCCATATTTAGTTATCGAAGTTTTAATTGCAAAAATCATAAAACAACACCCTATCTGGTATCAAGAACCAGGCGCTTAAGAGAGCATACTGATACAAAATAGATTATAGTATTACATATCCCTCGAAATATGTAAGATAATTAAAATTCAATCTACATAACTAAAATAACAAATCCAACTGCAAGGTGTTACTATATTTTCAGGTGTTACTATATTTTCTTAGTATGATTTGTTATTTTTATTTCTCGATGTAAGGATTTGACCTTAAATCTATGTTTATGGGAAATATATGATAATCACAAACTGAACGCACTACAGGAAATCCTCTTTTGCCGAGTGCCGGGACACTCGACGAAGGCTGTTTAACACTCGGCGAAAGTTTCGTCGAGTGTTGCACTCGGCATAGATCACACGGTGAACTTTGGATCGGCAAAGAGCTCTTTGACAAGAGTTTTCCATCGGGCACTCGGCGAAATCTTCGCCGAGCGCCCCTTCGACACTCGGCAAAAAAGTACACGTTAGGTTGGGTATACGGTGACGGAAAAGTTTGCCGAGGGCCGGAAAAATACTCGGCGAAGTTTTAAATTTTGCCGAGTGCCCGGGAATAAAACACTGGCGAAGTTGAAAAATTGCCGAGAGCTTTTGCAAAACACTCGGCGAAAAGGGAATTTCGCCGAGTGCTTTTGCCACAGCTCTCGGTGAAGTATGGGCACTCGGCAAAGAGGGTTGCCGAATCCCGGTTGCCCTCTTTGCCGAGTGTTTTGGCCATTGCACTCGGCGAAGGCCCTCTTTGCCGAGTGTTGCACTCGGCAAAGTGAAAATTTTAACCCTGTTTTATTTGTTTAGTCGCATATTTCACAAATTTTCAAAATATACATCACATTCACAACCCCAATCATTCCACAACCCCATAAGCATCATTCCACATCCCCAATCGTATAACCACATCGACAACCACAATCACAACAGCTTAGCCATAATTCACAATCCACAAGACATAAATATAATTCACAATCGTAGTCACAGTCACAATCCACAAAATATAAACATAATAGTTCACAGTACGTAGTCCACAATTCGCAAACGAAATTCGAAGAAAATATAGTAGTTCACAGTAGATAGTCCAGAATTACAATTGTTCAAAGAAATTTACCGAGATGGCCACGGCGCCCAACCGTCGTGGTCATTACTGGGGGGGTTATTTGATGCCGCCGACTGAGACTGCACAAAAGGAAAATAGAATAGTATAGGTTGTCAAGATAGTAACATTCGCAAATAAGAAAATTAAATACGAGGTTAAGTGACTCACCGGAGTGCCTACAAAAGGATGTGGAGGAGTGAATACCACAGGCTGTGGTGGCGGTACGATAGGAAGACCCATGTTTTGACTAATTGATTGCACGTAGCTATACATCTCAGTCATCCTCATCTCAATCTCCCGCCGTTTCCTTTTCTCCTCTTCCAACTCGTCCTACAATATTCCATTTTAATTTTACAAAGTGAAGCAAACAATCAGTAAATATTAATGAATTAAGAAAAAAAGAATTTTCTAACCCGCCGTTTCCTTCTCTCCTCTTCCAACTCGTCCTACAATCCCATCCCAATGTTACAAAAGGAAGCAAACAATCGTAAATATCAATTAATTGAGCACAAAACCAAAAATTTCTCACCCGGAGTTGCTGCACTTCGGTCCGTGAAGCGGTCGGCTGTGTGCGTATGGCCGCTTTCGCTCGTGCTCCTTGCTCGAAGCCGGGACAGTGGGTGTACGGCCGTGTCGAGAAGGTTGTCGCCAATCCAGCACCGCCCATGCCTTTTGCCTCCTCCCACCCTCATGACGACTTCTCCATCAATATCCCGGGTAGTAGGAGAAATCCTCCCCATGGAGCTCCGTTGCCATCGTGGTGTATCGACCGAGGCGGCTGTGGACGTCGCGTTGGTGTACGCCGAGGGCCCATCCTCTCGGGTGGTAGTCGATGTCGGACGTCGCCTTGCCCTTGTGGGCCAAAGCCCATGCCTTGAACTGGGAGATAGGTTGCCCATCATGCGACGCCGATTGCGAACAAAACAAGTAGTATGGTTAAGAACTATTGAGCATTGGTCGTTGAAATGAGAAATAGAATTCACGTACCCATCTAGCTGCATACGGTTGAGGCTAAGGCTGCCTTGGTGGTGTGGTGCACCGGCATCATCAAACGCCGCTCTTGGCAAGCGAGTGTGTCTCCGCCACTCGGCGCGCACCACCTATCCACCATGCGCTCCCAGCAATCTAGAAGCGGCCGCACCATCAAACAGCACCTACACGTCATCAAGTATAAGAGATATACCTAGATCAAATCAAATGTATTTAATCGTTCAAAAATCCGATGTTATATTTACCAGCATGTATTGTTCCTTTGTCAGAGTCATCGTTCTTGCTTCGGTTTTGGTGACCTTCAGGTTGTTGTATGCAGCGTTGTATGCAATGATGGCTGGATGCGCGCCTCGTAATGCATGTCGGATCCACGAGTTTGCGACAGATTTGTCGCCACCGCAGCCGCTCTTGCCTCGTATCCTGTCCGGCATCTAAAAAAATCCTGTATAAACACATTATGTATTGAGCCATTGTTTCAATAATGTGCAATGAATGTGATCTATTGAGGGACGTGGTTTGACAAAAGACTTACCCACAACTCGGCCTTCACTCGCTCCGCCCTGTTGTTGAAGATCCTTCCATCTCGATCAGGGAAATCGGGGACGCCGACGTAGTGGTCAAACGTGTAGGCAGGCTTCGACCTTCCGGCGTACTGAACAAGGCCAGGAAAGTGTACTCTGCACAGAAGACCGTTGATTCGCATGGTAGATAAGTTCACTCCCCTCTTCAAATTGGCTGCATACCCATGAGGGAACATCAACGTTTGGAACCATTCGAGTACTTCCCTCCTTTGGGCCCTCGTCAGAACAAAATCGGCCTTAGGCTTTCTCCATGACTTGCCGCCTCTGGGAGGCGTCATGTCTAGCTTTGGTCTATTGCATAACATAGTTTGATCCACTCGAGCTTTTACGTTGTCTTTTGTCTTATCAGGAATGTCCATGATTGTACAAAAAAGTGCCTCGGCAATATTCTTTTCGGTGTGCATCACATCAATGTTATGTGGAAGAAGGAGATCTTGAAAAGATGGGAGCCTCCACAAGGCAGATTTTTGAGTCCAGGCATGTTGCTCACCATATCCCAGAAAACAACCGTCTTCTTCATTGATCTTAAGAGCTTCTAACTGAGCACGAACCTCGGCACCTCTCATCATCTGTAGTGCAGCCTCGGTAATTATTACATCTTTTGTAAAGTTCTTGATGTCCCGCCTGAATGGATGGTCAGGAGGGAGGAATTGTTGATGTTTGTCAAAAGAAGAATATTTGCCACCCTTCACCAACCAGATGAACTTCAGAGCTGCCTTGCATATCGGACATGGAAACTTCCCGTGAACACACCATCCGCAGAATAACCCATATGCCGGCAAGTCATGCAGGGAGTTATGGTACCAAATATGCATTTTGAAGTTTGTCTTTGTAGCTCGGTCATATGTCCATACCCCTTCCTCCCAAGTACGGACCAAATCATCAATCAAAGGCTCCATGTACACACTCATATTCTTCCCCGGATGTCCAGGAATTATCAACGATAAAAATATATTTGATCGTTGGAAGATGACGCCGAGGGGGGGGGAGGAGATTGAGCGGAATAACGAACATGGGCCAACATGTGTATGGGGCAGCCACCATTCCATAAGGGTTGAACACATCCGTTGCCAACGCAACCCGTACATTACGAGCCTCTAGAGCTTTTCCGAATGAATCACATCAAACCTTCTCCAAGCTTCACCATCGGATGGATGTACAAGCTTCTCGGGATTGTATCGACGTCCGAGCTTGTGCCATGTCATCTATTTCGCGATTCCTCGGTCATGTAAAGCCGTTGGATCCTCGGTATGAACGGAAGGTACCGTAAGATCTTCATGGGGATAGCGAGCTGCCTCTTATGCCCATCACCAGAGTCTACCTCTACGAACCTAGAGGATCCACACTTTGCACAGTATTTTGCTTCCGCATGCTCTTTCCTAAATATGATACATCCGTTCGGACAAGCATGTATCTCGCTCATATGGCATCTTAAGTGCACGAAGGAGTTTTTGTGCCTCATACATGCTCTTTGGCGTAAGGTGACCATTCGGAAGCGTGCTCCCAACAACTGTCAACATAACATCAAAGGCCTCTCTACTCCAGCTAAACCGGGACTTTACCGCCATTAGCCGTGCAAATGGCATCTAGTTGATAAACTTTTGTATGCCCATGATGGGGTTGCTGTGCCGCAGACAACATGTCGTAATACGCCTTTGCGGTAGGCTCCGCTCCTCCTCCCTACATCCTTCATCGAAGTGTGCTTCTTCATAGTCATTTAACATGTCTCCTACCCCGGCATCAGATTCAAACTCCTCGATGCGTTGTCGGATGACCTCATCTCTCCCACGGTAGGCTTCACCATGGAACGTCCATGGGGTATAATCAGATGTAAAACCATTCTTGCAAAGGTGTTTGCCCATGATCTCTTTTGTTTGTCGCTTCATGTTACCACATTTGCTACAGGGACACCATGTGGTACGTGCTCCTTTAACCTTGGCAAATGCAAGTTCCAAGAAAGCATCGGTCTTCTCGATCCATTCATCGGTCAACGAACCATGACTTGAGCGGCCCGTATACATCCACTCACAGTCATCCATCCTCTATCATATCGAATAATCATATAAATATTGTTTCCATCTACCGAGTGCCTCTAATGTCTAATAGGTAAAGATAGGTCCTAATCCCACCCGAGGATGTGTAGATGAGTTTACTTCCCATGCTCTAGTACTCCGCTCCGAGACAGAATTTCAGCAGCACCTCCCCGCTGTTCTCCAAATACACGTCCCGACAAGGAGATTGTGTATCCGGAGAACAACTAGGAGATACTATCAAATTCTGAGTCGGAACAGAATACTAGACCATGGAAACTAAACTCATCTACATATTCTCGGGATGTCCAAAAGACATGGACAATTCGAAAAAGATACGGTTAAAGATATGCAAGAAGCCGCATATTTTCATCCGTATCTCTTTCGAACGGGAGACGCCTAAGGTTACGTTATATACAGACAAACTACAGTAAAGACAGCGGCACCTGCAAAATAGGGAAGCATGGCTCGATGGTCGGCACACAAGCGACGGCATGGCTGCGCGATGCAACTCCATTCATACGGGTATATATACAATAATCTTCAAAATATATACGTGCATATAATAAATATCATTCCTTTTACCATTGATTTGTTTATAATAAATACCTAAATTTGTTTCTTTTTGCCATCAATTTGTTTCTAATGTTGCACATGGTATTATATCGATTAATGTTTCTAATGCAAACAGTTTCAAATCTATTAACAAAATCTCACAAAAAAATTCTAATGTATGTAAAATATGACAAAAATTACCGAGGGAGGGAGCCGTCAATCGAGGAGGGCGCGGCGTGGGGCCGTCGGCCACGGAGGGGTGGTTGGCGACCGGGAGGCGTGGCGGCGTCGGACGGGGGCGCGTCGGCCGGGGCCGGGCGGGGGCATCAGCCGAGGGCGGGGCCGAGGGAGGCGTTGCCGGGGACGGGCCTTCGGCCGAGGGAGGCGGCGGCGGGGGCGGCGTCCGAGGCGTGGCGGCGTCGGCCGGGGGCGGCGCGACGGGCGTCGGCGGGCAGCCCGATGGGAGACGTCGCCCGGGGCGAAGGCGTCGGCCGGGGCGGCTCGGCCGGAGGCGGCGGCCGGGGTGGCGAGCGGCAGATGGGGCGCATGGATGCGACAACGGCGAGTAATTTCACTAAGTCACAAAATGAATGGCGCCGACCGGAGGCGGCCATATTAGCGATATTTGCCGAGTGCCGAACTTTGCCGAGTGCCACCGATCCGGGCACTCGGCAAAATCGAGCTTTGCCGAGAGCCGATCGGTGGCACTCGCAAAGGCGTATTTCACCGAGTGCCTAGGTATAGCTCTCGACAAAGTATGCGATGAGGATCTTTTTTGAACCATTTTGCCATGTGTCACATTTGTGCCGAGAGCTACGCTCGGCAAATAATTTTATTAGTTTTTTTGCTTCTAATAATTTAGAAATTATCAAACGGACTAAAAAATTTACAAAATTTTTGCATAAACCCATATATGCTATTTATTGCCTAGGGAAAAAGATTTAAAATCAAACGACAGAGGTGTCACTTTCTCTCAAAATCTAACCAATCCTTCTCAACGCTTATAATCTACTCCGAGAATCTTCGGTTTTGTGAGCGTCGACCGATAAAATATTCGAAACCTTCTCGATTTTTTACCCCAGCCTCGACGTATGATATCATGACATCCTAACAAATTTTATGATTTTCTCGACTTTGTTTGCTATTTTTACAATTTTTAAATCATTCGGTCAACACGTTCCTAACCATGTTGCATGAAGAAAAACATGTCAATTTCTGTTCATTTACCACATATTGACTCAAAAGGGTCTAAATAACATGAATATAATTGTTGCACTACTTTTTTTATTTTTTTAACCACTTGTAGTTCTAATTTGAGACTTCCAAAAAAATTCACGAAAATACAATAAATCAAAGAAATATAGCAAAATCAATTGAAAAATTACCAAATTTGATAATTAGGGATTACATGTTGCATTTACATAATAGAAAAAGTTTGGAGGATGGATGAGGAAAAATTTTGACATGTTTGCCGAGAGCCGGGAAAGACACTCGACAAAGGTGGTATTTTGCCGAGAGCCTAGCCCTGGCACTCGGCAAAGGTGGTATTTTGCCAAGTGCCTTGCCCTGGCGCTCGGCAAAGATGGTACCAAACGGTACTCGTTGACGGCAGTTACTGTTTTGCCAAGTGTCCCTTATTGGCACTCGGCAAAATTGTACTTTCGCCGAGGGCCGTGTGGAGGCACTCGGAAAAAAGTATTTTTTGCCGAGTGTTTTTGTTCGCCGAGGGCAAACATTTGGCAAAGTATCCTTTTTGTCGAGAGTTTTTTTACCGAGAGCCTGCTCGGCAAATGTATTGTCTGTCGAGTGCCCGACATAAAGCTCTCGGCAAAAAATTTTACACTCGGCAAACATGGGCTTTCCCGTAGTGACGTAGCTCAATTTCTTCTAGCTAGTGGAATCTATCCACCTTTCAAATATAGACTCGGCATAGGTACTTAAATTTACAGCTGTATTATTCTTCAGTGGTTGTTGAACTATCCTTCAAGGCAACTGTGATGATTATCAATATAGACAGTCTTCAAAGGTGGTAGGATGTGCGCGCATATCTATATCTATATTTATAATCTATAACTATTTATAAAGCAAGTAGTGTTTCTACCCAAAATTTTTGTTCATCTAGTTATTTTACAGAAAACTTCTTGCGTGTTTATAAAATTAACCGCAGTCCCAATACCGAAAAGAAAGAAAAGGCTTGGATGAAAAAGACCTCCCCGCGCCCCTCTCTCCCGTCTCCATCCGCGCGCGCCCGCGTTGCGCCTGCGCCCCTCCCTCCCGTCGCTGCTCGGAGCTCCGCCGCGCCTGCGCTCTTCCCTCCCGTCGTCGCTCGGAGCTCCCGCGCCGCCGCCTGCTTCCTTTTTTGCGTCATCGTCCCGTTGCAATGCACAGACATTTTTGCTAGTGTATATATATATATCATAAAAGCTATATATGACATAATCATCAATTTGTTTTGTTTTTTAAAAAAATATATTTTATAACTATTGGGACTACGTACTGAAAGAAATTAAACAAGGGCATGCGACTTCAAGGGTCCGAAATTGCTAGTTTCCCTGCATGGATGCAAATTGTGCATGCCATGTGGTCTTGTGGGTGGTAGTACTTGTACTGAAACTAAATAAACCGATTGACGATTACTTGACATGCATGGGTGAGACATTTTTACCTAAAAAGAGAGTTCCCACATGATGAAAAGGGAAACCTGCAGGGAATTAAGGTCGGATATTCTATGACTGATCCCCTTAGCTGTGTCGTCCTATCAGTCGATTCTTTTCTAATTAATTAATTAGCTCCAAGACGCAGGGAGCTCGGAGCTCTCATCGTTCCATGCAATATATGTATTCTCCATAACATGCGTGCACGCTTGTGTACTTGTTCTCGCTGAGCTGCATTTCTCGTATCATCTGCTAGTAGGCCAGCTGGAGTTAAACCTTGCTGCAACACCTAATTAACAATATTAATGCATTAGATTTCCATTAGAAAACTCCATTGTTGAAAAATTAAAGAAGGTAAGAACCCTTCTGCATGCAGCTAAGCTAGGCACTTTCATGATCACATAAACTCCGTGTAATTTTAAAATGAAGACACGCTTTTTAAAACTTTTATGCTCCCAATAGTCCCATTGCATCTCTAGCTACATCATCTTTGATTATGATGAAAATAAATGTTCCACTATGACTTGTTAACTTTCCCAAAAAACTTTATTGAGGCCCTCTCGTGAGGTAATACCCTACTCCTGTTTCGGTGGATTCGATCCGCCGAGTGTCTTTATTGATCTCGTGATCTAAAGCTGAGAGCTAAAAGCTGAACTCCTATCGGAATATCTGATCTAGAATCTGATATCCCTCAAGGGACGCCCCTTACCCCCCTTATATAGTCTTGGGAGGAAGGGTTTACAAGTCGGAAACCCTATCTTACTCTAAGACGGTTTCCTCAATCTTACCAAACCATGACTATAGGCCGATTGCCTTATCTCTATCGGCAACCGTAACACCTAAGTCAAGTTCGGCTTACAGATATAGCAGGCGCAATCTATCCCTACCTCCAGTCGGATAAGCTTGCCAAGTAGATACCCGATTGCCACAATCTCCACAGAGAGCCCCCGAGTCCTTTTCGCCGACGAGACAACTCGCTTCAGACCAAAGCAAGCACTCAACCAAAAATCTCTTTGACCGAGTGCTTTTGGCGCCGAGTGATTCCATCATCTCGCCCGAATCTTCCCGAGTGGCTCCAAAGCGTGAAGGGCTGGAAAAAATATACATAAAAATTCTCAAAATAAATATCTAGGTGCATCTCCCGATGCACCTAATTATAGGTGTAGCCCCGACTATGTGGTTAGTCAAAAATAGACTAAGCATATAGTTAAGAACTATATAAAAATTATTCTCATGTAGATGCCTAGCTCATGCTAAAGCAATCATAGAAATCTCATTACTCATCAAGTTCATACTCAACCGAGTGAATTTGCCCGAGTCATCTCGAACAAATAATTCAATCATCCCTCATGGGTAAAAACACTCGGTAAACTCTTGCTCAACCGAGTCGATTCGCCCGAGTAATCCGAATAATAACTCAATCAACCCTAGCGGGTAAAAGCACTCGGTAAGCTCATGCTTATCCGAGTAGATCCGCCCGAGTCATCTCGGAACAAATACTTTAATCATCCCTCATGGGAAAATAAGTTCTTTCAATCATATGAAAATATGACCAAGTTATTAAACAGCTTTTGCCATAATACGGTCTCAATCTTATAAAGATCTTCACCAAGGTGGAAAACAAACAAGATCGGCAAGATTACCCGACCAAATGCTGAAAAACCAAACAGCCCTTGTTCACCAAGGTGGCTATAAAAACTCTGTTGGTCACCTTCCAAATTGCATCGTGCCAACTTCTCATGAAGTCGGCAAACCGCGGTATGGAAGGATCTTTTAAAGGTACAGGGCACTCGGACACGCGCATATTGCCGGGCAAATCTACTTAAGCTCATCCGCTTAAGTCCCTAAGGACACGTATCGAACCACACCTTAGCCGGGCCGTAGATTTTCTTATGGGCTCGGCCCACTCACCGAAAACCTAGCGCAACCCTCAAATCTTTCTTTATAAAGACACGAGGTCGTCCCCGCCTCTTCATCTTCCAAAATTCCCTTCTCGCAATCGCTCATCGGTTCATCGCGGAGAACCCTAGGCTTGCGCGCTCCTCAGTCCATCCGCCAAGAAGCTTGCTTGCCGCGACAACTAGCTCCTGCAGCCAAAACTTCCACATCTATCGCCTAAGATCTAACCTTTCTCAGCCAGATCCGCTTCCCAACAACTTCGCTCTCATGGCGGAAGAAAAGAGGATTCCGTTCGACCAATGGGTCACCTCGGACGTGAGGGAGTACACCCTCAAGGAGATGGTGAAGCACGGCGTGCTTCCGCCCAAGGAACTTGTGGGATGGCGCCGGCGGCGGGGAGGACTTCCCGACCCCAAACACCGGTGAGCTCGTTGTCTTTACCTCCTTTTTCTATTGCGGATTCAGTCTTCCCACCTCCGAATTCTTTCGGGGCTCTTGGATTACTATGGTCTTCACATCTACCATCCGAACCCCAACTCGATGCTTCACATAGCACTCTTCATTCATGTGTGTGAAGCCTTCCTTGGCATTCTTCCTCACTTCAATCTGTTCCGTCGTATGTTCTACCCGAAACCCCATCCGAACAAGGACCAACCTTGTGTCGTTGGCGGGCAGCTTCCGGCTTCGCGGATCTCTCCGCAAAGACTACTTCTCTCTCCCCTTGAAATCCTCGAACAAAGGCGGCACGCGAACCGGTTCTACATCGCAATCTTGAACCCGCCTTCCCGCCTTTGTCGGTCTTCCTCCTGTCCCCAAACCATCTTGGAGCACCGTCCCGTAGCCCAAGAATGGGATGAAGCCAACGATCGCTCGCGAAGATCCTGGCGATGAAGAAGAGGAACCTTCGCGGGGAACAAATCACTCGGCACTTCATCAGTGCCGACCGGCGCCAATCAAGGAGCGGAAGCCGGCCTTCGAGTACGAAGGCGGAACAGACCCATCGGGAGGACCCGGATCCACTCACATACGAGATCCTGAAGATCCGGATGTACAAACTCTTTTCATCCGGAATCGCAGTCGAGCGGGCCCTCATTCTGCCTGTCCTTCCATTCAGCATCCACCGACCCCCTCCTCCGGTAAGCCGATCGGATGCTTCATAGTATCTTTCGATCTTGACGTCTTGCCGTTTAATGTTGCACTTTCCCTTTTCTGCAGGAAAACGCCTCTATCACCTCCAAGCCATATAAGATGGCTCATGATGACGCGCAGCGTCGCCCCACCAAGAAGCCGACCGGTGGGATAAAAATCCAAGCCGATCCAGTCGGGAAGCGGGCGGCGCCGAGTGAGGACTCGAACAAGCGCGCAAGCAAAGGCGGGCGATCATCGAGGACTCGGATGACGACGTCCCGGCTCCTCCGGTCGAGACCCCGCCTCTAAGGCGATCGCCGCGGACGCACCGAAGATCCGCCGATCAACCAGTAAGCTCGAAACCAAAGTCCCGAGTTCTTTCGTAGAAAACTCTTCTTTATCTTCGTATTTACTTGTGCAGAAGCCCCGGATATAGATCCTGTCGGAGGGGATGAAGGGCCGACCCCGGCCGCTGCTCCCGAAGCGCCAAGGCCGTCAGAGCCAAAACCCCGGAGCCCGCAACCAAGTGCGAGCGTTCCGGAGAAGCACCCTTCTCCTCAGAAGGAGAGCGCCCCCGGGAAGAGCCCCGAGCCGCCGGGATATCCCGACCGGAGACCGGCCGGTTGCCGGGAACCCTCTGGCTGCGGCCCGAGCGCCCGACCGAGGGTCACTCGGCACGAGCTCGAAGAAGAAGAAGGGCCCGCTGCCCCACCTAGGCGCCGCGAAACCGGTGAGACTTGCTTCGAACTTTCCTTTGTTCTTTCAATTTTGAATCTTTCATGTCTTCATTGGTCTTTCTTGTTTGCCGCCACGGTAGAAGAGATCCCTGTGTTGCGCCTTCGAGACCCGGGTTCCTCCGATCGAATCGAGTGACGGGACTCGGAAGGTGAGAGACAAGGCATCGTCCTCGACCGGCAGGCTGAAAAGGATGAAAGGGATGCCCTCGTCAAGAGCTCGAACGAGGCGACCCGACCGCTCAACGTAAGCCTTCATCTTTCTTTTTGATTATATCTTCGTTATCCTTCGCCGATCATCCTTCCGCCTTCGCATGCGAAAGAATATTGCCGCTCAATGGCAAAATCCGAGGTGCTGGAAAAGCCGGTGCCTCACTTAAACTCCTTGGAGGACGTTCAGCGATAGCCGAAGGTCACTCGGGAGGAGGCCGCTTCAAGGGAGGCCGCTTTAAGGAGGGAGATCTCGAGCTCGGAAGCGAACCTCGACCTCCGCGGATCAATCGGAAGTAAGCCCGCTCTCCCAGCTTCATCATGATTCTTTTGTTGATCTTGTCTATTGATAATCCTCTTTTGTTGTAGAAAATTCTTCGGAGGTCCACTCGCTTCAAGTCCACTGAAGCGGCCAACCTTGACAAGGCCGAAATGGAGGCCGAATTTGAAGGTAACCTTCTTTGAAGTTGAATCTCATGTGCTGCTTTATTCCCGAGTGCTTTGAACGATCTGGAACTCCTTGCAGCTTATAAGATGAAGACCCGAGCCCAGTATGACGTCTTACTCGGGCGGATCAAATCCAGCGACGAGATACGGGAAGAGGTCGCCAATGCCGCCACGCCGATCTTGGCAGCCTTGTTTGATCAAGGGGTTGGGGCCAGCTCGCCGGGCCAATCGAGATCTTCGACAAGCTCCGGCTGGCTCCCGAGCAGTATCTAAAAAACATCACCGAAGCAGCCAACATGGGGGCTGGTCTGGCTCTTGCACAGACCAAGTCCCTCTACCCCCAAGTGGATATTCATTCAATCGGGAGGGCTTCGCCGAGGGGACAACAGACGAGCAGGCCTTAGATATGCTCGCGAGGCGCAAGAGGCGGCGAAGAAGATCTCTTTAGATGTAGTAAACAATTTTAAACTCGAACCGTATTTTGACTTTGCTTTATGAATGTCATGTAATCGTAACACTCTTGTCATGAAATCTTTGTGCCTCTTTTTAGTTTATTTATGTCAATGCCTTGATTCGAGCCTTTGCGTGAAATTTCTTAAGTAGTTTTCATCCGCTGTCACCAAGCCTAGGCTCGATTAGGTCATCGGAAAACTCTCATCCTTAGACACCGAGCTCGAGTCGAAGGACATTAAACAATGATAAACCAAATTATGCACAAAAATTTAACGAGGAAAATTCGAGCTTTATTGATATGTGTACCCCGACCGCTAGCTCAAGAAGTCATCTTGCTTGAGGTTGGCAGTCAAGGAAAACATGAGGCCTTAGCCAAATTAGGCGTAAAACCGCCGAAGATGTTCGATGTTCCGGAGTTCTCCACCATAGACCCGTCCTCGCGCTTTAACCGTAAGCACCGGCCGAGTCACTTCGGCGATTATAAAGGGTCCTTCCCATAAGGGAGATAACTTATGTCGGTCTTTGGTGGTCTGGATCTTGCGTAGGACCAGGTCGCCAACGATGAAAGCTCGTGCTCGCACGTTGCGACCGTGGTATCTCCCGAGCCCTTGAAGGTATTTGGCCGACCGGATGAGGGCGCCTCGCGGGCCTCTTCCAATCGGGTGAGGTCATCCACTCGGTCGATGTCGTAGCGTTCATCGTTGAAGCCGCGAACCCGGAGGGATTCAAACTCCATCTCGTTTGGCAACATGGCTTCGCGCCATAGACCGAAAGAAAGGAGTTTGGCCGGGCCCGACCGGGTGTAGTTCGCAGCGACCATAGAACCGAGGGAAGTTCTTGGACCCACTTGCCAGCGTAAGGGCTTAGCCGGTCGAAGACGCGAGCCTTGATGCCTTGAAGAACCATGCCGTTTGCTCGCTCGACTTGCCCATTGCTTTGGGGATGAGCTACCGATGCGTAGCGCATCTTGATTCCGAAGTCTTCGCAGAATTCCTTGAAGATGCCTCCCGTGAATTGAGTCCCATTATCGGTTATGATTCTGTTTGGGACGCCGAAGCGGTGCACGATGTTGAGGAAAAATCCCGTGCTTTGTCGCAGTGATTGTGGCAACCGGCTTGGCTTCAATCCACTTGGAGAACTTGTCGATTGCGACGAAGAGGTGTGTGAAACCTCCTGGAGCTTTTTTGAAGGGGCCAACCATGTCCAGCCCCCATACCGCGAACGGCCAGGAAAGTGGGATTGTTTGAAGCTCCTGGGCCGGGACATGGCTTTGTCGGGCAAAGAACTGGCAGCCTTCGCAGGTTCTTACGACTTTATCCGCGTCGGAGACCGCGGTAAGCCAGAAAAATCCTTGTCTGTAAGCTTTGCCGACTAGAGTGCGTGCCGCCGCGTGGCTTCCGCATATGCCCGAGTGGATATCTTGGAGTAATTGTTTCCCTTCTTCGGGTGTGATGCACCTCATTAGAATTCCAGAGGGCTTTTCTTGTATAAATTGGAGTCGACCATGACGTACGCTTGGCAACGACGCCGGACGCGTTCTGCTTCATCCCGGTCATCCGGCAGCTCTTGCTGAGTTAAGAATTTGATGAGCGGCGTCCTCCAGTCGGTATCGATCATGGTGACTTCGTTCGTGGTTTGCTCGTTGGGAGCTGTCTTTGCCGTGATCTGTTGGCTCGTAGAGATGTTCGACAAAGACATCTCGTCTGAGCGGCTTCGCGCTTAGATCCGAACCGTGCTAGCTCATCGGCGGCTTCGTTGTTATGTCTCGGGACATGTGAGAGTTCGAGTCCGTCAAACTTGTCCTCAAGCTTGCGGACCTCTTGTCGTAGGCCTCCATAGTGTCGTTTAAGCAAGACCGTCTTTCATCACTTGATTGACGACCACTGGGAGTCGCCTTTCACAATAAGTCGACGAATCCCGAGTGAGACCGCAAGGCGCATCCATGTAAGAGAGCTTCGTATTCGGCGACGTTGTGTGAGGCGGAGAAGTGGAGGTGAAGGGCATATCTTAGCCTTTCCCCGGTCGGGAGATCAGCACAACTCCCGCTCCCAAGCCGGTGATCCTCTTGGATCCGTCGAAGTGCATGGTCCAGTGTTGGAGGTCTTCCCGAGGTACGTGCTCTTGCCGTTCGATCCACTCGGCCAGAAGTCCGCTAGGGCTTGTGACTTAATGGACGTCCCGGGCTTAAAAGTTAAGTCCAGCGGCATCGGTTCCAGGGCCCACTTGGCGATGCGCCCGTTGCCTCGCGGTTGTGGATGACGTCGCCGAGTGGAAAAGAGGTGATGACGGTGACCGAGTGACCCGAAAGTAGTGTGCCAATTTCCTCGCGGTTATTAGAACACCATAAAGCAATTTTTGTACCTGGGGTATCGGATTTTGGCTCCCGCCAATACTTCGCCGACAAAGTAAATTGGTCTTTGAATCTTCGGGCCCGTCCTTCTTCTTCTCGTTCAACCACAAGGACCGTGCCGACCACTTGGTGAGTGGCCGAGACGTACAGCAAGAGGGGTTCCCGGGCTGAGGTGAAGCTAGGACGGTGGCGTGGTAAGGAACTCTTTGAAATCTTCAAAGGCCTTGTCGGCTTCACGTGGTCCACTCGGAAGTCGTCTCGTCTTCTTCGCAGCGAAGAAGGGCATGCCTCGCTCGCCGAGTCGGGATATAAAACGGCTTAGCGCCGCCATGCAGCCGTGAGCTTTTGGACGTCTTTCGATTACTCTGGGGCTTCATGTTTAAGATGGCGTTGATCTTTTCTGGGTTTGCTTCAATGCCGCGATGTGATACCATGAAGCCGAGCAGTTTGCCTGATGGGACGCCGAAGGTGCACTTCTCCGGGTTCAACTTCATTCTGAAGGCCCGGATGTTTGCAAAGGTTTCTTCTAAGTCGGCGATCAGGTCTTCTTTCTGCTTGGTCTTGATGACAACATCGTCGACATAAGCTTCAACGTTTTGCCGATCTCGCGCTGGAAGCATCTTTGGATCATGCGTTGGTATGTAGCTCCGGCGTTCTTCAGCCGAAAGGCATGGTGATGTAGAGTAGGCCCCGAACGGCGTGATGAAAGATGTCTTCAAGCAGTCGGATTCTTTCAGACTGATCTGGTGATAGCCCGAGTAACAATCCAAGAAGCTCGGGAGTTCGCAGCGGCCGTTGAGTCGACAACTTGGTCGATACGAGGTAGCCCGAATGGATCTTTGGGGCAGGCTTTGTTGAGGTCGGTGTAATCGACGCACATGCGCCACGCCCGTCTTCTTGCGGACCAAGACCGGATTGGCTAGCCGTCGGGATGAAGGACTTCTTTAATGAAGCGGCAGCCAAGAGCTTTGCAAGTTCTTCTTTGATCGCGTCTTTTCGATCCCTGTGCGAACTCGCGTAATCGTTGTTTTATTGGTTTGGCGTCATCTTTGACGTTCAAAGAGTGCTCGATCACCTCCCTAGGAATTCCGGCATATCGGATGGTTTCCAAGCAAAAACATCTTTATTATTTTGGAGGAAGGTGACGAGCGCGCTTTCCTATTTAGGATCTAGGTCGGCGCCAATTACAGCAGTTTTGGAGGGATCGACGAATCAAGGGAGATCTTCTTGGTCTTGGCGTCGCCGGATCCCGATTTGGCTATCTTCTTCGCGGGACTTCGCCTCTCGCCGAAGTTGATGCAGCCAATCGGACTTCTTGTTGGCCACGTAATCTCTCGCGAGATTGGGCCATGTCGCAGCTCTCCTTGTCGCAGGTGAAGGCTTGCTTCACGTCGCTGCGAAGAGTGATGACGCCGTTGGGACCCGGCATCTTCATGCAAAGATAAGTGTAGTGAGGGATCGCCATGAACTTGGCAAGCGCAGCCTTCCGATGATGGCATGATATGCCGTTTCAAGTCGGCCACCTCGAAGGTGACGTTCTCCGTTCGGAAATTCTCTCGGGCCCGAAGGTGACTGGGAGAGAGATATGCCCGAGTGGTGTTGAAGATAGCCCCGGGATAACTCCGTGGAAGGGGGCTGAGCTTGCTTTGAGTTCGGCCCTCGGGATCTGCATTTCATCCATAGTCTTGGCAAACAGGATGTTGAGGGCGCTGCCCCCGTCGATGAGGACGCGCTTAAGCCTGATGTTGCGGACTACGGGGTCCAGGACGAGTGGATAGCGTCCCGGGTGGACCACTCGGTCGGGATGATCCGAGCGGTCAAAGGTGATGGCCACCTCCGACCATCGCGATATTGAGGGACTTCAGTTGAGCCGCGTTGACCTCCCGGTCGTTAGCTTCGTTTCCTCTTGGATTCATAAGCTAACGGGCCCCCGAAGATGTGGTTGAGCTCCCCACCGGATCTTGAAAAGGTTCGGCATTCTCACCGCGTTGTTCTTCTTGGCGCCGGACGGGCCAGCCTCGTCGGTCGGCTTCTTGTTGAGCTGCGCCCGCGTTCTGTCGAACGCTTGTAGATAAAGCGATCCTTTGCCGCGTGCTTGTGATTCGGATGGTGGGTGCACCGGGCGTTCATGATGGCGTCGTAGGCGGCGACTCGGGGACGGCGTTGAGTATTGGAGGTTGCGGCCACTGTGTCTTCGATCGGCGCTTGCGATCTTTCGGGCCCCGGTTGCCGTTGTTGCCGCCATCCTTCTTAGGATTTCGGCTTCCTCCCGCTTGCTTGTCCTCTCTTCCGTCGGGCCGATCTTGACGGGCGGCCTTGATGGCGTCGTTTGATTTGGCGTATGAATTCGCCGTCTCAAACATCTCGCTTCACCGTCTTCGGTGGCTTGCGTCCGAACTTGCCGATAAGCAGCTCATCACGGACTCCCTTCCGGAAGGCGGCGATGATGATGTCATCGGTGATGTTCGGGATCTTGTTGCGCTTCTCGGAGAAGCGACGAATGTAATCCTTCGAGGCTCGTCCGGCTCTCGGATGACATTGTAAAGGTCGAAGTGCGTGCCGGGCCTCTCGAAGGTGCCTTGGAAGTTGGCGATGAAGTGGTCCCTCGCTCGCTCCACGAGCCGATTGAGCCTCTTGGCAGGCCGGTGAGCCAATTTCGGCCGAGTTTGCGAGGGCCACGGGCGAGTAGTTCGCCATGGCTTTGTTGTCGCCACTGCAGCTCGGATGGCAAGGGTATGTACATTAACCAAGATTCGGGGTCGGTTTTGCCATCGTACCTTTCTATCCGTGGGCTTAAAGCCACTCGGCCAATGCACTCGGCGGAGCTCCCGAGTGAAGGCCGGTACTCCATCGTCGCCGCTATCGGTGATCCCTCCGATCTTCCCGAGTGCGACGGCGCGCTCTTGGTAGCGGCGGTCGAGGACTTCCCGCAGATCACTCGGCGGGGTCTTCGTTGGCTGGTTGGGTAGCCGGAACTGTTGCGGTGGACTCGGTGGTGGACGGGTGGACGTCCATGTCGTTTGCGGCGGAGTCGACCGTCGCTCTTGGTGCCTCGGCATGGACTCGGGAGGCGGGCCTCTTGGCCTAGTTGACGCACCGAGCCGCTCGGCCTCCCGTAGTCTCCCGACCTTAGGGGTGGGAGCCGCTCTTGTCGGCGTTTCGGCCACGGATTCGCCGGCCTTCTTGCCGAAGTGGTGGGAGGGCCGTTAGCCGTGGCAGCAACGATGGTCTTAATCTTATCCAAGATAGGAGTCACGTTGGCCGGAGCCGTCTCCATGACGGTATCCAAGAGCGTGAGTGCGGCGACGAGCGTTCGCCGTGGCGTCCGGAAGACATTGGTGTTGCGAACCCGTGTTTGGAGGATGGCCTCCCGGGCGGATCGTCCACCGCACGCAGATCCCGCTTCCTTTTATCGCCTCGTCTTTGCGTTGTTTGTCTTCTTCGGCTGTCTTGCGTTCAAGCTCCACTCGCTCGCTCCTCTTCGGCAAGCCTTCGGCCATGGCTGAGTCGGACTCATCCGGCTCGGCCATGAGGACGTCAAGCACTTCGGCTCGCAGTCCATATGGCGCCGGAGTTGTCGGCTTCGTCGAGAGGGATGCCGTAGAGATTGTCGAAGCCGGCGGAGCCGAGGTATCCGTTGAGCTCGAAGATGAACAGAGCCAAAGGACGGGAGGATGACAGCGACCTCCCTTGATCTGGGTAACCCGGATCTCGGATCGTTCCCGAGTCGGAGCTTGGGGGATCGGCTCTTCCGAGTGGATCCTCGCCAACTCGGGAGAGCAGCTGATCGTAGATCTTGGCGACGTTTGGTAACCCAAACGGCACCGAAAGGTCTTCAGCCGAGTAGATTGCTTCCGTCGGGAGGCAAGAAGATTGGCGCAGATCTCGGCGGCATTCGGTAATCCGAATGGCGCCGAGTGAAGTCCGTCGTCGGAGAAGGTGGATCGCATCTTGGTCTTCAAGATGTTGTCGAAGATCTCGGCGCTGTTGGAGAGCCCGAACGGCGCCGAGTAGGTTGTTCCCTCCGACCGGTTCGAATCCGAGTCGAGGAGTCGCCGGCGCGGTTGGCGGCGAAGTCGCCGAGTCTTGAAGGAGATCCCATCACGCTTGTCGGCGAGATTGTTGAAGAAGTCTCGACGCGCGCCCCTACCCGGCGCGCCAACCGCCGAAACTTGGTTTCGGCAATATATTTTATGGGGTCGCATCAAGATCGCCAAGCACAATGGGTTAGAAGAAGAAGATGATTTAGACAGGTTCAGGCCCTCTCGTGAGGTAATACCCTACTCCTGTTTCGGTGGATTCGATCCGCCGAGTGTCTTTATTGATCTCGTGATCTAAAGCTGAGAGCTAAAAGCTGAACTCCTATCGGAATCTCTGATCTAGAATCTGATATCCCTCAAGGGACACCCCTTACCCCCCTTATATAGTCTTGGGAGGAAGGGTTTACAAGTCGGAAACCCTATCTTACTCTAAGACGGTTTCCTCAATCTTACCAAACCATGACTATAGGCCGATTGCCTTATCTCTATCGGCAACCGTAACACCTAAGTCAAGTTCGGCTTACAGATATAGCAGGCGCAATCTATCCCTACCTCCAGTCGGATAAGCTTGCCAAGTAGATACCCGATTGCCACAATCTCCACATTTGTATTTCTTAACATAATAAAGCAAGGAAAAAATCCTCTTAATTAATGGAGCACCCCACAACATGTATATTTATGTTCATCGCAAAGGAAGTACATTATGTCAATACATTATCACCAAAGATCGAGTTGAGATACTGTATTGCGTGGTAGGTACAGTGTTCATGCATGCATGCGTGCATGCATCCGATGAAAGTTGGCTGGTACATCTTAGATTTTGGAGTTCGGAACTGTATTCTTTACGATAACCCTAGAACATTGTTTGCCATTTTTACAACTCCTCTCTATTATAAAATAGACGATGTTTTGGAATGCGTACGGTCAATGTCACGTCCAAAAATTTAGCCCAAAATTTTAGACTATTTTGGGTATTAAATTCCTGTCCAGGAATCAACCAGGATACATAAAATAACAAATCAATACACATATCCAAATATAAATTAGAGTGTATAAATACTTACGAAGAGACACTTAGTTCGGCACTCGAAGGAAAGCAAGAATAAAAGAAATGACGATCCTAGCGGGGCTTCAGCTCCACTCTACAGGCAAACTCAACTAGGTTTGAGTTTTGGTCCTCTAACACCGTCTTCGACTGAGAAGCGTTACACTTCTAAAAGGGAAAGAAATTGCAAGGCTGAGTACAACCACTGTACTCAACAAGCCATGTCAGAAAAATGCAAATAATGCAAAGGGGTTACAAGGAATGCATATATAAGGCTATTTTGCAGAAAACTAACATTTTAAGTATTTAAATATTTTAAGGCATTTCAATAAAACGCGAGCCTATCTCTAGTCAAATTATTATCAAGTCGTGCTTCAACGCGATCTTGCCTTAACTTAGGCCAACATGTGCTAACTCTAATTCTTTCAGTTTTAAACATAATTAAACTCTAACTTGGGTACATTGCTCGGCTTGTCCATAACCGAGGGTGTGGCTATTCAAATAGATTTACTGTGATCAGAGATGTACATCTTTACCCACCAGATATGTCTTCCTCACGTGTTGCGACGTGCCACATGCCACCATGGCATACGGACGGAGGCCATGACATAACTCATCGCTTAGTACTGCCCTAAACAAAGAAGACCGACATAGACTTTCCTCCGCAGGTGCCCTGGGTCGAGCCGACAGTCTATGCCCCCGGGCATCTCGACTCGTTCTGAGCCTTCACTTGCCAGAGACATTAGCCCATGGGCTTCAACCCTTCCTAGGGCTTCATCATCCCTATCCGTGTCTTTTTTGTTTATGACCGCAGTAGACAACGTGTTAAGCCATACCCATTAGACAAGTGGTAATACGAAATATGTTTTGTAACAGAGGCCCGAAGACTAGTCCTTATGACGGTCGAGGTGCGACTAGCAAAACCATGCACCCCGAGCCCCGCACCCCGAGCCCCACCAAAAACATGTTTGTCAATTTTTGAAGGAGGCATCTTGTTATGTCTAAACAACCATTAAACCAAATTACCATCATTTACAAGTTAATCCATAGTCTAATTATTGAAAACATCCAATTGTTTCTATTTAAGCGAGCTAAGCATATTCCTAAGTTTGCTAGTAAGCACCACATATATAAAGTGCTCACTAGTTTTATTTTTCCTAGGGTTATCAAGGATCATAATAATACAAGTAATAGAGCTATAACAAGGAGAATCGGTAAGGCTAAATAAAACAGTGATAAACACGGGAATTGAATAAAGCGAAATGCAATAATTTAAATAAACATAATTTTGTAAACTGGGATAGCAATATGATCAAAATGACATGACTTGCCTTGCTCCTTCGACTTCTTTCTTCGTGAGCGCGAACATCTGAAACGACGAAGTCTACACACTAGCACGTAAAACAAGAAAAAACCATAATGAAAACCAAATAAACAGTATATGAAAAGTAAACAAACATGTAGAGCTCAATTTTAGATGAATTTTTAATTTTAATGGCCCAATTTGGAGTTCGTATGAATTAGATATGAATTTTAGAAGTTTTGGACCATTTTAATAAATTATGAAAATTAAATTGATTTATTGCGCAATTTTAATTATTTTTACAAAGGAAAAGGGTAGGATAACGACAACGAGAAGTATGGAGGAGGGGCGGCTCACCGTGCGCTCAACAGCAGAAGAGGCGGCGCGGGCGCACGACGGCGAGCGGAGGAAAGGCCAACATAGGAGTGCCGACGCGGGCGACGAGGACGCAATAACCGAGAACTGTGAGAGACAACGACGACAGCTGGCGGTGGCTGCACGGGGGCGAGGACGGCGCAGAACATGCTATGTTGTTGACAACGGAGACAACAAGGCCACAGGGCGACGTGCCGGCAAGGAGGAATGGTTGGTCGAAGATTGCACCGGCAAGGACGATCACGGGACACTGGCGACAAACAGCAAATCCAGCGAAGGCCGACAAAGGAGATGACGCCATGATGCCGGGGAAGGAGACATCGACGTCGGACGGAACACTGGCGAGGTGGCAGTGGCTGCCGGTGGTGAAGGAAAGCGACGTCCGCACGGGTGGCCTTCGAGGAGGTGCTCCCAATGATGTTTGAGCAAAGGGGAGGCAAGACCAAGGACAGCCTTGCTGCTGCGATGCCGCAGGTGGCGATGGCGCAGACGACCGACGCACGGGCAAGGAGGAAGGGCCGACCAGAGATGCTCCAGTGAGTTGGATGGACAGGGCGGCACGATGGTCTCCGGGTTAAACAGAGGTGAGACCGGGGAAGAGGAGGTGGCTGCGACGATGAGGGTGGCAGCGCCGGGGTCTTGCACGGCTTCGGTCGACAGGGATGGGTGGCCTAAGCTCGCCGGCGCCGTGGAGAGAGAAGGCCAAGTGGGGAGATGGTGCGAGAGGCTTGTCTTGCGGGATAGAGGAAAAAGGGGACGAGGAATGGAGCTAAGGGCATCCTCTTATAGGCCGGATGGGGGGGAGATCGTTGCCGGGGAGAGGAAGAGGAGGGGGTCGGCCGGCCATGGTGGAGTTCAATAGAGAAGTGCGAAATTAAAATACATCATGAATGAATTATTGCAGGTTTGGATGGGGATTCATGGGGGGAAATGATGATGTGGAGGAGAGGATCTGATTTTTGCAACCAATTGGAAGGGGAAGCAACCGAGGAGGGAGATCGAGAGGGGTGGCAGCACTTGAGTCTGCATAGGAGAGAGAACAGTTGGCTGGCTGCCTGGCTGGAGGTTAAAGATGAACTGTAGCGCAAGGGAGGTGAAACCGACTTTCCCTTCCAAACCACTTTGAATTTTTATAAATACTTCCAATGCTAAAATAATTCCAAAAAAATTCGAAAATTAGATGGACACTCAAAGTATTTAATAAAAATTTAACCAGATCATTTAATGATTAATTAATTTATTTAAATAATTGCTGAAATGCTCTTTGTATTATTAAAATTAATATTTGAGCTCGAAAAATCCAAGAAAATTTCAAAGAGTACTTTAGGGCATGAATAATATTTAAAAAATATTTCCAGCCATGATTTTTAAAGGAAATTTTTATTTCCTTATTAGTTTCACTTGATTAATTTGCTTTTAATTTTATTTAATTTCTAGAAAATAAATTATTTAAAATTTTTAACCCCAAACGAAAATCGGGACGTGACAGTCAAACCCTAAAATCTTAAACCACTAGTATAAGAGAAATATTAAGATTTGATTTGCGTGCTAACTGTCATGAAAAATACTATGTGTATGTAGGAAGGAATGATCAAACATATGCATCGGAGACTATAGGGTGTTTGGTTGCTAGCCATACTTTGCCACAACTAAAGTTAGGCAAATGTGTGGCAGACACAAAAGTGTGACGAGCAAATATCTAGCCATAAAGTGTGATAAAGTTGACAAATAAAATTGAGTCTATGACCATGTGGGACATTCTAATGAAAAAGTGTGGCAAATTACGGTTGTAGCAGCGAACCACTACTATAGAAACAACAAATTGGTGCCGGTTGGGAAACCCTCATGGGTGCCAGATTTCCCAACCGACATCCAGCAAGTGGCACCTTTGAGGTGGTCTCAATGGTATCGGTTTAGGAACCGACACCTTTGATATAGGAATAAAAAAGGGTAGATCGATGCATTGAGCAGCTCCTAATCTCCCATGAGATCCCCAATCGAAGAACACAATCACAAAATAAGAACAAAACAAACATTCACAGACAAAAATCATGAACACAATCTGCCACTGCCACCGCCAAAATCATGAACACAAAAATCATGAAAAAATCACAGAATAAGAATCAAGTCGACGCTACCGGATAGGAGGACTCGCTGCCACTGCCGCCGCTGGATCTGCACGCGGGAGCCTCCGCCACCCATGGGAGAAGCCGTCGTTGTCAGACGAGAGGAGCCGTTGCTTCCGCTACCGCCAGATCTGCCAGCTGCTAACTCCGCCGCTACCGCCCACGCGAGAAGCCGCCAGCACTGGACGGGAGGAGTTGCTGCCATCGCCTCCACCCGTGAGAGAAGCTGCTGGTCGATCCCCCGTTCCTGTGGTCATCTCCCTTCCACAATCGACGAGAGAGGAGAGGAGAAGAGGAAGATGGGGATGAAG
Source organism: Oryza australiensis (assembly GCA_019925245.2). Taxonomy (NCBI): domain Eukaryota; kingdom Viridiplantae; phylum Streptophyta; class Magnoliopsida; order Poales; family Poaceae; genus Oryza; species Oryza australiensis. The sequence continues at coordinate 8,002,019 of JAIFGZ020000436.1, forward strand.
GCAAGGACGGGAGAGAGAGGAGGATGGGAAAGGCAAGGAGTGAAGGACGGGAGAGAGGAGGAGGAGGAGGAGAGGATAAGGCCGAGGTAAGAATATCTCCCTCCCACCCGCCAGTTTGGCTCGTCTCGGTTTTAGGATGCTGGTTTTTAAAAAATTGGCACCTATAATATATTATAACAGTCGGTTTTTAATTAAGGCAAAATTTGCTACAAGACACTCAAATTTTACGCTCTTTGCTGGAGGACACTTCAAGAACGTGTATCTGCTATAGGACATCACAAAAACTTGGTAAGTAGCTACTGGACACCAGTCCTATTATTTTATTATATTTGGTGCAACTAGAGAGAGAAAAACCGTGGAAAGTATGAATGTCCTCGTAAGCACTTTTCTTTTTCCTGCTCTAGCTTGATACCGAGCAGCAAAGGGGATGGGTTTGGGGGTCGGTGCTCCGGCCAAACGGCGACAGTGGTGGCGGCCCATAGCACAACGCTTCCACAGGAGGCTGCAGCCAACACCAAGGATGATGAGGGAAGCCAGAACACGAGCACCATGGTTTCGCCCTTTGAGGAGAGATGAAGATGGCCAGTGGTCTCCGTTGAGGATCTCAGCTAAGTGAGCGCGTCAAAACATGTTCCCGACAATGGGAAACTCATTTTCTGGGAACTTGTTGATGAAGTGGAGTGTAAATGGCTGAACACGGCAACAAAGCACATATGGACGTGGAGACCTACAGAACGTTGATCTCTTCACTCGGTGGTCTCCAAGCTCAAATTCTTGGGGCTTTCAGTCAAGTAGGCTCGGGAACATGTCGTGACATGAGTAGATTCATCAGAGGCTTGATAAGATGGCAGATCGACGAAGGTCCTAGCCATCATCAGAGTAGATTCATGCCGGCTTCATTTAGAACTCAACAAAACCAAGGTACTATTGATGAGAAAATTTCCCACGCACTGGTCCGAGAGATTTGTTTTACTCTAGTGCAGGTCCAAAGTATTAATTTGAGGTTCGTGGGCGTGCCAGTTGGTTTGTTCTTACAACCAACAAGAAACAAAAAGAGAAAGCAAAATTAGATTGATAGCCGATCGGCTGGTGGCCGACGACGTATCCCTTAAGTGTTGTGTCGATGCAACTTGCACTGAATCGGCAGCAACTAGATTCATCTGATCGGCTGTAGATGTTAACAGAATACAATCCAAATCTTAAAACATATTTTAAATCAAATGACTGGGATAGATCGGTAGTATCCCGAGATAGTATAAATCACTTAAATCTAAAAATGTCATAAGGCAAAGATTATACATGTTTACAGCATAGCCGATGAGATAAATCTAACATGTATCGGCTAGTACTCCGATACTGCTGTATACAAAGATATCATAACAGACTAAATACATTAAACAAGAAGCAATCAAATATTAAGATGCCTTAATAGATTGATAACAAGCTTAACATATTTAATATAATGAGATCTTAATATAAAGGGCGGATTTAACATATCAAGCAAAACCTGCAAGACGGTTAAATCAGGTAAGATCGGCTGAAACCCCGATACTATCTCTAATAGCAATCATGAGCAAAATAGATTTTTTATGATTCTAAGGGTGACTTAATAGATCGAACCTAACCAATGCAACATTAAGTACCAAAAGAAGCATATGATTTAAAGTAGCTTAATGACAGCCTTTCAAGATGGTAGATATACTATATAATCCAGATCAACAATGAGATCTAATCCTGTCGGCTGTCATCTAGCAATTGATGCTAGCTGATTGGAGGTTAGATCGCAACATTGATCTAAATTATATAGCATATATGATAGCTGTGCAGATTACGATAACAAGATTAGAGTATCATGAGGATGGAAGCTCTAATCCCGAGAGCGCAAGCCGCTTGTAACAAGATTACCTCTCGTCGGACATCGAAACCCGATTCAGCCCAACCCGAAGCAAGAACTTGTCGAGATTAAACTAAAAGAAAAGGTGACGATGTGCCGAAATTATATTGATCGATACAGATTACATGGTCTCGGGTCATATTTATATCGAGATACACGATGAGTCCATGACAAACACTATTTCTATCTCTATTACAAATTGAATTACAAATATGCCTAAAACAAACTGACATTATCTATAAGAAAACTATACAAAATATCCTAACTTAAAGATATAACTACCTTTTTAGGACTTTATCCATAGATGGAAACATCTCTGAAACACTGGAAACCGAATCCAATAATGATCTTCATGTTTTCCCATCGGAATTGGTCACATTTAGTTACCCATATCGGAATTGGCTATGTCAGATATCCCTGTCCGACTCGGTCTTAGCTGACTGACTTCTTAGCCAATTTGGACTCAGCCGATGCGCACTCTGTTTCTGAGAATCGCATGCTCCTCCAATTCCGCTTCAACTGTAGCTTCAAACCCGGGGATTAGCTTGTCAAATTCGGTCATCAACACATTCCCCCAAGTCTGCGTTATTGTTAATGTTGCGGATTTTGTGTGATCCTATCCTCCGATAAAACCTAGAGCATTTCTGTTTTGACCGTTACCACGCTTATTTAAATAACGCCCAAGCGCATCGAAAAAACTCACGCCGTCAATTGCGCACTCAAAGCCTTCAACCAGAAAACTCCTCAAATCTCTCCAGCGATCCCCTCGGAGCTCCCAAGAAACTGCGGCGACCTCACCTCCCGGTGACGACCTCATTCAAACCAATGGCATCTTCATCCGCTCCTTCCGACGCCCCATGGGCCGAGTTCACCGAGGTAAGTTCTATCAGCTGAATCTCCTTTCTTTTCGTTTGCAACCGTAGATCTGCATTTGTGGTGTTTTTACGATTCACTCTTTTCTTTCCATTGTAGCACCTTGCTCATCAGATTTCTATTCCTAGCTTAACTCATGATGATCGATATTTCTTGGGCCCAATCGACAATATGGATCTAACTGAGATTATCAATGCCGAATAGGATGCCCTATAGGATTTCGAACCCTAGTGTAGTACATTGGAACGGAACATTCAAGTCTTGGCCTTCAACCGACAAATCTTGGCCAACCTGGTACAAAAGAATGGTAGCTAGCAAACAGACCCATTGGGACGAAGTGGGCGTAGCTCAATGCTTGGCTCTTACAATAGCCGATCAACCCAAGGATGAGCCCCTCATGTTGGCTGCAACCTATTTCTGGTCCAACACCTTTAATGCCTTTTTCTTTCAACAAGGACCCATGACCCCTACCCTGCTTGATGTGATCATGATAACTGGTTTGGACATATTGTCATCGGCTAACCGTAACCGATTTGATGCCAAATGCCAATACTCCTTAAAGACCAGATCCATCGGAGGTTGGAACGGTTTTATAAGCCAGAACATGGGCACTGGATCAATAAACCCCAGAGAGCATGTTGCCTTCTTAATGATGTGGCTTGAGAAATTCGTCTTGTGGTTCTAGTTGCGGCCCCACAGCCAACTGGCAACATATAGCCGAAGCCCTTGTATCAAAGGAAAAAGTCCCCTTAGGGAAATATTTACTGGGTTACTTGTACCAAACCCTCAACCAAGCATCAACTAAGATCGCAGCCGATTCAGTCATAGGAACCGGGGGTCCCTGGTGGTTCTTGTAGCTGTGGCTGGTCCTTCTAACACAAAAAATTACCAGCAGACCCAATCTGGCTGATGTTGAATTTCCAAAGGTAGAGCCGATTGTGGACGATGACGATGAAGAAGTGACTACACGCAGGTGTATGTCTTTTGGAGAGGCTGCCTCTGTCCATCCGGTCTCCAAACTATCAAGCCAACTCCTAGCCGATTTGTTCACTAGTTTCTACGATGGTTTCTCAAAGCGTAATCGGACTTGGTTCTTTTACTCTGGATACCCAGAGTTTGAACTCCCTTCGGATTTTAACTTTGATGAGATCAACTCTGAGGAATTTGAAAAACCAAAGGAAATCTTCACCACTGCCGTCACCCCATGCATCCTACCAATCAGCATCCATCAAGGCAAGAATGTCTCCAAATCTTATGAGTTCTATCACCCGATGTTGGCTGCCAGACAGATTGGGCTAGGACAACTGCCGATTGGTCTATATTTTACTGACAAGATCCAAACAAGGGGCAAGATCACCTCAGGAATAATGATGGATCGGTTGATGAACATAGAGGGCCCCCCTCTTGGCAGCATAGGCACTTTGGAATTGGCCTTAAAGAGGAGCTCAACTTTTGACAGATGGTGGGTTGAATTGAAAAATCATATTTTTCATTAGCCATCTTCTATGTACCTCACCATGCTCCTTTCAGAATCAATCCCTGATGTGAGTACTTCTTCTCTTTGTCAATTTTTAAAGCTATCGGCTGACACTTGTATAATACTTAACCAATGTCTTCTTTCTCTGCAGACAACCGATTCTTCTCCCCCTCATGAGAGCAACTCAGGGGTTGAGATCCACTATGCCTCAGGGCGTATTCCAAGTGGAGGAGGACTTGCTCCCTCCATCATCGGCTTCAACGCGTCGAAGGTGAGAACCCTATTACATGGCCAAACCCGCGAGACGCTATCAAGGAAGAAGAGGCCGAAACCATCAGCTGCTGGTTCGTCGGCTGCACCACAGAAGAAGCCAAAGAAGCAAAAGACCATACCAGTCGATGACTTGCCTTCATTGGACCAAAGCATGGAGGAGACCCTCAATCAAGAGGAAATGGATGAAGAAATCGAACAATTTGTTGAGGAAGCGGCGGTTGAATCAAGTGATTCGAGCAGATACGCACCAATGCCATCAGCCGACGACCAGCCTTAGCAAACTCCTTCTCCTCCAAAGCGTCCTCCTCGCCCTCAACCAGTATGCATCTTTTCTTTCTTGAAGCTTGATTAATTTAAGGTATTCTTATCTTGTCCTTAACCAAACTCTTTTGTTCACATCACAAAAGATTGGCTCATCGGCAACCATGCCCAGCTTCACCAGTAACCTCCAAACTCACCTTTCTTTCTTTCTTGTTAACTTGCCGATTTTAAATAACACTTGTCTTCTTGTGCAGCCTCCTCAGCCTCCATCAGCTGCCCCCATGTATCAAGCGAGCACACTCCACCAGCTAGGGGTAGCCACCATATTGAAGAGGAGGAACCGACACCAGCTCCCACTATTAAGGTAAGAAACTTTCTCAAGAGCAAAATCAGCCACTTAAATTCCTTTACACCTCAACAAGCTCGACTTGTATCTTACAAGCTTTAGCCGATATGTTCTTTTTTGACATAAAGGAGTTCATTGGTGAAGAAGAAGAGATTACTTGCTAGGCCCAGGCTCCTATAGCCGATGAATTAAAAGAGAATCTCTTGGATATTGCTCGTCGGCTGGATAGCTCACTGGATCACCTAGTTACCAATTGTGGGCCAACCAAAGCTAGATTCGAAGAGATTGAGAGCCAGCTCCTGGATGACATAGCCGATATTATCTCCCAAGTCGCCCATCTCGATCTGCATCGACATAAGCTGGAAAGGGCACAACAAAGGATAGCCGATAGGAAGGTGAAGGCTGACCTTGAAGACATGATCGAGGCCAATCGGTAGTGCGTCATTGCTGAAAAAGCCAAGTTAGATGATCTGATTGCCGGGCCATCTACCATTGAATCCAATATTGATCGGCTAAAGAAACGACAAGCCAAACTCACCGTCGAGTTGGAAAAATGCAAGGCTGAGCTGGCTTCCGAAGAGCAAAAGCTAGCTGATCTCCCAAGGGCCACTGAAGAGCAAAGGGCCAGGTTGACATCCTCCATACAATACTTAGGAGACCTGAGGAGATCGCTGAAGACGGTTCCAGGAACTGATGCAGCCGACGCCGAAACAATAGACAAGATTGAGCAAATCAAGCAAAAGGCGATATCGGCTATCAACAATCTAACCGGCAACTGAGCCAATTGTTGTAATAGGGCTAGCTCTTTTGTGACTTCAAAAACACTTGTAATATATTCTTTTGTATCGGCAAACTTCAACTTCACGTTGTATAATATAACTTCTGCCGATTTTCGAAGTCTTCATTGTCTCAAAAAATTTCAAAGTCCGCAAAAATTTTGAAGTTCACTTGATTTTGACTTTGCATATGTATATATGCCCCCCTAATTTTACAATGTCAGCCGATCATTGATAAAATTATAGCTCAAGGACGACACACGAAATTGGCCATCATGTATACGTTAAATCATAACCGATTATGATAAGAATGAAATGACTAAAGGCGATATAACTTATATCGGCCGTTACACATCGGCAGAGCACAACTGATTATGATAATAAAACAAGACTAAGGGTGATATGGGTCATATCGGCCATCTAAAGGCGATGTAAACACATCGGCTACCATGTATCGGCTCAATACAGCCAAATCATGAGTTGATCCATATACTGGGATAATATTTCTTCAAATATTTTCCATTTAAAGCCCTTCCAAACACCTCTCCATCTAATCCTTCTAGCATGTAGGCTCCCTTGGAAATGCATTTGTGGATCTTAAAAGGCCCTTCCCAGTTAGGTGACCACTTGCCGAATTTATTATCTCTTGTACCAATCGGCAAGATTAACTTCCAAACTAGCTCGCCTTCTGTAAATGATTTAGGCACAACTTTCTTGTTATAATGACGAGCAACCCTCTCTTTATCCCTGGTCACTTTTTCCAAAGCACGCATCCTGGACAAAACCAAGTCTTCCGATTCATCCACCATTAGATTGTGATAATCATTGGCTGTTAACTCATCTTGCAATTGAATCCTTCTTGAGCCGATGACACTTTCCCATGGTAGTACAACTCCATGCCCATACACCAATTTGTAAGGAGGCATTTGGATTGATCCATGACAAGCCATCCAATAGGACCACAGTGCTTCAGCCAATCGGCTATGCCACTGCTTTGGATATTCAGAGATCTTCCTCTTTATCAGTTTGATCAAACTTTTTTTGGATGCTTCTTCCTGTCCATTAGCCTGTGCATAATATGGTGAAGAATTCAGCAATTTAATCCCCATGCTTTCTGCAAATTGGACGAACTCATCCGAGACAAAGATAGACCCTTGATCGGTTGTAATCGTTTGAGGGACACCAAATCGGTAAATGATGTGTTCTTTGACAAACTCGATTGCATCCTCAGAATCAATTTTCTTGAAAGGAATTGCCTCCACCCACTTTGTAAAATAATCGGTTGCCACCAATATGAACTTGTCTCCTTTACTCGAGGATGGATTAATCTGGCCGATCATATCAATTCCCCATCCTCTGAACGTCCAGGGCTTGATAATAGGGTTCATAGCCGACACTGGTGCTCTTTGAATCGCCCCAAATCTCTGATAGTCCTGACAACCTTTGTAATATCTAAAACAATCTTCCAGCATTGTCGGTCAAAAATATCCTGCTCTCCGGAGTAACCATTTCATCTTGTGAGCTGATTGATGAGTACCACAGATGCCTTTGTGCATTTCTCCCATTACAACTCTGGCTTGATCAGCACTCAAACATTTAAGTAGCACTCCGTCAATTGTTCGATAATAGAGATCGTCGTCGAGCAAAATATATCTCAAAGCCTTGTAACGCAATTTTCTTGAAGCCAATTGGAAAGGATTCTTTAAATAATTGAAAACATCATACCTCCAATCATCGGTTGTGATCGTTGCAACTTCAACTTCAATATCTTTAGTCATCGACTTGTAGCCTGATGCCCCTTGAGCCAAGTCGTTTGCCTCAGCATTTTGCTCTCGAGGGATATGTTTGAAAGTTACCAGCCGAAAATCATCCATCAATTCTCAACACTTTTGATTGTAGATCATCAATATGTCATTCTTGCATTCATATTCTCCTGCTAATTGGCTAATGACCAACAAGGAATCATCCATAATCTCCACAGCATCAGCTTCAACCTCTTTCAAAAGTTGCAAACCTTTAAGGACTGCTTCATATTAAGCTTGATTATTTGTAGCGTAAGGCGCAATAGTATAAGCAAATTCAAAACTTGCCCCCTAGGTGATATGATAACCAAACCGATACCATAGCCATGGGTGCAAACTGATCCATCAAAAAACAATGTCCAAGGCATCATGTTGATCGGGCCGATTGAATCATCCCGGTGTTCAACAATGAAATCTGCTATAGCTTGACCCTTGACTGCCTTAGGTGCTTGATATCTTAGGTCAAATTCTGTCAAAGCAAAAATCCACTTCCCAACTCTCCCTTTCAAAACTGGAGCCGATAGCATGTATTGACTACGTTGGCTTTGCAAATAATGGTGCACTCATTGGATAATAAATAATGCCTCAACTTTATACAAGAAAAATATAAGCACAAGCATAACTTTTCCACAGGAGAGTACCTTGTTTCTGCATCCAAAAGCCTTTTGCTGAGATAAAATATTGCTCTTTCTTTGCCTTCAAACTCTTGGATCAAAACTGAACATATTGATTTTTCATCGGCTGACAAATACAACTTAAAAGTCACTCCTTTCTGTGTTGGGATCAAAAGTCGAGGGGAGCTTAAATAATCCTTGATGTTGTCCAAAGCTTTCTGCTCCTCTGCCCCCCAAGTAAACTCTTGATTGGCTTTTAGCCTTAGCAAAGGCGTGAACGACTCCATCTTCTGAGATAAATTAGCAATAAAACGCCTAATGAAATTTACCTTGTTGATCAGAGATTGCAGCTGCTTCTTGTCCTGTGGAGGTTGAATACTCTTGATTACTTCTATGTGTCACCTCAATCCCCCTCTCATGAACAAGAAAACCCAAGAACTGTCCAGCCGATATGCCAAAAGCACATTTGGTAGGGTTCATCTTCAAGCCATATTTCCTTGTTCTTTCTAAAACCTTCCTTAAATCGGCTATGTGGTCTTCAGCTTCCTTGGATTTTACCACAACATCGTCAATATAGATTTCTACTAACAAGCCGATTAAGTCGTGAAAAATATAGTTCATGGCTCTCTGATAAGTAGCCCCAGCATTTTTCAAACCGAATGTCATGACAACCCATTCATATAAGCCGATTGCACCAGGACACCTAAAAGCAGTCTTATGAATGTCTTCCTCAGCCATAAAAATTTGATTGTATCCAGCATTCCATTCGTAAAACTTATGATTTTATGCCCTGAAGCGGCATCGACCAACAAATCGGCAATCAGCATGGGGTACTCGTCCTTAGGGGTAGATTTGTTCAAGTCATGAAAATCGATGCACACCCTAAGCTTGCCGTTCTTCTTGATCATTGGGACTATGTTCAGAACCCACTCAGCGTATCGGCACGACCGAATAAAACCAACATCATATAATCGAGTAATTTTGGCCTTAATCACATCATACATATCGGCTTTAAATCTCTTGGGAGGCTGTTTGTACTGCCGATATCCTAGTTTAATATGGAGCCGTTGTTCCACAATCGATCGGCTAAGACTTGGCATCTCAAAATACTCCCAAGCAAAACAGTCTTTATATTCCTTTAATAACTCAATAAGCTTGTTCTAAAATGAGAAGACAATTTTTTGCTAATGTATGTCGGCCTAGGCATGTCTCCTGGACCTATATCAACCTCTTCAAGCTCGTCGGCCGACACAAAACCTTGTCCTAGCTTGCCATCGAGATCGTCCACGGTATCCTTGGTGTAGACGCTTGAACCCTCCATGATGCTCTCAAAGTAGTAATTTAGGCTCTTCGTCTCCAATTGGTTGTATAATAGAATCAGACACCTTTAAAAAATCAGCCTCCCAAACCTTACCGGACAAGCAATCGATGTCGTCGATTTCCCAAAGGGTTAAATTGGCATTGGCTACGTTTACTGACCTGTCAGCTGGAACGATTTCGATCTTGTTGCCTTGCCATTGGATCAAGCTCTGGTGCATGGTAGAAGGGATGCAGCAATTGGCGTGGATCCAATCCTCCCCAGCAGAACGATATATGACCCCTTACCGTCGATGACAAAAAATGTGGTAGGCACTGTCTTACTGCCGATGGTCAGCTCAACATTAAGAACCCCTTTTGTTTTAGATGGGTTCCCGCCAAAATCCTTAAGGACCATATTTGTCTTGATGAGTTCATTGGAACCCTTGCCCAACTTTCTAAAAGTAGCATAGGGCATTAGATTGACAACAACTCCCCCATCAATTAGCATTTTTGACATCGGCTTTCCGTTGACGAATTCTTTGACATAAAGAGGCTTAAGATGTCGATGTCCTGTCCCTTTTGGTTTTTCAAAGATTGCTTACTCCAGGGGCAACACAAGTTTGGCCAGTGACTCCTCTACGACGTCTGCATCGGCTTGGGCCGCTTCAAATTCGGCTGGTAACACAAAAACCATATTAACCAATGAAGAAGCCACAACCTTTCCCTTGGCCTTTCTCTTTACCTTGTCGGCTTGGTCTTAATCGTCTGCAATGACATTGTTCTTTACGCGCCACTGCTTCCTCAGGCGCTCTTGTTCCTTCTTCTTTCTTAGCCGATAATCAATTTCGGCTTGAACCTCTTGCAGCCGGCCCTCGCTCTTCATCCGTTGCACCTTCATTTCTAGGTCTTTGTGAAAGTGTCAGAGGGGCACCATTGTGGGTTGGCGGCTTGTTCTTCGTCATCCTCAAAGTCCTCTTGAAAGAAATCTTCATGGATTGGACCCTGCCTTTGGTGAACAGGGCGTTTCCTCTGTCTCGGCCGATTCTCTCTGGGCAGCAATCGACTGGAGCTTTCAGCCTGCTCATCTCCATAACCACTGCATGCTGGACAATCTTGGAGTGATGGTAGCCTCATCCCCTAATTCCAGCAAATCCTGAAGAATTCACAGCTCCTATGGGGATCGAAGCCATCATGTTATCGATAGCAAACCTCTTTCTGCCGATCATGTTTTCTTGGATGCACTCCGTAGACTCTGCCCGTCTCTCTTTCTTTATGTCCCTTCATGAATTTGACCAAGCTATCCATCTCTCGAGGGTCATGATCAGCTGATTGGCGACTGGCATAAACCATGTTAATGGGAAAAGGGTTCCCATCAACCTTCATCCAAAGAGCGTAAATTTTGGATATCGTGTAGCAAATTTTGCCTTTAATTAACTGGCACCTATGATAAATTAAAGGTATCGTTTTTTAAAAAAATCGACACCTATAGTATTGGTGTCGGTTTTTCTCTAGAACGAGCACCTATAATTGCTCAAAGATGTCAATTATATATGTTTTCAGTCCGTAGAGATGGGAATAGATCTATAGGTGCTGGTTTTAGCACTTTCGGCACCTATACTACCGTTCTCTTTGTGCATTTCTTTTGTAGTGAACAAAACACGTGTCTAAACTATGGCAACCAAAAGTGTCGTGTGGCAAAGTGTGGCTGTGAATCAAACACCCCCTACATATATCGATGTCCTAAACAACAAGCATAAAAGATTTTCAAATATTTATATTAACTCAATGGGTCTTCCTAGGAATTATGTATATATACTACTCTATTTGATGTGGACCTAGCTATAAAAAGTACTCTCAAGATAACTTTGGGATCAACCAATTAAAGCACAAGATTGTGTCATTGTTTTTATGTAGCTATTAATTTTGACAACTGCTTTAATTTAGTGGATATATTGTACTGCATATAGTGCTTTCAATTAATCTTATTGCAAACTGAAATGCTTGTTTTTCTCATTGCTTTCATTTTGGGCAGTGTAAGTCACTACTACAGATTTGATTTTTCTGAACGAGACCCCAAGAGGTTACAGGAGGGTCATAAGTGGTGCCTCCTGAAAAAACCGCTCCCCCAAGGGCGGTTGATGGGCTGCATGTGATAATGCATCTTCACATGCGGTCCCTTAAGAGGCCCGCATGTGATGATAGTCCTTATATCTAGCCCCATCCCAAGCAACAACCATTTGAGCTCGATGTTTCTCTCTCCAAAATGAAGCAACATATAGGGAGGGAGGTTTTCAACTTGAAAATATTGCTTGAAGTTGATATATAAGGGTACATACTTGATTTCCTCTTTTATTTGCCTCCATTTCTTTCAAATTTCATCGGTGCAATGCGGTGAATTTGCATTTTTGGAAAGGGACTTTTGAGCTTTTTTTTGCAAATTTTAGCTTAAATATAGCGTTTATATGACCATTATTGTAATCACTAGTGCATATTACTTCAATATAATGTTGGTTTAATTTTTAGGAGATACATGTTTTTTTCATGTTTTGTGTTAAACACTTGCGCTCTAATTTTATTCGTACTGTATTTATTTATAGATGGATCGAGCATGGATGTACGAGATGTGAAGAACTCATCTATCATTCATGAAGGAAGCATCCAAATTTGTTTACCAAGCTAAGGCACATACTTTGACGGAGAATAGGAGGGAATTTTTTGTATGTGCTTTGATTGCAAGAATTAGAAATTATGGAGAGATCCTAGTAATATTGGGGGTACATAGTAGACCATGGATTTAAGGAGCATTACAAGGTTTGGACCTATCATGGGGAAGTCGCTGTTCCTGAATGTGACGGTAATGCAAAATGTGAGGAGACTTGTTTTTCATTGGATGTGGTAGAAAATTTTACAATTGAGGACATGGCCCATGATATGATGGACGAAGATCGTTCCATTGGTACAGATGATTTCGAGGTTGATTTGATCTGGAGATTTGCTATGGCATGCAGAACGAGAGGTGCTAATGGGTACAACACGACGTTAGACAATTGGGAGACGTTACAGAAGTCAGCAAAGGATCTTCTTTACAACAAATCCAAGGGTTGTGATAAGGATTTTACGGTGTTGCGTTCGGTGCTTGAACTTCTCAGAGCGAAGGCTATGCACAATGGTCCGATAGCAGCTTCAACGATTTGATGGGTCTCTTGAGAGTTTTGCTTCCTAAGTCTACTTGCCATCCAACACGTATCAAGCGAAGAAAGTCATATGTCTATTATCTCTGGGTGTTCAAAAGATTCATGCATGTGTGAATCACTGTGTACTGTACTGCAAGGAATATGCAGACTTAGATATTTGCTCAACGTGTGGGACAAGTCAGTACAAAATGGGTAATGGGTCCTCTGATAGTGAGGTTGTCCTAGATTCATCGATGCATACAAAAAAAGATTCTAGTCATGGTAATGTGGTACTTGCCAGTAAAAGATCACATGAAGCGCCTGTTCTCAAACCCTAATAACGCCTAGTTGATGAGATGACATCAAGAGAACTAGAAGTCAGATGGTATGATTTGACACCCCACTCATGCTCGCAAGTGGAGGACTTTTGATTCAGTACATCCAGAATATACTAAGGATTCAAGAAATGTAAGGTTTGCGTTGAGCACGGACGGAATGAATCCATTTGGTGACCTAAGCAACTCACACATGTACAACCTTCCTATATGAATTTGTAAGAACCGAAAGAATATTCTTGTTAACAACCAAATTTGGCACCTAAGACTCAAAATAGGAACATATTGTCAAAATTTGGAAAGGACTAGTTTTCCTTCAAGAGGGCTGGTCTAACCGGCGGTATGGGGCAGGTCTGACCGGTGGGTTGTGGCTGGCCAGACTGGATGAGTTCGAGTCCGGGTTGAATTTCGCCGGGTCTCGGGTTTCCTTTCTTGGGGAGATATTTTTCGAGTTCTATTTGGTTTCTACCTTGAGTTAGACGTGGAGGAGGTCTTGTGGGAGGCAAGACCAACCCCTTTATAAGGGCCAATGCCAGTTCAATTGAGGCACCAATTTACTTCCAACACAATTAGCCAATTGAATTGCTTTTTCAATATCTGTCACGCCTAGAAATTCCTGCCCAGAATTTCCCAGACTGAATGTGCATTACATCCCTGTCCAGGACCAACAAGGGTACACAAACGACAATTTGATACATAGAATCCATGTCTTAAAAACATCATAAAAATCCTACATAAATGCAGCGGAAAAATAAACGAGCTAATCTACATCTTGGCGCTCACAATATGGCGACTCCACTCCATGGGCATCCTCGACGGTAGGGACAAGCCTACTCTTCCGCGAATCCATCGTCTGACCCATACTCCAGCTCTAAGGTGGAGGAAAAGGAAGCAAGACTAAGTACTACCCACTATACTCATCAAGTCATACTAAAAGGAGGTATGATGCAGGTAATTCCAAAGGGAGGCTAGGGGTTATTTGCATAAAGCAAGCATATTAAACAATAGTTGAAAGTAGTAAAACTATTAAATTTAATTAAATAGAATTAACCATCACTGCCCAACGCTACACCACATTGAGACAGACCCAACCCATCCACCTGATCTATGCCAATTCCATTAAGTCATATAATTAACGATTGGACTAATCACAATGAATCTAGTTGATCGCCCATAACGACAAGCACGACTATTTGAATAGTTCTACTCTGATTAGAGGTGTACATTTGTACCCACAAGACACAGCCCCACGACACGTTACCGTGCGCTGACATGCCGCCATGACATACCGGGAAGGGGACTCTGACAGGACCCTTCGCATAACCCTCCTTGACCAAGCGATACCATACTTCAGGTTTCGTCCCTACCTTTAAATGCAAGGTAGGCAGCCCTCTCTTGTGCCTAGGTGAATCCGGAAGCCGTAAAGACCTTGTCCGGTCCATCCAAACTCCATCACGCTCACCTTTGCCTGGGTACGTCGAACAGGGAAAAGCAACACTACAAGACCAGTTGTTGCCCATGCTGGCTTGTGATATGCACGATAATTCTTCCAGGGTTTCCTGCGAAGCGATCCTTAACTGCCATGGGTGTGTCTACCATAACCATGCATCCACAGCCCACAATTAATCATATTTTAGTTGCATTTGTACCTTGGAGGCACATGTCCATAATGGTCCTTTTTAATATCATCATAAGGTATCAGGGACATTTCCTATAGTGAGCTAGTTGAACTAAGCATGACTAAGCATTCGCTAGTCCTTCATCTAGTCATGTTGAATCCCAAGTTATCAATGGTATAGGGTAATCAACGTAGGCTGCAAACTATAGGTCCCATCCCACATGATATTATAAAATAATGCAATTTAATAAAAAAGCAAGATATTTTACAAATAGGCACAATATGATCAATGTGGAATATATGACTTGCCTTGCTCTTGCTCTGAAAGAACCTCTACGACTACTTCAAAATAAACGGGACCGTCGGAGGTGCCTCAATCTACACGACAAACAAAATACACCACAAAACAGGCTATAAATATACTGAAACCGGCATCAAACTATTTTTAATGGATTCTAGGCATTTTTATGAGTCATCTACAACTTGAATGGACTCCAACGGAGTTTGGATGAATTTTCTATGAATTTAAGAAGATGCATTGGTTTTTACTAAAAAGAAGAATTAAATGATTTATTGCGCAACCAGCCCCTAGGGCTGACATCATCGCGAGAATGGGCTGGCGGTGGCGCGTGGGAGAGGCGGCGCACGGTGGACCAAGTCCACAGGTTGAAGGGGCACGTGAACCACGCGGTGCCCACGTGGCACCAACGCGGCGACCATGTGGCGGACACGGGGACGGGGCAGCGCTGATGTGGCGTCGAGGTGGTGTCGATGCGGGATGGTGTCGGGGTGACGTGTGGATGGCTCGAATTCGCCTGAGGGTGGATCCGACGGCGCAAGAGGGGGCGGTGGCTCTGCCGGCCGGCGAGGCATGGCGGCGCACGGGACCCAATGGTCGCCGGCGACGCGTGGGAGTGGCGTGGGGAGGTGTGGCTTGTGTGGGCGAAGCAGCGGCATCCTTGTGAGAAGTGGCAGCCGAGGGGGGGAGAGGGGAAAGAGGAGGGGCGGCTCACCACGACAGCAAATGGCCGGCGCTAGGGAAGAGGGTGACGGGACCGACAGAAACATTGACGGCATGATGAAAAGGAGGACGGCCGAGGTCCTACATCGGCCGGCGAAAATGAGAGAGGGAAATTACAGGACGAGAGGAGTGCGGCGGTAGGAAATGTCTGTCGAAAAGAGAAAAAAGGGGACGGCTCACTGGCGCGTGAGGGAGGAGGGGTTATGGCGGGACGGGACAAAATCCAAGCGGTGCCCGAGATTCCTCGCAACCTTGCAAATGCGACGGCGATGACGAGGAGGCTTAGCGACGGTCGGAGCAGCAGAATTGGGTGGCCGGAGCGACGGAAATGCAGCGACGCTAGGGTTTTGAGGAGTTGGCATGATTGGGAGCACGTGAGCTTCGGGTGAGTTGGGGAAAAGACGGAGCGGAGCACGGGGGCACGATTTATAGCCATCAGTGGCTCAGTCGTGGCCTAAGAGGGGCGAAAATGGCGGAAGTTGCAGCGGCGTGGGAAGAGAGAGAGATGGGAGGCATGGGATTTCGAATCCCGACCGTTCCGTGGCTCTATTGGCGCGGGGGAGTAGGGAGGAGTGGGTTTGCGGCTCGCTGGCACGCGGTGTGGCGCGAGGGCACGCGGGGAAGGCGGTGGTGTGGGCTCAGCCCCGCCTTGCTCGACCGAAGGTAGGGGACGACCCCGACAGGTGGGACCCACTTGTCGGTGTCCCGGGCGAGAGGAGGGATGGCGGACTTGCGCGGGCGGCGGGCCACTACCTCGCGCCGGCCCAACGGGAGAAGGAGGCGCGTGGGGAGATAGGCCGAGAGGAGTGGGCCATCAGCCCACGGCTTGGAAAAAAAAGGAAAATGGAAATAGAAAAGAAAAAGGATTTCCAGATTTAATTTAATGATGAAAATCCTATTTCAATTTTTAAAATTATTCTCTGCTTCCGAAAATTCCACCAAAAATCCTGTTAGTGTATTTTGACATGGGGAATTTAAGAAAAATTCCCCCAAGCCCATTCCATTTATTAAATAGATTTATTTATTGGAGTTTTTCTCCGGGTTAATTCCCAACCATTTGTTTGTGCAATTTCTCAATAATTTTTTATGCTAAAGAGGGGAACTTTGGGGTGTGACAATATCACATCTACTTTTCGTTTAGTTTTAGCCTAGTTTTTGTCCATCTTCATTGGTTTGCGCCAAAAGCAGTTCGTCCTCGCCGCGAGAGTGAAATTACCCCTTTGTAGGTTTGTCCTGTAAACCTTCCATTCACCAATGAGATGGGTATTTATCATTGTTCCATCTAAATTGGCTTCGCTAGCTGGTTTGGTTTTACAAAACTCATCTTGGTTTAGAATATTCTAAATCGAGTTTGTTGGTGACTCCATAGCACCGCAAGGTGTTTAGGTGTTTCTGTTTTGTGACTTGCCCAAAAATGTTACCAACATGCTTTTTGGTGACTCCGCTTAGGACAACTACATCGACTACATCAACTACATCAATGTCATGACCAAGCACGAGTTTGATCCAAGCAACATCATGCCCGTCACCATGGAGGATTTGACCGAGGAGCATCGCCAAGAGCTTGCGAAGCAGAAGGAGTTGGAGGAGGCAGTTCTTGCCAAGCTACATGAAGACCCGTCAAGGAGTTTCACGAAGGACCGGTCCTCTACCCTGAATTGTATCCAGTGAGGTAAATCCCGATGACGTATCCCTCTCTATTCAAAAACTTGTAGCGAGTACCATAGATGAGACTATCAATGCTACTTTTAACAAAAAACTTGAGGCTGCTATGTGTTCTTTTTTTGATAGGAGAGTTGAATCTGTTTTTAGTTCCAAATTTGGTCTTCACATGTCGATTTGCCGCCATCTAGTTCTATCCCAAGCACTAGTAAAGCCCCCGCTCATTACCTATATAGCACGACCGATGGGGCAGGAAGTTATGCGACACAATACGCCGGGAGCAAGGCAAACCCTAGCCCTGTGGCCGGTCTGACCGGCCATCAAGTCGGTCTGACACCACAACCCACCATCGGTTTGATCAGTCCTCAGGCCGGTCTGACTGCACCTCTGACCGCCGATCAGATTGGGCCCTGGTCTGGTTAGACCGGTGCACTAGTGCTTGTTTAGGAAATAGATCCTATCACAAATAATTCTGTTTTGCACCATTATCAAGCTCCTAATACACATGTAGCTCCTGTCGCTAATGTTATTCCACCTATCCCTCCACCCGTTCCCAATTGTTTACAATGATCCTAATCATGCTTATGGGGGATAGCCACAAGATGCTCGATATGGCCAATATAATCATATTGCGCCACCGCCACCCATTCCTAGGCCAGAGAATATGGAAGACTGTGTGAGGAATATCATTAGAGAAGTGTTTGCAATTGAGTCAAGGAATCATGCTAGGGTTTACCAAAAGTCATATCCTGATTATTTTTACAACATCTCATATCCCCGTGGTTTTAGAGTCTCTGAGTTTACTAAGTTCAATGGTGAGGATTTTAGGACCACGTGGGAAACATAGGCCAATTCTTAGCACAATGTGGTGAAGCTAGTAACAGGATGCTTTTAAATTGCGCTTGTTTTCTTTATCTTTGTCTGGTACTACTGCTACATGGTTTACTTCTTTACCAGCAAATTATATTTATACTTGGGCTCAATTAGAACATAAATTACATGATTACTTTTACACTAGTGAAACTAAGCTTAGGTTATTTGATTTAACATCGGTTAGGCAAACATATAATGAATCTGTCACGATTATATCAAAAGTCTTAGGTATGTTAGAAACCGATGTTTTACTTTTAATATAACTGAAAGAGATTTGGCTGACCTTGCTTATAATGGTTTACTTGCTCCTATTAAAGAAAGATTATATGACCAACAATTTCTTGATGTTAGTCAACTCATGCAAAAAGCTCTTCCTCAAGATAGTCGGGCTAAAGAAACTAAGAGGTTTGTTAGGTCCAATAATAAGAAACCAAATGTTAATATTGTTGATTACCCTAATGATAATGATAATGATGATGATGATGATGATGGTTGTTGACGGTCCTTGACTGCTAAAATCCGACCGTCAAATCCTATATAAGATGAATAAAAGTTGAACATCAACGTAGTTATAGGGTTATTTACTAATCCTTTCCACAAGTGTTAGTGAATATTTGTATGCAGGTGAATAATACATCGATGAATCCAACAACAAATATTATTCACCTACATACAAATATTCACCAACACTTGTGGAAAGGATTAGTAAATAACCCTACCACAATGTTGATGTTCATCTTTTATTCATCTTATATAAGATTTGACGGTCGGATGATTTTCTCATGTCACTCAATGTGTTTGATTCCTCACCAAGGCATTGATTCACCTCTTTTCTCCTACTTCAATAAGGCTTATGTGGGGCTCAAGGTAGGAAAAATCATGAGACATACTTGCATCAAATATTTTATAAAGTCAAAGAGTGCATCCAAGAAGAATAATAGTCATGCAACCATGATCAAGCTTGTGCATAAATATGGAAGGGTATGTAAGTGGAGAGATAAAAAGGAAAATATAGGTTGGTGACTCCTCTTTGTATGATTCTCCTCACTATCTTTTATTTAGAGAACATGGCTAATAACACTTTATTTTATCATGCTCGAGAATATTTTATTTCTTCTCTTGTGAGCATTATGGTTTTTTACCATCACTTTTTCATATATTCTTTTAGCTCATGTCTCATTTTGCATGTATAGGAGGATGGAGAATCATAATTATTTGGAGTCTTTATTTTGGTGGATGGACAATGGTGGATGCAGACTTCCGGAGTAGAAATTTGCATATAGTGGTGAATGATATTTTTTCTTTTTGGCTAAACCTCTAATGTAGAGGGAGAGCAATTTTATTTGGTCATTATGCACAAGACTTTTATCATGAAGGCATGAAAAGTTTCTAACAAGGGTATAACTATTTGACAAAACTCAAAATTATTGCAAGCAACATATGCATAAGTTTTTTTCATGAAGATCGATATATGGCTTTTGGTGGGAATTATCATCGAGGAGTTTGTAAAGCTATGGTTTTTTCGATTTTCAAAATAAAATACCCAAGCATCTTATGCAGTAAGGAACAAGGTTACCCATTACCAAACTATATCTCATTCATCAATTACTTGGATAACATGCTTTCCCTAAATATATGATTTCACAGACAACAAGTGAATGTCATAGGAATAAAATGTATGTGAGCCAACCAAAATAAATCATGTTTCCATGCATGGATTATCAGCTTAAGATTATAATCATAGTGCTATAAGATTTTAAAGATTGTGAAACAGGGCAATAAAGGATTAGAGACTGCAAACCTTCGCATCGGGAAAATTTGAAGACGAGTTCGGCTGAACCACTTTGGGTTCCATTCGTGTTGATTTTTCTCGTACTAGCCCATGCAAAATTTTGCAACATTATGGTGGGTGTTTCTTGAGAGATTTTGCTTAATAATCCGAGGGACACCCCCATACTTGTTCTTGTACCTATGAACTTTATTCGAAACAAAAACACATGTGGAAGCAAATAATGATTCTACTTGTGTAATAAACCAGGAACTTTAGTTTATTCATCTTCATTGATTTGAATGGAAGAAGACTTACCTTAAACTTACCTTTTGGAGATGGGTGTGTGGAGGATGGACGCTCAAGAATCAGGATAGTTGGGCTTGGGCTGGATTGGGTCCAGCCCTGAAGTATTCAGGAAAATTTTAGGCAAGACGTGGAAATTGACCAAATTTACCACGTCCAACTCCTTATCTTTAATTCCGACCGGTTCAAGGAAAAATTTTAAACGATGGCCATTTACCTTGAAGATGTTGATGACGGTGAATGGACATTCCCATTTGCTTCGGAGTTTTCCATGACCGAATAGCTTGACCCTTGAGTTGATGAATAAAACCTTATTCCTAGGCTTAAATTCCTTCGGCTTGATCCGCTTATCATGCCATCTCTTTGTTCTCTCTTTGTAAATCATGACATTGTGATAAGCCTTGTCCCTCAATTCTTCTAACTCGGAGAGTTGCATCTTCCAACGGGCCCCAGCTTGATTAAAATCCATGTTTTTCCATAGACGAGTTAGTAGGGTGACATGCTGAGTGACGTCTTATATGCAGTTCGGTATGCCCAAAGTGTATCGGGTAGTTTCCGTTTCCATGACTTCCCCATCTCTTGAACAATCTTCTGCAGAATATTCTTAATATGCTTGTTTGAAGTTTCAGCCTGACCGCTTGTTTGGGGGTGATACAGAGTGGTTATATTGTGTTGTGCTCCAAGCTCCTTTAGGAAGTTTCGGAAGGTCTTATCAATGAAATGAGACCCTCCATCACTTATCACCATCCTTGGCGTTTCAAACCGAGGAAAGATGATTTCGTGAAACATCTTTTGGGTATGCTTTGCATCAGCAGCTCTACACGGCATAGATTCTACCCACTTGGACACATAGTCGACGACCACCAAGATGTACTTCGCAGTCATAGGACTTTGGAAAAGGTCCCATGAAATCAATGCCCCATACATCGAAGAGTTCCACTTGAAGACTGTATGTCAGTGGCATTGCATCACGAGCACTTATTCCTCCATGTTTTTGGCATCTCCAGCACCTCCGAATAAATTCTTTGGTGTCTTCATACATTGTTGGTCAGAAAAATCCACTCTTCCATATTTTGGCTTGCGTTCAGAATGCACCATAGTGTCCTCCATACGGGGCTGCATGGCATCTTTCAATGATATTGGTAGCTTCGACTGTTGGGATGCATCTCCTTAACAATCCATCAGCACATACCCTGTACAAGTATGGCTCCTCCCAAAGATGATGATGACTCTCCTAGATAAGTTTCTTTTTGTTCACTCCTGGCAGGACATATCCCGTGACAATGAAGTTCACGATGTCCGCATACCATGGGTTGGAGTTTGTCACCTTAAGTAGCATATCGTCTTGTAGGAAATCATTGATTGGCAGTTCCTGCGTGTTAGTGTAATGCATACGAGACATGTGGTCTGCTATAGAATTTTCTATTCTCTTTTTATCTTTTATTTCAATGTCAAATTCTTGAAGTAGAATAATCCACCTTAATAGCCACAGGTATTTCAAAGCAGCATGATAAGTGTAAATTACTACCTTGGCTCCTACTAAGTAAAATCTAAACTTATTGATAGCAAAAACAACAACTAGGAACTCTTTTTCAGTGGTAGCATAGTTAAGTTGAGCTCCGGTTAGAGTTTTGCTAGCATAGGCTATGGCATTATGTTTCTTGTCCTTGGTTTGTCCAAGGACCGCTCCTATAGCATAGTCGCTAGCATCACACATGATTTCAGAGGATAGCGACCAACTGGGCGATTGAATGATAAGAGTAGAGATGAGTGCCTTTTTAAGAATATCAAAGGCATGCAAGCATCATCAAAGTGAAATATGGCATCCTTATTTAAAAGGTTTGAGAGGGGTCTAGCGATTTTGAGAAAAATCTTCAATGAACCGTCGATAGAACCCCGCATGACCTAGAAAGCTACGGATTCCCTTTACATTGACTGGAGGTGGAAGTTTTTCTATGACTTCAATTTTAGCTTTGTCCACCTCTATTCCTCTTTTGGACACAAGATGTCCAAGGACTATTCCCTCTCGGACCATGAAATGACACTTCTCCCAATTAAGTACCAGGTCCTTTTCCTTGCACCTTTGTAAGACCTTGTCTAAATTCTAAAGACAATGATCATATGTTTTTCCACAGACGAAGAAATTATCCATGAAAGCTTCCATGATTTGTTAAATCATGTCGGAGAAGATAGACATCATGTACCTTTGGAACGATGTGGGTGCATTACACAACCTGAAGGATATCCTACGATAGGCATAAGTTCCATAGGGGCATGTAAAGGTGGTCCTACTTTGGTCGTCAGGATGGATGGGAATTTGGTGATAGCCAGAATACTCGTCAAGGAAACAGAAGAAGGAGAGATTGCAAGCCGCTCTAACATCTCATCGATGAAAGAAAGCGGAAAGTGATCCTTCTTAGTTGCCTTGTTGAGATTCCGGTAGTCTATGCATATTCTCCATCCCGTGATGATTCATTGTGGTATTAGTTCATTTTTATCATTGGCAACAACCGTCATACCCCCTTCTTTGGCACTATTTGAACAGGGCTAACCCACTCATTATAGGGAATGGGATAAATTATCCCAGTGTGTAAGAGTTTCAAGACCTCTTTCTTCACTACTCTCATCGCATTATCTAACTTTCATTGAGGTTCCCTAGATGGTGTAAGAGTTGGGTCTGTAGGGATGTGATGGGTGCAGAGAGTGGGACTTATCCCTTTGAGGTCTTGGAGTGAGTAGCCCAAAACAGATCGATGCTTTTCTAAGATGGAGATGAGTTTTGAAGTTTCTCCCTCGGAAAGCTTGTCACTAGTGATTAAAGGGGATTCCATATCTCCATGCAGAAAAGCATATCGAAGGCTAGATGGTAAGGGTTTAAGCTCTATCGGAGGTCGTGATGATGGTTCAGGCTTGGGGAGATCGATAGTCTCTCTAGAATCATTTGTTTCTTGGGTAAAGAGATGAGCCTCTTTCTCAAGGATGGATTCTGGGGGCTTAAAAGGGGAAACCTTTATTACTTCCTAGATAGGTTCATACTTGGGAGAGGGTTCAACTATGGTGTTGATAGCTCTAGAGATTGGAATCGAATACGCCTCTCTTCCGAGTTTAACATTGAGGGTTCCTAGTATCGGTGCATCTAATAAAATCTTTTCAAATGGATGCCCGATTAGAATGTTGAAGTCTAAGGCTTCGAACACATGAAAATTTAGGATGACCTCTAGGTTTTCGTGCCTTACGGTCATGTTCTTCAAAATCCCATAACTTTCTAAAAGATCTCTAGAAGGAGTTTTGAAAGTTTTGTTGGTCGGGGTCAAAGGTTTGTCACCTAGAAGTGTGAACACAAAGAAATCAGATATGATATTGGCCCCGACGATGGGATTATAGAGGACCTCAACCAAAGTTCCCCGTATGTTGCAATGAATGGTTGACGATGGTGAGCTAATCTGAATTGCTTTGGACGAAAGCTCATACTCTTTTAACCACTCATGGCTCATAATGGACGTTAACTCCTTCATAGTCTCTCTAAGGAATTTATCCTCGAGAGGCATAGGAGGAGCAACTAGAACTAGTGGTCTCTTTTTGCAAAAGAAGTTCGAGGTGTTTCCATAATCTTCAAAGAGATCATCCTTGAATATAAAAGGAAACTCCGAAGATTGAATTTCTCCTTCCTTCAGTGTTTGTGGTTCGAGCGAGGATTCAACAACCGGATCTGGCTTATGAATGGTCCTCGTCGCTCTCCTTGACTTCTTCGCACGGAGGTTCATGGTAATCTTCGACGAAGGAAGTGTTCTCTAAGATATGACTTAGGATGTACCTTCCTTGCGTTGGAGTTTTATGTGAGAAAGAACCATCGACTGAGATGTCAAGGTATAGGGGCAGATTCCTTGCTAAGTCCTAACCAAAAATGTTGTAATAACACATGGTCGAGCAAAGATAAGTCAGGGCTGGATTGGATTAGTGTTAAGAAACTAGCCCAGGCTACACCTATGGTTTCCTTCTCATTCAACCGAATGCTAAGTACTTCTACTCGCAGAGATGTGATACGGGTTAGCGAGAAGAAAGTGAGACAGAATCTATCTCTAAGCTTTTTCCACTCACCGTTCATATTCCCTATGGTAAGAGTGGATCATTGCTTTTCCCTTTATGTAAGAGAAAACGGAAACAATTTCCACTTCAAGGTTTCTTGTGTCATGCCTGGAATCATCAAGCATGAACACAATTGCTTGAACTCTCGCAGATGATGGTATGGATTTTTATTTTCGTGTCCAGAGAAGGATTGCTCCCGAACCATGGCTATAAAGCGAGGGCAAAGTTCATAGCTAGATGAAAGCATTGACTTAGAAGATGATGGTGGCCCATAGAACTCGTTCTTCGGAGCAGAGAAAAAAATAAAAAGATACGAGGATGACTTAGGCTCTAAGTTAAACAGCAACCGTTCCCCGACAAAGGCGCTAGAAATGCTTGTTGGTAATTCTTACGATCATAGATAAATCCGCAAGCGCATGAAATACCATTGTAGCACTTCACCCGGGAGTATTCCAAGGTATTAAATTTCACAGGGAACGTGTGTAGGTTATCTAAGGGTCAGGTTCTTCCAAGGACACCAAGAATTTGTAGGTGAGGGTATAGAGAGGATTTCTATAGTTGTGTCTCTAGATAGATGGTAATTGCCTTACTCTAATTACTTACTTCGGACACCGGCTTACACTCAGTCTGCCGAGTGACTCCGTCCTACAAGCTCTACGACTTACCCAAACATGGAGGATTACAGAGGACGGATAGGGCTGTCAACACCTACCTTCTACCTCTACAATTCGTGGAGTATGCGGCAAACAAAGGTAAACCCCAGCCTAGACACCACATCTACGCTATTGTTTACTAGTCTAGTCTTGGCCAAGAACACCCATCTTCATCAGGGCTCTTAGACTAGAGCACCCATGAATGGATGATGATCCTGTAAGTAAATGTAGTAAAGTAATTACTCTCAAGTAAAGGAAAGCAACCATAGTAAATCGCGAACACTTACTTGATTTGAATAAGCATCCGCCGAGGTACAAGATTGAAGGTCGGTGCCGAGATACCCGGGACTCCTCCGGACTACCCCTCACTCTCGACCCTATTTTGTAAGCACTAGAGAACTAGAGCTATGCCTTTGGAATGGAGCTTTATTCTTCTTGTCTTCTGTGTTGAATGAAGTGAAGCTTTCTCCTTTTATAGCCTCCAATGGCGGTTGTACGGTCGGTTTGTAACCGCCAAACTTGCATAACCGCCATTAGGGGCCAATGGGGAGTTGCCATGTGCGAGGATGGAGCCGGAGGCGCCATCTCTGGTTCAGCCGAACCAGCTCCACTGCCTTTGGCCACCGCCTTTGGCCAGAGGATGATAAGTGGGCCCCTTGGTCGGTTTCTAGGTGTTTGGCCCCACTTTAAGTTAGTTTAATCTAACTTGTGGGCCCTCTAATCCATGGATGCTAACGTGGCAAGCGTCCATTGGTTGGAGTGTGTTTCTCCGCCACGAAAGCATGCTTTCACTTCATTTCGATGTATTATTCATCTGCATAAAAATATTAACCAACACCTATGGAAAGGATTAGTAAATAACTCTACCACTACGTTGATGTTCATCTTTTATTCATCTTATGCAGGATTTGACGGTCGGATTTTAGCAGTTAAGGACCATCAACAGACATGTTGGTTTTGATCATCTCACTAGGATTAGTGGTTTGGATCGTGTTCATGGTTTACCTAAAGTCATGAAAGATCTTGATTTGGTTTGTTCACTATGTTGTCATGCGAAGATGGTTGTTTCTTCACATGCTCCTATTATTTTTGTGATAACGGATGCAACAGGATAGCTTTTACATATGGACATTGTTGGTCCAGCTAGAGTGCAATCTGTTGGAGGAAAGTGGCATGTGTTGGTTATTGTTGACGATTTTGCTATATATTCTTGGCTTTTCTTTATGGTAACTAAGGATGAGGGTTTTAAACACTGGAAGTTTGTATCTTCATTTGGCTCTTGAATTTCCTGGTTATTTGAAGAGAATTCGAAGTGATAATGGTGGTGAGTTTCAAAGCACTTCTTTTGAACAATTTTGTAATGAAAAAGGTATTGAATATCAATTTTATTCTCCTCATGTTTCTCAGCAAAATGGTGTTGTTGAAAGAAAAATTCGTTCTTTGGTTGATATGGCTAGGAGAATGCTATATGAGTATCACACTCCTAGAAAATTTGGCTGAAGCTGCTAATACTATTTGTTATATTTCCAATCTTGTTTTCTTGAGATCTAAACTTGGACAAACTTCTTATGAGCTTCAATTTGGATATCAACCCAAAGTTTCACATTTGTGTGTTTTTGGTTGCGAGTGTTTTGTCTTGAAATCTAGAATTTTGGATAAATTTGAGGTACGCTCTATCGATGGAATTTTTTTGATTATCATGTACATTCTTGTGGTTATCGTGTACGTGTTTTAGAAACTAATAAAATTGTTGGGATTTGTGAAGTCACATTTGATGAGGCTAGTCCAGATACTAGACCAGAAATTGCAGGTACATTGTCATAGGTTCAGGGGGAGAACAGTCGTATTTTTGAGGACGAAAGCAACGAGGAAAACGAGGCTGGCTCGGCCAGTCAGACCACCGGCACATCTCTGGTCAGATTGGCGCAGGATGAGCAATCATACCTGCCAGGTGTGTCTTTATCGGGTTCTGTTGATGTTGATTCAAATGGACCTCCAGAGGCTACTACTTCGACAAGTGAAGGTATAGAACGTGAAATAGCTTGTGAAGTCACTGCTCCTTTGCATATTCAACGATGACATCCTCGAGCACAATCATTGGTAATTGGGTGAGCGTACTACAAGATTGAAGGTAACAACTCATGATATTCATGCAAATTTTGCTTTTGTTGCTTCTTTTGAACCCAAAGATGTTACTTATGCCTTAACTGATGAATCGTGGATTAATGCCTTACATGAAGAACTTGAAAATTTTGAGAAAAACAAAGTTTGAACTTTAGCTGAACTTCTTTCTAGTCATAATATTATTAGAACTAAATGAGTTTTCAAAAATAAACAAAATGAGGATGGTTTGATTGTGAGAAATAAAGCTAGACTTGTTGCTCAAGGGTTTACCCAGGTGTAAGGTTTGGATTTTGATGAAACCTTTGCTCCTGTTTCTAGAATGGAGGCAATTAGACTTTTGTTGGATTTTGTTGCTTCAAAAGGTTTTAAATTGTATCAAATGTATGTTAAAACTGTTTTTCTAAATGGTTATATACAGGAGGAAGTTTATGTTAAACAATCACCAGGTTTTGAAAATCTTGATTTTTCCAACCATGTTTTTAGATTGTCAAAAGCTTTGTATAGTTTAAAACAAGCATCTAGAGCATGATATGATAGATTTAAATTTTTTTTGCTTGGAAAAGGTTTTCAAATGGGAAAAGTGGATAAAACTCTTTTTGTTCGGAAGCATGGTTATAATCAACTTTTCGTTTAGATTTATGTGGATGATATCATCTTTGCTTGTTTGTCTCATGCTTTGGTTGTGGAGTTTTCTGAAGTAATGTGCAGGGAATTTGAGATGAACATGATGAGTGAGTTGTCATAATTTTTTGGGTTACAAATCAAAACACTTCAAGGTATGTTTGTGCATCAAAAGAAATATACCAAGGATCTTTTAAGGCGTTTCAAGATGAAGAATTGCAAGCCAATTCTACATCAATGGGGTCTACTGCTGTTTTAGATCCTGATGAAGATGGTGAAGCTGTTGATCAAAAAGAGTACAAAAGTATGATTGAACCTTTGTTATATCTTATTGCTTCAAGGCCAAACATACAATTTGTTGTGTGTTTGTGTGCTCGCTTTCAAGCTTCTCCACGTGCTTCGCATCATCAAGCTGTCAAGTGGATTATGAGGTATTTGCACCATACTTTTGAATTTGAAATTTGGTATTCTACTTCATGTTTTATTTGGTTAAGTGGATTTGGTGGTATTTACACCATACTCTTGAATCACGATGTTGATTTTGTTGGATACAGAATTGATAGAAAAAGTACTAGTGGAACATGTGATTTTCTTGGTAGTTCATTGATTTTGCATGGTCTTCTAGGAAACAATCTAGTGTTGCTCAATCTACTCCTGAATCTGAATATGTTCCTTGTTCTAGTTGTTGTTCTTAGATTTTTTGGATTATTTTAACTTTGAAAGATTATGGTCTTGATTTGTTGAAAGTTTCTCTTTATTGTGATAATACAAGTGCTATTAACATTGCTAAAAATCATATACAACATTCACGTATAAAGCATATTGATATTCTTTTTGAGGGATCACGTTGAGAAATGAGATGTTGAATTGAAATTTTTGGATACAAAGTTGCAACTTGCTGATATTTTCTCTACACTGTTGGATGCTTCTCACTTTGCTTTTCTTCGTGGAGAATTGGGAATTATTCATCCTTCTAGCATGATTTGAGGAGTTTTTGCTCTTGGCTTTATCAAGCAAATCTAAAAATAAAGAAAAATAAAATGAGAAAAAGAGATCTTTGTTTTATGCTTATTGTATATTCTTGTGCATGCTAGCAATATGATTGAGATCTATTTGTCTCTAGTATAGCTTGTATGCATTTTAATTTTTTAATGAGGCTTAGATGTTGTTTTTAAGTGAGATGATGCATGGCACTAATTCTTTTACTGGAATTAAGAAAATATGCAATGTTGAATCTAGTTCTTAGTTTAGATGACTACTGCTTATATATATGCTTGTTGGGTTGTTATTCGTCAAATTGCTCTTTGTATGTTCCGAATGCCGCATGTGCAAATCATTTCTTCTGTTTACTTTTAAGAGATTTAAAAATTTATACCGAATCCTTGAAAATAGTCTTGATGACAAGGACGTATTCGCGGTGAGGAAAATAATGGTTGCCGAATCGTTAGAAATAGTCTTGACGACATGGATATACCCGAAATAATTAAGAGATTTTATATTCATTGTCAAAGTGAGCACAAAAATCTCAAATAAATACTGAAAGTTCTCTTTGTTATTGTTTTATGAAGGAGTTAATTTGAAAATGAGCAATAATGCAATAGGTATATATCTAGGGGTTTATCTTTCAACCTATGTACTTGTGAATATGTTGCATTATAAGTCATTTGAAATCATGAATTTTGATTATTGATTTGATCTTAATTGTAATATCTTTGGTTCATGATTATATTCCAGTGCATGCTTGTTATCTAGTTCATGAATTTATCTTCCTTATGTTGTGACACATGACCTTGATTTGCTCTATATATAATTCTATGCTTTTCATATTGATATTAAATGCTAATGCTTGATGAAGTCATTATCAAAAATGAGGAGAAGATATATGAATTGTGCATGTTTTCACCTGTGGGAAACTTATTTCTTTTTCAAAGGGGAGAAGTTTTCTTTTAAGAGCACTTCGATGCTTTTTACCACTTCTTTGTTTTTATTTTTCCAAACACCAAAACAATATTTTTTGATGGGTTTGTCAATGTGTTCATCAAGGGGAGATTATAAAATCAAAATGTGTTTGATTATTAATTTGTGTTGAACAATTGGTATTTGAGATAATTAATTTTATATATGGAAGTATTTGGTAAAGTGATTTTGGAGGTATTTGATTTTTGGATGACGAACAATGTTTTCAGATGAATGACATGGTTTTGTCGGTTTGGGTCTAGTCAAACCGAGCCGTGGTTGCTAGTCAGACTGGTGTGTGTTGCACGGTCAAACCGGCTAGGCCGACGGTCTGACCGGCCGACTTTGTGTCAGTTTCGGGTTGTTTCTTTGGATACTTGTGACTAATCTATGTTTATGGATTCTAGATGGATACTATGCGTATATGATACTGTTGTGTGCTAATGCTGAGTCAAGTTGGAGATAACTTATGCTTGGATATGGTTTCTTGTTTGATTCATGTGTAGGTGTGTCTTGATGCCTTGGGAGAGCGTTGTCGGTGATGGATCGGGAGTCAACTTGAGAGAAGATAACGTTCGGATGATCAGGATATCATGCGGGATGCTTAGGCTAAAAAAATGCACGTGGTTGAAAATTTCATATGGCATATGTTGATATTTATTACAACCGTAGATAAATCCGCAAGCACACGGATATACCAATGTAGCATTTCACCCAACAGTATTTCAGGGTATCATATTTATTTTATCCCAAGGGAAGACGGCGGTCTAGAAGAGGACATTAAGTTACTATGAATATTCATATGTTATAGTTGAGCTGCCAAAGTCTAGGCAAGGTTAAGAGGTATATGGTAAAAAGGTAGTGTGACACACAGAGGAGTCCTAACAAATAATACACTAATGCTGAGTGGAGATTATAGTATTAGAGCTAAGTTCCTAATGTACTTTTGATACAATTGCACAGATTATACAAACAATTATGTTCATGGTTAGTTACCTAGTTCTATGCTCCTAGACCTATGGGGTACCGCCTCTAGTGGCCCGGCCTACCACCCAGAGTTGATCTCTTACCGACCACTCTACGTCATATCCGAACATGGAGGATTCCAAAGGACAGACAGGACTGTCACCACCTGCCGCCTACCTCTACAACCCGTGGGATGTGACCATAACCAATGTCTATAGAACAATCTAAGCACCATGCTTACACTGCCATAGATACTCTTGCCTTCCCAGGCGTCAATGACTAAGACAAGAGCATACCTATATCCTTATTGCATATTGCCGTGACTGTGGCAACAGATTTACTCGTCTAACCATTATATAATTATCATATAAACTATGGATGAAACATATAACCAACCAACTAGTATATGGACCATACTCAATTATATGAGAAGATAAATATATTGAATCGATCAAAGTTGTATAAGGTAAGTAAGATACAAAAGCCATACTCGACTCAGTGAAGACCACTTGGGAACCGAGTAGAAGCTCTAGACTAACTCTTAACTCCACTAGCCTAGAGACTATTAAGAGTGAAATGTAGAAACTCCTTCTTGTGGTGTGTGTTGGATGAAGTGAAGCTCCCTCCTTTTATAGCCTTCAAATGGTGGTTGATAGGTCGGTTTCTTCCCGCTAAACGTGCATAACCGCCATTAGGGATGGATGAGGAGTCGCCACGTGGAAGGGGGGAGCATGGGGCGCCGGACCTGGTTCGACCAAACCAGGGTTTGACCGAACCCTGGCCACCACCTCTGGCCAGGGGATGACGGGTGGGCCCACTAGTTGGTTCATGGGTGTTTGGCCCCATATTAAATCAGTTTCAGCTGACTTATGGGCCCTCCAATCCGTAGGATGCTGAAATGGCGAGCGTCGATTGGTTGGAGTTGTGTTTCTTTGCCACGTAAGCATGCTTTTACTTCATTTCTTTGTATGAGTATCTACACTCACATAATCTCTAGGGACATGTGGAACTTTATTAATTCTAATCCTATATGCGCGTAAGATATGCTAATTCCCCCTTTTATTCCTGACGTATGTGACAGTCAAAATTGGTACTTAACGACCGTTAACAGCATACGATGGAGATATTGTGTTGCGTATGGGATGCAGAGTCGAATTTGAAAGAAGTCCAAAATTGATGTGATAGGAGTTTGTAAAGTTTTTGTCTTGTATGGGAAGGTTTCCTACGAGATTAGGACTTCCAGTACAAGTTTGATTCGTGGCTTTAGGCTGCCATTGATGGGTATAAATAGAGAGGGAGGTTGAGACCTCTCGTATCAATTTTGTGAGAGTTGAGTTTATAAAAAAGTCAGGGTTTCAAGTTTAGTCAAGATTCTAAGACGAGTGTTGTTGTTGCACTTTGTAAACATGAATAGAAGCAATAAAATTTACTCTACTTTTGGGGGACCTTTGATTTGTGTTTGCTTGGGTTCGACAGTTCAACCGGCAGGACACCGATGGTCAAACCAATGGCATTGCACTGGTCAAACCGGTGACTCCAAAGCGGTCAAACCAACGACGACAATAGGCGGTAGCAGTGCGTGAGAGCGGTCGGACTAGAGAATCAACATCGGTCAGACCAGAGGTCTTCGAGCGGTCAAACCAATCGCCATTGATTTAAGGGTAACTTTTTTATTCCGCTAAAAGTTTGATTTTTGGTGATATAACCATTCACCCCCTCTGGTTGTCTTAGTTCTTGCTATTTGATTCTACAGGCCTAAGCCTGTGGAGGTCAAAGAATTGATGATTGATCAAGATGATGATAATGAGGAGGACTTTGGAGGAGGTGAGTCACCAGTTATTAGCAATGATTTGCTGCCAAGGGAGAATACGGATGCTAATATAATGGTTATGTTGCCTATGGAGTTTCGTGCCATGGATAAGGCTGGAATGGTTCAACATTCACTAGGACCAAGATATGTGGTTTTATAGAAGCCCGATAAGTCTAACCGTCTTATGAGGCCACTCTATCTCAAAGGGCACATTGATGGAAAACCGATCTCTAGGATGTTGATAGATGGAGGTGCCACCATAAATTTGATGTCATATTCACTATTCAAGAAGTTGGGCGTGGAGATGAGGAGTTCAAGAAGACAAACATGGCCCTCAACATCTTTAATGGTGATCCAACAGAGGTGAAGGGGATCTTTTCTATGGAGCTTATCGTGGGGAACAAGATGTTGCCAACCGCTTTCTTCATCGTCAACGTGCAAGGTAACTATAGTGTTATTTTGGGCCAAGAGATTAATTGTGAAAGAGGACCCAGAAATAGTCACCAACCAAGTGCATAAGGATTACAAGTGCTCCAACCCCGTGTTATCAAAACATTGTACAGCTTCGAGCGGATTGTTCGGAACTAAGGGATAAGACACTGGAGGAACAACAAGCATATATCAAGAAATTGCACAAGGAAAAGAAGATCGAGGTATCTTGCTACTTGGGAACAACAATGCTCTCGCACCGAGATAAAACATCTTAATGGTCCCTTACGCTTTTATGTAAGCAACATCTCTTCCATTTGATTACTATTTTCACAGTAATACAACATAACTAGCAAATGTCATCTCTAATTCATCAATCCTTTTTGCAGGAATCACTATATTTTATTCCTGGTATATCAGAGGGATCACTTGGTCATAGTGCTAGATCCGGCACACTACGACAAGTAGATATGTATGGACTTTCTCACTATTATGAATTTGTAAGTAATAACATATCCCCTCAGTACCTAATTGTCATTCTCAAATTTGTAAGTAACACAAACAAATTTTTTATTGACACAAATCATATAGGTATTACGTCAAACATCACGGACCAGTAAATGATCTGCAAAAGATGAAGCTTCACATGAAAACATACTAGCCAGTATGTACTAACGTATGCCATGATCGCAAATTGTTTTAATGGTTACTTTTTATATTGACTGGTGTTATTATTATGTTCGTAATATTTCAAGCAACCCCAGGCACTAAACTATGTGGATATTACGTGTGCGAGATGCTTAGGGTCAACGGAGGTACACAACAAACAATAGTAATGTACGCCCAAAGATTGATCTCTACACAGAGTATTTCATCACATTTCATTTCCTAACTTTCATTGTCTTCTTTTTCTCATAGATCCCTCGAATCCTTTAATGTAGCAAACAGGTTCAACAAACAAACAATTCTAAACGTATGTGCCAACCTATGCCACTTCATACGCTGTGAATGCTAGCATTAGGGAATTTCTATGACGATTAGAGCCAATTGGCATTAGAAGACAAATTCAAGACCCTAAAAGAGTGTGAAAATTCGTTACTGATGATATAAGCATTAATTTGTAATATATAGGACAAACATGTTTCTATGTGTAGATATGTATATAAATATTTTTGGTTGTATATATTGAAAGCCCATTTATTTGTATGCAAGATTGTATTATCTATGTACAAAGAACGATAACTCGATTAACTCATATGTGTATCATTCTAAATTTTGATTATAAATAGTGAGAAATATTATATTAGATAGGGGACGGGATCTTCCCATGCTGCCAGTAGGTAAGTGGCTGCATGCGAAGATCGATCTTCGCATGTGGGTCTCTTAATGCGACACCATGTAAAGATCGATCTTCATATGTGGGCATATGGGCCTGGTTGATCTTTGCATGTGGTTCTGATTGATCTTCACATGTTGTTGGGCCGACAACATGTGAAAATGGCAATCTTCGTAGACATCTTGACATAGATGGGCCAGTCAATCGATCATTTTCGGTCATATGAAAAAAGCGTTTATGCAGTAAGTAAGTTAAGTAATATCTAGTAGTCCATAACATATATTATATACACTATTCACCATGCACTACACAGTTTGATATTATTGATAGTATTATATACAGTATATTTAAAGTTTAAACATATGTTGATTCCAAATTATGACCAAGATTAAAAGAAGAATTCAACTTAATTACACCGGACTAGTGTCTTTTTTAAACTTCAGAAATAAAATAATAAAACACTAATTTTACTGTCAAGATAAGCAACTTTATATTTATTAATTCTGTATAATTATTTAATTTTAACAACTAAAAATAAATAATCATGTTATTTCCATGGCATTTTTCTCAGATTGCCCGATCAATGTAGGTAAAAATAGATAGTTTGATTATCATATATTTTTCATGATTTAATTATTCACCGGTAATTGCAAAGAAAACATAGGCCATGTTCTTCTTTTTATGATTAAAATAAAAATTCTATCTTGGTTTTTGTTAACATATTTTTTAAAATGCTAAACGGTATGTGTATTTTATGTCAAAGCTTTTACATAGAAGTTGCTCTAAAATAATCTCTTCGTCCCAAAATATTACACTTTTTAGCTTTAAAATTTGTTCTAAAATATAATTATTTTTCATCAATATTTTTTTCTCAATTAATCACAAACCCCACCATTCAATTTTCTCATCTAACTCTACTTCTCATCCAATCATAACATTCTCTCATTTAATTTTACCTATTTCTTAAATAACTGTGTCCAACCCAATAAATTCTTATATTTTGGGACAGAGATAGTATCAAATAGATTTATTTTTTAAGTTTATAATAATTATAACTCAATTAATCATGTGTTATTGGTTTTATCTTAGCTTTATTTTCATCTATAGTAAAAACGAACACCCCACCTTAGTCAAACCACTGGGCGATCTAGCGATCTGGATGAAGTGCCGCCATTGGAGTGACTCCGATCTACACACACATAAAAATACTGATTAACCGCGTATATGCATATAAGATCACAGTTTTTACATGTTCAGTGTTGGAGAAAGAAAACCAATTAATCAAGCTAAGATAAAAGTTAGATTCTCTTGTTCTGTTTGGAGCATATGCATCCAAAATATTCTGAGAGTCTATTTTGTGCATTAGTCAATTCATATATATCGTGGTGTCGGTGTGCTGTCTGTCCATATGCAAGTTAATTCATATGTGTATGTTAAATTTTGGGACTTAGGAATTTGGGGGTTAGATATGTTTAATGTGAGTGTTTGAAAGCCATGCATGTAAGTTTGAAAGTCATGCATGTCAAATACGAATGCATGTACCTACATGCATAATTTATAAAGCAAGAAGTTTGCCAAGTAACAGAAAAGGCACAACCAATAATGTTTTTTCCCTTTAATTTTTGGAAGTACAATGATCTGAAAGCAATAATCAAACCTCCTCACTTATAACTACCAAAGTAAACAAGAGGAAAGTGAGGATAAACCTAGCCATCCAATCCTGCCACTAAATACATGAGATGAAAGTGGAGACACCTAATTAAGATCGTCAGAAAATTACAGCTACCTCAATCATCAAACATCATCTGCAGCAGCTTCCTCCCAATTTTGTTGTTGGTGAAAGCATGGCCGATCCCCGGGCTATGGCCCGGGTTAGTAGGGCGAACATCGTCTGTTACCCCTGCAAATCCTTCACCTTGATCTGTAGGGGTGATCGTTCCCTCCATTACCCCTTTTGTTGCATCGGTTGCATGCGATAATAAGTACCTCCTATGCATCTCAAGAGGTATGCCATGAGAAAGCATTACTTGAGAGGCAAGAATAATAATTAGCACAAGGAAAAAGGCTTTGCTAATACTTTTGGAAGACTTGTTTAGGGCCATTTCACAAAGAGAAATTAAGGCGGACAGATCAACAAAATGAACTTATATCAGATGAGAGCTAGCTATAAGGGGGCTAATAAGAGTTCAAGCTACCCAACGTC
This sequence comes from Oryza australiensis, assembly GCA_019925245.2. Lineage (NCBI taxonomy): Eukaryota > Viridiplantae > Streptophyta > Magnoliopsida > Poales > Poaceae > Oryza > Oryza australiensis. The sequence goes on from JAIFGZ020000436.1 coordinate 8,038,574, forward strand.
CTTTGTGATGAATGCAAAACTACTCGATGCCTATTTATAGGAAACTGAACAACAAATGTTAAGCTACGTCCCTAACGAAGTGCATAGTAGCCAAGATTGTTAGAATTAATATATAATTTGCATTGGAATTACAGTCTGTCAAGCACATGGAGGAACAAAAAACTATTAGGCTTAAAAATTGTACTATGCAGTTAAAATAAGATCAGGTGCAATGAAAAAGGAATTTTCTGACGGTAATTCCTGCATGATTATGTGGACCGTAAGTCTCTGTAATACTCAAATATACTATAGTTCGATATGCTGATCAATGTTGTCAAAAATTCGCACCACACACGATAGATATGCATTAATTGCCTGAAGATCCATTTGAGGCTTATTAGCACACACATCAGTTTATACATGCATATATATACAAACATCTGCTAACATTAAATACATACTTTTTGAAATGAAGCAGGTTAGTTATGATCACATAAAAAGAACAAGTGCATAATATTTGTTTTTACAAGATTACTTATATTGTTCCCTGTGATAATTAAGCATCCAGTGTACACTCACTATATATATGAAAGAAAACAATTGTCTAATTGATAAACTGAGAAGAATACGGTTGCTCCTAATAATCTATACCTAACATACAAAAATGAAATTCTAGTACGGTGCCTGACCTGGAATTAAATAAGCTTAGAATTCTATCCTCTATAAAAAATGACAAATACAGAAATGAAGTACAAAAGTAGGGGTTAGTTTAAGTGATGCTCAAGAAGCGTCAAGAGCCCTGTCACATGCATGCTTGACCAATTTGACTAGAGTCTAAGACTATTAACCGTGGACTGATGCTGCATACATGACGACACCCAGCAGTTACAACAGCAAGTCTGTTACGTTGAATATATATTTATACTAAAGTTTGGTTGCCTAGTTTTGGTCCTTTTTAATTAGTCATCTCGACAGGACAAGCGACAAAACACCTCAAAGTACCTGAAGAAAACATCCGGCCCACTATCTTTTTAATTAGTTGGGGTTAAAGTTATGTACATTTGAGTAGCTGCTAAATGTTTGCCTTTTCAGTAGTTTTAGCTAAATTTTTTTGTCACAAAAAATATCTTTTTAATTAGGATCTAGACCTTTCTATACTACTCCACCAAACCAACCAATAGTACTCTCCCTCTTTAATTTTTTTCATGCAGCATCCTCTTTTTCTATATATACATAATGGGTGACGTAGTAATCTATTTTTACTGGTTAAAAGGACTGATAAAGTACTATTTCCTCTATTCCAATATAAATATAACCAATATGATATATACTAGTGTTACGAATTTATTAGATTGTATTCATATTAAAACGAAAGGATTATATTGAAACGAAGGGAGTAGTATTTTGGCCCACCGACTATTTCACAAAAAGTCTAAATTAAAACAAACTTACTTTTTTTCTTTTGAAAAGAGAAAAAACTGACTAATGGAGCACTGAGTATATTAGTACATATTCCAGAGTTTGTGGTAAATGAAAGAATATTCTCACTGGCAGTTTCATCTAATAAAACTTCCGTTGTTAAGTTTATGCAAGAATCATAAGCATTGACACAACTTGTCTCTGTTGGTAGCTAGGTTGACAATATTAATTGTCAATCTGACCAAAGTAGGAGAGAATCAACCTGACAATTAAGGTCATACTCATATATTACTCAGAATGAAGTGTCGGCTGGGAGTATCAGCAATTCACTACCTCGATGAGAGAATCTTTGCCGCTGCCAAAGGTGCTTGAAGCGCATGCAGGGAATATTCCGCCTCGAGAATCGTGCTGCTGGTAGCATCCACATGCTCGCACGCATGCAGTCTGAGTTAATTAAGGCGTATGGCTGCGCGCACGCGTGTGCCAGCTCGCCACAATTCACGTGCGCGCCGCCAGGCTATGCGTCGCATGTTGCATTGCGTAGTTGATTGAACATGGTTGTTTGTTAGGCTAATAGGTACGAGATTTATTTAAGCCATATGTTAACTTACAAACAAGTTTTTAAATTAACGATTTTTCAACCTGTACAGCCAAATCTTTTAAAAAATATTATTAATGTGCATTATATAAAAGTGCATATTAAGTATATCCGAACACATCCACAATCAAAACACAAAACACACATCGTTCTCCTTCAACTATTAAAATATCCTAATAGGTATTGGCTTATAGGTACCACACCTATAGGACATTTTCTCAACTTCGACACATTTGAGCAACAATAGATGTCAAATTTTTAAAGAAACCAATATCAATACTACAAGTATCAATTTTTTAAAAAAAGACATCTATAATATATTATAGGTCCTCATTTCCAAAAAAACTGATACCTATACAAAACTAAGCCGAGCCGATCGACCCACGGGGATTGTTTAACTCGATCCATCCTTATTCACTCATCCCTGAACATCCACACCTGTGCACCCATGTCAACGTCCTTATCCCCTTCACCATCTCTCTATCCCACCCACCTGCGCTCCTCCTGCTCCTTGCTCCCTCTCGTTGACATCATCCCCTTTCCCCTCCCTCTCGTTGACATCATCCCCTTTCCCCTCCCTCTCCCCTCCATCGCCAACGCGGCCACCGCAACTCGCCTCAACCTTCTCCCATCCAACTCCCTCCCCACCACTTTCTCCTCCGCCTCCTAATCCCAATCACCATGAGAGAACCACACGGTGAAAAGAGGACCCATCGTTGCTACCAACTGATTCATTTCCTAGGGTGCTAAGGTTGCAGCGACTACCGCCGACAGTGGGATGCCCACGCGCCGCTACCACCCCTCATCCTCCTACCAGTCCAATCCAAGGGAAACGACATCATCCATCGGATTCGAGGGGTGATCCGGTCAGCGGGTATCCTAAAATAGGCATGGCTGGTGGTGGCCTCCACGTTGGCAGCCTCGAGGGGATCCGGTCGGTGGTGATGGCGGCCTGCACAATAGTGCCATCAAGCTGATCTCGGCAATAGAGCCGAGCATAGGGTAGAAATTTTGGGATATTTGGATTTGGATTTGTTCGTGTATTCATGCCTCCCATTTTATGATATGTTCTTGTTTTTGCCTTGTCATGTTGGCAATCATAGTCTTGACATCCTTGATTTGGATTTATTCATGGGTTCTTAATTTACTTTTAGTTGGTTTCTCCGGCAATGGTGCGATGTGAGCAAATGCAATACAGGGTTGAGATTCTTGAATGTTCTTGCATAGGAGCTGTTGCTCGATGTATCGTCTCGAGTCGAGCCGATGCATGGAGCCAGCCTTTTCTTTTATTCATGGAACATAAAGGTACCGACTATATAGTAAGAACCGACACCTATGCGGACGGTCAAAGGTGCCCTCAAATCGGTACCGGTTAGAACCCGGCACCTATGATGGATTCCCAACTAGCACCAATATGGGGTTCTGTAGTAGTGACATTGTCGCCACTGTTGGTATTTCTTACGGTCATAGATAAATTCGTAAGCGTACGGATATACCGTTGTAGCATTTCACCCAGAAGTATTCTGGGGTATCGTATTTTATCCCAAAGGAAGACGGCGGTCGAGAAGAGAACACTAAGTTACTATGAATATTCATATGTTATAATTGAGCTATCAAAGTCTAGGTAGGGGTAAGTGGTAAATGACAAATGGGGTAGTGTGACACACACAGAAGAATCCTAATAAATGATACACTAATGCTAAGTGGAGAGTATAGTATTAGAGCTAAGTTCCTAATGTACTTCTAATATAATTGCACAGATTATATAAATAACTACATTCATGGTTAGTTACCTAGTTCTATGCTCCCCAGCCTCCGTGGTACCGCCTCTAGTGGCCAGGCCTGCCACCCAGAGTCGATCTCTTACCGTTCGCCCTTCGTCATACCCAAACGTGAAGGATTACAAAGGACAGATATGGCTATCACCACCTGCCGCCTTCCTCTACAACCTGTCAGATATGATCATAACCAATGTCTATAAAACAATCCAAGCACCGTGCTTACATTGCCATAGATACTCTTGCCTCCCCAGGCGTCCATGACTAAGACAAGAGCATAGCTATGTCCTAATTGCACATTGGACCATGACTGTGGCAATAGAGTTACTCGTCTAACCATGACATTATTATCATATAAACTATGGATGGAACATATAACTAACCAACTAGCATATGAACCGCACTAAATTATATAAGAAGATAAATATATTGAATAGAGCAAAGTTGTACAAGATAAGTAGGATACAGTAGCCATACCCGACTCACCAATGACGACTTGGGAATCGAGAAGAAGCTATAACCTAAACCTAGCTCCACTAGCCTAGAGACTAAGAGTGAAAGTAGGAACTCTCTCTTGTGGTGTGTGTGATGAAGTGAAGCCTCCTCTATTTATACTAGTCTCCATGGCGGTTTGGCACAAAGATTAGCGCACGAATCAGTTTCCACCGCCATCAGGGAGTAAACCATAGCGTATATGTGGGTCCTCGCTTAGGATACCCTTGGCCCACGGTTGAATACGTTGGTTAGTCCTGTTTGTGGGCCTTTTGATCCTTGGGAGGATGACATGGCGATCGTCGATTGGTCGGAGTTGTATTTTTTTCACCATGTAAGCGTGCTTTCACCTCATTTCTGTGTATAAGTGCACTCAAATAATCTACAAGGACATGTGAAACTTTATTAATTCTAAACCTATATGCATGTAAAAATGCTTACTCCCCTTTATTTCCGAGATATGTGACGGTCGGAATCGGTACTTAACGACCATCAACAACCACTACAAGATGGATTTGTGCTGATTTATTTACCATGGGCCATGGCTCCATAGTTGTCGATGTTCTAAATACATGATACACAAACTACAACAAAAACCTCATGTGGAGACATTTTTGTATAGGAAATTTTTAAAATGCCTTTATAGTCAGCAATTCTAAAGTGTAGAGACATTTTTTAGAGGCACTTTGAATATAGCCTAAAACACATTTAATCTAGAGACACTTTTAGCACAATTTGTTAAATTTATCTTGTAGAGGCACTTTTTCAGCAATTTAAAATTTGCCTCATATGTAAAAGGCATTTTCCTGAGACATTGCACTTATAGGAATTTTAATCTATGATAACTAACTGGATAAAAGTAACATGGGGCACATATGTACAATAACATGAGGTTGAGATGGTTGGACCATTGAAGTTGAAAATGATATATTCAAGATGTCTAGAGTCCAAGGATTGGCAAATGCAAGGTAACTGATAGTTTTTATTCCTTTTTGACATTGGTTTGCTATGGTTATGGTAGATTTTAGTTCCTTTAGAAAATGATTTTGTAAAATACCTTTCATTTTTAGAGACATTTCACTATAAGATTTTATGAGGCATTTTTGAAAATGCCTCTAGAGCATGTAGAGACATTTAAAAGGTGCCTCTATCCTATTAGAGAAATGTCAATACAAGGCCCTCAAATATGGAAACAACTTTCTACGTGAAAATGCTATACCATACCCGGTAAGACAGGATGTATATGAGATGGATATATCTAGGAGAGTCCTACAATAGAGAACATGGTTATCTAACATATTAGGAGTAAGACACTAAAGACCTACATGGACAAGATCGAGATATACCAATATTATCTCTCTAAAGTCCAAACCAGTTATGAGACCAAAGAGTATAAGTACCTAGGCCCCACGGACAGGGGAGGGGGGGTTGTGTGTGTGGAGGGCGTATAACATACTCAAAATTTTAAAATTTAAAATTTTCATCTAAAAATATTTAAAATACCTTTCATAAATAAAAGTCCTAAATTTTTTATCTAAGACCCAAATAAAGATAATCTAACTAGTGCTCATAAGAAGAATTTGAGAACAATTTAAAACTTTTTCCTTGCTAATCTAAAATAAAAAAAATATAGTGTAGGCTTGTATTTGCATAAATGTATTGAGGGAGACTTAAGTCCTTTTGTCTTTTTGGATGTTAAAGTCATTCTATATTAGGTCTCATGGTCAATAATTAAAATTTGAAGCTACTAATTAGATTAAAAGGATATAATGTCAAATATTGAGAATCATTTCCTAAAATCCTTACAACTTAACTAGTAAAACATGACCAATGTCAAAATCCATAAAATTAATTTAGCCACTCATCTGGAGGAATATCATGAGCATAAAAGTTTATAAATATTAATTCACATATATTAAAAATTTTACCCTAATTGTCACTTAAAGTTACACTTAACCTAACACAATATATATATATATATATATAAATATTCAAAAACATTTTGGAGATGTGTATGGTGAAATGGAAATCCAACATATGAACATCATCTCAGGTCAAGAATAATTTTAATATAATTTTTTATAAATACTTAGTTGCATTTTATCAATGCAACTAAAACTATATAGAGTTAGGCTTGGTGAATTTCTAAAAATAATTGATGCAATATACACTACTAGAGAAACGATTTTTGCGTGCGGGCCAAAGGCATCTTCCCGTGCGGAAGGCTGGTCCGCACGCACGAGAAGGTCTGAGAAAATCAAATTTTCACATGCGGACGGCCCAACCACACGGGAAGATCTATTATCCCATGCGGGCGGCTTAAGAGGCCCGCACAGGAAGATCTATTATCCCGTGCGGGCCACTTAAGCCGCCCGCACGGGATAATAGATCTTCTCATGTGGACGTATTAAGTGGCTCGCACGGGAAGATATGTCCGTCCTATATGAATTATTGTATTATTTAATGATTTAATGATATTAAATCGACAACTAATATCACATCACAAATAACATAAAATTAATTTCACATCATCACAATTTCACATATATACTTTCTAATTAATTTTTTTCTACAATTAAATTTACAAATAATTTCATATATATAATTAAATTGACAACTAAATTCACATCACAAATTACAAAAAAAATAATTTCACGGCTGGTGCCGACGGTGATTGTGGCGTCGTCGTTGATGGCAGTGGCGACGGTCGGTGGAGGCGGCGGCGGTGGAGGTGGCAGGCGGTGGAGGCGGCGATGCACCGGCACACCCGAGAAGCCTCCACAGTCGTTGTCGTGGTTGGCGGCGGCGGTGGAGGCCGGAGGCGGAGGAGGCCGATGGCGGGGAGGCAGAGGCGGAGGAGGCCGACGGCAGGGAGGTGGAGGCGGAGGCGTAGGCCGCCGGTGGAGGAGAGAGCCCTCAACGGTGTGTGGAGGCGGGATCTGGATTTCGTCTCGTCGGGTGTTAGAAAATTTCGGAGCCCGCGCGCACCTATATAGGCGGTGGTGATCATCGCGTGCGGGTGGCTTAAGCGACCACATGGAAAAATCGATTATCCCATGCGGTCCACTTAAGTGATCGCACGGAAAAATGGATTATCCCGTGCGGTCGCTTAAGTAGGCCGCACGGGATACTGCGGTATTATCCCATGCGGCCCACTTAAGCGACCGCATGGGATAATCAATTTTTCCGTGCGGCCGCTTAAGTGGACCGCATGGGATAATGCATCTTCGATTTTTATCAGGCATGACCACTTATGGCTCGTTTGGAACCTATTGGGATCCTCGTCCAGGAAAAGCGTTTCTCCAGTAGTGATAAAATCATGGAAAAATTCAGACAAATACTATCTAATATGTAGAACTCACTGTAATTTTGGCCTAATTTTACCAGACATTTGGTTACCTCAAATAAATCACAAAATAGTAGCTTCCATTTAACCTTCTTTGCAACCCTCTTAAAATTTAACCATAATTTGATTTCAAACCTTGTCCAAACTATGCACTAAACATCCCTCTACCATTTCCTATTCGGCTACCACCATTTAAACCAAAGCAAGGCAAAAAGAAGTGGAGTCAAAGTCAGAATAGTGCCACAGCTTCAGACTTAGAAAGTTTCCTAGAGATATCCATCTCTCTAACACTCTCTCACTGCCAACGGGCCCCACGATGGTGTGGGACCAACCTGCCAGCCTCAGTCCTCACCTGGCCCACTGCCCACAGCGTGTGTGCCACATGCCATCTACACATCAACGCCGCCACCTCGGCGACCTCCACCATGACCTCCACCATTTAACCCGCCACTCCATTGACAACTCCTCCCTCTCACCCCTAGTTCATTCCGCAGAGGAGCCGAAGAAATCCACCTCTAGTTCGCTAGGATGGAGGCGTCTTCATCGATGCCGGCAAGCTTCTTCGCCATCGCATTTCGTCACTAGGGAACATCTCTTCTTTTTGAAGCCTCATTCATTGATCATCTCTCCATGTAGTCTCTAACCATGACAAGCCCGGACCATTTCATGCAGCAAAGCCCCCGAAACACGGCTATGGCCATCGTCATTAGCTGTCGCGCTCCAAGTGTCACCGCGGTGCCTCAATCGTCGCCTGACCGCCATAGAGCAAGTTCAGCCAAGCCACCGCGCCATCTTCATTGCCATCTCACGACGACCAGGAATCCGGAAGGAATCGAAGAAAGATGCTGTAGAACAGGAGATCTCCATCGTCTTCTTCCTCTTCGGCAGCTGCCTCCGTTCGTCGTTCTTTCGCTCTTTGATGAGCTTCGGAGCGATTCTTTTCACCCATGCCCTCCGATGTTATCACTTGGCACTGCGTGCATCATCGCATAGCTGATCTGGGCTTGGAGCAAGCCATCACTGTCATCATGGGGTGGAGCACCAACGCAAAGCTATTCCACGAACCGTTGCTGCCAACCGAGTTTCGCCAACCCTTGCCAGCCTCCCGGTAAGTCTCCTAGGTACCCAAGAAGCAACATGCATGCATCAACTCGAGTAGATCTGGCCCCTAGTGTGACATGCAACATGACCCCGAGCCTAGCTGCGCTTCCACTGCCGCTGCCATCTATTCCGGCCACCACTGCTTGCAAGAAGACTACCCATTGCTTCGCTCTTAGCTGCTCTACATTTTCTCTTTTGGCTTCTCGCTTAGATCGGCCACTGTTCGTCGTCGGTGACACCACAAAGCTCATCGCCGCGCCACTACTCTGCTCCTTGTCACTGCGTCGCCGACATGTGGGCCCTAGACCATTAGCGTGAAGGGACTTCAATTAGCACATGTTTAAATCTTGCAAGGTTCTAAGTGTAAATAATGTTAGACTTATATGTGGGTCATTGATCTATATGTAAATGCCTTAAAACTAGAGGACTCTTAATAATGTTGGTTTAAGACACATGCTAGGGACCGCGGGTTGATTTCTAGAACTCTTAGTGACCTTTCTACAAAATGGATAGTCACTGACTTGTGGATCCCATGTATTTAAAATCCAAAAATATAAAGAAAATAGATAAAACCTTTATTAAACAACTGAAAATTTATATAGACTTGTAAAATCCATACAAAATTAAATATAACTCATTTTGAGGTGAATCCAATTTCTATAGATTCAAAAAATGATGATCTAATGTTACGAATTAAAATATGAAACTTACTGTCACACCCCACCTCTACTTCACTGTACGGATGGCACTGTGGAGAGCATGCCGCAGGAGAACGGCGAACAATTTCCCTAGGGAACCATGAAATCAATACCAGTCCCACGATAATGATGTTGGTACCCACGATAACATGATGAACCATTGCAAGATTTAAATAAATGTATAATATACCTTTACATTGCAGCTTTGGGTAATCCCTGAATTGTAACATTCAATTAGAGTCAACAACAATGGAACTTAGCGAATTTAGGACACCAATCTACAGGCAGTAGTTTGGGTTTAGGGATGAAACTTCAACCTTCGTCTTCTACCTAAACTTAAGCCAAGGGGAGAAAAAACAATGACAAAACTTTTCAAAGGTCTAGGTGTGGGTTTCAAACAAAATTTCTCAAAAGGAGGCATCTCACCTCGGTCCGTCCATGAGTTGCTTCGCAACAACTCGAGAGGAAAAGCCAAATCTTAGCATTTATAACCTCTTCTCCTCTATTAGTTTCTTTTCACTTTCAAAATGTAAACCAACGTTTTCTTCAAAAAACGTCCATTAACCAAGTCTCATGGTAAACAAAATCGGCTTCGGTCCTCTCTACCCGCCAAACCCAAACTCAGCCCTCTCGGCCCCTAAATCGGTCTTCTCGACCCTATGATGTCAAACGACACCCCATGTCACACAAACCTGTTTCCAACCATGAAGGCTGGTCGTCTGACACAAAGAGGGACTTTGGTAACAGTTCCCATCCCAAGAACAAATTAATTAAATAAGTTTTAAAAACAAATCTACGCTATGGAAATCATGTTACATTCACCCTTGACCATGGACACGACTGTTCGAACAGTTTAGTTAAACCTATGCAGAGACTATACGCTTTCCCCACAAGACCTGAAGCTTACACCAATACTGGCCGGTACCGAAAGTTCGTGACAAGGCCTTTCCCTAGCCAATCCATGAATATCCCATGTGGCACAGTTGGGTGAATCTCTCGAACCAAGCATTAGTCTAGTCTTAGGCCCTCGTCTACCCAGGACCCACCCTATGGCTCCTGACAAATCCCAATCGCAGGAGAGTGCCTTTTTCCCCAACATCTCGGCGCCCCTCAACTGCCAACATGCAAGACACCCATGTTCCAGCTAGTTATTCATGCAGGGGCTTCCCATTACGCCATGTGGTTGTACTGTAAGATGCTCGGATGTAGAACCCAAAGGAATCGGTCCTTGTGCGTGACTACGAAACCAAACCACACAGGAGAGGATTCGCACCGCAAGTTTTTCCATAAAACCTTTTTTCTTTCAAAAAGCACAGACTCCCCAAGTCGGGTTTTATAAACCCTTCACAACCCAAGTTTTCCATATCAACAACCAAGTATAAACATGTGGTGCTTGTGGACACTTGCGCCTAGATAGCAGAAGTATTGAGGTACTACTATGGTGGAGCAACAAGGCTTAAGCTTAACAATATCGTACACAAAGTAATGCAACTATTTAGGTTGGTTCGTCGATCATGTGCTCGTACACCAATGGCTGATCAAATAAATGGTTTACGCTAGGCATGCAATCTTGCAAACAACACATTTCATAAACTACAAGCTATATGATCGAAGAGTGGCTTGCCTCAATTGTTAGTCTTCAAACCTTCGAGAAATCCACGTTCGCTGAATCTCTGTAGCATTCGGCACACGATAGAAAAGAGAAAACAACCCAATATCCTTAAAATAAATAGTAACTATTTTAATCTTATAGTGCATTGGGTAGGTCTCAATTTTAGAAAGATTCTGAAAGTTGAACAGATTCAGATTTTTGGAAGTTTTATTGAATTTCTGGAGAAAGGGTAAAAGTATTATTATAATCGGAAAAAGGAAATGATTCCGAACGGACGAAAGATAGAATTTTTGAAACGAGGAAAGGGATTAGTTGTGCTGGTGTACCAGCTTATGGGCTTCAGTCTGAGTGAGGAGAGGGACATGATGTAAACTTCTAGAAAGGGGCTTTGGGTGTAGAGGGATGTAATTTGGACTTTGGTGGAAAGGGAGGCTACTGGTGGCCTTCGGCCCAAAGTTTGGATGAAGGAGGTATAATAGACTTTGGTAGAGATAAATTTCCTAGGCTTGGCCCGAGGAAGTAAGAGGGGCGCAATATGGACTTTTAGAAGGTCTTCAAGCCAAGGGCGGCCCATTAGACAGGGGCCCATGGAGAGGAGTTAAGAGAGTGGGTCCCACCTCCTTTTCTTTCTTTTTTTCTTTTTCTTTTCTTTTCATCCTTTCCCTCTCTCCTCCTTATCCTTTCTTTCTCTCTTTCTGTCACGCTCTACTTCTCTCTTCTTGTTTGTTCTTCCCGAGAGAGAGGGGTGTCGTGCGATGGCGGGGCAGTAGCCGGGCGCACGGCACAGGCAGAGGCGGCGGCGTAGTAGGGTGCGGCGGAGGGAAGGGGCGGCCTGCATGGTGCAACGGCTCGACAGCATGCAACTTGGAGATGGAACAAAGGGGAGGGATTGGGGAAGCGTTGTGCAGAGGACATGAGGAGGGGAGCGACGCTGGGGCAGGGAGAGGAGGTGGCTCGGCATTGGGCAAAGAGGGTGTTGACGAAAAATTTGCGTCCGGCCGATGGTGCCAAACCTGTGTTGACGCAAACTATGTCGATAAACACAATGGCCTGGGAGATCTGTTTAGCTCCAGTGCAGGTCGTGAATTTTGATGAGATGCGAGCGTGCCAGTTAGTTTGATCCTGCAACTAACAAGATGTAAAGTTGATCGGCTAACAAGTCGGTGTCGAGGAATCGAAGCCTGTGTGTCAACTGATAGCTGATAGCTTGATGTAGGATTGGCCGATAGTGATAGCCAATATCCAATAGTTGCCAATATAGTGATACTAGCCGATGTCGATAGGGTTTTGAACAATCGGCTATATGTCCGGTATAGATTTTGATGCTTGGACAAATAATGATAAAAAGACAATCGGTTGATAATAATGTAATAAAATAATGAACCAATTGACCAATATAGAATATTAGAGGGTAGGCTGATGGTTAAAATATACATCAGCTAGAAGTCCGATGTTATTAAATCCAAATGATTAAGTAGTCAATAAAACCTTTGCTGCAATCGACTAAAACCAACTTGTATATAATCCTTACTCATCGGCTGAAACCCTGATGAAACAATGATTGATTCCTTCCTGACTTAAATAAATCTAACTTAGAACCACAACCTCATATATCGGACCTAACCGATGCAGTATAAAGTTGATGATTGCCTAATAGATTCAAATCAGCCGATATGACACCAATCAAAGTAGTCATGTATTAAATTTAACCAAGGCAGTAAACTATCAAAGAAAAATTTAACACATCAGATAAGATCAGCTAACCCTTCAATGGAACATTAGCAAGGGATGCGGGTGTCGGGGAGACATCAATGGACTCCTGGCAGTGAGATGGAGTGAGTTCGTGACTTATGTGACTGCATCATGAGTGTTAGAGAGGGATGGAGGTCTCGAGGAGGGGCAGCAGTTGAACTATCAGTGAGGGTGCAGAGGATGCATAGGAATGGTTGGGAAAAAATGTGTGGTTGGGAAAAAATGTGTGGTTGCAAGGTGGATGGTGGAGAGAAATGTGTGCACGTCTGGCCCATGTCTCTGTGGAGAAAGGGTAGAGTGCACGCACTTATGCCTGCTGCCGTCTTGTACATGGATTGCCAGGTGAGAAAAGATGGAAACGGGGAACGACAATTGTGTATGTGCACGGGTGATAAGGGAAAGGAAGAACTCTGGGTTGGGTGTAGAAAAATTATACTGAAATAAGGAATATATTCATCGGGTGGTCAAAATCCAAAAACAAATATTTTTAGACTCTTTGGAAAAAAAGAAATTATTTTTCAGTGTGGTCAAAATTCAAAATAAATTTTAACCGTATGAATTTTTGGAGAGGTTTAGGAGAGGAAAACTTGAATTTCAAAATTCGAATCATAAAAATTTAATTTAGAAGGAAAAGATTTGGTCAGGCCTTTGAGTTTACGAGGAATGAATTAATTGAGATATTTGGTACATAAACTAAGATACACTCAACGAACCAAATCTTTGAACATAAGATTTCATTAAAATAGGTTTTTTGATGGGGCAAAAATTGGGGCGTTAAACCTACAGTATAGTAAATATCTCTCAAATTTTATATTTAAAATAGTTAACGTAGCACATGCTTGAACTAAAAAAAATCATTTTAACTCCAAATAGGATGAACCAAATTTGTTTAGATTCAGTAAAGTGTGAAATTTAATTTAGTAAAATAAAATTTGACATATTCGGTACCAGAATCAACACTAATGTTTTTATAGCAAAATAATTACCACACCTATAGTCCAACTTCTAAAATTCATAGGAAATCCATCGTAACTCAAAATAAAGTGAACCAAGTCCTGCTAGGTTAACAAAAATGTATTCTGTCGCACTGTAAAGCAAAATAAGGTACTTTTAATATGATGAACATCTCTAAACTTTTATGTAGAAGAATAAGCACTAAACTATAAGTCATAACTTATAATATTTGTAAGAAAATCATATTAACTTCAAAACTTGTGAATTCAGTTTTGTTCAACTAAGAAAATTTTTCCCTTCGTCTATTAAAAACATAAAGCAACACATTCTGCACAAAATAAATCTCTAAAATTATATAAAGGAAATTATCAACATAGATCACAGTACAATTTATAAAATGCGTAAGAAATTCATACAAACTCCAAAAATTATTAAACTAGTTGGGTTTATCTTAGAAAATAATCCACTTCGCCACTGTAAAGTTAATTTTAACAAAATCACATATTAAAATATTTCACAACACTACCTAAGTAAATAATACCATACATCGATACGAACTTTGAAAATTCATAATTTACAAATAAAAATACATAAAATATAAATGATTTCACCTAAATTCATCTAAGGGAAGTTCCTACCCACTGTGCACAAATCATGCATTTTGGAGTATTTTGATTTTTTCACATATCTCGGTATTTAGTTGCGTATTGTGTCAATTGTATAGATTACTGTGTTGATGGAGAAGGAGTGACTTATGTGTTGTCCAGATTGCACAAGAACAAGGTAAGTATGCCCCATTCCTTTGATCACATTGAATCCCATGCATTGGGCAATGAAAACTCTATTGTTTGGAAAATTGCACGCATATTATTAGTACCGATATTTAAAATTTGGTAAATAGTAGCTATACCCTTATTGCTGCATATTCCACCTTGAATTATTGTAAACCCTCTGTTTGTAACAATAGGTTGGAATGGAGTATTTTCTACATACTCAATTGGGTTTATATATGCTTATATAATTGCAATATGCTTAGCCATGCCTAGAAACATACAAACAATCATTAGTATCATTTTATAAATGGAATTATGGGCATTTATTTATTTCTCAACAGATATGAAAATGTTAATTATTTAGATTAGGAAAACCATCTTTGAAATGTTTTTTTGAGCTGGAAATAAAATTCCATGAAACACTAGGTCAAGATAACTCCCTGGACACCATTACAGAAATATGTTCAAGCAGCTCGCTAGTCCAATAATTTGGCCCCATACCTGCAAGATTGTGAGCTACAGAGTTACAAGCCCTTGGGCAGTGCTCAATAGAGCAAACAGCAAAATGATAAGAAGCTACAAATCTGGTTTCCGAAATTAGCAGGGCTACAGAG
Organism: Oryza australiensis; assembly: GCA_019925245.2. Taxonomy (NCBI): domain Eukaryota; kingdom Viridiplantae; phylum Streptophyta; class Magnoliopsida; order Poales; family Poaceae; genus Oryza; species Oryza australiensis. The sequence continues at coordinate 8,053,690 of JAIFGZ020000436.1, forward strand.
GACCTGTCAATACATAGGCTTCTTAAAGCATTCACCATATTTATTGCATCAGAACAGGCTATCACTAGTTATATCATAAAAAAAATTTAATACTAGTAGCACTTGGAGAAAATAGGAGCAACTTCATACAGTAGTGATACTAATAGCAACTTCATACTAGTAGCAACTTCATACAGGAGTAACTTCAATAGTTCAAGGTAGCAACTTTAATCAGAACAGGAATAATTAATAGTGGTAGTCACATCAATAGCCTCATTCACAGTTGGTTGAGTTTCAGCTTGGGCAAATCCTAGTTTTTTGTGGTTGCCGGGGTGGTAGTCTGTGAATCGGCAGGCACAGATAACATCAACGCATATTGATATACAAAATAATCATGGCCACATATTTTGTGCTACAGCTTGAAAATTATACAACAAAACAGGGGTGCTCAGCTTTCACATTATTGGTTATAATTACACTACAACAGAACTTGATGGGAGAACAGAACATGGGTACTCACATACAACAGATCAGATCAAGGGTACTCACAATAAATCAGAACAGGAATCATTAATAGTGGTACTCACATCAATATCCTCATTCACAGTTGGTTGAGTTTTAGCTTGGGCAATTTCTATGTTTTTTGTGGCTGCTGGGGTAGTCTGTGAATCGACAGTCACATACAACATCAGTGCATATTGATATACAAAATAATCATGGTTACATATTTATTAAAATATATTACCTATTCCATTCTTCCTTCTCTCTGTTGTGCAACCAAAGATAGAAACTCTCTCTTCAGTTCCTCCATTGCATTTCTGTCTTCTTGCATTTTTCTCCTAGTTTCTTCCTTGTCCCTTTCCCGCTCAGCAGCTTGTTCTTCAAGTTATGCCTTTAACTTTTCAACCTCATCTTGCAGCTCAATATTTCTTTGTTTGGCTGCAGTGGAGGCATTGGCTTGTTCTTCTAGTCTCTCGCTCAGCAGTTGGGTGCGGGATGGGTATTTTGCTAAGTAACCATGGCCATGGACTCTGTATGACACACTTTTGACGGTATCATTGTAACATTTTGGAACACTCGGTCTTCCTCTTTTTAGGGAAGACAGGTTCATCTGAAAGTGTTTCTGCCTCAGCGATTTTGAAACATGCATGCTCCTGATGGAAAAAAAGAGTACAAGGTAACGTCATGTTTAAAATTTGCTCACAAAACTGCAAGCTAAACATAAAAAAAAATCAGAATGAGTATAATGCAAGATATAAAATGTCAGATCAATAAGATGTTGGATGCAAGATCAACGCAAGGGTACATGATGAACAGATTATTGTTTAACAACAAAAACTGCAGAATATGCTACTAAATATTACATAATCTGGATACATGGTGCATAGGCAAATTAGAAACCTGAATTAAGTAAATTGCTTGTAAGTTGCAACAACACGGATACATCATGATCAGATTTACATACAAAAGTTACACATGGCTGGCCTTCCGCTCAACACCGCCGCTTTCATGGCTGGTGCCTTCACCGTCCACCGTCTCGTCTCTCTCTCCCCCCACGCCCAAACCACCACCTCTTGTCGTCGGCTGCACGCCAGCTGCTCCCCAGTTTCACCACCATCGGCAATCGTCATGTGGTGATTCGTTTGTTTTCTGCAAAGGATTCTAGGCACTGGATTTCCTCCTCTGCGCTATACAGTATCTTAGGGATTTCTCAATTTTGATTAGTTGTGCCAAAGTTCCTTTTAGGTACTGTGATTTTTTTATTTTTATTACTACTTAGTTTCTGTTGATGCAGTATTATCTCGAATAGTGCCGAAGGTCATGACTGCTGAGACAGGGCAGCAGCAAAACTATGTTTAATTATCAAAAAATGCTAGGTAGGGGTTACCTTTAAACACAAATTCAAACATTGATCAACACAATTCAATTAAAAATATCTATTGCCCATTCCTGTTCCATATATTGAGACGAACATGCTACCGTCGGGAATTATGATTGATGCAGGCATCCAGGAAATGAATTGGATCATTATTGCTCACCATAGTTTTTTTTCAAAACTCTGTTATTGCTCACAAGAGTTGTTTCTTTCTTCTGTAGAGTCCATAAGTTAGATGTTTTTGAGAAGGTTCATATTCCATTATTGCTCAGAACAGGCATTCGATCTGAACCAGTTACAATCATGCTTCCTTTTGAAGCTAATTGTGATAAGTCTAATCTGATGATTATGTGCAGGGTCAAGGGTATCAGTGAAGCCGAAGGGCGCCTCGACGGCCATCAGGTGTGTGAGGTCGACGCCTCCTGAATCTTCTCCCTCCTCCTGCGCCTGCACGCTGAAGGGTTACGCGGAAGCTACGATAGCTAAAAACAGAACTTTTCTACCGCGCAAACCAGAAACACTTGCAAGTAAGGGTCAAAAGATCGTTACCGATTGGAGTATGCAACGGAAATAGCCAATCAGGAGCTATCCGATCCGGAATAGTACTGGCCGATCAGAGCTGATTCGCTTGCAGCCGATTCCCAACAGCCGATCCAACGTAGCCGATCCGACGTAGCCAATTCCCGATGCCGGAGCCGATCCCTTCTCAGCCAACTCGCTGATTCGCCCGACCGCGCTTGCCTCACTCAGATGCACCCGACCACAGCCGATTCGTAGATGACAAATAGCACCGCAATGTAGCAGCGCCTCTACCGGTATCGACACGTCCGGGAAGAGAATGCCTGCTAGCACATGATGCAAGGCTAGGGTTTGGCTCGGAAGTTGGGAGGGTTTCCGTGGAGATAGATCTCGTCGACTTCTAAAGCTGCGCGTGATCAGACTGATTCGGTTCCAATTAACATGCCGTAGCTCTCCACCCCTTCCCTTTATATATAGAGTTGGCCGACTAGGTCTAGTGGCCGATCTGGACTCTATTTTGAATCGGATCCCATCCGAATCTCATAGAGTTGGCCGCCCATACTTCGTAAGCCCATAGGACTCTATATTAAATCGAATCTTATCCGAATTGAGCCATATTCGAGTCCAACTCGAATGCCTGTTATTATCCCCTTAAGCGTGTGACCCTGTAGGTTCAGGTATACTCGGTTTCGGCTTGAGTCCAACTCAGCCGATTTGTCAACAGCGGCGCCTAGCAGCACATATTGACACCATAGCATACAAGAATATGATATCGGCTCTGAACCTATAATGTGTACACAAATCCCTTTGCCTCACGATACCAATTAAGCTATAGGCAAGATGTGTGTGCCATCCCTTCAATAGCTTAACCATTCACTCGAACTGTATTGGATTATCTGTCTGTTGATTGACTCCTCAATCAACTCGGCATGGCCATGCACTTCAATAATCCATTACCTCGAGAGGCCCAGAGATATCACTCCCAAAGGAGGGGCAAATTCCATCTTGATCACTCACATCCCACTCCATGTTTCATAGCAAACCTGAAGACTACTTTTATAACTACCCAGTAACGGAATAGCGTTTGGTAGTCCCAAAGTAGGCTACTACATATGTTGGAATCCATGATGATCTCAGGTCTAAGGACATTGTACCAACACTACCTGAGACCAACTAATGGCACATTAAATCCTGTAGTGTCTCATGGTGGGTCTATCCAACAATGTGTTCTCTAACACATGTCCATGTATATTGATTTGGTATCTTCATACCATGACCTATAAGACATGATCATCAATCAATAAACATGACGATCTTAGAATCATATTTGTTCCAACAATATGACATATGATCAGGGACCGTTTAGAAATATATTCATACATAAAGAGTCTCATAAATATGTCACATACTTATTGATCAATATAAGTTGTCTATTTCATGGAACTGAATAACACTTTATTCATAAATACATAAACATTGACAATGATATCCACCATCTCCATGTTGCCTCTAGGGCATATCACTAACACATGCCTGTCATGCCCTCGACGCCCATGATGTTGTGTGAGTGCGGCCTCTTCCCTCTTTCTAAGTCTGACTATATATGTTATATGTTATAATGCTTATTTGCTTTACTGTTCCCGTTTCTAAAACTTTGCTTTATTGTTGGTCATATATGCAGAGGTAGTTTTTAATTTCGGCTCGGATGGTGCGTGCTCTGATTGAAACTATCGATTTGCAAGCATGTCACAATCTGACAGGAGTTGGATGCGGTTAGACAAGTCATCACGAGAGTGGCAAAAAGGATTACTTGATTGCCTTGAATCATTATTCAGAGGCACCTTTGCTAGCCAAACTGCACCCTGTCCTTGTGCAAAGTGTCGCTGCCAAGCATACATAACAAAATATGAGGTTGAAAGGCACTTGCTTCTTTTTGGTTTTGATGAGAGTTTCAGCAAAGGTGATGATTTAGTTGTAATTGAAAACACTGATGAAGGAGTCTGCTTAGAAGAGAGAACAGGTGATGGGGCTTCTATGAATGATTTGGTTTCATCACTAATCAAGGGTGCTATACATGGAGACATCATTTGTGATGAGGAGCCAAATGCGGGTGCAAGGGCTTTTTTTAATCTACTAAAAGAGGCCCAAAAGGAACTATATCCAGGCTGCAAGGAGGCAACTAAAGTATCATTCATTGTCAGGCTCTTTCAGATTAAATGTATGTTTGGTATTAGTAACAATGCATTGGCAGCCATACTTCAACTATTCTCGCTTGTGCTCCCTGAAGGGCATTGTGTTCCTAACACCTTGGAAAAAGTGCAAAAGGTTGTTCGAGATCTTGGCCTTGACTACCAGAAGATTGACGCCTGTGTTAATGACTATGTTTTATTTAGAGGAGATTATGTTGACATGGATACCTGTCCAACATGTGGAGAATGAAGGTGGAGGACATTTGATGTTGACCCTGCAGCTGTTGCCAGTGGTAAAGGAAAGAAGCGGTATCCACGCAAAGTACTGCGTTATTTCCCACTTATTCCTCATCTGCAAAGTATACATGAGAGAGACAACATCATCATACATGCGGTGGCATAAAGAAGGATTAGTACGCGATGGGAAAATGCGTCATCCAGCCGACTCCCCAGCTTGGAAGCACGTGGATGACAAGTACAAGGATTTTGCATCTGATCCTTGAAACATTAGGCTTGGCCTTGCATATGATGGCTTCAATCCATTTGGGATGCTGAATGTGACCTACACAACATGGCCGGTGATCATTATCCCATATAACTTGCCTCCATGGTTGTGTCTGAAGCAACCGTATTGGATGATGTCAATGTTGGTACTGGGACCAAAATCTCCAGGAATGAGCATTGATGTATATCTGCAGCCATTGATTGATGAGCTAAAAGAACTTTGGGAAAGGGGTGTCGAGACTTAGGATGCAAAAGAGAAGAAGAACTTCACCATGCGGGCTGTTTTACTCTGGACAATCAATGATTTCCCTTGGATATGCCATGCTTTCTGGTTGGAGCACAAAAGGCAAGTTTGCATGTCCGTACTGCCACAAAGATACAGATTATTTATGACTGAAATATGGGTCCAAGCATTTCTACATGGGACATCGCCGTTTTTTGCCCAAGAACCACAAGTGGAGAAAGAACAAAATCAGCTTCAACAACATGGTTGAAACCAGGGAATCTCCGGTGCCATTGACGGAGAGCATGTGTTGCAACAATTTCGAGTTTCCAGAACTAGAATTTGGGAAGACGGAAAGGAAGAGGAAGCAACGGGATGAAGATAATAGATGGCACAATTGGAGGAAGAAGAGCATTTTTTTGAACTTCCTTACGGGCATCATTACTTATAAGGCATAATTTGGATGTCATGCACATTGAGAAGAACATATGTGAGAGTATTTCGGGACACCGCTGGACATAGAAGGGAAAACTAAGGACACCGAGAAGGCTCGCCTTGACCCGCAACATTTAGGGATAAGGCGGATCAACACCCCGTGGTCAAGAATAATAGGTACACCCCGCTCCAAGCATTGTACAGCTTTGGGTAAACAAGAAAAAGAATATTTTTTAAAGTTTCTAGAAGGCGTGAAGATGCCTGATGGATATGCCTCCAATATTAAGAAATCCATCAACATCGATGGGTGTAAGCTTTCTGCACTGAAAACCCATGACTACCATGTTATTTTTCAGAAACTTTTACCCTTGGTGGTACGAGGCATATTGCCTAAAGATGTTATAGTCCCCTTGATTGAGCTTAATATGTTTTTCAATGCTATATGTTCCAAGGAACTAGAAATCATAGAACTTGACCACCTGAGCATATCTATTAAGGAGACACTTTGTCGGCTAGAGATTATATTCCCACCTGCGTTTTTTGATATAATGGTACACTTGCCAGTTCACCTAGCAGATGAGGCTAAACAAGGTGGTCCTGTGTGTTATAGATGGATGTATCCAATTGAGAGAAATCTGTGTACACTTAAAGGATATGTGAGGAATAAAGTGTACCCTGAAGGTTCAATAGCAAAGGGGTATATATCTGAGGAGTGCATGACATTTTGTTCTCGCTTCTTGGAAGACGTCGACATGAAGCTTAATTGTCCAGAGCGTAATCAAGGTGCTGCAGTGGATGAACCACAATCTGGACTAAGCATTTTTGGGAGTATTAACTACAGTAAGAAGGGAGGTACTATTGAGTTAATACCTCCTGGTAAGATGCATCAGCTGAGGCACAATATACTTACAAATTGTGATGAGGCAGCGCCATGGATTAAGTAAGATTGACATTTAAATTTGATTTTGTTTCTACCCTTTTGTGCTATGTACTTTATTAAGCAAACTAAAACATTTCGTTTTAACTGCAGAAAGCATTTGGACGAGCTAACCAAATTGGGTACACGAAATGTTGAAGTGCGGCACAAGGCCCATTTTGTAGGCTGGTTTGAGCATGAAGTGAGTTAATATTTTCATGTGTTGTAATGGTGGCAAACTAGTGCTGCTTTGTAATTGCTAACATATTTATTTTAACTTCATGCAGATAAGGAAATTGTACGAACAAGGGAATGCAAGCGAAATGTTGTATGCACTTTCATGTGGTCCTGACAACCAGGCTTGTTTTTTTAATAGATGCTCCATAAATGGATTCTTGTTTCAGACAGCATCTGCTGACAAGAATCTTAGTACACAGAATAGAGGGGTTGTCGTGAAAGGAGATGATAGTACCAGAAATATGAACTGGTACGGCGTGATTCAGGAAATATTGTCACTTGAATTCTCTGGTGAAAAGGAAGTTGTACTATTTCAGTGAGACTGGTATGACGTTCCTGTAGGAGGCAAAAATAAAGGGAGAGGTTACAGTCAAGATCAATATGGGACTATTGATATTGATACAACACGATTTCGATACAACGGTGATCCTTATATTCTAGGTACACAAGCTGAGCAAGTCGTTTATGTTAAAGGTGTCAAGAAACCTAATTGGTGCAGTGTTCTCAGAATGAAACCTAGGAATCAATTTTCCATGTCTGAAGTAGAAAATATTGGAGATGAGTGTGAAATTGATCTGGATTCACTGGTCGTGGGAGTGGAATATATGACTGTACCGTAGGAACATGAAGAGTTGGCAAGTTGGAGGAGGAATGACATGGAAGGGGTTAATGTAGATGCATCTGTGATTGACAGGTTGATTGCGGCACATATGTTAATTGCCTGAGGATTAAGAGGATACTCACGACACATATGTTGGTGACGGCTATGTTGCACCGCTTAAATCTGTGGGCAAGATCCGGATGATGAATTTTTTGTTTAATTTTTCCATCAAGCCCAATTCACCTATACAATACCAGTCCAGGAGCACTGACTAGGAGGTAAACATTTAAGCATCTTTTTAAACAGTAGTGAAATGGTTCTAGTTTTTAGGTACCTGTTTTTTTAGCTAAACTGAAGTTTCCATAGTGAAATGGTTGCTATTTTTTTAGTTGAAGACACAAGTAATAATGTTAAACAGTAGTGAAATGGTTCCTATTTTTAGATACCTGTTTTTTTAGTTGAACTGAATTTTCCATAGTGAAATGGTTCCTGTTTTTTGAGTTTTAATTCAAGTGGGCAGTACCTGTTCAATCTTTGTATGCTACTGTTTTTTGCCCAGTTTCTGTTCTGGTCAGTTTCTTTGTATGCTACTGTTTTTTGCCCAAGGCATTAAGCCAAGGCATTTGTTTATGTTCTGGCAGGTCTCTCAAATGGTGGAGTGCAAGGGCAGCTGAAGAAGGGGGCAGAAGTGATCAAGAGCAACGCACTCTACTATCACAGGAAGATGGTGCTCCGATGAAGGGACTTACGGATGATCACGTATGCTAGAAACGTCTAGTGTCCGTCCTAATGTCACCGTTGCCTTTGAGGGGGTGATGTCCCCTGCACGTTTCTTTGTGTTGTCTATCTTCGCTACGTGGGGCTCGGAATTTGGTTTTTATTGTTTCTTCTTTAGAACTTGGTGCCGCATGTCATGAGTCCTGTGCACTCTAGGACATGACTAGCAGTTGTGCTTTTGGTTTCACTGCAAACATTCTGAACTTGGTAACGAAATTTGGTAAGCCGTTGTGGAAAAAATGTAAGGTTTTGAATCTCGACGACAAGAATATCCTTCGGCATGTATGCTAGCTGTTGATATTTTACAGCAACAGGGCTTTCGGGTTTCTTTTCGATACAAATTCTTGAACCTACCTGTTTATTGTAGCATGAGCTAAGTAAAAGAAGCATTTTCTGTTTTTTTTGTCACGACAAATCCAGTGATTTAACAAGTAATATATAATCTCAGCAAACAATCTTCCTTCCTGGGATTTTTTAATATGTTTATATTTATAAAATCATAACTTTACAACAAAATAAAATATTATATTTTTATTTTGTGCTATTTTTGTAGAGTTATTTTGTGCTATTTTTACAACCAAATAAAACATCCCGCTACGACAAATTTTTTTTTGCCTTTTTTAGAGTTATTGCAACCAAATGAAAGTGTTGCCATAACATATCTTATTGCAACAACATAAATGTGTTGTCATATTATCACTTATTGCAACAAAGTAAATATGTTGTCATGTTATAACTTATTGCAACTAAATTAACGTGTTGTGGAGGAAGATGCTCATCCTACTACCCCAGGAAGATGAGATACATACAAAAACTGATGAAACCTAACACTCCACCTAGCCTAGTGCAGCGGTAGTGGTGATGAGTCCTACTTTAGGGGTTGCGGGTTCGATTCCAAGCTGTGGCAAATTTTTATTTCAACGTTTCAACGTGTTGCCATAATATCTCTATCGCAACCATTTCAACGTGTTGCCACAACCTAAACGTGTTGCCATAATATCTCTATTGCAACCATTTGGACGTGTTGCCACAACCTATCTATTGCAACAACCTAAACGTGTTGCCATAATATCTCTATTGCAACCATTTGGACGTGTTGCCATAACCTTTCTATTGCAACAACAAAATCATGTAGCAATAATATCTCTATCGCAACTATTTGAACGTGTTGCCATAACTTCTCTATTGCAACAACATAAACGTTTTGCCATAATATCTCTATCGCAACCATATGATTAAGTGTTGCGATTATACATGTCTATTGCAACACAAAAAAAACTTTCACAACACCACCAAAATTGTTGTAAAACCCCCCATATTGCAACAATTTCACAAACTCGTTGCAATAGAACAGCCTATTGCAACTAATTGTATGACGTTCGCAAAACTTTGGTTGCTATAGGGTGAAAACTACGTAGTGCTCTTTATCAACTTGATTTATTAGAAGCTTCTGCTTGCCCGTTGGCCTGAGCATAGTATGACGAAGAATTTAACAACTTGATCCCCATACTGTCGGCAAACTGAACAAACTCGTCGAAGACAAAGATAGATCCCTGATCCGTAGTTATAGTTTGAGGGACGCCGAATCTATATATGATGTGTTCCTTAACAAACTCGATTGCGTCCCCAGAGTCAACCTTCTTTAAGGGAACTGCTTCCACCCACTTGGTAAAATAATTGGTTGTCACCAATATAAACTTATGTCCTTTCCTTGAGGGTGGATTGATCGGCTGTTTTGGCTCGCTGACACTTGAGTCTTTTTCCTCTTCACAGATGACAAAAACAGATCCGCCGAAGGTGAGCAACTCTGGGGTTGCTATTGAATACCGTCTAGGTGTTCTACCCGGCGGCTGTGGACTAGCTCCATCGGCGATCGGCTGGGAAGCGCCAAAGCTGAAGACCATATTATATAGGCAAACACGTGAGCCACTAGCACGAAAGAAAAAGGATGCCCCTGCTACGAAGCCGTCGGCTGCTCCCGCCAAAAAGCAGAAGAAGAAGAAGCCGACTGCACTAGCTGACAGCGTCCCATCCATCGACCCAAGCGTCAACGAGCTCCTCAACGAAGAGGTCATGGATGAGGAAATGTATCAAGCCGTCAAAGAGGCGGCCGAATCAAGTGACTCGAGCCACAATTCAGTAAGCCCGCCGGCCGACGACTCGTCTCCTCCAAGCCCTCCTACCAAGAAACGGCCGGTAAGTTCTTTTCTTGTCAAATTTGACTCACAAACCTTGATCACCTCAATTCTTAAACAAATTTTCCTCTGTAGTTTAAAAGGCTAGCCAGTTGCATTCCCCGTCCTGTTTCACCAGTAGACCTCTGACCCTGTCTTTCCTTTGTTCATTTTTCTTAACCGATTGCAACTGACACTTGACTTCTGTGCAGCCTCCTCGGTCTCCATCGGCTGCCCCCCATGTCTCGAGCGAGCACACTCAGTCGGCTGTGTGCAGCCACGACGCCGAAGAAGTTGCTGGGCCAACCAGCCAGCACACTGAGGAGGTGGCCGATTCGGCCAGCAATCATGACGAGGAAGCCAATGCTCCGACCAGCCTGGCTGCCGAAGAAGTTGTCACCCCAGCTCCTGCGCCAAGAGTAAGCCTTGCTCCTCTTTTCTTTTCAATCCTTGAATAATCGGTTGCTTTGTTCTTCCTCTGACCCCTCCATCTTTCTTGCAGGCCCTAGCCGATCTGCTGTCATTTGACATCAAGGAGTTCCTCGGTGATGAAGGGGCCAAAGCAACTAGTCCAGACAAAACTATAGCCGACGAGCTCAAGAACATACTTCAAGACATCCGTAATCGACTGGACACCGATGTAGATCGACTAGTCGTGGAGTGTGGATCAGCCAGGTCACGGTTCTTCGAGATCGAGAGCCAACTCCCTGAAGACCTGGCCAACAAGATCTCAGAGGTTGTTTACATCGACCAGCATCGGCCTAAGCTAGGGCGTGCGATGCAAAGGATGATAGAAAGGGTAGCTCAGGCCGATGTGGCAGCTAGGATCGAGGAGACGGTCAAGAACGTGGAAGCCGAAAAAGTCAAGCTGAACGAACTGACGGCCGGTCCATCGACTTCACTGGCCCGGATTGCCGAACTTGAGCTCGAAGAAGCCGGCCTGCTGCTGCAGCTAGAGCAATGCTGGGCGAAGATTGCCGCAGAAAAGCAACTACTAGCCGATCTGCCCAAGGCCACTAAAGATCAAAGGAGCAGTTGACGGCCACGATCAAGCACCTAAAAGAGCTGCACAAGACGGCTAAGGTGGTCCCTGGCTCCGAAGAGGAAGACTTGTCCGTAGTCGATAGAGTAAATGCTATCAAGAACACGGCGATTTCGGCTATAAACGAGTTCATTAGAATTCAATAGGACTTATCTCTTGAAACTTGTATTATATTAACTCTGTGTAAACAACTTTTGCAATCAGCTTGCTGGCTCTTAATCACATTCCCTTCGCTGATTCCCTTTTGCCGATTCAATTATGTCCAAGTTTCGAATGCCTTGAAAATTTTGAAAAATCCTCGAAAATTTGAAGTCTCTCATTTGTGATTTCTGAACTTGTGTTATATAATATGCCCCCTAATTTTGTCAATGATGTCCTTAGCATTGATAAAATAGTAAACCAAATGACTTTTAGTTGTCGGCTAGGTTGAGTCGATATAGAAAAAATTAGAGGGGAAAAACTTAGAGTAAAAACTTTCTAAAGACGATGTATGTATTGGCAGAACACATCGGCTAACATGGATCGGCAACCTTAGCCGATTCACGAGTTGATCCAGACGCTAGGACAATACTTTTTCAGATACTTGCCATTGAGAGCCCTCCCAAATACTTCTCCGTCCAATCCTTCTAACATGTAGGCTCCCTTAGAGACGCATTTGTGGATCTTGAAAGGCCCTTCCCAGTTGGGTGACCACTTGCCGAATTTGTTATCCCTTGATCTAATCGGCAATATTAATTTCCAAACGAGCTCACCCTCTTCAAAAGACTTAGGCACAACTTTATTGTTATAATGACGGGCTACTCGCTCCTTGTCTCTGGTCACTTTTTCCAAGGCGCGCATCCTTGATAGGACTAGGTCCTCTGATTCATCTACCATCAGATTATAATAATCATCGGCTGTTAGCTGGTCTTGTAGTTGAATTTGTCTTGAGCCGATGATATTTTCCCATGGCAGGATTGCTTCATGTCCGTAGACTAATTTATATGGACGCACCTGGATTGATCCGTGGCACGCCATCCATAAGCCCAAAGTGATTCGGCTAATCGGCTGTGCCATTGCTTCAGGTACTCAGCGATCTTTCTCTTTATCAACTTGATCAAGCTTTTATTAGAAGCTTTTTCTTGCCCGTTGGTCTGAGCATAGTATGGCGAAGAATTTAACAACTTGATCCCCATGCCATCGGCAAACTGAACAAACTCGTCAGAGACAAAGATAGATCCCTGATCCATAGTTATAGTTTGAGGGACGCCGAATCTGTATATGATATGTTCCTTACCAAACTCGATTGCGTCCCCAGAGTCAACCTTATTTAAGGGAACTGCTTCCACCCACTTGGTAAAATAATCGGTTGCCACCAATATAAACTTATGTCCTTTACTGGAGGGTGGATTGATCTGGCCGATCATGTTGATTCCCCAACCTCTGAACGGCCAAGGCTTGATAATTGGGTTCATAGCCGATGCTGGCGCCCTTTGGATAGCTCCAAATTTTTGACAGTCTTGGCATCCCTTGTAATACTTGAAACAATCTTCCACCATAGTCGGCCAAAAGTACCCTGCTCTCCGAAGTAGCCACTTCATCTTGTGAGCCGATTGATGTGTGCCACAAATCCCTTCATGCACTCCCCCGATAGCAACCTTGGCTTGATCAGCACTGAGACATTTGAGTAGCACACCATCGATCGTCCGATAGTACAATTCTTCATCAAGCAAAACATATCTCAAAGCCTTGTAGTGCAATTTCCTTAAAGCCGACTGGGAGGGGTTTTGTAGGTAGTTGTAGACGTCAAATCTCCAGCCATCGGTTGACATTGTGGCGATCTTGACTTCAATATCCTTTGTCATCGGCCTGTAGCCTGATGCCCCCTGAGGTAGATCATTGGCATCTACGTTTTGTTCCCTGGGGATGTGCTTCAATGTCACTAGCCGAAAACTGTTCATCAATTCTCGGCACTTTTGATAGTAGACCATAAGCGCGTCATTCTTGCATTCATATTCTCTTGATAACTGGCTGATGACCAATAGTGAATCTCCCATTATTTTGATGGTGTCGGCTTCGACTTCCTTGAGCAGTTGTAGTCCCTTGAGCACGGACTCATATTTGGCTTGATTGTTTGTGGCATGGGGCGTGATTGAAAAAGCAAACTCGAAGCTTGCCTCCCTTGGAGTAATTATTACTAAGCCGATGCCGCATCCATTGGTGCAAACCGAGCCCTCAGAAGTTAAAGTCCAAGGCATGATATCCACTGAGCCGATTGAATCATCTCTATGTTCCACTATGAAATCGGCTATAGCTTGTCCTTTTACTGCCTTGGGTGCCTGGTATCTCAGATCAAACTCCGTTAAGGCAATGATCCACTTCCCAACTCGTTCTTTTAGTACTGGAGCCGATAGCATGTATTTTACTACATCGGCTTTTGCATATCATGGTGCACTCATTGGATAATAAATAATGCCTCAACTTTGTACATGAAAAATACAGGCAAAGACATAATTTCTCCACTGGTGAATACCTAGTTTCAGTATCCAGAAGCCATTGGCTGAGATAAAAGATAGCCTTCTCCTTCCCTTCGATCTCCTGAATCAAGACTGAGCCGATTGATTTCTCGTTGGCTGACAGGTATAACTTGAACGACACCCTTTTCTGTGGAGAAATTAAGACCAGAGGGGAGCTTAGATAACTCTTGATATTGTCCAAGGCTTTTTGCTGCTCTGTCCCCCAGGTGAACGCTTGATCGGCCTTAAGCCAAAGCAACGGTTTGAACGACTCCATCTTTTTCGAAAGATTTGCAATGAACCATCTAATGAAGTTGATTTTGCCGATCAAAGGTTGCAATTCCTTCTTGTCCTTTGGAGGCTGAATTGTCTTGATTGCATTGATGCTCCTCTGCGTGACTTCGATTCCCCTCTTGTAAACAAGAAAATCCAGAAACTCTCTAGCCGATACGCCAAACGCGTACTTTGTCGGGTTCATCTTTAGGCCATACTTCCTTGTTCGCTCCAAAAATTTCCTAAGATCGACATCATCGATGTAGATCTCTACTAAAACGCCGATCAAATAATGAAAGATATAATTCATGGCCCTCTGATACGTAGCCCTAGCATTCTTCAAGCCGAACGTCATGACGACCCATTCATATAGGCCAATTGCTCCCGGACACCTAAAAGCTGTCTTGTAGATGTCCTCCTTAGCCATAAAGATCTGATTGTAACCTGTATTGCCATCCATGAAACTTATAATTTTGTGGCCAGAGGCAGCATCTACCAGCAAATCGGCTATGGGCATTGGGTATTCGTCCTTAGGGGTGGCCTTGTTTAAATCTCTGAAGTCGATACACACCCTAAGTTTGTCGTTCTTCTTCATTACTGGAACTATATTTGAAACCCACTCTGCACATCGGCAGGGCCGAATAAATCCAGCATCATATAGCCGAGTGATTTTGGCTTTAATTGCTTCATACATGTCGGCTCTAAACCTCCTGGGAGGTTGTTTGTATTGCCGATACCCAGGCTTGATAGGGAGCTGATGTTCAACATAGATCGGCTAAGACCAGACATCTCAAAGTATTCCCAAATAAAGCAGTCTTTATATTCCTTTAGTAATCAATAAGCTTGGTTCTAAAATGACAAGACAAATTTTTACTAATATATGTCGGCCTAGGCCTATCTCTTGGACCTATATCAACCTCTTCTAACTCGTCGGTCGACATAAAACCTTGCCCGAGTTTTCCATCATTGTCGTCACGTTGTCCTTGTTTTAGACGCTTGAGCCCTCCACGACGCCTTCAAAGTAGTAATTGAGGCTCTTCGTCTCCAATGGGCTGTATATCAGAATCGGACACCTTTAAGAAATCGGCTTGCCAAACTTTGTCGGATAGACAATCAATATCATCGATTTCCCACAAAGGCAAATAGGCGTTAGCGACGTTGACTAACCTGTCGGCTAGCACGATTTCTATCTTGTCGCGTTGCCACTGGACTAAGCTTTGGTGCATTGTGGAAAGGATGCAACAATTGGCATGGATCCAGTCCCATCCAAGCAGCAGGCTATACGACCCCTTCCCGTCGATGACGAAAAACGTTATGGGCATGGTCTTGCTGCCGACGGTCAGCTCGACGTTTAAAACCCCCTTGGCTTCTAAAGGGTTGCCGCAAAAGTCTTTGAGGACCATGTTGGTATTGATCAGATCTTTGGCTCCTTTGCCGAACTTCCTGCAGGTTGTGTAAGGCATTAGGTTGACGACAACCCCTCCATCAACTAGCATCTTGGACATCGGCTTTTCATTGACAAATCCTTTGACGTATAAGGGCTTCAAGTTTCGATTCTCAGTCCCCTGAGGCTTCTCGAAGATAGCTATTCTGGGGATAGTACTAGCTTAGCCAAGGTTTCTTCCACTGTGTCTGCATCGGCCTTGGCAGACTCAAATTCGGCTGGTGGAATGAAAACCATGTTGACCGATGCCGAGATCACTCATTTGCCTTTGTAGTCTAGGCTTTCGTCGGCTGGGGCTGCCTGTTTCTTGGCGCGCCATTGTTTTGTGCCCTGCCGACGTTGTTGCTGTTGGATCATCCGCCGGACTTCCTCTTCCTGCCCCTCGCTCTTAAGCCTCTGAAATTTTCTTTTCTGTGTTTTAGTAAAGAGGTCCGAAGGGCACCATTGGGGGTTGGCCAATTGCTCTTCATCAACTTCTTCTTCATCTTCTTCTTGGAAGAAGTCCTGGTGGATTGGGCTGAGCCGGTCATGGATGGAAGGTTTTCGTTGGTTAAGTTGAACGGCTCGGGGGACTAATCGGCTAGAACTTTCCAATGGTGGTCCCCTATATTTGTCCTCCCTGTAGTCACTGCACACTGGGCAATTTTCAAGGGTTAGTAACCTCATTCCTTGCTCCCAGCAGAACCTGAAAATCTCGCAGTGCCAATGTGGGTCACAACCATCGTGGCAGCGGTAATATGCCACTCCCAGTCGATCGGGTGCTCTCTGGTATGGCTTGTCGCGTCGGCTTTCTTCTTCCTCCTGCACCCTGCGTTGGAATTGCAGCTGGCTGTCTTGCCTGGGCCGACGATCGACCGATCGTCCGTTGGTGTGAACCATGTTGATTGCTGCATCTCCAGTTGGCTCTTTGTAGGATGCTCCTGAGTCGGCACTAACTGATCTTAGTGTTTCGGCTGAGCTATACATCATTCGGTACTGTCAATTAGCTAGCGTGGGGCCGGCTTGGACCATGTTGACCGGGAAAGGGTTACCATCAACCTTCATCGGCTTAGCTGATTCTTCAAATTTTATTTTCCCGGCTTCGATGGCTGACTGGATTTTTTGGCGAAAGACCTTGCAATCGTTGGTGCTGTGGGAAATAGTGTTGTGCCACTTGCAGTACCTTTTCTTTTTGGGTTGATCGGCTGATGGGCCAAATTTGCTTCTCCTTCAGCAGTAGATCGAAAATCCTGTCGGCTTTAGTGATATCAAAGTCATATTTCTCCTCCTTAGCCGACTTTTTCAACCATTGGCAGGTTATCGCCTTCTTGTTTCTGGTCCACTCGGCTACTGCCACCTCTGCATCGCTGTCGCTTGAATCTATGTACGTTGTGTAGACGACGTGGGTGACTTTCTTGAAGGCCTTCTTGGATTCTTGAAATCTTTGCTTGTGGGTTGTCACCTTCTGGGCCAAGTGGGCAAGGCTCTCAAAGTCTTGAGCCTAAAACCTTTCACGGATCGGGGCCAAGAGGCCGTGAAAAGCTTAATCGGCTAGCTGTGAATCCGATAACACCAAGCTGTAGCATCGGTTCCTCATATCTCTGAAGCGTTGAATGTAATCTTGAACCGATTCTTCGTGTTTTTGCCTAATGTCGGCGAGGTCTGACAGCCTCATTTCGTGGGTGCCAGAGTAGAAGTAGCTGTGGAATTATTTCTTGAGATCGGCCCAGCTTTGAACCGAGTTGTACGGCAAGGAAGAAAACCAGGTAAAAGCCGATCCCGAAAGCGATAGTGGGAACAAGCGCACTCTGAGCGTGTCTGTAGCCGATGCTTCTCAGCATTGAGCCAAGAATCGACTGACGTGCTTGTAAGTGGACACGTTATCTTGCCCAGAGAATTTTGAGAAATCTGGCACTTTGTACCGGTTTGGCAGCGGCACCCTTTCGAAGTATTCTAGATATGGGTATCGATATATGTGGCCAGAATTCTTGGGTTTGAGGCCGAACTGATCGTGCATGACGTCGGCAATCAGATCGGCCCAAGGCCTGTTGTCCTGAGCTTGAACTTGAGGTATTGGCTCATAGTGCTCGTAGTGAACGGGTCCTTGCCGATACTGGAGTGGTGGTGTCTGCGGCCGATGCTGTTGCTCAAGGTGGCCTCCCGGATATTGGTACTAGAACTGATTTGCAGTGGGAGGTGGTCGAGACACGATCAGCGGTGATTGGTCAGGAAGTAGCCGATTGACGTGGGGCTATGATGTTTGTGGTGGGGCGATGTTGCCAATCGGCTCAATGGACATGATTGGCCACCGATTGGTATTGAACATGCTCTCCACCTGTTCCTGTGTCACTGTCGGGGCAACACGACCCTGATGTTGAGGCTGCTGTCGGACCAGTATCCTGGGATGCGGCTCTGAAGTCGATGCCTGTGCGTTTGGTTGGATCAGAGCCCCTCCTTGATGATTCGGCTGTCCTAGTGGCGGGATTGGTAGACCCTGGGTTGACAGCATCCTATAGCTCGGGAACTGGCCATCAGTAAAGTACGTCGGCCCTCTCGGCAGCTGCTCGGCTATCTTCGAGTCAACCACAGTGCTTATCATGTTGTTAAGGGTGTTAACCAATATGCCACTTTGGTTGACGAGCGCATGATGGACAGCCGAGTCGATTTGGTCCTGTACAGTGTAAGGACCCGAACCGTCTTGTTCCTGCTTGATGTCCTCCATCATCTTTTTTCCTTTCTTGTCTTCATTAGACATATCGAAATCTTCAATGGAGAACTTGAACTTTTGGAGGACTGCTCCTGATCTAGTCTGGGTGAAGGATTGCAGGTAATGTGGGTGCAACCGTTCAACCATCTGCTTGTAGTCAGCTAATTGTTTAGCCGACAGTTGCTCCATGTCACCGGGATGACGTTTTCTTGGTCGATGTCTGGAGTCTTGGTGTCAGACATCGCGTCAAACTTGGAAGTCTTTATTCGTCCCACCTGGCGTGCCAAAAGCATGCTGATGAGAAATTTGATTCCCACGCACTGGCCTGAGAGATTTGCTTTACTCTAGTGCAGATCCAAGATGGTTGCCTTTGGTGAATTTAGGGCGTGCTAGTTGGTTTGATCTTGTAACCAACAAGAAAACAAGAAATAGGCATTAAGTTAAAATTAGATCCTACCGAATCGGCTGAAGACATCAATAAACATATAATTGTTATCCCAAACCACATTTATACTAAGTGATTGGGATAGATTGGTAGTATACCGAGACAGTATAAATCACTTAGGCTAAAGCAATTATCTGCATTGATAACCTAGAGGATGCTGCAGGTCTAATGTGAACCGGCTAGTACTCCGATACATTTTATAAAAAGAAATTAATCTAACCTAAATGCACTAAACCTAGATCAATCGGCTGTCAAGGTAACTTGACAAATTGATACCGGCTTAGGGCATTTAAATAGATTGAGATCTAAATATAAAAGACAGCTTTAATATATCTAATAGTAATTAACACTAGAAGATAACTAAAACAGGTAAGGCCGACTAAAACCCCGACACTGTCTCTAATGATAAACATTAAACCGAACAGATCTTTATAGTTCTAAAAGCGACTTAATAGGTTGATTAGATGCAGCATTAAGTACAAAAAGGAATACTAGATCTGTATAAGCTAATGAGAACATCTCGAGACGTAGACACGACATATAATCTAATCCAACCTCTAGATCTAGCTCTATCGGTTGCTGTCTCTAGAGAGAAATCAGTCGATTACGAGATAGATCTAGACGTTGCTCTAGATTATATTCCTCGTATGATAGATTAAGCAGTTTATAACATCAAAACTAGAGTTCATGATGATGGAAGCACTAACCCCGACGATACAAACCACTTGTAACAAGGAATTACCTCGTTCGGAGATCGAAGCCGATGTAGCCCGAGCAAGAGCAAGAACTTGTCGAAAGGAATAAAATAAAAGGGTGGCGATGCGCCGAAGTTGATTGATTGTGTGTTGTTGTTCTTTACAAAGAGCCCTCGGGTCTTATTTATACCTGGTACAACGACATCCGTGTAGAACACGGTTTCTACCTTATCTACTATTTACAATACAACAATATCTCAGGACGCAGTCCCATGCCGCGTTAGAAAAGGAACATCATTACAACTTCCTAATTTACAGATATAATTGTCGTCACAGGACCTTATCCATAGATGGCAATATCTTTAACGCACAATTTGGAGACCGAATCCAACACCTTATCTTCATGTTTTCCTTTCGGGACTGGCTCCACTTCTATCTCAACTCGAAATCGGCTATCGGCTATCCTAGTCCGATTCGGGTTTAGCCGACGGGCTCCGCAGCCGATTCGGACTTAGCCGATGCGGCCTCTGTTTCTCCGCAGATCGTGCATCTCCTTCAATTCTGCTTCAATCTCTGCTTCAAACCCAGAATTTGGTTACCAAATTTGGTCGTTAACAAAGAGCTGAGGGGAGAGGGAGAGGGAGAAGGAGAAGGAGAGGGAGAGGGAGAGGGAGAGGGAGCTGAGAGGAGAGGGAGGGAGATCTGAAAAAATAGCTAAGTGTTGGATCGGTGGAGAAGACAATGTGCGTTCGGGATATATATACCCTGGATCTTTAGTCCGGATGGTGGACCAACCGGGACTAAAGATAATTTCCCGCTATTTCTAATTAATCTTTAGTCCCGGTTGGTGACAATCTTTAGTCCTAGGCTCGAAAAGGCAACCTTCTGAGCCGTTTTTGGGGAAAATAAAATCGCTGAACGTGGCAAAGCAATGGACGAACGCATCCAAAAAAATTTTCTGATCGATTTTCATATATGGAACGTCTCGATCGGAGTCCGTATGCGAAAGTTATGACCGTTTTAAAAACCGGCTCCAAGTTAGAGGACAAAACGGAAATAATATAACGATTTGTAATTACAATGTAATAATTAAATTAAAAATTTCTTCTATCTTCAATTACTCACCCCCACACAACACCACCCCTTTGAAATTACAGATCCTCTCAAATTAATTTCAGGCCATTTGAATCATGTAGCAAAATTTGTATATTTTTATTAGGTTCAGTTAAAAAAATAAACACCTTCACTTTAGTCTCGGTTGGTGTTACCAACCGGGACTAAAGATCATTTAGATCTTTAGTCCTGGTTTGTAACACCAACCGAGATAAAAGATAGGATCTTTAGTCCCGGTTGGTGTTACAAACCGAGACTAAAGATGGTCGTCGGCTTGACAGATTCTGACAAGAATTCAACCGGGACTAAAGATCCTAAAGAACCGTTGTTTTTTTAACTGGGACTAAAAACGTTTTATTAGTATCGGGTATAATTGTAACCGAGACTATTGTGGATTTTGGCCAATGAATCGTTTCTCCAGTAGTGTCATCTTGCTGTTGATTGGTGAGTTGCATCGATAGCTAATGTTTCTCTGTAATTGTTCTATACCAAGATATCTCAACTGTATTTTTATTGTTTTTTGCACTAAAAATCATTTTAAGAGGTAGTTGGCCAGAAATTAATTTTCACAGATGGTGTTTTTCACAATTATGATTTCCACAGGCATTTTGTTAGAAACGCTCAGGTGGCTCAACTTGCTCTAAAAAAACAAGTTAGCCGCCTATAAAAATGATTTTCATAGCAGTGCCACACAAACATTATCTTGCTATCTTGCAAATTACTATTAATTATATATCATATATATAATTTATTTGTACCCTACCCTTTCCCCTAAATTACTCAAATAACAACACCCCCGCCTTCCCCTCCCCCTAAAAAAATCATAATTAATATACAAGGCTTATATATAATTCTGTATCACTTAGCTAGCTTTTACAAAGTGAATGCCACCACCATTATCGCCCGTTTCTCAACCTACTTTGCGTTAGTTAGTACTATATTGATCATATATATTGAGGTTTATTCATCAAACGATCCCCTGGCCAGGTTCATACTATTGCAACTGATAGCCAATACTTATATATAGATACACTTTTTTAGTTACTCTATAGTTCACAAAATTTAGTTAATGTACTGACAGATCTCTGGCCCGAACTGATTTTTAAACCCGCCAAAGTACAACCCTTAAAATAAAAAAATGTACATTGGTATAGTGGTGTACTAAGCCAGTACAAAAATCTAAATCTAAAGTTGTTTCACATGCGTGATTAATTTTATATAGCCGCCACAACTCTAACTACTGGAGCAGCTTATTCTAAACGTATATTCTCTTTGTAGTTGGACGCATATGATTATACGAGAGTATATTCAGAGACAACGACAGCATGAAACCACTGGCGCTTTTGCCATCTAGCCTGCCATCCTTGCCTGTATCAAACGGCCCTAAATCCACACAGAGAGCCGCCAAAGCCGTCATTACCTTTTCTGAGTCCTTATTAAGCTAATAGTTACTAGTCAATATATTATAGAGCAACATTAGTCTAGCAAACGACACTTGATCGACATGAAGGGCAAAAGCACCTTTCTCTCTAGCCTAAATAAAGGTAAAGAAGCACATACATATATACCCTTTCATGTGGTACAGATTCAGGCAGAGAAAGTACCAATTTGCTGTAACTAATTAACTCTCCTCAGTTGGGAGCCAAGGAATCTTCAAAGATTCACTTTGAAACCTCTTCCCTACGGCCGGGAGATTCCAATAGTAACTGCATATATATCAAGATTCTCTCGTCAACTGTGTGCCCTCGCTTGCATTGTCCTTTAATTTGTCGTACACTTTAGTATCTTTAATGCTGGGCAGATCGGTCAGATGCTCTCCATCGGCCATGAGCACGTAGTAGTACAATATTCTCTATCTCCTTAATTAACTATTAGCTAAATAATTTAACTAGGTTTTCATGATTTCAAGTAAATGCATGCATGTTCCATCGGTGGGTTTACCTATCGATCAACTTCTCCAGATATTCTGATAGGTCAAACCATGTCTAACAAAATCGTGAGAGATGGCCGGCCGGACAAACAAGTTCGTTGGATATACAACAGAGATATATCGATTATATAAATACGAGCTGTATAATCACTACGGAAGAAACGATTTTTCTGGATGAGGCCCCAATAGGTTTCAGGCGGGCCATAAGAGCCCGCGCCTGAAAAAACCGGTCTCGGAGGCCGGCAATTGGCCCGCACGGGATAATCGCATTACCCCGTGCGGTCCACTTAAGTGACCGCACGGGATATTATCCCATACGGTCGCTTAAGTGGACCGCACGAGATAATGCGATTATCCCGTGCGGCCCACTTAACCGACCGCACGGGATAACTTAAGTACCCGCACAGGATAATGCATTTTCCCGTGCGGGCCGTTAAGTGGACCGCATGCGATGATGCCAACTGTTGCTATATTTCTTTGATTTATTTTATTTTCATGAATTTTTTTGCCAAGTCTCACATTTGAACTACATGTGATTAAAAAATAGAATAAAATTAGTGGACAGATTATATTCATGTTGTTTAGACATGCTTGAGTCATTATCCTGTAAATGAGAATAAATTTTGAATTTTTCTTCATGAAACATGATTAGGAACCTATTGACCAAATGATTTTAAAATTGTATAAATAGCAAACGAAGTCGGAAAATCATGAAAATTGTCTGGATGTCATGATATTATGCGTAGAGGCTGTGGTAAAAAATTAAGAACGTTTCGACTATTTTATCACATACGACACTCACAAAACCGAAGATTCTCGAGAGAAGATTAGAAGTGTTGAGAAGGATTGGTTAGATTTCGAGAGAAAGTGACGGCCAAATTGTCTTCTGATTTCAAAATTTTTTTCATAGGCAATAATTAGCATATATTGATGTATGGAAAAATTTGGTAATTTTTTGAATCAGTTTGATAATTTTTCATTAATATCCAATTTGATGAAAAAAAGAGAGGGGGTCGATTATCGCGTGTGGGCCGCTTAAACTGCATGCACGGGAAGATGTTTTCCGTGCGGGCGCTTAGCGGCCCCTCGGAAAATTATCTTCCCATGTGGGCCGCTTAAACCGCCCGCACGGGAAGATCGTTTTCCATGCGGGCCGCTTAAACCGCCCGCACGGGAAGATCATTTTCCCGTGCGGGCCATTAAGCCGCCCGCACGGAAAGATGGCGGCCTATATATACTTGCGCGCGGCTCCCAAATTTTTCTAAGTCCCTGTGCAAAATCCAAACAACCACCGCGCCGTCAGCTACCAAAATCTAGCACCGCCGCCGGATCCCCGCCCTGTTCACCATCCTGCGCCACCAAATCCAGCGCCGCCAGTGCCACTACCGCCACCGCCGCCGCTCAACCCTAACCCTCGCCTCACCGCCCCATCCTCTCTCTCTCCGTCGGTCGACAACAAGACTGCCGCGCCGTCGTCCGTGCCCCTTCACCGACCTCACCGGCCGTCGTCCGCCCCTTCACCGTCCCCCTCTCTCTCTCCGTTGCCGTTGTCGGCCTCAAGACCGTTGGCCCCACCACTGCCGGCGCGCCCGCACGGCCACCTTCACCGAGACTGCGGCCCCTCCACCACTCCACCGCCTCCTGCCTGCCCACCACCGGCCTCAACCGGCGCCCCTTCATCGCCGCCCTCAAGATCTTTACCCTTCACCGGCTCACCGTCGCCGCCACCTTCAAGACCGCCGCCCCTTCACCGCCGCCGGCCCATCCCCGCGCGACCTCCGCCGGCCACCGGTTAGTACTCCACCCCGGGAATGTGGATGTTTATGCTATGTTCTTGCGAGAAGATGATTATGCTAAGTTGATTATATGGATGTGGATGAATGGATTATGGATGTGATTGTACTGTGATGAATGTTTTTGGGATAGTAGTAGAGTATAGAAAAATATGATGTGTTGATGAATGGATTTATAGAAAATGAATGTGGATGAATGGATTATGTATGAATTTTAGATAAATTTTGGATGAATGTTAGATAAATTTTTGATGAGTTTTTGATATAACTGTAAAATGAACTTTTATTTATTTGATGGAACTCTAGTTAATTTTGATGGAAATGTAAAATGGACTATTTATTTTTTGATGGATTTGTCGATGAATTTTTTTGTGTGAAATGATGTGTAGGACTTCAATTTTTTGATGGAAATGTAAAATGGACTGCTATTTTTTTGATGAATTTTTTTGATGATTTATTTTCATGTGAGTTGCTGTGAAATTTTTTATGTGAATTAGTTGATGTGAACGAACGGACGCACGGACGAGCGAACGAACGAGTGTTCGTTCGTTTGTGGACGAACGAACAAACGAACGAACAGACATGGACGAACGGACGGACGACCGAACGAATGACCGAACGAATGACCGAACGAACGAACGACCGAACAAACGAACGAACGGACGGACGAACGATTTGTTCGTCCGTCCGTCCGTTCGTTCGCTCGGTCGGTCGCTTGGTCGTTCGCTTGGACGTTCGTTTGGTCGTTCGTTCGGTCGTTTGTTTTAGGATGAATTTTAGATTTTAGGTTAGATTTTAAATTTTCAAACACATATACCCATTAAATAATTTGTAAATTTATTGCTAGCTAGACTTATGTTAATTTGCGAGGCGAAACTAGCTTGATATATATATAAACATTACGCATGATCGATCTGTGTTACATACATATCTTTTATTTATGATGAAATAATATTAAATGTCTTTTTTTCTCGTACGCGAAAAATATATATATTGACCCATTTAACATTACTGAGAGAGGAGAGTAGAGGGAAAGGAGAGAGAGGAGAGGAGAGGAGAGAAGAGAGAGAGGAGAGGAGAGAAGAGAGAGGGACAATAGGGGGCTAACAGAACGTATACATAAAATAATGGGCACGACCATCTTTCCGTGCGGTCGGCTAAACGGCCCGCACGGGATAATCGATCTTCCCGTGCGGGCCGCTTAAGCCGACTGCACGGGATAATCGATCTTCCCGTGCGATTGGGCCGCCCGCACGCGGAAATGATCTTTTCTCAGACCATTTCGCGCATGCGGACAGGCCTTCCGCACGGGAAGATGCCTTTCGGCCCGCATGAAAAAACCGTTTCTCCAATAGTGAATGCCAAGTGAATGCTCGGTGATGCTAGTGATCGAATGCAAGATGCTAGAGAGATACCAAGTTAGGGAATGATATATATATACACACACACTACTATGTGTTGGTAGACAGTTGATCATATAGTTAATTAGGAGGGTTTTAACTGTAAAGTTCATATTAATTAACTGTTAGCTATAGAAAGCGATCTCCTTTACGTCCTTCCCATTGGTCCGGAAGTGATCGATAAATAAAGGCTTAGGTTTATAGTTGAGGCATCAACACAGAATATCCTATGATCTCCTGACAAAAGCAGTAGTAATTAAAGCAGGTCTAAGTGAAATTCTGTTGGTCAAAAAGATATCGGTATAGGTCATGCTTGCACATGCATGGACTCACATGGCTGGTCTTGTGTACTTGATTCTTGTGTTGTGTTTGATTTAGCAATATATTAACTATGCTAAATAGCTCTCTTTACAAACAATGGGCTGTAAAAATGATTACCAAAACGACAAAAGAAGTATCAGTTTAGTACAGGTTGTTTGGATCCTTCTTGTTATTTCATAACAAAAATATGTGCATGGATGTATATTATTGGGAAAAAGGTCATGAACGATATATATACAGTGAATTAAACTATACAGCTGGTGATGTTGTCAATTTATTTCTATCGTAGCAACCTTTTAAGAAAGGACACCCTAGAGCGAGGCTGGAAATAATATGTAACACTTTTCATGTTGCATAAAGTATATCACAACTATATGTACTTCTAACATAACAATCTGCCACATAATGTTTTTCAAATGTATCCTATATATTTTGAGTATGTGTCTTTCATAATATTACACGGTGCAAACGGTCATGCAAAGTTCTACGAAAATAATTACAGCGTTTAAACAAGATGGTTCTATACCATCCGACAAACATTCAAATTAAGTTAAATTCATTGGACACTTGGGAAACATAAAAAGACAAAAAAATGCAATGAAGATTAACTCTCTCTTTTTCTCCCGTTTCAGAATTTCATTTCAGCAGGACTAGTCATTTTTTGTTTGTCTGCATTTAGAATGAGAATTAGGGCTTGGTACTTTGTGATATGTTAAGCGATGTGATCTATCTTTGCAGATCACATTCAAAATATTTATGTATTGTAAGGGTTGCACAATTTTAGTATGTACTATTGTGTTCTACTGTCATGAATTAAAACTTATTATGCCCTGTGTATAACCATGCGCATGCACAAACACGGCGGCCTCTATATAAACATATAGGAGGGCATGGATATGCATAAACCAAACACCTAAGCAGACCTCTGATAGTCCCATCAGAATAGCACGTAGTCTCTAGCTATAGCTAGTTGTTAGCTAGCTACTGATAAATCTAGTGTCAGTCTAGCTAGCTGTATTAAGCGTGAAATGGCTCTTAACAAGAATGTGGCCAACACTTGCACTATGCTAGCTATACTTCTCTTATCCCAGCTATCGTCTTCTCAGGGCAGGCCTTTGCCCGACGATGGCATCAGCTTCATCACCTCTGCCATGAAGAGGAGATACCTGTTATCGCGTGGCAATGGAATGGTCGAGGGTGCGGTGTCCCCCTCGTCGGAGATTGGCGGTGACAATGGCCCCATGGTCGGCGTCTCCGGCGGCGTCCGGCCGACGAACCCAGGGCACAGCCCAGGTATCGGTCACGCCGTCGTCAATGCCGACGTTGACGACGTCCGGCCGACGAACCCAGGGCACAGCCCAGGTATCGGTCACGCCGTCGTCAATGCCGACGTTGACGACGTCCGGCCGACGAACCCAGGGCACAGCCCGGGCATCGGCCATGCCTTCGTCAACAAGATAAATGACCCAGCTGGGAATAAGCTCTGAACGAAGTATAGACGAGGTTGTCTGTGCATTAGCCACCGCGTGAGTGTTATTATTGCATGTATATGTATTGTTGTCCGTGTTGTAGCTTTCTTTTCTCTCATTATTTTCTGTACGTATTGTGTCTTCTTATTCTTCTTCTTTTGTCGTGTTTTCTTTCCTTCTAGCATTAGTTATGTCGTGAAATCTATGTTTCAGCTAGAATTCTATAGTATGTCGTGTTTCAGTTAGCTAGCTTGTCAATCTGTATCAACTAGCCTTGTAAGTCTTGCTTAGCATGATATGATTAATTGAACATTTCATTTGATCTTTCAGTCCAATCTGCATTAATTATAGTTTAATTTGTATTTCGTTTCGTGCGTCGGCATAAATTAAATAACAAGCTACGAGACCAATATGGATATATATATTTCATTAAGAGGATGAAATCACACGCAAAACAGTGAAACATATATGTACAACTGATCATATGTAGTAGAATTCGAGCCCCTAAAACTAAATAAAATTAGCTAACCCGCACTAGCTAGCTAGGTAAGCACATGGCCGCGCTATCGAGATCACTACCGGAAACTTGAAGTTTGCCTAGTGTCCAGACACTAGGCAAACCCTCCAAAACACTCGACAAAAGATTTGTCGAGGGTAGCACTCGGCCAAAGAACCGTCGGCAAAGCGTCTCTCGGCAAAGTCGTGTTTGCCGAGTGCCAAATTGCGGGCACTCGGCAAAGTCTTTGCCTAGTGCCGAGCACTAGGCAAAGAGTAACTGTTTGCCGAGTGCGGCGCACTAGGCAAAGATAAAACTTTGCCGAGTGCCGTGCACTAGGCAAAGAGTAAACTGTTTGCCTAGTGCACGGCACTCGGCAAACAGTTTTATCTTTGCCGAGTGCGAGGCACTCGGCAAACAGTTTACTCTTTGCCTAGTGCATGGCACTCGGCAAAGTTTTATCTTTGCCTAGTGCATACACTCGGCAAACAAATGACAGCACTAGGCAAAAAGTGGTAGCACTAGGCAAACCCCTTCTTTGCCTAGTGTTGCACTAGGCAAACTTCTCTTTGCTCGATCATCCTCCGCCGCCTCCGACTGCGACTCCTCCGCATCCTGATCCGCCGCCTCCTCCGACTCCGACTCCTCCGTCTCCTGATCGTCCTCCTCCAGGGCCGCCTCCTCCTCGTCCTCCTCAGCGAGTGGTGGTGAAGGCTCTCGACGCCGCGATCGACCACCCTGACCACTGCTCGTGCCTCCACTACCACTAGAGCCACCACCACCTCCTCGTCCTGCACACTTTTTGCCGACTTTGGACGCCACCACCCCGTAGAACGAACTCACCGTCTTCTTCAAACCACCACCGCCCACCATATTTGTACAATCACCTGCAATAAAAGAGTAAATTGTCAGCACGGATATACAAATTGTACTTACAATGAGATGTGCAAAATTAACAAAACTTAATTAAAAAATAACATGATATTACAAAATAATATAAGTATGAATCATACATGTATTAGAAATAGTCGTCCGGATCGGGATTAGCTGGATCATAAGTCTCATCATCACTATTGTCAACAAAATCAATCCCGTTCTCCGATTCGGAGTCATCAACACTGTCATTGTCCAAATGTAATCGTTGAAGTAATTCCAAGTCCTTCACATTACGAACTTCATCTCCAGCGTCCTCATCAACGACCCTACCATTATCTACTTCCATTTCGATTGCTTCAGTTAACTCTATCTCAAAACTCCCTTGCAACCCATCCTCTTGAAAGAACTCTCCGATGTATGTGTTTGGATCTATGTTGTAATCTTCATTGTTTGGGACAGGTAGTTTACCATGTGGCGATACCTTGTGCACAACATCCCACCCCTTAAGTCGTGCTACACTTTGACACGGGTATGATAGATAATAAACTTGTGTGGCCTGTTGAGCCACAATATAGACATCGTCTCCTGTCATGACGGATGATTGTCGAATTTCGACTAGCCCAAGATCAGGAGTCCGTCGTACTACTTTAGGATCAAACCAATGGCATTTGAATATGACAGGCACAAGAGTTTTGCAACCATGAAACTCGAGTTCGTATATTTCTTCAATTCTTCCATAGTATTCAAGTCCATCGGAGCCCACTGTAAGGACTCCGGTATTTGTGGTTCTTCGATTGGGCCGACTTTGCTCGTACCGAGTTGTGTGAAAACGATATCCATTCACGTCATAACCGGTAAATGACTTAACCCTATAGGAAAATCCATTGGCAACTTGTCTCAACTCGGCACTCATAGATGCATCGGTTTGGGCCTGCAAGTTCAAGCACCGGTAAATGACGAAAACTTGTGCATGTGTAATTAAGTTCGAAACGAGAAAATGGTTAGTTAGTACCTTCTCGTTTCAACCAAGAAATGAAACCGAGCTTTCGATTTCGGAACCCTGTTTTAGAAGGTTCTCAATTTCTTGTGGGGTTGGGTCCCTTGATTTACACGAACTCTGAAGAAATTCCCTGTACAAAAGAGAACAAGGGGGTTGGATGGATGCATACTAGTAACTACTAGAGAACAATTTTATTGCTAACTTACATACGGTACGGCTCTGTTTCGGAAAGGTTGAGCAACACATAGTGCATGATAGATCGCCACTCTTCATGGTTCGGTTCTTGAAGGTCGCACCACTTGCACTTCGAGTTGCCCTCGGAAAAGGCTAAGGGTTGATTCATTTTCACCAGCGTTGTAACGAGCGGTGGGTTATGCACATTAGGAAGGTTGTCGGCATAATACTTTGTTGTAAAGTTTGACACCTCCTCCGAACATATGCCTCGCGATGGATGCTTCAATTTTGCATTTATTTTTACATTTGGTTCTAAGATCCTTTAGATCTCTCTCAACTGGATAGCACCAACGGAACTGCACAGGACCCCCCATTCGTGCCTCATACGCGAGGTGCAAAATCAAATGTTGCATCGGATTGAAGAAGCCGGGTGGAAAGATCTTCTCCAACTTACAGATCAACACAGGGGCCATTTCTTCCATTTCTTTAACCACGGTACGAGACAACTCCTTAGCACAGAGCTGGCGGAAGTAATTGCTCAACTCTGCCAGTACCCTCCATATATGCTCAGGGACATAGCCACGAACCATCACCGGAAGAAGCCGCTCAATCCATATGTGGTAGTCATGACTTTTTAGCCCAGTTATTCGCATGGTAGATAAGTTCACTCCCCTCTTCCAATTCGCTGCATACCCATCAGGGAACATTAACGTTTGGAACCATTGCAGTACCTCCTTTCTTTGGGCCCTCGTTAGGACGAAATCGGCCTTAGGCTTCCTCCATGACTTGCCGCCGTTGGGAGGCGCCATGTCCAGCTTGGGTCTATCGCACAACCTCTCCTGGTCCATTCTAGCCTTAACGTTGTCCTTTGTCTTATCAGGAATATCCATAATTGTAGCAAAGAGCGCCTCGGCGACATTCTTTTCGGTGTGCATTACATCAATGTTGTGTGGAAGAATGAGGTGCTCAAAATAGGGGAGCTTCCACAAGCCTGACTTCTGTGTCCATGCATGGTGCACACCGTACCCCACAAAACCACCTTCTTCATTCACCACAAGAGCATCTAAACGAGCACGAACCTCGGCCCTGTCATCATCGCGGTGCGTGTCTTCAACACCGACACCTTTTTGAAAGTTTTTGATGTCTCGCCTGAATGGGTGGTCAAGAGGGAGGAATTGTCGATGTTTGTCAAAAGAAGAATATTTTCCACCCTTCGTCAACCAAAAGAACTGAAGAGATTCCTTGCATACCGGGCATGGAAATTTCCGTGAACACACCACCCGCTGAATATCCCATAAGCCAAGAAGTCATGCAAAGAGTAATGGTACCACACATGCATTTTGAAGTTTGTCTTCGTGGCTCGGCCGTACGTTAAAACCCCTTCATCCCAAGCACGGAACAACTCATCAATCAAAGGCTCCATGTACACACTCATATTATCCCCGGTGTCCAGGAATTATCAACGACAAAAATATTCGTCGTTGAAAGACAACGCCGGGGAAGATTGAGGGGATAACGAATATGGGCCAACAAGTGTATGGAGACGCCGCCATTCCGTAAGGATTGAACCCGTCTGTTGCCGCCGCAACACGTACATGACGAGCCTCTTTTGTTTTCTCATGATAAATCGCATCAAACTTTGTCCATGCTTCTCCGTCTACTGGATGTACCATCTTATGAGGATTGTACCGACGTCCATTTTTGTGCCATGTCATCTCGCTGCGCGGTTTCCTCATTCATGTAAAGCCGTTGAATCCTCGGTATGAAAGGAAGGTACCTAAGGATCTTCTCGCCGATTTGGAGTTGCCTCTTCTCACCATCACGAGTCTACCTCTACGTACCTAGAGGATTTACACTTCGGACAATACTTCTCTTCGCATATTCTTTCCTAAATAAGATGCATCCCTTCGGACAAGCATGTATCTCGCTCATATGGCATCTTAAGTGCACGAAGGAGTTTTTGTGCGTCGTACATGCTCTTAGGCGAATGTGACCTTCCGGAAGCAAACCACCAATTATTGACAAGATAGCATCGAAGCCATCTCAACTCCAACTAAACCTGGGACTTTAGGGCCATTACGCGTGCAATGGCATCCAGTTGAGAAACCTTGGTATGCCCGTGAAGGGGTTGTTGTGCCGCCCGCAACATCTCGGTAATATGCCTTTGCGGTTTCTCCGCGCATCCTCCATACAGCCTTCATCATAGTCATTTAACATATCTCCTACTCGGCATCCGAATCATATTCATCGATTCATTGTCTCACGACCTCCTCTCTCGCACGATGGCGCTCACCATGTAAGGTCCACCTGGTATAGTTTGGCATAAATCCATTCTTGACAAGATGTTCACCCAACCGCTTCTTTGATTGTTGACACTTGTTTCGACAATCATTGCATGGACACCAAGTACTAAGTTTTCCATTAAGCCCGGCAAAAGCCCCTCGATGAAAGCATTGGTCTTGTTAATCCATTCAAGGGTCATCCCAGACACATTTGGACGGCCCGTGTACATCCACTCACGGTCATCCATCCCCTAACAAATCAGTGAATAATATAAGAATCATTTGCATCTACCGAGTGTATATACTCTCTAATAGGTGAGGATAGGTCCTAATCCCACCCGAGGATGTGTAGACAGAGTTAGTTTTCATGCCCTACTCGCCGAGACAGATTTCGCAAGCACCTCCCGCTGTTCTCCAAATACACGTCCCGACAGGAGATTGTGTATCCAGAGAACAACAAGAAGGTGTTGCCGAAACCCTGTCTCGGACCGGAGTAACGCATGAAAACTAAACCCATCTACACATCCTCGCTGTCCAAAAACGTGGACAATTCAAAACAGATACGGTTTGAGATATGCAAAGATCTGCATATCTACTTTAATCGCATCTCTTTCGAACAGGAGACGCCTAGGTTACGTGATACACCGGTATTACATCTAATTAATGTAAATGTGGAAGAAAAGCCCGGGTCTCTCACCTAGGTGCCTCTCGGGCTAGACGGACGACAGCGTCGGTGAAGACAGCGAGGAAGCCGTGTAGTAGATGGAGACGGCGACGAACTCACAAAGATCTCGTACAGGAAAAACATATTCATGTCGGTTGAAAATTTCGACAAGCACCTCCTCCGCACGGGAGGTTTCCAAAACCCGCAACAAACAAGACGGCACGATGGCCGATAACCACATACACATATAACAAGACATTTATGAACCATATATTTTCTTTTGTCAAATCTCACAATACATTGTCTATACTACAATTTTAATCTAATGTTCGAACAAGTTTCCGTAGTGGAACTCTCGAGTTTGTCAAACCGAAGGTTTCAAATATACAAAATAAATGGCAACGACCATATAGCGAATACAAATTGTTGCATGGATGAATTCAAAGTGGTTTAATATAGCGAATAATTCTTACCGGCCCGGGTGACGATGGACGGAAAGGGCGGTGGCAGTGAGCCCGAACAGGGGGCAGCTAGGGCGCACCGGCGGAGTGGGGTCGTCGGGCCGGGGCGCCGGCGAAGCGTGCCGAAGGGGTGGGGCGCCGGCCGGGTCATGGGGCGTTGGCAGGGTCGTGGGGCGCCGCCGAGGGCGTGGGGCATCGGCCGAGAGGGGGAGCCGAGGGCGACGTAGGGCGCCGGTTAGGCGCGTCGGCCGTGGGGCGCCGGGGGGGTGGGGAGGCGCCGGCTAGCCGGGGCTTGGGCGGCGGGCGGGAGAGGCGCCGACGGGGAGAGAGGCGCCGGCGCGGCGCCGCACCGGGGGCTTGGGCGGCAGAGGCGGCTGCGCGCGCGTCGGCAGCCGTTTCTTTTGCGTTTGTGTTGTGCGGCTGAGTGTGTGCATGTTTGCGAAAAATTCCTAAGTCATGCAACACTTTGCCGAGTGCGCCGCCAACGAGGCACTCGGCAAACATTGCCGCCCTAGGAGTTTGCCGAGTGCCGATCAAGGCACTCGGCAATAATAGCCGCCCTACGCCTTTGCCGAGTGCCCACCACACGAGGCACTCGGCAAACACTTTGCCGAGTGCCACTTTGCGGCTCTCGGCAAATCTTTGCTGCGCCGTACAAACCTGTCGGTTTTAGGCGGGATTTTGCCGAGTGCCATGCCACCGTGGCACTCGGCAAAGATAAAATTCCTCATTTTCCCCATATTCTTTTTTTTTATTTTTCGGGGCCGTTTGCCGAGAGCCTTTCCGAGAGGGCACTCGGCGAAATATTTATCTTTGCCAGTGTCGCTTCCTGGGCACTAGGCAAAGTTTAATCTTTGCCGAGTGTTGTGGCTTGTGCACTCGGCAAACATATGGTTTGCCTAGTGCTGCATATTCCCCAAGCGCTACACTAGGCAAAGTAATTGTATACTAAATGAAAAAAATTAAAAAAATTTAAATTGATGCAGAAAAATCTTAAAACTTGCAATGGTGCCATGTATACTATATATTGCATCTACAAAAAGTTTTGGTGCCAAATTTTAAATTCGATCGTTATTTTGGCTCTAACTTTGGGAGATCACTAAGAACTCTATTCGGAGATGCTTCGTTTATAAGCGTCGTACGTGACAACATGTTCGAAACCTTACGAAATTTTTTCACAGCTTCAATGTCTAATTTCATGATACTCGACAAATCTAGTGATTTTTGGACTTTATTTGTTTTTCTTATAATTTAAAAACCAACAAAACTTTATTTGACTCACGGTCACAAACATGCTTCTCAAAGAAGATCTTTGAAATTACTTTTCATTTCATAGATATAACCTTAAAATAGACTCAATAATATGAGTATCAATTTTAACACATTTTTTTCAATTATTCGAATCACTTGTACTTCAAATTTGACACTAGTAAAAAATTCTTATAAATAAAAAAATTTAAATATAGTGAATAATTAAAAAGAATACACCAAATTTTAACATGTACAAATTAAAAAGAATACACCAAATTAAAAAGTTTGGAGGGTATTTTGTGGAACTAAAATGTTAAATTTGTGCCGAGTGTATATTTGTGCCTAGAGTTGCACTAGGCAAAAGTGAAAGTTTGCCTAGTGCCCTTGTTTTGCCGAGTGTCACTCTAGGCAAATAAGGAAGTTTGCCTAGTGCATTTCTTTGCCGAGTGGCACTCGGCAAACACCCTGTTTGCCTAGTGTCCGAGGGTATGCACTCGGCAAACTCCTCGGCACTAGGTAAACTTCAAGTTTCCGGTAGTGGATGGACCGACGACGTTATATATGCATGAGATGTTATCGCTAGCTAACACTATTTTAACCGTGTAAAACGTACGTACGGTAAGACTAGATATATACAATAATATTAATAAATTGTGTATGTCTCCATATGGAGTATGCCTCATGGCATATATACATATGGGAAAACTCTATTTACAAACTGGAGAGATGATATTTGGTTCATTTGCCAAAATCCACAATAGTTCCGGTTGCAATAGAAACTGAAACTAGAAAATATATTTAGTCCCGATTAAAAAATATAAGGACTCATTATTTTTAGTTCTGATTGGTGTTACCAACCGGAACAAAAGGTTGTTTTTAGTCCCGGTTCAAAAAAATATGCATGCTGTTGTCAGACCCCATTATTTTTAGTCCCGGTTGGTAACACTAACCGGGACTAAAAATCAACATTTGCCCGGTTTTTTATATAAACCGAGACCAAAAATCGTCGGCATCTCCTTGTCCCCCGCGCCGTCTGCCTTATCTTCTTGTGCTCCCTCTCCCTCTCAGCTCTCTCTCTCTCCCTCTCCCTCTCCCTCTCCCTCCCTCAGCGGCGGTCCCGCGGGCAGGCGGCAGCAGCCCCACGAGTAGGCCGGGGTGGGCGGCAGCTGTAGGCACCCTCCTCCTCCACCCCTCCTCCTTCCCCTCTTAGTCGACGCACATCGGCGGCGGTAGCCAACGGGCGGCAAGCCGGTGTGGGATTCTTGTTTTGAAATGATTTTTTAGATCTGTGATGTATTCTTGTTTGAGATAATTTTTGTGAATTTGTGTGATGATTTTGTTGTATTAAGATATACTCTTGTTGATCTGTGAAATGTGAAATGTGTTCTTTAGATTATTCTTGTTGATCTGTGAATTTGTGAATGATTTTGTTATTGCATTGTTGAAAAAATATAAAAGCAGAAAAAACAATGAAAAAGAAAAAAAAGATTGCAGCCATGTGCCGTTTTATTTTTAGTCTCGGTTGGTATTAGCAACCGAAACTATCTTTAGTCCTGGTTATTTTAACCGGGACTAAAGATATATATTTTTTTTGTTCCGTTTTTTTGGCAAGATCTCCATAACGCATCCAACGGCTCAATCTGTAGGGGCACATTGCACGTAAGCTGTAAAATTACTTTCCAGATACATGTCAAAAAAGGTTCATTGAACATAGACTGTTAATTAACTAGATGTCTAGATCTCATGGGGGCGAAGCCATTAATCTGGACAGGTTCAATGAATGGATATTGATATTAGTGTATGCATGGGTGCATACCGAATACCACAACAACTCTACGTACGTGTATCAGTGCGTGTGTATATGCCTTTTTCAGGATCAACTGAACGTGCGCGTGCGCCTAAGGTTTGGGAAGATATTTTGTCAATAAGCACAATTTACATGAGTTGAGTGTAGCTTAATTGGTCAGATTCGCAACTAGTTTACCTGGATTTAAGTTATAAACTTAGGGCCAGTTTGATACGGTTTCGAATTCTCGGAGAAACGGAAGAAATGGGCAGAAACGTTTATAGTGATTCTCGGAGAAACGTTTCTTCCAGAAACCGGCAAAACTACGGGTTTCTCATTTCTAGTTAAAAACAAAAAATGTTTCTGCTGATTCTTCAAGAAACGTTTCTCGTTTTTAACCGTTTGGTATAGATTCTCGAAGAAATAAACTGAATCGGAACCAATTCTCGCACCCAAACGGACTCTCAACACGAGTGTTCGCTTTGATGGCTAATTATTTTTCAATTGTAGTCCATAGCGAGGCGCCCGTGTGGGGAGCGCAATTTATACCGTGTTTCCAAAAAACCCACAATTTAGTAGCAAAAGATTACAAGCACTAGCGGTATGAAAGCTCAAATAATTAGGAGCAATTACACTTTCACTACATATTGTTAACAAAGTTTCACTTTGGACTATACTTACGAGTAAAGTGCATGGGCGCTTTCTAAACTTATATGGGTGTCTTATATAGGTCCTTTTAACTCTCAAAATACATTTTCAGGCCCTCATACTTATCATAGATGTTATATAGTTTCAAACAGGCTCCAACCCGCTCCGTTCGTTAATGTGACATGCCATGATGGCACCTATATATATCAGTGGGACCTGCATGCTAGTCACATAAAAAAATATTATTAGAAAGAGAGAGGAGAGAGAGGTGAACAAGCTTTTTAATTTTGAACAATAATATATTAGCATAAAAAATATTATTAGAAAGAGAGAGAGAGAGAGGTGAACAAGCTTTTTAATTTTGAACAATAATATATTAAAAGAGAGACAGGAGAAAAGGATGTTTTTTTATTTTTTTATATGTGACTAACATGTGGGTCCCATTGGCACATTGGCGTCACCAACGCAAGCCAAGTCAGCACACGGAGCGGGTTAGAGTCCATTTGAACCTACATGACACACATGTAGGCCACCCGATCCAAAGTGCAATATTTGACAACAATACATAGTTTGGAGTGAAAAAACCAATTTAAAAGTGGTCCAAACTGAAACTTTGGTAAGAAAATGTGGACTAAAATGTAATTTACTCAATAATTTATTAAGCTAATTGTCCGTAACACCCTGAAAATCGAAGGAATGGAATTCGGAACGTAAAAATCGGAACTCACAAAAACTTTTGGGAATCATTGCTTCTTATCGTGTTTTTCGATCTGGATTGCCAGTTCAGCAAAATAAGATTTTTCTTCTAGAATTACTTTGAGGAAAAATGGAACAAAACCCTAAGCTTTGAAATCACAGCCGGTGAAAATGATTTCAAAATATAAATGTGTGTACCTTGAAAAGAGCATATACATATATAATTTGGTGAATTAAAAAAGGATATATTTTGGTTTAAACCCTAATTGATAGGGGAAAGATAATGAATAATTGGGATTGGATGATAAAAATATTTTTGAAAAAGGAAAAAAAATGAAGTTAGAAATTTATCTCTAATCAAAACCCTATTTTCTTGAATTCAAAAGAAGGAACAAAATAAATATGAAAAATATATTTGGAAAAGTAGGGAGAAGTGGAAAATATAATTTTAGAGATTGTTCGAGAATACCAAAATTTATTTGGGATTTTTAGGAAGAAAGGAAATGGAAATGGGAAAAATAGGATTGTAATTCGGGGAAAATGGAAAATCGCACTTGATCAGCAGGTGTTCGACCGGTTCCATCATCCCGTTCGCAGGTGCACGTTCCCGACATCATCGGCTCCGGTCACACACAGGGATCACCGGTACAGTCGCGCCGTGGCTTTGCTCCCGAAGTCGACGCCGTACCCGTGCGCCATGCCGCCCGCGTTAGCGTCGCGCCTGCACAGTCCGCGCGCACCGTCCTCGCCGCGCTCACCGTACGCGCGCGCGTCAGCTGCAGTTGCCGCACGTCGCGCACGACCTCCCCGCGACCGCGCCATGCTGCTGACGCCGCGCCATTGTTGCCGTCGCACCGCTCTTCTTTCCCTCCGTCAACCGCCTATAAGAGGTCACCCCGAGCCAAGCCCCCAACACCGAAAATCCTCGCCACAACTCCATCGTGCTTTCTCCCCGTTTTTCCACAAAAGTTAGCCGTTGCATTGCTTGAATTTTGGGAAGAATCGGAGCTCGGCCGGAAGAACCCTAACTCGGCCGCCCGGGGCAAAACTCCGAAATTCGTCACCCTCGGCCGATTTCTTCCCGAATTGAAGGTACCACCGTTATCCCCGTGCTCTAAGTGTTGTTTCCCTAAGTTTCCCGAGCCAAATGGCCGCGGAAATCGCCGCGACGAGCCCCCCGACCCCCGTCTCGACCGCCGCCACCCCGCCGTCGCCAAGCACACCTCGCGCCTCCCGGCCGAACCAACACTCTCTCTAGCATCCCTAGGACTCACGGATGCTCGTAGATCCATTGCCTTGGCCAAGACATCGCCGGAGTCCGCCGCCGACGAGCGCCACCGCCGCCCGAACCACCTCGCCGTCGCCACCATCTTCGCCGCTCCCGGTCCCGACCGAGTGGAGAAATGGGACCCCGTGGTCCCAAGATGGTGAAAAGCCCCTCCTTCCCCGAGCTCCGGCCCTCCTCACCGTCGGCGCCCTCTCCCTCACCGTCGGCCGCCGGTGGTAGTAGAGCAGAGAGGGAAAGGAAAGAAACAGAGGGAAAAGGAGAAAAAAGAAAAGAAAAATAGTAAAAGAATAAGGGAAAATGTATAGATTATTTTGGGAATATTTAGGATAAAATAAGGTTTCGAACTATTATTATTATTTAGGAATAAGTACAATATTGTTTCCCTTCTAAAATAAAATACTTTGTGAAAATGATTTATAGATCAATTTTTCTTTTTGTGAATTCAAATATTGTCCAACCTTTAGATTGTTATCAAAGTTCACATGAAACCTTTTTAAATATTGGTTAAGCATGGATGATGTTATCCTGTCGTTAGATTTCCAAAAAAACCCTAATAAATATAATTGCAACATTAAAGATCAATTATTGGAAATATAAAATTAGAAACCTAATTATTCTAGGATATCTTCAAACTTAAGTGCAAAATACATATTAACCATAAGATGGTTCGCTCGGTCTAACTGAAATCATTTTTCGTTGATTCAAC
This sequence comes from Oryza australiensis, assembly GCA_019925245.2. Lineage (NCBI taxonomy): Eukaryota > Viridiplantae > Streptophyta > Magnoliopsida > Poales > Poaceae > Oryza > Oryza australiensis. The sequence goes on from JAIFGZ020000436.1 coordinate 8,093,554, forward strand.
CTTTAAGATTTCCGAGGTTATAGGTTGTTTTTGGAAACCGCTTTCTGCGATCATTTTGGGATCTTTTTCTTTTCGTTGATGTTGTTGAATTCTAATTGGATTCAACCCTTCTTTTCGCACGTACGGATAGCGTCCGAAGAGGTGAACACTGACTACGCGGAAGACCCCACTCAACCAGCGTGCGAGCAAGGCAAGTCTTCACACCCTTTGAACATATCGATCCCAATTGCGAAATGATGTTATTTTAAACTCTAAACATGCATGCTTTACAGAGTTACCTATACTTGTTATGCCATACCTTGCTATTGATTACCTTTAGAATTACTCCTTGTAACTCGCGATGTGATACAAACAACCGAAGAATAACTTCGGTAAACTGCTTAGCCATGCTATACTTAGATTTATGCATACTCATGACTTTATGAAAAAGCTTTGTGCTTGGGCAACTACCTTAGGGAAGGTAGTTGAGATACGGCATGTGGAGACATGAGCGCCACATGGCCATGAGAATGATGAACTAAGTTTGATGAAAATTGAAAGTACTATACAAATGTTTTAGACTCGGGGCGGCTGGATGACTTGGGTGGATTCCGGAAAAGGCAAGTGCCGACCCCGTCAATTAAGGACCGAGCCATGAGATAGCGGAAACGAGCCGCACAACCGTACTTCTCGAATGGGTATAGACCTAGCCGACTAGATAGCCGCGCGGAGGCGTATCCTTGCATAGATGGTTCTCTATGATGTGGTTATGGGATGAGAATGAGGCTGCGGCCTTTGTTATGAATGGTGGAATTAAACCGATGTTAATTAAACTTAAAGATTTGGAAAGTTTCCCTTGCCCCGGTGCGCGAACTCCTCTCACCGCTAGAAAAGGACGGCTAGAGTGCATGAGGGCTTAAGTTCATGGAGCGGGTACTGCCAAAGCAAGGTTATCGAAAGGCTTTGCCGTGACCGTCTCATGTGTTGAGGCGTAGGCTCATTTGTTGGGCGTCGCGGAGTACGGGTAAAGTGTACATCCACTGCAGTGTGAGTGAATCAGTCTATTCGAATAGCCGTGCTCGCGGATATTGAGCATCGTGACAAGACTTTCGCTTGGCTAGATTTTAAACTTGAAACTGCTGGGGTGGGTATGCATGATGATTTCATTTGGTGGGTCAACTTCTCGATAAGCGAGAAGGGGTAGATGCCCGAAAATCATGACGAACCGGAGGCGGGAAGCCATCCTTGGAATTACGATGGATGGTAGACAGAACCGTCACCGGATTAATGAACTGTGAAAATTAAAACTTGATCTGGCTAGTCGATAGGTTTGTGAAAAGAATTGTGAAAACTGGCTCTGCGGAAAAATAACCCTAGCCCTGTTCTTTGAATAAACCTATCATATGCATCAATTCTGTGTTGGCTTGCTGAGTACGGTTGGTACTCACCCTTGCTATACGCACAAACCTCCGGTGATGGAAATGAAGAGCCGAAGACCCATACGCGTATTACCGGGAGGGCGAAGGAACGACGGCGCATACTAGACCTTAGCTCCGGTCGTTGCTCGTGGCAATTGACAAGCCGCTGCCTCTTTCCGCTGCCTTATCTAAATTCTGTTTTTATGTTGTATTCGGACCATAAGGTCCTGTGGGTTGAACATTGCCTTCGGGCCTATTAATGTAATAATGGTAATGTAAGACTATTCGTGCATGTGCACTTGATTATCCAGTACTGTATTCGTGGGTACCAACTACTCGATCCAGGGAAATGGTACTATGAACACGAAAGATTCCCGCCTCAAAAACGGGGGTCCACATTGTCCGAGTACAGAACTCCCACAATGGGGAAGCGAGAACCCCCTCGAAGATTTGGCCATGGGACAAGTCATGCCTGAGTCACCCTCAAGATCAGATGAACACAAAGATGTATATAGGCTCGAGCCGCATAAATGTGTAACATCCTACTCCTGTATGTATATGGACTACGGATGAAGAACTTGAGTTACAATGGGATATGGGACTTGTTTGAGCTCTAGTTGCTGAAAGATTCAACCCTTTATCCGTTGGCATGGGTCCTCCTTTTATATTTCAAGGGGAGTCCCTAGTGCCAAAGCATGCATCTATGGTCATACCCACTCCAAAGAGTTGGGTGTGTCTAGTCTTGTCAATGTCCCCCAAGCTAGCTAGCTAGGAGCTATGTCTTTGCTCTCGGTTGACATGCAAGGAGATCCCTGCCCAGTCACCATGGGGCCCTCCAGTAGGCCCTTGCTAGGTGGCAAGATTGCATGTGTTGGAGAGGTGCAGGCACGACACGTCACACCCCTCCTATTCACCTATAAGGAGTGGCCGCACGAGAGGCTGCATGCACCACCACGTCCCTAGGGTGTGGGTGGATGAGCTGTTCTCCAAATGGCTCTCCTGCAACAAAAATGATGATGTTGGGTTAGAGGTAAGCCCTCGGACCTACATAGCGGGACGGAGGAAACCCAAAAATGAGCCCGAGGCGGTGGGGCATGCTCAAGCCCTTGCCTGGGTCCCCTAGCTGCCAATGTTGTGCCCCGAGTAGCCCCCGCTCTTCGGGGCAGCTACCTTCCCGAGGCCTGTTTCCATGCCTTGGGTTCCGAGTCTCCCTGGGTCCCCGAGGGGCCTCTCCCCTTGCTTCTTTACAAGTTTCCTTGTGACTTCAAACGAGCTTCTCCAAGTTGTCGTTGATGAACGGGTTCCCAACGTTTGCATCTGTCGACACAACCCCAAGGAATCGTCTGCCTCAGCACCTTGGAGATGTAGATCTTATAGGTATTCACCCTCTCCTCAGCACCCTGGAGATGTAGATCTTCTAGGTCTCTTAAAAATATATATTGTATATTTTTTGAAAATATATATCTTGTATGCCTCTTGAAGATATAGATTTTGTACGTCTGTTGAATAATACAGGTCATCAGGAACCCCGACGACCCCGAGGGACCAGGGACCCCTGTTCTCATTCCTTCGACATTAGCCTCTGACCCTGGGCTCGACCTAGGGTATTGCCGTGCCCAAGGATGGGGCTTCCTTCTGAAGCCATCATCACAACTATCGGAAGCACTCCGAACCCCTTATTATATTTGAAAAATGAGTAGAATATATCAAATTCTTCCATCAAACATAATAAGGCATTCGACGCTCCGAGAGAAAGATAAATGAGACCTTGCTGGGCCTTTAGCCTGCCAGTCAACTTCAGCCCGAGATGTGCCCGTCAAACCACTCGACGACGGAGACCATATGTGTTACACATTTAGGAGACTTTGACACAAAATGGGCTAAAGATCTACATTGTCCCAAATATCTTTAACTCATACTCATGTTTAAAATGTTCCTAGCAAAAGGAACACACTAAACAATTTTATCCAAGCACATGATATTTCTAACATAAGGAGTTCTAGGTTCTATGTCTTAGTAGGTTCATACAACATAGTGCTTAGAGTCATATGGCCGACTGTAACATCCTGAAAATCAGAGATTTAAAAATAGAAATCTAAAATTTGAAACTTAAAAAAACTTTTGGATTGTTGCATCTTGTCGTGCTATCTCGCTCTTATTTGCAAGTTTTGTTGTGTGTTATAAATAAAGGAATATTTATTTGAAAGTCAAAAAGTCGAAAAGGTTTCTGAGACCCTAAAAGAAAAAGAAATGGCAAAATAAATAATAGAAATAAAAATTATAAAAAAAATATACAATTGGAAAAGTGGGGTTGACAAAAGTTTATTTTGGGATCAAAATTTTATTTTTGGGAAAATATAAAATAATTATTTTATTATAAATAAAGAAAGAAAATATATATAAATATGTATATACAAATATAATTATAACGTTGGATAAAAGATTAAAAATTTAAAATTTAATTAAATTTACAATTGGGCCAAAGTTATATTTTTAATGATTGGGTGAAATGCAAAAAGGAATAAATAAAAAAGAAAAATTGGGAAAAAGAAAGACTCTACTATTCGTTCGTCGCCAGGTGTTCGACGCCGGTCTCGTCTACACCCACGCCGTACCGCGTGCACGTCGTGCGCACGTCGCGCATGTCACCGCGACGCCACGCGTTGCGCGCGTGTTTCCGTGCGCGCCATGTGCCGCGCCGCGCCGCCCTTGCGCCCGCACTGCGTCGGCCCCGCCCCGCCGCCGCGTGTCGCCGCGCGTTCCGGCCTCCGGGCCGCACGCCAGCTGTACCACCGCCGTCACGTCGCCGCATTATGGCCGCGCCGCACCGTCGTCAGCCACGCAGCCGTGCCACGCCGCTAACGCGCGCGACAGCGTTGTGCCACGCTGCGCCCCATGCCGCCGCGCGTCACCCCGCAGCTCCGCCGCCATATTACCCCTTCGGCCTCTCCAACCCTGCACGGAGCCATCCTCGCCGCACACACCCCCTCCCTCCCTCTCTTGTCGCGCAACCGTGCCGTTGTCGTTGCCACCATGCCGAGCGCCGCCGCTGTCGCCGCCCTCGCCTCCACGCTGCGTCTGGTAAGCCCTCTCCCTCGCCCTGTGCCACCAAGCCGCCTTGGTCGAAAGAGAGAGAGAGGAGAAGAAGGGGAGGAAGGAAGAAAGCAGGAGAGGCGAGAGGAGAAGGGGAAAGAAAAAGAAAAGAAAAGAAAAGAAGAAAGAAAAGAAAAAAATAAGAAAAATAAAATAAAAATAAAAATAGGGAAAAATATTTAGGAAAATCTGGGGTAAAAGTCGAATTTCGGGATGAAATTTTTGGGAGATAATTATAGGATTTTAATGGTCATATAAAATTTATTTTTTATTAAATCCTAAATTGTCAGTGAATTAACTAATTTTGTTAACACTTAAATTTTATTATTAATCATAATATTAGGGATATAATTGTGATCTAATATTAAATCTCTAATTATTGAAAAATGAATTATTTAATATAGAGTCAGGCTTTAGGTTAAATATTTTCGGATTCGATTATTTCGTTCTAGGGTTGTTAGTCCAATAATATCCGGGAATATGACTAGAAATAATCATTTCTTTTTGGTATAATATTCTCGGATCATCACTCATATTAATACAAAAATTTAAAGTAAAGTTTACTTGAAGTACTACCACTCCATAACTAATCGATGAATCGCAAAACTTCAAACTATTATAACTCGCTCGTTTTAACTCAGATTTCATCGAAACTAGTTTTAGGAGCCGCTTTTGCGATTTATTTTACTTTTGATGATTTTATTTGAATTATAATCGAATTCAATTGGATTTCTGTGGAGATTATGGCAATCGGGTATCTACATGGCAAGTTTATCGACTGGAAATAGGGATAGATTGTACTTGCCATATCTGTAAACCAAATATGACTTGGGTGTTACGTTGCCGATTGAGATAAGGCAACATCCTATAGTCACGGTTTGGTAAGATTGAGGAAACCGACTTAGAGTAAGATAGGGTTTCCGATCTGTAAGCCCGCCTCCCAAGACTATATAAGGGGGGTAAGGGGTGTCCCTTGAGGGATATCATATGCTTTATGAGCCTTTAGCTTTCAGCCTTAGATCACGAGATCAATAAAGACACTCGGCGGATCGAATCCCCGAAACAGGAGTAGGGTATTACCTCACGAGAGGGCCTGAACCTGTCTAAACCTCGTTTTCCATCTAACCCATTGTGCTTGGCGATCTTGACTGCACCCCCAAAATTCTATTGCCGAAACCAAGTTTCAACAGTTGGCGCGCCAGGTAGGGGATCCGTGCGTCAAGACTTGTTCAACAATCTCGCCGACAAGCGTGATGGGATCTTCTTCAGGATTCGGCGACTTCGCCGCCAACCACTTCGACAAATTCTCCTCCTTCGACTCGGATTCGAACCAGTCGGAAGGAGAAACCCACTCGGCGCCTTTCGGGCTCCCGAACAGCGCCAAGATCTACAACGACATCTTGGAGTCAAAGATGCAGTCCACCCACTCCGACGAAGGAATTCACTCGGCACCGTTCGGACTACCGAACGCCGCCGAAATCTGCACCGATCATCTCGTCTCCCCAACAGAGACGATCTACTCAGAAGAAGACCTCTCGGCGCCGTTTGGATTACCAAACGTCGCTGAGATCTACGGCAAGCTCCTCTCCCTCGAGTCGAGGTCGACCCACTCGGAGGAGTCCACATCCTCAAGCTCTGACTCGGACTGGAACGATCCAGATCCGAGCAACCGAAGGTCAAGGGAGATCGCCGTCATCCTCCAGCCGTTCGGCTCATGCTCATCCTCGGAGCTCAACGAGTACCTCAGCTCTTCCGGCTTTGACGACCTTTATGGCATCCCCTCGGACGAAGCCGATGACTCCGACTGCAACAAGGACTACGAGCCGAAGTGCTTTGATGTCCTCATGCCGAGGTGGCCGAGTCCAACTCAGCCATGGCCCGCAGGCTTGCGGAAGAAGAGCGAGCCAGGATTGAGCAAGAGCGCAAGCTGGCGGAAGAGGAGAAGAAACACAAAGAAGAAGCCGACAGAAGAAAGCAGGATCTACGGGCAGCCTGACGGTCCGCGCAGGAGGCTATTCTTCAAGCGTGAGTCCGCAACACCAATATCTTCCAGACGCCATAGCAGAACACTGTTGCTGCCCTCACACTCCTGGACACCGTCATCGAGACGGCACCCCCCGACGTGACTCCAATACTAGACAAGATCAAGACCATCGTTGCAGCCACAGCCAACGGTCATCCCTCCACCTCAGCACGAAGGCCGACTGAATCTGCGGCTGAAACGCCCGACAAAAGCCGGCTCCCGCCGCTAAGGTCAGCACACTACAAGAGGCCCGAGCCAGACCGGTCGACAACTAGGCCAAGAGGCCCACGCCACGAGTCCACGCAGAAGCATCAGGAGCAAATGGCCGACTCCCGTGAGAAGCGACATGGACGTCCACCCGTCCACCACCGCGTCCGCCGCAACAACAGCTCCAGCTACCTAACCAGCCAACCGAGGACCCCGCCGAGTGATCTGCGGGAAGTCCTCGATCGCCTCTACCAAGAGCGAGATCAACGCACTCGGGAAGATCGGAGGGGATCACCCGATAGCAATGACGATGGAGTGCCGGCTTTTACTCGGGAGCTTTGCCGAGTGCACTGGCCGAATGGATTCAAGCCAACCGGAATCGAGAAATATGACGGCAAGACCGACCCCGAGTCATGGCTTACCGTGTACACTCTCGCCATCCGCGTAGCAGGCGGCGACAACAAGGCTATGGCCAATTACCTGCCCGTGGCCCTCGCCAACTCAGCCAGAAACTGGCTCACGAGCCTGCCAAGAGGCTCAATCGGCTCGTGGAGTGAGCTGAGGGACCACTTCATCGCCAACTTTCAGGGCACCTTCGAGAGGCCCGGGACCCACTTCGACCTGTACAACGTCATCCAGAAGCCGGACGAACCTCTGAAGGACTACATCCGGCACTTCTCCGAAAAGCGCAACAAGATCCCCAACATCACCGACGACATCATCATCGTCGCCTTCCAGAAGGGAGTCCGTGACGAGCTGTTAATCGGGAAGTTCGGGCGCAAGCCACCGAAGACGGTGAAGCAGATGTTTGAGACGGCAAATTCTTACGCCAAATCCAATGATGCCATCAAAGCAGCGCACCAAGACCGGCCCGACAAGAGGGATGACAAGTAGGCGGGAGGAAGCCGGAATCCTAAGAAGGATAACGGCAACAACAATCAGGGCCAGAAGGACCGCAAGCACCGATCCGAAGATCTAGTTGCTGCAACTTCCAACTCCCAACGCCGCCCCCGAGTCGCGGCCTACGACGCCATCATGAATGCTCAGTGCACGCATCATCCCAACCACAAGCACGCGGCTAAGGACTGCTTTATTTATAAACAGTTCGTCGAGCAGTACGCAGCGCAACTCCACAAGAAGCTGACTGATGAAGCCGGCCCATCGGGCGCCAAGAAGAACAACACGGCCAAGAATGCCGAGCCTTTTCAAGACCCCGTGGGCGAGCTCAATCACATCTTTGGGGGCCGCTAGCCTATGAATCCAAGAGGAAACAGAAGCTAACTGACCGAGAGGTCAACGCGGTGCAACCCGAGGTCCCACAGTACCTACGATGGTCGGAGGTGGCCATCACTTTTGACCGCTCGGATCATCCCGACCGAGTGGTTCACCCGGGGCGCTATACACTTGTATTGGACCCGATGGTCCGCAACATCAGGCTTAAGCGCGTCCTCATCGATGGGGGCAGCGCCCTCAACATTCTGTTCGCCAAGACCATGGATGAGATGCAGATCCCGAGAGCCAAACTGAAGGCAAGCTCAGCCCCCTTCCATGGAGTTATCCCGGGGCTGTCTTCTACACCACTCGGGCACATCGCCCTCCCGGTCACCTTCGGAGTTCGAGAGAACTTCCGGACGAAGAACGCCACTTTCGAGGTGGCCGACTTCGAAACGGCCTACCACGCCATCATCGGAAGGCCTGCACTCGCCAAGTTCATGGCGATACCCCATTATACCTACCTCTGCATGAAGATGCCGGGTCCCAACGGCATCATCACTCTTCGCAGCGACGTGAAGCAAGCCTTCACCTGCGACAAGGAGAGCTGCGACATGGCCCAATCTCGCGAGAGATCACGTGGCTAGCAAGAAATCCGATTGGCCGCATCGACTTCGGCAGAGGGTGAAATCCCCGCGTAGAAGATAGCCAAATCAGGAACCGGCGACGCCAAGACCAAGAAGATCTCCCTTGATCCATCGGATCCCTCGAAAACTGCTGTAATTGGCGCTGAACTAGATCCCAAATAGGAAAGCGCGCTCGTCACCTTCCTCCAAAATAATAAAGATGTTTTTGCTTGGAAACCATCTGATATGCCTGGAATTCCTAGGGAGGTGATCGAGCACTCTTTACACGTCAATGATGACGCAAAGCCGATAAAACAACGATTACGCAGATTCGCGTAGGATCGAAAAGATGCTATCAAGGAAGAGCTCACAAAGATCTTGGCCGCCGGTTTTATCAAAGAAGTCCTACATCCCGATTGGTTAGCCAACCCAGTTCTGGTCCGGAAAAAGACGGGGCAATGGCGCATGTGCGTTGACTATACCGACCTCAACAAAGCCTGCCCTAAAGATCCATTCGGGCTACCTCGCATCGACCAACTCGTAGATTCAATAGCCGGCTGCCAACTTCTGAGCTTTTTGGACTGCTACTTGGGCTACCACCAGATAAGTTTGAAAGAATTCGACTGCCTGAAGACATCGTTCATCACGCCGTTTGGGGCCTACTGCTACATCCCCATGCCTTTTGGCCTGAAGAACGCCGGCGCCACATACCAACTCATGATCCAGAGGTGTTTTCAGACGCAGATCGGCAAGAACGTGGAAGCTTATGTTGACGATGTCGTCATCAAGACCAAGCGAAAGAAGACCCGATCGTTGACCTAGAAGAAACCTTCGCAAATATCCGAGCCTTCGAATGAAGTTGAACCCGGAGAAGTGCACTTTCAGCGTCCCATCAGGCAAACTGCTCGGCTTCATGGTGTCACATCGTGGCATTGAAGCCAATCCAGAAAAGATCAACGCCATCTTGAATATGAAGCCCCCGAGTAACCAGAAGGATGTCCAGAAGCTCACTGGCTGCATGACGGCGCTAAGCCGATTCATCTCTCGACTCGGTGAACGAGGCATGCCCTTCTTCAGATTGCTAAAGAAAACGGACGACTTCCAATGGAACACGGAAGCCCACAAGGCCTTCGAAGATTTTAAAGAATTTCTTACGACGCCGCCCGTCCTAGCCTCACCTCAGCCCCAGGAGCCCTTGCTGTTGTACGTTTCAGCCACCCACCAAGTGGTTAGTACGGTCCTCGTGGTCGAGCGCGAAGAAGAAGGGTGGGTCCAGAAGATTCAGAGGCCGATCTACTTTGTTAGCGAAGTATTGGCAGGAGCCAAAATTCGCTACCCTCAGGTACAAAAATTGCTATATGGTGTTCTGATAACCGTGAGGAAATTGGCACACTATTTTCAGGGTCACTCGGTCACCGTCGTCACTTCCTTTCCCCTCAGCGATGTCATCCACAACCGGGAGGCAACTGGGCGCATTGCTAAGTGGGCTCTGGAGCTGATGCCCTTGGACTTGACTTTTAAGGCGAGGACGTCCGTAAAGTCACAAGCCCTGGCATATTTCTTGGCCGAGTGGACCGAACAACAAAAAGACGTACCTCGGGAAGACCTTCAACACTGGACCATGCACTTCGATGGATCCAAGAGGATCACCGGCTTGGGAGCAGGAGTTGTGCTGATCTCCCCGACTGGGGAAAGGCTAAGATACGTCCTCCACCTCCACTTCTCTGCCTCACATAACGTCGCCGAGTACGAAGCCTTGTTACATGGACTGCGGCTCGCAGTTTCACTCAGGATACGTCGGCTCATCGTGAAAGGGGATTCCCAGCTGGTTGTCAACCAAGTAATGAAAGACTGGTCCTGTCTAAATGACACCATGGAGGCCTACCGATAGGAGGTCCGCAAACTTGAAGACAAGTTTGACGAACTCGAGCTATAGCGTCTTAAGACACAACAACGAAGCAGCTGACGAGTTGGCGCAGTTCGGGTCCAAACGTGAAGCCGCCCCAACAGACGTTTTTGTCGAGCACCTCTATGAACCAACTATTGCGGCAAAGCCAACTCCTGACGAACAAGCTGCAAACGAAGTCGCCACGATTGACGCCGACTGGAGGACACCACTCATCAAATTTTTAACACAGCAAGAGCTGCCGGAAGACCGGGATGAGGCAGAACGTGTCCGACGTCTTTGCCAAGCTTATGTCTTGGTTGACTCCGACTTATACAAGAGAGGCCCCTCCGGAGTCCTGATGAGATGCATCACACGCGAGGAAGGACGACAGCTGCTCCAAGACATCCACTCGGGCATATGCGGAAGCCACGCGGCAGCATGCACCTTGGTGGGCAAAGCCTACAGACAGGGTGTTTTCTGGCTTACCGCGGTCTCCGACACGGACAAAGTGGTACGAACCTGTGAAGGCTGCCAATTTTTCGCCTAACAGAGCCATGTCCCAGCCCAAGATCTGCAAACAATCCCATTATCCTGGTCGTTTGCGGTGTGGAGCTTAGACATGGTCGGTCCTTTCAAGAAGGCTCTAGGAGGATTCACACACTTATTCGTCGCAATCGACAAGTTCTCCAAGTGGATTGAAGCTATGTCGGTTGCCATAATTACTGCTGACAAGGCACGAGACTTCATCCTCAACATCGTGCACCGCTTTGGCGTCCCAAACAGAATCATAACCGACAACGGGACTCAATTCACAGGAGGCGTCTTCAAGGAATTCTGCAAAGATTTCGGAATCAAGATTTGCTATGCGTCGGTTGCACATCCCAAAAGCAATGGACAAGTCAAGCGAGCCAACGGCATGGTCCTTCAAGGCATCAAGGCCCGCGTGTTCGATCGCCTAAATCCTTACGCTGGCAAGTGGGTCCAAGAGCTTCCCTCGGTTCTATGGTCCCTGCGGACCACACCTAGTCGGGCTACCGGCCAAACCCCTTTCTTTTTGGTCTATGGCGCAGAAGCCATGTTGCCAAATGATATGGAGTACGAATCCCTCCGAGTCCGCAGCTTCAACGATGAACGTTACGACCCAGACCGAGTGGATGACCTCAGCCAACTGGAAGAGGCCCGTGAGGCAGCTCTCATATAGTCGGCAAAATACCTTCAAGGGCTCAGACGATACCACAGTCGCAACGTTCGAGCACGAGCTTTTATCGTTGGCGACTTGGTTCTACGCAAGGTTCAGACCACCAAGGACCGTCACAAGTTATCCCCCTTATGGGAAGGACCGTACATAATTGTTGAGGTGACTCGGCCAGGCGCATATCGACTAAAGCGTGAAGACGGATCTATGGTGGAGAATTCCTGGAACATCGAACATCTTCGACGGTTCTATGCTTAAGTTTCATGTTTCTCCTTGACTGCCATCCTCAAGCAAGATGACTTCTTGAGTTAGCAGTCGGGGGCTGTACATATGTCAATAAAGCATGGTCTTTTTTTCGACAATCTGTGCATACTTGGTTCATCATTGTTTAATGCTTCTTGATTCGAGTTCAATGTTCAAGGACTGAGAATTTTTTGACGACCTAATCAGGCTTAGGCCTGGTGACAGTCGGACGAAAATTACTTAAGAAACTTTACATGAAAACTCGGGTCAGGACATTAACATAAATAAACCAAATATCTACAAAGTTTTACATCAGAAAGTTGATTACAATGTTCTCAAGATAATCAGGGTCGGAAGTTGTTCACTACATCAATGGCAATCTTCTTAGCCGACTCCTGCCATCACTAATCATGTCTAGAGCTTGCTCATCCGAGGTGCCGTCGGCGAAGCCTTCCCCGACTGAATTGACATCCACTCAGGGGTAGAGAGATTTGGTCTGTGCAAGAGCAAGGCCAGCCCCCATGGTAGCAGCCTCGGTGATATTGGCCAAGTATTGGTCGGGGGCTCTCCGCAGCTTATCGAAGATTTCGACTGGGTCCAATGAGCTAGCCCCGAGTCCCTGATGAAATAAAGATAGCAGGATCGGCGTTGCCGCATTCGCTACATCTTCTCGGACCCTCCCGGCTTGTTTGACCCTCTCAAGAAGAACGTCGTATTGAGCTCGGGTCTTGACTTTGTAAGCTGCCAAAAGAACACGATCACACAAAGTACTCAAAGATAAAGTAGCACAAAGAATGTTACTTCAAAAAAAGCTCACCTTCGAACTCGGCCTCCAACTCGGTCTTGCCGAGGCTGATTGCCTCCAGCTGGACCTGGAGCGAGTGGACCTCCGATGAATTTTCTACAAATAAGAAAGGCTATCAGCAACCAGGATCAACGCGGAACCCATAAAGAAACCGGGAGGGTTAAGCTTACTCCCGACTGAACCCCGGAGGTCGAAGTTTTCTTCCCGGAGTTCAGCTATCTCCCTCCTCAGGGCTGCCTCCCTCGACGCGGCCTCTTCCCGAGTGGTCTTCAACTTTTGCTGGATATCCTCTAGGGAGTTCAGATGTGGGACCAACTTCTCGAGCGCCTCGGACTTGGCCATGGATCGGCAATACTCCTTCTGCACGAAAGATCTGAAGTTGACCGACTGAAAAGAAATGATGATGCTACGACAAGAAAGGATCAAGGCTTACGTTGAGTAGTCGAGTCGCCTCATTAAGGCTGTTGACGAGGGCATCCCTTTCCTCGCTTTCCGCTTGCTTATCCAAGATGATGCCCTGCCTCTGGCCTTCTGAATCCCGCCACTCGATCTTAATCGGAGGGACCCAGGTTTCAGAAGACTGCAACCTGGGGATCTCCTCTACCGTGGCGATGGATCGGGAGGAAGGATGAAGACACGAAAGAGTTAAGCGAAGATTAAAGACGAAGTTTCGATTCAAGACTTACGGCCGGCGATCGAACTCTTGACTGGAGCAACCCGGTGGCCTTTTCCTTCGGCCTTTGACCGACCGGTCTTCGTCGTGGTCTTCGAGCCGCAGCAGGGGGCTTCTCCGTGGCCGACTGGTTGCCAGTCGGGGTGTCCCGGCTGGCGGTCGGGGGCTCCCTCCTCGGGATATCCTTGCTTGGAGGCGAGGACTTTTCACCCGGAGCACTCTCACTCGGGAGAGGGCTCTGGGGTTTTGATTCCGCGGGCTTGGACGCCTCGGAAGCGGCAGCTGGAGTTGGCCCTTCACTCTTCCCGGTAGGATCTATGTCTTGGGGCCTCCTGCCAAACAAACGACACGCTCAGTCGGAATGAAGACAAAGGAATTTTCAATGAAATGCCTGACGTCAGTCATAAGGCGTACCTCGATGACCGACGGATTTTCGGCGCCGCCTTTGGTGACGGCCTTGGAGGAGTTGCTTCGGCTGGAGGGGCTAGGACATCATCGTCCGAGTCGTCGATGACGAGCCTCCTCTTGCTTGCCCATTTGCTGATGTCCTCATGTGGACCCCCGATTTTGAGGCGGGAATCTTTCGTGTTCATAGTACCATTTCCCTGGATCAAGTAGTTGGTACCCACGAATACAGTACTGGATAATCAAGTGCGCATGCACGAATAGTCTTACAATACCATTATTACATTAATAGGCCCGAAGGCATTGTTCATCCCACAGGACCTTATGGTCCGAATACAACATAAAAACAGAGTTTAGATAAGGCGGCGGAAAGAGGCGGCGGCTTGTCAATTGCCACACGCAACGACCGGAGCTAAAGTCTAATATGCGCCGTCGTTCCCTCGTCCTCCCGGTGATATGCGTATGGATCTTCGGCTCTTCAACTCCATCACTGGAGGTTTGTGCGTATAGCAAGGGTGAGTACCAACCGTACTCACCAAGCCAACACGAATTGATGCATATGATAAGGTTATTCAAAGAACATGGCTAGGGTTATTTTTGCGTAAAGCCGTTTTCACAATTCTTTTCACAAGCCTATTGACTAGCCAAATCAAGTTTTAATTTCATAGTTCATTAACCCGCGACGGTTCTGTCTACCATCCATCGTGATCCCAAGGATGGCTTCCCGCCTCCGGTTCGTCATGATTTTCCGGGAGTCCACCCCTTCTCGTATTCTCGAGAAGTTGATCCACCAGCGAATAAAATCATCATGCAAACCCATCCCAGTATTTTTAAGTTCAAAGTCTAGCCAAGCGAAAGTCTTGTCACGATGCTCAATATCCGCGAGCACGGCTATTCGAATAGATTGATTCATTCACACTGCAGTGGATGTACACTTTACCCGTACTCCGCGACAGCCCAACAAATGAGCCTACGCCTCAACACATGAGACGGTCACGGCAAAGCCTTTCGATAACCTCACTTTGGCAGTACCCGCTCCATGAACTTATGTCCTCATGCACTCTAGCCGTCCTTTTCTAGCAGTGAGAGGAGTTCTGGCGCACCCGGGGTAAGGGAAGACATTTCCAATTTTTAAGTTTAATTATCAGTAGTTTAATCCCACCATTCATAACAAAGGCCGCAGCCTCATTCTCATCCCATAACCACATCATAGAGAACCATCTATGCAAGGATACTGCCTCCGCTCGGCTATCTAGTCAGCTAGGTCTATACCCATTCGAGAAGTACGGTTGTACTGGCTCGTTTCCCGGCTATCTCATGGCTCGGTCCTTAATTGACCAGGGTCGGCACTTGCCTTTTCCGGAATCCACCCAAATCATCCGGCCGCCCCAGTCTAAAACATTTGTATAGTACTTTCAATTTTCATCAAACTTAGTTCCTCATTCTCATGGCCATGTGGCGCTCATGTCTCCACATGCCGGATCTCAACTACCTTCCCTAAGGTAGTTGCCCAAGCACAAAGCTTTTTCATAAAGTCATGAGTATGCATAAATCTAAGTATAGCATGGCTAAGCAGTTTACCGAAGTTATTCTTCGGTTGTTTGTATCACATCGCGAGTTACAAGGAGTAATTCTAAAGGTAATCAACGGCAAGGAATGGCATAACAAGTATAGGTAACTCTGTAAAGCATGCAGGTTTAGAGTTTAAAATAACATCATTTCGCAATTGGGATCGATATGTTCAAAGGGTGTGAAGACTTGCCTTGTTCGCACGCTTCTTGAGTGGGGTCTCCTGCGGGGTCAGTGTTCGCCTCCTCGGTCGCTAATCATACGAGCGAAAAGGAAAAAGAAAAAAAAATGGACTCCAGTTAAAATCCGATAAGAACGAACGAAAAAGCATGAAAAATCATAAAGAACTCTCCAAAACATTTCCCCCTACGATCCTACTCGGGTTACGGAGGATTTTTATAGCAAAATCAGCCGTAGCGACGAGTTTCGACTTTTTAGGGTTTTTGTAAAAAGGATCAATAAAACGACGAAGCGGAAGTCTTGCGAATGTTGTTCAAGAGGTTCGTTGATATATCTTTGCCGAGTCCAATGGTTAAGTATAGTTTAAAGAAAAGAAAGTAATATTAAATCTTCAAGAAAGTTTCACGTAAACGGAAGTTTCCAAAAAAAATCGTATATAGAAAATCATTTTACTCTGAGGAAAAAAAATACCTGAGAAAACTATATATTTTTGCACAAATATTCCCCAAAATTCCCTAAAGATATTCCCCAATTTTTCTAAAATTTTTCCCTATTTTTTTCTAATTTTTCTTTTTCTTTTCTTTTTTTTTTCTTTTCGCTAGATCGGCACTGTGCATTCTCTCTCTTCTCTACCCCTCGGCGTCTACCCCCCCTTCTACTGGCGCCCGGCCGAGCGGCAGCGATGGCGCGGCGTTCCTGGCCAATGGCGACCTCGGCGGCACGAGCTAGGGCCAAAAGTGGAATCATGGGGTAGTGAGTAACCGGCGGCGAGCTCCGGTGACTGACGGAGGACAGCGAACGCGGCGTCGACGTGGCTCGGCCGATCCGGCACAACCCAGCGACGTTCCGACGCGTTCCGGCGATGGCAAAGGAGATAGGAGAGTGGGATGGTATCGGCAAGGTGTGAGGATATGAAGGACACTTGCTCTTCTATTTATAGGTGGCGATTGTGCATGGGAACGAAAGAACGCGCTGGCGAACGGCCGGTATCCATGCGGCGGCGAGCGACCGGCCGCGCGTGGGCGCGCATGTCGCGGCGACGTGGCTGTCGCGCGGCTGTCCTAGCGACACTGTGCAGACCAAGGGGTGACGCTGGCGGGCTGTGCGTGCGCGTGCGCGGACTGTGCATGTACGGGCGAGCGTGGACTTTGGGAGCTCTCGCGCGCGTACGTTGCCCGGCGGCCTGGCGAGCGGCATGGCGAGCACGGCGAGCGGCATGGCGAGCACATGCGCCGGCGTACGGCGAACCCCGACGCGGCCGGCGTGGCGACGGCATGGCGCGGCGCGTGGCTGATGCGGTGCACAGCGCGGAGTGACGGCTGTTGTGCGAGGACGTGGTGACGCGGGCGACGTGGCGAGCGTCTGCGACGCGTGTCGCACGCGCGAGAGGGCTGGACACGGTCGAACACCGCTGAGCTAATGAACAGTGCACCTTTGCTTTTTCCCGATTTTAAATTCCTATTTTCCATTTCCATTTCCTTTCACCCTAAAAATTCAAAATAAATTCTAATATTCCCAAAAGAATTTTGAAATTATATTTTCAAACTTTTCCCTCACTTTTTATTTTTCAAAATATATTTTTCATATTTTTATTTCTTCTTTTAAAATCAATAAATTGGGGTCTTTGATTAATTTCTAAATTCATATTTCCTTTTCAAAATGTTTTTATCATCCAAATCCAAATATTTATTATTTTTCTTCCACCGAGTTAGGGTTTAAACCAAAATATATTCTTTTCAAGAATCTTTTGTCAATCCACAAAATTATGTATTTACCCTTCTCCAAATATATATTTTGAATTATTACTCCCACCTAGGATATCAAGCTTAGGGTTTCTATCCAACTTCACATCAAAGCAATTCAAAAGAACTCTTATGCAATGAGCTTGGCAAGTAAGAACGAAAAACACGATAAGAAGCAATTAATCCAAAGGGTTTTTGTGAGTTCCGATTTTCACGTTCCGAATTCCACTCCTTCGATTTTCAGGATGTTACAAACCTACCCCCCCTAACAATAAATCTCGTCCCCGAGATTTTCTTACCGTTGCTGAATAGGTGTGGATATTCTGTCCTCGGGAATTCTTCGCTCTCCGGTAGCTTCTTCTTCGTGTGATTGCTCCATTGTACTTTGTACATGCGCCACGACTTGGTTCATGTCTTCTTTTCGCTTCGTCTAGTATCTTGATTGGATGCTCAGGTAGGTAAGATCACCGTGGACATGGATGGTTTCTAACGGGGCTTTCTCTTCCGGTACCCGAGACATTTCTTCGGCTGCGATACGTGGAATACTGGGTGGACATCGGAGAGATTCTCGGGCAGTTCCAATTGGTAAGCCACTTCTCCCCGCCTAGCACTTATCAGAATGGGCCCACGTATCGTGGTGCGAGTTTCCCCTTGACTTTGAACCTCTGTGTTCCCGTAGTGGTGAGACCTTTAGATACACGTAGTCACCCTCTTTGAATTCCAATTCTCTTCGTCGAGTATCCGCGTAGCTCTTTTGTCGTGATTGAGCAGCTTGTAGTCGGTCCCGAATCGGCGAACCTTTTCCTCAGCCTCCTTGATTATGTCGGCCCGAATACGGTTCGTTCACCGGTTTCGACCACATCAATGGGGTCCGACATCGGCGACCAAATAGAGCTTCTTTTGGCGACATCTTCAGACTGGCTTGATAGCTATTGTTGTAAGAGAACTCGGCGTACGGCAAGCATTTCTCCCAATCCTTGGTGAAATCCAATGCACGAGCTCTCGCATATCCTCCAAGACTTGGTTCGTCCTTTCGCCCGCCCATCGGTCTGGATGATAGGCGGTGAAAGCGAGATGACTTCCGAGTGCCTCGTGGACTTTGCTCCAAAAATGAGATGTGAATTGGGTACCACGATCCGATATGATCCTCTTTGATACACCGTGAAGACATACAATCCTACTCATATATAGTTCCGCTAGCTTGGCACTGTTGTAGTTAGTTTTCACGGGTATAAATCTGGCGGTCTTGGTGAGCCGATCTACTATTACCCAAATGGAATCGTAACCAGTCGTAGTTTTGGGTAGTCCCACTATGAAATCCATGCCTATCTCGTCCCATTTCCATTCGGGAATCTTGAGTGGTTGCAGCAAGCCAGCTGGCCGTTGATGCTCGGCTTTCACCCTTTGGCACACATCGCACACGACTACGTATTCGGCTACATCTCTCTTCATATTGGGCCACAGTATTCTCCTTTCAAATCTGGTACATTTTCGTGCTTAGGGATGTAACGAATATGCCGATTCGTGGGCTTCCTTTAAGATCAATCCTCTCAAACCGCCTCGTTCGGGCACACAGATTCTTTTCTTGTACCACAGATTCCCTTGTCATCTACGGAAAACTCCCGAGCGCGTCCAGCGGCCATGCGTTCCTTGATTTCCGGGTTTCCTCATTTCCCTTTTGGGCTTCCTCTATTTGAGTTCTCGTAGAGGTTGGATTTCCAATGAGTTCACTCCTCCGTGAGGAATCGGGTGTAGATTGAGTCTAGCCATTTCTTCTTGAAGTTCGCGGCCATACCTCCCAATCCCATGTGGTTGCATTGGGCTTTGCGGCTCGCGCATCGGCCACTACATTTGCCTTGCCGGGATGATAATGAATTCCTAGATCGTAATCCTTGATCAACTCCAGCCATCGCCTCGTCGTAGATTGAGATCAGGTGAGTAAAGAAATATTTTAGGCTCTTGTGATCGGTATACACATCACGGTGGTTCCCGATCGATAGTGTCTCCGGATCTTCAATGCGTGTACAACCGCGGCTAATTCCAGGTCGTGTGTGGGATAATTCTCTTCGTGGGGTCGTAATCGTCGCGAGGCATACGCTACGACCTTCCCATCCTGCATTAATACTCCTCCTAATCCTTGCGGGAGGCATCACAAGACATCACGAAGTCCTTCCGGTTGTCGGGTAAGGTCAAGATTGGGGCGTGGTTAACTTTTCTTTTAATTGGTCGAAGGCTTTTGGCACTTCTCATTCCATTCAAACTTCTTTTCCTTCTTCGAAGTTGAGTCATAGGTCGGGCCACAGTGGAAAACCCTTCGATAAACCGTCGGTAATAACCGGCCAAACCCAAGAAACTCCGAACTTCCGTCACCGACTTGGGTGCCTTCCATCCCGTAACGGCTTCGACCTTGGCGGGGTCTACGCTACTCCTCCGGCTGAAACCACGTGGCCAAGAAAAGCGACTTCCTTGAGCCGAACTCGCATTTGCTGAATTTTGCATACAGTGGTGCTCTCGTAACTTTTCCAAGATCTGAGTCGTAGATGCTCCGCGTGTTCCTCATCGTTCTTGGAGTAGATAAGTATATCGTCGATGAACACCACTACGAATTTGTCCAGGTATTCCATGAATACCTTGTTCATCGAGTTCATAAAGTATGCGGGGGCATTAGTCAATCCAAAGGACATCACTTGTGAACTCGTATAAGCCGTAACGTGTAGAGAACGCCGTCTTAGGAATATCTCGGCTCTAATCTTCAGCGATGATATCCCGACCGTAGATCAATCTTGGAGAACACACTGCGCACCTTTAAGTTGATCGAATAGGTCATCGATTCGAGGTAGCGGGTACTTATTCTTGATAGTTACTTCATTCAGCGATCGGTAGTCCACACACATTCTCATACTCCCATCCTTCTTTTGACGAAGAGTACGGGGCTCCCGGGGAGAAGAGCTGGGCGTACAAATCCCTTCTCTTGTAGTTCCCTTTATCTGCTTCTTGAGTTCCTCTAACTCGTTGGCCGGCATTCGATAAGGTCTCTTGGATATGGGGGCAGTACCAGGCATTAGATCGATGATAAACTCTACGTCGCGATCCGGGGGCATTCCGGGTAATTCCTCGGGAAAACACATCCGGGTATTCTTGTACTACGGGCATTCCGCCTAAGGGTAGCATGGTGAACACTCCCGCAGCTTGCTCACATAGCTTTGGGTTTTGATCCATAGTTATGCTCATCGGTGATCCCCATGGGGTGGATACCGTGACTTCCCTTCGACTGCAGTCTATAATCCCATTATTTTTGGTCAACCAATCCATCCCAGTATGACATCTATGGTTTGGGGTGATAGCACCATAAGGTTTGAGAGAAACACCACGTCTCTAATCCGTATGGGCACATTAATGCAGGCATGGGGTACGGTTATGTCTCCCCCAGGTGAGTGTACCAACATAGGCCTCTTAAGTGCTACTTGGTGTAGGTGGTGTTGTTTGCTTACTTGGGAAGATATGAATGAATGCGAGGCTCCGAGAATCGAATAAAACTTTAAGCTCGGTGCGAGTTGATAGAGAACATACCCATCAATACGCTCTGGTCCTCCCGAGCTTCTTCCGCCCGCACATGATTCACCGACCACGTCGAAACCCGGTGGCGGCCTCGTTGGGTAGCGGGGTCCTGAATAGACCTCGTCTGCCGCAGGGGTGGGGGTTCCTCGGACGGGCGTTGCATTGGCGCCGTGCGCACGGGCGTTGCGTGGTTTTGGGCAGCTATTGGAGTAGTGCCCGAATTCTCCGCAATTGAAACAGCTCACATTCCTTCTTCTGGAGCGGCTAGGGTTGGTGTGGGCGTACGGCGAGGTGTAGCGACTGTTGACATGGTCGAAGCGGGAGAACGTCCGGTTGCCGGAACATTTGGCTTCCATCCAGGACGGGTGGCTCCCTTGGGGCGTTGTGGCGTTCCCGAAACGGGCGAGCCATAGCGAGCCTCCTCTTGCGGTTATTGTCTACCACCTTTTGGTCATGCTCAAGTCGGACGACCTTGTTGATGAGGCTTTGGAAATTGGTGTGATCCTGCCCGATCATTGGTCCCCTCGGTTCGTCATTTAGTCCCTCAATGAATTTGTCTATCTTTTCTTCCTCGTCCGCCAGTCACTTGGTGGCGTAACGGCAAGCTGGGTGAACTTGTTCGAGATATTCTTGTCTTGAGGTGTTCCCTTGACGCGATCCGGAACTTGTTTTCTTCATCCTCATCACTGCAGCTGGCACGAAATTCTCACGGAACGCAGCCGTGAATTCCTCCCATGTTGGTTCGCCGGCGTCTTCAGCTCGTGTTTCCTTGTAGGTGTCCCACCGGTCACTCGCGGGACCCTCCAGTGGTTAGTAGCGAAGATAACTCTATCCGCTTCTCGGATTCTGACGAGGGTTAGCTTCTTCTCTATCACTCTTAGCCAATCTTCGGCATCCATCGGTTCTTCGGCCGTGGAAAAAGTATGCGGCTTAGCTCTCATGAATTCTCCCGCACTCGATCCTCCTCGACCTCCTTGATTATTAGCAATCGCTTGGAGTAGCCGGGTCCGCAAAGCCATGACCTCCGCCGAGTGGAGGGGTTGGGTCGCGGGTTCTCGTTGGTTGCTGCGGCTCGTGGCGATGTGCCATCGAAGAAGGTAGATGAATTAAGAGATCGGACTAGTTTAGGTTATAGTTCCCGGGGAATTCTTCAATCAACGAGACTAGGTGACATAATAATAAGCTTACGAATTAAGACATCGCAAGGCGATGCTCAGTTCATCATATTACATAGGGGTACACGGACTGTACACACACGAGTCCTTCATGCCAGGATAGCAATAATAATTATATCGTCCAACTAGATCAACTAATTAAGGGGAAATAGGAAGTTTGCCAGCCGGGAAGGTCCTTCCGCCTAGTCATCCAACCACCCGCAAGAGCCGGGCGCCGGAAGTGGGTGGTCCGCTGCGAAGCAAACCGAAGTCCCCATGGCTCGGAGGTGGTGGCCTCGGAGTCACGCCGAATCTTTCGACTCGGTGGCCGCGTACTCTTGCGAGCGATCGGCGGGTGAGGGGCCTCCCGTGTGAGTCGGGCGACGAGGGGGAACTTCCTCCTCCATTGAGTCGGTGTCGCTAGACTCCCATTTGATCTCCATGGGCTCTGCCTCGGACTCCGTGTCGGTGTAGATCCGGATGGGGTTACCCTCTCCCGATCCGGCTCGGATGGTACTGGTACGGAGCTCGGGGTGGGTCCCATGGATGTGGCAGCGGTGGGGTCTACCAGTGCAGTGCGGCTCGTGCTCAACATGAAAGCTTGCTCCATCATAGCTTGAAAAGTATCTAAGCTTGCTGGAGTCATAAGGTAATAGTGGTCGGGCACAGGGGCAGGAGGTGATGGTACGGGCTCGGTGGAAGTACTGCGGCGTAGACGGGACGAGTGCGCGAGTGTTCCTCTAGCTGGTTGATCTGCTGCTTGCTCTTCTGAGCTGCTCTTCCAGCTCTACGAGCCTCCCCTCGGGCCATGTAGCGGTCCGAGAGTTGCTCATACTGAGCACCATTGGCCTGCAGCTGAGTCTGCAGCATGCTTATCTGGTCTCCACGGCCTTGGTGGCTGTTGACCGGATCATTGAGGCGTGTGGCGATCGTTGATCTCGAGCGGCCTCCTCGTAGCGATCGTCTGTCTCCGTCTCGCCCAACGCGATAGACGCGTGACCATCGGGTTGTAGCAGCAGGGGTAGCCTCCACGGTGCAGACCGGGTTGCCCTCTTCGTGGTAAGGATGATGCACGAACTCGTCATTGTGAGTTCGGCACGGTGTTCCGCATTAAGGCGAAGGAAGGCCTCGCGAGCCGCATCTGAATAGCCGCTTCGCTAGGTCCCGGTGGTAGCGAGTATGGAAGCGTAGGATGTCTCACTCCCATGCGGGCTTCTATGGATACGGCTGCCTCCCAGGCTGGATACATCTCGGAGCCATGTCTTTTGGTGTGATAGGTGGGTGGTTCCGGGTACCTCAAACACCATAGTAGGGACTGGAGTTGGACCACGAACCCCTCGTCTCGCGGAATAGTGACTTCCCAGGTTCCGTCGTGGTTTGACATCTGCTTACGGGCAACTTAGGGTTAGCGGGAGGGAGCTATCATAATCATTTGGTAAAAAGAAATACAGATATAGAAAAGATATATTTGCATTTTTGGAAATAATAGTTTAAAACTGATCCTATTGTAGGGATATTTCCCTTTAGCCATCTAGTTAGGGGTAGGGCGCCATTTGGTCTTAGCCTACGGTCGCATGGCTCTGATACCAGCTCTGTGGACCCCCGATTTTGAGGCGGGAATCTTTCGTGTTCATAGTACCATTTCCCTGGATCAAGTAGTTGGTACCCACGACTACAGTACTGGATAATCAAGTGCGCATGCACGAATAGTCTTACAATACCATTATTACATTAATAGGCCCGAAGGCATTGTTCATCCCACAGGACCTTATGGTCCGAATACAACATAAAAACAAAGTTTAGATAAGGCGCGGAAAGAGGCGGCTTGTCAATTGCCACAGCAACGGCGGAGCTAAAGTCTAATATGCGCCGTCGTTCCTCGTCCTCCCGGTGATATGCGTATGGATCTTCGGCTCTTCAACTCCATCAGTGGAGGTTTGTGCGTATAGCAAGGGTGAGTACCAACCGTACTCGGCAAGCCAACACAATTGATGCATATGATAAGGTTATTCAAAGAACATGGCTAGGGTTATTTTTGCGTAAAGCCGGTTTTCACAATTCTTTTCACAAGCCTATTGACTAGCCAAATCAAGTTTTAATTTCATAGTTCATTAACCCGGCGACGGTTCTGTCTACCATCCATCGTGATCCCAAGGATGGCTTCCCGCCTCCGGTTCGTCATGAATTTCTGGGGAGTCCACCCCTTCTCGTATTCTCGAGAAGTTGATCCACCAGCGAATAAAATCATCATGCAAACCCATCCCAGTATTTTTAAGTTCAAAGTCTAGCCAAGCGAAAGTCTTGTCACGATGCTCAATATCCGCGAGCACGGCTATTCGAATAGATTGATTCATTCACACTGCAGTGGATGTACACTTTACCCGTACTCCGCGACAGCCCAACAAATGAGCCTACGCCTCAACACATGAAGCGTGAAGACGGATCTATGGTGGAGAATTCCTGGAACATCGAACATCTTCGACGGTTCTATGCTTAAGTTTCATGTTTCTCCTTGACTGCCATCCTCAAGCAAGATGACTTCTTGAGTTAGCAGTCGGGGGCTGTACATATGTCAATAAAGCATGGTCTTTTTTTCGACAATCTGTGCATACTTGGTTCATCATTGTTTAATGCTTCTTGATTCGAGTTCAATGTTCAAGGACTGAGAATTTTTTGACGACCTAATCAGGCTTAGGCCTGGTGACAGTCGGACGAAAATTACTTAAGAAACTTTACATGAAAACTCGGGTCAGGACATTAACATAAATAAACCAAATATCTACAAAGTTTTACATCAGAAAGTTGATTACAATGTTCTCAAGATAATCAGGGTCGGAAGTTGTTCACTACATCAATGGCAATCTTCTTAGCCGACTCCTGCCATCACTAATCATGTCTAGAGCTTGCTCATCCGAGGTGCCGTCGGCGAAGCCTTCCCCGACTGGATTGACATCCACTCAGGGGTAGAGAGATTTGGTCTGTGCAAGAGCAAGGCCAGCCCCCATGGTAGCAGCCTCGGTGATATTGGCCAAGTATTGGTCGGGGCTCTCCGCATGACTTATCGAAGATTTCGACCGGGTCCAATGAGCTAGCCCCGAGTCCCTGATGAGATAAAGATAGCAGGATCGGCGTTGCCGCATTCGCTACATCTTCTCGGACCCTCCCGGCTTGTTTGACCCTCTCAAGAAGAACGTCGTATTGAGCTCGGGTCTTGACTTTGTAAGCTGCCAAAAGAACACGATCACACAAAGTACTCAAAGATAAAGTAGCACAAAGAATGTTACTTCAAAAAAAGCTCACCTTCGAACTCGGCCTCCAACTCGGTCTTGCCGAGGCTGATTGCCTCCAGCTGGACCTGGAGCGAGTGGACCTCCGATGAATTTTCTACAAATAAGAAAGGCTATCAGCAACCAGGATCAACGCGGAACCCATAAAGAAACCGGGAGGGTTAAGCTTACTCCCGACTGAACCCCGGAGGTCGAAGTTTTCTTCCCGGAGTTCAGCTATCTCCCTCCTCGTGGCTGCCTCCTCGACGCGGCCTCTTCCCGAGTGGTCTTCAACTTTGCTCTGGATATCCTCTAGGGAGTTCAGATGTGGGACCAACTTCTCGAGCGCCTCGGACTTGGCCATGGATCGGCAATACTCCTTCTGCACGAAAGATCTGAAGTTGACCGACTGAAAAGAAATGATGATGCTACGACAAGAAAGGATCAAGGCTTACGTTGAGTAGTCGAGTCGCCTCATTAAGGCGTTGACGAGGGCATCCCTTTCCTCGCTTTCCGCTTGCTTATCCAAGATGATGCCCCGCCTCCGGCCTTCGAATCCCGCCACTCGATCTTAATCGGAGGGACCGGTTTGAAGGCGCAACTGGGGATCTCCTCTACCGTGGCGATGGATCGGGAGGAACAGATGAAGACACGAAAGAGTTAAACTGAAGATTAAAGACGAAGTTTCGATTCAAGACTTACCGGCTTCGGCGACTGAACTCTTGACTGGAGCAACCCGGCTGGCCTTTTCCTTCTGGCCTTTGACCGACGGTCTTCGTCGGGGTCTTCGAGCCTGCAGCAGGGGCTTCTCCGTGGCCGGACGGTTGCGGTCGGGTGTCCGCGGCGGTCGGGGCTCCTCCTCGGGATATCCTTGCTTGGAGGCGAGGACTTTTCACCCGGTGCACTCTCACTCGGGAGAGGGCTGCGGGGTTTTGATTCCGCGGGCTTGGACGCCTCGAAGCGGGTGGAGTTGGCCCTTCACTCTTCCCGGTAGGATCTATGTCTTGGGGCCTCCTGCCAAACAAACGACACGCTCAGTCGGAATGAAGACAAAGGAATTTTCAATGAAATGCCTGACGTCAGTCATAAGGCGTACCTCGATGACCGACGGATTTTCGGCGCCGCCTTTGGTGACGGCCTTGGAGGAGTTGCTTCGGCTGGAGGGGCTAGGACATCATCGTCCGAGTCGTCGATGACGAGCCTCCTCTTGCTTGCCCATTTGCTGATGTCCTCATGTGGACCCCGATTTTGAGGCGGGAATCTTTCGTGTTCATAGTACCATTTCCTGGATCAAGTAGTTGGTACCACGAATACGATCTTGGATAATCAAGTGCGCATGCACGAATAGTCTTACAATACCATTATTACATTAATAGGCCCGAAGGCATTGTTCATCCCACAGGACCTTATGGTCCGAATACAACATAAAAACAGAGTTTAGATAAGGCAGCGGAAAGAGGCAGCGGCTTGTCAATTGCCACAGGCAACGACCGGAGCTAAAGTCTAATATGCGCCGTCAGTTCCCTCGTCCTCCTGGTGATATGCGTATGGATCTTCGGCTCTTCAACTCCATCAGTGGAGGTTTGTGCGTATAGCAAGGGTGAGTACCAACCGTACTCACCAAGCCAACACGAATTGATGCATATGATAAGGTTATTCAAAGAACATGGCTAGGGTTATTTTTGCGTAAAGCCAGTTTTCACAATTCTTTTCACAAGCCTATTGACTAGCCAAATCAAGTTTTAATTTCATAGTTCATTAACCCGGCGACGGTTCTGTCTACCATCCATCGTGATCCCAAGGATGGCTTCCCGCCTCCGGTTCGTCATGATTTTTCGGGAGTCCACCCTTCTCGTATTCTCGAGAAGTTGATCCACCGCGAATAAAATCATCATGCAAACCCATCCCAGTATTTTTAAGTTCAAAGTCTAGCCAAGCGAAAGTCTTGTCACGATGCTCAATATCCGCGAGCACGGCTATTCGAATAGATTGATTCATTCACACTTGCGGTGGATGTACACTTTACCCGTACTCCGCGACAGCCCAACAAATGAGCCTACGCCTCAACACATGAGACGGTCACGGCAAAGCCTTTCGATAACCTCACTTTGGCGCACCCGCTCCATGAACTTATGTCCTCATGCACTCTAGCCGTCCTTTTCTAGCGGTGAGAGGAGTTCAGCGCACCCGGGGTAAGGGAAGACATTTCCAATTTTTAAGTTTAATTATCGTAGTTTAATCCCACCATTCATAACAAAGGCCGCAGCCTCATTCTCATCCCATAACCACATCATAGAGAACCATCTATCAAGGATACCGCCTCCGCTCGGCTATCTAGTCGGCTAGGTCTATACCCATTCGAGAAGTACGGTTGACGGCTCGTTTCCGCTATCTCATGGCTCGGTCCTTAATTGACCAGGGTCGGCACTTGCCTTTTCCGGAATCCACCCAAATCATCCGGCCGCCCCAGTCTAAAACATTTATATAGTACTTTCAATTTTCATCAAACTTAGTTCCTCATTCTCATGGCCATGTGGCGCTCATGTCTCCACATGCCGGATCTCAACTACCTTCCCTAAGGTAGTTGCCCAAGCACAAAGCTTTTTCATAAAGTCATGAGTATGCATAAATCTAAGTATAGCATGGCTAAGCGAGTTTACCGAAGTTATTCTTCGGTTGTTTGTATCACATCGCGAGTTACAAGGAGTAATTCTAAAGGTAATCAACGGCAAGGAATGGCATAACAAGTATAGGTAACTCAGTAAAGCATGCAGGTTTAGAGTTTAAAATAACATCATTTCGCAATTGGGATCGATATGTTCAAAGGGTGTGAAGACTTGCCTTGTTCGCACGCTTCTTGAGTGGGGTCTCCGCGGGTCGTGTTCGCCTCCTCGGTCGCTAATCATACGAGCGAAAAGGAAAAAGAAAAAAATGGACTCCGGTTAAAATCCGATAAGAACGAACGAAAAAGCATGAAAAATCATAAAGAACTCTCCAAAACATTTCCCTACGATCCTACTCGGGTTACGGAGGATTTTTATAGCAAAATCAGCCGTAGCGACGAGTTTCGACTTTTAGGGTTTTTGTAAAAGGATCAATAAAACGACGAAGCGGAAGTCTTGCGAATGTTGTTCAAGAGGTTCGTTGATATATCTTTGCCGAGTCCAATGGTTAAGTATAGTTTAAAGAAAAGAAAGTAATATTAAATCTTCAAGAAAGTTTCACGTAAACGGAAGTTTCCAAAAAAAATCGTATATAGAAAATCATTTTACTCTGAGGAAAAAAAAATACCTGAGAAAACTATATATTTTTGCACAAATATTCCCCAAAATTCCCTAAAGATATTTCCCAATTTTTCTAAAATTTTTCCCTATTTTTCTAATTTTTCTTTTTCTTTTTCCTTTTTTTTCTTTTCGCTAGATCGGCACTTGTGCATTCTCTCTCTTCTCTACCCCTCGGCGTCTACCCCCCCTTCTCTACTGGCGCCCGGCCGAGCGGCAGCGATGGCGCGGCGTTCCTGGCCAATGGCGACCTCGGCGGCACGAGCTAGGGCCAAAAGTGGAATCATGGGGTAGTGACTAACCGGCGGCGAGCTCCGGTGACTGACGGAGGACAGCGAACGCGGCGTCGACGTGGCTCGGCCGATCCGGCACAACCCAGCGACGTTCCGACGCGTTCCGGCGATGGCAAAGGAGATAGGAGAGTGGGATGGTATCGGCAAGGTGTGAGGATGTGAAGGAAACTTGCTCCTCTATTTATAGATGGCAATTGTGCACGGGAACGGAAGAACGCGCTGGCGAACGGCCGGTATCCATGCGGCGGCGAGCGACGGCGCGCGTGGCGCGCATGTCGCGGCGACGTGGCTGTCGCGCGGCTGTCCTAGCGACACCGTGCGGACCAAGGTGTGACGGCCGGCGGGCGTGCGTGCGCGTGCGCGGACCGTGCATGTACGGGCGAGCGTGGACTTCGGGAGCTCTCGCGCGTACGTTGCCCGCGGCCGGCGAGCGGCATGGCGAGCACGGCGAGCGGTACGGCGAGCACATGCGGCGGCGCGGCGAACCCGGCGACGTCGGCGGCGTGGCGACGGCATGGCGCAGCGCGTGGCGATGCGGTGCACAGCGCGGGAGTGACGGCTGTTGTGCGAGGACGTGGTGATGCGGGCGACGTGGCGGCGTCGCGACGCGTGTGCGCGCGAGAGGGCCGGACACGGTCGAACACCGCGAGCTAATGAACAGTGCACCTTTGCTTTTTCCCGATTTTAAATTTCTATTTTCCATTTCCATTTCCTTTCACCCTAAAAATTCAAAATAAATTCTAATATTCCCAAAATAATTTTGAAATTATATTTTCAAACTTTTCCCCACTTTTTATTTTTCAAAATATATTTTTCATATTTTTATTTCTTCTTTTAAAATCAATAAATTGGGGTCTTTGATTAATTTCTAAATTCATATTTCCTTTTCAAAATGTTTTTATCATCCAAATCCAAATATTTATTATTTTTCTTCCACCAGTTAGGGTTTAAACCAAAATATATTCTTTTCAAGAATCTTTTGTCAATCCACAAAATTATGTATTTACCCTTCTCCAAATATATATTTTGAATTATTACTCCCACCTAGGATATCAAGCTTAGGGTTTCTATCCAACTTCACATCAAAGCAATTCAAAAAGAACTCTTATGCAACAGAGCTTGGCAAGTAAGAACGAAAAACACGATAAGAAGCAATTAATCCAAAGGGTTTTTGTGAGTTCCGATTTTCACGTTCCGAATTCCACTCCTTCGATTTTCGGGATGTTACACCTCACTCGGGGCCACCCTTTTCCCGGCTGGATCGCCCTGGATCTTCACTCCACCGGTCGGCTTCTTGACAAGGCGAAGCGGCACGTCATCATGAGGAACCTTGTATGGTTTTGAAATAATGGAGGCATTTTCCTACAAGAAAGATTCTTACAACACTAAGAAGTATGATGACAAGATTGCAAAGCAATGAAAGAGTTCAGTCGGCTTACCGGAGGAGGAGGTCGGTAGAGACTGAAGGGAAGGACTGGCAGCATGAGGCTGCGTTCAACTGCAATTCCAGTCGATAAGACCTTGTACATTTGGATTCTCAGGATCTCAAAGCTAAGGGAGTCCCGGTCTTCCCGATTGGGGTCCCTCTCGCCCTCGTACTCGAAGGCAGGCTTCGAGCGCTCCTTAATCAACGCCCGCCGGCTCTTGATGAAATGCCGAGTGATTTGTTCGCCGCGAAGACCCTTCGTTTCATCTCCGGATCTTCGCTAATAACTTGTTGGCTTCATCCCAATCTTGGGCTACCGGCACAGTGCTCCGGTATGCTTAGGCACGGGGAAGGCCAACGAAGTTCGGCAGCGGGTTCAAGATTGGAAATATAGAACCTGACTGCGTACAACCATTGTTGGAGGTTTTCAAAGGAAGAGAAAAGTACTCCTTGCGGAGGGATCCGCGGAGTTGAAAACCCGCTCCACCAACGACGCATGGATGGTCCTTATTCGGATGCGGTTTGAGGTAAAACATGCGACGAAAAAGTTGGAAGTGGGGAAGAATGCCAAGGAAGGCTTCACACACGTGGATGAAAAGAGCGATGTGAAGCATGGAGTTGGGGTTCAGATGATAGAGTCGAAGACCATAATAATCCAGAAGTCCTCTAAAGAACTCAGAAGTGGGGAGGCTGAACCCACAGTAAAAGAACGATGTGAAAACAACGAGCTCACCAGTGTTCGGGGTGGGAAAATCTTCACCCGCCGCCGTGCGCCAGCCCACGATCTCCTTGGGGGGAAGCACACCGTGCTTCACCATCTCCTTGAGGGTGGATTCCCTCACATCTGAAGTGTCCCATTGCTCGAAGGGGATTTTCTTCTCATCCGCCATGAATGTGGTTTGTGTGGGAAGTAGATCTGGCTAAAAAGATGGGGGTTTGAGATGAGGATCTTGGGAGCTGGATGCGGAGGCTGGTTTATGGCGAAGGACGAGCTCCTGGATCAATGGATTCGGGTGTGTGCGAGTCTAGGGTTTTCCGCAGGAAGCTGGTGAACAGTGCTGCGAAAAGAGGAATTTTTCAGGAAGACAAAGTGGCGGGGATGACCTCGAGGCTTTGTAAAGTGATTTGAGGGTTGCGCTAGGTTTTCTCGTGATTGGGCCGAGCCCATGAGAGACCTGCGGCCCAGCTAAGGTGTGGCCCGACGCGTGTCCTTAGGGACTTAAGTGGATGAGCTTAAGCAGATTTGCCTTGGCAATATGCACGTGTCCGAATGCCCTATACCTTTGGAAATCCTTTCATACCGCGGTTTGCTTGACTTCATGAGAAGCTAGCACGATGCAATTTGAAAGGTGACAAACAGATAAGCTTTTTCATAGCTGCCTTGATGACAAGGGTTGTTTGGTTCTTTAGCATTTGATTGAGTGATTATATCAATGCTATTTTTTCACCTTGGTGAAGATCTTTATAGATTGAGACCAGTATTATGGCAATAGCTGTTTAATAACTTGGTCATGTTTTTCAGATGATTGAAAAACTTGTTTACCCATGAGGGATGATTAAAGTATTTGTTTCGAAATGACTCGGGCAGATCCACTCGGATAAGCATGAGTTTACCGAATGCCTTCCACCTATAAGGATTGATTGAGTTATTGTCTTGAGGTAACTCAGGCAAATTCACTCGGATGAGCACGAGCTTGCTGAGTGATGGGATTTTTTATATTTGCTTTCACATGAGTTAAGCATTTACATGAATATGATTCTTTATAGTCCTTGCTCGTATGTTTGGTCTATTTTTGGCTAATCATACGGTCGGGGGCTACATCTGATTAGATACATCAAGAGATGTGCCTAGATGTTAATTTTGAGAATTTTTTAGATATTTTCCAGCCCTTCACAGTCTTTGGAGCCACTCGGGAGATTCAGGCAGAGATGATGGAATCGATCGGCGCCGAAGCACACTCGGCCAAAGAGGTTTTTGGTCGTGTACTGTCTTGGTTTGAAGTTGAGTTGTCTCGTCGACGGAAAGGACTCGGGAGCTACTATGGAGATTATGGCAATCGGGTATCTACATGGCAAGTTTATTCGACTGGAAATAGGGATAGATTGTACTTGCCATATCTGTAAACCAAATATGACTTGGGTGTTATGTTGCCGATTGAGATTAGGCAACAGCCTATAGTCACGGTTTGGTAAGATTGAGGAAACCGACTTAGAGTAAGATAGGGTTTCCGATCTGTAAGCCCGCCTCCCAAGACTATATAAGGGGGGTAAGGGGCGTCCCTTGAGGGATATCATATGCTTTATGAGCCTTTAGCTTTCAGCCTTAGATCACGAGATCAATAAAGACACTCGGCGGATCGAATCCCTGAAACAGGAGTAGGGTATTACCTCACGAGTGGGCCTGAACCTGTCTAAACCTCGTTTTCCATCTAACCCATTGTGCTTGGCGATCTTGACTGCACCCCCAAAATTCTATTGCCAAAACCAAGTTTCGACAATTTCTCGCACGCATGAATAGAGTCCGAGGGAGCTCTTGATTGCACCGAAGAGCCAGGTCAACAAGTTTGCGAGCAAGGCAAGTCATCACTGCATTTGAACATGTCGGTCCTATTTGCAAAATGATGTTGACTTAAAATTCAATTCTGCATGCTATACACAAAAAGTATCTATGCTTGATATGCCATGCCTTGATATTGTTTACCTTAAGATATATTCTTTGTAACCCTCGATATCGTGAAACCGAAGGAAAACTTTGGTAAATGCTTAGCCATGTTTATATTAGAATCATGCATATTCATGCTTTTAAAAAGAGCTATATGCTTGGGCAACTACCTTTGGGAAAGGTAGTTGAGATACGTCATGTGGAGACATGAGCGCCATATTGCCTTGAACATGATGAAATGAGTTTTGATGAAAACCAAAATACAAAACCCATGTTTTGGACTGGGGCGGCTGGACAATTTGGGTGGATTCCAGAAAAGGCAAGTGCCGACCCTGGTCAATTAAGGACTGAGCCCTGAGACTTAAACATGAAACGAGCTAGTACAACCGTACTTCTCGAATGGGTATAGACCTAGCGGAGTAGATAGCCGAGCGGAGGCGGTACCCTTGCATAGTGGTTCTTATATATGAGATGATGTCGAGGGCCTACCGGCGGGGTGTTACTGCTGGTGGGTAACTGAATGAGAAGAATGAGCAAGAGGCCTACCGGTGGGGGCTTACCACTGATGGGTATCAGGATTGAGATTGGACTTAAGTACAACGAAAGGAATGAGCAAGTTTTTCCCTTACCCCGGGAGCACGAGAACTCCTCTCACTGCTAGGAACTATTTACGGCTAGAGTGCAAGAGGATTCAAGTTCACGGAGCGGGTACTGCCAAAGTGAGGTTATCGAAAGGCTTTGCCTTGACCGTATCATGTGTTGGGACGTAGACTCATTTGTTGGGTAGTCACGGAGTACGGGTAAAGTATACATCCACTGCAGTGTGAGTGAATCAATCTATTCGAATAGCCATGCTCACGGATATGGAGCGGCATGACAAGTTTCTCTGTTGGCTAGACTCAAAATTTTAAAATGATGGGATGGGTTTGCATGATGATTTTTATGTGCTGGTGGATCAACTTCTCAAAATGCGAGAAGGGGTAGACTCCCGAGAAAATTATGACGATCCGGTGGCGGGAAGCTATCCTTGGGATCACAATGGATGGTGGACAGAACCGTCGCCGATTTAATGAACTATGGAAATAAAACTTGATCAGGCTTAGGTCTTAGGTTTGTGAAAAGAATTGCAAAACTGGCTTTATGCAAAAGAACCACAACCATTATTTGATTATCCCCTATCATATGCATCCTTGTTGTGGTGACTTGCTAAGTACGGTTGGTACTCACCCTTGCTATACGCACAAACCTTCAGATGAAGGCAATGAAAACTTGGAGGACCCGTACGCATACTACTAGGAGGGTCAGAAAGGCGAAGGTGCCCAATAGGTCTTAGACTCCGGTCGCCGCCTGTGGCAATGGCATGCCAGTGCCTTCTATCTGCTGCCTTACCTGATTTTTGCTTTTGGTTGTATTCCGGACCGTTTGGTCCTAAGTGCTAGACATTGCCTTCGGGCCTATATTGTAATATTTTGTGTAAGTCGATGGTTGTATCGTGCACTGGATGATTCAGCAATGTATTTGTGGGTACCAAACTACTCGATCTAGGGAAATGGTACTAGAAACACGAATAGTTCCCGTTATAAAAACGGGGGTCTACAGAGCTGGTATCAGAGCGTGCGACTGTAGGATAAGATCAATGGCGCCCCACCCCATTTTATAGCTGGCTAAAGGAAGAAATCCCCATCTAGGATTTATTTTTTAAAAAAACAATATGGCTATAAAACAAAATGTGTTTTCCCTTATACTCTTATCTCCTTATCTTCTTATAAAATTTGTTTTACGCTCGCTTCCCCTGACTCTGGAATCTTTTCAAATTTCTCTCCTTCCCCCCCCCTCAACTCTCTAGTTGCTAAGCCTAGAGCACCATCTGGAAGCCAAGACAAGTCCAAGCTTCAAGCAAGGGGATCAAGCCAAGTGGCCTCGAGTCAGCGCCTCCTGAGGATCGAGTTTCTCAGAGCTCACCTAAAACCCAATCTTTTCCCGGAAGAGTAGCATCGATAGTTCCTAGGTCGAGTGTTCTTTGCTGTGTGCAGGAGTATGGTTTACATCAATGGTGGGGATGTGACCATACTAGATTGTTTGTTAAATCAACTGAAACAATAAAAGTACACTCACATCATATCAGCAGCAAGCAGATTAAGGTCTCATGTTTAGTTAACCTTTTCTTTCCCCTCTCCTGTCTTCACCGGCAACAGATGAGTAAAACCAAGGGCAGTGTCAGTAAATCAAGACCTCAGCGACCCCGTGGATTAACTCAGAACAACCCTGTGAACACTCCATCTCCTTTCTCTATGAACTCAACCCTAGCCCAAGTAGTGGCTAACCATACGCAGATAATAGCCATGATGCTGCAACCGATGCAACGACAGCTTCAACAACAACATCTACCAAGCAAGTCTAAAGATGTCGGTATAGCCCTCATCTATCGGACCTGCTGATAAAACCGAAGGCAAAAGCTTAAAAATTTATTTTAAGGGGGGTAGAGTGACATGACCATGGATCCTTAAATTATGCACCATGTTGTAGCTAGAATAAACCAAACCTTCTTCTGATGGTCTCCTGTCACCCACAAAGTCCCTGGATCACAATCATACCCTATAGGGTCACTATCCATCTATGAAATAAAAGCCTCTAAAACTATGAAGTAGCAAGTCTATTATACAACTTAAGAAGAGCTTAACATTGGACATACTAAATCTTGTATGTTTGAAGGATCGTTCTTTAAATGGGCACCACCACCACCTGTTAGTCAATGGGATATTACGCCCTGTTCTCAGCAGAACAAGGTGTAGATAGATCTGAGACTACCAAACTAGTTTATATTCAATTTCACAAATCCTCCTAGCCAAAAACTCTTAAAATTTAAGGGGGGTAGCATAGCATGTCAGCTTCGATCATGCGAGACCTAGAGGCCTTTGCACACTCCCAAAATCAAATTCTGTAACCAAGAATGTTATGGGGAAACCTTTCATTCTCATTGTCTTAAAACTAAAACCTCATAACTTTGGGTTGGGAAAGAGCAAAGAATTGATCGTAGTAACATTAAACCCAGTACTCTATCGCAACCATATTCATTTCTGTGTATTTGAATCATCCTTCCAGGCACCACACACAAAAAAATTGTTACATTCAACCAGAAAACACTATCCACACATATAATATCTGATTTTCCTTAAAACATAATTAGTTTCATGTGCTTTACAAGGTATACTAGTTGGGATGCAAGTAGCAATCCTAGCAATCAATTCCATCCAACCACTCTTCTGACAAGCAAAACCCAACAACAACCTAAACCACCCGAGCACTAGCTTAAACCAAAAATCCAATGTGCTCCTAATATAAAAGCCAAAGGGAGGTTCAGGCAATGGCCGTCAGATCCATCCCTAAGGGGACAAATTCTAGGGACCATCCATTGACTACCTAATCTATTAGTAATCCTAGAAAAGAGAGAAAGACAATAGGTGCCAACACGACTAGAAGACAAACCGCCTCACAAAGGAAATCTTGGTAACCATCCTCCGTCGCATTCCGCTACAGCCTTAAACAAAAACCAGTGGGTATAGTACCCAAGCCAGTAAAGTACTAATAGCCGTTCCCACATACCGCACTTTTGCCCACATCCATCGCCAAGCAGCAACCCCTTTCGCCATACAGCCTCCGCGACCAAAGCGCCTCCACACCATTGTCCTCCGAGCATCGTCTTCGGCGACGAATCCACCCATTGCCTTAACCGATGAGGAAACATCTCCTCCCATCCGGGACCCTGCGACTGCAAGCCCTAACCGCCGACGAAGTCCACCTCTGCCAGGAACCCATCGCCCTACTTCGCCTTCGTCATGTGACCCTCGCTCCATCCCTCCATCACTCGAGCTACTTCGCCTCCACTCACTCTCCAATTTTCTAGCCGGGACAAGTGTGAGAGACAAGCCACCTCTCTCTCTCCCCTTTTCTTTATAAATGAAGCAAGGGCACACATCAAAAGATTCATTGGGGAAATATTAGATTAATAGAACCCCTAAGTCTAGAGTACCTAGAAAGGTTTAAAAAAATGGATAACATAGTTATCTGAAACAAAGAATCACAAAGACACAGTAGGGATAACCTTAAGAACTCCGTGATAGATTTCTGCCTCATCCTAAACAAGTATCCTATCCATCGTTTGTAGGGATGAAGTCCTAAATAGATCAGTCCTATATAAACCAACAGACTTCCAACCACAACCCAACCCAAATCTCGAGGATGAGATTTATTTTAAGAGGGGTAGGTTTGTAATACCCTGAAAATCAGATATATAAAAATCGAAATCTAAAATTTGGAACTTACAAAAACTTTTTGATTGTTGCATCTTGTTGTGCTATCTGGCTCTTATTTGTAAGTCGAAAAAGTCAAAAAGAGGTTTCGGAGACCCTAAAAAGAAAAGAACTTGCAAAATAAATAATAGAAATAAAAATTATAAAAAATATACAATTGGAAAAGTGGGGTTGATAAAAGTTTATTTTGGGATCAAAATTTTATTTTTGGGAAAATATAAAACAATTATTTAATTATAAATAAATAAAGAATATACATATACGAGATAATAATTATAACGTTGGATAAAATATTAAAAATTTAAAATTAAATTAAATTTACAATTGGGCCAAAGTTATATTTTTAATTTTTGGGTGAAATGCAAAAAGGAATAAATAAAAATAAAAAAAGAAAAATTTGGAACAAGAAAGAGTGCACTATTCATTCGCCGCCCGGTGTTCGACGCCGGTCTCGCCCGCGCCACGCCGTAACGCGTGCACGTCGCCGCGACGCCACGCGTTGCGCGAGCATTTCCATGCACGCCACGTGCCGTGCCGCCCCCCCTTTTTCGTCGCGCTGCATGTCGCGGCGCGTTCCCGGCCCTCCCCACGCCGTACCACCGCCGTCGCGTTGCCGCACCGTGGCCGCGCCGCGCCGTCATCAGCCACGCCGCCGTGCCACGCCGCTCACGCGTGAGACAGCGCCGCGCCACGCCACGCCCCATGCCACCGTTGCGTCACCCCGCAGCCGGCTGCGCCCATATAAACCCCCCGGCATCTCCAACCCACACGGAGCCATCCTCGTCGCACACACCCCCTCCCTCCCTCTCTGCCGCGCAGCCGCACCGCCGCCGCGCCTTGCCGTTGCCGCCGCGCCGAGCGCTGCTGCTGTCGCCGCCCTTGCCTCCACGCCGCATCGGGTAAGCCCCCTCCCCCACCCTGTGCCGCCGCGCCGCCTCGACCGAAAGAGAGAGGAGAAGAAGGGGAGCAAGGAAGAAAGCAGGGGAGGCAGAGGAGAAGGGAATGAAAAACGAAAAGAAAAGAAAAGAAGAAAGAAAAGAAAAAAATATGAAAAAGAAAAAAAAGAAAAATAGGGAAGAATATTTAGGAAAATTTGGGGTAAACGTCGAATTTCTGGGATGAAATTTTGGGAGATAATTATAGGATTTTAATGATCGTATAAAATTTATTTTTATTAAATCCTAAATTGTCAGTGAATCAACTAATTTTGTTAACACTTAAATTTTTATTATTAATCATAATATTAGGGATATAATTGTGATCTAATATTAAATCTCTAATTATTGAAATCTGAATTATTTAATATAATGTCAGGCTTTAGATTAAATATTTTCGGATTCGATTATTTCGTTCTAGGGGTTGTTAGTCCAATAATATCTGGGAATACGACTAGAAATAATCATTTCTTTTCGGTATAATATTCTGGGATCATCATTCATATTAATACAAAAGTTTAAAATAAAGATTACTTGAAGTATTGCCACTCCATAACTAATCGATGAATCTCAAAACTTCAAACTATTAGAACTCGCTCGTTTTAACTCGGATTTTGTCGAAACTCGAACCTAAATTCATATAGAATCATAGAATAGTTTTAGGAGCCGCTTTTGTGATTTATTTGACTTTTGGTGATTTTTATTTGAATTCTAATCGAATTGAATTGGATTTGAATAGAGTCCGAGGGAGCTGTTGATTGCACCGAAGACCCAGGTCAACAAGATTGCGAGCAAGGCAAGTCATAACTCCATTTGAACATGTCGATCCTATTTGCGAAATGATGTTGACTTAAAATTCAAATGTATATGCTATACACAAAAAAATACCTATGCTTGATATGCCATGCCTTGATATTGTTTACCTTTAGATATATTCTTTGTAACCCTCGATAAGATGTAACTGAAGGAAAATTTTGGTAAATTCTTAGTCATGTTTATATTAGAATCATGCATATTCATGCTTTTACAAAGAGCTATATGCTTGGGCAACTACCTTTGGGAAAGGTAGTTGAGATACGGCATGTGGAGACATGAGCGCCACATTGCCTTGAACATGATGAAATGAGTTTTGATGAAAACAAAAAAATACAAAACCCATGTTTTCGACTGGGGCGGCTGGACGATTTGGGTGGATTCTGGAAAAGGCAAGTGCCGACCCTGGTCAATTAAGGACTGAGCCCTGAGACTTAAACATAAAACGAGCCAGTACAACCGTACTTCTCGAATGGGTATAGACCGAGCGGAGGCGGTACCCCTACATAGTGGTTCTTATGTATGAGATGAGGCCAAGGGCCTACCGACGGGGTGTTAATGCTGGTGGGTAACCGATAAGAAGAATGAGCAAGAGGCCTACCGGCGGGGGCTTACCGCTGGTGGGTATCAGAATTGAGATTGGACTTAAGTACAATGGAAGGAATGAGCATGTTTTTCCCTTACCCCGGGAGCGCCAGAACTCCTTTCACTTCTAGGAACTGTTTACGGCTAGAGTGCAAGATAACTCAAGTTTATGGAGCGGGTACTGCCAAAGTGAGGTTATCGAAAGGCTTTGCCATGACCGTCTCTTGTGTTGGGACGTAGGCTCATTTGTTGGGCACTCACGGCGTACGGGTAAAGTATACATCCACTGCAGTGTGAGTGAATCAATCTATTTGAATAGTCGTGCTCGCGGATACGGAGCGGTATGACAAGTTTCTCTCTTGTCTAGACTCAAAATTTTTAAAATGATGGGATGGGTTTGCATTATGATTTTTTATGTGCTGGTGGATCAACTTCTCAAAATGGGAGAAAGGGTAGAGTCCGCAAAAAATCATGACGATCCGGTGGCGGGAAGCTATCCTTGGGATCACAATGGATGGTGGACAGAACCGTTGCCGATTTAATGAACTATGGAAATAAAACTTGATCAGGCTTAGGTCTTAGGTTTGTGAAAATAATTGCAAAACTGGCTTTATGCAAAAGAACCACAGCCATTCTTTGATTATCCCCTATCATATGCATCCTTGTTGTGGTGACTTGCTGAGTACGGTTGGTACTCACCCTTGCTATACACACAAACCTTCAGATGAAGGCAATGAAGACTTGGAGGACCTGTACGCATACTACCAGGAGGGTGAGAAAGACGAAGGCGCCCAATAATTCTTAGTCTCCGATCGTTGCCTGTG
Organism: Oryza australiensis; assembly: GCA_019925245.2. NCBI lineage: Eukaryota > Viridiplantae > Streptophyta > Magnoliopsida > Poales > Poaceae > Oryza > Oryza australiensis. The sequence continues at coordinate 8,133,919 of JAIFGZ020000436.1, forward strand.
GCAATGGCATGCCGTTGCCTTCTATCCGCTGCCTTACCTAATTTTTTCTTTTGGTTGTATTCCGGACCATTTGGTCCTATGTGCTTGACATTGCCTTCGGGCTTATATTGTAATATTTGTGTAAGTCGATGTTTGTATCGTGCACTGGTTGATTCAGCAATGTATTCGTGGGTACCAAACTACTCGATCCAGGGAAATGGTACTAGGAACATGAATGATTCCCGTTATAAAAATGGGGGTCTACACCGACCTGCCGAATAGTTAGGTTCGCGGAAGCATCTTTTACCGAAAAGATCTTTCATGCAACCGACTAGGGTAGACCCTAATAAGAACCATACTGGAAGAGTGAATCATCCTTTGCGAAATCATCCTCCTTAGGAGTGATCTCACCTGCAGCCAAGTCTAAGCATACAATCAAACAACATTTACAAAGCAAGTGTGAGTACAATAGATTGTACTGGCAAGCACCAAACAAGCCTAATAATCTACATGCATGGAATATTCTAAGAAACGCTTACATTGGATATTTTTAGCATAAAGCAAATTTTATTTGCAAAGACCACTTTCAAATTCAGATTTTCTTTCAATTAAATTTCAACAAGCATACACTTAGCAAATGGGCATCAAAATAGATGGTAATCACATATAACTTAGCGCCTTATTGCCTTCCATGGCAGCAAAGACATAATCCACAAATCACATCACATTTTGAAGTTCAAATTCAGCTTTTGGAAGAATAATACACAAGTCTATACTCATGACATAGTCACACGCCACTCATAACCGCGAGCACGGTTAGTATGTACACTTTACCCACATGATGCGATATAATAATCATGCAAAGCATGGCATGCGATACATAATTATCTGATTTATTACTCACAACAATGTCCTTCCAAGATTCATGATTTAGCCGTATACCAGCACGGTACGTGTTCCTCCATCCTAGTCATACTGGAAATATGACCTAGAACCGTTAAGTGGCGAGCCCACGCCTTAAACTCAACGTCGTGGTTGCGGACACAACGGGAACCCACCACGTGGCACAATATCTTTGTATTAGACAGACTTAGTCACCTATACTACCACGTCGGGGTAAATAGGAAGTTCATCTGAGTTATCTGAACTCAATACACACTAGCCTACCAGAATGTAAGGCTAAACAATAAATAATTTACTAACCTTAGGCTATCCCATACTAGCACATGTGGTTGTACTATATTCGAAATGAACTAACATTAATTGAAGTCTGAGCACTCTCTCACCCTATCGGCACACAATCTAATCACCATATGTGTACCACTTGAGGCCCAAACCTAAAATCCACATTTTCCAACATTTTATTTGACAAATATCAGATTTTTATCTTTTTTGTCCAGATCATAAATCAAATCATTATATATATAATTGAGCCCAAATGGTAAGTAAACATGACACTAAGCATGGCTAAGCATTCTCATATTCTTGTGACCTCAAACACCATAGTTTATGTGGCAAAATGAATTGTTTCTAAGGCTAGGAATGATGGTTAAGGTCTTTTGTGGAGTTTAAGTGATAATGCAAGTTAAGGAGGTGATCTAACAAATTTTACAAAGTTTTAGTGAATTAGTGTACAATCAACATGCACATTTTGCAATTCTTTTCAAATAACCTCCAAATCATAGGTTCAATGTGATCAAAGAGGGGAGGTGGCTTGCCTTGCTCTTCCTCTCCTTGTTCAGCTATGTAGTAGACCTCCTCGTGATTCGACGGCGAATCGTCTAAACATTCATATGCAAAAATTACAATTACAAACATACATAAAAATCCAACATACTCTAAAATGAATGCTTTTCTCTCTTGGGTCCACTGGTCAGTGACTATACTTATGCGCAAAAGCCCCTGTGTTCTCGGGAAATAGATCCTGCAGCCCCTAGCACGTGTTCCAGGATTTTGTTCAAAAAGGTACTTGAGTTTTGGGTTATTTACTAATTAGTACACGACCCCACATGTAAGTGTATGTTATTTATGCTTAAACACCCCTGGAGGTTTTAAATGTTCGTAAAGTTAGGCCCTTGCTCTTGAGATAGCAGAGGAGCGGCACGCTCGTGTGCTTTCCCAGCATCGCCAGCGCCGAATGGCGGGGGATCAGCCCGAGTTCCCAAAAAAAAGTGTAGAGAATGACTATGTGAACCTATTAGTGTTTTCCTTGCAAGCTTTGGTGCTCGATAGCGGCTGTTAGGGTGTTAGAGGCGGCAATTATGCTCGGCTTGCACATCCATGTAGGTTTTGAGGCTCGATCTACACGTGCATGTGTATGGTAAGGATTCTACGGACTACTAGGAAACTCACCAAGCAGCTGACATGGCTCGGCAAAGTTTTTGCGAGGGAGAGCTGGTTCAGCGACGGCGCAACGGCTAGTGTTGTCATCGACGGTGTACCTCCGGGCTTCCATTGCATATAGAGGATGGATGCATCGGTTTGGATCGGCACAAGACAGTTTTAGACGAAAAAGGATTGCGTCGAAACTCACCAGAGAAGAAGAAGGAAAGTAATGGCGTCGACGGCCGAAGTTGGGGAAGAAGAAGGGGATCTCCCACCGTGGTTCACCTTGTGCCGATTCCTTCGGGATTCTTGGTCAATGGGTGCTGGTGAAGATGATGGCGAGATGGCTTGATCGATGGTGGACTGTGGAAGCCAGGCGACGAGCAAAGACGAAGCGGCGGCATCCAGAGTGCGACGGTGTTCTGAGTTGACGCGGCCCCGTTCCTGGAGATTGGCTACACCAAAAGAGACGTTCCTGGTGGCGTTAGAGAGGGTATTGAGAGTGGATTAGAGAGCACACATTGAATGGAAATGGAGCTTACCGGTTAGCAATGGCGTCGAGGACTTTTCTTGCCGGCACGAAGAATGGTGCCTCTGTTCCCAACGAATCTGAGACGGAATGCCTCGGTTCTTCCGAAAACGAGACGAGGGCGAGAGAGAGAAAGTGTGGTCGGGTGGTCGGGTTATATGGGGTTGGCGGCGGAGGAAGGGAAGAGGAGCATCTCATCGCTGCTACCGATGCGTGCTCACACGCGTGGCGCACGACTTCTGGCCGGGGCCCATGGAGAGAGCAATGTGAGGCTGACAAAGGGGGCCCCACCATGCGCTCTAGCCCACATGGCAGTGTGGAGTGTGAGAGAGATGAAGAAGATCTAGGTTTTGTCTAAGGCTGGGACTATGGTGAAATTCCAATTTTGGACTCGATTTAAAATTAATTCCAAGTAGCATCTGAGTTTGAGATCAATGGCAAAGATATAAAGTAATGTTTGATCTACAGTCTGGGTCAAGTCTCACAGCCCAGAAGTCCAAGGTTGAATTTTGTCATGGTGACAAAAAGAGCTCCAGAGAACTATCAAAAAACCTGAGTTTAGTGTGTTTAGAGAGTTGTCTGGTCTACCTAATGTTTTGATAAATTGAACTAAAATTCACATTTGGCTTCTAAGGTTAGTAAGAGGTTTACACAAATTTTTCCTAGGTTTTTGAGTTGTTTCAAATCTTTTTTTCTTAAGTCCATTAGTTACCTAAGAATGAATATGCTCCTATAATGCATATGCACAACATTTCAAAATGCACAAGCAATTAGACATACAATTTCTAGGCAAAAGTATTATTCATCTTACTTCATCCACCATTTCCATGTTTTCCATACTTCCAAACTTGTGGTATGAGACAACAACTCCCTAGATGACTTTGCCAGCGTAGTGGAGAACACGACGGGTTACGAACACACCTATCATTTCCCCAATCAGAGCGATTACTAAGGAGTCAGGCTATGATTAAGCGTGGCCATAACTTCCCATTACCGCTCCTCAACCCGAGGCGTTGTGGGAGGGGAATCGAACCAGAAGGGCAAGACCTTTTCATAGCTCCTCTCCCCTACACTGGTTTGTTTTCCGCCACTTCCCCACTTTTCAAACGTCGCCGCCAACTTCTCACCGGGCCAACACCAAGACCATCTCGCATGCCAACGACACCATCAAGCCTGTCGGCACCTAGGGATGAAATTCCCAAATACCTGGAGCGTACACCGTACTAGTCCCATGATCATTGACTAGTACACGCATCCACAACATTGTTATCACATTCATACAACATACACATCACATAATTGGATAAAATGTTTTCATAACTTAATGATGCAAGAGTCTTACAAAGCAGTTAGGCTGACTGGCCAAACAAAAGAGAGCTTCAAACGCAGCAGAAATAAGATACAAGATACATAAGTTCTTTGGTGTGCCCATCTACCATACCAAATAGGCAACTGACTAGAAATCACCCTAGAAAGAACCATCCTCGAAAACTCTTGTACCCGGTTCAGAGTTCAGAGTCGATATTATATTCTTGTATACTATGGTGTCAATATGTGCTGCTAGGCGCCGCTATTGACAGATCGGCTAAGTTGGACTCAAGCCGACGGTCGGCTGAGTTTGACTTAGGCCAAAACCTAGTATACCTGAACCTACAGGGTCACACGTTTAAGGGGATAGAACAAGCATTCGAGTTGGACTCGGATACGGCTCGATCGGATAGGGATCTGATCAGATAGAGTCCATTAGGCTTATGAAGTCCGACCGGCCAACTCTATGAGATTCGGATAGGATCCGATTCAAAATAGAGTCCCAATGGGCCTCTAGGCCCAACCGACAACTCTATATAAAGGGGTGAGGGGTGGAGAGCTGCTGCATGCATTGAACCCAATCAATCTAATTGGCGCAACAGAAGTCGGCGAGATCACTCCCACGGAAACCCTCCCCACCTTCGAGCCAAACCTTAGCCTTGCATCTTGTGCTAGCACACGGGTGTTAGGCGTTCTGTTCCCGGACGTGTGGATATCGGTAGAGGTGCTGCTACGTAGCGGTGCTGTTCGTCGGCTACGAATCGACTGTGGTGGAATCGGCTGCGGTCGGGCGCATCGGAGCGAGGCGCGCGAGCACGGTCGGACGACTCGGCGAATCGGCTACTCAGTGAATCGGCTAATTGGTGAATCAGCTGTTCCCAAGAATCAACTTTCGACAAATTGGCTTTAGTCAGCCGGCACTATTCCGGATCGGATAGCTCCTGATTGGCTAATCCGTTGCACTCTACTCCAATCGGTAACGATCTATCGACCCTTACTTGCGAGTGTTCCTGGTTTGCGTGGTAGAAAGTTTTTGTTTTTTAGCTATCGTAGCTTCCGCGTAACCCTTCATCTACCACCCTGAAAATTAGTCAAAGGCTTGATTATCTAGATATTGCGTTTCTTTTCATACTTAGTGCTGCATCAATTCAGTTTGATCTACTAAGTCGTGATTAGAACCATAGTCTCTTGCCTGCATGATAGCTACCAATAAGGGTTTCGTCGGGGTTTTAGCCGACGAGTTATCTGGACATCAGCATCGGCTGGAATCACACAATCGGTTGTCAACATATTGGCTGTTTTGATTATCGGCCTATCGGCCGATATGATTTATGCTATGCTGTTTTGCATATCTTGTCAGTGGCAGGATCAAACTGATTGGCACGCCTGCGATTCATCAATTTTAGGACCTGCAATGGTGCTAAGCAGATCTCCCAGGCCAGCGTGTGATTCAACGTCAACACATCTTGCGGCAGTACGAATTTGGCGTCAACACTGGCTTGACGGCGGCAAGCGGCGGCGGGGCTAGCTTGGGTGAGGGCCGAGGAGGGTAGAGGGTGCCAAACCGCACCTTCTAGAACGCGGACACGGCTATTCCAATAGATTAGTTTAATAACTCTGCATAGATTGTACAGCTTGACCCACAATATACATTGTCCTTTTAATGGTCATGCGCAAATGTCATACTTTAGGTTGTGTGCGGCCAAAGAATCTGTAACAAGGCTTTTTAGAAACTTCGTCCCAACACTGCCTTCCCCCATGGGACACCTTTCCCTCACACAGACAAGAAAAGTACCCATGGCTAACCCTATCACCTATCATCTAGCAATCTGGGCCAACAGTGCCAAGACTCGAAATCCTACTGGGCCAGGTTCTTCCCATGAGAACATGTGGTTGTACGGTAGGATCAGATCAATGACTTATGAAGTCCTTAGTTGACCAGGGCAACTTGTCAAATCTACAATAGCACACAACATAGGGTAGCAGCTTAAGGACACGTAGTTGGTCCTTTGAGGAATTAATTAGCAGACAGCTTGATAGCAGGCTCACACAGAGACCATACCTAGTAATGATCACACAGATACATCACCATCTAACTAGGTTCACACGGAACCACCAATCACCCCGCTGTCCAAAAAGTTTTATCCACCCGTTGTTCATTACACGGTGCAACACATGCTACCGAAAATATAGCACACAGCCACATAGTTTATATGAAAAGTAATTATAAATATATGATTAATCAATATTATGATTTGCTTGTAAAACAACCTTGAGCGGGGCTAAGCATAGCTACTCTACCCGGACTTGAGCCCAATGTTCAACTCACAAAGACTAAGAGCACATGCAACAGAATGGCTAAATAAATTCCCAATAATTGTGTTTTTAGTCATTCATAAAAAAATTAATTCCTAATACAACATCTCTCATCCAAGAGAATTCTTAAACTCTGGTTTCTATAAATTTAAAATTGCTTTGGGCCTGATTTCTGCAGCGTTGTAGGATGCGGTGGTGGTGGAGGATGCGGCGGTGGCGGAGGATGCGGCGGCGGGAAGGGAAGGGAGGGGGAGGAGCGCAGCGGCGTCGGTACGAGGAGGTGACAGGGAGAGGCTATGGCAGTGGAGGATGCGGCGGCCTTGTACGAGGAGGGGTCGAGGAGGGGCGGCGGTGGTAGAGGAGGCGGGGGAGGATGCGGCGGCGGGGGACGAGTAGGGCCAGGCGCGCGACACCAAAAACGCACGTGGGGGAAGAAGCGCAATGGCACAAAACTAATGTTGGGCGCCAGACTCGATTAGCTATTTGTGAAGAACGAAAATGATGGGAAAGGGAACCATTTTTTTGGAATAAGATAGGCAATCTATTGGAAGACAAATTTCATTCAAATTAGTTAAAAATAGGGATTTTAGAGGGTATTTGGCAGCTGTTGCATATGCTCTAAGGTGACAAGGTATCACAGGTATTCAATAATTATCAAATGCAAGGTATAATAACAATTAGGTCACACTATCCATTGGGAATTTATAAACAAAATAAAATAATGCATGTTCAAAACAAAACATTTTATAAACTTGATTCAATATGTTCATAGAGTGCACTTGCCTTGCTCCAAGTACTATCGTTGCACTGCGTCTTCTGAAGCTAAGGGTTGTTTTGCTCCAACATCTACATGATCACAAACAAAAAAACCAATAAACAAAAGAAAATGCTAGCTAAATAACACCAAATAAAGTAACCAACTAAACCAAGAGGTAGAGATTGATTTTAGAAGAATTTAGGAAAAAGAACGTGTCGAATCGGAGTTCGGATAGAAAAGTTATGGCCTACGGAAGTTTAAATTCAAAGAAAATTCGAGGATAAAAAGAAAAGGAATATTCCAAAAATATTCTCCGTATCTTTAATTTTGGGATTTAAATTATTTTTGAATAGGAAAATATGTTAGGCCCACTGGTCAGTGGCTGGGTTCACGATGGACTAAGTCCTCGGACCGAAAGGATGGGAGGTGTTGTGGACTTGATGACGTGGATGCCACGTGGCGACATGTGGGCACAGAAGGATGATGTGGCGACAATGTTGATGTGAACGGGGGTTCCCGATCTTCCATGAGGTAGAGGTAACTATCCCTGTGGCGAAGAGTGACACACTGATCCTGCTTCATATCGAAAGATCCAACCCTGCAATCTTAGCACCACAACTCCTATGGTTATCAACCGAGACACAATTCTGGTTGACTTCGCCAAGAAGGCTAATCCATGCCTGTGCAACGAAGAACACAAGCAAGAACAAGAAAGAAAGCAACTAGTTTACAGATGAATGATTAATCTCACAAAGTTGTGGTCTCAGAAACCGATGAACTATGAAACTGTTCTTGACAAAATAATCTAAGCAAAACCCAACCCTAATGACGGCGGAGACACATGATTATATAGGTCTTAGGGTCATCGCCTACCCTGGACGCGCCCCCTAACAAGGCTCAAAGATGATACATGACCCATTGGACAAAATACGGTGATGCAACACCAGGACAGATATGGATGCTGACTTGTTTTGATGATTCCCATTGATTCTGAAGGAATTTTGACGTGAGATCATTTCCATTGACTTCCTTATAAAACTATCTTTCCATCCATATATGGATCATCAAAAACGAAGTCCGGACGCATCCTGGGTGACCAGTTTCAGGCCGACTGGTCCTGCAGCCCGAGATAGACTCGAATTCATGTTGGACCGGCCCTCCTGCTCGTATTGGATGTCCTTTCTGCTCTTCTTTGCCTCCACCAATTCCTCCAAGCTCTTCATGACCCCGTCCAATGTTCCTAAGACATAATATCATTAGATAGTAATCTATTCTCAAAATTATGAAAAGTATCGCTTAAGAACAAGCTCACCTCTAAGTTTAGCTGGCGCAATCGAGCTCGGGTCATTGGACCTTGCTTAATGTTGGAAGGATCAGCGGGTGCATCCAAAGTAATGATGTCCTCATCATCCTCCCCATGTTGAAATGGACTCGCCCTCGACTCAAAGTTATCTTTTCCCACGTAAGGTTTCAAATCTGAAATATTAAAAGTCGAACTATCCCCAAACTCGAGTGGCACGTCAAGTTTGTATGTGTCGACGGGTGGGTCGACAGTCCACCAAGGGGAGTCCCCGACGAGGTAGAAGAGAGTTTGGTAGAGAAGCTTTCCTCCGATGGATCCGATGGTCGACTCAAAACCTAAGATGAGACAAGAAAAGAGACGCAAGGAATTATACTGGTTCAGCCCTCCCGAAGGATAATAGGCCTACGTCCAGTGTGTGGTGTTCTTCCTTAGGGGTGGATGGTGAACAAGAGTTACAAGCGTGAGAGAGAATGGGGAAGTTGGATCTCCTCCTCGGCCCCCTACCCTCCCTTTTATACCTCAAGGGGGTAGGAACAGATGAACTTGGGGGCCAAGAAAGCTAAGACTAAGAGAGACAAACAGTGGGATACAAAGAATATCTGATAAAGTACATGTTGGTCTGCTAGGTCCTGTACACCGTGGGTATCTTGTCCTTCTGCTAACCCTGGGACCCTGCTCATATGCCGCCAGGTGGTGTCAGATGTTGCCGGGCTGTCTCCTCCCTTTTCCTCCATGCCTGCCAAGTTTCTTCCCGAGGATGCTCGAGGTCGGGCGTCGAGTCAGAGTCGAGAGAATGTGCCGAGGTCGACTCGGGAAGGCAATGCCCGACCCCCGGGGGTCGGGCTCGCCCACATCCCGAGAACACTCGGTTTGACTTCTGTTGGGGTTCAATCCGGGTTTTTGAGGCACCCCGGGGTGACACCTCCCACAGCAGCCCCCGAGCCTAAGGAGGAATGAAGCATTCATCCTTAGGGTCAGAGTTCTTTTGGAGTGTTGTCTTCAAGGGATCGTCGAAGCTTTGAGTCAAGGTTCTAGTAGGTGCACCGTCTAGGTGCACCTGCTAGGTGTAGCCCCTGAGCCTAAGGGCGAATGGAACATTTGGCCTTAGGGTCAAGCTTTCTTTCAAGGTGTCGACCCCTAGCAGTTCTTGTGAATCGAGATTTCATAGGTGCACCGCCTAGGTGCACCTGGCAGGTGTAGCCCCCGAGCCTAGGATCGGCTGGCGTATCCGAGCCTAGGGTCAAATCATCAAGAGTGTTTCACCAACCTTCCGATGATCCGAGCGAAGCTCGAGGTCCACCAGAAGGGTTTAGCCAAGACGAAGAGGTCTTTTGCCCGGAGGCGTTTAGCAGTCTCTGCTTCGACCGAAGGGGAGGCAACTTGGCCTTCAACCCTCGAGTCGAAGAGTCCATTGCCCAAAGGCAGCGACGATGGGTGAGGTGCTCGGGGCTACAGGCCCTGGGGCTCGAGGTAGCCCCGACCTAACTTGTGAACTAGCTTGGAAGCCCACACTCGAGTCGTGAAGGTCACCGCCCTGGGATGGCGAAGAACCTGGTCATGGTCGAGACTACTGCCCGAGGGCACACGATAGTCCCGACCTCGATTGGGGGCTTGCTTAGAAGCCCGCCCCGAGTCAAGAAGAACCCGACCCAAATGGGGTTTTGCTAGTATCAAAGGAAAGTCTTCTGATATTCTCTGCTACTTCTCGAATATGGCGCGAGGATTGGGAGCGTCGCTGCATCACATCGAATCTTTCGGCATCCCACCCTTTCCCAAGTGTCAGGCGGCGCTGACAGTTGAGATGGGAAAGGTGGTGTGACCTTTCGACGAGCTCTTCAGAGCGGACGACGGAAGTTGTGAAGACGCCACTCGCCCTTTTGAAGATCCGTCGACCAAGATTTTACCTGAAGTCGACATGTCAAACTAAAGAATCGGATGGGCGAGAGGTGCTTCGGATGTTCCGCGTTGGCCATGAATGACGTTGCACGTTTTCCGAAAACCATGCCAGCGAGCCCATCCCCATCTCCCTATATAAACCACATTGCAGTGGGCTCCTCTCCTTATGCCATCTTACTTCTCCACTTTGAGGAAGAGAAAGTTTCTTAGTTCTCCCGCCTCCACTCCGCAACCTTCTTCTTCCTCTAAGTGGTCTTAGGCTCATGGCCTCGTCGCTGAGTTCCAGTGAAGGTTGGAGTTCTATTGGGAGCCCTAAGAACCGGCAACGGCAGGTAGGCTTAACCTCTCTCCCTTGCCTAAATGTTTTATCCATTCCTCTAGTAGAGCTTCACCTGCCAGGTGTTGATTCCATGGCAGGAATTCGGTGTTATTCCAAAGCTAGAGATTGCGGAGATACGCCTTCCCGTTACAACGACCGAGCCGAAAGGGAAGCAAAAGCTAACTGCTTCCTCCGAGGCAAGGCCGAGCGTCCATGGGGAGGCGGGCGGGCAAGCGTCAGGACTAGCTTCCAAGATTGCACGCCGAGGTGTTGTGAAGTTCACGACTTCCACCAGGTGAGCAACATGGTTGCGTTTTATTGCTAGGTCTTATACACTGTGGGTATCTTATCCTTCTGCCAGCCCTGGGACCCTGCTCCTATGCCGCCAGGTGGTGTCAGATGTTGCCGGGTTGTCTCCTCCCTTTTCCTTCGTGCCTGCCAAGTTTATTCCCATGGATGCTCGACGTTGGGTGATGAGTCAGAGTCGAGAGAGAAGGGGCCGAGGTCAGACTCGGGGGAAGGCTGGAATGCCGACCCCCGAGAGGGTCAGGCTCTCGGTCACATCCCAAGGACACTTGGTTTGACTTCTGTTGGGGTTCAATCTGGGTTTTTGAGGCACCCCAGGGTGACACCTCCCATAGTATGCATTATCATTTATTTTCTCAATTATATTATAAGGACTAGCAGCTCTTGGCATTAATTTAGAATTATGTAGCTCTGGAAATCTATCATTTCTCAAGTGTAACCAAACAGAATCACCTAGTTAAACTTAACTTCTTTTCTACCTTTACTACCAGCAATTCTAGACTTCTCATTCATCTTTTCAATGTTGTGCTTAGTTGTCTCATGCATTTGCAAAATAAAATCAGCACATCCTTTAGCATCACTATGAATACGCTCATTAGTAGGTAAAGGCAAGATATCAATAGAAGCATGAGGGTTGAAACCATACACTACCTAGAAGGGACTTACCTTGGTGGTAGAATGTGTTGCCCGATTGTATGCAAACTCCAAATGAGGCAAATTATTCTTCACACACCTTTAAATTTTTGTTCAAAATAGCTCTCAACATGGTGCCCAACATGCGATTCACTATCTCTATTTGTGCATCAGTTTGTGGGTGACATGTTATAGAAAATAATAGCTTGGTACCCAACTTATTCTATAGAGTGCGCCAAAAATGACTCAAAAATTTAGCTTCATGATCTGAAACATTGTGGATGGCATACTATGCAAACGAACAATCTCTTTGAAAAAGAGGTTAGTAATATGAACATCATCATCACATTTATGACATGGCATAAAGTGCGCCATCTTAGAAAAACAATCCACCACAACAAAAATGCTATCTCTCCTCCTCTTAGTCCTAGGCAATCCCAAAACAAAATCCATAGAAATATCTGCCCAAGGAATAGAAGGAATAGGGAGTGGCATGTATAAACCATGTGGATTCAAGCGAGACTTAGCTTTTTGACATGTGGTGCAATGAGCCATGAACCGCTCAACATCTCTCCTCATCCTTGGCCAAGAGAAATGTGAGGCCAAAACATCCTCCGCCTTCTTGGCTCTGAAATGCCCCATCAATCCTCCTCCATGAGCTTCTTGTAACAACAAAAGACAAATGGAACCAGCTAGAATGCATAGACGGTTACTTCTAAACAAGAAGCCACCATTAATCACAAATTTGTTCCATGTTCGTCCCTCTGTACAATTCAGTAACACATCTTTAAAATCAGGATCAAGCACATATTGTTCTTTGATTGATTCTAATCCAAAAATCCGACAATCAAGTTGAGATAGCAGAGTATATCGTCTAGACAAAGCATTAGCAATCATATTATCCTTCTCTTTCTTGTGTTTGATAATGTAAGGAAAGGATTCAATAAATTCAACCCACTTAACATGTCTACAATTCAAATTATTTTTAAGAACAAAGATAATTAAGAGATTCATGATCAGAATGAATAACAAGTTCTTTAGGCCACAAATAATGACACCACGTCTCTAAAGAACGTAGAAGAGCATATAATTCCTTATCATCAGTGGAATAATTAAGAACAAGATCATGCAATTTTTCATTAAAGTAAGCAACGGGTTTACCATCTTGCATCAAAACACCACAAATGCCCACGCCACTAGCATCACATTCTAGCTCAAAAGTCTTTACCAAATTTTGGAAGTTGCAACAATGGCGCGTGCGTTAGCTTGTCCTTCAAAATACCGAGAGACTCTTCATGTGCCTTGCCCCAACGAAACACCACTCTTTTCTTCATCAACTCATGTAATGGAGCAGCAATGGTGCTGAAATCTTTGACAAAGCGGCAGTGGAAACCTGCAAGACCAAGAAAACTCTTGACCTGTGTGATGGTTTGGGGCACTGGCCAGTTCTTAATGGCTTCAATTTTCATCTCATCCACCTCAATTCCCTGTGGAGTAACAACATAACCAAGAAAAGAGACTCGATCCGTGCAAAAGATGCACTTCTGATGAGGACATCCCAACCATGCAAGCTCCCTCAAGCGTCAACAACCCACAAACCAACATCAAAGGTACAAATAAGGGTCGATTACACGTAGTTCAACAAAGAAACTACAACAAGAGGTGAACATGTGTGGACCCCCGTTTTTGGGACGGGAATTTTTCGTGTCCTTAGTACCATTTCCCTGGATCGAGTAGTTGGTACCCACGAATACAGTACTGGATAATCAGGTGCACATGCACGAATAGTCTTACATCGACATTATTACATCAATAGGCCCGAAGGCAATGTTCAACGCACAGGACCTCATGGTCCGGATACAACACCAAAGCAGAAATTAGATACGGCAGCGGAATAGAGGCAGCGGTATGTCATTTGCCACAGGCAACGACCGGAGCTAAGACCTAGTAAGCGCCATCCGTTCCTTCACCCTCCTGGTAGTACGCGTAAGGATCCTCCGGCTCTTCATTCCCATCAGCTGAAGGTTTGTGCGTATAGCAAGGGTGAGTACCAACCGTACTCAGCAAGCCAACACGGAATTGATGCATATGATAGGGTTATTCAAGGAATGGCTGGAGTTCTTTTGCATAAAGCCAATTTTCACAATTCTTTTCACAAGCCTATCAACTAGCCAAATCAAGTTTTAGTTCCATAGTTCATTAATCCGGCGACGGTTCTGTCTACCATCCGTCGTGATTCCAAGGATGGCTTCCCGCCTCCGATTCGTCATGATTTTCTGGGGAACCCACCCCTTCTCGCATCTCGAGAAGTTGATCCACCAGCGAATAAAATCATCATGCATACCCATCCCAGCAGTTTTAAGTTTAAAGTCTAGCCAAGCGAAAGTCTTGTCACGATGCTCGATATCCGCTAGCACGGTTATTCGAATAGATTGATTCACTCACACTGCAGTGGATGTACACTTTACCCGTACTCCGCGACAGCCCAACGAATGAGCCTACGTCTCAACACATGAGACGGTCACGGCAAAGCATTTCGATAACCTCACTTTGGCAGTACCCGCTCCATGAACTTAAGCCCTCATGCACTCTAGCCGTCCTTTTCTAGCAGTGAGAGGAGTTCTGGCGCACCCGGTGTAAGAGAAAACTTCCTCAATCTTTAAGTTCAATTAATATCGATTTAATTCCACCATTCATAGCAAAGGCCGCAGCCTTATTCTCATCACATAAACCACATCATAGAGAACCATCTATGCAAGGATACGCCTCCGCTCGGCTATCTAGTCGCTAGGTCTATACCCATTCGAGAAGTACGGTTGTACCGGCTCGTTTCCGGCTATCTCATGGCTCGGTCCTTAATTGACCGGGTCGGCACTTGCCTTTTCCGGAATCCACCCAAATCATCCGGCCGCCCTGGTCTAAATCATTTGTATATCATTTTCAATTTTCATCAAACTTAGTTCATCATTCTCATGGCCATGTGGCGCTCATGTCTCCACAGGCCGTATTTCAACTACCTTCCCTAAGGTAGTTGCCCGAGCACAAAGCTTTCTTGCAAAATCATGAGTATGCGGGATCTAGTATAAGCAGGGCTAAGCATTTTTACCGGTTAACCTCCAGTCATATCACATCGTAGGTTACAAAGAATAATTCTAATGGTGATCAATATCAAAGCAGGGTATATCAAGCATAGGTACTCGTTTGTGTATAGCATGCAATTTGTAATTTGAAATCAACATCATTTCACAAAGTAGGATCAATATGTTCAAAGAGTGTGATGACTTGCCTTGCTCGCACGCTTGAGGGTGGTGTCTTCAACGGGGTCGATGCCGGTTTCTTCAGGTGCTATCCGTACGTGCGAAAGATCAATTGAATTCAATTAGAATTCAATAAAATACCGAGGGATCGAAAAGAACCATAAAAGCCATGAAAACGACTCCAAATGTTTTGCCTAAAATTCTACTTGAGTTAGGACAAGGGTCGCTAGGAAAAATCCGAGTTTTGGAATCGAGTCGATGTCCTAGGGTTTTCGCAAAGACGACGATCGTAATTATTTGAGAAATTAGATTTGGAAATGTCAGCGGAGGAATTCGTGCTCGAGTTTTTGAAGGTTTGAGCACAAAAGAGAAGTATATTTAAATGGCGAGAAGAATTAAACGAAATCCGGATTTAGAACGTCGCAAAACGAAATTCGGAAAAAGTCCGATTTCGATTTTCAAACTTTGCACCGAGAAAACGTACAAGAAATAATTTATTTTTGCCCAAAATTTCAATCAAATCTACCCAAATTATTTTTCCAAATTTTTTTCTTTTTCCCCGACGCACTGTTCATTGGCCGCCAACCTGCTCGACCTCGGCGACGGGCTTACCGGCGACGGCGGCCTCGGGAGGAGCGGTGGGGCACGGAAGGCCTTGCGCACGGCGGCGCTTGGGTTGCGGCAGCGGCTCTCGGCGGCGGCGCTCGGGAACGGGAGAGGAGCGGCGGTGGTGCGGCAAAAAGGGACGGGCGCGGCCTTTTATAGGCGCGCGCGCGCGCGGTGCAGTGGAGTGGGAGGGCCGTCGTGGCGTGGGCGCGGGGTGTAGACACGCGGCGAGCGCGGCGCGGGCCGGTACGGCGGGCGCGACGCGCGCGGCGGGGCGCGCGCGCGGCGGGTCCCGCGCGGCGTGGGGTTCGGGCGCGGCACGGCCGTGTGGCGGCGAGGGCGCGGGCTGGTACGGCCGCGTGCGTGTGGCGCGGGTCAGCGCGGCGCGCGCGTGCGGAGCGTGGGCCGCGGCGGCGTGGCGCGCGGCGCGCGTGCCGCGCGCGCGTGGCGCGCGCGGGTAGGGGCCGAGGCGGCGCGGCGGGCGCGCGCGCGTGGCGAGCGGCGAGGGCGGGCTGACGGCGTGTACGGCGTCGAACACTGGCGCGCCATGAACAGTACCTTTTCGATTTTCCCGATTTTCAATTTTAATTTCCCATTTTCTATTTTCCTTTCTTCTAAAAATTCCAAAATAAATTCCTATAATTCAAAAATAATTTTTAATATAATATTTCCAACTTTTTTCCACTTTTATTTTCCCATATTATTTTTCATATTTATTTATTTAAAATCCCCTTTTCTAATTTCAATCTTCCCTTTATTTTTCCGAAATTTTCCGATTTCGATGACGACTCCCGAATATCTTATTATTTATTTTGTGTCCTGATTTATCTTCTCCCAACCACCATTACTATTTTATATCACTCAAATCACGTTTTCATAAATCTGCGCTTTCTCTGATTTCTTTTTAAAAATCCCGGATATGGACTTTCGCATCTTTCATTTCGACAACTCCAAATCATCCAAAAACACCGAAAAGGGAATTGATCACGACTAAATTTATGCAACTGAGCTGGCAAGTAAGAAGCAACAAACCCGAGAAAGAAGCAACAAACGAAGGTTTTTGAAAGTTCCGATTTTTACGTTCCGATTTTAGTTTCTCCGATTTTCAGGATATTACAAACCTACCCCCCTAACAATAAATCTCGTCCTTGAGATTTCTTACCGGTTGCTGAGTAGGTGGGGGTATTCCGTCTTCAGGAACTCCTCGCTCTCCCAAGTATCCTCTTCTTCCGTGTGATTGCTCCATTGTACTTTGTACATGCGCCATGACTTGGTCCGTGTCTTCTTTTCTGCCTCGTCCAGTATCTTGATTGGATGCTCCGGGTAGGTAAGATCACTGTGGACATGGATGGTTTCCAAAGGAGCTTGCTCTTCCGGCACCCGCAGACATTTCTTCAACGCGACACGTGGAATACTGGGTGGACATCGGAGAGGTTCTCGGGCAGCTCCACTGGTAGGCCACTTCACCTCTCCTAGCGTTTATCAAAAATGGGCCCACGTATCTTGGTGCGAGTTTCCCTTTGACCTTGAACCTCTGAGTTCCCCGTAGTGGTGAGACCTTTAAATACACGTAGTCACCTTCTTTAAATTCTAATTCTCTTCGTCGGGTATCTGCGTAGCTCTTTTGTCGTGATTGAGCAGCTTGTAATCGGTCCCGGATCAGGCGAACCTTTTCCTCGGCCTCTTTGATTATGTCAGGCCCGAATACGGTTCGTTCACCGGTTTCTGACCACATCAATGGGGTTCGGCATCAATGACCAAATAGAGCTTCGTTTGGTGACATCTTCAGACTGGCTTGATAGCTATTGTTGTAGGAGAACTCGGCGTACGGTAAACATTTCTCCCAATTCTTGGTGAAATCCAACGCACAGGCTCTGAGCATATCTTCTAGTACTTGATTCGTCCTTTCAGTCTGTCCGTCAGTCTGTGGGTGGTAAGCGGTACTGAAGGCGAGGTGACTTCCGAGTGCCTCGTGGACTTTGCTCCAGAAATGGGGCGTGAATTGGGTACCACGATCCGATATAATCCTCTTCGGTACACCATGGAGACATACAACCCTAGTCATGTATAGTTCCGCTAGCTTGGCACTATTGTAGTTAGTTTTTACGGGAATAAATCTGGCGGTCTTGGTGAGCCGATCTACTATTACCCAAATGGAATCGTAACCAGTCGCAGTTTTGGGTAGTCCCACTATGAAATCCATGCCTATCTCGTCCCATTTCCATTCGGGAATCTTGAGCGGTTGCAGTAAGCCTGCTGGTCATTGATGCTCAGCTTTCACCCTTTGGCACACATCGCACACGGCTACGTATTCGGCTACATCTCTCTTCATATTGGGCCACCAGTATTCTCCCTTCAAATCCTGATATATTTTTGTGCTTCCTGGATGTAACGAATATGCTAATTCGTGTGCTTCTTTTAAGATCAACCCTCTCAAACCACCTTGCTCAGGCACGCAGATTCTTTTCTTGTACCACAGGATTCCCTTGTCGTCTATCGAAAATTCCTTAGCGCGTCCATCGGCCATGCGTTCCTTGATTTCCTGGGTTTCCTTATTCCCCTTTTGGGCTTCTTCTATTTGAGTCCTCAGAAGGGGTTGGATTTCCAGTGAGTTCACTTCCCCGTGAGGAATCAGGTGCAGATTAAGTTGAGCCATTTCTTCTTGGAGCTCACTGGCCATACTTCCCAATCCCATGTGGTTGCATTGGGCCTTGTGGCTTAACGCATCGGCCACTACATTTGCCTTGCTGGGATGGTAATGGATCCCTAGATCGTAATCTTTGATCAACTCCAACCATCGTCTCTGTCGTAGGTTGAAATCGGGCTGAGTAAAGAAATATTTCAAGCTCTTGTGATCAGTATACACATCACAGCGGTTCCCGATCAGGTAGTGTCTCCAGATCTTCAATGCGTGAACAACCGCGGCTAGTTCCAGGTCGTGTGTGGGATAATTCTCCTCGTGGGGTCGTAACTGTCGTGAGGCATATGCTACGACCTTCCCATCCTGCATTAACACGCCTCCTAGTCCTTGCCAAGACGCATCACAAGACATCACGAAATCCTTCCGATTGTCGTAAAGTTAAGATTGGGGCGGTGGTTAACTTTTCTTTTAGTTGGTCGAAGGCTTTTTGACACTTCTCGTTCCATTCAAACTTCTTTTCCTTCTTCAGAAGTTGAGTCATAGGTCGGGCTACGGTGGAAAACCCTTCGATGAACCTTCAGTAATAACCGGCCAAGCCCAGGAAACTCCGAACTTTCGTCACCGACTTGGGCGCCTTCCATTCCGTGACAGCTTCGACCTTGGCGGGGTCTACCGCTACTCCTCTGGCTGAAACCACGTGGCCAAGAAAAGCGACTTCCTTGAGCCAGAACTCGCATTTGCTAAATTTTGCATACAGCTGGTGCTCTCGTAGCTTTTCCAGCATCACCGTAGATGTTCCGCATGTTCCTCATCGTTCTGGAGTAGATAAGTATATCGTCGATAAATACCACTACGAATTTATCCAGGTATTCCATGAATACCTTGTTCATCGGTTCATAAAATATGCCGGGCATTGGTCAATCCAAAGGACATTACCGTGAACTCGTATAAACCGTAACGTGTAGAGAACGCCGTTTTAGGAATATCTCCAGCTCTAATCTTCAAATGATGATATCCCGACCGAAGATCAATCTTTGAGAATACTTGCACACCCTGAAGTTGATCGAATAGGTCATCGATTCGAGGTAGTGGGTACTTGTTTTTGATAGTCACTTCATTCAACGATCGGTAGTCCACGCACATCCTCATACTCCCATCCTTCTTCTTGACGAAGAGTACGGGGGCTCCCCAAGGAGAAGAACTGGGGCGTACAAATCTGTTCTCTTGTAGTTCTCGGATTTGCTTCTTGAGTTCTTCTAACTCGTTGGCCGGCATTCGATAAGGTCTTTTGGATATGGGGGCAGTACCAGGCATTATGTCGATGATAAACTCTATGTCGCGATCCGGGGGCATTCCGGGCAATTCCTCGGGAAACACGTCCGGGTATTCTTGTACTACTGGCATCCCGCCTAGAGGTAGCATGGTGAATACTCCTGAGCTTGCTCGCATAGCTTCGGGTTTTGGTCCATAGTTATGCTCATTGGTGATCCCCATGGGGTGGATACCGTGACTTCCCTTCGACTGCAGTCTATGATTCCATTATTCTTGGTCAACCAATCCATCCCGAGTATGACATCAATGGTTTGGGGTGCTAGCACCATAAGGTTTGAAAGAAACACCACGTCCCTAATCCGTATGGGCACATCGATGCAAGCATGGGGTACGGTTATGTCTCCCCCAGGTGAGTGTACCAACATAGGTCTCTTAAGTGCTACTTGGTGTAGGTGGTGTTGTTTGCTTACTTGGGAAGATATGAATGAATGCGAGGCTCCAGAATCAAATAAGACTTTAACTGGGGTAGAGTTGATAGAGAACATACCCATCGCACGCTCGGTCCTCCCGAGCTTCTTCAACCCGCACATGATTCACCGGCCACGTCGAAACCCGAGGGCAGCCTCGTTGGGTAGCGGGGTCCTGAACAGACCGCGTCCTGCAGCAGGGGTGGGGGTTCCTCGGACGGGAGTTGCATTGGCGTCGGTGTGCACAAGAGTGTTACGTGGTTTGGGGCAGCTGTTGGAGTAGTGCCCGAATTCCCCACAATTGAAGCAGCTCACATTCCTTCTTCCTAGAGCGGCTAGGGTTGGCGTTGGTGTACGAAACTGAGGTGTAGCTGGCCTGCTGACATGGTCGGGAGCGGGGGAACGACCGGCTGTCGGAACGTTTGGCTTCCATCCAGACGGGGTGGCTCCCTTGGGACGTTGTGGTGCTCCCTGAAATGGGCGGGCCATAGCGAGCCTCCTTTTGCGGTTATTTTCTACCATATTTTGGTCGTGTTCAAGCCGTACGACCTTGTTGATGAGGCTTTGGAACCGGTGTGGTCCTGTCCGATCATCGGTCCTCTCACTCATTGTTTAGTCCTCGATGAATTTATCCATCTTCTCTTCCTCGTCCGCTAGGTCACTTGTGGCGTAACGGGCAAGCTGGGTAAACTTGTTCAGGTACTCTTTACGGAGGTGTTCCCTTGACGCAGCTCGCGGAACTCATTTTTCTTCATCCTCATAACGGCAGCTGGTACGAAATTTTCACGGAACGCAGCCGTGAATTCTTCCCATGTCGGTTCTCCGGCATCTTCAGCTCGCGTTTCCTTGTAGGTGTCCCACCGCCACTTGCGGGACCCTCTAGCCGGCTAGTGACGAAGATAACTCTATCTCGCTTCTCGAACTCGGACGAGAGTTAGCTTTTTCTCGATCACCCTCAACCAGTCCTCGCATCCATGGGTTCTTCTCTGTGGAGAAGGTTGGTGGCTTAGCTCACATGAACTCTCCTAAACTTGATCCTCCTCGACTTCCCTGGTTGTTAGCAATTGCTTGGAGCAGTTGGGTTTGTAAAGCCATAACCTCCGCCAGAGTGGAGGGGTTGGGTTCCGGCGGGTTCTCGTTGGTGGCTGCGGCTCGCGGCGATGCGCCATCCGAAGAAGATAGATGAATTAAGAGATCGGACTGTTAAGGTCATGGTTCCTAGGTGATTTTTTTCTTCAAGTTGTTTTTATATGATCTTCAACCAACAAACATGGTAAAATAATAATAAGCTCATTAATTATGATACCACAAAGCGATACTTAGGTCCATCATATTACATCAAAGGGGTACACGGACTGTACATGCATAGTGAAGGGTTACGCGGAAGCTACGCTAGCCAAAACAAAAATTTTCTACCGTGCAAACCAGGAACACTTGCAGGTAAGGGCCGATAGATCGTTACCGATTGGAGTGTGCAGCGGAAACAGCCAATCGTGGCTATCCGATCCGAATGTAGCCGATTCTCGCAAGCCCGACCCGATACCCGGGGACAGCCGATTCGCCAATCAACCGATTCGCAGATGCTGTAGCCGATCCGAAGCCGATCAACAGCGCGCAATGTAGCAGCGCCTCTACCGGTATCCACACGTCCGGGGACAAAACGCCGTACACCCGTGTACTAGCACGCGATGCAAGGCTAGGGTTTGGCTCGAAAGTGGGGAGGGTTTCCGTGGAGATTGATCTCGGCGACTTCTGTTGCACGCGATGCAATTGACATGCCGCAGCTCTCCACCCCTCCCTCCTTTATATAGAGTTGGCCGACTGGGACTAGTGGCCGATTAGGACTCTATTTTGAATCGGATCTCATCCGTATCTCATAGAGTTGGCCACCCACACGTCGTAAGCCCATAGGACTCTATCCGATCGGATCCCTATTCGATCGAGCCGTATCCGAGTCCAACTCGAATGCCTGTTCTTATCCCCTTAAGCGTGTGACCCTGTAGGTTCAGGTATACTCGGTTTCGGTTATAGTCTAACTTAGCCGATCGTCGGCTCGAGTCTAACTCAGCCGACCTGTCAACAGTGGCACCTAGCAGCACATATTGACACCATAGTATACAAGAATAATATCGGCTCTGAACCTGTAATGTGTACACAAATCCCTTTGCCTCATGATACCAGTTAAGCTATAGGCAAGATGTGTGCCATCCCTTCAATAGCTTAACCATGCACTCGAACCATATTGGATTATCTATCTGTTGATTGACTCCTCAATCAACTTAGCATGGCCATGCATTTCCATAATCCATTACCTCGAGGGGCCCAGAGATATCTCTCCAAAGGAGGGGCAAATTCCATCTTGATCGCTCACATCCCACTCCATGTTTCATAGCAAACCCGAAAACTACCTTTATAACTACCCAGTTACGGAATAGCGTTTGGTAGTCCCAAAGTAGGCTACTACACGTTGGAATCCATGGCGATCTCAGGTTTAAGGACTTTGTACCAACACTACCTGAGACCAACTAATGGCACATTAATTCCTGTAGTGCCTCATGGTGGGTCTATCCAACAATGTGTTCTCCAACACATGTGTCCATGTTTATTGATTTGGTATCTCCATACCCATGATCTATGAGACATGATCATCAATCAATAAACATGCCGATCTTAGAATCATATTTGTTCCAACAATATGACATATGATCAGGGATCGTTTAGAAATAGATTCATACATATAGAGTCTCATAAATAAGTCACGTACTTATTGATCAATACAAGATGTCTATTTCATGGAACTGAATAACACTTTATTCATTTATACATAAACATTGACGTGATATCCAACATCTCCATGTTGCCTCTAGGGCATATCACTAACACATAGTCCCTCATGCCATGACACAACAACTACATCGTCTTACTGCATTAACTACTACGGGGGATAGAGTGTGGTCCTTGCCGCCGAACCGTCCGAGCGAGATCAAGCCGGGGTGGTCCTCCCGCCTAATCGTCCAACCATCCGCAGGAGCCAGCGCAGAAGGGGTGATCCTCTCGCGGAAGCAAATTGGAGTCCCCATGGCTCGGAGGTGGTGGCCTCGAGTCATGCCGAATCTTCCCGCTCGGTGGCCGTGTACTCTTCCGAGCGCCCGGCGGGTGAGGGGACCTCCAGTGTGAGTCAGGCGACGAGAGGGAGCTTTCTCCTCCATTGGATCGGTGTCGCTGGACTCCCATTTGACCTCCATAGGTTCCGCCTCAGACTCCGAGTCGGTGTGGATCTGGATGGGGTTCTCCTCTCCCGATCCCGGCTCGGATGGCACTACTACGGAGCTCGAGGTGGGTCCCGCAGCAGTGGGGTCTATCAGGTACGGCGCAGGCTCTGTGCTCAACATAAAAGCTTGCTCCATCATGGCTTGAAAGGTATCCAAGCATGCTGGAGTCATAAGGTAATAGTGGTCGGGCACAGGAGCAGGAGGTGTTGGTACAACCCCAGTGGAAGTACCTGCAGCGTGGACAGGGCGGGTGCGCAGCTGCTCCTCCAGCTGGTCGACTTCCTGCTTGCTCTTCCTGAGCTGCTCCTCCAGCTCTACCAGGGCTTCCCCACGGGCCATGTAGCGGTCCGAGAGTTGCTCATATTGGGCACCGTTGGCTTGCAGCTGAGTCTGCAGCATGTTGATCTGATCCCCACAGCCCTGGTGGCTCTCGACCAGATCATTGAGGCGTGTCTGCTGGTCGTTGATCTCAAGCAAGGCCTCTTCGTAGCAGTCATCCGCCGTCTCTGCCCAACGTGATAGACGTGTGACCATAGGGTTGTAGCAGCAGGGGGTGGCTTCCACGGTGCAAACTGGGTTGCCTTCCTCGCGATAGGGATGGTGCACGAACTCTGTCACTGTAAGTTCCGCACGATGTATCGCATTAAGGCGAAGAAAGGCTTCGGGCCGCATCTTGGATGGTCGCTTCCGCTAAATCCCGGTGATAGCGGGTGTGAAAGCGAAAGATGTTTCACTTCCCATGCGGGCTTCCACGGAAACGGCCGCCTGCCATGCTAGATATCCTTCGGAGCCATGCCTCTCGATTTGGTAGGTGGGTGGTTCCGGATATCTTAAACACCACAGCAGGGATCGAAGCCGTGCCACAAACCCTCGTCTTGTGGGATGGTGATCTCCCAGTGCTCCGTCATGGTTCGACATCCGCTTTTGAAGGCAACTTAGGGTTAGAGGGAGAGAGCTATCATTATAACTATTTGGTAAAGAAAAGGAAATACGATGTAGAAAAGGTATATTGGTATTTTCGAAATAATAGTTTGGAAACGATCCTACGTAGGGATACTTCCCTTTAACCAACTAGTCAGGGGTAGGGCGCCATTTGGTCTTATCCTACGGTCGCATGGCTCTGATACCAGCTCTGTGGACTCCCGTTTTTGGGATGGGAATTTTTCGTGTCCTTAGTACCATTTCCCTGGATCGAGTAGTTGGTACCCACGAATACAGTACTGGATAATCAGGTGCACATGCACGAATAGTCTTACATCGACATTATTACATCAATAGGCCCGAAGGCAATGTTCAACGCACAGACCTCATGGTCCGGATACAACACCAAAGCGTAAATTAGATACGGCGGCGGAATAGAGGCAGCGGCATGTCATTTGCCACAGGCAACGACCGGAGCTAACACCTAGTAAGCGCCATCCGTTCCTTCATCCTCCTGGTAGTACGCGTAAGGATCCTCTAGCTCTTCATTCCCATCAGCTGAAGGTTTGTGCGTACAGCAAGGGTGAGTACCAACCGTACTCAGCAAGCCAACACGGAATTGATGCATATGATAGGGTTATTCAAGGAATGGCTGGAGTTCTTTTGCATAAAGCCAATTTTCACAATTCTTTTCACAAGCCTATCAACTAGGCAAATCAAGTTTTAGTTCCATAGTTCATTAATCCGGCGACGGTTCTGTCTACCATCCGTCGTGATTCCAAGGATGGCTTCCCGCCTCCGATTCGTCATGATTTTCTGGGGAACCCACCCCTTCTCGCATCTCGAGAAGTTGATCCACCAGCGAATAAAATCATCATGCATACCCATCCCAGCAGTTTTAAGTTTAAAGTCTAGCCAAGCGAAAGTCTTGTCACGATGCTCGATATCCGCTAGCACGGTTATTCGAATAGATTGATTCACTCACACTGCAGTGGATGTACACTTTACCCGTACTCCGCGACAGCCCAACGAATGAGCCTACGTCTCAACACATGAGACGGTCACGGCAAAGCATTTCGATAACCTCACTTTGGCAGTACCCGCTCCATGAACTTAAGCCCTCATGCACTCTAGCCGTCCTTTTCTAGCAGTGAGAGGAGTTCTGGCGCACCCGGTGTAAAAGAAAACTTCCTCAATCTTTAAGTTCAATTAATATCGATTTAATTCCACCATTCATAGCAAAGGCCGCAGCCTTATTCTCATCACATAAACCACATCATAGAGAACCATCTATGCAAGGATACTGCCTCCGCTCGGCTATCTAGTCAGCTAGGTCTATACCCATTCGAGAAGTACGGTTGTACTGGCTCGTTTCCCGGCTATCTCATGGCTCGGTCCTTAATTGACCAGGTCGGCACTTGCCTTTTCCGGAATCCACCCAAATCATCCGCCGCCCAGCCTAAATCATTTGTATATCATTTTCAATTTTCATCAAACTTAGTTCATCATTCTCATGGCCATGTGGCGCTCATGTCTCCACAGGCCGTATTTCAACTACCTTCCCTAAGGTAGTTGCCCGAGCACAAAGCTTTCTTGCAAAATCATGAGTATGCAGGGATCTAGTATAAGCAGGGCTAAGCATTTTTACCGAAGTTAACCTCCAGTCATATCACATCGTAGGTTACAAAGAATAATTCTAATGGTGATCAATATCAAAGCAGGGTATATCAAGCATAGGTACTCGTTAGTGTATAGCATGCAATTTGTAATTTGAAATCAACATCATTTCACAAAGTAGGATCAATATGTTCAAAGAGTGTGATGACTTGCCTTGCTCGCACGCTTGAGGGGTGGTGTCTTCAACGGGGTCGATGCCGGTTTCTTCAGGTGCTATCCGTACGTGCGAAAGATCAATTGAATTCAAGTAGAATTCAATAAAATACCGAGGGATCGAAAAGAACCATAAAAGCCATGAAAACGACTCCAAATGTTTTGCGTAAAATTCTACTTGAGTTAGGACAAGGGTCGCTAGGAAAAATCCGAGTTTTGGAATCGAGTCGATGTCCTAGGGTTTTCGCAAAGACGACGATCGTAATTATTTGAGAAATTAGATTTGGAAATGTCAGCGGAGGAATTCGTGCTCGAGGTTTTGAAGGTTTGAGCAGAAAAGAGAAGCATATTTCAATGGCGAGAAGAATTAAACGAAATCCGGATTTAGAACGTCGCGAAACGAAATTCCGGAAAAAGTCCGATTTCGATTTTCAAACTTTGCACCGAGAAAACGTACAAGAAAATAATTTATTTTTGCCCAAAATTTCACTCAAATCTACCCAAATTATTTTTCCAAATTTTCTAAAATTTTTCCTAATTTTTCCCTATTCTTTTCTTTTCTTTTCTTTTTTTTCTTTTTCCCTGACGCACTGTTCATTGGCCGCCAACTGTTCGACCGGGGTCCGGCCGAAACAGACGCGGCGGTGGCGCGACAAAAAGGGCGGCGGAGCGGGGCTTCCGGCGACGGCGGCCTCGGGAGGAGCGGTGGGGCACGGGGAAGGCCTTGCGCACGGCGGCGCTTGGGTTGCGGCGGCGGCTCTCGCGGCGACGCCGGAACGGGGAGAGGGAGCGGCGGTGGTGCGGCAAAAGGGGGGGCGCGGCCTTTTATAGGCGCGGCGCGGCGCGGCGCGGTGGAGTGGGAGGGCGGCGTGGCGCGGGCGCTGGGTGGAGACACGTGGCGGCGCAGCGCAGCCGGTACGGCGGCGCGCGCGGCGGCGGCGGCGCGCAGCCGCGGTGGGGTCTCGGCGCGGCGAGCGCACGGCGTAGGGGTCCGGCGCGGCACGACCGCGTGGCGGCGAGGCGCGGCGCGGGGCGCGAGGCGGTACGGCCGCGTGCGTGCGGCGCGGGGGTCCGGCGCGGCGCGCGGGCGCGCGGCGCGTGGCGCGCGCGGGTAGGGGCCGAGGCGCGTGCGAGCGCGCGCGGGGGCAAGACGGCGCGTACGGCGTCGAACACCTAGCGCGCCATGAACAGTACCTTTTTCGATTTTCCGATTTTCAATTTTAATTTCCCATTTTCTATTTTCCTTTCTTCTAAAAATTCCAAAATAAATTCCTATAATTCAAAAATAATTTTTAATATAATATTTCCAACTTTTCTCCACTTTTATTTTCCCACATTATTTTTCATATTTATTTATTTAAAATCCCCTTTTCTAATTTCAATCTTCCCCTTTATTTTTCGAAATTTTCCGGATTTCGAGTACGACTCCCGAATATCTTATTATTTATTTTGTGTCCTAATTTATCTTCTCCCAACCACCATTACTATTTTATATCACTCAAATCACGTTTTCATAAATCTGCGCTTTCTCCGATTTCTTTTTAAAAATCCCGGATACGGACTTTCGCATCTTTCATTTCGACAACTCCAAATCATCCAAAAACACCGAAAGGGGAATTGATCACGACTAAATTTATGCAACTGAGCTGGCAAATAAGAAGCAACAAACCCGAGAAATAAGCAACAAGCGAAGGTTTTTGAAAGTTCCGATTTTTACGTTCCGATTTTAGTTTCTCCGATTTCAGGATGTTACAACATGCTACTTTTTAAAGTCCATTTAAATGTTAATAAGAATTATATACTGCCTAATTTGTGCACATTGCTATTGCTCAGGTTCACCATGGAGGATGGCAAGGATACACAAGACGAAGACTACAAAGAAGAACTACACTCGAACCAGGCCAGTCTAGTAGAACAATTAGAAAGAAACAATCATAACTTTTGATGCACAAAAGATATGAAGGTGAATGAGCACATTTTGGAAAGTTTATCAAGTTAGCTTTCCAAACAACAAACGGATCATCATTTGGAATTGCCAAGATGGAGTTATGGTCAAATTAGTGAAGACTGCACAGAAGACCAACAACCTCCCGAGGCCACTTCAGGGGTTGTTTAATTGTTTTTGTGGAAGCCTTTTCACATACTATGCCTCTTCAATTCCATTTCAGTTTTGCACCCATCTAGGAGGGTTGTTACTAGTATAAATATCCTCTTGATCCTAAAGCAAAGACAAATTTTTGATAATCCAAATACAGAACCTTTTGTTCAGTTGTGTGCTAACAAATCCAGAGAGAGATCTCTACCCTTGCTCTTTTGTTTTCCTTTGCAAAAATTACAGAAACGGCTGCGTCATCGGCACCCAATCCGTGCTCCTGGTTCATCAATTCTAGGTTGCGTAGGTTGGTGAATCCTTGGTTCCGGCTGCCATATAGAGATGGTGGTTGGCTCCTTGTGCGTGTTGTCAGGTTGCACTAGTTATTGCTACTTGCAGCAAGTTACCAGCTTTTCTTCAGCTAGTTATCAAGATCGGGATCCTATGTTGTGAAGATCGGGAACAAGCCTTCATCATCTTCTCATGATTAGCAAACAAATGTGCAACTCGTAAGGTATTAAAACAACACATAAATGATCTGTATGTTCATCCAAAGACTTGTTGTAAATCAATATATCATCAAAATAAACCACCACGAATCTACCAATAAAAGCTTTTAAAACCTTATTCATTAAGCGCATGAAAGTACTAGGTGCATTAGTTAAACCAAAAGGCATTACTAACCACTCATAGAACCTGAATTTTTAGTTTTTAAAGTTGTTTTCCATTCATCTCCAAGTTTCATTCTAATTTGGTGGTAGCCACTACGCAAGTCAATCTTTGTGAAAATTAACATAATTCATCAA
Source organism: Oryza australiensis (assembly GCA_019925245.2). Classification (NCBI taxonomy): domain Eukaryota; kingdom Viridiplantae; phylum Streptophyta; class Magnoliopsida; order Poales; family Poaceae; genus Oryza; species Oryza australiensis. The sequence continues at coordinate 8,162,754 of JAIFGZ020000436.1, forward strand.
GCATATCATCTAGCCTAGGAATAGGATGACAATAACGAATAGTAATATTATTGATGGCTCTACAATCAACACACATCCGCCAAGAACCATCTTTTTTTCGAATGGAAAGAACAGGAACAACACAAGGACTAAGGCTTTCACGTACATACCCACGGTCCAAAAGTTTTTGGACCTGTCGTTGGATTTTCTTAGTATCCTCTGGGTTGGTTCGATAAGCCAAACGGTTTGGCAAGGTTGCACCTGGAATCAAATCAATTTGATGCTCTATCCCTCTCATAGGTGGCAGCCCCGGGGGTATCTCATCTGGAAAAATGTCCTTATACTCCTGCAAAAGGTTAGTGGCAGCAGGAGGCAACAAGCTAACAATATCATCAAGCAAAAACAAAACTCATTTGCATATCAAAGCATCGCAAGTATCAGCATCCAAAATTTCAACAGGATCACATTTTGTTGTAAGCATAACACCCCCCTTCAATTAATTCCCTCGGTCTTAGAAATAGGTATAGACTTATCCCTTTTAGGTGGAAAACAGAATTAGCAACTTGCTGATTTTCAGAGGCATCATTCAAACTAATAGCTCTTTCCATATCAGCTTGTACAATCTCAGCAGGGGTCAAAGGTAACAAGGTAATTTTCTTGCCTTTATACATAATAAGTGTGTTTATTACTTCTACCATGGTGCATAGCATCATTATCATGTTCCCAAGGATGACCAATAATAGTGAACAAGCTTGCATTGGTACCACATCACAATCAACAAAATCAACATAAGCACTAATGGAAAATGAAACTATGTATGTTTGTGTTACCTTAGCTTTTCCAGAGTCTTTGAGCCATTGAATATGGTAAGGATGTGGATGTGGCCATGTGGTCAATTCAAGCTTCTTGACCAAATCAGAACTCACCAAATTGTTGCAGCTTCCTCCATCAATGATGACTCATGCTCGTCAGTTCTTGATGATGAACAAAATCTGAAATAAGTTGTGGTGTTGGAGCTTCTCAGGTTGCTAAATTTGCGTGTTGAGCACTCGCTGAACAATGATGTTCAGGTAACCCGAAGTGTCATCGCCTCCAAGGACATGGCTATCACTGTCGTCATCGGTGGCATCACCATCATCGTCGTCGACATTGGAGGTACTGATGTATCCTCCATCTTCTGTCATGACATATGCCCGCTGACTTGGGTAATCTTTCTGCACATGTCCAAGGCCTTGGCAGCGGTGACACCGAATGCTAGAAGTGCGACCTATCGAAGCGACGGATGAGGCACTCTTGGCGAGAACCTGGAAGGAATTTTTACCTGAATCTGAAGGCCGTGCAGGAGGTGGTTTTGGTGCTGTAGAAACACCACTGGTGGAAGCAGAAGGGTGTTTGCCCGCTAGTGAGGACGCTCAGAAAGGTGGAGGCTTGGTTAGCCCTGAAGGCGGTGCCGACGCACGTGGCGTGTAGGAGGTGCGTTTCCTATTATGCTGTTTACGTCCCTGCAATTCTTTCTCTGCAAGCATAGCAAACTGGAACAACTGGTTGATAGTATGAAATTCTTTATAGTCAACAATGTCCTGAATTTCATGCCTCAAACCCAAATAAAAGCGAACAATGGAATCCTCGTTCCCCTCCACAACACTACAACACATCAATCCCTTTTGGAGCTCACCATAGTAATCATGATATTTCTTTCCTTGTTCTAAACGCATTAGTTTCTTACGTAATCTCTATGACAAGAAGGGGGAACAAAACGATCACGCATAGCTATCTTATGTTCTTCCCATGTACCAAGTAAAGCATCTTGTGCAACTAGCCCATTCCACCAAATAATAGCAGTCCTTAAATTCACTAGTAGCTTGTCGAACTCTATGTTGCTCAGGCACAAGGTGGGCATAAACTTCTGCTCGACCGTCATCTCCCAATCAAGATAAATCTCAGCATCACAATGAACCGAAAAAGATGGTATTGTAAACTTGATCTTAGCATAAGAATCATTAGGGGCACGGTGACGGTGCTGGTTACCACCCATACCTGTCATGCTACGTCGGCACGCCCTTCCCCCGTGTCCACTACGTGCGCACCACGTGATGGACATGTGGTCCGGCCGTGCTTGGACTCGGTTCACCGTGGACTGGCCCTTTGACCCACTGATGCATGGGGCCCGCGTGTCGACGCCGGCTTCCATCATTAACGCAATAAATCCTATTTTTCTTTGATAAAATAATTAATAATGGCATAATAAATCGGTTTAATTTCCAAAAATTCATTTAAATGGCTCAAAATTTCTAAAATGTATATCTAATTCATACGAACTCCAAATTGGGCCATTCAACTTGTAAAATTCATCTAAAGTTGAGCTCTACATGTTTGCTTACTTTTTATGTGCTGTTTATTTGGTTTTTATTATGGTTTTCCCTTGTTTTTCATGCCAACATGTAGATTCCGCCGTTTTGAAAGTTTGTGCTCGCAAGAAAAATAGGTCGGAAGATTGTCTAAAGAAGCAAGGCAAGTCACACCCCCTTGAAGAATATTGAGCCTATTTTACAAAATGTTTTACTGGTTGCAAATAAATTGCATGTTTTGCTAATTACATGAGAATTGAGACTACCTATCTCCTTGCTTGTGCCATGTTTACTTGATATCCACCATTTGTCAAACCTAGGTGATAATTTGACTGGCTTGCATCACTTATGTGACCTTGCTAGAACTATATATTCTTATCCATGCTTACGACTAGCTCATTAATGGGATAATCACATTAATTATTTTAGTATTTGATGAGTTGCAAGCTTGAGATACCTGGCCATGTTTATTGGTCATTATTATCCAACTAAAATGTGACTTAATGGTGGGTTGTGGGTGCATAGTTTTGCTTGTCGTACCAATGGCAATTAAGGACCAGTTTGCGAAAAATCGTGAAAGACTTACCGTACTTACACAACCAATGGGCAACTACTGGACTTGTAGTGTAGCTTTTCCCTGTCCGACATACCCAGGCAAGGGTGAGCGTGATGGAGTTTGGATGGGTCATGCAATGGCCTCTATGGCTTCCAGATTCACCTAGGCACAAGGAGAGGCTACCTACCCTAGATTAGGGCTAGAGGCGAAACTTGAAGTGTGCTATCGCTTGGTTAGGGAAGGGTATGCGAAGGGTCTTGTCACGATTTCCTCCTTTGCAGTACCATGGTGGTACTACAAGCCATGGAAACATGTGTGGAATCGTGTCTTGTGGGTACAGTTGTACACCTCTTATCAGAGTAAAAGCTATTCGAACAGCCATGCTCGCTGTTATGGGTGATCGACCAGATTCACCGCGATTAGTCCCACAATATTAATTAAATTGGCTTAATAAACTGGTTTAGTTCATGTGGGATGGTTGGGCCTGTTCAACATGGTGTAGCATTGTTCAGTGGAGAATTAACCTTGACTTAGTCAATCAATAGTTTTCCTATTTTAAAACTATAAATGTTTACAACCATCTTTATGCAAATAGCCACGAGCCCCTCTTTGTCTCCCCTTGCACGTCTGCATCATTGCGCGTGGCTTGCTGAGTACGGTGGTTGTACTCAGCCCTGCAATCTTTTCGCCTTTCCAGAAGTGAGTTAAAGATGAAGTTAGAAGACCAAGGCTTATACCCCAGTTGAGTTTTACCTGTGGAGTGGAGCTGAAGCCCCGCTAGGATCATCTTTTTTGCTGCTGTTTTGTTTTTGGAGTGAGGACTAAGTGCCTCGGTTGTAAGTATTTACGCTTTATTTACGTTTGGATCTGTATATTAATTTGTCGCTTTGTGTAACCTAGCTAATTCCTGGACAGGTATTTATACACAAAATAGTCTAAAAATTTGGCTAAATTTCCGGGCGTGACACTGTCACACCCCAATTCTTGTTCGGGATTAAAATTGATTAATAATTCATTTTCTCAAAATTAAATAAAAATTAAAACTAAATTTATCAAGTGAAATTAATAAGGAAATTAAATTTTCGGCTGGAAATATTTTTATAATATTCTCCATGCCCTAAAGTATTCTCCGAAATTTTCCGTGAAATTTTGGAACTCCAAAAATAATTTTAATAATACAAAGTTCATGTATACAATTTAATAAAAAGAAAAAAAAATTAAAATCTCTTTCCTATTCCTGGGTCGAAAGCGGCCCAGTTCCCTAAAAACTCTACTTTGCCTCCCTACGGCCGCCGTTCTCTCCCTTTCCTCCCTCGGCGGCCTAGCCTGCCCGAGCACCAGCCCATCCCGCTCCCTCTCCCGCGCGCGCTTTCCACTCTCACCCGTGACCAACCGAAGGCCACGGCCCACCGCCACTCGCCGCGCCCGCCCGAAGTCCGGCTTTGCCTCGCCTCCCTGGTGTTAGCGATATGCCCTAGAGGCAACATGGATATGTTTGATATCATAATTAATATTTATGTATTAATGAATAAGGTGTTATTTCGCTCCATGAAATAGATAACTTGTATTGATCAATAAATATGTGACTTATTCATGAGACTCTTTATGTGATATGAATCTATTTCAAAATGATCCCTGATAATATATCATATGTATGGAACGAATATGATTCTAAGATCAGCACGTGTATTGATTGATGATCATGGTATGGAGATACCAAATCAATAACGTGAACACATATTAGAGAACATGTTGTTGAATAGACCCACCTTGAGATACTACAGGGATTTAATGTGTCATTAGTTGGTCTCAAGTAGTGTTGGTGCAAAGTCCTTAGACCTGAGATCATCATGGATTCCAACATGTGTAATGGCTTACTTAGAGTCTACCAAACGCTACACCATAACTGGGAATTTATAAAAGTACTCTTCGGGTTTGCTATGAAACATGTAGTGGGATATGAATGATCAAGATAGAATTTGTCCCTCCTATGGAAGAGATATCTTTGGATCCCTAGATGTAATGGATTGGAAGTGCATGGCCAAGCCGAGTTGATTGAGGAGTCAATCAATAGATATATTGTCTAATACAAGATCGAGTGAATGATTAAGCGATTGATAGGATGGCACATGTTTTGCCTATAGCTTAATTGATATCATGAGTGTCGGAGGTGGCACCCCGGGATGCCTCAAAAACCTGGATTTAACCCCAACAGAAGTCAAACCGAGTGTCCTCAGGATGTGACCGAGAGCCCGACCCCTCCAGTGGTCGGGCATTCCGGCCTTCCCCCGAGTCCGACCTCGGCCCCTTCTCTCGACTCCGACTCGTCGCCCGACCTCGAGCATCCTCGGGAAGAAACTTGGTAGGCACGGAGCAAAAGGGAGGAGACAGCCCGATAACATCTGATACCACCTGGCGGCATAGGAGCAAGGTCCCAGGGCTGGCAGAAGGATAAGATACCGATGGTGTACAGGACCTAGCAGACCAACATATACTTTATCAAATATCTTTGTATTCCACTGTTTGTCTCTCTTAGTCATAGCTTTCTTGGCCCCCAAGTTCATCTGTTCCTGCCCCCTTGAGGTATAAAAGGGAGAGCAGGGGGCCGAGGAGGAGATCCAACTTCCCCATCCTATTTGTAACTCTTGTTCACCATCCACCCGTAAGGAAGAACGCCACACACTGGACGTAGGCCTATTATCCTTCGGGAGGGCTAAACCAGTATAATTCCTTGCGTCTTGTTTCTTGGCTCATCTTAGGATTCGAGTCAACCATCGAATCCATCGGAGGCCGCTTCTCTACCAAACTCTCTTCTACCTCCTCGGGGACCCCCCTTGAAGGACTGCCGACCTACCCATCGACAGTTGGTGCGCCAGGTAGGGGCGCTGTTCTTCGTCTGAGGTGGTCCGATGGAGATCTACCTTTTCCGGCGAAGTCTTCGAATAGATACATTTTCTTTCCCTTCTCTTTCAATTTCTGAAAAGCATAATCCTTGCATGTTCCTGCATTTTCTATCTTAGTTCCGCTCAGCCGCCGAGCTGGCAACACACCCTCGACAGCTCCCACGCACCGCTTACAGCCAGCCCTGAGCTATGCAGTCCCGACCTGCCCTGGTTGGGGTTCTCCGGTAGGTTGCTTGTCGAGCTTGTCTTTGCCGCTCGGGGGCTCAACGATGCTTCCCGGTTGACAAGTAATGACCAAACGATTTGATAACTTCTGCGCAAGTGCTCATGACCACCTCTGAGTTTCACGGCCTCGACCCATGTGCTCTGGGCTCTCAGGACAGAATGTTATCGTTTGAGTCAGTGAGTACTTGCCAATATGGCTCTTTTCCCGAGTATCGGAGAAATACGACTTTGCCCGACGTGTTCGCTTCAATCCCATCCCCCTGCGGTCAGAGTTGGATTTTCCCTCCCAGAGTCGAACTTGGGTTGAAATTGAAACACGGGAATGGCCCGTCGTATGATCAAGCTACTCGGGAAATTCGGTCTTCCGAGACCCTTCACTTCACCTAGTTCGTAAAATGAACGATAGTTACGCTAAAGGCCGATTCGAAACCTGAAAAAATCTGGTTAGAGGATCCTCCTGGCTATTCCAGGCGAAGATCATTTTTTAAGGCCTAAACGTCGAGCATGATATGAGTAGGCGAAGTTGAACCCTTGCATGCCTCAGTCGAACACCCTTCGGCACGGCAACGTGAGAGGATAGGGCATGAGACCCTGATATTGACATAAAAATATTTTGTCCTTCCTACTCAGGACTATTACATCAGAGAGTGATCAAAACTCCATAAGATTAACAAGCCGATTGATAGACCCGTCGAATTCAACAACGATGGCCGCGGGCTCACTGGCTTCGAGGTCTTCCGGCCACCCCAAGCCGATGTCAGCGACCGGCACCTCGGGGAACCGACGGCTGAGGATGCCGAGGGCCACTCCCACCGTGGCCTTCGTCACGTCCTTCACGAAGACGTCAAGACGACGAGGACCTCCTCGTCGGTTTCTTGGGCGGGAGGAAGGTCGTTGTTGGCCCAGTTTAGAATGGCGAGAGCACTGTCTTGAACCTCAGACAGCCGAGCTTCAGCCGCTTCCAAGAGCCCCTTGAGGTGATCAATCTGCTGACCGGAAATCCCTATGCACTCTATGCAGAGACAAGGATGAAAGGTGAAGATCAAGGTGAGAAAGAAGAACCAAGAATTGGAGATGAACGCAGGAATTGACTCTTACCTTCCGCGGAGGCCTTGGTGTCCTTCAGCTCTTTGGCCAGGTTGGCCATCGCGCTCTTTGTGACGAAAAGCTCCTCCCCAACCTTGGCCAATGATGCCTCTGCCTCAGCTTTGGCGGCCTCCACCTCAGCTTTAGCCAACTCGGCCGAGGCTTTGGCCTGCTCGGCCATGGCCCGAGTTGATTCGGCCTCGGCCTTGGCCACCTCGGCCTCGGCATTAGCAAACTCGGCCTCGTCCCTGGCCTTCTTGGCCTCGGCCTTGGCCAGAGCCGACCTTTCCATCTCGACCCGAGCCCTCCCAAGCTGCGCCTCCAAGGTGCCTTGGGTATCCTCGGCCGTCTTCCGGGCATCCTCGAAAAGCTTGAGGGCCTCCCAAGCGCTGTTTCGCTTGGCCCGGAGGACCTCGGCTTGCTCGAGAGCGTCCCGAGCCCCTGCAAAAGTTTTCATAACTGTTTCAGGATGGGAGGAAGAAGAAGAGGGGCAAACGTAAGCGGACTCATGGTGACAAGCTTCCGCGAGCCTCTCCTCCTACGCCCGCTCGGCCTCCGATGGCTCGGACGGACGAGCGCACCTATGAAATGACAGAAAGTCTGACAAGAGTTATGCAAAGAAGGCAAAAGATCCGAGACTTACCATGAACAAGCCCCGAATGCTAGCGAAATGATAGTCGAGCTCTGACAAGTCATCGGCCTCGGAACCGGAGCCTTCCCCGATTTCCAGCTCGCCCCCGGTGGCATCTGCGTCGATGACCTCGATGGCGTTGGTCCTCTCGACCCCGACGTCGTGGAGCTCCTCGGCGATGGTCATGGGTAGAGCGGCAGGACCCTCGACGGGCAACTCGGTAACAATCTCGTCGTCAACGAGGTTGCCGAGCCGGCCGCAACTGATGCCGGAGGAGTTCTCACTGCCCCCAGCTGACCGGCTAGAGCCTCAGCGGCCGACTTGGCGGCCAGTGCGGTCACTCCGACGGCAGCCTCCTCCACCCAAGCGTCAACCTCGGCCTTCGTGGCCGTCCGTTCAACCTCAGAGGGCACCCCAGCTGCCCGTGCGGCCTCAGCTGCAAGTGCAGCCACATTCTCGGCCGCCAGTGAGGCCACATTCTCGGTCACCTCCCCCTCGGACCCATCGGCGGTCTCTACCAGTGGGTGCTCCTCCTCCAGGTCGGCCGCCGTCGTCACCCCCGACCACTTGGCAGGCGGGGAAGGGCCGGTTTCCCTGGCGGCAACTAGCCCAATGACTCTGGTCGCCCCCAGAGCCGCCTCGATGCGGGGCCCAGCACCTCCAGCGAGCCTGATCAAGAAGGAAACTTTTAACGCAGAAAGGAAAGAGAGCAACTTTGCTCGGGTCCAAGGATTACACTTACGCCTTGCACTTAAAGCTGATCCACTTCGTCGTCTTCTTTGGCGGTGGCGGTAGCTTCGCCCTCGACATGTCCGAGTCGGACGAGTCGTCGTATCCCTCCTCGAAGGAGGACTCGAGCACCAGCTTCCTCTTGGTGCCTCCCGACGCCGCGGCGCCGGATCCCTCCTGCTGATCTTGGAGCCTAAGTTCCTTTCCTCTCTCTGTCCCCTCCGGCCGCGGAAGGCCTCCGAACCCTCGGCATGTCGATCGAGTGGGCTCCGGGGATCGGTGCTAGGAATACGTAGGCCTCCCGACCCTATCAGTTCCGACCCCTGGCAGGTGAGACATCGGGCAAAACAAAAACTTTCAAAAAACAAAGAAAGGGATCAATCTTACCGCCAGAGGAGGGTTGTCTGTCAAGATAGGCTCCAGGCCCCCTTCTCTAGAACCTGTCGTGCCTTGAAAAAAGCCCGACAGGTGGTGGCGCATGCGCTCCTCGGGTACCGTCGTGTTGCCCGAGCATGGGTACGTTGTGCGATCCCTGCGCTTGCAGGGCTGGATGTCATGGAGGGCCAAGTCGCGCACCACGTGGACGCTGCTCAGACCTCGCCTCCTCAGGTCTTTGATCAGCTTGACGAGCTCGTCGACCTGATCCTGGTCACTGGTGCGACAGGTGCTCGCCCAGTTGGGGTTGGGCATCGGCTCCTTGTGAATGTCCTCGCTGAGGGCCGGCTCGTGGTTCGCGATGTAGAACCACTCCGCATGCCATCCCCTGTTGGAGGAAGTCACGCCGAGGGGGATGTAGCTTTCGCCCATCCCTCTGCAAAGCTGGATTCCGGCCCCACCGATGATGCCGCCACTCCCCGATCGCCGCAGGCAGAAGTAGTGGCGAAAGAGGTCGAAGTGCGGGTCTACCCCGAGGTAGGCCTCGCATAGATGAATGAAGATGGATATTTGGAGGATAGAATTGGGGTTTGAGGTTGCAGAGCTCTATCCCGTAGTGCTCTAGCAGACCTCGGAAAAAGAGATGGGTCGGCACCCCGAAGCCGCATAGGAGGAAGGCATAAAATATAACCAGCTCAACGGTGTTCGGGGTTGGGAACGCCTCTCCCTATGCAGCACGCCATGAGGAGATGTCGTGGCAGGGGAGAACGCCGAGCCACACCAGCTCCTCGACCATCGCCTTCCCAGCGCGTGAGGGAACGAAGGGTGAGTTCGTCTCAACCTCGTCTCCACTCATCGCCTGGGCTTTTCCCATCTTCTTCATAATCTTCTTTGGTGCCATCGCATTCAGCCAAAACAGTCGCTGCCCCTTGCGATAGCAAACTACGCAGCGGTAGTGAGGATGACGACGCTCTGGTTTGAAGCAAGGTGGAGCCAGAGGAAGGTTGTGGGTGCTTGAGAGGTTTAGGGTTCCTAGGCAATTGGGAAGCATTAGGAAGAGGAGAAGTCAGGCGGCGGCAGAGTTTATAAGGGGGCATGATGGAAAGGCTGACAGCGCCAATCTCGGAAGACGCGCAACGCCATTAACGACGTGCACGGAGCATCTGAGGCGTTCTCAACCCTTCATCTCCCCGTTGTCCATGTCGCCTGGGGTTAAATCTGGACCGTTCATCTTTCAAGGAGGGTAACAACATCTTTTGCATGCCTGTTGCGACTCCCAAAGAAATCGCTTGTGACGTTCCCTCTTCTCACCCCAACCGTCGGCCACATCTGACATAATGAGGAAAGTGGGAAGTGGGAACAAGACTAGCTATTGAATCACCTCGGTTTCGCGATTTCCCGACGAGACGTCGCAGGACCCCTGTTCACGAATGATAGGTGGGACCCAGCTTGCGGAGAATACCTCGCGTCTAAGTAACCGACTGGTGACAAGGTTCAGGTAACTCCTCCTTTGACTATGCTAAACCATCGTGACCCCCGGGTCAGAACCCCGACACCTCGAGAGAAGGACTTCCCAGCTAGCCCTCGATCGAGATCGAGATCATAGATTGCTTTGGGGAAGTGGTCTCGACCTCGACTCCATTACTCAAAAGTAATGGATTCCTTCGACTCGGAGTGGACTTCTGAGCTAGTCACCGGTCGAGGTCGGGACTACCATGCGCCCCTGGGCAGTAGTCCCGACCCTAACCTTGACCTCCATCGCCCCAGGGCGGTGATCGTGACGACTCGAGTGTGGGCTTTCGAGCTAGCCCACAAGTGGGGTCAAGGCTACCATATGCCCTTGGGCAGTAGTCTCGGCCCTAACCTCGATTCCCATCGCCTCCAGGCAATGGCTTTGTCGACTCGGGGCAGGCTTCCAAGCAAGCCCCCGGTTGAAGTCGGGACCAAAACTATGTTCTTCGCCGTCCTAGGGCGGTGACCTTGACGACTCGAGTGTGGGCTTCGAGCTAGTCCACAAGTGAGGTCGGGGCTACCTCGAGCACTAGGACCTGTAGCCCCAAGCACCTCACCCATCCTCGCTGCCTTTGGGCAGTGGAGTCTCTGACTCAGGGGTTGAAGGCCAAGTTGCCTCCCCTTCAGTCATAGCAGAGACTACCAAATGCCTCCGGGTGGTAGACCTATTCATCTCGGCTAAACCCTTTTGGTGGACCTCAAGCGTTGCTCAGATCATCAGGAGGATGGAGAAACGCTCTTGATGATTTGACCCTAAGCTCGGATGCACCATCCGATCCTAGGCTCGAGGGCCACACCTGCCAAGTGCACCTAGGCGGTGCACCTGCAAAATCTCGATTCACAATAACTGCTAGGAATCGACACCTTGGAAGAAGACTTGACCCTAAGGCCAAATGTTCCATTCGCCCTTAGGCTTGGGGGCTACACCTTGCAGGTGCACCTAGGCGATGCACCTACCAGAACCTTGGCTCAAAGCTCCGAGGATCCCTTGAAGACAACACTTTGAAAGAACTCCGACCCTAAGGATGGATGCTTCATTCCTTCTTAGGCTCGGGGGCTGCTTGTTAACGCCAAAATTTGATAAGCCCTGGAGTCTCCATCGGCTAAGTGTTCATATCGGCTCAAAGCAGAATCGGCTGAGAGTTCTGCGTCAGCCCATGGAGGATCAATATCTTCAGCAGTCGGATTCTGGTTAGATTTGGTTTGAAAAGATCTTATCCAGAAGACATCGAGTTCAAGAAGGATACGGCTTGGATCTATTAATTAGGATAAGTCTATTAACTTTCTATTTTATCTTTAGGAAAGTGTCTTAGTATCCGGTAAGGATTCAGTTTGTTTCCTTTTATCTTTAGTAAAGTTTGAATTGTAATATGTTAGGATCTTTGTCAGCCTGTGGGTATAAATATGTATGCCCGGGGTTCATGTAATATATCTCACGATCAATACAACTCGGCGCATCGCCACCTTTTTACTTTTGGCTATTTTGTTCATCATCCGGCGGAACTTGGCACCCAACGCGGGGCTGCATCGGCTTCGATCTCCGATGAAGGGGTAAGTCCAAGGTCCCGTCGGCCCAGGTATATCGTATCTATATTTAGTTTCATTACTGTTCATAGGACATCAGCTTAGTTAGGACTTTCTCGGTTAGGTCCGATATTTTGATCAAGTCGATGTTTCTGTAAACGTAATGTCGCTTTAGATAGATTTGTTATATCCATCACATTAGACAGATCTATCGGCTCCTCGAGTGTTAGATTATCATATACAATCTCGTGGTGCATTGGGTAGGTCCAACCTACTAGTTGTTATCGATAATCTAAGTCTTATTAAGCAGATAGGTTCATGCTAATGTTTCACCGGAGGGTTAGCTGGTCTTATCATATGTCTCTGTTAATCTGTCCTAGTATCTCAATTTAGCTCTATCGGCTGTCTCTCGCTTTAGGGTCTCTGCCGATACCGGTTAAACTATTTACTAGATTAGATTAGCTTAGGCATCTACCACCCTGAAAATCAATCAAGGACTTGATTGTCTAGATATTGTGTTTCTTTTCATACTTAGTGCTGCATCAGTTCAGTTTGATCTACTAAGTCATGATTAGAACCATAATCTCTAGCTTGCTTGTTGGTTGCCACTAATGGTTTCATCGGGGTTTCAGCTGATGAGTTATCTGGATATTGCATCGGCTTGCAAGGATTGTACACAAGTTGGATCTAGTCGATTGCAGCAGAGGCTTTAGTGAACATTTGATCATTCGAATTTTATGACATCGGACTTTCAGCCGATGTGTGCTTTAATCTTTAAATCAGTATCTATTGTCACGCCCCGTTTTTTGTTCGGGTTTAAAAATCATTAAATAATTCATTTTCTAGAAATTAAATAAAATGAAAAGTAGATTAATCAAGTGAAAGTAATAAGGAAATAAAAATTTACTTTAAAAACCATGGCTGAAAATATTTTTAAAATATTCTCCATGTCCTAAAGTATTCTCTAAAATTTTTCGTGAAATTTTGGAGCTCCAGAAATAATTTTAATAATATAAAGAGCATTTAAGTAATTATTTAAATAAATTAATTAATCATTAAATAAGCTGATTGAATTTTTATTAAATACTTTGAGTGTTCATCTAATTTTAGGATTTTTCTTGGAATTATTTGAGCATTGAAAATATAGATAAAAATTCAAAGAAGTTTGGAAGGAAAAGTCTGCTTTGATTCCCTCTGCTACAGTGTCGTCTTCAACCTCCAGCAATCTACGCACTGTTCATCCCGATTTGAGTTTGTTTACTTCCCTTTCCAAATCCGGCCAAATCCTTTGCTCAAATCCAAAATTGATTAAGGGGAATTAATCCCCACCTCATCCTCTCCACTTCCCCTATAATTTCCCACCCAATCCCGCAATAATTCGTTGTGGATTTTGATTTTTGTTTCTTCACCGTTGAGCTCCACCATGGCCAGCCGATCTCCCTCCTCGTTCATTTTCCCTCCAATTAATTCGCAAAAATCTGTTCATTGCATCTTCCTCATCAATTTCCCCAACACATCCCATTCAATTTCACTCTAAATCATCCTTGATTGAATTTCTTAACCGAGCTATTTAATGGGAGCTTCACCGCCGGCCGACTTCCTCTCCCCGGCCGACCCCTCCCTTCCTCTCCCCGCGACGATCCCCCTCCTCCGGCCTATAAAAGGGAGCCCCCAGCCCCCTCCTCATTCCCCTCACACTACCTCGAGCTCCCTTGCTCTCCCTTCATCCCTCCGCTCGGCTTCCTCTCTCCTCGGCACCGGCGAACTTCGGCCGCCCTTCCTTGTCAAGCCGAGCAGCGCCAGACCTTGCGACCACATCCATCGGCCTCGCAGCCACCTCCTCTTCCCCGGCCTCACCTCCGTTTCACCCGGAGACAGCCATGTCGGCCTATCCATCCATCTCATCGGCGCAACTTCAGTCGGCTTTTCCTCCTCACCCTTGCGTCGGTTGGCTGCGCCATCGCCACCTACGGCATCGCAGCATCGCCCTACACCTCGGCCAAGGCCTGTTTTTGTTCGAAACACACCGAAACCCTGCTGCCCATGGTGCCTCTCCCTTAGCCTCACCAGCGCCACTCCGGCAGCCCTTGCCGCCTTGCCGAAGTGTTATCTGACGTCGTCATATACTTCCTCGGCATTGTGACGTCGTCTCCTTTGGTGGCCTCCGCTTGGATTCCGTTTGTCGCCAGCGTCCCGTGATCGTCCTGAAGGGTTACGCGGAGGCTACGCTAGCCGAAAACAAAAACTTTTAACCGCGCAAACCAGGAACACTTGCAAGTAAGGGCCGATAGATCGTTACCGATTGGAGTGTGCAGCGGAAACAGCCAATCAGGGCTATCCGATCCGGAACAGTGTAGCCGATTCCCGCAAGCCGACAGCCGATTCCCGAGGACAACCGATTCGCCAATCAGCCGATTCGCGGAGTCGTCCGGTCACGTTCTTGCGCCTTGCTCCGATGCGCCTGACCGTAGCCGATCCGAAGCCAGTCAACAGCGCGCAACGTAGCAGCGCCTCTACCGGTATCCACACGTCCGGGGACAAAACGCCGTACACCCGTGTGCTAGCACGCGATGCAAGGCTAGGGTTTGGCTCGAAAGTGGGGAGGGTTTCCGTGGAGATTGATCTCGGCGACTTTTGTGGCGGATTCGGTTTAACGCGATACAGAAACTCTCCACCCCTCACCCCTTTATATAGAGTTGGCCGACTGGAACTAGTGGCCAATCAGGACTCTATTTTGAATCGGATCTCATCCGTATCTCATAGAGTCGGCCGCCCACACGTCGTAAGCCCATAGGACTCTATCCGATCGGATCCCTATCCGATCGAGTCGTATCCGAGTCCAACTCGAATATCTATTCTATCCCCTTAAGCGTGCGACCCTGTAGGTTCAGGTATACTCGGTTTCGGCTATAGTCTAACTTAGCCGATCGTCGGCTCAAGTCCAACTCATCCGACCCATCAACGGCGGCGCCTAGCAGCACATATTGACACCATAGTATACAAGAATAATATCGGCTCGAACCTGTAATGTGTACACAAATCCCTTTGCCTCACGATACCAGTTAAGCTATAGGCAAGATGTGTGCCATCCCTTCAATAGCTTAACCATTCACTCGAACTGTATTGGATTATCTGTCTGTTGATTGACTCCTCAATCAACATAGCATGGCCATGCATTTCCATAATCCATTACCTCGAGGGGCCCAGAGATATCTCTCCAAAGGAGGGGCAAATTACATCTTGATCACTCACATCCCACTCCATGTTTCATAGCAAACCCGAAAACTACCTTTATAACTTCTCAGTTACGGAATAGCGTTTGGTAGTCCCAAAGTAGGCTACTACACATGTTGGAATCCATGGTGATCTCAGGTCTAAGGACTTTGTACCAACACTACCTGAGACCAACTAATGGCACATTAATTCCTGTAGTGTCTCATGGTGGGTCTATCCAACAATGTGTTCTCCAACACATGTGTCCATGTTTTTTAATTTGATATCTCCATACCCATGATCTATGAGACATGATCATCAATCAATAAACATGCTGATCTTAGAATCACATTTGTTCCAACAATATGACATATGATCAGGGATCGTTTAGAAATAGATTCATACATAAAGAGTCTCATAAATAAGTCACGTACTTATTGATCAATACAAGATGTCTATTTCATGGAACTGAATAACACTTTATTCATTTATACATAAACATTGACGTGATATCAAACATCTGCATGTTGCCTCTAGGGCATATCACTAACACGTCCTTGCCGGTACAATCTTCGGCAAGCCATTCTTCCTTGCCGGCACGTCGCCCCGTGGCCTCGTCGTCTCCGTCAACGGCAACGCGGCAGCGTGTTCCACACCGTCCTCACCATCGTGCGGCCGCCACCGGCTGCCGTCGTTGTCCTTTCACCGTTCCCGGTTGTTTTCGTCCTTGTCCCCATGTCGCACCCGTGCACCGGCCTTCCTCCGCTCGTCGTCGTGCGCCCGCGCCGCCTCTTCTCGCTGTTGAGCGCCTTGTGAGCCGCCCCTCTACCATCCTTGCCCGCTGTCATCATCCTACTCTTTTCCTTCCAAAAATAATTAAAAATTACGTAATAAATCAATTTAATTTCCAAAATCTATTTAAATGGTTCAAAAATTCTAAAATTCATATCTAATCCATACAAACTCCAAATTAGGCCGTTCAAATTGCAAAATTCATCTAAAATTGAGCTCTACATGTTTGTTTACTTTTCTTGTATTGTTTGTTTGGAATTTATTAGGGTTTTTCCTCATTTTGCGTGTCAGCATGTAGACTTCGTCGTTTCGGAGGTTCGTGCTCGCGAGGAAAAGAAGATTTGTTCGAAGGAGCAAGGCAAGTCATGTCATTTTAAACAAAATTATGTTTATTTAAATTATTGTATTTTTCTTTAATAAATTCTCGCGTCTATCACTGTTTTATTTAGCCTTACCGATTCTCCTTGTTATAGCCCTATTACTTGTATTATGATCCTTGATAACCCTAGGAAAAATAAAACTAGTGAGCACTTTATGTATGTCGTACTCACTAGCAAACTTTGGAATATGCTTAGCCCTGCTTGAATAGAAACAATTAGATGTTTTCAATAATTAGACTAAGGAATAACTTGTAAATGATGGAAAAATTTTGGCTGTTTAGCCGTGGCAATAAATGTCCCCTTCAAAATTCCCCAAACATATTTTCGGCTGGGCACGGGGTGCTTGCTTTTGCTAGTCACACCTCGGCCATCATAAGGACCGGTCTTTGGGCCTCTGTTGCAAAGCATTTCCGTACTACCACCTGTCTAATATGGATGATGCCCTAGGAAGGGTTGAAGCCCATGGGCTGACGTCTCTGGCAAGTGAATGCTCAGAACGAGTCGAGATGCCTGGGGGCATAGACTGTCTGCTCGACCCAGGGCACCTGGCAGGGGAAGTCTATATTGGTCTTCTTTGTTTAGGGTAGTAATAAGCGATGAGTTATGTCATGGCTTTCATCTGTATGTCATGGTGGCATGTGGCACGTCGCAACACGTGAGGAAGACATGTCTGGTGGGTAAAGATGTACACCTCTGATCAGAGTAAATCTATTCGAATAGCCACGCCCTCGGTAATGCGCAAGCCGAGCAATGTACCCAAGTTAGAATTTATTTATGTTTAAAACTAAAAGAATTGGAGTTAGCACTTGTTGGCCTGGGTTAAGGCAAGATCGCGTTGGTGTGTGACTTGATAATAATTTGACTAGTGATAGGTTCGTGTTTATTAAAATGCCTTCAAATATTTAAATGTTTTGAAATGCTAGTTTTATGCAAAATAGCCACATATATATGAATTCTTTGTACCCCCTTGCATTATTTGCATTCTCCCGGCATGGTTTCTTGAGTACGGTGGTTGTACTTAGCCTTGCAATTCCTTCCCCCTTTCAGAAGTGTAGTGCTTCTGAGTCGAAGCCGGTGTTAGAGGACCAAGGCTCAGACCCCAGTTAAGTTTGCCTCTGGAGTGGAGCTGAAGCCCCGCTAGGATCATCTTTTTCCGCTACCGCTGCTTTCTTTCGAGTGTGAGGACTAAGAGCCTCTTTTGTAAGTATATTTATATGCTTTAATTTATGTTTGGATCTGTATATTGATTTTTCATTTTGTGTACCCTCATTGGTCCTGGACAGGGAATAAATACACAAAATAGTCTGGAAATTTGGGATAAATTTCCGGGCGTGACATCTATTTTATCATGTGATTGGTTTATGCAATGTTATATGTCATCATGTTATCGTCAGCCGATCGCCTTTATGTAGATATTTGTTCAATACACAGCTTATGGATTCAAACCCTAACACCATCGGCTGGCATCGGCATAGGCTGGAATTGCACCATCGGCTTATCAGCCGATCATTTAGTTTTTGGGTATCAGCCTACCAGCTGATATGCTTTATATTATTCTGCTTTGTATATCTTATCAGTGGCAGGATCAAGCTGACTGGCATGCCCATGCCTCATCGTTTTTAGGACCTTCACTGGAGCTAAGCAGATCTCCCAGGCCAGTGCGTGGGAAAATTTCTCATCAACACATTTTTTGGCACGCCTGGTGGGACCTCACGAATGTTTACACGGCTTGTGGAACCAACAATGTCTGATAAAGAAGTCAAGGCCGAGGAAGAGCAATCTCTCAAGCCGATGAATGAAGACAAGGGACAGTCTACTGAGCCGATGAATGACAAGACACTTCAAGAGATGGTTGATGAAATTGTTCATCGCGCTGTGCTCGATCCATCTGGAGTTTTGGTGATTACATTACATGGTTTGATTAAGAAGATGGTTCCCAGGGTGATTGCATTAAGAAGTCAGCATGGGCAATATCATCATCATCGGCAACATCAATATTGGCTCGGGGGGCAAGCATATCAACATGAAGAGCCACAACAACATTATCAGCTCGAGGAAACTCAACAATATTAGTCTAAAGAAGATTGGGCTGATATTATTGCAAAGGTAATGGAGGAGCAGTTTGGAATTAAACCCAAACATCAAACTTTTGTGTATCGGCCGCCATATCCTGAATGGTTTGATAGAGTACCACTTCCAAGCCGATACAAGGTTCCAGACTTTTCCAAGTTTTCAGGGCAAGATGGTGTATCTACAATGGAACATGTCAGCCAATTTTTAGCTCAATGTGGGGAGGCATCGGCTGAAGAAGCTCTAAAAGTTAGATATTTTCCATTGACTTTAACTGGATCGGCGTTCGCATGGTTTTCGTCATTACCACCAAATTCTATCAGAGGTTGGTCCGGTCTTGAGGAACAGTTTCACATGTACTTTGCTGAGGTTGGTGAGTTGAAGCTTGTAGACTTGATATCAATCAAACAACAAGAAGGGGAATCGGCTAAAGAATATATTCAAAGGTTTCGTTACGTCCGCAGCCGATGTTATAGTTTGAGCCTGAGTGATGAGCAGCTAGCAGATCTTGCATTTCAAGGGTTGTCAGCGGCTACCAAAGACATGTTTTTCTTCCATGAGTTTGACAGCCTGGCTCATCTACTATAGAAGGTATTGGCTTACGAGGGCCAATGTCAAGAAGAAGAGAAGAATCATTTTTAGGGCAATCAAGGCCAGGATAATTTTGAAGCATGACTTCTCATACTCCAAATTGGGGGGCATGTGTTAACGCCAAAATTTGGTAAGCCATGGAGTCTCCATCGGCTAAGTGTCCATACCGGCTCAAAGCAGAATTGGCTGAGAGTTCTGCGTCAGCCGATGGAGGATCAATATCTTCAGTAGTCGGATTCTGGTTAGATTCGATTTTAAAAGATCTTGTTCAGAAGACACCGAGTTCAAGAAGGATATGGCTTGTATCTATTAATTAGGATAAGTTTGTTAACTTTCTATTTTATCTTTAGGAAAGTGTGTTAGTATCCAGTAAGGATTCAGTTTGTTTCCTTTTATCTTTATGAAAGTTTGAATTGTAATCTGTTAGGATCTTTGTCAGCCTGCGGGTATAAATATTTAAGCCTGAGGTTCATCTAATAAATCCACAGATACATACAATTCGGTGCATCACCACCTTTTACCTTTACACCTTGTTTATCATCCGGCGAGACTTGACATCCGACATAGGGCTACATCGGTTAGGTTCGATCTCCAGCGAAGGGGTAAGTCAAAGTGTTGCCTATCTGGTATATCGTCTCTATCTTTAGTTCCATTACTGTTTATAGTCACATCGGCTTAGTTAGGACTTTCTCGGTTAGGTCCGATATTCTGGTCAAGTTGATGTTTCTCTAAACATAATGTCGCTTTAGATAGATTTGTTATATCCATCACATTAGACAGATCTATCGACTCATTGAGTATTAGATTATCATATACAATCTCGTGCTGCATCGATTCGGTCCGACCTACTAGATTGTTATTGATAATCTAAGTCTTTTTAAGCCGATAGGTTTATGCTAATGTCTCATCGGAGGGTTAGCCAGCTTGCTTATCATATGTCTCTGTTAATCTAGTCTTAGTATCTCAATTTTAGCTCTATCGGTTGTTTCTCGCTTTAGGGTATCTACCGATACCGGCAAAATTGTTTACTAGATTAGAGTAGCTTAGGCATCTACCACCCTGAAAATCAATCAAGGGCTTAATTGTCTAGATATTGTGTTTCATCGGGGTTTCAACCGATGAATTATCTGGATATTGCATCGGCTTGCAAGGATTGTATGTAGGGTCTCCTCAAAGAGGATCAACTCCCACAATACCACATAACCTCCCAGGATGTATGGTTATGCGTGAGACAGTACAAATACAAGAACTTTGCGTATTTATACAAACTTATAAAGTTCAAATACAACTCATACAATACAAGAAAAACCGCGACACTACCACAGGGATAGCTCGAGTGTAGAGTCGACCTAGAAATCGTACTCGTCTTCCCAATCCTCTAGGGTACTTGGGAGTTCTTCTCACCACTAGATATTTGGTTTGTTGCAACGACGCAAAAACGTGGCAAAAGGACCAAAAAGTTGCAATACATACAAATAGCAACTATGGCACTGTTGTTGGGAGCCGTTGAAGTATATATGTTGCAATAGGTTCATTGCAATGGTTTTTTTGTTTGGTGGCAATAGTCTTTACTTGCCACATAATTGTGTATTGCTTTAGATTTTAGTGGCATCGACCAATATCGTGGCATTAGTGCATGTATTGCCACGCAACACGGCATTGCTAAACCAATTAGTTGCTACAAGCGGACACTCTGGCAATTGCATATGTTGCCACGCCTAACATCGTAGCAATAAGACCTATTGCCACACAAAATGATCCGTGGTAGAAGTGCCTATTGCCATGCAAATTTATCCATGGTAGTACAACGTGTTCTGTGGCACTATATTGTATTGCCACGACAATGGTCTCATGGTTGTAGCCATATTTGCAACTGAAAACGTTTGATGGCAAGACATATTGTTGCAAGGAATTCTATTCCATGGTAATTAATTGTTATAGCATCGAACTATATACATGGCAATATTATATATTGCAACGAAGTTCTTTAGTGGCATGGCCAATAACAACAGACCAAAACTGTTGCTTTACAACAGGAGCAAGTGTGGCTCGATGCATATAGCATAAAATATTTGGTGAAAAAACTAGTTGCAAAAAGGAATACATCAATATAAATATTGTTGTAGCATGAATTTAAATTAA
Source organism: Oryza australiensis (assembly GCA_019925245.2). Classification (NCBI taxonomy): domain Eukaryota; kingdom Viridiplantae; phylum Streptophyta; class Magnoliopsida; order Poales; family Poaceae; genus Oryza; species Oryza australiensis. Next base: position 8,183,810 of record JAIFGZ020000436.1, read on the forward strand.
GAAAGCACCATCAATCGTGATAGTCATTCGAAATTGAATGTACATTCATCATGTCAAGTTGACCAAAAAAATACAAGAATGTCATTAGACCAATGAAACAATAACTTTTCAGTTCATGACTATGATTGGGATTACTAAAGTAATCTATGTTATGGCTTGGGCATAGCTTGTTTGCCATTGTATAAATCCTTGTCTTGAACTTGGCATTACTCCAAGTCCAAGTGATCCATTCAAGTCATATGGTCCTGCTGAATAAAAGATTTAACATTGGCATATGAGTGTTTATGTTGTAATAAAATTTGAGCAATTTTTAGCACTAAACTACTGGACATCCTAATAGGCACATATGATTGGTTTTGTTTCACAAAATATTTGTTTTGTTATCTAAGGTTTAGAGGCGCATTATATAATAGCTGAAAGATATATAAACTCCAATTGTCAACTAGAGTAGGTACTATACAATCCAATATTAAAAACTTCCAATCCAAAGACCAACATATTCTAAGCGGAGGATTTAACCAGTTCCTACGTTATTTAGAAATTTGCTCGTAATACATACCTGTTGGCTCCTTGTTCGTGCACGTTTTGTAGCTACATTCATCAGTTGTTGCGAAGAAATATAAGTCCCTGGCCCATTAGCTTTGTTGGTCTGAAAAAGACTTCGGTTAACATTAGATCTTCGAGTTTTTTGGCCATTGTTCTCCAGAGCCAGAGTATTTGCAACATCACTTGTAATGATGCTTTGTGTGTTTGTTTGTATACAAGAAAGTGAGCAAGCATTAGCACATAATACCCATAAAACTGAAAAGAAAGCAAATGGCATGATGGGCACAAACCCAGCTGTATGAATTATTTGATTGAAAATATTGCAGATACGTATGCTAACACTATAAGAAAAGTAAAGTAAATTGCTCTGTTCCACAAGTACATAGAGTCAAATTGTGCTGGTAATATAAAATTGGTAATGAAACATTCTTCATTGTACTGTTCTAGAACCATATAATAAAACATTTAGAGTTCAAATGGCTTAGTGCTATAGAGTTAATAATAGGAGTACATAAGACTACTAAAATGCTATCATTAATTGTCAAAGTAGTAAAACAAATACTAGAATTTGTAGCAATAATTTACATTAGGCAGTAGTTGTGCACAATACACCATGTCATGGTTTTATGAATCATAATTGTACAACTAAATAGTTTCCAATATGTATTACCTGAGGTATTGTGGCTTACCTCTGATCTGCAAGTGCTGCTAGCAACTCTGCCCTGAGTTCTTCCCTTTTCTTATTCTCCTCATCCTGAAGTTCTTGCAATTTTTCTTGGAATATTCTCTCTTTTCTTCAAGCTGTTCTTTTAAATCTTCAACCTCACCTTGGAGCTTCATATTTTTCTGGTTGGCTTCAATGTAGCACGAGCTTGTTCTTTGATTTTAGCATTCAGTGTTGACTTTGTGTTGGATATTTTGACATGTATCCATGGCCATGAAGTTTGGATCTTTTGGATCCTGTACTTTCTTTGTAGGTTTTCTGGAAAACAGTGTTTGTTTCTTCTCCTGAAATGGAACATCCTTCACGGTTGTTGGTTTCTCTCGATGAAATAATTTCACAAGCATAACCCTGCGTGGAAAAAACAGTGATGATGTTATACTTTGACATTAAAATTTTATAGAATATTTTGAATCACCTTGTGACAGTGGCAAATCTAGGACGTAAATTGAGGGGGTGCTAGTGTAAAAATATATATAGTATAACCAAAGCAAACTAGAGATATATCCTTTCTAATGACACCCAAAATATGCATATGAACAAAAGAGCACACATTGCTTTTTTTCTCATTTTTAATTGGCAGCTAGATATATTAATATTCAAAAGATAATTATGGTATACTGAAAGTATATATGTTCCATATTTGTAACTTTGGAAGCTAACAGCAAGCAATGAGGCAATCATCATGCAGCTATCTCCTTGGATTCTTGGCATACGGCCAGTTTTTATTGCTTAATTGCTAATCAGGCTGATTAATAGCTAATTAGAGAGAAGAGATGGAGGTGGGGCTGGAGCCCCAACCAGCCCCAACAGTGGATCCAACACTGCCTTGTGAGTAGTGAATAGAGTAAACTACTCACATAGACAACCTTAGATGCTTGATCTGACCATTGTTCATTCTTGCAGTGAGTACTCAACCAAAGATCTAAATCAGTTGGCTCTTCACCTGTTAGTGGGTCTCTTTGTGAAGGAAAGAATGTATCACAGAGTGTGAAATTAATGCCAAGCACTATATGAGTATGTTCATATGTTGTAGCATTACTCGCTCATTGCTAATTTTGGAAAATGGTTTGGATCCGAGCAATGTTTGGTCCTTTGTTTCCCACGGTTTTCGAGTTCCTGCTTGCTCACCTTCTACACAAGATATCAACAAAAACAATACTTTAGCAATGCACTATTTATAAGTTTCACTTGTGTAATATGAAAGCAAAGGTAATGGCACAGTAGCTTGAAGGCTTCAGATCCAAAATACAAATTTAAATAGTGCCACTCAACATAGTCTATATCTTCAGGTATGTGTTTCATTCTCTCTGCATAATAGTTGTATGCCTTGTATGTAGCACTGAGTGTTGATCGCCATCGTTTGTACCTGTCCTTAGCTATTGCCCGTATCTTTTCCTTTTCATCTTCAGTGTTCTGAATGTCCCACCTATTCTGGTATAATTGAAACACAAAAAATACATGAACTCATCGGTAATTAGAGATATGACATGATTAGGCAACATAAAACATTGTACGTACAAGTATATCAGATGCTATTGAATTTTTGACGTTTTGATCTATATCTTTCCACTTTTTCACCCCAATGAGTGGAGCCCTTTTTCTTGTATACATTACCACTTCATCCACAAATGATTGGGCATTAGGACCTATGGGGCCTTCGAGCCTAGATGCAAATTCAATTGGTAGTTTCTGGGAGCAACTCTTTATTCTCTTGGTGGCTGCTGCTATACCCTTTAGGGTACCACGTCCACCTTTGTTGTGGCCTTGACAAGAATTTCCTAGGAACAATTAAGTGTAAAATGATCCGACACTTTCACAATGGAAGATTAGAACCTTTGAAAATTGTAAGAACTATTACATACCATTTACTTTCTGCTTTTGACGACGAGCATGAGATGGCCTCTCTATTGATGGTGTTGATGGTGAAGGGCTGCTATCAAGACTTTGTTCATTTGTATTCTCATTCAAATAAGATATTGTATACATTGGAAGCATGAGCAAGTCCACATCCATTAGCAGAAGCAATATTATCTTAGACAAACTTAGTGAATGTAAATAAATTACCAATTTCAGGAAGATAGCCTTCACGCTTTAACCACTCTTTATATGTCTTGATTGTTTCTTCCCTGTAATCATCCTTAAACTCTGCATGTACATTATGGATATGTTAGTGCGATGTGCAATGTAAGACATTGTATATTAATTGTGGTGACCAGAGAAACATAAATTTAATAACCCGTGTCCTGTTGATCATATTGCGTTGTGCAAGCCAATCCTTGTATGCATCAATTGATTCTTCTCTATCCGGTTCATCACTAGTAGGGACATCTCTAGTAGGGACATCTCTCTCGTCGCTTTAGGGGTGTTATGCTCATCTGCGAGTGTTATCGGTTGCTCTCTTGATAGCACAAATCTGATTGTTTTATCTGTCTCATTGTTTGCTAGCATGGCTTCAGTTTGTTCCTCAAATTCAAACGCCTCGAGGCTTGCAATGTCCCTGCCACATCTCTTCTTATAGTATAAGAAGTCTCTCATACCATACCCATGCTTTGATTTTATAGAACTCAAGTTCTGAAGGGAGATGTCAACCCTATCACAATCGAGCTCGACAAATGCTCTATGTGCAGGCACACCGATGCAATGAAAACAAACAAGCCACAACTCACCAGTGAGTGTGGAGATTATGGCAATCGGGTATCTACATGGCAAGCTTATCCGACTGGAGGTAGGGATAGATTGCGCCTGCCATATCTGTAAACCAAACATGACTTGGGTGTTACGTTCCGATAGAGATAAGGCAACGGCCTATTGTCACGGTTTGGTAAGATTGAGGAAACTGACTTAGAGTAAGATAGGGTTTCCGATTTGTAAGCCCACCTCCCAAGACTATATAAGGGGGGTAAGGGGCGTCCCTTGAGGGACATCGGCTTTAGATCATATGCTTCATGAGAAGTTAGATCAGCTTTCAGCTTTAGATACACGAGATCACGAGATCAATAAAGACACTCGGCGGATCGAATCCCCGAAACAGGAGTAGGGTATTACCTCACGAGAGGGTCTGAAACTGTCTAAATCTTCTTTTCCTCCTAACCCATTGTGCTTGGCGATCTTGACTGCGACCCCAGAAATCATATTGCCGAAACCAAGTTTCGACAGTTGGCGCGCCAGGTAGGGGATCACGCGTCAAGACTTCTTCGACAATCTCGCCGACAAGCGTGATGGGATCTCCTTCAGGATTCGGCGACCTCGCCGCCAACAATTTCTCCTCCTTCGACTCGGATTCAAACCAGTCGGAAGGAGAGACCCACTCGGCGCCGTTCGGGCTCTCGAACAGCACCGAGATCTACGACGACATCTTGAAGACCAAGATGCAATCTACCTTCTCCAATGTAGGACTTCACTCGGCACCGTTCGGATTACCGAACACCGCCGACATCTGCACCGATCTTCTCGTCTCCCCGACGGAGACGATCTTCTCGGAAGAAGACCTCTCGGTGCCGTTTGGGTTACCAAACGCCGCCGAGATCTACGGCAAACTCCTCTCCCCCGAGTCGAGGTCGACCCACTCGGAGGAGCCTGCTTCCCCACGCTTTGACTCGGACTGGAATGATCCAGACCCGGGCTACCCAGGGTCGAGGGAGGTCGCCGTCATCCTCCAGCCGTTCGGCTCATGCTCATCTTCGGAGCTCAATGAATACCTCAGCTCTGCCGGCTTTGATGACCTCTATAGCATCCCCTCGACAAAGCCGACGACTCCAAATGCCACAAGGACTATGGGCCGAAGTGCTTGATGTCCTCATGGCCGAGCCGGACGAGTCCGACTCGCCATGGCCCGCAGCTCGCGAGGAAGAGCGAGCCAAGATCGAGAAAGAGCGCAAGACGGCCGAAGAGGAGAAGCAACGCAGGGAAGAGGCCGACAAGAGGAAGCAAGATCTACGCACACCGGACGATCCGCCCAGGAGGCCATCCTCCAAACACGGGTCCGCAACACCAACATCTTCCAGACGCCACAGCAGAACCTCCGCGCTCACGCTCTTGGACACCGTCATGGAGACGGCACCCGCCAACGTGACTCCAATACTAGACAAGATCAAGACCATCGTCGCGGCCACAGCCAACGGCCACCCCACCACCTCGGCACGAAGGCCGACCGAGTCCGTGGTCAAACGCCCGACAAAGCCGACTCCCGCCTCTAAGGTCGGGAGACTATAAGAGGCCCGAGCCGCCGGTCGACGACAAGGCCAGAGGCCCACGCCGCGAGTCTACACAGAAGTACCAGGAGCAAACAGCCGACTCCCGCGACAAACGACACGGACGTCCACCCGTCCACCACCGCGTCCGCCGCAACAACAGCTCCAGCTACCCAACCAGCCAACCAAAGACCCCGCCGAGTGATCTGCGGGAAGTCCTCGATCGCCGCTACCAAGAGCGAGACCGACGCACCCGGGAAGATCGGAGGGGATCACCCGATAGCGGCGACGACGGAGTGCCGGCCTTCACTTGGAAGCTTCGCCGAGTGCATTGGCCGAGTGGTTTCAAGCCCACAGGAATAGAGAGGTATGACGGCAAGACCGATCCTGAGTCATGGCTTACCGTGTACACTCTCGCCGTCCGCGCAGCGGGCGACGACAACAAGGCTATGGCCAATTACCTTCCCGTGGCCCTCGCTAACTCAGCCAGGAACTGGCTCACGAGCCTGCCAAGAGGCTCAATCGGCTCGTGGAGCGAGCTGAGGGACCACTTCATTGCCAACTTCCAAGGTACCCTCGAGAGGCCCGGCACGCACTTCGATCTATACAACGTCATCCAGAAGCCGGACGAGCCTCTGAAGGATTACATCCGGCGCTTCTCCGAGAAGCGCAACAAGATCCCCAACATTACCGATGACATCATCATCGCCGCCTTCCAGAAGGGAGTCCGTGATGAACTGTTGATCAGGAAGTTTGGGCACAAGCCGCCGAAGACGGTGAAGTAGATGTTCGAGATAGCGAACTCCTACGCCAAATCCAACGACGCGATCAAAGCGACGCGCCAAGATCGGCCTGACGAAAGGGACGACAAGCAGTCGGGAGGAAGCCGACACCCTGAGAAGGATAACGGCAATAGCAATCATGGCCAGAGAGATCGCAAGCACCGGCCCGAGGACTTGGTTGCCACAATGTCCAGCTCTCAACGCTGTCCCCGAGTTGCGGCCTACGACGCGATCATGAACGATCATGAACGCTCAGTGCACGCATCATCTACAAGCAATTCGCCGAGCAATATGCGGCACGGTTAAACAAGAAGCCGACTGATGAAGCCGGTCCATCGGGAACTAAGAAGAACAACCCGACTGGAAATTCAGAGCCTTTTCAAGACCCCGTGGGCGAGCTGAATCACATCTTCGGGGGCCACAGGCTTATGAGTCCAAGAGGAAGCAAAAGCTGATGGACCGCGAGGTCAACGCGGCACAAACCGAAGTCCCACAACATCTACGATGGTCGGAGGTGGCCATCACGTTTAATCGCTCGGATCATCCTGACCGAGTGGTTCACCCGGGGAAGTATCCCTTGGTACTTGACCTGGTGGTTCAGAACATCAAGCTGAAGCGCGTCCTCATCGATGGGGGCAGCATCCTCAATCTCCTGTTCGTCAAGACCCTGGATGAGGTACAAATCCTGAGAACTGAGTTGAAGGCAAGCTCAGCCCCCTTCCACGGAGTGATCCCGGGGCTATCGCCCACACCACTCGGGCACATCGCCTTTCCAGTCACCTCCGGAGTTCGCGAGAATTTCCGAACGGAGAATACCACCTTCGGGGTGGTCGACTTCAAAGACGGCCTACCACGCGATCATCGGAAGGCCTGCACTCGCCAAATTCATGGCGATACCACACTACACTTACCTCTGCATGAAGACGCCTGGCCTTAACGGCATCATCACCCTGCGCAGCGACGTCAAACAAGCCTTCACCTGCGACGAAGAAAGCTGCGATATGGCCCAATCTTGTGAGAGATCACGTGGCCAGGAAGAAATCCGACTGGCTACATCAACATCTGAAGAGGGTGAAATTTCCACAAAGAGGATAGCCAAGTCGGGACAAGGCGACGCCAAAACGAAGAAAATCTTCCTTGATCCAGTCGGCAAGATATCTTCAAGGACTTAGAAGATACCACGTCGCAATGTTCGGGTGCGAGCTTTCATTGTCGATGATTTGGTTCTACGCAAGATCCAGACCATCAAGGACCATCACAAATTATCTCCACTATGGGAAGGACCATACATAATCGCTGAGGTGACTCGGCCAATAGCATTTCAACTAAAGCGCGAAGATGGATCTATGGTGAAGAACTCCTGGAATATTGAACATCTTCGATGATACTATGCTTAAATTGCCGTAAGTTTCATGTTATTCTTGACTACCAATCTCAAGCAAGATGACTTCTTGAGTTGACAGTCGGGGGCTGCATACGTGTCAATAAAGCATGGTTTTCTTCGACAACTTGTTTATATTTGGTTTATCATTGTTTAATGTTTCTTGATTTGAGTTTAATAGATAAGGACTGAGAATTTTTTGATGACCTAATCAAGCTTAGGCTTGGTGACAATCGGACGAAAATTACTTAAGAAATTTTCTATGAAGACTCGGGTCAAGGCATTAACATAAATAAGCTAGATACCTACAAGTTCACATCGGAGGCATAAAGAGACCAAGATGATTAGATGAAGTGGCAGGGACGACCTCGAGGCTTCGTAAAAAGACTTGAGGGTTTTTGCTAAGTCGTCTCGTGATTGGGCCGAGCCCATGAGAGACTTGCGGCTCAGCTAAGGTGTGGCTTGACACATGTCCTTAGGGACTTAAGTGGATGGACTTAAATAGATTTGCCATGGCAATATGCACATGTTACATAGCCCAATACCTTTAAAATCCTTTCATACCGCGGTTTGCGTAACTTCATGAGAAGTTGGCACGATGCAATTTGAAAGGTGACAAACAGTTAAGCTTTTCATGGCTGTCCTGATGACAGGGATTGTTTGGTTTCTAAGCATTTGATTAAATGATTATATCAATGTTGTTTTTCCACCTTGGTGAAGATCTTTTTAGATTAAGACCAATATTATGGCAGGAGCTATTTAATATTTTGGTCATATTTTTCAGATGACTGAAAAATTTGTTTACCCATGAGGGTTGACTAAATTATTTGTCCCGAGATGACTCGGACAAGTTAACTCGGATGAGCATGAGCTCGCCGAGTGATTTTTACCCATGAGGGTTGATTAAATTATTTGTTCCGAGATGACTCGGGCATCGGATAAGCATGAGCTTGCCGAGTGTTTTTTACCTATGAGGGTTGACTAAATTATTTGTTTCGAGATGACTCGGACAAGTTAACTTGGATGAGCATGAGCTTGCCGAGTGTTTTTTGCCCACGAGGGACGATTGAGCTATTTGTTCCGAGATGACTCGGGCAAATCAACTCGGATAAGCATAAGTTTGCCGAGTGAATTAATTTCTAACCTATAAGGGTTAATTAAATTGTTTGTTCTGAGACGACTCGGGCGAACTTACTCGGATAAGCATGAGCTTGCCGAGTGATGTGATTTTTTATGATTGCTTTAGCTTGAGCTAAGCATTTATATGAGAATTATTTGTTTCGAGATGACTCGGGCAAATTTCCGGGATGACTCGAGAAGATCAGCTCAGATAAGCATGAGCTTACCGAGCGAATGGATTTTTTACCCATGAGGGATGATTAAAATATTTGTTCCAAAATGATTCGGGCAGATCCACTCGGATAAGCATGAGCTTACCGAGTGCTTTCCACCTATGAGGGTTGATTGAGTTATTTGTCTTGAGACGACTCGGCCAAATTCACTCGGATGAGCGCGAGCTTGCTAAGTGATGATATTTTTTATGATTGCTTTAGCATGAGCTAAGCATTTACATGAGTATGATTCTTTATAGTCCTTGTATGTATGTTTGGTCTGTTTTTGGCTAATCATATAGTCGGGGGCTACACCTAATTAGGTACATCATGAGATGCACCTAGATATTTATTTTGAGAATTTTTTGGATATTTTCCAGCCCTTCAAAGTCTTTGGAGCCACTCGGGAAGATTCAGGCAGAGATGATGAAATCACTCGGCGCCAGAAGCACTCGGCCAAAAAGATTTTTGGCTGCGTAACGTTTTGGTTTGAAGCTTAGTTGTCTCGTCGACTGAAAAGGACTCGGGGGCTACTGTGGAGATTATGGCAATCGGGTATCTACATGGCAAGCTTATCCGACTGGAGGTAGGGATAGATTGCGTCTGCCATATCTGTAAACCAAACATGACTTGGGTGTTACGTTCCGATAGAGATAAGGCAACGGCCCATAGTCACGGTTTGGTAAGATTGAGGAAACCGACTTAGAGTAAGATAGGGTTTCCGATTTGTAAGCCCACCTCCCAAGACTATATAAGGGGGGTAAGGGGCGTCCCTTGAGGGACATCGGCTTTAGATCATATGCTTCATGAGAAGTTAGATCAGCTTTCAGCTTTAGATACACGAGATCACGAGATCAATAAAGACACTCGGCGGATCGAATCCCCGAAACAGGAGTAGGGTATTACCTCACGAGAGGGCCTGAACCTGTCTAAATCTTCTTTTCCTCCTAACCCATTGTGCTTGGCAATCTTGACTGCGACCCCAGAAATCATTTTGCCGAAACCAAGTTTCGACAGTGAGCCTGCCACAATAAATAGTAATAAGGAAAAGTGAGTATCTTAAAATGCAGCGCCATGGGCTTTTCTATGCAGTACAGAAAAGAAAAACAACATAAACACAAAATTGTAAGTACAACGGTATATACTTGATTAGGAGGCGTCATAAATTCCAACCGCAACCAATTTTATTGAGACATTGCCATTAATTATGGTCAATAGTAAATAAAACTCTTGTTCGCAACTCTCATCTTATTAGCTTTCACAAAAAATTTAGTCAATTTTTAAGTAGTAACAGATATTAGGTTTAGTGATTATAAAAGACTGGATGCATTAGCAAAGCGCTTCTCTAGAGTCTAGAATCATAGCCCACCCACCAAGATACACGCCACAAACTATACTTCCCAGCCCCTAAGATGATCGTAGATTCAAAATGTAAGAACTTTGTTTTTACCCTCTCATCTTTAAAACTGGAATACAATAATTCAATTTTGGAACTGTACTTAGCAAAGTGTTTCAACATTAATTAGCACAATTCCAGAACCATAGGCTGGTAAGCAGCTTAACAAAATTGAATTAACCATTTAGAGTTAGCAACACGGAATCCAAATGGAATTAAAAAAAGTTTTTTAATCATGGTTAGCAATGAGAAAACATGAGGAACTTTGTCAAAAAGAAAAGAAAACTGGAGGAAACAAAACAGGGAATCCTAGTTTAGCAAACTAAATGAGAGAAATAATGTAGTGCATGACGAATCTGCAAGGCGCATTATTGTCACAATTCTCTTGGTTTTATACTAATAAGCGGCACATTCGCACCCAAGTTATTCAATCTGAAACCATATGTGTGACATAGTAGAGAGATAGCTGACACGTAAACAAGTGCCAAAATCATAGATAGTCAAACCATCTATGAATATGATAGGAGAAAATTAAAGAACAGACCATCCAACACAATGCGCACTAGGCGACTCAGGATGGGGAGGGCACTTCCATGATTTTAGTTCATAGGATAGCGAATAAAACATACAAAATCATCTATCACTTGGTTCCATAGGCGCTGGTAATCACATTCGTATACCTGGTGCCCTAAGCAAATCAGGATGGGAAGTGCGCAGTGAACGTACCTAGCTGCGGGAGCATCAAAAACGCTGACCACCCCTTCATCGGTCACTTCAGGATGAACGGCGTCGCTGGTCCCGTGGTTGTCGGCAGAGCCAGTACTATTCGGTGGTGGTGGCGGTGGCGGTGGCGGCGTCCTTTCTTGAGGCGCCATGAGTAAACCGCGAGAGTCTCGTCTCTCCCAAACCCTCACGGTAGATTAGATCAAGTGCAGGATTATAGGGATACGGGTTGGCCCTGTTGTGCATTATTTGGAAATATGGCGGGGTAATTTGGCGGGCAGCGGAATTGGTGTGGAAAACTGAAAACATTTAGAGGGAAATAGTTGAGGAACGGGATCAGTGATTTATTTGGTTGTATCAGAAATTTAAATCATTATCTAAAAATCAGAAATTTAAATAAAATCCTTGAACAAATTTGACCGACTCACAGGCAAGGTCGGCCGGCAGCCGGCGTAGCGTGGAGTCGAAGGAAGCCGCAGGCGGGAGCTGACCGCAGCAGGCGTGGAGTCAAGGTCGGCCTCCACCGTAGGCGATTGAGCGTGGCCGTCGGCGCGGAGGCCAGGGCCCGGCCGCTGCCGTCGATGCGAGGGTAGCCGCCGCCCGCCGGCGGGAGGCGAGCGCGGCCACCAACATCCAAGTGGAGTTGCTATGTCCTCCATGCTGCCGTTCGCTCAGCTGCTCGATGGAGCTCGCGCCGCCGTAGATCAGGCTTGAGCTTGCGACCTTCTACTCGGCTGCTTCTCGGTTCATGGTCGTCAACGGGAAAATGGAGTGGCAGGAGAACGAGTGGCCGACATACATTTCCTAAGAGTTCTTCATGACCGTAGATATACATTTCCTATACGGACTTTTGTGTTACCGTCCGAACGTTCACATATGCCACGTAGGTTCCTTTTTTGTTCCTCTTTGTATTTTTCGTGTCGTGCGTTTTTTCCAATCTTGTGGTTAAAACAAGTCAATATATATAATATTTAATTTTCATACGTGCAGCATGAAAATTTTAGTATTATTTTAATTCTTTCTAAATCTAAAAAAATATACTAACTTAATGTTATCATGCATATACCAACTTACTATGCACAATGCATATTAAACAAAATTGAGATGGCACGCTCTAGCATATCAATTTGAATTATAGTGGCTTAGACATTGTATTTAATTACTATGAGAAATGAAGGTAGTATAACTTATACGTATACATGCTGGACAATCGTACACCAATTTGTCATTTCACCCTGCATGTATAAATCAGTATTAAGATGCATGTCCAAGTTTATTTTAACAAACCTTTCTAAAAAAAGTTTATTTTAACAAAAAATACACACATATATGCAAATGTCTAATACATTTATACATAGGAAAAGAGAAAATAAGCGAAACAACAACTCCACGTCCGTACGTGAGGGGATAGGCCTTACTTAGCTTCTATATGCTTCTTCTTCCACTCTCTCGGATCTCGACAGGCTCATCGGAGTTTGTGGGAGACCTTGTATTTAGTGTTCGGGTGGGTGAGGAGGATGTCGGGGAAGGGAGAGAGTGGGGTTCAGGATTAGAGAGATGTCGCTGGTGGCCACCGTCACTGGAAAAGGTCGCCGGAGGAGGACGCCTAGTCAAAGAAGCTCGTGGGCCTGGTGGGCCCGATCCGTTCATGACGTCGCTGCCGTGCGCATTCACATATCGATTTTGCTATATAATGTTCGGATGATTTTTTTCTTAGCCATCATTGCAGCTATGTACAGCTAGAGACAAAAATACGAAGGATTTAAAAAATTACATTGTATTTAAACTGTAATTACACTAGAAGTTACATTTGTAATTATAGTGTATTTATAATGTAATTTTTAGTGCATTAATTTATAATACTTATTTTAATTGCATTAGGTTGATCCGGTGAAAAAGCGGGCCTGTTATGTGGTTAACCGTTACTTTTTACCCTTGGATTCTAATCTAATGGTTAAGAAAATCTATGTGATTTGGATGAAAAAAACTGTCCAAGATTTCGGCCTTCCGGGCCTTCGAGCCTGACAGGTCCATCCCTAATCATGACCGTGAGGGAAGAGAGAGCAGAGTCGCACGAATCCGGACGCCGCAAGCCCCACTTCTCCCTCCTCCTCCTCCAGCCCTAATCCACAAGCCGCTCACCAAGCGCCGACGAGGACGGGACGCGGGGTAGCGCGAGCGCAGCAGCGACAGCGCGAGGGCGGGCAGCTGGCGAGGAGCGGGGGCAGCCGGCAGTTTGTTTCATAGTTTAATGCATCAATTGAACATGTAAAGTTATTAACTAGAAGTAGCTGAGAATTAGTTTAAATGGGTCGACTACACTACTTTGAATGGATCAATTGAAATACTGAACTTTTATTAATGCACCGATTTCCTAAGTAATCGGATCAATTCAACAAGTATGAATACACTGATTTTTCTTCACCTGGAAATACTAAGAATTCTTCAATGGGGTCAAAATAAAATGAAAAAAGAATTAATATCTAGTATAGGAAACATGTCAAACAACAACCTGGTGGAAGTATAATATGCCTTGTATTGTTCAGTAGCTTATTTCACAATAAATAATTATTCCACATTACCATTTATTGAACTTTTCTTTTTATATCCTTGTGCAGGAGCATGAATTGTTTGTTCAGTAGCTTATTTCACGTTAACTAATGAGAATCCCTTTGTTTTAGCCACTCTCTTAGGATCGAAATATTATTTATGTTTGTCAAATATTTTTTCATGTTGTCTCGACATGGTTGGTTTTTTTACATTTTTAGAACATCATCCCTCACCTTCAACCTCTAACCATGTCTCTGCAACTAAATCTTCCCTTTTCAGATAAATTGGATCAACGTAGGCGGTGGAAGTACTGAAACAGGAGTGACTCAGGGAAACTTGTGGGTGATGGCAGTAGCGCAATACACAACACATGTATCTTATCTCTTTCAATCTATGGTTGGATCATCTATATTCTAGACTGGTTTCCTTCAGTTTTCTCAACATAGATTAAAGGGTGGTGCTATCATTTATACATACTTGCTAAATGCCCTAGCTTTGGTACGGATAAAAAGATAAAACATATGTTATTCTTAAAAATAAATAGAAAGGTATTTTTCATGAAATATGTGAAGAAACTAGTGGATTCTGATTTCTGTTTGTTTTCCAGTTTAGGCACATTTGTTCAGCAGCTTGCTCAACATATACTTCTTGATTTTTATGCAGCAGTGGCTATGTCAGTTTTCAGGGTGAATTGAGGCAGTATTTGAATTAATCTTTTGATAACTCGTGCCAACACAATGCTAGCACTACTTGCTGGTGAAAGTTGATTTTAAGAGGTAAGGCAGAAACGCCACTCATTTACCATATACTGAATCTTTACAACTTCATGCTGAAATTACTTGCTTGTATTCAATGCAATTTATTTTTGTATAAATGCAGGGCATTGAATAGTTTGAGGCCCCGATAACTGTTAATCACTTTGGTTCATAAGGTAAGCATGTGGCATGATGATAGGAGTTGGATGTGAATGCCAAAGTTTACCTCTGAGTGGCAAAAAGGATTCAAAGAATTTATAGAGAGTAGATTTGGTGGCACATCTAAGGGAGAAACTCCACCTTGTCCATGCAAAAAATGTCGCTCCATGTCATACAAAACACAAAGTGAAGTTAAAAATCATTTGGTTCTGAGAGGGTTTGATGAAAGTTTTATCCAAGGGGAAGGAACAGGAGAAGATTTAGATGAGGGTAACACTCAAAGAGATGGCAATGAGGATGCAACAGGTGATGGTGTTGGTATGGGCAATTTGATTTCCACACTCATCAGGGGTGCAATACATGGAGAAATTATAGATACTAAAAATGAAGAGCCAAATGAAAGTGCTAAGAAATTCTATAAATTATTAACAGAGGCACAAAAGGAATTATATCCAGGGTTCAAGGAGGCTAGTAAGATATCTTTCATAGTGAGGCTCTTCCAGATTAAGTGCATGTTTGATATTAGTAACAACGCATTAGAGGCCATTATTCAGTTGTTCTCATTGGTGCTCCCTGAAGGCCATTGCGTGCCAGACACATTAGAGAAAGTACAAAAGGTAGTTCGTGATCTTGGTCTGGACTATGAAAAGATACATGCATGTATCAATGATTGTGTTTTATTTTGAAAGAAATACTTTGCCTTGGATTCATGCCCAACATGTGGTGAGTCGAGATGAAAAATGGATGGTGAAAAGGTGGTGGGTAGTGATAGTGCAACCAAGAAGCGTTTTCCACGGAAAATCCTAATGTATTACCCAGTTACACCTCGACTGCAAAGATTATACATGAGAGAGACCACATCTGAATATATGCGTTGGCATAAGGAGGGCTCGGTCCAAGATGGTAAATTGCAGCACCCTGCCGACTCCAAGGCATGGAAGCACGTGGATAAAGAGTTTCCGCAGTTTGCATTGGACCCTCGCCATGTTAGGATGGGTCTTGCCTCTGATGGCTTCAATCCATTTGGGATGTTGAACGTCACATACACTACATGGCCTCTGATCTTAATCCCTTATAATTTGCCTTCTTGGTTGTGTTTGAAACAACCATTTTGGATGATGTCAATGTTGATACCAAGGCCAAAATCACCAGGAAATAACATTGATGTATATTTGCAGCCCCTAATCGATGAGTTAAAAGATCTTTGGGAAAAAGGTGTTGAGACATGGGATGCAAAGGCAAAGAGGAATTTCACTTTGCGTGCAATTCTGCTTTGGACAATTAATGACTTCCCAGCATATGGCATGCTATCAGGTTGGAGCACAAAAGGAAAGTTTGGTTGTCCATGCTGTAACAAGGATACCGAATATTTGTGGTTGAAATTTGGGTCAAAGCATTGCTACGTGGGTCATCGACGATTTTTGCCTATGGACCATAGGTGGCGCCGCAACAAGGTTAGCTTCAACAACAAGGTAGAAACCAGAGAGGCTCCGGTGCCACTAACTGGTGAACAAGTGTTGAAATAGTATGAAAGCTTTGAGCAAGTGTCATTTGGGAACACAACAAGAAAAAGGAAGCAACGTGAAGAAGAAAGTAGATGGCACAATTGGAGGAAGAAGAGTGTTTTTTTTGAATTGCAATACTGGGATAAGTTGCTTGTACGGCATAATTTGGATGTGATGCATATTGAAAAAAATATCTGTGAGAGCATATTGGGGACTTTGCTTAACATTCCAAGTAAATCAAAGGATAGCGAGAATGCTAGGCTTGACATGGAACATTTGGGCATGAGGAAGGATCAACATCCTTTGGTGAAGAATGGCAAGTACACTTTGCCATCAGCATTATACTCTTTGGATGACGATGACAAGACATATTTGTGTAGTTTTCTAGAAGGAGTGAAGATGCCTGATGGTTATGCCTCCAATATCAAGAGATTTGTGGACGTAAAGGCGAGTAAGCTTACTGGACTCAAAACTCATGATTATCATGTTATATTCCAAAAACTATTACCCATAATAGTACGTAGCATAAATCTAAAAGATGTTGTGATCCCATTGATTGAGCTTAGTGGGTTCTTTACTGCAATATGTTCAAAGGAGTTGAGTACTGATGAGTTAGAGAAATTGAGCATTTCCATTGGAGAAACTCTTTGTCATCTTGAGATGATCTTTCCACTAGCTTTTTTTGATATCATGGTGCATTTGCCGGTTCATCTTGCTGAAGAGGCTAAACTAGGAGGACCTGTGTGCTATAGATGGATGTATCCAATAGAGAGGTATCTACGTACGCTTAAAGGATATGTCCGGAACAAAGCCCACCCTGAAGGTTCAATAACCGAGGGGTATATATATCGAAGGAGTGCATGACATTTTGCGCCCGCTTCTTGGATGACGTCAATACCAAGCTTAATCGTGCGAGTGCCATGAAAGTGCCACGGTGAATGAACCACCATCCGGTTTAAGCATATTTGGGAACATTGATTATACTAAGAAAGGATTCAACGTCGAACTAATTTCTAGGCTAGAAATGCAGCGAATCGACACTATATAATAACAAACACCGATGAGGCCATCCCATGGGTCAAGTAAGTAACAATTCAAATATATTTTTCTTTCAAGTATGCATTGCCACTATTTTTTATTTACTAGAGCCATGTCTCGATCTGTATTGCAGTGAGCATATTGATGAACTCAAAAAAATTAGTCCGCGAAATATTGAGAAACGTCACGGGGACCAATTTGTAGGATGGTTCAAGCGTACAGTGAGTTATAAACTATATTTCTCCCTTGAATTGCAGTGTTGGCCTATAATTTTTTATGCGTATATTTTTCTTGACATTCTGATTTTTTTGCTTGAAGATCAACAAACTCTATGCTGAAGGAAGCACAAGTGATGTCATATATGCACTTTCTCAAGGTCCGACCATCGAGCACGTGTTTTCAATAGATGTTTCATCGGTGGATTTCTATTTCGAACATCTCGATAGAGAAGAATCTGAATACACAAAAAGTGGTGTTGTTGTGAAAGGTGATCATGCTACGGCAATATCGCGGTATGGCATCGTTACAAAAATTTATGCACTTGATTTTGCTACACAAAAGGAAGTCGTCTTATTTCATTGTGACTGGTATGACGTACCTGCTGCTGGTAGGAGTAGAAGTAGAGGCTACAAAAAGGATAAGTATGGGATTATTGATATCGATACAACTCGTTTGTGATATTTAGATAATCCATACATTTTGGGGACACAAGCTGAGCCGGTGTGTTATGTGAAAAACCCAAACAAACCCAATTGGTGCACCGTGCTCAAAATAAATCCCAAATCTGTTTGCCATGCCCGAATCGGGAGATACGAAATCGATGTTGACTCATTAGACGTGGGAGTGGAAGACATGATCAATTCACGAAGATAGGACGAGTTGGTAAGTTGGACAAGGCCTGGCATGGAAGGTGTTACTGGTGATGCTTCTGTCATTGAAAAGGCACATGCAGATTCTGTACTTGAGCCTAACGATATTGGGTTAGCAGATGAAGAAGAAGATGATGACAATGACGCCTACATCGATGATGGGTATGTAGCTCCTGTGAATTATACTGGCGAAGGAACAGATGATGATTTTTTTGTATAAATTTTGTAATTGTTTAATGAGTCGATGAATTTCACTTAGTTCCCCTTTTCAATTGTTATATATAACTATGGCTTTACTTTGAGTTATCGTTTGTTGTCGGGAAGAAATGCCAAATATTGAGAGGGACATTTTTTTGATTTTGCTTCAGAACATTGACAACTATATATATACACGATCCGTTTCAGATTTGTTGTCGGGAAGAAATGCCAAAATTTGCTTCAGAAATGCCAAATACTTTCTGATTTATTGTACATGATCCATTTACATGCTCTCAAGTTCTGACAATGTTTATTGTTGTACTTTCAGAATAAACTGCACCAAACACTAACCTCTTTTTAGGTTAAAAAATGTGAATGTTAGTGTTGTAAGGTAGTGAATCTAGCCTAGTGGTAAATGCTTGTATCCTAAACCCACGGGTTCGTGGTTCCGAGTCCTAGGCTTCTCATATTTTTTTTAAGTTTCAATGTTTTGTAATTTATTTTATTAATTAAACATAGAGGGAACAAATTTGAAAATTTAAATTATATCATATTATTCTTGACTAATCAGTTAGCTTAACAACAATAAAATTAGATTTCACATTTATAAATATATCATTAAGATTAATATTATAATTTAAGTGCTCAGATTTGTTAAAAAATGATTTATTGCGATGACAATACTATCAAATACAGCCACCTATTTCAACGCAAATTATCCTTAAGACAACGAAATCAAATTTGTGGCAATACAATCTTCAATCTTGCAACGACTTAGGTTTTCATTGCAATATGGAGAAAACTATTGCAACGCAAGGCATGGTTATGACAACAAAATCAAATTGGTGGCAATATTAACAAGTAATTACAACAGTTCTATATTTGGTGGCAATAATATGTGCATATTGCAACGAAAATCAGGGTTATCGCGACAGAAAAATATCATGGCAATATTCCCATCTACTTGCAACCATTTTAAAAATAGTTGCGATAACACCAACCTATTGCAATGATATTACAAAACCGTGGCAATAAGACCTACCTATAACAACTAAATTTACATTGTTGCAATGCGCTCCGTGGTAACAGGGTCAAAATCTAGTAGTGTCTTCTGCTTCTGGGTCACCTGAATTTAATTATGCAAGAGTGAGTACCGAAGGTACTCAGCAAGCCAAACGGAATATAGTTTTATACTTATGCATGCTACATCAACAAGAGAAACATTTTATTTAGAATGAACCTAATATTTGAATATGTTCTATTCCTTAATAAAATGTCCGATGCATCTAATTAAGAATATGAAGTATGAAGTTTTAATTCTATAATTCACCCCATTCCTAAAGATACCTAGATATGCATATTTCTTTTAATAGTATTTGGGAAAGGTGCTCATGCCATTGTAGTGGATTCACCCATAGACATAAATCCATTGACCGGGAGTACGGCGTATTCGAATACCAATCGACTATGCAGTGTCTGCCCAGCTTTACCCGAGGATTAACCCTAGGTTGCAAAGCTAATGATAACATGGCTTTTATATAGCTCTAACCTTTTTTGATGTGTGAACGAGACCTGAGTTCTATCTTAATAGGAACACCAATTCTAACCAGTAATTGGTGGATCTGTCTCCTATTTAATAGCTGCTCGTCACACACCTACCTCAGCTTGGTGGAACCTGGATTATATCTTAACATACGGTACCGATCTGGTTAGTATCGGCGTTTTATCCGTTGTTTACATAGCTGCCCACCAATAAGACTTTATCAACACTACAATCTCCAAATGCTCTTATGCACATTATAAATCTCCTCAGTCCCTAGAGAGATCGGAGACAAATATATAAATGCCATGCCGATATAACCGGTCCATCGGATGGGCGAAACTATGTCCTTATTTTCGCATAAGTATTTTTTGTAATTTCTCGCATACAGCCAAAACCATTCAGGTTATATGAATTATATTTTCTGGCATATAGCCAAAATTATCCTTATATCACATGAGATGATAGGACTTATATTTTTATTTTCCTATCATATAAAATAATGGATCATTTTTCCATTTTATTATATGAAATAATAATTAATTCGTATGACCTTTCATAAAATATTAATGCATATGATAATGCTCATTTTATTATATAATGATTTATATTAAATGTAGGTTATCAGAATGTTGTCTAAGGAGGAGAATATATCTAATCATGTGAAATACTAAACTTCTCCTTTTCTATGCATAAAATAATACAAGGTTTCTAATGCATAGAATGATTTTTTATATGTACTAAGATGCATAGAATATTACACATGTGATGATGCTTGTTTAATTACTACAAGTGTGTACCATTATCTAAGGAGAAGGAGAATATATCTATTAACATGAAATAATATGAAATAATAGTCCTCTCCTTTATGAATTATTACATGTCTCTAAAGTATGAAGTAATATTCTATATGAACTAGGGTGTGTGAGAAGCTAACACATGAAATAATACAATGTTTCTAAAGCATAAATTTATACTCTATATGGACTAAACATATAAAGTGATGGATGACATAAAATGATAATTTATAACTATCTAACCCGTCCCGCAAAATATTTTTATCTAAACTAAATATATTACTAAAACATGATAATTTATTATTTTTAATTTAAATGATTAAAACAATTTGACTTGCCTTGAATGTTGTCGGGTTCAAAATATTTATTTGATTGGAGGGTAACAAGGGCGTTTAAGTCGGCTTCCTGATCGAGTTCTAACTCTTCTGCGTAATCGGCGTTGCGATATAACGATAAAATAATATAAAATAAAAGAATTCACTAGGTAAAATCAAATAATCATTAAAATAATCATACAATAAAAGAGTTTGAATAAGTTTTATAAAGATTGTTTATAGCCTTTTAAAAGTTCTTATTTAAGTTAAAGGTTTGAATCTAAATAAAACAAATGCTAGGATTTTTTGGAACAAACATTTTTAGAAGATTCAAAAGGTAAGTAAAATTTTAAAAGGCATGGGAACTTTGAAAATGAAGTTTTGAAGGGGCTAGATGAGTTACCACAATTTTCTAGGGTTTTTATTAGGCTTTTTAATAATTTTTAATCCCTAAGAAAAATAAAAATAAAAAGTCCTAAAAGTTTTGCTTCTAGCCGGATTCAAACCCACGCCTCCCTTCTCTCTCGCCGACTTTCTCCACCGAGCTACCAGGTACTTCTCTCCCTCTAATCCCTTCTTTTCCTTCTCTCTTCTCTCATTTCCTCTTTACTGTTTCTCTTCTTTCTATTTCTCTCTGCTTCTTCTACCCGAGTTAGTACTCAAGGATTTTTGTGATGCACACGGTTCATGGTCGTTTGGCTTGGGAATTTAGTCTACTTTTCACCATCTAGGATCTAAGGGGATCTCATTTTTATATTTGGTTGGGTCGATGGGATTTAGAGATGGGCCGGCGGTGGCGTGTTGGCGGCGGTGAGGGAGCTCGTCGCCGGCGAACTTCGGCCCGATTTGGTCAAACTAACTTTCTTCAGAGCATCTAGGGACTATGGTGATCACTTATATGCGCTTGATTTAATTGGAGAAGCCCGGGGTTGTTCTAGCGCCGTGAGCTCGCCGACGGAAAACAGGGGCGGCGCCGACGGCTTATGTGGGTGGCGATGACCAGTGACTTATGGACTTATAATTTGTAGGGGAAAGAAAGCTGGGAGGGTGTAGATTGATTTTGTACCTTCAATTGAAGAGAAAACCGATCGAAGGTGATGACTTTCTGAGTTTTGCTTCGGCGCCCAATTTAGGGTTCTTCAAGATTCACCATCGATTTCTTCAAAATTTGGGCAGTGTACTAGCTAATAGATAGGGGAACTTTGGGGGAATTAAAGATGACACAATAGTGATCGAGTTTTGTATTCAATGTTTGATCTACCATGGTCTATTTATAGAGGATATAGGTCAGTTTCTTTTTGGGGATAGGTTCACCGGACATGGCGGTTCAAAGAAGGTCGGTTTGTCGTCGATGAGGGTGACACTGTGGAGATTATGGCAATCGGATATCTACATGGCAAGCTTATCCGACGGAGATAGGGATAGGTTGTGCCTGCCAAATATTTAAACCAACTATGACTTGGGAGTATTACATTGCCGATTAGATAAGGCAACGGCTCATAGTCACGGTTTGGTAAGATTGAGGAAACCGACTTAGAGTAAGATAGGGTTTTCGACTTGTAAGCCTGCCTCCCAAGACTATATAAGGGGGGTAAGGGGCGTCCCTTGAGGGATATGCTTTATGAGCTATTAGCTTTCAGCCTTAGATCTTGAGATCAATATATACTCGGCGGATCAAATCCCCGAAACAAGAGTAGGGTATTACTTCACGAGAGGGCCTGAACCTGTCTAAACCTTGTTTTCCATTTAACCCATCGAGCTTGGCGATCTTGACTGCACCCCCAATTTTCTATTGCCGAAACCGAGTTTCGATAGTTGGCGCGCCAGGTAGGGGCCCGCGCGTCAAGACTTCTTTGACAATCTCGCCGGCAAGCGCGATGGGATCCTCTTCAGGCATCGACGACTTCGCCGCCAACGACTTCAACAAGTTCTCCTCTTTTGACTCGGATTCAGACCGGTCGGGAGGGGAAACGCACTCGGTGCCGTTCGGGCTGCTGAACCACGCCAAAATCTGCGATAAAATCTTGAGTTTCAAGATGCAGTCCATCCACTCTGACGAAGGAATCCACTCGGTGCTGTTCGGGCTACCGAACGCTACCAAGATCTACAGCTGTTTCTTCACCTCCCCGTCGGAACCAATCTACTCGGGAGAAAACCTCTCGGCGCCGTTTGGACTACCAAACGCCGCTGAGATCTACTGCAAGCTCCTCTCCCTCGAGCCGAGGTCGACCCACTCGGAGGAGCCCACGTCTTCAAGCTACGACTCGGACTGGAACGATCCAGATCCAAGCAACCCAGGCTCGAGGGAAGTCGCGGTCATCCTCCAACCTTTCGGATCATGCTCATCCTCGGAGCTCGACGAGTACCTCAGCTCCTCGGGCTTTGACAACCTTTACGGCATCCCCTCGGACGAAGCTAACGACTCCGACTGCGACAAGGACTACGAGCCGAAGTGCTTCGACGTCCTCATGGCTGAGGTGGCCGAGTCCGACTCAGCCATGGCCCGTAGGCTCGCAGAAGAAGAATGAGCCAGACTTGAGCAAGAGGGCAAGCTGGCAGAAGAAGACAAAAAGCGCAAGGAGGAAGCCGACAGAAGAAAACAAGATCTGAGGGCAGCTGGACGATCCGCTCAAGAGGCCATACTTCAAACGCGAGTCCGCAACACCAACATCTTTTAGACGCCACAACAAAACGCTGTCGCTGCCCTCACACTCCTAGACACCGTGATCGAGATGGCGCCTCCCGACGTAACACCAATCTTGGACAAGATCAAGACCATCGTCGCGGCTACAGCCAATGCTCCTCCCACCCCCTCAGCCCGAAGACCGACCAAATCCATGGCAGAAACACCCGACAGAAGCCGACTCCCGCTGCTGAGGTCACGGGATTACAAGAGGCCCAAGCCAGACCGGACGGCGGCTAGGTCAAGAGACCTTCGCCACGAGACCACACGCAAGCATCAGAAGCAATCGGCCGACTCTCGCGAGAAGCGACACGGACGACCACCCGTCCACCACCGGGTCCACCGAAGCAATAACTCCGACTACCGAAGCAGCTTGCCAAGGACCCCGCCGAGTGATCTGCGGGAAGTCCTCGGCCGACGCTATCAGGAACGAGATCGGCGCTCCCGCGAAGATCGAAGGGGCTCGCCCGACAGCAATGACGATGGAGTACCCGCTTTCACTCGGGACCTGCGCCGAGTGCATTGGCCGAATGGCTTCAAGCCGACTGGAATCGAGAAGTACGACGGCAAGACCGACCCCGAGTCATGGCTAACCGTGTACACCCTCGCCATCCGTGCGGCAGGAGGCGACAATAAGGCCATGGCCAATTACCTGCCTGTTGCCCTTGCTAATTCGGCCAGGAACTAGCTCACGAGCTTGCCACGAGGCTCGATCGGCTCGTGGAGTGAGTTAAGGGACCACTTCATCGCCAACTTCCAGGGTACCTTTGAGAGACCTGGAACCCACTTCGACCTTTATAACGTCATCCAGAAGCCGGGCGAACCTTTGAAGGACTACATCCGGTGCTTCTCCGAAAAGCGCAACAAGATCCCCAACATCACCGACGACATCATCATCGCCGCTTTCCAGAAGGGAGACCGTGATGAGCTGTTGATCGGAAAGTTTGGGCGCAAGCCACCGAGGACGGTGAAGCAGATGTTCGAGACGGCGAACTCGTACGCCAAGTCCAGCGACACAATCAAAGCGGCGCACCAAGACCGGCCTGACAGGAGGGACGACAAGCAATCGGGACGAAGCCGACATCCTAAGAAGGATAACAGCAACAACAACCAGGGCCAGAAGGACCGCAAGCGTCGACCTGAAGGCCTAGTTGCCGCGACGTCCAACTCCCAACGTCGCCCCCGAGTCGCTGTCTACGACGCTATCATGAACGCTCAGTGCACGCATCATCCCAACCACAAGCACGTGGCTAAGGACTGCTTTATTTATAAACAGTTCACCGAGCAATATGCGGCACAACTCAACAAGAAGCCGACTGATGAAGCCGGTCCATCGGGCACCAACAAGAACAACCCGGCTGGAAACGCGGAGCCTTTTCAAGACCCTGTGGGCGAGCTGAATCACATCTTCGGGGGGCCGCAAGCCTATGAATCCAAGAGAAAACAGAAGCTAACTGACCGCGAGGTCAACGCGTCGCAACCCGAGGTCCCACAGTACCTATGATGGTCGGAGGTGGCCATCACGTTTGACCGCTCGGATCATCCTGACCGAGTGGTTCACCCGGGGCACTATCCACTGGTGCTGGACCCAGTGGTCCGCAACATTAAGCTCAAGTGCGTCCTCATTGATGGGGGCAGCGCCCTTAATATTTAGTTCGCCAAGACCTTGGACGAGATGCAGATCCCGAGAGCCGAACTGAAGGCAAGCTCAGCCCCATTCAATGGAGTTATCCTGGGGCTGTCATCTATGCCACTCGGGCACATCGCCCTTCTAGTCACCTTCGGAGTTCGAGAGAATTTCCGGACGGAGAACATCACTTCGAGGTAGCTGACTTCGAGACGGCTTACCACGCAATCATCGGAAGGCCTGCGCTCGCCAAGTTCATGGCGATACCCCATTACACCTACCTCTGCATGAAGATGCTGGGTCCAAACGGCGTCATCACCTTGCGCAGCAACGTAAAGCAAGCCTTCACCTGCGACAAGGAAAGCTGTGACATGGCCCAATCTCGTGAGAGATCGCACGGCCAGGAAGAAATCCGATTGGCCGCATCGACTTCGGCAGAGGGTGAAATCCGTGCAAAGAAGATAGCCAAATCGGGAACCGGCGACGCCAAAACCAAGAAGATCTCCCTTGATCCATCGGATCCCTCAAAAACTGCTGTAATCGGCGCTGAACTAGATCCTAAATTGGAAAGCGCGCTCGTCACCTTCCTCCAAAATAATAAAGATGTTTTTGCCTGGAAACCATCTGATATGCCTGGAATTCCTAGGGAGGTGATCGAGCACTCTTTACATGTCAAAGATGACGCAAAGCCAATCAAACAACGATTACGTAGGTTCGCTTAGGATCGAAAAGATGCCATCAAGGAAGAGCTCACAAAGCTCTTAGCCGCCGGTTTTTATCAAGGAAGTCCTACATCCCGACTGGTTGGCTAACCCGGTTCTGGTCTGGAAAAAGACGGGGCAATGGCGCATGTGCGTTGACTACACCGACCTCAACAAAGCCTGCCCCAAAGATCCATTCGGGCTTCCTCGCATCGACCATGTCGTGGACTCAACAGCCGGTTGCCAACTCTTAAGCTTTTTGGACTGTTACTCGGGCTACCACCAAATCAACTTGAAAGAATCCGACTGCCTGAAAACATCATTCATCACACCGTTTGGGGCCTACTGCTACATCACGATGCCTTTCGGCTTGAAGAATACCGGGGCCACGTACCAACGCATGATCCAGAGATGTTTTCAGACGCAGATTGGGAAGAACGTGGAAGCTTATGTCGACGATGTCATCATCAAGACCAAGCAGAAAGAAGACCTGATTGCCGACCTAGAAGAAACCTTCGCAAACATTCGGGCCTTCAGAATGAAGTTAAACCCAGAGAAGTGCACGTTCGGCGTCCCGTCAGGCAAACTGCTCGGCTCATGGTGTCACATCGCGACATTGAAGCCAATCCAGAAAAAATCAATGCTATCTTGAGCACGAAGCCCCCGAGTAACCAGAAGGATGTCCAAAAGCTCACCAGCTGCATGACGGTGCTAAGCCGATTCATCTCTCGACTTGGCGAAAGAGGCATGCCTTTCTTCAGGTTGCTAAAGAAAACGGACGACTTCGAGTGGACTCCGGAAGCTCATAAGGCCTTTGAAGATTTTAAAGAGTTCCTCACAATGCCGCCTGTCCTAGCCTCACCCTAGCCCCAAGAGCCCCTGCTACTGTACGTTTCAGCCACTCACCAAGTGGTTAGTACGGTTCTTGTGGTCGAGCACGAAGAAGGGCGGATCCAGAAGATTCGGAGGCCGATCTACTTCGTCAGCGAAGTGCTGGCAGGAGCCAAAATTCGCTACCCTCAGGTACAAAAACTGCTGTATGGTGTTCTGATAACTGCGAGGAAATTGGCACACTACTTTCAGGGTCACTCGGTCACCGTTATCACTTGCTTCCCACTCGGCGATGTCATCCACAACCGGGAGGCAACTGGGTGCATCGTGAAGTGGGCCCTGGAACTGATGCCGCTGGACTTAACTTTCAAGGCGAGGACGTCTGTGAAGTCACAAGCCCTGGCGGACTTCTTGGCCGAGTGGACCGAACAGCAAGAAGACGTACCTCGGGAAGACCTTCAATACTGGACCATGCACTTCGACGGATCCAAGAGGCTCACCGGCTTGGGGGTAGGAGTCGTGCTGATCTCCCTGACTGGGGAAAGGCTAAGATATGTTCTCCACCTTCACTTCTCCGCCTCACACAACGTCGCCGAGTATGAAGCCCTGCTACATGGACTGTGACTCGCAGTTTCACTCGGGATACGTCGGCTCGTCGTGAAAGGGGATTCCCAGCTGGTTGTGAACCAAGTAATGAAGGACTGGTCCTGTCTAAACGACACCATGGAGGCCTACCGGCAAGAAGTTCGCAAACTTGAAGACAGGTTTGACGGACTGGAACTATCCCATGTCCTAAGACATAACAACGAGGCAGCTAACGAGTTGGCGCAGTTCGGGTCCAAGTGAGAAGCCACTCCAATAGACGTTTTTGTAGAACATCTCTACGAACCAACTGTTGCAGCCAAACCAACTCCCAACGAGCAAACTGCAAACGAAGCCGCCATGATCGACGCCAACTGGAGGACACCACTCATCAAATTTTTAACTCAGCAAGAGCTGTCGAAAGACCGGGATGAGGCAAAACGTGTCCGACGTCGTTGTCAGGCTTATGTCATGGTTGACTCCGATTTATACAAGAGAAGTCCCTCCAGTGTCCTGATGAAATGCATCACACCTGAGGAAGGACGACAGCTACTCCAAGACATCCACTCGGGCATATGCGGAAGCCACGCGGCAGCACGCACCTTGGTGGGCAAAGCTTACAGACAAGGTTTCTTCTGGCTCACGGCAATCTCCGACGCCAACCAAGTGGTACAAACTTGTGAAGGTTGCCAGTTCTTCGCCCGGCAGAGCCATGTCCCAGCCCAAGAGCTACAAACAATTCCATTATCCTGGCCGTTTGCGGTATGGGGCTTAGACATGGTCGGCCCTTTCAAGAAGGCTCCAGGAGGATTCACACACCTATTCGTCGCAATTGACAAATTTTCCAAGTGGATAGAGGCTAAGCCGATTGCTACAATCACTGCTGACAAGGCACGAGACTTCATCCTCAACATCGTGCACCGTTTCGGCGTCCCAAGCAGAATTATAACCAACAATGGGACTCAATTCACTGGAGGCATCTTCAAGGAATTCTACGAAGACTTCGGGATCAAAATCTGCTATGCGTCGGTTGCACATCCCAAAAGCAATGGACAAGTTGAGCGTGCCCAACGGCATGGTTCTTCAAGGCATCAAGGCCCACGTGTTTGATCACCTAAGTCCGTATGCCGGCAAGTGGGTTCAAGAGCTCCCCTCGGTTCTATGGTCTCTGTGGACCACGCCCAGCCGGCTACCGGCCAAACTCCTTTCTTGTTGGTCTATGGTGCAGAAGCCATGTTGCCAAACGAGATGGAGTACGAATCCCTCCAAGTCCGCAGCTTCAACGACGAACGCTATGACCTAGACCGAGTGGATGACCTCACCCGACTGGAAGAGGCCCGTGAGGTAGCCCTCATCCAGTCGGCAAAATATCTTCAAGGGCTCAGACGATACCACAGTCGCAACGTTCGAGCACAAGCTTTTATCGTTGGCGATCTGGTTCTACGCAAGTTTCAGATCACCAAGGACCGTCACAAGTTATCTCCCCTATGGGAAGGACCATATATAATCGCTGAAGTGACTCGACCAGGTGCATATCGATTAAAGCGTGAAGACGGATCTATGGTGGAGAACTCCTGGAACATCGAGCATCTTCGATGATACTATGCTTAAATTGCCTTAAGTCTCATGTTCTTCTTGACTGCCAACCTCAAGTAAGATGACTTCTTGAGTTAGCAGTCGGGGGCTGTACATATGTCAATAAAGCATGGTTTTCTCAGCAACCTGTGCATATTTGGTTTATCATTGTCTAATGTTCCTTGATTCGAGTTCAATGTATAAGGACTGAGAATTTTTTGATGACCTAATCAAGCTTAGGCTTGGTGACAGTCGGACGAAAATTACTTAAGAAATTTTATATAAAACCTCGGATCAAGGCATTAACATAAATAAGCTGAATATTTACAAATCTACATCACAAAGTTGCATACAATGTTCACAAGATAATCAAGGTCGGAAGTGATTCACTACATTGGCGGCCACCTTTTTGGCCGATTCCTGTGCCTCATTAATCAATTCAAGGGCTTGCTCATCGAAGTGCCATCGGCGAAGCCCTCCCCGACCGAATCAATGTCCACTCGAGGGTAGAGCGACTTCTTCGTGCAAGGGCAAAGCCCGCTCCCATGATGGCCGCCTCGAAATGTTGGCCAAATATTGGTCGGGCTCGCCTAAGCTTATCAAAAATCTCGACGGCGTCCAACGAGCTGGTCCCGACTCCGTTATGGAACAGCGATAGCAGGATCGGCGTCGCCGCGTTAGCCACATCCTCCCTGACTTTTCCAGCTTGTTTGACCCTCTCAATCAAAACATCGTATTGGGCTCGGGTCTTGACCTTGTAAGCTGCCAAAGGCGTACGATCATACAAAGCATTCGAAAATGAAGCAACACAGAGAACATTGTCTTGAAGAAGCTCACCTTCAAACTCGGTCTCCAGCTCGGCCTTGCTGATGCTAACTGCTCCTAGCTGGATTTGAAGCAAGTGGACCTCCGATGAATTTTCTATAACAAGAAGGTCATTAACAACCAAGATCAGCACGGAATACAATTAAAGACAAAAAGAGACCGAGAGGGCTAAGCTTACTCCCGACTGAACCCCGGAGGTCGAGGTTCTCCTCCCGGAGTGCGGCTATCTCTCTCCTTAGGACTGCTTCCCTCGATGTGGCTTCCTCTCGAGTGGTCTTCAGCTCTTGCTGGATGTTCTCCAGAGAGTTCAGGTGCGGGACCAACTTCTCGAGTGCGTCGGACATAGCCATTGATTGGCGGTATACCCTCTGCGTATAAGATCGAAGATCGGTCGGCGAAAAGAGATGATGAAGCTATAACGAGAAAAAGATCGGGACATACATTTAACGCGAGTCGCTTCATTCAGGCTGTCCACAAGCGCATCTCTTTCTTCATTTTCCATTTGTTTATTCAAGATGATGCCTTGTCTCGGCCTTCCGAATCCCGCCACTCAATCTTGATCGGAGGAACCCAGGATTCAGAAGACTGCAACGTGGGAATCTCCTCTACTGTGGCTGAATGGATCAGAAGGGGCAGATGAAGATACAGAAGAGTTGACTAGAGATTAAAAAGCTAGAAATTGATTCAAGACTTACCCTTTTGGTGGCCGAATCTTCAACCGGCACTTCCCTGCTCTTCCTTTCCTAACTTTTGCCCGACTGGTCTTCAGTCGGGGCCCTTTGAGTCGTAGCCGGGGGCTCTTTTGCAGTCGACTGGTTTCCAGTCGGGGTATCCCGGCGGTCGGGGGCTCCCTTCTTGGGGTGTTTTTGCTGGGAGGTGAGGGCCTTCCACCCGGAGCGCTCTCGCTCGGGAGAGGGCTTCGGGGTTTTGGCTCCGCAGGCTTTGATGCCCGGTTGCTGCAGTGGTATTGGTCCCTCACTCAGCCCGGGGGGGTCTATATCTTGAGGCCTCCTGCCAAGCGAACGACAGGCGCAGTCGGGATGAAGACGAAGGAATTTCCAACAAAGAACTCGATTTTGCTCATAAGATGTACCTGGTCAATCGGCGGATTTTGGGCGCTGCTTTCGGTGACGGCCTTGGAGGGGTCGCTTCGGCTTGAGGGGCTGGGACATCGTCATCCGAGTCATCAATGATTAGCCTCCTCTTGCTCGCTCGCTTACTGATGTCTTCACTCGGGGCCGCCCTTTTCCCAGCTGGATCACTCTGGATTTTCACGCCACCGGCTGGCTTCTTGACAGGCCGAGCCGGCACGCCGTCGTGAGGAATTTTATATGGCTTCAAAATGATGGAGGCATTTTCCTGCAAGAGAGATTCTTACAACACTAAGGAGTGTGACGTCAATATTGAAAAGCAATGAATGAGTTAAGTCGGCTTACCGGAGGAGGAGGGCGATATAGACTGTATGGGAGGATTGGCAGCATGAGGCTGCGTTCAACTGCAATCCCAGTCGAGAAGACCTTGTACATGCGAATCTTCAAAATCTCGAAGCTGAGGGAGTCGCGGTCTTCCTGATTGGGGTCCCTTTCGCCCTCGTACTCAAAGGCTGGCTTGGATCATTCCTTGATCGGTGCCAGTCGGCTCCTAATGAAGTGCCGAGTGATCTGCTCGCCCCGAAGACCCTTTTGCTTCATTTCGAAGATCTTTGCTAGCAACTTGTTGGCTTCATCCCAGTCTTGGGCTACTGGCACAGTGCTCCAGGTAGGCCTGGGCACGGGGGGAAGGCCAATGAAGTTTGGCAAGCTGGGCTCAAGATTGTTAATATAGAACCAGCTCACATGCCAGCCCTTGTTAGAAGTCTTCAAGGGGAGAGAAAAGTACTCCTTGCGGAGGGATTCGCGGAGTTGGAAACCCGCTCCACCGACGACGCAGGGTTGATCCTTATTCGGATGCGGCTTAAGGTAGAACATGCATCGGAAGAGTTGAAAGTGGGGGAGAATGCCAAGGAATGCTTTGCACACATGGATGAAAAGGGCTATGTGGAGCATGGAGTTTGGGTTCAAGTGATAAAGCTGAAGGCCATAGTAGTCAAGAAGCCCCCTGAAGAACTCAGAGGTGGGGAGGCTGAAACCGCAATAAAAGAAGGAAGTGAAAACAACGAGCTCACCGGTGTTTGGAGTGGGGAACTCCTCGCCGGCCACCGGACGCCAGCCCACGATTTCCTTAGGAGGAAGGACTCCGTGTTTCACCATCTCCTTGAGGGTGGACTCCCTGACGTCCGAGGTAGCCCACTGCTCGAAAGGGATCTTCTTCTCTCCCGCCATGAATGTGGTTTGTGGGGAAGTGGATCTGGCTTGGAAGATGGGGATTTGAGATGGGGATCTGTGGAGATGGATGCAGAGGCTAGCTGGCGACAAAGCGTGAGCTTCTGGATCGGTGGGTTGAGTGCGCGTGAGAGCTTAGGGTTTCCCGCTGCAAGCTGATGAACATTGTTGCGAGTGGGGAATTTTTTCTGGGAAGACGAAGTGGCGGGGATGACCTCGAGGCTTTGTAAGAGATTTGAGGGTTGCGCTAGGTTTTCTCGCGATTGGGCCGAGCTCATGAGAAACTTGCGGCCCAGCTAAGGTGTGGCCTGACGCGTGTCTTTAGGGACTTAAGTGGATGAACTTAAGCAGATTTGCTTTGGCAATATGCGCGTGTCTGAGTGCCCCGTACCTTTGGAAATCCTTTCATACCGTGGTTTGCGCAACTTCATGAGAAGTTGGCACGATGAAATTTGAAAGGTGACAAATAGTTAAGCTTTTATGGCTGCCTTGATGACAGGGACTGTTTGATTTTTAAGCATTTGATTAAATGATTATATCAGTGCTATCTTTCCACCTTGGTGAAGATCTTTTTTAGATTGAGACCAATATTATGGCAGGAGCTATTTAATATTTTGGTCATATTTTTCAGATGACTGAAAAACTTGTTATCCATGAGGAATGATTAAAATATTTGTTCCGAGATAACTCGGGTAGATCCACTCGGATAAACATGAGGTTATCGAGTGCTTTTCACCCACGAGGGTTGATTGAGTTATTTGCTTTGAGATGACTCGGGCAAATTCACTCGGATAAGTACGAGCTTGCCGAGTAATGAGATTTTTTTATGGCTGCTTTAGCTTGAGCTAAGCATCTACATGAGAATGATTTTTTATAGTTCTTGACTATATGTTTAGTCTGTTTTTGACTGATCACACAGTCGGGGGCTATACCTAATTAGGTGCATCAAGAGATGCACCTAGGTGTTTATTTTTTGGATATTTTCTAGCCCTTCACAGTCTTTGGAGCCACTCGGGAGATTCAGGCAGAGGTGATGGAATCACTCGGCGCCAGAAGCACTCGGCCAAAGAGTTGTTTGGATGCATGCTACTTTGGTTTGAGGCTGAGTTTTCTCGTCGACCGCAAAGGACTCGGGGGCTACTGTGGAGATTATGGCAATCGGATATTCACATGGCAAGCTTATCCGACTGGAGATAGGGATAGGTTGTGCCTGCCAAATATGTAAACCAACTATGACTTGGGTATTACGTTGCCGATTAGATAAGGCAACGGCTCATAGTCACGGTTTGGTAAGATTGAGGAAACCAACTTAGAGTAAGATAGGGTTTTCGACTTGTAAGCCCGCCTCCCAAGACTATATAAGGGTGGTAAGGGGCGTCCCTTGAGGGATATGCTTTATGAGCTATTAGCTTTCAGCCTTAGATCTTGAGATCAATATATACTCGACGGATCGAATCCCCGAAACAGGAATAGGGTATTACCTCACGAGAGGGCCTAAACCTGTCTAAACCTTGTTTTCCATTTAACCCATCGAGCTTGGCGATCTTGACTGCACCCCCAATTTTCTATTGCCGAAACTGAGTTTTGACAGACACCGTGGCGCAACCAGTGCTGTGTAGGCACGTAGGGATATCCAGAACATTTTCCTACCCTTAGTTTTTGATGTCAGTGGGCACGGATGAAGTTCCTATGCTTGCAAACTTCGGCGGCCGTGGGGGTGTTCACAGAGTCGGTTTGTTTTAGAGATAATGTTGTTGATGCATTCACTTTAACAACATATACTCAAATATAGGTGGATGAGAAGATCTCCTTATGTCGGTTGGTGGCTTTGGTGGATGAGGTTTGGCGCCCGCCGAGTGGTGGCCGTGGTTCTTGCGGCCGTGGTCTTGCTGAAGACCGGAGGAAGAAGAAGAGGAAAGAGGGAAAAGAAAAAGGAAGGGGAAAGAAAAGAAAAAGGAGGAAAAAGAAAATAAAGGAAATTTTGAAAAGTTTTTAAAAGTTGAATTTAAGTTTTATACTTAATTTAAATTTAATTTTTAGAAATTCCACCCTTTTTAGAAGTTTAACTTAAGGTTTTCCAAAAATAGACATACCTTTTAATGAGACTTAATTTCTTAGTTTAAAAATAAAATGGAGAATTAATAAATATTAAGGATTTTAAAGGTTTTAAATACTGAACACATAATAAATTATTCGCAAAAAATTTATTCATATTTTTACATATTTTCAGAATACAAAATTTTGGAATGTAACATTGTACACAAGTCGGATCTAGTCGATTGCGGAGAGGTTTCATTGAATAATTGATCATTTGAATTTTATGACATTGGACTTCCAGCCGATGTGTGCTTTAATCTTTAAATTGGTATCTATTTTATCATGTGATTTGTTTATGCAATGTTATATGTCATCATGTTATCGTCAGTCGATCGCCTTTATATAGATATTTGTTCAACACACAGCCGATGGATTGAAACCCTAACACCATCGGTTGGCATCGGTGTTAACACTGAAATTTGATAATTGAGTTCCTAAGTCTGCAAAGGCCGAAGACAGAAATCGCGTCGGCTAAAAGAGCGATCGGCTGTGGGGGTAATCGGCTGAGGATGGATCGAACGGGAGCAGCCGATAGCTGATTCTGGGTTCGGAAGAGATGAAACCGTTTCTAGTGCAGAAACTTGAAGATAAATAGAAGATTCGGTTGCTAATTGCGCGTTAAAAGATATTGCCACTTATGGATAGAGTCCTATAACGGCAATTGTATATGTAATCTAGAGATTTGTTAAATTGTTAGTTGTAATACGGTATGGGTCCTGCTAGGGATAATATGGTATTTTAAATAGTAGTTTAGATAGAGTCCAGGGTTGTTACAGATAGTTGTATCTTGGGTATAAATAGGATCCGAGCCCCCCTGTAAAAAAAGGATATTAGACATCAATCAAACCTTTGGCGCATCGCCAACTTTTTCTTTAGACGAGCATTTTGTTTGGCTCCGGGCTGCATCGTCTCGATCCCAGATCCAGATAAATGTTTGTCATTAGTGGTATGATTTACTATTTCTAGTTCTTCCATCGCAATGATACATTAGAATCAGGGGTTTATACTGCGTTACTTATCATATAGCGCGTATAAATTAGATCAATGATTAGATCTATCCCGCCATTGGCTGGTTCTGTCAAGAACATACAGCCAATAGGGCTAGATCTAAAGGTTGGTTGGTTTATATGCGGTATCCACCGTCTCGAGGAGTATAAATCGACTGTAACAGACCGGATGTTTCTTTTTATACTTAATGCTGCATCAGGTTCGAACTATTGAGTCGTATTTAGAATTATCAAAGATCTGTTCATCTGATATTTATATTATTTAGAGACAGTGACGGGGTTTCTGCCGGCCTTACCTACCCTAATATGTTTCTTTTAACGTGCTTATTATTAGATTTATATTAGGACTGCCTCTTATGTTAAGATCGTATTTCTGTCGGACGTTGCTGACCGAAATCGGCCTTTTTCTGGTAGCCGATGGCCGATTTCCGGGTTGTACGTTTGGTTCAGAAATATTATCTTTCCATAAGATTCATCGGAGTACTAGCCGATTCTTTGTTAGTTTTCCAGCATCGGCTAGGTCATCAATCCGTATATTTATTATTCTTCACTGTATTTGGATCAAGCGACTGATGCTGTCTCGGTGTAGCCGATCCATTCCAGTCACTTGGACTAAATATAGCTTAGAATAGCATATATACATCCATGGATTTCCTTAGCCAATCCCGTGGGGATCTAACCTAACACTTAATGCATATTTTTCTCGTTTTTCTTGTTGATTAACAGATCAAATCAACTGGCACGCTCTGCACGTTGTAGGCAGCCGAGAAGGACCCGCACCGGAGTCAAGCGGGTCTCCGGGCCGTGCGTGAGAGAGATTTCTCGTCGGCACGCTTCTTGGCACGCCCGGTGGGATGTCTCTGTCGGCTCGACTCGGACGAATAGACTCGGCCGGCAAGATGGTCGACTCCAAGAGCCCTGGCATCACGCAGGACAACATCTTCCCCATGAAGATGGAACAATTATCGGCTGAGCAGCAAGTCGAATACAAGAAGATGGTGGAAGAGCTCCAGGCTAACTATCTACAATCTTTCACCCAAACAAGATCTGGAGCTGTGCACCAAAAGTACAAGTTCAGCCTGAACGATACCAAGGCATCTTCCTCGGGTGACACAAAAGACAAACAGAAGGTGGAAGAGCCGACCCAGGTGCAAGATGATCCGGCCGTATACTCTCTACAAGATCGGATTGACTCGGCCGTTCACCACGCACTGGTCAACCAAAGTAGCATCTTGGTCAATACCCTCAATAATATGATCTCTAATGTGGTCGACGCCAAGGTAGCCGAATAGCTGCAACAGGGGCCCACGTACTTCGCATACGGCCAATTTCCTGGTTACAGGACGCTAGTCACGCAGGATCGGCCGCTTCCACTGATAGCACAACCAAACCCGCCAGGAGGGCTCGGTTAGCTGAATCCAGGTGAAACGGCTATAAGACCAGCGATTACTATACTAAATCGACAACAGCCGTTGCCTCAGGGTCAACTCGACAGCATGTTCAATGACAATCGGCAGCCAGAGCCGATTGATCTAGGCAGGCGGTGCAGTGCCGGTGGCCGACAGTTGTTTCCAGAACCACCAACGCCACAACTGGTGTCTCGGCCACCTCCCGCTGACCATCGCTACAAGTACCAAGGAGGCTGTCAAGATCACCATTAAAGGCCTCGGACGCCACCACAGCTGTATCGGCAAGCACCTGTACCGTATGACCCATATGAGCCGATACAGCAAGACAACCGAGCATGGGCCGATCTAATTTCAGATGTCATGCGCGATCAGTTCGGCCTCAAACCGAAAGATTCGGGGAATATGTATCGGTATCCATATCCAGAACATTTCGAACGGATCCCGCTACCCAACCGATACAAGATCCCAGACTTCTCAAAATTCTCAGGGCAAGACAACGTTTCCACTTATGAGCACGTCAGCCGATTTTTGGCACAATGCGGTGAAGCATCGGCTACGGACCCCTTGAGAGTTCGACTGTTCCTATTTCTCTTTCAGGATCGGCCTTTACCTGGTTCTCCTCATTGCCCTACAACTCGATTCAGAGTTGGGCCGATCTTGAAAAATAGTTCCACAGCTATTTCTAGTCCAGCAACCACGAGATGAAGTTGTCGGACCTCACCAGCGTCAGGCAGAAACACAATGAATCGGTCCAAGACTACATCCAACGCTTTAGGGAGATGAGGAACCGATGTTATAGCCTGGTGCTATCGGATGCCCAGTTGGCCGATTGGCCTTTCACGGCTTAATCACGCCAATCCGAGAGCGATTCTCTGTGCAAGACTTCGACAGCCTAGCCCACTTGGCGCAGAAGGTGACGGCCCACGAGCAACGTTTCCAAGACACTCGGAAGGCTATCAAGAATATAACCCAGGTCATCGTCGATTCAGATTATGGGTCCGACGATGATGAAACAGAAGTGGCGACAGCCGAATGGGCCAAGAACAGAAAGGCCATCATCTGCCAATGGTTGCTGAAGACGGCTAAGGAAGAAAGGTACGACTTCGACATCACTAAGGCCAACAAGATTTTTGATTTGCTGCTCAAGGAGAAACAGATTCAATACCCAAAAATCATGTGATCCCGTCGGCCGAAGAGCTGAAAAAGAAGAAGTATTGCAAGTTGCACAACTCCACATCTCACTCCATCAATGACTCGCAAAGTCTTCGGACAGCAAATCCAGTCGGCAATCGAGGCTAGGAAGCTAAAGTTCGCGACTCAAATCGGTCGATGAAAGTAGATAGCAATCCCTTCCCGGTCAACACGGTCCAGGCCGGCCCCGGGTGAGCTGATCGACAGAACAGAATGGCGCACGACTTAGCCAATACATCGATCGGGGCCAAGGCAGAAGACGACCAGACTGGATGCCACGCCGCACGAATTAATATGGTGTGCCCAGTTATCAGATCGGCTGGCCGACAGCCGATCCATGAACGAAGCCGACGCCGTCATCAATACCGGTCTTGGCATGAAGAAATTTATGATGAAACACCTCGTCGGCACGAACCGAGTACTCAGAGCCGACGATACAAGGTAAACCACGATAATGCCGATCCACATTGGCATTGCGATTTTTTCATGCACTCCTGGGAATCTGGCATGAGGCGACCAACATTGGATGATTGCCTAGCATGTAACGATCGCCGCGACGAAACCCGGAAGCCTGTCGCCTGCAAGTCCATCTCGACTCGTTCCCAGAGCCATCCAGCTAAACCAAAGGCGGCGACCTGTCCATGATCGGCTCGGTCCGATCCATCAGGACTTCTTCGTCGATGAGAACGGTGATGGATACAGCCACGACGACAAAGAGGCCGATGACGAGGAATCAGCCAACCCCCAATGGTGCCCGTCCGATCTCTTCACAAAGACGCAGAAAAGGAGAGTTCAATGGCTCAAGCGTGAAGGGAGAGAAGATGAGGTGCAACAAATGATCCACGAGCAGCGCCGTCGGTTGGGCAAAATCAAAAGGCAGTGGGTACCCAAAAGGAAAATTGCTGTAACTGACGAAGAACAAGCTGAAGAAAGCCCAGCTGATCAAGCCAGAAGGGCAGCCAAAGGGAAAGGCAAAGTTTCTGCATCAGTCAACATGGTCTTCGTGTTGCCGGCCGAGTTCGGCACCCCCCAAGCCGATGCTGGCACCATCGAAGATGACCTGGCAAGGCTGGCAATCTCACTAGACCAGGCCATCTTCGACAAGCCTGAAGGAACCAAAAATCGGCACTTGAAGCCGTTGTACGTTAAAGGATTCGTCAACGGCAAACCGATCTCCAAAATGCTAGTCGATGGGGGGCTGCAGTCAACCTCATGCCCTACGCAACGTTCAGAAAACTGGGCAAGGGAGCCGAAGACCTGATAAAGACCAACATGGTGCTCAAGGACTTCGGCGGCAACCCATCGGAAACCAAAGGCATCCTCAACGTTGAACTGACCATCGGCAACAAGACCGTGCCCACAACATTCTTTGTCATCAACGGGAAGGGGTCTTACAGCCTGCTGCTCGGAAGGAACTGGATACACGCCAACTGCTCCATCCCTTCTACAATGCACCAGAGCCTTATTCAATGGGACGGCGACAAGATTGAGATCATGCCAGCCGACAGCGCATCGGAAGCGACGAGCCGTAGCTGCTGCTTTGAACAATACATGGTGGAGGGCTCAAGCGTTCTTGGCGTAGCCACCGCGGACGAAGACGATGGCAAGTTAGGGCAAGGTTTCACGTCGGCCGACGAATTAGAAGAAATTAACATCGGCTCTGGTGATAAGCCGAGGCCGACGTACATTAGAAAAAATCTGTCTCCTCATGGTAGATCCCAACTTATTGAATTATTAAAAGAATATAAAGATTGTTTTGCTTGGGAGTACTTCGAGATGCCATGTCTTAGTCGATCGATAGTGGTCCATCAGCTGCCGATCAAGGCAGGCTATCGGCCGTTCAAAGAGCCTCCCAGGAGGTTTAGGGCCGATATGTACGACGCAATTAAAGCCGAAATCACTCGGCTATACGACGCGGGATTCATTCGACCTTGCCAATACGCCGAGTAGGTCCCAAACATCGTCCCGGTATTGAAGAAAAATGGTAAACTTCAGGTGTGCATCGATTTCAAAGATCTAAACAAGGCAACCCCGAAGGACGAGTATCCAATGCCAATAGCCAACTTGTCGACGATGCCTCAGGCTCTAAGATTATCAGTTTCATGGATGGCAACGCAGGGTATAACCAGATATTCATGGCTGAAGAGGACATCCACAAGACCACTTTTCGGTGTCCTGGCGCAATCGGCCTTTACGAGTGGGTAGTAATGACGTTCGGCTTGAAGAATGCTGGGGCAACATATCAACGGGCCATGAATTACATCTTTCACGATATGATCAGCTCACTAGTGGAGATATACATTGACGACGTGGTTGTCAAGTCAAGAGAGATAGAAGGCCACATTGCCGATCTTAGACAAGTGTTGGAACGGACGAGGAAATATGGTTTGAAGATGAATCCGCTTAAGTGTGCGTTCGGCGTGTCGGCCGGACAATTCTTGGGATTTCTCGTCCATGAAAGAGGGATTGAAGTCACACCAAGGAGCATTAATGCTATCAAGACAATTCAACCCCCGAAAGATAAAAAGCAGCTTCAGTCGTTGATCGGAAAGATAAACTTCATCAGACGGTTCATAGCTAATCTCTCAGAAAAGATGGAGCCGTTCACACCATTGCTTCGGCTAAAAGCCGATCAGACCTTCACATGGGACGCAGAGCAACGGAAAGCGTTAGAAAACATAAAAGATTATCTAAGCTCTCCTCCAGATCTAATGCCTCCACAAAAGGGAATACTGTTCAAGCTGTACCTGTCGGCCGACGACAAATCAATTGGTTCCGTCCTAATCCAAGAGATCGACGGCAAAGAAAGAGCCATTTTCTATCTCAGCCGACAGCTGCTAGACACAAAGACAAGGTATTCACCTGTGGAGAAGTTATGCCTATGCCTCTATTTTTCATGTACAAAGTTAAGGCACTATCTGCTTTCCAACGAGTGCACGGTAATTTGCAAAGCCAATGTAGTTAGGTATATGCTATCGGCTCCAGTGCTTAAAGGAAGAATCGGGAAGTGGATCTTTGCACTCATAGAGTTCGACCTGAGGTACCAGGCACCAAGGGCAGTCAAAGGGCAAGCCATAGCCGACTTCATTGTGGAACACAGAAACGACTCAATCGGCTCAGTGGAAATCATGCCTTGGACTTTGACGTTCGATGGCTCGGTATGCACCAACGGCTACGGCATCGGCTTGGTCCTTATTTCGCCCAGGGGGCAAGCTTCGAGTTTGCTTTCGCCATTAACCCCCACGCCACAAATAACCAAGCCGAGTACGAAGCCGTTCTCAAAGGGTTGACTCTGCTCTAGGAAGTAGAAGCTGACGCAGTCGAGATAATGGGAGACTCGTTGCTCGTCATTAGCCAATTATCAGGAGAATATGAGTGCAAAAACGACGCGCTTATGGTCTATTATCAGCAATGTCGGGAGTTAATGAATGGTTTTCGGCTAGTCACCTTGAAGCATATCCCCAGAGAGCAGAACACAGAGGCCAATGACTTGGCTCAATGGGCGTCAGGCTATCGGCCAATGCTAAAGGAAGTAGATATAGACGTGGCCGCCATCACGGCCGATGATTGGAGGTTTGAAGTTTACAACTATCTCAAAAACCCCTCTCAATCGGCCACAAGAAAACTACGATACAAGGCATTACGATACGTATTGCTCGACGAAGACCTATACTATCGAACGATTGACGGCGTACTACTCAAGTGCTTGGGAGCCGATCAAGCTGCAGTGGCCATCGGGGGGTACACGAAGGAATCTACGGCACGCATCAATCGGCCCACAAAATGAAATGGCTACTTCGTCGAGCCGGGTACTTTTGGCCGACAATGCTGGAGGATTGTTTCAAATACTACAAGGGGGTGCCAAGACTGCCAAAAGTTCGGCGCTATACAACGAGAACCGGCATCGGCCATGAACCCAATCATCAAGTCGTCGCCGTTCAGAGGATGGGGCGTCGATATGATCGGCCAGATCAATCCACCCTCCAGCAAAGGACACAAATTTATCCTGGTGGCCACGGATTATTTCACAAAATGGGTGAAAGCGATCCCCCTCAGAAAAGTGGATTCTAAGGACGCAATTGAGTTCGTCAAAGAACATATCATCTACCGATTTGGCGTTCCACAAACAATAACGACCGACCAGGGATCTATCTTTGTGTCAGACGAATTTGTTCAGTTTGCCATCGGCATGGGGATCAAGCTACTTAATTCTTCGCCGTATTGTGCGCAAGCCAACGGGCAAGCCGAGGCCTCAAACAAAAGCTTGATCAAGTTGATTAAACGAAAGATCTCTGAGTAC
Organism: Oryza australiensis; assembly: GCA_019925245.2. Classification (NCBI taxonomy): domain Eukaryota; kingdom Viridiplantae; phylum Streptophyta; class Magnoliopsida; order Poales; family Poaceae; genus Oryza; species Oryza australiensis. The sequence continues at coordinate 8,225,757 of JAIFGZ020000436.1, forward strand.
CCTAAGCAATGGCACACCCGATTAACTGAGTCACTGTGGGCGTATCGGATGGCATGCCACGGGTCAATCCAAGTTCCTCCGTACAAACTGGTCTATGGACATGAAGCAGTATTGCCATGGGAAAGTGTCATCGGCTCGAGGCGCTTCAGCTGCAGGATCAACTCACAGCCGATGACTATTATCACCTAATGGTAGACGAGTCGGAAGATCTCGTTTTGTCCAGGACGAGGGCCTTCGAAAAAGTGACAAAAGATAAAGAATGAGTAGCCAGGCATTACAATAAAAAGGTGGTGCCTAAATCTTTTGAGGAAGGCGAACTCGTTTGGAAACTTATACTTGCCAATCTGATCTAGAGACAACAAGTTTGGCAAATGGTCACCAAATTGGGAAGGGCCTTTCAAGATCCACAAATGCGTCTCTAAAGGAGCTTACATGCTAAAAGGACTGGATGGAGAGATATTCGGAAGGACCCTTAATGGAAAACATTTGAAGAAATATTACCCGAGCGTGTGGATCAATTCATGAGTTGGCTATAGTTACTTCAGCCGATCTACGATAGCCGATGTCTTACGAGGCATCGCCTTTAGGCATTTTCACACATCGCTTTTCACCAAGCGCCCTATGATCGGCTCATGATTGACCAACAAGAATGACCAGAATGCGCGAGCGACTCGAACTCACAATTTTGTCGACACCGAAGCTATCAACGAAACTTGGGGGGCATACACATACACAAGTCAACCGAAAAATCGGGCCGATCGCAATGCAAAATCGGGCTAGAACATTAAACGAGCTTTATTCATAATCGGCGCAAAGCCGTCTTTGACTACATGTTCCCTAGATAATCCCTGATGGCCGCCAGGGCTCGTTCGATAGGCTCTACAGTCTCCATCTCTAAAGCATCCAAGATCAGATACTCTAGCCGAGTGACCCTTATGTCGATGGTCGTGGTCAACAGTTCGTTGGCAAGTTGTGTTTGCCTTCCTTCCAGCCGGTCGAGGCGCGTGAGCGTCGAAGACGCCATAGGGGCAGCGGCCGGAATGTTACCAAGGTTGATGGGAGGCCTGGCCGCCGGGTGACGAGCCTCCAACTCCCTGAAGAGCTTCAAGTTGGCCCTCACTTGTCGTGCTTGGCTGACCGTCAGCTCGTACGGCGTGTCCATGATCTCTAGGATCACACCAAGGGGATGAAGTGGCTGCGAGAAAGTTCATTGCTGAGTACTGAAGGGGAAGAAATGGCGAGAGTAGATGAGTTGGGGGATCACCTGGTTTACCGATGAGCTCGAGGAAGCCATAGGAAGCCCTACCGAAGACCTGGAGATCTGGATATTGTACGCCTGGAGAGTGTCTTCTTCGGCTGTGAGTTGTTCAGGAAGGCCCGGAGGAGTCCATTTATAGAAAGAAAAGATGCGGTTTCAGATGTGAAAGGTCGCTGCCGACGCAAGAGTCGAAGAGGTCATCATTAAAGGCGTCGGGAATCGTTGAATGGCTGGCGACTGCGCAGGGCTGGATACCTATCGTCCAGAACTCACGGGTTCTTGAAGTACAGATTCGGATGAGTCGGACTACGAAACCAAATCGGCAATGCACTCGGATATTCCCGGCCGATAGCTAACACTTAACAGTCGTGGTGTGGTCTCGGAGTCGGCAATGCTAAACGATGCGAGCAGCTGGAGCCGACTTCGACACGAACAAGTCAAGGCGCCACGCACGGCCGAAGAACAATCTTATCTACAAGTACAGCCGATCACAGCTATGAGCGCAGTTGCAGAAAACCGATAAATAAGGACACACGATTCGAAGCCAAAGTATAAGCACGAGTAAAATGGTTATCCAATCACATCACAGAAACACGTCAAGCATGGTACAGAAATGTTAGCCGATCTCGGAAGGTCGGATAATTACAATCTCATTTTTTAGGAAATCGGCTATGGCCGACAACGCTGTCCGTCTAATTTGGTCGATTTCTCCGATGGCCCTAACGTCGTCGGCTTCAGACCCCGCCACCGATCGGGTGCTCCTCACCAAGTTGCGCAGGTGCGCCACAGCCGCCCTGATGCCTTGGCGCTCAGCTTCAATCTCGACCGGCAGGCCAGCCATGTACTCCTCATGGACATCGATCTCGCTCGTGACTTGAATGAGATCGGCTATCAGCTGATCCTGGTGGGCACGGAGTTGTTCAAGCTTGGCCGCCGGCTCAGTCTTTAGGCGATCAAAGGCAGCCTTCCGGCTCTCAATGGCGTCCTTGGTCGACTTGATGGTGGCCGATCCCGCTTGACTCTCGCGGTGATCGATTATTCGCTGCCAGGCCCGTTCATACTTGAATTGATAGGCTTCCATGAAGGTCGCCGGCACGATGGCTTCGGCTACGGCTTCCGGCAGCTGATCTTGGATATCTCTGAATCGCGCGCGTATTGAGCCGCTGTCGACCACCAGCGCGTCTAACGAAGCTTCCAGCCGATTGCCGATGTCGGGTAAAGTAGCCCCTCAGTCCTCGCCCGGCATCGCAAGCGCTTCCTCGCCGGCGTCACCGGGCTCCTCGAACTCCGACAAATCAAAGTTGAGGAGGTCGGCCACGTCCTGCAGAAAGAGAGAGATGATCAAGGACATACTAAGCCAACAAAGCCGATCATCGAAGTTAGTTGGCTTACCGTCGGCGTCGGGGTCGGGGCTGTTGGTTCGGCCGAATCGTTGCCCATGGCCGTCGAGGCTTCTTCACCGGCATTGTCGCCACTATCCCCAATAGGCGCAGTACGCTCGTCGGACACCTGGGGGGCAACCGATGGAGACCGCGGGGGCTGCAGAAGAAAGAATTAACAGACAAGCCGATCGATTACTACAAACAAGGCGGCAGAAGATGATTACCGATGGCGCAGGGCGAGGAGTGCGACCGGCCAATCTCTTGACCTACGAGCAAGGGTTCGATCAGATGCAAGTGATCATCATGAAGCCAAGCCCGGTGGAGTGAAAGCTTACCGGCTGACATTTTGTTGGCGGACTTGGGGCTGGCGAGACGTCGGCTGGGGCATCGACCGACTCAGGACTTGAAATCCCGGGTTCGGCCGCCGCCTCGACAGCTGCCGGCGCTTCCTCGCTAGCGATGTGTCGAGGAATTGCGCGACGGCCGGATCGAGGAGGGAAGACTATCGGCTGGCGCTGTTGGTTTCGTCTTTTTCACCCTCTTGGGGGCAGGTGCGGCTGATGGCCGTGGTGGTGGTGCCGCCTTTCGCTTCTGCACAATTGGCTGACGCACCTGCCCTCGCAGCAGTGACGCCAGTTTGGGCGCCCCCCAGCCGATGGCCGACGGAGCAAGACCGCCCTCATCCAGAATGCCTGGGTTGTATTCAATGGGGCGTCCGGAGTCGCTTACCATCGGCCGCTCTGTCTCCGTCTCCTGCAAAATCGAAAGACGAACGTTAATCGGCCATGTCAGCCGATGAATTGGAAGAAGAAAATTGTTTGAGTCTGAAGCAGAAATGTACCGAGGGGATCTCTTTGGGCAGAAGCAGGTCGATGTAGCAAGACGACCGTTGGTGGAAGATATGGCGTTTAAATTCAGACCTCCATCGGTCATAAGCGGCGCTTCTCCTCATCGACAGTGTTATCACGTCGATGTCGCCGAGGGGAGGGCCGGCTATGTTCAGCAGCCGATTCATTATCAAGTCCTGGCCGACCGTCCCCCTGATTTCAATCTTATCGGCGTAGAAAAAGCCGATGGGAAGTTGCCCAAGACCAAGCTGCCTCGCCGCCGATACCGGGTAGTAGAATTCGTAGCTCTGGGCCACTGATCGGCCTTGGTGAATCCCAGTCAGCAAGATGCAGGAGGACAAGGAGGCGATGAACAGCTCCCTACACCTTGGGTTGTCGGCTGAGTTGAGGTCGTCCCAATTGAAATCAACCGGCAACTCAAACATTCCTCGGTCCGGGTAGAAATACCAGTTACGGTTGTCGCAGGACAGCCGTCGTAAAGGGCTATGAACCATTCGGCCAACAGCTCGGCCGATTGCTTTGAGCCTTCATGGGCGGCGGCTACTTCTCCGTAGTTCGTGCATCTTCTGGTGGTAATCTGGTTGCCTTCATCGTCGTCAATCGGCTCCAGCCTTGGGAATCCGGCCTCTGTCAAACGGGGCCGACCGGCTATCTTCTGGGTCACCAGCACCAGCCAGATTTGGAGGACAGCTTGATGTAGCATTTGATACAAGTAGCCGAGGAGGCATTTCCCCAGCGCAAATGTCGTCCCATCAGCCAGGATTTCGGCCATGATCTGCCAATTGGCAGTCGGCCCACAGCTTGATCCGCAAAATACAAACTTCTTAAGCCACATCATCAAGAAGGCGGTGTGCTCCTTGTGGCCGACTGTCCCTTCCTTCATGTTTTGGGCGATGAAGCCGCTCCACCCGCCAATGGCCTTGGTTTTGAACTGATGTTGGCCTTTTCGGTTTAAGACGCTGTGGTCAGTCGATGATTCAATGTCCAGTAAAGTTGTCATGTATATGTCGGACAAGGTGATGGTCATCGGCCCTTGCCGGAAGATGAAGGCATTGAAACTGTCGTTCCAAAAGTAGGTTGCAGCCGATAGGAGTGGCTCGTCTTTCTCCATACCAGCGATGGACAATTCCAGGTATTGGGCAAGTTTTTTCTCTTCCCACTGAGCATACTTAGCCGATCGTACCCTTTTATACCATTCAATCCAGGCTGCATCGGTGGATGGCCACGCTTTGAATGTTCCGTTCCAATGGGAGAGGGATGGCTTGGCGGTGTTATAAGGGATGTGGTTGGTTTCGGCTATGATGATATCGACTGGATCTGTGTTGCCGATAGGTCCGAGGAAGTACCTCTCTGCTTGTGTCGCATTTGGGATGAGTACTTGATGTGATAGGTGCTACAGTTCAGAAAAGAGGAGAGAGGCGCTAATTAAGAATGGTTGCGTATTACGGTTCAGGAAAAGGGAAAATACTAATTGATAAAAATGTGAAGAAAAATGCTACTTGGGAGATGACCGAACGAAGTGTTGATGCAAAAATGTTTGAAAAAGCATATTTGGGAGTAAAATTATGGATCGGAAGAGGGTACCTCTGGGAACTCAGTTGCAGCGGCGGCTGGAATGGCAGCAGCGAACGGCGCAGTGGTTACGGTTGGCGTGACGGCGGTGGCCAACGAGATGGAGGTACTCGATGCAGCGGCGGTAGAGGCCATAGGGATGCTCAGAGACGAAGGTGAGTCTGAAGAACGTGAGGGAGTTCGACGAGCACCGATGAAGTCGCCGGAGGAGAGAGAGAGGGCAAGAGGCTTGTTTGAAGGAGGCTGAGTGCGCTTTGAAGGCATAGGCGGTTCGGCCGAGAGGAAACTGGATATTTAAAGAGCACTCGGAAAGGAAGCCGAGGCGGTTTAGGTCAAGAAGGAAGCAAGGGTTTGGATAGGCAACCAAATCCGCAACACTTCGTATTACGGACTTGGGGGGCATGTGTTAACACTGAAATTTGATGATTGAGTTCCTAAGTCTGCAAAGGCTGAAGACAGAAATCACATCGGCTAAAAGAGCAATCGGCTGTGGGGGTAATCGGCTGAGGATGGATCGAACGGGAGCAGCCGATAGCCAATTCTGGGTTCGAAAGAGATGAAACCATTTCTAGTGCAGAAACTTGAAGATAAATAGAAGATTCGGTTGCTAATTACGCGTTAAAAGATATTGCCACTTATGATAGAGTCCTATAACGACAATTGTATCAGTAATCTACAGATTTGTTAAATTCTTAGTTGTAATACGGTATGGGTCCCGCTAGGGATAATATGGTATTTTAAATAGTAGTTTAGCTAGAGTCCAGGGTTGTTACAGATAGTTGTATCTTGGGTATAAATAGGATCCGAGCCCCCCTGTAAAAAAAGGATATTAGACATCAATCAAACCTTCGGCGCATCGCCAACATTTTCTTTAGACGAGCACTTTGTTTGGCTCTGGGCTGCATCGTCTCGATCCCCAGATCCAGGTAAATGTTTGTCATTAGTGGTATGATTTACTGTTTCTAGTGCTTCCATCACAATGATACATTAGAATCAGGGGTTTATACTGCGTTACTTATCATATAGCGCGTATAAATTAGATCAATGATTAGATCTATCCCGCCATTGGCTGGTTCTGTCAAGAACATACAGCCAATAGGGCTAGATCTAAAGGTTGGCTGGTTTATATGCGGTATCCACCGTCTCGAGGAGTATAAATCGGCTATAACAGATCGGATGTTTCTTTTTATACTTAATGATGCATCAGGTTCGAACTATTGAGTCGTATTTAGAATTATCAAAGATCTGTTCATCTGAGATTTATATTATTTAGAGACAGTGCCGGGGTTTCTGCCGGCCTTACCTACCCTAATATGTTTCTTTTAACGTGCTTATTATTAGATTTATATTAGGACTGCCTCTTATGTTAAGATCGTGTTTCTATCGGACGTTGCCGACCGAAATCGGCCTTTTTCTGGTAGCCGATGGCTGATTTCTAGGTTGTACGTTTAGTTTAGAAATATTATCTTTCCATAAGATTCTCGGAGTACTAGCCGATTCTTTGTTAGTTTTCCAGCATCGGCTAGGTCATCAATCCGTATATTTATTATTCTTCACTGTATTTGGATCAAGCGGCTGATGCTGTCTCGGTGTAGCCGATCCATTCCAGTCACTTGGACTAAATATAGCTTAGAATAGCATATATACATCCAATGATTTCCTTAGCCGATCCCGTGGGGATCTAACCTAACACTTAACGCGTATCAACTGGCACGCCATGCACGTTGTAGGTAGCCGAGAAGGACCTACACTGGAGTCAAGCATATCTCCCAGGCCAGCGCATGAGAGAGATTTCTCGTCAACAATCGGCATCGGCTAGAATTGCACCATCGGCTTATCAGCCGATCAGCTAGTTTTTGGGTATCAGCCTACCAGCCGATACACTTTATATTATGCTGCTTTGTAAATCTTGTCAGTGGCAGGATCAAACTGAATGACACGCTCGTGATCCATCGTTTTTAGGACTTGCACTGGAGCTAAGCAGATCTCCCAAGCCAGTGTGTTGATTTTTCGCGTCAACAGTGTTGTGGAAGCTGTCACCCGGGGGTGCCTCAAAAACCCGGATTGAACCCCAACAAAAGTCAAACCGAGTGTCCTCGGATGTGACCGAGAGCCCGACCCTCCCCCACGAGAGTCGGGCATTCCGGCCTTCCCCCGAGTCTGACCTCGGCCGCTTCTCTTGACTCTGACTCGTCGCCCGACCTCGAGCATCCTCGGGAAGAAACTTGGCAGGCACGGAGGAAAAGGAAGGAGACAGTTCAGCAACATCTGACACCAACTAGCGACACAGGAGAAGGGTCCCAGGGTTGGTAGGAGGATAAGATACCCATGGTGTACAGGACCTAGCAGACCAACATGTACTTTATCTGATATTCTTTGTATCCCACTGTTTGTCTCTCTTAGTCTCAGCTTTCTTTGGCCCCCAAGTTCATCTGTTCCTGTCCCCCTTGAGGTATAAAAGAGAGGGCAGGGGCCAAGGAAGAGATCCAGGTTCCCCATTCTCTCTCATGCTTGTAACTCTTGTTCACCATCCACCCTTAGGAAGAATGCCACACACTGGACGTAGGCCTATTATCCATCGGGAGGGCTGAACTAGTATAATTCCTTGCGTCTTGTTTCTTGGCTCATCTTAAGATTCGAGTCGACCATCGGATCCATCGGAGGGCAGCTTCTCTACCAAACTCTCTTCTACCTCCTCGGGGACCCCCATAGGAGGACTGTCGACCCACCCGTCTACAGTGAGGCAAAAGGGATTTATGCACACATTACAGGTTCAGCCGATATGATCTTTATGTATACTTTGTAGTCAATACACTCTGCTAGGGGCCGCTGTTGACGGGTCGATGTTAACGACCAAATTTGGTAAATCATGTATCAGATTTGGAGTTAAGGCCGAAGCAGATTTGGAGGAAATCACGATTCTCAGAAATAGCGTACGTACCAGTTGCAAATTGAATCAGCTAAGGTGTTCATCGGCTGATACCGATAAGATGACATTGGAATCATTCTCGTATCAAGTTGATGTGCTTCATGAAGGATTGCCATATATTGACAGAGTCCGAAAAATGCAATTGTATATATTAATTAGGTTATTTTAAGTAATTTCCTTATAGATTGTGCCAGTAAGAGTCCGCCTAAGAGACTTGTTCATATTTTGAGTTGTAATAGAGATAAGAGTCGTGTCCGACAAGGACATATTATGTATTTGGGTACAAAAATAGCCCAAGACTGTGTAATCAAAAGAGAATCAGTTCAAGAACACTTTCGACGCATTGCCACCTTTTCTACTTTCGTTTGTTTCGACAAGTTCTTGCTTTCGAGTTGGGCTGCATCGGGTTCGATCTCCGACAAGAGGTAAAACTTGTTTTGGTGGCGTGCATTCTCGGGATTAGTGCTTACATCTTTATGACACTCTAATCTTGTTCACGTAAATCGTCGAGTTATCATATATGCTATATAATCTAAATCAATATTGCTATCTAACCCCAATCGACTAGCATCTGTTACTAGACAACAGCCGATAGGGTTAGATATCAACGTTGACCTAGGTTATATAGTGTAGCCACCATCTCGAAAGGCTTTCATCGATTTGTTTAGACCTTATGCTTCTCTCTATATTTATTGTTGCATCGGTTAAGTCTGACCTATTAAGTATTATCTAGAATCATAATATCTATCTTGTTCTATGATTGCTTTCAAAGATAGTTTTGGGGTTTCAGTCGATCTTACCTGGTTTAGTTATCTTGCTTCCTACATGTTTACTTGATATGCTAAATCTGCCCTTTATATTAAGATCTCATTGTGGTAAATATATTAAGCTTGTTATTAATCTGTTAGGTCATCTTAACATTTGATTGATTCTTGTTTAATATATTTAATTTATATTGATATTTTAGTATAAAGTGGTATCGAAGTATTAGCCGATACATGTTAGATTTATTATATCGGCTATGCTATAAATACATATAATCTCTGTCTTAAAGTACTTTTAGACATAAGTGATTTATACTGTCTCGGCACACTGTTCGATCTATCCCAATCACTTAGTTTAAACACATTTGAGAAATAAATTACATATTATTGATATCTACAGTCGATCGAGTAAATCTAATTTTCCCTTTGCTTTATCCTTTATTGCTGATCCTATGCATATTGCATTGGCCCTATATTAAACGATACGTCATCGGTCATTAGCCGGTCGACTATCATTTATGGATTTAACTTTGTTTTCTCTGTTTGTTTCTTGTTGGTTGCAGGATCAAACCAACTGGCACGCCTTTGAAACCCGAAAGCAAGATATAGGTCCTGCACTAGAGTTAAGCAGATCTCTCAGGCCAGTGTGTGTTTTTCACATCAACACGCTTTTGGCACGCCCGGTGGGACCTGATTAGAAGTCAGACATTATGGTGGATCTCAAGTCGACCAATGTTGACCCAGAGAACATCATTCCTGTAACAATGGACAAATTGACGCCAGAACAAAAGGCAAATTTTGAAGAGATGATGAATAACTTGCAAATCCAATTTTTGCATTCATTTGTCCAGACTCGCTCAGGCACGGTGATTCAGAGGTACAAAATAGCTTTGCCAAGCAATGATGAGCTCGAAACAAGTTCCGGCAAGGATGGTAAACCTCAGGATGTCAAGCAAGAGGAAGGCCCTACAGAATTCAACAATCTAGCAGATTGATTATGCTGTGCTTCATGCTTTAATCAACCAATTAGGAGTTCTTGTTAACACCTTAAAAAATATGATCAATTATATGGTTGATGGTAGAATTGTTGAGCATCAAGCCAAGGAGCCAGTGTTTCTTCCTGAGGGCAATTTTCCACGATATAGGACTCTAGTTACCGATAAACAACAACATGTTTCAGATGTGGCCCCAAAACAGCTGATGGCATTAGCATCGGCTCCTGGAAAGAAGATTGCATCATCATCAGCACAGAAGCAACCAGGGTTCAATCCTCTTCTTTTGGTCAAACAGCAACCTCAACACATAGGACAAAACATCCCTCAGGTTACTCAAGAACAAGTTGCTGCTATGTTCAGAACAAACCAGCCGGTTGTTGAGCCAATTCCAAAGATACCGATAAGGCGGACACCGATTCCACAAAGAAGACGCCCTATTGGTACTCAATTTGTTCTTGATCGCAAGCCCATATGGTGCATCGGTCTCCTCAACATCATGTGGGAGACTATATTAATTTCCAGTATCAGCCTCATTCACCTCAAGTACAGTATCGGCCAGGGGAATCACCTCAGCCCCAATATTTGCCTCAATTTAATCAGTTTGATCTGATACAGCAGTAGTTTCAAGGGGCACCTCAACAAAAGCCTTGGGCTGATATGATAGCCGATGTGATGAGGGAACAATTTGGTCTTAAGCCTAAGGATACTGGTAATTTGTATCGGCATCCATACCCATAATACTTTGAGAGGGTGCCATTACCAAACCGATACAAGGTCCCAGATTTTTCATAATTCTCAGGGCAAGATAATGTGTCAACCTATGAGCATGTCAGCCGATTTTTGGCTCAGTGTGGTGAGGCATCGACTACTGATGCTCTGAGGGTTAGATTATTTCCTTTATCTTTATCTGGATCGGCTTTTACATGGTTTTCATCTTTGTCATATAATTCTGTTCAAAGTTGGTTCGATCTGGAAAAACAATTTCGTAAGTACTTCTACAATGGAATCCATGAGATGAAATTATTTGATCTGACAGCAATCAAACAGAAACATGATGAATTTGTTCAAGATTATATTAAGAGGTTTAGAGATAAGAGAAATAGATGTTACAGCTTGGCTTTGACAAATTCTCAATTAGCCGATCTTGCTTTCCAAGGTTTGTTGACACCAATTAAGGAAAGATTTTTGGCTCAAGACTTCGAGAGCTTGGCTCATTTGGCTCAGAAGGTGATAGCACATGAGCAAAGGTTTCAAGAAGCTAAGAAAGCATTTAAAAAGATTAACCATGTTAATACATATGCTTCTGAATCTAAAAAACAAGATGACTCCGACGTAGCAGCGGCTGAGTGGGCAAGGAACATGAAAATTGTTACATGTCGGTGGGTCAGAAATTCTGCAAAGAAAGAAAAATATGACTTTGATATTACCAAGGTTGACAAGATCTTTGATTTACTACTTCAGGAGAAACAAATTCAACTACCTGTTGGTCATGTAATTCCATCGGCTGATGAGTTGGCAAAGAGGAACTATTGTAAGTGGCATAATACTTGATCTCATAGCACTAATGATTGCAAGGTTTTCAGGCAACAGATCCAATCAGCTATTGAGCAAGGGAAGATAAAATTTGATGATTCAAAAAGGCCGATGAAGGTTGATGGTAACCCTTTTCCAGTTAACATGGTTCATACGAGTGGGAGGGTAGCCGATAGAAAAGATTATCGATCCACGCAGCGTAACTCTGTGAGAATCATCAATAAATACCAGAAGTATGATAGGCAGGAAGAGAGATACTATGAGGAAGATGACAGTTTTGATGCAGCAACTATGAGGATGTAGCAACTATGATAAGAGCTATGCTAGAGGTTCAAGCCGATCTTGTCCTAAGGGAAATCGGCTAAGACAGAGGAAATTGCCTATTCATCAGAGATTGGGTCTAATTCGTCAGGATTTTTTCATAGGAGGATTTTGATGAGGATAAAGATGAAACCAAGAACCCACAATGGTGTCCTTCTGGTATTTTCACTAAGAACCAGAAGAGGAGGTTTCAAAGGATGAGGAAGAGGGAGCGTTTCCAAGAGGTTCAAGAGGAGATTATTCATCGGCTAAAGAGGGAAAAGCAAGAGTGGCGTGTCAAGAGTAAGGTGCTTTCAGCCGATGAGGTTGAAGCCGATAAGGCAAAAAGGCTAGCTAAGGGGAAGGTTGTTGCTTCTATATCGGTTAATATGTTTTTGTACTACCAGCAGAGTATGAGGCTAACCAAACCGATGCAGATATCATAGAAGAATCTTTAGCCAAGTTGGTTTTATCACCAGAACAAGCTATTTTATCAGGAGACAAGAAGCAGTTGTAATCTTTAGTCGGCAATATGAATTTTATCAGGAGATTTATTTTTAACTTATCTGGGAAGATGGATCCCTTCACACCTTTACTCAGATTGAGAGCCGATCAGGAGTTTGCTTGGGGGGCAGAGCAACAAAAGGCCTTGGATAATATTAAGGAATATTTGAGTTCCCCTCTAGTTCTTATTCCTCCACAAAAAGGAGTACCTTTCAAGTTGTACTTGTCAGCCGATGAGAAGTCAATCAGCTTGGTCTTGATCCAAGAATTTGAGGGCAAGGAGAGAGGAATCTTTTATTTAAGCAGAAGGCTTCTGGATGCAGAGATAAGGTATTCTCTGGTGGAGAAACTGTGCTTGTGTTTATATTTCTCTCGCACAAAATTGAGGCATTATTTGTTATCTAATGAATGCACCATAATTTGCAAGGCCGATGTCGTTAAGTACATCCTATCGCTCCGGTGTTGAAAGGAAGAGTTGGAAAGTGGATCTATGCCTTAACAGAATTTGATCTCAGATATAAATCACCCAAAGCAGTTAAGGGGCAAGCCGTAGCTGATTTTATTGTTGAACATCGTGATGACTCGATCGGCTAGGTTGACATAGTGTCTTGGACATTGATTTTTGATGGATCGGTTTGTGCTCATGGTTGTGGTATCGGCTTGGTCATAATATCACCTAGGGGGCAAGTTTTGAATTTGCTTGTACTATTAAGCCTATGCCACCAATAATCAAGCTGAGTATGAGGTAGTTCTCAAGGGATTACAACTCTTAAAGGAAGTTGAAGCCGGTGCTGTTGAAATCATGGATGATTCTTTGTTGGTCATCAACCAGTTAGCCAGGGAATATGATTTCAAGAATGATACATTGATGATCTACAATGAGAAGTGTCGAGAATTGATGGATAGTTTTCGGTTGATGACTTTGAGGCATATTTCTCGAGAGCAGAATGTTGAAGCTAATGATTTGGCTCAGGGGGCATCGAGATACAAGCCGATGGTGAAAGATGTTGAGGTAGAAATCGCTACAATCGCAACCGATGATTGGAGGTATGATGTATTTAATTATTTGAAGAATCCTTCTCTGTCGGCTTCAAGAAAAATTGTGATATAAAGCTTTGAGATATGTCTTGTTGGATGATGAGCTATAATATCGGACAATTGATGGGGTGTTGCTAAAGTGTTTGAGTGTCGATCAAGCAAAGGTTGTGATGGGAGAAGTACATGAAGGTATATGTGATACTCATCAATCGACCCACAAGATGAAGTGGTTGCTTCGGCAAGCTGGGTATTTTTGGCCGACAATTTTAGAAGATTGTTTCAGATATTACAAAGGTTGTCAAGGTTGCCAGAAGTTTGGAGCAATTCAAAGAGCATGAGCATCGGCTATGAATCCTATAATCAAGCCATGGTCGTTCAGAGGTTGGGGAATTGATATGATCGGCCATATCAATCCACCTTCAAGCAAAGGACATAAGTTTATATTGGTGGCAACCGATTATTTCACAAAGGTGGGTAGAGACAATACCATTGAAGAAGGTTGATTCTGGGGATGCAATTCAGTTTGTTAAAGAGCATATTATATACCGATTTGGTGTTCCTCAGACTGTCACAACCGATCAGGGATCTATCTTTGTATCAGGTGAGTTTGTCCAATTTACAGAAAGCATGGGGATTAAGTTGTTAAATTCTTCACCATGTTATGCACAAGCCAATGGGCAGGCAGAAGCATCTAACAAGAGTTTGATTAAGTTGATTAAGAGAAAGATTTCTGAATTTCCAAAGCAATGGCATAGCCGATGGCTGAAGCATTGTGGTCTTATCGGATAGCTTGTCATGGATCGATCCAAGTTCCTCCTTACAAGCTAGTTTATGGGCATGAAGTTGTGTTACCATGGGAAAGTGTCATCGGCTCAAGGAGGATTAATTTACAAGATGAGTTGACAGCCGATGATTATCATAATCTCATGGTAGATGTATCGGAAGAGTTGGTTCAATCTAGGATGTGTGCTTTGGAGAACATAACAAGAGATAAGGAGAGAATTGCTCGTCATTATAATAAGAAATTTGTGCCAAAATCTTTTTTAGAGGGCGAGTTGATTTGCAAATTGATTCTGCCGATTGGAACTCGTGATAATAAATTCGGCAAGTGGTCACCGAATTGGGAAGGATCTTTTTGGATCTACAAGTCTGTTTCTAAGGGAGCTTATATGTTGCAAGGGCTTGATGGAGAAGTTTTTGGAAGAGCTCTCAATGGAAAATATTTGAAGAAATATTATTCAAGTGTTTGGATCAATTCATGATTCGGCTGTGTTATGTCGATACATGGTAGCTGATGTGTTTACATCGCCTTTAGATGGCCGATCTAAGTTATATCACCCTTAGTCTTTTTAACTTATCATAATCGGTTGTGTTATGTCGATGTGTGATGGCCGGTATTTGTGATATCGCCCTTAGTCAAGCCATAATTTTATCAGTGTTTGTTTGGCATTGTAAAATTAGGGGGGCATACACGCATACAAAAATATGTGGACTTTAAACCAATATTCACAAAAGTTATGTCACAGAAGTTCACAAAAGTTCACAAAAGTTCCAAGCTACTATTAAAAAATCGGTTCATCCAGATACAAGCCTGTTTATAGCCGATATGACCCTTTGCCTAATTTGTTCTACTTCATTAATGGTTTGGGCATAGTTTGCATCGGTTCCTGAGATCATCTTTAGAGACTTGATTAGATCCGACAAATGTTTAATAGATGTCTTTAACTTGGATCTTTGCTCTTCGATGGCCCTAGGGAAATCGGCAAGCTTTTGCTCTTCCGATGCTAATTCGGCATTGCACTTCTCTAGTTCGGCTAGTAGCTCTGCCTTGCAATTTTTCAGCTGATCAATGTTGGCCTGAGTGGAGCTTGGCCTAGCAATCATCTCATCAAGTTTGGCCTTGTCTACGTTGATTGACAGCCGATTAGCTTGAATAGCGGCTTCAAGATCTCTTCTTTCTCGTCGATCGGCAATTCTTTGCCTTGCCTTCTCCAGTTTGAATCGGTATCGTTCAAGAAATACCACTTGAGAGATGATATCGGCCAGGTCTTCCGGGATTTGGTCTTGGATTTCACCAAACCTTGCTCTGATCGGCCCACAGTCAACGACCAAGGCATCCAAAGAGCTCTCTAGCTGATTTGCAATATCTAATAGTGTAGCTTTCAGATCATCTGCAAGGGGAAGTAGGGCTTTGCTTGTAGTTTCTTCTTCTTCATCCATGAATTGCCTTATGTCAAAAGAGAACATATCTGCTAGAACTCAGAACAATCGATATGGAATTTTAGAAGAAGTGCTTACAGGGATGACAGGAGCTGATTCTTCTTCTTTGACATGGTGGCTGCCCACAGCCGATGGAGTGTGTTCGCTGGATTCATGATGGGCAGGTGTTGGAGAGCGAGGAGGCTTAACAAAAGAAAAATAAGAGACAGGTTTGGTTCAGTATTGGTTGATCGAAAGTTAAGAAAAACTTTGAGTTCAGAGTTACCGATGGAGGTGGTGCTGGTTTCTTCTTGGTAGCTGGTTTCTTTTTCTGCAAGTAAAAGAGTTTAGTCAAAATTCGAATATGAATATTTAAAGAAAGTAAACTCCAGAAAAATACATACCGGAGGAAGACGAGTTCGACATTTTGGAGTAATTGGAGTCTTTTGAGGGGCTGGTACATCGGCTGGTGGTGTTTGCATGGGTTTTTTGTTTCGCTTACATTGGCAGCAGTGTCATCGATGGCTTCTTCCATTTCCTCTTGATCTAAAAATTCTTCTACATCTGGATCTAGAGTTGGCAGATCATCGGCTGTAGTAGTTTTTTGTCTCTTTGAGGTGTTTCTCTTTGCAGCCGATTGTTTGACTCTTTTTCTCCTACCAGCTTCAGAAGGGGTTGCTTTACGAGTTTGGCCATGAAGTAAGGAAGCTATCTTGGGAGCATCATAGTCGATTATCGAAGGAGCTAATCCACCACCATTTGGAAGAATTTCTGCACCATAACAAATAGCTTCTCCACTTTGACTGGCATGAGGAGGTGAGGAGTCTGTGGTCTACTGTAACATCCTGAAAATCGAGGAATTTAAAACCGGGAATCAAAAATCAGAACTTACAAAAACCTTTTGGTTGTTGCTTCTTGATCGAGTTTTCGCTTCTTATTTGCCAGCTTGGTTGCATAAATTTATACGCGAGCGATTCATCTCGGTGTTTGTGAAAAACCAAACGATTCGAATTTCTGCTGGGAGAAAAATTTCGGAGTTTAGAATTGGGAGCAAAACATTACTTAGGTGATTGAGTAATATTAATTAGTGAAAAAGAAAAAAAGAGTAATAAAATATTTTAGGGTATATATATGAAATCTAGAAATTTATTTGAATCAAAATCACATTTTCTGAATTGAGGAAAAGGATTAAATTAATTATGTAAAATATATTTTTAAATAATAAAAGTGGGTGAAAAGGTAGGACATATATTTTACAACTTATTTTTAGATGTTTTATATTTTATTTTGAATTTTGGGGTGAAAAGAAATAAAATTGGGAAAATAGGAAATTTAATTCGGGAAAATCGGAAAAGTCACTATTTATTGCGCGCCACCGGTTCGACGCCGTACCCGGACCCGGACCGCCTCGCCACCGCACGCCCGCGTCACTCGCCATATCGGGGCCTCGTGCACGCACGTTCTCGCCGACGTCACACTCCTGCGTGCACAAGAGTCGCCGCACGCGCGCGTCGCCACGGTCGTCGCCGCGTCACCCCGTACGTCGCACGGCAGCGTCCGTATGCCGTCGCTCGCGTCACCACGCCCCGCACAAGCACCCGCCATACCGCGCCGCGCCGCCCGGCCGCCCAAGACGCGCGCCGGCAGCCGAGCCCGCCCGCCCGCGCCATGCGCCGTCGCCGCCACGCGCTAGCCGCCGCACGAGCCCACGCGCGCGCCACGCGCCACGCGCCGCGCCGCGCTGCGCACCGGCCCCGGCTTCACTGCGCACACCCGCGCCTCGGCCCTGCTTGCTCGCGCCGCGCGTCGCCCGCCTGCGCCGACCCCATCGCCGCGCATCACCACGTCGTCCGCGCGACCACACCGACGTGGATGGCTATAAATAGGACTCCTCGACCGAAACTCAAAATACAAAACTTGTTCCTGATCTTCTCACCTAGCTTCCTCCCAAATTTCCCCAAATTCTATCCACCGCATTGCGCGAATTTTGAAAAACACCCGAAGAACCCTAACTCGGCTGCCCGAAGCAAAACTCAGGAATTCGTCGTTCTCGGTTTGATTGCTGCTCAAATTAAAGGTATCATCGTAATCCTCACATCAAGAGCTTCATTTCCCTAACTTTTCTGGACCAAAAGGTCGTCGGAGGCCCACCGCCGGCGAACCGCCGTGTTTCCTCTGTTTTGGCCGCCGTCGTGCGCACGCCGCTAGCTCACCCTGATGCTATTCCGGCCAAACCACTACCATATTTAGCTTCCTAGCACACCCTAGACGCTCCTAGGCCTGTCGCCCTGGCCGTGCCGTTGCCGGACTGCCGCCGCCGCTGTTAGCCCACCACCGCCAGCTCGTCTTGCCGCCTCCCAAGCCTGGCAAAGCTCAGAAGTGAAACCCCCGTGCCATCTAGATGGGGATGGACCCCTTAGCCCTCGAGGTCCGGCCACCCTCGCCACCGTTTGCCCTTGCCCCGCCGGCGACCTCACTGAAGAAAGAAGAAGGAAGAAAAGGAAGGAAGAAAAGAAAAAGAAGGAAAGAGAAGGACGAGGTGGGCTCGCTAGCCCAGTGGCTTGAGCCGAGCTGTGAGAGGGAGAGGGCGCAGGTTTGATTCCCAGCCGACGCAAAGTTTTGGAAAATTTTTATTTCCATTTTCTTTTGAGAATTAAAATTTGTAGGAGCCTAGTAAAAATCACAAAAATTTATATTTTCTCTTTTTGAACCTTAAACTTAATTTACAAGAATTTTCTGGAGAGTATATTATTTATCCTTTCCCAAAATGTTCTTACAAATAAAAATGAACTTTATATTACCATTTATTTCCCATGAATAAAAACTTTATACTCAAACTCCTTAGTCTATTCCCTCTCAGAAAATCTCTATCTTTTGATGTTGTTTTCAATTACAAATTGCATGCTATACACAAATGAGTACCTATTCTTGATATATCCTGCCTTGATATTGAATACCCTTAGAAATATTCTTTGTAACCTTCGATGTGATACAACCGGAGGTTATCTTCAGTAAAATGCTTAGCCACGCTTATACTAGATTCTTGAATACTCATGATTGTACAAATAAGCCTCGTGCTTGGGCAACTATCTTGGGAAGATGGTTGAGACACGGTAAGTGGAGACATGAGCGCCACGTTGCCTTGATCATGTTGGAAATGGCTTTGATGAAAAATGAAAATACAAACAAATGTTTTAGAGTGGGGCGGATGGATGGATTTGGGTGGATTCCGGGAAAGGCTAGTACCATCCCTGGTCAGTTAAGGACTGAGCCATGAGACTACAACTTAGAACGAGCCAGTACAACCGTACTTCTCGAATGGATATAGACCTAGCTGATTAAATATTTGAGCGGAGGCAGTATCCTTGCATAGTAGGTTCAGGTGTTGGCATTGAGGTAAGGGCTTGCCGGTGAGGGTGCACCACTGGTGGGTGCCTGGACGATAGTTAAGGGCCTTCCGGCAGGGGGTGTACCGCTGGTTGGTACCTGGGCAGAGATCGGGCATGCGATCAACATGAAGAAATGAAGACATGAAGAAAAGGACATGAAGATGGAAAGTTCAAGGATCGAGCAATTCTTTCTCTTACCCCGGGAATGCCAGAACTCCTCTCACTGCTAGGAAATGACGGCTAGAGTGCATGAGGGCTTAAGTTCATGGAGCGGGTACTGCCAAAGTGAGGTTATCGAAAGGCTTTGCCGTGACCGTCCCATATAGAGGGATGTAAGCTCATTCAATGAGTAGTTGCGGAGTACGGGTAAAGTGTACATCCACTGCAGTGTGAGTTAATCAATCTATTCGAATAGCCGTGCTCACGGTTAATGAGCGACGTGACAAGTGTTTCCCGTGGCTAGACTCATAAATTTTAAAATGATGGGTGGGATTGCATAATGATTTTTATGTGCTGGGAAACCAACTTCTCTATCTGGGAGAAGGGGGAAGACACCCCAGAAAACCATGACGAATCGGAGGCGGGAAGCTATCCTTGGGATCACAATGGATGGTGGACAGAACCGTCGCCGACTTAATATACTATGGACCTAAAACCTGATCTGGCTAGATGTTAGGTTTGTGAAATGATTTGTGAAAATTGGCTTTGCGCAAATAAACCATAGCCATCCTTTGAATGACCCTATCATGTGCATCATTCCGTGTTGGCTTGCTGAGTACGTTGGGTACTCACCCTTGCTATACGCACAAACCTCCAGATGAAGGAGATGAGGAAGACCTGTACACATACTACTAGGAGGAATGAAGACAATGGAGCGCAACAGGTCTTAGTCCCCAGTCGTTGCCTGTGGCAATCGGCATGCTGTAGCCTTTCGTCTGCTATCTTATCTAATTTCTGTTTTCGGTTGTATCCGGACCGGTAGGTCCTATATGTATTGGATATTGCCTTCGGGCCTACTATTGTAATAATTCGTGCGCTTTGCACCTAGTAATTCAGAACTGTATTCGTGGGTACCGAACTACTCGATCCAGGGATAAGGTACTATGAACACGAATGATTCCCGTCCTCAAAAACGGGGTCTACGAGCTGGTATCGAGCAAAGGCGTAGGATAAGACCAACCGGCGCCCCACCCATTTATAGCTGGTCAAAGGAAATATCCCTACATAGGATTATTTTGAAAATACAAACTATTTTCACAAGGCAAACATATTTTCTCTCTTACCCCAATTTCTCTACAAACATTTGATTTTTACCAATTACCTTTCTCTAAGCCCTGAACTATCTTCAAAAATAGATATAGGACTATGACCCTGCTAAAGTTTGAAAGATTGTTTGTTCCACCCGCTAAAGCAATAGGAGTACACAGGAATAAGGTCCCAACCAGAGCTTAACCTTTCTTCTGATTTCTTTCTCTCTGTGACAATAGATGGGAAAGAATAAGGGCAGGAAATCAAGATCTCAGCAATTTCATAAATCAACCCAGAGCGACCCTATGGACATTCCACCCTCTTTCCCTATGAATCCGACCTTAGCCCAGATAATGGCTAGCCAGACACAATTGATGATCATGATGGTGCAGCAAATGCAACGACACCTTCAAGTTTTGGGTTCGTGTCCAGAGCAACGTCGGTACGTTTCGACTCAAGCCCTGATGACTCCTGCGAATATACTGTCAAGCCCACAGAGAGCAGTAACGCTAAACCCGCTATTAGGATGGGAGGAAACACTTGGCCCCCGCTACGGTTTCATGGAACAAGGATATGGAATAAGGAACAGTGCAGGGGAAAAACACACCGGAACCCCGATCGAGGGAGAGATACAGTGCGGAAGGAAGGACAAGGAATTCAATCCAACGACCGGCCAAGGGCTCAGTTCGCCATCCAACTTCAGGAAGAGGAAGTCACCAAAATGGACCACGGTGGTATGGCGGATGATCATCACGAGCACGGTGTGTACCCCGAAGATGCCGAGGAGATTCCCGACGTCTAACGAGGAATGTGAACTGCTTCAACTGTGGAGAGTTAGGGCACTATGCCAATGACTGCCCTAGGACAACTGCCGCTCCGTTTCGCACTCCAACACCCATCCTTGCAACACCAATGAAAAAGAATGTGAATTGCTTCAACTGTGAAGAAATTGGACACTATGCCAACCAATGCCCCAAGCCACACAGCACCCCTCCTCTTACCGGTGCCAATGCAACAGCCATAGGTGGCAACCCCATATCGGGCGACAGCTCAAACAACTAGACAAGGAGTCTGCATCAACTCTGGTCTTGCTTTGGATGGAGTCAAGACAGCAATGACCGTACCCTTTCCCCTTTATATATGAAGACCCTAGACCGATGTTGTTGTCATTGTATTATGCTGTGTGGGACTGTGCATGGCAGTCCGATGTACCCCTCCTATGATGTAACGTTTATGAACTAATATAGAGTCCTATGTTATATTTTAAATGAGTTTATTCCACCATGCTTGTTGTGTGCAAAAGATCACTTAAGAACAACTTGGAGATCACTCCAAAATCGATTAGAACCATGACATTAGTCGATCCAATCATTTACCTCATCTATATTCCTCAGATGGTGCATCGTCGCAGAGCCTCAGCAGCTACGGAGAACCCGCCGGAGCCTAACCCCTCCACCCTAGCGGAAGTCATGGCTTCGCAAACCCAACTGCTTCAAGCCATTGCCAAAAACCAAGGACAACGCGGAGGATCAAGCCTAGGCGAGTTTATGCGAGCCAAGCCTCCAACGTTCTCCATGGCAGAGGAACCAATGGATGCTGAAGATTGGTTGAGGGTAATAGAGAAGAAGTTGACTCTCGTCCGAGTACGGGAAGCTGACAGAGTCATCTTCGCCACTAATCAGCTGGAAGGTCCCGCAAGTGACTGGTGGGACACCTACAAAGAGACACGGGCAGAAGATGCCGGAGAACCGACATGGGAAGAATTCACGGCTGCCTTCCGTGAAAATTTTGTACCAGCCGCGGTTATGAGGATGAAGAAAAATGAGTTCCGTAGGCTGCGCCAAGGAAACACCACGGTACAAGAGTATCTTAACAAGTTCACGCAGCTTGCCCGTTACGCCACAAGCGATCTGGCAGACAAGAGGAAAAGATGGACAAGTTTATTGAAGGACTGAACGATGAGTTAAGAGGACCGATGATCGGTCAGGATCACGCTAGCTTCCAGAGCCTCATCAACAAGGTCGTAAGGCTTGAGCATGATCAAAGGACGGTTGAAAACAACCGGAAGAGAAGACTTGCTCTAGCCCGCCCGATTCAAGGAACGCCCAGCGACCCAAAGGAGCGACACCAACAGGTTGGAAGCCAGCCGTCACAATGACCAATCGCCCCGTTGCACCCGGCAACGCCAGCAGGCCACCTGCCACCCCTTTCCGCTCCCCGGCACCTACCTTGGCGACCCAAAGACTTAAGAACGTGAACTGCTTCAACTGTGGGGAATATGGACATTTCGCCAATCACTGCCCTAAGCCACGTAACACCCCCGTCCGCACTGGAGCCAACGCCATTGCTGTAAGAGGGACCCCTGCCCCGGTACCTGGACGTAGACTGTTTGGGACACCCCAGCCGAAGGAGGCCACCACAGGAATCCGCCATGGCCACATGAACCATGCGCATGCTGAAGAGGCCCAGGAGGACCAGATCGTGCTAATGGGTATGTTCTCCATCCATTCTATACTAAGTTAAAGTTTTGTTCGGTTTCAAAACTTTGCATTCTTTCTTAACCTCATAAACAAGCGCAGAACATAACCTATGTCAGGTAAACCCTAGGAAACCCATAATAGTATATTCAACGGGAAGAGATATAGCTGTACCCCACACCGGCACCAATATAGGCCTTACTCTAAAACGCCAAGCTTGAACTTATTGTTAGGGGGGTAGAGTGACATAACTCCGGACTCTCAGATTGGACACTATGTTAAAACTAGGAAGAACCGAACCTTCTCTAGATAACCTCTTGTCGCCCACCAAAATCACACGACTGCAATCCTACCAGGATCACCACCTGCCCGCAGCTAAAGGTTCCAACAGTTTAGAACAGCAAGTCTATTATACAACTTAAGGAAAATTAGAGACCTACTGAATCCTGCATGCTTGAAGGATTCCCAAGGATTAAGAGCTGACAACATCATGTTATCCGAAACAAAGAATTGAAGTGGACCACCCTTAGAAACTCGGTGATAGATTCCTGCGTCACCCGGAGCAGCCAATCTATTCGTCGTCCTGTTAAGAAGGAGTCCCATGGATCCATCCTATATGTTTGTATCGACCAACTCCAAATCACGACCCGACCCAAACCTCAGGGACGAGATTTAATGTTAGGGGGTAGGTTTGTAACATCCTGAAAATCGAGGAATTTAAAACCGGGAATCAAAAATCAGAACTAACAAAAATCTTCGATTGTTGCTTCTTGATTGAGTTTTCGCTTCTTATTTGCCACTTGGTTGCATAAATTTATACGCGAGCGATTCATCACGGTGTTTGTGAAAAACCAAACGATTCAAATTTCTGCTGGGAGAAAATTTTCGGAGTTTAGAATTGGGAGCAAAACATTATTTAGGTGATTGAGTAATATTAATTAGTGAAAATAAAAAAATGAGTAATAAAATATTTTAGGGTATATATATGAAATCTAGAAATTTATTTGAATCAAAATCACATTTTTTGGAATTGAGGAAAAGGATTAAATTAATTATGTAAAATATATTTTTAAATAATAAAAGTGGGTGAAAAGGTTGGACATATATTTTACAACTTATTTTTAGATGTTTTATATTTTATTTTGAATTTTGGGGGTGAAAAGAAATAAAATTGGGAAAATAGGAAATTTAATTCGGGAAAATCGGAAAAGTCACTATTCATTGCGCGCCACCTGTTCGACGCCATACCCGGACCCCGACCGCCTCACCACCGCACGCCGCGCGTCACTCGCCGTATTAGGGGCCTCGTGCACGCACGTTCTCGCCGGTCACCCTCCCGCGCGCACAGAGTCGTTGTACGCCGCACGCCGCCACGGCCGCCGCCGCGTCACCCCGTACGCCGCACAGCAGCGCCCGTATGCCGTCGCCGCGTCACCACGCCCCGCACAGCACCCGCCATACCGCGCCCGTGCCGGCCCCGGCCGCCCGCACGCGCGCCCGCGCGCGCGCGCCCCGCCGCGCCATGCGCCGTCGCCGCCACCCGCTAGCCGCCGCACCGAGCCCGCGCGCGCCACCCGCCACGCACCCGTGCCCGCGCTGCGCACCGGCCCCGCTTCGCTCGCGCACTCGTGCCTCGGCCCCGCCGCCGCGCCGCGTGTCGTCCGCCTGCGCCCACCCAATCGCCGCGCGTCACCACGCCGTCCGCGCGACCACTCCAACGTGGATGGCTATAAATAGGACTCCTCGACCGAAACTCAAAATACAAAACTTGTTCCTTATCTTCTCACCTAGCTTCCTCCCAAATTTCCCCAAATCCTATCCACCGCATTGCACGAATTTTGAAAAACACGCGAAGAACCCTAACTCGACTGCCCGAAGCAAAACTCAGGAATTCGTCGTTCTCGGTTGATTGCTGCTCAAATTAAAGGTATCATCGTAATCCTCACATCAAGAGCTTCATTTCCCCTAACTTTTCTGGACCAAAAGGTCGTCGGAGGCCCACCGCCGGCGAGCCGCCGTGTTTCCTCTGTTTTGGCCGCCGTCGTGCGCACGCCGCTAGCTCACCCTGATGCTATTCCGGCCAAACCACTATCGTATTTAGCTTCCTAGCACACCCTAGACGCTCCTAGGCCTGTCGCCCTAGCCGTGCCGTTGCCGGACTGCCGCCGCAACGAGCACAGCCGCCGCCGCTGTTAGCCCACCACCGCCAGCTCGTCTTGCCGCCTCCCTAGCCTGGCAAAGCTCAGAAATGAAACCCCCGTGCCATCTAGATGGGGATGGACCCCTTAGCCCTCGAGGTCCGGCCACCCTCGCCACCGTTTGCCCTTGCCTGCCGGCGACCTCACTGAAGAAAGAAGAAGGAAGAAAAGGAAGGAAGAAAAGAAAAAGAAGGAGAGAGAAGGACGAGGTGGGCTCGCTAGCCCAGTGGCTTGAGCCGAGCCGTGAGAGGGAGAGGGCGCAGGTTTGATTCCCAGCCGACGCAAAGTTTTGGAAAATTTTTATTTCCATTTTCTTTTGAGAATTAAAATTTGTAGGAGCCTAGTAAAAATCACAAAAATTTATATTTTCTCTTTTTGAACCTTAAACTTAATTTACAAGAATTTTCTCGAGAGTATATTATTTATCCTTTCCCAAAATGTTCTTACAAATAAAAATGAACTTTATATTACCATTTATTTCCCATGAATAAAAACTTTATACTCAAACTCCTTAGTCTATTCCCTCTCAGAAAATCTCTATCTTTTGTAAAGCCCATCCATCCATCTATTGTTTTTTTGGAACCCTTATAATAATTTCAAAACCATCTTTATAAACCCTAGTCAATCCTTTGCTATATATATATATGCATATATGCATATATATATATATATGTACATTTGACGGCGTTGCTCCATAGAATCCTTCCCTATCCAAATACTAAGGAACCCCGACACCCAAGCTCACCTAAGAAATTAGAGATCGACCGAAAGTCCGACGTAAACACTCTAGTTAACCCTAACCCAAATAGTTGCCCTTAGACCCTTAGTGATAATGCTTGTCTCAAAACTTACATTAACTGGAGATAAGGCCACCCCATATAAATTAAATCAAAGAAAACCTAAAAGTTCAAATTAATGCAACTCGCTTGCCTCAACCGAATTTTAGCGAAACTTGAACTTAAACCCATTTAAAACCATAAACTTTTGCGACTCATTTGGTTTTGATGGTTTTTTTTGAATTCTGATCGAATTCAATTGGATCTTTCGCACATATGTATAGAATCCGAGGGAGCCGTTGAGTATGCTGAAGACACAAGTCAAGAAGGTCGCGAGCAAGGCAAGTCAACACATCCCTTTGAACATATTGATCCTACTTTGTGAAATGATGTTGTTTTCAATTACAAATTGCATGCTATACACAAATGAGTACCTATTCTTGATATATCCTGCCTTGATATTGAATACCCTTAGAAATATTCTTTGTAACCTTCGATGTGATACAACCGGAGGTTATCTTCGGTAAAATGCTTAGCCACGCTTATACTAGATTCTTGCATACTCATGATTGTACAAATAAGCCTCGTGCTTGGGCAACTATCTTGGGAAGATGGTTGAGACACGGCAAGTGGAGTCCTGAGCGCCACGTTGCCTTGATCATGTTGGAAATGGCTTTGATGAAAAATGAAAATACAAATAAATGTTTTAGACTGGGGCGGATGGATGGATTTGGGTGGATTCCGAGAAAGGCTAGTACCATCCCTGGTCAGTTAAGGACCGAGCCATGAGACTACAACTTAGAACGAGCCAGTACAACCGTACTTCTCGAATGGGTATAGACCTAGCTGATTAAATATCCGAGCAGAGGCGGTATCCTTGCATAGTAGGTTGTGTTGGCGTTGAGGTAAGGGCTTGCCGGTGGGGGTGCACCACCGGTGGGTGCCCGGACGATAGTTAAGGAGCCTTCCGGCGGGGTGTACCGCTGGTTGGTACAGGCGAGATCGGGCATGCGATCAACATGAAGAAATGAAGACATGAAGAAAAGGACATGAAGATGGAAAGTTCAAGGACCGAGCAATTCTTTCTCTTACCCCGGGAACGCCAGAACTCCTCTCACTGCTAGGAAATGACGCCTAGAGTGCATGAGGGCTTAAGTTCATGGAGCGGGTACTGCCAAAGTGAGGTTATCGAAAGGCTTTGCCGTGACCGTCCCATATAGAGGGATGTAAGCTCATTCAATGAGTAGTTGTGGAGTACGGGTAAAGTGTACATCCACTGCAGTGTGAGTTAATTAATCTATTCGAATAGCCATGCTCGCGGTTAATGAGCGACGTGACAAGTGTTTCCCGTGGCTAGACTCATAAATTTTAAAATGATGGGTGTGATTGCATAATGATTTTTATGTGCTGGGAAACCAACTTCTCTATCTGGGAGTAGGGGGAAGACACCCCAGAAAACCATGACGAATCGGAGGTGGGAAGCTATCCTTGGGATCACAATGGATGGTGGACAGAACCGTCGCCGACTTAATATACTATGGACCTAAAACCTGATCTGGCTAGATGTTAGGTTTGTGAAATGATTTGTGAAAATTGGCTTTGTGCAAATAAACCATAGCCATCCTTTGAATGACCCTATCATGTGCATCATTCCGTGTTGGCTTGCTAAGTACGTTGGGTACTCACCCTTGCTATACGCACAAACCTCCAGATGAAGGAGATGAGGAAGACCCGTACACATACTACTAGGAGGAATGAAGACAATGGAGCGCAACAGGTCTTAGTCCCCAGTCGTTGCCTGTGGCAATCGGCATGTTGCAGCCTTCCGTCTGCTATCTTATCTAATTTCTTTTTGGTTGTATCCGCCGGTAGGTCCTATATGTATTGGATATTGCCTTCGGGCCTACTATTGTAATAATTTTGATGTAAGACTATTCGTGCGCTTTGCACCTGGTAATTCAGAACTGTATTCATGGGTACCAAACTACTCGATCCAGGGATAAGGTACTATGAACACGAATGATTTCAGTCCTCAAAAACGGGGGTCTACATCTACAAACAAGGAAAAAGAAGTGGTCAAATATTGAAAGATGTTAGCTGGCAATGAAGAATCTGACAAAAGGAAGAATGCTTACTTGTGGAACCAACTCTGGGTAAATAGTAGTCAAATACATTGAAGCTGATTGATGAAAAATATGCTTCTTCCATTCTATCCACCATCGGTCAAAAGTTGCACTCCTCATTAGGGCTAACTCAATGTTATCAATGCTGCCTAGTGAAGGACCTAGAATATTTAGCAGCCTGTCCATCATGAGGGCCAAGATGATTTCTCCTCTGGTTTGGATCTTGTCCACGAAATACAAGCCGATTGGTAGCTGACCCATTCCCAGTTGTCTAGCAGCACTTATCAAATGATAAAACTCCTATGAGACTTGAATGTTTCTGCCCTGATGGATGCCGACAAGGAGTATGCAAGGGGATATGGCAGTTGTAAAAACTTCTCTAGATTTTTCAAATTTTTCAGAGTTGATTTCATCAAATCTGAAATCGGCTTGGAGCTCAAAGTCTTTAGAATGTTCATAAGCAAACCAAATTCTCGAATCCTTTGGAAATCCCTCATAGAAGTTGCCGAACCAATTTCTGAAGAGATCGACTGATAGCTTCGATCCAGTATATGTAGATGCTGCCTCTCCAAAAGGTATGCATCGGCGAGTTTTAACCTCATTGCCATCATCGTATGTGGTCGGCTATGTTGATGGAAAATCGGCTTCTGTTAATGCTGATCTCTTAGCAGCTTTGAGGGTGTGCAGGTTGAGCTAGGGCCAACACTGCCGATGGCAGAGTTTATGGCAATCTGGGCTGATGTAGAGTTCAAGGTTTGGTAGAGATATCCTAACAGATACTTGCCCAAAGGAAATTGCTTCTTATCTGCTAGGGCTTCGGCCACATGTTGCCAATTGGTGGTAGGGCCACAACTCGGACCGAAGAACAAGAATTTCTCCAACCACATCTACAGAAAAGCTGCATATTCTTTGGGGGTTACTGGACCAGTTCCCATGTTCTGAGTGATAAATCCGTTCCAACCACTGATGGTTCGAGTTTTTAAATTTGTTCTTGGTATTCAAGCTAACTGGGTTAGCCGATGAGGTGATATCCAAGCCTGTGATCATGACTATGTCCAAAAGGGTTGGTGTCATTGGTCCTTGAATAAACAAGAAGGTGTTCAGGGTATTGGACCAAAAGTAAGTTGTGTCCGATAGCATGGGTTCATCCTTGGTCATATCGTCAACAGTCAAAGCTAAGCATTGTGCTATTTCAAGCTCTTCCCAATGGGTCTGCTTACTAGCCAATATTCTATTGGACCAATCCGGCCAGGTTTTGTCAGTAGATGGCCAAGATTTGAATGTTCCAGCCCAGTGAGCTAAGCTAGGGTTTGTCAACCTGAAGGGAACCCAATTGGTCTCGGCATTGATAAACTCAGTAGGGTTTGTGTTGACGATTGGTCCCAAGAAAAATTGGTTTGAATGGGCCAGACTAGGAATTGCAACTTGTTTGGAAAGATGCTACAGTAGAGAAAAGCGAATCACGAAGAGGAAAACCAATCTGTAGCAAGAAAAGAAATTATGGCCGATAGGGCTTACCTCGGGGAACTCAGTCGATGGGGCACCAGAGGGATTGGCAGAAGTCGACATCACCGGAGATGGAATCGTCACCGCAAGGGGATCGCTTGCGGGTTTGCCGAGGGCTTTGAGGAGATCGCCGATGAAGTTGGGGATAGCTGCGGTTAAAGCGGTAAAAATGGAAGTAACGGCGTGAAAAACTTTGAAGCGATGGTTATTAGTTAAAGAGGTGTGGTAATGGTCGGGATGGAAAGCCCTAGATTTTCTTGGAGATAAGATTAGGCAAATCTGCAATATTATAAATATAGCGGACTTGGGGCGTCATGTGTTAACGACCAAATTTGGTAAATCATACGGATTTGGAGTTAAGGCCGAAGCCGATTTGGAGAAAATCGTGATTCTCGAAAACAGAGTACGCACCATTTGCAAACTGAATCAGCTAAGGTGTTCATCGGCTGATACCGAGTTAGACAAGGTAAGCCGATGTAGCCAATTCCGGTAAGATGATATGGGAATCATTGTCTGATCAGGTTGATGTGCTTCATGAGGATTGCCATATATGGATAGAGTCTGAAAAAGGCAATTGTATCAATTAATTAGGTTATTTTAGGTAATTTCCTTATAGATTGTGCAGGTAAGATTCCGCCTAAGGGACTTGTTCGTATTTTGAGTTGTAATAGAGATAAGAATCGTGTCCGACAAGGACATATTACGTATTTGGGTATAAATATAGCCCAAGACTGTGTAATCAAAAGAGAATCAGTCCAATAACACTTTTGGCGCATAGCCACCTTTTCTACTTTCGTTTGTTTCGACGAGTTCTTGCTTTCGAGTTGGGCTGCATCAGGTTCGATCTCTGACAAGAGGTAAAACTTGTTTTGGTGGCTTGCGTTCTCGGGATTAGTGCTTACATCTTTATGACACTCTAATATTGTTCACGTAAATCGTCGAGTTATCATATATGCTATATAATCTAAATCAATATTGCTATCTAATCCCAATCGACTAGCATCTTTCACTAGACAACAGTCAATAGGGTTAGATATCAATGTTGACCTAGGTTATATAGTGTAGCCACCATCTCGAAAGGCTTTCATCGATTAGTTTAGACCTTATGCTTCTCTTTATACTTATTGTTGCATCGGTTAAGTCTGACCTATTAAGTATTATCAAGATCATAATATCTATCTTGTTCTATGATTGCTTTCAAAGATAGTTTCGGGGTTTCAGCGGACCTTACCTAGTTTAGTTATCTTGTTTCCTACATGTTTACTTGATATGCTAAATCTTTCCTTTATATTAAGATCTCATTGTGTTAAAATATATTAAGTTTGTTATTAATCTGTTAGGTCATCTTAACATTTGATTGATTCTTATTTAATATATTTAATATATATTTATATCTTAGTATAAAGTGGTATCGTAGCATTAGCCAATACATGTTAGATTTATTACATCAGCTATGCTATAAATACATAATAATCTCTGTCTTAAAGTACTTTTAGATATAAGTGATTTATACTGTCTTGGCACACTGTCCGATCTATCCCAATCACTTGGTTTAAACATATTTTGATACATAGATTACATATTATTGATATCTACAGCTGATCGAGTAAATCTAATTTTCCCTTTGCTTTATCATTTATTGTCGATCCTATGCATATTGCATCGGTCCAATATTAAACGATACATCATCAGTCATTAACCGATCGACTATCATTTATGGATTTAACTTTGTTTTCTTTCTTTGTTTCTTGTTGGTTGCATGATCAAACCAACTAGCACGCCTTTAAAACCCAAAAGCAAGATTTAGGTCATGCACTAGAGTTAAGCAGATCTCTTAGGCCAATGTGTGTTTTTCGCATCAACAGTCGGCCGAGGAGTTTTCTTAGGTCGTAACCAAGTATACATGAACCTACAGGGTGGCACACTTAATGGGTTGGAACAGGTATTTGAGTTTGACTCAGATAAGGCTCAGTTCGGTAGAGATCCAATTAGATATAGAGTCCCGATGGGTCCTCTAGGCCCAGTCAGTTAACTCTATAAATAGAGAGGCAAGGGTTGGAGATCGACGATAATCAATTCACGTTAGACAGGAATCGAGATCTTCCACGAGCAAACCCTAGCCATCACTTTCGAGCTGAACACTAGCCGTGCGTCGAGTGCTAGCACACAGGCGATCGGTGTTCCACCCCTGGACGTGTGGATACTGGTAGAGACACTGCTACGTTGTGGTGTAGGTCGGCGAGGTGGTTGGGAGATCGAATCGTGGTCGGTGAGGTGGTCGGGAGATCGAATCGTGGTCAGCGAGGTGGTCGGGAGATCGGATTGTGGTCGGCGAGATGGTCGAGAGATCGAATCATGGTCGGCGAGGTGGTCGGAGATCGGATCGTGGTCGGCGAGGTGGTCGGGAGATCGGATCGTGGTCGGCGTGATCGGATTCCATGGTGATCGACTACTTCCACAACCTCCCCGGCGTGCGTACACTAGACCGACTTCTCCAACGTAGTCTTTTCGCTACACTGCGCGTCAATTGGTAACAATCTATAGTCCCTTACTCTCATGCTTTCCTGGAGTGCGCGGTAGAAAATTTTTGATTTTATGCTATCGTAGCCTATGCGTATTCCCAACAGTGGTATCAAATCTAGACTTGCGTAGTCTGAGTTTTAGATTGATTCATATCTAGCGCACGGGTTGATTAGATCAATCGGTATAAGGGGTCGATAGAGGAAATAATCAGGTAGTATAGATTGCTGATGGAAACTGTGTCCCTTGAGATAGTCTCAGATCGACATAATGTGATTGTGTCGAAGCGGTTTCCGTAGTACTTGGGATGAGTATGAGTCGGACTCGGGATGGTGTTCCTTGAGATAGTCTCAGATCGGTGATGCGCGGGACCATCGTGTGCGGGACCCCTTGACCCCCCACCCGCTAACCGGCTAGTGGGACTGCCGTGTGCGTACCCCCTTTTATAGCGTCTCGGTATCATATCTCTACGATAGGTAGAATATGGTTCTATGTCTAACTTGTTTTTGCAGAGAATGTTTTGAGATGGTATGACCCTATTGTATATATGTGATGCATGTAATATTATTGTACGTATGTGATGTATGTAATATTCTTTCACGACCTGCATGTTGATGTAATCTTCATTTTAAAGTAGTAGTAGCTTAGTTTGAAGAAAGTAAACATCAGGCACTCCGGAGAACGGTGCTGAAGATGGAGATCCTCTACACCAACATGGAGATAGAGATCGCCATGTGAAAGGGTCATACTATTTCATTATTAATTGTTGTTATTCTTGCTTTCATATATGTGATATGTTTGTTTCATAGGATAATATCTCTCAAAAAATTAGGTAGTAATGATGCCCTTCCAGGTGAAGGTCACTGGATTGCCGTAAAGAATATTATTATGTACTTGAGAAGAACTAAGGATATGTTCCTTGTCTATGGAGGTGAAGAAGAGCTCGTTGTAAATGGTTAAACCGATGCTAGCTTCCAAATAGACAAAGATGACTATAGATCACAATTTGGGTTTTTATTTTGCTTAAACGGAGGTGCAGTCAGCTGGAAGAGTTCCAAGCAAGACACTGTTACTGACTCTACAACGGAGGTTGAGTACATCGTTGCTTCTAAAGTTGCAAAGGAGGCTATTTGGATCATGAAATTTGTTTCTGATCTAGGTATGATGGCTAGCACTGCTGGACCAATGTCCCTCTATTGTGATAATAGTCGAGCCATTGCGCAGCTAAGGAGCCTAGGTCACATCAATAGTCCAAACACATTCTTCGATGATACCATCTCATTCACAAGATAGTGGACAGAGGTGATGTGAAGATATGCAAAATGCACACGGATCTAAGTATTGTTGATCTGTTGACAAAGCCACTCTCTCAATCTAAGCATGAGGTACATACCAGAGCAATGGGTATCAGATACTTACATGATTGACTCTAGTGCAAGTGGGAGATTGTTAGTGATATGTCCCAGAGACAACATGGATATGTTAGATATCACAATCAATGTTTATGTATTAATGAATAAAGTTTTATTCCACCACATGAAATAGACAACTTGTATTGATTAATAAGTATGTGACTTATTCATGAGACTCTTTATGTGATATGAATTTATTTCTAAATGATCCATGATAATATATCATATGTATGGAACGAATATGATTCTAAGATCAGCACATGTATTGATTGATGATCATGTCTCATGGATCATGGTATGGAGATACCAAATCAATAACGTGAACACATGTTAGAGAACATGTTGGATAGACCCACCTTGAGATACAACCGGGATTTAATGTGTCATTAGTTGGTCTCAAGTAGTGTTGGTGCAAAATCCTTAGACTTGAGATCATCATGGATTCCAACATGTATAATGACTTACTTAGGGACTACCAAACGCTACACCATAACTGGGTAGTTATAAAAGTACTCTTTCGGTTTGCTATGAAACATGTAGTTGGATATGAATGATCAAGATGAAATTTGCCTCTTCTATGGAAGAGATATCTCTGGGCCCCTTGATGTAATGCATCATGAAATGCATGGCCAAGCCGAGTTGATTGAGGAGTCAATCAATAGATATTATCCAATACGAGATCGAGTGAATGAATAAGCTATTGATAGGATGGCACGTGTCTTGCCTATAGCTTAATTGATATCGTGAGGCAAAGGGATTTGTGCACAAATTATAGATTCAACTGATATGATCTTTATGTATACTTTGTAGTCAATACGCTCTGCTAGGGGCCGCTATTGACGGGTCGGCCAAGGAGTGTTTTCAGGTCGTAACCAAGTATACATGAACCTACAGGGTTGCACACTTAACGGGTTGGAACAGGTATTTGAGTTTGACTCAGATAAGGCTCAATTCGGTAGAGATCCGATTAGATATAGAGTCCCGATGGGCCCTCTAGGCCCAGTCGGTTAACTCTATAAATAGAGAGGCAAGGGGTGGAGATCGACGACAATCAATTCATGTTAGACGCAAATTGAGATCTGCCACGAGAAAACCCTAGCCGTCACCTCTGAGTCAAACCCTAGCCACGCGCCGAGTGCTAGCACACACGTGATCGGCGTTCCACCCCTGGTCGAGTGGATATTGGTAGAGACACTGCTACGTTGCGGTGTAGGTCGGTGAGGTGGTCGGGAGATCGGATCGTGGTCGGCGAGGTGGTCGGGAGATCAAATCGTGGTCGACGAGATGGTCGGGAGTTCAAATCGTGCTCGGCGCAGGAGATCAAATCGTGGTCAGCGAGGTGGTCGGGAGATCGGATCGTGGTCGGCGCGATCAGATTCGGTGGTGATCGACTACTTTCGCAACCTCCTCGGCGTGCGTACATTAGACCAACTTCTCCAACGTAGTCTTCCACTACACTGCGCGTCAATTGGTAACAATCTACAATCCCTTACTCGCATGCTTTCCTGGAATGCGCGGTAGAAAATTTTTGATTTTATGCTATCGTAACCTATGCGTATTCCCAACACTTCTGCCATGTGATCTGATGATAACCTGAATATGCATCTAGAAAACACAAAGGGTCACACCCCGTAGTGGAGTCGACTATGTGATTAATGCACGACAAAGGAAAAGGATCCTTGGTGCAAGCCTTGATGAGGTTGGTGTAGTCGACGCACATGCGTAGCTTTCCGTTAGACTTGGGGACGGCGATGGGGTTGGCGAGCCACTCTAGGTGGATGACCTCACGGATGAAGCTAGCTGCAAGCATCTTGTCAACTTCTTCCTGGATGAAAACTTGATGCTCCGGGGCTTGTCGTCGTACCTTCTGCCGCACGGGGCGCAAGCCCGAGCGAATGAATAAGGGATGCTCGACCACTTCCCTGGAGACCCTGGGCATATCCAACGGTTGCCACGCAAACACATCAGCATTTCTCGGAGGAAGACAACGAGGATGCTTTCCTATTTGGCATCCAAAGAGTCGCCAATCTTGACAGTCTTGGGCATGCAT
Organism: Oryza australiensis; assembly: GCA_019925245.2. Lineage (NCBI taxonomy): Eukaryota > Viridiplantae > Streptophyta > Magnoliopsida > Poales > Poaceae > Oryza > Oryza australiensis. Next base: position 8,260,778 of record JAIFGZ020000436.1, read on the forward strand.
TCGCCGAGGGTGACCTCCTTGATGGTCTCGGAGTCACTAGCGACCATCCGCTGCTTAATGAGTAGGGGAGCAGATGGGCTTGCCACATCCACGGCCCCCGAGCTGGCCGGGGCCACGTTCACAACCCGCTGCTCCGTACACGCCAGAGCAGTCTTGACGTCCCCCACCACCATGACGAGCCGAAAGTCCCCGAGATCTTCATGGATAGGTATGCATAATGCATTGCTGTCATGAATTTCACGAGTGCAGGGCGCTGGAGGACCACATTGTAAGGGAGGTTGCACTGAGCCACATCAAAGACAATGCGCTCAGTGTGGAAGTTGCTCGGATCCCCGAAGGTGATGGACAACACAACCTAGTTGAGCGGCCAAGTGAACCCCTCCGTGATCCCGATGATGTGATGCGAGGGGGTGAGCTTCATCCTTGGGGCCTTGATCTTGTCGAAGAGCTTGAGGAAAAGGACGTTGAGGGCGACACCCCCATCGATGAAGACACAACCCACCTTCACGTAGCAGATGGTCGGTGAGACGACCAGCGCAAGTGATCGGAAAATCTGACCACTTCAGATTCTGGGACACCACTAGCTCGGGGAGTCACCGCCAACAACTCGTGCTTCATAGCCTTGAAGCTATGTCGTGACCATCGACGGTGGCGAGGATATTCTCGGGTTCCTAGAACCTGAGATCTTCCTCCTGCTCAAGAGTGGTCTTGGCTTGTTGTCGCTCCTAGTTGTACTTCTGCACACGCATGCCTAAATTCTGGACGGCACGGCACTCAGTCAAGTCATGCTTGTCGGTGTTGTGAACTACGCACCACTTGCCCCTCAGGGCAGCCTAGGGCGCAGATGGGGCAGCCCTCCGCCGCTTGCTCCCATATGCGTCGCCTCGGGGTTGTTCCCGGTCGACAAAATGAGGTTCTAGACGACCTCCTTCTCCTTCTTGCGCTTCCTCCGATTCCGCCATGAGGCAGAACTAGATGTGCCCTCACCTACAGTGTCGTCGTCACAGTGAAGGGATTCCTCGAGGCACGGCTTGTTCCATGCCCGCGCCTCCTCCTTTCGGGCATAGTGGTTGGTGAGGTCGAAAAGCCCAACTATGGTTTGGATGACCCACATGCCCATCTTCTCGAGCATGCGCTTGTCGTGCATGACCGCGTGGTGCGCAATATGAGGGATGGTGTTGTGAACCTAGCTGAAACACTACAGGTAGTGTCGTAGAGTCTCATCCTTGCGCTAGTGAAGCGTGTGCAGGTCTGCCTCCGTTCCAAGGTGAGGGAAAATACCTTGGAAATTCGCCACGAACTAGCGGCAAAGATTCTCACACAAGTATATGGAGGCCTGAGGGAGGTTCATCATCCAAGAGCACGCCTAGGCGGTGAGTGCGACAGGGGAAGTAATTCGCCATCACTTTATCATCACTTTATTTGATTTTTATGTATAACTCTTACCCATGGCAGGCCCAAGGCCCGACGACCCTGGGCCCCTACCAGGCTCGACCGTTTGGGCTCGATTATCCTGTGGGTTTGAAACTTGCTAAGTATAGTAGAACACCACCCACATAGTACTAGAACTTGTACGAAGTAAAAGAGAAGAATGCAATGCGATGGGCCTAATAATGGAAGACCATTGAGCCGACAAACAACGCAAGGCCCATTTGTATGTTGGGCTTTTAGAAGAAAGCAGGCCCAACATTTTTCATACAAGGAAAAGGAAAAGCAGGCAAGCTCTCAGCCCATGGGCTGCAATAGTTGGTTACTACTCCGTACTCCTTGAGACCCATTAGTTTACTACAGCCAGCGATGACGGTAAAATGAGAAGAGGATTGATTAAATTAGTCTTCTTCCCCAGCGGTGCACATATGCGGTGAAGCCTCCATCGACTCGACTCCTCCTCCACCATCGCCACAGCCTGCTCCCCTCGCCCGTTGACGAGTGATCCTCCCTACCTCCCCGGGAGCTTGATTTGCTCAGCCTCACGTACTCTCCGTGATTAACATTAGATTCTATCTAGATTAGATTAGAGCAGCCATATAGGATCGGATCGCTCGCCGCGGATCTCAACCTAGCTTGCCTCTTACTGCTGGGCTGGTTGGCTGTTGCCCTCCACCGATCCCTTAACCTAGTTTGTTTCTTCTACCCATGCATGTGATGCGGGTTATTACTGTTCATCGATACGAGTTGTCATTTTTTGCCTGCCCATTAATCTCCTACTACATCGATCTCTATACAGCTGAGTCCCACTTCCTGTTTGCATTAATCAAGAAACCACCACCGGCCACTTTACACCTTTTTTTCTTCTTCTCAACCTAGAGATGCTTCAATCTTCTCAGCCAGACTAGACTTGCTCTGAATCTCAATACGTGCATGCCAGACCACACACAACGCAACGACCAATATGTAAACGCTTCTCAACCTCCAAATCATCCAACACAGGCACCGGTTTTACTGCTCGACATTGTTATTATGGCGACACGGCGTAGCGCGGCGACCAACCACCTTCACACGATATATCGACTATGGCGTGCGGCGTGGCGACGCCATAGACTTTGCAGTGTGGCGATACAACCATAGCTATGTATAAGTTCATAGCACACTATAAGTTCATAGCACACTATAAGTTCATAGCACACAATATATAGGTTCATAGCACATAATAGTCTAGGATAAGAGAAATTAAAGTACATAATACACTCTAGGATAGCACAAAAGACATCAAATGATGAAATGTCTCATTGTTCAAGGCTTAAAGCTTCATAAATCAGCAAAGAGCAAACTCATCAAGATCGTTGTTGTCACTTGTGTTATTTGCATCTCCTTCAACAACATCCCCTTGTGGTTCACCAAAATCATCCGCCACATCCAAATCATCTAAAATGATTTCATCTTCTTCATCTTCCTCTAACTCTTGCAATGGCGGCGCTTCTTGTTGTTGCACCAATCTTACAGCAGGATTAGCACGACGACCGTAGGTATGGGTGTTCCTAGGAAGGTTACGTCCTCGGAGCTCATGTGATGCACCAATGGCTTCATCAACTTGGTCCCATGTTGAAGGGTTGCGCGGAGGCTACGCTAGCCGAAAACAAAAACTTTTAACCGCACAAACCAGGAACACTTGCAAGTAAGGGCCGATAGATCGTTACCGATTGGAGTAGAGTGCAGCGGAATAGCCAATCGGGCAATCCGATCCGGAACGGTGTAGCCGATTCCCGGGAGACCGATTCGCCAATCGGCCGATTCGAGTCGTCCGGCCGCGTTCTCACGCCTCGCTCCGATGCGCCCGACCGGCCGATTCCACCACGCCGATCGCTCCGATTGCAGCCGATCCGAAGCCGATCAACGGCGCGCAACGTAGCGGCGCCTCTACCGGTATCCACACGTCCGGGGATAGAACGCCTCACACACTGTGTGCTAGCACGCGATGCAAGGCTAGGGTTTGGCTCGAAAGTGGGGAGGGTTTCCGTGGAGATTGATCTCGGCTACTTCCGTTGCACGCGATGCAATTGACATATCGTAGCTCTCCACCCTCCCTCCTTTATATAGAGTTGGCCGATCGGGACTAGTGGCCGATTAGGACTCTATTTTGAATCGGATCTCATCCGTATCTCATAGAGTTGGCCGCCCATACGTCGTAAGCCCATAGGACTCTATCCGATCGGATCCCTATCCGATCGAGCCGTATCCGAGTCCAACTCGAATATCTATTCTATCCCCTTAAGCGTGCGACCCAGTAGGTTCAGGTATACTCGGTTTCGGCTATAGTCTAACTTAGCCGATCGTCGGCTCGAGTCCAACTCAGCCGACCCGTCAACAGCGGCGCCTAGCAGCATATATTGACACCATAGTATACAAGAATAATATCGGCTCAACCTGTAATGTGTACACAAATCCCTTTGCCTCACGATACCAATTAAGCTATAGGCAAGATGTGTGCCATCCCTTCAATAGCTTAACCATTCACTCGAACCGTATTGGATTATCCGTCGTTGATTGACTCCTCAATCAACTTAGCATGGCCATGCATTTCCATAATCCATTACCTCGAGGGGCCCAGAGATATCTCTTCAAAGGAGGGACAAATTCCATCTTGATCACTCACATCCCACTCCATGTTTCATAGCAAACCCGAAAACTACCTTTATAACTATCCGCCATTCGGAATAGCGTTTGGTAGTCCCAAAGTAGGCTACTACACATGTTGGAATCCATGGTGATCTCGGTCTAAGGACTTTGTACCAACACTACCCGAGACCAACTAATGGCACATTAATTCTGTAGTGTCTCATGGTGGGTCTATCCAACAATGTGTTCTCTAACACATATGTCCATGTTTATTGATTTGGTATCTCCATACCCATGATCTATGAGACATGATCATCAATCAATAAACATGCCGATCTTAGAATCATATTTGTTCCAACAATATGACATATGATCAGGGATCGTTTAGAAATAGATTCATACATATCGAGTCTCATAAATAAGTCACGTACTTATTGATCAATACAAGATGTCTATTTCATGGAACTGAATAACACTTTATTCATATATGCATAAACATTGACGTGATATCCAACATCTCCATGTTGCCTCTAGGGCATATCACTAACACATGTGAGGTCCCATTGGTCTGATCCACTTGGAGGTTTGGCATTTGGATAAACCCATTCATTGTCCCAATCAAAATCTTCTATAACCAAAGGGTCATAGGATTTGCTAGCTTCCTCTCGGCGCTTTTGGAACCTACTAGTCATTTTCCGGTTATAGGAAACATAAACCAAATCATTCAATCTTTTGTGCTCTAGACAGTTCCTCTTCTTAGTATGAATCTATCCATCATACAAAAGAAACAAAGTTAATAAAAGAGAATAACCATTGCCTCATTGGGACTGCTATTTGGATTGTGCACTAGAGGACTTACAAATTCAAAAGTGCTCCAATTACACTCGCAACCGGAGGATGAAGCACAAAGACTAACAATACGCTTTGCAAATCTTTGCAAGTCAATGGACCGGCCACCATATGTACGCCACCAATCAATTAAACAAACCATAATTTCAACATTGTAAATAACCAAAACTGATCTGAATATATATGTTTTAACACAAATAAAACACTCACGAGGGTTCTTTGTCTTCATTGTTTGTTTTGCCAAGTCACTCTTGAAGATATCCCCACGTTGATCCTCATAGAGCAAGGATTGGTGATCAATTTTGTTGAGAGTGTCCTCACCTTTTACCATTTGTGATAGCACATCATTGAAGCAAACCCTTAGGTAGCCAACATATTCATCACTCTCCTTTTGGATATCAAAGAACTTTCCAGGATTCAAGAAGAGGGCAGCACCATAGAGTGGGGTGTCCATTTGCCTGTCCCAACGCCTCTCAATAATTTCTATAATCTTATGAAGCAAACTTTTCTTGTTAGCAGTACAAAAGGCATCCTTCAACCTCTCTTCTGCATGTTTCATGAGAGCGGCAACCTCTGGCATAGCAGCCTTCTCATCACCATCAACCACTCTCAATACAATAAGAAGTGGTAGAGAAGCTCTAAGACAATCCTCAATGTTGTGCCAAAACTCTCTAGAAAGCAGTGTGTCATATATCTTCTTCCCAGCCTCTGTCATTGCCAATTTGGTCTTAGTAAATTCATCACTGGCAATAAGAAATTTCAATGGATCTTTGTGCTTGTGCAAACTCTGCAATGTGAGGAAAGTGGTAGCAAACCGAGTACCTGCCGGTCTCACAAGATCCTTCCCACCGGTCTTCTCCCTCATTGCACTAAGAAGCCTTCCATGCCTATAGATAAAAGTAGTGACATGCCGGGCACGTGCGATAGGCTTCTTAAAAGCCTTCAAGTTCCCTATTTCTTCCAACATAAAGTCTAGGCAATGTGCAACACAAGGGGTCCAATAAAGTGTAGGAATCCTCTCCATGAGATGTTTTCCCGCTGCCTTGTAGTTTGCCCCATTGTCAGTCAAAACTTGCACAACCTTGTCTTTTTCAATGTCTTCAATTTTTTTCTCTAACAAATCAGCTAGCATGAACTGATCATGCACTTCATTTGAAGCATCAACTGATTCTAAAAAAAGTGCCCTCTGGACTATTGACAAGGAAATTAATCAAATGATGCCCTCTCCTATCTGTCCGTCCATCTGACATCAATGTGCAACCATATTGCTTCCATGCTTGCTCATGCTTTTCTCTCAATTCATCTGTCTCCTTCACAACCTTCTCAAGCAAGGGCTCCCTAAGCTCATGGAAGCTAGGTGGCTTGTACCCACTACCATATTGTGTCGTGGCCTCAATAGCAATCTCAAATTGCCTAGAATTTGCAGCATTAAAAGGAATGCCACACTCATAAAAGAATCTAGCCCACTCCAAATTAACAACATCTCTCTCTTCTTTTGTCCTCATGGTAGCTTGTATACTTGGTTGATAAGGACCCTTTGCATGTCTTTCTTCCACAACTTGTTTGAGTGTTCACCTAACCATGGAAGCAACAAACTTGGTTGCAGGTGGAGCTGGAGGTTTAAACTTCAATTTGGATTGCGTTCTTTTTGCAGTTGTCCCTAAACTAGGATGTTTAATGGTTCTAGAACCAGAAGTAGCAGCTGACTCCTCTATCACTTCAACCTGTTGATCTTCATCATCATCTAACATTAGTGGCCTCTTCTTCTTCTTCTTTGCAAAAAAGTAGTCATGCAGCTCTTGAGCAATTTCTGTTTTGGTCTTCTCACACTTCAATCCATCTCCATACCCACCAAATAAGATGCTCCTTCAGCCTTGTAATTCCTCCTCCCATTTGTCTATTACACAAGCAACATTGCACCATATCCCTGTTTCCAATTTCAGGCCAAAACCCATACTTCCACCCAGGATCATCTGACTTTGCCTTCCGCTTTGGATCATTCTTTGGATCATATGTAACTGATGCATCTCCTGTGCTTGCAGTTGCATTGCCTGACATTGGTTCAGCCATTATCGGTTAATGTCTCCTTGCACTGCCTCCACAACTTCTTGCTGTCAAGAGCTGCTTGCTGCCACGACTTGAGGAGTAGAGGAAGAGATGAGCTGAAGACCATGAATAATACAAATACAAAGATACCAGGCAGGGGCGCGGCCATGAATACTAGAAGAGAAGAGACTTGCTGGTTGTTGCCATGAATAATAGAAGAGATGAGATGAGATGAATACTAGGCAGGGTGCAGGCAGGGGTGCAGATAGGGGCACAACGCAGCCGGGGTGGACGGCGCAGCCCAGCGTGGCGGCGCAGCGGGCGGCGGCACGAGAGATTTGGGGCGGGGCAGCGGTGGCGCAAGAGAATAGGGCAGGGGCAGCGCGAGAGATTTGGGTAGGGGTGCACGCAAGAGATTTGTGGCGGCGCGGCGAGAGAGTCGCCAAAATAAAAGTGTTGGGCCTTCTGTTTTGGCGCCTGGAAAGCAATGGATGGGAACCCTAATTCATATGGTGTATGCCACATGGCGCCACCGTGATATGGCGACGCCACGAGCACCACAGGGACGCCACGAGCGCCATGGCGGACGCCATAGGCCATTTTGATATGGCGAGGCCGTGGCGAGTGGCGAAATCGCACCATGGCGCTATAGCGTCGCTATGGCGACGATATGGCGACGCCATAATAACTATGCTGCTCGACACACCCAACCTCTTCCCACAAATCCAAACCTTAAATATAGAAAAAGGTCACAAACCAACTTTCATGTCCATAATCATAGTAAGGCTTCAAGCTGGTTATCTTAGCTGGGTCACGCCATTTACTTATATTGTTAGGATAGGCCACAGACACTTGTGAATTCGTCCAGGCTACTAGAAATTTCTGGGTCTGCCACTGACTCTTACCGCTATATTTTTATAACAATATAACAGTATCAGCTAAAAAAATATAATAATATAACAGTATTTATAAAGAAAAATCTATACTCATGATTTATCATGTTTCAAACTAAATATTTTCTATTTACGGTAACAGTTATAAAATTTTGACCAAACAATGTTAGATAGTTTTAGAATATGAGGTTTCATATATTAGTCAAAACTCATTTTGTATGGATCCATGAACGAAATTATAAGTGGGCCCATTAGGATGATGCGTGACTGTTTCGATTTGTAAGAGGAAACTGCTGTGTCAATTTTGCTCGAATCCTTTCAGAAAAAATCAATCAAACAATGGTTTTTCTGTTCAACTTTTTTCATCCTTATAGGTCAAAAAATTCAGAGGGGTCTTAATTGTGGTGCTATTTTTCTTGTCAATCGATCGATCAATCGTGATAATGACTTCCGGTACATACATCGAAAAGTACATTAGGCTAGAACCACTTACTTCAAGTTTTTTGTAGGAACAACAAAATAATAAAGCAATGTCCAGTATGTATGCATATGACAGCGGACAACCAAGCTATCATCATCGGCAGTCTGGGGCGGACTTACGCCTCGGGCTGCTCAGGCTGCAGCCCGGGACGAGGCCATAGCTACAGAGTCCAGCAAACAATAGTCAAAATGACAAAAATAAGTCTGTTTATGCATGATCCATACTTTAATTAATGATTAGCTTTTGTAATTAAGTTAGTAGCAGTAAATAGGTGAAGACTTCAGTGAGAATTAAAATTCAAAATCCAAATCCCTAATTTCCTATATTGTCTTCAAAATTTGATGCATTAAATAGTATCTCTAATTCCCTATACTGTTTGTTTTTCTTAATAAATTTTTTTATTAAGGAAGACTCTTTGTATTTGGTATTTTTTTATCCTCATCATAGTTTTACGTATCTTTGAGCATTTTCAAATCGATATTAATCTTTGCTATATCTATTAGTAGTGTATTGTGTATAACGAGCAAAAATTTTTTGCCTTCTGTTATTTAGCCCCCCCCTCTAGTCCATTTCTGGATCCGCCACTGATGAAAATGTAAACAAGACTACAAGAGCATATTATGCGTATTGTATTTCTGCCTTGTGAGAGTCGAAGACCACACCACACCCATCAATGCGTTGGCGCGCACACAATCCGCGGACACTTGACTTTATTTGATTTTTATTAATAACTCTTACCACTATATTTTTATAACAATATAGCAGTAATAGCTAAAAAATATAATAATATAACAGCATTTATAAATAAAAATCTATACTTATGATTTTTTAGTTTCCAAACTAAATATTTTTATTTACGGTAACAGTTATAAAATTTTGACCAAACAAGGTTAACAACTGCACGTGCTGCCCTTCCTTCAAGAACTCGGGGTCTAGGTTCCTCGACACCTTCGTCACCGCATCTGACGTCGGCTGCATCAGCAAGTAGGCAGAGGCAAAGACCGGCAAGGCTCGAGCGAGGAAGTTCCAGCTACCTGCGGGCGAGATTGAGGTTGTGGTTCAGGAGGTCATCCATGCCAACGATGAGGCAGCGCTTGTTCTGCACCATGTTGCGTACGGTCTGCATGTAAACCCCCTTCCCGACCTGCAAACGGCAATGCAAGGACGGGATGTCAGCCACGGATCCGGTGAAGGCGGCGGGCAGCGAGGAGGACTTACATCCTGGTCGTGGAAGTCGAGGAACGCGTGCTTGTGCACCGCCATGGCCTCCTCGTTGACGTCCATGCCTGCTCGGAGACGGGACAGACTGGAGGAGGGGGGGGGGACTAGTGATGGCAACGGGGCTCTTCCCCGGCGGGATTGACCGGAGATGCTGCTGCGCAGATGAAGACCCGTCGGAGATGCGGCGGCGGCGACGGCAGCGGGTTCTGATTTGGGGGTAAAAAACTTGGGAGGACGAAGAGGCGCGTGCTGTGGCGGGAAGAGATGATGCTGCCCTTTCCCGTGCTCCGGAGAGGGCCCGGACCGCGTGATGTGAGTGACTGCATCCCCATGAGCTCCCGGGGTGAAAACTGGGCCGGAAATAGAGGAAATGTTGAATTTTGTTGGGCCTCCAATTTATAAGAACTGTTCGAGATCAGTACTCCCGTCGTACTTGCCTATCGAGCACCGGATGATAAAAGGAGTGAAAAGAAATGTAAAAGCGACAAGTTATACATGGTAGAAATATTGATTCTACATTGTGTAATTTGTATTATATATGACTGTGAGTTTTTATTTTGAAATATTAATTCTGTTGTGCTATGTGTTGCTATTGGTTTTGCTTACAAAAAATTTCTGCTTTTAGCCCTATTTCAATCACTTTTGTTATTTACAGCGTAAATATATAAAGTTGCAATAAAAACATGAGTTTATAGTGTAAATACATGTCAAATGATTTTATCGTTTTATATAAAAAATGGCGACATATTTATAGATAATCCATTTCTGTATGTTGTGTTCGTACGTGTGTTTGTGCTGCACGGATATTGATGCACCGAAACTGTGAAGAAATTCATCAATGTTGGTACACGCACGTTACAACCGATTGCACTATCACGTCTTGTTATTCCCAAGTCCGCCAGAAAGGGAAAAAAAAAAGATCGCGTCAGCATGATGCGTGTACAATTACTAGCACTTGCAGGACAAGTTGGATTCTGAGCCAGCGGCAGCAACATCTATCGATCAATGTTCAGCACGCCACGCCGCTGGGCCATCCTTTGCCACTCTCGCCGCCGCCGCCTCCGGCGCAGGCGTTCCGCCGCCCAAGCCTCGTCCTCCTCTCCTCGGAGAGCTGCCTCGCGAATCCCCTCAGCGCGTCGGCGTTGCTCCCTGCCCCGGCCACCTCGACGTACTTGCCGGTCTCGACGTTGACCCTTGACACCCGCTGCTCCAGCATCCGCTCGCCGATCCCGACGAGGGTCCGCATGTTGTCTTTCGTGGCGGCGTCCACCGTGGCCGCCGCGCCGTGGAGGGTGTTGTCCTGGATGCGGAGGTAGTCGCCGTCGCTGTGCAGCGACTGGAACATGACGGCGGCGTGGATGTCGACGAGGTCAGAGCTGGCCGCCATGAAGATGTCGATGATGGGCGCCATCCCCTTGTTGCGAAGCCACCGGATGATCCCCCACCGCGAGCACTGCCTCGCCGTGTACATCCCCTGGTCGGACGTCGAGCCGGTGCCGATGGACAGCACCAGGAACTTCCCGCAGTTCGCCGGCTTCACCGGGTACAGCTCCTCCTTGTCCTTCACCATTATCTTCTTGGTGATCTGCGTCATGGCCACCATCGTCTGCTTGCGAAATCTATCGATCAGCATTTGCAGCAGAGGAATGCACATCTGGATCTTCGTTTGATCGATTCTTAATTAATTACCGGGTTGTTGGCGGCGACGCCGCCATCGATGAGGTTGAACTCGCGGACCTTGCCGATGGCGTCGTCGGTGGTCTGGAAGCTGTGCGCGGGGAGGTAGGTCGGCGCGGCGGATGTGCTGATGCAGATGTCGGAGAGGAGCGCGTTCTTGAGCGGCATGCTCTTCGCCTGCAAAATTTAACCGATCATTTTATTTGTTCGATCAATCAATCAGCTGATTCCAATGCCAATGCAGATGGATGGAATCAACGGATGCATATGTATCATCGGCGACGCACGCACGTCGTATGTGGAGAAGATGGTTGGCTGGAGCAGTCTGACGTCGAACGTGGGGATGACGACGTTCGTCAGCGTGTCGCGCACCCTCGTCTCGCCCAGCATCTTCCTGATCTTGCCCTGCAGGTACTTGCCGTTGTACCTCGGCCGCGTCAGCGCCGCCATGGCCGCAGCGATGCCGCATCTCCTGCACGCCACGCCACCCACAATTCCCAATCAATCCGATACTATCATTGTCTTGATCGATGGAGAAGAGAGGAGAATTTGAGTCAGTTACTTTTGTGGGAAGATGCGTGGACCATTGTCGAGGTAGAAGCGGTTGATGTCCTTGGCGGCGAAGAGCGGGCGGCCGTCGTCGCCGGGCGCGGCGAGCATGGCGGTGATGAGGCCGCCGGTGCTGGTCCCGGCGATGCAGTCGAAGTAATCGGCCAGCCGCGCGTCAGGGCCATCCAGCTCCTGCAGCCTGGCCTCGAGGAAGGCGAGGATGGTGCCAGGGATGAGGCCCCGGATGCCGCCGCCGTCGATCGCCAGCACCGTGACCCGCTGCCCCGGCGCCGATGCCGGCTCGCCCACCACGCACCCCGCCATCGCCCTCGTGTTGCACGCCTCGCAGGTCCGCCGGCATGAGTAGCTCGCCGCCATAGACGATGATCAGTGGTACCTCCCGCCGACTAGTATACGCACCGATCGATCGATCGATCGATGGGATGAGATCGAGGAGGCTTGTGGATGGATGGATAGATAGTTGCCACTTGTCACTGTGGCATCCCTGGTAGGGGTATGCACTGCAGGACTCGCAGCGTGAGCGTTTTGAGCTACGGCGCCCTATTTTTGGCTTCTTTGGCGGGCGCTCGAGCGCAGTGTGCGCGCACACCCACGCGCCTTTGGTGGAAGAGACGGGGACGGGACGGGAGAGATCTGAGCTGAAGCAACGGACCAGATCAACCCCAAGTACCCAACCAACGGCTCTCAGTCCCCCACCTGTGGGTAGTGTGTTTTCATCCTCGAAGAAACATACCCTTTCTTTCGTTTCTTTCATGTTGTATAGTTATAGAAATAAAAAAATTAATAAGATAAATTAATATGAAGTATATCACTGCACAAACAACAAAATTTAATTTTTATAAGTTATATAAAAATAACAAATATAACGGTAAATGTACGTTAATTATTTTTACTTTTAATTTAATTTTTTTAACTTATAGAAATCAAATTTAGTTTTATGGTAATATTTTATATTAATCTATGTTATTAATTTTTTAAAAAATTTATAATTATTTAAATTGTATGTAAAAAATCATGTCAGACATAACCGACCGCTCATTGGTTTTGAAGAATGCTGTGGCGCCACTGGTAAGGTTCATGAAAGATTGGAAGCCCAATAGGATTTGAATGATTGGGCTGAGACGACCAAGATGGCGTCATGATCCAAAAGTAAATAATCGGCCCGTTCTACTAGCGCAGTCAAACAAGTCCAGCAAAGTTTGGCGGTAAACGTATGAACAGCAATTAATGGCCCCCTCGCAGTTTAGCTACTACAGTTAATACGTAATATATACATACTAACGCTACGACGATATTTACTAATACAAATTAAACAAATCAAATACTACCAAAATATATTTTTGAAAAAAATAAACATGAATATCTTAAAATCCAAATATATATTATTACAATATATTTAACAAAAAATAATTTAATATTCTTATAAATTCTCGTATATGGCATTATAATAACTCTGTATATATGTCAAAACCCAAAAGCAGGGCTGAATCTTTCAAACAATATTACATTACTATAAATATGGTCATGCATTTAATTTAAAATCATCTTACGGTACAAATATGCATTTCAATACGGGACAAAATATATTAATCACAAAATTGCGGAACTTTCGTAAGTGCTACAGTTTCCAAACTTTTCTATCAATCATCATCGATGCATTGTTTATGGCGCCCTTAACAACAATAGGAAGTTGTAAGCAAATCAGGAAGATAGTACACTTGGTCATAGCACAAATAAAGCATGAGGGAGAATAGCACATTTGTCCCGGTTGATAATCTCTTATAGTCCCGGTTGTCAAACCGGACTATGAATCCGAGACTAAAGATCGTTATCTTTAGTCCCAGTTGAGCCACCAACCAGACTAAAGATGGCGACGCCACGTGGCTGGCTCCGCCATGTTTAGTCCCGGTTGGTGGCTTCAACCGGAACTAAAGTTTTTTTAAATTTTTTTAATTTTCACCTGCTCTTAGCTTGCTGCTGCTTGTTTAAACACACGTATATATATACATATATATATGCAAATATGCATATATATGTGTAAATACATAACACACATATATATATAACACATCACATACATATATATGCAAATAACATCGAAATTATTTTTTTAACGATCGAATACAACAAAATGCAACAACAAAATTCACACATATATACAACAAATTGTCCACAAATTTGTCCACAAAATCGTCCACACTATATATACAACAAAATACAACAACAACAAGTATTTTTCGCTCGCCGTTGCCGCCGGCTCTTGCTCGTCGCTGCCGGCTCTCGCTCGCCGCTGCCGCCTTTGTCCCGCTCACCGCCGGTGAGGAGATGACGCCCCGCTGCCGCCACCTCCTCCCCCGCCGCCGCCATCTCCTCCCTTGCTTGCCGAGGGGAGAGGAAGAGGGAGAGGGAGAGGAAGAGGGAGAGGAAGAGGGAGAGGGAGAAAGCTGAGGGGAGAGGGAGAGAGATCTGTAAAATATGCTAAGTGTTGGATGGGTGGAAAAGACGATGCGCGCCGGGGATATATATAGCCCTGAATTTTTTGTCCCGGTGAACTAAAGATAATTTTTCGCTATTTTCAATTCATATTTAGTCTCGGTTGGTGTCACCAACCGAGACTAAAGATAATTTTCCGCTATTTCTAATTCATCTTTAGTCCTGGTTGGTGCCACCAACCGGGACTAAAGATAATTTCTCGCTATTTTTCCAAATTTACTTGGTTCTCGCTAGGGTTAACAATTAAATCATTAGTAAATAGGGCCAAATTAAATTCATTAAATATAGGTTTAAAACAATAATATTAAAATTTAATCAAACATAGATAATCCTAGACATTAATGTGCTCTTCTAGATACTGTTCCTCTTTTGCCCCTCTTTATTTTTCATATTCATCTGAAGTTGTTGTTTTTTGGAAAAATATGACTTTTTTGTTTTATTTTTTTATATTTTTTATGGACTTAGGAGCACACAAGAGGTAACCACAGAAATTTTGAGCGTAAGCAAGCAAAAGATGTGGCCTGTGGAAAATTCAGAAGACACGCTCAGAATCGGAAAAAACTTCCGGGCTCGAAAAGACAACTTTTGAGGTGTTTTTGGGGAAAATAAAATCGCCAAGTGCAGCAAAGCGGCGGACGAACGCATCCAAAATTTTTTATGATCGATTTTCATATATGGAACGTCTCTATCGGAGTCCGTATACGAAAGTTATGGCCGTTTTAAAAACCGACTCCGAGTTAGAGGACAAAACGGGAACAATACGCGTAAAACTTGTTACACGCGCATAAACTAGACCTCACGGCCAGGGTTTGAATGTTCTTATCAATATATAGTTATCACTCCGATTTGTATATTTTCACCAAAATAATTCTACAAAAGATTTTATATATTGAGAATCATTAGTTAATAACATACTCTTCGAAATTACCCACCCCCACACAACACCATACTCTTTGAAATTATAGATCTCCTCAAATTAATTACCAAGGCTGACAAAATCTTTGATCTGCTGCTTCGGGAGAAACAAATTCAATTTCCTGCTGGCCATGTGATTCCATCGGCTGAGGAGTTGAGAAAGAGGAAATATTGCAATGGCACAATACTAGATCTCACAGCACCAATGACTGTAAAGTTTTCAGGCAGCAGATCCAATCGGCTATTGAAGCAGGGAAGATAAATTTTGAAGATTCAAAAAATCCGATGAAAATTGATGGCAATCATTTTCCTGTCAACATGGTTCATACAAGTGGGAGAGCAGCCGATAGAAAGGATTATCGGTCCACGCAGATCAACTCTGCCAGAATCATCAACAAATATCAGAGGAAACATGATAGGCAGGAAGAGAGATGCTATGAAGATGACAGTTTTGATCCCCATTGGAGTTGCGAATTCTTCAGATTTTGCTAGAATGAAGGGATGAGGTTGTCATCATAGAAGACTATCCAGCATGCAGCTATGATGAAGACTACGCTAGAGAATCAAGCCGATCCAGTCCTAAGGAAAATCGGCTAAGATAGAGGAAACTACCTATTCATCAAAAGTTGGGTCCTATTCATCAGGATTTTCTGCAGGAGGATTTTAATGAAGATGAAGATGGGACCATGAACCCACAATAGTGCCCTTCTGGTACTTTCACTAAGAGTCAAAAGAGGAGGGTTCAAAGGATAAAGAGTAGGGGACGTTTCCAAGAAGTACAAGAGAAAATCAACCATCGGCTGAAGAGAAAAAAGCAAGAACACTCAAAGAAAGAGTGGTGTGTCAAGAGCAAGGTGCTCTCAGCCGATGAAATCAAAGCCGACAAGGCAAAAAGAGCAGCTAAGGGAAAGGCTGTTGCCTCTGCATCGGTTAACATGGTTTTTGTGTTACCAGCAGAATATGAGTCCACCCAAGCCGATACAGATGTTATGGAAGAATTCCTAGCCAAATTGGTTTTGTCCCCAGAACAAGCTATCTTTGAGAAACCAGAGGGGACAGGACATCACCATCTCAAGCCACTATATGTCAAGGGGTTTGTCAATGACAAGCCAATGTCCAAAGTGTTGGTTGATGGTGGGGCTGCCGTGAATTTAATGCCATATTCTACATTCAAGAAGTTGGGCAGGAGTTCAGATGATCTCATCAAGACCAACATGGTTATCAAATACTTTGGTGGCAATCTATCAGAAACCAAAGGAGTTTTAAACATGGAGTTGACAATCGGCAGCAAGATTGTTCCTACCATATTTTTTGTCATCGATGGGAAGGGATCATATAGCTTGTTGCTTGGAAGGGATTGGATTCATGTGAATTGTTATATTCCTTCCACCATGCATCAGAGTCTAATCCAATGGCAAGGTGACAAGGTGAAAATCGTGCCAGCCGACAGGTCAGTTAATATTGTCAATGTTGTTTTAACTCTTTGGGAGATGGATGAAATTGATTGCTTGTCTAGAAAAATTTGGCAAGGAGATTATCTAAAAGTGTCCGATTGTGACATACAACCAATTGGAGATGAAGAGCCCCGATTATTGCTTTAAGGGCGTCATGGAGGGTTCAAGTTTCTACACCAAGGATACTGTAGATGATCTCGATGGCAAATTGGGACAAGGCTTCATGTTGGCCGATGATTTGGAAGAAGTTGATACAAGTCCAGGAGATAGGCCTAGGCCGACTTTCATTAATAAAAATTTGTCTTCTCATTTTAGAACCAAGCTAATAGAACTTTTGAAAGAAAATAAAGATTGTTTTGCTTGGGAATATTTTGAGATGTCAGGACTTAGCCAATCGATTGTAGAATATCGGCTTCCTATGAAACCAACATATCGACCATATAAACAGCCACCTAGAAGATTCAAAGTCGATATGTATGACTCTATCAAAGCCAAAATCACTCGATTGTATGGTGCTGGTTTGATTCGGCCATGCTGATATGCTGAGTGGGTTTCCAATATAGTTTTGGTCATCAAGAAAATAGCAAACTTAGGGTGTGTATTGATTTTCGAGATCTAAACAAAGCTACCCCTAAGGATGAGTACCCAATGCTGATTGCTGATCTTTTGGTTGATGCTGCTTCAGGGCATAAGATTATAAGTTTTTATGGATGATAATGCTGGATACAATCAAATTTTCATGGCAGAAGAAGACATCCATAAGACTGCTTTTAGATGTCCTGGTGCAATCGGCTTATACAAGTGGGTTGTGATGACTTTCGGTTTGAAGAACGCAGGAGCTACATATCAAAGGGCCATGAATTATATATTCCATGATTTGATCGGCTTGTTGGTTGAAATCTATATTGATGATGTGGTAGTGAAATCAAAGGAAATTGAAGATCATATAGCCGATTTGAGGAAAGTTTAGGAGAGAACAAGGAAATATGGCTTGAAGATGAATCCCACAAAGTATGCTTTTGGCGTATCGGTTGGACAATTTTTGGGCTTTCTTGTCCATGAAAGAGGGATTGAAGTAACACAAAGGAGTATCAATGCAATCAAGAATATTTAACCTCCACAAGACAAGAAGCAGTTACAATCTCTAGTTGAGAAGGTGAATTTCATCAGGAGGTTTATTGCTAATTTGTCTGGGAAGATGAAACCCTTCACACCTTTGCTCAGATTGAAAGCCGATCAGGAGTTTGCTTGGGGGGCAGAGCAACAAAAAGCCTTCGATAATATTAAGGAATATTTGAGTTCCCCTCCAGTTCTGATTCCTCCACAAAAGGGAGTACCTTTCAAGTTGTACTTGTGTTGGTGTGAATTTTTTACACGCGCTGGCCTGGGAAATCTGCTTAACTCCAGTGCAGGTCCAAATTGGTCGCCTACGGTGATTGAGCGGATGTGCCAGTTGGTTTGTTCCTGTAACGAACAAGAAAACAAAGAATAGGCGTTTGGTTAAGGTTAGATCTTACTCGATGGGCTATGGATATTAATAAATATACAATTGCTATCCCAAAGCACATTTAGATTAAGTGATTGGGATAGATCGGTAGCATACCGAGACAGTATTAATTACTTAGATCCAAAAGTACGTTAGAAACACAATTATATATATTCATAACCTAGCTGATGTCGTAGATCTAATGTAAATTGGCTAGTACTCCGATATGTTTTATAAAAAGATATTAATCTGAACTAAATGTGTTAAACTAAGATCAATCAGCTGTTAGTATATCCAAACAGATTGATGCCGAGCTTAACCCATTTAAGTAGATTAGGATCTTAATATAAAAGCCAATTCTAATACATCTAACAGTAATAATACATAAAGATGATCAGAATAGGTAAGACCAACTGAAACCCCGGATCTATCTCTAATAGCAAACATTGAACCAAATAAATCTATATAATTCTAAAGGCAACTTAATAGGTCGATTAGATCCAGTATTAAGTACCAAAAGAATTATAGAATCTATATAGACTAATGAGAACTCTTTGAGATGGTAGATACACCGTATATCCTAAATCAACCTCTGGATCTAGCTCTATCGGCTGCTATCTTCGAAGAGATATTAGCCGATGGCGAGATAGATCTAGACATTGATCTAGATTATATACCGTATATGATAAATTAAGCAGTTTGCAACATCAGAATCAGAGTATCATAATGATGGAAGCCCTGGCCCCAATATCACAAGCCGCTTGTAATGAAAAATTACCTTTCCTGGAGATCGAAGTCGATGCAGCCTAAGAATGAAGCAAGAACTCGTCGAGAAAAGTAAAAACAGAAAGGTTAGCGATGCGCCGAAGGTTGTATTGATGTGTGTTGATATGTTTTACAAGGTCTCGGGTCATATTTATACCCGAATATACAATGAGTGCGTAACGGACACGATTCCTATTATAAATTAAATCTCTAAACAAACCGACATTATCACAAAAGGAAACTATACAAGATATCCTAACTTAAAAGACACAATTGCCATTGCAGGACCTTATCTGTAGATGGCAATATCTTTAACGCACTTTGAAAACCGAATCCAATAATTATCTCTTAAGCTTTCCTTCCGGGACCGGCCTTTCCTTCGTTCTTCAATCAAAATCAGCTATCGGCGATCCTGCTTCGACTCGGACTCAGCCGACTGGCTCCGTAGCTGATTTAGACTTAGCTGATACAATCTTTGTTTTCGCAGATTGTGCATTCCTCCAATTCCGCCTCAATCTTCGCTTCAAACCTGGGGATTTACTTACCAAATTTGGTCGTTAACACATGCCCCCCAGTTCGCGGCATTGATAATGTTGCGGATTTGATTCAATCCTATTTCCAGCACAACCCTAGGTCGAATCTGTTTTGGCCGTTATGAAAACCCTTTAAATAATGCTTCTCCGCGCCGAACAACTCACGCCGTCAACATAATCCACAAACTAGCAAACGTCCTCGAGTTCCTCGGCGACCTCTTCGGCTTCCTCGCTCCGCTGCAGCGATCCCACCTCTTCGGTGACCTCAACCGCAGCAATGGCGACCCCCGTTGCTCAACCAGGTTCTCCACCCTTGGAGTTCCCCGAGGTACGCCCAATCGGCCCAACCTTTTCTTTTCCAGCCTTTTTAACCGTAGGCCTGAATTCTAGGTCTTCCAAATCTGAGATCCATCTCTTTTCCTGATTGTAGCATCTCGTGCATCAAATAGCAATCCCAAGCCTAGTTAGTGATGAGAGATATTACTTAGGGCCTATCGACAATAAGGATCCAACTGAGTTCATCATAGCCGAGACCAACAGGGTGCCGTATAGAATGAGGAACCCACACCTAGGCCACTGGAACAACACCTTTAAATCTTGGCCTTCAACCGACAAATCATGGCCATCATGGTACAAAAGGATGCAAGCCGACAAACAAAGTCATTAGGAAGAAATCAGAATAGCCCAATGCCTCACTCTATCTATAGCCGACATGCCAAAGGACGAATGTCGGAGACGCCCGGACCTTCCGTTCTATTTGCAATAAGAGTTGAAATGGTTCAGCTCATATGACAAGTAAAACGAAACACCCGAGGTCCCGAGAGAGGGATAAGTGAGACATCGCTGGGCCTTTAGCCTGCCAGTCAACTTTAGCCTGAGACGTGCCCGTCAAACCACTCGAAGGTGACGACCAGATGTGTTACACATTCAGGAGACTTGACAAATTTGGCTAAAGATCTACGACGCCTCAAATATTCCTAACTCGTACTCATGTGAATCTAGCTCCCAGAATATGTGCTAGGTTCACACTTTCATCACAAGCATGAATATACATAGCGAATACACATAAATTGAACAAGACTTAAAAGATTACAACACGTAGATAATTACATAGATCGATCAGCCAAATAAATATATAATCAGAGTACATCGAACAACAGTGGCTTACTACCCATTTCACAAGCACACTGACTAGGGGTTTACCCCGTTAAGCTCAATCCTAAAAGAAGCAGTTGATTACCCGCATTCTCTCAGAAGCTAAGTCTACGGCCTGCATCGAAATGGATATTCCAATCGCAAGTGTCAGTATATTATTTAAAATAATATACTGGCAAGAGCCCAATCAAACCTAAGTACATGCTAGCTCTAAATCAAAGGGAAAGGCTAATTGTTGTTTAAATTTTCAGCATAAGGCTAGTTTTGGTTCGCAAGTATTTTATAACGTGGTTTTTAACAAAACAATTTCAGCAAACACCAAACTTTATTAAACATGGCATGGCTTCATCAAAAGCTTACATACATAGATGTACTTTAGGATCTTACTCGCGTCGAGAGTAAGGCAAATATAAAGCATGAAACAACATTATTTCCAACACAACACATTTCATTTTCAAGACCATTTAGGGAAAAACACAAAATTCAAGATTTATACCCATAGCATATCATTATGTTGCTCATGACCGTGAGCACGGCTAATCGATTAGTTTTATTAACTCTGAAGAGTTTGTAGAGCTTTACCCACATGATATGAACACTCTAGTTTGTTTTGTGCTCAAGACGCACTACCACACTCTTCATGGTGAATGTGGTCTAGAGGTCATAACGAAGCTTTTACCCTGTTTAGCCTATAGCCTTGCACCAGCACGATATGTGTTTCCTCCATCCTAGGTCATACTGGAATAAGACCTAGAACTGTTAAGTGGCGGGCCCACGCCTTAACTTAACGCCGTGGTGGCGGACACGACGGAAACCCACCCACGTGGCACGATACTGTTGTATTGGACAGACTTAATCGCCTAAACTACCACGACGGGATAAATAGGAAGTTCCTCCGGGTTATCCGAACCCATACACTTCGGCCTACCATAATGCAAGGATAAGTGCTAAACAAGTTAATTGGCTAAGGCTATCCCATACTAGCACATGTGGATGTAGAGTATACACAATGAATGACATATAGTTCAGTCCTTAATCGACTCGGGCAAATACTCCCCTATCGGTATACGAATACATCAATCGCATACCACTTGCCGCCCAAGTCTAAAAATTAAGTTTTTATTTTGTTTCGCAAATGATTGGGGTTTCTCCCCATTTAGTTTAGAGCACACAAAAGTTCTTTCTAGAGGGTTTAGAAAACAATCCATCCCTATTTTTCGAATAATACTAAGCAAGGCTAAGCATATCATTTTTATAAAGCATAGCAATTTTTCACATACTACTTTACTTTATTTCCTATGTTCAAAACAGCAAGGGGATGGTTTAAAAAGGGTCCATGCATTTTTAGGTTATATCTACCAAGTATAGTTAAAAACGACGATTTCGATAAAATACGCATGCACATTTACAAACAAAATACATTGTCTAAAAACATCGGTTCAATGTGTTCAAAGGAGGGGCAAGAACTTTCCTTTGTCTGAAGAAAATGTTAGCACACCTCCCACTCCCTCGTTTACGCAATCATCTAAACAAAAGACACGGTATGCGATTAAAATACCGAAAACAGGCAAAAATCCAACATGCTCTAAAATGCATGATTTTTACACATTGAGTAGGTAATGATCTAAAATGAATTTAAGTGAAATAATTTTGATTTTATCATATCCCATTTGGAAGTTATGCATTTTAGAAGTTCTATTGGGTTTTAGCGGCATAGGGATAGGTGCTGTTTGGACAGTGCTCCTAATCTTAGATTTTTATAGTTTGACTTCACAGAGGCGTGGAGAAATGTTTTCTAGGGCTAATGCAATTTGTTTCATAATTTTAGAGTTATTATGAATTTCCTAGACATTTTACAAATTTTACAACGGGTTCTAGGCCTATAGTGTTCTATTTATATGGCTGATGTATAAGAATAAGTAGTTTAGTTAATCAAGTTAGCCTTATTTCATTTTTATAGGGTCTGTATTGCCTACCACACATTTTGCAAGCTAGAGGGTGTTCTATGTCATTGATTTACTATACTAGCCCAGTTAGTGTTGTTCGAGCTAAGTACTCTAAATTATAATGAGCGAGGATAGAGCTTGGTGCTCCTCTGGTCCAGCAAGTTTTTAAATGGATTTACTTGGAGCTAAAGTGCACGTACATATATATACCTATATTGTTCAGCTACTATTGTGGGGTTCAGCGACCTAGTCGTTCATTTAAAGTTTATGACCAACTTTTTGTATACAAATGCCATATTTTATTGTCCAATGAAAGCTCCTTAGTTGTTGGTCTTATAGTGATTTAGTTCATTTCAAATGGATCAAAAATAAATTCTCTACAAATTTTTTAGTGTATATCTAAGTTATTTATTCCCTGTATAACTATTTAGGTGATACTACTATACATGAAGCATATATTTTTATTTTATATCTTGAAAGTGCATATTTTAGTGATTCTACAGATCTTGAGTTCATTCAAAAATAATGTAGAATGAATTTTTAATAAATCCCTAAAGATTGAGTTATCTAAAATGCATCATTTTCCTAAAATAAGTTTAACAAGCATTTGACTAAACGAAAATATACCCTTTTATTTCTTTTATTTTTCCTACTAAGAGAGGGTAAGATGAGAAATCCATAGGATCTGGGTTTGTCCAAAAATTTGCTAAATTGAATTTTCTAAGGATTTTACAAGTTTCTAAGGATTTTACAAGTTTGTACAAGTGTTATGGGTGATTGTCTTTATTTGGATTTTAGAGATTAAATTTGTATGGTGTGGGTCAAATTCTATACTTCTAAAATATAATTCACTTTGCTATGAGTCTACAGAAATTTGTTTCATCCAAAAAGAAGTTAAATTGAATTTTATTTGGATTTTACAAGTCTACTTGTTTTTCTGTTGGAAAAGGAGTGCTGGAGTTATTTTCTTTTTGTATTTTCAAATTATGAAATTATGGGGTCCACAGATCATAGACCGGTAGTTTTGCAATAAAGCTCCTGGAGTCTTAGAAATCAACCCGCAACCCATAACACGTGTTTGAAGAAAATCTTACTTAAGAGTGCTCCGGTTTTAGTTTATTTACAAATAGGTCCACATGTCATTTAGTGAAGATTTATAGATTAGCCCTTTCAA
The DNA here is from genome assembly GCA_019925245.2 of Oryza australiensis. Lineage (NCBI taxonomy): Eukaryota > Viridiplantae > Streptophyta > Magnoliopsida > Poales > Poaceae > Oryza > Oryza australiensis. The sequence continues at coordinate 8,284,492 of JAIFGZ020000436.1, forward strand.
GATTTAAACTCTATTAACCGGAGTCTTTACTGCTTAATGATGTGGGGCCCGCTTGTCATACACGTTGGTGAGGAGAAGCTACAGCTGAGGCAGGGCTCGGCCGGTTCGGTGAGCCAGAGGTGGCCAAATGGGACGTGCCACCGTGCGCCGGCCCGGGCACGATATTCCTGTAGCAGGCACGGCCCAGGCACGACACATGGCTTAACGGGGCGGGCCGGCACGACACGAGTGGCCAGTGCCGTGCTTGAGGCTGCCGCCGAGCCCGCGCTTGACGCACACGGCTATCGTAGCAAATGTCTGTAGCACAAATACGTAGAAAGCATCTTTGTATCGTGGGCTTTTATGGGCTTTTAGTGGGCCAGAACAGTGCAAAACAGTATAAAATAGTGTTACGGCCAACCTTGGCCCATGGGCCTTTAACGGGCCCGTGCCGGCACGGCACGGCCCGGCCACCCCATGGGCCGTGCTTGGGCCGGGGGCTCGGCACGCGGGCCGTGCCAGCATGGCCCGCTACAGGAGCCGTGCCTAACGGACCGTGCCGCGGGCGTGCCCGGGCCGGGCCGTGCCGGGCGGCCCGTTTGGCCACCTCTGCGGTGAGCTTTACGGCGACGCCGGCGGCGCTTCGGGGCTCGTGGGGCGACGCGGCCAAAACAGGAAGCATGCTTCAGCTCCTTGCGCATCCTATGGTAGTGGTGTCGTCGCCGGCGATGGCCGAAGTCGTCGATGGTGGTGGTGCAAGCGGCAATGTCTCTCGGCTTGAAGGTACGAAGTGAGTTAGGGCTTGGTTTGGTACAAACCAAAGCATGCACGAGGGTTCTCAGGGTTCAGGGGTGCTTACCCGAGGTGGTGCGTTGCCCGGCAAAGCACGGACATCAGCGGCGGTGTGAGGAAAAGTCCGGTGGCGGCGCGAAAGCTTCGGTTCGACGTCGCCAGCTCACTTCAGCCTTTAATCCGCTGAGAGGAGACGTGGGACAGCTCCATGAAGCTTTGAGGATGCTGTAGGTGCGAGGAATTTAACGGGGACTCACCGGACTGGTAGGAATCGGAGATGGCGCGCGGTGACCGGAGTTGGGGAAGAAGCGCCCGATCTCCGTGCGTGCTGCGCCATTGGCTGGGGTTCTTGGGGGCTTTTGCATGGGGGGTTGCGGTGATGATTGTGGCGCGGTGGCTCGGCCTCTGCTTCCCCCGATCGTCGGGAACGGTGACGATGTCGGGGCGACGGTGCTCTGGAGCACGCCCTATGCTGGCGTCGGCGAGGTGTGTGTTCCCGTGGCTGCGTGGCACAAAATGGGAAGCGGTCAAAAGAGTTTTTGCTCGGCATTGAGAGGGGAGTTGGGAACACATAAAAGATGGAGGCGACCTTGACTCAACCGGCGACGGCGATGACTGTCTTTTCCTCGGCCGGCGATAAGCTTGGGGAGAGGTGAAGGACTAAAAAGCGCTCTCACTCAGTTCTCTCGGCACTGGGATGAAGAATGAGGAGGGGCGACGCGTGAGGAGGGGCGACCCGTCCTGGGGAGGTCAAGGTCGAGTTCGGTGCCGGACACGTCGTGGCCACGCGTCGAACTCTCCGGCAGCTCTATCTCCGGCGCTCTCTGCCTCTGTCCTTGTGTTTCCTGGTCGGCTGCCTTGTTCCAAGTGGTGGAGAACACTTTGCACTGAGTGGGTTTTAGCCTGAGTGGCTGACAGTGGGGCCAAGGTGAAGAGGGCTAGGCTGGACTGAGGGAGAAGGGTAGGAGCTTGGGTGAAAACTGGTTTTATGAGATTTTCTTGAGATCATTTCTTCCCCTCGCTTTGTAGCTTAATAACTTACTCTGTGAGCATGGTAAAATCACAAGATGTTTACAGGTTCCATTTTCTTTGGTTGTATTAAAAATAATTTGTAGTTTATTTTCAGTAATTTAACTAAGATAGGATATTTTGGGAATCATTTGAATTTTTAGAGAGCCAAGACAGAGGAGATAAATTCTAGAAAAATTATATTTGGTCATGGTTTTCATCCTAGTATTTGAATAAATTATTAGTGAATCTAAATGCCCTTTTAGACAAGTTATAATTTTAGCCGATTAAAACTATTAATTTTCCTATTATGGGGTTATTTTGTGTAATTTGTTTGGGGCATCAAACCCAGTTGTTAAATTGCACAAAAATTAGGTTAAGCTCTACATAATTCTTAGCACCTACATGAATTTTTCTGTGAATTTATCTTATTTGGTTTGACCTAGAAAATTAGGGTATCTCTCCTATGTGTAGTTGCTCTCGCTCTGCAGTTTCACCTAAAATGGTCGCTGGGGATTATTTGAAGTTTATCTTGGGCTGAGACATTGATCTTTGAGCTAAATTTTTGGTTCACTTGCTAGCATCCAAAATTTAGTTGTAGGTTCGCTTGGTAAATTCGAATTGTCTAGGCTAAGCGTATATGTCCTATAATGAGATGCATTTTCGATAAATCCCAATATACGCGTATAACCTAGGTCAAAACGTGCCTTAAGTCAGTATGCTTGCTTCCGTATGAGCTTGCACTTTTGTCCTAGGTTATAAATGAAAAGGTTTTTAATTCGTTCCAAAATTTTGCTTACCATACATAAGTCCAGGTTAATCCCACCTAGGCTAGTAAAAGAAAATCTTTGGTTCGCAAAAATTGAGAAAACTTTACTTTATTTTATTTGGAAAAAAATTTGTCGACCCTAGAATTTGGGTATGTGACAACGAACCACTAATGTCGGCTGCCACATATTTTTGGAACAACACGCTGAACGCCTTTCTTTTTCAACAAGGCTCAATGACTCCAACCTTAGCCGATGTCTTCATGCTAACAGGACTTGACATTATGTCATCGGCTAACCCCAACCAACTGGACAACAAAGGCCAATTTTCCTTCAAGACCAAAGCAATTGGGGGTTGGAACGGGTACGTGGCCATGAACATGGAAACTGGGCCGATCAGTGCCAGAGAGCATACCGTCTTCTTGATGATGTGACTAGAGAAGTTTATATTCTGCAGATCAAGCCGCGGTCCCACAACTAACTGGCAAATACTAGCCGAGGCCTTGGTTGACAAGAAAAAACTCTCCTTAGGCAAATTCCTCCTCGGCTATCTTTATCAGATGTTAAGCCAAGTTGTGTCCAAGATTGCAGCCGATGCCACTATTAGCACTGGAGGCCCTTGGTGGTTTTTGCAACTATGGCTCGTATTGTTAATACAAAAAGTGTCTAGTCGGCCGAGACTAGCCGACGCCCGCTTCCCCCTCCTGGAGTCGATTCAAGATGATGATGGAAATGAAGTAGCTACTAGGAGATGTCTGTCATTCGGGGAAGCGGCAGCCACCGATACTGGATCAAGGCAATCGAGTGATTGCAGCCACCGATACTGGATCAAGGCAATCGAGTGAGCTGTTGGTCAAGTGGTTCATTTCCTTCTATGACGGCCTGGCAAAAAATAATCGGACTTGGTTCTTCTACGAAGACTAAATGGAATTCGAGTTGCCAATTGACTTGAACATGGATGAAATCAACTCAGACAATTACCCCAAGTGCAGAGAAATCTTCACCGTGACACTCATTCCATGCATCTTGCCGACTGGGGTGCATCAAGGCCGAAATGTGACAAGGACTTATGAGTTTACTGGAAGACAACTCGGACTCGGATAGCTGCCGATCGGCTGCTATTATGCTGACAAGATAGAGACCCGAGGGGTGGTGGACTCAAGCCTGATGATGAACAGATTAATGAAAATAGGGAGCCCACCCCTCGGCAGCATCGGGATCTTAGAGCTGGCCCACAAGAGGAGCGCGGCTTATGACAGGTGGTGGGTGGAAATCAAGCAACATATCTTCCATCAACGCGCCTCCATGTACTTCACCACCCTCTTGCCAGACGAAATCCCTTCTGTAAGCACTTCTGTCCCTAAATATCTTTTTGTCATTGATCAGTCGGCTATCGTCTTATGCTAATACTTCAAACATTTTTCCCTTTTGCAGATGACAGACTCGGATCCCCCCACGGTGAGCAACTCCGGTATCACCATCAAATACCGCCTGGGGGTTCTTGCGAACGGATGCGGATACGCTCCATTGGCCATCGGCTGGGACGTGCTGAAGCTAAAAACCTTAATGCACGGCCAAACCCGTCAAGCCGTGTCAAGGAAGAAAAGGGCCACCCCATCGGCTGCGGGACCGTCGGCTGCTCCCGTGAAGAAGCAAAGGAAACCAAAGCCGACTACACCAGCCGATAGCCTGCCCTCACTTGACCCCATCATCGACGAGGCCCTCCACAAAGAAGTTATGGATGAAGAAATCTCAAAAGCTGTGAAAGAGGCAGCTGAATCGAGCAGCTCCAGCCATAACTTCGTCAGCCCACTGGTCGACGATCCAATCCCACCAAGCTTTCCTGCTTTGAAGCGATCGGTAAGTATCTTGTTTTTTCTGACTTGGCCTTTAGATCATAATCGTTCAAATCCTGACCGACTCCCCTTTGTAGTTCAAGAGATTAGCTAGCCGACCTCCTCGTCCAGCTTCACCAGTAATTTCTGAACTCATTATTTACTTATGCCTGCATTGGTCGATTTGTACTAACACTTACATTTATTGTAGCCCCCTCGGTCTCTATCGGCTGCCCCCCGTTGCTTTGTTTTAATTGTGAAAATCTTCCTGTAGACTCTAGCCAATTTGCTTCCATTTGACATCAAAGAGTTCGTCAGTGAGGAAGAGGAAGCCACTAGCCAAGACCAAACTGCCATAGCCGACAACCTCAAGGAGAAGCTTCAAGACATCCATCGTTGGCTCAACATCGATGTAGATCAACTAGTGATGGAGTGCGGGCCAGCCCGAGCACGCTTCAATGACATTCAAGGTCAACTCCCTGATGACTTGGCTGAGAAAATCTCCTGGGCCGTCTTCATCGACCAGCACCGATTCAAGCTGGAAAGGGCCGTACAAAGAATGGTCGATTGGCGAGCTCAAGCCGACTTGGCGGCCTCGATCAATGCCACCGTGGAGAACATAGTGGCCGAGAAGGCCAAATTAGATGAACTGGCGGCTGGACCATCGGCTACGCAAGCCAAGATCGGCCTACTCGAAGAAGAAGAAGCTAGCCTGTTGGCAAAGTGTTGATGAGAAATTTCTCTCACGCGCTGGCCTAGGAGATATGCTTAACTCCAGTGCAGGTCCTTCTCGGCTACCTATGCTGTTCAAGGCATGCCAGTTGGTTTGATCTGTTAACCAACAAGGAAAATAGAGATATATGCATTAAGTACTAAGTTAGATCCTACTGGATCGGCTGCAGGAGTCAATTCACATATATATGCTATTTCAGAGTGTATTTAAACTATGTGACTAGAATAGATCGGCTGCTGCCAAGACAGTATTAGCCACTTAACCCAAATATACCACAGAAGAATAAATATGTGCTTTAAAAAACTTAGCCGATGTCATATGTCCAACTGTGAATTGGCTAATACTCCGATTTATCTTATGAAAAGATATTGATCTAAGCTAAATGCGCTAAACCTAGATCAGTCGGCTGTCGGCTGTGGCTGACAAACTGATCCTGGCTTAGGGTGTTTAACTAGAGCAAGATCTTAATATAAGAGGCGGTTTTAACAATCCTAATAATAGATATATCAAAAGAACATTAAAACAGATAAGGCCGGCTGAAACCCCGGCACTGTCTCTAAGCCAAATATATCTAGCCGAACAGATCATGAAAGCTCTAAAACGACTTAATAGTTCAACACTGATGCAGCATTAAGTATAGAAAGAACAATCTGATCTATTGTAGCCGATGTAAATACCTCGAGACGGTGGATATCGCATATAATCCTGACAACCTTTAGATCTAGCTCTATCGGCTGTCGGTTCCTGGCAGAAGTGAGCCGATGACGAGATAGATCTAAACATTGTTTTAGATTATATGCGATATATGATAACTAGCATAGCATAAATCATTGAATTTAGAGTATCATGACGATGGAAGCACTAAATTCGACGAGATACACCACTAATGACAAACATTTACCTGAGCTTGGGGATCGAAACAATGCAGCCCGAAGCCGGATCAATTGTTCATCTGAAGAAAAAGGAGGCGATGCGCCGAAGGTTATATTGATTTTGATTGAATGTCCTTAATTACAGGGATCTCGGGTCCTATTTATACCCAAGAATAACATTATCTGTACAAACCCTGGACTCTATCTAAACTACTATTTAAAATACGACAATATCCTTGGAAGGACCCATGCCGCATTACAATAAACAATTTAAACAAATTCCTAATTTATAGATACAATTGCCATTACAGGACTATTATCCATAGATGGCAATATCTTCTAACGCGTAAATTGACAACCGAATCTTCTATTTATCTTCAAGCACTTTCATCGGAAACGGTTTTATCTTCTCCTTTACTCAGTATCGGCTATCGGCTACCTTGTCCGATCCAACCTCAGCCGATTGACCTTGTAGCCGATCGTTACTCAGCTGATTTGAGCATAGCTGACGCAGCCTCTGCCTCTCCGCAGATTATTCTGCCAATCCAATTCTGCTTCAAACTCGACCTTGAACTTGGGGATTTGGTTACCAAATTTGGTCGTTAATACATGCCCCCAAGTCCGTGATAAAATAATATCACGGATTTGCTGCCTTTCCAAATTCTTCCTCTCTCCGACCGAAACTGTTTCAGCTGCCCAAAAATATCCTTCAAATACCGCCTTCGCGGCCACCGCACGTGTCACATAGCCACACACGAACAACCACCTCAACAACTCTCGAGCTCTCCAGCGACCTCCTCGGCGAACTCAGCAACCTCGGCAGCCTCGGCGACTTCAGCGATCTCATCTTCTCCGGCGAACTCCAAGAAGCGGCAACTACCGGTAATGGCTTCCTCTAGCACTCCTTCCGCTGCGCCGCAGCAGCCAGCTTATCCTGAGGTAAACCTATCGGCTTCATTTCTTTTTTCCTTCTGCGATTTGGCTAATACCTCTTTGTAGTTCCTTGTTCCTTTCCTCATTCTGTAGCACTTAACCCACCAAATCGCAATCCCCAACCTAGCCCATCAGAACCAATACTTCCTAGGGCTGATCGACAATTTGGACCCAAGCGAACTAATAAACGCAGAAACCGATCGGATCCCTTTTAGGTTTTCAACCCCAAACTTGTCATACTGGACCAGCGCCTTCAAATCATGGCCATCAACCGACAAGTCCTGGCCAGCCTGGTTTTTAAGGATGTCAGCTAGGAAAAGGACGCACTGGACCGAACATGGAATAGCTCAGTGTTTGGAACTATCAATAGCCGACATGCCCAAGAACGAATCCCTTCTATCGGCTGCTTACTACTTTTGGTCCGATACGCTCAACGCCTTCTTATTCAGACAAGGGCCGATGACCCCCACCCTGATGGACGTGGCAATGATAACCGGCTTGGATATTACCTCCACAGTCAGCCCAAGTGATCTTTAGCGCAAGTGCCAACACAACTTCAAGACAAAAAGCATTGGCAGCTGGAGCGGCTTCATCTCTATGAATATGAAAGAGGGGCCGATTTCGGACAGGGAGCACACCGCCTTCCTCCTTATGTGGCTAGACAAGTTTGTATTCTGTGGATCTAGCTGCGGCCCAACTAGTAACTGGCAACACGTAGCCGAAGCCCTTGTGGAGAAAAAGCGTATCCCCTTAGGCAAGTACCTATTGGGTTATCTATACCAGGTTTTAAGCTCGGCTTCAGCTCGATTGGCCATCAAGCAATCCGTTGGCACTAGGGGCCCATGGTGGTTGCTACAGCTCTGGCTCAGCTTACATTTGTACAAAATAGCCAAACTGCCTGCCCCACTTTAAACTGAGTTCCCATTGATAGAGCCGAGAATCGTGGATGATGAAGAAAAAACCACTCGGCGACCGACGTCCTTCGGTGAAGCTGCTTCAACCTACCCAGGCTCAAAACTGACAGCCGAAGACTTCACAAAATGGTTTGATCGGCTGTACATCGGTTTCCCAAACGCCTCCAAAGTCTGGTTTGCATACGAAGACTTTATCGAACTTGAACAGCCAGACAACCTTCGGCTAGACGAACTTGACTCAGAAGAATACACGGCGCCAAGGGAAATTTTTGTCACTGCCATCACTCCTTGCATCCTTCCCGTCGGTATTCACCAAGGCCGCAACGTCACAAAATCTTATGAGTTTTATCACCCCATGGTGGCGGCAAGGCAATTTGGATCTGGCCAACGCCTATCGGCTTATGGTTTGCCGACAAGATCCGTGAGGGGAAGAATCGAAGGCAACGTAATGATGCTTCGGCTGCTTCAACTCCCAACTCCTCCTCTCGGCAGCATGAACAGAATCAATCTCGCTATAAGAAGATCACCAATCTTCAACCAGTGGTGGGGCGAGTGGAAGCAACATTTATTCCATCAATCGGCTACAATGTTCCTGACCATCATCGACCCTGACAAAGTTCCATCGGTAAGCACATTTCCTAGTCCTTTGTTTATTCAACAATCATTACTCATATCATCGGCTAACCAAAATTTCCTTCTGTTGCAGACAATCAATGACTCCCCTCCCCTAGTCAGCCGAAGAGGGGTGGTGATCAACTACGCACCCGGCACCCTGCCGAACGGGTGTGCGCTGGCGCCATCCCCAATCAGCTTCAACGCGCCGAAGGTGGGCACATTACTCCACGGCCAGTCCTGTGAGCCGCTCCGTCAGACAAAGAGGACCCAACCATCGGCTGCTGCTACTCCGGCTGTTGAAGCAAGAAAAAGGGCAGCCAAGAAGGCAAAGCGAGCCCTAGCCGACGACGACCTGTCCCTCGTCGATCCAGTCGTGGACGCCTTCTTGGCTCAAGAAGTGGAGGATGAAGAGGTTGCAAAAGCTATTGATGAAGCCGCAGCCGATTCCAGCTGGACAAATACATCGCAACCCCATCGGCCGACGAGCAAAGATCCAAAGAACTCCAAGCCCTCCAAGGCGTCCCGCTCAGCCGATAACGGTAAATAATTTCACGCCTTTCCCCTCTTTAAACCACTCATCTGCATTTGCTCACGCTTCCCTTGTACCCCTGAATCGGCAGAGAACCAAACGCGTCACCATGAAGAAATCGGCTCCCCTGCGATCAGTAAGTCCTTATCCTCATACTTTGTGCATTGCCTTCATAGCCGCGACGCGCACCAACACCTGCCCCCCAGGAATCAAGTGAGCGCACCCAATCGGCCGCGGGCAGCGGCCACGCTGATGAAGAAGTCACCTCGGCTGTAGGTGATGATCAAGCCGATGCGGAACCCACTCCGGCTCCGATGCCCACAGTAAGCCCCGCTCAATCTCATGAGCCAATATGATAAGTCCATCACTTTTTTCAAACTGTTATTTTTCCTTTTGCAGAATATAGCCGATCTTCTTAACTTTGACCTATCGGAGTTCAAGGACCCGAGCAAGGACGGCGAGAAGGCGCTGGTGCCGTTGGACGCGGATCTGAAGGCGGTTCTAGCCGACATCAGCAATCGGCTGGAGGTCCCTCTGGATGTACTGGTAGCCGACTGCAGCCCAATCCGCGCTCGGTTCAAAGAAATCCAAGGCCAGTTGCCAGAGGCGATAGCCGACGCCATTGTGCCGACGACTTTCCTGGAGGCATACCAACTCAAATACGAGCGGGCCCAGCAACGGATAGCCGATCGTCGAGAAAACCAAATGCTATCGGTAGCCATCTAGACCAACAAAGGAAACATCAAGGCACAGAAAGCCGCATTCGACCGCCTGAAGACCGAGCCAAATGCTAAACTCGAGGAACTCCTCGCGCGCCAAGATCAACTGATGGCCGATCTCATTCAAGTCACGAACGAAATCGACATCCACAAGGAGTACATGGCCGGCCTGCCAGAATAAATCGACGCCCAACGTTAAAAAATTACGGTGGCTGTGGCTCACCTCAAGGGCTTGGTGAAAGGGATTCGGCCGGTGACCGGGTCTGAAGCCAATGATGCCAAGGCCATAGAGGAAGTAGACCAAATTAGGCGGAAGGTACTATCGGTTATAGCCGATTTCTTGAAGGACTGAAGTCCAATTCCTTGTAATATTTTTATGATTCTGAAATCGGCTGTCGCTTCTGTAAATGTCAGTCTAACTTTCGTAATCGGCTTCAGCCTCGCCAATGTTACGACTCGTCAATTCCTGGAATTATGCTTGTAAATGAAACCGGCTCTGGTCTTATGCGTTACATCATGCTTGCCGATTTTGAAATTTTTATGTTGACCACCAAATTTTTTTTGACATCCACCTTTTTGTAATTGGCATGAATCTTGTGTATGTATTTTCCCCCCTAATTTTGTTGATGTCTCTGATCTCGACAAAATTATGAACTGTAGTCAAATTTCACTTCGTTGTAGTCGCTATCGGCCAATAGCAGTCGATTATAGAAATTAGGGAAAAATGTGCCATGAAATGGCCTAAAGGCGATGCTTGATTGAAACAGGACATTGGCTAGCACGAATCGGCTAAGCAAACAGCCAAATCATGAGTTGATCCACACGCTTGGGTAGTATTTTTTCAGGTATTTCCCATTAAGAGCCCTCCCAAACACTTCTCCATCTAAACCTTCTAGCATATAAGCTCCTTTAGAGACGCATTTGAGGATCTTGAAAGGCCCTTCCCAATTTGGCGACCACTTGCCGAATTTATTGTCTCTGGATCCAATCGGCAGTATCAATTTCCAAACGAGTTCGCCCTCTTCAAAAGATTTAGGCACAACTTTTTTATTATAATGTCTGGCTACTCGTTCTTTATTCCTTGTAACTTTTTCCAAGGCTCTCTTCCTGGACAAAACTAAGTCTTCTGATTCGTCCACCATCAAGTGAAAATAATCGTCGGCTGTGAGTTGGTCCTGTAGCTGAATGCGCCTTGAGGTGATGACGCTTTCCCATGGTAGCACTACCTCATGCCCGTAGACTAGCTTGTATGGAGGGACTTGAATTGATCCATGGCATGCCATCCGATATGCCCATAATGATTCGCCTAATCGGCTGTGTCATTGCTTGGGGTACTCAGAGATCTTTCTTTTAATCAATTTAATCAAACTCTTATTTGAAGCTTCGGCTTGCCCGTTGGCTTTTGCGTAGTACGACGAAGAATTAAGTAGCTTGATCCCTATGTCGTCGACAAACTGGACAAATTCGTCTGATATGAATATAGATCCCTGGTCCATCGTAATTGTTTGTGGGACGTCGAATCGGTAGATAATATGTTCTTTGACAAACTCGATTGCGTCTTTAGAGTAAACTTTCTTTAAGGGGACTGCTTCCACCCATTTTGTAAAATAGTCTGTTGCAACTAGGATAAGCTTGTGCCCTTTGCTTGAGGGCGGATTGATCTGGCCGATCATGTCAATGCCCCATCCTCTGAATGGCCAAGGCCTGATGATTGGATTCATAGCCGATGCTGGTGCTCTCTGCACGGTGCCAAATTCCTGATAATCCTAGCAGCCCTTATAATACTTGAAATAGTCCTCCAGCATCGTCGGCCAAAAATATCCTGCTCTCCGAAGTAACCACTTCATCTTGTGAGCCGATTGATGCGTGCCGCATATCCCTTCATGCACTTCTCCGATAGCCACTTTGGCTTGATCGGCACTAAGACACTTGAGCACCACACCATCAATCGTTCGATAGTAGAGATCTTTGTCGAGCAGAACTTATCTTAGAGCTTTGTATCGTAGTTTTCTTGAAGTCGATTGAGCGCGGTTCTATAAATAGCTATAAAGCTCAAACCTCCAATCATCGGCTGTCATGGTAGCAACTTCTATCCCAACTTCTTTTATCATCGGCCTGTAGCCTAATGCCCCTTGAGCTAAGTCATTGACTTCTGTATTCTGCTCTCTGGGGATGTGTTTCAGCGTAACTAGCCGAAAGCTATCCATCAATTCTCGGCATTGTTGATAGTACACCATCAGCGCATCATTTCTGCATTCATACTCCCCTGACAACTGGCTGATGACCAATAGTGAATCCCCCATTATTTCTGTGGCGTCGGCTTCAACTTCTTTGAGAAGATGCAACCCCTTAAGCACTGCTTCGTATTCAGCTTGATTGTTTGTAGCATGGGGGTTGATGGAAAAAGCAAATTCACAGCTTGCCCCCTAGGCGCAATAATGACCAAGCCGATACCGCAACCGTTAGTGCACACCGAGCCATCAAATGTCAGTGTCCAAGGCATGATTTCTACTGAGCCAATTGAGTCATTCCTGTGCTCTACGATAAAATCGGCTATAGCTTGTCCTTTGACTGCCCTGGGTGCCTGATACCTCGACTCAAACTCTGTTAGAGCAAAAATCCACTTTCCAATTCTTCCTTTCAATACTGGAGTCGATAGCATGTACTTAACTATGTCGGCTTTACATATTATCGTGCACTCGTTGGATAGCAGATAATGCCTTAACTTGGTACATGAAAAATATAGGCATAGGCATAGTTTCTCCACTGGTGAATACCTTGTTTCTGCATCTAGCAGTCGTCGGCTAAGATAGAAGATAGCCTTCTCCTTGCCCTCAACCTCTTGGATTAACACTGAGCCGATTGACTTGTCATCGGCTAATAGGTACAGCTTAAATGGTATCCCTTTTTGTGGAGGCATTAAAACTGGAGGGGAGCTTAAATAATCCTTGATATTGTCCAAAGCCTTTTTTTTGCTCTGCCCCCCATGTGAATGCTTGATCGGCCTTCAACCGAAGTAATGGTGTGAACGACTCCATCTTTTCTGAAAGGTTGGCTACGAACTGCCTGATGAAGTTGATTTTCCCGATCAATGATTGAAGCTGCTTCTTGTCCTTCGGAGGTTGTATCGTCTTGATAGCATTTATGCTTCTTGGTGTAACCTTAGTTCCTCTTTCATGAACAAGAAACCATAGGAATTGCTCGGCCGATACGCCTAACGCACACTTTAACGGATTCATCTTCATGCCATATTTTCTTGTCCGCTCCAAAATCTGCCTGAGATCGGCTATATGGCCCTCTATCTCCCTGGACTTGACAACGATGTCGTCGATGTAGATCTCCACCAGAGAGCCGATCATATCATGAAAAATGTAATTCATGGCTCGTTGATATGTTGCCCCAGCATTTTTTAGCCCGAACGTCATAACGACTCATTCATACAAGCCGATTGCCCCAGGACATCGAAAGGCAGTTTTATGGATGTCCTCTCCGGCCATGAAGATTTGATTGTAGCCTGCATTTCCATCCATAAAGCTGATAATTTTGTGACCTGACGCAGCGTCTACGAGCAAATCGGCTATGGGCATTGGGTATTCATCTTTGGGGGTAGCCTTATTCAGGTCTCTGAAGTCGATGCATACCTTGAGTTTGCTGTTCTTTTTCAACACTGGGACAATGTTTGAGACCCACTCGGCATATCGGCATGGCCGAATGAATCCAGCATCGTATAGCTGAGCTATTTCAGCTTTAATCACATCGTACATATCGGCTTTGAACCTCCTGGGAGATTGGCAGCTGATGAACTACAATAGATCGGCTAAGACCGGGCATCTCAAAGTACTCCCAAGCAAAACAATCTTTATATTCTATTAATAAATTGATGAGCTGGGATATACAATGAGGAGATAGATTTTTGCTAATATACGTCGGCCTCGGCTTGTCACCGAGCCGATGTCAATTTCTTCTAACTCGTTGGACGACGTGAAACCTTGCCCGAGCTTGCCATCGTCTTCGTCTGCGGTGTCCATGCCGAAGACGCTTGACCCCTCCACCATGTCTTGTTCAAAGCAGCAGCTGCGGCTCGTCATCTCCGATCGGCTGTATTGTGGAATTGGACACATTTAGAAAATTGGCTTGCCAGATCTTCCCAGACAAACAATCAATGCCTTCGATTTCCCAAAGCGGCAAATCGGCACTGACGACGCTAACTGACCTGTCGACTAGTACGATCTCAATCTTGTCGCCGTCCCATTGGATCAGGCTCTGATACATTGTAGAAGGAACACAACAATTGGCGTGTATCCAGTCCCTTCCAAGCAGCAGGCTGTAAGACCCCTTCCCGTCGATGACAAAGAATATTGTCGGCACGGTCTTATTGCCGATGGTTAGTTCAACGTTCAGGACGCCCTTGTTTTCTGACGGGTTGCCGCCGAAGTCTTTGAGCACCATATTGGTCTTTATCATGTTTTCAGCCTCTTTGCCTAGTTTTCTGAATGTTGCCTAGGGCATTAGGTTTACTGCGGCTCCCCCATCAACCAGCATATTGGACATCGGCTTGCCGTTGACGAATCCTTTAATGTACAACGGCTTCAGGTGCCGATTTTCGGTTCCCCCGGGTTTGTCGAAAATAGCTTGGTCCGGTGAGATTGCTAGTTTTACCAAGTCATCTTCGATGGTGTCTGCATCGGCTTCAGGAGCACTAAATTCGGCTGGCAATATGAATACCATGTTGACCAATGCAGAAACTTTGTCTTTCCCTTTGGCTGCCCTCCTGGCTTGGTCGGCTAAACTCTCCTGGGCTTGCCCTCGTCGGCTGTGGAAGCTTTCTCTTTGGAGATCCATCGCCTTTTGATCTTACCCAGTTGACGGCGCTGTTCTTGGATCATTTGCCAAACTTCTTCTTCCCTTCCTTCACGCTTTAACCTTTGAATTCTTCGTTTCTTGGTTTTGGTGAAGAGGTCAGAGGGGCACCATTGGGGGTTGGCTGATTCTTCATCATCGGCCTCTTCTTCATCGTAGTAGTTGTCGTTTTTTTTCGTCGCAGAAGTCTTGATGGATCGTCCCTAGCCGATCGTGAACGGACTGCCAATGCTGGTTGAGCTGAACGGGCCTTGGGACGAACCGAGTTGGACTGGTAATTGGCCGGCTTCTGTGTTCGTCCTCGGGGTACTCGCTACAAGCCGGGCAGTTTTCTATCGTCGGCTAGCCTCATCCCGGCCTCGCAGTGCTCGAAGAATTCACAATGCCAATGGGGATTGACACCGCTGTGATTCTCGTCATACCGCGGCCTCGCGTTTCTAGCCTTTGCCGATAAAACCTTTCAAACCGAGCTTCTTCCCGCCAAGATTGCCATTGGGGGCGGCGTCGGCTATTCGTGCCGATCGGTCGTTGATCAGCCGATCGGGCAACGGGGCACACCATGTTGATTGGCGTGGCTTGGCTTCTAGTCGGCTCTCCTTCTGCATTGACCCCTTTCAAAGTTTCGGCTAAGCTGTACGTCATTCTGCGCTGCCGATCAGCTTGCCTGGGGCCGGTTTGAACCATATTTATTGGCAAGGGGTGGCCATCTACCTTCGTCGGTCGATTGGAATCGACGAACTTGAGTTTTTCGGCTTCTATTGCCGACTGGATTTGCTGCCTGAAGACTTTACAATCGTTGGTGGCATGAGATGTGGAGTTGTGCCACTTGCAATATTTTTTCTTCTTGAGTTCTTCGGCCGATGGGATCATGTGGTTCTTAGGAAGCTGGATCTGCTTTTCCTTGAGCAGTAAGTCAAAATTCCTGTCGGCCTTGGTGATGTCGAAGTCATATCTTTCTTTTTTGGCCGTCTTCAGCAGCCATTGGCAGATGATGGCTTTTTTGTCAGATGATGGCCGCCATTGGCAGATGATGGCCGCCACCTCTGTGTCATCGTCATTGGAATCGGAGTCTGACTCAACGACGACTTGAGTTATGTTCTTGACGGCCTTCCTAGTGTCTTGAAATCTTTGTTCATGGGCCGTCACCTTCTGTGCTAGATGTGTCAGGCTGTCGAAGTTCTGAGCGGAGAAATGTTCACAGATCGGCGCGATCAGGCCATGGAAGGCCAAATCGGCTAGCTGGGCATCCAACAGCACCAGGCTATAGCATCGGTTCCTCATTTCTCTGAAGCGTTGGATGTATTCTTGAACCGACTCGTTGTGCTTCTGCCTGATGCTGGTGAGGTTCGACAACTTCATTTCATGATTGCCGGAGTAGAAGTAGCTATGAAATTGTTTTTCAAGATCGGCCCAGCTCTGAATTGAGTTGTAAGGCAATGAAGAGAACCAGGTAAAAGCCGATCCCGAAAGAGACAAGGGGAACAAACGAACTCTCAAGGTGTCTGTAGCCAATGCTTCGTCGCACTGTGCCAAGAATCGGCTGACATGCTCGTAGGTCGAAACGTTGTCTTGCCCTGAGAACTTCGAAAAATCTGGGATCTAGTATCGGTTGGGCAACGGAATCCGCTCAAAATGCTTTGGATAAGGATACCGATACATGTTCCCTGAGTCCTTTGGCTTGAGGCCGAATTGATCGCACATGACGTCTGCAATCAAATCGACCCAAGTTCGGTTGTCTTGCTGTATTGGCTCATATGGATCATACGGTGAGGGTGCTTGCCAATACAATGGTGGTGGCATCTGAGGCCTGTAGTGATGATCTTGGCAGCCTGCTTGATACTGGTAGTGGAGTGGATGATCAGCGGGAGGCGGCCGATTCGCCGGTGGTGGCGTTGGTGGACCCTATTGTCTGTCCAGGCCAATCTGGGTAACCGGCTCTAACTGCCGATTGTTATTGAACATGTTAGCGATCTGGTCCTGGGGCAGCGGTTGTTGCCGGTTCAGCATAGTGATCACCGGTTTCGCAGCCGATCCTGATGGATTCGGCTGGTTGAGGACCCGTCCTGGCGGCCCTAGTTGTGCCGACGATGGGATCGGCCGATTCTGGGTGACCAACGTCCTGTAACCAGGAAACTGGCCGTCTATGAAGTACGTCGGTCCCCGTTGCAGCTGGTCAGCTATCTTGGCGTCGACCATAGTAGCAATCATGTTGTTAAGGGTGTTGACAAGGATGCTACTCTGGTAGACCAGCGCGTGATGGACGGCCGAATCAATTTGGTCTTGCAAAGTATGCAGGGTCGAATCGTCTTGTTCCTGAATCGGCTCCTCCACCCTCTATTTACCCTTTGATCCGCTGGAGGAGGACGCCTTGAGTTCGTCCATGCTGAATTTGTACTTTTGATGCACGGCCCCAGATCTTGTTTGAGTGAAGGACTGTAGGTAGTTGGCCTGGAGCTCTTCTACCATCTTCTTGTAATCGGCTTGCTGTTCTGCCGATAATTGCTCCATCTTCACAGGCACGATATTGTCCTAAGAAAAATTGGGGATCTTGGAGTCGACCATCTTGTAAGCCGTGTCAATGCGTCCTAGCCGAGCTGACAAAGAAAGTCCCACTGGGCGTGCCAAGAAGCGGGTTGACGAGAAATTTCTCTCAAGCGCTGGCCTGGGAGATCTGCTTAACTCCAGCGCAGGTCCTTCTCGGCTACCTATGCTGTTCAAGACGTGCTAGTTGGTTTGATCTGTTAACCAACAAGGAAAATAGAGATATATGCATTAAGTACTAAGTTAGATCCTACTGGATCGGCTGTAGGAGTCAATTTACATATATATGCTATTCCAGAGTGTATTTAAACTAAGTGACTATAATAGATCGGCTGCTGCCAAGACAGTATTAGCCACTTAAACCAAATATACCATAGAATAATAGATATATGTTTTAACAAACATAGCCGATGTCATAAGTCCAACTGTGAATCGGCTAATACTTCGATTTATCTTATGAAAAGATATTGATCTAAGCTAAATACGCTAAACCTAGATCGCCTACCGCTACTGGGTACGACAAACCGATCCCGGCTTAGGTGTTTAACTAGAGCAAGATCTTAATATAAGAGGCGGTTTTAACAATCCCGATAATGTATATATCAAAAGAACATTAAAAAGATAAGGCCGGCCGAAACCCCGACATGTCTCTAAGCCAAATATATCTAGCCAAACAGATCATGAAAGCTCTAAAAACGACTTACTAGTTCAAAACTGATGCAACATTAAGTATAGAAAGAACAATCTGATCTATTGTAGCCGATGTAAATACCTCGAGACGGTGGATATCGCATATAATCTCGACAACCTTTAGATCTAGCTCTATCGCGCCGGCTCGGCGAAGTGAGCCAATGACGAGATAGATCTAAACATTGTTTTAGATTATATGCGATATATGATAACTAGAGTAGCATAAATCATCGAATTTAGAGTGTCATGACGATGGAAGCACTAAATTCGATGAGATACACCACTAATGACAAATATTTACCTGAGCTTGGGGATCGAAACGATGCAGCCCAAAGCCGGATCAATTGTTCATCTTAAGAAAAAGGAGGCGATGCGCCGAAGGTTGTATTGATTGTGATTGAATGTCCTTAATTACAGGGATCTCGGGTCCTATTTATACCCAAGAATAACATTATCTGTACAGATCCTGGAATCTATCTAAACTACTATTTAAAATACGACAATATCCCGGGAAGGACCCATGCCGCATTACAATAAATAGTTTAAACAAATTCCTAATTTATAGATACAATTGCCGTTACAGGACTCTTATCCATAGATGGCAATATCTTCTAGCGCATAAACTGATAACCGAATCTTCTATTTATCTTCAAGAACTTTCATCAAAAACGGTTTTATCTTCTCCTCTACTCAGTATCGGCTATCAGCTATCCTTGTCCGATCCAACCTCAGCCGATTAACCTCGTAGCCGATCGTTACTCAACCGATTTGAGCATAGCCGATGTAGCCTCTGCCTTTCCATAGATTATTCCGCCAATCCAATTCCGCTTCAAACTCGACCTTGAACTTGGGGATTTGGTTACCAAATTTGGTCGTTAACACAAAGCTCAAGCAGTGCAGGGCCAAACTTGCAGCAGAGAAGCAAGTGCTAGCCGATCTCCCCAAGGCGACCGAAGAACAAAAGGTCAAGGTGACCTCCACTATCAAGTACTTGGGAGAGCTCCATAAATCGGCCAGGACGATCCTGGGCACCGAAGAGCAAGATATGGCGACGGTCGAAGAAATCAAAGCCATCAAAGAAGAGGCGACGTCGGCCATAGAGCAATTCTTGAGAATGTAATAGGACTTAGCCTTCAGAACTTGTGATGTTTTGACTTGTACCTTGGCTGCACATATGACTTTTGTAATCGGCTTGTCGTGCCCTTAGTGTTAATCGTATGCCTTACGCCGATTCATTTGTTTCCATGTACTAAACTGCTTGACAAAACTTCGAAGTCCCATAAAATTTCAAAGAACTCTCAAAGTCCTAGAAAATATTCAGTACTCTGATTGTGAAAATTTTCAGTACTCTAATTGTGATCTCTGACTTCGTATAGTATATGCACCCCTAATTTTGTCAATGTTGTCCTCGCTGGATTGATAAAATTATAAGACGAAGCTTTGCATCACCTGTCGGCTAGATTCAACCGATTGGAAAAACTTAGGAGGGAAAAACTTAGAGCAAAGATGTCCTAAAGGCGATGTGCATTACACATCGGCTAGCATGGATCGGTAAGGACGTAGCCGAATCATGAATTGATCCAAACACTTGGGTAATATTTCTTCAAGTATTTACCATTAAGAGCCCTTCCAAATACCTCTCCATCTAATCCTTCTAGCATGTAGGCTCCTTTAGAGACGCATTTGTGGATCTTGAAAGAACCTTCCCAATTAGGTGACCATTTGCCGAACTTGCTATCTCTTGAGCCGATCGGCAATATCAGTTTCCAAACAAGCTTGCCTTCTTCAAAAGACTTGGGTACAACCTTCTTGTTGTAATAACGAGCCACTCATTATTTGTCCCTGGTCACCTTTTCCAATGCACGAATCCTAGACAGAACTAGGTCTTCGGACTCATCGACCATCAGATTATAATAATCATTGGTTGTCAACTCATCCTGTAACTGAATCCTTCTTGAGCCGATGATGTTCTCCCATGGCAAAACTGCTTCATGCCCGTAGACCAGCTTGTATGGAGGCACTTGGATCGATCTGTGGCAAGCCATCCGATAAGCCCATAGTGACTCGGCCAATTGTTAACACCGAAATTTGGTAGTTGAGTCCCTAAGTCGCAAAGGCGGCGTAATCGGATCGGCCGGTTTGGTGGAGAAACAGAGGCCGCATCGGCAAGAAGTGATCGGCTGCGAGGCCGATCGGCTAAGGTTGGATCGGACAAGGGCGGCCAATAGCCGATTCAAGGTCCAGAAGAGATAAAACCGTTTCTGGTGCAGTTGTTTGAAGATAAATAGAAGATTCGGTTATTGATTGTGCGTTAAATGATATTGCCATCTATGGATAGAGTTTTGTAATGGCAATTGTATCTGTAATTTAGGAGTTTGTTTAAACTGTTAATTGTAACGCGGCGTGGGTCCTTCTCGGGATAATGTCGTGTTCTAAATAGTAGTTTAGATAGAGTCTAGGGTGTGTACATATAATTGTATCTTGGGTATAAATAGGACCCGAGACCCTCTGAAATTCAACACAATCACAATCAATCAAATTTTCGGCGCATCGCCAACCTTTTTCTTCAGACGAGCAATTTGTTTGGTTACGAGCTGCATCATTTTGATCCCCAGATCTGTTATTTCTAGTGCTTTCATCGTAATGACACATTAGATTCAAGAGTTTATACTGCGCTATTTATCATATAGCGCATATAAATTAGATCAATGTTTAGATCTATCCTGCCATTGGCTAGTTCTGTCAAGAACTTGTGGCCAATAGGGCTAGATTTAAGGGTTGGCTGGTTTGTATGCAGTATCCACCGTCTCGAGAGATATAAATCGGCTACAACAGATCAGGTTTTTCTTTTTATACTTAATGTTGCATCGGGTTCAAACTATTAAGTCGTTTTTAGAATTGCCAATGATTTGTTCGGCTAGATTTATATTGTTTAGAGACAGTGCCGGGTTTCAATGGCTTTATCTCGCCCGATATGTTTCTTTTAATATATTTATTATTAGATTTATATTAGGATCGCCTCTTATATTAAGATCGCATTCTTGTCGGACGTTACTAGCCGAAATCGGCCCGCTATCAGCAACCGACGGACGATTTCCAGGCTACGCACCTGTGGTTCAAGAATGATATCTTTTCATAAGATTCATTGGAGTACTAGCCGATTCATCGTTAGCTTTCTAGTATCGGCTAGGTTATCGATTCATATATTTATTATCCTTTACTATATTTAGGTTAAACGGCTGATGCTGTCTCGGTATAGCCGATCCATTCCAGTCGTTTGGCTTATATATATTTTAGGATGGCATATATATGCTCATGGTTTTCCTCAGATGATCCAGTGGGGATCTAACCTAACACTTAATGCATATTCCCTTCTTTTTCTTGTTGGCTAAAGATCAAACCAACCGGCACGCCCGCACAAGACACAATGAGAAGGACTCGCACCGGAGTCAAGCGATCTCTCAGCGCGCATGAGAGAAATTTCTCATTAACACGCTTCTTGGCACGCCCGTGGACTTTCTCTGTCGGCCGACTCTGACGCATAGATTCAGCCGCAAGATGGTCGACTCCAAGAGCCCCAACGTTTCCCAGGACAACATCGTACCTGTGAATGGAGCAGTTATCGGCTGAACAACAAGCCGATTATAAGAAGATGGTAGAAGAGCTCCAGACTAACTACTTGCAATCTTTCACCCAAACAAGATCTGGGGCCGTGCATCAAAAATATAAGTTCAACATGAACGACCTTAACGCATCCTCCTCTAGTGAGACAAAAGGCAAACAGAAGATGGAGGAGCCGACCCAGGAACAGGACGATTCGACTGTATATTCTCTACAAGACCGGATCGACTCGACCGTCCATCACGCATTAGTCAATCAAAGTAGCATCCTGGTCAACACTCTCAATAACATGAACCTAGATTTTTCGAAGTTCTCAGGGCAGGACAACGTTTCCACTGACGAGCATGTTAGCCGATTCTTGGCACAGTTCGGCGAAGCATCGGCTACGGACGCCTTGAGAGTCCGATTGTTCCCTCTTTCTCTTTCAGGATCAGCTTTTACTTGGTTCTCCTCATTGCCCTAGAACTCAATTCAGAGCTGGGCCGATCTTGAAAAACAATTCCATAGCTACTTTTACTCCGGCAACCACGAGATGAAGTTGTCGGACCTCACCAGCATCAGGCAAAAACACAACGAATCGGTCCAACGACACATCCAACGCTTTAGAGAGATGAGGAACCGATGCTACAACCTGGTGCTATCGGATGCCCAGCTGGTCGATTTGGCCTTTCATGGTTTGATCGCGCCGATCCAAGAGCGATTCTCTGTGCAGGACTTTGACAGCTTAGCCCACTTGGCACAGAAGGTGACGGCCCATGAGCAGCGAGTCCAAGACACCAGGAAGGCCGTCAAAAATACAACTCAGGTCGTCGTCGAATCAGACTACGGGTCCGACGATGATGATGCAGAAGTGGCGGCAGCCGAATGGGCCAAGAACAAAAAGGCCATCGTCTACCAATGACTGCTGAAGACGGCCAAGGAAGAACGGTACGACTTCGACATCACCAAGGCCGACAGGATTTTTGACTTGCTGCTCGAAGAGAAGCAGATTCAGTTGCCTGAAAATCACGTGATCCCGTCGGCCGAAGAATTGAAGAAAAAGAAATATTGCAAGTGGCACAACTCCACATCCCACGCCACCAACGACTGCAAAGTCTTCAGGCAGCAAATCCAGTCGGCGATTGAGGCCGGGAAGCTGAAGTTCGCTGATTCAAATCGGCCGATGAAAGTAGACGGCAATCCCTTCCCGGTCAACACGGTCCAAGCCGGCCCCAGGTAAGCTGATCGATAGAACAAAATGGCGCACGGCTTAGTCAATACATTGATCGGGGCCAAGGCAGAAGACGAGCAGATTGGATGTCACGCCGCGCCGATTAATATGGTGCGCCCAGTCATTAGATCGGCTGACCGACGGCCGATCCACGAACAAAGCCGACACCGTCATCAGCACCGGTTTCGACAGGAAGAAACTTACAATGAAGCACCTCGTCAGCGCGAGCCAAATACCCAAAGCCGCCGATACGAGGTAAACCGCAACAATGCTGATCCGCATTGGCATTGTGATTTTTTCAGGTACTGCTGGGAATCCGGTATGAGACTACCAACACTGGACGATTGCCCAGCATGCAACGATCGCCACGACGGCGAGCACAGGAACTCGTCGGCTACAAGCCCAACCTGGTTCGTCCCTAGAGCCGTTCAGCTAAACAAAAGGTGGCGGCCTGTCCATGATTGGCTCGGCCCGATCCACCAAGACTTCTTCATCGACGAAAACCGCGATGGCAACAACCGCGACGATGAAGAGGCCGACAACGAGGAATCGGCCAACCCCCAATGGTGCCCGTTCGATCTCTTCACAAAGACGCAGAAAAGAAGGGTTCAACGACTTAAGCGTGAAGGGAGAGAAGACGAAGTTCAACAAATGATCCACGAACAGCGCCGTCGGCTGGGCAAAATCAAAAGGCGATGGGTACCCAAAGAGAAAGCCGCCGTAGCCGACGAAGAGCAAGCCGAGGAAAGCCTAGCCGATCAAGCGAGGAGGACAGCCAAAGGGAAAGGCAAAATTTCTGCATCGGTTAACATGGTGTTCGTGCTACCAGCCGAGTTCGGTGCTCCTGAAGCCCATGCAGACACCATTGAGGACGACGTGGCGAAACTGACAATCTCACCAGACCAGGCTGCCTTCGACAAACCCGAGGGGACCGAAAATCGGCACTTAAAGCTATTGTACGTTAAAGGATTCGTCAACGGCAAGCCGATTTCCAAAATGCTAGTTGATGGGGGAGCTGCAGTCAACCTCATGCCTTACGCAACATTCAGAAAACTAGGCAAGGGAGCCGAAGACCTGAAAAGACCAACATGGTGCTCAAAGACTTCGGCGGTAACCCATCAGAAACCAAGGGCATCCTCAACGTTGAACTGACCATCGACAATAAGACCGTGCCCACAACGTTCTTTGTCATCGACGGGAAGGGGTCTTACACCCTGCTGCTAGGAAGGGACTGGATACACGCTAACTGCTGCATCCCTTCTACAATGCATCAGAGCCTGATCCAATGGGACGATGACAAGATCAAGATCGTGCCAGCCGGCAGGTCAGTTAGTGTCGTCAGTGCCGATTTGCCGCATTGGGAAATCGAAGGCATCGATTGTTTGTCTGGGAAAATCTGGCAAGCCGATTTTCTAAATGTGTCCAATTCCACAATACAGCTGATTGGAGATGACGAGCCGCAGCTGCTGCTTTGAACAAGACATGGTGGAGGGCTCAAGCGTCTTCAGCATGGACACCGCGGACGAAGACGATGGCAAGCTCGGGCAAGGTTTCATGTCGGCCGACGAATTAGAGGAAATTGACATCGGCTCTGGTGACAAGCCGAGGCCGACGTACATTAGCAAAAATCTGTCTCCTCATTGTAGATCCCAACTTATTGAGTTGTTAAAAGAATATAAAGATTGTTTTGCTTGGGAGTACTTCAAGATGCCTGGCCTCAGCCGATCAATAGTGGTCCATCAGCTGCCGATTAAGGCAGGCTATCACCGTTCAAACAGCCTCCCAGGAGGTTTAAGGCCGATATGTACGATGCGATTAAAGCCGAAATCACTCGGCTATACGATGCGGGATTCATTCGGCCTTGCCGATACGCCGAGTGGGTCTCAAACATTGTCCCAGTACTAAAGAAAAACGGTAAACTTAGGGTGTGCATCGATTTCAGAGATCTAAACAAGGCCACCCCTAAAGACGAATACCCAATGCTGATAGCCGACCTACTCGTAGATGCTGCTTCGGGCCACAAAATTATCAGTTTCATGGATGGCAATGGAGGGTATAATCAAATATTTTTGGTCGACAAGGACATCCACAAGACCGCTTTTCGGTGTCCCGGGGCAATCGGCTTGTACGAATGGGTAGTAATAACATTCGGCTTGAAGAATGCTGGGACAACATATCAACGGGTCATGAATTACATTTTTCACGACATGATCGGCTCGCTAGTAGAGATATACATTGATGACGTGGTTGTCAAGTCAAGGGAGATAGAAGGCCACATAGCCGATCTGAGACAAGTTTTAGAGCGGACGAGGAAGTATGGCCTGAAGATGAACCCGCTTAAGTGCGCGTTCGGCGTATCGGCCAGACAATTCTTGGGATTTCTTGTCCACAAAAGAGGAATTGAAGTTACACCAAGAAGCATAAATTCTATCAAGGCAATTCAACCTCCGAAGGACAAAAAACAACTCCAGTCATTGATCGGCAAGATAAATTTCATTAGACGGTTCATAGCCAATCTCTCAGAAAAGATGGAGTCATTCACACCACTGCTTCGGCTGAAAGCCGATCACACATTCACATGGGGGGCAGAACAGCAAAAGGCGTTAGACAACATAAAAGATTATCTCGAGTTCCCCTCCAGTTTTAATGTCTCCACAAAAGGGGATACCGTTCTTGTACCTATCCCGATGACAAATCAATCGGCTCCGTCCTAATCCAAGAGGCCGACGGCAAAGAAAAAGCCATCTTCTATCTCCCCGACGCTTGCTAGACGCGGAAACAAGGTATTCACCTATGGAGAAGCTATGCTTATGCCTCTATTTTTCATGTACGAAGTTAAGGCACTATCTGCTATCCAACGAGTGCACAGTAATCTGCAAAGCCGATGTAGTTAAATACATGCTATCGGCTCCAGTGCTCAAAGGAAGAATTGGGAAGTGGATTTTTGTGCTAACAGAATTCGATCTGAGGTATCAGGCACCAAGGGCAGTCAAGGGCAAGCCATAGCCGATTTCATTGTGGAACACAGAAGCGACTCAATCGGCTCAGTGGAAATTATGCCTTGGACTTTGACGTTCGACGGCTCGGTTTGCACCAACGGCTGTGGCATCGGCTTGGTTATTATTTTACCCAGATAGGGCAAGCTTCGAGTTTGCTTTGGCCATCAACCCCCACGCTACAAACAACCAAGCTGAATACGAAGACGTCCTTAAAGGATTATATCTACTCAAGGAAGTTGAAGCCGACACCATCGAAATAATGGGAGATTCATTGTTGGTCATCAGCCAATTATCAGGAGAATATGAATGCAAAAATGACGCGCTAATGGTCTATTATCGGCAATGCCGAGAATTAATGGACGGTTTTCGGCTAGTTACTTTGAAACATATCCCCAGAGAGCAGAACACAGAGGCCAACGATTTGGCTCAGGGGGCATCGGGCTATCGGCCAATGCTGAAAAAAATCGACATGGACACTGCCGCCATTACAACCGATGATTAGAGGTTTAAAGTTTATAGCTATCTCAAAAACCCCTCTCAATTGGCTACAAGGAAGCTACGATACAAAGCGTTACGATATGTTTTGCTCGATGAAGACCTGTACTATCGGACGGTTGACGGTGTGCTACTCAAGTGTTTGGGAGCCGATCAGGCTACAGTGGCCATCGGGGAATTGCATGAAGGGATCTGTGGCACGCTTCAATCGGCCCACAAAATGAAGTGGTTGCTTCGCCAAGCAGTGTATTTCTGGCCGACGATGCTGGAGGATTGTTTCAAGTATTACAAGGGCTTCCAAGATTGTCAGAAGTTTGGCGCCATACAACGAGCACCAACATCGGCTATGAACCCAATTATTAAGCCGTGGCCGTTCAGAGGATGGGGCATTGATATGATCGGCCAGATCAATCCACCCTCAAGCAAAGGACATAAATTTATCCTGGTGGCGACAGATTACTTCACAAAGTGGGTGGAGACAATTCCCCTTAGGAAAGTAGATTCTAAGGACGCAATCGAGTTTGTCAAAGAACATATCATCTACCGATTTGGCGTTTCACAAACAATAACAACAGACCAAGGATCTATCTTCGTATCGGACGAGTTTGTTCAGTTTGCCAACGGCATGGGGATCAAGCTGCTTAATTCTTCGTCGTACTACGCACAAGCCAACGGACAAGCCGAGGCCTCAAACAAAACTTTGATCAAATTGATTAAAAGAAAGATCTCTAAGTACCCTAAACAGTGGCACAGCCGATTAGCCGAATTACTGTGGGCGTATCGGACGGCATGCCACGGGTCAATTCAAGTCCCTACGTACAAGCTGGTGTACGGACATGAGGCAGTACTGCCATGGGAGAGTGTTGTCGGCTCAAGGCACATTCAGCTACAGGATCAACTCACAGCCGACGATTATTATCACCTGATGATGGATGAATCGGAAGATTTAGTTTTATCCAGGATGAGGGCCTTGGAAAAAGTCACATGGATGAATCGGAAGATTCAAGATTATCACCGATGATGGATGAATCGGAAGATTTCCTAAATCTTTCGAGGAAGGCGAACTCGTTTGGAAATTGATACCGCCGATTGGATCTAGAGACAACAAATTCGGCAAGTGGTCACTAAATTGGGAAGGGCCTTTCAAGATCCACAAATGCGTCTCTAAAGGAGCTTACATGCTAAAAGGGCTGGACGGAGAAGTATTTGGAAGGGCTCTTAATGGAAAATACCTGAAGAAATATTACCCAAGCGTATGGATCAACTCGTGATTCGGCTCTGGTTGCTTAAGCCGATTTACGACAGCCGATGTCTTGCTTTAACAAGGCATCGCCTTTAGGCATTTTTATGCAACGTTTTTTACTAAGTTTTCTATGATCGGCTAACGATTGGCCGACAGGGACGGCAATGATGCGCGAACGGCTCGAACTCACGATTTTGTCGACACCGAAGCTTTCAACAAAACTTGGGGGCATATATGTACACGAGCCGATTGCAAACTTGGGCGTCAGGATTTTTTAAAAAACTTTTAAGCTTCGTAATCGGCAGTCCAAATAAAAGCGTTGGAAGTGATTTGGATCGACGGCCGTAATTCAAGTGCTGACAACGACGGTTGTGGTGCGGTCTCGGAATCGGCAACGTAAAGCGATACGGGCGGCTGGGACCGATTTCAGCATGAGCAATTCAAGACACCACACGCGGCAGAAAGCCGGTCTTATCTACAAGCACAGATGCACAAGATCGATAACTATACTACACATAAGTTAAAGCCGATTACAAGTACGAGCGAATCAATTGAAGTCCAATCCCAGTACAAAAGTATGACAAGTATAATACAAGAGGCAGTAGCCGATTTCAGAATGTTAAAATATTACAAGCTCATTGTTTTAAGAAATCGGCTATGGCCAACAACGTCGTCCGCCTGATCTGGTCTATCTCTTCAATAGCCCTGACGTCGTGGCCTCGGACCCTACCACCGGCCGGATGCCCTTCACCAGGTCTCGTAGATGTGCCACAACCACCTTGATGCCTTGGTGTTGAGCTTCGATCTCGGCTGGCAAGCTGGCCATGTACTCCTTATGGACATCGATCTCGTTCGTGACTTGAACGAGATCGGCCATCAGCTGATCTTGGCGTGCAAGGAGTTGCTCGAGCTTGGCCGTCGGCTCAGTCTTTAGGCAGCCGAAGGCGGCTTTATGGCTCTCAATGGCATCCTTGGTCTACTGGAGGGTGGCCGACCGCGCTTCGTTCTCGCGGCGATCGGCTATCCACTGCCGTGCCCGCTCATACTTGAGTTGGTGGGCTTCCATGAAGGTGGCCGACACAATAGCGTCGTCTAGGGCTTCCGGCAGCTGGCCTTGGATCTCCCTAAAGCGCGCGCATATCGAACTGCTATCGACCACTAGCGCATCCTGAAGGGTTACGCGGAGGCTATGTTAGCCGAAAACAAAAACTTTTTACCGCGCAAACCAAGAACACTTGCAAGTAAGGGCCGATAGATCGTTACCGATTGGAGTATGCAAGCGAATTAGCCAATCGTGGCTATCTCGATCGGAACCGTGCTGCCGATTCCCGCAAGCCGACGCCGATACCCGTGGGCCGATTCGCCAATCGCCCGATCAACGGCGCGCAACGTAGCGGCGCTCTACCGGTATCCACACGTCCGGGGACGTAACGCCGAACACCCGTGTGCTAGCACGCGATGCAAGGCTAGGCTCGAAGGTGGGGAGGGTTTTCGTGGAGATTGATCTCGACGACTTCTAAAGCCGCGTGTGATCAGATTGATTTCAGCGCAATCAATTGACTTGATGTACTCCGCAGCTCTCCACCCCACACCTCTTTATATAGAGTTGGCCGACTGGGACTCGTGGCCAATCAGGACTCTATTTTGAATCGGATCCTATC
Source organism: Oryza australiensis (assembly GCA_019925245.2). Lineage (NCBI taxonomy): Eukaryota > Viridiplantae > Streptophyta > Magnoliopsida > Poales > Poaceae > Oryza > Oryza australiensis. Next base: position 8,313,508 of record JAIFGZ020000436.1, read on the forward strand.
CGAATCTCATAGAGTTGGCCACCCATACGTCGTAAGCCCATAGGACTCTATCCGATCGGATCCCTATCCACCGAGCCGTATTCGAGTCCAACTCGAATGCCTCGTTCTTATCCCGTTAAGCGTGTGACCCCGTAGGTTCAGGTATACTCGGTTTCGGCTATAGTCTAACTTAGCCGATCATCGGCTCGAGTCCAACTCACGACCCGTCAACAACGGCACCTAGCAAGCACATATTGACACCATAGTATACAAGAATAATATCGGCTCGAACCCGTAATGTGTACACAAATCCATGGTGATCCATGGTGATCTCAGTCTAAGGACTTTGTACCAACACTACCCGAGACCAACTAATGGCACATTAATTCCGTAGTGTCTCATGGTGGGTCTATCCAACAATGTGTTCTCCAACACATGTGTCCATGTTTATTGATTTGGTATCTCCATACCCATGATCTATGAGACATGATCATCAATCAATAAACATGCCGATCTTAGAATCATATTTGTTCCGACAATATGACATATGATCGAGGATCATTTAGAAATAGATTCATACATAAAGAGTCTCATAAATAAGTCACGTACTTATTGATCAATACAAGACGTCTATTTCATGGAACCGAATAACACTTTATTCATAAATACATAAACATTGACGTAATATCCAACATCTCCATGTTGCCTCTAGGGCATATCACTAACAATCTCCCACTTGCACTAGAGTCAATCATGTAAGTATCTAATACCCATTGCTCTTGTGTGCGCCTCATGCTTCGGCGAGGGAGAGGTTTTGTCGGCGGATCGGCTATGTTGAGATCCGTGTGCACTTTGCATATCTTGACATCACCTCTGTCCACTATCTCGCGGATGAGATGATATCGCCGAAGTATGTGTTTGGACTTCGATGTGACCTCGGCTCCTTGGCTTGCGCAATGGCTCCACTATTATCACAATAGAGAGACATTGGACCGTCGTACTAGTCGTCACACCAAGCTCGAAACGAATTTCTTTATCCAAACAGCTTCCTTTGCACCTTCCGAAGCAAGAATGTACTCGGCCTCCGTTGTAGAATCAGCAACGTATCCCGCTTGGAACTCTTCCTGATCGCGCCTCCGTTCGAGGCGAGTAACACGAACCCTTGCGATCTATATCATCCTTGTCCTGTTTGGAAGCTAGCATCGGTGTAACCACTTACAACGAGCTCTTATTCACCTCCATATACTAGGAACATATCCTTAGTTCTTCTCAAGTACTTAAGGATATTCTTTACTGGCGATCCAGCTGACCTTCACCTGGATCTCGACTGTATCTCGCTCGTAGCACTCAAAGCGTACGAGACATCCGGGCGTGTACAAAGCATGGTATACATGATGGATCCAATTGCCGAAGCATATGGAACCATACCCATCTTATTCCGCTCATCAAGTGTTCGAGGACACCGATTCTTGCTAAGATTAATGCCATGTGACATGGGCAAGAAACCTTTCTTCGAATCATGCATGTTGAACCTTTTCAACACCTTGTCAATGTATGTACTTTGGCTTAATCCAATTAGCCTCTTGGATCTATCTCTATAGATCCGAATGCCTAATATGTATGTGCTCCCTAAGTCTTTCATGGAAAACTATTTTTCAATGAAGACTTGACGGATTCTAGCATAGGGATGTCATTTCCAATCAACAATATGTCATCCACATATAAGATTAGAAATACAATTGCGCTCGCACTGACCTTTTGTAAACACAGCCTCCTCTTCGTTTTTGATGAAACCAAACCCTTTGATTACTTCATCAAAACGAATATTCCAACTCCGAGATGCTTGCTTCAATCCATAAATGGATTTTTGTAGCTTGCATATCTTTCCAGCGATTGTGGATCGACAAAACCCCGAGGTTGTATCATGTATACATCCTCGCTTAGGTTTCCATTTAGGAAATCCGTTTTGACATCCATCTCGCCATATCTCATAATCGAAATATGCAGCAATCGCTAGGATAATCCGAATAGATTTAAGCATTGCGACGAGCGAGAAGGTTTCATCATAATCAACTCCTTGAATCTGTTTAAAACCATTCGCCACCAATCGCGCCTTATAGATGTGAACATTTCCATCCATATCGGCCTTTTCTTAAAAACCCATTTACACTCAATGGTTTTGACACCATCAGTGGATCAACCAAGTTCCAAACTTGATTGTCGTACATGGATTCTATTTCGGATTTCATGGCTCCAAGCCACTTGTTGGAATTGGGTCCCACCATCGCTTCCTCATAGGTCTTAGGCTCATCGTTGTCCAACAATAATATATCACGTTGTTCCGCACTGTACTGTCGGGCGCACGATGTGATCTTTCGACCTCCGTGGCGGTGTATCTACAACCGGTGGCGCAACACTTTGCTCCTCCTATTGTGGTTCCGTGGTCGTGAAACATTTTCTCGGTGTTTCTTGAACTTCTTCAAGATGCACCCCTGCTCCCACTAACCCTTCTTGAAAGAAACTCTTTCTCCAAGAAAACACCGTGTCGGGCGACAAATACTTTGTCTTGTTTCCGATTATAAAAGTAATATCCCTTAGTTTCCTTAGGATATCCCACAAAGAAGCACTTGTCGATTTGGGTGTGTGAGCTTGTCGATCAGAACGTTTTACATAAGCTTCGCATCCCCAAATTTTGAGAAAAGACAAACTAGGGGTTGCCCTGTCCATATCCGATATTGTGTCTTTTCAACCGACTTAGATGGAACTCTATTTAGTGTGAGCGCATGTTTCAAGAGCATATCCCGAGAAGGATAACGGAAGATCACTTTGGCTCATCATCGACCGCACCATGTCCAACAAGGTGCGGTTTGTCCGTTCGGACACTCCGTTCCATTGTGGAGTTCCTGCAACCGTGGAACAATTCCACAATCTTTCGATGATTACCAAACTCTTGGCTCAAGTATTCCCTCCACGATCGATCGTAGAAACTTGATTGTTTTCCCTAAATGATTCTGTACTTCATTCGGAATTCTTTGAACTTTTCAAAGGATTCAGCCTTATGCCTCATTAAGTAGATATAACCATATTTAAAGTCATCGGTAAAGGTAATGAAGTATTGATAACCACCTCGGCCGTTGAGCTCATTGGTCCACATACATCGTATGTACGAGTGCCAACAAGTCATTTGCTCTCTCACTGTGTCCCGTGAAAGGTGCCTTTGTCATCTTACCAAGTAAACAAGACTCACATGTCTCAAATGATTCAAAATCAAAAGAGTGAAGCAATCCATCCTTATGGAGCTTCTCCATGCGTTTCTTATTTATATGGCCTAAGCGACAATGCCGATGAATGTGGGGTTTGTATCATTAGAGAGTTGCCTTTCGTATTAATGTTATAGATGGGTGACGCTTCAAGATTCAAAACGTATAATCCATTCACCAATGGAGCATGAAAATAGAACATATCTCGAGATATATTGAACAACCATTGTTCATTGATCTAAAATCATATCCTTCCGCTTGCAAACATGAAGCGGAAATAACGTTTTGACATAGTGTTGGATCACAATAACAATTATTTAATTCCAAAACTAATCTTGAAGGTAGATGAAGTGGTATCGTGCCGACAAAGAATCGTAGCAACGGTTGCTCCATTGCCGACGCGCAGTTCACCTCGCCTCTTCTCAAGCCTCTACTTCTTCTCATTCCCGCAACGATTTGCAAATATGAGCCACCGATCCGGTATCAAATACCCAAGAGTCAGTAGGTGAAGTAGCAAGATTAATGTCTATAACATTAATACCGAAGCGTAAGTCGTACTTTGCTTCTTTTGAGATCCTCCATGTACTTCTTGCAGTTCCTTTTCCAAAGGGCTGTCTCCTTTCAATAGAAGCAAACAACATTTGATGCCGCCGATCCTTTTTGCCTTTCTTTGCATTAGAGGCACTTGCGATCTCATCGGGAGTTAACTTCCTCTTGGTGCAAAGTTTCTTGACAGTGGTTTGCGCTTAGCTTTCGCATCATCATCACATGATGACCGTTTTTCGGATACTTTCCTCACTGTCCTTAGCATCCCATGCAATTCAGCCAAGGTCTTATCCATACTGTTCATGTGATAATTCAATATGAATGGCTCGAAGCTCGGAGGGAGCGACCGGAGAATCACATCGTAGCCAACTCTTGGCTAAGGGAAAACCTAGTTTTCCGGACTCTCGATATAGCCAATCATCTTTATCACATGCGACCGACGGGATTCCCTCAACAAGCTCGCACGCAAACAAGGACTTTGAGGTGTTGAACCTCTCGGCCCGAGCTTGGTTCTCAAACATGCCACGCAGTCCCCGAATAATAGTGTGAGCATCGCTGCTCTCATATTGCTTCGAAGCTCGGGGTCATTGTAACAAGCATGAGACAGCTTATATCTAGGGCATCATTAGTGTGCTTCTCATAAGCTCTCCGTGCAGCTACAGTGGCATTATTAGGCAAATCCTCCGATAGGGTACTTCAAGAACGTACTCCTTACGCTATTGCTTGAGAACAATTTTCAAGTTGCGATACCAATCCATAAAGTTTGTTTCATTTAATTTTTTTCGAGAATAGATCGCAAATTAAAGGTAATGGGTTTAGTATTAGCCGCCATTTATTCTACAACGAAAAAGCAAAGTTTAGCACAATGTTTATGCTCGTCTATTGTTAAACAATTTAACATTAGACTCTCATTACGTATTTTACACTTTCCCTCTAGGTTACGTATTGGGTCAAGATCCACATGTTAGTTAATTTCTAGTAAGCTTTGGCATCACTTCTAGAAAATTAATAACATCGGTAAGCAACTCCTTGCTAATCACATCTCTATGTGACTCTTGTTGTTGGTGTGGCATCTTCATGCCCCAAGGCCAACCTATGCCCCAAGGCCCAAAACTGTTTTGATAGCCTTGTTAAGTAAACTAAATGCTCCCGTTGTATATGTCCGACATATACCCCTCGTGTTATGATAGAGAATGACACTCTGCTTTGGTAGACCCACCATTGACGAGCATAACGGTGACGGGTGCAACATTTGGAAGGGCATCATTACTACTTAATTTTGCGAGGGATGCTATCCTATCAAACAAAAATATCACATATATGACAGCATGTAGAATAGCATATAATGAAATAGTATGGCCCCCTTCACATGGTGATCTCCATCTCCATGTTGGTGTAGAGGATCTCCATCTTCATCACCGTTCTTCCGAGTGCCGAATGCTTGATTTCTTCAAACTAAGCTACTACTATAGAAGCTCTAATTGAAGATTACATCGACTCGCAGTCGTGAAAGAATATTACAAGCATTGCACGTATGAAAGAATATTACGGGATTGCACATATGAAAGAATATTACATGCATCACATGCATCTCATACATACAATAGGGCCATACCATCTCAAAGCATTCTCTGCAAAAACAAGTTAGGCGTAGAAAACGTTTTCTACCTATCGCAGAGAAACGGCATCGAGACGACCTATAAGGGGGGACGCACACGGCGGTATCTAGTCGCCCTCGCGTGCTTCGGGCAGCGCCCGAACACCACACGAAATTCATAGATCCAATCTATGAAATCGCTTACGGAAAACATGTCAGCATAATCATATTATGACGTCCCGATACACTATCAAGGGAGGTGGTTTGCGTAGGCGCGAGGCAGCTAACAAGATCGGACTACGAGATAGCTTCGGCATAATCACATTATACCGTTCCGATACACTATCAAGGAACGCTATCTCGAAGCCGACTCAAACTGAGTTCTATGGATATTGCTTCGACGTAATCACATTACGCCATTTCGATACACTATCAAGGAACGCAATTACCATGAACTCTCCTCAACAAATCCCGTAAAACCGATTGATCTAATCAACCCATGCGCAAAACTTGTTCCAGATCCAATCTAAAACACGAACTAAGCAAGATTAGCTCTGATACCACTGTAGGGTTACGCGGAGGCTACGCTAGCCGAAAAACAAAACTTTTCTACCGCGCAAACTAGGAACACTTGCAAGTAAGGGCCGATAGATCGTTACCGATTGGAGTATGCAGCGGAAATAGCCAATCAGGGCTATCCGATCTGGAACTATGCTGGCCGATGACAGCCGATTCCCCCAAACCGACAGCCGATTCCTGGGGACAGCCGATTCACCAATCAGCCGATTCGCTGATGTAGCCGATTCACCGAGTCGTTTGACCGCATTCTCGCGCCTTGCTCCGATGCGCTCGACCGCAGCCGATTCCTAGCCGATCAACAGCGCGCAACGTAGCAGCGCCTCTACCGGTATCCACACGTCCGGGAACAAAACGCCGAACACCCGTGTGCTAGCACGCGATGCAAGGCTAGGGTTTGGCTCGAAAGTGGGGAGGGTTTCCGTGGAGATTGATCTCGGCGACTTCTGTTGCGGATTCGGTTCAATGCGATACAACAATTCTCCACCCCTCCCCCTTTATATAGAGTTGGCCGACTGGGACTAGTGGCCGATAAGGACTCTATTTTGAATCGGATCTCATCCGTATCTCATAGAGTTGGCCGCCCATACGTCGTAAGCCCATAGGACTCTATCCGATCGGATCCCTATCCGATCGAGCCGTATCCGAGTCCAACTCGAATGCCCGTTCTTATCCCCTTAAGCGTGCGACCACGTAGGTTCAGGTATACTTAGTTTCGGCTATAGTCTAACTTAGCCGATCGTCGGCTTGAGTCCAACTAAGCCGACCCGTCAATAGCGGCGCCTAGCAGCACATATTGCACCATAGTATACAAGAATAAAATATCGGCTCGAACCTGTAATGTGTACACAAATCCCTTTGCCTCACGATACAAATTAAGCTATAGGCAAGATGTGTGCCATCCCTTCAATAGCTTAACCATTCACTCGAACCGTATTGGATTATCTATCCGTTGATTGACTCCTCAATCAAGTTAGCATGGCCATGCATTTCCATAATCCATTACCTCGAGGGGCCCGAGATATCTCTCCAAAGGAGGGGCAAATTCCATCTTGATCACTCACATCCCACTCCATGTTTCATAGCAAACCCGAAAACTACCTTTATAACTACCCAATTACGGAATAGCGTTTGGTAGTCCCAAAGTAGGCTACTACACATGTTGGAATCCATGGTGATCTCAGGTCTAAGGACTTTGTACCAACACTACCGAGACCAACTAATGGCACATTAATTCCCGTAGTGTCTCATGGTGGGTTTATCCAACAATGTGTTCTCTAACACATGTGTCCATGTTTATTGATCTCGTATCTCCATACCCATGATCTATAAGACATGATCATCAATCAATAAATATGCCGATCTTAGAATCATATTAGTTCCAATAATATGATATATGATCGAGGATCATTTAGAAATAGATTCATACATATAGAGTCTCATAAATAAGTCACGTACTTATTGATCAATACAAGATGTCTATTTCATGGAACCGAATAACACTTTATTCATAAATACATAAACATTGATGTGATATCCAACATCTCCATGTTGCCTCTAGGGCATATCACTAACATCTAGTGCTTCCATCGTAATGACACATTAGATTCAAGAGTTTATACTGCGCTATTTATCATATAGCGCATATAAATTAGATCAATGTTTAGATCTATCCTGTCATTGGCTAGTTCTGTCAAGAACTTGCGACCAATAGGGCTAGATTTAAGGGTTGGCTGGTTTGTATGCGGTATCCATCGTCTCGAGAGATATAATTCGGCTACAACAGATCAGGTTTTCTTTTTATACTAAATGCTGCATCGGGTTTGAACTATTAACTCGTTTTTAGAATTGCCAATGATCTGTTTGGATAGATTTATATTGTTTAGAGACAGTGCCGGGATTTCAGCCGGCTTTATCTGCCCTGATATGTTTCTTTTAATATATTTATTATTAGATTTATATTAGGACTGCCTCTGATATTAAGATCGCATTCTTGTCGGACGTTACTAGCCAAAATCGGCCCGCTATCAGCAGCCGACGGCCAATTTCCAGGCTACGCACCTGTGGTTCAAGAATGATATCTTTTCATAAGATTCATCGGAGTACTAGCCGATTCATCATTAGCTTTCCAGTATCGGCTAGGTTATCGATTCATATATTTATTATTCTTTACTATATTTAGGTTAAACGGCTAATGCTATCTCGGTATAGCCGATCCATTCCAGTTGTTTGGCTTAAATATATTTTAGGATAGAATATATATGCTCATGGATTTCCTCAGCCGATCCAGTGGGGATCTAACCTAACACTTAACGCATATTCCCTTATTTTTCTTGTTGGCTAACATATCAAACCAATGGCACGCCCGCACAAAGACAAAATGAGAAGGACTCTGACCGGAGTCAAGCGATCTCCTGTGCCAGCGCGTGAGAGAAATTTCTCATCAACACCAATCGACTATGTCATTGCTTTGGGTACTCAACGATCTTCCTCTTTATCAGCTTGATCAAACTTTTATTTGAGGCTTCAGTCTGTCCGTTAGCCTGAGCATAATATGGTGAAAAATTCAACAACTTGATCCCGATGCTGTCGGCAAATTGGACAAACTCGTCGAGACGAAGATAGATCCCTGATCTGTAGTGATAGTTTGACGGACGCCGAACCTGTATATAATATGCTCCTTAACAAACTCGATTGCATCCCCGGAGTCGACCTTTTTCAAGGGAATTGCTTTCACCCACTTTGTAAAATAATCGGTTGCCACCAATATAAAGTTGTGTCCTTTGCTAGAGGGTGGATTTATGTGGCCGATCATGTCGATTCCCCAACCTCTGAACGGCCAAGGCTTGATGATGGGGTTCATGGCCGATGCTGGTGCTCTTTGTATAGCCCCAAATTTCTGGCAATCTTGACAGCCCTTGTAATACTTAAAGTAATCTTCCAGCATAGTCGGCCCAAAGTATTCTGCTCTCTGAAGCAACCACTTTATCTTATGAGCCGATTGATGAGTGCCACAGATCCCCTTGTGCACCTCTCCTATGACAACCTTCGCTTGATTGGCACTCAGGCATTTGAGTAGCATGCCATCAATCGTCCGATAGTATAAGTCTTTATCGACCAAGACATATCGTAAAGCCTTATAGCGCAATTTCCATGAAGCCAACTGAGAAGGGTTCTGTAGATAATTGTAGAAATCAAACATCCAGTCGTCGGCTGAGATGGTTGCAATCTCGACTTCAACGTCTTTTGTCATCGGCTTGTAGCCTGATGCCCCCTGAGCCAAATCATTTGCTTTAACCAAAAGCAACCGAAAGTTGTCCATCAAATCTCGGCATTTCTGATAGTAGACCATCAGCGCGTCATTCCTGCATTCATATTCTCCTGATAACGGGCTGATGACCAATAGTGAATCACCCATTATTTCGATGGCGTCGGCTTCAACTTCCTTCAGCAGTTGTAACCCTTTGAGAATGGCTTCATATTCAGCTTGGTTCTTTGTGGCGTGTGGCGTGATGGAAAAAGCAAACTCGAAGCTTGCCCCCCTGAGAGAGATTATTACCAAGCCGATGCCGCATCCGTTGGTGCAGACTGAGCCATCAAAAGTCAAAGTCCAAGGCATAATATCCACTGAGCCGATTGAATCATCCTTGTGCTCTATTATGAAATCGGCTATAGCTTGTCCTTTTACTGCCTTGGGTTCTTGATACCTTAAATCAAACTCTGTCAAAGCAAATATCCATTTCCTAACTCACCCTTTTAGAACTGGAGCCGATAGCATATACTTTACTACATCGGCCTTGCATACTATGGTGCATTCGTTGGATAACAAATAATGCCTTAATTTCATGCATGAAAAATATAGGCACAAACACAACTTCTCCATGGGAGAGTACCTTGTCTCTGCATCCAAAAGCCTTCGGCCAAGATAAAAAATTGCCTTCTCTTTCCCTTCGATCTCCTGAATCAGAACTGAGCCGATAAACTTCTCGTTGGTTGACAGGTATAATTTGAACGACACTCTCTTTTGTGGAGGAATCAATACTGGAGGAGAACTTGGATAATCTTTGATGTTGTCCAAAGCTTTCTTCTGCTCCGCCCCCCAAGTAAATGCTTGATCGGCTTTCAGCCGAAGCAGAGGTGTGAACGGCTCCATCTTTCCTAACAGATTGGCTTTAAAGCGCCTGATGAAGTTGATTTTGCCGATCAAAGACTGCAATTCCTTCTTGTCCTTCGGAGGTTAAATAGTCTTGATAGCATTGATGCTTCTCTGGGTGACCTCGATTCCCCTCTCATGAACAAGAAATCCCAAGAACTGGCCAGCCGACACGCCAAACACACATTTCATAGGGTTCATCTTTAGGCCATATTTCCTTGTCCTCTCCAGCACCTTTCTTATATCGGCTATGTGGTCTTCTATCTCCTTGGATTTGACAACGACATCATCAATATAAATCTCCACTAGGAAGATGATCAAGTCATGAAAGATGTAATTCATGGCCCTCTGATACGTAGCTCCAGCATTCTTCAAGACAAATGTCATGACGACCCACTCGTACAAGTCGATCGCTGCTGGGCACCTGAAAGCTGTCTTGTGAATGTCCTCCTCGGCCATGAAGATCTAGTTATAACCAGCGTTGCCATCCATAAAACTTATTATTTTGTGACCAGAAGCAAAATCTACTAGCAAATCAACCATGGGCATAGGGTACTCATCTTTAGGGGTGGCCTTGTTCAAATCTCTGAAGTCGATGCATACCCTAAGTTTGCCCTTTTTCTTCATTACTGGAACTATGTTTGAAACCTACTCTACATATCAATAGGGCTGAATAAAACCAACATCATATAGCCGAGTGATTTTGGCTTTAATCGCATCATACATATCGGCTTTAAACCTCCTAGGAGGATGTTTGTACTGCCGATATCCAGGCTTAATGGAGAGCCGATGTTCAACGATGGATCGGCTAAGACCAGGCATCTCAAAATACTCCCAAGCAAAGCAATCTTTATATTTCTTTAATAAATCAATAAGCTTGGTCCTAAAATGAGAAGATAAATTTTTGCTAATGCATGTCGGCCTAGGCCTATCTCCTGGGCCTATATCTATTTCTTCTAAATCATCGGCCGACATAAAACCTTGCCCAAGTTTGCCGTCATCCACGGTGTCCTTGTTGTAGACGCTCGAGCCCTCCACGACGCCCTCAAAGTAATAGTTGGGGCTCTTCATCTCCAATTGGCTGCATGTCAGAATTGGACACCTTCAGAAAATCGGCCTGCCAAACTTTGCCAGATAGGCAATCAATGCCATCGACTTCCCATAAAGTTAAGTCGGTGTTAGCGACGTTGACTGACCTGTCGGCTGGCAAGATCTCTATCTTGTCGCCTTGCCATTGGATTAAACTTTGATGCATTGTGGAAGGGATGCAGTAGTTGGCGTGGATCCAATCCCTTCCGAGCAGTAGGCTGTACGACCCCTTCCCGTCGATGACGAAAAACATTGTGGGCATGGTTTTACTGCCGATGGTCAGCTCAACGTTTAAAACTCCCTTGGCCTCTGATGGGTTGCCGCCGAAGTCCTTGAGTACCATATTGGTCTTGATCAAGTCGTCGGCTCCCTTGCTTAGCTTTCTGAAGGTTGCATAGCGCATGAGATTGACAGCGGCCCCTCCATCGACTAGCATCTTTGATATCAGCTTGTCGTTGACGAATCTTTTGACGTACAGGGGCTTCAAGTGTCGATTCACTGTCCCTTCGGGTTTCTCAAAGATGGCCTATTCTGGGGACAGTACTAGTTTGGCCAATGTATCCTCAACTGTGTCTGCATCGGCCTCGACAGCCTCGAGTTCGGCTGGCAATATGAACACCATATTGACCGATGCAGAGGCCACTCCTTTGCCTTCTCCCACCCTTTTGACCTTGTCGGCTGGGCTCTCGTCAGCTGGGGCTACCTGTTTCTTGACACACCACTATTTTCTGCCCTGCCGACATTGTTGCTGTTGAATCATCTGTTGGACTTCTTCCTCCTGTCCTTCGCTCTTCAGCCTCTGAATTTTCCTTTTCTGCGTTTTCGTGAACAGGTCCGAAGGACACCACTAGGGTTTGGCTGATTGTTCTTTTTCAGCCTCTCCTTCATCGTCCTCTTTGTGTTCTTCGTGGAAAAAGTCCAGGTGAATTGGGCCGAGCCGATCGTGGACAGAAAACTTCCGTTGGTTGAGTTGAACGGCTCGAGGGAGGAATCGGCTCGAGCTTTCCATTCGTGGATCCCTGTATTCGTCCTCCCTGTATTCGCTGTAGGCCGGACAGTTCTCAAAAGTGGGCAGCCTCATTCCCGATTTCCAACAGAATCGGAAGAACTCACAGCGCCAATGTGGATCACAGCCGTCATGGCGGCGAAAGTATGCCACTCCTAGCCGATCCGGTGTCCTCCGGTACGGCTTGCAGCGTAGGTTCTCTTCATCTTCATGAACCCTGTGCTAGAACCACAGTCGGCTATCCTCCTGTCTAGGGCGTTGATCGGTTGATCGGCCGCTGGTGTGAACCATGTTGATTGACGCGGCGTTCATCGCAGTCGGCTCTTGTTGATCAAAGTCGGCCTCTGTTGTTTGTTGGGATGTGCTGAGCCGTACACCATTCTGTTCTGTCGATCAGCTTGCCTAGGGCCGGCTTGGACCATGTTGACAGGGAAGGGATTGCCGCCAACTTTCATCGGCTTAGCCGATTCCTCGAACTTAATCTTCCTTGCCTCAATGGCCGACTGTATCTGTTGGCGGAAGACCTTGCAATCGTTGGTGTTGTGGGAAGTGGTATTGTGCCATTTGCAATACTTTTTATTTTTGAGCTCCTCGGCCGATGGAATGACGTGGTTGGCCAGAACCTATATCTATTTCTCCCTTAGCAGTAGATCGAAGATCCTATCAGCTTTAGTTATATCAAAATCATACTTTTCTTCCTTAGCCAATTTCTTCAGCCATTGGCACGTTATAGCCTTTTTGTTCTTAGCCATTCGGCTGGTGCAACTTCTGCGTCGCTGTCGCTTGAATTGGAATCCGTTGCGTAGGCGACGTGGGTGACTTTCTTGAAGGCGACGTGGAAACCTTTGTTCGTGAGCTGTCACCTTCTGAGCCAATGTGCTAAGCTCTCGAAATCTTGAGCCGAAAACCTCTCACGGATCGGGGCCAAAAGGCCATGAAAGGCTAAATCGGCTAGCTGTGAGTCTGACAGTACCAGGCTGTAGCAGCGGTTCCTCATGTCCCTAAACCGTTGGATGTAGTCTTGCACTGATTCCTCGTGCTTCTGCCTGACACTGGTCAAATCCGACAACTTCATTTCATGCGTGCTGGAGTAGAAGTAGCTGTGAAATTGCTTCTCGAGATCGGCCCAGCTCCGGACCGAGCTATAAGCCAGGGATGAAAACCATGTAAAGGCCGATCCCGAGAGTGACAATGGAAATAAGCGCACTCGGAGCGCGTCAGTAGCCGATGCTTCTCCGCATTGTGCTAGGAATCGGCTGGCGTGTTCGTAAGTTGATACTTGTCTTGCCCAAAGAACTTTGAAAAGTCCGGCACCTTGTACCGGTTTGGAAGGGGCACCCTCTTGAAATATTCTGGATATGGATACTGGTACATGTTGCCAGTGTCTTTTGGCTTGAGGCCGAATTGATCACGCATAACATCTGCGATCAAATCAGCCCACAGCCTGTTTTCTTGCAATGGTGGTATCGGCTCGTATTGCTCGTGGTGTATGGGTCCTTGCCGATACTGCATTGGTGGCATCTGAGGGCGATAGTGCTGCTCATAGTTGCCTCCTAGAAGCTGATGCTGCAACTGGTTTATAGCAGGAGGTGGCCGAGAGGCAAATGGTGGTGTTTGCTCAAGGAGAGGCTGATTGCCGCCGGAGTTGTGAAGTGGATCCGACAAATAGTTACCAATCGGCGCGTTATGTATGGCGGATTGCCGATGGGTGTTGAACATGTCTTTCGCCTGCTGCTGAGTCATCACTGGGATGCCGAGGCCGAACCAGGACCTTGGGATGTGGCCGCACAGCCGAAGATTGTGCATCGGCTGGATTAGGGCTCCCACTGGAGGAATCGACTGCCTGAGTGGAGGGACTGGCAACCCATGGGTTGACAGCGTCCTGTACGATGGAAACTGGCCATCAGTGAAATATGTTGGCCCTCTTGGTAGCTGCTCGGCTATCCTTGAGTCAACCACGATGCTTATCATGTTGTTTAATGTGTTCACCAGTATCCCTCACTGGTTGACAAGCACGTGGTGGACAGCCGAATCGATCCGATCTTGCAGCGTGTGGAGCTCTGAATCGTCCTGTTCCTGCTTGACTTCCTCCATCTTTTTCTTCCCTTTCTTGTCTTCGCTGGAGGAAGTATCAAGGTCTTTAATGTTGAACTTGAATTTCTGGAGGATTGCCCCAGATTTGGTCTGGACGAAAGATTGCAGATAATGTGCTTGCAGCCTCTCAACCATCTGCTGATATTCGGCCTTTTGTTTAGCCGAAAGCTTATCCATAGTCACCGGGATGACGTTTTCCTAGTCGAGATCAGCTGATGTGACATTCACCATTGCGCTGGATCCGGAAGATGTGGTCCCACTAGGCGTGCCAAAAGCGTGTTGGTGTGAATTTTTTACACGCGCTGGCCTGGAAGATCTGCTTAACTCCAGTGCAGGTCCAAATTGGTCGCTTCTGGAGATTGAGCGGGTGTGCCAGTTGGTTTGATCCTGTAACCAACAAGAAAACAAAGAATTTAATAGGTGTTTGGTTAAGGTTAGATCTTACTCGATCGGCTATGGATATAAATAAATATACAATTGCTATCCCAAAGCACATTTAGATTAAGTGATTGGGATAGATCGGTAGCATACCGAGACAGTATAAATCACTTAGATCCAAAAGTACGTTAGGAACACAATTATATATATTCATAACCTAGCCGATGTCGTAGATCTAATGTAAATCGGCTAGTACTCCGATATGTTTTATAAAAAGATATTAATCTGAACTAAATGTGTTAAACTAAGATCAATCGACTGTTAGTATATCCTAACCGATGATGCCGAGCTTAACCCATTTAAATAGATTAGGATCCTAATGTAAAAGACAATTCTAATGCATCTAACAGCAATAATACATAAAGATGATCAGAATAGGTAAGACCGGCTAAAACCCCCGTTCTATCTTTAATAGCAAACATTGAACCAAATAAATCTATATAATTCTAAAGGCGACTTAATAGGTCGATTAGATCCAGTATTAAGTACCAAAAGAATTATAGGATCTATATAGGCTAATGAGAACTCTTCGAGATGGTAGATACGCCATATATCCTAAATCAACCTTTGGATCTAGCTCTGTCGGCTGCTATCTTCGAAGAGATATTAGCCGATCGTGAGATAGATCTAGACATTGATCTAGATTATATGCCGCATATGATAAATTAAGCAGTTTGCAACATTGGAATCAGAGTATCATAATGATGGAAGCACTGGCCTCGATACCACAAGCCGCTTGTAACGAGAAATTACCTTTCCTGGAGATCAAAGTCGATGCAGCCCAAGAATGAAGCAAGAACTCGTTGAGAAAAGTAAAAACAGAAAGGTTAGCGATACGCCGAAGGTTGTATTGATGTGTGTTGATATGTTTTACAAGGTCTCGGGTCATATTTATACCCGAATATACAATTTGTCCGTAACGGACATGATTCCTATTACAGATTAAATCTCTAAACAAACCGACATTATCACAAAAGGAAACTATACAAGATATCCTAACTTAAAAGATACAATTGCCGTTGCAGGACCTTATCCGTAGATGGCAATATCTTTAATGCACTTTGAAAACCGAATCCAATAATTATCTCTTAAGCTTTCCTTCCGGGACTGACCTTTCCTTCGGTCTTCAATCGGAATCAGCTATCGGCTATCCTCCTCCGACTCGGACTCAACCGACTAGCTCTGTAGCCGATTCAGACTTAGCCGATACAATCTCTGTTTCCGCAGATCGTGCAGTCCTCCAATTCCGCCTCAATCTTCGCTTCAAACCTAGGGATTTACTCATCAAATTTGGTTGTTAACAACTTGTCACCCGATGAGAAGTCAATCGGCTCGGTCTTGATCCAGGAATTTGAGGGTAAAGAGAGAGCGATCTTTTATTTAAGCAGAAGGCTTCTGGATGTAGAGGCCAGGTATTCTCCGGTGAAAAAATTGTGCTTGTGCTTATATTTCTCTTGCGCAAAGTTAATGCATTATTTGTTATCCAATGAATGCACTATAGTCTGCAAAGCCGATATAGTTAAGTACATGCTATCGGCTCCAGTGTTGAAAGGTAGAGTTGGAAAATGGATTTATTCCTTAACGGAATTTGATCTCAGATATGAGTTGCCCAAAGCAGTCAAGGGGCAAGCTATAGCCGATTTTATTATAGAACATCGCGATGACTCAATCGGCTCGGTTGACATAGTGCCCTGGACATTGTTTTTTGATGGATCGGTTTGTACTCATGGTTGTGGTATCGGCTTGGTCATAATATCACCAAGGGGGGCAAGTTTTCAATTTGCCTATACTATTAAGCCTTTTGCCACCAATAACCAGGCTGAGTATGAGGTAGTTCTCAAAGCACTACAACTCTTGAAGGAAGTTGAAGCCGATGCTGTGGAAATCATGGGTGATTATTTGCTGGTCATCAATCAATTAGCTAGAGAATACGAGTGCAAAAATGATACATTGAAGATATACTATGAGAAATGCCGAGAGTTAATGGATAGTTTTCGGCAGTGACTTTGACGCATGTTCCTCGAAAGCAAAATGTTAAAGCTAATGATTTGGCTCAGGGGGCATCGGGATACAAGACGATGATGAAGGATGTTGAGGTGGAAATCACTACCATCACAACCGATGATTGGAGGTATGATGTTTTTAACTATCTAAAGAATCCTTCTCAATCGGCTTCGAGAAAATTGTGTTACAAAGCTTTGAGATATGTTTTGCTGAATAACGATCTGTATTATCGGACGATTGATGGAGTATTGCTAAGATGTTTGAGTGCTGATCAAGCGAAAGTTGTGATGGGAGAAGTATATGAAGGAATATGTGGTACTCATCAATCGACCCACAAGATGAAGTTGTTGCTTCGACGAGCTGGGTATTTTTGGTTGATGATGCTAGAAGATTGTTTCAGATATTACAAAGGTTGTCAAGATTGCCAGAAGTTTGGAGCAATTCAAAGAACACCAGCATCGGCTATGAACCCTATAATCGAGCCATGGCCGTTCAGAGGATGGGGAAGTGGGTGGAGGCAATACCATTGAAGAAGGTTGATTCTGGTGATGCAATTCAGTTCGTTAAAGAGCACATATATACCGATTTGGTGTTCCTCAGACTATTACAACCGATCAGGGATCTATCTTTGTATCAGATGAGTTTGTCCAATTCACAGAAAGTATGGGGATTAAATTGTTGAATTCTTCATCGTACTATGCACAAGACAATGGACAAGCAAAAGCATCCAACATAAGTTTGATCAAGTTAATCAAAAGAAAGATCTCTAAGTTTTCATAGCAATGGCATAGCCGATTGGCCGAGGCATTGTGGTCCTATCAGATGGTTTATCTTGAATCAATCCAAGTTCCCCCTTACAAGCTAGTTTATGGGCATGAAGTCGTGTTGCCATGGGAGAATTGAATTACAAGATGAATTGACAACCGATGATTATCACAATCTCATGGTAGATGAATCGGAAGAGTTGGTTCAATCTAGGATGTGTGCTTTGGAAAAGGTTACAAGAGATAAGGAGAGAATCGCTCGTCATTACAATAAGAAAGTTGTGCCAAAATCTTTTTCAGAAGGCGAGTTGGTTTGGAAATTGATTCTGCCGATTTTGTAACACCCTGAAAATCGAAAACTTAAAAATCAAGATTTAAAATTTGGAGCTTACAAGAAAACTTTTGAATTATTGCATCTTGTCGTAATTGGTTGCCTCTTATTTGCGAGTTTTATTGCATGTTATAAATAAAGGAACATTTATTCGAAAGACGAAAAAATCAAAAAGGTTTTGGACACCCTAAAAAAGGAATTCCAAAATAAATATTAGAAATAAAAATTATAAAAGAAAAGGTTTAATTTACTTTTGGACCAAGATTTTATTTTTGGGAATATATAAAAAAATTTAAACTATAAATAAAAAGGAAGTTATAAAAATAAAGTTGAGCGAAACTAAAATTTAAAGTTTAGTTAAATTTATATTTGGGCAAAATTATATTTTCAATCGTATAGGTGAAAGGCAAAAAGGAATAAATAAGAATATTTTTTTACAAAAAGAAAAATTGGGAAAAAGGCGAGTGCACCGTGCGACCGTCCCGCTGTGTTCGACACCGGTCTCGCCCGTGCCCACGCCGTACCGCATGCACGCCGCGCACGTCGCCGCGATGCCACACGTCATGCGTGCGCGTTCGGCTCGCGCCACGCCAACGCCACCGTCAGCCACGCCGCGCCCACGCCCACATCAACGCCGCCGACGCTCGCTGTCGCGTCACCCGCGCGCGAGCCGCGCCGCGCCCCACACAACCGTACGCCATGCCCACGCCCGTCGCGCCGTGGCCATGCCGCTCCCCGCGTCGGCCACGACCGCGCCGCACCGCCGAAGGCCTATAAAAGGGCCCCGCACTCCCTCGCCACCCCGCACCGCCTTTGCCTTTCTCCCCTCCCGCCGCCCTCCGCACCGCCGTCTACCGCGCCGCCCGTTCGCCACCACCCGGCCGTCCCGCCGCTGCCGTTGCTGCTGCGCGAGCACCACCGCTATCGCTGCCTCGCCTCCACGCCGCGCCGGTAAGCCCCTCCCCGCTTGGTGCCGCGCGCGCCTCCGACGAGAGAGAAAGAGGAAAGGGGAGGGAAAAGAAAGATGGAAGAAGAGAAAAAAAGAGAAAAGAAAAGGGAAAAGAAAAAGAGAGAAGAAAAGAAAAAAATAAAAAGAAAATAAGAAAATATTTGGGGAAATTTTTGAGTAAAAATATATGTCCTTTTTTGATTAAATCGTTTATTTTGGAATTAATTAAAAACTAAGGATATTAATTATTGCATAAATCGATCTATTTAATTATCACTTTAGAAATTTAACTATAATTTAGTTTGTTATTAAGTATTAGCATATGAATTTTCTAAAATTTAAAATTCTAAATTGTGTCAAGCTTTAGGGTTTACTATTTGTCGGATTCGATTATTTAACTCTAGGGTTTGTCGGCCCGATAAATTTGGAGATAAAATTTGAATTAACCGTTTCTTTTCCCTGTATTATATTCTTGAATCATTGATTTTAATATTTCAAAAAACTTAAAGTGTATTAATTCGGAATAATATCACCTCATAATAAATTAAATCGGTAAAATTACAAAACTTCAAACTATTATAACTTGCTCGTTTTATTTTGGATTTCGTCGAAACTTGAACCTAAATTCATCTAAAATTGTAGACTAGTTTAGGAGCCGCTTTGTGATTTATTTGGATTTTGGTGATTTTTATTTGAATTCTAATCGAATTCAACTGGATTTCTCGCACGTATGAATAGAACCTGAGGGAGCTGTTGAGTGCGTTGAAGACCCAGTCAACAAAGTTGCGAGCAAGGCAAGTCATCACTACCCTTGAACTTATTGAACCTGCTTGTGAACTTATGTTTGTTTAAAATAAAAAGTGCATGCTATATACAAACGAACTCCCCTACCTGTTATATGCCATGCCTTCACGTTGATTACCTAAATATATTCTTTGTAACCTATGACATGATGTGTTCGAAGGAAATCTTCGGTATTGCTTAGCCATGCTAAATTAGATTCGTGCATACTCATGTTTACAAAAATGCTATATGCTTGGGCAACTACCTTGGGAAAGGTGGTTGAAGTTCGGCAAGTGGAGACATGACTGCCACTTTGCCATGACACGGATAAAATGATTCTTTGATGAAAAACTAAAACAAACAAATGTTTTAGATTGGGGCGGCTGGATGATTTGGGTGGATTCCGGAAAAGGCAAGTGCCGACCCTGGTCAATTAAGGACCGAGCCCTGAGACTTAAACATGAAACGAGCCAGTACAACCATACTTCTCGAATGGGTATAGACCTAACGGAGTAGATAGCCGAGCGGAGGCGGTACCCCTGCATAGTGGTTCTTATGTATGAGATGAGGATGAGAATTGAGGATTGAAAATTGAAATTAATTACAACTTAAAGAATGAAGTTTTCCCTTACCCCGGGAGCGCCAGAACTCCTCACACTGCTAGGAAATGACAGCTAGAGTGCAAGAGGATTCAAGTTCATGGAGCGGGTACTGCCAAAGTGAGGTTATCGAAAGGCTTTTCCGTGACCGTCTCATGTGTTGAGACGTAGGCTCATTTGTTGGGCAGTCACGGAGTATGGGTAAAGTGTACATCCACTGCAGTGTGAGTGAATCAATCTATTCAAATAGACATGCTCGCGGATATGGAGCGGCGTGACAAGTTTCTCTCTTGGCTAGACTCATAAGTTTTAAAATGATGGGATGGTATGCATAATGATTTATGAGCCGGGGATCAACTTCTCGAGATGCGAGAAGGGGTAGACTCCCCAGAAAACCATGATGATCCGGTGGCGGGAAACTATCCTTGGGATTACAATGGATGGTGGACAGAATCGTCGCCGACTTAATGAACTATGAAAATAAAACTTGACTTGGCTAGATATTAGGTTTATGTAAAGAATTACAAAACTGGCTTTGTGCAAATGAACCATAGCCATTCTTTGGATATCCCCCTATCATATGCATCCTTGTTGTGATGTCTTGTTGAGTACGGTTGGTACTCACCCTTGCTATACGCACAAACCTTCAGATGGAGGAAATAAAGACATGGAAGACCCGTACAACTACTACCAGGAGGGTGAGGAAGACGAAGGCGCCTAATAGGACTTAGACTCTGGTCGTTGCCTGTGTCAATGACTTGCCGCTGCCTTTTGTCTGCTACCTTATCTTAACTCTGCTTTTGGTTGTATCTGGACCGTGTGGTCCCATATATTAGACATTGCCCTCGGGCCTATAATGTAATATGTTTGGTGTAAGACTATTCGTGCATGAGCACATGATATTTCAGTACTGTATTTCGTGGGTACCAAACTACTCGATCCAGGGAAATGGTACTATGAACACAAATGATTCCTGTCCTGAAAATGGGGGTCTACAAGACTCGTGATAATAAATTCGACAAGTGGTCACCGAATTGGGAAGGGCCTTTTCGAATCTACAAGTCTATTTCTAAGGGATCTTACATGTTGCAAGGGCTTGATGGAGAAGTGTTTGGAAGGGCTCTCAACGGAAAATACTTGAAGAAATAGTATCCTAGTGTTTGGATCAATTCATGATTTGGCTGTGTTATGCCGATACATGGTAGCCGACGTGTGATGGCCGATATAAGTTATATTGCCCTTAGTTTTTTAAATTTATCATAATTGGTTGTGTTCTGCCAATGTGTGATGGCCGATATAAGTTATATCACCCTTAGTCTTTTCAACTTATCATAGTCGGTTGAGTTGTGCCGATGTGTGATGGCCGATATTTGCGATGTTGCCCTTAGTCAAGCCATAATTTTATCAATGTTTGACATTGTAAAATTAGGGGGGCATACATACATGCATACAAAAATATGTGGACTTCAAAAATTTAAACGCAAGATATATTACAAGAGTGATCACAAAAGTTCACAAGAGTTTACAAGGATCGGCATGAATGTTCACAATTTTCAAATGCTAAGCTCCTATTGCAAAGATCAGCTCATCCAGACACCATCTTGTTGATAGTCGATATTGCCCTTTGCCTGATTTGTTCTATGTCTTCGATGGCTTGGGCGTCGGTTGCATCAGTTCTTGGGATCACTTTTAGAGACTTCGTAAGATCTGACAAATGCTTGACAGAAGTCTTCAATTTGGATTTTTGTTCTTCAATTGCCAAGATCGGCAAGTTTCTGCTCTTCTGATGCAAGCTCGGCATTGCACTTCTCAAGCTCAGCTAGCAGCTCCTCCTTGTGTTTTTGCAGCCGATCGATTCTGGTTTGAATCGAACTTGGTCCTACAGACATCTCATCAAGCTTGGTCTTCTCTGTGGTGATTGATTGCCAATTAGCTTCGATCGTGGCTTCAAGAGCTTTTCTCTCTCGCTGATCAGCAATCCTTTGTCGTGCTCTTTCCAGCTTGTATTGATGTTGCTCAAGATATGCTGCTTGGGAGATGATGTCGGGAAGGTTATCTGGGATTTGATCTTGTATTTCTTCAAACATAGCTCTGATCGGCCTGCAGTTGACAACTAAATAGTCCAAGGAGCTCTCCAGCCGACGAGCAATGTCCAATAGCTTGGCCTTCAAATCATCGCAATGGGAGCCAAAGCTTTTCTTGTGGTCTCTTCCTCTTCATCCAAGAATTGTCTTATGTCAAAGGAAAACATATCAGCTAAGACTGAAAAGGGAACAATGAAATTGTTAAGTATTGAAAGAACTCAGAACAGCCGATATGGTGTATTAAAAATACTTACAGGGATGACAGGAGTTGCTCCTTTTTCTGTTTCCACATGATGGCTGCCCCTAGCTGATGGAGCGCGTTCACTTGATTCATGTGGCGCTGGTGCTGGAGAGCGAGGCGGCTTCACAAAAAGAAGAAAGAGACAAGTTTGGTTTCGAATCACCTAATTAAAAATTGAGAAAAGGTTTGAGTTTAAAGTTATCGATGGAGGTGGAGCTGGTTTCATATATTTCATATGAGTAAATTAAATTAAATAGTAATAATCCATTATTTCACATGAGTATAAATACTTTTTAGGTCATATATGTTATTATTTCATGCATTAGAAGAATCCTATCATTTTATGTAATGAAAAATAGAAGATTTTATTTTTTTCATGTGATTAAGTATATACCTTTTTCTTTCTAGGCAATATTGTGATAAGTTTAGACCAAGCATGAAATTAGGATATAATAAAACAAGTATTATTGCATGTAATATCATTTTAAGCACATCCATAGGGAAGTTTATTATTATTTCCTGTAATAGAATAGAAAAGAGCTTATTATTTCATGTGATAGGTGAATAGAAGTCCTATCATTTTATGTGACAAGAATAGTTTCGGCTGATGCCAGAAAATATAAAAACTCTTGTGCCAGAATAAGGACATAGTTTCGCCCATCCGTTGGATCGGTTTCTATCGGCCTAGCAAATACATTTCTCTATCTAATCTCTTTGGGGCTTGCCTTGATTAAATGGCACGCAGAAGCCTTATTGGTAAACAGCTATGTAAACAACAGACAAAAAGCCAATACTAACCAGATTGGTACCGTCTGTTAAGATAGCACCACAGGTGTTACCAAGCCACGGTAAGTGTGTGATGAACAACTATTAACTAGGGGATTGAGCGCCATTCACTGGTTAGGATTGGTGCCCCTATTAAGATACCCCATCGGTCTTATCACACATCAAGAGAAGTTAGAGTTATGTAGATGCTATGTTACCCTTAGCCTGGCTAACTAAGGTTAATCCTCAGGTAAAGCTGGGCAAACGTTGCAGACTTGAGTGTATTCGAATACGCCGTACTCCCGATTAATGGAGTTGTGTCTATGGGTGAATCCAGTATCATGGCATAAGCAATTTTCTAAATGCTATCATAAAATATGAATATTCATATGTAAATGCTTTTAAGGGTAGGACATAGAATCATATTAAGGCTAGGTTTATAATTCATTTTCTTTTTAAGATATCAGGCATATTTAATTATGTATATAGTTGGATTCAGTTTGGCTAGCTGAGTACCATCGGTACTCATCCTTGCATATAACATCTTCAGGAAACCCTGAAGTCAAAGAAGAAACTCCTAGTGTCCTAGTGGACTGGGAGGAAGAGTTCGAATTCTAGGTCAACTCTATACTCGGGCTATCCCTGTGAAAGTGTCGTGGCTTTTTGTAATGTAAAGTTAGTACTTCAACCTTTATGGTTTGTAATAATTAACGAAGTTCTTGTATCTGTACTATCTCACGCATAACCAGACTCCTGGGAGGTTATGTGTTATTGTGGGAGTTGACCTCTCCGGAGGAGACCCCACAATATCTTTTCATAAATTGTTTATAATTGCAACTGTTGTGTTAAGCAAAATAGCCATAGCCTTTCTTTATCAGCTGTGCATATGCATATTTCCGTGTACTTGCTGAGTATTCCATGTACTCACCTTGCAATTCCACCAACTCTAGAAGGAAGGTTTCTACTGTTCTTTGACAAGTTTGTTACTGAAGCTGAGGACTAGGATGTGTGCCCAGTTGGCTACCTATGGCATGTTGAATGGAGCTTTCGCGCGTTTATCTTATTTTTGCTGTGCTATATTATTCTTATGTTGTCCTTAAGGTAACTAAATGTAAGTGAGCCATAAGGCTTGTCATAGTCAATTTATTAATAAGATTAGTTTTCCTTCGTGATGTTGGCTATGATATTATCTTTGTAACTGTGTGTGCTAGGTTGATCCTGGATTAGCAGATACAAGAGGTCCTATTTTGGGTCCTCACAACCTTCTTACAATGTTTCAAATACATACTGTCAGTTTCATCCAAACAGTAGGTGCATGCCCTATACTGCTTGTTTGGTTGTCCTAATATGTTTCTAAGTGCAGGCCGATCGTTAATGGTTACGAACAACAATGATCGTAGGTTAAATTGCTCCTGTTTGTCCTCATCGCACACAAAAACACCTTCTTTCTTCCATAGCAGTTGCAGATCTTCAATCAATCAAGGGAGTACACATCAATGTTGTTACTAGGTTGTTTTGGGCCTTCAATAATAATCGGCATCATGATGTACTTTGCTTCATGCAGAACCAAGGGGGAAGGTTGTAGATACATAGGGTCAGAGGCCAAGTGACCGCTGCTCATCTCTCCAAATGGATCTATATCATCCGTACTTAAACCAAACCTTATGTTCTTTGCATCATTTTTGAAGGCTTCAAATATCCTGTCGATGCTTCGCCACTGTGACCCATTGGTGGGGTGTCTCAACATCCCGTCTTGTTTACGTTCCTCTCCGTGCCAGCGCATCATTCTAGCATGCACTTTGTTCCTCAACAAACGCATCAGACATGGTATTATAGGGAAATACCACATCACCTTAGCAGGAACTCTCTTCTTCGAAGGTTGTCCGTCAACATCATTGGGGTCATATCGTCTAATCTTGTATCTTAATGCCTTACAAACCTGGCATGCTTCTAGGTTCTCGTACTCCTTACTGTGATAGCGGATACAATCATTTGGATATGCGTGTATCTTCTAGACTTCCAGTCCTAGAGGACGGACTACCTTTTTAGCTTTGTACGTTGTTTCGGGCAATTCGTTTCTCTCCGAAAGAATATTCTTTATGAGTTTCAATAACTCACTAAATGTCTTGTCAGTCACACCATTTTTTGCCTTTCATTGCAAAAATTCTAGCGTGGTACCAAACTTTTTGTGCCCCTATTCATAATCTGGGTACAAGGACGTTTTGTCGTCCGCTAACATATGCTCTAATTTCTTGACCTCCTTTTCAGTTTCGCAGTCTTTCTTTGCATCACACAACATCTGACCAAGATCATCTGCGCTGTTATTTTCTACAACACCTTCGTCTGCCTCACCTGTTGTACTATCACCAAATCCACCGTATTGAGCCCAATCCAGAATGTTGTCGTCTTTTTCATCTTCTTCCATTGCAAGACCTAACTCTCCGTGTGAGGTCCAACAATTATAGCTAGGCATGAATCTCGATTGCAACAAGTGGATATGAAGAATTCTTATTATAGAATACTCCTTCTAGTTTTTGTACTTTTTGCATAGACAACATATAAAACCCTTAGGCTTGTGGGCATCGGCCACACTCAAAAAATAATGCACGCCATGGTGTACATTTATTTTGGTTTATCCATATCAAATAAAGAAATTTAAATGAAATCTATGAAAGTGAAAATAATTAAATAAGCATTTAATAATTTAAAACATCATGATTAAACTCAAAAGTTGAGTGGATGAAGAGTATTGCTAACCACAGTTAGATTTCATTTATTTTTTACTATCATCCTAGTTTTTTACCTATTTTACATACAGTGCCACACACTAATTTTTCTATTATCTATTGTTTTTCCTCCATTGTTCCATTTGTTTTCCTAAATTTCTATTCTTTTATTTTCATTTTCTATAATTTTCCATTGTTGTCTTTTTTCTTTATATTTTTATCCAATGTCTCTAAAATTATGAAGTGCTCTTATTTTCTCTAAAATTTTATTCTCTCATCTTTTTCTATATATTTTTGAGAGAGAATGACGTATAGAAACATAGCTAGGAATGTAATATATTAACCATACAAAAGTAGAGGATGAAGTTGCTAACCTTTTAGACTCGTTCGATTTGTGTAATGTCACCAAAATACTTTTACCAAAAATTGTGGCAGCACCTCTCTTAGCTTCCTTCTCTTGGCAGTAATGGCTTGGGCTGGAGGAGAAAGAAAAACTAAAAAGATATATATTGTCTTTAGTACCGGTTAGAGTCACCAACCAGTACTAAAGATCAATACAAGTACCAGTTGGTATCTCCAGTCGGTACTAATGTGTTCAACATTTTTAGTACCGGTTGGTGACACGAACTGGTACGAAAGATCGCCCGCACCGACCGAGGGGCCTGACAGGGTCTGACATCAGTTAGTCGGTATTAAAAATTATTTTTAGATCCGGTTGATGTTACCAACCGGGGCTACTACGACAGGGTGGACTATTTTTTACTACTAGTTCTTATTACAGTCGAGATATTTATATTTTAAGTCAATCGACAAAAGATCATTTCTTTAATAGTGAAGCACAACTTAAAAGTGAAGGAGTTCTCATTCATTATATTAGTCTTTTAAGTTAAGAGGTTTTTTTTATAGTGGTATCTAAATTTGTGGCTCCGATTACTTCTGCAATGAATCGTTTCAGTATGATTTTGACGGTTCATAGTTAGTGGGCCGAACCGTGCACTATAACGCAGACGATATACTACTGGAGAAAGCATCTTTGGTTGAAGTGCCAAAATCCACAATATTCCCGATTTGAGTTGTACCCGGGACTAGAAAATATCTTTAGTCCCGGTTTAAAAAGGCAACGGCTCTCTAGGACCTTTAGTCCCGGTTCGTGTCATGAACTGGGACTAAAGATCATCTTTAGTCCTGGTTCAAAACCTGTCAGAACCTGTCAGGGCTCCGGGGATCTTTAGTCCTGGTTGGTAACACCAATCGGGACTAAAGATATTATTTTTTGTCCCGGTTGGTGTTGCCAACCGGGACTAAAGATTGTTTTGATCTTTAGTGCCAGTTGGTAACACCAACCGGGACTAAAGATGGGTTGCCTTTTTAAACTGTGAAATCAAAGTGTGTTTGATTCTTTTATCGTGATGAACAATTGGCATCTGTGATTATTGGTTTTGTTATTTGGAGGTTATTGGCAAAATGGATTTTGAGTATTTGGTTTTCGGACGTGAACAGTACTCTGCTGGTTGCATGGTTCGGTCTGACTGGGCTTGTACCGCCGGTCTGACCGGAGGTCACTGCGCGGTCAGACCGGGTGGGTTTCACCGGTCAGACCGGCCGACACAGTCCGACTGCAGGCCGATTTGGTTTCGGTTTTGGTTTCTGGTTGTTTTCTTGTTTATTCATGGAAGTTTCGTGTTTCTACGCCCATGTACGGTTGTTTATGGTGACAATGAGTCAAGTTGGAGATAGCTTGTGCTTGGATATGGTTTCTTTGTTTAATTATGTGCAGGTAATCTTTATGCCTCGGGAAAGTGTCGCTGGTGATCGAGTTGCAGTCAAATTGGAGATAAGGTGACGTCCAAGATGGAGATCATGCGGGATACTGAAGGGTAGAGATTGATGCACGTAATTGGTGGAGTTTCCATATGGCATACGATGGAGATATTGTGTGCGTATGTGATACGGAGTTATAAAATTGGAAGGAATTCAGTTTTGTTACAATTGGAATATGTAAAGTTCGTTTCTTGTACAGGAAGGTTTCATAGTGGATTAGGACTTCTTGTATGAGTAGGATTCGTGGCTTTGGGCTGCGCATCTTGTGTATAAATAGAGAGGAGAGGCGTGACTTCTCGGTATCAAGTTTTAGAGAGTTTAGAGTTTAGATAAATTTAGGGTTTTGAGTTTTGCTCGAAATTTTGTGAGGAGTGCCGTGGTTGACTTTGTAAACACAGAGAGATTCAATAAAGTTTCAATCTACTTTGAGAGATCTTCGATTTGTGTTTTCTTGGGTACGGCGGTCTAATCGGCGGTTAGACCGGCGGCTTACAACCGGTCAGACCGCGTGGATCATTGCGGTCAGACCGGCGTTCATCGGCTACGCTCGGCGCATCGGTGACATCAGGCGAATCGGCGAAGTCAAGGCGAGTCGGCTACATGGGCGGTCCGATCGGAGGTGGTCAGGCGGTCACACCGGCACAATACTCTCGGTCAGACAGCGCAACATCGAAATTAGAGGTTAAGTTTTATTTCCGCTAAAATTTGGTTTTTGGGTGTACCAACCATTCACCCCCCCTTTGGTTGGCTTAGTTTGGGAGTTCGATCCTACAAGTGGCATCAGAGCCTCGTTTTCTTCTTTGGATTTTTATCGATCTAAAGGTTTTTCTCCATGTCTGATAAACTTTCAACTAAGCCACATGTTTTCGATGGTACGGATTTGCTTATTGGTGTAGTAAGATGCAATCTTATATCATGGCTCAAGATTTCGATGTTTGGCAAAAGGTAGCTATTCCTTATGATATCCCTGAGGTTATTAATTCCAAGGCTTTGAAAATTAAATTTAATAACAATTGCAAAGCTCGTAATATTTTATTAAATGGGATTTCTCGTTCGGATTTTGATCGTGTTTCGCATCTTCAAACTACAAATAAAATTTGGATTGCTTTAAGAAACTTTCATCAAGGAACTAACAACATAAAAGAACTTTGTCGAGATCTTTTCAAAAAGGAATACATAAAATTTCAGATGAAACCCGAAGCTTTGGATGATTATCTTGGTAGGTTTAACAAAATTTTGAGCAATCTTAGATCCGTTGATTGTGCCTATGATACAAACTATCTTCAATCTGAGATTTCTCGCCACTTTTTGAATGGTCTTGACATGTCTATTTGGGAGATGAAAGTTACATCAATTCAAGAATCTGTTAATATGGCTACTTTGACTTTGGATTCTCTTTATACAAAACTCAAAGCTCATGAGATGAACATTCTTTCTCGAAAAACGGATTCTAAGTCAAGTGCTTTGGTTTCTTCTTCTTCAACTTCTTCGATGTTGCTTCTTCATCAACTCCCAGTGCTCTTTCTTTAATTAATGCCATGTTCGATGAGCAACTCAAGCAATTCGAGGAGGAGGATTTGGCTTTGGCTGCTAACAAACTTTCTCAAGCTATGAACAAAGTTAGGTTCAGGAAAAGAGGAGGACCAGCTCGGTGTTTTGAATGTGGCGCTTTGGATCACATCCGCTCCAACTGCCCCAAGCTTGGGAGAAGCAAGAAGGAGGACAAGGGCGGGGAGAAGACGAAGGACAACAAGACCAAAGGGAAGCACTCAAAGGAGATGATAAAGAAGGTGCTGAGCCAAGTCTATGCCGCTTTTGAACCAATAAGTGACATAGATTCCGATAGCGAGGAAGAGAAGGGCAAGAATATCTCCGGCATTTGTCTCATGATGCGTGAAGATGAAGATTCTGAGAATGAGGACAATGAGGTAAGCCTCTCTTGATGGAAGCCATTCTTGTTTTAAGTGCAAAGAATAAAAAATGTGAAAAAATGTTCAAAAAACAAGAATTTGTGATTGAATCTTTGAATGCTGAAATTGCTAGATTGAAATCTCTTATTCCTAGTGATGATGATTTCAAAAATTGTGAGGTTTTAATGCTTGAAATTTCAAAGATTAGAGATGTCAATGATTCTCAAGTTTTGGCTACTAAATATTGTTTAACATGTGATGCTAATGAATTAAAACTAAAAGATGTTTTAGCTCGTGTTAAGCAAATGGAGGACATTGTTAAACAAGATGAGGTAGTTTCTTGCTCTAAATGTCACAAAAGTAAAGATGTCATGATTGGTTGTGAAAATTGTGCAAATACTTAAAAGAAGTTTCTTTTTGAAAAGTTCTTTGCAAAAAATTTTTATGGTAAGAAACAACTTAACATGATTTTGGATCAATCTAAAGTGTGTTGCGACAATAGAGGAATAGGTTTTGATGCTCGTGACTATCTCACCAAAAATCCCCCAAATGTTTTGATAATGACTGAAAATGGTGAGATTTTGACAAAACCTAATGATGTGAAAACAGTTTTTAAATCTGTTGGAAATATGTCATCTCTTTCTGTTTATTTAAAAGAAACTAAAACTAATATTTCAAAACCACCAACCACTAGGGAAAAGTTTTTTTGCTCTTTTTGCGGTAAAGATGGTCATCTTGTTTGGTTTTTGTTTCAGATTAACACGAAAACAGAAAAAGAAAAGAGAAGTTAATTTTGCCAAATCAAAGTGGCAAAAATCGCTTTCCCTCGGGAAGCCCGGTCGGACCACGGTTGGTCAACCGGTCGTTCCGATGGTTCCGCCTTGGTCGACCGACGATGGCATGTGGTCGACCTGGCTGACCGCCGGTCGACCGCCCCGAAGGAATTTTTCTGAAAATTCTAAAATTGTTTTTGCATGTGGATATATGTGTATTGGATCTGTTAGTCGTATGTCTCAGTACTGGATTCCTAAATTTATTTTGACTAACCCTAGTACTGAGGCTTCGACATTGTCTTTTGCGTAGGCTTTGGTGGCGAGGAAGGAGAATGTGTGGATCGTGGACTCTGGTTGTTCGCGGCACATGACCGGAGATAAAAATTGGTTCTCCTCCCTCAAGATGGCATCCAAGACTGAATCGATAATCTTTGGAGATGCTTCTACAAGTGTCATTCTCACTACCAGATCAGTCAAGGTAAGTGACAAATTTGAATTGAAAGAGGTAGCTTTAGTTGAGGACTTAAAGTATAATTTACTTTCAGTTTCACAAATTGTTGATGAGAATTTTGAAGTCCACTTTAAGAAAACTAGAAGTAAAATATTTGATTCTAGTGGTGATTCTGTGCTGAACATTTTTCGTTATGGGAGAGTTTTTAAAGCTGATTTTGGAAACCCTATTTCTCACGTTGTTACATATTTGGTTGCGAAATTCAACAAGGATTTAATGTTTTGGCATCGCATACTTGGACATATTGGTTTTGATCATTTGACAAGACTAAGTGGTTTGGATCTTGTTCGTGGGTTGCCTAAACTTAAGAAAGATCTTGATTTGGTTTGCGCACCATGTCGTCATGGTAAAATGGTTGCTTCTTCACATACTCCAATTTTTCTGTGATGATGGATGCACCAGGACAGCTTCTACATATGGACATTGTTGGTCCAGCTAGAGTGCAATCCATTGGAGGAAAATGGTATGTGTTGGTTGTTGTTCACGATTTTTCTCGATATTCTTGGCTTTTCTTCATGGCAACTAAGGATGAAGCCTTTGGACACTTTTGAAGTTTGGTTCTTCGTTTGAATTATGAAATTCCCGGTTCTTTGAAAACAATTAGAAGTGATAATGATGGTGAATTTAAAAATGCTTCTTTTGAACAATTTTGCAACGAAAAAGGCATTGAACATCAATTTTCTTCTCCTTGTGTTCCTCAACAAAATGGTGTTGTTGAAAGAAAAAACCGCTCTTTGGTTGAGATGGCTAGAACAATGCTAGATGAATATCACACTCCTAGAAAATTTTGGGCCGAAGCTATTAACACTGCTTGCTATGTTTCTAATCATATTTTCTTGCGATCTAAACTTGGTAAAATGCCTTATGAGCTTCGATTTGGTCGTCAGCCCAAAGTTTCACATTTGCATGTTTTTGGTTGCAAGTGCTTTGTCTTGAAATCAGGAAATTTGGATAAATTTGAATCATGTTCAACCGATGGTTTATTTCTTGGTTACCCCGCACACACTCGTGGCTATCGCGTACTTGTTTTGGAGACTAACAAAATTGCCGAGACTTGCGAAGTCACTTTTGATGAGGCTAGTCCAGGTACTAGACTAGAACTTTCAGGTACTTTACCACAGGTTCAGGGGGAGGATGGTCGTATCTTCGAAGAAGAAAGCGACAACGAAGACGACGAGGTCGACCTGACCGGTCAGACCGGACGAGTGCCTCTGGTCAGACCGGAGCAGGCTGCCCGGTCAGACCGGCCAGAGACCCGATCAGACCGGTAGGGGCCGACCACTTCGGATTCAGTTGACTCCAATCAAGGGAATTCGTCGGGGACTATGACCAGTACAGGTACAGAACGTGAATCAACTTCTAAGATCACTGCTCCATTGCATATTCAGCGACAACATCCGCCAGAACAAATAATAGGTAATTTACATGAGCGGACTACAAGATCTAAGGTAACTACACATGACTTTGCAAATTCTTCTTTTGTTGCTTCTTTTGAACCCAAAGATGTTACTCATGCATTAATTGATGAATCGTGGATTAACGCCATGCATGAAGAACTTGAAAATTTTGAAAGAAACAAAGTTTGGTCTTTAGTTGAACCTCCTTCAGGACATAATATTATTGGAACCAAGTGGGTTTTCAAAAATAAACAAAATAAGGATGGTTTAATTGTTAGAAATAAAACTAGACTTGTTGCTCAAGGTTTTACTCAGGTGGAGGGTTTGGATTTTGATGAAACTTTTGCTCCTGTTGCTAGGATTGAAGCAATTACACTTTTGTTAGCTTTTGCTGCTTCAAAAGGTTTTAAATTGTATCAAATGGATGTTAAAAGTGCTTTTCTAAATGGCTTTATACAGGAGGAAGTTTATGTTAAATAACCACCGGGTTTTGAAAATTCTAATTTTCCCAACCATGTTTTTAAATTGTCAAAAGCTTTGTATGGTTTGAAACAGGCACCTAGAGCATCGTATGATAGACTTAAAAACTTTTTGCTTGAAAAAGGTTTTCAAATGGGAAAGATTGACAAAACACTTTTTGTTCTTAAGCATGGTGAAAGTCAACTTTTCGTTCAGATTTATGTGGATGATATCATCTTTGGTTGTTCAACTCACGCTTTGGTTGTAGAATTTGCTGAGACTATGTGTAGGGAATTTGAGATGAGCATGATGGGTGAATTGTCATACTTTTTTGGATTGCAAATTAAGCAAACACCTCAAGGTACGTTTATCCATCAAAAAAGTACACCAAAGATCTTTTGCAAAGGTTCAAGATGGAGAGTTGCAAGCCAATCTCCTATTGGTTCTACTGCTGTTCTTGATCCCGATGAAGATGGTGAGGCCGTGGATCAAAAGGAGTATAGAAGCATGATTGGATCTTTGTTGTATCTAACTGCTTCCTGGCCAGATATACAGTTTGTTATATGTTTGTGTGCACGCTTTCAAGCTTCTCCTCGTGCTTCACATCGTCAAGCGGTCAAGCGAATAATGAGGTATTTGAATCATACACTTGAGTTTGGAATTTGGTATTCTACTTCTTCTTCTTCTATTTGCTTAAGTGGATATTCCGATGCTGATTTTGCTGGTTATAGAATTGATAGGAAAAGTACTAGTGGAACATGTCATTTTCTTGG
This sequence comes from Oryza australiensis, assembly GCA_019925245.2. Taxonomy (NCBI): domain Eukaryota; kingdom Viridiplantae; phylum Streptophyta; class Magnoliopsida; order Poales; family Poaceae; genus Oryza; species Oryza australiensis. The sequence goes on from JAIFGZ020000436.1 coordinate 8,347,136, forward strand.
TACATCATTAATTGCATGGTCTTCTAGGAAACAATCTAGTGTGGCTCAATCAACTACTGAATCTGAATATGTTGCTGCTGCTAGTTGTTGTTCATAGATTCTTTGGCTTATTTCTACTTTGAAAGATTATGGACTTGCTTTTGAGAAAGTACCTCTTTATTGTGATAATACAAGTGTCATTAACATTGCTAAGAATACTATTCAACACTCACGCACAAAGCACAATGACATTCACTTTCACTTTTTGAGGGATCACGTTGAGAAGGGAGATGTTGAATTGAAGTTTTTGGACACAAAGTTGCAACTTGCTGACATTTTCACTAAACCATTGGATTCTTCTCGCTTTGCTTTTCTTCGAGGAGAGTTGGGAATTATTCATCCTTTTGGTATGTTTTGAGGGGGAGATTTGTGCTCTTGTTTTTATCAAGCAATTCTTGAATAATATAAATTGAGAAAAAGAGAGCTTTATCCATACATATTGTATTTTCATATGCATGCTAGCAATTCTATGAAGATTTATTTGTCACTAGCATAGCTTATATGTGTTCTAGTATCTTTATGTGATCTAAATTTTATTTTTAAGTGAAATGATGCATGACATTTAATATCATACTTAAATTAATAAAATATGCAATGTTGATACTAGTGCATGTGTTGATTTATAAATGCTTATATATGCACTGTGTTGAATTATTATTCCTCAAATTGCTTTAAAATTGCTTATTGTGTAAAGAGAACAACATATTATCTTTGAGAGAAAAAAATGAATACCGAATCCTTGGAAACAGTCTTGACGACAAGGACGTACTCGAAATAATTGAGAGAAAAAATATGAGCAAAACTTGGCTCAAGTAAATATGAGAAAAATTATCTTGATTATTGTGTGCAAAAAGGTAAATTTGAGAAAGAGTAATGGTTGCAATAGGTATATATATTTGGATTTATCTTTCAACCTATGTGCTTGTAAAGATGTTGCATTATAAATCGTTTGAATCCATGAATTTTGATTGCATTATTGATCTTACTTATAAAGTCTTTGATTCATGACTATACTCTAGTGCATATTTGCTATATAATTGATGAGTTCATCTTCTTATTATTGCAATACATGACATGACTTGCTCTATGTATGGTGCTAAGCTCTTCAGTAATTATGAACATAATTCTTATGCTTGATGAAACCATTGTCAAAAGGGGGAGAACAAATGGGAGAACAACAAAGCTAAAAAGTTTGAAGAACAAAGTTTGAAAGAACATGATTTTCTTTCTTTTCAAAATGAGGAGAAATTTTCTTTGATTTTTGAGCACTCAAATGTTTTTTTACCATTTTTGTTTTTAAATTTTTCCAAACACCAAAACAACACTTTTTATTTGGTTTGCCAATGTGTTCATCAAGGGGGAGATTGTAAAATCAAAGTGTGTTTGATTATTTTATGCTGATGAACAATTGGCATCTATGGTTATTGGTTTTGTTATTTGGAGGTTATTGGCAAAATGGATGTTGAGATATTTGGTTTTCGGACGTGAACTGTACTCTGCTGGTTTGCATGGTGGTACGGCTCAGGATCGGCTTGCCGCCGGCCCGACCGGAGGTCACTGCGCGGCCGACCGGTGGGTTTCACCTTAGGTCGACCGGCCGACACAGCCCGATCGTAGGCCGATTTGGTTTCGGTTTTGGTTTCTGGTTGTTTCCTTGTTTATTCATGGAAGTTTCGTGTTTCTATGCCCATGTATGGTTGTTTATGCTGACAATGAGTCAAGTTGGAGATAGCTTGTGCTTGGATATGGTTTCTTTGTTTAATTATGTGCAGGTAATCTTTATGCCTCGGGAAAGTGTCGCCGGTGATCGAGTTGGAGTCAACTTGGAGATAAGGTGACGTCCAAGATGGAGATCATGCGGGATACTGAAGGGTAGAGATTGATGCACGTAATTGGTGGAGTTTTCATATGGCATACGATGGAGATATTGTGTGCGTATAGGATACGGAGTTATAAAATTGAAAGGAGTTCAATTTTGTTACAATTGGAATATGTAAAGTTCGTTTTTTCTACGGGAAGGTTTCTTAGTGGATTAGGACTTCTTGTATGAGTAGGATTCGTGGCTTTGGGCTGCACATCTTGTGTATAAATAGAGAGGAGAGGCGTGGCTTCTCGGTATCGAGTTTGAGAGAGTTTAGAGTTGAGATAAATTTAGGGTTTTGAGTTTTGCTCGAAATTTTGTGAGGAGTGTTGTGGTTGCACTTTGTAAACACAGAGAGCTTCAATAAAGTTTCAATCTACTTTGAGAGATCTTCGATTTGTGTTTTCTCAGGTGCGGCGGTCTAATCAGCGGTTAGACCGACGGCTTACAACCGGTCAGACCACGTGGATCATTGCGGTCAGACCGGCGTTCATCGGCTACGCTCGGTGCGTCGGTGACATCAGGCGAATTGGATAAGTCCAGGCGAGTCGGCTACACGGGCGGTCCGACCGGAGGTGGTCAAGCGGTCAGACCGGCACAATACTCTTGGTCAGACCGCGCAACATCGAAATTAGAGGTTAAGTTTTAGTTTCGCTAAAATTTGGTTTTTGGGTGTACCAACCATTCAACCCCCTCTAGTTGGCTTAGTTTGGGAGTTCGATCCTACATAAACTCCTTCCTCCTCCAGCCCAAGCCAGCTCCACTTGTCTTCAAAATTTTGCTCTAGCTAGAGGGGAGGTGCTGCCAAAATTTTTTGTGATTTTGTTTTGGTGATAATACACAATTCTTTGTTATCTACAAGGTTAGCAACTTCTTCCTCTTATGATCTATGCTTAGCACTTCGCATTTTACGATTGTTTTCTATACATCTTCATCTCTAGATTTTTTTGAAACATGAGGAGAGAGAAAATTTGTTTGGACTAATTATTTTGCTAAGCACATTACATTGTGTTGAGAAAAAAGTTAGGGAAAATATAGAAGAAGAAAAGTATGCTTAGCACGTTACATTTCTAGGAATTTAGTACATACAATTTTATCTTGCAAAATATTTATGGAAAATGATGAGAGAGAATCTTTGGAAAAAAGTTATAAAATAGATGACAAAGGAAAAAATATAGAAAATTTGATAGTAGGTTAGAAAAGTAAGGTAATTTTGTTTGAGCTCGTGTAGTAGTAGTACTTGTGCATCTTCGTTATAATTGTAGCTGTGCAGGAGGACATCTTGATATACTCTCCATTATATATAATTAATGTAATAATATTTAAAATGTTTGAATTTCGTGGATTTTTTCTTACGATTTTTGTGCATTCCATGTAGATGGATCGGCAATGGATGTACAACGCGGATCGACGGTCGACAGAGTTTATTCAAGGCTGCATAATTTTTTGAGTGTGGCCGATGTCAACAAGCAGAAGGTTTCATATGTAGTCCATGCAAAAAGTGCAAAAACGAGAAGGAGTATTTGACATCAAGAATTATTCATGCCCACTTGTTTCAGTCGGGATTCATGCCTCACTACAATTGCTGGACATCGCACGAAGAGGTGGGGGTTGCAATGGAAGAAGATGAAGAAGATGACGGCAACATTTCGGACTGTGGTCAATACAGTGGGTTTGAAGAGAATACAGCAGGCGAGACGGACGAGGATGCTAAAAAAACCGACGGGTCTGATGACCTTTGTCAGATGTTGCGCGACGTACAGGGGACTGCGAAGGTGAAAAGGAGGTGCAGACCACAAAACGTCCTTGTACCCAGGCTGTGAATAGGGGCACAAAAAGTTGGGTATCACGCTGGAATTCTTGCAATGGAAGGCCAAAAATGGTGTCAGTGAGAAAGCTTTTGGCGAGTTACTAAAACTTGTGAAGAACATTCTTCCAGAGGGAAACGAATTGCCGAAATCAACGTACGAGGCTAAGAAGTTAGTCTGCCCTCTAGGACTGGAGGTACAGAAGATACACACATGTCCTAACGATTGTATCCTCTACCGCGGTGAGGAGTACGAGAACCTAGAAGCATGTCCAAACGAGATGAAACGAGATGATCCAGGTGATGTTGATGGACGACCTTCGAAGAAAAGGGTTCCTGCTAAGGTGATGTGGTATTTTTCTATAATACCACGGCTGAAGCATCTGTTTAGGAACAAGGAGCACGCAAAGATGATACGCTCGCATGCGGAAGAATGCCTATAAGACGGCATGCTGAGACATCATGGGTCACAGTGGAGAAACATCGACAGAACATTTAAAAACTTTGGCGAGGATACAAGAAACCTAAGGTTCGGCTTAAGCACGGACGGCATGAATCCTTTTGGAGAAATGAGCAACGGGCGTAGCACTTGGCCTGTAACGATGTGTATCTACAACCTTCCACGTTGGATGCATGAAGCAGAAGTACATTCAGATGCCGGTTATTATTCAAGGCCAGAAGCATCCTGGTAACGACATCGATGTGTACCTGAGATCGCTGATCGAAGATCTAAAACTGTTGTGGAAGAAAGAAGGTGTTCCCGTGTGGGATGAGGATAAACAGGAGCAGTTTAACCTACAAGGGTTGCTGTTTGTTACCATCAACGATTGGCATGCACTTGGCAACCTATCCGGACAGTCAAACAAGGGGTACAATGCTTGCACCCACTTTATGGATGAGAACGAGTGTATGTACCTGAAACACTGTAAGAAGGTACTGTACATGGGCCATCGTCGCTTTCTTGTTGCAAGCCACCCTGTCCGGAGAAGGGGCAAACATTTTGATCAAAAGGCAGACCATCGTACTAAGCCAAAGCATCGCAACGGAAAGGCCGTGTTTGCCATGGTGAAAGACCTCAAAGTAGTATTTGGAAAAGGACCTGGCAACCAACCTATAGTAAGTGAAGGTGGTCACGCGGCGATGTGGAAGAAGAAGTCAATTTTTTGGAAGTTGCCCTACTAGGAAGTCTTGGACGTCCGACATGCAATCGACGTGATGCACCTCACCAAGAACCTTTGCGTAAACCTGGTGGGCTTCCTAGGTGTATACAGAAAATCAAAAGATACACTTGAGGCACGTAACGATCTGAATCATATGGCTCAACGCGACGGCCTTCACCCGCAACCAAAGGAGAAAGGATCCCAATACCTAAGTCCAGCCAGCTACACAATGAGCAAGGCAGAGAAGGAATAATGTTTGAATGCCTGGAGAGCATCAAGGTACCGTCTGGATACTCCTCGAATATAAAGGGAATAATAAGCACGAAGGATAAGAAGTTCACAAATCTAAAGTCCCATGACTGCCACGTGCTGATGACACAGCTGCTTCCCGTTATAATTCGGGATATCCTTCCTGATAATGTCCGGGCAACAATAACAAAGCTATGTGCTTTCCTGAACGTAATTTCACAGAAGATCATCGATCCAGACAGACTAGAAGACTTTCAAAATGATGTGGTCCAATGTCTTGTCAGCTTTGAGATGATCTTTCCGCCTTCCTTCTTCAATATCATGACGCATCTCCTATGCCACCTTGTCAAAGAGATCCGTATCCTCGGTCCGGTACTCCTACACAACACGTTCCCATTCGAGAGGTATATGGGCGTTCTAAAGAAGTACGTCCATAACCGTTCTCGTCCGAAGGCCAGCATCGCCAAGGGATATGGAACAGAGGAGGTGATTGAGTTTTGCGTCGACTTTATTGAAGACCTTCGTCCCATCGGGTTGCCTGAATCAAGCCATGAAGGTAGACTACGGGGGAAGGGAACTCTTGGAAGGAAGGCAATAATGAACATAGACAATGACTTTTAAAGTAAAGCACATTGGACCGTGTTGCAACAATCTTCCTTGGTGGCTCCTTACATCGAGGAGCACTTGGCGATTGTTCGCTCGAAAAACATCGGTAAGACGGATGCCTGGATTACACGCCATCACATCGATGCATTCCCTGCTTGGCTACGACAACGTCTCATGGGCAACACGAGCATTGACCAACAACTAGCCTTCTTGGCGAGGGGACCTTCTTGCTCGATCACCATATTCCAGGCATATGAAAACAATGGGTACACATTTTACACACGGGCCCAAGACTTAAAGAGCATGAATCAGAACAACGTTGTCCGCATCGATGCCGTGGGATATGACGGTACGGCTAGCACATATTACGGCAACATCGATGACATATGGGAGCTGGACTATGGACCTTTGAAGATCCCTCTATTTCGGTGCCAGTGGGTTAGGCTCAGTGGTGGAGGCGTAACCATTGATGCAAGTGGGATGACAACGGTCGACCTGAGCAAGGTTGGATACTCAGATGAACCCTTCGTCCTTTCCAATGATGTACGGCAAGTTTTCTATGTCAAGGACATGTCTAGCAAAGCAAAGAAGGGGAAGGGTCCGACGAGCCAAAGCGTGAGGTGGTTCTCCCAGGCAAAATAAAAATGTCAGGTGGTTCTCCCAGGCAATAGAAAAATCGTGGGAGTCGAGGATAGAACTGACGATGATTACGATCAGTTTGACGGGCAACCTCCGTTCGTGGTGGCGGTTGACCCGAGCATCCTCCTATCAAATGAGGACACTCCTTACTCACACAACGATCATAACGAAGGAACAATTGTGCGGAGAAAGTATGTGAGGACAAACGTCACTTAGCTAAATTTATGTATGGACGATGTAAATTAAATTAAATTATTGAATATTATTGTTATCATTTGACTATATTGTAAATTATTGTAAATTTGTCTTATCTAAATTATTGTATATTATTATTTAAAATTAAAATTGTTTTCGTATGATTATTATAATTGAAAGTACATTATAATAGAGCACGTTGAAATATTTAATCCCGCCGTCGTGCGTGTCACCGGCGGCTCCCATGGCGCCGCCGAGGCATTGAGACGGGAGAGGCAAGTCATCGATCGCAAGCAAAAATAAAAATAAAATTTGGGCGATTTGCTAAGGAGAGGAGAAACCATTTTCAAATTTTGATTATATGTTATTATATAATTTTAATACTCCATAACACAAATGTTAATTATATGTTATTATTTAAATTTATAATATTTTTCAAATAGTATATATGTTAATTATATATTATTGTTTAAATTTAAAATAGTTTTGAATATGACAAATGTTAATTATATGTTATTATTTAAATTTATAATATTTTTCAAATAGGCATATGTTAATTATATATTATTATATAAATTTAAAATAGTTTTGAATATGATGATTATAATTTAAAAGCTGTTGAAATATTTAATCTGGTTTTTAACACAAACCGGGACTAAAGATGAATTTGGATAGGCGGAAAAATCTTTAGTCCCGGTTGATGGCTTAAACCGGGACTAAAGATGCCCACCAACCTAGGCCACGTGGCTGCCCCGCCATCTTTTAGTCCTGGTTGGTGGCTTCAATCGGGACTAAAGATCCTATCTTTGTCCCGGTTGAAGCTACCAACCGGGACTAAAGTATCTTTGCCTCGGTTGTTGGCTTTAAGGACAAAAGATACGTAACTATAAATAGTAGGGGCCTCGAGGGGATCCGAACACTTAGCCGTTTTCATCGCAACGCCTCTTCGTGGTCTCCGTCTTCATTGCCGATCAAGCCCAAGGACACGCCGCCGTCGCGCCGCCGTCTTCGTCACCGCGGGCCGGAAGCCGAAAGCCATCGCGCCACCGTCACCGGGTCGCCGCAGGTTAGCCGCCGCCGCCGCGCCATCTTTTTCGCCATATATGTTAGGGTTTAGGGTTTTCAGGGGGGTTTCGGGCCAGGGAGGCATCACTGCCGCCGTCGTCGCCGCATGCACGCCGCCGCATGCCGCACGCCTCTTGCACGCCCCCCACGGCACTGCCGCCGCCGCCCCTACCCCCCCTCCCACGCCGCCGCTGTTGCTTCCCCGCCGGCCGCCGCCACCCTCTCCCCTCTTCCTCCCTCTATTTTTCAAATTAGAATTGTGTATAAATTTTGCAATTTTTTTTATTAATATGCATATGTGGCACTTTAGAATTTGTATGTATATATGTGTATTAGATATATGTATATTTTAGAATTTTGTTTGTATATATGTGTAAATGGACTTTATGGACTTGTGAATTTTGTATGTGTAAATGGACTTTATATATGTGAATTTTGTATGTGTATGTTAGAATGAATTTTAGAATGGATTTTGTATGTGTATGTCAATTAGAATGAATTTTGAATTTTGAATGTGTATTTAAATTTGAATGCATGAATATATTTAAATTTGAATGTGAATGTGACTTGTGGATTTTGTATTTTTGAATGAAGGAGAACGATAAAACAAACGAACGGACGTGAACGGACGTGGACAAACGGACGGACAAACGAACGAACAAACGAACGAGTTTCCTTTGGTCGTTCGGTCGGTCGTTCGTTCGTTCGTTCAGTCGTTCGGTCGTTCGTTCGGTCGTTACAACGTACATACGGTAGAACGAACGGACGAACGAACGAACGTCATACTCCTCTCTTTCTCTCCTCTCCTCTTATCTTCCTCTCCTCCAGACGATAGAACGAACGAACGAACGAACGAACGGACGTGAACGAATAATAGAACGGACGTGAACGAACGATAGAACGAACGTGAACTATAGAATGAACGAACGATCGGTCGGTCGGTCGATCGTTCGTTCGTTCGGTCGTTCGGTCATTCGTTCGGTCGTTCGGTCGGTCGTTCGTTCGGTCGTTCGCTCGTTCGGTCATTCGGTCGTTACAACGTACATAGGCATGCAACGTTCTCTCTTTCCCTCCTCTCCTCTCCACTTCCTCTCCTCTCCACCTTATCTCCCTCACGTCATCCTCCTCTCTTTCTCTCCTCTCCTCTAGACGATCGTACCCACGGACGTGAATGAACGTCCGTGGACGAACGATAGAACGAACGGACGTAGGATTAGGGTTAGGGTTTAGGATTTGGGTTTAGGATTAGGGTTAGGGTTTAGGATTTGGGGTTTAGGATAAGGGTTAGCATTTAGGGCCGAATTTCATCTATTTTTTCCATCTTCTTTCTTTTATCTATGTTTTTTTAGTAGATATACATGATTTCACTGAATAATTGATACATGTATTAACCGAATAAATTTTTCTTTGTCAGAATTTTTTGATTAAGTACTTAACCCACAACAATCAAATGGCAGATCGTGACGAGGAACAGTTTCTCCTTGACGAGATCGCACGCTGTAGCAAAGAGTTTTACACTGAGGAGGGGACCGAGGATCCAGACCAATACCTCAACGAGGAGGGAAACGAGGGGGAGATGAGGAGAGGAACGGGGAAGTGAATGAGGGATCCGCCTCCGTTGGACAGAAGAGGCCACGCGGGCAACGCGGTGTCGCCAAGCGCATCGAGGGTCGACACGTCATAACAGAAGTAGCACCGGACGGTCGACCAAGTGCCCTAGCGGACGCCACAAGGAAGTTTGTGGCACACAGCGGATGGGTGGTGAGGGATCACGTGCCCATAAGCGTTGCGAATTGGAGGCGATCAAGCAAAGGAGGAGATGAGCAGAGCTATCTCCCGGACAGAGAAAGAAATACTGTGGACCACGATGCTGCAAATGTTCACCATCCCAGACTCACAACAAGCAAGGGTCAGGGAATGGACGTTAAAGAAGATGGCAGAGCTTTTCAGGAACTATAAGAAAGAGTTACACAAGAAATACATCCTGAAGGGCCAGAACCCAGACATTGACAAGTTCCCAAAGCTCAGAGATCATTGGGAGGCCTTTGTTGAACACAAGACAGGGGAAGAAGCACGAGCAATCATTGAAAAGAACAAGGCCCACGCAGCCAAGAAAAAAATATCATCACAGGCTTGGGTCAGGCGGCTATCAAAAATCAATGCAAAAATGGGAGAAAATGGAAGCCGACCTTGAAACGCAAGATATCATTCTAGGCACAGCCAACTGGCTGGAACGATCAAAGCATTGGTTCTATGCTCATGGCGGCTCACTTAATCCGGTAGATGGCGCAGTTATCTTCGGCGAAGAAATCCAAGAAGCCGGCCGAAGATTAGAGGAGGCCATGGAGGCCACTTCATCGGGCTCGTTCAGGCCCGACAGAGAGAAGGACGAGCTAACGCTTGCCCTCCAAAACCCAGAGCATCCGGGACGTACGCGAGGAAAAGGCGTCGTTCCCTGGAAATATGGGTTTCAAGCTGACATCGAGATGTATAGGAGCCGCATGAGGACCAAGCAAGAGCACGATGCGAGGTTTGCTGAAATAGAGATGCGGATCTCGCAGATTGATCAAATTATGGACGAAAGGCTGAACCAGAGGTTGGTAGAGGAGCGGAGCCATTGGGTTAGCCAACAGCCAGATCCAGCAACAACGGCTCAACTCTAGCAGCAGCGCAGCAGCTGCGCGTCAACAGAAAATAAAGGCGAGTTGGCCCCACAAGCTCAAGCGTGTCCACCATGCCCCGCTGATGACATCACGCAGCGGACACCATGTAAGCTGCACATTCCGCTCAAGAACATAACAATAAAGGTATATTCGTACTTTTATGTTGTATATTTCCTTGAATAACTTGACAATCAAGGTTTATTACTAACTAATAAGCAATCTTCTCGAACAGGTTGCGTCAGGCATGGCGATTCCTGTAGCACGAGACGAACCTACCACTGCAGGCCCGTTCCACCTGCGTACTCAAAAGTGGAAGTTGAACAGGTGGAACGTGGCTACGAAGATCTCGAGCTGGATATCCCCGGAGGAGACGGGGAGATGACGCTAGGAGAAACAGCTCACGGATTATTTCTTTGGAGGAAGCCCTTCATAATATTCCCCGGACGAACAGCGTCTCCTATCATTTCACCGCCGTCGCCTCCACGTGGGCCGTCTCCTCCGTCTCCTTTGCCGCCTCCGCCTCCTCTGCCTCCTGCGTCGCCTCCACGAGCACTGACTTCTAAACGGTCGTCTCCAACTCCACCGCCTTCTCACCCTCCTCCGTCGCCACAACGAGCACCGACTCCTAAACGGTCATCATCAAAGAGTGTGCCGTCAAAGAATTGAGAAGACTCCGCTACCCGCACAGAAGCTTTCATACGAGAAGACTCCAGAGGAGCTTGAAAGAGCCGTCCAAGCTGAAGTCAGGGCTCACTTCAGAAACAAGTATCCTGAGAAGCCTCTTGAAATCCCCTAGGAGACCAAGGACTTCTTCAAGAAGATGTACCTAACGCCACAGCCTGAACCGCAACCTCAACCGTAGTCCGACTACGACAGGACTATTCGGAAGGCTGTGTAGGATCGAATGCCCAAAGAAAAACCAACCAGAGGGGGGTGAATGGTTGAGTACCCCAAAAACAAAGTTTTAGAGAAAATAAAACTTTACCTCTGTTTTCTGAATCGGGTCTGACTGCAAGTATCGTTTCGGTCTGACCGAGTAGCCTCGCTGGTCTGACCGCCCGATGACCTTCGGTCTGACCGCCCGTAGCCGATCACCTCAGCCGATTGCTTGATGTAGCCGATGCCGATGAAGTCCGATGCCCGCCGGTCCGATCGCCGATGTACTTGCGGTCTAACCGGGAAGAATGCTCAGTCTGACCATCGTAGTATCTGCGGTCTGACCGGTTAGCAGATCCGGTTGAACCGACAATTACGCCGCCGCACCGAAGAAGAAGTAAACACAAAGAATTCTTTAAATAGATTGAACTTTATTGAATCTCTGTGTGTTTACAAAGTGCATGCAAAGCACTCCTCACAAAATCTCAATCTAAACTTGAAACCCTAACTTGAGCGATAAAAGCGATACCGAGAGGCCACGCCTCCCCTCACTATTTATACCCAAAATCCGCAGCCAAGAGCCACGAATCCTACTCATACAAGAAGCCCTAATCCACTAGGAAACCTTCCCGTACAAGAAACGAACTATACATAAACCAATCGTAACAAACTCGGTTTTTCTAAAACCAAAATTTCGCTTTCCATACGCAACAATATCTCCATTGTATGCCATATGGAAACTTCCCAATTATGTACACTAATCTCTACCCTTCAGCATCCCGCATGATCCCCATCTCGGACGTCATCTTATCTCCAAGTTGATTCCGACTTGATCACCGACAACACTTTCCCGAGGCGTAAAGAATACATGCACATAATTAAACAAAGAATACCATATCCGAGCACAAGCTATCCAAACTTGACTCATTGTTAGCATAAACAACCAGACACATGCATAGGAACACGAAACTTCCATGTGTATGCAAGGAAACAAACCGAAACCAAAACCGAAACAAAATCGGCAACCAATCGGACTGGCTCGGCCGGTCTGACCACAGCCAACAGCCCAGTCTGACCGCCGAAACACCTCCGGTCAGACCGGCAGTATAAGCTCGGTTAGACCGGCTGTGGCAGCCGACTGAACACTGTTCATAATCCGAAAACCAAAATCACTTTGTCAATAATTCTCCAAATAACAAAACACACAAAATAATCCCAGATGCCAATTGTTCTTCATCAAATGAAGAATCAAACACACTTTGATTTTACAGGCTGCTGGCAAGGCCAAGAGAACGGGCAAAGATGTACCCCAGCTCGGCATGTAGCCTCAGAAACCTCTGGAGTTCAGCACAGTTCCAAATGTTAGATCAGAGTTAAGACAATTTATGGAATCTGATGGAATTTCAATGGATTATTTACACGGCCATGCTCCCCTGGCGAAGGTTTCGCTGAAATTCAAGTTCAAACTTGGAAAGCCTCTTGTAAAGCCGGATCAAGTGAAAAAGCTACCTACACAGATGTACCGCTTCAACAAGTGGTACATGCAAGAATCCAGCAAGGGTGAAGAGATGGTAATGGGTAGATATTCACTGCACTATTTCTTCGATGGAGGTGACAACTTCTATATCCGATTCGAAGACATATTTGACCTATACCAGCTTGATGCCCTCGACGTCTCACTTCTAGCCACGCGGGTTCTGTAAGTATCGTTCTGTTATTTCATTTCTTACCTCTTTGTATTTAGTTGACTAAAATTCTTTTTAACCGTTGTAGAATGGCGATCCAAAACTGCAACAAGCACAACTGTACCAAACATGGATTCATGGATCCACGCAAAATCAATGGCGTATTGGTTGATCAATTTCCTGATCTAACAGTGGACAACATATACAATGCGCTGGTGCAGAACCACTTCCGGTCGTTTATCCTTCTGCCCTACAACACTGCGTAAGTTTTTTCTTCCTTTCGTACCGATTTCAATCCCGTGCATACATAAATTTTCATATGTGTCATCTAAACCAATTTGCAGATTCCACTAGGTTCTGTTAGTAATTGACATGGATCACTCGCGGATGTCTTTGACTCAATGGATAAACCAGAGTCCACGTACTCAAAGATATTTGAACTGTTTAACAGGTAATGCCATATATCTTACTTGCTATTGCATATATGCGGTTCTCGGATAATTACTAGCTAACTTTCAACTACACGTAGGGCATGGGAACGGCTTCGGGCGAATGTTCGCGGAAATTGGAAAGATAAGCTCTCCGTGAGGATGAACTTTCCAGTGAGTAACATGCTCCAAAGTTGTTTTGAATCATTACTTTGTTCTAAGATACGAAATGTATATTAAATCTGTCGTTGTTTCTCCTTTAGTGTGCAAAACAGTCGTAGGGTACCAACTTATATTGATATTACGTCTGCGACTACATTCACCGCTTTGTGACCGATGTCACAACTATCGACGATATAGATATACGTATAACAGTCATTCATACATTACGTCTCGATTTTTATTCACTTCATATATTTATTTCATATATTTATTTCTCGTTTATTCGAATTAATGATAGCTTATGCGAGTAAGAGACAACCTCCCCACGAGACTTTCATGCAAGCTGCTCAGGAAGAATTGATACAATTTATAAACGAGCAGATCATTGATCCCGCGGGGAAGTTCTACTTTAATTTAAGTAACTTAACCACCGGATCCACAAAATAGATAATTTTTTGTAATATACGAAATATATGTGGATATTGTACATATGTGTACATATTTTAGTAATATATGTATATATTTCCTTTCTTAAGTTCATTTATATATGTGTAAATTATATATTTATACATATATATATATGATATATATGTATAAATATATGTGTGTAATATATATATATGTGTAATATAATATATGTGTAATATATAGACAGTAGCACTGTTGGAGAAAGAAGCAAATTAAAAAAATAAAAAAAATCTTTAGTCCCGATTGGAGCCACCAACCGAGACTAAAGATAGCGGAGCCAGCCACGTGGCTCCGCCATCTTTAATCCCGGTTGATGGCTCCAACCGGAACTAAAGATAATGATCTCTAGTCCCGAATTCGTAGTCCCGGATAACGATCTCTAGTCCCGGATTCGTAGTCCCGGTTTGACAACCAGAACTACTGAGGGTTGTCAACCAAAACTATTATGGGTTCTCCACTAGTGATACCTTCTATGGCTTTCAGACCTAAGAAATGGTAGGCGGACGTGAAGGAGGGAAATAAGCCGGCAGTTGAGGCCCGTTCTGGTGGGCATTTTGGAAGATAACAAATCATCTTTTCACACCATATGTGTTCATTGGATTATTTATCTTTTCAATTTTCACGAATTTCTTCTGTTGGACCCAGTCGAATTCAGCTTAATTCTTCCCTTTGATTACATCACCCTGAGCTCGTGTACGTTGTTCTACAGCGATGGGTGGAGAAACCAAGGCTGATTAGAGTCATGGCGAAGTAACCGCGGCAGCAACGCGGGGAAAGACAAAGGGGAGGCGACACGGAGAAAAATATAGGGACGGAGAAAGACAATAGAGTCTGGTGGGTCTTATTAGTATTCGAGAGGTGACAAAAAAAGATAGTACCATTGGTTGGGTCATGGAGATTGCCAGATGAGAAGTGGCGTCGGATAGATTTTGTTGGAACGAGGACTCGGCCTGTTTGAACTGTTTTTTTTTGTTGTTATTGAGACGGATTGTTTACTTAGGGCAACGAAAATATAAGAAAAACCAGATAGTAAAGAGTCTTATTACCTGATTTATCACTGTAAAAGTTGAAAACAAACCACGTAGTAGTATCATCTACCAATAACAGTACTATCAGCCAATAGATACTAAACAAATATTAAAAATATCTCTGTTTCCTTCCTTCTTCATTTTTCCACCAGGGATTCATCTTTCCTCCGATATCTATCTTATGTCTCTATTGTAATGTATAAATATGGTCCTATCTTATTAATTCCTCTTGAAGCATGTTGAGCGTACTTTATAAAATATAAAATATTTTACTGTTTACAAATAAATTACATGATTTGCTAATTATACGAGAATAGAGATTACTCTCTTTTTGCTTGTGCCATGTTTACTTTGATATCCATTATTTGTCAAACTTTGGGTAATAATTTGACTAGCTTGTGTCCATGTTGACCATGCTAAAATTATAATATGCTTAACCATGCTTAGTTACTACTAACTCACTTAATGGATAATCATATTATTCATTTTAGTATCTGATGAGCTGTGAGCTCGAGACACCTGACCATGTTTTATTGGTCATAATTGTCCAACTAAAATATGCTTAATGATGGGCTGTGGGTGCATGGTTTTGTTTGTCACACCCATGACAATTAAGGATCAGTTCATGGGAAGCCCTAAAAGACTTATCGTGCTTGCCACAAGCAAAAATAAACAACTGCTGAACTTGTAGTATAGCTCGACCCTTTCCTAGGCACTGAGACGAGGGTGAGTGTGATGGAATTGGGTCAGCCCGGACTTACGGGTTGATCGGCTGCCGGATTCACCGCAGCGCATCAGGGGACCTGCCCACCCCAGTATAGGGGTGGTGGTGAAACCTCAGCGTGGTGTGAATGGTTGGGGAGGGTTATGCGAAGAGTCTTATCAGGATTTCCCCCTTTGCAGGTACCATGATGGTATTTCAGGGCATGGCAACATATGTAGAATCGTGTCTTGTGGGTACAATTGTATATCTCTGGCCAGAGTAAAACTATTCGAATAGCCGTGCCCACGGTTATGGCCGATCGACCAGCTTCACCATGATTAGTCCCACACTATTAATTAACTTGATTTAATTTACTGGTGTAGTTCACGTGGTTTGGTTGGACCTGTTCAACTTGGTATAGCGTTGTTCAATGGAGAATCAATCTTAATCTTGACTTAATTAATCAACAGTTTTACTGTTTTTAACTTTTAATGTTTACAACCATCTTTATACAAATAGCCATAAACTCTCCCTTCTCTCTCCTTTCACGACGACATTCTGGTGTGGCTTGTTGAGTATGGTGGTTGTACTCAGTGTTGCTATTATTCTCTCTTTTTAGAAGTATAGTGCTTCTGGGTTTAAAACTGAGTTAGAAGACCATGACTTATATCCCAATTGAGTTTTGCTTGTGGAGTATAGTTGAAGCCCGGTACGATCGTCCCCTTTTTCACCGTTGTTGTCGTTTTTTCGGTGTGAGATCTAAGTGTCTATTCTATAAGCATTTACATTTAGATTTGTATATTGATTTGTCATTTTGTACGTTTTAATTGATATCTAGACAGAGATTTATACACAAAATAGTATGAAAATTTGGTTAAATTTTTAGACGTGACATTAATTAATTTAACAATTTTTGAAATTTAAAATAATTAGTCAGCATGTTGTACATGTATGGTCTGAACCATCTAAATTCGATCCTACATGAATGGTGTGGTAATTTTTAAGATTAATGTTGAAATTTTCTAGGACTATAAGTATAGATTAAGGCAAGGTATTAAAACATAGATCATTGGATTGACACATGACCATAAACAAAATTAAACAAAATTAGGTACGGAGAAGTCGCATAGACTCCTTGATAAAAGAACCTCAAACCTACTAGCATCCAAGGAAAATCCCATCCTTCACAAAATAAAATCCAAGGAAAAAAGTAAGGAGAGAGAAAAAACCATAATACCATGAGTTAATAAAAAAGTTGTTTTGGTTGATAGTTAGGTGAAAGGTATTGAAAAAAATAAAAAATTTCTTGACTTGTGGATTGGTGATAGATATAAATATAGAATTTGATTTATTTTTGATAAATTTAAATTTTAAGAGTTGGTTTATTTCAGTACGAAGAGAGTAAATGGTGTTGAGGCGTTGCAATCCAGTTTGTCAGTTGTTTTCCCATTTGTTCGTACATGAGCGTAAGCGTGGGGTAAACGGGCACGTCGTTCCCAAGATCCCCAATAATCGCCATTATTATCTATTTAAATCGTCTTCTGGCCACAGTGCTGCTCGCACTAGCGTACTGAGCCACTACGGCCCTGGAAATGGACAGGCCCTATCCTCCTCTTCCACTTGCTCTGCTCGCCCTCCTCTCCCTCCTCTGTATCCTCCACGGCGAGCGTGCCGCCGCCGCCAACGTCACCTCCGGCACCGGTGATGGCAGCGAGCTATGGGGATACGTCCAAGTCCGCCCAAGTACGTTAGTCGACAACCATTGTGAATATTCCTGCTTCAAACACAAGCGTAAACTAAACGAAAACATGCCATGTTCGTATTGCAGAGACGCACCTATTCTGGTGGTACTACAAGAGCCCGCAGCGGGTGTCGTCGCCGGGGAGGCCATGGCCGACCATCCTCTGGCTGCAGGGCGGCCCGGTACGTACTTACGGCCGCCGCATCATCTTCTCCTCCTGAATTTCTGATCAACCTCTAGCTCTAATCATGCCGTTTTGTCGCCGTGGTGGTGGTGGTGGTGGTGGTGTCGAGCAGGGAGCGTCGGGCGTCGGGCTGGGCAACTTCTTGGAGATCGGGCCTCTGGACGTCAACCTGAAGCCGCGCGACTCGACGTGGCTGCAGAAGGCCGACCTCATCTTCGTGGTGAGCGACGCGGACATGCGTAATTCGATCTCCTCTTCCCCTGTTTCTGCTACGCCTACGCGGGCGAGAGCTGAGATGACATGATTCGTCTATGGCGTGGCGTCAATGGCGGCGAGCAGGATAACCCGGTGGGCGTCGGGTACAGCTACGCGGATGACCTGAGCGCGCTGGTGACGACGGACTGGCAGGCGGCCACGGACGCCACCGAGCTGCTCAGGGCGCTGGCCAAGGAGATACCCACCCTGCAGAGCAGCCCGCTGTTCCTCGTCGCCGAGTCCTACGGCGGCAA
Organism: Oryza australiensis; assembly: GCA_019925245.2. NCBI lineage: Eukaryota > Viridiplantae > Streptophyta > Magnoliopsida > Poales > Poaceae > Oryza > Oryza australiensis. Next base: position 8,365,204 of record JAIFGZ020000436.1, read on the forward strand.
GTACGCCGCCACGCTTGGCGTCTCCGTCGCCAGGGCCATCCGCTCCGGCGACCTCAAGCTCACGCTCGGAGGTAATTAAACTAGTCATGCAGAACAGAACTCGTACGTCGCCGATGCTCTGAGTTTTGACAATTGATTTCTTCCCCGAAATTAAGGTGTCGCGCTTGGGGATAGCTGGATCTCGCCGGAGGATTTCACGGTGGGAAAAACAAAACGATTTCTTTGAATCTTCTCTCGGTTTCTCGGGATTTGTGACGTCTCTTGGATGGATGCAGCTCGCGTACACACCGCTGCTGCTGGACGTGTCGAGGCTGGACGACAACGCCGGCGACGAAGCCAGCAAGTAAGCCACGGCGGCGGCGGGCTGACGAATCGAGAGAAAAACATAGGCTCTCCGGCGAACTCTCTAATCACGTACATGTGTGAACCATGATGTCAGGATGGCGGCGACGGTGAAGGAGCAGATCACGGCGGGCCAGCTTGCCGACTCGCAGAGGTCGTGGACTGACCTGCTGGGTTTCATCGACAAAAAGAGCGCCAGCGTCGTAAGTGTTTGACCGTTTACTCTACCACTCATAGGACATAGTAGCCAATGGCCACTGCACGCGTAGCAGTCACATTTTCATTTTGAGTATTTTATGATCATATATTTTCTATTGGAGAACTTATCTTAGAGATACCGAAGTATACAATTAAAATATTGGTGCCTCTGTAAATTGTGGGGAAATTTTAGGTGAAATTTTGAACTCTGTTACATATTAGGGGAAATTTTCTTTTTTTACCACCATTAATCTGGAAAATTTTATTCTGTTGATGCTGAGGTAAATCTGGAAACTTCTTTTTGTTATTCATTAGTCATTAGTATAGGGCCAGTAGCAAAATAGAAAAGAAAGCCTACTCATTAATTGTTAAACCATTTAAATTGATTGCGAGAATCATATTATTAGGTTTGCCACGTCATAACAATAGTATAATTTTATCATCACGTTGGATGTGAAGTACTGTGAGCATGAGTCAAAGATGCATATGACGCGAAGTCCAAAGAACATGGTAGTATTATTTTCTTTAACCAACATAACTATCCATTAGAAAGGAATTTCGTTTGGATACATTTTCAGTCAAGTGTAACTTGCAATCCAGAACTTTTTATTGATTAGAGGTAGCTAGCTTGTAAGAGTCGATAAAGTTGTTTAGCAAGCTTGTTTTCGATAGGGCAATTTTCTCATGTTTGTTAGGACTATGTTATTATTAGATAGAATTTTCGTTCTTCTTTTGTTGTTTTGTTATTATTCTTTGGGTCTGTTTGAGGGAGTTTTTGGTAGCTGCAGTTTTTTCAAATCATTAGAAGCTCCCCAAACAATTTAGATTTTCACTCAGATTGTAAGAATTATTGTAGAATCCAGAAAATGAATTAGATGTCAGAAGCTAGGCTTCTCAGCTTTTTGAGATTCTTACCAGCTAGCTTCTTACTACCTGTTTCTTAGAATTTTAAGCTCTTCAAACATGGTCTTTGAAAGAGATGTGATCAAGCAGAACGACTATCACGCACCGCATCTTTTTAATTGAGTATAATATATACAGATCAGGGCGAGAAAGCTGCACAAATCTGTATTTACTATCAACATTTTGCTGATTATGTTCACACCCAGTCAGCAGTACAGCTAGCAAGATAGACCCACTTGATCATGCTAGAGTTTTTTTTTGCAGGACATGTACAATTTCTTGCTTGATTCCGGCATGGACCCAGTGTCGGCAGATTTACCAGCGGCGAGCTCCTCATCGTCGTCGAGCAACGCCCAGTTGATGAAGTACTCAACATACCTTGGCAGCCAAGCGGCTGATTCAGGCTCCAACACGATCGACGGCATCATGAACGGTGTCATCAAGGAAAAGCTCAAGATCATCCCCAAAAACCTCAAGTGGGTGTCCATTTCTTTCGATGTTTCACATCACAATCACCAGCACAACTGTCCAAATCACGTTCGCACGCTGATTTTTCAATTTATTATTGTCCAAATCATCCCCCTAATCCTTCAGAAAACGCTGCAATTTCGACTGAACTGCAGGTGGCAGGAGCTGTCGGATCCGGTCTACAACGCGCTGGTCAACGATTTCATGAAGCCAAGAATCAACGAGGTAATCTAACTATTAATGAATATGCATATTTAACTTGTAAAAATCTTGATGAAATGGTCCGTGTTTGATTAACTGTCTGTGTGCCCCTACTCCAGGTTGATGAGCTGCTGTCTTACGGTATCAATGTGACGGTCTACAATGGTCAGGTACCTACTGACTACTGAGTAGTGACAATTCTGCTAGTGCATAGCACACAGAAAATGAGCAGGATTTATATTACAGAAGTCCAAATTAGATGGGCATACATAATTTTGATTGATTAATTGGTAGTACACATACCCAGCAATTTAGATGGGGATTCCTTGCATGTTACCAATTGATGCTGGAAGCATCTTGAGTAAGCAACAAGTATATAAGAATAAAGGGTGTTGCTAGTCAGTGGGAGAGCAGGATAACGTGATGCCGACGAGTTGTTGTTCAGAAAAAGGCAGCATCCTTTCTCAAATTTGGGATAATTTCCACTGTAAAGTTCAGAGATGATTAGTGACAGCCACACCCTGCAGCCAAGGGGTCCAGGCATGCCTGGCTGGCTAGGATTAGAGGGAAACTTCCATGCGTGAAGAGCTCTCCAATCGGAGCACTTTTGCTCAGAAGTTGAGTGAGCAGCAAGAGACATTCAGATTGGAACAGCCATCTACTCTCACATTGCTGGTTATTTTCTCACATGGTCATGGTCAACAGTTCGGAGAAACCATGTGTTATTTGAGGCCTGAAATTTGTAAATGTTCTTTAGTGATGCATAACTAAACATAAAATCACTAAATCAACAAATTAGGTAAGCTAGCACTCCAGCTCTGTAAATTCATAGTAATTCAGTGCAGGGATTGAACTTTTGGAACAAAATTTCCTAAATTTCAGTAATTTTTCCACCCCATGGCAAATATTTGTGAATTTGATCATAATTTATTCAAATTTCGTAAAAATGTGTTAAAACTTTTTCATAAAAAATCGTTTGAAATATCTGGAATTTTTCGGTGCCCACCGAAATTTTGCTGCCTTACGAAAGTGTAAACCCTGATTCAGTGAGTTATTTTTTCTCTTCGGAAGCTTGATGTGATATGCTCGACGATCGGCGCAGAAGCATGGGTGAAGAAGCTCAAGTAAGGGATTATCTTCCTCTTTCAATTTTTACCGGTTCGTTGAACAATTCAGATGTGTGATGAGGAGCTTCATGTGTTTCAGATGGGATGGAGTTAAGAACTTCCTGAGCCTACCAAGGCAGCCCTTGAAGTGTGGCTCTTCCAAAGGCACCAAGGCGTTCGTCAGATCGTACAAGAACCTGCATTTCTACTGGATACTTGGAGCTGGACATTTTGTAAGTCTCAACATACAAATGCCACACTACTGCCAGAAAAAAGTTCGATTTCTCATGTGAGGCTACTAACAAGAGTAGCAGAATTGTATGTTTACTTGTGTTATGTTTTCTTCAGGTACCTGCTGATCAGCCCTGCATTGCACTGAGCATGATCAGCAGCATAACCCAGTCTCCTGCCAGTTAGATATCTCCCATCAGGAAACATATCCTATGCATGTAAGTTTTTTCATATACACATCATACACACAAATTAAAAAATATCATAAAAACTCTTTTAGTGGTATTAAATTTATGTATAAAATCTTATCTTTAAATTCATTATATATAGGAAGATAAAACACAAAATCCTAACAAATTTATACTCTTAATGATGTCGAAATTTTTTATATTTTTTACGGCTCAAATATAATGAATTTAAGGTTAAAATTTTACACATAAATTCATACTATTGAAAATACTTGTATAATTCTTTTCTAGATTTTTCTGTTAAAATTTGTTAGTTACATGATGTGTATACGAGAAGGTTTATATATATAATCTCTTGTAACAGATATACCCAAGAAAAGATACAAAACAGAAGGCAAACAGAAAGGACGCTACACACAATTAGCAGAATGACATTGTATCGTTTCTTAAAAAAAAGAAAAAACAATTGACACTTCAAGGCAATGGAATTGATGATATATAGAGAGCATTTTTGCGTCCTTGGAAAAGATGATTATATATATTGTTCTAAAGATGAAGAAATCGGCCATTTCATGATTGTTCCTTTATGGATTGCTGTGGTATCAAATTGCCTTTCGATTATTTCTTTTGAGGAGACTCCTGGGACCTAGCGGCTGAGTTCGAATCCTCCCTCCTACAGAAAAATATTGGGGTTCTGTCTCTCCCCGGTCAAGCTATATTAACTAGTAAAAATATCATATTATGCGAGTATTTTTTTAAATGAAATCTTGCATATGATTTTCATCTATCCAATCAACTTAAACATTTGAAAATATACCGATACTTTCTATTTGAAAAACGACAAATGCTTTTGAAAGAAGAGAAAGATAAATACTTGTGACAGGAGATTAATGCAACAACTCGTTTCATTCGTGGCCATCATCATTCATCGAATCCGACGTTCCATAATCATCTACGTCGATCCAACGATGCAGGTTGTCTCCACCTTGTGGCTAGCGTAATGATCAGCTCACTCGCCCCTTCGCTCCTTCCCCATCCTGAAATTGCGCCCGATCAAGAATTTGATATGGATTTTCCATATTATGCAAATTTACCAATATAGTCCAACAAAATTTGATCGGTACATCGTTATTTATTTAAATTTAAAATAAAAAATAACATATATAAGAAAATTGTAACTGTAAATTGTGTATGGAAGCTAGTTCCAAATAGCATTATATTTGCGTGCAATCAGCAGCATCATTGTTGATCGTCCACTGCTGGAGAATAGCCCAGTAGTCCCGGTTGGTAACCCCCAGTAGTTCCGGTTTGACAACCGGAACTACGAATCCGGGACTAGATATCGTTATCTGTAGTCCCGGTTGAAATAACTGGGACTAGAGATACATCTTTAGTCTCGGTTGGAGCCACCAACCGGGACTAAAGTTTTTTTTATTTTTTTTAATTTGCTTCTTTCAGCAGTGCTGCTGCCTATATATTACACATATATTATATTACACATATATATATTTTACACATATATATTTATACATATATTATATATATATATTAGTTACATACATATAAATGAACTTAAGAAATAAAATATATACATATAATATATTACCAAAATATGTACACATGTGTACAATATCGACATATATTTCATATGTTACAAAAAATTATCTATTTTGTGGATCCGGTGGTTAAGTTACTTAAATTAAAGTAGAACTCCCACGCAGGATCAATGATCTGCTCGTTTATAAATCCCATCAATTCTTCGTGAGCAGCTTGTATAAAAGTCCCGTGGAGAGGTTGTCTCTTACTCGCATAAGCTGTCATTAATTCGAATAAACGAGAAATAAATATATGAAGTGAATAAGAAATCGAGACGTAATGTATGAATGGCTGTTATACGTACATATATATCGTCGATAGTTGTGACATTGTCACAAAGCGGTGAATGTAGTCGCAGACGTAGTATCCGCATAAGTTGGTGCTCTGCGACTGTTTTACACATTAAAGGAGAAACAACGACAGATTTAATATACATTTCATATTTTAGAACAAAGTAATGATTTAAAACAACTTTGTAGCATGTTACTTATTGAAAAGTTGATCCTCACGGAGAACTTATCTTTCCAATTTCCGTGAACATTAGCCCGAAGCTGTTCCCATGCCCTACGTGCAGTTGAAAGTTAGCTAGTAATTATCCAAGAACCGCATATATGCAATAGCAAGTAAGATGACATTACCTGTTTAGCAGTTCAAATATCTTTGCGTACGTGGACTCTGGTTTATCCATTGAGTCAAAGACATGGATCCGTGAGTTATCCATGTCAATTACTAAGAGGACCCAGTGGAATCTGCAAATTGGTTTAGATGACACATATGAAAATTTAGGTATGCACACGGGATTGAAATCGGTACGGAAGGAAGAAAAAACTTATACAGTGTTGTAGGGCAGAAGGATGAATGACCGGAAGTGGTTTATCACCAGCGCATTGTAAATGTTGTCCACTGTTGGATCAGGAAATTGATCAACCAATACGCCGTTGATTTTGCGTGGATCCAAGAATCCATGTTTGGTACAGTCGTGCTTGTTGCAGTATTGGATCGTCATTCTACAACGGTTAAAAAGAATTTTAGTCAGCTAAATACAATGAGGTAAGAAACAAAATAACAGAACGATACTTACAGAACCCGCGTGGCTAGAAGTGAGACGTCGAGGGCATCAAGATGGTAGAGGTCGAATATGTCTTTGAATCGGATATAGAAGTCGTCACCTCCATCGAAGAAATAGTCCAGTGAATATTTGCCCGTTACCATCTCTCCACCCTTGCTGGATTCTTGCATGTACCACTTGTGGAAGCGGTACATCTGTGTAGGTAGCTTTTTCACTTGATCCGGCTTTACAAGAGGCTTTCCAAGTTTGAACTTGTATTTCAGCGAAGCCTTCGCCAGGGGAGCACAACCGTGTAATTGATCCATTGAAATTCCAGTAGATTTCATAAACTGTCTTAACTCTGATCTAACATTTGGAACTGTGCTGAACTCCAGAGGTTTCTGAGGCTGCATGCGAGCTGGGGTACATCTTTGTCCATTCTCTTCGCCTTGCCAGCAGCCTTCCGTATAGTCCTGTCGTAGTCGGACTACGGTTGAGGTTGCGGTTCAAGCTGTGGCGTTAGGTACGTTTTATTGAAGAAGTCCTTGGTCTCCTGGGGGATTTCAGGAGGCTTCTCAGGAGACTTCTTTCTGAAGTGGGCCTTGACTTCAGCCTGGACGGTCTCGTGCAACTCCTCTGGAGTCATGTCGTACGTCGTTTTCTTTGGGGCTGGCGGGAGCGGGCCAAGTTTAGGCCTCTTGCTTCTTGATCCATTGTTGGTTGACATTGACCGTGTGGGTCGAGATGTTGTCTGTTTAGGAGTCGGCGCTCGTTGTGGCGACGGAGGAGACTGAGAAGGCGGTGGAGTTGGAGACGACCGTTTAGGAGTCGGTGCTCATGGAGGCAACGCAGGAGGCGGAGGAGGCGGAGGCGGCGAAGGAGGCGGAGGAGATGACCCACGTGGAGGCGAGGGTGGTGGAACGATAGGAGACGTTGTTCGTCCGGGGAATTTTATGAAGATCTTCCTCCAAAGAAATATTCCGTGAGTTGTTTCTCCTAGCGTCAGCTCCCCATCTCCTCTGGGGATATCCAGCTCGAGATCTTCATAGCTGCGTTCCACCTGTTCAATTTCAACTTTCGAGTACGCAGGTGCAACGGGCCGGGAGTGGTAGGTGTCGTCTCGGTCTACTGGAATGGCCATGCCCGACGCGACTTGTTCGAGAAGATTGCTTATTAGTTAGTAATGAACGTTGATTGACAAGTTATTCAAGGAAATATATGTACAACATAAAAGTACGAACATACCTTTATTGTTATGTTCTTTAGCGGAATGTGCAGCTCACATGGGGTTCACTGTGTGATGTCATCAACGGGGCATGGCGGACCCGGTTCAGCTTATGGGGCCAAGTCGCCTTCATTTCCAGTTGAAGCGCAGCTTTGTCTTCGCTTGTAGTTGAGCGTATTCTTGGATCCATGTTGGCTAACCCAATGGCTCCGCTCCTCTGCCAACCTGCGGTTTAGCCTTTCATCCACAATTTGATATATTTGCGAGAGCTTCATTTCCATCTCAGCGAACCTCGCATCGTGCTCTCGCCTGGACCTCATGCGGCTCTTGTACGTCTCGATGTCAGCTTGAAATCCATATTTCCAGGGGACGATGCCTTTTCCTCGCGTACGCCCCGGATGCTCTGGGTTTTGGAGGGTGAGCATTAGTTCGTCCTTCTCTCTGTCGGGCCTGAACGCGCCCGAGGAAGTGGCATGCAGCGCCTCCTCTAACCTCTGTCTGGCTTCTTGAATTTCATCACCAAAGATAACTGTGCCATTGAAGGGATTAAGTGAGCCGCCGTGAGCATAAAACCAGTGCTTTGATCGTTCTGACCAGTTGGCTGTGCCTGGAACGATATGTCGCGCTTCAAGGTTGGCTTCCATTTTCTCCCATTTCTCTATTGCTTTCTTATAGCTGCCAGACCCAAGCCTGTGATGGTATTTTTTTTTGGCTGCATTGGCCTTGTTCTTTTCTATGATAGCTTGTGCTTCTTCCCCAGTCTTGTGTTCAACAAAAGCATCCCAATAGTCTCTGAGCTTTGGGAACTTGTCAAAGTCTGGGGTCTGGCCCTTCAGGATATATTTCTTGTGTAACTCTTTATTGTAGTTCCAGAAGAGCTCTACCATTTTCTTTAACGTCCATTCCTTGACCCTTGCTTGTTGTGAGTCGGGGATGGTGAACGTTTGCAGCATTGTAGTCCATGACATTTCTTTCTCTGAGTCTGGGAGATAGCTCTACTCATCTCCTCCTTTGGTTGACCGCCTCCAGTTGGCAACGCTTACGGGCACGTGATCCCTCACCACCCATCCGCTGTGCGCCACAAACTTTCTTGCGGCGTCCTCTGGGGCAATTGGTCGACCGTCAGATGCTACCTCCGTTATGACATGTCGACCCTCTATGCGCTTGCTGAGGCCGCATTGCCCAAGTGCCCTCTTATGTCCAGCGGAGGCAGAGGCGGAGCCCTCATTCCCCTCCTCGTTCCCCTGCTCGTCCGCCCCCTAGTTCCCCTCCACGTTGAGGTATTGATCTAGATCTTCATTCCCCTCCTCGTTGTAAAACTTTGTTCCTTGTGTGATCTCATCAAGGAGAAAGCGTTCCTCGTCACAATCCGCCATTTGATTGTTGTGGGTTGAGGACTTAATCAAAGAATTCTGAAAAAAATTTATTCGGTTAATACATGTATCAATTATTCAGGGAAATCATGTATGTCTACGTAAAAAAAATAGACAAAAAGAAGAAGATGGATTCAGAATCACAGATTCTCTCAATCCTAGAAGAGACTTCTAAAGAATATCACAATTATACTCGGGTCAACCGCCACCGCGAACGGAGTTTGCCCGTCAAACTGATCATAATCTTCGTCAGTTCTATCCTCGACTCCCACGATTTTCCTTTTGCCTGGGAGAACCACGTGGCGCTTTGGCTCGTCGGACCCTTTCCCCTTCTTTGATTTGCTAGCCATGTTCTTGACATAGAAAACTTGCCATACATCATTGGCAAGGACGAAGGGTTCGTCTGAGTATCCAACCTTGCTCAGGTCGACCGTTGTCATCCCACTTGCATCAATGGTTACGCCTCCACCACTGAGCCTAACCCACTGGCACCGAAACAGAGGGACCTTTAGAGGTCCATAGTCCTGCTCCTATATGTCATGGATGCTACCGTAATATGTGCTAGCTGTACAGTCATATCCCATGGCATCAATGCGGATAGCGCTGTTATGATTCGTGCTCTTTAAGTCTTGGGCCCGTGTGTAGAATGTGTACCCATTGATTTCATATGCCTGGAATGTGGTTATCGAGCAAGATGGTCCCCTCGCCAAGAAGGCTAGTTGTTGGTCAATGTTCGCGTTGCCCATGAGACGTTGTCGCAGCCAAGCTGGGAATGCATCGATGTGATGGCGTGTAATCCAAGCATTCGTCTTACCGATGTTCTCCGAGCAAACAATAGCCAAGTGATCCTTGATGTAAGGAGCCACCAAGGAAGATTGTTGCAACACGGTCCAATGTGCTTTCCTGTACAAGTCATTGTCTATGTTCATTATTGCCTTTCTTTCAAGAGTTCCCTTCCCCCGTAGTCTACCTTCATGGCTTGATTCAGGCACACCGATGGGACGGAGGTCTTCAATAAAGTCAACGCAAAACTCAATCACCTCCTCTGTTCCATATCCCTTGGCGATGCTGGCCTCCGGACACGAACGGTTACAGACGTACTTCTTTAGAACGCCCATATACCTCTCGAAGGAGAACATGTTGTGTAGGAATACCGAACCTATGATACGGATCTCTTTGACAAGGTGGCATAGGAGATGCGTCATGATATTGAAGAAGGAAGGCAGAAAGATCATCTCAAAGCTGACAAGACATTGGACCACATCATTTTGAAAGTCTTCTAGTCTGTCTGGATTGATGATCTTCTGTGAAATTACGTTCAGGAAGGCACATAGCTTTGTTATTGTTGCCCAGACATTATCGGGAAGGATACCCCGAATTATAACGGGAAGCAGCTGTGTCATCAGCACGTGGCAGTCATGGGACTTTAGATTTGTGAACTTCTGATCCTTCGTGCTTATTATTCCCTTCATATTCGAGGAGTATCCAGATGGTACCTTGATGCTCTCTAGGCATTCAAACATTATTTCCTTCTCTGCCCTGCTCAGAGTGTAGTTGGCTGGATTTAGGTATTGGGCTCCTTTCTCCTTTGGTTGCGGGTGAAGGCCGTCGCGTTGTGCCATATGTTTCAGATTGTTACGTGCCTCGAGTGTATCTTTTGATTTTCCATATACACCTAGGAAGCCAAGCAGATTTACGCAAAGGTTCTTGGTGAGGTGCATCACGTCGATTGTGTGGCGGACGTCCAAGACTTCCGAGTAGGGCAACTCCCAAAAAACTGACTTCTTCTTTAATATCGCCGCGTGACCACCTTCACTTGCTATAGATTGGTTGCCGGGTCCCTTTCCAAATACTACTTTGAGGTCTTTCACCATGGCAAACACGGCCTTTCCGTTGTGATGCTTTGGTTTAGTACGATGGTCTGCCTTTTGATCAAAATGTTTGCTTCTTCTCCGGACAGGGTGGCTTGCAGCAAGCGACGATGGCCCATGTACACTACCTTCTTACAGTGTTTCAGGTACGTACACTCAGTCTCATCCATACAGTGGGTGCAAGCATTGTACCCCTTGTTTGACTGTCCGGATAGGTCGCCAAGTGCAGGCCAATCATTGATGGTAACAAACAGCAACCCTCGTAGGTTAAACTGCTCCTGTTTATCTTCATCCCACACGGAAACACCTTCTTTCTTCCACAGCAGTTTTAGATCTTCGATCAGCGGTCTCAGGTACACATCGATGTCGTTACCAGGTTGCTTTGGGCCTTGAATAATAACCGACATCTGAATGTACTTCCGCTTCATGCATAGCCAAGATGGGTGGTTGTAGATACACATTGTCACAGCTCAAAGTACTATGCCCGCTGCTCATCTCTCCAAAAGGATTCATGCCGTCCGTGCTTAAGCCGAACCTTAGGTTTCTTGCATCCTCGCCGAAGTCTTCAAATGTTATGTCGATGTTTCGCCACTGTGACCCGTCGACAGGATGTCTCAGCATGCCGTCTTGTAGGCGTTCTTCCGTGTGCCAACGCATCATTCTTGCATGCTCCTTGTTCCTGAACAGATGCTTCAGCCGTGGTATTATAGGAAAATACCAGATCACCTTAGCATGAACCCTTTTCTTCGAGGGTCGTCCGTCAACTTCGCCTGGATCATCTCGTCTGATCTTGTATCAAAGTGCTTTACAAACCGAACATGCTTCTAGGTTCTCGTACTCCTCAGCGCGGTAGAGGATATAATCGTTAGGACATGCATGTATCTTCTGTACCTCCAGTCCTAGAGGGCAGACTAACTTCTTAGCCTCGTACGTTGATTCCGGCAATTCGTTTCCCTCTGGAAGAATGTTCTTCACGAGTTTTAGTAACTCGCCAAATGCCTTATCACTGACGCCATTTTTGGCCTTCCATTGCAAGAATTTCAGCGTGGTATCCAACTTTTTGTATCCCTGTTCCCAACCTGGATACAAGGACGTTTTGTGGTCCACCAACATACGCTCCAATTTCTGCACCTCTTTTTTACCTTTGCAGTCCTCCTGTACGTCGCGCAATATCTGATCAAGGTCATCCGCATCGTTGTTTTCTTCAGGATCTCTGTCTGCCTCGCCTGCTGTATTCTCTTCAAACCCACCGTATTGACCACAGTCTGGAATGTTGTCGTCGTCTTCATCTTCTTCCATTGCAATCCTCACCTCTCTGTTTGCGATGTCCAGCAATTGTAGTGAGGCATGAATCCCGACTGAAACAAGTGGGCATAAATAATTCTTGATTTAGAATACTCCTTCTCGTTTTTACACTTTTTGCATGGACAACGTATGAAACCCTTCTGCTTGTTGGCATCGGCCACACTCAAAAAAGAATGCACACCTTGAATAAACTCTCTCGACCGTCCATCCGCGTTGTACATCCATTGCCGATCCATCTACACGGAATGCACAAAAATCGTAAGAAAATTCCACAAAATTGAAACCATTTAAATATTATTACAATAATTATATATATATATGTAATCAGATAATTATTATATACTAATCTGTTGTTCTAAAAAAATTAGAATTATTTTTAAAAGGTCTTTTTAAAGTGATAAACATAAAAATAATTAATTATTTTGCATCTATTTTAAAAGGTCCTTTGTCATCTATTTTATGACTTTTTTGTCTAAAAGATTCTCTCTCATCATGTTCCATAAATATTTTTGAGATAAAATTATACGAACTAAATTACTAGAAATGTAAAGTGCTAAGCATACTTTTCTTTCTCTTTGTTTTCCCTAAATTTTTCTCAACACAATGTAATGTGCTTAGCAAAATAATTAGTCCAAACAAATTTTCTCTCTCCTCATGTTAAAAAAAATCTAGAGATGAAAATATATAGAAAACAACCGTAAAATACGAAATGCTAAGCATAGATCATAAGAGGAAGAAGTTGCTAACCTTGTAGATAGCAAAGATTTGTATATTATCACTAAAACAAAATCACAAAAAATTTTGGCAGCACCTCCCCTCTAACTAGAGAAAAATTTTGAAGACAAATATAGCTGGCTCGGGCTGGAGGAGGAAGAAGGAGTATAAAAAGCAAGCCATCTTTAGTCCCGGTTGGTGTTACCAACCGGGACTAAAGATGGCACCAGAGGCTGTCAGAACATGTCAGAGCGCGGGGCATCTTTAGTCCTGGTTGGTAACACCAACCGGAACAAAAAATAACATCTTTACCAACCGGGACTAAAGATGCCTGACGCTCTGACAAGTTCTGATAATATTTGAACCAGGACTAAAGATGATCTTTAGTTCCGGTTCATGACGCGAACCGGGACTAATGTTTCTTGAAATCCGTAGACTTTTTAAATCGAGACTAAAAATATTCTTTAGTCTCGGGTGCAACTCAAACCGAAACTATTGTGAATTTTGGCACTTCAACCGAAAATGGTTTCTCATCTTTAATCTCGGGTGCAACTTAAACCGAAACTATTGTGGATTCTGACACTTCAACCGAAAATGGTTTCTTCAGTAATGGTAGGACGTATTTTGAATCCCCTTTTTGTCTCAGTGCAGATTGGCCATGACTGGTCACCAGCTCGGTGAAATACAATTATAGCTTTTAGACCTCGATTGTGTATTAATCTAACATAAAAGATGGAAGTGGTGATGAGTTTTGTCATCTCAACCATCCAACTACAACGTAGGATCGACGAACTCTAAGACAACTTTATTTGTTTCTCAGCCTCTACATGCCATAGACCTCGTCGAAAAGAAAATATAATAATTGAATATTATGAAATTTTTCATCTTTGTGAAATGACAGAAAAATTAGCACAAAGATACTATATTAAACAATAAAAAACCATTGCAACTTATGGGCATTATGTTTAGTTATACATAAATAATTTGTCGGTGGCCAAATACTACAAATCAGGGAATCAGGAATAAATGAGTAGGATACTATGCAGAATATAATTGCAATTAATTAAATAAGTAGCCACCTGCTTAGATTAAATATTCTACTCCGTTCCAACGTATAACAGATTTTAGCTATGTCTAGACAAGACATAGTATATAGGAGTTATATTTATGGAAATGTCAAACTTTAACATGTTGTTTACAATGTAAATTTCATATCTCACATTATAAATTTCATGTGTTTACATTGTAAATTTCAAATCTTCACATGTATTGTACACGAGAACAAGTATGAAAGAGTTTGCAAATAGCTAGAGCTAAATACATACTAAAAATACCGCCACGACACCGAACTGCAACATGGATAGAAACGTGGCGACAGAATTCTTAAATTGTATTACATAGATTACATAGCCTCATCGAGCATCTCCAAAAGTCTGCTGTATAATCCCTGTTTAAAAATCTATGTAAAATTGGTTTTCAATTTGGGTTGACATCTTAATAGATTCACTAAAATAGCGATTCTGTATACGTTTGGCTATAAAAAGCCAACGAGAAACTTAGAATAAAATTGAAAAAAAAGACATATACAAGATTTGTTGAATAAATTTTTTTATATAAAATTATGTACTATTGAGATATAAGTAGCCAGAATCACAAGTTTATGATCTTTTCGTGAGACATCTTTGTACTACACTACTTTCATTTGCGTAAGTATATTTGAAATTTTAGATTAACCCAATGTGCAAGTATTAATTGTGCTTACTTAGCCATCACGCGTACTTTTTTAACTATCAGAGTAATTTTAATCCGGCGACATCTGTTATCAGCTTTTTCTGTATTTCAGATGGATTATATCAGCTAAGTCCATAAGGCACTTTCATATATGTATGTATATTTGAAAATCTATTAACTTATATTAAAGTAATATAAAAAATAATCTCCACGTTCGCTCTCATGGTGTAGAAATTCTCATATTAATCAGAGAAATGAAAAACATAGTCCATACATAAATATAATTTAAAATAGCTAAAATTTAGAATTAAAAATAAGGATTCAGAATTAAAAATAAAAAAATAAAATTAGATGTTAGAGTTCATATAGAAATACGATTTGTAGCTAAATTTCAAAATTAAAAAAACATAAAAGAATATCGGAATAAGAGTCATATAGAAATACAATTTGGAAATAAAAAATATTGAATGAAGAATTTAGTGTCCACATAGAAATAAAATTTACAAATAACAAAAATAAAAAATATTGGTAGAGGAGTCTAGTAATATGATTTAAAAATAATTAAAATTTGGAATTTTAAAATAAAAAATATTGGAATAGGAGTCTATGGTCCATAAAGTAATACAATTTAGAAATAATTAAAATTCAAAATAAAAACTATGTTGCAATTTTAATATATATATATATAGTTTTTAAAAGTAAAAACTAAAACAGGTAAAAGCTTTATGTTTCAATAAACAGTAGTAAAAACCTATTGGATTATAAGAAAATAAAATCTCTTGCCAAGAAGAGACTTGTAAGCATAAAAAACAACAAACACCGCTGCACTATGCCAGATCGGTCCAACCTTAACGGCCCATATATTACAGGCTATAGTGCTTTGTCACGGATTGCCTCTTCTATAATGGGTTAAACTGGAGGCCAATACAGATGAGACCTTGGATCGATGCCTATAATAGGTAGAGAGTCTCCTATAATCCAGGCCAAAATTGGGTTGTTGCATGGGAGTTACTCGGAAGAAGGTAAGACTAAAAATATAACACTACGAGGAAAAAAATTATAGACATCTCCACTTTATTTTTATAGACAGGTCAAAACAAGACCCATTTATGAAAATACAGGAGGGAGCCCCTGCATATGAATCGATTTTCACATGCGCATGCTTAAGTCACTTTATTGATTTTTGCAACTGGGTGGTTTAAGCGTGCGCTTATGAAAATTGATTTTTCCATACAGGTGACTTAAGCCACTCGCAACCTCATTTCACAAACGGGTGGCTTAAGTGTGCGGATATGAAAATTGATTTTCATAGGCGGACAGCATAAGTCACTCACCTATAAAAATTGAATTAAAAAATATATATCTATATCTAACTTTTCCATATAAAGTTAGATGAAGATAAATTTTGTATGAAAATTTTAGTCTAACTTTTTCATTTGTGATTTTTTAGAGGTTGAACAACGATCATTACAAGATCTAACATCAAAATTTTCAAAATGTCATATTTATGTTTCAAGCTATCTCATGATGAAAATGTGCTTTATATCAAAGTTGTAGAGCTTGACCGGATCTACAATTTTGTAATCGATGACTTTTTCATGTAAGACTGTTTAGAGGATTAAATCAGCATTTCAAGTTTCATAGGTGTGAAGTTCAAAAGAACCTAACTCCAAACTGCAAGTACATGTTAGTGTGAAGGTAAAGATGGATGTATCTGGATTACTTGTGTGTATTTTCTGAAGAGAGATTACATGGCTTGTGAATTGGGATAATCAATTTGCCCATGTGGCTGGGCGAACCGTCTACGGTAATCTCTATTTCCACATACACTTAGAAGTAGGCCGCTCAGCCGATCGATTGTGGAAAATGGTCTGGCCTTTTGCAGGTTTTTTCTTTTCAGAGGACATGGCTAGTAATTCCTGAGTTTAGCAAAATTTAAGGATTTACTTTTTTCCCAAATAACTTATCACTGATGAGTTTTATTTTTGCACTGTAATATAGGTGAGATCACCTGATGGAAAAAGGTTGGCGACGTTGGTCCGTAATGGGTTAAATCACTTGTGACGGGCACGGAAAGAGCAACCCGTCATAGCTGAATCACCTGTGATGAGTAACAAAACCAATTAGTCATGGTGGTCAACCTCACCTATGAAAGGCCTCTTCTATGTGCCCGTTAGAGATGTTTGTCATCACGGATGGGCCTCCATCCATTAGAGATAAGTAGAGTCATCATTGCACTACTGGAGAAACGATTTTTGCGTGTGGGCCGAAAGACATCTTTTCATGCGGAAGACCTGTCCGCACGTCCGAGATGGTACGGGAAAAGACCATTTTCGCTTGCGGGTGGCCCAACCGCACGGGAAGATCAATTATCCCGTGCGGTCGGCTTAGCGGCCCACACGGGAAGATCGATTATCCCGTGCGGGCCACTTTACTCGACCACACGGGATAATTGATCTTCCCGTGCGGTTCGTTAAGTTGACCGCACGGAAAGATTGCATCCCGTACGTATTATTTTATGTGCGCTATAGATGCATGTGTTTAGCTATAGGTCTAGCTCTCTCTATCTGTGTCCTCTCTCCTCTCTCTCCTCTCTCTCCTCTCCTCTCTCTCTGTCAGTAATATTATCGATCGATCAAGATGCATGTATATACATTCGTAGAAGAATTAAAAGATATTTGGTTATTTTCTCATAAAAAGATATAAATGTACACATCATGCATGTTCATATATATATTCGTCTCACAATTTACAATAGTTCGAAAGCACATAAAAATAGACTTAATTAGAAATGATTACAGATGGTCTTTTTCCCATTCTCTAAGTCGTTTGAATTTATCGTCTGTCGCAAGCTCGCTCTCCGGATCGTAGAAATTGCCCAAATGGTTGCAGACATCACGGCGGATGAAGCGGCAAATATCTGCAACCAAGTTGAGCATGGTTCGATTGTTGAACTGGTTCACTACAACTGAAACAGACTCGATCTATTTAAGAAGGAATACACATAGATATGATTAGGAAAATTATACAAGATCGATCTTAACGTGTAGAAAGATATTTTCTCTAAACTTACGCACACATAGTAGCCTCATAGGTTAGTGCGTGGAGGTGGCTTATAACACTGTGTTGAATAAAATTGTATACGTACGTCAATATTTGAAATTAAACATAGTATAAAATGTCAACATATAGCGGGCATGTAATTACTGGCCATTGTGTCTTCACGAGAAGCTTCTTCTTTTGTGGATCCTTGACCGGTCCACCGTGTCTTACGTAATGTGCGTGTGCTCTTTGTAGACAAAATAATTTGTTTCAGCTAATTGTTTCTTCGAGAGTAACAACAGACAAAACTTATTAAATGGTGCATGATAGTACTTACAGATTTAACAAGACGAGAAACTCTTTGAATATATCCTCCTTGTAGTATACCAGATCAAGCACTACGGCCATGTGGTCCCGCGGATATACCAAAAAAAGTATGTAGTGATCGCTGCGAAGAAGATATGTTAATTGTAGGTGATATCGTAGTAAACTATCGGTTGTACGGAAGAATATTACGTACCATAGCGCATAAGGGACCATGAGGACATTTTTGTCTTAGTGCTCGAGCATAGATTGGCCCAAGTACAGTGCTACCGCGACCATGTTTGCCTTGTGCATTTTTTTGATGGTCGCGTCTCTTGGGACTTCGTTTTGCCTTTGAGCTCATCACAATCTGCATGAATATGAACTTTGTGTTCCGTCCAGCATATCCTTGTTGGGTTAACGTATCAAACTGGATAGTTGGTCTTTGACGCGTCGTGGAATTGCATCCTAAGTAATGCAAGCCGGTAATTTTTCAGAAGTTAGTTTGCAAATGAATTCATTTATGACATTAAGTTTGATTGATACTTATAGGCAAAACGTAGCAACGAGATTTATATCCATTTTTCCATCTTGAATAATGCGTGAAGGTTGTTGAAATTGATTACCAGTGTGCCATTTGGTCCACTTGTGAAAGCGTGATCCGAGACCTTCACAGTAATCATGTTGAGCCCCATTTTGGACGCCTTTAGGTACCAGTCATGCATTAGCCTCATTTTCCAGGGCATGTCTTCCATGACGTGCCCGGCAGGAATGGCTTTTCGTACTCGTACTTTGTTGCCACTTCGTCCGAAGTCCAGTTTTACAGGTCCTCCACTTGGTTTTTCACCGATCGTTGTGAATCCGACATCTTTGGAGTTTGATCCTGCTTCTTGTCAGTTGACGCTCTCCCCCTGAAAGCCTGGAACGATAACTTCTTCTCGTATACGACCATTTCTTTCTTATCATAGGTTGATCTAACCATTTTTGGGATAAGCCGACGAGGTTCAAGCTTGCTCGGACTTGGAGACTTGTGGTTTTCAGAAGAGGCCTTTCAGGTAGTGCCAATGCTGACTGTGGTGTTGGAGGAAATTGATGAATATCTTGTACATTGGTTGGAGGTTGTAGAGACCGAGGAGAGGGAGAGGAGAGAGGGAGATTAGATTTGTAGGTCGTTCGGTAGGGAAATTCTAAAATCTAAAATATAACCTAAAATCTAAAATTCATCAAAAATATTCACATGAACTATTTCACATCAACTAATTCACATAAAAAAATTCACAGCAACTATTTCACATCAACAAAATTCATCAACAAAATTTGTCAAAAAATAACAGTCCATTTTACATTTTCATCAAAATTAACTATAGTTCCATCAAATGAATAACAGTCCATTTTACGGTTACATCAAAAATTCATCAAAAATAACAGTCCATTTTACAATCCATTTACAATATTAACATTCCATTTAAAATCCTAAAATAAATAGTCCATTTGCACTCCTAAAATTCATCCATCCCAAAAATAAATTCATCCATCCATCCATCACGGTATCCATTCAAAATTCATCCATTCAAATCCATCCATCACGGCATATATGCACCCCATATGCTAAATATATTCATCCATCCATCCATCACGGCATATATAACAACAACAACAACTTCTACAAAATATAAATCCATCCATCACAATACAAGCATCCATCCACATGGATTTTTAGTTACATTAAACCCATATAAGCTCAACATATAAGCACATGGTAAATCATCATCCTTAATATCACTTTCATATTATTTTTAGTTACATTAAAATCCATGTATATATATGTACTATTATATATAATGTACCATAATTCATATATATGTACTGTTATATAAAATTTAGATCATAATTCATATATATATGTACTGTTATATAAAAAATCCATAATATATGTGATTAGGTGAAATTGAGACCATAATTTAGACCTTTCTCAAATATATGTACTGTTATATCTGTGTATATATATATGTACTGTACTCAAACCTTTCTCAGACCATAATTCATATATACATTCACATAACAATATCATTTTCTGTAACATCCTGAAAATCGGAACTTATGAATCGAAACCTAAAATTCGGAAGTCGCAAAAACTTTTGCATTATTGCTTTCAATCGGATCTTATTGCTTCTTATTTGCGAGTCTTGTTGTGTGTTATAATCAAATAGTAGATATTTGAACATGGAAAGCCAATAGTGCCACCCGCAGCAGCTAGCATCGGCCGCAGCCGACGGCGGCCGAAGCCGATGAAGCCGCCCACAGCTGACAGCATTGCCACGGCCCGATAGTACCACAGCCGATAGCGTTGCCCACGGCCGGCGTCAACGCCGCTGTTAGTGATATGCCCTAGAGGCAACATGGAGATGTTGGATATCACGTCAATGTTTATGTATAAATGAATAAAGTGTTATTCGGTTCCATGAAATAGACATCTTGTATTGATCAATAAGTACGTGACTTATTTATGAGACTCTTTATGTATGAATCTATTTCTAAACGATCCACGATCATATGTCATATTGTTGGAACAAATATGATTCTAAGATCGGCATGTTTATTGATTGATGATCATGTCTCATAGATCATGGGTATGGAGATACCAAATCAATAAAAATGGACACATGTGTTGGAGAACACATTGTTGGATAGACCCACCATGAGACACTACGGGAATTAATGTGCCATTAGTTGGTCTCGGGTAGTGTTGGTACAAAGTCCTTAGACCTGAGATCACCATGGATTCCAACATGTGTAGTAGCCTACTTTGGGACTACCAAACGCTATTCCGTAACTGGGTAGTTATAAAGGTAGTTTTCGGGTTTGCTATGAAACATGGAGTGGGATGTGAGTGATCAAGATGGAATTTGCCCCTCCTTTGGAGAGATATCTCTGGGCCCTCGAGGTAATGGATTATGGAAATGCATGGCCATGCTAAGTTGATTGAGGAGTCAATCAACGACGGATAATCCAATACGGTTCGAGTGAATGGTTAAGCTATTGAAGGGATGGCACACATCTTGCCTATAGCTTAAGCGGTATCGTGAGGCAAAGGGATTTGTGTACACATTACGGTTCGAGCCGATATTATTCTTGTATACTATGGTGTCAATATGTGCTGCTAGGCGCCGCTGTTGACGGGTCGGCTGAGTTGGACTCGAGCCGACGATCGGCTAAGTTAGACTATAGCCAAAACCGAGTATACCTGAACCTACAGGGTCGCACGCTTAAGGGGATAGAATAGATATTCGAGTTGGACTCGGATACGGCTCGATCGGATAGGGATCCGATCGGATAGAGTCCTATGGGCTTACGACGTGTGGGCGGCCAACTCTATGAGATACGGATGAGATCCGATTCAAAATAGAGTCCTGATCGGCCACTAGTCCCAGTCGGCCAACTCTATATAAAGGGGCGAGGGGTGGAGAGTTTCGGTATCGCGTTGAACCGAATCCGCAACAAAAGTCGTCGAGATCAATCTCCACGGAACCCTCCCCACTTTCGAGCCAAACCCTAGCATTGCATCGCGTGCTAGCACACGGGTGTACGGCGTTTTGTCCCCGGACATGTGGATACCGGTAGAGGCGTTGCTATGTTGCGCGCTGTTGATCGGCTTCGGATCGGCTGCGGTCGGGCGCATCGGAGCAAGGCGCAAGAACGTGACCGGACGACTCCGCGAATCGGCTGTCCCCAGGAATCGGCTGTCGGCTTGCGGGAATCGGCTACACAGTTCCAGATCGGATAGCCCTGATTGGCTATTTTCGCTGCATACTCCAATCGGTAACGATCTATTGGCCCTTACTTGCAAGTCTTCTGGTTTGTGCGGTAGAAAAATTCTTGCTTAGTTCGGGTTTTAGATTGGATCTGGAACAAGTTTTGCGCACGGGTTGATTAGATCAATCGGTTTTACGGGATTTGTTGAGGAGAGTTCATGGTAATTGTGTTCCTTGATAGTGTATCGGAACGGCGTAATGTGATTACGTCGAAGCAATATCCATAGAACTCGGTTTGAGTCGGCTTCGAGATAGCGTTCCTTGATAGTGTATCGAAACGGTATAATGTGATTATGCCGAAGCTATCTCGTAGTCCGATCTTGTTAGCTGCCTCGCGCCTGCGCAAACCATCTCCCTTGATAGTGTATCGGGACGGCATAACTTGTTTTTGCAGAGAATGCTTTGAGATGGTATGGCCCTATTGTATGTATGAGATGCATGTGATGTATGTAATATTCTTTCATATGTGCAATCCCTGTAATATTCTTTCATACGTGCAATGCTTGTAATATTCTTTCACGACCTGCGAGTCGATGTAATCTTCAATTAGAGCTTCTATAGTAGTAGCTTAGTTTGAAGAAATCAAGCGACCTGCGAGTCGATGTAATCTTCAATTAGAGCTTCTATAGTAGTAGCTTAGTTTGAAGAAATCAAGCATCATGCACATTGGAAGATGGTGCCGAAGATGGAGATCCTCAGCGCCGATATGGAGATGGAGATCACCATGTGAAGGGGGCCATACTATTTCATTATATGCTATTTCTACCGCTTTCATATATGTGATATGTTTGTTTGATAGGATAGCATCCCTTGCAAAATTAAGTAGTAATGATGCCCTTTCAAATGTTGCACCCGTCACCGTTATGCTCGTCAATGGTGGGTCTGCCAAAGCGAGTGCCATTCTCTATCATAACACGAGGGGTATATGTCGGACATATACAGCGGGAGCATTTGGTTTACTTAACAAGGCTATCAAAACAGTTTTGGGCCTTGGGGCATAGGTTGGGGCCGGGGCATGGAGATGCCACACCAATAACAAGAGTCACATAGAGATGTGATTAGCAAGGAGTTGCTTACCGATGTTATTAGTTTTCTAGCGGTGATGCCAAAGCTCACTAGAAAATTAATTAACATGTGGATCTTGACCCAATACGTAACCTAGAGGGAAGGTGGAAAATACGTAATGGGAGTCTAATGTTAAATTATTTAACAATAGACATAGCATAAACATTGTGCTAAACTTTGCTTTTTCGTTGTAAAATAAATGGCGGCTAATACTACACCCGTACCTTTAATTTGCGATCTATTCTCAAAAATGAAAAATTAAATGGAACAAACTTTATGGATTGGTATCGCAACTTGAGAATTGTTCTCAAGCAAGAGCGTAAGGAGTACGTTCTTGAAGTACCCTATCCCGAGGATTTGCCAAATAATGCTACCGCAACTGGACGGAGGGCTTATGAGAAACACACTATTGATGCCCTAGATATAAGTGTCTCATGCTTGCTACAATGTCCCCGAGCTTTAGAAGCAATATGAGAGTAGCGATGCTCACACTATTATTCGGGGACTGCGTGGCTGTTTGAGAACCAAGCTCGGGCCGAGAGGTTCAACACCTCAAAGTCCTTGTTTGCGTGCGAGCTTGTTGAGGGAATCCCGTCGGTCCGCATGTGATAAAAATGATTGGCTACATTGAGAGTCTGGAAAAACTAGGTTTTCCCCTTAGCCAAGAGTTGGCTACTGATGTGATTCTCCAGTCGCTCCCTCCGAGCTTCGAGCCATTCATATTGAATTATCACATGAACAATATGGATAGAACCTTGGCTGAATTGCATGGGATGCTAAAGACAGTGAGGAGAGTATCCAGAAGAATGGTCATCATGTGATGATGATGCGAAGGCTAAGCGCAAACCACTGTCAAGAAACTTTGCACCAAGAGGAAGTTAACTCCCGATGAGATCGCGAGTGCCTCCAATGCAAAGAAGGGCAAGAAGGGTCGGCGGCATCGATGCCGTTTGCTTCTATTGCAAGGAGACAGCCCTTGGAAGAGGAACGCAAGAAGTACATGGAGGATCTCAAAAAGAAGCAAAGTACGACTTCTGCTTCAGGTATTAATGTTATAGACATTAATCTTGCTACTTCACCTACTGACTCTTGGGTATTTGATACCGGATCAGTAGCTCATATTTGCAAATTGTTGCGGGAAATGAGAAGAAGTAGAGGATTGAGAAGGGGCGAGGTGAACTGCGCGTCGGCAATGGAGCAAGCGTTGCTACGATTCTTGTCGGCACGTACCACTTCATCTACCTTTAGGATTAGTTTTGGAATTGAATAATTGTTATTGTGTTCCAACACTATGTCAAAACGTTATTTACGCTTCATGTTTGCAAGCAGAAGGATATGATTTTAGATCAATGGACAATGGTTGTTCAATATATCTTAGAGATATGTTCTATTTTCATGCTCCATTGGTGAATGGATTATACGTTTTGAATCTTGAAGCGTCTCCCATCTATAACATTAATACGAAAGACAACTCTCTAATGATATAAACCCCACGTTTATCCGGCATTGTCGCTTAGGCCATATAAATAAGAAACGCATGGAGAAGCTCCATAAGGATGGATTGCTTCACTCTTTTGATTTTGAATCATTTGAGACATGTGAGTCTTGTTTACTTGGTAAGATGACAAAGGCACCTTTCACGGGACATAGTGAGAGAGCAAGTGACTTATTGGCACTCGTACATCGATGTATGTGGACCAATGAGCTCAACGGCCGGAGGTGGTTATCGTACTTCATACCTTTACCGATGACTTTAGTAGATATGGTTATATCTACTTAATGAGGCATAAGTCCGAATCCTTTGAAAAGTTCAAAGAATTCCGAATGAAGTACAGAATCATTTAGGGAAAACAATCAAGTTTCTATGATCGGATCGTGGAGGAGAATACTTGAGCCAAGAGTTTGGTAATCATCGAAAGATTGTGGAATTGTTCCACGTTGACTCCGCGGAACTCCACAATGGAATGGGGTGTCCGAACGGAGAAATCGCACCTTGTTGGACATGGTGCGGTCGATGATGAGCCAAAGTGATCTTCCGTTATCCTTACGGGGATATGCTCTTGAAACACTACGCTCACACTAAATAGAGTTCCATCTAAGTCGGTTGAAAAGACACCATATGAGATATGACAGGGGCAACCCCTAGTTTGTCTTGTCTCAAAATTTGAGGATGCGAAGCTTATGTAAAACGTTTACTATCGACAAGCTCACACCCAAATCGACAAGTGCTTCTTTGTGGGATATCCTAAGGAAACTAAGGGATATTACTTTTATAATCGGGAACAAGGCAAAGTGTTTGTCGACCGACACGGTGTCTTCTTGGAGAAAGAGTTTCTTTCAAGAAGGGTTAGTGGGAGCAGGGTGCATCTTGAAGAAGTTCAAGAAACACCGAAAACGTTTCGCGACCACGGAACCACAACGGGAGGAGCAAAGTGTTGCGCCACCGGTTGTAGATACACCGGCCCTACGGAGGTCGAAAGATCACGTCGTGCACGAGCAGTACAGGTGAGGAACAACGTGATATATTGTTGTTGGACAACGATGAACCTAAGACCTATGAGGAAGCGATGGTGGGACCCGATTTCAACAAGTGGCTTGGAGCCATGAAATTCGAAATAGAATCCATGTACGACAATCAAGTTTGGAACTTGGTTGATCCACGATGGTGGCAAAACCATTGAGTGTAAATGGGTTTTTAAGAAAAAGGCCGATATGGATGGAAATGTTCGCATCTATAAGGCGCGATTGGTGGAGAAAGGTTTTAAACAGATTCAAGGAGTTGATTATGATGAAACCTTCTCGCCCGTCGCAATGCTTAAATCTATTCGGATTATCCTAGCGATTGCTGCATATTTCGATTATGAGATATGGCGGATGGATGTCAAAACGGCTTTCCTAAATGGAAACCTAAGCGAGGATGTATACATGATACAACCTCGGGGTTTTGTCGATCCAGAATCGCTCGGAAAGATATGCAAGCTACGAAATCCATTTATGGATTGAAGCAAGCATCTCGGAGTTGGAATATTCGTTTTGATGAAGTAATCAAAGGTTTTGGTTTCATCAAAAATGAAGAAGAGGCCTGTGTTTACAAAAAGGTCGAGTGGGAGCGCAATTGTATTTCTAATCTTATATGTGGATGACATATTGTTGATTGGAAATGATATCCCTATGCTAGAATCCGTCAAATCTTCATTGAAAAATAGTTTTTCCATGAAAGACTTAGTGGAGGCAGCATACATATTAGGCATTCGGATCTATAGAGATAGATCCAAGAGGCTAATTGGATTAAGCCAAAGTACATACATTGACAAGGTGTTGAAAAGGTTCAACATGCATGATTCCAAGAAAGGTTTCTTGCCCATGTCACATGACATTAATCTTAGCAAGAATCGGTGTCCTCAAATACATGATGAGCGGAATAAGATGGGTATGGTTCCATATGCTTCGGCAATTGGATCCATCATGTATGCCATGCTTTGTACACGCCCGGATGTCTCGTATGCTTTGAGTGCTACGAGCGAGATACCGATCGAGATCCAGGTGAAGGTCACTGGACTACAGTAAAGAATATCCTTAAGTACTTGAGAAGAACTAAGGATATGTTCCTAGTCTATGGAGGTGAAGAAGAGCTCGTTGTAAGTGGTTACACCGATGCTAGCTTCCAAACAGGACAAGGATGATTATAGATCTCAACTCGGGTCGTGTTCGCACGAACGGAGGCGCGATCACTGGAAGAGTTCCAAGCGGGATACGTTGCGATTCTACAACGGAGGCCGAGTACATTTTGCTTCGAAGCTGCAAAGGAGGCTATTTGGATCAAGAAATTCGTTTCGAGCTTGGTGTGATGACTAGTGCGACTAGTCCAATGTCTCTCTATTGTGACAATAGTGGAGCCATTGCGCAAGCCAAGGAGCCGAGGTGACATCGAAGTCCAAACACATACTTCGGCGATATCATCTCATCCGCGAGATAGTGGACAGAGGTGATGTCAAGATATGCAAAGTGCACACGGATCTCAACATAGCCGATCCGCCGACAAAACCTCTCCCTCGCCGAAGCATGAGGCGCACACAAGAGCAATGGGTATTAGATACTTACATGATTGACTCTAGTGCAAGTGGGAGATTGTTGGTGATATGCCCTAGAGGCAACATGGAGATGTTGGATATCACGTCAATGTTTATGTATAAATGAATAAAGTGTTATTCGGTTCCATGAAATAGACATCTTGTATTGATCAATAAGTACGTGACTTATTTATGAGACTCTTTATGTATGAATCTATTTCTTAACGATCACGATCATATGTCATATTGTTGGAACAAATATGATTCTAAGATCGGCATGTTTATTGATTGATGATCATGTCTCCTAGATCATGGGTATGGAGATACCAAATCAATAAAGATGGACACATGTGTTGGAGAACACATTGTTGGATAGACCCACCATGAGACACTACGGAATTAATGTGCCATTAGTTGGTCTCGGGTAGTGTTGGTACAAAGTCCTTAGACTGAGATCACCATGGATTCCAACATGTGTAGTAGCCTACTTTGGGACTACCAAACGCTATTGCGGGTAGTTATAAAGGTAGTTTTCGGGTTTGCTATGAAACATGGAGTGGGATGTGAGTGATCAAGATGAAATTTGCCCCTCCTTTGGAGAGATATCTCTGGGCCTCTCGAGGTAATGGATTATGGAAATGCATGGCCATGCTAAGTTGATTGAGGAGTCAATCAACGGACGGATAATCCAATACGGTTCGAGTGAATGGTTAAGCTATTGAAGGGATGGCACACATCTTGCCTATAGCTTAACCGGTATCGTTAGGCAAAGGGATTTGTGTACACATTACAGGTTCGAGCTGATATTATTCTTGTATACTATGGTGTCAATATGTGCTGCTAGGCGCCGCCGTTGTGGGTCGGTGAGTTGGACCTGAACCTACGGGTCGCATGCTTAAGGGGATAGAATAGATATTCGATTTGGACTCGGATACGGCTCGATCGGATAGGGATATGATCGGATAGAGTCCTATGGGCTTATGACGTGTGGGCGGCCAACTCTATGAGATACGAGATGAGATCCAATTCAAAATAGAGTCCGATTGGCCACTAGTCCCGTCGGCTAACTCTATATAAAGGGCGAGGGTGGAGAGTTTCGGTATCGCGTTGAACCGAATCCGCAACAAAAGTCACCGAGATCAATCTCCATGGAAACCCTCCCCACTTTCGAGCCAAACCCTAGCCTTGCATCGCGTGCTAGCACACGGGTGTACGGCGTTTTGTCCCCGGACGTGTGGATACCGGTAGAGGCGTTGCTACGTTGCGCGCTGTTGATCGGCTTCGGATCGGCTGCGGTCGGGCTCATTGGAGCAAGGCGCAAGAACGTGACCGGACGACTCCGCGAATCGGCTGATTGGCGAATCGGCTGTCCCTGGGAATCGGCTGTCGGCTTGTGGGAATCGGCTACAGAGTTCCAGATCGGATAGCCCCGATTGGCTATTTCCGCTGCATACTCCAATCGGTAATGATCTATCGGCCCTTACTTGCAAGTGTTCTGGTTTGCGCGGTAGAAAAATTTTTGTTTTCGGCTAGCGTAGCTTCTGCGTAACCCTTCACTGCCCACGTCACCGTACGCATGCGTGTACCTGCACGCCCCAGAGTCAACATTGCTGTCACATCCGCACCTGTGCACCACATCAGCCGATCCTATCACGCACGTCGCACGCCCACGCTGTCATACGCACGCACGTACCGCGTGCGCGCCGGTGTCAACGCGTCGTACTGCCCCCATGCTGTGCCACACCGAGTCATCGCGTCGCCACCACTGTAGCCTCGCCACCCAGAGACAGCCGATTTCGCATGCCCGCGTCAGCCGATTCGACGCGCTGCACTGTGCTGACGTCGGCCACGCCGCGCCGTGTGCCCGCGTCAATGCTCTCCGTCGCATCCGTGCCCTGTGCTCGCCTCAGCTATGCCACGCAGCGCCGAGCCGTCTCGTCGCGTGCGATGTAGCCACGCTATTTCATCGTTAGCCGATTCCGCGCGCTGTAGCCGCCCGCGCCTATAAAAGAGGCCCCGGCCTCCCTCTCGCCACACCGCACCACCCCAAGCCCCTTCAGCCCCGTAAAGCCCATAGCCGACGCCACAGCCGATGCCCGCCCCCCCTTGCGCTGCCGCGTCGCCAGTGAGCTGATCCCCCTTTTTCTCTTAGGTGATTCACCTTGAGTCCAGCTTCTAATGCTCTATTCACATCCATGCTTTAGCCACAAGTTATTTTTCACGGTTTTGATTTCCAATGCTGTATTCATATCAAAACCTTAGCTTAAACCATTTCAAATCTCATTTAACCCTCGAGTCAAAGTTTCAACATATAATCTGGGATTTTTGTATGCCTAAGACACAAAAGTATTTTCAATTTGGATATTGTCCTCCTATGTTTATATGTACTTTTGACTCGGTGTTATCCCGGATTTCAAAACACTATAACTCTTTCTCACTCCCTTTCATTTCCAAATTCGGATTTATTAAACCTAGCATTATCTAAAACTGCCTTAGAACATTAGGAAGTGTTTTATGATTTTTATTTGTCTTTTGTTGGATTTTATTGAATTCTGACCGAATTCAATCTTTTCTCTCGCATGTACGATTAGCGTCCGAGGAAGGCGTTGAGTACGCGGAAGACCCCAACCAACAAGTGTGCGAGCAAGGCAAGTCATCACACCCCTTTGAACATATTGATCCTATTTTACGAAATGATGTTGATTTAAACTTCAAACATGCATGCTGTACACGAAATACCTATGCTTGATATACCATGCCTTGATATTGCTTACCTTTAGATACAATCTTTGTAACCCTTGATGTGATATAACCGGAGGATAGCTTCGGTAAAATGCTTAGCCATGCTTATACTAGAATCTTGCGTACTCATATTTTTACAAAAGCTATATGCTTGGGCAACTACCTTAGGGAAGGTAGTTGAGATACGGCATGTGGAGACATGAGCGCCACATTGCCTTGAACATGATGAAAATAGTTTTGATGGAAAAATAAAAGTACAAAACCAATGTTTTTAGATTGGGGCGGTGTCGAAACTTGGTTTCGGCAATAGAAATTTGGGGGTGCAGTCAAGATCGCCAAGCTTGATGGGTTAAGTGGAAAACAATGTTTAGACAGGTTCAGGCCCTCTCGTGAGGTAATACCCTACTCCTGTTTCGGGGATTCGATCCGCCGAGTGTTTATTGATCTCAAGATCTCGTGTTTCTAACAGCTCGTATGTGCTTTGCCTTAATCTGATATCCCTCAAGGGACGCCCCTTACCCCCCTTATATAGTCTCGGGGGGCGGGCTTACAAGTCGGAAACCCTATCTTACTCTAAGTCGGTTTCCTCAATCTTACCAAGTTATGACTATGAGCCGTTGCCTTATCTAATCGGCAATGTAACACCCAAGTCATAACCGGTTTACATAATTAGCAGGCGTAACCTATCCCTATTACCAGTCGGATAAGCTTGCCATGTGGGTATCCGATTACCATAATCTCCACAGTAGCCCCCGAGTCCTTCGCAGTCGACGAGATAACTTTGCCTCAAACCAAGACAACATATAGCCAAACAACTCTTTGGCCGAGTGTTTCTGGTGCCGAGTGATTCCGTCATCTCTACCTGAAACTCCCGAGTGGCTCCAAAGACTGTGAAGGACTGGAAAACATCCAAAAAATTATCAAAAGATAAATATCTAGGTGCATCTCCTGATGCAACTAATTAGGTGTAGCCCCTGACTATGTGGTTAGTCAAAAACAGACTATGCATATAGTCAAGAACTATAAAAAATCATTCTCATATAAATGCTTAGCTTAAGCTAAAGCAATCATAAAAAATCTCATCACTTGGCAAGCTCACGCTTATCCAAGTGAATTTGCCCGAGTCATCTTAGAACAAATAATTCAATCAACCCTCGTGGGTGAAAAGTGCTCGGTAAGCTCACGTTTATCCGGGTTAGCCTGCCCGAGTCATCTCGAAACAAATAATTTAATCGACCCTTATGGGTAAAAAACCAATTCACTCGGCAAGCTCAAGCTCATCCGAGTTGGTTCACCCGAGTCATCTCAGGACAAATTTTTCAGTCATCTGAAAAATACGACCAAAATATTAAATAGCTCCTGCCATAATATTAGTCTTAATCTAAAAAGATCTTCACCAAGGTGGAAAAATAGCATTGATATAATCATTTAATCAAATGCTTAAAAACCAAACAGTCCCTGTCATCAAGGCAGCCATGAAAAGCTTAACTGTTTGTCACCTTTCAAATTGCATCGTGCCAACCTCTCATGAAGTTGCGCAAACCACGGTATGAAAGGATTTTAAAGGTACAAGGCAATTAGACACGTGCATATTGCCAAGGCAAATCTGCTTAAGTCCATCCACTTAAGTCCCTAAGGACACGCGTCAGGCCACACCTTAGCTGGGCCGCAAGTCTCTCATGGGCTCAGCCTACTCGCGAGATGACTTAGCAAAACCCTCAAATCTTCATACAAAGCCTCGAGGTCATCCCCGCCACTTCGTCTTCCCAGAAAATTTCCCCTTTCTTAGCACTGTTCACCAGCTTGCTGCGAAAAACCCTAGGCTTGCGCGCACACCCAAACCCATCGATCCAGGAGCTCGCGCTTCTCCACAAGCTAGCCTCCACATCCAGCTCCAAAGATCCCCCTCTCAAATCTCCATTCCCCGAGCTAGATCGACTTCCCCCAAACCACATCTATGGCGGGAGAGAAGGAAATCCCTTTCGAGCAATGGGCGACCTCGGATGTCAAGGAGTCGACTCTTAAGGAGATGGTGAAGAACGGAGTTCTCCCTCCTAAGGAGATCGTTGGCTGGCGCCCGGTGGCCGACGAGGAGT
The DNA here is from genome assembly GCA_019925245.2 of Oryza australiensis. NCBI lineage: Eukaryota > Viridiplantae > Streptophyta > Magnoliopsida > Poales > Poaceae > Oryza > Oryza australiensis. Next base: position 8,396,834 of record JAIFGZ020000436.1, read on the forward strand.
TCCCCACTCCGAACACCGGTGAGGTTGTCGTCTTTACTTCCTTCTTCTTTTGTGGCTTCGGCCTCCCCACTTTCGAGTTCTTTAGGGGTCTTCTCGATTACTACTGCCCTCAGCTCTACCACTTGAACCCCAACTCCATGCTTCACATTGCTCTCTTCATCCATGTTTGCGAAGCTTTCCTTGGCATCCTTCCCCACTTCCAGCTCTTCCGCCGCATGTTCTATCTCAAGCCACATCCGAACAAGGATGAGCCCTGCGTTGTTGGTGGGGCCGGCTTTCAGCTTCGTGGATCTCTCCACAGAGATTACTTTTCCCTTCCTTTGAAATCTTCCAACAAGGGTTGGCATGCAAATTGGTTCTATATCGCAAACCTCGAACCTGGTCTGCCCAACTTCGTTGGCCTTCCTCCGGTGCCAAGGCCTAACTGGAGTACTGTGCCAGTAGCCCAAGATTGGGATGAGGCCAACAAGCTTTTAGCAAATATCTTGGAGATGAAGAAGAAGGGCCTTTAGGGTGAACAGATCACTCGGCACTTTATCAAGAACCGATTGGCGCCGATCAAAGAGAGATCCAAACCCGCATTTGAGTACGAGGGCGAGAGGGATCCCAATCGGGAGGACCGTGATTCCCAGAGCTACGAAACTTTGAAGACTCGCATGTACAAGATATTTTCATCTGGGATTGCAGTCGAGCGCAGCCTCATGCTGCCGGTTCTCTCGTACATCTTGTATCGTCCTCCTCCTCCGGTAAGTTGACTCAGCTTCTTTACTGCCTTTCAATCTTAATGTCGCACTTCTCAAAAAAAATCTCTCTTGCTGGAAAATGCCTTCATCATCTCGAAGCCATACAAAATACACCATGGTGATGCGCCAGCCCGGCCTGCCAAGAAACAAGCCGACAGTGTGAAGATCCAGAGTGATCCGATCGGCAAAAGGGCCGCAGCCGGAGAGGACATCAGCAAGCGGGCAAGTAAGAGGAGGCTGGTGATTGATGACTCGGATGACGATGTCCGAGCTCCTCAGGCTAAAGTGACCCCTCCGAGTCCATCACCCAAGTCTGTTCCCAAAATTCGCCGATCAACCAGGTATGTTTCATTACTAAAATCACGCCTTTGTTGACAACTTTTCAGCCTTGGTCCCGATTGCTCCCGTCTTTTTTCTTGCAGGAGGCCTCAGAATATAGACCCCATTGGGCAGAGTGAGAGCCCTAAGTCATCGCCATGGCTGAGGTGACAAAGCCGGTAGAACAAGAAACCCGGGGCCCTCTCCCGAGTGAGGACACCCCAAGTGAAAAAACCCCACCTCCCAGTGGAGCTGTCCCAGCAGAGGAGCCCTCGACTGCTAGCCTGGAAGGCCCGACTGGAGACCAGTCGGCTGAAGAAGAGATCCCGGCTGGCACCCAAGGGACCCTGACTGAGAACCAGTCGGGTAAGAACCAAGAAAAGAAAAGCAGCCGGGAAGTACCAGTCAAGGACTCGGCCACCGAAGCTGGTAAGCCTTGAAGCAATCTTTCGTTTTTAATCTTCAATATGTTTTTTCTTCGTCTTCATTCATCCTCTCTGAATTGATCAGCCAAAGTGGAGGAGATCCCCAGGCTGCAGTCCTCTGAGACCTGGGTCCCTCCAATCAAAATTGAGTGGCGCGACTCTTAAGGCTTGAAGCAAGGCATCGTCTTGAACAAGCAGAAGGAAAACGAAGAAAGAGACATGCTTGTTGACAGCCTGAATGAGGCAACCCGGCTGCTCAACGTAAGCTTTGCTTTTTTCTGTCATAGCCTTATGATTGCTTTTAGTCGACCAACTCTGAACTCGCGTGCAGAGGGTGTATTGCCGATCAATGGCCAAGTCATACGCACTCGAGAAGCTGGTCCGACACTTGAACTCCCTGGAGAACATCCAGCAGGAGCTGAAGACCACTCGAGAAGAAGCTGCGTTGAGAGAAGCCGCTCTGAGGAGAGAAATAGCTACGCTCCGGGAGGAGAACCTTGACCTTCTGGGTTCAGTCGGGAGTAAGCTTAATCTTGTCGGTCTTTTTGTGCTTTTATTCGCGATCTGTTTTGATCTGGCGTCAACAACTTTTCGTTACGTAAAACTCGTTGGAAGTCCACACGCTCCGACCATGGAAGAAGCTAACGCCAGCAAGGCCGAGTTGGAGCCTGAGTTCGAAGGTGAGCTCTTTCAAGATTGCATTCTTCATTTTGCTTCATCGTCGAATGTTTGCGTGATCATATGTCTTTGACATCTTATAAGGTCAAAACCCGAGCCCAGTATGATGTCTTTACTAAAAGGGTCCGAAGGGCCGAAAGCGTAAGGGACGATGTTGCTAACACGGCGACACCGATTCTCTTATCATTGTTCCATGATGGGCTCGGGACCAGTTCGTTGGATGCCGTCGAGGTCTTCGACAAACTTAGGAGGGCCCCAGATCAGTACATGGCCAACATCTCAGAGGCAGCCATCATGGGAGCAAATTTCGCCCTTGCGCAGGCCAAGTCACTCTATCCTCGGATAGATGTTGACTCATTCGGGGAGGGCATTGCTGATGGCACCTCAGACGAGCAGGCCTTTGAAGCCCGGGAGTCGGCCAAGAAAGTCGTTGCTGATGTAGCCAATAACTTTCTCTCCTGATCATTTGGTAGACATTTGTATGTAACTTTTTGATGTGGATTTGTACATATTCAGCTTATTTATGTCAATGCCTTGATCCGAGTCTTTATGTAAAATTTCTTAAGTAATTTTTGTCCGACTGTCACCAAGCCTAAGCTTAATTAGGTCATCAAAAAATTCTCAGTCCTTATCCATTGAACTCGAATCAAGGAACATTAAACAATGATTATACACAAGTTGCCGAAGAAAACCATGCTTTATTCACACGTATGCAGACCCCCAACTGTCAACTCAAGAAGTCATCTTGCTTGAGGTTGGCAGTCGAGAATAACATAAAACTTAAGGCAATTTAAGCATAGTATCATCGAAGATGTTCGATGTTCGAAGAGTTCTCCACCATGGATCCGTCTTCACGCTTTAGTCGATATGCTCCTGGCCGAGTCACCTCAGCAATTATATATGGCCCTTCCCATAGTGGAGATAATTTGTGACGGTCCTTGGTGGTCTGGATTTTGCGTAGGACCAAATCGCCGACAATGAAAGCTCGCGCCCGAACATTGCGACTATGGTATCGTCTAAGTCCTTGAAGATATCTTACCGACTGGATCAGGGCTACCTCTCGGGCTTCTTCCAGTCGGGTCAGATCGTCTACTCGGTCCTGATCGTAGCGCTTGTCATTGAAGCTGCGGACTCGAAGTGATTCATACTCCATTTCGTTCGGCAACATGGCTTCTGCCCCGTAAACCAGAAAGAAAGGAGTTTGGCCGGTGGCCCGACTGGGCGTAGTCCGTAGAGACCATAGAACCGAGGGTAGCTCTTGAACCCATTTGCCAGCATAAGAATTTAGCCGGTCAAACACTCGGGCCTTGATACCCTGAAGAACCATGCCATTGGCACGCTCAACCTGTCCGTTGCTTTTGGGGTGCACGACTGATGCATAGCATATTTTGATGCCGAAGTCTTCAAAAAATTCCTTGAAAATGCCTCCAATGAATTGAGTCCCATTGTCGGTTATGATTCTGTTTGGGACGCCAAACCGGCATACGATGTTGAGGATGAAGTCTCGTGCCTTGTCGGCGGTGATCGTAGCAACTGGCTTAGCCTCGATCCACTTGGAAAACTTGTCAATTACGACGAAAAGATGCGTGAATCCTCCTGGAGCCTTCTTGAAGGGGCCGACCATATCCAAGCCCCATACTGCGAACGGCCATGATAATGGAATCGTTTGTAGCTCTTGGGCTAGGACATGGCTCTGCGGAGCGAAGAACTGGCAACCTTCACATGTTCGGACCACTTTGTCGGCGTCGGAGACCGCCGTATGCCAGAAAAAACCTTGTCGGTAGGCTTTGCCTACCAAGGTGCCTGCTGTCGCGTGACTTCCGCATATACCCGAGTGGATATCTTGGAGTAGTTGCCGTCCTTCCTCAGGTGCGATACATCTCATTAGGACTCCAGAAGGGCTCCTCTTGTATAAACCAGAGTCGACCATGACATAAGCTTGACAACGATGTCGGACTCATTCCGCCTCATCCCGGTCTTCCGACAGCTCTTCCTAAGTTAAAAATTTGATGAGCGGTGTCCTCCAGTCGGCGTCGAGCATGGCGACTTGATTTGTAGCTTGCTCGTTGGGAGTTGGTTTTGCTGCAACAGTCGGCTCATAGAGATGCTCTACGAAAACGTCTGTTGGAGCGGCTTCTCGCTTGGACCTGAACTGCGCCAACTCGTCAGCTGCCTCGTTGTTATGTCTCAAGACATGGGATAGCTCCAGTCCATCAAACTTGTCTTCAAGTTTGCGAACTTCTTGCCGATAGGCCTCCATGGTGTCATTTAGACAGGACTAGTCTTTCATCACTTGGTTGACGACCAACTGGAAATCTCCTTTCACGACCATCCGTCGTATCCCGAGTGAAACAGCAAGACGTAGGCCGTGCAGTAGGGCTTCGTACTCGGCGACGTTGTGTGAGGCAGAGAAGTGGAGGTGGAGAACATTTCTTAGCCTTTGCCCAGTCGGGGAGATCAGCACGACTCCCGCTCCCAAGCCAGTGATCCTCTTGGATTCGTCAAAGTGTATGGTCCAGTATTGTAGGTCTTCTCGAGGTACATCTTCTTGTTGTTCGGTCCACTCGGCCAGAAAATCCGCCAGGGCTTGTGACTTTACAGACGTCGTCGCCTTGAAAGTTAAGTCCAGCGACATCAGTTCCAGGGCCCACTTTGCGATGCGTCCAGTTGCCTCCCGGTTATGGATGACATCACCGAGTGGAATAGAGGTAACGACGGTGACCGAGTGACCCTGAAAGTAGTGCGTCAATTTTCTCGTGGTTATCAGAACACCATATAGCAATTTTTGTACCTGAGGGTAGCGGATTTTGGCTCCTGCCAGCACTTCGCTGACAAAGTAGATTGGCCTCTGAATCTCTGGACTCGTCCTCGTAGCCTCCGTGTTTTCCTTCAAAAATCCCATGGATCGAGCTAATATGGTCACGATACTACCTTAATAAAGTTCCACACATTGTTAGAGAAGTTGGCTCCTTTTGGTGGAATGATATCTTCAGGCTAAACGCAATTTACCGCGTTGTAATTGCTGCACAATAGGAGATGGGTCCATAGTCAGCTTCTTGATGGATTCTTAAGGCTGGTCTCTGATGCTAAATCTGAATCAATATCGGTCAAAGGAGTAATGCACCACGAATATCTTCTTTATTCATGCTTCCTATCTCGCTGCAAGCCTTGGAAGAATTGGAAGCCCTGCAAAATCAGCTTCAACAGCTCACTTATGATGAGCAGTCTCTGGATATCTAGAAACCAGTTTGGGGAAGTGATTACTCATCTAAAATTTTTTGCAGTTACATCTATAATACCATCCAAGCTCATCCTATCTATACAAGTTGTGGAAATCTAATTGTACACCAAGAGATAAATTTTTCATCTCGCTGGTCTCGATGGATCGACTAAACACCAAGGTGATGCTCTCCAGAAGACACATAGGCTACAGAGACAATAATCATTGTGTCATGTGTGCAACTGAAGAAGATAAAACTATCCAACATCTTTTCTTCACATGCCGTTTTGCGGTCCAATGCTAGGCGAGAATTAATTTTACCTAGGATCTTTCTCTTCCCCTCCAAGAAAATCTCTCTCAGGTCAATCGAACCCATGGATATATCTTCTCCCTTGAAGTGGCCCTAATTGCCCTATGGAAAATCTGGAAGATGCACAATCACAAAGGTGTTTGAAAGAAGGGATCCTCAACATTCCAGGTGGTTAAACAATTTTAAATAGAAAAACTCATATATCGATTTATATGTATTGAAAACATAGGAATATACAAGTACTTCCAGAAAAATGTATTTGCTGCATTATGTATACTTATTGCATGCGTTCCATGGAACATATTGAAGGAAAGTTTACTAGTCAAAATAACGTAATTAAAATCGATTATTTTATATTTCCATACAGTTTAGAGATTTAACGAGGTCAAAAAATTAGGAACTGTCGATATGACACCAAAAATTCCAAGCTATCATAGAGGTCATGGCACACACACTTACCACTTTAAACACACGCAGCACCTCTAAAAGATTACGATATCATCAGATGCTTCACTGATGACAAATATATATATTTGCCCATGACTAAATAAATAATTTGTTATAAATGTGAGCATTCGTGTAACTCTACTTAAAACAAGTGAATAAATTTACAATGAACCAGTTGAGCTGCTCACTTCGCGATTGATATCATATTACGAACGGACGTCTTGTTCCGATACATATATGCAATGTGACACCAAAAACGTTGTAAAAAAATGTTCTTCGTATGATAAAATGATAAAATTGAAAAAAAACATGAACTCATATAAAATATAATCCCAAAGTTAAGTTGAAATACAATTAAGTTCCTTTCTCTATATTTTGTTACTATCGAAATGACTAATTTTAGAAAATAGTCAATTTATTTGTATTATAAATTAGTCATTATTGATAATAGAAAATAGCTAAGATAGTGTGAATAGTATGGATATGGCCGTATATCAAGCTATCTCTATGGGGTTTTCTATTTTACGCATATTTGAAAACTTTCAAGTTAATATTTGAAACATTCAAATCAGATTTGAGAAATTTCAAACGAAGATTTTAAACTTTTAACTTAAGATTTGAAATTTTCAACTCAAATATAAAATTTTTTAATAAGATTTGAATTGTTTAACTCAGATTAAAAACATTTAACTCAAATTTAATAAAAATTCAAAGTCAAGATTTGAAAACTTAACTCAGGTTTGAAAACATTCCACCCAAATTTAGAAACTTTCATCTCAAAATTCAAAACATTTAAATTTAAATTTAAAAAACATTCATCTCGAAATTCAAAACATTCAACTTACGTTTTAAAAACATTCAAGTCAAATTGAAGGTAAAAGATTCAATTTATAAAATACAATAAAAAAATTCACGAAAATAAAATCACGCATGCGACGTGAAAAAAGAAATGCTTTCCCATGAAAAAAAGGAGCGATAGCAAAAAAAAAAAAAAAAGAACTAGCGCGTGCGTGGGCCTTGGATGCGTCTGCGCCTCCAACGCTTACGCGTTAATTAGCATTTCCGATCTATATGTGATCAACGTTTCGACTGAAAGTTAATTAAGCGCGTAACCTAAGCTTAATTTCCATATGTGATCTGCGTTTTGATTGAAAGTTAATTTGGCAGAAATAAATGGACATAATTCAAAAGGTTAATTTTTCATTTATTTTTGATTCTTTAATAAAAACCAAATAATTAACGTTGATTCTGTATCTGGAGGTGATAACCGGCCCGCGTGCCGGCTATATATGCATGATGGCCTCCTCTGATACATTGGACCATCAGATCAAAGCTCATTTTCATATTCTCACATTTTTTCGACCTTTTCGTATTCTCACATTTTAAATACTCATTTCTACAATTATAGATTAGGGAATAGAGAAATTAAGGCACCAGCTGGCTATCTCCATGACTCATCAGCAGCATCTCCTCGTCGCCGTCCTGGTGGCTTCCATCCTTCATGTGGCTTCCTCGGCGACGGTGTATGATATCCTCCAGCACAACAACCTACCGAGGGGCCTAATTCCGCAGGGCGTAACTTCGTACGTGCTTCACCCTGATGGCCGCCTAGAGGCCAACCTTCCCGGCGAGTGTAACTTCGTCCTCACCGTCGCTGGCACACCGTACAAGTTTCGGTTCGGCAGCAACTTTGTCGGGGTCATCAAGCCAGGGTCCATCAGCCAGATTAACGGCGTGAGGATTCAGGTGAAATACGCTTTTGAGGGGATCGTCGAGGTTGATCGCGCTGGCAACCAGATGACATTCAAGGTCGCCACCAGCACAGTCTCCTTCCCCGTCGGTGACTTCACCAGCAGCCCTGTCTGCAGCTGATGCTCTGATTTGATACATCGATAACTAATTTGTTAGAATCAGACGATGTATATGCCTCGTTACCTACAAGTGATCCATCAATAAAATTTTAACGTTTGTCCCTGTATCGGAGATAGAAAATCTAAAGTTATAAAAAAATAAACTTTCTCGACTTGTCATTGGGCTACGTCATCTGAAAACACTGGACCATCCGATATAACCATTTGGTAGACGAGGAGCATCGGATCAAATAGGAAAAGCTATAAGAAAACGCCCTTCAAACAACCTCTCCCAACTTCTAGCCTCTCTTCACATTTTCATTTCCCCCTCCTCCCTCTTGTACGTAAGCCTGCTAATGGTCTGGGGCCAAATGAGGTAGACGTTTTGGTTCTTTAATTGGAGCAGCTCTGGATGTGTGGAAATAGGCTGCCGCCCCAATTAGGTTAGAGTGGTTTGGTGCCTAGAAAATTTGGTTTGGACTGTCCTGGCTTTGGTTAAAAAAATAATGGGTCTAAAATGGTTAAATCTAGTGCAGGCCCATTCGGCCATTCCCCAAATCCCCAATCCCCCACCGCCGCTACCATGCGAGTTACACGACCACAGTCCGAGACTGGAGAGGTGGAGATTTCAGCTACCGCCACCACCCTCGTCAATGCCATGGCCGCCGCCTAGGAGCTCTATCCCTGGCATCCAGCACTCATGCACGGCTGCACCGTCCCTCTTCCAGTCTTCCACCGTCAACTTCTCGCGTCGGCGTGCCTGTTCGACGCCTCCCATGTTGGTGCCATGGCCGCCGTCTAGTCCAGGTGCCACCATGTGGGAGCTCAGCCACCGACTCCTTCTAGGTCGACAGCAACGCTCGCTTTCCCGCTTCACCTGCAACATGTTCAGTTTCATGTCCAAGTCTGCCCACTCCCTCTAGGTCAATGGCGAGGTCATGAAGGCCAAGATCTGGGACAAGTTGGCCAAAGTAACTAAGTTCGCCTTCTCCATGTTGGGTCAATGTTATTTTCTTCACATCATGTTTCTAAGATTTGTCTTTCTTTCCAAATATTTATAGTTTATTTTTATCCTATTTTACTTTAGGAAGTTTGAGAGTATATCTATAAATGTATCAGAGAGTTCGAGGACTCGTGATTATATAGAAGATCTGTCCTTGCAAGTATCATCACTAGCATAGATCCTTTCCTCTATGACGATCCATCACATGCCTGAGATTTGCGGGCCATCACAACAAAGTAATCTCAAACAGGCCTAAAAAGGGCCACCAAAGATATACTCGCACGAACATGTTAGATGTGCATAAAACTCAAACCCGTCAGGGACGATACCTAGTTATCTTTGTCGGGCCCCAATAGAAGACCGCCACCGATGTTTATCATTGGTGACGGGCTCAACATTATGGCCCAATTGAGATAACAACTAGACCCGTCATCGATGAGTGCCGCCGGTGACGGGCTTATACTTAGGCCCGACAAAAATAACTTCGACAGTCTATAAATACCCCCATCACCTATTGTATTGGTTATCCCACTGTTCACTGTTTTGGTGCGAGGAGCAGGGGCGAATTTTTATCTCTTTTTCCATGAAAATCAGGAAGTGGAAAATAATTGAAAAATAGTAGGTCCATGGCCTTGTAGCTCCATGGCCTTCTCACCCTACAACTTCTTTTCCTTCTCGCCGCCATCTTTGTCGCTTTTGTGATGGGCGCCTTCTTCCATGTCACCCCAAAAGATAAGGATATCTCCATCGAAGAGGGTGTAAAGCTTGTCTACATTGATAGGTAAAAATACGTAAACATTTAAAGCTTTCTACCGCATACTTGCTTGAGTACATGATGCTCCATTGCTCCTCGGTACAAAGACATGTACTACGTTGCAAGAAGCTGCTCTGAACATTAGTACAGAACTGGCGAGTGAAAAAGGGCTCATCCTCTCCCAGCGGGTAATCAAGATTCCATCGGCTCATTTCTGTACTAGTGTTCATAGCAGCTTCTTGCAAGGTAGTACAAGTCTTTGTACCGAGGAGCAATGGAGCATCATGTACTCAAGCAAGTATGTGGTAGAAAGCTTTGAAAGTTTACATACATTTTACCTGTCAATGCAGACATCCTTTACACCCTCTTCGACGGAGATATCTTGAGCATTTGGGGTGACATGGAAGAAGGCGCCTATCACAAGAGCGACAAAGATAGCAGCGAGAAGGAAAAGAAGCTAGAGGGTGAGAAGGCCATGGAGCTTCAAGTGCAATGACTCTCGAGCGGGCACGGATCAGGGGAGAAGCTTGTTCTCCCATCATGCACATCCAATATCTATTTCACGATTTACTGTACACTTCTCCACATGTCGACGGGTGGTCAGTCAGTCCTCCCAGGAGGTTGCCCAGGGAAGTGAAAGAGTGGTCGGGGTATCTACCAAAAGGATCCGATGGTCGACTCGAACTCAAATTGAGACAAGAGACAAAGGATTTATACTGGTTCAGCCCTCCCGGAGGATAATAGGCCTACGTCCAGTGTTCTTTGTTGGGGTAGTGTATGAATTGGGAATGAGTACAATGGTTGCGGACTCTAGAGCCTGGAAACAAAATGTTAGGGCTTCGCCTCAAGCTCCAGAGAATCGACCCGCCCCCGCCATCTGCCTTCCCTTTTATAGATCAATGGGGTAGTTACAAGGGGACTTGGGGGCCAAGAAAATTATGCCCTAAAGCAGAGAGAAGGTACAAGAAAATATCTCAAAATCACAAACACACACACAGGTCCTACGGGTCCTAATCGCCGTGGGTATCTTATGCACAGTCTTGTCGGGTGACGTCATCCTTCGAGTTGTCCCCTCCTTGTCTTCTCTGCAATCTCTCAAGGAAGAAGCCTCCTTCCCAAGGTAGTAGACTCGGTCTTCTTGGGTCGGCGCCACAGCAGGGGTCAGGACTAGGGCGCTGAGTTGGTCTTCAAAACCGGGGTTGGGAGAGCCGACGCTGAAAGAGGTCGTGGTGGATGTTCTCGACCTAGACAAGCGTGGCCGACCCTGGCAGGGGTCGAGAGATTAGCTCAAAGCCAAGGCCCTTTGGCCCAATTCAGCTGGATGTCTTTCCCTTTATGTGAGCTACCCTGGGGTAATACCCCCCACAGCAGCCCCCGAACCTAAGGACGCATGGTACATTCGCCCTAGGGTCTGGATTCCCTAGGTTAGGTCCTCTGACCAGCTCTCGATTCTGATTGTGTTTCGGCAGGTGCACCGCGTAGGTGCACATGCCAGTTGTAACCCTCGAGCCTAGGACCAGATGGTACATCTGGGCCTAGGGTCAAAGTATTTCATAGGCCAAGGCCTTGAGTTGGTCTCTTGAAATTTCTTGGGCTTGTCTTTGGATGGTGCACCGACTAGATGCACCTTCCAGGTGTAGCCCCTGAGCCTGGGGTTGGATGGTACATCCAATTCTAGGGTCAAACTTGAAGTATCATCAACAAGATCCTAGCTCGGAAGCCGGTAGCAACTGATGAAACTAGAAGTGAGAGACCGCAGCATGGAGCCTGGTGGTCGGTATGCCGTAACCCAGAGGTTGATGGCGGTTAGAAGAGAACCATAGCCCAGAAGCTAGTGGTCGGGATACCCTAGCCCGGGGGCTAGTGGCGGTATGCCATAACCTGGAGGTTGATGGCAGATAGAAAAGAACCATAGCCCGGAAGCTAATGGTCGGGATGCCCCGGCCCGAGGGCTAGTGGCGGTTTGCCATAACCCGAGGATTGATGGTAGTTAGAAACAGATCGTAGCCCGGAGGCTACTGGTCAGGCCATTATAGCCCGGAGGCAAATGGTGGTTTGAAACAACAAGCCACAACTTGGAAGCTGGTGCACTACTGGAGAAACGATATTTGGTTAAAGTGCCAAAATCCACAATAGTCCCGGTTGGAGTTGTACCGGGGACTAAAAAATATTTTTAGTCCCGGTTTAAAAAGGCAACAGCTCTCTAGGATCTTTAGTCCTGGTTTGTGTCACGAACTGGGAATCTTTAGTCCCGGTTATATTCCTGTCAGAACATGTTAGAGCGTCAGGGATCTTAAGTCCTGGTTGGTAACACCAACCGGGACTAAAAATGCTATTTTTTATCCCGGTTGGTGTTACCAACTAGGACTAATGGTACTTTTGATCTTTAGTGTCGGTTGGTAACACCAACCGGGACTAAAGATGGAGTTGGTTTTTATACTTCTTCTTCCTCCTCTAGCCCGAGCCAGTTGCATTTGTCTTCAAACTTTTGCTCTAGCTAGAGGGGAGGTGCTGCCAAATTTTTTTTTGATTTTGTTTTGGTGATGATACATAAATCTTTGTTATCTACAAGATTAGCAACTTTTTCCTCTTATGATCTATGCTTAGCGATTTGCTTTTTACGGTTGTTTTCTATACATTTTTATCTCTAGATATGCTATGCAAAAATGAAGAGAGAGAAAATTTGTTTGGGACTAATTATTTTATTAAGCACATTACATTGTGTTGAGAAAATTGTTTTGAGAAATGAAGAGGAAGAAAAGTATGCTTAGCACGTTACATTTGTAATAATTTATAACGTACAATTTTATCTCAAAAATTTTTTATGAAAAATGATGAGAGAGAAACTTTTGGACAAAAAGTTATAACATAGATGACAAAGGAAAAAATATAGAAAATTAGATAGTAGATTAGAAAAATAAGGTAATTTAAAGATTGTTAAAATAGTTAGAACTTTTAAAATAATATATTAATTTTATGTTTATAATTTTAAAAGAACTTTTAAAAATAATTCTAATTTTCTTAGTACAACACATTACTATGTTGGATTAGTATATAATTATTGTCTAATTATATATATATAATTATTGTAACAATATTTAAATGATTTGACTTTCGTGGATTTTTGTTATAATTTTTTTTTGCATTCCATGTGGATGGATCGGCAATGGATGTACAATGCGGATCGACGGTCGACAGAGTTTATTCAAGGCGTGCATTATTTTTTGAGTGTGACCGATGCCAACAAGCAGAAGGGTTTCATACGTTGTCCATGCAAAAAGTGCAAAAACAGGAAGGAATATTCTACATCAAGAATTATTCATGCCCACTTGTCAGTCGAGATTTATGCCTCACTATAATTGGTGGACATCGCACGGAGAGGTGAGGGTTGCAATGGAAGAAGATGAAGAAGACGACGACAACATTCTGGACTGTGGTCAATACGGTGGGTTTGAAAAGAATACAGCAGGCGAGGCGGGCGGGGATGCTGAAGAAAACGACGGTGCCGATGACCTTGGTCAGATGTTGCGCGACGTACAGGGGGACTGCGAAGGTGAAAAGGAGGTGCAGAAATTGGAGCGTATGTTGGCGGACCACAAAACGTCTTTGTACCCAGGCTGTGAATAGGAGCACAAAAAGTTGGGTACCACGCTGGAATACTTTTAACGGAAGGCCAAAAATGGTCTCAGTGACAAGACATTTGACGAGTTACTAAAACTCGTGAAGAACATTCTTCCAGAGGGAAACGAATTGCCAGAATCAAAGTACGGGGCTAAGAAGTTAGTCTGCCCACTAGGACTGGAGGTACAGAAGATACACGCATGTCCTAACGATTGTATCCTCTACCGTGGTGAGAAGTATGAGAACCTATAATCATGTCCGGTTTGTAAAGCGCCACGTGGTTCTCCCAGGCAAAAAGAAAATCGTGGGAGTCGAGGATGGAACTCACAAAGATTACAATCAGTTTGACGGGCAACCTCTGTTCACGATGGCGGTTGACCCGAGCATCCTCCTATCAAATGAGGACACCCCTTACTCACGCAACGATCATAACGAAGGAACAATTGTGTGGAGAAAGTAGATGACGACAACCAGCACTTAGCTAAATTTTTGTATGAACGATGTAAATTAGATTGAATTATTGAATTTATTGTAACCATTTGAATTTATTATAAATTATTGTAAATTATTAAATATTATTGTAAATTACAGATGATTGTTACAATTTAAAATACTTTCGAATAGGGCAAATGTTAATTATATATTATTATTTAAATTTAAAATACTTTTGAATAGGTCAAATGTTAATTACATATGATTGTTAGAATTCAAAATAGTTTTGAATAGGGTAAATGTTAATAACATATTATTATTTAAGTTTAAAATATTTACCACATAGGCCATATGTTAATTATATATGAATTTAAAATATTTTTTAATAAGAGAAATGTTAATTCTTTAAAATATTATTTTTGAATTTAAAATATTATTTTTGAATAAGGCAAATGTTATATATGATTGTTAGAATTTAAAATAGTTTTGAAATAGGGAAAATGTTAATTATATATGAATTTAAAATATTTTTGAATAGGGAAAATGTTAATTCTATGTGATTGTTATAATTTAAAATACATTATAATAGGGTACTGTTTAAATATTTAATCCTGGTTTTTAACAAAAATCGGGAAATTTTTTTGGAAAGAGCGGAAAAACACCTTTAGTCGCGGTTTGTGGCTTCAAACCGGGACTAAAGATGCTCACCTACCAGGGGACACGTGGCTGCTCCACCATCTTTAGTCCCGCTTGATGGCTTCAACCGGGACAAATGATAAATCTTTAGTCCTGGTTGGAGCCACCAACCAGGACTAATGTATCTTTAGTCCCATTTCGTGGCTTAAACCAGGACAAAAGAGCCCGATTACTATATACAGCAGGGGCCGCGGGGGGATCTTAGCCATTTTTCGCATCCACGCTCTTCGTCTTCGTCGCCGTCGCCGAACCCTAAAGCCGCCGCGTCGCCATTGCCATCTTCACCAGCGCCATCGTCATCGTTGCCGAGAGCCACCATTGCCGGGTTTCGCCGCCGCCCCAATCGATTAGTCGATCCGGCCCATATCCCATTTTTCCTCTGTGTGTGTGCTGCCACGCGCTTAGGGTTTTGGAACCGGTCGTCGCCATCGCCGTCGTCGCCGCCACCGTCACTGTCGCCGCCGCTGCCGCCGTCGCCGTTGTCGCCGCCCCTTCTTGCCTTCCTTGACGCCGCCGCTGCCGTCCTGGACACCGCGCGGCCCCCGCCGAGACCCCGCCTCCCCGACGCTCGCGCCGCCGCCTTCCGCCGCGTAGATCGCTGCTGCAGCCCCCTGCCGCCACCCCTCCCAAATTTGAATTATATATTTGAATGCAAATGTGAATATATATGTAAATGTGAATATATATATATATATATATATATATATATGCAAACATGAATATATATATATATATATATATATATGCAAATGTGAATTATATATATTTGAATTTTCAATGCAAATTTTGAATTTTGAATTAAATGTGAATTTATATTAAATGGATCGACTTATGTATTAAATGTGAATTTTGTGTACATATTTGAATGGACTTAGATGGACTATAAATGTGAATGTGAATTTTTTGTATACTTATGTATTAAATGGACTTATGTATTAAATGTGAATTAAATGGACTTATGGACTTTTTATTTAAATTTGAATGCATGAATAGATTTAAATTTGAATGTGAGTGTGAACTTGTGAATTTGAATTTTGTATTTACGAATGAACGAGAACGATAAAACGATAGACGTGAACCGCAATGACCGAACGATACAACGCACGACCGAACGACCGAACGAACGAACGACGTCCGACCGACCGAAAAACTCGCTCGGTCGTTCGTTCGTTTGTTATTTCGGTCGTCCGGTCATTCTTTCGGACGTTCGTTCGTCATTCGTTCGGTTGTTACAAGGATTATATAGAATCAACGTACCTCGCCATGCATCCTCCTCTCTTTTTCTCCTCTCCTCTCCACTTCCTCTTCTCTCCATCTTATCTCCCTCACGTCATCCTCCTCTCTTTCGATCTCTCCTCTCCTCTCCTCTTATCTTCCTCTCCTCTGCAACGATAGCACGAACGACCGAACGACCGACCGAACGAACGAACGAATAAACTCGTTCGGTCGGTCGTTCGTTTGTTCGTTCGGTCGTTCGATCTTTCGTTCAGACGTTCGTTCCATCGTTCGTTCGGTTGTTACAAGGATTATATATAATCAACGTACCTCACCATGCATCCTCCTCTCTTTCTCTCCTCTCCTCTCCACTTCCTCTTCTCTCCACCTTATCTCCCTCACATCATCCTCCTCTCTTTCGATCTCTCCTCTCCTCTTATCTTCCTCTCCTCTGCACGATAGCACGAATGACCGAACGACCGACCGACCGACCGAACGAATAAACACATTCCGTCAGTCGTTCGTTTGTTCGTTCGGTCGTTCGGTCGTTCGTTAGGACGTTCGTTCGGACGTTCGTTCCATCGTTCGTTCAGTTGTTACAAGGATTATATATAATCAACGTGCCTTGCCATGCATCCTACAGTTGTTCAGTCGGTCAGTTGTTTGTTCGTTCGCTCGGTCGTGTTCTAGCAAAGAGAAACAAAGAGATGAAGGAAAATATAGATGAAGTCCGGCACATTTTTTTCCATCTTCTTCTCTTTGTTCATTCTCTATGTTTTTTCTAGGTAGACATACATGATTTAACTAAATAATTGATACATGTATTAACTGAATAATTTTTTCCTTGTCAGAATTCCTTGATTAAGTCCTCGAACTCACAACAATCAAATGGCTGATCGTGAGGACGAACAGTTTCTCCTTGACGAGATCGCCGAGGGCAGCAACCAATATTATATTGAGGAGGGGAACGAGGATCCAAATCAATACCTCAATGAGGAGGGGAACGAGGGGGGAACGAGGAGGGGAATGAGGACACCCTAGCCGTTGGAGAGAAGAGGGCACGTGGGCAACGCGGTGTCAGCAAGCGAATTGAGGGTCGACATGTCATAACGAAAGTAGCACCGGACGGTCGACCAAGTGCCCTAGCCGACGCTGCAAGGAAGTTTGTGGCACACAGCGGATGGGTGGAGAGGGATCACATGCCCATCAGCGTTGTGAACTGAAGGCTATCAAGGACAAGAGGAGATGAGCAGAGCTATCTTCCGGACACAGAGAAAGAGATGATGTGGATGACAATGCTGCAGACGTTCACCATCCCAGACTCCGAATAGGAAAAGGTCAAGGAATGGACGTTAAGGAAGATGGCTGAGCTCCTCAGGAACTATAAGGAGTTACACAAAAAATACATCCTGAAGGGCCAGAACCCAGACTTTGACAAGTTCCCAAAGCTCAGAGATCACTGAGAGGCCTTTGTGCAACACAAGACTGGGGAGCAAGCGCAAGCTCTCATTGAAAAGAACAAGGCTAACGTAGCCAAGAAGAAATACCATCACAAGCTAGGGTCGGGCGACTATCAAAAGGCCATGTAGAAATGGGAGAAGATGGAACCCGACCTAGAAGCGTGAGATATCGTTCCGGGCATAGCCAACTGGCCGGAATGATCAAAACATTGGTTATATGCTCACAGCAGATCGCTTAATCCCGCAGATGGATTAGTAATCTTCGGCGCTGAAATCCAAGAAGCTGGTTGAAGATTAGAAGAAGCGCTAGAGGCCTCTGCCTCAGGCTTGTTCAAGCATGACAGAGAGAAGGACGAGCTAACGCTCGCACTCCATAACCCCGAGCATCCATGACGAATGTGAGGAGAAGGCGTTGTTCCCTGGAAATATGGGTTTCAAGTGGACATCGACACATATAGGAGCCGCATGAGGACGAAGCGAGAGAGGGATACGAGGTTCACAAAAATGGAGATCCGTCTCTCACAGATCGATCAGATAGTGGACTAAAAGGTGTCCAAAAGGATGGCAGTGGAGCGGAGCCACTGGGTTAGCCAACAGCGAGATCCAGCAATAACAGCTCAACTACAGCAGCAATGCGGTAGCTGTGCTTCAACGGGAAATGAAGGCGAATTGGCCCCACAAGCTCTAGTGTGTCTGCCATGCCCTATTGATGAAATCACACAGTGAACACCGTGTGAGCTGCACATTCCACTAAAGAACATAACAATCAAGGTATATTAGTAGTTTTATTTTAGTTATTTCCTTGAATAACGTGACAATCAAGGTTCATTACTAATTAATAAGCTATCTTCTCGAACGGGTGGCGTCGGGCATGGTGATGCCAGTAGATCGAGACGGCACCTACCACTGCAGGCCCGTCCCACCTGGGTTCTCAAAAGTCAAAATTGAACAGGTGGAACGCGGATACGAAGATCTTGAGCTGGATATCCCCGGAGGAGATGGGGAGATGACGCTAGGAGAAACAACTCATGAGATATTAATTTGGAGGAAGCCCTTCATCACATTTCCCAGGTGAGAAAGCGACGCCTTTCGTTCCACCGCCGTCACCTCCACGTGGACCGTCTCCTCCTCCTCCTTCGCCTCCTCCGCCTATTTCGTCGCCTCCACGAGCACCGACTCCTAAACGACCGTCTCCCACTCTCCAGCCTTCTCCGTCTCCTTCGTCGCCACAACGAGCACCGACTCCTAAACAGCCTGCCTCTCAGCCTCCTCTGCCTCCTCCGTTGCCTCCTAAGCACAGAGCTTGAGCCACACGGTCAATGTCAACCAGTGGACCAAGAAGCAAGAGGCCTAAACTTGACCTGCTCCCGCCAACCCCAAAGAAAACAACATACGGCAAGACTCAAGAGGAGTTGGACGAGGCCGTCCGAGCCGAGGTCAAGGCACATTTCAAGAAGAAGTCTCCTGAGAAGCCTCCTAAAATCACCTAGGAGACCAAGGACTTTTTTAGGAAGATGTACCTAATGCCACAGCCTAAACTGCAACCGCAACCGCAGTCCTACTATGACAGGACTATCCGGAAGGTTGCTGGCAAGGCGCAAAGAAAGGGCAAGATGTACCATAGCTCGGCATGCAGCCTCAAAAACCCCTGGAGTTCAGCACGATTCCAACTGTTCGAACCAAGTTAAGACAATTTATGGAATATTCTAGAATATCAATGGACCAATTATCCGGGCGTGCACCCCTCGTGAAGGCTCTGCTGAAGTACAAGTTTAAACTTGGAAAGCCTCTTGTAAAGCCGGATCAAGTTAAACATCTACCTACACAGATGCACCGCTTCCATAGGTGGTACATGCAAAAATCTAGCAAAGGTACATAGATGGTCGTGGGAAAATACTCAATGGACTATTTCTTCGATGGAGGTGACCAATTCTTTATCCGATTCGAAGACATATTCGATTTGTACCAGCTGGATGCCCTCGACGTCTCTCTTCTATCCACGCGGGTTTTGTAAGTATCGTTCAGTTATATTTATTTCGTTCCTTAGCTCCTTATATTTAGCTGAATAAAATTCTTTTAATCGTTGTAGAATGGCGATCCAATATTGCAACAAGCAAGAATCTCCCAAACATGGATTCATAGACCCATGAAAAATCAACACCGCGATGATTGATCAATATCCGGAGCAAACAGAGGATAACATATACAATGTGCTGGTGCAACACCACTACAAGACGTTTATCCTTATGCCCTACAACACAGCGTGAGTTTTTTCTACCTTCCGTTCCAATTTCAATCCCGTGCATACATAAAGTTTCATATGTGCCATCTCACGCAATTTGCAGCATTGGGCTCTATTCATAATTAACATGGATCACTTGCGGATCCATTTATTTGACTCAATGGATAAACCAGAGTCCACGTACACAAAGATATTTGAACTGTTAAACAGGTAAGGCCATCTTTCTTGCTATTGCATATATGCGGTTCTCGGATAATTACTAGCTATCTTTTAACTGCACGTAGGGCATGGGCACGGCTCCGGGTGAATGTTCGCGGAAATTGGAAAGATAAGATCATTGTGAGGATGAACTTTCCAGTGAGTAACATGCTCCAAAGCTGTATTGAATCATTAATTTGTTCTAAAATATGAAATTTATATTCAATCTGTCATCGTTTCTCCTTTAGTGTACAAAACAGGCGCAGGGGACCAAATTATGCGGCTACTACATCTGCGAATACATTCACCGCTTTGTTACCAAAGTGACAAGTCTCAACGATATAGATGTATGTATAACAACCATTCATACATTACGTCTCGATTTCTTGTTCATTTCATATATTTATTTCTCGTTTATTCGAATTAATGACAGCTTATGCAAGCAAGAGACAACCTCCCTCACGCGACTTTCATACAAGCTGCTCAAGAAGAATTGATGAGATTTATAAACAAGCAGATCATTGATCCCGCAGGAGAGTTCTACTTTAGTGTGAGTAACTTTACCAC
The DNA here is from genome assembly GCA_019925245.2 of Oryza australiensis. Classification (NCBI taxonomy): domain Eukaryota; kingdom Viridiplantae; phylum Streptophyta; class Magnoliopsida; order Poales; family Poaceae; genus Oryza; species Oryza australiensis. Next base: position 8,417,013 of record JAIFGZ020000436.1, read on the forward strand.
TGGATTCACAAAGTAGACAATTTTTTGTAACATATGAAATATATGTGGATATTGTATGTGTGTACATATTTTGGTAATATATGTATATATTTCCTTTATTAAGTTCATTTATATGTGTGTAAAATATATATTTATACATATATATGCATGTTGCATATATATGTATAAATATATATGTGTGTAAAATATGTATGCATAATATATAATTAACAAGCTAGCAGCTAGCAGGAAATTTTTTTTAAAAAATAAAAAAACCTTTAGTCCCGGTTGGTAACACCAACAGGGACTAAAGATGCATCTTTAGTCCCGGTTATTTCACCCGGGACTAAAGATGCCGATCTTTAGTCCTGCTTTTGTAATCCTGGTTCGAGAACGGGGACTACAGAGGGTTATGAACCGGGACTATTGTGGGGTTCTCCAGCAGTGGTCGTTGGGTTGTCAAAACCCAGATGCTGAAGGAAAAGAGGGGGTAAGGTCAAAGCAATGCCTCGGGAAAGTTGGTTGACGAGACGTCGTTCAAGCTCAAGACGTCGTTCGAGCTTGAGCGCTCGTGCCCCGCACGTGGGTCATTGACAGTTTGAACGAAGTGCCCATCGTGTCCTATCAACCCCATAAAATTCGGGCTGAGCAACGGCTCATCAAACATCGGCATCCCCGCCCGGATGTCTCACGAATCCAATGGCCGGGATTGGTCTCTCAAGCGTCGTGGTGGGCCAGAGGGTGGGTTTACCGAGGCACGTTGCGCACACCGTTAACCCTTCCCCGGATCAGATGGGCCAGATCCCTCGTTGAGGGGACTTGGCGGACAGGGAGGTGGACGGGCCAAGGCGCTTTGGCTGCAACACGCATGTCGTTAATGGCACCACACGTTTTCTGAGAATGGTGCTGCCAGGCCAATCATATCCCCTTCTTAAACCCCGCCATGTAGCCTTCTTCATCCTTACTCCTTTGCTCAAAGCCTTCAGAAACCTCCGTGCTTGTCCTCTCCTCTCCTTGATCTTCTAGTTCCTCTGCATTTCCAGAAACCATGGATTCCTCTGAGAATGCTCTGAGGATGGCGATGAAGACCACTGACAGTGGTGGCGATGACAACCAACTGCTTGTAATTTTTTGCTTCTTCTTACTTCTATCATCGGCGTTCGGTGACCCAGCCTTTTATGTTTCAGGGCAACTCACCTGCCAAGTGTGGACACTCTAGCAGGGTGCCGCGTTGGAGGCCCATTGTCTCCAGGGGACCCAAGGTTCAAGGGGTAAGCGTAAGCTGGACTCCTCTCCTCTCCAGTGGGACGCCCTCCCAACGTCGTCGTGTTGCCACTGCGTCGATCAAGTTTGTCCTGAAACTGGTAGAGCTTTTTCACATCCTTCTACTCACACGTGCTGATTAAGTTGTTTCGGGTAGGAGGGTGATGGGTGCTATTCCTCGCTCTGGGGGTCCATTCCCCCGTGCTGGGGAGGGTGCGATGCCTGATGCTGTCGCCCAGGGAGCCAAGCCTTTGGACGGGGAGCTTGCAACGCAGCGGCCAGCACTTCGAGTGTCTTATCGAGGCCCTGAGTGCCACAGTCGAAGATGTTGAGGCCAAACTGGCCGCATCTGAGGTGGCAAAGGTGGAGGCGGAGGGGAAATTGGCAGCGGCAGAAGTGGGAGGGGTGATGTCGAGGCTAGGATGGGCAGCACGGAGCTGTACCGGGAAGAAGCCCACAGTGAGGATCAACCTTCTTTTTTTGTGTTTTCCTGCCTGTTTCTACCATTCATCCCCTCTGCAGATTTTATGAAGATCGCTCGCAAGCATGTTAGCGACATGCGAGTCCACGTGGAGTTGGCCGTGTCCCGATGGGGTTACTACCACAACAGGGTGTTGGCAACTCTTTTGGCAAGAAGACAATCACAATCGGGACACTAAACGCCTTGCGGTGATATGGAGTCACCAACCACCTCAATCTAGCAAAAAAAACTAAACCAAGATGGGTTTTGTATATTAAACCGGCTAGTGGAGCCGATTTAAGTAGAATGATGGATAACTACCCGTCTCATGGGCAAACGAAAGGTTTCAAGGACAAACATACAAAGAGATGTCGCACTCTCGTAGCGGCGACGGACGATTTACAGCGCAAATCGACAAAGATGGATGAACTACATGGAATTAATATGAAAAAATAAAAGAACGATTCAATTGGCTAAAAACTTGACTAGATTGTGTGTTCTCAATTGAACCGGCCTTGGCCCTTAAATAGGGGTTGGACATGCCTCCTACAGGTCCTCCTCCACGTCCAACTCGGGGTAGAAACCTTAGGAAACCCGAAACATACCTTACGCGACAAGGAAACCCGAGTACCAATGAAAACAGACTTGGTCCCGGACTCTACTGGTCAGATCGGCCACATGCCGGCGGTCTGACCGGGATATAGGCTATGGTCTGACCGGCCCATACATGGCGGTCAGACCGACCTTCCAAAGGAAACCCGGTGGACTTCCAAATTTTGGCAATTCTAATTAATTTCAATCCTATGTGCCAAATTTGGGTGTAAACACATGCCCCCTGCCTTTTATGATGAACATCATGAATCTAAAAGCATAGAACATGTTTGTCTCAGGGCGATAATCCATATTACCGGCCATAGTACCTCCTAAGCATCTTGACAAACACTTGGGAAGTATCTCTTCAGGTATTTCCCGTTGATAGCTCGCTGAAAATGCTCTCCTTGAAGTGTCTCCAAAAAGTACACATTCGCTAGAACGATTCCATATATTTGATAAGGCCCTTCCCAACTTGGTGACCACTTACCAAATTCTTTAGATAGAGAACCCAAATGCAAAATTGTCTTCCATACCAAATCTCCCACTTGGAATGTCTTTGCCTTCACCCTTTTGTTGTATGCCTTAGCCACTCTCTTCTTCTCTTTCTCTATTTCTTCCAAAGCCTTCAAACACTTGTCGATCACCTCATCAAGATTGTCTCCCATCAAGGTCTTGTAGTCTTCAACTGACAAATCATCTTGCTTTATAAATCTAAGAGAGCCAAGATTCACCTCAACTTGTAAAACAACTTCTTGTCCATAGACCAACTCAAAATGGGTTACTTTGGTAGCACCATGTTTAGATATCCTATGCGCCCATAATGCTTCAGGAAGCACCTCATGCCACCTCCTTGGATGTTCTTCAATCTTCTTCCTGACTAGTTTTAACAAAGTTTTATTACTTGACTCAGCTTGTCCATTAGCCTGAGCGTAGTAAGGATAAGAACTCAACAATTTGATACCATAAGATTCGGCAAAATTTTTCACCTCTTTGGACATGAAGGAAGCTCCTTGGTCCAAAGTCAAGGTTCGAGGAATACCGAATCTATATATAATATGCTTCAAAATAAAGTCGATTACCCCCCGTATGAGTCATATTCTTAAGCGACATGACTTCGGCCCACTTGGTGAGTAATCCATCGCAACTAGCACAAACCGATGCCCCGTTGATGATGAAGCATAATTTTGACCAATGAAATCCAAAGCCCAACCTCGGAATGACCATGATCTAATAATAGGATTCAACATTGTGGCTAGTGCCAATTGAACATTATCGAAACGTTGACAAGCTTCACATCCTCTATAATATTTGAAATAATCATCAACCATCTTCGGCCAATAGAACCCCACTCTCCTAAGTAACCAATTTATTTTATGGGCCGATTAATGAGTTCCACAAATACCTTCATGCACCTCTCCCATAGCAACTTTAAATTGATCATTATCTAGGGACTTTAATAGCACCCCATCTATATCTCGGCGATATAAATCTCCATCAAGCAAAGTATATTTGAATGCTTGCCGCTGAATTTTTTGATCAACCTTAAGACTAGGATCTTTCAAATATTAAATCGAAGGAATTCTCCAGTCTTCTGCCGCTTCCAGGGCACAAACGTCCAAATTTGAAATTAATTCAGCCTCTGTATCAGATGAATTGTGCCCCCAACACTTTCTGTGTACCTGGTCTAACCGGCCAAGCAATGCCGGTCAGACCGCTCCTCCTGTCCGGTTAGACCGGCCATACAAGGCCGGTCAGACCTTCGGCCACCTGCGGTCAGACCGGTAGTGATGCGCCGGTTAGATCGCCCACGGTCTGCGTCCTCGCCAACTTCGCCCAAAGAATTATAATCAAGCACTGATTTTTCTAGTATTAAAAATACACCTTTTTTGACCTTATAATCGGATGCTTGTTGAGCCAAATCATTTGCTCTAGAATTCTCACTTCTAGCAATATGTTTAATGGCAAAATCATCGAAATTGGCAATAATATCCAAATGCCTCCACGTGTGTAGCTCGAATGATCTCCATCACTTGTAAACCGAATAATAAAGCATTATATTCGGCTTGATTGTTTGTACCAAGATACTCCAAACGAACCGATGCCTTGACCCTCTTTGCCGATACTCAAAACATTTACCATTGAGCGAAATTAAAACTACACCTATACCTTGATCCTCTTTGCAAGAAGAGCCATCAAAATAAATTTTCCAAGGTGTAACATTAAGCAAGCAAACCTCATCTTCATAAGCAATATCCACATGATGGTCTACTATAAAATGTACTATAAAAGGTTCATAAGCCAAATCATATTCAATCAACGCATACGCCCACTTGCCAATTCTCCCACTTAGAATTGGCCTTTGTAACATATGTTTAATAACATCGGTTTGGCAAACAACTATGCAAGTACTAGATAACAAGTAATGATGCAACTTGGTACAAGCATAGTATCAGCAAAGACAAAGTCTCTCCACAAAAACATACCTCATCTCAGCATCCAAAAGAAGGCCACTCAAATACGTGATTATATATTACTTGTCATCTTCCTGTTGTGTCAAAACGGCTCCAATGACTTTGTCTTCAGCGGCAATATATAATCGAAACGGAATTATATAATCGAAACCCAAGTACTGATGAAAACAGACTTGGTCCCGGACTCTACCGGTCTGACCGGCCACATGCCGACGGTATGACCGGGATATAGGCTGCGGTCAAACCGGCCCATACACGGCGGTCAGACCGGCCATCCAAAGAAAACCCAGTGGACTTCCAAATTTTGGCAATTGTAATTAATTTTGATCCTATGTGCCAAATTTGGGTGTAAACACGGGGTTCGAAGGCTCTTCTTCGAGTTGGACCCGGAGGTGGCTTGTGGGGCCGAGAACACACTTCTAGCGTGTCTCCCTGAAGGGCCGAAGCTCCTCAAGCCCATCGCTCGAAGTGCAGCAAAGACCATAACAACTCACATCCTTGGAGTGGTGCGTAAGCTATACCGTTGTGCCGAGGTTGAAGCAATTGCCGAGGGGTGGCCGGTTGGTGTCACGGAGGTGGACGTCCCTAGCTTATACGCCGAGGTAGAGTCGTAGCGTTTCATCATCATCAACATGGCCCTGTGACTCGTAGCGTTTCATGGCCTATGTATAGCCCACCCTTCCTGATAATAAAGCTTATTTGCTCTCATTTTAGTTCAAATATCTAGCTTTCATAGCAAAAATGCTTTTGGTTCCTGTCTTCCATCCACTGCAAATTCGATTATCATGCCAAGGCGACTTAGGACCTCCGCGGGATCAACCCAGAGTTTGACTGGTCAGCCTAGGCAACCCACTCTTTTTAGTCGCCCGCCCGTCATACATTCAACTTTCCTGCCCGTGGGACGTTGGCTCCCAACAGATCAAATCTGGAGGGCCCTTGGTAGAGTTCAGGTAGCCTAGTTGATTCGTGAGTAACCGAACACCCGCTATAGATCGAGTGACTTAGGTTCTCGGTGGGACAAAGCCTGAGAACTCACAATCGGGCTCGGGCGGCGTTGCCGTTAGTGCATCGAGTTAGCGTGCGAAGAGACAACCGTCCATTCACTTTGTGTCTGACCTTCAAAGTCGAGCGGCCAGAGCCTCAACAGATGGATCCGGGGGATCCCCAGTCAAGCTCTAACGACTTACCCTTATATGTTGCGAATGGGCGGGTGATAGAGGGGTTATGATGATTACTCGGTCCGTGTATGACTATCGTGGCTGTGCGACTGAAGACCGCAATGGACGGATCTGGTGGATGCCCAGTCTAGCTCGAGCAACTTAGCCGTGTACGTAGCGAGTAACTGTAAGGGTGGTGACCAACTATTCCTACGGGTCTGGCTCGAGGTAGAGCGACTTGGGCCATCATCAGACCTTAGTCCAGTGGATTCCAAGTCGAGCTCAGGCAACTTAATCATGTACGCAGGACATAGGCGTTAAGAGCCCCGAGCCCATTCGCCTAGCGCCCGACCGTCACAAGGAAGGTCTCGACCCTAGCAAGCCTCGGGTAGGGGTCCGGCCCCTAGCGCGAGGTATGTCGGGTTCGAGCCACCAGGGTTGATCGGACGGGCAAAGAATGGGCCCCCAAGTAGTTCAAATGTGTCCTGCGAGCTCCTCTTCCAAAGGCTGTTCGGCTTAAAAGCTTGGGGCGTGCAACTCAGGACTAGCCATGAGTGCTTGCAAGGAAGGGGTCGGAATGGCGACAGACACTGCTCGGGAGGGCTACCGAGCCCCGGGAGGCTGACATATGCCTGGGGGTCGAAGTATGCAAATAGATCAATTTAGAATCGGAATTGCTTTATTGTAGCATAAATTTACAAGGTATTTAGTTGTTCAATCGTGTAATCGGAGCAGGTGCTTGATGCCTCGGTAGCCAAGCACCTCTGGACTATCTCCGAGATCTGGTTCGAAGAGTTCCTGACGAGAGACAACATTGCTGGTAACGGAGTCTGTTAGTGATATGCCGTAGAGGCAACATGGAGATGTTGGATATCATGGTCAATGTTTATGTATTTATGAATAAAGTGTTATTCAGTTCCATGAAATAGACATCTTGTATTGATCAATAAGTACGTGTCTTATTTATGAGACTCTATATGTATGAATCTATTTCTAAATGATCCCTGATCATATATCATATTATTGGAACTAATATGATTCTAAGATCGGCATGTTTATTGATTGATGATCATGTCTCATATATCATGGGTATGGAGATACCAAATCAATAAACATGGACATATGTGTTAGAGAACACATTGTTGGATAGATCCACCATGAGACACTACAGGAATCAATGTGCCATTAGTTGGTCTCAGGTAGTGTTGGTACAAAGTCCTTAGACCTAAGATCACCATGGATTCCAACATGTGTAGTAGCCTACTTTGGGACTACCAAGCGCTATTCCATAACTGGGTAGTTATAAAGGTAGTTTTCGGGTTTGCTATGAAACATGGAGTGGGATGTGAGTGATCAAGATGGAATTCTCCCCTCCTTTGGAGAGATATCTTTGGGCCCCTCGAGGTAATGGATTATGGAAATGCATGGCCATGCTAAGTTGATTGAGGAGTCAATCAACAGACAGATAATCCAATACGGTTCGAGTGAATGGTTAAGCTATTGAAGGGATGGCACACATCTTGCCTATAGCTTAATTGGTATCGTGAGGCAAAGGGATTTGTGTACACATTACAGGTTCGAGCCGATATTATATTCTTGTATACTATGGTGTCAATATGTGCTTGCTAGGCGCCTGTGGCAGTCGGCTGAGTTGGACTCGAGCCGACGATCGGCTAAGTTAGACTATAGCCGAAACCGAGTATACCTGAACCTACAGGGTCGCACGCTTAAGGGGATAGAATAGATATTCGAGTTGGACTCGGATACGGCTCGATCGGATAGAGTCCTATGGGCTATGACGTATGGGCGGCCAACTCTTTGAGATTTGGATAGGATCCGATTCAAAATAGAGTCCTGATCGGCCACTAGTCCCAGTCGGCCAACTCTATATAAAGGGGCAAGGGGTGGAGAGTTGCAGTATCGCTTTGAACCGAATCTGCAACAGAAGTCGCTGAGATAAATCTCCACGGAAACCCTCCCCACTTTCGAGCCAAACCCTAGCCTTGCATCGCGTGCTAGCACACGGGTGTTCGGCGTTCTGTCCCCGGACGTGTGGATACCAATAGAGGCGCTGCTACGTTGCACGCTGTTCATCGGCTGTGGTACTTTGGAGCAAGGTGGCTGCGGCAGATCGGCTGCGGCCGAGCGCATCGGAGCGAGGCGCGAGAACGCGGTCAGATGACTCGGCGAATCGGCTACATCGGCGAATCGGCTGATTGGTGAATCGGCTGTCCCCGGGAATCGGCTGTCGGCTTGCGGGAATCGGCTACACTGTTCCGGATCGGATAGTCCTGATTGGCTATTTCCGCTGCATACTCCAATCGGTAACAATCTATCGGCCCTTACTTGCAAGTGTTCCTGGTTTGCGCGGTAGAAAAGTTTTCGTTTTCGGCTAGCGTAGCTTCCGCGTAACCCTTCAGAGTCCCCCATAGGGCCTCCATCGCGGTGAGGGTGATGGGCCCGATGATGACCTTCCGAGAAGATCCCCGAGGCCTACCGAAGCTCCCTCCTTATTACCAATGTCCTTGTCCTTCAACAGAAGCGGGCGCTGCCAGCCTGAGAAGGAAACCTCTCACCTACGGCTCGAGCATTTAGCAGCCTCGTATAGGGCGAGGTTTTTGCTTTCGTATGCATAGGAAGCGGCGAGATCACCCCGAATAGAAATTACCCCAGCGGGGCCTAGCATCTTGAGGACCAGGTACGCATAATGTGGGACCGCCAGGAACTTGGCGAGGGCTGGACGCCCAAGCACTGCGTGGTATGTATCCTCGAAGTCTGCCACATGAAACCTGATGAGCTTAGAACGGTGGTTCTCCTGCGTCCCGATCATCATGGGGAGTGAGATTAAACCAAGCGGTACGTTTGCCCTTCTTGGAACAATCCCATAGAAGGGGGACTGGCTCTAGGGTGGTAATGGGTATTCCAAGATCACGCAACATCCCCGGAAGAGCACATTGATGCCACTCCCCCCATCCACGAGCACGCCCCCACCCTAGAGACCACAGAATCCACCACCAATGATTAACGTGCGGGGTTTGGGACCTTGGCCCATAAATTCAACCGGGAGAAGGAAATTGGAGCCTCCAACCACCGAAAACAGTTGAAAGACTTTGCCAGTGCAACATTTGTGCCCTGGGTGAACAGCGTCTGCCAATAGCTGGCCCCCGCTACGGCCTTTCCTTCAAAGGCCGTGTTGATCGTTAGGGACGGCCCCCGGGGATCGCCTCCCTCATGAAATTCTTTCCTTCGGTCTTTGGCACTGTAGCCTCTCCACCTATGACCCCTTGGATGTTGTAGGCCGCCTTGCACTCCCTGGGCCAAGTGATCTTGTGGGATATGAAGTTGCCCGCCAGCATGCTGGCTCCTTGGGTGTAGGATACTGGGCCCGTCTTGCACTTCCCGGGTTGTCTCATCTGAGGCCTCACTCCTTGGCCTTGAGCTAGACTCCCTTATAGTAGCAACTTCTTGGCCCGGCCTCTACGTCGCTCCATCCTTCGAGGAAAGTCGGAAAGCTGGCGATCGACCCTTCTTGGGAACTGGTGGATGGACCCAGCCGACCCCTTGCCACAAGGTCCTCCTGGAGGTCGGCTCCCGTAATCGTATGTATGCTTCCACTTGGCGTCTTCAACCTTGGCGTAGCGCTTTGCCGTGAGGATCATGCCCGCGAAGGTGGTCGGCGGGAACATGACCAAGTTCCAGAACAGCTCGGAGGGCTTGCGAAGGCCCTCAGAGAAAATGCTCAGAAAAACATCATCTGAGATGCTGACGATGGTTTTGTGTCGTTCGGAGAAACAACATATGTAGTCCTAGTCGGTTCATTACCTCCCTACCAGATCTGACAGAGGTCATAGTAGGAGGTTGGCTGTCGCCAAGTGTTCTAATAGTTGGCGATGAAAGCTTCACAGAGGTCTCCCCAGGAGTTGATAAAGCTCTCGGGAAGACCCGTTAGCTAGCTTAAAGCGGTCGGGGCTAGCACGGTAGGTAAGTAATTCACCATTACATGGTCATTTCCACCGGCGGCTTCAATGGCTGCGCAGTACAGCTACAGCCATAAAGAAGGGTCGGTCCTGCTGTCATAGGTGTTAATCCCGGTCGAGCGGAATCCTTTAGGCCATTCTACTCGACGAAGATGATTGGCGAAGGTCAGGATGTTTTTGTGCCGGGAAGGAAGCCTGATGCATTCATCGTCCGTAGAGGCTTCATGCTCCCAACCATAACCCTCACTGCGACGCAGCCCCACGTACCCGCGCTCAGACAAATGGCACCCGAGAATGTGTCGTGCATCGAAGCGCTACTCTACGGGCCTGCGCATGTCCCCAACAACGGAACTGCCCTGCTGCTCAACAAGTGGGGCTTTTCCCGAGGTCCGCTCATAGCGATTGACGTAGTCTTGGCCTCCGTCAATCAATCCCGAGGGACACAAGGGGGTAACGTGTGCCCCGTGCTTGAGGGCTGCCATAGTCCCTATCGACAAGCGCACCCAAAAGGACGCTTAGAAGGGCTTGGGATTCTGAGCCGCGAGGCTACCGCCTGAGTCATAACCACCACCTTCCACACCTCCGAGGAATCAGGAAGAGCAACAAGCGCACGTTTGATGGCCATCAGGTCAGCCACCGGTGCGCAAGAGCCCTGACGCCCCTCAATTTCTTCAGAGGAGCCAAAAGCCAGGATTCAAGGTCAGACACGAGCTAGCTCGACCTACCCGTGCCGCATAACCTATTTGGCATTGCGACCTCGGCGAGCGTTGCGATGGGCGTCAGACTCCTGGGTACCCGAAGCCTCACATCTGAAACCACCACCGTCATCATGACAAAGTTGACTGGCCAACGGTTGCCAGGAGCAAACTCCGGACGACGCAACTTCTGGGCCTGAGTTATGCGATGGGGCGAACCACACCAGGGGAGCTTCCTAGTGCCCTCGTGCCCGAGGGAGTTAGCGGTATGATCAGCAACAGAGGAAGTGGGTGAGAACACCATATGCAGCGGGGAAGTTGGGCTTATGGCGCAACGCCTGGGCGTACGCTCGATCCGCATCCAAGCGGAGTCCACCCTCAAAACCGTCGTGCAGGCAGCTGGGAGCTTGGGACGCCAAACCCGGGTAGCCGAGCGACCTGCTGGTGCGGATGCTGTAAGGCGTAAGGCCATGGGCCTCACCCTCGCTGTCGCGTGCTACAGAGTGGTGGAATGCTCCAGCACATCTGAAGCCTCCTAGGAGAGGGTGAGGTGACTGAAATCATCAGCGCGGAACACCAAACTCCCAAAGATGAAATTCAAACCGACCGAAGCCTTGAAGTCAGAGGAAAAGAACACAGCCATCGAACCGCTCCGATCGGTGAAAACGATGCCCCTACCTGGCACGCCAACTATCGACGGGTGGTCGGTCAGTCCTCCTAGGGGGTTGCCCAGGGAGGTGAAAGAGTGGTCAGGGCGTCTACCGAAAGGATCCGATGGTCAACTCGAACTCAAATCGAGCCAAGAGACAAAGGGTTTATACTGATTCAGCCTTCCTAGAGGATAATAGGCCTATATCCAGTGTTTTTTGTTGGGTTAGTGTATGAACTGGGAATGAGTACAATGGTTGCGAACTCTAGAGCCTAGAAGCAAAATGTCAGGGCTTTGCCTCAAGCTCCAGAGAATCGACCCGCCCACCCTGCCATCTGCCTTCCCTTTTATAGATCAAGGGGCAGTTACAAGGGGACTTGGTGGCCAAGAAAGCCATGCCCTAAAGTAGAGAGAAGGTACAAGAAAATAACTCAAAAGCACACACACACAGGTCCTACGGGTCCTAATCGCCGTGGGTATCTTGTGTGTATTCTTGTCAGGTGACGTCATCCTTGGTCGAGTGGTCCCCTCCTTGTCTCCTCTGCAATCTCTTGGGGAAGAAGCCTCCTCCCCGAGGTAGTAGACTCGGTCTTCTCGGGTTGGCGCCGTTGCAAAGGTCAGGACTGGGACCCTGAGTTGGTCTTCAAAACTGCGGTCGGGAGAGCCGACGCCGGAAGGGGTCGGGAGAGCCGACGCCGGAAGAGGTCGAGGCAACTGTTCCTTGCCTAGACAAGCGTGGCCGACCCTGGCACGGGTGGGGCAGCTCGTAGCCAAGGCCCTTGGGCCTACTTCAGCTGGATGTCTTTCCCTTATGTGAGCTACCCTGGGGTAATACCCCCCGACACCACATATGTAGGAGTCTTAGTGCCCTGCTTGTACCCCATACATCCATCATTGTTCAAGGAAAGCTCTATGCTTGTAGTATACATCCATCATTGCTCAAGGAAAGTTCTATGCATGACAACATCGTCGACAAATAAGAATACAACCAGAATCTTCATGTAAGACCTCACATCGACCTTGACGATAATCCCCAAGAAGATGTGGCATATTCTCATTCATATCATACGAAAGGCATAACTTTGTGACTAATGCCTTTGTACTTATTTGTTTTGCTATTTCTTGTAATGAATGAAATATTTTTTATTAACAAGTCTTTTGTGTAAATTATTTTGTGAATTGAATTTAGTTAATTTGGAAAATTATTTAGTGAATTAAATAAGTTATTGAACTTTACTGAATTAAATAGTATTTGCAATATTTTAGTCTAAATATTTAAAATACTATAAATATTTACAGTAAAAACTATTTACTCAACATAGTAAACAATATATAAATACTATTACTGATAATTCTATCGGTGACGGGCTCGAAGTCATCTAATCGGGCTTAAACTCTAAGCCCATCACCGATGAGATCATCTATGACGAGCTTTAATTAAAGCCTGATAGAGATGATGATCTCATCTGATCGGGCTTAAGCTTCAAGCCCATCACCAATGAGATTGTCGGTGATGAGCCTTAATTATAGCCCGATAGAGATGATGATCTCATCCGATTGGCCTTAAGCCTTAAGCCCGTCACGAATAAGATCATCAGTGATGGGCCTTTGATTAAGCCCGTCACCGATAGATTGATAACGACCCAAGGTCCCAAAAATGGGTGCTGGACTACCCGTACAAATCCTTTGTCAAGCTTAAGGATATGAATACGATCCTTTTGCTCTAAAACTTACTATTTGTGTTTTAAGGTGCTTATTGCTTTCTCCTTTTATATGCAGCAATTACTGGATCCTTCTTGCCATCCATTTAAATGATTACAAGATTATCGTCATGGATGGATTGAGGAAACTACGAGAAGCTTTCCAATCCGTTATTGACATCCTAAATAAGGCACTCATGAAGTAAAAGAAGAACTGTATTCGACACGCTCCATGTGTCGATACATTCCGGATTTCCTGCCACCGTTGGTGCCAATGTCAGGATCCAGGCACTAGCACTTGTTGTTTCTACGTGATGAAATATATGTGGATTTTCATGGAGGACGACAACTGGAACATTTCAGATTCCGAGGTTCACTAATTTTGTTAAGACGTAAATACACATTTTTAAACACATAGTACGTTTCACATATTCAATCCTTCCATTTGCAGAAATTAGAGCTCCTGACAAGTCAGTTGCTGCCACATGTTTGCTTCGCCCTCGCTGAACAACTCTGCAGATTTATCTTCCGACATGTCATCTCGCCGAGTGGCGCATATCATGTTTCGAGAGCTTCAAATGGGCTAATGGCTTTCCTTGAGGCTGGCGGCCCTTGTGACACTTTAGACAGTCGATCGACGACAAAGACTAAGCATTAGAGTCGATCGACGACAAAGGACAATTTTGATAGTATGATATTAATGTAAATTACAATTTTATCAAATGTGTTCATGTGAAATATGTGAATAATGGATATGTATATGAATAGATGTGGGAATGTCAGATGTATGTAAATGTATGTGAATATCAGATGTATATGAATGTATGTGAAAGGGGATATAAAGAGGAAAAGGAATATATCTCTGTTTCTCTCAATTTTGCAGCGGGCATGGCTAGCAAAGGCCTGAGGCTAGCCAAAAAAACATAATATATTTTTTAGGAAAAACTCATCACTGACGGGCTTTAACTTAAGCCTGATGGAGATGTTAGTTATCGGTGATGGGCTTAAGTTAAAGCCCAATTGAGTAGTTAGTCATCTTTGACGGGCTTTAACTAGGACCGATTTGAGATTATGTCACCAGTGTTGGGGCCTCGTTTGACTGGTCTTTTGGGTCAAACCTATCGGTGACGGGCATCAGTTTAGACCAGACAAAGTTAATTTAAAGCAGTGACGGGTTTTTGCCCGATAGAGATGTCTTCTCACGTCAGTGACCTTTGAGCCGTGACGGACGCCATACCCGACACAGACGAGGGTTGCTGTCTGATTGAGATGAGGATGACCATTGTAGTGCACGTGGTAAAAGGTCAAAAGTGTGGGAGTTCTTTGAGTAGGATTTGGTATTAACAGATGGTGTTTGATTCATGCTATTCGATTGATATCATATTGTTTTTTTAAAAAAAACACAGTAAGAGGGGCTCATGCACACGCACATTTACCACTTTAAATGCATATAAACGAGAAAAATGAGAAAAAATAACTAATATAAAATATAATCCAAAAGTTAAGTACAAATACAATTAAGTTCCTTTCTCTATATTTTATTAATATCAAAATAACTTATTTCATAAAATAAAGAATTTATTTGTATTATAATTTTTATTATTGATAATAAAAAATAGGTAGATAATGCCAATAGTGCAGGTGTGACCGTATATCAGGCTACCAATATGTGATCAACGTTTCCACAGAAAGTTAATTAGGCGCGTATACCAAGCTTTATTGCTATATGTGACACTACTGAAGAAAGCCACAGTAGTCCCGGTTCGTAACTCTTATTAATTCCGGTAGTCAAACCGGGACTACCAATCCGGGACTAGAGATCGCCATCTCTAGTCCCGATTGAAATAACTGGGATTACAAATGCATCTTTAGTCCCGGTTGGTGGCACCAACCAGGACTAAAGATGGTGGAGCCACATGGCCGACTCCGCCATCCTTAGTCCCGGTTGGAGCCACCAATCGGGACTAAGGATTTTTTATATATTTTTTTAATTTGCTACTTTCTCCAACAGTGCTACTGCCTATATATTACACACATATATTATATATTACACATATACATATTTTACACACATATATTTATACATATATATTATATAATATATATGTATAAATATATAAGTTACACATATAAATAAACTTAAGAAAGGAAATATATACATATAATATATTACCAAAATATGTACACATATGTACAATATTTACATATATTTCGTATGTTACAAAACATTGTCTATTTTGTGGATCCGATGGTTAAGTTACTTAAATTAAAGTAGAACTCCCCCGTGGGATCAATGATCTCCTTGTTTATAAATCCCATCAATTCTTCTTGAGCAGCTTGTATGAAAGTCTCGTGGGGGAGGTTATCTCTTACTCGCATAAACTGTCATTAATTTGATTAAACAAGAAATAAATATATGAAGTGAATAAGAAATCGAGACGTAATGTATGAATGGCTGTTATACGTACATTTATATCGTCGATAGTTGTGACATCGGTCACAAAGCGATGAATGTAGTCCCAGATGTAGTATCCGCATAAGTTGGTGCCATGTGACTGTTTTGTACACTAAAGGAGAAACGACAACAGATTTAATATACATTTCATATTTTAGAACAAAGTAACAATTCAAAACAACTTTGGAGCGTGTTACTCACTGGAAAGTTCATCCTCACGGAGAGCTTATCTTTCCAATTTCCGGGAACATTAGCCCAAAGCCGTTCCCATGCCTACGTGCAGTTGAAAGTTAGCTAGTAATTATCTGAGAACCGCATATATGCAATAGCAAATAAGATGGCATTACCTATTTAGCAGTTCAAATATCTTTGCGTACGTGGACTCTGGTTTATCCATTGAGTCAAAGACATGGATCCGCGAGTTATCCATGTCAATTACTAACAGAACCCAGTGGAATCTACAAATTGGTTTAGATGACATATATAAAAATTTATGTATGCACACGGGATTGAAATCGGTACGAAAGGAAGAAAATACTTACGCAGTGTTGTAGGGCAGAAGGATAAACGACCGAAAGTGGTTTATCAGCAGCGCGTTGTAAATGTTGTCCACTGTTGGATCAGGAAATTGATCAACCAATATGGCGTTGATTTTGCATGGATCCATGAATCCATGTTTGGTATAGTCGTGCTTGTTGCAGTATTGGTTCGCCATTCTACAACGGTTAAGAAGAATTTTAGTCAGCTAAATACAAGGAGGTAAGAAATGAAATAACAGAATGATACTTACAGAACCCGCGTGGCTAGAAGTGAGACGTCGAGGGCATCCAGCTGGTACAGGTCGAATATGTCTTCGAATCGGATAAAGAATTGGTCACCTCCATCGAAGAAATAGTCCATTGAGTATTTGCCCATGACCATCTATGTACCTCTGCTAGATTTTTGCATGTACAACCTATGGGAGCGGTGCATCTGTATTTCCAAGTTTACAAGAGGCTTTCTGTCACGCCCAGAAATTCAGACCCGAATTTTCGAAGCTATATGTGTATTAAAATCCCTGTCCAAGACCAGCCAGGCTACACATACGACAATTGTTGATATTACAGTTCCACGTCTTAGAAATAATACAAAAAGATTACAAAAGAGCAGCGAAAAAAAGAAAAAGGGCCTAAGCCTAAGCTTGACGTTGGCCACGCGGCTTCGACCACTCCACAGGCAGCTTCCAGAGTATAGGACAAAGCCTACTCCACTTCGTCTTCGTCTTCAACCTCTGGCTCAGGTTCTGCTGAAGGGGCAAGGATGAGTACTTCCACGTACTCAACAAGTCACGCCGGAAAAGGAGAAGAATGAATGCAGGAGAGACCAAGGTCTGGCTAAGGTTTGCTTTTGCGCAAACGGTAGGGGTTTTTCCAAACAATACAAATTTTGAACATAGTCAAAACAACAGGAAATTGAGTAATTAAAGCATTTTGAATCCAACACTGTCCAATGTTATCCCCACGTTGCGACAGGCCCAAACCATCCACCTATACTAGTCATGTTCCAAAACTTAGGGTGTAAAAGTGTGAGACTAATCACGGAGAGCTCGGTCGATCGCCCCATTACCTCGGGCACGGCTATTCGAATAGATTTACTCTGATCAGAGGTGTACAACTGTACCCACAAGACACAGCCCCACAACACGGTTTCCCGTGCGCCGAAATACCACCGTGGTACCCCAGAAAGGGAACTGTGATAGGACCTTTCGTATAACCCCCCCACTAACCAAGCGAACCCCACCAAGGTTTCGCCCCCACTCCAAGACCCTGGGAGTGGGCAGCCCCCCCGAGTGCCTCGGTGAATCCGGCAGCCCAGCAACCCTTATGCCGGGGCCGACTGAAACTCCATCCCGCTCACCCTTGCCGATGGGTTCGTCAGCTAGGAGAGGCTACACTACGGGACCTACCTTACCCATTTCGGCTTGTGGTTTGCACGGTCATTCTCCCGAGGGGTCCCGTGAACCGGTCCTTAATTGCTATGGGCGCCGCTAACCAAAACCATAGCGCCCACAGCCCACCATTTGTCATATTTTAGTTATTAGTCCGGTTCACCTAGAACTAATTATTAATCCTCCAAACCGAAGTCCAAGAGAGATACATTAAGTGAGAAAATGACCCATTTAGTGAGCTAGTGAAACTAAGCCAGGCTAAGCATAACCTAGTCCTGAATCTAATCATATTATTTTTCCAAGTTTTATCAAAGGATTTGGGGTGTCAAACCTAAGGCTTAAACTAAGCATAAGGTGTATTATTTCCCATGAAATGACAATATAAAGTACATGCAATTTCATAGAGTAAAACAGGTGTTTTAGCAAAATGGGAGCAATATGATCAATAATATAGCATGACTTGCCTTGCTCTTCGGCTTGGGGGACTTCCGCGACTACTTCAAATTAAACCGGGATGGAGGGACTACCGGGATCTACACGGCAAACAAGCACTTCAACAAAACAGGCTAAAAAGCTACTAAAACAGGGAACAACACCATTTTCAATTGATTCTTGGCATTTTTATGAATTTAATGAAATTTGAATGGGCTAAAACGGAGGTCGGATTGAAAAGATATGATTTTTAGAAGATTATCTGTGTTTTTACTAAAATAGGAAAATCCTTAATAATTTATTGTGCAATAAATCCCGGAATTGTGTCAGCGCTAGGGCTGACGTCAGCGATGGCGTCACTGACTGCGGGAGCACCGGTCCATGATGGACCGGGTCCACAGGCCGAGAGAGAGAGCAGTGCACCACGTGGCGCATACGTGGCGCCGACGCGGCGGCCACGCGGTGTGACATGCGGGCCAGCGGGGACGGACGGCCCCGATCTGCCGAGGCAGATCGGACTGCCGGGAGAGGGGCACGGGCGGTGCGATCGGCCGGCGATGACGCACGGCGGCCGGAGACCGACCGGCGCCATTCGAGCGGCGGCGGGGGCGGTCAGAATGCCGCGGCTCATGCGTAGGTGGAGCCGTGCGCACTCGGGAGGGGTGGCGCGCGTTCGGCCGAGAGGGGAAAAGGGAGGGACGCTCACCGCGGTGCGACCAGAGTTGAGGGAGACGACGGCGACGGCGGCGAGGGAGACAGCAAAAGCACTCGGGAAGGGGTGGCCGACACGGCGCTGGCACCGGCGACGAGGAGGAAGGAGTCGGCGGAGCTCAAGACGCCTCGGAGCAGCGGGAAAACACGACCGAACCTCGGCGACGAAGTCCGAAGCATGGGCGCACGGTGCGGGAATGACGGAGAGAGAGGGATGCTTGAGTGGAGGTGTGGGGAGCTCGGGGAGGGCGAGGGGGTGCTTAAATAGGGAATGGGGAGGTCGGTGGCACCTGGATAAGGGCACAATTGCTCGCCGGCGTGATTTTCGGGAAATAATGGCCGGCGGTTAAATCCGGCCATTAAAGGGCGCGGGAGCGGCAGCCGGGCGATTGAAGGTGGCGGGAGAGACAGGGAAGTTAAGGCGGTGCCTTTAGGGCGCGCGGGAGACGGGCGGCCGAGATCCGCGCGGGCAGGCGGCGTCAATGGCGGCGGGCAGCGGAGGTAGGGGAGTGGGCGACAGTGGGCCCCACCGTCGGCGTTCGGGTAGAGGGGAGGCAAACTAGACTTATTCGCAGCGCGAGGGTTTGGCAAGCCGTGGCCTTCGGCCGCCCGCGAGGATAGGAGGGCGCGCGTCGGGGGAAATGGCCCGGTCTGGTGGGCGATCAGCTGGGCGCGGGGAGAGGATGGGCCGTCGGCTCGGCGGCGCCCACGGCAAAAGGGCGGGAAACGAACGGGAGGAGAGAGAAAAGAAAACCCGAGATTTATTAATTCTGATTTTGATTTTAATTGGTTGAAAATTATTTCTTGTGCTCGAAAATTCCACTAAAAATCCTGTTAGTGTATTTGGACATGTAGAATTTAGGAAAAATCCTACCATGCCAATTCCATTTAGCATTTGGATTTTAAAATTACTAATTCTCTCCAGTTAATTCCAACGATTTTCTTTTACGATTTTCTTTTGGATTTTTAAAAGGGGAAAAACACCTCAGGGTGTTACACTTTCCAAGTTTAAACTAGTATTTCAGTGGAGCCTTCGCCGGGAGCACGGCGTGTAATAGATCCATTGAAATTCCAGCAGATTCCATAAATTGTCTTAACTCTGATCTGACATTTCGAACTGCGCTAAACTCCAGAGGTTTCTGAGGCTGCATACCGAGCTGGGGTACATCTTTGCCTGTTCTCTTCGCCTTGCCAGCAGTCTTCTGAATAGTCCTGTCGTAGTCGGCCTAGGTTGAGGTTGCGGTTTAGGCTGTGGCGTTAGGTACGTCTTCTTGAAGAAGTCCTTGGTCTCCTGGGGGATTTCAGAAGGCTTCTCAGGAGACTACTTTCTGAAGTGAGCCCTGACTTCAGCTTGGACAGTTTCTTCAAGCTCCTCTGGAGTCTTCTCGTATGGAAGCTTCTGTCTGGGTGGCGGCGTCTTCTCAATTCTTTGAATCTTTCTTCTTGGACGACCACTTGATATTGACGGCGCGCTCTCTGATGATGACCGTTTAGGTGTCGGTGCTCGTTGTGGCGATGGAGGAGGGTGGAAGACGGTGGAGTTGGAGATGGCCGTTTAGGAGTCGGTGCTCGTGGAAGCGACGCACAAGGCGGAGGAGGCGGAGGCGGTGAAGGAGGTGGAGGATACAGCCCACGTGGAGGCAGAGGAGACGGCCCACGTCCGGGGAATATTATGAAGATCTTCCTCCAGAGAAATATTCCGTGAGCTGTTTCTCCTAGCGTCAGCGCCCCGTCTCCTCCGGGGATATCCAGCTCGAGATCTTCATAGCCGCGTTCCACCTGTTCAATTTCAACTTTCGAGTACGCAGGTGGAACGGGCCGGGAGTGGTAGGTGCCGTCTCGGTCTACTGGAATGGCCATGCCCGACGCGACCTGTTCGAGAAGATTGTTTATTAGTTAGTAATGAACATTGATTGACAAGTTATTCAAGGAAATATACGTACAACATAAAAGTACGAACTGTTGGCACCTTTTTTGACAAAGGCACAAACACGATCGATTCACCTAAATATTTGCGGTGGTTCTTGGTACGGAGTCGCCAACCACTTCAATCTAGCAAGAACTAGAACAAAGTGGGTTTTGTAGATCAAATCGGCTAGCAGAACCGATTTAGATGGATAAATTGATAACTACTCGTCTCGTGAGCAAACGGAAAGTTTTCAAGACAAATTTACAAAGAATTGTCGCACTCTCGCAGCGGCGGCGGACGATTTATGGCGCAAATCGACAAAGATGGACTAAACTAGGGCAAAGTAGAAAATATGGCTGAAAATAAAGAAAACGATTCAAATAGATTGATTGTGTTGTGTATGGTTGTTTTTTTACAATTGAACCGGCCCTGACCCTTAAATAGGGGTTGGTCTTGCCCTCTACAGACCCTTCTCCACGTCCTATTCGGGATAAACATGTTTGGAAACCCGAAATACAACCGTATGAAGAAAGGAAACCCGAAAACCGATGAAGTCGTCTAGGTTTCGGACTCGCCGCCGATCGACCATATGCCTTCGGTCGACCGGCCCCACGCCCTGGCCCGACCGGCCTATACACGGCGGTCGACCGGCCTCTCCGAAGAAACCGGAAAATTTCCAAATATTGGCAATCTTTCCTATTTTAATTCCTAAGTGCCAATCTTGGTGTAAACACATGCCCCCGCCTTTTATGATGAACACCGTGAATCTAAAAGCATAAGACATGTTTTAACTTGGGACGATAACTCATTTATCGGCCACAAAATTCCCTAAGCATCTTGCCAAATACTCGGGAAGTATTTCTTTAGATATTTACCGTTGATAGCCCGCTGAAACCGTTCTCCTTGAAGTGTCTCCAAGAAATATGCATTGCCTCGAACGATCCCATATATCCGATAAGGTCCCTCCCAACTTGGCGACCACTTACCGAATTCTTTAGATCGGGAACCCAAAGGCAAAATAGTCTTCCACACTAGATCTCGCACTTGGAACGTCTTTGCCTTCACCCTTTTGTTGTAGGCTTTGGCCACTCTCTTCTTTTCTTTTTCTATCTCTTCCAAAGCCTTCAAACGTTTGTCGACCACTTCATCAAGATTATCACCCATCAAGGACTTGTAGTCTTCGGCTGTCAAATCGTCTTGCTTTATATATCGAAGAGAACCAAGATTTACGTCAACCGGTAAAATGACTTCTTGCCCATAAACAAGCTCAAAAGGGGTCACCTTGGTAGCACCATGCTTGGATATTCTATGCGCCCATAAAGCTTCAGAAAGCACCTCATGCCACCTTCTCGGATGTTCCTCGACCTTCTTCTTGATTAGCTTCAACAACGTCTTATTACTAGACTCGGCTTGTCCATTAGCCTGAGCGTAGTAAGGAGACGAACTCAACAGCTTAATTCCATAAGATTCGGCAACACTTTTCACTTCTTTAGACATAAAAGAAGCTCCTTGATCTATAGTTAATGTTTGAGGAATGCCGAATCTATGAATAATATGCTTCAGAATAAAATCAATTACCTCCTTATGCGTCATATTCCTGAGCGGCACGGCTTCGGCCCACTTAGTGAAGTAATCTGTCGCAACTAGCACGAACCGATGCCCCTTTGAAGACGGAGGATAAATTTGACCAACAAAATCTAAAGCCCACCCCCGGAACGGCCATGGCTTAATTATAGGATTCAACACCGAAGCCGGTGCCAATTGAACATTGCCGAACCGTTGACAAGCTTCACATCCCTTATAGTACCTGAAGCAATCATCAATCATCCTCGGCCAAT
This sequence comes from Oryza australiensis, assembly GCA_019925245.2. NCBI lineage: Eukaryota > Viridiplantae > Streptophyta > Magnoliopsida > Poales > Poaceae > Oryza > Oryza australiensis. Next base: position 8,439,230 of record JAIFGZ020000436.1, read on the forward strand.
AGAACCCTGCTCTTCTGAGCAGCCAATTCATCTTATGGGCCGATTGATGAGTCCCGCAAATTCCCTCGTGAACTTCACCCATAGCAACCTTAGATTGATCGGTATCTAAACATTTTAATAGTACACCATCTATATTTCGGCGATATAACTTTCCAACAAGCAAAGTATACTTATATGCTTGCCGCCGAATTTTCCAATCAACTCTAAGGCTAGGATCCTTCAAATAGCTAATCAAAGGAATTCGCCAATCATTTACTGTTCCCAGGGCACACACGTCCGAATTACCACTTAATTCGGCCCCTGTATTGATAAGATTGTGCCCCCCAGCACCTTCTGTGAAGTCGGTCTGACCGGCCAAGCAACTCCGGTCAGACCGGCAACCACCCACGGTCAGACCGGCCACAGAACACCGGTCAGACCGAATACCATCAACGGTTAGACCGGCAATAGTTCACCGGTCATACCGCCTACAGCCTACCTCTTTGCCAATTTTGCTCAAAAAATTATAATCAAGCACCGGTTGGTCTAATATGAAGAATAAACATCGTTTGGTGCTATAACCAGATGCTTGTTGAGCTAAATCATTTGCTCTAGAATTTTCATTCCTAGCAATATGCTTAATAGTAAATTCATCAAAATTGGCAATAATATCTAGGCATTGATCTAAATACCTGTTCAATGATACGTCGAAGCATTTGTAGACCCCGGCAACTTGTTGCACCACCAATTCCGAATCACCGAACGCTTCTACATGTGTTGCTCCGACGATCTCCATCACTTGTAAACCGAATAACAAAGCATTGTATTCGGCTTGATTATTTGTACAATAATATTCTAAATGAACCGATGCTTCAAAGCATTGACCATTGGGCGAAATTAAAACTACACCTATGCCTTGACCCTCCTTACAGGAAGAACCATCAAAATAAACTTTCCAAGGTGTAACGCTAACTAAACAGACTTCACCTCCACAATCAACGTCTATATGATGATCTACTATAAAGTCCGCTACAATCTGGCCCTTCATAGACTTCAATGACTCATAGGCCAAATCATATTCAATCAATGTATACGCCCATTTGCCAATTCTACCACTTAGAATTGGCCTTTGCAACATGTGCTTAATGACATCGGTCTGACAAGCAACTATGCATGTACTAGATAACAAGTAACGCAACTTGGTACAAGCATAGTATAAGCAAAGACAAAGCCTCTCTACAAATACATACCTCGTTTCGCCATCCAGAAGACGGCGACTTAAATATGTAATTATGTACTCCTTGCCGTCTTCTTCTTGTGTCGAAACAGCTCCAATAACTTTGTCTTTAGCAGTAATATACAACCGAAATGGAATTCCGGCTTTAGGAGCTCGCACCACGGGCGGAGTAGATAAATATTTTTTCAAACCTTCAAACGCTTCCTGTTGTGCAGCCCCCCAAGTAAAATCGACTTCTTTCTTCAAACGTAAAATAGGCACAAAAGCATCGATTTTACCTGCTAGGTTAGATATGAATCTTCTCAAATAGTTCACTTTACCTAACAGCCTCTGAACTTCCCTCTTGCATGCCGGTGCTTTGAAATCTTGAATTTTCTCAACTTTCTTAGGGTCAATCTCAATCCCTCTCCCATGCACCATGAATCCTAAGAATTTTCCCGCCGACACACCGAAGGCACACTTGAGTGGATTCATCTTCAATCCATACCGACGCATTCTCTCAAAAGCTAACCTCAAATCGGCCATATGTCCATCCATATCATCCGATTTGACTACAATATCATCAATGTAGATTTCTAGGATAAAACCTAACAAATCATGGAAAATGAGGTTCATCGCCCTTTGATACGTTGCGCCGGCATTCTTTAACCCGAATGTCATAACTACCCACTCAAACAACCCGACAAATCCTGGACATCTAAAGGCTGTCTTATACATATCCTCCTCTGCCATGAAGATTTGGTTGTAGCCGGCATTGCCATCTAAAAAGCTAATCACTCGATGACCCGAGGCATCATTTATTAGCATGTCGGCTATAGGCATAGGGTACTCATCTTTAGGAGTGGCTTTATTTAAATCTCTAAAGTCTATGCAAACCCTAATTTTGCCGCTCCCCTTCTTTTCCACCGGTACTATATTGGACACCCATTCTGCATACCGGCATGGCCTAATAAACCCCGCTTTCAATAATCGGTCTATCTCTTCTTTGACACGATCATATATAAGTGGGTTAAACCGACGAGGAGGTTGTTTATAAGGCCTAAACCCTAACTTTATTGGAAGCTGATGCTCAACAAGATCACGGCTAAGTCCAGGCATTTCATGGTACTCCCATGTAAAACAGTCATTATATTCTCTAAGCAATTCGATCATCTTAACCCTATGATCGGCTCTCATGTTTTTATTTATGAAGGTCGGTCTTGGTACGCTCCCATCTCCTATATCTATTTCTTCTAATGGGTCGGCTGACGTGAACCCTTGACCGAGCTTTTCTACCTCGTCAAAATCCTCTATAGTTTCCCCAATATCGTTCTTTGTTGACCGATATTCTTGAACTCTCTTTTGTAACCATTCCAAATTGGCTGCTTTATTCATCATACAAAGTAATGTCACCAAGCCGTGCTAAGCTAGCCGGCTTTACAGAAATGGGTACAAAGCCTTCTTTGCAAACACTAATAAAGTCAAAACTAGAAAGATCTAGCCCTGACAAGCACTGCATGTCTCCATGTTTCCATCCCACAGAAACATCGGCCATGGCAACCTCAGCCGATGTATCCACCTGAATTACCTCAACTTCATCACCATCCCATTGTACTAGGCACTGATGTAAAGTAGATGGGATGCAGCAGTTGGCATGGATCCAACACCGCCCCAAGATGACACTATAATTAACTTGTACATCGACGATGAAGAAGGCGGTAGGCAACGTCTTGTTCCCCACCGTAAGCTCGACGGACAAGATCCCCTTCGCCTCTGTTGATTCTCCGTTGAAGCCGTTGAGAAGCATGTTAGTCTTCTTTAGCTCCGCCTCTTCGCGACCCAACTTCTTGAAGAGAGAGTAAGGCATCAGGTTCACCGTCGCGCCTCCGTTCACTAGCATCCTCGAAACTGGCTTCCCATCAATTTGGCCCTTTAGATAAAGAGGCTTCATGTGACGGTTAGACTCGTCGGGCTTCTCGAAGACCGCATCCTTTGGACCTCGTGACATTTGAGCGACCTCGGCCTCGTCCATGGCGCAAAACTCCATGGGCAACATGCAAACCATGTTGATCTCCATGCTCTCGCCGGACGATGCTTCCACAGCCGGTTGTTCATCCTTTTGAACAACCACCGGCTTACCAGCAGTTGATGACTTACGCTTCCACTCCTTTGCGGGCGGTGGTCGCAACTCATCGAACTCCCTGTCTCTCCTCTCTTCGGCTTCCTTCTCTCTTAACTCGAAGCACGAAGACGCCGCAACCTTCTCTTCGAGTGAGCCGTCAAATTCCTGTGCATCCACCTAGGATTTGGCTCGTCCCAGAGGCAAAATAATGTCCCCCGTTGCCTTTACCCGAAGAGGGAGTCACTCCAGCATCCTTCCTCGACCAGACGTCGGTTGGACCGGCCCCGCTGGCTTGTCGACCGGCACGTGCCCGCGGTCATACCGATGACCAGTCCGGTCGACCGAGCGAACATCGGCCGCGATGGCGCGGTCGACCGGCTGCGCACGCGCGGTCGATCGGGCGAAAGCTCGGCCTCGACCGGCTATTGAACTGTGGTCAGACCGGCCAGGACGTCCGGTCTGACTGTCCTCCTGCACGACATCTCTTGTGACTTCGGTTCAAGGGCCAAATATCAACTTAGCCTCCTTACCAGATGGCACTGACACGTCATACGATCCTATCTTGATCGTGATCGCCTCCGAAGCCCTCTCCTCAGGCTTGACACGCTTGTGTGCTCTTTTCTCGCCATCAAGCCGGTCCTTAGCGGGGAACCGGCCTCTACTAGAAGTAGATGCTGCCTTCGCAGTGATCTTCTCCACTCTCTCCATCCTTGGTGATCCTGCATTGGAGGCATGTTGTACACAGGCGGGGGTGCCCCCCAAGGCATGAAGTAAGGGAACGGATAACCTGGAGGCGGCATCGGGCATAGTCCCCATGGCATAACCTGAGGGAGATGAGGAAATGGCAGCTCCAAAACCTTCGATGAAGGACCAAATCGCTCCTTAGGAGGCGATCTTGGTCTCTTTCCTTTGGTGCACTCCTTCTCGGCACTCTTCTTTTTGTACTTGTCAAGGAGCATGTCGAAGGTCACCTTGGGCTTGTGGGGCTTCCTTGACGTAGGTGTCTTGGCCTTGTTCTCTTTCCACGTCCCAACCTTCGGGCCTTTTGGCACAAGCATCTTGGGCCTAGGCTCCCCGATGACAACTTCCTTCCCCTTGGCTGATTCTGCTTGCTGGCCGAATCAACACCTTCTTGCCATCAAGATCGATGGTATTCACCGGGAAAGGGTCGCTGTCAAGCTTCACTTCGGGCCCTCGGTGAACTTCAATCGTCCTTCATCTATGGCCGATTGAACCTGTCGACGAAAAACATTACACTCATTAGTAGAATGTGAATAGGAATCATGACATTTACAATAAGAACGGCGCTTCAATTCTTCTAATGAGGGTATGACATGGCCTTTAGGTAATTTGATCTGTTTCTCCTGCAAAAGATAGTCAAAAATCCTATCACACTTGGCCACATCAAAACTATACTTAATCTCACTCTGCCGATCCTTGCGAGGAGTCGGCGTCAAACTAGAACAAACAAAGGGTTTGTTCTTGTTTTTCCAAGACCATTCGGTGACATACATGTCATGATCGCCTTCATCAGACTCAGAATCACTAGTAGGACAGTAGATCATGCTAACATGAGGTTTCTTATCACTGGGCCTGACAAACTTTTTAGCATCCCTGAGCCGGCTTTCCTGAGCTAGAGCCTTCTGCATTACCTGACTAACATCGAGAAATTGTTGGCCATCCAACCTTTCTTTAATGGGAGTAAGCAACCCATTGAAAGCGAGGTCGGCCAAGTCTCTCTCGGTTATGCTCAAACTAAAACACCGGTTTCTAGCATGTCTAAACCTCTTAAAATGTGATGATTCATTATGTTTTTGCCTTACCGATGTCAAGTCGCAAAGTCTAAGCTCGGTTTCACCGTATAAAAGTAATCATGAAATTTCTGTTCTAACTGAGCCCAAGTATGAATAGAGTTAGCCAGTAAAGATGTAAACCAAGTAAAAGCAGTACCGGATAAAGATAACGAAAATAAGCGCAATTTAAAAGCATCTGAAGTGCTAGCCTCCCCGCATTGCGCTAAGAACTGGCCGATATGTTCCCATGTGGTCCTATTATCATCTCCACTGAATTTGGTGAATTCAGGGACTCTATAACCACGAGGATACGGGATGTTATCGAAATAGTCAGGATACGGCTTTTGGTAAACCTTAGCACGATTCCTGGGCTCAATTCCGAACGACTCTCTAATAATGTTTCTAATTTGTTCTTCCATATTTTCAGGCCTAGGCGGGTCGGCTATGACCGGCGGCCTAAAAGGCGGCTGTTGTGGCGCAATATTGTCATATTGGCAATCCCTCGTGTCGCGCGGATATCCCCTATTAGGATCATTGTATTGATTGGGGACATGCGGGGGAATTGGTGCATGGACAGTAGCCACGGGAGAGTCGTGTGCGGGAACATGGTATAGCACCGAGTTACCCATGACGGGATCTATCTCTGTGCGGCACCAGAGCGCCGGTCCGACCGGCCATGGGCCCGGTCGACCGGCCGGTGTAGTATGGGTGCGGGCCGGCGACGGCCGGTCCGACCGATGTAGGGTGAACCGGTCAGACCGACGTAAGGCGCCCCGGTCAGACCGGCCATAGGGCCGGTGAGACCGCCATACTGTGCTCCGGTCAGACCGGCCGTCGGGCCGGTCAGACCGAGATATGATGGGCCGGTCGGACCGGCCGTAGGGCCGGTCGGACCGACGTAGTGAGGGCCGGTCAGACCGGCCGTAGGGCCGGTTAGACCGACAGAGGCGGCAGAACTACTTTCGCCGGGGCCTTGAGCAATCGCCCCGTCGGTTTTACTAAATATGTGGTTCACAGGGGTTTGGTTCCCCCCTGAAACCGAGGTAGGCGGCAAATCGGTCGCGGGAAGACCGGATTGGCCACTCATGTGCACTTTAAACAACCTACTAAAACAAGCCTCCATAGCGGATTCAACCTTATTGTTCACGGCGGCGGTAACGGACTCATCCACCGTACTAGCAACAAGTTTTTGAATAGGCATAGAGATGTGATCAGCGCTTACCTCGCCGCGAGTTACCTTGAGCGGGCTCCCGGGCTTGATGATGACGCCCTGTCGCGTTTTGGTGCAAGATTGATCTAGCACCTCCTGCGTGATTGCTCGTATGCGCTCCTCCATTATTTGGCGAGCTTCCCCATCTAGGTCGTCCAACGAGATGTGGACGACGTTGGATGGCTCCACGTCTTGCGCTGCTTGCTTGGACATGGCGGCGTCAAATCCGAGTTGGCGTCGTGTCTTCCCAGCGGAGTCGCCAAAAATCGTGTTGGCACCTTTTTTGACAAAGGCACGAACACGATCGATTCACCTAAAGATTTGCGGTGGTTCTTGGTACGGAGTCGCCATCCACTTCAATCTAGCAAGAACTAGAACAAAGTGGGTTTTGTAGATCAAATCGGCTAGTGGAACCGATTTAGATGGATAAATTGATAACTACTCGTCTCGTGAGCAAACGGAAAGTTTTCAAGACAAACTTACAAAGAATTGTCGCACTCTCGCAGCGGCGGCGGACGATTTACGGCACAAATCGACAAAGATGGACTAAACTAGGGCAAAGTAGAAAATATGGCTGAAAATAAAGAAAATGATTCAAATAGATTGATTGTGTTGTGTATGGTTGTTTTTTTACAATTGAACCGGCCCTGACCCTTAAATAGGGGTTGGTCTTGCCCTCTCTGACCCTTCTCCACGTCCTATTCGGGATAAACATGTTTGGAAACCCGAAATACAACCGTATGAAGAAAGGAAACCCGAAAACCGATGAAGTTGTCTAGGTTTCGGACTCTGCCGGTCAGACCGACCATATGCCTTCGGTCTGACCGGCCCCACTGCACGGTCTGACCGGCCTATACACGGCGGTCAGACCGGCCTCTCCGAAGAAACCGACAAATTTCCAAATATTGGCAATCTTTCCTATTTTAATTCCTAAGTGCCAATTTTGGGTGTAAACACGAACATACCTTTATTGTTATGTTCTTTAACGGAATGTGTAGCTCACATGGGGTCCGCTGTGTGATGTCATCAATGGGGCATGGCGGACCTGGTTCAGCTTGTGGGGTCAAATTGCCTTCATTTCCAGTTGAAGCGCAGCTGCTGCGCTGCTGCTGTAGTTGAGCGGCTGTTGCTGGATCCGCTGTTGGCTAACCCAATGGCTCCACTCCTCTGCCAACCTTAGGGCCAGCCTTTCGTCCACAATCTGATCATCTGCGAGAGCTTCATTTCCATCTCAGCGAACCTCGCATCCTGCTCTCGCTTTGACCTCATTCGGCTCTTGTATGTGTTGACGTCAGCTTGGAACCCGTATTTCCAGGGGACGACGCCTTTTCCTCGCGTACGCCCTGGGTGCTCTGGGTTTTGGAGGGCGAGTGTTAGCTCGTCCTTCTCTCTGTCAGGCCTGAACGCACCCGAGGAAGTGGCCTACAGCGCCTCCTCTAACCTCCGTCCGACTTCTTGAATTTCATCACCAAAGATAACTGTGCCATCGACGGGATTAAGTGAGCCACCGTGAGCATAAAACCAGTGCTTTGATCGTTCCGGCCAGTTGGCTGTGCCTGGAACGATACCTCGTGCTTCAAGGTTGGCTTCCATTTCCTCCCATTTCTCCATTGCTTTCTTATAGCCGCCTGACCCAAGCCTATGATGGTATTTCTTTTTAGCTGCTTTGGCCTTGTTCTTTTCAATGATAGCTTGTGCTTCTTCCCCAGTCTTGTGTTCAACAAAAGCATCCCAATGATCTCTGAGCTTTGGAAACTTGTCAAAGTCAGGGGTATGGCCCTTCAGGATATATTTCTTGTGTAACTCTTTCTTGTAGTTCCTGAAGAGCTCTACCATTTTCTTTAACGTCCATTCCTTGACCCTTGCTTGTTGTGAGTCTGGGACGGTGAACGTCTACAACATTGTCGTCCAGAGCATCTCTTTCTCTGTGTCCGGTAGATAGCTCTGCTCATCTCCTCCTGTCCTTGATCGCCTCCAGTTGGCAACGCTTACGGGCACGTGATCCCTCACCACCCATCCGCTGTGCGCCACAAACATCCTTGCGGCGTCCTCTGGGGCAATTGGGCGACCGTCAGATTCTACCTCCGTTATGACATGTCGACCCTCTATGCGCTTGCCGAGGGTATTGAGCCCTCATTCTCCTCATCGTTCCCCTGCTAGTCCCCCCCCTTGTTCCCCTCCTCGTTGACGTATTGATTTGTATCTTCATTCTCCTCCTCGTTGTAAAACTCTTTTCCTCGTGCGATCTCATCAAGGAGAAACTATTCCTCGTCACAATCCGCAATTTGATTGTTGTGAGTTGAGGACTTAATCAAAGAATTCTGAAAAAAATTATTCGGTTAATACATGTATAATTTATTCAGGAAAATCATGTATGTCTACGTAAAAAAAAGACAAAAAGAAGAAGATGGATTCAGAATCACAGATTATCTTCATCCTATAAAAGACTTGTGAAGAATATCACGTTCTATATTTTCCTTCTTCTCTTTTGTTTCTCTTTGCTAGAACACGACCGACCGACCATTCGTTCTATCATTCACGTCCGTTCGTTCGAACTGTTAACCCTAACCGTAACCTTAAACTATCGTCCGTTCGTTCTATCGTTCGTTCACGTTCGTGAGTACAATCATCTGGAGGAGAGGAGAGAAAGAGAGGAGAATGATGTGAGGGAGATAAGGAGGAGAGGAGTGGAAGTGGAGAGGAAAGGAGAGATAGAGGAAAGGAGGAGACGACCAAACGACCGACCGAACAAACGAACGAGTGTCCGTCCTCCGTTCGTCCACGTCCGTTCGTCCGTTCGTTCGTCTGTCCATCCGTACGTCCGTCCATTCGTTCGTCCGTCCATTCGTTCGTCCGTTCGTCCGTTCGTCCACGTCCGTTCGTCCACATTGTTCGTTCATTCGTGCGTTCGTCCACGTCCGTTCGTCCACGAACGAACAAACGAACGAACACTCGTTCGTTCGTCCGTCCGTCCATTCGTTTACGTCCGTTTGTTGATTTTATCGTTCTCGTTCGTTCAAAAATACAAAATTCACAATTCACATAAACATTCAAATTTCAAATTTAAATACATATTTAAAATTCAAAATTCAAAATTCACATAAACTTTCAACAGTCCATTCATATAACAGTCCATTTACATATACGAGTCCATTTACATACAAAATTCATATATTCAAAAACACATACATACAAAATTCATATATTCAAAATTCATATATTCAAAAGACACATATATTCAAAATTCATATATTAAACATTCACAGTGCGGCGGCAGCGGCGAGGATGCGAGAGGGCGCGGCGGTGGCTCGGAGTGGAGGGCGGCACGCGGCGTTTAGGGTTTAGGGGCCGGCTGGCTCGGGGGCCGTGGGGAGGGGGGCACAAGGGGAGTGGGCGGCGTGGGGAGGAGGCTGCGGCGACGGTGACGGCGGCTGCGGCGAGCGTCGACCGCGTCGATGGCGGCGATGGCGATGGCGTCGACGGAGGCCAAACCCTAGCGCATAATGTGGGGAATTCTTTGGGGGCGGCGGCGCTAACATGCGACGACGACGAAGACAGCGGCGCAGCGGCCCTCCAGCGACGACGACGGCGATGAAGACGGCGGAGACGGCGTGCTGCGGCGGCGTCCTGGGGCTCGGCGACGGCGACGACGACGAAGACGATGCGATTGCGAAGTGCGAAACGGCTAAGTGTTGGATCTCCAGTGAGGCCCTTGCTATATATAGTCACGGCATCTTTTGTCCCGGTTCAAGCCAACTACGGGACGAAGATACAGTCCGGTTGGTGGCTCCAACCGGACAAAAATATGATCTTGAGTCCGGTTGAATCCACCAACCGGGATCGAAGATGTCTGTCCGGTTGATGGCTTCAACCGGGACTAAAGATCATATCTTTTGTCCCGGTTGGAGCCACCAACCGGACTAAAGATTGCAGGGCAGCCACGTGGCGCAGGTAGGTGGACATCTTTAGTCCCGGTTGGAGCCACCAACCGGGACTAAAGATGTTTTCTCGCCCACTGAAATTCACCTCTAGTGCCCTATTATGTTAATTATTACAGTGCCCTATTATATTGTATTTTATATTCATATATAATTATAATGTTCATATGTTGATATATTTTATATTCATATATAATTAACATATGTTCATATAATTAACAAAAAATATTATAAATTTAAATAATAACATATGATTAACATTTTTCATATTCCAACCTGTTTAAAATTTAAATAATAATATACAATTAACATATGACCTATTTAAAAATATTTTAAATTGAAATAATAACATATAATTAACATTTATAATATTCAAAACTATTTTAAATTTAAATAATTTGTTACCCGATCATTCCAGTAGAGAATTCATGCTTACAGTTTTTCTTTTCATGTGTGTGTGTGTTTAAGAAACTTTAAGCTGTGTATACATGGTCTTCTCTGCCCCTTTGCTCCCTTAATATCATGGTTTTCTAAGTCTTATTTTGTTATTGCAATTGTTAGATGTGGTTGACAATGAAGACAAACCTTCTGGTATCACCATATTTGGAGATGAGGACCCAAAAGAAGAATATGAGGAGGGAGAACTTCCAGATCAAGGTGAACCATCCTCGCCTCGGAAAAAGAAGATGGTCTCTTCAACATGTCATGATCCATCGTAGTAGCCTTTTTGCTGTTTTTACTCTTTGCTCCCTGTAACATGTACAAAGTCGATCATGTTAAGCGGTTCATGTTCTACTGCTGGTTAGCAAACACATGGAGCGGATGGTGAATCTGGCGATAGACGAAGCCGCTTCCTGAAGTACTCGTGTTCAAGTTCTCGTTGCTAATGCCTTTTGTCTTATTCTCGTGAATTGCCACATAATCATTAGCTATTAGAGCATTATTGTCCTGACCACAAGTTAGGATCTTTTATGAGTATGGAGCATGTCGACGGTCGTCGTCCTCCTCCTTCAAGATTGAGTGATTGAGTGATTACACCAAGCTCTGTTTCCCACCTTTCTGAAGACTCCTAGGTGAGCAACATTGAGTGATTACACCAACCTCTGTTACACCAACATTGAGTGATTATACCAAAACTTCTACTACCTATGGATCATTGGATCCAGCTGAGATGACGATCGAGCACGGATATGCAGCTGTTGTTCGCCGATCAGTAACCTATATATATAGATTCAATATATTAAATATATTTACAATAGATTCAATAATTTACAATAAATTCAAATGATAGCAATAATATTCAATGATTCAATTTAATTTACATCGTCCATACATAAATTTAGCTATGTAACATTTGTCCTCACGTACTTTCTCCGCACAATTGTTCCTTTGTTATGATCGTTGCGTGAGTAAGGGGTGTCCTCATTTGATAGGAGGATACTCGGGTCAACCGCCACCACGAACGGAGATTGCCCGTCAAAATGATCGTAATATTCGTCAGTTCTATCCTCGACTCCCACGATTTTCCTTTTGCCTAGGAGAACCACGTGGCGCTTTGGCTCGTCGGACCCTTTCCCCTTCTTTGATTTGCTAGCCATGTCCTTGACATAGAAAACTTGTCGTACATCATTGGCAAGGACGAAAGGTTCGTCTGAGTATCCAACCTTGCTCAGGTCGACCGTTGTCATCTCACTTGCATCAATGGTTATGCCTGCACCACTGAGCCTAACCCACTGGCACCGAAACAGAGGGACCTTCAGAGGTCCATAGTCCAGCTCCCATATGTCATCGATGCTGCCGTAATATGTGCTAGTTGTACTATCGTATCCCACGGCATCGATGCGGACAACGCTGTTCTGATTCATGCTCTTTAAGTCTTGGGCCCGTGTGTAAAATGTGTACCCATTGATTTCATATGCCTGGAATATGGTGCTCGAGCAAGATGGTCCCCTCGCCAAGAAGGCTAGTTGTTGGTCAATGGTCACGTTGCCCATGAGACGTCGCAGCCAAGTAGGGAATGCATCAATGTGATGGCGTGTAATCCAGGCATCCATCTTACCGATGTTTTCTGAGCGAACAATCACCAAGTGCTCTTCGATGTAAGGAGCCACCAAGGAAGAGTGTTGCAACACGGTCCAATGTGCTTTACTATACAAGTCATTGTCTATGTTCATTATTGCCTTCCTTCCAAGAGTTCCCTTCCCCCGTAGTCTACCTTCATGGCTTGATTCAGGCACCCCGATACGGATGTCTTCAATAAAGTCGACGCAAAACTCAATCACCTCCTCTGTTCCATATCCATTGGCGATGCTGGCCTCCGGACGCGAATGGTTACGAACGTACTTATTTATAACGCCCATATACCTCTCGAAGGGGAACATGTTGTGTAGGAATACCGGACCAAGGATATGGATATCTTTGACAAGGTGGCATAGGAGATGCGTCATGATATTGAAGAAGGAAGGCGGAAAGATCATCTCAAAGCTGACAAGACATTGGACCACATCATTTTAAAAGTCTTCTAGTCTGTCTAGATCGATGATCCTCTGTGAAATTACATTCAGGAAAGCACATAGCTTTGTTTTTGTTGTCCGGACATTATCGGGAAGGATACCCTGAATTATAATGGGAAGCAGCTGTGTCATCAGCACGTGGCAGTCATGGGACTTTAGATTTGTGAACTTCTTATCCTTCGTGCTTATTATTCCCTTTATATTCGAGGAGTATCCAGACGGTACCTTGATGCTCTCCAGGCATTCAAACATTATTTCCTTCTCTGCCCTGCTCAGAGTGTAGCTGGCTGGACTTAGGTATTGGGCTCCTTTTTCCTTTGGTTGCGGGTGAAGGCCGTCATGTTGTGCCATATGTTTTAGATCGTTACATGCCTCAAGTGTATCTTTTGATTTTCCGTATACACCTAGGAAGCCAAGCAGGTTTACACAAAGGTTCTTGGTGAGGTGCATCACGTCGATTGCGTGGGGGACGTCCAAGACTTCCCAGTAGTGCAACTCCCAAAAAATTGACTTCATCTTCCACATCGCTGCGTGACCACCTTCACTTGCTATAGATTGGTTGCCGGGTCCCTTTCCAAATACTACTTTGAGGTCTTTCACCATGGCAAACACAGTCTTTCCGTTGCGATGCTTTGGTTTAGTACGATGGTCTGCCTTTTGATCAAAATGTTTGCCTGTTCTCTGGACAGGGTGGCTTGCAGCAAGCAAGCGATGATGGCCCATGTACACTACCTTCTTACAGTGTTTCAGGTACGTACACTCAGTCTCATCCATACAGTGGGTGCAAGCGTTGTACCCCTTGTTTGACTGTCCGGATAGGTTGCCAAGTGCAGGCCAATCATTGATGGTAACAAACAGCAACCCTCGTAGGTTAAACTGCTCATGTTTATATTCATCCCACACGGGAACACCTTCTTTCTTCCACAGCAGTTTTAGATCTTCGATCAGCGGTCTCAGGTACACATCGATGTCATTACCAGGTTGCTTCGGGCCTTGAATAATAACTAGCATCTGAATGTACGTTCGCTTCATGCATAGCTAAGGCGAGAGGTTGTAGATACACATCGTCATAGGCCAAGTGCTATGCCCGCTGCTCATCTCTCCGAAAGGATTCATGTCGTCCGTGCTTAAGCCGAACCATAGGTTTCTTGCATCCTCGCCGAAGTCTTCAAATGTTTTGTCGATGTTTTGCCACTTTGACCCATCGGTGGGATGTCTCAACATGCCAACTTGTAAGCGTTCTTCCGCGTGCCAACGCATCATTCTTGCATGCTCCTTGTTCCTGAACAGACGCTTCAGCCGTGGTATTATAGGAAAATACTACATCACCTTAGCAGGAACCCTTTTCTTCGAGGGCCGTCCGTCAACTTCGCCTGGATCATCTCGTCTGATCTTGTATCGAAGTGCTTTACAAACCGAACATGCTTCTAGGTTCTCGTACTCCTCACCACGATAGAGGATACAATCGTTAGGACATGTGTGTATCTTCTGTACCTCCAGTCCTAGAGGGCAGACTAACTTCTTAGCCTCGTACGTTGATTCCGGCAATTCGTTTCCCTCTGAAAGAATGTTCTTCACGAGTTTTAGTAACTCGCCAAATGCCTTGTCACTGACACCATTTTGGCCTTCCATTGTAAGAATTCCAGCGTGGTACCCAACTTTTTGTGCCCCTGTTCACACCCTAGGTACAAGGACCTTTTGTGGTCCGCCAACATACGCTCCAATTTCTGCACCTCCTTTACGCCTTCGCAGTCCCCCTATACGTCGCGCAACATCGGACCAAGGTCATCGGCACCGTCGTTTTCTTCAGCATTCCCGCCCGCCTCGCCCGCTGTATTCTCTTCAAACCCACCGTATTAACCACAGTCCGAAATGTTGTCGTCGTCTTCTTCATCTTCTTCCATTGCAACCCCCACCTCTCCGTGCGATGTCCAAGCAATTGTAGTGAGGCATGAATCCCGACTAAAACAAGTGGGCATTAATAATTCTTGATGTAGAATACTCCTTCTCGTTTTTACACTTTTTACATGGACAACGTATGAAACCCTTCGCTTGTTGGCATCGGCCAAACTCAAAAATAATGCACGCCTTGAATAAACTCTCTTGACCGTCGATCCGCGTTGTACATCCATTGCCGATCCATCTACATGGAATGCACAAAAATCGTATGAAAATTCCACGAAATTCAAATCATTTAAATATTATTACAATAATTATATATATATGTAATCAGACAATTATTATATACTAATCGAACATACGTAATGTGTTCTTCTAAAAAATTAGAATTATTATTAAAAGGTCTTTTAAAGTGATAAACATAAAATTAATTAATTATTTTGCATCTATTTTAAAAGGTCCTTTGTCATCTATTTTATAACTTTTTTGTCCAAAATATTCTCTCTCATCATTTTTCATAAATATTTTTTGAGATAAAATTGTACGGACTAAATTCCTATAAATGTTAGTACTAAGCTTACTTTTCTTCCTCTTTATTTTCCCTAACTTTTTTCTCAACATAATATAATGTGCTTAGCAAAATAATTAGTCCAAACAAATTTTCTCTGTCCTCATGTTTAAAAAAAATCTAGAGATGAAAATGTATAGAAAACAATTGTAAATTGCGAATTGCTAAGCATAGATCATAAGAGAAAGAAGTTGCTAACCTTGTAGATAGCAAAGATTTATGTATTATCACCAAAATAAAATTACAAAAAATTTGGCAGCACCTCCCCTTTAGAGAAAAATTTTGAAGAAAGTGTAGCTGGCTCGGGCTGAAGGAGGAAGAAGGAGTTTAAAAAGGAACCCCATCTTTAGTCCCGGTTCGTGTTACCAACCGGGACTAAAGATAGCGCCAGAGCCTGTCAGAGCACCACGCATCTTTAGTCCCGATTGGTAACACCAACCGAGACAAAAAATAGCATCTTTAGTTCCGGTTGGTGTTACCAACCGGGACTAAAGATGCCCGGCGCTCTGATACGCTCTGACAACATTTGAACCGGGACATCTTTAGTCCCAGTTTTTGTTATGAACCGGGACTAAAGTTCCTAGAGAGCCGTTGAATCTCGGGTGCAACTCAAACCGGGACTACTATGGTTTTGTCACTTCAACCAATGATGGTTTCTCTAGTAATGTGATCTGCGTTTTGATTGAAAAATTATTTGGCAGAAATAAATGGACATAGTTGGAAGGTTATTTTTTTCATTTATTTTTTATTCTTTAATGAAAACGAAATAATAAACATTGATTCTAGATTTGGTGGTGGTAACCTGCCCGCGGGCCGGCTATATATGCACGACTCCATATGGCCTCTCTGATATATTGGACCATCAGATCAAAGCTCATTTTCATATTCTTACATTTTAATTTCCGATCTATATGTGATCAACGTTTCGACTGAAAGTTAATTAAGCGCGTAACCTAAGCTTAATTTCCATATGTGATCTGCGTTTTGATTGAAAGTTAATTTGGCAGAAATAAATGGACGTAATTCAAAAGGTTAATTTTTCATTTATTTTTGATTCTTTAATAAAAACCAAATAATTAACGTTGATTCTGTATCTGGAGGTGATAACCGGCCCGCGTGCCGGCTATATATGCATGATGGCCTCCTCTGATACATTGGACCATCAGATCAAAGCTCATTTTCATATTCTCACATTTTTTCGACCTTTTCGTATTCTCACATTTTAAATACTCATTTCTACAATTATAGATTAGGGAATAGAGAAATTAAGGCACCAGCTGGCTATCTCCATGACTCATCAGCAGCATCTCCTCGTCGCCGTCCTGGTGGCTTCCATCCTTCATGTGGCTTCCTCGGCGACGGTGTATGATATCCTCCAGCACAACAACCTACCGAGGGCCTAATTCCGCAGGGCGTAACTTCGTACGTGCTTCACCCTGATGGCCGCCTAGAGGCCAACCTTCCCGGCGAGTGTAACTTCGTCCTCACCGTCGCTGGCACACCGTACAAGTTTCGGTTCGGCAGCAACTTTGTCGGGGTCATCAAGCCAGGGTCCATCAGCCAGATTAACGGCGTGAGGATTCAGGTGAAATACGCTTTTGAGGGGATCGTCGAGGTTGATCGCGCTGGCAACCAGATGACATTCAAGGTCGCCACCAGCACAGTCTCCTTCCCCGTCGGTGACTTCACCAGCAGCCCTGTCTGCAGCTGATGCTCTGATTTGATACATCGATAACTAATTTGTTAGAATCAGACGATGTATATGCCTCGTTACCTACAAGTGATCCATCAATAAAATTTTAATGTTTGTCCCCGTACCGGAGAAAGAAAATCTAAAGTTGTAAAAAAATAAACTTTCTCGACTTGTCATTGGGCTACGTCATCGAAAACACTGGACCATCCGATATAACCATTTGGTAGACGAGGAGCATCGGATCAAATAGGAAAAGCTATAAGAAAAAGCCCTTCAAAAAACTTCTCCCAACTTCTAGCCTCTCTTCACATTTTCATTTCCCCCTCTTCCCTCTTGTACGTAAGCCTGCTAATGGTCTGGGGCCAAATAAGGCACACGTTTTGGTTCTTTAATTGGAGCAGCTCTGGATGGGTGGAAATAGGCTGCCGCCCCAATTAGGCTAGAGCGGTTTGGTGCGTAGAAAATTTGGTTTGGACTGTCCTGGCTTTGGTTAAAAAAATAATGGGTCTAAAATGGTTAAATCCAGTGCAGGCCCATTCGGCCATTCCCCCAAATCCCCAATCCCCCACCGCCGCTACCATGCGAGTTACACGACCACAGTCCGAGACCGGAGAGGTGGAGATTTCAGCTACCGCCACCACCCTCGTCAGTGCCATGGCCGCCGCCTAGGAGCTCTATCCCTGGCATCCAGCTCTCATGCACAGCTGCACCGTCCCTCTTCCAGTCTTTCGCCGTCAACCTCTCGCGTTGGCGTGCCTGTTCGATGCCTCCCATGTCGGTGCCATGGCCGCCGTCTAGTCCAGGTGCCACCACGTGGGAGCTCAGCCACTGACTCCCTCTAGGTCGACAGCAAGGCTCGCTTTCCCGCTTCACCAGCAACATGTTCAGTTTCATGTCCAAGTCTGCCCACTCCCTCTAGGTCAACGGCGAGGTCGTGAAGGCCAAGATCTGGGACAAGTTGGCCAAAGTAACTAAGTTTGCATGCTCCATGTTGGGTCAATGTTATTTTCTTCACATCATGTTTCTAAGATTTGTCTTTCTTTCCAAATATTTATAGTTTATTTGTATCCTATGTTACTTTAGGAAGTTTGCGAGTATATCTATAAATGTATCAAAGAGTTCGAGGACTCGTGATTATATAGAAGATTTGTAGCACAGATCCTATTCTCTATGACGATCCATCACATGCCTAAGATTTACGGGCCGTCACAACAAAGTCATCTCAAACAGGCCTAAAAAGGGGCCACCAAAGATATACTCGCACGAACATGTTAGATGTGCATAAAACTCAAGCCCGTCAGGGACGATACCTATTGATGACGATCACAATTCAAGGCCCGACAAAGATAACCAGTGTTATTTTTGTCGGGCCCCAATAGAAAACCGTCACCGATGTTTATCATTGGTGACGTGCTCGACATTATGGCTCGATTGAGATAACAACTAGGCCCATCACGAATGAGTGCCGTCGGTGACAGGCTTATATTAGGCCCGACAAAGATAACTTTGACAGTCTATAAATACCTCTCATCACCTATTGTATTGGTTATCTGTTGACGACCAAATTTGGCAAGCTAATCCCCGAGGTTGAAGTGGAATTGAAGGAACACGCGATTCTCAGAGACAGAGCGCATATCGGCTGAGTCCGAATCGGCTAAGGAGTCAGTCGGCTAAGACCGAGTCGGACAGGGATATCTGACGTAGCTGATTCCGATCGGGGTAACTAAATGTGATCGATTCTGATGGGAAAACATGGAGATCATTATTGGATTCAATTTGCAGTGCTTCAGAGATGTTGCCATATATTGATAAAGTCATGAAAAGGCAGTTGTATCTTTAAGTTAGGATATTTTGTATAGTTTCTTTATAGATAATGTCGGTTTGTTTTAGGCATATCTGTAATTCAATTTGTAATAGAGATAGGAATCGTGTCCGACACGGACGTCGTGTATCTGGGTATAAATATGACCCGAGACCATGTAATTAAAAAACACACGATCAATACAATTTGGGCGCATAGGGCCACCTTTTGTTTTTAGTTTAATCTTGACAAGTTCTTGCTTCGAGTTGGGCTGCATCGGGTTTTGATCTCCGACGAGAGGTAATTCTTGTTACAAGCAGCTTGCGCTCTCGGGATTAGTGCTTCCATCATCATGATACCCTAATCTTGTTATCGTACTCTGCGAAGTTATCATATATGCTACATAATTTAGATCGACACTGCGATCTAACCCTCAATCGGCTAGCATCAATTGCTAGGTGATAGCTGATAGAGTTAGATCTCGATGTTAATCTAGATTATATAGCGTATCTACCATCTTGAAGTCTTCAATTAAGCTGATTCAGATCTCATGCTTCTTTTGGTACCTAATACTGCATCGATTAGGTTCGATCTATTAAGTCGCCCTTAGAATCATAATGATCTAATTTGTTTCATGATTGCTATTAGAGATAGTATCAGTGTTTCAGCTGATCTTACCTGATTTAACCGTCTTGCAGGCTTTGCTTGATATGTTAAATCGGTCCTTTATATTAAGATCTCATTATATTAAATATGTTAAGCTTGTTATCAATCTGGTAAGGCATCTTAATATTTGATTGCTTCTTGTTTAATGTATTTAATCTGTTATGATATTTTTGTATAGAGCAGTATCAGAGTATTAGCTGATACACATTAGCTTTATCTCTTTGGCTATGCTGCAAACAAGTATAATTCTTGTCCAATAGTATTTTTAGATCAAAGTGATTTATACTGTCTTGATACACTACCGATCTATCCCAGACACTTGATTTAAATATGCTTTGAGACTTGAATTACATTCTGTTAACATCTAAAGCCGATCGGATGAGTCTAGTTGCTACCGATTCAGTGCAAATTGCATCGGCACAATACTAAAAGGATACGTTGTCGGCCACAAGTCGATCGGCTATCAATCTAACTTTGTTTTATCTTTTTAGTTTCTTGTTGGTTGCAGGAGCAAACCAACTGGCATGCCTACGAACCTCGAATCAATACTTTGGACCTGCACTAGAGTAAAGCAAATCTCTCAGGCCGGTGTGTGGGAAATTTTCTCATCAATACGCTTTTGGCACGCTCGGTGGGACTTCAAAACACGAGCCATACACGATGGTTGACATCAAGACCTCTGAGGTTGACCAAGACAACGTTATTCCGATCACCATGGATAAGTTGACTCCTGAACAGCAGGCTGAGTACAAGGAGATGATCGACTAGTTGCGGAGTCATTATCTATAATCTTTTGCTCTGACCAGATCAGGGACAATCGTCCAAAAATACAAGGTCAAGATCCCAGGTCAGGATGAGTCTGGAGGAAGCTCTATCAAGGGCAAAGAACAGGAAATCAAACAGGAGGAAGGACCAGAGCTAAACAATCTGCAAGACAGGATCGATTATGCTATCCATCATGCTTTGATAAATCAGTCTGGAATATTGGTCAATACCCTCAACAACATGATTAATATAGTTGTCGACTCCAAGATAGCTGAACATCAAGCCAGGGGCCCAATATTCCTCCTTGAGGGTAAATTTCCTCAGTATAGGGCTTTGGCAACATATGGGTTGCCAACTGCTTCAGGGGTTCCTCCGAAACAGCTGATCGCGCCAGGATCGGTTCCCCTCAAGCCATTTGTGCCACTGTCGGCATTAAAGCCGCCAAAATTTCAACCCATGGTCCTGATGAGGCCACAACCTCAGCATACGAGCTTTGAGATGCCTCGGATTTCTCCAGAACGGATTGAGGCCATGTTCAGCGCAAATCAGCCACCTGTTCTCCCAAGGTGTCGATAGGATCCTACCCATCAAGTTTCCCTCAACATCCTGTCGGCTCTCAGCCTCTGCATGATCAACAGCCTCACATGACGCATCAATCTCCTAAGCAACGCACAGGAGGCAATTTCAACCACCAATATTAGCCTCACTCGCCTTAGATGCCGTATCGGTAGGGACTGCTCTAGTTTGATCAATACGAGTCGATACAGCAGCAAGCGCAAGAGGCACCTAAACAAAGCAAGCCCTGGGTGGACCTGATTGCCGATGTGATGAGAGAGCAATTCGGTCTCAAGCCCAAGGAAACTGGCAACATGTATTGGTATCCATATCCTGAATATTTTGAGAGGGTTCCATTGTCTAACCGATACAAAATACCAGATTTCTTCAAATTCTCAGGGTAGGACAATGTTTCTACCTATGAGCACGTTAGCCGATTCCTAGCCTAGTGCGGAGAGGCATAGGCGACAGACGCCCTGAGGGTTAGGCTTTTTCTTTGCTTCCATACAATTCTGTTCAAAGTTGGACCCATTTAGAAAAATAGTTTCATCGCTACTTCTATATCGGCATCCACGAGATGAATCTGTCCGACTTAACGACCATCAGGCAAAAGCACGACGAAATAGTCCAAGATTATATCCAAAGATTCAGGGACATGAGAAATTGGTGCTACAGTTTGATGCTATCCGATTCCCAGCTAGCCGATCTTGCGTTCCAGGGATTGATAACACCCATCAGGGAGAGATTTTCGTCTCAAGATTTTGAAAGCTTGGCGTACTTGGCCGAGAAGATCACTGCCCATGAGCAACGTTTCCGGGAAGCCAAGAAAGCCTTTAAGAAAGTTAGCCACGTTGCCTACGCTTTCGACTCCGATTCAACTGATAGCGAAACCGAAGTGACAGTAATCGAATGGGCTAGGAATAAGAAGGTTATAACCTGCCAATGGGTGAAGAATTCAACTAAAGAGGAGAAGTACAATTTTGACATTACTAAAGCCGACAAAATCTTCGATTTGTTGCTTCAGGAGAAACAGATCCAGCTTCCGCCCAATCACGTCATCCCATCGGCTGAGGAGTTGAAAAAGAGAAAATACTGCAAGTGGCACAACACTGGTTCCCATAGTACGAATGACTGCAAGGTGTTTTGCTAGCAAATCCAGTCGGTTATAGAGGCAGGGAAAATTAAATTTGAAGACCCAAATAAGCCGATGAAGGTTGATGGGAACCCTTTTCCCATTAACATGGTTTATGCCAGTCGTCGATCAGCCGATCGTCATCCCTGAGAGATGGATAGCTTGGTTAAATTCATGAAGGAACATGAAGAAAGAGAGACGGGCAGAGCCTACAGAGTGCATCCAAGAAAACATGATCGGCAGGAAGAGGTTTACTATCGGCAACATGATAGCTTCGACTGTGAATTCTTCAGGTTTTGCTGGAATCAGGGAATGAGGCTACCATCACTCCAAGACTATCCAGCATGCAGTGGTTATGTAGATGAGCAGGCCAAAAGGTCCAGCCGATTGCCGCCCGGAGAGGATCGGCCGAGACAGAGAAAACGCACTGTTCACCAAAGGCTGGGCCCAATCCATGAAGATTTCTTTCAGGAGGACTTTGAAGGATACGAAGAACAAGCTGCCAACCCACAATGATGCCCCCCGACACTTTCACAAAGACCTAGAAACGAAAGGTGCAACGGATGAAGAGTGAGGGCCGGTTGCAAGAGGTTCAAGCCGAAATTGATTATCGGCTAAGAAAGAAGAAGGAGCAAGAGCGCCCGGTGAAGCAGTGGCACGTGAAGAACAATGCCATTGCAGATGATGAAGACCAAGCCGACCAGGCAAAGAGAAAGGCCAAGGGAAAGGCTGTGGCCTCTGCATCGGTTAATATGGTTTTTTTCTTACCAGCCGAATTTGAAGCGGCCCAAGCCGATGCAGACGTCGTAGAGGAGTCATTGTCCAAACTCGTGTTGTCCCCGGAGCAAGCAATCTTTGAAAAACCAGAAGGGACAGGACATCGACATCTTAAGCCTCTTTATGTCAAAGGATTTGTCAATGGGAAGCCGATGTTAAAAATGCTAGTTGATGGGGGAGATGCTGTCAATCTAATGCCCTATGCTATTTTTAGAAAGCTGGGCAAGGGTTCTGATGACCTCATCAAGACAAATATGGTCCTTAAGGATTTTTGCGGGAACCCATCTGAAACAAAAGGAGTTCTTAATGTTGAGCTGACCGTCGGTAGTAAGACTGTGCCTACTACCTTTTTTGTCATCGACAAGAAGGGGTCATACAACCTACTGCTGGGGAGGGATTGGATCCATGCCAATTGCTGCATCCCTTCTACCATGCACCAGAGCTTGATCTAATGGCAAGGCGACAAGATCAAAATAGTTCCAGCCGATAGGTCAGTAAACGTAGCTAATGCCAATTTAACCTTTTGGGAAATCGACGGCATCGATTGCTTGTCCGACAAGGTTTGGGAGGCTGATTTTCTAAAGGTGTCCGATTCTACTATATAGCCAATTGGAGACGAAGAGTCTCAATTATTACTTTGAGAACGTCGTGGAGGGCTCAAGTGTCTACACCAAGGATACCGTGGACTATCTCGATGGCAAGCTTGGACAAGGTTTTTTGTCGGTCGACGAGCTTGAAGAGGTTGATATAGGTCCAGCAGATAGGCCTAGGCCGACATACATTAGTAAAAATTTATCTTTTCATTTTAGAACCAAGCTTATTAATTTATTAAAGGAACATAAAGATTACTTTGCTTGAGAGTATTTTGAGATGCCAGGTCTTACCGATCAATTGTTGAGCATCGACTCCCTATTAATCCAGGATATCGGCAATACAAACAACCTCCTAGGAGATTTAAAGCCGATATGTATGATGCGATTAAGGCCAAAATTACTCAATTGTATGATGCTAGTTTTATTAGGCCGTACCGATATGCTAAGTGGGTTTCGAACATAGTCCCAGTGATCAAGAAGAACGGCAAGCTTAGGGTGTGTATCGATTTTTGTGACTTGAATAAAGCTACCCATAAGTACGAGTACCCTATGCCGATTGCCGATTTATTGGTAGATGCCACTTCAGTTGATAAACTCATAAGCTTTTATGGATGGCAATGCTGGATACAATCAAATTTTTATGGCCAAGGAAGATATCCATAAAACTGTTTTTTGTTGTCTTGTTGCAATCGGCTTATATCAGTGGGTGGTCATGACATTCGGCTTGAAAAATGCTGGAGCTACATATTAGAGAGCCATGAATTATATTTTTCTCAACCTGATTAGCTTCTTGGTTGAGATCTACATTGATGATGTCGTGGTGAAATCCAGGAAAGTAGAAGATCACATAGCCGATTTGAGAAAGGTTTTAGAAAGAACTAGGAAATATGGCTTAAAGATGAACCCTACTAAATGTGTTTTTGGTGTATCGGTTGGACAGTTCTTGGGATTTCTTGTTCATGAGAGGGGGATTGAAGTCACACAAAGAAGTGTTAATGCAATCAAGAGTATTCAACCTCCACAGGACAAGAAGTAGCTGCAATCCCTGATCGGCAAGGTAAATTTCATCAGATGTTTTATTGCTAATTTATCTCACAAGATGGAGCCACGCCTTTGCTAAGGTCAAAAGCCGATCAAGTGTTTACTTGGGGGCAGAGCAGCAGAAAGCTTTGGACAACATCAAGGATTATTTAAGCTCCCCTCCAGTTTTGATTTCTCCGCAGAAGGGAGTGTCTTTTAAGTTGTATTTGTCAGCCGATGAAAAAACAATCGGTTCAGTTTTGATCCAGGAGTTTGAAGGCAAGGAAAGAGCAATATTTTATCTAAGCAGAAGGTTTTTCGATGCAGAAACAAGGTACTCTCCTGTGGAAAAGTTTTTCTTGTGCTGATATTTTTCTTGTACAAAGTTGAGGCGTTATTTATTATCCAATGAGTGCACCATTATTTGCAAAGCCGACGTAGTCAAATACATGCTATCGGCTCTAGTTTTGAAAGGGCGAGTTGGGAAGTGGATTTTTGCTTTGACAGAATTTGACCTAAGATATCAAGCACCCAAGGCAGTTAAGGGTCAATCTATAACCGATTTCATTGTTGAACACCGAGATGATTCAATCGGCTCGATCGACATTGTGCCTTGGACATTGTTTTTTGACGGATCAGTTTGCACTCATGGCTGTGGCATCGGCTTGGTTATTATATCACCCAGGGGGCGAGTTTTGAATTTGCTTATACTATTGTGCCTTACGCTACAAACAATCAAGCTGAATACGAAGCAGTCCTTAAGGGTTTACAACTTTTGAAAGAGGTTGAAGCTGATGCTATGGAGATTATGGGCGATTCCTTGTTGATCATCAGCCAATTAGCAGGAGAATATGAATGCAAGAATGACACATTGATGATCTACAACCATTGATGGATGATTTTCTGCCAGTGACTTTTAAACATATCCCTCGAGAGCGGAATGTTGAAGCAAACAACTTGGCTCAAGGGGCATCAGGGTACAAGTCGATGACCAAAGATATTGAAGTTGAAGTTGCCACGATCACAGCCAACGATTGGAGGTATGATGTTTTCAATTATTTAAAGAACCTTTCCCAATCGGCTTCAAGAAAATTGCGTTACAAGGCTTTGAGACATGTATTGCTCGACGACGATCTCTATTATCGGACGATTGATGGAGTCCTACTTAAATGTTTGACTGCTGATCAAGCCAAAGTTGTAATTGGAGAAGTGCACGAAAGCATCCGTGGTACTCATCAATCGGCTCACAAGATGAAATGGTTACTTCGGAGAGCAGGATATTTGTGGCCGACAATGCTAGAATATTGTTTCAAATATTACAAAGGTTATCAAGATTGTCAAAGATTTGGAGCAATTCAGAGATCACCAGCATCGGCTATGAACCCTATTATCAAGCCTTGGCCGTTCAGAGGATGGGGAATTGACATGATCGGCCAGATTAATCAACCCTCGAGTAAAGGACACAAGTTCATATTGGTGGCAACCGATTATTTTACAAAGTGGGTGGAGGCAATTCCTTTGAAGAAAGTTGATTCTCGAGATGCAATCGAGTTCGTCAAAGAACACATTATCTACCGATTCGGCGTTCCAGAAATAATTACAATCGATCAGGGATCTATCTTTATCTCACATGAGTTTGTCCAGTTTGCAGAAAGCGTAGGGATTAAACTATTAAATTCTTCACCATATTATGCACAGACTAATGGGCAAGGAGAAGCATCCAACAAGAGTTTGATCAAGTTGATAAAGAGGAAGATTTCTGAATATCTAAAGCAATGGCATAGCCAATTGGCCGAAGCATTATGGTCCTATCGGATGGCTTGTCATGGATCAATCCAAGCGCCTCCTTACAAATTGGTATATGGGCATGACGCTGTATTGCCATGGGAGACCACCATCGGCTCAAGAAGGATTCAATTGCAAGATGAGTTAGCAGCCGATGATTATCACAATCTAATGGTGGACGAGTCGGAAGACTTGGTTTTGTCCAGGATGCGTGCTTTGGAAAAGGTGACCAGAGATAAAGAGATAGTTGCTCGTTATTATAACAAGAAATTTGTACCCAAATCATTTTCAGAAGGCGAGCTAGTCTAGAAATTAATCTTGCCGATTGGTACAAGAGATAATAAATTCGACAAATGGTCACTTAATTGGGAAGGGCCTTTTAAGATCCACAGATATGTTTCCAAGGGAGCTTACATGCTAGAGAGACTCAATGGAAAGGTATTTGGAAGGGCTTTAAATGGAAAGTACTTGAAGAAATATTATCCCAGTATATGGATCGACTCATGATTCGGCTGTTTTGAGCCGATACATGGTAGTCGATGTGTTTACGTCGCCTTTAGATGGCCGATATGATACATATCACCCTAAGTCTCTTCAAATTTACTATAATTGGTTGCGCTTTGCCGATATTTGTTGGTCGATATCAGTTATATCGCCCTTAGTCGTTTTATTCTTATCGCAATCGGTTATATTTTTGTCAGTGTATAATGGCCGATCTTGTTCGGAGTCATCCTCAAATTATAATTTTGTCAATGACAAAGTTAGCATTGAAAAATTAGGGGGCATATACATATCCAAAGTCAGAGGACTACAAAATTTTTGTGGACTTTGAAATTTTTTTCAAGACAAGATAGGTTGCAGGAATTGGCAGAGATTATGTTACAAGTCGAAAAGACTAAAGTTTACAAGTTTGCCAATACATACAAGAGAATATAATACAAGTATTCTGAGGTTACAAAAGAACTAGCGTTATTACAAGATCATCTTCGTTGCTAGTTAGTTGGTTAATGGCCGAGATCGCCCTTTGTCCGATCTACTCAATCTCATCCGTCGCCGGCATCGGCCGCACGCTGTGGATCGTTTTTAGTGATTTCCTCAGGTCCCCTAGATACTGTATTGAAGACTACATTTTGGCTTTTTGTTCCTCGACAGCCCTTGGGAGATCAACAAGCCTTTTTTCTTTGGAAGCTAGTTCAGCTCTGCATTTTTCAAGCTCGGCCACGACGTCTGCTGAAAGGATCCGATGGTCGAGTCGAACTCAAATCAAGCCAAGAGACAGAGGTTTTATACTAGTTCAGCCTTCCCGGAGGATAATAGGCCTACGTGCAGTGTTCTTTGTTGGGGTGGTGTATGAACTGGGAATGAGTACAATGGTTGCGAACTCTATAGCCTGGAAACAAAATGCAAGGGCTTCGCCTCAAGCTCCAGAGAATTGACCCCCTACCCCACCATCTTCCTTCCCTTTTATAGATCAACGGGGTAGTTACAAGGGGACTTGGGGGCCAAGAAAGTTATGCCCTAAAGCAGAGAGAAGGTACAAGAAAATATCTCAAAAGCACACACATAGGTCCTACGGGTCTTAATCGCCGTGGGTATCTTATGCATAGTCTTGTCGGGTCACGTCATCCTTGGTCAAGTTGTCCCCTCCTTGTCTCCTCTGCAATCTCTTGAGGAAGAAGCCTCCTCCCCAAGGTAGTAGACTCGGTCTTCTTGGGTCGGCGCCGTTGCAGGGGTCAGGACTGGGGCGTTGAGTTGGTCTTCAACACCGGGGTTGGGAGAGCCGATGCCGGAAGAGGTCGGGGTGGCTGTTCTTGACCTAGACAAGCGTGGCCGACCCTGGCAGGGTGTAACATCCTGAAAATCGAAGGAGTGGAATTCGGAACGTGAAAATCGGAACTCACAAAAACCTTTTGGATTAATTGCTTCTCATCGTGTTTTTCGTTCTTACTTGCCAAGCTCTGTTGCATAAGAGTTCTCTTAGAATTTCTTTGATGTGAAGTTGGATAGAAACCCTAAGCTTTAATATCCTAGGTGGGAGTAATAAGTCAAAATATATATTTGGAGAAGGGTAAAATACATAATTTTCTGGATTTACAAAAGATTCTTGAAAAGAATATATTCTGGTTTAAACCCTAACTCGGTGGAAGAAAAATAATAAATATTTGGATTTGGATGATAAAAATATTTTGAAAAGGAAATATGAATTTAGAAATTAATCAAAGACCCCAATTTATTGATTTTTAAAAGAAGAAATAAAAATATGAAAAATATATTTTGAAAAATAAAAAGTGGGGGAAAAGTTTGAAAATATAATTTCAAAATTATTTTAGGAATATTAGAATTTATTTCGAATTTTTAGGGATAAAAGAAATGGAAATGGAAAATAGGATTTTAAAATGGGATAAATGGAGAAGTGCACTGTTCATTAGCTCAGCAGGTGTTCGACCAAATCGTCAGCCACGTTCGCGCGCGCCACGCGCTGAGCGCCGTGCCGCGCCGCACAGACACCTCGCACGCGTGCTCTCGCCGACGACACCGTCCTGCGCGCACGCTACGCGCCGCATGGGCCCGCGCCACTCCGCGGTCACCTGGTCGCCGCCGACGCCGCGCTAGGCCGTCGCCATGTCGTCGCCATACTGCCCGCGTGAGCACCGCGCCTGTACAGTCCGCAAGCACCGTCCTCGCCGCGCTCACCGTACGCACATACATCAGCCGTAGCCGCCGCACGTCGCGCACGATCTCCCCGCGCGCGCCATGCCGCCGACGCTCGCGCCATTGCGCCGCCGTCGCGCCCTCGCCGTCGACCGCCTATAAGAAGCCTCCCTGCACCGGCCCCCAACATCAAAAATACTCCCAGTGCTCACTCGTGCTTTCCCCCAATTTCCCCAAGGATTAGCCACTACATTGCGCGAATTTTGGGAAAGATCGGAGCTCGGCCGGAAGAACCCTAATTCGACCGCCGGTGCGACCCTCCGAAATTCGTCACCCTCGCCGATTTCTTCCCGAATTAAAGGTACCATCATCATCCCCGTGCTCTAAACATTATTTCCCCTAAGCTTCCCGAGCCAAATGGTCGCCGGAAAATCGCCGGCGACGAGCCCCTCGATTCCCCGTCTCGGCCGCCGAACCACCTCGCCGTCGCCGCCCGTGCAGTGCCTTTCCGCCGAACCAACCCCACCGTTAGCATCCCCGGGTTCGCTGAAGCTCGTAGACCCCTCACTTTAGCCGTGGCTTCACCGGATTTTGTCGCCGACGAGCGCCACCGCCGCCGAACCACCTCGCCGTCGCCAGCCCTTTCCGCCGCTTCCCGGTCTCGGCCGAGTGAGGAAATGGAACCCTTGAGGTCCCAGGATGGTGTAGCGCCCCTCTTTCCCTAGCTCCGGCCCTCCCTCGCCGTCGGCACCTCTCCTCACCGTCGCCGCCGGTGGGAAAACAGAAAGAGCAGAGGAAGAAAAGAAAAGAAAGGAAGAAAAGGAAAGAAAGGGAAAAAGAAAAGGAAGAGAAAGAAAAAAATAAGGAAAAGAAAAAAATAGTAAAAGAATTAGGGTAAAGGTAAAAACATTATTTTGGAAATATTTTAGGATATAAAATAAGGTTTTTGAAATATTATTATCTAGGAATGGATATAATATTCTTTTTCCTTCCAAAAAGAAATACTTGGTGAAAATAATTTCTAGATTAAATTTTTACTTTTTATGAATTCAAATATTGTCCGACCTCTAATTTGTTATCGAAGTCCACAGGGAGATTTTTTTTTGGTTAAGCATGAATGTCATTATTCGGTCGTTAGAATTTCAAAACCCCTAGCAGATATAATTGCAACATTAAAGATAAAATTATTGGAGATATGGAAATTAGAAATCTAATTATTCTAGGATATCTTCAAATTTAGGAACAAAATATATATTTATTACGAGATGGTTTGCTCGGTTTAACTGGACTCCTTTTCGTTGATTCAACTATTAAAATTTCCGAAGTTGAGGTTGTGTTTGGAATCCGCTTACCGAGATCATTTTGAGATCTCTTTCTTTTCGTTGGTATTGTTGGATTTTAATTGGATTCAACCCTTCTTTTCGCACGTACGGATAGCGTCCGAAGAAGTGAACACTGACTACGCGGAAGACCCCACTCAACCAGCGTGCGAGCAAGGCAAGTCTTCACACCCTTTGAACATATCGATCCCAATTGCGAAATGATGTTATTTTAAACTTTAAACCTGCATGCTTTACAGAATTACCTATACTTGTTATGCCATACCTTGCTATTGATTACCTTTAGAATTACTCCTTGTAACTCGCGATGTGATACGAACAACCGAAGCCTAACTTCGGTAAATTGCTTAGCCATGCTATACTTAGATTTATGCATACTCATGACTTTATGAAAAAGCTTTGTGCTTGGGCAACTACCTTAGGGAAGGTAGTTGAGATTCGGCATGTGGAGACATGAGCGCCACATGGCCATGATGAATTAAGTTTGAGGAAAATTGAAAGTACTATACAAATGTTTTAGACTGGGGCGGCCGGATGATTTGGGTGGATTCCGGAAAAGGCAAGTGCCGACCCTGGTCAATTAAGGACCGAGCCATGAGATAGCCGGGAAACGAGCTAGTACAACCGTACTTCTCGAATGGGTATAGACCTAGCTGACTAGATAGCCGAGCAGAGGCAGTATCCTTGCATAGACGGTTCTCTATGATGTGGTTATGGGATGAGGATGAGGCTGCGGCCTTTGTTATGAATGGTGGGATTAAACCGATGTTAATTAAACTTAAAGATTTGGAAAGTCTTCCCTTACCCCAGTGCGCGAACTCCTCTCACTGCTAGAAAAGGACGGCTAGAGTGCATGAGGGCTTAAGTTCATGGAGCGGACGCCAAAGTGAGGTTATCGAAAGGCTTTGCCGTGACCGTCTCATGTGTTGAGGCGTAGGCTCATTTGTTGGGCTGTCACGAGTACGGGTAAAGTGTACATCCACCTGCAGGTGAATGAATCAAATCTATTCGAATAGCCGTGCTCGCGGATATTGAGCATCGTGACAAGACTTTCGCTTGGCTAGACTTTGAACTTAAAAATGCTGGGATGGGTTTGCATGATGATTTTATTGGTGGTGGATCAACTTCTCGAGAATGCGAGAAGGGGTGGACTCCCGAAAATCATGACGAACCGGAGGCGGGAAGCCATCCTTGGAATCACGGTGGATGGTAGACAGAACCGTCGCCGGTTAATGAACTATGAAATTAAAACTTGATTTGGCTAGACGATAGGCTTGTGAAAAGAATTGTGAAAACCGGCTTTACGCAAAAATAACCCTAGCCATGTTCTTTGAATAACCCTATCATATGCATCATTTTTGTGTTGGCTTGCCGAGTACGGTTGGTACTCACCCTTGCTATACGCACAAACCTCCAGTGATGGAGTTGAAGAGCCGGAAGATCCATATGCATATCACCAGGAGGACGAGGGAACCGACGGCGCATATTAGACCTTAGCTCCGGTCGTTGCTCGTGGCAATTGACAAGCCGCCGCCTCTTTCCGCCGCCTTATCTAAACTCGTTTTTATGTTGTATTCGGACCATAAGGTCCCTGTGGGATGAACAATGCCTTCGGGCCTATTAATGTAATAATGGTATTGTAAGACTATTCGTGCATGCGCACTTGAATATCCAAGATCGTATTCGTGGGTACCAACTACTTGATCCAGGGAAATGGTACTATGAACACGAAAGATTCCCGACTCACAATCGGGGGTCCACAGAGCTGGTATCGAGCCATGCGACCGTAGGCTAAGACCAAATGGCGCCCTACCCCTAACTAGATGGCTAAAGGGAAATATCCCTACAGTAGGATCGTTTTAAACTATTATTTCCGAAAATGCAAATATATCTTTTCTACATCTGTATTTCTTTTTACCAAATGATTATGATAGCTCCCTCCCGCTAACCCTAAGTTGCCTGTAAAAGCAGATGTCAAACCACGACGGAACCTGGGAAGTCACTATTCCGCGAGACGAGGGGTTCGTGGTCCAACTCCGCCCTACTATGGTGTTTGAGGTACCCGTAACCACCCACCTATCACACCAAAAGGCATGGCTCCGAAGTGTATCCAGCTCGGGAGGCACAGTATCCATAGAAGCCCGCATGGGGAGTGAGACATCTTATCGCTTCCATACTCGCTACCACCGGGACCTAGCAGAAGCAGCTATTCAGGATGCAGCTCGCGAGGCCTTCCTTCGCCTTAATGCGGAACACCGTGCCGAACTCACAATGACAGAGTTCGTGCATCATCCTTACCGCGAAGAGGGCAACCCGGTCTGCACCGTGGAGGCTACCCCCTGCTGTTACAACCCGATGGTCACGCGTCTATCGCGTTGGGCGAGAGCAAGCAGACGATCGTTACGAGGAGGCCCCGCCGAGATCAACGATCGCAGTCACGCCAATGATCCGGTCAATGCCACCAAGGCCGTGGAGACCAGATAAGCATGCCGCACTCACCGCAGCCAATGGTGCTCAAGATGAGCAACTCTCGGACCGCTACATGGCCCGAGGGGAGGCTCGGTAGAGCTGGAAGAGCAGCTCAGAAGAGCAAGCAGCAGATCAACCGCTAGAGGAACAATGCGCACTCGTCCCGTCTACGCCGCAGTACTTCCACCGAGCCCGTACCATCACCTCCCGCCCCGTGCCCGACCACTATTACCTTATGACTCCAGCAAGCTTAGATACTTTTCAAGCTATGATGGAGCAAGCTTTTATGTTGAGCACAGAGCCCGCACGACACGGTAGACCCCACCGCCGCCACATCCATGGGACCCACCCCGAGCTCCGTACCGCACCATCCGAGCCGGGATCGGAGAGGGTAACCCCATCCAGATCTACACCGATACGGAGTCTGAGGCAGAGCCTATGGAGATCAAATGGGAGTCTAGCGACACCGACTCAATGGAGGAAGAAGTTTCCCCTCGTCGCCTGACTCACACGGGAGGCCCCCTCACCCGCCAGACTGCTCGCAAGAGTACGCGGCCACCGAGTCGGAAGATTCGGCGTGAGTCCGAGGCCACCACCTCCGAGCCATGGGGACTTCGGTTTGCTTCAGCAGCGGACCACCCACTTCCGGCGCCTGGCTCTTGCGGGTGGTTGGATGACTAGGCGGAAGGACCTTCCCAGCTCGGCAGCACTTCCTATTTCCCCTTAATTAGTTGATCTAGTTGGACGATATAATTATTATTGCTATCCTAGCATGAAGGACTCGTGCGTGTATCCGTGTATCCCCCTTATGTAATATGATGAACCCGAGCATCGCCTTGCGATGTCTTAATTCGTATGCTTATTATTATTTCACCTTGACGTTGATTGAAGATCATTCGAAAGAACTTGAAGAAAAATTCCCCGTGAACTATAACCTAAACTAGTCCGATCTCTTGATTCATCTCCCTTCTTCGATGGCACATCGCCGCAGGCCGCAGCCGACCAACGAGAACCCGCGAACCTAACCCCTCCACCCCGGCGGAGGTCATGGCTATGCACCAGCTACTCCAAGCGATTGCTAATAATCAAGGAGGTCGAGGAGGATCGAGCCCGGGGAATTCATGAGAGCTAAGCCGCCCACTTTTTCCACGGCCGAAGAGCCTATGGATGCCGAGGATTGGCTAAGAGTGATAGAGAAGAAGCTAACCCTCGTCGAATCCGAGAAGCGATAGAGTTATCTTCGCTACTAACCACTGGAGGGTCCCGCGAGTGACTCGTGGGACACCTACAAGGAGACACGAGCTGAAGACGCCGGCGAACCAACATGGGAGGAATTCACGGCTGCGTTCCGTGAGAATTTCGTGCCAGCTGCAGTTATGAGGATGAAGAAGAACGAGTTCCGCAGATCGCGTCAAGGGAACACCTTAGTACAAGAATATCTCGAACAAGTTCACCCAGCTTGCCCGTTACGCCACCGGTGACTGGCACGAAGAAGAAAAGATAGACAAATTCATTGAGGGACTAAATGACGAACCGAGGGGACCAATGATTGGGCGGATCACACCGCTTCCAAAGCCTCATCAACAAGGTCGTCCGACTTGAGCATGACCAAAAGGTGGTAGACAATAACCGCAAGAGGAGGCTCGCTATGGCTCGCCCTTGCTGTGGAACGCCACAACGCCCCAAGAGAGCCACCCCGTCGGATGGAAGCCAAATGTTCCGGCAACCGGACGTTCTTCCGCTTCCGACCATGTCAACAGTCAGCTACACCTCGTTCGTACGCCCACACCAACCCTAGGTTCTCCAGAAGAAGGAATGTGAGTCGTTTTAATTGCGGAGAATTCGGGCACTACTCCAATAGCTGCCCAAAACCACGCAACGCCCGTGCGCACCGGCGCCAATGCAACGCCCGTCCGAGGAACCCCCCCCCGCGCGGGACGAGGTCCTGCTCAGACCCCGCTACCCAACGAGGCCGCCACCGGGTTTCGACGTGGCCAGTGAATCATGTGCGGGCGGAAGAAGCTCGGAGGACCGGAGCGTATTGATGGGTATGTTCTCTATCAACTCTACACGCTTAAAGTTTTATTCGATTCGGAGCCTCGCATTCATTCATATCTTCCCAAGTAAGCAGACAACACTACCTACACCAAGTAGCACTTAAGAGGCCTATGTTGGTACACTCACCGGGGAGACATAACCGTACCCCATGCCGCATTAATGTGCCCATACGGATTAGAGACGTGGTGTTTCTCTCAAACCTTATGGTGCGATCACCCCAAACCATAGATGTCATACTCGGATGGATTGGTTGACCAAAAATAATGGGATTATAGCTGCAAAGGGAAGTCACGGTATCCACCCCATGGGGTCACCGATGAGCATAACTATGGATCAAAACCCAAAGCTATGTGAGCAAGCTGCGGGAGTGTTCACCATGCTACCCTTAGGCGGAATGCCCGTAGTACAAGAATACCCGGATGTGTTTCCCGAGGAATTACCCGGAATGCCCCGGATCGCGACATAGAGTTTATCATCGACCTAATGCCCGGTACGCCCCATATCCAAGAGACCTTATCGAATGCCGGCCAACGAGTTAGAGGAACTCAAGAAGCGATAAGGGAACTACAAGGGAAGGGATTTGTACGCCCCAGCTCTTCTCCCGGGAGCCCCGTACTCTTCGTCAAAAGAAGGATGGGAGTATGAGAATGTGTGTGGACTACCGATCGCGAATGAAGTAACTATCAAGAACAAATACCCGCTACCTCGAATCGATGACCTATTCGATCAACTTAAAGGTGCGCAGTGTTCTCCAAGATTGATCTTCGGTCGGATATCATCGTTGAAGATTAGAGCCGGAGATATTCCTAAGACGGCGTTCTCTACCCGTTACGGCTTATACGAGTTCACAAGTGATGTCCTTTGGATTGACCAATGCCCCGCATATTTTATGAACTCGATGAACAAGGTATTCATGGAATACCTGGACAAATTCGTAGTGGTGTTCATCGACGATATACTTATCTACTCCAAGAACGATGAGGAACACGCGGAGCATCTACGACTGCTTGGAAAAGTTACGAGAGCACCAATGTATGCAAAATTCAGCAAATGCGAGTTCGGCTCAAGGAAGTCGCTTTTCTTGGCCACGTGGTTTCAGCCTGAGGAGTAGCAGAGACCCCACCAAGGTTGAAGCCGTCACGGAATGGAAGGCACCCAAGTCGGTGAAAGTTCGGAGTTTCTTGGGCTTGGCCGGTTATTACCGACGGTTTATCGAAGGGTTTTCCACCGTAGCCCGACCTATGACTCAACTTCAAGAAGGAAAAGAAGTTTGAATGGAATGAAAAGTGCCAAAAAGCCTTCGACCAACTAAAAGAAAAGTTAACCACTGCCCCAATCTTGACCTTACCCGACAACCGGAAGGACTTCGTGATGTACTGTGATGCCTCCCGGCAAGGATTAGGAGGAGTATTAATGCAGGATGGGAAGGTCGTAGCGTATGCCTCGCGACAGTTACGACCCCACGAAGAGAATTATCCCACACACGACCTGGAATTAGCCGCGGTTGTACACGCATTGAAGATCTGGAGACACTATCTGATCGGGAACCACTGTGATGTGTATACCGATCACAAGAGCCTAAAATATTTCTTTACTCAGCCTGATCTCAATCTACGACAGAGGCGATGGCTGGAGTTGATCAAGGATTACGATCTAGGAATTCATTATCATCCCGGCAAGGCAAATGTAGTGGCCGATGCGCTGAGCCGCAAAGCCCAATGCAACCACATGGGATTGGGAGGTATGGCCAGCGAACTTCAAGAAGAAATGGCTAGACTCAATCTACACCTGATTCCTCACGGAGGAGTGAACTCGCTGGAAATCCAACCTCTACTGAGAACTCAAATAGAGGAAGCCCAAAAGGGGAATGAGGAAACCCAGGAAATCAAGGAACGCATGGCCGCTGGACGCGCTCAGGAGTTTTCAGTAGATGACAAGGGAATCCTGTGGTACAAGAAAAGAATCTGTGTGCCTGAACGAGGCGGTTTGAGAGGATTGATCTTAAAGGAAGCCCACGAATCGGCATATTCGTTACATCCCGGAAGCACGAAAATGTACCAGATTTCAAAGGAGAATACCGGTGGCCTAATATGAAGAGGGATGTAGCCGAATACGTAGCCGTGTGTGATGTGTGCCAAAGGGTGAAAGCCGAACATCAACGCCACTGGCTTGCTGCAGCCACTCAAGATTCCCGAATGGAAATGGGACGAGATAGGCATGGATTTCATAGTAGGACTACCCAAAACTACGACTGGTTACGATTCCATTTGGGTAATAGTAGATCGGCTCACCAAGACTGCCAGATTTATACCAGTGAAAACTAACTACAACAGTGCCAAGCTAGCCGAACTATATATGAGTAGGATTGTATGTCTTCACGGTGTACCAAAGAGGATCATATCGGATCGTGGTACCCAATTCACATCTCATTTTTGGAGCAAAGTCAACGAGGCACTCGGAAGTCATCTCGCTTTCGCACCGCCTATCATCCATAGACCGATGGGCAGACTGAAAGGACGAACCAAGTATTGGAGGATATGCTGAGAGCCTGTGCATTGGATTTCACCAAGGATTGGGAGAAATGCTTGCCGTACGCCGAGTTCTCTTACAACAATAGCTATCAAGCCAGTCTGAAGATGTCGCCAAACGAAGCTCTATTTGGTCGCCGATGTCGGACCCCATTGATGTGGTCGAAACCGGTGAACGAACCGTATTCGGGCCCGACATAATCAAGGAGGCCGAGGAAAAGGTTCGCCTGATTCGGGACCGACTACAAGCCGCTCAATCACGACAAAAGAGCTACGCGGATACCCGACGGAGAGAATTGGAATTTAAAGAAGGTGACTACGTGTATCTAAAAGTCTCACCACTACGGGGAACCCAGAGATTCAAAGTCAAAGGGAAACTCGCACCACGATACGTGGGCCCATTTTTGATAAGCGCTAGGAGAGGAGAAGTGGCTTACCAATTGGAACCGCCGAGAATCTCTCCGATGTCCACCCGTATTCCACGTGTCCCAATTGAAGAAATGTTTGCGGGTACCAGAAGAGCAAGCTCCTTTAGAAGCCATCCATGTCCACAGTGATCTTACTTACCCGGAGCATCCAATCAAGATACTAGACGAAGCAGAAAAGAAGACACGAACCAAGTCGTGGCGCATGTACAAAGTACAATGGAGCAATCACACAGAAGAAGAAGCTACCCGGGAGAGCGAAGAATTCCCGAGGACGAATATCCACACCTATTCAAGAACGTAAGAAAATCTCGGGACGAGATTTATTGTTAGGGGGTAGGTTTGTAACATCCCGAAAATCGAAGGAGTGGAATTCGGAACGTGAAAATCGGAACTCACAAAAACCTTTTGGATTAATTGCTTCTCATCGTGTTTTTCGTTCTTACTTGCCAAGCTCTGTTGCATAAGAGTTCTCTTCGAATTTCTTTGATGTGAAGTTGGATAGAAACCCTAAGCTTTAATATCCTAGGTGGGAGTAATAATTCAAAATATATATTTGGAGAAGGGTAAAATACATAATTTTGTGGATTTACAAAAGATTCTTGAAAAGAATATATTCTGGTTTAAACCCTAACTGGTGGAAGAAAAATAATAAATATTTGGATTTGGATGATAAAAATATTTTGAAAAGGAAATATGAATTTCGAAATTAATCAAAGACCCCAATTTATTGATTTTAAAAGAAGAAATAAAAATATGAAAAATATATTTTGAAAAATAAAAAGTGGGGAAAAGTTTGAAAATATAATTTCAAAATTATTTTAGGAATATTAGAATTTATTTCGAATTTTTAGGGATAAAAGAAATGGAAATGGAAAATAGGATTTTAAAATCGGGATAAATGGAAAAGTGCACTGTTCATTAGCTCGCAGTGTTCGACCAAATCGTCGCCCACGTTCGTGCGCGCCACGCGCCTGAGCGCCGTGCCGCGCCGTACCAGACACCTCGCACGCATGCTCTCGCCGACGACACCGTCCTGCGCGCACGCTGCCGCGGTGCAGCCGCGCCACTCGCGGTCGCCAAGTCGCCGCCGACGCGCGCTAGGCCGTCGCCATGTCGTCGCCGTACGCCCGCGTGAGCGCCGCGCCTGCATCCCGCAAGCACCGTCCTCGCCGCCACCATATGCACATACATCACTGCCGAGCTGCCGCACGTCGCGCACGATCTCCCCGCGACCGCGCCATGCCGCCGACGCCGCGCCATTGCGCCGTCGCGTCGCCCTCGCCGTCGACCGCCTATAAGAAGCCTCCCTGACCCGGCCCCCAACATCAAAAATACTCCCCTGCTCACTCGTGCTTTCCCCAAATTTCCCCAAGGATTAGCCACTACATTGCGCGAATTTTGGGAAAGATCTGAGCTCGGCGGAAGAACCCTAATTCGACCGCCGGTGCGACCCTCCGAAATTCGTCACCTCGGCCGATTTCTTCCCGAATTAAAGGTACCATCATCATCCCCGTGCTCTAAACATTATTTCCCTAAGCTTCCCGAGCCAAATGGTCGCCGGAAAATCGCCGCGATGAGCCCTCGAATTCCCCGTCTCGGCCGCCGAACCACCTCGCTCGCCGCCGCTGCAAGTGCCTTTCCGCCGAACCAACCCCACCGTTAGCATCCCTGGGTTCGCTGAAGCTCGTAGACCCCTCACTTTAGCCAGGGCTTCGCCGGATTTTGCCGCCGACGAGCGCCACCGCCGCCGAACCACCTCGCCGTCGCCGCCCTTTCCGCCGCTTCCTGCCTCGGCCGAGTGAGGAAATGGAACCCTTGAGGTCCCAGGATGGTGTAGCGCCCCTCTTTCCCTAGCTCGGCCCTCCTCGCCGTCGGCACCCCTCCTCACCTGCCGCGCCGGGAAAACAGAGCAGAAAGGAGGAAGAAAAGAAAAGAAAGGAAGAAAAGGAAAGAAAGGGAAAAAGAAAAGGAAGAGAAAAAAAAAATAAGGAAAAGAAAAAAAATAGTAAAAGAATTAGGGTAAAGGTAAAAACATTATTTTGGAAATATTTTAGGATATAAAATAAGGTTTTTGAAATATTATTATCTAGGAATGGATATAATATTCTTTTTCCTTCCAAAAAGAAATACTTGGTGAAAATAATTTCTAGATTAAATTTTTACTTTTTATGAATTCAAATATTGTCCGACCTCTAATTTGTTATCGAAGTCCACAGGAGATTTTTTTTTGGTTAAGCATGAATGTCATTATTCGGTCGTTAGAATTTCAAAACCCCTAGCAGATATAATTGCAACATTAAAGATAAAATTATTGGAGATATGGAAATTAGAAATCTAATTATTCTAGGATATCTTCAAATTTAGGAACAAAATATATATTTATTACGAGATGGTTTGCTCGGTTTAACTGGACTCCTTTTCGTTGATTCAACTATTAAAATTTCAAGTTGAGGTTGTGTTTGGAATCCGCTACCGAGATCATTTTGAGATCTCTTTCTTTTCGTTGGTATTGTTGGATTTTAATTGGATTCAACCCTTCTTTTCGCACGTACGGATAGCGTCCGAAGAAGTGAACACCGACTACGCGGAAGACCCCACTCAACCGCGTGCGAGCAAGGCAAGTCTTCACACCCTTTGAACATATCGATCCCAATTGCGAAATGATGTTATTTTAAACTTTAAACCTGCATGCTTTACGAATTTCCTATACTTGTTATGCCATACCTTGCTATTGATTACCTTTAGAATTACTCCTTGTAACTCGCGATGTGATACTTAACAACCGAAGCCTAACTTCGGTAAATTGCTTAGCCATGCTATACTTAGATTTATGCATACTCATGACTTTATGAAAAAGCTTTGTGCTTGGGCAACTACCTTAGGGAAGGTAGTTGAGATTCGGCATGTGGAGACATGAGCGCCACATGGCCATGATGAATTAAGTTTGAGGAAAATTGAAAGTACTATACAAATGTTTTAGACTGGGCGGCCGGATGATTTGGGTGGATTCCGGAAAGGCAAGTGCCGACCCTGGTCAATTAAGGACCGAGCCATGAGATAGCCGGAAACGAGCCGCACAACCGTACTTCTCGAATGGGTATAGACCTAGCCGACTAGATAGCCGAGCAGAGGCAGTATCCTTGCATAGACGGTTCTCTATGATGT
Source organism: Oryza australiensis (assembly GCA_019925245.2). Classification (NCBI taxonomy): domain Eukaryota; kingdom Viridiplantae; phylum Streptophyta; class Magnoliopsida; order Poales; family Poaceae; genus Oryza; species Oryza australiensis. Next base: position 8,479,895 of record JAIFGZ020000436.1, read on the forward strand.
GGTTATGGGATGAGGATGAGGCTGCGGCCTTTGTTATGAATGGTGGGATTAAACTGATGTTAATTAAACTTAAAGATTTGGAAAGTCTTCCCTTACCCCAGGTGCGCCAGAACTCCTCTCACTGCTAGAAAAGGACGGCTAGAGTGCATGAGGGCTTAAGTTCATGGAGCGGGTACTGCCAAAGTGAGGTTATCGAAAGGCTTTGCCGTGACCGTCTCATGTGTTGAGGCGTAGGCTCATTTGTTGGGCTGTCACGGAGTACGGGTAAAGTGTACATCCACTGCAGTGTGAATGAATCAAATCTATTCGAATAGCCGTGCTCGCGGATATTGAGCATCGTGACAAGACTTTCGCTTGGCTAGACTTTGAACTTAAAAATGCTGGGATGGGTTTGCATGATGATTTTATTCGCTGGTGGATCAACTTCTCGAGAATGCGAGAAGGGGTGGACTCCCTAGAAAATCATGACGAACCGGAGGCGGGAAGCCATCCTTGGAATCACGGTGGATGGTAGACAGAACCGTCGCCGGGTTAATGAACTATGAAATTAAAACTTGATTTGGCTAGACGATAGGCTTGTGAAAAGAATTGTGAAAACTGGCTTTACGCAAAAATAACCCTAGCCATGTTCTTTGAATAACCCTATCATATGCATCATTTTTGTGTTGGCTTGCTGAGTACGGTTGGTACTCACCCTTGCTATACGCACAAACCTCCAGCTGATGGAGTTGAAGAGCCGGAAGATCCATATGCATATCACCAGGAGGACGAGGGAACTGACGGCGCATATTAGACCTTAGCTCCGGTCGTTGCCTGTGGCAATTGACAAGCCGCTGCCTCTTTCCGCTGCCTTATCTAAACTCTATTTTTATGTTGTATTCGGACCATAAGGTCCTGTGGGATGAACAATGCCTTCGGGCCTATTAATGTAATAATGGTATTGTAAGACTATTCGTGCATGCGCACTTGAATATCCAGTACTGTATTCGTGGGTACCAACTACTTGATCCAGGGAAATGGTACTATGAACACGAAAGATTCCTGACTCACAATCGGGGGTCCACACAGGGGTCGGGAGATTACCTCAAAGCCAAGGCCCTTTGGGCCACTTCAGCTGGATGTCTTTCCCTTACGTGAGCTACCCTAGGGTAATACCCCCCACAGCAGCCCCCGAACCTAAGGACACATGGTTCATTCGCCCTAGGGTCTGGATTCCCTTGGTCAGGTCCTCTGACTAGCTCTTGAGGCCTTTTGATTGCGTTTTGATAGGTGCACCGCCTAGGTGCACCTACCAGGTGTAGCTCCCGAGCCAAAGACTAGATGGTACATCTGGCTTGGGGTCAAAGTTTTTCTTAGGCCAAGGCCTTGAGTTGGTCTCTTGAAATTTCTTGGGCATGTCTTTGGCTGGTGCACCGACTAGGTGCACCTACCAGGAGTAGCCCGTGAGCCTGGGGTTGGATGGCACATCCAAGTCTAGGGTCAATCTTGAAGTATCATCAACAAATCCTAGCTCGAAAGCTGGCAGCAACCAATGAAACTTGAAGTGAGAGACTGCAACCTGAAGGCTGGTGGTCGGTATGCCATAACCCAGAGGTTGATGGCGGTTAGAAGAGAACCATAGCCTAGAAGCTAGTGGTCGGGATGTCCTAGCCCGGAGGCTAGTGGCAGTCTGCCATAACCTAGAGGTTGATGGCAGATAGAAAAGAACCCTAGCCCAAAAGCTAATGGTCGGGATGCCCCAGCCTAGGGCTAGCGGCGGTATGCCATAATCCGAGGATTAATGGCAGTTAGAAACAAATAGTAGGTCGTAGGCTACTGGTCAGGCCATCATAACCCGGAGGCAAATGGTGGTTTGAAACAACAAGCCACAGCTTGGAAGCTGGTGGTCGGGTTGTCGAAAACCAGATGCTAAAGGAAAAGAGGGGGTATGGTCGAAGCGAGGCCTTGGGAAAGTTTGTTGACGAGATGTCGTTCGAGCTCGAGCGCTTGTGCCCCGCGCGTGGGTCAGTGATAGATTGAAAAAAGCGCTCGTCGCGTCCTATCAACCCCGTGAAATTTGGGGCTGAGCAACGGCTCATCAAACGTCGGCAATCCCCTTCCCCGCACAAATCTCTCATGAATCCAACGGCCGAGATTGGTCTCAAGCGTTGTGGCGGGCCCGGGGGCAGGTTTACCGGGGCACGTTACTGTTGGTGTGATTTTTTACACGCGCTGGCCTGGGAGATCTTAACTCCAGTGCAGGTCCAAATTGGTCGCCTCTGGTGATTGAGCGGGCGTGCCAGTTGGTTTGATCCTGTAACCAACAAGAAAACATAGAATAGACGTTTGGTTAAGGTTAGATCCTACTCGATCAGCTATGGATATTAATAAATATACAATTGCTATCCCAAAGAACATTTAGACTAAGTGATTGGGATAGATCGGTAGTATACCGAGACAATATAAATCACTTATATCCAAAGGTACATTAGGACCACAATTATATATATTCATAACCTAGTCGATGTCGTAGACCTAATGTAAATCGTCTAATACTCCGATATGTTTTATAAAAAGATATTAATCTGAACTAAATATGCTAAACCAAGATCAATCGGCTATTGATGCGACTTAACAGATTGATGTCGGGTTTAGGACATTTAAGTAGATTAAGATCTTAATATAAAAGGCGGTTCTAATGCATCTAGTAGTAATCATACTCAAAGACGATTAAAACAGGTAAGACCGGCTGAAACCCCAGTACAACCTCTAAAAGTAGACATCAAGCCGAATAGATCTATATAGTTCTAAAAGCAACTTAATAGATCAAATTGATGCAACATTAAGTACAAAAAGAAGTACTAGATCTACCTAGGCTGATGAAAACCCCTCGAGATGGTAGATACGCTATATAATTTGAATCTAGCTCTATCGGCTGTTATCTTGAAAGATACGCTAGCCGATTGAGAGACAGATCTAGACATTGATCTAAATTATATATCGCATATGGTAAATTAAGCAGTCTGCAACATCAAAATTAGAGTATCATAATGATGGAAGCACTGGCCCCGACACCACAAGCAGCTTGTAACAAGAAATTACCTTTCCTAGAGATCGAAGTCGATGCAGCCCAAGAACTGAGCAAGAACTCGTCGAGAAAAGTAAAAACAGAAAGGTTTGACGATGCGCCGAAGGTTGTATTGATGTCTGTTGTTTTTGTTTACAAGGTCTCGGTATATTTATGCCCGCATATACAATGAATCTGTAATGAACATGATTCCTATTACAGATTAAATCTTGAATATCTCTAAACCGACATTATCTCTAAAGGAAACTATACAAAATATCCTAACTTAAAAGATACAATTGCCATTGTAGGACCTTATCCGTAGATGGCAATATCTTTAATGCACTTTGGAAACCGAATCCAATAATCTATTTTTAACCTTTCCTTCCGAGATTGGCTCCACTTCTGTCTTCACTCGGAATTGGCTATCGGCTATCCCGTTCTGACTCGGACTCAGCCGACTGGCTCCGTAGCCGATTCGGACTTAGCCGACACGGCCTCTATTTCCTCAGATTGTGCGTTCTTCTCAATTCTGCTCCAATCTCTGCTTCAATTCCACCTCAGACTCGGGAATTTGGTTACCAAATTTGGTCGTTAACACATGCCCCCAAGTCCGCGATATGATAATGTTGCGGATTTTGTGCAATCTCATCCGTGGCGCAACCCTAGGTCAAATTTGTTTCGGCTGTTATGAAAACCCTTTAAATAACGCCTATCCGCGCCGAACAACTCACGCCGTCAACATAATCCACAAACTAGCAAACGTCCTCGAGTTCCCCGGTGACCTCTTCGGCTTCCTCGACTCCGCCGCGGCAATTCCACCTCTCCGGCGACCTCAACCGCAGCAATGGCGACCCTCGCCGCTCAACCAGGCTCTCCACCCGGCGAGTTCCCCGAGGCACACCCAATCGGCCCAACCTTTTCTTTTCCCGCCCTTTTAGCCGTAGGCCTGAGTTTTAGGTCTTCCGAATCTGAGATCCATCTCTTTTCCTGATTGTAGAATCTCACGCATCAAATAGCAATCCCAAGCTTAGTTAGCGATGAGAGGTACTACTTAGGGCCTATCGGCAATAAGGATCCGACTGAGTTCATCATAGCCGAGACCAACAGAGTGCCCTATAGAATGAGGAACCCACACCTAGGCCACTGGAACAGCAACTTTAAATCTTGGCCTTCAACTGACAAGTCATGGGCATCATGGTACAAAAGGATGCACGCCAGCAAACAGAACCATTGGGAAGAAACCGGAATAGCCCAATGCCTCACTCTATCCATAGCCGACATGCCCAAGGATGAACCACTAATGTCGGCTGCCACATACTTTTGGAACAACACACTGAATTCTTTTCTTTTCCAACAAGGCCCAATGACTCCAACCTTAGCCGATGTCTTCATGCTTACATGACTTGACATCATGTCATCGGCTAACCCCAACCAACTGGACAACAAGGGCCAATTTTCCTTTAAGACAAAAGAAATTGGAGGTTGGAACGGGCATGTGGCCATGAACATGGGAATTGGGCCTATTAGCGCCAGAGAGCACACCGCCTTTTTGATGATGTGGTTAGAGAAGTTTATATTCTGCGGATCAAGCTGTGGTCCCACAGCCAACTGGCAAATACTAGCCGAGGCCTTAGTTGACAAGAAAAAACTCTCCTTAGGCAAATTCTTCGTCGGCTATCTTTATCAGATGTCAAGCCAACTTGTGTCCAAGATCGCAGCCGATGCCACTATTAGCACTGGAGGCCCTTGGTGACTTTTGCAGCTCTGGCTCGTGTTGTTAACCCAAAAAGTACCTGGTCGATCGAGACTAGCCGACACCCGCTTCCCCCTCCTGGAGCCGATTGAAGATGATTACGGAAATGAAGTAGCTACTAGGAGATGTTTGTCATTCGGGAAAGCCGCAACCACTCATACTGGATCAAGGCAATCGACTGAGCTGTTGGCCGAGTGGTTCATCCCTTTCTATGATGGCCTGGCCAAAAACAATCAGACTTGGTTCTTCTATGAATATTGAATGGAATTCGAGTTGCTGATGATTTAAACTTGGATGAGATCAACTCAGATAAATATCCCAAGTGCAGAGAAATCTTTACCACAACACTCGTTCCATGCATCTTGCCGACTGGGGTACACCAAGGCCGCAATATAACCAAGACTTATGAATGTTACTATCCAATGTTGGCTAGAAGGCAGTTTTGGCTTGGACAGCTGTCGATCGGCTGTTATTATGTCGACAAGATATACACCCGAGGGGTAGTCGACTCAAGTCTGATGATGAACAGATTGATGGAAATAGAGAGCCCACCCCTCGGTAGCATCGAGATTTTAGAGCTGGCCCACAAGAGGAGCATGGCCTATGACAAGTGGTGGGTGGAAATCAAGCAACAAATCTTCCATCAACGCGCATCCATGTACCTCACCACCCTCTTGCAAGACGAAATCCCTTCTGTAAGTATTTTTGTCCCTAAACGTCTTTTTGTCCTCGATCAGTCGGCTGTCATCTTGTGCTGATGCTTCAAACATTTTTTTCTTTTGTAGACACAGACTCGGATCCCTCAACGGTGAGCAACTCTGTCATTGCCATCGAATGCCGCCTGGGGGTTCTTGCGAACGGATGCGGATATGCTCCGTCGCCATCAGCTAGGACACGCCAAAATTGAAAACTTTAATGCACAGCCAAACCCACCAAGCTGTGTCAAGGAAGAAAAGGGTCGCCCCATCGGCTGCGGGACCATCGGCTGCCCCCGTGAAGAAGTAAAGGAAACTAAAGCCGACTGCACCAGCCGACAGCCTGCCTTCGCTTGACCCCAGCATCGATGAAGCCCTTCACAAAGAAGTCATGGATGAAGAAATCTCAGAAGCTATAAAAGAAGTGATCGATTCAAGCAGCTCTAGCCATAACTCCGTTAGCCCACCGGCCAATGATCCAACTCCACCAAGCCCTCCTGCTCCGAAGCGATCGGTAAGCATCTTGTTTTTTCTGACTTGGCCTTTAGATCATAATCGTTCAAACCCTGACCGAATCCTCTTTGTAGTTCAAGAGATTAGCCAGCCGACCTCCTCGCCCAGCTTCACCGGTAATTTCTGAGCTTACTTTCCACTTATGCTTGCGTTGGCCGACTCGTCCTAACACTTATGTTTTCTGCAGCCCCCTCGGTCACCATCGGCTGCCCCCCAAGTATCGAGCGAGCGAACTCTGTCGGCTACGGGCAACCTTCACGCTGAAGATGCAGCTGCACCAGCTCCTGCTGCACGAGTAAGTTCGCTTCTCTTCCTTCATGAAAGTTTAAGATCGACCGTCATGCTTTGTTTTAATTGTGAAACCCTTTCTGCAGACTCTAGCCGTTTTGCTTCCGTTTGACATCAAAGAATTCGTCAGTGAGGAAGAAGAAGCCACTAGCCAAGACCAGACTGCCATAGCCGACGACCTCAATGAGTAGCTTCAAGACATCCATCGTCGGCTCAGCATCGATGTAGATCAACTGGTCATGGAGTGGGGGCCGGCTCGATCGCGCTTTAATGATATTCAGGATCAGCTCCCTGATGAATTAGCCGAAAAAATCTCCCGGACCGTCTTCATCGACCGGCACCGATTCTAGCTGGAAAGGGTGGTACAAAGAATGGTCGACTGGCGAGCTCAAGCCGACTTGGCAGCCTCAATCAATGCCACCATGGAGAACATTGTAAAATCAAAGTGTGTTTGATTCTTCATTGGTGATGAACAATTGGCATCTGTGATTATTGGATTGTTGGTTTGTTATTTGGAGAATATTGGCAAAATGGTTCGGGACTTATTTGGTTTTTTGGACGGTGAACAATGTACTGTGCACCAGTCAGAGCGGGCTTGTGTTGCCGGTCTGACCGGAGGTTACCTGGCGGTCAGACTGGGAAATCACAACCGGTAAGACCGGCCGACCCAGTCCGACTGCAGGGCGATTTTGTTTCGGTTTTGGTTTCGGGATATACATGGGAGTTTCGTGTTCTTATGCACGTGTATGGTTGATTATGCTCACAATGAGTCATGTTGAAGATAGCTTGTGCTCGGATATGGTTTCTTTGTTTACTTATGTGCAGGTAATCTTTACGCCTCAGGAAAGTGTCGCCGGTGATCGAGTTGGAGTCAACTTGGAGATAAGATGACGTCCAAGATGGAGATCATGCGGGATGCTGAAGGGTAGAGGTTGATGCACGTGATTGGTAAAGTTTCCATATGGCATACGATGGAGATATTGTGTGCGTATGGAACACGATGTTTCAAGATTGGAAAGACCGAGATTGCGATGGTTGATTTATGTCATGTTTGTACTTGTATGGGAAGGTTTCCTAGGGGATTAGGACTTTCTATATGAGTTGGATTCGTGGCTTTTGGCTGCGTATCTTGTGTATAAATAGTGAGGGGAGGCGTGGCCTCTTTGTATCGAGTTTTTACAGAGTTTAGAGCTAAGATAAATTTAGGGTTTCGAGTTTTGCTTGAAATTTTGTGAGGAGTGCTGTGGATTGCACTTTGTAAACACAGAGAGATTCAATAAAGTTTCAATCTACTTTGAGAGATCTTCGATTTGTGTTTTCTCGGGTACGGCGGTCTAATTGGCGGTTAGACCGGCGGGCTTTGACCGGTCAGACCGCAAGGATCATTGCGGTCAGACCGGCCTTCATCGGCTCAGCATAGCGATCGGCTGCTTAAGGAGAATCGGCTAAGTCTTGGCGATCGGTTACACGGGCGGTCAGACCGGTGTACCACGGGCGATCAGACCGGCAGCATATAGCGGTCAGACCGGCGGCACACCTCCGGTCAGACCGATCTGCGTCAAGATCAGAGGGTAACTTTTATTTCCGCTAAAAGTTTGTTTTTGGTTCCATCAACCGTTCACCCCCCTCTGGTTGGCTTTGTATTGGTTATTCGATCCTACAAGTGTTATCAGAGCCTTGTTTTTCTCTTTGGATTTTTATCGATCTAAAGTTTTTTTTCGCCATGTCTGATAAATTTTCCACTAAGCCGCATGTTTTGGATGGAACCAATTTTGCTTATTGGTGTAGCAAGATGCAATCTTACATCATGGCTCAAGACTATGATGTGTGGCAAAAGGTTGCTATTCCTTATGAGATCCCTGAGGTTATTAATACTGAGGCTTTGAAAACTGAATTTAATAACAATTTCAAAGCTCGTAATATTTTATTGAATGGGATTTCTCATTCGGATTTTGATCGTGTTTCGCATCTTCAAACTGCAAATGAGATTTGGATTGCTTTGAGAAATTTTCATCAAGGAACTACGAATATAAAATAACTTCGTCGAGATCTTTTCAAAAAGGAATACATAAAATTTGAGATGAAACTCTTAAGCTTTGGATGACTATCTTGGTAGGTTTAATAAAATGTTGAGTAATCTTAGATCTATTGATTGTTCTTATGACACAAATTATCCACAATCTGAGATTTCTCGTCACTTTTTGAATGGTCTTGACATGTCTATTTGGGAGATGAAAGTTACTTCAATTCAAGAATCTATAAATATGGCTACTTTGACTTTGGATTCTCTTTATGCTAAACTCAAAACTTATGAGATGAATATTCTTTCTCGGAAAATTGATTCCATGTCAACTGATTTGGTTTCTTCTTCTTCAACTTCTTTTGATGTTGCTTCTTCATCAACTCCTAGTGCTCTTGCTTTAATTAATGCCATGTCCGATGAGCAACTCGAGCAATTCAAGGAGGAGGATTTGGCTGTGGCTGCTAACAAACTTTCTCGAGCTAGGAACAAAGTCAGGTTCAGAAAAAGAGGAGGACCAGCTCGGTGTTTGAATGCGGCGCTTTGGATCACATTCGCTCCAACTGCCCCAAGCTTGGGAGAAGCAAGAAGGAGGACAAGAATGGGGAGAAGGCAAAGGACGACAAGCCCAAGGGGAAGCACTCAAAGGAGATGATCATGAAGGTGCTGAGCCAAGTCTATGCCGCTTTTGAACCATTAAGCGACATAGATTCCGATAGCGAGGAAGAGAAGGGCAAGAACATCTCCGGCATTTGCCTCATAACTCATGGAGATGAAGATTCTGAAGATGAAGACAATGAGGTAAGCTCACTTGAGGAAGCAATTCTTGTTTTAAGTGCTAAAAATAAAAAATGTGAAAAGATGTTTAAAAAACAAGAATTTGTTATGGAGTCTTTGAATGCTGAAATTGCTAGATTAAAATCTCTTATTCCTAATGATGATGAATGCAAAAATTGTGAGGTTTTAATGCTTGAAATTTCAAAAATTAGAGATACCAATGATTCTCAAGTTTTGGCTACTAAACCTTGTTTAACTTGTGATGCTAATGAATTGAAATTAAAAGATGCTTTAACTCGTGTTAAACACATGGAAGACATAGTTAAACAAGATGAGGTAGTTTCTTGTTCTAAATGTCGCAAAAATAAAGATGTCATGATTGGTTGTGAAAATTGTGCAAATGTTGAAAAAGAAGTTTCTTATTTGAAAAGTTCTTTGCAAAAAATTTTTGATGGTAAGAAACAACTTAACATGATTTTGGATCAATCTAAAGTGTGTTGCGACAATAGAGGAATAGGTTTTGATGCTCGTGACTATCTCACCGAAAATTCCCCAAATGTTTTGAGAATGACTGAAAATGGTGAGATTTTGACAAAACCTAATGATGTGAAAACAGTTTTTAAATTTGCTGAAAAATATGCCATCTCTTTCTGTTTATTTAAAAGAAACTAAAACTAATATTTCAAAACCATCAACCACTAAGGAAAAGTTTCCTTGCTTGTTTTGTGGTAAAGATTGTCATCTTGTTGGTTTTTGTTTCAGATTAGCATGAAAACAGAAAAAGGAAAGAAAGGTTAATTCTGCAAAATAAAAGTGTCAAAAATCGCTTTCCTCGGGAAGGCCGTGACGCAGCTTGGTCAACCGGTCGACCGACCATGGCACCCTGGCCGACCGACGCGCACCGCCTGGCCGACCGGTGATGGCATGCGGTCGATCGACAGCACCCCAATGGTCGACCGGCCCCGAAGGAATTTTTCTCGAGAATTCTAAAAGTATTTTTGCACGTGGATATATGCCTATTGGATCTCGTTGGTCGTGTGTCTCAGTACTGGATTCCTAAATTTCTTTTGACTGACCCCAATACTGAGGCTTCAACATCTTCGTTTGTGTAGGCGTTGGTGGCGAGGAAGGAGAACGTGTGGATCGTTGACTCCGGTTGTTCGCGGCACATGACCGGAGATAAAAATTGGTTCTCCTCCCTCAAGATGGCATCCAAGATTGAATCGATCATCTTTGGAGATGCTTCTATAAGTGCCATTGTCGCTACCGGATTTGTCAAGGTAAGTGACAAATTTGAATTGAAAGAGGTAGCCTTAGTCGAGGATTTGAAGTACAATTTACTTTTAGTTTCACAAATTGTTGATGAAAATTTTGAAGTTCATTTCAAGAAAACTGGAAGTAAAATATTTGATTCTTGTGGTGATTCTATGTTGAACATTTCTCGTTATGGGAGAGTTTTTAAAGCTGATTTTGGAAACCCTATTTCTCCTATTGTAACATGTTTGGTTGCGAAATTCAACAAAGATTTAATGTTTTGGCATCGTAGACTTGGACATGTTGGTTTTGTTCATTTGACTAGATTAAGTGGTTTGGATCTTGGTCGTGGGTTGCCTAAACTTAAGAAAGATCTTGATTTGGTTTGCGCACCATGTCATCATGGAAAAATGGTTGCTTCTTCACATACTCCAATTCTTTCTGTGATGACGGATGCACCAGGACAGCTTTTACATATGGACACTGTTGGTCCAGCTAGAGTACAATCCGTCAGAGGAAAATGGTATGTGTTGTTTGTTGTTGACGATTTTTCTCGATACTCTTGGGTTTTCTTCATGGCAACTAAGGATGAGGCCTTTGGAATTTTTCGAAGTTTGGTTCTTCGCTTGAATTGTGAAATTCCTGGCTCTTTGAAAACTATTAGAAGCGATAATGGTGGTGAATTTAAAAATGCTTCTTTTGAACATATTTGCAATGAAAAAGGCATTGAACATCAATTTTCTTCTCCTCGTGTTCCTCAACAAAATGGCGTTGTTAAAAGAAAAAATCGTTCTTTGGTTGAGATGGCTAGAACAATGCTTGATGAATATCACACTCCTAGAAAATTTTGAGCCGAAGCTATTAACACTGCATGGTATGTTTCCAATCGTATTTTCTTGCGATCTAAAATTGGAAAAACACCTTATGAGCTTCGATTTGGTCGTCAGCCCAAAGTTTCACATTTGCGTGTTTTTGGTTGCAAGTGCTTTCTCTTGAAATCTGGAAATTTGGATAAATTTGAATCACGTTCAACCGATGGTTTATTTCTTGGATACCCCGCACACTCCCATGGCAATCGTGTACTTATTTTAGAAACTAACAAAATTGTCGAGACTTGCGAAGTCACTTTTGATGAGGCTAGTCCAGGTACTAGACCAGAACTTGCAGGTACCTTGCCACAGGCTCAGGGGGAGGATGGTCGTATCTTCAAAGACGAAAGCGACGATGACGACGACGAGGTCGACCTGCCCGGTCAGACCGACCGAGTGTCGTCGGTCAGACCGGAGCAGGCTGCCCAGTCAGACCGGCCAGAGACCCGGTCAGACCGGCAGGGGCTGACCACTTCGGATTCAATGGACTCCAATCAAGGGGATTCATCGGGGACTACGACCAGCGTAGGTACAAAACGTGAAACAACTTCTGAGATCACTGCTCCATTGCATATTCAGCGACAACATCCGCCGGAACAAATAATAGGTAATTTACATGAGCGATCTACAAGATCTAAGGTAACTACGCATGACTTTGCAAATTCTACTTTTGTAGCTTCTTCTGAACCCAAAGATGTTATTCATGCATTAACTGATGAATCCTGGATTAACGCCATGCCTGAAGAACTTGAAAATTTTGAAAGAAATAAAGTTTGGTCTTTAGTTGAACCACCTTCAGGACATAATATCATTGGAACCAAGTGGGTTTTCAAAAATAAACAAAATGAGGATGGTTTAATTGTTAGAAATAAGGCTAGGCTTGTTGCTCAAGGTTTTACTCAGGTGGAGGTTTCGATTTTGATGAAACTTTTGTTCCTGTTGCTAGGATTGAAGCAATTAGACTTTTGTTAGCTTTTGCTGCTTCAAAAGGTTTTAAATTGTATCAAATGGATGTTGAAAGTGCTTTTCTAAATGGCTTTATACAGGAGGAAGTTTATGTTAAATAACCACCGGGTTTTGAAAATTCTGATTTTCTCAACCATGTGTTTAAATTGTCAAAAGCTTTGTATGGTTTAAAACAAGCACCTAGAGCATGGTATGATAGACTTAAAAATTTTTTGCTTGAAAAAGGTTTTCAAATGTGAAAGATTGACAAAACCCTTTTTGTTCTTAAGGATGGTGACAATCAACTTTTCGTTCAAGATTTATGTGGATGATATCATCTTTGGTTGTTCAACTCACGCTTTGGTTGTAGAATTTGCTGAGACTATAAGCAAGGAATTTGAGATGAGCATGATGGGTGAATTGTCATACTTTTTGGGATTGCAAATTTAGCAAACACCTCAAGGCACGTTTATCCATCAAACAAAGTACACCAAAGATCTTTTGCAAAGGTTCAAGATGGAGAGCTGCAAGCCAATCTCTACACCTATTGGTTCTACTGCTGTTCTTGATCCTAATGAAGATGGTGAGGCCGTGGATCAAAAAGAGTATAGAAGCATGATTGGATCTTTGTTGTATCTAACTGCTTCTAGGCCAGACATACAGTTTGTTGTGTGTTTGTGCGCACGCTTTCAAGCTTCTCCTCGTGCTTCACATCATCAGCGGTCAAGCGAATAATGATGTATTTGAATCATACACTTGAGTTTGGAATTTGGTATTCTACTTCTTCTTCTATTTGCCTAAGTGGATATTCCGATGCTGATTTTGCTAGTTGTAGAATTGATAGAAAAAGTACTACTGGAACATGTCATTTTCTTGGTACATCATTAATTGCATGGTCTTCTAGGAAACAATCTAGTGTAGCTCAATCAACTGCTAAATCTGAATATGTTGCTGCTGCTAGTTGTTTTTCATAGATTCTTTGGCTTATTTCTACTTTGAAAAATTATGGACTTGCTTTTGAAAAAGTGACTCTTTATTGTGATAATACAAGTGCCATTAACATTGCTAAGAATCCTGTTCAACACTCACACACAAAACACATTGATATTCGCTTTCTATTTTTTAGGGATCATGTTGAGAAGGGAGATGTTGAATTGAAGTTTTTAGACACAAAGTTGCAACTTGCTGACATTTTTACTAAACCATTGGATTCTTCTCGCTTTGCTTTTCTTTGAGGAGAGTTGGGAATTATTCATCCTTTTGGCATGTTCTAAGGGGGAGATTTGTACTCTTGTTTTTATCAAGCAATTCTTGAACAATATAAATTGAGAAAAAGAGAGCTTTTTCCATACATATTGTATTTTCATGTGCATGCTAGCAATACTATAAAGATTTATTTGTCACTGGCATAGCTTATATGTGTTCTAGTATTTTTATATGATCTAGATTTTAATTTTAAGTGAAATGATGCATGACACTTTAATATCATACTTGAATTAAATAAATATGCAATATTGATACTAGTGCATGTGTTGCATTATAAATGCTTATATATATTATGTTGAATTATTATTCCTCAAATTATTTAAAATTGCTCATTGTGTAAAGAGAATAAAATGTTATCTATGAGAGAAAAAATGAATACCAAATCCTTGGAAACAGTCTTGACGACAAGGATGTATTCGATATGAGAAAAAATAATGGGTGCCGAATCCTTGGAAACAGTCTTGACGACAAGGACGTACCCGGAATAATTGAGAGAAAAAAATATGAGCAACAAATATGGCTCAAATCAATATGAAAATTTTTCTCTTGAATTGTGTGTGCAAAAAGGTAAATTTGAGAAAGAATAAACATTGCAATTGGTATATATATTTGGGTTTATTTTTCAAACTATATGTTTGTAAAGATGTTGCATTATAAATTGTTTGAATCCATGATTTTTTATTGCGTTATTGATCTTAATTTTAAAATCTTTGATTCATGCTTATACTATAGTGCATATTTGCTATATAATGGATGAGTTTATCTTCGTTTTATTGCAACACATGACATGACTTGCTTTACGTATGATGCTAAGCTCTTGAATATTCATAACCATAATTCTTATGCTTGATGAAAACATTGTCAAAAGGGGGAGAACAAAAGTTTGAAAGAAAACACAAGTGCAAGTTTTTCAAGTTCAAAGGATTTTCTTTCTTTTAAAAAGGGGGAGAAATTTTTCTTTGATTTTTTTGAGCACTCAAATGCTTTTTACCATTTTTTTTAATTTTTCCAAACACCAAAACAACATTTTTTTGGTTTGCCAATGTGTTCATCAAGGGGGAGATTGTAATATCAAAGTGTCTTTGATTCTTCATTGGTGATGAACAATTGGCATCTGTGATTATTGGATTGTTGTTTTTATTATTTGGAGATTACTGGCAAAATGGTTCGGGACATATTTGGTTTTTCGGACGGTGAACAATGTACTATGCACCGGTCAGACCGGGCTTGTGCTGCCGGTCTAACTGGAGGTTACCTAGCGGTCGACCAGGAAAGCACTACCGAAGACCGGCCGACCAGTCCGATGCAGGGCGATTTTGTTTCGGTTTTGGTTTCGGGATGTTTCCTTGCATATACATGGGAGTTTCGTGTTCTTATGCACGTTTATGGTTGATTATGCTCACAATGAGTCATGTTGGAGATAGCTTGTGCCCGCATATGGTTTCTTTGTTTAATTATGTGCAGGTAATCTTTACACCTTGGGAAAGTGTCATCGGTGACCGAGTTTCTTTGTTTAATTATGTGCAGGTAATCTTTACGATGTTTCAAGATTGGAAAGACCGAGATTGCGATGGTTGATTTATGTCAAGTTTGTACTTGTATGGGAAGGTTTCCTAGGGGATTAGGACTTTCTATATGAGTTGGATTCATGGCTTTTGGCTACGTGTCTTGTGTATAAATAGTAAGGGGAGGCGTGGCCTCTTTGTATCGAGTTTTTAGAGAGTTTAGAGGTGAGATAAATTTAGGGTGTCAAGTTTTGCTCGAAATTTTGTGAGCAGTGCTGTGGATTGCACTTTGTAAACACAGAGAGATTCAATAAAGTTTCAATCTACTTTGAGAGATCTTTGATTTGTGTTTTCTCAGGTACGGCGGTCTAATCGGCGGTTGGGCGCGGTCTTTGACCGATCGGACCGCAAGGATCATTGCGGTCGAGACCAGCCTTCATCGGCTCGGCCACGGCGATCGGGCGCTAAGGAGAATCGGCTAAGTCTTGGCGATCGGCTACACGGGCAATCAGACCGGCAGCATATAGCGGTCAGACCGGCGGCACACCTTCGGTCAGACCGATCTGCGTCAAGATCAGAGGGTAACTTTTATTTCCGCTAAAATTTTGTTTTTTGTTACATCAACCATTCACCCCCCTCTGGTTGGCTTTGTATTGGTTATTCGATCCTACAAACATAGTGGTCGAGAAGGCCAAATTGGATGAAGTGGTGGCTAGAACATCGACTACGCAAACCAAGATCGGCCTACTCGAAGAAGAAGAAGCTGACCTGTTGGCAAAACTCGAGCAGTGCAGGGCCAAACTTGCGGCAGAGAAGCAAGTGCTAGCCGATCTCCCCAAGGTGACTGAAGAACAGAAGGTCAAGGTGATCTCCACTATCAAGTACTTGGGAGAGCTCCCTAAATCGGCCAGAACGATCTCGGGCACCGAAGAACAAGACATGGTGACGGTCGAAGAGGTCAAGGCCAACAAAGAAGAGGTGACGTCGGCCATAGAGGACTTTCTGAAAATGTAATAGGACTTAGCCTCCAGAACTTTTGACGTCCTTATTTGTACCTTGACTGCACATATAACTTTTGTAATCGGCTTGCCGTGCCCTTAGTGTTAATCGTATGCCTTACGCCGATTCATTTGTTTCCATGTACTGAACTGCTTGACAAAATTTAAAAGTCCTAGAAAATTTCAAAGTACTCTGAGTTTTCAAAGTCCCGAAAAATTTTGAGTACTCTGATTGTGATCTCTAACTTTGTATAGTATATGCGCCCCTAATTTTCTCAATGTTGTCCTTGGCATTTATAAAATTATAAGATGAAGCTTTGCATCACCTGTCGGCTAGATTCAGCCGATTGGAAAACTTAGGAGGGAAAAACTTAGTAAAGATGTCCTGAAGGCGATGTGTATTACACATTGGCTAGCATGGATCGGCAAGAACGTAGCCGAATCAAGAATTGATCCAAACACTTGGGTAATATTTCTTCAAGTATTTGCCATTAAGAGCCATTCCAAATACTTCTCCATCCAATCCTTCTAGCATGTAGGCTCCTTTAGAGACGCATTTGTGGATCTTGAAAGGCCCTTCCCAATTAGGTGACCACTTGCTGAATCTGCTATCTCTCGAGCCGATCGGCAGTATTAGTTTACAAACAAGCTCGCGTTCTTCAAAAGACTTAGGCACAACCTTCTTGTTGTAATGACGGGCCACCCGTTCCTTGTCCCTGGTCACTTTTTCTAGAGCGCGCATCCTCAACAACACCACGTCTTCTGACTCATCTACCATCAAATTATAATAATCATCGACTGTTAATTCATCCTGTAGTTGAATTCTTCTTGAGCCGATGATGTTTTTCCATGGCAGGACTGCTTCGCGTCCGTAGACCAATTTATATGGAGGCACCTAGATAGATCCGTGGTAGGCCATCCGATAAGACCATAGTGATTCGGCCATTGCTTCGGGTAGTCAGCGACCTTCCTCTTTATCAACTTGATTAGTCTTTTATTTGAAGCTTCAGTCTGTCCGTTAGCCTGAGCATAATATGGTGAAGAATTTAACAACTTAATTCCCATGCTGTCGGCAAACTGAACAAACTCGTCAGAGACAAAGATAGATCCTTGATCTGTGGTGATAGTTTGAGGGACACCGAATCTGTATATGATGTGCTCCTTAACAAACTCGATTGCGTCCCCGGAGTCGACCTTTTTCCAGGGAATTGCTTCCACCCACTTGATAAAATAATCAGTTGCCACCAATATAAACTTATGTCCTTTGCTTGAGGGTGGATTTATCTGGCCGATCATATCGATTCCCCAACCTCTGAACGGCCAAGGCTTGATGATGGGATTCATAGCTGATGCTGTTGCTCTCTGGATGGCCCCAAATTTCTTGCAATCTTGACAACCCTTATAGTACTTGAAACAGTCTTCCAGCATAGTCGATCAAAAATATCCCGCTCTTCGAAGTAACCACTTCATCTTGTGAGCCGATTGGTGCGTGCCACAGATCCCCTCATGTACCTCTCCTATAGCAACTTTAGCTTGGTCAGCAGTTAGGCACTTGAGCAGCACACCATCAATCATCGGATAATAGAGGTCTTCATCGAGCAAAATTTTGGGCAAAAATAAATTATTTCCTTGCATGATTTCTCGGTGAAAAATTTAAAAATCAAAATGCGACTTTTCCGAAATTTCGTTTCGCGCCGTTTTCAAATCGGGTTTCGTTTAATGCTTTCTCGCCGTTTAAATGTCTTTGTTCTTTTGTGCTCGCATCTTCAAAACCTCGAGCACCAATCCCTCCGCGGATATTTTTCAAATCTATTTTCTCGAACAAATCGTGATCGTCGCTTTGCGAAAACCTTAAATCGTCGACCCAATGACAAAACTTGGAGTTTTCCCTGTCGATCCTCGTACAAACTCAAGTAGAAATTGAGGCTAAGCGCTTGGAATCATTTTCGTGGCTTTTATGGTTCTTTTCGATCTTTTGGTGTTATATTGAATTCTAATCGAATTCGATTGATCTCTCGCACGTACGGATAGCACCTGAAGAGGCCGGCATCGACCCCATTGAAGACACCACTCCACAAGCATGCGAGCAAGGCAAGTCATCACACTCTTTGAACATATTGATCCCAATTGTGAAATGATGTTATTTTAAACTCTAAACATGCATGCCATACCTTGCTATTGATTACCTTTAGAATTACTCCTTGTAACTCTCGATGTGATACAAACAACCGGAGAGTAACTTCGGTAAATTGCTTAGCCATGCTATACTTAGATTCATGCATACTCATGACTTTATGACAAGCTTTATGCTTGGGCAACTACCTTAGGGAAGGTAGTTGAGATGCGGCTGTGGAAACATGAGCGCCACATAATGATGAACTGAGTTTGATGGAAATTAAAAGTACTGCACAAATGTTTTAGACTAGGGCGGCCGGATGATGTGGGTGGATTCCGAAAAAGGCAAGTGCCGACCCTAGTCAATTAAAGACCGAGCCATGAGATAGCCGGGAAACGAGCCAGTACAACCGTACTTCTCGAATGGGTATAGACCTAGCTGATTAGATAGCCGAGCGGAGGCAGTATCCCTGCATAGATGGTTCTTTATGATGTTGTTTGTGTGATGAAGATGAGGCTGCGGCCCATGTTGTGGATGTTGAAACTAAATCGATATTAATTGAACTTAAAGATTGAGGAAGTCTTTCCATACCCCGGGTGCACCAGAACTCCTCTCACTGCTAGAAAATGACGGCTAGAGTGCATGAGGGCTTAAGTTCATGGAGCGGGTACTGCCAAAGTGAGGTTATCGAAAGGCTTTGCCGTGACCGTCTCATGTGTTGGGACGTAGGCTCATTTGTTGGGTTGTCACGGAGTACGGGTAAAGTGTACATCCACTGCAGTGTGAATGAATCAATCTATTCGAATAGCCGTGCTCGCGGATATTGAGCATCGTGACAAGACTTTCGCTTGGCTAGACTTTAAACTTAAAAATGCTGGGATGGGTTTGCATGATGATTTTATTCGCTGGTGGATCAACTTCTCGAGATGCGAGAAGGGGTGGACTCTCCGAAAACCATGACGAATCGGACGCGGAAGCCATCGTTGGAATCACGAGGGATGGTAGAAACCATCGCCAAATTAATGAACCATGGAACTAAAACTTGACTTGGCTAGTTGTTAGGCTTGTGAAAAGATTTATGAAAATTGGCCTTACGCAAAAGAGCTCCAGCCATTCCTTGAATAACCCTATCATATGCATCACTTCCGTGTTGGCTTGCTGAGTACGGTTGGTACTCACCCTTGCTATACGCACAAACCTTCAGATATTGGGAATGAAGAATCGGAGGATCCTTATGCCTACTACCAGGACGGCGAAGAAGCTGGTGGCGCTTACTAGGTCTTAGTCCCCGGTCGTTGCTTGTGGCAACCGACATGCCGCTGCCTTTATTCCGCTGCCTTATCTAGTTTCTGCTTTTGTGTTGTATCCGGACCATGAGGTCTTATGTGGTGAACATTGCCTTCGGGCCTGTCATTGTAATAATTTCGTTGTAAGACTATTCGTGCATGTGCACCTGGTTATTCAGTACTGTATTTCGTGGGTACCAACTACTCGATCCAGGGAAATGGTACTAAGAACACGAAAGATTCCCGTTCCAAAAACGGGGGTCCACAGGTACTCGTCTTTAGGGGTAGCGTTGTTCAAATATTTGAAGTCGATGCATACCCGAAGCTTGCCATTCTTCTTCACTACTGGAACTATGTTTGAAACCCATTCGGCACATCGGCAGGGCTGAATAAAGCCAGCATCATATAGCCGAGTGATTTCGGCCTTAATCGCGTCATACATATCGGCTTTAAACCTCCTAGGAGGATGTTTGTACTGCCGATATCCAGGCTTAATGGGGGGCCGATGTTCAACAATAGATCGGCTGAGACCAGGCATCTCAAAATACTCCCACGCAAAGCAATCTTTATATTCCTTTAATAAATCAATGAGCTTGGTCCTAAAATGAGAAGACAAATTCTTGCTAATGTATCTTGGCCTAGGCCTATCTCCTGGACCTATATCCACTTCTTCCAAATAATCGGCTCACATAAAACCTTGCCCTAGTTTGCCGTTGATGTCGTCCACAGTGTCCTTGTTACAGACGCTTGAGCCCTCCACGACTCCCTCAAAGTAATAGTTGAGGCTCTTCATCTCCAATTGGCTTCATGTCAGAATTGGACACCTTGAGAAAATCGGCCTGCCAAACCTTGCCAGACAGGCAATCAATGCCGTCGACTTCCTATAAAGTTAAGTCAGCGTTAGCGATGTTGACTGACTTGTCGGCTGGCACGATTTCTATCTTATCGCCTTGCCATTGGATTAAGCTTTTTGCATTGTGGAAGGGATGCAACAGTTGGCGTGGATCCAATCCCTTCCGAGCAGCAGGTTGTATGATCCCTTCCCGTCGATGACGAAAAACATTGTGGGCATGGTTTTGCTGCCGAAAGTCAACTCAACGTTTAAAACTCCCTTGGCTTCTGATGGGTTGCCGCCGAAATCCTTGAGTACCATATTGGTCTCGATCAGGTGATCGGCTCCCTTGCCCAGCTTTCTGAAGGTTGCATAGGGCATGAGATTGAAGTGGCCCCTCCATCGACTAGCATCTTTGACATCGGCTTCCCGTTGATGAAGCCTTTGACGTACAGGGGCTTCAAGTGCCGATTTTCTATCCCCTCGGGTTTCTCAAAGATGGCCTGTTCTGGGGAAAGTACTAGCTTGGCCAAGGTGTCTTCAACGGTGTCTGCATCGGCCTCGATAGCCTCGAATTTGGTTGGCAAAATGAACACCATATTGACCGATGCAGAGGCTATTCCTTTGCCTTTTGCCACCCTTTTGGCCTTGTTGGCTGGGGTCTAATCGGCTGGGGCTGCCTGTTTCTTGACACACCACTGTTTTTCGCCCTGTCGACGTTGTTGCCGTTGAATCATCTGTTGGACTTTTTCCTCCTGTCCTTCGCTTTTCAGCCTCTGAATTTTCCTTTTTTGTGTTTTGGTGAACAGGTTCAAAGGACACCATTGGGGATTGGCCGATTGTTCTTCTTCAGCCTCCTCTTCATCCTTTTCTTGGAAGAAGTCCTGGTGGATTGGGCCGAGCCGATCATGGACGGAAAGTTTCCGCTGGTTGAGTTGGACGGTTCGGGGGACGAATTGGCTAGAACTCTCTATTGGTGGATCTCTGTATTCGTCCTCCCTGTACTGGCTGCAGGCCAGGCAGTTCTCAAGGGTGGGCAGCCTCATTCCTGATTCCCAACAGAATCGGAAGAACTCGCAGCGCTAGTGTGGATCTCAGCCGATATGACAGCGAAAGTATGCCACCCCTAGCAGATCCAGCGTCCTCTGATACGGCCTGTTGCATCAGTTCTCTTCTTCTTCTTGAACCCTGAGCTAGAAACGTAGTCGGCTGTCCGTCTGTCTGGGCCGTCAGTCGGCCGATCGACCGCTGGTGTAGACCATGTTGATTGGTGCGGCTTTCATCACAGTCGGCTCTTGTTGGTTCGAGTCGGCCGTGGTTGTTTGTTGGGATTCGGCTAAGTTGTATGCCATTCTGCTTTGTCGATCAGCTCGCCCAAGGCCGGCTTGGACCATGTTAATAGGGAAGGGATTGCCGTCAACCTTGATCGGCTTAGCCGATTCCTCGAACTTAATCTTCCCTGCTTTGATGGCCGACTGTATCTGTTGGCGGAAGACCTTGCGATCGTTGGTGCTGTGGGAGGTGGTGTTGTGGCACTTGCAGTATCTCTTCTTTTTGAGCTCCTCGGCCGATGGGATGACGTGGTTGGCCAAAAGTTCTATTTGTTTCTCCCTCAGCAATAGGTCAAAGATCCTATCAGCTTTGGTTATGTCAAATTCATATTTTTCCTCCTTAGCCGATTTCTTCTGCCACTGGCAAGTTATAGCCTTTTTGTTTTTAGTCCATTTGGATGCTACAACTTCTGCGTCGCTGTCGCTTGAATCGGAATCCGTTGCGCAGGAGACATGGGTGACTTTGTTGAAGGCTTTCTTTGATTCTTGAAACCTTTGTTCGTGGGCTGTCACCTTCTGAGCCAAATGGGCTAAGCTCTCAAAATCTTGGGCCGAAAACCTCTCAGGGATGGAGGCCAAAAGGCCATGAAAGGCTAAATCGGCTAGCTGTGAGTCTGACAGTACCAGGCTGTAGCAGCGGTTCCTCATGTCCCAAACTGCTGGATGTAGTCTTGCACCGACTCCTCGTGCTTCTGCCTGACACTGGTCAAATCCGACAACTTCATTTCGTGAGTGCTGCAGTAGAAGTAGCTATGGAAGTGCTTCTCGAGATCGGCCCAGCTTTGGACCGAGTTGTAAGGCAGAGATGAAAACAATGTAAAGGCTGATCTCGAGAGTGACAGTGGGAATAAGTGCACTCTGAGCGCGTCAGTAGCCGATGCTTCTCCGCATTGCGCCAGGAATCGGTTGACGTGTTCATAGGTTGATACGTTGTCTTGCCCAGAGAACATTGAAAAGTCCGGCACCTTGTACCGGTTTGACAGGGGCACCCTCTCGAAATATTCTGGGTATGGGTACCGGTACATGTTGCCGGAGTCCTTCGGCTTGAGACCGAATTGATCGTGCATAACATCTGCGATTAAATCGGCCCAAGGCTTGTTTTCTTGCATTTGTGGTATCGGCTTGTATTGCTCGTGGTGGATGGGCCCTTGCTGGTACTGCATTGGTGGCGTCTGAGGCCGATAGTGTTGCTCGTAGTTGCCTCCTGGAAACTGATGCTGAAACTGGTTCATAGCAGGAGGCGATCGATAGGCAAATGGTGGTGTTTTCTCGGGGAGAGGTCGATTGCCGCCGGTGTTGTGAGGTGGATCCGACAGATAGTTACCAATCGACATGTTATTTATGACGGATTGCCGATCGGTGTTAAACATGTCTTCCGCCTACTCCTGAGTTGTCACTGGAACGCCGAGGCCCTAATGTTGAGGCTGTGGCCGAGCCAGAACCTTGGGATGCGGCCGTGCAGTCGATGATTGCGCATTCGGCTGGATCGAGGCTCCCCTAGAGGAATCGGCTGCCCGAGCGGAGGGACTGGCAAACCGTGGGTTGACAGTGTCCTGTACGGTGGAAACTTTCCATCAGTGAAATACGTCGACCCTCTTGGCGGCTGCTCGGCTATCTTTGAATCAACCACGGTGCTTATCATATTGTTCAATGTGTTCACCAGTATCCCTGACTGGATGACAAGCGCGTGGTGGACGGCCGAGTCGATATGATCTTGCAGCGTGTGGAACCCTGAATTGTCCTGTTCCTGCTAGACTTCGTCCATCCTTTTCTTCCCTTTCTTGTCCTCGCTGGAGGAAGTATCAAAGTCTTCAACGCTAAACTTGAATTTCTGGAGGATTGCCCCAGATCTAGTCTGGACGAAAGATTGCAGATAATGTGCTTGCAGCCTCTCAACCATATGTTGATATTTGGCCTTTTGTTCAGCCGAAAGCTTGTCTATAGTCACCGGGATGACGTTTTCCTGGTCGAGATCAGCCGATATGACATTCACCATTGTGCTGGATCCAGAATATGTGGTACCACCGGGAGTGCCAAAAGTGTGTTGGAGTGATTTTTTAAACGCGCTGGCCTGGGAGATCTGCTTAACTCAAGTGTAGGTCCAAATTGGTTGCCTCTGGTGATTGAGCGGGCATACCAGTTGGTTTGATCCTGTAACCAACAAGAAAACATAGAATAGACGTTTGGTTGAGGTTAGATCCTACTCGATCGGCTATGGATATTAACAAATATACAATTGCTATCCCAAAACACATTTAGACTAAGTGATTGGGATAGATCAGTAGTATACCGAGACAATATAAATTATTTAGATCCAAAGGTACATTAGGACCACAATTATATATATTCATAACCTAGCCGACGTCGCAAATCTAATGTAAATCGGCTAATACTCCGATATGTTTTATAAAAGATATTAATCTGAACTAAATATGCTAAACCAAGATTAATTGGCTATTAATGCGACTTAACAGATTGAAGCCGGGTTTAGGACATTTAAATAGATTAAGATCTTAATATAAAAGACGGTTCTAATGAATCTAGTAGTAATAATACTCAAAGACGATTAAAACAGGTAAGACCGGCTGAAACCCCGGTACAACCTCTAAAAGAAGACATCAAGCCGAATAGATCTATATAGTTCTAAAAGCGACTTAATAGATCAAATTGATGCATCATTAAGTACAAAAAGAAGTACTAGATCTACCTAGGCCGATGAAAACCCCTCGAGATGGTAGATACACTATATAATTTGAATCAACCCCTAGATCTAGCTCTATATATGCTGTTATCTTGAAAGATACGATAGCCGATTGAGAGACAGATCTAGACATTGATATAAATTATATATCGTATATGGTAAATTAAGCAGTTTGCAACATCAAAATCAGAGTATCATGATGATGGAAGCACTGGCCCCGATACCACAAGCAGCTTGTAACAAGAAATTACCTTTCCTGGAGATCGAAGTCGATGCAGCCCAAGAACAGAGCAAGAACTCATCGAGAAAAGTAAAAACAGAAAGGTTTGGCGATGGGCCGAAGGTTGTATTGATGTGTGTTGTTTTTGTTTACAAGGTCTCGGGTCATATTTATACCTGCATATACAATGAATTCGTAACGGACACGATTCCTATTACAGATTAAATCTTGAATATCTCTAAACCAACATTATCTCTACAGGAAACTATACAAAATATCCTAACTTAAAAGATACAATTGTCGTTGTAGGACCTTATCCGTAGATGGCAATATCTTTAATGCACTTCGAAAACCAAATCCCATAATCTATTTTTAACCTTTCCTTCCGGGATTGGCTCCACTTCTGTCTTCACTCGAAATCGGCTATCGGCTATCCCGTTCCCACTCAGACTCAGCCAACTGGCTCCGTAGCCGATTCGGACCTAGCCGACATGGCCTCTATTTCCTCAGATTGCGCGTTCTTCTCAATTCCGCTCCAATCTCTGCTTCAATTCCACCTTAGACTCGGGGATTTGGTTACCAAATTTGGTTGTTAATAGTTACGCACACCGTTAACCCTTTCCCAGATCGGATGGGCCAGATCCCTCGTTGAGGCGAAATGGCAAACAGGGAGGTGGACGGGCTGGGCGCTTTGTCTGCAACACGCACGCCATTAATGGCACCACGCGTTTGTCAAGAATGGTGCTGCCAAGCCAATCATATCCCCTTCTTAAACCCCTCCATAAAGCCTTCTTCATTCTTACTCCTTTGCTCAAAGCCTTCAAAAACCTCCATCCTTGTACTCTCCTCTCCTTGATCTTCTAGTTCCTCTATGTTTCCAAAAGCCATGGATTCCTCTGAGAATGCTTTGAGGATGGCGATGGAGACCTCTGACAATGGTGGCGATGACAACCAACTGCCGGTAATTTTTTGTTGCTTCTTCCTTTTGTCACCGACGTTTCGGTTGCCCTACCTTTTATTTGAGGGAAACTCACCTGCTAGGTGTGGACACTCTAGCAGGGTGCCGCGTTGGAGGCCCATCGTCTCCAGGAGACCCAAGGGTTCAAGGGGGAAGTGTAAGCTGGCCTCCTCTCTAGGAGATGGGTCAGGCTCCGATGGGACGCCCTCCCAACGCCGTCGTGTTGCCACGGCGTCAATCAGGTTCGTCCTGAAACTGGTAGAGCTTTTTCCTATCATTCTACTCGCACGTGTTGATTAAGTGGCTTCGGGTAGGAGGGTGTTGTTCCTCGCTCTGGGATCCGCTCCCCCGTGTTGGGGAGGGTGCGGCGCCTGATGTTGTCACCCGGGAGCCAGGCCTTTGGAGGGGAGCTTGGAACACAGCGGCAACACTTCGAGGGTCTTATCGATGCCCTAAGTGCCACAGTAGAAGATGTCGAGGCCAAACTGGCCGCATCTGAGGTGGCAAAGTTGGAGGCGGAGGGGAAATTGGCCGCGACAGAAGCGGCGAGGGCTGATGTCAAGGCTAGGATGTCCAGCACGAAGCGGTACCGGGAAGAAGCCCACAGTGAGGATCAGCCTTCTTTTTTTGCATTTTCCCGCCTATTTCGACCATTCATCCCCTCTGCAGATTTTATGAAGATCACTCGCAAGCATGTTAGCGACATGCGAGTCCACGTGGAGTTGGTCGTGTCCCGATGGGGTTACTACCACGACGTGGTTCGGAGGCTCTACTTCGAGTTGGACCCTGAGGTGGCTTGCGAGGTCGAGGACGCGCTTCTGGCGCGTCTCCCTGAAGGGCCGAAGCTCCTCAAGGCCTTCGCTCGGAATGTGGCAAAGACCGTAACCACTCACATCCTCGGAGTGGTGCGCAAGCTATACCCCCGTGCCAAGGTCAAAGCAATTGCCGAGGGGTGGCTGGTCGGCGTCACGGAGGTGGACGTCCCTGGCGTATATGCCGAGGTAGTGTCGTCAGCAGAGAAGATCGTCTTCGACTTGGCCCTGTGACTCGTAGCGTTTCATGGCCTATGTATAGCCCGCCCTTCCTGATAATAAAGCTTATTTGCTCTCATTTTAGTCAAATATCTACCTTTCGTAGCAAGAAAGCTTTTGGTTCATGTCTTCCACCCACTGCAAATTCGACTATCATGCCGAGGCAACTTAGGACCTCCGCGAGATCAACCCGGAGTTTGACTTGTCACGCGTAGGCAACCTTGTCTTTTTAGTCACCCGCCCATCATACATACAACTTTCCTGCACGTGGGACGTTGGCTCCCAACAGATCAAATCTAGAGGGCCTTGGTCAAGTTCTGGCAGCCTAGTTGATTTGGGGGTAACCAAACACCCGTTATAGACCGAGTGACTTAGGTTCTCGGTGGGACAAAGCCCGAGAACTCACGGTCGGGCTCGAGCGGCGTTGCCATTAGTGCATCGAGTTAGCGTGCGATGAGACAGCCGTCCATTCACTTCGTGTCTGACCTTTGAAGTCGAGCAGCCAGGGCCTCAACTGACGGATCTAGGGGATCCCTAGTCAAGCTCTAACGACTTAGCCTTATACGATGCAAATGGGAGGGTGATAGAGGGGTTATGACGATTACTCGGTCCATGTATGACCATCGTGGCTGTGAGACTAAAGACCATAACGGACGGATCCGGAGGATGCCCAGTCTAGCTCGAGCGACTTAGCCATGTACGTAGCGAGTAACAGTAAGGGCGACGACCAACTATTCCTGTGTGTCTGGCCCTCGAGGTAAAGCGACATCAGACCTCAGTCCGGTGGAATCCAAGTCGAGCTATGGAACTTAACCGTATACGCAGGACATAGGAGTTAAGAGCCCCGAGCCCATTCGCCTAGTCCACGACCGTCACAAGGATGGTCTCGACCCTAGCCAGCCTCCTATAGGGGTCCAGCCCCTAGCGTGAGGGACATCACGTTCGAGCCACCAGGGTCGATCAGACGGGCAAAGAATCGGCCCCTGAGTAGTTCAAACGTGGCCTGCGAGCTCCTCTTCCGAAGGCTGTTCGGCTTAAATGTCTTGGCCATGCTACTCAGGACCAGCCATAAGTGCTTGCGAGGAAGGGGTCGGAATGGCGACAGACACTGCTCGGGAGGGCTACCGAGCCCCGGGAGGCTCGCACATGCTCAGGGGTCGAAGTCTGCAAACAGATCAATTTGGAATCAGAATTGCTTTATTGTAGCAGAAATATACAAGGTACTTAGCTGTTCAATCGTGGAATCGGAGTAGTTGCTTGATGCCTCGGTAGCCAAGCACCTGCGGACTGTCTTCGAGATCTGGTTCGAAGAGTTCCTAACGAGAGACAGCATTGCTGGCAACGGAGTCCCCAGAGGGCCTCCATCGCAGTGAGGGTGACGGGCCCGATGATGACCTTCCGAGAGGGTCCCCGAGGCCTACCGAGGCTCCCTCCTTATAAACGATGTCCTTGTACTTCAACAGAAGCGAGCGCTGCCAGCTTGAGAAGGAAACTCTCGCTTGCAGCTCGAGCGTTCAAGAGCCTCGTATAGGGCGAGGTTTTTGCTTTCGCACGCATAGGAAGCAGCGAGAGCACCCCGAATAGAAATTACCCCAGTGGGGCCTGACATCTTGAGGACCAGGTATGCATAATGTGGGACCACCAGGAACATAGCAAGGGCTGGATGCCCGAGCTCTGCGTGGTATGTATCCTCGAAGTCTGCCACATGAAACCTGATGAGCTCAGAATGGTGGTTCTCCCATGTCCCGATCGTCACGGAGAGTGAGATTAAACCAAGTGGTACGCTTGCCCTTCCTTGGACAATCCCATAGAAGGGGGACTCGGTGGGCTCTAGGGTGGTAATGGGTATTCCAAGATCACACAACGTCCCCCGAAAGAGCACAATGATGCCGCTCCCCCCATCCACGAGCACACGCTTGAGGGGCACCCCAGATACCACAGAATCCACCACCAACGAGTAACGTGTGGGGTCTAGGACCTTGGCCCATCGATTTGACCAAGAGAAGGAAATTGGAGCCTCCAACCACCGAAAACAGTTGAAAGACTTCGCCGGTGCAACATTTGTCCCTAGGGTGAACAGTGTTTGCTAACAACGGGCCCCCGCTGTGGCCTTTCCTTCAAAGGCCGTTGTCGATGGATGGGTCGGCAGTCCTCCAAGGGGGGTCCCCAAGGAGGTAGAAGAGAGAGTGTGGTGGGGAAGATGCCCTCCGTGGATCTGATGGTTGACTCGAATCTAACAATGAGCCAAGAACGAGACACAAGGAATTATACTGGTTCAGCCCTCCCGAAGGATAATAGGCCTACGTCCTGTGTGTGGTATTCTTCCTTGGGGTGGATGATGAACAAGAGTTACAATGGAGTGTGCTAGAATTTGGAACCTCTCAGATCGAGCTCTCCTGGATCAGATCGATCCCCCTCAGCCCGTCGCCCTACCCTCCCTTTTATAGCTCAAGGGGGCCAGGTACAGATAAGCTTGGGGGCCAAGAAAGCTAAGACAAAGAGAGACAAAAGGTGGGGTACAAAGAATATCTGACAAAGTACATGTTGGTCTGCTAGGTCTTGTACACCGTGGGTATCTTGTGCTCCTGTCAGCCATGGGACCCTGCTCCTGTGCCGCCAGGTGGTGTCAGATGCCCTGGTCGGTTCATTACCTCCCTACCGGATCTGACAGAGGTCATAGTAGGAGGTCGTCCATCGCCAAGTGTTCTGATAGTTGGCGATGAAAGCTTCGCAGAGGTCTCCCCAGGAGTTGATAGAGCTGTTGGGAAGACTCGTTAGCCATCTTAAAGTGGTCGGGGCCAGCACGGCGGGTAGGTAAGTTGCCATTACATGGTCGTTTCCACCGATGGCTTCAACGGCTACGCAGTACAGCTGCAACCACAAAGAAGGGTCGGTCCTGCTGTCATAGGGGTCGATCCCGGTCGAGCGAAATCCTTTAGGCCATTCTACTCGACGAGGATGATTGGCGAAGGTGAGGACGTTTTTGTGCCGGGAAGGAAGCCTGATGCATTCATCGTCCGCAGAGGCTTCATGCTCCCAACCATAACCCTCACTACGATGCAGCCGCACGTACCTACGCTTAGCCAAATGGCGCCCGAGAATGTTTCGTGCATCGAAGCGCTGCTCGACGGGCCTGCGCGTGTCCCCAACAAGGGAACTGCCCTGCTGCTCAACAAGTGGGGCTTTCCCCTGAGGTCCACTCGTAGCGATCGGCATAGTCTTGGCCTCCGTCAATTGATCCCAAGGGGCACAAGGGCTAACGTGTGCCCCATGCTTGAGGGCTTCCATAGTCCCTATCAACAAGCGCACCAAAAGGGCGCTTTGAAGGGCTTAGGATGCTGAGCCACGAGGCTACCGCCTGAGTCATAGCCACAACCTTCCGCACCTCCGGGGAATCTGGAAGAGCAACAAGCACATGTTTGATGGCCATCAGGTCGGCCATCGGTGCGCAAGAGCCATGACGCCCCTTGATTTCTTTAGAGAAGGTAGAAGCTGGGATTCAAGGTTGGACACGAGCTAGCTGGGCCTCCCGCGCCGCATAACCTGGTTGGCATTGCGACCCCAGCGAGCGTTGCGATGTGCGTCAGACTCCTGGGTACCCAAAGGCTCATCGTCTGAAACCACCTCCGTCGTCATGACAAAGTTGACTGGCCAGTGGTTGCGGGGAGTGAACTCCACATGATGCGACTTTTGGGCTTGAGTTATGTGACGGGGCGAACCACACCAGAGGAGCTTCCTAGTGCCCTCGTGCCCGGGGGAGTTAGCGGTATGACCAACAACATAGGAAGTGGGTGAGAACACCTTATGTAGTGGGGAAGCTGGGCGTATGGCGCAACACCTGGGCATACGCTCGATCCGCGTCCAAGCAGATTCCACCCTCAAAACCGCCATGTGGGTGGCTGGGAGCTTTGGACGCCAAACCCGGGTAGCCAAGCAACCTGCTGGTGTTGACGCTGTAAGGCGTAAGGCCATGGTCCTCACCCTCCCCGTCACGTGCTGCAGAGTGGCGGAATGCTCCAGCACATCTGAAGCCACCTGGGAGAGGGTGAGGTGACTAAAATCATCAGCGCAGAACAGCAAACTCCCAAAGATGAAAGTTGAACCAGCCAGAGCCTTGAAGTCAGAGGAAAAGAACATAGCCATCGAACCGCTCCGATCGGTGAAGACGACGCCCCTACCTGGCACGCCAACTATCGATGGGTGGTTGGTCAGTCCTCTCGAGGGTTGCCCATGGAGGTGAAAGAGTGGTCAGGGCGTCTTCGAAAGGATCCGATGGTCGACTTGAACTCAAATCGAGCCAAGAGACAAAGTGTTTATACTGGTTCAACCCTCCCAGAGGATAATAGGCCTACGTCTAGTGTTCTTTGTTGGGGTAGTGTATGAACTGGGAATGAGTACAATGGTTGCGAACTCTAGAGCATGGAAGCAAAATGCGAGGGCTTCGCCTCAAGCTCCAGAGAATCGAACCTCCCCACCCCGCCATCTGCCTTCCCTTTTATAGATCAAGGGGGCAGTTACAACGGGACTTGGGGGCCCTAAAGCAGAGAGAAGGTACAAGAAAGTAACTCAAAAGCACACACACACAGGTCCTAAGGGTCGTAATCGCCATGGTATCTTGTGTGCATTCTTGTCATGTGACGTCATCCTAGGTCGAGTTGTCCCCTCCTTGTCTTCTCTGCAATCTCTCGCGGAAGAAGCCTCCTACCTGAGGTAGTAGACTCAGTCTTCTTGGGTCGGCGCCGTTGAAGGGGTCAAGACTGGACGCTGAGTTGGTCTTCAAAACCAAGGTCCGGAGAGCCGACGCCGGAAGAGGTCGGGTGGCTGTTCCCGACCTAGACAAGCCCTGCCGACCCTGGCAGGAGTCGGGCGATTAGCTCGAAGCCAAGGCTCTTGGGCCCACTTCAGCTGCACGTCTTTCCCTTATGTGAGCTACCCTGGGGTAATACCCAACACACCACATATGTAGGAGTTGTAGTGCCCTGTTTGTACCCCATACATCCATCATTGCTCAAGGAAACTCTATGCTTGTAGTATACATCCATCATTGCTCAAGGAAAGCTCTATGCATGACAACGTCGTCGACCAATAAGAATACAACCAGAATCTTCAAGTAAGACCCCACATCTACCTTGACGATAATCCCCAAGAGGATGTGGCATATTCTCGTTCAGATCATATGGAAGGCATAACTTTATGATTGATGTCTTTATACTTATTTGTTTTGCTCTTTCTTGTAATGAATGAAATATTTTTTATTAACAAGTCTTTTGTCTAAATTATTTTGTGAATTATATGAAAAATACTAGTTTATATAGTGAATTTAGTTAATTTGGAAAATTATTTAGTGAATTAAATAAGTTAGTGAACTTTCTTGAATTAAACGAGTCTTTGCAATATTTTAGTCTAAATATTTAAAATACTATAAATTTTTACAGTAAAAACTATTTACTCAACATAGTAAACAGTATATAAATACTATTTACTGAAAAATTCTATCGATAACGGGCTTGAAGTCATCTAATCGGGCTTAAACTGTAAGCACATTACCGATGAGATCATCTGTGATAGGCTTTAATTAAAGCCCGATAGAGATGATGATCTCATCTGATCGGGCTTAAGCTTCAAGCCCATCACCAATGAGATCATCAATTACAGGCCTTAATTATAGCCCGATAAAGATGATGATCTCATCCGATCGGGCTTAAGCCTTAAGACCGTCATGTATGAGATCATCCGTGATGGGCCTTAGATTAAGCCCATCACCAATATAATATTTCCATCAGCCTTTAAGCGCCGAACTAGATCTCATCTATGATGAGCTTTATGTTAAGCCCGATTGAGATGATTCATCTCAATCGGGCTTAATCTAAAGCCGTCACGGATGTGCTTCCAAATCTTTTAACAGAGTATGCCGATTCAGATCTATACATTAGCGCAAAAAATTACTAAGTCCTCACTCAGAACCCTAGCACCACCGCGATCTCTCGGAGCCCGCCGCGAGCGTCCCTCGCGCCCTCCTGAGCCCAATGTCGTCGTTCTCCCTCGCCGCCACCGTGCACCACCATCCCCGAGCCTGGTGTCGTCGTCCTTCCTCACTGCCGTCCCCGAGGCTGGCCACCGAGCACCACAGCCACTCAACCTATGCTCCAGGTTAGTCCATCTCACCGTGCTGCTAGGGGGTATAGATCTACCATGTTGTATAATGGAACTGAGATGATGTTGTATAATGAACTGCCTACCCCCATATCTTTTCTACCCCCATATCTGAGATGAACTATTATATTGGTGTTGTGAATATTTGAGTATGTTGTCTAATGGATGTTTGTATAGTGCCTGAATTTTTGTGTCGTAAAAAGCTAGGGATGCAAATGCAGGGAGAGGGGGAGCCTAGTTTTCAGATAGGGATTTTACCATTTGGGGATGGGGATTACTTCAACATATTTTTTTTGCGCAAGTTATTTTTGCTCCTCCATGTCAATAGGAAGGTCCATATGGTTGCATTCTGTGTAGGTCCCGAAGGGCTAGGGGTTTTGTGTGTGTTGAGATGGGTTGTTATTGGGCTGGGCAGAATTATAATTGTGTCCTGGAATAGTATATGTGTATGTTTTATCTGACATTTTAAATGAGAAATAACTCAATAGTCCTATGCATATTGTTAAAATTTTAGAACTGTATCAGCATCAAAGATAGTGCCTGAATTTATGAAAATATTTTTATACGACAGGATGAATTTTTGAGATCATACATGTCTTTTTATGCAAATCTTGGTGTGGCTAGAATTAGATTCTACAGGAAATATTTTTCTTCCCATTTATTATGGCTGTGCTAGTAAAACTTGTCTTGTGTGAGACTATATGCCTTGTGTAGGACTATATGGTCCAAATTGTATTTATAGTATACAGTATATATACTAGTATATACTATACTCTATAATTTGAGGAATAGATTCAAAGATTTCTCTTCCCTTTCTCCTCCCTTTCAAAAATAAATTCAAAGATTTATTCAAAAATTTTGTCTTCACTCACGATAGTGACTCAGGATATTGGCTGAAAAAAAATTTAAAAATAAACTTTGTCTTGACTCCTATGCATTAGGAGTAAAGACAATATTTTGTTTTGACTCCTATGCATTGAGAATCAAAACAAAATCTTGTCTTCACTCCTATGCATAGGAATCAAGACAAAGTTTATTTTGGAATTGTTTTCACCCAATATCCCGAGTCACTATCTTTCTTCATTCTCATCCCTTTCATTCTCTCTTCTCTCTTTATTGAATTTCTCCCTCTCCTCCTCTTCTTCTTTCTTTCTTTCCAATCAATCTTCTTCTTGATTTAACTAATTTTTTTCATTTTGTGATTTTGTAAGCTATTAAGAGGATGTCTTAGCACGACGAACCAATGTCAGTGACAACTAGTGGGTCCACAAGGACACGGACCCTTAGGAGTGGAAATAAAATCCCAAAGGAACGATACACCATAACAGAGGTGGACCTCCTAGGAGTGTCGTCCGCTCCCCCGAATGTGCCCAAGAAGTTCAGGACAATCTATGGGATAATAGGAGGCAGACCTTTAGTATTTTGCATGATCACATCAAGGAGGTGCTGTTGACGCGAAAAATCAACACGCCAGCCTGGGAGATCTGCTTAGCTCCAGTGCAGGTCCTAGAATAGATGAAGCGCGGGCGTGCCAGTCGGTTTGATCCTGCCACTGACAAGTTATGCAAAACAGCAGAACATAAATCATATCGGCCGATAGACCGATACCCAAAAACTAACTGATCGGCTAATAAGCCGATGGTGCAATTCCAACCGATGCCGACGCCAGCCGATGGTGTTAGGGTTTGAATCCATTGGTTGTGCGCGGAGCAAATATTTATACAAATGCAATCGGCCGATGATAACATGACGATATAGCAATGTAATATAGCACAAAGTAACCACATGATAAAATAAATACTGACTTAAGGATTAAAACACACATCGGCTAAAAAGTCCGATGTCATAAAATCCAAATGATTAAATATTCAACGAGGCCTCCGCTGCAATCGGCTAAATCAAACTTGTGTATATTCCTTGCAAGCCGATGCAATACCCAGATAACTCACCGGCTGAAACCCCGATGAAACCCTTAGCGGCAGTCAACAGGCAGGCTAGGGATTACGGTTCTAATCACGACTTGGTAGATTTAAACTGATGCAGCACTAAGTATAAAAAGAAATGCAATATCTAGAAAATCAAGCCCTTGACTGATTTTCAGGGTGGTAGATGCCTAAACCAATCTAATCTAGTAAACGGTTTAGCCGATAGCGACAGAGACCCTAAAACGAGAAACAATCGATAGGGCTAAACTGAAATACTAAGATTAGATTAATAGATACATATGATAAATAGTCAGGCAAGCATGCTAACTAAACCGGAGCAATCCAAGAGATCGAACGTACTGATGCAGCCTTGGACAACGTCGACGTAGTCAATATGATCGCCTGATCCAACAGAACGTTGGACTTATTCCTTTGCTGGAGGTCGAACCTAATCGATGCAGCCCAGTGCCGGATGCCAAGTTCCGTCGGATGTTGAACAGAGATGAAGAATAAAAGAGTGGCGATGCGCCGAATTGTATTGATCGGGAGATGATTTACAGGAACCCCGGGCTTACATATTTATACCCGTGGGATGACAAAGGTCCTAACAGATTACAAAACAAACTTTCCTAAAGATAAACTAGGAAACTAACAATCTCTTCCTAATTAATAGATACAAGCCGTATCCTCCCTGGACTCAGTTTCTTCTGGATAAGATCTTCTCAAACCGAACCTAAGAAGAATCCGACTACTGGAGATATGGATCCTCCATCGGCTGACGCAAAACTCTCAGCCAATTCTGCTTCGAGCCGATACTAACCCTTAGCCGTTAAGGACTTTGGGGCTTACCAAATTTTGGCGTTAACAGGTGTCGGACGGAGAGAAGGAAACTTCTTGGCTGAATTTCGAGGAGAGCTTTGAATATTCTACAGCCGGTGAGGACAGGCTAAAGCGGACAACTTTCCAGACAATGTGACATGCTTGGAAGAGCTTTAAGTCCAAGTTGGTCACTGACCACGTCCTCAACCCCAGCACCCTAGAGCCATTCGAGAACTACCCCTTCATCACGCCAGCCGTGTGGGAGGAGTTCTACGCGAAGAAATCAATTGCCTAATCCCGAGCCAGAAGCTAGGCTTATAGGGAACTTCAGGCTTGGAACGTGCACCCGCACAGGCTTGGCAGCAGAGGATATGTGAGGAAGCAGGAGCAATGGCAGAAAGAGGATGAGGCGGTAGAGGCATCGAACACGCCGCCTCCATTTGTCGATATCCCGCACCCATGTGCAAGGAGCTGGGCAAGGGCAAGGGCCGTGAAGAACAGCGATGGAACATTCACTCTGCCAAATCCCCAAGATCAACAAGTTTAGAAAAATATTGTATGTGTCTCACCATAATATGTTTAGTTTCTTTACACATATCGTACACTCGATTTATACCGATCTCACTTGTAATGCAGAAAGAGTTGGTTGCCGTGAGACAGTCCTCCCAAGAGGCCTGCTTTGCT
This sequence comes from Oryza australiensis, assembly GCA_019925245.2. Classification (NCBI taxonomy): domain Eukaryota; kingdom Viridiplantae; phylum Streptophyta; class Magnoliopsida; order Poales; family Poaceae; genus Oryza; species Oryza australiensis. The sequence continues at coordinate 8,515,883 of JAIFGZ020000436.1, forward strand.
AGACGCGAGGATGACATCCTCATGCAAGAGTTGGGCACCAACGAACATCGTGAACAGATAAGGGGTGTTGGCTCTAATGTCCCCTGGAAATATGGACTTTCCGAATACGTCGGGCACTATAAGAAGTGGACCCTCACGAAGGCGGAAAGAGATACACGCCTGGCTGAGAGGATCTAGGAGCAGATCAGAGCCGAACTGAGCTCTGAATTTGATGAGAAGCTAGTCCAGGTGGAGACACGGATCAGGCAGCAGGTCCGAGCTGAGCAGCAGACTGTCCAGCCCATCGCCGCTCCGCAACGAGAAAGTCCAACGCAAAGGCGGAGTAGTTGTGTATCTACTGAGGCGACAGAAAATCCACCACCGGTCCTAGCCACCATTGACCATATAACCGTAAAACTCTCGGCCAAAATGTGTAACACTCTTAACAAATCCATTTTCTACAAAATATTCAAAGATTATGTTTGGATCTATCGCAGGAACCGACTAACTGTGTGCTAATAGTTAGGGTGACACCATCCTTCACGGTTTCGGCGATCGAGGGACTAGCTTTCAAGCCGAACGCCGATACAAGAGTGCACGGGACGGAACTTATGGCTAGACATGCAAAAGTGCAAGTGGACACAGTGAAGGCCGAATGAGCCCATCTGCCGCTGCAGCATCCACCAAACGATGAGATCCTAACCCTAGGAGCTGCACGTGGAAGCTTTACCAATGGCCCAAGGAGCTCATTGACATCAAGCTAACTCCGTGTTCAGCCCCTCCATCTCCCTTCGGTGTTCTACAAGATGACAGGATCGAGTTGCAGTATGACACCGACTTTGGCAGTCTAGCCCTGATTGGCCTGCTCGCTCTGAACCATCTCTGGAGAAGGGAAAGAAAGCGGCATCGGAGCCAGCTCTGGAAGTGCCAGTTGAAGTTTCAGACCACTTCATTTGCATCACAAGGCCACCAGCACCGAAGAAACCAATTTTGGACTACCAACACAACATCAAGAAAATGAAATTGCGAGAATTTTCTAGGGAAGAATTCGCGAAAGACATGGCATAGAAGTATGAGCAAGAGTTTCTGGAAAGTTCCGGTTTGAAGAGTCATACTGATGTGCACAATATTGTGAAGGCCCCTCAGGTAGCTAAGTTCAAGTTTGGTACTCCTTTGACCACCGATGAATATCACAACGCTGTTGGGAATTGCACTCAAATGAGAAGGATAGAAGAGTGGTACCTACATATGGCAAAGGAGGGTAAAGAGACGTTCGCCGTCTTTTAAAGGAGCGAAGACTTCCATCACAAGGATGGTTTAATCTGGGTCCCATTTGAGGATTTATTTCAACTATACAATCTGAGGGAACTAGACGTATCGCTACTTCAGTTATGGGCATTGTAAGCATACTCAAACCCCTCGCTAGTGTTTCTAAGTTCATATCCTCACAGAGTGTCTAACTTGTTTCCTTATGTAGAATGGGGACGCTTGAATGTAGAGCGTCCCATAACAAAGTAGGATTCCTCGATCCAGCGGTTATCAATTTCAATCAGATTGATGACGACCCAAGGTCCCAAAAATGGGTGCTGGACGACCTGTACAAATCCTTTGTCAAGCTTAGGGATATGAATACGATCCTTTTGCCCTACAACTTACTATTTGTGCTTTAAGGTGTTAATTGCTCTCTCTGTTTATATGCAGCAATCACTGGATCTTTCTTGCCATCCATTTAAATGATTACAATATTATCGTCATGGATGGATTGAGGAAACCGCGAGAAGCTTTCCAATCCATGATTGACTTCCTAAATAAGGCACTTGTGAAGTACAAGAAGAAGTGTATTCGACACGCTCTATGTGCCGATACATTTCGGGTTTGCTGCCACCGTTGGTGCCAACGTCAGGATCCACGCACTAGCACTTGTGGTTTCTAAGTGATGAAATATATGTGGATTTTCATGGAGGACGACAACTGAAACATTTTGGATTCTGAGGTTCGCCACTTTTGTTAAGATGTAAATACATGTTTCTAAACACATAGTGTTTTCACATATTCAATCCTTCCATCTGCAGAAATTAGAGCTCCCGGCAAGTCAGTTGCTGCCACATGTTTGCTTCGCCTTTGCTGAACAACTATATGGATTCATCTTCTGACATGTCATCTCGCCGAGCGGCGCATATCATGTTTCGAGAGCTCCAGATGGACTAATGGGTTTCCTTAAGGCTGGCGGCCCCAGTGACACTTTAGGCAGTCGATCGACGATAAAGACTAAGCATTAGAATCGTTCGACGACAAAGGACAATTTTGATAGTATGATTTTATTGTAAATTACAATTTTGTCAAATGTGTTCATATTAAATATGTGAATAATGGATGTGTATGTGAATAGATGTGTGAATGTCAGATGTATGTGAATATCAAATGTATGTCAATGTATGTGAAAGGGGATGTAAAGGGGAAAAGGAATATATCTCTGTTTCTCTCATTTTTGCAGCGGGCATGGCTAGCAAAGGCATGAGGCTAGCCAAGAAATAAAATATATTTTTTGGAAAAACTCATCAGTGACGGGTTTAACTTAAGCCCAATGAAGATGTTAGTCATCCGTAATGATCTTTAGTTAAAGCCCGATTGAGTAGTTAGTCATCTTTGACGAGCTTTAACTAGGACCCATTTGAGATTATGTCAACGATGTCGGGCCCATGTTTGACTGGTCTTCTGGTTCAAAGGTGAAGTGCATCAGTTTAGGCCAGACAAAGTTAATTTAAATCGATGACGGACTTTTGATTGATACAGATGACTTCTTCCATCAGTGACCTTTGAGTCATGACAGGTGTCATACCTAATATAGACGAGGGTTGCTGCCTGATTAAGATGAGGATGACCATTGTAGTGCATGTGGTAAAAGGTCAAAAGTGTGGGAGTTATTTGAGTAGGATTTGGTATTAACAGATGGTGTTTTGATTCCATGCTATTCGATTGATATCATATTGTTTTTTAAAAAAAACACAGTAAGAGGGGCTCATGCACACGCACACTTACCACTTTTAAATGCACAATGCACCATTAAGTTAAGTATATATATATATATATAAACGAGAATAATGAGAAAAAATAACTAATATAAAATATAATCCAAAAGTTAAGTACAAATACAATTAAGTTCCTTTCTCTATATTCTATTAATATCAAAATAACTTATTTCATAAGATTAAGAATTTATTTGTATTATAATTTTTTATTATTGATAATTAAAAATAGCTAGATAATGTCAATAGTGTAGGTGTGACCGTATATCAGGCTATCAATATGTGATCAACGTTTGGACTGAAAGTTAATTAGGCGCTTTATTCCTATATGTGATCTGCGTTTTGATTGAAGAATAATTTGGCAGAATTAAATGGACATAATTGGAAGGTTATTTTTATTTATTTTTGATTCTTTAATAAAAACCAAATAATAAAATATTGATTCTGGATTTGGTGGTAGTAACGTGCCCGCGAGCCGGCTATATATGCATGACTCCATATGGCCTCCCTGATACATTGGACCATCAGATCAAAGCTCATTTTCATATTCTCACATTTTAACTACTCATTTCTACAGTTATAGATTAGGGAATAGAGAAATTAAGGCACCAGCTGGCTATCTCCATGACTCATCAGCAGCATCTCCTCGTCGCCGTCCTGGTGGCTTCCATCCTTCGTGTGGCTTCCTCGGCGACGGTGTATGATATCCTTCAGCAAAACAACCTACCGAGGGGCCTAATTCCGCAAGGCGTAACTTCGTACGTGCTTCACCCTGATGGCCGCCTAGAGGCCAACCTTTCCGGCGAGTGTAACTTCGTCCTCACCGTCGCTGGCACACCGTATAAGTTTCGGTTCGGCAGCAACTTTGTCGGGGTCATCAAGCCAGGGTCCATCAGCCAGATTAACGGCGTGAGGGTTCAGGTGAAATACGCTTTTGAGGGGATCTTTGAGGTCGATCGCTCTGGCAACCAGCTGACATTCAAGGTCGGCACCAGCACAGTCTCCTTCCCTGTCGCTGACTTCGCCAGCAGCCCTGTCTGCAGCTGATGCTCTGATTGATCCATCGATAATTAATATGTTATAATCAATCGATGTATATGCCTCGTTACTTCCACGTGATCCATCAATAAAATTTTAATGTTTATCCACGTATCGAGGAAAGAAAATCTAAGGTAGTGAAAGAAATAAATTTTATCATTGGGCCACCGTCATCTGAAAACACTGGACCATCCAATACAACCATTTGGTAAATGTGGAGCGTCGGATCAGATCAGAAAAGCTTTAAAATAAGATCCTTCAACAAACTTGTCTCTTCTTCCAGTCCTCCCTCTCTACACATTTTCATTTTCTCCTTCCTCCCATACGATGCGACTCCACATACACGCTACATTGCTGCCATCCTCTCTCCTCCCGTCTTCACCGCCGCCTCCTCCTAGTCCACAACGCCACCTCCACCTAAGCCTCCTCTTCCTTCTCCTCCCCTCCCCATCACTTGCGCTGCTGCCGTCTCCTCTACCTCCCGATACCTGTCACCGCCATCTTCTCTCACTCCCGTCGCCGCGACCTTCTCTTGCTCAACATCCCTCTTGTTGACTACTTCCACCTCCACCTCCACCTCCACCTGCCCCTAGCCAGACCCTCTCTGTGGGGGTGTCACCCCGGGGTATCCTATGGACAGGAATCTATGCCCCACTGAAGTAAAAAATCGAGAGTTCTCGAGACATGGTCGATGGCCTGACCCCCTCCTGGCGCGGTCAGACGTCCGACCTTACCCCGAGTCTGACCTCGGTTCTCCTCTCTTGAACCCGTCAACTACGGCCCGACCTCGATCATCCTCGGGACAAGACTTGGCGTGCAAGAAGGAAGTGGAAGGAGACAGCTTCGGCAGAGACTGACATCACCCGACAACACAGTACAGGTATCTCAGATGGAGGAGGGATCCCAATGCAAGATAGAGATAGCACAAGATGCCCACGGTGTATAGGACCTAGCAGACCGCTTTGTACCTTTTCAGATGTAGGTTTGTACTCACCTTTTAGCACATTAGATATAGCTTTCTTGGCCTCCAAGTTCACTTGTCACTGCTCCCCTTGAGCTATAAAAGGGAGGGCAGGGCGAGGGGGCCAAGGGGACGAAGGAATTCAGATTTCCCCGTTCTTGGCTAAGCTTGCTTCAAGCCCCAAGAACCCATCCTTGTAACTCTTGTTCATCTCACACTCCAACAAAACAACACTGGATGTAGGCTTATTATCCTTCGGGAGGGTCGAACCAGTATAATTTCCTATGTCTTACTCTTTGGCTCGTCTCCGGACTCGAGTCGACCTTCGGATCCAATGGGGAACATCCTGTCTACCATTCTCTTTCACCTCTTTGGGCACCCCATTTGAGGACTGCCGACCCACCCGTCGACAGTTGACACGCCAGGTAGGGGCGCTGCTCTTCGTTTCATGCGATCTGATGGCGGTCTCCTTCCCCACTAACTTTGCTGTTCCCGCCGGGACGACTTTCATCTTCGGCACCCTGGTGTTCCGCGTCGACGACTTCCACTGCCTCACTCTCTCTCAGGCGGCCTCCGACGAGATGGAGCGCGCAGTCACGCCGCCATGTGCGGTGGCGAGGTGTAGGCACGCAGCTTTGCGCCCGATGGCCTTGGACCACAAGACCCGCGTGACCGCCAGGGTTCGGCAGCCTAGGCCTCCGGCAGCCCACGCAGCGGCTCAGCGGCCGGGCGGCATGTGGACCCAAGTCAAGCGCTCTAATCGGCTCTACCCCGCGTGCTCCGCTTCCTCGCCGCGAGGGTCGTCTGCCTTGCCCTTGCACGCTGGTGGGTGTACTTCCGTGCCTACTAGCCCGGCGATTCCTGGCAAGGTCGCTCACCACACCTCTCTCCCTTGCACAACGTCTGCTGGGCGGTTCCGCGGCCCAATGTTCATTCCTGGTAACCGCTGGCCCGCCAACTTCATCATGATGGCGGAGGTGGTGTCTGACGATGAGGCCACGGGCTCTCAAGAATCCGACGCCCGTCACAACGTGCGCTGTACCCGCAACGCCGAGCGGGTCGCGCGGCGCGAGTAGGGTCAATGACCCCACATCCAGCCCCGACGCCTGGAGTCCAACTTCACCACGGAGTTCGAGGGACATCAGGTCTTCCGAACGCCCGCGGCCAACTTGGTCACCATCGAGCACGCGCTCAATGGTCTTCCAGACTCTCCGGAGGTTCGGAAGGCCATGGCCATGACCCAGGCAGCCGCAGCACAGCTCAACATCTCGGGCCTGTCCGAGCGCCTTGCCGGGAGTGCTCGACGCTCGAGATCACGGCCGCAGTGGAGTGCAGGTCAGTCGGCCTCCCCATGCCCCGCCAAGGATGCGACCACGAAGACCGGGGCTGCCCCGGGTGGCATGACCCGTCGATCCAGGAGCGCTCGCACGGCCGAGAACCAAGGGAGCTTGTACACGAGAGATTTGCGTGAGATAATCACGCAAAGGGTTGACGCCCGCATTGTTGTCGAGCGGTGCGCCCCCGATCGGAGGCACCAGGAGATGCGGCGCCGGGACGAGTATGACCGGTGCATGGACCTCATGATGGAGCCGCCGACGTCGTGCCCCTACATGACGGCTTTGCGGCCTTCACCGCCAAACTCCAGCAGGACGTGGCCCAAGTTTTTCCGTCCAACGGGGATCGACCCCTACGTCGGCAAGACCGACCCAACCCTTTGGCTCCAGTTGTACTGTACAGCTGTCCGAGCTGCAAATGGCGACGCCAACGTGATGGCGAAGTACCTCCCGGTCATGTTGGCATCGACTGCCATTAACTAGCTCGCGGGCCTCCCTGAGAACTCTATTGATTCCTTGGATGATCTCTCCGATGCTTTCGCTGCTAACTACCATGGCACTTGGCAACATCCATCCACTCGTTACGACCTTCGCCAGGTCCGGCAGAGGGCTAGCGAGTCTATCCAAGACTATATCCGACATTTCTCAAAGCACCGCAACACGGTTACGAGCATTACCGATGAAGATGTAATGTGCATTTTCTCCGAGGGCCTTCAAAAGCCCTCCGAACTATTCCGCTTCCTTGTCCGGACGAAGCCAACCACCCTAGTTGAGGTGATGGCCATTGCCGAGAGCTTCGTCGATGCCGAGGACACTGAACGACAAGAAATGGTCGCTCCCGAGTCTCGCCTCCCAAGGGAGTCCTGGGGCAAGGAGCGGGCGAATCCCGACCGTAGCTCACCAAGAAGACTAGACCGTCGACCACTCCCACGAGCTCGGCAGGACAAGGTGAAGCGAAAGCCGACCGCGGAAGTTGTGGCCATCGAGAGGCCAGGCTCAAGGGGAGAGCCGTTAGGTGAATAATTCTGGGAGGCATTGGATACGCCATGTATCCTTCACCCGGAAGGCAATCACACCATCCGACAGTGTTACACTCCACAGGACCACATGGCTCAGGAGGCTCAGAACCCCCGACCTCCGAGGCCTCAGAAAGGGATGAGTGCAGACCCGAAGCGCCGGAAAGAAGATCACCGACGGCAAGAAGGTTTCCACGAGCCGACCCAAACCATCAGTATGATCCTCGAGGGCGAGGTGACCTCGGAGAGTCGATGCCAACAGAAGCTCCTCTCCCGATGTGTGAACGGCATATCCTCCGAGCCCTCCGAGTCCTCCGATGGTCGGACGTCCTGATCTCTTTCTCCCGGGCTGATCTGTGGGCTGACGTTCCGAAGCCGGGTCGATTCCCACTGGTGGTGGACCAAGTGGTGCTCAAGGTGCACCTCAAGTGTGTCCTCATCGATGGGGGGAGCGGTATCAATGTCTTTTGAGGAACCCTCCGCGAGCTCGGGGTCTCACCCTCCGCTCTTGAGTCCACGGACTCTCCATTCTATGGCATTGTCCCCGGTCGGGCAAGCTTGCCCCTTGTGGTCATTTCCCTCCCCATTACGTTCGGGAGACAAAAAAACTTCTTCACCGAGTTCGTCAGGTTCTATGTGGCGGACTTTGAGATGGCTTACCATGCGGCTCTCGGCCGACCGGCCCTCGCCAAACTCATGGCGGTCCGCCACTACACATATCTGGTCCTCAAGATATCGAGGCTCCATGTGGAATTCTCCGTGCAAGGGGATGTCGCAACCTCTCTTGCCTACGAATATGATAGCCTCGCCCTGGGTGAAGCCGCCGACCCTTCAGCTCATGTTGGAGGATTCACTCCCCTACGTGCCGATCCCAAAGGGAAGGCGCTGATGAGGGAGGACGATCCCACCCTTGAGCTGTCCGTATCAAGACCCTCTACAGGTTTTGCCGAGTCCAAGCTCGTCGTCCTCTCAGATACCGATCCCTCCAAGACAGTGTTGATCGGCTCGCACCTCAGGAAGAAATAGGAAAGCACGCTCGTCGACTTCCTGCACGTGAACATCGTGAAGGGTTACGCGGAGGCTACGCTAGCCAAAAACAAAAATTCTATCGCGCAAACCAGGAACACTTGCAAGTAAGGGCCAATAGATCGTTACCGATTGGAGTAGAGTGTAGCGGAATAGCCAATCAGGGCAATCCGATCTGGAACAGTGTAGCCGACTCCCGGAGACAACAGCCGATCAACAGCGCGCAACGTAGCAGCGCCTCTACCGGTATCCACACGTCCGGGGACAGAACGCCGTACACCCGTGTGCTAGCACGCGATGCAAGGCTAGGGTTTGGCTCGAAAGTGGGGAGGGTTTCCGTGGAGATTGATCTCGGCGACTTCTGTTGCACGCGATGCAATTGATATATCGCAGCTCTCCACCCCTCCCTCCTTTATATAGAGTTGGCCGACTGGGATTAGTAGCCGCTCAGGACTCTATTTTGAATTGGATCTCATCCGTATCTCATATAGAGTTTGGCCGCTCACACGTCGTAAGCCCATAGGACTCTATTTTGAATTGGATCTCATCCGTATCTCATATAGAGTTTGGCCGCTCACACGTCGTAAGCCCATAGGACTCTATTTTGAATTGGATCTCATCCGTATCTCATATAGAGTTGGCCGCCCACACGTCGTAAGCCCATAGGACTCTATCTCGATCGGATCCCTATCCGATCGAGCCGTATCCGAGTCCAACTCGAATGCCTGTTCTTATCCCCTTAAGCGTGCGACCACGTAGGTTCGGGTATACTCGGTTTCGGCTATAGTCTAACTTAGCCGATCGTCGGCTCGAGTCCAACTCGGCCCGACTGTCAACGACGGCGCCTAGCAGCACATATTGACACCATAGTATACAAGAATATAATATCGGCTCGAACCTGTAATGTGTACACAAATCCCTTTGCCTCACGATACCAGTTAAGCTATAGGCAAGATGTGTGCCATCCCTTCAATAACTTAACCATTCACTCGAACCGTATTGGATTATCTTTACGTTGATTGACTCCTCAATCAACTTAGCATGGCCATGCATTTCCATAATCCATTACCTCGAGGGCCCAGAGATATCTCTCCAAAGGAGGGGCAAATTCCATCTTGATCACTCACATCCCACTCCATGTTTCATAGCAAACCCGAAAACTACCTTTATAACTACCCGATTACGGAATAGCGTTTGGTAGTCCCAAAGTAGGCTACTACACATGTTGGAATCTATGGTGATCTCAGGTCTAAGGACTTTGTACCAACACTACCGAGACCAACTAATGGCACATTGATTCTGTAGTGTCTCATGGTGGGTCTATCCAACAATGTGTTCTCTAACACATATGTCCATGTTTATTGATTTGGTATCTCCATACCCATGATCTATGAGACATGATCATCAATCAATAAACATGCCGATCTTAGAATCATATTTGTTCCAACAATATGACATATGATCGAGGATCGTTTAGAAATAGATTCATACATATCGAGTCTCATAAATAAGTCACATACTTATTGATCAATACAAGATGTCTATTTCATGGAACCGAATAACACTTTATTCATAAATACATAAACATTGACGTGATATCCAACATCTCCATGTTGCCTCTAGGGCATATCACTAACAATCTCCCACTTGCACTAGAGTCAATCATGTAAGTATCTAATACCCATTGCTCTTGTGTGCGCCTCATGCTTCGGCGGGAGAGGTTTTGTCGGCGGATCGGCTATGTTGAGATCCGTGTGCACTTTGCATATCTTGACATCACCTCTGTCCACAATCTCGCGGATGAGATGATATCGCCCAAGTATGTGCTTCCGAAGCAACAATGTACTCGGCCTCCGTCGTAGAATCGCAACGTATCCCGCTTGGAACTCTTCCAGTTGCGCGCTCCGTTTAGGCGAACACAAACCCGATTGCGATCTATAATCATCCTTGTCTGTTTGGAAGCTAGCATCGGTGTAACCACTTACAACGAGCTCTTCTTCACCTCCATAGACTAGGAACATATCCTTAGTTCTTCTCAAGTACTTAAGGATATTCTTTACGGCGATCCCAGTGACCTTCACCGGATCGGCGGTATCTGCTCGTAGCACTCAAAGCGTACGAGACATGCGGGCGTGTACAAAGCATGGCATACATGATGGATCCAATTGCCGAAGCATATGGAACCATACCCATCTTATTCCGCTCATCATGTGTCCGAGGACACCGATTCTTGCTAAGATTAATGCCATGTGACATGGGCAAGAAACCTTTCTTGGAATCATGCATGTTAAACCTTTTCAACACCTTGTCAATGTATGTACTTTGGCGTAATCCAATTAGCCTCTTGGATCTATCTCTATAGATCCGAATGCCCAATATATATGCTTGCCTCCCCTAAGTCTTTCATGGAAAAACTATTTTTTAATGAAGACTTGACGGATTCTAGCATAGGGATATCATTTCCAATCAGTAATATGTCATCCACATATAAGATTAGAAATACAATTGCACTCCCACTGACCTTTTGTAAACACAGGCCTATTCTTCGTTTTTGATGAAACCAAACCCTTTGATTACTTCATCAAAACGAATATTCCAACTCCGAGATGCTTGCTTCAATCCATAAATGGATTTCGTAGCTTGCATATCTTTCGAGCGATTCTGGATCGACAAAACCCCGAGGTTGTATCATGTATACATCCTCGCTTAGGTTTCCATTTAGGAAAGCCGTTTTGACATCCATCGACATATCTCATAGTCGAAATATGCAGCAATCGCTAGGATAATCCGAATAGATTTAAGCATTGCGACGGGCGAGAAGGTTTCATCATAATCAACTCCTTGAATCTGTTTAAAACCTTTCGCCACCAATCGCGCCTTATAGATGTGAACATTTCCATCCATATCGGCCTTTTCTTAAAAACCCATTTACACTCAATGGTTTTGACACCATCAGTGGATCAACCAAGTTCCAAACTTGATTGTCGTACATGGATTCTATTTCGGATTTCATGGCTCCAAGCCACTTGTTGGAATCGGGTCCCACCATCGCTTCCTCATAGGTCTTAGGTTCATCGTTGTCCAACAACAATATATCACGTTGTTCCGCACTGTGTACTGTCGGTGCACGACGTGATCTTTCGACCTCCGTGGGGCTGGTGTATCTACAACCGGTGGCGCAACTCTTTGCTCCTCCCGTTGTGGTTCGTGGTTGCTTGAAACATTTTCGGTGTTTCTTGAACTTCTTCAAGATACATCCTGCTCCCACTAACCCTTCTTGAAAGAAACTCTTTCTCCAAGAAGACACCGTGTCGGGCGACAAACACTTTGCCTTGTTCCCGATTATAAAAGTAATATCCCTTAGTTTCCTTAGGATATCCCACAAAGAAGCACTTGTCGATTTGGGTGTGAGCTTGTCGATTGTAAACGTTTTACATAAGCCTCACATCCCCAAATTTTGAGAAAAGACAAACTAGGGGTTGCCCTGTCCATATCTCATATGGTGTCTTTTCAACCGACTTAGATGGAACTCTATTTAGTGTGAGCGCATTGTTTCAAGAGCATATCCCGGAAGGATAACGGAAGATCACTTTGGCTCATCATCGACCGCACCATGTCCAACAAGGTGCGATTTCTCCGTTCGGACACTCCGTTCCATTGTGGAGTTCTGGCGGAGTCAAGCGTGGAACAATTCCACAATCTTTCGATGATTACCAAACTCTTGGCTCAAGTATTCCCCTCCACAATCGATCGTAGAAACTTGATTGTTTTCCCTAAATGATTCTCTGTACTTCATTCTGGAATTCTTTGAACTTTTCAAAGGATTCGGACTTATGCCTCATTAAGTAGATATAACCATATCTACTAAAGTCATCGGTAAAGGTAATGAAGTGCGATAACCACCTCGGCCGTTGAGCTCATTGGTCCACATACATCGGTATGTACGAGTGCCAATAAGTCACTTGCTCTCTCACCGTGTCCCGTGAAAGGTGCCTTTGTCATCTTACCAAGTAAACAAGACTCACATGTCTCAAATGATTCAAAATCAAAAGAGTGAAGCAATCCATCCTTATGGAGCTTCTCCATGCGTTTCTTATTTATATGGCCTAAGCGACAATGCCGGATAAACGTGGGGTTTATATCATTAGAGAGTTGCCTTTCGTATTAATGTTATAGATGGGAGACGCTTCAAGATTCAAAACGTACAATCCATTCACCAATGGAGCATGAAAATAGAACATATCTCTAAGATATATTGAACAACCATTGTCCATTGATCTAAAATCATATCCTTCCGCTTGCAAACATGAAGCGGAAATAACGTTTTGACATAGTGTTGGAACACAATAACAATTATTCAATTCCAAAACTAATCCCGAAGGTAGATGAAGTGGTATCTGTGCCGACAAGAACTCGTAGCAACGCTTGCTCCATTGCCGACGCGCAGTTCACCTCGCCCCTTCTCAATCCTCTACTTCTTCTCATTCCCCGCAACGATTTGCAAATATGAGCTACGATCCGGTATCAAATACCCAAGAGTCAGTAGGTGAAGTAGCAAGATTAATGTCTATAACATTAATACCAGCGTAAGTCGTACTTTGCTTCTTTTTGAGATCCTCCATGTACTTCTTGCAGTTCCTCTTCCAATGGCTGTCTCCTTGCAATAGAAGCAAACGGCATCCGATGCCGCCGACCCCTTCTTGCCCTTCTTTGCATTAGAGGCACTCGCGATCTCATCGGGAGTTAACTTCCTCTTGGTGCAAAGCTTCTTGACAGTGGTTTGCGCTTAGCCTTCGCATCATCATCACATGATGACCATTTTTCTGGATACTCTCCTCACTGTCTTTAGCATCCCATGCAATTCAGCCAAGGTTCTATCCATGTTGTTCATGTGATAGTTTAATATGAATGGCTCGAAGCTCTGAGGGAGCGACGGAGAATCACATCGCAGCCAACTCTTGGCTAAGGGGAAAACCTAGTTTTCCGGACTCTCGATATAGCCAATCATCTTTATCACATGCGGACGACGGGATTCCCCTCAACAAGCTCGCACGCAAACAAGGACTTTGAGGTGTTGAACCTCTCGGCCCGAGCTTGGTTCTCAAACATGTCACGCAGTCCCCGAATAATAGTGTGAGCATCGTCGCTCTCATATTGCTTCAAGCTCGGGGACATTGTAGCAAGCATGAGAACTTATATCTAGGGCATCATTAGTGTGCTTCTCATAAGCCCTCCGTGCGTTGCGGTGGCGTTATTAGGCAAATCGTCGGGATAGGGTACTTCAAGAACGTACTCCTTACGCTCTTGCTTGAGAACAATTCTCAAGTTGCGATACCAATCCATAAAGTTTGTTCCATTTAATTTTTCCTTTTCGAGAATAGATCGCAAATTAAAGGTGGGTGCGTATTAACCGCCATTTATTCCACAAGAGAAAAAGCAAAGTTTAGCACAATGTTTATGCTATGTCTTTTGTTAAACAATTTAACATAAGACTCCCATCACGTATTTTTCACCTTCCCTCTAGGTTACGTATTGGGTCAAGATCCACATGTTAATTAATTTTCTAGTGAGCTTTGGCATCACTTTGCTAGAAAATTAATAACATCGGTAAGCAACTCCTTGCTAATCACATCTCTATGTGACTCTTGTTGTTGGTGTGGCATCTCCATGCCCCGGCGCCAACCTATGCCCCAAGGCCCAAAACTGTTTTGATAGCCTTGTTAAGTAAACCAAATGCTCCCGCATGTATATGTCGACATATACCCCTCGTGTTATGATAGAGAATGGCACTCGCTTGCGGACCCACCATTGACGATCATAACGGTGACGGTGCAACATTTGGAAGGGCATCATTACTACTTAATTTTGAGAGGGATGCTATCCTATCAAACAAACATATCACATATATGAAAGCAGGTAGAATAGCATATAATGAAATAGTATGGCCCCCTTCACATGGTGATCTCCATCTCCATGTCGCGAGGATCTCCATCTTCGGCACCATCTTCCAATGTGCATGATGCTTGATTTCTTCAAACTAAGCTACTACTATAGAAGCTCTAATTGAAGATTACATCGACTGCTGAGTCGTGAAAGAATATTACAAGCATTGCACGTATGAAAGAATATTACAGGATTGCACATATGAAAGAATATTACATGCATCACATGCATCTCATACATACAATAGGGCCATACCATCTCAAAGCATTCTCTGCAAAAACAAGTTAGACGTAGAAACGTTTTCTACTTATCGCGAGCTACGGCATCGAGACGACCTATAAGGGGGTACGCACACGGCGGTCCCGCTAGCCGGTTAGCGGGCGGGGGTCGAGGGGAAGCCAAGGACGAAATTCATAGATCCAATCTATGAAATCGCTTACGGAAACCATGTCGGCATAATCATATTATGCCGTCCCGATACACTATCAAGGGAGATGGTTTGCGCAGCGCGAGGCGGCTAACAAGATCGGACTACGAGATAGCTTCGACATAATCACATTATACCGTTCCGATACACTATCAAGGAACGCTATCTCGAACCCAACTCAAACCGAGTTCTATGGATATTGCTTCGACGTAATCACATTACGCCGTTCCGATACACTATCAAGGAACGCAATTACCATGAACTCTCCTCAACAAATCCCGTAAAACCGATTGATCTAATCAACCCGTGCACAAAACTTGTTCAGATCCAATCTAAAACCCGAACTAAGCAAGAATAGCTCGATACCACCGAAGGGTTACGCGGAGGCTACGCTAGCCAAAAACAAAAATTCTATCGCGCAAACCAGAACACTTGCAAGTAAGGGCCAATAGATCGTTACCGATTGGAGTAGAGTGTAGCGGAATAGCCAATCGGGCAATCCGATCCGGAACAGTGTAGCCGACTCCCGGAGACAAGCCGATCAACGCGCGCAACGTAGCGCCTCTACCGTATCCACACGTCCGGGGACGTAACGCCGTACACCCGTGTGCTAGCACGCGATGCAAGGCTAGGGTTTGGCTCGAAAGTGGGGAGGGTTTCCGTGGAGATTGATCTCGGCGACTTCGTGCACGCGATGCAATTGATATATCGCAGCTCTCCACCCCTCCCTCCTTTATATAGAGTTGGCCGACGGGATTAGTAGCCGCTCAGACTCTATTTTGAATTGGATCTCATCCGTATCTCATATAGAGTTTGGCCGCTCACACGTCGTAAGCCCATAGGACTCTATTTTGAATTGGATCTCATCCGTATCTCATATAGAGTTTGGCCGCTCACACGTCGTAAGCCCATAGGACTCTATTTTGAATTGGATCTCATCCGTATCTCATATAGAGTTGGCCGCCCACACGTCGTAAGCCCATAGGACTCTATCTCGATCGGATCCCTATCCGATCGAGCCGTATCCGAGTCCAACTCGAATGCCTGTTCTTATCCCCTTAAGCGTGCGACCCGTAGGTTCAGGTATACTCGGTTTCGGCTATAGTCTAACTTAGCCGATCGTCGGCTCGAGTCCAACTCAGCCGACACATCAACGCGGCGCCTAGCAGCACATATTGACACCATAGTATACAAGAATATAATATCGGCTCGAACCTGTAATGTGTACACAAATCCCTTTGCCTCACGATACCGTTAAGCTATAGGCAAGATGTGTGCCATCCCTTCAATAACTTAACCATTCACTCGAACCGTATTGGATTATCTTTCGTTGATTGACTCCTCAATCAACTTAGCATGGCCATGCATTTCCATAATCCATTACCTCGAGGGGCCCAGAGATATCTCTCCAAAGGAGGGGCAAATTCCATCTTGATCACTCACATCCCACTCCATGTTTCATAGCAAACCCGAAAACTACCTTTATAACTACCCAGATTCGGAATAGCGTTTGGTAGTCCCAAAGTAGGCTACTACACATGTTGGAATCTATGGTGATCTCGGGTCTAAGGACTTTGTACCAACACTACCCGAGACCAACTAATGGCACATTGATTCCTGTAGTGTCTCATGGTGGGTCTATCCAACAATGTGTTCTCTAACACATATGTCCATGTTTATTGATTTGGTATCTCCATACCCATGATCTATGAGACATGATCATCAATCAATAAACATGCCGATCTTAGAATCATATTTGTTCCAACAATATGACATATGATCGGGATCGTTTAGAAATAGATTCATACATATCGAGTCTCATAAATAAGTCACATACTTATTGATCAATACAAGATGTCTATTTCATGGAACTGAATAACACTTTATTCATAAATACATAAACATTGACGTGATATCCAACATCTCCATGTTGCCTCTAGGGCATATCACTAACACATCGATATATGTTTGCTTGGAAACTGGCGGACATGCCAGGAGTACCCAGGGAGTTGGTCGAGCATGAGCTTCACATCCTCCCCAGCGCCAAGCCGGTCAGGCAGTGGCTGCGTCGGTTCACTCAAGAGCGCAAGGACGAGATCCGAAAGGAGTTGACTAGACTGTTAGACGCGAGTTTCATCCATGAAGTGTACCATCCAGAATGGTTAGCCAATCCGGTCCTTGTAAAAAAGAAGAATGGAAAATGGAGAATGTTTTTGACTACACCGATCTCAACAGGCATTGCCCTAAAGACCCATTTACTCTTCCCAGCATCGATCAAGTCGCTCACTCCACCGTAGGGTGTTCCCACCTGTGCTTCTTGGACTGCTACTCAGGCTATCATCAAATAGGCCTCAAAGCGTCCGACTAGGAGAAGACATCTTTCATTACGCCGTTTGGGCCCTTCTGTTACACCACGATGGCTTTCAGTCTAAAGAACGCTGGCTTGACCTATCAGCGGGCTGTCCAGGGTTGTTTGGCCAGCCAGATTGGTCACAATGTCGAGGCCTACGTAGATGATGTCGTGATTAAGACGTGGATCCCCGATGACCTCCTGTCCGAGATAGCTAAAACCTTTGCGAACCTGCGCAAGTACCGATGGAAGCTTAATCCCAAGAAGTGCGTCTTCGTCATGCCCTTAGGCAAGTGCTTAGGTTTCATCGTCTCCAGCCGAGGGATGGAGCCAAACCCCAAGAAGATCTTGGCAATCCTGAATATGCGGAAGCTGACCTGCGTTAAGGATGTGCAGAAGTTCATGGGTTGCATGACGTCTCTCGGCAGATTCATTTCCTGACTCGGTGAGTGCGGAGTGCCATTCTTCAAGCTGGTCAGGAAGGGCAAAGATTTCCAATGGTCGGATGAGGCCGACAAGGCCATCACCGACTTTAAACACCTCTTGACCTTGCCGCCAGTCCTCACCGCTCCTAACCCCGAGGAACAGCTGCTTCTGTATGTCACTACTCTTGTTTACTATGTACCTGAGGTCCTCGAACCGTCGAAGACGCGCTACCCACAAGTCCAGAAGTTGTTGAAAGCAAATACACTACTTCCAGGCTCACAAGGTGGTGGTGGTGACCGGGTTTCCCCTCGGGGACATCATTCGGAACCGCGAGGCCACCGAGCGTATAGTCAAGTGGGCCTTGGAGATGGGCGAGTTTTCCATTGACTACAAGCCATGAAACGCCATCAAGTCCCAAGTCCTTGCCGACTTTGTGGCCGAATGGACGGAGATCCAGCTCCTGCCGACCCCCAAGACTCGGCCGACCTGGACCATGTATTTTGACGGCTCCCTCAGCATTGACGGTGCTGGAGCTGGTGTGCTTTTGATTTCCCCGAAGGGAGTGCATATTAAGTATGCCCTTGTTAACGACCAAATTTGGTAAGCAAATCCCTGAGTTTGAACCAAGGGTTGAAGCAGAATCGAGGGAGCATTTGAATCTTGAAAATAGAGGCCACGTCGGTTGAGTCCGAATCAGCTAAGGAGCTAGTCTGCTGAGTCCGAGTCGGACTGGATAGCCGATTCCGATTTGGAAAAGCATATGAGACTGATTCTGGAAGGAAATCTTGAAGATAATTAGTGGATTCGATTTCTAGTGCTTTAGAGATATTGCCATCTGTGGATAAAGTCTTGAAAAGGCAATTGTATCTATTAATTACGATATTTGTATAGTTTCCTTGCGGATAATGTGTACAGCAGTCCGTTAGAGATATTGTCGTATTTTAAATAGTAGCTAGAGATAAGATAGAAGTCGTGTCCTACAAGGACTTTGTTGTAATCGGGTATAAATATGGCCCGAGGGTTTGTAACTAAAAAAAATAAGAATCAACCAATACAATCTCAGCGCATCGCCACCTTTTACTTTTACTTGCAATGTCGACAAGTTCTTGCCTCACATTGGGCTACATCGGGTTCCGATCTCCGAGCAAGGTAATTCCTTGTTACAAATGGTTTGTGTTATCGGGGTTAGTGTTTCCATGGTCATGATACTCTGATCTTGTTATTGCAATCTGCTTAATTCATTATATACATCATATAATCCAGTTCGATGCCTAGATCTAATCCACGATCGGTTAGCGTCTCTTCGAAGATAACAGCCGACAGGATTAGATCTTGGGGTTGATTTGGGTTATATGGCGTATCCACCATCTTGAAAAGTTTTCATTAGCTTATGTAGATTTCATACTTCTTTTTATACTTAATGCTGCATCAGCTTGATCTATTAAGTCGCTCTTAGAATCATATAGATCTATTCGGTTCAATGACTGCTATTAGAGATAGTTTTGGGGTTTCAGCCGATCTTACCTGTTTTAGCCATCTTATGTATTTTATTACTGTTAGATATGTTAAAGCCGCCTTTTATATTAAGATCTTACCCAAGTTAAATATGCTAAGCCCGTCATCAGTCTGTTAAGTCATCTTAACAGCCGATTGATCCTTGTTTAGTGTATTTAGCTTGGAATAATATCTTAGTATAAAACTGTATCGGAGTACTAGCCGATTCACATTAGACCTACAACATTGGCTAGGCTACAAATATATTTAATTATTATTCTGATGTGCTTTTGGATATAAGTGATTTATACTGTCTCGGTATGCTACCGATCTATCCTAATCACTTAGTCTAAATGTACTTTGGAATAACAATTGTATATTATGGATATCTATAGCCGATCGAGTAGGATCTAACTTTAACCAAATTGCATATTTCTTGTTTCTTGTTGGTTACAGGATCAAACTAACTGGCACGCCCTACACACCAAAGGTGATCCAATTTGGACCTGCACTAGAGCTAAGCAAAAATCTCAGGCCAGTGCGTGGGAAATTTTCTCATCAAGAGCCCTCTAGTTGCTTTTCAAAGCATCAAATAATGCCACCGAGTACGAGGCTTTACTCCATGGTCTCCGAATAGCCAAGTCCATTGGCGTCGACCGCCTTATGGTATACGGTGATTCAAAGCTAGTAATTAGCCAAGTCAACAAGGACTGGACCTGTTTGAGCGAGAAGATGGACGCCTACTGCGCTGAGGTCCGGAAGCTTGAGGGAAATTTTAGCGGCCTCGAGTTCCACCGCGTTCTCCGTGACGCCAATTTGGCAGCCGACCAACTGGCTAAGTTCGGTTCTTCTCGAGCTACCGTTCCGCAAGGGATCTTCATCCACGAGATACACAAACCGTCGATTAAGGACTCGGAGATTCCCGAGCCTGCTCCTCTGCCTCCAGCTGAGTCAGTGCTCGCCATCACTGACGGCCCGAGTGACTGGCACGAAGAGCTCATTAACTACATCACCACCAAGGCGCTCCCATCCGATAAGGCCATGGCCGAACACGTCACCCGACGCAGCAAGCAGTATGTCGTGGTAGGCTTTGAGCTGTTTAAGCGCGCAGCATCCACCCGAGTACTCTTGTTGTGTGTCCCCCAGACCGTGGAATCCAGATCCTCGACAAGATTCACTCGGGCATCTGTGGCAACCATGCGGACGCTAGGAATTTGGTCGGCAAAGCCTTCCGCGCAGGCTACTATTGGTAGACTGCCAATGAGGACACCAAGGAGCTTGTTCGACGCTACCAAGGGTGTCAGTTTTTCGCCAAACAACACCATCTCCCGGCACAGGCTCTCTAGATGATCCCTCCGTGATGGCCCTTCGCATGCTGGGGGCTTGACATGGTCGGTCCGTTCCCAAAAAGCGCCCGGTGGCTTCACGCACCTCTTTGTCACAATCGAAAAGTTTACGAAGTGGATTGAAGTAATGCCGTTGAAAGCTTGCACTGCCAAGAAGGCGGCCGAGTTCATCGAAGGCATTAAGTTCCGCTTTGGCATTCCAAGGGAGATCATCACCAACCTCGTTGTGCAGTTTATCAAGAACGATCTCTGGGAGTTCTGCGAAAAAAGATGCATCGAGGTCAAGTATGCCTCGATGGTGCACCCCTGAGCAAATGGGCAATGCGAACACGCTAATGGCATGATCCTACAAGGCCTAAATGCCCGGGTCTTCGACCCGCTCTGGAAGCACGAAGGCCGCTGGTTGCGTGAGCTCCCTGCTGTGCTCTGGGGGCTCTCCACTCAGCTAAGCCGTGCCACGGGGCGATCCCCATTCTTCCTGGTCTATGGCTCGGAGGCAATTCTCCCGGTTGACATGCTCCATGAATCCCCAAGGATTTGGCTCTAAGAGAAGGCACGACAGAGCAAATGCGGGCCAAGGACATCGACAACCTCAAAGAAGAGCGAATGGCGGTGGCAATCCAGATGGATCGGTACCAGCAGACGCTTCGCCAATATCATGAAAGGAATGCCCAAGGGAGGTCCTTCAAGGTCGGTGACCTCATTCTCTAAAGGGTGCAGTCTTCGGCCGGCATGAACAAGCTATCGCCTCCATGGGAAGGTCGTTTCATCGTCTCCACCATCACACGTCCGGGATCCTACAGGCTGATTCGCGAAGATGGACAGGAAGTGCCAAACACCTGTGCCGATTCTACGCGTGAACAACTAAGTGCCTAGCCCTCCATCCTATCAATTCAGTAGTTTCGATGACCCCTTGTCCTTTTTTGTAGGTCATTTTCCCAACCCCCAAATGGCTCGGGGGCTCAGCAGCCTTTTGAAGGGTTACGCGGAGGCTACGATAGCTAATAACAAAAATTTCTATCGTGCAAACCAGGAACATCGCAAGTAAGGGTCGATAGATCACTACCGATTGGAGTGGAGTGTAGCGGATATAGCCAATTAGGAGCTATCCGATCCGAAATAGTACTGGCCGATCATAGCCGATTTGCTAACCACAACCGATTCCCGAGTACAGCCAATTTGCCGATTCCACATCCGATCCGCCGCAACCAATTTGCCGATTCGCCAAACCGTGCTCGCACGCCTCGCTCCAATGTGCCCGACCACAACCGATCTAGCCGATCGTAGCTGATTCACAGCCGCCAACAGCACCGCAATGTAGCAATGCCTCTACCGATATCCCCATGTCCAGGGATAGAACGCCTAACACCCGTGTGCTAGCACATGATGCAACGCTAGGGTTTGGCTCGGAGGTGGGGAGGGTTTTGGTGGAGATCTTGAACTCGCCAATTTTTGAAGCTGCGCTTGTTTTAATATGTTGCGCCAAATCAGATTGATTGGGTTCAATGTGATGCCGCAGCTCTCCACCCTTCGCCCCTTTATATAGAGTTGCCGACTGGGCCTATAGGCCGATCGGGACTCTATCCAATCGGATCCCTATCCGATCGAGCCGTATCCGAGTCCAACTCGAATGTCTGTTCTTATCCCCTTAAGCATGCGACCCTGTAGGTTCAGGTATACTCGGTTTCGACCCGAGTCCAACTCGGCCGACTGTCAATAACGACGCCTAGCAGCACATATTGACTCCATAGTATACAAGAATATAATATCGGCACTGAACCTGTAATGTGTACACAAATCCCCTTGCCTCAAGATACCAATTAAACTGTTGGCAAGATGTGTGCCATCCTATTAATAGGTTAATCATTCACTCAAACCGTATTGGATTATCTGTCTGTTGATTGACTCCTCAATCACCTTGCACTTCCATAATCCATTACCTCGAGGGGCCCAGAGATATCTCTCCAAAGGAGGGGCAAATTCCATCTTGATCACTCACATCCCACTCCATGTTTCATAGCAAACCCAAAGACTACTTTTATAACTACCCAGTTACGGAATAACATTTGGTAGTCCCAAAGTAGGCTGCTACACATGTCAGAATCCATGATGATCTCAGGTCTAAGGACATTGCACCAACACTACTTGAGACCAACTAATGGCACATTAATTCCTGTAGTGTCATGGTGGGTCTATCCAACAATGTGTTGTCTAACACATGTCCACGTATATTGATTTGGTATCTCCATACCATGATCTATGAGACATGATCATCAATCAATAAACATGTCGATCTTAGAATCATATTTGTTCCAACAATTTGGCATGTGATTAGGGATCGTTTAGAAATAGATTCATACGTAAAGAGTCTCATAAATAAGTCAATGTAACACCCTAAAAATCGAAGAATTTAAAATCGGGAATTTAAAAATCAAAACTAACTAAAACCTTTTGAATTCATTGCTTCTTATCGTGGTTATCGTTCTTATTTGCCAAGCTCAGTTGCATGAGAGTTCTTTTTTGAATTACTTTGATGTGAAGTTGGATAAAAACCCTCAGCTTTGAGATCCCGACCGGGAGAAATAATTCAAAATATATATTTGGAAAAGGGTAAATATATAATTTTGTGGATTTACAAAAGATTCTTTGAAAAGAATATATTTTGGTTTAAACCCTAATTGGTGGAAGAAAGTATAAATATTTGGATTTGGATGATAAAAGTATTTTCCAAAAGAAATATAAATTTTATTTTTTAAAAAACCCTAATTCATTGAATTTAAAAGAAGAAATAAAATAAATATGAAAAATATATTTTGAAAAATAAAAGTAGGGGAACAGTTTGAAAATATAATTTAAAAATTATTTTGGGAGTATTAGAATTTATTTTGAATTTTTAGGGTGAAAGGTAATAAAAATGGGAAAATTAGGAAATTAAATTAGGGAAAAAGAAAAGGTGCACTGTTCATTAGCTCAGCAGGTGTTCGACCGTATCCGGGCCCTTCGCGCGCGCGTGCCACACGCGTCGTGCGTCGCCCCCGCGCCTGTGCACCGCGTCATCCACGCGCACCCGCGCCATGCCGTCACCACGCCGCTGACGCCGCACCACTGCGCGCCCCGACCGTCGGCCTCGGTCATGCACAGCGCTCGCCAGAACGGCCTCGCCACTCCGTCGAACGTGAAAGTCCATGCCGTACGCGCACCCATGCCACACCGTACCGGGACACCGCGCACGCGCGCTCTCACCGATGTCACCTTCCCACATGCACAGAGCTCGCCGTGCTCGTCGCGCCATGCCGAGCGTACTGTAGTCGTCGCGCCGGTCACCACTGAACGTCGCGCGTCGCCAAAGTCGCCACTCTCCACGTCGCCCGCGTCATCCCGTACATCACATAGGCTCGCCATAACCCCGCCATGCCGCCATGCCAACATCACCCATGTTCGTGCACGCCAAGCCCATGCCGCCGTTGCCGTCGCGTCGCGTCCACGGCCGTTCGCCGTCGCGTCGTCCCCTCTCCGACGATCAGCTATAAAAAGCCCTCGTCAGGCCGAGCTCCAAACACACGACCCACTCGCCTCAACTCACTCGTGCCTTTCCCCAGCTTTTCCCCAAAAACCCTCCACTGAGCTGCCTAAATTTTGGGAGAAAGTGAAGATCGGCTGCTCAAGCCCTCCGACGAGTCGCCGAGGCCAATCTCTAGAGGATAGTCGATTCCGGCCGAGCTCACGAAAAATTGGAGGTACGAACGTATGTTCCGCAACCAGCCCTTACTTTTCCCTCACATTCCCGAGCCTAGCACTCACCGGCACTCACTGCCGACGAGCTCCGCCACGGACGCCGCCCGACCACCCCCACCCGCACGTCGCTAGCACTCTACACGCCTTCTCGACATAGCGAATACCCCGGTTAGCTCCCCTAGACTTCACCGGTGCTCAGCGACTCTTCACCGTGGCTGTTCCGTCACCGGAGTGTGCCGGTGACGAGGTGACATCGTCACCGTGACACGGCTGTCGTCGCCAGCACGTTCTACCACCCCAAAGCTTTGGCTATCCCTTGGAACGCAACCAGCATAGCTCCTAGATGGTTAAAAGTAGCCTAGCACCCCTAGCCCGGCCACCCTCGCCGTCATTCGCTCGGGAGTTTTGCCGGTGTCGCGAGGAAAAAGAAGAACAACGCAAGGAGAAACAAAAACAAGGAAGTAGCGAGAGTGAACGACATCGGCTCGGTAGCGCAGCGGTTGAGCCGAGCCGCGTGAGTTACTCGGTCGCTCGTTGGACCCCCCCCCCCCCCCCCGCGCGTTGAATTTTTCAGCCTCTTTTTCTTCCTTTCTTCCTTCTCAGGCCCACGTGTCAGAGAGAAAGAGAGAGGGAGACAGGCTCGGCCCACATGTCGAGAGGCGCAAGGAAGGAGCAGCGCGGCCCACACGTCGACGAGAGAGAGAGCGAGAAGAATAGGGAATAAGAAGGAAATAAAGAAAATAAGAAAAATAGGAAAATAATAAAAAGATAGGGAATAAAATTTGAAAGAGTAGAGTAGGTATAAATGTAAATTTATTTTGGAATAATTTTTACAAAGGTTGCTTATAAAATTAAAATCTATTATTTCACAATCTTTTCCAAAAAAACCCTGAATTTATTTGCTCAAATTAGTTTAATTACAACAAAATATAATTAGTCAACCTAAAGTATTTTTGCAACCATGATGATAAAATATGGTTTCTAAAATAAGAATAAAAGTAAAGTTTATGGTTAAATCTTTTCTTTTAAACTCTAAGGTAGTTCACCAATATTATTCTTAGCTACTATCATCAACCAACCCTTATTGTTTCACCACATATTATGATCTCAAACATTGGAATAGTTTACCAAAAGTCTAGTTACCCTAGGTTATTTCCAGCTCAAATTCAGTTTATAATTAAACCCAAAAATAACTTTACCCATATCAATTATCTTAATTTAAATAAAATAATATTATAGTTTATCATACCTTCTTCTATAGGATTATCAAAGCTAAAGTAATCAACGTAACTCTAAATTATTTAGATCATCCAAAATTACTACTCAACACTCATTCTATCCTATGGTTTTCCAAAGGGTAAAATCTAAAAGTTATATAAACTCTATAACAAGCTTTAAGGATTAATTATTTAAACCCCAACTATTTTAAAACCTAGGACCTATAGGCTCAATAAAACTGGGAATAAGATCAGAGAATAACCATTCCTTTTCACCATCCTACTTGGGATCACCAACCCCAGCCCTTAAGATCCAAACATATCATATTCCATTCGATCGAGTCCAACACAAGCCTCACATCCTTATGACCTTTTCGCTTTACCCCTGATCTTTATCAAACCTTCGAACCTAAACCCTCGCACAACCAAAGCCTAGAGTTAGGAGCCGCTTTCTCGATCTACTTGGCTTTTATTTGGATTTTATTGGATTTTATTGAATTCTGAACGAATTCAATCTTTCCTTTTTCGCACGTATGATTAGTACTTGGAGAGGCCTCTACGGACTACATCGAAGACCCCACTCAACTAGCGTGCAAGCAAGGCAAGTCATCACACTCTTTGAACATATTGATCCCAATTGCGAAATGATATTGTTTTAAACTTTAAACATGCATCATATACACAAAGAATTACCTATACTTGTTATGCCCTGCCTTGTTATTGATTGCCTTTAGAATTATTCCTTGTAACCCTCGATGTGATACATACAACCGGAGGATATCTTCGGTAAAATGCTTAGCCATGCTATTATTAGAATCATGCATACTCATGTTTTTGCAAATAGCTATATGCTTGGGCAACTACCTTTGGGGTGGGTAGTTGAGATACGGCATGTGGAGACATTGGCGCCACATTGCCATGAGAATGATCAAATGAGTTTTGATGAAAACTGAAAATACCAAACAAATGTTTTAGACTGGGGCGGCTGGATGAATTGGGTGGATTCCGGAAAAGGCAAGTGCTGACCCTAGTCAATTAAGGACCGAGCCATGACATAGCCGGGAAATGAGCCAGTACAACCGTACTTCTCGAATGGGTATAGACCTAGCGGAGTAAATAGCCGAGCGGAGGCGGTACCCCTCCATAGTGGTTCTTATGTATGAGATGAGATTGAGAATGGACGATTAAAAATCGAAATTTATTTATAACCTGAAGAATGAAGTTTTCCCTTACCCCGGGAGCAACAGAACTCCTCACACTGCTAGAAAAGGACGGCTAGAGTGCAAGAGGATTTAAGTTCATGGAGCGGGTACTGCCGAAGTGAGGTTATTGAAAGGCTTTGCCGTGACCGTCTCATGTGTTGGGACGTAGGCTGATTTGTTGAGCAGTCGCGGAGTACGGGTAAAGTGTACATCCGCTGCAGTGTGAATGAATCAATCTATTCGAATAGCCGTGCTCACGGATATAGAGCATCGTGACAAGACTTTCGCTTGGCTAGACTCATAAATTTTAAAATGATGGGTTGGTATGCATAATGATTTTGTATGCTGGTGGACTCAGCTTCTCGACCTGCGAGAAGAGGTAGACTCCCCAGAAAACCATGACTCACCGGAGATGGGAAACCATCCTTGGTATCACGATGGATGGTAGACAGAACCGTCGCCGATTTAATATACTCTGGAACTAAAACTTGACTTGGCTAGCTGTTAGGCTTGTGAAAAGATTTGTGAAAATTGGCTTTATGCAAAAGAACCCCAACCATCCTTTGAATGACCCTATCATGTGCATCACTTCCATGTTGGCTTGCTGAGTATGGTTGGTACTCACCCTTGCTATACGCACAAACCTTCAGATGGTGGAAATTAAGACTTGGAAGATCCTTATGCCTACTACCAGGAGGGCGGAGAAGATGATGGTGCCTGCTAGGTCTTAGTCTCCGGTCGTTGCCTGTGGCAATCGACAAGCCGCTGCCTTCATTCTGCTGCCTTACCTAACTTCTACTTTTGATTGTATCTGGACCATGAGGTCCTATATGTCGGATATTGCCTTCGGGCCTATATTGTAATACTTTTGCTGTAAAACTATTCGTGCATTTGCACCTGATTATCCAGTACTGTATTTCGTGGGTACCAAACTACTCGGTCCAGGGAAATGGTACCATGAACACGAAAGATTCCCGTCTCAAAAACGGGGGTCCACAGAGCTGGTATCAGAGCAGTGCGACTGTAGGATAAGACCAACTGGCGCCCCACCCCTTTATAGCTGGTCAAAGGGAAATATCCCTGCATAAGATTATTTTGAAAATACAAACTATTTTCACAAAACAAATATGTTTTTCCTTACACCCTTGACCCCCAATTCTCTACAAACATTTGATTTTTACCACCACTTTTGTCTGGCCCTAATCTATCTTCAAAAATAGATGTCAGACTATGTCCATGTTGAAACTTGTGCAATTATTTAACCCACTAAGACAATGAGAATACACAAAATAGGCCCCATCCATAGCTTAACCTCTACTTTTCTCTTAGACAATAGATGGGAAGAGCCAAGGGCAGCAAAGCAAGATCCCAGCAGTCTCATGGATTAACTCAGAGCGACCCTGTGGACACTCCACCTCCTTTCCCTGTGAACCCGACCTTAGCCCAGGTAGTGGCTAACTAGACACAGTTAATGGCCATGATGATGCAACAGATGCAACAATTGTTCCAACAGCAACAGATGCAAACCCAGGGTTGGTACCCAGAGCAATGCCGGTACGTTCCGTCGCAAACCCTGATGACTCCCGCAAGTATACTGTCAAATCCATGGGGAGCAATGACACCAAAACCGCCATTTGGATGGAAGGAAACACTTGATCCCCGCTACAGTTTCATGGAACAAGGACATGGAGTAAAGAACAGTACATGGGACAAGTACACTAGGACCCCGATCAAGGGATAGACACAGTGCGAAAGAAAGGATAAAGAATCCAATCAAACAACCGGCCAAGATTTCAGTTCGCCACCATCTAACCCCAAGAAGAGGAAGTCACCAAAATTGAATATAGCTGGTACTGGCAAGATGATCATTACAAGCACAGTGTGTACCCGTGAAGATACTGAGGAGATTCCTCGACGTCTAAGGAAGAATGTGACCTGCTTCAACTGTGGGGAGTTTGGACACTTTGCCAACCACTGCTCCAAGCCACGCAACATTCCTCCTCTTACCGGTGCCAATGCGACAGCCATAGGTGACAATCCCAGATCAGGCAACAACCCGGATAACTAGACGAGAAACCTGCAGCAACCCTAGTCTTGCTTTGAAAGGAATTAAGACAGCAACGACCATGCCCCTACCCTTTATGTATGAAGACCCTAGATCGATGTTAGTGTCGTTGTATTGTGTTGTCTGGGACTACACATGTCCAATGTATCCCCATGATGTAACACCTATGAACTAATATAGAGTTCCATGTTATGTCTTAAATGAGTTTATTCCACCATGCTTGTTGTGTGTAAAAGATCACTTAAAAATAACTGGAAGATCACTGAAAAAATTGATTAGAACCGTGACCTTAGTCGATCCAATCTCTTACCCAATCTATACTCCTCAGATGGCGCACCGTCGCAGAGCCCCCGCAGCTACTGAGAACCCGCCGGAGCCTAACCTCTCCACCCTAGCAGATGTTATGGCTTTACAAACCCAACTGCTTCAAGCCATTGCCAACAACCATGGGAATCGCGGAAGTTCAAGTTTAGGAGAGTTTATGAGAGCCAAGCCGCCTACCTTCTCCACAAAAGAGGAACCCATGGATGCTGAAGATTGGTTGAGAGTAATAGAGAAAAAGTTAACCCTCGTCTGAGTACGAGAAGCAGATAGAGTCATCTTCGCCACTAACCGGCTAGAAGGTCCCGCAAGTGACTGGTGGGACACTTACAAGGAAACCCGGTCTGAAGATGCCGGAGAACCGACATGGGAAGAATTCACGGCTGCTTTTCGTGAAAATTTTGTACCCACCGCAGTTATGAGAATGAAGAAGAATGAATTTAGGAGGCTGCGCCAAGGCAACACCTCGGTGCAAGAATACCTCAACAAGTTTACACAGCATGCTCGTTACACCACAAGTGACCTGGCGGACGAAGAAGAAAAGATGGATAAATTTATCGAAGGACTGAACGACGAGCTAAGAGGACCAATGATCGGTCAAGACCACACCAGCTTCCAAAGCCTCATCAACAAGGTCGTAAGGCTTGAGCATGACCAAAGGATGGTTGAAAAACAACCGAAAGAGAAGGCTTGCTCTAGCTCGTCCAATTCAAGGGACATCTCAGCGAACCAAAGGAGCAACACCAACAGGATGGAAACCAGCCATCATAGCGGCCAATCGTCCCTCTTCACCCAACAACGCTAGCAGGCCACCGACAACACCTTTCCGCACCCCGGCCCCCACCTTGGCGGCACCGGGAAACCGGAATCTTAATTGCTTCAACTGTGGAGAATTTGGGCATTATGCCAATCAATGTCCCAAGCCGCACAACACACCCAACCGTACTAGAGCCAACGCCACGATTGAGAGAGGAACCCCTACCCTGGCGCCCGGACGAAGCTTGTTCAGAACGCCCCAGCCGAAGGAGGCTACCACCGGATTCCGCCGTGGCCAAGTGAACCACGCGCGTGCAGAAGAAGCCCAGGAAGACCAAGTCATTCTAAAGGGTATGTTCTCTATCCATGCTGCACTAATCAAAGTTTTGCTTGGTTTTGGAAATCCGCATTCTTTCATAACCTCAAAATCAAGCACAGAACATAACCTATGTCTGGTAGACCTTAAGAGACCCATAATAGTACATTCACCCAAGAGAGATATAGCTGTACACCATACCGGCACCAATATAACCCTTACCCTAAGAAGCCAAGCTTGGACTTATTGTTAGGGGGTAGAGTGTCATAACCCTGGACTCACAGATTGGACACTATGCTAAAGCTAGGTAAAACCGAACCTTCTCTGGATAACCTCCTGTCGCCCACCAAATCACATGACTGCAATCCTACCAGGATCACCACCCGTCTACAGTTAAAGGATCCAACGGTTTAGAGCAGCAAGTCTATTATACCACTTAAGAAAATTAGAGACCTACTGAATCCTGCATGCCTGAATGATGCCCCAAGGATTAAGAGCTGACAACATCATGTTATCCGAAACAAAGAATCAAAGTGGACCACCCTTAGGAACTCACTGATAGATTCCTGTGTCACTCGGAGCAGCCAACCGATTCACCAACCTGCTGAGAAGGAGTCCTAATGGATCCATCCCATATGTTTATGCCGACCGACTCCCGATCACGACCCGACCCAAATCTCGGGGACGAGATTTATTTTAAGTGGGGTAGGTTTGTAACGCCCTAAAAATCAAAGAATTTAAAATCAGGAATTTAAAAATCGAAACATACAAAAACCTTTTGAATTCATTGCTTCTTATCGTGGTTATCGTTCTTATTTGCCAAGCTCAGTTGCATGAGAGTTCTTTTTTGAATTACTTTGATGTGAAGTTGGATAAAAACCCTAAGCTTTGAGATCCCAGCTGGGAGAAATAATTCAAAATATATATTTGGAAAATGGTAAATATATAATTTTGTGGATTTACAAAAGATTCTTTGAAAAGAATATATTTTGGTTTAAACCCTAATTGGTGGAGGAAAGATAATAAATATTTGGATTTGGATGATAAAAATATTTTTGAAAAATAAATATGAATTTTATTTTTTAAAAAAACCATAATTCATTGAATTTAAAAGAAGAAATAAAATAAATATGAAAAATATATTTTGAAAAACAAAAGTAGGAGGAATTGCTTGAAAATATAATTTCAAAATTATTTTGGGAGTATTAGAATTTATTTTGAATTTTTAGGGTGAAAGGAAATGAAAATGGGAAAATTAGGAAATTAAATTGGGTAAAAAGAAAAGGTGCACTGTTCATTAGCTCAGCAGGTGTTCGACCGTATCCGGGCCCTCACGCACGCGCGCAACACGCGTCGCGCGTCGCAGCCATTGCCCCCGCGCCTGTGCACCGCGTCAGCCACGCGTGCCCGCGCCATGCCGTCACCACGCCGCTGACGCCGCACCAGTGCGCGCCCCGACCGTCGGCTTCGGTCATGCACAGCACTCGCCGAAACAGCCTTGCCACTCCGTCGAACGCGAAAGTCCACGCCGTACGCGCACCCGTGCCGCGCCGTACAAGGACACCCGCGCACGCGCGCTCTCACTGATCTCACCTTCCCACATGCACAGGAGCTCGCCGTACTATCGCGCCATGCCGAGCGTACTGCAGTCGTCGCGCCGGTCACCACCGTACGTCACGCGTCGCCAAAGTCGCCGCTCTCCATGTCGCCCGCGTCATCTCGTACATCACATAGCCTCACCATACCCCCGCCATGCCGCCATGCCAACATCACCCATGTTCGCGCACGCCAAGCCCATGCCGCCATTGCCGTCGCGTCGCGTCCACGACCGTTCACCGTCGCGTCGTCCCCTCTCCAGCAATAGGCTATAAAAAGCCCTCATCAGGCCGAGCTCCAAACACACGACTCACTCGCCTCAACTCGCTCGTGCCTTTCCCCAGCTTTTCCCTAAAATCCCTCCACTAAGCTGCCTAAATTTTGGGAGAAACTGAAGATCAGCTGCTCAAGCCCTCCGACGAGTCGCCGAGGCCAATCTCGAGAGGATAGCCGATTTCAGCCGAGCTCAGGCAAAATTGGAGGTACGAACGTATGTTCCAAAACCAGCCCTTACTTTTCCCTCACATTCCCGAGCCTAGCACTCACCGGCACTCGCTGCCAATGAGCTCCGCCACGGACGCTCGCCTGACCACCCCCACCCGCACGTCGCTAGCACTCTACACGGCCTCTCTGACCTAGCTAATACCCTGGTTAGCTCCCCTAGACTTCACCGGTGCTCAGCGACTCTTCGCCGTGGCTGTTCCATCATCGGAGTGTGCCGGCAACGAGGTGACATCGTCGCCGTGACACGGCTGTCGTCGCCAGAACATTCTACCACCCCAAAGCTTCGGCTATCCCTTGGAACGCAACCAGCATAGCTCCTATATGGTTAAAAGTAGCCTAGCACCCCTAGCCTAGCCACCCTCGCCGTCATTCGCTCGGGAGTTTTGCCGGCGTCGCGAGGAAAAAGAAGAACAGCGCAAGGAGAAACAAAAACAAGGAAGGAGCGAGAGTGAACGACATCGGCTCGGCAGCGCAGCGGTTGAGCCGAGCCGGTGAGTCACTCGGCCGCTCGTTCGAACCCCCCATGCGCTGAATTTTTCAGCCTCTTTTTCTTCCTTTCTTCCTTCTCGGGCCCGTGTCGAGAGAAAGAGAGAGGGAGACAGCGCCGGCCCACATGTTAGAGGCGCAAGGAAGGAGCAGCGCGGCCCACACGTCAGACAGAGAGAGAGAGAGAGATAGAGCCGAGAAGAATAGGGAATAGGAAGGAAATAAAGAAAATAAGAAAAATTAGGAAAATAATAAAAAGATAGGGGAATAAAATTTGAAAGTGTAGAGTAGGTATAAATATAAATTTATTTTGGAATAATTTTTACAAAGGTTGCTTAGAAAATTTATTTCACAATCTTTTCGAAAAACCCCGAATTTATTTGCTCAAATTAGTTTAATTACAACAAAATATAATTAGTCAACCTAAAGTATTTTTGCAACCATGATGATAAAATATGTTTTCTAAAATAAGAATAAAAGTAAAGTTTATGGTTAAATCTTTTATTTTAAACTCTAAGTTAGTTCACCAATATTATTCTTAGCTACTATCATCAAACAACCCTTATTGTTTCATCACATATTATGATCTCAAACATTGGAATAGTTTACCAAAAGTCTAGTTACCCTAGGTTATTTCCAGCTCAAATTCAGTTTATAATTAAACCCAAAAATCACTTCACCCATATCAATTAGCTTAATTTAAATAAAATAATATTATAGTTTATCATACCTTCTTCTATAGGATTACCAAAGCTAAAGTAATCAACGTAACTCTAAATTATTTAGATCATCCAAAATTACTACTCAACACTGATTCTATCCTATGGTTTTCCAAAGGGTAAAATCTAAATGTTATATAAACTCTATAACAAGCTTTAAGGATTAATTATTTAAACCCGAACTATTTTAAAACCTAGGACCTGTAGGCTCAATAAAACTGGGAATAAGATCAGAGAATATCCATTCCTTTTCACCATCCTACATGGGATCACCAACCCCAGCCCTTAAGATCCAAACATATCATATTCCATTTGATCGAGTCCAACACAAGCCTCACATCCTTATGACCTTTTCGCTCTACCCCCGATCTTTATCAAACCTTCGAACCTAAACCCTCGCACAACCAAAGCCTAGAGTTAGGAGCCGCTTTCTCGATCTACTTGGCTTTTATTTGGATTTTATTGGATTTTATTGAATTCTGAACGAATTCAATCTTTCCTTTTTCGCACGTATGATTAGTACTTGGAGAGCC
This sequence comes from Oryza australiensis, assembly GCA_019925245.2. Lineage (NCBI taxonomy): Eukaryota > Viridiplantae > Streptophyta > Magnoliopsida > Poales > Poaceae > Oryza > Oryza australiensis. Next base: position 8,549,699 of record JAIFGZ020000436.1, read on the forward strand.
CTCTACGGACTACATGGAAGACCCCACTCAACTAGCATGCAAGCAAGGCAAGTCATCACACTATTTGCACATATTGATCCCAATTGTGAAATGATATTGTTTTAAACTTTAAACATGCATCCTATACACAAAGAATTACCTATACTTGTTATGCCCTGCCTTGTTATTGATTGCCTTTAGAATTATTCCTTGTAACCCTCGATGTGATACATACAACCCGAGGATATCTTCGGTAAAATGCTTAGCCATGCTATTATTAGAATCATGCATACTCATGTTTTTGCAAATAGCTATATGCTTGGGCAACTACCTTTGTGGACGGTAGTTGAGATACGACATGTGGAGACATGAGTGTCACATTGCAATGAGAATGATCAAATGAGTTTTGATGAAAACTGAAAATACCAAACAAATGTTTTAGACTGGGGCGGCTGGATGAATTGGGCGGATTCCGGAAAAGGCAAGTGCCGACCCTGGTCAATTAAGGACCGAGCCATGAGATAGCCGGGAAACGAGCCAGTACAACCGTACTTCTCGAATGGGTATAGACCTAGCGGAGTAAATAGCCGAGCGGAGGCGGTACCCCTGCATAGTGGTTCTTATGTATGAATGAGATTGAGAATGGACGATTGAAAATCGAAATTTATTTATAACCTGAAGAATGAAGTTTTCCCTTACCCCGGGAGCGCCAGAACTCCTCACACTGCTAGAAAAGGACGGCTAGAGTGCAAGAGGATTTAAGTTCATGGTGCGGGTACTGCCAAAGTGAGGTTATTGAAAGGCTTTGCCGTGACCGTCTCATGTGTTGGGACGTAGGCTCATTTGTTGGGCAGTCGCGGAGTACGGGTAAAGTGTACATCCACTGCAGTGTGAATGAATCAATCTATTCGAATAGTCATGCTCGCGGATATAGAGCATCGTGACAAGACTTTTGCTTGGCTAGACTCATAAATTTTAAAATGATGGGTTGGTATGCATAATGATTTTGTATGCTGGTGGACTCAGCTTCTCGACCTGCGAGAAGAGGTAGACTCCCCAGAAAACCATGACGCACCGGAGACGGGAAACCATCCTTGGTATCATGATGGATGGCAGACAGAACCGTCGTCGATTTAATATACTCTGGAACTAAAACTTGACTTGGCTAGCTGTTAGGCTTGTGAAAAGATTTGTGAAAATTGGCTTTATGCAAAAGAACCCCAGCCATCCTTTGAATGAACCTATCATGTGCATCACTTCCGTGTTGGTTTGCTGAGTACGGTTGATACTCACCCTTGCTGTACGCACAAACCTTCAGATGGTGGAAATGAAGACTTGGAAGATCCTTATGCCTACTACCAGGAGGGCGAAGAGGACGATGGTGCCTGCTGGGTCTTAGTCTCCGGTCGTTGCCTGTGGCAATCGACAAGCCGCTGCCTTCATTCCGCTACCTTACCTAACTTCTACTTTTGCTTGTATCTGGACCATGAGGTCCTATATGTCGGATATTGCCTTCGGGCCTATATTGTAATACTTTTGCTGTAAGACTATTCGTGCATTTGCACCTGATTATCCAGTACTGTATTTCGTGGGTACCAAACTACTCGATCTAGGGAAATGGTACTATGAACACGAAAGTTTCCCATCTCAAAAACGGGGGTCCATAGTCAAGTACTTGAAGGGTTACGCGGAGGCAATGCTAGCCGAAAACAAAAACTTTTCTACCGCGCAAACCAGGAACACTTGCAAGTAAGGGCCGATAGATCGTTACCGATTTGAGTATGCAGCGGAAATAGCCAATCAGGGCTATCCGATCTGGAACAGTGCAGCCAATGACAGTCAATTCTCGCAAGCCGACAGCCGATTCCTAGGGACAGCCGATTCGCCAATCAGTCGATCCGCCGAGTCGTCCGGTCACGTTCTCGCGCCTCGCTCCGATGCGCTCGACCGCACCCGATTCCTCCACAGCCGTTGAACAGCGCGCAACGTAGCAGCGCCTCTACCAGTATCCACACGTCCGGGGACAGAACGCCGAACACCCGTGTGCTAGCACGCGATGCAAGGCTAGGGTTTGGCTCGAAAGTGGGGAGGGTTTCCGTGGAGATTGATCTCAGCGACTTCTGTTGTGGATTCGGTTCAAAGCGATACAGCAACTCTCCACCACTCGCCCCTTTATATAGAGTTGGCCGACTAGGACTAGTGGCCGATCAGGACTCTATTTTAAATCGGATCCTATCCGAATCTCACAGAGTTGGCCGCCCATACGTCCTAAGCCCATAGGACTCTATCCGATCGGATCCCTATCCGATCGAGCCGTATCCGAGTCCAACTCGAATATCTATTCTATCCCCTTAAGCGTGCGACCCTATAGGTTCAGGTATACTCGGTTTCGGCTATAGTCTAACTTAGCCGATCGTCGGCTCGAGTCCAACTCAGCTGACCTGTCAACAGCAGCGCCTAGCAGCACATATTGACACCATAGTATACAAGAATATAATATCGACTCTGAACCTGTAATGTGTACACAAATCCCTTTGCCTCACGATACCAGTTAAGCTATAGGCAAGATGTGTGCCATCCCTTTAATAGCTTAACCATTCACTCAAAGCGTATTGGATTATCTGTCTGTTGATTGACTCCTCAATCAACTTAGCATGGCCATGCATTTCCATAATCCATTACCTCGAGGGGCCCAGAGATATCTCTCCAAAGGAGGGGCAAATTCCATCTTGATCACTCACATCCCACTCCATGTTTCATAGCAAACCCGAAAACTACCTTTATAACTACCCAGTTACGGAATAGCGTTTGGTAGTCCCAAAGTAGGCTACTACACATGTTGGAATCCATGATGATCTCAGGTCTAAGGACTTTGTACCAACACTACCTGAGACCAACTAATGGCACATTAATTCCTGTAGTGTCTCATGGTGGGTCTATCCAACAATGTGTTCTCTAACACATGTGTCCATGTTTATCGATTTGGTATCTCCATACCCATGATCTACGAGACATGATCATCAATCAATAAACATGCCGATCTTAGAATCATATTAGTTCCAATAATATGATATATGATCAGGGATCATTTAGAAATAGATTCATGCATATTGAGTCTCATAAATAAGTCACGTACTTATTTATCAATACAAGATGTCTATTTCATGGAACTGAATAACACTTTATTCATAAATACATAAACATTGACGTGATATCCAACATCTCCATGTTGCCTCTAGGGCATATCACAACAATACTTATTGATCAATACAAGTTGTCTATTTCATGGAACTGAATAACACTTTATTCATTTATACATAAACATTGACCATAATATCCAACATCTCCATGTTGCCTCTAGGGCATATCACTAACAGTCTCCCCCTTGCACTAGAGTCAATCATGATAGTATCTAATACCCATTGCTCTTGTGTGCGCCTCATGTTTCGGCTGAGGGAGAGGTTTTGTCAACGGATCGGTTATTCCAACTCTTTGATTACTTCATCAAAACGAATATTCCAACTCCGAGATGCTTGCTTCAATTCATAAATGGATTTTCTGTAGCTTGCATATCTTTCCAGGCGACTGTGGATTGACAAAACCCTCAGGTTGTATCATGTATACATCCTCGCTTAGGTTTCCATTTAGGAAAGCCGTTTTGACATCCATCTGCCATATCTCATAATCGAAATATGCATCAATCACTAGAATAATCCGAATAGACTTCAGCATTGTGACGGGCGAGAAGGTTTCATCATAATCAACACCTTGAATCTGTTTAAAACCTTTTGCCACCAATCGCGCCTTATGGATGTGAACAGTTCCATCCATGTCAGCCTTTTTCTTAAAAACCCATGGTTTTGGCACCATCAGGTGGATCAACCAAGTTCCAAACTTGATTATCATACATGGATTCTATTTCGGATTTCATGGCTCCAAGCCACTTGTTGGAATCGGGTCCCACCATCGCTTCCTCATAGGTCTTAGGCTCATCGTGGTCTAACAACAATATATCATGTTTTCCGCACCTGTGTACCTGTCAGACGCACGACGTGATCTTTCAGACCTCCGTGGGGCTGGTGTATCTACAACAGGTGGCGCAATAACTTGTTCCTCCTATTGTGGTTCCGTGGTAGCTGAAACATTTTCTGGTGTTTCTTGAACTTCTTCAAGATGCACCCTGCTCCCACTAACCCTTCTTGAAAGAAACTCTTTCTCCAAGAAGACACTGTGTCAAGCGACAAACACTTTACCTTGTTCTCGATTATAGAAGTAATATCCCTTAGTTTCCTTAGGATATCCCACAAAGAAGCACTTGTCAAATTTTGATGTGAGCTTGTCGGACTGTAAACGTTTTACATAAGCCTCACATCCCCAAAATTTGAGAAAAGTAAAACTAGGGGGTTGCCCTGTCCATATCTCATATGGTGTCTTTTCAACTGACTTAGATGGAACTCTATTTAGTATGCACGCAGCTGTTTCAAGAGCATATCCCCAGAAGGATAGCGAAAGATCACTTTGGCTCATTATGGACTGCACCATGTCGAACAAGGTGTGATTTCTTCATTCGGACACGCCATTCCATTGTGGAGTTCTTGGCGGAGTCAACTATGGAACAATTTCATAATCTTTTAGATGATTACCAAACTCTTGGCTCAAGTATTCCCCTCCACGATCTGATCGTAGTAACTTGATTGTTTTCTCTAAATGATTATGTACTTCATTCTGGAATTGTTTGAACCTTTCAAAGGATTCGGACTTATGCCTCATTAAGTAGATATAACCATATCTACTAAATTCATCGGTGAAGGTAATGAAGTACTGATAACCACCTCTGGCCGTTGAGCTCATTGGTCCACATACATCAGTATGTACGAGTGCCAACAAGTCATTTCCTCTCTCACTGTGTCCCGTGAAAGGTGTCTTTGTCATCTTACCAAGTAAACAAGATTCACATGTCTCAAATGATTCGAAATCAAAAGAGTGAAGCAATCCATCGTTATGGAGCTTCTCCATGCGTTTCTGATTTATATGGCCTAGGCGACAATGCCAGATAAATGTGGGGTTTGTATCATTTGGGAGTTGTCTCTCTGTATTAGTGTTATAGATGGGAGACGCTTCAAGATTCAAAATGTATAATCCATTCACCAATGGTGTATGAAAATAGAACATATCTCTGAGATAAACTGAACAACAATTGTCTATTGATCTAAAATCGTATCCTTCTGCTTGCAAACATGAAGCGGAAATAACGTTTTGACATAGAGTTGGAACACAATAACAATTATTTAATTCCAAAACTAATCCTGAAGGTAAAGAAGTGATGTAGTGCCGACAGCAATTGTAGCAACACTTGCTCCATTACCGATGTGCAGGTTCACCTCGCCCATTCTCAAGCTTCTACTTCTTCTCATTCCCTGCAATGATTTGGAACTATGAGCTACTGATCCGGTATCAAATACCCAAGAGTCAGTAGGTGAAGTAGCAAGACTAATGTCTATAACATTAATACCTGAAGCAGAAGTCACACTTTGGTTCTTTTTTAGATCCTCCATGTACTTCTTGCAGTTCCTGATTACAACCAAAATTGGCATCTAGAGGTTCAAATAGGGAAGATTGCCAATATTTGGAAACTTGCCGGCTTCCTTCGGAGAGGCCAGTCTGACCGCTGTGTATAGGCCGGTCAGACCGGGCCATGAGGCCGGTCTGACCGACAGAGTCTGATTCCAAGTAGGTTTCGTCGGTACTCGGGTTTCCTTGCTCTATAAGGCATGTTTCGGGTTTTCAAAGGGGTTTATCCCGAAGTGGACGTGGAGAGGGCCTGTAGGAGGCAAGACCAACCCCTATTTAAGGGACAAGGCCGGTTCAATTGTCACAACAACAACCAACACAAACAAATTCAATCTAGCTTCCAGTTTCTAGCCAATTGTATCGTTCTTTTATTTTATTTCAATATATTTCTTTTAGTTCGTCCATCTTTGTCAATTTGCGCTGTAAATTGTCCGCCGTCGCTGCGAGAGTGCGATGTCTCTTTGTAGGTTTGTCCCGAAAACCTTCCATTTGCCCATGAGACGGGTATTTATCAATCTATCTATCTAAATCGGTTCTGCTAGCCGGTCTGATCTACAAAACCCACTTTGTTCTAGTTTCTGCTAGATTGAAGTAGTTGGCGACTCCATACCAAGAACCACCGAAAATCTTTAGGTGAATCGATCGTGCTCGTGCCTTTTGCCAAAAAAGGTGCCAACACGATTTTTGGTGACTCCGCTGGGGACGACACGACGCCAACTCCGATTCGACGCCGCCATGTCCAACCAAGCGGCGCAAGACGTGGAGCCATCCAACGTTGTCCACATATCGTTGGACGACTTGGATGGGGAGGCTCGCCAAATCATGGAGGAGCGCATTCGGGCGATCACGCAAGAAGTGCTAGATAAATCTTGCACTAAAACGCGACAAGGCGTCATCATCAAGCCCGGGAGCCCGCTCAAGGTAACTTGTGGCGAGGTAAGCGCTGATCACGTCTCTGTTCCTATTCAAAAACTTGTTGCTAGTACGGTGGATGAGTCCGTTACTGCTACCGTAAACAACAAGATTGAATCCGCTATGGAGGCTTGTTTTAATAGATTGCTTAGGGCGCACATGAGCGGCAAATCCAGTCTTTCCGCGACCGATTCGCCGCCTACCTCGATTGCAAGTGGGAGCCAGCCCCCTATAAACCACATATTTAGCAAAACCGACGGGGCGATTGCCCAAGGCCCCGACGAAAACAGTTCTGCTGCCTCTGTCGGTCTGACCGACTCTACGGCCGGTCTGACTGGCTCTCACCACGTCGGTCTGACCGGCCCTATGGCCTGTCCGACCGGCCCACCGTATCTCGGTCTGACCGGCCCAACGATCGGTCTAACCGGAACACAGTATGGCAGTCTGACCGGCCCCACGACCGGTCTGACCGGGTCGCCTTACGTCGGTCTAACTGACCAGCCCCACGACCGGTTTGTCCAGCTCGCCATACATCGGTCAGATCGGTCGTCAGGCCGGCCCGATCCCATACTACACCGGTCGGACCGGCGGCTATATACCCGGTTAGACCGCGCCTTATATAGCCGGTCAGACCGGGCCCCTGGCCGGTCAGACTGGTGCTCTGGTGCCGGTGCAAGAGTTTGACCCAATCACGGGCAACTCGGTCTTGTACCACGTTCCTGCACGCGATCCTCCCGCAACTACTGGTCATGCACCAATTCCCCCGCACATTCCTAATCAATACAACGATCCTAATAGGGGATACCCCTGCGACACGGGGCATGGCCAATATGATAATATTGCGCCACAACAGCCACCTTTCAGGCCACTGGTCTTGCCCGACCCGCCTAGGCCTGAAAATATGGAGGACCACATTAGGAACATTATTAGGGAGTCAGTCAGAATTGAGCCCAAGAATCATGCTAAGGTTTACCAAAAGACGTATCCTGACTATTTCGATAACATCTCATATCCTCATGGTTATAGAGTCCCTGCGTTCACCAAATTCAGTGGAGAGGATAATAGGACCACATCGGAGCATATCGACCAATTCTTAGCGTGATGTGGGGAGGCTAGCACTTCGGATGCTTTTAAATCGTGCTTATTTTCTTTATCTCTATCCGGTACTGCTTTTACTTGGTTTACATCTTTACCGGCTAACTTTATTCATAATTGGTCTCAGCTAGAACAAAAATTTCATGATTATTTTTACACTGGTGAGACTGAGCTTAGACTTTGTGATCTGACATCGGTTAGGCAAAAATATAATGAGTCTGTTGCTGATTATATTAAAAGGATTAGAGATGCTAGAAACCGGTGTTTTAGCTTAAGCATAACTGAGAGAGATTTGGCAGACCTTGCCTTTAATGGATTGCTTGCTCCCATTAAAGAAAGGTTGGATGGCCAACAATTTCTGGATGTTAGCCAAGTGATGCAGAAGGCTCTGGCTCAGGAAAGCCGAGTCAGACATGCTAAAAAGTTTGTTAGGCCCGGTGATAAGAAACCTCATGTTAGTATGATCGACTGTCCTAATAGTGGTTCGGATTCTGATAAGGGCGATCATGACATGTATGTCGCTGAGTGGTCTTGAACAAACAAGAACAAACCCTTTGTTTGTTCTAGCTTGACGCCGACTCCTCGCAAGGATCGGCAAAGTGAGATTAAGTACACTTTTGATGTGGCCAAGTGTGATAGGATTTTTGATTATCTCTTACAGGAGAAACAAATCAAGTTACCTAAAGGCCACATTATACCCTCATTAGAAGAATTAAAGCGCCGTTCTTATTGTAAATGGCACAATTCTTATTCTCATTCTACTAATGAGTGTAATGTTTTTCGTCGACAGGTTCAATCGGCCATAGAGGAAGGACGATTGAAATTCACCGAGGGCCCGAAGATGAAGCTTGACAGCGATCCTTTCCCTGTGAATGCCATCGACCTTGATGGCAAGAAGGTGTTGATTCGGCCGGAGCAAGCCGAATCGGCTAAGGGGAAGGAAGTCATCATTGGGGAGCCTAGGCCCAAGATGCTTGTGCCGAAGAGTCCAGAGGTTGGGACATGGAAGGAGAACAAGGCCAAGACATCCACATCGAGGAAGCCCCATAAGCCCAAGGTGACCTTCGACATGCTCCTTGACAAGTACAAGAAGAAGAGTGCCGAGAAGGAGCATGACAGGGGAAAGAGACCAAGATCGCGCCCTAGGGAGCGATTTGGTCCCTCGTCGAGGGTTTTGGAGCCATCGTTCCCCCATTGCCCTCAAGTCATGCCATGGGGACCATGCCCGATGCCGCCTCCAGGTTATCCGTTCCCTTACTTTATGCCTTGGGGGGCACCCCCACCTATGTACAACAACATGACTCCGATGCAGGGTCACCAAGGATGGAGAAGGGAGAGGAGATCTCCGCGAGGGCATGCGTCTACTTCTAGTGAAAGCCAGTTCCCCACAAAGGACTAGTTTGATGACGAGAAGACGACACACAAGCGTGTTAAGGCTGAAGAGAGGGCTTCAGAGGCGATCACCGTCAAGATAGGATCTTGCGATGTGCCAATACCATCTGGAGAGCAGACTAGGATGGTATTTGGCAATCGAGCCGAAGCCGCGAAGGGTACTGCACAGGAGGACAGTCAGACCGGACATCTTGGCTGGTCGACCGCAGATCAGATGGCCGGTCGGACCGAGCCTTCGCCGTCGGCTGCGAGCAGTCCGTGGCCGGTCAGGCCGTGCCTTTGGCCGGCCTAATCGCAGTTCTTTAAATGGTTGGATCGCCCCGTCTAGCCGGACTAATACTCGCCCGGTCGACCGGCCTCGCCGCCGGCGACCGCAGACACCGTACCGGTCCGACCGGCCACTGTGGCTGGTCGACAACCGTTCGTAAGGAGAGTACCGGTGCAGTTCCCTCTTCGGGCAAAGGTAAGAAGGGACATTATTTGCCTCCTGGAACAAAGCCGAATCCTAGGTGGATCCCTAAGGATTTAACAGCTACCCAGAGGAGGAGGTTGTAGCGTCTTCGTGCTTCTGAATTAAAAGAGAAGGAAGCCAAAGAGAGGAGAGACAGGGAGTTCGATGAGTTGCAACCACCGCCTGCGAGGGAATGGATGCGTAAGTCATCAAATGTTGAGAAGCTGGTAGTTGTTCAAAAGGATGAACAACTGGCCGTGGAGGCACCGTCCAGTGAAAACATGGATATGAGCATGGTTTGCATGTTGCCCATGGAGTTTTGCGTCATGGACGAGGCCGAGGTCGCTCAAATGTCGCTAGATCCAAGGGACGCTGTCGGTGATATGGGCCCGGGGGTATGTCGGGGGCGTGGCATTTAAGAAAAAGGAAGGCGCCCTTGTCCATCAATGGGCGTCAAAGTTACGCCCTGAAAGGCTAGGCGAGTTTCGGCCACGGGCGGCCACGTGGCCGCCCCTGAAGGGGCTGGCCCGGAGGCTGCCCGGAGGCCACCATACTCCCAAACGGCGGCGTCCGGGATCTCCCGGACCCCTGGTCGGTAAGGTCCAAGATCACCGGGAGCCCCATCCTCTACCCCGCACCTCTCTGAGAGAGGGGCGAATCCAACTACCAACCAACCCATTTAATGCTCAAATAGAGGAAAGCTGAGCGCCTGCCTCACCGCATTCAATGCGATGTGAGGCGCGGCTGTCAGTTGCACCCATCATCACCCCTTTTTGCCTATCATAATGTAAAGGGGGCTAAAAGTCTTTGACTAAGACTGTGGTATAGCCATCACCGGGAGGAAGAGCTTCGTGCGGCCTGCTACCAACAGAGCTTCCGCCGCTACCATCAAAGCAAAGTCAGCCCCCGAGCGCTGCAAGTCAATGATCTGGTCTTGCGCCGTGTGCAAACACGTGCAGGACTAACCATGTTATCCCCAATGTGGGAAGGGCCATACAAGGTTATGGGCACCCCGCGTCCAGGAGTAGTTCGCCTAGCCACAGAGGACGGCACTCCGTTGCCGAACCCGTGGAATATTTCCCACCTGCGCAGGTTCTACCCATAAGCCGCATGGTGTGCTGAGACATGCATAGAAGTTCATCCACTGCCCCCAGTGGCATGAGCAATACGTTTGTTATTACATTCATATGTTTCCCTTGCAAATACCTGTTGCGGTGTGTTTTCCCCCATGTGCTCAAGCATGTGCTGTGGATGCGGCTTTCCAATAGTTCCTCGGCCTTGCCCGCCTCAGCCTGAGAGCCCTAAGGGTGTCGAGGGTACAGTGATGCTGCATACTACTACGCCTGGGGGCAGTCAACGCCTGGGGGTTCGGGTGCGAACTAACACGCTTGTCCTGGCCCCCCGTTGCCGCTGCCCTCGCTGGCCTCTTTATGCCTTCGCTCCTACCCGGAACCCCGAGAAAGGCACCAGCCAACGGCCAGTGCATGCTGCCCGAACCCGAAACAACCCCCCAGCTGCATGGGACAAATCACGGGGGAGAACAATACTATCGCATTGTTGCAATAACTAAGTCTTAAACTATCAATTGCAGGGAAGCTAACATACAGGGGCTCGGGCCAACCAACCGCCACTACGTGCGTGCTAAGTTGGCCGGGGGATCCCAACATACACATACATGAATCATCAAAAGTAGCCACGATGAGCTGTTACAACGCAAGTTCTGCATAAGTTTAGGCAAGTCCACTAGCTTTATAAACAATGCATAAATATCTTTTTACATAAATACAGATACAAGCCGAAGCAAGAGGGCCCTAAGTGGCCGATGGGTCGCTGGGAGCATCCGTCGGGGGGTCTTCATCCGGCGAGTCGTCGCGGAGGGCGAGCTGGAAGGCCGCCGGGGTGCCAACGAAGCCCATCATGATGGACTCGATGGCGTCCTGGACGCGACGGCGAGCGGCCTCCTCGGTGCCTTCGGGGAAGTTCCCAGTGGGGATGTAGGGGTCGAAGTTGGGGTCACGGGCTTGGTAGCTCGCCAGAATGAGTGACGCGACCTGGTGGGATAAGTCATATGACGACTCCTTCGCCACATCGTCGACCTCCTCCGGCACCCTCTGTATCCCCGCGGCCAGATCGTCGATGTGTGTGGCCAATCCCCCCAAGGTAGGAACGCTGGGGGGGTACGGTTCACCCCCACCCCACGAGCCGCCTCCTGAAGGCGCCCGACGGACGAGGCCAGGCCCTGGATTCCCAGGCGCAAGACGCGCTCCAGCTCCGCGATCCGGCGACGCACCTCCTCCAGTTCTAGCCCCGGCCCCCACAGCTGCGCCTGCGCGTCCATAACCACCTGCTCCCGGGTTGCCAGCTCCTGCTCCCATCGCTCCAGCTCGTCCTGCCGGCGGCCCGAGGCGTCGGCGAGCAGCTGCTCGCGATCCCATACGCCCTTTAGGCATCGGGAGGCCTCCTCCTGGGCTTCCAACACCGCCGCCTCTCGCCCCCCCACGGCGACCTCGTGCTCGGCGACGGCCTTCTCCTGGGCCATCACGTTGGCCTCCCGTGCGGCGGAGTCTTCCTCGGCCCTGGCGACGGCGGCCTCTCGGCTCTCAACTGCCCGCCATGCCGCCTCAAGGGCCCTCTCCCGCTCCGCCAGGCCGGCCTCGCGGCCCTGGAGGTCAGCGTCGGTGCCGGCGGCGATGGCCTCAGCATCACACAAGGTGCGCTCGCGCTCGTCGAGGCCCTGGGCGCGCTCCCTGAGGTCGCGGAGGAACTGCCCCGCGGTGGTGCGCACCCTCTCCTCAGCGGCGGCGGCGACCTGCTCACGGAGGTCGGCGGCGTGCCCTCAGCGACAGTGTCTTCAAACACCTGACTGAGCTCCTCCTGGCGCCGCACGATCTCCGCCAGCTCCCGCCTGCGGATGAGGCCATCCGCCCTCGCCGTGGCCGCCAGCTCGTGATGACCCTCCTCGACCTCGGCCTCCCTGGCAGCCAAGGCCTGCACCTGGGCCCGAAGCCCCTCCAGGGAGATGGCGTTGGCCGCCTCCAGCGCCCTAGCGACGACCTCCCTCGCCGGCTCCTGCGACCGGACGAGAGGCTCCGTGTCCAAGGTGGCCACGAACACTGGGCCAGGCGCCCCAGACTCGGAGTCGAGCCGGCCGGGATCGACCGCCCGCGTCGGCCGAGCCGCCGAAGACCCCCCATGGACGGCGCTGCCCGCTTCTTGCCTTGGAGGCTCGCGGCAGGCCTGCGTCGGCAGGATTAGCGGTAGCCGGCGGAGCGATGGCGCCGCTGAGTGCGGGGCGGGCGAGGGCTGCTGTGGCGGCGATGATGGTTGCCGCGGAGGGGACCCCTGAGGTTGCTCTCCGCCGCCCTCCGCTGCCCCCTCTGTGCTGGCGCCGCCCACGGCTTGCCCTTCATGGGCGGGCGGCGCTCCGCCCGCCGGGTGGGCCCTCCCGGATCTCACCGGATCCGGGACCGAGCCCGAAGGGCGATCCGGACCTTGGGGGCTCGGGCGCCCCGGACCTCTCCTGTGCGCCTTCCCCCTCCCCCGAGGCAGAACCGCCCTTGGGGACAACCCTTGGGCGAAAATGCCTGTGCTCGCGGCTGGAAACAAAACAAGAACACAACAAGGAAATCATGAAACAGGGATAAAAATGTAAGACCCCGATAGGCATCCACGTATCAGCGAGGCGTACCTGCGGGCGGGGTTGAAGTCCGAGGAGATCCCCGAGATAGCCCGCTTCTTCTTCGCAGGGCGGCCCGGAGGACTCGCCGGGCTCTTGCTCGCCGCGTCCCCTGATGCCGGAGTCCCGCCGACGGACCTCGCCGCCGGTGTACTCGCCTGGGACGCGCCCCGGGCCTCCCCCGCCGTCGTTGTCGCCGCCGTTGTGGCCGGCCTGGCCCTCAGCGTGGTGGCCCCCGGGGATGGGCCCGCCGTCCGCGAGCCCCCTGGCTCCGCCTCCACACCTCGGAGCAGCCCCCAGTGCAGCCTCCGGTGCGGCCGGCCGACGACGAGCCTATGCCGTCACCCACCACCTCGCAAGCAGTGCGGGATCTCCGGGCGCACGAGTCCCGGCATAGCGGCACTAGCCGGCGGGAGCTGCGCCAAGTCCATCTCCGTGATGCCGAGGCCGCGGCGAACCAGGGTCCGAAGGTCCCTCTCGTCCCACTCAAAGGCGGTGCCCACGAAGGTCCGCATGTCGTAGTTGGAGCCCGTATACATGTAGGCAGGGCGCGGCCTCTCCTGCAATGGCGCTATGCGCCTCATCAGGAAATCGCGGAAGACCGCGTGGCTGGACAGGCCCCCCCGCCGAAAGTAGCTGATTCGGTCCAGCACCCCGTCCAGCTCCCTCCCAGCTCGCGGACGCGCCCCCCAGTTCCTCTGATTCACCGGGATCCCCGTCGGCAGGGAGAGGCGGGGGTGGTCACCCAAGCTGGTGTAGAACCAGAACGCCCTCCAGTTCTCCCACCTGGAGCGGGGGTGGATGTCGATGAAGGGAGTGTCGGCCGCCCTGTCGTTCCATGGCTGGATCGCCACGTACCCGACCGCGCCGGGGGAACCAGCCCGAAATACCCGGAAGAACTGCTGGAAGAGGTGAAGAGAAGGCCTCACCCCCACGAACATCTCACAGGTGTGGGCGAACACGACGAGGTAGAAGATGGCGTTGGGGTGAGGTGGTGCAGCCGGAGGTCATAGAACTCCAGGATGTCGAGGAAGAATCGGGAGAAGGGCGGCACCAGCCCGACCATGGCGAAGGAGGCGAAGAACACCATCCTGTGGGGAGGCTGCTCCTCCGGGATATCGTCGCCGCTGCACGTGCCGCTCGGCAAGAACTTGTTGAAGAGACTGCGAGCCTCCGCAGTGCGCACTAAGGACTTGGGGAGCACACTCCCCGGCTCCAGAGGTGAGTCACGACCCATTGCGGGGGTGGATGCAGAAAGACGGAAAGGGAAGCTGAGGACGGAAGAAAGGAAACAGGAGCAGGAGGCGCTAGGTAGACGAAGGGCGAATGGCAATGAGAGGTGATGGCAGTGGAAAGCGTAGAAACCGAACCCCCTCCATGCGGATCTGGTTTTATAAGCTACCACCGCCCCTCAGATTCCACGGCATTAAATTCGCTCCACTACCACACGAAGCGCCCCCTCGTCTCCGCGCCCTTTCGATTTTCGCATCCCCTTGGATTCCCACGCTGTTTGAATTTCGTGCCGCCTGGGGTTCCACGCCCGCCAGGCGCACTACGCGGGACGGAGAGTGCTAGGCGGTTTAAATGGGCCCCCGTGTGCGCGTGGCCCAAACAAACTCGCCCCGCCGTCCTAAGGAAAAGCTTGGCCAGGTGCGACATCAGTTGTCGCGTACCAGCCACCTGCCATTGCAAAAGCGCCCAAATGCCCGGGCCCACACGCTCAAGGAAATGGCGTCAACCGCGCCCGAGCCCGACTCGGCCCCGGTCAAGGCCGGGGGCTACTGTCGGTGATATGGGCCCGGGGGTATGTCGGGGGCGTGGCATTTAAGAAAAAGGAAGGCACCCTTGTCCATCAAGGGGTGTCAAAGTTACGCCCTGAAAGGCTAGGCGAGTTTCGACCACGGGCGGCCACGTGGCGCCCCTGAAGGGGCTGGCCCGGAGGCTGCTCGGAGGCCACCATACTCCCAAACGGCGGGGTCCGGGATCTCCTGGACCCCTGGTCAGTAAGGTCCGGGATCACCCGGACCCCCATCCTCTACCCCGCACCTCTCTGAGAGAGGGGCAAATCCAACTACCAACCAACCCATTTAATGCTCAAATAGAGGAAAGCTGAGCGCCTGCCTCACCGCATTCAATGCGATGTGAGGCGCGGTTGTCAGTTGCACCCATCATCACCCCTTTTTGCCTATCATAATGCAAAGGGGGCTAAAAGTCTTTGACTAAGACCGTGGTATGGCCGCGCACCCACTCCGCGCACGCCCCCCTCACGCCTTGTCCCGTCGCATTTAATGTATTGGGCGGCTGCGTGGGAGAGAGAGTGCGAGCGCAGGAAGCATGGTGCCTATACCTACCCGTGGAATGGGCCGCCGACCGGTGGAACCCGTCGGAGGGGGTAGGCAAACCATCATCACGTCAGTGGCATGGCTACCATGACAACCACTCTTTTTCCGCTTTCCATGACGTAGCAAACAGGGAGGAGTAGGAATGGAATGGCTTCTCCAACAAGACAAGGCAAAAAACCACTCCCTCACATGGAGTGAAGTAGAGAAAGGGTAGGACTACTGTGGTGTTACCTTGTTCTATGAAAGGAGACCCAAGTCCTTCATAAAAGAGGTTCCGAAAAATAGGTTCAGCCTCTCCATATTGAACAGAAGGGTCTGTGCTGAAAAAGGAGGGAGGTTCTGCCCAAGGCTCAGCCTCTCCAACTAGCCTGCAGAAGTCCCTCATCCACCACTGAGTCTAAGGGAGAGGAACATCTCATTGTTCTTGGCAACTCGCCCCATATACTACATACAAACAGGAGTAGGGTATTACACCGCGCCGGTGGCCCGAACCTGTATAAACCCCCGCCTCATCTGCATTACTTCATTTTTTCTACGAGTTTGAACCAGGATACACCGCTTCCCGTGCCGAACCAAAAAGGGGGTCCCCAGGATCCCTGCGTGTCGATCTGCGACATCGACAGACGCGGTCT
Organism: Oryza australiensis; assembly: GCA_019925245.2. Classification (NCBI taxonomy): domain Eukaryota; kingdom Viridiplantae; phylum Streptophyta; class Magnoliopsida; order Poales; family Poaceae; genus Oryza; species Oryza australiensis. Next base: position 8,565,749 of record JAIFGZ020000436.1, read on the forward strand.
TCGAGAAGCCCGACGAGTGCAACCATCACATGAGGGCTCTCTATTTGAAGGGCCACATTGATGGGAAGCGGGTCTCGAGGATGCTAGTGGATGGAGGCGCAGCGGTGAACCTGATGCCTTACTCTCTCTTCAAGAAGTTGGGTCGCGAAGAAGCGAAGCTGAAGAAGACCAACATGCTTCTCAACGGCTTCAACGGCGAGTCAACGGAGGAGAAGGGGATCCTGTCCGTGGAGGTTACGGTGTGGAATAAGACGTTGCCGACCGCCTTCTTCATCATCGATGTACAAGGTAACTATAGTGTCATCTTGGGGCGTTGTCGGATTCATGCCAACTGCTGCATTCCCTTTACTTTACATCAGTGCCTAGTACAGTGGGATGGTGATGAGGTTGAGGTAGTTCAGGCGGATACATCAGCTGAGGTTGTTATGGCCGATGTTTCTGTAGGATGGAAACATGGGGACATGCAGTGCTTGTCAGGGTTAGATCTTTCTAGCTTTGATTTTATTAGTGTTTCCAAAGAAGGCTTTGTACCCATTTCTGTAAAGCCGGCTAGTTTAGCACGGCTGGGTGACATTATTTTGTACGATGAATAAAACAACCACAGCTGAAAGGGATGCCTTCCAGCTTATCTCGCTCTCAAAAGAGGAGGCTACAACGTCTTCGAGCCATAGATCAAAAAGAAAAGAAGGCCGAAGATGTGGAGAACAAAACATGTGATAATTTGAAGCCTCGAACGATATACAAGCAAGTGTGGAGACCTAAGGGAGAAAAACTTAAGAGACCGGTGATTTCCCAGAATAGTGATAAATCAAATTCGATGAGAGAAGAATTATCGGTCATTGGAGGTAAGTCTCCTACACATATTGCTATGGATGCTACTACGGTGTTTATCTTGCCTACGAAATCGTGCTATCATGAAAGCCGATTTTACTAAGGGGGGCAAGACATTAATATGATCATGGAGAAATCAAGGAAGGTGAACGGTGATGGATACGATATCGTATCTTTGGGCCGCCGTTTGTTGAATGCTAAGGCAAGAAAGAGTGAATTTTGGTTCAATAATTTGATGTAACAAGCATTTGGCTATGATATTAAAAAGGGAGTATTTTTAATACTGGAAAAGACGGTGCTTGATTTTAATTCTTTGAGCAAAATTGGCGAAGTCAGAGACTGCGGGCGGTCTGACCGGCACATCACTGCGCGGTCTGACCGCAGGTGGCCGGTGGTCTGACCGGCTTTGTATGGCCGGTTTGAGCGATGAGAGGTTGCAGTCTGACCGACATTGTGTGGCCGGTCAGACCGGGTTTGAACAAGGAGCTGGGGGGCATGAGATTCAGAGGCCGAATTAATTATAAATTCGGACATTTGTGCCCAGGAGACAGAAGGAGACTAGAGATTTCCTTTGATTCAGTATGTGAAAGATCTTAGTCATAAGTTTGATCGCAAAATTCGGCGGCAAGTATTCAAATACACTTCGATTGATGGAGACTTATATCGCCGAAATATGGATGGAGTGCTATTAAAGTGTTTAGATAATGATCAATTTCAAGTTGCTATGACATAAGGCGTTTTCTAAGCGTTATGGGTTCACAAGATATCTAAACATAGTGCTACCAAGGTTACTCCTTTTGAGTAGGTATATGCACAAGAAGCCATTTTGCCGGTAGAGGTGAATCTTGGCTCTCTTCGATATATAAAGCGAGATGATTTGTCGATTGAAGACTACAAGATCTTGATGAGGTGATCAACAAGTGTTTGAAGGCTTTGGAAGAAAGAGAAGAAGAGGGTGGATAAGGCTTACAATAAAATGGTGAAAGCAAGATACTTGAAGAAATACTTCCCGAGTATTTGGCAAAATGCTTAGGAGGTACTATGGCCGGTAAACGTTGGTTATCGTCCTAATGCAACATGTCTTGTGCTTTTAGATTCATGATGTTCATCATAAAAGGCAAGGGGGCATGTGTTTATAACCAAAATTGGCATCTAGAGGTTCAAATAGGGAAGATTGCCAATATTTGGAAACTTGCCGGCTTCCTTCGGAGAGGCCGGTCTGACTGCTGTGTATAGGCCGGTCACCCCGGAAGCATGTGGCCGGTCTTACCGGCAGAGTCCGATTCCAAGTAGGTTTCGTCGGTACTCGGGTTTCCTTGCTCCATAAGGCATGTTTCGGGTTTTCAAAGGGGTTTATCCCGAAATGGACGTGGAGAGGGCCTGTAGGAGGCAAGACCAACCCCTATTTAAGGGCCAAGGCCGGTTCAATTGGCACAACAACAACCAACACAAACAAATCCAATCTAGCTTCTAGTTTCTAGCCAATTGTATCATTCTTTTATTTTCTTCCAATATATTTCTTTTAGTTCGTCCATCTTTGTCAATTTGCGCTGTAAATTGTCCATTGTCGCTGCGAGAGTGCAACGTCTCTTTGTAGGTTTGTCCCGAAAACCTTCTGTTTGCCCACGAGACGGGTATTTATCAATCTATCTATCTAAATCGGTTCTGCTAGCCGGTTTGATCTACAAAACCCACTTTGTTATAGCTTTTGCTAGATTGAAGTGGTTGGCGACTCCATACCAAGAATCACCGCAAATCTTTAGGTGAATCGATCGTGCTCGTGCCTTTTGCCAAAAAAGGTGCCAACAGTTCCTTTTCTAGTGACCTGTCTCCTTGCAATAGAAGCAAACGACATCTGATGCCACCGACCCCTTCTTGCCCTTCTTTGCGTTGGAGGTACTCACGATCTCATCGGGAGTTAGTTTCCTCTTGGTGCAAAGTTTCTTGATAGGTAGTTTGCACTTAGCTTTTTGCATCATCATCACATGATGACCGTTTTTCTGGACACTCTCCTCAGCCATCTTTAGCATCCCATGCAATTCGGCCAAGGTCTTATCCATACTGTTCATGTGATAATTTAATATGAATGGCTCAAAGCTCAGAGAGAGCGACTGGAGAATCACATCAGTAGCCAACTCTTGGCTAAGGGGAAAACCTAGTTTTTCCAGACTCTCAATGTAGCCAATTATTTTTATCACATGCGGACTGACGGGACTCCCCTCAACAAGCCTGCACGCAAACAGGGACTTTGAGGTGTTGAACCTCTCGACCCTAGCCTGGTTCTCAAACATACCACGCAGTCCCTGAATAATAGTATGAGCATCGCTGCTCTCGTATTGCTTCTGAAGCTCAGAGGACATTGTAGCAAGCATGAGACAACTTATGTCTAGGGAATCATTAGTGTGCTTCTCATAAGCCCTCCGTGCAGTAGCAGTAGCATTATTAGGAAAATCATCAGGATAGGGTACTTCAAGAACGTACTCCTTGCGCTCTTGCTTGAGAACAATTCTCAAGTTGCGATACCAATCCATAAAGTTTGTTCCATTCAATTTTTCTTTCTCGAGAACAGATCACAAATTAAAGGTACTGGGTGTAGTATTAGCTGCCATAATTCCACAACAGAAAAAGCAAAGTTTAGCACAACGTTTATGCTATGTCTATTGTTAAACAATTTAACATAAGACTCCCATTACGTATTTTACACCTTCCCTCTAGGTTACATATTGGGTCAAGATCCACATGTTAGTAAATTTCTAGTGAGCTTTGCATCACTTCTAGAATATTAGTAACATGGGTAAGCAGCACCTTGCTAATAACATCTCTATGTGACTCTTGTTGTTGGTGTGGCATCTCCATGCCCCGGCGCCAACCTATGCCCCAAGGCCCAAAACTGTTTTGATAACCTTGTTAAGTAAACCAAATGGTCCTGCTATATATGTCTGACATATACCCCCTCGTGTTATGATAGAGAATGGCACTCTGCTTTGGCAGACCCACCATTGATGAGCATAACGGTGACGGGTGCAACATTTGGAAGGGCATCATTACCACTTAAGTTTGTGAGGGATACTATCCTATCAAACAAACATATCAATATATGAAAGCAAGTAGAATAGCAATTAATGAAATAGTATGGCCCCCTTCACAAGGTGATCTCCATCTCCATGCCGGCGCAAAGGATCTCCATCTTCGGCACCATCTTCCAGTGTGCATGGTGCTTGATTTCTTCAAACTAAGCTACTACTATAGAAGCTATAATTGAAGATTACATCGACTCGTAGGTTGTGAAAGAATATTACACGCATTGCACGTATGAAAGAATATTACAGGGATTACACATATGAAAGAATATTACACGCATCACATGCATCTCATACATACAATAGGGCCATACCATCTCAAAGCATTCTCTGCAAAAACAAGTTAGGTGTAGAACGTTTTCTACCTATAAATGAGATATGGTATCGAGATGACATAATGATGGAACCACTAATATCGAGAGCGCAAGCCGCCATAACAAGCTTTTACCTTTTGTCGGAGATCAAATTTGATGCAGCCCAACTAGAAGCAAGAACTCGTCGAAACTATTAAAAGGAAAAGGTAGCGATGCGCCGAGATTATATTGAACTTGATTATTGTTGATTTACAAGGTCCTGGGTCGTATTTACACCCAGATACAAGATAAGTCCTTGACGGACACGACTCCTATCTCTATTACAATTTAAATTACAGATACATGCCTAAAACAGACTCTCATCGACATTATCTATAAGAAAACTATTTAAAATATCCTAACTAATAAATACAATTGCCTTCTTTGGACTCTATCCATGTATGGCAATCCTCATGAATCACTTTAAACAAATCCGAAGACGATTCCAATATTATCTTACCGGAATTGGCTACATCGGCTTATCTTGTCCGATTCGGTATTGGCCGACGATTACCTTAGCCGATTCGGTCATTGTGGGGGTTGTCACCCTGGGGTACTCCAAAGACTCATTTTGGACCCCAACCAAAGTCAAACCGAGAGTCCTCGAGGTGTGGTCGAGGTCCCGACCCCCCCTCCGCGGGGTCGGTCCCTTTGACCTTACCCTGCGTCCGACCTCGGTTCTCCGATCGACTTCGACTAGACGCCCGACCTCAAGCCACCTTGGGAGATGGCGTAGCAGGCAAGGAGGAGGAGGGAGGAGACCACCCGACAGCGTCTAGCACCACCTGGCGGCACAGGAGTAGGATCCCAAGGATAGCAAGATCACAAGATGCCCACAGTGTATAGGATCTAGCAGACCAACTTGTACTTTGTCAAATGTTCTCTGTACCCCCACCTTCTCTCTCTCTCTCTTAGGCTTAGCTTCCTTGGTGCCCAAGTTCTCTTGTTCCTGTCCCCCTTGAGCTATAAAAGAGAGGGCAGGGCGACGGGGCCAAGGGGGATCGACTGATCAAAGGATTCTACATCCAAACTCTCTCAACCTCCATTGTAACTCTTCTTCATCATCAACCCCAACAAAGAACACCACACACTGGACGTAGGCCTATTATCCTTCGAAAGGGCTGAACCCGTATAACTCTCTGCGTCTTGATTCTTGGCTCATCTCTAAGTTCGAGTCAACCATCCGATCCAGTGGCGAGCAACTTCCCTACCACTCTCTCTCTTTCACCTCCTCGGCGACCCCCCTTGGAGGACTGCCGACCCATTCCGTGGACAGTTGGCATGCCAGGTAGGGGCGCTGTTCTTCATCTCAGGTGATCTGATGGCTGTTTCCTTCGCCACCGACTTCGTGGTTCCTGCCAAGACGACCTTCGTGTTTTGCACTCTAGTATTCTGCGCTGACGACTTCCGGCGCCTCACCCTCTCCCTCACGGCTTCTGGAGAGCTAGGGCACGCGGTCGTGTCACGAGTGTCATATCCCAAAAATATTGTAATTGGAGGAAAGAGTAGAATATATATTGTAAATTTTGAACCCAAAAATTTCCTTTTGAACAAAGAGAGGATACTCGGTTTTCATGTATAATAGGGTGCATATGCATGAGAATGGCATAAGTTCTTATTGGAATTTACTTGAAAGGGACCAAGAAAAATTAATAAAAATATCTAAAAACATGTAGATGACCTCAGCAAACAAACCACAAGGTTTAGAGACACAACATTGAGGTAGATGATGGGAATTAGTGAGAAACCTAGACTTGACCCTAGGAAAATTTTCTAAGTACTAGGGCTGGCCGACACAGAACCCTGGGGCCAAGTTTGGACAGTTGTAGCGACCAAACAAGCAAGCCCCAGGTGGTGAAACTTGGCAGTATTATAGTTTGAGTCGGGCTTTACATCTTTGCGATGGGACACCAACCTTGATTCTGCCTGGAAATAGGATTAAATGAGGCCCAAAGTTGAAAAGTCAGCACTGAGACCAGACTTGGAAAAATTCAGCATTTCTCATCTCTCCTTCTCTCTCTCACTGGCAAGTGGGCCATACCGACTCGTGGGATCACGTTGCCAGCGTCACACCGTGTTCCGGCTTGTCTCACTCACACTGATGCCCTCGCCACGCACACGCGCATGCGTCGCACGCAAGGAACACGCCGTGCACGCGTCGCCCCGAGCCCGGCATCCCTCTACGTCGTCGGCATGCAAATAAAACCCGACCACCCGACCGACGCTGCGCCCCTCCTCAGTCCATTCATGTTCCACGAGAGAACCAGAGCTGACCGCCCTCGAAGTGCCAAGAAATCACCAGTGAACTCCCTCCTCCGCCAAACAAAATCCGATCACGTTCGCACTCCGGTAAGCGACTCCTTTAGCCAATGTCTGTTCCAAATTCTATGACCAATGTTCTCTCTAATCCCCAAGTCTCGCTCGAAATGGTGCATCCGGTGATCGGGAACACCGCCGAGCCTGAACTGTGAACCACAAGCTCTGTGTCATCCGCGGCCGAACCACCCGCTCGTCGCCGGCCATCTCTGGTGAACCATTGCCCAAACCCTTTCGCCACCATATTCTTTGATGCCTGACGACGGTTGAAACCGAAGGAATCGATCGGAGAAGCCCCGAGGAGGAAAAGCACCTTTTTGTCCCCAACTCCAGCCGCCGCTATCGATCTTCTCCTATTCCCTCTCTGGTGAGTTTCACACTGATTCCTCTCGATTCAAGCATCCCCGTTGGTCCCTTGACAACATCCCGCACTCACCTTGCGCAGTCGACCACCAAAACGAGCTGACGCCGTTCACTCAAAGCAAGGAACGCCGCCACAGAGAGAACCGCACGGCGCCACCACTTCTCAGACCTCGCCAGCACCACCCAGCTGCTCGGTAAGTACCCTCAGCACCCCTAGATACTATTTTTGTTGCATGCATAGCCCGACGACGACTAGAATCGCACATGCACCTTAGACCCGAGCCATGGCGCCGCCGTCGCCGTCGCTGGTCACTATTCCGGCCACGGTAGCTAGCGAGACGATCACCATTAGGTTCGCCATAGAATCTACTACTTTTTCTCTGTTGACCGTGACCGCCCACCGGCCGCCGTTCGCCGCCGGCGCCAGCGAGAATCCCGTCGCGCGCCGTTGCCCTGCTTCTGCCCCAAATGGGTCACAGACAGCCCGGACCCGCTTGTCAGGCGCCAAAACGCGTTTAAAACTTAAGCCATCGCTGACAGCTGGGACCCACCGGATCAGCCGCGCATTAGCCACTTAAAAACCTCCTCTGTCGCTGACAAGTAGGCTCCACACCAAAGGAATAAAAATAATTCCGAATAGGCTTCTCCACCCAGAAAGATAACCAAACTTTGAAAATTCATAGAATATTGAAAATAGCATATTTAGGCTTGGGACAAATTTTGTCAGGACCACAAAAATGTATACTTTAAGGCTGTGGAATAAAAATGACTACTCCGAGTAGCACATTTAGCTAGATAAATTCATTTTGTAAACTGCTATATAGGGTAGACTAAACTTGTAAAAATCATAGGGAAATCATCTTAGCTCCGAAAAATGTGAAACAAGACTCTGTAGAAACTATGAAAGATATAAATTAAGAAAAAAAAGGAAATCATATACATTCTATGGCAGAAAAACCACTTATATATTTACTAGCAAAATGCACGTGCGTTGCAACGGGACGACGACGCAGGGAGGGAAGTAGGCGTGTGGACCCCCTTTTTGGAACGGGAATCTTTTGTGTTCTTGGTACCATTTCCCTGGATCGAGTAGATTGGTACCCACGAAATAAAGTACTGAATAATCAGGTGCACATGCACGAATAGTCTTACATCAAAATTATTACAATAGTAGGCCCGAAGGCAATGTCCATCACAAAGGACCTCATGGTCCGGATACAACACAAAAGTAGAAATTAGATAAGGCAGCGGAATAAAGGCAGCGGCATGTCGGTTGCCACAGGCAACGACCGGAGACTAAGACCTAGTAAGCACCATCAGCTTCTTCGCCTTCGTGGTAGTAGGCATATGGATCCTCCGATTCTTCATTCCCACCATCTGAAGGTTTGTGCGTATAGCAAGGGTGAGTACCAACCGTTCTCAGCAAGCCAACACGGAAGTGATGTATATGATAGGGTTATTCAAGGAATGGCTGGTGCTCCTTTGCATAAAGCCAATTTTCACAAATCTTTTCACAAGCCTAACAACTAGCCAAGTCAAGTTTTAGTTCCATAGTTCATTAAGTCGGCGACGGTTCTGTCTACCATCCATCGTGATTCCAAGGATGGCTTCCCGCCTCCGGTTCGTCATGGTTTTTCTGGGGAGTCCACCCCTTCTCGCATCTCGAGAAGTTGATCCACCGGCGAATAAGAATCATCGTGCAAACCCATCCCAGCATTTTAAAGTTTAAAGTCTAGCCAAGCGAAAGTCTTGTCATGATGCTCAATATCTGCGAGCACGGCTATTCGAATAGATTGATTCACTCACACTGCAGTGGATGTACACTTTACCCGTACTCCGTGACAGCCCAACAAATGAGCCTACGTCCCAACACATGAGACGGTCACGGCAGAGCCTTTCGATAACCTCACTTTGGCAGTACCCGCTCCATGAACTTAAGCCCTCATGCACTCTAGCCGTCATTTTCTAGCAGTGAGAGGAGTTCTGGCGCACCCGGGGTAAGGGGAGATTCCATTCATCAAGTAAGAATAAATTTCAAATTACCATCATCTCTTTCACACCTCATCTCATCCATAAGAACCACTATTCAAAGGTACCGCCTCCGCTCGGCTATCTACTCCACTAGGTCTATACCCATTCGAGAAGTACGGTTGTACTGGCTCGTTTCCCGGCTATCACATGGCTCGGTCCTTAATTGACCAAGGTCGGCACTCGCCATTTCCGAAATCCACCCAAATCATCCAGCCGCCCCAGTCTAAAACATTTGTTTAGTACTTTCAATTTTCATCAAACTCATTTCATCATTCTCATGGCCATGTGGCGCTCATGTCCCCACAGGCCGCATCTCAACTACCTTCCGTAAGGTAGTTGCCCAAGCACAAAGCTTTTCATAAAGTCATGAGTATGCATGAATCTAAGTTTACCGAAGTTATTCTCTGGTTGTTTGTATCACATCAAGAGTTACAAGGAGTAATTCTAATGGTAATCAATAGCAAGGTATGGCATAACAAGTATAGGTAACTCTGTATAGCATGCATGTTTAGAGTTTAAAATAACATCATTTCGCAATTGGGATCACTATGTTCAAAGAGTGTGATGACTTGCCTTGCTCGCACGCTTGTGGAGTGGTGTCTTCAACGGAGTCGATGCCGGCCTCTTCAGATGCTATCCGTACGTGCGAAAGATCAATCGAATTCGATTAGAATCCAGTATAACACCGAAAGATCGAAAAGAACCATAAAAGCCACGAATACGATTCCAAGCGCTTAGCCTAAATTTCTACTTGAGTTCGTACGAGGATCGCAAGGGAAAACTCCAAGTTTTGAAATCGGGTCGATGCCTTAGGGTTTTCGCAAAGCGACGATCGCAATTTGCTTGAGGAAATAGAGTTGGAAATATCCACGAAGGGATTTGTGCTTGAGGTTTTGAAGATTTGAGCACAAAAGAGCAGCACATTTAAACGGCGAGAAAGGATTAAACGAAATTCGGACTTGAAAACGACGCGAAACAATGTTTCGGAAAAGTCGAACCTTGATTTTCAAATTTTCCACCGAGAAAATGCGCAAGAAAATAATTTATTTTTGCCCAAAATTTTACTCAAGTCTCCTCAAAATATTTTTCCAAATTTTCCAAAATTTTTCCTAATTTTTCCCTATTTTTCTTTTTCTCTTTTACTTTCTTTTTCTTTTTCTTTTTCTTTTTCTTTTCTCTCGCGCACTGCTCAATGCCCGCAAGGTGTTCGACCGGTGCCAGGGGAAAACAGAGGCGGCGGCCGACGCTAGCACGAGGGAAAAAGGGGCGGCGACGCGGGCTTACCGGCGACGGTGGCTCACGGCGGTTAGGGCGGCGGGGCTCGGGCGTCGGCGGCACGCGGCACAACGGCGACGGAGGCGCACGGCGGTTTGCGGCGGCGACGACGCTCGGGAGGCGAAGGGGACCTGGAGGGGAGAGGGAGGTGGAGAGCGGGCCGCGGTGGAAAACGGGGTGGTTTTGCCCCCATTTGTAGCGGTGGCCGAGGAAGGAACGGGAGAGAAGGGGGCGGGCGCGGCGGCTGCCACGCGGCGCGGAAGGCCGGGGCCGGGCATTGTGAATAGTGGCGTTTCATAATTTCCTGATTTTTAATTTCTAATTTCCCATTTCGATTTTCTTCCATTCTAAAAATTCAAAATAAATTCAAATATTCCTAGAATAATTTTTAATATTATATTTTCAACTTTTTTTCTTCACTTTTATTTTTCCACATATATTTTTCATATTTATTTAAATTCCTTTTTCCCAATTTCATAATTCCATATTTTAATTTGCAAAAATTTCCTAGATTCCTTGTAAATCCCCTAAATATTTTTATTGTCTATTTTATACCCTAATTAATCTTCCACCATCCACAATTAATACTCTATTCCTCAAATTCGTATTTTCATAAATCCGCATCTCTTCTCCGGTTTTCTTTTAAAATTCCTAATCCCGCATTTCGAAATCTTCTTCCCAACAAACTCCAAATCATTCACAAACAACGAGAGGAATTGCTCACAACTAAATTTATGCAACCGAGTGGCAAATAAGAAGCAACAAACCCGAGGAAAAAGGCAACAAGCGAAAGTTTTTGTAAGTTCCGATTTTTGCGTTCTGATTTCAGTTTCTTCGATTTTCAGGATGTTACAAACCTACCCCCCTAACAATAAATCTCGTCCTCGAGATTTCTTGCTGGTTGTTGAGTAGGTGTGGGTATTCAGTCTTCAGAAAATCCTCGCTTTCCTAGGTGGCCTCTTCTTCAGTGTGGTTGCTCCATTATACTTTGTACATGCGCCATGACTTGGTCTGTGTCTTCTTTTCTGCCTCGTCCAGTATCTTTATTGGATGTTCCGGGTATGTGAGATCACTGTTGATATGGATGGTTTTCAAAGGAGCTTGCTCTTCTGGCACCCGCAGGCATTTCTTCAAATGTGACACATGGAACACTGGGTGGACATCGGAGATGTTCTCGGGCAACTCTAGCTGGAAGGCCACTTCACCTCTTCTAGCGCTTATCAAGAATGGGCCCACATATCTTGGCGCAAGTTTCCCTTTCACCTTGAACCTTTGAGTTCCTCGTAGTGGTGAGACCTTTAGATACGCATAGTCGCCTACATTGAACTCTAAGTCCCTTCGACGAGTATCCGCGTAGCTCTTTTGTCGAGATTGGGCAGCTTGTAATCGGTCCCAAATCAGACGGACCTTTTCCTTGGCTTCTTTGATTATGTCAGGCCCGAACACGGCTCGTTCACCTGTTCCTGACCACATCAATGGGGTTCGGCATCGGCGACCAAATAGGGCTTCGTTTGGTGACATCTTCAGACTGGCTTGGTAGCTGTTGTTGTAGGAGAACTCGGCGTACGGTAAACATTTCTTCCAATCCTTGGTGAAATCCAACGCACAGGCTCTCAACATATCCTCAAGCACTTGATTTGTCCTTTCGGTCTGCCCATCGGTCTGTGGGTGGTAAGCGGTACTGAAGGCAAGGTGACTTCCGAGTGCCTCATGAACTTTGCTCCAGAAATGGGATGTGAATTGGGTATCGTGATCTGATATAATTCTTTTTGGTACACCGTGAAGACACACAATCCTACTCATGTATAGCTCTGCTAGCTTGGCGCTATTGTAGTTAGTCTTTACGGGGATAAATCTGGCGGTCTTGGTGAGCCGATCTACTATTACCCAAATGGAATCATATCCCGCTGCAGTTTTGGGTAGTCCTACGATGAAATCCACGCATATCTCATCCCATTTCCACTCGGGAATCTTGAGTGGCAGCAGCAAGCCTGCCGGTCGTTGATGCTCAGCTTTCACCCTTTGGCATACATCGCATACGGCTACGTATTCGGCTACGTCTCTCTTCATATTGGGCCACCAGTATTCTTCCTTCAAATCCTGGTACATTTTCGTGCTTCCTGGATGTAACGAATAGGCTGATTCGTGTGCTTCTTTTAAGATCAACCCTCTCAAACCACCTTGTTCAGGCACACAGATTCTTTTCTTATACCACAGGGTTCCCTTGTCGTCTACCGAAAATTCACGTCCGGCGGCCATGCGCTCTTTGATTTCTTGTGTTTCTTCACTTCCCTTTTGAGCTTCTTCTATTTGAGTCCTTAGAAGGGGTTGGATTTTCAGTGAGTTCACTTCTCTGTGAGGAATCAGGTGCAGGCTAAGTCGAGCCATCTCTTCTTGGAGCTTGCTGGCCATACCTTCCAGTCTCATATGGTTGCATTGGGCTTTGCGGCTTAACGCATCGGCCACTAGATTTGCCTTGCCGGGGTGGTAATGGATTCCTAGATCATAATCCTTGATCAATTCCAACCACCGTCTCGGACGTAGATTGAGGTCGGACTGAGTAAAGAAGTATTTCAGGCTCTTATGATCAGTGTATACATCACAATGGTTCCCGATCAGATAGTGTCTCCAGATTTTTAATGCATGAACAACTGCCGCTAATTCCAAGTCATGTGTGGGATAGTTTTCCTCGTGGGGTCGTAACTGTCTTGAGGCATATGCTACGACCATTCCATCCTGCATTAATACGCCTCCCAGTCCTTGCTGAGACGCATCACAGTACATCACGAAATCCTTACGATTGTCAGGTAGGGTTAAGATTGGGGCGGTGGTTAATTTTTCTTTTAGTTGGTCAAAGGCCTCCTGACACTTCTCGCTCCATACGAATTTCTTCTCCTTCTTCAGAAGTTGAGTCATGGGTCGGGCTATTGTGGAAAACCCTTCAATGAACCTTCATTAATATACGGCCAATCCTAAGAAACTCCGAACCTCCGTTACTGACTTGGGTGCCTTCCATTCCGTAACAGCTTCGACCTTGGCAGGGTCTACCGCTACTCCTCCGACTGAGACTACATGGCCAAGAAAAGTGACTTCATTGAGCCAGAACTCGCACTTGCTAAATTTCGCATACAGCTGGTGCTCTCGCAGCTTTTCCAGTACCAGTCGTAGGTGCTCCGCATGTTCCTCATCGTCCTTGGAGTAGATAAGTATATCATCGATAAATACCACCATGAATTTATCCAGATATTCCATGAATACCTTGTTCATCAGGTTCATGAAATATGTTGGGGCATTGGTCAATCCAAAGGACATTACTGTGAACTCATATAAGCCATAACGCGTAGAGAGTGCCGTTTTGGGAATATCTCCGGCTCTAATCTTCAATTGATGATATCCTGACCGAAGATCAATCTTTGAGAACACTTGCACACCCTTAAGTTGATCGAATAGGTCATCGATTCGAGGTAGTGTGTACTTGTTTTTGATGGTTACTTCATTCAATGATCGGTAGTCCACACACATCCTCATACTCCCATCCTTCTTTTTGACGAAGAGTACTGGGGCTCCCCAGGGAGAAGAACTAGAGCGTACGAATCCTTTTTCCTGTAGTTCTCTGATTTGCTTCTTGAGTTCTTCTAGTTCGTTAGCCGGCATTCGGTAAGGTCTCTTGGATATAGGGGCAGTAACAAGCATTAGGTCGATGATAAATTCTATGTCACGATCAGGGGGCATTCCGGGCAATTCCTCAGGGAATACGTCCGGGTATTCTTGCACTGCTGGCATCCCGCTCAAAGGTAGCATGGTGAATACTCCCGCAGCTTGCTCGCATAGCATTGGGTTTTGGTCCATAGTTATGTTCATTGGTGATCCCCATGGGGTGGATACTATGACTTCCCTTCGACTACAGTCTATGACTCCATTGTTCTTAGTCAACCAATCCATTACAAGTATGATATCAATAGTTTGGGGTGATAGTACCATAAGGTTTGAAAGGAATACCACGTCTCTAATCCGTATGGGCATATTGATGCAAGCATGGGGTACGGTTATGTTTCCCCCAGGCGAGTGTACCAACATGGGTCTCTTAAGTTCTACCTGGTGTAGGTGGTGTTGTTTGCTTACGTGTGAAGATATGAATGAATGCGATGCTCCGGAATCAAATAAGACTTTAACTGGGGTAGAGTTGATAGAGAACATACCCATCAGCACGTTCTGATCCTCGTGCGCTTCTTCAGCATGCACATGATTCACTTGTCCATGCCGAAATCCGGTGGCAGTCCCATTGGGTTGCGGGGTCCTAAATAGACCGCGTCCCACAGCAGGAGTGGTGGTTCCTCGGACGGCCGTTGCATTGGCGCCGGTACGCACAGGAGTGTTGCGTGGCTTGGGGCAGCTGTTGGAGTAGTGCCCAAACTCTCCACAGTTGAAGCAATTCACATTCCTTCCTCCCGGAGCGGCTAGGGTTTGTGTTGGGGTACGGAACTGGGGTGCAGCTGGCCTGTTGACGTGGTCGGGTGCAGGGGAACGACTGGTTGCCGGAACGGTTGGCTTCCATCCGGATGGGGTGGCTCCCTTGGGACGCTGAGGCGCTCCCTGAAGTGGGCGGGCCATAGCAAGTCTCCTCTTGCGGTTATTTTCTACCATCCTCTAGTCATGTTCCAACCGTACCACCTTGTTGATAAGGCTTTGGAAGCTGACGTGATCTTGGCCGATCATTGGCCCTCTCAGCTCATCGCTCAACCCTTCGATAAATTTATCGATTTTATCCTCCTCGTTTGCCAGGTCACCGGTGGCATATCGAGCGAGTTGCGCGAACTTGTTCAGGTAGTACTGCATGGTGGTGTTGCCTTGACGCAACCTTCGGAATTCGTTCTTCTTCATTCTCATGACAGCGGCTGGTACGAAGTTTTCACGAAAGGCGGCTGTGAACTCTTCCTAGGTTGGTTCTTCGGCGTCTTCTACCCGCGTCTCCTTGTAGGTGTCCCACCAATCACTTGCGGGGCCTTCCAATTGATTGGTAGCAAAAACGACTTTGTCGGTTTCTCGTACCTTGAGTAGGGTCAGCTTCTTCTCTATTACTCTTAACCAGTCTTCGGCATCCATTGGTTCTTCGGCCGCAGAGAATGTAGGTGGCTTAGCTCGCATAAACTCTACCAGGCTTGATCCTCCGCGATTCCCTTGGTTGTTGGCGATTGCTTGGAGCAACTGGGTTTGCAAAGCCATAACCTCTGCCAGGGTGGAGGGATTAGGCTCCGGTGGGTTCTCGTTGGATGTTGTAGCTCTGCGACGATGTGCCATCTGAAGGAGGTAGATGAATTAAGAGATTGGACCCATTAAGGTCATGGTTTCTAGGTGATTTCTCTTCAAGTTGTTTTTAAATGATCTTCGAACAAAGCAAGCATGGTAGAATAAACTTATTAATAGCATGCCATAAAACGATACATAGGTCCATAAAATTACATCAAAGGGGATACAATAGACTGTACACGCACAATCCCACATGTCATGATGCGAAAGCTACATCGTACTACTGCCTTTAGCTATTAGGGGGGAAAGGGTGTGATCCTTGCTGCCAAAACCATCCAAAGCAAGATCAAGTTGAGGCGGTCCTCTTGCCTAATCATCCAACCAACCGCAGGAGCCAGGTGCAGGAAGGGGGTGATCCTCTGCTTAAGCAAATCGAAGCTCCCAAGGCTCAGAGGTAGTGGCCTCGGAGTCGTGCTTGATCTTCCTGCTTGGTGGTCGGGTACTCTTCCGAGCAGTCTTGCGGGTGAGGGGACCTCCGGTGTGAGTCAGGCGACGAGTGGGAGCTGCCTCCTCTGCTGGATCAGTATCGCTGGACTCCCACTTGATCTCCATAGGCTCCGTCTCAGACTCGGAGTCGGTGCAGATCTGGATGGGGTTCTCCTCTCCCGAACCAGGCTCAGATGGTACAACCATGGAGTTTGATGTGGGTCCCATTGAGGTGGCAGCAGTGGGATCTATCGGGTACGGTGCCGACTCTGTGCTCAACATAAAGGCTTGCTCCATCATGGCTTGAAAAGTGTTCAAGCATGCTGGAGTCATGAGGTAGTAGTGGTCGGGCACAGGGGCAGGAGGTGTTGGTACAACTTCGGTGGAAGTACCTGCAGCAGGGACAGGGCGGGAGCGAAGTTGTTCCTCTAGCTGGTTGACCTGTTGTTTGCTCTTCCTGAGCTGCTCTTCCAGCTCCACCAGGGCTTCGCAACGGGCCATGTAACGGTCAGAGAGCTGCCCATACTGGGCACCGTTGGCCTATAGCTGAGTCTGCAGCACGTTGATCTGATCCCCGCAGCTCTGGTGTTCCTCGACCAGATCATTGAGGCGTCGCTGCTGGTCGTTGATCTCGAGCAAAGCTTCTTCGTAGCAGTCATCCGCTGTCTCTGCCCAGCGGGATAGACGGGTGACCATAGGGTTGTAGCAGCAGGGGGTGGCTTCCACGGTGTAGACCGGATTTCCTTCCTCGCGATAGGGGTGGTGCACGAACTCAGTTACTGTGAGCTCAGCACGGTGAATAGCATTGAGGCGAAGGAACGCTTCACGGTCCGTGTCTTGAATAGTTGCTTCCACTAGATCTTGGTGGTAACGGGTGTGGAACCAAAAAGGTGTCTCACTCCCCATGCGGGCCTTCACTGAAACTGCTGCTTCCCATACCGGATATCCCTCGGTGCCATGCCTCCTGATCTGGTAAGTGGGTGGCTCTGGGTACCTTAGACACCACAGCAATGACTGAAGTTGTGCCACGAATCCCTCATCCCGTGGGATGGTGATTTCCCAGACTCCGACATGGTCCGACATCTGCTTTTGAAAGCAACTCAAGGTCAGAGAGAGAATATCAAAACCATTTGGGTAAGAAAGAGAGATAAAGGTATAGAAAAAAGTATGTTTGTCTTTTCAAAAATAATAGTTTGCGAATTGATCCTACGTAGGGATACTTCCCTTTAGCCAACTAATCAGGGGTAGGGCGCCAGTTGGTCTTATCCTACGGTCGCATGGCTCTGATACTAGCTCTGTGGACCCCCGTTTTTGGAACGGGAATCTTTCGTGTTCTTGGTACCATTTCCTTGGATCGAGTAGATTGGTACCCACGAAATACAGTACTGAATAATCAGGTGCACATGCACGAATAGTCTTACATCGAAATTATTACAATAGTAGGCCCGGAGGCAATGTCCATCACAAAGGACCTCATGGTCCGGATACAACACAAAAGTAGAAATTAGATAAGGCAGCGGAATAAAGGCAGCGGCATGTCAGTTGCCACAGGCAACGACCGGAGACTAAGACCTAGTAAGCGCCATCAGCTTCTTCGCCTTCCTAGTAGTAGGCATATGGATCCTTCGGTTCTTCATTTCCATCATCTGAAGGTTTGTGCGTATAGCAAGGGTGAGTACCAACCGTACTCAGCAAGCCAACACGGAAGTGATGCATATGATAGGGTTATTCAAGGAATGGCTGGTGCTCCTTTGCATAAAGCCAATTTTCACAAATCTTTTCACAAGCCTAACAACTAGCAAAGTCAAGTTTTAGTTTCATAGTTCATTAAGTCGGCGACGGTTCTGTCTACCATCCATCGGGATTCCAAGGATGGCTTCCCGCCTTTGGTTCGTCATGGTTTTTCTAGGGAGTCCACCCCTTCTCGCATCTCGAGAAGTTGATCCACCAGCGAATAAGAATCATCATGCAAACCCATCCCAGCATTTTAAAGTTTAAAGTCTAGCCAAGCGAAAGTCTTGTCATGATGCTCAATATCTGCGAGCACGGCTATTCGAATAGATTGATTCACTCACACTGCAGTGGATGTACACTTTACCCGTACTCTGTGACAGCCCAACAAATGAGCCTACGTCCCAACACATGAGACGGTCACGGCAGAGCCTTTCGATAACCTCACTTTGGCAGTACCCGCTCCATGAACTTAAGCCCTCATGCACTCTAGCCGCCATTTTCTAGCAGTGAGAGGAGTTCGCGCACCGGGGTAAGGGGAGATTCCATTCATCAAGTAAGAATAAATTTCAAATTACCATCATCTCTTTCACACCTCATCTCATCCATAAGAACCACTATGCAAGGGTACTGCCTCCGCTCGGCTATCTACTCCGCTAGGTCTATACCCATTCGAGAAGTACGGTTGTACTGGCTCGTTTCCCGGCTATCTCATGGCTCGGTCCTTAATTGACCAGGGTCGGCACTCGCCTTTTCCGGAATCCACCCAAATCATCCAGCCGCCCCAGTCTAAAACATTTGTTTAGTACTTTCAATTTTCATCAAACTCATTTCATCATTCTCATGGCCATGTGGCGCTCATGTCTCCACAGGCCGCATCTCAACTACCTTCTCTAAGGTAGTTTCCCAAGCACAAAGCTTTTCATAAAGTCATGAGTATGCATGAATCTAAGTATAGCATGGCTAAGCAGTTTACCGAAGTTATTCTCCGGTTTCTTGTATCACATCGAGAGTTACAAGGAGTAATTCTAACGGTAATCAATAGCAAGGTATGGCATAACAAGTATAGGTAACTCTGTATAGCATGCATGTTTAGAGTTTAAAATAACATCATTTCGCAATTGGGATCAATATGTTCAAAGAGTGTGATGACTTGCCTTGCTCGCACGCTTGTGGAGTGGTGTCTTCAACGAAGTCGATGCTAGCCTCTTCAGGTGCTATCCGTACATGCGAAAGATCAATCGAATTCGATTAGAATCCAGTATAACACCGAAAGATCGAAAAGAACCATAAAAGCCACCAATACGATTCCAAGCGCTTAGCCTAAATTTCTACTTGAGTTCGTACGAGCATCGCCAGGGAAAACTCCAAGTTTTGAAATCGGGTCGATGCCTTAGGGTTTTCGCAAAGCGACGATCGCAATTTGCTTGAGGAAATAGAGTTGGAAATATCCGCGAAGGGCTTTGTGCTGGAGGTTTTGAAGAATTGAGCACAAAAGAGCAGCACATTTAAACGGCGAGAAAGGACTAAACGAAATCCGGACTTGAAACGACGCGAAACAATGCTTCGGAAAAGTCGAACCTCTATTTTCAAATTTTCCACCGAGAAAATGCGCAAAGAAAATAATTTGTTTTTGCCCAAAATTTTACTCAAGTCTCCTCAAAATATTTTTCCAAATTTTCCAAAATTTTTCCTAATTTTTCCCTATTTTTCTGTTTCTCTTTTTCTTTCTTTTTCTTTTTCTTTTTCTTTTCTCTGCGCACTGTTCAATGCCCGCAAGCTGTTCGACCGGTGCCGGGGAAAACAGAGGCGGCGGCCGGCGCTAGCACGAGGGAAAAAGGGCGGGCGGCGGGCTTACCGGCGACGGCGGCTCACGGCGGTTAGGGCAGCGGGACTCGGGCGACGGCGGCACCCGACACAATGGCGACGGCGGCGCACGGCGGTTTGCGGCGGCGGCGGTGCTCGGGAGGGCGAAGGGGATCGGAGGGAGAGGGAGGTGGAGAGGGGCGGCGCGGTGGAAAACGGGGTGGCTTTGCCCCCCATTTATAGAGATGGCCGAGGAGGAACGGGAGAAAGGGGCGGCACGGCGGCGCCACGCGGAGGCGCGGAAGGCGGGGCGGGCGCGCGCGGCGCGCGCGGCGGCGGAGTGCGGGCGCGGACGGGGTCCGAATACGGCGGCGGGCACGTGGCGCGACGGCGCGAGCGTGGACGGGGGCCGAGTAGAGGCGGCGGGCGCGTGGCGCGACGGAGGCGCGCGGGCGGGGGCCGAGTACGGGCGCGGCGCACGGGGCACGGGCGCGGCGGGGTCCGGCGTTGGCGCGGGCGCGCGGCGCGGGCGCGGGCGCGGGCGCGCGGGGTCCGGCGTGGGCGCGGGCGCGCGGGGTGCAGGGCGCGGGGTCCGGCGTGGGCACGCGCGTGGCGCATGGTGCGCGCGGCGCGGCGCGGTGCGGCGCGGCGCGTGGCGCGCACGGGCGCGGCGCTACGGCCGGCGACGCCGGCGGCGCGCATTCGAGGCCGAGTACGGCGTCGAGCACTGGCGCATTGTGAACAGTGGCGTTTCATAATTTCTCGATTTTTAATTTCTAATTTCCCATTTCCATTTTCTTCCATTCTAAAAATTCAAAAGAAATTCCAATATTCCTAGAATAATTTTTAATATTATATTTTCAACTTTTTCTTCACTTTTATTTTTCCACATATATTTTTCATATTTATTTAAATTCCTTTTTTCCAATTTCATAATTCCCTATTTTAATTTCCAAAAATTTCCTAGATTTCTTGTCAATCCCCTAAATATTTTTATTGTCTATTTTATACCCTAATTAATCTTCCACCATCCACAATTAATACTCTATTCCTCAAATTCGTATTTTCATAAATCCGCATCTCTTCTCGGTTTTCTTTTAAAATTCCTAATCCTGCATTTCGAAATCTTCTTCCCAACAAACTCCAAATAATTCACAAACACCGAGAGGAATTGCTCACAACTAAATTTATGCAACTGAGCTGGCAAATAAGAAGCAACAAACCCGAGGAAAAAGGCAACAAGCGAAAGTTTTTGTATGTTCCGATTTTTACGTTCCGATTTTAGTTTCTTCGATTTTCGGGATGTTACAAGGCGGCGGCGCGGAGCTCCAAGCGGCGACGGGAGGGAGGGCGCGGGCGCGGGGCAGGGCGCGACACAAATGGGGATGGAAGAGAGGGACATAGGAGGTCTTTTTATTTTTGTTGTTAGTCATTTATATATAACTTTGAAAGCAAGGGTGTCTTCAACTTTGTGTACCACTTGGACCTTGATTAAGAAATAATATCGATAGACATTTAGTCTAAGTTAATTTAATTTCACCAAATTAAGTTAAAAATATAATGAAAATAGATATTGACTTACTGATACTTTAAAACGATTAGGAATTTGGTAAAAGTTTAAAATATTTATGACTCAGATATTATTAGTTAGAAAAGTATATTGATGAATAGGATAAATTGCATGTTATCATCAACAGGCATACGAACCCTTGCATCTCCTTATAATTTACTTACCCCAGGCTACTACGGTCAAACATCACAGCCAATGGGGCCTGATGTAGCCTCTAGGACCTGTCTGTGATTTACCATAAATATGAGACTAAAATATAAAATTGCCAAAAGCTACGGGATGTCGTCTTCCTCCCGTCCTCGCGCGGAAGGTGACGGCGCTCGGCCATGCCTTCGGCCATCGGCAATAGGAGGACGTCGGGAGGCATCTCGCCTCACGGGCGCTTCTCTCCCTTGTTCGACGGCGGCGCGCTAGCTCACGCGTGCAGCCATGTGCTCGGCCGCCGCTCAGGGCAATGCACGGTGAGGTAGGAGGTGCGTGAGGCAGGCTCGCCTGCTGAAGGTGAGGAAAGCGAGGCAACAATGCAGCGAGAGGATATACGGATCGAAAATTTTATATATTTGGACGAAAAAACGATTTGATGATCGAAAAGTTATAGATTTTTTAAGTAGTTAAGATAAGCTCTATCGTACGTATAACTGGGTTTTTTAAAAAAATAGCCATGCGGACTGTGGGTTAATTTTGGAAAAACTCAAAATGTTTTCTGCAAAATAGCCAGGGAGAACAAAATTTTGGGTGGAAACACTACTTGCTTTATAGATAGTTATAGATATAAGCAAAATGTCCGTGCGTTGCAACGGGACTACGATGCGGGGAGGGAAGCAGGCAGAGGACGAAGGTCCAGGTGGCGGCGCAGGAGCTCCGAGCGGCGACGGGAGGGAGGGGCGCAGGCGCGGCACGGATGGGGGCAGAAGAGAGGGACGCAGGAGGTTTTTTTCATCCAAGCCCTCTCTTTCTTTTCAACATTGGGACTGCAGATTAATTTTATAAATAGTCAAGGGGTCTTCTGCAAAATAACCCCTTTTCTTCTTTGAGTGAGTTTTTTTAAAAATAGCCAGACGAACTGCGGGTTAATTTTGAAAAAACTCAAGGGTTTTCTACAAAATAGCCAGGCAAAACAAAATTTGGGTGGAAACACTACTTGCTTTATAGATAGTTATAGATTATAGATTTAGAAAAAAGTTACTTTAGAGCACCCTGACTTCCAAAAATCATAGTGGACCCTATAAAATTCCTAAAAATGCAAACTAAATTTTGTTAGGACCATCCTTCTGTGTTCTATCAACTAAAAACAAAATACCTACCGAAAGCCCATATTTTGGCCTTGAATAAATTTAGAAGGATTGAAACACTACACCCCTACACTATAAAAGAGACTATAACTAAGCTTTTCACTTTGGGAAGAAAATAACCTTATAGAGACCCCACCTAAAATATATATATATCAATCTGAAACTAAGAAACTTGCATCTCATACGCATTCATCTTAGTTCGTTAAGGTTCTCATAAATGCTTAAAATCTAAAACTTTGTACATATACATTAGACGAACCGTCAGCACCAATCTCCTTTGAACCCCGCGTACTTGTACGATACGGAGGAAGGAGAACCAGGCAAGTCCTCACCTCCCCCTTTGAAAAAATTGATCCTAGTTTTACAGAGGTTATTTTAGAAGGGTTGGGAACTACATGATATTTGATGAGTAATACTAAAAACTTGATATGAACATGTTTAGTACTACACCGATGTTGCATGCCCTGAAAACTCCACTCAACACTTTAACTAATTCCAAACCTTAGAAATAATCAGAAGCTAAAACTTAGTGAACCAATCTGAAGTCTTATGACTTATTTATCCTCCATGCTTTGTTTGCTAGTAGTATACATTTTCCCATGATTATTGGGCTAAGTACCGAAGTTTTATTTGCAAAGCTTCTATTTCCAAAAGTTATGTTATGATAAGTATGCTTTATGTGAAAACAAAATATGGTACCACTTGGTTTTCAAGTTTGGGCCGCAAATGGTATACATATGTGTTTAGTTGTATACCGATAGGGGGAGTGTGTGCCCAGACTACCCTAAGGACTTCACTCCACGATTATTCATCTCGAATACAGTACAACTACATGTGCTAGTATGGGATAGCCCTAACCTAGTATACTATTTGTGGTTTAGCCTTACATTTAGGTAGGCCGAAGTGTATGAGTTCGTATAACTCAGAGGAGCTTCCTAATGCCCCGACGAGGTAATTAGGTGACTAAGCCTGTCCAATACAACGGTAATGTGCCATGTGGATGGGTTCCCATCTTGCCCCCCCCACGGCGTTAAGTTTAAGGCGTGGGCCCGCCACTTAACGGTTCTATGCCGTATTTGCAAAATGGTATAGGATGGAGGAAACACATATCGTGCTGGTGTAAGGCTAAATCACGGATAGTTGAAGGGCTTTGTTGTGTATAATAAATCGGGTACTTGTGTATCGTGTGCCATGCTTTGCATGATTATTATGCCACATCATGTGGGTAAAGTGTACACACTCCGCAAAGTTTAAACTAATCGATTAGCCGTGCTCACGGTTACGAGCATCGTGTGAATGTGTCGTGGGTATAGTTTTCATGTGTTTGAGAAGATTTGTACAACTCCTTACGAAAAACATTCAAAATTGTTTGCTCTCTAATTTACTTTCTTTGCTGCCCCGACAATGCAAAGGATGGATAGTTTATGAACATTATACTCCTTTGCTGCCCCGTAATGCGAAGTGAGGAAGTTTTATGAGCAATACTATTTATTAATGTCGAATTTACTGAACTACTTGCTTGCTGAAATTAATGGTTAAAAAATTGGTTATTACAATGGGGTTTTGCTAAAATAAAGTTCGATTTGTGCTAAAACGAAACCATACTTGAGCTTCTCCTT
This sequence comes from Oryza australiensis, assembly GCA_019925245.2. Taxonomy (NCBI): domain Eukaryota; kingdom Viridiplantae; phylum Streptophyta; class Magnoliopsida; order Poales; family Poaceae; genus Oryza; species Oryza australiensis. The sequence goes on from JAIFGZ020000436.1 coordinate 8,589,749, forward strand.
GATATTGCCGTATATGTAGTCTTAGGCTTGATGGGTGCTTGCCAGTACCATTCATTGTACTGACACTTGTTGTGTGTGTTCTATACTTGTTTGTGCATAGATATGTTTGCAGGGGAGACTCTGCCTGAGGAGGAAGAATTTGCCGAGGAAGTGCCATTCTACCCGGAGGGTTCATACTAGGGCACTCCCCAGTCGGTTGGAGAAAGATCCTCGGGGATGTTGTTTGCTTTCGTTTGCTATGACTATCTATATGACTACTTGGCCTGACGACCATATGTATCTCTAAGAATTATCATGTTGTAATAGCTTATGACTCATGATGAGTCCTTAAAACAGTTATGGATACCCTATGCTCGGATGAAAGTGGTTAGCCCGTTCCTTTTGTTGGGAACATACTAACCACGAGTATGAGTTAAAGATGATTGAGACAACGTAGATCTTCAGCCATTTGATGTCAAGTCTCCTGGTTGTGTAACACATCTGGTCACCGCCATTGAGTGGTTTGACGGGTATAATCCAGGCTGAAGTTGACTAGCAAGCTAAAGGCCCAATGATGTCTCAGTTATCTCTCTCTCGGTGCATCGGATGTATTGCTATATTTTGGAGAAGGATAGTTGAGTTCCATTTGGCTCCCAATTATACCAAGAGGTCTGAAGGTGTCCCGACAGCGAGGCCCGACAGTGGGGCCAAGGCATGAGGCTTTGCGCTCTACGGCCCTTGCTCTCATGTCCTACGCGACTGCCACAGTTTGGCAACCCAAACCCCCGACGGCTCGCACGGCGGTCCTGAGGACGGACGACGCGTGGACCTGGATCAAGCGTCCGGCTTGGCTCCGCGTCACGCGCTCTGCCTCTCCGTGTCGAGGGTCGTCTTCCTCACCTTCGCACTCCGTTGGAGGAGCTCCCGCGTTTCTTGGGGCACTGAGCCCCAGCAAGGCTGCTCGTCACACCCCTCCTCCTCGTGCAGCGTCAGCAAGGCAGCATTGCGGACCAGAGCACATCCCGGGCAACCGCTGGCCTGCCAACTTCGTCATGATGGCGGAGGCGTCTCCGATGATGAGGCCTCCGGCTCTCAAGAGTCCGACGCTCACCGCAACGCATGCCGCTTTCGCAACGTGGGGCGAGGGGCACAGCGTGAGCAAGCCCGTCAGCCTCACGTTCAGCCCCGACGCCTGGAGTCTGACTTCACAATGGAGTTCGAGGGACACCAGGTTTTTTGGACGCCGACGGCCAATTTGGTCACCATCGAGCGTGCCCTCAACGGCCTTCCTGACTCCCCGGAGATCCAGAAAGCCATGACCATGACCCAAGCTGCCGCAGCACAGCTTAACGCCTCGGGACCATCCGAGCGCCACTCGAGGAGTGCTCAACGATCGAGGTCTCGGCAGCAGTGGAGCACTGGGCATTTGGCTTCCCCATGTCCTGCTGTGGTCGCGGCCATGGGGATGGCAGCCGCTCACCCAGGCTCGGCCCGATGCACCAGGAGTGCACGCACTTCCGAGCATCAGGGGAGCTTCCACACGGGTGATCTTCGTTAGGTGATCGCGCGGAAGATGGATGCCCACAACACCATCGAGCGACGTGCCGCTGATCGGAGGCGCCAGGATATCCAGCGTCGGGACGAGTATGACCTGCTGCACGTCCTGACGTCATTGTCGATCCTGCGCCTCGCCATGATGGCTTTGTGGCCTTCACTGCCAACCTCCGGCAGGTCACATGGCCCAAGGGTTTCTGTTTGACGGGGATTGACCCGTACGACGGCAAGACTGACCCCACTTTGTGGCTCCAGCTGTACTGCATGGCTGTTCGAGCTGCGAACGGTGATGCCCATGTCATGGCGAACTACCTCCCGGTGATGTTGGCGCTAACTGCCATCAACTGGCTTGTCAGCCCTCCCGAGAATTCCATCGACTCTTGGGACGAGCTCTCCGACGCCTTCGTCGCCAACAATCACGGCACTTGGCAGCGCTCGGCCACTTGCTATGACCTCGGCCAGGTTTGGCAGGGTGCCAACGAGTCCATCCAGGATTACATCTGACATTTCTCGGAGCGTCGCAACTGTTGCGAGCATCTCCTATCCCGATGTTATGCGTATGTTCTCTGAGGGTCTTCGAAGGCCCTCCGAGTTGTTCTGCTACCTCATTCGGACGAAGTCGACTACCCCGGCCAAAGTGATTGCCATCGCCAAAAGCTTCGCCAATGCTGAGGATGCCGAAAACCAACTCATGATGCCTTCCAGTTCCAGCCTCCCAAGGGAGTCGAAGGGAAAGGAACGGGCAGACTCCGAGCACCGCTTGCCAAGGAGGTCGGACCATCGTCCGTGCCAGTGAGACTGGTGGGTCAATGCAAAGCGCCCGTCGACCCCGGAGGTCACGGCCCTCGAGGAGCCGAGCTCGAGAGCAGAGCCCTCGGCAATACCAATCTGGGAAACGTTAGACAAGTCGTGCTTCCTCCATCCGGATGGCCACCATACCATCCGGCAATGCTACACCCTCCAGGACCAGATGGCCCGGGAAGCACAGAATCCCCGACCGCCAAGAGTGTGGAAGGGAGGAGGCTCGGACCCGATGCACCCGAAAGGGAATCAGCGACGGGAGGACGGCTTTCAGGAGCCGACGCACACCATCAATATGATTCTTGGAGGTGAGGTGACCTTGGAGAGCCGTCGCCAGCAGAAGCTCCTATCACGTCGCGTGAATGCGATCTCCCCCGACCCCCCTAAGCGCCTTCAATGGTCTGAGGTCCTGATCTCCTTCTCTCGGGCTGATCAATGGCCCGATGTCCCCAAGCCGGGCCGGTTCCCACTGGTGGTGGATCCGGTGGTGCTCAAGGTGCGCTTGAAGCGCGTTCTAGTCGACGGGGGGAGCGGCGTTAACGTCCTCTTTAGAGGAACCCTTCGGGAGCTCGAGGTCTCCCTCTCCACCCTCGAGCCAATGGACTCGCCGTTCTACGGCATCGTCCCAGGCCGGGGAAGCCTCCCCCTCGGTGTGATCTCTCTCGCTGTGACGCCTGGGACGAGGGAGAACTTTCGCACCTAGTTTGTCAGGTTTTACGTGACCGACTTTGAGACGGTCTATCACGCAGTACTCGGCCGTCCCACTCTCGCCAAGTTCATGCCAATTCCCTAGTACACGTACCTGGTTCTCAAGGTGCCCAGACCTCGGGGGGAGTTCTCCGTGTGGGGCGAAGTCGCCACGTCCCACGCCTGCGAGTTCGAGAGTCTTGCCCTCGTAGCGGCCGCTGACCCCACGGCTCAATTCGGCGGGTTCACTCCCTTGAGTGCTGATCCCAAGGGGAAAGCACCAATGGTCGAGTCCGACCCATGCCTAGCGCCGCCAGCGTCGAGACCCTCCGCTGGCTCTGTCGAGTACAAGGTTGTCTCTCTTCGATACCGATCCCACAAAGACGGCGTTGATCGGCTTGCACCTCGGGGAGAAATAGGAAAGCGCACTCATCAACTTCCTGTGCACGAATATTTATATGTTCGCGTGGAAACTGGCGGACATGTCGAGAGTACCTAGGGAGTTGGTCAAGCACAAACTTCATGTTCCCCCCGATGCTAAGCCGGTCAGGCAGAGGCTGCATCAGTTCGCCTAGAAGCGCAAGGATGAGATTCGAAAGGAGTTGACTAGACTGTTGGATGCGGGGTTTATCCGAGAAGTGTATCACCTGGAGTGGCTAGCCAATCTGGTTCTTGTAAAAAAGAAGAATGGGAAATGGAGAATGTGAGTTGACTATACCGATCTTAACAGACATTGTCCCAAGGACCCGTTCGCTCTTCCCCGCATCGATCAGGTCGTCGACTCTACCGCGGGATGTTCCCTCCTATGTTTCTTGGACTGCTACTCAGGCTATCATCAGATAGGTCTCAAAGCGTCTGACTAGGAGAAGACGTCTTTCATTACGCTGTTTGGGGCTTTCTGTTACACCATGATGGCTTTCGGCTTAAAGCACGCTGGGTCGACTTACCAGCGAGCCGTCTAGCGCTATTTGGCCAGCCAAATCGGTCGTAATGTGGAAGCTTACGTCGACGACATGGTGATCAAGACGCGGATCCCCGATGATCTCCTACCCGACATTACGCAAACCTTCACGAACCTACACAAGTACCGATGGAAGCTTAACCCAGGGAAGTGTGTTTTCGGTGTGCCTTCCGGGAAGCTCCTCGGTTTCGTCATCTCCGAACGAGGGATCGAGCCCAATCTCGAGAAGATCTCTGCTATCCTAAACATGTGAATGCCGTCCTACATCAAGGATGTACAGAAGCTTATGGGTAGCATGACGTCCCTCGGTAGATTCGTCTCCCGACTCGATGAGCGCAGAGCACCATTCTTCAAGCTGGTTGGGAAGGGCAAGGACTTCCAGTGGTTGGATGATGCTGACAGGGCGTTTTCTGACTTCAAACACCTCTTGACTACCCCGCCAATCCTCACCACTCCAAATCCCGAGGAGCAACTGCTCCTCTACGTCGTCACGACCACGACCGTTGTCAGCACGGTTCTAGTCATCGAGCGGCCGGAGGAAGGTCGTGCTTTTCCGGTCCAGAGGCCCGTTGTCTATGTATCCGAGGTCCTGGGGCTGTCCAAGACGCGATACCCCCAAATACAGAAGCTGTTGTATGCAATCCTTATCACCACCCGGGAGCTCCGACACTATTTCCAGGCACACAAAGTGGTGGTGGTGACCGGATTCCACCTCGGAGACATTATTCGGAACCGAGAGGCAACCGGGCAGATAGTCAAATGGGCTTTGGAAATGGGTGAATTCTCCATCGACTATAAGCCGCTCAATGCCATCAAGTCGCAAGTCTTAGCTGACTTCATGGTCGAATGGACAGAGATCTAGCTCCCGCCGACTCCCGAGTCACGACCGACCTGGACCATGTATTTCAATGGCCCTCTCAGCATTGACGGCGCTGGGGCTGGCATACTTTTGATCTCCCAAAAGGGTGAGTGCCTATTGTACGCCCTCCAGCTGCTGTTCAAAACGTCTAACAATGCCACCGAATATGAGGCTTTGCTCCATGGACTTCGAATCGCCAAAACCATCGGCGTCGAACGCCTTATGGTTTACGGAGACTCGAAGCTGGTTATCAGCCAGGTCAACAAGGACTGGTCATGTTCAAGCGAGAGGATGGGCGCCTATTGTGCCAAGGTCCGACAACTCGAAGGCAAATTCGCCGGCCTCGAGTTTTATCACGTCCTCCGGGATGCCAACTTAGTGGCCGACCAGCTGGCCAAGTTCGGGTCTTCCCGAGCTTCGGTTCCATTGGGAATCTTCTTCCACGAGCTGCTCCAACTGTTGATCAAGGATCTGGAGTTTCCCAAGTCAACTCCTGCACCACCAGCTAAGTCCTTGCTCGCCGTTACCGACACCCCTGACAACTGGCGTCGAGAACTCATCGATTACGTCACCAGCAAGGCGCTTCCTCCTAATAAAGCCAAGGCCGAGCGCATTATCCGACGCGGTAAGCAGTACGTCGTGGTGGGCTCCGAGCTGCATAAGAGCACAACCTCCACCCGAGTGCTCCTGCTATGTATCCCTCGAGACCGTGGAATCCAGGTCCTCGGTGAGATTCATTCGGGCATTTGCGGAAACCATGCAGCGCGAGGACGTTGGTTGGCAAGGCCTTCCGAGCGGGTTTTTATTGGCCAACGACTAACGAGGATGCCAAGGAATTGGTCTGACGCTGCCAGGGATGTCAGTTTTTTCAACAAACAGCACCATCTCCCTGCACAAGCGCTCCAGATGATCCCGCCATCGTGGCCCTTCACGTGCTGGGGGCTCGACATGGTTGGCCCATTCCCAAAGGCGCCCGGGGGCTACACTCACCTCTTTGTCGCCATCGACACATTTACGAAGTGGATCAAGGTGACATCGCTTAAGGCTTGCACAGATAAGAGGGCGAACGAGTTCATCAAAAACATCACCTTTCGCTTCGGTGTCCCGAGGGAAATCATCACTGACCTCGGCACACAATTCACCGGGAATGATTTTTGGGAGTTCTATGAAGAGAGATGCATCGAGGTCAAGTACGCCTCGATGGCACACCCCTGAGCAAACCGGGCAGTGTGAGCGTGCTATTGGCATGATTCTACAAGGCCTAAAGGCCCGGGTCTTCGACCCGCTTCGGAAGCATGAAAGCCGTTGGCTGCGAGAGCTCCCAACCATGCTCTGGGGACTCCGCACCCAACCGAGCCGAGCCACAGGACGATCCCCGTTCTTCCTGGTCTACGGCTCGGAGGCTATTCTCCCAGTCGACATGCTCCACGAATCCCCAAGGGTCCGGATTTACGATGAAGGGATGGCCGAGCAGACGCAAGCCAAGGACATCGACAGCATCGAACAAGAACGCATGGCCGCTGCAATCCAAATGGACCGATACCAACAGGTGCTACGTCGATATAACGACTGCAGCATTCGAGGAGGTCCTTCAAGGTCGCTAACCTTGTTCTTCGAAGGGTGCAGTCCACCGCCGGCGTAAACAAGCTCTCCCCCCATGGGAAGGCCCTTTCATCGTCTCCGCTGTCACCCGCCTGGGCTCCTACAGGCTGATTCGCGAAGACGGACAGGAAGTGCTGAACTCATGGAACATCGAGCACATGCGCTAGTTCTACGCATGAACAGCTAAGTACATGACCCCAATCTTCTCAATTCTGCAATTTCTGGTTATCTACTAACCTCTTTTGCAGATCATTCACGTGACCTCCGCAAAGCTCGGGGGCTCGGGAGCCTTCCCGAGTAAGCATCGCCAGCCACGTTGATCCCTTCTCACGCAGTTCCCCTCGAGGCGAAGCCCGAGTGGTGTGGACCTAGCTGTCAAGCTAAGGGTTTAAGAGAAGTTGTTCCGCTTGCTGAGCTTTAGCTACTCGGGGACTCATTCATTACCCGCTTCGACTGAGCGTGGTTGGCTCGGCCCCAAGTCCTCCGAGTAGTTGACTTCATTCCTATTAAGGGCTGGCTGGGGCTGCGATAGGCTATGCTTCGGCGAATGAGTTTGGGGCTCGAAAATGACCGAATCCTGTGTACATGACAAACATGCCAGGAGCTCGACTGGGGACACCCAGACAATGTCTGTCGATGGCCCGACTCACTCTACTTCGAGGGTTAGACACACAGAGATTGGTCGGACGTCGACGACCTCACGGTCATTTCGTTACGTAAAAAACTAAGTAACCTAGCTCGACCGAAGGCTGCACCCTTGAAATGGCCATCGGGCATAGTTGGGATTTGTCCCACCGGCTTCCGTCGCTTGGTCACGAGGGTTATATGCGTATCATGTGATCGTCGATCCTCCACCGCTCACCTATTCACCTATACTCGGCTGAGTCGATCTGAGTAGACTGAGGAAGCCTTCAGATCAGCCCGTTAAGGCCCGAAGAACACTCGAATTGGAGGTTGGACATGTTATGAATAGAAGGCTGACTCTTTGCATTCCGACCAGCTATGATGGAGAAGGATCTGCTTAGAGCTCGATCGGTAGCCCTCTCGACTTAATCTGTAGAGGGCCGAGATCACTTAGCAGGATCTACTCCACGCGGCAGGCGTCCTCGAGTTGGACCAGAAGCCTTTCGGTATTCGATTCGTAGACGGCCTAGGTCACTCAGCATATCCTACCCAAAGCAGTAGCCGATCCCGAGTTCGACTATTTTTCCCTTCGAATTCGGACCATCGAAGGACAAGGTCTCTCGGATGGCCTATCACATAGCAACGCGTCGGGTGCCCCAAAAAAAAGGAGAGGAAGACTTATAATGGGCATATCGCGAATCGGAGACAACATACAAAGAAGACTTTCAAAAGTTTTCTTTACTATTTTCGTGGGGTGACGATCATACATAGGGCCTGAGGTCCCCCTATCATGCAGGTCTGCGGAGATAACAAACCCTTCCGGTAGCAGATCCGTGGGCCGAGTCACAGGAGTGTGCACATGCTGGAATGATTGGAACAACATGGCCTGAGGATCTCTTGACCTACAGGACCATGTTGCCGACGATCTTATCCGCTGCCGACTCTACAGAGGCGTAGATGTCGTCGACGTCACCCGGTTCAACTCCAGCAGGCCACCCCTCAACGACCGCAACAGCGTCCGGGGTACAACTTCTGCATGACACTGAGGACGTGCGTCACTGCCGTCTTGGCAACCCCCTGGGCATAACGTCGGAGAAGCTCCCGCCCGTTCACCAGGCACACCTGAAGAACGTCGTCGTTTGGGATAGCCGACTACATCTCTGGGTCGATCTTGGCGAGGAGTGATCGGGCACCCCCCGAGCAAACCCTCCATCACCCCTTATCCGCCTTCAGGCTGTTCTCAAGCTGACAGAGTCTTCGGTCAGCTCCTGCCAGTTTACCTAGCCATAAGACGGGACGGTCAGAGCGTGCTCCAGTCTCAAAAGCAAGGGAGTCAAAGAAGACAACACTTACGGATGGCTTCTGCCCGCGCGGCCTGGTTCTCAGCCATCTTGGCATGGGCTGCATCTTGGGCAGCTTCAGCGGCCGTCAACTTCCTCTCTAGTTCAGCCTTGGCCGCCTCCAACGATGACGCCTGCTGGTCAAATGCGGTTGTCAAATCGTGAAGGAGGCCCTCGGTCCGCCGCTAAAGAATGGTGGCCTCCGCAGAGGTCCTGCCGATGCACGGGTTCACCATCGACGGCTCCCTATCAACAACACCATTCAGCATTTGCAATGTCAAATAAAACAAAAAATGTGATGCTTACCTGGTGGAGGCTGTGAACCTCACAGCACCACGACACCCGATCTTTGGAGCAGGCCCCGATGCCTGCTCACCCGCCTCCTTGTGGACAGTTGGCCCTGTCTCTTCAGAAGCGGTTAATTTTCGTTTTCCTTTCTGCCCGGTTGCCTCCAGGGGAGGGTTCGCCTCCGTAAGCTCCGCACGCAGGAATACATCAACATCCTACCGTGGCGCCTACACCTGGCAGGTGAGGTTCCGAATAATGGAATGAAAAAAACAACAACACCAAATGAGCTTACCCTTCACCGCCGATTCTCGCCGCTCCCGCTCCAACTCTAACTTTCGCTGGAACTCGGTGATGAGGCCATGAGCCTTGGATGCTTTGAGGAAGAAGAAAGCTGTAGAGTAAAGGCGGGAGAACTAAATCCTCTATGAGGTTGAAGAAGTAAGTTGACACAAGGAGGGAGGAACCCGTGCAAACCGGGGTTTAAATGGAGAAGTGATGGTGGGCTTGGTGGCTGCATTTTCGGAAAACGTGTGTGCCGTCATTTATGGCTAGCGCGTTGTATCCGAAGCACCCCTTGCCCACTCGGCTTCCTGCCGCGACACATCATCCTTGGGCGAAATCTTGACCGTCGGCACCACGGAGTGGCAGACGGCGCGTGTAGAGCTTCCGTCGCCCATTCCAAGGAAACCGGTGATAGGTCACACCACCTTTCCCATCTCAACTCTCGACGCCGTCTGACACTGGGAAAAGGTGGGATACCAAAGGTTTGATATGTCGCAGGGGCATCCCTAATGCTTGCACCATGAATATGACGCGATAGAATGCATCAGAAGAACTTCTTTTCCTCTGATCTCGCTAAGACATCACCGGCCCCTGGATCGGAACTCCAAGGCCTCGAGAGAAGGGCTTCCTAGCTAGCCCTCAACCAGGGTCGATGCCACAGGAAGCCTTCAAGCAGTGGACTCGACCGTATCCCAGATCTCCATTAGCTATGGATGGCGGATCCCTTGACTCGTAGTGGGCTTCCGAGCTAGCCCCCAGTCGAAGTCAGAATTACCACATGCCCATGGGCAGTAGTTTTGATGGCAGCAATGGACCTCATCGCCCTGGGGCAGTGACCTCAGAGATTCGAGCATGGGCTTCCGAGCTAACCCACAAGCGAGGTCTGGACTACCCGGCGCCTCCGGGCTCATAGTCTTGAACACCTCGCGAGTCACCACTGCCCCTTGGGAAGTGGCTTCCCCAACTCGGGGCTAACGGCTAAGCTGCCTTTTCCCTTGTCAGAGCAGGAGCTACCAAGGGCCTCCGGGCGGTAGACCTGTCAATCACGGCAATTCTTTTCTCACCTCGAGCACTGATTCAGACCGTCAAGAAAACGAAAGAAAACTCTTGATGATTTGACCCTAGGCTCGGATGGATCATCCAACCCTAGGCTCGGGGGCTACAGCTGGCAGGTTCACCCAGGCGGTGGACCTGCCGAATCCTTGGACCAAAGCTATTCGGGATCTGAAGAAGACTACGCCCATAAGAACTTTGACCATAAGAAAGAATGCTTCATTCCTTCTTAGGCTCGGGGGCTGCTGTGGGGGTGCCACCCTAGGGTACCCAAAGACTCGATTCGGACCCCAACCAAAGTCAAACCAAGAGTCCACGGGGTGTGGTCGATGGACCGACCCCGCAGAGTAGGTCCCGACCCCCCTCTGCGGGGTCGGTCCCTCCGACCTTACCCCGAGTTTGACCTCGGTCCTCTGATTCACTTCGACTCGACGCCCGACCTCAAGCCACCTCGGGAGATGGCATAGCGGGCAAGGAGGAGGAGGGAGGAGACCACCCGACAGTGTCTAGCACCACCTGGTGGCACAGGAGCTGGATCCAAAGGATAGCAAGATCACAAGATGCTCACAGTGTATAGGATCTAGCATACCAACTTGTACTTTGTCAGATGTTCTCTTTACCCCCACCTTCTCTCTCTCTCTCTCTTAGGCTTAGCTTCCTTGGCCCCCAAGTTCTCTTGTTCCTGCACCCCTTGAGCTATAAAAGGGAGGGTAGGGCGACGGGGCCAAGGGGGATCGACTGATCAAAGGATTCTAGATCCAAACTCTCTCAACCTCCATTGTAACTCTTGTTCATCATCCACCCCAACGAAGAACACCACACACTGGACGTAGGTCTACTATCCTTTGGGAGGGCTAAACTAGTATAACTCTCTGCGTCTTGATTCTTGGCTCATCTCTAAGTTCGAGTCGACCATCCGATCTAGTGGCGAGCAGCTTCCCTACCACTCTCTCTCTTTCACCTCCTCGGGGACCCCCTTGGAGGACTGCCGACCCATTGCGTTGATAGTCATCAGCCAATGAACTCCTTAGCTGGTTTGGTATGCACTTGGCGCACACTCTGCTTCCAACCATCCCGATTCCCTCCAAATCGGCTTCGGACTTAGTTCCAAATCTGATAATTGGGTTACCCAATTTTGGTCGTTAACACATGCCTCCTAAGTCCGCTATATTGTTAATGTTGCGGATTTGCATGATCTTATCTTCGAGAAAAATTAGGGATTTTCACCAGTCGGTGATGCGCCTCTTTAAATAACATCCACCGCCCTAGAGCTTTTCACGCCGCCACTTTTGCCTCCACCGCCTTAGCCAAAAAACATCCTAAATTTCCACTGGTGACCTCTCCGGCGGTCTCGGCGACCTCGCAAGCATCCTCCGTGCGGCGACGAACTTACTCCCAACGATGTCGACCTCGACCACCCCTTCCACGACGCCATCGGCCGAGTTCCTAGAGGTAAGCTCCATCAGGTTTAGCTCCTTTCTTTTACCGCAATTTGGCATTTTCCCTTTGTAATTTGCCCTTTTTCTTTCTTCTTCATTGTAGCACCTCTCGCACCAAATTGTAATCCCCAATTTCATCCATCCAAACCAATTCCTCTTAGGACCGATCGACAATCTATACCCCTTAGAATTCATCAACGTCGAGACCAACAAGATCCCCTTTAGGCTATCGAACCCTAATCTGGCACATTGGATTGGGACCTTTAAATCGTGGCCAACAACTAATAAAACATGGCCAGCATGGTACAATAGGGTGTCAGCTAGCAAACAGAGCCAATGGGAAGAACTAGGGATAGCACAGTGCTTAGCCCTAACCATGGCTGACATGCCTAAAGATGAACCCTACTGTCAGCTGCCAGTTACTTTTGGTCCAACACCTTGAACGCTTTTCTGTTCAACCAAGGACCGGTGACACCCACCCTTTTTGATATAATCATGATCACAAGTCTAGACATCATGTCATCGGCCAATCGTGTCAGCCTAAACACCAAGTGCCAATATTCCTTCAAGACCAGAGCCATTGGAGGCTGGAATTGATTTATAAGCCAGAACATGGTTACTGGCCTAGTAGACCCCAGAGAACATGCAGCTTTCCTCCTCATGTAGCTAGAACAATTCCTATTCTGTGGTTCAAGCTGTGGCCCCACAACCAACTAGCAACACATAGCCGAAGCCCTAGTGGAAAAAAGGCAGATTCCTTTGGGAAAATATCTGCTAGGGTATCTCTATCAGATGTTTAATAACGCATCGGCTAAAATTGCCACGAGTTCGGCTATCGGCACTGGAGGTCCCTGGTGGTGTTTACAGATATGGCTAAACTTGCATACATACAAAGTTGCTCAGAGGCCAGACTTGCAAGATGCCAACTTCCCATTAGCACAGCCGACGACAGACGAAGATGGCGATGAAATCACAACACACCGATGCATGTCCTTCGGAGAAGCAACATCTTCATATTCCAGATCTAAACTCTCAGTCGACCTCTTCCAGAATTGGTTCGGCAACTTTTATGATGGATTCCCAACAATTCAAGGATTTGGTTTGCCTATGAGAACTCTAAAGATTTTAAACTCCCTAGTGACTTTAGATTCGATGAAATAAACTCTGAGAAATTTGAGAAATCTAGGAAGTCTTCACATCGACTATCTCTCCTTGCATCCTCCCAGTCGACATCCATCAAGGCAGGAATGTACAAGTCTCGTATGAATTTTATCATCCTATGAGCGCTGCCAGACAACTGGGCATGGGACAACTGCAGATTGGCCTATACTTTGCTGATAAGATCCAAACCAGAGGGGAAACCGGCTCAAGCCTCATGATGGATAGACTGCTAAGCATTGAGGTTCCCCCACTAGGCAGCATAGACAGCATCGAGCTGACAATAACGAGAACTGCAACCTTCAACTAATGGTGGAATGAATGGAAAAAACACCTGTTTCACCAATCGGCTTTCATGTACCTCACCAACATATACCCAGAGCTGATCCCATAAGTAAGCACTTGTAACGCCCTAAAAATCGGAGAATTTAAAACCGAGAATTTAAAAATCAGAACTTACAAAAACCTTTTGATTGTTGCTTCTTGATCAAGTTCTTCACTTCTTATTTGCCAGCTTGGTTGCATAAATTTATACGCAAGTGATTCATCTCGATGTTTGAGAAAAACCAAACGATTTGAATTTCCGCTGGGGAGAAAATTTTCGGAGTTTAGAATTGGAAAGTTTAATATAAAATAGGAAAAGGGTTATGGATTTATAAAAATATATAATTGGGAGCAAAACATTATTTAGGTGATTTAGTAATATTAATTAGTGATCAAAATGAGTAACAAAATATTTTAGGGTATATATATGAAATCTAGAAATTAATTTGAATCAAAATCGCATTTTCTGGAATTGAGGAAAATAATTAGAATAAATATGTAAAATGTATTTTGTGAAATAATAAAAGTGGGTGAAATAGGTTGAAAACATATTTTACAAGCTAATTTTGGGTGTGCTAGAATTTATTTTAAATTTTAGGAGGGAAAGGAAAAATAATTGGGAAAATAGGAAATTTAATTCGGGAAAATCGGAAAAGTCACTATTCATTGCGCGCCAAGTGTTTCACGCCGTACCCCCGGACCCCGAACCACCTCGCCACCGCGCGCCGCGCGCCGCGCTCGCAGCACCGCGCCCCACGCCGCCGTACCATGCCCATGCCACGCCGTACCGCGTCGTCGCGTCGCTCGCCTGTTCCACGACGCGCCGTCGGCCACGCCCGCGCCCGCGCCGCCGGCGCCCGAACCCGCCCCAAGCGCCACCACGCGCCGTGCTCTCGTCCGGACCCCGCTGCCCTCACGCCCACGCGTCACTCGCCATGCCAGCCCCTCCCGAGTGCCGCCACGCGTCGCATTTCACCCCAGGCCCTCCCCGTGTGCCCTGCTTCCGTGCCGCACCGCCATTGCTGCCGAGCTCAAGCCGAAAACATCCCTCTATAAATAGCGCTCCTCGGCCACAACTTGAAACACAAAAGCTGTGCGCAATTACCTCATCTAGCCCCTCCCCAAATTTCCCCAAAAATCATGCGGTGTGCGGGTCGAATTTTGAAGAACACCGAAGAACCCTAGCGTCAGCCACCCGAGGCAAAATCCCAAATTCGTCGCCCTCGGTCGAGTTCTTCCCAAATTGAAGGTACGTCCACAAACTACGTGCTCTGAGCTTCGTTTCCCCCATGTTTCCCAAGCCAATTCACCGTCGGAACTCGCCGGCGACGAGCGGCGCCAAGCTCCCCTGTTTAGGCCGCCGCCATGCGCACGTCACCAGGCCATCTTGGTTCTTTTCCGACCAAATCAACCCCGTAGTTAGCATCCCTGTGCCCCTTAGATGCTCTGGGAACACTTGGTTCGGCCGGAATGCCGTCGGATCCCGCTGGCACCGTGCGACATCGCCGCCGCGAGCAGGCCGTCGTCGCCAACCCATTCCGCCACCCCGTAGCCCCGGCTAAACCTTGGGACGTGACCAACGTAGCTCATAGATGGTATAGAACAGCCTATCACCCCTAGACCGGCTGCCTTCACCACCGTTCGCTCTGTGCTTCACCGGTGCCACGCGGAAGAAGAAGAACAGTGGAGAAACGAATAAAAAAAGAGAGGAAAGAAGGAAAGAAGGGCTGTGTGGCGCGACGGAAAGGAACGAGAGAGAGGAGAGAGAGGTCACGGGTTCGAATCCCTCCCCGCGCCATTTTATTTTCTTTTTTCTCTTCTTCTTTCCTTTTGCCAGGGAAGAGAGGAAAGAAGCAAAAAATAAAAGAAAGGGAAAAGAAAATGACAAATGGGTGATCGCCCAGTGGAGAGAGTGAGCTGGCCTCAGAGTGAGGTTGCAGGTTCGACCCCTAGCTTTGGTAACTTTTTTTTGAAAATTTCTATTTAATTTTTCTATGGGGATTAAGAACAAGGATAATCCTAGTAAAAATCATAACAAAATTATATTTACTTTTTTGAATTCCTAAACCCTATTTACAATGAATTTTACATCTTTACAAAGAGATTATTATTTATTTTTTTTCCAAAATTTCTTTTGCAGATAATTATGAACCTATAGTCAAACTTCTTAACATATTCTCTCTCCAAAAATTCCTATCTTTTGTGAAACCCATTATTCACCTAAATATTATTTTTAATATATGGATTTTCTAAACTCAAAAATCCAAATCAGTTATTTGGCATCTAAGCTTCAAGGTCTATCAACTATTTCGAGATTATATTATTATTAACCCTAGGACTTCTCGACCCGAGAAATAATTCGATGAAATTGAAAAGATAACCACTTCCTTTTTATTAATTGAATCATCAACTGTAGTATTTCTCAAACTTTAAGCGTATTAAAATAAATATCGCACCCTTCTTAACAAAATCGGATTCATTACAAAACTTCAAATCTTTATAACCCTTTCGCTCTAACCCGGATTTCGTCAAAACTCGAGCCTAGGTTCGTGTAGAGTCATAGCCTAGTATTAGGAGCCGCTTTCGCGATTCATTTGGCTTCTATTGGATCTTATTGGATTTTATTTGAATTCTAATCGAATTCAAATTGGATTTCTCGCACGTACGATAGAGTCCGAAGGAGCCGTTGAGAACGTCGAAGACTCAAGCCAACCAGGTTGCGAGCAAGGCAAGTCAACACATCCCTTTGAACATATTGATCCTACTTTGTGAAATGATGTTGTTTTCAATTACAAATTGCATGCTATACACAAATGAGTACCTATTCTTGATATATCCTGCCTTGATATTGAATACCCTTAGAAATATTCTTTGTAACCTTCGATGTGATACAACCGGAGGTTATCTTCGGTAAAATTCTTAGCCACGCTTGTACTAGATTCTTGCATACTCATGATTTTACAAATAAGCCTCGTGCTTGGGCAACTATCTTGGGAAGATGGTTGAGACACGGCAAGTGGAGACATGAGCGCCACGTTGCCTCGATCATGTTGGAAATGGCTTTGATGAAAAATGAAAATACAAACCAATGTTTTTAGACTGGGGCGGATGGATGGATTTGGGTGGATTCCGGGAAAGGCTAGTACTGTCCCTGGTCAATTAAGGACCGAGCCATGAGACTACAACTTAGAACAAGCCAGTACAACCGTACTTCACGAATGGGTATAGACCTAGCTGATTAAATATCCAAGCGGAGGCAGTATCCCTGCGTAGTAAGTTCAGGTGTTGGCGTTGAGGTAAGGGCTTGCCGGTGGGGGTGCACCACTGGTGGGTGCCTGGACGAAAGTTAAGGGCCTACCGGCAGGGGGTGTACCGCTGGTTGGTACCTGGGCAGAGATCGGGCATGCGATCAACATGAAGAAATGAAGACATGAAGAAAAGGACATGACGATGGAAAGTTCAAGGATAGAGCAATTCTTTCTCTTACCTCGGGAACGCCAGAACTCCTCTCACTGCTAGGAAATGACGGCTAGAGTGCATGAGGGCTTAAGTTCTTGGAGCGGGTACTGCCAAAGTGAGGTTATCGAAAGGCTTTGCCGTGACCGTCCCATATAGAGGGATGTAAGCTCATTCAATGAGTAGTTGCGGAGTACGGGTAAAGTGTACATCCACTGCAGTGTGAGGCAATCAATCTATTCAAATAGCCGTGCTCGCGGTTAATGAGCGACGTGACAAGTTTCTTCCGTGGCAAATGATGGGTGGGATTGCATAGTGACTTTATGTGCTGGGGAAACCAATTTCTCTATCTGAGAGAAGGGGGAAGACACCCCCAGAAAACCATGACGAATCGGAGGCGGGAAGCTATCCTTGGGATCACAATGGATGGTGGACAGAACCGTCGCCGACTTAATATATTATGTACCTAAAACTTGACCTCGCAAGATGTTAGGTTTGTGAAACTTGGCTTTGCGCAAATAAACCATAGCCATCCTTTGAATGACCCTATCATGTGCATCATTCCGTGTTGGCTTGCTGAGTACGTTGGTTACTCACCCTTGCTATAAGCACAAACCTCCAGATGAAAGAGATGAGGAAGACCCGTACACATACTACTAGGAGGAATGAAGACAATGGAGCGCAACAGGTCTTAGTCCCCAGTCGTTGCCTATGGCAATCGGCATGCTGCTGCCTTTCGTCTGCTATCTTATCTAATTTTTGTTTTCGGTTGTATCTGGACCGGTAGGTCCTATATGTATTGGATATTTCCTTTGGGCCTATTATTGTAATAATTTCTATGTAAGACTATTCGTGCACTTTGCACTGGTAATTCAGAACTGTATTCGTGGGTACCAAACTACTCGATCCAGGGATAAGGTACTATGAACACGAATGATTCCCGTCCTCAAAAACGGGGGTCTACAGCACTTCTCCCTATTGTCATTTGTTATTTATTATCGACTGTCTTTCTTCTATATTTAACTAACTCTTTTCCCTTGTTTGTAGACTACCGATTCATCTCCTCCATATATCAGCAACACCGGGGTGGCCATCAATTATGCCATCGGCATCCTCCCCAACAACGGTCGACTGGCCCCTCAAGAATTGGCTATAATGCCCCTATGACAGCAACTTTGCTCCATGGCCAAACCCACAAGCCACTTCAAAGGAAGAAGAGAGCCAAACCATCGGCTGCCGATCCATCGGCTGTACACAAGAAAACCTCAAAGAGACAAAAGACAACTACAGCCAATGATCTGCCGCCCTTGGATCCAGATGTAGAGAGGTCTTATAAAAAATAAGAGATGGAAGAAGCCGTCGATGAAGCTGCGACCGAAACAAGCGAGCCAAGGAGATCCGTGCAAACGCCGCCAGCCGATGACGTGCTCAAAAACACCATGTCCTCCAAGACGTCAACCTCAACCTCGACCTCAGCCGGTATGCATTTGTCCAAAATCCTCTTCCATTAAATTCACATGCAACCCCTCATTAAGTTCTTTGTCTTGCAGAAGAAGAAGTTGGCCTCGAGGAAGAAATCAGCTCTAGCTCCATCGGTAATCTTGACTTCGAACTCTTTTCAATTTTTAAGCGACCAATGCTTAACCAAACTTGTCTTTCTTTGTGTACGGCCTCCTCGCTCTCCAACACCTACCCCCAAGCATCAAGTGAAAGAACTCCATCGGCTAGGGGTAGCCACAATGTTGAGGCGAAACAACATCGGCTCCTGCCATCCCTGTAAGTCCTTTCTCTTGACTTCATATCGGCTACTTTCAATGTTTTCAGTGACTAACAGTCTCAATACTCATCAATTCCAATATTCTCTTTGCAGGCTCTAACCGATATGTTTCCTTTTGATATAAAGGAGTTCATGGATGACGAGGAGGACACCACTGACAAGACTCTAGCCTCTGCTACCAATGATTTGAAAACAACATTGCAAGATTTGGCTCGTCGGCTAGAGAGTTATTTAGACTTCCTAGTTACTGACTGTGGAGCAATAAGAGCTAGATTCGAAGAGATCCAAGATTAGCTCCCAGATCACATAGCCGACGCCATCTCCCAAGGCGTATATCTCAAGCAGCATCGGCATAAATTTGAAAGAGCCAAACAACGGATGGCCGATCGGCGAGAAAGAACAGCCTTGAAGCCACAATTGAAGCCAACGATCCATCCTTGAAGACAAAGCTGAACTAGATGAGATGACTTCTGATCCCACCTCTAACCTTGATCGGCTACGCAAACGCAAAGAAGAGCTGCTAGCTGAGCTTGCCAAATGTGATGCCAACATAGCATCCGAAGAACAAAGGAGTGTCGATCTCCTAAGGATAATATCAGAGAAAAAATCTAAGTTGAAGGCTTCAATGAGAAATTTGTCAGACCCTACTATAAAGCCTTGAAGGTGATCCACGGGAATGATGCAGTCGACATCAAAGCCATTGAAGAGATTGACCGAATTCGGCAAAGAGCGATATCGGCAATCAATAGCTTCATATCCGGCTAAACCTATTCGTGTAATAGGGCTAGCTTGAACATTTGTAAACTTCTATAATATAAATTTTGTGCTGATCCTTTTCTGAACTCTTGCAACGCCTCTTGTAATGTAATCTCTGCCAATTCTTGTAATCTGTCATGCATTGGAAATTTTTTCAAAGTCCACAAAAGTTTTAAAGTCCACTTGAGTTCACTTGTGTGTTTATATGCCCCCCTAATTTTATAATATCAGCCGATCATTGATAAAATTATGGCTTGATTGATATCACACATCATACATTGGCAAAACCAGCCATCATACATTGGCACAAGCACAACCGATTATGATAAGAACAGCAAGACTAAGAGCGATATAACTTATATCGACCATCACATATCAGCAGAGCACAACCGATTATGATAAATTTGAAGAGACTAAGGACGATAACTTATATCAGCCATCTAAAGGCGATGTAAACACATCGGCTGCCATGTATCGGCTTAACACAGCAGAATCATGAATTGATCCACACACTTGGATAATATTTTTCAAATATTTTCCATTGAGAGCCCTTTCAAAAACTTCTCCATCAACCCCTTGCAACATGTAAGCTCCTCTGGAAACACACTTGTAGATTTTAAAGGGCCCTTCCCAATTCGGCGACCATTTGCCGAATTTATTGTCATGAGTACCAATCGGCAAGATCAACTTCCAAACCAACTCGCCTTCTGAAAAAGATTTCGGCACAACCTTCTTGTTGTAATGACAAGTGATTCTTACCTTATCCCTTGTCACATTTTCCAAAGCACGCATCCTGGATTGAACCAAGTCTTTCGATTCATCTACCATGAGACTGTGATAGTCATCGGCTGTCAACTCATTTTGTAAATCAATTCTTCTTGAGCCGATTACACTTTGTTGATGAGAAAAGTTTCCCACGCACTGGCCTGAGAGATCTGTTTAGCTCTAGTGCATGTCCAAGTTGGTTGCCTTTGGTGATTTGAAGGGCGTGCCAGTTGGTTTGATCCTGTAACAAACAAGAAACAAAGAATATGCGATTAAATTATAATTAGATCCTACTCGATGGGCTATAGATATCCATAATACATAATTATCATTCTAAAGTATATTTAGATTAAGTTATTGGGATAGATCGGTAGTATACCGAGACAATATAAATCACTTATATCTAAAAACACACCAGAATACTAATTACATGTATTTATAGCTTAGTCGATGTCGCAGATCTAATGTAAATCGGTTAATGCTTTGATATGTTTTATATGAAGATATTAATCTGAACTAAATACACTAAACCAAGACCAATCGGTTGTTAATGTGACTTAACATATTGATACCAGGCTTAGCATATTTAAATAGATTAAGATCTTAATATAAAAGACGGCTTTAACACATCTAACAGTAATAATACATAAAAGATGGCTAAAATAGATAAGACTAGCTGAAACCCCGCTGCTATCTCTAATAATAATCATTGAGCCAAATAGATCTGTATGATTCTAAGAGCGACTTAATAGATCAGAATGATGTAGCATTAAGTACAAAAAGAAGCATGAAATCTATTTAGACTAATGAGAACTCCTCGAGATGGTGGATACGCCATATAACCTAAATTCACCCCTGGATCTAACTCTATCGGCTGCTACCTTCAGAAAGACATTGGCCGATTGAGAGATAGATCTAGACATTGATCTAGATTATATGTCGCATATGATAGATTAAGCGATTTGTAACATCGGGATCAAAGTATCATGATGATGGAAGCTCTAACCCCGACAACACAAACCACTTGTAACAAGAGATTACCTTGTTTGGAGATCGAAACCCGATGCAGCCCAAGAACGAGGCAAGAACTTGTCGAAAAAGTAAAAACAGAAAGGGTGGCGATGCGTCGAAGTTGTACTGAGTTGATATATTTTTTACAAGGTCCGAGGTCATATTTATACCCGGATATACAACGATCCCTTAACAGACACAATTCCTATTACAGATTAGATTATAAATATTTCTAAACAAACCGACATTATCTATAAAGAAAACTATATAAAATATCCTAATTTAAAGATACAATTGTCGTTATAGGACATTATCCGTAGATGGCAATATCTTTGAAGCACTTTGGAAACCGAATCCAATACTTATATTTAAGCTTTCCTTCTGAGACTGGTTCCATCTCTTGCTCCCAATCGAAATCGACAATCGGCTATCCAGGTCCGAATCGGACTCAGCCGACTGACCCCATAGCCTATTTGGACTCAGCCGATGCGGCCTCTGTTTCCAAGGTTCGCGCATTTCCTTCGATTCTGCTTCAATCTTGCTTCAAACTCGGGGATTTGCTTACCAAATTTGGTCGTTAACACATGCCCCCAAGTCCGTGATATTGGTAATGTTGCGGATTTGTGCAATCTTATCCTCAGAAAAACTCTAAGTTGAGTCTGTTTCGGCCGTTACGAAAACTCTTCAAATAACACCTCGGCCGCGCCGCACAAACTCACGCCGTCATCTTCACGATCCACAAAACCAGCAAATGTTTTCGAGCTCTTCGGCGATACTCTCGGCTTCGCTGCAGCAATCCTCCGCCTCTGGCGACCAAGTCGGCAATGGCGGCCTCCGCTGCTCCATCTGGCTCTGCTCCCACGGAGTTCCCCGAGGTATGCCCCATTGGCCAAATCCTCTCTTTTTCCGCCCTTAATCGCAGATCTGAATTCTAGATTTTCCAAATCTTGATTCTGCCCCCTTTTTCCATTGTAGCACCTTGCGCACCAAATAGCGATTCCCAGCTTAATCAACGACAAAAGATACTTTCTAGGGCCTATCGGCAACAAGGACCCTGCTGAGTTCATCATAGCCGAAACCGATAGGGTGCCCTATAGGATGAGGAACCCCAATTTAGGCCACAGGAATGACACTTTCAAATCCTGGCCTTGGACTGATAAATCCTGGCCCACATGGTACAAGAGGATGCAGCCTAGCAAACATAGCCACTGGGAAGAAATCGTCATAGCGCAGTGCTTGGCCCTTTCAGTAGCCGACATGCCCAAAGACGAACCATTAGTGTCAGCTGCCAGCTACTTCTGGAACAATACCCTTAATGCCTTCCTCTTCCAGCAAGGCCCAACGACCCCAACCTTAGCCAATGTCTTCATGATAACAGGACTTGACATTATGTCATCGGCTAATCCTAATCGGCTAGACAACAAGGGCCAATTTTCTTTTAAGACTAAGGCTAGAATGGATATGTTACCATGAATATGGGGACCGGGCCCATCAGCGCCAGAGAGCATGCAGCGTTCCTCATGATGTGGTTAGAGAAGTTTATCTTCTGTGGCTCCAGTTGTGGCCCGACTGCAAATTGGCAAGTAGTAGCCAAAGCCCTGGTCAACAAGACGAAACTTCCCTTGGGCAAATTCCTTCTAGGCTAACTCTATCAGACATTGAGCTAGGCAGCGGCCAAGATGGCAGTTGATTCATCAATCGGCACTAGAGGCCCCTGGTGGTTTCTACAGCTGTGGCTTGTACTGCTAACTCAGAAAGTCTCCAGACGGCCAAAACTAGCTGATGCACGCTTCCCTCTCTTAGAACCGACTGAGGATGATGAGGGGAATGCAGTGACCACCAGGATATGTCTGTCCTTCGGGGAAGCCACGGCTACTCACACCGGATCGAAACAATCAAGTGAGCTACTGGCTGAATGGTTCATTTCCTTCTATGACGGCCTGGTAGAGAACAATCGGACTTGGTTTTTCTACGAAGACCGAATAGAGTTTGAGTGGCCGATTGAACTAAACTTGGATGAAATCAACTCAGATAAAATCCCAAGTGCAGAGAAATCTTCACCATGGCACTCACTCCTCGCATATTGCCGGTTGGGATACATCAGGGCCGAAACATGGTAAAGACTATGCCGATAAGACCAAGACCCGAGGGGTGATTGACTCAAAGATCATGATGAACGAACTAATGGAGATAGAGAGCCCACCCCTCGGCAGCATTGGGATCTTGGAGTTGGCCCACAAAAGAAGTGCGGCTTATGGTAAGTGGTTGGTGGAGATCAAGCAACTCATCTTCCATCAACGCGCCTCAATGTACCTCACAACTCTTATGCCGGATGAAATCCCTTCTGTAAGTATCTTCACCCTTAAACATTTTATTTTGAGGAATCAGCTATCATCATCTTCTAACACTTTAACAGTTTTTTCCTTTGCAGACAACAGACTCAGATCCCCCTCAGTGAATAATTCGGGCATTGCTATCGAGTATCGCCCGGGCCTCATCCCGAACGGTGGCGGCTATGCTCCCTCAGCCATCGGCTTCAACGCATCGAAGGTAAAGACATTGCTTTATGGCCAAACCCGCGAGGCCGTATCGAGAAAAAAGAGGGCCACCACATCAGTTGCAGGTCCATCGGCTGCACCCACAAAGAAACAAAAAAAGTCGAGGCCCGCTGCACTGGCCGATAGCCTACCTTCTCTCGACCCCAGCATAGAGGAAGCACTCAATAAAAGAGGTCATGGGCAAAGAGATATCCCAAGCCGTTGAAGAGGCGGCGGCATCAAGCAGCTCAAATCAAAGTACAACTACACCGCCAGCCGATGAACAGATTTAGAAGACCCCCTCACCCCCAAAACGACTGGTATGTACCCTCGCTTCTTCAATTTGATCTTCAAATTATGATTCTTCGATTCCTGACCACATTCTTTCTTGTAGTTCAAAAGGCTAGCCAATCGGCCTCCTCGTCTAGCTTCTTCGGTAATCTTTAATCCTATATTTTCCTTGTTTGTTTTTACCTGGCCGATCTGCACCGACACTTGTCCCTTTTTGTAGCCTCCTTGGTCTCCATCGGCTGCCCCCATGCGTCAAGCGAGAAAACCCCAACGGCTACGGGCAGCCACAACGTTGAAGAAGAACCCACACCAGCTCGTGCCGTCCGAGTAAGCATACTTCACTTTCTCAAGAATTTGTATTGGCTATCCATGTTACATTTTGATCCCAATCTCCTTTGCAGACTTTAGCCGATATGATCCCGTTTGACATCAAAGAATTCATTGGCGAAGAGGAAGAAATAACAAGCTAGGATCAGGCCCCAATAGCCGACGATCTCAAAGAAAAGCTTCAAGACATCCATCATCGGCTAGATATTGATCTGGACCAACTGGTCATACAGTGTGGGCCGATCCGAGCACGCTTCAACGTCGTCCAGAGTCAGCTTCCTGAAGAATTGGCCGAAACACTTTCCCAGGCTGCATACATCGATCTACATCGATTCAAGTTGGAACGGGCCATGCAAAGAATGATCGACAGACAAGCCCAAGCCGATTTGATGGCTACGATCAATGCCACTCTACAGAACCTCATAGCTGAAAAGGACAAGTTGGATGAGCTGGCGGCTGGCCCATCGGCTACTCAAACAAAAATTGACCAATTAGAAAAAGAGCAAGCTGATCTGGAGGCAAAACTGGAGCAGTGCAAGGCCAAGATTGCCGAGAAGAAACAAGTATTAGCCGATCTCCCCAAGGCCACGGAAGAGCAAAGAGCTAAGGTGACCTCCACCATCAAGTTCTTGGGTGATTTAAACAAATCGACTAAGGTTATCCCGGGCATCAAGGCAGAAGATATCACCACAATCGATCAGATCAAAGCCATCAAGCAAAAGGCGATGTCGGCTATCCAAGACTTCCTCGGAATGTATTAGGGCTAGTCTCCGAAACTTTTTTCTCGGCTTGTACATATAACTTTTTTAATCGGCTTGTTGCACTTTAAATATCTATCATATGCCCTCTGCCGATTCACTCAGCCTTCGCATCTTGAATGCCTTCAAAAATTTTAAAACCCAAAAAATTTTGAAGTCCTCTAATTCT
This sequence comes from Oryza australiensis, assembly GCA_019925245.2. Classification (NCBI taxonomy): domain Eukaryota; kingdom Viridiplantae; phylum Streptophyta; class Magnoliopsida; order Poales; family Poaceae; genus Oryza; species Oryza australiensis. Next base: position 8,614,547 of record JAIFGZ020000436.1, read on the forward strand.
GATTTCTGACTTTGTATGATATATGCCCCCTAATTTTCTTAATGTTGCCTTCAACATTGATAAAATTATATGATAAAACCATCCAACATCTGTTGGCTAAACTCAGCCGATTTGAATCAGAGGGGAAAAAACTTAGAGTGGAAAGGTTCTAGAGGCGATGTGTATAGTCTCACAACACGTCGGCTAACATGGATCGGCAAGGACTTAGCCGAATCATGAATTGATCCAGACGTTGGGATAATATTTCTTCAAATATTTGCCATTAAGAGCCCTTCCAAATACTTCTCCGTTCAATCCTTCTAACATGTAGGCTCCTTTAGAGAGGCATCTTTGGATCTTGAAAGACCCTTCCCAATTAGGTGACCATATGCCGAATTTGTTATTTCTTGCACCAATCGACAGTATCAATTTCCAGACTAGCTCGCCTTCTTCGAAAGACTTAGGAACAATTTTCTTGTTATAATGACGAGCCACTCGTTCTTTATCTCTAGTCACCTTCTCCAAGGCACGCATCCTTGACAACACTAGGTCTTCAGATTCGTCCACCAACAAATTAAAATAATCATCGGCTGTTAACTGGTCCTGTAACTGAATCCTTCTTGAGCCGATGATGTTTTCCCATGGCAAAACTGCATCGTGCCCATAGACCAACTTGTAAGGAGGCACCTGGATTGATCCATGACAGGCCATCCGATAAGCCCATAGTGTTTCGGCCAATCGGCTATGCCATTCCTTTGGGTATTGTTGACAACTAAATTTGGTAATTCATACATTGGATTTGGGATTAAGGTCAAGGCCAGATTTGGAGGAAACCGTGATTATCAGAAACAGGGTACATGCCAAGTTACAGTTTGAATCGGCTAAGATGTTCATCGGCTAATGCCGGGTTGGACAAGAAAAGCTGATGAAGCCGATTCTGATGTAGCCGATTCCAGGAAGATAACGTTAGAATCATCGTCGGATTTGGTTGAGAGTGCTTCATGAGGATTGCCATATATGGATAGAGTCCAGAAAAGGCAATTGTATCTGTTAATTAGGAAGAGTTTATTACTTTCCTATTTTATCTTTAGGAAAGTGTGTTTAGTGTCCGATAAGGGCTCTATCTGTTTCCTTTTATCTTTAGGAAAGTTTGGATTGTAATCTGTTAGGATATGTGTTAGTTTGTGGGTAAATATGTAAGCTCAAGGTTCATGTAAGATATCTTTCGATCAATACAATTCAACGCATCGCCACCCTTTACCTTTTCTACTTTATTCATCATCCGGCGGGATTTGGCACCTGACGCAGGGCTGCATTGGCTTCGATCTCCCGTGAAGGGGTAAGTCCAATGTTCCACCGGCCCAGCCAATTGTATTGGCTACGTCGGCGTTGTCCAACGCTGCATCAGTACATTCAACCTCTTGGATTATTCCGGTTTGGTTAACATGTTTGCCTGCCTATTTATCATATGCATCTGTTAATCTAGTCCTAGTATCTCAATTCAGCTCTATCGGTTGTCTCTCATTTTAGGGTTTCTACCGATACCGGCTAAATTGTTTACTAGATTAGATTAGCTTAGGCATCTACCACCCTGAAAATCAGTCAAGGGCTTGATTGTCTAGATATTATGTTTCTTTTCATACTTAGTGTTGCATCAGTTTAGTTTGATCTACTAAGTCGTGATTAGAACCATAATCTCTAGCCTGCCTGTTGGTTGCCACTAAGGGTTTCATCGGGGTTTCAACTGATGAGTTATCTGGATATTGCATCGGCTTGCAAGGATTATACACAAGTTGGATCTAGATGATTGCAGCAGAGGCTTCATTGAATATTTGATCATTTGGATTCTATGGCATCAGCATCGGCTAGAATTGCACCATCGGCTTATCAGCCGATCAGCTAGTTTTTGGGTATCGGCCTACCAGCTGATACGCTTTATGTTATGCTGCTTTGTATATCTTGTCAGTGACAGGATCAAACTGACTGGCACGCCCGCGCTTCATCATTTTTAGGACCTGCACTGGAGCTAAGAAAATCTCCCAGGCCAGCGTGTGTTTTTCGTGTCAACACATTTTTGGCACGCCTAGTGGGACCGTGTTTGTGACAATAGGATATTTTTACATGGCTCTTGGGACCCGTAATTGCCGCAAGATGTCTGATAAAGAAGTCAATGCCGAGGAAGAATAATCTCTCAAGCTGATGAATGAAGACAAGGAACAATCTACTGAGTCGATGGACAATGAGACGCTTCAAGAGATGGTTGATCACATTATTCATCGTGCTATGTTTGATCAATCTGGAGTTTTGATGAGTACATTGTATGGTTTGATCGAGGAAATAGTTCTCAGAGTAATTGCCTTAAGAAATCAGCATGGGGGGCAAATTGGCGAGAAATCCCAGCATCATCGGCAACAACAATATTGGCTCAGGGGGGCAAGATGATCAATATCAGCATGGAGGGCCACAAAACAGTTTCGGCTAGAAGAAACTCAAAGGTATATGTCTAAAGAGGATTGGGCTGATATGATTGCAAAGGTAATGGAGAAGCAGTTTGGAATTAAACCCAAGGATCAAACTTCTGTGTATCAGCTGCCATATCCTAATGGTTTGATAGGGTTCTCCTTCCAAGCCAATACAAGGTTCCAGATTTCTCCATGTTTTAAGGGCAGGATGGTGTATATAAAATGGAACATATCAGCCGATTCTTAGCTCAATGTGGGGAGGCATCAGCTATGGAAGCTTTGAAAGTTAGACTTTTTCCATTGTCTTTGACCGGATCGACATTCGCATGGTTTTCATCATTATCACCAAACTCTATCAGAGGTTGGGCCGATCTTGAGACGCAATTTCACCTATACTTCTTTGCTAAGGTTAATGAGTTGAGGCTCGCAGATTTGATATCAGTTAAACAACAAGAAGCAAAATCGACTAAGCAATATATTTGAAGGTTTCATAATGTCCGCAACCGATGTTATAATCTGAATTTAAGTGATGATGATACGATATGATGTCCCGATCTTCACGGCGTAGGATCAAACTCTGGATAACTTTGCTGCAAGCAGCGATAACTAGTGCAACCTGACGAATAAAACTCGAAGCCAACCACCGTCTTTAACCGGCAACCTGAATCGAGGATTCGCCCAACCACACTCTCAAGGAACCAACCAACACAGCCTACAATCAATCGAGGAAACCTCAAAGGGAGTAGAAGCACCAATTGGGAGCGGATGAAGCCGTTGCTTCTGTAAATCCCGCGAAGGAAATCACAAGAGCAAAGGGGTAGAGATCACTCTCTAGGGTTTGTTAGCACACAGCTGAACAAAAGGGGTTCTGTATTTCAATTATCAATGGTATGTGATTACAATGAGTTTAGGGTATATTTATACTAGCAACGGCCCTGCTAGATAGGTGGAAACACGAATTAAACAAAATAACACGCACTATGTGAACGGGCCTCCTCGAGATGCCTTCCTGGAGAGTTTCCGCGTGGCTGTTTGACTTCTGCGCAGTCCTCAATGTTTTGGCAATAACCCCATCTTGGAATCTCCAAATGACATGCGGTTTGTTGCGTTAGAAAGTTAACTTGCTAAGCTTTCACACCATGTGCAGCATGCACCACAACATATTGTAGATTGGTACAGTTTATTATACGAAGTTGACCATTAGGCTGACTGCTGATTCTCTGACCACTCTGCACTAAAACTGGTCGGCAGGAAAAACGATGTATCCAAACTGGTTGGCACTTGAAGCATTGGAAACCAGACGCAATAAGCTTTCCAACAAGTCCTCATGGACCTTCATAGCATTTGTGGATCAAAAGTTATGGCAGTTTCTTTTCGACAGTTCTGTCCTGCTGGATTGGCTCGAGCTCGGTTCTTCTCTGTAGTCCATCCTTGGTGCATCCTTGGCATCATCTTTGGTGAACCTAAGCATTAGCAACATATACGACTTAGGTAGTATATAATTCTCATTAATATTAAAATGAATTTCACAAAGTAGCGCGTGCACCTCTTGTTGTAGCTTCTTAGCTCGACTACGAGTAATTGGTCCGTCAAAGGCGTGAGTGGTCGGCATGCTGGTCGGAGTGGTCGGTGTAGGCATATCATCCTCCCCCTCTTGAAAAGGAGTCGTCCTCGACTCTGAGATATCTTGACTTGTGAATGGTGAGAGATCAGCAACATTGAAAGTGGTGTTGCCACCATAACTTGCTGGAAGATCTATCTTGTATGCATTGTCATTGATCTTTGCAAGAACACGAAATGGACCATCTCCTCGTGGCATCAACTTGGATTTGCGCTTATCAGGAAAGCGATCCTTGCGCAAGTGAATCCACACCCCCTGGTTCAAATAACACTTTCTTCCGATGTTGGTTCACACTTGCAGCCTTGCGTGTTGCCTTGAGTTCAATTGCTTCCTTGGTCTTCTCGTGTATCTTCTTTACATATGCAGCACGCTTAGAGGCTTTCATGTTTGTTCTTTCCTACATCGACAAAGGCAACAAATCTATCGGAGCAATTGGTTTGAACCCATAAACAATTTCAAAAGGACACAAATTAGTGGTGGAGTGTACAGCCCTATTATAAGCAAACTCCACATGAGGCAAGCAATCCTCCCAATCCTTCAAGTTCTTTTTCACCATTGTCCGTAGCAGCATTGATAATGTACGATTCACCACTTCAGTTTGCCCATCGGTTTGAGGGTGACAAGTGGTTGAGAACAAAAGCTTGGTCCCAAGTTTTGCCCATAATGTTTTCCAAAAATAGCTCACAAACTTGACGTCACGATCAAACACAATGGTCCTGGGCATTCCATGCAGCTGCACAACTTCTCTGAAAAACAAGTTAGCAACATGTGAAGCATCGTCGGTCTTGTTGCAAGGGATGAAATGAGCCATATTTGAAAATCTATCGACCACAACAAAAATAGAATCTTTTCCCCTTTGAGTTCTAGGCAGTCCTAAAACAAAATCCATGCTTACGTCTTCCCAAGGAAGATTACGAGCAGGTAGGGGAGTGTATAAACCATGAGGGTTCAGTTTTGACTTAGCTTTGTGACAGATGATGCATCGCTCCACAAATCTGATGACGTCTCTCCTCATCTTGGGCCAATAGAAATGATCACCGAGCAGTTCTTAAGTTTTTTTTGTCCAAAATGGCCAGTCAATCCTCCTCCATGTGATTCCTGTAACAAAAGCAGTCTAACAGAGGAATTTGGAACACAAAGCTTGTTAGCTCGAAACAAAAACCCATCATGTATTTGATATTTTTCCCAACCTTTTCCATCGTTACAATTTTTGTATGGTTCTGAAAATTCAGGATCATTGTCATACATACCTTTCAAACTTTCAAGTCCCAAAACTTTTACCTCGAGTTGATTCAGCAACACATTCTTTCGAGACAATGCATCAGCAACCACATTGTCCTTACCTTTCTTATATTTCACAATGTATGGAAACGTTTCAATGAACTCAACCCATTTGGCATGGCGACGGTTCAGTTTTGATTGTCCTTTCAAGTACTTCAGAGCTTCATGGTCGAAATGGATAATAAATTCTTTCGGCCATAAGTAATGCTGCCAAGTCTCAAGTACACGCACCAAAGCATACAATTCTTTATCATACACAGAATAATTTAGTTGAGCACATCCCAGTTTCTCACTAAAATATGCTACAGGTTTTCCTTGCTGCATTAAAACTCCGCCTATTCCAATCCCACTAGCATCACATTCAACTTCAAAAGTTTTAGTGAAATCAGGTAGAACAAGTAATGGTGCTTCAGTCAATCGTTTCTTTAATTCTTGAAAAGCATTTTCCTGTGAGTTTCCCCATTTAAATTCAATCCCTTTCTTTGTCAATTCATTTAATGGAGCAGCAATGGTACTAAAATCTCTCACAAATCTCCTATAGAAACCAACAAGGCCATGAAAACTCCTTACCTGACTTACATTTGTAGGAGTTGGCCAATCCTTGATAGCTTTTACCTTGGTCTCATCCACCATTATCCCTTTTCCTAAAACAATAAAGCCAAGGAACACCACATGGTCTGTGCAAAAACTGCACTTGTCAAGATTAGCAAATAATTTCTCCTTTTGGAGCTCATCCAAAACTTGACGAATGTGATTCATATGCTCTTCAAACGACTTGCTGTAAATCAAGATGTCATCAAAGTAAACAACTACAAATTTTCCAATGAAAGCTCTCAGGACATGGTTCATTAATCTCATAAAAGTGCTAGGAGCATTAGTCAATCCAAAAGGCATAACTAACCATTCATACAGCCCAAATTTTGTTTTAAATGCAGTTCTCCATTCATCTCCAGTTTTCATTCTTATTTGATGGTAACCACTTCTCAAATCAATTTTAGTGAATATTGTGGAGCCACTCAATTCATCAAGCATGTCATCTAAGCGTGGAATAGGATGACGATAGCGAACAGTGATGTTATTTATAGCTCTACAGTCAACACACATTCTCCACGATCCATCTTTCTTAGGTACTAAGATCACAGGAACAGGACAAGGACTTAAACTTTCTCGAACAAAACCTTTATCAAGAAGTTCTTGCACTTGCCTTTGTATCTCCTATGTTTCTTCAGGATTGCTTTGGTATGGTGGTCGGTTCGGGAGTGCAGCCCCTGGAATGAGATCAATTTGATGCTCAATCCCACGAATTGGAGGTAGTCCAGCTGGTGTCTCGTTTGGAAAAACATCTTCATAGTCCTGCAAAAGATGAGACACAACACTAGGAAGAGAGGTGATGTCATTAGGTGAAATTAAAATGTCTTTGTACACAAGTACAAAGTGCACTTGATCTGGGTTGTTCCTCACTTCTCTCATCTCAGATTTTGTGGCTAGCATAACTGAGCGCTCTCCCTCTCCTTTCTTTTTGTCTCTCAAATTTGGCTTGTGGCACTCACTCACCGATTTGTGGATGTCACTCAATTTATTTTGCTCTCCATCTTCTCTACTCACGGGTACAACTTCGGATTTCTTTTGTAAGTGCTCGGCATGATTTGTTGTGGTGTCATAGGTTTGAGAACAAACTTCCTCTCTTTTAGCTCGAGGGTGTATTGATTTGTCCTCCCACAGTGCTGAGTATAGCAATCATATTGCCAAGGCCTACCAAGCAGCAAGTGGCACACAGACATGGGGGCCACGTCGCACTCAACGGTGTCAACATATTCGCCAATTTTGAATGGTACTTTTACTCTATACCCAATCTTAATATCTCCTGAATCATTCAACCATTGGACATGATAGGGATGAGGATGTCGCTGCAACTTTAGACCAAGTTTGTTAACCATCTCACGAGTAGCAAGATTATGGCAGCTTCCGCCATCATTGATCACCTTTACTACCTTATCTTGCACTTTTGCTCTGGTCTGAAAAAGATTATGTCGTTGTCCATTTTCAGCTTCTTTCACTTGGACACTCAAAATTTGAGTCACCACAAGAGCAGCACCTTGCTCAAAATCACACCTAGTATGTTCCTCATCCTCCTGGGCTTCCTCAACATTCTCTTCCTCAACTTCTTCTTCACTAGCTGAATCAAATTCTCCATTGTCATTCACAAGAATCACCCGATTGTTTGGGCACTCTCTAATTACATGCCCACGGCCTCCACACTTGAAACATTGGATACCACTACTCTTGGCTGTAGAACCCACTGAAGTGGAGGTGGATGCCGTTGGTTTAGCACTCATGCTTGGGCCAGCAGTGTTCTTCCCACTAATAGCATTTTGAATATTGGAACGCAAACCTCCACTTGAACTTTTTGTCGACGAGGTGCAGCAGCAAACTTGGAGATTGATTTGCTTCCTCCGAATAATTCCTCGTGCCAAATGACAGGATTTGCTGCTCTTAGCATCTTGCTGAAGTTGACGTTCAGCTTTGGTTGCTTGATGTACCAAATCAATTAAATGTCCGTACGGCTGAAACTCAACAATACGCTGAATGTTGCGATGCAGACCAGCCATGAAACGTGCAATGGTTTGCTCCTCATCTTCATGCACATTAGCTCGAATCATAGCCTTCTCCATCTCTTTATAATATTCTTCAACAGAGAAATTTCCTTGTCTCAGATTCTGCAGCTTATCAAAGAGATCACGTCGATAGTGCTTGGGCACAAATCGAAGTCTCATTTCTCTCTTCATTTCTTGCCAACTTGCAACAGGACGTTCCCCTTCTTCTTCTCGATCTTGGAGGTTGCTCCCACCAAATAAGAGCATATCCATCAAATTCTAGAGATGCCATTGCCAACTTCTTCGCTCCGAATAATTATGCATGCGAAAGATCTTTTCCACCTTCAACTCCCATGTGAAATAGTCTTCAGGATCAGACCCTCCATCAAATTTTGGCATGGTAAATTTTAGTTTACCAAACCTCTCCTCTGGGTTGCCTCTCCTATGACGTTGGCGACCAAAACTGTGCTGAGAATGATTATCATCATCCTCATCTTCAGATTCTTCATTATCATTCGGCCAACCTCGTCCACTTCCTCTGCTATGTGCAGCTCTTCGGTTCCCCCGACCCCTTCTCCTTCCATCACTACCTTCATCATCTCCACCATGGTTGCTGGCTCCTTCTTGAGGAGGACGACGTCCTCTGATCTCATTCATAAGGCTCTGGAAAGCTTGTGTCAATTGATCTTGCTTTTCTTCCATGCTTTGCCGAAGTTCATTAAATTGTGCCATAGTGACACATTCATCGATCTCACCATTGGAATCCATCTTCCAGTCAAATTAGTGAGAACAAAGCAACAAATATATATATGGAATAGAAATATATGTGGAATCTCACAACCTCACTGCTCTTACCGACCAAAGCTCTTATGAATTCCTGCGCTTACAGAGAAACAAATGTGTGGTGGTAACAAGAGTGATGGTTAAGCGAATACAAGACCAGAGATACCGATTACGATGGCTTGTATGTGGAGCTTGGTGGGGATTAATTAAACAAGGAATGCAATCTGATCCTTGCTGTTGTAAAGTTAAGTAACAATCCAAACTAGAAGTTCCATGCCTAGTGCTGACCAAAGGATATGGAATGATGTCAATCGATCAAACACACGCGCAAAGAAATTTCAAAGTTGATGCAAACAAGGAATATGATTGGGATGCAAGTGTTGCGATCAAACCCAACCAAAGTTTTGCACCAAACACGGATAGCGAGATGGGTTGCACAACCGGTTGTGATAAACTTTCAGCACGTGCATATAAACAAACCGATCTTTCAATAACTTTCTCAACTTTTAATTTTTTTAAACTTTTCTTTCTTCTCCTTTTTTTGACACACTTTTTTATATAGAACAAAACACAGGGATCAGCTATAACACTTGCACACTTATGATATAAACAAAGCACAACCAGTAGCAATAACTTGATAGGATCAAAGGTAACGCGAAGGACGATAATGGCTATAGATTTTTTTTAGCAATTTTCAGATATATAAAGAGGCTCAAAAGACACACAAAGGAGATATGATCAGCAACTAAAACAAAGGCTCTAATGGACTGAGACCTAACCGAACTCACCAGAATTACAGATTGAACAAAAGGGTTATGGCAAATATTTTTATGGCTTTTTCAGTGGATAGGACGAACAAGAATATATATGTAGCTAAGGGTAAAGAATCCTACCGTGGAAACTGAAGCTCTGATACCAGATGATACGATATGATGTCCCGATCTTCACGGCGTAGGATCAAACTCTGGATAACTTTGCTGCAAGCAGCGATAACTAGTGCAACCTGACGAATAAAACTCGAAGCCAACCACCGTCTTTAACCGGCAACCTGAATCGAGGATTCGCCCAACCACACTCTCAAGGAACTAACCAACACAGCCAACAATCAATCGAGGAAACCTCGAAGGGAGTAGGAGCACCAATTGGGAGCGGATGAAGCCGCCGCTTCTATAAATCCCGCGAAGGAAATCTCAAGAGCAAAGGGGTAGAGATCACTCTCTAGGGTTTGTTAGCACACAGCTGAACAAAAGGGGTTCTGTATTTCAATTATCAATGGTCTGTGATTACAATGAGTTTAGGGTATATTTATACTAGCAACAGCCCTGCTAGATAGGTGGAAACACGAATTAAACAAAATAACACGCACTATGTGAACGGGACTCCTCGAGATGCCTTCCTGGAGAGTTTCCGCGTGGTTGTTTGACTTCTGCGCAGTCCTCATTGTTTTGGCAATAACTCCATCTTGGAATCTCCAAATGACATGCGGTTTATTGCGTTAGAAAGTTAACTTGCTAAGCTTTCACACCATGTGCAGAATGCACCACAAAATATTGTAGATTGGTACAGTTTATTATACGAAGTTGACCATCAGGATGACTGCTGACTCTCTGACCAGTCTGCACTAAAACTAGTCGGCAGGAAAAACGATGCATCCAAACTGGTTGGCACTTGAAGCATTGGAAACTAGACTCAATAAGCTTTCCAACAAGTCCTCATGGACCTTCATAACTTTTGTGGATCAAAAGTTATGGCAGTTTCTTTTCGACGGTTCTGTCCTGCTGGATTGGCTCGAGCTCGGTTCTTCTCTGTAGTCCATCCTTGGTGCATCCTTGGCATCATCTTTGGTGAACCTAAGCATTAGCAACATATACGACTTAGGTAGTATATAATTCTCATTAATATTAAAATGAATTTCACAAAGTAGCGCGTGCACCTCTTGTTGTAGCTTCTTAGCTCGACTACGAGTAATTGGTCCGTCAAAGGCGTGAGTGGTCGGCATGCTGGTCGGAGTGGTCGGTGTAGGCATATCAGATGAGCAGCTAGCAGAGCTCGCGTTCCAAGAGTTGTCAATACCAGTCAAAGCTAGGTTTTTCTTCCATGAGTTTGACAGCCTGGCTCATCTATTACAGAAGGTATCGGCTTACGAAAGCCGATGTTAAGAAAAAGTAAAGAATCAGTTTTGGAGCGATCAAGAAAGAGATAATTTTGAAGCATGACTTCTCATACTCGAAAACTGGAGGGCATGTGTTGATGACTAAATTTGGTAATTCATACATCGGATTTGGGGTTAAGACCGAGGCCAGATTTGGAGAAAATCATGATTATCAGAAACAAGGTACATGCCAAGTTACAATTTGAATCGGCTAAGGTGTTCATCGGCTGATGCCGAGTCGGACAAGAAAAGCTGATGAAGCCAATTCTGATGTAGCCGATTCCAGGAAGATAACGTTAGAATCATCGTTGGATTTGGTTGGAGTGCTTCATGAGGATTGCCATATATGGATAGAGTCCAGAAAAGACAATTGTATCTATTAATTAGGAAGAGTTTGTTAGTTTCCTATTTTATCTTTAGGAAAGTGTGTTTAGTGTCCGTAAGGACTCTATCTGTTTTCTTTTATCTTTAGGAGAGTTTGGATTGTAATCTTTTAGGATCTGTGTTAGTTTGTGGGTATAAATATGTAAGCTCAAGGTTCATGTAAGATATCTCTCGATCAATATAATTTGGCGCATCGCCACCCTTTACCTTTTCTACTTTATTCATCATCCGACGGGATTTGGCACCAGATGCAGGGCTGCATCAGCTTTGATCTCCGGCGAAGGGTTAAGTCCAATGTTCCACCGGCCCAGGCAATTATATTGGCTATGTCGGTGTTGTCCAAGGCTACATCAGTACATTCGACCTCTTGGATTATTCCGGTTTGGTTAACATGTTTGCCTGCTTATTTATCATATGCATCTGTTAATCTAGTCCTAGTATCTCAATTCCGCTCTATCGGTTGTGTCTCGTTTTAGGGTTTATACCGATACCGACTAAATTGTTTACTAGACTAGATTAGCTTAGGCATCTACCACCCTGAAAATCAGTCAAGGCCTTGATTGTCTAGATATTGTGTTTCTTTTCATACTTAGTGTTGCATCAGTTTAGTTTGATCTACTAAGTTATGATTAGAACCATAATCTCTAGCGTGCCTGTTGGTTGCCACTAAGGGTTTCATCGGGGTTTCAGCCGATGAGTTATCTGGATATTGCATCAGCTTGCAAGGATTGTACACAAGTTGGATCTAGCCGATTGTAGCAGAGGCTTCATTGAATATTTGATCATTTGGATTTTATGGCATCGGCATCGGCTAGAATTGCACCATCGGCTTATGAGCTGATCGGCTAGTTTTTGGGGATCGGCCTACCAGTCGATACACTTTATATTATGCTGCTTTGTATATCTTGTCAATGGCAGGATCAAATTGACTGGCACGCCCGCGCTTCATCGTTTTTAGGACCTGCACTGGAGCTAAGCAGATCTCCCAGGCCAGCGTGTGTTTTTCACATCAACAGGTATTCATGCGATCTTCCTTTTTATCAGCTTGATTAAACTTTTGTTTGAAGCTTCAGTCTGTCCATTAGCCCGAGCATAATAAGGTGAAGAATTTAACAACTTGATCCCTATGTTGTCGGCAAATTGAACAAACTCTTCGGAGACAAAGATAGACCCCTGATCCGTACTAATAGTATGAGGGACGCCGAATCTATAAATGATATGCTCTTTGACAAACTCGATCGCATCCACGGAATCAACCTTCTTCAAGGGAATTACTTCCACCCACTTGGTAAAATAATTGGTTGCCACCAATATAAACTTGTGTCCCTTGCTAGAGGGTGGATTGATCTGGTCGATCATGTCGATTCCCCGACCTTTGAACAGCCAAGGCTCGATGATAGGATTCATAACCGATGCTAGTGCCCTCTGGATAGCTCCAAACTTCTGACAATCCTGACAACCCTTATAATACCTGAAGCAATCTACCAGCATAGTCAGCCAAAAACACCTAGCTCTCCGAAGTAACCACTTCATCTTGTGAGTCGATTGATGAGTACCACAAATTCCTTCGTGCACCTCTCCTATGGCCACTTTGGCTTGATCAATACTTAGGCACTTGAGTAGTACGCCTTCGATCGTCCGATAGTATATATCATCATCGAACAAAACATATCGCAAAGCCTTGTAGCATAATTTCCTTGAAGCCGATTGGGAAGGATTCTGTAGATAGTTGTAGACGTCATACCTCCAGTCGTCGGCTGAGATGGCTGCAATCTCTACTTCAATTTCTCTTATCATCGGCTTGTATCCAGATGCCCCTTGAGCCAAATCATTTGCTTCCAAATTCTGCTCTCTAGGGATGTGCTTTAGGGTTACTAGCCAAAAACCATCCATCAACTCTCGGTATTTTTGATAATAGACCATCAGCGCGTCGTTCTTGCATACGTATTCTCCTGATAGCTGGCTGATGACCAACAGTGAATCACCCATTATTTCGATTACATCGGCTTCGACTTCTTTTAGCAGTTGTAATCCTTTGAGAACGGCTTCATATTCGGCTTGATTGTTTGTGGCATGGGGCGTGATGGCGAAAGCGAACTCAAAGCTTGCCCCCCGGGAGAGATTATCACCAAGCCGATGCCGCATCCGTTCGTGCAAACCGATCCATCGAAAGTTAATGTCCAAGGCATGATATCAACTGAGCCGATTGAATCGTCTCTGTCCTCCACGATGAAATCGGCTATGGCTTGCCCCCTCACTGCCTTGGGCGCTTGATACCTCAAATCGAACTCTGTTAAGACAAATATCCACTTTTTGACTTGTCCTTTCAGAACTGGGGCCGATAGCATATATTTCACTACGTCAGCTTTACAAACTATGATGCACTCGTTGGATAACAAATAATGCCTCAACTTTGTACATGAAAAATGTAGGCATAAGCATAACTTCTCGACAGGAGAGTACCTTATTTCTGCATCCAGGAGTCTTCTGCTAAGATAGAAAATTGCCTTCTCCTTTCCTTCGACTTCTTGAATCAAAACTAAGTCGATAGACTTCTCATCGGCTGATAGATATAGCTTGAACGGTACTCTCTTTTGTGGAGGAATCAATACTGGAGGAGAGCTTAGATGATCCTTGATGTTGTCCAAAGCTTTTTGCTGCTCTGCCCCCCAAGTAAACGCTTGATCAGCTTTCAGCCGTAGTAAAGGTGTGAGCGGCTCCATCTTCCTGGATAAATCGGCTATGAAGCGCCTGATGAAGTTAACTTTGCTGATCAAAGACTACAGCCGTTTCTTATCCTTAGGAGGTTGAATAGTTTTGATCACGTTGATGCTCCTTTGTGTCACCTCAATCCCCCTCTCGTGCGCAAGAAAGCCCAGGAATTGGCCAACCGATACGCCAAATGCACACTTTGCGGGATTCATCTTCAGGCCGTATTTTCTAGTTCGCTCCAACACCCTTCTTAAATCAGCTATGTGGTCTTCTACCTCCTTGGACTTGATAACAACATCATCAATGTAAATTTCCACCAAGAAGCCGATTAGGTCGTGAAATTTATAGTTCATGGCCCTTTGATATGTAGCTCCAACATTTTTCAGCCCAAAAGTCATGACAACCCACTCGTATAAGCCGATTGCCCCTGGGCACCTGAAATCTGTCTTATGGAAATCCTCCTCGACCATAAAGATCTGATTATATCCAGCATTGCTGTAACACCCTGAGGTGTTTTTCCTTTTTTAAAAATCCAAAAGAAAATCATAAAAGAAAATCGTTGGAATTAACTGGAGAGAACAAATAATTTTAAAAGCTAAATTATAAATGGAAATGGCATGGTAGGATTTTTCTTAAATTCTACATGTCAAAATACACTAACAGGATTTTTAGTGAAATTTTCAGAGCACTAGAAATAATTTTAACCAATTAAAATCAAAACCAGAATTAATAAATCCCAAGAAATTCCTTTTTCCGCCCAAATCGGCCTATGGGCCGCCGGCCCGAGCCGACAGCCCATCCCCTCCCCGCGCGCACCAGGCCGACTGCCCACCATTCCCGCCGCGTGCCTCTCTCCCTCTCTCCTCATGGACCGGCCGAAGGCCGGCCCGTTAACTCTTGCGCCCGAAATAAGCCCTTTTTGCCTCCCCTTTACCCGCACGCCGACAAGTGGGGCCCACTGTCAGTCGTTGTCCCCTACCCCCGACCGCCCGACGCCATTTCCGTCGCCCCTCTCCGCTCGGATATTGCGCGCCCGCCTTCCCGCGCCTCGGGACGTCGCCGCCTTAACTCCCGCTCCTCCCGCCGACCTTAAAACCCCGCCACCGCTCCCGCTCGCCCTAATGGCCGACGTTAATCGCCGACCATTACTTCCCCAAATTTCTCTCCGGCGAGCAATTACGCCCTTATCCGATCACCGCCGACCTTCCCATCCCCTTTAAAAGCATCCCCATGGCCTCGCCGTCCTCCCCACGCCCTCACCCGAGCTCCCCTCTCTCTCTCTCGCTATGGCACCGTGCGCATAAGCTCCCGAGCCCGTCCCCGGTTTTCCGTCATGATTCCCCGTCGCCCCGAGCCACCCCGAGCCCCGTCGACGCCTCCTTCCTCGTCACCAGTGCCTACGCCACCTCGACCACCCCTCCCCACGCCCGATCGCCGCCAATCCCGCCATCGCCGTCGTCGTCTTCTCCAACTCCGGCGGTATCCATGGTGTGCTCCCCTCCTTTCCCCTCGGTTCGAACCCGCGTCGCTGTGTGCGGGTGCGCGCGGCTCGACCCGCGCGTTGAGCCGCGGCACTCTGCCACCCCAGCGCTGCCGTCCTAATGGCACCGGCCGCCTCCGACCACCGCCGCGCCGCCGGCGACCGCGCCGCGCCCTTCCTCTCGGCCGTCGGCGCCGGCCGATCGGCACCGTCCGTTCCTGCTCGCCCGCATGGCACGCCACGTGGTCGCCACCTCAGCGCCACGTGTGCACCACGTGGTGCACCGCCCGTCCGGCCCGTGGACCCGGTCCACCGTGGAACGGTGCTCCCACGGACCGCTGACGTCAGCCCTCGGCTGCTGACGTCAACCCTAGCCGCTGACGCCTCCCCCGGGCTTTATTGCACAATAAATCAATTAAGGATTTTTCTATTTTAGTAAAAAAACCTAGAAAACTTCTAAAAATCATATCTTTTCCATCCGACCTCTGTTTTAGCCCATTCAAATTTCATTAAATTCATAAAATGCCAAGAATCCATTAAAAATAGTTTTGTTCCCTGTTTCGTAGCTTTTTAGCCTGTTTTGTTGAATTGCTTGTTTGCCGTGTAGATCCCGTAGTTCCATTGTTCCGGTTTACTTTGAAATCGTTGCTTGAAGTCCCCCAAGTCGAAGAACAAGGCAAGTCATGCTATATTATTGATCATATTACTCCCATTTTGCTGAAACACCTGTTTTACTCTATTAAATTGCATGTATTTTATAATGTAATTTCATGGGAAATAGTACACCATATATTTAGTTTATGCCTTAGGTTTGACACTCCAAACCCTTTGACTAAACTTGGGAAAATAATATGATTAGATTCAGGACTAGGTTGTGCTTAGCCTGGCTTAGATTCACTAGCTCACTAAATGGGTCATTCTCACTTAATATGTCTCTCCTAGACTTCTGTTCGGAGGATTAATAATTTAAGATCTTGGTGAACCGGATTAATAACTAAAATATGACAAATGGTGGGCTGTGGGTGCTATGGTTTTGGTTAGTGGCGCCCATGGCAATTAAGGACCGGTTCACGGGAACCCTTGGGAGAATGACCGTGCAAACCACAAGCCAAAATGGGTAAGGTGGGCCCCGTAGTGTAGCCTCTCCTAGCTGACGAACCCATCGGCAAGGGTGAGCGGGATGGAGTTTCAATAAGCCCCGGTATAAGGGTTGCTGGGCTGCCAGATTCACCGAGGCACTCGGGGGGCTACCCACATCCCAGGGTCCGGGAGTGGGGGCGAAACCTTGGTGGGGTTCGCTTGGTTAGTGGGGGGTTATACGAAAGGGCCTATCACACTTTCCTTTCTGGGGTACCATGGTGGTATTCTGGCGCACGGGAGACCGTGTCGTGGGGCTGTGTCTTGTGGGTACAGTTGCACCCCTCTGATCAGGGTAAAACTATTCGAATAGCCATGCCCGCGGTAATGGGGCGATCAACCGAGCTCACCGTGATTAGTCTCACACTTTTAAAACTCTGATTATTGAAACATGACTAGTATATGTGGATGGGCTGGGCCTGTCACAACGTGGGGATAACGTTGGACAGTGTTGGATTCAGAATGCCTTAATTACTTAAATTACTGTTGTTTTGATTGTGTTCAAAATCCTTATTTTTTGAGAAACCCTCGCTGTTTGAGCAAAAGCAAACCTTAGCCAAACCTTTGTCTTCCCTGCATTCATCCTCTCCCCCTTCCGGTGTGACTTGCTGAGTACGTGGAAGTACTCATCCTTGCCTCTTCACCAGAACCTGAGCAAGAAGCTGAAGAAGAAGAAGGTAAAGTTGAGTAGGCTTTATCCTGCACTCTGGAAGATGCCTGTGGAGTGGGTGAAGCCACGTGGCCAGCGTCAAGCTTAGGCTTAGGCCCCTTTTTCCTTTTTTCGCTGCTCTTTTGTAATCTTTTTGTAATGTTTCTAAGACGTGGAACTGTAATATCAACAATTATCGTATGTGTACCCTGGCTGGTCCTGGACATGGACTTTAATACACATATAGCCTTGGAAATTCGGGTCTGAATTTCTAGGCGTGACAAGTTGGTATCAGAGCCAATTTCATACCGCAGGAAAAGCCAAATGGAAAAACCTTAGGAGCCCTCTGAACCTTTTCATATGCATAAGTCCTCGCTTTTGGAGTCGTTTCGGGAAAATGGGCCTTGTTTCCTCGGGATTGGGAAAATTTTGAGTCTCTTTCAAAAAAAGAATTTTGAAAACCAGGTTAGTCCAAGTGATAGGATTTTGAAGCTAAAATTTGCAAAAAAAAAAATCATCTCCACTCTTATTCGACCGTCAGTCGGGATTTTCTAAGGGAACAAAGTCCTAAGTCGAGATAGGAGGGAATGGTCACCGATTTTATATTATAACTAAGCATCTATTTTTAACATTACCGTATCATCTAGGGGATGTTGTTAGAAGTTTTACTTAGCCTCATAAAAATGTTTCTCAAAAACCCTCTTTTTCTCGTTTACTTTACTTGAGTCCTTTACCATTTATCTAACTTGGATTTGAGCATGCATTGATCCCCTACCTTGTCTTCTCTAGATGGCAGGCCATCCAGTCACCCACAACGGTCAGCGTTTGAATGGATTCGTCGCAGAGCTAACAAGGATGGCCTTGGCAGTAGGCTATCCGGATGCACCCGAGTACACTGTCGTCTCACCGTTCGGCAGCTAGTTGCCCCACCAAGTCCGCCTCGAGATGCACGGGTTCGTCGGCACCAACATCCGGAACATGGTGCTCACTGCTTTGGGAGGAACGGATGAGCATGCCTGTCAAGAGGCTGCGTATCTGATGTTGGCTCGGATGAGGGAGATGCATGACTATCATCTCCGCCACTCTGCCTACCGGTACCATCCCTGGCGTGGAAGTTCATCAGCAGTCAACTCCTTCCAATCTGCTAAAGGGGAGAACGACACCACCTTCTCTCACATGAGGACTGTGATTGAGGGCTGGACAAGATGCACGCAGATTTTCACATGGCAGCCAAGGCCCTAAATGACCAGAAGATCCTAAGGATCAAGAGCTTGAAGGATGAAGTGGATCGTCTCAAGAGAGAAATTGCTAGTCTGAAGGGACTTCCACCTCCCAACATCCTTCGGATCAAGATCACAACTCGGAAGAACACTAAGGCACCAGTGCGGGTGCAGCTGGCGCCCAGGGTTCCCCTTCCTGCACCGCCACCTTCCCCAGTTCCTGCCCTAGTGCCAGATCCTACTCCTGCTCTAGTCCCCGCCCGAGCGAGGAGGAGGATGGATCTCCGTGTCCAGCAGCAGCAAAACGTAGTAGTGTGTGTTGGAAATTGGAGAATTTAAACTGGAAATCGAAAATCGAAACTCACAAAAACTTTTGGCTCATTGCTTCTCATCGTGTTTATTGCTTCTTATTTGCCACCTTTGTTGCATAAAATTTATATGTGAGCGATTCATCTCGATGTTTGAGAAAAAAACCAAACGATTTGAATTTCCATTGGGGAGAAAAATTTCGGAGTTCAGAGTTGGAAATTTTAATATAAAATAGGAAGGGTTGTGGATTTATAAAAATATATATTTGGGATCAAAACATTATTTTGGTGATTGAGTAATATTAGTTAGTGGGCAAAATGAGTGATAAAATATTTTAAAAGGATACATATGAAGTATAGAAATTATTTCGAATCAAAATCGCATTTTTTGGAATTTAGGAAAAAGAATTAAATTAAATAGGTAAAATATATTCTTTTAAAATAGTAAAAGTGGGTGAAAAGGTTGAAAATATATTTTACAACTTAATTTTGGGTGTGCTATATTTTATTTTAAATTTTGGAGGTGAAAGGAAAAAGAAATGGGAAATTAGGAATTAAATCGGGAAAAATAGAAAATGCCACTATTCATTGTGCGCCACGTGCTCGACGCCGTACCGGCCGTACCGCTTGACACGCCTGCGCGCGCGCCACGCGCCGCACCACGCCCCGGCCCCTACCCACATGCCGCGCGCCCGCACGCGCCGCGCCGGACCCTTCTCCCGTGCGCGCCACGCGTCGCGTCGCGCCGGACCCCGCCGCCGCGCACGCCACGCGTCGCGCCCGCGCCGCGCCTAGACCCCCGCCCGCACGCGCCACGCGTCGCCCTGCGCCCGGACCCCGCCGTCCTCGCATGCACGACCCGCACTCGCCACGCCAGCCCGCCACCCCGCGCGCCGCGTGCCGTTCGTCGCGCCACCGCCGCCGAGCCCCTCTTCTCTCTTTTGGAGCCCTATAAAAGGGGGCCAAGCCCTCTCTTATTCTCCCCAATGCGCGCCTCGCCCTCCCATTCCCGCTCTTCCCCCGCCGCCGCCGTGCGCCGAAGCCGCCGCCGTCGTGCGCCGTGCGTCGGAGCCACCGCCGTCGTCCACCGTGCGCCCGGAGCTCCGCCGCATCCCTTGCCGTCGTCGTCACCCGCCGGTAAGCCCCAGGCCGCCGCCCTTGTGCCTTGCGCCAGCTGTCGGCCAAAACAGAGAGAGGAAGAGAGAGCGAGGGGAAAAACAGAGGAACGATAAGGAACGAAAAAAAGAGAAAAGAAAAAAGAAAAGGGAATTCAAAAAAAGGACTATCTCATGTATTTTCTCCGTGCAAGTTCGGAATTCAAAAATAGGACTTTCGGAGATTACGTTCTCGCGTCGTTTTACCCGGAGTTTGTCTATTTTCTTTTTGCCATTAAAAATATTTTCTTTTGGTATTCAGACCTCCAAAACTTCGAATACCAATTCTTTTGATCAACGTTTTTTAAGTTATCATCTAAATCAATTTAGTGTGATACTTTGCGAAAACCCTAAAATTCCAAACTCTCTTTTTAAATCGGATTTCATCCCAAACTCTCGCCCTAGCTCGATTAATTTTAGGCTAAACATTTGGAGTCATTTTTATGGTTCTTTTCAATCTCTTGTTATTTTTATTGAATTCCGATCGAATTCAATTAATTTTTCGCACGTACGGATAGCAACTGTGGGAGCAGGCACTAACTACGGTGAAGACCCCGTCCAACAAGCGTACGAGCAAGGCAAGTCAACACTTCTCTTTGAACATATTGATCCTACTTTGCGAAATGATGTTGATTTAAACATCAAATATGCATGCTATACACAAATGAATACCTATGCTTGATATACCATGCCTTGATATTGATTACCCTTAGATATAATCTTTGTAACCCTCGATGTGATATAACTGGAGGATATCTTCGGTGAAATGCTTAGCCATTCTTATATTAGATTCGTGCATACTCATGATTTTACAAAGAAGCTTCGTGCTTGGGCAACTATCTTAGGAAAGATAGTTGGAATACGACATGTGGAGACATGAGCACCACATTGCCTTGATCATGTTGAAAATAGTTTTGTTGGAAAAATGAAAAGTACAAAACCAATGTTTTTGGACTGGGGCGGATGGTTGGATTTGGGTGGATTCCGGTAAAGGCAAGAACCGTCCCTGGTCGATTAAGGACCGAGCCATGAGACTTATAGCCTGGAACGGGCCAGTACAACCGTACTTCTCGAATGGGTATAGACCTAGCAGAGTAGATAGCCGAGCGGAGGCAGTATCCCTGCATAGTGGTTATTGAGTGAAGAGGTGGTTCTGGTTATCGAGATAAGGCTGCGGCCTAAGTATTGAGTAATGAATGAGAATGTTGTGAAGTTTTCCCTTACCCCGGGAGCGCCAAAACTCCTCTAACTGCTAGAAAAGGACGGCTAGAGTGCAAGACGATTTAAGAGGATTTAGGTTTGTGAAATGATTTGTGAAAATTGGCTTTGTGCAAATAAACCATAGCCATCCTTTGAATGACCCTATCATGTGCATCATTCCATGTCGGCTTGCTAAGTACGTTGGGTACTCACCCTTGCTATACGCACAAACCTTCAGATGGTGGAAACGAAGAACTGGAGGACCCCTATGCTTACTACCAGGTGGGCGAAGGAGGAGAAGGCGTCTACTAGGTCTTAGTCCCCGGTCGTTGCCTGTGGCAGTCGACATGCCGCTGCCTTCCGACTGCTATCTTATCTAATTCTGCTTTTGGTTGTATCCGGACCAGTAGGTCCCATATGTATTGGATATTGCCTTCGGGCCTACTATTGTAATGCTTTTGTTGTAAGACTATTTGTGCACTTTGCACCTGGTAATTCAGAACTGTATTCGTGGATACCAAACTACTAGATCCAGGGATATGGTACTATGAACACGAATGATTCTCGTCCTCAAAAACGGGGGTCGACAGAGCTGGTATCAGAGCAGTGCGACTGTAGGATAAGACCAACTGGCGCCCTACCCCTGAATAGCTGGTTAAAGGGAAATATCCCTACGTAAGATTATTTTCAAAATATAGACTATTTTCACAAAACAAGTATGTTTTTCCTTATATTCTTATCCCCATTTGCTCTACTAAAATTGTTTTGATATTACCCCTCTCTGACCCTAAGTTACCTTCAAAACAGATGTCAGACCATGTTGGAGTATGGGAGATCAAGGTCCCGCGGGAGGAAGGATTCGTGTCTCAACTCCAGCTGTTGCTATGGTGCCTAAGGTACACGGACTCACCCACCTACCGGATCAGAAGATATGGCACTGGGGAACACCCAGTATGGGAAGCTGCGGTTTCAATTGAGGCCCGTATTGGGAGCGAGTCACCCTATTGCTTCCATACGCGTTACAACAGAGATTTGATGGAGTCAGCCCTTCACGACGTAGCCCGCGAGGCATTCCTATGCCTTAATGCTATCCATCGTGCTGAGCTTACAGTAACCGAGTTTGTACACCATCCCTACCGGGAGGAAGGCAACCCAGTCTGCACCGTGGAGGCCACCCCTTGCTGTTATAACCCCATGGTCACCTGTTTGTCCCGCTGGGCAGAAAAAACTGATGATTGCTATGAAGAGGCATTACTCGAGATAGATGAGCAGCAGCGACGCCTAAATGATCTGGAGGAGGAACACCAAAACTGTGGAAACCAGATCGACTCTCTAAAGACCCAGCTGCAAGCTAACGGCGCCTAATACGAACAGCTCTCTGATCGTTATATGGCTCGTGGAGAGGCTTTTGTTGAGTTGGAGGAGCAGCTTCGGAGGAGCCAGCAACAGGTTGGCCAACTGGAGGAGCAACTTCGCTTCAACCCTGTCCCCGCTGTTGGTACTTCTACTTCAGCTACACCAACACCCCCTGCTCCTGTGCCCGACCACTACTACTTCATGACTCCAGCATGCTTGGCCACCTTTCATGCCATGATGGAGCAAGCCTTCATGCTAAGCACTGAGTCAGGACCATACCTGATCGACCCTGCTGCTGCTACCTCATCGGAGCCCACCCCGATTTCCACGACTGCACCATCCGAGCCTGGTTCGGGAGAGGATAACCCCATCCAGATCTACACTGACTCCGAATACGAGACAGAACCCATGGAGGTCAAGTGGGAGCTCAGTGACATAGATCCATCAGAGGAAGAAGCTCCTACCCACCGCATGACACTCACCGGAGGTCCTATCACCCTTAGGACTGCCCGGAAGAGCACCAGGCCACCAAGCAGGAAGATCGGACATGACTCCGAGGCCACTACCTCTGAGCCATGGGGACTTCGATTCGCTTCGGCCAAGGATCACCCTCTGCCAGCACCTGGATCATGCAGATGGCTGGATGACTAGTTTGGATATCTGCAGCAGCTCTGGACTTGCTTTGGATTGAGTTAAGACAACAATGACCATGCCCCTACCCCTTTATGTATGAAGACCCTAGATCGATGTTAGTGTTGTTGTATTGTGTTGTATGGACTACACATGTCCAATGTATCCCCCTGATGTAACATCTATGAACTGATATGAAGTTCCATGTTATGTCATAAATGAGTTTATTCCACCAAGCTTGCTTTGAAAGATCACCTTAAACAACTCAGAGAAAATTCCTTAGAATCATGATGTTAGTAGATCAAGTCTCTTACCTTATCCCCGTTGTTCAGATGGTGCATCGTCGCAGAACCCCAGCAGCCACTGAGAACCCGCCAGAGCCTAACCCCTCCACCCTAGCGGAAGTCATGGTTTTACAGACCCAACTGCTTCAAGCTATCGCCAACAACCAAGGACAACGTGGAGGATCAAACCTCGACGAATTTATGAGAGCAAAGCCGCCGACATTCTCCTCGACAGATGAACCCATGGATGCTGAAGATTGGCTGAGGGTAATAGAAAAGAAATTGACTCTCGTCCGAGTATGGGAAGCCGACAGAGTCGTCTTCGCCACCAATCAGCTGGAAGGACCTGCAAGTGACTGGTTTGACACCTACAAGGAAACCGGGCCGAAGATGCCGGTGAACCAACTTGGGAAGAATTCATGGCTGCCTTCCGTGAAAACTTCGTACCTGCTGTAGTCATGAGGATGAAGAAGAATGAGTTCTGTAGGCTGTGCCAAGGCAACACCACGGTACAAGAGTACCTTAATAGGCTCACGCAGCTTGCACGTTACGCCACAAGCGACCTGGCAGACGAAGAAGAGAAGATGGATAAGTTTATCGAAGGACTGAATGACGAGCTAAGAGGACCGATGATCGATCAGGACCACGCCAGCTTCCAGAGCCTCATCAACAAGGTCATGAGGCTTGAGCATGACAAAAGGACGGTTGAGAACAACCGAAAGAGAAGGCTTGCAACGGCCCGCCCAATTCAAGGAACACCCCAGCGACCCAAAGGAGCAACCCCGTCAGGTTGGAAGCCAGCCATAGTGACAACCAGTCGCCCTGCCGCACCCGACAACGTCAGCAGGTCACCTGCAACACCGTCTCGCACTGCGGCGCCTACTTTGGTAGCCCCAGGAACCAGAAATGTCAACTGCTTCAACTGCGAAGAATTTGGGCATTACGCCAACAGCTGCCCTAAGCCGCGGAACACCCCCAACCGCACCGGAGCCAACACCATCGCAGTACGAGGAACCCCCGCTCCAGCACCTGGACGCAGTTTGTTCAGAATGCCCCAACCAAAGGAAGCTGCAACCGGATTCCGCTGTGGTCAGGTTAACCATGTGCGTGCTAAGGAAGCTCAGGAGGACCAAAGCGTGCTAATGGGTATGTTTTCTATCCATTCTGCACCAGTTAAAGTTTTGTTTGATTCTGGAGCTTCGCATTCATTTATATCATCAAGAATAAGCAAAGAGCACAACTTGCACCGAGTAGACCTTAAGAGACCAATGATAGTACATTCACCCGGGGGAGATATAACTATACCCCATGCGTGCATTAATGTGCCCATTCGGATCAAGGACGTGGTATTCCTGTCCAACCTTATGGTTTTGCCACCCCAAACCCTGGACATCATATTAGGAATGGATTGGTTAACCAAGAACCAAGGGTTATTAGACTGTGGACAAAGAGAAGTTACCTTATCTACCCCATGAGGATCACCGATGTCAGTGCCACTGGATCAAGACCCTATGCTCAATGACCGAGCTATGGGAATATTCACCATGCTACCCATAGCTGGAATGCCAGTAATTCAGGATTACCCGGATGTATTTCTTGAGGAACTACCGGGAATGCCCCCAGACTGAGACATAGAGTTCATCATTGACCTCATGCCTGGCACCGCCCCCATAGCTAAGAGACCCTACCGGATGCCAGTAAACGAATTGCAAGAACTTAAGAAGCAAATAAGGGAACTGCAAGAGAAAGGCTTTGTATGCCCTAGTTCTTCACCGTGGGGAGCCCCAATGCTGTTTGTTAAGAAAAAGGACGGAAGCATGAGAATGTGCATAGACTATCGGTCATTGAATGAGGTTACCATTAAGAACAAGTACCTGTTACCTCGAATCGACGACCTGTTCGATTAGCTCAAGGGAGCCCGAGTGTTCTCAAAGATCGATCTTCGATCTGGATACCATCAGCTAAAAATTAGGACTGAGGATATACCAAAGACTGCGTTCTCTACACGCTACGGCTTGTACAAGTTCCTAGTGATGTCTTTTGGACTGACCAATGCCCCAGCCTACTTCATGAACCTCATGAACAAAGTATTTATGAAATATCTGGACAAGTTCATGGTAGTGTTCATTGATGATATCCTCATCTATTCCAAGGATGATGAAGAACACGCAGAACATTTGCGCCTGGTACTAGAGAAGTTGCGAGAGCATCAGCTATATGCCAAATTAAGCAAGTGTGAATTCTGGCTTAAGGAAGTAGCTTTCCTCGGACATGTAATTTCAGCTGGAGGCGTAGCAGTAGACCCCACCAAGGTCAAAGTTGTTACCAAGTGGAAAGCACCCCAGTCAGTAATAGAGATTAGAAGTTTCTTGGGATTGGCTGGATATTACCGGAGGTTTATTGAAGGATTTTCTAAGATAGCTTGACCCTTGACCCAGCTATTGAAGAAGGAAAACAAGTATGCATGGACTGAGCAGTGTCAACAGGCATTTGACCAGCTCAAAGAAAAGTTAACCACCGCCCCGATCTTAGTCCTACCGAACAACCGAAAAGACTTCGTCATATACTGTGATGCATCCCGACAAGGATTAGGAGGCGTGTTGATGCAAGATGGAAAGGTTGTGGCTTATGCCTCAAGACAACTGTGATCGCATGAGGAGAATTATCCCACCCATGACTTAGAATTGGCTGCAGTGGTGCATGCCTTGAAGATTTGGAGGCACTACCTGATCGGAAACCACTGTGATATATACACGGACCACAAGAGCTTGAAATATTTCTTTACCCAGACAGACCTTAACCTGCACCAGAGAAGATGGCTGGAACTAATCAAGCACTATGACCTAGGAATCCATTACCACCCTGGTAAGGCCAATGTTGTAGCTGACGCTTTGAGCAGCAAAGCCCAGTGCAACCAACTGAGGATGGAATGTATGGCCAACGAGCTTCTAGAAGAAATGGCTCGGCTTAACCTACAGCTGATTCCTCATGGACAACTGAGTTTGCTGGAGATAAAACCTCTCCTACGAAGTCAGATTAAGGAAGCCCAGAAGGATTGTGAGGAAATCCAGCTAATCAAGGAGTGCATGGCCGAAGGACTGGCCAAAGAATTCGCAGCCGACAACGATGGAATCCTATGGTATTGTAAAAGTATTTACGTACCGGAGAAAGGTGGATTGAGAAGGATAATCTTAAAAGAAGCCCATGAGTCAGCCTACTCGCTACACCCGGGCAACACCAAAATGTACCAGGATTTGAAAACGGAATACTGGTGGCCCAACAGGAAAAGAGACGTAGCGGAATATGTGGCCATTTGTGATGTATGCCAACGAGTCAAGGCTGAGCATCAGAGACCGGTAGGATTGCTACAACCACTCAAGATCCCTGAGTGGAAATGGGATGAAATAGGTATGGATTTTATAGTGGGACTACCCAAAACTGCTACAGGATACGATTCCATTTGGGTGATCGTGGATAGACTGACCAAGACTGCCTGATTTATCCCGGTCAAGACTCGGTATAGCAGCGCCAAATTAGCAGAGTTGTACATGTCCAAAATCGTGTGCCTACATGGAGTACCCAAAAGGATTGTGTCAGATCGTGGTACTCAATTCACATCTCACTTCTGGGATAAGTTTCACGACACGTTGGGAACTCACCTCGCCTTCAGTACTGCTTATCACCCTCAGACTGATGGACAAACCGAGAGGACAAACCAAGTCCTTGAGGACATACTAAGAGTCTGTGCATTGGATTTTACTAAGGACTGGGAGAAATGCCTGCCCTATGCAGAGTTCTCCTATAACAACAGCTACAAGGCTAGTCTGAAGATGTCACCGAACGAGGCTTTGTTTGGACGAAGATGTCGAACCCCGTTGATGTGGTCAGAGACCGGTGAGCGAGCCATATTTGGACCAGACATCATCAAGGAAGCCGAAGAGAATGTTCGTCTGATAAGAGATCGGCTTAAGGTAGCCCAGTCCCGGCAAAAGAGCTATGCGGACACTCGCCGAAGTGAGTTGGAATTCAAAATAGGCGACTTTGTGTACCTAAAAGTTTCGCCACTAAGAGGGACCAAAAGGTTCAAGGTCAAAGGAAAACTGGCGCCAAGATATGTTGGACCTTTCCCGATAAGCGCCAGAAGAGGCGAAGTAGCCTATCAACTGGACCTGCCGGAAAATCTTTCCGATGTACACCCTGTCTTTCACGTGTCACAACTGAAGAAATGTTTGCGAGTACCTGAAGAGCAAATTCCCTCGAAAGACGTCCTTATCAGCAAAGACCTCACATACACCGAACACCGTGTAAAGATTTTGGACGAAGCCGAGAAAAAGACTAGGACCAAGACGTGGCGAATGTACAAGGTACAATGGAGCAACCATACTGAAGACGAAGCCACTTGGGAAAAAGAAGACTTTTTGAAGATCGAGTACCCGAACCTATTCTGCGAACGGTAAGAAATCTTGGGGACGAGATTTATTGTTAGGGGGTAGGTTTGTAACACCTTGAAAATTGAGGAATTTGAAACTTGAAATTAAAAATCGGAACTCACAAAAACTTTTGGCTCATTGCTTCTCATCGCGTTTATTGCTTCTTATTTGCCACCTTTGTTGCATAAAATTTATATGTGAGCGATTCATCTCGAAGTTTGAGAAAAAAACCAAACGATTTGAATTTCCATTGGGGAGAAAAATTTCGGAGTTTAGAGTTGAAAATTTTAATATAAAATAGGAAGGGTTGTGGATTTATAAAAATATATATTTGGGATCAAAAAATTATTTTGGTGATTGAGTAATATTAATTAGTAGGCAAAATGAGTGATAAAATATTTTAAAAGGATATATGAAGTCTATAAATTCTTTCGAATCAAAATCGCATTTTCTGGAATTTAGGAAATAGAGTTAAATTAAAGAGGTAAAATATATTTTTAAAATATATTTATTTTACAACTTAATTTTGGGTGTGCTATATTTTATTTTAAATTTTCGAGGTGAAAGGAAAAAAATGGGAAATTAGGAATTAAATCGGAAAAATAGAAAATGCCACTATTCATTGTGCGCCACGTGTTCGACGCCGTACGGCCGTACCACGCGACACGCTGCGCGCGCGCCACGCGCCGCAACGCGGCCCGGCCCCTACCCTCGCGCCGCGTGCCGCGCCGCCGCGCCGGACCCCACGTGCCGCGTCGCCGCGCCCGGACCCTCCGCCGCGCGCGTCACGCGTCGCGTCGCGCCGGACCCCGCCGCCGCGCACACCTCGCGTCGCGCCGCGCCGGTCTCCACCGCTCGCGCTGCGCCCGCGCCGGACCCCGCCCGCACGCGCCACGCGTCGCCCCATGCCCGGAACCCACCGTCCTCGTGCACACGACCCGCGCTTGGCCCCGCCACCCTGCGCCGCATCGTGCCATTCGCCGCGCCGCGCCGCCCGGGCCCCCTCTTCTCTCTCGCCGGAGCCCTATAAAAGGGGGCCAAGCCCTCTCCTATTCTCCCCAATCCACCGCGCCTCGCCCTCCCGTTCCGCTCTTCCCCACCGCGCCGCCGCGCACGTGGAAAAATATTTGGAAAAATCTGGAAAAATTAGGAAAAATATTTGGAAAATATTTGGGAAAATATTTGGGCAAAAATATATTGTTTTCTCATTTATTTTCTCCGTGCACGTTCGGAATTCAAAAATAGGACTTCGGAGATTTCGTTCGCGCGTCGTTTTACCCGGAGTTTGTCTATTTTCTTTTTGCCATTAAAAATATTTTCTTTTAGTATTCGGACCTCCAAAACTTCGAATACCAATTCTTTTGATCAACGCTTTTAAGTTATCATCTAAATCAATTAAGTGCGAAATTTTGCGAAAACCCTAAAATCCAAAACACGCTTTTTAAATCGGATTTCATCCCAAACTCTCGCCCTAGCTCGATTAATTCTAGGCTAAACATTTGGAGTCGTTTTTACAGTTCTTTTCGATCTCTTGGTATTTTTATTGAATTTTGATTGAATTCAAATAATTTTTCACACGTACGGATAGCAACAGTGGGAGCAGGCACTGACTACGGTGAAGACCCCGTCCAACAAGTGTGCGAGCAAGGCAAGTCAACACTTCCCTTTGAACATATTGATCCTACTTTGCGAAATGATGTTGATTTAAACATCAAATATACATGCTATACACAAATGAATACCTATGCTTGATATACCATGCCTTGATATTGATTACCCTTAGATATAATCTTTGTAACCCTCAATGTGATATAACCGGAGGATATCTTCGGTGAAATGCTTAGCCATGCTTATATTAGATTCGTGCATACTCATGATTTTACAAAGAAGCTTCGTGCTTCGGCAACTATCTTAGGGAAGATAGTTGGAATACGACCTGTGGAGACATGAGCACCACATTGCCTTGATCATGTTGAAAATAGTTTTGTTGGAAAAATGAAAAGTACAAAACCAATGTTTTTGGACTGGGGCGGATGGTTGGATTTGGGTGGATTCCGGTAAAGTCAAGAACCGTCCCTAGTCGATTAAGGACCGAGCCATGAGACTTATAGCCTGGAACAAGCCAGTACAACCGTACTTCTCGAATGGGTATAGACCTAGCGGAGTAGATAGCCGAGCGGAGGCAGTATCCCTACATAGTGGTTCTTGAGTGAAGAGGTGGTTCTTGTTATCGAGATAAGGCTGTGGCCTAAGTGTTGAGTAATGAATGAGAATGTTGTGAAGTTTTCCCTTACCCTGGGAGCGCCAGAACTCCTCTCACTGCTAGAAAAGGACGGCTAGAGTGCAAGAGGATTTAAGTTCATAGAGCGGGTACTGCCAAAGCGATGTTATCGAAAGACTTTGTCGTGACCATCCCATATGAAGGGATGAAAGCTCATTCAATGAGCACTTGTGGGGTACGGGTAAAGTTTACATCCACTGCAGTGTGAGTAAACCAATCTATTCGAATAGCCGTGCTCGCAGATAATGAGCAACGTGACAAGTTTCTCCCATGGCTAGACTCATAAATTTTAAAATGATGGGATCGGATTGCATAATGATTTTGTGTGCTAGTGGACTCAACTTCTCGAACTGCGAGAAGGAGTGGACTCCCCAGAAAACCATGATGAACCGGAGGCGGGAAGCCATCCTTGGAATCACGATGGATGGTAGACAGAACCGTCGCCGATTTAATACACTACGAAACTAAAACTTGACCTGGCTAGATGTTAGGTTTGTGAAATGATTTGTGAAAATTGGCTTTGTGCAAATAAACCATAGCCATCCTTTGAATGACCCTATCATGTGCATCATTCCATGTCGGCTTGCTGAGTACGTTGGGTACTCACCCTTGCTATACGCACAAACCTTCAGAAGGTGGAAACGAAGAACTGGAGGACCCCTATGCTTACTGCCAGGTTAGCGAAGGAGGAGAAGGCGTCTACTAGGTCTTAGTCCCCGGTCGTTGCCTGTGGCAATCGACATGCCGCTGCCTTCTGACTGCTATCTTATCTAATTCTGCTTTTGGTTGTATCCGGACCAGTAGGTCCTATATGTATTGGATATTGCCTTCGGGCCTATTATTATAATGCTTTTGTTGTAAGACTATTCGTGCACTTTGCACCTGGTAATTCAGAACTGTATTCGTGGGTACCAAACTACTCGATTCGGGGATATGGTACTATGAACACGAATGATTCTCGTCCTCAAAAACGGGGGTCGACACAGCGACAGCTCCAAGAGCCCTGGGAGAAAAGAAGAGTTAGCAAGCTCTCAAAGCCGCTCGAAGGAAAAGGAAGACGGGAACTCCCAAGGGAGTGGTTTCGACTCCACCGACCGCGGAAGCCGCTCCGACCCCTAGAGTGTCGCCACCCTTAGTTTACCGTTTTCCTAGTTTCCTGTTTGTTTAGTTGCTGTGTGTTAGGAGTGTTGTGCGTGGGTAGTGGTCAATCTGTATCAAGTGTGGGTATGGGTTGTCCAATTAAGGATGTTGAGTCTATTTTAAGTGTTTTAAATAAAGAACACATCAAAACAAGTAATAAAGATCAGCTTCTCTATCCAATCTGTTTTACTCCTTCTCTCGCCTTGTTGTTCCGCTCCTTCAGATGGTGAACACCAGGAACGGCAGTGCCAACACCAGCACTAAGTCAGCTGAGAACAACACCAGAACCAATGCCAACAACCCACCTCCTCCACCCGAGAACATCACTTTGGCTCAAGTCTTAGCCAACCAGACCCAGATGATGGATGCAATGATGCAGCAAATGCAACAGCAGCATTAACAAATGCAGTTGCAAATGATGCAACAGTTTCAACAGCAGAACCAGAATCATCACGACCATTTCGCACCACCACCTCCCCCACAAAGCAAGCGTCGAGTTTCTTCGTGTCCGACCCCCAACTTTCTCCGCACCACCAACCCCATGGAGGCTAATGATTGGATCATCACCATCGAAAAGAAGTTGGACCTTCTCCAGTGCACGGACCAAGAACGGGTGTCTTTCGCCACCCACCAACTCCAAGGCCCCGCCTCAGCCTGATGGGACAACTTCTTGGTTACCCGTCGGGTAGATGCACCTGCGGTTACTTGGGCAGAGTTCTTCCACCAATTCCAAAAGGCGCACATCCCCGGAGGGATAGTAGCTCAGAAAAAGAGGGAGTTCAGATCTCCGGAGCAAGGCACTCGGACTGTCACTGAGTATCTGCATGAGTTTAATCGCTTAGCGCGATATGCTCCAGAAGACGTACGCACTGACGCCGAGCGTCAAGAAAAATTCTTGGCTGGGCTGGACGATGAGTTAACAGTCAAACTCATCTCCGGAGAATATGTCGACTTTGAGAAGTTAGTCGACAAAGCCATCCGTCAAGAAGATCAACACAATAAAATGCTTAGAAAACGGAAGGCTACTCAGTTTAAGCAACAACCTCAGCAAGGAAATCCCCAACGACAGCGTTTCACTCCGGGTGGTCAAAGTGGACCTACCACTATGATTGTCCGCCAACATTGCCCATACCATCTCAGGAATTTCCAACCCAGTGGAAGCCGTCCTAGACAGCCGCAGCGGAACCCGGCTTCGCGTCCGCCAACGGCGCACCCGCCACCTCAATCCAAGCCAGTACCGCCAAAGAAGGACTCGGGATTCAAACCCGGCAACTGTTTCAACTGTGGAGAACCTGGACATTTCGCAGACAAGTGTCGAAGGCCAAAACAGGCGCCCCGGTTTATCCAGGCAAGAGTGAATCATGCTTTGGCAGAGGAGGCAAATGACGCACCAGATGTCATACTTGGTATGTGTCCTGCGAATTCCTTTAACGCATCGGTCTTGTTCGATTTGGGTGCAACCCATTCTTTCATATCAAAAGCATTTATGGGGACACATGGGTTGTCGGTATTAAAATTTAAGATACCCATGCAGGTTCAAACTCCCGTGAAACAGTTGGACACCTCGCACTTTTGCCCTTCAGTGGCAATAGAAATCCAAGGATCCCCCTTTCTAGCCAATCTTATCCTTCTGGAATCAAACGGCCTGGATGTCATCCTTGGGATAGACTGGCTAACCCGTCATAAAGGCCTGATCGATTGCACAAGCCGCACGATCACCTTGACCAATGGCCAAGGGAAGAAAGTGATTTACCGCTCCACTAAAACGTTGCGGGTAGTGGCAAGTCTGAATCGGATCTCGGCTAAGGAGAAACCCGAAGAGAAAGGGAAGGACCTGGCGAAGTTAGAAGATATTCCCGTGGTTTGTGAGTACCCGGAAGTCTTCCCGAAAGACCTAACCACAATGCCACCCGAAAGAGAAATAGAGTTTCGGATTGACCTAGTCCCTGGCACTGCTCTGATCCACAAGAGGCCTTATAGAATGGGAGCCAATGAGTTGGCAAAGGTCAAGAAGCAAGTGGATGAACAGTTACAAAAAGGCTATATCCGCCCGAGCACATCACCCTGGGGTGCCCCAGTAATATTTGTGGAGAAAAATCCTACTAAGGTAGGCTCGAGGTGATCAACTCGGCAATCACTCCGATAACAACTTACGCCATGTGCACCCTCAAGATCCCTAAAAGTATTATAGAAGCCATCGACAGGGCAAGAAAACAGTGTCTCTGGAGGGGAAACAATCTGGAAAAAAAAGGAGGCAACCTAGCAGCTTGGAATCTAGTAACCAGACCAAAAGCGAAAGGGGGTCTAGGGGTATTAAATCTCTGCCTCCAAAACGATGATCTACTCATGAAGCAACTCTCAAAATTTTACAACCGTGAAGACATCCCCTAGGTGGAGCTCATTTGGTTTAGATATTATCAAGACAAGGTCCCCCACCACTGTAGGGAAATGGGATCCTTCTGGTGGAAGGACATTTTTAGACTCAATGACCTTTTCAGGATGGTGGCCTCATGTCAAATAGGTAAAGGTTACTCGGTAAGCTTCTGGGCAGACAACTGGAATAACATAAATATCCAATCCAACTTCCCCCACCTTGCCTCGTTTGCCAAGAAAAGCAAGGCCTCTGTAACCGAAATCATGCAAGCTGAAGTCCTGGATTCAGTTCTGCACCTACCGCTTTCTGAACAAGCCTACCATGAACTACTTCAGCTTCTACCCCTTCTTCAGGATCTACCTTATGAGGAGGAATCTCTTGAGAGCTGGTCGATGGTCTGGGGAAAGAATTACACCTCAAGGGGGTTCTACAATTAAGTCTTTGACTCCTTCGCGGGTCACCAAAGCTTTAAGTTGATTTGGAAGTCCAATTGCCTTCCAAGAATCAAGTTCTTTGCGTGGCTTCTGTTATTAGATAGGTTAAATACGAAATCAATGCTACAAAGAAGACACATCAACATCCAGGATGATAGTTTATGCATAATGTGACCTGGGAGAGGAAGAAACTGCTGAGCATCTTTTGTTCACGTGCCCCTTTGCGATTCAATGCTGGTCAACCCTTCAGTTACAATGGGACACCTCCCTACCCATCATGGACAGATTGCTGCAATCGATCTCCACGTCAACGCTTCCTTGCGCCACAGAGATAACCCTCTTAGCGGCTTGGGAAATATGGAAGATTCAGAACGACAAGGTGTTCCAGAGAGTAACTCCAAATCTGCCTCTCTGGAAAAGGAATTTCAAACTTCAGTGCTCTTTACAAGTTCTTAGGCTTAGGATAGAAGATAAGAGCTCCTTCTACGCCTGGCTTGATGCATACAGTTAGAGATAGTTCTAGTTTCTATCTATGAGTATTCGCGGCCTCAGTTATGCTAGTGGCTTCTGCTAGCAGCTTTGTTAGGGCATCTTCCCCTTTTCAAAAAGGTTGTATTCTAAACTTTTCCTTCCCTTATCTAAAAAAATTTGGCTCGAAACTGTGGGGACCTCCCCCCCAGTGATTTACGGTCGAAAAAAATATTTGTGGAGAAAAAGGATAAGACCAAGAGGATGTGTGTCGACTATCGCGCACTCAACGAGGTCACTATCAAGAACAAGTACCCTCTCCCTAGGATTGACGATCTGTTCGATCAATTAAAGGGAGGAAAGTTGTTCTCAAAGATAGACCTGCGGTCAGGCTATCACCAGCTAAGAATTCAAGAAGAGGACATTCCCAAGACCGCTTTCATCACTCGATATGGTCTGTACGAGTACACGGTCATGTCCTTCGGACATACCAATGCCCCAGCCTTTTTCATGAACTTGATGAACAAAGTGTTCATGGTATTCCTAGACAAGTTCATCATAGTGTTCATCGACGACATCTTGATCTACTCCCAGTCAGAAGAGGAACACGAGCACCATCTCCGGTTGGTACTCAAAAAGCTAAGAGACCACCAGCTCTATGCTAAGTTTAGCAAATGTGCTTTCTGGTTGAAGGAAGTGCAATTCCTCAGACATATAGTGAATGCCCAAGGAGTCACAGTGGATCCTTCCAATGTGAAGGCAGTAACCAAGTGGACTCCACCCAAAACCGTCACCCAGATCAGGAGTTTTCAAGGACTTGCGGGATATTACCGTCGGTTCATTGAGAACTTCTCAAAGATTGCCAAGCCATTGACGCAGTTGTTAAAGAAGGATGAAAAGTTTATATGGACTGTCGAGTGCAACCAGAGTTTTGAAACTCTCAAGATAAAATTGGTGTCCGCACCCGTATTGATCTTGCCAGATCAAACCAAGGATTTCCAAGTCTATTGCGATGCATCTCACCAAGGGTTAGGCTATGTGTTGATGCAAGAAGGAAAAGTGGTCGCTTATGCTTCCCGCTAGTTGAGACCTCATGAGTCTAACTACCCAACACATGACTTGGAACTAGCAGCAGTCGTCCATGCTTTGAAAATATGGCGACATTACCTCGTCAGTAATCCATGTGAAATATATACGGATCATGAGAGCCTGAAATACATTTTCACTCAACCAGATTTGAACCTCCGTCAGCGAAGGTGGTTGGAGTTAATCAAGGATTATGATCTAAGTATACACTATCACCTTGGCAAAGCTAACGTGGTAGCTGATGCTTTGAGCCGAAAGAGTTACTGCAACTCTATTCACATAGAAGGGAAATGTGAATAGTTACAACAGGACCTAGAGCGTCTAAACCTAGGAATTGTCGAACCCGAATTTGTGGCCGCTCTTGAAGCCCAATCTACACTCTTAGACCAAATTCTCATAGCTCAAGCCTCGGATCCTGACATAACTGAGCTTAAGAAGAACATGAGGGTTGGAAAAGCTCGTGACTTCATGGAAGATGAGCACAGAACCATATGGATGGGCAATAGGATATGTGTGCTAGAGGATAAGGAATTGAAGAAATTAATCCTTACTGAAGCTCATCAGAGTCAGTATTCTATCCACCCGAGAAGTACCAAGATGTACCAGGACCTTAAGGAGAAATTTTGGTGGGTTAGCATGAAAAGAGAAATAGCAGAGTTCGTGGCACTATGCATGTATGCCAGCGAGTGAAGGCCGAACACCAGAGACCTGCTGGATTACCAGAGGCCAAGAAGATAGTGTCTGATCGTGGTAGTCAGTTCACCTCCAAGTTTTGGCAGAAGCTACAAGAGGAACTTGGCACCTGGTTGAATTTTAGCACGGCCTATCACCCATAAACCGATGGTCAGACGGAACGTGTAAACTAGGTTTTGGAAGATATGCTACGAGCTTGTGCTCTGTATTTCGGAGGAGCTTGGGATAAGAGCCTGCCCTATGCAGAGTTCTCCTATAACAACAGTTATCAAGCCAGTTTACAGATGGCACCCTTCGAAGCGCTTTATGGACGAAAGTGTCGTACCCCGCTTTTCTGGGATTAGACCAGCGAACGTCAGTTGTTTGGGACTAAAGTGTTAAGTGATGCCAAAGAGAAATTTAGAATCATAAGAGAAAGGCTAAAAGTTGCACAATCTCGTCAGAAGAGTTATGTAGACAACCGCCGCAGAGAGCTAGCTTTCGAAGTCGGAGACTATGTGTATCTCCGTGTCATCCCACTTCGGGGAGTACACCGATTCCAAACCAAGGGCAAGTTGGCACCACGCTATGTGGGACCATATCGGATTCAAGAGCGACGAGGTGAAGTAGCATACCAACTCGAATTGCCACCCACCATGGCGGGAATCCATGACGTTTTCCACATCTCCCAGCTCAAGAAATGTCTGAGAGTACCGGAAGAACAGGCCAGTCCAGATCAGATCGAAATCCAGGAAGATCTGACTTATGTGGAGAAACCAGCACGTATCCTCGAAACCAGTGAGTGGAGAACCCGGAACAAGGTTATCAGGTTCTCCTGAGTTCAATGGACTCATCACTCCGAAGAAAAAGCAACCTGGGAAAGGGAAGATGAGCTAAAGGCCGCTCATCCCTATCTGTTCGCCAGTACCTCCGAATCTCGAGGTCGAGATTCCGTTTAAGGGGGTAGGTTTGTAACACCTTGAGGTGTTTTTCCTTTTTAAAAAATCCAAAAGAAAATCGTTAGAATTAACTAGAGAGAACAAATAATTTTAAAAGCCAAATTCTAAATGGAAATGGCATGGTAGGATTATTATTAAATTCTACATGTCAAAATACACTAACATGATTTTTAGTGGAATTTTCATAGCACTAGAAATAATTTTAACCATTTAAAATGAAAACCGAAATTAATAAATCCTGAGAAATTCCTTTTTCTCTCTCCTTCTGTCCTTTTCCCGCCCAAACCGGCCTGTGGGCCGCCGGCCCGAGCCGACGGCCCATCCCCTCCCCGCGCGCGCCAGGCCGACGGCCCAACCATTCCCGCCCGCGCGCCTCTCTCCCTCTCTCCCTCGCGAGCCTGCCGAAGGCCGTGGCCCGTTTAACTCTTGCGCCCGGAAATAAGTCCTTTTTGCCTCCCCCTTTACCCCGGGACACCGACAAGTGGGGCCCACCTTTCAGGCCGTCGTCCCCTACCTCCGGCCGCCCCAGCGCCATTTCCGCCACCCCTCTCCGCTCGGATATTGCGCGCCCGCCTTCCCGTGCCTCGGACACCGCCGCCTTAACTCCCCGCTCCTCCCGCTGACCTTAAAACCCCCCGGCCGCCGCTCCCGCATGCCCTAATGGCCGGAGTTAATCGTCGGCCATTACTTCCCCACATTTCTCTCTGGCGAGCAATTACGCCCTTATCCGATCGCCGCCAACCTTCCCATCCCCTTTAAAAGCATCCCCGTGGCCTCGCCGTCCTCCCCATGCCCTCACCCGAGCTCCTCTCTCTCTCTCTCTCTCTCTCTCACTCCTGCATCGTGCGCGCAAGCTCCCGAGCTCGTCCCGGTTTTTGGTCGTGATTCCCCGTCGCCCCGAGCCACCCCGAGCCCCGCCGACGCCTCCTTCCTTGTCGCCGGTGCCCGCGCCACCTCGGCCACCCCTCCCCGCACCTGTTCGCCGCCAACCCCACCATCGCCGTCGTTGTCTTCTCCAACTACGGCGGTACCCGCGGTGAGCTCCCCTCCTTTCCCCTCGGTCCGAACCCGTGTCGCCGTGTGCAGGTGCGCGCGGCTCCGCTCGTGCATGAGCCGCGGCACTCCGCTGCCCCGCGCCGCCACCCAAATGGCACCGGTCGCCACCGCCGACCGACCACGCTCGCGCCCCTTCCTCTCGGCCGTCCGGTCGGCTTCGGCCGATCGGCACCATCCGTTCCCGCTCGCCCGAGTGGCACGCCACGTGGTCGCCACCTTGGCACCACGTGTGCACCACGTGGTGCACCGCCCGTCCGGCCCGTGGACCCGGTCCACCATGGAACGGCGCTCCCGCGGACCGCTGACGTCAGCCCTTGGCTGCTGACGTCAACCCTAGCCGCTGATGCCTCCCCCGGGCTTTATTAAGCAATAAATCAATTAAGGAGTTTTCTGTTTTAGTAAAAAAACCAGAAAATTCATAAAAATGCCAAGAATCCGTTCAATTCGACCTCCATTTTAGCCCATTCAAATTTCATTAAATTCATAAAAATGCCAAGAATCCATTAAAAATAGTTTTGTTCCCTGTTTCAGTAGCTTTTTAGCCTATTTTTTTGAATTGCTTGTTTGTTGTGTAGATCCCGGTAGTTCCGCTATTCAGGTTTACATCGAAATCATTGCTGAAGTCCCCCAAGTCGAAGAGCAAGGCAAGTCATGCTATATTATTGATCATATTGCTCCCATTTTGCTGAAACACCTGTTTTACTCTATTAAATTGCATGTATTTTATAATGTCATTTCATGGGAATATAGTACACCATATATTTAGTTTATGCCTTAGGTTTGACACTCCAAACCCTTTGACTAAACTTGGGAAAATAATATGATTAGATTCAGGACTAGGTTGTGCTTAGCCTTGCTTAGATTCACTAGCTCACTAAATGGGTCATTCTCACTTAATATGTCTCTCTTGGACTTCTGTTCAGAGGATTAATAATTTAAGATCTTAGTGAACCGGATTAATAACTAAAATGTGACAAATGGTGGGTTGTGGGCGCTATGGTTTTGGTTAGTGGCGCCCATGGCAATTAAGGACCGGTTCACGGGAACCCTCGGGAGAATGATCGTGCAAACCACAAGCCAAAATGGGTAAGGTGGGTCCCATAGTGTAGCCACTCCTAGCTGACGAAACCATGGGCAAGGGTGAGAGGGATGGAGTTTTAGTTGGCCCCGGTATAAGGGTTGCTGGGCTGCCGGATTCACCGATGCACTCGGGGGGGCTGCCCACATCCCAGGGTCCGGTAGTGGGGGCGAAACCTTGGTGGGGTTCGCTTGGTTAGTGGGGGGTTATACGAAAGGGCCTATCACAGTTTCCTTTCCGGTGTACCATGGTGGTATTCTGGCGCATGGGAGACCGTGTCGTGGGGCTATGTCTTGCGGGTACAGTTGCACCCCTCTGATCAGAGTAAAACTATTCGAATAGTCGTTCCCGCAGTAATGGGGCGATCAACCGAGCTCACCGTGATTAGTCTCACACTTTTAAAACCCCGATTATTGAAACATGACTAGTATAGGTGGATGGGCTAGCCCTGTCACAACGTGGGGATAATATTGGACAGTGTTGGATTCAGAATGCCTTAATTACTTAAATTACTGTTGTTTTGATTATGTTCAAAATCCTTATTGTTTGGAAAACCCTCGCTGTTTGCGCAAAAGCAAACCTTAGCCAAACCTTTGTCTTCCCTGCATTCATTCTCTCCCTCTTCCGGTGTGACTTGCTGAGTACGTGGAAGTACTCATCCTTGCCTCTTGACCAGAACCTGAGCAAGA
The DNA here is from genome assembly GCA_019925245.2 of Oryza australiensis. Classification (NCBI taxonomy): domain Eukaryota; kingdom Viridiplantae; phylum Streptophyta; class Magnoliopsida; order Poales; family Poaceae; genus Oryza; species Oryza australiensis. The sequence goes on from JAIFGZ020000436.1 coordinate 8,654,600, forward strand.
AGCTGAAGAAGAAGACAAAGTTGAGTAGGCTTTGTCCTGCACTCTGGAAGATGCCTGTGGAGTGGGTGAAGCCACGTGGCCAGCGTCAAGCTTAGGCTTAGGCCCCTTTTTTCTTTTTTCGCTGCTCTTTTGTAATCTTTTTGTAATGTTTCTAAGACATGGAACTGTAATATCAACAATTGTCGTATGTGTACCCTTGTTGGTCCTGGACAAGGATTTTAATACACATATAGCCTCGAAAATTCGGGTCTGAATTTCTGGGCGTGACAATTGCCATCCATGAAGCTTATTATTTTATGGTCGGAGGCTGCATCCACCAGCAAGTCGGCTATAGGCATAGGGTACTTGTCCTTAGGGGTAGCCTTATTTAAGTCTCTGAAATCAATACACACCCTAAGCTTGCCATTCTTCTTGATTACTGGAACTATATTGGAAACCCACTCTGCGTATCGGCAGGGCCAAATGAAACCAGCATCATATAGCCGAGCAATTTCGGCCTTAATCGCATCATACATATCGGCTTTGAACCTCCTGGGAGGTTGTTTGTATTGCCGATATCCAGGCTTAATATGGAGCTGATGTTCAACAATCGATCGGCTAAGACCAGGCATCTCAAAATACTCCCAAGAAAAGCAATATTTATATTCCTTTAATAAATCAATAAGCTTAGTTCTAAAATGAGAAGACAATTTTTTGCTAATATATGTGCCTAGGCCTATCTCCTGGACCTATGTCAACTTCCTCAAGCTCGTCAACCGACATAAAACCTTACCCGAGTTTGCCATCGATGTCGTCCACGGTGTCCTTGGTGTAGACGCTCGAGCCCTCCACGACGCCCTCAAAGTAATAGTTGAGGCTCTTCGTCTATAATTGGCTGTATATCAGAATCGAACACCTTTAGGAAATCGACCTGCCAAACTTTGCCAGATAGGCAAGCAATGCTATCGACTTCCCATAACGTTAAGTCGACATTTGCTACGTTAACTGACCTGTTGGTTGGCATGATTTGTATCTTGTCGCATTGCCACTGGATTAAGCTTTGATGCATTGTAGAAGGGATGCAGCAGTTGGCGTGGATCCAATCCCTTCCGAGTAGCAGGCTGTAAGATCCCTTCCCGTCGATGACAAAAAATGTTGTGGGCACGGTTTTGCTGCCGACGGCTAGCTCAACATTGAGAACTCCCTTGGCCTCTGATGGGTTCCCGTCAAAGTCCTTGGGCACCATGTTGGTCTTGATCAAGTCATTGGCTCCCTTGCCCAGCTTCCTGAAAGTAGCATAAGGCATGAGATTGACGGCGGCCCCTCCATCGACTAGCATCTTTGACATCGGCTTTCCATTCACAAACCCTTTAATGTATAGGGGCTTCAGGTGCTGATTTTTAGTCCCCTCGAGTTTTTCGAATATTGCCAGTTCTGGGGAAAGTACTAACTTGGCCAAGGTGTCTTCGACGGTATCTGCATCGGTCTGGGCAGCCTCAAACTCAGCTGGCAATATGAACACCATGTTGACCGATGCAACAGCTACACCTTTCCCTTTAGCCGTCCTCTTGGCCTGGTCGGCTGGACTCTCATTGGCTGGGGCAGCATCCTTCTTTACGCACCATTGTCTCCTTGGGCGGTTTTGTTCCTTTTTCTTTTTCAGCCGATAGTCGATCTCGGCCTAGACTTCTTTCAGCCGACCCTCGCTCTTTAGCCGTTGCACCTTCCGCTTTTGTGTTTTTGTGAAAATGTCAGAAAGGCACCATTGAGGGTTGGAGGCTTGCTCTTCGTCATCCCCCAAGTCTTCTTGAAAGAAATCTTGATGGACGGGGCCCAGCCGTTGATGAACAGATCCCTTCTTTTGATTGAGCTGAACCGCCCTCGGTATAAATCGGTTGGAGCTCTCGGCTGGTTGATTTTTGTATCCACTACATGCCGGGCAGTCTTGGATTGAAGGCAATCTCATCCCCTATTCACAGCAAAACCTAAAAAAGTTACAGCTGCTGCCGATGAGCCCCCTCTTGCCGATCGTACCTCCTCGGATGTACTTTGTAAACCCTGCCGGTCTCCTTTTCTACATGTCTCCTTTTCTGCATTTCCTTCGATTCTGCTTCAATCTTGCTTCAAACTCAGGGATTTGCTTACCAAATTTGGTCATTAACACACTTTCCCATGGCAAGACGGCCTCATGCCCATAAACTAGCTTGTAAGGAGGAACTTGGATTGATCCATGACAAGCCATCCGATAGGACCACAATGATTCGGCCAATCGGCTATGCCATTGCCTTGGAAATTCAGAGATCATTATTTTGATCAATTTAATCAGACTTTTGTTGGATGCCTCTGCTTGTCCGTTGGCTTGTGCATAATACGGCGAAGAATTCAACAACTTGATCCCCATGTTTTCTGCAAACTGGACAAACTCATCGGATACAAAAATAGATCCCTGATCTGTTGTAATGCTCTGAGGAACACCAAATCAATATATGATATGCTCTTCGACGAACTGAATTGCATCCCCAGAATCGACCTTCTTCAATGGAATTGCTTCCACCCACTTTGTGAAATAATCAGTTGCTACCAATATGAATTTATGTCCTTTGCTCGAGGGTGGATTAATCTGGCCAATCATGGCAATTCCCCAATCTCTGAACGGCCATGGCTTAATTATGGGATTCATCGCCAACGCTGGTGCCCTTTGAATTGCTCCAAATTTCTGACAATCATGACAACCCTTGTAATATCTGAAGCAATCTTCCAACATCGTCGGCCAAAAATACCCAGCTCGTCGAAGCAGCCATTTCATCTTGTGAGCCGATTGATGAGTACCACATATGCCTTTATGCACTTCACCCATCACGACCTTGGCTTGATCGGCGCTCAAACATCTTAGCAACACTCCATTAATCGTTCGATAGTATAGATCATCATCGAGTAAAACATATCTTAAGCCTTGTATCGCAATTGTCTCAAAGCTGATTGAGAAGGATTCTTGAGATAATTAAAAACATCATACCTCCAATCATCGGCTGCGATTGTAGCAATTGCTACCTCGATGTCCTTGACCATCGGCTTGTATCCCGATACCCCCTGAGCCAAATCATTAGCTTCAACATTTTTTTCTTGACGAATATGTGTCAAAGTCACTAGCCAAAAAATTTCCATAAACTCTCGACACTTTTCGTAGTAGATCATCAATGCATCATTCTTGCATTCATATTCTCCAGCTAGCTGATTGATGGCCAACAAAGAATCACCCATGATCTCCACGACATCGGCTTCAACTTCCTTCAAAAGTTGCAACCCTTTGAGAACTGCTTCATACTCGGCTTGGTTATACTAACATAGGGCTTAATAGTATAGGAAAACTCAAAACTTGCCCCCCTAGGTGATATGATGACCAAGCCGATACCACAACCATGAGTACAAACCGATCCATCACAGAATAAAATCCAAGGAGCTATGTAAACAATAAAATTGGCTATAGCTTGTCCTTTGACTGCCTTGGGTGACTCATACCTGAGATCGAACTCTGTTAACGCATAGATCCATTTGCCAACTCTTCCTTTCAGCACTGGAGCCGATAGCATATACTTGACAACATCGGCTTTGCAGACTACGGTGCATTCATTGGATAACAAATAGTGCCTTAACTTCGTGCAAGAAAAATACAGGCATAAGCATAACTTCTCCACCAGAGATTACCTTGTCTCAGCATCCAGAAGCCTTCTGCTCAAATAGAATATTGCTCTTTCCTTGCTCTCGAACTACTGGATCAAGACCGAGCCGATTGACTTCTCATCGGCTGACAAGTACAACTTGAAAAGTACCCCTTTCTATTGAGGAATCAAGACTGGAGGGGAACTCAAAAATTCTTTGATATTATCCAAAGTTTTATGTTGCTCTGCCCCCCCCCAAGTGAACTGTTGGTCGGCATTCAACCTTAGCGAAGGTGTAAAGGGCTCCATCTTTCCAGACAGATTAGAAATAAATCTCCCAATGAAATTCACCTTGCCGACCAGAGACTGTAACTGCTTCTTGTTTTGTGGAGGTTTAATATTTTTTATTGCATTGATGCTCCTTTGTGTTACTTCAATCCCTTTTTCATGGACAAGAAAGCCCAGAAATTGTCCAGCCGACACGCCAAAGGCACACTTTGTAGGATTCATCTTCAGGCCATATTTCCTTGTTCTTTCCAAAACTTTCCTCAAATCGGCTATATGGTCATCACCTTCTTTTGATTTTACGACCACATCATCAATGTAAATCTCAACCAATAAGCCGATTAGATCATGAAAGATGTAATTCATAGCCCTCTGATACGTAGCGCCAGCGTTCTTCAGACCGAAAGTCATCACAACCCACTCGTATAAGCCGATTGCACCAGGACATCTAAAAGCAGTCTTATGGATGTCTTCTTCTGCCATGAAAATTTGATTATATGCAGCGTTGTCATCCATAAAACTTATGATTTTGTGCCCTGAAGCAGCATCAACCAACAAATCGGCGATCGACATTGGGTATTCATCCTTAGGGGGAGATTTGTTTAAATCTCGAAAGTCAATACACACCATAAGTCTGCCATTCTTCTTGATCACTAAAATTATGTTAGAAACCCGCTCAGCATATTGGCAAGGCCGAATAAAACCAGCATCATACAAACGAGTGATTTGGCCTTGATATTGTCATACATATCGACCTTGAACCTTCTGGGTGATTGCTTAAAAGGCCGATATGCTAGTTTGATAGGAAGCCGATGTTCAACAATCGATTGGCTAAGTCCTGGCATCTCAAAATACTCCCAAGCAAAACAATCTTTATATTCTTTCAAAGGTTCTATCAGCTTGGTTCTAAATTGAGAAGACATTTTTACTAATAGATGTCGGCCTAGGCCTATCTCCTGGACCTATATCGACTTCTTCTAAGTCGTCAGCCGACATGAAGCCTTGTCCCAATTTGCCATCAAGATCATCTACAGTGTCCTTTGCGTAGAAGCTTGACCCCTCCACGACGCCCTCAAAGCAGCAGTTGGGGCTCTTCATCTTCAATTGGTTGTATTTCAGAATCGAACACTTTTAGATAATCGACTTCCCAAACCTTACCAGACAAGAAATCGATGCCATCCATCTCCCAAAGGGTTAAATCGTCATTGGTGATGTTAACTGACCTGTCGGCTGGCACAATTTTGACCTTGTCACCTTGCCATTAGATTAAGCTCTGATGCATGGTAAAAGGGATGCAACAATTGGCATGGATCCAGTCCCTTCCCAGCAACAGGCTGTATGATCCTTCCCATTGATGACAAAGAAGGTGGTAGGCACTGTCTTGCTACCGATTGTCAGCTCCACATTTAAACACCTTTGGTTTCTGATGGGTTGCCTCCAAAGTCTTTCAAAACCATGTTGGTCTTGATGAGGTCGTCAGAACTCTTGCCCAATTTTTTGAATGTAGCATAGGGCATCAAGTTCACAGCAGCCCCTCCATCGACCAACATCTTGGACATCGACTTGCCATTGACAAACCCTTTAACATAAAGTGGCTTAAGATGTCGATGCCCTGTCCCCTCTAGTTTTTCGAAGATAGCTTACTCTGAGGACAAAACCAACTTGGCTAAGGACTCCTCAACCACATCTGCATCGGCCTGAGCTGCTTCATACATGACTGGCAACACAAAAACCATGTTGGCCGATGTAGATGCCACAGCTTTTCCCTTAGCCAATCTCTTCACCTTGTCGAACTGAATTTCATCGGCTGAGAGCACCTTTGTCTTAACACACCACTCTTTCTTTGGGCGTTCTTGCCTATTCTTCTTCAGCCGATAGTCGATCTTGGCCTGAACTTCCTGGAGCCAACCCCTACTCTTCATCCTCTGTACCCTCCTTTTCTGAATCTCCATGAAAGTATCAGAAGGACACCATTGCGGGTTCATGGTCTCGTCTTCATCTTCATCAGAGTCCTGCAAAAAATCTTGATGAATCGGACCCAACCTTTGGTGAACATGGAGTTTCTTTTGTGGCAGCCGATTTCTTTCAGAACGAGATGAGCTAGACTCTCCAACATAGTTGCCACCATGATTGCCGCAAGCTGGACAGTCTTCGATCAATGGTAGCCTCAACCCTTTGTTTCAGCAAAATCGAAAAAATTCATAGCCCCAATGGGGATCAAAGCTATCATCTTCTTCCTACCTATCATATCTTCTCTGAGACTTATTGATGGTCCTCGCAGAATTGGGCTGCCGATAATCCCTTCTATCGGCTGCTCTACCACTTGTGTGGACCATGTTGACAGGAAAGGTATTGCCATCAACTTTCATTGGCTTCTTCGAGTCTTCAAATTTGATCTTTCCCACCTCGATAGCCGATTGGATCTATTATCTAAAGACTTTGCAATCATTAGTGCTATGAGATCCAGTGTTGTGCCACTTGCAATACTTTCTCTTCTTTAATTCCTCAGCTGATGGAATCACATGACCGGCTGGAAGCTGAATTTGCTTCTCCCGAAGCAGAATATCAAAAATTTTGTCGGCCTTGATGATATCAAAATCATATTTTTCTTCTTTGGCCGAATCCTTGACCCATTGGCATGTAATAACTTTCTTGTTCCTGGCCCAATCGGCCGCTGCCACTTCGGAGTCACTTTTCTCTTCCGATTCAGAGGCGTATGCAACATGGCTAACCTTCTTGAAAACTTTCTTGGCCTCTTGGAATCTTTGTTCATGTGCTGATACTTTCTGGGCCAAGTGAGCTAAACTTTCAAAGTCCTGAGCCGAAAACCTTTCCCTTATTGGTGTCAACAGAACCTGGAAAGCGAGATTGGCTAGTTGGGGGTCTGACAGAACCAAGCTATAGCATCTATTCCTCATGTCTCTGAATCTTTGGATATAGTCTTGGACAGATTCATCATGTTTATGCATGATAGTTGTCAGATCAGACAGCTTCATCTCATGGATACCACTGTAAAAGTATCTATGAAACTGTTTCTCTAGATCAGCCCAGCTTTGCACCGAGTTGTAAGGTAGAGAAGAAAACCACGTAAAAGCTGATCCAGAGAGAGAATAATCTAACCCTCAGGGCGTCAGTAGCCGATGTCTCACCACATTGAGCTAAAAATCGGCTAACATGTTCATATGTAGAGACATTGTCCTGCCCTAAGAATTTGGAGAAGACTGACACTTTGTATCGGCTAGGCAGTGGAACCTGTCGAAACTTGGTTTCGGCAATATAATTTCTGGGGTCGCAGTCAAGATCGCCAAGCACAATGGGTTAGAAGGAAAAGAAGATTTAGACAGGTTCAGGCCCTCTCGTGAGGTAATACCCTACTCCTGTTTCGGTGAATTCGATCCGCCGAGTGTCTTTATTGATCTCGTGATCTAAAGCTTAATGCTAAAAGCTGATCTCCTATCGGAATATCCCTCAAGGGACGCCCCTTACCCCCCCTTATATAGTCCTGGGAGGCGGGTTTACAGATCGGAAACCCTATCTTAATCTAAGTCGGTTTCCTCAATCTTACCAAACCGTGACTATGGGCCGTTGCCTTATCTCAATCGGCAACGTAACACCCAAGTCATGTTTGGTTTACAGATATGGCAGGCGTAACCTATCCCTACCTCCAGTCAGATAAGCTTGCCATGTAGATACCCGATTGCCATAATCTCCACAATAGCCCCCGAGTCCTTTTTAGTCGACGAGACAGCTCAGTTTCAAACCAAAACAGTACGCAGCCAAAAATCTCTTTGGCCGAGAGCTTCTGGCGCCGAGTGATTCCATCATCTCTGCCCGAATCTTCCGGAGTGGCTCCAAAGACTGTGAAGGGCTGGAAAATATCTAAAAAATTCTCAAAAATAAATATCTAGGTGCATCTCCTGATGCACCTAATTAGGTGTAGCCCCCGACTTTGTGGTTAGTCAAAATTAGACTAAACATATAGTCAAGAACTATAAAAAATCATTCTCATGTAGATGCTTAGCTCAAGCTAAAGCAACCTCATCACTCGGCAAGCCCGTGCTTATCTGAGTGAATTTGCCCGAGTAATCTCAGAACAAATAACTCAATCAACCCTCATGGGTGAAAAGCACTCGGTAAGCTCATGCTTATCCGAATGGATCTGCCCGAATCATTTCAGAACAAATATTTCAATCGTCCCTCATGGGAAAACGAGTTTTTCAATCGTATGAAAAATATGACCAAGTTATTAAATAGCTCTCGCCATAATACTAGTCTTAATCTATAAATATCTTCACCAAGGTGGAAAAATAGCATTGATTTAATCACTTAGTCAAATGCTAAAGAACCAAACAGCCCTTGTCATCAAGGCAGCTATAAAAAACTTAACTGTTGGTCACCTTCCAAGTTGCATCGTGCCAGCTTCTCATGAAGTCAAGCAAACCGTGGTATGAAAGGATTTTCAAAGGTATAGGGCATTCGAACACGCGCATATTGCCAAAGCAAATCTGCTTAAGCTCATCCGCTTAAGTCCCTAAGGACACGCGTCGGGCCACACCTTAACTGGGCCGCAGATTCTCTCATGGGCTCGGCCCAATCACGAGAAAACCTAGCGCAACCCTCAAATCTTTCTATAAAGCCTCGAGGTCGTCCCCGCCTCTTCGTCTTCCAAAAGATTCTTCTTTTCACAGCACTGTTCACCAGTTCCCTGCGAAGAACCCTAGACTCGCGCGCTCCCAAATCCATCCATCCAGGAGCTCGCTTCTTGCCACAACCAGCTTCCGCAGCCAATCTCCCAAGATCCCTTGTCAAAATCCCCATTCTTTCCGACCAGATCCACTTCCCATCCAAACCACACTCATGGCGGAGGAAAAGAGAATCCCCTTTGACCAATGGGCCACATCGGATGTGAGGGAATCCACCCTCAAGGAGATGGTGAAGCACGGGGTGCTTCCTCCTAAGGAGATCGTGGGCTGGCGCCCGGCGGCGGGTGAGGACTTTCCATCCCCGAACACCGGTGAGCTCGTTGTATTCACCTCTTTTTTCTATTGCGGGTTCAGCATTCCCACCTCCGAGTTCTTCCGGGGGCTTCTGGATTATTACGGGCTTCAACTCTACCATCTGAACCCCAACTCCATGCTTCACATCGCTCTTTTCATCCATGTATGTGAAGCATTCCTTGGCATCCTCCCCCACTTCCAACTCTTCTGCCGCATGTTTTACCTCAAGCCACATCCGAACAAGGACCACCCATGCGTCGTTGGCGGGGCAGGTTTCCAACTCCGTGGATCTCTCCGCAAGGAGTACTTTTCCCTTCCCTTAAAATCTTCCAATAAGGGATGGCACGCGAGCTGGTTCTATATCAGCAACCCTGAACCCAGCCTGCCAGCCTTCGTCGGCCTTCCCCCTGTCCCCAGGCCAACTTGGAGCACTGTTCCAGTGGCTTAAGATTGGGACGAGGCCAACAAATTGCTAGCGAAGATCCTAGCAATGAAGCAAAGAGGTCTTCGCGGCGAACAGATCACTCGGCACTTCATCCGGTGCCGACTGGCTCCAATTAAAGAGCGGTCGAAGCCGGCCTTTGAATACGAAGGCGGGAAGGACCCCAATCGGGAAGATAAGATCCACTCAGTTACGAGATCCTGAAGATCCGGATGTACAAGATCTTCTCGACTGGAATTGCAGTTGAGCACGCCCTCGTTCTGCCAGTCCTCCCCTTCAGCATCCACCGGCCTCCTCCTCCGGTAAGCCGACTGACTGCTTCATGATGTCTTGCAACCTTGATGTCTTGTGTCTTAGTGTTGTGCGAACTTCTCTTGCAGGGAAATGCTTCTGTTACTTCAAAACCGTACAAGGTGCCCCACGATGACGTACCGCGTCGCCCTGCCAAGAGGCCGGCTGACGGGATAAAAATCCAAAGTGATCCAGTCGGGAAGCGGGCGGCCCCGAGTGAGGACACCAACAAACGGGCGAGCAAGAGGAGGCTCGTCATCGACGACTCGGACGACGATGTCCCGGCTCCTCCAGCAGAAGCGACCCCTCCAAGGCCGTTGCCGAAAGCGGCGCCGAAGATCCGCCGATCGTCCAGGTATGCTTCATGACTGAAGTCCGAACTTTTTTGTTGAAAACTTTCTTTGTCTTCATCCCAGCTGTATTCATTATTGCAGGAGGCCCCAGGACATAGATCCTGCCAGGAAGGGTGAGGGGCCGTCTCCTGCCGCTGCTCCTGAGGCGCCCAAACCTGCGGAGCCGAAGACTCGGAGCCCGCATCTGAGCGAGAGTGCTCCAGGCAAAAAACCTTCGCCTCCGAAGAAGGATACCTCAAGGAAGGAGCCCCCGATCGCCAGCCGGGACGTCCCGACTGGAAAATAGTCGACAGCCGGGAAACCTCAGGCCACGGCTCGGTCAGCCCCGACTGAGGATCACTCGGCGTAGAGCCAGAAGAAGGAGGCCAGCCGGGCTGTTCCACCCAAGTGCGCAGCCACTGAAGCCGGTGAGTCTTGTATCAGAATCTTGTCTTTGCTCTTTAGTTTGAATCTTTCATGTCTTCATTTGTTCTTCCTATCTGCCAGCCACAGTGGAGGAAATCCCCAGGTTACAGTCTTCTGAAACCTGGGTTCCCCCGATCAAGATCGAGTGGCGGGACTCGGAAGGCCAGAGGCAGGGCATCGTCTTGGACAGGCAAGCTGAGAGGGAAGAAATGGATGCCCTCGTCGAAAGCTTAAACGAAGCGACTCGGCTACTCAACGTAAGCCTTAGCCTTTTTCTCTTATTGAGTTATCATCTTTTTCCAGTCGATCACTCTTCGGATTTCACGTGCAGAAGGAGTACTGCCGTTCCATGGCAAAGTCCGAGGTGCTGGAGAAGCTGGTTCCTCACCTGAGCTCCTTAGAGGATGTCCAGCGAAAGCTGAAAACCACTCAAGAGGAAGCCGCGTCGAGGGAGGCGGCTCTAAGGAGGGAGATCGCGAAGCTTCGGGAGGCGAACCTCGACCTCCGAGGATCAGTCGGGAGTAAGCTCATCTCTCGGAGTTTCTTTATGATTCTCACGTTGACCCCGGTTGCTGATGATCTTCTTTGCTTGTAGAGAATTCGTCGGAGGTCCACTCGCTCCAAGTCCAGCTGGACACAGTCAGCCTCGACAAGGCCGAACTGGAGGCCGAATTTGAAGGTAAGCTTCTTTGAAGTAAAATCCTTGGCGCTACTTTATTTTCGAGTGCTTTGCATGATCAGATTCTTTTGGCAGCTTACAAGGTTAAGACCCGAGCTCAATATGACGTCTTGCTCGAGCGGGTCAAACGAGCCGGAGAGGTCCGGGAAGAGGTCGCCAATGCTGCTGCGCCAATCTTGCTGTCCTTGTTCCACCATGGGGTTGGGACCAGCTCATTGGACCCAGTTGAAGTCTTCGACAAGCTCAGGCGAGCCCCTGACCAGTATCTAGCCAACATCACCGAAGCCGCCAACATGGGGGCTAGCCTGGCTCTTGCGCAGACCAAGTCTCTCTACCCCCGAGTGGATATCGACTCGGTCGGAGAGGGCTTCGCTGACGGGACCACGGATGAGCAGGCCCTGGACATGCTGAGTGAAGCGCAGGAGTCGGCGAAGAAGATTTCTGTCGATGTAGTGAATAACTTCCGGATTTAATTTGTCTTGTGAACATTGGCTTGTAAATATCGTATGATTGTGATGCTCTGATGCAGACTTTGTGATATATTTAGTTTATTTATGTTAATGCTTTGATCCGAGTTTTTGTGTGAAATTTCTTAAGTAATTTTCGTCTGACTGTCACCAAGCCTAGGCTCGATTGGGTCATTAGAAAACTCTCAGTCCTTAAACACTGAACTCGAATCAAGGAACATTAAACAATGATAAACCAAATCATGCACAGAAGTTAATGAGGAAAACTTAAGCTTTATTGACATGTGTACAGCCCCCGACTGCTAACTCAAGAAGTCATCTTGCTTGAGGTTGGCAGTCAAGGAAAACATGAAACCTTAGTCAAATTAAGCATAGAATCGTCGAAGATGTTCGATGTTCCAGGAGTTCTCCACCATAGATCCGTCTTAACGCTTTAGTCGGTATGCACCGGGCCGAGTCACCTCAGCGATTATGTATGGTCCTTCCCATAAGGGGGATAACTTGTGACGGTCCTTGGTGGTCTGAATCTTGCGTAGAACCAGGTCGCCAACGATAAAAGTTCGTGCTCGAACGTTGCGACTGTGGTATCGTCTGAGCCCTTGGAGATATTTGGCCGACTGGATGAGGGCTGCCTCTCGGGCCTCTTCCAGCCGGGTGAGGTCGTCCACTTGGTCGGGGTCGTAGCATTCATCATTGAAGCTACAGACTCAGAGGGATTCATACTCCATCTCGTTTGGCAACATGGCTTCTGCGCTGTAGACCAAAAAGAAGGGAGTTTGGCCGGTAGCCCGACTGGGTGTGGTCCGCAGAGACCATAGGACCGAGGGAAGCTCTTGGACCCACTTGCCCGCGTAAGGGTTTAGACGATCGAACACGCGGGCCTTAATGCCTTGAAGGACCATGCCGTTGGCTCGTTCAACTTGTCCATTGCTTTTGGGATGGGCAACTGATGCATAGCAAATCTTGATTCCGAAGTCTTCGCAGAATTCCTTGAAGATGCCTCCCGTGAATTGAGTCCCGTTGTCAGTTATGATTCTGTTTGGGACGCCGAAGCGGTGCACGATGTTGAGGAAAAAATCCCGTGCCTTGTCAACAGTAATTGTGGCGACCGGCTTGGCTTCAATCCACTTGGAGAACTTGTCGATTGCGACGAAGAGGTGTGTGAATCCTCCTGGGGCTTTCTTGAAAGGGCCAACCATGTCCAAGCCCCATACCGCGAACGGCCAGGATAGTGGGATTGTTTGTAGCTCCTGGGCCGGGACATGGCTCTGTTGGGCGAAAAATTGGCAGCCTTCGCAGGTTCGTACGACTTTGTCCGCGTCGGAGACCGCGGTGAGCCAGAAGAAACCTTGTCTATAAGCTTTGCCGACCAGAGTGTGTGCTGCCGCGTGGCTTCCGCATATGCCTGAGTGGATGTCTTGGAGTAGCCGCCTCCCTTCCTCGGGTGTTATGCATCTCATTAGAATTCCAGAGGGGCTCCTCTTGTATAAATCGGAGTCAACCATGACATATGCTTGGCACCGACGTCGGACACGTTCTGCTTCATCCCGGTCTTTCGGCAGCTCTTGCTGAGTTAAGAATTTGATGAGTGGCGTCCTCCAGTCGGCATCAGTCATGGCGACTTCGTTCGCAGCTTGTTCGTTGAAAGTTGTCTTTGCCGTGATGGTTGGTTCATAGAGGTGCTCGACGAAGACGTCTGTTGGGGCAGCTTCGCGCTTGGACCCAAACTGTGCCAACTCGTCGGCTGCTTTGTTGTTGTGCCTCAAGACGTGTGAGAGTTTGAGCCCGTCAAACTTGTCTTCAAGTTTGCGGACCTCTTGTCGGTAGGCCTCCATGGTGTCGTTTAGACAGGACCAGTCCTTCATTACTTGGTTGACGACCAGCTGGGAGTCGCCTTTCACGATGAGCCGACGTATTCCGAGTGAAACTGCGAGGTGCAGTCCATGTAGCAGAGCTTCGTACTCGGCAATGTTGTGTAAGGCGGAGAAGTGGAGGTGAAGGACGTATCTTAGTCTTTCCCCAGTCGGGGAGATCAGCACTACTCCTGCTCCCAAGCCGGTGATCCTCTTGGATCCATCGAAGTGCATGATCCAGTGTTGGAGGTCTTCCCGAGGTACATTCTCTTGTTGCTCAGTCCACTCGGCCAGGAAATCCGCCAAGGCTTGTGACTTTATCGACGTCCTCGCCTTAAAAGTCAAGTCCAATGGCATCGGCTCCAGAGCCCACTTGGCGATGCGCCGGTCGCCTCCCGATTGTGGATGACATCGCCGAGTGGAAAAGAAGTGACGACGGTGACCGAGTGACCACGAAAATAGTGTGCCAATTTCCTCGCGGTTATTAGAACACCATAGAGCAATTTTTGTACTCGAGGGTAGCGAATTTTGGCTCCCGCCAACACTTCGCTAACAAAGTAGATCGGCCTCTGAATCTTCTGAGCTCGTCCTTCTTCTTCGCGCTCGACCGCGAGGACCGTGCTAACCACTTGGTGAGTGGCTGAAACGTAAAGTAGCAGAGGTTCCTGGGGCTGGGGCGAGGCCAGGACGGGCGGCGTTGTAAGGAACTCTTTGAAATCTTCAAAGGCCTTGTTGGCTTCCGTGGTCCACTGGAAGTCGTCTGTCTTCTTTAACAATCTGAATAAGGGCATGCCTCTTTCGCCGAGTCGAGAGATGAAGCGGCTTAGCGCTGCCATGCAGCCAGTGAGCTTTTGGATGTCTTTCTGGTTACTCGGGGGCTTCATGCTCAAGATGGCGTTGATCTTCTCTGGATTGGCTTCGATGCCACGATGTGACACCATGAAGCCGAGCAGTTTGCCTGATGGAACGCCGAAGGTGCACTTCTTCGGGTTTAACTTCATTCTGAAGGCCCGGATATTTGCAAAGGTTTCCTCTAGGTCAGCGATCAGGTCTTCTTTCTGCTTGGTCTTGATGACAACGTCGTCGACATAAGCTTCTACGTTCTTACCGATCTGCGTCTGGAAGCATCTTTGGATCATGCGTTGGTATGTGGCGCCGGCGTTCTTCTGGCCGAAAAGCATGGTAATGTAGCAGTAAGCCCCAAACGGCGTGATGAACGATGTCTTCAGGCAGTCGGATTCTTTCAAGCTGATCTGGTGATAGCCCGAGTAACAATCCAAGAAACTCAGGAGTTGGCAGCCGGCTGTTGAGTCTATGACTTGGTCAATGCGAGGCAGCCCGAATGGATCTTTGGGACAGGCTTTGTTGAGGTCAGTATAGTCAACGCACATGCGCCATTGCCCCGTCTTCTTGCGGACCAGGACTGGGTTGGCTAACCAGTCGGGATGAAGGACTTCTTTGATGAAGCCGGCAGCCAAGAGCTTTGCGAGTTCTTCTTGGATAGCGTCTTTTCGATCCTGTGCGAATCTGCATAATCGTTGTTTTATCGGTTTGGCGTCGTCTTTGACGTTTAAAGAGTGCTCGATCACCTCCCTAGGAATTCCAGGCATATCAGATGGTTTCCAAGCAAAAACATCTTTATTATTTTGGAGGAAGGTGACGAGCGCGCTTTCCTATTTGGGATCTAGTTCAGCGCCGATTACAGCAGTTTTTGAGGGATCCGACGGATCAAGGGAGATCTTCTTGGTCTTGGCGTCGCCGGATCCTGATTTGGCTATCTTCTTCGCGGGGACTTCGCCCTCTGCCGAAGTCGATGCAGCCAATCGGACTTCTTGCTGGCCGCGCAATCTCTCGCGAGATTGGGCCATGTCGCAGCTCTCCTTATCGCAGGTGAAGGCTTGCTTCACATCGCTGCGAAGAGTGATGACGCCGTTGGGACCCGGCATCTTCATGCAGAGGTAGGTGTAATGTGGGATCGCCATGAATTTGGCAAGCGCAGGCCTTCCGATGATGGCGTGGTATGCTGTTTCGAAGTCGGCCACCTCAAAAGTGACGTTCTCCGTTCGGAAGTTCTCTCGAGCCCCGAAGGTGACAGGGAGGGAGATGTGCCCGAGTGGTGTAGATGATAGCCCCGGGATGACTCCGTGGAAGGGGGTGAGCTTGCCTTCACCCGCCCTTGGGATCGCATCTCATCCATGGTCTTGGCGAACAGATGTTGAGGGCGCAGCCCCCATCGATGAGGACGCGCTTGAGCTGATATTGCGGACCACGGGATCCAGGACGAGTGGATAGCGCCCCGGGTGAACCACTCGGTCAGGGTGATCCGAGCGGTCAAAAGTGATGGCCACTTCCGACCATCGCAGGTACTGAGGGACTTCGGGTTGAGCCGCGTTGACCTCTCGGTCGGTTAGCTTCTGTTTCCTCTTGGATTCATAGGCTAGCGGCCCTCCGAAGATGTGATTGAGCTCTCCCACAGGGTCTTGGAAAGGTTCGGCATTCTCAGCCGCGTTGTTTTTCTTGGCGCCCGATGGACCAGCCTCATCAGTCGGCTTCTTGTTGAGCTGCGTCGCGTACTTCTCGGTGAACTGTTTGTAGATGAAGCAGTCCTTTGCCGCGTGCTTATGATTGGGATGATGAGTGCACTGGGCGTTCATGATGGCGTTGTAGGCGGCGACTCGGGGGCGGCGTTGAGTGTTGGAGGTTGCGGCCACTAGGTCCTCAGATCGGCGCTTGCGATCTTTTTGGGCCTGGTTGTTGTTGTTGCCGTTATCCTTCTTAGGATTCCGGCTTCCTCCCGCGTGCTTGTCTTCCCTCCTGTCGGGCCGGTCTTGACGGGCAGCCTTGATGGCGTCGTTGGATTTGGCGTAAGAGTTCGCCGTCTCGAACATCTGTTTCACCGTCTTCGGTGGCTTGCGCCCGAACTTCCCGATTAACAGCTCATCACGGACTCCCTTCTGGAAGGCGGCGATGATGATGTCATCGGTGATGTTGGGGATCTTGTTGCGCTTCTCGGAGAAACGACGGATGTAATCCTTCAGAGGCTCGTCCGGCTTCTGGATGACGTTGTATAGATCTAAGTGTGTGCGGGCCTCTCGAAGGTACCCCGAAAGTTGGCAATAAAGTGGTCCCTCAACTCGCTCCACGAGCCGATTGAGCCTCTTGGCAGCTCGTAGCCGGTTCCCTGGCGAGTTGGCGAGGGTGACTGGAAGATAATTGGCCATAGCCTTGTTGTCGCCACCTGCTGCGCGGATGGCGAGAGTGTAGACGGTAAGCCATGACTTGGGGTCGGTCTTGCCGTCGTACCTTTCAATTCATGTGGGCTTGAAACCATTCGGCCAGTGCACTCGGCGAAGCTCCCGAGTGAAAGCCGGCACTCCGTCGTCGCCGCTATCGGGTGATCCCTCCGATCTTCCCGAGTGCGTCGGTCCCGCTCCCGGTAGCGGCGATCGAGGACTTCCCGCAGATCACTCGGGGGCTTTGGTGGCTGGTTGGATAGCCTGGAGCCGTTGTTGCGGCGGACGCGGTGGTGGATGGGTGGACGTCCGTGTCGTTTGTCGCGGAGTCGGCCGTTTGCTCCCGGTACTTCGTGTGGACTCGCGGGGTGGGCCTCTTGGCCTTGTCGTCGACCGATCTGGCTCGGGCCTCTTATAGTCTCCTGACCTTAGAGGCGGGAGTCGGCTTTTGTCGGGCGTTTCAGCCACGGACTCAGTCGGCCTTCGTGCCGAGGTGGTGGGGTGGCCGTTGGCTGTGGCTGCGACGATGGTCTTGATCTTGTCGAGTATCGGAGTCACATTGGCGGGTGTCGTCTCCATGACGGTGTCCAAAAGCGTGAGCGCGGCAACAGCGTTCTGCTGTGGCGTCTGGAAGATGTTTGTGTTGCGAACCCGCGTTTGGAGGATGGCCTCCTGGCCGGATCGTCCGGCTGCGCGTAGATCCTGCTTCCTCTTGTCAGCCTCTTCCTTGCGTTGCTTCTCCACTTCGGCCGTCTTGCACTCGTGCTCAATCTTGGCTCGCTCTTCTTCAGCAAGCCTCCTGGCCATGGCTGAGTCAGACTCGTCCGGCTCGGCCATGAGGACATCGAAGCACTTCGGCTCGTAGTCCTTGTGGCAGTCGGAGTCGTCAGCTTCATCAGAGGGGATACCGTAGAGGTCGTCAAAGTTGGCGGAGCTGAGGTATTCATTGAGCTCCGAAGATGAGCATGAGCCGAATGACGGGAGGATGACGGCGACCTCCCTTGATCCTGGGTAGCCCGGGTCTGGATCGTTCCGGTCCGAGTCAGGGCTTGGGGATGCGGGCTCCTCCGAGTGGGTCAACCCTGACTCGGGGGAGAGGAGTTTGCCGTAGATCTCGGCGGCGTTTGGTAACCCAAACAGCACTGAGAGGTCTTCTTCCGAGTAGATCGTCTCCGTCGGAGAGACGAGAAGATCGGTGCAGATTTCGGCGGTGTTCGGCAATCCGAACGGTGCCGAGTGAAGTCCTTCGTTGGAGTGAGTAGATTGCATCTCGATCTTGAGGATGTCGTCGAAGATCTCGGCGTTATTGGGGAGTCCGAACGGCGCCGAGTGGGTCTTTCCTTCCGACTGGTTTGAATCCGAGTCGAAGGAGGAGGAGTCGAAGAAGTTGGCGGCGAAGTCGCCGAATCCTGAAGGAGATCCCATCACGCTTGTCGGCGAGATTGTTGAAGAAGTCTCGACGCGCGGTCCCCTACCTGGCGCGCCAACTGTCGAAACTTGGTTTCGGCAATATAATTTCTGGGGTCGCAGTCAAGATCGCCAAGCACAATGGGTTAGGAGGAAAAGAAGATTTAGACAGGTTCAGGCCCTCTCGTGAGGTAATACCCTACTCCTGTTTCGGTGGATTTGATCCGCCGAGTGTCTTTATTGATCTCGTGATCTAAAGCTTAATGCTAAAAGCTGATCTCCTATCGGAATATTCCTCAAGGGACGCCCCTTACCCCCCTTATATAGTCCTGGGAGGCGGGTTTACAGATCGGAAACCCTATCTTAATCTAAGTCGGTTTCCTCAATCTTACCAAACCGTGACTATGGGCCGTTGCCTTATCTCAATCGGCAACGTAACACCCAAGTCATGTTTGGTTTACAGATATGGCAGGCGCAACCTATCCCTACCTCCAGTCGGATAAGCTTGCCATGTAGATACTTGATTGCCATAATCTCCACAGAACCCTCTCAAAGTACTCTAGATATGGGTACCGATACATGTTGCCTGTATCCTTGAGCTTGAGGCCAAATTGTTCCCTCATCACATCTGCAATCATGTCTGCCCAAGGCTTCTGTTGTTGTGCTCCTTGCACCTACTGTTGTATCGGCTCGAATTGATCAAATTGAAGCGATCCCTGCCAATACTGCATCTAGGGTGAATGAGGCTGACATTGTGGGTTAAAATTGTCCCCCATGTGATGCTGAGAAGACTGATGCACCCTATGAGCCGGCTGATCATGAACGAGCTGGGGACCGATAGGGTGTTGCTGCAACTTTGGCGTGTATGACCCTATCGGCACTCGTGTAATCGGCTCCACTGGTGGCCGATTCGTGTTGAACATGGCCACAACCTGGTCCGGAGTGACTTGGGGGACGTCATGTCCTGTGTGCTGAGGCTGCGGCCTAGTCAGGAGTGTAGGACTGAAACCTGGATGCTTTTGAGTCGATGACGATATAATCGGCTTCACAGGAGCCGATGTTGATGCCATCGGCTGTTCTAGGGGTATAGCTGTGACAGGCTGCAATCCGTCGGTAACCAAGGTGGTGAAAATTTGCCATCGGGAAGGAAGATTGGGCCCTTGGCTTGATGCTCAGTGATTCTGGAGTCGACAACAGAGCTGATCATGTTGTTGAGGGTGTTGACCAGTACTCTGGATTGGTTGATTAAGGCCTGGTGGACAGCATAGTCAATTCTGTCCTGTAGATTGTTCAGCTCCGGGCCCTCTTCCTGCTTGGTGTCCTGAGTCTTGGCACCTTTGCCAGAGCTTGACTCGAGCTCATCATCACCTGGTAACTTCATCTTGTACCTTTGGACGACGGTGCCCGACCGAGTTTGGGCAAAGGAGTGTAGATATTGGCTCTGCAGTTTGTTCATCATGTCCTCAATCTCGGCCCTTTGCTCTGGTGTCAGTTGGTCCAATGTGACAGGAATGATGTTCTCTTGGTCGATCTCAAAAGTCTTGATGTCAACCATTGTGTCTGGCTTGTAATCGGGTCCCACTAGGCGTGCCAAAAAGCGTGTTGATCGCAAATCGTGCCGAAAGTGTGTTGACCTGGAAAATCACACACTGGCCTGGGATATCTACTTAACTCCAGTGCAGGTCCAAATATTACTCTTTAGGTTCGTAGGCGTGCCAGTTGGTTTGATCCTACAACCAACAAGAAACAAAGAGAGAAAGCAAGTATTAGTCTGTAAACGATAGCCGATCGGCTGGTGGCCGATGACGTATCGTTCGTTGTTAAGCCGATGCGGTATGCACTGAATCGGCTGAGGGAAATCAAATTTATTAGATCGGCTGTACATATTCATAGATATAATCTAAATATCAAGATACGTTTAAACTATGTGATTGGGATAGATCAGTAGCGTACCGAGATAGTATAAACCACTTAAGTCAAAAAGTACTTTAAAATGCAGATTATATATATTTATAGCATATTCAATGTCATAGATTTAATATGTATCGGCTAGTACTCCGATACCACTTTATACTAAGATATCATTGTAGACTAAATACATTAAACATGAACTGATCAAGTGCTAAGATAGCATAACAAATTGATAACAAGCTTAACATATTTATTTACAATGAGATCTCAATATAAAGGGAAGCTTTAGCATATCAAATAAACATAAAATAAACCAGACAGCTAAAACAGATAAGATCGGTTAAAACCCCAATGCTACCTCTAATAGTGATCATAACATAAGATAGATATTATGATTCTAAGTATTACTTAATAGGTCAGACTTAACCGATGTAGCATTAAACGTAAGAAGAAGCATAAGATCTATACAAATCTATGAAAACTTTTCGAGATGGTGGATACACCATATAATCTAAATCGATGATGATATCTAACCCTATCGGCTGTTATCTAATAACATACTAGCCGATTAGGGTTAGATTGTACTATCGATCTAGGTTATATGGCATATATGATAACTCAACGATTTACATAAACATGATTAGAGTATCATAATGATGGAAGCACTAATCCCAAGAGTGCAAGCCGCCATAACAAGCTTTCATCTTTTGTCGAAGATCGAATTCGATGCAGCCCAACTAGAAGCAAGAACTTGTAGAAACTACTAAAAGAAAAAGGTGGCGATGCGTCGAGATTATATTGAACTTGATTGTTGTTGATTTACAAGGTCCTGGGTCGTATTTATACCCAGATACAATATAAGTCCTTGACGGACATGACTCCTATCTCTATTACAATTTAAATTACAGATACATGCCTAAAACAGACTCTCATCGACATTGTCTATAAGGAAACTATTTAAAATATCCTAACTAATAAATACAATTGCCTTCTTTGGACTCTATCCATGTATGGCAATCCTCATGAAGCACTTTATACAAATCCGAAGACGATTCCAATATTATCTTACTGGAATCAGCTACATCTGCTTATCTTGTTCGATTCGGTAACGGCCAACGATTACCTTAGCCGATTCAGTCATCAGCCGACGAACTCCTTAGCCGATTTGGTCTGCACTTGGCGCGCACTCTGCTTCCAACCATCCTGATTCCTCCAAATCAGATTCGGCCTTAGTTCCAAATCTGATAATTGGCTTATCCAATTTTGGTCGTTAACACTTGCCTATAGCTTAACTGATATCGTGAGGAAAAGGAATTTGTGCATACATTACAGGTTTAGCCAATATGATCTTCTTGTATACTTTGGTGTCAATATGTTCTGCTAGGGACCGCTGTTGACGAGTCGACCGAGTTGGACTCGGGTCGGAACCAAGTATACCTGAGCCTACAGGGCCGCACACTTAACGGGAAAGAACAGACATTCGAGTTTGACTCGAATACGGCTCAATTGGATAGAGATCCAACCAGACATAGAGTCCTGATGGGCCTTTAGGCCCAGTCGACAACCCTATATAAAGGAGGCGACGGGTGAAGGGTTCTATGCGCAATTGATAGCCGGATCAATCTTCTCCACGGAAACCCTCCCACGTCCGAGCCAAAACCCTAGCCGTGCATCACATGCTAGCACACGGGTGTTCGGAATTCTCTCCCTGGATGTGTGGATACCAGTAGAGACATCGCTACGTTGCGGCGTTATTCGGCGGCATTGAATCTCGTCGAGATCCAATTAGCCAAATTCAATTCGGTGTTTGGGTCGGGCGGTCGGAAAATCTGAGGGCCAGGCGAAGCGGCTCAGCGCCATCGGCATCGGGGAACCGGCACGACGTCGTCGGCATTGGCAGATCCTAAGTCCATCAAGCGATCGGGTGGCACGCGTGGAGTTTGGCGGGGTTGGGCGATTCGGACCCGGGGTCGGCTGGAAGTTTTCCGAGGTCGACGAGACTTATCCGAGGTTGGCTAGCAATATATTGACTGTTTTTGCTGCACTGCATTTCAATAGGTAACGATCCCGGTCATCTGCCTCTCCCGTGCACCCTTAAAGCCTCGCCATCACCCCCGTCCCTCCCGCCGTGTCGGAGATGACCCGGCCCTCTCATTATGTTTGCAAGTTGAAGAGAATCACTTCAAATCAACTAACAGACATAAATAAACATCCGACGTCCCTAGAGAAGGTTACGTGAGACATTGTTGGGCCTTTAGCCTGCCAGTCAACTTCAGCCTAAGATGTGCCCGTCAAACCACTCAAAGGCGACGACCAGATGTGTTACACATTCAGGAGACTTGACAAAATGGCTAAAGATCTACAACATCTTAAATAACCTTATCTCTTACTCATGTGAATCTAGCTCCCAGGAAGTGACGCTAGATTCACACTTTCATCTCAAGCATGGTTATACATAGCTAATACACTTAAAATGAAAGCAATTTAAAGGATTACATCAACATAATAGTTACATAGGCCAACCGGCCAAATAAATATATATAAGAGAACAACGGAAGCTTAATTACCGAACCCTCAAGCACACCGACTAGGGGTTTACCCCATTAAGTTCAAAATCCTAAAAGAAGCAATCGAGTACCCACATCTCTCAGAATCTAAGTCTAAGACCTACAAACAAAGTGGACATTCTAATAGCAAGAGTCAGTACATTATAAAGATAATGTATTGACAAGCGCACGATCAAACCTACATACATGAAGGCTCTAATTCAAAGGAAGGCTATTTGTGGTCTCCAATTTCAGCATAAAGCAAGTTTTAGTTCACAAGCCATTTATAACATAATTTAAGCAAGGCATTTTTAACAAAGTGCAAATCTTCTCTAAACATGGCATGGTTACAACATAAATAAGTAGATATCAAATCCATACCCACGTCGGGGAGTAAGGCAATTTCATTGCATAGATCAATATCATGTTCAACACAAAGCATTTGACTTTCGAAACATTTAGGAAACACAAAATTATACCTATAGCATATCATCATGTTGCTCATGACCATGAGCACGGCTAATCGATTAGTTTTATTAACTCTGCAGAGTTTGTATAGCTTTACCCACATGATATGGACACTCTAGTTTATTTTGAGTTTGCAAGACTCTATCACACTTTTCATGTTGAGTGCGACCTAGAGGTCATAACGAAGCCTTTACACTACTTATCCCCTAGCCTTGCACCATCACGATACATGTTTCCTCCATCCTATGCATACTGAAATATGACCTATAACCGTTAAGTGGCGGGCCCACGCCTTAACTTAACGCTGTGGTGGTGGACGCGACAGGACCCACCCACGTGGTACAAAATTGTTGTATTGGACAGACTTAATCGCCTAAACCACCACAACGGGGTAAATAGGAAGTTCCTCTAGGTTATCCGAACCCAAACACTTCGGCCTACCATAATGCAAGGCTAGGTGCTAAGTAGATTAATCAGCTAAGGCTA
Source organism: Oryza australiensis (assembly GCA_019925245.2). Lineage (NCBI taxonomy): Eukaryota > Viridiplantae > Streptophyta > Magnoliopsida > Poales > Poaceae > Oryza > Oryza australiensis. Next base: position 8,678,061 of record JAIFGZ020000436.1, read on the forward strand.
TCCCATACTAGCACATGTGGATGTACGGTAAACATAATGAATGACATGTAGTTCGGTCCTTAATCGACTCGGGCGAACACTCCCCCTATCGGTATACAAATACATCTATTGCATACCACTTGCCACCCAAGTCTAAAATCACATTTTATCTCATTTTGTTTCACAAATAATCAGAGGTTCACCTCTGTCCAAAATGTCCAAAAAGGTTTTCATAAAATACAGTAAGTGATCCATAGCCATGTTTTTAGTTGTCACTACGCAAGGCTAAGCATTTGCAATTTATAAAAACTTAGTATATTCATATGAGCACAATTAAAGTACTCTAATTAATCTTAAGGTTCAAAACAACAAGAGAGTGATTTTTAAAAGGGATTCATGCATTTCCAGGACATAGCTACAGATCATGGTTTTAAATTGTCAATAGAGTAAAGTATACATGCAACTTTACAAACAAAACATTTAGCCTGAAAAACATGGGTTTCAATGTGATCAAAGGAAGGGCATGAACTTGCCTTGGTTTGGAGAAATGTTAGGACACAATCCACTCCTCTGTCGTTTGTGCAGTAATCTAGGAAAAATACACGTCATGCAATTAAACACCGAAATATGTGAAAATCCAAAATGCTCTAAAATGCATGATTTGTGCACGTTGATTAGGTTCTGTCCTAAGATGAATTTAGGTGAAAAAAATTTTATTTTATCTCATCTCATTTATGAGTTATAAATTTTTAAAGTTTTATCGGTATGTGTTGGTATAATTAAGTAGTGTTTTAAAATGTGCCTATAACTTGATTTTTTATTAGCTTTGACTTCACTGAGGTGTAGTGATATGTTTTCTAAGACCAAAACACTTGTCTTCATAACTTCTAGTGTTTCTAAGAATTCCTCATGTATTTTACAAGTTATAACATGTTCTATGTTATAGTTTTGACATACTAACCTAAATATTTGCAATATGAGCTAGATGCTATAAATATTAATGAAGGAGGATGGAACTATGGTTTCTCTGGTCCAACATGTTTTATTTTGATCTACTTAGAGCTAGGATATAATGTATATATATACATCTATATATATATATATACACATGGTGTTTAGCTTAATTATTGTGTTTAGCACCTAGGTTATCTTGTTTAAGGTTTTTTATGTGTTGCTATATTTTATTTTATCCCTAAGGAATACAGTGGTCTAGAAGAGAATATTAAGGTACTATGAATATTCATAAGTTATAGTTGAGATGTCTATGCCTAGACAAGGGTAATAGAGAGTTGGATAAAAGGTAGTGTGACACACACATAAGAGTCCTAATAAATAGCACACTAGTGGTAAATGGATAGTATAGTGTTAGACCTAGGTTCCTAATGTTCTTCTAGTATGAGTATATAGGTTATACATATAATTATATTCATGGTTAGTTACCCAGTTCTATGCTCCTAGGATTACGGGGTACTGCCTCCAGTGGCCCGGCCTGCCATCATAAGGCAATTTCTTACCGTTCGCCCTATGCCATACCCGAACGTGGAGGATTACAAAGGACGGACAGGGTTATCACCACCTACCGCCTACCTATACAACCCGTGAGATATGACCATAACCAATGTCTATGTAACAATCTAAGCATCGCGCTTACATTGCCATAGATACCTTTATCTCCCAGGACATCAATGACTAAGGGAAAGGCACACCTACATCCTAATTGCACATTGGACTGTGTCTCTGGCAATAGAGTTACTCGTCTAACCATGTCATAATTATTATATGAACTATAAATGAAACACATATCTAAGCAAGTAGAATATGAACCACACTCAGATAAACTAAAAGATGGATATACTAATAAGCTCAAAGTTGTACAGAGGAAGAAAGATACAAAAGACATACCTGACTTCCAAAGACGATTTGGGAACCGAGTAGAAACTCTAAACTATTCCTAAACTTCAATAGCCTAGAGACTAAGATAGAAATGTAGGAACCAATTCTTGTGGTTTGTGTTGAGTGAAGTGAAGTTTTCTCCTTTTATAGCCTTTAATGACGGTTGTAAGGTCAGTTAGTAACTGCCAAACGCCCCTAACTGTCATTAGGAACCAATGGGAGCTGCCACGTGTGAGGAGGGGGACTGAGCCGCCACCTCTGGTTTGGCCGAACCAGAGTCACTACCTCTGGCCACCGACTTTGGCCGGAGGATGACTTATGGGCCCCTAGGTCGGTTCCCAAGTGTTTGGCCCCACTTTATATAAGTTTCAATTGACTTGTGGGCCCTCTGATCTGTGGGATGCTGACATAGCGAGCGTCGATCGGTCGGAGTTGTGCTTCTTCGCCATGCGAGCATGTTCTTCACTTTATTTATTCATATATGTTACTGCATTTTCATAATCTCCAAGGATATGTGAAACTTTATTAATTCTAAACCTATATGCATGTAAAATATGTTAATTCCTTTTTTTTCCGAGGTCTGTGATTGTCAGAATTGGTACTTAACGACCGTCAGCAAACTCCCCCAAGCTTACCCTTTGCTCGTCCTCGAGCAAAGTCAATACTTAGGCTCGATGGATCAGGAGTTGCTACCTTGTTTTATTTCTCTAAAGTAACATGCATACAACCAAGTATTCTACCTTGAATTAAATAAGTTGGCAACAGTAGTCTCACCCTTTTTACCTTAGTCCTCATGGGGCTTTTGGTTTTTCCTTGTCTTGGATGGTTGAGAAATAGAATGGTAGATGTGAAAGTGCTACTTTCTCGGTTCTTGTTCGACTTTCATCCTGAGGTTTTTAAAAAATTTTGAAAAGAAAAGAGAAGAGTTCCTCAAATGATACTCTCGTATCACTCAATGTATTTGAATTTCTCACCAAGGCATTAATTAGCCTCTTTTCTCCTACTTCTAATAAATCTTATGTGGGGCTCAAGGTAGGAAAAATTATGAGGTATAGTTGCATCAAATATTTTGTAAAGTCAAAAAGTATATCCTAGAAGAATACTAATCATGCAACCAAGATCAAACTTGTGTATATATTTGGAGGTGAAAAAATGAGTGAAAAATTGGAAGAAAGAAAAAATATGTTGGTGACTCTTTTTTATGATTCTTCTTTTTTTATGTTAGAGAACGAATACATACTCTTTTTTTGTCATCATGCTTAAGAAGATTTGTTTCTTCTTTTGTAAGCATCATGAATTTTCTACTATCAAATTTGTATGTATTCTTTGAGCTCATATCTTATTTGGCATAGATAGGAGAGTCATAATTGTTTGGAGTCTTTATTTGGTGGATGTAAACTTCAGAAATAGAAGTTAAGCATATGATAGGAAATATATTTTTTTTCTAAACCTCTAATGTGGAGGGAAAGCAAATTTTATGGTAGATATGCACAAGACTTCGATCATAAAAATATAAAAAGATTCTAACAAAGGTCTGACTATTTCACCAAACTCAAAATGATTGTAAGCATCATAGGATATTGTAATATATTAACATATAGTTCTAGTAGAAATGTCTCATCATTGGGAACTTATAATTTTTCTATTTTTTAAATTAAAATATCTTGATTCAATTTTTACATAAAATAAGATTATACCTACTCTACTTTTATTCTATCATATTCTATAATAATTTAGACTTAATCATGCATTTGCTAAGAGACAGCCTCCGGCCTGTGCTCCCAGGCGATGGAGACACCGGCGACGTGTTGTAGGCGTCGTCGCCAGTGAATCGACGGCGCCCTCGGATCCGGATGCGCGTGCGCAAGGAAGTTCGTTGTGCGTGAAATCGCCAAATCGCCTGAGGTAATCTCCCCCCGCCACATCCATCTCAGTCCGCCATGGCTGCCGTCGCATCCATCTTCCTCCGCCTCGGTCGCCGTCACCGGTTTCTCCACCTCGCCCGCCGCCTTTCCCCCCGCCGCATCCGTCTCAGCCCGCCACGCCCGCCGCGCAATGTCCCTTCGCCTCGGCCGCCGCCGCCGGTTAAATAGGGCTGAGATGCTCATGCCGGAGCTCGGGTTCGCCGCCAAGGACGCCGACCGCCTCGTCGCCTCTTTCAGCGGCGGCTGGCAGACGAGGATGTCTCTCGGCAAGATTCTTCTTCAGGTACAGATCAAAAGATTGAGCTCTACATGTAGCAATCCATGGCTGCAATAGCGGAGAAGGTATAATTTAGTTACGTGTAATTGTGATGAAGAGGGAGTAAAGAATGGTATTATTATGGCCAATTGGTGATGAATTGGGTCTGGATTGTTGAATTTATATTGTAGTTTTTAGTTTCTGTGTGCATTTACATTCTGAGATCGATTGTGTGCAGGATCCCGATTTGCTGCTACTCGATGAGCCGACTAATTATGTCGATTTGGATACCATTGAGTGGCTGGAGAGCTACCTCAAGACGCAGGAAGTAGTTGATGGAGAAACCTTTCCAAAGGAAGCAGTTGAAGATCTGATTTCCAGAGCATGGGCGAAGCGGTAGAACTGTATTGACAATAAGGAATCTCGAATTTGGATTTGGGAAGAGGTCAGGTTCATTCTATCAGAAACTGTCTCAGAGTCATTTCTTTTTGACTGACTGTACCCCAACTCTTTGTATTAATGCCTCTAATTCCTCCTCCTTCGGTATCATCTCCAGAAATTGTTCAATAATGCAAATCTAATAGTTGAGAGAGGTGAAAATATAGCCATAATTGGCCCCAATGGATGTGGGAGAAGCACTTTACTTAAGCTTATTTTGGGGATGGAGAAGCCACAAAGAGGCGAAGTACTTCTTGGGGAGCATAATATATTGCCTAATTATTTCGAACAAAATCAAGTACACCAAATCCCTGAAATGGATATCCTTTCTTGCACTATGTCTTCAACATGATAGTAGTACTTTATAGTAGTATATATATGATTTACACTGTTTGATTAAGCCATCAGGTCAAGTGCTTGTAAGCCTATTGATTAATTGCAGCGCACCATCAACCTTTCATTATTTCAGTAGGAAAAAAATATTTTTTCCTGACTAGATTCATGTACATGATCTTTACCAGGCTGAAGCACTTGATTTGGAGAAAACTGTGCTGGATACCGTAACAGAAGCAGCAGAGGATTGGAAAATTGATGATATCAAAGGTCTCCTTGGTCGTTGCAACTTTAGGGATGATATGTTAGATAGAAAGGTCCAATTCTTAAGTGGCGGAGAGAAGGTAATATAAATTTGTCAGTGAATTCCTTTTATTTGTATGTTGTAGTGTTTTACTGACTCGAGTATATTTACTCACAATTTATCTGTTATTTCCCAGGCAAGGCTTGCCTTTTGCAAGTTCTTGGTGACTCCATCTACTTTAATATTGGATGAACCAACAAATCACCTTGATATTCCATCAATAGAAATGCTCGAGGTTTGATTCAATTCACTTATATGTTCAAAAGAAAAAAAAAAGACAGTTCTCTGCCTAGAGGAATAATTTTTATGATGTATCAGTTCCTTGTTTAGCATGTACTTACAATAAATGCCTTTATGTGTATGGCAGGAAGCAATTTTAGAATACACAGGCACTGTTATAACAGTTTGTCATGACAGATACTTTGTAAAGCAAATTGTTAACAGAGTTATGGAAGTGAAAGATCAGACTATTCAGGACTATCAAGGAGATTACAATGTGAGTCATCTTATAATCTAAAGTTACTTAATATTACTTTGCACCCTGTACTTGCGGCTTGCTGCATGGGGAGCGAAATACGGTCAACTCTTTCTTGATTACAATAGTTTCCCATAGTACAGCAACATAATCCATGAAATGCAATTTAAATGCTTCATCTTCTCTGACCAAGAAACAACATTAATACATTGAAACAACAACCAACTACTGGATGTAAAGATGCCGGCCAACTTTCTGAAAACTATGAACTATGATTATATAAAAACCTGAATATTTACTGGATGTTGCTGCTGCAGTTTGTCTGAAAATTAGGACTGAATACTTGTGAATAGTTGATCTCACCATGTTGCTCTAGTTTAAAAAAGGAACTTATATTTTTTTGAAGTGACCTGCAATGGACTAATTTTAGTACTAACATATCAGATATGCTAATACCAGGGATTGACTTCATGCTCCTTTTACTGGTTGGCAAGCAGGAAAATAGGATGGGAACAACTACATGATAGTACTTAAATCTGCTCCTTTTACTGCAGGAATGGGATGTCAAAACATATGAAACAAGTTCCCTTTGTTGACGTATTATCTGAAGACAGTACACTGCGCATGATGCTTGCATTATGATTTATGTTGGTGCTTCTTAATTGTAAGCTAGTGATGAAAATAATTACATGTAACTGACGTGAAAAAGAATATGGATTTTCAATTTGGCCTCTAAAAAATATAATTATTTAATTATTATATTGATGTTTTCTAAATATTCATATAATATTGATGTTGTAATCATTTACCGCTGAACATAATTATTATATTGATGTTTTCTAAAAAATATTGTAATCATATTCTCATTTTATATCATAGCAACACCTTGATTTGCACAAATTTATTTAGAGTTGATCTTAGCTACATACAAATTATTAAACAGTTTATAAACGACCATTGTTTGTGGATTGTATGATAGCTGTCTGTATGATAATTGACGACTTCTATTTTGGGTTGTACCTGTCCTAAGCATGCCTATTATTTCTCTTGAACGAAGATTAGAAACAATCACTTCGGCCACGTGGACCCATCTTGTTGTCGACGAAGCTAAGATTCACTTCTCCGTTGACCACAACCCGCCGAAAGTCTGTATTTTCAAATATATAGATATGTCTTAGTTCATGCAAATATGTAACATAGATTGATCGGTGGAAACAACAGGCTTTATAGTGCTACTCACTCTATAATTCATTCACTGCATGATACCTTGGATTGAAATGAAATTTTCCGAAGACTCCAAGCACACTGTTTTCATCAAGAATTAATTTTTCGGGTAGTTCAGTTCAGCAAATCCAGCACATATGTAGCAAGACTTTCTTGAATACACTTAACAGTACGTGCGGTCCAATTGCAGCATAGTTCCCAGAAACTACGTGATTATTAGCTATTGCCGAAGCGCATTGAAGCACGTGAGTAGTCAGATGGTTAGAGTATATATAGACCAATAACCAACAGTTTGGCACCTTCAAATATACACAATGCATAAAAAAACAAGCATATAATTACTTTTTACGAATGAATGAGTTAAGGCCTGATTCTTTTATGTACAAATACATACCTTATGTCCATGAGGGTGACCTCTCTATAGAGGCTCATCCAAATGCGTTGAAGTGGACCCAAATACACGATATATGACACTAGCAATGTCTAAAAATAATTGTTAGCTAGTATATTACCGATAACACAATCCAACATTTTTTCAGCAATATAAGCTGCAATTCTTAAAAGCATACCCATGAACGTCTTATTACGATGTTCTGGCAAGTCACTAAATTTCGTGAGTTGTTTGGGGTAGAGAGGATACTTTAGTGGTAGATTATATGACTCAGCTATAGTATCTCTAGCGAAAAAAACAGTCATGATCCCTTTTGATTGCCCGGAAATTGAGTTCCCATGAATTAGGATGGAAATAAACATCACGTATGGTATATTTCCATCCTTCGATCAAAATATTTTTAAACCTAGCTTGTAGCATATTCTTCACTTATAATTGCTTTTATTTGCAAGCCCTACAATTGTACCAATCATATTGCATATTTAGTCGATGGTAGTATTTTAATTTTGTTTATATTTTTCCATATTGAAAAAGGAAATGGAACTTAGCATCCATTAATATGAAGCGTTGCCTGATCACCATCAACTTCGGAACGGAACTTGACATCTACCGTGACAATATGCATGTCAGTAACACTAAATGCTCAGTTTACCCTGCAATCATCAAACTCAACATCGTCATAGTACTTGAACCTTCTGAGACAAACAAGCAGTCAATCACATAACAGTATAAATTTCTTACAAAGTCTAACCAATTTAATAAACTGAACTTACCTATGCACAACGGGTCTTGCACGCACAAGTTGTGTATACGTTCTCTTCCGGTTCAGATTCGGTGGGGCCATTTCTATACAAAGACAATTTCAGAATTAGCAACAACAATGACTACCATAATTTTAATAAATATTTTACTGAATAGTTCGATTCAACACCTAAATGTTATCACCCCTGTTCATTCCCTCATCAAGAATATAAATACGCATCCGATAATTTTCAACTCTTATTTTAGAAAGAGAGCAGAGACATCCCAACCGAGACAGCCACAGAGTGATTAATCTATGCCAAAATACAATACAGGTTGCAGACAGCATCACAATAATTTTGACCATTGTATTCATACAAAACAATATCTCAAGTCCAACATGCCAATGATGTGGACACAATATATGCATATATTTCACAAAAAATGGATAACATTATATTCCAAAATACTCATCAGAAAGATAGATAAAGACTGAGATAACATGTCTGAATAATCTTGCAGATCATGGAGATACCTGATGGCCTGGTTGCTCTGCCTGCTCGAGGGCGTACAGTTGCACACCAACTCCATTCGTGTATATATAGAGATACATTTCAGAGGAGAAAGATAGCGTGGTATTTGGAAAGCGAGATTTAGGGGATTTGGAGCGCCTGGCATTTGTACTTTGCCGACGAACTGTAGTCGCCCGAGGATCGGTGTGGAGATTGTGGCAATCGGGTATCTACATGGCAAGCTTATCCGACTGGAGAAAGGGATAGATTGCGCCTGCCATATCTGTAAGCCGAACTTGACTTGGGTGTTACGATTGCCGATAGAGATAAGGCAATCGGCCTACAGTCACGGTTTGGTAAGATTGAGGAAAACAACTTAGAATAAGATAGGGTTTCCGATCTGTAAGCCCTCCTCCCAAGACTATATAAGGAGGGTAAGGGGTGTCCCTTGAGGGATATCCTATGTTAGATCAGCTTTGAGCTTTGAGCCTTAGATCACGAGATCAATAAAGACACTCGGCGGATCGAATCCACCGAAACAGAAGTAGGGTATTACCTCTCGAGAGGGCCTGAACCTGTCTAAACCTTCTTCTTCTTCTAACCCATCGTGCTTGGCGATCTTGACTGCGACCCCAGAAATTCTATTGCCGAAACCAAGTTTCGACAGTTGGCGCGCCAGGTAGGGGAACGCGTCGAGACTTCTTCAACAATCTCGCCGATAAGCGTGATGGGATCTCCTTCAGGATTCGGCGACTTCGCCTCCAACTTCTTCAACGACTCCTCCTTCGACTCGGACTCAAACCAGTCGGAAGGAAAGACCCACTCGGTGCCGTTCGGGCTCCCCAATAGCGCCGAGATCTACAACGACGTCTTGAAGACCAAGATGCAATCTACTTTCCCCGACGACGGACTTCACTCGGCACCATTCGGATTACCGAATACCGCCGAAATCTGCGCCAATCTTCTCGCCTCCCCGACGGAAGCGATCTACTCAGTTGAAGACCTCTCAGCGCCGTTTGGATTACCAAACGCCGCCGAGATTTGCAGCAAGCTCCTCTCCCCCGAGTCGGCGGCGACCCACTCGGAGGAGCTCACACCCCCAAGCTCCGACTCGGACTGGAACGATCCAGATCCGGGTTACCCAGGATCAAGGGAGGTCGCTGTCATCCTCCCATCATTCGGCTCTTGCTCATCTTCGGAGCTCAATGGATACCTCAGCTCCGCCGGCTTCGACAACCTCTACGGCATCCCTTCAGACGAAGCCGACAACTTCGACTGCCGCATGAACTGTGAGCCGAAGTGCTTTGACGTCCTCATGGCCGAGCCGGACGAGACCGACTCAGCCATGGCCAGGAGGCTTGCCGAAGAAGAGCGAGCCAGGGTGGAGCTCGAGCGCAAGACAGTCGAGGAGGAGAAACAACGCAAGGACGAGGCTGACAAAAGAAAGCAGGATCTACGTGCAGCCGGACGATCCGCCCAGGAGGCCATACTCCAAACACGGGTCCGCAACACCAATATCTTCCAGACGCCACAACAGAATGCCGTTGCCGCACTCACGCTCTTGGACACAGTCATGGAGACGGCTCCTGCCAACGTGACTCCTATACTTGACAAAATCAAAACCATCGTCGCCGCCACAGCAAACGGCCACCCCACCACCTCGGCACGAAGGACGACTGAATCTGTGGCCGAAACGCCAGACAAGAGCCGGCTTCCGCCTCTAAGGTCAGGAGACTATAAGAGGCCCGAGCCAGATCGGTCGACGACCAGGCCAAGGGGCCCACCCCGCGAGTCCACGCTGAAATACCAGGAGCAGACGGCCGACTCCCGCGACAAACGACACGGACGTCCACCCGTCCACCACCGAGTCCGCCGCAACAGTTCCAGCTACCCAACCAGCCAACCGAAGACCCCGCCGAGTGATCTGCGGGAAGTCCTCGATCGCCGCTACCAGGAGCGCGACCGACGCACTCGGGAAGATCGGAGGGGATCACCCGATAGCGGCGACGACGGAGTACTAGCCTTCACTCGGGAGCTCCGCCGAGTGCACTGGCCGAGTGGCTTTAAGCCTACAGGGATCGAAAGGTACGATGGCAAGACCGACCCTGAATCTTGGCTAACCGTATACACCCTTGCCATCCGAGCTGCAGGTGGCGACAACAAAGCCATGGCCAATTACCTACCCGTGGCCCTCGCAAACTCAGCCAGAAATTGGCTCACGAGCCTGCCAAGAGGCTCAATCGGCTCGTGGAGCGAGCTGATGGATCACTTCATCGCCAACTTCCAAGGTACCTTTGAGAGGCCCGGCACACACTTCGACCTTTACAACGTCATCCAGAAGCCGGACGAGCCCCTGAAGGATTACATCCGTCGTTTCTCCGAGAAACGCAACAAGATCCCGAATATCACCGATGACATCATCATCGCCGCCTTCCAGAAGAGAGTCCGTGATGAGCTGCTCATCGGGAAGTTCGGGCGCAAACCGCCGAAGACGATGAAGCAAATGTTTGAGACGGCGAACTCATACGCCAAATCCAATGACGCCATTAAGGCCGCCCGTCAAGACCGGCCCGATAGAAGGGAGGACAAGCAAGCGGGAGGGAGCCGTAATCCTAAGAAGGATGGCGGCAACAACGGCAACCAGGGCCAGAAAGATCGCAAGCGCCGATCTGAGGACCTGGTGGCCGCAACCTCCAACACTCAATGCCGTCCCCGAGTCGCCGCCTACGACGCCATCATGAACGCCGTGCACCCATCATCCGAATCATAAGCACGCGGCGAAGGACTGCTTTATCTACAAGCGTTCGCCGAACAATACGCGACGCAGCTCAACAAGAAGCCGGCCGACGAGGCCGGCCGTCAGCGCCAAAAGAACAACGCGGCTGAAAATGCCGAACCTTTTCAAGACCCAGTGGGGAGCTCAACCACATCTTCGGGGTCCGCTAGCCTATGAGTCCAAGAGGAAACAAAAGCTAACCGACCGAGAGGTCAACGCGGCTCAACCCGAAGTCCCTCAATATATGCGATGGTCGGAAGTGGCCATCACCTTTGATCGCTCGGATCATCCTGACCGAGTGGTTCACCCGGGGCGCTATCCACTCGTCCTGGACCCCGTGGTCCGCAACATCAGGCTTAAACGCGTCCTCATCGATGGGGGCAGCGCCCTTAACATCCTATTTGCCAAGACCATGGATGAGATGCAGATCCCGAGGGCCGAACTAAAGGCAAGCTCAGCCCCCTTCCACGGAGTCATCCCAGGGCTATCTTCAACACCACTCGGGCATATCTCCCTCCCAGTCACCTTCGGAGCCCGAGAGAACTTCCGAACGGAGAACGTCACCTTTGAGGTAGCCGACTTCGAAACAACATATCACGCCATCATCGGAAGGCCTGCGCTTGCCAAGTTCATGGTGATCCCTCACTACACCTACCTCTGCATGAAGATGCCGGGTCCCAACGGCGTCATCACTCTTCGCAGCGACGTGAAGCAAGCCTTCACCTGCGATAAGGAGAGCTGCGACATGGCCCAATCTCGTGAGAGATTACGTGGCCAACAAGAAGTTCGATTGGCTGCATCGACTTCAGCAGAGGGCGAAGTCCCCGCGAAGAAGATAGCCAAATCAGGATCCGGCGACGCCAAGACCAAGAAGATCTCCCTTGATCCGTCTGATCCCTCGAAAACTGCTGTAATCGGCGCCGACCTAGATCCCAAATAGGAAAGCGCGCTCGTCACCTTCCTTCAAAATAATAAAGATGTTTTTGCTTGGAAACTATCTGATATGCCTGGAATTCCTAGGGAGGTGATCGAGCACTATTTAAACGTCAAAGACGACGCCAAACCGATAAAACAACGATTATGCAGATTCGCACAGGATCGAAAAGACGCTATCCAAGAAGAACTCGCAAAGCTCTTGGCTGCCGGCTTCATCAAAGAAGTCCTCCATCCCGACTGGTTAGCCAACCCAGTCCTGGTCCGCAAGAAGACGGGGCAATGGCGCATGTGCGTCGACTATACCGACCTCAACAAAGCCTGCCCCAAAGATCCGTTCGGGCTACCTCGTATTGACCAAGTTGTCGACTCAACAGCCGGCTGCCAACTCCTGAGCTTCCTGGACTGTTACTCGGGCTATCACCAGATCAACTTAAAAGAATCCGACTGCCTGAAGACATCATTCATCACGCCGTTCGGGGCCTACTGCTACATCACCATGCCTTTTGGCCCGAAGAACGCCGGAGCCACATACCAACGCATGATCCAAAGATGTTTCCGACGCAGATCGGCAAGAACGTTGAAGCTTATGTCGACGACGTTGTCATCAAGACCAAGCGAAAAGACGACCGATCGCCGACTTAGAAGAAACCTTTGCAAACATCGGGCCTTGAATGAAGTTAAACCCGAGAAGTGCACCTTCGGTGTCCCATCAGCAACCGCTCGGCTTCATGGTGTCACATCGCGGCATTGAAGCAAATCCAGAGAAGATCAACGCCATCTTAAACATGAAACCCCCGAGTAACCAGAAAGACGTCCAGAAGCTCACTGGCTGCATGGCGGCACTAAGCCGTTTCATATCTCGACTCGGCGAATGAGGCATGCCCTTCTTCAGACTGCTAAAGAAGACAGACGACTTCTAGTGGACCGCGGAAGCCAACCAAGCCTTTGAAGATTTCAAAGAGTTCCTTACCACGCCACCCGTCCTGGCCTCGCCTCAGCCCCAAGAACCTCTGCTGCTGTACGTCTCAGCCACCCACCAAGTGATCAGCACGGTCCTTGTGGTCAAACGCGAAGAGGAAGGACGGACTCAGAAGATTCAAAGGCCAATCTACTTTGTTAGCGAAGTATTGGCAGGAGCCAAAGTTCGCTACCCTCAGGTACAAAAATTGCTTTATGGTGCTCTAATAACCGCGAGGAAATTGGCACACTATTTTCAGGGTCACTCGGTCACCGTCGTCACCTCTTTCCCACTCGGCGATGTCATCCACAACCGCGGGGCAACCGGACGCATCGCCAAGTGGGCCCTAGAGCTGATGCCGCTGGACTTGACTTTTAAGGCGAGGACGTCCATAAAATCACAAGCCTTGGCGGACTTCCTGGGCGAGTGGACTGAACAACAAGAAGACGTGCCCCGGGAAGACCTCCAACACTGGACCATGCACTTCGACGGGTCCAAGAGGATCACCGGCTTAGGAGCAGGAGTTGTGCTGATCTCCCCGACTGGGGAAAGGCTAAGATATGTCCTTCACCTCCACTTCTCCGCCTCACACAACGTTGCCGAGTACGAAGCTCTTCTACACGGATCGCGCCTCGCAGTTTCACTCGGGATACGTCGGCTTATTGTGAAAGGCGACTCCCAGCTGGTCGTCAATCAAGTGATGAAAGACTAGTCCTGCCTAAACGACACTATGGAGGCCTACCGGCAAGAGGTCCGCAAGCTTGAAGACAAGTTTGATGGGCTTGAACTCTCACATGTCCTGAGACATAACAACGAAGCCGCAGATGAGCTGGCACAGCTCGGATCCAAGCGCGAAGCTGCCCCAACAGACGTCTTCGTCGAACACCTCCACGAGCCAACCATCACGGCAAAGACAACTCCTAACGAGCAAGCCACGAATGAAGTCGCCATGACCGATACCGACTGGAGGACGCCGCTCATCAAATTCTTAACTCAGCAAGAGCTGCCGGATGACCGGGATGAAGCAGAACGCGTCCGGCGTCGTTGCCAAGCATACGTTATGGTTGACTCCGATCTATACAAGAGAAGCCCCTCCGGAATTCTAATGAGGTGCATCACACCCGAAGAAGGAAAACAGCTACTCCAAGACATCCACTCGGGCATATGCGGAAGCCACGCGGCAGCACGCACTCTAGTCGGCAAAGCTTACAGGCAAGGTTTCTTCTGGCTTACCACGGTCTCCGATGCGGATAAAGTCGTACGAACTGCGAAGGCTGCCGTTTTCGCTAGACAAAGCCATGTCCCGGCCCAGAGCTTCAAACAATCCCACTTTCCGGCCGTTCGTGGTATGGGAGGACATGGTTGGCCCTTTCAAAAAAGCTCCAGGAGGATTCACACACCTCTTCGTCGCAATCGACAAGTTCTCCAAGTGGATTGAGGCCAAACCGGTCGCCACAATTACTGCCGACAAAGCACGAGACTTTTTCCTCAACATCGTGCAACGCTTCGGCGTCCCAAACAGAATCATAACTGATAATGGGACTCAATTCACGGGAGGCATCTTCAAGGAATTCTGCGAAGACTTCGGAATCAAGATCTGCTACGCATCAGTAGCTCACCCCAAAAGCAACGGACAAGTCGAGCGAGCCAACGGCATGGTCCTCCAAGGCATCAAGGCCCGTGTTTTCGACCGCCTAAACCCTTACGCTGGCAAGTGGGTCCAAGAACTCCCCTCGGTTTTATGGTCGCGAACCACACCCAGTCGGGCTACCGGCCAAACTCCTTTCTTTTTGGTCTATGGCGCAGAAGCCATGTTGCCAAACGAGATGGAATATGAGTCCCTCCGGGTTCGCAGCTTCAACGATGAACGCTACGACCCTGACCGAGTGGATGACCTCACCCGATTGGAAGAGGCCCGTGAGGCAGCCCTCATCCAGTCGGCCAAATACCTCCAAGGGCTCAGAAGATACCACAATCGCAACGTGCGAGCACGAGCTTTCATTGTTGGTGACCTGGTCCTACGCAAGATCCAGACCACCAAAGACCGACAGAAGTTATCCCCCTTATGGGAGGGACCGTACATAATCGCTGAAGTGACTCGGCCCGGTGCATACCGGCTAAAGCGTGAAGATGGGTCTATGGTGGAGAACTCCTGGAACATCGAGCATCTTCGACGATTTTACGCCTAATTCGGCTAAGGCTTCATGTTTTCTTTGACTGCCAACCTCAAGTAAGATGACTTCTTGAGCTAGCAGTCGGGGGCTGTACATATGTCAATAAAGTTTAAGTTTTCCTCATCAACTTCTGTGCATGATTTGGTTTATCATTGTTTAATGGTCTCTGATTTGAGTTCAGTGTCTAAGGACTGAGAGTTTTTCCGATGACCTAATCGAGCCTAGGCTTGGTGACAGTCAGACGAAAACTACTTAAGAAATTTCGCACAAAAACTCGAATCAAGGCATTAACATAAATAAACTAAGTATATCACAAGTTTCTACATCAGAGCGTTATGGATATGCGACATTTATAAGACAAAGTCAGAAAGACAAATCAAATCTTGAAATTGTTTACTACATCAAGGGATATTCTCTTCGCCGCCTCTTGCGCCTCACTCAGCATATCCAAGGCCTGCTCGTTTGTCGTCCCGTCAGCAAAGCCTTCCCCGACCGAGTGGATATCCACTCGGGGGTAAAGGGACTTGGTCTGTGCAAGAGCCAGACCAGCTCCCATGCTGGCTGCTTCGGTGATATTGGCCAGATACCGATCGGGAGCCAGCCGCAGCTTGTCGAATATTTCGATCGGCTCCAGCGAGCTGGTCCCAACTCCTTGATCAAACAAGGACAGCAAGATCGGCATGGCGGCATTGGCGACCTCTTCCCGCATCTCGTCGCTTCGTTTGACCCGCCCAAGCAAGACATCGTATTGGGCTCGGGTCTTTACCTTGTAAGCTGCCAAAAGTCCCGGATCATTCAAAGTACTCGGAAATAAAGCAGCACAAGAGGTTTTATCCCAAAAAGGAGTACCTTCAAACTCGGCCTCCATCTCGGCCTTGTCGAGGCTGACCGCCTCCAGCTGGACTTGGAGGGCATGGACCTCCGAAGAATTTTCTACAACAAAAGAAGATCGTCAACAACTGAGATCAACATGAGAATCATGAAGAAACTTGGAGAGGCGGGCTTACTCCCGATGGATCCTCGGAGGTCGAGATTCGCTTCCCGAAGTTCTGCGATCTCCCTCCTTAAAGCCGCTTCCCTTGACGCGGCCTCCTCCCGAGTGGCCTTCAGCTGTCGTTGAACGTCCTCTAAGGAGTTCAGGTGGGGAACCAGCTTCTCCAGCACCTCGGATTTAGCCATAGAGCGGCAATACTCCTTCTGCGCGCAATGGCAGAAGAGTGACCGATTGAAAGACAATGAGGATACAATTTAAGAGAAAGACGAAGGCTTACGTTGAGCAGCCGGGTCGCCTCGTTCAGGCTCTCGACAAGGGCATCCCTTTCATCTTTTTCGGCTTGCCGGTCTAGGATGATGCCCTGCCTCTCGCCTTCCGAATCCCGCCACTCGATCCGAATGGGGGGAACCCAGGTTTCAGAGGACTGCAACCTGGGGATCTCTTCCACTGCGGTTGGCAAGCAAGAAGGACAAATGAAGGCATGAAAGATTCAAATTACAAGAGTAAAAGAGTACTTCGAAACAAATCTTACCGGTTTCGGCGGCCGCTTGCTTAGGCGGAGTGGCCCGGCTGGTCTCCTTCTTCCGACTCCATGCCGAGTGGCCCTCAGTCGGGGGAGCTTGAGCCGCTGACTGGTTTCCCGGCCGCTGACTGGTTTTCAGTCGGGATATCCCGGCTGGGGGCTGGGGGCTCCTTCCTCGGGGCATCCTTCTTTGGAGGTGAAGGTTGTTTCCCCGGAGCGCTCGCACTCGGTTGTGGGCTCCGGGGCTTTGACTCTGCTGGCTTTGGCACCTCGGGAGCAGCGGCTGGGGTTGGTCCTTCACTCCCCCCGGCAGGATCTATGTCCTGGGGCCTCCTGCGAAAGTGAACACAGCAGGGGTAAAGATAAAGAAAAGTTTTCAAGGAAAGAGCTCAGACTTCGGTTTCAGAGCATACCTGGATGACCGGCAGATCTTCGATGCCGTCCGCGGCGATCGCCTTAGAGGTGGGGTCTCGGTGGGAGGAGCCGGGACGTCATCATCCGAGTCCTCGATAATCAACCTCCTTTTGCTCGCACGCTTGTTCGAGTCTTCACTTGGCGCCACTCGCTTCCCGACTGGCTCGCTTTGGATCTTGATCCCGCCAGCCGGCTTCTTGGCGAGACGATGCGGCGCGTCATCGAGAGAGACCTTGTATGGTTTGGAAGTAATAGAGGCATTTTCCTGCGGAAGAAAGAGTATACAATGTTACGAGACAAGATGTCAAGATTGAAAGATACTGTGAAGCAACCAGTCGGCTTACCGGAGGAGGAGGTCGGTGGATGCTGAAGGGAAGAACCGACAGAATGAGGGCCCGCTCAACTGCAATTCCAGTCGAGAAGAGCTTATACATCTGAATTTTCAGGATCTCGTACTTGAGTGGATCTGGATCTTCCCGATTGGGGTCCGTTCCGCCTTCATACTCGAAAGCCGGCTTCGACCGTTCCTTGATCGGCGCCAGTTGGCACCTGATAAAGTGCCGAGTGATCTGTTTCTCGCGAAGACCTCTCTGTTTCATTGCTAGGATCTTCGCAAGCAGCTCGTTGGCCTCATCCTAATCTTGGGCTACTGGGACAGTGCTCCAAGATGGCCTGGGGACAGGGGGAAGACCGACGAAGGCTGGCAGGCTGGGTTCGAGATTGTTGATGTAGAACCAGCCCGCGTGCCATCCCTTGTTGGAGGACTTTAGAGGGAGAGAGAAGTAATCTTTGCAGAGAGATCCGCGGAGCTGGAAACCTGCCCCGCCAACGACGCAAGGGTGGTCCTTGTTCGGATGCGGCTTGAGATAGAACATGCGCCGGAAGAGTTGGAAGTGGGGGAGAATGCCAAGGAAGGCTTCACAAACATGAATGAAGAGAGCTATGTGAAGCATTGAGTTGGGGTTCAGATGGTAGAGATGAAGCCCATAGTAATCCAGAAGCCCCCGGAAGAATTCGGAGGTGGGAAGGCTGAACCCGCAATAGAAAAAGGAAGTGAAAACGACGAGCTCACCGGTGTTTGGGGTCGGGAAGTCCTCCCCCGCCGTCGGGCGCCATCCCACGAGTTCCTTTGGCGGAAGCACGCCGTGCTTCACCATCTCCTTGAGGGTGGATTCCCTCACATCCGAAGCGGCCCATTGGTCGAACGGAATCCTCTTTTCCTCCGCCATGAGAGTGGTGTTGATAGGAAGTGGATCTGGCCGGTGTTGATAGGAAGTGGATCTGGCCGGAAAAGGTCAGATTTTTGACAAGGGAACGTGGGAGATTTGGCTACGGAGGCCGAATGTTGCAGAGAGCGAGTTCCTAGATGGACGGATTTGGGAGCGCGCGAGTCTAGGGTTCTTCGCGATGAACTGGTGAACAGTGTTGCGAAAAGGGGAATCTTTTTGGAAGACGAAGAGGCGGGGACGACCTCGCATCTTTATAGAAAGATTTGAGGGTTGCGTTAGGTTTTCTGGTAATTGGGCCGAGCCCATAAGAAAATCTACGACCCAGCTAAGGTGTGGTCCAATGCGTGTCCTTAGGGACTTAAGCGGATGTGCTTAAGCAGATTTGCTCTGGCAATATGCGCGTGTCCGAGTGCCCTATACCTTTAAAAAATCCTTCCATACCGCGGTTTGCTTAACTTCATGAGAAGCTGGCACGATGCAATTTGGAAGGTGACCAACAGCTAAGTTTTTATAGCTATCTTGATGACAAGAGCTGTTTGGTTTTTTGGCATTTGGTCAGGTAACCTTACCAATGCTGTTTGTTTTTCCACCTTGGTGAAGATCTTTATAGATTGAGACCAGTATCATGGCATAAGCTATTTAATAATTTGGTCATGTTTTTCATATGATTGAAAAGAACTTGTTTTCCCGTGAGGGATGATTGAAATATTTGTTCCGGGATTACTCGGGCAAATCCACTCGGATAAGCATGAGCTTATCGAGTGTTTTTCACCCATATGGGTTGATTGAATTATTTGTTCTGAGATGACTCGGGCAAATTCACTCGGATGAGTATGAACTTGCTGAGTAATGAGATTTCAATGATTGCTTTAGCATGAGCTAGGCATTTACATGAGAATGATCTTTTATAGTTCTTGACTATATGCTTAGTCTGTTTTTGACTAACCACATAGTCGGGGGCTACACCTAATTAGGTGCATCAGGAGATCCACCTAGATATTTATTTTTGAGAATTTTTTAGGATATTTTTTCAGCCCTTCACAGTCTTTGGAGCCACTCGGGAAGATTCAGGCAGAGATGATGGAGTCACTCGGCGCCAAAAGCACTCGGTCAAAGAGATTTTTGGCTGTGTGATGTTCTGGTTTGAAGTTGAGCTGTCTCGTCGACTTAAAAGGACTCGGGGGCTACTGTGGAGATTGTGTCAATCGGGTATCTACATGGCAAGCTTATCCGACTGGAGGAAGGGATAGATTGCGCCTGCCATATCTGTAAGCCGAACTTGACTTGGGTGTTACGATTGCCGATAGAGATAAGGCAATCGGCCTATAGTCACGGTTTGGTAAGATTGAGGAAACCAACTTAGAATAAGATAGGGTTTTCGATCTGTAAGCCCTCCTCCCAAGACTATATAAGGGGGGTAAGGGGCGTCCCATGAGGGATATCCTATGTTAGATCAGCTTTGAGCTTTGAGCCTTAGATCACGAGATCAATAAAGACACTCGGCGGATCGAATCCACCGAAACAGGAGTAGGGTATTACCTCTCGAGAGGGCCTGAACCTGTCTAAACCTTCTTCTTCTTCTAACCCATCGTGCTTGGCGATCTTGACTGCGACCTCAGAAATTCTATTGCCGAAACCAAGTTTCGACAATCGGACTCCCATCCATGGGCCCGCCACCATGGCCTGTGACCAAAGTTTCAAGTAACCCAAATATCGCACAAAATAACTGGGCCGTAAAAAAAATTAGGGCCTGCTATTATATTCATACACTCCTAATTCAATTAGAAGGGAAATTGTGTTACCCAAAATTACCAGTGAGGACTTGCTTCGGAGCCTTGATTATTTTTGTTGTCGACTGACAAACACGTCTTACGAAATACAGGTTTCACTTATCTGAAAAATGTAAATAAAAAATATATTAATCTCTTCAAATGTCCTCCTCTTATTACACACCCATTAGGTTCTATTTATAGGTTTCCAGCCTAGGTTTGCCACCCTAGAGTTTCTGTTTGCTTGGAAATTGACTTAACCACCTTTATGACGGGGACGTTTACAAGAGTAACATTAGTCTTTTGGCCCAACTAACCAGCCAATGGGCTCTAAGGGTTCCTTCCTGGGCTGCTTGTTGGACCTCCCGGGATGGTAGGCTTGGTCAGGGCTCGACTAGCTTTGCCACCTGGTGGAGCTTCGTCGTCTGATGGTGGACAATCTTTGCTTCTTCGCTTGATGGGTGCTTCGCCTCCTGGTGCTCGCCTTCGTCGTTCGTGGTTGCTTCGCCTTTTAGCGCTTCGCCTCGCAGCTTGATGGATCTTTCAACAAGTTCGGTCGAAGGCCCTCATGACATGCCTCCAACAAGCCCCTCACGGGCAAGGGTGAGTAAGGATATTCAGCCGAGACCGTGTTCGATACTAGGTATGGTATGAGCCGCCTCCTTTTGGCTAAGGTTCTTGTCAAGACACATCACCTAAAATTTTGGATTATTATTATTATCCCTATTCCGCTGCAACTTCGCCCTTTTACCCGATCATGTGGACCGAGCCCACGGCCACGTGGTTAAAGGCCATGGCCCTTTGTCTTGTTTCGGCCTATTACTGTGTGACCCATGGGCTGTGCCCACTTCAACGGTCCGATTGGATTGGATCTGACTGTTCAGGAGGGTTACATCCGCCACGCATTGCGCCGTGAGCGGGGCTGGTGTGGGTTGCGGGGCCTATATAAGTTCCCCGGCCGACCATTATACCCTCCCCCGGTCACTTTTTGCCACACCATTTGCTTTCACTACCTCTGCCTTTCCTCTCTCTTCTGTCGTACACGCTTCATCTACTTCCTTTTTGCTGCACCGTTCGCCACTGTTGCTTACTTTCGGATAGCTCCCCGTAAGCCTTCTTTGGCCTCTGCTTCAGGAGTCGATACTGGTAGGATAGCTGATGACCTGACATCCTACATGGGTGTTTCACTCATAAAGGAGGCCAATATCGCTACCCTGGTGGCGAAAGGGTTGATCGTCGAAGGCCAAGGAGTCACGCTGGGCGAAGCCATGGTTCCCCAGCCCGACGAAGACGAGACAATCGTCTTTGTCGCCTTTGACGCGAGGCTTTGTTTCCCCTATGATGGTCTCCTACCTCAGATCCTTCATATGTTTTGGCTCGAGCTTTCACAAGTTAGACCAACAGCGTTGGTTCGCATTGCCGTGCTCAACCAGATGGTCCAAACTTTTGGCTTCGCTCCCACCGCCGATCTCTTCGCCTCCATTTTTACCGCCACCGTTTTTTCGAAGATGGTGTCGACGTCGGCGGGGATGTAAAAGACAATCTTTGGTAGCATGAACTTCAATGTTCGCCCTGACTGTGCTGACCTATGGCCGACCTCGGCCTCCATGCCAAAGTAGGATCGCCATTTGATGGAGAAGTGGTTCTACCACAAAGTTCCCTATCCAGTGGGGTCGGAGGACTTGGCCGCTCTTCGGACGCGCTGTCGACCGATCAACGCGAAGATGAAGCCGTGCGTCATTGTGGATACTAGTAACACCAGCTTGGTAGCTTAGATGGCCAAGGCCTAAAGCGGAGGTGCTATGCCGATACGGAGGGTTTCGATTGCCTAAAAGGATTTCTATTGGTTTCGTCATTGATAAAGGAAGTAGGGTCTTCATCTCCCGCTGGTCCTAGGAAATAAAAAGGGAGTTGATAGCATGGGGATAACAATCTGATTCTTCAAATGCTACAGTAAAAGAACGATAATGAAGAACTCGATGAATATGGAGAACAAGCAAAATCAATCTGAGACAAATGTGGCAACTGAAGAAAGGAAAAAGATTCTTCGGATTTGTGTACCTTAGGAATCTCTGTGATGGTTGCCATTGGAATCAAAAATGGGGTTCGTTGATGAAGAACTTGGGAGCTCGGTTTGGTCGCTGGAGTTGAGGAGAGAAAAGATTAGGTTTGCCGGTGAGGAGGACAAAGAAGGATTTGGACAGTGCAATGATTACCGGTGTTGCCGTGGGTTTTTATGATGTTAGATGCATCAAAAGGCGTATCGGGCTGAATGGGCAGACGACCTAATGGGCCGGTAAGGCTTAGTGGGCCACACAGAAGAATTCCGAAGCATGTCTTTCCATACTACGGAATTGGGGGCATGTGTTAACGGTAAAATTTGGCATATTCAAGTGTGAAGCGAGATTGACGGCAACATTTTAGTTTCCAAAAAAGAAGGAATTGCATCGGCTAAGGATGTATCGGCAGGTGGCATCGACAAGAAGATATCGGCTGGTGGTTGCCGATAAGTGAAGGGTTACGCGGAGGCTACGCTAGCTAAAAACAAAACTTTTCTACCGTGCAAACCAGGAACACTTGCAAGTAAGGGTCGATAGATCGTTACCGATTGGAGTAGAGTGCAGCGGATATAGCCAATCAGGAGCTATCCAATCCGGAACAGTACTGGCCGATCACAGCCGATTCGCTGACAGCCGATTCCCAATAGCCGATCCGACGTAGCCGATCCGACGTAGCCGATTCCCGATGCCAGAGCCGATCCCTTCTCAGCGACTTGTCGATTCCACAGCCGATCTGCCACAACCGCCTTGCTCTGATGCCTCTGACCACAGCCGATTTGTAGTCGACGAATAGCACCGCAACGTAGTAGCGGCTCTACCGGTATCCACACGTCTGAGGACAGAACGCCTAACACCCGTGTGCTAGCACAAGATGCAAGGCTAGGGTTTTGGCTCGAAGGTGGGGAGGGTTTCCGTGGAGATTGATCTCGCCGACTTCTGAAGCCGCGCGTGATCAAATTTATTCGGTTCCAATTCACATCACGCAGCTCTCCACCCCTCCCCCTTATTTATAGAGTTGCCCGACTAGGTCTAGTGGCCAATCGGGACTCTATTTTGAATCGAATCCTATCTGAATCTCATAGAGTTGGCTGGCCAGACTTCATAAGCCCATAGGACTCTATCTGATCGGATCCCTATCCGATCGAGCCGTATCCGAGTCCAACTCAAAATCCTGTTCTTATCCCCTTAAGCATGCGACCCTGTAGGTTCAGGTATACTCGGTTTCGGCTAGAGTCCAACTCAGCCGACCGTCGGCTCGAGTCCAACTCAGCCGATTGTCTACAGCGGCGCCTAGCAGCACATCTTGACACCATAGTATATAAGAATATAATATCGGCTCTGAACCTGTAATGTGTACACAAAACCCTTTGCCTCATGATACCAATTAAGCTATAGGCAAGATGTGTACCATCCCTTCAATAGCTTAACCATTCACTCGAACCATATTGGATTATCTGTCTGTTGATTGACTCCTCAATCAACTTGGCATGGCCATGCACTTCCATAATCCATTACCTCGAGGGACCCAGAGATATCTCTCCAAAGGAGGGGCAAATTCCATCTTGATCATTCACATCCCACTACATGTTTCATAGCAAACCCGAAGACTACTTTTATAACTACCCAGTTATGGATAGCGTTTGGTAGTCCCAAAGTAGGTTACTACACATGTTGGAATCCATGATGATCTCAGGTCAAAGGACTTTGTACCAACACTACCTGAGACCAACTTATGGCACATTAATTCCTGTAGTGTCTCATGGTGGGTCTATCCAACAATGTGTTCTCTAACACATATCCACGTATATTGATTTGGTATCTCCATACCATGATCTATGAGACATGATCATCAATCAATAAACATGCCGATCTTAGAATCATATTTGTTCCAATAATATGACATGTGATCAGAGATCGTTTAGAAATAGATTCATATATAAAGAGTCTCATAAATAAGTCACGTACTTATTGATCAATACAAGATGTCTATTTTATGGAACTGAATAACACTTTATTCATTTGTACATAAACATTGACCATGATATCCAGCATCTCCATGTTGCCTCTAGGGCATATCACTAACAATAAGCGCTATGAGTTCAAGTCCTTGTCGGATTTGGTTGAAGGGACTGGAGATATTACCAAGAAGAGATCGTATTCAGGAAGAAAGTGATGTGACGATTTATCTATTAATTAGGCAGGTTTATTTACTTTCCTTTTGTAATTTTAGGGGGCTTGTGATTGGTGTTTTATCTTTACAAAAGTCTGTGTTGTATCCAATAAGGACTCATTTATGCTCATGGGTATAAATATGTACACCCAGGGTTTTGTAAAACAACAACAGTTCAATAAACACTTTTGGCGCATCGCCACCCTAGTTTTCTAGGTTTCATTTCGATGAGTTCTTGTTTTGAGTTAGGCTGCATTGGTTAGGTTTGATCTCCAGTGAGAGGTAAGCTTCGTCTATAGTTGCTAGTATCGGCGGGGCTAGGGCTTCCATCAGTTAAGTTCGACACTCTATTCTGGTTGATACAAGTGCGAAGTTATCACACACATTCTCTAGTCTAAGTTGTTAGTACTGTTTACTTGTATTGGTTGATTCAATTAGGGTTTTTCTAATATCGGCTAAAATGTTCCTGATGATTTAGATTGTTTAGTGTATCTATCACCCTGAAAAACAATCAAAGGCTTGTGTAGCCCTTATCCTTTCTTTCATACTTAGTTTTGCATCAATTGGGTTCGAATTACTAAGTGGTAATTGAAATTCTAAGAACTAACTTGCTCTTGGATTGACAATAAGGGTATTATCAGGGTTTCAGTCGATCTTACCTGGTATAACTGTTTCGGTTTAAGCTATATGTTTTCTTTTGCTTAATTTGTTATATCTATCAACTTATATAAGTTTATCAATCCTTTAAATCTACTAAGCTTCCTATTAGCCTCGCACTATCTCTATTAGGTCTGATCTGTTGAGACTATAACCTATTTAGTAGATTTAATTAAGGTTGATAGTCTTATATAAAGCTATATCGGAGTTTTAGCTGGTATGTTATCTAACGCCCAAGCTATTTCATCGGCTATGATATAAGCCCATGAAATTATTAATTTGTCTGATCTTGGTCATAAGCAATTAATATTGTCTCGGTTAGGTCTGATCTAGCGTAATTGCTTTTAGCTAAGAAAAACACTAAATTAGTAATTAGATGTTATTTACATCTACCGCCAGAGTGATAGAGGAGCGGCGACGGCGTTTTAGGTATGTGGAGTTCCAATAACATTCATATCCAAGCCAAACTTTCTAGGGTGAACTCCTTTAGCTTCACAAAAGGTTTTATATGCAGCAATTCTTTACTTAGAGGAATTCAAGAAAGAAATACATGTTCTAAAAGCCTCTATGCAAGGCTTTAGCCTCTTCAACCAAGATTCCACAATAAGGTTAATAATATGGCAAGCACAACGCTGATGCAGTAAACTAGGCCTATGAGGTCTAGTAGCATTAACAGGCTCAGGATCAGGACCTAAGTAACCAACAAACATTGGTCTCAATATTCATGGCAGAAGCATTAGAAGAAGCATTATCAAGTGTCACAGAAAAAACCTTGTCAATCAACCCATATTCTTCTACTACAGCAGCAACACGCTCAGCAATATTAACTCCAGAGTGTGAGACCTGAATAAGCCTAAGGCCTATCACTCTCTTATGGATTTGCCAATCATGAATAATAAAATGAGCAACCACACTTATGTAATCTTCCTTTGCATTGCCAGATCAAAAATCAGATGTTAATGCTACAGAACAAACATCAGAGAAAGAATTCCTAAGCTTCCCACGTTGCTCAGAGAACAACTTGGACAAGTTTCTAGTTGTGGTTTGCCAAGAGACTTTAGAAAAACGAGGATTATGAGCAGCCTGGATATACTCCTCAAATGCAGCTGTCTCACCAATACATCAGGGCAAATCTAGTCTAGCAGTTAAACGACACAGCTCTGAACGCGCAACATCTGGCTTATAATCCCAATTACGAAAACTACCATCAGAATTAAATGCAATCCTAGACCGAACTCTAGCAGCATGATTAGTTTTCTGTCTACATGATTTTTGATGCCTAAGCAACTGGCCAGTACCAGCATTAGAACGAGTATAGAGTTCATGCTTACATAGATTGCATCTGGCAGAAATTTGGATCTTCTTACCATTTGGCTGAGTCTCACAGATCTCCTCAAAGTCAGCCCAGACACCAGACCTGTTTCGCTTGCATCTAGAAGAACTAGCGTCTATGCTGGCGGTGCTGTTGGAGCTCACCGCCATCCCCCACGTGCCATCAACGTCACCACCAGCACATCCTCCATCCCCTCCCCTGCCGCCATCTAAATTGATTGGATCCACAATGGAACCAAACAATAAAGATGCATCAGCGCTTGCATCTTCTTGGTCGTCCGGGTCATGCCGAGCTCGATGAGCTCTTCATTGATGGTACGCGGATAGGCGCCAGCGCCACCGCCATCATCATCCTCCATCGCGACCTTGTCGGCTCGGTGGCTCCGTACCTCAACGGCGCACAGGGCACAAGCAACAGAAGACAGAGAAGCCTACAGGAATCAAATTAAGAATCAAGAATCAAATGAAAACATCAGACATCACATGGAGAAGGAAGGAGATGTACCTGCTCTGCTACCTACACCGCTGCGCGATCGGAGCCCAGAGCCATAGTAGAAGACGACGGGTCAGAGAAGGAGAAGAACCACGACGAATAGACCAAGGAAGCAGCTCAGATCCGAAGCGACGGAGTCGGAGGACCCGAAGGGGAAGGGGATTACGGGAATATCGGAAGACGGGAAGAGGAAGAGAAGATGGGAAGAAGGGAATTAGGGTTTCGGTGGAGGCGATGAGATCATGAGACGTGGAGGAGAGAGAGATCAGAGCTCCTGTGGGCGTCGCTGGAGGTGGAGGATCAACCGGCGCCGGCGTGGCGGCTGCGGCCTGCGGTCCTGTGGAGTGCGGAGCGGAGGCGCCGAGGCGGCAGAGACCGAGAGACGCTGATGCGGATCGGCGGTGGATGCTGTGCGGGGGGGATTAGGTTTAGGGTTTGGGGGGCAGCGATGCGGGCAGGTTATATACGACGTGGGCGTGGCGGAGCGGCGCGGGCGGGCGGGCCGGGCGGGTGCAATGGCTACGGGCCGCAAGCGGGCCTACGTTCCTTAGCCAGGCCAGGCCATGCCGCCCGCGTGCCTGTTGGTCGGCCCAGGCACGACACTTACTACCGGGGCCGGGCTAGCCCGGGCCCGATGGGAACCGAGCCAGACCGTGCTCGGGTCGGGCCTAAATTGCGGGCTTCGTGCCGTGCTTTCGTGCCACGTGCTTTTTGTACATCTATATGTTGCATCAGTTGGGTTCGACCGATAGGATTTGTTCTGTTAAAGAAAAGTTGTTTGTGGTTATATTTAATCTAAATCTAGTTCATGAGCAGCATATTCTACTTTATAGCCGATTCAACATGTTCGCATCGGCTAGGTCATCACGATACGATATCGGCCTATCGGTTGATCGACTATCGTCTTCTAATGTTTACCATCTCTTGTTGGTTGCAGGATCAAACCAACTGGCACGCCCGCATTCCACCGAAGTTTTGGACCTACACTGGAGCTAAGCAAAACTCCCAGATCATCGTGTTTTTTGCATCGACACGCTTTTGGCACGCCCGATGGACATCAAGATCTTCACCATGTCAGAAATCAAAGAAGAAAACATCATCCCAGTCACTATTGACAAGTTATCTGATAAACAAAAGGCGCAGATGGAACAACTCACTCAGGAGTTTCAAAAGATGTATTTGGAATCCTTCAGTGTTACTCGACAAGGAAAAATAATACAAAATCCAAAATTATCATGTCGAAGCCTGAAGCTAATGGAAGTAGTAACCAAGAAGATATGACTAATCAAGAATATAAAGAAGAACGTCCTCTCATGACTTTGCAAGATAGGATTGATGCAGCTGTTCATCATGCCTTGAGAAACCAATCTGGGGTGTTGGTTACCACATTAACATCTATGATTAAAAATGTAGTAGATGGAGCTATTGCTAAAAAACAAGCTAAGGGACCAGTTTTTCTTCCGAATCATACGTTTCCAGCATATAGGACAATTAAGACTGAGGATCCAGAGCAAAAACATACAACATGCCCTAGTTCAATGAGTGTCAATAATTAGAATCATGATCAATATCAAACTGCATATTATGGAGGGCAGCCAGTTCGGACATCAACTTGGGGATAGATACAACTACCGATTGAGAATTATCCAACTCAATCTATAGAAAGGCATCAACAACCTACTAGGAGGCAACCATTCGAACAACAATATATGCATGAATATCGAACTCAGACAAATCCATATCAGCAATATGTGCATCAGTATTTCAATCCTCAGCAACAACAATCATCATCACCTCATCAGTATCGGCACGGGGAAACTAATCAATATCAACCTTAGATAAATCAGTTTGTTCAAAGATCTCCATCACAACAATGTCGGGACACCTCTGGACCTCCTATTATATCTAAGGGATGAATAGAACACACCAATTCTTCTCGTAAATATAATAAGGTACCCGACGCTCCGAGAGAGAGATAAATGAGACATTGCTGGGCCTTTACCTGCCAGTCAACTTTAGCCTGGGTTGTGCCCGTCAAACTACTCGATGGTGGCGACCAGATATGTTACACAACCAGGAGACTTGACACCAAAATGGCTAAAGATCTAAATTGTCTCAATTATCTTTAACTCATACTCATGATTAATATGATCCTAACCAAAGGAACGCACTAATCACTTTCACCTAAGCATTAGGTATCTCTAAGTTCCCGAGTTCAACTTACTACACTAGTAAGTACAACATTATAGTTCATAGATACATAGGGCCATCATGCCGAATACACTCATAGATAATCAACGACTCGCGAAAGCATTCTTCTACCAAGTGGATCTTTTATTCAACCGACTAGGGAGTGCCCTAGTATGAACCATCCTGGAAGAATGCAATATCTTCGTCCATTTCATCCTCCTCAGGAGGAAACTCCCCTGTAGTCATGTCTTTGCAAACAACCAAGAATAGATATACAAACAAGTGTCAGTACAACGAATTGTACTGGCAAGCAACCATCAAACCTACGTGCTACATGTATGGCATCATCAAAGTAAGCTCACGTCAGGTTCTTTTAGTGCAAAGCAAATTTTGTTTAGTAAAGCCCCATTACAAATTTCAGGTTTTCCTAAATAAATTTCAGCAAGCAAGTACCTTGCTAAATTGGGCATTTAGTAGATAGTAGTGTATACAAATTATCTTCTCTTTGCATTTCAGGGCAGCAAAGGAATATAACGTAAGTAACCATCATCTTTTCTTTGCATGTCAGGGCAGCAAAGGACTATAGAAAACAGCAATCACATTTGAACATTTTCAAACAACTTTGAATAAGGTTTTTGAGAACACAAATCTATACTCACGACACATTCACACAATGCTCGTAACCATGAGCACGGCTAATCGATTAGTTTTAACTCTGTAGAGTGTGTACACTTTACCCACATGATGTGATATAATAATCATGCAAAGCATGGCACACGATATTTGAGTATCCGATTTATTATACACGACGAAGCCCTTCTAAAATTTATGGTTCAGCCCAGCACGACATGTGTTTCCTCCATCCTATGCCATTTTGGAAATACGGCATAGAACCGTTAAGCGGCGGGCCCACGCCTTAAACTTAAAGCCGTGGGGGCGGACATGTCAGGAACCCACCCACGTGGCACAATACCGTTGTATTGGACAGGCTTAGTCGCCCAAATTACCTCATCGGGGCATATAGGAAGCTCCTCTGAGTTATACGAACTCATACTCTTCAGCCTACCTAAATGTAAGGCCAAACCACAAATAGTATACTAAGCTAGGGTTATCCCATACTAGCTCATGTGGATGTACTATATTCGAGATAAACATACATTGAGTGAGGTCCTTAGGGTAGTCCGGGCACACACTCCCCTTATTGGTATACAACAAGTCATCATATGTATACCACTTGCGGCCCAAACTTGAAATTCACATTTTCCATATTTTTGCCTTAACAAATAGCATTTTTATCATAACATAATTTTTAGAAAAGAACCTTTTGAAACAAAGCATAGATACTTTGCCCAATAATCATGGGAAAATGACACTGCAAGCAATACTAAGCATAAGGGTAAATCATCTAGGGTTTCAGATTTTCAACCACATATTAGCATCTTGATCATTCCTAGGGTTAGGAATTAGGCTAAGGTATTAGGAGTTTGAGGTGGCATGCAACATAGGAAGTAGTACTAATCATTCTTTCCAAGATTTTAGTGTCATTATAACAAACATCATGCAAAGCTCCCAACCATTTTGAAATAACCTCCAAAAAAATTGGGATCAAAGTGTTCAAAGGGGAGGTGAGGACTTGCCTGGTTCTCCTTCCTCCTGCTCGTTCAAATACGAGGGATCCTCGAAAACGTCGGCGGTTCATCTAATGCATACATATGACAAATTTTAGATTGCAAGTACTTATGAAAACTTTCATGATCTAAAATAAATGCATATGATTTGTAGGTGTTTAGTTTTCAGGTTGACTTTCTAAGTAAAGTTTTTATCTCATTACTTTCTACCAAAGTGGAAATTTTTATATAGTATTTTATAGATTAAGTATATATCTATGTTCTTTTTAAATTGGTTCAAGGCTAGCCTATGTGGTTGCTGGTGTGCCAAATATTTTAGTCAGCAAAACACAGGGAGGTGGTCCTAAAAAAATTAGTTTTAATTTTTAGGAATTTGGATGGGGTCCCTACAATTTTTGGAAATTGAAGTGCGCAAGACAACTCTTTTCTTTATTAAATCCCTAAGTGTCATATTTGTTACAGAAAGTACCTAATTTTATAACTTTAAAATAAAGTACGTCTTTTTCTGGTTTTACAGAATTTTGGTTCACCTCATTCGGAGTTAAGATGATTTTTCTATGATTTTTTATAAATTAAACCTTCCCTACATTGGCTGGGTTCATAAAGGAATTTTTAGAATTAAATTTCCTACTATGAGTAGATGATTTTATTCCACAGTATTGAAGTTCATAATTTTGTGGATCTAACAAAATTTGTCCTAACTCAAAATGTGCCATATTCTATTTTATATGAATTTTCAAAGTCAAGTCCTTTTTCTGTTGAAAAAATACCTTCTCGAGTTTATTCTTCTCTCTTTAATCCATGTGGGCCCCATAGGTCAGCGCCTGACTAGTGGGTCCAATGTGTCAGTGACACGGCGCGAAGAGGGAACAGGGCAGCGATGTGCGACGAGTTTCTTGCTGGCGTCGGCGGCGAACGACGGCCGGTCATCGGTCGCGACCAAAAGGAAAAATGTAGCAAAGACTCCGGCGAAGCTAACAGTGGTCCTCTCACACGCTACCATTGCCGGAATGGTCGTCGGCGACGGAGTGGGCGGCACTGCGGTTCGGGTAGGTGGTGCATGTGGGTTTCAAGTTCGATTCATGTCATGCATGTGCATTTCCTAGCTTCTAGGAGTCACAGAGAGTCTTACCGAGCAAACGCGAGGCTCTGGCGTGGCCGGGATGACGGTGGTGCCGTGTGGGGTCTCAACACGGCGGCGGTCTTCACCTCGGTTGATTGTCGGTAGGGTGCCTCGGTGGTCGGTTGTTAAAATCAGGTGCGGGCCTTTATTCGAGTGGACTTGGTGCTGCTCTAGGTAAAAAGGAATTGACCCATGGCTTACCAGAGAGGGAGGAAGATGAGATCGACGGTGGCAGCCGGAGTTGGTGAAGAAAAGGGGATCTCGTCATCTGATACACCTCACTGCAATTCTTTCCGTTTACACCATTGTCAGACGCTAGGGAGCTTGTTGGCGAAAGGATTTTGGCAATGGTTTACCGTGGACGGCTGGCGACGAGCGAGCTTGTGGCGGCGGTCGACACAGAGTGTGTTGCGTCCTTGCTTCAGCACGGTGGCATTCCCAGTCATCGGCTACACCATTGGCGATGAAAATGGGTCATCAGAGAGAGTACGAAATGAGGGTTAGGGAACACACATTGCTCGAGGAAGAAGTTCACCGTGTGTCAGATGTGGTTGGATCTTCGCTTGTCGGTGGTGAGGTTTCTTCGGTCGTTTTCGGCGCTCTCGAGGTGGACAGCCTCGGCTTCTTCATGGAACGAGACAAGGGCGAGGAAAAGTCAATGACGGTCGGCCGATCGGGGTTAAATATGGTCGCCGGCGAGGAAGGGGCGGCGAGGGGCTCGCCGCGGCGGCCGACGTGTGCCCCGGGTGCGTGGCGCGCGCGTTCTGGCACATGGGTCCGAGGAGAATGGTTGTCAGACTGTCTCCGTGGTCCCACAGGGCAGAACGGCCCACTTGTCAGTAAGGAAACGAAGTAGAGTTGGATTCCTGTAAATTTTCCAAGTCTGTGGCCCAGTGCTGAGTTTACCACTTTAGGCTCTGTTTAAATACATTTCTAAGCCGATTTTGGGGCGGTTCCCAATGGCAAAGTTGTAAAGCATGTCCTAAAATATAATGCTGCCAAATTTCATCACCTGAAGTTCACTAGTTTAATTTCGGCATTAACTCAAAGTTGGCTCCAGAGCCAGTTTGTCAGCCTTGACACTTGGAATAATTTTGTAGGGTTAAGTCTAGATTTTGATTTAACTCATTCTTCTAACTCCATAATGTGTTCCTAAAACTTTTATGTGTTTGTTTAAAATCTCCTCTTAGTTTTCTTGGGTGTTTATCCATTATTCTTCTTAACTCTTTTTGTTTAAATTTTTAATGAAAATTATGTCTCTACTATGCATATGAAAATCTTCTTATATGCACAAAATCAAACTAGTCATAACTCTTAGAGAAAACTTTTGATTCATATTTACATTACACATTACTCCATGGTCTATCAAGATATGATTTTGGTGGGATGTGACAAACAATTTGGGAATCATGGAAATCAGGAATGTGTTGATATGATTGCTGAAGTCATGAGGTTGGAATTTAGGTTAAAGCCAAAGGATATTGGGATTATGTATCGGCATCCTTATCCAGAACATTTTGATAGAGTACCGTTGCCTAACCAATACAAAATTCCAGATTTCTCAAAGTTTTCTGGACAAGATAATATTTCTACAGTTGAACACGTCAGCCGATTTTTAGCTCAATGTGGGGAGGCATTGACTGAAGAAGCTTTGAGGGTTAGGTTTTTCCTTTGTAATTATCTGGATCAACATTTACATGGTTTTCTTCTTTTCCACCTAATTCTGCCAGAGGATTGACTCATTTAGAGAAACAATTTCATAAATATTTCTTTGCTAGAGCTCAAAAAATGAAGTTGTCAGACTTAACATCAATCAAACAAAGATCTAATGAATCGGTTCTAGACTTTATTTAGAGGTTCAGAGATATAAGGAGTAAATGTTACAATTTGAACTTGACCAATTCACAATTGGCCAATTTGGCATTCCAAGGATTATTGGGGTTGATAAAGGACAAATTTTCTAAACGAGACTTTAAAAGTTTAGCATAGTTGGTGTAGAAAGTATCGACTCATGAACAATGATTTTGGGAGCATGGGAGCAAGCCCACAGTGACGGGGATACCACCGGGAAAAACTAGGGTTTCCGAAGAGCGCGAGAGAGAGTCCGACACGAACTCGAATCAGGTCGATTTTCCATGGGATTCAAGGGGATCTCTTGGGGGAAAAGAAGAGGAGATCGAGGGCCACAAATCCCTCAACAAATTTTGGAAACAGACAAATGGATGTGCCGAATTTGGGAAGGAAAGCGGCGGCATGGGGTGTTGTCGGGCTCTATCGGGAGGTTGAAGAAGGGACTGTAGCGATAGGGACATAAAGTAGACTTCTGCTTTCTCTATCCTAGGCCGGTTGAGTAGGGAAACAAAGCAGACTTCGGAAGAGATGGCAGGACTACGGGAGAGAGGCAAAGGGAGGGAAAACGGACTTCTCTAGAATTGGCTCGGACACTGGAGGAGGATTTTTAATTACTTTTCCATTTAAATTAATAATTGAAATGATTTTTTAATTTTCCAAAAATACTTCCCGTGCTCAATTAATTTCAAAAAAATCCTAAAAGTATCTCGACACTCAAAATATTTTAAAAAATTAGATAGATCATTTAATAATTATTTTTTATTTAAATAATTAATGAAATGTTCTTTGCATTATTAAAATTAAAAATTGAGTTCGAAAAATCGAGAAAATTCTAGAGAGTACATTTAATCATGAAGAATTTAACTAAAAATTAAATCCAGCCATGTTTTATTTAGGAAATTTTATTTCTCATATTTACTTTAGTTGTAAATTAGTGAACATTTAATATAAATTGTAGAAACAATTTATTAAATAATTTATAAATCCCTGAAACAAAAATCAAGGTGTGACACACGGGGAGGGTGGAGCTCTAGCGGTGGTTGGGAAGAGGAAGGGGCGGTTGGGAAGAGTAAGGGGCGCCCGAGGCATGGCGAGTCGCGGCAGAGCTGAAGATGGTGATGACGTGGTTGGACAAGGCTTCACTCGTCGGCAATAAACGATTGGAACTGTAGCTTCGTGTTGGCAGTGGAGACGAGATCTCAGCGACAGTTTGAAGAAGTGGAGTGGTGGCGGAGATACCCCATGACGCGGTGAAGCTGGTGGAGCTAGCGGCATAGTGCGGCGGTGAGCAGCGGCCAAGGGCGATGGACCTCGAGTGCCACAATGAGGGAGTGGTTTGGGAGCATGATTGCACTCGAAGAGAGGAAAATGAGAGAGGGAGACATGTGGGCTGCCATTTGTAGGCTCGGGAGGTGGATCCAAAGTAGGGCAAGGCAATGCTCGTCGGGGGAGTAGGGTGGCAACCTGGGGGAAAATGGGCATGATTCAGTGCCGGCTTTCAAGGCAGAGTGGGGGATGAAGGTGGAGGGGACCGTGTCCACATGCTTTGAAGACGAACGAGCAAGCGAGAAGGCACTGGATTCAACAAGACATGGGACCGGCGGTGGCTCGATCGGCTGGAGGTTGAAAATGTCCCAACAGGTGGGCCCTACACCTATTAGCGGCACCTGTGAGAGGATGGAGGCAAAATGGACTTGGCGAGAGAGAGGAGGCGAGCGGGCCGAGGGAGATAGAAAGAGAGGTTGGCGCGAGGGAGAGGAGGAAACAGGCCACCAGGGAGGAATGATGAACTTGGGTCGAAAACGACCCAAGGAAAGGAGAGAGAGTTTAATTGGTTTTTTCATTTAATTAATTGATAAAATGAACTTTGTATTATTAAAAGTGTGTCTTGAGCTCTGAAAATTCAAGGGACATTCCTGAGGGTAACTTAGGGCATGGAGAATATTACAAAAATATTTCCAGCCTTGATTTTTAAATGAAATTTTATTTCTCAGATTTAATTCACTGGATAAATTGCTTTAACTTTTAATATAAATTCTAGAAATGCATTATTAAATGTTTTTAAAATCTTGAAAGAAAATTGGGGCGTGATTGCTGGCAACGGTGTGCACTTGGGAGGAGTCATTAGTCATGGCACGTGCGGTGAGGAGCTCGCCAGTCGGCCGTGTGGGCAGAGGAGTCGCTGACGGCAGTGTGCGCCGGGAG
Organism: Oryza australiensis; assembly: GCA_019925245.2. NCBI lineage: Eukaryota > Viridiplantae > Streptophyta > Magnoliopsida > Poales > Poaceae > Oryza > Oryza australiensis. Next base: position 8,714,014 of record JAIFGZ020000436.1, read on the forward strand.
GAGCTCGCCGTGTCCTCTACCGCCTTCACAAGAAGCGAAGCGACAGCTTGCACATCTGAGAACCAATTCGCGGCGCCTCAATCGTATCCGCGAAACTCCACCTTCATGAGAAGCGATGGTTTGTGCATCCGGTAATACTCCTTGTCTTCCTCCCTTACCTTCCGCGCCGAGGCCATGTTGTCACAGGGTGTTGCCTCGTCGCGTGAGTCGGCTCGCCGAGACAACCATCGCCACTTCTACATGAATGGCACGCGCATAGGGCGGAGAGGCGTGTGAACTCAGCCATGAATGTCGGATTGCTGCCTTTGAGCATTTGCTCGCGAGAGGTGGTCTGCCGTATATGTTTTTCTATCTCACTAACATGTGTTGTCCATCGTATATGTTTTTCCATATCTCGTTGACATGTGGGTTTCACTTACAAAAACCGCTTTCCAAACTACTGAAGAAGTCTATTTGCATCGGTTTTCGAAGATAGGAGATACGTTATACCCGATTTTACGGTTGAGGAATGCGATTTAATCCAGAGCAAAAGATGACGGAGACAAAATAGACGTATACATCTGAATGTGCTAGGGATTTTGCCGGGCTCATCTTAACGAGGCCTTTGAGATTTTGAGTTTGGAAGGTTAACTGATTTCGTAATTATGGAATTTCACCTCTGAATTGTACTCCCAACAAATGATTAACAAAACCACTCTTAACAGTCAATCTCACACATCCTTTGGCAGATGGCCGGGGACAGTTATATACACTATAACGGTCATCCTCATCTCAATCGGGCGATAACCCTCATCTGTATCGGGTATGGCATCCGTCACGGCGCAAAGGTCACTGATGTGAGTAGTTATCTCTGTCGAGCAAAGGCCCATCACCGATGTGTGTTATTTGTCGGGCCTAAAGAACAGCCTGTCATCGATATGTTTGACCCACAAGACCAGTCAAACAAGGGCCCGGCATTGATGATATAATCTCAAATGGGCCCTAATTAGTGCCCGTCACGGATGACTAACATCTCAATCGGGCTTTAACTTAAGCCCGTCACGGATGACTAATATCTCCATCGGGCTTTAAGTTAAAGCCCATCGTCGATGAGTCTTTCCCAAAAAAATTTACTCTGTTTTTTGGCTAGCCTCAGGCCTTTGCTTGCCATACCCGCTTCAAAAATGACAGAAACAGAGATATTTCACATACATTCACATACATCTGACACTCTCATAAATCTATTCACATCCATTATTCACACATATTTCACATTGCAAGTATAAAACACATATAACAAAATTGTAATTTAATAATATCAGAATTGATTACATATTTATATGTATTTGTCATTAATTACAAAATGTATATGTCCGCTATTTTATTTCTTTGACTTTAACCCTGTATTTGTACTGCACACATTCCTTTGGAATTTAATATATCATGGACTATAAAGTCCGCTATCTCTTTTCCAATCCCGTCAAAGCTAGTAGGCACATACTTGGATATATTTTTCTACATGTACATTCGAAATTAGTCGATCAATATATATATATATATATATAATTCAAAGTAGTTAGTACATATCACAATTGAGATCACAGACCTCAAATCCGGTCATAGTCTTGAACTTGTTGTTGTACAGGAATCGCATGTTGTGGCACACATGGAATCCGCACTGGTCGCCTACTTGCTGTTTGACGGGGATGTCCTTTTTTTGGATGAGGGTTTGTTGATAATGTTATGCCGCCCTCCTTTCTCCACATATGTTCCCCACGCTTCGTCGATTGCTTGTTGGATCGGGGTCCAGTCATACGTCTTACTGATTTTGGAATTTATGTAGTGGCATGTGCTCCACTTTGGTGTAATGACCAAAAGGATCCAATGGGCACTGTGGCATTAATATAGTGAAAGTTAAATTCTAAAACACTACGTATAATGCAATTGCATATACTTAGGGTACACACTTACTATTGATTAGAGGCGCAGAGAAAGTAGTCCTTGTCTTGTTGGGCTAGCAAGGTCTCAAAAATATAGTCCACCATGGCCTTCCTGTCATGATCTAGATTGGCGACTGTGACAATTTGTAGATCCAGGAAGGCCACTTCCGGTGCATTTCTCTGGCACCACTTTCAACTAAGCCTACACATAAGACAAACGCTCTTTTAAGCGTGTTATAAGGATTGTTTTTTTACCAAAATTGAGGAACGCAAGAATACTAACAAGGAGTAGCACTTAAGTAGAGTTGTGTCCACCGCTCGTAGTCTGTAGAGGTCGAACAAGTCCTTGAATTCTATGACAACATAGGCATCAGGCCCAAAAGTGGTTCTTTGCCGTGATAGCCTACGACGTTAGTGTCCTTGTTCATCCTCTTGGCGCTTGTCCTCTCCATGTAGTAGTGGTGGAGATCCCTGCATGCGGTGCCCATCGTTCGTAGGGCGTCGTCTCCAACCAAAGGCATGCCATTGGTGAACTCCGTTGATATGTTCTTGCTCATTTCTAGCTTTTTTGGTTTAGACTTGAGGGCTTGGCCTTGCCTTGGGGTCTTCCTCTCCCCTTGCCGTAGGTTTGTCGTTAGTTATTTGAGGAGGAGAGGAATGTGCCTTCCTTGATTTCTTGAGTGGTGGGGGATTAATTTCTTTTGTCATGCTGTCGGCCTCCATTTCAACGGCTGGAGCAGCGGGAGCTGGACGGGCCGGAGGGGCTAAAGGAGCAGGTGTCGGTCGGGGTGGCGGCTGAATGCTTGGTGGAGTGGCTTACTTCGCAGTCAACTTGATATCTATAAGCTCCTTGGGCCATTGGATGAAACTTCCACGTGCAGCTTCTAGAGTAAGGATCTCGTCATTCGATGGGTACTGCAGTGGCAAATCAGCCCATTCGTTCTTGACCGCATCAACTTGCACTTTTGCCATACCGGCTATCAGTTGCACCCCATGCACTCTTGTATCTGGGGTCGGCTTAAATGCAAGTCCTTCAGCCACCGCAACAGTGAAGGACGACATCACCTTAATTAATAGTGTGTAGTGTGCCGGTTTCTGCGACAGATTCATCCAAATTTTTAGAATACTATATTAGAAGGATTTTTAAGACTGTTACGCCTTGTGGCTAAGAGTTTTACCATTATTTGATCGACGGCGGCTATGAATGACCGTTGAGGTTCTTCCACCTCAGTTGATACGCAACTGCTTCGCCTTTGTGTCGGACTATCTCGATGCAGAACAACGGCACACTCGGCATTCTGCTCTGCCTGCTCTTGTCGTATCTCTTCCCTTATCTTTACAGCCATGTCATCGAGCTGTGCCTTTACTTCAGAGCTTATCTCGGCTCTAACCTACTCCCTGATCTTCTCGACCAGCCGGGCATCTTTTTTTGCCTTTGATAGGGTCCACTTCTTGTATTGTCCCCCGTATTCTAAAAATCCATATTTCCAAGGGACCAAAGCGCCAACTCCCCGTGTACGTCCATGGTGTTCGTTGTTGCCCAACGCTTGAGTGAGGATGTCATCCTCGCGTCTACAAGAGTAGTCCTCCTGTTCGAAGGTATGTCTCATGACAACCAACTCTTTCTGCAATACAAGTGAGTTTAGTATAAATCGATAGTATGTTTTGTGTAAAGAAACATATTAAGGTGAGACACTTACGATATTTTCATATACTTGTTGGTCTTGGGCATTTGGCCATGTGATTGTTCCATCATTGTTCTTCACAGCCCTTGCCCTTGCCTAGCTCCTTGCCCTTGCGTGCGGGATATCGGCAAAAGGAGCCGGCGTGTTGGATGCCTCTGCCGCCTCATCCTCCTTTGCCATATCTCCATCTTCCTGGCATATCCCCCTGTGCCAAGCCGGTGCGGGTGCAGGTTCAGATCCTAGAATGCCCTAAAAGCCTCAGCTTTTGCTCGGGCTTCCTCACTATTTTTCTTCTCGACGAACTGCTCCCACACCTCTTGCGTGATGAAGGGGCTTTCCCCGAAAGGCTCCCCAGCGTCGGGGTTGTTGATGTACTCGTTCACTAGCCTGGACTTGAAGTTCTTCCAAGCAGTTCCCATCGACCTAAAGGCCATAGTCTTTATCCTTTCCTCGTCGGCTGCGGGATAGTCGAAGCTCTCCTTGAACTTCGGCCATGCAGATTTCTTCTCCACTTTCGGCACGTCCTTCACATTATCAGCCAAGATCGTGAAGCTTTGCCTCCCTATAATCCTGAAAATTGAGCTAAATTTTTTGCACACGTGCACCGGTGTGATTGGCTTTCCTAGGAGGTCCACCTCTGTTATGGTGTACCTCTCCATTAGGATCCTATTGCCGCTCCTAGGGGTCCGTGACCTTGTGGACCCACTAGTTGTCGCCGACAGTGTTCCATCATTCTGCGACATCCTCTAAATAGCTTGCAATATCATAAAATAAAAAAATAATTTAATCAAGAAGAAGAGGGATTGGAAATAAAGAAAGAAGAAGAGGAGACGAGGAAATTCAATAATTTGTTATATGTCAAAATTCTCAAACTTTTGAAAGTATTTTTGAAAGGGATGAGAAAGGGAGGATTATAAATCTTTGAAAGTATTTTTGAAAGAGATGAGAAAGAGAGGAAAATAAATCCTTAAATTTATTTATAAATCTATGAAAATGCTTTTAAAGCTTTTCCAAACTAAGTATATTAACTTGCTTGTTTAATCAAGCAATTATAAACCAATTATAAATCCTATCCAAACATAGCTTTGCAACAATAGCTTTTCATAAATCCTATCCAAACATAGCTTTGCAACATTCATGGTCCAAACATAGCTTAACAGTCCCATTATACAACCCGATAATGAATAATACATAGATTTCACAATGTACATACACAAGATCACAACATGCATTTTCAAACATCACGACATACGGCATTTTCAAACATCACTTCATATCTCACATATACACACATGCAGCAAGAATTAGGGTATCAAACTCAGGGCCATACACAAATGCAACAACAATATATCTCACATATACACACATGCCCTTGGACAACATCAGGGCAAATGAGGGGGATGGAGACTAACCTGGAGCTCGGTGGCGACGAGGGAAGAATATGGTCGGCGACGCTCAGTGGAGACGAGAAACGGCGGCACTCGGTGTCGACTAGGGGTCGAATGGCGGCCGACGACGAGGGAAGAAGATGCCTAGTCTATGGCGACGGGCTCGGGGACAGCAAACAAGACGAGCAACCTCAGATATACACACATGCATGGCACATCAAGAAGGGCTAGGGTTATATGCATGGAAACTAACCGGCATGCTCCAGGATGATGCGCGGTGCTCGGTGTCGACGAGGGAAAGGGACGATGCACGGTGCTAGAGGACGTCGACGACGGGCTCGACGATGACGGCGACGTGCTCAGGGACAATGGCGCCGAGCTTGGGAGGGCGCAAGGGACAGCGGCGACGTGCTCTATAGACGGCGACGATGGTAGGGTTCTGAGTGAGAGTGAGGGACTTAGAAACTTTTCGCGCTAATGTATAGATCTGACCAGATTTGGAATCACATCGGTGACGGGGTTTACATTAAGCCCGATTGAGATGAATCATCTCAATCGGGCTTAATATAAACCCCGTCATGGATGATGAAGGATTCGGCGCCCTAACATCCGACGGAAAAATATTATCGGTAATGGGCCTGATATAAGGCCAATCACGGATGACTCATCGGTGACGGGCCTTAACTTGAAGCCCGATTAGTAAATTAACCATATCTCTCAGAATGAAATTATGGCCCATCGCCGATGACTCATCGTTGACGACCGTTAAGTTAAAACCCGATAAGTGAGTTAATCATCTCTGTCGGGCACAAAGCTTAAGACCGTTTGCTCTGGACATATTCCATATCGATCTATTATATAAAGCCCGTCACTAGGATATAATTTTTCCACTTGTATTTATTTATTTCACTTAATAATTCACTAAATAATTCAATAATAAAGTAAATCACTAAATAATTCAGTAAAGTTCACTAAATTACTATTATCATATAAATTATTAAAGTAAACTAAATAAACTATATAAATTACTATTCAAGTGAATTGTTGAAACTATTTGAATTAGTATTTTCATATAATTCAATAAATAGTTCAGTACAGTTCAATAATTTATTTAAGTCACTACATAAATATCTAAATTAACTAAATTCACTATATTAATTACTATTTTCATAGTATTCACTAGATAATTCAGTAATGTTCAATAATTTATTTTACACAAAAGTCTTGTCAATACAAAATACTTCATTCATTGCAACAAATAGCAAAACAAATAAGTACAAAGTCATCAGTCACAAGGTTATGCCTTCTGTATGATCTGACTGAGCATATGCCACATCCTCTTGGGGATGATCGTCAAGGTCGATGTGAGGTCTGACATGAAGATTCTGATTGTATTCCTCTTCGTCGACGACGTTGTCAACCCCGACAATTCGGCACTTGCCGTCCATAACGATGTGCATCTTCTTGTTTGTAGGGTCTTTTATGTAGAATATCTGCTTGACCTGTTTCGCAAGCACGAATGGTTCATCGGCATATCCAACCTTATATAGATCTATTAAAGTGAAACATTCCTTGTCAACTTTCACACCGGTGTGTATATTCACCCAACGGCATCGAAACAGAGGGTTCAGCTCCCAGATCCGTTCGATGCGGCCGTAGTATGTGCTGGACCCAACTTGATCCTGCTGGAATGCATCTATACGGACTCCGTTGTTTTGCATTGTGCTTTTGTCATTGTTGTACGGTGTAAAACGTGTAACCGTTGATATCGTATCCTTGCCATATGTCTATCTCCCAACACGGTCCCTTCACCAACAACCATACTGCCTCAGTTGAATCATCCGTCAACGTTGTAATACGCTTCTTGAACCATTCATTGAACCTGGAGTTATGTTTTCTGTTAATCCACGTGTCTGATCACCTAAAGTTCTCCTGTCGGATTTTCACTAAATGCTCCTCAAAGTATGGGGCAACTTGGCTCGATCAGGCACAACTCTTTTCCTGCTTATTGTGCCAGGCCTGACAACCTTCCTTCGTGATGAGACGCTGGTACTCCGATAGGATCGACCTCAGCCATATAATCAACGCAAAATGCAATAACCTCTTCGGTCGTGTAACCTTCAATGATGCTCCCCTCTGGTTTTGCTCTGTTTCTCATGTAAGACTTTAGAACTCCTATGTACCTCTCGAACAGATACATTTCTCTTGGAAATGTAGGGCCACATAATGTTGTTTGCTTCACGAGATGTACAGGGAGATGAGTCATGATATCAAAGAAAGACAGAAAGAAACATCTCCATGTGACAGAGGGTATTGACAATATCAGTCTGCAATCCGTCTAAGTCTTCAAGATCTATAACCTTCTGACCGATTGCATTAAAGAAGGCACACAGACGTTGGATCGTGTGACAGACTTTGGACGGTAGAATGCCTCTGATCGCAATTGGCAAGATTTGCGTAATGAGCATGTGACAATCATGAGACTTCATTCCAACCAGTTTTAGCTCGTCCAGTTTGACGTATTTACTTATCCTTGCTGAATAGCCTGATGGAACTTTGATATCTCTGAGGCATGATAGCATTGCAATCTTCTCATCCTTGGCCAATGTGTGTCAAGCTGGAGGGAGGTACACTCTGCCTGTCTCTGCATCTGTTACAGGCAGGAGTTCACTGCGAATATTCATCTCCTGTAGATCAAGGCGCGCATTCAACCCATCCTTTGTCTTCCCGGAAATATTTAGCAGTAATCCTACCAGACTCTCATACATATTTTTCTCAACGTGCATCAGATCAATGCAATGACGGACCTCGATATCTTTCCAGTAAGGAAATCGCCAAAATATGGATGTTTTCTTCCACATACCCTTGTCCATTGCCTTACTTTGTTTTCTTTTCTTGCCAAACTCATTAGTTAGATCTGTGACCATGTTGTCGACCTCATCTCCGGATAGATGCTTGGGTGCAGTCTGAAGTTTCCTCGTACCATTGAAAAGTTTCTTTTTCCTTCTAAATGCGTGTTGGAGAGGGAGCCATCTCCTATGACCCATGTAAACCATCTTTATAGACTTCTTCAGCTACCTGCTATGTGTATGTTACATACAGTCGGAGCATGCCTTCTTTCCTTTCATGGTTTGTCCAGAAAGATTGCCCAGTGCGAGATAGTCATTAATAGTGCAGAACAATAGAACGCGTAGGTTGAAGTTCTCCTGGTCGTACGCATCCCAAGTTTCCACACCTTCTTTCCAGAGAGTCTCAAGGTCATCGATCACAGGCTCCAAGAACACATCAATGTCATTGTCAGGTTGTTTCGGTCCTTGGATTAACAAGCATAGCATAATGTATTTCCTTTTGAAGCACAACCATGGCGGTAGGTTATAGTTTGCAATCAAAACTGGCCATGTGCTATGAGAACTGCTTATGTCTCCGAAAGGATTCATGCCATCCGTACACAAACATACTCTCATGTTTATAAGGTCTGCTGCGAAATCTGGTTATTTTCGATAAATATTCCTCCATTGAATGGAATTTGTGGGGTGTCTTAGCATACCGTCGTTCCTTCTCTCCGTGGCATGCCAGCGTACTAACTTTGCTTCATTGGGGTTGGCAATATTCTCTTGAAACGATTGATGATAGGTAGGTACCAAACGGCCTTCGCCGGACCACCCCGCTTTGACTTGTTTCCTTCGTTAGCACTTTTCATTCTCTTGTATCGAGAAGCATTGCAGACAGCACAAGCATCTAGGTCTGCATATTGCTTGTGATACAGTATGTAGTCGTTTGGACAAGCGTGAATTCCATGGTCCTCTAACCCAGGGGACACAAAACCTGCTTTGCTTCATATGTCGTCTCGGGCAATATGTCCTTATCTAGAAACATGGTCTTTAGAATTCCCAAAAGCTGTGTGAAACTCTTGTCTGTCCATCCACTGCTTGCCTTCAGCTTCATTAGCTCTAAGGTAGCTGACAATTTTGTGTGTTTTTCCTTGCATCTAGCGTACAGAGGCTTCTCCGATCACTGACTAACCTGCTGAACTTCAGCGAATCTCTCTCATTGTAGGCTAGGTCCTCAATGTCATGTAACATGTCTTGCAGCATATCGTGATCCATATCAAACCCTTTCACCGCCCGGTGGAGAAGGTAAAAATATGTCATATTCATCTTCATCTTCTTGATTTTGTGCATCACTTCTGTCTGCAGCTGCACCACTGCCTGATTCTTGCTCTCCATGTTTCACCCAACATGTGTACCCCTCCATGAATCCTCATTGTATCAGATGAGCGTGTACATCCACTCTGCTACGAGACATAGTCTCATTTTTGCAATCTGCACATGGACAACACATGTAATCGCTCTTTTTTCTTTTCCTATCCTCCTCTGCGGCGTTTATAAAATTTACCACACCATTTCGATACTCTTCGCTATAACGCCTCATATTTTTCCCATACATCCAACTTCGATCCATTTCTGAGCTGCAAAAAAGTGGAAAAAATATTAAATTAACATTTTGTACATAAGTATCTTCTAGATTTATGAAAAATGACTACTATTTTTCAATTACTTTTGCACTTTCTGATTTCCTAGAAAAATGAAAAAAAATCGCCCTCTTCCTCCTCCCACCAAGACAGTGAACAGTGGGATAACCACTCCAACTCTCTGGTTAGGGTATTTATAGAGCATAATAAATATCTGTAACGGCCAACGAACTAGCAACAGTGACGAGTATTACAGTTATCTTTGTTAGGCCTAACTTCAAGCCCGTCACCGAAGGCAATCATCGGTGACGGGTCTAATTGTTATCTCAATCGAGCCATGATCTAGAGTCCGTCACCGATGACAAACATAGGTGACGGGCTTATATTGGGCCCCAACAAAGATAACATATTTATTATCTTTGTTGGGCCGTTAGTTTGGCCTGTCACGGATATGTGTCATCCATGACAGGCTCTAAAATTATGTACATATGACATGTTTGTGTGACTATATCTTTGTCGGTCTCTTCTTAGACCCTTTTGAGATGAGGTAGTTGTGATGGCCTGCAAAACTCAGGCATGTTATGGGCCGTCACAGATAAAAAAATATATACTGCTGACTTTAATAATGCAGGGAGATCTGAAGCCAACTTCAGAACAGATATCGATCACTAGCTGCTTCTCTTAATGGCAAAAAAAAACTTTGTTTACTTCCAATTAATAAGAACTGTAGGTTATGTCACTACTTATGTCAACGTCATAAATAAGACGAGGTGGTCTAGAAACTGACAGTCATGCCACGACCCCTGCTACCACCAAGACTTCGAAAGCCTCGCCACGCCACCGCTCCGAAACTATCACTACTGGTGTAAGTGCCAGCCGGGCCCGGTCATGCAACTACTACTACTGCTTCTTTTTCTTTTTTTTCCCTCTTTTTTTCTTTTTTTTTTATCCTCTTTTTCTTTTTTTTTCTTTTTCTTCTTTTTTATTTTTTCCATTTTCTTTTCTTCTTCATTTTTCCCTCTCTCTAACACTTTCTTTTTGCCTTTCCTTTTACCTTCGCATCGTCGGCTCAGAGCGTCCTCATCGCCGGCAATGCACCGCGAGCTCGACGAGCTGCGCCTCGGAGTCCCCGACCTTCACGGACGCCGCAAGCACGGCCCAGATCTGGCTACATGCGCTCCACGGGAACAACCGATGAGCGGGCCCGCTCGTCCAACGCGCCATGGCCGACCTGGCGCGCGGCCTCGACGCGCCACTCCTGCGCCCCCAGCACGGTGGCGTCCCCGTCGTCGTCGCGTCTTCGCCCGACGCCGCACGCGAGGTGACGTGCACGCACGACGCCACCTTCGAGCACCATACGTCGGCTACGCCACAACCCCGAGGGCGTTGCGAGGTGTTCGCCCCCTAGGCACCATGTGGTGGCAGCTCCAGAAGGTGACAACTGGCCATGCCCGGTGAAGCGGCACTCGATGACACCATCGCGTTCTCGAGACGGAGCGTCCAATCCCTGCATGGTGCGCCGAGGTCGCCCATGGCTGAACAGGTCTCCACCCGGTGCGTGTGATCATTCCGCCACGTGCGGGAGGAGAAGGCCACCCGCCTCGTCGCTGTCGTCGCCTTCTCGTCGTCGCGCTCACCATCCCCATGGGCAGGCTTCGACAGCGCCGCCGTCGCGGCCGTGAACGTCAGCGCTCTGGCACGCCGCGAGCTGCCTTCACCCGCCATCTGCCGTCGCTGCCACGTCGCCGAACCCGCCTCCTGTGGCCTGCCCCGTCGTAAGTCACCGCCGCCACCGCTGCCCTGGGCAGCTCCCCTTGCCGCCCAGGCGAGCGTCCGCCCAAGAAGCCCCGCTGCCGCCGTTCTTGTGGCCGCACAGCTTTGCCGGTGGCAGCTCAGACGAGGGCGAGGTGGAAGGGAAAGGAGAGTTGAGGGGCGGCCGGCCGTCGCCTCCTGAGCCACCCCTAGGGACGGCGACGCGAGAGGGGATTCAAAATTCAAATGAGAACACGTAGTATCAGTTGCAATTAATTATTGTAGAAGGCTAGTCACACACATTCTGATCTCTCGGAGCACATAAAGCATCAATGCACCATACATGCATCTTCTACAAAGGCCAAAGCACCATGCATCTTGTGGAGATTGTGGTAATCGGGTATCTACATGGCAAGTTTATCCGACTGAAGGTAGGGATAGATTGCGCCTACCATATCTGTAAGCCGAACTTGACTTGGGTGTTACGATTGCCGATAGAGATAAGGCAATCGGCCTATAGTCACGGTTTGGTAAGATTGAGGAAACCAACTTAGAATAAGATAGGGTTTCCGATCTGTAAGCCCTCCTCCCAAGACTATATAAGGGGGGTAAGGGGCGTCCCTTGAGGGATATCCTATGTTAGATCAGCTTTGAGCTTTGAGCCTTAGATCACGAGATCAATAAAGACACTCGGCGGATCGAATCCACCGAAACAGGAGTAGGGTATTACCTCTCGAGAGGGCCTGAACCTGTCTAAACCTTCTTCTTCTTCTAACCCATCGTGCTTGACGATCTTGACTGCGACCCCAGAAATTCTATTGCCGAAACCAAGTTTCGACAGTTGGCGCGCCAGGTAGGGGTACGCGTCGAGACTTCTTCAACAATCTCGCCGATAAGCGTGATGGGATCTCCTTCAGGTTTCGGCGACTTCGCCGCCAACTTCTTCAACGACTCCTCCTTCGACTCGGACTCAAACCAGTCGGAAGGAAAGACCCACTCGGTGCCGTTCGGGCTCCCCAATAGCGCCGAGATCTACAACGACGTCTTGAAGACCAAGATGCAATCTACTTTCTCCGACGACGGACTTCACTCGGCACCATTCGGATTACCGAATACCGCCGAAATCTGCGCCAATCTTCTCGCTTCCCCGACGGAAGAGATCTACTCAGTTGAAGACCTCTCAGCGCCGTTTGGATTACCAAACGCCGCCGAGATTTACAGCAAGCTCCTCTCCCCCGAGTCGGCGGCGACCCACTCGGAGGAGCTCACACCCCCAAGCTCCGACTCGGACTGGAACGATCCAGATCCGGGTTACCCAGGATCAAGGGAGGTCGCTGTCATCCTCCCATCATTCGGCTCTTGCTCATCTTCGGAGCTCAATGGATACCTCAGCTCCGCCGGCTTCGACAACCTCTACGGCATCCCTTCAGACGAAGCCGACAACTCCGACTGCTGCATGGACTGTGAGCCGAAGTGCTTTGACGTCCTCATGGCCGAGCCAGACGAGACCGACTCAGCCATGGCCATGAGGCTTGCCGAAGAAGAGCGAGCCAGGGTGGAGCTCGAGCGCAAGACAGCCGAGGAGGAGAAACAACGCAGGGACGAGGCGACAAAAGGAAGCGGGATCTACGTGCAACCGGACGATCGCCGGAGGCCATACTCCAAACACGGGTTCGCAACACCAACATCTTCCAGACGCCACAGCAGAACGCTGTTGCTGCACTCACGCTCTTGGACACCGTCATGGAGACGGCTCCTGCCAACGTGACTCCAATACTCGACAAGATCAAGACCATCGTCGCCGCCACAGCAAACGGCCACCCCACCACCTCGGCACGAAGGCCGATCGAATCCGTGGCCGAAACGCGGACAAGAGCCGGCTTCCGCCTCTAAGGTCGGGAGACTATAAGAGGCCCGAGCCAGATCGGTCGACTACCAGGCCAAGAGGCCCACCCCGCGAGTCCACACTGAAGTATCAGGAGCAGACGGCTGACTCCCGTGACAAGCGACATGGACGTCCACCCGTCCATCACCGAGTCCGCCGCAACGGTTCCAGCTACCCAACCAGCCAACCGAAGACCCCGTCGAGTGATCGGGAGGTCCTCGATCGCCGCTACCAGAGCGCGACCGACGCACTCGGGAAGATCGGAGGGGATCACCCGATAGCGGCGACGACGGAGTACCGGCCTTCACTCGGGAGCTCCGCCGAGTGCACGGCCGAGTGGCTTTAAGCCTACGGGGATTGAAAGGTACGATGGCAAGACCGACTCCCCGAATCTTGGCTAGCGTATACACCCTCGCCATCCGTGCTGCAGTGGCGACAACAAGGCTATGGCCAATTACTCGCCCGTGGCCCTCGCAAACTCGGCGAAATTGGCTCACGAGCTGCCAAGAGGCTCAATCGGCTCGTGGAGCGAGTTGAGGACCACTTCATTGCCAACTTCCAAGGTACCTTTGAGAGGCCCGGCACACACTTCGACCTTTACAACGTCATCCGGAAGCGGACGAGCCCCGAAGGATTACATCCGTTGTTTCTCCGAGAAACGCAACAAGATCCCGAATATCACCGATGACATCATCATCGCCGCCTTCCAGAAGGGAGTCCGTGATGAGCTGCTCATCGGGAAGTTCGGGCGCAAACTGCCGAAGACGGTGAAGCAAATGTTTGAGATGGCGAACTCATACGCCAAATCCAATGACGCCATTAAGGCCGCCCGTCAAGACCGGCCCGATAGAAGGGAGGACAAGCAAGCGGGAGGGAGCCGTAATCCTAAGAAGGATGGCGGCAACAACGGCAACCGGGGCGGAAAGATCGCAAGCGCCGATCCGAGGACACAGTGGCCGCAACCTCAACCACTCAACGCCGTCCCCGAGTCGCCGTCTACGACGCCATCATGAACGCCCAGTGCACCCATCATCCGAATCATAAGCACGCGGTGAAGGGACTCGCTTTATCTACAAGCGGTTCGCCGAGCGATCGTGCGTGCTCAACAAGAAGCCGACGACGAGGCTGGCCCGTCGGCGCCAAAAGAACAACGCGGCTAAAAATGCCGAACCTTTTCAAGACCCGGTGGGGAGCTCAACCACATCTTCGGGGGTCCGCTAGCCTATGAGTCCAAGAGGAAACAAAAGCTAAGCGGCGGAGGTCAACGCGGCTCAACCCGAAGTCCCTCAATATCTGCGATGGTCGGAAGTGGCCATCACCTTTGACCGCTCGGATCATCCCGACCGAGTGGTTCACCCGGCGCTATCCACTCGTCCTGGACCCCGTGGTCCGCAACATCGAGCTAAAGCGCGTCCTCATCGATGGGGCAGCGCCCTCAACATCTGTTCGCCAAGACCATGGATGAGATGCGATCCCGAGGGCCGAAGAAAGCAAGCTCAGCCCCTTCCACGGAGTTATCCCGGGGCTATCTTCAACACCACTCGGGCATATCTCCCTCCAGTCACCTTCGGAGCCCGAGAGAACTTCCGAACGGAGAACGTCACCTTTGAGGTGGCTGACTTTGAAACAGACATATCACGCCATCATCGGAAGGCTGCGCTTGCCAAGTTTATGGCGATCCCTCACTACACCTACCTTTGCATGAAGATGCCGGGTCCCAACGGCGTCATCACTCTTCGCAGTGATGTGAAGCAAGCCTTCACCTGCGATAAGGAGAGCTGTGACATGGCCCAATCTCGCGAGAGATTACGTGGCCAACAAGAAGTCCGATTGGCTGCATCGACTTCGGCAGAGGGCGAAGTCCCCGCGAAGAAGATAGCCAAATCGGGATCCGGCGACGCCAAGACCAAGAAGATCTCCCTTGATCCGTCGATCCCTCGCTGTTGTAATCGGCGCCGACCTAGATCCCAAATAGGAAAGCGCGCTCGTCACCTTCCTCCAAAATAATAAAGATGTTTTTGCTTGGAAACCATCTGATATGCCTGGAATTCCTAGGGAGGTGATCGAGCACTCTTTGAACGTCAAAGATGACGCCAAACCGATAAAACAACGATTACGCAGATTCGCACAGGATCGAAAAGACGCTATCAAAGAAGAACTCGCAAAGCTCTTGGCTGCCGGCTTCATTAAAGAAGTCCTTCATCCCACCGGTTAGCCAACCCAGTCCCGGTCCGCAAGAAGACGGGGCAATGGCGCATGTGCGTTGACTATACCGACCTCAACAAAGCCTGCCCCAAAGATCCGTTCGGGCTACCTCGTATCGACCAAGTCGTCGACTCAACGGCATTGCCAACTCCCGAGCTTCTGGATCGTTACTCGGGCTATCACCAGATCAGCTTAAAAGAATGCGATTGCTGAAGACATCGTTCATCACGCCGTTCGGGGCCTCTTGCTACATCACCATGCCTTTTGGCACGAAGAACGCCGGAGCCACATACCAACGCATGATCCAAAGATGTTTCCAGACGCAGATCGGCAAGAACGTTGAAGCTTATGTCGACGATGTTGTCATCAAGACCAAGCAGAAAGAAGACCTGATCGCCGACTTAGAAGAAACCTTCACAAACATCCGGGCCTTCAGAATGAAGTTAAACCCGGAGAAGTGCACTTTCGGTGTTCCATCACGCAAACTGCTCGGCTTCATGGTGTCACATCGCGGCATTGAAGCAAATCCAGAGAAGATCAACGCCATCTTAAACATGAAACCCCCGAGTAACCAGAAAGACGTCCAGAAGCTCACTGGCTGCATGGCGGCACTAAGCCGTTTCATATCCCGACTCGACGAACGAGGCATGCCATTCTTCATACTGCTAAAGAAAACAGACGACTTCTAGTGGACCACGGAAGCCAACAAGGCCTTTGAAGATTTCAAAGAGTTCCTTACCACGCCACCCGTCCTGGCCTCGCCTCAGCCCCAGGAACCTCTGCTGCTGTACGTCTCAGCCACTCACCAAGTGGTCAGCACGGTCCTTGTGGTCGAGCGCGAAGAGGAAGGACGAACTCAGAAGATTCAAAGGCCAATCTACTTCGTTAGCGAAGTATTGGCAGGAGCCAAAATTCGCTACCCTCAGGTACAAAAATTGCTCTATGGTGTTCTAATAACCGCGAGGAAATTGGCACACTATTTTCAGGGTCACTCGGTCACCATCGTCACCTCTTTCCCACTCGGCGATGTCATCCACAACCGCGAGGCAACCGGGCGCATCGCCAAGTGGGCCCTAGAACTGATGCCGCTGGACTTGACTTTTAAGGCAAGGACGTCCATAAAGTCACAAGCCTTAGCGGACTTCCTGGCCGAGTGGACAGAACAGCAAGAAAACGTGCCTCGGGAAGACCTCCATGTTAGTGATATGCACTAGAGGCAACATGGAGATGTTGGATATCACGTCAATGTTTATGTATAAATGAATAAAGTGTTATTCAGTTCCATGAAATAGACATCTTGTATTGATCAATAAGTACGTGACTTATTTATGAGACTCGATATGTATGAATCTATTTCTAAACGATCCCTGATCATATGTCATATTGTTGGAACAAATATGATTCTAAGATCGGCATGTTTATTGATTGATGATCATGTCTCGTAGATCATGGGTATGGAGATACCAAATCAATAAACATGGACATATGTGGTAGAGAACACATTGTTGGATAGACCCACCATGAGACACTACGGGAATTAATGTGCCATTAGTTGGTCTCGGGTAGTGTTGGTACAAAGTCCTTAGACACTGAGATCACCATGGATTCCAACATGTGTAGTAGCCTACTTTGGGACTACCAAACGCTATTCCATGCTGGATAGTTATAAAGGTAGTTTTCGGGTTTGCTATGAAACATGGAGTGGGATGTGAGTGATCAAGATGGAATTTGCCCCTCCTTTGGAGAGATATCTCTGGGCCCCTCGAGGTAATGGATTATGGAAATGCATGGCCATGCTAAGTTGATTGAGGAGTCAATCAACGGGCGGATAATCCAATACGGTTCGAGTGAATGGTTAAGCTATTGAAGGGATGGCACACATCTTGCCTATAGCTTAAGCGGTATCGTGAGGCAAAGGGATTTGTGTACACATTACAGGTTGAGCCGATATTATATTCTTGTATACTATGGTGTCAATATGTGCTGCTAGGCGCCGCTATTGACAGTCGGCTGAGTTGGACTCGAGCCGACGATCGGCTAAGTTAGACTATAGCCGAAACCGAGTATACCTGAACCTACGGGTCGCACGCTTAAGGGGATAGAATAGATATTCGAGTTGGACTCGGATACGGCTCGATCGGATAGGGATCCGATCGGATAGAGTCCTATGGGCTTACGACGTGTGGGGCGGCCAACTCTATGAGATACGGATGAGATCCGATTCAAAATAGAGTCCTAATCGGCCACTAGTCCCGGTCGGCCAACTCTATATAAAGGAGGGAGGGGTGGAGAGCTGTGAGATAACAATTGCATCACGTGCAACAGAAGTCGCCGAGATCAATCTCCACGGAAACCCTCCCCACTTTCGAGCCAAACCCTAGCCTTGCATCGCGTGCTAGCACACGGGTGTACGGCGTTCGTCCCCGGACGTGTGGATACCGGTAGAGGTGCTGCTACATTGCGCGTGTTGATCGGTGTTGTCTCCGGAGTCGGCTACACTTGTTCCGGATCGGATTGCCCGATTGGCTATTCCATGCACTCTACTCAATCGGTAACGATCTATTGGCCCTTACTTGCAAGTGTTCTGGTTTGCGCGGTAGAAAATTTTTGTTTTTCGGCTAGCGTAGCTTCCGCGTAACCCTTCACTCCAACACTGGACCATGCACTTCGACGGATCCAAGAGGATCACCGCTTCTCCGCTTCTCCGCTTCACCTCCAAGAGGATATGTCCTTCACCTCCACTTCTCCGCTTCACACAACGTTGCCGAGTACGAAGCTCTTCTACATGGACTGCGCCTCGCAGTTTCACTCGGGATACGTCGGCTTATTGTGAAAGGCGACTCCCAGCTGGTCGTCAATCAAGTGATGAAAGACTGGTCTTGCCTAAACGACACTATGGAGGCCTACCGACAAGAGGTCCGCAAGCTTGAGGACAAGTTTGATGGACTCGAACTCTCTCATGTCCTGTGACATAACAACGAAGCCGCCGATGAGCTGGCACAGCTCGGATCCAAGCGCGAAGCCGCCCCAACAGACGTCTTTGTCGAACATCTCTACGAACCAACCATCACGGCAAAGACAACTCCCAACGAGCAAACCACGAACGAAGTCGCCATGACCGATACCGACTGGAGGACGCCACTCATCAAATTCTTAACTCAGCAAGAGCTGCCGGATGACTGGGATGAAGCAGAACGCGTCCGGCGTCATTGCCAAGCATACGTCATGGTTGACTCCGATCTATACAAGAGAAGCCCCTCCGGAATTCTAATGAGGTGCATCACACCCGAAGAAGGAAAACAGCTACTCCAAGACATCCACTCGGGCATATGCGGAAGCCACGCGGCAGCACGCACTCTAGTCGGCAAAGCTTACAGGCAAGGTTTCTTCTGGCTTACCGCGGTCTCCGACGCGGATAAAGTCGTACGAACCTGCGAAGGCTGCCAGTTTTTCGCTCGACAAAGCCATGTCCCGCCCAGAGCTTCAAACAATCCCACTTTCCCGGCCGTTCGCGGTATGGGATTGGACATGGTTGGCCCTTTCAAAAAGCTCCGGGAGGATTCACACACCTCTTCGTCGCAATCGACAAGTTCTCCAAGTGGATTGAGGCCAAACCGGTCGCCACAATTACTGCCAACAAAGCACGAGACTTTTTCATCAACATCGTGCACCGCTTCGACGTCCCAAACAGAATCATAACTGATAATGGGACTCAATTCACGGGAGGCATCTTCAAGGAATTCTGCGAAGACTTCGGAATCAAGATCTGCTACGCATCAGTAGCTCACCCCAAAAGCAACGGACAAGTCGAGCGAGCCAACGGCATGGTCCTCCAAGGCATCAAGGCCCGTGTTTTCGACCGCCTAAACCCTTACGCTAGCAAGTGGGTCCAAGAACTCCCCTCGGTTTTATGGTCGCTGCGAACCACACCCAGTCGGGCTACCGGCCAAACTCCTTTCTTTTTGGTCTATGGCGCAGAAGCCATGTTGCCAAACGAGATGGAATATGAGTCCCTCCGGGTTCGCAGCTTCAACGATGAACGCTACGACCCTGACCGAGTGGATGACCTCACCCGATTGGAAGAGGCCCGTGAGGCAGCCCTCATCCAGTCGGCCAAATACCTCCAAGGGCTCAGAAGATACCACAATCGCAACGTGTGAGCACGAGCTTTCATTGTTGGCGACCTGGTCCTACGCAAGATGCAGACCACCAAAGACCGACACAAGTTATCCCCCTTATGGGAGGGACCGTACATAATCGCTGAAGTGACTCGGCCCGGTGCATACCGGCTAAAGCGTGAAGATGGGTCTATGGTGGAGAACTCCTGGAACATCGAGCATCTTCGGCGATTTTACGCCTAATTCGGCTAAGGCTTCATGTTTTCTTTGATTGCCAACCTCAAGTAAGATGACTTCTTGAGCTAGCGGATTACATATGTCAATAAAGTTTAAGTTTTCCTCATCAACTTCGTGCATGATTTGGTTTATCATTGTTTAATGGTCTCGATTCGAGTTCGGTGTCTAGGACCGAGAGTTTTTCCGATGACCTAATCGAGCCTAGGCTTGGTGACAGTCAGATGAAAACTACTTAAGAAATTTCGCACAAAAACTCGAATCAAGGCATTAACATAAATAAACTAAGTATATCACAAGTTTCTACATCAGAGCGTTATGGATATGCGACATTTATAAGACAAAGTCGAAAGACAAATCAAATCTTGAAATTGTTTACTACATCAAGGGATATTCTCTTCGCCGCCTCTTGCGCCTCACTCAGCATATCCAAGGCCTGCTCGTCTGTCGTCCCGTCGCAAAGCCTTCCCGACCGAGTGGATATCCACTCGGGGTAAAGGACTTGGTACGTGCAAGAGCAGACCAGCTCCCATCTTGCGTTGCTTCGGTGATATTGGCCGGATACCGGTCGGGAGCCGGCCGCGGCTTGTTGAATATTTTGATCGGCTCCAGCGAGCTGGTCCCAACTCCTTGATCGAACAAGGACAGCAAGATCGGCATGGCGGCATTGGCGACCTCTTCCCGCATCTCGTCGCTTCGTTTGACCCGCCCAAGCAAGACATCGTATTGGGCTCGGGTCTTTACCTTGTAAGCTGCCAAAAGTCCCGGATCATTCAAAGTACTCGGAAATAAAGCAAGCACAAGAGGTTTTATCCCAAAAGGAGTACCTTCAAACTCGGCCTCCATCTCGGCCTTGTCGAGGCTGACCGCCTCAGTGGACTTGCGGCGCATGGACCTCAGAAGAATTTTCTACAACAAAAGAAGATCGTCAACAAGCGAGATCAACATGAGAATCATGAAGAAACTTGGAGAGGCGGGCTTACTCCCGATGGATCCTCGGAGGTCGAGATTCGCTTCCCGAGTTCTGCGATCTCCCTCCTTAAAGCCGCTTCCCTTGACGCGGCCTCCTCCCAGTGGCCTTCATGCCGTGCGAACGTCCTCTAAGGAGTTCGGTGGGGAACCAGCTTCAGCACCTCGGATTTAGCCATAGAGCGGCAATACTCCTTCTGCGCACAATGGCGGAAGAGTGACCGATTGAAAGACAATGAGGATACAATTTAAGAGAAAGACGAAGGCTTACATTGAGCAGCCGGGTCGCCTCGTTCAGGCTCTCGACAAGGGCATCCCTTTCATCTTTTTCGGCTTGCCGGTCTAGGATGATGCCCTGCCTCTCGCCTTCCGAATCCCGCCACTCGATCCGAATGGGGGGAACCCATGTTTCAGAGGACTGCAACCTGGGGATCTCTTCCACTGCGGTTGGCAAGCAAGAAGGACAAATGAAGGCATGAAAGATTCAAATTACAAGAGTAAAAGAGTACTTCGAAACAAATCTTACCGGTTTCGGCGGCCGCTTGCTTAGGCGGAGTGGCCCGGCTGGTCTCCTTCTTCCGACTCCGTGCCAAGTGGCCCTCAGTCGGGGGAGCTTGAGCCGCAGCCTCAGGCTTCCCGGCCGCTGACTGGTTTCCAGTCGGGATATCCCGGCTGGGGGCTGGGGGTTCCTTCCTCGGGGCATCCTTCTTTGGAGGTGAAGGTTGTTTCCCCAGAGCGCTCGCACTCGGTTGTGGGCTCCGGGGCTTTGACTCTGCTGGCTTTGGCACCTCGGGAGCAGCGGCTGGGGTTGGTCCTTCACTCCCCCGGCAGGATCTATGTCCTGGGGCCTCCTGCGAAAGTGAACACAGCAGGGGTAAAGATAAAGAAAAGTTTTCAACGAAAGAGCTCAGACTTCGGTTCAGAGCATACCTGGATGACTGGCGGATCTTCGGTGCCGTCCGCGGCGATAGCCTTAGAGGTGGGGTCTCGGTGGGAGGAGCCGGGACGTCGTCATCCGAGTCCTCGATAATCAACCTCCTTTTGCTCGCACGCTTGTTCGAGTCTTCACTTGGCGCCACTCGCTTCCCGACTAGCTCGCTTTGGATCTTGATCCCGCCAGCCGGCTTCTTGGCGGGACGATGCGGCGCATCATCGAGAGAGACCTTGTATGGTTTGGAAGTAATAGAGGCGTTTTCCTGCGGAAGAAAGAGTATACAATGTTACGAGACAAGATGTCAAGATTGAAAGATCGTGAAGCAACCGTCGGCTTACGGAGGAGGAGGTCGGTGGATCTTTGAAGGGAAGAACCGGAATGAGGGCCCGCTCAAGCTGCAATTCCGGTCGAGAAGAGCTTATACATCCGAATTTTCGGGATCTCGTACTTGAGTGGATCGGATCTTCCCGATTGGGGTCCGTTCCGCCTTCATACTGAAAGCCGGCCGACCGTTCCTTGATCGGCGCCGGTCGGCACATGATGAAGTGCCGAGTGATGCATTCCCGCGAAGACCTCTCTGTTTCATCGCGGGATCTTCGCGAGCAGCTCGTTGGCCTTGTCCCAATCTTGGGCTACTGGGACGGTGCTCCAAGATGGCACGGGACAGGGGAAGACCGACGAATGGCAGTGGGTTCGAGATTGTTAATGTAAAACCAGCCCGCGTGCCATCCCTTGTTGGAGGACTTTAGAGGGAGAGAAGTAATCTTTGCGGAGAGATCCGCGGAGCTGGAAACCTGCCCCGCCAACAACGCAAGGGTGGTCCTTGTTCGGATGCGGTTTGAGATAGAACATGCGCCGGAAGAGTTGGAAGTGGGGGAGAATGCCGAGGAAGGCTTCACATACATGAATGAAGAGAGCTATGTGGAGCATTGAGTTGGGGTTCAGATGGTAGAGATGAAGCCCATAGTAATCCAGAAGCCCCCGGAAGAATTCGGAGGTGGGAAGGCTGAACCCGCAATAGAAAAAGGAAGTGAAAACGACGAGCTCACCGGTGTTTGGGGTCGGGTGAAGGGTTACGCGGAAGCTACGCTAGCCGAAAACAAAAATTTTCTACCGCACAAACCAGGAACACTTGCAAGTAAGGGCCGATAGATCGTTACCGATTGGAGTAGAGTGCGGCGGAATAGCCAATCGGGGCAATCCGATCTGGAACAGGTGTAGCCGATTCCGGAGACAACGGCCGATCAACAACGCGCAACGTAGCAGCAGCGCCTCTCGGTATCCACACGTCCAGGGGACGAACGCCCTACACCCGTGTGCTAGCACGCGATGCAAGGCTAGGGTTTGGCTCGAAAGTGGGGAGGGTTTCCGTGGAGATTGATCTCGGCGACTTCGTTGCACGCGATGCAATTGATATGCAGCAGCTCTCCACCCCTCCCTCCTTTATATAGAGTTGGCCGGGGATTAGTAGCCGCTCGGGACTCTATTTTGAATTGGATCTCATCCGTATCTCATATAGAGTTGGCCGCTCACACATCGTAAGCCCATAGGACTCTATTTTGAATTGGATCTCATCCGTATCTCATATAGAGTTGGCCGCTCACACGTCGTAAGCCCATAGGACTCTATTTTGAATTGGATCTCATCCGTATCTCATATAGAGTTGGCCGCTCACACGTCGTAAGCCCATAGGACTCTATCCGATCGGATCCCTATCCGATCGAGCCGTATCCGAGTCCAACTCGAATATCTATTCTATCCCCTTAAGCGTGCGACCACGTAGGTTCAGGTATACTCGGTTTCGGCTATAGTCTAACTTAGCCGATCGTCGGCTCGAGTCCAACTCAGCCGCCGACGTCACACGACGGCGCCTAGCGGCACATATTGACACCATAGTATACAAGAATATAATATCGGCTCGAACTGTAATGTGTACACAAATCCCTTTGCCTCACGATACCGGTTAAGCTATAGGCAAGATGTGTGCCATCCCTTCAATAGCTTAACCATTCACTCGAACCGTATTGGATTATCGTCGTTGATTGACTCCTCAATCAACTTAGCATGGCCATGCATTTCCATAATCCATTACCTCGAGGGGCCCAGAGATATCTCTCCAAAGGAGGGGCAAATTCCATCTTGATCACTCACATCCCACTCCATGTTTCATAGCAAACCCGAAAACTACCTTTATAACTACCCGATTACGGAATAGCGTTTGGTAGTCCCAAAGTAGGCTACTACACATGTTGGAATCCATGGTGATCTCGGGTCTAAGGACTTTGTACCAACACTACATGAGACCAACTAATGGCACATTAATTCTGTAGTGTCTCATGGTGGGTCTATCCAACAATGTGTTCTTCAACACATATGTCCATGTTTATTGATTTGGTATCATCATACCCATGATCTATGAGACATGATCATCAATCAATAAACATGCCGATCTTAGAATCATATTTGTTCCAATAATATGACATATGATCGGGATCGTTTAGAAATAGATTCATACATATCGAGTCTCATAAATAAGTCACGTACTTATTGATCAATACAAGATGTCTATTTCATGGGCGAATAACACTTTATTCATAAATACATAAACATTGACGTGATATCCAACATCTCCATGTTGCCTCTAGGGCATATCACTAACAATCTCCCACTTGCACTAGAGTCAATCATGTAAGTATCTAATACCCATTGCTCTTGTGTGCGCCTCATGCTTCGGTGAGGGAGAGGTTTTGTCGGCGGATCGGCTATGTTGAGATCCGTGTGCACTTTGCATATCTTGACATCACCTCTGTCCACAATCTCGCGGATGAGATGATATCGCCGAAGTATGTGCTTCCGAAGCAGCAATGTACTCGGCCTCCGTTGTAGAATCGCAACAAGTATCCTGCTTGGAACTCTTCCGGTGATCGCGCTCCGTTCGGGCGAACACAAACCCAGATTGCGATCTATAATCATCCTTGTCCGTTTGGAAGCTAGCATCGGTGTAACCACTTACAACGAGCTCTTCTTCACCTCCATAGACTAGGAACATATCCTTAGTTCTTCTCAAGTACTTGAGGATATTCTTTACGGCGATCCAGTGACCTTCACTCGGATCGCGGTATCTGCTCGTAGCACTCAAAGCGTACGAGACATGCGGCGTGTACAAAGCATGGCATACATGATGGATCCAATTGCCGAAGCATATGGAACCATACCCATCTTATTCCGCTCATCATGTGTCGAGGACACGATTCTTGCTAAGATTAATGCCATGTGACATGGGCAAGAAACCTTTCTTGGAATCATGCATGTTGAACCTTTTCAACACCTTGTCAATGTATGTACTTTGGCTTAATCCGATTAGCCTCTTGGATCTATCTCTATAGATCCGAATGCTAATATGTATGCTGCCTCCCTAAGTCTTTCATGGAAAAACTATTTTTCAATGAAGACTTGACGGATTCTAGCATAGGGATATCATTTCCAATCGTAATATGTCATCCACATATAAGATTAGAAATACAATTGCACTCCCACTGACCTTTTGTAAACACAGGCCTCTTCTTCGTTTTTGATGAAACCAAACCCTTTGATTACTTCATCAAAACGAATATTCTAACTCCGAGATGCTTGCTTCAATCCATAAATGGATTTACGTAGCTTGCATATCTTTCCGAGCGATTCGGATCGACAAAACCCCGAGGTTGTATCATGTATACATCCTCGCTTAGGTTTCCATTTAGGAAAGCCGTTTTGACATCCATCCGCCATATCTCATAGTCGAAATATGCAGCAATCGCTAGGATAATCCGAATAGATTTAAGCATTGCGACGGGCGAGAAGGTTTCATCATAATCAACTCCTTGAATCTGTTTAAAACCTTTCGCCACCAATCGCGCCTTATAGATGTGAACATTTCCATCCATATCGGCCTTTTTCTTAAAAAACCCATTTGCACTCAATGGTTTTGACACCATCAGTGGATCAACCAAGTTCCAAACTTGATTGTCGTACATGGATTCTATTTCGGATTTCATGGCTCCAAGCCACTTGTTGGAATCGGGTCCCACCATCGCTTCCTCATAGGTCTTAGGCTCATCGTTGTCTAACAACAATATATCACGTTGTTCCGCACTGTGTACTGTCGGGTGCACGACGTGATCTTTCGACCTCCGTGGGGCGGTGTATCTACAACCGGTGGCGCAACACTTTGCTCCTCCCGTTGTGGTTCGTGGTCGCCGAAACGTTTTCGGTGTTTCTTGAACTTCTTCAAGATGCACCCTGCTCCCACTAACCCTTCTTGTAAGAAACTCTTTCTCCAAGAAGACACCGTGTCGGGCGACAAACACTTTGCCTTGTTCCCGATTATAAAAGTAATATCCCTTAGTTTCCTTAGGATATCCCACAAAGAAGCACTTGTCGATTTGGGTGTGAGCTTGTCGGATTGTAAACGTTTTACATAAGCCTCACATCCCCAAATTTTGAGAAAAGACAAACTAGGGGTTGCCCTGTCCATATCTCATATGGTGTCTTTTCAACCGACTTAGATGGAACTCTATTTAGTGTGAGCGCATTGTTTCAAGAGCATATCCCCGAAGGATAACGGAAGATCACTTTGGCTCATCATCGACCGCACCATGTCCAACAAGGTGCGATTTCTCCGTTCGGACACTCCGTTCCATTGTGGAGTTCTGGCGGAGTCAAGCGTGGAACAATTCCACAATCTTTCGATGATTACCAAACTCTTGGCTCAAGTATTCCCCTCCACGATCCGATCGTAGAAACTTGATTGTTTTCCCTAAATGATTCGTACTTCATTCTGGAATTCTTTGAACTTTTCAAAGGATTCGGACTTATGCCTCATTAAGTAGATATAACCATATCTACTAAAGTCATCGGTAAAGGTAATGAAGTCGATAACCACCTCGGCCGTTGAGCTCATTGGTCCACATACATCGGTATGTATGAGTGCCAACAAGTCACTTGCTCTTTCACGTGTCCCGTGAAAGGTGCCTTTGTCATCTTACCAAGTAAACAAGACTCACATGTCTCAAATGATTCAAAATCAAAAGAGTGAAGCAATCCATCCTTATGGAGCTTCTCCATGCGTTTCTTATTTATATGGCCTAAGCGACAATGCCGATAAACGTGGGGTTTATATCATTAGAGAGTTGCCTTTCGTATTAATGTTATAGATGGGAGACGCTTCAAGATTCAAAACGTATAATCCATTCACCAATGGAGCATGAAAATAGAACATATCTCTAAGATATATTGAACAACCATTGTTCATTGATCTAAAATCATATCCTTCCGCTTGCAAACATGAAGCGGAAATAACGTTTTGACATAGTGTTGGAACACAATAACAATTATTTAATTCCAAAACTAATCCCGAAGGTAGATGAAGTGGTACTGTGCGACAAGCGTAGCAACGCTTGCTCCATTGCCGACGCGCAGTTCACCTCGCCCCTTCTCAATCCTCTACTTCTTCTCATTCCCGCAACGATTTGCAAATATGAGCTACGATCCGGTATCAAATACGCAAGAGTCGGTAGGTGAAGTAGCAAGATTAATGTCTATAACATTAATACCGGCGAAGTCGTACTTTGCTTCTTCTTGAGATCCTCCATGTACTTCTTGCAGTTCCTTTTCCAAGTGGCTGTCTCCTTGCAATAGAAGCAAACGGCATCGATGCCGCCGACCCTTCTTGCCCTTCTTTGCATTAGAGGCACTCGCGATCTCATCGGGAGTTAACTTCCTCTTGGTGCAAAGTTTCTTGACAGTGGTTTGCGTTTAGCCTTCGCATCATCATCACATGATGACCATTCTTGGATACTCTCCTCATGTCTTTAGCATCCCATGCAATTCAGCCAAGGTTCTATCCATATTGTTCATGTGATAGTTTAATATGAATGGCTCGAAGCTCGGAGGGAGCGGCGGAGAATCACATCGTAGCCAACTCTTGGCTAAGGGGAAAACCTAGTTTTTCCGGACTCTCAATGTAGCCAATCATTTTTATCACATGCGGACGACGGGATTCCTCAACAAGCTCGCACGCAGACAAGGACTTTGAGGTGTTGAACCTCTCGGCCCGTGCTTGGTTCTCAAACATGCCACGCAGTCCCGAATAATAGTGTGAGCATCATTGCTCTCATATTGCTTCGAAGCTCGGGGACATTGTAGCAAGCATGAGACAGCTTATATCTAGGGCATCATTAGTGTGCTTCTCATAAGCCCTCCGTGCGGTTGCGGTGGCATTATTTGGAAAATCCTCGGGATAGGGTACTTCAAGAACGTACTCCTTACGCTCTTGCTTGAGAACAATTCTCAAGTTGCGATACCAATCCATAAAGTTTGTTCCATTTAATTTTTCCTTTTCGAGAATAGATCGCAAATTAAAGGTACTGGGTGTAGTATTAACCGCCATTTATTCTACAACGAAAAAGCAAAGTTTAGCACAATGTTTATGCTATGTCTTTTGTTAAACAATTTAACATAAGACTCCCATTACGTATTTTCACCTTCCCTCTAGGTTACGTATTGGGTCAAGATCCACATGTTAATTAATTTTCTAGTGAGCTTTGGCATCACTGCTAGAAAATTAATAACATCGGTAAGCAACTCCTTGCTAATCACATCTCTATGTGACTCTTGTTGTTGGTGTGGCATCTCCATGCCCGGCGCCAACCTATGCCCCAAGGCCCAAAACTGTTTTGATAGCCTTGTTAAGTAAACCAAATGCTCCTGTATGTATATGTCGACATATACCCTCTCGTGTTATGATAGAGAATGGCACTCGCTTTGGCGGACCCACCATTGACGAGCATAACGGTGACGGTGCAACATTTGGAAGGGCATCATTACTACTTAATTTTGCGAGGGATGCTATCCTATCAAACAAACATATCACATATGAAAGCAAGAAGAATAGCATATAGTGAAATAGTATGGCCCCCTTCACATGGTGATCTCCATCTCCATGTCGGCCGAGGATCTCCATCTTCGGCACCATCTTCCAAGTGTCGAATGCTTGATATCTTCAAACTAAGCTACTACTATAGAAGCTCTAATTGAAAATTACATCGACTCGCAGTCGTGAAAGAATATTACAAGCATTCCACGTATGAAAGAATATTACGGGATTGCACATATGAAAGAATATTACATGCATCACATGCATCTCATACATACAATAGGGCCATACCATCTCAAAGCATTCTCTCGCAAAAACAAGTTAGGCGTAGAAACATTTTCTACTTATCGCGAGCTACGGCATCGAGACGACCTATAAGGGGGTACGCACACGGCGGTCCGGGCTTCGGCAGCGCCGAACACCACACGAAATTCATAGATCCAATCTATGAAATCGCTTACGGAAACCATGTCGGCATAATCATATTATGCCGTCCCGATACACTATCAAGGGAGATGGTTTGCGTAGGCGCAAAGCAGCAAACAAGATCGGACTACGAGATAGCTTCGGCATAATCACATTATACCGTTCCGATACACTATCAAGGAACGCTATCTCGAAGCCGACTCAAACCGAGTTCTATGGATATTGCTTCGACGTAATCACATTACGCCGTTCCGATACACTATCAAGGAACGCAATTACCATGAACTCTCCTCAACAAATCCCGTAAAACCGATTGATCTAATCAACCCGTGCGCAAAACTTGTTCTAGATCCAATCTAAAACCCGAACTAAGCAAGATTAGCTCGATACCACCGAAGGGTTACGCGGAAGCTACGCTAGCCGAAAACAAAAATTTCTACCGCACAAACCAGGAACACTTGCAAGTAAGGGCCGATAGATCGTTACCGATTGGAGTAGAGTGCAGCGGAATAGCCAATCGGGGCAATCCGATCCGGAACAGTGTAGCCGATTCCGGAGACAACGGCCGATCAACAACGCGCAACGTAGCAGCGCCTCTACCGGTATCCACACGTCCGGGGACGAACGCCCTACACCCGTGTGCTAGCACGCGATGCAAGGCTAGGGTTTGGCTCGAAAGTGGGGAGGGTTTCCGTGGAGATTGATCTCGGCGACTTCTGTTGCACGCGATGCAATTGATATGCAGCAGCTCTCCACCCCTCCCTCCTTTATATAGAGTTGGCCGACTGGGATTAGTAGCCGCTCGGGACTCTATTTTGAATTGGATCTCATCCGTATCTCATATAGAGTTGGCCGCTCACACATCGTAAGCCCATAGGACTCTATTTTGAATTGGATCTCATCCGTATCTCATATAGAGTTGGCCGCTCACACGTCGTAAGCCCATAGGACTCTATTTTGAATTGGATCTCATCCGTATCTCATATAGAGTTGGCCGCTCACACGTCGTAAGCCCATAGGACTCTATCCGATCGGATCCCTATCCGATCGAGCCGTATCCGAGTCCAACTCGAATATCTATTCTATCCCCTTAAGCGTGCGACCCGTAGGTTCAGGTATACTCGGTTTCGGCTATAGTCTAACTTAGCCGATCGTCGGCTCGAGTCCAACTCAGCCGACACATCACGACGGCGCCTAGCAGCACATATTGACACCATAGTATACAAGAATATAATATCGGCTCGAACCTGTAATGTGTACACAAATCCCTTTGCCTCACGATACCAGTTAAGCTATAGGCAAGATGTGTGCCATCCCTTCAATAGCTTAACCATTCACTCGAACCGTATTGGATTATCCGTCCGTTGATTGACTCCTCAATCAACTTAGCATGGCCATGCATTTCCATAATCCATTACCTCGAGGGGCCAGAGATATCTCTCCAAAGGAGGGGCAAATTCCATCTTGATCACTCACATCCCACTCCATGTTTCATAGCAAACCCGAAAACTACCTTTATAACTACCCGATTACGGAATAGCGTTTGGTAGTCCCAAAGTAGGCTACTACACATGTTGGAATCCATGGTGATCTCAGGTCTAAGGACTTTGTACCAACACTACATGAGACCAACTAATGGCACATTAATTCCTGTAGTGTCTCATGGTGGGTCTATCCAACAATGTGTTCTTCAACACATATGTCCATGTTTATTGATT
This sequence comes from Oryza australiensis, assembly GCA_019925245.2. Taxonomy (NCBI): domain Eukaryota; kingdom Viridiplantae; phylum Streptophyta; class Magnoliopsida; order Poales; family Poaceae; genus Oryza; species Oryza australiensis. The sequence continues at coordinate 8,744,634 of JAIFGZ020000436.1, forward strand.
TGGTATCACCATACCCATGATCTATGAGACATGATCATCAATCAATAAACATGCCGATCTTAGAATCATATTTGTTCCAATAATATGACATATGATCGAGGATCGTTTAGAAATAGATTCATACATATCGAGTCTCATAAATAAGTCACGTACTTATTGATCAATACAAGATGTCTATTTCATGGAACTGAATAACACTTTATTCATTTATACATAAACATTGACGTGATATCCAACATCTCCATGTTGCCTCTAGGGCATATCACTAACATCGGAAGTCCTCCCGCCGGGCGCCATCCCACGAGTTCCTTTGGCGGAAGCACGCCGTGCTTCACCATCTCCTTGAGGGTGGATTCCCTCACATCCGAGCGACCCATTGGTCGAACGGAATCCTCTTTTCCTCCGCCATGAGAGTGGTGTTGATAGGAAGTGGATCGGCGGAAAAGGTCGGATTTTTGACAAGGGAACGTGGGAGATTTGGCTACGGAGGCCGAATGTTGCAGAGAGCGAGTTCCTAGATGGACGGATTTGGGAGCGCGCGAGTCTAGGGTTCTCCGTGATGAACTGGTGAACAGTGTTGCGAAAAGGGGAATCTTTTTGGAAGACGAAGAGGCGGGGACGACCTCGCATCTTTATAGAAAGATTTGAGGGTTGCGTTAGGTTTTCTGGTAATTGGGCCGAGCCCATAAGAAAATCTACGGCCCAGCTAAGGTGTGGTCCGATGCGTGTCCTTAGGGACTTAAGCAGATGTGCTTAAGCAGATTTGCTCTGGCAATATGCGCGTGTCCGAGTGCCCTATACCTTTAAAAAATCCTTCCATACCGCGGTTTGCTTAACTTCATGAGAAGCTGGCACGATGCAATTTGGAAGGTGACCAACAGCTAAGTTTTTATAGCTACCTTGATGACAAGAGCTGTTTGGTTTTTTGGCATTTGGTCAGGTAACCTTACCAATGCTGTTTGTTTTTCCACCTTGGTGAAGATCTTTATAGATTGAGACCAGTATCATGGCATAAGCTATTTAATAATTTGGTCATGTTTTTCATATGATTGAAAAGAACTTGTTTTCCCGTGAGGGATGATTGAAATATTTGTTCCGAGATTACTCGGGCAAATCCACTCGGATAAGCATGAGCTTATCGAGTGTTTTTCACCCATATGGGTTGATTGAATTATTTGTTCTGAGATGACTCGGGCAAATTCACTCGAATGAGTATGAACTTGCTGAGTAATGAGATTTCAATGATTGCTTTAGCATGAGCTAGGCATTTACATGAGAATGATCTTTTATAGTTCTTGACTATATGCTTAGTCTGTTTTGACTAACCACATAGTCGGGGCTACACCTAATTAGGTGCATCGGGAGATGCACCTAGATATTTATTTTGAGAATTTTTAGGATATTTTTCAGCCCTTCACGAGTCTTTGGAGCCACTCGGGAAGATTCAGGCAGAGATGATGGAATCACTCGGTGCCAAAAGCACTCGGTCAAAGAGATTTTTGGCTGTGTGCTGTTCTGGTTTGAAGTTGAGCTGTCTCGTCGACTGAAAAGGACTCGGGGGCTACTGTGGAGATTGTGGTAATCGGGTATCTGCATGGCAAGTTTATCCGACTGAAGGTAGGGATAGATTGCGCCTACCATATCTGTAAGCCGAACTTGACTTGGGTGTTACGATTGCCGATAGAGATAAGGCAATCGGCCTATAGTCACGGTTTGGTAAGATTGAGGAAACCAACTTAGAATAAGATAGGGTTTCCGATCTGTAAGCCCTCCTCTCAAGACTATATAAGGGGGGTAAGGGGCGTCCCTTGAGGGATATCCTATGTTAGATCAGCTTTGAGCTTTGAGCCTTAGATCACGAGATCAATAAAAACACTCGGCGGATCGAATCCACCGAAACAGGAGTAGGGTATTACCTCTCGAGAGGGCCTGAACCTGTCTAAACCTTCTTCTTCTTCTAACCCATCGTGCTTAGCGATCTTGACTGCGACCCCAGAAATTCTATTACCAAAACCAAGTTTCGACACATCTGTTCAGTCACTCGACAAGCTAAAGAGACAAGGCACAACTGAATTGTGACCAGCAATGCACAGGCACACCAACTGCCCAACATGTGAGGCCGAGCATCATACACTACTGGAGTAGGAATGGCGGACCTAGAAAATGTTCAAAGCCCGAGCAAATCTAACTACAACAAGTGTTGATATGCAGGGTCCTTCTTTGTCTTTCTATTTTTCCGGTGCTTTTCAACACCTATTACTCATAGAGTCATTGGCACTTCCATCTCCCATTCATCATGGAGGTAAAATGGAGTAGTAGTAGTAGTACAGAGTACGGAGGTAAAATGGAGGTAAATCATTGGCCTGTGCAATGCTACAGTGCTAGAGTACGGAGTATGGAGTAGATCAATAGTAGTAGTACAGTCTACATTGGAGATAGCTAGGAGTAGTAGCTCCAATCTGCTTTTCAGTTTCTTCTTGACGATGAAACATGCATGATCTCTTGTCTTTGCCATTGTTTTCCGGGGACGGGAGAGAGGTATTTGGCGCCAAACCCTGTGGCAGTCACTACTGAGTACTGATGGAGTGGTCTTTGATCTATTTATTAAAATCCACAATAGTCTCAAAACAAATAGAAACCAAGACTAAAAACGTTTTTTTCCCGATTAAAAAAGACAACGACTCTTTATGATTTCTAGTTCTTTTGGTGTTATCAACCAGGATTAAAGATAATGTTTAGTCTCAGTTTGCTTTTTGTCAGACTGTATCAGGGCGCCGACAATCTTTAGTCTCGGTTGATAACATCAATCGAGACTAAAGGTCTTACCATTTGTCCTGGTTGAAGTTATCAGCCGGTACTAAAGATCTAAATGATTTTTAGTCTCTGCTGGTAACATCAACCGGGACTAAAGTGAAGGTGTTTTTTATACTTCTTATTCCTCCTCCAGCTCGAGCCATTGCTACAAAGGTTCACAGCAAAAAGAGAGGTGCTATCAAATTTTTTTTGGAATTGTTTTGATAATAATATATAAATCGAATGGATCTATAAAATTAGCAATTTTATCCTCTAATGATCTATGCTTAACATATTACATTTGTAGGTATATTTTTATATATTTTTATCTCTAAATAAGTTTATGAAAAATGATGAGAGAGAAAATTTATTTGGGAAAAATTATTTTTTACTTCTTAAAACTAGCAATTCCATCCTCTACTCTACTGATGTATGCTTAGTGTCGACGGATATTGAATCATTAATTTGTTCTAAAATAAAAATATATATTTAATCTGTCATCGTTTCTCCTTTAGTGTGCAAAACAGGCGCAGAGGACGAACTTGTGCGGCTATTACCTTTGCGACTATATTCACCGCCTAGTTCACCAAACCACATGTCCAAGGATACGGATGTATGTATAACGATCATTCATACATAATGTCTTGATTTTTTTTTGATTTTATATATTTATTTCTCATATTTTTTAAATGACAAATTTGCATAAGGGAAAAAAATACCCCACAGTGCTTTCATAAAGGCTGCTCAAGGAGAACTAATAGGATTTATCAACGAGTAGATTATTGATCCCGAGAGAGTTTTACTGGAATTGGGAGGGACATTCCAACTCTGAACCCATCATAGATTAGATTTTGTAATATACGATATAGAACATTAAAAATTAATTAGGAATATAATATATCTATACATTTATATGTGTGTATAGATTTTGGTAATACATGTATATACTTATTAAGTGTATATATATGTGTAAAATATATATTTATACATATATATATATATATGCATATTGCATATATATAAATATATATTACAAATATATACATATTACATATATATATTATGCATATATATGCATAATAAATAAACAAGCAGCAAGCAGCAGGAGCAAAATTTAAAAAATCATCTATAGTCTATATATATTATCCACATATATGTATTTACAAATATATATATGCGTAATATATAAACAAACAGCAAGCAGCAGGAGTACAATTTTTTTTAAAAAAGATCCCTAGTGTCAGCCACGTGGCGCTGCCATCTTTAGCCTCGGCTATTTCACCCGGGACTAAAGATAGGCATCTTTAGTGCCGTTTTCGTGGTCCCGGTTTACAACTCGAGACTAAAGGGGGTTACAAACCTGGACTATATATGGTTTCCACAACAGCGAGTCCATCAGTGAGTGTAGCGCACAGCTGACACCTGTCTTTAGAATTGATGCCAAAACGTTTAACTCTATTTACAAAATCCATATATCTGAATGACACAAACCAATTCTAACCACGGTTGATGTATCCATTTTTCAGTCTCACACTCCCCCAATGCACCTGCAGCACCCCAAAGCTGCTTATAAAGCTCGGACACCGAACACGTCAGAGAACCAAGACCCACCTGTCATCATAGACCTAATAGTATAAGTGTGAGTTCTCCTACATCAGATTTGTTGAATCAAATGAGTTTGATTTATATTTTATATGATGAAACATTGGATTTGTGCTTTGATGCTTCTATGTATGACATTTTGTGTGGCAGTTAGACCGGCTAAGACACGTCGGTCAGACCGGTGTATGCGCATGGTCTGACCGGAAGTGTATGTGTGGTCAGACCGGCCGAGTCCGACTCACAGTCGGTCAGACCAACTTCGGCTAGCGGTCGGACTCCGACTCACAGTTGGTCAGACCGGCACGGTCTGACCGGGCAGACTTGGATTTCGGTATGATTTCTCGGTTTTGGATTTTTTTTGTGGATTTTACTTCTAGATTGTTCCTATGCGTATGGTTACTGTTGAAAAGCTAACGTGAGTCAAGTTTAGAAAAACTTGTGCTCGGATATGGAGTTTCTTTGTCATATATCTGCAGATATCGCTTGAGGCCTCGGATAGTATTGCCGGTGTCGGATCGGAGTCGACTTGGGTGAAGTAGACGTCCAGCACGCGGGACACTAAAAGGCTAGAGGATAATGCACATTAAAGATGAAGAATCTATATGGCATATGAGAGGGATCGTATGTGGAGTCAAATTTGGAAAGGAGTCTGAATTTGAGAAGTTTGATTGAGATAAGGAAAGAGATGAGTTCGTAGCTGGCAAGAAATGGCTTCCTATGTGGATTAGGAGTCCTACTTGGTGATGAATTCGTGGACCTGCTGCATGTATAAATAGAGAGAGGGTGTGCCTCCTAGATATCGATTATCAAGAGAGAAATTAGAGAGAATAGCTAGGGTTTCGAGTTAGGTCGAGATTTTGGTGAGGAGTGCTGTTGTTGCACTTTGTAAACACTTTTAGATGCAATAAAGTTGAAATAGTTTGATCTACTTCTTCGAGAGTTCATTTACCGGTGCCTTCTGGATCCCGACGGTCTGACCGTAGGTGTGCGCACGGTCTGACCAGCGGGTTGTGGCGGCGGTTCAACCGGAGGCTAGTCGGCGGTCTGACCGGCCAGGAGGGGTGGTGTGACCGGCTGATATACTGCGGTGTGACCGGCGGCGGCTTCAACAGGTTCGGTTGGTTTTTGTTTTGTAGATCGGTTTCGTTGGTATCTTTAAATCTGCAAAAGATTTGGGTTTTTGGTTTTTTCTCCAATTCACCCCCCTATTGTAGGTTTGTTTGCTCTTGTTCGATCCTACAAGTGGTATCAGAGCCTCGTTCTTGATTTGCTTTTCTGATATTTTGCCATGGCTGAAAAGTTTTCAAACAAACCTCATGTTTTCAATGTAACCAATTTTGACTATTGAAAGAAAAAGATGGATGACATTTGGCTAAAAGTTTCACAATCTTATGACATCCCTGATCGTATTGATACTCCTACTCTCAAATTGGACTTTGAAAATAATTGCAAAGCTCGGAATATTATTCTTAATGCAATTTATTGCTCCGATTTTGATCGTGTTTCGCATCTTGCTACTGCTAATGAGATTTGGAAAGCTTTGAATGATTTTCATACTAGATCTTCAAACATTAAAGAGTTGTGAAAAGATGTTTTCAAAAAGGAGTATATCAAATTTGAGATGACACATGGAGAGTCATTGGATGACTATCTAGGCCATTTTAACAAAATTTTGAGTAATCTTAGATCTGTTGATTCTTCTTATAATGATAATTATTCTCAATCTGAGGTTTCTCGTCATTTTATAAATGGTCTTGATATGAAGGTTTGGGAAGTTAAAGTTACCTCAATTCAGGAATCTGTTAATATGAACACCTTGACTTTGGATGTTCTTTATACTAAATTGAAAATCTATGAGATAAGCATTCTTTCTAAAAGGACCGATTCAAAATCTTCTGTCTTGGTGTCTACTTCTGCATCTTCTGATTCTACTTCACAGGCGATGTTTGCTTCTTTCTCTGCCATGTTCGATGATCAACTGGAAGAAATTAGTGAGGAGGACTTGGTATCGCTTGCTAATCGAATTTCTCGAGCTGTGAATAATGTCAGGTCCATGAGAAGAGGAGGACCAATCCGGTGTTTCGCTGTGGTCAACCAGGACACATCCGCTCCCAATGTCCCAAGGCTGGAAAAGGTACACAGGAGGAAAAGCTCAAGATGGATCTAAGGAAGCTAAGCGAGCAAGAAGCGAGGCCAAGAACATGAAGATGAGGAAGTACTACCGAAGGCCTTAGATGAAGCTTTTGTAGCCGTGCAGGGATCCAGCGATGTTGAGTGCTCAGATGGTGATGAGGAAGACAAAGAGAAGAGCATCGCTGGAGTTTGTTTCATGGCAAAGAGTACTGAAGATTCTGATGAAAAAAATGAGGTAATAAATGCTCCTAGTGTTGAATATCTTTAATATGTGATTGCTAGACTTGGTTACAAGATTTCTAAATTATGCATGAAGATAAATCAACATGAAGCAGTTATTGATTCTCTTAAAACTAAAAATAATAGACTAAATCTCTTGCTTCTGATGATGATTGCAAATCATGTGAAGTTTTATTTGCTGAGATTAATTCTGTTAGAAAAGTCAATTTAACTACTTGCAAAAAGCTTGATGCTGAATCTAAGAAATCTAGAAAGCTTGAATCTTGTCTTGCTCTTAGCTTTGCCATGAACATTAGATTAACTGATGAGTTGTTTTTAACAAAAAGAGCTTTAAAGAAATGTTAAATTGCCTTGTTTGCTAGCTCTATATTTAATGCAATTAGCGCTAAAAAGTTGAAACAATCTAGTGGAAAACCCTGCTCATCTTGTCTTGCTTATGATTTGAGATTAAAAGATGCCTTAGGTCATGTTAGGCATATAGAAGAAACTGTTAAGCAAGATGAAGTGCTTTCTTGTCAAAATTGTAGAAAACAGAAAGGTCTTTTGGATGCTTGCAAAAATTGTGCTACTTTGACTCAAGAGATTTCTTACTTAAAAGTTCTTTGCAACGTTTTTCGATGGTAAAAAGAATCCCAACATGATTTTGGATCAATCAAAGGTTAGCATAGACAACCGTGGTTTAGGTTTTGACCCCTATGTTCACTTTTCTAGGCATCCTCCTGCTGTTTTGGGTATAACTGAGAGAGGTGAAATTTTGACTAAACCAGATCCTAAACCCATTGTTTTCAAATCTGCCGGCATTATGACTTCTTTGAATGCATCATGTTCTACCAAGCTTGTTGTTAGTACTAAACCTGTGCTTGTTGCTAAATCTGCTGTTAGTACTAAAAACACTGTTAATGCTAAGCCTACTGTCTCAACTTGTTCTTCAACTCATCATGAAAAATATGTTTGTTCATTTTGTGGTAAACATGAACATCTTGTTGGTTTTTGTTTTAGACTTGCTAGAAAATAGAAAAAGGAACGGGAGGTAGCTTTTGCAAAACTAAGGAGGCAAAAATCGGCTTTTGCCTCGAGGCAGGCGGTCAGACCGCAAATGGACCGTCGGTCAGACTGGTGCCACACCCGGTCAGATCGGAGCTATACCCGGTCAGACCGGCGCTATACCTCTGGTCAGACCGGTGTGAAGCCTCCGGTCAGACCGCAGGTACAGCGGCAGTCAGACCGGCCTCGGGCTAACTTTTCTAAGGAGAAACATGTTGAATTTTCTACTGGTTATATTCTGTTGGTTCGGTCGTGTGTCTCGATCTTGGATTCCCAAATTCTTATTATCTAACCCCGATCGAGGCTTCGACATCCGCTTGTGTGTAGGCTTTTTGGCGAGGAGGAAGAACGTGTGGATCATTGATTCCGGTTGTTCGCGGCATATGACCGGTGATAAAAGTTGGTTCTCCTCCCTCATAAAGGCATTAAGGAAGGATTCAATCATCTTCGGCGATTCTTCTACTAGCACGATCACTGTAACTGGATCTATCAAGGTAAGTGACAAATTTACATTGAATAATGTCACTTTGGTTGAAAATTTGAAGTACAACTTGCTCTCCGTTTCTCAAATTGTGGATGAAGACTTTGATGTGCTTTTTAAGAAAAGTGGAAGTAAAGTTTTTGATTCCTCTGGTGATGTTGTGCTTAATGTTTCTCGATATGGAAGAGTTTTTAAAGCGGATTTTGAAAATAGTATTTCCTCTGAAGTTACATGTCTTGTTGCAAAATTTTCAAAAGATATGATGTTTTGGCATCGTAGACTTGGACATGTTGGCTTTGATCATCTCAATAGGATAGTTGTTTGGATCTTGTTCGAGGTTTGCCAAAACTTATTGAATTGGTTTGTTCGCCATGTCGTCATGCTAAGATGGTTGCTTCTTCACATACTCCCATTTTTCTGTGATGACGGATGCACCAGGACAGCTGTTACACATGGACACTGTTGGTCCAGCTAGAGTGCAATCCATTGGAGGAAAATGGTATGTTTTGGTCATTGTTGATGATTTTTCTCGATATTCTTGGGTTTATTTTATGGCTACTAAGGATGAAGCTTTCGATCACTTTAAAAGTTTGTATCTTCGTTTGGCTCTTTAATTTCCAAAATTTTTGAGAACTATTCGAAGTGATAATGGTGGTGAGTTCAAAATGCTTCTTTTGAAAAGTTTTCTGATGAAAAAGGTCTTGAACATCAATTTTCGTCTCCTCGGGTTCCTCAACAAAAGGATGTTGTTAAAAGAAAATATCGTTCCTTGGTTGAAATGGCTAGGACTATGCTTGACGAATACTCTACTCCTAGAAAATTTTGGGCTGAAGCTATTAACACTGCTTGTTATATTGTCAATCGTGTTTTCTTGAGATTTAAACTTGGAAAAACTTCTTATGAGTTTCGCTTTGGACACTCACCGAAGATTTCTCACTTGCGTGTTTTTGGATGTAAATGTTTTGTGCTCAAATCTGGAAATTTGGATAAATTCAAATCTTGCTCTGTTGATGGACTTATGTTGGGATATTCTGCGCATTCATGAGGTTACCACGTACTTGTTTTAGAAACTAATAAAATTTTTGAGACTTGCGAAGTCACTTTTGATGAGGCTAGTCCAGGGACTAGACCCGAAATTTCAGGTACCCTATCACAGGTTCAGGGGGAGGATATTTTTGTGGAAAGCGATGACAAAAACAACGAAGATGTTTTGGCTGGTCAGACCAGGCATGGCACCGATCAGACCGGTGACACATCGGCGGTCAGACCGCAGGCAGAGGAGCGGTCAGACCGGCCGAGTGGGTCTTTGGGAGCTTCGGGTAATGAAGCTAATATACCTCCAGAAGCTTCAACTTCGTCAGAACAAGCTACAGAGGATGAACAAACTTCAGATGTAAGTGCTCCACTTCATAATCTAGAAAAGTGTTTTTCTCAATGGTTTCATATAGAAGAAAGTTTATGTAAAATAACCACCGGGTTTTGAAAATCCTGATTTTCCCAACCATGTTTTTCGTTTGTCAAAAGCTTTGTATGGTTTGAAATAAGCACCTAGAGCATGGTATGATAGACTTAAAAACTTTTTACTTGCAAAGGGCTTTACAATGGGAAAAATTGATAGAACTCTCTTTGTTCTCAAGCATGGTGATGATCTACTGTTTGTTCAGATTTATGTGGATGATATCATCTTTGGTTGTTGATCTCACGCTTTGGTTGTGGAGTTTGCTGAGACAATGTGCAGGGAATTTGAGATGAGCATGATGGGTGAATCGACTTACTTTTTGGGATTGCAAATTAAGCAAACACCTCAAGGTACATTTGTTCATCAAACAAAGTACACCAAGGATCTTCTACGACGCTTCAAAATGGACAACTGCAAGTCGTTGACTACACCGATAGGGACAACTACTATTTTGGATCCCGATGAAGACGGTGAAGCTGTGAACCAAAAGGAATACAGGAGCATGATTGGTTCGTTACTCTATCTCACTGCTTCCAGGCTAGACATACAATTTGTTGTGTGTTTGTGTGCTCGATTTCAAGCTTCTGCAAGGGCATCGCATCGTCAAGCTGTGAAACTCATCATGAGGTATTTGAAACATACTCTTGAATTTGGAATTTGGTATTCTATCTCTTCTTCTATTTGCTTGAGTGGTTATTTTGATGCAGATTTTGGAGGTTGTAGAATTGATAGAAAGAGTACTAGTGGTACATGTCTTTTTCTTGGTACCTCTTTGATTTCATGGTCTTCTCGAAAACAATCAAATGTTGCTCAATCAACTGCTAAGTCTGAAGTTATTGTTCTCAGATTCTTTGGCTTATTTCAACCTTGAGATATTATAGTCTTACTTTTGATAAAGTTCCTTTCTTTTGTGATAATACTAGTGCTATAAATATTGCTAAGGATCTTGTCCAACACTCACGCACCAAGCACATTGACATTCGCTTTCATTTTTTGAGAGATCATGTTGAAAAGGGGGATATTGAATTGAAATTTGTGGATACAAAGTTGTAACTTGCAGATATTTTCACCAAACGTTTGGATTCTTCTTGCTTTGCTTTTCTTAGGGGAGAATTAGGTGTTATTCATCCTTTTGGCATCAATTAAGGGGGAGAGTTGTTGTCTTTTTGTTGTATGCATATTTTCCTTCTTATTTTGCATTCATGTTTTAATTCATGCATGGTGTGATAAAAATAAAAAAGAGAGAAAAAAAGAAAATAAAATAAAAGGTGGATGAGCTATGTCTTATATCTTTAGTATATTCTAATGCTTGTTAGATAATTTGATTACTATATTAGTTTGTGTGCATTTTAGTAAATACTTGAGCTTTTGATATTTCTTTTAAGAGATATGATACATGACACATAATTCTTTTACTTGAATTAATAAAATATGCAATATTGAAGCAAGTGCTTAGGTTGAATGATTAATGCTTTTATATATGCTTTATGAGTTGTTATTTCTCATATTAATCCTTTTGTTCCAATCACCGCAAGAGTACATAAATGCTTATCTATATGAGAGAAAAAAATGAATACTGAATCCTTGGAAACAGTCTTGACGACAATGACGTATTCACGGTGAGATATAAAAAAGGGTATCGAATCCTTGGAAACAGTCTTAACGACAAGGACACACCGTAATAATTGAGAGAAAATTTAAAAAAAGAGCTCAAAAAGAAAGAGCTAAAAGTTCTCTTGGTTATTTTTGGAGAAGAAAATAACTTGAGAAAGAGTATCAATGTCATAAATATATATACTTGGGTTTTTCTTTCAGTCTTTGCACTTATGAATATGTTGCATTTTAAATCATCGAAATCATGAATCATTAATGTTGAATTGATCTTAGTTGTAATATTTTAGGTTCATGTTTTTACTCTAGTGCATGTTTGTTAATTAGCTAGTCACTTTTTCTACCTTGTTATTGCAAAACATGTTCTTGAGTTACTTTTGATATAATGCAAAGCTCTTCCATGCTTTTGATCATTGATGAACTCATTATCAAAAGGGGGAGAACAAGGAAACAAAATTGTGCATCATTTTCATATTCAAAGGAGAATTTTTAAAGAATTTTCTTGCATTCGAAATGCTTTTTGGGTTGCTTCACAAACCAATTGTTTTCGTTGGGTTTGCCAATGGTTTCATCAAGGGAGAGATTGTTAAATTAAATGAGTTTGATTTATATTTTATATGATGAAACATTGGATTTGTGCTTTGATGTTTCTATGTGCGATATTTTGTGTGGCGGTTAGACCGGCTAAGACACGTCGGTCAGACTGGTGTACGCACACGGTCTGATCGGAGGTGTGTGCGGTCAGACCGGCCGAGTTCGACTCACAGTCGGTCAGACCGACTTCGGTTAGCGGTCGGACTCGACTCACGGTCGGTCGACCGGCACGGTGCCGGCGACTTGGATTTCGGTTTGATTTCTCGGTTTTGGATTGTTTTTTGTGGATTTGACTTTTGGATGATTCCTATGCGTATGGTTACTGTTGAAAAGCTAACGTGAGTCAAGTTTGGACAAACTTGTGCTGAGATATGGAGTTTTTTTGTCGTATATGTGCAGGTATCGCTTGAGGCCTCGGATAGTATTGCCGGTGTTGGATCGGAGTCGACTTGGGAGAAGTAGACGTCCAGCACGCGGGACACTAAAAGGCTAGAGGATAATGCACATGGAAGATGGAGAATCTATATGGCATACGAGAGGGATCGTGTGTGGAGTCGAATTTGGAAAGGAGTCCAAATTTGAGAAGTTTGATTGAGATAAGGAAAGAGATGAGTTTGTAGCTGGCAAGAGAGGGTTTCCTATGTGGATTAGGAGTCCTACTTGGTGAAGAATTCGTGGACCTGCTACATTTATAAATAGAGAGGGAGGGTGTGCCTCCTAGATATCGATTATCAAGAGAGAAATTAGAGATAATAGCTAGGGTTTCAAGTTAGGTCGAGATTTTGGTGAGGAGTGCTGTTGTTGCACTTTGTAAACACTTTTAGATGCAATAAAGTTAAAATAGTTTGATCTACTTCTTCGAGAGTTCATTTACCGGTGCTTTCTGGATCCCGACGGTCTGACCGTAGGTGTGCGCACGGTCTGACCAGCGGGTTGTGGCGGCGGTTCAACCGGAGGCTAGTCGGCGGTCTGACCGGCCAGGAGAGGCGGTCTGACCGGCCGATATACTGCGGTGTGACCGGCGGTGGCTTCAACAGGTTCGCTTGGTTTTTGTTTTGTAGATCGGTTTCGTTGGTATCTTTAACTCTGTAAAAGATTGGGTTTTTGGTTTTTCCTACCATTCTTCCCTCTCTGGTAGGTTTGTTTGGTCTTATTCGATCCTATAAAATCCAACCCGGCCTACCGCCAAATCAAACTTTGAAAATTTTGACCAAATCTTATGGTAATCATCAAATATGTAAGCACCAAAATTTTGCATTAGATTAAATATTTGTGTGCTAAGCAATACAATCGTGTCCGATCTCTATATCCATATCTACGTGGGATATGCACCAAGCCATTTCAAACGAAGGGGCAGAGAGAATTTGTTCCATGCAAATTAATCTTTTATCTTCAAATCCTGGTGCTCCTTTTCTAAGACAGAGTTAAAACTAGGCTGCTCGTTTTGGGACCAGATGCATTATGGTGCTAATCAATTTTAAAGGGAAAGACAAAGAGACAAAGTAAAACACATGCCTGGTCAGAAACAAAAAGCAAGAATTTGCCAAAAATATTTTGATGTGTTCTTTTGCTTCTTCATGTCACTACTGGAGAACAGTTGTAAGTTATTGGCGCAAAAAAAAAACTTTGTTTACTTCTAATTAATAAGAACAGTCGTAGGTTATGTCATTATTTATGTGAACGACATAAGTAAGACGAGGTGGTCTAGTGATAAAATCGCGGGTCTACGTCTTCTATCATCAAGGTTCAGATCTTATTACCATCCACTAATATTGAATACGCTTTCCGAACTTAATGATGGTCAGGGATTTATCTCGAACTTTTGTGAGATCTATGTTAGGGACACATCCACAGGGTGTGGTGTGTGTAGTAGCATATATATGTGCTCGTGCATCTTTCTGTCCGAAAAGAATATGCCAACAACGAAAGAAAGGAAGGGAGAACCTGCATGAGTGCATGTGGGCAGGTCATTTCAGAACATGTCAGTACCAGTTGCAATTATTGTAGAAGGCTAGTCACACACGTTCTCTCTCGGAGCACATAAAGCATCAATGCACCATATATCTTCTACAAAGGCCAAAGCAACCATGCATCTCTTTACTGTTCAATCACTCGACAAGATAAAGGGATAAGGCACAACTGAATTGTGACCGGCAATGCACAGGCACACTAACTGCCCAGCATGTGAGGCCGAGCATCATACATTACTGGAGTAGGAGTGGCGGACCTAGAAAATGTTCAAAGCCCAAGCAAATCTAACTACAACAAGTATTAATTTGCTACTATCGGGATTGCCAGTCGATGGCTCCGTGGAGCAGATCGAAAACTTTTTAATAGCCTGAATTCAATCCAATCATAGCTTAAAAGTGTCTGGGGCCTATTTCAACAATACAAATAAATGATATGATCCAGCTAAGATAATAAGCTACCTTACTACTTACTAAGAGGAATGAGCCTGGACAAGAGCCCAGGATTGACGGGCCTTGAGCCCGCCACTGGAGTATAAGTGACCGTTGATAGACTTGAGCTAGTTGATGTGGATAAGTAGATTCGAGCTAAGTGTTGATGTGCAGGGTCCTGCTTTGTCTTTCTATTTTTCCGGTGCTTTTCAACACCTATTCCTCATAGTCATTGGCACTTCATATCCCATTCACCCTGGAGGTAAATGGGCTGTGGCCTGTGCAATGCTACAGTGCTAGAGGATGGAGTATATGGAGTAGATCAACAGTAGTAGTACAGTCCACGTAGGACATAGGAGTAGTAGCTCCAATCTGCTTTTCAGTTTCTTCTGCTTGACGGTGAAACATGCATGATATCTCACTACGAGAAATCCGCTTTTTGCCGAGTGCCTGGGACACTCGGCGAAGCTTGTTTTACACTCGACGAAAATTTCGCCGAGAGTTGCTCTCGGCATAGGTCACACGGTGAACATTGGATCGGCAAAGAGCTCTTTGCCGAGAGTTTTCATCGGGCACTCGGCGAAATCTTCGCCGAGAGCCGCTTTGACACTCGGCAAAAAAGTACACGTTAGGTTCGGTATATGGTGACGGAGAAGTTTGCCGAGAGCCGTAAAAAACACTCGGCGAAGTTTTCAATTTCTCCGAGGGCCGGGATGAAAACACTCGGCGAACGCGCGACTTCGCCGAGTGTTTTCAACCGCCGCTCGGCGAACTAAACTTCGCCGAGTGCTTTGGCAAAAGCGCTCGGCGAAAGTGGTTATTTCGCCAAGTGCTTTTGCCGCAGCCCTCGGCGAAAGTACGTGCACTCGGCAAAGAGGGTATCCGAACCCCCAGTTACCCTCTTTGCCGAGTGTTTTGGTCATTGCACTCGGCGAAGGCCCTCTTTGCCGAGTGTTGCACTCGGCAAAGTGAAAATTTTAACCCTCTTTTATTTGTTCAATCGCATATTTCATAAATTTACAATATATACATCACATTCACAATCCCAATCATTCCACAACCCCATAAGCATCATTCCACATCCCATAAGCATCATTCACAATCCACAAAACATAAACATTCACAATCTCAATCATACCGGACCCCATAAGCATCATTTCACATCGCATAAGCATCATTCACAATCCACAAGACATATAATTCACATTGGTAGTCACAATCACAATCCACAAAATATAAACATAGTAGTTCATAGTACATAGTCCACAATTCGCAAACGAAATTCGAAGTTACAGTACGATACTCCAGAATTACAATTGTTCAAAAGAGATTTACCGAGATGGCCAGGGCGCCCAACCGTCGTGGTCATTATTGGGGGGTTATTTGATGCCGCCGACTGAGACTGCACAAAAGGAAAATAGAATAGTATAGGTTGTCAAGATAGTAACATTCACAAATAAGAAAATTAAATGCGAGGTTAAGTGACTCACCGGAGTGCCTACAAAAGGATGTGGAGGAGTGAATACAACAGGCTGTGGTGGCGGTACGATAGGAAGACCCATGTTTTGACTGATTGATTGCACGTAGCTGTACATCTCAGTCAAATGCAAGTTCCAAGAAAGCATCGGTCTTCTCGATCCATTCATCGGTCAACGAACCATGACTTGAGCGGCCCGTATACATCCACTCACGGTCATCCATCCTCTATCATATCGAATAATCATATAAATATTATTTCCATCTACCGAGTGCCTCTAATGTCTAATAGGTAAAGATAGGTCCTAATCCCACCCGAGCATGTGTAGATGAGTTTACTTTCCATGCTCTAGTACTCCGCTCCGAGACAGAATTTCGACAGCACCTCCCCGCTGTTCTCCAAATACACGTCCTGGCAGGGAGATTGTGTATCCGGAGAACAACCGGGAGATACTACCGAAATTCAGTGGACTGAATACTAGACCATGGAAATTAAACTCATCTACACATTCACTGTCCAAAAACATGGACAATTCCAAAAGATACGGTTAAAGATATGCAAAAAGACGCATATCTTCATCCGTATCTCTTTCGAACGGAGACGCCTAAGGTTACGTTATACACGGACAAACTACGGTAAAGACAGCGGCACTGCAAAATAGGGAAGCACGGCTCGATGGCCGGCACACAAGCGACGGCATGGTTGCGTGATGCGACTCCATTCATACGGGTATATATACACTAATCTGTTAAATATATACGTGCATACAATACATATCATTCCTTTTACCATTGATTTGATTGTAATAAATACCTAAATTTGTTTCTTTTTGCCATCAATTTGTTTCTAATGTTCCACATGGTATTAATCGATTTCTAATGCAAATAATTTCAAATCTATTAACAAAATCTCAAACAACATTCTTGTATGTAAAATTTGAAAAAAAAAAATACCGAAGGGAGGCGGCCGGGCGGAGGCGTCGGCCGGGGCGGCCGGGGGAGGCGTTGGCCGAGGGCGCCGGCCGGGGAGGCGGCGGCCGGGGGCACGACCGGGAGGCGACGGCCGGGAGGCGCGGCCGGGAGAGGCGGCGGCCGGGAGGCGCGGCCCGGGAGGCGGCGGCCAGGAGGCGGCGGCCGAGGGGCTCGGCCGGGAGGCGGCGGGGCGGCGAGCGGCGGGATGCGGCGGCGGCGTGTATTTTCGCTAACTCACGAAGTGAATGGCCCCGAGAACAGAAGGCCATATAAGTGATATTTGCCGAGTGCCTCCCTTTGTCGAGTGCCACCGATCGGGGCACTCGGCAAAAAAGATCTTTGCCGAGAGCTAGATCACGGCTCTCGGCAAACACGTCGTTCGCCGAGCGCCTAAGGTTAGCACTCGGCAAATGCGTATTTTGCCGAGTGCCTAGGGTTAGCCCTCGGCAAAGCATGCAATGACAATATTTTTTGAATTTTTTTGCCGTGTGTCAAATTTGTGCCGAGAGCTACTCTCGGCAAACAATTTTATTAGTTTTTTGCTTCTAATAATTTAGAAATTATCAAACGGACTCAAAAATTTACAAAATTTTTGCATAAACCCATATATGCTATTTATTTCGTAGGAAAAAAGATTTAAAATCAAACGACAATTCGGCCGTCACTTTCTCTCCAAATCTAACCGATCCTTCTCAACACTTATAATCTACTCCGGAGAATCTTTGGTTTTGTGAGCGTCGTACATGATAAAATATTCGAAACCTCCTCAATTTTTTACCCCAGCCTCGACGTATGATATCATGACATCCTAACAGATTTTATGAATTTCTGACTTCGTTTGCTATTTTTACAATTTTGAAATCATTCGGTCAACATGTTCCTAACCATGTTGCATGAAGAAAAACATCTCAATTTTCCTTCATTTACCACATATTGACTCAAAAGGGTCTAAATAACATGAATATAATTTTTGCAATAACTTTTTTTATTTTTTTAACCACTTGTAGTTCTAATTTGAGACTTGCAAAAAAATTCACGAAAATACAATAAATCAAAGAAATATAGCAAAACCATTTGAAAAATTACCAAATTTGATAATTAGGGATTACATGTTGTATTTACATAATAGAAAAAGTTTGGAGGATGGATGAGGAAAAATTTTGACATGTTTGCGAGAGCCGTAAAGACACTCGGCAAAGGTGGGTTTTTGCCGAGAGCCTTTACTCGGCACTCGGAAAAGGTTGTCTTTTGCCGAGAGCCTCGCCCGGCTCTCGGCAAAGTTGGTTTTTGCCGAGAGCCTAGCCCGGGCACTCGGCAAAGATGGTACCAAACGGTATAAGTTGACGGCGGTTAGTGTTTTGCCGAGTGTCTCACGTTGGCACTCGGCAAAAAACACCGTGTACCGAGTGTTTTTGTTCGCCGAGGGCAAACACTCGGCAAAGGGTAATTTTTACCGAGAGTTTTTTTGCCGAGAGCCCTCTCGGCAAATTTATATTTCATCGAGTGCCCGACATAAAGCTCTCGGCAAACATTTAAGCACTCGGCAAACGTTAGCTTTCCTGGAGTGTCTTGTTTTTGCCGTGGTTTTCCGGGGACGGGAGATAGGTATTTGGCGCCAAAACCTATGGCAGTGTAGCACAGCTGCCAAGTGTGTTTAGAATTGATGCCAAAACGTTTAACTTTTCTTAAGGTCTATTTATAAAATTCATATATCAATGACACAAAGCAATTAATTCTAACCACGGTTGATGTAATCCATTTTTCAGTTTCACACCCCCAATGCACCAGCAGCACCCCCAAAGCTGCTGTCATAGAGCTGATAGTATAAATTAGCTCGGACACCGGACACGTCGGGGAACAAAGACCCACCTGTCATCATAACCTGATAGTATAAGTGTAAGTTCTCCTACATCAGATCCAACCCTGCCTACCGCACCAAATCAAACTTTGAAATTTTGACCAAATCTTATTGTAATCAAATATACGTAAGCACCAAAATTTTGCATTAGATTAAATATTTGTGTGTTAAGCAATACAATTGTGTCCGATCTCTATATCCTTATCTACGTCGAATGTGCACCCAGCCGTTTCAAACAAACGAAGGGGCGGAGAAAGAATTTGTTCCATTCAAATGTTTTTATCTTCAAATCCTGGTGCTCCTTTTCTAAGACAGAGTTATTGCCCGTGGCTAAAACTAGGCTCCTCGTTTTCGGACCAGATGCTTTGTGGTGCCAATCAATTTTAAAGGGAAAGACAAAGAGACAAAGTAAAACCCATGTCTGGTCAGAAACAAGAGCAAGAATTTGCCAAAAATGTTTTGATTTGTTCTTTTCTTCTTCATGTAATCTGACTGTGCATGGCTTTTTATTGAAGGAAACATACTGTCACTTTGCTCTGAAGATGTTTCTCGATTTCTGGACAATGGCATAAATTATAAGTCATCTTCGTGTTCAAATTAACCAATTTACAACCATGCCACTGCTTAATTTTGAGGTTATCTTCAAGCGTATCATTTACTGCGTCGATGCATGCATTTTAAGCAAAACGAAGAAAACCCATTAATCATACATGATTTCCAGTATTGTATGTCACGTAAGTACTAAGTCTATGTCATGAACCTTTGTAAAACTGTTGTAAAAGTAAAGTCCGGTAATAAAAATAATTTTGTTTAGAAAATAAATTTTGTATATTAATTATTGAGCAAATATGTACATCCTGATAAGTAGATGAAATTAAGATCTATATCATAATTGAGCGACATCAACATTGCCCTTCTACAGTAGTGCCTAGTATGTAATGCTAGTAGGACAGCCAGCTCAATGCTCCCCTAAGGCTGTGTGTTCTTGTGTTCTTTAGCATGGTTCGGGAACTATTCCGTTCTTGAGTTGTTTAGTATGGGTTGAGAATTAATCTTCCATGCACATAATACAGAGTAATGAATTAGCATATAATTAATTAAAAATTAGCTAAAAACATAAAAAATAAATTAATATAATTTTTAAAGCAACGTTCCTATAAAAATGTTTTATTAAAAAATGCATTGTTTAACAGTTTGGGAAACATGTGTATGAAAAATAAGAGTAGAGTTGGGAAGACGCACAAACACAATCTAAATATGAAACGTCACAAAGCCATCTACACAAACACTACAGTAGTGAGGGGACACCACCAATATGTGAAATATTTATCATGATTAATATTTTGTGATGAATAATTGGCTTTGCAAATGATTTATTAGTTGAAATTGGTTTGAAAATTTGAGTGGATGTTTGTGAGTGTGTATGACTAATGTGGGTGGTTGTGATATCTGTATCAAAAATGATTATTTTGTCTGATTATATGTGGATGGTTGTGATATCTGTGTCAAAAATGATTATTTTGTCTGCTTATATGCAGATAACTTGAGATCGATCTTGGTCAATTATGATGACTATGACTATACTCAAAGAGAAGCAAAGGTCTAGTACGGTCAAAATATCGTATGAGAAGATGACTAAGTTAGAATCTTTATAGGTCAACTTCAGTCAATGATGAAATCGGGACTAGACTCAGAAAAAAATTAAGGTCCAGACGATTAAGGATGACACATGACAAAATTGAATATGAGATGATAAGGTGAATGAACGCTGTGTGGAAGAATGAACACTGTGTGGAAGACTTTGCAACGGGTTTTATGAGATGTGCGTGCAAGTAATGGTGTTCGCGTCGCGAAGGACATTGAGAGAGAATATATATTGGAAGGAGAAAAGATGTGCTAAAGTACATGGAGTTACTGTAGCGACTAGCGAGCCGTACGTGCATAGGCGTATGTGTGTATGTGTACGGTGTGCAGCTGGTTGGGCTAGCATGCATGCATGTACATGTGTTGTACATGCGTAGCTTGCTGGTTGGTTGGTTGGCTGGTATTTTGGCATTTATAATTTTTTTAAAGATTTATAAAAACAATTTTTGGATTTAAAAATTTACAAAACTAGTCGTTTTTCGTTCTCTGAGAGGACGTGATTGGATAAAACGCCCTTCCAGAGGGCGTATTATTCGACGTGGCAGATGGCCGTTGGGTGCCGTTTGCCGCGCGGCGGATATTTTGCAGGCGGCCCCTTCCCGCCCTTGCTAAGGGCGTTTTTTCTTTGTTCACAGGGGAGCCGCCTGCAAAAAGAGCGGCCGCCCTTGCTTTTTGCAGGCCCTCTTCCCGCCCTAACCAAGAGCGTTTTTTACATGTTTTGCAGGCGGCTCCCTTCCCGCCCTTACAGAGGACGTTTTTTGCCATTTCCGCCCTCTGGAAGGGCGTTTTTATTCTAAACCCTAATCGACCAACCTTTCTCGTATTGTTTGAAATGTAAAATGTTATCGTCGTATTGTTGCAAATGTAACCGATCCATTTGATTTGTCGTATTGTTTCAAATGTAAATGTTATCGTCATATTGTTGCAAATGTATGTTGTGTAATGAACATTTGTTTTATCGTCGTATTGTTGCAAATGTACATATTGTTGCAAATGAAAATATTCGAGGTATCGTACATATGTTGTTTGCATTACCTGTGATCATAACATATTGTTTTAACCAAGTTAACTTAGTAGCAATGGTTAAGCAGTTGTTTGTCACACTGTTACATAACCCATTAGGTATGGATGATACAATACATGGCAAATGTCTTATTCATACATGATACAACTAACTCATCCCCGACGAGTCAAGGCTCGGCTACCTATGGAACCGTTCAAGGGCGATAAGCTTATCATCAATTTTCTCTTTCCTTCTTGGCGTTGTACTCCTTTTGAGTTTCACATTCAGTTACTTTTAGGCCGTTATATTGGGGAATGACATTGTCGATCCACCTAGTGAATCCACACCTCCTTTGAATGCCCTGGTAAAGAAACACATGTAATCAGTTAGAGAGCCACTAGAGTGAAGACGTTTGCAGAATTGATAAAACGAAAGACGTACAACGAAGTCGTTGTCTAAGTTAGGGCAAATGAAATATCTTCGACCATATGTTCGTGGTTCAAAGGAGGTAGCCATCTTGCAACGATCCCTACAACCGCACATGGGACGCTCCGACCATTTAGGGAAACCCAGTGGGTTGTTCCTCCAAGCTAAGCTTGCGATTTCGACGCGACGTTTGTACTCCATCCAAGCCTGAATGAATTGTTCAGTCGACTCAGGTTGTGTTACCGTCTGACCGATCGAAACAGGTTTAACCGTATCGATCCACTCTTCGTATGGACACTTACGTACATCCTCCTGGTTGCACATTTTTAATGTTCGGGGTTAGAAAATGGTACAAGCGAATAGGTTAAAGAAAGAAAAATTATACTCATGACAAAATCGTCATCCACAATCTCGGGACACACGAAGCATCTTTGTCCTCTAGTTGCTTGTCTTATGGATCTTACCACCTGGCAATGGAGACCACAGTGGCATTCTGGACGTTCCCGCCATGTGGGTAGTGCCGGTGATCCATAGGCCAGTCCAAAGCTTCAGACGAACTCGACGTTGGTACTCGGCCTTCCGTCGAAGGTAGTCGACCTTGTTTCGCTAAATGGGTAGTAACGTGTTCCGTCGGTTCGTGGGTTCTCCGTATCTATCCACTCAACGAAGTTGCACACCTGACGATATGCCTGCATGAGGTGTTAACACGATGTACAATCAAGTTAGCATTTTCTGCGTGAAGATTTTGTAGATGAAAGCATTGCAGTTAAGCCATACCTGATCAATGTTGGCGCATTGGAAAAATCGTCTCCCCTGGTTTCACTGAGGAGGGACGACGTAAGTATGCAGCCATCTCCACAATGGCATAACGGACGGTTACACCATGGTGGAATAAAACCGCTCAAAGGATGGAGTCGCCAGTGGAGACGCTCAAGGAATGGATGATATGAAGATCTCATTGTACGAGTAAATGTAGAAAAGAGAATGCAGATTTGAAGAGCTCGTATTCGGATCTAAGCAATATATAGTGCAGGGAGGTCAAGGTTCACATGGACGTATCGTTTATGTCTGTCACGGGGCAACAACTGAACGAGACGTATCGTGTAGGATTGTCACGGGGCAAAAGTTGATAGCGACGTATCGTGCAGGACTATCACGGGGCAAAAGCGATAGCGACGTCTCGTGCGGTGTCCGACACCGCCGAAAGTTTTTTGTCGTTAGTAAGAGTATCATGCAGCGAACGATACTGAAGGATCTCGTGACATGTGAGTGCGACGGACAGACAGAGATATATACAAACATCGAACACAAAATAAATAATTACAATTTTTACAAAGCTGTTGCACACGAAACTACGGCGAGGCCTCTTACCCCTATCCCTCCTAGCCTGTGATTTGACGTGCCCCTGAGAGTACGTCAGCCTGTCTGGGGGCACGGCACGACTAGCACGGACATCCGGCGCGGGCGTCTCCTGTGGCGGGTCCTGGCTCTGTGGTAGAGGTGCTCCACCAAGCTGAGAGGCGGCGAGAACGTCTTGATCTGGGTCCTCCAGGTCGTCGAAGTCGTCGCCCGTACCCGACCCTCGTCGCCCGCCCGGACCCGCCCGCCCGCGACGATGAAGCCCCGAGCGGAAAATCCCGCCGAGTAGAATCCTCCCGTATATAAGCAATGTGAAGCATCAGTGATTTAAACTAATAAGTGTTAACTACTCGTCGGACGATGCTTTCTCACCTCTCGGCTGAGTGAGGGTGCTTGTTCACCATCAGGTGCTTGTTCTTGAATTGTTTGTAGAAATTGGCTCCCATATGCCGCATGCACCACCTACTCCGAACATCATGCCACCTAGCTGGAAGTCCCCTCTCCAGCCAACCATTCTGAAGATAGTCGATTGCCCTCAGCATGCCGGCATGACGATCATGTATGAGACAAACATTGGGCCTCATACGAACGACTTGGCATCGAACTCTCTCCAAGAACCAATACCAGCTTTCGGTGTTCTCACTCTCGACAAATGCAAACGCCATAGGTAACACCTGGTTGTTCCCATCTGCTCCAATCGCCGTCAGTATCTGACCGCTGTATTTGCTTGTCAAAAAGGTTCCATCTATGCACAGCACAGGGCGACAGTGCACAAATGCATTGATGCAAGCACCAATCGAGAAAAAGGCTCTTTGCAGCACGCTCTTGCTCGAATCAGTAGATGATGGAAAAGGTCTGAATGTCGTAGTAGGTATTGGGGTTTCTCTGAGCAATGGTGGCTAATAGACGAGGTAAATTGTCATACGATGCTTTAAATGTGCCATACCTCATCTCCAGTATCTTTTGTTTCGCCCTCCAAGCCTTGGCATAGCTAATAGTATACTTGAATTTGTTCTCAATGTGCTTATGGAGCCTGGTTCAAAATCTGTGTTTTTAACAACATGGCTGTACATCTCACCGGGCAACAAACGCTGAGGTGATGTTGTGGTGGTACTTATCTACCCCCGGCAACAGACATGTGTGCTTACCAACAATGCTCACTTTCCAATAGTCACTCCATTTCCCCTTGTATGCATGAACGCGCCACAGACAATCATCCTTCATACACTTCACATCATACACATAGTTCGTAGACTTCACCACCCTAAACTCTCTATGCAAAGAGACCGCCCAATGCTTCACTGCCACTTTCATGTCTTCCTTATGAGCATACCTAGCACCCTGGATGACCTCGTTATCCTTGTGTTCAAATGCAACATGTTGCCCTTCCGAGATAACAAGCTGAGAGAAATCAGCTTGTTCCCAATCGACGGGCATGACATCTTCCTCGTCCGATGATTCATCGCCCTCCGCCTGCTCATTTTCAGAATCCTCCCTCTCCATTTCTTCAACAATTGCTTCGATTCTCTCCTCCTCGTCCGCCACGCCAATCGCCTCCTCCAAGCTTGCTTCATTGCTCGGACCTTCACCATACTCTGTTTGCATTGTATTACTACTATCGATTTCGTGCAATGCCACAAAAATAACACGGCGCCATGACCTTTCAAGTGCCATCTCCACATAATGTCTCCACGACTCAGTGTTATCTATAGGCATAAGTTCCCAATAATATCCTTCTGTTGCATGACTTACTACAACGGATAGAGACATTGTGTTCACTCTTATATCCACTTTAAATCCACGTAGCAACCAACTATACACTGACTCAAATGTTTTCTCGGCTGGCCTATCGATGCCCTTCGATTTCATCCTAAATTTTGACAGATCTACACCTTCTAGACCGTATCTAACGTTGCCTTCACCGTGAACTATCTGAAATATGATCTTACTTGCCATAGTGCCTGACAAACAAATTGAAACTGAGTTTATTCCATACTACGAATATGTTGCCTAGATGATTCTGTGCCTAAGTTAATTTCTTTAACAATATGTTCTCTGGTCTACATCTTAAGATATCCCGAATCGATTTGTTCGTTTCATCTACCGCCAATTGTACCTCGTTCATTTAAATTTGACAAATTTTGTAAACTAAATTAAATTAAATTGTACTTTATATCTACACATATTTTGATTATTAACAAAATTATACGTACGATTATCTATAGTGCTTACCATCTACTCACATAATTTACACATAGATCCAAACATATTCTACCTAAGTTTATCTATCTATTCTACCTATGTTAATGTCCATTAAATTATCCTTGTTGATCTATCTATTCTACCTATGTTATCTCGATTAAATTATCTAAATTTATCTAAATTAAATCATCTGTTTTACAAATCTATAACAAAATATTCAATAACTATTCAAATATTAAAAAATTACATTTTTCCTAATATTGCATTTACATACTAACTAACAAAAAAAATAACGACGGGATATTGCATTTATCTCGGATGGAATACGCAATCTAGCGGGGCTTCGCGCGCTCCTTCTATCTTGCCCAAGCTAAAAACGCCCTTCCGAGAGGGTGGGAAGGTCAAAAACGCCCTCGGAAGGGCGGGAAGGGGCCGCCTACAAAAAAAGCCGGGCGGCCGCCCTTTTGCGAGCGGCCCCCTGTATGAACAGGAAAACGCCCTTGGTTAGAGCGGGAAGGGGGCCGCCTGCAAAAAAGCCAGGCGGCCGCCCTTTTTGCAGGCGGCCCCCTGTATGAACAGGGAAAAAATGCCCTTCCCAAGGGTGGGAAGGGGCCACCTGCAAAATATCCACCGCGCGGCAGACGGCACCCAACGGCTGTCTGCCACGTCGGACAATACGCCCTCTGGGAGAGCGTTTTATCCAATCACGCCCTCCCAGAGGGTGGAAAACGACTAGTTTTGTAAATTTTCGAATCCGGAAATTGTTTTTGTAAATCTTTAAAAAAATTATAAATGCCAAAAATTCGTTGGCTGTTTGGGTTGATCGCAGCGCAGGAGAGCAGCAAGAGCCGGCCTAGGAGGCACAGGCACAGGGCTGTCGGCCCACGCGAGAAGGAGAGCACGCGTGGGGGAGTTCGGTACGGAGTTGGTGTCGTACGTGGAGAGAAGTTTGATCCACAGGCTAGAATGTTTTGTTTCGAGAGGAAGAGAGAGTTATAATTTAGAAATTATAATTTGATTTGGAAAGTGAGAGTTTGAGTCCCAGTAAAATTAGGAGGTTTTTTGTATAATAAAGAATGACTATGTTTTGAGAGTAAGCGCTCTTTTTATTATTGTTTTGTGAGAAACTTGTGAACAATACTTGAGAAGATCATATTCGATCATAAAGACATCGATGATCTCTTCTGATTTCATAAGTTTTACTTTGGCGTAAACGTGTTATTCTTTATTTTGCTGCAAATTTTCTTCAAGTTAATCCATCCAAAATATTTCTAATGTGTCATATATTAGATCTAGAAAGTTTTATGATCGGTTTTTGATAGAGTCGAATTTGTTTCAGTTTTAGTTTTTTCAGATTTGCTGAAATTTTGAGATAGCTGGTTTTCTAGGGTGTTTTCTCTTCAACTGTTTATTAGTTTGCAAATCCGTTCGGTAGAGTTGTTTCTTGGTTTGTATAGTTTACTCTGTCCAGATATAAGCTCGATCATGTTGTTTTTTTGACAAAACAAGTTTTTATCGACGTCTGTTGTGTTGTTTTTAGGCTGCGATTGAACCAGCCAG
The DNA here is from genome assembly GCA_019925245.2 of Oryza australiensis. Lineage (NCBI taxonomy): Eukaryota > Viridiplantae > Streptophyta > Magnoliopsida > Poales > Poaceae > Oryza > Oryza australiensis. Next base: position 8,771,490 of record JAIFGZ020000436.1, read on the forward strand.
GTTTCGGTCAGATCGACCCTTGTAGGTTGGATAGACCGTCGGACGTATGTTCCATTGGTTTTTAGGTTGGGATATGTTTTGATTTATCAAAGTTCGATTATTTAACTTTCGCTGACATAATTTACCATTTATTTTCTCTCTAATAGGTTTGGTTACTTGTGTCTGGTCCTACCCAACACACCAACTGCAGTGCTGCGCATGAAAGGCGCGGTAGTAGAGTCATGCAGCTGTGATAATTTGCCATTTCTGCTAAGCTGAATCAAAAAACTTTAACTTGTTTGGTTTGTCCAAGCTTCAATGGCAGCTGAAATGAATATTGTTCTGACTGAAGCCTGGACTTGGTCTTATCATCTAGGGATGCAAGATCTGAGGTGTTCCAAGAACCTGAAATCCAGTGTCCTCATACATATCCTCTGCACTAGACCCCTGCGTGATTTCCTCTCTGAAGAACACATGCTTTTGCCGGGAGCTGAATGTGTGTTGCTGAATCTGAATATATGGATCGTGCGTGCAGAACAAGGTCAGACATGGTGAGCTGCATGCACGGATAAAGCCCCTGCATTGCATCCAACACTGTTAAGTAACTGTAGCACAGCGAGACACTTTGCTTTCAGGAATGAGCAGAGACCTCTATCTGGCATGAGGTGTTGGGAGCATTTCAGCTCAAACTCCTCTCATCATGGCCTCATGGGTGCTGCTGTTCTGCTGTTCTCGTCCAATGTTTTAGGGTCTATTTGAATCGCACGAATAAAAAAGTAGACAAATAGAAAAAACACAGAATTTTGATAGAAATGTAAATGTATTGCAAAAAACACAGAGATGATCGTTTCATTGAATTACATGAAAAACACATGAATCAAATAAGAGAGATAGACTACCAAAAATTTCCAAGAGGTCTTGCTAAATTTTCTCCAAAATTTACATACGATGAACCATTTCATATAAATTTTATAAGATTTGAAAAATTCCAATCCTTTGAATCAAAGGGCCAAATAGAAATTTTTTTATAGGATTTCAATCCTATAAAATTACTCCATAAATTCTTCAATTCTAAAGGGCCTAGTTAAGAGTGAATTCACCTTCTACTTTTGAACTAGATACTTTTTCCTTTTGTTGCAAAAGGGTCCAGCCTTCTCCATATCTCTTCATCTTTCTCCTGACTGACCTAGCCCCGGTGCTGATGCCACCAAGACAACCAATTACTTTAACCGCTTTTATGGCCTGATCTATTACATTTTCTTCTACTTATCTACTAAGCGAGCCAGCATGTCATGTTGTTATTTGCTTTGTTTTTACGCATTCCCTACCTACGAAAATCAGGAAAATATTGCTGGATTTAGTGCTAAACTATTCATCGATCAAACTTAACTAGGCAAGCTCAATATACATGGTGTAGTGTGACTTTAGGAGTGGACCTATGAATAGCTAATCATTGTTAAAGCAATTCTCACTTTTGTCATTGGGCCATTTCATGCACTCATGGCTCTGCCAATGGACAGACATGTTCATTCCCTGCTCTTCATCCTCTGCGGCTCTGCCTCGCCTGCCATGATTTCTTTCTCCATCCCCTATGCTCATCTTGGCTGAAGTGAAGTTCTCTGCTCTGCTCTTTGCTCGTGCCATGGCTGCAGGACAACCTAGTCGGGACAGGTTACAGCTTTGCTTTGCTCTGCAGGACTACGGTCGTAAACGGTAAAGAAAATTTGTGGATTCCGGTCCTGTTTTCGAAAACAGAAATCTTTTAGGAAATTTTCAAAAACAGAAACAAATTCGGATTATTTTTTCCAAAAAAGAAACAAATAAAGCAAGGGCATTAACCGTCAAAAAGCGAAATCGGTCGGAAAATTTTGAGAGAATTTCTTAGAAACGAATTTGGAATTTTTATGGAGATCGTTTACTGTCTTAAAAATATGAAAAATTGGACTTGATAAAGTGATCTGTGAACTGTGATGTTATCCTTATGATATAAAGTGATATTGTTATTTGTTAGTTGCTAAAATTTTAAATTTTTGATCTATTTGTTTTAGAAAAAATTGGAAGCTCGGTTTGAGAGATATTTATATTTTGATAAGTATTTGTTCCTGTGTTTGTTTTGATTCGTATTCACTTCACTTGCGTATTCGATAATATTCGATTCTATTTTCGTATATTATCCTTTTGATTTCGAAAAAAGAGAAAAAAATGGTAGAGGTGATTTTCATACATTTTCGAGCCGTTTTCATTCCTATATGACAACCCATGACTGTAGGACTCTCTCCTCTGCTCCGCTTTGTATTTATTTATTATTCAATGATTCTGAAATTTGAAATACTTATATGGTCTGAACCATCTAAATTCCATCCTATCTAAATCGGTCTGGTCATTTTTATTATTAACATTGAAATTTTATGAGAAAAGTGAAACCAACACTTGTTTTTGGAATGCCCAATGGCACATTTCATATGAAATGTGATTGAATGTGAAACCTGATAGGAAGTTGTGCAATATGTTTGGTCCTTGGACCTTGGGTTTTGGGAAAAATGCAGGGAAGCTGATCATGAAGGGGGTGTCAGCAGTCTTATGGACAATATGGAAAACAAGAGATAGAGCTTGTTTTGAAAAGATTTTGCCTACAGATCCTATAGATTTGATTTCTACAATATGCTCAAATATGGTTTCTTATTCTGCAGACCAAGGAGGAAGACAAAAGAAGAGTGCCCTGGGGGGCGCAGCACCTAAGGCAGGTGGCAAATGAAGTATTTCAATCAAGGTTCGGATGAAGGGGAGCAAAAAAATGCGTGGGATGGAAGCATGAAGATAACCCAGGAGGATGACCAGGGATAGATGTGTTGTATGAGAAATGGATGTCATTTTGTGTACTGAGAAAATCTCAGTTCGTGAAGGACTGTGGTTTTATGGTGTTTTAGCTATCTGTATGGAAATTGTTAGTCGAATTTCTGAGCAGGCCTTTTGTGGGTGGTTTCAAGTAACTGTAGCGTTTTTTTTTTTGGTTTAGGATGGTTGTACTTCTAAACTGTTTCTGGACCTTTGTTTTCGTTTCGTTTTCGTTAATGAAAACGGGAGAAAAAAAACAAGTATAGGTTAAGTAAGGCAAGCTATAAACCTAGTCAGACCGTTGGATTGAGACCAACCGTAAACAAAAGCTGTAAACCCAGTCACCTAATTAATAATCGCCATTTGATCCTGTCTATTTAAGTCTGTCTTCTTGCCACAGTTCTGCTCTTACAAGCATACTGATCAGACGCAACGAGCAAGTCTCCTCCTCCTGAAAAACTTAATGGACAGGAATTATACTTCTCTTCTTCTTGCTCTACTCCCTCTCCTCTGTCTCCTCCATGGCGAGCGCGCCTCCGCCATCACCGTCACCTCCGGCACCGGCGACGGTAGCGAGCTGTGGGGATACGTCGACGTCCGCCCAAGTACGTTCAGTTGACTGACCATCGTGCATCCTTGTTTCCAACACCAGGTGTAAATGTAAATATATCATGTTCGTGGTTGCAGAGGCCAACCTGTTTTGGTGGTTCATCAGAAGCCCGCAGCGTGTGTCCTCGCCGTCCAAGCCATGGCCGACCGTCCTGTGGCTGCAAGGCGGCCCGGTACGTACTCTGGTTCTTAGCTCTAGTAGTTGGTTTTGCCATTTTCAGCTCTTTCTTTTTTACAACAATGGAGTAACTAAGACTGGTGCATGCGTGCTGTCCTCGTCGTCTTCTTCTTCTTCTTGAGCAGGGAGGGTCGAGCGTTGGGCGCGGCAATTTTCAGGAGATCGGGCCGCTGGATGTCGAGTTGAAGCCACGCAACTCGACATGGCTGCAGAAGGCTGATCTCATCTTTGTGGTCAGGCAGAAACACCTGTCCCTCGTCTTCGCTCTTTCCATGCTCGCTACGCTAATCTTTTGATGATAATGGCGGTAGGATCATCCGGTGGGAGTCGGCTACAGCTACACGGACGACCCGAGCGCACTGGCGACGACGGACTTGCAAGCTGCCCGCGACGCCTTCCAGCTCATCAAGGCTCTACGCAACAAGATACCAACCCTGAAGAGCAGCCCATTGTACATTGTGGGTGAATCCTATGGCGGCAAGCTTGCATCCCTCATCGGCGTCTCCCTAGCAAAGGCCATCCAAGCCGGTGATCTCAAGCTCACTCTCGGAGGTCAGATCATCCTCACCAATTAAAGATGCAACAATAACCGTGTCAGTGTGTGTGTTCATCCCATACCTAACATTTTCTTCTAAACGGCTGGTGAAAAGGTGTTGTTATCGGTGATGGGTGGATCTCGCCAGCCGATTTCACGGTGAGCAAATACACCAACACCAGAGCACCACACACATCTATCTCTTTGCTATATTATATATTCTTAGATGGATCACGATTATATTCAACTTGTTGAACGAACTGCTGCATCGCCTTACAGCTCACATACGCGCGGCTGCTATACGACGTGTCCAGGCTCGACGACAACGCTGTTGACGACGCCAAGAAGTAAAGCTGCAATTTAACATTTGCGCGCTTCTTACTATGAACTGAACAAGCTCGTCTCTAGTTACATCACATGCATTTGCATGCATCAGGATGGCAAAGAAGGTGAGCGAGCAATCCGCGGCGGGGCAGTTTTCCGCCTCACTGCAGACTTTCACTGACCTTCTCGACCTGATCGACTCCAAGAGCGGCAGCGTCGTAAGTGTTCGAACCATTCACTCGATCAATCGCTTTATCAGCAGCCACCGTGTGCATGCAGGAATCTTTTAAGGCCATCCATTTCATAGTGATCAACACTATTTGCTGTTGCTATTACCTCATAGGAGGGAATTGGCTTATATAAGGAAATGAGTTATCTTTATCCTTGCTATATATATCGTGCATATAATGAAATAATCTCGCCTTCCATTTCTTGAAACTCAGATTAAACGCTCTTACTAGGATGAACTTTCAGGCCTCCAAACTTAATACAAAAGATACGTATTTTTCGTTTTTCAAAAAAAGAACTCGGATTAAAATGAATGTTGTTTATATCTAGAACACAATTTGAACTCTACACTTTGTTATCAAATCCCACTAGAAGTTTTCAAAGTTGATTTTTTTTCTCAAGAGGGATGAACATGCTATTAAAACATTAGTATTCAGAATATATATAGATGTAATATTAGATGTATTCTGTTTTCAGGTTATATATATTTTAGTATAATTCGCTATATGAGCAACTTCGATTTTATACTTAATGTTTTTAAATTTTGTGGTTTTAAACTGCTTTCCCACATTTTAATATGCATGGCAGATCATAACCAATTTAAAAACCCCATTAAGTGTTGCATGCAGTACGTCAAGTTTAGAGAGGATAATTGGGTGTAGCAATGTTTCTTTACTGTGGTTTATGAGTTGAGAAAAAATAGATTAACTTTTGATGCTAAAAAATCGTATAATAAAGAGCCAAGATTTACCCCCAAATCTTAGCACTATGGAGGTATAAGATTGGGCAGTGGCGGGAGGACGAATTTATATAATTAATTTGAAGTGTGGCCAAGCCATTTCCTGTCTACCGCACTAAAGCAAAATGTTGGCACAGAAGTAGAAACTAGCAGAAATCGGTGAGCAGAAGCTACGGGGAGCTAGCCAGGATTGCATTATTTTCTTTTACCAGTTGACTCTATAGTAGATTATGCTGCACGTCAAGCTTAATTAGCAAGCACAGATGTGCATATACTCTGACTAGTCTGCCGTCTGCACTTGGCATGCTTGCTGGTCGTTCGAATGTTGTAGAATGGAACTCGAAGATGAAAGAAAATGCAGCCGGCAAGCTAGCTGAATGAGTGTTAGGTAAATCGTGACTCATCGTAGAATTGAGCTCGTTATGGACGAGGTCTCGACGTCCGTGCCTCCGGCCTCCTCTTCTCTATTTTATTTTGCACTACACGACGGACGCCATCAACGCTATTTGTGCGCCCTCCATCAGAACGCGGATTTAGCTTACGGAAAATCAAATCTAACAATATAATGATGACTAGGGTTAGACACGTCTCAGGCAATTGGGAGCGTGCATTAACAGAATGCAACGTACGCATATAAGATCGAGTTTATTTACAGGATTTTGCTGGTTATATATGCTTACGACAAATACCACAAGTAATGAATTACTGGTTTGTGTGATTTGCAGAATATGTTCAACTTCTTGTCTAATGCTGGCATGGACCGCGTGGCTACCCAAGACAAATTAAAAGTTCGCTCGTCGCTGTTGAGGAGGTACGTTGGCCCGGAGGTGTCTGGGTCGTCTGACCCCAACTCGATTAGTGACATCATGAACGGGGTCATCAAGCAAAAACTAAACATCATCCCCAAGAACATTGTGTGAGTTAGCTAGTTACTGTCTCCTATTTCATCGAACATTCATATCGCAAAAATAAACTTCATTAATCATATATGCTGCAATATCAACGTAATAACTGCAGGTGGCAACCGGTTTCGTTTGCTGTCTATGACGCGCTGGAGAATGATTTCATGAAACCAGCAATCAACGAGGTGAATAGAAAACTCTAGATGATGAATAAATTCTTACATTCTCTGAGTGTCCTAGAAGAATTTGTAGTGTTAGGCTAATAACTTACTAATGATCTGTTGCTGCAGGTAGATGAGTTGTTGTCTCTTGGTGTCAACGTCACAATGTACAATGGGCAAGTAAGTGTAATACTTAATTCTACTCCATTTACAGCAACGTTTTTCTAGGGTTTTTCTAGAAAAACTTTTTGTACAATGTCAGATTAATATATATAGTCAATACAAACGTATACAAACACTATAATGCTATATATATATACTAGCGAAATGAGAGCACGTATACAAACACTATAATGCTATATATATACTAGCGAAATGAGAGCATTCCACACGTTAGATCAACACCATTAACTTACCTGTTACAAACAGTAACATTTTAATATTGATGTAATGATTGAAAATATTTTTTTCCTTTCAAATACTACTTGTAGTTCTTGGATGGGCTCTAAAAATTCTCCTGCCTCTACTCTTGCAACCTGCCTAGCCCAAACTAAACCAACCTCCCTTTACATCTATATTTTAGTTAGGTTGGGTTAGGTTTATATGTTTATCCCGGTTAATAAGAGGATATAGTGTGTTATATGCTAGCCCAATCCAAATAAGTCACCACCAACGTAGCACAAATCCACTCATTCCCAAATAAAAGTAACCTCGCAGCTCAACTTAGTGGTCACGTCTTCACCAAACCACCTTAACCCAAGAAAACAGCCTTGACTAACATGGCTTGGCTCAATAGATTGGAGAAAACAATATACCAAAGGTAGGAAATATTACTTGTAGTAAGTGATGAAACTAGGTTTGGAACAAAGAAAGGGCTTAGCCTTCTTCTTCCTCCTTCAACCCCCCTCTTCTTTTTCCTCTCCCTCTTTTCCCCATCTCCTCCCTCACATCTCCATGGAGTCCAGCAGGGTAGGGGGGCTTAAGCCCCCCTCCCCCCTCTCCCTCACGTTGGCTCCGCCCCTACTTATAGTTTCTATGTAATTATTCAGTATAAATTTACTTACAATTTCTTGTCTGAAGTTTGACGCCATATGCTCATCAATCGGTACAGAGGAGTGGCTGAAGAAGCTTAAGTAAGACATTTTCTCTGCCCATTTCTACATTAGTTTAAACTTGCACCTAAAAAATTCTCACACAATGATGTGTTTCAGTTGGGATGGACTAAATGACTTCTTTGGACTTCAGAGAAAACCACAATATTTCTGTGGCCCTTACGAGTACACTAGTGCTTTCATGAGAGCATACAAGAATTTGCAGTATTACTGGATACTTGGAGCTGGGCATGTGGTAAGATTTAATATATCAATGTCACATGTAAAGTTAAGCTGAGTCATCTAATTATGTCTATTGTTCTTTGTAGGTGCCTGCTGACCAGCCCTGCGTTGCATTGCACATGATAGGGGCTATCATGCACTCCATAGATATTTAATAATAGATGTCAAATTATGTGCAGCCAGCTATCTTGGCTTGTATTTAAAATATTATATAGAACTTCGGTATGTGGTAACAAACACTAGCATGGGTGGTGTTTTAAATTTAATCAAATTTGGCTTGTGTTTGCATTTTTCGTGAATTTGGCCTGTTGCACTAAGCATGCACTACTACAGAACACCTTAAAGGTGTCGGTTGCAAACCAGACATATGTGCCAGTTTCGCAGCCAACACCAATTATCTGTCACCAATGATGATAGATCATTGGTGTCGGTTGTAGAACCGACACTTTTGTGCTCTCCTCGATTAAAAAAAAAAGAGAAGCTGGCTCGAAGCATCGGCTCGATAAGTCGATGCTTTTGAGTGGCCCCCTTTAAGCAGCCCCTAATCCCATCCATCATAGATCACAGATCAACAACAATAATCCCCATCCTATCCTTCACAGATCACAGGTCAACAACAACAATTCTCATCCCCATCCATACTAGATCCCAGATCAGCGACAATAATCCTCATCCCCATCCATTACAGAACAACACCAATAAGATGAAGAACTACATAAGATCAAGAACTACACAAGAAAGATGAACTCTCTCTCCCCGGTCCTAGCAGAGTCGCTGACACCGTCATCACTAATCTGTGTCACCATCGGAGAAGCGGTGTGGAGGTCGTCGCCAGGGGTCCCTCTCCACGCTGAGGTCGCCACCGGAGTCCCTCTCCATGATGAGGTCGCTGTCAGGGTCCCTCTCCGTGCTAAGGTCACCGCCGAGGTCCCTCTCTACACCACTGTCATTGCCAGGGTCCCTCTCCGTCACCAGATCCGGTGGCACGCGAGCTCCAAGCGGCTGGATTTGGTGCCCCCAAGCTCAAGGAGACAGGGCAGAGGCACAGAGAGAGGAGAGGACGATGGGCAGCGGCGTTGGATGCGGCGACGGGAGGTGGCGATGAATGTGGCGCGGGAGGCAATGGGGCAGTGGCATGGAGGGAGGAAAGGATGACGTGGGCGGCAGCGCCGGATGCGAGTGTGTGTTTGAGAGAGAGAGAGGAGAAGGATGGAGTGGACGATGACTTCGGTGGGGTTAAATGGTGGCTTGGTTCGGCTCAGTTTTTCTTATAGGTGCCGGTTTTCTAGGAACCAACACCTATAATATATTATATATGTTGGTTTTTTTAAAAAACCGCTAACAATAGTATAGACGCCGATTTTTCTTAAGAACCGACACCTATTGTTGTTCAAAGGTGTCGGTTCTTTGTTCTTTTAGCCCACGAGAGGTAGGAAAACATCAATCGGTGTCGGTTTTAAATAAACCGGCACCTATAAGCCGGTCCCTATGAGGGTTTTTGTAGTTGTGATGGTTCAATTCTTGTTCTAATCTTGTGTTCTTCTAGTCACTTTCATCCTATTTGCCATTCATATTTCTAATTCTTAGGAAAAAATGTGCTTGCAATTTTTGCCCTACAATTTTGTCATACAAATTTCCCAAACTATTATAGAAACGATTAATCTGTACGAGAACCTTTATAGGTTACAGGCGGACCGTAACTACTTTTGTCTCCAAAAATTGATTTTTATTTTTACATACGGCTCCTTAAGAGGCCCGCATGAAAAAAATCTATTTTTGCAAATGGGCCTCTTAAGGGCACTGCTGGGAAAATCTTTTATAGTCCCGGTTTGCAACCCCTTTTGTCCCGGTTGCAAACTAGGATCACGAAAACTTTCAGAGCTTCTTCAGCTGATGCCTCCCCACATTGAGCTAAGAATCGTTTGATATGTTCTATTGTAGATACACCATCCTACCCTAAAATCATAGAGAAATCTGGAACCTTGTACCGGCTTGGAAGTGGAACCCTATCAAACTACTCAGGATATGACAATCAATATACAGAAGTTCAATTTTTGGGTTTAATTCCAAACTGCTCCTCCATTACCTTTGCAATGATATCGGACCAATCTTCTTCAAACTGATATCTCTGAGTTTCCTCTAGCCGATACTGTTGTTGTGACCCTCCATGCTGATACTGATCAACTTGCACCCCGAGCCAATATTGTTGTTGCCGATGATGTTAAGATTGCTCACGAATTTGCTCCTCATGCTGATTTCTTAAGGCAATTACCCTAAGAACCATCTCTTCGATCAAACCATGTAATGTACTTGTCAAAACTCCAAATTGATCGAACATAGCACAACAAACGATTTTATCAACTATGTCCTGAAGCATCTCATCATTCATCGGCTCAAAAGATTGCTCATTCCCTTCATTCATCAGCTTGATAGACCATTTTTCCTTGGCACTTCTTTATCAGACATCTTGTTTCAATTATGGGTCCCACGAGCCGTGTAAAAAATATGTTGTCAAAAACACGGTCCCACCAAGCATGCCAAAAATGTGTTGACGCGAAAAATACACACGCAGCCTGGGAGATCTGCTTAGCTCCAGTGTAGGTCCTAAAATTGATGAAGTGTGGGCATGCCAGTCAGTTTGATCCTACCACTGACAAGATATACAAAGCATCAAAAAATAAAGCATATCGGCCGATAGACCGATAGCCAACACAGCCGATCGACCAATAGCCAACACAGCCGATCGGCCGATAGGCCGATGACGCGACTCCAGCCGAGGCAATGTCGGCCGATGCAATTAGGGTTTTAATCCATCGGCCGTGTGCTGAGCAAACATCTATATAAAGGTGATAGGCCGATAATAACACGATGATATAGTAATGTGTTATAGCATAAACCAATCACATGATAAAATAGACATTGATCTAAAGATTAAAGCACACATTGGTTGGAGATCCGATGGCATAAAATCCAGAAGATAAGCAATGAACGATGAATACTCTATTGTCATCGGCTAAAAACCAACTCATATGCAATCCTTACATGCCGATGCAGCATCCAGATAACTCATCGGCTGAAACCCGATGAAACCCTTAATGGCAGCCAACAGGCAGGCTAGAGATTACGGTTCTAATCACAACTTAGTAGGTCAAACTGAACTGATGTAGCACTAAGTATGAGAAAAAACACAAAATATAGACAATAAAGCCCTTGATTGATTTTTAGGGTGGTAGATGCCTAAGCTAATCTAATCTAGTAAACAATTTAGCCGGTACCGGCAGAAACCCTAAAGTGAGAGACAACTGATAGAGCTAAATGTAGATACTAAGACTAGGTCAACAGAGACATATGATAAATAAGCAGACAAATATGTTAACCAAATCGGAGCAATCCAAGAGATCGAATGTACTGATGCAGCCTTGGACGACGCCGACATAGCCAATACAATTGCCTCGGCCGGCATAGCCAATACAATTGCCTGGACCAAAATTTTTCTTTTTCTAGCCAGATGAAAATTTTCAACCTATTGCATGACTAAAATTTAAGAACAAACTAAAACTCTTCCATTCCTAACCTAGAACATAAGTGCCATCAAACATAAGTGCATGCATATGCATAAAACATGTTTTCACCAAGTGTCCTTTGTGCATTCGGATTTTGGATTCACATTTTCATTTTAGGTCTCATGAGCATAACCCAAAGGATTTAAAATTCACCAAACAAGCCTACAGCTAACTTAGGATAATAATATGTGGATATGAAAACTTAATCCAAGGTTCACCTCCTCAGCCCAAAAGGAAATTTAATATGAACCCAAATAACCATAATAGATGCATGCACGTAGAGTGAACACCTAAACCTAGGGATGTTACCCTAATTCTCTAGGATAATCCATACTAGATAAAATCATGGAAAAATTCCTGTGGGTGTCAAACATTAAATTAAACTCAGTATAATTTTGGTATAATTTAATAACTAGGTTTGATGCCCCAAACAAAATAGACAATATAAGTCAAATAAAAGGATAATTAATATCCTTATCGGCTAAAATGCAATCTTACCTAAAAGTTAATTAAAATGCACATAAGTGTATATAGGAAATTATTTATTCAAATATTAGGTTAAATTCCATGAATAAATATAATTTTTCTAGAATTTTTCCGCACTGTCTAGGGCCTCTAAAAATTCAAACAAGCTTCCAAATACCCTGTCTTTGTTTAAATTCTGAGAGCAAACCATAAAAGATATTTGAATGAAACCAAATCAAATGGAAACTGGACACACTCCTCTACCTACAGTAAAAAATTCAATAATTTACTATGTCCACAACTTAAATTATGAAGCTACAAAAATAGGGGAGAGAAATAATTCTGAAAATTCAACAAAAACCAAATGTACTAAAGTTCTTACCCATCCTTTACTCACCCACCTAGTGTACCACGGCCCTGGACCCACTGGACAGCCCCTCTGGCTCGCCTTCACCTCTGTACACCATCCCCCACCGCTCAAGAAGGCGAGAGACAGAGAGAGAGAGAGAGCGAGGGCAATGCGTCGTCGGCATTGCTCGACGCGTGGAGATGACGTGCCAGCGCTGTGTGCCGCTTCTAACTCCCCCAGCCGCGTCGCCCCTCTTCACTCTTCACTCCAATGCTGACCAAACCGAGAGAGCGCTCCAGCCCTCCGGTTCCATCTCATCCTCACCGCCGGCCGCCGGGAAGAGGAAGTCCGCCGATCACTATCGAGCCATCATCAACCCTATCTCATCTGCATTCCACACTCACTGCACAATGTTGAAACCTTTCCTTTTGACCCCATCGCGTTTCGTGCAGCCAATCAATGGGAACACCGCCATTCCATCACCGGTCTCGAGCACGCTCCAGAGCACCGCCTACTGGAGGCATCGCCGTCGTGCAGGAGGAATGGATGCACCCAGAACCTAGCCACTGCGCCATCGTCTTCGCTTCAACCCTCTCATCATTTCCTCTCAAGAACCCCACAGAACGATGCACCGGAGAGCGAGTTTCGGCCGACGAGCTCCAACCACGGTTCCAATGCCTTCAGTGTGCCTCAAGTCAATTTCTTGCACCCACACTATCTCTTTCTTGCACCCACACTATCTCCTAGTAGTTCTTAACCTCGTGCATGCTTTAATTTGGCAGTCCTTTGGCCGGATTGAGCTATCGCCGTCTTCCCGGTGAGAAGCACCGCCATCGAGGAGTTTCGCGAGGCGCCGGCGACAACCAAATCTCGCCAACCGCCAGCCATTCGGTGAGTCTCCTAGGTACCCAAGAACTCACATGCATGCATCCTTTGAGGCAGAACCGACCTCTAACTTGATATGCAACCGTAGCCCAAGCCCAGCTGTCACCTGCACCATCGTCACCATCGACTCCAGCCATCGCCGGCGACAAGACCACCACCTTTCGGTGCACAAGAAGAAGACGCATATTTTCTATTTTGTTCGCGACGCCTGACATGCCGTCGTTCGCCGCCGAGGCCGACGACGACCTCACTGGACCGCCTCTGCCCTGCTCTCCTCGCATCTTCACACTGACAGGTGGGCCCGCTTCATTAGCGCGTATAACTTTTGATTTGATAAAGTTTAAATCTTGTAAGGTTCTTTCTGTAAAGATCATCAGTATGACATATAGACCCATGGATTCACATTAAATATACTAAAACTCAGGGACTCTTAATGAATTTTGTTTTTAACATGTGCGGGACCGCGGGTTCTATTTCTGAGACTCCAGGGGCTTATGTGCAAAATGACCAAGTCACTGACTGTGGACCCCATGTGTTTGCAATTCAAAAATAAAAAGGAATATAATCAAAACAAATATCTTTCCAAACAGAAAATGAACAAACTTGTAAAATATATATAAAATAAACTATAACTCATTTTGGGGTGAGACAAATTTTGTGAATTCACCAAGTTATGAACTTTATTTTAGAAGCATAAAACCTAGCACTCACAGTGCAAATTTTGTCTCTAAAATTCAAATAAGGAAAATCACACCTAGGGCTTGCTCAAACTTGTAAAATGCATAGAAAATTCAATTTAACTTATTTTTGGACAAACTCAAATTCTATAGATGCACCAACTTACGCCCTCTGTTTAGGAAAAATAAAAGCATATAGTTACCTTGTACCAAATACCTTTAAAATTATTGGCACTAAAATGATTAATTATAGGTAGGCTGAATTTTAAGGATTTATATAAAAATTATTTTAATTCCTTTTTGAGTAAACTCAAGTTCAGTAGAACCACCAAAATACATAATTTCAAACTATAAAATAAAAACATATGCTTACTGAATAGTAATATCACTTAAATATTTATATAAGGAATAAACGACTTAGTACACACTTCAACTTGTAAGATTTGTAGGAAATTCATCCTTAATCCATTTGAAGTGAACCAAATTTCTATAGAACCAGCAAGTAATGAACTTCAATATAGTAAGATAAAATATAGAACCTTCTGTACAGGTTATAGCTCTAAACTTTAAATAGTTAACATGGGTGCAAATCATAATAATCAATTAGGCACCATGTGTATGCATGTATAGATAAGTATATATATTGTACCCTAGCTCTAAGTAAATCAAAATAAAACATGTTAGACCAGTAAAACCATATGATCCATCCCTAATTACCAAAACCTAGAACACATGGCTTATATAGTAATCTCTAGATTGATGTGTAAAGGTTTCTAACATAAGAACACCCCCTAATCCCTAGTTTGTAGAATGTATGGCAAAATAATCTAAGCCCTAAAGTTTTTAGCTAAGATTAGATTGGTTAACCGAATCAATCATTTTTATACATCATAAACAAAGTGGAATAAGTTCTGGACCTAAACCTCCAAGGCTATGTACACATAAGACTATGGGCCTAGAACCCGTTATAAACTTGTGAAAAACATAATAAAATCTTAGTAACTCTAAAAATTATAAAACCAATTGTGTTAGACCTATAAATTATATTCCCTTGCCCTTGTGAAGTCAAATTAATAAAAATAAAATTATAGAAGCACTGTCCAAACAACATCTAACCCTATACCGCTGCATCCCGATAAAACTTCTAAAAAAATCATAACTCTTAAACGGAATAAGATAAATTAGAAATTATTTCACCTAAAAAAATTTTAGATCAGTACCTACTCAATGTGCACAAATCATGCATTTTAGAGAATTTTGGATTTTCGCATGTTTTCGGTTTTTAATTGCATATCGTGTATTTTGTTTAGATGATTGCATAAACGGTGACGGAGTGGATTAGATGCTAATGTTTCTCAATAACCAGGCAAGTTCCACCTCCCTCTCTCTTTGAACACTTTGAACCAATGTTTCGGAGGTTATTAAAAATGTTTGCAAATCTTGCATGTCGATTGTATACTAATAAATTAAAATTTTGTTAAATCTGTTAGACAACTCCTATTACTTGCATTATCACCTTAACCCCATATATGTCCATATCCTTCATTCCTAAGCTTAGGAAAAATATGACTATACCACCTTATATCATAAGTTTTGATTTCACTAGAGTACTATGATGCTTAGCAATGCTTAGAATGCTCTTCCTCATCATTATGGGCTCATTACAAACATGAAAATTTATTTTTAAATAATCTAGACAGAACTTGAATACTTGTGATTTTGAAAAATAAAATGGTGAAAAACATGAATTTTAGGTTTGGGCCTCAAGTGGCATGCAATTGATGTATTTGTATGCCGATAGGGGGGAGAGTATGCCCAAACAAACCTAAGGACTTCACTCAATGTCAGTTCATTGCTTATAGAGTACAACCACATGTGTTAGTATGGGATGACCTAAGCTGAATAATCTACTTAGCACCTAGCGTTGCATTATGGTAGGCCGTAGTGTATGGGTTCGGAACCCAGAGGAACTTCCTATTTACCCCGATGGGTAGTTTAGGCGACTAAGCCTGTCCAATACAACGATATTGTGCCACGTGGGTGGGTTCGTGTCGCGTCCGCAACCATAGCCTTAAGTTTAAATCGTGGGCCCGCCACTTAACGGTTTTGGGGTTATATTTTATAGTATGCCCAGGATAGGGAGAACACGTATTATGCTGGTGCAAGGCTAGAGATTAAGTAGTGTAAAGGCTTCGTTGTGACCTCTAGTTTGTACTCAATGTGTTGAGTATGGTGGTACCGACGGGTACCGAGCAAAACTAGAGCGCTTCACTTCAAGTGAGCGATTCACATCATGTGGGTAAAATGTACAAACTCTTCAGAGTAAACACTAATCGATTAGCCGTGCTCATGGTCATGAGTGGCGTGTGGATATGTATTGAGTATAGACTTGTGTTTATTCTTCTAAATGCTGAAATTACCTTCAAATTATGTTGAGTTTTGTGAATAATCTCCTTGCTGCCATGGAGGGCAATGAGATGTATATTTATACATGATTAATGATTACTTTGATGCCCATATGCTAAGATCTTGCTTGCTGAAATTTCATTTGAAAGCAAAACCGATTTGAAAGTGTTTGATGCAAATAAAACTTGCTTTATGCTAAATTGAACAATATTATGCCTTCCTTGATTATATGCCCTACAAGTAGAGTGTTAGGTTTGCCTTGGTGCTTACCAATACATTAACTTATTTAATGTACTGACTATTGCCACTGGAATATCCACTTTGCTTGCAGGTCTTAAGACTTAGTCTTTTGAGTGATGCAGGTAATCGACTGTTTCTTCTAGGATTGAACTTAACAGGGTAAACCCCTAGTCAGTGTGCTTGTGATTGGGTAGCCAAGCTTCCGCAGTTATCTGTTATATATATGGCCGGTCGGCCTATGTAATTATTATATCGATGTAAGACTTTAAGTTTCTTTCATCTTACTTGTGTTTGCTATGTATATCCACGCTCGAGATGAAAGTGTGAATCTGGTGCACATCATTGGAACTAGATTCACATGAGTATGAGTTAAGGATATTTGAGATGTTGTAGATCTTTAGCCATTTTTGTCAAGTCTCCTGAATGTGTAACACATCTGGTCGCCGCCTTCGAGTGGTTTGACGGGCACATCTTAGACTGAAGTTGATTGGTAGGCTAAAGACCCAGCAATGTCTCACGTATCCTTCTCTCGGGACATCGGACGTCTCGTAATGTTTGTTTGATGACTTGAAGCGTTTCACTTCATCATGCAAATGTAATGAGATGGTCTGGGTGACTCCGACAGAAACAAAGGAAAAGTAGGAGGGGGTGCGCAAGGATAGATCCTCACCATGGGAGTCTGCCACCGCGCCTGCCCTTCTCTCCTCCGCATTAGCCCTCGCCGCCTCCGCCACCGTCAGCTTCTTCTCCGCCTCCGCCCTTGCCACCTCAGCTAGGCCTCTATATCCCTAAGCGCGGCGCTTAGGGCTTCGATGAGACCTTTGAAGTGTCCTAGGTGCGCCGCAAACCCCTCGACCGCAGGCCGAGGTCCTTGGACCCTTGTGTCGGACACCATTCCCCCTGCGGCCCAGGGGAGTAGCCCACCGGAATGGGGAACAACGCCCAACACTCTCTTATAGTCATTTAATCAGTACATTTGGGTAAAATGATAAGAAGGGACCTTGCTGGATCGGCGTCAAACTTGGACAAAGTTGAGGGGCCACGACGACGCTGCGATGGTTCCCCGCTCGAACCTTGCCCATCCCCCGGAGAAGCGATCGACTTCCGCTTCTCCCCGGAAGATTGGGGCCTGGACGTGGCACCCTGCTAAGAGGAGATAACACTTAGCGCCTGGCAGGTGGGACTGCTTGGTAGGTGGGACTACTTGCAAGAAGAAGAAATGGGATCCTCTAGGCATCTTCGCCAAAAGAAAAGAAAATTAGAAAATTACCGATGATTGATGATAAACGTCGTCACCGCTAGAGGTCTCCACCAAGATCCTCAGAGCATCCTCAGAAGAATCCATGTCGTTCGAAAAGGCTCAATAAGAAAAGAGCATGGGCGCGGGTATCTTTGAAAGTATAGAGCATGAAAATAAGTACGAAGAAGGTCATATGGTGGGGCTTAATATGGGGAATGACCGACACGGCAGCGCTACCCTCGGAAATTGCACGGCAGCATGCGCAGTGCATCCGAAGCATCGTGGCTCTTCTACCTTCCCGGTGCCACCATAAGGAATTTGGGCCATTTCCCCCAGTACACTGTTAATGGCGCGCATGACGCGTCCCAATGAAACCGCTTCTGGGCCCACCACAACGCTTGCGAGTTCTACCCCGACGGTTAGACTGGCAAGCCTCTGGAGTGGAGGAGGAATTGTTGACGGTTGATGTGTCGTCGCTCGACCCCGCGTCAGACGGGGTTGATGGGGCGTGATGGTCACTTTCCTTCAAACCGTCAATAGCCCACGTGCCCAGCACGAGCCCCCAGATACCCAGTCGCTCCACCGACTGACATACCTGATGCCACACATCGACCATGGCCCCGACGTCCGAGTTTCTGATAGCCCGACCTCCGTCTCCTGAGCCGGGAGCTCCAACCCCCGTCAACATTCACCATCTGCCTCCGGGCAACGGTTCAGCTCTGTTTGCTCAGAATCCGCGGACAAGAGCATCCCGACCACTAGCTCCAGGGCTGTGGTCCATCCTTGACCGCCTCGACCCCCAGATCACGGCATGCCGACCTCCAGCCTCTGGGCTGAGGACCTTCACTTCCAAGATCACACCAGTTGCTACTAGCTTCCGAGCGAGGATTACATCAGCAATACTTCAAGTCTGACCCTAGACTTGGATGTACCATCTAACCCCAGGCTCGGCGGCTAGACCTGGAAGGTGCACCTAGTTGGTGCACCCACCAAATATAAACTCATGACTTCGACTCAAGACCAATTTTGAACCTAGGCCCATATGTACCATCTGGCCCCAGGCTCGGGGGCTGCGCCTGGTAGGTGCACCTAAGCGGTGCGCCTGTCAAAGCATGATCCGAGGCCTCGAGGGCTGGTTTGGGGATCTGACCTGGGGAAACTAGACCCTAAGGGCGAATGTTCCATGTGTCCTTAGGCTCGAGGGCTGCTGTGGGGGGTGTTGCCCCAGGGTAGCTGACATGAGGGAATAGCGATCAGTTGA
The DNA here is from genome assembly GCA_019925245.2 of Oryza australiensis. Lineage (NCBI taxonomy): Eukaryota > Viridiplantae > Streptophyta > Magnoliopsida > Poales > Poaceae > Oryza > Oryza australiensis. Next base: position 8,790,400 of record JAIFGZ020000436.1, read on the forward strand.
AGTGGGCCCAAGGGCCTTGACCTTTGGGTCAACCACCCAACCCATGCCAGGGTCGACAACAACCATCTCGGTTGGGAGCTGCTACCTCAACCACTTAGGTAGTCAATCCTCCCGACCCTAGCTCGGAGGGCCACTTCGGCGCTCTAGTCAAGACCCATGCATTGACCCTGATCCAAGAAGACCAAGACCACCACCTCAGGAAGGAAGCTTCTTTCCCGAGGGGCGATGGAAGACGAGGAGGACCAAGGATGACATCACCTGAAAAGACAGCGCATAAGGCGCCTGCGGCAATTAGGACCCGTAGGACTAGCGTGTGTGTGCTTTAGAGATATTTTCTTGTACTCTTCTTTTTGCTTTAGGGCATAGCTTTCTTGATTCCCAAGTTCTCTTGTAACTGCCCCCTTGAGCTATAAAAGAGAGGGCAGATGGAGGGTTTGAGGGGATCGATCCTTTGGAGCTTAAGGCAAAGCCCTAGCAGTTTGCTTCTAGGCTCTAGAGTTTGAAACCACTGTACTCATTCATAGTTCATACACCACCCCAACAAAGAACACTGGACATAGGCCTATTATCCTTCGGGAGGACTGAACCAGTATAAACCCCCTTGTCTCTTGGCTCGCTTTGTGTTCGAGTCAACCATCGAATCCTATCAGTAGGCGCCCCGATCACTCTTTCACCTCCTTGGGCAAACCCCTGGAAGGACTTGCCAACCACCCATCGACAGATAACCTATGATATTTTTGTCGGGCCCTAACAGAAACCTGTCACCAATGTTCATCATCAGTGACGGGCTCAAACTTGAGACTTGATTGAGATGTTGGATCATCGGTGATTGGCCTTAATTATAGCCTGATAGAGACGTTGGATCATCGGTGACGGGCCTTAATTATAGCTCGATTGAGATGATGACAGTACCAATCGGGCTTAAGCTCTAAGCCCGTCACTGATGATCTCATCCATAACGGGCTTTAGATTAAGCCCGATTGAGATTCGGGCTTAAGCTTAAGCCCGTAGCCGATAGTATTTTTCATTGGCCTTTAAATTTTTTCTAGGGCACTAATTCTGATCTCATCTGTGATTGGCTTTAAATTAATCCCGATTGAGATGATGTCACCTCAATCAGGCTTAAGCTTAAGCCCGTCACAGATGTGCTTCCAAATTATTTCACAGAGCGCGTCGTTCAGATCTATACATTAGCGTGAAAAATTTCTAAGTCCTCACTCACTTAGAACCCTAGCACCGTCGTGTCTCGCTCCCAAGCACGTTGTCATCCTCGAGCCCGAGCGTCGTCGTCCTCGAGCGTCATCGTCCCCGAGCGTCGTCGTCCCCGAGCCCGAGCGTCGCCATCCGAGCCTGAGCGACGTCGTCCCCAAGCCCGAGTGCCGCCATCCCCGAGCCCATCCACCGCGCGCCACTGTGCTCTAGGTAAGTCCCTCTCATGTGCTCCCTCATGTGTACATATGAGATGAATGCCGAAGATCTATTGAGTCTGAGATGAATGCCATGCCTATTGCTTTTGTATATTGGTTGTACATTCCGTAAATCTGAGATATTGTGTATATTGGTTGTATGCCTATGACTCACTTTTGTTAATGGGACTGTTAATGGGACTTTTGTTAATGGGACTGTTGATGGCATTTTTATTTTCATGATATTGCGCTGTTGCATTGTATAATGGGACTATTTTTGTTTTTTTATTTTCTGAATGTTGAACTGTTATATTTATTCTGAGATACTATATAATCAAAATATTTGGAAATGAGAAATACTATATAATGGAAATTAATATTGTGTTGTTGCATTCTGTATACTGTCAAACGATGGTATACTGTTACACAAATAGGGATGGTATACTGTTACACAAATAGGGTGTACTATTATACTGGAAATACTCATATTGTTATACGGTTTTTGTTGCATTCTGTTTGGAAATCTTGCAGTAGAAATAATTTTGTGTCGCCTCACAGTATATGTTGATTTGTGTATAAAAGAGCTTGTATTTATATGTAAAAAAAAACTTGTGTGTTATATGCCTTGTGTGAGACTATGGCAAAAATAAATTCAAAATTCAAAGATAAATTCAAAAATAAATTCAAATATTCAAATATTCAAAAATAAATTCAAAGATTTATTCTCCTCCCTTTAAAAAATAAATTCAAAGATTCATTCTCCTCTCTTTCTCTTCCTTTTCAAAAATAAATTCAAAGATTTTCATTCTTTCTTTCTCTTCCCTTTCAAAAATAAATTCAAAGATTCATTGCGAGTAAAGACAAAATTTTGTTTCTTCATTCTTTCTTTCCTTCCAATCCATCTTCTTCTTGATTTAATTAATTTTTTTATTTTGTGATTTTGTAAATTATTTAAACAATGTCTCAGCATGAGGAACCAATGTCGGTGACAACTAGTAGGTCCACAAGTACACGGACCCTTAGGAGCGGACATAAAATCTCAAAGAAACGGTACACCATAACAAAGATGGGACTCCTATTAGTGTCGTCCGCTCCCCTAAATGTGCCCAAAAAGTTCAGGTCGATCTGCGGGATAATAGGGAGACATACCTTCAGTATTTTGCATGATCACATTAAGGAAGTGCCGAACATGGAGAAGGAATCTGCTTGCCGTTAGGTATTAGTCACTATGATCTTACTTACAATTTGCTCATGTTTATGATGACACATGACCAAAGCTAGTATGTCCTAATCAGAGAAGGCTTGATGGTCAATTGGTTACAGATGAATTTTCTGCATATATTAAGTTTATTAGGCCTAATAGACACTGATTTTGAAGCTTTTGTTACTGTTTGATCTGATTTCTCAAATCATACATCTGTGAGTTGCAGATTATAACTGAGGATATGTGTGGACCCTCGTTTTTGAGACGGGAATCTTTCGTGTTCTTAGTACCATTTCCCTGGATCGAGTAGTTGGTACCCACGAATACAGTACTGGATAATCAGGTGTGCATGCACGAATAGTCTTACATCGACATTATTACAACAATAAGCTCGAAGGCAATGTTCAACACACAGGACCTCATGGTCCGAGTACAACACAAAAGCAGAAATTAGATACGACAGTGGAATAGAGGCATCGGCATGTCATTTGCCACAGGCAACGACCGGAGCTAAGACCTAGTAAGCGCCATCAGTTCCTTCACCCTCCTGGTAGTAAGCGTAGGGATCCTCCAGCTCTTCATTTCCATCAGCTGAAGGTTTGTGCGTATAGCAAGGGTGAGTAAAAACTGTACTCAGCAAGCCAACACAGAATTGATGCATATGATAGGGTTATTCAAGGAATGGCTGGAGTTCTTTTTGCATAAAGCCAATTTTCGCAATTCTTTTCACAAGCCTATCAACTAGCCAAATCAAGTTTTAGTTCCATAGTTCATTAATCCGGTGACGGTTCTGTCTACCATCCATCCCGATTCCAAGGATGGCTTCCCGCCTCCGATTCGTCATGATTTTCGGGAATCCACCCCTTCTCGCATCTCGAGAAGTTGATCCACCAGCGAATGAAATCATCATGCAAACCCATCCCAGTAGTTTTAAGTTTAAAGTCTAGCCAAGCGAAAGTCTTGTCACGATGCTCGATATCCGTGAGCACGGCTATTCGAATAGATTAATTCACTCACACTGCAGTGGATGTACACTTTACCCGTACTCCGCGACAGCCCAACAAATGAGCCTACGTCTCAACACATGAGACGGTCACGGCAAAGCCTTTCGATAACCTTGCTTTGGCAGTACCCGCTCCATGAACTTAAGCCCTCATGCACTCTAGCCGTCCTTTTCTAGCAGTGAGAGGAGTTCTGGCGCACCCGGGGTAAGGGAAAACTTCCTCAATCTTTAAGTTTAATTAATATCGATTTAATTCCACCATTCACAACAAAGGCCGCAGCCTCATTCTCATCACATAAACCACATCATAGAGAACCATCTATGCAAGGATACTGCCTCCGCTCGGCTATCTAGTCAGCTAGGTCTATACCCATTCGAGAAGTACGGTTGCACTGGCTCGTTTCCCGGCTATCTCATGGCTCGGTCGTTAATTGCCCAGGGTCGGCACTTGCCTTTTCCAGAATCCACCCAAATCATCCGGCCGCCCCAGTCTAAATCATTTGTATATCATTTTCAATTTTCATCATTCTCATGGCCATGTGGCGCTCATGTCTCCACAGGGCGTATTTCAACTACCTTTCCTAAGGTAGTTGCCCGAGCACAAAGCTTTCTTGTAAAATCATGAGTATGCAGGGATCTAGTATAAGCAAGGCTAAGCATTTTTACCGAAGCTAGCCTCCAGTCATATCACATCGAAGGTTACAAAGAATAATTCTAATGGTGATCAACATCAAAGCAGGGTATATCAAGCATAGGTACTTGTTTGTGTATAGCATGCAATTTGTAATTTGAAATTAACATTATTTCACAAAGTAGGATCAATATGTTCAAAGAGTGTGATGACTTGCCTTGCTCGCACGCTTGAGGGGTGGTGTCTTCAACGGGGTCGATGCCGGTTTCTTCAGGTGCTATCCGTACGTGCGAAAGATCAATTGAATTCAATTAGAATTCAATAAAATACCAAGAGATCGAAAAGAACCATAAAAGCCATGAAAATGACTCCAAATGTTTTGCCTAAAATTCTACTTGAGTTAGGACAAGGGTCGCTAGGAAAAATCCGAGTTTTGGAATCGAGTCGATGCCCTAGGGTTTTCGCAAAGACGACGATCATAATTATTTGAGAAATTAGATTTGGAAATGTCAGCAGAGGAGTTCGTGCTCGAGGTTTTGAAGGTTTGAGCACAAAAGGGAAGCCTATTTAAATAGCGAGAAAGAATTAATGAAATCTGGATTTAAAACGACGCGAAACGAAATTCGGAAAAGTCCGATTTCGATTTTCAAACTTTGCACCGAGAAAACATACAAGAAAATAATTTATTTTTGCCCAAAATTTTACTCAAATCTTCCCAAAATATTTTTCCAAATTTTATAAAATTTTTCCTAATTTTTCCCTTATTTTTCTTTTTTTCTTTTTCTCTCGTCCACTGTTCATTACTCTCAGTGTTCGACCGAAGTCCGGTGAAACAGAGCGGCGGCGGCACGACCAAAAGGGGCGGAGCGGGGCTTAACGGCGACGACGGCCTCGGGAGGAGCGATGGGGCACGGGGAGGCTTTGCGCACGGCGGCGCTTGGGCGGCGACGGCTCTCGGCGGCGGCGCTCGGGAACGGAGAGAGGAGCGGCGGTGGTGCGGCAAAGGGGCGGAGCGCCGCCCTTTTATAGGCGCGGCCGAGGGCTCGCGCGGCGCGGGGTGGAGACACGCGGCGACGCGGGGACGGGCCGGTACGGCGGGCGCGACACGGCGGCGAGGCGCGTGGAGCGGGCGGGTCCGGCGCGCGCGCGCGCGGCGTGGGGGTCCGGGCGCGGCACGGCCGCGTGGCGGCGAGGCGCAGCGCGGCGCGGGCGCGGCGCGGCGGCGCGGCGCGGCGCGGCGCAGCGCGGCGCGCGGGGTCCGGCGCACGCGGCGCGCGCGCGCGCGCGCGCGTGGCACGCGGGGGGTAGGGCCGTGCGCGCGGGCGCACGGCGCGTGGCGAGCGCGCGTGGGCGGGCGTGCACGGCGCGTACGGCGTCGAACACTTGGCGCACCATGAGCAGTGTAATTTTTGATTTTTCCCGATTTTCCATTTTAATTTCCATTTTTTATTTTCCTTTCTTCTAAAAATTCCAAAATAAATTCATAAAATTCAAAAATAATTTTTAACACAATATTTTCAACTTTTCTCCACTTTTATTTTCACCCATTATTTTTCATATTTATTTATTTAAAATCCTCCTTTTCTAATTTCGATCTTCCCTTTATTTTTCCGAAATTTTCCGGATTTCGAGTACGACTCCCGAATATTTTATTATTTATTTTGCGTCCTAATTTATCTTCTCCCAACCACAATTCCCATTTTATATTTCCCAAAACGCGTTTTCATAAATCCGCGCTTCCCGATTTCTTTTAAAAATCCCGATACGGACCTTCGCATCTTTCATTTCGACAACTCCAAATCATCCAAAAACACCGAAAGGGAATTGATCACGACTAAATTTATGCAAGCGAGCGGCAAATAAGAAGCAACAAACCCGAGAGAGAAGCAACAAGCGAAGGTTTTTGAAAGTTCCGATTTTTACGTTCCGATTTCAGTTTCTTCGATTTTCGGGATGTTACAAACCTACCCCTAACAATAAATCTCGTCCCCGAGATTTCTTACCGTTGCTGAGTAGGTGTGGGTATTCCGTCTTCAGAACTCCTCGCTCTTCCAGGTAGCCTCTTCTTCCGTGTGATTACTCCACTGTACTTTGTACATGCGCCATGACTTGGTCCGTGTCTTCTTTTCTGCCTCGTCTAGTATCTTGATTGGATGCTCCGGGTAGATAAGATCACTGTGGACATGGATGGTTTCTAAAGGAGCTTGCTCTTCTGGCACCCGCAGACATTTCTTCAACTGCGACACGTGGAATACTGGGTGGACATCGGAGAGATTCTCGGGCAGCTCCACTGGTAGGCCACTTCACCTCTCCTAGCGTTTATCAAGAATGGGCCCACGTATCTTGGTGCGAGTTTCCCTTTGACCTTGAACCTCTGAGTTCCCCGTAGTGGTGAGACCTTCAAATACACGTAGTCACCTTCTTCAAATTCTAATTCTCTTCGTCGGGTATCCGCGTAGCTCTTTTGTCGTGATTGAGCGCTTGTAATCGGTCCCGGATCAGGCGAACCTTTTCCTCGGCCTCTTTGATTATGTCAGGCCCGAATACGGTTCGTTCACCGGTTTCTGACCACATTAATGGTGTTCGGCATCGGCGACCAAATAGAGCTTCGTTTGGTGACATCTTCAAACTGGCTTGATAGCTATTGTTGTAGGAGAACTCGGCGTACGGCAAACATTTCTCCCAATCCTTGGTGAAATCCAACGCACAGGCTCTCAGCATATCTTCTAGCACTTGATTCGTCCTTTTAGTCTGTCCGTCAGTCTGTGGGTGGTAAGCGGTACTGAAGGCGAGGTGACTTCCGAGTGCCTCATGGACTTTGCTCCAAAAATGAGACGTAAATTGGGTACCACGATCCGATATGATTCTCTTCGGTACACCATGGAGACATACAATCCTACTCATGTATAGTTCCGCTAGCTTGGCTGTTGTAGTTAGTTTTACGGGGATAAATGCGCGGTCTTGGTGAGCCGATCTACTATTACCCAAATGGAATCGTAACCAGTCGTAGTTTTGGGTAGTCCCACTATGAAATCCATGCCTATCTCGTCCCATTTCCATTCGGGAATCTTGAGCGGCTGCAGTAGGCCTGTTGGTCGTTGATGCTCAGCTTTCACCCTTTGGCACACATCGCACACGGCTACGTATTCGGCTACATCTCTCTTCATATTGGGCCACCATTATTCTCCCTTCAAATCCTGATACATTTTCGTGCTTCCTGGATGTAACGAATAGGCCGATTCGTGTGCTTCTTTTAAGATCAACCCTCTCAATCCACCTTGTTCAGGTACGCAGATCATTCCCTTGTACCACAGGGTTCCCTTGGTGTCTATCGAAAATTCCTTAGCGCGTCCAGCGGCCATGCGTTCCTTGATTTCCTGGGTTTCCTCATTCCCCTTTTGGGCTTCTTCTATTTGAGTCCTCAGGAGGGGTTGGATTTCCAGTGAGTTCACTTCTCCGCGAGGGATCAGGTGCAGATTAAGTCGAGCCATTTCTTCTTGGAGCTCACTGGCAATACTTCCCCATCCCATATGGTTGCATTGGGCTTTGCGGCTTAGCGCATCGGCCACTACATTTGCCTTGCCGGGATGGTAATGGATTCCTAGATCGTAATCTTTGATCAACTCAAACCATCGTCTCTGTCGTAGGTTGAGATCGGGCTGAGTAAAGAAGTATTTCAAGCTCTTGTGATCAGTATACACATCACAGTGGTTCCCGATCAGGTAGTGTCTCCAGATCTTCAATGCGTGAACAACCGCGGCTAATTCCAGGTCGTGTGTGGGATAATTCTCCTCGTGGGGTCGTAACTGTCGCGAGGCATATGCTACGACCTTCCCATCCTGCATTAACACGCCTCCTAGTCCTTGCCGAGACGCATCACATTACATCACGAAATCCTTCCGGTTGTCAGGTAAAGTTATGATTGGGGCGGTGGTTAACTTTTCTTTTAGTTGGTCGAAGGCTTTTTGACACTTCTCGTTCCATTCAAACTTCTTTCCTTCTTCAGAAGTTAAGTCATAGGTCGGGCTACAGTGGAAAACCCTTCGATGAACCTTCGGTAATATCCGACCAAGCCCAAGAAACTCCGAACTTCCGTCACCGACTTGGGTACCTTCCATTCCGTGACGGCTTCGACCTTGGCGGGGTCTACCGCTACTCCTCCGCTGAAACCACGTGGCCAAGAAAAGCGACTTCCTTGAGCCAGAACTCGCATTTGCTGAACTTTGCATACAGCTGGTGCTCTCGTAGTTTTCCAGTACCAGCCGTAGATGCTCCGCATGTTCCTCATCGTTCTTGGAGTAGATAAGTATATCGTCGATAAATACCACTACGAATTTATCCAGGTATTCCATGAATACCTTGTTCATCAGGTTCATAAAATATGCCGGGGCATTGGTCAATCCAAAGGACATTACTGTGAACTCGTATAAGCCGTAACGTGTAGAGAACGCCGTTTAGGAATATCTCCAGCTCTAATCTTCAACTCGATGATATCCCGACCGAAGATCAATCTTTGAGAACACTTGCACACCCTTAAGTTGATCGAATAGGTCATCGATTCGAGGTAGTGGGTACTTGTTTTTATAGTCACTTCATTCAACGATCGGTAGTCCACGCACATCCTCATACTCCCATCCTTCTTCTTGACGAAGAGTGGCTCCCCAAGGAGAAGAATGGGGCGTACAAATCCCTTCTCTTGTAGTTCTCGGATTTGCTTCTTGAGTTGTTCTAACTCGTTGGCGGCATTCGGTAAGGTCTCTTGGATATGGGGGCGTCTGGGCATTAGGTCGATGACAAACTCTATGTCGCGATCCGGGGCATTCCGGCAATTCCTCGGAAATACGTCCAGGTATTCTTGTACTACGGCATCCCGCCTAGAGGTAGCATGGTGAATACTCCCGCAGCTTGCTCGCATAGCTTCGGGTTTTGATCCATAGTTATGCTCATCGGTGATCCCCATGGGGTGGATATCGTGACTTCCTTCGATGCAGCCTATGATTCCATTATTCTTGGTCAACCAATCCATCCCGAGTATGACATCAATGGTTTGGGGTGATAGCACCATAAGGTTTGAGAGAAACACCACGTCTCTAATCCGTATGGGCACATTGATGCAGTGCATGGGGTACGGGTATGTTTCCCCAGGAGTGAGTGTACCAACATAGGTCTCTTAAGTTCTACTTGGTGTAGGTGGTGTTGTTTGCTTACTTGGGAAGATATAAATGAATGCGAGGCTCGAATCAAATAAGACTTTAATCGGGGTAGAGTTGATAGAGAACATACCCATCGACGCTCCGGTCCTCCCGAGCTTCTTCACCCGCACATGATTCACTGGCCACGTCGAAACCCGGTGGCGCCTCGTTGGGTAGCGGGGTCCGAATGACCGCGTCCCGCAGCAGGGTGGGGTTCCTCGGACGGGCGTTGCATTGGCGCCGGTGCACACGGGAGTGTTGCGTGGTTTGGGGCAGCTATTGGAGTAGTGCCCGTATTCTCCACAATTGAAGCGCTCACATTCCTTCTTCCCGGAGCGGCTAGGGTTGGCGTCGGTGTACGAACCGAGGTGTAGCCGGCATGCCGACATGGTCGGGAGCGGGGGAACGACCGGCTGCCGGAACGTTTGGCTTCCATCCAGACGGGGTGGCTCCCTTGGGACGTTGTGGTGCTCCCTAAAATGGGCGGGCCATAGCGAGCCTTCTTTTGCGGTTATTTTCTACCATCTTTTGGTCGTGTTCAAGACGTACGACCTTGTTGATGAGGCTTTGGAAACTGGTGTGGTCCTGTCCGATCATCGGTCCTCTCGGCTCGTCGTTTAGTCCCTCGATGAATTTATCCATCTTCTCTTCCTCGTCCGCTAGGTCACTTGTGGCGTAACGGGCAAGCTGGGTAAACTTGTTCAGTACTCTTGTACCGAGGTGTTTCCTTGACGCAGCCTGCGGAACTCATTTTTCTTCATCCTCATAACTGCAGCTGGCATGAAATTCTCACTGAACGCAGCCGTGAATTCTTCCCATGTCGGTTCTCCGGCATCTTCAGCTCGCGTTTCCTTGTAGGTGTCCCAGTCACTTGCGGGACCCTCTAGCTGGTTAGTGGCGAAGATAACTCTATCTCGCTTCTCGAACTCGGACGAGAGTTAGCTTTTCTCGATCACCCTCGGCCAGTCCTCGCATCCATGGGTTCTTCGGCCGTGGAGAAGGTTGGTGGCTTAGCTCGCATGAACTCTCCTAAACTTGATCCTTCTCAACTTCCCTGGTTGTTGGCAATTGCTTGGAGCAGTTGGGTTTGTAAAGCCATAACCTCCGCCAGAGTGGAGGGGTTAGGTTCCGGCGGGTTCTCGTTGGTGGCTGCGGCTCGCGGCGATGCGCCATCCGAAGAAGATAGATGAATTAAGAGATCGGACTGTTAAGGTCATGGTTCCTAGGTGATTTTTCTTCAAGTTGTTTTTATGTGATCTTCAACCAACAAGCATGGTAAAATAGTAATAAGCTCATCAATTAGGGTACCACAAAGCGATACTTAGGTCCATCATATTACATCATAGGGGTACACGGACTGTACATGCACAGTCCCTCATGCCACGATACAACAACTACATCGTCTTACTATTTAAGGGGGGATAGAGTGTGGTCCTTGCTGCCGAACCGTCCAGAGCGAGATCAAGCTGGGGTGGTCCTCCCGCCTAGTCGTCCAACCATCCGCAGGAGCTAGGTGCGGGAAGTGGGTGGTCCGCTGCTGAAGCAAATCGGAGTCCCCATGGCTCGGAGGTGGTGGCCTCGGAGTCATGCTGAATCTTCCTGCTCGGTGGCCGCGTACTCTTGCGAGCGGTCTGGCGGGTGAGGGGACCTCCGGTGTGAGTCGCGACGAGGGGAGCTTCCTCGCTCCATTGGATCGGTGTCGCTGGACTCCCATTTGACCTCCATAGGTTCCGCCTCGACTCCGAGTCGGTGTGGATCCGGATGGGGTTCTCCTCTCCCGATCCAGCTCGAATGGCACCGCTACGGAGCTCGAGGTGGGTCCCATGGACGTGGCGCAGTGGGGTCTATCGTGCACGGCGCAGCTCGTGCTCAACATAAAGCTTGCTCCATCATGGCTTGAAAGGTATCCAAGCATGCTGGAGTCATAAGGTAATAGTGGTCGGGCACAGGAGCAGGAGGTGTTGGTACAATCTCGGTGGAAGTACCTACGGCGTGGACGGGCGGGTGCGCAGTGCTCCTCCACTGGTCGACTTGCCGCTTGCTCTTCCCGAGCTGCTCCTCCAGCTCTATCGGGCTTCCCCACGGGCCATGTAGTGGTCCAAGAGTTGCTCGTATTGGGCACCGTTGGCTTGCGGTGAGTCCAGCATGTTGATCCGATCCCCACGCCCGGTGGCTCTCGACAAGATCATTGAGGCGTGTCTCGCGGTCGTTGATCTCAAGCAAGGCCTCTTCGTAGCGATCATCGCCGTCTTCGCCCGCGTGATAGACGTGTGACCATAGGGTTGTAGCAGCAGGGGTGGCCTCCACGGTGCAAACCGGGTTGCCTTCCTCGCGATAGGGATGGTGCACGAACTCTGTCATCGTGAGTTCAGCACGATGTATCGCATTAAAGCGAAGAAATGCTTCGCGGACCGCATCTTGGATGGCTGCTTCCGCTAAATCCCGGTGATAGCGGGTGTGAAAGCAGAAAGATGTTTCACTTCCCATGCGGGCTTCCACGGAAACGGCCGCCTCCCATGCTGGATATCCTTCGGAGCCATGCCTCTTGATTTGGTAGGTGGGTGGTTCCGGATATCTTAAACACCACAGCAGGGACTGAAGCTGCGCCACAAATCCCTCGTCTTGTGGGATGGTGATCTCCCAGGCTCCATCATGGTTCGACATCTGCTTTTGAAGGCAACTTAGGGTTAGAGGGAAAGAGCTATCATTATAACCATTTGGTAAGGAAAGGAAATACAGATGTAGAAAAGGTATATTTGTATTTTCAGAAATAATAGTTTGGAAATGATCCTACGTAGGGATACTTCCCTTTAGCCAACTAGTCAGGGTAGGGCGCCATTTGGTCTTATCCTACGGCCGCATGGCTCTGATACCAGCTCTGTGGACCCCCGTTTTTGAGACGGGAATCTTTCGTGTTCTTAGTATCATTTCCCTGGATCGAGTAGTTGGTACCCACGAATACAGTACTGGATAATCAGGTGTGCATGCACGAATAGTCTTACATCGACATTATTACAACAATAGGCCCGAAGGCAATGTTGAACACACAGGACCTCATGGTCCGAGTACAACACAAAAGATAAAATTAGATACGACAGCGGAATAGAGGCATCGGCATGTCATTTGCCACAGGCAACGACCGGAGCTAAGACCTAGTAAGCGCCATCAGTTCCTTCACCCTCCTGGTAGTAAGCGTAGGGATCCTCCGGCTCTTCATTTCCATCAGCTGAAGGTTTGTGCGTATAGCAAGGGTGAGTACCAACCGTACTCAGCAAGCCAACACGGAATTGATGCATATGATAGGGTTATTCAAGGAATGGCTGGAGTTCTTTTGCATAAAGCCAATTTTCGCAATTCTTTACACAAGCCTATCAACTAGCCAAATCAAGTTTTAGTTCCATAGTTCATTAATCCAGTGACGGTTCTGTCTACCATCCATCGTGATTCCAAGGATGGCTTCCCGCCTCCGATTTGTCATGATTTTCTGGGGAATCCACCCCTTCTCGCATCTCGAGAAGTTGATCCACCAGCGAATGAAATCATCATGCAAACCCATCCCAGCAGTTTTAAGTTTAAAGTCCAGCCAAGCGAAAGTCTTGTCATGATGCTCGATATCCGCGAGCACGGCTATTCAAATAGGTTGATTCACTCACACTGCAGTGGATGTACACTTTACCCGTACTCCGCGACAGCCCAACAAATGAGCCTACGTCTCAACACATGAGACGGTCACGGCAAAGCCTTTCGATAACCTTGCTTTGGCAGTACCCGCTCCATGAACTTAAGCCCTCATGCACTCTAGCCGTCCTTTTCTAGCAGTGAGAGGAGTTCTGGCGCACCCGGGGTAAGGGAAAACTTCCTCAATCTTTAAGTTTAATTAATATCGATTTAATTCCACCATTCACAACAAAGGCCGCAGCCTCATTCTCATCACATAAACCACATCATAGAGAACCATCTATGCAAGGATACCGCCTCCGCTCGGCTATCTAGTCGGCTAGGTCTATACCCATTCGAGAAGTACGGTTGTACCGGCTCGTTTCCGGCTATCTCATGGCTCGGTCCTTAATTGACCAGGGTCGGCACTTGCCTTTTCCGGAATCCACCCAAATCATCCGGCCGCCCCAGTCTAAATCATTTGTATATCATTTTAAATTTTTATCATTCTCATGGCCATGTGGCGCTCATGTTTCCACAGGCCGTATTTCAACTACCTTCCCTAAGGTAGTTGCCCGAGCACAAAGCTTTCTTGTAAAATCATGAGTATGCAGGGATCTAGTATAAGCAAGGCTAAGCATTTTTACCGAAGCTAGCCTCCGGTCATATCACATCGAAGGTTACAAAGAATAATTCTAATGGTGATCAACATCAAAGCAGGGTATATCAAGCATAGGTACTTGTTTGTGTATAACATGCAATTTGTAATTTGAAATTAACATCATTTCACAAAGTAGGATCAATATGTTCAAAGAGTGTGATGACTTGCCTTGCTCGCACGCTTGAGGGGTGGTGTCTTCAACGGGGTCGATGCCGGTTTCTTCAGTGCTATCCGTAAGTGCGAAAGATCAATTGAATTCAATTAGAATTCAATAAAATACCGAGAGATCGAAAAGAACCATAAAAGCCATGAAAATGACTCCAAATGTTTTGCCTAAAATTCTACTTGAGTTAGGACAAGGGTCGCTAGGAAAAATCCGAGTTTTGGAATCGAGTCGATGCCCTAGGGTTTTCGCAAAGACGACGATCGTAATTATTTGAGAAATTAGATTTGGAAATGTCAGCGGAGGAGTTCGTGCTCGAGGTTTTGAAGGTTTGAGCACAAAAGGGAAGCCTATTTAAATAGCGAGAAAGAATTAACGAAATCTGGATTTAAAAACGACGCGAAACAAAATTCCGAAAAAAGTTCGATTTCGATTTTCAAACTTTGCACCGAGAAAACATACAAGAAAATAATTTATTTTTGCCCAAAATTTTACTCAAATCTTCCCAAAATATTTTTCAAAATTTTCTAAAATTTTTCCTAATTTTTCCCTTATTTTTCTTTTTTTTCTTTTCGTCGACTGTTCATTACCCCTCAAGTGTTCGGAAGTCCGGCCGAAACAGGGCGAGGCGGCGCGACCAAAAGGGGCGAAGCGGGGCTTACCAGCGACGGCGGCCTTGGGGAGGAGCGATGGGGCACGGGGGGAGGCTTTGCGCACGGCGGCGCTTGGGTTGCGGCGGCGGCTCTCGACGGCGGCGGGAACGGAGAGAGGGAGCGGCGGTGGTGCAGCAAAGGGCGGGGCGCCACACCTTTTATAGGCGCGGCCGAGGAGGCTCGGCGCGGGCGTGGGGTAGAGTGGGGAGGGCCGGCGACGGCGGGCGCGACGCGGCGGCGAGGGCGCGCGGCGCAGCGGGTCCGGCGCGGCGCGCGTGGCGTGGGGGTCCGGGCGCGGCACGGCCGTGTGGCGGCGGCGGGCGGGCGCGGGCGCAGGGCGGCGCGGGCGGGGTCCGGCGCACGCGGGCGCGCGTGCCGCGCGCGGGCGCGCGCGGGGGTAGGGCGTGCGCGCGCGCGGCGCGGCGCGGCGCGTGGCGGCGCGCGCGGCGGGCGGTACGGCGCCGAACACTTGGCGCGCCATGAACAGTGCAATTTTTGATTTTTCCCGATTTTCCATTTTAATTTCCATTTTCTATTTTCCTTTCTTCTAAAAAATTCCAAAATAAATTCATAAAATTCAAAAATAATTTTTAACACAATATTTTCAACTTTTCTCCACTTTTATTTTTACACATTATTTTTCATATTTATTTATTTAAAATCACCCTTTTCTAATTTCGATCTTCCCCTTTATTTTTCCGAAATTTTCCGGATTTGAGTACGACTCCCGAATATTTTATTATTTATTTTGCGTCCTAATTTATCTTCTCCCAACCACAATTCCCATTTTATATTTTCCGAAATGCGTTTTCATAAATCCGCGCTTTTCCCGATTTCTTTTTAAAAATCTCGATACGGACCTTCGCATCTTTCATTTCGACAACTCCAAATCATCCAAAAACACCAAAAGAGGAATTGATCACGACTAAATTCATGTAACTGAGCTGACAAATAAGAAGCAACAAACCCGAGAGAGAAGCAACAAGCGAAGGTTTTTGAAAGTTCCGATTTTTACGTTCCGATTTCAGTTTCTTCGATTTTCAGGATGTTACAATATGATCCCCATACAACATTTATTCTTCATTACTATCAATGGACTAAGCACTACTTAAATTCTCACAGAGAGCACATGCGAAAATAAAAAAAACAGGTGTTGTATCAGTTGTAAAGGTACGATTTGGCAGTTGGCTCACATGAGGGAATGTGTACTGGGGAGCTCCTAACTTGTTCATGTGAGTGATGTCTAGCTTTAGATGGATTAATCAAGTTTGTTCTAGCTTTGTTGCTGTGATCATTCTCTGTATGTTCTATTACTTGGTGATAAAACTAAAACTTCGTACAATGTATCCTACAATGTACAACAAGTTATGTTTAGTGTTTCCTGCTGATGACAAGCTCGACCTGAATAATCCTAATGCTTTCTAATAATTGCAGTTTGATCACTCCCGTGCTTGTTGCTACAACTAAAGTTTGGCTCTCAAATTTGGAATCCTTTAGTCAGGAGAAAATCCAAACTTACCCCACCTTTCCATTACAGCCACAAGTGACTCACCTCCCACTACTGGAGAGATGATCTTTGATCCACTTACTAAAATCCACAATAGTCCCGGTTACAATAGGAACCAAGACTAAAAAATATTTTTAGTCTCGGTTAAAAAAGACAACGACTCTCTAGGATCTTTAGTCCTGGTTAGATTCCTGTCAGAGGTTGTTAGGGCGCCGGGGAACTTTAGTCTCGGTTGGTAACACCAACCGAGACTAAAGATCCTATCTTTTATCCTGGTTGGTGTCACCAACTAGGACTAAAGATCATTTTGATCTTTAGTCTCGGCTAGTAACACCAATCGGGACTAAAGATAGAGTTGCTTTTTATAATTCTTCTTCCTCCTACAGCCCGAGCCAGCTACAGTATCTTCAAACTTTTGCTCTAGCAAGAGGGGAGGTGCTGCCAAATTTTTTTGTGAATTTATTTTGTTATAATACACAAATCTTTGCTATCTACAGGGTTAGCAACTTCATCCTCTTATAATCTATGCTTAATATTTTGCTTTTTACGGTTAATTTCTATACATTTTTATCTCTAGATAGGTTATGGAAAAATAAAGAGAGAGAAAATTTGTTTCGGAAAATTATTTTACTAAGCACATTACATTTTGTTGAGAAATTTTTTTGGAAAAATAAAGAGGGAGAAAAGTATACTTAGCACATTACATTTGTAGGTATATTTTACTTACAATTTTATCTAAAAATGTTTATGGAAAATGATGAAAGAGAAACTTTTGGACAAAAAATGTTATAAAATAGATGACAAATAAAAAAATATAGAAAATTTGGTAGTAGATTAGAAAAATAAGGTAATTTAAAGATCGTTAAAATAGTTAAAAATATATACACTACGTATGTTGGATTATTATATAATTATTATCTAATTATATATATTTAATTATTGTAATATTATTTAAATTGTTTGACTTTCGTGGATTTTTATTACGATTTTTGTGCATTTCATGTAGGTGGATCGACAATGGATGTATACCACGGACCGATGGTCGATAGAGTTTATTCAAGACGTGCATTATTTTTTGAGTGTGGCCGATGCCAACAAGAATAAGGGATTTATACGTTGTTCATGCAAAAAGTTCAAAAACAAGGAGTATTCTACATCAAGGAGTATTTATACGTTGTTCATGCCCACTTGTTTCAGTCAGGATTCATGTCTCACTATAATTACTGGATATCGCACGGAGAGGTGGGGGTTGCAATAGAAGAAGATGAAGAAGACGATGACCACATTCCAGACTATGGTCAATATAATGGGTTTGAAGAGAATACAGCAGGCGAGACGGGCAAGGATGCTGAAGAAAACGACGATGCCGATGACCTTGGTCAGATGTTGCATAACATACAGGAGGATTGTGAAGGTGAAAAGGAGGTGCAGAAATTGGAGTGTATGTTGGCGGACCACAAAACGTCCTTGTACCCAAGTTGTGAACAGGGGCACAAAAAGTTGGGTACCACACTGGAATTCTTGCAATGGAAGGCCAAAAATAGTATCAGTGACAAGGCATTTGGCAAGTTACTAAAACTCATGAAGAACATTCTTCTAATGAGAAACGAATTGTTGGAATCAACGTACGAGGCTAAGAAGTTAATCTGCCCTCTAGGACTGGAGGTACAGAAGATACACACATGTCCTAACGATTGTATCCTCTATCGTGGTGAGGAGTACGAGAACCTAAAAGTATGTCTGGTTTGTAAAGCACTTCGATACAAGATCAGACGAGATGATCCATGCGAAGTTGACGAACGACCTTTGAAGAAAAGAGTTTCTGCTAAGGTGATGTGATATTTTCCTATAATACCACGGCTGAAACGTTTGTTCATGAACAAAGAGCATGCAAGGATGATGCGCTGGCACGCGGAAGAACGCCAACAAGACGGCATGCTGAGACATCCCACCGATGGATCACAATGGTGAAACATCGACATAACATTTAAAGACTTCGGCGATGATGCAAGAAATATAAGGTTCGACTTAAGTACTGACGGCATGAATCCTTTTGGAGAGATGAGCAGTGGGCACAACACTTGGCCTGTAACAATATGTATGTACAACCTCCCACCTTGGCTATGCATGAAGTGAAAGTACATTTAAATGCCAGTTACTATTCAAGGCCCAAAGCAACCTGGTAACATGTTGACGAGAAAAATCAACACGCCGGCCTGGGAGATCTGCTTAGCTCCAGTGCAGGTCCTAGAATAGATGAAGCGCGGGCATGCCAGTCAGTTTGATCCTGCCACTGACAAGTTATGCAAAATAGCAGAACATAAATCATATCGGCCGATAGACCGATACCCAAAAACTAACTGATCGGCTAATAAGCCAATGGTGCAATTTCAGCCGATGCCGATGCCAGCCGATGGTGTTAGGGTTTGAATCCATCGGCTGTGTGTTGAACAAATATTTATATAAAGGCGATCGGTTGACAATAACATGATATATATAACATTGCATGAACCAATCACATGATGAAATAGATATTGATTTAAAGATTAAAGCACATTTCGGCTGGAAGTCCGATGTCGTAAAATCCAACTGGTCAAATATCCAATGAAGCCTCCGCTGTGATCGGCTAGATCCAACTTGTATACAATCCTTGCAAGCCGATGCAATGCCCAGATAACTCACCGGCTAAAACCCCGATAAAACCCTTAGTGGCAGTCAACAGGTAGGCTAGAGATTATGGTTCTAATCACGACTTAGTAGATCAAACTGATGCATCACTAAGTATGAAAAGAAAAGCAATATCTAGACAATCAAGCCCTTGGTTGATTTTCAAGGTGGTAGATGCCTAAACCAATCTAATCTAGTAAACAGTTTAGCCGATAACGACAGAGACCCTAAAATGAAAAATAGCCGATAGGGCTAAACTGAAATACTAAGATTAGATTAATAGAGACATATGATAAATAGTCAGGCAAGCATGTTAACTAAACTGGAGCAATCCAAGAGATCGAACGTACTGATGCAGCCTTGGACAACGTCGACGTAGTCAATATGATCGCCTGATCCGGCAGAACGTTGGACTTATTCCTTTGCTCGAGGTCGAACCTAACCGATGCAGCCCAGCGCTGGATGCCAAGTTCCGCCGGATGTTGAACAAAGATGAAGAATAAAAGAGTGGCGATACGCCGAATTGTATTGATCGAGAGATATGTTACATGAACTCTGGACTTACATATTTATACCCGTAGGGTGACAAAGATCCTAACAGATTACAATCCAAACTTTCCTAAAGATAAAAGGAAATAGATAAAGTCCTTATCAGACACTAAACAAACTTTCCTAAAGATAAATAGAAAACTAACAATCTCTTCCTAATTAATAGATACAAGCCGTATCCTCCCTGGACTCGGTTTCTTCTGGATAGTATCTTCACAAACCGAATCTAACAAGAATTCGACTTCTGGAGATATGGATAACAGAAAACCCCCATCGGCTGATGCAGAACTCCAAGCCGATATTGACTCTGGGCCAATCCTAACCCTTAGCCGATAAGGACTTCGGGGCTTACCAAATTTTGGCGTTAACATAATGACATCGATGTGTACCTGAGACTGCTGATCGAAGATCTAAAACTGCTATGGAAGAAAGAAAGTGTCCCCGTGTGGGATGAGGATAACCAGGAGCAGTTTAACCTACGAGCCTTGTTGTTCGTTACCATGAACGATTGGCCTTCATTTGGCAACCAATCTGGACAGTCAAACAAGGGGTACAACGCTTGGACCCACTGTATGGATGAGACCGAATGTACGTACCTGAAACACTGTAAGAAGGTAGTGTACATGAGCCATTGTCACTTTCTTGTTGCAAGCCACCCTGTCCAGAGAAGAGGCAAACATTTTGCAGACCATCGTACTAAGTCAAAGCATCACAATGGAAAGGCTGTGTTTGCCATGGTGAAAGACCTTAAAGTAGTATTTGGAAAGGGATCTGGCAGCCAACTTATAGCAAGTGAAGGTGGTCACGCGGCGATGTGGAAGAAGAAGTCCAATTTTTGGGAGTTACCCTATTGGGAAGTCTTGGACGTCCGCCACGCAATCGATGTGATACACCTCACTAAGAACCTTTGCATAAACCTGCTAGGCTTTCTAGGTGTATATGGAAAATCAAAAGATACACTTGAGGCACGTAATGATCTGAAGCATATGGCACAACGCGACGACCTTCAGTAGCAACCAAAGGAGAAAGGAGTCCACTACTTAAGTCCATCCAACTACACTCTGAGCAAGGTAGAGAAGGAAATCATGTTTGAATGCCTGGAGAGCATCAAGGTATTGTCTGGATACTCCTTGAATATAAAGGGAATAATAAGCACGAAGGATAAGAAGTTCACAAACCTAAAGTACCATGACTGCCACGTGCTAATGACCCAGCTGCTTCCTGTTATAATTCGGGGTATCCTTCCTGATAATGTCCAAGCAACAATAACAAAGCTATGTGCTTTCCTGAACACAATTTCACAGAAGATCATTGATCCAGACAGACTAGAAGACTTTTAAATTGATGTGGTCCAATGTCTTGTAAGCTTTGAGATGATCTTTTCGCCTTCCTTTTTCAATATCATGACGCATCTCTGTCAAAGAGATCCGTATCCTCGGTCCGGTATTCCTACACAACATGTTCCCTTTCGAGAGGTATATGGGCGTTCTAAAGAAGTACGTCCGTAACCATTCTCGTCCGGAGGCCAGCATCGCCAAGGGATATGAAACAGAGGAGGTCATTGAGTTCTATGTCGACTTTATTGAAGACCTTCATCCCATCGGGGTGCCCGAATCAAACCATGAAGGGAGACTACGGGGGAAGGGGACTCTTGGAAGGAAGGCAATAATGACCGTAGACAATGAATTGTTCAGGAAAGCACATTGGACTGTTTTGCAACAATCTTCCTTGGTGGCTCCTTACATCGAGGAGCACATGGCGATTGTTTGCTCAGAAAACATCGGTAAGACGGATGCCTAGATTACACGCCATCACATTGATGTTTTTCCTGCTTGGCTGCGATGACATCTCATGGGCAACAGGAACATTGATCAACAACTAGCCTTCTTGGCGAGGGGACCATCTTGCTCGATCACCACATTCCAGGCATATGAAATCAATGGGTACACATTTTACACACATGCCCAAGACTTAAAGACTGCCCGTCCCATGAAAACGTGGAGCTCGTGCGTGTTTTGACCAACTGACCGCCCGTCCCGTGAAAACGTGGGCTTCAACTACTAGAGGATTGTATATTACTATTAGAATTTAAAATATTTTTCAATAAGCCATATGTTAATTATATATTATTGTTGAAATTTAAAATACTTTTGAATAGGGCATATGTTAATTCTATATGATTATTAGAATTTAAAATACTTTTGAATAGGGCAAATGGTAATTATATATGATTATTGGAATTTAAAATACTTTTCAATAGGGCATATGTTAATTCAATAGGGTCCTATTTAAATATTTAATCTCAGTTTTTAACACCAACCGAGACAAAAAACATTTAGAAATAGCGGGAAAACATCTTTAGTCCCGATTGGTGGCTCCAACCGGGACTAAAGATTCTCACGTACTAGGGGTACGGGCAACTTAAGTCTCAGTTTAAGCCACCAACCGAGACTAAAGATAGGATCTTTAGTCCCGGTTGAAGCCACCATCCTGGACGAGGATATCTTTGGTCCCGGTTAGTGGCTTCAACCGAGACTAAACATATCTTTAGTCCCGGTTGTTGGCTCCAACCGGGACCAAAGATCCCGATATCTAAATATAGCAGAGCACGCGGTGGATCCAAACACTTAGTCATTTTTCCATCGTCTCTTCGTCTTCATCACCGAGAACCCTAAACGCCGCCGTCGATATATTCTCGTGCCATCGCCATCGTCTCGCGTCGCCACCGTCGTCCCCCGCTATCGAGCTGCCGTTGTGTCCCGTCATCATCGTCACCGCATTCCTAGGTTTGCTCACCGATGCCGATTCTTTTCCTCTGTGATGCTACCGCAAAACCCTAAACCCCCGCTTGATCGCCATCGCCATCGTCGTCGCCGTCGTCGTCGCCTCCGTCGCCGCCGTCGCCGCCCTTTTGCCGCTGCATGCCCTCTTGCTATCACACACCCTCTAGCCATCGCTGCCTCTTGCCGCCGCATGCCCTCTTACCGTCGCCGCCTCTTGCCATCGTCGCCCTCTTGCCGTCGCTGCCGCCCGCCGCCATCACGGACGTCGGTTAATTTAATTAGGGTTTATATATGTGAATGGATTTTGAATGGAATGAAAGGATTTTGAATTAATGCGATGAATAGATTTTGTATGTGATTTTGTATGTGTATGGACATCATGTATATGGACATTATATTTTGATTGTGATGGACTACATCTTTAATTTTGAATATGAAGAATGGAGTTTATAGTTAATTTTTAATGTGACTGGACATAATTTTGAATTATGTATCTGGACTTTATATTTTGAAATGTGAATGCACTTTAGATTTAATTATCATCTCGTGAAAACGTGGGTCTCATGTGTGTTTCGGCCGACGGACCGCCCATCCCATGAAAACGAGGGTCTCATGCGTGTTTTGGCCGATCGACCTCCCGTCCCGTGAAAACGAGGGTCTCGTGCGTGTTTCGGCGACCGACCGCCCGTCCCATGAAAATGTGGGTCTCGTGCGTGTTTCGGCCGACCGACTGCCCGTCCCGTGAAAACGTGGGTCTCGTGCGTGTTTCGGCCGATCAACCGCCCCTCCCGTGAAAACATGGGTCTCGTGCGTGTTTCGGCTGACCGACCGCCCGTCCCGTGAAAATGTGGGTCTTGTGCATGTTTCGGCCGACCGACCGCCCCTCCCGTGAAAATGTTGTAGTTTATAGTTTGTACGGAAAAAAAGAAAATCAACCTCGCCATCCTCCTCTCTTTCTCTCATCTCCTTTCCACTTCCTCTCCTCTCGACCTTATCTCCCTCACGTCATCCTCGTCTCTTTCTCTTCTCTCCTCTCCACTTCCTCTCCTTTCCACCTTATCTTCCTCACGTACGTCATCCTCTCCTCTCCACCTTATCTTCCTCACGTCATCACCGTAACATAGAGTACTATTTTCAAGTGCATTCTGCCGTGGTCAGAAATAGACGAGGGATTTACATCAAATCGACAAGAATTGTCCCAATGGAACTGTCAGAATGATTCGACAAAGAAAAATATGTCGTCGAAACTCGTTCTTTTTCTTATAAATACAAGTTACAGTTAAAAACAGAATGCAATACACATCTATAATTTGATTATATGTATATATATCAATATATAGTATGATGACATTAAACTGATTTAACGAGTAGCTCGACCATGTTTCATCTATATTTTCCTCAGTTATATATTTATTGTTAACTCGATCTACATATATGCATTGGGAATCATACATGTATTAACTGGATAATTTTTTCCTTGATCAAGTCCTCGAACTCACAACAATCAAATGGCTGATCGTGAGGACAAACAGTTTCTCCTTGACGAGATCGCACAAGGTAGCAACCAATATTTCGTTGAGGAGGGGAACGAGGATCCTAATCAATACCTCAACAAGAAGGGGAACGAGGAGGATAATGAGGCCACTCCAGCCGTTGGAGAGAAGAGGGCACGCGGGCAACGCGGTGTCAGTAAGCGAATTGAGGGTTGCTATGTCATAACTGAAGTGGCACCGGACGGTTGGCCAAGTGGCCCAGCCGACGCTGCAAAGAAGTTTGTGGCACACAGCGGATGGGTGGTGAGGGATCACATGCCCATCAGCGTTGTGAACTGGAGGCGATCAAGGACAGGAGGGATGAGCAGAGCTATCTCCCGGACACAGAGAAAGAGATGCTATGGACGACAATGCTACAGATGTTCACCATCTCAGAGTCAGAACAGGCAAGGATCAAGGAATGGACGTTAAACAAGATGGCTAAGCTCTTCAAGAACTATAAGAAGGAGTTACACAAGAAATACATCCTGAAGGGCCAGAACCCAGACTTTGAGAAGTTCCCAAAGCTCAGAGATCACTGGGAGGCCTTTGTGCAATACAAGAAAGGAGAGCAAGCGCAAGCCCTCATTGAGAAGAACAAGGCCAACACAGCCAAGAACCAATACCATTACAAGCTAGGGTCGGGCGGCTATCAAAAGACAGTGCAGAAACGGGAGCAGATGGAAGCCGACCTGGAAGCGCGAGATATCATTTCGGGCACAGCCAACTGGCCAAAACAATCAAAACACTGGTTCTATGCTAATGGTGGATTGCTAAATCCTGTCGATGGATCAGTAATATTCGGCGTTGAAATCCAAGAAGCAGCCAGGAGATTGGAAGACACACTGGAGGCCTCTTCCTCAGGCTTGTTCAAGCCTGACAGAGAGAAGGATGAGCTAACGCTCACACTCCAAAACCCCGAGCATCCGGGACGAACACGAGGAGAAGGCATCGTTCCATGGAAATACGGGTTTCAAGAGGACATAACACCTATGGGAGCCGCATGAGAAAGAAGCGAGACATAGATGCAAAGCTCACAGACATGAGGTCTGTCTCTCACAGATCGATCAGATAGTGGAGCAAATGGTGGCCGAAAAGTTGGCCGAGGAGCGAAGCCACTTTGTTAGCCAACAACCAGATCCAACAACAGCAGTGCAACTACAGCAGCAGAATCTCCGCCATGCCCTGTTGACGAGATCACGCAGCGAACATCGTGCAAGCTGCATATTTCACTGAAGAACCTGTCAATCAACGTATGCTTGTAGTTTTATGTTATATATTCCCTTTAAGAACTTGACAACCAAGATTGATTACTAATTAATAAGCTATCTTCTTGAACAGGTGGCGTAGGGCATGGAGATATCAGTAGATCGATCCGGGACCTAACACTGTAGGCCCGTTCCACCTGGGTACTCAAAAGTCGAAATTGAATAGGTGGGACACGGTTATGAAAATCTCAAGCTGGATATCCCCGGAGGAGACGGGGAGACAACGCTAGGAGAAACAACCCACGGGATAATTCTATGGAGCAAGCCCTTCATCGTATTTCCACTGCGAGAAGCGGCGCCTTTCGTTCCTCCGTCGTCGCCACTTGGACCGTCTCCTCCGCCTCCTGCGTTGCCTCCACGAGCACCGACTCCTAAACGGCCGTCTCCCACTCCCCAGCCTTCTCCGCCTCCTCCGTCGCCACAACAAGCATCGACTCCTAAACGGACTGCCTCTCAGCCTCCTCCGCCTCCTCCGTCGCCTCCTAAGCGCAGAGCTCGAGCCATGCGGTCAATGTCAACCAGTGGACCAAGAAGCAAGTGTTAGTGATATGCCCTAGAGGCAACATGGAGATGTTGGATATCATGGTCAATGTTTATGTATCAATGAATAAAGTGTTATTCAGTTCCATGAAATAGACAACTTATATTGATTAATAAGTATGTGACTTATTTATGAGACTCTTTATGCATGAATCTATTTCTAAATGATCCCTAATCATTATCATATCTATGGAACAAATATGATTCTAAGATCAACATGTTTATTAATTGATGATCATGTCTCATAGATCATGGTATGAAGATACCAAATCAATAAACATGAACATGTGTTAGAGAACACATTGTTGGATAGACCCACCTTGAGACACTACAAAAATTAATGTGCCATTAGTTAGTCTCATGTAGTGTTGGTGCAAAGTCCTTTGACCTGATATCATCATGGATTCCAACATGTGTAGTAGCTTACTTAGAGACTACCAAACGCTATTCCGTAACTGGGTAGTTATAAAAGTAGTCTTCGGGTTTGCTATGAAACATGTAGTGGAATGTGAATGATCAAGATGGAATTTACCCCTCCTCTAGAAGAGATATCTCAGGGCCCCTCGATGTAATGGATTATGGAAGCGCATGGCCATGCCGAGTTGATTGAGGAGTCAATCAACAGATAAATAATCCAATACGGATCGAGTGAATGATTAAGCTATTAATAGGATGGCGCATGTCTTTCCTATAGCTTAATTGGTATCGTGAGGCAAAGGGATTTGTGCACATATTACAGGTTCAGCCGATATGATCCTCTTGTATACTTTGGTGTCAATATGTTCTGCTAGGGGCCGCTGTTGACGGATCGGCCGATTTGGACTCGGGTCGGAACCAAGTATACCTGAGCCTACAGGGTCGCACACTTAACGGGAAAGAAAAGGCATTCGAGTTTGACTTGGATACGGCTCAATTGGATAGAGATCCAACTAGCCAAATCCAATTTGGTGATGTGGTCGACAAGCTGGTCAGGAGATCGGATCGTGATCGGCGACGTGATCGGGAGCTGATCGGGAGATCAGAGCGAGGTCGGGCGAGGCACTGTCCGAGGTTGGCAAGGTTAGGCAAAGCGTTGTTTGAGGTCAGGAAGACTTCCCGACGTGCGTATGTTGGGTCGGCTACTCCAACGTAGTTTTTTTGCTGAACTGCACGTGAACTGGTAACATCTATAGACCCTTAGTTGCAAGCTTTCCTGGAGCGCATGGTAGAAAATTTTGTTTTATGCTATCGTAGCGTCCGTGTTTTTCTTTAGTGGTATTAGAGCCATACTTGCGTAGTTTGGGTTTTAGATTGGATCTGAAACAAGTTTTAGCACACGGGTTGATTAGATCAGTCGGTTTTACATGATTGGTAGAGTTGAGTTGATGGAAATTGTGTTCCTTGATAGTGTATCAGAACGACATAATGTGATTACATCAAAGCAATTTCCATAGGACTTAGTTTGAGTTGGGTTCGGGATGGTGTTCCTTGATAGTGTATCGAAACGGTATAATGTGATTATGCCGAAGCTATCTAGTAATCTGTTCATAATAGCCGCCTTGCACCTATGCAAACCATGTCCTCTGATAGTGTATCGGGATGACATAATGTGATTATGCCGATATGGTTTCCATAAGCGACTTTGTAGATTGGATCTATGAAATTCGTATAGTGTTTCAGGCGTTGCCCAGAAGCCCGCGAGGGGGCGGCTTCCCCCTGACCCCCCGCCCGCTAACCGGCTAGCGGGACCACCGTGTGCGTACCCTCTTTTGTCGTCTTGATATCGTATCTCTACGATAGGTAGAAAGCATTCTACGTCTAACTTGTTTTTGCAGAGAATGCTATGAGATGATATGGCCCAATTGTATGTATGAGATGCATGTGATGCATGTAATATTCTTTCATACGTGCAATCCATGTAATATTCTTTCACGACCTGCGTATCGATGTAATCTTTGATTTATAGCTTCTATAGTAGTAGCTTAGTTTGAAGAAATCAAGCATCGACATTCGGGAGAACGGTGATGAAGATGGAGATCACCATGTGAAAGGGTCATATATTTCATTATTAATACCTATTCTTCTTGCTTTCATATGAGATATGTTTGTTTAATAGGATAGTATCCCTCAAAAAATTAAGTAGTAATGATGCCCTTCTAAATGTTGCACCTATCACCGTTGTGATTGTCAATTGGTGAGTCTGCCAAAGCAGAGTGCCATTGTCTATCATAACATGATGAGGTATATGTCAGACATATACATGCAGGAACATTTGGTTTACTTGACAAGGCTATCAAAATAGTTTTGGGCCTTGGGGCATAAGTTGGGGCCGGGGCATGGTGATGCCACCCAACAAACAAGAGTCACATAGGGATGTGATTAGCAAGGTGTTTTTTTACCGAAAGTACTATGGGGGAGATCCCCACAGTCACGACCAAAAGCGCTTATATTAAAAAAAGGATGGGAAAAGAACACTTACATAGAAGGGTTACAGAGAGTATAGGGCCAAAAGAAGTAGATAGAGGACCATGTAACCCTAACCCGATCCTAAACAAAAAAGCAATCAGCTAAAAGCATCGAGCCAGGCACAGAAGGAAGTTTTGATGTCTTCTCTAAACCTATTTGATTGGAGATATCCCTGACTTTTGATGTTTAACTTCCAAAGCCTCAGATTTTGCACACTTCTGTTAAAGATCTTGTCATTCCGTAACTTCCACAACTCCCATGCTGCTATGAGAATCTTCTCAGTGAAGAAAGGTATGGTGCTTGCATTATGGGCTTGAACTAATCTATCCGCGCATGGAAGGCCCATGTTCCATTTGACTTGAATGTTAGCCCAACACTGGCTAGCAAAGGGACAAGAAAAGAACAGATGATCAATAGTCTCCTCTGCTCCTCTGTCACACATAACACAGATTGCATTATCCTGCACATTGAGATTTCTTCTTTGGATCATTGACTTCGTATTTAACCTATCCATGAGGATTAACATGGCAAAGAATTTAATTCGAGGCATGCGGCCACATTTCCAAAGCTTGAGAAAGACCGGGTGAGATTCAAAGGTGCTGCAGACATGCTGATAGAATCTGCCCGATGTGTATCGCCCGCCCCAAACTGGCGTCCAGCAATCATCAATTTCGTCCTCATATACCAGGCTTTGCAAGTGTAACATCCTGAAAATCGAAGGAGTAGAATTCGGAACGTGAAAATCGGAACTCGCAAAAACTTTTTGGAATCATTGCTTCTTATCGTGTTTGTCAATTTTATTTGCCACTTCAGTTGCGTAAGAATTTCTTCTGGAATTGCTTTAAAGTGAAGTTGAATTAAACCCTAAGCTTTGAGACCCCGCTGGGGAAATAATTCAAAAATATATATATATATAAATTTGCGAAGGATAAACATATTAATTTTGGAGATTTACAAAAAGATTCTTGAAAAGAATATATTTTGGTTTAAACCTCGACTGGTGGAAGAAAATAATAAATATTTGGATTTGGGATAAAAATATTTTTGACAAGGAAATATGAATTTAAAAACTAATCAAAGATCCCAAATTATTGATTTTAAAAGAAGAAATAAAAAATAGGAAAAATATATTTTGAAAACTAAAAAGTGGGGGAAAAAGTTTGAAAATATAATTTCAAAATTATTTTGGAAATATTGAAATTTATTTCGAATTTTTAGAGTGAATGGAAATGGGAATGGAAAATAGAAAATCAAATTCGGGAAATAGAGAAAGCGCACTGTTCATTTCGCGTTATGTGTTCGACCAGGTCCGGGTCCTCGCGCGCGCACACGCCACGCGTCGCGCGTCGCCCCTGCTTGCCGTACTCGCCGCGTCACCAAGATCCCGCACAGTGGCCGTCGCCTCGCGTCTGTGCGCCGCGTCAGCACGCGTGCCCGCGCCATGCCGTCGCCATACGCCGACGACCGCCCCAGTGCGCGTTGAAGTCGCCGCCGTACCGTCGCACGCACGCGCCATGCCTTCACCGTACCCGTGCGCGCGTCGGCCTCCGCTTGGGCCAGTCCGCGCCAACGCCGTGCCGTCCCGCGGTCGCCAAGTCGTCGCTCGCCAGCGTCATATGCGCGCACGCACAGCTCGCCAGCATCACGGTTTCGCTTGCACAGTGGCGCCAGGACGGTAGCGCGCGTCGGCCACCCC
Organism: Oryza australiensis; assembly: GCA_019925245.2. Lineage (NCBI taxonomy): Eukaryota > Viridiplantae > Streptophyta > Magnoliopsida > Poales > Poaceae > Oryza > Oryza australiensis. Next base: position 8,819,957 of record JAIFGZ020000436.1, read on the forward strand.
GCCGCGACGTGCGCACGCTCGCGCGCGTTCACCAAGCCGACCGCCGCATGGCCGCCCGAGACCGCCGTTTCCGTGCGCTCTCGCCAAGTATAAAGGAGGGCGAGCTCTCCTTTCCCTCCACACCTTGCCGCCGCCAACTCTTCCCCTCTTCCTCCCCGCCCACACCAGCAAAACGCCAACGCCGCGTCGGCTTGCCGAGCCGTGTGCCACCGCCGTTCGCCGTCATACACGCACGCCGCCGCTCACCGTCACCGCCGCCGCTAGCGTGAGCCCCACGCCGTTCCATTTTCCCCTTGGACCACACCATCGTAGCCGCCGCCGTCTTCTACCGTCGCGCCGCCGCTACGGATCGGCCGAGGGGGTAGACGAGGGGGTAGACGAGGGGGTTAGAGGAGAGAGAAAGAAACAAGGCTTGGCTTGAGAAAAAGAAAAAAAGAAAAAGAAAGGAAAAGAAAAGAAGGGAGAAAAATTAGAAAAAATGGGAAAAAATTCTAGAAAAATTGGGGAATATTTTTAGGGAATTTTGGGGAATATTTGTGCAAAAATATATAGTTTTCTCGGTATTTTTCCTCGGAGTAAAATGATTTTCTATATACGATTTTTGGAGATTTCCGTTTACGTGAAATTTTCTTGAAGATTTAATATTACTTCTCTTTTCTTTAAACTACGTTTAACCATCGGACTCGGCAAAGATATACCAACGAACCTCTCGAACAACATTCGCAAGATTTCCGCTTCGTCGTTTTATCGACCCCCCTTTTTACAAAAACCCTAAAAACTCGAAACTCGTCGCTACGGCCGATTTTGCTATAAAAATCCTCCGTAATTCGATTAGGGTCGTAGGGGAAAATGGTTTGGAGAGTTCTTTATGATTTTTCATGCTTTTTCGTTCGTTCTTATCGGATTTTAACGGAATCCATTTTTCCTTTTTCCTTTTCGCTCGTATGATTAGCGACCGAGGAGGTGAACACTGACCCCGCAGGAGGCCCCACTCAAGAAGCGTACGAACAAGGCAAGTCTTCACACTCTTTGAACATATTGATCCCAATTGCGAAATGATGTTATTTTACACTCTAAACATGCATGCTTTACCATGTTACCTATACTTGTAGTGCCATTCCTTGCTATTGAGTACCCTTAGAATTACTCCTTGTAACTCACGATGTGATACAACTAACCGAAGCATAACTTCGGTAAACCGCTTAGCCATGCTATACTTAGCTTTATGCATACTCATGACTTCATGAAAAAGCTTTGTGCTTGGGCAACTACCTTAAGGGAGGTAGTTGAGACTCGGCATGTGGAGACATGAGCGCCACATGACCATGATGAATTACATTTGATGAAAATGTGAAGTACTAAACAAATGTTTTAGACTGGGGCGGCCGGATGATTTGGGTGGATTCCGGAAAAGGCAAGTGCCGACCCTGGTCAATTAAGGACCGAGCCATGAGATAGCCGGAAACGAGAGCCGACAACCGTACTTCTCGAATGGGTATAGACCTAGCTGATTAGATGGCCGAGCGGAGGCGGTATCCTTGCATAGATGGTTCTCTATGATGTGGTTATGGGATGAGAATGAGGCTGCGGCCTTTGTTATAAATGGTGAAATTAAACTACTGTTAATTAAACTTAAAGATTGGAAATGTCTTCCCTTACCCCGGGTGCGCCAGAACTCCTCTCACTGCTAGAAAAGGACGGCTAGAGTGCATGAGGGCATAAGTTCATGGAGCGGGTACTGCCAAAGTGAGGTTATCGAAAGGCTTTGCCGTGACCGTCTCATGTGTTGAGGCGTAGGCTCATTTGTTGGGCTGTCACGGAGTACGGGTAAAGTGTACATCCACTGCAGTGTGAATGAATCAATCTATTCGAATAGCCGTGCTCGTGGATATTGAGCATCGTGACAAGACTTTCGCTTGGCTAGACTTTGAACTTAAAAATACTGGGATGGGTTTGCATGATGGTTTTATTCGCTGGTGGATCAACTTCTCAAGAATGCGAGAAGGGGTGGACTCCCCAGAAAATCATGACGAACCGGAGGCGGGAAGCCATCCTTGGAATCACGGTGGATGGTAGACAGAACCGTCGCCGGGTTAATGAACTATGAAATTAAAACTTGATTTGGCTAGATGACAGGCTTGTGAAAAGAATTGTGAAAACTGGCTTTACGCAAAAATAACCCTAGCCATGTTCTTTGAATAACCCCGTCATATGCATCAATTTCGTGTTGACTTGCCGAGTACGGTTGGTACTCACCCTTGCTATACGCACAAACCTCCAGCTGATGGAGTTGAAGAGCCGGAAGATCCATATGCTTACCACCGGGAGGACGAGGGATCGACGGCGCATATTAGACTTTAGCTCCGGTCGTTGCCTGTGGCAATGGACAAGCCGCTGCCTCTTTCCGCTGTCTTATCTAAACTCTGTTTTTTATATTGTATTCGGACCATAAGGTCCTGTGGGATGAACAATGCCTTCGGGCCTATTTATGTAATAATGGTATTGTAAGACTATTCGTGCATGCGCACTTGATTATCCAAGATCTGCATTCGTGGGTACCAACTACTTGATCCAGGGAAATGGTACTATGAACACGAAAGATTCCCGACTCAAAATCGGGGGTCCACAGAGCTGGTATCAGAGCCATGCGACCGTAGGCTAAGACCAAATGGCGCCCTACCCCTAACTAGATGGCTAAAGGGAAGTATCCCTACAGTAGGATCAGTTTTAAACTATTATTTCCAAAAATGCAAATATATCTTTTCTACATCTGTATTTCTTTTTACCAAATGATTATGAAAGCTCCCTCCCGCTAACCCTAAGTTGCCGTAAGCGAGATGTCAAACCACGACGGAACTTGGGAAGTCACATGCCGCGGGACGAAGGGTTCGTGGTCCAACTCCAGTCCCTACTATGGTGCTTGAGATACCCGGAGCCACCCACCTATCACATCAAAAGGCATGGCTCCGAAGAGTATCCAGCTCGGGAGGCAGTTGTATCCATAGAAGCCCGTATGGGAAGCGAGACATCTTCGCTTCCATACTCGCTACCACCGGGACCTAGCGAAGCGGCTATTCAGATGCGGCTCGCGAGGCCTTCCTTCGCCTTAATGCGGAACACCGTGCCGAACTCACAATGACAGAGTTCGTGCATCATCCCTACCGCGAAGAGGGCAATCCAGTCTGCACCGTGGAGGCTACCCCTTGCTGTTACAACCCGATGGTCACGTGTCTATCGCGTTGGGCGAGACAAGAACGACGAGCTGTTACGAGGAGGCCCTTCTCGAGATCAACGATCGCGATCACGCCTCAATGATCGGTCACACCACCAAGGCCGTGGAGACCGAGATAAGCATCTTGCGGGACTCACCGCAGCCAATGGTGCTCAATACGAGCAACTCTCGGACCGCTACATGGCCCGAGGGGAGGCTCTGGTGGAGCTGGAAGAGCAGCTCAGGAAGAGCAAACAGCAGATCAACCAGCTAGAAGAACAGCTACGCACTCGTCCTGTTTACGCTGCAGGTACTTCCACTGAGCCTGTACCATCACATCCTGCCCCTGTGCCCGACCACTATTACCATATGACTCCAGCAAGCTTTGATACTTTTCAAGCTATGATGGAGCAAGCTTTCATGTTGAGCACGAGCCGCACCAGTGCACGGTCGACCCCACCGCGCTACATCCATGGGACCCACCCGGAGCTCCGTACAGTACCATCCGAGCCGGGATCCGGAGAGGGTAACCCCATCCAGATCTGCACCGACACGGAGTCCGAGGCAGAGCCCATGGAGATCAAATGGGAGTCTAGCGACACCGACTCAATGGAGGAGGAAGTTCCCCCTCGTCGCTTGACTCACACGGGAGGCCCCCTCACCCGCCAGACGGCTCGCAAAGAGTACGCGGCCGCCGAGTCGGAAGATTCGGCGTGACTCGAGGCCACCACCTCCGAGCCGTGGGGACTTCGGTTTGCTTCGCGACGGACCACCCACTTCCGGCGCCTGGCTCTTGCGGGTGGTTGGATGACTAGGCGGAAGGACCTTCCCAGCCCGGCAGCACTTCCTATTTACCCTTAATTAGTTGATGTAGTTGGACGATATAATTATTATTGCTATCCTGGCATGGAGGACTGTGTGTGTACAGTCCGTGTACCCCCCCTTATGTAATATGTTGAACCTGAGCATCGCCTTGCGATGTCTTAATTCGTATGCTTATTATTATTTCACCTTGTCTGTGGATTGGAGATCATTCGATAGAGCTTGAAGAAAAATTTCCGATGAACTATAACTTAAACTAGTCCGCTCTCTTAATTCATCTCCCTTCTTCAGATGGCACATCGTCGCAGAGCCGCGGCAACCAACGAAAACCCGCCGGAACCCAACCCCTCCACCCTGGCGGAGGTCATGGCATTGCAGACCCAGCTACTCCAAGCGATTGCTAACAATCAAGGAGGTCGAGGAGGATCGAGTCTGGGGGAATTCATGAGAGCTAAGCCGCCCACTTTTTCCACGGCCGAAGAACCTATGGACGCTGAGGATTGGTTAAGAGTGATAGAGAAGAAGTTAACCCTCGTCAGAGTCCGAGAAGCTGATAGAGTTATCTTCGCTACTAACCAGCTGGAGGGTCCCGCAAGTGACTGGTGGGACACCTACAAGGAGACACGAGCTGAAGACGCCGGCGAGCCAACATGGGAAGAATTCACGGCTGCATTCCGTGAGAATTTCGTGCCACTGCAGTAATGAGGATGAAGAAGAACGAGTTCCGCAGCTGCGTCAAGGGAACACATTAGTACAAGAATACTTGAACAAGTTCACCCAGCTTGTCGTTACGCCACCAGTGACACAGCGACGAAGAAGAAAAGATAGACAAATTCATTGAGGGACTAAATGACGAGCGGGGACCAATGATCGGGTAGGATCACACCCGTTTCCAAAGCCTCATCAACAAGGTCGTCCGACTTGAGCATGACCAAAAGGTGGTAGACAATAACCGCAAGAGGAGGCTCGCTATGGCTCGCCCATTCAGGGAACGCCACAACGCCCCAAGGGAGCCACCCCGTCGGATGGAAGCCAAATGTTCCGCAACCGGACGTTCTCCCGCTTCCGACCATGTCAACAGTCAGCTACACCTCGGTTCGTACGCCCCCACCAACCCTAGCCGCTCCGGAAGAAGGAATGTGAGCTGTTTTAATTGCGGAGAATTCGGGCACTACTCCAATAGCTGTCCAAAACCACGCAACGCCCGTACGCACCGGCGCCAATGCAACGCCCGTCGGAGGAACCCCACCCTGCGGCGGGACGAGGCTGTTCGGGACCCCGCTACCCAACGAGGCGCCACCGGGTTTCGACGTGGCCAAGTGAATCATGTACGGGCGGAAGAAGCACGGGAGGACCGGAGCGTATTGATGGGTATGTTCTCTATCAACTCTACGCCGTTAAAGTTTTATTCGATTACGGAGCCTCGCATTCATTCATATCTTCCCAAGTAAGCAAACAACACCACCTACACCAAGTAGCACTTAAGAGGCCTATGTTGGTACACTCACGGGGAGACATAACCGTACCCCATGCCTGCATTAATGTGCCCATACGGATTAGGGACGTGGTGTTTCTCTCAAACCTTATGGTGCTATCACCCCGGACCATAGATGTCATACTCGGAATGGATTGGTTGACCAAGAATAATGGGATTATAGGCCAGATCGAAGGGAAGTCACGGTATCCACCCCGTGGGATCACCGATGAGCATAACTATGGATCAAAACCCAAAGCTATGTGAGCAAGCTGCGGGAGTGTTCACCATGCTACCCTTAGGAGGAATGCCCGTAGTACAAGAATACCCGGATGTATTTCCCGAGGAATTACCCGGAATGCCACCGGATCGCGATGTAGAGTTTATCATCGACTTAATGCCTGGTACTGCCCCCATATCCAAGAGACCATATCGAATGCCGGCCAACGAGTTAGAGGAACTCAAGAAGCAGATAAGGGAACTACAAGAGAAGGGATTTGTACGCCCCAGCTCTTCTCCCTGGGGAGCCCCCGTACTCTTTGTCAAAAAGAAGGATGGGAGTATGAGAATGTGTGTGGACTACCGATCGCTGAATGAAGTAACCATCAAGAACAAGTACCCGTTGCCCCGGATCGATGACCTATTCGATCAACTTAAGGGTGCACAGGTGTTCTCAAAGATTGATCTACGGTCAGGATATCATCAGTTGAAGATTAGAGCCGGAGATATTCCTAAGACGGCGTTCTCTACCCGTTACGGCTTATACGAGTTCACAGTGATGTCCTTTGGATTGACCAATGCCCCTGCGTACTTTATGAACCTGATGAACAAGGTATTCATGGAATACCTGGACAAATTCGTGGTGGTGTTCATTGACGATATACTTATCTACTCCAAAACGATGAGGAACACGCGGAGCATCTACGACTAGTCTTGGAAAAGCTACGAGAGCACCGCTGTATGCAAAGTTCAGCAAATGTGAGTTCGGCTCAAGGAAGTCGCTTTTCTTGGTCACGTGGTTTCAGCCGGAGGAGTAGAGACCCCGCTAAGGTCGAAGCATCACGGGATGGAAGGCACCCAAGTCGGTGACGAAGTTCGGAGTTTCTTGGGCTTGGCCGGTTATTACCGACGGTTTATCGAAGGGTTTTCTACTGTAGCCCGACCTATGACTCAACTTCTGAAGAAGGAAAAGAAGTTTGAATGGAATGAGAAGTGCCAAAAGCCTTCGACCAATTAAAAGAAGAGTTAACCACTGCTCCAATCTTGACCTTACCCGACAACCGGAAGGACTTCGTGATGTACTTGTGATGCATCCCGGCAAGGATTGGGGGAGTATTGATGCAGGATGGAAAGGTCGTGGCGTATGCCTCACGCGTTATGACCCCACGAAGAGAATTATCCCACACACGACTTGGAATTAGCCGCAGTTGTACACGCATTGAAGATTTGGAGGCACTATTTGATCGGGAACCACCGTGATGTGTATACCGATCACAAGAGCCTAAAATATTTCTTTACTCAGCCTGATCTCAATCTACGACGAGGCGATGGCTGGAGTTGATCAAGGATTACGATCTAGGAATCCACTATCATCCGGCAAGGCGAATGTAGTGGGGATGCGCCGAGCCGCAAAGCCCAATGCAACCACATGAGATTGGACGGTATGGCGGCGAACTCCAAGAAGAAATGGCCAGACTCAATCGCACCTAATTCCTCACGGAGAAGTGAACTCATTGGAAATCCAACCCCTACGAGAACTCAAATAGAGGAAGCCCAAAAGGAAAATGAGGAAACCCGGAAATTAAGGAACGCATGGCGCTGGACGCGCTCGGGAGTTTTCGGTGGATGACAAGGGAACCCTGTGGTACAAGAAAAGAATCGTGTGCCGAACGAGGCGGTTTGAGGGATTGATCTTAAAGGAAGCCCACGAATCGGCATATTCGTTACATCCGGAGCACGAAAATGTACCAGGATTTAAAAGGAGAATACTGGTGGCCCAATATGAAGAGAGATGTAGCCGAATACGTAGCCGTGTGCGATGTGTGCCAAAGGGTGAAAGCCGAACATCAACGCCCAGTGGCTTGCTGCAGCCACTCAAGATTCCCGAATGGAAATGGGACGAGATAGGCATGGATTTTCATAGTGGGATTACCCAAAACTACGGCGGCTATGATTCCATTTGGGTAATAGTAGATCGGCTCACCAAAGCGCATTTATACCGGTGAAGACTAACTACAATAGCGCCAAGCTAGCGGAACTATATATGAGTAGGATTGTATGTCTCCACGGTGTACCAAAGAGGATCATATCGGATCGTGGTACCCAATTCACATCTCATTTTTGGAGCAAAGTCCACGAGGCACTCGGAAGTCATCTCGCTTTCGCACCGCCTACCATCCAGGCCGATGGGCGGGCGAAAGGACGAACCAAGTCTTGGAAGATATCTTGAGAGCTGTGCATTGGATTTCACCAAGGATTGGGAGAAATGCTTACCGTACGCCGAGTTCTCTTATAATAATAGCTATCAAGCCGTTTGAAGATGTCGCCAAACGAAGCTCTATTCGGTCGCCGATGTCGAACCCCATTGATGTGGTCGAAACCGGTGAACGAACCGTATTCGGGCCCGACATGATCAAGGAGGCTGAGGAAAAGGTTCGCCTGATTCGGGACCGACTACAAGCTGCTCAATCACGACAAAAGAGCTACGCGGACACTCGACGAAGAGAATTGGAATTCAAAGAGGGTGACTACGTGTATCTAAAGGTCTCACCCTACGGGGAACACAGAGATTCAAAGTTAAAGGGAAACTCGCACCACGATACGTGGGCCCATTCCGATCGGCGCTAGGAGGGGAGAAGTGGCCTACCAATTGGAGCTGCTGAGAATCTCTCGGATGTCCACCCAGTATTCCACGTATCGCAGCTGAAGAAATGTCTGCGGGTACCTGAAGAGCAAACCCCGTTAGAAACCATCCAAGTCCACAGTGATCTTACCTACCCAGAACATCCAATCAAAATACTAGACGAAGCGAAAAGAAGACACGAACCAAGTCATGGCGCATGTACAAAGTACAATGGAGTAATCACACCGAAGAAGAAGCTACTGGGAGAGCGAAGAATTCCTGAGGACGGAATACCCACACCTATTCAGCAACCGGTAAGAAATCTCGGGGACGAGATTTATTGTTAGGGGGGTAGGTTTGTAACATCCTGAAAATCGAAGGAGTAGAATTCGGAACGTGAAAATCGGAACTCGCAAAAACTTTTTGGAATCATTGCTTCTTATCGTGTTTGTCAATTTTATTTGCCACTTCAGTTGCGTAAGAATTTCTTCTGGAATTGCTTTAAAGTGAAGTTGAATTAAACCCTAAGCTTTGAGACCCTCTTGGGAAATAATTCAAAATATATATATATATATATAAATTTGCGAAGGATAAACATATTAATTTTGGAGATTTACAAAAAGATTCTTGAAAAGAATATATTTTGGTTTAAACCACGATCGGTGGAAGAAAAATAATAAATATTTGGATTTGGGATAAAAATATTTTTGACAAGGAAATATGAATTTAAAAACTAATCAAAGATCCCAAATTATTGATTTTAAAAGAAGAAATAAAAAATAGGAAAAATATATTTTGAAAACTAAAAAGTGGGGGAAAAAGTTTGAAAATATAATTTCAAAATTATTTTGGAAATATTGAAATTTATTTCGAATTTTTAGAGTGAAAGGAAATGGGAATGGAAAATAGAAAATCAAATTCGGGAAATAGAGAAAGCGCACTGTTCATTTCGCGTTATGTGTTCGACCAGGTCCGGGTCCTCGCGCGCGCACACGCCACGCGTCGCGCGTCGCCCCTGCTTGCCGTACTCGCCGCGTCACCAAGATCCCGCACAGTGGCCGTCGCCTCGCGTCTGTGCGCCGCGTCAGCACGCGTGCCCGCGCCATGCCGTCGCCATACCGCTGACGACCGCCCCAGTGCGCGTTGAAGTCGCCGCCGTACCGTCGCACGCACGCGCCATGCCTTCACCGTACCTGTGCGCCGCGTCAGCCTCCGCTTGGGCCAGTCCGCGCCAACGCCGTGCCGTCCCGCGGTCGCCAAGTCGTCGCTCGCCAGCGTCATATGCGCGCACGCACAGCTCGCCGGCATCACGGTTTCGCTTGCACAGTGGCGCCAGGACGGTAGCGCGCGTCAGCCACCCCGCCGCGACGTGCGCACGCCTGCGCGCGTTCACCAAGCCGACCGCCGCATGGCCGCCTGAGACCGCCGTTTCCGTGCGCTCTCGCCAAGTATAAAGGGAGGGCGAGCTCTCCTTTCCCCTCCACACCTTGCCGCCGCCAACTCTTCCCCTCTTCCTCCCCGCCCACACCAGCAAAACGCCAACGCCGCGCCGCTTGCCGAGCCGTGTGCCACCGCCGTTCGCCGTCATACACGCACGCCGCCGCTCACCGTCACCGCCGCCGCTAGGTGAGCCCGCGCCGTTCCATTTTCCCCTTGGACCACACCATCACGTCGCCGCCGTCTTCTACCGTCGCGCCGCCGCTACCGGATCGGCCGAGGGGGTAGACGAGGGGGGTAGACGAGGGGGTTAGAGGAGAGAGAAAGAAACAAGGCGGCTTGAGAAAAGAAAAAAAGAAAAGAAAGGGAAAAGAAAAGAAGGGAGAAAAATTAGAAAAAAATGGGAAAAAATTCTAGAAAAATTGGGGAATATTTTTAGGGAATTTTGGGGAATATTTGTGCAAAAAATATATAGTTTTCTCAGGTATTTTTCCTCGGAGTAAAATGATTTTCTATATACGATTTTTGGAGATTTCCGTTTACGTGAAATTTTCTTGAAGATTTAATATTACTTCTCTTTTCTTTAAACTACGTTTAACCATCGGACTCGGCAAAGATAAACCAACGAACCTCTCGAACAACATTCGCAAGATTTCCGCTTCGTCGTTTTATCGACCCCCTTTTACAAAAACCCTAAAAACTCGAAACTCGTCGCTACGGCCGATTTTGCTATAAAAATCCTCCGTAATTCGATTAGGGTCGTAGGGAAAATGGTTTGGAGAGTTCTTTATGATTTTCATGCTTTTCGTTCGTTCTTATCGGATTTTAACGGAATCCATTTTTCCTTTTTCCTTTTCGCTCGTATGATTAGCGACCGAGGAGGCGAACACTGACCCCGCAGGAGGCCCCACTCAAGAAGCGTACGAACAAGGCAAGTCTTCACACTCTTTGAACATATTGATCCCAATTGCGAAATGATGTTATTTTACACTCTAAACATGCATGCTTTACCATGTTACCTATACTTGTAGTGCCATTCCTTGCTATTGAGTACCCTTAGAATTACTCCTTGTAACTCACGATGTGATACAACTAACCGAAGCATAACTTCGGTAAACTGCTTAGCCATGCTATACTTAGCTTTATGCATACTCATGACTTCATGAAAAAGCTTTGTGCTTGGGCAACTACCTTAAGGGGAGGTAGTTGAGACTCGGCATGTGGAGACATGAGCGCCACATGACCATGATGAATTACATTTGATGAAAATGTGAAGTACTAAACAAATGTTTTAGACTGGGGCGGCCGGATGATTTGGGTGGATTCCGGAAAAGGCAAGTGCCGACCCTGGTCAATTAAGGACCGAGCCATGAGATAGCCGGGAAACGAGCCAGTACAACCGTACTTCTCGAATGGGTATAGACCTAGCTGATTAGATGGCCGAGCGGAGGCAGTATCCTTGCATAGATGGTTCTCTATGATGTGGTTATGGGATGAGAATGAGGCTGCGGCCTTTGTTATAAATGGTGAAATTAAACTACTGTTAATTAAACTTAAAGATTGGAAATGTCTTCCCTTACCCCGGGTGCGCCAGAACTCCTCTCACTGCTAGAAAAGGACGGCTAGAGTGCATGAGGGCATAAGTTCATGGAGCGGGTACTGCCAAAGTGAGGTTATCGAAAGGCTTTGCCGTGACCGTCTCATGTGTTGAGGCGTAGGCTCATTTGTTGGGCTGTCACGGAGTACGGGTAAAGTGTACATCCACTGCAGTGTGAGTGAATCAATCTATTCGAATAGCCGTGCTCGCGGATATTGAGCATCGTGACAAGACTTTCGCTTGGCTAGACTTTGAACTTAAAAATACTGGGATGGGTTTGCATGATGGTTTTATTCGCTGGTGGATCAACTTCTCGAGAATGCGAGAAGGGGTGGACTCCCCAGAAAATCATGACGAACCGGAGGCGGGAAGCCATCCTTGGAATCACGGTGGATGGTAGACAGAACCGTCGCCGGGTTAATGAACTATGAAATTAAAACTTGATTTGGCTAGACGACAGGCTTGTGAAAAGAATTGTGAAAACTGGCTTTACGCAAAAATAACCCTAGCCATGTTCTTTGAATAACCCTGTCATATGCATCAATTCTGTGTTGACTTGCTGAGTACGGTTGGTACTCACCCTTGCTATACGCACAAACCTCCAGCTGATGGAGTTGAAGAGCCGGAAGATCCATATGCTTACCACCAGGAGGACGAGGGATCTGACGGCGCATATTAGACTTTAGCTCCGGTCGTTGCCTGTGGCAATGGACAAGCCGCTGCCTCTTTCCGCTGTCTTATCTAAACTCTGTTTTTATATTGTATTCGGACCATAAGGTCCTGTGGGATGAACAATGCCTTCGGGCCTATTTATGTAATAATGGTATTGTAAGACTATTCGTGCATGCGCACTTGATTATCCAGTACTGCATTCGTGGGTACCAACTACTTGATCCAGGGAAATGGTACTATGAACACGAAAGATTCCCGACTCAAAATCGGGGGTCCACAGCAAGTAGGCTTGAAGCTGTTCTAGCTCTTGAAATGCCTGCTGCAAGAAAGGTAGATAAAAGATGGAATCCAAATCTTCTGCCTGCATAATCACCGCCACTGAGGCATTACTGTTTCTCACAAAAGATGCCAAATGAGGGTAAGTCTCAGAGATATTATTGTTATTCAAGTGATCCTCCCAGAAGCAGATTGTGTCCCCTTTCCCCACTTTGCATCTACAGACCGCTCTGAATATATCATTCAACCTAAGAATGTCCTTCCACGAGAAGGAACCCATCTCTCTAACGGCATGGGGTACTTTGTTAGAATAGTATGTATACCATACCAGACTCACCCATGGTACATCCGCTTTATTATAAAATTTGTTTAGTTGCTTCATCAACAAGGCATCATTCTGTAGCCGCAGATTTAGTATTTCGAGTCCCCCTTTTGATTTAGGTTGTTGAACCCTTGGCCAAGCCACCAGATTGCCCCCTTTACTCTCCCTGTCACTTCCTCTCTAGAGGCATTGCTTTCTTGCTCCGTCTATATTTTCAATTACACCTTTGGGAGTTTTGATTGTGCACATTGCATATGTTGTTATCAGGGTGATGGCTAAGTTTATCAATTCAAGGCGACTCTCGAATAAGAAAGCCATGTTGCACATGCTAACAATTTCCTCTCAATTCTGTCCATCAGTGGAGTTAGATTTTCATGCTTCGGTTTTGTTGTCCCCATTGGAAGGCCCAGGTAAGTGAACGGCACTGTACCCACATCACATCCCAAAGTATTAGCCAAAACATTGAGCTTCTTCGTACTGTCATGCCTTGCTTTTCTCCTTAGTATAAAAATCACTTGGGAAAATCGTGCAAAAAAATCGGCCAAAAAATATAAAGAAGACAAACTCTAAAAATTAAAATCCATTTCATAATGGAAATGGCTTGGTGGGATTTTTCTTAAATTCCCTATGTCGAAATACACTAAGAGGATTTTTATCGAAATTTTTGGAGCATCGAAAACTATTTTAAAAATTGATTTAGGTTAATCAGAATTGAATTCCTTAAGGAAAAGGCCTTTTTTCCTTTTTCTTTTCTTTTCCCTTCTTTTTATTTTTTTCTTTCCCGTGGGCCGCCAGCCCACACCACCGTACGGTTTGTCATGCACTCACGCTCCTCCTTGTGGGGCCGGCCCAAACCGCGCTCGGCCGCCTGCTGGAAGTCTGTGTCGCCTCCTCCGCCCGGTTAGGGACCGATAGGTGGGCCCCACCTATCGGATCCACCCCCAACCTTCGGCCGTCTCTCACACGCCCACGTCGCCCACGCCGCCGCACTCCTTGGCCAACTCGCACCTACCCAAGCCACCCCGCCCACTCCACGTGTGCACCCGCAACCCGTGCCCCACTTCCCCATCTCTCCTGGCCCGCACGCGTGCCCAAACGCCGCAACGGTCGCGTCTCAAATTTTGGCCGCCGCCTTACCCATGCCACGTCGCCTCGCTATTCCCGCTCGACCTGGCCACACCGCACCGCTTCGATCCCTTTAAAGCATCTCCGCATCCCGGCTCATCTTCCTCCTTTCGCAATCGCATGCATTCGAGCCCTTCCATGCCCCCGCACCGAGCAACCTCACTCCGCCGCCGAGCTCCGTTCCGGCCGCCGTTCGCCAAACCACCGCATGCCGCACCAAATCCTCACCACCATCACCTTCGCCACCCTCGGAACGCATCCCCCACCCTTTTTCCCCAATTCTTAGCCACCAAATCGCACCATCGCCGTCGTCCTCTTTGCCTCCGATCGCCGGTGAGCTTCATCTCTCTCTCTCTTGTTTTTCCACTTCAATTCCATTCAGTTTCGTGCATAGTTAGTCCCCGACCACATCGCGTTAAGCGTGCACGCTGTCTCTATCGCTGCCGGTGCTGCTAGGGCCTGCGCATCGTCTGTTTACCGTCGGTCGCCGCGTCATTTCTCTGTCGCTAGCCCGAGCGCCGTTGTTTTGCCTTGAACCCGTGTGCTCTCTAGTTGTCGCGCGTGTGAGCACCGCCATCCGCCGCCTCTCCGCTGGCCGCCGATGACCTTCGGGCCCCGTGTGCCGCCGTGCCTCGCCATCAGGCGCTGCGCCGTGCCTCGCCGCCGGCCGCTCTCGCTCACGCCCTCTCTCGGCCATCGGATCCATCCACCGACGCATCCGAACTGTCCATCCCAATGCTGTGCCACCTCGGATCCCGCCGCCCACGTGGCCGCACACGTGGCTGCCGCGTAGGTGCCACGCAAGCGCCATCTCCCCAGGCCAGTGGACTTGGTCCACCGTGCACTTGTCTCCTTGCGGCACTGACCGTGGGTCCCGCCTGCCGGCGCCGCCACCCCGGTCGGATGACGTCAGCCCTAGCCGGCGCTTGCGTCATAAATCATTTCTTTTCCTTTTTTATTAGTAAATCACTGAAACTTGTAAAATTCATAGAAAATTCATTCGAACTCCGTTTGAGTCCGTTCAAGTTGCAGTGGACTCATAAAAATGTCTAGAACACATTAAAAATAGTTGAATTGCCTGTTTCAGTAGTTTAAGGGCCAGTTTTTTCTGTGCTTTGATTGTCGGCTAGATTCCGGTTCCGCGGACGCTCCGGTTTATTTCGAAGTAGTCGCGGAAGTTCAGCAGGAGCAAGACCAAGGAAAGTCATGTACCATTGATCATATTGTACCTATTTTATAAATTGTTCTTGCTTTATCTGTTAAATTGCATTGTTTTATAATGTAACCGGGATGGGACCTATAGTACTCAGCCTAGGTCATTTACCCTATATTAATTATTGCCTGGAAATTAATATGACTATTCCATATCGGCAGAGATTTAGGGATTTGGTTACCAAATTTAGCTGTTAACACTAGTTCAGGCTTAGGACAAGCTTAGCCTGCTTTGTATAATTAGATCATTAATGGGAGAATTACCTTACTAGATTTTATTCACATGAAATGACGGTCTCAGACCGGAGATGCCTTTGGTAAAGGATAATGGTTAATTAAAATATAACCAAATGGTGGGTTGTGGGTGCACGGTTTTGAAGGGCGCACCCATGACAGTTAAGGACCGGTTCACGGGAAACCCTGGAAGAATTATTAGTGCGTACCACAAGCCAGTATGGGCAACGGCTGGGCTTGTAGTGTAGCTTTTCCTGGCCGACGCATCCAGGCAAGGGTGGGCATGATGGAGTTTGAATGGATCGGGAAAGGTCTATGCGGCTTCCGGATTCACCTAGGCACGAGAGGGGGCTGCCTACTTTGGATATAAAGGTAGGGGTGAAACCTAAGGTGTGGTGCCGCTTTGTCAGGGAGGGTTATGCGAATGGTCCTATCACAGACCCCTTTTCGATATGCCGTGGTGGCATGTCGATGCACGGGAACATGTTGTGGGGTTGTGTCTTGTGGGTACAGACGTACACCTCTGATCAGAGTTAGAAACTATTCGAATAGCCACGCTCGCGGTTATGGGCTGTCTACCAGATTCACCGTGATTAGTCCCACTCAAAATAATTTGATTAAATGGAACTGGTTAGAATAGTTGGATGGATTTGGCCTAACTCAACGTGGTGTAATGTTGAGCAGAGATGATTAATTTTGATTAATTAAACTTAATCACTGTTTTACTACTTTCAACTTAAGATTGTGAAATGCCTCCTTTGTACAAAAGTTACCATTAGCCTCCCTTGGAACAATCCTGCATCATACCTTCGTCTGGTATGACTTGCTGAGTACCATGGATTGTACTCAGTCTTGCTTCCTTTCCCCCACCTCAGAGTTGGAGGATGAAGCTACAGAGGAGTTCGCCGACGAGTAGGCTTGTCGCTGCCATCAAGGGATGCCTGTGGAGTGGAGTCACCGCGCCGCAAGCGTCGAACCTTAGTTTATTAAGTTTATTTTACCTTTCTGCTGCATTGCAAGACTTTTATATGTTTTTAAGATGTGGATCTGTATATACAATTTGTCGTTTGTGTATCCCTGGCAGGTCCTGAATAGGGAATTTAATACACACTCAGCTTTTGAAATTCTGGTGGGAATATCTGGGCGTGACACGTACTGACATTAATAGGGTACATGTGGCTTTTCTTATAATTAACTTTCAAGCCAGTGGAGACTTCAAAGCTATGTAAGAGAGATTTGAGGAAGAAAAGTTGCTTGGCCTCACCTTGAATGAAGAGCAGGGTGTCATTTGCATATTGTACAATGGGGTAGTCCTTATATGGCTGAGGGATTGGCAGATTAAATAATCCTCTTCGTCGAGCTTCATTGATAAGGTTTTGAAGAAGATCCGCAGCCAAAACAAACAAGAGTGATGAAAGGGGATCACCCTGGCGAACCCCCTTGTGGGAGGTGTCATCTCGGGGTGCCTCAAAAACCCAAATCGAAACTTAAACAGAAGTCAGACCGGGTGTCCTCGGGATGTGACCGAGAGCCCGACTCCCCAAGGGTTCGGGCATGCCGGCCTTCCCCCGAGTCCGACCTCGGTCCCTTCTCTCGACTCCGACTCATTGCCCGACCTCAAGCATCCTCAGGAGGAAACTTGGCAGGCAGGGAGGAAGAGGGAGGAGACAACCCAGCAGCGTCTGACACCACCTGGCGGCACAGGAGCAGGGACCCAGGGCTGGCAGGAGCACAAGACATCCACGGTGTACAGGACCTAGCAGACCAACATGTACTTTATCAGATATTCTTTGTACCACACTGTTTGTCTCTCTTAGTCTTAGATTTCTTGGCCCCCAAGTTCATCTGTTCCAACCCCCCTTGAGGTATAAAAGGGAGGGCAGGGGGCTGAGGAAGAGGCTCTCTCCAGAATTCCTCTCACACTTGTAACTCTTGTTCATCACCCACTCCAGAGAAAAAACACCACATACTGGACGTAGGCCTATTATCCTTTGAGAGGGCTGAACCAGTATAAACCCTTGTGTCTTGTTTCTTGGCTCGTCTTAAGATTCGAGTCGACCATTCGATCCATCGGAGGACAGCTTCTCTACCAAACTCTCTTCTACTCCTCGGGGACCCCCCTTGGAGGACTGCCGACCCACCCATCGACAGTTGGCGCGCCTGGTAGGGGATGCTGTTCTTCGTCTAAGGTGATCTGACGGCTGTTTCCTTCGCCACCAACTTCGTGGCTCCCGTCGAGACGACCTTCGTCTTCGGCACCCTGGTGTTCCGCGCGGACGACTTCCGTCGCCTCACTCTCTCTCAGGTGGCCTCCGGCGAGCTGGAGCGTGCGGTCGCGCCTCCACGCGTGGCGGCGAGGCCAAGGCACGTGGTCTTGCATCCTGAGGCCTCTACCCCCAAGCTCCCTGCGACCGTCAGGGTTTGGCAGCCCAAACCCTTGACTGCTCGCTCGGCTGTCTTGAGGGCAGATGATGCTGGGACCCGGATCGAGCGTCCTGCTCAACTCGCGTCGTGCATCCTGCTCCACCATCCCGAGGCACGTCTTCCTTGCCTCTGTGTGTTGCTGGGGGTGCTCCCGCACCTCTCGGTGCAGGGGACCCTAGCAGGATCGTTCGTTGCGCCTCTCGCCCACGCATGGCGTTGAGTGGACGGCCCAGCGGACCAGTGTTCATCCCTGGTAACCGCTGGCCCACCAACATCATCATGATGGCGGAGGCGGTGTCTGACGACGAGGTCACGAACTCTCAGGAGTCCAATGCTCACCGCAATGCACGCCATTCCCATAATGCGGGGAGGGTTGCACGGCGCGAGTAGACCCGTCGTCCTCACGTCCAGCCCCGACGCCTGGAGTCCGACTTCACGATGGAGTTCAAGGGGCACCAGGTGTTCCAGACACCGGCGGCCAACTTGGTCACTATTGAGTGTGCCCTCAATGGTCTTCCCGACTCCTCGGAGATTCGGAAGGCCATGGCCATGACCCAAGCTGCTGCTGCACAGCTTAATGTCCCAGCCCTATCTGAACGCCCCCCCGGGAGCGCTCGACGCTCGAGGTCGCGATGGCAGCAGAGTGTCGATCAGTCGGCCTCCCCGTGCCCTGCGGCGAGTGCGGCCACGAGGACCGCGGTTCCCCCCGCGGGCACGACCCGACACTCCCGAAGTGCTCACACGACCGAGCATCAAGGGAGCTCCCACACGGGGGATCTGCGCGAGGTGATCGCGCAAAGGATGGATGCCCGCAACACCATCGAGCGGTGTGCCACCGTTCGGAGGCGCTAGGAGATAAGGCGACGGGACGAGTACGACCTATTGCATGGACCTCCTGACGTTGTGCCTGACCCAGCACCCCACCATGATGGCTTTGTGGCCTTCACCGCCAAGCTCCAGTAGGTCACGTGGCCCAAGGGTTTTCGCCTAATGGGGATAGAGCCATATGATGGTAAGACTGATCCCACCCTGTGGAACCAGCTGTATTGCTCCAGCTGTGCATCTCAAGCGTGTTCTAGTCGACGGGGGAAGTGGCATCAACGTCCTCTTCAGAGGTACCCTTTGTGAGCTCGGAGTCTCCCTCTCCACCCTTGAGCCTACGGACTCGCGGTTTTACGGCATCGTCCCGGGTCGAGGGAGCCTACCCCTTGGAATGATTTCCCTCCCCGTGACGCTTGGAACGCGGGAGAATTTCTGCACCGAGTTCGTCAGGTTCTACGTGGATGACTTCGAGACAGCCTACCACGCGGTACTCAGTCGTCTAGCCCTCGTCAAGTTCATGGCGATTCCTCACTACACGTACCTGGTCCTCAAGGTGCCAGATCCTCAGGGGGAGTTCTCCGTGCGCGGTGATGTTGCCACATCTCACGCCTGTAAGTCTGACAGCCTTGCCCTCGGTGAGGCCGCTGGTCTGTTGGCCCGAGCAGATGGGCTTTCTCCCTCGAGCGTCGACCCAAAAGGGAAGGCACCAATGGTTGAGGATGACCCAAGTCCGGTGCCGCGAGCATCGTGGCCTTCCGTTGGCTCCGCCGAGTACAAGGTTGTCTCCCTCTCCGACACTGATCCCTCCAAGACAGCACTAATCGGCTCGCACCTTGGGGAGAAATAGGAAAGCGCGCTCGTCGACTTCCTACGGGCAAACATTGATATGTTTGCTTGGAAACCGGCAGACATGTCGGGAGTACCCAGGGAGTTGGTCGAGCATGAGCTTCATTTTCCCCCTGATGCCAAGCCGGTTAGGAAACGCCTGCGTTGGTTCGCCCAGGAGCGCAAGGAGGAGATCCGGAAGGAGTTGACTCGGCTTCTAGATGCGGGTTTCATTCAGGAAGTGCATCACCCAGAATGGTTAGCCAATCCGGCCCTTGTAAGGAAGAAAAGGGGGAAATGGAGAATGTGTGTTGACCACACTGATCTTAACAGGCATTGTCCTAAAGACCCGTTTACTCTTCCCCGCATCGATCAAGTCGTCGACTACACCGCAGGGTGTTCCCTCCTGTGTTTGTTGGACTGCTACTCGGGCTATTATTAGATAGGCCTCAAAGCGTTCGAGCAGGAGAA
The DNA here is from genome assembly GCA_019925245.2 of Oryza australiensis. NCBI lineage: Eukaryota > Viridiplantae > Streptophyta > Magnoliopsida > Poales > Poaceae > Oryza > Oryza australiensis. Next base: position 8,839,723 of record JAIFGZ020000436.1, read on the forward strand.
GACGTCTTTCATTACGCCATTCGGGGCCTTCTGTTACACCATGATGGCTTTCGGTCTAAAGAACGTCGGCTCGACCTATCAGCGAGCCGTCCAGCGTTGTTTAGCCAGCCAGATCGATCATAACATTGAAGCTTACGTGGATGACATAGTGATCAAGACGCGGATCCCCAACGATCTTTGTCCAGATATAGCAGAAACCTTCATGAACTTGCGCAATACCGATGGAAGCTTAATCCTGAGAAGTGCATCTTCGGCGTGCCCTCTAGGAAGCTTCTCATTTTTGTCGTCTCCGAGCGAGGAATCGAGCCCAACCCCAAGAAGATCTTTGCAATCCTGAACATGTGGAAGCCGTCCTGTGTCAAGGATGTGCATAAGCTCATGGGTAGCATGACATCTCTCGGGAGATTCATTTCCCGACTTTGCAAGCGCGGAGGCGCCATTCTTCAACCTGGTCGGGAAGGGCAAAGATTTCCAGTGGACGGCAGATGTCGACAAGGCATTTGCCGACTTCAAGCACCTTTTGACTACGCCGCCAATCCTCACAGCTGCGAACCCCGAGGAACAGCTACTCCTGTACATTGCCGCGACCACCACTATTATTAGCATGGTACTGGTCGTCAAGCGCACGGAGGAAGGGAGCGTCTATCCAGTCCAAAGGCCTGTATATTTTGTATCCAAGGTCCTCGGGCCGTCGAGGACGCGCTATCCCCAAGTGCAAAAGTTGTTGTATGTTGTTCTCATCACCACCCGGAAGCTGCGGCATTACTTCCAAGCCCACAAAGTAGTGGTGGCGACTGGGTTTCCCCTTGGTGATATCATTCGGAATCGTGAGGCTGCTGGGCGGATAGTCAAGTGGGCCTTGGAAATGGACAAATTCTCCATCGATTACAAGCCGCGCAATGCCATCAACTTGCAGGTCCTAGCCAACTTCGTGGCTGAATGGACAGAGATCCAGCTTTTGCCAACTTTCGAGTCACGCCTGTCATGCCCAGAAATTCAAACCAGAATTTTCGCAGCTAATTTGTGCTTTAAATCCTCGTCGAGGCATCAGCCGAGGTACACAAATCGATAATTATCGATATTACATAATCCACGTCTTAGAAACAATATAAAAGAATTACATAAATGCAGCGGAAAGGAAAAAGACTGACTAAACTGAAACTAACACCGCGACGAAACTCCAAAACACTACAGGCAACCTTGACGGCGGACGCAAGCCTAAACCTCGTCGAAACTTTCTTTTTTTGCAACCTCTGGCTCTGGAGGGGAAAATTAAGCAAGACTGAGTACTCCCACCATACTCAACAAGTCATACTAGAAGAGAAAGGTATGATGCAAGATAATCATCAAGGAAGGAATATAGGCTTATTTGCATAAGCAGCATTTCAGAAATAACAATTGTTGAAAGCAGTAAAATAGTAGTAATAATTAAGCAATAATAAATAAAGAATATTCAACGTTAAAACCATGTTGCAATAGGCCCAACCATCCATCCATACTAGTTAAGTCCCAATAGTTCATTCATGTAAATAAGTGAGAATAATCAAGGTAAATCTGGTCGATCGCTCGTAACCGTGGGCACGGCTATTCAAATAGTTTTACTCTGATCAGAGATGTACAACTGTACCAACAAGACACAATCCCACGACATGTTACCGTGTGTCGGAGTACCACCACGATACCCCAGAAAGGAACTGTGACAGGACCCTTCACATAACCCCCTCTAACCAATCGTACCACACCATGGTTTCGCCCCAACTCCCATCGGGTAATGGGAAGCCCCCTCTCATGCCGTGGTGAATCTGAGAGCCGATCAACCCTTAAAACCGGGGCTGACCCAACTCCATCACGCCCACCCCCACTAGGGTACGTCGGCTAGAGACAGCTATGCTACAGACCCAGCCATTACCCATGTTGGCTTGTGGTATGTGTTTACACCCGAATTTGGCACCTATGGACGAAATAGAGGAAAATTGCCACAATTTGGAAAGTATCGGGTTTCCTTCACAAGGCCGGTCAGACCGTAGGTATATGGCCAATCTGACCGGCTAGTAGGCCTGGTATAACCGCAGGCATGTGGCCGGTCAGACCGTCAGAGTCCGAGTCCGAAGCGAATTTCATTGGGTCTCAGGTTTCCTTGCTCCATAAGGTATGTCTCGGGTTTTCCTAAGGTATCTATCCCGAATTGGATGTGGAGGAGGACTTGTAGGAGGCAAGACCAACCCCTATTTAAGGGCCAAGGCCGGTTCAATTGGCGATACGTTCAACACATACACAATCAATCTAATCTGGCCAATTGTATCGTTCTTTTACTTTTATTTTTCACCATGTTTTCTACTTTACCTTAGTTTAGTTCATCTTTGTCGATTTGCGTCGTAAATCGTCCGCCGCCGCTGCAAGAGTGTGACACCTCTTTGTAAGTTTGTCCCGAAAACCTTCCGTTCGCCCACGAGATGGGTGTTTATCCTTTGTTTTGCTCAAATCGGCTTTGCTAGCTGGTTTAATCTACAAAACCCATCTTGGTTTAGTGTTTGCTAGATCGAGGTGGTTGGTGACTCCAATTTCACCGCAAAGCGTTTAGGTGTCCCGATCGTGATTGTCTTCTTGCCAAAAAAGTTGCCAACACGATTTTTGGCGACTCCGCTGGGGACGTAAATTTTTCGGCTTTTCAACCGGCCAAAAATCAATCTATCACATCAATTGATGCCTTGCTTCATTGATTTCCCATCTAATTGAATGTTTTGGCTATATAGCCGGAATCGATCTATAATAGTGCGTGGGAACAACAACAAGCGACCGGCAGCAGCTTGCTGTATACGGTCTGAAAGTTAGGAACCAATCCTATTTAGATAGCTGTTCATATGTGTTCTAGAGAAAAAAGATCAGGCTACCCAAGCCGATCTACTATTCATATAAAAAAACAACACAATCGATTACTACTGTATCGGCTATTTTTGTGAAACTTCAATTCCTCCAAATTTTTGCTACATACACACAGTAAGCGGGAACGAGATCAACGAGATCACATTGGAGGAGATGTTAGCAAGATCGCTCATCAGGACCCATCAAGGTGTGGTTTCTAAGCCTGGACCTCCTCCTAAACTCGAGGTAACCTCCAATCCGCCCGATCCATCTATTACTATTCAAAAAGTTAATGGTCGTTGTGTAGATCCATCTACTACTTCCATTTTTTGCTTCTATACAATATGCTTATAATGCTATGGAGGGATCTATGGGTGTTTATACAGCCGATTGCACAGGAATCGGCTATATGCAAAACTTAGCCAACGGTCAGACCACGCATGATGTCGGTCTGACCGTGTTACTGACCGTCGGTCAGACCGGACTATGGGCCGGTCAGACCGGGTGCTTGGCCGGTCAGACCGTGCCTACCATAGCCGATCAGACCGTGCCTTATCTTGGCCAGATCGGACCTCCTGCGACCAATCTGACCGCATCACTGACCAGTAGTCAGACCGGACTATGGGCCAGTCAGACCGGGTGCTTGGCCGATTAGGCCGTGCCTACCATAGCCGGTCGACCGTGCCTTATCTTGGCCGATCAGACCTCCCGTGGCCGGTCGACCGCACCACCGACCACCGGTCGACCGGTCCATGGGCCGGCTGCATCGGTACTTAGCCTGGTCAAACCGGACAATCTATAGCCGGTCAGACCGGTTCCTTGGAAGTTTCGATAGGTTTTCATACCACGACTAGCAGTACTGATTTTAATTATTATTCATCACCTGTTAATACTGTTAGTCATGTTATTCCACATACCCGTGCTATTTGTGCCAATAGTTGCTATGAGCCAGTACAAAATCATCAAGTAGATGTATTGGCACAAAACACGTATTATGGCCAGTATAATCATATTGTGCCGCCACAATCACCTATTCCTAGGACGCCAAATTCACAACCAAGGCCTGAGAATACGGAAGAGCAAATTAGAAACATCATTAGAGAATCATTTGGAATTGAGCCAAGGAATCGTGCTGAGGTTTACCAAAAGCCGTATCCTAAATATTTCGATAATATCCCATATCCTCGTGGGTATAGAGTTCCTGAGTTCACTAAATTTAGTGGTGAGGATAATAGAGCTACATGGAAACACATAGGCCAATTTGTTGCACAATGTGGTGAAGCTAGTACTAATGATGTTCTCAAATTGCGTTTGTTTTCTTTGTCTTTGTCTGGTACTGCGTTTGCATGGTTTACTTCTTTATCGGCAAATTCTATTCATACTTGGGCTCAATTAGAACAACAATTTCATGATTGGTTTTATACTGATGAAATTGAGCTTAAGTTGTCTAGTTTAACATCGGTTAGACAAAAACATGATGAATCTGTTATTGATTATATCAAAAGGTTTAGAGATGCTAGAAACCGATGTTTTAATTTGAACACAACTCAAAAAGATTTGGCCAACATTGTATATAATGGATTGCTTGATTCTATTAAAGATAGATCGAATGGCCCAATATTTCTTGATATTGATCATGTGTTGCATGAAGCTCTGGCTCAGGGAAGCCGAGTGGATGATAATAGCTTAAATGCTATTTTGGATGATAATGCAATAACCAATATAGCCGAACCAAGCGTTGGTTCGGATTGTGTTACTACTTTAAACAATGATAGAATAACATGCATCGCCGAACCAAGTGATGGTTTGGATTGTGTTACTAGTTTGGACGACGATGCATGTGTAGATGAACCAAGTATTGGTTTGGATTATGTTGCTAGCTTGGATAATGACATCATTAAAAATATAGCCGAACTAAATGACGGTTCAGATTGTATCGCAGGCGATAGTGAAATAGTATTGTCACCCAAGACCGAGTCACAGATCGGTCATGTGAATGTTGGAAAAGATAGTGACAATGTCTTGCAGGGTAGTGATGAAATAGAGTTTAAAGCAACATTGCATACATGGGAAAGGCCGTATCCTGAACATATAGATTCGGTCCCATACCCGCAAGGATTTGAGGTGCCCAACTTCAAAACATTCACAGGTGAGGATGCTAGAACAACAACGGAGTATATTGGCCATTTTATTGATCAATGTGGTAAGGCCGGTAGTGATGATGTGCTTAAGTTAAAATTGTTTCCTCTTTCTTTGTCAAACTTTGCATCTATATGGTTTAGTTTACTTGCTCCTAATTCGATTTCTACATGGTCACAAATGGAGCATGAGTTTCATGATTATTTTAAGGATGCGAGCTTGATGGGGCAAAGACCGATTGATAATTCATCGGTCAATTGTGATACTATTTCGGTTACACCTATTGCTAATACCGGAATTATTCATGATTCTCTTTCTATTGTTCCTATTGATTTTGACGACAAGAAGGTGTTGATTCAGCCTAGTCAAGCCGAATCCATAGAAGGGAAGAATGTTATTATTGGGGATCCTCGGCCTGAGATAATTAGGATCAATAATGCTAAGGCCGAAGATCTTAAAGTTACAAAAGATGAGTCATCTAGTTATATAAAGACTAAGAAGTAGAAGCTCACTTTTGAGATGCTTATGGCTAAATACAAGAAGGGATTAGCTGGTCAACGATTTGATAATCATAATGATGATATAAAAAGACCAATATCGCTTCCTAGAAAGAGATTTGGTCAAACGCCAAAACAATCGGAACCATCAACAATATCAACTCCATATGAACCTCCGGTTGCGGTGCCATGGTATCCATATCCAATATCACTATACAGTTATCCTATTGTGTATTATATGCCATGAATGCTTCAACCACCTATGCTGTTTCATCAAGAATGGAAAGAATCACCTAGGTCAGTACCAAAACATTCATACAACTCAAGACAAGACCGTTTCTCACAAAAGAATCGGTTCGGTGGATCAAAGGCAAACAAGGTGAAGAAGGTGTGGGTGAGAAAAGAAGTCAAAGCTCCAGAGGTTGATACTATCAAGGAGGAGTTTCAAGATGTTGAAGTACCTACTGGAGATGCGACAAAGGAGCTACAAGTGGAGAAGACCGAAGCCGAGATCGTGATTGCCAACAATGGTGAGTGCGGCGGGAGCAGGTTGAGCGGTCTGACGACCGACCTAGGACCGGTCGGCCGAGCCATCGGGCGGTCGGCGACGATTCACGGCCGTCGACCGGGCCGAAAGGCAGAGTCGGCCGGGGCACCTCCGAGATGAGTAAGAAAATTGAGGGCAATACAGGAGCTTCCACTTCGACCACAAATATCAAAAATCATTGGTTGGCTCCTAGAAAACAACCACAGCCGAAGTGGATACCTTCTGGCTTATCTCGTTCTCAAAAGAGGAGGCTACAAAGTCTTTGAGTCATAGCTCAAAAAGAAAAGAAGGCTGAAGATGTGGAGAACAAGACATGTGATGATTTGAAGCCTTGAATAACACATAAGCAAGTGTAGAGTCTCAAGAAAGAAAAACTTATGAGACCGGTGATTTCCCAGAGTAGTGATAAATCAAATTCGATAAGAGAAGAATTATCAATCATTAGAGGTAAGTCTCCTCCATATATTGCTATGGATGCTACTACGGTGTTTATCTTGCCTTCAAAATCGTGCAATCAAGAAAGCTGATTTTGCTCGGGGGCAAGACATTGATGTGCTCATGAAGAAATCAAGAAAGGTGAACGGCGATGGGTACAACATCACATCTTTGAACTGCCGTTTGTTGGATGCTAAGGTAAGGTATGGGTTTATCGTGTCCATCATTATAGTATGCCTATGCCATGTTAGAACATTGCTTGCTATCTAGCACATGTGTGTTTTTCTTATCAAATTGATATTATGCATATGTGTTGCAAATGCCAATTCTGAGTGGTGGAATTGGCAAGTTGGCATCTAATTTATTTAAAGTATGATTTGGCTCGTCGGTCTAAGTGATTTATTAAAAGCCAAATCATGCATGTTTTGATGAATCACCATAGAAAATATAGATTTCATGATTATTGCATCATGAAATTTTGCTTCTTGGAAATCCGGCTAATGTCAATGATCAATGTGATGATTTGTTCTAGAGTTGTTTTCTTTGGGAACATTGGCATTGTTATAATATTTTGCATACATGTTTAAGCCGATTACTTACACTTGTAGTTTATTAGAATTCATGCATGTGAGACATATGACTTTGGTGATTCATTATTGATCATACTTCAAGTGGCTAAGTGTTTTGATGCCTTGATGATTATTGTTTCAAAAGCCGCTTGAATTAGTATTCATTTAGGCATATTAATTGCATGTTATAATTTTCATATGTCTAGAAAGAAGAAATTTTTGTCCAATAATTTGATGTACCAAGCATCTAGCTATAATATCAAAAAAGGAGTATTCTTAATAGTGGAAAAGCCGGTGCTTGATTTTAGTTCTTTGGGAAAAATTGACGAAGTCACAGACTGCCAGTCTGACCGTAGGTGACCGGCGGTCTGACCGGCTTTGTGTGACCGGTCTGACCGATAAGAGGTGGCCGTCAGACCGGCATTGCGTGGCCGGTCAGACCGGGTTTGAACAGGAAGTCGGGGGGCACGATACACTTGATTCAGAGGCCAAATTAATTGTAAATTTGGACATTTGTGTCCAGGAGACAGAAGAAGAAGATCGAAGAACATCCGAAGTGGTGGCATGAGGTGTTTTCTGAAGTGTTATGGGCTCACATGTTATCTACACATGGTGCTACCAAGGTTACTCCTTTTGAGGTGGTCTATGCACAAGAAGCAGTTTTGCCGGTAGAGGTGAATCTTGGCTCTCTTCGATATATAAAGCAAGATGATTTATCGGTTGAAGACCACAAGACCTTGATGAGAGACAATCTTGATGAGGAGATCGACAAGCGTTTGAAGGCTTTAGAAAAAATAGAGAAAGAGAAGAAGAGGGTGGCTAAGGCTTACAACGAAAAGGTGAAAGCAGGATCATTTCAAGAAGATACTTGAAGAAATACTTCCCGAGCGTTTAGCAAGATGCTTAGGAAGTTCTATGGCCGGTAATATGGATTATCGCCCTGATACAAACATGTTCTATGCTTTTAGAGTCACGATGTTCACTATAAAAGGCAGGGGGCATGTGTTTACACCCAAATTTGGCATCTTTGGACGAAATAGAGGAAAATTGCCAAAATTTGGAAAGTATCGGGTTTCCTTCACAAGGCGGTCAAACCGCAGGTATATGGCTGGTCTGACCGGCTAGTAGGGCCGGTCTGACCGCAGGCATGTGGCCGGTCAGACTGTCAGAGTCCTAGTCCGAAGCGAATTTCATCGGGTCTCGAGTTTCCTTGCTCCATAAGGTATGTTTCGGGTTTCCTAAGATATCTATCCCGAATTGGATGTGGAGGAGGACTTGTAGGAGGCAAGACCAACCCCTATTTAAGGGCCAAGGTCGGTTCAATTTGCGATACGTTCAACACATACACAATCAATCTAATCTAGCCAATTGTATCGTTCTTTTACTTTTATTTTTCACCATGTTTTCTACTTTACCTTAGTTTAGTTCATCTTTGTCAATTTGCACCGTAAATCGTCCACCGCCGCTGTGAGAGTGCGACATCTCTTTGTAGGTTTGTCCCAAAAACCTTCCGTTTGCCCACGAGACGGGTGTTTATCCTTTGTTTTGCTCAAATCGGCTTCGCTAGCCGGTTTAATCTACAAAACCCATCTTGGTTTAGTTTTTGCTAGATCGAGGTGGTTGGCGACTCCAATTTCACCGCAAAACGTTTAGGTGTCCCGATCGTGATTGTCTTCTTGCCAAAAAAGTTGCCAATAGTATGCACGGTAATTCTTCCAGGGTTTCCTGAGAACCAGTCCTTAATTGTCATGAGCACGCTAACCAATATCCAACCATGTGCTCACAACCCACCATTGTCATAATTCAGTATTATTAGAATAGGATCACATACTTGACATCATTTGAGAATTAGTCCCTAATGTAATACTTGATTAATGTGATTCCCTTTAGTGAGATAGTTGAGCTAAGCCAGGCTAAGCATGTTCTAAACTAACATCTAGTCATATTGAACCCAAGTTATCAATGATATAAGGCATTCAATTCACATGAAATGACATTCTAAAACATATGCAATATTTGAGAAAAATGAGATATTTAAATAAAATAGGTACGATATGATCAATGTAAAGTATGATTTGCCTTGCTCTGGAGACTGGGGAACATCGGCGACTACTTTGAGGTAAACGGGATCGCCGGAAAGGTCGGAATCTACACAACAAACAAAGCACTTTAACAAAATCTGCTAAAAGTCTACTGAAACAGCACAAGAAACTATTTTTAATGGATTCTTGACATTTTTCTGGATTTAATGAAATTTGAATGGACTAAAACGGAGCTCGGATTAAAAAGATATGAATTTTAGAAGTTTAATTGTGATTTTTAAACTAAACGAGAAAACTAAAAATTAATTATTACGCAATTAAGTCCCTTGCCGACGCAAGCATGCGCAGGATTCGGGTAGGGCTGATGTCATGCCGATGTCGCATGCGGCACAGTCAGCCGACGTCGCCTAGGGCCGACGTTAGCGGCTAGCGTCGCACCGGCATCGCCCTAGACCGACGTCGCGTGATCGACAAAGCGGGTGCAGCGGGCTCGGTCCACGGTGGACCAAGTCCACGGCGGGGCGGCGGCGGCTGCTGCCACGCGGTGTGCATCCGAAAGGCGGCGAAGATCGGACGACGACGGCTCAAGCAGGATCGGGCAGCTCGGATGTGCCTGATCCGAGCGATCGGACGGCACGGGCTTGCATGCGGGCCGAGCGGTCCAAATCCGCCTGATCCGAAAGATCGGACTGCGCGGATGGTGGCTAGGGTTAGGGTTCGGATGGCGGCGGCCGAGCTCGGGCCGATGGCCATGGCCGCGCAGTGTCCGGCCGATCACCGGTGGCGCGGGAAACGGGGCGACGCGACGCATGGGATGGCTCGGGCAGCCTCGGGATGGCATAGGAGCGGCGACGCAATGTGGGAAACCGAAAGAAAAGGGAGCGGCGGGGCTCACCGGAGATGGGAAGAAAGGCGGCGGTCGGCGGCGGAGAATTTGAGCGATGGCGGATTAGGGCTTGGAGGCGTGGCGGCGCAAATGGAAAAGGGCGGCGAGCTCGTGGGGAATTTATAGAGGTGATTGGAGACCAGATTGCGCATGGGATGGACGCGAATCGCTCGCCGATGATTTCAGACTTGTAGAGGGAGAGAGAAACAACAACGGCGGTTTAGGTGCGGTGGCGACCGTTGCGAGGTGCGGGAAGGGCGGCGCGTGGTGCGGCGGGGTGCGCTCGGGCCCGACGTGGGCCCAACATGGCACAGGCATGGGCGGAACAGGCGGGACACGGCGGCGCGCATGGCGGCGGCGGCCCGACAGGTCGGGCCCACCTGTCGGTGGCCTGAGGGAGCGAGAAAGGGGCCACGGACTTTCTACGCGCGGGCGGCTGGCTTATGGGCCGCTCGGCCCAAGGCCGGAGGGAGAGGGGACGCCAGGCGGCCTTGCCCGAGGAGAGGAAGTGGGCCGACGGGAAGGTAGGCTTGGGCCGCCAGCCCGGGAGGAAAAAGAGTGGGAAAAAGAAAGGGAAAAAGAAAGGGAAAATAAAAGGAAAATGGTAAAATTAATTAAGGGACTTAATTTAATTATGGATTACTTATTTAATTGATTAAAAATAGTTTCAGTTGTTAACGACCAAATTTGGTAACCAAATCCCTCAGTTTAAGGCTGAAACTGAAGTGGAATCGGATTGGAAAATGATCTGCGGAGAAACAGAGGCTGCATCGGCCACGATCAAATCGGTTGGAAGACTAGTCAGCTGAGGCCGAATCGGACAGGGATAGCCGATAGCCGACTCCGATTCAGAGAGAGATGGGACCATTTCTGATAAATAAGCTTGACGATAGAAGGAAGATTCGGTTCCTAAATATTCGTTAAGATATTGCCATCTATGGATAAAGTCCTGTAACGGCAATTGTATATGTAAAATAGGGATTTGTTTAGATTTCCTTTTGTGTTATGACATTGGGGCTGTATCCCAATATGTTGTCATATTTTAAATAGTAGATTAGATAGAAACCGTGTTCTACACGGACTTTGTTGTACTTGGGTATAAATAGGACCTGAGACCTCTTGTAAAATATCATCGCACATCAATACAATCTCGGCGCATCGCCAAACCTTTTCTTTTAGACGAGTTCTTGATCCCGCTTCGGGCTGCATCGATCTCGACCCCCGAATAAGGTAAATGCTTGTCGTTAGTAGTTTGTATTATCAAATCTAGTGCTTACATCGTCATGACACTCTAGGTTTAATGTTATAAAGTGCGCAATTTATCATATACGGTATATAAACTAGATCAATATCTGGATCTATCTTACCGTCCGCCGGTTTCTCTTAGGAAACAGTAGCCGATGGAGCTAGATCTAGATGTTAAACTAGTTTATATGTTGTATCTACCGTCTTGAAGGGTTTACATTGGTCTATATAGATCTAATACTATCTTTTTGTACTTAATGTTGTATCATCTATGATCTAGTAAGTCACTTTCAGAAGTATTTAGAACTACTCGATTAGATGTCTACTTGTAGAGACAGTGCTGGGGTTTCAACCAGCCTTACCTGTTTTAATAATCTTTTAGCATTATTCACTATTAGATATATTAAAGCTGCATCTTATATTAAGATCTCAATCTGGTTAAATGCCTTAAGCCAGTATCAGTCTGTTGGCATTAGCCGATTGATCTAGGTTTAACGCATTTAGGTTAGATTGATATTTTTTCATAAGATACATCTGAGTAATAGCCGATACACATTAGATCTGCAGCATCGGCTTGGTTATAAATACATATATTTGTTACCCTGATGTATATTTAGATTAAGTGATTTATACTGTCTCGGCATAGCCGATCTATCTTAGTCACTTAGTTTAAATGTGCTTCGGGATAGCCGATATATGTCAATGGATTCCCTGAGCCGATCCGGTAGGATCTAACTTTAACCTTAATGCAAGTATTTGTTTATTTCTTATTGGTTAGCAGATCAAACCAATTGGCACACCTAGTTCATCACAGGTAGCCAAGGACGGACCTGCACTCGAGCTAAGCAGATCTCCCAGGCCAGCGCGTGAGGGATTTTCTCATCAACACCAGTGCTCTGAAAATTCCCATAAAAATCATGTTAGTGTATTTTGACATGTAGAATTTATGGAAAATCCTACCATGCCATTTCCATTTATTAATTGCATTTTAAAATTACTTGTTGGCTCCAGATTAGTTCCAAAAATTCTGATTATTTCAGGGTAAATTATTTAAACGATTTAGGGGCAAAACTCGGGGTGCGACAGCACCCCACCTGGACCATGCATTTCGACGGCTCCCTTAGCATTGATGGAGCTGGAGATGGCGTGCTTTTGGTCTTCCTGAAGGGTGAGCACGTCAAGTACGTCCTTCAGTTATTGTTCAAGGCATCCAATAATGCCACCGAAAACGAGGCTCTCCTCCATGGTCTCCGAATCACTAAATCCATTGGCGTTGAACGCCTTATGGTTTATGGGGATTCGAAGCTAGTTATTAGCCAGGTCAACAAGGACTGGTCCTGTTTGAGCGAGAAGATGGATGCCTATTGCGCTGAGGTCCACAAGCTCGAGGGCAAGTTCGACGGCCTCGAGTTTCATCATGTCCCTCGGGACGCCAACTCAGCGGCTGACCAGCTGGCCAAATTCGGGTCCTCCCGGGCGATGGTGCCGCAGGGGGTCTTCATCCACGAGCTGCACGAGACATCGATCAAGGAGCCGAATCACCCAAAACCGGCCCCAGCGCAACCAACTGAGTCAGTGCTCGCCATCACCGGCACCTCTGACGACTGGCGTCAAGAACTCATGGACTACATCACCACCAAGGCACTCCCACCCGACAAGGCGAAAGTCGAACGTGTCGCCCGACGCAGTAAGCAGTACGTCGTAGTGGGCCGCGAGCTGTTCAAATGTGTGGCATCCACCCGGGTACTCTTGTTGTGCGTCCCTCGGGACCGTGGGATCCAGATCCTCGATGAGATTCATTCGAGCATCTGTGGTAACCACACGGGCGCAAGGACGCTGGTCGGCAAGGCTATCCGGGCAGATTAATACTGGCCAACAGCCAACAAAGGCACCAAGGAATTAGTTCGGCGCTGTCAGGGATGTTAGTTCTTCGCCAAACAGCACCATCTCCCGACACAAGCCCTTCAAAGATCCCGTCATCATGGCCCTTTGCATGCTGGGGGCTCGACATGGTCGGCCCGTTCCCTAAGGCACCAGGGGGCTACACTCATGTTTTTGTCGCGATCGACAAATTGACGAAGTGGATTGAAGTGCAGCCACTAAGAGCTTGCACCCCCAGAAGGCGGCCGAGTTCATTGAAAGCATCACCTTCCGCTTCGGCGTCCCGAGGGAGATCATCATCAACCTCGGGACACAGTTCACCGAGAACGTTTTTTGGGACTTCTGTGAAGAGAGGTGCATCGAGGTCAAGTATGCCTCGGTGGCGCACCCCCAAGCTAACGAGCAGTGTGAGCGTGTGAATGGCATGATCCTGCAAGGCCTAAAGGCCTGGGTCTTTGACCCGCTTTAGAAGCATGAAGGCCACTGGTTGTGAGAGCTCTCGGCCGTGCTCTGGGGGCTCCACACTCAGCCAAGCCGAGCCATGGGACGGTCCCCGTTCTTCCTGGTCTACGGCTCGGAGGCAGTCCTCCCGGTCGACATGCTTCATGAATCCCCAAGGGTTAGATTGTACGATGAAGGGATGGCCAAGCAGACACAGGCCGAGGACATCGACAGCATTGAACAAGAGCATATGGCCGCCGTAATCTAGATGGACCGGTACCAATAGGCGCTATGCCGATACCACGACCGCAATGTCCAGGGGAGATCCTTCAAGGTCGGCGACCTGGTGTTAATGCCAGAATTTGGTAAGCCCTGGAGCCCGAATCGGCTAAGGTGTCCATCTGCTGATACCGAATCGAACAAGGCAAGCCGATGCATGTGTTAACACCAGAATTTGGTAAGCCCCGGAGCCCAAATCAACTAAGGTGTCCATCGGCTAATACCGAATCAGACAAGGCAAGCCGATGTAGCCAATTCTGGTATGACAACATTGGAGACATCGTCGGATCAAGATGATGTGTTTCATGAGGATTGCCATATAAGGATAGAGTCCTAAAAAAGAAATCGTATCTATTAATTAGGAAGAGTTTGTTAGTTTCCTATTTTATCTTTAGGAAAGTGTATTAGTGTCCAATAAGGACTCAGTTTGTTTCCTTTTTATCTTTAGGAAAGTTCGGATTGTAATCTGCTAGGATCTTTGTTAGCCCACGGGTATAAATATGTAAGCCCGAGGTTTATGTATGATATCTCTCGATCAATACAATTCGGCGCATCGCCACCCTTTACCTTTTCTACTTTATTCATCACCCAGCGGGATTTGGCACCCGACGCAGGGCTACGTCTGCCTCAATCTCCAGCGAAGGGGTAAGTCCAATGTTCCGCCGGCCCATGCTATTGTATTGGCTACGTTGGCGTTGTCCAAGGCTGCATCAATACATTCGACCTCTTGGATTATTCCGGTTTGAATTGTGGAGATTATGGCAATCGGGTATCTACATGGCAAGCTTATCCGACTGGAGGTAGGGATAGATTGCGCCTGCCATATCTGTACACAAAATATGACTTGGGTGTTACGTTGTCGATAGAGATAAGGCAACGGCCCATAGTCACTGTTTGGTAAGATTGAGAAAACCGACTTAGAGTAAGATAGGGTTTCCGATCTGTAAGCCCGCCTCCCAAGACTATATAAGGGGGGTAAGGGGCGTCCCTTAAGGGATATCATATGCTTTTACAAGCTTCTAGTTTTCAGCCTTAGATCTTGAGATCAATAAAGACACTCGGCGGATCGAATCCTCCGAAACAGGAGTAGGGTATTACCTCACGAGAGGGCCTGAACCTGTCTAAATCCTCTTTTCCTTCTAACCCATTGTGCTTGGCGATCTTGACTGCACCCCCAATTTTCTATTGCCAAAACCGAGTTTCGACAGTTGGCGTGCCAGGTAGGGGACCGCGCGTCAAGACTTCTTCGACAAATCTCGCCGACAAGCGTGATGGGATCTTCTTCAGGATTCGGCGACTTCGTCGCCGACAACTTCGACAAGCACTCCTCCTTCGACTCGGATTCGAACCAGGCGACTTCATCGCCGACAACTTCGACAAGCACTCCCCCTTCGACTTGGATTCGAACCAGTCGGAAGGAGAGACCCACTCGGCGCCGTTCGGGCTCCCGAATAGCGCCAAGATCTTCGACAACATCTTGGAGTCCAAGATGCGGTCCACCCTGTCCGACGAAGGAATTCACTCGGCACCGTTCGGACTACCGAACGCCGCCAGCATCTACACCGATCTTCTTGTCTCCCCAACGGAGACGATCTACTCGGAAGAAGACCTCTCAACGTCGTTTGGGTTACTAAACGCCGCTGAGATCTATGGCAAACTCCTCTCCCCCGAGTCGAGGTCGACCCACTCAGAGGAGCCCGCGTCCCCAAGCTCTGACTCAGACTGGAACGATCCAGACCCGAGCTACCCGAGGTCGAGGGAGGTCGTCGTCATCCTCCAGCCGTTCGGCTCATGCTCATCTTCGGAGCTCAACGAATATCTCAGCTCCGCCGGCTTTGACGACCTCTATGGCATCCCCTCAGACGAAGCCGACGACTCCGACTGCCACAAGGACTACGAGCCGAAGTGCTTCGATGTCCTCATGGCTGAGCCGGCCGAGTCCGACTCAACCATGGCCCGTAGGCTTGCAGAGGAAGAGCGAGCCAAAATCGAGCAAGAGCGCAAGCTGGCTGAGGAGGAGAAGAAACGCAGGGAAGATGCCGACAAGAGAAAGCAAGATCTACACGTAGCCGGACGATCCGCTCAGGAGGCTATCCTTAGAACGCGGGTCCGCAACACCAATATCTTCCAGACGCCACAGCAGAACGCTGTTGCCGCACTCACCCTCTTGGACACCGTCATGGAGACGGCACCCCCCGACGTGACTCCAATACTCGACAAAATCAAGACCATCGTCGCTGCCACTGCCAACGGTCATCCCTCCACCTCGGCACGAAGGCCGACTGAGTCCGTGGCCGAAACGCCCGACAAAAGACGACTTCCGCCTCTAAGGTCAGGAGACTACAAGAGGCCCGAGCCAGACCGATCGACGACTAGGCCAAGAGGCCCACGTCAGGAGTCCACGCAGAAGCACCAGGAGCAAACGGCCGACTCCCGTGACAAACGACATGGACGTCCACCCGTCCACAACCGCGTCCGCCGCAACAACAGCTCCAGCTACCCAACCAGCCAACCGAGGACCCCACTGAGTGATCTGCGGGAAGTCCTCGATCGTCGTTACCAGGAGCGAGACCGACGCACTCGGGAAGATCGGAGGGGATCACCCGATAGCAACGACGACGGAGTGCTAGCTTTCACTCGGGAGCTCCGCCGAGTGCACCGCCGAATGGATTCAAGCCAACAGAATAGAGAAGTACGACGGCAAGACGACCCGAGTCGGCTTACCGTATACACTCTCGCCATCCGCGCAGCGAGCGGCGACAACAAGGCTATGGCCAATTACCGCCCATGGCCCTCGCCAACTCAGCCAGGGCGGCTCACGAGCTGCCAAGAGGCTCAATCGGCTCGTGGAGCGAGCTGAGGGACCACTTCATCGCCAACTTCCAGGGCACCTTCGAGAGGCCCGGCACCCACTTCGACTTGTACAACGTCATCCAGAAGCCAGACGAGCCTCTGAAAGATTACATTCGACGCTTCTCCAAAAAGCGCAACAAGATCCCCAACATCACCGATGACATCATCATCGCCGCCTTCCAGAAGGGAGTCCGTGATGAGCTGTTAATCGGGAAGTTCGGGCGCAAGCCACCGAAGACGATGAAACAGATGTTCGAGATGGCCAACTCCTACGCCAAATCCAACGATGCCATCAAGGCGGCTCGTCAAGACCGGCCCGACAGGAGGGAAGATAAGCAGGCGGGAGGAAGCCGGAATCCTAAGAAGGACAACGGCAACAACAACAACCAGGGCCAAAAGGACCGCAAGCGCCGATCCGAAGATCTAGTGGCCGCAACATCTAACTCCCAACGCCGCCCCCGAGTCGCCGCCTACGACGCCATCATGAACGCTCAATGCACCAATCATCCCAATCACAAGCACGCGGCTAAGGACTACTGCATTTACAAACAATTCGCCGAGCAGTACGCGGCGCAACTTAACAAGAAGCCGACTAATGAGGCTGGTCCATCGGGCGCCAAGAAAAACAACGCGGCTGAGAATGCCGAACCTTTCCAAGACCCTGTGGGAGAGCTCAATCATATCTTCGGGGGACCGCTAGCCTATGAATCCAAGAGGAAACAGAAGCTAACCGACCGAGAGGTCAAAGCGGCTCAACCTGAAGTCCCTCAGTACCTGCGATGGTCAGAAGTGGCCATCACTTTTGACCGCTCGGATCACCCCGACCGAGTGGTTCACCCGGGGCGCTATCCACTCGTCCTGGACCCTGTGGTCCGCAACATCAGGCTCAAGCGCGTCCTCATCGATGGGGGCAGCGCCCTCAACATTCTGTTCGCCAAGACCATGGACGAGATGCAGATTCTGAGGGCCTAATTGAAGGCAAGCTCAGCCCCCTTCCATGGAGTCATCCCGGGGCTATCATCTACACCACTCGGGCACATCACCCTCCCGGTCACCTTCGGGGCTCGAGAGAACTTCCGAACGGAGAACGTCACTTTCGAGGTAGCCGACTTCGAGACGGCCTACCATGCCATCATCGGAAGGCCTGCGCTTCCCAAATTCATGGCGATCCCACATTACACCTACCTTTGCACGAAGATGCCGGGTCCCAACGGCGTCATCACTCTTCGCAGCAATGTGAAGCAATCCTTCACCTGCGACAAGGAGAGCTGCGACATGGCCCAATCTCGCGAGAGATTGCGTGGCCAGCAAGAAATCCGATTGGCTGCATCAACTTCGGCAGAGGGCGAAGTCCCCGCGAAGAAGATAGCCAAATCAGGATCCGACGACGCCAAGACCAAGAAGATCTCCCTTGGTCCATCGGATCCCTCAAAAACTGCTGTAATCGGCGCTGAACTAGATCCCAAATAGGAAAGCGTGCTCGTCACCTTCCTCCAAAATAATAAAGATGTTTTTGCTTGGAAACCATCTGATATGCCTGGAATTCCTAGGGAGGTGATCGAGCACTCTTTGCACGTCAAAGATGACGCCAAACCGATAAAACAACGATTACACAGATTCGCACAGGATCGAAAAGACGCTATCAAGGAAGAGCTCACAAAGCTCTTGGCTGCCGGCTTCATCAAAGAAGTCCTACATCCCGACTGGTTAGCCAACCCAGTCTTGGTCCGCAAGAAGACGGGGCAATGGCGCATGTGCGTTGACTATACCGACCTCAACAAAGCTGTCCCAAAGATCCATTCGGCTGCCTCGCATCGACCAAGTCGTAGACTCATGTACGCATGCCAACTCCGAGCTTCTTGGATTGCTACTCGGGCTATCACCGGATCAGCTTGAAAGAATCCGACGCTGAAGACATCGTTCATCACGCCGTTTGGGGCCTACTGTTACATCACCATGCCTTTCGGCCCAAAGAACGCCGGTGCCACATATCAACGCATGATCTAGAGATGTTTCGAGACGCAGATCGGCAAGAACGTAGAAGCTTATGTCAATGATGTCATCATCAAGACCAAGCAGAAAGAAGACCTGATCGTTGACTTAGAAGAAACCATCGCGAATATCCGGGCCTTCAGAATGAAGTTGAACCCGGAGAAGTGCACTTTCGGCGTCCCATCAGGCAAACTGCTCAGCTTCATGGTGTCACATCGCGGCATTGAAGCCAATCCAGCGAAGATCAACGCTATCTTGAGCATGAAGCCCCCGAGTAACCAGAAGGATGTCCAGAAGCTCACCGGCTGCATGGCGGTGCTAAGCCGTTTCATCTCTCGACTCGGCGAACGAAGCATGCCCTTCTTCAGATTGCTAAAGAAAACGGACAACTTCCAGTGGACCGCGGAAGCCCACAAGGCCTTTGAAGATTTCAAGGAATTCCTTAGAACTCCGCCTCCGCCTCGCCTCGGCCCAGGAGCCCCCGTTGCGTACGTTTCAGCCACTCACCAAGTGGTTAGTACGGTCCTCGTGGTCGAGTGCGAAGAAGAAGGACGGGCTCAGAAGATTCAGAGGCCGATCTACTTTGTTAGCGAAGTATTGGCAGGAGCCAAAATTCGCTACCCTCAGGTACAAAAACTGCTTTATGGTGTCCTGATAACCGCGAGAAAATTGGCGCACTATTTTCAGGGTCACTCGGTCACCGTCGTCACCTCCTTTCCACTCGGCGACGTCGTCTACAACCGGGAGGCAACTGGGCACATTGCTAAGTGGGCTCTGGAGCTGATGCCACTGGACTTGACTTTTAAGGCGAGGACGTCCATAAAGTCACAAGCCCTGGCAGATTTCCTAGCCGAGTGGACTGAGCGACAAGAAAATGTACCTCGGGAAGACCTCCAACACTGGACCATGCACTTCGATGGATCCAAGAGGATCACCGGCTTGGGAGCAGGAGTTGTGCTGATCTCCCCGACTGGGGAAAGGCTAAGATACGTCCTCCACCTCTACTTCTCCGCCTCGCACAACGTCGCCGAGTACGAAGCCCTGCTACATGGACTGTGGCTCGCAGTTTCACTCGGGATACGTTGGCTCATCGTGAAAGGGGACTCCCAGCTGGTCATCAACCAAATAATGAAGGACTGGTCCTGTCTGAATGACACTATGGAGGCCTACGACAAGAAGTCCGCAAACTTGAAGACAAGTTTGACGGACTCGAACTATCACATGTCTTGAGACACAACAACGAAGCAGTCGACGAGCTGGCGCAGTTCGGGTCCAAGCGCGAAGCCGCCCCAACGGACGTTTTTGTCGAGCACCTCTACGAGCCAACCATCACGGCAAAGACAACTTCCAACGAACAAGCTCCAAGCGAAGTCGCCATGACTGACGCCGACTGGAGGACACCCCTCATCAAATTTTTAACACAGCAAGAGCTGTCGGAAGACCGGGATGAGGCAGAACGTGTCCGACGTCGTTGCCAAGCTTATGTCATGGTTGATTTCGATTTATACAAGAGAAGCCCCTCCGGAATCCTGATGAGATGCATTACACCCGAGGAAGGGAGACAGCTGCTCCAAGACATCCACTCGGGCATATGCGGAAGCCATGCGGCAGCACGCACCTTGGTAGGCAAAGCCTACAGACAGGGTTTTTTCTGGCTTACCGCGGTCTCCGACGCGGACAAAGTGGTACGAACCTGTGAAGGCTGCCAATTTTTCGCCCGACAAAGCCATGTCCCAGCCCAGGAGCTACAAACAATCCCACTATCCTGGCCGTTCGTGGTATGGGGCTTAGACATGGTCAGCCCCTTTAAGAAAGCTCCAGGAGGATTTACACACCTATTCGTCGCCATCGACAAGTTCTCCAAGTGGATTGAACCCAAGCCGGTTGCCACAATTACTGCTGACAAAGCACGGGATTTCTTCCTCAACATCGTGCACCACTTCGGCGTCCCAAACAGGATCATAACCGATAACGGGACTCAATTCACGGGAGGCATCTTCAAGGAATTCGCGAAGAATTCGGAATCAAGATCTCGTTATGCATCGTCGCACATCCCAAAAGCAACGGACAAGTTGAACAGGCCAACGGCATGGTCCTTCAAGGCATCAAGGCCCGCGTGTTTGATCGTCTAAGCCCTTACGCAGGCAAGTGGGTTCAAGAGCTTCCCTCGGTCCTATGGTCTCTGCAGACCACACCCAGTCGGGCTACCGGCCAAACACCTTTCTTTCTGGTCTACGACGCAGAAGCCATGTTGCCAAATGAGATGGAGTATGAATCCCTCCGAGTCCGTAGCTTCAACGATGAACGCTATGACCCTGACTGAGTGGACGACCTCACCCGACTAGAAGAGGCCCGAGAGGCCCTCATCCGATCGGCAAAATATCTTCAAGGGCTCGAGACGATACCACGGTCGCAACGTTCGAGCATGAGCTTTCATCGTTGGTGACTTGGTTCGCGCAAGATTCAAACCACCAAAGACCGTCACAAGTTATCCCCCTTATGGGAAGGACCATACATAATCGCTGAGGTGACTCGGCCCGGTGCATACCGACTAAAACGTGAAGACGGATCTATGGTGGAGAATTCCTGGAACATCGAGCATCTTCGACAATTTTATGCTTAAATTGACTAAAGTTTCATGTTTTTCTTGACTGCCAACCTCAAGTAAGATGACTTCTTGAGTTAGCATCGGGTACATATGTCAATAAAGCATAGTTTTCCTCATCAACTTTTGTGCATGATTTGGTTTATCATTGTTTAATGTTCCTCGATCTGAGTTCAGTGTGTAAAGACTGAGAGTTTTTCGATGGCCTAATCGAGCCTAGGCTCGGTGAAAGTCGGACGAAAATTACTTAAGAAATTTCACATAAAAACTCGGATCAGGGCGTTAACATAAATAGACTGAATATTCACAAGCCTACATCAGAATGCCATAATCATACAATATTTAAGACAATGTTCATGAGACAGATTAAAGCCGAAAGTTGTTCACTACATCTATAGCAATCTTCTCCGCCGACTCCTGCGCTTCACTAAGCATGTTCAGCGCTTGCTCGTCCGAGGTGCCGTCGGCAAAGCCTTCCCCGACTGAGTTGATATCCACTCGGGGGTAGAGAGACCTGGTCTGCGCAAGAGCCAGACCAGCCCCATGGTGGCAGCCTCGGTGATGTTCGCCAAATATTGGTCGGGGGCCCTTCGCAGCTTGTCAAAGATTTCCAGTGGCTCCAGCGAGCTAGCCCCGACCCCCTGATGAAATAAGGATAGCAAGATTGGCGTTGCTGCGTTGGCAACCTCTTCCCGGACCTCTCCGGCTCGTTTTACCCTCTCGAGAAGCACGTCGTATTGAGCTCGGGTCTTGACTTTGTAAGCTGCCAAAAGAATCTAGTCACACGAAGTACTCAGAAATAAAGCAGCACAAAGAATGTTACTTTGAAGAAGCTTGCCTTCGAACTCGGCCTCCAACTCGGTCTTGTCGAGGCTGATTGCCTCCAGCTGGACCTGGAGCGAGTGGACCTCTGACGAATTTTCTACAAACACAGAAGGCTATTAGCAACCGAGATCAGCACAGAACCCATAAAGAAACTAGGAAGATTGGACTTACTCCCGACTGAACCGCGGAGGTCGAGGTTCTCCTCCCGGAGTTCGGCTATCTCCTTCCTCAGGGCCGCCTCCCTCGACACGGCCTCCTCCTGAGTGATCTTTAGCTTCCGCTGGACGTCCTCCAAGGAGTTCAGATGAGGAACCAACTTCTCCAGCACCTCGGATTTGGCCATAGATCGACAATACTCCTTCTGCACACAAGATCCGAAGTTGACCGACTAGAAAGAAATGAAGATACAAGACAGAGAAAAGATCCAGGCTTACGTTGAGTAGCCGAGTCGCCTCATTTAGGCTGTTGACAAGGGCATCCCTTTCTTTGCTTTCGACTTGCTTGTCCAAGATGATGCCCTGCCTCTGGCCTTCTGAGTCTCGCCACTCGATTTTAATCGCGGGAACCCAGGTTTCAGAAGACTGTAACCTGGGGATTTCCTCCACTGTGGCTGGAAGATTAAGAAGAACAGATGAAGACATGAAAGATTTAAACTAAAGAGTAAAGACAAGACTCTGATTCAAGACTTACCGGCTTCAGCACTCTTGGGTGGAGCGGCCCGGTGGCCTCCTTCTTCGGCTTTTCACCGATGATCCTCGGTCGGGGCTCTGAGCCGCACTGGGCTTCTCCGCAGCCGGACCGGCTCCCGGTCGGGACGTCCCGGCTGGCGGTCGGGGGCTCCTTCCTCGGGATATCCTTCTTCGGAGGCGAGGGCTTTTTGCCCGGAGCGCTCTTGCTTGGGAGAGGGATCCGGGGTCTTGATTCCGTGGGCTTGGATGCCTCGGGAGCAGTAGCTGGAGCAGGCTCTTCACTCCTCCCGGCAGGATCTATATCTTGGGGCCTCCTGCCAAACCAACGACGCACTTAGTCGGAATGAAGACGAAGAAATTTTCAGCAATGAAGATCAGGCTTCAGCCATAAGGCGTACCTAGACGACCGACGGATCTTCGGTGCCGCCTTCGGCGATGGCCTTGGAGGAGGCGTCTCGACTGGAGGAGCCGGGACGTCATCGTTCGAGTCGTCGATGACAAGCCTCCTTTTGCTTGCCCGTTTGTTGGTGTCCTCACTCGGGGCCGCCCGTTTCCCGACTGGGTTACTTTGGATCTTCACCCCACCAGTTGGCTTCTTGGCAAGGCGAAGCGGCACGTCATCATGAGGCACCTTGTACGGTTTTGAGACAATGGAAGCATTTTCCTGCAAGAGAAATTCCCGCAATACTAAGAGGTATGACATCAAGGTTGTAAGGCAATACAAAGAAGTCAGTCGGCTTACTGGAGGAGGAGGCCGATGGATGTTGAGGGAAGAACCGGCAGAATGAGGGCGCGCTCGACTGCAATTCCAGTCGAGAAGATCTTGTACATCCGGATCTTCAGGATCTCGTAACTGAGGGGATCTTGATCTTCCCGATTGGGGTCCTTCCCGCCTTCGTACTCGAAGGCTGGCTTCGACCGCTCTTTGATTGGAGCCAGTCGGCACCTGATGAAGTGCCGAGTGATCTGCTCGCCGCGAAGACCTTTCTGCTTCATTGCTAGGATCTTCGCTAGCAGCTTGTTGGCCTCATCCCAATCTTGAGCCACGGTACAGTGCTCCAAGTATGCTTGGGTACAGGGGGAAGGCCGACAAAGGCTGGCAGGCTGGGTTCGAGATTGCTAATGTAGAACCAGCCCGCGTGCCATCCCTTGTTGGAAGATTTCAAGGGAAGAGAGAAGTACTCCTTGCGGAGAGATCCGTGGACTTGAAAACCCGCTCCACCAACAACGCATGGGTGGTCCTTATTCGGATGAGGTTTGAGGTAAAACATGCGGCAAAAGAGATGGAAGTGGGGGAGGATGCCAAGGAAAGCTTCACATACGTGGATGAAAAGAGCGATGTGAAGCATAGAGTTGGGGTTCAGATGATAGAGCTGGAGACCATAGTAATCCAGAAGCCTCCTAAAGAACTCGGAAGTGGGGAGGTTGAACCCGCAATAAAAGAAGGAAGTGAACACAACAAGCTCATCGATGTTCGGGGTTGGGAAATTTTCACCCGCCGCCGGGCGCCAACCCACGATCTCCTTGGGGGGAAGCATGCCGTGCTTCACCATCTCCTTGAGGGTGGATTCCCTCACATCCGATGTGGCCCATTGGTCAAAAGGGATTTTCTTTTCATCCGCCATGAGTGTGGTTTTGGTGGGAAGTGGATCCGTCGGAAAGGATGGGGTTTGAGCAAGGGATCTTGGGAGTTGGTTGCGGAAGCTGGTTTGTGGCAAGAAGCGAGCTCTGGGTGGATGGATTCGGGTGCGCGTGAGTCTAGGGTTTTTCACGGGAGCGGTGAACGGAGCGTGAAAGAGGAATTTTTCGGGAAGACGAAGAGGCGGGGATGACCTCGAGGCTTTATAGAAAGATTTGAGGGTTGCGCTAGGTTTTCTCGTGATTGGGCCGAGCCCATGAGAGACCTGCGGCCCAGCTAAGGTGTGGCCCGACGCGTGTCCTTAGGGACTTAAGCGGATGAGCTTAAGCAGATTTGCCTTGGCAATATGCACGTGTCCGAATGCCCTATACCTTTGGAAATCCTTTCATACCGCGGTTTGCCTGACTTTATGAGAAGCTGGCACGATGCAATTTGGGAGGTGACCAACAGCTAAGTTTTTTATAGCTGCCTTGATGACAGGGGTTGTTTGGTTTTTTAGCATTTGATTAAGTGATTATATCAATGCTATTTTTCCACCTTGGTGAAGATCTTTATAGATTGAGACCAGTATTATGGCAAGAGCTATTTAATAATTTGGTCATATTTTTCATATGATTGAAAAACTCGTTTGCCCATGAGGGACGATTAAAATATTTGTTCCGAAATAACTCGGACAGATCTACTCGGATAAGTATGAGCTTACCGAGTGCTTTCCACCTATGAGGGTTGATTGAGTTATTTGTTCTGAGATGACTCGGGCAAATTCACTCGGATAAGCATGAGCTTGTTGAGTGATATGTTATATGATTTTTTATGATTGCTTTAGCTTGAGCTAAGCATTTATATGAGAATGATTTTTTTATAGTTCTTAACTATATGATTAGTCTAATTTTGACTAAGGTGCATCAGGAGATACACCTAGATATTTATTTTTGAGAATTTTTAGATATTTTCCAGCCCTTCACAGTCTTTGGAGCCACTCGGGAAGATTCAGGCAGAGATGATGGAATCACTCAGCACTAGAAGCACTCGGCCAAAGAGGTTTTTGGCTGCGTAATGTTTTGGTTTGAAGCTGAGTTGTCTCGTCGACTGAAAAGGACTCGGGGGCTACTGTGGAGATTATGGCAATCGGGCATCTACATGGCAAGCTTATCCGACTGGAGGTAGGGATAGATTGCGCCTGCCATATCTGTACACCAAATATGACTTGGGTGTTACGTTGCTGATAGAGATAAGGCAACGGCCCATAGTCACGGTTTGGTAAGATTGAGGAAACCGACTTAGAGTAAGATAGGGTTTTCGATCTGTAAGCCCGCCTCCCAAGACTATATAAGGGGGGTAAGGGGCATCCCTTAAGGGATATCATATGCTTTTACAAGCTTCTAGTTTTCAGCCTTAGATCTTGAGATCAATAAAGACACTCGGCGGATCGAATCCTCCGAAACAAGAGTAGGGTATTACCTCACGAGAGGGCCTGAACCTGTCTAAATCCTCTTTTCCTTCTAACCCATTGTGCTTGGCGATCTTGACTGCACCCCCAATTTTCTATTGCCGAAACCGAGTTTCGACATGAATAACATGTTTGCCTGCCTATTTATCATATGCATCTGTTAATCTAGTCCTGGTATTTCAATTTATTTGTATTGATTGTCTCTCACTTTAGGGTTTCTACTGATACTGGCTAAATTGTTTACTAGATTAGATAAGCTTAGGCATCTACCACCCTGAAAATCAGTCAAAGGCTTGATTGTCTAGATATTGTGTTTTTTTCATACTTAGTGCTGCATCAATTTAGTTTGACCTACTAAGTCATGATTAGAACCATAATCTCTAGCATGTCTGTTGGTTGCCACTAAGGGTTTCATTGGGGTTTCAGCCGATGAGTTATTTGAATATCACATCGGCTTGCAAGGAATGTACACAAGTTGGATCTAGCCGATTGCAGCGGAGGCTTCATTGGATATTTAATCATTTGGATTTAATGACATCGGACTTTCAGCCGATGTGTGTTTTAATCATTAAATCAGTATCTATTTCATCATGTGATTGCTTTGTGCCATATTACATTGCTATATCATCATGTTATCGTTGGCCGATCACTTTTACATAGATGTTTTCTCAGTGTACAGCTGATGGATTGAAACCCTAGCTACATCGGTCGGCGTCAGTATCGGCTGGGATCGCGTCATCGGCTGATTAGTCGATCGACTATATTGGTTATTGACCTATTGGCTGATATGCTTTACTTCTGGCTGCTTTGTATATCTTGTCAGTGGCAGGAACAAACTGACTGGCACGCCCACGCTTCATCGATTCTAGGACCTGCACTAGAGCTAAGTAGATCTCCCAGGCCAACGTGTTCATTTTTCTCGTCAACACCTGGTTCTTCGAAGAGTACAGTCCACCGTCGGCACGAACAAGCTCTCACCCCCATGGGAAGGCCCCTTCATCGTCTCCTTCGTCACTCATCCGGGCTCGTACAGGCTGATTTACGAAGATGGACAGGAAGTGCCGAATTCCTAGAACATTGAGCACCTGCGCTGATTCTACGCTTGAACAGCTAAGTACCTAGTCCCGATCCCTTCAATTCTGCAAATTTTGGTTATCTCTAAAACCCACCTGCAGATTGTATACCCGACCCTCGACAAGGCTCGGGGGCTCGGAAGCCTTCCCCAGCAGTATCGCCATCCGCGTTGATCCCTTCTCACGTAGATACCCTCATGACAAGGCCAAAGTGGAGCGGCCCTTAATTAAGGGTTTCAGAGAAGTTGTGCCACCTGCTGTGCTTGAGCTGCTCGGGGGCCCATTCATTACTCGCTTTGATTGAACGTGGTTGATTCGGCCCCGAGTCCTCTGGGTAGTGATTTCCATTCCTATCCGGGGCTGGCTAGGGTCGGGCTTGCCGTGTTTCGGTCAAGTGCCAGCGAATGAGCTCGAGGCTCGAAAATGTCCGAATCCTGTGTGTACAACTAAGATGCTAGGAGCTTGACTTGGGGAACCCGGACAATGTTTGTTGATGGCCCGACTCTCTCTACTTCGAGGGTTAGACATAGAGATCGGACGAACGTCGATGACCTCGTGTTCACCCGATGCGTACACAACTAAGTGACTTTGCTTGACCAAATGTTGCACCCTTGAAATGGCCATCGGGCATAGTCGGGATCCATCCTGCCAGCTTCCGCCGCTTAGTCATGAGAGTTATACGCGTATTGAGTGATCGCCGATCCTCACCCACCCCCACCCCCCCGTTCGTTTTGCACTCGGCTGAGTCGATCCGAGTAGACTGAGGAAGCCTTCGGATCCGTCTGTTAAGACCCAAAGAACGCTCGGCATCGAAGGCCAGTCAGGAGACAAATAGAAGGCTATCTCCTCGCGTTCCAACCCGCTATGAAGGAGAAGGATCTGCCTAGAGTTTGATCGGTAGCCCTTCGGACAAGGTCTGTTGACGGCCGAGATCGCTTGGCAGGATCTACTCCCCCTCGCAGACGTCCTAGAGTTTGACCAAAAACTCAATGTATGCTATCCTGAGGCGATAGCCCATTCTGAGTTTTGACCATTTCGCCCTCCGAACTCGGACTGTTGAAGGACGGGGTCGCTCGGACGATCTGTCGCATAGCGGTGTGTTGGGTGTCCAAGAAAATATAAAAAGCTACTCTGGACATATTGCGAGTTGAAGGCAGCATACAAAGAAAACTAACTAAAGTTTTCTTCATTTCTCGCAGAGTGATGATCATACATAGGGCCGGAGGTCCCCCTAACATACAACAGCATCGACGCGGCAGCCTCTTTTACTATCAGTTCCACAAATCAGGCCAAGGGGTGTGCACATGCTGGAATGATTGGAACAACAAGGCCAAAGGTTTTCCTAACCTATAGGACTATGTTGCCCACAATCTTATCCGCCACCAACTCTACAGAAGCGTAGATGTCGTCAATGATGCCCGACTCGACGCCGGTAGGCCACCCTTCAGCGATCGTGTCGATGTCCGCCCGGGGGTACAACTTCTGTACAACACCAAGGACGTGCGTCACCGCCGTCTTGGCTACCCCCTAAGCGTAGCGCCGGAGAAGTTCCCGGCCACTCAGCAGACGCGCCTAAAGCACGTCGTCGTTCAAGATGAGCGACGACGCATCTGGATCGATCTCGATAAGGAGTGTTCGGGCTGCATCCGAACAGATTTCCCATCGCCGGTCGATTGTCTTCAGGTTGTCCCCGAGTCGACGAAGCCGTCGACCAGCACCCGCCAGTTGGCCTCGTCACAAAATAGGTTGGCTGAAGCACACTCCTACCTTCACAGCAAAGGAATTAAAGAGGACGATACTTACGGATAGCCTCTGCCCGTGCGGCCTGGTCCTCGGCCATTTTTGCCAAGGCTTCATCCCTAGCCGCCTCAGCAGCTACCAGCTTCTCCTCCAGCTCGGCCGCCGCCGCCTTCGATGCTGACACCCTCACCTCTGCATCGTCGAGCACCCTAGTCAAGTCTCGGATGAGGGCTTGGGTCTGCTACGAAGTGGCCATAGACACTTCAGCTCCACCAGCAGATGACGGCCCGACAAGACGAGGGTCGGCCCAAGATGGTTTCCTGTAAGCAACGCCAGTTAGCGAGGGTAGTTCCAGAAAAAACTTGACCACGGTGCTCACCTGGTGGACGCCGTGAACTTCACAACACCACGGCGAGCAATCTTAGGGGCAGGTCCTGATGCTTGCCCACCTGCCTCCCCGTGGACACTCAGCCCTACCTCTACGAAAGCAATTAGCTTCCGTTTCCCCCTCAGCTCGGTCATCATGACGGGAAGGCGTATCTCCGCAATCTCCAGCTTTGGAATAGCTACAAATTCCTGCCACGGCATCAACACCTGGCAGGTGAAGCTCTACTAGAGGAATGGAGGAAACATTCAGGCAAGGTTGTGAGGTCAAGCCTACCTGTCGCTGCTGGTTCTCAGGACTCCCGATTGAACTCCAACCTTCATTGGAACTCGGCGACAAGGCCATGAGCCTAAGACCGCTTAGAGGAAGAAGAAGGGTGCAGAGTGGAGGTGGGAGGACTGAGAAGTTTTCTCTTCCTCGAAGTGGAGAAGTAAGATGGCGTAAGGAGAAGAGCCCGCTGCGATAGGGTTTATATAGGGAAATGGGAATGGGCTTGCTAGCATGGTTTTTTGAAAAATGTGCAGTGCCATTTATGGTCAGCGGAACATCCGAAATGCCTCTCGCCCATCCAACTCCTTAGTTTGACACATCGACTTCGGGTAAAATCTAGGCCGTCAGATCTCCGGAAGGGCGAGCGACGGTTTACAACTTCTGTCGTCCACTCTGAGGAGCTCGTCGAAAGGACACCCCACCTTTCCCATCTCAACTGTCAGCACCACCTGACACTATGGAAAGGGCAGGATGCTAAAAGATTCGATGTGATATCGTGACACCCCCAGCCCTCATGCCATGTTCAAGAAATAGAAAAGAATGCCAGAAGGCTTTGCTCCGATATTAGAAAAACCCCATTTTGGTCGGGTTCCTCTCGACTCGGGGCTGACGTCCAAGCTAGCCCTTTGTTGGGGTCGGAGCTATCGAATGCCTTCGGGTAGTAGTCTCGACCATAACCATGTTCTTCACCACCCCATGGGCGGTGACCTTGACGACTCGAGTGTGGGCTTCCGAGCTAGTCCACAAGTGAGGTTGGGGCTACCTCGAGCTCCAGGGCCTGTAGCCCCAAACACCTCACCCATCCTCACTGCCTTTGGGCAATGAACTCTCTGACTCGGCTAAACCTCTCTTGGTGGACCTCGAGCGGCACTCAGATCATCAGGAGATTGGTAGAACGCACTTGATGATTTGACCCTAGGCTTGGATGTATCGTCCGACCCTAGGCTTGGGGGCTACACCTGCCAGGTGCACCTAGGCGGTGCACCAGCAGATCATCGGCTCTCAAGAACTGCTAGGGATCGACACCTTGGAAGAAAGCTTGACCCTAAGGCCGAATGTTCCATTCGCCCGTAGGCTCGGGGCTACACCTGGCAGGTGCACCTACCAAAATCCAAGCTCGAAGCTCCAAGGAATACAAGAAGACATTACTCCGAAGGAACTCTGACCCTAAGGATGGATGTTTCATCCCTCCTTAGGCTCGAGGGCTCTTGCGGGAGGTGTCACCCTGGGGTGCCTCAAAAACCCAGATCGAACCTCAAACAGAAGTCAGACCGGGTGTCCTCGGGATGTGACCGAGAGCCCGACTCCCCCCGGGGGTCAGGCATGTCGGCCTTCCCCCGAGTCCGACCTCGGTCCCTTCTCTCGACTCTGACTCGTCGCCCGACCTCGAGCATCCTTGGGAGGAAACTTGGCAGGCAAGGAGGAAGAGAGAGGAGACAACCCGGTAGCATCTGACACCACCTGGCGGCATAGGAGCAGGGACCAGGGCTGGCAGGAACACAAGACACCTACGGTGTACAGGACCTAGTAGACCAACATGTACTTTATCAGATATTCTTTGTACCCCACTGTTTGTCTTTCTTAGTCTTAGCTTTCTTGGCCCCCAAGTTCATCTGTTCTTGCCCCCTTGAGGTATAAAAGGAAGGGAAGGGGAGATAAGGAAGAGGCTCTCTCCAGAATCCCTCTCACGCTTGTAACTCTTGTTCATCATCCACCCCAGAGAAAGAACACCACACACTGGACGTAGGCCTATTATCCTTCGGGAGGGTTGAACCAGTATAAACCCTTGCGTCTTGTTTCTTGGCTCGTCTTAGGATTCGAGTCGACCATCGGATCCATCGGAGAAAAGCTTCTCTACCAAACTCTCTTCTACCTCCTCGGGGACCTTCTTGGAGGACTGTCGACCCACCCGTCGACACCCCCTTTTACAGTGAAAATATTTCCCTGGCATCCCATTTAGGAGCACAGCCGAAGAACCCGAGGACAATATAGCAGTGACCCAGAGCACCCACTTCTCAGGGACCCCAAGGCAAGACATGTACTGAATAATCGATGAGTGCTCGATCGTGTCAAAGGCTTTTCCAAAGTCAAGCTTCAAGATTAAGATCTCTCTCTTTGATTGATGACATTGGTGGATATATTCATAGGACCAAGCTAGGTGGTCTTGAATGGTTCTTGTGCAAATAAAACCATACTAGTTCTTGCGTATCATTGAAAGAATCACATTTTGAAGCCTATCAACCAGAATTTTGGTTACAATTTTGAGAGAGATGTTCATCAAAGATATTGGTCGGTAGTCGCTGATTGTTTCCGGGTTTTCCTTCATGGGTATCAAGGTTATGAAGGAGCTGTTAATTGGTCCAAGGTCAATTGTGCCATCCTAGAAAGCTTCACATAGAGAATAAAAATCTTCCCTAATCAGATGCTAGCATTTCTTCATGAAAAGCCCATTAAAGCCATCTGGTCCAGGAGCCTTGTCATTGGGCATTCTTTTAATGACAGCATCAATTTCTTGCTGAGTTATCGGATCTGAAAGGTGGCTCAGATTTTGTACCGGCGAAATCAAGGCCGGTAGGTCAAAAATCATGGTCGGGTTTGAGGAGGTACCCATACGATCTCTGAAGGCATTCCAGATAATGCTTGCCTTTCCAGCATGGTCTTGTATCCAAACTCCATCTTCATTTTTGATTTGAGCTATTGAGTTTCTGTGGTATGCAATGGTTGCCATCCCATGAAAATCTTGGTGTATTCATCACCAAACTTGACTTTGTTTATTTTGTGCCTGTTTCGCCAGTATAAATTTTTGAATGAAGCCAGATCTAGATCTGTTTTTTTACCAGTATTCTCATATTGAATTCAGGATTATGGAGTCCCCTTCTATCCTCAAAGAGATCCAAGTGCTTAATGATTAGCAAGGTGTTGCTTACTCATGTTACTAATCTTCTAGCAGTGATGCCAAAGCTCACTAGAAATTAATTAACATGTGGATCTTGACCCAATACGTAACCTTGAGGGAAGGTTAAGAAACATAGTGGGAGTCATTTGTTAAATTGTTTAATAAAAGACAAAACATAAACATTGTGCTAAACTCTGCATGTTTTCTGTTGTAGATTATGGCAGCTAATAATGCACCCAGTTCTTTTAATTTGCGATCTATACTTGAGAAAGAAAATTTGAATGGAACAAACTTTATGGATTGGTACCGAAACTTGAGAATTTTTCTCAAGCAAGAGGGAAAGGAGTACGTTATTGAAGTTCATTATCCTGATGATTTGCCTAATAATGCTAATGCGGCTGCCCGGAGGGCTTGGGAGAAGCACACTAATGATTCCCTTGATATAAGTTGTCTCATGCTTGTCACAATGTCCTCGAAGCTTCAGAAGCAATACGAGAGCAGTGATGCTCACATTATTATTGAGGGTCTACGTGGTATGTTTGAGAACCAAGCTAGGGCCGAGAGGTTCAACACCTCAAAGTCCTTGTTTGCATGCAGGCTTGTAAAAGAGAATCCCATCAGTCCGCGTGTGATAAAGATGATTGGCTACATTGAGAGTCTTAAAAAACTAGGTTTTCCTCTTAGCCAAGAGTTGGTTACAGACGTGCTTCTCTAGCTCCCTCCGAGTTTTGAGCCATTCATACTAAATTATCACATGAACAGCATGGATAAAACCTTGGCAGAATTATATGGGATGCTAAAGACTGCTGAAAAGGGTATCCAGAAAAACGGTCATCATGTGATGATGATGCAGAAAGCTAAGCACAAACATCCTGTCAAGAAACTTTGCACAAAATGGAAGTTAACTCCTGATGAGATCACGAGTGCTTCCAAAGCAAAGAAAGACAAGAAACGTTCAGCGACATCAGATGTCGTTTGCTTCTATTGCAAGGAGACAGGGCACTAAAAAAGGAACTGCAAGAAGTACATGGAGGATCACAAAAGGAAGCAAAGTGTGACTTCTGCTTCAGGTATTAATGTTATAGAGATCAATCTTGCTACTTTATCTACTGACTCTTGGGTATTTGATATCGGATCAGTAGCTCATATTTGCAAGTCATTGTAGGGAATGAGAAGAAGTAGGAGTTTGAGAAAGGGCGAGGTGAACTTGCGCGCCGGCAATGGAGCAAGGGTTGCTACAGTTGTTGTTGGCACTATGCCACTTCATTTACCTTCAGGATTAGTTTTGGAACTAAATAATTGTTATTGTGTTCTAACTCTATGTCAAAACGTTATTTTCACTTCATGCTTGCAAGTGGAAGGATATGATTTTAGATCAGTGGACAATGGTTGCTCAATCTATCTTAGAGATATGTTCTATTTTCATACTCCACTGGTGAATGGATTATACGTTTTGGATCTTAAAGTGTCTCCCATCTATAACATCAATACAGAGAGGTAACTCCCCAAATGATATAAACCTCACATTTATTTGGCATTGTCGCCTAGACCATATAAATGAGAAACGCATGGAGAAGCTCCATAGAGATGGTCTGCTTCACTCTTTTGATTTTGAATCATTTGAGACATGTGAGTCTTGTTTACTTGGAAAGATGACAAAGGCACCTTTCACGGGTCACAGTGAGAGAGCAAGTGACTTGTTGGCACTCGTCCATATTGATGTATGTGGACCAATGAGCTCAACGGCCAGAGGTGGTTTTCAGTACTTCATTACCTTTACCGATAACTTTAGTAGATATGGTTATATCTACTTAATGAGGCATAGGTACGAATCCTTTGAAAAGTTCAAAGAATTCAAGAATGAAGTACAGAATCATTTATGAAAAACAATTAAGTTTCTACGATCAGATCATGGAGGCGAGTACTTAAGCCAGAAATTTGGTAATCATCTAGAGGACAGTGGAATAGTTCCATAGTTGACTCCGCTAGGAACTCCTCAATGGAATGGGGTGTCCAAACGGAGAAATTGCACCTTGTTGGACATGGTGCGGTCAATGATGAGCCAATGTGATCTTCCACTGTCCTTCTGGGGATATGCTCTTGAAACAACTGCGTTCACACTAAATAGAGTTCCATCTAAGTCAGTGAAAAAGATGTCATATGAGATATGGACAGGGCAGCCCCCTAAATTGTCTTTTCTCAAAATTTGGGGATGTGAAGCATATGTAAAGCGTTTACAATCTGACAAGCTTACACCCAAATCTGACAAGTGCTTCTTTGTGGGGTATCCTAAGGAAACAAGATGATATTATTTTTATAATCGGGAACAAGGCAAAGTATTTGTCGCTTGACATGGTCTTTTCTTGGAGAAAGAGTTTCTTTCAAGAAAGGTTAGTGGGAGCAGGGTGCATCTTGAAAAAGTTCAAGATACACCAGAAAGCGTTTCAGCTACCATAGAACCACTATAGGAGGAACAAGATGTTGTGCCACCTGTTGTAGATACACCAGCCCCACGGAGGTCCGAGAGATCACGTCGTGCGCCTGAAAGGTACACAGGTACGGAATAACGTGATATGTTGTTGTTAGACAACGATGAATCTAAGACCTATGCGGAAGCGATGGTGGGACCAGATTCCAACAAATGGATTGGAGCCATGAAATCAAAAATAGAATCCATGCATGGCAATCAAGTTTGAAACTTGGTTGATCCAACCGATGATGTCAAAACCATTGAGTGCAAATGGGTTTTTAAGAAAAAGGTAGATATGGATGGAAATGTTCACATCTATAAGGCGCGATTGGTGGCGAAAGGTTTTAAACAGATTCAAGGAGTTGATTATGATGAAACCTTCTCGTTGTCTATTCGGATTATCCTCGCGATTGCTGCCTATTTCGATTATGAGATATGGCAGATGGATGTCAAAATGGCTTTTCTAAATGGAAACCTAAGCGAGGATGTGTATATGATACAGCCTGAAGGTTTTATCGATCCACAATCGCCTGGAAAGATATGCAAGCTAGAAAAATCCATTTATGGGTTGAAGCAAGCATCTCGGAGTTGGAATATTTGTTTTGATGAGGTAATCAAAGGGTTTGGTTTCATCAAAAATGAAAAGGAGGCCTGTGTTTACAAGAAGGACAGTGGGAGCGCAATTTTGTTTCTAATCTTATATGTGGATGACATATTGCTGATTGGAAATGATATCCTTATGCTAGAATCCATCAAGTCTTTATTGAAAAATAGTTTCTCCATGAAAGACTTAGGGGAGACAGCATTCATACTGGGCATAAGGATCTATAGAGATAGATCCAAGAGGCTAATTGGATTGAGCTAAAGTACATACATTGACAAAGTGTTGAAGAGGTTCAACATTCATGATTCCAAGAAAGGTTTCTTGCCAATGTCACATAGCATTAATCTTACCAAGAATCAGTGTCCTAGGACACCTGGTGAGCGGAGTAAGATGAGTATGGTTCCATATGCTTCGGCAATTGGATCCATCATGTATGCTATGCTTTGTACACGTCCAGATGTCTCATACGCTTTGAGTGCTACGAGCAGGTACCAGTCAGATCCAGGTGAAGGTCACTGGATAGCCGTAGAGAATATCCTTAAGTACTTGAGAAGAACTAAGGATATATTCCTAGTCTATGGAGGTGAAGAAGAGCTCGTTGTAAGTGGTTACACCGATGCTAGCTTCCAAACAGACAAAGATGACTATAGATCGCAATCTGGGTTCGTATTCTGCCTGAATGGAGGCGCAGTCAGCTAGAAGAGTTCCAAGCAGGACACTATTGCCGATTCTACAACGGAGGCCAAGTACATCGCTGCTTCTGAAGCTACAAAGGAGGTTTTTTGGATCAAAAAATTTATTTCTGAGCTGGGTGTGATGACCAGTGCGACTGGTCCAATGTCCCACTATTGTGATAATAGTGGCGCCATTGCACAGGCTAAGGAGCCTAGGCCGCATCAGAAATCCAAACACATACTTCGGCGGTACCATCTCATCCGTGAGATAGTGGACAGAGGTGACGTAAAGATATGCAAAGTGCACACGGATCTAAATATCTCCGATCCGTTGACAAAACCTCTCCCTCAGCCGAAACATGAGGCACACACCATAGCAATGGGTATTAGATACTTACATGATTGACTCTAGTGCAAGTGGAAGACTGTTAGTGATATGCCCTACATGCAATATGAAGATGTTGGACATCATGGTCAATATTTATGTATCAATGAATAAAATGTTATTCAGTTCTATGAAATAGACAACTTATATTGATCAATAAGTATGTGACTTATTTATGAGACTCTTTATGTATGAACCTATTTCTCAATGATCCCTGGTCATATATCATATCTATGGAACAAATATGATTCTAAGATCATTATGTTTATTGATTGATGATCGTGTCTCATAGATCATGGTATGGAGATACCAAATCAATAAATGTGAACATGTGTTAGAGAACACATTGTTGGATAGACCCACCTTGAGACACTACAGAAATTAATGTGCCATTAGTTGGTCTCATGTAGTGTTGGTGCAAAGTCCTTTGACCTGAGATCATCATGGATTTCAACATGTGTAGTAGCTTACTTAGAGACTACCAAACGCTATTCCATAACTGAGTAGTCATAAAAGTAGTCTTCGGGTTTACTATGAAATATGTAGTGGAATGTGAATGATCAAGACGGAATTTGCCCCTCCTCTGGGAGAGATATCTCAGGGCCCCTCGATGTAATGGATTATGGAAGCGCATGGCCATGCCGAGTTGATTGAGGAGTCAATCAACAAATAAATAATCCAATACGGATCGAGTGAATGATTAAGCTATTAATAGGATGGTGCATGTCTTTCCTATAACTTAATTGGTATCGTGAGGCAAAGGGATTTGTGCACACATTACAGGTTCAGCCGATATGATCCTCTTGTATACTTTGGTGTCAATACGTTCTGCTAGGGGCCGCTGTTGACGGATCGGCCGAGTTGGACTTAGGTCGGAACCAAGTATACCTGAGCCTATAGGGTCGCACACTTAACGGGAAAGAACAGGCATTCGAGTTTGACTCGGATACGGCTCAATTGGATAGAGATCCAACTAGTCGAATCCAATTCGGTGACGTGGTCGGTGAGCTGGTCGGGAGATCGGAGCGAGGTCAGGAGAGGCGCTGTCCGAGGTCGGTAAGGTCAGGCAAAGCGTTGTCCGAGGTCGGGAAGACTTCCCGATGTGCGTACGTTGGGTCGGCTACTCCAACGTAGTTTTTTCGCTGCACTACACGTCAACTGGTAACATCTATAGACCCTTACTTGCAAGCTTTTCTGCATTGCACGGTAGAAAAATTTTATTTTATGCTATTGTAGCCTCTGCGTTTTCCTTCAGCAAGATGCCTAAACTTGACCCGCTCCCGCCAGCCCCAAAGAAAACATCGTATGACATGACTCCCAAGGAGTTGCACGAGGCTGTCCAAGCTGAGGTGAGGGCACATTTCAAGAAGAAGTCTCCTGAGAAGCCTCCTAAAATTGCCCCGGAGACCAAGGCCTTCTTTAAGAAGACGTATTGTATGCCACAGCCTAAACCGCAACTGCAACCGCAGTCTAACTACGACAGGACGATCAAGAAGGCTGCTAGGAAGGTGCTAGCAAAGGGCAAAGATGTACCGCAGCTTGAGATGCAGCCTCAGAATCCCCTTGAGTTCAGCACAGCACCAAATGTTCGAGCCGACTTAAGAAAATTTATGGAATCTGTGGGAATATCGATGGACCAAGTAACCGGACACGCACCTATCGGGAAGGCTGAGCTAAAGTACAAGTTCAAACTCGGGAAACCTCTTGTAAAGTCCGATCAGGTTAAAACTTTACCTACACATATGGCCGCTTTCATAAGTGGTACATGCAAAAATCAAGCAAAGGTACAGAAATGGTCGTGGAAAGATACTCAATGGACTATTTCTTCGATGGAGGTGACATATTCGACCTATATCAACTGGATGCCCTCGACATCTCTCTTATATCCACGCGAGTTTTGTAATTATTGTTCAGTTGTATCCTTAGCTCCTTGTATTTAGCTGACTAAAATTCTTTTAACCGTTGTAGAATGGCTATCCAATATTGCAACAAGCAAGAATGTAACAAATATGGATTCATGGACCCCCGGAAAATTAACATCACAATGGTAGACCAATATCCGGCGCAAACAGAGGAGAACATCTACAATGTGTTGTGCAACAGTATTACAAGACATTTATACTTCTGCCATACAACACAGTGTGAGTTTGTACTACCTTCCATACCAATTTCAATCACGCGCATACATACAGTCTCATATAATATGTCAGCTCGCGGGTTCATGTCTTTGACTCAATGGATAAACCAGAGTCTACGTACGCAAAGATTTTTGAAATGTTAAATAGGTAATGTCATCTTACTTGCTATTGCAGATTCTCAGATAATTACTCGCTAGCTTTCAATTACACGTAGGGCATGGGCATGGCTCTGTGAGACGGTTCGCGGGAATTGGAAGAAAAGCTTTCTGTGAGGATGAATTTTTTAGTGAGTAACATGCTCCAAAGTTATATTGAAATATATATGAAAATAGAAATGTATATTAAATTTGTCGTCGTTTCTCTCCTTTAGTGTGCAAAACATGCGAAGGGGACAAACTTGTGTGGCTATTACATCTGCGACTACATTCACCGCCTAGTTACCCAAGTCACAGGTTCCTAGGATCTAGATATACGTATAACAATCATTCATACATTACATCTTGATTTTTTATTGATTTTATATATTTATTTCTCATTTATTCGAATGACAGCTTATGCAAGTAAGGGACAAACTTCCTCACGCGTGTTTCATACAGGTTGCTCAAGAAGAACTGATGGGATTTATCAATGAGCAGGTTATTGATCCCGCGGAAGAGTTCTACTTTAGTTCGAGCACTATAGACCCTGGATCCATAACGTAGAAAATTTTTTATAACATATGATATAGAACAGTAAAAGAATGAAATATATGTGCGTACATATATATGTATATATTTTGGTAATATATGTATATATTTTCATTTATATATGTGTAATATATATATTTATATATATGCATGTTGTATATATATATAAATATATATATGTGTAAAATATATATGTATATATATATGTATAATTAACAAGCTACAAAGAGTAAAATTAGCTAAATAATGATCTTACTTGCTCAACGACAAGATATCATCAAACACTGGGACTAATAAATTAATGCTGGTGACTTGAGAAGCTAATCCCTAATTGTGGTACATGAACAATATTACATTTCAAGCTTGAAATCACCAACCAAGTACCCAACGCCTAATCCTACATACTACGGAGAAGCAGGCTATACTTTACTCCATGTTCTCTCTCTCTCTCTCTCTCTCTCTCTCTCTCTCTCTCTCTCTCGTTGGGGGGCGGTGTTCCTCGGCACAACTATATGGTATTGTGGACCATGATATTTATGTATCTGTTGTCCCAGTTGACGAAACTGAAAGCTGGTCACCGGCTAATAAAAGACACAACAGTATGGTTACATTGACAGTTTGACACTATAGTGTTGTAGTGCTAAACTAGCCACACAATGACAACTATTAGGTGCTAAACCTATATATAACTGGATGATACCTGCTGGGGATAGATGCATTGCATTTATGATCAGCTTTGGAAAGAGGTGTTCACTAAAGAAAAGAACCAACTAAAAGATGTTTAGTAATTCTAACCAAGATTCTGGTATTTTGCTTACACATAAAACATCATATGTTTATAGGACATGGACCTCATTGGTACAAATCAACTGGAACATGCCAACATATATGCAGTGGCATGCTCTTCACGGATACATGATGATGTCATTGAGACACTGAAAGCCAACGACGAAGAGGCTGGCGTCTGGCTTCAGTTGACACTGTTGTCGTGTATAAAGTATACATGTGGCGTGCTTATAGCTGTGAAAAAAATACCGTGGGAAGTGATCTAGTGATGTTTTGCACCAAACTGATCTAGAAGAAACCTCTGTTTTGTCCCAGAGTGGTCTGTGGGAACCCTTTTTCTGTCGTAGGGATAACAAAAATTAGTAGGTGAAGTTTTTGTTTTAGGGCTATTAAGTTTTAGTGCCAAAGCTGAAACTTTTGCTTGTATGATTTGTTCTCTGTAGGTGTATGTTGATCAGTCTTATGTTGCACTTGTAGGGATAACAAAACTTAGTAGGTCAAAATTTTGTTTTAGGGCTATTAAAGTTTAGTGCCAAAGCTGAAATTTTTTCTTGTATGATTTGTTCTGTGTATGTGTCTGTTGAACAGCCTTGTGTTGCACAGAGCATAATCAGTAGCATAATTCAATCTATAGCCAGTTAGAAAATCTTCTAGTATGTATTTTACAAATAAATAAACAGAAAGGAGCCTCCAAGTTTGTTATCATTATTGTAGTTTCTTGACTTGATTCAAAGATTATAGAAAGAAAACAAGAGTGAAACGATAATGACACATGTTGATTCATGTTTGCATATACAAAGAGAAAGTTAATTCAGAACCACTCAAATGTAAACCATCACACAATAATGATACTAAACTACTAGGAGATCTGCAAATTCTGTATATAAAGATGCAGACCCTTCTTCCAACATACTAATTGATGTATATAACAGCGACATCTTCTAGACAATTGTACTGTTCTAACCACAAAGTTAAAGCTGCACATTTTGTAAGGAAAAAAAACACCCCAAGTTCATTTGTGTGGTAGGATGTAATTCAAAATACTTGAATGTAAATTGGGTACTAAAACTGAACTTATCTTGCAGCCACAACTTGTGGAGGTGCCTGTTGACCAGCCATGCACTGGATTCACCATTATCAGCTGCATAATTCGGTCGCCAGTTGAGTAAACGAAGAGCACAGATGATGGGAAGTGCAGTTCGCACAACTACCTGCTTTAGGAAAAACAAAAGATATAGTTGCAGGAATACAGGTTGGTGTATATTTGTCAAAAGAATGTTTCTTTTCTTGACTAAGGTGATTGTAACCACACCACTGAAAAATGATCTGGATAATACTGAGTTTGGGAGAAAATGGTCTGTGATAAATATAAACTCTTGTATTTAAACAGCTCGGATCACCAGTGAATACAATCAAGTTTTCCCTGCTATTCCTCTTTTACATGGTATCAAGAGACCACCGTTCCTAACACTCCGCTGCATTCCTCTCCATTTCCATGGCGTCTTCTTCTTCCACCTCCGGCTCTTCAATTGCCAACACAAATTCTTTCTTCTCCCCTCTTCCTGATCCACCTCCTGCCGCAACCATTGCCATGATCAACATCAAGGCCCATGTTCCTGTGACACTCGAGATGGAGTCGTCTCATTTTCAGCAATGTCGCACTATGTTTGAACTGACATTCAAGAAATTCGGCCTCCTCAACCATGTCGATGGCTCCCTCAACGCTACTCTTATGCGTGATGATGTGGAATGGACTCAAATTGATTCCTGCATTGCATCGTCTTCTGGCTCTACACGCCCGTCTCCAAGGAAATAATGGACGCCGTGTTCCAGCCCCGCCTCTCTGCTCACGCCGCCTGGACGAAAATCCTCGGCCTCTTCCTCGACAATCGCCTCCAACGCGCCATCTACGCACGGCAAGAATTTTACAGCTTGTATCAAAGGTGATATGTCTATTTCCGAGTACACAGGCCATCTCAAGCAGCTCGCCGACAACCTCTATGACGTCGGCGCCACCGTCACCGACCACGCCCTCGTCATCAACGTGCTTCGCGGCCTCAACTCCGATTTCAGCTCCGCCATTACCTACCTCGGGTCTGAGGATCCCCTACCCACATTTCTCTACACTCGCTCCTATCTCCTGCAGGAAGAAAGCTGAAAACAACACACTCGGAAGATGGAGGCGGCCACAACACTCATGGCGACGCACTCCAACCCCAAATCCCTTGTTTCACGCCCGACGGCAATGACGCCCTTCCATCTCTCCACCACACCTGCTGGCCCCGACGCCGGCAATCGTTGCAAGAAACGCAAGAACAATGACAGCCGCTTCAGCTCTCCCCAGGCATGCTGCACTGGACGCCGGCGTACAACCCCTGGACGGGCGTCATTCGGCGTGGCCGTTGAACCCATGGCGTGCTCCTGCACCCGGTGTTCTCGGTCTGTGTCCTGGCTCCACCCCACCACACGCCCTGATGGCGTATTCGACGCTACCACTCGCCTACCCCGACCAGGCCATGTCGCAGCTCCCGCCGGCCTTGTACTCGGCTCTCCATGGCATGCCAGCGCACTCTTCCAACGACGGCCACAGCGACGGCGACTGGATTATGGACACCAGCGCCTCCTCTCATATTGCTTCAAACACCGGTATAACCTCCTCTTACTCCATTCCCTCTTCTCCAAGCTCCACTATAGTCAGTAATGGTGCCCCTGTTCTTGTCTGGTTTACTGACACTGCTTCTATTCCCACTTCTCCCAACCCCTTACACTTCCGCAATATACTCATCTCTCCCCACCTAATCAAGAATTTAATCTCTGTTCACGCTTTAACTCGTGACAACTCCGTTTCTGTTGAATTTGACCGTTTTGGCATCTCTATCAAGGATCTTCGCACCAAGA
Organism: Oryza australiensis; assembly: GCA_019925245.2. Lineage (NCBI taxonomy): Eukaryota > Viridiplantae > Streptophyta > Magnoliopsida > Poales > Poaceae > Oryza > Oryza australiensis. Next base: position 8,882,604 of record JAIFGZ020000436.1, read on the forward strand.
TGGTACTTCTCCGATGTAACTCCGCCGGCAATCTTTATCCACTTCGACCACCGTCCCTAGCCTCCTCTGCTCATCATCACAACTTCACCTCCGTCGTTGAAAGGCCTTGTGGCACTCCTGGCTCGGCCATCCCGGCGACGACTCGCTGCGCCGCACTCTGCGCTCCTCTGGATTTTCCGGTAGCAAATCCGACAACCATCTCTGTCACGCGTGTTGGCTGGGAAAACATGTCCGCCTCCCCTTCCAACTCTAATAAAGTGTGTTCCTCACCATTTCAAATACTTCATTGCGATGTTTAGACCTCACCGATTCCCAGCAATTCCGGTTTTCAATTCTACTTAGTTGTGCTTGATGATTTCTCCTATTTTGCCTGGACATCCTTTACGCCATAAATTGGATGTTCTTCCCACACTCATTCCTTTCCATGCCTATGTTCACACTCAATTCCAATGTGATATTCAATGTTTTCAGACCAACAATGGCCGGGAATTTGACAACATTGTCCCTCAGAAATTCTATGCCGCACACGACATCTTTCTACTCATACACTTCCCAACAGAACGGCCGTGCTGAACGCATTCTTCGCACTATCAATGATAGCCTCCGCGCTCTCCTGTTTCACACTCATGTACCCATCTCCACGTTTTTGGCTGCCGCTGCTACCCGAACACCACCGCTACCACACCACACAAGCTTGCTCCATGCTCCGTCGCTTGCATCTTCCTCAGCTATCTGGCTAAACAACGTGGCTATCGCTGCTACAACCCCGAAACTCACTGCGTCATCACCTCTCACCATGTTTATTTCGATGAACATGTTTTTCCTTTTCACAAGTGTCTTCTCAGGCCCCCGCATCACGGCCGACACTCGAGACAACAACCCAAGACCTACTTCCCTTTCATCCACAATGGCGGCCTCGCATAGTTTGACCCCAACCGCACGCTATTGATCAGGTGCTCGCACCCCATGCCCACGGCCTCGCCCAATGCCGATGCCACTGCACCGTCGTCCTCGTCCCACGCACCCGTCGCATCGCACAACGCGCAACCATCCCCTCCTCACGCACCCAGTCCACCGCAAGCATCGCCCGCCACATCACCGACAGCCATCATACCCACTCGCCACCCCATGGTCACTCGCGCCCGCGACATCATACATTTAGCTAACCCAAAATACGCAGTCGTCGCCACGACGTCCGCCCCAACTCCCCCACCGTCTTCGGTACAAGCCGCTCTTCGTCATCCTTAATGGCGCCAAGCAATGCAAGAAGAATACGATGCTCTCATCGCAAATGGCACATGGACTATCGTCCCTCGTCCGACCGGCGCCAACATCATCACCGGCAAATGGATTTTCAAAAATAAGCTGCATCCCGATGGCACACTGGAGCGGGGCAAAGCCCGGTGGGTCGTTTGCGGTTTCACCCAGCGTCCCGGGATCAATTTTCATCAACTTTCTCCCCCGTGGTGAAGCCAACATCTATCCGTACCGTCCTCAAGTTAGCTGCATCCCGCGACTGGCCGTTGCATCAGCTTGATGTCAAGAACGCATTCCTCCATGGCAATCTTGTTGAACGCGTTCATTGCTATCAACCGGCGGGCTTCATCGTCTCCTCCCATCCGGACCATGTCTGCCTCCTTGCAAAATCACTGTACGGACTCAAACAAGCGCAGCGCCTGGTTCCAACGCCTGGGCGGCCACCTTCGCAAACTTGGCTTCATTTCGACGGGCTCCGATGCGTCATTATTCGTTTACAGCAACAATGGTGTCGTGACATTTCTCCTCGTCTATGTCGACGACATTCTCCTCATGGCTTCCTCGATGACACTGCTCCAACATTTCGTCGAACAGCTTTGCCACGAGTTCGTGATAAAAGACCTGGGCACACTTCACTACTTCCTCGGCGTGTAAGTACACCGTGTAAGTACACCGTGACAACACGGGGTTCTTCCTCAAGCAAACCAAATTCACACAAGATATACTGGATCATGCCGGCATGGCAAATTGCAAGCCGGTATCCACCCTAGTCGACACAAGCAGCAAGCTATCGCTTCAGGATGGCAAACCGTTTCTTGATGCTTTGTTCTATCGCAGCATCACCGGAGCACTTCAATACCTCACCGTCACAAGGCCTGATGTTGCCTACGCCGTCAATCAAGCATGCCTCTTCATGCACGCTCCAAGAGATACACACTGGCAATTCATCAAACGAATTCTTCGCTATCTGCGAGGAACACTTGATCAAGGCTTACACATCTCCGCAGCCCCATCTACCCGCTGACTGCCTACTCTGACGCCGATTGGGCCGGTTGCCTAGATACACGGCGATAAACTTCCGGGTACTGCGTCTTCCTCAGTGACGCACTCATTTCATGGTCATCCAAGCGCCAAACTGTTGTTTCTCGATCCAGTGCCGAAGCAGAATATCGCGGTGTAGCAAACACACCCGCCTAATGTTGCTGGTTGCGAAATCGACTTCAAGAGTTGCTCGTTCCCATCGACAAAGCTACGATCATCTACTGCGACAACAGTTCAGCCGTTTATTTGTCAGAAAACCATGTTCACCATCGTCGCACAAAGCATGTTGAGCTGGACATTCACTTTGTGCGCGAGCAAGTTGTTGTTGGTTCTCTACGAGTTCTTCAGGTTCCCACCAGCCTCCATTACGCCGATATCATGACAAAAGGATTGCCATCAAAGATGGTCAATGAATTCAAGGCCAGTTTATGCGTCCGCTCAATCAACACTGAAACTGCACGGTGAGAGGGGGGTGTAAACGGATAACTCATTCAACAGCTTATCCCTAGCTTATAGGATCCGTAGTTTCCTAGTTTATAGGATCGATGGTTACAGATGTAAACTCTTGTATTTAAACAGCTCCGATCACCAGTGAATACAATCAAGTTTTCCCTGCTATTCCTCTTATATATATATATATATATACACACACACACACACTGGATGAGAAACTTGACTTGTCTCTGGTCTGGGCTAGGCTTCCATGGCAGCTGAATTGAATATTGTTCTGTCTAAGCCTGAACCTGAAATCCAAGTGTCCTCATCTGACAGCCAGGCCATGCATACATCCTGCAGCTGTGCTGTGCAGCACCATACATATCGTTTGCACTTGACCCCTGCGTGATTTCAGGCGTGCACTTTACCCATACTCTCTCTGAAGAACACATGCTTTTGCCGAGAGCTGAATGCGTTGCTGAATTATATATGAATCGTGCGCCGCAGAACAAGGCAAGCTGCATGCACGGACAAAGCCACCCTGCACTGCATCCAGCACGGACAAAGTAACTGTAGGTACAGCGACACACTACTCGCTTTCAGGAAGGATCAGAGATTCAGAGACCTGTTTGTATATCTGCATGTGGTGTTGCGTGCATTTCAGCTCAAGCTCGGAGGACCTGCTGTTCTTGTCCATTGTTTTAGCTGTGCTCTTGCTGCAAGTTAATTGACACATATATGAAATTATCCTCCTGATAAGTGTGTAATTCTCTGTCTTTTTGTTCTTGTGTACATAGCTGACGTTCCGTGGTGGTTCGATATAAATCTGTCCATCCATGGACACAAGAAGCTACTGTTTTTTATATGGACAAATACTAGGACAATCACAAGAGCTGAGCTGTTCCTATGACCCTATCAGAGTATCCATGCAGTTTGGATGGTTCTAACAACCGTTATCAAACAGTCCTATGAACTTGAGGTTGATTTTTTTTTTGAAGGAATTGATTTGTTGTGTAACTAACATAGTGAATTCGGGGATTCATCGCTGGTCTCCTCCTTATGGGTTCATGTGCTCATTGTTATGTGGGTGTGGAGAGTGGATTTTAAACTCTCGATGGACGTCCCCTCTTATTTGTATGTCACTTAAATAGTTAAAAAAATAAAAAATTAAGAAAATGTATTAACATGTTATATATTACTTTACATATAGCTTGTTAACGTATATTCACAGTCAAATTTATTTTTTTCTTGTAGATATAGAATTAAATTTTATTTGAGGAGTGTTCTATCACATATTAATTTATCTTATTTATTTTTTTAATTTTTTTAGTGACATGCAAAGAAAGGAAATCCCCTCGAGAGCTAATAGTTTTCCCGTGTGCGTGGTGCTTTATAAAAAAAGAAATATGTGTTTTTGGAATCAATGAGTGAGTCGACTAATTCCGAAATAACATGTATCAAGTAACAAATATGATTGAATCGTCACATGCACGTACCGAAGTCCAACAAAATCAGTTGTAAAAAAAAAAAAGTTGTAGCTGGGATGTCTACTTGTACCATATCATGCACAGTTGGCGCTCTTTCTGTTCGTGTCTCTGAAAATGAAAATGGACACGCATGCTTTTGCTTTGCTCTGCATCTTCTGCCTCACCCTGCTCCAGCTCCACGGCGGCAGCGGCGGCGTCTCTGCCATCTCCGGCGGAACCAACGATGGCTCCGAGCGCTGGGGATATGTCGAAGTCCGGCCGAGTACGCACCCCACCCGACGGACGATGACGATGCTCTCTACCCTATCTGCATTCCTGACTCGTGATTCTCTGCTCTGCTTTGTGACTATGTCTTGCTCGACGCGCCGGCGCCGTCGCAGAGGCGCACCTGTTCTGGTGGTACTACAGGAGCCCGCAGCGGGTGCCTTCGCCGGCGAAGCCATGGCCAACCGTCCTCTGGCTGCAGGGTGGCCCGGTACTTATCGCCGTAGCCTCTCTTCTCCAGAATTGTAATCATTGTTTGAGGTGAGCTCAAAAACACTAATCGATCATGTCGTCGTCGTCGAACAGGGAGCGTCGGGCGTCGGGCTCGGCAACTTCTTGGAGGTCGGCCCGCTGGACGGAGACCTGAAGCCGCGCGGCTCGACGTGGCTGCACAAGGCCGACCTCATCTTCGTGGTCAGGAAGACGTCGACGACGACGACGAACTCATCGCATCGCCATGCTTTCTTTCTCCAACCTCTGTGGCTTAATTATCATGGCTGAAGTCAAGCTCTCTGCTCTGCTCGTGCCATGGCTGCAGGACAACCCGGTGGGGACAGGCTACAGCTACGTGGAGGACGACGCGCTGCTCGTGACGACGGACGGCGAGGCCGCGGCGGACCTGGCGGCGCTGCTCAGGGCGCTCTCCGTAGGGGAGCTCCCGGCCCTGCGTGACAGCCCGCTGTTCCTCGTCGCCGAGTCCTACGGCGGCAAGTACGCCGCCACGCTCGGCGTCTCCCTCGCCAGGGCCATCCGCGCCGGCGACCTCAAGCTCACACTCGGCGGGGTGGCGCTCGGCGACAGCTGGATCTCGCCGGAGGATTTCGCGGTCAGTATCACTCGCTCGCTCTCGCCACTGCTCCATGGAGCTTGTCCAACCCGACCTCTCACTGATCCGAGAACTCGATCGACAACCATGGCGATCGATGCAGCTGTCCTACGGGCCTCTTCTGCGGCAGGTGTCGAGGCTGGACAGCAATGGCGCCGACAGCGCGAGCAAGTTAGCTTCTTTTCTCGATCAAACATGCTCTGCAATCTGCATCGCCATGGCTGCAAGACAAGAGCTTCACTTCACTTCACTGACTCTCTTAAACCCATTTCCATTGTTCATCGATCGATCAGGAAAGCACAGGTAGTTAAGCAGCACATCGCGTCAGGACAGTGGAAGCTGGCGCAGTACGCGCTGAGCAGCATGCTGACCGCGATCGTCGCGAACAGCGGCCACGTGGTGATTTAATCTTCTCTTCTTCTACCTCGTAATCTGTCCGTGGATTTGTTCGTCCATCCGGTCTCTGATGGAAAGATGGTTGTGGTCTGCTTCTAGGACGTGTACAACTTCCTGCTCGACACTGGGATGGACCCGGTCGCCGCTCCGGCGAGGAGCTTCCCGCCGGCGTACTCGGCGTACCTGGACAGCAAGCTGTCCATCGGAGACTCCATTCGAAGCATCATGAATGGAGCCATCAAGGAGAAGCTCAAGATCATCCCTAAAGACGTTGTGTGAGTGAGCCTCTTCACTGTTTTTACCACCCTGATTTTGTTTTTGACTGACAGAATTTAAGCCTTGTCTGAAACTTTGGTGATCACTGATCAGAACTCAGAAACCATGAGGTAAAATTCAGTGATCATTGATTAGAACTCGAAGCTGTCATACATGATATCATAGGAATCAGCTCACTACCTGAAAAACTGCAATTCATGATTGTCCTTTCTCTGAGATAACCTAAATTCTTCAAATCAGAATGTGTCTAGTGGATACGAACAAGATGTTCAGAAAATGTACCTTTCATCAGTAGTTCATAGCGTTGCCTGTTCTTGATCAAGTGCAGATGGGAGGAGCAGTCCTACACGGTCTACAATGCGCTGATCAATGACTTCATGAAGCCAAGAATTCAGGAGGTGAACCGAACTAGAACCAGATTGCAAATGATGCGTTTCTGGGATTAATTGTTCCTTCGTAAAGCTGAAACTTTTTCCAAGATTGCCGGTATCATGATATGTATGCATTATCATCTCCTGCAGGTCGATGAGCTTCTGTCTTATGGTGTCAATGTGACGGTGTACAATGGACAGGTGACTGATCACACATTTACACTGAACTACAGTATTAGCTATACAAAGCATTATTTTCCATGTGTAACTATTATTAGTATATACTGCACTCGAAACTAGTTCCATAACATTATCAATGAACTTTCATAATGTTACTTAGAATCATACAATGAAGAGTTAACCATAAAAATAGTGTATTCCTTTAAAAAAAATCATAAAAGGGTCTTGGCCCCTCCTGTTCCCTCAAAAAAAACAAAGAGTATAAAAGGGATAACTTCTGAAATCACAGATGTTGGACTTGGGACTTTTATCCTCTTTGAATTCGTCCAAAATATGCTGATATTATAGTGTGGTTGTTCCTGAATCACTTTCAAGTTTGAGCAAAGGAAGGAAGCTGCACATGGTTTGCTGCTTCGGTTCAACTTCTCCTCGTCCGTTTCTTCGGCCTCGTTTGGAATCTAGCCATGGCGTGACATCTTCTTCAGGCCATGACAAGGCCTGGATATAGGTGTCTGCTTTCTGAAACCATACTTTTATTCTTCTTTATTTTCTCTTTTATTTTTGTGCAGTGTGATTCATGCGTTAGACTGAGATTGGCCCTTCTGCTGCTTCGTCATGCCGTGAGCAACCAGAAGATAATGCTTACTAGACAAATAATAATAATAATAATGATGATGATGATGATGATGATTGTTTGGTTGAACAAGGTAGCAGCAATGATAAGTAACAGTAGAACAATGTGTTTAGGGATGATATTGACAAAATGTTTTCAGTGGATTAATTGGTCGTGAGTCCTGACTGGCAAAAATTATAATTACTGTAGGAAAATATAAATTTGATTAGCACAATGCACTGTTACCACTTGTGGCTCGGAATTACCCCAAGCTGTTATTTAAAGTACTAAATTCAGTATAATTTTCTTCTGTCTGAAGCTCGATGTGATCTGCTCAACGGTTGGTGCAGAAGCATGGGTTCAGAAGCTCAAGTAAGAGTTTTGATTTTCAGTGTCCCTTTTGTCAGTTTTTCTCAAAGAATTATAGGAATATGTCTAAGCTCCTCACTTGATCATTTCTTTCAGATGGGATGGGCTGAAGAACTTCTTGAGCTTGCCAAGGCAGCCTCTACATTGTGGCTCTAGTGAAGTCACAAAAGGTTTTGTCAGATCCTACAAAAACCTGCATTTCTACTGGATCCTTGGAGCTGGACACTTTGTAAGCATTCTTTTGACAAAAAAAATAAAATATTGGACTTTATTTTTTTTGTGCTAATTAAAAATCTGCACCAATCTGGACTGTAAAATATGAGTGCACACATTATTTATGCAGGTGCCTGTTGATCAGCCCTGCATTGCTCTTAACATGATTGGTGGCATAACGCAATCTTCAGTTCAGTCTCATCCATAAAAGTGGGTCAATACAAAGGATGGAAGGAAAGAAACTAAACCTAGTTTTCTTTTGATAAGCATATCCGAAGGTCTGTAAGAAGCCAATTGCATTGACAGTATTAGGTGGGCATTTTTCTTTGTTATTGTAACATTCTGAGTTTACATCATAAATCAAAGAATATGATTCTATCTACTTATTTATCTGTTACTGAGAAATATGAATTTATTCTTCATGATACGGTGTAAAAGACATACTCCTGTGTTAGAGCCAAAATCCTTCTGATAGAAAAGGACAGTAGTTCAATTTGTTTGCCAATGCAAAGGCCACGTTCACTCCTGAGGTCAAGAAATTACCATGTTAATTGAAGAAAAAGAGAAATATCCATTATCAAGTAATGGGTCTGGTAGGGCTCGATTATAATGATGAAAATTGATTGCACATATATAGGACACCACCAAAGCTATATAAGAAAGTACAATTGTACATTTAGAAATAAATGCAAAATTTGTATAATAATTTCACGTTCTACCTTAAATAGACTATAAATAAGCCCCCTCCAATTGTGCGTAAACTTTGGCTAGTTTGGTGTAATCCTCAATTCCTCATTCATCCAAACAAACAAAAAATAATGGGAGAAACAGTAATGATCCAAAGCCAAACTAATAGCTGATACTGAAGACATCTATTGCAGCATATGTTACTACCTCGGTCCCAAAAATAAAATCTTTCGAGGATGGAGGTAGTGCCCTTTTTGAATAGGAGGAATCTCATATGCATTCAACTCATCTTGTGCATACTTGTGTAACTGAGTGTCTTCTATCATAGGAAGGGATTTCCTTCAGCACTCATATTTGACAAAACATGGCAAGTTTTTGTAGGATCGAATGCCCAAAGAAAAGCCAACCGAGAGGAGGGTGAATGGTTAAGTACCCCAAAAACAAAGTTTTAGCGGAAATAAAACTTTAGCTCTGTTTTTCTGAAGCCGGTCTGAACGCAGGTGTCGCGCCGGTCTGACTGTGTAGCCTCGCCGGTCTGACCGCCCGATGACCTTCGGTCTGACCGCCCGTAGCCGATCGTCTCAGGCGATTGCTCGATGTAGCCGATGACGATGAAGTCCGATGCCAGCCGGTCTGACCACCGATGTACTTGCGGTCTAACCGGGAAGAAGGCTCGGTCTGATGGGTTAGCAGATCCGGTTGAACCGACAATTACGCCGCCGCACCGAGGAAGAAGAAGACACAAAGAATTCTCAAGAAGATTGATCTTTATTGAAACTCTCTATGTTTACAAAGTGCAAACAAAGCACTCCTCACAAAATCTCAATCTAAACTTGAAACCCTAACTTGAGAAATTCTAAAACTTGAACTCAAAAGCGATACAAGCGATACTGAGAGGCCACGTCTCCCCTCACTATTTATACCCAAGATCCGCAACCAAGAGCCACGAATCCTACTCATACAAGAAGCCCTAATCCACTAGGAAACCTTCCCGTACAAGAAACAAACTATACATAAACCAACCATAACAAACTCGGTTTTCCTAAAACCGAAATTCCGCTTTCCATACGCAACAATATCTCCATTATATGCCATATGAAAACTTTTCAATCATGTGCATTAATCTCTACCCTTAAACATCCCGCATGATCCCCATCTCGGACTTCACCTTATCTCCAAGTTGACTCCGACTCGATCACCGGCAACACTTTCCTGAGGCGTAAAGAATACCTGCACACAAACAAACAAAGAATACAATATCCAAGCACAAGCTATCCAAACTTGACTCATTGTTAGCATAAACAACCAGACACGTGCATAGGAACACGAAACTTCCATGTATGTGTAAGGAAACAAACCGAAACCAAAACCGAAACGAAATCGGCAACCAGTCGGACTAGCTCGGCCGGTCTGACCGCAGGCAACTGCCCGGTCTGACCGCTAAAATACCTCCGGTCAGACCGTGAGTACACGTCCGGTCAGACCGGCTGTGGCAGCCGACTGAACACTGTTCATCGTCCGAAAACTCAACTCTTCCAAAATCAAAACACTCAAACCAATAAATCCCAAATGCCAATTGTTCATCATTCAATAAAGAATCAAACACACGTTGATTTTACAATCTCCCCCTTGATGAACACATTGGCAAACAAAATAAAAGAGTTGTTTTTGTGTTTGAAAAGTTAAAAACAAAAATGATAAAAAGCATTTGAGAGCTCAAAAATCAAAAAAAATTTCTCCCCCATGCAAATTGCAAATGTTATCCCATGCAAATGTTTTCTCCCAAACAACATTATTTTCTCCCCCTTTTGACAATTAAGTCATCAAGCATAGGAATTATGTTTATGAATATTTAAGAGCTTAGCATCATACATAAAGCAAGTCATGTCATGTGTTACAATAAAAAGAAGATAAATTCATCAATTAGATAGCAAATATGCACTAGAGTATAATCATGAATCAAATATTTTATAAATAAGAGCAATAATGTAATAAAAAATCATGGATTCCAACGATTTATAATGCAACATCTTTACAAGCACATAGGTTGAAAGATAAACCTAAATATATATAATTATTGCAATCTTTATTCTTTCTCAAATTTACCTTTTTGCATATATAATTCAAGAGAAAAAAAATTCATTTTGATTCGAGCCATCTTTAGTGCTCATATATTTTTTTCTCTCAATTATTCTGAGTACGTCCTTGTCGTCAAGACTGTTTCCAAGGATTCGGTACTCATTATTTTGCTCACATCGAATACGTCCTTGTCGTCAAGATTGTTTCCAAGGATTCGGTATTCATTTTTTTCTCTCATAGATAATCTTTTATTCTCTTTTCACAATGAGCAATTTTAAAATAATTTGAGAAATATTAAAGCAAGATAATATATATATAAGCATTTAAAATCCAACACAAGTACTAGTATCAACATTGCATATTTCTTTAATTCAAGTGTAATATTAAAGTGTCATGCATTATTTCTCTTAAATATAAAATCTAGATCTCATAAAAATACTAGAATACATATAAGCTATGCTAGTGACAAATAAACCTTCATAATATTGCTAGCATGCACATGATCAACAATATGTATGGATAAAGCTCTCTTTTTCAATTTATTTTAATCATGTAGCTTGATAAAGAGCACAAAAACTCCCCCTTAAAACATGCCAAAAGGATGAATAGTTCCCAATTCCCCTCAAAGAAAAGCAAAGCGAGAGGAATCTAATGGTTTTGTAAAAATATCAGCAATAGTACTTTTGTATCCAAAAATTTCAATTCAACATCTTTCTTCTCAACATGATCTCGCAAGAAATGAAAGCGAATATCAATGTGTTTAGTGCGTGAATGTTGAACAGGATTCTTAACAATGTTAATGGCACTTGTATTATCACAATAAAGAGGCACATTTTCAAAAACAAGTCCATAATCTTTTAAAGTAGAAATCAGCCAAAGAATCTGTGAACAACAACTTGCAACAGCAACATATTCAGATTCAGCAGTGGATTGAGCTACACTAGATTGTTTCCTAGAAGACCATGCAATCAATGAAGTTCCAAGAAAATGACATGTTCCACTAGTACTTTTCCTATCTATTCTACAACCCGCAAAATCAGCATCTGAATAACCACTTAAGCAGATAGAAGATGAAGTAGAATACCAAATGCCAAACTCAAGTGTATGACTCAAATACCTCACGATGTGCTTGACCGCTTGACGATGAGAAGCACGTGGAGAAGCTTGAAAGCGCGCACACAAACATACAGCAAACTGTATATCTGGCCTAGAAGCAGTTAAATACAACAAGGATCCTATCATGCTTATATACTCCTTTTGATCCACAGCTTCACCATCTTCATCGGGATCAAGAACAGCAGTAGATCCAATGGGTGTTGATATCGGCTTGCAGCTCTCCATCTTGAACCTGCGCAAAAGATCTTTGGTGTACTTTGTTTGATGGGTAAACGTACCTTGAGGTGTTTGCTTGATTTGCAATCCCAAAAAGTACGACAACTCACCCATCATACTCATCTCAAATTCCCTACGCATAATCTCAGCAAATTCTACAACCAAAGAGTGAGTTGCACAACCAAAGATGATATCATCAACATATATTTGAACGAAAAGTTGATTTTCACCATGCTTAAGAACAAAAAGCGTTTTGTCAATTTTTCCCATTTGAAAACCTTTTTCAAGCAAAAAGTTCTTAAGTTTGTCATACCATGCTCTATGTGCTTGTTTCAAACCATATAAAGCTTTTGAAAGTTTGAAAACATGGTTGGGAAAATCAGGATTTTCAAAACCCGGTGGTTGTTTAACATAAACTTCTTCCTGTATAAAACCATTTAGAAAAACACTTTTAACATCCATTTGAAACAATTTAAAACCTTTGAAAGCAGCAAAAGCTAACAAAAGCCTAATTGCTTCAATCCTAGCAACAGGAGCAAAAGTTTCATCAAAATCTAAACCCTCCACCTGAGTAAAACCCTGAGCAACAAGTCTAGCCTTATTGCGAACAATCAAACCATCCTCATTTTGTTTATTTTTGAAACCCCACTTGGTTCCAATAATATTATGTCCAGAAGGAGGTTCAACTAAAGACCAAACTTTGTTTCTTTCAAAATTTTCAAGTTCTTCATGCATGGCGTTAATCCACGATTCGTCAGTTAATGCATGAGTAACATCTTTGGGTTCAAAAGAAGCAACAAAAGCAGAATTCTCTAAATCATGCGTAGTTACCTTTGATCATGTCGTCCGCTCATTTAAATTACCTATTATTTGTTCCGGTGGATGTCGTCGCTGAATGTGCAAAGGTGCAGAGATCTCAGGAGTTGATTCACGTTCTCGTTCAGCACAGGTCGTGGTCCCCGAAGAATCTTCTTGATTGGAATCGACGGAGTCCAAAGCGGTCGGCCCCGCCTATCGACTGTGTCTCGGCGGTCGGCCGAGCAGCTCGCCGGTCGACCAACGGCACCTTGCCGGTCTGACCGAGCAGGTCGACCTCATCGTCGTCGTTGTCGCTTTCGTCTTCAAAGATTCGACCATACTCCCCCTGAGCCTGTGGCAGTGTAACTGAAAGATCTGGTCTAGTACCGGGACTAGCCTCATCAAAAGTGACTTCACAAGTCTCGACAATTTTGTTAGTCTCTAAAACAAGTACACGATAGCCACAAGTGTGTGCGGGGTAACCAAGAAATAAACCATCAGTTGAACGTGATTCATACTTGTCCAAATTTCCAGATTTTAACACAAAGCACTTGCAACCAAAAACATGCAAATGTGAAACTTTGGGCTGGCGACCAAAACGAAGCTCATAAGGAGTTTTGCCAAGTTTAGAATGCAAGAAAATACGATTAGAAACATAGCAAGCAATGTTAATAGCTTCGGCCCAAAATTTTCTAGGTGTGTGATATTCATCTAGCATTGTCCTAGCCATTTCAACCAAAGAACGATTTTTCCTTTCGACAACATCATTTTGTTGAGGAACACGTGGAGAAGAAAATTGATGTTCAATTCCTTTTTCAACACAAAAATGTTCAAAAGAGGCATTTTTAAATTCACCACCATTATCACTTCTAATTGTTTTCAAAGAGTTGGGAATTTCACAATTTAAGCGAAGAAAAAGACTTCGAAAGTGTCCAAAGGCCTCGTCCTTAGTTGCCATGAAGAAAACCCAAGAGTATCGAGAAAAATCGTCAACAATAACTAACACATACCATTTTCCTCCAACAGATTGCACTCTAGCTGGACCAACAGTGTCCATGTGTAAAAGTTGTCCCGGTGCATCCGTTATCACAGAAAGAATTGGTGTGTGTGAAGAAGCAATCATTTTACCATGACGACATGGTGCACAAACCAAATCAAGATCCTTTTTGAGTTTTGGCAAACCACGAACAAGTTCCAAACCACTTAAACGAGTCAAATGATCAAATCCAACATGACCAAGTCTACGATGCCAAAACATCAAATCTTTGTTGAATTTTGCAACTAAACATGTGACAAGAGGAGAAACAGGGTTTTCAAAATCAGCTTTAAAAACTCTCCCATAAGGAGAAATGTTCAAAACAGAATCACCTCAAGAATCAAATATTTTACTTCCAGTTTTCTTGAAATGAACTTCAAAGTTTTCATCAACAATTTGTGAAACTGAAAGTAAATTGTATTTTAAATCCTCTACCAAAGCTACCTCTTTCAATTCGAACTTGTCACTTACCTTGATGGATCCGGTAGCGAGAACGGCACTTGTACAAGCATCCCCAAAGATTATCGATTCCGTCTTGGATGCCATCTTGAGGGAGGAGAACCACTTCTTATCTCCGGTCATGTGCCGCGAACAACCGGAGTCCACGATCCACACGTTCTCCTTCCTCGCCACGAAAGCCTACAAAACAAGAGATGTCGAGGCCTCGCATCGGGTTAGTTAAAAGAAATTTAGGAATCCAAGATCGAGACACACGACCGTAGATCCAATAGACACAAAACCACGAGAGAAAACGTTTTGGAATTTTCGAAAAATTCCTTCGGGGCGGTCGACTGTTGGGGTACCGCTGCCTCGACCGGCGCCATCGCCGTCGGCCGACCGAGGCAGGCTGCGTCGGCCGACCGGTGCGTGGCCGGTCCGACCGGTGGACACAGCGTCCGACCGGCCTTCCCAAGGGAAAACCAGATTTTTGCCACTTTGATTTTGCAAAATTATTCTCTCTTTCCTTTTTCTGTTTTCGTGCTAGTCTGAAACAAAAACCAACAAGATGACCATCTTTACCACAAAAAGAGCAGGAAAACGTTTCTTTAGTGACAGATGGTTTTGAAGAATTAGGTTTAGTTTCTTTTAGATAAACAGAAAGAGATGGCAAATTTCCAGCAGACTTAAAAACTGTTTTCATGGTTTTAGGTTTTTTCAAGATTTCACCATTTTCAGTCATTCCTAAAACATTTGGAGGATTTTTGGTGAAATAGTCATGAGTATCAAATCCTATTCCTTTATTGTCGCTACACACTTTAGATTTGTCCAAAATCATGTTAAGTTATTTCTTACCATCGAAAATTTTTGCAAAGAACTTTTCAAGTAAGAAACTTCTTTTCCAAGATTAGCACAATTTTCACAACCAATTATGACATCTTTGCCTTTGCGACATCTAGAGCAAGAAGCTACCTCATCTTGTTTAACTATTTCTTCCATGTGCTTAACATGAGCTAAAGCATCTTTTAGTTTTAATTTATTAGCATCACAAGTTAAACAAGATTTAGCAGCCAAAACTTGAGAATTATTGACATCTCTAATCTTTGAAATTTCTAGCATTAAAACCTCACAATTTTAGTAATTATCATCATTGGGAATAAGAGATTTCAAACTAGCAATTTCAGCATTTAAAGATTCAATCACAAATTCTTGTTTTTTAAACATTTTCTCACATTTTTTATTCTTAGCACTTAAAACAAGAATTGCATCCTCAAGTGAGCTTACCTCATTTTCTTCATCTGAAGAATCTTCATCTCCACGCATCATGAGACAAACGCCGGAGATGTTCTTGCCCTTCTCCTCACTGTTAGAATCTATGTCGCTGAGTGGCTCAAAAGCGGCATAGACTTGACTCAAGACTTTCTTGATCATCTCCTTGGAGCGCCTACCCTTGGGCTTGTCATCCTTTGTCTTTTCGGTGCTCTTGTCCTCCTTCTTGCTCCTCCCGAGCTTGGGGGTTGGAGCGAGATGTGATCCAAGGCGCCGCACTCAAAGCAACGCGTTGGTCCTCCTTTCTTCCTGAACCTAACTCTGTTCATAGCTCTGGAAAGTTTGTTAGTAGCAAGAGCCAAATCCTCCTCCTCGAATTGCTCGAGTTGTTCATCAGACATGGCGTTAATTAAAGCAAGAGCATTTGGAGATGATGAAGAAGCAACATCTCGAAGAAGTCGAAGGAGAAATCAAAGCACTTGACTTAGAATCCGTTTTTCGAGAAAGAATATTCATCTCATGAGTTTTGAGTTTTGTATAAAGCGAATCCAAAGTCAAATTTGCCATGTTTACAGATTCTTGAATAGAAATTACTTTCATCTCCCAAACAGACATGTCAAGACTATTTAAAAAGTGGCGAGAAATCTCAAACGTGGATAATTAGTGTCATAAGAAGAATCAACAGATCTAAGATTGCTTAAGATTTTATTGAACCTACCAAGATAGTCATCCAAAGCTTCAAAGAGTTTCATCTCAAATTTTATATATTCCTTTTTAAAAAGATCTCGACGAAGTTCTTTTATGTTTGTAGTTCCTTGATGAAAGTTTTTCAAAGCGTTTCAAATTTTATTAGCAGTTTGAAGATGAGAAACACGGTCAAAATCAGAACGCGAAATTCCATTCAACAAAATGTTTCGAGCTTTGCAATTATTATTAAACTCAGTTTTCAAAGCTTCAGTATTAATGGCATCGGGTATGGTGTAGGGAAGAGCAACCTTTTGCCACACGTCATAGTCTTGAGCCATGATGTAAGATTGCATCTTACTACAACAATACGCAAAATCGGTGCCATCAAAAACATGCGGTTTTGTTAAAAATTTATTCGACATGATTGAAAAAAACTTTAGATTGAAGAAAATCCAAAGCAGAAAAACGTGGCTCTGATACCACTTGTAGGATCGAATGCCCAAAGAAAAGCCAACCAGAGGGGGTGAATGGTTAAGTACCCCAAAAACAAAGTTTTAGCGGAAATAAAACTTTAGCTCTGTTTTTCTGAAGCCGATCTGAACGCAGGTGTCGCGCCGGTCTGACTGTGTAGCCTCGCCGGTCTGACCGCCCAATGACCTTCGGTCTGACCGCCCGTAGCCGATCGCCTCAGGCGATTGCTCGATGTAGCCGATGACGATGAAGTCCGATGCCAGTCGGTCTGACCACCGATGTACTTGCGGTCTAACCGGGAAGAAGGCTCGGTCTGACCGGTTAGCAGATCCGGTTGAACCGACAATTACGTCGCCGCACCGAGGAAGAAGAAGACACAAAGAATTCTCAAGAAGATTGATCTTTATTGAAACTCTCTGTGTTTACAAAGTGCAAACAAAGCACTCCTCACAAAATCTCAATCTAAACTTGAAACCCTAACTTGAGGAATTCTAGAACTTGAACTTAAAAGCGATACAAGCGATACTGAGAGGCCACGCCTCCCCTAACTATTTATACCCAAGATCCGCAGCCAAGAGCCACGAATCCTACTCATACAAGAAGCCCTAATCCACTAGGAAACCTTCCCATACAAGAAACGAACTATACATAAACCAACCATAACAAACTCGGTTTTCCTAAAACTGAAATTCCGCTTTCCATACGCAACAATATCTCCATTGTATGCCATATGAAAACTTTCCAATCATGTGCATTAATCTCTACCCTTAAGCATCCCGCATGATCCCCATCTCGGACGTCACCTTATCTCCAAGTTGACTCTGACTCGATCACCGGCAACACTTTCCTGAGGCGTAAAGAATACCTGCACACAAACAAACAAAGAATACCATATCCAAGCACAAGCTATCCAAACTTGACTCATTATTAACATAAACAACCAGACACGTGCATAGGAACATGAAACTTCCATGTATGTGTAAGGAAACAAACCGAAACCAAAACCGAAATGAAATCGGCAACCAGTCGGACTGGCTCGGCCGGTCTGACCGCAAGCAACGCCCGATGTGACCGCCGGAACACCTCGGTCGACCGTGAGTACACGCCGGCCGACCGGCCGTGGCGCCGATCGAACACCGTTCACCATCCGAAAACTCAACTCTTCCAAAATCAAAACACTCAAACCAATAAATCCCAAGCGCCAATTGTTCATCATTCAATAAAGAATCAAACACACGTTGATTTTACAGTTTTAAATCAAATGATGGACGATAATTGCATGGAATATCAGAGCATATTCAATATTTACCAACTATGGTGGTTGTTAAGCTCGAATCCATGAACTTACATCAATTGCCGCAATTTGTAATAATGGCGGTTCACCTTAGATATTCATATCGGGTAGGATTATATAGTTTTATGATTTTACACCCATGCCTCTTTTATTTGAATGAAAAATTGGCACGATTGTGCCTTTTCATTGCATATAGAAGAAATAAATATACCCCTAGAGGAAATAAAAGAAAAAAGGTCAGGCAAACATAGGGAGACTATACAAAGGAACCTATGATCTCACGCAAGTGTTTTGCGCCCGCCAGACCCCAAAGTCTACCATGCTCTTTGATTACGCTCAGGATATAGCCCGTCGTTGCCTCTTTGTGTTCAAAAATTATTTTGTTTCTCTCTTTCCATATTTCCCAGACAACTAGCATGATGAGCGATCGTAGTGCCTTCTTGAGGACCCCCGTGGTACTTCCCAGATTTTCCCATCATTGCTACACTGATGTGGCATCCCTCCAATTGGTCGTTCGCAGCTGCTGAAAGCCGACCCAGTCAGCTACCATATTCCATATCCCGAAGAAATATCGCATTCGGCTACTGTGTGCAAGGTTGACTCTGGAGAAGTACAACAAAGGGGGCAGTGGCCGTTGTTCCTCCAGCCCCTAGCTGCTAGTCGGTCTGAGGTCCAAACTCTATTTTGAATGATGAGCCACGCATGATATTTATACTTTTTAGGTGCCCAGACCTTCCAAATGAGCTTCTTGAAAGTTGTGTTGGGTGCCCCACAGCATTGCACTTTATAGGCTGAGGAGGCTGTGTACTCTCCATGGTTGGTGAATTTTCAGATCATCTGGTCAGGTTCCCCCATTCATCAGCTAGACTCGACGTACCGCTCCCCATAAGGTTACTAGCTGATCAATGAGGCTCACTGTCCAAACTGTACTTCCATCGAAGGCTAGGTCATACAGCCAAGCATCATTCTCTTTGCCTTGCCTCAGAGAGTTCCCTTTCTTTTTAGTCGTCTTGTAGACAAGTGGCATGAGGTTTCTTGGTCTTTGCCCGTCTAGCCAGGCGGAGTCCCAAAAACGGACTGTGTTGCCATCCCCGATCGTGATTCTTGTTGAGGCAGCGAAGAGATCCTTGTCCGCCTTGTCGCAAGGCGTTTCCAAGCTTACCCATGGCTTTGCCGGATCCTTCCATTCATGCCAGAGCCAACGCAAGCGCAACGTCCTTGTGAATTTTTTGAGATCGAGTACTCCCAGCCCCCCTGACTGGTTGGTAGGCATGTTCTAGTCCAGTTCACTTTGCAGAGTCGTGCTCCCATCACTAACTATAGTAACTACTCAAGTTGGTAACGTGCGCAATATATTTATATTTGTACGCTAGAATCTACTCAAACTTTTATTTGTCACTATTTATTTTCATAATTTATTAAATCTTTAAAAAATAAAATTGAGATGGTAAGTCAAGTACAATTTTGTATTTATTCAAGACTTGACATAAAGTAGTGCCACATAATTATATGTGAACAGCAACAAAAAATAACAAGAAATTAATCTGAGATTAAAAAGCCAATCTAATAAACAACGAGAAGTTAGAAGGGAAAAAACCTGGTGGTGTCGAAGATTAAATCGTCGAACTCGCTAAGACTGATCTCCTCGACTAGATTGAATCCAATACGGAGAGAAGAAGCATGGCACAAGCCTTCGCGGTGTTCGGGAGACTTAGGGCAAAGACGAATCCGACGATGTCGAAGATTGGTTACATCGTATTTGTCGACGGGAAACTCGACCCAACCCCTACTGGCGCGCCAACTGTCGATTCTGAAAATCGGCAATAATAGAAAGGGGTAGCGCACGAGACTTAAAAGTGAATGGATGCGGAAGAAAAGGATTTAGTCAGGTTCAGACCCTCTCAATGAGAGGTAATACCCTACTTCTATTTCGGGATTGTATTCACCGGGTGTATATTGATCTGATGATCGAGTTGTGAATATCTACCCTTGGAGGGCCTCCTGTCCCCCTTATATAAGTTGGAGGGCAAGATTAAAAAAATAGAAATCTAACCAAATATTGTATCAGTTTTCTAAGTCTAGTTTACAGTATTACCGAACTAAGACTTTGGGCCATTCCTTAATACACAAGAAAACGTAATATCCAAATCATGATTCATTACATATTTTATATACATAATCTATCCGCTATATCCAATCAGATAGACCAGTCATGTGGGTGTATGGTATCCATAATCTCCATAGGAGGATTTCTCTTTCTAATTTACCCGAAAGTGTCCTTCAGCAAATTACCAATTCTCTAGGGTGCCTTTCAATCGTGACACATTTGTATGATGTCTAACAGTAAATTACACAAATTTTGAGTATCGTCTAGCACCTACAAAAATTTGCCTTTTTCGGGGGAGGGCAACAAACAAATACATAATCTTATTTGAACACATTAATTATACATAATGCATAACAATGAGAAACCGCTAAATATTTTTTTTGCTTTTTTTCAGATGGGTACATAAAAATATAAAAGATGATCGATCTAATTAAGAGACTTCTACGAGACTACGTACAACAGTATTTTAGCATTCAAATTCGACGTTACCTTAAATTTTTCTTGACACCAATATACATATAGCAATCAATAAATAGTTGTTCTCGCTTTAGGTAAATGTGCTAACCCATAGTTGTTATATACTCCATCATATATCATGCATATAGTACCACGAAAAGCCTTTTTTATAAACTGATTTTATTGTCTTTCTATAATTAATGTGAAAATATTCGACATATCGTGATATAGGCATTTTTAAGCATTTATAAGATCGATGCACGCATATATAGGCCAACACCTATCAAAAAATTCTTCATGCGAGACTAAAGTAAATTATTGGTAGTTTAATTAAAACTCACAGCAGCAACACACAAGATCTGTTACATGAGTGTCTACTACTGGGCCATATGGTATTTAAACTCTGGACTACATTGGTACTCAAGTAAATTGATTTGATTGCTACACCCGTTATATATGTGGTACACAATAGCTAGTTAGTTGCATGAGCTACGAGTACTTACGAGTACTTATTTACAATACTCAAAAACTATTATAACTAGAACCTATATATCATAGCTATTGAAATGTAAGTGAACTGTCTATATTTTCCAATCAATTTATTTTTTTCCAACTAGCACCACTACTAGTGACAGCCAAACGGGTGGCCCGGCTCGACATAGCACGGCCCGTTAGGCACGGCCCATAAAACGAGTCGTGTCGTGCCAGCATACGGGCCATGCCCCCGGCCAAGCACGGCACGTGGATGGCCGGGCCGTGCTCGTGCCGACACGACACGTTCAGGGCCCACGGGCCAAATCCGAGCCCACGAGCCATGCGTGGCACGCCCACCAGCATAGTGTCGTTTTATTAAGTAAAAAATAAAAATAAAAAATAAAAGTTTTTAAAAATAAGTAATGACTTAGTAATATTAAAAATATGAAAAAAAATAGTATTTTTGTTATATTGAAAAAATTAAAAACGATATATTGTGATTCATCATGTTGAAATAATTGAAAGATAAATCCACACTTGCGAAAATATTACAAAAGAATATGTTAAAAATAGTAATGACTTTTATTAACGTTTATATCATTATAGGATACAATATCTCATTAAAAACTTTATCATGTAAAAACTCATAGGGTTTAGGGTTTAGGGTTTAGGGTTTAGGGTTAGGGGTTAGGGTTTAGGGTTTAGGGTTAGGGTTTAGGGTTTAGGGTTTAGTCTTTAACGCTTAGTAGCATTTCGACGTGGTCGCTGCTCAGATTCGTCCTCCGGTCTTCGATGATTAGGCCGCATAGACTGAAGGTCGATTTGGATGACACCGTTGATACAGGCACCGTCAACACATCCCGTGCTAGTTTTGAAAGCACGAGATATGCTATCTTGTGGTCATTCTACCATCCGAGGACGTTGAAGTCTTGTGCTTCGTGGTGGATGGCGTCGCTGTCCAAATAACCGGACAACTCTTCGGCCACACCATGCGAAGAGGCGTCTCCACTTGTAGCCGACGAACTTCCACCACCTTGGCTTGAAGACGATCCACCCCAAATCCTACCCCACTGTATCTTCTTCTTACCTGTAGTGGGGATAGGAGGGGGTCTCTGTTGTCGAACCCCTAAAACTTTAGTTCATATCTTCCAAAAACTTTATATAATTTACCCCTAACCTCAGTATAAAAAGAACTATAATATACACCTACAGTTTCACCAAGAAGTGATAAAATAGTAGACAATCCCCTTAATTTACACCTAGGATCTAAAACAAAAGCAAAAGCATTACAACACAGGTAAATTTTTCCAATATTTAAAATATTTTTGTTTCATGTGAAAGACAGGTTCAGTTAGAACATCATTATTTTTGTATTCTTTAAACAAAGAAGCAATTTCAAGAATGTTGTGCAAAATTATATTATTAGTTGGATAATAAACTTGTGACAGAGTAAGAGTACAATCATAAAAAGTTTCTAAAAATTGGTAAAATTTTTGGACAATTACCCAAACATGCTCATTCAGTACTAGCGACCCGTCACTGTTTCTTGGGCCACCACGTGACTGAACCAAATCAGTAAGTAATTCACTATAAGGTAAAACAACTTTTAACATTAAATACGTTGCATTCCATCGATGCTCTGCATCGGTGGCAAACTTACGAGCTCTCTTACCGGCCACATGGCAAAACCTCTTCCACGCACCAATACGCGGGTTAGAAGTAGTTAACCGCGCGATTGCTTGACGAACAACATTAATGTGGTTACCTACCCTCTTCATGCCAGTCTTAACAATCAAATTAATTATATGGCATGCACAACACTGATGGAGTAGAAAAGACTGAACATAAACACAAAATACAGGTTGCAATATTTTCATAGCCCTAGAATTAGTAGATGCATTATCTAGGGTGACAGCAAATATCTTATCAGCAAGATTATATTCATTAATTACTTCTGTAATTCTTTCATCTATGTTTTCTCCTGTATGTGAGACATCTATTAACCTAAGCCCTAAAACTCTCTTTTGTAATTGCCAATCATCATCAACAAAATGAACAACTACGCTAAGATAATCCTCCCTAGCTCTACTACTCCATATATCTGAAGTAACACTAACAGAGAAAGTACATGTACTAAACAGTTTCTTAAGTGCAGTTGAATCCTTCTGATAAACATTCTCTAAATCTCTAGTTGTTGTTTGCCTACTCACAGCTTTAAACCTAGGGTTATGAGATTGTTGAATGTATTGTTCAAAAGCAGGAGACTCCCCAAAGTTCAGGGATAAATCTTGCCTGGCGATTAACCAGACAAGAGATTCCCGAGTAAACCATGGGGTCGTACTCCCAACTACGTACCGTACCGTCCGGGTTTAGCATCAGTTGCTGTTGCCGGAGTTGTATTCCTTGCTTCTTGGCACACGAACCCACATGGCGCTTGAGGTGACCTGTACCACCAGAAGAACGAGCAGATAAAACTTACCTACATATTCTACAATGAGCTTTCGATACCTCCCTTCCGTCGGGGCATGTTTCCTTTATCTCGTCGAAGTGTTGCCAGACACCGGAGGTTCTCGATCTCTTCGAGCCGGTGTGTATCGAAACACTTTCGCTCGTGGATCCGGAATATCCTTCCGAAGCCGTCGTCGCTGTCTGAACCGGTACCTTCTCCACAGATGGTGGAGTTGGAGCCGATCCGGAGGCATCGTCAAACCCCGACATGTAGTTGGGGTCGAAATCACCCAAAGTGAACGACGGCGACTGGTATGGATAGTTCGGATCCATCCTGAAAATTTTAGAATATTTATTGAATTCACAAACACAATACAAATAATACACAAATTTGAATATTACTTACATCTTTTAAAACGTGAGCTCTTCAAACTTCTGCGATCAAACTATTGACCTACGAAACTGATTTTGATTTTTGACAAAATTTGAGCAAATTTTGTCAAAATCAAAAAAATGCACACTTGAGAGCAAAGAGAGCACTTTAGAGCACTTGAGAGCACAAGATGAGAAGTGTGGGGTGAGGAGCAATGGTTGGGTTTCATGCCCTACTTATAGGGCGAAATTTGAGATTTTTTGGAATTTTTTTGAATTTTTTATGAATTTTTTAGCCTCCCAACGGCTATTTTCAAATTTGAACGGGCAAATAGCTGTTATTTGACACGTGGCGCACTCGGATTGGCCGCCCCGGGAGCCGTTACACAGTGTCGCTGCCACCGTTAGACCTACGCTGCCACGCGTCGTGCGCTGGTTCGCCCCCCGCGATGCGTGCCGGGCCATGCAGTGCCATGGGCCGGGCCGTGGGTCGGGTCGTGCCGTGCCGTGCTGCTACAGTAACCATGCCATGCCGTGCCGGCCAGCAGGCTCGGCCGGAAGCCCAAGCATGGCACAGCTATTCGTGTCGTGCCGGCCCGGCCCGTTAGCCTCCCGGGTCATGCCGTGTCGTGCCTCCTACTGGAACTCGCGTGCCCGGGGCGGCTCGATTCAGCACGGCCCATCCGGCCACCTATAACCACAACCGGAGAAACCATCTTTGGTTCAAGCGGCAAAAATCACAATTGTCCCTAAGTAGAGCCGTATCCGGACTAAAAATATTTTTAGTCCCAGTTTAAAAGGCAACGGCTCCTAGGAACTTTAGTCCCGGTTCGTGACAAGAACCAGGACTAAAAATGATCTTTAGTCCCGGTTCAAATCCTGTCAGAACCTGTCAGGGTGCCTCGGGTCTTTAGTCTCGGTTGGTAACACCAACCGGGACTAAAGATGTTATTTTTATCCGGGTGTTACCAACCAAGACTAAAGATTATTTTGATCTTTAGTGCCTACTGGTAACACAAATCGGGACTAAAGATGGAGTTGCTTTTTATACTCCTTCTTTCTCCTCCAGCCCGAGCCAGCTCCACTTGTCTTCAAACTTTTGCTCTAGCTAGAAGGGAGGTGCTGCCAATATCTTTTGTGATTTGTCTTGGTGATAATACGCAAATCTTTGCTATCTACAAGGTTAGCAACTTCTTCCTCTTATGATCTATACTTAGCACTTTGCTTTTTATGGTTGTTTTCTATACATTTTTATCTCTAGATTTTTATGCAAACATGAAGAGAGAGAAAATTTGTTTGGGAATAATTATTTTACTAAGCACATTATATTGTGTTGAGAAAAATGTTTGGGAAAATAAAGAGGAAGAAAAGTATACTTAGCATGTTACATTTATAGGAATTTACTATGTACAATTTCATCTCAAAAAATATTTATGAAAAATGACGAGGAGAAACTTTTGGTCAAAAAAGTTTTAAAATAGATGACAAAGAAAAAATATAGAAAATTTGATAGTAGATTAGAAAAGTAAGGTAATTTTAAGATCGTTAAAATAGTTAGAAATATGTACAATGCGTACATTAAAAAGAACTTGTAAAATAATTAATTAATTTTATGTTTACCACTTTAAAAGACCTTTTGAAAAGAATTCTATTTTTTTAGAACAACACATTACATATGTTGGATTAGTATATAATTTTGTCTGATTACATATATATATAATTATTGTAATAATATTTAAATGGTTTGAATTTCGTGGATTTTTGTTATGATTTTTGTGTATTCCATGTATATGGATCGGCAATGGATGTACAACGTGGATCGACGGTCAAGAGAGTTTATTCAAGGCGTGCATTATTTTTTGAGTGTGGCTGATGCCAACATGGAGAAGGGTTTTATACATTGTCCATGCAAAAAGTGTAAAAACGAAAAGAAGTATTCTACATCAAGAATTATTCATGACCAATTGTTTCAGTCCGGATTTATGCCTCACTACAATTGCTGGACATCGCACGGAAAGGTTGGGTTGCAATAGAAGAAGATGATGAAGACGACGACAACATTCCGGACTGTGATCGATACGGTGGGTTTGAAGAGAATACAGCAGGCGAGGCGGGCAGGGATGCTGAAGAAAATGACGGTTCCAATGACCTTGGTCAGATGTTGCGCGACGTACAGGGGGGCTGTGAAGGTGAAAAGGAGGTGCAGAAATTGGAGCGTATGTTGGCGGACCATAAAACGTCCTTGTACCCAGGATGTGAACAAGGGCACAATAAGTTGGGTACCATGCTGGAATTCTTGCAATGGAAGGCCAAAAATGGTGTCAGTGACAAAGCATTTGGCGAGTTACTAAAACTCATGAAGAACATTCTTTCAGAGAGAAACGAATTGTCAGAATCAACGTATGAGGCTAAGAAGTTAGTCTGCCCTCTAGGACTGGAGGTACAGATGATACACGCGTGTCCTACCTCTAACGCAGTGAGGAGTACGAGAACCTAGAAGCATGTCTGGTTTGTAAAGCTCTTCGATGCAAGATCAGACGAGATGATGCAGGCGAAGTTGACGGACGACCTCCAAAGAAAAGGATTCCTGCTAAGGTGATGTGGTATTTTCATATAATACCATGGCTGAAGCGTCTGTTCAGGAACAAGGAGCATGCAAGGATGACGCGCTGGCACGCGGAAGAACGCCTAAAAGACGACATGCTCAGACATCCCGCCGATGGATCACAGTGGCAAAACATCGACAGAACATTTAAAGACTTCGGCGAGGATGCAAGAAACCTAAGGTTCGGCTTAAGTATGGACGGCATGAATCCTTTTGGAGAGATGAGCAATGGGCATAGCACTTTGCCTGTAACGATATGTATCTACAACCTCCTGCCTTGGCTATGCATGAAGCGGAAGTACATTCAGATGCCGGTTATTATTCAAGGTCCGAAGCAACCTGGTAACAACATCGATGTGTACCTGAGACCGCTGATCGAAGATCTAAAATTGCTGTGGAAGAAAGAAGGTGTCCCCGTGTTATGAGGATAAACATGAGCAGTTTAACCCCGAGGGTTGCTGTTTGTTACCATCAATGGTTGGCACGCACTTGGAAATCTATCCGGACAGTCAAATAAGGGGTACAATGCTTGCACCCACTGTTTGGATGAGACCGAATGTACGTACCTAAAACACTGTAAGAAGGTAGTGTGCATGGGCCATCATCGTTTTCTTGTTGCAAGCCACCCTGTCCGGAGAAGAGGCAAATATTTTGATCAAAAGGCAGACCATCGTACTAAGCCAAAGCATTGGAACGGAAATGTCGTGTTTGCCATGGTGAAAGACCTCGAAGTAGTATTTGAAAAGGGACCCGGCAACCAACCTATAGCAAGTGAAGGTGGTCACGCGGCGATGTGGAAGAAGAAGTCAATTTTTTGGGAGTTGCCCTATTGGGAAGTCTTGGACGTCCGCCATGCAATCGACGTGATGCACCTCACGAAGAACCTTTGCGTAAACCTGCTGGGCTTCCTAGGTGTATACAAAAAATCAAAAGATACACTTGAGGCACGTAACGATCTGAAACATATGGCACAATGCGACGGCCTTCACCCGCAACCAAAGGAGAAAGGAGCCTAATACCTAAGTCTAGCCAGCTACACTCTGAGCAAGGCAGAGAAGGAAATAATGTTTGAATGCCTAGAGAGCATCAAGGTACCGTCTGGATACTCCTCGAATATAAAGGGAATAATAAGCACGAAGGATAAGAAGTTCACAAATCTAAAGTCCCATGATTGCCACGTGCTGATGACACAGCTGATTCCCGTTATAATTTGGGGTATCCTTCCCGATAATGTCCGGGCAACAATAACAAAGCTATGTGCTTTCCTGAACGTAATTTCACAGAAGATCATCGATCTAGGAAGACTAGAGACTTTCAAAATGATGTGGTCCAATGTCTTGTCAGCTTTGAGATGATCTTTTTGCCTTTCTTCTTCAATATCATGACGCATCTCCTATGCCACCTTGTCAAAGAGATCCGTATCCTCGGTCCGGTATTCCTACACAACATGTTCCCTTTCGAGAGGTATATGGGCATTCTAAAGAAGTATGTTCGTAACCGTTCTCGTCCGGAGGCCAGCATCGCCAAGGGATATGGAACAGAGGAGATGATTGAGTTTTGCGTCGACTTTATTGAAGACCTTCGTCCCATCGAGGTGCCTGAATCAAGCCATGATGGTAGACTACAGGAGAAGGGAACTCTTGGAAGGAAGGCAATAATGAACATAGACAATGACTTGTACAGGAAAGCACATTGGACCGTGTTACAACAATCTTCCTTGGTGGCTCCTTACATCGAGGAGCACTTGGTGATTGTTTGCTCAAAAAACATTGGTAAGACGGGTGCCTGGATTACACTCCATCACGTCGATGCATTCCCTGCTTGGCTACGACAACCTCTCATGGGCAACGCGAGCATTGACCAACAACTAGCCTTCTTGGCGAGGGGACCATCTTGCTCAATCACCATATTCCAGGCATATGAAATCAATGGGTACACATTTTATACACGGGCCCAAGACTTGAAGAGCACAAATCAGAACAGCGATGTTCGCATCGATGCCGTGAGATACGATGGTACAGCTTGCACATATTATGGTAGCATCGATGACATATGGGAGTGTTGATGAGAAAAGCTTCCCACGCACTGGCCTAAGAGATTTGCTTTACTCTAGTGCAGGTCCAAGTTGATTGCCTTTGGTGAAATTCGGGCGTGTCAGTTGGTTTGATCCTGTAACCAACAAGAAAACAAGAAATATGTGTTTGGGTTAAGGTTAGATCCTACTCGATCGGCTAAAGAAATTAATAAACATATAATCGCTATCCCAACACACGTTTAGACTAAGTGATTGGGATAGATCGGTAGTATACTAAGACAGTATAAACCACTTAGATCCAAAAGTGCATTAGTATAAAAATTATATGCATTCATAACCCAACCGATGTCACAGATCTAATATAAATCGGCTAATACTCTGATATGTTTTATAAAAAGATATCAATCTGAATTAAATACGATAAACCTAAATCAATCGGCTGTTGATATTACTCAATAGTTTGATACTGGCTTAGGGCATGTAAGTAGATTGAGATCTTAATATAAAATGCAGTTCTAATACAGTTAATAGTAATTAATACTAAAAAGACGATTAAAACAGGTAAGGCCGGCTGAAACCCCGGCACTGTCTCTAATGGAAAACATTATGCCGAACAGATCTATATACCTCTAAAAGCGACTTAACAGGTCGATTTGATGCAGCATTAAGTACAAAAAGAGATACTAGATCTGTATGGGCCATGAGAACCCCTCGAGATGGTAATCACGTCATATAATCTAAACCAACATCTAGACCTAGCTCTATCAGCTGCCGTCTTCAGAGAGAACTCAGTCGATTGCGAGATAGATCTAGACATTATTCTAGATTATATGTCGCGTATGATAACTTAAGCAGTTTATAACATCGAAATTAGAGTGTCATGACGATGGAAGCACTAATCCCGACGATACAAGCCACTTGTAACAAGAAATTACCTCGTTCAGAGATCAGTGTCGATGCAGCCCGAGCAAAAGCAAGAACTTATCGAGAAAAGTAAAAACGAAAAGGTTTGGCGATGCGCCGAGATTGTATTGATTGTTGATATATGTTTTACAAGCTCTCGAGTCTTATTTATACCCGAATACATAATGAGTCCGTGATGGACATGATTCTTATTACAGATTAAATTATAAATATTTCTAAACAAACCAACATTATCACGAAAGGAAACTATACAAAATATCCTAACTTAATAGATACAATTGTCGTTGTAGGACCTTATCCATAGATGGCAATATCTCCAACGCACTTTGGAAACCGAATCCAACATTCTATCCTTAAGCTTTCCTTTCGGATCGGCTTCACTTCTATTCTCAATCGAATCGCTATCGGCTATCTGGTCCGACTCGGACTCACCGGCGCTTTGCACCGTCGGACTTAGCCGATGCAGTCTCTGTTTCTCCGCAGATCACGTTTCTTCTCCGATTCCGCTTCAATCTTGGCTTCAAACCCAGGGATTTGGTTACCAAATTTGGTCGTTAACACATGTCTCCCAAGTCCGTGATATTGATAATGTCGCGGATTTTGCGCAATCTCATCCTCAGAGAAAACCTAGAGCGTTTCCGTTTCGGCCGTTATCACACCTCTTTAAATAACACCCAAGTGCTCCGAAAAACTTACGCCGTTATTTGCGCACCCAACACCCTCAGCCAGAAAATCCCTAGAATCTCTTCGGCGACCTCCTCAGAGCTCCCAACAAGCTTGCGGCAATTTCCCTTTCCAGCGACGAGCTCATCCCCATTAATGGCGTCCTCATCTGCTCCTTCCGACACCTCATCGGCCGAGTTCGCCGAGGTAAGTCTTATCAACTGAATCTCTTCTTTTCTGCCTGTACTCATAAATCTGAACCCCAGGCTTCAATAATCTTAATTTCACTTTCTTTTCACCTGTAGCATCTTGCTCATCAAGTAGCCATCCCCAGTTTGATCAATGAAAAAAGATACTACCTAGGGCCCATCGGCAACACAGATCCTACAGACGTCATCAATGTCGAAACAAACATAATATCTTATAGGATTCAAAACCCTAGCTTGGCACTTTGGAACGGAACCTTCAAGTCTTGGCCTTCCACTGATAAATCCTGGCCGACTTGGTATAAGAGATTAGAAGCCAGCAAACAAAGTAACTGGGAAGAAGTAGGAATCGCCCAATGTCTGACACTTTCAATAGTCAATCAGTCCAAGGATGAACCGCTCATATCGGCTGCATGTTATTTCTAGAATAACACATTCAACGGTTTCCTCTTCCAGCAAGGACCCATGACTCCCACACTAGCCGATGTTTGCATGATAACTAGTTTAGACGTCTTATCATCGGCTAACCCCAATCAGCTAGACAACAAAGGCCAATACTCTTTCAAAACAAAATCCATTGGAGGCTGGAATGGATATATCAGTATGAACATGAGTACTGGATCAGTTAGCCTCAGGGAACACACAGCCTTTCTAATGATGTGGCTGGAAAAATTCATCTTCTATGGATCTAGCTACAGCCCCACAGCCAACTAGCAAGTTGTAGCCGAAGCCCTAGTTAATAAGGCAAAAATCCCCTTGGGCAAGTTCCTCCTAGGTTACCTTTATCAGACTGTGAATCAGGCATCGGCTAAGATAGCAGTTGATTCAGTTGTAGGCACTGGAAGCCCTTGGTGGTTCTTGCAACTCTGGCTCGTGCTTCTTACGCAAACAATTTTTGGCAGACCTAGTCTGGCTGACGCCAAATTCCCTTTAGTAGAGCCGACTGAGGATGATGATGGAGAAGAAATAACCACACGTAGGTGTATGTCTTTCGGAGAGGCTGCGGCTGTTCATACCGGATCCAAGTTGTCAAACAAACTCTTAGCCGATTGGTTCACACTTTTCTATGATGGATTTGCTAAGAACAATCGGACATGGTTTTTCTATGAAAACTACCCGGAATTCGAGCTCCCCATTGAATTCAATTTCGATGAACTCAACTCAGAAGAGCATCTGAAACCAAGGGAAATCTTTGCTGCAGCCATCAGCCCTTGCATTCTCCCAACCGGCATCCATCAGGGTCGAAATATCGTTAAGTCATAAAAATTTTATTACCCTGCATCGGCCGCCTGACAACTCGGACTTGGACAATTGCTGATTGGATTCTACTATGCTGATAAGATCCAAACGAGAGGGGAAATAACTTCAAGGATAATGATGGATCGGCTGATGAACATCGAAAACCCACCCCTTGGCAGCATAGGCACTCTGGAATTAGCCTTGAAGAGGAGTTCGGCCTTTGACCGATGGTGGGTAGAAAGACACATCTTCCACCAACCATCTTCCATGTACTTCACTACACTCCTTCCAGAGTCGATCCCTGATGTAAGTACTTCTCTTCTTTGGTCAATTTCCAAAACTGTCGGCTATTATCTGCCTAATACTTAGTCAATGCATTCTCTTCTTCGCAGACAACCGATTCTTCTCTCCCCCATGAGAGCAACTCAGGGGTCAAGATCCAATACGCTACAGGACGAATCCCAACTGGAGGACTTGCTCCATCAACTATCGGCTTCAACGCGCCAAAAGTGACAACACTCTTACATGGCCAGACTCGTGAGGCGCTATCCAGAAAAGGGCCAAGCCGTCGGCCGCTAGTCAATCGGCTGTTCAGAAGAAAAAAGCGAAGAAGCAACAAACAACCCCAGCCGACAGCTTACCATCTTTGGACCCCAAGTGTTGAAGAAGCCCTCAATCAAGAAATCATTGAAGAAGAAATTGACCAAGCTATCGAAGAGGCAGCAGCTGAGTCCATCCACTCGAGCAAATATGCACAGACCCCATTGGCTCATGATCAGACTCAGCAAACACCATCTCCTCCTCAACGTCCTGCTCGCCCTCAACCGGTACGCATCCTGAAATTTTGGTGACTTAAATTCGCTTGAAATCTTTTTGTTCTTATCCAAAACCATTTGATTGCAGCGAAAACGATTAGCTCGTCGGCAACCATGCCCTGCTTCGCCAGTAAGTTTACAACCCTGTCCTTCTCCTTTATGTTGGTTAGGCCGATTTTAACTAACACTTGTCTATGCAGCCCCCTCGTTCTCTGTCGGCTGCCTCTCACGCATCAAGCAAACACACGCCATCGGCCAGGGGTAGCCACCACGTCGAAGAAGAAGAACCGACACCAGCTCCCACGGCTAAGGTAAAAATAACCTTTTCAAGAACAAGCCGACTATTTAATCCTCTTGGTACTTAAGCAATGCTGAATGAGGTCTTGCAGACTCTAGCCGACATGTTCTCCTTCGACATCAGGGAATTCTTTGGTGAAGAAGAAGCGATCACCAGCCAGGCTCCAGCTCCTATAGCCGACTCATTAAAGGAGATGCTCTCTGACATCGCTCGTCGGTTGGACAGCCCATTGGACTACTTGGTCACCAACTGTGGGCCCATAAAAGCTAGATTTGAAGAGATCGAGAGCCAGCTCCCAGACAACATAGCCGACGCAATCTCCCAAGCTGCCCATATTGATCAATACCGGCACAAACTAGAAAGGGCAATGCAGTGGATGATTGACAGGAGGGCCAAAGCCGATCTTGAAACAATGATTGAGAACAACCGTCGGGGTATCATTGATGAAAAGGCCAAGTTAGATGAGCTAATTGCTGGGACATTGGCTACTCAATGCAACATTGAGCGATTGAAGAAAAAGAAAGCCGAACTTATGGCCGAACTGAACAGGTGCAGGGCCGAACTTGCTTCCGAAGAGAAGAAATTAGCCGATCTCCCAATGACCATCGAGGAGCAATGGAACAAAGTAAAATCTTCCATTCAGTACTTGGGAGATTTGAGAAAGTCTCTGAAGCCGATTCCAGGAACCGACGCAACCGATGTTAGTGATATGCCCTAGAGGCAACATGGAGATGTTGGATATCACGTCAATGTTTATGTATAAATGAATAAAGTGTTATTCAGTTCCATGAAATAGACATCTTGTATTGATCAATAAGTACGTGACTTATTTATGAGACTCTTTATGTATGAATCTATTTCTAAACGATCCTCGATCATATGTCATATTGTTGGAACAAATATGATTCTAAGATCGGCATGTTTATTGATTGATGATCATGTCTCATAGATCATGGGTATGGAGATACCAAATCAATAAACATGGACATATGTGTTGGAGAACACATTGTTGGATAGACCCACCATGAGACACTCACGGAATTAATGTGCCATTAGTTGGTCTCGGGTAGTGTTGGTACAAAGTCCTTAGACCCGAGATCACCATGGATTCCAACATGTGTAGTAGCCTACTTTGGGACTACCAAACGCTATTCCGTAATCGGGTAGTTATAAAGGTAGTTTTCGGGTTTGCTATGAAACATGGAGTGGGATGTGAGTGATCAAGATGGAATTTGCCCCTCCTTTGGAGAGATATCTCTGGGCCCCTCGAGGTAATGGATTATGGAAATGCATGGCCATGCTAAGTTGATTGAGGAGTCAATCAACGGACAGATAATCCAATACGGTTCGAGTGAATGGTTAAGCTATTGAAGGGATGGCACACATCTTGCCTATAGCTTAACGGTATCGTGAGGCAAAGGGATTTGTGTACACATTACAGGTTCAGAGCCGATATTATTCTTGTATACTATGGTGTCAATATGTGCTGCTAGGCGCCGCTATTGACAGTCGGCTGAGTTAGACTCGAGCCGACGATCGGCTAAGTTAGACTATAGCCGAAACCGAGTATACCTGAACCTACGTGGTCGCACGCTTAAGGGGATAGAATAGATATTCGAGTTGGACTCGGATACGGCTCGATCGGATAGGGATCCGATCGGATAGAGTCCTATGGGCTTACGACGTGTGGGGCGGCCAACTCTATGAGATACGGATGGGATCCGATTCAAAATAGAGTCCTAATCGGCCACTAGTCCCGTCGGCCCAACTCTATATAAAGGAGGGAGGGATGGAGAGCTGTGACACGTCAATTGCATCGCGTGCAACAGAAGTCGCCGAGATCAATCTCCACGGAAACCCTCCCCACTTTCGAGCCAAACCCTAGCCTTGCATCGCGTGCTAGCACACGGGTGTACGGCGTTCTGTCCCCGGACGTGTGGATACCGTAGAGGCGCTGCTACGTTGCGCGCTCTTGATCGGCTGTGGTGGAATCGGCTGCGGTCGGGCGCATCGGAGCGAGGCGTGAGAACGCGGCCGGACGACTCGAATCGGGCGATTGGCGAATCGGCGTCTCCGGGAATCGGCTACACTGTTCCGGATCGGATTGCCACGATTGGCTATTCCGCTGCACTCTACTCCAATCGGTAACGATCTATCGGCCCTTACTTGCAAGTGTTCCTGGTTTGCGCGGTAGAAATTTTTGTTTTCGGCTAGCGTAGCTTCCGCGTAACCCTTCAACCAATGCTGAGACGATTACTCAAGTTGAGAACATCAAACAGAGGGCAATATCGGCCATCAATGACTTCATCGGCAGCTAGATCAATTCTTGTAATAGGCCAACTTTAAAAACTTTTGAAAACACCATGTAACATATAACTTTTGTAATCGTCAGGCCTTTGTGTCTTGAACGCCGCAATACATTTTCTTCTGCCGATTCCTTCAGTCCTAATTTTGTTTTTTGGAGCCTAATTTTGTATGATATATTCCCCTAAGTTTTCAATGTTGCCTTCAGCATTGACAAAATTATAAGATAACACCAACTCATATTGGCTAAGCTCAACCGATTGAAAAATCAAAAGGGGAAAATTTTGTAGAACGTCCTAAAGGCGATGCGTATCTCACAACACATCGGCTAACATTGATCGGCAAAACCTTAGCTGAATCATGAGTTGATCCAAACACTGGGGTAATATTTTTTTAAGTATTTGCCATTGAGAGCCCTCCCAAATACTTCTCCGTCCATTTCCTGTAACATATAGGCTCCTTTAGAGACACATTTGTGGATCTTGAAAGGTCCTTCATAGTTAGGTGACCACTTGCCGAATTTGTTGTTCCTCGATCCGATCGGCAGTATCAATTTCCAAACCAACTCGCCATCTTCAAAGGATTTTGGTACAACTTTCTTGTTGTAATGACAAGCCACTCGTTCCTTGTCCCTGGTCACCTTTTCCAACACGCGCATCCTTGATAAAACTAGATTTTCTGATTCATCCACTATGAGATTATAATAGTCATCGGTTGTTAGCTGATCTTGTAGTTGAATCCTTCTCGAGCTGATGATGTTTTCCCATGGCAGAACTATGTCATGCCCATAGACCAATTTATATGGAGGCACCTGGATGGATCCGTGGCAAGCCATCCGATAAGCCCACAATGATTCGGCCAATCGGTTGTGCCATTGCTTCGGGTGCTCAGCGATCTTCCACTTTATCAACTTGATCAAACTCTTATTTGAAGCTTCTGCTTTCCCGTTAGCCTAAGCATAATATGGTGAAGAATTTAGCAGCTTAATCCCCATGCTATTGGCAAACTGAACAAACTCATCGGAGACAAAGATAGATCCCTGATCCGTAGTGATAGTTTGAGGGACACCGAATCTGTATATAATGTGCTCCTTCACAAATTCGATTGCGTCCCCAGAGAAAACCTTCTTCAAGGGAATTGCTTCCACCTACTTGGTAAAATAATCGGTTGCCACCAATATAAATCTATGCCCTTTGCTTGAGGGTGGATTAATTTGGCTGATCATATCGATTCCCCAACCTCTAAACGGCCAAGGCTTGATAATGGGTTCATAGCCGATGCTGGCGCCCTCTGGATGGCTCCAAACTTTTGGCAGTCTTGGCAGCCCTTGTAATATCTAAAACAGTCTTCCAGCATAGTCGGCCAAAAGTACTCTGCTCTTCGAAGTAGCCACTTCATCTTGTGAGCCGATTGGTGCGTGCCATAGATTCCTTCATAAACTTTTTCGATAGCCACTTTGGCTTGATCGGCACTTAGGCACCTGAGCAACACGCCATCAATCGTCTGATAGTATAAATCTTCATCGAGCAAAACGTATCGTAGAGCTTTGTAACGCAATTTCCTTGAAGGCGACTGGGACGAATTTTGCAGATAGTTGTAGACTTCATATCTCCAGTTGTCGGCTGACACGGTTGCAATTTCTATTTCGATTTCTTTCATCATCGGCTTATAGCCTGATGCCCCCTGAGCCAGATCATTGGCCTCTGAATTTTGCTCCCTGGGGATATGTTTCAACGTTACTAGCCAAAAATTGTCCATTAATTCTCGGCACTTCTGATAATAATTCAAAAGCGCATCGTTCTTGCACTCATACTCTCCTGATAGCTGGATGATGACTAATAGCGAATCGCCCATTATCTCGATGGCGTCGGCTTCAACTTCCTTGAGTAGTTGCAATCCCTTGAGCATGGCTTCATATTTGGCTTGATTGTTCGTTGCGTGGGGTGTAATGGAAAAAGCAAACTCGAAACTTGCCCCCCTGGGAGAGATTATCACCAAGCCGATGCCGCATCTGTTGGTGCAGACTGGGCCATCAAAAGTCAAAGTCCAAGGCATGATTTCCACCGAGCCAATTGAATCATCTCTGTGTTCTACTATCAAATCGGCTATAGCCTATCCTTTCACTGCCTTGGGGGCCTGTTATCTTAAGTCAAACTCTGTTAAGGCAAAAATCCACTTGCCAATTCGTCCTTTCAGAACTGGAGCCGATAGCATATACTTCACAACGTCGGCTTTGCATACCACAGTGCACTCATTGGATAATAGATAATGCCTTAACTTCGTGCATGAAAAATACAGGCACAAACATAACTTCTCCACTGGTGAATACCTTGTATCTGCATCCAGGAGTCGTCAGCAAAGATAGAAAATTGCCTTCTCCTTCCCTTCGATTTCCTGAATCAAAACTAAGCCGATGGATTTCTCGTCGACTTACAGGTATAACTTGAATGGCACCCCTTTTGTGGAGAAATCAGAACTGGAGGGGAGCTGAGATAATTTTTATATTGTCCAAGGCTTTCTGCTATTCTGCCCCCAGGAGAATGCTTAATCGGCTTTGAGCCGAAGCAAAGGTGTGAACGGCTCAGTCTTCTCTAATAGATTTGCTATGAATCGTCTGATAAATTTGATTTTGTCGATCAGGGACTGCAATGCATTCTTGTCCTTCAGAGGTTGAATCGTCTTAATGGCGTTGATGCTTCTCGGTGTGACCTCAATTCCCCTCTCATGAACAAGAAATCCAAGGAACTGGCCAGCCGATACGCCAAACGCGCACTTGATAGGGTTCATCTTCAGGCCATACTTCCTTGTCCTCTCCAAAACCTGCCTTAGATCGGCTATGTGGTCTTCTATCTCCCTAGATTTGACAACTACGTCATCGATGTAGATCTCTACTAAGGAGCCGATCATGTCATGAAATATGTAATTCATGGCCCTCTGGTACGTAGCCTCAGCATTCTTCAAGCCGAAAGTCATGACGACCCATTTGTATAGACCGATTGCTCCTGGGCACCTGAAAGCTGTTTTATGGATATCTTCCTCGGTCATAAAAATCTGATTGTAACCTGTGTTGCCGTCCATGAAACTTATAATTTTGTGGCCAGAGGCGGCATCCACTAGTAGATCGGCTATGGGCATTGGGTATTCATCCATAGGGGTAGCTTTATTTAAATCTCTGAAGTCGATGCACACCCTAAGCTTGTCGTTTTTCTTCATTACTGAAACTATATTTGAAACCCATTCAGCATATCAGCAGGGCCAAATAAATCCAGCATCATATAGCCGAGTGATTTCAGCTTTGATCGCATCATATATATCGGCTTTAAACCTCCTGGGAGGTTGTTTGTACTGCCGATATCTTGGTTTAATAGGAAGCTGATGCACAATAATGGATTGGCTAAGACTAGGCATCTCAAAATATTCCCAAGCAAAACAATCTTTATATTCCTTTAACAATTCAATAAGCTTGGTCCTAAAATGAGAATATAATTTTTTGCTAATGTATGTCGGCCTAGGCCTATCTCCTGGACCTATATCCACTTCTTCTAACTCATCGGCTGATATAAAACCTTGCCCGAGTTTGTCGTCGATGTCGTCCATGATGTCCTCATTATGGACGCTCGAGCCCTCCACGACGCCTTCAAAGTAATAATTGAGGCTCTTCGTCTCCAATGGGTTGTATATCAGAATCGAACACCTTTAAGAAATCGGCTTGCCAAACTTTGCCGGACAGGCAATCAATACCATCGATTTCCCAAAATGGCAAATCGGCGTTAGCAACGTTGACTGACCTGTCGGCTGGCATAATTTCTATCTTGTCGCCTTGCCACTGGATTAAGCTTTGGTGCATTGTGGAAGGGATGCAACAGTTGGCATGGATCCAATCCCTCCCAAGCAGCAGGCTATACGATCCCTTCCCGTCGATGACGAAAAACATTGTGGGCATGGTTTTACTGTCGATGGTCAGCTCGACATTTAAAACTCCCTTAGCTTCTGAAGAGTTGCCGCCAAAGTCCTTGAGCACCATGTTGGTCTTGATCAGATCTTCGGCTCCTTTGCCCAGCTTTCTGAAGGTTGCGTAAGGCATTAGGTTGACAGCAGCCCCTCCATCAACTAGCATCTTGGACATCGGCTTCCTGTTGACAAATCCTTTGACGTATAAGGGCTTCAAGTGCCAATTTTTGGTTCCCTCAGGTTTTTCGAAGATAGCTTGTTCCGGGGACAGTACCAGCTTAGCCAAGGTTTCTTCCACTATGTCTGTATCGGCTTCAACAACCTCAAATTTGGCCGGCAAAATGAAAACCATGTTGACCGATGCAGCGGCTACTCCTTTGCCTTTTGCCGCCCTTTTGGCCTTATCGGCTGGGCTCTCGTCGGCTGGGGCTGCCTGTTTCTTGACACGCCATTGCTTTGTGCCCTGCCGACGTTGTTGCTGTTGGATCATCCGTTGGACTTCTTCTTCCTGTCCCTCGCTCTTAAGCCTCTGAATTTTTCTTTTCTGTGTTTTGGTGAACAGGTCTGAAGGGCACCATTGGGGATTGGCCGATTGCTCCTCATCAGCCTCCTCTTTGTCCTCTTCTTGGAAGAAGTCCTGGTGGATTGGGCCGAGCCGATCATGGACGGAAGGTTTTCATTGGTTAAGCTGAACAGCTCGGGGGACGAATCGGCTGGAACTTTCCATTGGTGGATTCGTGTATTTGTCCTCCCTGTATTTGTTGCATGCTAGGTAATTTTCGAGAGTGGGCAGCCTCATTCCTTGATCCCAGCAGAACCTGAAGAACTCACAGCGCCAATGCAGATCACAGCCGTCATGGCGACGGTAATATGCTACATCCAGTCGATCGGGTGTCCTCTGATATGGCTTACCACGCTGGCTCTCTTCTTCTTCTTGAACCATGCGCTGGAATCGCACTCGGCTATCCGTCTATCTAGGCCGACGATCGGCCGATCGGCCGCTGGTGTAAACCATGTTAAGCGGCGGCTCTCACCGCAGTCGGCTCTTGTTGGTCCTCGGCTGAGTTGTACGCCATTCTGTTCTGTCGATCAACTCGCGCGGGACTGGCTTGGACAGTGTTGACAGGGAAGGGATTGCCGTCGACCTTCATCGGCTTAGCCGATTCCTCGAACTTAATCTTCCCTGCCTCGATGGCCGACTATATCTGTTGGCGGAAGACCTTGCAATCGTTGGTGCTGTGAGAGGTGGTGTTGTGCCACTTGCAATACCTTTTCTTTTTGAGCTCGTCGGCCGATGGGATGACGTGGTTGGCCGGAAGCTGTATTTGCTTCTCCCTCAGCAACAGATCAAAGACCCTATCGGCTTTGGTTATGTCAAAATCGTATTTTTCTTCCTTAGCCGATTTCTTCAACCATTAGCACGTGATGGCCTTCTTGTTCCTGGTCCACTCGGCTGCTGCCACCTCTGCGTCCTTGTCTCTTGAGTCTGAATCTGTTGCGTAGGCGACTTGGGTAACTTTCTTGAAGGTTTTGTTGGATTCCTAAAATCTTTGCTCGTGGGCTGTCACCTTCTGGGCCAAGTGGGCCAAGCTGTCAAAGTCTTGAGTCGAAAACCTCTGACGGATTGGAGCTAAAAGCCCGCGAAAAGCTAAATCGGCTAGCTGCGAGTCCGATAGCACCAAGCTGTAGCAATGGTTCCTCGTATCTCTAAAGCGCTGAATGTAGTTCTGAACCGATTCTTCGTGCTTTTGTCTGATGCCGGTGAGGTCCGACAGCTTCATCTCGTGGGTGCCAGAGTAGAAGTAGCTGTGGAATTGTTTTTTTTGAGATCGGCCCAGCTTTGTACTAAATTGTAAGGCAAAGATGAGAACCAGGTGAAGGCCGATCCCGATAGTGATAGCAGGAACAAATGCACTCTGAGTGCGTCTGTAGCCGATGCCTCCCCACATTGTGCTAGGAACCGGCTGACGTGTTCATAGGTGGACACGTTATCTTGCCCAGAGAACTTTGAGAAATCCGGCACCTTGTACCGGTTTGGCAAGGGAACCCTCTCGAAGTATTTCGGATACGGGTATCGATACATGTTGCCAGAATCCTTGGGTTTAAGGCCGAACTAATCGTGCATGACGTCGGCAATCAGATCGGCCCAAGGTCTGTTGTCTTGAGCTTAAACTTGAGGTATTGGCTTGTACTGCTCATAGTGAACGGGTCCTTGCCGATACTGGAGTGGCGGCGTATGTGGCTGGTATTGTCGCTCGTAGTGGCCTCCCAGATATTGATATTGGAACTGGTTTGCAACGGGAGATGGCCGAGGCACGAACTGGGGTGGCTGCTCAGAAGGAGGCTGATTACCGTTGGCATTGAGATGCGGTTCTGGCGCGAAGCCGCCAATCGGCTCTTTAGACACGATAGGTTGCCGATTGGTGTTGAACATGTTCTCCACCCGCTCCTGGGTCACTGTTGAGATGTCGTGGCCCTGGTGCTGAGGTTGTTGCCTGACCAGCATCTTAGGACATGGCTCCGAAGCCGATGCTTGTAGATTTGGCTGGATTGAAGCCCCTCTGTGAGGATTCGGCTGCCCTAGTGGCGGAATCGGCAGGCCGTGAGTAGATAGCGTCCTGTAAGGCGGGAACTGGCCATCGGTAAAGCAAGTTGGTCCCCTTGGCAGCTGCTCGGCTATCTTTGAATCAACCACGGTGCTTATCATATTGTTGGGAGTGTTAACCAGTATCCCAGACTGGTTGACAAGCGCGTGGTGGACAGTCGAATCGATTCGGTCTTGCAGTGTGTGGGGCCCCGAATCATCTTGCTCTTGTTTGATGTCCTCCATCTTCTTCTTTCCTTTCTTGTCCTCATTAGACATGTCAAAGTCTTCGATGGAGAACTTGAATTTCTGGAGGACCACCCCAGATTTGGTCTAGGTAAAAGATTGCAGGTAATGTGCCTGCAGCCGCTTAACCATCTGCTGGTAGTCGGCTAGGTGCTCAGCCAACAGTTGCTCCATTGTCACCGGGATAACGTTCTCCTGGTCGATGTCTGGAGTCTTGATGTCAACCATTGTCTTGGACTTGAAAGTTTGCAGTGGTCCCACCAGGCGTGCCAAAAGCGTGTTGATGAGAAAAGCTTCCCACGCACTGGCCTAAGAGATTTGCTTTACTCTAGTGCAGGTCCAAGTTGATTGCCTTTGGTGAGATTCGGGCGTGCCAGTTGGTTTGATCCTATAACCAACAAGAAAACAAGAAATATGCGTTTGGGTTAAGGTTAGATCCTACTCGATCGGCTAAAGAAATTAATAAACATATAATCGCTATCCCAACACGTTTAGACTAAGTGATTGGGATAGATCGGTAGTATACCGAGACAGTATAAACCACTTAGATCCAAAAGTGCATTAGTATAAAATTATATGCATTCATAACCCAGCCGATGTCGCAGATCTAATATAAATCAGCTAGTACTCCAATATGTTTTATAAAAAGATATCAATATGACAATCGGCTAGTAACCATTGATGCAAGTGGGATGACAACGGTCGACCTGAGCAAGGTTGGATACTCGCACGAACCCTTCGTCCATGCCAATGATGTACGACAAGTTTCCTATGTCAAGGACATGGTTAGCAAAGCAAAGAGGGGAAAGGGTCCGATGAGCCAAAGCGCCACGTGGTTCTCCTGTGCAAAAGAAAAATCGTGGGAGTCGAGGACAGAACTGACGAAGATTACGATCAGTTTGACCGGCAACCTCCGTTCGCGGTGGCGGTTGACCCGAGCATCCTCCTATAAATGATGACACCCCTTTACTCACGCAACGATCATAACGAAGAAACAATTGTGCGGAGAAAGTACGTGAGGACAACCATCACATAGCTAAATTTTTATATGGACGATGTAAATTAAATTGAATTTTTGAATATTATTGTAACCATTTTTCATTTATTGTAAATTATTGTAAATTATTGAATATTATTGTAAATTATAAATCAAATATTATTGTAAAAAATTGTAAATTATTGAATAGGTCAAATGTTAATTACATATGATTGTTAGAATTTAAAATAGGCCATATATTAATTATATATTTTTATTTAAATTTAAAATAGTTTTGAATATGACAATTGTTAATTATATGTTATTATTTAAATTTAAATTTTTTAATAGGCCATATGTTAATCATATTTAACATATTTAAAATATTTTAGAATTTAAAATACTTTTGAATAGGGTAAATGTTAATAACATATTATTATTTAAATTTAAAATAATTTTCAAATAGGCCACATGTTAATTATATATATTTTATTTAAATTTAAAATAGTTTTGAATATGACAAATGTTAAGTATATGTTATTATTTATATTTTTAAAATAGGCCATACG
Organism: Oryza australiensis; assembly: GCA_019925245.2. Lineage (NCBI taxonomy): Eukaryota > Viridiplantae > Streptophyta > Magnoliopsida > Poales > Poaceae > Oryza > Oryza australiensis. Next base: position 8,925,695 of record JAIFGZ020000436.1, read on the forward strand.
TTAATTATATTTAAAATATTTAATTATATATAATTGTTATAATTACATTATATATATGTTAATTATATATTATTTATTAAATTTAAAATACTATGTGATTATTATAATTTAAAATACAATATAATAGGGCACAGTTGAAATATTTAATCTCGGTTTTTAACACAAACCAAAAAAAATGAATTTGAAAAGGCGGAAAACATCTTTAGTCCGTTGGTGGCTTCAACCGGGACTAAAGATTCTCACCTACTAGGGCCACGTGGCTGCTCCGCCATCTTTAGTTCGGTTGGTGGCTATAACCGGACAAAAGATTTATCTTTTGTCCGGTTGCGACCAACCGGACTAATATATCTTTAGTCCCGGTTGTTCGCTTCAACCGGGACAAAAGAGCCCGTGATTATATATAGCAGGGGCTACGGGGGATCCAACACTTAGCCATCTTTGCGCACAACTTCATCGTCTTCGTCGTCGTCGTCGAGCCCTAGAAGCCGAAGCCGCCACGCCGCCGTCTTCGTCGCCGTCGTCGTCGTCGGAGACCCGCTGTCGTGGGGGAGACGCCATCGTCGTCGCCGCCCCTTTTTCCCCTTTGTGTGTGATGCGTACGGCTATGGTTTAGGGTTTCGGGGCGGCATCGCCGCTGCCGTCGCCATCGCCTCCGTACCCTGCCTCCCTCCTCGCTACCGTTGCTGCACGCCCCTCAAGCCGCCACCCTCGCCTCTCCCGCGTGCGTGCCGCCCCGCCTCCCAATCGGCGCGCAGCCACCCACCGTCGCCACCGCCGCGCCTCCCTAGACGCCACCGCCGCCCCCACACGCCGCCCCCGCCACCGCCGCCGCCTCCTCGACGCCGCCGTCGCCCCCGCCTCCTCGATTTGATTGAATTTTCATTAAATTTGTAAATTTTGATGTGTATGAAATTTAAAATGTTAGAATGGACTTTATGTGTATGGATGATTTGAACGGACGTGAACGAACGATATATTAAATGTGTATTAAATGGACTTATGAACTTTTATTTAAATTTGAATGCATGAATAGATTTAAATTTGAATGTGAATGTGAACTTGTGAGTGTGACTTGTGAATGTGAATTTTGTTTTTTCGAACGAACGAGAACGATAAAACGAACGGATGGACGTGAACGAACGAACGAGTTTCGTTCGTTCGTCGGTCGGTCGTTCGTTCGTTAGGTCATTTGTACATGAACATACGATAGAACGAACGAGAACGATAAAACGAACAAACGGACTGAACGAACGAACGAATTTCGTTCGTTTGGTCGGTCGGTCGGTCGGTCGTTCGTACGTGAATGTACGATAGAACGAACGATAGAATGAACAAACGATGTATTAAATGTTAATTAAATGGACTTATGGACTTTTTATTTAATTTTGAATGCATGGATGAATAGATTTAAATTTGAATGTGAAGTTTGTTTTTTCGAACGATAAAATGAATGAACGGACGTGAACGAACGAACAAACGAATCGTTCATTCGGTCGGTCGACCGGTCATTCGTTCGTTCGGTCGGTCGTACGTGAACGTGTGATAGAACGAACAAGAACGATAAAACGAACGTCAGACGTGAACGAACGAACAAGTTTCGTTCGCTCGGTCGGTTGGTTAGTCGTTCGGTCGGTCGGTCGTATGTGAACGTATGATAGAACGAACGAGAATGATAAAACGAATGAAAGAGTTTCGTTCGTTCGTTCGTTCAGTCGGTCGGTCATTCGTTCGTTCTTTCGTACGTGAATGTATATACATCGTGAATGAACGAACAGACATGAATGAACGACCAAACGAATGAGTTTCATTCGTTCGGTCGGTCGGTCGGTCGTTACAGCGTACCTCGGCATGCATCGTCCTCTCTTTCTCTCCTCTCCTCTCCACCCTATCTCCCTCACGTCATCCTCCTCTCTTTCTCTCCTCTCCTCTTATCTTCCTCTCCTCCATACGAACGGATATGAACGTACGATAAAACAAATGATAGAACGTACGATAGAACGAACGGACGTGAACGAACGAATGATAGTTTTGTTTGTTCGTTCGGTTTAGGGTTTAGGTTTAGGGTTTAGGGTTTAGGGTTAGAGTTAGGGTCTAACAAAGAGAAACAAAGATATGAAGAAGGAATATATGAAAATATGAAGAATATCACCATTATGGATGTGCATAATTGGATCTAGTGTCTGCCGGATTTCATCTATTTTTTTCAATCTTCTTCTTTTTGTCTATGTTTTGTTCTAGGTAGACATATATACATGATTTCCCTGAATAATTGATACATGTATTAACCGAATAATCTGTTTCTTGTTAGAATTATTTGATTAAGTCCTCGAACCCACAACAATCAAATGGGTCACTCGCGGATCCATGTCTTTGACTCAATGGATAAACCAGAGTCCACGTACGCAAAGATATTTGAACTGTTAAACAGGTAATGACATCTTACTTGCTATTGTATATATGTGGTTCTTGGATAATTACTAGCTATCTTTCAACTGCACATAGGGCATGGGCACGGCTCCGGATGAATGTTTGCCAGAATTGGAAAGATAAGCTCTCTATGAGGATGAACTTTCCAGTGAGTAACATGCTTCAAAGTTGTATTGAATCATTAATTTGTTCTAAAATATGAAATATATATTCAATATGTCATCGTTTATCCTTTAGTGTGCAAAACAGGCGCAGGGGACCAACTTATGCGGCTACTACGTCTACGAATACATTCACCGCTTTGTTACCGAAGTGACAAGTCTCGACAATATAGATGTACGTATAACAGCCATTCATACATTACGTATCGATTTCTTATTCATTTCATATATTTATTTCTCGTTTATTCAAATTAATGACAACTTATGCAAGCAAGAGACAACCTCCCCCACGCGACTTTCATACAAGCTGCTCAAGAAGAATTGATGGGATTTATAAACGAGCAGATCATTGATCCCGCGGGAGAGTTCTACTTTAGTTTGAGTAACTTCACCATTGGATCCACAAAGTAGATAATTTTTTGTAACATACAAAATATACGTGGATATTGTATGTGTGTACATATTTTGGTAATATATGTATATATTTCCTTTATGAAGTTCATTTATATGTGTATAAAATATATATTTATACATATATATGCATGTTGCATATATATATATATATATATATATGTGTGTGTGTGTGTGTGTAAAATATGTATGCATAATATATAATTAACAAGCTAACAGCTAGCAGGAAAACAATTTAAAAAAATAAAAAAAACTTTAGTCCCGGTTGGTAACACCAACCGGGACTAAAGATGGTGATGAGCTAGCCACGTGGCGCCGCCATCTTTAGTCCCTAATTTAAACCGACTAAAGATGCGGATCTTTAGTCCCGCTTTCGTAGTCCCGGTTTGAGAACCGGGACTATAGGGGGTTACGAACCGAGACAATAGTGGGTTTCTCCAGCAGTGCACCGCACTCTTATATCAAGATGTATTTGCAAAACTTAGACTTCGTGAAAAAATATTTACTCCTTTTTGTCTATCAAATGAAGATTGGAAGTTTGCTAGGGAGCTTTGTGATAGATTGAAGATTTTTTGATGCAACTGTGGCTTTTTTTGGTAGTAATTATGCAACTACAAATCTGTTATTTTCTAAGGCTTGTGGTGTTTGTTTGGCTATGAAGAAATGGACAACTAGTGTTGATCCAAACATAAAAAAATGTCAGACTTGATGACAGAAAAATATGAGAGAAGTATTGGAAGGAAGGACATGGTATTTTGGCTATTGCTAGTGTTATGGACCCTAGATACAAACTTCATTTGTTGACTGCTATGTTTATACAAATTTATGGGAAAGAACATGCAATAGTTAAAGTTAATATTGTTAAAGAGGACTTGTATAAGTTAGTGCTACAATACCAAAATCATGTGGAATAGGGTGTTGGAATTTCAGATGGAGGCAATGGGGCTTCTAGCAGTGATGCCCTCCAGCAGATGAGGTGTTTGATATATTTGATCAATATATGTCTAGACAACCAATTGCCTCTTCCTCTCAACTTCGCATTGAGTTAGATTTGTATTTGGATGAGAAACCGCTGCCTAGGACACAAGATTTTGATATTATCACTTGGTGGAAGTTTGGGGGCATTAGGTATCCAACTTTGAGAAAGAGTGCTCAAGACATTATGGCAATCTCTATTACAACAGTAGTATCTGAATCAGCATTTAGTACTGGTGGGAGGATGATTAGTCCAAATCGTAGTCAACTTACACCGCAACTTGTGGAGGCGCTTATGTGTGTGCAAGCATGGGGTCATGTTGACATGTTAGGTAATTTCGTTATTACTTTTCTATCTTTCAGTTCGTCCTTTCATTTTCTTTCTTTCATATTCTTTCTTTCATATAACTGCAAATTGTATTATATGTCATTAGGTGAATTTGGTAACAAGGGCAATGCCTTAAAGACTGTACTTGAGGATGAATTAGAACTAGTATGTCCTATTTAATTCTTGCTACTATTATAACATATAGATGCTTACTTGCTCTACTCTAATTTTGATTTCAGGATGATGCACAATCTACTGTCACTGAACTTTGAAGTATGGATGGTGAAGGATGGTCTAATAGGACTTTTCTATCACCTTGCTTCCTTGCATGTTTGAAGAACATTAAACAATGAATGTGTGATGAACTGAATCAACCTCATGTGCTACTTTGGTAATGGGCCAAATGGCTATTTGTTATGTTGGTGAATTGCTATCTTAATACCTTGTTATAATATATGAATGGTGAATTGATGAATGGTGATGTCAACTTGTCAAATATTTGTTGTCATGCATTGAATTCATTCATTTGTTCATGGGAAATTCTTAGTTGTTGATGTTGAACTGCTTATTATTGTCTACTTTTCATGCTGATTTTATGTAGTTGTAAATCAATGCGGGACCCTGATCGGGTTACGGGGCCCTGTAGAGGTCAAGGCCAGGGTCAATTTGGCCCCACATGTCACCTTGGAGCCGGGGCCGAGGGGAGAGGTCGGGGATCAGGGACGGGACCATTCCAGCCAAAAAAAAACTCGTCCTCGATCTGTCCCATTGCATACCCTAAAAAAGAACAAAGGTATATATGGACAAGAGAAAAAAGGGGAAAAGAGGGACAAGAAAAGAAGCTTGACTTTGATTTTTCAGAGCCCAATAATTAGTGTCATAGAAATTATCCGCATAATTTTATAAAGCTTAGGAATACTTGAATATGATTCTTCCAAAATTAATAGAACTTCCATATGCAATACATATATACAATTATAGTTACAACCAATTATATTTGGAACCATGAATAGTCTTCATCAATCATCAGTTCATCACCCTCATGAATATTTTCTTTCTTTCTTTCACACAACATAGTACTAAAACATATTATTAGTTCAATTTGTCTGTTCTACTATTACTATCACGAGAAAACTACTTGCCGTCTGAAAATTACAAAGTGGCTCCACATTTTCACCGCGAATAAAAGCCTTTTTGATAAAAAGAAATATCCGGTGCAATTGGACAAGATAAGCTTGCAAGGTGGTGTTAGAATCCATCATTTTCGGACAAAATTTTTTCATATGCCCAAAAACTAGGTCATTCTAGCTTCCGTGCAGCTTGCCTAGCCATGTCAGTTGTTTCAGTGTGGATTTTTTTTTCCTTTCGGACATAGGAACTCCATAGGATTATGAAGAAATCACTTCAATTCGCGTGGAAAATCCTTTAGATTTTTTTCTCTGGAGGCTTTAAAGCCTCTCTTATCATTTACAAAGATTATAGTGAATCACTCTGTGCGTGCACAAATTCACCGCTTCACTGAAAAGATAATGCTCAAGATATGCCCAGATTGATTGCTAGGTGAGTACATAGACAGTAGTAATATTAATTGCTGCCTAAACAAATACTACTCGGATATTTGATTATTTAGCAGCAATTAAATATTTTTTTAGTTAATTATTGGATGATTGGATGAGAATTTAATTTGAAGGTATTATTTATTTATATATAATTTCTAATCCATATAACATTATAAATGGTAAATATGAAAACTATTAGTTTTTTTTAAGAAATGGCCTTATACTACTACCAGAGAAGCAGTTAATTACTGGAGGATTAATGGTAATAACTACGAAATCGCTGTGTGTGTCCCTCCCACAAAATAAAAACAAAAGCCACACGCAGCGCAGAAACCAAAACTATTTCCCCCGTCTCCCCCATTTCTCCCCTACCATGGACTTCTCCGGCGGCAGCGGCGGCGGCGGCGGCGTCGCGTCCGGGAGGGTGCAGGCCGAGAGGTGGCTGGAGATCGCGGGGAAGCTCCTCGCGGCGCGGGACCTCGTCGGCTGCAAGCGGTTCGCGGAGCGCGCGGTGGAGGCGGACCCGCTCCTCCCGGGCGCCGACGAGCTCCTCGCCGTCACCGACGTCCTCCTCGCCTCCCAGTCGCTCCTCCCCTCGGGCCACGCCGACCCGCTCGCCGTACTCCAGCTTCCCCCCGGCACCAACCCGGCCGACCACACCGCGGTCTCCCGCGCCTACCGCCGCCTCGCGCTCCTCCTCAGGCAGGGCAGCAACCCGCACCCGGGCGCCGACGTCGCCCTCAGCCTCGTCCACGACGCCTACGCCATCCTCTCCGATCCCAACCGCCGCCCGCCGCCCCCTCCGCCGCCGCCGTCCCCCACGCTCATGTTGCCTCGTCCCAGCCAGCCGCCCCGGCCGAATCCCCGGAGTTCTGGACGGCGTGCCCGTTCTGCTGCTACGTCCACCAGTACCAGCGCGAGCTCGTGGGGCGCGCGCTTAAGTGCCCCAACGAGTCTTGCCGCAAGGGTTTCGTGGCTATTGAGATCTCCACCCCGCCGACCATGGTGCCGGGCACCGAAATGTACCACTGCGCCTGGGGTTCTTCCCCTCGGATACCCCACCTCTGCCGACCTGAATGGCAACTGGAAGCCATTCTACAAGATGTTCCCTTGGAACAATGCGCCGACTGGTGGCGGCTCGAGTGGTAGGAACTATGGCGGCCGTGGTGGAAGCAGCATTGCTCGGCAGCCGCAGAATGGGAGTGCTCGGGGTGGGTCATCCAGAGGTAGGGTGAAGAAGACGACTGCTCGCAAGAAGGTTGGTGCTGGGCTCAAGAGGCGATCATTCGGTGGCGGCGTGGAGAGCGGCATTGAGCCGATGGATGGGCAGGATGGATGGGGTGAGGGTGAGGAGGATGGTGGTGGACAGGCCGAGGAGGTGAGAGGGATTAACATCAATGAAGAGGCACAGTCTACAGATGGTACTACCAGGGGACATGTTAACCCAAGGGGCAATGTCAGCGGTGGGGTTGAGGACATGGGCAGCTTCCATCTGGATGTTGATCCATCGGAAGATATTTTAGGGAATTTGCAGAACTTGCCCTTCTTGAGGGTGGACAATCTTGGGCGGATGCTGTAACGGGCTATGGCATTTGTCGTGCCGGAGAAATACTGTATGTTAGCTGGGTCAAAACAGATGTTTCAGGGACTGACCCTTACCGCTCTTGTTGTCGTTATTGTTCTTGTGGTATTATCTCTTGTTGTAGTAGTAGTCTACCTTGTACTTCTAGTTACTTAGCTGGCGGTGGAGTCCCATAGAAGTGCTATATGTGAGTTTGTGGTATCTCCAAATTAGCTGGGATATGTATTCTGTCTTAAGCAAACAAACTTATGGAGTTCTCTCAGGATGGATTTAGTGATTCATGGATGGGCGGTCACTTCGGTTTCTTCTAGGGCAATGGCGAGACAAGTCACTGAGAGAAAGTAAGTGAAGCTGTCTGTCTTTCTGAATATATCAAAGCTTCTTTTGTTGCAGTCATGCATTAGCTATATGATAAGATTGACTTGGTTTTAATTCAATATTCTACTGTGAAGTTGATGCTGTAATGGTTTTTGATATGCCTGCGTATGATTCACTGCTAATTAAGAATATCTATTCAATAGCCATTGATTCTTGTTTGCCATGAACCATGATTTTTTTCCTGTCATTGCTATCCATTCAAGTAATTTGTGTGTGGTCTACCTTTAGGGCTGGTAATTTGGTATTATACCTCACAGAAGAATATTGCAGAAATTGTGGTTATCAATATGTTGAAAGAGAACTAACTTACAAGAAGTCTAGTATCCTAGTACATGATTGGCCTAATAATGGTCTGCATCTAGTACATTACAAACCTCAAAATGGTCTGCTTTAGCAAATAGCTGATGTTTCAATCATTTGTACTTGTATGATTTGGGTTTGAATTTTTTTTCTCTTCAAAGGCTATGGGGCTATTGACCTAGATTGTCGAATCATCCTACTATACAGAACATGGTGATTAACTGATAAGTCACAGCTACTATACAGATCTACCTTTGTTTTTTTCATCAGTCTGGATTCAGCAGTCAGCAGTCAAATATGTCACTCATGTTTGAAGTTTATACTAATAGAATGCAGATTCATAGATGAAATTTATTAATGGGGACAAATATTTAATAAATGACATTCTATACCAAAGCAGTAGACAACCAAATATCGTTTATGTTACCATCATTTCTGACCAATCTGTGTGATATTTGGAAATGCTTTTGTAGTATGCAACTAACTATTTTCTGAAACAAACATTTAGATATCTTTGTCGTTTGGGATACATGGATGATGGATTTGAAATCATTGGCATAGTTATTTAGAATAGCAATTGCCGGAGGATCTCTCTTGCTTGATTTGGCTGACTATCAGCCCAGAAGCCCATAGTTATTTTGTCTTATCACTAAATGAATGAAAACTCTGAAAAATGGAATTGTGATTAGGTTTAGGTTGATGCAATATATGCTTCTTCTTGTGTTAGCATATAGATTGCTCTGAGAGTCAAAGTCTGGTGCATGGAGTCATGATGAGGAATGGTAGAAGTGGGTTGGGTTCGTATTGCGTTTTGGTTCAGTATTGTATTTCTGTTCTTTTGCAAGCATGACTATCATAAAGTTGATGTTGAAATTATGCATTTATTGGTTAGGTTTTTAGAACACAACTTCTATTACAAAATGAATGTGTGTGTGTGTTGGGGGGGAGGAGGGGAGCAAAGTTGCTCTGTCTGATTACATGTAGTTACTTGTGCATTTTACATCTATAGGCTTCCTTTTGTGGTCAAAGGGGCTCTCAGATTACATGTAATATTTGCTCATTTCCCAAGCGGAACATTTTGAAATTGGAATAAGTGTTGCATAATTCTTTCAGGCAAAAAAAAAAAGGAACGATGTATTATCCCAACCACTAGCCGGAACTGAAGTGCCTCAGCTTTAGAGGGGATCAGTAGCCTGTCAACAATTTTTGTTTATTTTAATCAGGACAATAAGAAATTTCCTCTTCCCAGCCAGCAAGAGAAATATGGACAGCATGTAAAGCACCGCCATTTGCCAAGAGATTCTCACTATAGTTGCTATGGTGCCCATGTTTGCTATGCCAGCATTTCCAATGTTTCTGTGGTTATTATAGTTGTGCTCATGTGAATGTGTATTTTTAAGCTTGAAAATTGCAGGGCAACATCTCGGCTGCCGATAATGGATCACAGGTTAGCCATGTGATTGTCTGAGCGCAGTCAGACTGGGTTCTCCGGCCTTTTGGTCTTTGCTTGGAGCCTTTGCTGGATTCATTGATTCATGTTCTATGGTAAGTATTGATTCATGTTCTATGGTAAGTATTGATTCATGTTCTATGGTGAGTAAGAGTTGTGGTGTTGTCGAGTCTTTGCTGTATGGTGAGTTGTAATGTTCTCGAATTCTCTTTGCTGACAATGTGGTATTCTGCCCTTTTTGAGAGTTGCACGAGATATCTCATTTCCTGAATTACTCTGGAAAGATTCTCATGTTCCCGTGTGCCTAAATGATGGCAGGATTTTACATGTTTTGAAGTGGAGGAATGAGTTCGCATGCTGCCAATAGTGAGTGCACCGATGCAATGGAGTATACGATTCACGGGCCTTGGATTTGTATGTCATTTAGACGAGGGGCAACCGGGTTTGAGTGAAAAAAAATCAGTGGCAAATGTATCCACCAAATTTCATCGTTTTGTAAAGGACACGATCATAAATTATAGAGCATCAAGCACACAAGTCCAGTTTGTAAAATTGTGCATTGTATCACCTCCGTTGCTGCTTGTCTTGATTTCATGTTCAAGCATTAAGCACAGCTTTTCAATGGTAATTCAGAGATGGCAATGGTACGGGCTACGGAACAATCGCCGTGGGTGTAGATGATTATCCATTGTCTCTAGCGCTGCGAGTCATGTTGAAGTTGAGCAACCTGTCAATGCTACATTCAGTTGTAATTCTAAGTTTCTAGCTCCTGGACCTGAACTATAATCAGAAGCTCAAGTCCACAGATCATGCTATGGAACTCCAATTACAATGGATTCCTTTACATTTTTTTCCATTCACAAAGAACATTACAGAGGTCGCACGATCTCTGGTTCCTCTATACGACACTTTCCATGTATCAAAAAAGCAATCATATGAACATGACTCCTAAGGGGATCTTTAGATACAGAGAAGAATACCATGTTCAGAAACCGATTGAATCACCTCACTCACCAATTCACAGGGGCAAACAATTTTTTGGTGGTGCCATCTGGAAGGATGAACCATGTAGTCACCGAAAGCCGCCAAGCTGCATATTGTCAGAAGTAACAGAAGCCCTCTCAATCAAATGCTTTGCTTTTTTTCCCTTCAAAATCTATGTCAAAAACTGCAGGTTAACATTCTAAATCTGCCCAGTTAAGCCCGCTCGCATCCTCAGAACTTCAGTGCGTTTACTTCTTTCCATCTGTTCCACCACCCAGTCTATGCCAGATTTGATCCCCCTCCTAAGACAAATAAATAACAACGTCAGAGCAAAGTAGAAGCATCCGAAATCATATATGCCTAATGGACTAACCAGGCCAAAGGGTATTTTTTGTGTACAGGACCAAAGTAAAGCTTGAACATCAGCATATAACTCAAAATAGTTATTCGACCAGAGGAAAGGTGCAAAATTATGCACGACAACATGTGAGAATTTTCTTCAATTATTACATGTTCAGATGAAGTTAAGGAACCAGTAGGATTACTGTGCTCACCCATCATAGGCAGATACAGCTTGAAACATATACGGCCTCTCATCTAGCTCTTTAAGCTGCAGATATCTAGCTAATTCTTCATCAGTGATGACCCCTGGCAAATCCTGTTCAAAGGAATTCAATAGTACCTTGAAACATGAGATCATGACATGAATCATCATTGACAAAGCAATCTGATAGAAGAATATGGACTTTGAAAACTGTTCACCATCAATACATATGAAATAAGTAATATGACCCATTTATGGAAAAAAATTGCCACGTCAAAGCTAATGGAAGCTGGGGGAAGGATACTTCAATAAATTGTTTGATTAAACTAGAAGGCACAAAATTGTTTCCTGCTCACCACCTTTTCAATTTGTGATCTCAATTTATACATGGATTGAAAACTGTCTGTCTCAAATATATTATCATCTGAAGCATTTGAAATTTTATAGCAACAAGGGGAACATACAGTAAGCAGGAACAGCAAATCGAGGGCTATTCAGCATACAATTCCAATAAATAGGATACATGAAGAACTAATTGCTACACCCCAGAAATGTTCTGAAAATTGTGACGAATGTGTTGAGAAACCTTGACCTACACAGTTACACACCCTCTGATCTAAAATAAGTGCTAAACGTATATGTACAGAGTGATTTGGTTAGAAAATGATATTACAGATATGCTGTTGAAACTAGTAATGCAGTATCGAGGTACTTTTATAATTTTCTTGCTAGCAATAGTTTCATAAGTTCTACCTTAAACATCAGGAAAAGCCTAACTAACATTCATAAAATCAGGGGTCAAGTTGTAACCTTGAAGACCAGGAAAAACCTAAAACATCGAATTTCAGAATGGAAGAAATACAAAATTTTCTCTTCTCTGCTTACAGTCAATAATTTAAATAATCAAGAGCTGAGGTTGAACTTTTCTTTCTGTAAATTATACTTAACAATTAGTACATGCCTACATTTTATGGACATGTGTTAACTGGAACAACTTGATACTGTTAGATATTTGATTATGACCTTATTTTTTGATAGAGATGCCAACTTCATTAGAAGGATCACAGTTTCTAGCCCTAAGAATCAGTACGTGTTCCAATGGATAATGTAACATCCTGGCCCAATTAGAATTAGGCTTGTGTGGCCCATGAGAGCTATGTGCGCATATTTAGTACAACCTTGCTAGTTTAGCAAGAGTGGAACCAACTTATAAAGACTCTTTCCTCCAACCATATCACTCCCGGGTTAACCCTTTTACACGAAGCGGGGATGAAAATGTAAGTGGGGTGGTATGTGTAAGTGGGTCTGCCCATCAGATGGGCTAGGCTACGCGGTTCTAAAGGACGGGCCATTACAGATAATAACACAAAGAAAAATAGTCGTTCATAAGCCATTTCAGGGAAGTGTAAGCAAACCCTTCACCTGTTTGTTTGCAAATATTAGCAGTGGTGCCCCTTTCAGATCCTCGTGACGAAGAACCTTTTCTGAAGTAAGAAAACTCAATATGAGGTTCTCTTCTGTGATTTCCTTCCATATTTACCAATTACCAGTATAATAATTGAAAACAAAATAAGCAAAAGAATCAAATACCTAGAGCAGATTTGGCATCTTCAAATGATGATGCAGAGGCAGCATCAATAACATATATTATAGCATGGGCCTCTTGATAATATTTTTCCCAGATTGTGCGAAGTCCAACCTATCAAGCAGACAAGCATGTAAAGTGTGTCAGAAATATCAACCAGGAGAAATGAAATCTTATATGACTGGGACATAATCACTTGTATATGACTAAATTTTAGTTTTTTAGTTCCTATTACAAAGGGAAGGTAACACCTCCCGTTGGAATATACAAAGAACACAGCAGCCAATGGCTCCAACAATAGCACAAATATAATGCTTTTCTCAAATCCTCTATTATCAGGCCACTACATGCATAGCACATGATTGATTATATGAAAATTTTCCACCCATTCTGAAAATAGATTGAGTTCAAGCATGCTCTTGTTCCAGATTCACAAGGAAGATTCATGATCCATTACACTCACTCTTAAGCATATCATTTGATGTTTTACCTCATCATCAGGAGTTCTAGTTTACTAATTAAATCAACCAGATCTTACTCCTCCAGTTTCTAATGTATACATTCCACACACAATACATCTTGAAAATAAAATGTAACCAATATAAAAAAAACCTTGATAATAGAGGATTTTCATATAATCATACAGCTAGTGCTCTAACATATTATCACTTTTCACTACATGCATAAAATGTAACCAATAAAAAAGAGCTTGACAGCCTACTGAAGGGATAATCGACCATAGCAGACCAAGCTACTCCCAGACTGTTATCTTTAGTTAAGATTTTTCAGTCTGTAATTCTGTATACCTGACCTCCCAGATCCCAGAAAACAAGCTTTGCATTTGCATCTTCAATACGGCCGATATTAAGTCCAACAGTGGGAACAATGCGATCAGGTGTAAGCCCTTCTCCTTTCAGATAAATCGATTTTATCTTTTCGAGCAAAGTCTATATAATAAAATATAGAAAACATGTCAATTTTAGGTAAAAATTGTAATTGGAACATTTTAAGATGTAAAGTGTTTATGAAATTGAGGAAGTGCAACATAAGCACTATAATATGAACATGACAAAAATCAACTTGAAAGATAGTATACCATGTCCATGATAAAAGAAAGCTAACTTATAAATCCATTATAAGCAATGGTAGAAGGTACTACAAATATAGATAATCCAACAGAACCAGAGTAGTAGTTGGCATTGACACCATCTACATTCGAAATATACTTACAAACAGTCAAGTAATTTCCCATCGATGCAATCAATAAATAGTCTCCCAAAACAAGATTATGTGGTATGCTACAGAGAACGTCATGACAATAAAAATTATCTTTCATGATACAGACACTGAGGTACATATCAATGTATGGATTGGTAGATTCGGAGAATTTGACGATGTACAACCATGATTACATTTATTTGAAAGGGGCGGGAAATCTTTGAATTAATAAATGATCAGACAATTATGACGCAAGGAAGTAGAACACAAGATTATCAACTTATAGGTATCAATTATTATTTTCGAAACGAGCTTGAGAGTTATTACCGTTTTGCCAGCCTTGTCCACACCTAGAATAAGAACATGAAACTCTGTCTTGTTAAAGATGTACTTCCACAGACCATACGCCAGGGAGAACATTGCTCTAGCCGCTCTGCTGACCAATAAAGACTGGTGATCTACAGCTAGTGCACTTCCTGAAAAGTGATAATACGTTAAATATATTCCTTTAACCTAAAATGGAGAAAAACTCAAACCAGGGGCGGATCCAACTTGGGAAATGGGGGTTCAGTTGAACCCCAAAACTTTTGGGGGGAACAAACAAACTGTTACTTGTATTAAGGTTAAGGCTCTGAAATTAAGAGAAGAGCTTCTTCCAGATCTAGAGAAGCTAGGGTTAACGCAAGCAAATTCCAGACAAAAGTGCACCCTGTGGGAGAGAGAGATGAATCAGAAAGAGGATGTGGATGCTCACCAGGATCCCCTCCCCTCCCCTGCTCTGCTCGCCAGATGGAGATCGGCGCCCCTCCCCTGTTCAACCGCGAGATGGCGCAAGGAGCGGAGAAGACGAGACGGCAGATTTTCTTTTACGCCAAGGGAAGGTTTTTCACTATAAAGCTAGCTACGTTACACATCTATAAGTGTACTATTTTAAATGATACTTCCCTTTATTTCTAATTGATCATGATATAATTTTATTTTTTAAGAATTTTCAAATAATAATTATATTTATATTTATTCACTAAGTCTATTCATTATTCGTTATTTGTGTATTGAAATAAATATACAATGATACATACATCTATGCATACAAATATTTATAATCAACATGTAATATTTTGATTTGCTATTAGCTAAAAAATAATGAGATGATGCATGCATCCAAGTTTGTTGTCAGAGTAGATGTAGCACGAGAGAGTTATTAATTTTTTTAGTTTTAGTGCATCCATTATCATTAGAAATGAAGGGAGTATTAAGGATAGTGTCTGAGTTTTTTTAATATTATAAGCTAAGAACATAATATTTCCACACATGAATACTTTTATTTGGATATAACATTATGTACCTAATTCAATTAACTATGTTATAAACTCATAACTTTTACCTTTACTTTTATCTCTTATAATATTCGTTACAACGCATAAACCTTTAGCCAATTCTTTATAATGAATGGTGACTCATATGTCAATAGTATGAATGTTAATAGTATGAAGAGAAGAAAATGAAACGAACTCAATAAAGAATTGTGTAGACAATAAACTTATTAGGCCACCGGCAACCACCACTAGTTGCCGCTCCATGCACTACCACCACTCCTCTTTCTCCATGAGCCACGTAAGTATAAGTTTTGACTTTTTCTAAGAATGCCTTCCCTTTTCTTTATCTTCTCTCGAAGTTCTCCTAACATATTTAGATAAGAAATGTCTTTTAAAGAAACGATTTGATTAGATTGTTTTTATGGGTGTTCACTTAGCTAGCTACTCTACTATGGTTGGCATAAAATACATCATTTCGAAGTTCTTCTGACATATTCAGGTAAAAAAATCTCTTGTTTTGAATGAAGTAAAGAAACGATTTACCTATATTATTTTCATGGTTGTTCATTTCACTACCTATCCACTATGGTGCGGTACTTTTAGAAAAAATCAAATCTTATTTTATATAAATTTATATCTTACGCATTAAATTACATACACTTATAATATAATTTTTAAATTATACAATGCATTATACTTGTGTAGGAGAAATATGAAAAAATGATTTATTGTCTATTTAATTAAAGTAAATTTTATTGTGTTTTGATCAAGTTATCGTAAAACTAGACGTTATATCATAAAACCACAAATTTAACACAAAATTTTTCACAGGAGACTACAGATTTAAGATCAACGATCACAAAACTATAGATTAAATTTTAAAGTTATCACAAACAGATTTTGTAGTTTGATTCCCTAAGTCTAATGTTATGTTAGAGTTATAAATATTATAGTTTTGTACTTAACATGATGCAACACATATAGTTTTTTAGTTTTATGATAATTTTATTACTAAATGTATGTGTAGTTTGGCAATCTTCCATCTTAAATCTATAATTCTTTAATAAATTTGGTTACAAATCTGTAGTTTTGTGATATATGTTTTTAAATCTATAGTTTTGTGATATTTTCGTGAAAGTATATGTAATTTTGTGTAATTTACTCATTTAATTATGAGAAAAAAATATTAGTCCGAAAACAATATGAAAAATTAGGAAAATACCAATATAGTTATATACATACTGATAAGATGGTCATTATATATCATATAATGAGAAAAGAGACCATAATCGAATGCTTTATTATAAAGAAAAATTGATGTTATTATTATTTTTAGCTGGATCTGTCTAATCATAATTAATCAGTCCGTGTAAACAAAAATCCATATCATCACGTGTTAACATATCTTAATCAGTTTACACCATATCATCACGTGTCAACATATCATGAGATTATTAATAGTAGCTAAGTAGACTCTAACCATATTGTGCAAAGACGATAAAAACGTAGTGGGCCTAGCATAGCACAGGACTATTGGCTAATGGACAACTCATCTAGAAAAAAAAGTAGAGAAAAAAAGTAAATTGCAGTTTGTATTGTGTATCTTTAATTTTTCATATTATATTATCCTTTAACCATTCTTTTCTTTAACAACAGCTAACTTTACGATTTTGTTTAAAATTTGACCACCTTGTTATATCCATCTTTAAGTCCGATCGCTCTACCACCGATCCACCTCCAAGCCTAGTGACTCTGCCACCGCTTTGCACACTAACACACACTCTCTCCTTTTTCTTCTTCCCTTCTACAGTTGGAGAACCGTCAGATCCAGCAAGAAGGAGTCCAGATCTAGCATCTCCGCTCTCCACCAGGTTAGCTCCTGCCTCCATGAGTTCATGTAAGATCGACACTGCCGACCATGACAACCATAATAATAGCGTGTATGATGATGAGGGAGGAGAAGAGACACGTCGATGGGCTAGAGGGTGCGACTGCGCATGTGAAGATGAAGAGAAGAAACAAGCTCATGAAAAAAGAGGGATGGTGGCGGTGCGTGGAGCGACAGCTAGTGGTTTCCGGTGGCCTGGAAAGTTTGTTGTCGATACAATCCTCAACTGAGTTCGTCAGAATTTGTTTAAGTACTATTGACATGTGGGTCACCAGTCATTATAAAGAACTAGTAAATATGCCCGTGCGTTGTAACGGGCGTCATTTTCCATCTAAGCCCTCCCTTTCTTTTCATTATTGGGACTGCGGGTTAATTTATGATCGATATTAAATCTAGGTTCAAAACATTGCAAAATAAGTTATTTAACTTCATAAAGCATATAATTTTTTAATAATTAAACATAACGAAGAATTATCGGATGATCATTTTTAGAAAAAAGATGTAAATAAAAACATTGTAAATAACGTGACGAGGTATCAATATCGTACATAGAATTAGTACTACAGATAATTACGCCGTTCTCTATCTCCTACGAACATTATCTTTTTACCTTTACTACCTAAGTATCTATGTCCATGCTTAAATACTTTTTAAATAATACTTTCATTGTGAAGTGTTAGATATTTACCTTTTTAAAATGTAAAATACCGTAAAAGCTTTATTTGGATATTTAGGAGTTGGAGTTTTTTCTTAAAAAAAATACAGCTCTTAAAAGCTTCTCCAAACAGAATCTCTATCAGAAAACAGATTACTACTACCTACTACTGCTATGTAGATGCAGAGCATTTGATATTTTCATCTCTGAATCATTTAGAAATGACCAATAGACAAAATACCAGAACAGGACTGCAGGAGTGAGGTTCTTCGCTAGGCTAACCTTTCATAATTTCTTTGCATGGCCTTAGCCTGCTTGGATTCACAGATAAAAGCAAGTGGCAGGCAAAATGGTCGTGGAGAATATATATGCCACCAGCTTAGCAGCCGCTGCTTTACATCAAGCAAACAACAGCCACTCCTTATATAAACTGTTATATAAATTGTTCAGTATAATTGATTAGTTTAGTGTTATGAAGTAACCAATATCCTACAAAATTTGTGTCATAACCCCAGCTCGGTTCCTGACTCCGGCCAGTGGTCATCGTCGTCGCCGCGCGGCTGCGCTGCCCGACTGGACGTGGGACTGTGAGGCTGTGACGCCGCCAGTCGCGTCGCCTCTCTTTGGATCCGGAGCATGGGACTCGGCGGTGGTCTTGGCAAGCTCGACTTCGTGGTGGTCCCGGCGCGGACGAAGCTCAACCTGGAACGAGGAAGGAAGGGATAAGAATCGAGATCCATTGTATTTTTAGATGGGTCGTACCCGTTAAGACTTAGGAGAAAACCGGTGAGCCTTCACCTTGGACCCCCGCTTTTTACAGGATGAGGACGACAATGTGGGTTAATTTCAGAATAATTTTCTGTAAAATAGTTAGGTAGAAGTTTTATATAGAACTAGCAACAACTGTATTCATGCGTTGCAACGAATAAAGTCGGAGCGCGACGCGAATGGTGACGGGAGGGGGGCGGGGAGGAGAGGCGTAGAAGTTTTTTTTTTCATCCAAGTCATCTTTTTCTTTTTGATATTGGATCTACGGGTTAATTTTATAAGCCTGGTAGAAACAATTTTATAGATAGTTATAGATATAGATATAGATTATAGAATAGTTATAGATTATAGATTAGCTAAAACATACGTTACATGATAAAAGTAAAAATTATAAGTTTATAGCATTTAAGTGTGAGAATATAAACTCGGACACTACCGTAAACATCAAGCAGCATAGATATATACGTGTTATAGCCAAAAAAATCGAGATAAAGGCGGTGTACTCGCGTTGGAGTGTCTCCCCCTCCTCTTGGCGTAAAAGAAAATCTGCCGTCTCGTCTTCTCCGCTCCTTGCGCCATCTCGCGGTTGAACAGGGGAGGGGCGCCGATCTCCATCTGGCGAGCAGAGCAGGGGAGGGGAGGGGATCCTGGTGAGCATCCACATCCTCTTTCTGATTCATCTCTCTCTCCCACAGGGTGTACTTCTGTCTGGAATTTGCTTGCGTTAACCCTAGCTTCTCTTCTAGATCTGGAAGCAGCTCTTCTCTTAATTTCAGAGCCTTAACCTTAATACAAGTAACAGTTTGTTTGTTCCCCCCAAATGTTTGGTGGTTCAACTGAACCCCCATGTCCCAAGTTGGATCCGCCCCTGCTACCCATTCTTGGTAAAAATGGCATCTGCGCGGATCACGAGTTATTGTGTGTCCTTCGAGTGAGACCACGGCATCTGCTGGAGACGGTTCGTCCTGCGAATGTGGTAGTATGTTTGAGGGTGATCGTGCAACAAAGGCTGCTGTAACAGATTCCAGAAAGCCTTATGTACCATTTTGAATGTGCTGGGTTGATAGGAAAGCAAACACCCACTTGCGTTGGCACTGGATGTGGTTCCCAATGAAATTCCTGCAGGAATCTTGTTCGAAATAGGTGGTAGAATGTTACTTGAAAACCATTGTAGAGAAGACTAATCCTAGGCACGCACCGTGACGCACGTCGTCGTGTGTTTGTTATCTGTCTTGTTTCTGTGATGTGCATGTAGAAATTTTCTGGCGGATAGAGCATGGAATTGCTTATGAGACACCCGTTTTTATGGCCTATTTTATGAGCATATGTGTGCAATCTATCTAAGGATTCAACGTATGGTGATTCATTCTAAGATTAATTTTTATATCCACCTGAAAAATGTGGTAATTAATTACAGTGAGATGGCTTGATTCGGTACAAAGATCTTGTAGAAGTCAAGTACTATACAACAATTACTATTAAATAATAATGCCTGCCATATATGCTCTTGCATATCACGTTGTTTTTACTTTGAGCCCTATCAATTACCTATACCATTTTATGGATTCCACTCCCGCAGTGAGAAGCTAGTTTCTTTTGTTCATAATTGATGTCAAATTCAGTTCCATTTATTCTTAGATTTGCCATGTTTCCTGAAACCTGATAGTTGTAATAGCTGCAAGCTAAAGTTTGCAACCATTAGCATAGCATTGCTATCTGGACATGGTAACTTGATTGTGCCAGTAGCCCTACTTAGTGCCTTGCTCATGACTTGATATTCAGCACATGATGAAAACTAGTATGTCCATAGAAGTGTCAGTTTATTCCTAGAGATCAATACATCTCTGGCTTTTCTTATGCACTTTCTGTATGTTGTGCTAACATATTTCTAGAATTTATGAGCTTTTCATTTTTAACCCATGGAAATCTCCAAGCTAATAAATATCCTAGTGCGTAGCCTCTGATGTTTCTTTATCTCCACTATTTGCCCTTCTCTTATCATGTTCATCAGCTAATTCTACTCTCCCATTCCTCTCCAGTCTCCCGTTTCTAAAAACCATGGAGTGGTGTGGCTAGCCAAACATTATTGAGTATGGGCAAAATGTGTTTGCTGTAACATATGTAGGGCCTTGCGACTGATTTGATGCAAGGTTCAGGGAACCTTGCACCAGAGCCATCCCAGTGAATATGAATCTAGTGACATGGTGGTTTTCGAGCACAACACAATGTAGCACATCACTTTTATGGCCATTAATTTTTTCACCCAAAATTAATAAACAAAAGCAAATTATAAGTTGTCTGAAAAATTAAATTATGCTTACTTGCCTGTTTGTTTTGTTGTCCAAATTTTATTCCTTGATTCTTTTTTGGTATAATTAATCATTTATGGAATCATGGTATAAATCTTTGTACATAACTAATATGGTTTACCTGATGTTTTTCCTGTATATGTTTTGCAAATAAATTGTAAATCTCCTAGTGTCTTCATTTTTCCATTTCCATCTCCAATTTACATGTAGTTTTGAGTGCAATAACCAAGATGGCAGGTGTTAGAACATACTCCTGTTGCAACTATATGTTTTTGGTCTGCTTTATGAAGGGAAGTTGAGTTTTTATATGTATTCACTGCCACTGCTAACCTATGTAAAGGTTTTCCTCTACTAGTTTTTCTTTATTTGTGTGGTTTCTATAACTTACCATTGTTATTCAACATTTTGTTCATAAAATCTCCCTGAGTCAAGTGAATTTTTACCCTAATAGTAAGGTAATCTCCAGCTTCCCACATAAGATGATATTGAGGGGCATGATACAGGAGGGCAGGCCATATCCTTGGAGGAATGGGTGCATATGATGGTTTAGGGGGGGAGACGGAGATGAATGAATTGTTTAAAGGGAAAAATGATAAACAAGCCATTAAACACCTCAAAGTAATTAAGTACTGCGTTCTGCAATGGGATGTTAAGGTTAGCATAAATGCGAGGATGGAGCTTTATATGATATGGCAAACTTTTAGTGCATTGTTAAATAGAGTAGTGAAGGAAAAGAAATGAAGATCAATTAGAGCGCTGTTTTGATTTCGAAATTAAACTCTGTATTCAACTAGGAACTATGGTGTAAATTTCATGCTTGTATGTTTTAAACAATTATTAATCAATTTCCCTGTCTATCGGTTGTTTGTGATCCTTGGCACACTTCCTCTCAATTGTTAGTATGCTCGTCACTAAAAGCAACTTTCAAGGGTTTTCTGTGGTTACTCAATTGTTGAATTACATGTTGACACATGAAAATAGTCAAGATGTGATATTTGTAAATTCTAGAATTCCTATTATACAAGTAGTCAAAATTTGCTTGCTGTATGAATGGAACATCTCTTATTATATTGGTTGACTTGTTTTAACCTCGGTAACTCAGAAACCCATTATTGGAATACCTGTTTCTGATGTTTAGCATAGAATAGTTTGATTCTGGGTCACCACATGGCTAGTTCATCGAGGATTTGTCTCAAGAACCTGCATAGTACCATTATTCCTGAACATGTACATCTCAATTTTTGAAGGATAAAAACTCCTCTTCTTGCTACCTTCCTTAGTATTTTATATCCCCAGACCATATGTGCAACAGTTTTGTAACCTTTGTTCTGATTATAACATATCTTGTTTTTATTTACCCTAATGATGAATGCATATGAATTGATACTGTTTGTATTCTTTCTCTAATCTCAAGATCTGAACCATTTTTGTGCTTGCCTATCTTTCCTGCAGATGTTTGACGATCAAGACTTGGGTTTCTTTGCCAATTTCCTGGGGATCTTCATATTTGTTTTGGTCATGGCATACCACTTTGTGATGGCAGACGTGAAGTACGAAGGGAACTAGTGCGGTTGAAGCGAAGACATGATAAGGATCCATGGGTCCATATTGGCACATTACTAGTTAGATTTTGCTAGAGATTGCTAAGCATTTGCTGAAAATTTACCATGAAATCTGGGAGTGTCAACTGATTTGCACTGATGGATGTGGTACTTCTAGCATTTCGACTTCCGTAATTGTTTAATTAGCTACTAAAAGCATCAATAATTCTTCCCAAAGTTGCTTTTCTTCTCAAAGGTGTCCTTCGGAAGATAGGATTTTTCAAGGAAATTCATGGGAACTGAAATAAATCCTGTAAAATCCCCAGCCAAGGCAGGGAAGGCGAATGAATAGCTAGGGATGGCGTCATTTTTGTCCAAGTAACGGCTTGTCCCTGATTTGATCTACAACCATGTCAACTGCAGCCATGTCTTTGACCTGATCTGCACGCAGCCATGTCACTGCTTGTTATCCCTGTCATTATGTACAACAGCAACTGTCCCTATCTGAGACAACTTTGACTCTTTGAGAGGACCACAAAAAAAATATGCCTTGCAAAACAAAAAACATCTGGTTTAATTATCCTAGTCAATCATCCCGTATGATTTCAGACGTTGTACGGTAATTAATCTGTACGAAGAACAATAACAAGAGTTGAACCATGAACTTATTATCTCAAGAAAGGTTTATTAGATCCATGTCATTGGAACTTTTATGGTTTTAAAATATATCATTACTATTTACTTATTTGGAGTTATGTCATTACAATTTAGCAGACATCTTTTTCCTCCCATTCTCTCTCTGGTGCAAGCGCAGTTGGAGAGGCTTGGCGGGCAGCACCGAAGAAGTCCAGCGCTGCTGCTGGCACCATGCATGGATGAAGAAAAAAGAGAAAAAAAAGCATGGATAAAAGAACACGTCTCTACATTTGCTGCTAGTCCTATGTACAATTAGCATGAAACGAGCTTCAAAAACACATGAGCGGAAGTGATGGGGTGCTTCGCCGCGGCCGTCGGAGGATGGGAGGAGCCAGGAGGACACCCGTTTTAGCTGCTGCTGCTGCTGGTCAGCTCGCCGCGGGATCCAACCCCGCCGGCCGCCGCCTGATTCAAACACGACGGGTCTAGCTCCAAATCCAGAGATAGATGGGAGGAATGGGAGTGGAGAGAGAAGGGGATGGAGGTAGAAGACGAAGACAATTTGGTAAAAAAACAAATTCCAGTGTAAAAAAGGCAGGTAGTGGTATATATCTATATATAATATATTAAAATTGTAATAATATGATTCTAAATAGATGAATAACTGTGGCATATTTCAAAACCGACACAAATCTAACAAGCCAAATAACGTCTCTAAAAAAACTTGATGATACTATATTGATATAGACCAAAACTTATAGGATATCTGCTTCTTTCTGCAAATACTAGCTACTTGGCTTCTACTTTTTTTTGACTTTTGTGATCATATTGATAGATGGATAGATACTCTGACTCTCTTTCTCTGTCTATGTACAATCATCCACTATCATGAAAAAACCATGATTACAATCTTCAAGAAATTTTAAGGATCAAACTGGGAATTGTCTTTAGGTCTCTTAAAAGCTTAAAGTTTAAACATCTGGCCAGGATAATTTAAACACCATTTGTCATTGATGTTAAAGATTTTAAAAGCTAAAATTTTCCCGTTTAATAAACAACTGTGCCGTGAATCAATTTGACACCAGATGTTGATGGGTTCTTGCAAGACTAGTTTAAGAATTGGTGTCTGGATGTTATAGATTGGTAATAAGAAAAGTGGTAGCGTATAAAGATCTAAAGTGGATAAGTAAGAAAACGAAGGTTTAAGGTTTAGATAGGTTCAGAACTTCTTGATGAGAAGTAATACGCTACTGTTGAGTAATACGTTACTGCTGTTTAAGGATTAAATCCGTCAAGTGTTGTATTGATCTGACGATTGAGTTATGATTATATGCTCTTGGAGGACTTACAAAGAAGGGCATAGCCAAGCATAAGGTCAATTTTCTAATCTATTAGATGATAATACTTATCTCAGACCACAAGTTCTGCTATGAAACATAAAGCAATATAATATCTAAGTCCTGGTTTAACTACACAATGTATAGACCTGGTTCATCTCCTATCTTTAGTCAGATAGATATATGATATTCATAATCTTTACATGATGCATATATTCCAACTCTCCAGGGTTCATTAATGCTGACTTGATGAGGTTGGACCTGGTTCATAGGGTGCCTTATAATATATATAGTCACTAGAATTAAACCAAAAGTTTTCAAGATGCTAGCTTATATCAAAATACAATGTCATAAGATATATATGCATGCAACAATATAACGATAGCATATTACATGACAAATAAAAAAGGGTTAAAACAAGGAGATCAGATGAATAATAGAAACACAGATGAGAAGTCAGATAAAGTATAGGATTTTTCTGTTTTCATGTTAGTATTCCATAAACACAGAGATCTTGTTTTCAAGATCTGAGTTTATACTATCTCCATTTCTAAATATACGATACCGTTTTGACTTTTCATTTATCTTATTAAAAAATTATATAAATATTATTTATTTTGTTTTATCATCAAATAAAATATCTTAACTTATATTTTTATATATTTATATAAAATTTGTGAATAAGACGAATGGTTAACTGTTGTAAAAAAATCCACGACGTCATATATTTTAAAAAAGATTAGTAATTTCAAGTAGTAAATTAAAATAACTGATTATACTTGCGTTAGTTCTTTCTTAAACACCGTGAATCCTTCTCGCTAGCTATTAATTAGTACCAGAAGAGGTATGGAATCATGTTCAAAGGTGTAAAGCCACCAGAAACATTTGCACAGATACACTTAATTTAAATATGCAAATGTCACTTTTTCATTAAGGGATCGATACTATAAATCAGTTTGGTGCCATATTAAGAGAGCTTGGTTCATTATTGGGAAATGCTGTGTTCGGATAAACTGTAATTTTTCTTGATGGGTGCTTTGGCTACGGGGTAAACATGCTGGAGTTCTCAGCAGTTATTGTACATTATATATTGTAAAAAATGGTTTGTACACTTTTACTGGGCTTGTCCCTTAATTAGTTCACCTGAGTCAGATACAGGGCATTTCATCAGAGTCCACCAATGGTGAAACATATGTATGCAATCCTGACTTATGAATGACCACATACAAATATAATAATATTAATAATAATATCTTTCTCTCTGGTGGATGGCTTTATTATTTCAATATTTGTGATCACACATTGTAAGCAAAATTAGTCAGATGCAATATGTCATTGCTCTATCTACAAGATTTCGTGGAGTCAATACTTGTCTCTTGCTATCATCAGCAAGTCATACCGATGGTGTCATATGATAGTTTGATCACCTCGAATTAATTAAGAGAGACAAGCATTTTTGGGAAGAAAAGTGGGAAATTTCTAGTGTGGCAAAAATATTAATATGTTTGTAGGAAAACAATTGCAACATGACACTTATAGATCCTCTGCACATATAGTAAACTCTAATGCATATATACTGGAAGTGACCAACAACAGCCAAAGTGAACAAATCATATAAAAGACCACAATTAATATTTCTTTTAATCAGAGTGCGAAAACTCCTTCCATTTCAGTAATAGAAATAAATAAAAAGATCACAACTATATACGCTACGCTGTGGACATTGCAAAACAAGTTAGTTAGTCTTCAAGCCTCACATAATTCAAATAAAACAATAAATATTAAACACAAGATACCTGAGGACACCATTGTTATAAGCAGGGATATTCTTATAGCTAATAATGGTAAATACAACATTGCAATTAGGAGAATCATGCTTGGACAAGCTAGCACAAAGAGCTGTATCATCTTTGTCTAATTACTTAATTACCTAACCTGGATTAACACCGCAGAAAACAGAAAGTCAGAAACAACCAAAAAGTAGCAGCCACAGCCAATGCGTATGAACGCGTTCCATCGATTACACGTCAATAAAAATCAAGCCAAATGCCACATTAGGATAGATTTTTCTCGCTGGCGTTCATCAGCGAAGCGCCATTTAATTCCTGCAGCTCGTCTGCCACCCGGTTTCTGCAGGCAAACCCAACGATGCAATCATCGCCTAATCACCCTTAATTGCTTGCCACCAATGACTAATCACCCTCCTCCTCTCCCATATATACACACACACACATCTCCTCCTCCTCCTCCTCATCGTCGTCGTCGTCTCCAAGAGATAGAGAGAGATAGTTGTGAAGCTTTTGTATGTGAGCATCATTTCTTCATGTATTCTGCCTAGCTAGGTTGCTCATTATTTCCATAGGAGAGACCGTAGCCAAGAACAGGTAGCAAATCTTTAGCTTCTAGAATTTCAAGAAACAGCTACTGAATTTCGGGCCAAACAGGTCCAAGGATTCTTGCCATTATCATTTCTTGAGCCAACCTTGTTTTTGTTTTGTTTTTGTTTTTTGTAGAGTAGTTTGATTTCTTGAGGCGAGCTTTGCTGCTGCCATGGGGTTCCTCTGCCGCCGCCGCAGCGCTGCACCGGCGGCGTCCTTCTCCCTGCTGTGTGAGGAGGACAGCGAGAGCTTCGGCGGCGACGAGGATGTGGAGGAGATGGCGCCGGAGTTGGGGAAGATGACGAGTCTTGGTTTCTCTGTCTCTCATCATCTTGGGGATGGTGGTGGTGATGAGCTCGTGGGATCTTTCATGGAGAAGGAGGTGGAGCAGCTGGTTGGGACTGCGAGAGGAGAGTACCTGAGGAGGCTGAGCAATGGAGGCATAGAGCTCTCCTGCAGGATTGCTGCCATTGATTGGATTTGCAAGGTGAGCAGAAATCATCAGACCTTTTTTTAGGAAATACGCAAAAGATTTGAGCATCTTTGTATTGAGAGAAAGAGTTGATACAAACAGCCGTGCTAGGAAGCGGAAATCATCAAACATTGATCTTCACTTTTTTTTTCTTTTAGGATTGGTTAATGCATGCTTTGGGTTGTCCATTATTTTGCCTGGAAATTTTGCAGCAGTTGATCTTGTTGGGTCTGTTTTATTCTACTTATTGCAATCTAGTTCTTAGGTTTGTTTTGGTTTACATCATGTACATTTTTCTCTTTACAACAACATAATCGAATTTTTTTTGTGTGAGTTATACCTGCCAAGATATCATTGACTTTTGCTTTGCCATTATTTGATCAAAGATGCTAATGAGTGAAATGGTCTGCTTGTCTCTATCACTTGCTCATGCAGGTTCAGGCTTACTACAGTTTTGGACCATTGTGTGCTTACCTTGCTGTCAACTATCTGGATAGGTTCCTCTCCTCGGTACAGTTCTCAGTAACAGTAAGTGCTTCCACTGTACACTGTCCTTTATTTGCCAAGATGAGCATGTATTTGTTTTATCATGAGAATAATTACTGCATCAGTAGATGCTAATGTGACAAAATTATTTTTGCCCTTTTGTTGTGGCATGTATAGAATGACATGCCCTGGATGCAGCAGCTGTTGATAGTTGCTTGCCTATCTATTGCTGCCAAGATGGAGGAGACTACGGTTCCAGGCACTCTAGACCTTCAGGTGAAGGAGAAAGAGTAAAATTACATGTGATCAATAATAATGGTTCAATGGCTGATAAATGAAATTTCAGAAGTTGCTTGATGACCTAATTTTTTCCTGAAATCCTATCGTTGTATCATAGGTTTGCAGTCCAGAATACGTATTCGACGCAAAGACTATCCATCGAATGGAGATTGTTATACTGACCACACTGAAATGGAGGATGCAAGCTGTGACCCCCTTCACTTACATTGATCACTTCTTGGACAAGATCAATGAGGGAAATCCGATAACCAATGAGCTGATATCTCGATGCACCGAGATCATACTCGGCACTATGAAAGGTACCACTGAATTTAATTTCTTTTGATGATAACTTACTCATCTGCATTGCTACTAAAAGTATCAAACAGCAACTGATTGGAATGTCTTGTGCATTTTGATTTGCAGCAACCGAGTTCCTGAGATTCAGACCTTCTGAGATTGCCACAGCTGTAGCTCTATCTGTAGTTGCTGACGGTCGCGTTCTTGACTTCGGCGGCGTTCTTGAATCTTCTAAACTTCCTGTAGATAAGGTGTGGATCCTCTAGCAGAAGAATCACATCATGTAATTTCCTTTACATTGTTTTCTGAGAAATGAACCTGCATTTGCAGGAAAATGTTGGGAGATGCCATCAAGCAATGCAAGAGATGGCATTGGTGATGCACAACAGCACTGCAAGTCCATCTGGTGTGTTGGACACATCATGTTTCACCTCTAAGAGTGATGACAACACAACCCCAGGAACATCACAAGTTGACAACATCAATAGTGACATCATCATCAACAACAACCAGGCCTGTACTCCTGCTTCCAGAAGGACAAGGGTAGAGGAAGCACCAATGTCATAAGATCACACACATAGGCATACAGGATTGATATTCTCTTTATCATTTTGCCGAATTCGGCAGTAGGCATAATTTAAAAGAAACAATAGGCATGGTAACTAGAAAAGAACCATATTTCTTTTTCAATCTTTTTTAATGAAAAACAACAGGAGAGGCTCCTATTGTGCACTACTTCGATCTAATTACTCCCTATGTTTTCTCTTTCTTTTAATACAGTCTTCTCCTGCAAAGATGATATATAGAAAATCAGAGGAAAGAACATCCATTTGCTTGTTCTTTCACTATATGGATAATCAGACTCTTGTTTCAATATATATATATATTCTATATCTATATAGAAAATATATACTCTAGAAATCGTTGGATTAATGCATTTTTGACCTATCAGATAAAATAGTAAAAAATTTTTTAAAAATGTAAAATTTAGTGTACAAGGAGATATTAATATTTAGAATAATTTGAACGGTTTGGATTTTTAATTTGAGTTTTCAAATTAGAGATTTGGCCATGTCACACGGGATGTGGCTGTGCGGCGCGCCACACAGTAGCCCAACTCTCTCTCTCTCTATATATATATATATATATATGGATAATCAGATTTGGCCTCTATGTGTAACTGTTTTCATCGCATGTATCTCCTCCATCTCATTGCCTTTTTTCCCTTTTACTGAGTTGACTCTTGTCAGGCTTTCCTATGCCTTCATCCATCACTACATGAAAAGGAGAGAGAGAGTCAATCTACACATCTGGGTGTGGCATTGCACATCAAAACAAAAGGATGCTGCTTTGCTACACCTGGCCCCATGTTTAGTGCTTCTTCAGGTTTTTGTACCATGATGACAACTTTGCATCAATTTGCAAGCAGTGAAGAGCCCATGAAACTCTCACCTTCTGACTGCACACTGTAGTATCTGCAGAAAGTTCCAACAGTTACAATGCTCGCTAGTAGCCTCGACGAATCACCTCGTATCGATAGACACAGCCATCGATGAATCTACCTTACATACCTCCTGCCACTGAATTTATATCGAGCACATTTCAAATTCAGTCACAGGCAGGCATGCAGCAATGGGCGGCAGCACATGATGAGGTCTTTAGCAATGGAACAGTGCAGCACGAGTTACTGAAGATGCCCATCAGGGCTAACCTTGTACTACCATTTGGTTCAGAAAATATAAATACATCTTGTTATAGGAGAGAAAGGCCTGGGGTCATAAGGTGTGAGCTAGCCGACTCAGGTTTGAGCCTCACTTCTCCCTTAATAAAATTGACATGAGGACTATTTCTCTCATATCCAACATTTTTTACATCTCGTACTAGGATAGTATAGGATGTACTATTGCTACTATTTCCTGAATCCTGTGATCATGGTCAATGCTCGAGATCGACACAGAGTCTGCTCTGCTCACACATTGGATCTTTGAGAACATGATCTTCTGTTAACAGTAGTAGGGATGAAAATGATCACGGAAATTCCTAACCGACCGAGCACCATTTCCGTATAAGTGGCACCGTTTCTGACCGTTACCGGATTTAGCCAAATAAAAACTTTGAATTTTCTAATTTATTTTACAATCATATTGATATCGACACTAGATAGTTTAAATGATAAATACAGTCAATTACCGACCAACCGAGCGTTACTTCTTAAGAGATGCTATCAATTCTGACCGTTTTTATCCCTAAACAGTAGGACAGGTGAGAAGGGGCCTGCAGGAGTGCAGGCTACAGCTATGGCTCCTTCTGCTACAGTATTATCAAGTACACGTTAACCTAGTGCAGTCCAGAAAGCTGAGATGGCTCAGGCCAGTGTGATGATGGCTACCTGACTGAGCTCCATTTCATCTCATGCATGTGTGTGCCTGCAAGGTGGGCCCAGGTTAGACATCACTCCATCTTTCTCATGAACTCCTGATGCTACCATGCAGAGGGACCAAAACCTGAACATCAAAATGGAATTGAATGCAAAACATCAAGGACCCTGAAATTTGGAGGTTCCAGTTGTCACAGTGGACACAGGTGGGCTAGCTGCTGGCTAGATTTCCCCTGAACTTTTCTTTGCTTTCCGTGATATCACCATGTCAAATGGCGTTCTTCGATACAGTGATTGAATTTATTATTTATGATTGGTAATGGTGAGACTTTTCTGATTCTTAGAAAAGTATAGAGGGGTATATAAATACCTTTTGACTAACACATATATTTATACCTCTCTCAAAAAAATGAAAGAAAAACCAAGAAAATATGCAAAAGTGAGTTTCCAATCCTATTCTACCCGTGAGATTAGTTCTTTTATCTCTCCTTTTATGAAGAGGTATATCTTAAGTATAAGAGGTATATATCTCATCTCTTTCAGGAGGGGAGAAACAAGCATTATGAAATTCTAATATACCTTGTAGCATTTAGTTTCTTTAGTATTGGTGTTCCATATCATATTGACACAGAGCTAAGCTCCTACCTAGCTATATGTGACAAATATTGGATGTGGGCTACCAGCTAGCTAGATCTTGGTCAGACTGTCAAATTAATCACTCTGTGGTTAATCGATCTAGTGATGGTTAATCATGTGTTTCAATATATTCTTGGGGCAAGTTAATTAGTACAACAGATTTGTACTTGCATTTGCTGATCTTCTGTTTATTACATGTACATCAATTAATAACAATTCCTGAGTTTGTAGTTGCATGACATTAAGCACTGGGAGTGACCGATTTTCTGCATCCACACATGTGCTCATCTTCGTCGATCTCTTCATTCTATATGAACGAATATATAAAGACTTCTGGACCGACTTAGATAGAATATCAAAATGATGTATTTATTATCTAATAATACAAATGTTTTACATCCCTATCTCTACACACAACCAAAACGAGAGTTTTCAAACGAATAAGAAATATAACAGGTTAAAGAGTTTTCCCAACTACCCTCGGAAAGAAAACCCGCTGAAAAGGTTAAAAGAACCACGTAGATTTTAGCAGGTAATCAAATGATTATTTGTTTGATTGATATTTTTGTCCTAATATTCGAAAACCTTTGCCATTTTTTGTTTTCGTGCAATCACATATATACTGTGTACAAGTTGTGCGACAAGCTAGATCTTCTTTTGAACTTACCTTGTCTCATGGTTTCTATCTCGATGTCATTTGGCAATTGGCACCACCGTTTAGAGTCCCTTCCAAAAGAAAGCATCATATTGGCATGACTAGCAAGAATTTTTTTGTCATTTACTACGTAGTTTAGTACTGATGCACTGATGTATCATGTAGATGTTGGAAACATTAGTTTATCACTTGTATATGCAGTTCAAGAAAAACAAAAAGTATTTAGTATGCAGTGCTAGCTAGCAAGCTCATGTCACTACTAAAAAAGCACATAGATATCGGTTAAAAAGATGTCGGTTCAACTAAATTTGACACCTATTAGACGTTTTCCGCCCCACAACAGGTTATAGGAGTCGGTTAACAAATAGGTGCCGGTTCTTGATATGAACCGGTACCTATTTACGTAAATAGGTGTCAGCTTCATAGTAAAAATCAGCACCTGTACTGTTTCTTACGATGGAAGGAACGTATTATAGGTGTTGGTTTTTGTTAAAAACCGAGACCTATATCTTGGACACCTACATATATCACCTCTCAGTACTTAGCTCATTTTTGGAGGGTGTCTTCGTGTGCAGAAGCAAACGGGGGAAGAGATTTTGCCAAAAAATTTCATAAACACCAAGAGATTTGTATGTTTTCATGTTTAAAGGTTAGTACATCTTGATTCTCTATACAAGTTTTCTTTATTTGTGTGATTGTTTATGGTATTTTTCCTCATTTGTGATGGATAATATAGACGATAGTGCAATGCTTTGGCAAGTTATTTTTTTAATTTTTCTTGTTGAATTGGACCAATATTTTGAATGCTATTTGTTTCAAGATGATGATTTGAGAAAATATGATGACTTATTAATTTTGGAGTAATTTTGAGAGTAGTCATCTATCCGTAATATAATATACCTATGATTTATATATATATTACAATTTCAAAAAGTATAGAGAATATGTTACTTGTCTATTTGAGTAATGTAGAGAGTATTAAATCATCAAGTATTTTAGATATGAAAGATTAGTAATGATGACTTCTTATTGATTTACAGATTTAATTGATATATATATATATATGTTAGCGGTTAATTTAAGAATTTTTGTAGGATCGATGGATGAAGAAGGGATGAACGGTGCGAAGTGCGGTACCTTGGACTATGCCAGGGGAGTAACCAACTTTGTGATCGCAGCCACGAGTTCCCGGTCATTGAGCATGACGGAATATTTGCATTGTCCATGAGTTGATTGCAGGAAGAGAGACAGTTTTCTGCAAAACAAGTTCACGAGCATCTACTAACAAGAGGTTTTATGCGTAATCACACATGTCAAGAGAATCACGGTGAAGATGAGAATGACAGTGTGGACAATCATGGTGATGCAATGCACGAAGACAATGTGGAGTTGTCTGCTGATGAAGGTGAATATGACAATGGCGAATCGGATGGGTTGGATCAGATGTTGCGCGATGGGGAGACAACCTACAACAATGACAAGCAATAATAGAAGTTCAAAGCCATGGTGGAGGACTCAAAAACACCGCTTTATCCAGGAATGCAACGAGGAGCACACCAAGTTACACGTCGTCCTCTCGTTGTTGTAGATGAAACCAACCAACGGCTGGAGTGACAAGAGCTTCACAGAGCTTCTGCAGCTGATCGAAGACCTCCTTCCAGCGGGTCATGTACTGCCAGAAACAACATACCAAGCAAAGAACGTTGTCTGACTGCTTGGGCTGAAAGTGCAGAAAATTCACACATGTCGAGATAACTATATCCTATATCGAGGTGACTATGAAGACTTGGATACATGTCTAGTTTGCAAAGCACCGTGGTATAAGGGTAGGGATAACGATGATGATGCTGATGATGACAGTGGTGACCCCGTCCTAAAGAAGAGGAAAGTGCCCGTTAAGGTTGCGTGGTATTTTCCTACAATCCCTCGGATTAAGCGCCTGTATGCAAACAAAAAGCATGCAAAAATGATTCGTTGACCTGACGAAGACCGTAAGAAGGATGAGATGATAAGGCACCCTGCCGACGGATGTCAATGGAGAAAGATAGATAGAAAGCACAAAAGGTTTGCATGCGAGATTAGGAATGTAAGGTTTGGGCTGAGCACAAACCGGATGAATCCATTCGGTGACATGAGCAGTTGGCATAGCACGTGACTAGTAGCACTTGTTATCTACAACCTTCCTTCATGGTTGTGCATGAAGCGCAAGTATATCATGATGTCACTTCTAATCCAAGGGCTTAATCAACTTGACAATGATATCGATGTCTACTTTAGATCATCAGTAGATGATATTAAGTTACTATGGGATCGGGATGTGCAGATGTGGGGTGCGTACAAAAGAGAGTACTTCACCTTAAGGCAATGTTGTTTGTTACCATTCAAGATTACCCTGCGGCTACGGATGAAAGCTGTCGGGAAAAGACCTTAACCATTCCCGTTCCCATATTTTTTTAGCGGGATCGGAAATGGGAACGGAAAAGGCGGACGGGAATACAAATTTGGTAATACGGTACAACGGGAACAATCAGAAATGGTCGGGAGCATGACAATTACAATCAGGAATTGGTAAAAAAAAACGTCGACACACATATTATCTGAAACTTACACACAAATAAGCAACCAACTATAAAAATGCATTGCCATATCCAACTCTTTTTTAACCCAGAACCATGGTGATTTTATAGAACTATTACCTCTTTTTAGCAGCACCTGCTTTACAAGCTGCAATTGATACGACCAACATAGCATTCACTCTAATCTTAGCCTATATGATGTAGACATGCAGTGTCAATAGTGATTATCTAACCAAGAGAACAAGCGACAGAAGCTGTACTGAGCTGGCAGCTACAAAGTTTTAAGCCTAACACTAAATTGAGATAGTAGCAAAAAAGTAAGCTTTAAAAATAATTATCAAAAACAACACATCAATTATTTTCATCAGTAAACCTAAATGTTATGAACCAATGTCAAGAATTGTTCTGTGTATAATCTCTCATTATAACTCTCAACAATAGAGCTTAGCAATGTAGGATAAGGTTAATTCTATAGAATGAAAAGAGATATCGGTTGGGGTTTTAGGGATGTACCTTGTGATGCGCCTTGTCCAAGTCCATGATGGCCTGGTCAATTTGCGATTGCTGCTGCGGATCCATCCCCACAAGTGCCTCCGACACCTTGTCGTTGATCACCCGCCGCGTCGGCGAGCCACTGGCGAGCTTTCGCTTCTCGGCATCCCCTGGCGGCATCGGCGGCGGTGCCCTCGGGCGTCTGCGGCGACCATGGAGGCACGGTGCACGACCTTGTTGGTGTGGAGACCAACCTCCCATGGCGGGCTCCCGCGTCCGTCGAGATCAGCGCGCCCGAACGGAGTCGGCGGCGCCACGGCGGGGCAGAGCATGATACGACGCCGGCCAGTGTGCGGTGCGGCGCCGACGAGAGCGTGGTGTGGCGCCGGCCAGAGCGCGATGCCGATGTGCCATAGCCGTGCGTCGTGCACCATGCGCATGCACGTGCGGCGTGCCTGGGAGGATGGTTGGCTGGCAATGGCGGCTGGCTTGACTCGCTTGACTGACTACTAATGACTTAGGGTTTGCAGTTTGCTGGTTTGGGGAGTGTTGGGCCAAAACATAACTGGGTCAGGAATGGAAGGAGTGGGGTGTATGCTTTGTGGGCCAAAATTGGTTTAGATGGTCCGATTAACATGATTTTCACATGAGAATTTTTCCGGATAAATACGTGATCCACGAATATGATCGGAAAAACACCCCAACCGTTCCCATTCCCGTTTCCCGTTTCCCGTATTTTTTCCCCGTTCCCATTTTTCTCGCAGATATGGTATTCGGTCGGGATTTTTTGGTATTTGGTGTCGGTCGATACGAGATTTTTCGTACCCGTTTTCATCCCTACCTGCGGCTAGCAACACATCCGGGCAAACAGTAAAAGGTGCTTGTGCATGTGTGCAGTGCATGCGGGACACAACAAGTAGGTGACTGAGGTACTATGAAAAGATCGTGTACATGCGCCATCGGCGGTTTCTTCCTATCGGCCACCAGTACCATAGCAATAGAATAGATTTCGATGTCACAGTGGAGAAGGAGACAGCTCCAATACATCATACAAGCAGAGATATTTTTAAGAGGTAAAATATATTGAACATTTATTTGGTAAGGGGCATGGCAATATGAGCGTGACGAGCAAGGGTGGTGAGAAACCTCTTTGGAAGAAGAAATCTATCTTTTGGGTCTTATAGGTGTCGGTTAAGGAACCTATCTTTTGGGCTTTATAGGTAGAAATTTTTGTCATTGGTGCCACCAATATATATCGGGTCCAAAATTGACATTTATTGAGAGCTCGAAACCTTATCTATTAAAGTTTGTGTACTAGTGTGTTTATGTATGGCAAATCCTATGTGTATTTCATAATATTATTATTTCAGAAGGCTTCGTAGAGATCTGATAGATACCGGGTCATCTTTAGTTTAATCCATACAAGTGATGGTTTGTCGGGCATTCGATTCTTGGGTCAAGTTAATTATTACTGCGTACCCTTGTGTCTTCTTTTACAGTATCAACGTGGTTTTATTTCAAGTAAGTTAACAATTAAAACCCCTAGATATTGCCGTTGACATCATTTGCCATGAGAAAAACTGTAGTAGGTTAATTTTTCTGAACAAGTTGTCTCAAAACTTGGTTTATCAACTAAACGTCCAAACATGTGTGGTCTCATAATTTCTAAATCAAATTTTACCATGATACTGATGCTCGAAAATATAGGAAATAATAAACATATTTCTTTTATCTTAGAAGCACTAGCTAACTCAAGAGCACTTACGAGCTATAACATTTATGCTCTCTTCAGTCTACAAACTACTCATTCTGATCATAGATATTTGATAATTAAAATAAGATCTGATTAATGTTTTAAAATTTTGAGCATTAATAATTTTTCAACAGGGGTAGATCCAAAATAAAATTAAAGAAAAGACTCATTTCCTTTTTTCTCGTTCAGCCCTCTTCTCTTCCTTCTCTCCCTCCTCTTCCCCTTTCCCCTTCTCTTCCTCCTCTCCCTTCTCTTCCTCCTTTCCTCTCTCCTATTAATGGGGATCCAGAGACTCAAAGTCTCCTAGCACCCAGATCCACCCTATTTCTCGAATAACTTGATACTAACTAATTAAAGTAATATTGTCTTAAGCTTTAAATGCCTGTCATCGGAGGGACTGTTCGTTCTTTTTACGTACGTCAATTTAATTTTTTAATCTTCAGTTTCAAATATGAGTTAAGAAAGACATGTCATCCGATCGAACAGACATATCTATAATACTAGTTTATTAGCTTTTGATTTGCGGACCTAACTTGTTAGTTATCATGAAGTAATTAAATAAAATTGAGTGCATATTTACTAATTAACTGTAAGCATTTCTTAGCTATTTTTTTAGCATCAACAAGGACTTTATAAATCACTCATAGGCATTACAATCCAGCCAAAATAGAGACCTATTAAGCTGAGACACCTTTTAGGCACAACAGTGAGCCAAAGAATTCGCTTCATGATTGACCCAGACGACGGTGAAAGCTTCGAAAGATTTCCCAAGCGTAGTAATGTCCTGACACAAGCCGCCAACCATCGATCTTCCTCCAACTGCGCTGATAAGCATCATATACAAGGTTTTGCAGTCAGTCTCCAGGATCACCTTTCGATTTCCGTTCTCCACTGTCAACTCCAAACCTTCCATTGCTGCCAAAGCTTTGACCATAAGTGCATCAGAGACCAGCTCAAACCACCTCGCTGCCCCTGCCAGCACTCTCCCATGCTCATCCCTGATTACAACTCCCACGCTGCCCGTGCATCCAGCCAGCGAGAAGCCTCCATCCGTATTTATTTTAACCCATCCCGCTTCAGGTTTCTTCCAGCAAACTTTCTCCTTGGCTTGTATCTGTCCCGGGGGCGTTTTCTGCATCGTGAATTCTTCCAGTAGATTGGATATATACCTCGCAATATCTCCTGGTTTCCAGTTCTTTCAGCCATGGCGATGCCCATTACGTCTTGTCCATAGTGCCCAAGCCCCGCATACTATCAGCTTGGTTTGCAGAGGTGAGCAAAATCTAGGGTTGAGGGCATCCCGTTCCCAGGTAGTTGGGTGCAGCAGGGGGATTCCCGCACCCATAATCCCCTTGATCTCGCGCCAAAAGCACTGAGCCAGCGAGCAATTGAAAACAACATGGTAGAGTGATTCCTCCCGGTCTCCACAGACTTCACAGTAGCTCTCCTGCTCAATAGTCTTCGCTTCAGCTCGGCCTTCGACGGTAGGGCATTATGCAACACACGCCACCAAAACACGCGTACCTTCGGTGGAACGCCCAACTTCCACACCCCCTTCCAAGCCACATCATCCGCTGATCCCATTGCCTCACCGGTTTTCGCCATTGTTGTTGCCTACTCATTCAGAATTCTATAAGCCGATCAAACTAAGAAATTTCCATTTCTCTCAGGCGCCCATGCAATGATGTCCGAGCTTAGTGAAGCGCCAACTTTGATTTTTAGGATTTCCTCCGCATCCAAAGCAATGAACTATGCTCTAACAATTGTCTAGTTCCAAATCCGAGTGCCTTCTACAAATTGTCTAGTCAAACGCCGCCATCTCTCCCCTTCTGGTTTTGGTAGGAAGCCCCACAAACTTTTCACCAAGGGCTTCGGCTGGAATCTGAAGGCATTCATGCACCACTAGCTTATATAGGATCGAATACTCAATGAAAAGCCAACCAGAGGAGGGGTGAATGGTTGGTTTACCCCAAAAACAAAGTTTTAGAGGAAATAAAACTTTACCTACATTGGATCCGGTGTGGCCAGAGGTTGAATCGTCGGTATGGCCGGTCGGCCGCCCGGTGAACTCGGTCGAGTCATAGCCGATCGCCTAGGTCGCCTAAGTAGCCGATGCCGATGAAGACCGACGCCCGCCGGTTTGACCGCCGATTTGCTGCGGTCTAACCGGGTAGAAGCTACTGATCCGCCGCAGTATAGCTCGCGGTCCGATCGGACAGGTAGATCCGATTGAACCGTCAATGAGGCCGTAGCATCGAGGAAGAAGACAACACACGAAATTCTCTAAGAAAATTGATCTTTATTGAATCTCTCTGTGTTTACAAAGTGCATACAAAGCACTCCTCTCAAAATCTCAAGCTAAAACTTGAAATCCTAACTCGAAACTCTCTAAAACTTGAATCTAAAGCGATACAAAAAGCATACCAAGAGGCCACGCCTCCCCTCACTATTTATACACAAAACCCGCAGCCAAAAGTCACGAATCCTACTCATACAAGAAGTCCTAATCCACTAGGAAACCTTCCCGTACAAGAAACGAACTTTACATAAAACAACCGTAACAATCTCGGTCTTCCCAAAACCGAAATTCCGCTTTCCATACGCACACAATATCTCCATCGTATGC
Organism: Oryza australiensis; assembly: GCA_019925245.2. Taxonomy (NCBI): domain Eukaryota; kingdom Viridiplantae; phylum Streptophyta; class Magnoliopsida; order Poales; family Poaceae; genus Oryza; species Oryza australiensis. The sequence goes on from JAIFGZ020000436.1 coordinate 8,965,077, forward strand.
CATATGGAAACTTCACCAATCAAGTGCATCAATCTCTACCCTTCAGCATCCCGCATGATCCCCATCTTGGATGTCACCTTATCTCCAAGTTGACTCCAACTCGATCACCGGCAACACTTTTCCGAGACGTAAGGATTACACACACAATTAAACAAAAATACCATATCCGCACAATCTATCCAAACTTGACTCATTGTTAGCATAAATGAACATACACGTGCATAGAAACACGAAACTCCCATGTATATGCAAGGAAACAAACCGAAACCAAAACCGAAACGAAATCGGCAACCAGTCGGACTGGACTGGCCGTTCTGACCGCAGGCAACTACCCGGTCTGACCGTCCAAACACCTCCGGTCAGACCGGCAGTATAAGCCCGGTCAGACCGGCTGTGCAGCCGACTAAACACTGTTCATTGTCCGAAAACCAAAACCACTTTGTCAATAAATCTCCAAATAACAAAACATAAAAAGCAATAATCTCGGATGCCAATTGTTCATCATCAAATAAAGAATCAAACACACTTTAATTTTACAATCTCCCCTTAATGAACACATTGGCAAACAAAATAAAAGTGTTGTTTTGGTATTTGGAAAAAAATGATAAAAAGCATTTGAGTGCTCAAAAATCAAAGACAATTTCTCTTCCTTTTTAAAAGAAAGAAAATCCCTTGACCCAAAAAAACTTATTCTCCCCATGTGATATTTAATAAAAAACAATATTTGTTCTCCCCCTTTTGATAATGTTTTCATAAAGCATAAGAATTATGGTTATGAATGTCCAAGAGCTTAGCACCATACATAAAGCAAGTCATGTCATGTGTTGCAATAATATGAAGATAAACTCATCAACTATATAGCAAATATGCACTAGAGTATAAGCATGAATCAAAGATTTTAAAATTAAGATCAATAACTCAATAAAAATTCATGGATTCAAACTATTTATAATGCAACATCTTTACAAGCACATAGGTTAAAAAATAAACCCAAATATATATACCTATTGCAATTTTTATTCTTTCTCAAATTTACCTTTTTGCACATATAATTCAAGATAAAAGTTTTTTTCATATTGATTTGAGCCATATATGTTGATCATATTTTTCTCTCAATTATTTCGAGTACGTCCTTGTCGTCAAGATTGTTTCCAAGGATTCGGTACTCATTATTTTTGCTCACATCGAATACGTCCTTGTCGTCAAGACTGTTTCTAAGGATTCGGTATTCTTTTTTTCTCATAGATAACATTTTATTCTCTTTACACAATAAGCAATTTTAAAGTAATTTGAGGAATAATAATTCAACATAATATATATATAAGCATTTATAATCCAACATAAGCACTAGTATCAATATTGCATATTTCTTTAATTCAAGTATGATTTTAAAGTGTCATGCATTATCTCACTTAAATATAAAATCTAGATCATATAAAAAAATACTAGAATACATACAAGCTATACTAGTGACAAATAAACCTTCGTAATATTGCTAGCATGCACATGAACAACAATATGTATGGATAAAGCTCTCTTTTTCAAATTATTTTAATCATGTAGCTTGATAAAACAAAGAGCACAAAAACTCTCCCTCAAAACATGCCAAAAGGATGAATGATTCCCAATTCCCCTCGAAGAAAAGCAAAGCGAGAAGAATCCAATGGTTTTGGAAAATATCAGCAAGTTACAATTTTGTGTCCAAAAATTTCAATTCAACATCCTTCTTCTCAACATGATCCCGCAAGAAGTGAAAGTGAATATCAATGTGCTTAGTGCGTGAGTGTTGAACAGGATTCTTAGCAATGTTTATGGCACTTGTATTATCACAATAAAGAGGCACTTTTTCAAAAGCAAGACCATAATCTTTCAAGGTAGAAATAAGTCAAAGAATCGTGAACAATAATTAGCAGCGCAACATATTCGATTCAGCGAGTGGATTGAGCTACACTCGATTGTTTCCTAGAGGACCATGCAATCAATGAAGTTTCAAGAAAATGACATGTTCCACTAGTACTTTTTCTATCAATTCTACAACCCGCAAAATCAGCATCAGAATATCCACTTAAGCAAATAGAAGATGAGGTAGAATATCAAATTCTAAACTCAAGTGTATGACTTAAATACCTCATAATGCGCTTGACCGCTTGACGATGTAAAGCACGAGGAGAAGCTTGAAAGCGTGCACACAAACACACAACAAACTGTATGTCTGGTCTAGAAGCAGTTAGATACAACAAAGATCCAATCATGCTTCTATACTCCTTTTGATCCACGGCTTCACCATCTTCATCGGGATCAAGAATAGCAGTAGATCCAATGGGTGTAGAGATTGGCTTGCAGCTCTCCATCTTAAACCTGCGCAAAAGATCTTTGGTGTACTTTGTTTGATGGACAAACGTACCTTGAGGTGTTTGCTTAATTTGCAATCCCAAAAAATATGACAGTTCACCCATCATGCTCATTTCAAATTCCCTGCGCATAGTCTCGGTAAATTCTACAACCAAAGAGTGAGTTGAACAATCAAAGATGATATCATCAACATAAATCTGAACAAAAAGTTGATTTTCACCATGCTTAAGAACAAAAAACGTTTTGTCAATTTTTCCCATTTGAAAGCCTTTTTCAAGCAAAAAGTTCTTAAGTCTATCATACCATGCTCTAGGTGCTTGTTTCAAACCATACAAAGCTTTTGACAATTTAAAAACATGATTGGAAAAATCAGAATTTTCAAAACCCGGTGGTTGTTTAACATAAACTTCCTCCTGTATAAAACCATTAAGAAAAGCACTTTTAACATCCATTTGATACAATTTAAAACCTTTGGAAGCAGCAAAAGCTAGCAAAAGTCTAATTGCTTCAATCCTAGCAACAGGAGCAAAAGTTTCATCAAAATCTAAACCCTCCACTGAGTAAAACCACGAGCAACAAGTCTAGTCTTATTTCGAACAATCAAACCATCTTCATTTTGTTTATTTTTGAAAACCCACTTGGTTCCAATAACATTATGTCCAGAAGGAGGTTCAACTAAAGACCAAACTTTGTTTCTTTCAAAATTTTTAAGTTCTTCATGCATGGCGTTAATCCACGATTCGCTAGTTAATGCATGAGTAACATCTTTGGGTTCAAAAGAAGCAGCAAAAGCAGAATTCGCAAAATCATGCGTATTTACCTTAGATCTCGTCGTCCGCTCATGTAAATTACCTATTATTTGTACCGGCGGATGTCGTCGCTGAATGTGCAAAGGTGCAGTGATCTCAGAAGTTGATTCACGTTCTGGTTCAGCACTGGTCGTAGTCCCCGATGAATCCTCTTGATTGGAATCGATAGAATCCGAGCTGTCGGCCCCTGCCGGTCTGACCGGGCAGCCTCCTCCGGTCTGACCGACGGCACTCAGCCGATCGGGGTAGGTCGACTTCGTCGTCTTCGTCATCACTTTCGTCTTCGAAGATGCGACCATCCTCCCCCGAGCTGTGGCAATGTGCACGAAAATTCTGGTCTAGTACCGGGACTAGCCTCATCAAAAGTGACTTCACAAGTCTCGACAATTTTGTTAGTCTCCAAAATAAGTACATGATAGCCACGAGTGTGTGCGGGGTATCCAAGAAATAGACCATTAGTTGAACGTGATTCAAACTTGTTCAAATTTCCAAATTTTGAAACAAAGCACTTGCAACCAAAAACACACAAATGTGAAACTTTGGGCTGACGACCAAAACGAAGCTCATAAGGCGTTTTGCCATGTTTAGATCGCAAGAAAATACGATTAGAAACATAGCAAGCAATGTTAATAGCTTCGGCCCAAAATTTTCTAGGAGTGTGATATTCATCTAGCATTGTCCTAGCAATCTCAACCAAAGAACGATTTTTTCTTTCAACAACGCCATTTTGTTGAGGAACACGAGGAGAAGAAAATTGATGTTCAAAACCTTTTTCATTGCAAAATTGTTCAAAAGAAACATTTTTAAATTCACCACCATTATCGCTTCTAATTGTTTTCAAAGAATTGGAAAATTCACAATTTAAGCGAAGAACCAAACTCCGAAAGTGTCCAAAGGCCTCATCCTTGGTTGCCATGAAGAAAACCCAAGAATATCGAGCAAAATCGTTAACAATAACCAACACATACCATTTTCCTCCGACAGATTGCACTCTAGCTGGACCCACAGTGTCCATGTGTAAAAGCTGTCCCGGTGCATCCGTCATCACAGAAAGAATTGGTGTGTGTGAAGAAGCAACCATTTTACCATGACGACATGGTGCACAAACCAAATCACAATCCCTTTTGAGTTTAGGCAAACCACGAACAAGATCCAAACCACTTAAACGAGTTAAATGTTCAAAACCAACATGCCCAAGTCTGCGATGCCAAAACATCAAATCTTTGTTGAATTTTGCAACTAAGCATGTTACAACGGAGAAACGGGGTTTTCAAAATCAGCTTTAAAAACTCTCCCATAACGAGAAATGTTCAAAACAGAATCACCACAAGAATCAAATATTTTACTTCCAGTTTTCTTAAAATGAACTTCAAAGTTTTCATCAACAATTTGTGAAACTGAAAGTAAATTATACTTTAAATCCTCGACCAAAGCTACCTCTTTTAATTCAAATTTGTCACTTAATTTGACGGATCCGTAGCAAGAACGGCACTTGTTGAAGCATCCCCAAAGATTATCGATTCCGTCTTGGATGCCATCTTGAGGGAGGAGAACCAATTTTTATCTCCGGTCATGTGCCGCGAACAACCGGAGTCCACGATCCACATGTTCTCCTTCCTCGCCACGAATGCCTACACGACAAAAGATGTCGAAGCCTCAGTACTGGGGTTAGTTAAAAGAAATTTAGGAATCCAGTACTGAGACACACGATCAACAGATCCAATAGGCACATATATCCATGAGTAAAAACAGTTTTGGAATTTTTAGAGATATTCCTTCGGGGCCGGTCGTCGTTGGGGTGCTGCGGTCTAGCACGGGCGCCATCGCCGGTCGGCCAGGCGTGCCGACGGTCCGACCGTGCCACGGCGGTCGACCGGTGGACCAAGCGTGGTCGACCCGCCTTCCGAGGAAAACCGATTTTTGCCACTTTGATTTTACAAAATTATTCTCTCTTTCCTTTTGTTTTCGTGCAAGTCGAAACAAAAACATACAAGATGACCATCTTTACCATAAAAAGAGAAAGAAAATTTTTCTTTAGTGGGAGATGGTTTTGAAGAATTAGGTTTAGTTTCTTTTAGATAAACAGAAAGAGATGACAAATTTCAATGAGACTTAAAAGCTGTTTTTATGGTATTAGGTTTTGTCAAGATTTCACCGTTTTCGAGTCATTCCTAAAACATTTGGAGGATTTTTGGTGAAATAGTCATGAGCATTAAAACCTATTCCCTTATTGTTGCTACACACTTTCGATTTGTCCAACATCATGTTAAGTTGTTTCTTACCGTTAGAAAATTTTTGCAAAGAACTTTTTAAGTAAGAAACTTGTTTTTCAAGATTAACACAATTTTCACAACCAATCATGACATCTTTACCTTTGCGACATCTAGAGCAAGAAGTTACCTCATCTTGTTTAACTATATCTTCTATGTGCTTAACACGAGTTAAAGCATCTTTTAGTTTCAATTCATTAGCATCACAAGTTAAACAAGATTTAGCGCCAAAACTTGAGAATTATTGACATCTCTAATCTTTGAAATTTCTAGCATTAAAACCTCAAATTTTTTGTAATTATCATCATTGGGAATAAGAGATTTCAATCTAGCAATTTCAGCATTTAAAGATTCAATCATAAATTCTTGTTTTTAAACATGTTCTCACATTTTTATTCTTAGCACTTAAAACAAGAATTGCCTCCTCAAGCGAGCTTACCTCATTTTCTTCTTCAAGAATCTTCATCTCCATGCGTCATGAGACAAACGCCGGAGATGTTCTTGCCCTTCTCCTCCTCACTGTCAGAATGTCGTTGAGTGGCTCAAAAACGACATAGACTTGACTCAGCACTTTCTTGATCATCTCCTTGGAGCGCCTACCCTTGGGCTTGTCATCTTTTGTCTTTTCGGCGCTCTTTTCATCCTTCTTGCTCCTCCCGAGCTTGGGGCAGTTGGAGCGGATGTGATCCAAGGTGCCGCACTCAAAGCAACACATTGGTCCTCCTTTTTTCCTGAACCTAACTCTGTTCATAGCTCTGGAAAGTTTGTTAGTAGCAAGAGCCAAATCCTTCTCCTCGAATTGCTCGAGTTGTTCATCGGACATGGCGTTAATTAAAGCAAGAGCATTTGGAGATGATGAGGAAGCAACATCTGAAGAAGTCGAAAAAGAAATCAAAGCATTTGACTTAGAATCCGTTTTTCGAGAAAGAATATTCATCTCATGAGTTTTGAGTTTTGTATAAAGCGAATCCAAAGTCAAATTTGCCATGTTAACAGATTCTTGAATAGAAGTTACTTTCATCTCTCAAACAGACATGTCAAGACCATTTAAAAAGTGGCGAGAAATCTCAGACTGTGGATAATTAGTGTCATAAGAAGTGTGGAGATTATGACAAGCGGATACCCACATGGCAAGCTTATCTGACTGGTAATAGGGATAGGTTACGCCTTCTAATTATGTAAACCGGCTGTGACTTGGGTGTTACGTTGCCGATTAGATAAGGCAACGACTCATAGTCATAACTTGGTAAAATTGAGGAAACCGACTTAGAGTAAGATAGGGTTTCCGACTTGTAAGCCCGCCCCTCAAGACTATATAAGGGGGGTAAGGGGCGTCCCTTGAGGGATATGCTTTATGATCCATCAGCTTTAGATTCAAGAGACATAAGAACAATAGATCTTGAGATCAATATACACTCGGTGGATCAATATACAGGAGTAGGGTATCACGAGAGGGCCTGAACCTGTCTAAACCATGTTTTCCACTTAACCCATCGAGCTTGGCGATCTTGACTGCACCCCCAAATTTCTATTGCCGAAACCAAGTTTCGACAAAAAGAATCAACAGATCTAAGATTGCTCAAGATTTTATTAAACCTACCAAGATAGTCATCCAAAGCTTCAGCAGGTTTCATCTTAAATTTTATATATTCCTTTTTAAAAAGGTCTCGACGAAGTTCTTTTATGTTTGTTGTTCCTTGATGAAAGTTTTTCAAAGCGTTCCAAATCTCGTTTGCGGTTTGAAGATGTGAAACACAGTCAAAATCAGAACGCGAAATTCCATTCAATAAAATATTTCGAGCTTTGCAATTATTATTGAATTCAATTTTCAAAGCATCAGTATTAATTGCATCGGGTATAGTGTAGGGAAGAGCAACCTTTTGCCACACATCATAGTCTTGAGCCATGATGTAGGATTGCATCTTACTACACCAATACGCGAAATCGGTCCATCGAAAACATGCGGTTTGTTGAAAATTTATCCGACATGATGAGAAAACTTTAGATTAAAGAAAAACCAAGGCGAAAAACCGGGCTCGATACCACTTATAGAATCGAATACTCAATGAAAAGCCAACCAGAGGAGGGTGAATGGTTGGTTTACCCCAAAAACAAAGTTTTAGCGGAAATAAAACTTTACCTCTGTTCTGGATCCGGTCTGACCGAGGTTGAATCGCCGGTCTGACCGCCCAGTGAACTTCGGTCTGACCGTCGTAGCCGATCGCCTCAGCCGATTCGAGTAGCCAATGTCGATGAAGACCGATGCCTGTCGGTCTGACCGCCGATTTGCCTGCGGTTTAACCGGGTAGAAGCTACGGTCTGACCGCAGTATAGCTCGCGGTCTGATCGGACAGTAGATTCGGTTGAACCGTCAATGAGGCCGCAGCACCGAGGAAGAAGACAACACATGAAATTCTCTAAGAAAAATTGATCTTTATTGAATCTCTCTGTGTTTACAAAGTGCATACAAAGCACTCCTCTCAAAATCTCAAGCTAAAACTTGAAACCCTAACTCGAAACTCTCTAAAACTTGAATCTAAAGCGATGCAAAAAGCATACCAAGAGGCCACGCCTCCCCTCACTATTTATACACAAAACCCGCAGCCAAAAGTCACGAATCCTACTCATACAAGAAGTCCTAATCCACTAGGAAACCTTCCCGTACAAGAAACGAACTTTACATAAAACAACCGTAACAATCTCGGTCTTCCCAAAACCGAAATTCCGCTTTCCATACGCACACAATATCTCCATCGTATGCCATATGGAAACTTCACCAATCATGTGCATCAATCTCTACCCTTCAGCATCCCGCATGATCCCCATCTTGGACGTCACCTTATCTCCAAGTTGACTCCAACTCGATCACCGGCAACACTTTTTCGAGACGTAAGGATTACCTGCACACAATTAAACAAAAAATACCATATCCCAGCACAAGGTATCCAAACTTGACTCATTGTTAGCATAAATGAACATACACATGCATAGAAATACGAAACTCCCATGTATATGCAAGGAAACAAACCGAAACCAAAACCGAAACAAAATCGGCAACTAGTCGGTTTGGGGTGGCGGTCGACCATGAGCAGCGGCCGGTCGACCGTCAAACACCTCCCGAGTCGGGCCGAGCGGTATAAGCCCGGTCGGGGCCAGGAATTTGTACCGGCGAACAACTTTGTTCATTATCCGAAAACCAAAACCACTTTGTCAATAATTCTCCAAATAACAAAACACAAAAAGCAATAATCTCATATGCCAATTGTTCATCATCAAATGAAGAATCAAACACACTTTGATTTTACAGCTTACTCTCTTGCGAGCAATTCGAGCTAAAGAAGATTGCAGATTTGTTCTTATTAACAAGTTGTCCCAATTGTCTATTATAGTCCTCAAGAATTCTTGCCACTCGATCAGCTCCTTGTTTAGATGCTTGCGTGAAAATCAAGCAGTCATCCGTGAAGAGCAGGTGAGAGATCCAAGGCGCATGTTTACTCACTCGGACACCCCACACGATATGAAGTGGCCCCGAATTGCGAAATAAGCACGAGAGGCCCTCCGAGCACAGCAGAAACAAATAGGGTGAGATCGGATCTCCTTGCCGAATCCCACAGGACGGGGTGAAAGGTTTGGAAAACATCCCATTCATTCCAACTGAAAACATCCTTAGCTAGTTCTGAAGTGGTCAGAATGTGCTGTACGATTTGAACCTTTGTTAATTGGTAACCACTCTATCGAGTCGTTTTATGGGGGTATCTGTTAATTAGGATGTCGAGATCAGTCCTTCGGATCGATCGATGCAGTTTATACACAGATTTAGTTTAAATCATTGCTTAATTAATTCAATCCGCATCTCAATGGTCTGATCAATATTCCACGCACACACAGAGAGAGAGAGAGATTGATTTCAGATTCAAGCTAGGTGGATAGCTAGCTAATCTGAATCCTATATATATTTATAAACTACAAATCACGTTGCTACACCGATAATTTTGTGATGCATAGCAGAATTGCATTGGATTGTTGAAGACAAAAAAAGGTTAGTTAAGAAACCACTGTGTCGGTGCAAACTAGATGTACACTTTAGAAATATATCACTCCCTCTGTCTTTTCATTTGACGTTGGTTTATTAAAAAAATAAACTAACCAATGTTATATAATAAAAATTAAGGTTATTTGACGTTGGTTTATTAAAACGAAAAGCCTAACCAACATTTATAGAAAAAAAATGAAGGGGGGAAATGATAGGTGCCGAAACTTTAATTAGTTTTATAGGGTTCTACGCTCTACTTCTTGGTTGCCGGGTTAACGGAATAAGGTACTTTTACGTTTGAGTTAGTTATGATCCTGCTATCGGTTGAGTTAGTAATGATTTTACGTTTTATAATGAAAGCAGGGAGCTACTCTTTTCATCTCAAATACAATAAATTTAGATAGTCTAATACTAATACTAAGACGTAATATATATTATAATATTAACACTATTATGACAGATGAGCAAATATATAAGTAGATTTTGTTTGGTTAGCCGTTGTTTTTAACTTTACCAAATTATGATAAGGCTTACCTTGCCAAAATTTTATATTTCCAGAAGTTTTCACTGTTATAAGACTTCAAAAGAAACATATAGCAACACTATCAAACAATAATATGCCAAAGTTTGGTAATGTCAAATAGGTTAGAATGAGAAACAAATCAAGTAAATTTTAACTCATGTAAAAAAATTACTTGCTAGGTTGCGATGTGTCTGGTTTGGTTTGGCGCTCTACGAAAATCTTGACGGTGTTAAAGTTTGGACAACTTTTGACGCTATCAAATTTGCTACTACATCCATCGTAAAATATAAAAAATTTTAATGTTATATATATATATATATATATTAAAAAGAATTTAATAAGAGACATAGTAATTGGTTAAGAAAAAATATGTGAAAAATTTAAATGATGGAAGGTTGTAATTGCTTGAAAACAGAATGTGATATATTTTAAGATAAATTTTAAAATAAAAGTTGTTATATTTTGGAAGGTAAAAAGTACAAACCAAGCGATGATGTTGACAAACATGGCACAAATCCAATCATCAAGGACTGATTTGGTTTAAATCCCTACCAAAATGTTGGTAATTCTAAAACATAGGCAAGTTTTGGTATTACCAAATTTGATAAAGTAGAGTTGTTACTAGGTAAAAATTGATAACAATCTAAATGCTACCATTTGTAACTACCAAATTATTGGTATAGCACAAATTAGTATTAATCCAAACATGCCCCAAAAACACTATTGAAAAGTACTGAAGAGTTGGTAGTGCGTAATTTGGCACCAAACCAAACAAGCGCGATAATTCTTCGAATTTGGATATATAGTGTTGGGTTCGAACTGTTTGCTGCTTTGGGCTGGCCATCGTGGATGCATGCGGCCGTGTCCAGTTAGCACGCTGCGGCTGTTTATCACGGCCATGGGCTCGAGGAGTCAGAAAAAGTCCACTTTAACTCTGTTAAAAAATAGATCAAATCTAATTCGTAACATTTAACCAGAAAACCAGATAGAACTTTTCTAACTAATTAAAACAGATGTAATTTGACTCTTTTAACGATTTTGCTGACGTGATGCTTTGAGCCAATCCAATCTGCTGACTCAGCATGCGGTATCCACATATCAGTGCCACATTTTATTCCTCCTTCCCTTCTTTATTTTTCTCTTCCTTCTTTTTCCCGCATAGTCCCATGATGATAATATACCTGCATACTATATACGACGGTAATACGACGATAACCCACAACCACCTGGGGTTATCCTGCGATTTGAAGAAGAACTTGAAAAAGAAAAAAAATATAGTGATAGTTTTATTCTTTGTCGCCGTAAGTAAATACATAACTAGTAATATGAAAAATTGTATTTTTGAAATTTGCAATAATGGAATGGATGAATGACAGGAATTGAACCCGCGCATGGTGGATTCACAATCTACTGCTTTGATCCACTTGGCTACATCCACCCTTATTCAACTAAAGGATCCTTGTACCGCTTGTTGGAAAACCCATTGTTGAACCTGATTCATTGCCTTTTTTTCAAATAAAGGGTTTTGTTTTTAGACTTTTCTAATTGTTCCAAACTAATAGAAGTGGCATTAATCAAATTTGCTTTTTCTCGTTCTATCTCAGAGTATCCATTCATTCGCTTCTAGTTCAACTTTATGTAATCGAATTTGAGCTTTTTTGAGCTGCTCAATGGTCCCTCTACGCGATTCTTTCAAATTTCGAATAAGGGTACCGATACATGTTGCCTGTGTCCTTGGGTTTGAGGTCGAACTGCTCTCTCATCACGTCGGCTATCAGGTCCACCCAAGGCTTGTTTTGTTGAGGCACCTCCTGTGCTTGTTGCTGCATCGGCTCGTATTGATCAAACTGGAGTGGTCCTTGCCGATACTGCATCCGAGGCGAATGAGGTTGATAGTGCTGATTAAAGTTGCCTCTTCGATAATGTAGGGAGATTGGTGCACCATTGGAGGCTGTTTATCATGAAGAGGGTGAGAGCCGACAGGTTGTTGTATGAAGTTTGGCGGGTAAGAGCCTATCGACACTTTTAGAGATCTGCTTAACTCTAGTGCAGGTACAAATTATTGATTCAAGGTTCGTAGGTGTGCCAGTTGATTTGATCCTGCAATCAACAAGAAACAATGAAAAGTATTAGCTTGCAAACGATAGCCGATCGGCTAGTGGCCGATGGCGTATCATCTAGTGTTAAGCTGATGCGGTGTACACTGAATCGGCTGAAATAATTAAATCTAATCGATCACTGAAGATGTTCATAATATATAATCCAGATATCAAAACACGTTTATACTAAGTGATTGGGATAGATAGGTAGTGTACCGAGACAATATAAACCACTTAAATCTAAAAGTGCTCCAATATGCAGATTATGTATATATTTCAATCATAGCTGATGTCATAGATTTAATGTGTATCGGCTATTACCGCTTTATACTAAGATATCACTACTAGCTAAATATATTAAACGAGGATCGATCATAGACTAAGATGACTTAACACATCGATTACAAGCTTAATATATTTAATTATAGAGAGATCTTAATATAAAGGACGGCTTTAACATATCAAGTAAATATAAAACATACGAGACAGTTAAAACGGATAAGATCAGCTGAAACTCTGATACTATCTCTAATAATGATCATAAAACAAGATAGATCTATTATGATTCTAGAGACGACTTAATAGATCGAACCTAATCGATGCCGCATTAAGTACCAAAAGAAGCATAGGATCTATACGAGTCTATGAACACCTTTCAAGATGGTAGATATACTATATAATCCAGATTAACACTAAAATATAAACTTACCGGCTATCATCTAGCGATTAATGCTAGCTGATTAGGGTTTAGATCACAATATCGATCAAAATTATATAGCACATATGATAACTATGCAGATTACGAAGACAGAATTAGAGTATTACGATGATGGTAGCACTAATCCCGATAACACAAACCGTTGTGACAAGAATTACCTTTTCGATGAAGATCAAATGATGCAGCCCAATTAGAAGCAAGACCTTGTCAAAAACTATTAAAGGAAAAGGTGGCGAGGCGCCGAGACTCTAGTGATTGTATGATTCATTCATTATTACAGGGTCTTGGGTTGTATTTATACCCAATTACAAAACACAGTCCTTGTAGGACATGACTCTTATCCTAACACTATTTAAAATACGACAAATATCTGGGACAAGGTCCCCTACCGTGATTCTCAAGAAAACTACACAAAATATTCTAAATTAAATATACAATTGTCTTTTCAGAACTTTATCCGTAGATGGCAATATCTCTAAAGCACTTAGAAACCGAATCTAATGATAATCTTCATACCTTCCCACCAGAATCGGTCACATTTGTTATCCCAATCGGAATCGGCTACACCGGATATCCTGTCCGACTCGATCTCAGCCGATTGATCCCTTAGCACGACTCATACATCAACTGATGTGCACTCCGTCTCCAAGATCCACACATTTCTTCAATTCCACTTCAATTGTTGCTTCAAACCCGGGGATTTGCTTGCCAAATTTGGTCGTTAATAGCTCGCTCAGACCATTCGGAAGGCATATCCTTGTAAATAGAGTATTTGTAGTAATATAATTTGCAAATTGATGTAGGTAATGAAGTATTTTGTACCGGTGCCTTAATGAATGATCTGTATATTTTCATGCCTTAATTTCATATGGTTGTTGAAATTTAAGAGCAAATTTACACTATTTAAATAATGCATACATTAATTACAATAATTTTTTAAAATTTAGTAACAATTGTAAACTAATTTAATATGGCATATTTTAATTTCATATGGTTGTTGAAATTTAATAGAAAATTTACACTATTTAATAGCACATTTAATTTCATCTGTATCAGGCTTCTTACAAGAGCCCGTCACGAATTGTGTCATCCGCATCGGGCCTTAGTACTATGCCCGTCAGAGATGTGAGATGACCTAGGGTTACTTAGAGCAACTCCAACAGCCTAGCTATTTGACTCTCCAAGTTAAATTTTGGCAATTTTGAATCAAAATTACAGTCCAACAGACTAGCTATTTGGATGACCAAGCCATCTGGCTAGCCAAATTTCTCCTCCCGTTGGCCAACTTTGGCCAGCCACAAGTGCCTTGCCAATCATGGGGCCCCACCTCTTTTTCCCCTTTCCCTTCCTTCCCGTCCCATGTTTTTCGCAGAGCGAGCGATTCCTTGCGCCGCGGAGTCCCTCCAACCCGCGCCGCTGCCCTTCCAACCCTGCGCCGCCGTCCCTCCAACGTCGCACCACCGCCCCTCCAACCCCGCGCTCGTATCTAATCCACTCGACCGCGTCTGCGCGTGCGTGGAAGAGGAGAAAGAGGAGGAGGAGGAGGACAAAGAGAGGGGGCTTGATCTGGGTGCGTCTGACGGAGTATTTGGTGAGTTCTTGGCGATCGGCGGCGAGTGGTGAGTGGTTCCGCGTGTCTTGCTGTAGGGGATTTTGGCATGATTTTCGTTGGTTGCATTTTGTTTTTGTGTATTGATTTGTTGGAGCTTATTCGGTAGATCTAGTCGATTCCATGGTGAGTTGTATAGGCGTCGGAGTGATAGCTGATTTTGTTTTGGTGTAAATTTTGTTTTGGATGGAGGGTTTGTGTCGATTTGAGGGCAGTTTTCCTTGGGCAATGCAGGATTTGGCTTTGTATGCTTTTGCGTGGAATGGATATGAACTGACCTCAAACAAATGGAAAAGTTTGTACTTTGGATGGATTGCAATGTGGTTTTGAGGCGTGATTCGATTGAAGAAATGAACTAAGGAATATACAAGTTGCATTAGATTAGCACTCCGTCCGGACAGTGTTCTAGCAAGCAAGGACTCTTTCCACTTTGAGTTGTTTTCAGTTTCATCATTGATAGATTAAACACCAGAGACATGTTAGATAGAAGGAAGCGTCGACCTGAAGGATGTGAGCTTACATGTGTGTTGTGCAACCTGAATGTGAGAGAAACATACATGCATCTCTTTTTTGAATGTCAATTCAGCAGGCAATGCTGGCGAATATTGAATATTGATTGGGATTCAACCATTGGGTTAGGACCAATGCTTCATCTTGTTGTTAATTCTTATCTAGATTCACAATTATAGAGAAGGTTCTATATGCTGCCTGGAATATATGGAAGAAAAGGAATGGGTTGATTTTTCAGAATTTAGTGCCTGCAGTGCAATCTTAGAGACCTTTTTAAAAACATTTTTAATATATAAAATGTAAAACTGTGGGGGACTATATTGCCAGTTAAAAGTGACTAGGAACAGAGAGCACAATATATATTGTCCATCAAGCAAGCTGCTGACAGGATATTATGATATATAATGTAGGTTACTTGAGTGGACCAAGAAAAGATGTACTATCACTCATTGCAAAATGAAATTCTTGCTAGGCTGCTCAAGGATTCGGAGCGAGGAAAATTAACTTTTAAATTCGTGAACTTTTTTAATGCAATGTATGGACCTTTAAATTAGAATTAGTGGACTTTTGTAATGTAATGTTGGACCTTTAAATTCGTGGATTGAATGCATTGTGATGTATGGACCTTTAATTTAGTGGATTGAATGCAATGCAAAATGGAAAGAAAAGAGATGATAAAATGATAGTGCGAGGGATCACATATATAGAGAGGTTTCAAAAAACTAACCATTGGAATATGAAGAGTGCAAAACGGAGAGGCTGTTGGAGTAGATGGAGAGTGCAGATTTTTGGAGAGGGAACTAGCCATTAGGATTTGGAAAGTCTAAAATGGAGAGTCTGTTGGAGCGTGTAGCAGATTTGGAGAGAAATTTTTTTGGCTAGGTAGCCAAATTGACAAATGAAGAGCCAAAAATAGCTAGGCTGTTGGAGTTGCTCTTAGTCTGGCAGCCTCCTCTCCTCCACGTCTCTTAGATCCAGATCCGTCGCCTCCTCCTCCACGCCGCCGCCTCCTCCATGCCTCCTTCTCCACACCACCTTCTCGTCGAGCCCGAGCCGCCGCATCCACATCGACCCCGAGCACAGCCGCCTCCTCGTCGAGCCGGCCGCCTCCACGTCAACCCCGAGCCCGGCCACCTCCACGTCGACCCCAAGCCCGGCCGCCTCCACGTCGACCCCGAGGCCGCTGTCGTCTCCGCCTCCCTCCATGCCGACCGCGTCGACCCCAGTTAGTACACACGCCTCCTCCTCCATGTCGCTTCCCTCGTCACTAGCGTCGCCTCCTCCATTGCTCTTCCATTGCTCATCGGTTAGTTGCTCTTCGTGATTTAGAAATATATATTCTAGATGATTGGATGAATATATTTGCGATGCTTGGATGATTGGATGATTGGATGAATATATTCTAGGGTTTAGTACTGTCTTTTGCTTCGATGTGCTATCTCTGGTATGTGCCTTGTGTTAGTACATACTCACCTCGTCGGCCGCAATGCTTATTTTAAGTTTTGTGCAAGTACTGATTGGATCCATTTAATCATTCCATGTTTCTTTTACATGATCTTTCCCTGTTTTAAGTTTTGTGCAAGTACTGTTTTCATTCCCTGTTCTGTTACATGATCTTTCCCTATTTCTATTTCCATCCATTTAGTCCATAGTTCCCTAAAGTTTGTCATTCAGAAATTGTTGATGAGAAATTTCTCTCACGTGTTGGCTGGGAGATCCGCTTAGCTCCGGTCAGCGAGTCCTTCTCATTGCCTATGCGATACGGGACGTGCCGGTTAGTTTGATCTGTTAACCAACAAGAAAAATAAAGACATATGTGTCATGTACGACGACTTTCCTCGCCGTGCTTCCTCCTTCTCCTCCTGCACCTATGTCCGCACAACAACGCATAGTGTGTCCGACAGTAGGCCTCACCATTTTTTATTTTATCCTTGTCACTTATATGTGGGTCTAACAAGCTGACTCAGCCAGTCAACGGAGTCAAAGATGTCACGTGAGGCAAAACTGCCTTCGAAACCGCCCGAGGAGAGTCAATTTGCAATGGTTTTGAGAGTTGGAGAATGGGTTATATCCGATTTTGTAGTTGAGAGATACGATTCAACTAAGGACAGAAGCTGAGAGAGTCAAAATAGACTTATTCCTTTTAGTCCTATACTTGCCAAAATGAATTGGCCCTATAGGGAGTGGGCTGGGCCTATGGGCCCAAACAAAACTTAAGAGGAAGCCCACCTACTAGGACCGGCATATGAACATTTTATAGTTGTTGTTTTTTCGTGATTTATTTACCAACCCGCTCCAACTAAACAGAATCTTAAATACAAACTTAAAAAATAATGAGATAGCCTCTCCATTTTAAATTATAGTAATTAACATAGTACAATACCGTAACATATCTTATTATTTTTATAATGTAATATTCAGTTGTAAGATATGTGTCGTTTTCACTTGTTTTATGAGAAGCGAGCATTTTCAACCCCATCTTCGGGAAGTAAAATGAACTTTAGTTTCTTTTGTTTAAAGAAAAAGCTGCTTCGTCCGTCGCTGGCTAGAGGATACAAAGCTCGTAGGACTGTAGCAGCAATCGATCGAGCTGATGATATCATATCAAGCATCCACCCCTACCTAATCTCGGTAGCTCTCGCTCGTGCGGCCGCCCACGAGCACCTCCACCGTATGCACGCACCGAGCCTTTTTACCTTTTCCTTTTTCAACGTAAAAATCGCTTCACACCGATTTATCGAAAACTAACTTAAAAACGATAAAAAATATAACTTTTTATTATTGATGCTACATCAAAATCGGTTGATATTGATTGGTTTTCATGAATCGAGACCTAAAAGTTTTAGAAAAATCGATTGATTTTATGAACCTGCATCTCCGCCGGCCCATGATCGAGAGCTCACTCCGCTACAAGGTGCTGCCTAGCTAGCTAATTTCTTGTCCGTCTCTGGCTCTCTGCTCATCTGACCTCGATTATATATTTATACTTATTTTTCTCTCTGTTAATTTAACAATAAATTAGGACTACTATCTGTTAATGCCGTAATTAAGGAGAGGGGGAATGATAATTAATTAGGCCACTCCCGATACAAGTTTCATTATCATTCAATATGGTGTCATGTAAATAATTTTTTTCAATGATGACAAAAAATTAATAAAATATGATGTCATGTAAATATTTTTTATAATGATGGCAAAGAATTAATGAAATGAGAGATGAAATGAGTTTTATGATAAAATGATATTTACGTTAGTTTCAATACAGTTTGTCTCTTGCATGAAACAACAAAAATAAAAAACATATATTGTATTAGATATATCAATCATTAATTAAATACTTTGTTATTTTATGTATTATCCTTGAAAACATAAAAATGCTTTTTTTACTATGAATAGCCTTATACCAACAACAACGCGAGGCAGGCAGCTGGTTTATGTTTATTAGCGCCTAGCTAGCTAGTACACTAGTCACCACTACCTCGATCGATCGCTTTAAGGTTAGGTGTGGTGACTTCGCTTTGCTTGTAGGGTTGGGCTTTATTTAGTTTTACGGACTAAAGTTTAGTCTATGTCATATTAAACGTTAGATATTATTTTAAAATATTAAATATAAATCTTTTACAAAATTTATTCATAATCAATGGATTATTCACGAGACAAATTTAATTAGTTAGTGTAATTACGTCATGATTTGAGAATATGATACTATAGTATACATTAGTTAATTATGAATTAATTAGGTTTAATAGATTTATCTTCTAAATTATCTTTTAATTTTGTAAGTATTTTTATAAATTATCTTTCAATTTTGTAAGTATTTTTATAATTAGTTTATGTTTAGTCTTTCATACTGATGTTTAAACATTCGATATAGAGATATAGATATTTGATGTAACATGAAGTAAAGTTTCGATGAAACCAAACGTCCCTGTCCTAAGTATCATATTATCATGCATATGTATTGCTTGCCGCATCCACGCAGGAATGGAGTGCGCATGGCATCGAGCACCAATGTAGGCATGCTAACTTGGCATGTATATATGCTGCATGGATGACCCGCACACGGCACCCTCTTTCCTTTTGTCACCTATCAAATTATTGTCCATCTCGATGCCTTTACGTGTACATTGTAGTTGTTTTAGCCTTTCTTTGTTTCTTTCTTTATCTCCAGCAAGCGTGCGTGCTTTGCAATTCCATCGCTGCCCGCATCCTTCTGCTCGTTTGATTTGATTTTTGTGAGGAATGAATGAATGAGTTAGCTGCAAGCTCAAATTTCAGTCGCTCATGGACGGTCTAGTCTGAGTCGGGTGGAACTAAAACCTCGTTTAGTTGGCTTGGTTTAAAATTGTTTTGATTGATGTAGTTTTTTTTCAAAGTCAAATTCATTTCATTTTAAAAGAAAATTGTTTTTACCCTGGCCCGGTTCAGCTCGTTAGCTCGTTAGAAAAACAGCCTCAAATGATTAAGAAAAATATATAACCAACCATAAATAGAATTGCAAGGAAGGAATTTGTTGATCAAACTTTTTTCCACGCCCTCCCAATAGCCCAGACGAGGCCCGCCAGCCAACCTCCTCCTCCCTTTCCTTGCCTCTCCTCCTCCTTAAAGCAGGTGGCAACGAGTGTTCCTATCCGGCTGTCTTCCTTGCTTTCATTGGCTCCCTCACCACTGGATACACACTACTACAAAAACCCTACTAGAACTTATTGACCTTTTGATCTTTTTCCACCCCCGTAAGATTAAAAAAATATAGAATCAACACATTTGAGCAAATGTAGGAATCACTTTCAGTTAAAAAGACATCAATAAGTATCAGTTTTTTTAAAAAAAAGACATCTATTATAGGTGTCTGCTTTTTATATATTATAGGCGCTGGTTTTTTAAAAGAACCGTCACCCATCGTAAGTCGAGCCAAGCTGCAACGTCCAACGCACTTATCCATCCACACCCTTCCTCTACCCGTTCACTGCACAATCCTCCACTCAACCATCTCTCTCTCAACCCCAAATCTTCCACTCGTCTCTCTCTCGCCACGCCACCGCCGGGGCGCTGCGAGTGCAGCACGTGCCCCAACCCACTCTCCTCGGAGGCGAAGGCGGGCGGCAAGGCGGCAGCCGTGGTTCCATATCTCGCTCTAGGAGCCACGTCTACGACCTTGAGGAAGCCCGGTTGGGTCGACGCAAGGGTTTGCGGTGATGGGAAGAGGGAAGAGATGAGAAAGGTGGAAATCAGGGAGAAGGAGATCGTGTCCGACAGTGTCACGACGGCGGCCGACGGCTAGACCAGGTAAAATCCCCAATCCCTTCCTCCCATCGTCGGGCGCGCGCCTCCGCCTTCGACCCCTCCTCCAACAAGGGAAAGGTCGCTTATATGCTCACCGTCCTCATCCTTCACGACGCTAGCCCGGGCTGCAGTTGCTCCCCCTTTCCAACGTGGCTAGCCGATTCATCGAGCTGGTTTCTTTTTTTATTTGCCATCCCCTTAATGGTGTCGGTTGTCAATCCAGCACTGATAAGCTTCCCTCATTAGTGTCGCCTCTATGGTGTCAGTTGAGAAATTCGACACCTAGGAGGATTTTTCAACCAGCACTAGTGACGTTTTCTGTATTAGTGATGCCACATAGCTCTGGCGATGCCACTGCCACCTCACCGCACCTATCGGTAGTTCTCTGCTGCCCATGACCATCTCTCTAAGCCTAGGAAAACCCTACACACTCTTCCTCATCTCACAATAACCCCGATCTCCACCCAAAACTCTAAAGTCTAAATCCTCTATTGGAGTTCCAACACTGTCGTCACCGCTGAGAAGTTGCCTCTGTTTTTGCCTTCGATGGTGAGTTACCCCTTCCTCCCTACTACCTGCCTCTCCAAATTCAGTGCTAGATTGAGTCGCCTAAAACCTAGTGATTCTCATATTTTAATTTCTAATGGTAAGCCAAATCTTCGGTTAGAGTACAAGTAAATTGTCCATCTAACCTTTTTTCTAGCTTGATTGAATTAGTTAGTGCACACAATTTAATAATTTCTTTTGCGTATCATTACTTCGCATGGACTAGTCCAGCATGTCAGCAACTCAACGGCATGGGCGGAACATGATTAAGAGATTATGCAGTTGCATATAAAAGAATTGGAAAACATGCACAGGAAATAATTGTGGTATTGCCTCATCCATGATTTGAACCAAAGGGTTTCCTCTGTAGCAAATAAATTCAGACAAAACTTTACATTTGATTTGAGTATGATGCTACAGCACACAAGAGTATTGCAGGTTAAATATCGTACTGTAGTATTTTATTACAGCAGGTCATTAATCTTTATTTTTATGATAAGGAAGACGACGATGAATCGCATCCCAGGCCTCTCATATCTACACAACCAAAGTTCTTACTCCAAGCGTGTGTTTCAAATAGCCATAATATCTTAGTTCTAGCGCGACATCATGAGTTGTAAAGAAAATGACATCTTGGCCCATGTATAGACCCAGTTGGTATACATGAATGTGACCTGCATTAATAGAATTATATTTTTCTTTCCATCGAAAACAAAACCATTGCGACAAAGCCAAAATGACCAAACTAATACAGAGCACACATTAAAATAAGAAAGTAACTATATTTATGACATCATATTTTTAAAAAAAACATTAAATCATTTTTACATTATAAATTATCTATTTACATTATAATTACACCGTAATTACATAATTACATGGTAAGTTTTAATATTTATATTATAATCTTTTAATACATGATGTATAAGATAATTAGGGTTAAAAATAATTTATTATCTAGAAGAGATAAAAACATAGTTATGTATAGAAGAGAACCATCACATAGGGAAACAAGTGACTAAAATTAAGCGAAAAACATGGTGCCATAATTCTAGCAATTCCAAAGAAAGTATAGCATCAAACGTTACGTGCAAAAGAACACTCAAAGAGGAAGAGATGTTGAATTGTCTATCTAGAATTGCAAAAAACTGCCATTTTTATTACCTCTCGTTTTCGTTTGGTCAAATTATCTTTAAGTTAGAGTCCCACCTGTGCATAAAGGCCATATACGCTGTTTGCTGTGCCATGCATACTGCTACTATACGCTGTTCTTTTTCAAACACCGAACTCGAATCCATACAAGCAGATGGATTCATATATGCCTAGGTAGAAACCAGGGAACCAAAAAGCACTTGGGAGTTTGTGTACATGTGGTTAGCACTAAATCAATCAGTTTCCAAAATGTCCACCCAGGAATAGGAGGTCGACCAACGCACGCTGATTGATTAGTGCTACCATTTGTCAAACAAAACATGCATTTGTTCACTAATCACTGCGCATGACAACGGGCCTTCAACTCACATGAAGCTTTTATACTCCAGCTGTCCTAAATTATATAAATTTTTTACACGATCTTCAATAACATACTATATCATTAATTCATTTTATATTATGTTATTAATAATTACAAAATTTATTTATAATTTTTTTAAAGTATAAATCTAATGATATAAAATACATAATATTATATATATAATCATTAGTAAAAAATTATTAAATTTATTTTTTAAAACAAAGGACATCTTATGACGGAGGAAGCACCCCTTTTTTTTTACTGGTTTCCAAAGGGTGTTGCGAGTTGGTGTAAACAAGCGTCCATATTGTGTACTATTAGTGTTGATTTTTGGGTGCGTTCCGTGCAGGAAGCACGCGCCGGGCCGCCGAATGCAAGACATAAAGAGGCCGGAGGTACTACAGATTATAGCTCTCTTGTCGTTAACCCACTAATGCGAAATTCGAACTTCATTCCGGTCCATATTATCCAAACAAGTATCAAAATCTATTATCTTAATAAAATAGTAAAACAAAATCACCCTAAATATTATCATGTTAATAAGGAAATATTAAGCCATTGATTAAAGTATGGGTCTAAATTATAACGTCCTATATATATTAAACCAGAAGGTCCAATTAAAATATTTAAAATTCAGATTAAAATAAGAATAACTAAAAAGAGTACATACATAATAAAATATGGGATTAATGAAATTCTGAATAGAAATATGATAATAATCAATAATTTCATTACGATACTAATTCCAAGATAAATCTTAACATCATTAATATGTGGAATAAATAATTAAAAACATATGGAAAAAAAGTCATTACCAAATATGGACTATGTAAAGAGTTCCGGTATTATGGTTATAAGTCGTTAATACAACTTATAAGTCGTTGCTAAAATTTAAATTTTCAGAACTTTATTTTGTTGTTGATTTTGATGTTTTTTCTATCGAAGTTTATTTTTTACATTTGCTTTTAATCGCTAAGGATATGTATAAGACGTATGGTTTATAATCAATATTGGGTCATCCAACGGCACTCTTTCTACCAATATACAATTTATAGATATAAAAGATTAATTAGGATTAAATATATTAAAGGGATAATTTATTCTATGCGATCGAGTTTTTACTAGCTCAACTATCTGTCATCGGCTTTGATATCAAGTTTATCAATTATTTCTACCATATAAATTAGGTCACGTACTTTCTAAAAATGTCCAGAATGTCCTTATATACACCCAAAGTTGACAATTAATTTATTTCATTAGAAGATTATAAAAGGGTATGGCTGGTTTTCACTCACCTAAAATCTGCTACATTTTCAGTACATTTTTTTTGGCCGTCACCACATGCTATATCCAGAACGATTTGCTTCCCTGACATGCTTATCTGATAAGGGAAACAAGAGTTAAGCATAACAAAGATAGCACTACAAGATTAAGTCGACTATGCTACTCTCCTTCCAGTTTATACTAAATTGATTATAAGCTGAATTCAGTATCTTGCTGTGTGCATAACTAAATAGGCCCCTCAACCTACCAGCTAGCTTAATAGTATAGCTAATTATTAATTTTAAATCATCTATAACCAATTTAATAATCAATTTATATAATATATATAATAACCGTCTATAAATATATATTATATTATTAATATTGAGTCTGATCTCTTATACCCACGTACCATCGTCTTTCATATTATAGCTATTTTTTTCTTTTCTCTATTATTTTTTTAATGTGTTTATAGCTTATTTATAATCTACTGTTGTACCTGCTCTTAACACAGCACGCTTAAACTAATTGCCACGCGACACGTCGCGTCAAAGCTCTTGTTTAATTAAACATTTTGCTACCTGATGAGCCGCCTAATCAAAAGACAAAAGCTCAGTAGTAGTACTGATTAGCAATCCAGAGCCTGAGACTGAGTCACTAGCACTAGCAGCCTAGCAGGCAGGCCGGCCCCTGCACGCTGACGAAATAATTAGCGCGGCTTAATCAAACCGCATGGACGATGCTTGCTAGCTAGCTTTACAAAAAGCAGCCATCTCTCTCTCTCTCTCTCTCTCTGGCTCGCTCGCCCATGCTTAATCTGCTAGTAATTAATTTAGTTAATTAATTTGCTGGTCAATTTAATTATCAGTGGAGCAGTGCTAAAGAAAGGAATCGATTAGATATTCTACGGCTAAGGCTTAGCTTTATGCGGTGCCACCAAAAGAGTAGACCTCCACATGTTGACTCGCCGCTGCCTTTGTTTCCTCCACACTTAACAAACAAAGTACTTGTGATACTAATGACGCTAATTAATTAATTGATTGATTTAAAGCGACCATGCATCCACACGGCCGCTTTTTAGCCTCCCGGCTTTTGATCATCTCGCTTTTGTTTGGTGCGTGTGTGTAAATTAATTGATTAATTAACTAAAGTGGTTAAAGGTGATAGTGTAATAGTGGGTGAGGGGAAACAATAAACAATCGGTGGCCAAATCTTCCGCTTTGGGGCTCCTAAGATTTGGTTGCATAGGCATGCGTGGCTTTCGCTTTATATACTGTACTAGGCTTTCATATGTCGGCACTTGAAGCTAAGTCAAACTAACAAAATTTATACATATTTTTGAAAAGAATCAGTTGGAGTTATTCCTTAATTTTACACAGGAAAGCAGAATCACATATTTTGCTCTTTCTCGAAAGAATCCACCCAACCAAATATGAAAATACCCATACTGTTTCCAAAATTTACCCGCCACTCTTATTGCTATACCTCACGCTGGGCCTCTCCATTCGCATGCACGCGCTAGGGTTGAGGGTCCTGCACGTCGCCGCCAACCGAGCTTGTCACCGCCTCCGGGATTCCACCAGCCATCGGCCCCCGGCATCTCCCTCGACCGCAGCGCCTCCTGCCTCTCCCCCAGCCACGCTGCCTATGACGCCCCCGGCCTTTCCCGGCCACGTCGCCCCCGAATCTTCCCTGGCCGCGACGCACGCAACGTCCCTAGCCTCCCCCGGCCGTGCCACCCCAGCTCTCCCTCGGCCATGCCGCCTGTGATGCCCCTGGCCTCCCCCGGCCGCACCGCCCCTGGATCTCCCACGACCACACCTCACTCGGCCACGCCGTCCCCGGCTCTCCTCCAGCTACGTTGCCCCCGGCTTCTCTCAGTCGCGCAGTCCCCGGCCTCTCCTCCAGTTGCGCCACCCCTGGCTGCGTTGCCGCCTCGGCCCGGAGGCTTCCACCGTCGCCAACTCCCCCTATCACACGGTGAGTTCAGTGTTTGTTGGCAAACAAAGAGAAAAAATAAGCATGTTAGTTCATTATTTCTTAGCAAAATTTAGGATATTGAAGGATATGAGAAGTAGGATGGAGATGAACCTAATTTTCGAAAGGTATTAGTATTCATGTAGACCAAATCTGATCAACCCTAAAAAAAATTTGGCATACTTGTGATCTGTCTCTACAAACAGAACATAGCTCATGCACTACTGTACTGAAGCACTCTTTGGATACAATACTTTATTCTTGATCTATAAGACAATTAGCCAGATCCATCGAGCGATGCAAACTTTCAACCAAATGTATAACCATGATATTTTCAATAGTAACTTGCTACTGTATGATCTCTTTTGATCAGGCAATGCCACAATTTGCTAGAATTTTTCACTTGTTGCAGTACTAGATTTTTTCAGTTCTTACATCACAATAACTTGTTGTTTAGATCTGAAATGTCTACAGTGGATAATGCTGATTGGATCGATGAGAACACTATGATAGTTTGTGAGTTGTTCTTGGAGCAAGTTAGGACCGGGAATCGCTCTAATACCCATTTGAACAAGGTTGGGTATGACAATATAATTATGAAATTCGAAGAAAAAAATCGGCTTGCGATATCAAAAGCTGCAATTCAGAAATAAATGGGCCAAGTTGAAGAATGATTATAACCTTTGGAAGAAATTGATAGCTAGGGAGAGTGGTTTAGGTTGGGATCAAGCTAAGGAAACCATTGTTGGATACGACGAATGGTGGACATGTTCAAAAAAGGTGATTTTTTTGTCTTTTGTTCATTGCAAGTTAATGTAATTGATTTTCTAATATTGTTATAATTATTACTTTATTATGTTCATAGGCTTTGCCAAGTTGTTTGAAGTTCTAAGTTAAGAAGGCTTCAAAATGAATATTTACTCCAACATGTTTTTGAAGACCTTCGCAATACTGGTAATGATCACTAGAATCCTGCTAGGGGTAGTTTACCAAAAAGTTCAACCCAACCTACCGGTAGAGTAAATGTTGATGACATAGAAGAAGTGCTCGAAGTTGATGACAGTGACAGTGCCGACAAAGATTTGTCCCCACCTATTAAGAGAAGAAAGAAAGTTGTTGGGAAGGAGGTGAAGAAACCAAAGACTAGTGGTGAACATTGGTTCTATGAATAAGTGACTCGCTTTGTTGACAACCAAGAGAAATCAGCTGCATCTGCTGAGTCTTTTGTTAAGGGGGAGGACACATCAGGGTTTTCCATCAAAGATGTCATGAATCTTGTGAAAGAATGTGGTGCTGTTTTTGGTACCAAAGAATATTTTATTGCCTCTGAGATTTTCACAAAAAAATCTGAGAGAGAAATGTTCATGACCTTGGATAGCCCAGAAGAAAGATTTGCATTGCTCACCATGAAACATGAAGCCAAGGAGGCAAAAAAATGCCAAGTAGTGGCCTAACATGTTATGTGTGTTTGAACATTTTTCTATTCACTATGTGTGTTTGAACAATTTACTATTTATAAGTGCTATGTGCTATGTATGTTTGAACAATTTACTAGTTATAAGTGCTATATGTGTTTAAACAATTTTCTATTCATAAGTGATGTGTGTTTGAATAATTGTCTATTCATAAGTTTTATTTCGTTCATGTATGTTCTCTATGTTGAGCAATTTTTTTCTGTGTGTTGTTTTATTCATATGTTTTGTTCTCATCATGGACTCTATTGTGTTCAATTTTTTATGTTTCAGATGTCATCTAGTGAATCTGATGGAAGTGAGGAAGATGATGCATTGAAATTAGAGGTGATACGTCGTCATCAAGCTTTACAAGCTACTTCTTTTTTAGCCGCTTGCTTACTTGGATAGTACTTTGTGAAATATTATGATAAAAATGAACCAAGAATATCTCAACTTAGTGGATATGCATGGGTACAAGAGACTCTTACGACTCCGGGGGAGAGTCACCATATGTTCCGCATGAACAGTGATCTATTTTGCAAGCTACATGACTTATTAGTGAGTACCTATGGCCTCAAATCAACTAATCACATGAACTCTAAGGAATCACTTGCTATCTTTCTATTCATACTTGGAGGTGGTGAGCCCAATAGAAGGGTTCAAAATAGGTTCAAGCATTCTGGTGAAACAGTTAGTAGAAAATTTAAGGAGGTATTGTTCAATGTGATTAGTATGTGCAAAGATTATATAAGTCCTAAAGATCCTAACTTTTGTCGAGTTCATAATAAGATTAAGGATGATAGCAGATTATGGCCACATTTCAAAAATTGCATTGGTGCCATTGATGGGAGTCATATCACAACAAATCCACCACAACAAGATTATATCATATATATTGGTAGACACAAGAGTCCCACTCAAATGTGATGGCAGTGGTTGACTTCGACATGCACTTTACATATGTCTCTATTGGACAACCAGGATCTATGCATGACACTAGCGTCCTTTATCATGCATTAGATATGGACAAAGATATATTTTCTCATCCTCCACAAGGTATATTTTGTTTACATTACATGTAAATATTTATTTTTTAATAAATATATTATTGACTTCGCTCATATATTGTAGGTAAATATTATCTTGTTGATGTTGGGTACCCAAATAGGCTGTGCTATATGGCACCATACAAGAGGCAAAGGTACCATGTTCCTGAATGGAGAAGAGGCCCTCCACCAAGTGGTGAGCAAGAGTATTTCAATCAGCTTCACTCAAGTACACATAATGTCGTTGAGCGTACTTTTGATGTATAGAAGATGAAATGGTGTATCCTTTTAAAGACACCTACCTACCCAATGGACAAGCAAGAAATGATTGTGGCAGCCACCATGTGCCTTCACAACTTCATATGTCATAATTATACAAATGACAAATATTTTTAAAGATGTGACCAAGACCCAAATTTTGTGTCAACTATACCTACAAGATATGCCAGATATGTCATATCTTAAAATGCATCAGTACCTCTACTTCATAATCTAGTGATACATCTATGGACAGATTCCGTGATGACCTAGCAAGTGCATTACGGGGTTCTAGATAAACTCGACGCGTATGAACTCTCATTAGCATATTATTCTTTTTCATAAGAACTTCATTTTATGGGTTAACTGAAATTTTTCTGTCACAGTACTTGTCCTATATGAACAGAAATCAAGACCTGTATGGATTAAATGAAGTTTTATGCTACTTATTTCAGTAATAGAAACATGTATGGATTTTATTTGCTGCTGATCTGGTTGATTTGTCGCTCTTCTAATCTAATGGATATCCGAATGAATTCATCCTAATCTCCCAAAATATCCAAATGAACCGTTAAAATATTACTGTATAATGAATGAAATAAAACAAAACTTGAAGAATCTGGACACGAAATCATCTCATACAACATGTTGTTCAATCACGTCATGCTCACCACTAAAATCAGGCAGCACGTCATGCTCAGGCCGCACATCACGGTGAAACAATTAGCAATGACACACACGGAATCATGCAAAGAACTATATAATTTATTTATGATAATCGGTACATAATCTCGAGTTCATCGTGGCTTACGGCGACCACGTAATCAGTATTGTAAACCATGTAATTAGTATTACATTAATTTCTTATTTATATAATCATATGTTTGATAGGGATATTATAGACAATTTAACTAGAAGTCCCTCCCGTAGAATCCATATCTAATATTTCTAGCCAAACACCGAATCATACCGATTCGATTCTCTCTAGAAAGCGGATTCGGGAGAATTATAATCCGGAATCACGAGAATGCGGATCGCTACCAAATGGGGCCATAATATATAAAAAGTCTGAATTACTTCTAAACTATTGGATGAGTACAAATTACCCTTTAGGTCCAAAAATCAGACATCTTTCACCCTATACTATTAATACCGAATAGATTACCTCCCTTAGCAATTTTGCTAAGGGTTTTGGTCCTAAGTAACAGTCCTATTAGCATTTTTTTTAAAATAATGGGACCCACCTATCGGATTATATCTACTCTCTATCTCTTTTGTCACACCCTGAGGTGTTTTCTCCTTTTAAAAATTTAAAGAAAAATCGCAAAAAATAGTTGGAAATTAACCTGGAGCGCACAAATAATTTTAAAAGCAAAAATATAAATGAAAATGGCATGGTAGGATTTTTCCTAAATTCTACATGTCAAAATACACTAACAAGATTTTTAGTGAAATTTTCATGGCACTAGAAATAATTTTTAATCAATTAAAATCGAAATCAGAATTAATAAATCCCAGGAAAATCTTTTCTCTCTCCTCTTTTGTTTTCCCGCCGTTCGGCTGTGGCCGCCGGCGAGCCGATGGCCCAATCCATTCCGCGCGCGCTGCCCTTCCTTTCTTCCTCGCGGGCGGCCGAAGGTCGCGGCCCGTTTAGCCCTTGCGCCCAAAAATTAAGTCTGTTCCCCTTTTTTTTTCTTCGGGACACCGGGGGGACCCGCTGTCGGACCCATCCCCTACCTCCGGCTGCCTCGCCACCATTCGTGTCGTCCCTCCCGCGTGGATCTCGGCCGGCCGGCTCCCGCGCGCTCGGACCTCGCCGCCTTTACTTCCCCCCCTCCCGTCGGCTTTAATCGCCCGCGCCGCTCCGCGCCCTAATGGCCGGATTTGATCGCCGGCCATTAAATCCCCAAATCCCTCCCTCTTTTACTTCGACGAGTAAATCCCCTATCCCAGCCGCCACCGACCTCCCCGCGACCTTTATAAGCTGCCCCTCGGCCTCCTCGAGCCCCTCACGCCCTCACTCGAGCTCATTCCCCTCTCTCTTGCCCCCGCAACGTGCACCCGCATCTCGCCGCTCGTCACCAGCCTTCGGTCGCGTCTTTCCACCTCCTCAAGCTGTCCCGGACCTCGCCGCGCCTCCTTCCTCCTCCCGGTGCCCGAGGCACCTCGGTCGCCCTCCACCGCGCTTCCCGTTGCCTCTCACCACCCGCGCCACCGTCTTCCCCATCTCCGGCGTCCCACACGGTGAGCCCTCTTCGTCCTTCTCGGCCGAGCCCACGTCGCCGCTTGCGGGTGCGCGCGGCTCCGCTTGCGTGTGAGCCCAACACTCCGTCGCCCGCGCCGCCGCCGGATGGCGCCGGTCGGCCTCCGGCCGCCGGACGCCGTCGCGAGCCACCCGCGCTGCCCGCGCCTCCCCGGCCGTCCCATCGCCTCGGTAGATCGGGGCCGTCCGCTCCGCTCGCCGCATGGCACGCCACGTGGCCGCCACCTCGGCGCCACGTGTGCACCACGTGGTGCGCCGCCCCTTCGGCCGTGGACCCGGTCCACCGTGGGCCGGTGCTCCCGCGGGCGATGACGTTATCGTTGACGTCAACCCTAATTCTCGGATTTATTATGCAATAAATAATTAAGGATTTTTCCTTCTTTAGTAAAAACACGAGATAATCTTCTAAAATCCATGTTTTTCAATCCAAGCTCCGTTTAAGCCCATTTAAATTTCATTAAATTCATAAAAATGCCAAGAATCCGTTAAAAATGGTTTTGTTCCACTGTTTATGACTTTTAGCTTTGTTTTATTGAAGTGCTTTGTTTGTCGTGTAGACCCCGGTAGTTCCTCCGACCCGTTGTACTTTGAAGTTGTCCTGGAGTTTCCCCAGTCCGAAGAGCATGGCAAGTCATGCTTTAATATTGATCATATTGCTCCTATTTTTGCTAAAACACATGTTTTATTCTATTAAAGTGCATTTATTTTATAATGTCATCTTATAGGAATATTACACCTTATAACTAGTTCTAAGCCTTCGGTTTGGCACCCTAAACTCCTTGGTAAACCTAGGCAAGCAACATGACTAGTTTCAGGACTAGGTTATGCTTAGACCTGCTTAGACTCACTAGCACAATAAATGGGTCATTTTCACCTAAACTACATCTCCTGAACACATGTTTGGGAAGAAGATAATTGGAGAACTTTGTGAACCGGACTAATGACTAAAATATGAAAAAAAAAGGTGGGTTGTGGGCGCTGTGGTTTTGGATAGTGGCGTCCATGGCACTTAAGGACCGGTTCACGGGAAACCTCGGTAGAATGACCATGCAAACCACAGGCCAAAATGGACAACGGTGGGTCCCGTAGTGTAGCTTTTCCTAGCCAACGAACCCTTGGAAAGGGTGAGCGTGATGGAGTTGCAGTCGGCCGGGGGCTTACCGGTTGCTGGGCTGTCGGATTCACCGAGGCACTCGGGGCTGCCCACGGCCCAGGAACGGGAGTGGGGGCGAAACCTTGGTGTGGTTCGCTTGGTTAGCGGAGGGTTATATAAAAGGGCCTATCACAGTTCCCTATCCGGGGTACCGTGGTGGTATTTTGGCGCACGGGAGATCGTGTTGTGGGGCTGTGTCTTGTGAGTACAGATGTACACCTCTGATCAGAGTAAAACTATTCGAATAGTCGTGCCCGCGGTTATGGGCGATCGACCGAATTCACCGTGATTAGTTTCACACTGCTAAAACCTGTTTTTGGACCATGGCTAGTATAGCTGGATGGAGTGGGCCTGTCTCAACATGGGGATAACGTTGGACAGTGTTGGTTTTAATGTGAATTAATTAATTAAGTTACCGTTTTCTTTGTTCAAATCTCCTTTTGTTTGCAAAAACCCTAGCTGTTTGTGCTAAAGGCAAACCCAAGCTAAATCCTTGTCTTCTCCCTTGCATTCATACCCCTCTATTCCAGTATGACTTGCTGAGTACGTGGAAGTACTCATCCTTGCATCTTCACCAGAACCTGAGCAAGAAGCTGAGGAAGAAGATGAAGTTGAGTAGGCTTTGTCCTGCACTCTGGAAGATGCATGTGGAATGGTTGAAGCCTCGTGCAAGCGCCAAGTTTAGGCTTAGCCCCCTTTTCTTTTTCCACTACTCTTTTGTAATCTTTTTGAAATGTTTCTAAGACGTGGAACTGTAATATCAACCATTATCATATGTGTACCCTGGCTGGTCCTGGACAGGGATTTTAATACACATATAGTTTTGGAAATTCTGGTTTGAATTTCTGGGCGTGACATCTTTCCCCTCTCATCTCTCTCTATCCCTCGCCGAGGAGCCACAGCAGCTATGAGCCTCCTCTCGCGCATGCCACAGAGACCAAGTAGGAGCGATGGCGAAGGCTACGAGCCTCTTTGCGGCGGTGGCTATAGGGTTCCTCACCCATACGCCAACGAAGGCCGAGGAGGAGTGACGGCGGTTGCGAGTATCCTTACACACGCGTCGGCGGAGGCCTAGGAGGAGTGGTGACGGAGGCTACGAGCCTCTTCGCACACACACCGGCAGAGGCCGAGGGGCAGCGGCGGTGGCTACGGGGCTCGTCGCGCACGCGCCGGCGAAGGTCGAGAGGGAGCGGTGGCGGCGGCTGTGAGCATCCTCGCGCGTGCCAGCGAAGGCTACGAGCCTCTTTCGCATGCGCCGGCGGAGGCCGAGGAGGAGCGGCGGTGGCTATGGGGCTCCTCACGCATGCGCCTGCGGAGGGCGACGAGGAGACGCGCGAGTTGACAGAGGCCAAGGAGAAGCAACGATGGCTGCGAGCATTCTTACACGTGTGTCGATGGAGGCGGAGGAGGAGTGGTGGTGGAGCCTCTACACCAACCGTCTCGTCGTCCCCAGAAACGACCGTCCCCATAGGAAGCGTGCCTCCGTCTCGGCTGCTCCCACCTCTACCCACGACGACCATGGCATCAGTGCCCTCTAGGCTGAGCTCTAGCGCCTCCAGTGCTGGGCGGAGCTGCGCCTCCACCGCCTTTAGAGAGAGATTGGTTTGAGGGAGATAGATGACAAGCGGGCCCATATAGTTTTTTTATTTTCTTTGCTAATTGGATTACCGCGTTGACGCCACGTGCGCAAGCTCTTAGTCAAAACCGCCTAAAACAACGCTAGGGGGGTAATCTGTCTTGTATTGATAGTTGAGGGTGAAAGATGTTTGGTTTTTTAGTCTAGACGGTAATTCATACTCACCCAATAGTTCAGGGGATAATTCGTACCTTTTCCTATAATATATTCACTAGCTACGGTACAGTGTGGTGTAGCCAGCGCTACTCTATCTCTCAAATTTCTCATTAGCAATTGGGCATGGATAATTTAACACTTTGTGCAGTTCATCCTTACTAATTTGTCAACATGTACGTTGCACCGACTACTGTTATTGATATGCTAGATGTCAAAATTGTAATCGTACATTGATTTTATAGGTTATGCCTAAGTTATTGACTCTAATACTTATGACAATTATTTTCTACATATATAAATTTTAAACAAACCACATACAAGGTTTCATATTGATTGGCATAAACAAATTACAAGATCATAGCCCTGATGATGCTATAATCAGAAGAAAAGGAAAACAACAGTCACGCCATGTGCCTACAACAGAAAAACCCACCCTAAGACAGACAAGAACACAACTTCGCAACTACACTCAAACTTCATCCACGCCTTTAGGTAGGAGAGAGAGGGCGAGAGAGAAGAATGGATTCACACTCCCCCGCATAGACCCGCCAACATGGCCATCTTGTGGTGGATGAAAGTGTTGTCACAAGAGGACAAACCGTATGAACCCGAGATTGATGGGAAAGGACCTTCAAACCACACATCACCCAGACACCATCACCACGCGGCCACCACATCGACGCCCCTCCGCCAGCCAGCGGCCACCATCTCCTGCTGCCTCCCACACTGGAGCTTGTCGCTGGCAGCAAAGCATGCGTAGAGGAGAGTTGTCACCATTACAACCACACCCAGTCAACACCATTGCCTCTTCCCCGTTCTTGCAGCCTACCGTCGTCGTCTCGTTACCACCAGCACGAGGGCTACTACCCTCTATCGGAGGAACGGGGACGGGGATCCCCACCCCCCGGGTCTCCAGGGCTTTGACAAAGTCAACGAGAGATGTACAAGATCTGTATATTCAAGAAACGTGCAAGATCTACATATTCAAGATACCCACAAGATTTACATCTTTAAGGTATCATAAAGAGAGTGGAGACCTACAAGATCTATATCTTATAGGTGTTGAAGCCATGGTGTGCCACCCGGCATGCCTCAGTCAGATCATATCCATCAAGAACTCATTTAATCATCGATATCTTCGAGAAGCTCGTTCGAGCCAAGAATAAAGTCTATAAAACAAAAATTGAAGTGGATGCAGGTGCCCTGGGCATGGCAGATGCCCCAGGCCACACCCTGCCCTAGACATGAGGTAGTCCCGGGCATGCCACAAGCCCCGGCTCATCACAGAGTGATCTGTCTCCTGCCCCATCCTAAGTTTCTCCGTATACCTGGGTGGACCCGGTGATGTAACCACTTTCAATATCATGATTACCGTTGCAGGGCAGTGCAACCTAGAGAACCACCTGTCTGCATGTGCATCTTGGAAGTGGCGCCGCATGTAGCCGCATGCTTGTCCACGTCAATCAAAAACGCAAGAGTGCAGCAGCATGTCGCGTCCTCAAGCGTCCACCGCCCAATATCCCATCAGCTGCCCCGGGGCTGGCCGTGGGTCCATGGCAACTAGACAAATGCATCCTCAACCTTAGCATCCTTTGACAACAGCTGCGGGAAAACTCTCACATCCGCCTGGCATGTCAGAGAGGACATCGACAAGACTAAGCATATCGATTTCGTTGGAGTGGGCCCTGCTACAGCATACATGTATTGACATTGTGGAATCCCCTTCGTCTATAAAAGAAGGATCCATGCCAACAAAGGAGGGGTTCGATTCCTAAGAAGTTAGAACTCACACAAGTCACATATTTCATTGTAACTTTGGTTCTACATTCATAGTCCATATATACAGGAGTAGGTTGTTATGTATCCATGCGGCCCGAACCTGTATAAATCCCCATGTCCATCTTTTCTCTAAAGGCTACTCAAACTTAACTCGCCCACCCCGGCCGAATCTTTAAAGGGAGAGTGCTTGCTTCCTTGTTGTTGGAGTCCCGTACTCTGACACCCTTGGTCACCACCACCTCTGCCAAGCGCAAGAGGAGAGGCAACCATCGCCATTACACCAGGAAGCATCACCACTGGGCCTCCATGCCTGTCGTCGTTAGACCTAACCACACTAGGTCGTCGCTCCCACGCCACGCTGTCGTCGCCGCTCCTCTAGGACCACTTTCACCAAAGACCACCGTCCCATGCTCGTCGAGAGTCACCTCGTCAGGGAGGCAATGGGTCTAGGATGGAGGTCACAGGATCCGACCTAGGGCACCAGATTCGGTAGCACCCACCGCCCTCTCCATGCCCCCAACTTCGCTGCACCCTCCACCGTTGCCTAGCACTCCTCCGCCTCATCGTCCGACGGCCGCACCTCGCCGGATCTAACTGTGAATGGCTTAGATTTGGGAGGTCGTACTGTTGACGACGCGAACCCACCATCATCGTCCCGACCTCGCTCACGCAGATTTGGCGACGAGGTCACTAGATCTGGCAACCACCGTCACCGCTTGCTACCCCGCCACCATCCTCCTCTACCATTGAGCTTCAGTGCCGTAACCGAAGCCACGTCCTCGGGGGAGAAGGGCCTTGCAAGAACCATCCTTTCAACCGCTTGGGCAACCGGTTGGCCGCTCGGGTGACAATGAGGAGGACAGGAGGAGTGGGGCTTGGTGGCGTCGCACGCTTCATATATTTGTTATTGATATGGTGGGTTGTCTTGCCTATGCTATCCTTTTCCCTTAAATAATTAGGGAGTTAGTGGTAAGGTGGTATAACCATTTTTAGAAAGTCCATAATACCTCCTATACATATTATATTTAACACAAATTCTAAGTGTAATATACAACTATGATTATATGATCCACTTAATTAACGGCCATATTTTTTTCTTAGAGTGTCCAATTAGCATAGAATATATATATATATATATATATATATATATATACATGTGTGTGTGTGTGTTTTGCTATCGTCATGAACACACTATTTTTTTCCGAAATAGTATAAAGTTGTGTTCTTAAGTACACTTTCTCAACTTGTACTATCTCGTTTTTCACATATTCGTTTTCTAAAGCTGCTAAACATTTTTTAAAAAAACAAGTTGCTTTAAAAATTATATTAGTTTAATTTATAAGTTTTTTATAAATACTTAATTAATTATGAGATAATCCGCCGGCGTTAATCGGCCACTATGTCTTGGTTGGTGGGAAGGGTTTCACTCTTGGAGAAACCATCATTGGTTGAAGTGGCAAAAGCACATTAGTCCGGTTTGAGTTGCACGGGACTAGAGATCATCTCTAGTCCCGGTTTAAAAATTCAACGGCCCTCTAGGAACATTAGTCCCGGTTCGTGTCAAGAACCGGTACTAAAGATCACCTCTAGTCCGGTTCAAATGTTGTCGGCGCGTGTCGGAGCGCCGAGGACCTTTAGTCCGGTTGGTAACACCAACCGGGACTAGAGATGCTACCTCTAGTCCCGGTTCGTGTTACCAACCGGGACTAAAGGTCCCCGCGCTCCGACAACATTTGAACTGTCATCTCTAGTCCCGGTTCTTGAAACGAACCAGAACTAAAGGTCCTAGAGAGCAGTTGAAATTTTTATACCGTTGCCTCGGGACTAGAGATGTCATCTCTAGTCTCGGTTGGTGTTACCAACCGGGACTAGAGATTTTCTTTATATACTCCTTCCTCCTCCATCCCGAGCCAGCCACACTTGTACATCTTCAAAATTTTTCTCGGCTAGAGGTCCAGTCTTGCCAAGGTTAGCAACTTCTTTGGTGATAATACACAAATATTTGCTATCTATAAGGTTAGCAACTTCTTCCTCTTATAGATTTGCGGTTGTTTTTTATATATTTTGCTATCTACATGTCATGTGCTATCAACAATCTTAGCACTTCGTATTTTACGCTTATTTTATATACATTTTCATCTCTAGATTTGTATGCAAACATGAGGAGATGTTTTCCCGCCCATGAAATTCACCTCTAGTCCCGGTGGTTTCAAAAACCGGGACTAATTATTACAATGCCCAACTATATTGTGTTATATTCATATATAATTATAATTAACATATGTTCATATAATTAACATAAAATATTATAAATTAAAATAATAACATATAATTAACATTTATCATATTCCAAACTATTTAAAATTTAAATAATAATATATATTTAACATATGGCTTATTTGAAAAAATTTAAATTAAAATAATAACATATAATTAATATTTATCGTATTTAAAACTATTTTAAACCATAAACCCTAAACCCTAAACCTTAACCCTTTTACCATTAAACCTTAACCTAAACCCTAAACCCTATTTTAAACCCCAAACCCTCGTGCGGCTGCGTGATTGGCATGTAGAAATCTGCGACACGAGTGGAATGTCAATGCCTTCTCCTCCGATCTAACATCGTCTCTCATGATCTTGGAGGCCGCTCCGTTCTCATCACGTAATAGAGCAGTGACAATCTCTTCTCACTTTGTTCTACCTTGTTCTCCGATTGCTCTATCTCATCCCAATACTTTAGCACATCATCTTCAAAGATGACACCAAGCTCGTCTGCATGGCAAGAAACAAGTGTCTAAGCAACACAAATCCAGAAAGCATCATTCCTTTTCGATTAGAAAAAAGAGAGCATCATTCTTGCATTGATCTGAGTAGAAAGAAAAGAATCATACCTTGTAAAACGTTGCTTTGCATGACAGTAGAGCAGAATGGCTGGGGATGGAAGCTCGGGAAGGAGATACTAGATAAGAGAGCTTCCTCCTCAAGCAGGTAACTATCAGACCAAAGGCTAGTGCAATAAGGCCACCAGCTAGTTCATGAAAAAAAAGGTTAGATCAATAACAGATAAACAGATAAACAAAGACGTCTTGCGGCCAAAAGAAGCTACCGCTATAAAATTTTCTCGCGATGAGCATGGTTAACCATATGCATGATACAAGGCAAAACGCATTTACCTATGTTTTTGGTGGGCTCCATTATTTCGAGAGACATGAAGCAAATCTCACACTCCAATGAGTCGGGATCAATGAAATAGCTTATCTTAGTCGTCTCGTCCACATCCGCATCCAGTTGCTCCCGATGATCCGTGGAGAGGCCACGACGTTTTTTCCGCCTTCTTCACCGATCTTGGTCTCTTCAACATGTCATGATCCATCGTAGTAGCCTTCTTCACCGATCTTGGTCTCTTCAATATTTAATAATATGGATCACGGTCTTTTTCTTGATTTTCTCCCTTTGCTTCATAATATATTCTGTCTTGCTCTTTCTTGAGTACGATGTAGCGTACTCGTGTATCTCCATCAAACTTTGAATAGCGAGAGATATGACAATGATTGGATAGTACAGCTATATATGGCAATGATGGCTTGCCTCCCCGTTCCGTCTCAATGTCTCGGCGGCGCCATGGAAGCCGCCGGTGATGCGCACGACTGCGGACTAGTCACGGCCAAACGGGCGGCCCGGCCCGGCACGGCACGGGCCGTGCGCGGCATGGCCCGTTGCCAAGACGGCCCATTTCAGCACGGCCCGTTTGGCCCGCTTGATGAAACGGGCCGTGCCGTCCGCCACGTGCCTAGGCTCCGGCCCAAGCACGGCACGTGGGGAGGCCGGGCGGGCCGTGCGCACGGCACGTCGGTGGCCACGGGCGGCCGAGCCCACGGGCCGTTTTTTCCAATTTTTTAATAAACAGCACATAAGTTTAAAAAAATAAAAATTAAAAAATAAAGTTTTAAAAAATAATGACTTAGTAATGTTAAAAATAAATCCACATTTACGAAAATATTGAAAAAAATTGTTAAAAATAGTAATGACCTTTATTGATGTTTATATCATTATAGGATACAATGATACATGCTTGCCTCGTTAAAAACTTTGTCATGTAAAAACTCGTAAAGAAAAAGAGAAAACCATGACAAAGAAAAGAGTACGGCTCAAAGGTCGAA
Organism: Oryza australiensis; assembly: GCA_019925245.2. Classification (NCBI taxonomy): domain Eukaryota; kingdom Viridiplantae; phylum Streptophyta; class Magnoliopsida; order Poales; family Poaceae; genus Oryza; species Oryza australiensis. Next base: position 9,004,490 of record JAIFGZ020000436.1, read on the forward strand.
CTACGTCTAACAAAATTCTACTGGGGTTGGTGCGGATCCGGTAGAGCTGCTCAAGCGGGCGGCCAATTTTTGGTTGTCCGCGATATATTGGGCATGTTGTCGAGCAAGCTTCAAGTCTTTAACGCTTAGTAGCATTTCGACGTGGTCCGCTCGATTCGTCCTTCGGTCTTCGATGATATGGCCGCATAGGCGAAAGCCGATTCGGATGACACCGTCGAGACGGCACGTCAACACATCCGTGCTAGTTTTGAAAGCACGGGATATGCTAACTTGTGGTCATTCCACCACCCGAGAACGTTGAAGTCTTGTGCTTCGTGGTGGATGGCGTCGCCGTCCAAATAACCGGACAACTCTTCGGCCACGACATGCAAAGAGGCGTCTCCACTTGTAGTCGACGAACTGCCACCACCTTGGCTTGAAGAAGATCCACCCCAAATACGACCCCACTATATCTTCTTCTTACCTATAGTGGGGATAGGAGGGGGTCTCTGCTATCGAACTCCCTGAAACTTTAGTTCATATCTTCCAAAAACTTCATATAATTTACTTCTAACCTCGGTATAGAAAGAACTATAATCTATACCTAAAGTATCACCAAGAAGTGATAAAATAGAAGACAATCCTCTTAATTTACACCTAGGATCCAAAGCAAAAGCAAACGCATACAACATAGGTATATTTTTCCAATATTTAAAATATTTTTGTTTCATGTGAAAGACGAGTTCGGTTAGAACATCATCATTTTCATATTCTTTAAATAGAGAAGCAATTTCAAGAATATTGTGCAAAATTATATTAGAAGTTGGATAATAAATTTGTGACAGAGTAAGAGTACAATCATAAAAAGTTTCTAAAAATTGATTATATTTTTGGACAATTGCCCAAACATGCTCATTCGGTATTGGCGACCCGTCATTGTTTCGTGGGCCACCACGTGATTGAACAAAATCCGTAAGTAATTCACTATAAGGTAAAACAACTTTTAACATTAAATATGTTGAATCCTTCTGATAAACATTCTCTAAATCTCTAGTTATCGTTTGCCTACTTACAGATTTAAACCTAGGGTTATGAGATTGCTGAATGTATTGTTCAAAATCAGGAGTCTCTCCAATGTTCAGGGGTAAATCTTGCTTGGCGATTAACCGGACAAGAGATTCCCGAGCAACCATGGGATCGTACTCCCAACTGCGTACCGTACCATCCGGGTTTAGCATAAGTTGTTGTTGTCGGAGTTGTATTCCTTGCTTTTTGGCACACGACTCCGCATGGCGCTTGAGATGACACATCTCAGCGAGAACCACGAGCGAGATAACATTTGCCTACATATTCTACAATGAGCTTTTGATACCTCCCTTCCATCCGGGTGTTTCCTTTATCTCGTTGAAGTGTTGCCATACACCGAAAGTTCTCGATCTTTTTGGGCCAGTGCGTGTTGAAACACTTCCGCTCACGGATCCGGAAGATAATCCTTCCGAAGCCACCGCGGCCGTCGAACCGGTACCTCCTCCACGGATGGTGGAGTTGGAGCCGATCCGGAGGCATCTTCAAACCCCGACATGTAGTTGGGGTCGAAATCACCCAAAGTGAAAGACGGCGCTGGTATGGATAGTTCGGATCCATTCGAAATTTTAAACCGACATAAACAAATTGTAAAATATTTATTGAATTCATAAATACAATACAAATAATACACAAATTTGAATATTACTTACATCTTTCCAAGCTGAGAACTTCAAACTTCGCGATCAAACTATTGAACTACGAAACTAATTTTGATTTTTAACAAAATTTGAGCAAATTTTGTCAAAATAAAAAAAAGGACACTTGAGAGCAAAGAGAGCACTTGAGAGCACAAAATGAGAAGTGAGGGGTGAGGAGAAATGGTGGGGTTCATGCCTTATTTATAGGGTGAAATTTCTGATTTTTTTTGCAATTTTTTGAATTTTTTATGATTTTTTGGTCTCCAACGGCTAATTTGAAATTTGAACAGCCATAGAGCCGTTGGTGACACGTGGCGCGCTCCCATTGGACCGCCAAAGAGCCGTTGCGCAGCTTTTCTTCTCGGCCTGCCACGTGTCGCGCTCCCATTCGACCGCACGCGAAACGGGTCGTGTCGTGCCGCGGGCCGTGCCTGGCCGTGCCGTGCCGCTACGGGGCACGTGCCGTGCCGTGGCCAGCCCCGGCTGGGCGGCCGGCCCAAGCACGGCACGGGCGACGGGCGTGCGGCACGGCCCGTTTGCTGTCGGGCCGTGCGGCCGTGCCGTCCTTTGTTCACGGCGTGCTCGGGCCGGCCCGCGGGAGCACGGCCCATTTGGCCGTGACTACGGCGGACTACCTCTATCCGCCTGCCGTGATCGATGGGTACTACCGCCGCCTTGCCCGTCTTGGCTCCGGCCGCCATCGCTGCGGCCGGTCTCCCCGATTTAGAGGTGTGCTTTCTCTGTGTTTCAGCGGCAATATTATAGTTCGTATTGCTAATGTCTTCTACCTTATTCTCATGAATTACCACATAAGCATTATCCGTTAGAGCATTATTGTCCTGACCACAAGTTAGGATCATCTGTGAGTATGGAGCATGTCGACGGCCGCCCTCCTCCTCTGCTTGTAATTCTCCCTGAGGACTTTTTTGTCGACCTCGGTCTCACCCTTTTACCATTTTTATTCATAGCTCCCTGCAATTGTAATATGATCTAGGGGAATTGACTATGAATTCAGTGGATGGTGTTGGTGCCTCCTCCAACGTGGTTCAACTTGTTCACTGTCCGAGGGACCGTTCAGTGCCTGTTAAACTTCTTACAGTGATGAGAACAGAGCAGCCTCCAAGAGCATGAGAGACGATGTTAGATCAGAGGAGAAGACATTGACGTTCCAGCTCGTGTCGCAGTCCTTCTACATGCCAATCACGCAGGCCGCACAAGGGTTTAGGGTTTAGCGTTTAGGGTTTAAAATAGGGTTTAGGGTTTAGGTTAAGGGTTAATGGTAAAAGGGTTTAGGTTTAAGGTTTAGGGTTTAGGGTTTATGGTTTAAAATAGTTTTAAATACGACAAATGTTAATTATATGTTATTATTTTAATTTAAATTTTTTTCAAATAGGCCATATGTTAAATATATATTATTATTTAAATTTTAAATAGTTTGGAATATGACAAATGTTAATTATATGTTATTATTTTAATTTATAATATTTTATGTTAATTATATGAACATATGTTAATTATATATGAATATACGAACATATGTTAATTATAATTATATATGAATATAACACAATATAATTGGGCACTTTAATAATTATTCCGGTTTTTGAAACCACCGGGACTAGAGGTGAATTTCGGTGGGCGGGAAAATATCTCTAGTCCGGTTGGTGGCTTGAACCGGGACTAGAGATGCCCACCTACAGGACACGTGGCTGCCCGCCATCTCTAGTCCCGGTCGGTGGCTTCAACGGACAAAAGGTATGCTCTATTGTCCCGGTTGAAGCCACCAACCGAGACTATATCATCGCTAGTCCCGGTTGGTGGCTTCAACCGGGACAATAGATGTCGTACTATATATAGCAAGGGCTTCACTGGGATCCAAACACTTAGCCGTTTTCGCACAACTGCATCGTCTTCTTCGCCGTCGCCGACCATAAGGACGCCGCCGCAGCACGCCGTCTCCGCCGTCTTCGTTGTCGTCGTCCTCGCCGAGGGACCGTCGTGCCAAGGTATTTGTCGTCGTCGCCGCCGCTGCCGCAGGTTAGCCGCCGCCGCCCCCTTTTTTCTCCGTGATGCATGCTAGGGTTAGCCGCCGTCGTCGATGCCATCGCCATCGCCACCATTGTCGTCTTCGCCGCCGCCGCCGCCGTGCGCCGTCGCTGCCGCCCTCCCTTTCCGCCCACTCCCGATCCCCACGTCGGCCGCCGCCCTAAACCCTTAAACCTTGCCTCCTCCACGCGGCCGGCCGGCCACTGCATCATCGTCGCCGCGTCGCCGCCTCCATGTCGCCACATGCGCTACCGCCGTGCTATATGTTCAATGAATATGAATGTGAATGAATTTTGTGAATTTTCTGAATTTTGTGAATGTGAATGAGTGAGGAGGATTTGAATATGATTTCGATGTGTATGTGTAAATTTGTGAATCGATTTCGATGTGTATGTGTAAATTTGTATGGACTTTATATGTAAATGGATTGTTTATTTAAATTTTAATGCATGAATATTGTGAATTTAAAATTTTGAATGTGTATTTAAATTTAAAGCATGAATAGATTTAAATTTGAATGTGTATGTGACTTGTGAAGTTTGTATTTTTCAACGAACGAGAACGATAAAATCAACAAACGGATGTGAACGGACGAACGGACGGACGGCCGTACGGACGTGGACGAACGGACGGACGCACGAACGAATACTCGTTCGGTCGGTCGGTCAGTCGTGCGTTCGTTCATTCGTTCGTTCGGTCGTTCGTTTGTTCAGTCGGTCGGTCGTTCGGTCGTTACAACGTACATAGGCATGCAACGTCCTCTCTCTCCTCTCCTCTCCACTTCCTCTCCTCTCGACCTTATCTCCCTCACATACATGATCATCTCTTTCTCTCCTCTCCTCCAGATGATCGTACTCACAGACGTCAACGAACGTTAGAACGAACGGACGATAGTTTAGGATTTGGGTTTGGGTTAGGGTTAAGGGTCCGAACGAATGGACGTGAACGAACGATAGGTTAGGGTTAGGGATAGGTTTAGGGAACTGCATTTAGGGTTTAGGGTTTAGGATTTAGGGTTTAGGGTTGAGGGTGAACGAACGAACGACAGAACGGAGACGTGAACGATAGATTGAACGAATGGTCGGTCGTTCGGTCAGTCGTTTGGTCGTTCGGTCGTTCGTTCGGTCGTTCGGTGTAGATGTAATCCAGGAAGTGACTTCTAAAAAAATATCACCATTGTGGATGTGCACAATTGGATCTGGTGTCTATCGGATTTCATCTATTTTTTCCATCTTCTTCTTTTCTGACTATGTTTTTTTACGTAGACATACATGATATTCCTAAATAATTGGTACATGTATTAACCGACAATAATTTTTTTTCAGAATTCTTTGATTAAGTCCTCAACCCACATCGATCAAATGGCGGATCGTGACGAGGAACAGTTTCTCCTTGATGAGATCGCACGAGGAACAGAGTTTTACAATGAGGAGGAACACGAAGATCCAGATCGTGCAGAACGAGGAGGGAACGAGAGCGGAGACGAGCGAGGAACGAGGAGAGGAATGAGGGCTCCGCCTCGCCTCCTCGGGATGAAGAGGCCATGCGGCCTCAGCAAGAAAATAGAGGGTCGACATGTCATAACGGAGGTGGCACCTGACGGTCGACCAATTGCCCCAGAGGACGCCGCAAGGAAGTTTGTGGCGCACAGCGGATGGGTGGTGAGGGATGGCGTGCCCATAAGCGTTGCCAACTGGAGGTGGTCTACCAAAGGAGGAGAGGAGGAGAGCTATCTCCCAGACTCAGAGAAAGAGATGCTGTGGACCACAATGCTGCAGACGTTCACCATCCGAGACTCAGATCAGGCAAGGGTCAAGGAATGGACGTTGAACAAAATGGCACAGCTCTTCAGGAACTACAAGAAACAGTTACACAAGAAGTATATCCTGAAGGGCTAGACACCAGACTTTGACAAGTTCCCAAAGCTCAGAGATCATTGGGATGCTTTTGTTGAGCACAAGACCAGTGAAGAAGTGCAATCTATCATAGAAAGGAACAAGGCTAACGCAGCAAAAAAGAAATACCATCACGGGCTTGGGTCGTGTAAAAAAGCAATGGAGAAATGGGAAAAATGGAAGCCGACCTAGAAGCACGGGATATCGTTCCAAGCACGACAGAACCGCGGAACGATCAAAGAACTGGTTCTATGCTCACGGCGGCTCACTAAATCCCGTCGATGGCAAAGTGATCTTTGGTGATGAAATTCTAGAAGCCGGACGGAGGTTAGAGGAGGCGGTGCGGGCGGTTCCTCGGGCTCGTTCGGGCTCGATAGAGAGAAGGACGAGCTAACGCTCGGCCTCCAAAACCCAGAGCACCCGGGGCGTACGCGAGGAAAAGGCGTCGTCCCCTGGAAATACGGGTTCCAAGCTAACATCGACACATACAGGAGCCGAATGAGGTCAAAGCGAGAGAATGATGCTAGATTCGCTGAGATGGAAATGAGGCTCTCGCAGATCGATCGATTGTCGACGAAAGGGTGGCCGTAAGGTTGGGTGAGGAGCGGAGCCGGTGGGTTAGCCAACGTCGGATCCAGCAACAACCGCACAACTCCAACAACGGCGGAGCGCTGCGCGTCTACTCGGAAATGAAGGCGAGCCGCCCCACAAGCTCAACCGGTCCGCCATGCCCCGTGGATGACATCACACAGTGGACCCCATGTGATCTGCACATCCCGCTGAAAACATAACAATAAAGGTATGTTCGTACTTTTATGTTGTACGTATATTTTCTTGATTAACTTGTCAATCAACGTTCATTATTAACTAATAAGCAATCTTCTCGAACAGGTCGCGTCGGGCATGGCTATTCCAGTAGCCCGAGACGGCACCTACCACTCCCGGCCCGTTCCACCTTCGTACTCGAAGGTTGAAATTGAACAGGTGGAACGCGGCTATGAAGATCTGGAGCTGGATATCCCCGGAGGAGACGGGGAGACGACGCTAGGAGAAACGGCTCATGGAATATTTCTCTGGAGGAAGATCTTCATAAAATTCCCCGGACGAACAGCGTCTCCTATCGTTCCACCGCCCTCGCCTCCACGTGAGCCGTCTCCTCCGCCTCCTTCGCCGCCTCCGCCTCCTCCGCCTCCCGCATCGCCTCCACGAGCACCGACTCCTAAACGGCCGTCTCCAACTCCACCGCCTTCCAACCCTCCTCCGTCGCCACAACGAGCACCGACTCCTAAACGGTCATCATCCAAGAGCGCGCCGTCAATATCAAGCGGTCGTCCAAGAAAGACTCGGAGAATTGAGAAGACGCCGCCACCCGCACCAAAGCGGTCGGCCTCAAGCGGGCGAAGAAAGCGGGCAAAGATGTACCCGCTTGGCATGCACCACGAAGCCTATGGAGTTCAGCACGATCCCAAATATTAGACCTGATTTAAGACAATTCATTCAAGAAGCTGGAATTAATATGGATCAATTACACGGGCGTGCACCCCTGGCGAAGGCTCCGCTTAAATACACAAGTTCAACCTTGGAAAGCCTCTCGTCAAGCCGGATCTCGTGAGAAGGCTTCCAACTCGATGTACCGCTTCCATCGGTGGTACATGCAACGATCCGGCAAAGGGTGAAGACATGATAACATGTATATATTCAATTGACTACTTCTTCGATGGAGATGACTACCTTTATATCCAATTCGAAGATATATTTGACCTGTACCAACGTGATGCCCTCGACGTCTCACTTCTAACCGCGCGGGTTTTGTAAGTATCGCCCGGTTATTTCGTTTCTTACCTCCTTGAATTTAGCTGACTAAAATTCTTTTTAACCGTTGTAGAATGGCGATCCAATACTGCAACAAGCACGAATGCACCAAGCATGGATTCATGGATCCACGGAAAATCAACGGCCCATTGGTTGATCAGTTTCCTAATGACACAGTGGACAACATATACAACGCGCTTGTGAAGCAACCCTTCCGGTCCTTCATCCTTCTGCCCTATAATACTGCGTAAGTTTTTTCTTTCTTTCCGAACCAATTTCAATCCCGTGCATACATAAAGTTTCATATGTGTCATCTAAACCAATTTACAGATTCCACTGGATTCTGTTAGTACTTGACATGGGTCAGTCAAAGATCCATGTCTTTGACTCAATGGATAAACCAGAGTCCACGTACTCCCACATATTTGAACTGTTTAACAGGTAATGCCATCTTACTTTCTATTGCATATATGCGGTTCTCGGATAATTACGTGCTAACTTTCAAGCGCACGTAGGGCATGGGAACGATCTCGAGGTAATGTTCGCGGAAATTGGAAAGATAAGCTCTCGTGCGGATGAAGTTTCCAGTGAGTAACATGCTTGCTCCTAATTTGAGTTGAATCATTATTATGTTCTAAAATATGAAATGCATATTAAATCTGTCGTCGTTTCTCTTTTAGTGTGCAAAACAGTCGCAGGGCACCAACCTATGTGGATATTACGTCTGCGACTACATTCACCGCTTTGTGACCGAAGTCAAAACTGTCGATGATCTAGATGTACGTATAACACCAATTCATACATTACGTCTTGATTTCTTATTCACTTCATATATTTATTTCTCATTTATTGTAATTAATGACAACTATGCGAGTAAGAGACGACCTCCCCCACGAGACTTTCATACAAGCCGCTCGGGAAGATTGGATGGGATTTATTAACGAGAGGTCGTTGATCCCGTGGGGAGTTCTTCATTAGTTTTAGTAGCTAAACCACACAAAGTAGATTAGAGACAATTTTTTATAAGCTAGCTAGGAAACATGTATGAATATTGTACATATTTTGGTAATATATGTATATTTCCTTTCTTAAGTTCGTTTAAATGTGTGTAAATTATATATTTATGTGTAATATATATATAGCAAGATCTATTGAAGAAATGACAAATTAAAAAATTTACATCTTTAATCCCGGTTGAAGCCACCAACCGGGACTAAAGATTGCGAAGCCGCCACGTGGCTCCGCCACCTTTAGTCCCGGTTGGTGGTTTAAACCGGAACTAAAGATGCATCTCTAGTCCCGGTTATTTAACCGGAACTAGAAATAGTCCATCTCTAGTTCCGGATTCGTAGTCCCGGTTTGATAACCGGGACTACTGAGGGTTACGAACCGAGACTAGTGAGGCTTTCTCCAGTAGCGTTTCCAACCCCAAACGAACGCAACCAACTGTCGTATTTCATGTATTTTATTTTTTGCCAATTAAATGTCTAAATCCTGCCGCATCTAATGTCTGTGTTTTGAGCCTAATTGTCTCTGGGAGGAATCTATCAAACCTCCGTTAAATTTATCTCGTGGAAGAGAAGGTCTCCATCGATTAACTAACAACATTTCCCAAAAGATGAATTGGACAGTGTTAAGGTCTTTTTTTCTTATTAAGCTTTAAATTTTATCTTAATTTTTGTTAACATATTTTTAAACTAGACGATAAGTTTCATGCAAAAATTATATATATAATTTTAAAATATCAAATAAATCAATTTGTTAAGTTTTAATAATTAAATTTAATTAATCACATATTAATGTTTTTTTTGTGGATGTCAATTTAATTTTTATTTTTATCCATTGTAAACAGCCAAAGGTCCGAGGTCCGGGAAGGAAGACGATCGAGCGAGATGGAGGCGTTCACACACTTGCCTGGCAATGACAAATCCACGCCTCGCGATTCGTGCCCGCGCCGCATGCATGAGCATGCATGACGCTAGACGCGCCGATGAGCCAGCAGCGTTGCCAGCATGGGGTGATGGGTCGGGGATACGCGTGCAAGTATGGCGCGAATCACGATGACACGTGGGACCCTCCACCCCCTCCCTTCGCTCTACTGTATTGGTTGTAGGTGCGCAGGAGGCGGCTAAAAGTTGTTTGTCTGACTCTTTGGGCGTTCGCCCGCCTCGGAAGAAGCTAAGGTAGACGCCGTTGCGTACAGGCGTGCCCACTAAGGATAATCGTGCTCCCACTCCTCGTATTGCTGTCTGTCGGTATTGATCGATCGGTAGATTCCATCGATCGCGATGGTTTCTGCTTCAAATACATATTGCTCCTCCGTTCGGAACAAGGCCGCGTTTTTAAGTGATTTTTTTAGCTGATTAGCCACACATAAAACATAATTAGCATATGATTAATTAAATATTAATATATAAAAAATTAATAAATAAATTTATTAGATTTTTAAGAACTTTTATATAAAAATTTTCGTACGAAACGTACCATTTAACAATCCGAAAAAGCGTGCTAACGAGAAGAATAGTGTGTTAAAAATCGCTACGAACCTGACCTAAGTTTATTCTTAATTTCTTCGTTTATTTATAAATAATTTTTAAAATAATCATTGTATCAGAATTTTTTAAAGATATACTTTAGATACGACAGATGAACGAGTAATTGATAATGACGGATCTAACATAAGGGCCATAAGGCCGATGAGGGCTGAAGCATCTGTTACTCATGCGAGGATCATAAAAATTCTCACTAGATTTTTTATTATACGTTGAAGAAAAAGAAGGTTGTAGCTTTGTTTCGTTTAGAACCACCGCTATTTCTTATCGGATTCGTACGTGAGTGGAAGAATGACAGCCTCGTTGACCCAGGCAATGTCTTCAACATGGCCAGGTCTCGCATGGAGAGTGCTGACGGTTGCATGTAGGCAACGCAATTACTGGATTTTACGATTGCGTGGAAGCAATGGGGACATATACAGTGACATGGAGGATGTCGCGCACGGAGGCAGGCGTCGCGCCTTGGGCAATGCACAAACCCTCGTGGAGGCGGACGTCCCTGTGCTTTACACGGGTCACGGGGAGAGAGGATAGGGTCGAGGTGGGGAACAAAAGCTACGAATTTTGACCTTTAGAACAGTTTGAGGGGTGTAAATTCGTACGTACATTTAAAAATGATTCAACCAAGAAGAGTTAATAGTCCTAACTAGAAAAAAGCATTAAAAGAGCCCAAATGATCACAATATTCAACCAAGAAGAGTTAGACCCTGTTTACACTAGTACAGAAATTGTTTTCAGACGATGCCTCTGATAGGTCTCAGACGAGTCATAAGTGACCGCGCTTGGAAAAATCGGTTCCCATGAGCGATTGGATTGTCCTGTGCGGTCCATTTAAGCGACCGCACAGAAAAATTGATTATCCCGTGCGGTCGTTTAAGTGGACCGCACGGAATATTATAGTGTGCGGTCGCTTAAGTGGATCGCACGCGATAATACATATTATCCCGTGCGATTCACTTAAGCGACCGCACGTGATAATCCATTTTTCCGTACGGTCGCTTAAGTGGACCGTATAGGATGATGCCCATATTTTTTAAAACTACTTTAGAGATGTAAGGTTTTAATTATCTATAGTCCTATTGAATTTTTCATCTAATTTTTGGATATGGGATAGAATCAAATAGAAAAAATATCTTTTTCACTAACAATATAACTTCATATGTTATGATATTGAGTTAATGTTAAGGTTATGTATAAACTTGAGATGAATACAAGTTCATAACTTTTTATAATGTATATAAACTTAAAACTTAGAGTTTATTTAGATGAAACTATAACAGAGTGGCTCTATTGCATATATAATGCGGTTTGTGCGTGTGTAATAAGTTTTTGTGCGCATTGTTCCTGTTTCATCCTCAAACTTGGAGTCGGTTTTCAAAACGGCTAAACATTCGTATACGGACTCCGATTGAGACGTTCCATATATGAGAATCGATCAGAAAAAAATTCGGATGCGTTCATCCGTACCTTTGCCACATTCAGCGATCTTATTTTCCCCAAAAAGCTCATAAGATTCACTTTTCGAGCCCGGAAGCTTTTTTTATTCTGAGCGTGTCTTCTAAATTTTTCATCGACCACGTCTTTCAGGCTCAAATTTTCTGTGGTTACCTCTCGTGTGCTCCTAAGTCAAGAAAAAATATTAAAAAATAAAAAAAATTTAAATTTTTCTGTTTTGGTCAACAGCAGATAAAAAAATAAAGAGAAAAAATACAGGGGCAAAAGAGAAACAGCGATATAACTTCATATGTTGTGATATTGAGTTAATTTTAAGATTATGTAGAAAATTGAGATGCATACAAGTTCATAACTTCTTATAAGGTATATAAACTCGAAACCTATGATTCATTTAGATAAAACTATTATAGAGGTGTAATCATTTATGAATAATATATAATCTTATTTGATCAAAATTGATTGAATTTTTTATGACAGTGTTATGGACCAAAATTAAGTTGTCATATCGATTTATAAAATTTTCTGACCATATTTAGATATTATTATAATTTTTGTGGTCTAATTTAGATATGTAAGGTTTTAATTATCTATAGCAACCTATTGAATTCTTCATCTAACTCTTGTATATGAGATAGAACCAAATATAGGAGCACATATTTACTTTTTTCTTTTTAACCTTATTTGGGGTACTCGGTTCAATTCGGAATTAATTTCGAAAAGCACACATAAATTAATTTAATTGATAAAAATAGTATATTACTTAAAAATTTAAAATTCCTCTGGAACAACATATACGTAGTCTAATCCATGTAAAAAATTTATAGGAGTATGTAATAAAATATTTCTATAGGTTTATTCATAAGGGTCCTTAAATTAATTAGTTTTATGGATTTTCGTGTACGGCCGTATCAAGGGACCGCACGGAAAGACTATCTTTCTGTGCGGGCCGTTTAAGTCGCCCGCATGAAAAGATTATCTTTCCGTGCGAGCAACTTAAACGGTCCGCATGAAAAGATTATCTTTCCGTGAGATCCTTTAAGACGCCTACACGGGATGATCACCACCGCCTATATAGGATGCGCGCGGGCTTCGAAAATTTCTAACTTCCAAAAATTTCTAACCTCCGATGATCCCGCTACGGCTTCCTCACCGACCCGCCGAGGGCCTCCACCGCCGCCTCCTTCGCCGTCGGCCTCCACTGCCACCTTCACCGCCGCCGGCCTCCACCGTTGCCTCCATCGACCGTCGCCGCCTCGTCCACCGCCGCCTCCACCGCCATCGGCCTCCACCAACCGTGGCCGCCCCCGTCCACCGCTCCACCGCTGTCTTCACCGACCACGGCCGCCTCCTCCACCGGCCGACCGCCTCCTCCACCGCCGCCTTCACCGACCGTGGCCGCCTTCACCGCCGTCTCCTCCATTACGTCTGCCTTCCTCACCAACACGACCGCCTCCACCACCGCTGGCAACATCGACCGCCATCTCTACCGCTAGCGCCACCGTCGACATTGTAAAATTTGTCATAAAATTTGTTGTAAAATTATACATGTGAAATTGTGGTAAAATTATGATAAAATTATGATGATGTGAAATACTTTTTTGCAATTTGTGATGTGATATTAGTTGTTGATATAATTCAATAATTCAATAATTATATATGTAATTTAGGAGAGATGTATCTTCCCATGCGAGCCACTTAATACGTCCGCATGGGAAGATCTATTATCCCGTGCGGTCCACTTAAGTGGCCTGCATGGGATAATAGATTTTCCCGTGCGGGCCTCTTAAGCCGCCCGTATGGGATAATCGGTCTTCCCGTGCGGTTAGGCCGTCTGCACGTGAAAATATGATTTTTTTTCATACCATCTTGCGCGTGCGGACAGGCCTTCCGCACGGGAAGGTGTCTTTTGACCGGCACGCAAAAACCGATTTTTCAGTAGTGTTAGTTGCATCAAAAAGTTGAAAAAATCTTGGATTTTGAACATTTTTTGGAATTTTAAAACTAAACAGGAGGTGTAAAATGAGCATGTTAAAATTTTGGATTTGAAAGTGTTTTGACCTAAAAATGTAAAAAATTTTCATGGGAGATACGCTGGACGCCACCTACCTAGAAAAAAAATAAAAAGAGCCCAAATGATCACAATATCTATCTAGCTCGATCAATGTTCCTCACAAAATCTAAGTTCTGGCTAAATACTATGCACAATGGTGAGTGCGAACTGTGTGAGAGAGATGCTTAGAAAGGGGTAGTCTAGCTATTACATTTGCAAAGAGTTGGAGGTGAAGTGAGGCCCCCACTGGCACGCGAGAATTGAAGTTGTTACACGTACAGGGGCCGGGGCTCGTCGGTGGCACCATCCATTGCATGCATCCATGATCCATATGTCATATATATGTGTCAGGTCCAAAAGCGGCCATGGCGGCAAGCATACAAAATGGTCATGGCTTTATTGGCCACCTGCAGCCATGAATGGAGGAGCATTTATATAGACAGGCCTTTTTCCTTTTTCTCTTGTCCTCTCTTTTCTTTTCCTGCCAAGTTCATGCATTGCACACAAAACATACATACTAGTGAGTGCAGACACACACACAAACACATACAGAGAGAGAGAGAGAGAGAGAGAGGGTGTGTGGAAAAGAGTGAAGGGCATGCATTACATGGATGACCCCGGCGAACGAGCAGGTAGAAGGATGATGAAGAGATGATCTGACCAGCACACGGCACGCCTCTTTCTTTGGGTTTCTTTTTGGTTGTTTGTTTTTTTAGGGGGTTGGGTTGTGGGATATATATAGAGCGGCGTTCTTTTCGGAGATGGTTTTAAGCTGATTTGCGGTACGCAAAACGAAAAATATAATTAAAACATATCAAGTATTAATTGTTATAAAATTTAAAAATAAATTTGTTTAATTTTTAAAATACTTATTTAGAGAAACTTTTTATAGAATATACGGTTTATCAGTTTGAAAACTATAGCAAGGGGCACATTCGCTTGGTAGCCAATTAGCTAACTATCTTATCATAAAACAACATTTAATTAGTACATTAATTAAATATTAACTATTACAAATTTAAAAATGAATTCATTTGAATTTTTAATAAACTTCTATATAACTTTTTTAAAAAACACAATATTTAGATGTTTGAAAAACATATCCGTGATAATATAATCAGTCCCAGTGCGCTTTAAGCTTAAGCTTAATTATAGCTCTGAATGGGGCCTTGAGGGCAGTCCCAATACTTAAAACAACGCACGATATTCATAGTAGCCATGTCAGAAAAAATCATATATAGAAACTACCTCATCCAATGCGGGTTTCTTCATGTAATAAATAATATAGACATTTTCTCTCTCTTTCATCTTCCTCCCCAACCGACGCGAGAGCGGGCGACGCGAAGTGAGCGACGCGGGCGGAGCGACCGACGGCGGGAGCGACCGCGCAGCCGGCCACGGGAGGGAGCACGCGGCCGACGGCGGGAGCGCACGGTTGGCGGCGCGGCGTGGCAACGATGGAAACGAGTAGAGTCTCCACAATGCTATTTTGGTGGTTTCTTCGTGTCTTGATTTGCATGAAAACTTCATTTCTTCCTCTAGAAACTGTTTTTCTTTTTTATTCTCTTCACGTTAATTTTGTTGTCAACCAAATTGCTGAGATGTCATGATAATTAAGAGGGATAGAAACCACTTATTTATTGTCATTGGGAGTGTCCGTGAGGAATGCGGTTGTTTTCTTGTGCCAGCCAGCCAGCTCGCAGCATCGATCTCTGTTGTACCTTCTCCCATGACAAGTTGCGTTTCCCGTGTAGTACATATATATCATCAGTACGAGTACTATGCGTGCATGGTCCTGGGAGAGAGTGGCAGGGAGCGAGCACAGCGCAGCGCAGCGCACGGCACGGCACGCGTGCGTGCTGCTACTAGCTACTACTACCTCTCCTCTGCCCCCATCTTTCCACTCCTGTATTAGTATATGGAATAGCTTTCCCTTTCTTCTATCGACCGGTTTCTCTCGTCACTCTCTCGCATGCAGCTTATTAATTTTACGCTGCTGTTTCATCAAAGCGTCTTCTTCTCTTGTTCATCGTCTTCTTCAGTTTGCACAGAAAACATCAACCAAGTTACGATCGATCAGCTAATTGATTAATTCAGTCGCATCCTCGATTAATTTGCACATAAATCAACTACTACTGTACATAAATCTGGTAGTCGGTCTTCAGATTTTTCCAACAGAGGGGAGTATGGGAAAAATCAAGTGAGCAATAATTCAGCCATACATGCTGGATGGATCTCTGCTTTCAGAAGATTCCAATTCCATGGCGCATGCATGCATCATGCACGCGTGGAAGGCTACAAGGCTCAGAGCGTGCTAGTACATTGTAATCGCAAGAATGAAGCGAAAGAGATGCTGTGCGTGTGTGTACTCGATCCATCATCGTCCACTGCTCGTGGGTTTGGTGCCGCCGCCTACGGAAACTTGCCTCCGACTTCATGCCACGCCAAAGTGTAGAGCTAACTAGCAACTGCTAGGTACTAGGATTATCATTTTGCCTTTGATTTTGATAAACAAATACTCCCTTCGTTCGTTTCATGTTACTTCCTGCTGCCGATGATTTTTGTTACACCCTTTAACCATTCACCTTTTTTAAAAAAAATATGTAAATTTAAAAAAAATTGATTAAAGTTCTTTTAGTGATAAATCAAGCCATAAAACAAATATTACTTAAAATTTTTTAGGAAGACAAATGATTAAACATTATGTAAAAAGTCAACAACATCATATATTAAACATATATTAAAAATAAATAAAATACTAGCTAGAAAATAGTGCATTGCAACGAATAATATAAAAGAGAAAAAAAACAAAAGTTAAAAGTTTATAGCATATATAATTGATTAGGCATATAATGTCATATCAAAGAAAAACATTCACGTATAGGGACTTTATGGTGTCACGTTATAGGTAGACTCGAACATCACCAATATTATTATTTAAAATAGTATACACAAGTTGTTTTGAACTTTTTTTACAAAGTTCTTTTATAAAAAAATTTAACAATATTTATTACAACGGATTAGTTTTATTAAAAATAATAATATATTTTAATAATATATTTGTTTTGTATGTAAACTTGATTAAATTTTTTTAAAAATTTGATTAAGAAAAGAATCAAATCAATTTATAGCAATCGAATTCTAGCAAGAGAATACATATACATATCCCGCCCCAAATATCCCGCCTCCAATAGTAGAAAATAATGGAATTTTGTCACCTACATTCAGCGACTTCTGCTGCTACTCTTTGTCATATGTATACACCGTTGAAAACTCTACTGCTACGACTCTTTACAATCATCTATAATTGAAAATGATGCACGGTCGGTCCTATCCTCTATCGTGCCCCCAAAATGTTTAACTCGTGGATTTGCATTTGGTCTTGTCACGAACATTATTATATTTCTATGTAGAATATTCTTGAATAGTCCCCTTTGGAACAAACGATATTTAAAGGATTATTGCATCATTTTAATCCTAGCATAAGATTTTCCAACAAGTCTTTTTGGACAAAGGAATGACTCATAAGGTCAACTGACCTTCGAGCATGAACCAAATGTAGGCTGGACAGACTATTATGCATCGGTCTACAAACTAACTCCGTCAGATGGTGTGATAATGCGCAATATCCATAATTTAATATTTACAAGAGGTCAAGTTAAGTTTATAAGTTCAGTTTTACATCATACCCTAGCATGCCACAAGGAGAATAGACTAAAAGTCAAATTTGGGGAAAAGGTTTTAGGCGCATTGCTATGCACAATGCACAATCCAATACAGGGTTTGATGCCTTGCTCATTTGCATTTTTTTTTATATTTTGAATTATATATACTCCCTCTAGATGTTGGATAAAATTTGACTGGAGGGAGGAGTTACTATGGATTGTACTTTGAAAATCATATTTAGACCAAATTTCTATTTACATTTGTTTCTATATGGATTTTACTTATTTATTTTCAATTATATTTCACATGGACTTTTTATGTTTTTTTTAAAAAATCATATGAATTTGTAGCGAACCCACCATTCCGTCCGTCCCAAAAAATATAGCTATTTTTACCCTATCAATCTAGGCACTATATTTATAAAAAAGGAGAGTGTGTTTGACGGTACGAGATTTGAAAGAATAACTAATTAGCGCATGATTAATTAAATATTTTCTTCATTTTTATTTAGATAAACTAATATCAAATAAAAAAGAGGTAGTATCAGCTAAAAAATTTGAAAGATGAGTTAAGATATTTTTTAAAAACAACTTTCTATATTTTTTTAAAAAATAAAATACATAGTTTAACAGTTTAAAAACGTATGCGTGAAAAATAAGAAAGTACATCCAACACTAAGAAATATCTAATCTATGTTTGTGATAATGTTAGGAATCCGAAGGGATGGAAAATTTGTCCACTATACTTAATTCCTTTCTCCATTTGTCATCTGTATTGTCCAACCAAATTGTATGGCGCATGCAGCCCAAGTGGTGCTCTGCTCAACCATGATTTGCCGCTTACTCCCGACCAATTAACACGCCCCTAAAAAGGCATCACCTTCTCTTCGATACCCAAAAGATCATCTTTGAAACCACTTTTGAAAGGTGATCGAGGAGAGCTTGCTTAACAAGCAGGGTTTCTTCCTCCCTTCCATTCCATTCCCTGTCAGGATCCAACAACATCCCTACTCACACGATGACACGAACCCGTGGCTCAAAGAAGATGATACTCCCATGCTGTCTATCCCCGTCCTTTTCTATTCAAAACACAGATTTTAACTCGATTTTCGTTAACATATTTTTAAATACTATTCGATATATTTCATAAAATGTTTTTATATAAAAACTATTTTAAAAATATCAGATAATATGTTTTTAAATTTATAATATTAAAATTTAATTAATTAAATGTTAATAAATTATTTTATATGTCCATATTTAATATTTATCATCGATTCGCAAGTTCAAACTGGCACAAGAGAAGGAGAGAACGAGGAAAAAAAACAGAAAAGATGACGAGTAAAAAGGCGAGTCCTCTCACCTGGGCCCCGCGCTAAGCTGAAAGCGAGAGCTCGAGGAGGAGTGAGCTGAGTCGGACGCGTCGCGTGAACCCGCACGCCGCGCCGCAGGGGCATTTCCGTCCGTGGCCGCCGATAAGAGGGGCGTCGCGTCGTGCCACACCGCGCGCCGTCTCTCTCTCTCTTCCTCTCTCGCTGTGCGGGCTTTCTCGTGAGCACGCCGGCCTTCGGCTGGCGCGTGGTCGGCGGCTCCGGCGGGTCTCACTGCTCCGCTCCTGTCGGCGAGCCCTCCTCCTCCCCATCCTGCTCGATCTGGTGAGTGCTTGATTTGGGTGGAGCTTTTCTTGTTGGGTGGGGATGGGTGCTCGATCCATCCGTGTGTTCTTCTTTTGTATCGACGACGTGTGTCTCGCGTTGTCGCTGTGCGTAAAGTTCGTCAGGCGCTCGGGCTCGGAGATTTTGCTTCTTCTCCATGGATGCTAATGCTAGATGTTTGTGTACTCGTAAGTAGTGTTATATGCCATGGTAGTAGTGACTAGTGAGTTCGAGTATTGATGTTAGTGTCCGGATGGTGTCAAATCGGTTGGTGTTTTTGGAGATTTTAAGATGTTCCTCGCTAGGTGGAAAAAAAAATAAACTGGGCAAGTTTTACTTCTTGGCTCATACAGGGATATTTGCATGCTAAACTCTGGTCAAACGACCAAACTTGCTTCTTTCTTTTTTTTCTCTTTTGGAGGCTCTACTTCTTCCCTTTTCCGGTTTCCGGAGCAGGATTTGTGGTTTCTTGTATTCAAGTCAAATAGGACGTGTTAAATGGCTACATTAACACCAATTTCATTGTCAAAATCAATTCTTGGGGTACGTTTGGAGCTTGAGGTGGTTTTCATTTAGATGGATGCTAGTGCATAAGGATTAACGTTGTGCCCACGTTAACAATCCTGAGCATATCTTTCCCTCTTCTGTTTTCTTTTGTAAATTTAGGTCTAGTTAGTTTTTTTTTAATCTGGAATGTTTTAGGAATTTACTATGTTATATTATGAAGTTAGGAGGCTCATATATATCTTGTACTCTTATCCACCAATTTCACTTAACTAATGTGAGCTGGAATTTTACTGTAGTGCTCACATTCTTGCCCAAATGTTTGACTGCATCGATTTATGTTACCAGGCAGGAGTTTGACATAACCATCCTGTATTAGATTTGCTGCATGGCATATTTATAGAAACTCTTCAGCTAACCCAATTTCCCTCTTAATGCACGTAATTCTAGTGTTGAGGGTCTGAGGAACTGAGGAGTTGAAACTAGCACGGGTGCCCTGGCAGCATGCGGTGGCTGGCTCTCTCGGTAGACATCTTCCGCAAAGGGATCTCCTTGAACCTTTACTGCCGGGTTATTCTGTAAATTGCCTCCATTGTTTGCCCTATTCCAATCTTGATCTTCTAGTCTCTGAAATTTGAGATTGAAGATCTGGTTGCTGGCGTTGCTGTTTGGGTTCTTTGTTTGCTTGACAAGTCTTTCAAGGAGAACGGGCAGGAGTACTAATGGTGTGGCAACCGGTGGCTCAGACGAGATTCCGCGTGTTTAAACATGAGAATGGAATCGCTGTGAGAGTTATCGCTTGCTTCCAGCCATCCCAAGATTGCCAGGTAAGGAGGAAGGAGGAAACAAGTTACCTTGTTTTAAGGCTTGCTTTTCTTTGCTGTAAGCAATTCTGACATCGCTTTGATATGTTTGTTGCAGGCCGAGTACTTCCGCCACCTCCTGAAGCCCGTGACGTAGTTTGACTCCTCCCTCCCATTTGCTGCTGAATAGAACCTGTGCTGTTCTAAGTTTTTCTGAAGCAAAAGTAAAGCAGGAGAATTTCCTGTTCATCTCAATTTTCTGGTGGTAAGAATCTATTTTCATCGTTTTTGGCAATTTTGAGGAGACTAATATGGGCAGACTAATAATCATTAGAGTTTTGGGCAATTTCAGAAGATCCTGTTTGCTGATTGTTTCTTGATGGGGGAAAAGGTTAATCCCTGGTGCCATTGGTCTAATCCCCCATGGACCGAAAGTTCTGCAAACAATCTCCACCCACCTGATGTTAGCCTTGAGAACACAAATTCGGTGGCATTGCCAACATACCTGAACAGCGATGGCTACATTTATTCTGGAGTTGCTGCATCTATGCCGTCTATTGCAGGATCCTTTGCTGACAGATCTGTTTCATTCTCTTCGAGATTTGTCACAACATTGGCACCCGGTGTAGGATTATCAACAGCTGACACACTGAGAAAGAGACCTCTGGTTTTCTTTCATAATGAGAATAATACCTTCACTGTAGGTCCTCTCCTGAGCAAGGGGACATTGGATGCAGTTCCAGAGCTCCAAGGTAGCAACGAGACCAATGTAACTGATGTTGGAGCACAAAATACTGAGTGTATGCATGAGAACACTGAGGAGATTGATGCACTCCTGTGTTCCGACTCAGATGAAGGGTGCTTGAAAGTGCAAGAACTCAACAACAGAGTCAGGAAATACCCTATGCAGAATGACACCATGAGTGTGGAGTCGGTAGCAAGTGCTGGTGCTTCCCAACCAGCGAAGAAGAGAAGACTCAGCTCTGGTACCGACAGATCTGTTGTTGACACAGCCAGCTCAGCAAGGCCTGACCATTCTGTTGATCAGAAACATCTCAGCCATGACGACGATGCACAGTCCTGTTGTATTGGTGAAGTGGAAAGCGATCACCAGTTTGCTCTGAGGGAAGGTGAAGAAGCAGAAGGTGATGACGGCCCCGATGATCGGAAGCGGAGAAGAGAGAGGATCCAAGAGACTGTTGCTGCACTCAGAAAGATTGTTCCTGGAGGCATTGCCAAAGATGCCACTGCTGTTCTTGATGAAGCTATATGCTATCTCAAGTATCTGAAACTCAAGGTCAAGACACTGGGAGCTGTTTCCCTCTAGCTCCTTGACCGACGACGGTTCTTTTCTGATTCCTGAATCCAATACTTACATATATACAAGTAACAAGCTACAACTATAGCAGCAATAAGGTGAAATGGAACTGAGCTAGTTCTAATTGGTGCTTGGAGTGAAACCTCAATGGTGCTTTGCTTACAAGGGTCCAATGATTTGAGTGGTTTACAATTAGTATTCGGTATTGCAGTATATTACTACTTCAACTGATGCTGGCAGACAAGTATTCCATCTTCGAGTGTGGATCACCGACCACTGCACCTCCATCCATCCACTGATGGAGTACCTAGCAGCAAGCTTGTGTCATCTTTCTTCTGGCTCAGTTCAGTGCAGTGCCTCTTGGTAGGCACCTCCTCCCTCTAAAAAAGGCTCTCATGGCGTTGATGGCGCAATAAGTAAAACAGGGAGGCTAGCTATAAAGATCTTTTCTTTCTCTCCATTGTGGTGTGATCCAAAGCAGAGGAGGAAGCAAGCAAGCAAGGAAGGAGGAATGAATGAATGAAGTCCATGCAAAGTGCAGTGCTGGTGCTGCATGCGTGGATGGCTTTTTGACCCCCAAAGGTTGAGAGATGGGATGGGGGGGCCGCGAGGTTAGTTCGGGCGGGCGTGATGGCGGTGTCTAGCTAGCAGACTTGTGCGTGATGGCGTCGTCCCTCCAGCTTTCTGCCTTTCTACTACTATACATATATATGCTACTAGTATATTTTTATGAATACTACATGTGTTTGCGTTTGATCCCCACTACTTTATACTCTTTTTATGCGTTGTGATGATACCTGCATCCCAATGATTCGACTTTACGTATTCCTTCATTCACGTAGGCTACGCCGGTGTACATGTAGTAAGAAGTAAGAAGCCGTTGTAACCTGGAAAGCTGTTGTACTATACCTGTAGTGTAGTGGAGGAGGAGGAGTAGTACAACTACGAAGTGTGTGCACGGTGCAGGGCCCAGCAGAGAGGGATTGATTTCGTTTCGTTTTTCAGGGTGTTGTTATAGCTTTGGTTGGCTGGTGCGGGACGGGTCTCTCTCCGGCCGGGCCCAGCGGCGTCGTTGACAGCATGATAAGCCAGGCATCCCACGCGTGGCTGGGTTCGTTTTCACTTGATTGCACGGCAGGATGGCGAGAGCTGAGCTGCTCCTTTTTGGGTGTGCGTGTGTGTGGTTGCGTTGCGAGTTGGAGTGGGAGTGCGTGTGGGGGGAGGGATCCGCTGCGCCCAAGGGCCAAGGTGGTGGGACGGAGGGAAGCGTACGTGCAGGTGCAGCGGGGTAGGCAGCTTTCTGCATGCGGAGGCGACGAGCGAGCGACGGGGTAGTTTGGAGCGGTGCGGCTGCGGAATGCGGATCCACCGGGGCCCCGTCCGAAGCCACGCCCCATCGCCCCCACCACGGCACGCGACGCGGTGCCTCGGTGCTCGATCAACTGCTCCGCTCCGGCCTGGCTGCCACCACGCGCGCGTGCGGCCTGCCTACCTCTCTCTCTCTACGCCTCCTTCCGGTGGTCTGGTGCGGGTGTGGATGCCCCGGAAGATTATTGGTATCGTACAATGGAGACCACCGATACAAGTCGCCTCAACATATTACATAGGCTAAATTATACAAGGATCACACTGTTTATAGTGAAAATCCCTTTAAAATGTATTTTGCACTCTAGCCCCTAACAGCCTTTACGGGTATATCTTATTATCAAACCCATTAAAACTTTATATTTGGACCCTATAACAACAACCTCTAAGCACAATACAGACCCACTGCCAGCCTATTCCACTCTCTTTTTTACTCTCTCGATCCTCACCGATCCCCTTCTCCATGCCGCCACCCGGCACCTCCGTCGCTCGTCTACGCCTCCTCCTCGTCCACCCGGCCGACGAGATCCCTCCACTCTCCACAAGCGGTGGAGATTCCCATGGCAGTGGCAGATCCCTACGGCGGTGGCGCTTCTCCGTGAGCTCGTCGGCCTCTACCCCTTCCCTTCACCACAAGCGTCGGTGATGGATCCCCACGGCGGTGGTGGATCGGCGCGAGCTCGGCCGGCCTCTCCTCCTCCTTCTCCTCAAGTGGCATTGACGGATGTGACTGCGAGCTCGCTAGCCTCTCCCTCCCTCCCTTTCTCCATGAGCAACGACAACGGATTTGGCCGCAAGCTCGCCAACCTCTCCTCCTTCCCTTCTTCGTGAGCGCGGCGACGATAAATTCGTCAGATTTGGCCAAGAGCTCGTCGGGAGTCCTCGGTGGAAGTGGGGAGCGACGACTCGACCTCGACAGGAGTCCTCCTCAGCGACAGCGAGCGGCGACGACGACCACCTTGGTTATGGTTCTCCTTTTCCATCAAAGCATGTAATAGGGCTTCGGACTTGTCCAACACGTGGCCCCGAATTGTGGCTTCGCAACTCCCGAGCCGAGGTGCAACGAGGCAACTGAAACCTTTGTAGGTCACGTGCGACATCACGAGACCTCGGTCCCCGCTGCCACAGGCGCTCGGCTCCTATGTGGAGGCTCGAGACCACTGTCCATGGTGGTGCGTTGGGCATGGCCTTACCATGGTGTCAACCTTTCATGTTGGATTCAAAAAAAAGAGAAAATGTAGTGATTTCAATCATGACAGTGTTGTCTGCAGAAGTCACAGTGGTTTGGGGGAAAGAGAAGAAAGGAGGTGGTCCATGAAGAGAGAGGAGTGAATGAAGAACTGCGCACCTGGGAAGGGGCTCGAAGAAGGCGTCGTCGCTGGGAAGAGGACGCTGCCATCGAGCTCCCAGTTGGAAAGACCACCACCCAAGGGGACCAATGTCCACTATCACTTTTGTCGCATCACCGTCGTCATGGATGCTACACAAGACGATGTCTAAAAAGACCATATGTCGCCTAAAAGGGAGGAGGTGAATAGGCGTTCCGAAAGTTACTTCAAATTGCGCGTTAAAATCGGGGCCGAAATTCCTACCGAAAGAGAAAGTCGCCTGGAACTTCGGGGTTCTTCCTAGGAACTTACGGACAGTTGTGAGTTGCTCTTATAATCATCTTACAATGAGTAAATTGATTCACAAGGAAGACCAAACCATAGAGAGGTACATCATGTATCAAATAAGAGTAATACACACGAAAATGCACAAGATAGCACAAGTGATCATACAAGGGAAGATAGCACAACTAGGCAAACAAGGGGATGCACATCACAATCACAAAGATAAAGAGAGGTAGATGAGACAAACGATTTGTTTTTTGAAGTTCAGATTCTCCACCGAGAAACCTACATCTCCTTTGAGGTACTCCAAAGAGCCAGGTCTCAATTAACCCCTTGCCTTACCAAGCAAAGGCCTAGGAAGAGGTCTCCGGTCTTCAAGCCAACACCCCTAGATACTTCTCTTTGGTTTTAAGTGATCACTAAGATTCCCAACTTGAACACCAAGAGAACAGCACAGGTGAGGTTTGCTCTAGCAAAAAGACCTCCTAAAACTCAGCTTGGAATCCACTCACTGAGTATTCCATTTCTTTTCAGAGGTGGAATAATAGCCTCACAAACTTTCCGCGACTCACCACAAACTTGGGAGCTCGTCGGGCGACGCCTAGTCATCTAGGAGGCTTAACCTCCAAGATTAATAAACAAAAACAATGATTTGCTTGCTATGAACTCAAGTGCTCAAAGGATGGAGTGGATCTCTCAAGCTCCCAACCTTGTTCAAATATCTCAAATCTCTTTCCAAATCTCACTCACAAAGATCTACCACTAAGGTAGGAGGTTTGGGAGAGACTATTTGGCTTTGGATAGGTCTATTCTTGTCCAAACTCAGCAGCCAACAAAGGAGGAAGTGGAGGGGTTTAAAAACCCAAGCCCTCCAAAAACTAGCTGTTACTCAGAAAACTAGTCGTTACACATAGAACAATGGCTCGAAACTTCTTGACTAAAAAGGTCACTTACGCGTAGAGGAGGGTGAATAGGATAATTTAAAACTAAGTAAATGCCGGAAGTAAAGATTTTCAGAAATTCCGAAAATGACTTTTTGAAAATTCCAAAAATCACAAAGCAAGCGAAAAGCTAAAGATAAACTGGATCTAACGAACACAAGTATGAACATCAAGCGCACACGACAACTGGACTAAAAGTAGCACAAGCAAAGCTAGAGGAGGGAGAGAGGGATATCACCAAGGTTCTTGCAAGAAGAAGTGTTCTCGAAGTTCAAATCCTTGTGGGGATTATGGTCTCTGTTGAGGAGCTCATAAAGAGCCGGGTCTTCACTAACCCTTTCGCCTAGAGGTTGCACAAATCTCTCCTCCTTCAACTAGTGGTATCTCTTTTCTTTCGGAGGTGAGATCCGACCTTCACAAACTTCTTCCGGCCAACCACAAGTAAATCGGTGGCTCAAGAGTGACACCTCGCCGTCTAGGAGTCCTCAACCTCCAAGAGTAAAACATGATGCACAAATCTCTTAGGGATGAATCAAGTGCTCACAAATCTTCACGAAGACAACACAAATCTCTCACAAACTCGAAACCACAACTCTCACACACACGAAATCCAAACTCGAAGCTCGATGGAGAGGGGATTAAGCAAGCAAGGCTCAAAAGTGGATCTCAAGAGTAGCAAGATAAGGGCACCAAATGTTCAACAAGAGTAGCAACATTGACTTGGAGGGAGAGGGGGCTATTTATAGCCACGACCTTAGATCTACTGTTTAGAGGCAAAGACTCTCATTTTTTGAAAATTACGAAAATACTTTTTGAACAAATCCAAAAAACAACAGAACCATTTTCCACGATGTGCCAGATCAGACAAATCCGAGAAACAATAGAGCAAAAGTGAATTTTTAGAAATTTTGAAAATCAATTTAGGACAAGTCCGAAAATGACCAGTGCTGAAATTTGCTGCATAGATATTTTGAAAAGTCCAACATGCATTTTTGAACAAGTCCAAAAATGTCCGAACCATATTTCCCAACTCAGCCAATTTTGGAAATTTCGAAAGTAATTTTCGGACAAGTCTAAAATTGACTAGAACCAAAACTCAGCTCATAGATATTTTTGGAAATTCCAAATAGGACTTTCGGACAAGTCTGAAAAACTCTAGAGGAGAAAACTCAGAATGAGAGCCACTTCGAAAATGATTTTGAGCACCCAACTCATTTCTTAGACACCATTGCATCATCCCCATTAATAGTATGTGGCTTTCCTATTGACACAAGCAAGAGAAAATTACAAATTACCAATAGGTTGTTTATCGCTTTTCATCAAAACTCAATACTTAAGGGTATTGCATCGAAATCATCTCATGACAGACTAATATTCCTTCACACATTCTCAAATGCAAGCATTAGTACTTGCTAATCAGATTGTCATTAACCACCAAAATAATTAGGGACCGATGCACTTTCAATCTCCTCCTTTTTGGTGATTGATGTCAATTCGATTAGAACATAATACAAGTATATATAAAAGAGAGTTTGGGTTCAATGTTTTAGTGAGAAATCTCCCCCTAGAAGTGTGCATAAGAGGCAAGTGGAGAGGTCCCCCTAAAACTTTGCACCCACAATGAAACTCATACAAGATATAATTTGAATCAACAATGCATATGCCATCCATCATCCACACAATTTGACTAGAAAGGATAAATAACATTACATCACATAGTCTCAAACATAAACAACCACAAAAGGTATCAAGCATGCATATAAATTAAAAGGCATAGTATAACACAAGTAAAAGAACACATAGTCTCATACAACCAATACCAAATAGTTTGACCAACTAGAAGAATGAAAGATAGATAGATAGTTCTCCCCCTTTGGCATCAGGACACCAAAAAAAGATAGACGGCGAGACCAATCAAGCAAAAGGAGCCTGCGGAGGAGGATCCTGTGGTGGATAAGGCGGATAAGGAGGGAAGCCAAAACCAAAGTCATAGTCTTGAGGGAGGCCGATGAAAGGATCCACGATCTCCTCTTCCTCCTCATCCTTAGAGTCGAGTGGAGAAGCGAGCATGTTCATCTGAGGTTGCATCGCCTTCACACGCCGAGCCGTCTTCTTCAGCTCGTTGCGCGCCGTATGGTTCTTTTTGGCCTCTGAAGAACAAATGCCAAAAAGACTTCGCAAGATGCGAAACAAGGAAGAAGGCGCCCGACGAGCGACAGGAGCAGCCCGCTAAACAGAGGGAGAGAAAGGGACCTTAGGCGTCCCAACTTGCCCCGGAGGTAGGACTAGCCTGTGAGGAAGGAGCAGTCCCTGAAGAGGCATCGAGCTTGAGGAGGCGAAGATACAACTTGTGGTGAGTAACCTCCTCAAACTCCAATCGGGTGACTGTCTCGATAATCTTCCTGAGGTGAGGAGCATACACAAGACCTTTGCGATAGTTGAATGAGGCAATCCTATTTCCTCCCACACAAAGTTGAACACATGGAAGCGAGAAGGAGGAGGTTCAAACTTGAGTAGCACATTCCTAAAGTAGTGGTTGATGTTGCTAGCATCACCCTTCTTGGGCACAAAGGTCCGACGGAACATCTGATTGAGGTAAGAGAGGAAGGGCTTGAGGCTCTTGATCTCTCCAGGCACACCACCGGGAAGATAGATGCGAGAAAGGTCCCGATCACTGATGTGGGGGGTACCACACCGGGGTAGCCCAAACTAAAGAAAGAAGGCCGAGAGGACCAGATCGAAAGTCTTCGGACTGGGTCGGGAGCCAGACCCTGGGCATGGTTCGCGAGCCCGACCACAACCCCCTGGTCCGGCCTCGACTCCTTAGCTGAACCTCCATGCATGGCCCCGACCAGGACGGTGGTCGGTCGCCCCTCCTCGGGAAGCAGGCTTCCTTCGTAAGCCTCGAAAACAGGACAAACAAGGGACAGGCCGACAGAAGATGACGTCACCCGATAAGACTACGCACAAGGTACCTGCCACGATGGATCCCGAGGTAGGACTACGCACAAGACGCCCACGGCGAACGGATCCCAAGGTGTTTTCTATTTTGCTTTTCAGCTTTAGCCTATAATTACTTTGTATTTTAGGGCCAAGCTTTCTTGCATGCCAAGTCCATTGCAATTACCCCCTTGGACTATAAAAGGGAGGGCAGGGGTGCGCGCAAGGGGGGAGACTCTCCGGAAACCTTAGACTTTCTCTCTCTCTCTCGGGCATTGTCCATTGTACTTAAACTCTATTCAAACTTGGCTCACATTATTCTTGAGTCGACCATCGGATACGTTGGTGAGACGTCCTGACCACTCTTTCACCTCCTCGGGTAGCCTCCTTGGAGGACTGCCGACCCACACGTCCTAGGGTCGAGCATCATGCACCATCCTCTGATAGCGGTCTGATTGCATAGTCGGCTCGGTGTCGACCAACGAGCTTAGCGAACCCCAGACTGATAGCCGATGGTAGCCGGCGAGATCGGAGAAAACGTAGCCCAAAGACAAGTAGCGTTTGGTGACCTGGGAAAGGCCATAGCCCAGAGACCGATGGCAGTTGGCAAGGTCGGAGAGGCCATAGCCCGGAGGCTGTTGGCGGTCAGCGATGTCGGAGAGGCCATAGCCAGGAGGCTGATGGCGGTCGGCGAGGTTGGAGAGGCCATAGCCCGGATGTCGATGGCATTCATGCCAAGGTCGAGCCAATAGTGGAGAAGGTCGTCACCGAGATGCTCCTGTAGATAGGATAACTTGTAATAGTCCCAAGAATAGATACGCAGAGTCAGTCCGAGTCCAAGTATGTAAGGCCTAAACGTTGAATGTAATGAAGCCCAAACTTTTGCTACTATTGGAGAGCGTTTTTTATATTTTGCCATGAAATCTTTATTAATTACATGCCTTCTATTCGCTTTGTGTTTGACCTCGGGCTCGAGCGGCTTGGACCCTCGACAGTGCATGGCTGGGGGGCTTCAAGTCGTGCTCAAGCCACTTGGTCGTGTACATAGCGAATAGGTGCGCGGAGAAATTAAGATAGAGGCGGCCGAGCCCCCGAGCACTCTCGCGTAGTACCCGTCTAAGTTGCGTCAGGTCCCGACCAAGCCGGCTTCGGTAGGGAGAATGCCCTGTCTTAATCCGAAGGACATCACGCCGAGCCATTGCACTTAGTTGGATACGTTACGGATAAGTGCTTGGGAAGGCTGCTGAGCCCTCGAGCCCCCGAGTAGCTCAAGTGTACTCAATAGGATTCTTTCCAGGGAACCCCGTCCATCGCTGGTCAGGGCCGCGTGGCTCAGGGCAGACCATAATCATAGCAAAGAAGTTATTGAGCCTACATAGGCTACCCGGGCGTCGGGAGGAGAACGATTTGGAGAAAAAACGATAGCCAGAGAGAGAGACTGCGGAAAACAGATTGCTTTATTGAAAAAATTGAGTACAAGGTACTTAGCTTGCCCCAGCGTAGAATCGGTGCAAGTGCTCGATATTCCACGAGTTTGGCATTTCTAGCCCGTCCTCTCGAACTAGCCTGTAGGAGCCTTGGTGCATGACGGCGGAGATGATGAAGGGGCCTTCTTAGGTAGCCGAGAGAGACGACAGCACGCTCCAGCGTGCCAGATGCCTCCCGGAAGAGGGTGAGGCAGCTGAAGTCATCAGCACAAAAGACCAGGCTCCCAAAGACGAACATCATCCCCGCAGGTGCCGTTACGTCGGTGGAGAAGGAAACTGCCATCAAACTGCTCAAGATGGTGAAGATGCTCCCCTACCTGGCGCGCCAACTGTCGACGTGTGAGTCGGCAATCCTCCAAGGGGTCTACCTGAGGAGATGAAAGAGTAGTCAGGACGTCTCACCAACGGATCTGATGGTTGACTCAAGAATAATGCGAGCCAAGATTTTAGACAGGTCCGGCCCTCCCAGAGGATAATAAGCCTACATCCTGTGTTCTTTGTTGGGGTGGTGTATGAACAGAGTTTTAGAACAATGGACAATGCCCGAGAGAGAGATAGTCTAGGGTTTTCGAAGAGTCTCCCCCTTGCACGCACCCCTACCCTCCCTTTTATAGTCCAAGGGGGGCAATTACAATGGACTTGGCATGCAAGAAAGCTTGGCCCTAAAGTACAAAGCAAGTACATGCTAAAGCTGAATAGCAAAACAGAAATCGCCTTGGGATCCGTTCACCGTGGGCGTCTTGTGCATAGTCCTACCTCGGGATCTACCGCAACAGGTACATTGTGTGTAGTCTTGTTGGATGACATCATCTTCTGTCGGTCTGTCCCCCGTTTGTCCTGTTTTCGAGGCTTATGAAGGAAGCCTACTTCCCGAGGAGGGGCGGCCGACCACCGTCCTGGTCGGGGCCATGCATGAAGGTCGGACAAAGGAGCCGAGGCCGGGCCAGGGGGCCGTGGTCAGGCTCGCCAACCACGCCCGGGGTCTGCCTCCCGACCACAGTCCAAAGACTTCCAATCCGGTTCTCTCGGTCTTCTTTCTTTAGTTTGGGCTACCCTGGGGTGGTACCCCCATAGGTCTTATGGTAGTCATCACGTTCTTGGCCGGATGATGAGCGCTCTAACTTGTTTCTCAACTTGACATGCGCTACACATCCTATCCTTCTCAAATTTCACATTTGTTAGTCCATGTGATCGTGTTTTATAAGCTTGTGAAGATTCCACATACCAACATGAGCTTGCCTCCGATGGCAAAGCCACCCTGTGTTGGATTTAGCTAGTAAGCATGTCTCAAGTTTAGCTTTATCCGAGGTGAAATCCACAAGATAGAGCTTTTCCTTGAGAATACCTTTAAAGACTACCGAGGAATCATTCCTTCTAAACATGGTCACATCACCAGCAGTAAAAAGACAATTGCAACCTAAAGAGCATAATTGATAAATGGATAATAAGTTGTTTTAGAGATTTTACCAAGAGGACATTGGAAATGGAAAGGTCATTTGAGATTGCAATTTTACCTAATCACATAACCTTTCCCTTTCCATTGTCCCCGAAGGCAATGTTGTCTTGAGAAGTACGGATCAAGCAAGGAAAACATTGACTCTTCTCTGGTCATGTGGTTTGTGCATCCGCTATAAATCATCCAACTTCTTCCACTGGAGACATATTACTACAAGAGATCAATGTCTAGTTTTAGGTACTCATACTTGTTTGGGTCCTCTAATGTTAGTAACAAGTGTCTTAGACACCCAAAGCACTCTCTTGATAGAAATATTTTTGCCCCTAGGACCAACATACTTAGCCACAACATGATCGTTAACATTCTTCCTAAGAACATAAGAAGCATCAAAAGAACTTTGTGAAAGTGCATCTAGCCCCCTAAGTGGGTTTTGGTGGTTAATAACAATTTGATTAAGGGACTAATGCGTTTAATTGAGATGTGTGCAGGAGAATTAGTCCCTAGATGCTTAGTTGTGCACGTTTTAAAAAGGAGAACCCAAACATCAATTGCAAAAAGGAGAAAAGATTCGACGACGGTGTATATATCCCACCTTGTCCCTAGCTCTGTTTTGGCCATCCCACTTTCGTTTTTCAGTCTCCTAGCCTCTCCCATGGTGTTATAGCTCATTCCAACTCAATTCTTGAGCTACATAACAAAATTTGTGAGAAGATTGAGTGATTGGAGTGATTATGAGGGTGAGAGAGCTAGGTGACTTGAGCACTTGGTGATTCTTGCAGGGCTTTGGAGTGGTGCCTATTACTCTTGGAGAGCAATCTCCTAGACGGTTAGGTGTCTCCTGTGAGCTTCCGAAGATTTGTGGATTGGCCCGAGAAAGTTTGTGAAGGATCACCTCTCCTCCGCAAGGAAACAAGGTATGGATAGTGACAAACCAAGCTGATCTTTTGGAGGTTGTCTAGGTAGAGCAATTCATGTTTGTGGTTCATGCTAGAGGATCAAATTTGGATCTTTGTGGTCAATTTGATCTCTAGGTAAGAACCTAGAAACGTTGGAATTGAAGGCCGTAGACTTCTTCTTAAGGATTTGCTTGGTGAGGCAAGGGGTTAATTGAGATCCAACTCTACGGAGTTCCTCAACGGAGAGTAAGATTCTTTGAATTCGAACTTCGGGTAAAAATCCTTGTGTCTCATGCATTATCCTTTTACCTCCTGCAACTTGTCTTTATTGCCTATGTGTATCTTCCTGTTGTTAGCAATAAACTTGTGTAGGAATTACTAGAATTTGAGTTCAGATCTTTTTAAGTCACAGAACACCAGAAGTTTTGGACTGTAACATCAGAAGTTCTGGACAACTTGTGTTGACCGAAAGTTCCAGGGTTCAAGTACCGGAAGTTTTAACCGCTGCATTTTTGAGAAAATTTCAGGATTGTCTATTCACCCCTCCCTCTAGGCGACATCTATGGGCCTTCAATTGGTATCAGAGCCTACGCTCTTAATAGACTTTACCAATTAGAGTCGATCCAAGATGTCGGGAGTGAATAATCAACATGAAGACGATGCAAGTGGAGAAAAATCTCCAATCAAGGAGACAGGGGGAGCTTCTATACCTTTTGATTACAACAAGCTTAATAATCCCTCTAACAACTTCATCTCCGTGCCTTTCGAGTGTGCACCTCACTTTGATCGTACACACTATGCTGCTTGGAAGCACAAGATGAAGTTGCATCTATCTCTTTGCATCCTAGCATTTGGAGGATTGTTTGCACATGTATCAATGTGCCTACGGAGGATATGAACCTCACTCCAGAGCAAGAGCTAAGCATCCACCGCAACGCTCAAGCCGCCAATGCTATTCTCTTCGCCTTGAGCCCAGAGAAATTCAACAAGGTTGATGGGCTTGAGGAGGCCAAGGTGATTTGGGACACATTACAAGTGGCTCATGAAGGCACCTCGGGAGTGAGAGAATCGAAGATTGAGCTCTTAGAAGGAAAGCTCGGAAGATTCGTGATGGAAGACAATGAGACTCCTCAAGAGATGTATGACCGAATGATGCTCTTGGTCAACAAGATCCGAGGGCTTGGAAGTGAAGACTTGACGGATCATGTCATTGTCAAGAGACTTCTTCACGCCTTTGGACCAAGGAACCCTACCTTGGTCACTCTCATCTGTGAGAGGAAGGATTTCAAGAGGCTTACATCGAGGGACATTCTTGGAAGAATTGTTGCTCACGAGATGATATAAGAAGAAGCAAAGGAGGTCAAGCAAATGGCCAAGAATGTTGCAATGATCAAGAACAAAGAAGTCACTTTGAGGGCCTCAAGTGATGAAGCTTCATGTGAATATGAGAGTGATGATGAAGAGATGACTCTTATGGTGAGGAAGTTCAAGAAATACCTTTGCCGAAGAGGATTTGGCAAGAGTAAGAGAAGTGAAGACAAGGGAAGATCTTGCCAATCCAAGAGAGCTTGCTTTCAATGTGGTGAATATGGTCACTTCATCGCCTAGTGTCCAAATAATGAAGCCAAGCCAAAGATGGTCAAGAAGAAAGTTGGGCGAGCTCACATTGGACAGGTGTGGTACTCCGGTGATGAGGCGGATCCCGAGGAGAAGGATGAAGGTGATGGAGGTGTTGCCACCATCGCCATCAAGTCTTCATCACCCACCGAGGAGCGCCTCTTCTCCAACTTGAGTGACGACAACAAGGGCTACACCAACCCTTCTTGCTTCATGGCCCATGGGCGCAAGGTAATACCCTCATCGAAGCCCTCTTTTGATGATGATCTTGAGAGTGATGAGGGAAGTGAGGATGATTTGGATGATGTGATTAAAAGCTTTTGCAAACCGCCAATGCAACATGTGGCTAAGCTAATGAAGACATTGGACTACAAGGAGAAATCTCTCGAAGGGTAAGAGGACTTGCTCATTCTTGAGAAGAAGAGAAACCTTGCCCTAAAGGAGGATTTGGCTAAGGAGCGGGAGATGATTGAGAAATTGACCAATAAGATTTCCTCGGTCAATGGATCAATGGCTAGTCTAAAGGATATCAATGACTCACTTCAAGAGAAGCTTGTGACATTGGACCAAAGTCACAAAGCACTTGAATTTCAATTTAATACCCTTTGGAGTAGCACCTCTCCTCCCGATGAAGCCACTAAGTCGTCCAATGCCTCCACTAGCAACGGTTATGCTAAATGCTATATCTATGATTTGGATTCCTATGCTACTAACCTTGAAGCTATAGCGGCACTCAAGAAAGAAAATGAGAGGTTGGGCACTTTGGTGAAATATGGGTGTTTGAAGAATTATCACTCAAAAGACGTCCTCTACAAGACCATAGCCACCCATGTCAACAAAGATGGGTATGGTCTTGGTTTCTCTGAAGATAGCAAGCCATCCAGAAGGGTAATTGTGAACAGAATGTAACATCCCGAAAATCGGAACATAAAAATCGTAGCCCACAAAAACTTTTTGAAGCATTGAATCTTGTTGTACTTATTTGCCTCTTATTTGCAAGTTTTATTGCTTGTTATAAATATAAATACACTCATTTAAAAGGAAGAGAAATCAAAAGGGCTAAAACCCTAAAAAGGGAATAAAACTCCAAAGTAAATACAATTTTAAAATGGAATAAGTCCATATTTGACCATCCAACTATTATCGAAGTTTAATTTTGGCCATCCAATTACAAAACCGGGTATCGGACACCCTGAACTACTCAAACCGTTTATGTTCGGACAGCCCAGGCAGTTTTGACCGTTTTGGCTGCCACGTGGCACCTAGGGCTGAGTCAGCCCGTGCTGACTCAGCAATAGTTGGATGGTCAAATATGGACTTGATTAATTTAGGGAGAAAAATTAGAAAAAATGATTTAGCCCGTTTGGTTCCAGCAGTTTCCGCAGCACGTCGCGCTCCACGAGGACCACGCTCCTCTCCTTGTCCTCGTCCTCCACCTCCACCACCATCGACGAGAGCCTCGTCGGGTCCCCGCACTCGCGCTCGCCGTTGACACCGGCGCCAATGCACTAACCCCGCCCGCACCGCCCGGACGACCACCACCGACACACGCCTCGTCGCCGTAGCCACCACCACCCTCTCTCTCGCTCGCGCGACTCACCACCTTGCCTCACCTAGCTAGCTAGCTCGCCCACCCAACCATGCTTGGCCTCGCCGCCGCCGACAACTCGCCACCGGTGGCAGCCCCGTCGCCGAGGCGCCTCTCGTCGCCGCTGCCCGGGAGCTGGGCGCCGCCGTCGCCATCTCCCTCCACCTCGTCACGGGCCAAACCGGGAAGGTGGCGGCGCAGCCGGAGACTGACGAGGCGGCGCTCGACAACCCCGATCGGGGCATTCTGCTCAAGCGACACGCGACGCCATGGTCTCCGGGGAGGGCGGGGCGCGCGCGCGCTGAGTTCGCCGAGAGGGCCGCACGCGCGCCGAGCGGCGCGCGGCGGGCCGAGCTCGAGCTCGCCATGAGCCTCCACATCGCCGCCGCCATCCACCGTGGCGGCGAGCACGCCGATGCCATCCCGGTCCTTGAGCGCGTCGTCGCCGTCGTCACGCCGCCGCCACCCGAGGTTGAGAGCTCGGAGGAGCAGCCGGCCGAGGACCGCGAAGGGGTAGGAGTGGGCCCTCGCCTCCTTCTCCGGCTGGATGCAGCTTGGCGACACGCACGCCATGTTCCATTTGTGTTAAAAATCATTTTTTTCTAATTTTTCTCCCTGAATTAATCAAGTCCATATTTGACCATCCAACTAT
The DNA here is from genome assembly GCA_019925245.2 of Oryza australiensis. Lineage (NCBI taxonomy): Eukaryota > Viridiplantae > Streptophyta > Magnoliopsida > Poales > Poaceae > Oryza > Oryza australiensis. Next base: position 9,040,503 of record JAIFGZ020000436.1, read on the forward strand.
TGCTGAGTCAGAACGGGTTGACTCAGCCCTAGGTGCCACGTGGCAGTCAAAACGGTCAAAACTGCCTGGGCTATCCGAACGTGAACGGTTTGAGTAGTTCAGGGTGTCTGATACTTGGTTTTGTAATTGAATGGCCAAAATTAAACTTCGGCAATAGTTGGATGGTCAAATATGGACTTATTCCTTTTAAAATCTACATTATAAAAAGAAAACTAGGGTTGATAAGAATTTAATTTGAATCGAACTATATTTTGGAAAATACAAACACAAAACAAAATAAAATGGAATAAAGGAAAGAATAGAAAGAGAAGGAATATATATATATATAAATATGTACATAATAATATGTAATAAAGTTGGGAAAAAGATTGAAAATTTGGAGTTAAACTAAATTTATAAAATCGCCAAATTATGTTTCATATTAGGAGAATTATAAAAGGAATGAATAGAAATAAAAATTTAAAAAGAAAAGGGAAAAGGAAAAGAAAATCGGGAATCGCACTGTTCATTGCCCGCGGTGTTCGACGCCGGCCGGGGACGTACCGCACGCACGTCACGCGCCGACGCGCGCGCGCCGCCCCCCCGGCGTCAACACGCCGTATGCGCGCCCATGCCGCTGTCGGCTCATAACTAGTGCGCCCATGCCGCCGCAGTCGGCCATGCAGCTGCGCCCATGCCGCGCCGTACTCGCCATCGCCTCGCCGTCGCGTCGCCGTACCTCGCGCGTGCCCGCGTCAACGCCGTCGCCTGTAGCCGCGTTAGCCCATGCCACGCCGTACCACCGTGCCCATTCCGCCCGCGCTGTAGCCATGCCCGCCGTGCGTCGGCCTCTCCCTCCCCCTACTCGCGCGCGCGTCACCCCTAGCGCTGCCACCCTGGCCGCCGAGCTCGAGCTCGTGCGGTCGGCTATAAATAGCGCTCCTCGGCCGAAGCTCTCAACACGAAATTTGTGCCATATTTTCTCATCTAGCTCCTCTCCAATTTCCCCAAAATCCATTCACCACAGCGCTAGAATTTTGCAAAAGATCGGAGCCCGGTCAGAAGAACCCTAACTCGGCCGCCCGGAGCAAAACTCAAAATTCATCGCCCTCGGTCGATTTCTTCTTGAATTAAAGGTACTATTACAATCCTCACGTCAAGAGCTTCATTTCCCTAAGTTTCCCGAGCCGAATAGCTGCCGAAATCACCGCGATGAGCGCCGTCGAACCCTCTCGTTTTGATCGCCGTGCGCACGTCGCACCACCACCACCGCCTTTCGGCCAAGCCGACCCCCTAGCCATCACCCCCATGTCCCGTAGATGCTCTAGGACCCCTTGGTTCGGCTGCATTGTCACTGGAGCGCCGCCGCACCGTGCGCCTCCGTCGCCACGACCGCCCCGCCGTCGCCAGACCGCTCCACCGCCTTCCCGACCCGGCCGTGCCTCAAAACGGATTCCCCACGTCGCGTAGATGGTGTAGGGCCCTGTTGTTTCTGAGCTCCGGCCATCCTCGTCGCCGTTTGCCCGTGCCCCACCGTCGGTCTCGCTGGGAAGAAGAAGGAGAAGAAAGGAGGGAAGAAAAAGAAAGAAAGGAAAAAGAGGGAGAGAATAGGGCGCGGCCTAGTGGAGAGAGCTGGGATGAGAGAGGGAGGTCGCGGGTTTGAACTGGCTTAGGCAAAAATTTTGAAATATTTTTATTTTAATTTTTCTAAGGAGATTAAAAATAAGTATAAGCCTAATAAAAATCCTAAAAATATTAAAAATTCTTTTTAACTTCCTAAACTTTATTTACAAAGATTTTACATCTTTTAAAAGGGATTAATATTTATTCACTTCTAAATTTCTTTGCAAATAATTATGAGTTTTATATTTACTTAGATTCAAACTTTTTAACCTATTTCATTTTCTCAAAGATCTTTACATCTTTGAAAAGCTTATTCATTCATTTAATTTATATTCACAAATAAGAACTTTCCAAGGATTATAAACTATCTTTATAATTCCTAATCAACCCTTCCCTATATATAGATATACATATATGTTTTATATTTAATTTCGCTCCATAAATCCTTCCCAACCCATTTATCGGTAGACCACGACATCAAGCCCACCAAAGAAATTTGATCCAACCCAAAAAGTCGACGTAAATGCTCTAGGTAACCTCTAACCAAATAAACCTTTTCAATCATCAAATTACAATGCCTCTAAAACTTACATTAACGGGGATAAGGCCACCCCATATAAATTAAATCAAAGAAAACCTAAAAGTTCAAATTAATGCGACTCACTCGTTTCTACCCGGATTGTAGCGAAACTTGAACTTAAACCCATTAAAACCATAGATTCGTCGTAGGGACGCTTTTTTTATTCATTTGGTTTTAATGGTTTTTATTTGAATTCTGATCGAATTCAATTGGATGTTTTGCACGTATGTATAGAATCCGAGGGAGCCATTGAATGCGCTGAAGACACAAGTCAGCAAGGCTTCGAGCAAGGCAAGTCAGCACTCCCTTTGAACATATTGATCCTATTTGCGAACTTGTGTTAATTCAAAAATTAAAATGCGCATGCTATACACAAAAGAATACCTATTCTTGATATGCCATGCCTTGATGTTGATTACCTTTAGTTATACTCTTTGTAACCCTCGATATGATGTGACCGAAGGAAATCTTCGGTAAAATGCTTAGCCATGCCATGATTAGATTCAATGCATATTCATACTTTTACAAAAGAGCTATATGCTTGGGCAACTACCTTAGGGAAGGTAGTTGAGATACGGCATGTGGAGACATGAGCGCCACATTGCCATGAGAATGATAAAATGAGTTTTGATGAAAACAGAAAATACAAAACAAATACTTAGACTGGGGCGGCTGGATGATTTGGGTGGATTCTGGCAAAGGCAAGTACCGTCCCTGGTCAGCTAAGGACCGAGCCATGAGACTTTTAACATGGAACGAGCCAGTACAACCGTACTTCTTGAATGGGTATAGACCTAGCGGAGTAGATATCCGAGCGGAGGCAGTATCCCTGCATAGTGGTTCTTGTGTGGATTGTGGTGGTGGGCCTACCAATAGGTAGCGTGCCTAGGGCCTACCAAGAGGTAGCGTGCCCAGGATTGTGGTGGAGGGCCTACCAAGAGGTAGCGCGCCCTAGGTGGATGATAAATCAAACTTAACGATAACTTAAAGATTGAGTGAGTTTTTTCCTTACCCGGAACGCCGAACTCCTCTCACCGCTAGGAACCTGTTTACGGCTAGAGTGCATGAGGACTTAAGTTCATAGAGCGCAGCGCCAAAGTGAGGTTATCGAAAGGCTTTGCCGTGACTGTCTCATGTGTTGGGACGTAGGCTCATTCGTTGGGCAGTCACGGAGTACGGGTAAAGTGTACATCCACTGCATTGTGAGTGAATCAATCTATTCGAATAGCCGTGCTCGCGGATAATGAGCGGCGTGACAAGTTTATCTCTTGGCTAGACTCTAAATTTCAAAATAATGGGATGGGTGTGCATGATGATTTTTATGTACTGGTGGACCAATTTCTCGAGATACGAGAAGGGTAGACTCCCCAGAAAACCATGACGATCTGGTGGCGGGAAGCTATCCTTGAGATCACAATGGATGGTGGATAGAACCGTTGCCGACTTAATGAACTATGGTAATAAAACTTGACCAGGCTAGATGTTAAGGTTGTGAAAAGATTTACAAAGTTGGCTTTGTGCAAATGAACCACAGCCATCCCTTGAGAATCCCCTATCATATGCATCTTTGTTGTGTTGGCTTGTTGAGTACGTTTGGTACTCACCCTTGCTATATGCACAAACATTCAGACATGGATACTGAAGACCCGTACGCCTACTACCAGGAGGGTGAGGAAGATGAAGGTGCCTAATAGGTCTTAGTCCCCAGTCGTTGCCTGTGGCAATCGACAAGCCACTGCCTTCAACTCCGCTGCCTTACCTACCTTGTGTATTTGGTTGTATCCGGTCCATGAGGACCTATATGTGTTGGATATCACCTTCGGGCTTAGTATTGTAATCTACTTTTGGGTGTAAGACTATTCGTGCACTTTGCACCTGATAATTCAGTACTGTATTCGTGGGTACCAAACTACTCGATCGAGGGAAATGGTACTATGAACACGAATGATTCCCGTCCACAAAAATGGGGGTCGACAAGGAAGCCTTGCCTAAAGTTTGTCATGGAAGGAGGCAACCCACAAGAAAGCAAGGTGGGCTGTCCCTTGGCTGGTCAGAGCTCCGGAAGTTCCGAACCAGTTGACCAGAAGTTCCGGAGAAAGAAATCTCTCAGACAGAGAGAAAATACCGGTAGTTCTTGTCAATTTGGCTGAAAGTTCCGATCCTCTACTAGGTCAAGGGAACTGGCAGGAAGTGTCGGGCACAGGGCCAGGAAGTTTCGGCCAGAAGGTATATACTATGATTCATTTGTGATCAGCAAGAACCACAATGGTAAGGTGGTTGCTCACTTCAATGGAGGTCACAATGATGAGTATTGTGCTTGTGTGTGGGTGCCCAAGGCGCTTGTGACTAACATTAGAGGACCCAAACTTCGACAAGTTTGGGTACCTAAAACCCTAGCGTGACTTTTTTGTAGGCATACTCCTCCAAGTGGATTAAGTTGGGTGATGGACAGCGGATGCTCCAACCATATGACGGGGGAGAGGAGTATGTTTACAAGTCTTGATGAGGAGGGAGAAAATCATGAAAATATCATCTTTGGAGATGACGACAAAGGAAAGGTAATTGGGTTAGGTAAAATTGCTATCTCAAATGATCAATCCATCTCCACTGTTCTCCTTGTCAAGTCATTGAGCTACAATCTTCATTCCGTTTCACAATTATGCAAAATGGGTTACAATTACTTATTCACCGATGTGGATGTGACCGTTTTTAGGAGAGATGACTCATCTGTTGCCTTTAAAAGAATGTTAAAGGGTGATCTCTATCTTGTTGACTTTGACATAGATAGAGTAAACCCCAAAGCTTGTTTAATGGCAAAATCCTCCATGGGTTGGCTATGGCATCGAAGGCTAGCCCTGTCGGAATGAGGAATTTGTCAACTCTCTTAAAAGGAGAACATATTCTCGGTCTTACTAATGTAACATTTGAGAAAGATCGTGTGTGTAGTGCTTGTCAAGTCGGAAAGCAAGTTGGAAATCCACATCCCATCAAGAACATCATGACTACCTCAAGACCACTCAAGTTTCTTCACATGGACTTATTTGGCCCCGTGGCTTATCTAAGCATAGGAGGTAACAAGTATGGTTTTGTGATTATTGATGATTATTCCCGTTTCACTTGAGTATTCTTTCTCCATGACAAAAGTGAAGCTCAAGAAGTCTTCAAGCACTTCACTAGGCAAGCCCAAAATCAATATGATCTCTCCATCAAACGAGTGCAAAGCGACAATGGAGGATAATTCAAGAATACACAAGTGGAGGAATTTCTTGATGAGAAAGGCATCAAACACGAGTTCTCCATCCCATATGATCCACCTCAAAATGGCATCGTCGAAAGGAAGAACCGCACACTCATTGAAGCGGCAAGGACGATGTTTAATGATTACAAGATCTCCGATGTCTTTTGGGCGGAAGCCGTGAGCACCGCATGCTATGCCATCAACCGTCTCTACCTCCACAAGCTTTTGAAGAAGACATCCTATGAATTCTTGAGTGATGATGTGGACCCAAACAAGGCAATTGCAACGAAGGCCATTGGGGACATTCGACCAGTCAAGACGCAGGATGATCAAGTGAATAGTGATCAACCTTCGTTGTCGATAGCCAATAGCTCTTCATCAAGTCAAGAAGATGAGGCACCAGAAGTTTCGGTGCACACAGCCCGGAACATCCGGCCAAATGCTCCTAGCCCTAGGGGTTGGAACATCCGGGCATCAGGTCGACCAGAAGTTCTGGGCCCAACAGGCCGGAATCTCCGGGATACTGGACATGAAGGCGTGCCTTCGGCACAAGTGGATAGGCTTGACGCCGAGGGCACTCAAGAGCTACCTGATCAGGCTGTAGTCCCCTCAGTGCACCATCCAAGGATATACCATACCATTCAACGAGATCACCCATCGACAACATTCTTGGAGACATTCAAAAGGGGGTAACCACTCGATCTCGTGTTGCAAGTTTTTCTGAGAATTACTCGTTTGTCTCTTCTTTGGAACCAGTTAAGGTGGAGGATGTGCTTGGTGATCCGGATTGGGTGATGGCCATGCAAGAAGAGTTGAACAACTTCACTCACAACCAAGTGTGGTCATTGGTGAAGAGACCTAATCAAATGTGATCGGCACCAGGTGGATCTTCCGCAACAAACAAGATGAGAATGGAGTAGTCACTCGCAACAAAGCCCGGTTAGTGGCACAAGGGTTCACTCAAGTCGAGGGCCTCGACTTTGGTGAAACCTTTGCGCCGGTTGCTCATCTGGAGTCCATTCACATTCTTTTAGCCTATGCCGCTAACCATGATTTTAGATTATATCAAATGGACGTCAAGAGTGCTTTCTTGAATGGACCAATCTCTAAATTGGTGTTTGTTGAGCAACCACCCAGCTTTGAAGATCCCAAATATCCAAATCATGTGTTCAAGCTTCACAAGGCACTCTACGGGCTCAAGCAAGCCCGTAGAGCATGGTGTATGAATGCCTTCGGCATTTTCTTCTCAAAATAGCTTTGAGATAGGCAAAGCCGACACTACTCTCTTCACTAAGAAATTCAAAAATTATTTGTTTGTATGTCAAATTTATGTCGATGACATAATATTTGGCTCAACTAATGTCTCATTTGGTGAAGTGTTTAGTAGGATAATGACCAAAAGATTCAAGATGTCGTTGATGGGTGAGCTCATATTGTTCCTCGAGCTTCAAGTCAAGCAACTCAAGGAAGGGACGTTCATCTCTCATACAAAGTATTTGAAAGATGTACTCAAGAAGTTTGGGATGGAGGATGCAAAGCCCATCAAGACGCCAATGCCTATCAATGGTCATTTGGATCTCGACAAAAACGGCAAAAGCATGGATCAAAAGGCATATCGCTCTATGATTGGATTCTTGCTTTATCTTTTTGCATCTAGGCCCGATATCATGCTTAGTGTGTGCATGTGTGCTCGCTTTCAAGCGGCACCCAAAGAATATCATTTGATTGCCGTTAAGAGAATCCTTTGATATTTGGTGCACACTCCTAACCTTGGCTTGTGGTATCCTAAGGTTTGTGCCTTTGAGATTGTTGGCTATTTCGATTCGGATTATGCTAGATGTAAGGTTGATCGTAAGAGCACTACCGACACGTGCCAATTCCTTGAACGATCACTTGTTTCTTGGTCCTCCAAGAAGCAAAACTCCATTGTACTATCCACCGCCGAAGCCGAATATATAGCCGCCAGATCTTGTTGTGCCCAACTCCTTTGGATGAAACAAACCCTACAAGACTTTGGCTTAATTTTTCCAAGATTCCTCTCCTATGTGACAATGAGAGTGCCATAAAACTAGCCAATAATCCTGTCCAACACTCAAGAACCAAGCATATAGACATTCGCCATCATTTCTTGAGAGACCATGAGGCAAAGGGTGATATTGTCCTATTCCATGTGAGAACCGAGAGTCAACTAGTCGACATTTTCACCAAGCCTTTGGATGAGAAGAGGTTTTGTGAGCTTAGGAGTAAGCTAAATATCTTGGATTCTCGCAACATTTGTTGAGGATTGGTTGGCTGATCAATAGTCAAGCATGAATCAAATTGAGTGTAAGTTGAAATTGAACCTTTGTATCTTGAGATCGCTTCTTGGGTAGAAGCTGGTTTTGATATGAAAATAAGGTTTAAACATTTCCATCTTGCCCAAAAACCTTTTCCAAATTTTTTGCAAAAATTGTTATGTGCTTGTGTTGATTGCGAAAACTTGATTTTTGGTCCTTTTGTGATGCATTGTGACCATTGTTATGTAATGATTGCTTGTGTGCTGGTCACATGCATCGCATTTGTTTACATGTCCATCCATCTCTAGACTCCTTCTTTCAGTTTCTTGTCGAAAGTTCCAGACCCTAGCCAGGAACTTCCTATAATTTCTCTCTATATAAAATTCGGGCCGACCGAAAGTTCCAGTCAGGACCGACCGGAAGTTCCGGTAGTCAAGGTGTTCAAATACCAGGGGTGGTCGATGGAGCCGTTTCACCCGCATGTGCCGTCTCGCACCCTGGATTCCTCCTTCCCGTCCTTCCGGCTCAGCATCGTGCCGGTCCTTCCTCGCTCCCTCATGCCCTTCGGGCTCGAGCTCCAGCTCGCCCATCAAGAAGGTGTTGCGCTCGATCTTCTTTCTCTGCACCAAGACCGCCTCCAAGGTCAAGAAGATCGAGCGGCGTCAGAAGATGCTTCTGAGGGAGGCTGGTCACACAATCTCCGACGACTCCGAGGATGAGGTCTATGAGGATCCCTTCACAGCCTACAAGACCGCTCGCGATGTTGCTGCCGGTGAGGGAACTTCTGCTTCTGTCCCTCACGCCTTCGCTGAGGTGTCTTCGCACTCAGAGGGGGGTGAGGAGGAGGACGACTCTCCGGCTGTGGCTTCGCCAGTTGCTGACTCCGGTAGCGCCACCGACATAGCCGAGGCCTCCCTTCTCCCGGTGGTGGCGACGACGACATTGAGTGGAGATACTTAGATCGTCGCCCACTCCGATGACTCCAAGTGACTTCCCTTCTCTCTTATCCCTTTTTGGTGTCTTGATGCCAAAGAGGGAGAAGATCGAGAAAGTGGGTCAATTTCTCGTTTTTACCAAAAGTTTCGGACCTTTCCACCGGAACTTCCAGGCGTGCAGCAGTCTCCTAGGTCTATCCTCTCTTTCGCCATCGTTTGGACATGTGAACTCTATGTGTACTGGGATATAATGATTGCTAGACCTTATGATATTAATCAGGCTTATTTGCATGATCGCTTGTGTGACTTGTGAGTGGTGAAATGTTGTTTTAAATTTCTTTGTGTGCTTGCCATGTCATATACTCTTTAATTTAGTTCATTTCACCTTTGTTGCACCCCACTAAGTAAGATTAGTTGGTTAGAAACTCCCTAAACTCCTCTATCAAAAATGCATATTAAATTCAGGCTTATTTCAAACTATGCATACATTTAGGGGAGTTCTATCTAACCCTTTTACTCAAAACTTCATTGACTCCATCCTTTTGTAAGATTTAATCAAGTTGTCATCAACCACCAAAAAGGGGAAGATTGAAAGTGCATCTAGCCCCCTAAGTGGGTTTTGGTGGTTAATAACAATTTGGTTAAGGGACTAATGCATTTAATTGAGATGTGTGCAAGAGAATTAGTCCCTAGATGCTTAGTTGTGTAGGTTTTGAAAAAGGAGAACCCCCAAACATCTATTGCAAAAAAAAAGATTCGACGACAGTGTATAATAGTATTTTTTTTGAATCTTGAGTTTTAGAAAAAACTGTGCTATTAAGAGGAGTGAAACTCATGCCATGAGATGATCTAAGTGCTTTTAGTCAGAATATCCTTGAGTGAGAATTTTTGGAGTTATTTTTGAAAATTCCCCTTCCCTCGGCAGAGAAAGCCGATCAGAAGTTTCAGGGTTCCACACCGGAACTTCCTGACCTCTTCACCTTAGCCAAACACTGAGAACCAAGTGTTAGTCGGAACTTCTGGTAATCCCAGACCGGAACTTCCGGACTGTATTCCAGCTGAGTTGTGTGTAACGGCTAAGTGACGCAAGCGTGTACCTATATATATCCCACCTTGTCCCCAACTCTCTTTTGGCCATCCCACTTTCGTTTTTCAGTCTCCTAGCCTTTCCCATGGTGTTCTAGCTCATTCCAACTCAATTCTTGAGCCACATAACAAAATTTGTGAGAAGATTGAGTGATTGGAGTGATTGTGAGGGTGAGAGAGCTAGGTGACTTGAGCACTTGGTGATTCTTGCAGGGCTTTGGAGTGGTGCCTATTACTCTTGGAGAGCAATCTCCTAGACAGTTAGGTGTCTCCTGCGAGCTTCCGAAGATTTGTGGATTGGCCCGGGAAAGTTTGTGAAGGATCACCTCTCCTCCGCAAGGAAACGAGGTATGGATAGTGACAAACCAAGCTGATCTTTTGGAGGTTGTCTAGGTAGAGCAATTCACGTTTGTGGTTCACGCTAGAGGATCAAATTTGGATCTTTGTGGTCAATTTGAACTCTAGGTAAGAACCTAGAAACCTTGGAATTGAAGGCCGTAGACTTCTTCTTAGGGATTTGCTTGGTGAGGCAAAGGGTTAATGAGACCCAACTCTACGGAGTTCCTCAACGGAGAGTAGGATTCTTTGAATCCGAACTTCGGGTAAAAATCCTTGTGTCTCGTGCATTATCCTTTTACCTCCTGCAGCTTGTCTTTATTGCCTGTGTGTATCTTCCTGTTGCTAGCATAAATTTATGTAGGAATTACTAGAATTTCAAATCTTTTTAAGTCACAGAACACCAGAAGTTTCGGACTGTAACATCGGAAGTTTCGGACAGCTTGTGCTGACCAAAAGTTCTGGGGTTCAAGTACCGAAAGTTTCGGTGCCTGTGTGTTTTAACCACTGCATTTTTGAGAAAATTTCAGGATCGTCTATTCGCCCCCTCTAGGCGACATCTACGGGCCTTCACTTTGTAAAGCATAGTCATTAGGAAGGATACTTTTGGCCTTAACAAAGTTGTTGAGACCTTGAGTCTTCTTGAGCATCACACCTTTATCCACCTTTCCTTTAGGTGGAGGGACATACCCTAGTCCTTTATGGTTGAAGTTGTCCCTTCGATAGCCTAGGTACTCCTTTAGCGTCTTACTACCCATATGACACTTTAGAAGGCCATTGTGAAGGAGTCCCACAAGCTTCTCATTTTGCTTAGTTGTAGACCCCCGTTTTTGGGACGGGAATCATTCGTGTTCATAGTACCATTTCCCTGGATCGAGTAGTTTGGTACCCACGAATACAGTACTGTATTATCAGGTGTAAAATGCACGAATAGTCTTACACCAAAAGTATTACAATAATAGGCCTGAAGGCAACATCCAATACATACAGGACCTACTGGTCCGGATACAACCAAAAACAGAAATTAGATAAGATAACAGACGGAAGGCAGCGACATGTCGATCGCCTATAGGCAACTACTGGGGACTAAGACCTATTGCGCTCCATCATTTTTATTCATCCCGGTAGTATGCGTATGGGTCCTCCAGGTATTCCATGCCTACATCTGTATGTTTGTGCGTATAGCAAGGGTGAGTACCCAACGTACTCAGCAAGCCAACACGGAATGATGCACATGATAGGGTCATTCAAAGGGTGGCTGTGGTTTATTTGCACAAAGCCAATTTTCGCAAATCATTTCACAAACCTAACATCTAGCCAGTCAAGTTTTAGTTTCGAGTATATTAAATCGGTGACGGCTTGTCGCCATCCATCGTGATACCAAGGATGGTTTCCGTCTCCGGATCGTCATGGTTTTTCTGGGGAGTCTATCCCTTCTCGCAGGTCGAGAGGTTGAGTCCACCGGCACGCAAAATCATTATGCATACCAACCCATCATTTTAAAGTTTAAGAGTCTAGCCACGGGAAAAACTTGTCACGTCGCTCATTAACCGCGAGAACGGCTATTCGAATAGATTGATTTACTCACACTGCAGTGGATGTACACTTTACCCGTACTCCGCAACTGCTCATTGAATGAGCTTTCATCCCTCTATATGGGACGGTCATGGCAAAGCTTTTCGATAACCTCACTTTGGCAGTACCCGCTCCATGAACTTAAGTGCTCATGCACTCTAGCCGTCATTTCCTAGCAGTGAGAGGAGTTCTGGCGTTCCCGGGGTAAGAGAGAAAACTCACTTAATCTTTAAGTCATCGTTAAGTTCAGTTTATTATTCACATAAAGGCCTTTTGTCTTATCACACTTACGGGCACTCTACCATTGGTAGGCCCAGGACACTCTACCTATTGGTAGGTCCTTTAACTCAACACCTACACCTGAACCACTATGCAGGGATACTGCCTCCGCTCGGCTACCCATTCGAGAAGTACGGTTGTACTGGTTCGTTCTAAGTTGCAAGTCTCATGGCTCGGTCCTTAGTCGACCAGGGACGGTACTAGCCTTTGCCGGAATCCACCCAAATCCATCCATCCGTCCCAGTCTAAAAACACTGGTTTTGTATTTTTATTTTTCCATCAAAGCTATTTTCTTTATGATCGAGGCAATGTGGCGCTCATGTCTCCACATGCCGTATCTCAACTACCTCCCCTAAGGTAGCTGCCCAAGCATATAGCTCTTTGTAAAAGTATGAGTATGCAAGATTCTAGTATAAGCATGACTAAGCATTTTACCGAAGATATCCTCCAGTTATATCACGTCGAGTGTTACAAAGAATATTTCTAAGGGTAATCAATATCAAGGCATGGTACATCAAGCATAGGTATTCATTTGTGTATAGCATGCATGTTTTGAAGTTTAAATCAACATCATTTTGCAAAATAGGATCAACATGTTCAAAGGGGAGTGTTGACTTGCCTTGCTCGTGACCTTGTTGGCTTGAGTCTTCGACGTTCTCGACGGTTCCCTCGGACTCTATCATACGTGCGAGAAATCCAATTTGAATTCGATTAGAATTCAAATAAAATCCAATAAGATCCAATAAAAGTCAAATGAATCGCGAAAGCGGCTCCTAATACTAGGCTATGACCCCACGTGAACCTAGGCTCGAGTTTCGGCGAAATCTGAGTTAGAGCGAAAGAGTTATAAGGATTTGAAGTTTTGCGATTTCCGATTTAGTTAAGTATGATGTGATATTTATTTTAAGTTAATATGCTTAAAGTTTGAGAAATGTTAGGGTTGATGATTCAATTAATAAAAGGAAGTGGTTATCTTTCAATTTTGTCAAAATATTCCTCGAGTCGAGAAGCCCCGTGGTTTATAATAATTTAAATCAAAATTAATTGGTGTCGCATCTACCGAAAATGGGTTGGGAAGGATTTAACATAAAACATATATGTCAAAAAGGGTTGATCAGAAATTATAAAGATAGTTTATAATTCTTTGAAAAGATTCTTGATTTGTGAATATAACCTAAGGGAATGAATGGGCCTCTCAAAGATATATAAATATTTTGGAAATTTATTGGATTAAAAGTTCAAAGTCTAAGTAAATATAATCTTCATAATTATTTGCAAAGCAATTTAAAAATAAATAAACTCCTTTAAAAGATGCAAAATCTTTGTGATTAGAATTTTAGAAGAGTTTAAAGGAATTAAATATTTTTCTAGGATTTTTTTCATTAGGCTCCTATTAATTTTAAACTCCTCAAAAGAAAAAGAAAAATTTTCAAAATTTGCGTCGACTGGGAATCGAACCTGCGACCTTCGGCTCACGCGGCTCGGCTCGAGCCGCTGCGCCACCGAGCCGATCTCGTCTATCTCCCCCCTCTCTTTCTTTTATTTCTTCTTTCCCCTCTTCTTCTTCCCCACGAGGCCGACGGCGCGGCACAGCCGAACGACGGTGAGGGGACCGGAGATCGAGAACTAAATGGCCAAGCACCATCCTCGAACCACGGGGACCCTATTTCGAGGCACGACCGGACCGGGGAGACGGCGGGGTGGGCCGGCGACGGCGAGGCGGCCATGGCGACGGTGGCGCTCGTCGTTGGGGTCCTCCAGCCGTATCTAAGTCAATGCTTCCCGCTTGAGAGCTTCTAGGGACTACAAGGATCACTCCTATGCGGTTGGTAGGCTCGGGTAGGGCTTGGGTTGGCTTGGCACCGTGCGCAACGGCGGCGGCCGAACAGAGGGCTCGGCGGCGCTCGTCGCCGGCGTGCTCCGGTGGCCCATTTGCTCGGGAAACCTAGGGAAAAGAAAGCTAGGGCTCCATAGATTTATACCATACCTTAAATTGCAGAGGAAACGGATTGTAGACGACGAATTTCGATTCTTTGCTCCGGGCGGCCGAATTAGGGTTCTTCCGACCGGGCTCCGATCTTTTGCAAAATTCTTAGCGCATAGGCTATGGCGGCTGGGGACTTTTGAGGGGTTTTATAGAGGGAAAGATGGCGATCAAGATTGGTGTATAGAGTTTGTGCTACCGAGGTCTATTTATATCGATTTCGCGGTGAGACCACGGTGGCGGTGCAAGGCACGGCGCGGCACTGTCGCGTGCGTGGCCGACGTCGGTGAGGCGTGGGAATAGGACGGTGACAACGGCGGCATGGGTACGGGGAGGTGTAGCCGACGCGCGGAGAGGGGCCTGGGGTGAAGGGCGACACGTGGCGGCGCTCGGTGGGGCCGGCGCGGCGAGGATGACGCGTGGGCGCGAGGGGCGGCGAGACCGGGCGCGGCGAGCGACGCGTGGGTAGGGGCCGGGCGCGGCGTGGCGCGCGGCGTGGCCGACACGGCGAACGCAGCGCACGGCGCGGGTACGGCGGCGTGGCGCGGTCCGAGGCCCGGGTACGGCGTCGAACACTTGGCGCGATGAATAGTGGACTTTTGCAATTACCCGATTTAAATTTCATATTTTCCCATTTATTTTTCCTTTCACCTCTAAAATTTAAAATAAATTATAGCACACCCAAAATTAAGTTGAAAAATATATTTTCAACCTTTTCACCCACTTTCATTATTTATATATTTATATATATACATATATATATCCATATGTATATTTTGTATGTACATATATATATATATTCGCATGTATATTTTCCTTTTTAATTATATTTAGAAATTCTTGGCATTTTATCCTAGTATTTTAATATTGTTCCCAAAAGCAAGTTTTATTAGATCGTAGCTCTCCTAATTTATTTTCTTAGAATTTTACTTTAATTATTTCATTCTTGCAACTTCTCTTTTCCTTTTTAGGGTTTTGAAATTGCTCTCAACCTTATCCTTTTCAAAATAATTATTTATTTATTTTAACTTGGCATCAAAGACTCGCGAATAAAAGACAAATAAATATGACAAGATGCATTCAATCAAAAGATTTTTGCAAGTTTCGATTTTTATGTTTTGATATTTAAACTCTCCGATTTTCGGGTGTTACATTAGTCAAGGCACTCAAAGATTTAGAGCTAATAACACAAGCATTAATATCAATATCCTTGCACCTTGAGCATGGTTTATTGCTTGGTACAATCTTAGAACAAGGTGCCTCACTAGGGAGAGAGACATTCTTAAAGTTTTGAACTTTTCTTCAAAAGAGAGGTAAGCCTTGTACAAGCTACCCACCCTCGCTTGAAGTTGTGAGTTCGCCACCTCAAGATTAGCATGAGACTCTTTGGTTTGCTTGTAAAGTCGTACGAAAGCCTTATTTCTTTCTCTCTTCTTAGTAAGCTCACCGTTGAGTTCATGAGTCCGCTCTTTCTCACGAATGAGCAAGGCGTCTTGCCTCTCAAGTGTTTCATATTGTGTTCAATTCTCCCAAGCAACTCACTCAAGAGTGGCAATGATTACTTGGTTATGGACTTGAACAAGTCCTCATCCATAACCTCATCAACTTCCTCTTGTCCATCACTAACAAGATCGACATTGATTGTCTTGAGAGAGGAATGTACCTTAGGCTCCTTTACCATGAGACATATGGGAGCATCGTCATCACTTGAGTAGTTGAAGAGCTTAGGTGAAGGAGGTGATGTAGGCTTGACGGCAAAGATGATCATTCTCTCTTCATCACTTGAGCTTGACCAGGAGTCATCGGACTCAAAGATCATCCCGATGTGAGCTTGGCCTTTTTGCTTGTGCTTGCCTTGCTTGAGCTTCTCCTTCTTGTCGCCCTTCTTCTCTTCCTTGAGATTGGGGCAATCGGGCATGAAGTGTCTGGGCTTGTGACACTCATAGCACTTCCTTGCCAAGTGACTTCCACTTGACTTGTCGGTGAATCTCCTGGAATAACTCCCTTTGAAGAAGTCGTTTCTTCGCATGAACTTTCTGAACTTCTTGACGAATAGCGCCATCTCTTAATCTTCCTTCTTCTTGCTCTTGCGACTTTCTTCTTCTTTTTCTTCTTCTTCTTTAGCCTTTAACGTCAAGTCTGCCTTCTTGACACTTGAGCCTTGAGTGGATGTATTCGGTGACTTCCTTGGACTCTTGCTCAAGCATGTCATGGGCAAGAATATGACCAAGCACATCATGGGACGTGAGTGTCTTGTAGTCCGAACACTCACGTATGAGGGTCACTAAGATGGAGTTCCTTGGTGTGATGGCTCGGATCATCTTCTTCACCACGACCTCGTCAGTCATCTCCTTTGACCCAAGGCCTTTGATTTCATTGACAATCTTGCTCAACCGGTTATATATGTTGCTTGGGCTCTCACCATCCAACATGACGAACCACTCAAATTATCCCTTTAAGATTTCTATCTTGGACTTGCAGACGCTATCGGTGCCTTTATGGACATTCTGTGGAGTGTCCCAATTTTTTTTGGCATTCTTGATGCCGCCCACTCGGTTGAACTCATTTTCATTCAAGGCACTAAGTATTGCATTAGCGCCTTGAGCGTTCTTGTGCTCATTGTCGTCATATTCTTTGGTGGGATCATCAATATTCTGTAAAACATAGCCTTTTTTTACTATTCTCCAAATAGAAGGGTTCATAGATTTCAAGTGCATCTTCAGCTTATGTTTCCAAGCAGCATAATTCGTATCGTTGAAGTACAGAGCCTTGCCGCTATAAGTGCTCACATAAGATGTAGATGAAGTAGGAGGATAGTCATACAAAATTTTGGCTCCAGATGGCCCGACCTCCTTTCATCCTCCGTTTTACCCGACATGATCTCTCCAAGCGGTTAAGCCTAATAAGAAGATTAAGCACTGATACCAATTGAAAAGGTCACTTAGGCCTAGAGGAGTGATGAATAGGCTAATTTAAAACTAAGTAAATGCGAAAGTAGAGATTTTAAGAAATTCCAAAAATCACAGAGCAAGTGAAAAGCTGAAGATAAACTAGATCTATCTGACCACAAGTACGAAGAGCAAGTATGAACACAAGTATGACTAGTGCTGAAATTTGCTGCCCAGATATGTTTGGAAATTCCGAAATGCATTTTCGGATAAGTCTAAAATGTCCAGAACCATATTTTACAACTCAACCAATTTTGGAAATTCCAAAAGTTACCTTCGGACAATCCCAAAAATGTTTAGAACCAAGTTTGGCGACAGCCATTTTCAAAAATTCCAAATGTACTTTTGGACAAGTCCAAAAATGACAGGAATCAAAATTCAGCTCCTAGATATTTTTGGAAATTCCAAAAAGAACTTAATGACAAGTTTAAAAACTCCAAGAGAAAACTCAACACGTTATCTCATGGCGAACAAATATTCCTTCACACATTCTCAAATGCAAGCATTAGTCTTTGCTAATTGGATTGTCATTAACCACCAAAATAATTAGGGGCCTAGATGCACTTTCACTAGCCTAAGACCCGGAACTTCCAGGCTCAGGGCTCGAAACTTCCGACCTTCCCTGACAGCACTCCAGAAAAAGGTCATAATACTTGCTCCATAGTCCGTTTTCGATAAACTTGAGCTCTATGAAAAGCTTATTGAGAGGGCCACCCAATCCAACTGGAAACAAGCTCTAAAACCACTCATAGGTTAGATTAAGGCTTTGGTTTCTCTCAAGGTAGCACTTTCATAGGTCATTTTGAGTACCGAGACATAAACAAACACATCAATGTTGCATCCCTCCTAATAGTATGACATTCCTATACTCAAATACAAATAAAAAAGCTATACCACTAGGAACGCCTTCTTGCCATCTTCTTGCTTCACCTTGATGGTTGCCAACGTCAATGCTATTTCACCACTGCGACTATTCTCACCTACAACTCATTAAGCCTTTGGCTTTTGGCTTGATGTTCGTTAACAAATCGCATGCTCTTGATCTTTGGCTTTCCATCTTGCACTCTTCTTATGATTCATACGGATACTCATAGCTTCAAATGGTCTCACACGGTACATCACAACAAAGCCTTCACTCGTCCTTCACCACCAGATTCAATCCATCGGTGACAAGCCTCTTGCTTGCCCTTCACCCCCGCATGGTCCTGTTAACGCCAGAATTTGGTAAGCCCCAGTGTCCCCGTCGGCTAAGTGTTTATATCGGCTCAAAGCTAGTATCGACTTGGAGTTCTTCATCAACCGATGGAGTCCCTATCAGCTCAAGGATTCATATCGGCTCAAAGCTAGAATCGGCTTAGAGTTCTGCATCAGCCGATGAGGATATTCTATTATCAACATCTTCAGCAGTCGGATTCTTGCTAGATTTGGTTTGAGAAAATCTTATCCAGAAGAGACCGAGTTCAGGAAGGATGCGGCTTGTATCTATTAATTAGGAAGAGTTTGCTAGCTTTCTATTTTATCTTTAGGAAAGCGTGTTAGTGTCCAATAAATACTCGGTTTGTTTCCTTTTATCTTTAGGAAAGTTTGAATTATAATATGTTAGGGTCTTTGTCATCCTACGGGTATAAATATGTAAGCCGAGGTTCATGTAATGGATCAATCTCTCGATCAATACAATTTGACGCATCACCACCTTTTATCTTTTTGACTTTATTTGTCATCTGGCGGAACTTGGCACCTGACGCGGGGCTGCATCGGCTTCGATCTCCAACGAAGGGGTAAGTCCAAGGTTCTGCCGGCTCAGGCAATCATATTGGCTACGTCGGTATCATCCAAGGCTGCACCAGTACATTCGACCTCTTGGATTGCTTTGATTCAGTTAACATCTTTGCCTGACTATTTATCATATGTCTCTGTTAAATCTAGTCCTAGTATCTTGATTTGGCTCTATCGGTTGTATCTCGTTTTAGGGTTTCTGCCGATACCGGTTAAATCATCATATTAGATTAGATTAGCTTAGGCATCCACCACTCTGAAAATCGGTCAAGGGCTTGATTGTCTAGATATTACGTCTCTTTTCATACTTAGTGTTGCATCAATTTAGTTTGACCTACTAAGTCATGATTAGAACTGTAATCTCTAGCTGCCTGTTGGCTGCCAATAAGGGTTTCATCGGGGTTTCAGCCGATGAGTTATCTGGACATCACATCGGCTATGCAATGAATACGTATAATCTTTGCCTTAAGGTACATTTAGATATAAGTGATTTATACTGTCTCGATATGCTACCGATCTATCGCAGTCACTTGATTTAAATGTATTTTGAGACCTAGATTTTATGTTATTGATATCTACAGCCAATCGAGTAAACCTAATTTTCCATGGACGTTACATCGGCTTGTAAGGATTGCATATGAGATGACTGTTTAGCCGATGACAACAGAGCATTCATCGTTCCTTGCTTACCTTTTGGGATCGGACCTACAGCCGATGTATGCTTTAACCATCGGATCAGTATTTATTCTATCATACCATTATCTGCCGATTGGTTTATTATCTTATTACATTATCATCAGCCGACTGCCTTTATATCATTGTTTACACAAGTGTTGGAATCTGCATCTGACATATAGCCAATTATTCAAAACCCTAACTGCATCGGTTGACATCGGCATCGGTTGGAATCGTGCTATCGGCTTATCAGCCGATCGGCTATCAACAGATCGGTTGTCTCGACTATCGGTCTATCAGCCGACATGCTTTATGTTATGGTGTTTTGCATATATTGTTAGTGCCAGGATTAAACTGACTGGCACGTCTGCACATCAATGATTTTAGGACCTGCACTGGAGCTAAGCAGATCTCCCAGGCCAGCGTGTGTTTCGACGTCAACACATCTTCTGGCACCACAACGGTGGTACGGATTTGGCATCAACAGGTCCATCGTAGCCGAGTTGTGCTTGCCCTTTGACATAGATAGCCACTTCATATCCCGCATAATCAATGTCTTCACTTGCTCCTTATCAAGCTATAATGTCCATCTTTTAGCTTCAATCTTTTAACTTGATGACGAAAGTCAACCAAATATCACCAACTCATGGAAATAGTTAGTTCGAACAATGGGTTTTCATTAATCATCAAAACAATCACTGCACTCTTAGGGTCATATATCTTCCAATCTTCCCTTACAAGGCAACTCTAGGGCATAGATCTTTCAATGCCAAGCTCGTCGCCCACCCCGTGCCGCCGCCGAGCTCCCCGTTGGTGAAGACCTCGAACATCACTATCCACTGAGCTCATTGTCCACGCCGTCATGATCTGCTCGACACCACCCAACTCATCGCCGCATCAATCTTGCGCATCCTCGATCTGCTTGTTGTCCACCGACGCTGCCCTGTTCTACTCGTTGTCGCCTCGATGTTCACCGTTGGTGGTGGCAGCGATGGTAGCTCACTGAGATTGGACGAAGAGGGGAAGGAGCTCGTCGACCAAAGGGAAGAGAGACGACGCTAGCATCAAGGAAGAAGGGGAGGGGCGAAATGTCGGCGGTGGAAGAGGATGATGGCGTCGGGAGGACTAGGAGGAGGGGAAGATATGGGGACGGGTGGCGGAGGCGTCGGTCGGCGCTGTTGCGTCGTTGAGAAGGTAAAATAGATGGTGAACGAGGATGACAGTGGGCTCATGTGGTAGTTAGGGGGCATATATGAATTCTTTTTATTGGGTTCCAAATATAAAAGTTACAAATGATTTGATCACAAGAAATATCATATGGGCTGACATATAAGTAATTAGAGCCTGAAACATAAAATATATTCAATGTGGTCTCTACTGTGAGAATATGTCCTCCGTGTGTCTTATCATGAGACCGTTAGTAACAGTGGTCTCCCTTACTTACGCTCTTATTGCAGGGAAATTAAGTGGAGATGGGGAAGGGGAAGGCTCATACGTATGGGTGTGGCATTTCCTCTCTTCTGCCGCCTTATTATTATTGTGAGGGTTTGATGCAGCGCAGAGTCCACTGGTCCTCCCTGCAGGCTGCAAAGCAGCCTTCTAATAACGGGACATCAAGGCCTAGGATGGCATCGACCTACGGACACTCTACTTTCACATAGGGGAATAAGTTTACTTGTCATCCCTAATCTTTCCATCAAGTTTAATTGACATCCGTAAATAGCAATACCATAAATTTTTACCCTCCAACTTATAAAACCGGGTTGAATTAGGTCCTTTGTAAGTATAGAAGGTTGTTTTTGATGGCGTGGCATCCTAGTCAGTAAAAAAATAAAAATAACATATGGGGCCCACATATAAGTGGACTTCCACCTATCTCCTCTTGTCGCGCTCTTGCCGCCGATGCCACTTCATCTTCGCCGCCCCAGCTTGTGGCTCCTCCTCTTGGAACCGAGCATGTACAAGACGAAGGCCATGATGATGAAGTAGTTGAACCTGGACAGCTCAATGTGTGGGATGCTTCCATTGAAATGGTTGTCATTGTAGCAGAATCTTATGAGGCAAAGCTTGCTGAGCTCGGCGGGGACCTTGCAAGAGAAGCTGTTCTTGGACACTTCAACCAGTGTTTTAAATCTCCGGCTATAGCGGTGGAGATAGCTGTTCAGGCAAAATCCGCTAAGCTATGCACAATTTTTAGCTACGGTTTGTAAACAGCTAAATTGAGGAGATAGCCGGCTAAATCCGCTAAATCCAAAGCGAAATAGCTGCCGCTAAGAAAAGCAAATTTCAGCCCAGTGTTCTTTTCAGCCCAGCCCAAATTAGCACCGGCATCTCACGCAGCATGTAACCCTAACCAGAGTACCTCAGCAGCAACAAGCATCGCTCACGCAGGCTAGAGAAGAGAGGCGACGGTGGTGTCGAGCTCGAAGCTAGGGCGTCGGCCGTGTCAAGCTCGGAGCCGGGGCGGCGGCGGCCGCCGTGGGGAGCCGGGGCGTCGGCATCGGCCATGGGGCGCCGAGGCATCGGCGTCGGCCGCAGGGAGCCGGGGCGTCGGCGTCGGCCACGGGGAGCCGGGGCATCGGCATCGGCCACGAGACTCCAGGGCGTCAGTGTCGGCCACAAGACTCTAGGACGTCTGCATCGCCCATGAGTAGCTAGGGCGTCTGCATCTTCTCCAGCAACAAAGCAAGAGAGCAAGGCAACAAAGCAACCGAGCAAGGCAACAAAGCTTGATTAGCTTGATTAGTTTACTTCCTCCGGTCCATCCTCCTCCGGCAACAAAGCAGCAGAGCAAGGCTACATGTCCCAACCAGAGCAAGGCAAGTTTGCTGCTTATTTATTAGTTACTGCTCAGATCTCAGTGATTAGTTACTGCTCAGATTTGTTGCTTGATTAGTTACTGCTCAGAATTTATGTGTTGCAACCTATATTTGTGTGTTGTATTTGCTCTTTGTGCAATACTTAAGCCTGTACTGCTGTCACTAATTAAGGTTTTTGCTATATTTTCTGAATTAGTTATATTTATCCATAATTTATTACAAAACCGCTAAATGGCTAGTTGTTAGTAATCCCAACCGCTAAAAGCCTTAGCCCGCTATTTAAAACCTTGACTTCAACACGTAGAGGTTGGTGAGCTAGACGAGCGACGATGACACATTGCCAAAGAACCGGTTGGCACTGATGTAGATGTGCGTCAGCCTAGAGCAGCCTGAGATGTCCGCAGGGAGGTCGTCGCGCAGCGCGTTTCCTTCCAGGCTTGGCATGCGAAGCGTGCACGGCGGTGACAAAGAGAATGGTTGCGTTAATGATGTCGTCCAGCCCCTTGCGCTCGAACGCGATGGCCGTGCTCCGTCCATTGCTATTGAACCTGACACCGGGTCATACCATCCGTTGTTGTTGCACGGTTCAACTGATGTGTCCTACTCGAGGCCGTGTGCCCTTTGCGCGTCGCCGGTGGTTCATTGCGAAGAGGAGGGAGGCGAGGAAGCCGGGTTAGCGTTGGGTTCGAGCCAACGAGGATGAGGTGATGCTCTACTTCCTCTGGCCGCAGTTGCGCAGGTTTGTGCCCTACCGCGTCACAGATCGGGAATAGCCCCGCCGCCACCACCAGGAGTAGGAGGTCGCCCACAACGCCGAGAGTAGGAGGTCGCAGCCCTCCCCATACTCGAGCACGAAGCTCGCTGCCGCCGGGGTGCCATCGCCGGCCTTCCCCGAGCCATCCCTACATCCCATCTGCCGCTCCCTGACGAATGCGAGGTGGGCGAATTTAGGGAAGGTTGGCTCGACGTGGAAGACGACCTCCTGCCACCAGATGACAGTAGCGCTAGGGTGGCAGGACCATCCCCAAGGCGGATGGCGGCGATGCGAAGGGGACGACGAGAGAGACGTCAGCGTGTGAGGGGACACCAAAGGCACGGCTGGTGGCATGTCATAGGAGGGCAGCGGTTTCACTGGCGCAAGTGGGGACGGTACGGATGGTGGTCGCCGGCGCCCGGTGGCAGCTCACCAGAGGAGACAATGGAAAGTAAAGAAAGAAGGAGAGGTGGCCACTTACACATGATTCTCATATGTTTTTAAAATTTTCTTTTCCAGGCTAGGATGTCATGTTAGTAAAACAACCATCTGTATCATCTTGGAAATTTGGACGATTTTGTCAAAATTAAAGATGAATATTTTGGTATTATGATATAGAAATATCAATTTAACTCGACGACGTAAAAGACGAGGAACGGCAAGCGAACTTATTCCCACGTTAGGCATCATACGCTTCATACCCATGTTCATCTGCTTTCGTCATGCACAGTACCATGGAACAAGCCCTAAGTTTCCGCTATTAAAACAACACCTTCACCTTGTAGGTTAAAAGGACTGCCAGCATGGCACAATGCTAAGGCTATTTTCAGACAATCATCGTACTAATTTCTGATAATTCCTCCAACGTGGTTCCCCTTGTTCACTGTCCGAGGGACTGTTCAGTGCCTGATGAACTTGTTCCTCCTCCAACGGTTGTTTTCTAACGTCATCAGGCACTGAACAGTCCCTCGGACAGTGAACAAGGGGAACCACGTTGGAGGAGGCACCAACACCATCCACTGAATTCATACTCAATTCTCCTAGATCATATTACAATTGCAGGGAGTTGTGAATAAAAACAAGAAAAGGGTAAGACCGAGGTCGACGAAAAGTCCTCGGGAGAATTAAAAGCGGAGGAGGAGGGCGGTCGTCGACATGCTCCATACTCACGAAGATCCTAACTTGTGGTCGGGACAGTAATGCTCTAACGGCTAATGCTTATGTGGCAATTCACGAGAATAAGGCAGAAGACATTAGCAACGAGAACTTGAACATTGCCACTGAAACACAGAGAAAGCACACCTCTAAATCAGGAAGACCGGCGGCAGCGGTGGCGGTGGGAGCAAAGACTGGGGCGGCGGCGACGGTAGTACTGCTCGATCATGGCGGGCGGATAGAGGTAATCCGTCGTCGTGCACATCACCGGCGGCTTCCATGGCGCCGCCGAGGCATTGAGACAGGAACGGGGGAGGCAAGCCATCATTGCCATATATGGCCGCACTATCCAATCATTGACATATCTCTCGCTATTCAAAGTTTGATGGAGATACACGAGTACTTCTACGCCGTACTCGAAGAAAGAGCAAGGCAAAAAGATTATGAAGCAAAGGGAGAAAAGCAAAAAAAAAGACCGTGATCCGGATCATGAAATGTTGAAGAGACCAAGATCGGTGAAGAAGGCTACTACGATCGATCATGACATGTTGAAGAGACCAAGATCAGTGAAGAAGGCAGGAAGAAAATGTCGGGGCCTCTCCACGGATCATCAGGAGCAACTGGGTGCGGATGTGGATGAGACGACTAAGATAAGCTATTTTATTGATCCCGACTCATTGGAGTGTGAGATTTGCTTCATGTCTCTCGAAATAATGGAGCCCCACCAAAAACATAGGGAAATGCGTTTTGTCTTGCATCATGCATATGGTTAACCATGCTCATCACCGAGAAAATTTTATAGCGTAGCTTCTTTTGGCCGCAAGACTGTATTTGTTTATCTGTTTATCTCGTTATTGATCTAACCTTTTTCATGAACTAGTGGTGGCCTTATTGCACTAGCCTTTGACCCGATAGTTACCTCGCTTGAGGAGGAAGCTCTCTTCTCCAAGATCTCCTTCCCGAGCTTCCATCCCCACCATTTCGCTCTCTTGTCATGCAAAGCAACGTTTTACAAGGTATGATTCTTTTCTTTCTACTCAGATCAACGCAAGAATGATGCTCTCTTTTTTCTAATCGAAAAGGAATGGTGCTTTCTGAATTTGTGTTGCTTAGACACTTGTTTCTTGCCATGCAGACGAGCTTAGTGTCATCTTTGAAGATGATGTGCTGAAGTATTGGGATGAGATGGAGCAAGCGAGAACAAGGTAAAACAAAGTGTGTGGAGATAATGGCAATCGGGTATCTACATGGCAAGTTTATCCGATGAAGGTAGGGATAGATTGCACCTACTATATCTGTAAACTAAATATGACTTGGGTGTTACGTTGCCGATTGAGATAAGGCAACGGCCCATAGTCACGGTTTGGTAAGATTGAGGAAACCGACTTAGAGTTAGATAGGGTTTCCGATCTATAAGCCCACCTCCCAAGACTATATAAGGGGGGTAAGGGGCGTCCCTTGAGGGATATCAGAAGTTAGATCAGCTTTTAGTTTTCAGCCTTAGATCACGAGATCAATAAAGACACTCGGCGGATCGAATCCCCGAAACAGAAGTAGGGTATTACCTCACGAGAGAGCCTGAACTTGTCTAAATCCTTGTTTTCAATCCAACCCATTGTGCTTGGCGATCTTGACTGCACCCCCAATTTTCTATTGCCGAAACCGAGTTTCAACAGTTGGCGCGCCAGGTAGGGGACCGCGCGTCAAGACTTCTTTGACAAATCTCACCGACAAGCATGATGGGATCTTCTTCAGGATTTGGCGACTTCGCCGCCGACAACTTTGACAAGCACTCCTCCTTCGACTCGGATTCGAACCAGTCGGAAGGAGAGACCCACTCGGCGCCATTCGGGCTCCCGAATATCGCCAAGATCTTCGACGACATCTTGAAGTCCAAGATGCAATCCACCTTCTCCAACGAAGGACTTCACTCGGCACCGTTTGGATTGCCAAACACCGCCGAAATCTGCACCGATCTCCTCGTCTCCCCAACGGAGGCGACCCACTCTAAAGAAGACCTCTCGGCGCCGTTTGGATTATCAAACGCCGCTGAGATCTATGGCAAACTCCTCTCCCCTGACTCGAGGTCGACCGACTCGGAGGAGTCCGTGTCCTCAAACTATGACTCGGACTCGGAACGATCCGACCCGGACTACCCAGATCGAGGAGATCGGCGTCATCCTCCACCGTTCAGCTCATGCTCATCTTCTGAGCTCAATGAATATCTCAGCTCCGCCGGCTTTGACGACCTCTATGGCATCCCTTCAGACGAAGCCGACAACTCCGACTGCCACAAGGACTACGAGCCGAAGTGCTTCGACGTCCTCATGGCCGAGCCGGACGAGTCTGACTCAACCATGGCCCGCAGGCTTGCTGAGGAAGAGCGAGCCAAGATCGAGCAAGACTGCAAGCTGGCTAAAGAGGAGAAGAAACGCAGGGAAGATGCTGACAAGAGAAAGCAAGATCTACGCGCAGCCGGACGGTCCGCTCAGGAGGCTATCCTTCAAACACGGGTCCGCAACACCAATATCTTCCAGACGCCACAGCAGAACGCTGTTGCTGCACTCACGCTCTTGGACACCGTCATGGAGACGGCACCCGCCGATGTGACTCCAATACTTGACAAAATCAAGACCATCGTCGCAGCCACAGCCAACGGTCATCCCTCCACCTCGGCACGAAGGCCGACTGAATCCGTGGCCGAAACGCCCGACAAAAGCCGACTCCCGCCTCTAAGGTCAAGAGACTACAAGAGGCCCGAGCCAGACTGATCGACGACTAGGCCAAGAGGCCCACGCCACGAGTCCACGCCGAAGCATCAGGAGCAAACGGCCGACTCCCGCGACAAACGACATGGACGTCCACCCGTCCACCACCGCGTCCGCCGCAACAACAGCTCCAGCTACCCAGCTACCCAACCGAGGACCCCGCCGAGTGATCTGCGGGAAGTCCTCGATCGTCGTTACTAGGAGCGAGACCGACGCACAACGACGACGGAGTGCCAGCTTTCACTCGGGAGCTTCGCCGGGTGCACTGGCCGAGTGGATTCAAGCCCACAGGAATAGAGAAGTACGACGGCAAGACCGACCCCGAGTCGTGGCTTACCCTGTACACTCTCGCCATCCGTGCAGCAGGTGGCGACAACAAGGCTATGGCCAATTACCTGCCCGTGGCCCTCGCCAACTCAGCCAGGAGCTGGCTCACGAGCCTGCCAAGTGGCTCAATCGGCTCGTGGAGCGAGCTGAGGGACCACTTCATCGCCAACTTCCAGGGCACCTTCGAGAGGCCCGGCACCCACTTCGACTTATACAACGTCATCCAGAAGCCGGACGAGCCTCTGAAGGATTACATTCGGCGCTTCTCCAAAAAGCGCAACAAGATCCCCAACATCACCGATGACATCATCACCGCGGCCTTCCAGAAGGGAGTCCGTGATGAGCTGTTAATCGGGAAGTCCGGGTGCAAGCCACCGAAGACGGTGAAACAGATGTTCGAGACGGCGAACTCCTACGCCAAATCTAACGATGCCATCAAGGCGGCTCGTCAAGACCGGCCCGACGAAGGGAAGACAAAGGCGGGAGGAAGCCGGAATCCTAAGAAGGATAACGACAACAACAACAACCGGGCCAAAAAGACCGCAAGCGTCGATCCGAGGATCTGGTTGCCACAACCTCCAATTCTCAACACCGCCCCCGAGTCGCCGCCTACGACGCCATCATGAACGCTCAATGCACTCATCATCCCAATCATAAGCACGCGGCTAAGGACTGCTTCGTCTACAAACAGTTCGCCGAGCAGTACGCGGCGCAACTCAACAAGAAGCCGACTGATGAGGCTGGTCCATCGGGCGCCAAGAAAAACAACACGGCTGAGAATGCCGAACCTTTCCAAGACCCTGTGGGAGAGCTCAATCACATCTTCGGGGGGCCGCTAGCCTATGAATCCAAGAGGAAACAGAAGCTAACCGACCGAGAGGTCAACGCGGCTCAACCCGAAGTCCCTCAGTACCTGCGATGGTCGGAAGTGGCCATCACTTTTGACCGCTGGATCACCCCGACCGAGTGGTTCACCCGGGCGCTATCCACTCGTCCCGGACCCCGTGGTCCGCAACATCGGCTCAAGCGCGTCCTCATTGATGGAGGCAGCGCCCTCAATATTCTGTTCGCCAAGACAATGGACGAGATGCAGATTCCGAGGGCCGAATTGAAGGCAAGCTCAGCCCCCTTCCATGGAGTCATCCCGGGGCTATCATCTACACCACTCGGGCACATCGCCCTCCCGGTCACCTTCGGGGCTCGAGAGAACTTCCGAATGAAGAACGTCACTTTCGAGGTGGCCGACTTCGAGACGGCCTACCATGCCATCATCGGAAGGCTGCGCTTGCCAAATTCATGGCGATCCCACATTACACTTACCTCGCTTGAAGATGCCGGGTCCCAACGGCGTCATCACTCTTCGCAGCGATGTGAAGCAAGCCTTCACTGCGACAAGGAGAATGCTGACATGGCCCAATCTCGCGAGAGATTGCGTGGCGCAAGAAATCCGATTGGCTGCATCAACTTCGGCAGAGGGCGAAGTCCCCGTGAAGAAGATAGCCAAATCGGGATCCGACGACGCCAAGACCAAGAAGATCTCCCTTGATCTATCGGATCCCTCGAAAACTGCTGTAATCGACGCCGAACTAGATCCCAAATAGGAAAGCGCGCTCATCACCTTCCTCCAAAATAATAAAGATGTTTTTGCTTGGAAACCATCTGATATGCCTGGAATTCCTAGGAAGGTGGTCGAGCACTCTTTGCACGTCAAAGATGACGCCAAACCGATAAAACAACGATTACGCAGATTCGCGCAGGATCAAAAGGACGCTATCAAGGAAGAGCTCACAAAGCTCTTGGCTGCCGGCTTCATCAAAGAAGTCCTACATCCCGACCGGTTAGCCAACCGCCCCGGTCCGCAAGAAGACGGGGCAATGGCGCATGTGCGTTGACTATACCGACCTCAACAAAGCCTGTCCCAAAGATCCATTCGGGCCGTCTCGCATCGACCAAGTCGTAGACTCAACAACGGCCGCCAACTCCCGAGTTTCTTGGATTGTTACTCGGGCTACCACCCATTAGTTTGAAAGAATCCACCGCCCGAAGACATCGTTTATCACGCCGTTTGGAGCCTATGCTACATCACCATGCCTTTCGGCCGAAGAACGCCGGCGCCACATACCAACGCATGATCCGAGATGTTTCCGACGCAGATCGGCAAGAACATAGAAGCTTATGTCAACGATGTTGTCATCAAGACCAAGCGAAAAGAAGACCCGATCGCCGACTTAGAAGAAACCTTCACAAACATCCGGGCCTTCGAATGAAGTTGAACCCGAAAAGTGCACTTTCGGCGTTTCGTCAGCAACCGCTCGGCTTCATGGTGTCGCATCGCGGCATTGAAGCCAACCCGAAAAGATCAACACTATCTTGAGCATGAAGCCCCGAGTAACCGAAGGATGTCCGAAGCTCACCGGCTGCATGGCGGCGCTAAGCCGTTTCATCTCTCGACTCGGCGAACGAGGCATGCCCTTCTTCAGACTGTTAAAGAAAACAGACGACTTCCAGTGGACCGCGGAAGCCAACAAGGCCTTTGAAGATTTCAAGGAATTCCTTACAACGCCGCCTGTCCTGACTTCACCTCAGCCCCAGGAGCCCCTGCTGCTGTATGTTTCAGCCACTCACCAAGTGGTTAGTACGGTCCTCGTGGTCGAGCGCGAAGAAGAAGGACGGGCTCAGAAGATTCAGAGGCCGATCTACTTTGTTAGCGAAGTATTGGCAGGAGCCAAAATTCGCTACCCTCGGTACAAAACCGCTTTACGGTGTCCCGATAACCGCGAGGAAATTGGCACACTATTTTCAGGGTCACTCGGTCACCGTCGTCACCTCCTTTCCACTCGGCGATGTCATCCACAACCGGGAGGCAACTGGGCGCATCGCTAAGTGGGCTCTGGAGCTGATGCCACTGGACTTAACTTTTAAGGCGAGGACATCCATAAAGTCACAAGCCCTGGCGGATTTCCTGGTCGAGTGGACCGAACAACAAGAAAACGTACCTCGGGAAGACCTCCAACACTGGACCATGCACTTCGACGGATCCAAGAGGATCATCGGCTTGGGAGCAGGAGTTGTGCTGATCTCCCCAACTGGGGAAAGACTAAGATACGTACTTCACCTCCACTTCTCCGCCTCACACAATGTCGCCGAGTACGAAGCCCTGCTACATGGACTGCGGCTCGCAGTTTCACTCGTCATACATCGGCTCATCGTGAAGGGGGACTCCTAGCTGGTCGTAAACCAAGTAATGAAGGACTGGTCCTGTCTAAACGACACCATGGAAGCCTACCGACAAGAGGTCCGCAAACTTGAAGACAAGTTTGACGGACTTGAACTGTCACATGTCTTGAGACACAACAACGAAGCAGCTGACGAGTTGGCACAGTTCGGGTCCAAACGTGAAGCCGCCCCAACAGACGTTTTTGTCGAGCACCTCTACGAGCCAACTGTTGCGGCAAAGCCAACTTCCAATGAACAAGCTGCAAACGAAGTCGCCATGACTGATGTCGACTGGAGGACGCCACTCATCAAATTCTTAACACAGCAAGAGCTGCCAGAAGACCGGGATGAGGCAGAGCGCGTCCAACGTCGTTCCCAAGCATATGTCATGGTTGACTCCGACTTATACAAGAGAAGCCCCTCCGGAATCCTAATGAGATGCATCACGCCCGAGGAAGGACGACACTGCTCCAAGACATCCACTCGGGCATATGCGGAAGCCATGCAAGAAGACGTACTCGGTGGGCAAAGCCTATAGACGGGTTTTTTCGGCTTACCGCGGTCTCCGACGCGGACAAAGTGGTACGAACCCGTGAAGGCCGCCAATTTTTCGCCCGACGAGCCATGTCCCAGCCCAGAGCTACAAACAATCCCATTATCCCGGCCGTTCGCGGTATGGGGCTTAGACATGGTCGACCCCTTCAAGAAGGCCCCGGGAGGATTTACGCACCTATTCGTCGCAATCGACAAGTTCTCCAAGTGGATTGAGGCCAAGCCGGTTGCCACAATTACGCGACAAGGCACGGGATTTCTTCCTCAATATCGTGCACCGCTTCGCGTCCCAAACAGGATCATAACCGATAACGGGACTCAATTCACGGGAGGCGTCTTCAAGGAATTCTGCGAAGATTTCGGAATCAAGATCCGTTATGCATCGCCGCACATCCCAAAAGCAACGGACAAGTCGAACGGGCCAACGGCATGGTCCTTCAAGGCATCAAGGCCCGCGTGTTTCACCGTCTAAACCCTTATGCAGGCAAGTGGGTTCAAGAGCTCCCCTCGGTTCTATGGTCTCTGCGGACCACACCCAGTCGGGCTACCGGCCAAACTCCTTTCTTTCTGGTCTAGGGCGCAGAAGCCATGTTGCCAAATGAGACGGAGTACGAATCCCTCCGAGTCCGCAGCTTCAACGATGAACGCTATGACCCCGACAAAGTGGACGACCTCACCCGACTGGAAGAGGCCCGAGAGGCAGCCCTCATCCGTCGGAAATATCTTCAAGGACTCAGACGATACCACAGTTGCAACGTGAGAGCACGAGCTTTCGTCGTTGGCGACTTGGTTCTGCGCAAGATTCAAACCACCAAAGACCGTCACAAGTTATCCCCCTTATGGGAAGGACCATACATAATCGCCGAGGTGACTCGGCCGGTGCGTACCGACTAAAGCGTGAAGACGGATCTATGGTGGAGAACTCCTGGAACATCGAGCATCTCCGACGATTTTATGCTTAAATTGACTAAAGTTTCATGTTTCTCTTGACTGCCAACCTCAAGTAAGATGACTTCTTGAGTTAGCAGTCGGGGGCTGTACATATGTCAATAAAGCATAGTTTTCCTCATCAACTTTTGTGCATGATTTGGTTTATCATTGTTTAATGTTCCTCGATTCGAGTTCAGTGTCTAAAGACTGAGAGTTTTCTGATGGCCTAATCGAGCCTAGGCTCGGTGACAGTCGAACGAAAATTACTTAAGAAATTTCACACAAAAACTCGGATCAGGGCATTAACATAAATAGACTGAATATTCACAAGCCTACATCAGAGTGCCATAATCATACAATGTTTACAAGACAATGTTCATGAAGACAGATTAAAGCCAAAAGTTGTTCACTACATCGATAGCAATCTTCTTCGCCGACTCCTGCGCTTCACTAAGCATATCCAGGGCCTGCTCATCTGAGGTCCTGTCGGCGAAGCCCTCCCCGACCGAGTTGACATCCACTCGGGGGTAGAGAGACCTGGTCTGCGCAAGAGCCAGACCAGCCCCCATGGTGGCAGCCTCGGTGATATTCGCCAAGTATTGGTCGGGGGCTCTCCGCAGCTTGTCAAAGATTTTGACCGGGTCCAGTGAGCTGGTCCCGACTCCATTGTGAAACAAGGATAGCAAGATGGGCGTTTGCTGAGTTGGCAACCTCTTTCCGGACCTCTCCGCTCGTTTGACCCTCTCAAGAAGCACGTCGTATTGAGCTCGGGTCTTGACTTTGTAAGCTGCCAAAAGAATCGATCACGCAAAGTACTCGGAAATAAAGCAGCACAAAGAATGTTACTTTGAAGAAGCTTACCTTCGAACTCGGCCTCCAACTCGGTCTTGTCGAGGCCGACCGCCTCTAGCTGGACTGGAGCGAGTGCACCTCCGATGAATTTTCTACAAACACGAAGGCTATTAGCAACGAGAGATCGTACAAAACCCATAAAGAAACGGGAAGATTGGACTTACTCCCGACCGAACCGCGGAGGTCGAGGTTCTCCTCCCGGAGTTCGGCTATCTCCTTCCTCGAGCCGCCTCCTCGACGCGGCCTCCTCCCGAGTGGTCTTTAGTTTTCGATGGACGTCCTCCAAGGAGTTCGGATGAGGAACCGTTTCTCCAAGACCTCGGATTTGGCCATGGATCAACAATACTCCTTCGCACGCAAGATCCGAAGAGTGACCGGCGAAAAGAAATGATGATACAAGACAAAGAGAAGATCTAGGCTTACGTTGAGTAGCCGAGTCGGCTCATTTAGGCTGTTGACAAGGGCATCCATTTCTTCGCTTTCGGCTTGCTTGTCCAAGATGATGCCCTGCCTCTGGCCTTCTGAGTCTCGCCACTCGATTTTAGAAGACTTGTAACCTGGGATTTCCTCCACTGTGGCTGGCAGATTAAGAAGAAAGATGAAGACACGAAAGATTTAAACTAAAGAGTAAAAGACAAGACTTTGATTCAAGACTTACCGGCTTCGGTGGCGCACACTTGGGTGGAGCGGCCCGGCTGGCCTCCTTCTTCGGCTTTTCGCCGCGGTCCTCGCCGGGGCTCTCGAGCCACGGCTTGGGGCTTCTCCGCGCCGACGGCTCCCGGTCGGGACGTCCCGGCGGCGGTCGGGGCTCCTTCCTCGGAGTATCCTTCCTCGGAGGCAAGGGCTTTTTGCCGGAGCGCTCTCGCTTGGGAGAGGGCTCCGGGTCTTGATTCCGTGGGCTTGGATGCCTCGGGAGCAGCAGCTGGAGCGAGCCCTTCACTCCTCCCGGGATCTATATCTTGGGGCCTCTGCCAAACCAACGCGCACTTAGTCGGAGTGAAGACGAAGAAATTTTCAACAATGAAGATCGGGCTTCAGCCATAAGGCGTACCTAGACAACCGGCGGATCTTCGGCGCGCCTTCGGCGATGGCCTTGGGAGGAGGCGTCTCGACTGGAGGAGCCGGGACGTCATCGTCCGAGTCGTCGATGACAAGCCTCCTTTTGCTTGCCCGTTTGTTGGTGTCCTCACTGGGCCGCCCGTTTCCCGACCGGGTCACTTTGGATCTTCACCCCACCAGTTGGCTTCTTGGCAGGGGGAAGCGGCACGTCATCATGGGCACCTTGTAAGCTTTTTAAACGATGGAAGCATTTTCCTGCAAGAGAAATTTCCGCAATACTAAGAGGTATGACATCAAGGTTGTAAGGCAATACAAAGAAGTCAGTTGGCTTACCGGAGGACGAGGCCGATGGATGTTGAAGGGAAGAACCGGCAGAATGAGGGCGCGCTCGACTACAATTCCAGTCGAGAAAATCTTGTACATCCGGATCTTCAGGATCTCGTAACTGAGTGGATCTTGATCTTCTCGATTGGGGTCCTTCCCACCTTCGTACTCGAAGGCTGGCTTCGATTGCTCTTTGATTGGAGCCAGTCGGCACCTGATGAAGTGCCGAGTGATCTGCTTGCCGCGAAGACCTTTCTGCTTCATCGCCAGGATCTTCGCTAGCAGTTTGTTGGCCTCATCCCAATCTTGAGCCACTGGTACAGTGCTCCAAGTATGCTTGGGTACAGGGGGAAGGCCGACAAAGGCTGGCAGGCTGGGTTCGAGATTGCTAATGTAGAACCAGCCCGCGTGCCATCCCTTGTTGGAAGATTTCAAGGGAAGAGAGAAGTACTCCTTGCGGAGAGATCCGCGGAGTTGAAAACCCGCTCCACCAACAACGCATGGATGGTCCTTATTCGGATGAGGTTTGAGGTAAAACATGCGGCGAAAGAGATGGAAGTGGGGGAGGATGCCAAGGAAAGCTTCGCATACGTGGATGAAAAGAGCGATGTGAAGCATAGAGTTGGGGTTCGATGATAGAGTGAAGACCATAGTAATCCGAAGCCCCTAAAGAACTCGGAAGTGGGAGGCTAAACCCGCAATAAAAGAAGGAAGTGAACACAACAAGCTCACCGGTGTTCGGGGTTGGGAAATCTTCACCGCCGCCGGGCGCCAACCCACGATCTCCTTGGGGAAGCACGCCGTGCTTCACCATCTCCTTGAGGGTGGATTCCCTCACATCCCGATGTGGCCCATTGGTCAAAAGGGATTTTCTTTTCATCCGCCATGAGTGTGGTTTGGGTGGGAAGGGGATCTGGTCGGAAAGGATGGGGTTTGAGCAAGGGATCTTGGGAGTTGGTTGCGGGGGCTAGTTTGTGGCAAGAAGCGAGCTCTGGGTGGATGGATTCGGGTGCGCGCGAATTTAGGGTTTTTCACAGGGAGCCGGTGAACGGAGCGTGAAAAGAGGAATTTTTGGGAAGACGAAGAGGCGGGGATGACCTCGAGGCTTTATAGAAAGATTTGAGGGTTGCGCTAGGTTTTCTCGTGATTGGGCCGAGCCCATAAGAAACCTACGACCCAGCAAGGTGTGGCCCGACACGTGTCCTTAGGGACTTAAGCAAATGAGCTTAAGCGATTTGCCTTGGCAATATGCACGTGTCCGAATGCCCTATACCTTTGGAAATCCTTTCATACCGCGGTTTGCCGACTTCATGAGAAATTGGCACGATGCAATTTGGGAGGTGATCAACAGCTAAGCTTTTTATAGCTGCCTTGATGACAAGGGCTGTTTGGTTTTTTAGCATTTGATTAAGTGATTATATCAATGCTATTTTCCACCTTGGTGAAGATCTTTAGTGATTAAGACCAGTATTATGGCAAGAGCTATTTAATAACTTGGTCGTATTTTTCATACGATTGAAAAATTCGTTTTCCCATGAGGGACGATTAAAATATTTGTTCCGAAATAATTCGAGCAGATCCACTCGGATAAGCATGAGCTTACCGAGTGCTTTCCACCTATGAGGGTTGATTGAGTTATTTGTTACGAGATGACTCGGGCAAATTCACTCGGATAAGCATGAGCTTTTGAGTGATATGTTATATGATTTTTATGATTGCTTTAGCATGAGCTAAGTATTTATATGAGAATGATTTTTTATAGTTCTTGACTATATGCTTAGTCTGTCTTTGACTAACCACATAGTCGGGGGCTACACCTAATTAGGTGCATCAGGAGATGCACCTAGATATTTATTTTTGAGAATTTTTTGGATATTTTCTAGCCCTTCACAGTCCTTGGAGCCACTCGGGAGATTCAGGCAGAGATGATGGAATCACTTGGCGCCAGAAGCATTCGGCCGAAGAGGTTTTTTGGCTGTGTACTGTCTTGGTTTGGAGTTAAGTTGCCTCGTCGACTGAAAAGGACTCGGGGGCTACTGTGGAGATAATGGCAATACATGGCAAGTTTATCCGACTGGAGGTAGGGATAGATTGCACCTACTATATCTGTAAACTAAATATGACTTGGGTGTTACGTTGCCGATTGAGATAAGGCAATGGCCCATAGTCACGGTTTGGTAAGATTGAGGAAACCGACTTAGAGTTAGATAGGGTTTCCGATCTATAAGCCCACCTCCCAAGACTATATAAGGGGGGTAAGGGGCGTCCCTTGAGGGATATCAGAAGTTAGATCAGCTTTTAGTTTTCAGCCTTAGATCACGAGATCAATAAAGACACTCGGCGGATCGAATCCCCGAAACAAGAGTAGGGTATTACCTCACGAGAGAGCCTGAACCTGTCTAAATCCTTGTTTTCCATCCAACCCATTGTGCTTGGCGATCTTGACGCACCCCCATTTTCTATTGCCGAAACCGAGTTTCGACAAAGTGAGAAGAGATTGCCAGTGCTCTATTACAGTGATGAGAACGGAGCAGCCTTCAAGAGCATGAGAGACGATGTTAGATCAGAGGAGAAGGCATTAACGTTCCAGCTCGTGTCGCAGTACTTCTACATGCCAATCACGCAGGCCGCACGAGGGTTTAGGGTTTAGGGTTTAGGGTTTAAAATAGGGTTTATGGTTTAGGTTAAGGGTTAATGGTAAAAGGGTTTAGGTTTAAGGTTTAGGGTTTAGGGTTTAGGGTTTATGGTTTAAAATAGTTTTAAATACGACAAATGTTAATTATATGTTATTATTTCAAATTAATTTTTTTCAAATAGGCCATATGTTAAATATATATTATTATTTAAATTTTAAATAGTTTGGAATATGACAAATGTTAATTATATGTTATTATTTTAATTTATAATATTTTATGTTAATTATATGAACATATGTTAATTATATATGAATATATGAACATATGTTAATTATAATTATATATGAATATAACACAACATAATTGGGTATGAATAATTAGTCCCGGTTTTTGAAACCACCGGGACTAGAGGTGAATTTCGTGGGCGGGAAAACATCTCTAGTCCCAGTTGGTGGCTTCAACCGGGACTAGAGATGCCCACCTACTGGGACACGTGGCTGCCCGCCATCTCTAGTCCCGGTTGAAGCCACCAACCGGGACAAAAGGTATGCTCGTTGTCCCGGTTGAAGCCACTAACCGAGACTATTTCATCGCTAGTCTGGTTGGTGGCTTCAACCGGACAATAGATGTCGTACCTATATATAGCAAGGGCTTCACTGCGATCCAAACACTTAGCCGTTTTCGCACAACGTATCGTGTTCTTCATCGCCGTCGCCGAGCACAAGGACGTCGCCAGCACGCCGTCTTCGTCGCCGTCGTCGTTGCTGGAGGACCGTCGCGCCAAGGTCTTCATCGCCGTCGCCGCCGCCGCCGCAGTTAGCCGCCGCCCGTCCCTTTTTCTCCGTGATGCGCGCTAGGGTTAGCCGCCGCCGTCGATGCCATCGCCATCGCCACCATTGTCATCTACGCCGCCGTCGCCGTCACCGCCGTCGCCGTCGCCGCGTCGCCGCCGCCGCCCTCCCCTTTCCGCCCCTCTTTGATCCCCACGCCGCCGGCCGCCCCTAAACCCTTAAACCTTGCCTCCTCCACGCGGCCGGCCGGCCGTCGCATCATCGTCGCCGCCGTCGCCTCCCTCCATGCTTGCGCCGCTTTGTGCTATATGTTTAATGAATATGAATGTGAATGAATTTTGTGAATTTTATGAATTTTGTGAATGTGAATGAATGAGGAGGATTTGAATATGATTTTGATGTGTATGTGTAAATTTGTGAATATGATTTCGATGTGTATGTGTAAATTTGTAAGGACTTTATATGTAAATGGACTGTTTATTTAAATTTTAATGCATGAATATTGTGAATTTAGAATTTTGAATGTGTATTTAAATTTAAATGCATGAATAGATTTAAATTTGAATGTGTATGTGACTTGTGAAGTTTGTATTTTTCAACGAACGAGAACGATAAAATCAACAAACGGATGTGAATGGACGGACGGACGTACGGACGTACGGACGTGGACGAACGGACGGACGCACGAAGGAACACTCGTTCGTTCGGTTGGTCGGTCGGTCGTCCGTTCGTTCATTCATTCGTTCGGTCGTTCGTTCGTTCGGTCGGTCGTTCGTTCGGTCGTTACAACGTACATAGGCATGCAACGTCCTCTCTCTCCTCTCCTCTCCACTTCCTCTCCTCTCCACCTTATCTCCCTCACATACATGATCATCTCTTTCTCTCCTCTCCTCCAGATGATCGTACTCACAGACGTCAACAAACGTTAGAACGAACGGACAATAGTTTAGGATTTGGGTTTGGTTAGGGTTAATGGTCCGAACGAATGGACATGAACGAACGATAGGTTAGGGTTAGGGTTGGGTTTAGGGAACTGCACTAGGGTTTAGGGTTTAGGGTTTAGGGTTTAGGGTGAACGAACGAACGACAAAACGGAGACGTGAATGATAGATTGAACGAATGGTTGGTCGTTCGGTCATTTGTTTGGTCGTTCGTTCGGTCGTTCGTGTGGATGTAATCCAGGAAGTGACTTCTGAAAAATATCACCATTGTAGATGTGCACAATTGGATCGGTGTCAATCGGATTTTATCTATTTTTCCATCTTCTTCTTTTCGACTATGTTTTTTACGTAGACATACATGATATTCCTAAATAATTGATACATGTATTAACCGAATAAATTTTTTTCAGAATTCTTTGATTAAGTCCTCAACCCACATCAATCAAATGGCGGATCGTGACGAGAAACAGTTTCGTCTTGATGAGATCGCACGAGGAACAGAGTTTTACAACGAGGAGGGACACGAAGATCCAGATCAATACCTCAACGAGGAGGGAACGACCGGGGGCGAGCAGAGGAACGAGGAGAGGAATGAGGGCTCCGCCTCCACCTTCGCTGGACAGAAGAGGCCACACGGTCTCAGTAAGAAAATAGAGGGTCGACATGTCATAACGGAGGTGGCACCTGACGGTCGACCAATTGCCCCAGAGGACGCCGCAAGGAAGTTTGTGGCGCACAGCGGATGGGTGGTGAGGGATCACGTGCCCGTAAGCGTTGCCAACTGGAGGCGGTCTACCAAAGGAGGAGAGGAGCAAAGCTATCTCCCAGACTCAGAGAAAGAGATGCTCTGGACCACAATGCTGCAGACGTTCACCATCCCAGACTCAGATCAGGCAAGGGTCAAGGAATGGACGTTGAAGAAAATGGCAGAGCTCTTCAGGAACTATAAGAAACAGTTACACAAGAAATATATCCTGAAGGGCCGGACACGAGACTTTGACAAGTTCCCAAAGCTTAGAGATCATTGGAATGCTTTTGTTGAGCACAAGACCAGTGAAGAAGCGCAATCTATCATAGAAAAGAATAAGGCCAACACACCAAAAAGAAATACCATCACGGGCTTGGGTCGGGCTATAAAAAAGCAATGGAGAAATGGGAAAAATGGAAGCCGACCTAGAAGCACGGGATATCGTTCGACACGACAAACGGCGAACAATCAAAGAACTGGTTCTATGCTCACGGCGACTCACTAAATCCCGTTGATGGCACGGTGATCTTTGGTGATGAAATTCAAGAAGCGGACGAAGGTTAGAGGAGGCGGTGTAGGCCGTTCCTTGGGCTCTTCAAGCCCGATAGAGAGAAGGACGAGCTAACGCTCGGCCTCCAAAACCCGAGAGCACCGGGCGTACGCGAGGAAAAGGCGTCGTCCCTGGAAATACGGGTTCCAAGCCGACATCGACACATACGGAGCCGAATGAGGTCAAAGCGAGAGAATGATGCTAGATTCGCTGAGATGGAAATGAGGCTCTCGCAGATCGATCGATTGTCGACGAAATGGTGGCCGTAAGGTTGGCCGAGGAGCGGAGCCGGTGGGTTAGCCAACAGCGGATCCAAGCAACAACCGCACAACTCCAACAACAGCGTAGCAGCTGCGCGTCTACTGGAAATGAAGGCGAGCTGGCCCCACAAGCTCAACCGAGCCCGCCATGCCCCGTGGATGACATCACACGGCGGACCCGTGTGATCTCGCACATCCCGCTGAAAAACATAACAATAAAGGTATGTTCGTACTTTTATGTTGTCAATCAACGTTCATTATTAACTAATAAGCAATCTTCTCGAACAGTCGCGTCGGGCATGGCTATTTCAGTGAGCCCGAGACGGCACCTACCACTCCCGGCCGTTCCACCTTCGTACTCGAAGGTTGAAATTGAACAGTGGAACGCGGCTATGAAGATCCTGGAGCTGGATATCCCCGGAGGAGACGGGGAGACGACGCTAGGAGAAATGGCTCATGGAATATTTCTCGGAGGAAGATCTTCATAAAATTCCCTGACGAACAGCGTCTCCTATCGTTCCATCGCCCTCACCTCCACGTGGGCCGTCTCCTCCGCCTCCTTCGCCTCCTCCGCCTCCCGCATCACCTCCATGAGCACCGACTCCTAAACGGCCGTCTCCAACTCCACCGCCTTCCAACCCTCCTCCGTCGCCACAACGAGCACCGACTCCTAAATGGTCATCATCCAAGAGTGTGCCGTCA
The DNA here is from genome assembly GCA_019925245.2 of Oryza australiensis. Classification (NCBI taxonomy): domain Eukaryota; kingdom Viridiplantae; phylum Streptophyta; class Magnoliopsida; order Poales; family Poaceae; genus Oryza; species Oryza australiensis. The sequence goes on from JAIFGZ020000436.1 coordinate 9,081,177, forward strand.
ATATCAAGCGGTCGTCCAAGAAAGACTCAGAGAATTGAGAAGACGCCGCCACCCACACCAAAGCGGTCGGCCTCAAGCAGGGCGAAGAAAGCGGACAAAGATGTAGCCCAGCTTGGCATGCAGCCACAGAAGACTATGGAGTTCAGCATGATTCCAAATATTAGACCTGATTTAAGACAATTCATGCAAAAAGCTGGAGTTAATATGGATCAATTACACGGGCGTGCACCCCTGGCGAAGGCCCCGCTTAAATACAAGTTCAACCTTGGAAAGCCTCTCGTCAAGCCGGATCTCGTGAAAAAGCTTCCAACTCAGATGTACCGCTTCCATCAGTGGTACATGCAACGATCCAGCAAGGGTGAAGACATGATAACATGCAAATATTCAATTGACTACTTCTTCGATGGAGATGACTACCTCTATATCTGATTCGAAGATATATTCGACCTGTACCAACTTGATGCCCTCGACGTCTCACTTCTAACCGCGCGGGTTTTGTAAGTATCGCCCTGTTATTTCGTTTCTTACCTCCTTGAATTTAGCTGACTAAAATTCTTTTTAACCGTTGTAGAATGGCGATCCAATACGCAACAAGCACGAATGCACCAAGCATGGATTCATGGATCCATGCAAAATCAACGGCCATTGGTTGATCAGGTTCCTAATGACACCGTGGACAACATATACAACGCGCTTGTGAAGCAACCCTTCCGGTCCTTCATCCTTCTGCCCTATAATACTGCGTAAGTTTTTTCTTTCCGAACCAATTTCAATCCCGTGCATACATAAAGTTTCATATGTGTCATCTAAACCAATTTACAGATTCCACTGGATTCTGTTAGTACTTGACATGGGTCAGTCGAAGATCCATGTCTTTGACTCAATGGATAAACCAGAGTCCACGTACTCTCACATATTTGAACTGTTTAACAGGTAATGTCATCTTACTTTCTATTGCATATATACGGTTCTCGGATAATTATGTGCTAACTTTCAACTGCACGTAGGGCATGGGAACGATTTCGGGGCAATGTTCGCGAAAATTGGAAAGATAAGCTCTCGTGCGGATGAAATTTCCAGTGAGTAACATGCCTGCTCCTAATTTGAGTTGAATCATTATTATGTTCTAAAATATGAAATGTATATTAAATCTGTCGTTGTTTCTCTTTTAGTGTGCAAAACAATCGCAGGGCACCAACCTATGTGGATATTACGTTTGCGACTACATTCACCGCTTTGTGACCGAAGTCAAAACTGTCGATGATCTAGATGTACGTATAACACCAATTCATACATTATGTCTTGATTTCTTATTCACTTCATATATTTATTTCTCGTTTATTCTAATTAATGACAACTTATGCGAGTCGAGAGACGACCTCCCACGAGACTTTCATACAAGCCGCTCGGGAAGATTTGATGGGATTTATTAACGAGCGGTCGTTGATCCCGTGGGGAGTTCTTCATTAGTTTTACTAGCTAAACCACAACAAAGTAGATTAGAGATAATTTTTTATAAGCTAGCTAGAAAACATGTATGAATATTGTACATATTTAATATATGTATATTTCTTTTGTTAAGTTCGTTTAAATGTGTGTAAATTATATATTTATGTGTAATATAATATATGTGTAATATATATAGCACTGGAGACATGGCAAATTAAAAAAATTTACATCTTTAGTCCCGGTTGAAGCCACCAACCGGACTAAAGATTGAGCCGGCCACGTGGCTCCACCACTTTTAGTCCCGGTTGGTGGCTTTAACCGGGACTAAAGATGTATCTCTAGCCCGGTTATTTAACCGGGACTAGAGATAGTCCATCTTTAGTCCCGGATTCGTAGTTCCGGTTTGACAACCGAGATTCGAGGGTTATAAACCGGGACTAGTGTGGCTTTCTCCGTAATGTTATCAATAAAAGATAGCCACCAAACTGCAATTCAAACTATAATTCACCGTTTATTTTTATTTTATCTATGTCATATTTGATCTTATTGCTAAATCTCTAAACATGCATGGTTATAAATAAATTATGATGCAACCTTATACTATAATAATAAATTTATATAACCTTGGAATGAAATCGAAAAAATTCGTTAATTCAACTTAGTTCACTTTTATTGACGCGAAGCATGATTGCCTTGTGATATTTATTTACGAGTGAAGCATCGGGGAGCAATTGATCACAATCAAACACATGCACGTTTACAGCTCCCAGCCTCCCAGCCTGACAATACAGCATATACACTTTGAAGATGGATTTTTATCGCTAGAAAGAACATCCTTATTTCTTTCATACCGTCCGTTTAATAGTCATAAAAAATTAAAAAAATAATAACATAAATTAATATTAAATATATCACTTCACTCCATAAATATATAATGTCAAATTTAACGTTAACGTATCGTACGTTAACGTATCGTTATAATTTTATTACAAGATAAAAAGGTACGTTAACGTATCGTTATCGTTATATTTGTTATTTTATTACAACTTAAAAACATTGATTTTAAACTTACATATTCGTAAAGTAATATATTTTATATTAATCTATTTTATAAAAATTTTAAAAATATTTTAATACTTACATGGCATGTAAGAAACTAAGGATATCATCCTTCCGAGAAACAAAAAACTTTTCCGTACAACTGCAGTTCACAACCATCTTGCATTGCACGTAAATGACGGACAACATGTTGGAATAATTGGGCTAGGCTATTTAAGTCAATTAATCCTGAGATCCACATTTAAAGCTAGGTGATTAAAGTGGTTAATCTCATATAGATAGTTAAGGAGGTTTTTAACCAACTTAAATATATATGGACTATGTGTACACCAATTGAGAAGTTAAGGAGCAAAGACAGGATGCCACACGCGCGTGTGCGGCGAGGCATGGCGAGCTGAGCCGAGCGTGTTTCGGAGGTGGTTGATTTTGCCGTTTATGAAAATTGATTCATGACTTTCATGATTCAATTATAAGAGCCAAGTAACTGATGCAGCGATAGTGTTCAATGACTAAATCAGTAACTAGTGCAACAATTGTCTGAATCAGTAACTGACGTCATTGAATTGCTACCAGTAACTGCTCCATTGAATAGCTGATAAATGGCTACCAATCACCCATCCAGGTTCAATGAATCCATGTCATAAGGGGTGCTTCTCCTCTCGTGAGGTGTGTGCTAATAGAGAACCACTCCTCCTCTCTTTCACTGATGTCCGCGAGCCTCTGTGCGTACAGAGCTTGTAAGAGTAGGCCTTCGAAACTTCATCTTGTTGCAACACTTGCACGAGTAGGCAGACGATCAAGTTTTTGTCGAGCACACTTTCTGCGCGACTGCTCATTGCAATCAACTACGTCCTTCAACAACTCGTCATTGCATCGGCTCTGATCGACTACATCGAATAGCCCGAACCTACGATGTGTCTGACACAATGTCTGATACGTCCGATACGTCCAGTTCTGAGAACGACACACCCATTGCCGCTGGTGATGGTCCCGACCCTATACAATCTGAACCTTCTCTGGTTCTTCTTTCTATTTATGTTTATATCTATATATGCTTTAAACATAAACATGCATACTTGCTATATATCACTCACAATAGTTGTGAATTACTTAATAATATTTGGAATTAAAATGTGTCGTAAATTGCCTAGATGTCTAACACGACATTGTGGCACTCACCAAAGAATCATGCATGTCTTCCTCATGTGGTGAGGATGGGCGGGAGGACGCCGGACTTGGCACCCAGCACCTTCGCCTTGGTGTCGGGGAACGTCTCCGTCGCTGCCACGAGCTTGCCGCCGTCGTCGCCACCCGTCAAGCGCACCGGGTACGCCATGAGGTGGCCCCGGAGGTCTTCCCTCGGCGGCGCGTCGTCGCTCGCGAACGCCTCCCAGTGGCGCTGCGCCGCCTTGTTCACCAGGTTCACGCACGCCAGGCTCGACGGCCGGAGGAGGTCGCCCACAACGCCGGCGGCCGACGCCGCCCTGCGCAGGTGCTCGTGCCACAGGGCGAGGCGGAAGCCGTGCACCTGGCCTCTCGCCGGCCGGTTTCCCGACGCCAGGTAGTTCGGCTGGTACGCGCCCATCGCGATCTCCGTGTCCCGGCCGCCGTCCATGGACCTCTGGTTGATGTTCGCCGACCCCACGATGATGTACTCGTCGTCGACTGCAAACGCGAGCGATGCAGTGGATAAGAGAAAACCATCACGACACGACGACATGTTCTTGGATTGATTAAGATGTTAATTGTCAGTAGTAATAATTACCTATCATCATCTTGGCGTGGACGTAGATCATGAAACGCCTGGCGTTCTGCGCCCTCATGTAGTCGGTGTCGGGGTCGGGGCGCTCCGGCGGCGTGTACTCGCCGCCGGCGGGGACGACGCTCTCGCGGTTGCCGAGGCAGAAGAAGTTGAGGTAGTCCGTGGGGTCGGCGCGAATCCCCTTGGCCTGGATGGCAACGGCGACGTCCCTGTACATCATCTCCATGGTGCGGCGCTGCCAGTCCAGGATGGCCTGCACGGAGTCGCTCTCTGGCACGCCCTCCGGCCACATCGGCACCACCACGTACACGGCGAAGCGCTCGCCGGCCATGATCTTGCTCGCGATCTTGAGGGAGAGCTCCCTCGGGATGAGGTGCAGCGCGTTGATCTCCTCCACCTTCACGCCCTCGTCGCCCCGCCACGCGTACGAGCTCCCCAGGAAGTACTGGTTCTCGATGTAGATGAAGTCCCTGGCGCGCCGGATCGCGTGGATGTACGCGTCCTGGATGCTGCGCTCGATCACGTGGTCCTTGCCGGACACCAGCCCGGCCGCCGCGGCGTCGTCGGGGTTCTTCGGGAACCCGGCCGCCGTGCCGCCGTCGATGGACCGGAACACCTGCACGTTCCACGACTCGGGGTCGTTCTGGGCGGCCTCGCGCGCAGCCATGCTCTTGTCGAGGGTGACCAGCAGGCTGTCTTTGTCCTTGCCGGCCTGCTTGCGCCACCGCTGCTCGAAGTTGTCGAGCACGTCCCACGCCGCCGGGCCCTCGACGCGGCAGTGGATGTCGTGCCATGGCTCCCTCGGCCCGCCCTTGGCGATGGACGCGCCGGGGAAGTTGGGCTGGTGGAAGTCACTGTGGTGGGTGGTGTCGAGCGTCCGGAACAGCGGGTGCTCCTGCGTGTCGTACCTCCCATCGCAGAGGTCGATGCCGCCGAGGAAGCTCACGAGGCCCGGCGCTGTGTTGCCGCCGGCGTCGACGATCACCGTCTTCTGGTGGTGCGTGAACATGGTGGCCGTCTGGACGTCCTGCACGTAGCTCCGGCCCTGGTCGGGGTTCCGGGGGCAGAGGACGCAGTGAACCTTCGTGCCCTCGAAGTATCTCGCCGTGTCCTTGTCGTGCGTGGCCATCAGCCCGTCGCGGCGGATCGGGCCGAGCCCCACCGACGTCCGGTCGTTCCACACCAGCATCAGCACCGTGACGCCCTGGTCGGCCTTCCTCTTGAGCAGCTCGCCGAGCGTCTCCGGCGACGACCGTCGCCGCGGGTCGCGCACCAGCGTGACGTCGGTGTTGACGGACCACCCAGCGACGTACACCATCCTCCGGGCGTTGTTGATCGCCTCGAACACGTCCTCCCAGCACCGCCGCGGCTCGTACCACCTGCGCCCGGCGAGCTGGATGCGCGGCGCGAAGCCGTCGGCGATGTGCGCGTCCTGGTACAGCCTGACGCGGCACCCGCGGCGCTGCGGGAAGAAGGTGCGCGGCACGCCCTGGTACGCCGCGCTCCCGACGCCGGCGCCCCAGCGCGCCGTGGGGTCGGCGGCGACGTCAGTGAACCGGAGCCGGACGCGTATCTTGTCTCCGCCGTCGAGCGGGCGGCGGTTCTCGTCGCAGATGGGGAGCCACAGGTCGGACACCCGCACGCCGGCGGCTAGGCCGTCGTCGACGGGGAGGTAGGCGCGGCCGATGAGCGTGGCGCCGACGGGGTTGTCGGCCTTGACGGTGAAGATGACGTCGCCGGCGTCGTGCGCGCAGTAGATGTGGAACGACTCCTTCCACTGCGGCGTGCCGGTCGGCTCCACCATGCGCGTCCGCCCGACGCGGGCCTTGTCGATGTCCACCGTCGCGTACAGCTTGCCGGACAGCGGGCCGAGGCCGACGGCGTTCTCCACCTGCTGCGTCTGCAGCGCCGCCGCCGCGGAGTTAATTAGTAGGATACAATACAACGCTGGCCTTAATTTGATGGCCTTATTAGTGTTAGTTTGTGATCAAGCTTAAACCTGGCAGCTGTTGCAGAAGGGCAGCTTCTTCTTCATCCATGAGAAGACCTTCTTTTTCATCAGAGTCTGGTAGAGTGTTTAAATTTTCAGTTTGTTTAATTGGATTGCATTTTCAAACTGTAATGAGAATCATATCGCAGCTCACGATGGTTATCCACTTATCCCTCGGGTAAAAAATATTTGACATTTAGAACATAATTCAGTCATACTTGTAAAATTCTGACCATCGATATTTTTTTTAAAATACGTAGTTTATAAACAATCTCAAAAAGTAATACTATAAATTTATTGGATTTTATGAACTTATTCTAATGTAATATTAATTATCAAAATTTTGAATGTTTGATCGAATATTGTTTGAAACGTAAAAAGAAAATCAATATACATTATTATTCCATTTATGAGGATGATTCTAATCCCTCGAGGATAGATTTTAATCTCCTTTATGTGTTTTCTTTTCTCTTAAATGCAATGCAAACGGTGTTGCGAATTTCTAAAAACAGATTTGACGATATAGAATGCTAAGAAATTCATCGAACATGAAATTCATAAAATTGCACATCAGCACAATGCATGCAATTATGTCACAATAATAACATGAATTGGATACAACTAGTTTTTTTATGCTAACCATTTCATTAACGGTGTGTCAAAAGTACAAGGCCAAGTGGCCCAAAAAACCAGAGAGGAATACAGCAATTGAATGTTCGTTTCATTTTAAATGGAATCGAATGTCTTTCTATGAAATTCGTGTAAAATTTAGACATGTTGAAAAGCAATGTTCGAGGTAGGTCCTCTTGCATTTCCTCCCCCTCCACGCAAAATAGCCTCCCGGCCAACTTGTAGTTTGGCTGTGTTTTTTATCTCAAGAGTTAAGACCCGTCCTTCTCTCTTCTTTTTTTCGTAGTTCTACACGTCCACATCACATCCTCACCCGACAAATATATCTCGTAACACATATTAAAAAAGATGAAGATGAACGACAAATCCTTTTGTCTCATTAAGTTCCTATTAAATACACAACCATATATGCATAATATTTAGCACTAAAATTTAAACCCTAGTGAGTGACCTCATGCATGCATAACACAACAACACCTTAGGTGCTTCTTTGGTTATCTTCTTTTAATACAACTATATGCAAACCTTTTGTATATAGTCTAAGGATCTAAAATTTCTAAGCTCAGTCAGGAACAGGAAATTGTATTATTTTGGAAGAGCCTGCCTCATGTGCTATTCCTCTTGAGCAAAAATATGATGTCAATCGGAGTCCAACCCATTGACTTCATTAGTCTTAAGATAAACAGCTGAACTAAGAATTCAGTTAATGTTTCCCTTTTCCTTTTTCACTGCAAAGAACAGTAGCTACTTTCTTCAGGAAAAATAAAAAGAACAGCAGGACATGCTTGTCTGTATTGTCATTCAGAACCCAACTCAAAACATTCACACTCTCACTGAACTTTCAGATGGAAACAACCCCTGAACATATAGTAGTTTCAGTCTTTCAGATACAGGAAGAAGCTAGCTAGCTGGGATGAAGCGTTAAGCGTACCTTCCGTGACGGCCTGAGCTGCCCATCTGACGTCACGGACAGGTCTGCTTCCACGATCTCGGCGTCGATCACCCCGTGCAGCAGCATCCGTGCCATGGCGCCGGCTTCCAATCTCCTCCTCCTGGTTCAGTTCTTGCACTCGTTGCCCCAAAACCTAAGCTTTGTTCAGAGCGTGACATGCCAAGACAAGTGCAATATATACTACTCTGATCAAACCCAGATGCAGAGCATGTTGCGGCTGCAAAGGATTATCCATGGAGAAAAAGGTGCCAGAAATTGGTTCTGTGGGTCAGCAATCTACTAAATTATGCATTCTTTTCTACCTTCCTTGAAGAACAATTCAGAAGAGAAATGGAAGGGTATCGCAGCAAGGGATCTTAAGCAGTGGAAGAAAAGTAAAGGACTAAGTTCGTTGCTACTTCCTACGCTCCAAAATATAACAACTTAAGATTGAATGAGACATATCATAGCCCTACGAATATAAACATGAGCATATTTTGTCATGTATTTTGGGATAGAAAGTGTACTAGATTTCTTAAACAAAATGATTTCAGGTAAGTGTAAAGATCGAGCGAGAAAGTGGTGACGATTCGAGTGCAGTGTCATTTTATTTTTACAGTTTACTGCTCCAGCAAAAGCATGTGTGCTTTTCTTTGAGTGTTGCACTTAGGTTGGACTGGATTTACACAAATGTTCTCCCTTCAAGATAGAATTAATGTCATTTCCTTTTGAACATCAAATAGACAGATTCACAGCATAAAGTAATAGAGCAAAAATCTAATGAAAAGAAAAGGATAGGATTCTGCTGGAGTGCAGGGATTGCCAAGCTTAGCATTCTGTTATATTCAACAGAACAACTAAAAGGCACAAGCTAGATTACACTCTCCAGAAACAAAACCAAAAAGCAGATGTGTACAACATCAGCAGCTCCTAGAAGACCAAATTCAGAGTCCACAAAAAACACCAGATTTCAGACAGGGACTTCATCATCAAAACACCACCATCTTCAGTTATTGGGCCTTGGTTTTCAATCTTCATAGATTGCTATATAAAAATCATGGACATTGTAGACAACATTCTTTTTGGAAAATCTATGGTATTGTACATAACTACATATCTTACCTCATGTCACAAGTGGCCAAATTTCTTTGCCTGGCCAATTCCCAACAATTGATATGAATCATTTTTATTTGATGAAGGAACAACAATCTGCTCCGATTATCTGTGTACATAATATTAAGAGGATAGCAGTCATGTGCTTGATAGGCGAATCAATTTGACTTGGACTGATGAGCGCTAGGAGTAGGACTGCATGATGCTTTGACTTCCCTGAGAGGATGCATATGATAGCTGCGACTAATTTACTCCTTGAAGAGGTGAGCTCGTTTATCAGATGCACCTGCATTGTATTTTTATAATTTATTTCTCTTCCTGATTGGAGGTCTCTGTGTACTTCCTGATTGGAAGTACAGCAAATGGAGTAACAACTAAACAAGTCAAGGTACTAATTAAGCACAAGCTGTTCTGCAGTTCCGAAAAGAACATGGAATTAGCACGACCTGTTTAAGATAGAGATGGCCTGACTAAATTATACTATTAGGTATTTGTAGTTCACAGCTGAATTTCTAAGGTAATACCCAGTGAAATATTTGTTTTTTTTAAGAGAATGCAATGCATCTTGCTTGCTCTGTTGACCAAAGAAGGCTTTGTATTTGCTACTTGGATTTTAAAAACATAACTAGATTTGGTGGCATCTTGCTGTACAGATACTTAAATGACTGATTGACTTTGCACAATGTATTACATAAACATGTTTTCATTTTGGAATATGGAAATAGTGAACTATTCTTATATTGAGGAACTTCAAGACTGAAGTATTCCCTCTGTTAAAAAAAACAGATGTTTGATTTTTTTCCTAAATATTCGAGACATGACTTTAATCGTAACTTTATATTATATTAGTTTATAAAATCTAATTAATTAATGATATTATGATATTAGTTTTCAATAGAAATATAAAAATACTACTTATATTTTCAAACGATCTATTTTAAAAGTCGTTGATGGTTAAAATTTCAAAAGGTTAACATAATTTTATATAAAAATGAATTGTTTTGTGATCAAAGGGAGTACCTATAATAGCATGTAGCCATGTTGGTGTAAAATATCGATAATCAATCATGATGCTACTATTTGTTGACTCCCTCCTATTTAAATTTTAATGTGCTTGAAAAAGTCATCAAGGCTTATATACACTGGTTTGAACTATAGAATATGCAACAACTTGGCTATCCAGTTTGCACCATTACCTCTAAACAATTTCAACCAACTTGTTTCTAACCAACGATTCTTTTTTATTTGTGACTAACTATGTCAGATTCAGAGAAACCATAATTTAACAGAGTCTCTGTCGGTACAGTGCAAAAGAAACTATTTGCATTAGTGGCCTTGAATCATTCTTCACTTTATTATTTGTTCATTTATTATTTGTTCATTTAGGCCTTATTTACTTCTTAAGTTTGGATGTAAACTTTACATTAAAAAATTTTAAGAGTAAACTTTACACCTAAGAGTTAAGAGTAGTGTTTATTTCTCATGTGTAAAGTTTTTATGATGTTATAAAAAAGTCAAATTTATTGTAAATGCAAGGGTAGGAGTGGGCAAGCACTTCTCCCAAAAAAATTCTGTACTTTTTGGCTCCCAAACCTCCCAAATCCAAAATTTTTAGACATCAACTTTACACTCATGTGTTTACTTCCAAAATGCCAAAAAGTAACCAAAATCTCAAATCTCTACAAGAATTTACAGGAAGTAAACAGGGCCTTACTGTCAGATAATTCTCATGAAACGGTCTGAAGATTACTTGCATTAGAAGTTGAAGAGACCTCTTTTCCTGCCTTGTTCTGGGGGAAATGGATCTGTATATTCATGGACTGAAAGAAGTCAATTGCGAGTTACTAGACTCGTAATAATGTTTTCACTGCTGATTTTCCCCAGAAGTTTGTGGAGCTAATTAACAATTAGGCATCCAGTTTAGGCTCTGAATTCCATGCATTGCTTGATGTCAGGGGTCATAGTAATTGCTCATCATGTCAAAGCTTGTGATGCACTGTCCTCAGATTTCTGAATTGATCTTGGTGTGATGCTGCAGATTTCCAAGATAGATCTGCCATGATTGTGCCCTTGTACTTTATTGGGATCAAATTAATTTGTGTAAACAATCTTTAATTTATTTTCCTTGAAAACTGGTGCATCCACTGTAACTGCATGGACATAAAGTCTTGTGCTTCAGCCTTCAAGTAGTGCATCTTTTGTGGTCAATGGTGATGATGGATGAATTAGAATGTTGACTCTGATAAACATTACATGTAAAATGGCCAGAGTTAAGATCATTTTAGACTTTCCTGCCAGAGGTATCCCCCATGAATTAGAGATTCCTAGGATTTTTTTTCATGTTTTGCAGTTCTTGCAAAGATTACCACATACATCAACAAATTGTCTGATCTAAAATGTACAGTTCCTACTAAAATTAGGGATACATTCATCATAAGCATTTAATCCCCTCTTCTACTTCTAAAGGATTGCTGGAATGAAAAATTACCAAAGAAAGAAAAATGTACAGCTCCTATTGAAATTAAATTTCATCAATATGAGTTGCATTTCATCGCTGTGGCGCCGCCGCCGCAGCGGCCGTAACGGCGGTGGACACCTGGAACACCTCGGGGTTCCAGTCGCCGGCCGCGACGTCGCCGTCGATCACGAATCCGGCGAACGTGAGGCTGTGCGCGTAGTACTTCTCCATGTCCGTCCCGGCGTCGCCCTGCACCACCACCACCACGACGTCCTCCCCTTCGCCATGGCTCGTGCCGGTGGCGTGAGATTGCAGCGGCGCCACCCTCCGGCCGCCGCCGCCACCGTCCATGTCGCTCCATCGCGGTCCGGATAATGCACGGAGCAGCGCCGACCATCGCCGGCTCGGACGCGCTGCCGACATTGTTCGCGACGCCGCCGAAGCCCACCGCCCGCTCGACGCGGTCGCGGGCGCGGTGACCGCGCTCACCGACCTGCGAAGCAGCTTGGCCTCCTCGATCTCCCTCTTCAGCCTCTCCGGCAGCCGCAGCGTGTACCGGTCCACCCGCTCCTCCGCCGTCTCCGGCAGCTGCTGATCGGACGGCGAGTCCTTTCCACTGGTTGACTCCGGTGTCTCGACGTTGACCACCGTGTGACGAGGCATCTCAGCCTGCGCGGCGAGGTCAGCGGCAAGGACGTGGCCAGCGGCGGCGACGGCCGGGTCCGCGAGGTCGGCGCGGCAGACGGGGCAGGTGACGTGCGCGGCGAGCCACACGTCGATGCAGGCGGCGTGGAACACGTGGCAGCACCCGGGGAGGAGGCGGAGCTTCTCGCCGTCGTCATCGAACTCGGCGAGGCAGACCGCGCACTCGAGCGCCCCGCGCCCGGCCTTGACCGCCCTTGCCGTCGCGTACGTCAGCGCCGGCAGCGCCTCCATCGCGGCGACGTCGAGCCCCACGCGCCTCCTCCCGACGTTCCCCGCCGACGCGAACGCCGCCGCGGCGGCTGCCGCGACAGCCGAGCTGGCGTGCACGGCGCCGCCCCCACGGCGACGGTGCGCGGCGGTGGCGGCCTCGGAGCAGCGCCTGAGGTACGCGGAGAAGAAGCCGAGCAGGAAGAGCGCGATGACAACCCCGACGAACAGGAGCGTCGTCGCGACGTTAAAGCTCGCGCTCCCACCACCGCCGCCATCTACAGGCGGTACCGGCGGCGAGAAGGCACCTACGACGTTGGCACCGGGCGGCGGCGGAGGCGCCGTGAAGAGTTGCGATGAGGCAGGCCGGGCAATGGCGAGGAGGAGGAGGATGACGCGGGCGACGAACGTACGGCGGTAGCGGCGGGGATGGCACGTGGTGGTGGGCGGCGGCGTGGGCGCCATGGAGGTGGAGGTGGAGGTGGGGAGGGGAGGAAGTGAGGCGGGCCGGCAGGGTGCGGGTTTGATGGCGAGAGGAAAAAATACGGAGAGGCCGGCGGGAGAAGAGTGGAGACGTGCGAGGAGTGACGTGGGAATTGAAACGGCTCGGAGCCAAACCTCACAATTATTACATCTCCTAAGTAATTAAGGTAGGAGAAAATACAAGTCATTAAGACGAATATATATTATATACGAACAAAAGAGAGCGTCATTGTAAGTACAAATCCCATTCACAAATAATTGTCGTAGAAAATAATCTAAAAGTAGTTCATACGTACTTTAAAATAAAAGTATTAGCCGAGGTATGAACGTACGTAATGATTGTGTGTGCGTGAGCGTTTTGCTGTGTAATAAAAAAGTTTTTTTTAGGACAGGACATACTTTAAAAACGAAAAAAATATATCTCTATTTATACCTATATCTGATTTAAAAAAATATGTAAGTCTTCAATGGCTTCTATAGGAATTTTCGTCCATCGTCTCGCTTCACGCGGACGTCCATGCATAATTAATTTCTATGCATAATTAATTTAGTACCTTATACAGTCAAATTTTGTTTTGCTTGTCTAGACTTACATGATATTTTTATTTTTAACTTTTTTTGTTTGTTTGTTTTGCTTGTCTAGACTTACATGATATTTTTATTTTTAACTTTTTTTTGTTTGTTGATTACAACAAACTCTTTTTTTCATACAGCCACCACGCAGCACCGCTAATTGTATTGAAATCTGTCTTAGAGTTGCACTGCTGATTACATATTCGTTGATATCTATCACTTAAATTTTTTTGCCGGCTGTTAGGGGTCTTCCACGTCTTAAATTTTGATAGTATTTTATCAAAGTATATCAATTTCTATATATTTTTTGTTATAGGTTTATGTTTTTATTCGAGATTGAATTTTGGTTTTGACCACCAAAATCTAAATCATCCATATCTAACAGTGGTATGTCTAATTTCTCATCATATAAATTTTTGAATTTTTTGAATTTATCATCTATTTCTTTTTTGATATCTATGAGGACTTCTTCCTTTATTTTTGTTTTTAATTTTGATGTTATTTTAGCAATTTTTCCTTCTACAGCCCATTCAATATAGGATCCATCTAAAGGATCTTACTTCTTTTAGTAAGCATTTTATATGTTTGTTTCGGCCTAACTCTTTCTTTTATATTTGTAGATGACATCCCTACTGGATTCATAGATGGTATTCCAACAGATTTATTGGTTTCATTGGATTTTTCTTGTTTTGTATTTTTTATGCTTTGTAATATATTCTTTTGCAGCTGGCTCAAAGTAATAATTTAAACCTAGTATTTTTCTGGTTGGCCGAGGGTATATTTTTTTCAGGATATTCCTCCTAAGAGAGTTGCTTCTTTCTTCGGCATATTACTTCTTCAAATGATATGTATATTCCAGGAGTTTTTCCTTCATATACCACGTAAATTGGCTTTTGTTCTAGTTCTTCTGCATCTTCTGAAGTGAGCATTAATTGATTTATCATATTAAAATATTCAGCCAAGCTATTCAAAATTGATAGCACATAACATCTATATTCTCTTTTATTGTTACATTGACATCAAAAATTATCTAAAAGACATTCTTGAACTTCATCTATTACTATATGATCTTTTGGCTTGAATTTATATGTATTGGGCGGAAATATTCGAGTCTATTTTTAGTTCCAAAGCTGAATGATTCCACACCATTAAAGCCCATTGATCTCTTCATTTCTACAAAATAACAGAATGAGAAAATAGATCACGAATATTATTTTCTTTACCCTTTATAGGTTCAAAAATTACTTTATATCTATTGCCAGTGATGATATCTTCGAATAGAACTTATCTTTTAGTTGAGCTCTTTTTGCTATTAAATTGATTATGATATCTAACAATAGCTTCACAGTCTGTTCTAACGTAAATTCTTTAAATCCTAAATACAACCTAAAAGCATTTATCGTATATACTATTGCCAAAATTTCTCTATGTGTATTATTTGTAGCTTTTAATTTATAACTCCCGAGACATATCTGCATATTTTTCTTCGATTTTGCGAGTATTGATTGGGCTTTTGCTTTAATATACTTCCCCATCCTAACATAGATGCGTCTGTTTCAATGATGAAATAATTATTAGAGGTAATTAGGTTTTAAATTTTTCACTTTTTCTTTTATGCTTCTTACTAATTTTATATCTTCAGAATTAAAATATTTTTGGCCATTTTTTTCTTAGTTTAGCATATAAAGGACCAGCAAGTTTTGCTAGATTATCTATATAGTTTATAGCATAATTTACTATTCCTAAAAATTGTTGCAAAATCTTTTTATCCTTCATATTATCAGAAAAATTTAGTATTTTCTTTGCTATGTGATCTTGTAAATATATTTTCCCGTCTCCTATATCATGACCTAGGAAATTAACCTTTTATTTGCATAGTTCCATTTTCTTTTTGGATAAAATTAAACCATTTTGTTCAACTTTCCTGAAGAACAGTTCTTTGCATATTTTAATTTTCTTTTTGGATAAAATTAAACCATTTTGTTCAACTTTCCTGAAGAGCAGTTCAAGATGAGCTATATGCTCTTTATATGTTTTTGAAAATATTAATAGGTCATCAATATATACTAGTATGAACTCTTGATTTTCATTAAATATATTTTGCATTTTTCTGTGGAATAATGCAGGTGCATTTTTTAATCCTAGTGGCATAACTAACCATTCAAAATGTCCTTGGGGACATGTGAATGCAGTCCAATGAATAGATTCTTTCGTCATTTTTACTTGCCAAAATCCTGCTTTTAAATCGAATTTTAAAAATATCTACTACCTTGATTCTATTAATCCATTCTTGTTTGTTTGGTATATTATATGCATCATCTATAGTATTGTCATTATGTCTTTTGTAATTGATAACCATTCTAGATTTTTCTCTAACTATTTCAGCATGGTTGCTTACTATGAAAGCTGTAGATCTATGAGGACTTATGCTTAACTTTAATAATTCTTCAATATGCATTTTAAATTCTTCTATATCTTTTGGTGTAGCTTCTATAGGACAAGTTTTTATAATATAATTGGGGTTTATTATGTTTAATTTGCATATAATAGAATTTTTATCCCAATGTTTCATAGGTATTTCTCCTATAATTTGAATGTCTTCTAACCTTTATACAACCCTTTCAATATCCTTTTTGGACTTTATATCTCTATACCAATTAGGTGAGAAAGATTATAATCCTATATAATCTATGTTAGTATTTTCTGCATAATATACTTCTATATTTCCACTAAAATCTTGATCTTCGTTTATTTCAGGAAGCTCATTTACATGGCTATCTTCAGGTTCAAGATTAGAGGTTTTGGAAAGTTTTTGCGTGTGTCCTTGTTTTAGAACTTCTGAGATATATGGAATATTATCTTGAATTGGGATTAATGTAACTCCTTGTTCATGTATAATTGCAGCTTGTAAAGAGAACTAAAAAAATATTAATCCAATCATCATGTCATCATTGATTACTGATAAGTTTCTAATTGTGATCTCATCTATAACATATTTGGTACCATTTATATATATCTCAATGTTATATGCTAACTGATTGTGAATTTTCTTGTTCCCGGACATGTCTATAGATATTTCTGCTTTGTCGTTATCTAAAGTATGCACTAAGTCTGGGCATTTCTCAAAATACTTATCATGAATAATATTTTTTGTGCACCCAGTGTCTACTAATGCTAAAACTTTGTATGTAACATTTGGTTTTAACTTTAGCTTTATGGGAATCTTTATACCATATATCTTTTTAAATGGTAACTTAACGATATACTTATTTCCAAAGCTTGTTATAGCATCTTTTAATTGAATTATTTTGCTACTTTTTTTATTTTTTACTATAACGCTTTGCTCTTGGCATTCAATATTTCCTATGGCCTTATCTTCTTGCTTAGTGTTAGATATTTGGTCTAACTTAATTTTTAATTCTTCAATCTCTACCTCTAATTTGTTTATTCTATTTTCAAGAGTCCTAACTCTACTAGATAAAATTATATCATCTGGTTCTAATTCTATTTCTCTTCTTCAACTCTGGTTTTTTGTTTTTAAACATTCAGAACATGCTTGTTTTAAGCATATACTACAAGTGGCTCTATTGTCTTGACTTGGATAATATATAAAAAAACACACTTTATATTATAATCACATTTTCCTTTTACCCAATCATGTTCACAAACAAGTTGGTTCATCATTTCAATTTTTAAACCTGATAATTCATCTATTAAATCAATTTCTTCTATGTTTGAGTCATATTCTTCATACTCGTTTTCTATTTCATCTGTCTCTATAATTGAATATATTGATTCATCATCTTTAGTTTCATCATTACAAACTAATATATTTTCATTTACGTTGTCTACAATTAAAACTCTTTCTTGTTCCTCATATTTACTAGAGTACCTTTTTTGGTCTTTATTTGGACAAGTTTTGCTTAAATGATCACGTGAATTGCATATAAAGCATCTACATGTTTTATCATAATTTTTCTAGGGTTGTATCTTCTTACATTTTTCTTATGTAAATATGGAGCTTTATTATCTCGATCTCCTAAGAAAATATCTTCATCTTGTCCTAAAATTATTGTTACTCTTCTTTTGAGGTCTACGGTACTTATTGTTTCTATATTTATCTTCTTCATATGACAAAGGTATTTGAATAACGTTATTACAAAAATTATAGTCGATTGTTCAATGGACCTTTGGGCTTGTATATTTGTGCAAATCTTTTTTAATTGTTTAAAAAATGTTATGGCTTTAGAGATATTAACGACTACTCCTTCAGTTTTCTTTTTATATTCTTCAAATATTATCGATTCTAAAGGATCAGGTAATTTGTTAAAATACCTTTCTATTACACCTTTATTATATCCTTGTTTAGCAGTAGTAGCATTGTATAGAAAATGCTGAGAAAATTCTTTTATTCCTTTCCAGCTAGACAAAGTTAGTTTCTCTATTTCCCTTAGCCTTTCATTTTGTAAAGTTGTATATCCTAATTTTGGATCTTCGCAATAACTATATTGGATATTACATCAACAAAATTATTAGAATTGTTTCCGGCCCTTTTTAATTCTTCATATTGATTACGATAAGCTTCTACCCATTGTTCCCAAAGTACCTTTATAGATTCTCTAAGAAAAATTTCTAAATATGTTATCATATCTTCTACTTTGCTTTCTATATTATGCTAATTTTGTATGTATTTTTGCACGACCAACCCTTTCCATACGCTTATAATGTTTGGCCAGTCAATCGGGTCATGTGCAGCTAAGTTTAATATCGCTCCGTCTTCCTTGTAGTTTTGAAATTTCACTAATTTTTCAAAATAGTTTCTTTTATTTCCCATATATTTATATTGTCCTGGGATGTATGCATATGGGTTATCCTCTTTCTCAGGGGGCCAACTTCCAGCTATCCTATGTTGTCTTTCATTTTTAACGGAGCTTTCTTCATACTTTCTTCTTTTTCCTTTTTCTATGTCTACTTCCATGGCTTCCATTGAATTTTATAAATTATTCAAACTTTCTTCATCTAAAGATTGAATAAAATCATAATATTGTTCGAACCATCAATATCAAACTGTTCTTTTAGCTAATTCTTCGTCTTCTTCATAGCTTTCTAATAAAAATGTATTATTTATATCCCATTGTTGTTCTTCGCTGTTATCTATATCACTTTCCCTTTCAACTTGTAATGTCTTGATTTTATTCTCCTCCTTTATTACTACATTTTAGGTGATCCTTTTGTGCCAGTTTTTCCTTTTTTATCATTTTTAACCTAGCTAACTCTCTAATAAAAAAGAGTTCCCTCTCTCTTATCATTGGTCATTTATCTCTCATGTTATTATTATATTCGTGTTCTATTCCCTTTAATTTTTCTTCATAATATAAGATTTCTTTATCTAGATCAGGTCCTTCCATTAGTTCGAAACACTATGACGCCTACTACATTCAGGTTCTGAAACTACTGATTCTGCATGATCTATTCCTGAAGACTTGTAATTTATAAATCTAATACTAGTACTACCTTCATGATTTTGGTAGCTTATATAATCGTTAGGTTGCGTTAATTCTTTACTTTCTATTAAATTACTTATATTTCATTCTTCTCCTGCTCGTTCTTCAGAGCTTATATTTAGAGGTCTCATGAATTTGATACCTTTTGATTGCATACTTTCACATTATTTATATTTACTCTATATTTGAACTGCTATTATTAGTTAATCTTCCTAGGAAGTCTATGCTTACTAAAAGATTTGTTCCTATAAAATCTTCATATCCTTTTGTTTGAAACACAAAACTTATTTTGTTTATGAATTCTTTTATGGGCATCATTAAATCAGTAGCAATATAAGTTATTAACATGTTTTCATTCATATCTCCTTCTATAAAACCTAGTGCTACTTTATTTATACTATCCCATCTTTTATCTAATAATGTTATTAAAACCTTTGTTCCTAATTTTTTTCGTGTCATCCCTTTAATTCCTATAATATACATTCCTTGATGTATGTATTTATAACCTGAATATTTCAGCCCATCCTCAATTTACTTACTTACAATTCTTTAATTCCACTGGATGAGTTAAAACACTTAATTCTAGCTCCCTTGATATTCTATATAGCCCATGTCTATTGTCAAAGAAACCTATGTGGTATATTTGTTGTGGTTTTACTTTCCTTAAGGTATCTTTCTGATATTTTTCAAGATCTCTATCGACATCTATAACTTCTTCTAAATTGTCTATATCGTCTTGCTTACACTTCATCTTATTCATCAAACATAATGGCTTTGAATCTTGTCTTACTAATTGGACGGATTTGTCTGTTCTGCTGGAGCTTTTAAATAAATCCATTTTTCTGAATTTATAGTTCTAGCTGATGACACAATTCATGATGAAACTAATATTATGTCCTTGTTACCTTCCACACTATTAATCTTGTCTAATATTTGTACTAACAATTGCAAAATTGTATTATTTTATCTGATTAATATTTTAGAATCTTCTTTAGATGAGTCGTAATTAGAAAACCCAAGTGTGCGTAAAATATAAATATTTTTCAGTTTCTTTTAGGGCTTAATTATATTCGACATATACCTTAAGAACGAACCAAAGTTTTTACTTCTTCTAACAAACTTTTAATAGCACCTAATTCTTTTCCGGATGTTATGAACCCTTTTGATCCACCTGCATCTATTTTGTTAAAAATACGATCTAACTTTTTACTTGCTAGAGAAATTTCTTCTTTAATATAATCGTTGTTTTTAGAAATTTGCAATGGAAGGTCTTAATTTCGTCAATAAATTGTAGGGTTAAGTTAATTTTATTGTTTATGACCAAGTATAGTTCTACAAGATTCTGGTGAACTTTATTTAATTTTTCAAATTTTTGTTCTAAATCGTCCTGCCTTTTCCCCCAAGTTATATAGAAATTGTATATAAGATCTACTAGTGTATTGAGCTGGCTATGAGACGTATGCCAATTGTGTGCTTCAGAGGGATTTAATCGACACCTTATATTGATATTATCTTTAGTACTAATTAACTTTCCGATATTTACTTCTAAATCTAAATATTTTAACCGTTCAATTTTGTCCAGGCTCTGATACCAAAAATACTCAAATACACAAGCACTCATACACTTGTATGGATAAATTAAATTAATCTATATTTACATGTCCTTATGGATTGATTGTTTGTGTTAATTTTACAGGATCTTTCTGGTTGGCGAGACCTAAGGGATCAGCCGACTTGTTGTAGACAATGGTTTGTAAAATCCTACTTGGTACTCACCATATACATAACTTATTCGCGTTTTAGAAGCAACTTCTCTTGATATCACCTAGAATATTCGTTCTAGCTGAAGGCTTATCGTCTCCCCAGACAGTTCCACCCGAAGGGAACACTTCTCTACGGACAATAGTTCTCCAGATGCCTAAGCAAGATGCAGACAAAAAATTTTAAGTGATAGATGTCAACGAATATACAATCAGCAGTGCAACTTTAAGACAGATGTCAATGCAATCAGCGGTGCTGCGTGGTGGACATGGCACTATGTGACAAAAAGAGAGTTTGCTGCAATCGACAAACAAACAAAGAGAAGTCCAAGAAATAGAAATATCATGTAAGCCTAGACAAACAAGGCTTGATTGTACAAAGTACTAGGCACCCCATAGCAGAATTGCTCCATGT
The DNA here is from genome assembly GCA_019925245.2 of Oryza australiensis. NCBI lineage: Eukaryota > Viridiplantae > Streptophyta > Magnoliopsida > Poales > Poaceae > Oryza > Oryza australiensis. The sequence continues at coordinate 9,102,216 of JAIFGZ020000436.1, forward strand.
AGCTTTGCCTATATGTGGTTGCATGTCTATCTGTAGACTAAATAAAGCGGCAAGAGTGCTCCTCAGCGCAGCTATAAAAGGACCCTGCATCTGCCTATAGAGGATACAGGAGAACACAGCAGGAAGCACTCGAGCAGGAGTTCCTAGAGCCTTCTCCCACTCTTTCAGTACTACTAGCAAAAATCACCTGTAATATAGCAGCTGTAAATAGATCCATCTCTGTTCTTGCTTGAAGGTAATACTTCAGCGCTTTTTGTAAATCTCGGGGTTCCCGAAAGGAAAAACCATATGTAAACTTGTTCTAGTTTTATGAAGTAATTTCTTTATACACCCTAGTTTATTTGTTCAGCTGAGTGTTTATGCTAGGGACCTTGTAGGAGAAAATTCTGCGGTAGTTTTCATAAACACTCGCTAAACAAATAAACTAGGATTTATAAAGAAATTACTTCATAAAACTGGAACAAGTTTACATATGGTTTTCCCTTTTAGGAACCCCGAGATTTACAAAAAGCGCCGAAGTATTACCTTCAAGCAAGAACAGAGATGGATCTATTTACAAATGCTTTATTATAGGTGGTTTTTGCTAGTAGTACTGAAAGAGTGGGAGAGGGCTCTAGGAACTCCTACTTGAGTGCTTCCTGCTGTGTTCTCCTCTATCCTCTATAGGCGAGATGCGGGTCCTTTTATAGCTGCGCCGATGAGCACTCTTGCCACTTTATTTATTCTGCAGATAGACATGCAGCCACGATAGGCAAAGCCGCATGGAGCAATTCTGCTATGCGGTGCCTAGTACTTTGCACAATTAATCTAGTACTTTGTACAATCAAGCCATGTTTGTCTAGGCTTGCATGATATTTCTATTTCTTGAATCTTCTCTTTATTTGTTTGTCGATTGCAGCAAACTCTCTTTTTGTCACACAGTGGCATGTCCACCACGCAACACAGCTGATTGCATATTCGTTGACATCTTTCACTTAAATTTTTTCCTGCTGTTAGGGGTCAGGCACCGCATAGCACTAATATATATATATATACACATATTTATATAATATGTAAGTCTTCCGTAATAATTTTCGTTGGACGTCTCCACACTATCTCACCTTTCCAGTATTAGTGATCCTAAGCATATACGTATATAACGGAAGGGAAAAAGAGTACAGATGGTGCACAATTAGGATTTGGACTCCATGCAACAGGGGCTCTCGAGAGGATCGTCTTGCACTGCATTTATATGCGACAAAACTATCGTCAGCGATGGCAGCCGCCAGAGGTTAATTACTGAGTTGTCAATAATGACCCCCCTAAAAAGTTGTCAATAATGATGGATCAGAATAGAAACAATTCAAAAGGTAATCCCACATATATAGACGATTAATTGGCTTTGCTAGCTCTGTGAGCGATCTTTTTTTTTCATTTTTTTACATCACATAAACATAAGTTAATTTAATGCTAATTTTATCGACATAACTATACTTTTTCCTTTTCTTTTTTTATGGGAGTAGTCATAGGCTCAATTTTTGTCCGATTATTATTATTATTATTATTATTGTTATTATTATACGGTAGAACATAACTACACGAGGACGAGGACATGATTACATATATAAATGGAGTAACAAAGTTTAATACGGTTACATATAACATATAACATGGTTACATCATAACAAGATGTGCAATCATACATATAAATGTAGCATGGAGTCGAGGTTAACTAATCAATGTAGGAAAAAAATAAATCAGGATCTTCGTTTTTCTTCATTTGTATCTTTAATTACGCTATACCTGCCCTCTTAAATAAAAACTCACGCTTTAGCACAACCTTTAATGTTTTAGCTCATCATGTATGGTCACTAGACCAATTTTTAAAGTTGGAGATACTGGACAATAAACTTAATAAACTTTATACGAAGAACATGTTATCGTGAAAATTAAACTCGAATCATCTAATATTTAATAAAATTTAAGTTTTTCTCGTTGCAATGAACATGCCGTCTTCTAGTAAACATAAAATATTATAAAACCTTTTGCTACAGTTACTTCTATATTTGGGGATTTAAGCTGGCGGCGATCAAATAAAATGGGTACCTGGATGGTGTTCTCCGCTGGGATCGGAGAGATCAGTCAATGTCAACGTAAGGCAGCTTGGTAGTTGTGACTATCTGGTGCCGTTCTTCTTGGATTGTCTTTACGGTGGGCAGTGGTAGACTGGTAGGAGTAGTTATTTTCTTCGGTATTAAATGATTGCTACAAAGATGATTACAAACTTAACTAAATTTGTTGAGTAAATTTCACAAACACCAGATTTTAAGACACATGTAAGTATTATGATTTGTTTCATAGAATCCGAGATTTTGGGATAAAATATTTTAAAAAGTCCCATGTTTATGTCAATACTCATTATGCCATTATTATATACTCAAAATATATATCCCCGTGTACTTTTCTCCTTAATCTTGTATTGCTTGATTGAGAAAACACAACTTAACCCGGTAATAATAACACATTAACCGATTTTTTATATAGATAAACATTAATCATACTACCAATTACCAATTACCGAAGGATAACATGTATATATACTCAGTAAAATCTCATATTATTTTTCTATAATTATTATGTATAAATATGTTAAAAACAACTATATAAGCTTTAACATGATGTTTTTTGAAATATTTTATCCTAAAGCATAGGGTCCTTTAGCAAAGTGAGAACAACTCAGCTGGTTAGATTTTTTATGATGAAACCACTCATCCTACTTCAAGTTCTATATTTAACATATATGTTCATATTTATGATTAATTATTTTTTAAATGATAGACGATGTACTCATCAACGACGAGACATCCGTGATGACTTTATCAATATTAAGATATAACGGCTTAATTTTTCAGAGATGCTTAAAGGATAAGGTGTGTGTGCGTTTATATAGATGAGTGAGCGTATGTATTTATACCATGCTTAAAAAAACGGAGGTTTCCTAATATAAATCGTAATATCCAGGGGTTTTGTGTTCCAAGCATCGAAAATCAAGGATATTTTGAAATTTACTCATCGGCTAACACCCTTACATTCGACTAACAAGAGAAAAATAGTTATTTCCTCTCGAAGCACCTGCTGCATTGGAGATACATGTATGACAACCACAGAAATTTCTAGATGATGGAGAGGGAGGAGTATCAGGGGAATGGGGGATCTGCCGTAGTTTGTTGACTTTGTTAATTCAGTAGTTATAATATCCAAAGTGTTTAAGTGCTACTCGTGGTTTAGGCAAAGTCAAACCCTTCTTGTGGTTGGTGATTAGCCGTGTGGTTTCGTGGATAGAGACCTTTTTCTTTTTCAACAACAAACTTAATTCATCTTTTAATAAGAAAACGAATCCTGGAAGACACACCTAACTTCATTTCCCCACATTTACCTCCCTCGGGAGTTCACATGGAATCTCCCACCCGGCATTGTTTCTTCTAATGTTTCTTTTTTTTTGAGATCTTGTTTCTTTTAATCTTGAGTGTAATCGTACATGATTATAGTCGTTGAAAGAAGGATTAAGGTCGCTAACGGTAGCAGAAATTTTGAAATTAAGAGCCCATGCGCTGCTACGGAAAGGCGAATCACTGACGGCCAAAACAACTTTTTCTTCATGACTGGTGGTGCCGCCAATGACATCATGCTAATGAAAATGCATCATCATTTCCATTGGTTGATAAAAATCGATTTTCACATACGTCAAGCAAAGACGGCCATTTGCGTAAAACGATTTTCACTGACAGAAACGTAGACTCGCCAATGAAAATATTTTTGGAGCAAAAAAAATAAAAACTGAGGATTCAGAACAGCCTATAGAGAATCACAAATTTCCCAAATCCCCCATAAGAGTCCCCAAGTCCCCAATCACAGTCCTAAATTCCCAATCACATGTAATTCTTGTGTTGCAGTTGGCGAGGAAGGGCATGGGTTGCCACCTTTGGGTCCACGCTCGCGAGGAAGGGCATGACGGATCTGGCGTCCCCTTGCCCACCACTGGATGTGGACATCTGCTCACGATTTAGGTCGTCGTTGCTGTCATCGAGCCATGGTTGTTTTCGCCATCACCGTCACCGAGCCGCAACCTTAGCTACCGTCACCATCGAGGGCTGACGTCGTCAAGCCTACAGATCGAGTTGTCGCAAAGACCATCAGAACACAACCCTAGCAACGATCTGGTGGTCCCGAGTTCCATAGTCGGTCATCTTTTTGCTCCTCCTCCTCATTGTCCCGTCCGCTCCGACTAGCTAGATCCACCATCAGGGAGACCGAGGTCACCAAATCGGCGGCCCCGGCCTCCTCATTGGACAATGCGGCGATGGTACATAGTGATAGAGGCTTCCTTGTAATGGTACGTAATGGTAGTGGCGAGATTTGGCAGCGACACACCTCAGTGGTGGTGGAGAGAGAGTAGGATGGAGGAGGGACAGAGTGAGAGAGGCGGAGGAAGGAGGGGCGAGGGAGTCGAGGGAGGTATGGAGGAGGGTGAGGTAGGCCATAGGCCGTGGGACCTTTCAATGCGGCAAAAAAATTTTCGTGAGCGGTGCTTTTAGGTGTTCACTAGCGAAAATTTATTTTCGCTGATGGCCTGTGACCCGGAATCTCTCCAATACATTTTTGCAAACGTTTGTTCCATTAATTCACCAATAAAATGAAAAATGTGACACTATGAAAAGTCATTTTTATAGTGCATGAGATAGCAAACTAATTAATTATGTTTTTAGAAAGAGAAGCAGACGGTCCCCCTTTTCCATCCCCTTTTCCATTATCGAAAAAGCAACAAACTACCGAGTTTCAGCCAAATGAGAGTCCTATCTATGAGTGGCTCACCTCTCTCTAACTTTACGTATTATAGACGACTCCATCGCATCACCATTTTACTGTGAAGTTGTTGCCCTAAGGATCTACCGCCGTCCAGGTGAAAGATGACCCCAAAAACTGGCACCCTCACTAAAATAACAACCAGAGATATACAACCAAAGTTCTAAACAATATCGCGGCAACCTCCGGAGATTGAACATAGGCAATATTAACATGTGTCAGCACAGGCATCAGAAGATGGATCATATCTCAATTGGGACAGAAGTCACTGGACAACACAACATCTTCTTCATCCCTTCTTCAGTATCTTGTCGGCAGCTCCTATTCCAATTAATCTACCACAACACATCCTTAGCATGTTTCTCTAATTCTACAGGAAAGAGAAGAGAAGTTTTTTTATAACACCATTGGATATTAACAAAGGGTAAAGGAAAGTTTACAATATGTTGGATCTCATGATTATTTTATTAAGAAATTGAACAAAAAATGCATTCTATAGAATGTTTCCTTTCATTTCATTTCCTTTGAGCTATTAGGGCCACTTTGATTTGTAGGAAAATCATATGAAATTTGGATGGTTTCAATCCCATATGAAAAATTCCTACAAGGAAAGATTCCTAAGAATGTTTTTGAAAAAATGATTGAATTATATACTTTCCTTTCAAATTCCTATGGAATGGACAATCCTAGAGAGATTTTGGATAAAAGTTAGAAAGTGTTTTAACCTCTTTGTTTCCTTTGAATTTATCCCTCTCGTCTGATTCCTGTGTTTTTCCTGCGGTCTAATTAGAGGACCATTTTTGTTTTTTTCCCTATGTTTTGCAAAATCATTTCACTTATATTCCTGTTGAAATCTGGTGTTTTTTCTATTTCTTTTTTAATCCTATATTTCAATTTTCAAAGAAGCCCTAAAAAGGTCAATAGGAAAAAATCCATAGAAAAATAAATCTTCCAAAATTCACACGACAATTCTTTATTCCATAACAAGCCTTAGCACCTTAATTCACAAAAAATATTGTCATAAAGAAAATACTCAACAACATTTTATTGTTCCTAGACTCTAGATTTTAGGCAACTGAAATTTTGAAAAAATGTAGTTACTTTTTGCATCTCTTGGGTGAAACTATTTTCTCTCATCACTCCCCCCATTTCCTATTTGAACAAAATCAACCACTTTTTATTATAACTTAAGCATGAATTATTCCAGGTTAAAAATGAATTATTCTAACTTAAAAATAAATAAATAAATTTACAGTTGGTAAAAAATGACAACATCACAAAACCATATAAACTAATAAACTTGTACTTAAAATGAACTATAATTATACGTTACTCTATCTGTCTCAAAATAAATGGATGCCTTGCATCTCAAAAAACTTTAGTAGTAAGGGAAAAAGATAAAAGTGTCCTCATTGATAGAAAAAAACAGTATGTAGATGGGTAGACAAGGGGCCAGTATTGAAAAACTTTCTCGATTTATAGCCGAGGGTAGATAAGAGGGTATATAAATCAACTTATTTTGAAATAAAGTTTGAACCATAGAAATATAGAAATCAATTATTTTGGAACGAAGGGAATATGTATTGGTGCAATTTCAGACTTATCGATGTGTAATTTTAGTTGACTAAGAAATTCTATATGGTCAGGCATGTGGCATCTTGCAAATGCCTATTGGGATTAATTCTCAAAAGAAACTCAAAGCTAAAGAATCATCTCTAGTGGAGCATCGGGGTCAAATGTGTGGAACTATTGACCTCCGCTTCCTTGTGGGGATTGTGACAAAGGTTTTTAGTACTACATAGAGACATTTCTCTACGTGCCAGTGCCACTCCTATTCCCTATATATGTATAATTCAGAAAATTTGAGTTCCATCCATGCCATCAGCATGAATAGTAGTGGCAACTATTGAAAACAAAGCGGAACAATAATAATTAACACGGAAGTGGATTTTTTTTCCATTGAGGACGTCCCCACTTCTTGTGCATGTTACCCCAAAATGTCATAATTTAAACAAAATATTTTTAAAAAGGAGTAAAATTTATAGAACCCTGGGTGTTATAGTTTGAGTTTGTCGAAGGGCTATACTTTGACCACGGTATTTGTAGAGTATGGGGATTGTTGGAACTAGGTGTACACAAGATTTTATACAGGTTCGAGCTTTTTAACTGACAGGTAATAGCCTTACTCCTATTGATCGAAGCCAATATTGTCTTTATATATCAGAATCATACAAGTACAATATCTGGGATGACTTAATCTAGTCGACATCGGCATGGCGACATGGAGCTATCACACATAGTCAATGGCTAGCGATGTCAGCTTCCTCGAATATGAACTCAGTGAGATTGAAGGTAGCTCTTGATCTCTCTTGTTGGTTTTGTGGCTCTGTATTGGGTTTGTTTATATCTGTATTGACTTCTCTTCCATTGGCATGTCCTCTCTCCTCCTAGAGGGTCTTGTATTTATAGCATTGATTATCTTCTCCTTTAAGTATAACTCAGAGAACTAGAACCAGATATTACTATATGACTAAGAAGACTTTATCTTTCCTGACTATGACTTTAATACCTTCTATTCCAGGAAGATAATTTTCTTATTTGTCCGTCATAGGACTTTGTGATATACTGTGATGTGTCCCGACAAGGACTGGGAGGCGTATTGATGCAGGATGGAAAGGTCGTGGCGTATGCCTCAAGACAACTGCGACCCCACGAGGAAAACTACCCCACACATGACTTGGAATTGGAAGCAGTTGTTCATGCGTTAAATATCTGGAGACACTATCTGATCGGAAATCACAGTGATATATACACTGACCACAAGATCTTGAAATACTTCTTTACTCAGTCTGATCTCAACATACGGCAGAGACGATGGTTGGAATTGATCAAGGATTACGATCTAGAAATCCATTACCACCCTGGCAAGACGAATGTAGTGGCCGATACTTTAAGCCGCAAAGCCCAATGCAACTATATGAGACTGGAAGGCATGGCCATTGAGCTCCAAGAAGAAATGGCTCGACTTAACTTGCACCTGATTCCTCACGGAGAATTAAACTCACTAGAAATCCAACCTCTTCTGAGGACTCAAATAAAAGAAGCTCAAAAGGATAATGGAGAAATACAAACGATCAAAGAGTGCATGGCCGCTGGGCACGCGAAGGAATTCTCGGCAGATGACAATGGAATCCTATGGCATAAGAAAATGATCTAATTGCCTGAGCAAGGCGATTTGAGAGGATTGATCCTGAAGGAAGCACACGAATCAGCATATTCGCTACACCCTGGCAGCACGAAGATGTACCAGGATTTGAAGGAGGAATACTGGTGGCCCGATATGAAGAGGGACGTAGCCGAATACGTGGCCATATGCGATGTATGCCAAAGGGTAAAAGCTGAGCATCAATGACCGACAGTCTTGTTGCAGCCACTCAAGATTCCCGAATGGAAATGGGATGAGATAGGCATGGATTTCATCGTTGGACTACCCAAGACTGCCGAGGGATATGACTCTATTTGGGTGATCGTAAATTGACTTATGAAGACTGTCCAATTTATCCCCGTTAAGACCAATTATAATAGTGCTAAGTTGGCAGAATTATACATGTCCAGGATCATATGCCTTCATGGAGTACCAAAAAGAATTATATCGGATCGCAGTACTCAATTCACGTCCCATTTCTGGAGCAAAGTTCATGAGGCACTTGGAAGTCACCTTGCCTTTAGTACCGCTTACCACCCACAGACCGACGGGCAGACCAAAAGGACAAATCAAGTTCTTGAGGACATGCTGAGAGCTTGTGCGTTGGACTTTACCAAGGATTGGGAAAGATGCCTACCCTACGCTGAATTCTCCTACAATAACAGCTACCAAGCAAGTCTGAAGATGTCGCCAAATGAAGCCCTATTTGATCGGTGATGTCGAACCCCATTGATGTGGTCAGAAAATGGTGAACGAGCCGTGTTTGGACCTGACATAATCAAAGAGGCTGAGGAAAAAGTCTGTCTAATCCAAGATCGATTAGGATTGTAACACCTTAAAAATCGAATACTTAAAAATCAAAATTTGAATTCGGAATCTACAAAAACTTTTTGAATTGTTGCATCCTGTCGTATTTTATTTGCCTCTTGTTCATGAGTTTTGTTGCGTGTTATAAATAACATGATTATTTATTTAAAAGGCAAAAAGTCAAAAAGGTTTCGAAACCCTAAAAGAAAAAGAAATAGAAAAATGAATATTAGAAATAAAAATTAAAGCTAAGGTTGATAAAAATTTATTTTTAGATCAAAACTTTATTTTTGGAAAATACAAAAATTAAGAAATCATAAATAAAAATGATATTATGAAAATAATAAAAATAAGGTTGGGCAAAAATTTAAAATTAAATTAAAATTATATTTGGGGCCAAAATTATACTTTTAATTTTATAGGTGAAATACAAAAGGTGTAAATAAAAATAAAAAACAATCAAGAAAAAGAAAAAGTGCACTGTTCATTGACCGCCACGTGTTCGACGCCTTCGCCCCCCCCGCGCGCGCCCGCGCCATGTGCTTGTCCGCGTCGCCTTGCATCGCGTGCCACACACGCCGTGCCACGCGCCCGCACGCCCGAGCCGCGCCCGGCCCCCTCGTGCACGCTCCCGTGCCGCACCGCGCCCCGCCCCCATCCCCGTGCTCACCGCCGCCTATAAGAGGAGGTCGCGCCCTCTCCCTTTCCTCACCGTGCCTCTCTCCACTCCTGTTTGCACCGGATCTCCTCGCCGCGCCGCGTCGTTCCATCGTCGCCACGCCACGTCGCTCCATCGTCGCCGTCGCGCCCACGCCGTGCCCCGCCGCCGAGAGCGCCCTTTCCCCCTCCTCCAGCCGCCGCCTCGCGTGCCGCCTCGGCAGAGAGAGAGCAAGGAAGAAGGGAGAAGAGGGAGCGAGAGGAGCCAGGTGAGAGATGAGGGAGCCGAACAAAGGAGGGAGGAAGAAACAGAGAAAAGAAAAGAAAAGAGAAAAAGAAAAGGAGAAAAGAAGAAAAAGAAAAGAGAGGAATGGAAAATAAAAAAGAAAATAAATTTAGGAAAATATTTGGGGAAATTTTTGAGTAAGAATATATTCTTTTTCTTGGAATCAAATTTTTATTTTGGAAATGATTAAAGACTAATATAATTATGAGAATATTTAATTATCGCATAAATTGGTTTATTTCATTATCACTTTAGGAATTTTATTATTTAGTTTGTTATTAAATATTAATTTTAGCATATGAATTTTCTAAAATTTAAAATTCAAATAGTGTCGAGCTTTCGGGTAATTTAGTTTGAAATTAATTATTTCAAACCCCGGGCTTGTCTGTCCGATAAAATAAAGTTGGATAAAATTTGGATTTTTCATTTCCTTTTTGGTATGATATTTCCAAAATATTTATTTTTCTAAATTAAATCGGTAAAATCATGAAACTTCGAATTATTATAACTCGCTCGTTTTAACTCGGATTTTGTCAAAACTCAAACCTAAATTTGTCTAAAATCGTAGACTAATTTTAGGAGTCGCTTTTACGATTTTATTTGGCATTTTGTTGATTTTATTTGAATTCTAATCGACGAATTCAATCGGATCTTTCGCGCGTATGTGTAGAGTCCGAGGGTAGCTGTTGAGTGCGCCGAGGATCTCGGTCAACAAGGTTGCGAGGAAGGCAATTCATCACTACGTTTGAACATGTTGAACCCAATTGTGAACTTATGTTTGTTTAAAATCAAATATGCATGCTATACACATATGAACTCCCATACTATGCCTTTCCTTGATATTGAATACTTGTTATTCTTTGTACCCTACAGTATCTTGCGTTCGAAGTCAATCTTCGACAATGCTTAGTCCATGCTATTTTATATTAATGCGCATTCATATTGTAGCAAATGCTATATGCTTGGGCAACTACCTTAGGGAAGGTGGTTGATGTACAGCATGTGGAGACATGAGCGCCACATTGCCATGATAACGATGAAATGATTTCTGGATGAGAAGTAAAACAAAACAAATGTTTTAGGTTGGGGCGGTTGGATGATTTGTGTGGATTTCGGAAAAGGCAAGTGTCATCCCTAGTCAATTAAGGACCGAGCCATGAGATAAACATGAAACGAGCCAGTATAACCGTACTTCTCGAATGGGTATAGACCTAGCGGAGTAGATAGCCGAGCGGAGGCAGTATCCCTGCATAGTGGTTCTTACGTGTGAGAATGGGCGGAAGGCCTACATGTGGAATGATGAACTGAAATTGGATTTAATCACAACTTAAAGAATGAGTGAGACTTTCCCTTCCCGGGAGCGCCAGAACTCCTCTCACTGCTAGAAACTGTGTACGGCTAGAGTGCATGAGGGCTCATGTTCATGGAGCGGGTACTGCCAAAGTGAGGTTATTGAAAGGCTTTGTCATGACACGTCTCATCCGTTGGGACCTCGGCTCATGTGTTTGGAAAGTCACGGAGTACGAGTAAAGTGTACATCCACTGCAGTGTGAGTAAATCAATCTATTCGAATAGCCGTGCTCACGGATATGGAGCAGCGAGACAAGTTTTTTGCTTGGCTAGACTCTAAATTTTAAAATGATGGGATGGGCATGCATGATGATTTTTATGTACTGGTGGATCAACTTCTCGGGAAGGCGATAAGGGGTAGGCCCCAGAAAATCATGACGATCCAGTGGCGGTAAGCTATCCTTGGGATCACAATGGATGGTGGACAGAACCATCGCTGATTAAATGAACTATGAAATTAAAAGTTGATCAGTCTTAGGTCTTAGGCTTGTGAAAAAAATTGCAAAACTGACTTTATGCAAAAGAACCACAACCATGCCTTGATTATCCCCTATCATATGCATCGTTGTTATGGTGGCTTGCTGAGAACGGTTGGTACTCACCCTTGCTATACGCACAAATATTCAGATGTGGGCGATGAAGACCCTGAAGACCCGTACGTGTACTATCAGGAGGGTGTGGAGGATGATGATGCCCAGTAGGTCTTAGCTCCGGTCGTTGCCTGTGACAATGGTGTGTCGCTGCCTTCTCTCCGCTGCCTTATCTATTTTCTTCTTTTGGTTATATTCCAGACCGTTTGGTCCTACGTCCTAGACTTTGCCTTCGGGCTCTATATTGTAATATTTTGCGTAAGTCGATGGATGTATTGTGCACTTGATGATTCAGCGATGTATTCGTGGGTACCAAACTATTCGTCGCCGACCTCCTCGCCGCGCGCTCCCATGACCCGGCCTGCGTCGGCTTCTCCCAGTATCTCCTCAATTTCTCCACCCCCTCTCCCTGTCGCCCCTAAACCCGCCACTGTCGCCGCCGCCACTGCCGCCACCACCACTCCTACCCTTGGGAATCCTCCTAGCCGGCCACCGTCCCCAGACCCCGATCGCCCCACGCTCTTCCCCCTTCATGTCATGTCGTGCCTGTGGGCCATGTCGGCCCACTACAGGAAATAGGTCGTGCCGTGGTGGCCCACGGGCTGAGGCGCAGGCCCAGCCATGGTACCGACAAACGTGCCGTGCTAGTACGGCCCACAGGCTAGCGTGTCGTGCCATGTCGGGCCGAGCTACAGTGCAGTCGTGCTTGGGCAGCCCCAGCTTGGCACGACCCGTTTGGCCAGGTATAAGTCATGCACCCTTCCTTGCGTAACGTTTTCTGTGTGTCTGGATGCAGCCTTCCACTGCTCACTACTTCAAATGTGCTTGGTATAGCTTTCTCTCTCTTGCCCGATAATTTTGTCTTGATTGGGCGCCTAATACAAATAATTCCTCGAATAAAACAAACGAATTCATCGCACGATTTTTCATTTGTGGTGGCTGAACAGAGGAGCGGTGGTGATGGAAGCAAGGAGAAAATTTGCGAAAACACTTAGCATCTTGCGTGTGACACACGTGAAATATCGGACGCCCCCATCCATATTAATAACTCCAGCTACCCCCTCCTCTACCCCATGTTTCTCTTCTTTTATCTTTTTTCCTGTCTCTTGCACTATCTCTCTGCTCGAAATTTCAGCACTGCTACCATTAATAGATGGCGAAGTTGGCGTCGTCGACGGCCACATGGCTCTTGCTCGTGTTCTTGGCTCTCTTCATGACTGGTTTCTTCTTCCTCCTTCTCCTCTTCCTTGCCATGCAGTCCTGATGCCATCGCATCCTCGCCACCTCATCCTCATCATTCACTTTGTTGGACAAGACATTGACATCTTCCTTGGTTCACTCCGCGTCCATGGCCGTTGTGGTGGGGTAGGGTGACGCGGGATAGGAGGGGGCATTGAACCTCACCGGCAGTCACATGGCGGCAACGACGGCATGGCAGGGTGACACGGGATAGGGAGGAGACCGTAGAGTTGGCCGTCAGTGGTGACTATATGTTGACGACACTGGCCCTTGTTGAGGTCACCTGCCTCGTGCCACTATTCATCTGTGTCCTTCCCTAACCATCACCTCTCCCGCCACATCTGTAACTTGGTTTCGACGGTCGGAGTAGAAGAAGAAGATGGAGGCGGGTTCACTTTGTTTGATTTTTGGTTGTGGCCTATTGATTATCTATGTTGCACTTTATTATGTTAAGGTGTTTCATTTTGTTTTGATTCAATGTTGCATATATTGATTCTTTGTGTTGCATGTTTCTAATGTTGCATTTGGTTGAAACACTATCCTTCAAGTTAATAAACATTTTTCCCCGATTGATGAAACATTTGAAGCATTTTCCATTGAGTGGTGCAGCATGTGATTTCATAACAATTTGGTGCAACACCATTTGATGTTTTCAAAAATATCGAACGTTCCATTTGTAGTGGTCTCCATTTGTTGTTGACGTGAGTTTATCAACCAAATGAAAAAATGATAACAATAACAGAAACTCTCGCTGGCACTTTAGGTTTTTTCCCACACCAGGGTTGTCAATTTCAGTTCGAAATTTTAGCCCCCACAGGCAAGTTCCTAAACCGATACCTTTGAGATACCACATAGGTGCCGAGTAATAGCTGTCGATTGGGAAACCGGCACCTATAGGGGTTTATGTACTAGTGGGGTATACAAGTCCTGATCGGACACAAGATAAGTCTTAAGATAACTAATCCTACCTATTTAAGAGATATACTAAAAATATTAACCATCTTGTCGTGGTCTTCATGGTTCCTTTTTAATTCAGCTTGATCTTCCATTTACCAATCGACTTCTTTCCTTAATTGAATCAAGTAAAAAACCGTATAAAATTTCGGTGTTAACATCTCAAAATTCCTTACCAAAAGTTGATTCTTTTGTGATGGAGGGTATATTTCTCTTTTATGTACTTGGTAACATTGATGTTAGAGTGACACTTGGATAGATAAATCAAACAGTTCAAATGCTATTAGTTTAAAAATGCTAGTCTCCTTTTTCAATTTGGTTATACCAGAATTTGATGATGCCAAGATAAAGTATTAAAACAAAATATATCGTTATATTCTATATCACAAATATCACATGTGATCAAATATGACTAAAGTTTATAATTAATATGTAACTGGTCAGGTTTCTAGGTTTCTTGTGGTGAAAATTTTACGGTACGAGGAAGCAGCACTGTCTAGGCAGCGATGACAGCAAGAAGAGCATAGAAGATATTAGCACAAACTAGCCTCCGACTCATGCATCGCACACTGAAATTTTAATCATATATGGTATCTATATTTGTTATTTTCAAAACTATAGTGTCAAATTAAAGATTAAAAAAGAGTTCACATTAGTTGTAACTTTATATTTATTAATTTTGAATTTTAAATAATAATATTTTTAAAAACTAAAACTGAATAATGTATAATCCATAGTATTTTTAATTGTATATATATATATATGTGACTTTCATTAGTTTATTTTCAACAAACCGACGAAAAAAAACCGAGGGAGTACCGTTGATACTAAGTCCCACCTAGTATCCGACATTTTTCTTACAGAATATTGTCTCGAAAAGTTGGAAGAGACAAAAATAACTGTGTGGATGTTCATACGTCGTGGATGTTCATACGTCGTGCAATAGTAGGCCTGATCAAAATTTACGATTGACAGACAGTATAGACATATGGTGTAGAGTCACAGTTGTTGAAGAGACAGAAACGGACAACCGAAAGCGAGCGAGCGACATAGAGATTCGATACATATGAATTTTCGTGATCATGTGCGTACATAGGAAATTTAATTTCCTTGAAAGGCAGCAGTGGCATATGTTTGAAATATTAATTACGATAAAATCAATTCATTTACAAGAGATTTATCCAGGTCAAGGTACGATGAAGAAACAACGAAAAAGAAAAAAACACTGGGAACCTAGATAATCCAATACGAAAACTAAGGATTTCCAAATCACAGTATCTCATAAATAAAGTAATAGTAATGGCCCTCGTCCACTCCGTCGGCAGCAGCGGCGTCGCCGTCATTGGCGTCGTCGCCGGAGTGGCGTAGGCGCGCTATCAGCGGGAGCTTCTCCGCAGGCGACATCTGGTGGCGGCACATGGGGCACGTGCCATGCATGCGCAGCCACTTCTCCAGGCACCCGCCGTGGAACCGGTGCCTGCACGGCATCTCCTTCCACTTCGACGCCGACGCATCGTCGTGGTCGAGGCAGATCGCGCAGTCCAAGCTTCTGCCCGACGCCGACGTCGCCGCCCACGTCCTTCAGCGCCTGGATCGCCTCGTCCGAGGCGGCGGCGGCGCCAGCGGACGACAGAAACTCCAGGAGTAGGTCATCGGAGGCTTGGAGGTACGCGGCTTGCGCGGCCAGTTGATGCGCGAACAACAGGATGTCGTCGCCGCCGTCGTCCATGGCTGGCTGCGGCTGGACTTGTGGCGTGGTGCCGGTGGTGCTCGTCGTCGTTGTGGCCGGGAAGCTCGATCGTCGTACGACGACCGTGAGTGGAAAGCTAATCAAGCGATCTCCAATGCATGACCCGATCGGAATATATGGGCGCAGGTTACGTCATGCAGTCGGAATGAATGTTCTCGATCGGATTTTAGTGAGGATTATATTTACAAGCATGCGTTCGGAGTCCGACACAGACTCGACCAACCGATGTGTTGGACGCAACATTTTCAGTTCCTCGTGAAGTCAGTTTTTTTTCCCCTCCATCCACTAAAGAATCTGCCATTCCTCCTCTCCTGTTTCACCGGAGCCATCGAGATCCTCAACATTAATGCCATCCCCTGAGCTACCCTCCTGATTGTACAATTGTTTTGAAGGTTGAACAGACTGCACAACGGTGAAGAGTGGTGCTCCATTGGCTTTATCTACTAGCTCAGAGGCCCGAGAACAGAAATCATCAAAGTCATCTACATGAGCAGACAGATAAGAGTAAATAAGAAAAACCAATATTAGAGTAAACTTAATGATGACCCAACATTTTATCTGGCAATAACAGTTCACCTTTGTCACAGCAGTAAAACCCGATAGCCAATGACGGGTCTATCAGGTCTAGGGCCAAATCTCGTACAGTGCTGTCGATGTGCAGTTAGAAGATGAATAAGGGTATTCACTATTTAAAAAGTTCAAAGGAGAAACCAATGTCTGTATCATTTACCAGATCCTAATTGTAAATCTGCAATTGTGAACATACCTGCAGTGATATGAGGAAGTGTCTGCCTCTAAGTTATCAGCTGCAATATCAACTGCCTGAGCTCCAAAAATGAAAAGCCAAAAACTCCCTAGTCACTACATTGATAAATACATAATCCATGTACTTCTATATGATTGCTAACCAAAAAGGGATTCCAAGCAGAAAACTGGTACTATAAGAAGATTAAGAACACACGTGCCTGAAAGACATAGACAGACCATTTAATCTTAGGAAACTGGGACGCTTGAGGCATTAATAAATGGAGTACAGGGCTAAAGGCTATGCAACACAACAGCAGCAGATAAGCCATAGTGCCTTCCTAAAGAGGATTTCAGTTTAATCTGGAACATGCAAATATCCAGGATGCCAGATGATAACGGTTGCTGACGGCATGCATAGTAGACAAAGGTGCATACTAGTAATACTGCTTTCTTTTCTTTTCTTTTTTTTGTGAATGGGAGGACATGGGAGGACGGAGCAGTCAGCGGAGCACCATTGAAAAGGCGTGAACTGCAGATCATATTGGTGCATGTGACAATGTGACATCAAGACTCTAATTACACATAGCTACATGAAAGTTAATCTACTTATTGAGTAGATTGCTTAACTCACTGGAGGCAGAAAAACACATCATCTATCAAACTGGTGTTCATAAATGCTAAGAAAATAATGTAGTTTTACCAGCTGAACTTCATGGGGATCTAGGTAGAGTGCCCTGTCATCCTGTACACCAGCAATGTAGGTTGATGTTCCAGGCTTTCCACCCAAAATGCCCAAGCTTTGAGGAAATGTGAATGTTTCCTTTAGTAAAGGAATGTACCTGATAGTAAGTCCAATGACAGGAAAAAGTTACTACTATAATCAATCATCAACGGAATCATCAACAATTCAAGGGTGTCCTTGTTCATAACCTAGTTTAATTGATAGCTGTCTGGATTTAAGATGGGCTTTTGTTCTTTCTGATAAACATAAGGAGAACTACTAAGCCACCAGAGTAGAGTATAATAACACAATGGATATTGTATTTAGAAGATAGTAGAGTGTGAGGAGGCCCAGGCCCCAAGCCACTTCACTATCCTTACAGGTTTACAGCATACATGTAGAAAAAACCAACTTGGACAACTCTTTATCAGATAATGAAACATAGTTCCATAAAAGTCTAGAAAGCATGATATTAATAGCTTGGTGATTACCTTGGGTTAAGTTTGTCCAGACCAAGAACCAGAGGGACCAATAAAAGAATCGGTGACCAGGTTGATTGACCTTTGTTGAAATCACAGCAAAGCTGAGCAGCAACATCAATACAAACAACTGGAGCTCCACCCCTTTCACCATCTTCATCACCAGATACCACATAAAGAGCCATAGGAAAACTTCCGTTCCCATCTACAGCTTCATGATGCTCTCTATTGGTACGGACAAGGGTTTGCCATGCCCGGCACATAGCATATGGACCCGCCCATGATCCAGCAGCCAGACCATAACTCTTTCCAGCTTGAAGTAAATTGTGAATCGAGAAAGCACAAGCTTCAGAATCACCAAACATGTGTAAGATCCCTATATATTCTGGGCTATATGGCTGCATATGAACATTTATTTGGTCATTATAAGTAACCCTACATTAAGAATTAAAAGAGGTCCATCACCTATTACAACTAAAAAACAGAAAAAAATTATTTCATCTTAAGATCAGAACAGGTAATCATGCATCTCACCTTCTGTGAGGATTTTCTCCAAGACCTTCCAAGATGGTGGAAAATCAATGCCTGCAAAATTCCATCCAAATACCATTTTATTTACAACTGCAGTGGTAAAAAAAGAATAGCGCTTTCAATTAAATATAATAGGGAAGGACCTGAGCAACCAGCATCTGGCTGCTTCTAACCATGCAGCCCCAGTTCACATCACTAGTATACTTGGAATCAGAGATGGCATCAAAGCCTGCGACAAAAAGATCATGCAAACAACTCACCACTGATGTCCATTAACTTGCTGTACCAGGCATATGGTTGTGTAAACAATGCTTACCTCTCCGATAAGTGATCCATATCCTTGACGAGAAGTCCTCTAAAAATGTGGCATTCCCACTTTCGGAATCTGAGCTATTAGATAACTCCTCGGACAACAGCTTGTAACATTTACCAAGGAACCACACATCACTTGAAGTGAGAGCCTTGGAGGCGCCAAGAAAACGCCACATTGAGCCAGTACAAGCGATCCTCCTCAAAAACCTCGACCAGACATAGGATCCAGAGGACGGTTTTAGCGACTTGTTCACGGACGAATCCTGGTGCGCCTCAAATATATTGAAAGGGGAGCTGAAAACGCAGGACAGGATCGACGTTTTTGATTGTTTCAGGCTACAATCCTCCTGCCCTGAGCTAGAAGAAGAAGAAGGTGCAGCGTTACCCTCGCACAACAGATCAGATGAGGACGGCGATACACCCCTACCAGGCAAGCTCGTCATTACCTAACACGGCATGTGTGCATATTCCATCCACAATACGGTCACTTATCGAAGTGAAATCCTACAATTCCCTTACTTTCACGATTGTACTGCAGCACTCATCGAATGAATCTGCAACAAACAAGCTTGATAGGTTAATTCCATTCATTCATTCGTTGGAGAGGAAGGTAACACGTGAATTGGATTAGCCACAGCAAACAGAAACATAATTTGAACAAAACTAACGAAGCAACACGAGCAAGCAGCTAGACTGCCAGAGTCCATCACCAGCAAAAAGAGAACCTAAATTCCAGATGAATCTCTGCAGTTTACTCCATGCAGATTCACAGCGATACGCGGAACGATGCAACTTGACCCGAAACGGGGAACGGGAACGATACGGTACGATGTCCCCGATCGATGCCGGATCGTGTTCTAAGGCTGTAGTACGGCGGCGCGGCAGTGAGAACGGGGCTAGGGTTAGGGATGGGGAACGCACCGGTGACTGCGCCGACGACGCCGTCGCGCTGCTCGCGGCCAAGGGGATGGGGGACAGGGGCAAACACTGCGCTGCGCTGCCGCTGCCGCTGTTGCTACCGTTGCGCCGAGCCGAGGAGATGGAAAAGGACTCCAGCGATGGGGATGGCCGGCTGGGGGATTCGTGGTCTTTCATTTTAGATCTTTGACTTTGTAGATATTACAAAAACTTCACCTACCTTTTTCGGTAAAACCAAATCTATAATAATAATAATAACTAAATAACATGTAGTGTTTCTACCTAAAATTTTCGTCTACGTGATTATTTTACAGAAAACCCCTTCAATGTTTATAAAATTAATCCGCAGATCCCAACGCTTGAAAAGAAAGAAATGGCTTGGACGAAAAAACCTCATGCGTCCTCCTCCCGTCCCCATCACGCCACGCCCGCAGCCGCGCCTCGCCTCCCTCCCGTCGCTGCTCGAAGCTCCCGCACCACCGCCTGCTTCCTTTCTGCGTCGTCGTTAGTTGCAACGCACGAGCATTTTTGCTATATATCTATAACTATCTATAAAGCAAGTAGTGTTTCTACCCAAAATTTTCGTCCGCCTAGCTATTTTGCGAGAAAATCCCTTGAGTGTTTATAAAATTAACCCACGGTCCCAATGTTGAAAAGAAAGGGAGGGCTTGGATAAAAAAAGACCTCCCGCGCTCCTCCTCCCGTCTCCATCTATGCCGCGCCCCTCCTCCCGTCACTGCTCGGGCGCAGCACGGGAGCTCCCGCGCCGCGCGTGCCTGCGCCCTCCCTCCCATAGCCGCTCGGAGCTCCCACGCCGTCGCTGGACCTTCACCCTCCGTCTGCTTTCCTCCCTGCGTCATCGTCCCGTTGCAACGCACGGACATTTTTGCTAGTATCTATAAAGCAAGTAGTGTATCTACCCAAAATTTTCGTCCGCCAAACTATGTTGTAGAAAACCCCTTGAGTGTTTATAAAATTAACCCATAGTCCAATTGAAAAGAAAGGGGCTTGGATGAAAAAGATCTCCTACGCCCCTCCCGCCCGTCCCTATCCACGTCTGCGCCTATGCCCTCCCTCCTATCGCGCTCGGAGCTCCCGCACTGCGTCTGCGTCCCTCCCTCCCGTCCCCATTCGCGCCATGTCCCGACTTCACCGTTGTGACGTATGACCATAGTTGCTAGTTTATAAAAAAGTATAACAACGTTTTTATAAAGAAAGATAAACATATAATATATGTTGTTAAACTTTTCTATAAACTTGATCAAAATAAATTTTGAGAAGAAAAAAATTAAAATTAAAATTATTTATAAAACATAAAACGATATTATAAACGAAATGAAGGTGTACTTCGTTGATGAGAAATTTCTCTCACGCGCCGGCCGGGAGATCGCTAACTCCGGTCAGGGTACTTTTTGGCTGCCTCTGAAATACAGGGCGTGCCAGTTGGTTTGATCTGTTAACCAACAAGAAAAACAAAGACGTATGTGTTAAGGGTTAGGTTAGATCCCACTGGATCGGCTGAGGGAATCAATTTACATATATATGTTATCCCAAAGCACATTTAAACTAAGTGATTGGGATAGATCGGCTACGCTAAGACAATATTAACCACTTGATCTAAATATACAAAAGGATAATAATAGATGCATTAACAACCTAGCCGATAATGTAAGACTAACTGTGAATCGGCTAGTACTCCAATACATCTTATGAAAAGATATTTATCTAAGCTAAATGCGCTAAGCCTAGATCGATCATTGTCATGTGGGACAGCCGATTCGGCTTAGGGCATTTAACTGAGCAAGATTTTAATATAAGAGGCAGCTTTAATAAATCTAATAGTAAACATACTAAAAGAATATTAAAACAGATAAAGTCAGCTGAAACCCCGACACTGTCTCTAAGCATATACATCTAGCCGAATAGATCATAATAACTCTAAGTACGATTTAATAGATCAAATTGATGCAACATTAAGTATAAAAAGAACAATCGGATCTATTATGGCTGATATAAACCCATCGAGACGGTGGATACCGCATATAATTTAGGCCAACCCCTAGACCTAGCTCTATCGGTTGCTGGTTCTTGACAGAAACAGGCCGATGTCGAGATAGATCTAGACATTGTTCTAGATTATATGCGATATATGGTAACTAGCGCAGCACAAATCATTGAATCTAGAATATCATAGCGATGGAAGCACTAAATTCGACGAGATACACCACTAATGACAAACATTTACCTTAATCGGGGATCGAAATGATGCAGCCTGAAGCCGGATCAAGTGTTCGTCTGAAGAAAATAGGAGGCAATGCGTCGAAAGTTGTATTGATTGCGTGTGTTTTTAAGGGGTCTCGGGTCCTATTTATACCCAAGAATAAAACTACCCATGCAAAACACGGTTTCTATCTAATATACAATACATGGTACGACAATATCCCAGGACACGGTCCCATGTCATATTACAATATGAAATCTAAACAAATTCCTAATTTACAGATACAATTGCCGTTACAGGACTCTATCCATAGACGACAATATCTTTTAGCGCGCAATTTGGGAACTAAATCCAACTCCTTATTTCTACGTTTTCATCGGGATTGGTCCCACTTCACCTTAACTCAGAATCGACTATCGGCTATCCTAGTCCGATTCGCTCTCAGGCCCTCCATAGCCAATTCGGACTCAGCCAATTCTGCTTCCATCTCTTCTCAGATCACGCATCTTCTCCGATTCTGCTTCAATCTGTGCTTCAAACCCAGGAGTTAGGTTGCCAAAATTGGTTGTTAACACATGCCTCCCAAGTCCGCGATATGAAATGTTGCGGATTTTAGGCGATTCAAGTCCAAGGCGCAATCCTAGCACGACTATGTTTCGACCGTCACAAAAACTCTTCAAATACCGCCCCCGCGGCCGCCACACAAGTCACGCTGTCAAACAAACAGCCACCTCAACAACCCTCGAGCTCTCCCGGCGACCCGTACAGTTCTCAAGACCCGCACGGCGATTCCTTCCCGGCGATCTCCGCTCACGCACCGGCCTCTTCCGCCACCGCCGCCGCCGCATCGGCGCTGCATCCGCCGAGTTCCTTGAGGTACGCCTAATCGGCTCAAAACTCTTTCTTTTCCGCCTCAACTTATAGATCTGCATTCTAGGGTTTTTGATTTATGAATCTGTTCTTTTTTCCGATTATAGCACTTGTCCCATCAGATAGTTATCTCCAGCCTTGTTTAGCAAAACAGATACTTTCTAGGGCCTATCGACAACCAGGACCCAACTGATATCATAATAGCCGAAACCGATAGGTTTGCCTTACAACATGAGGAAACCCGCTCTGAATCACTGGGCTGGAACCTTTAAATCATGGCCGTCTATGGACATGTCTTGGCCCGAATGGTATAAGAGAATACAATCGGCCAAACAAACCCATTGGGAGGAAGTAGGGATAGCTCAATGCTTAGCTCTATCTATAACCGATATGGAAAAAGATGAACCACTGATGTCGGCTACAACCTACTTCTGGAATGACACCTTGAATGCCTTCATGTTCCAACAAGGTCCAATGACAATCACCCTAGCCGACGTAGTCATGACCACTGGGCTAGATATCCTGTCGTCGGCTAACCCTGAAGGATTGACTAGGAAAGGCCAACACCAATTTAAGACAAAGGCCACAGGAGGATGGAGCGGCTATGTGGCCATGAATATGAAAGATGGACCAGTCGGCCCTAGGGAACATGCCTCATTTCTCATGATGTGGTTAGAGAAATTCATGTTCTGCGGCTCAAGCTGTGGGCCGACTGCCAACTGACAGGTTGTAGCCGAGGCCTTGGTGGAAAAACGGAAGATCCCTTTGGGCAAGTACCTCCTCGGCTACCTATATCAAACCCTTCATCAAGCAGTTGCAAAGATAGCCGCTAATGCCTCTGTTAATATCGGGCGTCCCTGGTGGTTCCTTCAGATCTGGCTGGTGTTGATGACCCAGAAAATAGCCAGTCGGCCACCTTTGACTGAAGCACGCTTCCCGCGTTTAGAGCCTATCGAAGACGATGAAGGAAATGAGATAACCACCACCAGGTGTCTGAGTTATGGAGAGGCAGCAGCCATGCACGCTGGGTAGCAATCGGCCGAACTGCTAGCCGAGTGGTTCGTATCCCTCTATGACGGATTTGCAAAGAACAACCGCATCTAGTATTTCTATAGGGATCGGCCACTCTTCGAGCTCCCTATTGAATTTAACTTGGAGGAGATCAACTCAGACGACTACCCCAAGTGCGAGATTTGTTCACAAGCGCCCTCGGTCCTTGCATCCTGCCGACCGAGATCCACCGGGCCGATCGGTGGCCCGAGTTATGAATTTTTACTACCCTGTGTCGGCTGCCAGGCAATTAGGACTTGGGCAACTGCCCATCGGCTGTTATTACGCCCATAAGATTGAGACAAGGGGAATTGTGGACCAGGCCACTATTATGAACAGACTGATGGACATAGCCGGTCCCCCCTTTGGCAGTATTGGTCACATGGTGCTAGCATACAAGAAGAGCGCAGCTTACGACCGTTGGTGGGTCGAGATCAAACATCACATCTTTCACCAGCGGTCTTCCCATTACATCACCCTGCTGCTGCGAGATGAAGACCCCTCAGTAAGTCTTGAACTTCAAGTTACTCTTCCTTCTAGATCATCGGCTGATTTAATCTGCTAACACTTGAACTTTTTTCGCTTGCAGGTGACCGAAACCGAATGGCCGACGGTGAGTAACTCGGGCATCCCAATCGAGTACCGTCTAGGCGTTCTGCCGAACAGGTGCGGCCTAGCTCCATCGGCCATCGACTGGGGCGCGCCAAAACTGAACACCTTGCTGCACGGGAAGACGCGCCAGCCGCTGGCTCGGCAAAAAAGAACTGCTCCAAGCACGAAACCATCGGCTGCACCTGCGAAGAAACCAAAGAAGAAGCGGCCGATCACGCCGCAGACGCCTCCGTCGGTGGATCCAAGTGTCGACCAATTCCTCAACGAGGAGGTTGCGATGAAGAAATGTCGGCGTCGGAGCGCGGCCGAATCAAGTGATTCGAGCCATAACTCAACCAGCCCTCTAGCTGACAGCCCGCCGGTTCCAAGCCCTCCCGCGAAGAAATGGTCAGTATGTCCTCGTCTTGTTAGATTCGGCTTCAACATAATACCACTTTGCATTTAACTGAATATACTTTATCCAGTTCAAAAAGTTGGCTCACCGTCTTCCCCGTCGCGCTCTACCAGTAACCATCCCTTTCGGCTTGTATCTCGGCTTACTAACTCCAGCCGATTCATCCGCTGACACTTGTCTTTTCTTTTGCAGCCTTCTTCATCTCCGTCGGCTGCCCCCAGGCGTCGAGCGAGCACACGGCGTCGGCTGTGGGTGGCCAGGAAGCTGGGGACGTCACGGAGCCAACCGATGAACAAGTTGATGCGGCAACCTCAGCTGGCGACCCTGCCGAAGAAGGCACTACCATCGCCGAGCCGGCGGAAGTTGAAGAAGAGGTCGATCCGATGCCTGCAGCGAGAGTAAGTTTACCCCCATCCTTCTCCTCGCAATATCTTGAACAATCGGTCATTCCAATTGTAGCTTAACCCTGTTGTTTCCTTTGTGCAGCTTCTGGCCGATTTGCTCTCTTTTGACATCAAGAAGTTTCTTGGTGAACAAGAAAGGGAAGCTACTAGCCCAGATAAAACCCCAGCCGACGAGCTTAAAGAGAAACTTCAAGACATACGCCGTCGCTGGACATCGATGTGAACAGGCTGGTGGAGGAGTGTGGATCGGCCAAGTGTCGATTCTTCGAAATTGAGGGACAGCTCCCTGATGATCTAGCCGCCAAGGTCGCTGCTGCCGTCTGCATCGATTTACATCGACCAAGGCTTGGGCGTGCGATGCAACGAATGATTGAGAGGCTTTCCCAAGCCGATGTGATGGCCAAGATCAATGACACGGTCAAGAGCGTGGAGGTCGAAAAGGCAAAGCTGAACGAGTTGAAAACCGCCCCCACTACGTCTCAGGCTCGGATTGCCAATTTGAAGGCCAAGGAAGCCGACCTAATGAAGCAGCTAGAAGAATGTCGCACTAAAATCGCCGCAGAAGAGAAGGTGCTGGCCGATTTGCCGAAAGCCACTGAGGAGCAACCAAGCAAATTGACGGTCGAAGACCAAGCAGTGATCAACGAAGTCAAGGCAATCCAAGGTGCAGCACTATCGACCATAGATGCATTCCTAGCTCGGTAGCCGACGTAATAGACTTAGGCTCAAAACTGAAGAAATTTTATGTAATCGGCTTAAGCTGCTGATCTGTAATTAACTGTTTGTAATCTTATTCTGATTCTGAAACTTGAAAATCTTGTCCAATGTTATGATCGCCGACTCCGAGGCGTGGAGAAATTTTTTTTGATGTTCACCTTTCTATACCACCTTTCTGTAATCGGCTTAGGTCTTGTGTATGTATATGCCCCCCTAATTTTGTTGGTGTCTTCGATGTCGATAAAATTATGAACTTAACACAATTGCACTTCGTTGTCGTCACAGTCGGCTAACACCAGCTGATTATAGAAAACTGGGGAAATTTGGCTTGAAAATGACCTAAAGGCGATGCTTGCTCAAGACAAGACATTGGCTAGCACGAATCGGTTGAAATGAACAGAGCCGAATCATGAGTTGATCCAAATGCTTGGTGTCGGTGATATGGGCCCGGGGGTATGCCGAGGATGCGGTATTTGAAGAAGGAAGGCGCCTTCGCCCGCCAGGGCGTGCCAAAAACGTGTCCTGGATGGCTCAAGCGGGTCCGGGCCACGGGCGGCCACGTGGCCACCCCGAGAAGAGGCTTGGCTCGAGGGCTGCCCGGAGGCCACCGTACTCCTAGGTTGCAGGGTCCGGGGTTACCCGGACCCCCCGTTCTTCACCCCGCACCTCTCTGAGGAAGGGGCGAGTCCAACTGCCAACTACCTCATTGAATGCCTAAAAAGAGAGAGGCTAAGCGCCTGCCCTGTCGCATTTAATGCGATATGAGGCGCGTCTGTCAGCCGCTCCCATCATCACTCTTTTTGCCCGTCGCGAGGTAAAGAGGGTATAAAGTCTTTGACGGTGACTGTGGTATGATGACACGTCATTCCACGCACGCCTCCCTCCTCGCCCCGTCTCATCGCATTGAATGCATCGGGCGGCCGCGTGGGAGAGAGAACACAAGTAGTAGGGTGTGTCGCATGCGCCTCTCCAGGCGAAGGGCCACTGACCAGTAGGCCCCACTGGAGTGGGTAGGCCGGCCCATCCTCACGTCGGCAGCATGGCAGCCACGACGCCCACTTTCTCTCTACCGGCTCCCATGACATGGCAACAGGAACAAAAGATGGGGGTGGCTTCTCCGACAAGACAAGGCAAGAACCGCCTCATCGCGTGGGGCGGAGTAGATTAAACCAGGACTACCGTGGTGTCTCCTTGCACTATAAAAGGAGGCCCAAGTCCATGATAGAAGAAGGTTCGACGATCTTGGGGTTAGGCGGCTAGAGAACAGTTCCCTCTCCTAACTGTTCCTAGCAACCTCAGAAAAGAGCCTTGGGTTCTGCCATTATTGGAGACCCTGGGCTTCAAGCATCCCACCTCAGTCACCACCTCCAACATCCCCAAGGAGGTACCCTCACCGGTTCCTGTAATTCATCCCTCATATTACACAAAGAACAGGAGTAGGGTATTACACCTCATAGGTGGCCCGAACCTGTATAAACCCCTGGTGTCCATTGCAGTTGTAATCTTTTTCCGGTTTTTACCGACTCCTCCCCATTCTCACCGTGAGTTTAAGCCCTTATTCAGCGCTCCCCTGTGCCAAACCAAAAAAGGGGTCCCTCGGATCCCCGCGTGTCGACCACCGACATCGACAGCTGGCGCGCAGGTAGGGGGAGCGCATTGCATTTGGGTTTAAACTCCTGTGTTCCTTTCACCTCCCGCCGAAAAACCCCCTCTCCCCGTCCTCGCCATGGTTCACGGCCACGTCCTACGGTCCGCATCAGGCTCACTCGCTACCCGCGAGTGCGAGTTGGCCAACAGGACGGCCGGGGAGGTTGACACGGGCGGGCATGGCCCTAACTTCCGCCACCTCTGCTCAGGGGAGGGAGGACCTTTGTCCCCCTCACCGCCTCTTACGGCAGCGGCGGCAGCCGGGGCCGCGCCACCTTCTCTGCCCCCCGCTAAAACGTCGGTTGTGGGCGGAGGGGGCCAGGCATCCCGCAGGGTTGCCAACGCTCCTGCAGGACCCGGGCCACGCCTGAGCGGACGTACTGACGAACCGCGCCGGGGGGACGTCCATCGTCGCCTGGAGTTTGGCACGCCTGAGGGCGCCCTTGAGGCGGCGGAGGCACTTTTGCGCCACCCCCCGGTCACACCGGACGAGGGATCCAACGCCAAGCGTTGGGTTGATGACGTGACGGCCGGTCGGCACAGCCCTGGCGTCACCGGCGCCGACTTCGCTTCCTCCGCCACCAACCGCGCGGTTCACACATCGCAGTTAGCTCGTCCTCTCGACGATGGGCTCGAAGGGCCGCGGCTGCCGCGAGGGCGAAAGAGAGCCTCTCGGCTGCAGCCCAGCCAGAGGCGCCCCGAGATCTGCTATACGCAGAACGGGACGCCCGCCTTCGCATTGAGCAGCGCCGCGACGAGCGTCGCATGGGGCGGGCTCAGGACTGCGCCTCCTCGTCAGGAGACGCAAGCGCTCGATGAGTGGCCGCGGCGGCCCCGCCACAGGGAGAGCCCCTCAGGGGACGGCGAGCAGCTATGGGGGCCCAACCGCGAGTAGGAGGCTCCGCGGCACCCAAGGGGGCCCCTCAGCCATCGTCGCCCCCTCCAGCCGGCAACGGCTGTCAGGCCTTCGTCGCCGGCCTTCGCAATGTGCGCTGGCCTAGCAAGTTTAGGCCGGCCCTCACGGAGAAGTATGACGGCTCGGTGAATCCCACCGAGTTCCTCCAGATTTACACCACAGCCATCGAGGCTGCTGGAGGTGACGAGCTCGTCATGGCCAACTTCTTCCCCATGGCGCTCAAGGGCCAGGCCCGCTCCTGGCTAATGAATCTACCGGCTCAGTCGGTCACCTCATGGGACGACTTGTGCCGGCAGTTCACCTCTAACTTCCAGGGCACGTACCCGCGCCCGGGGGTGGAGGCAGACCTCCACATGGTCCGGCGAGGAGAGGACGAGTCTCTGCGCAAGTACATCCAACGTTTTTGCTAGGTACGCAACACCATACCGTCCATCGCTGACCACGCAGTGATCTTCGCCTTCCGGAGTGGTGTATGCCACGACGTTATGTTGGAGAAGATCGAGTCCAAGGCCCCCCGGACCACCACGGAGCTCTTCGAGCTTGCCGATCGGGTGGCCCGCAAGGAAGAGGCTCGGGTTTGGAATCCTAGGAATCCTGCCCCAGCCTCCACCAGCGCTGCCCCCTCCGTGTTCAGGGAAGAACGGCGCGAGCGGTGGTGAAAGCGCAAGCCATCACGCGGTGGCGAGGAGGGCCACGTCCTCGCCGCCGACGGTGCCGAGAAGCCCTCTCAGAAGGGCAAGCCTGCGGGCAACCGCAGGCGCTCCCCAGACCCTCGCCCCCAGGGCCAAGTCGGGGACAAGTGGTGCATGGTGCACCAAACCTCCCACCACGACCTCTCCGAGTGCCGCTCGGTCAAGAACTTGGCCGAGCGGGTACAAAAGTACGAGCAGGAAAGGAGGGAGAAGGAGAAGGAAGCCCGCCGCAAGGGCAAGGCCCCGGCGGAGCGTTCGAACAACCGACGAGAGGAGGCCAAGAGTACGGCCCCCGTCGGAGATGAAGATGACGGTCTGGGCTACCAAGATCCCCAGCACGTCGTCGCCACCATCGACGGAGGGGCGGGCGCCCAGGTGTTCCGCCGGAGCCTCAAGTCCATGAGGCGTGAGCTCCTCGCAGCCGTGCTGTCCCACGAGGCGGCCCGAAAGTCACGCTGGGCGGAGGTGCCAATCACCTTCGACCAGACCGATCACCCGGGGAGCATCGCAT
This sequence comes from Oryza australiensis, assembly GCA_019925245.2. Lineage (NCBI taxonomy): Eukaryota > Viridiplantae > Streptophyta > Magnoliopsida > Poales > Poaceae > Oryza > Oryza australiensis. Next base: position 9,131,638 of record JAIFGZ020000436.1, read on the forward strand.
GTAGCGGCCACTTGGCCCTCGTGACCTCCCCCACCATTTGGAACGTCAAGGTTGCCTGAGTCTTAATTGACGGAGGTGTGGCCCTCAATATCCTATCCCCGCAGGCCTTTGATGCCATCAAGGCCCCGGGGATGGTGCTCGGGCCGTCCTATCCCATCATTAGGGTGACGCCCAGGAAGGTGTGGCCCCTCGGGCAGATCGTGTTGCCGGTTACCTTTGGGAATCCGCCAATTTCCGCACCGAGCGGATTGACTTCGATGTGGCGGACCTCAACCGCCCTACAACGTCGTGCTCGGGAGGCCGGCGTTGGTGAAGTTCATGGCGGCCACCCATTATGCCTACCGCCAGCTCAAGATGCCGGGCCCCGGAGGCCCCATCACCGTCCATGCCGACGTCAAAACCGCACTAGATTGTGCGGAGGCACGCGTGGACGACATTGCGACGGCCGACCACGTCGAACCCGAAGGATCTCAAGGGGAGACCTCGGGTTCCCGGGCCCCAAAACAGCATATCACCTCGGCCGATGAGGTGGTAATCAAGTCCATTCAATTGGGCGACGACCCGTCCAAGACCGCCAAGATTGGCGACGACTTGGACCCCAAATAGGAAACGCGCTCGTCTCCTTCCTGCGGGCGAATGCTGACGTGTTTGCTTGGAAGCCGTCAGATATGCCCGGAGTCCCCAGGGAGGTGATTGAGCACCGACTTGCAGTACGGCCGGATGCACGACCGGTCCGGCAGAAGGTGAGGCGGCAGGCCCCGAAGTGGCAGGCGTTCATCCGCGAAGAGGTGGCACGGCTCCAGGAGGCCAGCTTCATCCGGGAAGTGCTGCATCCGGAGTGGTTGGCTAACCCGGTGGTCGTCCCGAAAGCCAACCACAAGCTGCGCATGTGCATCGACTACACCGACCTCAACAAGGCATGTCCTAAAGACCCTTACCCTCTGCCTCGAATAGACCAGATAGTCGACTTCACTGCGGGGTGCAACCTTTTATGTTTCTTAGATGCATACTCTGGTTATCATCAGTTCCGCATGGCTATAGAGGATAAGGAGAAAACGACATTTATTACTCCTATGGGTACCTTTTGCTACATGTCTATGCCTTTTGGTCTAAAGAATGCCATGTCCACTTTCCAACGTGGTGTCCACATCACGTTGAAAGACCAAATAGGGCGTAATGTTGAGGCGTATGTCGATGATCTCGTGGTCAAGTCCCGGGACCAAAGAACCTTACTCCCGGACCTAGCCGAGACATTTGATAACCTCTGATCCTCTCGCATGAAGCTGAACCCAGAGAAATGCGTATTCGGAGTACCGGTAGGCAGGCTATTAGGGTTTTTGGTCTCTGCCCGAGGCATCGAGGCCAACCCCGCAAAAATAAAAGCGATAGAGGAGATGCGCCCCTAGGAAACTCAAGGATGTCCAGAAAATCACTGGTTGTGTAGCTGCCGTGAGTCATTTTATATCAAGGCTAGGAGAGCGGGCGCGCCCTCTATTTAAGCTGCTAAAGCGAACTGGCCCCTTCACTTGGACGGACGAAGCAGAGAAAGCCTTGAGCGAGCTCAAGCGTTATCTCTCCTCGCTGCCCGTATTGGTAGCGCCTCAAGAAGGAGAACCCCTCCTTTTATATTTGGCGGCAACTCCCCAAGTGATCAGTGCGGCGTTGGTTGTGGAGCGCGATGACGAGCTGGACTCTCGACGCTCCCGCCCCACCACACCGGAGGTAGGAAACCTCGAAACGGTGTTGGGCGAGGAAGCACCGAACCCGGAGGTGGCCTTTGGCCCCCGAGCTTCGGGGAGCCACTGCCCTCCTAGTCCGGAGGCTCCCGAGGCCCCTTCCACCCAGAGCGGCCCTGGGGGCCCCGGGGAAGGCGGTGGCCCGGCAGCCCCGGACACTGAGGTAACCCGCCCCGGTGCACCCGAACCTGTCGCCGCTAGTAAAGTAGCTAAGGCCCGTACCAAGGTGCAGCGGCCGATATACTTTATCAGCGAGGCGTTACGGGATGCAAAGACACGTTACCCGCAAGCCCAGAAAATGCTCTACGCCGTGCTCGTGGCTTCCAGGAAGCTGCGCCACTACTTACAGCACACCGGGTAACGGTAGTCACGTCCTACCCTCTCGGGCAAATCTGCATAACCGGGAGGGCACGGGACGGGTAGTCAAATGGGCTATCGAATTGTCCGCGTTCGACCTGCATTTTGAAGCCCGTCATGCAATCAAAAGCTAGGCCTTGGCTGATTTCGTGGCGGAATGGACGCCGACGGCCGATAGCGATCCATCCCCGGGTGAACCCGAGAGTGCGGAGGGTCACGGCCAGCGAACCGCGCATTGGATGATGAACTTCGACAGATCACTCACCCTGCACGGGGCCAGGGCAACGTGGTGTTAACTTCCCCAACGGGTGACGTACTCCGGTACATCATTCGGCTCGACTTCCGGGCAACCAACAACATGGCCGAATACGAAGGGCTTCTAGCAGGGTTGCGAGCGGCAGCAGGCGTGGGCATACACCGTATGCTAGTCCTTGGGGACTCCCAACTGGTCGTAAACCAGGTTTCCAAGGAGTACCAATGCACCGACCCCCAGATGGAAGCTTATGTCAAGAAAGTACGGCGTATGGAGCGCCATTTCGATGGCCTCGAGCTGCGCCACGTTCCGAGAAGAGATAATACCCTGGCAGACGAGCTGTCTAGGATCGCGTCGCGCAAGCCCCAGCCCCGCCAGGCGCATTCGAAGAAAGGCTCACAGAGCCATCGGCGTGCCCCGAACCGCCCCAAGGGCAGGAATCGGCCGGTCCCACCGCCCGGACCGGCAGCGCCCACGGGCCTCGCCGGACCGACATCACGCGCCTGTGGCTTGGATTTCGGAAATCCAGCGTATCCGCAAGACGCGTCATTGCCCGAGCAACGCGAGGAAAGCGAACACATTGCCCGCACCTCCAAAAGGTACGTGTTGGTAGAAGGGACACTCTACCGACGCGGTTCCAACGGAGTGCTCATGAAATGCATTGCTCGGGAACAGGGTCTCGAGCAGCCGAGATCCATGAGGGAGAATACGGAGCGCACTCAGCCTCCTGAACCTTGGTAGGAAAGGCATTCCACCAAGGATTTTGCGCCCTTGCGCTAGAGGATGCAACGACCTCGTGCGGCGGTGCGAGCGTGTCAATTCCACGCCAGCGGACGCACTGCCGGCTCGAGCCCTCGGACCATCCCGCTCTCATGGCCGTTCACGGTGCGGGCTGGATATCTGGGCCCATTTAGCGAGCATGGGGCGGCTGCAAATTTCTATATGTTGCCATCGACAAATTTACCAAGTGGCCTGAGGCCTATCCAGTCAGCGTCATCGACAAGCATTCGGCTGTGCGGTTCATGAGAGGCATCACGGCAAGGTTCGGGGTCCCCAACAGGCTCATCACCGACAACGGCACCCAATTCACGAGTGAGCTGTTTGGCGAGTATTGCAACGATATGGGCATCAAGCTCTGTTTCGCCTCGCCCGCCCACCCCCAAAGCAACGGTCAGGCCGAGCGTGGAAACGCGAAAATATTGAAAGGCCTCAAGACGAAGACCTAGAACATGCTCAAGAAGCATGGGGACTCGTGGATCGACGAGTTGCTGCGGTCCTTTGGGCCAATCGGACAACACCGAGCCGCGCCACCGGGAAACACCTTTCTTCTTGGTGTATGGAGCCGAGGCGGTCTTGCCTTCCGAGCTCACCCCGGGATCGCCCGAACCACGTTATACACCGAAGCAGATCAAGAACAGCTGCGTCGCGACGACTTGGACTACCTGGAAGAAAGATGGCGCCGGGCAGCACTTCACGCGGCCCGTTACCAGCAGAGCCTCCGTCGCTACCATCAACACAAAGTCAGCCCCCGAGCGCTGCAAATCAATGATCTCGTCCTGCGTCGCGTACAAACGCGTGCAGGGCTGAGCAAATTATCCCCGATGTGGGAGGGGCCATACAAAGTTATCAGCACCCCGCGTCCGGGAACAGTTCCCTGACCACAGAGGACGGCACTCCGCTGCCGAACCCGTGAAACATTTCCCACCTACGCAAGTTCTACCCATAAGCCGCATGGTGTGCTGAAACATACATGGAAGTTCATCCACTGCTTCCAGTGGCATGAACAATGAGTTCGCTGTTACACTCCTTATGTTTTTCCTTTGCAAATCACATACTTGCAGTGTGTCTTTCCTCCATGTGCTGAACATGTACTGCGGATGCTGGTTCCCAGTGGTCTTCTGGCCTTGCCCGCCTTAGCCTGAGAGCCCTAAGGGCGTCGAGGGTAGAGCGATGCTGCATACTATCACGCCTGAGGGTAGTCAACGCCTGGGGGCTCGGGTGCGTACTCACACGCCTGTCCCAAACCCCCCATTGCCGCTGCCCCCGCTGGCCTTTTTATGCCTTCGCTCCTACCCGAAACCCCGAGGAAGGCACCAGCCGCCGGCCAATGCATGCTGCCTGAACCCGGACCAGCTCCCAGTTACATGGGAAGAATCATGGCAGGAGACCATGCTACCATATTCTTGCAATGGCCGAACTAACTAAAAGTTAAACTACCGTTGCAGGGAAGCAAATAGACAGGGGCTCGGGCCAACTAACCGCCACTACGTGTGCGCTAAGTTGGCCAGGGGCTCCCAATATATATACATATATATACGAATTGTTATGAATCATCAGAAGCAGCCACGATGGGCTGCTACAATACAAGTTCAGAATGATAAAGGCAAGTGCATTAATATTATAAACAATATTGCAATGTTTTTTCATAAAGTACAGATAAAGGCAAAAAAGGCGGGGAAGTCCTAGGCGGCCGGCAGGTCGCTGGGAGCGTTCTCCGGGCCGTCTTCGTCCGACGGGTCTTCACGGAGGGCGAGGTGAAACGCCGCCAGGGTGCCGTCAAAGCCTACCATAATGGAATCGACGGCATCCTGGACGCGATGCCGAGCGGCCTCCTCGGTGCCCTCGCGGAAGTCCTCGGTGGGGATGTAGGGGTTGAAGCCGGGGTCACGGGCTTGGTAGCTCGCTAGGATGAGCGTCGCGACCTGGCGGGATAAGTCGTACGATGACTCCTTCGCCACCTCGTCGACCTCCTCTGGCACCCTTTTTATCCCCTCAGCCAGCTCATATATGTGCGTGGCTAACCCCCCCAAGGTAGGGACACCGGTGAGGGGGCGCATGACCCCCACCTCACGGGCCGCCTCCCGAAAGGCGCTCGACGGACGAGGCCACGACCCGAAGCCCCAAGCTCAGGGTGTGCTCCAGCTCCGCGATCCGGCGGCACGCCTCCTCCAACTCTGGCGCGGCGGGCGCGGGCTTCCGCACCTGCGCTTCCACGCCGCCGACCGCCTGCTCCCGGGCGGCCACATCCTGCTCCCACCGCTCCAGCTCGGCTTGCCGACGGCACGAGGCAAGAGCAAGCAGCTGCTCGCGCTCCTAGACGGCCTTCAAGCACCAGGAGGCCTCCTCCTGTGCCTCCAGCACTGTCACCTCGCACCCCCACGGCAGCCTCGCGCTCGGCGATGGCCTTTTCCTGGGCCACCACATTCGCCTCCCGCGCGGCGGAGTCCTCCTCGGCCCTGGCAACGGCGGCCTCTCGGTCCTCGACCGCCCACCACGCCGCCTCAGCCTTCTCCCGCTCCGCTAGGCCAGCCTCACGGGCTGGAGTTCGGCGTCGTACCGTCGATGGCTTCGACATCGCGCGGGTGCGCTCGCGCCGGTCGAGCTCCGGGCGCTCGTTGAGGTCGCGGATGAACCTCCCGGCGATGGTGCGGACCCTCTCCTCGCGGCGGCGGTGACTGCTCGCGGAAGTTGGCGGCGTGCCGCTCAACGCGGTGTCCTCGAACACTGGTTGAGTTCCCCCGCACCGCTCAATCTCCGCCGGCTCCGCTTGCGGACGAGGCCCTCCACCTCGCCGTGGCCACCGGCTTCCGGCGGCCTATGTCGACGTCGGCCTCCGCCACGCCACCGCAACCTCCCTGGCGGCCAAGGCCTGGACCTGGGCCCGGAGCCCCTCCAAGGAGACCGGATGAGGGGCTCGGTGTCCAGGGCGGCCACGAACCTGCACCGAGCCCCTATTCGGAGTTGGAGCTCGAGTCAAGGTCGACCACGAGCCACCCCGCCGCCGCTTCGCCCATCGGCGCTGCCCTGCCGTCCGGATAAGCCGCTCCCTGCGTCAGAGGATCGCGGTGGACCGGCGCCGGCAGAACTGATGTTGGTCGGCGGGGCGATGGGCTGTCGTGGTGGCGGCGATAGCCGCCGCGCAGGGACCCCGGGCAGCTCTCCGCTGCCCGCCACCGCCTCCTCTCGTGTCGGGGCCACCCCGCCGCTCCTCGTGGGCGACCGGCACCCGGCATCCGGTGGGCCCTCCTCGGATCACGCCGGATCCGGCCCGAACCCGTAAGGGGCGACCCGGACACAGAGGGCTCCGACGCCCCAAGCCTCTCCGCGCCTCACCCGCCGAGCCGAGGCGTAACCGCCCTTGGGTATAACCCTAGGGCGAAAATGCCGGTGCTCGCGGCTAGGGGCAGGAATGAACACAGTAAGGGATCAAAACACAAGACAGAAAGCACAAGGCCCACAGGGTGCATACGTATCTGCAAGGCATTACCTGCGGGTGGCGTTGAAGCCCCAGGAGACCCGGGAGATGGCACGCTTCTTCTTTGCGGGGCCGACCGGGCGCTTGCCGGTTGTCGCCCGCCCTTCGTCGCCGCCGGGAGCGCGCGGCTGGCCCCGCCGGCGCGCTGGCTGTAGGCGTGCCCCGACCTCCACCGTCGTCGTCGTCACCGTCGCCGTGGCCGTTCGGCCCCGACGGAGTGGCCCCGGGCCGGGCTCGCCACCCGCGAGCCCCTGGACTGCGGGGAGCGGCGCGCTCCGTGGCACCACCGCGTGGTGGAGATGGGGGAGGTGCATGGTCCTCCTCTGGCCTCTTCCTCTTCCCCGGTCAGGGCCCCGACTCGCCTCTGCCGGACCCCAACGGCCCGGCCGCCCGATAGGCACTGGTCGTCGGCATCGTCGTAGTCGTCGCCCCCACCCCTCGGGGTAACGCCCGGCGCTGCTGACAATGAACCCACGCTGTCGCCCACCACTGCAGCGCATGCGGGATCTCCGGGCGCGCCAAATCCTGGCACGGCGGCACCAACCCGGTCGGGAGCTGTGTCAGGTCCATCGCCGTGACGCCGAGGGTGCAGCGGACCAGGATCGCGAGGTCTTTCTCGTCCCAATTGAAGACGGCGCCCACATGGGTCCGTATATCATCGTTGAAGCCCGTGTACATGTGGGCGGGGCGCGGCCTCCCCTGCAGCGGCGTGATGCGCCTCATCTGGAAGTCACGGAAGACCACGTGGCTGGACAGGCCCCCCTCCGGAGGTAGCTGATTCGCTCCTGCACCCCGTCCAGCTCCCTCCCGGCTCGCGGACGCGCCCCCCAGTTCCTCTGGTTCACCGGGATCCCCGTCGGAAGGGAGAGGCGGGGGTGGTCGCCCAGGCTGGTGTAGAACCAGAAGGCCCTCCAGTTCTCCCACCTGGAGCGAGGGTGAATGTTGATGAAGGGGGTGTCGATGGTCCTATCGTTGCGCGGCTGGATCGCCACGTACCCGACTGCGCCGGGGGGAGCCCGCCCGGCACACCCGGAAGAGCTGCTGAAAAAGATGCAGTGAGGGCATTACCCCCACGAACATCTCGCAGGTGTAGGTGAAGACGGCGAGGTAGAAGACGGCGTTGGGGGTGAGGTGGTGCAACCGGAGGTCGTAGAACTCCAGCATGTCGAGGAAGAAGCGAGAGAAGGGCGGCACCAGCCCGACCATGGCGAAAGAGGCGAAGAACACCATCTTCGTGGGGGCCGCTCCTCTGGAACATCGCCGCTGCTGCGCGTGCCGCGCGGCAGGTATTTGTTGAAGAGGCTTCGGGCCTCCGCGGTGCGAACCAAGGACTTGGGGAGCACGCTCCCCCGGCTCCAAAGGCGAATCACGGGCCATCTCCAAGGCAGGCGTTGGAGTGCGAAAGAGGAAGCCGATGGCAGAGAGAAGGGATGTGAAGGAGCAAGGGCGCTGGGAAGATGAGAGGCGATGGTTGTGAGAGGTGATGGCTGTGAAAAGCGTAAAAACTGATCCCCCCTCTCATGGATCTGTTTTTATAAGCAACCACGGCCCCCTCGAGTTCTACGGCATTAATTTCGCCCCACTACCACATGACGCGCCTCCTCGGCTCCGCACCTCTTCGTTTTTTCGCATCCCCTTTGGTTCCCGCACCACTGGGGTCTCGCGCCGCCTAGGGTTTTGCACCCACCAGGCGCACTACGCAGGACGGAGAGAGCTAGGCGGTTTGATGGGCCCCCGCGTGCGTGGCCGAATAACACGCCCCCCGTCTGGAAAAGGCCTAGCCAAGCACAGCATCAGTTGTCGCGCACCGGCCTCCTATTACGGCGAGGCACATCCAGCACCCGGGCCCACACTCACTCAAGAAATGGCGTTAACCGCGCCCGAATCCGGCTTCGGCCCCGGTCAACACCGGGGGCTACTGTCGATGATATGGGCTCGGCGGTATGCCGAGGATGCGGTATCTCGAAGAAGGAAGGCGCCTTGCCCGCCGGGACGTGCCAAAAACGTGTCCTGGATGGCTAAAGCGGGTCCGGGCCCTGGGCGACCACGTGGCCACCCCGAGAAGGGGCTCGGCTCGGGGGCTGCCCGGAGGCCACCGTACTCCCAGGCTGCAGGGTCCGGGGTTACCCGGACCCCCCGTTCTTCACCCCGCACCTCTCTAAGGAAGGGGCGAGTCCAACTGCCAACTACCTCATTGAATGCCTAAAAACAGAGAGGCTAAGCGCCTGCCCCGTCGCATTTAATGCGATGTGAGGTGCGCCTGTCAGCCACTCCCATCATCACTCTTTTTGCCCGTCGCGAGGTAAAGAGGGTATAAAGTCTTTGACGGTGACCGCGGTATGACGACACGTCATTCCACGCACGCCTCCCTCCTCGCCCCGTCTCGTCGCATTGAATCCATCGGGCGGCCGCGTGGGAGAGAGAACACAAGTAGTAGGGTGTCGCGCGGCGCCTCTCCAAGCGAAGGGCCAGCGACCGTAGGCCCCACCGGAGTAGGTAGGCCGGGCCATCCTCACGTCGGCAGCATGGCAGCCACGACGCCCGCTTTCTCTCTATCGGCTCCCATGACACGGGCAACGGGAACAAAAGATGGGGGTGGCTTCTCCGACAAGACAAGGCAAGAACCGCCCCATAGCGTGGGGCGGAGTAGATGAAACTAGGACTACTGTGGTGTCCCCTTGCACTATAAAAGGAGGCCCAAGTCCATGATAGAAGAAGGTTCGACGATCTTGGGATTAGGCGGCTAGAGAACGGTTCCCTCTCCTAACTGTTCCTAGCAACCTCAGAAAAGAGCCTTGGGTTCTGCCATTGTTGGAGACCCTGGGCTTCAAGCATCCCACCTCAGCCACCACCTCCAACATCCCCAAGGAGGGCACCCTCACCGGTTCCTGTAATTCATCCCTCATATTACACAAAGAACAGGAGTAGGGTATTACACCTCATAGGTGGCCCGAACCTGTATAAACCCCTGGTGTCCATTGCAGTTGTAATCTTTTTCCAGTTTTTACCGACTCCTCCCCATTCTCATCATGAGTTTAAGCCCTTATTCATCGCTCCCCTATGCCGAACCAAAAAGGGGGTCCCTCGGATCCCCGCGTGTTGACCACCGACATCGACACTTGGGTAGTGTCTTTTCAAATATTTGCCGTTCGAGCCCTTCCAAATACCTCTCCATCCAAACCTTCTAACCTGTATGCTCCTTTAGAGACGCATTGTGGATCTTGAAAGGCCCTTCCCAATTTGGTGAACATTTGCTGAATTTATTGTCTCTTGATCCAATCGGCAGTATTAATTTCCATATGAGTTCACCCTCCTCAAAAGATTTAGGCACAACTTTCTTGTTATAATGGCGGGATACTCGTTCCTTATCCTTTGTTACTTTTTCCAAGGCCCTCATCCGTGATAAAACGAGGTCTTCTGATTCATCCACCATCAGGTGATAGTAATCATCGGCTGTGAGTTGATCTTGCAGCCGAATTCATCTTGAGCCGATGATATTTTCCCATGGCAGTACTGCTTCGTGCCCATAGACCAACTTATATGGAGGGACTTGGATAGATCCGTGGCATGCCATCCGATATGTCCAAAGTGATTTGGCTAATCGGCTGTGTCATTGCTTTGGGTACTCAGAAATCTTCCTCTTAATCAGCTTGATCAGACTTTTGTTTGAAGCTTCTGCTTTCCCGTTGGCCTGTTCGTAGTACGGTGAAGAATTAAGTAATTTTATCCCCATGCCGTTGGCAAACTGAACAGACTCATCTGATATGAAGATAGATCCCTCGTCTGTTGTAATTATTTGTGGGACGCCAAATCGGTAGATGATATGCTCTTTAACAAACTCGATTGCGTCCTTGGAGTCGACTTTCTTCAAAGGAATTGCCTCCACCCACTTTGTAAAATAATCTGTCACCACCAGAATGAATTTATGTCCTTTGCTTGAGGGTGGATTGATCTGGCCGATCATGTCGATGCCCCATCCTCTGAACGGCCAAGGCTTTATGATCGGGTTCATAGCCGATGCTGGTGCTCTTTGTATAGCGCCAAATTTTTGACAGTCCTAGCAACCTTTATAATATTTGAAACAATCCTCCATCATTGTCGGCTAGAAATACCCTGCTCTCCGAAGTAGCCACTTCATCTTATGAGCCGATTGATGCGTATCGCAAATCCCTTCATGAACTTCTCCGATAGCCACTCTGGCTTGATCGGCCCCCAAACATTTGAGCAGCACCCCATCAATTGTTCGATAGTAAAGATCTTTGTCAAACAAGACGTATCTTAAAGTCTTGTATCGCAATTTCCTTCAGGCCGATTGAGAAGGATTCTGTAGATAGCTGTAGACTTTAAACCTCCAATCGTCGGCTGTGATGGCAGCAACTTCTATTCCAATTTCTTTTATCATCGGCCTATATCCTGATGCCCCTTAAGCTAAATCATTGGTTTCTGTATTTTGCTCCCTGGGGATATGTTTTAGAGTAACTAGCCGAAAACCATTCATCAATTCCCGGCATTGTCGATAGTAGACCATCAGCGTGTTGTTTTTGCATTCATATTCTCCTGACAATTGGCTGATGACCAACAGTGAATCTCCCATTATTTCGATGGCATCGGCTTCTACTTCTTTGAGCAGATGTAACCCTTTGAACACGGCCTCGTACTCGGCTTTGTTGTTTGTAGCATGGGGGTTGATAGAAAAAGAAAATTCAAAGCTTGCCCCCTAGGCGAAATAATGACCAATCCGATACCGCAACCGTTGGTGCACACCGAGCCATCAAATGTCAATGTCCAACGCATAATTTCAACTGAGCCGATTGAGTCATCTCTGTGTTCCACGATAAAATCGGCTATAGCTTGTCCTTTAACTGCCATGGGTGCCTGATACCTCAGATCAAACTCTGTCAAGGCAAAAATCCATTTTCCAATCCGCCCTTTTAACACTGGAGCCGATAGCATGTATTTGACTACATTGGCTTTATATATTATTGTGCACTCATTGGATAGCAAATAATGCCTTAACTTTGTACATGAAAAATATAGGCACAAACATAGCTTCTCCACTGGTGAATACCTTGTTTCTGCATCCAACAGCCGTCGACTGAGACAGAAGATAGTTTTTTCCTTGCCCTCAACCTCTTGGATTAGAACTGAGCCGATTGACTTGTCGTCACCGACAGTACGGCTTAAACGGTATCCCTTTTTGTGGAGACATTAAAAGCGGAGGCGAGCTTAAATAATTTTTGATGTTGTCCAAGGCCTTCTGCCGCTCCGCCCCCATGTGAATGCTTGATCGGCATTCAGCCGAAGCAGTGGTGTGAACGGCTCCATCTTCTCTAGATTGGCTATAAACTGCGTGATGAAGTTAATTTTGTCGATCAATGATTGAAGTTGCTTCTTGTCCTTCGGAGGTTGTATCGTCTTGATAGCGTTGATGCTCCTTGGTGTAACCTTAATTGCTCTTTCATGAACAATAAACCCCAGAAACTGCTCGGCCGACACGCCGAACGCGCACTTCAATGGATTCATCTTTAGGCCATATTTTCTTGTCCGCTCCAAAACCTGCTTCAGATCGGCTATGTGGATCTCCACCAGAGAGCCGATCATGTCGTGAAAGATATAATTCATGGCCCGTTGATATGTTGCCCCAGCATTCTTTAGCCCAAATGTCATAACAACCCACTAATATAAGCCGATTGCTCCAGGACATCGAAAAGCAGTTTTGTGAATGTCTTCTTCGGCCATAAATATCTGATTGTAACCTGCATTGCCATCCATAAAACTGATGATCTTATGGCCGGAAGCAGCATCTACGAGCAAATAGGCTATAGGCATCGGATATTCGTCTTTAGGGGTAGCCTTATTTAGATCTCTGAAATCGATGCACACCCTAAGTTTACCATTCTTTTTCAATAGTGGGACAATATTTGGGACCCACTCGGCGTATCGGCAGGGTCGAATGAATCCAACATCGTATAGCCGAGTGATTTTGGCTTTGATCGCATCATACATATCGGCCTTGGACCTCCTGGGAGGTTGTTTGAATGGCCGATAGCCTGCCTTGATTGGCAGTTGATGAACAACGATAGATTGGCTAAGACCAGGCATCTCAAAATACTCCCAAGCAAAATAATCCTTATATTCCTTTAACAAAGCAATGAGCTGGGATCTACAATGAGAAGATAGATTTTTGCTAATATACGTCAGCCTAGGCCTGTCTCCAGAGCCTATATCTATTTCCACTAATCGTCGGCCGATGTAAAACCTTGTCCAAGCTTGCCATTGTCTTCGTCCGCGGTGTCCATGCCGTAGACGCTTGAGCCCTCCACGACGTCTTGCTCAAAGCAGCAGCTGCGGCTCGTCGTCTCCAATTGGATGTATGGCAGAATTGGACACTTTTAGAAAATTGGCTTGCCAGATTTTCCCGAACAAACAATCAATGCCATCGATTTCCCGCAGTGGCAAATCGGCATTGGCGGCGCTCGACCATCGGCTGGTACAATCTCTATCTTGTCGCTGTCCCATTGAAGCGACATCGGTGCATGGTGGAAGGGACACAACAGTTGGCATGTATCCAGTCCCTCCCGAGCAGCAGGCTATAAGACCCCTTCCCGTCAATGACAAAAAAATGTTGTGGGCACGATCTTGTTGCCAACGGTTAGCTCAGCATTTAACACGCTCTTGGTCTCTGATGGGTTGCCGCCGAAGTCCTTGAGTACAATGTTAGTTTTGATCAGGTCTTCGGCTCCCTTACCCAATTTTTTGAATGTTGCATAGGGCATCAGGTTCACTGCAACTCCCCCATCTACTAGCATCTTTGACATCGGCTTGCTGTTGACGAAGCCTTTTACGTACAGTGGCTTGAGATGCCAATTTTTGGTCCCCTCTGGCTTGTCAAAAATTGCTTGGTCCGAGGACAGTGCTAGTTTGGGCAAGGCGTCTTCAATGTTGCGCATCGGCCTCGGGCGCCGGTCGGTTGGCAATATGAATACCATATTGACCGATGCGAAGCTTTTCCTTTCCTCTTGGCTGCCCTCCTGGCTTGATCGGCCGAGGTCTCTCCGGTCTGTTCTTCGTCGGTGGCATTTGTAACACCGAGGTGTTTTCCTTTTAAAATCCAAAAGAAAAATCGTAAAAGAAAACCGTTGGAATTAACTGGAGAGAACAAATAATTTTAAAAGCCAAATTCTAAATGGAAATGGCATGTTAGGATTTTTCTTAAATTCTACATGTCAAAATACACTAACAGGATTTTTAGTGAAATTTTGAGCACTAGAAATAATTTTTAACCAATTAAAATCAAAATCAGAATTAATAAATCCCAGGAAATTCTTTTCTCTCTCCTCCCGTACGTTTTCTCGCCCAATCGGCCGTGGCCGCCGCCCGAGCCGACGGCCCATCCTCCCGCGCGCCGTGGCCGGCCAAGGCCGCGGCCCGTTTAACCCTTGCGCCGCGAATAAGTCCATTTCGCCTCCCTTTCACCCCAAGACGCCGACAGGTGGGGCCCGCCTGTCAGGCCGTCGTCCCCTACCTACCCGCCGCCCGACGCCATTTCCGCCGCCCTCTCCGCTCGGATCTCGTGCGCCCGCCTCCCGCGCCGGGATCCCGCCGCCTTAACTCCTCGCCGTGCCCGCTAGCATTCAAAAACTCCGGTCGCCTCTCCCACGTCCAATAATTGCCCGAATTGATCGCCGGCAATTATTCCCCCTCTCTCTCTCTCTCCCTAAACTCCAGCGAGCAATTACGCTCTTATTCGGTTGCCACCGACCTCCCCATCCCCTATTTAAGCATCCTCGTACCCTTGCCGTCCTCCCCACACCTTCACTCAAGCCAATCTCGCTCTCGTTTGATCCCGCACCGTGCGCCCTTGCTTTGGAGCTCGCCGCCGGACTTCGGCCGCGATATCCCGTCGCCCCGAGCCGTCCCGGACCTCGCCGTCGTCTCATTCCTTCTTCCCGGCACCCGAGCGACCTCGGCCGTCCCTCTCCGTCACCGCCCGCCGTCTCCCTCACCAATCACGTCGTCTTCTCCCCAACTCCGGCGGCACCCACGGTGAGCTTTTCCTCCTTTTTCTCTCGGTCCAATCCGCGTCGCGTGTGCGGGTGCACGCGGTTCCGCTCTCGCGTGAGCCGTGGCACTTCGCGCCCGCGTCGCCGCCCGAATGGCTGGCCGCCGCCGCCGGTCGACCGCGCCCACGTCCTTCCTCTCGACCGTCCGATTGGCTTCGGCCGATCGGCACCGTCCGTTCCGCTCGCCGCGTGGCACGCCACGTGGTCGCAACCTCGTCGCCACGTGTGCGCCACGTGGTGACCGCCCGTCTGGCCCGTGGACCCGGTCCACCAAGGACCGGCGCTCCCGCGGACCGCTGACGTCAGCCCTAGCCGTTGACGCCTCCCCCGGGCTTTATTGCGCAATAAACCATTTAAGGATTTTTCCGTTTTAGTAAAAAAACCCAGAAAACTTCTAAAAATCATATCTTTTCAATCCGACCTCTGTTTAAGCCCATTCAAATTTCATTAAATTCATAAAAATGCCAAGAATCCATTAAAAGTAGTTTTGTTCCTTGTTTCAGTAGCTTTTTAGCCTGTTTTGTTGAAGTGCTTGTTTGTCGTGTAGATCCCGGTAGTTCCTCCACCCCAGTTTACTTCGAGGTTGTTGCAGAAGTCCCTCAAGTCGAAGAGCAAGGCAAGTCATACTATATTATTGATCATATTGATCCCATTTTGCTAAAACACCTGTTTTACTCTATTAAATTGCATGTATTTTATAATGTCATTTCATGGGAAATAGTACACCATATATTTAGTTTATGCCTTAGTTTTGACACTTCAAACCCTTTGATTAAACTTGGGAAAATAATATGATTAGATTCAGGACTAGGTTATGCTTAGCCTGGCTTAGATTCACTAGCTCACTAAATGGGTCATTCTCACTTAATATGTCTCTCCTGGACATCTGTTCGGAGGATTAATAATTAGAGATTTAGGTGAACCAGATTAATAACTAAAATATGACAAATGGTGGGCTGTGGGCACTATGGTTTTGGTTAGCGGCGCCCATGGCAATTAAGGACCGGTTCACGGGACCCCTCGGGAGAATGACCGTGCAAACCACAAGCCGAAATGGGTAAGGTAGGTCCCGTAGTGTAGCCTCTCCTAGCTGACGAACCCATCGGCAAGGGTGAGCGGGATGGAGTTTCAGTCGGCCCCTGTATAAGGGTTGTTGGGCTGCCGGATTCACCGAGACACTTGGGGGGGCTGCCCACATCCCAGGGTCCGGGAGTGAGGGCGAAACCTTGGTGGGGTTCGCTTGGTTAGTGGGGGGTCCTATCACAGTTTCCTTTCCGGGGTACCATGGTGGTATTCCGACGCACGGGAGACCGTGTCGTGGGGCTGTGTCTTGTGGGTACAGTTGTACACCTCTGATCAGAGTAAAACTATTCGAATAGCCGTGCCCGTGGTAATGGGGCGATCAACAGAGCTCACCGTGATTAGTCTCACACTATTACACCCTGTTTAATGGAACATGACTAGTATAGGTGGATGGGTTGGGCCTGTCGCAACGTGGGGATAACGTTGGACAGTGGTGGATTCAAAATGCCTTAATTACTTAAATTACTGTTGATTTGGTTGTATTCAAAATCTGTATTGTTTGGAAAACCCTTGCTGTTTGCGCAAAAGCAAACCTTAGCCAAACCCTTGTCTTTCCTGCATTCATTTCTCTCCCCCTTCCGGTGTGACTTGCTGAGTACGTGGAAGTACTCATCCTTGCCTCTTCACCAGAACCTGAGCAAGAAGCTGAAGAAGAAGACGAAGTGGAGTAGGCTTTGTCCTACACTCTGGAAGTTGCCAGTGGAGTGGTCGAAGCCACGTGGCCAGCGTCAAGCTTAGGCTTAGGCCCCTTTTTCCTTTTTCCGCTGCTCTTTTGTAATCTTTTTGTAATGTTTCTAAGACGTGGAACTGTAATATCAACAATTATCGTATGTGTACCCTGGCTGGTCCTGGACAGGGATTTTAATACACATATAGCTTCGGAAATTTGGGTCTGAATTTCTGGGCGTGACAGCTGGCGTAGTTTTCTTTTTCGGCCTCCATTGCTTTTTACTTTTGCCTAGCCGACGGCGTTGTTCTTGGATCATCTGCCAAACTTCTTCCTCCCTTCCTTCATGCTTCACCTCGAATTCTTCATTTCTTCGTCTTCGTGAAGAGGTCGAAGGGCACCATTGGGGGTTGGCCGATTCTTCGTCATTGACTTCTTCTTCATCGTAGTAGTCATTGCTTTCGTCCTCTTCATCGAAAAAGTCTTGATGGATCGGCCCTAGCCGATCGTGGATGAACTACCGGCGTTGGTTGAGTTGTATGGCCCTCGGGACGAACTGAATTGGGCTGGTGATTGGCGGGCCCCTGTGTTCATCCTCGTTGTAATCGTCGCAGTCGGGCAATTGTCTAGCGTCGGCGGCCTCATCCCGGTTTCCCAGCAGTGCCTAAAAAATTCACAATGCCAATGAGGATCGGCACCGCCGTGATCCCCGTCGTACCGGCGGCCTCGGGTCTCTGGCTCCAGTCGACGAAATCCTTCAAACCGAGCCTCTTCTTCTCGCCAAGATTGCCGTCGAAGCGGCGTTTTTTGTGTGTTGATCGGCGCGTCGGCCGGCCGATCGGGCAATGGGGTGCACCATGTTGATTGGCGCGGCTTGATCTCCGGTCGGCTTGCCCTCGCCTTGACCTCTTTTAATGTCTCGGCTAAGCCGTATGTCATTCTGCGCTACCAATCAGCTTGCACGGGGCCGACTTGAATCATGTTGGCGGGAAGGAGTTGCCGTCTACTTTCATCGGCCGAGTGGAATCGGCAAACTTGAGCTTCCCGGCCTCTATTGCCGACTGGATCTGCTGCCTGAAGACTTTACAATCATTAGTGGCATGGGATGTAGAGTTGTGCCACTTACAATACTTTCTTCTTCAGTTCGTCAGCCGATGGGATCACATGGTTCTCGGGAAGCTGGATCTGCTTCTCCTTGAGTAATAAATCGAAGATCCTATCGGCCTTGGTGATGTCAAAATCGTATTTCTCCTCCTTAGCCGTCTTGGCGCCATTGACAGACGATGTCCTTTTTATTCTTGGCCCATTGGTGCCGCTACCTCTATGTCATCGTCGCGGAATCGGAGGCTGATTCGACGATGACTTGAGTTACATTCTTGACGGCCTTCCTGGTGTCCTAAAACCTCTGCTCATAGGCCGTCACCCTCTGCGCAAGATGCGCCAAGCTGTCGAAGTCTTGGGCGAAGAAGCGCTCGCGGATCGGCGTGATTAGGCCATGGAAGGCCAAATCGGCTAGCTTGGCGTCCGACAGCACCAGGCTGTAGCAACGGTTCCTCATCTCTCTGAAGCGTTGAATGTAGTCCTAAACCGATTCATTGTGCTTTTGCCTGATGCTGGTGAGGTCCGACAACTTCATTTCATGGTTGCCGGTGTAGAAGTAGCTGTGGAATTGCTTTTCGAGATCGGCCCAGCTCTGAATCGAGTTGTACGACAGTGAAGAGAACCAGGTGAAGGCCGATCCCAAAAGAAACAAGGGGAACAACCGAACTCTCAAGGCATCTGTAGCCGATGCTTCGCCGCACTATGCTAAGAATCGGCTGACGTGCTCGTAAGTCGATATGTTGTCTTGCCCTGAGAATTTTGAGAAATCCGGGACTTTGTATCGGTTGAGTAGTGGAACCCGCTCGAAGTGTTCTGGGTAGGGGTACCGATACATATTTCCTGAATCTTTTGGCTTAAGGCCGAATTGATCGCGCATGACGTCCGCAATCAAATCGGCCCACGTCCGGTTGTCTTGATGTATCGGCTCATATTGATCATATGGTGCGGGTGCTTGCCGATACAGAGGTGGCGGTGTTTGGGGCCTGTAGTGCTGACCTTGATGGCCCCCCTGGTACTGGTACTGGTGCGGATGGCCAGCGGGAGGCGGCCGGTTCGCCGGCGGTGGCGTCGGCGAATCCAGGAACAGCTGTCGGCCGTCGGCGTTGTACTGTCCTCTCAGGCCGATCTAGGCAACCGGATCCAATTGTCGATTGTTGTTGAACATGTTGGCGATCTGGTCCTAGGGGAGTGGTTGTTGTCGGTTCAGCATGGTGACCACCGGTCTCGAAGCCGATCCAGACGGGTTCGGCTGGTTGAGGATCCCTCCTGGCGGCCCTGGCTGTGCTGGTGGTGGGATCGACCGATCTTGGGTGGCCTATGTCCTGTAACCAGGAAACTGGCCATCTGTGAAGTACGTCGGCCCCCGCTGCAGTTGGTCGACTATCTTGGCGTCGACCACAGTGGCAATCACATTGTTGAGGATGTTGACAGGAATGCCACTTTGGTTGACCAGTGCATGGTGCACGGCCAAATCAATTCGGTCTTGCAGAGTATGCAAACCCGAATCACCTTGCTCCTGAGTCGGCTCCTCCGCCTTCGTTTGTCCTTTGATCCGCTGGAGGAGGACGCCTTGAATTCGTCCATGCTGAATTTATATTTCGGTGCACATGCCCTGCACTCGTGCAGGTGTAACAACTGTAGGTACTTGGCTTGGAGCTCTTCTACCATCCTCTGGTAGTCGGCTTGTTGTTCAGCCGACAGTTGTTCCATCTTCACAGGCACGACGTTTTTCTGGAAAACGTTAGGGCTCTTAATGTCGACCATCTTGTCAGCTGCGTCGATGCGTCCAAGCCGAGTTGACAGAGATAGTCCCACCGGGCGTGCCAAGAAGTGTGTTGATGAGAAATTTCTCTCACGCGCTGGCCTGGGAGATCTGCTTAACTCCAGTGCAGGTCCTTCTTGGCTGCCTGTGAAATACAGGGTGTATGTTAACCAACAAGAAAAACAAAGACGTATGTGTTAAGGGTTAGGTTAGATCCCACTGGATTGGCTGAGGGAATCAATTTACATATATATGCTATCCCAAAGCACATTTAAACTAAGTGATTGGGATAGATCGGCTACGTCGAGACAGTATTAACCACTTGATCTAAATATACAAAAGGATAATAAATATATGCATTAACAGCCTAGCCGATACTGTAAGACTAACTGTGAATCGGCTAGTACTCCGATACATCTTATGAAAAGATATTGATCTAAGCTAAATGCGCTAAGCCTAGATCAGTCGGCTGTCGGCTGTGGCTGACAGGCTGATTCTGGCTTAGGGCATGTAACTAGAGCAAGATTTTAATATAAGAGACAGCTTTAATAAATCTAATAGTAAACATACTAAAAGAATATTAAAACAGATAAAGCCGGCTGAAACCCTGGCACTGTCTTTAAGCATATACATCTAGCCGAATAGATCATAATAGCTCTAAGAACGACTTAATAGATCAAATTGATGCAGTATTAAGTATAAAAAGAACAATCAGATCTATTATGGCTGATATAAACCCATCGAGACGGTGGATACCGCATATAATCTAGGCCAACCCCTAGACCTAGCTCTATCGACTGCTGGTTCTTGACAGAAACAGGCCGATGTTGAGATAGATCTAGACATTGTTCTAGATTATATGCGATATATGGTAACTAGCGCAACATAAATCATTGAATCTAGGGTATCATAGCGATGGAAGCACTAAATTCGACGAGATACACCACTAATGACAAACATTTACCTTAATCGGGGATCGAAACGATGCAGCCCGATCCGGATCAAGTGTTCGTCTGAAGAAAATAGGAGGCGATGCGCCAAAAGTTGTATTGATTGTGTGTGTTTTTTACAGGGGTCTCGGGTCCTATTTATACCCAAGAACAAAACTACTCGTGCAAGACACGGTTTCTATCTAATCTACTATACATGGTACGATAATATCCCGGGACACGGTCCCATGCCGTATTACAATAGAAAATCTAAACAAATTCCTAATTTACGATACAATTGTCGTTACGGACTCGATCCATAGATGACAATATCTTTTAACGCGCAATTTGGGAACCGAATCCAACTCCTTATTTCTACCTTTTTCATCGGGATTGGTCCCACTTCACCTTAACTCAGAATCGGCTATCGGCTGTCCTAGTTCGATTCGCTCTCAGCCGACTGGCTCCGTAGCTGATTCGGACTCAGCCGATTCTGCTACCATCTCTTCTCAGATCACGCATCTTCTCCGATTCCGTTTTAATCTCTACTTCAAACCCAGGAGTTAGGTTACCAAACGGTTGTTAACAACTTCATTCATTCAAGTTGTCATATATTTACGCTTTTGTTTTATGTTAATTTTATACTAATTTTTATATTATTAGACGTTTTAATTTTTATTAACTTTTTTTATTTTTATTAGAGTCAAATTTGTTTAAGTTTAATTAAGCTTATAGTTGTAACATTTTCAACCCAAACAAACTACAATCAAAATATATTCCATATTAAATTTAATTGAACTCATTCCGTGTGTGTAGATGTTGTGATAAGGACACCAACACGATCGATACATTCACACCTACATGACATCAGATTTCCGATCCGATTACTCGTGCTTGTGTATGCTAAACAAACTATTGGGTGAGTTCGGTCTTATCGTCTTGTCTATCTTATTTAGACCGTAGAAACATTTGAATTATTGTTTTTGTTAGGAACAATGGACAAGACCCAAAAGAAAACAAATTTACGCGGGCTGATTTCGGACTGCAAGATAGACCCAACTTATCATGGACGCTGCGACTTCATGCGGACTCCGTTTAAGGCATGCAAGTACTTCATGAAAAGCTTGTCAAGTCTACTTTTAGACGAATCTGGCCTCATATCCATATTTATTCCAAGTCAGCCGCAATCTTTGATTTAGTACAGATACCTTTTCTGCCAACGGTGCTGCGACACTTTTGTTTTGGCTGGTTGTGTATCATGTTGAGTCTATTATCGACACGTCCTAGGGTTGGAGCACGATCCCAGCACCCCTGTGGGCGTCCTCTCACGTATTTATATCCCTTGGCTGCCGCCAAGAACAATTGGGTTTTGTTGATTAGAGTTAGAGACTTGCTACTTGCTTGTAGCGCACGTGTTGGCTAAACCGTCCATCTGTTTGTGTTCGGAACCCCATCATATTGTGAATTCAGAGTGAAACCTTCATATTAATCTGGCAATTCAGTGCTTGTTTTACTTGTTCTTCGATTGCTTTGCAGGACGAGTGCCCTCGTAGAGCAGGTTGTCGTGCACCGCAAGATCGCGGTGACCATTGGAGACGCTGTATCGGTTGCTAAGGCGCAACGTCTTTGGATAGTTGTAGTCCGACCGTGAACATCGTCTTCATTCACCAATCGAGTTGTCCATCACCTCTCATCGAAAGATCGAGAATAAACCCTTATGGGTTCATATCGTGCAACTATTTTTTTATAAAATTGGTCAAAGTTAAACATGTTTGAAAAAAATCAAAATGTTTTATACTATAAAACGGACAGACTACGATTTTGTTCAGCTTATTATTTGCATGACGATGGCTTTTTAAAGTTCAAATAAAATGGTTTTCTACTTTCTGCATTCGTTCCGAATTATCGTTCTCAAAATCTCTGGGATGTGCTTCGTCCTTCGAACAGACATTGTACTATATTTTTCAAAACTGATGTTTTTATGTTGTGTTCTAATTATCCGTTGACCCGAGAACTTTTGTTGTTAAGTTAATTGGTAAGAGACGCCACGAGGGAAGGAGAGCAGAGACCACAACTAGGAAAGGGATGGGGAAAAGGCGGCGTGGCGATGGCAGGGAGGAAGGGTACAACATCGAGAGAATTTCGTCGGTGACATGGTTATTTATTTGGCAACATATCAGGTGAAAATAGGGTTTGTAATGTAACCTTATAAACTCCTCACCAGAACCACACGATGATCATCCAATGGATGGGAGAGAGGAGATTGGATTTTTTGCATTTTATCGCCCGCCGATCAATTCTTCCAGTGCGTCCTTTTTGCGGAAAATCCCCTGTGTCCAAACCCGTTGACCCCTCCGTCTCCCCTGCACGCATCCAAGTCTGATTCGCCGTCGGCCGCCCCTCCGCCCGATTTGCCGCCGGTCGGCTCTCCTCCTCCCCTCCAGCGGCACCACCACTTGGCTCCTCCACCGCCGCCACCCCGTGGCCCATCCGCCGCCTCGCCGATTCACCGCGTGCCCCTCGCCCCTTGTTCCGATTCACCGCCGGCCCTTCTCCCGTGCCTCTCCACCGCTGGCCCTCTCGTGCCCCTCCGCCGTCGTGGTCAGTCGGCCACTCTACTGCCGCCCCTTCGCCCCTCCGCCGCCAGCCCTTCTCCTGTGCCTCTCCTCTGCCGCCACCGCCGCCGCTGGTGGACAAGCAGGTATGCCTAGATAGCTGGTATGCCTGGGTTGTGGAGTGCTACGACGGTTGGGTCGGAGAGCTACGGCGGCTGGTGCGAGAATCACGGAGGGCGCCGACGGCTGTGCACTCGCTAGCCATGATCACGACGGGGCGGCTGGGGCATGTATCTCGGAGGCCAGCGGTGGCCCGGCACGCATCGGCGGCGGTTGGGGCGGTGATAAGTGAGGCACGCGTCGACGACGGCTCGGGCGAGGAGCTATGGCGGCTGGTGCGGTGATCACGGAGGGTGTCGGCGGCTGCGCACTCGCTAGCCATTATCACGACGGGACTTGGATGCGCACAGGGGAGACGGAGGGGTCAGCGGGTTTGGACGCAGGGGGTTTTTCGCAAAAAATACACGTTGAAAGAATTGATCCGCGGGCGCTAAAATGCAAAAAATCCAATCTTCTCTCCCATTCCTTGGATGATCATCGTGTGATTTCGGTGAGGAGTTTTCAAGGTTGCATCACAAACTCTGTTTCCACTGATATGTTGCCTATTTATAATAGGTTTCGATTATTTAACATACTGGTCTAGTAGATGGATGTCATTCTCACAAGTACTAATTGAATTAAACTGTCTCAAATCATCGAAGTTCCTCTAGCATGATGGGTTGGTGCGTCTGTTGGTTTTGTGGTGTCATGCTTGCCGATAGAACAGATCCATGGTATTCTGTTAATTATTTTGGTGCTATTTTGTTAGACTACTCCTGACTAGCAGTATATGGCCAGTTTATTTACCTAAAATTTGTTTCTTTTTTTCTCTCCCAACTAAAGTTGATTTGAAGTTAAAATTTGATGATGATGTAATTTATTGCCTATATCCATCTCTATTTTTTTCAAGAATTTAAAAATATTACAAATCACAAGTTTTCACTTCTTTGATGGTTTTCACCAGATATTTTCCCATATATCTTTCCAGATGCAATAATATCAGTACCTGCAACTTACAGTCTTGGATTAGGAAAAAAATGGCAAATGCATCAAAAGAAGTGGTCATACAGACTTACAGATTGATAGTGTAATATAATCCACCTAGTAAGTGGCATGTGCCGTATCAAACCATACACTGAAACTATAGTACTATAGACATCAAGCTTCTGTACATTTTAGTATATCAACATTTATTCTTGCATCATAATGTCAGTGCACATAAACAGGCTCAACCCTTGCTACCAAAGCAAATTTGTTTGTCCGACATTTTGCTATCAAGAGGTAAATAAATACACACTAACTTTTCAGATGGAATATGCAGCATTTCGCAAACTTACAGAACACATACTAATGTTGACAACTTAGCTCCCACGGTAAGTGGTGAATGAAAAAGGAGAATGCAACAGAGGAACATGGAAATGCTCGGTCGTCTGGTTCTTCTTTATCTCAAATATGATGCTCACATAAGGGAAGAACCCTGAGGGTGCATACTTGCTGGTGTTGAAACTTATGCGGTAGAAACCAGGAGCAACGCTGTCGACAATGTCCATCAGTTGACCGCTGCGGCCATCGTTGTTCGTAACCGATGAGCCCACGGTTGCCCACCCATTGAAATCTTTGTTGTTGAATGATGGGGGTGTTGATGCATCCTTCCACATCTCTAGGTGAACTTCAATTCCTGATGCTGGGGATCCACGAGCGACATCCAAAACATGGGTCGTGATGGGAGGACGAGTTCGGTTGGAGCTACCTGTAATTTCAGGAGCTTTATTGGCAGAATGCTGGGTGTGACATCCAAGATGTGCTCCAATAATCCGCATGCGGTCTTTTGAACAATAGAATGGTAAGATTATGGCATAGATATAAACTTGCTAGTAGTGTGCTGCCCTTCCACAACACAACAGGCAAAGTAAAAGAAAAGTGACATTAATTATGGAAATACAGATTAATCGCAGGAATCACAGGTATCACAACCAGGAGAATTTTCCAGCATATGCACATTCAGCAATGTTAGTTAAGTACTTCACAGATGAGTTACTTCTTTTCTTGTTTCAGTTACAGTTTTTTATCTCATGAGACAATTCATGTCAACAACAAAACGGATCAGCGATCAACACTAAGCAAATCTGTTGCATCTAATCATTTCAACATTAGGTCTCTCTTTAGCATCAGACAAAAAAAACTTGCAAAATACTAACTTGTACAGTAATGCAGTCTGCTTTTATTTAAACTACGTGAACCAAAATGCCTGGTGCAACAAGTTGTAATCTCTTCAGAGTCAAGAGAAGAATATGCAAATACTAGTTTCTTAAGAACTGGACATATCGACTTCTTTTTGAAGAAAAATACGATGTACTATCCTATCATGTGCAACCATGACTATGTTTGAAGTCAAAGCAGAAAAAATCCACAACATCAAAGTAGAGCCTTTGCAATGGAAAAAACTCTATGCGGAAAGAGCAAAAAATGCAAAGCGCAGCTGCTCACTCAAAATTAATGTGGACATGACAACAGGGTTCCAAGTATCATAGCTTAAACATACAGCAGTAAGATATGTGTACCAATCTGAGACACTTCATGAGGACCATATGGCTAAAGTACATGTATAGGACTGATAAACCAAAAAATTCTCAACATGTGCAATAAAGAGCAGATAAAATTGTTTCAGTACCTGCTGCTTTATCTGATTGGCTAGTTAGACTTCCCTCCACTGAAGTAGGGGGAGCAGCCTCTGATGAAAAAAGCTTTGCAAGACGCAGTTCAGTAATCTTCAGCTCTTCCTGTGCTGCAACCTCAAGTTCAACAATTGGCCTATTTTCATAGCGCCTCTGAAAACAGCAGCACAATAGTAAGATAACTTCATCATAGCAAGCTTCATTGTATACGAGACACTGGGCAAGCTAAGCAATAGGTTATCCAACACGCTGTATCAGGGATAAATTCAACATATGTACCCTAAGAAACAACTGAATTTCATGAGATTCCAGGTTCATTACCAAAATAGTGTTACTTCCATGGTTCTCATTTTACTGTTATTCCATAGGTAATGGTACCTCATTACTCAAAGAGAGCACCAAAGCAATCATCTGGCATATTAATGCTTGTTGAGAAGAGATAAATATGCACAAAATGCTAATCAAAGAACGGAAGAGCATACGCATACCTTCAGCTCAGCTAAGACCTCAGGGGAAGTCCTCCCAGATGCACATATCATGAATATAAACCCAAACTTCTCCCTGTATCTGGCATTCCACTCTGCCAGCTCCTATAGCAGGTTAAAAAAAACATTGGGCCTGCAACTACTGTAAAACATTCAAGAAAATTATGGCAAAGAAGGCTGCAGCACCTGCAGGGTCGAATCAGTGGCAGTTGCAAGTGCTGCTGATTGCTCCTCCTTGCTCCACCTAATACCCCACAAAGCAAATCAAAATTTTCCTACCATGCTAGCTTTTAAAAGGAATATACTCTCAAATAATGCTAGAAGCCTAGGACTCTTTCTACTTGTTCACCTGTGTACTTCTTGATGGAAACTACCTGGTTTTGTTTGTTTGTTTATTGGCCAGTGTGATTTTATATCTCAGACTAGACTCGCCTTGAAAGTTCAATTGGTGGCACAATATGTGAGGTTGTAGAGATCTGTAGATTAAGGCAATAGGCAAGCACATTGAAAAGGAAGTAGTTGTGAACACCATGGACATACTACTGCAACTATGATGTAAACCAGTACGGGCTCCGTTGTCTGACGTTGATAATTCAGATCGCATAAACCTGCACCTAGTGACAACTCTGTTCGTTAAAACTAATTACCGCCGCAAGGAGTGAATTTCTCCCTAGGATGATTTGAACACAGTGCTGGAGCCAGAATTTTGACATAAGGAGAGCCAACATGACAATCGACTTTCGATGACAACATAAAGGAATATCATAGCAAGGGCTTGCACATCTGTTTCTATTACAACTGGAACAGTTATCATTACTAGCTTGCAGATTAGTTGGATTACAGTTTTTAGTACAAGTTTGGGAGCTCTAACCAACTGCATATATAAACAATCTAATGTAGACTATATATGTATGTGCTACAAATATTAGCCACAGTAAAAATTTTAATTTTAAAACTTATTTTTAGGGTTGATTTTGATGTTTTTCCATTGTAGGTTGTTTTAACATTTGTTTTTAAGTCGCTAGGAACACGTAAATAAAAGTTTTACTCAAATTATTTTTTGTGGCCAACAAGTGTAACGGTTTATAATCGGTTGTAGAAAAAACGATGGGACTGGATCACGTAGCCTCAAGACTATGCAAAATTGATCATAGATCTTCTTAGTACTATGCTTCAGTTTTCAGTACCGACTTGGCTCTCAGCTGTACCTGTGTGCACACCAGCGAGCTGGACGAAGCCAGCCACCTCAATGATTGTAGCGGCAGAGGGATAAATATATAAAACGATCCAGCTGCTAGCTCGATTGAATCAATGAGCCTGTCTCTGCAGGCCAAATACTACTACTCCGTATTCTAAACATAAGGTTCTTGGTAACAACACAACTTTGATTGGAGGGGGCGTAATCGACCAGTGCCTCGAGAATTATGTCTCCTAATTACTAGTAGGCCCTAAGCAAATATATGATCATTGGGGGAGGCCAGACCACGGCTGTGGCTCCGCCACTTACATGTTGAGCAAGCATCTGAGCTGAGGAAGTTTCAAAGCAATCCACGCATGGCGACAGACAGTGGCGATCGACACAGAAACAAACCCAAAAAACTAGAGGAGGAACCGATGGATGGGTAAGACTGAGGAAGAAGGAAAGGAAGGCACCGACTTGGGGGCGGAGGAGGAGGTGGTGCCGATGGCCGGGTGCGCTGCGAAGGCCTCTAGCCACCCGTTCACGTCCACCTTCGATCCGATCGGTGGCCAATCAATCATCCAGCCATGAGCAGCAAGCAACATCGTCAGTAGAGGAGGCAGAGAAAGGGAGAAGTGGTTAGAAAGGAAATGAAGGAGCGAGGGATGATATGATACCTACCTCGTTGAGCCAGATGCGGCGGGCGGCGAGGAGGGCGTCGGCGAGGGAGGCGAACGGGGAGGCGGCGGCCAGCGCGGCGGCGAAGCGCCGGCTCCCATTCACCCGCAGCACATCCTCGACGGCCAGCTGCCCCCGCGTGGCCATCTCGCCGGCGGCGTCCTCCTCCTCGGCGGCGGTAGAGAAAGGGATAGCTTGGAATTGGGATGGGCTCGGTCCCAACACACTGTGATCGGAAAGGTAGCTAATTATTTTCTTGCCTGATTTAATCTATTCAGATAGCACTGTAATAACTGTACACAGCATTCCCCAAAATAAAATAAAAATACGAGTGCCATTAAGACAAAGTAAAATATATTATATCAGTCATATCTCGATTTCTGTACATGCACAAACCAACCACTGAAACAGAATTGAGGAGCAATAGACAATGGTATCCATATTTAACGTAAGTTGCAATGCAACACTAGTGAAAAAAAATCGAATATAAACTACCGCTACACATAGCATCAGTATTGCTACAGGGTTTCTCGTATCAAAAAACGTCACGGTTTTTTTTCAGCCGTATCGTAGGATGCGATACGATATCCATGCGGTTTCATTTGAATAATTTTGTACAAATTTAAAAATTTTAAAAAAATTATTTTATCAAAAAAATATATTTATTAGTATTGTATTTTTTTAAAATTTTTAATACGTCATAAAAATAAATTTCTCTCGTTCGCCATGAAAACTATGGTATGTGGTGCGGTTTTTATTGTTTAAGTAAAAACCATGACACGGCATCGATTTAAATTTGGTTCGAATTTAAATTCCGTCACTGTTTATATCATCGCGGTTTTCATGTGATTGCTACTATGCTTTCAACCATAACATTGAGATATCATCAATCAGTAAATGTCACGTTCATGTTCAGAAATGACACGACAACAATAAAATATTCACGCGACTAATAATTCATACCAACCACACACAGCAGCCACTCTCCTACAAAATCCCAAAGGAAACCTAAATATACAAGTTTATGAGGAGTATCCAATATATCACCAAGAAGCCCTAATTTTCAAAACGTTGCAGGTAAATAAAGCTAGCTAAACCACTAAAATTCACCGGAAAATCCCATCATCACTGCATTTACTTGCTCTAATCTACAGTGCTCCAATCTATAGTATTACACAACCCTACAATATCAGACAAAACCCAACCCTAACAAATCGCTGGGGTTAACATTCACCGGCGAATCAGCGTAATAACAAGCAGATCACCCGAGAAAACCGCCAAATCCCCAATCCCACCATACCAAAGCGGCATAACCGTCCCCAAGCACTAACCCACCCAATCCCCGAACCAACCGACCTCAAACGGAGGAACCACTACCCCGCCGAGCTCGTAGCAACGAGAAGAGGAGGAAGAAGAGGGAGGGGGAACTTCACCGTGGTGCTTACCTCTCTCCTCTCGCAAGCGCCGCTCTCCTTTCTCCTCATCTGGTCACGCGCTTCGAACTAGGGCGAGAGGAAGAAGAAGAAGCCACAGAGAGAAAAAATTTACCCAGCCAAGAGACCGGCTTCTATTTATGACAAGGAATTATCTTTGTTGATATATAAAAGTTTTACTCACAAATTATTCTTTTGTCGCTAACAAGTGTAACGGTTTATAATCGGCCGCAGACAAAACGATGGGACTGGATCACGTAGCCTGAAGACTATGCAAAATTGATCATAGATCTTCTTAGTACTATGCTTTAGTTTTCAGTACCGACTTGGCTCAAAGCTGTACCTGTGTGCACACCAGCGGGCTGGACGAAACCAGCCACCTCAATGAACTGTAGCGGCAGAGGGATAAATTAAATATATAAAACGATCCAGCTGCTACCTCGATTGAATCAACGAGCCTGTCTCTACTAGGCGAAAGCGGTCGAACTAGGTCGAAAACTCCTCAATTGTTTTTTACTTTTATATTTAAAATGCGAAAACGAATACGAACAAATCGAACAAGAAAACGAACGCGAACAAATCGAGAACAATCTAGGCGAACCAATTTGATCGGAATTATGTCAAACACGGTCGATATACGAAAAATCAATACGAAATACCGACCCATAGACCACAATGCATAGCAATATAGCATTAAACATGTACGCGACCAAACACATAATAAGTTCACACGTAACAAAGTGCATAATCTAGTTCAAATGTATATGCATACGGGATACGGCATATAATTAAAGAAGTGCACGACCAAATACATAATAAGTCTAGAATAAACAATTAACAGGACATGAACGTCTACGGTCTATAGTTCATCAGCATCATCCATAATGTAAGGATCACTTTCTATGCCTTTTTCTCTCTCATTGTCCTCTCTGAGTGTCCTCATTGTCCTACAAGTAAGAAAATAGTATAATTATGGTGTGATTACCATATAATCTTACTCAAAGTAATCAGTAAAGTATAAACTAGTACTAGGGTAGCATACAGATATGCATACAGTTCTTATGAATTCCCATTAATTTTAAATGTATTAATATTACACATTCCAAAGCATGCTTTTCATGCAAAAATCCTGTAAGACCTTTTTTGGGTTATTTGTTCCTTGCTTAATGAAATGAGGCAGATCTCTTGTGTGTTTGAAAATAACAAGCTGGATATGTACTGCTCAATCAGTGACTTCACTAGTTGCTCATAGCAAATAACCATTATGTGAAAGCTACATACACTTTTTTGATCTTTCGTCATAGCAGCAGGAAACTAAACACACACCAACTATTCAAATTGTAGTTAATAAAAATTCAAACATACCTCAATTTTTGTCTTAGCCACAACATTAGTCAAAGCATCAACCTCAAGATCACTCACAATTGATCCAACCATTTTAGAATCTGAAAAAATTTAGAAAGGAACAAAATCAAAGCAATGTTCTCCTGCATTAGTAGTGTCCAAATAAAAAAAATGATGAAATAAGCACCTTTATTTGATGCAGCAACCCAATCCTTTGTGCAAATTAATGCTTGTACCATCTCGGGATCAAGACGACTACGATAGGGATCAATAACACGACCAGCAGTACTAAAAGCAGACTCGGAGGCTATTGTTGATACTTGTACAGCCATTACATCCCTAGCAATCTGTGAAAGGATAGGATACTCTTCTCTCTTGTTTTTCCATCATGCTAAGATGTCAAACTCAGTAACATTTTTCTGTAGTGGTTCCAACATATACCTCTCCAAATCATTTGTCTCAACCACAGAAAGTTCACTTGCATCATTTAAGAATTCTTCAAGGTCATGGTCTACATGTCCCATTAATACATCAACTGTGTTGCTAGGTGGAGGTGCCGGTGCAGCCACTTCAGTGATTTCACTAGTTGATGTTCATGATGCATTAGCACAGACATAAAAGTTGTACAACTTCTTTACCACACTAAGAAACTCATCCAATTTAGCTTGATAACAAACCCCATGGAACTTCTTCATGTAGTACTCTATGAGCCTTTTCTTATACCTTGGATCAAGAAAACAAGCTACAGCTAGAGTAATGTTGGACTACTCCCAATATTTCTCAAATTCTTCATTCATAGCAATTGCCATTTCTCTAATTGTATCATCTCCACTAAAGCACCAGTCATCAAGCAAGAGCTTTATGTCACAAAAACCTTTATAAAATAAGTTTGCAGTAGGATATGAAGTGCCAGAGAGAATTTCAATGAGATCATAAAATTTCTTCAAGCAACCATATATTGTCAACGCATTGTCCCATTCATCAGAAGATGGAGAAATTTTGGCATACCTTCTTCGATTTGTAGACTTCAGCCTAATAAATGCATCCTTGTAGTACAAGACATCTCTGAGCATAAGATAGGTAGAATTCCACCTTGTTGAAACATCCATTTGAATACCCCTCTTTGTATCCAACCCAGCTTGGGTGGCACACTTCATAAGCGCTTCCCACTGCAATGGAGACCCTTTCACAGCTAGTACAAGTGATTTAACCTTGCTGAGTGTTCCTGAAATAACTTTCAACCCATCTCTAGCAACCAAATTGAGAATATGGCAGGCACATCTAACATGAAAAAACATCCCATCAAACACTACGGAACCATTACCATTCTCTTTCAGATCTGAAATTATATCGTTGACAGCCACTTCATTTGAACTAGCATTATCCAAAGTCAAAGCAAACAATCTATTTTTCATGTACCATTTAACCATAACTTCAGTGAATGTCTCGGATAGCTTTGCACCAGTATGCCTACCTTTTACATTAAAAAAACCAATGATTCTCTTTTGCATACCCCAACTATCATCTACCCAATGAATTGTAACACACATGTATCCTTTGTTTTGGCATGAGGTCCACATATCCATTGTTGCACTAAAGCGGCACTTAAGAGTTTTCAAGTGTGCATACAGAGTTTCCTTTTCTTGAATGTATCTTTCCATTATTTCTTTCATAACAGTGACACGGGATTTTTTTGGAAAGATAGAACGGAGAGATTTTAGGAAATCGAAAAGATACTCATGCTCAACTATATTGAAAGGATATTCATGCATGATTATTGCCAAATTCAATTTCTTCAAGCTAGCTTCTTGGTCATATTTGTAAGTCTGAACAGTACCATTGTTCTTACCAACTTGGAGTTGTTGTTGTCCCTTCACAGTACTGTGTTTTGACCTCAAATGGTTCTTGAATGCAGTCGTCCCATTAATACCCTCAGCTCTATACTTCTGAGTACACCTAGAGAAATTGCAGTACCCCCAAATCTCCTCAATCTGCTTTCCTTCCACCTCTACATACTCCCTTTTCTTGGTGAAATATTCCCAGACCCAAGATGTGCATTTCTTGGCCCTCTTGACAGAAACCTCCTCATTCTCGCCATCCTCTTGGTCATCAGTGTCGTCGACAGTAATTGGAGTTTTGGTTCCTGCTGTTGCACAAGTAGATAATGCACAAGATGCTGCTACTGATGCTTCTACATTAAGGTTAATACTTTCAGCAGACCTTTTATCCCATGATCCTGCCAAGATGCAAGTGAAACATTCAGCTAGGCTCTCAACATAATATAAACATATAAACTGAACCATGTAATTAGCTGAAAAAAATAACATTTCACAGCACTTTTCTTATTGACCTTTGCTTCAATACGATGTTCCATTTCTTTGCCTGCAGAAACTCAATAGGAAACTTGTGCATATAACCATCGGTATGGTATTCTTGCTCTTATGGCCTCTTTTCAGGTAAGCGATTCTAATTTTCTCTAGTCAACATAAATCACCATATTAGCACTCGGATACTAATGCTTTATACAGCTCGGAAGCTATGCTCCTTTCCCAGCTCGTAGCACCTGGAATTAATATTATAAGGATGCTTTCTTGGGGTTAGGAGTAATGAAAAATGAAGCTATGGTAAAATCAATGAGCCGATCCGGAGATCACAGGTTGCATACTTGTATACACCAACCATTGGCCATTAATTAAATAACTTGTTTTGGCTCGCATTTTCCTTTTATTCTTCTATGCATTTTCACTCAGAGTTTCCTCTATTCTATGCCTTCTATTTTTGTCATAGATTTGCTTATTATTTGTTTGTTTTGCATATCTATTGTTGCTGTTGCTGCTTGGTCATGATCCTTTGGACTTCATTTTCTCATGAACACAGGGAGCTTCTCAAGGGTCCACTGTATTATGCTACCACTATAACTTTTGCCACTTCTATATTCTGGAGAACCTCTCCAATCGCTATGAAGCTCAAATCAAACAGTACCTGGCGCTGGAGAAGAAGAAACCGTTGCTGCCAGTGCCGGAGCTGCCGTCGAAGGTGGAGAAGCCGTTGCTGTCGATGCCGGAGCTGTCGGCGGCGCAAGAAGGTGGCGCACACTCTTGGTCTTCGCCCTACCCCTGCCCTTCGCTCCAGGAACAGAAGCACCTCCAGTTGGCGCCATCGACGGGCGGGGTGGCGGCGCGTCACGGGGCGGAGCGCCTGGCGGAGTGGCGGAGTGGCAGAGTGCTAGGCAGGCCGTGCCGACGGCGCTAGAGGTGGGACGGCGGCGGCGCTACAGGCGGGACAGGGAGAGGCGAGGCGTGCTGGCGGTGGCG
The DNA here is from genome assembly GCA_019925245.2 of Oryza australiensis. Lineage (NCBI taxonomy): Eukaryota > Viridiplantae > Streptophyta > Magnoliopsida > Poales > Poaceae > Oryza > Oryza australiensis. The sequence continues at coordinate 9,165,607 of JAIFGZ020000436.1, forward strand.
CTAGAGGCGGGACGGCGGCGGCGCTAGAGATGGGACGGGGAGAGGCGAGGCGTGTCGGCGGCGGTGCTAGGCGGGACGGGGAGAGGCGAGGCGGGACGGCGGCGGCGCTAGAGGCGGGACGAGGAGAGGCGAGGCGTGCCGGCGGCGGCGCTAGCGGAACTCGGGCGTCGCCGCGTCGGGGGTCGGGGGCGCGGCGGCGGCACGATGGGATGGGCGTCCGGGCGACTCGAGGGTAGGTTAGGTTAGGGTTTATCGGCTGGGTTGGCAGATGGGCTTGGCCGGGCCAACCGGCTGCTCCCAAATTCGGTCGAACTAATGTGGAACATCCCGAATATAATGTAGAAATATAGAAATCGGTCGAACAAAAGGCAAACCGAATTCGTTCCGATTTCGAATTTAGTACTCCGAATTCCAAATTCGAATTAGGTGTCCGAATTTTTGTCCGAAAATATAGAAAACGGTACGGTGAAATGTAGAAAACGATACGGTCGAACTCGGGATATTTCCATTCCGTTTTCACCCCTAGTCTCTACCGGCCAAATACTACTACTCCGTATTCTAAGGGCACTCCCAATGCAGAAACTACCTATAGTTTCTATACCTCCAAGACTTCACAACAAGAAACTATCATCTCCAATGCATGTTCATTAATAATAGTTTCTATAGACAAAAAAATAATATGCATCAAAAAAGAGTTGATCAGTTGTGGTCAGTCTGGGTAGACATTACGTCGAGCAGATGATGGGTGGCGTGCAGGTGGTGCTCCCTGCATGTTCCAAGAACAAGAACAGATCAATCAACAAGCAAATCATAAGAACACGAACAACAACAGTGAACGAATTGATCAATCAACAAGCTAATCATGAACAAGAACACAAATGAATCAATCAACCACCCACCGCAAAGCAAACAATAAGCAAATCTGAGCCATCTTGTCGCCGCCTGTGTTGCCTTGCCACAATTCGTGTCGCCTTAACGCTGCCTGCGTCACCTTGCCGTCGCCTGGAAGTGCTCCTCCTCATCCAGGATGAACTTGGCTTTCTCCACCAGGAAGTAGTACTTCTTCTGCTTGCTAGTCGAGGGAGCCTTGCTGGTCGGAGTCGACGGCCACGATCCTGGGGCAGCGCGGCCCGGGACGGCATGCGATCGACGGTGTCGCGGAGGAGCAAGGTCAATGCCACAGCGTCGCGCAGGGGGTGGAGGACGACGCAGTGGATCCGAAGAAACCACGACCTCCGCCCCAACGCGAGTGTCTTGTGCATTGGTTCTGCAGACGACGCCGTTTGTAAACAAGAAACAATTTCTTGATTTTCAACCTCCTCTCTCCTGCCACATCAGCAAATCTCATTAAATAGGGAGCTAATAAATAGAGATAGAAACCATGGTAAAGTCTGCATTGGGAGTGCCCTAAACATAAGGACATGTACAAGGGGTCTTCCTCCTCCGAACCCATCTCCACATAGTAAATTTTGCAGAAAACACCACGCTCATGCTAGGAGACGGGTCGGCGTCTTCTCGCGAAGCAACGATGCGGGCGCATGTTCCTAGGTTGAGACGTCGGCTGAGAGCAGCGTTGTACGGCTTGCATCGTCTCCAAGCAAGGGCATGGGACCATGTAGTTGGCACGATTTTATTTGTTGTGTCCAAGAATCCATCCGATAGACGGTCTTGGTAGCTGACGGGGCAGAGATGCGACATCGATAGGAGGGGAAGAGGGAGGTGGAGGCGTGCGGCCATTGACGGGGAGGACGTCGTGTGGGGGCATGGCCGAGGCGATGCCGGCCCAGTTGTCATCGGCGGGCAGCCAGCTCGGGCTCCCCTATGGCATCGCGCTGTCCTTGGCGACCTCGACTTCATGCATGACGCATTGCTTCTTCTGTCGTCCGTTCGCGCTGACGTCCCTGGCAAAGCACATCAAGGCGTTCGTCCCTCCCGCGTCAGCTCGGCCACCGGTCGACGGCTTCCGCGTCGGGTTGGGGAGGAGGCGGGTGAAGCTCGGGAGCATCACGAGCTCACCGTCGAGTTGGGGAGGATGCCGGCGACATGTCGTCGAGTTGGGGAGGAGGCCGACAGCGCATCGTCGGGTTGGGGAGGAGCATACAGACAGCATGTACAACGCCTCGGCGCCCTCCTCGCCGGCGCCTTGCCATGCACTGCCGCCCGGTGCTCTGCCGCATGTCGCTGCCTCGGCACCCTCCCCTCGTCGCCCCCTCGACGCCCTCCCTCGTCGGCCCCACCCCTTCCTCGTGGCCGTCGCTAGCCGCCTCGCCGGTAAGAAACAGAGAGAGAAAGAGAGGCGAGAAAAAGAGAGAGAAAAGAAAGAAGGAAGGAGGAAGGGATAAGGGAGATTGAAACTGTATCTGTAGCGGTGCACAATTGACTCAAGGTCCTCCTTGCTTTAGTGACGGTCAAATGGGTCGTGCTGAGACGGATCGACCCGGGCACGCGTAGTACTGTAGCAGCCCGACACGGCACGGCCCAGGAGGCAAACGGGCCGGGCCGGCATGGCACGGCACGTGCACTGTAGCAGCACGGCACGGCACGCGGCATGGTGGGGGGGCGAATCGGAGGCTGACGCGTGGCGCAAAAGCGCTGAGAGCGCGCAATGGCTCCCCCGCCGTCCAATACGAGCGCGCCACGTGTCCCCCAACGGCTATATGGCTGTTTAAATTTGAAATTAGCCGTTGGAGACAAAAAATTTATAAAAAATTCAAAAAATTGCAAAAAATCTCAAATTTCGCCCTATAAATAGGGCATGAACCCCAGCCATTTCTTCTCACCCCTCACTTCTCATCTTGTGCTCTCAAGTACTCTAAAGTGCTTTTTTTGCTCTCAAGTGTTCATTTTTTGATTTTGACAAAAATTGCTCAAATTTTGTCAAAAATCAAATTTGTAGTTCAATAGTTTGATCGCAGAAGTTTGAAGAGCTCGCAGTTGGAAAGATGTAAGTAATATTCAAATTTGTGTATTATTTGTATTGTGTTTGTGAATTCAATAAATATTCTACAATTTGTTTATATTGGTTTAAATTTTCAGAATGGATCCAAACTATCCATACCAGTCGTCGTCGTTCACTTTGGGTGATTTTGACCCCAACTACATGTCGGGGTTTGACGATGCCTCCGGATCGGCTCCTACTCCACCATCTGTGGAGGAGGTACCGGTTCAGACGGTGGTGGTGGCTTCGGAAGGATTATCTTTCGGATCCGTGAGCGGAAGTGTTTCGACACGCACCGGCCCAAAAAGATCGAGAACCTCCAGTGTGTGGCAACACTTCGACGAGATAAAGGAAACAGCCCTGGACGGAAGGGAGGTATCGAAAGCTCGTTGTAGAATATGTAAGCAAATGTTATCTGCTCGTGGTTCTGCTGGTACAGGTCATCTCAAGCGCCATGCGGAGTCGTGTGTCAAGAAGCAAGGAATACAACTCAGGCAGCAGCAACTTATGCTAAACCCGGACGGTACGGTACGTAGTTGGGAGTACGATCCCATGGTTGCTCGGGAATCTCTTGTCCGGTTAATCGCCAAGCAAGATTTACCGCTGAACATTGGAGAGACTCCTGATTTTGAACGATACATTAAGCAATCTCATAAACCTAGGGTTAAATCTGTGAGTAGGAAAACAACAACTAGAGATTTAGAGAATGTTTATGAGAAGGATTCAACTGCACTTAAGGAACTGTTTAATACATGTACTTTCTTTGTTAGTGTTACTTCAGATATATGGAGTAGTAGAGCTATGCAGGATTATCTTAGCGTTGTTGTTCATTTTATTGATGATGATTGACAATTACAAAAGAGAGTTTTAGGGTTTAGGTTAATAGATGTCTCACATATAGAAGAAAACATAGCTGAAAGAATTAGGGAAGTAATTAATGAATTTAATCTTGCTGATAATATATTTGCTGTCACCCTGGATAATGCATATGCTAATTCTAGGGCTATGGAAATATTGCAACCTTTATTTTGTGTTTATGCTCAATCTTTTCTCCTCCATCAGCGTTGTGCATGCCATATAATTAATTTGATTGTTAAGACTGGCATGAAGAGGGTTCATAACCACATTGATGTTGTTCGTCAAGCAATCGCGTGGTTAACTGCTTCGAACCCGCGGATTGGTGCGTGGAAGAGGTTTTGTCGTGCGGCCGGTAAGAGAGCTCGTAAGTTTGCCACCGATGTAGAGCATCGGTGGAATTCAACGTATTTAATGTTAAGGGGATTGTCTGCTATTTTATCACTTCTTGGTGATACTGTAGGTGTAGATTATAGTCCTTTTTATACTGAGGTTAGGGGTAAATTATATGAAATTTTTGGAAGATATGAACTAAAGTTTCAGGGAGTTCGACAGCATAGACCCCCTCCTATCCCCACTACACGTAAGAAGAAGATACAGTGGGGTAGGATTTGGGGTGGATCGTCTTCAAGCCAAGGTGGTGGTAGTTCGTCGGCTACAAGTGAAGACGCCTCTTCGCATGGTGTGGCCGAAGAGTTGTCTGGTTATTTGGACAGCGATGCCATCCACCACGAAGCATAAGACTTCAACGTCCTCAGATGGTGGAATGACCACAAGTTAGCATATCCCGTGCTTTCAAAACTAGCACGGGATCTGTTGACGGTGCCCGTATCGACGGTGTCCTCCGAATCGGCCTTCAGTCTATGTGGTCGAATCATCGAAGACCGGAGGACAAATCTGAGCAGCGACCACGTCGAAATGCTACTAAGCGTTAAAGACTGGGAGCTTGCTCGACAACATGCCCAATACACAGCGGACAACCAAGAATTGGCTGCCCAGTTCGAGCAACTCTACCTGGATCCAGACCAACCCCAGTAGAATTTTGTTAGAAGTAGTTCTGACCTTTGAGCTGTACTCTTTTCTTCGTCATGGTTTTCTCAGTTTTCCCTATTAGTTTTTAGATGACAAAGTTTTTAACGAGGTAGCATGTATCATTGTATCCTATAATGATATAAACATCAATAAAGGTCATTACCATTTTTAACAAATTCTTTTGCAATATTTTCGTAAATGTGGATTTATCTTTAACATTAGTAAGTCATTACTTCTTTTTTGAAAACTTTAGTTTTTAATTTTTTATTTTTTAAACTTATCTCGTTGTTTTTTAATAAAAATTTACATTGTGCAAAAAGGCCCATGGGCTCGGCTCGGCCCGTGGGCCATCGGCCGATGGGTTACGCGGAGGCTACGCTAGCCGAAAACAAAAACTTTTCTACCGCGCAAACCGGGAACACTTGCAAGTAAGGGCCGATAGATCGTTACCGATTGGAGTGTGCAGCTGAAACACCAATCGTGGCTATCCGATCCGAACAGTGTAGCCGATTCCCGCAAGCCGACACTCGATACTCGGGACAGCCGATTCGCCAATCAGCCGATTCGCAGATGCCGCAGCCGATCCGAGTCGTCCGACTGTGTTCTCGCGCCTCGCTCCGATGCGCTCGACCGCAGCCGATTCCTCCGCAGCCGATGAACAGCGTGCAACGTATCAGCGCCTCTACCGGTATCCACACGTCCGGGGACAGAACGCCGAACACCCGTGTGCTAGCACGCGATGCAAGGCTAGGGTTTGGCTCGAAAGTGGGGAGGGTTTCCGTGGAGATTGATCTCGGCGACTTCTGTTGCGGATTCGGTTCAATGTGATCCAACTGATGTGTCGCAGCTCTCCACCCTCGCCCCTTTATATAGAGTTGGCCGACTAGGACTAGTGGCCGATCGGGACTCTATTTTGAATCGGATCTCATCCGTATCTCATAGAGTTGGCCGCCCACACGTCGTAAGCCCATAGGACTCTATCCGATCGATCCCTATCCGATCGAGCCGTATCCGAGTCCAACTCGAATATCTATTCTATCACCTTAAGCGTGCGACCCGTAGGTTCGGGTATACTCGGTTTCGGCTATAGTCTAACTTAGCCGATCGTCGGCTCGAGTCCAACTCGGCCACCCGTCAACGACGGCGCCTAGCAAGACATATTGACACCATAGTATACAAGAATAATATCGGCTCGAACCTGTAATGTGTACACAAATCCCTTTGCCTCACGATACCGTTAAGCTATAGGCAAGATGTGTGTCATCCCTTCAATAGCTTAACCATTCACTCGAACCGTATTGGATTATCCTCGTTGATTGACTCCTCAATCAACTTAGCATGGCCATGCATTTCCATAATCCATTACCTCGAGGGGCCCAGAGATATCTCTCCAAAGGAGGGGCAAATTCCATCTTGATCACTCACATCCCACTCCATGTTTCATAGCAAACCCAAAAACTACCTTTATAACTACCCGCACGGAATAGCGTTTGGTAGTCCCAAAGTAGGCTACTACACATGTTGGAATCCATGGTGATCTCGGGTCTAAGGACTTTGTACCAACACTACCCGAGACCAACTAATGGCACATTAATTTCTGTAGTGTCTCATGGTGGGTCTATCCAACAATGTGTTCTCGAACACATGTGTCCATGTTTATTGATTTGGTATCTCCATACCCATGATCTATGAGACATGATCATCAATCAATAAACATGTCGATCTTAGAATCATATTTGTTCCAATAATATGATATATGATCGGGATCATTTAGAAATAGATTCATACATAAAGAGTCTCATAAATAAGTCACGTACTTATTGATCAATACAAGATGTCTATTTCATGGAACTGAATAACACTTTATTCATAAATACATAAACATTGACGTGATATCCAACATCTCCATGTTGCCTCTAGGGCATATCACTAACATCGGCGTGCCATGCCGGCACGGGCACGGCCCGGCTCCCCACGTGTTGTGCTTGGGCCGGGGGCTAGGCACGTGGGCCGGCACGGCATGGCCCGTTTCATGAAGCGGGCCAAACGGGTCGTGCCGAAACGGGCCCGTGCCGTGTCGGGCCGGGCCGCCCGTTTGGCCGTCTCTCCCTTGCTTCAACCAATTTACAATAGATTAGTTTAATAATGCTCTAATTAATTGAATCACAGTCTATGCATACATATGTATCTAGTAATTTTTTAAATAAATCTAGTAATATATATTATAGATATAATATAATTATTATATTGAATGTTTCAAAAACTATTGTAATCATGTTGCTCTTATTTATGTTTGATATATTTTCTATCAAATAGCAATATAATGGTATACACAAATTTATTTGTAGTTGATCTTAGTTACATGCAAAACATTGAACAGCTTAGAGACGGTTTCTTGTCTGTGAGTTATATGATTTGTCCTTTACGTATTTGTATGATAGCTTACGGACGATCTTTTATCTATGTAGCGATACAACTTTGATTAGAGGGGGCGTAATCGACCAGTCCCTCGAGAATTCTGTCTCCTAATTACTAGTAGGCCCTAAGCGGAGGCCAGGCCATGGCTGTGGCTCCGCCACCTACATGTTGAGCAAGCATCTGAGGATAGGGAGTTTCAACGCACACGGCGATAGACAGTGGCGATCGACACAGAAACAAACCCAGAAAGTAGAGGAACCGATGGATGGGTAAGACTGAGGAAGAAGGAAAGGAAGGCACCGACTTGGGGGCGGAGGAGGAGGTGGTGCCGATGGCACGTCCACCTTTGTCACACCTTGAAGTTTTTCTTTCTAATATTTAATTATTTAATAACTCGCTAAAAAAATTGTCGAAACTAACCTAAAGCAAAACCCTAATTAATAAATCTATTTAATAAGTGGAATTGACTTGATGAATTTTTTAAAGTTCCCATACTAAAATATATTAGCGGGAATTTTTATGAATGTTCAAAGCAAAGAAAATAATTTTAATAATTGAAATACGATTATCGAATTAAATTAAATCCAAAATTTCCTTTTTCTTTTTCCTTCTTTTTCTCGGCCACGGGCCATTTTCGGCCCACTTTCCACCTCTAGCCCGTGCCCATGCCTGCGCCTCGCCTCCTCTCGATGGGCCGGCCTGTGGCCGTGGCCCAGCCAGCCAACAAGTCCGCTAGGCCTCCCTCTCTCTCCCAGGCACCGATAGGTGGCCCCACCTGTCGAACCTATCGGCCACCTTCGGCCGGAGAGAGCGGGCTGATGTCAGCCACGCCGCTGCTCTCCTCGTGCCCCTCGCGCCCAATCCACGTCGCCCTGGATGCCGCGCCCTCTTCCTCCACTCCTCCCATGCGCATCGCGCCACGAAATGGCGATGATTCGAAATCCAAATCCGTCGTCCGTTCCCCCTCTCTCTCCCCATGTCGTCGGCAATTCCGTCCCATCCCAGCCACGTTCGAGCTCCCAAGGGCTATAAAAAGCACCCCCGAGCTCTCCTCTAACTTTTGCTCAAACCCTAACCGCTCCCCGTGCCCTCTCTCGCTCTCGTGTCGTTCTTCCCTGGTGTTGCTGCTTCTAGTCGCCACGCTGCTCGCCGCCGAGTGGTGCCATTCCCTTCGTCGGCTTCGCGAGACCATGAGGCACCCCGGTCGACTCTTGGACGCCGCCCTCCATCGCCAGAACCCACTCCCGTCTTTCAACGGTGAGCCCTCCACCTTTTCACCCCTCCCGGCCGCGATGTTCGCCGCCGTGCGCCCTTCTCTCCCTCTAACCCCTTCTCTTCTTCCTTAGGCGCCATCGGACACCGTCCGTGCCTTGGTTCGCCAGACTGTCGCCGCAGTCGTTGTGGTCGTCGTCCTCTTCTCCCCCGCCGGTCGCCGCCGTCTCGGTGAGCTCGCTCCTCTTCCTTCCCCTTTCCCTTCACGGGTGCAGCGTCCTCCAATGCGCGCCTCCACCTCCCGTGCACGTTGCTCTTTCTCATGTCGTCGTTGCTCGCCGCCAGTGACCTTATGGTCCTGAGCGCCGCCGTCGTGCCGTCGCGCGCTCCGCCGGCTGGTGAAGTCGCCGCCCCCTTTGCCCAAGCCGTCGGATTCACCCCGCGTGGCCGCCTCGGTGTCGTCCCACGTCGGTGCCACGTGTGCGCCACGTGATGCACCCGTCACCTTGGCCCGGTAGACTTGGTCCACCGTGGACCGACCCCCTTGCGTCACTGCCAGGTGCGGCCCGCTTGTTGGTGCCGATATCCCCTCACTAACGTCAGCCCTCGGGCTTAATTGTGCAATAAGTAATTAAGGACTTTTCTGTTTATAGTAAAATACATAAAAATTGCAGTAATTCATAAAATTGCAGTAATTCATAAAAATGCATTAAAATGGTTTTGTTTCCTGTCTCAGTAGACTTATAGCATGTTTGCTTGTGTGAATTGTTTATCGCGTAGATTCCGACAGTTCCGACACTCCAATTTACTTTGAAGTCGTTGCAGAAGTCCCAGCAGCACCAAAGCAATGCAATTCATGCAGTCCTCATTGAGCATATTGCACCTATTTGCAAATATCTCGCTTTCCATTAAATTTGTATTATTTTATAATGTCATGTGGAATGGTTCCTAATGTACTCAGCCTAGCTTGTCTGCCTTATGTCATTGATAACTTGGGATTAATATGACTAGATGTTGGCTTAGGAAATGCTTAAACATGGTTAGATCAACTAGCTCACTACATGAAATATCATTACTACACTATATCTTGGATTAGTGAGCATAATTATGGATAGTCAACCACCACTACTACTGCCCGCTGCCGCGGGAGCAAAGGTGAGTCCTGGTGCGGGGGCTGGTGATGGTGGATGCGAGAGTGGCACGAACACTGGGAGAGGCTCCAGTGCTGGCGGCGGGTTCCAATGTGCTAACTGGATGCGCACAGGAGCTGTGGTCGTCTTCCTCAGCATCGTATGGACCCTGGCTCCCCTAGGCGGTGAGCGTCCCTGGAGGATGGTGTTCTTCTTATTGAGGCGAGCCTCCTTGTCCTTTAGTCGCACGATCTCCACCAGCTTCTTCTTGTTGAGGGCCTTCGACGCCCTATGCATGTTGGCATGCATAGTGTCCAAACACTGCAGCACCGCGCACATACGCTCGAAGGTAGTGTCGTCCTCCCCGGATACCGACCAGAAGGTACTGGTGTTGTCGTGACTGCCACGACTGGGGTGGTAGCAGTAGATGGTGTCGTGGAGGTCAATGTCATGCCTCTAACGGATTATGGTCATCATCTGTATGCCGCCTCCTGACAGGCGTGCTCGAACGTGCCCCCCAGAAGTTGTGACCACCATGTTGCGTAGGAATGTGGGGATACCATGCACCTCTAGACTGACACGATGGGGAAATTTGTCGCTTAGGACGAATCTGGGTGTACTCCGGGTCGTTTGGGTAGCTGACCAAGAATGACATGCGACTAAGTTTGGCCACGAAGTCACCCATTCCCTAGCCACGGTGCGTCGGGGGAAAGCCTGACATCTATAAAAGACAAAAGAGGGGAATCAATGCATGCTCAAATCCAAATTAAATAAAGCAATAAATAACTCAAATAAATAACCAAGTAAGAGGCAACTTTTATGTGTAGAATATTTTAGTATGATTCCAAATAAAATACTATATGCACTACTGAACAATAAATTAATGTGATAAAAATAGATATATAATAATAACAAGAAGCATAAAGATTTGTGTCCCGCAAAGCCCAGACACGACTAAATGCATGGTCTCGGCAAATCCCAAACCGACTGTCGAATTAACTTCAATTCAAATACAAATCCTGTCTACGTAAAATTATTATTACCCAGACCAACCAAACTTGGAAAGATCCAATTCGAATAAACGTTTAAGATTCTTCCCGCAACCAAGGAAACAAAATTCCCAATTTTTCCAAACAACTCCAAATGCAAAAGAGGTCGTGTAGATGAAAGAGTTTCAGAGGGCTCTTAGGGTTTTCAGTTGGCTTATCCTACGGTCAAGGCTGGCTCTGATACCAACTTGTCACACACAAAAATTCCTGCCCGAAATTTCCAAAGCTAAATATGCATTACATCTCTGTCCAGGACCGGCCAGGGTACATAAACAACAAATTCAATACACAGAATTCACGTCTTACAAACATCATAAAAGTCTTGCATAAATGCAACGTGAATATAAACGAGCTAAACTACATTTTGGTGCTCGTAGCGTGGCAACTCCACTGCACGGGCATCCTCGATGGTAGCGACAAGCCTACTCATCGAAGCCATCGTTTGATCCAAACTCCAACTCTGAGGTGGGAGAAAAAAGAAAGGCTGAGTATTACCCACTGTACTCAGCAAGTCATACTAACGGGAGGTATGATGCAAGTAGTTCAAAAGGGAGGCTATGGATTATTTACATAAAGCAGACATTTTAAAGACAATAGTTAAAAGCAGTAAAATGGTAATGCTTAATTAAATAGAATTAATCATTATTGTCCAACGTTACACCACGTTGAAACATGCCCAACCCATCCATCTAGTTTATGTCAGTTCCATTAAGTCAAATTATTAGATTTGAGAATGATCACGGTGAAGCTGATTGATTGCCCATAACCGCGGGCACGGCTATTTGAATAGTTCTACTCTGATCAGAGGTGTATATCTGTACCCACAAGATATAGCCCCACAACATGTTTTCGTGCACCGACATGCCACCATGACATATCGAAAATGGAATTGTGACAAGACCCTTCGCATAACCCTCCCTGACCAAGCGGTACCACACTTCAGGTTTCGGCCCTACCTTCAAATCCAAGGTAGGCAGGCCCCTCTTGTGCCTATGTGAATCCGGAAGCAGCATAGGCCTTGTCCGTCTCTAAACTCAATCACGCCCACCCTTGCCTGGGTACGTCGGACAGGGAAAAGCTACACTACAAGCCCAGCCATTGCCCATGCTGGCTTGTGGTACGTACGATAATTTTTCTAGGGTTTTCGCCGAACCAGTCCTTAACTGCCATGAGTGCGTCTATCAAAACCATGCACCCACAGCTCACCATTAGTCACATTTTAGTTGAACTTGTACTATAGTGTCACATGTCCATGACCATCGTCATTAATATCATCATAAGGTAGTGGTGACATTTCATATAGTGAACTAGTTGAACTAAGCATGGCTAAGTATTCCCTAAATCAAAATCTAGTCATTTTATATCCCTAGTTATCAATGACACAGGGTAATCATTCTGCGCTGAGTAATATAGGTCTCATCCCTCATGACATTATAAAATAATGCAATTTAACAAAAAAGTGAGATACTTTGCATTTAGGTATAATATGATCAAAATGGAATACATGACTTGCCTTGCTCTTCCTCTTGAGGAACTTATGCGACTACTTTAAAGTAAACGGGAACGTCGAGGACACCAAGATCTAAGAGACAAACAAAGCACCATAAAATAGGCTATAAGTGTACTGAAACAATCATTAAAACTATTTAATGGATTCTAGGCATTTTTATGAGTCATCTGCAATTTGAACGGACTCATATGGAGTTCAGATGATTTTTTTATGAATTTAGAAGTGTCTCTGTTTTTTACTAATAAAGAAAAAGAGTTAACGATTTATTGCGCATCGGCCTTAGGGCTCACGTCACCGGGGTTGAGCCGGTGCCGATAGGCGGGACCCACCTGGCGGTGGCGTGCAAGAGGACACACACGGTGGACTGGGTCCACGGGCCGAGGTGCACACGTGCACCATGTGGCGCCGATGCGGGTCGGCGTCAGGGCAACGCGTGGATAGCCTGGATTCACCCGAGGGTGAATCCGACGCTTCAGAGAGGGGTGGCGTGGCTCACCGATAGGTGAGGTGCGGTGGCGCGCGGGATCAAATGGTCACCGGTGACACGCAAGGGCGACGCGTGGGGCATGACGCGTGCAGGCGGAGCTGGCGGGGTGCTCGGCCAAGGGAGAGAAGAGGGGAAAAGGGCTCACCACGGCGGCGGTGACCGGCACGAAGAGAGGAGATGGTGGGGCGACGATTTCGGTGGCGAACCGACAAAGTCAAGGGCGATCGGGGATCTGCACGAGTTGGCGAACGTGAGAGAGGGAAAAAGACAGGAGGGATGGCTTGTGCGGTGGGAAATGTCGGCGAAGGGAGAGAAATGGAGGGCGCCGGCGCGTGAGGAAGGGTTTTCGGCGGTGCGAGGCGGAATCCGAGCGCGGTAGGGGTTCTCTGTGAGCTGGCAAAGTCGACGGCGGCAGCGGGACGGCCTGGTGACGAGCAGCGCGGCGCAATTGAGCGGCCGGAGGGGTGGGGCTGCGACGGCAGGGTTTGGTGGCTCGGGCGCGTTTTAGAGCTCGGGAGGCAACGACGAGTTGGGGAAATGGCCGAGCGGCGCACGATGTGGCATTTTATAGCCATTGGGGTGGCGGACGTGGCCCGTAGGCGGCGGAAATGGCGGCAGTGTGGAGGGGAGAGAGAGAGACGAGACAACCGGGGTCCTCGGATCCGACCTTTTTTGGCTCTAAGCGCACCGGGATAGAGGGGAAGTGGCCCGAGGGTCACGGGGTGGCACGGAAGGGGCAGAGACGCGCGGGAGAGGCGGCGTGGGCTGACGTCCGCCCGCGTCGCATGGCTGGAGGTAGAGATGGGTCTGACATGTGGGGCCCACTTGTCAGCGTCCCGAACCGGCGAGGGAGGGGTGGCAGACTTCCATGCGTGGTTGGGCCGTGGCCTCGGGCCAGCCCAGCAAGAGGAGAGAGGGGCATGCGTGCGGGTGGCACAGGAGTGGGCCGGGGTGGCCCACGACCTGGAGAGAGGAGAAAGAAAAAGAAAGGAAAAGGATTTTTCCACAAGTAATTTAATTCCGATAATCCTATTTCACTTTTAAAAATTATTTTTCTTGCTCTAAAAATTTCACTAAAAATCTTTTTAATGTATTTTGACATGGGGAATTTAAGAAAAAAATCCACCAAGACCATTTCATTTATTAAATGGATTTATTTTAATAGGGTTTCATTATGAGTTAATTTTCGGCATTTTCTCTGTGCAATTTCTTAGATGAATTTTAGAAGTAAGGTGGGGGAAATTTTGGGGCGTGACAATGCGCTTGGTTAGGGAGGGTTATGTGAACGAGCCTGTCATAGTTCCTTTCCGGTATGTCGTGGTGACATATCGGTGCACGAAAACGTGTTGTGGGGTTGTCTTATGGATACAGTTATACATCTCTTATCAGAGTAAAATTATTCGAATAGTCATGCCCGCGGTTGTGGCGATCGATGAGATTCACCGTGATTAGTCTCATCATTAATAATTGGACTTAAGGGAACTGGCATAGATCAAGCGGATGGTTGGGTCTCTCGAAACGTGGTGTAGCGTTGGATAGTGATGTTTAATACTGCTTAATTAAATTCAACAGTTTTAGTGCTTTCAACTACTGCTCTTAAAAATCCCTAGCTTTCTTTGGAATTACTTACATCATACCACTTGCTGAATACAATGGGTAGTACTCATACTTGCTATATCTTCCCTACTTGAGAGCTAGAGTACTACTCGGATAAAGGATACACGGAGAAGTAGGCTTCGTCGCTACCGTCGAGGATGTCCGTGGAGTGGAGTTGCAACGCTGAAAGCGCCAAAATGTATATATTAGCTCGTTTTTATTTTTCGCTGCATTTATAAGACTTTTATTATGTAGACATGAATCTATTTATCAATTTATCGTTTCTATCAATTTATCGTTTCTGTATAATGGCTGGTCCTAAACCGCACATTTAGTTTGAGAATTTTGGTTCAGTGAATTTTCGAGCGTGCCAACCTTCGATCCGATCGGCGGCCAATCAATCATCCAGCCATGAGCAGCAAGCAACATCGTCAGTAGAGGAGGCAGAGAAAGGGAGAAGTTGTTAGAAAGGAAATGAAGGAGCGAGGGATGATATGATACCTACCTCGTTGAGCCAGATGCGGCGGGCGGCGAGGAGGGCGTCGGCGGCCAGCGCGACAGCGAAGCGCCGGCTCCCGTTCACCCGCAGCACATCCTCAACGGCCAGCTTTCCCCGCGTGGCCTTCTCGCCGACGGCGTCCTAGGCGACAGTGGTGAAAAAGCGTAGCTTGGAATTGAGATGGGATCGGGTGCGAGCGAGCTAAGCTGCTGAGGGCGGTCGCTCTGCCCCCCTACAACTGTGATCGGAAAGCTCTTGGATAGCTAATTATTTTCTTGCCCGATTTATTCTGTTGTGAACTTGCGATTTGGACTTAAGGTAAGTATATAGCATTAGTTACTAAATTACCTTTTACCAATCCGGCCAAAAGAAAGCAGCGCACGAGCATATGGTAGTAAACTAGACTGAAGAAACAGTTCTTACGATACATAGAAAATTCCATCTATAACAGATAACAGATAGAGATTGGATCAGAATCAAACAATACCACAAAACTTTACGGGTACCATGAGAAAGATCAAAATTTCCCGTCTATACCACAAAAGACTATTTTCCCTGGTAAAAAGGAAACTATAGTTCCACATTTGTACTATTTGAACCTAACCTTTGTGATGTAGATAAGGCAAAGCCTGCAAGATATGCATCACAATTCACAGGTTGGCAAGACCAAACATACAAAGAGATACACGAACAGCAAGCAACAGGACACTTGACATTCAACACGGATTAGACAATGTAGCAGTATCCAGCCATGCACAGTGCCAAAGAGGCAGCACCGCTAGCATACGCAAGACGCAAATGAATTCGACTTAACAAAATACGAGAACCACAAGTCACCAGACACACTGACAACATTCGAGTATTTGACAGATCCACCAATAAGACGATGATTACAGCAACATCAAGTCACAGAGAGAAACATATGTTCCACAAAATACACCCTACTCAGATGTTCTTTATAAGCAAAAGATTAAACCGCTACAACCACTACGACCCATGCTTCATTTGTCAAAGGAATCGCCGAGGGGAATTTAAGCCCTCTCACCACGAATCCTCCTAGCCAGCTGAATGTCCTTGGGCATGATGGTCACACGCTTGGCGTGAATGGCGCACAGGTTGGTGTCCTCGAAGAGACCAACAAGGTATGCCTCCGCAGCCTCCTGGAGGGCAAGGACAGCATGGCTCTGGAAACGCAGATCGGTCTGAAAAACAACAGGGCCAAATTCAATCGATCAGCCATCAAACAATCCAAATTTGAAAGCAATCAAATTATGCCATGCACGTTGAGACACCAACCTTGAAGTCCTGTGCAATTTCCCTAACAAGCCTCTGGAAGGGCAACTTCCTGATCAAAAGCTCAGTGCTCTTCTGGTACTTGCGAATCTCACTGTTTTAAGCACAATAGTAGCAAAACGAATAAGCAAAAGCATATCAAAGACCACGAGAAGGAAAACAATCCAGTGAACTTGGTACTAACCGAAGGGCAACAGTTCCAGGGCGGTAACGGTGGGGCTTCTTAACTCCTCCAGTGGTGGGAGCAGACTTGCGAGCAGCCTGCACAAAGATGGTAATGTAAGCCCATCTGTCAAAATCACTGGCTGGTTAACAAAGCAAAAGGCAGAGTATGAAAAGAATTAGTATACCTTGGTGGCAAGCTGCTTCCTGGGAGCCTTTCCTCCTGTGGACTTACGAGCGGTCTGCTTGGTACGGGCCATCTATGTTATAAAAAGGAATAGCATGTTATGGAAAGAAACATGCTCTGAGAAAATGTATAAAAAATGCTAGTGTTTTAAGTAGGCACTTACTGTAACTATATTTATACAAACAAGTAACAATTCAGAAAATACATGGAGCAGACCTAAGAAAATACTAACATGTTTCAGCAAAAATTTTATGAGTTCCATTGAAAACATGGCGTATGTTCTTAACCTGGTTAAGGGAAGGTAAAGTAACTATATAAAAAGTACTAGTGGTAATCAAGAAAAACAGCCCATCTCTGTAAACAAATTTAAATTGGAGGATCCAGCAACAACCTCTACTTACTAAAGGATAGAAACCTAAAGAGAACATCTCAGTTCCCAACACAGTAAAATCTACAGCATTGAAATAACTGTACACAGCATTCCCCGAAATAGAATAAAATTCGAGTGCCATTAAGCCAAAGTAAAAAATATTATATCAGTCATATCTCGATTTCTGTACATGCACAAACCAACCACTGAAACAGAATTGAGGAGCAATAGACAATGGTATCCATATTTAACGCAAGTTGCAATGCAACACTAGTGAAAAAATCGAAAATAAACTACCACTACACATATCATCAGTATTGCTACTATGTTTTCAACCATAACATTGCGATATCATCAATCAGTAAACGACAGGTTCATGTCCAGAAATGACACAGCAACAATAAAATAACAAGTCTAAATTCACCCGAGTAATAATTCATAAAAGCCACATACAGCAGCCACTCGCCTACAAAATCCCAAGGAAAACCTAAATATACAAGTTTATGAGGCGTATCCATTGTATCACCAAGAAACCCTAATTCCAAAAACGTTGCAGGTAAATAAAGCTAGCCAAACCACCTAAAAATCACCAGAAAATTCCATCAGCACTGCCGTTACTTAATCCAATCTACAGGATCACACAACCCTACAATATCAGACGAAACCCAAACCAAGCAAATCGCTCGGGGCTAGCATTCACCAGCGAATCAGCGCAACAACAAGCAGATCACCCGAGAAAACCCCCAAATCGCGTAACCGCCCCCAAAGCCCTAACCCACCCAATCCCCCAATCGACCGACCTCAAACGGAGAACCCGCTACCCCGCCAGGCTCGCAGCAACGAGAAGAGGGGAGAGAGAGAGAGAGAGAGAGAACTTCGTCGTGGTGCTTACCTCTCCTCTCGCAAGCGCCGCTCTCCTCTCTCCTCTGGTCGCACGCTTCGAATTGGGGCGAGAGGAAGAAGAAGCCGCTGAGAGAAAAAATTTGCCCGCCCAAGCTGCCGCCTCCTATTTATAGCGAGGAATCACCCCCCGGTTGGTATATCGTCCGCGTGGCCGGACGGCTGAGATTGTCCGGGGGTGTGTTTCCTCCGCCACGATCGGACGGTGGCTGGGGAGGGCCGGGGCTTTCCTTCCGCGGATCGCCAGCGTGGATCCCTGGGCTCTGATTGGTCCGAACTGGCGTGCCGCGGATCATGGTCCCACGGATCAGAGAGCGGAGCGTGTCTGTGTGTGTCCAAAACGTGACAGGGGGTGTGCGGCTGCGGAGATGGGAGAGGTTGGTTGTGGTGTTGCTCTCTCGGCCGTTGGATTTGGTGGGGCCCATCCACGTGGCGCGATGACGCTGGGGTGTTTTTATTTTTTGCCGCATTTGCGCCCCAAAGGCTGCTGCTTTGTCACTTGTCAGCCACGAAAAACATAGGTGGGGGATGATGGGAAGATCTCGTACTTCTATACCAATGGCCTTTCAAATGAAAATGGAAAAACATACCAATGCCACTAGTATATCATACCCCTCCGTACGAGGTGTTTTAGTTTTTATTCTAAACTAAAGTTCTTTTAATTTTATCAAATTTATAAAGGACAATATTATTAGCAGTAAAGATTTCTTTAGAATAAATAACAGTGATAATGCTTTTCTTCTAAAAATACTTAGGCTGCATTTGTTTCTCCGATTAGAGAAACATGTGACACGTCTTAGCTACCAAGGGGTTTACATGAAAGGGGAGAGTGATCAAACAACCAACTTAGGTTAAGAACTGAACCTGAGCAATTGAAGAAAATAACAAAGATATAGCTTGATAGGTGAGGAATGGCTCCTACCCGCCCAACAAAGCCCTAACCTTATTTGGAAGGTTTAGGTTTAATCATAGTTCTGAAAGAAAGAAAATAAGGTTTAGGTTTTATCATAGTTCTGAAAGAAAGAAATATTTAGGTTTTATCATAATCCTAAAGAAAAAAATACTAAGGGCTCGTTTGGTTCTTAACCAAACTCAAGCATGCCAAATTTTTGGTATTGCCAAAATAGGTTACCCATTTGATTTGTACCCAAATTTTTATCATTGACAAATTATTTGGTTTGGCTAAGTTTAGCATAGCCTATAAGAAAAAAGTTCCGAACCAATTCAAACATGTGCATTTTACAAAAACTGTCAATTCCCAAGTGTTGCCAAAAAAATTTTTGGCAAGGTAAAGGATGGCAAAGAACCAAACACACCAATCTGTCTTTGAAGGAGTTGCAATTTTCTTTTCATCAACCTGGAGCTAAACCATGTTCGAGGTGTTATAAACCACTAAATAATGCATGGTTCCCCCTCGTCGGAACCCCTCTAATGCTAGGGTCTTGAATTCTTAACGCTAGCGTTTACATGTAGCTGTTGTCTCCCATTGATTTGTAAAACCTCTTAACGTCTCGAAAATTTTCAAAACCATTGGTAGCTCGTACATTGTAACGAATAACAATTTAAGTTTCTAATCAAATACATATTTAGTTAAGTAATATTTTTTATGATTTTTCTTAGTGAATAAGTATGTGATTGTAAAATTTAAGGAGAGCCAATAGTAAAACGACATAGGACTTGTTAGAGGAGTAGAGATCGTGGGGCCAAAATGTCTGTGGTACATCATCACGCCAACATTTTAAGTAGTATAGATATAAATAAATAAGTAGACGATTTTAAAATTTAAGGACAGATAGTAGTAAAAAAAGAACTCGTCAGAAAATGATGTAATACTATAGATCGTAGGGTCTAAATATCTATGGTAGAGGTGGTATGACATTTGATAGAGGTGATATGACAGATTTGGACACTACCACTGCTTAAGTAGTAAAGACTATTTTTATGGGCGATTGGAGACTATTCCGTGTATCCGATCATCCATCTTACCTGATCTGTCTGAAGTCGGCAAGGAGAATTGTTAGCTCGATTAATTCCTTTGGCTTGGTTAGACTGGAGCATAGGGATTTAACGAACGTATAAACTTCTAGAGTAGTCCTGCTCATTAATCCTCACCATTTTGCCTATAGCTAATTATAAGCTGAAGAGGGCTTTGACACTCAAAGTAGTCATCCAAATTTCGGATGACTTGATCAACCTGCTACTTAGCAACTGGTAGGTGCAACCACACGTACTACCAACACTACCAAGGCATTGAGCATAACCAGCCTAGTATTCACCTAGTGCCAAGTTGGCTGAACAATGGTCGCACTAGAGTGCAAAGTCACTCGTATCTAATAGTCGTCCACGCTAATCGTCCATGCTAACTCTATTGCATAGACGACAATATAGAAATAGAGAAAGTAAATAACTTAAGATTTATGTCAACACATGGTAATGTAAGCCCATCAGTCGAAATCATTGGCTGGTTGACAAAGCAAAAGGCATAGTATGAAAAGAATTAGGGTTTGTTTGGTATGGCTCTAACTTCAGGTTAAACTGCTCCACTCCAAAACTTCAAGTGAAGCAGGCTCTATGTGAAGAGCTGTCAGCATGAAGTGTTTGGCTACATGGGTGCTGTTAGCTCAAAAAAGAGAGATTTCAGGCTAGATTACCATAATTGCCCTTGGTTGGCTTTGATACACCTTTATTGCAAGAAAACAGGTGACGTAATATATTTTAGCCATACATATAAAATAGAATAATCATAATAATAATTTAAAGTACTAACATATTACAAATCCACTATGTACAGCAACAAATTATAAATGTCTATAATTCAAAAATATTACAAGTTCATATTCAATCCATGCTAAGGCGATAGATGTGACTAGATTATCTCGGAATATATCCATTCTCACAAAGCTTCCAAAGTTATCCATTTGAGGCATGTTGAGACATGGCATACTTGTTGTACCTTTCTGGGATTGTAGGCACATAGCTAGGATGTCGATCGCAATTAGCAAAGTCCACATCCTCACTTGCATGCTCACGTATGAAATTATGGAGAACCATGGTGGCAGCTACAATCTTCTTTTGTGTAAGCATGGAATAGCAAGACATCTTATACAGGATTTGCCGTTTCATCTTTAGTACTCCAAATGAGCACTCAATAACATTGCGAATAGATGAGTGCACCCGGTTGAACTTTTCTTTTGGAGTATTAGGTTCCATACTTGGATGCCACTCCGGTAAGTGGTACCTTCCACCCTCATATGAAGCTAGGTAACCCAGGCGATTAGGATAGCCGGCATCTACCACATAGTATTTGCCTATAAAAATATAGAATAACATAAGAATTTGATACGTGCGAATGAGATAAGCCGAGCGGATGCATGATAGTAGAAAAAATACCTTGAGGAGGATTTGGGAAGGTTTCTGCATCCACTTCCATTGCATGATACAATACACTTGTGTCATGTAAAGAACCCAATTGACTCGCAGACACATAAGTGAAACGCATATCAAAATCACATATGGCAAGGACATTTTGAGTTGCAATTCCTGTCTTACCAATATATCTCACTTGTTCTTCAGGTGAAAGAGAGACACGAATATGAGTTCCATCAGGAGCACCAATGCAATCCTTAAAGTGTGGATATGCTCTCTTATCTTCCCGAATCCTCTTGTGCACATTGCAAAAATTAGGATCGGTTGGTCACAAGTAATGTTCAGCCATTGCCACCACACATTTTAGAACTTCACGAAATTTCCGACTAATGGTTTCACCTGAATGCTTGAACCTATTTTGGCATCTTCTATTTGACTCATAACCAGTGCCTATGAATAAAAAAATTGCAAGCATTTCCCTACTATCCATATGTTTGGACGACTTCAAACCATACCCCTCAACCAACAGATCATGCAGATCACAGAATATATGTTTGTTCATCTGAAGCATTGTGTGGCATTCTTCAGGAGTATTTATAGTCTCGTTCAACCACCCCATTTCAATGAGAAGTGATGTCCTTGGAGGTGCCTTGTCCATATATAAGTCAACATAAGCTTGTGCAAGTTTAGCCCCGGTTATAATCAGATTTAAAATTTTTTGATCATCATCACTACAATCATCATTCTTACTTGAAGACATCTATTACTGTACAAACAAGTTAAAGTGCACAATGAGAAAACATGCATTCGGAATTGCATAAAAACATGAAGTAATACACAATAGTTCCAACAGATTATAATATAACACACATATGAGTTCATTAAATATTACAAAAGCAACGAGTACATTAAAAGTAACGCACATATGAGTTCTAATCAATACTCCAATTTCATTTCTACATTGCATACTTGTCATTATATTTCCTCCTAAGCCAATTGAACCTTATCTCATTTGTAGGCAAGGTCATAAACATGTCACGTTGCTCCTTCTTCACAAATAGTTCAGAAGCAATGTAATGTTCATTTGTCTCATAACCGGCACCACAAGCAATGACATGCTCCATAACTACTTCGCTAGAATATTTGTCATCTCTCTTGGAAGCATATTCATTGGCTGAACTAGCTATACTTGTGACTGCTTCTTGAATGAGGAGTGCAGTCCTAGTCTTAGGCTTCTTGCCTTTTCCTTTTTCAGGCGTTGCCAATCTCTTGCCACTTGCAGGGGATGGATTCACTTCCTCTTGAGTTTCAGGAACAAAATCTCTCATTTTCATGTCTCTCAAAATTGGATGCCTCATCCGGTGTATCGACAACGATGGAAGGAGTACGAATATTGACACAATGAGGAGACGAATGATCAGAACCAACATTGGTGATGTATCCAAAACACCTAGATAATTCTTCTTCGTTTTCAAGGCCTAGCTTTCTAAATTTTCTACATTCTGGAATTCCCAATAATATGCAAAGTACAAACCCAAAGTAGTTCAAGTACAAGTATTTCTAAAATGATAACATATTACAATAGGTAACACACTTCACACTTAATGCTCTAGCCTTCTTCCACCATTCATCATCTATGTCAATAGTTCTCTTTATATGGTCCCACCCGGTTCCTATTTGCTTTAACATAAGCTTTCTCCATGCCTTAAAATCTTCATTCAACTTGTCCCACTTGTTCTTGAGTTGTTGCTTAGTCATGACTAGACCCGTCCTATCTTTGAATCCTTTCTCCACCTCAGTATAACCATTAGGATTTAGGTATGTGTTTGGTCGGTTTCCTTTCCCAACTTGTTCAGCAAACAACAGGCATACGATCCATGTGTTGTCAAGGTTCCAATCAATTTCAGGCATCTATACCAGCTAACAATTATTATTTAAATAGGCATGTATAAGTAAAAAATACGTAAGTTATATAACTACAAATTTTAGTGCCGACAAAATTATGACAACAAATTAGACTCGTGCACTAGTGCACTCCAAACCTGTTCTTAAATTTCCCAAATATGTGATATTTTCTCAAATGTCCCTATTAGTACCAGTAGAGTGTTAAGTGCAATGTGCAGCTATTAAATTCTGAAACTAATAATTAGTTAGCAAAAATGTCAAACCATGTCAATTTTTCGGTCCAACACTCCAACCTATTAGGAGAGCTAGCTGATCCATGACAGTGCACCATTTGTACCCTTGCTTTAACTTGTCTTTTTCAGAGATAACAACATGTCACTGAGAGGTAGTGCCAACATAAATTAATTTCATTTTAAAGCTTATATTCTGAATTGATTGATTTGACAGTTCTAAGCTAGCTATGTATATCTCTTCAGTAGGGAAATGTGGAAAAGAAAAAACATTCCCTGAAAAAAATGTGGAAAAGAAATGCGGACTGACAACAGAGAAAAGTATACTGTGTGGCCTGATGGAGTTCATCATTTGTGTGATACATGGCATCACTATAATTATTCTAGAGTAAAACTGTCATTTTTTAAAAGGAAAAACATGTTCTATGATGACAGAGTACTCTATCTACAGATTAATTGCATCTCTTTAATTTGAAGGGTCAATCTTGTGAGCATTTTCCATACTTAACATTGTTACCTCTGCGACCAAATTGGTGTGCATAGATGATCGATGATGAGTTATATACATTGTAATTTTGAAAACAAGAATGCCTCGACAATATAAGTAAATTGATACCACAGACATGTCACACTGTTATCCATATTCCTTAGAACTGACCTTAATGTGCTAAATTATTCTTAGGAACATTCTTTGGTTCTGTATTGCCTTGTCAGTAGCAAAGCATCTCACATTGCAGTACAGTTTTGATACTCTGAAGTCAGTAGAAATTTTGATATACCTTTTCGGGAGGCGGCCTAGAGTCGGCGCCGGCTGGGAGGGGGGAGGCGGCGACGGCCTAGGGAGGAAAGGGAGGGGCGGGAGGCGGGCCCGGAGTCGGCGCTGGCTAGGGAGGCGGGGAGTCGCCGGCGATTGGGGAAGGAAGGAGAGGGCACGGGGAGGTGGCCCGGAGTCGACGTCGGCTGGGGAGACGGCCCGAGTCGACGCCGGATAGGGGAGACAGGGGAGGGCCTGAGGAGGCAGCCCGGAGTCGGTGTCGACAGGGTAGACGGCCCGGAGTCGGCGACGGCTGGGGGAGGCAGGGGAGGGAGCGAGGAGGCGACCCGGAGTCGGCGCCGGCTGGGGAGTTAGGGAGTCGGCGGCTGCTGGGGAAGCCAAGGGAGATAGGGTTTGTGGCTTGAGAACAATATGAAACGTTTTTTAATGGCAATTGCGGGTAAATAACTCTCAACTCTGAACCTAGGTCCATATTTGAGGGTATATTTGAGGGTATTAATGCTGTTAGGGAGGTACTCTAGAAAAATGAACTACAACTCTACCAGTTTCATGGAGTTGAGTTGCTCCAAATTTTTTCAAAGTATAACTATTTGAATGGCTCTAACTCGCTCTAGCCTAGAGTTTAGAGTTGGAGCCATGCTAAACAGGTCCTTATACTGTCAGTCTAAGCCTGATCAATTGAGTACACACGATTCAAACTTAAGACCTCATCATTACGCATCAGAGGATTTTTATGGATCCCAGACAATTCATGGGCTACAAAGAAGCCTATCAGGACTCAAGCTAGCCTGGAAGGAACAAAAGGAAAATTACCAGAACAAACAAGACTGCTGATAGAAACTACAATATGAGGATCATATTCATGGTACCAAGACACTTCAAATAGTATGTATAAATGATCTGACAGTCAAACCTCTACTTTGCAAAGCCCATACAGGAAAGGATGAAAGCAAGCAGCAAAATTATCAGCATCAGAATCACCAAAATCATCATCAAGGTGTTTAGCATCAACATGGTCAACCGCAAGATCATGCCAGCAACTTGCATACGGAGCAATTATCGACCAACACCTCTTCGCTCCATCATGCAAATTACTGTCTACAATAAGCACTCAGTTGAGGGGAAAAATAGCAGTAACATGGATATAAGAAATAAAGTAGACAAAAAAATAACAGAAATCTACATTGTTCTCAAAAGGTGCTGTCTTGTTAACAAGGAAGCAGCCTTGGATGCTCAAATGCAGACATGTTGAACGATACACCATTATCAGTATTTGTCCTAAGCAAGCAGACAAGGCTCCGGTCTAATCATCCTACAAGATAGCGGCAGCTTTATCAATAACACGTTGGACAAGGCCAAGAACATTAGAGATAATGAGAACTGTTTAGAAACCTCAAGCTATCTATGATGTGTAGGGCATTCAGCTTAGGTCAAAGGGCTTTGAGAACGTGGAGGACGTTCATCCCTGGGCCTGCTAGGAGAAGCTGTAGGTGAGTAACTTCTGCTTTGACTATCAATCATAATTGATGAAATGATTTATAGTTTTAACATGAATGCAGTCAAGTATGACGAAAACAAAACAGCAGGGAGCATCTCCCCAGGCATACCCATTCTTGCGATGCCTCCTGTCATAATCAGGGCTAATGCTCCGGCTCCTGCGACGATAGTCTCTTTCTTGATACCTCTCACGTTCATACCTCTCTATGCTTCGGCTTCTCCTATACTCCCTGTCCTGATAGTCATCACGATAGTTTCTGTCCCGATAGTCATAGCGGTAGTCTCTATCCCGATAGTCACCGCGATACCTTCACAAAAAATGAGCGCCATCATAAAATAAGAATAGCAAATTTAGAAATATGAAAAAGAAACCATCCAGATTCAATAACTTTGTCTAGTTATTTCAGCACATGAGTTACTGTTTCAACTGAAGAGACAGAGATCAACTGTGATTTTAGTTACTGTATATATTCATGAAAATTAATAGAATGATTTCATATTGTCATGACTGTACGACTATATCCAAAGTCACCATGAACCCAGGGTCGGTTGATCAGGTCAAGGACTCAAGGGACAGGGACTTGGGATGCAGGACTTAAAGCATGGTCCATAGTTCGTACCATGGGACATGATCCTGATAAATCTGGTCAATTAACTAGTTACAAAGATATATATTGGTACAATTTAACTATATCAAACACGTGCTTAGAACCCATGTGGCATGTGTCTAGCCCACAACAAGCCAACTCCCTAATAAAACAGCCAAGCCCACTGAGGACCAGGCTGCAGGCCACCCTCTCGATCTCATCTGCTGAGCATCAAACTATATGCCATTTGTAAGATCCAAATGGACTGCTCTACATAATTTACCTCCGTTTTGGACTAGGGCTTCTGGATCGGCCTCTTGGCTTTGAAATCTCTTCTACAATCCTCCCCTTATGACTGCAAACACAAACAGAAAGGCAAATGTAATGCGTGAAATCGTTTTGAGTTTTGAGTGTCTCATACATGCACATTCTTGTGTAGAACTGTAGACCGATAATTTCCTACAAAATTTTCTTTCTGGCAGAAAAAAGTATCCAAGCTTAATTTAGTGTAAATAAATGTCATACATATTGCTCTGAAGTCTGAACTGATACTTCTTGACTAGATATGATATGTTGCAGAGCACCCCAATTTTCATTATACTATTTTTTTTGTTTGGCCAAGCAGGGCCCAATTTAAAAAGTTCTCTCCCCACAAAAAAAAAGTGTAAAAGCTGTCAATGAGAAATAACCAAAAGCTGAGAAAAGACACCATAAGAAAAGATTGGCAACTAAATCACATTAGGCATATGGTTTAACATCTAACCATAGTAATAGAAGCATCCAAAATGCAGTGAACATGTCACAACATTACATGCTATACACGCTTAACCGAGCTACTTCATTGATCCACTGCAGGAAATCCGGAAATTTCTTGGAATTGCGCGTGCAGCCCAACACGGCAACACTCATATTATATATACTAGTAACTTCCACGCTTCACAAACAATAATGGTTGCTACTGTATGCAATCAAGAACTAATAACAGTCGCAGAATTTTAGAAACACCAGCACAGCAAAGCATCAGCAAGGTTCACAGATTCAACAAGCAGTAGCGCAATCGACACACGGACGGAAAGGATGGGGGAATTCCTACATTCTTTCAGCATTTGGGCCGTACTTGGCAAACTGCACCATGATATCCCTGCCATCCACCGTCCTCCCTGTGACAAAAAAAATCACGGTGGAACACCCTAGTATCAGAATTATCTCGGTAAACCAAACACGGTAACAATTTTTTTCCTTCACACTCACCGTCGAGCTTATCGACGGCCTCCTGCGCCTCATCCTCGTACTTGTACCTGACGAACGCGAACCCTCTCGAATCCCCAGTCCTGCACACACGGATGGATGCACACAGAGAGGAGAGATGCGTAGGCCATGAGCAAAATTCATCCCCAAAGTCGAGGTGGAGGTGGAGGTGGTGGTGGTGTTTCACCTGCGGTCGCGGGGGATGCGGATGTCAAGGACCTCGCCGCAGCGGTCGAAGAGAGGGAGGAGGTCGTCGGCCGTCGTGCCTGCGGGCAGCGGCGGCGGCATTTACACATGAGCAAGAACGGCGACGAGGCGGAGGAGGAGCAGGAGGAGGGAAGACGGGAGTAGTAGTGCTTACGGAAGGAGACGTTGAGGACGAGGAGGGAGTAGGAGTCGCGGACCGCCGGTGAGCCGGAGCGGCCGAGGCGCGACATCTTCTCGGGCTCCGGAGGTGGCGGCGGCGATGGCGGCGGTGGAAGGGTTTAACTGATATGACGCGGCGGGGCTTTGGTGGGCACTTGGGGCGCCGGGCCTCCTTTTCGGTCTCGTTCGGCTAGTTGAGCCGGTAAATAGGGAAACGGCAGTTTTTTCTTTATTTTTTGAATTATTATTGTTGTTGTGGTGGTGGTGGTTGTTGTTGTTGTTATTATTTTGAATATTTTTAATTTTTAAGTAGTAAGCCATCGTAAAAATTATGTTCAAGCACTCCCAATGCAAAAATAGTTTCTATACCTTCAAAACCTCACGGTAAGAGACTAACATCCCTATTGCATAGTCATTAGTAGTAATTTTTATAAATTAAAAAATTCAATATGCTCTACAAAGACGACTGATTAGTTGTGGTGTATCTTTGTGATTCAACATGCTGGCCATCACAAACCGAACAGGGCGAAGAGAAGTGGGAGGACCTCGACGCGGTGGACCTCGCCGACGCCGTCCTCGGGGAGGAGCGCAAAGGCGGGCTTGGAGAGCATGGCAGTGGGGTGCGTGAGCGCCCAGGGACGACACAGAGTAAGCAGAGCACGTCGGCGAGCCCGAGCCTCACCAACGCCGTGGTCGACACGGACGTCCTCACCGCGCTCCACCATGTCGCGGACGCGTTCACCAGTGTCGTGGTCGACGCGGATGGCCTCGACGGCGTGGAGGTGGCGCTGCAGGGGCCTGTGCTGCTGTCGAAGGACGGCGGGACGGGGTTAGGCAAGGGGGCGGCGGCGGACGGGGCCGGACGAGAGAGGGGCGACAGCCGACGGGCTTTGTGCGCACGGGATCTGAAGAAATTGTCCCCTCTTCCCCAACACCAGTTTCTTCCGCTACAATTCGCGA
The DNA here is from genome assembly GCA_019925245.2 of Oryza australiensis. NCBI lineage: Eukaryota > Viridiplantae > Streptophyta > Magnoliopsida > Poales > Poaceae > Oryza > Oryza australiensis. The sequence continues at coordinate 9,194,179 of JAIFGZ020000436.1, forward strand.
GTAGACTTCATTTATTCTTTAGAAACGATTTTTTATTTTTGGCTTTCTCTCTCATGCCACATTAGCAAAATTTAAATAGGGATAAAAACTTGGGAATCCTAAGGCTCTATTTGTTTAGGCTTTTAAACCGACTTATAAACCGAAAAAATTTAAGTAAACTTTTTATTTGTCTTTTGAAAGCCATAGACCACTTTTTACTGTTAAGCCAAAAGCTAGGTTGGACTAGCTTTTTTAGCTTATTTAAAGTGGAGGTAGAATTAAACTTAAGGTTTTAAAGCCATTGGTTTATAAACCACATAAGCCAAAAAGTCGGTTTAAAATCCTAAGCTAACAAGCCTAAACCCAAACAAAGAGAGCCTAATTATGTCCCTCGCCCGCTTGACATGAAAAAAATAATATTGCGATGCCACGAGCAATGCGCGTGACAATACTATTGTGACATGCGGTAATATTGTATCGTGATACTAGTTTAATTGATGTGGTCAAAAAGTTTATATTTAGAAACAAATGATAGAGCAAAGAAAGTTAACTCGATTGTTAGGGTCGAATGATATGAAAGTAACTTTTAAAACCTTAACATTTGTGTTACTGCAGATAGGCAGGGGCTGTTTGGTTCAATCCCAAATTTTGCCAATGATCGCCACATCTTATATTAAATAAGTTTGATGAAGTTAGCTTATTGTTTAGTTCATGGCCACACGTGTGGCAAGATTCCCTCTCTCAATTTTATAGTTTGACATGTCATCAACTCAAAAAAAGTCTGGCACACTCTTCTTTTGCTAAACTTTTATTGACCATAATTTAGCTAAATTGTGGCATAAAAAGATGACAAATGATGACAATGTTAATATAGCATCCAAACAGCCCCGCAATATTCTATTTGGCTGTGACTTACTGCTTAAATTTTCTCTCCAAGTTATTTCTAAATACTCCCACCTCTCAAGATAATAAAAGAGTGCCATATGATAGTTTACAACTTCGAATTGCGTCTTTTTCTAAAAAAAAGAACAAAAATCCAATTTACGTCAACAACTGTTTCATCAATAGGTGCTCTTATGAGAAAATTATATATTTCGGACTCTAATTGTTGTGCTTCTCACTTTTGTCATTCCTAACGTGTAATTTGCAAAAATGGGATTCAAACGTTACGCGCTTGCTTTTCATGTCATTCCACGTATTTCATGTAATTTTAATTCTAAATACACGTATTTCTTCCTAGATGGACCCTTTTCTCCCTAGATTAATTTTAAGGCAAGGGTGAAGGCAATCGCTTAACGAGGTCGTGGCTGCCTGGACAATGGCCGGCTGTGAGGGCGCCATGGCCGAGAGCGAGGACGACGTGACCGAGTGCAAGGTCGGGAGCGAGGTCGGCGCGGCCGGGAGCAAAGGGGCCACGGCCGGGAGCGAAGTCGGCGTGGCCTAGTGCGTGGTCGGCGCGGCAGAGCACGGCGTCACCGGCGTCGGCACGGCCGGGAGCACGGCACGACGTCACTAAATGGGATAATTGCACTATTTATTCTAGCCTGTGATGAGCTGCAAGCTCGATACACCTGACCATGTCTTATTGGTCATAACTATCTCAACTAAAATATGATATAATGGTGGGCTATGGGTGCATAGTTTTGGATGGTCGCACCTATGGCAATTAAGGACCGATTCATGGGAAACCTTGGAAGAATTACCGTGCTTACCACAAACAAAAAAGGGCAATTGGTTGACTCGTAGTATATTTTTTCTTCTGGCCAATGTACCCCAATGACGGTGGCCGTGATGGAGTTGGGTCGGCCCCGGTTTTACGGGTTGATCGGCTTCCGGATTCACCGCGGCACGCGGGCAGGCTTCTCATTACCCTTAGAGGAGTGGGGACGAAACCTTGGTGTGGTATCGCTTGATTAGGGGAGTTATGCGAAAGGTCTTGTCATGATTTTCCTCTTTGCAGCATCATGGTGGTACTTCGGGGGCATGGTAACATGTGTGGAATCGTGTTTTATGGGTAAAGTTGCGCACCTCTGATCAGAGTAAAACTATTCAAATAGCCGTGCTCGTGGTTATGGGCGATCGACCAGATTCACTATGATTAGTCTCACTATTGAATAATTTGATTTAATGAAACTGGTTTAGTTCAGGTGGAATGGTTGGGCCTGTTCAACGTGGGGATAACATTGTTCAATGGAAGATTAGTATTGCCTTAAATACTCAATTGTTTTACCGTTTTTAAACAATTAAATGTTTGTAAACCGCATTAATGCAAAATAGCCCCAAGCCACTCTTGTCTCCCCTTGCACGTCTGCATTTCTTGGTGTGGCTTGTTGAGTACGGTGGTTGTACTCAGTCTTGCGATTGTTCTCCCTTTCAGAAGTGTAGTGTTTCTGAGTTGAAGATGGAGTTAAAAGACCAAGACTCAGACCCCAGTTGAGTTTGCCTGTGCAATGAAGCTGAAGTCCCGCTAGTGTCATCTTTGTTTTCCGTTGCAGCTTTTGGGTGTGAGGACTAAGAGCCTCTTCAGTAAGTATTTTTTTATTCTTACGCTTTGTTTTTACGTTTGGATCTGTGTATTAATTTATCATTTTATGTACCTTGGTTGATTCCTAGACAGGGATTTAATACATAAAATAGTCAGGAAATTTGGGATGAATTTCTGGGCGTGACAGAGGACGACGCGGCCGGTCGCGTGGTCGGCGCGGCCGGGAACGAGGCCGCCGAGTCCGGAAGGGAGGGCGGCGTGGCCGGCCACGTGGTCGCCGCAGTAGGGCGCAGCGTTGTCAAGGTCGGCGCGGCCAGGAGCGGGGGCGACGCGGCATGACGCGGCTCGCGCTGCGGACGCGGCGCCGCCGGGTCGGCACGTTTGGCGCGATGGCGTCGTGGCCGAAGGAGGGCGACGCAGCCGGCCGTGCGAGGAAGCCCTAGTGGCGGCGCGATCCATGGCGGCTCTCGCCGGAGATCGGGACGTCGCCATGCAAACATTACAAAAATAAGAGAAGGGCAAAGGGTCAATCTAGGGAGAAATACGTGTATTTGGAATTAAAATTACATGAAATACGTTGAATGGCATGAAAAGCAAGCGCACAACGTTTCGAGTCCCGGTTTTGCAAATTGCACATTGAGCAACTCCAAGAGACTACTAATCTTACTCCCAATACCTTGTTTAGAGGAAAAAACAGAAAAAATGGTCTCCAACAGTTCCTCAAAACTCCCATAAAATATTAGCAACGCTAAAAAAACATCTCCCACCGCGCATATATTAGCGATGACAAACCTTCCCCAATCCTCTTCCGACCTCCTTCCCGCGGTGTCTTCCCACGATTTTTCTTTTTTTCCCGCCCTGGACACCTCCGCACCGCTCGCCAGTCGTTGCCCCGCGTCACGCTTCGCCCGGGCTGGGCCTAATTTTATTTTTAGCGTTCTGCTGTGGGATCACATGTTTTTTTTGAATTTTTTTAGCATAGTCCCTAATACCTCGTTTTAGGGAAGAAATTTTTAGCCTTCTCTTGGAGTTGCTTCTAGGAATGACAAAAGTGAGAAGCGCAACGATTAGAGTCCCAAATATGCAATTTTCTCTACTCTAATCAATTTTGAATTTTAATTGAGTAGCTATTTTCCTTTAATCATGGCATTCCACGTATCAAATCCAAAAGTAGCTATTTTCCTTTAGCAATCCAGTGCGAAACCTCTATGACTATGTGTCTTGTTTCTGTCATGTTTTAGTTCATGTCTTGGACTTGGTCAGTCATATTATGCAGATCACATAAGGTCACTTATAAATAGTAGTTAAGGGGTAGGCAAAGCATTTATAAGAAAATATCCATCATAATTCACGATCCGTAACATTTTTAGACAGATCAGCCTTCCTGAAAGCAGCTCAAGTAGAAAAGCAAATATGTCAGATTACTGTCTTTTTCAGACAGATCTCTAGCATCACACACATATAGTACATTTGAAATGACTATATGGATATCTTGTGATACGAAAAACTCAAATGAGTTCAGTTGCAAACTCATCAGCCTTCATGATTGACAATTTATGTTCATTGATCTCGGTAGCTACGATATACAATGATCGAATTCTACTGCTGTATTTGAACCTTAAATCCAAATGAAATTTCTCTATTTCCCGTATAAGGATTTGAGCATAATCTCTAGGCCCTGTAGTTGTCAGTGGCTGATTCAAGAACAAAAACGTGATCGAGACTTACAAAACTCTCAAACAGAATGTACATTTTCAGAGACGATATACAACTTCCACAAGGGTAAGTAGGTAGGTACTGCTCTCAAGGACCCTCTGATTGTAAAATTGCAAGGGTTCTCATTGTTGAGATCCAGAATCAGGTTCTTCTTCATCTACAAACAGGAAAGAAACCTACTTGAGTTTGCAAGACCAAGCCACTTTGTGTGTTTGCATGTGCAGATTTTTTCCGATAGTGTGTTTACATGTGCTGATAGAGTAATTCCATTTTTTACATAATGTAACTATTCAGATCCACCGGGGAGTGTACTACAAAAAAATGCTACCTGTGGGCTGTGGCACCAGGAACCTGTAAAATTAGATCACATGTTGTCGGCTAAAACTCGAGAAATGAAAATGCAGTCGCTTACCAAGCAGATGAGACTGAAATCCGCAAGTGTTCAGGTGATGTGCAAGTTTTTCACCCAGCTGCTTCTGCCAGTCTTTTGTAGCTTTGGCTTCAGGTGTTGTCCATACAGCAGCTGTTTTTTTCTCAAAGTCGACTGTGGCAGAGGTAACCTCAGGCTGCAAAAGTAAGTAGTTGAATGTCAATTGCATACCATGTAATTAAAGACGTAACAGAGATAACAAGTGAAAGCAGGCGTTAAAAAAGCTGAAAGGTTGTGAAATGCACAACAGATACGAGGAAAATATATGTACATTAAAACAAGAATTCAATAGCAAACACGTAGTTCTGAATTAAGCAAATTTACAGTGTATTCATCCAAAGAATATGTCTCTTTACCAAGTACTAACAAACGTTTGTGTGGTTTGTTAAATTCAGATAATTAATATGCATTGCACAATCCAGAAGATGACTCCGGAACCCAAGATATGCAACAGCTGTAAAAAGCTGCGTTATTTTAGGCAAAGCACAAAAAACTATATGCAACAGCAAACTCAAAGAATGCCAGGTGTTTGGTGTCCCCAACGACGATGCATTTCATTGCCCGATAGCCTTGGTAGTTTGAGAACATAGTGCATCATTCAACATGTCTTCAGTATTCACCTCTTGATAAAAAGAGAAAGTGATTTTAAGAATTCTTGGAGTAGAATAAAAAGTTACACCAATTAACAGACGAATGGAGGTGACAGTAACTACACTACAAAGAGGAATTTTTGCATTTTTAATTTTTTTTAAAGATTTACAAAAATAACTTGCGAGATTGAAAAATTTCAAAACTAATCTCCTCCCGCCCTCGGGAGGCGTGAAGGAAAAACGCCTCCCGGAGGGCGAAGAATCCGGCGTGGCGACGGCCCCGCACGGCCGTCCGCCGCGCGGTGGCTTTTTGCGGGCAGCCCCTTCCCGCCCTTGGGAAGGCGTTTTTTTGTGCACGGGGGCCGCCCGCAAAATGCCAGGAGGCCGGCCTTTTGCGGCGGCCCTTCCCGCCCTTGGTAAGGGCGTTTTCACTGTGCACGGGCGCTGCAAAAGGCGAGCGCGCGCGGCTTTGCGGGCGGCCCCTTCCCGCCCTTACCAAGGGCGTTTTTCTTGTGCTTACGGGGGCCGCTGCAAAATTGCCACGGCCGCCCGGCAATTTGCGGCGGCCCTCTTCCCGCCTCTGCAAGGGCGTTTTACCCATGGCGTATATAAGCCGACTCTCAATCATTTCGCCTCATTTACACCTTTCCGAGATCCGGAAAAGAAGAGAGAGAAGTGAGGAAGAGGAGGAGCGCGGCGAAGCCCTTGGATTGCGTACTTCATTGGAGGTAAATGCAATATCTCGGCATTATTTTGTTTGTTAGCTAGTATGTAAATGAAATATTAGAAAAATATAAATTTGTAATATTTGAATAGGTATTGAATAATTTGTTATAGATTTGTAAAACGGATGGTTTAATTTAGATCAATGTAGATAATCTAATCGACAAGTAACATAGGAAGAATAGATAGATCAACAAGGATATTTAATGGACATTAACATAGGTAGAATAGATAGATCAACTTAGGTAGAATGTGTTTGGATGTAAGTGTAAATTATGTGAGCAGATGGTAAGCACTATAGAAAATCGTACGTATAATTTTGTTGATGATCAAAATATGTTTAGATATAAACTACGAGTGAATTAAATTTAGTTTATAAAATTTGGCAAACTGAAATGAACGATTTACGATTGGCGGTAGATGGAACGAACAAATCGATTTGGGAAAATTTAAGATGTAGACCGAGAGAACATATTGTTAAAGAAATTAAGTTAGGCACAGAATCATCTAGGAAATATATTCGTAGTATGGAATAAACTCGGTTTCAATTTGTTTGTCGGGCACTATGGCAAGTAAGATCATATTTCGAGATAGTTCACGGTGAAGGCAACATTAGATACGGTCCGGAAGGTGTAGATTTGTCGAATTTAGGATGAAATCAAAGGGCATCGATAGGCCGGGCGAGAAAACATTTGAGTCGGTGTATAGTTGGTTGCTACGTGGATTTAAAGTGGATACAAGAGTGAACACAATGTCTCTATCCGTTGTAGTTAGTCGTGCAACGAAGGATATTATTGGGAACTTATGCCTATTGATAACACCGAGTCGTGGAGACGTTATGTGGACATGGCACTTGAAAGGTCCTGGCCCCTTGTTATTTTTGTTGCACTTGCACGAAATCGATAGCGATAATACAATGCAAACAGTATGACGAAGGTCCAAGCAATGAAGCAAGCTTAGAGGAGGCGATTGGCGTGGCGGACGAGGAGAGAGAATCGAAGCAATTGTTGAAGAAATGGAGAGGAGGATTCGAAAATGAGCGGGCGGAGGGCGATGAATCATCGGACGAGGAAGAAGATGTCATGCCGTCGATTGGGAACAAGCTGATTTCTCTCGGCTTGTTATCTCGAAGGCGGCATGTTTCATTTGAATACAAAGATAACGAGGTCATCCGGGTGCTAGGTATGCTCATAAGGAAGACATGAAAGAGGCGGTGAAGCATTGGGCGGTGTCTTTGCATAGAGAGTTTAGGGTGGTGAAGTCTACGAACTATGTGTATGATGTGAAGTGTATGAAGGATGATTGTCCGTGGCGCGTTCATGCATACAAGGGAAAATGGAATGACTATTGGAAAGTGAGCATTGTTGGTGAGCACACATGTCATTGCCGGGGTAGATAAGTACCACCGCAACATCACCTCGTCGTTTGTTGCTTAGGTGAGATGTACTGCCATGTTGTTAAAAACACGGATTTTGAACCGGGCTCCATTATTAAGCACATTGAGAACAAATTCAAGTATACTATTAGCTATGCGAAGGCTTGGAGGGCGAAACAAAAGATATTGGAGATGAGGTATGGCACATTTGAAGCATCGTATGACAATTTACCTCGTCTATTAGCCACCATTGCTCGAGAAACCCCAATACCTACTACGACATTCGGACATTTCCATCATCTACCGATTCGAGCAAGAGCGTGCTGCAAAGAGCCTTTTCTCGATTGGTGCTTGCATCAACGCATTTGTTCACTGTCGCCCTGGCTGTGCATAGATGGAACCTTTCGACGGAAATACAGAGGCCGGATGCGCGGCGATTGGAGCGGATGGGAACAACCGGGTGTTACCTATGGCGTTTGCATTTGTCGAGAGTGAGAACACCGAAAGTGGTATTGGTTCTTGGAGAGAGTTCGATGCCAAGTCGTTCGTATGAGGCCCAATGTTTGTCTCATACATGATCGTCATGCCGGCATGCCGAGGGCAATCGACTACCTGAGAATGGTTGGCCGGAGAGGACTTCCATCTAGGTGGCATGATGTTCGGAGTAGGTGGTGCATGCGTCATATGGGAGCCAATTTCTACAAACAATTCAAGAACAAGCACTGATGGATCTATTCAAGAGGCTATGTGGTCAAAATCAAGAGAAAAATTCAATGAGATGTGGAGAAGGTTGGATGAGCGACAACGAAGCAAACCGACGAGCAATCTCGTTTGCCACGAGTTGACGAGCTCGCTTGTACCTCTTGGTCCATTGCATAATGACCCGCCAACAATGAGAAGGAGGTCGCACCATCAATACGTAATTTCTCCCACTTGGATAGAGAATGAACCGAAAGAAAAGTGGTCTGTTGTATGACACGACGGAGCTCGATATGGTATAATGACAACGAACCGGCCGAGGTGTACAACTGGGTGATGCGAGGAGTTAGGGGCTTCCATTGGTGGGTATTGTGGAATTTATCCTTCATGGCACGCAGCATATTTTAGGGATAGATTTAAGAAAATATCCCCTTTAATGGTCGATAACAAAATTGTATTTGGCAACGTGGTGACGAAATATATGCAAGACAAAATTCGAAGGCTATGAAGCACGAGTAATCCCCCAAGGAACCCAAGTTCTTGATGCGAGATCATGTGTGTCGACGGGAGAAGGCGAGGCATCAACCGTGTTCAAGCCGTGCGGAATGTGTGCTTCATGCGGATGGTGATTGTAGCCGCAAGCTGTATGAAGCCGAAGCTTAGACATCTCGCCTTGCTCACACGTCCTTGCCGCACTGGGACTGCGGCATAGTTCCGTATATTTATGTGTCACCGTACTACAAGAAAGAATCAATTTTTCATACGTGAAAGGAGGAGATATATGGTTTTGGGATATCTGGATCGTACACAACACTGCGGCCACAAGTGTTCTACATTCCGAGATCCATCGAAGTTAAGGATGAAAAAGGGACGTCGTCGTCGAGACGCATCGAAACGACATGGACGAGTCCGAGGCCGGGGAAGGACCCTACGTTGCAGCAAATGCGATGAGCGCGGACATACATACAAAAATGCCCGAAGAATTCGAAACTTCAACCGTCGAAGGTTCGGGACTTTCCGGACAGCCCTCAGATGGTAGCCGTCCTTCGGAGAAGGAACAACAACGAGACGACCACGTCCTAGACGTGCTCGTGCAGCGACTACGTCGTCCATGGAGATGCAATGGCTTGATTATTTTGTTTGCTCCTTTTCAATGTAGTGGTGATCGATATTTGTACAATTTGTCATGTTGTTGCCATCGTCGTGCGTGTAATTTTTATCATTGTGAGACGTAAACTGGTTTATTGTTGTTGTGATACTTATATGTTGTGTTTGTTAGTTTGAATTAAGACGTGAACCTTTTTTATGTTGAGATATAATGGACCATTTATGTCATGTATTCATGTTGTTTTGATTTTTCTTATAAATTGTTTATTGTGTGCTTCATGTATTCATGCGGTATGGCGGACGATACACCGGCGCTTTTCGCGAGACAGGTGGACAGGCGCACGAGTCGTACTTGTCGGCGGTGCGGGGTGCGCGGTGACCACCTTTCGTCCACGGCCGTCGCGCGAGTTGTTGCGTGTCGATCCGCGACACGTCGAGCGGTACGTTCAAACTCTTATCACTTATTGCAGGAACACTATGCTTGATACTAATATTACACTATGTGTATGATATGCGAGTTACGTGAGTCGGCCGATCGCTCTCTGCGGACTCGTTGAGGCGCGTGCCCACGATCACGACCAGGCCAAACGATTCGATGCGGACCGGTCCACGATAGCTGCTTTGGTGGATCGGTGGCGTCCGAGACGCACACCTTCCATCTTCCTTGTGGGGAGATGGCTCCGACGCGCGGGACGTCTCCTACCACGCTAGGGCTACCACTAGCCGGGAGGCCGTCGGGCTGTGGACGGTGTTGGTGGATGGAGGGAGGACATCACTGCACGCTTTGCTCAGGTGATGAGGCTACCGGGGCTCCCAGCTGTTCAGTCGATCTACCCTTACGCGACCACCGGCCTACGAAGACTTGGATTATGCGGTTCACGGTAAGTTAACTTCAAGACTTCGATATTTTTCATTACATCGATGTTTGTTAACATGGTTTTGTCCTTTGTAGGCCGACAAGCTCCACCCCGACGCCGACGAGTACTCCGTGCGACGCTCGTTGGAGGCGTACCTTCTTTGGTTGTTCGGTGGGTGATGTTCACCAACACGTCGGGAACACTGCAGAGAGGGCCGATCCACTACGCCCGGTCGATAGCGGACGCGGAGATAGGCGGCGTGCCTCGGTGGAGTTGGGGTTCGCCGTGCTCGCAGCCACCTACCGTGGCTCGTGCGCGCGCGTGCACGAAGACAGATCCGGGAGCGATCTTCACAGCGTCCCCTTCTGCTTTCACTGTGGGCTGCGGAGCGCCGCGATCGGCCGACCGGTCGTCGACACCTCTCCGTACGACGTAGCGCCGGCTTTCGAGAACCCGCCGACGGGCCTACGATGGGTTGTCGGTTTCGACGCAACGTAAGTACAAAGTCATATTTCTTTCAAATATTTAAATTGCGTTGAACAAAACTTGTAACCACTTGATTTTTTATTGTCGCGGCGTCGTTACGCCCACGCTCAGTGAGACGGAGCTACCGGACTTCGTGTTCGAGTTGGACCGTCTCCGCCCATACGACGTTGTGCAGGAGCCATACACGCAGCAGCGGTCGCAGCTCGGCGCCTCTAGGCCTCTCGACGTTGTGCATGCGCGACTCGGCCTCTTGGATGACGTTGATCCCGATGGTGTACGACATCACCGTCGAGCCTCACCGCCGGCCGAGTGATGAGGCGGATCGCGCCGGGATTCCCGTAGACGACGGTTGCCGTTCCCCACCAGGACCACCAGTGAGTATTTCTATTTCAAATGTAGTACGATTGTGTCAAATTAAATGGAACTATAGTCGACCTTTGGTGTACGCAGTTGTCTCGACGGGGACAGCGGGGAGGCTCTCCGGGAACCACGTATGCGAATACGTGGCGGGCGGCCGATAGCCACCGAGGAGGTGATCGGCGAGATCTACGCCCACTCGGGAGAACTACACCGCCTACCTTCGGTGGTACCTACCGCGGACGCGTCCGCGCATGACCTTCACACCGGTCGCAGAGCCGCGCCGAGCAGCGATCACGGACACCTACCCTGCACCGAGACCAGGACTACTTCGTTGGGGTACGTCATGATTTATCCGCATTAAAGCCTTTGTACGTCATTATGTTTTTTAATTGGACCGAAAAACCTAACTTGTTTTGATTTTTGTAGGCCGACGCCGCACGGGCATTGAATGCCGAAATCGACTCGGTGATGCCGAGGCCGGACGCAGCATTCACCGAACGAGGTGGAACAGAGGATGACCTTCGAGCGGATGCAGACGACGGCACGGAAGATCTTGCGGATCTTCTCGTGTCGTTCGCCGTCGACGCGGTTCCTCCACGGGTGTTACAGTCCTCGTCCACGCGGTCCAAGACAGGATGGTCACCACACTGCGCTGGTCCTTCCACAGGTTAGTTCCACTCATTTTCATTGTGTCAACCCTACAACGTGATCTAACAAACCGAATGTCGCCTAGGTCCGACGCTACCGAGCGGGGATACGGCGGCGCGAGTGGATCGTCGATTCCTCGGCCTTTCGCTACTCGGCCCGCAAGACGTGAGCTTTCTTTGGAGCGAGCGGATCCTCCGTTCTCGTCCCTCGATCAGCTGGGAGGTGAGCAAGCGTCGTCCGATGATTAGTTCACACGTTTTAGTTTAAGTCACCGATGCTTCACATTGCTTACATACGGGAGGATTCTACTCGGCGGGATTTTCCGGTCGGGGACTTCGTCGGCGCAGCGGGCGGGTCCAGGGAGGCGACGAGGGGGTCGTACGGCGACGACTTCGACGACTGGAGGACCCAGATCGGGACGTACTTGCCTCCCTCTCGGCTCGGTGGAGCACCTCTACCACGAGCCGGGACCCGCCAGGAGACGCCGCGTCGGATGTCCGTGCTAGTCGTGGCGTGCCCCGACGGCCGACGTACTCTCGGGGCACGTCGAGCACAGCCTAGGAGGGATAGGGGTAAGAGGCCTCGTCGAGCGCTGTGTGCATCGGCTTGTACAAATTGTAAATATTTATTTTGTGTTTGATGTTTGTATATATCTATGTCCTGTTCGTCGCACTCACATGTCACGAGATCCTTCCGTATCGTTATTGCATGATACTCTTACTAACGACAAAAAAACTTTCGGCCATTAGACCGCACGAGACACCGCTATCGCTTTTGCCCATGATAGTCCCGCACGATACGTTGCTATCAACTTTTGCCCCGTGATAGTCCCGCACGATACGTCGCTATCAACTTTTGCCCCGTGACAATCCTACACGATACGTCTCGATCTGTTGCCCCGTGACGGACATAAACGATACATAGATGCGAACCGTCACCTCCGCACTATATATTGCCTAGATCCGAATACGAGCTCTTCAAATCTGCTTTCTCTTTTCTACATTTACTCCTGCAATGAGATCTTCATATCATCCATTCCTTGAGCGTCTCCACCGGCGACTCCATCCTTTGAGCGGTTTTATTCCACCATGGTGTGACCGTCCGTTATGCCATTGTGGAGATGGTCGCATACTTACGTCGTCCCTCCTCTGAAACCGGGGAGACGATTTTTCCAATGCGCCAACATTGATCGGTATGGCTTATCTACACCGCTTTCATCTACAAAATCTTCACGCGAAAACGCTAACTTGATTGTACATCGTGTTAACACCTCATGCGGGCATATCGTCGGGTGTGCAACTTCGTTGAGTGGATAGATACGGAGAACCCACGAACCGACGGAACACGTTACTACCCACTTAGCGAAACAAGGTCGACTACCTTCAACGGAAGGCCGAGTACCAACGTCGAGTTCGCGCCGAAGCTTTGAACCGGCCTATGGATCGTGGCACTACCCACATGGCGGGAACGTCCGAATGCCACCGTGGTCTACGTTGCCAAGTGGTAAGATCCATAAGACAAGCAACTAGAGGACAAAGATGCTTCGTGTGTCCAGAGATTGCGGATGATGATTTTGTCGTGAGTATAATTTTTCTTTCTTTAACCTTTTCGCTTGTTCCATTTTTTAACTCCGACCATAAAAAATGTGCAACCGGGAGGATGTACGTCGGTGTCCATACAAAGATTGGATCGATACGGTTAAACCCGCTTCGATCGGTCGACGGTAACACAACCCGAGTCCACCGAACAATTCATTCGGGCTTGGATGGAGTATGAACGTCGCGTCGAAATCGCAAGCTTAGCATGGAGGAACAACCCGCCGGGTTTCCTAAATGGTCGGAGCGTCCTATGTGCGGTTGTAGGGATCGTTGCAAGATGGCTACCTCATTTGAACCACGAACATATGGTCGGAGATACTTCATTTGCCCCAACTTAGACAACGACTTCGTTGTACGTCTTTCATTTTATCAATTATGCAAACGTCTTCGCTCTAGTGGCTCTCTAACCGATTACATGTGTTTCTTTACGGGCATTCAAAGAAGGTGTGGATTCACTAGGTGGATCGATAATGTCATTCCCCAATATAACGGCTTAAAAGTAGCGAATGTGAAACTCAAAAGGAGTACAACGCCGAGAAGGAAAGAGAAAATTGATGACAAGCTTATCGCCCTTGAACGGTTAGTAGGTAGCCGAGCCTTCACTCGTGGGGATGAGTTAGTTGTATTGCATCATCCGTACCTAATAGGTTATGTAACACTTGTGACAAACAACCGCTTAACCATTGCAACTAAGTTAACTTGGTTAAAATAATATGTTCACAGTAATGCAAACAACATATGTACGATACCTCGAACATTTACACTTGCAACAATATTTACATTTGCATCCTTACGACGATAACATTTACATTTCAAACAATACGACAAATCACGAAGACGGTTACATTTCCAACAATACCACAAATCCAATGGATTTGTTATATTAACACAAAATACGACGATAACATTTTACATCTCAAACAACACGAGAGAGTGGGTCGATGTCGATCGGGGCAATTAGGGTTTGGGCACGGTGAAAAACGCCCTTGGTAAGGGCGGGAAGGGGGCCGCCGCAAAATGCCGGGTGGCCGCCTTTTGCGGGCGGCCCCGTGCACATGAAAACGCCCTTACAAAGGGCGGAAAGGGCCGCCCGCAAAAAGCCGCCTCGGCATTTTGCGGCGGCCCCGTGCACAGTGAAAACGCCTTCCCAAGGGCGGGAAGGCCGCCCGCAAAATAACCACCGCGCGGCGACGGCACAGCACGGTCGTACGCCACGTCGGATTTTTCGCCCTCCGGGAGGGCGTTTTTCCTTCACGCCTCCCGGAGGCGGGAGGAGATTAGTTTTGAAATTTTTCAAACTCGGAAGTTATTTTTGTAAATCTTTAAAAAAATTAAAAATGCAAAAATTCCTACAAAGAGAGTGTTTGTTCTCATTCCTGGGCACAGTTAATCTGATCGAACAATGATTTTTTCTTTCTTAGGTCGTTGGTCTAGCAACCGCTTACCAGGCTTGAATATATTTGATAAATTCCTTCATTTGATGTGGAGGAAAAAAAAGATCTGTTCAAACACAAGTGAAACTCTTCTCATCTCTTAATCCCCAAAAGAGGGATTAGAGAGGATTGAGTGGATTAAATCCTCTTTAAATCCCCTTAATCCTCTCGTGAGAGGATTAACCGAACAAGCCATAAGGAGATATCTCCTCATTTTTACATGACATTTAAATAGTTATTAATTTTTTTAAAAAAATTGACATGATAAATCAATATATAACATGACATTTCACAAATATTCAAATTCAAATTCAACCTACCTAAGTAGAAATTTGTTATTTTTGTTTTTACATATACAAGTTAGATTTAAATTTATATGTTTGTGAAGTTATATATTTTGTTAATTTTTTATTTTTTGATAACTTTTTAGACGAGGGATGAAAATCCACCTCCCAAACACAAATCTGCAATCGTTGTGATACTAGGAACAAAAAAAATGTAGTAAAAATTAATTAAGGATAAGGGCCTCGAAGAACCTGGCTCTCGAGAATCCGCTTCACGCCCGCGGCACATCCACCGCACGACATCCCCTACAATCAAACTAAGCAGTGAGGAACAGGGATGCGACCCACCGGCGGCGATGGAGCGAACCGAACGAGCATTACGCACCCCGACGCGGAGCAGGATGACGTCGGCGTCCGCCGTCTCGGTCTCGCCGAGAGCCGCGACGGCGGCGGCGGCGGCGGAGGCCGCTGCAGCGTCGCTGGAACCGGAGTCTTCTCCGCCGCCGCCCCTACCACCACCCCCGCCTCCGAAGAAGCGGCCCCCACCTCCACCGGAGAAGGGAGAGAAGGAAGAGATGGACGCGAAGCCTCGAGGGCGCATGAAGCCGGCGAGGAGTAGCCTTGCATCCGCCACGAGGGGGACTACGGTTACCCTCGTAATCGCCGCCGGCTCCATCGGGGGATTCGGCTCGCTGTTCGCGCTCCTCCGCTCTGCTCGACGGCGACGCCGCCACCGCTGCACCAGCTACCAAGTACCAACCGCTTGTTCGATATCGTTTCGCTTTTGCGTGCGTCGTGGGCTGGGCCATGGCCCAATTCTATGGCGCCACGACGGCCACGTCGTGCTCGCGGGAATTTTTCGGTTTTTTTAATTTTTTTATTAAAAGATTTGTAAAAATAATTTTTGTTTTTAAATTTTGCAAAACTAGTTGCCCGTTGTCCCATGGGAGTGCATTTTTAAAATTCACTTTTTCAGAGGACGATTTTAATGATATGGTAGACGGCTGTTGACCACCATCTTTTGTACGCGTGTCAATTTGCATTTTGCCCCTTGCCGTCCTTGCGCAAGACGATTTTTCCTGTTCATTTAGGAGGCCATCTGCAAATTGTTATAAATTTAGGCGGTACCTTACCGTCCTCGGAAAGAGCGGTTTTTTGTTTTCCTAGGGGCCATATGCAAAGGGGTGGGCGAGAGGGCGACAAGGAGCCTTAGTGCAAAATGGCACTCTACGGCAAACGACAGTCCAACTGCCATCTTCCACGTCACTAAAATCGTTCTCTGGGAGGGCAATTTTAAAAAATACCTTTCCAAAGAGTGGCGGGCGACTAATTTTGCAAAAGTTCAAAACAAAACATGATTTTTGCAAATCTTTTAATAAAAAATTTTAAAAATCCCAAAAAGTCGTGCTCGCGGCCCGTCTCCATCATGACCATGTCATGTACTCCACAAAAATAAGCTTTTTGCAAAATAATAATCTATATCTCTATCTCTGCTATTTTAAAAATTAAAGATGTTTTTGAAGAAATTTTGATAGTGTTTGAGTTGGTTGAACGTCGTCTATATCCAATTCAACGTGAATATTGAATATCTATTATGTAACCCTTCTGGCCCAACCCCTCAGCCTCCTAGTCCAACTCAACCAGCCACACCACCTCGCCGCCCTATTCTATGCCTTCCGTTTCTTGATTGGCGTCTTTTTCTTTCTCTTTTCATTTTTCTTTTCTTCTTTTCTTTTCTACCAATCATCTTGATCCTTTCTCTTTTTCTAATCACCTATATTTTGTCCTCCTTTTTTCTCTTCTCATAAATATTTTTCTTTTAAAATTATTTTTTAAGGTGTGTATGCAACAAGTTTGTTATTTTACAGATGCTTTTTCTATAGTAAAGAAAATTTTTATTAATTGAATAATCAAAATTTTAACTTTGGTCGATGAGATATAACAAAATACCCATGCATTAATTAATTTATGGCATATCCATCCGATCGATTTGTGAGGCTATGAAATGGTGTATATAAGGGATTTTTCGTGTGATGAAGCATGAAGCGAGCGCAATCAGATTCAATGCTATATATGATTTCTGACTTTGTTTGTTTTGTCATTATTTTGTTTACTTTATTTTGGTAAATCATTTAAATTGACAGAGTTTTTATTAATCATAAAAAATTGTCTTTACCTGTTGCAAACAACAACAACAACAGGAGGAGGAGGAGGAGGAGTAGTAGCAACAGCAACAACAACAACAACAATCATCCATCTTTGAGCTTGTTTGCCAAAATGTTAAATAGTGAAATCATCTGAAATTTTGACATTTAGATCCATTTTACAAAACTTATTTTATAAATACACTTAAAAACCTATAACTAAAAATAGATCTCAACCTCAGCACCAAGGCCTATGGTGTTGAGGTCCATGGCAACTTTCATCTAATGCGATGAATCAAATGAGTATCATGTTCCATCTCATCATCAATAACTATATATATATATATATGCATGGCTTGGTAAAATAGAACTAACTATTTTTTATGCACTTGTGCATCAAAATCGATATAGCTTGATCAGAATTCAGCACAACCTTTGAAACATATGAATCCTTAGGCCTTTGTTTTTCATTTTTGGAATATTAAGGTTTTATTTCGAAGATGAGGGAAGCGAGAATGCATAGGGGTTTGATTTTCAGCAGCTATGTTAGGCTGTGTTTGTTTGAGCTTTTGCTTTCCAGCTTTTCTGGAAAGCTAGCTTTCTGAAAAGCTAACTTACTGACTGATAATCTTTTACTATTAGCTTTTGTAATAAATTTTTATCTTCTCAGCACACCAAAAGCCAGCAAAAGCTCATTTCAGCCAGCTTTCCAGCTTTCCATTCATTTCCTGAGAAACTAGCTTTTCAGCTTTCCGAAAGCTAGCTCGGAAAGCTGACTATTTGTTTTAGCTTTCCAACTTCTGAAAAGCAGAAGCTGGAAAGCTATCCAGAAAACTGAAACAAACAGGGCCTTAATATAGTTGCTACTCCATACTACGAATTTTGGATTGGTCATCAAAATATCTTATTTTGGACAAATTTCAAAGGGATTTTGCGCCTAAGCCCGCTCTGAAGAAACCTAACCTCCGAGACTTCCCTTGGTTCACATCCTGTGGCGGAGCCAAGAATCTAGCAATGGGGGTTCAGACAATGCCAACAGAACAAGAACAAGAGACCAAACGAACAAATAAAATAGCTCAAAATTGACACATATATCATGGAGATTCAGTAATATGATTCTATTATAGCCATACCAAAATTCGAAAGCACATAGTAAAAAAATTAAATCTAGACTCGCAGAGTTGCCATGCCTTGAAAACATGCAATGATATCATCATCACTAACATGCTGAAAGAAGTCACGCTCAATGAATGTGACCAAGCAATCATTTAAGCACTGATTACCCATACTATTTCGTAGCTTATTCTTAACATGGTTCATAGCTAAAAATACCCTCTCGACGCTGGCAGTAGCCAAAGGAAGCATCGACACCAATATGGGCATTGGGCCTTCTTCTAACTTCTACTATGGGTTTATTTTGTAGACATAATACAGTTGTGTATTATTGGGGGTATATATTGGATTTTTTGACAAAAATTTTGGGGGTACAGATGTACCCCGACGCACCTCATTGCCTTCGCCACTGTTCTCATCCCCTACCAGTCCTAACCCTAGCTGCCGCTTTCCTCGTCCATCGACGGCCATGGCGATGAATCGTGGCGGCGGCGTCTAGGCGCTGCACGACGCAGCTCCAACTCCGGCCATGCCCGCTGGTCGCCAGAGGAGGTATGCTCCTTGCCTCAAGCTCTAACGCATCGAACCCTTTGTCTCTACATCGAGCTCGGGCATCGCCATGTGCCGGCTCGAAGACCCAAGTTTTTCTACCACATTGCCAATTCCGAGAACGGAGTACCGGTTTATTAACTCGGGTTTTGGATATTGGATTGCCTCCCCAAAGGCATCCCACCGACCCAACAACAAAAAGATCGCACTACGTGCGCATGGTCAGGCGACCCCCTACCATTTTGCTTAAAAAAAGGAAAATGGAGTAGTGAGAAGATTGCCCTTCGTGAGGAACACGGTCGGGTCGCCGTTGTTTGGAGTCAGCGCTAGACATTAGTGCTTAGCCTTTTTATTAAACTTGTAAAATGATTTTTTCTTTTTGTAATTTTTGTTGTGAAGATGTAAAGGATCTCGTTGTTCTGCTTATGTCTATGCTTATAAGCTAAAATTTTTAATTTTAGAACTTAATTTTGAATTTGATTTTTTGTTTTTTATCATAGTTTGTTGGAGAAATGGGAACTAGGGTATCCCTTTCTCTGGGTCTTAGGATAGCATTCGCCACATCAAATACTTTTTGCCTTAAGCAAAAGTTGTTGCGAGAACAGAAACAAGAATTTAACAGATTGGTAGAGCATGGGGGCTAGGGCCCACTCTGGCTGAGGCCACAGGGCACCCATGCCCTTGTTGGTTACACATTCTTACATTAAGAAAAGTGTGAAAACCTACAAAACCTACATACATAAGGTGTGTCAGGGGCCCGCCGAGGCCCCGGGACACCCATGCCCTTGTTGATTACACACTCTTATTGTAAGAAGAGCATGGAAACCTACAAGACCTACATATACACGGTGCACCAGGGGTCCACTCCGGCTGAGGCCCTAGAGAACCCATGATACTTTTTATTGCACACTCTTATGTTAAGAAAAGTGTGAAACATACAATATCTACATTTTTAAGGCATGTTCAGTATGAACTCTTTTGACAGCGACATCTTTGAGAAGCTCGTTCAATCTAATAAGAGCTACTATAAAAGGCACGGGGGTGTGCCAGGGCCTAGGCATGGTAGGGGACCGGGGCACTACACGTGCCTTGGGAGTGGGACACAGCTCAGGGCGCAACGGTGTGGTGGATTGACGTTACCACTAAGTGAAAACAAATCATATGATGACCCTAATGGAGAGCCCGTTGGAATTGTCTACTCTTGAAACTTCACAAAGATCTAAGCCTGGGAGTTATATTCTCAAGACGAAGGTTGTGCGCATCGCCGGTGGTCTAGACAGGATGGTGGGCCCGGTGACCTGATCGAGGGCAACATCATCATGCCAATTGCATTATGACGCCCAGGAGATTACAGATCGAGATTACAGCTCGGTCGCATGCAACCAGGCGGTGGCAAGATCTGAAGCCGCTGGCGACGCCGCATCAGCTACAACAACAGGACAGAGCAACGTGTCGCACGCTGGCTGGCGTTCTACGACTTTGTCGCCAAGCAAAGAGAATCAGCGATAGTTCTATCATGACTTGGCTTGGGCCCCAAGCCCGGTTTTGAACAAGTGGCAGGAGGAACAAGACACACCTGTCCCAGGGCCTCCTGGCTGGGTGCCTAGGGCACGGTAAAATAAGGCCACCGTGGTAATCCTACCATTAAATCAAAGATGTCAGAGGAGACTTTGACAAGACATAGCATAAACATTTCCTAGGTGATGGCAATGTAAACCCCTTCTTGGGCTATAAAAGGAAGGGGTGATGCCACTTAGAGGGGGGAGTGGGCGGATCCCTTAGAGGGGGGAGTGGGGGGAAAACCTAGAAAGAGAAACCCTAGCACAGTCTTCATAGTGCCAAACGCAGGAGTAGGATATTATGCTTCTGAGCAGCCCAAACTTGTATATGTGTTGTGTTCATCCTTGTTACTTTCACGCACACACGTCACGAGCTCGATCCCTGCTCGCCTCCTAGCCGAATCTTCAAAGGAGGGGTCTTCTCTTCCCCGTTATGGGAGTATCGCTCTCAGACAGCTGGTACGCCAGGTAGGGGGCGCTTTAGAGGTTGAGTTCCTCGTGTTCGTCGTCAACATCGTCTTCAACAACCCCTTCCGCTAGCTGCGATGGCGGGAGGACACTGGCAAACAGATTCGGATGACGAGGAGCATGAGATTGCGGTGAAAAGAATGATGACGACAGAGCTACTGGTAATTTTAGCTGTAGCTCACCGGAACAAACTTTAGGTTAGTGTACTGCATAAGTTAATTTCGTTCGGGCAGGAGATGCAAATTTGATGGGAAATGTCTAATGTTTTCTTTTGAAACATTTTGGCGTGGCTAGCTGGTTCGTTTTCATGGGGAAGAAACAAATCTGAAACATGAATATTTTTGGCGACAGGATGTGAATATTGGAGTACAAACATTTGGTACTGGCAGGAGGGCTGCAACAATTCGTTCTCTCCAAACTTTCAGCATGACCTGGTAATACTTCCTTCACAATTTGTTCTTCTCTCATTAGTTAGATTACCGGTTACAACAAATTTTGTGCAAAATTTCTTATGGGAACCTGATGTGGAGTGCGCACGTGGAAAAAGCCAAAAAACAGTGTGATTAACTGATTATGCTTAATTTGTTGTTCGCTTTGAGACAGCAAGAAGTAACTGAACTGAGTGCTTGGATTAGGTTGACATATATATTTTAGACATAATTTGCTCTGTTGTCATATATACCTAGAAGGATATCATAATACTCTTGCTTCGTGTCCATGGAGGTTCAGATTTCACGCTACGGGAGAGAACGGAGTTCTGTTGAAGATGCCATATTTCAAACAAGATTTTAGTTTCAAATGCTATGTTTTTGCAGGTATTTCCCTGTCAAGCAGATGTCTCGGTTCAATGTGAGCAAATTTCAAACACTACACCGTTAGTCATGGAAAACGATATTTGTAAATGCAGCGCATATTTTCTGAGGAAAAAATTCCAATTTATATATCCTCTATTTTGTGTGATTTCAGATTAGACCCTCTACTGCAATAGAGTTTCTATAACCCCCCCTTTTTTACTTTGAAATTGAGTGGAAAAAATACGTTCTGAAAGCTATTTTGCCCTGCTGTACAAATCAGTCCAACAAGCAAACAAAATCTGTAGGAGGTTCGTTTGAGCATCGATCCATCCGAGCCTATCAACAGATGCATTTTTACAACCAAATGGATTCACAAGAACAACTTCCAAGAATGAATGTCTTCTTCCCTATACTCCTATAGTAACAATGGAAATGCAATACCAACTGAGACATCAGCCTCATAAACACCATATATACCACTCAACGGATGATCAGCAGGTTCATGTAATTGACAGGTAAGAACAAACAAAAAAGAATTGAGGCATCAATTGTACATTCACCTGTAATTAGTGGATGATGACAATGAACATCTCAACATAACAAAAGTTGATCTAAGGACATTAGTTAGAGACCGGCCGTGCACCTTCCTGGCCTCAATGACTCGTGTGCCAAAAAACCAAGCATGAGTGATTTCAAAGGAACTAAAAGCCATACATATTCAAAAAAAAATGCTATTTAGTTTGTGAATGAAAAACAAGATTGATCTGGAAGTGCATACATAGATCCACCGTCTGCGTCCTGCTTCAACTCAAGCTTCCATCTTCTTTGGTCGCCTCTGCACGGATCCCTTCCGAGACATGACATGACTATGCCCTTCTCCTTTTGTCTCATTCAGAGAAGCATTGGCGGTGTGGATCGATAAGAAGCTAAGAACGGTTGTGCTTGCTTTCTCTGTTCTTGAGGTGGATACGCGCTTGTACTAGTTTCCAAATCTTGATGGTGCCGGAGGAGTATGTTGGAGTAGAGCAGGGCGTTTGGGGTGAACCCGTCGGGATGCTTGTCATAGTGTGCAGCACAGCAGGTCGTCATGGAGGAGCCGGCGACCCGGTGAGGCGCGGGACAGCGAGGCGATGGGACGTGGTCGGCGGCGGCGGGTGGGCGCGTGCCGCTGCGTAGCTACTCACCGGCTCGCTGCCTCCATCCGGCGTCATCCCTTTTCCCGTCGTCGCCGGCGAGCAGATCAGGATGTGAAGGGAGAAGCTTGGAAGAAAAAGCTAAATGGTATTTTCGTCCAAAATAGCATTTTAGCGATGATGCACCGAATGGCAATTTTAATGAAACTCATATGTGGGATGACATTTTCACCAATTCCAGTATTGACAATGGCATAATGTTAATTTTCTCTCCCCAGCATCTCCAGGTTCTCGTACACCATCGTAGCCGGCCCTGGAGAACCCCACCTTCTCGTCCTCCATTCAGTGCCCCCTCCCTCCGTGCCCTCCTCCTCCACCGCCTTCCTCGCTGGCTTTGCACTTTCTCTCGTCGAGGACCATCCTGATAGGGAAGAGGTTGGGGAAGATCGAGAGTGGGGCGTGGAGGAT
Organism: Oryza australiensis; assembly: GCA_019925245.2. Taxonomy (NCBI): domain Eukaryota; kingdom Viridiplantae; phylum Streptophyta; class Magnoliopsida; order Poales; family Poaceae; genus Oryza; species Oryza australiensis. The sequence continues at coordinate 9,217,177 of JAIFGZ020000436.1, forward strand.
GACATAGGCCTTCTTGTAGTCCGGCTTGGCGACGACGAAGGGAGCCCCAGCAAAGCTTCTTGCCCTTCATGTTGAGGGTGCGGACCTCGGCGACGAAGAAGTTGTATGTGGACTCGAGGCAGCGGCGGATGTCTACCATGGAGGCAAAGGGGATGCTCTTGACAACGAACTCTTGGACGGAGGAGAGCTGTGCGAGTAGGAGCATGAGCTAAGGGGCAGGTTCATGAAGTGGATCACGTGGCGCCCCAGCCGACTCCCCATGACGGGCGGCGAGAGGTAGTGGTCGCAGAGTTTGGAGGACAAGAAGCACAGAGGCAGATGTTGAGTTTGGGCCCAAAACAAGAGCTAAATTTAGATCCAAAGTTCATTAATAAAAGGGTTGTACGTGCTCCTAGGATAGGAAGAATGCTGTAGTCGCTTGCTAGCCCGTTTCTTCGTTAATATTTGGAGGGTTTTGTTTGGTTCGTTGGAAAAACAAATTATTTTAAGTTTTAAGGATTAATTCATGTAAACTTTATCCGGTTTATAGGAATGAATCATAGTAAAATCAAAGGAATTTTCTTTTCTGTATAGAAAAAACATAAGAAATTTTACATCCACTTAAATCTCTTAAAAATTCTTATGAATTGTTGTGTGCTTGTGTTTCCGTTTCTCCAATTTTCTCATTTCTTTGGATTAATGTTCCTTCAAAACGAATAAGTCTTATGGTCGTCCAGATAGCAGATTTTAAATGTTAGGTCCCGTTTGGAGAGCCTCTGTTTTATTGTACTCATTTGGAGAGCTTGCATTTTAATAAAAGAATGGTGAGTAGTCAATTCATAAGAATATGAAAAAACTTCTGGTTTATTTTTCAGTTATGTGGTTACTAAAATTCTCATAACTTGAACGGGAATTGGAAAGCTAAATTTCTTCCGGTTTTATAATTCTTAGCATTTCTTTTAGTTTTATAATTCTTTGAACAATGACACAGTTTTAAAATATATTTTTGACTATGCTTTTATTATAATATATATAATAAATATATTTATTTATTTGTAATATAAATTTATAGATGTTCTAATACCTTTAAACTGAATGTTTTGAAAATGTTTTGAAAAGATATTGATAGTCAAAGTTTGACTCTAACTTTGTATGTTTTGTGACAACATTCGTTGAGGGTGGTAGGTTTGATCCGTAGAATTGAAATCCAAAACGAACTGGAATTGCATTTTAATATATAGTTCTTGTGTTTGGTCGACGCCTGGAGCTTGTAATTCAATTGAACTTCCGTTTAGCTGAAACTCGCAAAGTGAATTGCCGGTTTGCCTGCTTAGCTCAGCTTTGGTTTGAAAGTTGACCCTAATTTCGAATTCTTAAAATCTGATTTTCATTTAAAGAATCAGGAGACGAAAAATCAACATTGTACTTTTAGACAAAAGTTCAATATTAGTACCCTTAAAATTTAATCTTCATTCTTAAAACGTGTCTTACAAATAGAGTTATTCAACGTAAATTATGAAGAAGGGAAGAAGCCCTTAAATTCAATCCTAAAATCGAAAATAAAGCATCAGCGAAGCCGAACACATATAGGCGGCAAGAGTCAATGACAATAATGGTGGATGATTGTGCACATATTTAATTTAAAATAGAACTTCAAACATAATTCCTATGAACCAATTTGCAGCCCAACCACATGCTTTTGTTTGTCTATACTCGAATGAATATTTATATAGTTTATTTCGTTGAATGCTGAGACTCGAATAGCAGGTGGAAATAAAGAATTAGCACAAAATCATGTGCTGCACATGCAACTCTAGCGCCTACTAATTAAGTCGAGAACAAAAGTTACTATCCCTAACCATATAATTCTGCCCTTTAAGAAACATCATGGCATTGTAATATGGTCAATTTATGTTACAGGGGTATAACCTTTTCATGGTCATCGCTTGCGGTCCAAGGGCATATTGTGTGTCAATTACAACTTTACCCCAATCGAATTATGGTCTGTTTAGATTCACTGCAAAAACTTTATATCTTGTCACATCGAAAGTTTGGACACATAAATAAAATATTAAATATAGACTTAAAAAATAACTAATTACACAGATTATATGTAATTTACGAGACGAATCTTTTAAGCCTAATTAGACTATGATTTGACAATAAAATGCTATAGTAAACTTGTGCTAACGACGGATTAATTAGGCTTAATAAATTCGTCTCGTCGTTTACAGACGGATTCTGTAATTTGTTTTTTATTAGTCTATGTTTAATACCTTAAATGTGTGTCCAAAGCATTAATGTGATATTTTGACCAAAAATTTTTCAGGATGCTTGCAACTTTGCTAGGGCCCAGGCTGATGAGTGATGATTGCAAGCTCTTCTTGTTTTGCTCTCAATTTTTTTTTACGATGTAGGGAAGCCCTTAATTGTCTTTTTTACCAAAATCTTTCTGACGGAAGAATCAATTTAATTTACACTAATACCTCAATAATGAAATATAGTTCAAACCCACGATAGAAAAAAAGCTTGTGCATTCCTAGTTTAACTAACTATATGTACTCCCTATGATTATTTTTACATGGCGTTCGACTTTTAACTTTGATAGTTGATATTTTTTTCTTAAAAAAATTGCTAGGTCTGTCTCCTGTCATTATTTAAAAAAAACTAAAACCATGGTTCTTAAAATATAATAAATGAGAAGTACAAGATTGTAAACGAGGACCACCCATTTCAAGCCCATCATTTTTAAGTCGGAATCGCCAAATGACATTTCATAAATTATTAGGGCCAAAATCTTATAGATTTATGATCATGGGATTTGCTTCGTGATTCATGCTCCGACGACCCAACTCTTCTCCTCTAGCTTTGGCGACACCTTTATCTCTAGCTCCGGCAGCTCCCGTGAACAAGGAACGCAATTTCGCGAATTTCGGCACGAAAGCCGCGAAATTCGGTCGTTGCGGGGTGCGGCACGGCATCCCCGCGGTTTCGTTTAAATAATTTCGCGGAAATTCAAAAAATTTTAAAAAATTCATTTTAACAATAATATATATTTTTTATAAAAAAAATATAAATTTCGCGATGTTTGCCGTAAAAACCGCGGTATATGGCGCGGTTTTCGCGAAAACCGTGGCACGACGCGGATTTCGATTTAAATTATGGTTTCCACGGTTTTTCGCGGTTTTTGCACGGTTTTTGCGGTTTTTGCGTGGTTTTTGCGCGGTTTTCGTGGTTTTTCGCGCGGTTTTCGCGGTACGCACGAAATCGTTCAAATTCAAATTTGTTACTGTTCATTGTCGTCGGCTTTCGTGAATTTCGTCGAAATTCGTCGTGCCGCCGAGGGGCAGCACGACATATGCCGCCGGCATCGCAAACCCTGCCCGTGACCCCCGACGAAGATAGCAAAGTTAGGGTTTAGGGTCTCGAGTTGAGGTAGGGGTGGGGGTAGAAAAGGTTGGAAGAAAGAGGGGAGAGAACATCGAGCTTAGAGGGATGGCCGTGGAAGGCGGCGGCCCGACGATGGACACAAGCAGACGGCGGTGCCAAAGCGATGCCTTGCCACGGGGATGGAGGAGGGCAATGTGCCGGTGTTGGTGGCGGGGGCAAAGCAAGCTTGTTGTTAGGAAGCAACGGCTAGTGGTGACAGATCTGACGGCGGAGAAGCCGCCGGAGATGGGGAAGACAACAAAGCGGGGCATCTCATCGTTGCCAGTTTGAGAAGGAGGAAATTGAGGAAGAGGCGAGAGGAAGGGGAGGAGGCCTGCCAGGGAAGGGGTCGCTGGCACCGTGTTGATGTGAAATTTGTCGTTCACACGGTAGCCTAAAAGATTTGTTTTACTTCAATGTAGGTCCTATTAATTCAGATTCAGGACGTGCTACTTAGTTTGATCCTGCAACTAACAAGATAGATGAATAAGATCAAGGAACCGATCGGCCAATAGGCCAATGTGATGTAACGATACCAGCCGATGTCAATAGGGTTTTGATCAATCGGCTATAGATTCAAATAATCAGATGAACAATCCGATCATCGGCTAGAACCAAACTATGCACAATCATCAATAAACCATTCTTTATCAAAGACAATCTTGATAGATCGAACCAAACCAAGATAGTATAAGATCGAAGTTGATAAAGATATATTTAACTAAAAATTATACAAGTTCGAGTATAAGTCGATGTAGCTTATAAGATGCTACAAGCTAATATAATGTGAACCAATCGGCCAAAACTGACGTAATGAGATAAATGTAAATCCGATGATTAAAATATACATCGGTTGAAGATCTGATGTAAGTAAATTAAAGTGTATATTGGCTAACTAATCAATATATCTGATAGTTGAAGTCCAAAGTAATAATAACTCATCGACTAACACTTCGATGAAACGTTGTATAAAACCTATTGGCTTAGCAAGACTTATATTATCATAAACAATCTAGAAAATCAGATCTAACCGAGATAGTACAAGATTACGTTTAATAAAATAAACTAGATAAACTGATTGATTTAGATATATAAATATATCTAGAGTAGCAGTATGATTAGAGAAACATCAACTTAGTCAAAATATTGGATCTAACCAAAAAAGTCCTAACTAAGCCGATATGATTCTAATAGCAACGCAATTAAAGATAGAATCAATATATCATATAGGCAACGCTTGCGTCGACCTCGATAGAATATCATACTTTAACCAAGAAAGTTCTAACCACATGGATACAAGCGAAGTTGACAAAACTTACTTTTTTGCTGGAGATCGAACTCAACCAATGCAGCCTAACTCAAAACTAAGAAATCATCGGAATAAAAGGGTGGTGATGTGCTGAAAGTTGTATTGATTTGTTAAGATAGTTTACAAAGACCCCGGGTATATATATTTATATCCTTAAATTGATACTAGTTCAGATCGATCACGATTAAAGTTTCCTAAAGATAAAAGGAAAAACACAAGTCCTGATCGGACACTAGACAAAACTTTCTAAAGATAAAAAATTACTAAATCCTGTCTAATTAATAGATAGAATTAAATTGTCATGCCGTGGTCTTCACAATTCCTTCTTGAACTCAATCTTTCCTGAATAAACTTTCATCGGCTAGTTGACCTCTTTCCTTATCCGAATCCACTACATAATCGTATCAATTTTTGGTGTTAACACACTGTTGACGTCTTCTGGTCAGCAGATGAGGCTGGGCGGCAGCAACGGCGGGAGGAGTCTAGTGAACAAGTGCTTGATATGCTCCATCCTGTGGCGGCTGGGAGTGAGAAGGGGCGGGAATAGGGTTAGGATTGTGCTGCACGAACCTTAAAGCACACGTTCAAAATTCCCAAGATTTCATAGGGGTTTTTATGTCAAATGCTACCTAGACATTCCCTTTTCAAGTCAATATTAATTAGGAGTGTGCCACTACTAAAAAAAGCGCATGGGTATCACACCAAAAGGTATCGATTCAAATAAATCCGGCACCTATTATATCTATAGGTGTTGATTCAAATAAATCCGACATCTATTGTCCCGAATAGGTGTCGGGTGTAGAGAAAAACAGACACTTATTGTATAGATGCCGGTTTTTATTACGAACCGGCACATATTCTTCCCGAATAAGTGTCAGCTCAATAGGAAAAACTAGCACATATACTATTAGTATCAGTTTTTTAAAAAATTGAAACCTATAATATATTATAGGTGTCGGTTTTAAACCGACACCTAAAAACCGAGATGACCCGCTAAGCGCTTTTATATTCTCCCGGCCTTATCCTCTCGTCCTTATCTCTTCTCCGGTCACTCTCCTTTCTTCTCTCTCAGTCTCAGGCAAGGACGGTGGCGGGAGGCCGAGAGGACAACCGAAAGCTGCCGGAGGAGGACGGCGGGGGGGGAGGCGACCGGAGGAGGAGGCGTCCTTCTCTCATCCTTATCTCTTCTCTCGGTTCTCACTCTCCTCTCTTTTCTCTCGAGTCTCGGGCGGGCGGCGGCGGAGGCGGGCGGCGGGAGGGGCTCGCGATCTCGGCGGGACTGTGCGACGACAACAACGATAGAGGTTTTATTTTTGTGTCGATATGTGGATCTTGAATTTTTTTGTGATTTGTGGATCTGTGGATTGTGTCATTGATATGTGAATGAATCGTTAATGGATGGATATATGTGGATGGATATCTTGTGTTGTTGTTATTATGGATGGATTTGTGTTGCTGTTATTGTGGATATATATGTGGATGAATATCTTGTGTTGATATGTGGATTGGATCGATGAGCCGATGCAAGCCGATGCCGGTTTTTTTTGCTTTTTCAAGTCTTAAATGTGTCGGTTTTAGACCGGCATCTATTTCTTTTCTTATAGATGTCGATAAATAGGTGTCGGTTGGAAAAAACCGATACCTTCGAAGTTTCAGCTTCTGTGCTAGCGTCCTCTCATTGCAATTGTCGCATTCATTGCGCCACTTAAATTCTCCAGTACCAAGTGGATATATAATGTTCATTAGTTTCCTTTTCTACGTGTCAGTGTGTGGTGTGTTGGAGGACAAGGAAGAGGTACACATGTAGTAACATTTTCTTTATGTTCCGTGCTTTATTAATTTATGTATACAATGATTTCAAAATGGTCAGGGTAACGTACTACTCCAACTATATTAAATTTTTCTTGGTATCTACTCAACCATGATGTGTTAAACATGTGCTTTTGTGTGGCATGGAAGAATTTGGAGCAATTAATTCGTTGTTCCTTACGAATATCGCAAAATATATTTGATGATGTAGTGACTAGTGAGACGTGGGGGCTGCCGGTTGAGCACTTTGGCAATGAGTGGAAGGCCGTGGCATCGTTCCATGAAACAATGACAGCCATGAACTGACCTCCTAACAAATATGAAGTGCACAAATTTAAAGACAGGCCCTTGAGACAAAAGTTTAATACTATTAGTACTAGGAATTCTAAAATTTGAGTTGTGTAGGAAAAAAAGATCAACGATAGAAAGAACAATATCCATGTGCAAGGTTGAACTTGGACCCACTCGTTGAGTTAAATTGCAAGAGAGCACCTCACCTATCCCCTCGCCCATACTCAGTAGCCATGTCACAATCCTTATTCATCGCCCATTTGACCAATTTTTTTTTCTTTTTAGCTTCTTTTAAAGATTATCACAAATACGTCTTTGACAGTATCATTTAAAAAATAGACCTTAAGTTCGGCGCCATCGTTATTGATGTCGAGATTATACTGCTCGGCGTCGACACAATTGATGCTGAGATCGGCGAGCCACATCAGCGCCGAGGCAGTCGTGGCGTAGTCGTGGCCAGCTCGGCGTCGTGGATATTGGCACCGAGCTCGGCGCCAAAAGCAGTGGTGCCAAGCTCGACACCATAGATCTTAGCGTCAAGAGCGGCGCCAAGCTCCGCGGCGCCGAGCCCAGCTTACGGGTGAGTCCCGTCTTCTTCCTATGTCTGTTTTGTTCTACTCTCTCTCGTCTTCTTCCTCTCTTCGTGTCGTCGCCGCCCACGCCCACCACCATCCCCGACGCGACGCCTGCTCGCGCCCGCCCCGTCCCCGACCCCGACGCCGCCGCCTCTCATGGCCGCCCGAGGCCACGCGGCCGCGCCGCCGCCCGAGGCCGCGCCGCCCGCCCGCCGGCCCCGCCCGTCGAATAGGTAAAATTAAAATTTTGAATATGTAGAATTTATATTTAAATTGTTGTAATGTGTGTAAAAAATAAAATTTATTTTTTTGTAAGGGTACGCTAAATTTATATATGCAATGTAGGTAAAATTTATATATGCAATGTAGTTAAAATTTAAATATGCAATGTAGTTTATTTTTGAATATGCAATGTAGGTAAAATTTAAATATGCAATGTATGTTATTTTTGAATATGCAATGTAGGTTAATTTTTGAATAAGTAAAATTTAAATTTTTGAACATGTGGTTTTTAAATTTTTGCTATGAAGTTAACATATTGTATGTATTACACAAAAATTGAATAAAATAATGGTTTGCACTGATTAAAATGTATCATGCTATGTGTAGGTGTCCTATTCTTAAGCAACCAAAGCCGGTTGTTCAGTTGGTGGGGCAGGCCACAGATACACTTGCTGGTTTTCATATTTCTTTTGGTCCAATTCAACCGACAAAAAAACAGTCTAGAATGGCTCTAGTTTCAACTTCTAGTAAGAATGTGTCAGAGGATGAGGTTACTTCTTTTTTAAAGGTGTTGGTTTCAGATTCCTTTAATTGGGAGGTGTAGAGGTATGGTGATTCTGATTTTAGGGTGCTCTTTCCTTCAAAAGGTGATTTGATTAAGATGACTAAATTTAATGCTGAGATGAGGGAGGGAGTGACCTTGAAATTTTAGGAATTTAAGGAAGATGAGGAGTATTTTGGACATCCTTTGCCAGTGGTGTGGATTAGTGTTATGAATCTTCTAGGTTTGCTGAGGGAGTATGTGGTTCTTTGGGCTCTTGCTTCTCTTTTTGGTGTCCCTCAGGAAGTTGATATGATCACTACTCGTGAAAACAAGTTCGAAAGGTTTGTGGTGGCAGTGTTAGATCCTGCGGCAGTCCCTACTTATTTAGATGTCATCATTGGTAACAGGTACTTTCAGCTGATTTTTAAGATGGAACTTGTTGTTTCTAATGTTGGTATCAATAATGATGCTGCTAGGGTACATGATTTGGAGATGAGTGAGGCTTATCAGTCTAAGCAAAAGAATTTTTCAAGTGTTGTTACTACAAGTGTGGGGAAGAGTGCTTTTGAAGGAAGTCGAGTGCTCAATTCAGAAGCACAGATGGATTTGGACTTCGCTGAGGATGATTTGCTTGGGGAAGAGATTGAGTTGAGTAAGTGTATTAACAAGAATGAAGGGGTGGATTGTCTCCTGAATAAGCCGGCAGAGGGGATAGATGTCCCTAGTGACATTAATCTTGATGATGGGATGTTAAGGGCTGGGGTGTCAGCTGATGGGAGTTTTTCTTCACATTTGGGGAGTTCGACACAGCTAGCTTTGTTATCCAAGGGTGATCTTGCACCTGTGAGGCGTAGCAATCACAATGCGGCAAAGGCTCATGAGAATGCTCTTGAGAAGGCACAAAAGAGAGCGGCTATCAACAATCTTGAAGTTCATAAATGTACTCGTCATTCAAATTCTATTTTATCCTTTTCTAATAATCATATTATTGCAAACCTAGAGGGAGTAGGTATTTCTTTGGGACTTGATAAAGAAAGAATATCTAATTCCTTAACCTTATTAAGGGGGATTGAGAATGGGAGGATTAATGTTGTTGCTTCTCTTAACATTGGGGTAGAAGGTAAAAAAAGTGATGAAGAGTTAGATCTTGATGAGGATGAGATTGAACCTGATGCTACCACTATTAATTGACTTTGTGACGATTTAATAGTGGACGCTCAGGTCAATAGTCCTGTAGATACCGACAGTGCTCTAGTTGATGTGCCAATTAAGATGGCAAAGTTTTCAAAGAAAAACAGGAAGAAGTTTAGTTGTACAAATTTAGCTGCAAAGAAAAAATTAAATCTCTGATGAGAGGAATTTTCTGGAATTGTAGAGGTTTGCGTGACTTGGCTAAACATAATTTCTTGAATGATATTGCTGAATCAAAAAGGCTTGATTTTATAGCTCTATCAGAGACCAATAGGAATAGTTTCTCGACTCAGTGTTTGGAAAATTTTTGTGTGGGTGCTGATTTTGCTTGGCATTGGCGAAGCCCTAGAGGAATGTCTGGTGGTATGCTAATGGGATTAAATCAGTCTTACTTTGAAATTCAAACTATTGAGGATGGTGATTACTTTATTAAGTTTGTTGTCAAAAATAAAGTTGATGGCTTTAGATGGGCTCTTCTGTCTGTTTATGGGGCAGCACAAGAAGAGCACAAAGAAAGCTTTCTTGCAGAACTAGTACATGCTTGTACTAGTTGTGGAGATTTACCATTCATTATTGGAGGAGATTTCAATATAATTAGAAATCCTTCGGAGAAGAGTAGTAATAGATTTAATAATAAGTGGCCTTTTTTTTCAATGCGATTATTGAAACATTGAACCTTAGGGAATTAGAGTTAACGGAAAAGAAATTTACTTGGGCTAATTATGCGGAGATACAGGTTAACGAGATGGAATGTAGTTTGTACTCCCAAAGACATAGGAGGCCTAAGAATGCTTAATTTAGCTGGCCAAAATAAGTGTCTCACTGGTACTATTGTTTAATAGTGATGGCATGTGACAACATATAATTAGAAATAAATATTTACAAAATCGATCTTTGACTCAGGTTCAACATATGCCTGGGGACTCTCATTTTTGGGCTGGCCTCATGAAGATCAAGGATGAATTCCTATCCATGGATAAGTTTGATTTAGTTGATGGGTCTCAAGTTCGGTTTTGGGAGGATGCGTGGATTGAGGCGCAACCTCTTAAACTTATATTCCTGGGCTGTTAACACTGAAATTTGGTAATCGAATTCCCAAATCTGCAAAGACAAAGCATAGTCGGATCGGCTGGAGACAGGGGTTGCATCCGCTAAGGAATGATCGGCTGCGAGGCCAAGATTTCTCATCAACACGGGCTTGTATAGTATAGTGAGAAAGAAAAATGTGTTAGTTAGTACGGTTTTGTCTACAGTACCATTAAATGTAGCCTTTATAAGATCTTTGGTGGGTGATAATTTGCAGGCATGGCTTCAAATTGTTGCTATGGTTGCTGATGTTAAGTTAACAGGCCAAAGATATCATTTTAGGTGGGGGTTACATCAGAATGGACTGTTCTCAACAAAATCTATGAATAGAAAGATAGTGACATCACAATCGTTGCCTTACAATTTGTTTTTATGAAAACTGAAGTTACCTCTCAAAATAAAAGTATTTTTGTGGTACTTGTACAAGGGGGTTATTTTAACAAAGGATAACTTGGCAAGACGACATTGGCAGGGAGACAAGAAATGTTGCTTCTGTTCTGAGAATGAAACAATTCAACATTACTCTTTGATTATCATGTTGCTAGTTTTCTTTGGCGAATTATTCATGTGTCATTCAATATACAACCTCCTTCTAGTATACATAATTTGTTCACGACGTGGTTGACAGGAATTAATAACAAGCGCAAATCTTGTATTCTTGTGGGTGCAAGTGCAATTTATTGGGCAATATGGATATCCATGAATGATGTTGTGTTTAATACAACATTAGTGCCTTCTTATTTGCAGACCTTGTTCAAGGGAACGTACTGGACCAAGTATTGGTCAGCACTACAGAAGGAGGAAGCTTGCCAATTGATGAAAGCGGGTTGTGTGAAAATTGAAGGAATTGCTATGAAGATGTTTGCTAGGCATGGATGACGGTTTATTAATAGAATTGCTTTGTAATAAGAATAGTTGTTCTTTTCTTTATTTTCTCATGGATTAAAACTTTGTCTTTGAGATTCCTTGAAATTCTATATCATAAGTTTGTACTAATGAACAACTATATACATTCATCGATGCAGAGGCTGAAATATTAATATATTTCCTTTTCTAAAAAAATGTATCATCCCGCTACAAGTGATTCTTTGACATGAGTAAGTCCTTTGACAAAGTGTAGGGTGTAGGGTGGAGGTAGATCTTATACCGAACACTTCGATTGTGATAACTTTGATTGTGATAACGAAGTTCAGGATTGATTAATTTCCTACGGGCCAAAGTTTCTTTTAGAAAGTTTTAGGTATTTAAAAAACTTTAGTGGTTTCAAAAAATTAGTACTCTGTAGCAACTACTTTGAACTAAATGAACTGTATTTCAAATTTTATTGAACTACTAGATGGACAACTTAGTAAGCATATATCATGGAGACACCGTGGAAAGAGATCGCTATCGATTCGTCGTGTCCGACTAATTTGTTTCATGTATCAATGGCACACGTTCCGCGACTGAATTCTGAGAAAAGATGTTATGAAACATATGTCATGTTTTGTACCATCAATAAAATCTGAGTTATGCTTCTATTATTAGACAAGTTGTTTACCGTGTGACTGCTGTACTTCTGGATCAACCAAAAAACAAGCACATTAAACCGTGAACCTAAGGTTTCTCATTTGATGCATAATAAATCACGGATAATATCGTAAGAACTGCTTATGTTACCTTGATTTGCTAGCTTTTCCACGCCTTGGCATCCTACAGTTTCAAAAAAACAACTATCAAACAGTGTATAAAACCCTAAGTAATGCTCATTTTACGGTAAAAAATACAACTTATACAATACCGAATTGATGCGCAAAAAACTAGGAGGAAGGAGATGATACCTTACTCTCGAAGATGTATGGATCAAATTCAAGTTTCGAGGGTCCAATATGTCGATTCGTGAGGAAGGACGATGGGAAAAGGGCAAAAACACAAGTGAGAGGTGAAGAGAAAGAATGAGAGAAACGGGGGGTGGGGCTTAAAACACTATCTCGACGCTAAGATCCATGGCGTCGAGCTTGGCACCACTCTATTTGGCGCCGAGTTTGGCGTCACTCTAATTGGCGCCGAGCTGGCCATGTCAGAGTCATGACTGCCTCGGCACCGATGTGGCTCGTCGATCTCGACGCCAACTGTGCTGGCGCTGAGACATGTAAACTCGGTGTCAATTGCGAGGCGCTAAGTTTGAGGTTCATTTTTTAAAATAATACTGTCAAGGGCGTATTTATGAGAATCTTTCACGAAAAGAGCCAAAAAGCAGAAAAAATTGACCCATTTAAGGCCTTGTCTGAATGTAAACGATAGTTTAAAATTGTTATAGTTTTGTAGTAGTCGTGGAAGCGGTCCTAACCGATTAAGGCATCATTTTATTATGCCCGCTGTCCTCTGTCCATCGGAACACTTAGCTTTTCCCCATCTATCTTTATCTATATTTTGTAGCTTAATTTGTCATATGTTCCTTTTTCTAACTAAGGGAACAATGGTCCTTTTAAGCAAAGTAAGCACATGAATACATATTATAAGGTCTAAATGGACACGAGTACACATCGAACGATAGACAAATTTTATGCTAGGATAGAGTTTAGTTCTATCTTACTTTAGCCTGCGTTTTTTTCTTCAACTCCAAAACACAACTTTCTCGTTTTTCATCCGCATGTTTTCTTATATGTAAATTTTTTAAAAAATAAACCAATTTTAAAGGTTATAATAATTAACTATTCATGTGTTAATAGCTTATCTTATTTTTATGTGCTGCTGGAAGACTAAAGCAAGTTGGATATTCAATCACGCCCTTAGAGCAAGTTTAATATTAAATCCAACTACTTTCAAATCAAAATTTTTTGGCAAAATATCACATCAATGCTTTGGACACATATTTGAAGTATTAAACATAGACTAATAAAAACAAATTACAGAATCCGTCTGTAAACGACGAGACGAATTTATTAAGCCTAATTAATCCGTCATTAGCACAAGTTTATTGTAGCACTTTATTGTTAAATCATAGTCTAATTAGACTTAAAAGATTCGTCTCATAAATTACATACAAACTGTGCAATTAGTTATTTTTTAGTCTACATTTAATACTTCATTTATGTATCCAAACTTTCGATGTGATAGGGTGTAAAGTTTTGACGGTGGATCTAAACAGGGCCATAATCGATCTTTAGCCTGTTTTTTCTTTTTCCTTTGTTATCTCTTTCACATATATTTATAATTCGCTTATAGCTTGCTCTAAAACAAGTTATTCCCCCGTATAATGCAAGTAAAAAATTGAAACACAATTTTAAGCCCTTATCTTGTTTTTATGGTCTATTAATCCAACCAATCTTTTTATTTATGTAGTAGTATCATTTTATTCTTGGAAAACTAGTAACGAGAAAAAAAATCCATCACGGCCCGGACGGGTATATTCCATTCCTCCATGTGGGCAAAAGGGTCCAAGCGTCCAAAAGCTAGCGACGACAAAAAGGCACACACGAGTCGACTCACCCACCTCGTCCCTTCCTCTGTAGGGGGGCATTCTCGTCCTTTCGTACCTCACCACCCGTCACTTTTTTCCTCGCTTTCACACTCGCTCGCTCTCGCCGTCGTCTACCTCAGCTCGGCCAAAGCTACTACGTTAGTAGAAATAGATTTCTTTGTCCATCTCGACGGCGCGCTCTCTCCTTTCGCCCTTTTCGCCGAAGCTTCGCGTCGCCATCGCTCCGCGCTTCCTCCTCCTCCGGTTGGTTTAAATCCCCACCCGACTTACCTCGCGGATCCTCCTCCCTCCCCTCGGTTCAAGCCGCGCTCCTTCTCCGACGACGGACCGGCGATCGACGGCGCGGAGGAGGGGCGTGTTTTGGTCGGGTGCGGTCGCATGGCGGAGGCGCGCGTGTTCTTGATGCCTAACCAGCCCCCAGGTAGGTGGTTCTGGTCCAGGCCTTGGTCGTCGTGGGGTTAGGGTTTTGCGCGGTGCGGGGGATCGGTGCGCGCGTTCGGAGATTTTGCTGGTGTCTTTGAGGTCATGGGTGCGTGTGTTGTCTTAGATTCCTGATGCCGTTCGAATTTGTTTGGATTTTTTTCGGCATGATGAAATCATGTCCCGTAATTCTGCTACCCACCTGAAAATTTTGGAATTTTGATCGGCTTTTGTTGCTGGGTTTTGCTCACTGGTGGTTTCAATCACCCTGAAGAATCTTGAATTCGACTGGGCACCTCCTCATCAGAGTTTTCTGGGGTTTTGTTTTCTTGACTTTTCTGCCCAATTATTGAAACAGACAAAAAAAAAGAAATTTTAAGATGGCATTGCAGGGTGGGAGTAGTTGTCGTCGTTGACTAACTGATGACTAATTCCCAATTATTATTATTATTATTGTTGTTATTATTTTGCAGATATTTCGCAGATGGTACTGGAGGCTAAGAAGCGATGGTTGCGACCCACTGAAATATGCGAAATACTCTCAAACTACAGAAGTTTCTCTCTCTCGGCTGAGCCACCAAACAGGCCCGGAAGTATGGATCATTTTTCATTTTGTTTTAATTTAAGTTTCTTCCCCTGGTCTGTGGTGGATTAAATCTTCTGCGTAAGCAGACAATTGCTTCACTTTTGGATAAACTCCTAAGCGAAGTGACAGGGCGTAAATAGCGGGGCATTTCCCGAGCCTCCTCGGCATGGGTGCGCTGTTCTGCGGAGATATGTGATGGTATGGTGTGGTTCGAGTCGATGAGAGGGGGCCGATTAGTCATGTAGATGGGGAGAATGACACTCACTGGATCTTAATCCACCATCTTCAGGTTCAACTGATATTGGGGAGAAGAAACACTGAATTGTCATGGACTCATGGTACAGTCACTCTGAATCGTATTCTATCCATATTTTTAGCCGGTAGCTGGGGACAGTCGATGTCACTTGAAGTGCTTCACATTGGGAATTTGACTGTTTACTACTTGATGGAAATGGTAGTATGTTGTTTGCACATCATATGGCAACCTCTCCATTCCTTCCTTTCTTCCACCGCGTCAGCGATGACCACCATTGGCCTCCTATTTGGTTAGGTCCTGTTTGAACTTTCGAACACAGATAGAAAAACGTAGGAATGGTGAAAACAATTGAATAATGCAGTTATGCAGAGCACAGTAAAATCTGTTTGGAACACAGGAACTGAAAGCACAGCATTAGGAATCAGGCTGACTTGTTAAGGATATGAAAGTTTTTCATGAGGTTTGAGCTAATTCCCCCCCCCCCCCAACAAATATGGAAAATGAACAAGGCTTTGTTCCTCTAATCCAAACAGGGCTTAGTGGCAACAGCTTGGGTTCCTCTTCCCTGCCTTATCTCTTGGAGGCAAGCCAGTCCGGTGACTGCAACTATGATGGTTAGTTCGTGGGCGGGGCTAGGGTGGGGGTCATGAGCCCTATCAGTTATGTTAGGTAGGGAAGAGGCAGAGAGGGCACTGCCAAGCGTGAATGATGACAGCACATCAGGCACCACGCAGCTACGGTAGGTGAGAGTACATAAGGGGATGGGTTGGTGGCGGAGGGTGTGGTGCTCGCTGTTGCAGTTGATTGGCAGGGCAATGCTTGGTTAATCAAGGCAATCCGGTGAATACCTGTTACCTCTCGAAGACTCGAACATAATATAAGGGAACTTATATTCAAATTACACTCCATCAATTAAGATACACACCGACTATCCCTCAGCTATCCCTCAGCAATGGTCAGCTCTAATGTACTAATGTGCCATCTCACCTATTTGATATCTGACACCTTAACTAAGCATATGATCCCAGCTCTCCAAATACGTTCTTGTTTTAGCGTTTCACTAATGAATTTTTTCAGTCCCTCTAAATCCTTTCTGAGGAGTGAGGGCACTAGCTGACTAGTTAAATAGCAGTCAGATTCAGTAGAATGGGTTCTCCTGCCCATTTTATCACAAGAGGAATTCCTTCTCACAAGCGATTGCTTCTGCCTCTTGATTGCTGAAATATATACCCAAAACATTACAGGTGATTGCCCATCCACTAATCCTGGAACTAATTTGACCCCAAAAAACCTGGAACAGACAATCCGAGGGTGGTTTGCTTTGAAGTTGTTATCTGTTACTTTTCCTAACCGTTTAGTCTCTCTAGATGCTTGCTGCTTCAGGTTGTTGGTTTGTGTTGTCTGTTATTGTTTGAACCTTCTTATTCAATTTCATTAACATTTAGCACTGATTCATGTCTGCAAACTTAATTTGCATATCGTTGCTGTAGGTGGCTCGCTTTTTCTATTTGACCGCAAAACATTAAGATACTTCAGAAAGGATGGGCATAACTGGAGGAAGAAAAAGGATGGGAAGACCGTTAAAGAAGCTCATGAGAAATTAAAAGTAAGCAAATACGAAATTTTTAGTTATGGGAAACCAATCTTTGGAAGTTTATCTATATGTGGTTGTTTTGTGCTTAAGGGTCTATTATATCATCGTTGTCACTTCCTAATTTCCAGGGATGTGGTCGTATATCCTTTTACCCTCTGTCCTGTCCATCATAGACTTACGTAAGCCACCATGTTGGCCGTACTTATACCCCTGCTGTACTAATGCACCAAAATGTACTCAGAATGTGCTTCACAAGTTTGGTTACAACTTTGATCTGGAAATTAGAAATGAAAATGTTGGCTTCACATTTACTAATAACAGATGATTTCTTGTTTCTTGTGCTGGAATCTACCTCAAGCTATTTGTTTTGTTCATTGGTGCCCACATATTTTTGTTTTAACTCCCTTTTGGTTGTTGTCTGCACTAGTTTGCTAACGTGAAGCTTCTTACTTTAGGCTGGCAGCATTGATGTTCTACACTGCTACTATGCTCATGGGGAGGAAAATGAGAACTTTCAAAGAAGGACCTATTGGCTGTTGGAAGAGTAAGTGCAGCATATTGTGCTATGTTTATATTTCGTAATTCAACTGTAGACTCATTTTGGATGGTACTGATAGTTGACCTGATATCTGAAGGAAAGCATGCACTGTGTAATAAAATGAATTCTCTTTACTTTTCAGGGATTTCACGCACATTGTTCTCGTACACTATCTTGAAGTCAAGGTATGATTTATTTCATACTGTGTACACCAATTATCTTCGCTCTCATTTGTTCCTCCCCCCTTTTTTTCTTGCTTATATTCTTTTTATGAACGAAGGAAGTATGACTTCCGGCCTCTGCATCAACTAAGGATGCACACAACCATATTTGTGGACACCAGGATTCGAACCCTGGTGGGTGGAGTCCACCACACCAATGAAACTCCCCTTGCTGTATCACGAAGACTAAAAAAGTGGCTGTTGGGGCTATTATGTAATGCGGAAACGGCCATTTGCCATATATATTAGGCACACTCTTGCTGCATGTGCAGTGCACCAAAACACTCTTGGCTATCTATGACTTAAACTTCAGCTTTCCTTCTGTCTATGCTACAACTCACTTATCTTCCTCTGCATCTACGCCCCTTCCTCTAGACAATTCATTGTTAGACACCTTTCGATAGAGCATACATAAAGATATTATGTATAAAGCCATTTGTTTTTGAGATAATGAATTATTTTGTTCCATTGAGTTCTTTTTACCCATATTTTCAAATATTTTTTGTGTGCATACAGTACCTTTATAACCACAATTTTACTGATGTATAAATAGTATGATTTATGTTTCTTGTTTATCTATGATTAACTTTCCAGGGTATAAAGCAAAGTTTTAGTCGTGCTAAAGAAGAGATTATGCAGTTGTCTGGGGCTGATAGTCCATCGTGTTCAAATTCAGTTACTAGTCAGAACCAGATGGCTCCACAAATAATGGATGCAGCTGAAAGCCCAACTAGTGGGCAGATTTCAGAGTATGAAGGTGCTGAACCAGGTACTGCCATTTCTCTTACTTTGTTCAGCACCATCTACTCTAAGTATAGATTTACTGATGCATATTCAATTATGCACCTTCTTTCAGTGTATCTAAAGCGAAATTCGGTGCAGCAGATAATTGCCGAGCAAGCTCCAGATACAACCCTCTCATTGAGATGCAGCAGCCTCTGGATGGAATCGTGATGGATAACATTTTATACCCTTCTGCTTCAGCCATCTGTAACCAAGGTAAGATTCTCGCCTCTACATTCTAATTTTCATGCTAATACTGGCTTTTAATTCACCTTTTCTTTTGCAAACAGTTTCAGGTTATCATGGCGAATTGCCGCCAGGAACATCTAATCTAAATGGTCATACATTTACGCACAGTGACATAGCTAGAATGTTTGATGATTCCAGCTCTGGGCTAAGAGACATTTCCAGAACCCTGTTTGATTCAATGCCTTACGATGAGCGTTTCTCAGGATATGCAAATGGATTCATGGAGCCAACTCTTCATTCTTCATTTTCCATGATAGAGGCTAACAATCTGGAGGATAGCTCTCTTCTGGAGACATTTACATCTGAAGCTCTTTACACTAACAACCTCAGCCAGAAGGAAGCTGATGCACTAAGTTTTGCTGGCATATCATCGCCAGAGGTACTTCATTACTGACTTGTTAACTTTCTTGATATGTTAGATGGAGATGGGGATTTGCTTAGCATGTTAGTCAACCCCATGAGTGTAACCACTTCAAAATAGTCTATATAGACAACCTCAGAGCGCTTCTGCATCTTTCCCTTGTAGCAACTTTGGCTATCTAGTTTTTCCTAGCCGAAATCTCAATTCAAATCTTGAACTGCTGTTGTGTTGACAGCAACATAACACATTCACTCAATGTAACTCTTGAATTGACAACAATATGTATTATAACAAAAGAAAACTGGCAATGTAACAACATCCTATGGAAGCTAATGCATGCCTAATGTTATGGCAATTTTTTTTCCAGATAAAAAAGGTATCAAAATATTGTACTTAGCTATATACTGAATTTCAGGTGAATGGCAGTAAATATACTGAAGGAAGCACCAAGCATCCACTCCTGAAGCAATTGTCATTAGATCTATTTAAGATTGAGTCTTCTGGTTTAAAGAAACATGACAGCTTTTCAAGGTGGATGAGTAAAGAACTTGGAGAGGTGGTTGATTTGGATATCAAATCAAGTTCTGATGCTCTCTGGAGTAGCATTGAGATTGTGAATGCTGCTGATGGTCCTAGTGCACCAACTAATGAACATGTAGATGCTTATGCAGTGAGCCCTTCACTTGCACAAGACCAACTATTCAGCATTCTTGACATTTCACCAAGCTGCTCATATATTGGTTCGAAGACAAAGGTATGCACAGTTTTGAGTCTGTTGAGGCCTTGTAAGTTGATAATATTATGGTTACTTAATTAGCAATCTGCAGTAACTCCTTTTGCAAGTTATTAAATTATGTTATTTACACAGGTTTTGGTAACTGGTACATTCTTGGCAAGTAAGGAGAATGTGGAAAATTTCAAGTGGTCATGCATGTTTGGGGATGTTGAAGTACCAGCTGAGGTTTTAGCTGATGGTGCCCTACGCTGCTATGCACCAGAACATCAATCTGGAAGAGTTCCCTTTTATGTGACATGCTCAAACAGGATCGCTTGTAGTGAAGTGCGAGAATTTGAGTACTGGGATTCTGATGCTCAGTACATGGAGACATCACATTCTCAAACCAATGGTATAAATGAAATGCATCTACAAATTCGTCTTGAGAAGCTACTCTGTTTGGGGCCAGCTGATAATCAACTGCTTGTTTGTGGAAATGAAAAACTTGAGTTAATCGATGCTATAAACTCCCTGATGCTTGATGAGAAATGGTCAGATCAGGGATCACCATCCGGCTCTAAAGATGTCACCCCAAGGAACCAAAGTTTAAAGAAATTGATGAAAGAAAAGCTTCATTGTTGGCTTATCTATAAAATAAATGATTGTGAGAAGGGCCCAAATATACTGGGAAAGGAAGGACAGGGTGTAATTCATTTGGCGGCTGCACTGGGTTTCGATTGGGCTATAAGACCAATATTAGTTGCTGGCGTCAATGTGAACTTTCGGGATGCTCATGGATGGACTGCACTTCATTGGGCTGCGTCTTGTGGAAGGTATTTTCAGACAACTAGAGATTTTTCCTACTTAGATTAGGAGGGGCATGCGGAATATGTCTAAATTGCATGAAACCAAATATCTCGCAGCTATTGAACTCATGTTTTTGTATGCTTTGTAGGGAGCGAACAGTAGGCATCCTTATAGCAAATGGAGCTGCAGCAGGTGCATTGACAGATCCTACTTCTGAATTTCCTTCTGGAAGAACTCCAGCTGATTTAGCCTCGACAAATGGACACAAGGGAATCGCTGGTTTTCTCGCAGAATCTGCTTTGACAAGCCATCTATCAGCACTTACTTTAAAGGACTCAAAAGATAGCAATGTGGAAGAAGCATGTGGATTAGCAATTCCTGAAGATCTCACTGAAATGAATTCTGGTCAGCTTGCTGTAGAGGATTCTCATGCTGAATCATTAAAGGATTCGTTGAGTGCTGTTCGTAAATCCACTCAAGCTGCAGCTAGGATATTCCAAGCCTTCAGGGTGGAATCATTCCACAGAAAGAAGGTCGTGGAATATGGAGATGATGATTGTGGATTATCTGATGAACACACATTTTCACTTATTTCTCTTCAAAAGGTCAAACAAGGGCAACATGATACACGTTTGCATTCTGCTGCTGTACGTATCCAAAATAAGTTCCGAGGATGGAAGGGAAGAAAGGAGTTTATGATCATTCGCCAGAGAATTGTGAAGTTACAGGTACTCTTATAACCTTTATTCTTCTAATCTTCCTTAAGAGTGCATCTACTGAATTCCCATGATAATATAGGATTGCAAATAATTCCTTCTAGTTGATATACAATTTTCCTATAATTGCAATCTGGTAGCTAATAACAACAGGAAACCTTGTGCCGTAGTTCCTTACAAGTCTCTGCTTTTCAGTTTAAGAATAGATCATTCACATTGAATACCATATCAATGTTGCCAACGAATCACAGTGCATATCGCAGACACCATTCTTTTATCAACTTTATAGTTATTTGAGAAGGTCCTGCACACTGACTGCACAAATAAAGGAATTTGTTCTTTTATTGCATTTGGCCAATTGGCCCATCTGCAGCCTTGACGCTAAATGTCAGTTCTCGTATTCTATTTAGTTCATTCAGTCAAGGTTATCCTCATTTTTGAAGTCAGTAATTTTGATATGCATTATTTGTAGATATTACATGTATGATGCATTCACAAGGCATTAGCTATGCAAGCAGTCAGCACTTATAGTACTGACAAGTTGCTAACATCTTTAGTTTCTTTTTGATTCAATTTAATGCATTATTAGATGAGTTGTCAATAGTTCTGTTCAATCATGATAGTGCTCTTGTCATTTTTTATCATTAGGCTCATGTACGAGGTCATCAAGTGAGGAAAAACTATAAAAAAGTAGTCTGGTCAGTAGGTATTGTCGAGAAAGTTATACTGAGATGGAGGAGAAAGGGACGTGGTTTGCGTGGCTTTCGACTCGAGAAACAATTAGAAGGCCAGACACAAATCCAACCTGCAAAAACAGAGGATGAATACGATTACTTGCAGGATGGCAGAAGACAGGCTGAAGCCAGACTACAGAGGGCACTGGATCGGGTGCGCTCTATGACACAATACCCAGAAGCAAGAGAACAGTACCATAGGATTACAACTTGTGTTGCTGAAATGCAACAGTCCAGGGTATGATTAATACTAATATCTTACCATATAGTCGCTATTCTACGGTCATGCTAATATGAAGGAAAAAGGTCTAATTTAGCACTGCCCTCTATCTTGCTTTTAACGTTTGTTCCTTTTTTTTTCTTCAACAATGCCCAAACCTCAGCTAGACAGATCAAACCGAAAATGCCTCATTTGCAACAGATCATCAATGAATCATTTGATTTCCAAGCATAGTTGCTTATAACCATCTTATAATTTCCATCCCTGTTAAGGTTAAGCCTTGTATACACTCTGATAACCAGGTACTATGCTAACAAAGCATTAATTTACAATAAGAGGTCTATTCAGAGGTTTTCGAAAATAAAATTAAAACCAAAGAAAGGCTTCCACCACTTTTCCTTGTTTTTCTTTCTTCAAAAACAGCCTACACATCTGTTTGAATCTTGCTCAGCTTCTGTTGATTTTGGACAGATGATGCAGGACGAGATGCTAAGTGAGGCAGCTGGTGCTGATGGAAGTGATTTCATGAATGGACTGGAGGACTTGATGTGCAGAGACGATCCCCAAATGTCTGCCATTTGGTGATGTCGAAGCTGTTAGATCAGTTAGGCTGATGATTGCCTTGTTCATTGCCATAATATAGCCTTGTAAATTCTTATGCCAGTAGTTCATTTCCTGCTTAATATCTGGCTCTCATGCTGTTAGTACTATGCAACTCAGTGCACTGATCATAAGTAGAATATTTGCCTCTAGTATGTCACAGGTAGGTTATGCTCCAGCTGTATGTTCAATTTACTTGCTGTGCACTGATCTGGGCAATCGAATATATAGTTAATACCCCCTCCGTCTCATATTAATTGCATTTCTAACATTAAAAACACAAATTAATAGGAAGATAAGAGGACCTAAACACCCCTTATTAAATATGAATGATAAAGAGTAAAAGGGCAGGTGAGGGTTAAAGATGGAAAAAAATTAAATTAGAGCAGGTTGGAGCGAAAACTTGTACTCTACTAATGCACTTATTTTGGAAGAAATTTTAGATACTAGAACGACACTTATCGTGGTACGGAGGTAGTATGAAAAACAGTTGATACTTTTATGGTCTGAAAAGTAGTTTAGATGGCTGCTATTTACATACTACCATCGTAGCTTCATTTAAAAATATAATGTAAGGAGTTTAGTTTGGACTCGTGTGGTCGACGTGTTAAAAAAATGTACGAGTTGACACGTTCGTGACACTTTGACACGTCGTTGCACTATGAAGATATTTATAGGTTGAGTAGAGAAAATGATGGAGAATTTGAAAGGTGTTGAGAAAAAATAGAAAAAAATATAAATAAAAAATATTATATTTGAAAACTAACTCTAAACATTAAAAAAGTTATTACATTATTATTATATTTGGAGGGGAAGGTATATATGTATATATCAAATAACAAATTTTATTAAAAAATTTTAAAAATTATAAGTTATTACATCCACGTATAAAGTTATATTTTCACATTTATAATATATAATATATATGGAAAAAATTATGACAGATTTATACTTTAAGACTGACATAATTTTTATTTTTTTTTATGGTTAAAATATAATAAATTTGATGTTAATATTTTATACATAAGTGTAATATACATGTATATTTTTTTTATAATTTTATGATGAATAAAAACTTATGTAGATAGGATATGTTTCATACTTTAGGACTACTTTGGGACGGTGGAGTTGTTTTTTTACGTCATATTAGATACACATATATAACTCATATAATGTCCGTGTAGTAATCTATAACAAATTGAAATTATTAACGATTTGATGATATAGAAAATTATATACAACGATGGTATTAAGACTGACTGGTGATCAATTGACATTATTTTCTCTTCCCCGCCTCAGCAAAAAATGGGTTCTCGTGCAAACGATTTAACTGTAATATCGAGCCATACAGGTCTCCAATTTTTTTAATTGTTAATTCGAACAAGTAAAGTAGTAGTAGTTAGTTTACAGCGGTTCTGCACTGGTTCCTATCTCCATCGACTGGAGTTGTTACTTGATTTTTTTCTTCTTAAATTAGCGTTCAAATTCAAGTTGTTCATGTATCATCGCAAAAATACCGATTACAAAATGGGGGCAGATGTACAGGTGGGGGAGGAATATCGCATAAGACAATCGTACATTCGCTCTCACGTTACACTAAATCTATTCGGTTCCTGTCGATTAAAAATCTATCGAATTGCATATATGCAAGTAAAAGAACTACATGTCAATACATGCCAATATATTAACAGAAAAAAAGTTTTATATATATAATGCAATCAGCCGACCAACTTATGTAAGGCGAGAGAGAGGAAAGACCAAAACCCTGAAACTGTTAGGATGGGAGAAAACGTAACTCCGAACAAACAGACAGAGACCGGACCATGCTACTCTTTAAAAAACCCCAAAAAGCAACGCCGCTAACGACCACGCGATCCTCTCGAAAGGATGGACTCCGGGATCACTAAGACCGAAGCGATGGTCAAGTCAAAAACCCTGGAGTTGCGTTTCTTTCAAAGCTACCAAGAGCCCAAAAGAACCTGAGAGTCAAAGCCGGCTCTCAGAGACTCAGGAAGACGGAACCGGGAGGACGGCCACCAGTCTTGAAGTGAACTACCACGGGAGGGAAGAGGGCTATCCAACCCGAAGGCGACAACACACGAAGCTAGACCTGCCGAACGAACACACAATCAAGGAAGATGTGATTCGCTGTCTCAAGCTCCTGTGCATAAAAAGGGCTATCTGTTGTCCAGCAACGTTGCTGTAGCGAAACCAGAGAAAGAACCTGCATTTGGCTGGACCCTACGCATGCCAGAGGAGAGTCGCACAAGCAAAGTGGTGTTGGCCAACAAAAAGTGCCTGGTACGCCGAACACGTCGAGTAACACTGGTTGTTTGTCCATCGCCAAACAAGACGATCTCCACTCCTGGTGAGATCTAAAAGTGAAACAGTGCGTCCCACACAAGTAAAAACTGGGAGATGACCGGGACAATGAGGGCACCAAGGATGTAGGAAGCCCAAGAGTTGTTGAGCAGACCGGAGGCCACCGTACGTGACCCGCGGAGGCGCCTAGGCACGACGAAAAAGAGATCTGGAGCTAGGGAGGCAACCGAACGGCCGTCGATCCACTGCTCCGACCAGAAAAGCGTAGATTCCCCATCGCCCGACACGACGTAGGTGGACGCCTTGAACAGGTCGGTGACAATATGTTCAACAGGGGCCTTCAGGCCATCCTAGTAGGGTTGCCCTGAGCGCTGAGCCCACAGCCAACAAACACGCAGGGCGAGGCCCGCCATCCTGAGATTAGGGATTCGCAAACCCCGTAGGGGCTTTGGGACGGCAGACGTTTGTCCAGGACACCCGACATTGGCCCTCATGGACCGATTCCGAGCCCGTCTACAGGAAGGCACGACGCTTCTTGTCAATGGCTTTGATAACCCATGCCGGCAGGCCAATCGCCAAGGACACATGGATAGGAATTGCCGAGAGGATAGACTGGACCAGGAGGAAGCGATCGGCAAGATTGAGGAGTCAGCCCTTCCAAGGTGGTAGTCGATGTGAGACTTTATCCACAAGTGGTTGCAGGGTCACCTTTGACAATTTGAGAACAATGGAATGCTGAGATAGGTGCAAGGAAAATCAGAAATCGAGAAGGGGAAGCAGGATTGGACAAGCTCCAGGTCCTTCGCCGAGCAGCGGATCGCGGTGATCGAGCGTTTGTCAAAGTTAGTGCGTAGCCCGGACGCCGCGCCAAAGACCGCAAGGATGCCCTAGATGAACTCAAGGTCTTGACGGACTATGGAGAGGAAGAGAACCAGATCATCAGCATAAAGAAAGGCCTGGTGCCGCAAGACGCGATCATTGAGCGAAAGGAACCCGCCTGAGTCAGAAGCTTTGTGGAGCATCACATTGAACACATCCATGACCGAAATGAAAAGCATGGGGGATAGAGAATCTCTTTGCCAAAGGCCCCTTTGATGGGAGAAGCGTGAGCCCGACACCCGATTAATCAGAACCCGGGAGGACGAGGCGCTAAGAATGAGGAAAATCCAATCATGCCGATGCTGACTAAACCCCATATGGACAAGTACCTCCAAGAGAAACGACTAGTTGACTGTGTCGAAGGCCTTCACGATGTCCACTTTGAGGAGAATGCGAGGGGTGCGCCGAGCATGGAGGGCCCTTGCCGCGAGCTAGACGAAACGAAAGTTATCGTGCAGGGACCGACATCTGAGAAAGGCACTCTGGTTGACCACCACAAGACCGTCAAGATTGGAAGAGAGACGAGAGGCCAGGATCTTGAAGAACAACTTTTCAAAGCTGTGGATAAGGCTAACCAGGGCAGCACGGGGAGGGGGGAAAGGTTGGCTGGAGATTGCCACGCGTCAAGCACGACTTGAAATAAGCCATCGAACTTAGGCCAAATGATCTCAAACGTAAAGCCATGCTCTCTCGGCGCATCAACACAGGAGTAGAGAAGGAGAGAAGGCTGCCTCAATGAGACATGTATGTATGTATGTATTTATTTTTTTCATCTGCATATGGCTTAATTTACAGGCGTGTTGTGACTCATGACGACGTTTAGCCGATGCAAAATGTTAACTTAAACATATCTACTTGTACAGTACTACTAGCTCCCGAAGACAGGAGCTCCTGGGCAGGAAACATATCTAGTAGTACTACTAACTTCCGAAGATAGGAAGTCCTCGTAGGATTTTTAATTTTGACTAATCATGGTGACTATGGAAAATTTTCATACTATCGAATGGGAATCCATAGTTGATAGTTTGTCTAAGTCCTCTCAACGTTTTATATTTTTATTGGCCACACTTCTCGTGGCAAGCCATAATTTGTGTAAGTTGTGGTTTGCCAAGCTTAGCTATCTACTCCCTCGTTTTAAACTAATTACTACATTCGTCTAAAAAAGTTTTAGAGTTGGCTATAATTATTAAGAAAATAGATAAAATTAAATAAGAAGAGGTTGTGATTGGTTGAGAAGTGAACGTATGTGAAAAAGTAAATGATAGAGTTATGATTGATTGGGAAGAGAATATTGGCAAAAAAATTGTTATATTTTGAAATAAATTTTAAATGTTAGAAGTTGTTATATTTTGGGACAAAGAAAGTATCATTTTTAAGTTTGTCCTAAATCATACATTCGTATCAATTTCTATAAACTCATATAGTCTAACGTCATAAGATTCGATAAATACTTTCACAATATATTATTTATATATTGTTAAACTGCATAGATTTTTAAAAATAGATACTCCATCCATCCTAGATAAGATTATGATTATTTTTGTCTCCTCTCATTTGTCTCCCAAAATAAGTTTATTTTTAAGCAATTATTGTATTGAAGTTTGTGAAAATAGAGATGCATCTATTAAGAGTAGATAAAGTAAAAAGTAATTGTATTAGAAATTGATATAATGGAGGTATTTGAGTTTTTTAATTTTTATTAATATGTGTGAGATGAGTAAAAAATAATTTTATTTTAAGATGAATCTAGTATGTTTTACTTAAGATAGACCGAGGAAAAAAAAATAATTTATAGCGAGAGTACCAACGAAAACATCCCCTTAAGCACTTCACAATTTTGGCCCAAATATTTGCAACCTCTTAGGCATTTTTTTCCTTGATTTCTTGTTTTTGCCACTCTCTATTTAGGGCACTAACAAAAAGTAATCCAAAACAAGAAGACTTTGCTCGGTGGCAAACAAAAAAAACCCTTTGCATAGCAGAGTCTTTCTACGGTGTTTTCTATCGGTGCGATCAATTTTGAAGGGTTTATTAATACTTTTTCTCACTCTTATCTTTTGGGTATTTTTGTCTTGTAGATAGCCATGCATGCATGCATCTTAATCCTGCAAACCTAGGGAGTTCACTAATATAATTCACTACAAATGAAACTGCAACTAGGGATGACAATGGTTCGGGTTCGGTTTGGGTATCCGCGGGTTTTGGGTTTTCGGGTTTCGGTTTTGGTGTATGTTTTTCGCCAACGGTTTTGCGGTTTCGGATACCCGAAATATTTCGGGTTTGGTGCGGTTTTATATTTTAACCCGCAGATAACCCAAACCCGAACCAAAACCCGAACCCGAACCATAACTTGACAAATTTGTCAAAGGAGGCACTGGCCAACCACTGCCCATCAGGCTTCTCGTTATATGTTAACATGTAGCTATATATGCATGCATCTAGGGATGATTTATCTACAATAATCTCTGACAATCTGTCTGATCAGCTTGAGAGATGGATTGCCACATGTTTAATCATAAGGTAACTACTGGTTCCTTTTTTTAGAGTAGAAAGCTTAAATTAATTCCCTTCAATCATAAGTGACGCTTTTACATTGATACGGTTTCTAAAATACAACTTAATTTGCATACAGTTATATTGCAGAAAAGAGTATGGAAAAAATAGTATATCTGAATATTGAAGCAGATATATGTGTTTCTTACAGATAGTGACAACTAAAATATGCTATGCTAGTTCAGCTGACAGTACTAAATTCTTATTTGTATGAATCATAGGGTTTAACGAACTGCTGAGCCAACTCTTGAGCAAATCAAGCACAGAGAAGTAAACCGTTTACGAGTAACTATGTGCATGTATACTTATTTCGGGTTTTGGCTAAAAATTCAGGTTTCGGTTAATAATTTCGGGTTCGGTTAATCTGTCAGGTTTCGGGTATCCACGGGTTTCGGTTTTGGTGATGGATTTTCACCCGAATCGGTTTCGGTTTTGGTTTCGGGTTTTAGGTTCGGGTTTCGATTTTGGGTGCCTAGAGACTCTACCCGAACCAAACCCGAACCGTTGCCATCCCTAACTGCAACAATGAATGCCGACCTCCCCGATACACCCCATGGGTCTCCAACTAAGCATTCGTTGGTTGAAGACGACACACTATGAATGATGGGCAACACTTGTTTCTATCTCCACCGATACTATATGGAGAGATTCAACGTGAGGAAGACGAATAGGAAGAGTAATATAATAGTCCATCACGATCGACAACCATTTCTTTGAGCCAGAAAATTATATTATCATCGACTTCAAGGATCTACTCGACCTCTATAGGGTTTGAGCGGTGGACACAAATCTACTTAAGTGCTACTCCTTGTAAGTATTGTTGCGTACGAAATTCGATAATAACAACCTTTATAACACGCTTATAAGAGCGTTTGTCTTATGTATAGGTATAGTTGAAAGTGGTGTAAGAAGAATGCACTGGAAGTGGTCTTCCTAGATCCACAAATGGTCACCGTCACCAATCTCCAAGGTGACCGCCAGGGAATGATAGACTATATATGACACCTTATGAGCCCGCTAAGACAAGAAGTATATTATGTGCGCGTAGAATCAATAGTGTGTACCCTAAATATATGTAATTGCATGACATGTGTAGCTTTAGTATTTAACTTTCACTGTATTAATGTCGTATTGCCCATTGGATCCTTCTGGTTATAATGCCTAAATGGAGTACATGCCATTGCATGAACTCTAAAATCAATATGGACTATGACTGGACTCCGATTCAAGAAGCAATAGATGAAGCGTGGGGCCCATATGTGAAGAAGGATGCCTACATAAGAAAGGACAAAACCGCCTCATCCACAAAAAAACTTCTCGGTCAAACAACAAGTTGGTGATTAGTGTGGATTTCACGTGTGCCACAACATGTGGATTCTGTATAACGAAAAGGTAAAGACTTTGGCCGAATTTAAGGTTTTTGATCTCAATTGTGATATATACTAACTACTTCAAAGTATATATATATATATATATACATATCGACTAATTTTGAAGTATGTACATGTAGAAAAAAATATCCAAGTCTGAGCCTAACAGCTTTGAGGAGATTAGAGAGAAGATAGTGGGCTTCATCGTCCGTGACATACTGCACCCCAAAGGAATGTTTAGACTACGGGGTTAAAGTTAAATAATGAACATTGTTGAATATGTCAAAGACATGTAATTATGTAGCACTTATGTTTATATTGTAAATTACAATCTAGTCAAATGTGTTTATGTATATACTTACAATGTTAAATATAAATTTGTTCCAATTTATAACTCGGTTTTGCAGATTTTGATGCTTAGCACTTGAAGATGTTATTGTGAAATATGTGAATAATGGATGTGTGAAATATGTAAATGTCATATGTGAAGACAGAATTGGGTTTCCTGCCCTGTGAATAATTGTATATATGAATGGAGATGCTGGGAAAGGATATATATATATATATATATATATATCATTTTGCAATAGGCATGGCTAGCAAAGGCCTGAGGCTAGCCAGAAAACAGATTTTTTTGTTTGGGGAACACTCATCGGTATCGGGCTTTAAGTTAAGCCTGATGAAGATGACACCATCCACGACGGGGTTAAGTTAAAACCCGATTGAGTTGTAAGAGGGTGCTTTGGCGCTTTGGAACATTAATTGAGGCTCGTTTAAGATTATATCATTGGTGACAAGCTTTTGCCCGATAGAGATGACTTCTCACATCAGTGACCTTTACGCTGTGACGGGCGTCATATCCGACACAGATGATGATGACCGTTGTAGTGAACAACTTACCTATATACGACGTCAGCTATCCAAATTTAAATTTATAGTTTTATCCCTTCACGCCTTTATAATACTCTATTACTAATTGAATCGATAGTATAAACAACTAAACCACGTTAGACCAATCCATTAGATGAAGGATTCAAATCGTTTTTCTACTATCAGTGCGCACCATAATTTTTTTTAAAAAATAATTATAAACAAAGCTCTTTGAAAAATGTGACGTGGGTGTTTTTATGGTATTGCAGGAAGAGGGTGCTTTGGCGCTTTGGAACATTAAGCATTGAGGGTTTGGTTGGGGTGTGTGTGTGTCTATATATATATATATATATATATATATATATATATATATATATATATATATATATATATATATATATAATATACTAGTAAAATGCCCGTATGCGTTGCAACGGAATGACGATGCAGGAGAGAAGGGCGAAGGACGAAGGTCCAGGCGACGGCGTGGGAGCTCCGAGCAGCGACGGGAGGAGGGCGCAGACGCGCGTGGATGGGGACGAAGAGAGGGACGCAGAAGGTTTTTTTCATCCAAGCCCTCTCTTTCTTTTCAATGTTGGAATTGCAGGTTAATTTTATAAACAGTGAAGAGGTTTTCTGCAAAATAGCCAGGCAAAACAAAATTTGGGTGGAAACACTGCTGCTTTATATATATATATGTATATGTATAACTAGTTGATGTTGTAACTTAATGAAATGGGCTAATGGACCATTTGGGCTCCCCTTGTCAATGGAGATCCCAGTTGCCATATTTACCTTTACTTTTTATGTTTTCTTCTGCCTTACCAAATGCGTAGTTTTTTTATGTTTCAATCCATTTGAGAATATATTTTCCAAATTTACTCCTAAATTATAAACCGAAATTCATATATCAAGTAACAGAAATACAGTATAGGCCCAACTAGGCCATATGGTATGTAAGCAAAAGAGGCAAGATGCATGCATGCTGTTGGATGTAACCGTGATTTTGTAGCCAAAATCAGAGGATCCGGTTCCATAAAGATTATATATAAAAACAACGTTAAACAATAAAAAAGAATATTATTTAAGTTTCATGTCTTTTCATTATATTTTTTAATACCAAAAATCGTTGGTTAATTGTGTAAATATATAAACCATTAATTTCGATCATTGAGAAAATGACGATTGTACGTATTACATATCCACAAAAGACGAACATCATCAGATAGCGAGACCCAGTTAATCATTACGTGCCTGTGATCGATTTTATATGCCTTAATTCCTACCAAATTAAAATAGTATCAAGAATGCTTTTCATGTACAGCCCAGCCAGTCACCATCGCTTGCACTCTCGATCGCTGCATGCTACTGAACAATTAACACGTCGACTCGATCAATGTCTGATGATTACGACACCCTTAAGCTTCTATACTCACTCTAATTACATCAGAAATCCAGATTGCTGGATTGCAAATCAGCGATGGCATTTGCATTGCACAGCAACGCCGTCAGGTCAGAGGGCAGAAACTCGCCGGCGCCGCAGAGGCTCAGTGGAGTGTCGCCGCCGCCGCCGTTTCCATGGTGGCCGGCCTCCGAACCCGTGCCGGCGAAAGGCGACACGGAGCCATGGTCGCCGCCGCCGCTGCCGATGTGATCTTGCCACCGTTTCAGCTCGTGAGCGTGGCCACTGGGTATCACAAGAGGAGGGAGAGGAGTTGCGGCGGCCGCGGCCGCGGCGTAGGAAGCGACGGCTTGGGTCAGGAAGCTGCTCGCCGTGTTCAGGTCGGTCGGGTGGCCGCCGCTCGTCGCCGAGGTGGTCGGCGTCCGTGGTGGCGGTGGTTGGAGGAGGAGGTGCTGGAGGCACTGCAGCTGGGCCGTGGCCGCCGCGTCGGCCTGCAGGTAGTCGACGTTGCCGCCCCACGTACTGCCGGCGGCGAGGTCGACGGCCAGGCTCGCGAGCGCCACCAGCTGCGGGAGCGCGGTGGCGAGGTCGCCTGCCGCCGGCGGCCGGGGCCGCGCGCGGTGCGTGGCCGGGTCGATGCCGGCGCCGATGAGCCTCTTCTTGAGGCGAGTGTTCCAGTAGTTCTTGATCTCGTTGTCCGTGCGCCCAGGCAGGCGTGTCGCAATGGTCGACCACCTGCATGCACACGGACACACATCTAATCTTACCATAGGTATACTCTAAGATTTATATAGCCACAAGGTTTTTATTAGACAGAGTATTTTTTAAAAAAATATATTAATATTTTAGTTTTTACATCAATTAATACATACGGTGGTTTATTATTATAATCTTGCAACAAAAATTCATAACTCAAAAAAAAATAAAAACACACCCGACATAATTAAAAATTAATTCTATTATTAGACAGAGTAACTATTATTAGACGAGAAATATATACGTACTCCTTTTGTTTCAGAATAAAATTATTTCTGGTCCTTCTCATTTATCTCAAAATAAATTTATATTTAAACAATTACTGTATCGGTGCTTGTGACAATAGAGGATAAATAAATTAATTGAGATTTGATAAAATATGGTATTGCAATGTTTTTTTTTGTGTGTGTGTGTGTATATATATATATATATATATATATATATATATATATATGATGAGTGAAAATAAGACAAATGTATACTTGTTTCCGAGGACGGAGTGGAGGGTAATGATGGCTTGCTCTTCCTCTGGAGTGAAGTTGCCTCTCTTGATGTCAGGCCTCAGGTAGTTTATCCATCGCAGCCGGCAGCTCTTGCAGCACCTGTTGAGCCCTGCATACACATACACATATAGGAGGTTACAATATGAGTTAAGTTGAAGTGTAGTTGCTGAGAAGAAGCAGCAGCGTTAGTAGTTAAGATGTATGTATATACCGGCTCGCTTGGGGAGAGACCTCCAGCTGCCATGGCCGCCGTGCTGCTCGACGTAGGCGACGAGCTTCTCGTCCTCCTCGCGTGTCCACGGCCCCTTCTTCACGCTGCTCTCGTCGCAGCACGGTGGCCTCAACCTCCCCATCTCTACCGATCGATCGATCGACCGAGCTTGCAATTTCTGACCAACACCGCGCGCTTGCAATTGCTCCCAGCTCTGATTGATCGATATGCTGCTGATCTCGGTTTCTCACTGCACTTTCAGGTCGATCGATCTCTGCAGCTATAGCTTAGCTTAGCTCGATCAGTTTGGGTGCAAGTTTCGCTCTTCTCTGTATATCCCGTTTGAATGTCTGATGCATCAGTTACACACACGTATGTGTATAAATAGCAAGGCAGACGGAGGAGGACAGGCAGTGGTCACACCCCAGCCCTAATTTAATTGCAAGTGCCGACCTCATTAGTGTTAATTAATGAACACTAGTACGACGATGATGCTCATACACATGTGGTTCATAACTTGCATGCCGTGTGCTCTGGATATACATGCAAGTAAGCTGTTATGCACTAGCTCTAGGTAGCTATAGAGATTAATTAACCAAGATAATTATTAACAGAGAAAACCAATAAAAAATTAATTAGCCCGAGACTGAGGTACGGTTTGATAGAGCTTCAGATCTCGTATCCACAGCAGATTTGAATGCTTCTATGTTAAACTGTAATGGTTTACAATTTTAAAATTAATCTAAAACAGAAACATATTTATTTATTCAAATATTATTTACGTAATCATAGATCATCCTAAATTTATGAAGCTAGAAATATTCATCTTTAAAAATTTTTGGATAATGAAACTGTGTCAAATAGGGGGCTGAGAGCTTGTGCATGAGAGGTCAGCTACAGCTATAGGTTTCCTAAGCTAGCTACCGCCAACTAACATCTCGATCATGTGCCTTCCAATATTCTCTGGCTGCTATGAATTTCATTGGATATATATATATATATATATATATATCCTAAAAATCTAAAATACAATCGAGTCCTGTTAATGCAATCCGATTATTAGCTAATCTTTTGAGAAAATTAAAAAGAAAGAATTTTATCTCAATATAATGCAACTTATATGTCTCATAATCACAAGTACGTCTCATTTAATTACAGCCATCAGCAATGTTCATCAACCAGTTACTTAGCAATGTTTATCAGCCAGTTACTTAGCTAGGGATACACTTGATTACTTCTTTAGTTTTAAAATATAAGATACAATCATCCTTAGTATAGAAAAAAATAATTATTGTTATCTTGTTGTTTGTGATTATTATCTTAATATATACATCTAATTCTAGAATTAGAGATCTTGAGGACGAAGAATTAAAAAAATAATAATTTAATAGGAAAAAATGCTAGTTAATTAATTATATGTATATGCATGCACGTCTTGTATCTGAAAAAAAATATAGTTGGGTTGTATTTTGAACTGAAAAGTATCTAATTAACTACGATTAATTGCCAGTTAGCTAGCTATTTGATTTTCATGCTTACTACACCATGACATAGACATGCATTAATTTTCTTTGATCCAATATACACTACCTGTACTATACGTGGAAATTAGGTAACCTTGCTTGCTTCAATGGAGAACGAGAATCTCTCCCTAATTTCTCTAGCAATGTCAGTATTAAATTTCTTTTTTTTTCACAAAGCTGTCACTTTGATTAGAGTTGGTCAGTTGTTTAGAGTAATTCTCTAAATGGTATACATGCAGTTATCAACTAGCAGGGGTTTGTTGGTCCTGTTAATCATATAGTATAGTAGTAGCAAAATATTCGTGTGTTACAACGAGACGACGACGCAGGGAGGAAAGCAGACGGACGACGAAGGTCCAAACGACAGCGCGGGAGCTCCGAGCGGCGACGGAAGGGAGAGGCGCAGGCACGGCGCGGGCGCGGTGCGGATGGGGATGGAAGAGAGAGACGCAGGAGGTCTTTTTTTTCATTTAAGCCCTCCCTTTCTTTTCAACATTGGGACTACGGGTTAATTTTATAAACACTCAAGGAGTTTTCTGCAAAATAACCTCTTTTTCTTCTTTAACTGGGTTTTTTAAAAATAGTTAGGCGGGCTGCGGGTTAATTTCGAAAAAACTCAAGGAGTTCTCTGCAAAATAACCAGACAGAATAAAATTTGGATAGAAACACTACATAGTTATAGATTATATTTATATATAGACACACACACATGGTCCATCTATGGCGAAGTGAAACAGCACCGTGCATTATTTGGCTGAGATGCATGCACAACAGATCAACGTGTTAGAGTTTGCTATATGACAATAGGCTGGTATTATTTTTAATTTCCAACTAATCAAGATAAAAATGTCCCAATCATAAAAACTGTATGAATCCCACGTTGTTCTAGGTTTTTTTTTGCAATATTGAACAAGGGACCATCTAACAAAAAAAAAACTAGATCATATATTATCGAAACTTATGACGATGAATTACTTGTATATATACTAGACTTGCACCAAGCTAGTTAATTTGGATACATAGTATTGTTTTCTTAAATTGGTAGATCGATAGTACAATCCTTAGACCATTAATTATTATATGCACTTTCAAGGACGCATCCGTTTAATATTAATTAACTAAGGATAATTTTGATGAATGGTCTATCCAATACAAGCATGCATGGAAATACCATTGAGACCCCGTAGAAAAATGCATTACACATAGATGTAAATAAATCTGAAAAAAAGTCATTTTCGATCTATAGGTCCCCTAACATCTATTCCAGCTAGTGAGAAGAAAA
This sequence comes from Oryza australiensis, assembly GCA_019925245.2. Lineage (NCBI taxonomy): Eukaryota > Viridiplantae > Streptophyta > Magnoliopsida > Poales > Poaceae > Oryza > Oryza australiensis. The sequence goes on from JAIFGZ020000436.1 coordinate 9,253,546, forward strand.
AAAATCCAGTAATCCACAAATAACAGTTTTGCGCTTGTTTCTCTCCCAACTTAGGCATACTAATATGATACATGAAAAAAAATCAAATGAAGTCCAAAAATTCCATGAAAAGTTTAGAGATGGACTTTTGGATATCTATGTAGGACAATGATGTTTATATAGATATTTACTCTATTTAATCTAGTTCTGAAATTTGTCTTGCTTGCTTGATACTATGAAATTATTTCTGGTTGTTTTGTCTAGTATATATATATGTAAAACTTCAAATAAGCTGGTTTAAACAAGCTTGTTCAGATCTTGAGATGTTAGAACAAATGGGATCACCACGGGTTAAAAACAATTAATGAAATTAATGGATAATTAGGGTCATGGGCAAATAATCATCACACAGCTTGACGGCACACTGTTTTGCTGTTTATCAGTCGCCTGATTTTTTGGTTAATTGTTAGTCACCTACGCTTGCATATATAAGATGCGAATTAACTAGAACAAGTTATATAGTAAACTTGCTTAATACATAAAAGTAAGTATGGCCGAAGTACAACCTCAAATTTTCTTTATTCTTTTATTAATTCAACGAATATAGAAGCACTTTTATGCTTATGTAAATCATAGAAAGTTTTATATATCAGTGAAATAAATAATAAATTATGTTTTTAGAAGTTTACAAATAATATTGTTTGTCTAAAAAGAAACATAAGTATGAGTAATTGAATTATTCCCGTCTGCTTTGGCTCAGTGAGGGTGTTGCCAACACCAAATTCTTCCACCTTCGTGCCAGAGCTCAAAGGAGGAAGAATTTTATCTTGCGCCATCGGGATGGGGGCCAGGTTGCCACCTCCCATGAGGAGCTACAAGACCTCGCCTCTTCTCACTTTGCCGCCTTCTTGGGGACGTCTGTTGAGTGTGAGGTTGCGCTTGACCTCTCCTCTCTTGGTCTCACCCCCACGCAGTTTTGAGGGACTGGATGCCCCGTTCTCGGAGGAGGTGTGGGCGGTGGTTAAGTGTTTGCCTTCAGATAAGGCACCCGACCTGGATGGTTTTTCGGGTCATTTCTACAAGTTTTGCTGGCCGGTGATCAAGGCAGAGATCTTGGCAACGCTCAACTCTCTCTTCCTGGCAAACGGCCGGGGCTTCACATCCCTCAATGGTGGCTTCATCTCTCTCCTGTCTAAGAAGGACGATGTCGTGGATGTCAAAGACTTCCGGCCAATTAGCCTCATCCATAGTTTTGAAAAGTTGTTTTCCAAGATCCTCGCTTCGTGTCTCTCTCCTCACCTGGATGGGTTGGTAGCGGCCAACCAAAGTGCTTTCGTCAAAGGTCGATCTCTTCACGACAACTTTTGCTATGTCTAGCTCACGGTGAGGGCCCTCCATGCCCGACGTGTTCCCTGCCTCCTTCTTATGGTGAACATTGCGAAGGCTTTTGAAACGGTCAGCTGCCCGTTCCTTCTTGAGGTGCTCGCCCATCTGGGTTTTAGCCAGCGCTGGCAGGATTGGATCTCCCTCATTCTTAGTGCCTCTTCTTCCTGGGTGCTGATCAATGGGGTACCGGGTCCTCACTTTGGTCATCGAAGGGGTCTCCAGCAGGGCAACCCTCTCTCGTCTATGCTCTTCATTTTGGTGATGGACGTGCTTAATGCGTTGTTCCGCAAGGCCTCTGTTGTGGGCGGGTTCCTACCGCTCCCAGTTCACGCCTTACGACACCACGCTTCCCTCTATGCAGATGATCTGGTTCTCTTCCTCTCTCCGATGCGTCAGGATCTTCAGTTCATTCAGGGCATCATCTCTGTCTTCGGTGCGGCGTTCGGGCTGCGCACCAACTTTGCCAAATGCTCGATTACCTCGATCCGCTGCTCGGGGGAGGACTTGGAGCTGGTTTAGTCCTGTTTTCCTTGCTCGATCTCGGATTTTATCTGCACCTATCTCGGCATTCCACTGTCCGTTCGCAAGTTGCCGAAGGCAGCCTTGCAACCGCTTGCGGATAAAGTTGCCCGTCGGCTTCCCCTGGAAAGGACGCCTCAGACTGGCAGGGCTTGCCCTACGTGTTCGCTTGCTCTGGCTCCAGCGCTCTGGGCATCCCTATTAGGAAGGCCTGAAAGCTCCAATTGAACGGCCAGTCTCCGACTTGTTCTCGGCGTCCTCCTACTTCGAGCCGGGCGATGGCGAGTACCTTCTCTTCTGGTCGAACAATTGGATTGAGGGCCACTCGGTGGCCTCCTTGGCGCCGGATCTTCTCTTCACCGTGCCCCAACGACTCAGGGAGTCACGCACGGTGGCTTCCGGCCTTGTGGACTCTTCTTGAATATCGGACATCCGTGGTACCCTCACTGTCCCGGTCATTTTCTAATTCCTTCTTCTTTGGGATGCGGTGCTTCACATCCAACTCTCTCCGGGAGTCAGGGATCGCCTGATCTGGCATTGGTCGGGTGACCAGTGCTACTTGGCACGGTCGGCCTACCAGACGCTTTTTCTTGGCCAACAATCTTTTGCTTGTGCTGATATCCTCTGGCACGCGAAGGGTCCTTCGAAATGCAAGGTTTTTCTTTGGTTTGCTCTTCGGCGGCGGTGTTGGACGGCTGATCTCCTTCAGAAGTGTGGTTTGGCTAGCCAGTCGTCCTGTCCTTTTTGTGCCCAGGACCCAAAGACGGCCAACCACATTCTGCTTGACTGCGTGTTCACTCGCCAAGTCTGGTTCCATGTCTTGTCACCGTCTGGTTGGAAACTATTGTCCTTCTCGCAGCAGTTGCCTCCAGGATTGGCGGCCGTCGTCTAGAGCTTGCCTCCCTGAGCGCCTCCACTCCAGTTTCGACTCTCTAGTTCTTCTAGTCTCCTGGCAGCTATGGAAGGAGCGAAACTCTAGAGTGTTTGACTCAGTGCTCTCTCCAGTCTCGACGGTTCTTGAGTCTATCCTCTCGGAGGGTCGTCTCTGTTCCATGGCTGGCATCGCTGGTTTTGGAGTCTACGGGGAGCGTAGCTTTTGTAGCCGTGTGTGTGGCTCCCTCCTCTGTCTCATGTTCCTTTGTTTTTTTTCCCTGGGCCTCACCCATTGTGTACTCTATTACAAATTTTTTTTGTCACACATTATCTTTTGCGTGTTCGCGAAAATAAAGTTTAAACAAAGTAATTTATAGATAAAAAAATCAGTAAACTGACAAATAAACGACTCCAACCATATTTCTAACTACTCATGTTTGCACGTGATATGGCATTATTTTGCTAGGCAGAACTAATTGTGATAGTATTTTCCAAAAAGTAATTCACTGTTCATTATGACAATTCATTAACTATAATTAACCTTCTTTTTTACAAACGACATACTAATTTCCCAACATAATTCTTTGCATGTATATATATATCTCCTAGATCTTTTGCTTGCGTGCATGCCCACGGTGATGCATGCACCTGTTCCAACTTGCCTTAAAACTAATGTTGGACTGGCAGCTACTCTGCGCTGCATGCTGAGGTGACTGACTCTAATTAATCAATGTTTAATTTCTATGTGCCCCAGGTTGTTATCATGGTGGACATATCTTTGTTTCTACTCACAATGATTGGTTCCTCCATTATTTTGGTGCCAATTAATTAAAACTGACCCGACTAACCTTGTAGCTTGCTACGACCAGCAAGCAACAACAATCAAAATCTTGATGCTCGATAGATCGAGGCAGAAAGTTGTGATAAAAAATGTTGATCAGTTTTTTTGTTCTAGTATATATAGTTCAACTTGCAATAACTATCAACGAGTGTATCTCAGATATGTTGATTCTTTTGACTTTGACAGCAAATACCATAGCAGGTAGCACAAGTCTAAGGCCGGTTCCAATCTGCTAGTATAAGAGCTCATACTGGTCTCTCACAACAATGAAAGTTGCACTACATATTTTGGAAGGAATTTGGAAGAGAGTTGATCGAATTGAAGTGGAAGGTTCTGAACTATTTAAAGTGGAAGGTTACTGCAAGTATTTTGTGCACAGATTGCCCAAAATAAATTTTTTAATGTTATATATGTCGTGTCTTAACGACCTCAGAGCTATGACTTGTGCACTTACGTCATCTCTCGGGACAACAAGGTTTGCTACTACTGTTTTAAAATTTTTGAAAAAGTAAAATATACATAGTACAAACGGACTTTACTGAGACCGTTTTCAAAGAAATGATATTGTTTTTATCGTTTTCATCCCTACTTTAAGATATTACATTCGTGATGAGAAAAATAGAAGAAACCAGTAGCTAGAGAACTTAATTGCACTTTTATATTTTAGATTTCCTCAAAATAATTACAGACATGGTCTTGAATGTACAAATGTATATAGATTCTATCTTTCTAATAAACTATATCATTTTTCTAAAACTGTAATATTGTTATAGTTTTGTATTTTGTGTTAAAATATTATAATCATATAATGCCCTGTAAAAATATTTAATTTTTAATATATTATTGATCAAAATTTCAAGAGCTTGCATGCATGAATAAACAACATACCTAATAATTATATATATATGGCTGAAGAGGGAAAACCAATGGATATACAGATAATTAACTTAAACTTTGCGTTTCCTAGGACTTTTTCGCCACACATTTTACAGGCTTTAACAACTCTTTAAACAAATCCATGCATGTTACACAAAGACACTACCACCGAAATTGATTTTACGTACGACCAAAAGTGATTTTTTTTGCATGCGGACGGGTGGCCTGCATGCGCCCAAACGTATGTGAAAATCAGATTCTTGCATGCGGCTAGCGCAACCGCATACGAAAATAAATTTGGTAAAAAAAATTCAAAAAATCCGAAACCCTAGCCAACCATTCCGCAGCCGCTCCCAACGACGGCAGATCCGTCCATCCCGAGTGCGGCGCCGCCGAATCCGCTGCCCTCATCGCCCGCCATCATCGTCGTCGCAGCCACTCCCTAGGGTGGCGGATCCGCCCCTCCCAAGGGAGGTGCCGCCGGATCCATCGCCCTCATCGCTCGCTATCGCCACCTGCCCTCGTCGTCACCGCAGCCGCAACCTAGGGCGGCGGCGCCGGATCCGCTACTCGTCGTCGTCATCGCCGTAGCCGCTTCCTAGGGCGACGGATCTGACCCTCCTGAGTGTGGCCCCGTCGGCTCCGCTGCTCTAGTCGCCCGTCATCGTCACTGCTGCAGCCGCTTGCTAGGGCAGGGCCATCGGATTCGCTGCCCGTCACTGTCGTAGTTGCTTCCTAGGACGGTGGATCCGACCCTCCCATGGGCGGCATCACCGGATCCTCCGTCCTAGTCGCCCGCCGTCGTTGCCGCCACAGCCGCTTCCCAAGGCGGTAGATCTGACTCTCCTGATGGCGCCGTTGTTGGATCTGTCGTCCTTGCCGCCTGCTGTCTGCCGCCGCTTGGAGGAGAAGAGAGGAGAGGAGAGAAAAGAGAGAGATGAGAGGAATATGAGGAGATAAGGTGAGGGAGAGAGGGAGAGGAAATAAGGATGACTTAAAAAATTTCAAGTGTTGAGGGAGAAAAGAGAGAGCAGGAAGAAAAAATCTATGGAGGAGAGGAAGGTATTTTCACATGCAGACCACTTAAGAGGCCCGCATGCGAAAATCTATTTTTGCTTTCGGGGCTTTTTAGAAGTCATATGTGAAAATGGTGGTCGATTTTTGCAGGCGCGATCAGTTACGGTCCGCCTGAAACCTACAGGGATTCTCGTACAGAAAGCGTTTTGTACTAGTGAGAATTTTTCAGAAAGATAAGCAGCAGCTGTTTAGTTTCTTGGTGAATACTTCTAAATATATAAGATGCACATGACAACTAGTGAGAATTTTTCAGAAAGATAAGCAACAGCTGTTTAGTTTCTTGGTGAATACTTCTAAATATATAAGATGCACATGAATTCCAACGTACGAAGACTTCATCGAGAACATGTACTAGCTACATACACATATGTCATATGCCTGCATGATGTAATTCAACAGAAAGAAAGTTGGTCATTAGAGAGATCGATCGATCTGTCAAAATTATCTGCCGACGTTTGGAGATCGACCTGCAGAGAAAAAATTGCACATCTTCGTTCGATTAACCCCTACAAATTAAATTGAACTGATCAAACGTCGACATGCATGCAATATATGTATGTGCATTTTTTTTCGACTTTTTAGTGACGTATCGAGAGTGACAGTTCTTCATTGACCGCGTATGAACTCTCCTTCTACAAAGTAATGAAACCCGTACGCTGTCATACATCATGTACGCAAATAACGTGTACAGAGAGATTTCCCCATACAATACACTCATCTTGACCTTAATTATGTCTCTGCAACGCCGTTCAACAAATAATTATATTTCTAATTAAGCAGACACGATGAGATGATAGGAATGGAAAGAAAATCTGGATTTAATTAGTGAGAGTCAGTTAGTAGTTAATTAGGCAGTCATACGTAAGAACGAGATGTACACTTGTTTTGACCAGAAATGATATATGTGTATACTTTGGGACTGATCAGATGCTTATTAAATTTGCCGAGACAACAGTCATATCATGCACCTTAATTATGAGTCTATGAATATTTGCAGTTTGCAGAGGAAAGAAGTTGGAAACCGTCGAAATCTGCCTCTATGGGGTGGTTTCAGAGCCCCTAGATTTCAACTTAACACAAGAATTATGTAACGGTATCTACTGTGTAACCTATTGCAAATGCAAGGTCATCTCAAAACAATAACCATTATTGTATATCATCATTTGCCAGACAAGTTGTGAAAAATGCGAAAGGCAGGTTAACTCATGACCTTAACAGTTAACAACTATAGCTAAGCTCGGTTGCAAGCATGTCCTCATGCATGCAAGATCGATTTAATTTCGAAGTAGTTAGGGGGTCTGCTTGAACTAGCTTGTGTCATGCAGATAACTAGCTAACTACCTAACTGATCTCCATTTTCATGAGCATGTCTCTTTTAGTAATACAGAAATACATCATATACTGAAAACATTAATGAGCTGTGCAATCCCACATATATATTGTTCATACATTTTCAGCCCTATGCAGAAGTTGAGAGTTTTTCACTTCCGTTATCTGAAATGTTTACATATTTAGTTTTTTGTTTTGCTAAAATTGTGGCGACATATTCTTTTCATTGGATTGTAATTAGATTTTAATTGGGCCTTTTGATTTCTATGCCCGCATACGCGCTAGTCAACTTACTTCGTTTACCATGGTCATTAAGCTACGCAGAGCACTTAGGACGCTGTCAAAAAAAGCTTAAGCTTGATGTTCACAAGTAGGGGTGAATAGAAAGCTCGTGGCTCGTTAGCTCGCTCGGCTCGTGACAGGCTCGAGTTGGCTCGGCTCGTTTAAATTTTCTAACGAGTCGAGCTAGCTTTAAAGCTCGTTAGAGATAACGAGGTGGCTCGAGCTAGCTCGCAGCCTAAACAAGCCAACACATGAGCTGGGCCTGTGCAGCCCATCAAGCAATTGAGCAAGGCACAGGCATCCCCTGCCCTAACCCTAGTCCCGCATGGGCGGCCGCACCCGCATTGCACTGTCGCCGTAGCCGCACCGCGTGCACTCCTTGCAGAATCCCCTGCATCGGCGGCGTTGGCGCTCCGCTCAGCTCGTGCCGGCGATGTCCCCTCGAATTCCAGAGCGTAATCCCTAGCCTCCACCGATAGCCGCCGCGATCGCCCCTGTGCCCACCACTAGTGCGCCGCCCCAACGCAACGTGTTGCACAATTGCAGTGGAATCATATAGTCATGAGCCAGCTTGCTAGCCTAACGAGCCAGCTCGAGCTTTCAAACGAGCCAAGCCGAGCTAGGTTTCTAGCTCGTTAGGATAACGAGCCGAGTTGAGCCAGCTCATTATCCTAACGAGCTAAGCCGAGGCAAGCCGGCTCGCTATCCACCTCTATTTGCAAGCCACTCGAGCTCTAAATGAGCCGAGCCAGAGCCCAAGTTAAAGCTCGCGACCTTTTGTCAGGTTGAGCTCAAGCTTTTAATTAACAAGCCTTGATTGCGTATGACTCTTCTTATTTATTTAATAATTTAACTGACAGAGCATGTATTAGTAGCATATTTTTTCTCTTTATTTGTATAATTAGATAGAAAATAATTATTTTATGAAAAATGTATCTCTAAAGTACATCTTATGTTACTCATGATCGAACTCAGTAACTGAGCTCAAGTTTTATCGACCTTGTATCGAGCTAGTTTAGAAGCTTGAAGATGGAATGGGCTCAGCTCAAGCTTAAGCTTATGTCAAACTCGAACCTGGACAAACGAGCTAGCTCGCTCAAGCTAGCATGGCTTACTTTGCCCAACAGTCAGAACTAACTTTGATTACTAATCTCAGTTTGATGCACGATATCGAAAAGATGATTGGACAATAATTTGAATTGTTTTTTGATTATGTGCTTTTTTTCTTCGAAAGATTGACTATGTTTTCAGCTCAATTTTATGCCGCATGTCATATAGAGTTAAACCTTCAGGTTTAGGAAAGAAAAATTATTGACACGCAACAATATTGAAGAAAACTAAGTGCTAGAAGTGTTTTTCTTTGGGACGATGAGTTAACACAAAGGAGGATGTAAAATTAAGGTGTTGATTTAATCTTAGATGATAAACAGTTGTCAAATATAAGTGTTTATGAAAATACGGTGAATAATATTTTTGGATTACAAATGGTGTTGTCGGCTTTGGGAGGCCGGTCAGACCGAGCGGGTGCCACCGGTTAGACCGATGGTGTTGGTACGGTTTGACCGGGTAGCCGAAGGTCAAACCGACAGACTTCGGGTTAGAGTCAGTTTCGGGTTGTTTTCGTGAAAATTTTAGATTGATTTATGTTTATGACTAGTTTCTATTCGTATGTGATATTGCTTATGTGCTGATGTGAGTCAAGTTGGTGTGAACTTGTACTCGGATATGGAGTTTCTTTGTTCTTCACATGCAGGTGTTGCTTGAGGCCATGGGAGTATAACCGGTGATGGATTGAGACTAGCTTAGAAGAAGTTGAGGTCCAGACGGTCAAGGATATTACGTGGGGTGCTCAGGCTAGAGAATAATGCACATGGAGGTGAATGTTTCCTTATAGCATACACATGGTGCTGTGTGCGTATGAAAAAAGGAGTCAAATTTGGATTGGAGTCTAAGTTTGAGAAGTTTGGAATTTGAAGTTGTATGGGGATGTTGTTTTTCCAGCTTGGTAGGTTTCATATTTGATTAGAAGTCCTAGATCTAGTTGGATTCGTTGCTAGGGGCAGTTATGTTATGTGTATAAATAGAAGAGGGGTTGAGGCTAGAAGTATATCGACCTTTTTGGAGAGAAAAGTTAAGAGTTTGATTCAAGGCTTCAATTATAGTTCATGAGTTGAGAGATGAGTGCTTTAGATGTACTTTGTAAACACATATTGATGCAATAAAATTGATCTACTTTTAAGAGTTTCGTCAATACGTGTTTTTTAGGATCTCGATAGTTTGGCCGGAGTTCAAATTGCGGACTAACCGACGGGCGGTCCAACCGGCGGTGGGCTGGCGGTACAACCGACGACAAGGCGGAGGTCTAATGGGCGACAAGCAACCGGTCAGACTAGCGGCGTCAAGCAGGCAGCAGGCAGGGAAGTGGCGGTCAGAACGGCCGGACAACACTGGTTAGACCGGTGGCAAGGGTGCGGTTAGATCGGTGTGTGCATGGAGGTTAGACCGGATTTCTATCAAATTTGAAGATAACTTTTAGTTCCACTAAAAGTTTTGGTTTTTGTTGTTATGATAGGCTTAGTTCTCTGTGTGTTCGTTCCTACAAGTGGTACTAGTGTCTTGTTTTCTTCTTTGTATTTTTACAGTTGTTCGAGTTTTAGCCATGGGTAATATATTTACAACTAAGCCACATATTTTTGATGAAGTTGATTATCCTTATTGGTGCAAGAAGATGCAAACTTATATGATGATTGAGCATTACGATATTTGGCTTAAAGTTCTAAATCCTTATGAAATTTCTGCTTAGATCAATACTACTGCTTTGAAGAATAATTTTGAAAATAATTGCAAAGCTCACAATATTTTGCTTAACGGAATTCCTCATTCAGATTTTTATCGTGTTTTCATCTTGAAACTGCGCATGAGATTTGGAAACCTTTAACTGATTTTTTCCAAGGGACTGCCAATATCAAGGAACTACGCAAAGATGTTTTTAAAAAGATTTACATGAAACTTTTTGAATGGTCTTGACATGCCGATTGACATGTGATATTTGACTTTGGATTCTCTTTACACCAAGTTTAAAACCCACAAGATGGATATTCATTCCCGCAAGATTGATTCTAAAACTAGTGTTTTGGTGTCTTCTTCGAGTTCTTCCATTGATGCTTCTTCTTAATCCATTTTTAATGCTTTTAATGTCATGTCTAATAATCAACTCGAGTAATTCGATGAGGAGGACTTGGTTTTGATTACTTACAAGATTTCTCAAGCTTTTGACAAGTTAAAAAACAGGGAGCAAGGTGGACCCGTTCGATGTTTTGAGTGTGGTGAGTTGAACCACATCAAGTTCAACTATCCTAACCACAAGTAGGCGATCAAGGAGGAAGAAGTTGACAAGAAGGACAACAAGAAGGAGAAGAAGGAGAGTCACAAGCAGAGACTAATCCGAAAACTGATTGAAGTTTTTTAGAGTGATGAATCGGAGCCTACAGAAGAGAGCAATGACAAAGGTAAGTAAATTGTTGGTTTAGCTTTTATTACTCGCAATGCAGACTCTAATTTGATGAGTCTCAGAGTGAGAAAAAACTTAGTTATGATCAATTAGAATGTGTTGCTTTTAAATTTGCTAAGAAACTTAAAACATGTTATAATTTGCTTAATGAGAGTAATCACACTATTGAGGTTCTAAAAGCTTAAATTGATAGATTAAAATCTACGGTTCCTAATGATGATGATTGCAAATCTTAAAAATTACTGCTTTGTGAGATATCAATTTTGCTAATTGCTTAAGATTGGAATATGAGATTGAAAAATCTAAAAATTTTAGTCTTCTTTTGCTCTTGGATTTTCTTTGCATGGTCGTATTGTTAATGAGTTGAATTTGATAAAGAATGTTTTGAAAAAAATATACTGCTTTTTATGCAAGTTCTTTGTTCAATGTTTTGAGTGCAAAAAGGATTAAACAACACAAGGATCTTTTGGTTTATCAAAATTTCTCAAAGTGTTTTTTGAATGAGATGAAATTAAAAGATGCACTTGGACGTGTTGAGCTTTTGCAAAACGATTTGAGAACCCATGGAGTGCTTTCTTGTCCTAAGTGTCGCAAGAACAAAGGTTTTTTTGGGTGATTACGAAATTGTGTGAATTTGACAAAAGAAGTTTCTTATTTGAAAAGTTCTTTGGAAAGACTTTCTGATGATAAAAAGAAACTTAATATGATTTTGGATCAATCAAAAGTGACCACTTACAATTGGGGTGTAGGTTTTGATACTACTAGCTATTTTTCAAATCATCAACCTTTTGTTTTAAGCTTTAGTGAAAAAGGTGAAGTTTTGACAAAATCCAAACAAAAAAAAACTGTTTTTAAATCTGTTGGGATTTTTCCTTCTCTTTCTTCTACAATTGAAGAAACAAAGTCTTTGATTGCAAAACCATCAATTTCAAAAACTTGTCGTGAGAAGTAAACTTGTTCTTTTTTTTGAAAAGATGGACATTTGGTTGGTTTTTATTTAGACTTTCCCGTAAATAAAAAAGGAAAGGAAAATTTCTTTTGCAAAACAAAGATGGAAATAATCGGGTTTTAGTTTGAGGAGCTCGGTTAAAACGACACTGACTAGTCAGTCAGATTGACCAGTGGTCAGACCACAGGTGGCCCAACGGTCATACCGGCTAGACAGCAGCGGTCAGATCGGTCTTGGGGTAATTTTGGGTGTAATTCAAATCGAACTTTTGCTAAGCAAAAAGGTAGGTTTTCAGGTAAGTCTACTTCGGATTTTGTTCGTATACATGTACCTACTGGTTCTTTTAGTCGTGTGACTCAGTGTTGGATTCCTGTTAATGCCAGAATTTGGTAAGCCCCAGAATCCTCATCGGCTGAGTGTTCATATCGGCTCAAAGCTAGAACCGGCTGAGAGTTTTTGTGTTAGCCGATGAGGGTTTTCTATTATCAATATCTTCAGTTGGATTCTTGTTAAATTCAGTTTGGTAAGATCTTATCTAGAAGACAACGAGTTCAAGAAGGATACGGCTTGTATCTATTAATTAGGAAAAATTTGTTAGCTTTCTATTTTATATTTAGAAAAGTTTGTTAGTGTCCAATACGGACTCGGTTTGTTTCGTTTTAGCTTTAGGAAAGATTGAGTCATAATGTTAGGATCTTTGTTAGCCCGTGAGTATAAATATGTAAGCCGGGGTTCATGTAACCAATCTCTTGATTAATACAATTTTGGCGCATCGTCACCTTTTCCTTTTTCTACTTTATTCATCATCTGACGGAACTTAGCACCTGACGCGGGGCTGCATCAGCTTTAATCTTCAGCGAAGGGGTAAGTCCAATGTCCTGTCGGCCTAGGTATATCATCTCTATCTTTAGTTCCATTACTATTTATAGACACATTAGCTTAGTTAGGACTTTCTCGGTTAGGTCCGATATTCTGATCAAGTTGATGTTTCTTCAAACATAATGATGCTTTAGATAGATTTATTATATCCATCACATTAGACAGATCTATCGGCTCATTGAGTATTAGATTATCATATACAATCTCGTGCCGCATCGGTTAGGTCCGACCTACTAGATTGTTGTTGATAATCTAAGTATTGTTATGCCGATAGGTTTACGCTAATGTTTCATCAGAGCGTTAGCCGGTCTTATCTGATGTGTTAAATTTCTCCTTGATAGTTTTGCTATCTTGGCTAAATTTAACACATGACCACTTTGATCGGTGTCATATCGGCTGATCTAAATCTATCAGGCAATCATCAACCTTATGCTGCATCGGTTAGGTCTGACCTATGAGGTTGTGGTTGTAAGTTAGATTTGTTTAAGTCAGTAGGCATCAATCATCGTTTCATCGGGGTTTTAGCCGATGAATTATCTGGACGTTGCATCGGCTTACAAGGATTGTATATGAGTTGGTTACTAGCCGATGACAACAGAGTATCATTGCTTATCTGTCGGATTTTATGCCATTGGACCTCCAACCGATGTGTGCTTTGATATTTGGATCAATATCTATGTCATCATTGGCAGGATCAAACTGACTGACACGCCAACGCTTCATCTATTTTAGGACCTGCACTGGAGCTAAGCATATCTCCCAGGCCAGCGTGTGATTCAACGCCAATACATCTTTTGGTGCCGCAGCGACTTTATGGATTTGGCATCAACTATTCCAATTTTTTTATTTAACCCCAACACGGAGGCCTCGATGTCTTCTTGTTTGTAGGTATTTTGGCGGCATACTCCCCATGTGTATTCAATGTGGAGATGATGATTGCTTTTCAAGGTAACATCAATGTTTTTATTAGATTGATATACTTTTTATTCTATTTGTTCAATTATTAGCTTTTCATGCTAGTGTAGTAGTTTTGGTAATAAGCGATACATGTCAATTCATGAGAACCTTGGTGATATCATTGACAATTGCCTGTTTTTCTAAAATCTTTTATTTCTTCTTGATATTTCTTCGGGGAGAATTGGAGGTTTAGTTGAGGTTGAGTTTATGCTTTTTCAGTGCATTCATGTTTATTTTTATGCATTGCTCTTACATCTGAAAATAAATAAAAATGAGAAAAAACAAACTTTGTTTTATACCTCTAGTATATTCTTGTGCTCGCTAGCAAAATAATTGAGGTATATTTGTTGCAATGTTAGCTTGTATTTATTTTAATCTTTATATAAGCCGTAGCTATTGCTTTTAAGGGAGATGATGCATAACACTAATTCTTTTACTTGAATTAAGAAAATATGCAATATTGAAGCTAGGGCGTAGTTTAGATGACTAATACTTATATGTATGCTTGTTGTATTGCTATTTCTCAAATTGGTTTTTAATTGTTCCAAATGCCGCAAGTGTAAAATTTGCTTGTATTTATCTTTAATAAAGGCAAAAATGAACATCGAATCCTTGGAAACAGTCTTGATGACAAGGACATATTTGTGGTGAGGAAAATAATGGGTGCCGAATGCTTGAAAATAGTCTTGATGACAAGGACGTACCCAGAATAATTGAGAGTTTTTATGTTCAATGTTTAATTCCAAAGTGAGAAAAAAACTCAAATAATTACTAAAAGTTCTCTTGGTTATTATTTTCGTTTGAGAGTAAATTTGACAATGATTGTTAATGCAACTTGTCTATGTGTAGGGTTTTTCTTTCAACCTACAAGTGAATATGTTGCATTATAAATTGATCTAAATCATGAATCTTTATTATTGATTTAAACTTCATTGTAATATCTATGATTCATGTTTATACTCTAATGCGTGCTTGTTAACTAGTGGATGAATTTATCTTCTTTTTTTAACACATGACCTTAGATTGCTTTAGGTAGACTTCAAAGCTCTCAAAAAGAAAAAAATAAGAAAAAAAATAAAGAGTGGTTATTCCTAGTGACAATCATAACATCATGGCATTTGTATTTTTTTAAATTCTTAGTAAAACCATGCTCAAAGGGGAAGAAATATAAAAAATTCATGCTTCTTGAAAGGTGAGATTGAAAATTTGATTTTAAAAACAGTTGGTTTTGTGCTTGTGCTTTTGTTGTAATCACGGGGGAGATATTCTTTCTTTTGAAAAGGCGAAGAGTTTTTCATGTCATTGCGTTTGAAAACACGCCTTTTGAGTCGTTTGTGCTTTTTGACCTTTTTAAAAATTTTCAAAAACACAAATATGCATTTTAGAGATGTTGCCAATGTGTTCTTCAAGGGAGAGACTATAAAATCAAGTTGTTGATTTAATCTTAGGTGATGAACAATTGACAAAGGTAAGTGTTTACAAAAATATTGTGAATAGTATTTTCGGATTATGAACGGTGTTGTCGGCTCTAGGATGTTGGTCAGACCGACGGATGCTGCCGGTTAGACGGGTGGTGTTGGTACGGTCTAACTGGGTAGCCCGACGATCAGACCAGCAGACTCCGGGTTGGAGTTAGTTTTGGATTTTTTTCATGAAAATTCTAGATTGCTTTTCATGTTTATGACTTCTATATGATTTCTATTCGTACGTGATATTGCTTGTGTGCTGATGTAACTCAAGTTGGTGCGAACTTGTATTCAGAAATGGAGTTTCTTTGTTGTTCATATGCAGGTTTTACTTGAGGCCATGGGATTATAGCCGGGGATGAATTGGGACTAGGCTTGGAAGAAGTTAAATTCTAGGCGAACAAGAATATCACGTGGGATCCTCAGGCTAGAGAACAATGCATGTGGAGGTGAATGTTTCCATATGGCATACATGTGGTGTTGTGTGCATATGAAAAGAGGAGTCAAATTTGGATTGTGGTTTGGAGTCCAAGTTTGGGAAGTTTGAAGTTTGGAGTTGTATGGAGATGTTGTTTCCCTAGTTTGGTAGGGTTCCTTTTTTATTAGGAGTAATATTTCTAATTGGATTTGTGGCTAGGGGCAACTATGTTATTGTTGCTATTTCTTATGGTCACAGATAAATCCGCAAGCGCACAGATACACCATTGTAACATTTCACCGAGGAGTATTCTAGGGTATCGCATTTTATCCCAAAGGAAGACAGCGGTTGAGAAGAGAATACTAAGTTATTATGAATATTCATATGTTATAGTTGAGCTACCAAAGTCTAGGCAGAGGTAAGTGGTAAATGATTAATAGGGTAGTGTGACACACATAAAAGAGTCCTAATAAATGATATACTAATGCTAAATGAAGAGTATATTATTAGAGCTAAGTTCCTAATGTACTCCTAATATAATTGCATAGATTATAAAAACAATTAAGTTTATGGTCAGTTATCCAGTTCTATTCTCCCAGGCCTCCCGGGGTACCGCCTCTAGTGGCCCGGCCTGCCACCCAGAGTTGATCTCTTACCGTTCGTCGTACACCATACCCGAACATGGATGATTATAAATGACGGACAGGGTTGTCACCACTTGCCGCCTACCTCTACAACCTGTGGGATATGACCATAACCAATGTCTATGGAATAATCTAAGCACCGCGCCTCATTGCCATAGATACTCTTGCCTCCCCAGGCGTCAATGACTAAGACAAAAGCATACCTATATCCTAATTACACATTGGACCATGACCGTGGCAATAGAGTTACTCATTTAACCATGATATAATTATCATATAAACTATGGATGGAACATATACTAACCAACTAGCATATGAACCACACTCAACTATACGAGAAGATAAATATATTGAATAGAGCAAAGTTGTACAAGATAAGTAGGATACAATAGCCATACCCGACTCGCCAATGATGACTTGGGAACCGAGTAGAAGCTATAACCTAAACCTAAATCCACTAGCCTAAAGACTAAGAGTCAAAGGTAGGAACTCTTTCTTGTGGTGTGTGTCATGAAGTGAAGCCTCCTCCTCTATTTATACTAGTCTCTATGGCGGTTTGGCGCCAAGATTAACGCATGAATCAGTTTCCACCGCCATCAGGGAGTAATCCAGAGCATTCACGTGTAAGGCGGAGATGAGGTGGTTCGGCCGAACCAAGGGTTCAGCCGACCCCTTGGCCCCACCAATCTCCACCGACCTTCTCCAGTGGCTTACAAGTGGGCCCTTATGGCGGTTGAGGATGGATTGGTCCCACTTTAAGTCGACTTCAACTGTCATGTGAGCCCTCCAATCCTTGGGAGGATGACATGGCGATTGTTGATTGGTCGGAGTTGTGTTTCTTCGCCATGTAAGCATGCTTTCACCTCATTTCTGTGTAAAGTACCTACACTCAAATAATCTCTGAGGACATGTGGATCTTTATTAATTCTAAACCTATATGTGTGCAAGAAATGCTAACTCCCCTTTATTCCTGAGATATGTGATGGTCGGAATCGGTACTTAACGACCATCAACAGTTATGTGTATAAATTGAACAAGGGTTGAGGCTAGAAGTATATCAACTTTTCGGGAGAGTAAATGTTGATTCTATTGATCGACAATATAATTTATAGAGTGCACTAGATCAAGGAGAGATGGTGACACAGATGTTCATACTGGTTCAGGCCCTCGGCAGAGGTAATACCATGCTTCAGTTGTATGTATATTGGATCTGTATTCATGAGTGATCGGTTCATCTGTTACCCTATTAGGGTTTTCCATCCCTCCTTATATAGTCATGGAGGCGGCTGGCTTGTTATGGTAAGGTAACCCTTATAATCCGAGTACCTACTATCTATTTACATGGGATATGATTAATTGTCTTATCTCTAACCCCTTTCCATAAGTTAGCCACATGGGCTTAGGGCACTTGGCCCACCCAATGCCACACGGTCCAGAGGCCTTGCCATGAGTACCCGGGTACCATGTATCCCATAGTAGCCCCCGAGTACTAAGCTTGATGAAGACTCAGAAGTTGGTACTCACCCCTAGTATTGTTGAATAGGCACTGTCGCAGCCAAATAATCATCTGATTGATCAACCGACTGACCAATCGAGTAGTTATCTCTGGATGCGGTAGACGGGCGAATGATGAAGCCGGGTCGATGTAGTCAAATCCGCGTAAACCGCGTAAGGGCAGAGCCCTCGGGCGTGTGGAGTAGGCGACGTGGCCTGGTAGGGTATAGCTGAATCCGCATGAGCCGCGTAAGGGCGAAGCCCCCGGTACATGGTGTAGATGGTGTGGCCGAGTAAGGCATAGCCAAATCCACGTGTGCCACACAAGGGCGAAGCCTCCGGGCATACGATGTACACGGCATGGCCGGGCAAGACGTACTGGATCCGTGTGTTCTATGCAAGGGCGAAGCCCCCGGGCATGCGGTGTAGACAGCATAAGCAGTCGACGTGAAGACATAGCCCCTAGTCGGCGGTTGAGGGGCCAGCTAGCATGGGGGCGAGGTTGCCCGACATCAACATAGGTAGCCGGCCTGGAGATGTAGCCCCTAGTCGACGGTGGAGGAGCTGGCCAGCACACGGACAAGGTCGCCCAGCGACGACGTAAACAGCCTACCTGAAGACGTAGCCCCCAATTGACGGCGGAAGAGCTGGCCAGCTTGGGGACGAGGTCGCCTGAAGGTGACGTAGGCAGACAGCCTGGAGATGTAGCCCCCAACCGATGCGGAGGAGCCGAATAAGACAACACTCAAAGTATGCCTCACACTGCGATGTGACACCTGAGTAAGACAACTCGAGAGCGTGCCTCACCCAGTGGAGCAGTGGCCGAGTAAGGTAGCCCTCAGGGGCATACTTCACTTAGCGGTGTGGTCCAGTCTTCAAGCATAGGAGATGGGCATATGGTCCCCAGTTCCTTTTACGCATATCCAGACCTGGGCCCCTGCATTATAAACACATAAAAAGAGTAGTATATTGTATAGAAAATATTCACTCAAGAAGAATACAAGTACGTCTAAATACATGCAAACATTCATTCCTCCTCTTATCATAATTAATTTTCCTGAGTAGTTGACTCCTTACGTTTAAGCACTCTGTCTCGGGCATACAGTGTGGGGCGTGGCCAAGTCCATGTGAGCCGTGAGGGGTAGCCCCCAGGCATGCGATGAAGGTGGCATGGCCGGTTAGGGCATAGCCAAGTCCGCGTGAGCCACGAGGGGTGTAGCCCCCTGGCATGCAGTGAAGGTGGCGTGGTCTTGATTGTGTGAGCCACTACAAGGAAACAAAGCTTCACGGATCAAAGTTTGTGCAACTCAGATACTTTTGCATCCGTTAAGAGGAGGAAACAAATGTGTAGCATGAACACCTAATAGGTGTAGCCCCTGACTTTATTCTTAATTGGGTGACCAACTAAACAGTAAGTCAGATGCAATAAATTACATGAATGAAAATACTGTATGAAGAGTGACTTAGCTTGCTCGGTATTCCATGAGTTGAAAATAGCCGAGAAGGCGGTGAAGCCCCTCAACTGCCATGGAGCCATCGTGGAGACGTAGCCCCCAGTTGGCGGAGTCGTGACGTAACATTACGGAGTTAGCCACATGGGGAGACGAACCCCCCGGGCATGTCCGACTGAGGCATGGTCGGGCCGTGTTAGCCGTGCGAAGGCTGGAGCCCCGAGCGTGTGGAGTAGGCAACATAGCCGGGTAGGGTGTAGTCGAGGCCGCGTGAGCCATACAAGGGCAAAGCCCCCGGGCATGTGGTGAAGGCATTGTAGCTGGGTCCGCGTGAGCCGCTTAAGTGCGAAGCCCCCGGGCATGCGGTGAAGGTGGTGGAGCCGAAGGGGAATTCCACCCCAAGCGTGAAGCGCATGGATTCGACGCAGACGACGATGATAGTCTTGATGGTGAACTTGAAAGAGCCAAAGGAGATATGGCCCCCGGTGGGAACCAAGGGCGCCTTGTCATGACGACTCCAGTGGATGCCATCTTCTCCTTCAAAGAAAACAATCTAGTGCACCCCTACCTGGCGCGCCAACCGTCGATTCTAGTTCGACAATAGAATTTATAGGGTGCACTAGATCAAGAAGAGATGTTGACACAGATGTTTATACAGGTATAGGCTCTCGGCAGAGGTAATACCCTACTCCAGTTGTATGTAGATTGGATCTATTTTTGTGAGTGATCAGTTCATCCGTTACCCTATTAGGGTTTCCCGTCCCTCCTTATATAGTCATGGAGGCGACTGGCTTGGTATGGTAAGGTAACCCTTATAATCCAGGTACCTATCATCTATTTACATAGGATAGGATTAGTTTTCTTATATGTAATTCCTTTCTTAACTCACAAGTTAGCTGCATGGGCCTAGGACACTTGGCCCACCCTATGCTGCATGGCCTAGAGTCCTTGCCATGAGTACGGGGTAACATGTACCCCACATAAAAGCTAGGGTTTGTTTTGAGGCTTTAATTCTAGTTTGTGAGTTGAGAAAGGAGTACTTTTGATGCACTTTGTAAACACATATTGATGCCATAAACTTGATCTACTTTCCAAAGTTTTGTCGATACATGTTTTTTCTAGATTCGGATGGTTTGACCGGAGTTCATTGTGTGGTCTAACTGGCGGACGGTCCAACCAGCGGTGAGTAGGCGGTCCAAATAGTGGCAAGGCGGTGGTCTAACCGGCGACAAGCAACCGGTCGATCGGTGGCGACAAGCGATCAACCGGTAGTAAAGTGGTGGTCGACGGTCGGACAACACCCGCCGGCGACGGTAAGGGTGCGATCGATCGGTGTGTGCACGACGGTCAGACTGGATCTTCATCGAATTTGAGGGTAACTTTTACTTTTGCTAAATGTTTGATTTATGGTGTTTCTATTATTCACTTTCTCTCTAGCAGGTTTAGTTCTATGTGTTCGATTCTATATAGGGTAAAGTAGCATCAAATATGTATCACTACGACAAATTAAGCCCCACATTTCAAACCTTAAATTCTACAAGACCATCTAAAATATGACTATTAAAACCAATGCTTGAAATTAAAGCTGTAGCACTGAACGAGGAGATCGATGGACAGTACAAGTTGGCTTTCTCAACATGTCAAGGTCATGGCTGACCTGTCATATGAATCATGGCCAGTTAGGCTGAAGAGTAGTGTAGGCGACCTAGTTTGTTTTCCTATTCACGTAAGGAAAAGATCAATTTATAATCTTTGACTATAATTAAAAGTCTAACAATTACTCTAAACATTGATCAACTGCATATGGGAATTCTATATATATTACTTCTGTACCTAAAACACAATCAGATAGATTTTGCGTAGCCTGTATCACTGAATTTGGCAAGGAGACCTAAGGATATATATGCACTCTCCGTCGCTAAAACAATGTAGTTTAGCTAGTAAAAAACACATAAAATGTTAAAAGACTGCTATGTTTTTTATTATTAATATGAAGAGAAAGCGAAGAGAATAAGATGATAAAACGGCTAAGAAAACAAAATAAAATACTCACTCTATATCGTTGAATACAAGATGGGACAATTTATATTCGTAGTGCTTTGCTATATTTTAAGACAAAAAATATAGTATTTAAGAGTCACCTCACTTCGAAAATACAATTTATATGAGATATATCTAATTTTAAAAACGAAAGGAGTAAATCATTTTTTTTAATATAGAAATCCTCGTCATATGAGATGAGATGATCGTGAAGTCTTCCTTCCTTTCTCCGCCGTCCGAGGCAGTTTATTGCCTCGCCGCCACAGCGGATGGCCTTATAAAAGTTTATTTGGAAATGCTTAATAATCCTAGTGGCATATATACAAGCAGCAGCTGATCCTTTATGATCGATCACTACCTCCACCCAAGATCGATCCAACGTCAATGGTCCTCCATATGTTGGCCAAGTTGAACTGGACATTGACGCCACAGGATCTACAAGCTTGGATTTGGAGGCCGTCGTTGAGGTTCTACAAGTTGCGCGAGAATGCTGCCGTCAAGATATATAAGAGCCCTACATTAATCTACCAAGATTTCATTTCTCTATATGTGCCCTTCAACTAATTTCCTTTAAGATTCAACTCCATGTTGACAACCTGCAACTGCAACGGTATATAACCAATATAACACACCTTTCGCAATATATATTTCGAGGTTACCGTCAGAACGCCGGTCCCGTTGAGTTACATATACATACATCATCCAATTCACCCAAAAGTTTAGACCGGGAGAGAAGCTCATTTATACTTCAGTAGTTACATCAAACTGAACAAAAGTTGGATATACTTTGGTTATTAGCGTAGGTGATTACGAAATAAACCGATGATTAAATTGATTGCACCAATAAAATTGTTGCCTGTTTCTACACAGTTGCATAGGTGTTCTGCCTCTGGCAAATTGTACCTTTAAATTTGGCATTTGGCAGGCTTTATTATGTGAAAAAAGCAGGCTATGTACTATTTTCTTCTGACCAATTGTTCAACAGTTTTTGCCCTACTTTTTAACGTGTCACTGCTAGGAAACCTTAATAGTTTCGATTTACAACCTATTTTAGTCATGAATTATAAACCGAACAACAAAAACGAGACTAAAAATACATATCTCCGGTCTCGTTTGGTAATACCAACCGGACTAAAGGTTTTTAATTTGCTTGTTTATATATTGCACAATATATGTGTAAATACATTTACACATATATGCATAATGTATATATATAATATGTATATATAATATATGTATTTATAATATATGTATATGTAGAATATTAGAAATTAAGAAGGATTGTAATATATGAATATATTTATATGTGTGTATATATTTTGATTATATATATATATATATTTACTTAAGTGCAATATTTTATCAAAATATATACACATAAATATATACATATATTAGAATCCTTCTTAATTTCTAATGCCCTTATTAAATAATTTATTAAATTATGCCAAATTAATTGTAATACATTAAAATTTAATAAAATCAAAAAATTAATGATAAAAATTTAAAATAGTTTAATACTATTATTAAATTATAATAATAATAAATAATTCATGTATACATGATTTAAAATTGTTTAAAATTGTAATAATCCTATATAATTAACATATGACCGATTTAAAATTTTTTAAAATTATAATAATCATATATAATTAACATATGCTTGATTTAAAATTGTAAGCATCATATATAATTAACAGATGGATCTTCGATACATTCAAAATAATTTATATTGTCCATAGAACGATATAGGTTAGTACATTAAACATAATTTACAGCGTGATGGTTGACCTCACGTATTTTTTCCTCACTAATGTTCCTTCGCTATGATCATTCCGTGAGTAAGGGGTGTCTTCATTTGATAGAAGGATGCTCGGGTCAACCATCACCATGAACGGAGGTTGCCCGTCGAACTGATTATAATCTTCGTCAGTCTTATCCTCGACTCCGACGATTTTCCTTTTGCTTGGAAGAACCACGTGGTGCTTTTGTTCATCGGGCCCTTTCCCCTTCTTTGCTTTGCTAGACTTGTCCTTCACGTAGAAAACTTGCGTTACATAATTCGCTAGGATAAATGGTTCGTCTGAGTATCCAACCTTGTTAAGGTCAATCGTTGTCATCCCACTGTCATCAATCGTTACGCTTTCACCAGTCAGCCTAACCCATTGGCACGTTGATTCGGGCAATTCGTTGCTTCCTCCAGAAGAATGTTCTTTATGAGTTTTAATAACTCGCTAAATTCCTTGTCACTCACACCATCTTTGGCCTTTCATTACAAGAATTTCAGTGTGATACCCAACTTTTTGTGTCCCTCTTCGCAACCTGGGTACAAGGAACGTTTTGTGGTCTGCTAACATACACTCTAATTTTTGCATTTCCTTTTCACCTTCGTAGTCCTCCTTTACGTCGTGCAACATCTGACCAAGATCATCGGCACCGTCATTATCTTTAACATCCCCGTCCGCCTCGTCTGTTGTATTTTCTTCAAATCCACCGTATTGACCATAATGTGGAATGTTTTCGTCTTCTTTTTCATCTTCCTCCATGCAACCCATACCTCTTCGTGCGATGTCCCACAATTATAGTTAGGTATGAATCCTGACTGAAACAAGTGGAAGTGAATCTTAGATGTAGAATACCACTTCTCATTTTTACACTTGTTTTATGAACAACATATGAAACCTTTATTCTTGTTAGCAATGGCCACACTCAAAAAATAATATACGCCTTGAATAAACTCTATTGACCATCGGTTCACGGTGTACATCCATTGCCGATCCATCTACCTGAAATACACAAAAATCATAAAAAGAAAATAATACAATAATTATATATAAATAATCATACAATAATTATATAATAATCTCACATGCTTAATACGTTATACTTAATAAAGTTTAAAAGTATTTTTAAAGTTCTAAGCATATTTTTAATGTATTGTACTTATTTCTAACTATTTTAACCATTTTAAATTAACTTAGTTTTCTATTCTTTTATCTTAATTTTCTATATTTTTTCTTTGTCATCTCTTTTATAACATTTTTATTCACAAGCTTCTAATTTTAAAAAGTAACATAATTTTTTTAAATAAATTTTGTCTCTCATCATTTTCCACCAACCTTTCTATAAATAAAAATATATAAAAATATACCTACAAATATAATATGCTAAACATACATCATTAGAGGATAGAGTTCTGGCCTTTTAGATCCCTCTCGATTTGTATATTATCACCAAAACAATTTTACAAAGAATTTTGGCAGCATCTCCCTTCCTCCTCCAAATCTTTGTAGCAATGGCTCGGGCTGGAGGATGAAGAAGAAGTATAAAAAGGGCCTTCACTTTAGTCTGTTGATGTTATCAAGAGGATCTTTAGTTCCGGTTGGTAACACTAACCGGACTAAAGTTAAGATCTTTAGTTTCGGTTGGTGTTATGAACCGAGAGTAAAGATCCTTGATGGTACGATATTTTGACAAGAAATAAACTAGGACTAAAAATGATCTTTAGCATCGGTTGGTAAGATCCTGAAGAGTCATTGCCCTTTTTAACTAGGGCTAAAAATATTTTTTAATTTTAGTTTTTATTGAAATCGAGACTATTATGGATTTTGACAGATAAATCAAAGATCACTTCTCCAGTAGTATGTCGCATGTATATTGGGAAAAGCAACCATAAAGTGTAGAGTAATATCAATCGAGGCTACAAACTCACTTCTAGGAAGAGGATCACTTTTAGGCTTGGTTTGGATGGGCCTCAATTTCAGCCTGTTCAAACGAGGCCCAATGGTTCGCAATTTTACTATCGGACCAAAAGAGGGGGCAATGATTCAAGTCAAGCGACCTATCTAGCAAACTCCTCCACATGTATGCGCTGCCTCTACATGTTTGTACTGTACTCTTTACTCTCTTACCTTCCCTCTTTCCATTGTATCAAGCTTTAAATTATTTTTTCTCTTAAATTATCAATTCGATTTACGGTCATTGTATTCGTTACAATAAAATTTTTATAACAAAACATTATATGATTATATTCTAATAAAAATATATATGTTTCAATTTTTAAAATTTAATGTTACATATGTGGTAGTAAAATATTTCAGTTTCAAAAAAATTACACAACTAACTAACTGCATCTACTCTCTCTCCTCACATACTACTTGCTCTCTCTCCACTCTATCCAGGCACGCATGTAGCAAACTTCAAAATAAATTGTCTCATAAACTAGTTATCATACAATTACACCGTTCTATTCATTGCAATTAAAGTTTTAAAAACACATATGTTTTTGTTAAAACTCATTGTTTCATACGTAATAGCGACATGTTTTAACATGTGTTTTTACTATGTTTTACAAATTTTTTAAATGTTTCATTTGATATTTTTTGTTTCACTGTATAATTTAAATTTAATGTTTCACTCAATGGTTAACAAAAATTTAATGTCCGAATTTATTTTTAGAAATCGGACGCCTAATTTATAGCTCTCTCCCAAAAGATGTTTACAAAGATAGATAAATCCTTGTATGCTTGTCCTCTGCTTTTCATATATACTGATGATGAGCTGAATGCTTTATTGTTACAAATTAATGACGCCACCCTGATATTGTAACAAGTTGTTTTTAATTATTTTCCTACTTTCCCACCTGCTAAATCTTGTAGTTACTATTAATATGCATTGTCGAATGCATAGTTTTGATTTTCTTTCCAATTGGACGTCACATTACAAATTGACAGGCACATTTATATTCACTGAATATTCACAAGTAGTACCGCTAATTAAGTTGATGGCCACTGCTAATTAAGTTGATCACCGCCGCCGCTAATTAAGTTTCATGATAAATTTAGTGCTAAACGTATAGCTTCGTGGTACAACGTTTTAGATTTGTAGTTACTATAATTCAGTCAAAGTATAAGTAGATTTGCAGAATTTACTCAACTTCTTTATACATGTAGCAAGATAGGCATGCTAAGCAATAAGATCAATAGAATTGGATGTATTTTTATTTAAAAAACAATGGAAATTAATCCTGCCTTAGAATCGGATACATATACCTTTACAAAATGTTCAAAGCGTTCCCCGCATAAAAAGTAAATTAAAAAAGTATGAGAGGACGCAACAATAGAGTAGTATTCTCTACCAGCGAAGCATAGAATCTGACATTATACATTGTTGTCACCGACAGGCGACAGCCGATGTAATCATGTTAAAATTAATTATATTAACACCACTAATTAATTAAGCTGTTCTTTATCACCAGCAAAATGGACGTGGCAGGTGAAACTCGCAAGCAGTTGGCACAGGCTGCAAGGGCAAGCAGGCATCTCTCTTTCAAAATTAATACTAGTAAGTAATTAACTTTGTCAATCTCACCTTCACAACGCTGCATCTTTCTACATCCATCCTGTTTGCCACGCATACTACAGACAAATCTCATTACAATGCATCAATAAACTCCATTGAAAAAATAATAAGCAAATTAATTGGACCCTTATTTTGCCATCAAAATTTAATGCAACAAAAAAGAATCACCCTGCGTATATCTATTTTTCCAGGTTTTTCATACGAATTAGTTCGAAATCCTTTGGGGTGCGAAATGCTCATAAATTTGTAGTCGAATTCGAGTGATGCTTTGCTTCATTTGGAAGGGGGCAATTTCTCCAAAGTACTCATGACTATCGAAATCACATGATTTACGTCTAAATTTAGTTTGCCACGTGTCACCGTTTGACAAGCAAGGCCCACCAAAAATAGCAAGGCACCCCATTTGAACCCCCCCTGCCCGCCTTTAATCCTCGCCGCGCGCCGCCCATCCCCACGCCGCCGCCGCCGCGATCGCCGGAGCCCGGAGTCCCCCAACTCCGCCGGCGATCGCGTCGCGCGTCCAATCAATGGCCTCCGAACCCACCGCGGCGCCGGGGCTCCGGCTCCACCGCCCGCCGTGCCGCGGAGGCGGCCGCCGTGCGTCCTCAGCTTCTCGCTGGCGCGCGACCGCTTCCTCCGCCGCCGCTTCCTCTCGGCGGGCCTCCGCCCCTTCTCCATCCGCCTCCCGTCCCCCGCCGGCGCCGGAACCACCGTCCACGTCTGGGCCCTGCCGCGGCCCGCGCGCCGCCCTGTCCTCCTCCTCCACGGCTTCGGCGCCTCCGCCACGTGGCAGTGGGCGTCCTACATCCGCCCGCTCCTCGCCGCCGGCTTCGACCCCATCGTCCCCGACCTCCTCTTCTTCGGCGCCTCCTGCACGACCGCGCCCGAACGCTCCGAGACCTTCCAGGCGACGACCATCAAGGCCGCCATGGACGCCATCGGCGTGAGGCGGTTCGACGTGGTCGGCGTCAGTTACGGCGGCTTCGTGGGCTACCGGATGGCCGCCATGTACCCGGAGGCGGTGGAGCGGGCGGTGATGGTGTGCGCCGGGGTGTGCCTGGAGGAGAGCGACCTCGCCGCGGGCCTCTTCCCCGTCGCCGGCGTCGCCGAGGCGGCCGAGCTGCTGGTCCCGAGCCGGCCGGCCGACGTGCGCCGCCTCGTCCACCTCACCTTCGTCCGCCCCCCGCTCATCATGCCCTCCTGCTTCCTGAGGGACTACATTAACGTCAGCCATTTATTCTCTTCTTTCATTAATCCCCTTTTTTTCTTTGAATTATATCTCTCTAGTTATGAACGCATCAGGTGATGGGCTCAGATCACAACCAGGAGAAGACAGAGCTGTTGCATACTCTAATCAATGGCAGGAAACTCTCAGATCTTCCAAAAATCTGCCAGGTAATTACTTTTCACATTGCAAACTGACATTTCATCAACTCCCCAACCATATAAAATGTTCACTGATTGTGTGTTCCTCAACCTAATTGTGCAGCCAACTCTGATAATTTGGGGAGAGCAAGATCAG
The DNA here is from genome assembly GCA_019925245.2 of Oryza australiensis. Lineage (NCBI taxonomy): Eukaryota > Viridiplantae > Streptophyta > Magnoliopsida > Poales > Poaceae > Oryza > Oryza australiensis. Next base: position 9,281,400 of record JAIFGZ020000436.1, read on the forward strand.
GTCTTTCCAATGGAGTTGGCTCACAGATTGGAGAGGTTTGTTTGCTTGATGCTTTCCCTCTGAATTTTGGTACAAACATGTGCCAATTGCCAAACAGAGTTACTACTGAATTTTGATAGATCCAGAAACATGTATACCAAACAGAGTTCCTTATACTGACAAAATTAACACTGCCGTCGATGAACAGGCATCTTGGGGAGAGATCTCGATTGGTGGTTATCAAGAACGCTGGGCATGCAGTCAATCTAGAGAAGGACAAAGAGGTGTGCAAGAATATCGTCGAGTATCTACGAGAACCGATTTCGAATGCTCCGAATGGTGAGAAGGTATGAACCTCTGTTCTTCTGCTCCCAGTTAAGCACAGCAACATGGTGAAAAAAGGTATGACTTTCCTTTTCTGTTCGAAACGAATGACTTTGTATATCATGTTTTCAGAAGATTTTGTTTTAGATTTTCAGTTTCAGTTAGTAAACCAATCAAACTGTCGTCTCATTTTGTGAAGATAAAACTGCTGTTTCGTACTTTTCACACTCCTATTACATACTGTGTTATCTGACATTCTGACATGGGTATTGGCAATGGTTAAAAGCATTAACGAACCTTGCTAACTGAATTCAGGAGGTGCAGCTGCATTAAAGGTGGATATTACTGAACTTTGGATCACCATGAAGAGACCTGTTTTAAGAGGACTACATATGTATGACGATCTTCTTCAGTTTGTAGAGCGGGTGGTGTAGCAAAACAAATTATGTAACCACGTGGACTGGATTTGGGGAAGGCAACTTGTGTTTTGTAAAGGATGGGTTCAGAGAAGGGAAAATTTAAGTTGGTTTAGCTCTGTTCTTACCGAATCAGGGCCTGGGTTTCTAACCATCGGTTTCAGACGTCCTTCCTATTTTTTTTCTAATTACACGTAAGACGAACACTTACACAAACCACTGCACATACACGCCACAAGCACACACATATGGGTGACTCCACCATCACACCTCTGTTTGCTTCCCTTGGGTTTCAGACTTTCAGTTTCATCTTACCATGTATGCATAATATGTTTCATCATCATTTGATCGTGTCACAGTTCAAAATTTCTGGAGATCAAGCAGCACAAACACTCGTTTATTACTCCAAAATAGACATTAGACACAGGACACAATCACACAACAGCCTTATTACGACAGTGAGCTACACCAGGCTCCAATAAGGTATATCTGTATAATCCATGGATGAAATCCAAAGCAGTCTTCTTCAAAGCTTAGGACCTGTGTGAGCCAGACTCAGCTGAGATAGTACATGACAATTTCTCACACGAATTAAGACACAAACTATATAACCCAATACTGGTTAATTAGCCGACCGATTCGATCGATTTTGCAGTTTCTTTCAGTACAATAATAATGTTTAATGTTATTGTCCATGGTGTCGGGTCCAGCAGTTTTACAGGGCGAACGGCTCGCGATAGATGTCGAGAATCTCAGAGCAAGACAGGTTAGGCTCCTGCATGCAGAAATTAATTGATGGACAGAATCAGTGAGCAGATTAGTGAGTAGGGTTTGGGGTATTTAGGAGGACGTCGCGTACCTGGACGCCGCTGAAGTTGGCGACCTTGCGGATGGGCGCGCCGACGGGTCCGTGCAGGTTGAAGCTGGCGCCGCCGTCGCGCATGATGGCTTTCATGGCGGTGAGCAGGCGACCGTAGGTGGCGCGCGGCTCGGACTCCAGCGCCTTGATGAAGCTGTGCGTCATGGCTCCCACCGTCGACGCCTCGGGTAGCTGCACGCGCGCACGGCCATGGCGGCCATCGAATCGTCGATCGTCAGGCAAAATTAAGAGCTTTAAGATGAGCAGGAGCAATGGAGATCGACATGGAGAGGGTGGGAGACCAGGCTCATCTTGTTGTTGCCGTCGCTGCAGCCGCTGAAGAGCATGGCCTTGCCGCCGCTGGTGCCCTTGTAGGCGCCGGTGGGCGGGCGGTGGTCCTCCCACTGCCAGTTGCCGGACCTGGAGAGGCGGCAGAGGAAGGGGAGGTCGAGGACGGTGGAGCTGTGCTCGGCGTCGACGACGGCGTGGAGCTTGACGCCGTGGACGAGCGGGCGGACGATGGCCTCGTTGATCTCGTCGTCCAGGATGGGGCCCTGGCTGAACGAGTCCATGGGGCAGATAGCCTCGTCGTAGCCGTCCACCTCGTCGCCGTCGTCGTCGGCCACCTGCACGCCAATCCCGGAGAAGTGGAACACCAGCGAGTCGCCGTAGCTGCACCCCTGCACCAGCCAGTGCATCGCCATTCGGATGTTCTCCTTCGTCGCCAGCCGGCACGGGTCCTTCTCCTCATCTACGTAGCAACAACCCGGTCAGCCCAATAAAACCATACAATTAATCTCCGGCCACCCACCATGGCCGGCGACGGAGAGTTGATGGGTGTCTCACCGGTGAGTATGAGGACGCAGTCGTTGGGGAAGCCGAAGCGCTCACAGAGGAGGTACCTCATGCACTTGACGTCGTTGACGGGGCCTCTCATGAGCTGGCCGCCACGGCGCCGCATGCCGGCGTACGTGATGCCGATCAGGACGGCGCGCTTCTTGCCGCGGGCGCTCGGGAAGAAGCCGCCCTCGGACACGGGCATCGGCACCGGGCGCCACGGCTCGACTGGGCGGCGCCGGTGGACGCGCGTCACGCGGTAGCACTGCGCGCACTGGATGGCGCGGGCACCCGGCATCACGGGGAGGGACGCGCTGCAGTACCTGCACCGCACCGAGCCGCCGCCGCCGCCGCCCAGAGCCCGTCTGCCGAAGTGATCCATGGCTACCGCTAGCTGCCGAGAGATAGCTAGAGTTTTAGTTAGTTTAATTTGCCCCTCGATCTAGTCTCACTCAGGCTGCACGGCTGCACCCTCCTCTCCTCCCCCTTTATATAGCACCCCCTTATATTGCACACATGATGGATGGTGAGTGAATTCTAGGAGATATTTTTTTCGTTATTTACATGTCATCTAAATAACTATAAAAATATTTAAAAAATCAACAAGATAGATTAATATGTGATAAATCACTTCACAAATATATAAGTCAAAATTCAACTTCTATGAGTAGCAAGAAAAAACAAATTAAACTGTAGGTAGTTAACGTATATTCACAGTTAAATTTATTTATTTTGTAACTTTTAGAAGTTAAATTTTACCTGATTTATCACATATTAATCTATCTTATTGATTTTTAAAATTTTTCATAGCCATTTGGACGATACGCAAACAAGGGAATGTCTCCTCGAGAGTTTAGAATAGTTTCCGTCCATGTTGATTCCTTGCAACGAGATCTTTTCTACAAAGTTACATCACTTTCTATTGTGTATTAAAAAATAAAATGTATATATATAGCCTCATCATATATATATATATATATATATATATATATATATATATATATATATATATATATATAGTTAGCTACTGTGTGACGTGCGGCACAGCCCCATCCTGTGTGGCATGGCCGAATTTATAATTTGAAAACTCAAATTGAAAATCCGAACCGTTCAAATTGTTTTACATTTTAATATCGTCTTGTATACCAAATTTTACACTTTTTTGAATTTTTTACTATTTTATCGGATAGGTCAAAGATGCAATAAAATAGATACTTCAGAAATCGTTGGATTAATACATCTTTGACCATCCAATAAAATAGTAAAAAATTCGAAAAAATATAAAATTTAGTTTACAAGGCGATATTATTAATATGTAGAACAATTTGAATGGTTCGAATTTCCAATTTGAGTTTTTAAATTAGAGATTCGGCCATGCCACACGGGATAGGGCTGTGTGGCGCGCCACACAGTAGCCCAACTATATATATATATACACACACACACATCTCATGCGGCATGGACGAATCTCTAATTTGAAAACTCAAATTGAAAATCCGAACCATTTAAATTATTCTAAATATTAATATCTCCTTGTAGACCAAATTTTATACTTTTTCAAAATTTTTTACTATTTTATCAGATAGGTCAAAGATGCATTAATCCAACGATTTCTGGAGTATCTATTTTATTGCATCTTTGATATATCTATATAATATAGTAAAACATTTCAAAAAAATACAAAATTTGGCCTATAAGTAGATATTAATATGTAGAATAATTTGAACGGTTCGAATTTTCAATTTCAGTTTTAAAATTAGAGATTTGGCCATGACGCATGGGATGGGGCTGTGTGGCATGCCACATTGTAGCATATATATATATATATATAACCCAGAAAACTCATTTTATGTAACTAGATATGTTGCATGTTGCATATCTGTCGGTGATATGGGCCCGGGGGTATGTCAGGGGCATGACATCCGAGAAAAAGGAAGGTGCCCTTGCCCGTCAAGGAGCGTCAAAGTTACACCCTGAATGGCTTAGGCGAGTCTCGGCCACGGGCGGCCACGTGGCCGCCCCAGAAGGGGCTGGCCGGGAGGCTGCCCGGAGGCCACCGTACTCCCAAACGGCAGGGTCCGGGATCACCCGGACCCCCGGTCGGTAGGGTCCGGGATTACCCGGACCCCCCATCTCTCACCCCACACCTTTCGAGAGAGGGGCGAATTCAACTACCAACCAACCCATTTAATGCTCAAAAAAGAGGGGAGCTGAGCGCCTGCCACACTGCATTCAATGCGATGTGAGGCGCGGCTGTCAGTCGCTCTCATCATCACCCCTTTTTGCCTGCCTCGAGGCAAAGGAGGCCTAAAGTCTTTGACTAAGACCACGGTATGGCCGCGCACCCACTCTGAGCACACCCCCCCTCACGCCCTGTCCAGTCGCATTTAATGCTTTGGGCAGCCGCGTGGGAGAGAGAGTGCGAGCGCAGGAGGCGCGGCGCCAGTACCTACCCGCGGGATGGGTCGCTGACCTGTGGATCCCGTCGGAGTAGGTAGGCAAGCCATCATCGCGTCAGCAGCATGGCTACCACGACGACCACCCCTTTTTCCGCTTATCATGACGCAACAAACAGGAAGGAGTAGGAATGGAATGGCTCCTCCGACAAGACAAGATAAAAACCACTCCCTCGCGTGGAGTGGAGTAGAGAGAAGTTGGGACTACTGTGGTGTTCCCTTGTACCATAAAAGGAGACCCAAGTCCATCATAAAACAGGTTGTTGTTGATTGATCGGTGGATCAGCCTCCTGGGTAGCAGCTAGCTCTTAGCAATTTCTCGTCCACCACTGACTTCAAGGGAGAAGAACATTCCCTTGTTCTTGGAAATTCGCCCCGTATACTACATACAAACAGGAGTAGGGTATTACACCACGCCGGTGGCCCGAACATGTATAAACCCTCGTGTCTCCGCAACCCTGATTTTTTTCCCGCCTCACCTGCATTATCCCATTTCCATCGGGAGTTTAAACCAGGACACACCGCCCCCCGTACCGAACCAAAAAGGGGGTCCTTCGGATTCCCGCGTGTCGATCTACGACATCGACAGCTGGCGCGCCAGGTAGGGGGAGCGCGCTGTGTTTTGATTTAAACTCCTATATTCCTCCCATTTTCTGGTGGGAATCCTCTCTCCCCCGTCTCCGCCATGGTTCACGGCCGCGACCTACGCTCCGCGTCAGGTTCGCTCGCTACGCGTGAGCGTGACCTGGCCAACGAGGCGGCGGAACAGGTTGACGCGGGCAGGCGCAGCCCCAACTTTCGCCACCTCCGCTCGAGGGGGGAAAGATCTTCGTCTCCCTCACCACCGCGGATGGCGACGGCGGCAGCAGCGCTCGCGCCATCCCCTCTGCCCCCCGCTGAAGCGGCGGTTGCGGGCGGAGGGGCCCAGGCGTCCTGCAGGGCTAGCAACACTCCTGCAGGATCTAGACCACGCCCTAGCGGGCGTACCGGCGAACCCCGCCGAGGCGACGTCCATCGCCGCCTGGAGTTTGGCACACCTGAGGGCGTCCTACAGGCGGCAGAAGCTCTTTTGCGCCATCCCCCGGTCACCCCTGGCGAGGGATCCAACGCTAGGCGATGGTTCGACGACGTGGCGAAGCTCGTAGGCACGGCCCAGCGCCAGCTGGCCGCTGACCTCGCTTCCTCCAGCCACCAACCGCGCGGTACGCACGCCGTGGTAAGCTCGTCCTTCTGGCGACGGGCTCCAAGGGCAGCGACTGCCGCAAGGACGGAGGAGAGCATCTCAGCGGCAGCCCAACCGGAAGCGCCCCGGGATCTGCTGTATGCAGAGCGGGACGCCCGCCTCCACATCGAACAGCGTCCTGACGAGCGCCGCATGGGGCGAGCACCGGATTGCGCCTCCTTGTCGGGAGGCGCCACCACTCGGCGAGCGGCCGCAGCGGCCCTCCCGCAAATGGAGCCCCTCGGGGGACGGCGAGCGGCCGTGATGGCCCAGCCGCGAGCAGGAGGCTCCGTGACGCCCAACGAGGCCCCGCAGCCATTGTCACCCCCTCCGGCTGGCAATGGCTGCCAGGCCTTCGTTGCCAACCTCCGTAACGTGCGCTGGACTAACAAGTTTAGGCTGGCCCTTACGGAGAAATACGACGGCTCGGTTAATCCTACCGAGTTCCTCCAGATTTACACCACAGCCATTGAGGCTGCTGGAGGTGATGAGCACGTCATGGCTAACTTCTTTCCCATGGCGCTCAAGGGCCAGGCCTGCTCTTGGCTAATGAATCTGCCGGCCCGGTCAGTCACTTCTTGGGACGACGTGCCGCGCGGTTCACCTCCATTCGTGGCACGTACCGCGCCCGGGAGTGGAGGAGACCTACACATGGTCCGACGAGGAGGACGAGTCCCGCGCAAATACATTCGCGCTTTTGCAGTACGCAACACCATACCCTCCATCGCTGACCATGCAGTGATCTTCGCCTTTCGGAGTGGTGTATGCCACGACGTTATGTTGGAGAAGATCGAATCCAAGGCCCCCCGGACTACCACGGAGCTCTTCGAGCTCGCAGACCGGGTAGCCCGAAGGAGGAAGCTCGGGTTTGGAACCCTAGGAATCCTACCCCGGCCTCCACCGGCGCTGCCCCCTCCGCGTCCGTGAAGAGCGACGCGAACGACGACGGAAGCGCAGGCCATCACGCGGTGGCGAGGAGGGTCACGTCCTCGCCACCGACGGAGCCGAGAAGCCCTCGCGGAAGGGCAAGCCCGCGGGTAACCGCAGGCGGTCCCCGGACCCTCGCCCCCAAGGCCGGGTCGGAGACAAATGGTGCATGGTGCACCAAACCTCCCACCACGACCTCTCCGAGTGCCGTTCGGTCAAGAATCTGGCCGAGCGGGTGCAAAAGTACGAGTAGGAGCGGAGGGAGAACGAGAAGGAAATCCGCCGCAAGGGCAAGGCACCGACGGAGCGTTCGGACAACCGGCGAGAGGAGGCCAAGGATGCGGCTCCCACCGGGGACGACGATGACAACCTGGGCTACCAAGACCCCCGGCACGTCGTCACCACCATCGACGGTGGTGCAGGCGCCCAGGTATCCCGCCGGAGCTTCAAGTCCATGAGGCGCGAGCTCCTCGCAGCTGTGCCGTCCCATGAGGCGGCCCGGAGGTCGCGCTGGGCAGAGGTGCCCATCACCTTTGACCAAACCGACCACCCAGGGAGCATTGCACGTAGCGGCCACTTGGCCCTTGTGACCTCCCCCACCATCTGCAACGTCAAGGTCACCCGAGTCTTAATTGACGGAGGTGCGGCCCTCAACATACTATCCCCGAAGGCCTTTGATGTAATCAAGGCCCCGGGAATGGTGCTCGGGCCCTCTTACCCCATCATTCGGGTGACGCTCGGGAAGGTGTGGCCCCTTGGGCAGATCGCTCTGTCGGTCACTTTTGGGGCCCCCACTAATTTCCGCACCGAGCGGATCGACTTCGATGTGGCGGATCTCAATCTGCCCTATAACGCCGTGCTCGGGAGGCCAGCGTTGGTGAAGTTCATGGCGGCTACCCATTATGCCTACCGCCAGCTTAAGATGCCGGGCCTCGGAGGCCCCATCACCATCCACGCCGACATTAAAACTGTGCTGGACTACGTGGAAGCGTGCGTGGACGACATTGCGGCGGCCGACCGCGTCGAACCCGAGGGCCCCCAAGGGGAGACGTCGGGTTCCCGGGCCCCGAAGCAACGCATCACCTCCACCGATGAGGTGGTGATTAAGTCTATCCGTTTGGGCGACGACCCGTCCAAGAACGCCAACATTGGTGGCAACCTGGACCCCAAATAAGAAGACGCGCTCGTCTCCTTCCTGCGGGCGAATGCCGACGTGTTTGCTTGGAAGCCGTCGGATATGCCCGGAGTCCCCAGGGAGGTGATCGAGCATCGACTTGCAGTACGGCCAGACGCACGCCCGGTCCGGCAAAAGGTGAGGCGGCAGGCCCCAGAGCGGCAGGCGTTTATCCGCGAAGAGGTGGCACGGCTCTAGGAGGCCGGCTTCATCCGGGAGGTGCTGCATCCGGAATGGTTGGCGAACCCGGTGGTCATCCCGAAGGCCAACCACAAGCTGCGCATGTGCATCGACTACACCGACCTCAACAAGGCATGTCCCAAAGACCCCTACCCTCTACCTCGAATAGACCAGATAGTCGACTCCACTGTGGGGTGCGACCTTTTATGCTTCCTAGATGCATACTCTAGCTATCATTAATTTCGCATGGCCGTAGAGGATGAAGAGAAAACTTATCACCCCTGTGGGTACATCTTGCTACATGTCTATGCCCTTTGGTTTAAAAAATGCCATGTCCACTTTTCAACGTGGTGTCCGCATCACGTTAAAAGACCAAATAGGGCGCAATGTTGAGGCGTACGTCGATGACCTCGTAGTCAAGTCTCGGGATCAAAGAACCTTGCTCCCGGATTTGGCCGAAACATTCAATAACCTCCGGTCCTCCCGCATGAAGCTGAACCCAGAGAAATGCGTGTTCGGGGTACCGGTAGGCAAGCTGTTAGGGTTTTTGGTCTCTGCCCGAGGCATTGAGGCCAACCCCACTAAGATAAAGGCAATAGAGGAGATGTGCCCCCCTAGGAAACTCAAGGACGTGCAGAGACTCACTGGTTGTGTGGCTGCCCTGAGTCGTTTCATATTCAGATTAGGAGAGCGGGCACTCCCTTTATTTAAATTGTTAAAACGAACCGGCCCCTTCACTTGGACAGACGAAGCGGAGAAAGCCTTGGGCAAGCTCAAGCGCTACCTCTCATCGCCACCCGTATTGGTAGCCCCCCGGGAAGGAGAGCCCCTTCTTTTATATTTGGCGACGACCCCCCAAGTGATTAGTGCGGCCTTGGTTGTGGAGCGCGACGATGAACTAGACTCTTAGTCGCCCCCAACCCCGTCAAAACCGAAGGCAGGAGACCTCGGAATGGAGTCGGCCGAGGAGGCGCCCGAACCCGGAGGTGGCCCTTTGCCCCCCGAGCTTCAGGGAGCCGCCCGGCCCCCTAGTCCGGGAGCTCCCGAGGCCCCCTCCACCCAGAGTGGCCCCAAGGACCCCGGGGGAGGCGAGGGCCCGGTAGCCCCGGACACCGAGATGACCCGCCCCGAAGCACCCGTGGAAGGAAGTCCCGGAACGGAGTCGGCCGAGGAAGCGCCCGAACTCGGAGGTGGCCTTTGGCCCCCTGAGCTTCAGGGAGCCGCCCGGCCCCCTAGTCCGGGGGCTCCCGAAGCCCCCTCCACCCAGAGCGGCCCCGAGGGCCCCGGTGGAGGCGACGGCCCGGAAGCCCCGGACACCGAGATGGCCTGCCCCGGTGTACCCGAACCAGTCGCCCCTAATAAAGTAGTCAAGGCCCACACCAAGGTGCAGCGGCCGATGTACTTTGTCAGTGAGGCGCTACGGGACGCGAAAACACGTTACCCGCAGGCCCAAAAAATGCTCTATGCCGTGCTCATGGCCTCCAGGAAGCTGCGTCATTATTTCCAGGCGCACCGGGTAACGGTAATCACGTCCTACCTTCTCGGACAAATCCTACATAACCGAGAGGGCACGGGACGGGTAGTCAAATAGGCCATCGAGTTGTCGGAATTTGATATGCACTTCGAAGCCCGGCACGCAATCAAGAGCCAAGCCTTGGCTGATTTCGTGGCGGAGTGGACGCCAACGGCCGGAAGCGATCCACCCCCGGGGGAACCCGAGAGCGCGGAGGATCGTGACCAAGAAGCCGCGCACTGGGTGATGAACTTTGACGGTTCACTCACCTTGCACAGAGCCGGAGCGGGCGTGGTGCTAACTTTCCCAACGAGCGATGTACTTCAGTAAATCGTTCGGATCGACTTCCGGGCAACCAACAACATGGCCGAGTATGAGGGGCTTCTAGCGGGGTTGCGAGCGGCAACAGGCGTGGGCATCCGGCGTCTGTTGGTCCTCGGGGATTCCTAACTGGTTGTAAACCAGGTTTCCAAGGAATATCAATGCACCGACCCCCAAATGGAAGCTTATGTCAAGGAAGTACGGCGTATGGAGCGCCACTTCGATGGCCTCGAGCTACGCAATATCCCCAGAAGAGATAACTCCCTGGCGGACAAGCTATCTAGGATCGCGTCCGCGCGAGCCCCAGCCCCGCCAGGCGCATTTGAGGAAAGTCTCACAGAGCCGTCGGCGCACCCCGAACCGCCCCAGAGGCAGAATCGGCCGGTCCCGACGCCCCGGATCTGGCGGGCCAGCCACAGCCTAGCCCTGCCGGGACCAACATCACGCGCCAGGTGGCCTGGATTTTGGAAATCCGAGCGTACCTGCAAGACGCGTCATTGCCCGAGCAACGCGAGGAAAGCGAACGCATTACCCGGACCTCCAAGAGGTACGTGTTGGTAGAAGGGACACTCTACCGACGCGGTGCCAATGGAGTGCTCATGAAATGCATTGCTCGGGAACAGGGTCTCGAGCTCCTAGCCGAGATCCATGAAGGTGAATGCGGGGCAGACTCAGCCTCCCGAACCTTGGTGGGAAAGGCATTCCGCCAAGGATTCTATTGGCCCACCGCGTTGGAGGACGCAACGGACCTTGTGCGGCGGTGCCGAGCATGTCAATTCCACGCCAAGCAGACGCACCTGTCGGCCTAGGCCCTCCAGACCATCCCGCTCTCATGGCCATTTGCGGTCTGGGGGCTGGACATCCTGGGCCCGTTCAAGCAAGCACGGGGCGGATGCAAGTTTCTATATGTCGCCATCGACAAATTCACCAAGTGGCCCGAGGCCTATCCAGTCAGCGTCATCGACAAACATTTGGCTGTGCGGTTCATGAGAGGCATCACGGCAAGGTTCGGGGTCCCCAATAGACTCATCACCGACAACGGCGCCCAGTTTACGAGTGAGCTGTTCGGCGAGTATTGCGATGACATGGGCATCAAGCTCTGTTTCGCCTCGCCCGCCCACCCCCAAAGCAACGGTCAGGCCGAGCGTGCAAACGCAGAAATACTAAAAGGCCTCAAGACTAAGACCTACAATGTGCTCAAAAAGCATGGGGACTCGTGGACTGATGAGCTGCCTGCGGTCCTTTGGGCCAATCGGACAACCTCGTGCCGCGCCACCGGGGAGACACCTTTCTTCTTGGTGTATGGAGCAGAGGCGGTCTTGCCCTCCGAGCTCACCCTGGGATCGCCCCGAGCCACGTTATACACCGAAGCAGACCAAGAGCAGATGCGTCGTGACGATCTGGATTACCTGGAGGAAAGACGGAGCCGGGCAGCGCTTCGCGCGGCCCGCTACCAACAGAGCCTCCGCCGCTACCATCAAAGCAAAGTCAGCCCCCGAGCGCTGCAAGTCAATGATCTGGTCCTACGTCGTGTGCAAACGCGCGTGGGGCTGAGCAAATTATCCCCGATGTGGGAAGGGCCATACAAGGTTATTGGCACCCCGCGTCCGGGAGTAGTTCGCCTAGCCACAGAGGACGGCACTCCGTTGCCGAACCAGTGGAATATTTCCCACCTGCGCAGGTTCTACCCATAAGCCACATGGTGCGCTGAAACATGCATGGAAGTTCATCCACTGCCTCCGGTGGCATGAACAATAAGTTTGCTATTAAATTCCATAAGTTTTTCTTGCAAAATACCTGTTTGTAGTGTGTTTTCCCCCATGTGCTGGAGCATGTACTGCGGATGCGGCTTTCCAATGGTTCCCTGGCCTTGCCCGCCTCAGCCTGAGAGCCCTAAGGGCGTTGAGGGTACAGCGATGCAGCATACTACCATGCCTGGGGGCAGTCAACGCCTGGGGGTTCGGGTGCGAACTAACACGCCTGTCCGGCCCCCGTTGCCGCTGCCCTCGCGGCCTTTTTATGCCTTCGCTCCTACCGGAACCCCGACAAAGGCACCAGCCAACCGGTGCATGCTGCCCGAACCCGGAACAGCCCCCCAACTACATGGAACAAATCATGGCGGAGGACCACACTACTGCATTCTTGCAATAACTAAGAGTTGAACTACCACTGCAGGAAAGCAAACGGGCAGAGGCTCGGGCCAACCAAACCGCCACTATGTGCGCGCTAAGTTGGCCGGGGGCTCCTAACATATACACATACACAAATGAATCATCAAAAGCAGCCACGATGGGCTGTTGCAGCGCAAGATCAACATAGTTAAGGCAAGTTCACCGACTTTATAAACAATACTATGAATATCTTTTTACACAGATACAGATACAAACCGAGAGGGAGCAAAAAAGCCCTAAGTGGCCGGTGGGTCGCTAGGGGCATCCGCCGGGGGATCTTCATCCGGCGAGTCCTCGCGGAGAGCGAGCTGGAAGGCCGCCGGGGTGCCATCAAAGCCCACCATGATGGAGTCGACGGCGTCTTGGACGCGGCGGCGAGCGGCCTCCTCGGTGCCTTCGGGGAAGTCCTCGGTGGGGATGTACGGGTCGAAATCGGGGTCGCGGGCTTGGTAGCTCGCCAAGATAAGCGATGCGACCTGGCGGGATAAGTCGTATGATGACTCCTTCGCCACCTCGTCGACCTCCTCCGGCACCCTCTTTATCCCCTCGGTCAGATCATCAATATGCGTGGCCAATCCCCCCAAGGTAGGGATGCTGGGGGGGTACGGTTGACCCCCACCCCGCGAGCCGCGTCTCGGAGGCGCTCGACGGATGAGGCCAGGGCCCGGACCCCCAGGCGCAAGGTGCGCTCTAGCTCCGCGATCCGGCAGCGCGCCTCCTCCAGTTCCGGCCCTGGCCCCCGCAGCTGCGCCCGCGCATCCATGACCACCTGCTCCCGAGTGGCCAGCTCCTGCTCCCACCGCTCCAGCTCGTCTTGCCGGCGGCCCGAGGCGGCGGCGAGCAGCTGCACGCGCTCCCACACAGCCTTCAGGCATCGGGAGGCCTCCTCCTGGGCCTCCAGCACCGCCGCCTCTCGCCCCCCCACGGCGGCCTCGCGCTCGGCGATGATCTTCTCCTGGGCCAGCACGTTGGCCTCCCGCGCGGCGGAGTCTTCCTTGGCCCTGGCGACGGCGGCCTCCCGGCTCTCGACCGCCCGCCACGCCGCCTCAAGGGCCCTCTCCCGCTCCGCCAGGCCGGCCTCGCGGGCCTGGAGGTCAGCGTCGGTGCTGGCGGCAGCAGCCTCAGCGTCGCACAGGGTGCACTCGCGCTCGTCGAGGCCCTGAGCGCGCTCCCTGAGGTCGCGAAGGAACTGCCCGGCGGTGGTGCGGACCCTCTCTTCAGCGATGGCGGCGACCTGCTCGCGGAAGTCGGCGGCGTGCCGCTCAGTGACGGTATCTTCAAACACCTGGCTGAGCTCCTCCTGGCGCCGCTCGATATCCGCCAGCTCCCGCCTGCGGACGAGGCCCTCCACCCTTGCTGTGGCCGCCAGCTCCTGACGACCCTCCTCAACCTCGACCTCCCGCCGCGCCACCTCGACCTCCCTGGCGGCCAAGGCCTGAACCTGGGCTCGGAGCCCCTCCAGGGAGATCGCATTGGCCTCCTCCAGCGCCCTGGAGACAACCTCCCTCGCCCGCTACTGCGACCGGACGAGAGGCTCGGTGTCCAGGGCGGCCACGAACCCGGACCGAGCGCCCCCAGGTTCATAATCGGAGCTCGGCCCAGAATCGGCCGCCTGCGCAGGCTGAGCTGCTGAAGATCCCCCGTGGCCGGAACCACCCGCTCCTTGTCTTGGGGGCTCGCGGCAGGCCGGCGCCGGCAAGGCTAACGGTAGCCGGCGGGGCGACGACGCCACTGGGTGCGACGCGGGCGGTGGTTGCTGTGGCAGCGGCGATGGTTGCCGCGGAGGGGACCCCTAGGGTTGTTCTCTGCCGCCCTCCGCTGCCCCCTCCGTGCCGGCGCCGCCCACGGCTCGCCCTTCGTGGGCGGCCGATGCTCCAGTCTCTGGGTGGGCCCCCTCCTCGGATCGCACCGGATCCGGGACCGAGCCCGTAGGAGGCGACCCGGACCTGGAGGGATCGGGCACCCCGAACCTCTCCTGCGCTCCCTCCCCCGAGCCTGAGGCAGAACCGCCCTTGGGTACAACCCTTGGGCGAAAATGCCTATGCTCGCGGCTGGAAGAAGAACATGAACACAATAAGGAATCAAGAAGCAAAGAAAAAAATGTAAGGCCCCAATGAGCATCCACGTATCGGCGAGGCGTACCTGCGGGCGGGGTTGAAGTCCCAGGAGATCCCCGAGATGGCCCGCTTCTTCTTCGCAGGGCCACCTGGAGGACTCGCCGGACTCTTTCTCGCCGTGCCCCCTGATGCTGGAGCCCCGCAGGCGAACCCCGCCGTCGGCGTGCTCGCCGGGATGCGCCCGGACCTCCCCGCTATCGTCGTCGCCGCCGTTGTGGCCGGCCCGGCCCTCGGCGTAGTGACCCCGGGATGGGCCTCCGCCGCGAGCCCCCGATCGCGGGGGAGCGGCGCGCTCCGCTCCGCCGCCACGTGGTGGAGATGGGGAAGAGAGGGGTCCTCCTCTGGCCTCTTTCTCTTCCCCTTAGGGTCCGGGACCCCCGGGTCACTCCGGCCCGGACCCCGGCGGTTCAACCGCCCGATCGGGATGTGGTCATCGGCGTCGTCGTCGTCACTGTCCCCGCCCCTCGGAGCAGCCTCCGGTGCAGCCTTCGGTGCGGCCGACGACGAGCCCACGCCGTCGCCCACCACCTGCAGCAGGTGCAGGATCTCCGGGCGCGCTGAGTCCTGGCACAGCGGCACCAACCCGGGCGGGAGCTGCGTCAGGTCCATCTCCGTAACGCGGAGGGTGCGGCGAACCAGGGTCTCGAGATCCCTCTCGTCCCAGTCGAAGACGGCGCCCACGTGGGTCCGCATGTCGTTGTTGGGACCCATGTACATGTAGACGGGGCGCGGCCTTTCCTGCAACGGCGCAATGCGCCTCATCTGGATGTCGCGGAAGACCGTGTGGCTGGACAGGCCCCCCCACCGAAGGTAGCTGATCCGGTCCAGCACCCCGTCCAGCTCCCTCCCAGCTCGCGTTCGCGCCCCCCAGCTCCTCTGGTTCACCGGAATCCCCGTCGGCAGAGACAGGCGGGGGTGGTCGCCCAGGCTGGTGTAGAACCAGAACGCCCTCCAGTTCTCCCACCTGGAGCGAGGGTGGATGTCGATGAAGGGGGTGCCGACCGCCCTGTCATTTCGTGGCTGGATCGCCACGTACCCGACCGCGCCGGGGGAACCAGCCCGGCACACCCGGAAGAACTGCTGGAAGAGGTGGAGAGAGGGCCTCACCCCACGAACATCTTGCAGGTGTGGGCGAACACGGCGAGGTAGAAGACGGCGTTGGGGGTGAGGTGGTGCAGCCGGAGGTCATAGAACTCAAGGACGTCGAGGAAAAAGCAGGAGAAGGGCGGCACCAGCCCGACCATGGCGAAGGAGGCGAAGAACACCATCCTCGTAGGGGGCCGCTCCTCCGGGACATCACCACCGCTGCGCGTGCCGCGCGGCAGGAACTTGTTAAAGCGGCTGCGAGCCTCCGCAGTGCGGACCAAAGATTTGGGAAGCACACTCCCCGGCTCCAGAGGCGAATCACGGCCCATCGCAAGGGTGGATGCTAAAGTGCGAAAAGGGAAGCTGGAGGCGAAAGAAAGGAAACAGAAGGAGCAGAGGGCGCTGGGTAGACGAAGGGCGAATGGCTGTGAGAGGTGATGGCAGTGGAAAGCGTAGAAACTGATCCCCCTTCATGCGGATATACTTTTATAAGCAACCATCGCCCCCTCAGACTCCACGGCATTAAATTCGCCCCACTACCACGCAAAGCGCCCCCTCAGCTCCGTGCCCTTTCGATTTTCGCATCTCCTTGGGTTCCCGCGCCGTTTAGATTTCGTGCCGCCTCGGGTTCTGGGCCCGCCAAGCGCACTACGCGGGACGGAGAGTGCCAGGCGGTTTGAATGGGCCCCCGTGCGCGTGGCCCAAATAAACTCGCCTCCCGTCCTAAGGAAAACTTGGCCTAGTGCGGCATCAGTTGTCGCGTACCGGCCGCCTGCCGTAGCAAAAAGCATCCAGTGCCCGGGCCCACACACTCAAAGAAATGGCGTCAACCGCACCCGAGCCCGACTCAACCCCGGTCGACGTCGGGGGCTACTGTCGGTGATATGGGCCCGGGGGTATATCAGGGGCATGACATCTGAGAAAAAGGAAGGCGCCCTTGCCCGTCAAGGAGTGTCAAAGTTACACCCTGAATGGCTTAGGCGAGTCTCGGCCACGGGCGGCCACGTGGCCGTCCCAGAAGGGGCTGGCCCGGAGGCTGCCCGGAGGCCACCATACTCCCAAACGGTAGGGTCCGGGATCACCCGGACCCCCGGTCGGTAGGGTCCGGGATTACCCGGACCCCCGATCTCTCACCCCGCACCTCTCTGAGAGAGGGGCGAGTCCAACTACCAACCAACCCATTTAATGCTCAAAAAAGAGGGGAGCTGAGCGCCTGCCATACTGCATTCAATGCGATGTGAGGCGCGGCTGTCAGTCGCTCTCATCATCACCCTTTTTGCCTGCCTCGAGGCAAAGGAGGCCTAAAGTCTTTGACTAAGACCGCGGTATGGCCGCGCACCCACTCTGCGCATGCCCCCCTCACGCCCTGTCCAGTCGCATTTAATGCTTTGGGCGGCCGCGTGGGAGAGAGAGAGAGTGCGAGCGCAGGAGGCGCGGCGCCAGTACCTATCCGCGGGATGGGTCGCTGACCTGTGGATCCCGTCGGAGTAGGTAGGCAAGCCATCATCGCGTCATCAGCATGGCTACCACGAAGACCACCCCTTTTTTCGCTTATCATGACGCAGCAAACAGGAAGGAGTAGGAATGGAATGGCTCCTCCGACAAGACAAGATAAAAACCACTCCCTCGTGTGGAGTGGAGTAGAGAGAAATTGGGACTACTGTGGTGTTCCCTTGTACTATAAAAGGAGACCTAAGTCCATCATAAAACAGGTTGTGTTGATTGATCGGTGGATCAGCCTTCTGGGTAGCAGCTAGCTCTTAGCAATTTCTCGTCCACCACTGACTTCAAGGGAGAAGAACATTCCCTTGTTCTTTGCAATTCGCCCCGTATACTACATACAAACAGGAGTAGGGTATTACATCACGCCGGTGGCCCGAACCTGTATAAACCCTCGTGTCTCCGCAACCCTGATTTTTTTCCCGCCTCACCTGCATTATCCCATTTCCATCGGGAGTTTAAACCAGGACACACCGCCCCCCGTGCCGAACAAAAAGGGGTCCTTCGGATTCCCGCGTGTCGATCTACGACATCGACAATATCTATTTCATAACGTATAAAAAGAAAAAAAATCTCGTATAATTACTTTCTAAAACTCAAATTAATTATATGATATTTATTATTTGGGACTCTCTGCAATATATAGTTTCGGGACACTTTTTACAAATTGACAAATATCTAGCGAGAAATGAGGTGTTGTCATATTGGAACATTTGAGGTAGTCCTTTTCTTTCTCTTTTAAAAAATAGGAATATATATATGAAGCATGTGATCTTTATTTTTCTTAAAATGAAATGCATTAGTGATTGTGCTAGGACTTTTTTCTTTTTGGAAAATGACATTATTTCTGTAACATATCACACTGGTTTTGTGGTTGCCTATGTAAACTCACCCGACTAGCAAACCTCTCCCTCTTTTCTTTCCTTCCCCCTCATAGAGTGGACTGCAGATATGATTCATTGATAGCAGAGTTCTACCCCTAGTAAGCCATCACACCACTTTAATTCATTATTGAAGGAGGAAAAAAAATTAGATCTCTACTCCTAGAAATCCTAATTTTAATTTTTACAGCTTAATGTTTGGTGAGGTTTTCTCCTATCCTTGGCATACGTCCCACTAATGAAGATGTAAAAACGTTAAATATCAAGCTTTGCTGGTTCATGATATAGAGATAGATGTCTCATAGTATTATTCAGGAAGTATATTCTAATGATGGGAGAAAACCTCACATGCATATTGTTGCATGTGTGTAGTTTGGATTAGAGTATAATAATTATGTCTTAAACTTGGATAAAACTCTCAACTTTTATTCTATATTTTATTTATTTAAGATTCGCTGCAACATTTACAGTATAGGCATGATGCTAGATCTCAAGTGGAGCCAACAGATATATTCGAATGTGAAATGTGCGTGCATGTATTGTTGCCGCTAGAACATTTTTATGTATTCCTTTCCTTTCTGTTTTCAGAAATCTGAAGCAGATACAAGGACTTTTCCAATGTATTTTAGATAATGGGGTAAATCCCAGCCTTTGCTCCAAGGAAAAGAGCAAAGTCAAACTCTCAGAGAGCACAAAACATCCTCTTAACAAATACCACAAAACACAAAAAGGTGCACAGACTAATGACCACCAACATAGGATAAAGATCCAATTATTGAACCCTATTCGTAAATCTTCATTCACAGTTGGTGAAGAACGGTTATAATTATAGGTTACAGCATGCAATATACATGAATTTATTGTCTTCATTACACCTACCTTTTGTAGTTGAGCCAAAAACCTAAGTTAATACGTTGCCCTGCAAAATACCTGCATACAAAATTTAGATGAGGATTTTTCAAAAATCATATCATTTCTACTAATCCATCGAGCCCAACATATAGCAGATGGTCCTACAAAGATAAGTTTTTTTAAGTTCTTGCATCAATACCCACGAGCCAATCCCAAATATATGAGATATGCTACGTGGAGAATGTAGGCCATAAGAAAATGTACTGCTCTCCACATAAATCTATCTACAATCAAAAAACAAATGATAAATCGTCTTAACTTTCATGAAAAACAACATCTCTTACTACCATTCCAATTTTTTCTTGCCAGATTATCTTTAGTTAGAACTACTCCTTTAAATAGATATCACATAAAAATCTTTATTTAAAGAGGCATTTTAAGTTTTCAAATAACCTTATTCCTCTCAATATGATCATTAGTAATTAAAGCTAAATACATAGAATGAACCGAAAATTGACCTTTTTGATGGATGCTCCATCGGAATATGTCATTCTCTTCAGTTAAACGAATATGCACAATTGAAAAAACTAAATTATACCAATTGATAAAGTTGTCCTACCAAATCTCTTCTAAAAGAAACATTTAGCAGAACAGAACTTATAATATTTGCAACTGAAGAATTTCTCCTTCAAACTATATAGTATAAAGATGGGTACCTGTCTTTAAAGGAAGCATTTCCTAACCACTTATCTTTCTAAAATCTTACTTGTTTGCAATTATTAACTATCTAGGAACCCATATTCAGAAATGTACTTTTGACTTTCATAAGTCCTAACCAAAAACGGGAATTCCCTTGTTTCCTCTCAACTACTTGAGTGATTGATTGATTCCTCAAGTATTTTTCCAATGTATAAGGCCCAAGAAGACCAAGAAGGTCACCTGTTCTTTTTTTAGTCTAGCGATGTATTTCAAAATGTTTGTGACCTCATATGGACCGATTTTTTTTGCTTTTCAGCCTATTTTTGCAAATATTCTCATAAATAGGCCCCTGACGGGTTTCATTGCAGGAATGGACCCTAATCTCGGCGCCAATAGTGATGGCGCTGAGCTTACACAACTCGGCGCCAGTGGCGTTGGCGCCGATATCTCTGCTCCACGTCGACGCCGAGGCTAACGTGGCGCTAACGTGGCAACCTCGGCGCCATCAATCTTGGCGCCTAGCTCGGCGCCACTGATCTTGGCGCCGAGCGCGGTTACAGGTGGGTCCCGTCTTCCTCGTCACCACATATCGTGACCACATATCTCCCGAACGAGCTCGTGCCCCCAGCCGTCAGCTGCCGCCGTGCACGAGCTCCCGCCTCCGGCCCCCCAGCCCTCGGCTCGGTGCCGCCGCCCGAGGACCCTGCGGCGCCGCCGCTTGTCCCGCTCGTCACACCGCCGCACCGCCACGTCCGGGCCCCGCGACGCCTTCCCGCCCTGCGCCGCGCAGCCGACAGCCGCCACCGCCCGACCACCGCGCCCACTCCCCTTCCCCGACGAGGTAAATTGAAAATTTTAATTTATTGAATTTGTAATTTTTGAACATGCAACTTAGGTAAAATTAAAATCTAGAATATGCAATATAGGTAAAATTTAGAAATGCAATGCTTGTGATTTTGGAATACGCAATTTAGGTTAAAATTGAAAATGCAATGTACGCTATTTTAGAATTGCAATGCGGGTTAAATTTAAATATGAAATGTATATAACATTAAATTGTGCAATATAGGTAAAATTTAGAAATGCAATACATGTGATTTTAGAAGATGCAATGTAGGTAAAAATTAAAAATCCAATGTACGTTATTTTAGAATATGCAATGTAGGTAAAATATAAATAAACAATGTACATTTATTTTGAATATGTGAAATGTAAAATGTTGAACATGTATTTAAAAATTTTCTCATAGTTTTTTTGAATAACTGGTAAGTTTCAATCGTAGTGTAATTTTGATTAGGGTACTAGTTTGATTTAGTTAGGTCGACGCAAATTAGCACAACTTGCGATGAATCATGAGACATAGGGCGAAGGTAGATCTCATAAAGAAATCTCAGGATTGGAAAACTAAATAACACTTTCAACTACATTATGAAAAACTAAATAACGTTTCAACTACATTACGAAAAACTAAATAACACTTTTAGTGCACTACGTCGCAACACATTTCAAAGTTCTAATCTACACAACAATTTTTCTGAATAAACCATAGATCCAATGATCAAACTAAATTTTTCATGGTCTAATATGTTGATTCGTGAGGAAGGGCGAAGAGAAAAAAACACTGGAGAGAGTTGAAATTGAAGAGAGAAGAATAGGAAGAAGAGGGGAGAACTGGAAGTAGAGCTCAACGCCAAGGATATTGGCGCCAAGCTTGGCGCCATCTTCATTGGCGCCTATCTCGGCGCCATCCTTATTGGTGCCAGTAAGACGGGCTCGATGCCAAGATCTATGGCGCCGAGCTTGGCGCCGAGCTCGGCGCCAGGATCCACGGCGCCGATGTTGTCATGTCAGCCTCGGCGCCGATGTTGTCATGTCAGCCTCGGCGCCGATGTGGCGCAGAGATCTCGGCGCCAACGCTACTGGCACCGAGTTGTGTAAGCTCGGAGCCATCACTATTGACGCCAAGATTGGGGTCCATTCCTGCAATGAAAACTGTCAAGGGCCTATTTATAAAAATCTTTGCAAAAATGGGCTAAAAAGCAAAAAAAAATTGGTCATATGGAGTAGTAGGTATTAAGCTAGACTCCACGGATGAAAAAAAGAGAGCATCATAACCTTCAAAAGTACCATACTACAAAACATATTGTTCTTATCAGTTTGTGGACTGTGTTTTTTAAAAGAGTT
This sequence comes from Oryza australiensis, assembly GCA_019925245.2. NCBI lineage: Eukaryota > Viridiplantae > Streptophyta > Magnoliopsida > Poales > Poaceae > Oryza > Oryza australiensis. The sequence goes on from JAIFGZ020000436.1 coordinate 9,303,098, forward strand.
TGTGATCCACCCTACTAATATTTATGGCCAAATCATAAGAAATATTTTATTGCTCAAGACATAGATTTTTTATACATTGTGGATGTTACGAGGTCAGATATTCTTTATTTTACATTTGAGAATGTTTGGTTTATAGTAATACTTTAATTTTCAAACCTTTGACAACCAGGTTTTTAACAAGAGACATTTGCAGATTTGTCACTAGTTTTTTCAATTTTGTAAGGATGCCACTCGAATGACAGTTCTAGTGGCATTTTTGCAATTTTCTAGTGGCAGTCTTGCAATAACGATTCAAAGGCAAATTTTGTTAGTGATATGCCCTAGAGACAACATAGAGATGTTGGACATCATGGTCAATATTTATGTATCAATGAATAAAATGTTATTCCGTTCTATGAAATAGACAACTTGTATTGATCAATAAGTATGTGACTTATTTATAAGACTCTTTGTGTATGAATCTATTTCTAAATAATCTCTAATCATATATAATATCTATGGAACAAATATGATTCTAAGATCAGCATGTTTATTGATTGATGATCATGTCTTATAGATCATGTTATGGAGATACCAAATCAATAAACATGAACATGTGTTAGAGAACATATTGTTGGATAGACCCACCCTGAGACACTACAGGAAATAAATGTGTCATTAGTTAGTCTCAAGTAGTGTTGGTGCAAGTCCTTTGACCTGAGATCATCATGGATTTTAACATGTGTAGTATCTTACTTAGAGACTACCAAACGCTATTTCGTAACTTGTTAGTCATAAAAGTAATCTTCGGGTTTGCTATGAAACATGTAGTGAGATGTGAATGATCAAGATGAAATTTGCCCCTCTTATGAGAGAGATATCTCTGGGCCCCTCGATGTAATGGATTATGAAAGTGCATGACCATGCCGAGTTGATTAAGGAGTCAATCAACAAATAAATAATCCAATACAAGATCGATTGAATGATTAAGCTATTAATAGGATGACACGAATCTTGCCTATAGCTTAGTTGATATCATGAGGCAAAGGGATTTGTGCACACATTACAGGTTCAACCGATATGATCTTCTTGTATACTTTGGTGTCAATATGTTCTGCTAGGGGTCGCTGTTGACGGGTCGACCGAGATATACTCGGGTTGGAACCAAGTATACCTGAACCTACAGGATCGCACACTTAACGGGATGGAATGTGTATTTGAGTTTGACTCGGATACGGCTCAGTTCGGATAGATATCCGGTTGAATATAGAGTTCCGATGGGCCACAAGGCCCAGTCGGTCAACTCTATATAAAGAGGCGCGTGGGGTGGAGATCAGAAGGCACAATAGAACACGAGCGCAACTTCGAGTCGCCAGGTCAAGATCCATGGAAACCCAAGTCGTCGATTTCTGAGCGAAACTCTAGCCGGGCGCCGTGTGCTAGCACACAAGGTGTTCGGCGATTCCATCCCTGAATGTGTGGATACCAGTAGAGACATCGCTACGTTGCGGTGTAAGTCGGCGGCATTGAATCTCCTCGAGATCCAACTAACCGAATCCAATTCGGCGGTTGGGTCGGGCGGTCGGGAGGTCAGAAGGCCGGGCGAATCGACACGGCGTCGTCAGCATCGACGAACCAGCAAGGAGTCGTCGGCATCGGCACTTCCTAACGTCACTAGGTGGTCGGGCAACGAGTGTGGAGATCAGTGGGGTTGGGCAAGACGAACAGGGTTCGGCGAGGTCGGGCAATTTTGACCCGGAGTTGGCGAGGTCGGGTGAAGTGTTCCGAGGTTGGCAAAGGTTGTTTCGAGGTCGGCAAGGCTTTTCTGAGGTCGTCTAGCAACATATTTGCTATTTTCGCTGCACTGCACATCAATTGGTAACAATCTATAGACCCTTACTTGTAAGCTTTCCTAGATTATGCGGTAGAAAAGTTTGTTTTATGCTATCGTAGCCTCCGTATTATCCTTCAAATTTACAATTGCCTCTTTTTAGGAACTTAGCCTACTGTTTGATTCATTGCACTCTTTAGTCATGTCGTAAATTTTGGCTGAGTATCTCACTTGTAATAGACATAAAATGTTAGATTCTAGGATTTCACTCTAGGCATTAATCCAGTAGGTAGATGCGGACTCACCGTCGAACTTCATGGATGAACTCGCCATGGGGTCGTCGGTGATGTCATCGGCGTTGGCGGCGTGGTTTTGGTGGAATTCTCGCCGCTCTCAGCGCCCCCTCTAGATCAGGTTAGGGTTTAGGGTTTGTAGGAGCGAGTATGCGTGCATGGACTAATCTCAATATCCGTGTCCCGGCCTCCTCCTTCTCTTTTATTTGGCACTGCACAATGGGGCCCACCAACCATGAGTTGGTTGTGCGCCTTTGATCAGGGCACGGATCAAGCGTGCAATCGGTCGTTGGACTGTTGCACGGGAGATCATTCCAACAATAAATACTAAAGTTTGTCTATGTTGTGGCTAAAGAGATATCTTAGCCATACAAATTGTGACATGCTACATCTTAGCTCTAATAGTTTAGCAAACTAAAGCATGCAACCAAACTTATATATGGTCAATGATTGTGTCATGACTCATATTCTTTTTTTTCGAAAATTTGTTTTGGTCCTGCTATATACCCTCATATTGGAGGTTTTTTTCTTGTCTAAACTAATAATACCATGCCAATCAAAATATACTGCTTTACAAAATAAATGTGTGGATGAAGAGGAATATATTGCACAAAAGAGAAATCTTAGAAATTCTTATCAAACATGGCCATCGGGAGGAAAAAGAATCTAAGTTGTCTTGATTTGATTGAATCGAGCAATGCATATATATATAGCTACCTTTAAATCGGTGAAAAAAGAGAAGTTGTCTTATGCCAAAAAGAAGTAACTGCATGGTTATGGTCGATGGACCATACCCGTCTACGGTATTTATAGAATATGTGGATCGTTGGTATTAGAATATACGTGAGATTAAGATAAAAGAGATGAGAGACGTGGATTTTTATACAGATTTGAGCCTGCTAACTAACGGGTAATAGTCATATTCCTGTTGGCCAAAGTCAGTGTGGCATTATATATCAGTATCACCCGAGTACGATGTTAAGGAAATAGACTAGTTAATCCGATTCGCCGAGTACGGGTCAGCGGGATCTTATCGGCGACTAGGGCTTCAACTTCCTTCGGGTTGTCTCTTGATGTGGTTGTCTATGGCTTGTGTTGATCTATCATGGCTTGTCCTCTGTCTTCCTGGGAGTCTTGTATTTATACCCTTAGGTGTTCCTTTGTTCAAGTAAAATTAGGAAACTAAGTACGCATATAATTCGAGTAGTTCTTGTAGTATCCGAGCAGGACTCATTTTCTCCTTTCTTATCCAAAACATCTGTCATATATGAGGTTTGATTCATATAAAACTAAGGATGAAAACATAGCAGATAGTTTTGGTCCGCTCCGAGAAAACAAATACAAATAATATTTGGAGCGGATAATTATCGGATAGTTTGGATACAAATACGAATATGAATATGCTATGAGAGTTTCCGACGGATACAAATAGTACACGAATATCTGATAAGGCATGAAACATACTTTATCTTGTTCTAACTCTAGACCTCCAACCTACCTATTTAGATTATAATCTAAATAGTAGCTGATCTCACAGCACTAATCCACACTATTAATATGTTTAAAATTTTAAATATTTCTTAAATTATATTGTACGTTATATGTTATAATATCAATTAAACATGTATTTATAATACATATTGAACATAATTAGCATTGTTTAATCTATGATTAAACTTTTATATAAAACGAACTATGTGTGATGGTATTTGTTTCTATTAGAAGTTTAGAAGTTTAGGTAGTTTTTGTGTTCTAGAAATATTTGTTTTGTATTCGTGTCCGATCATATTCGATTTTTATCTCTATTCGAGATAATCTGCATTTGTTTCCATATCCAAGATATTCGTATCCGTTTTCGTATCTCACAAAAAATTTGAAAACAAATATAGTGTAAACATTATCTGTCTATATTTGTTTCGTTTTTACCCCTATATAAACTTAGTATTGATGAGCCCTGTAGATCTTAACATAAAAATGTGTTAGGTATACTTGATCGTTATTTTTTTAATATAGGATTTCTCCTTATTTTTTTAATATAGGATTTCTCCTCTAACCAACATGTTATGAAGTTTTGTAATGTCTCAAGCAGAGAATTCATTGCCCACTTAGGCACACACCTATAAATGGCGTATAGTATAGTTCTTGATAAATACCATATGGAAATTTCAGAGAACTTTTTTATCATGACACTGAAGCACTCAGGCTTTTTTTCACCTTTCCAGAGTAGAACGACGTCAGTCCTCAAAATTGACTGCACATAGTGATGGCACAACAACGGACATATTGCTACGGTGTCAACAGAGGCGGATAATAACCAAAGTACAACTCACACATCACATCAACCGCCCAACCATTCCAGATAGATAGATAGATTCCCCTTGATAATCTCTCAAAAAGAAAAAGAATATTCCTCATCGGATAAGCAACCTGAACGAGAAAAACTCTTTTGAGAGAAGATGCCCCTTAGTTTATTAAAATACTATCAAAATAATTTATAGAAAATCTTAATATTCATACACCATACAATTTCACAAATTTATTTGGTCTAAACTCAACTCACACGCATAAAAATATGTTAAAAATATGATTCGAATATAAGCCTACAATATATTCGGATTAGTTTTTCAACAGGACTTTATGTATTTTCCTATTAATTGTTTTTTCTTTTATCTCTTATATATATTTTTATAAACCATACGAGAAACGGTGATGTTTTAATTTTGTTGTTATTTTTCTACGTTTGTAATCAACTCCTCAATAGTGATTATTACTCGTCAAGACCCGTAGTTTTTTTCATAAAAATTTTTTATGTAAAATTCATGTCTCAGTTGTGCATCTATTTTCATAACAAAACACGTACACACGTATAGTGTGTACATCAAGAATACACTTCCTTCGTTTTTAATGTATGAAGCCATTAAATTTTATCACGACATTTGACTACTCGTCTTATTAAAAAATTATATAAATATCATTTGTTTTATTTTTGTCTTTTTATCATCCATTAAACTCTATTTTTAACTTATATTTTAATATATTTATATTAAATTAATTTTAGAATAAAACAAATAATAAAATAAATATATTTGCGTCTATAGGATCAACTGTACTCCCGAGTGGTCCGACGTGACCGCAGCCTGGTTGACCGAGTCCAGTCACCGAGCATTAGCAACAACAACAAGATAAGAATATGCGCCGCCTCGCTCGCTGCCTGCGGCCCGGCTGTATTGGCTGCAGCATCTCATGATTCTCATCTGAAGCTGATGCGGCGTTGCCTATCGATCGCGGGGAGATTCCCAAAAAAAAAAACTTGGTCGTCGAATGTTTGGCGAAATAATTGGATGCCCGTATGGTTTTGTGGGTGCTGTGCCGTCCATCACATCTTGTGCTGTGCTGTGCTGTGAAGGGATGCTTCTGGCTTCCTTTCTCACAGGGGACATCACATCACATTTCTAGCTGCCTACATATATGAATTTGCTACTATCTATCTTAAAATCTAATATCTATAACTGCCATAGATTCACATAGTTATCGGCTCATTGTTACTGGTTGATTTAAAACTAACATTTATAAACTTTTTTTATCTTTTTTACGATGAAAAAAATAAAATCAGTATCTTTGAGAACTATAGATATCTATAGATATCGGTTCTAAAGAAAAAACTGATACCAATACTATAGATACTGATTTTTTTAAAAATAATATCTATAATGTACTATATGTATCGGTTAATTAAAAACCAAAACTCATGATATATTATAGGTACCGATTAATTAAAAAACTGGTACCTATAAAAGAAAGAGCCGAGCAAGGAGCCCTGGTCATCTCAGATCGTATCTTTCTCTCGTCCACTCGATACTTATCCTTCTCCTCCTTCTTTTCGCGCATCTCTCTCTCACTCTCACTCCGTTGTCCTCTGTCTCCTCCCTCCACCCACCCCAAGGCCCTCCCCACGACGTCATCCTCCCCTCTCCCATTCTCCTCATCCGGTGGCGCCCTCCCCCCTCTCTCTCCCGGTGGTGGCGGAGATCCGGCAGCGGCACGGAGGCCAGGCGAGGTGGCGGTGGCATCGATGATGGTGGTGTGGAGGAGGCTCGTCGGCCCTCTCTCTCTCCCGGGGGCTCTTCCTTCTCTCCGTCTGTCCTCTCCCTTCTTCAGATCCGATGATGGCAGCGGCGATGGAGAAGGTCGACGCGGGCGAGGTGACAGTTGGCTACAGCCCATCGCCTCTTTTTTATAGGTGTCGGTGCCGGTTCTAGAATTGGTACATATGCCTAAAAATATAGGTATCGACAAATTAATGTTGATTGAGAAACCGACATTTTAAGGGTTTGTGTATCAGTGGTAGTCTGTTAAGGAATACGCGGCTCAGGAGCAAAGAGATTGTCAGATCAAACCCAGGCCCAATTTAAGGGTGCACTGTCCGCCCCATGTCCATGATGTCCGCCGGGAGAAAAGCGGTTGCCCGCTAGTTGTACATTTGTTTAGTGGATGAACGTTACTCCCGCGAACAACATTCATCCAAAAGTTGTACATATCCAAGTTGAACGTTACTGCATGACATATGCCCACGCCGAGCTGGGAAATCATCATCAACGATGCTCACGAGGGCCATATATCATTCCAGACCTGTCATCCTTGCATCTCCTGACCGCCGCAGCCACCGCTTTGCTCCGTTACCGATCGATGCTCACCGCCACCAGGCCGCGCGTCGCTGTCGGACCATGTCGTCGCCGTTTACTGCTCGACAATTTGGGGGCATTCGGGGCTAGTGTTGTTGCAATTCGAGGGTATGGTTAAAAGAGGTGTCGAAACTTGGTTTTCACAATAGAATTTTGGGGGTGCAGTCAAGATCACCAAGCACAATGGGTTAGATGGAAAACAAGGTTTAGACAGGTTCAGGCTCTCTCGTGAGGTAATACCCTACTGCTGTTTCGGGGATTCGATCCGTCGAGTGTTTATTGATCTCTTGAATCTAAAGCTAAAAGCTGATAAAGCATATGATATCCCTCAAGGGACGCCCCTCACCCCCCTTATATAGTCTTGGGAGGCGGGCTTACAGATCGGACACCATATCTTACTCTAAGTCGGTTTCCTCAATCTTACCAAACCGTGACTATAGGCCATTGTCTTATCTCAATCGACAACATAACACCCAAGTCATATTTGGTTTACAGATATGGCAAGTGCAATCTATCCCTATATCTAGTCTGATAAACTTGCCATGTAGATACCCGATTGTCATAATCTTCATAGTAGCCCCCGAGTCCTTTTTAGTCGACGAGACAACTCAGCTTCAAATCAAGACAGCACACAACCAAAAACCTCTTTGGCCGAGTGCTTCTAGCGTCGAGTGATTCCATCATCTCTGCCTGAATCTCCCGAGTGGCTCCAAAGACTGTGAAGGGCTGGAAAATATCTAAAAAATTCTCAAAATTAATATCTAAGCACATCTCTTGATATACCTATTTAGATGTAGCCCCCGACCGTATGATTAGCCAAAAATAGACCAAACATACGAGCAAGGACTATAAAGAATCATACTCATGTAAATGCTTAACTCATGTTAAAGAAAATATAAAAAATCTTATCACTCAGCAAGCTCGTGCTCATCCGAGTGAATTTGCTCGAGTCGCCTCAAGACAAATAACTCAATCAACCCTCATAGGTAGAAAGCACTCGGTAAGCTCATGCTTATCCAAGTGGATATGCCCGAGTCATTTCAGAGCAAATATTTTAATCATCCCTCATGGGTAAATAAGTTTTTCAGTTATCTGAAAAATATGACCAAATTATTAAATAGCTCTTGCCATATTACTGGTCTCAATCTATAAAGATCTTCACCAAGGTGGAAAAATAGCATTGATACAGTCATCCAATCAAATGCTAGAAAACCAGACAGCCCTTGTCATCAAGGCAGCTATAAAAAGCTTAGCTGTTGGTCACCTCTCAAATTACATCGTCCTAGCTTCTCATGAAGTCAAGCAAACCGCAGTATGAAAGGATTTCCAAAGGTATAGGGCAATCGGACACGTGCATATTGCCAAGGCAAATCTGCTTAAGCTCATCACTTAAGTCCCTAAGGACATGCGTCGGGCCACACCTTAGCCGGGCCGCAGGTCTCTCATGGGCTCGGCCCAATCACGAGAAAACCTAGCGCAACCCTCAAATCTCTCTACAAAGCCTCGAGGTCATCCCCGTCACTTCGTCTTCCCGAAAATTTTCTCTTTTCGCAGTACTTTTCACCAGCTCCCTACGGAAAACCCTAGGCTTGCGCGCACCCAAATCCGTCGATCCAGGAGCTCGCTCTTCACCTCAAGCTAGTCTCTGCATCCAGCTCCCAAGATTCCCTTCTCAAATCCCCATCCTTTTAGCCAGATCTGCCCCTTATCCAAACCACACTCATGGCGGACGATAGGAAAATCCCCTTTGAGCAGTGGGTCTCTTCGGATGTGAGGGAATCCACCCTCAAGGAGATGGTGAAGCACGGAATGCTTCCTCCCAAGGAGATCGTGGGCTGGCGCCCGACGGCGGGTGAGGAGTTTCCTACCCCGAACACCGGTGAGCTCGTCGTCTTCACCTCCTTCTTTTATTGTGGCTTCAGCCTCCCCACCTCCGAGTTCTTTAGGGGGCTTCTTGATTACTATGGCCTTCGTCTCTACCATTTGAACCCCAACTCTATGCTTCACATCGCTCTCTTCATTCATGTATGTGAAGCTTTCCTTGGCATCCTCCCCCACTTCCAACTTCTTCGCCGCATCTTTTACCTCAAACCACATCCGAATAAGGACCATCCATGCGTTGTTGGTGGAGCGGGTTTTCAACTCCGCGGATCCCTCCGCAAGGAGTACTTCTCTCTTCCCTTGAAATTCTCCAACAAGGGCTGACATGCGAGCTGGTTCTATATCAGCAACCTCGAACCCAGCCTGCCAAACTTTGTCGGCCTTCCCCCTGTGCCTAAGCATACTTGGAGCACTGTGCCGGTGGCCCAAGATTGGGATGAAGCCAACAAACTGCTAGCGAAGATCTTGGAGATGAAGCAGAAAGGTCTTCGCGGCGAAAAAATCACTCGGCACTTCATCAGGAGCCGACTGGTGCCGATTAAGGAGCGCTCGAAGCCTGCCTTCGAGTACGAGGGCGAGAGGGACCCTAATCGGGAAGACTGGGACTCCCTTAGCTTTGAGATCCTGAAAATCCGAATGTACAAGGTCTTCTCGACTGGAATTGCAGTCGAGCGCAACCTCGTGCTGCCGGTCCTTCCCTTCAGTCTCTACCGGCCTCCTCTTTCGGTAAGCCGACTGACCTCTTTGTACTGTCTTGCAATCTTGATGTCATACCTCTTAGTATTGTGAGAATTTCTCTTGCAAGAAAATGCCTCCATTATTTCAAAACCGTACAAAGTTCCTCATGATGACGTGCCGCTTCGCCCTGCCAAGAAGCCGACCGGTGGAGTGAAAATCCAAAGTGATCCAGTCGGGAAACGGGCGGCCCCGAGTGAGGACACCAACAAACGGGCAAGCAAGAGGAGGCTCGTCATCGACGACTCGGATGATGATGTCCCAGCTCCTCCAGCCGAAGCAACCCCTCCAAGGCCGTCACCGAAGGCGGCGCCGAAGATCCGCCGGTCATCGAGGTACGCCTTATGGCTGACGTCAGGCATTTCATTGAAAATCCCTTTGTCTTCATTCCGACTGAGCGCGTCGTTGGTTTGGCAGGAGGCCCCAGGATATAGATCCTGCCGGGAAGAGTGAAGGGCCAACTCCAGCTGCCGCGTCCGAGGCATCCAAGCCTGCGGAGCCAAAACCCCAGAGCCCTCTCCCGAGCGAGAGCGCTCCGGGCAGAAAGCCCTCGCCTCCAAGCCGAGACGTCCCACGGAGGCAATCCCTCGCCTCCAAGGTTACTGATAGCCTTTCTTGTTTGTAGAAAATTCGTCGGAGGTCCACTCGCTCCAGGTCCAGCTGGAGGCAATCAGCCTCGGCAAGACCGAGTTGGAAGCCGAGTTTGAAGGTGAGCTTCTTTGAAGTAACGTTCTTTGGGCTTCTTTGTCTTCGAGTACTTTGCGTGATCATATTCTCTTGGCAGCTTACAAAGTCAAGACCCGAGCTCAATATGACGTCTTACTTGAGAGGGTCAAACAAGCTGGAAGGGTCCGAGAAGATGTTGCAAACGCGGCAACACCAATCCTGCTATCTTTATTTCATCAGGGAGTCAGGGCTAGCTCACTGGACCCAGTTGAAATCTTCGATAAGCCACGGAGAGCCCCCGACCAATACTTGGCCAACATCACCGAGGATGCTACCATGGGGGCTGGCCTTGCTCTGGCATAGACCAAATCTCTCTACCCCCGAGTGGATGTCAACTCAGTCGGGGAAGGCTTCGCCGACGGCACCTCGGATGAGCAAGCCCTGGACATGATTAGTGAGGCGCAGGAGTCGGCTAAGAAAATTGTTGTTGATGTAGTGAACAACTTCCGGCCTTAACTGTTTTGTAAACATTGTATGCAACTTTCTGATGTAGACTTGTGAATATTTAGTTTATTTATGTTAACGCCTTGATCCGAGTTTTCATGTACAATTTCTTAAGTACTTTCCGTCCGACTGTCACCAAGCCTACGCCTGATTAGGTCATCAAAAAATTCTCAGTCCTTATGCATTAAACTCGAATCAAGGATCGTTAAACAATGATAAACTGAATCAGGCGCGAAAGTTGATGAGAAAAACTATGCTTTATTGACATATGTAAAGCCCCCGACTGCTAACTCAAGAAGTCATCTTGCTTGAGGTTCGCAGTCAAGAAAAACATGAAACTTAAGTCAGTTTAAGCATAGAATCGTCGAAGATGCTCGATGTTCCAGGAGTTCTCCACCATAGATCCGTCTTCACGCTTTAGTCGATATGCGCTTGGCCGAGTCACCTCGTCAATTATATACGGTCCTTCCCATAAGGGGGATAGCTTGTGACGGTCCTTGGTGGCTTGAATCTTGCGCAAAACCAGGTCGCCAATGATAAAAGCTCGTGCTCGAACGTTGCGACTGTGGTAGCGTCTGAGCCCTTGAAGATATTTTGCCGACTGGATGAGGGCTGCCTCACGGGCCTCTTCCAGTCGGGTGAGGTCGTCCACTCGGTCTGGGTCGTAGCGTTCATCATTGAAACTGCGGACTCGGAGGGATTCATACTCCATCTCGTTTGACAACATAGACCAGAAAGAAAGAAAGGAGTTTGGACCAGAAAGAAAGGAGTTTGGCCGGTAGCCCCACTGGGTGTGGTCCGCAGAGACCATAGAACTGAGGGGAGCTCTTGGACCCACTTGCCAGCATAAGGGTTTAGGCGATCGAACACGTGGGCCTTGATGCCTTGAAGGACCATGCCGTTGGCACGCTCGACTTGTCCGTTGCTTTTGGGATGGGCAACTGACGCATAGCAAATCTTGATTCCGAAGTCTTCGCAGAATTCCTTGAAGATGCCTCCTGTGAATTGAGTCCCATTGTCGGTTATGATTCTGTTTGGGACGCCGAAGCGGTGCACGATGTTGAGGATGAAGTCCCATGCCTTGTCAGCAGTAATTGTGGCAACCGGCTTAGCCTCAATCCACTTGGAGAACTTGTCGATTGCGACAAATAAGTGTGTGAATCCTCCTGGAGCCTTCTTGAAAGGGCCGACCATGTGTAAGCCCCATACCGCAAACGGCTAGAATAATGGGATTGTTTGTAGCTCTTGAGCTAGGACATGGCTCTGTCGGGCGAAAAACTGGCAGCCTTCATAGGTTCATACCACTTTGTCCGCGTCGGAGACCGCGGTAAGCTAGAAAAAACCTTGTCTGTAGGCTTTGCCCACCAAGGTGTGTGCTGCCGCGTGGCTTCCGCATATGCCCGAGTGGATGTCTTGGAGCAGCTGTCGTCCTTCCTCGGGTGTGATGCATCTCATCAGGATTCCGGAGGGGCTTCTCTTGTATAGGTCGGAGTCAACCATGACATAAGCTTGGCAACGATGTCGGACACGTTCTTCCTCATCCCGGTCTTCCGGCAGCTCTTGTTGGGTTAAAAATTTGATGAGTGGTGTCCTCCAGTCGGCGTCAATCATGGCGACTTCGTTTGCAGCTTGTTCGTTGGGAGTTGGCTTTGCCACAATAGTTGGTTCACAGAGGTGCTCGACAAAAACGTCTGTTGGGGCGGCTTCACGTTTGGACCCGAACTGCGCCAACTCGTCAGCTGCTTCGTTGTTGTGTCTTAAGACGTGTGATAACTCGAGTCCGTCAAACTTGTCTTCAAGTTTGCGAACCTCCTGTCGGTGGGCCTCCATGGTGTCATTTAGACAGGACCAGTCTTTCATTACTTGGTTGACGACCAGGGAATCCCTTTCACGATGAGCCGACGTATCCCGAGTGAAACCGCGAGCCGCGATCCATGTAGCAGGCTTCGTACTTGGCGACGTTATGTGAGGCGAGAAGTGGAGGTGGAGGACGTATCTTAGCCTTTCCCAGTCGGGAGATCAGCACGACTCCTGCCTCCCAAGCCGGTGATCCTCTTGGATCCGTCGAAGTGCATGGTCCGAGTGTTGGAGGTCTTCCCGAGGTACGTCTTCTTGTTGTTCGGTCCACTCGGCCAAGAAATCCGCCGGGCTTGTGACTTTATGGACGTCCTTGCCTTAAAAGTCAAGTCCAAGGCATCGGCTCTAGAGCCCACTCAAGAATGCGCCCGGTTGCCTCGGTTGTGGATGACATCGTCGAGTGGAAAGGAAGTGACGACGGTGACCGAGTGACCCGAAAATATCGTGCCAATTTCCTCGCGGTTATCGAACATCATATAGCAATTTTTGTACGAGGGTAGCGAATTTTGGCTTCTGCCAATACTTCGCTAACAAAGTAGATCGGCCTCTAAATCTTCTAGACCCGCCCTTCTTCTTCGTGCTCGACCACGAGGACCGTACTAACCACTTGGTGGGTGGCTAAAACGTACAACAGCAAGGGCTCCTGGGACTGAGGTGAGGCTAGGACGGGCGGCGTCGTAAGGAATTCTTTAAAATCTTCAAAGGCCTTGTGGGCTTCTGTGGCCATTGGAAGTCGTCTGTTTTCTTTAGCAATCTGAAGAAGGGCATGCCTCGTTCGCCGAGTCGAGAGATGAATCGGCTTAGCGCCGCCATGCAGCCAGTGAGCTTCTGGACATCCTTCTGGTTACTCGGGGGCTTCATATTCAAGATAGCGTTGATCTTTTCTGAATTGGCTTCAATGCCGCGATATGATACCATGAAGCCGAGCAGTTTGCCTGATGGGACGCCGAAAGTGCACTTCTCCGGGTTCAACTTCATTCTGAAGGCCTGAATATTTGCGAAGGTTTCTTCTAGGTCAGCGATCAGGTCTTCTTTCTGCTTGGTCTTGATGACGACATCGTCGACATAAGTTTCCACGTTCTTGCCGATCTGCGTCTGAAAACACCTCTGGATCATGCGTTGGTATGTGGCGCCGCGTTCTTCAGGCCGAAATGCATGGTGATGTAGCAGTAGGCCCCAAACGGCGTGATGAACGATGTCTTCAGGCAGTCGGATTCTTTCAAGCTAATCTGGTGGTAGCCCAAGTAACAGTCCAAAAAGCTCAGAAGTTGGCAGCCGGCTGTTGAATCTACGACTTGGTCGATGCGGGGTAGCCCGAATGGATCTTTGGGGGAGGCTTTGTTGAGGTCAGTATAGTCAACGCACATGCGTCATTGCCCCGTCTTTTTTCGGACCAGGACTGGGTTGGCTAACCAGTCGGGGTGTAGGACTTCTTTGATAAAACCGGCGGCCAAGAGCTTTGTGAGCTCTTCCTTGATGGCATCTTTTCGATCCTGCGCGAATCTACGTAATCGTTGTTTTATCGGCTTTGCGTCATCTTTGACGTGTAAAGAGTGCTTGATCACCTCCCTAGGAATTCCAGGCATATCAGATGGTTTCCAAGCAAAAATATCTTTATTATTTTGGAGGAAGGTGACGAGCGCGCTTTCCTATTTGGGGTCTAGTTCAGCGCCAATTACAGCAGTTTTCGAGGGATCCGAAGGATCAAGGGAAATCTTCTTGGTCTTGGCGTCGCCGGTTCCTGATTTGGTGTGGACCCCCGTTTTTGAGGACGGGAATCATTCCTGTTCATAGTACCTTATCCCTGGATCGAGTAGTTCGGTACCCATGAATACAGTTCGAATTACCAGTGCAAAGTGCACGAATAGTCTTACATCGAAATTATTACAATAATAGGCCCGAAGGCAATATCCAATACATATAGGACCTGCCGGTCCGGATACAACCGAACACAGAAATTAGATAAGATAGCAGACGGAAGGCAGCAGCATGCCGATTGCCACAGGCAACGACTGGGGACTAAGACCTGTTGCGCTCCATTGTCTTCATTCCTCCTAGTAGTATGTGTACGGGTCTTCCTCATCTCCTTCATCTGGAGGTTTGTGCGTATAGCAAGGGTGAGTACCCAACGTACTCAGCAAGCCAACACGGAAGTGATGCACATGGTAGGGTCATTCAAAGGATGGCTGGGGTTCTTTTGCATAAAGCCAATTTTCACAAATCTTTTCACAAGCCTAACAGCTAGCCAAGTCAAGTTTTCCAGAGTATATTAAATCGGCGACGGTTCTGTCTGCCATCCATCGTGATACCAAGGATGGTTTTCCGTCTTCGGTGCGTCATGGTTTTCTGGGGAGTCTACCTCTTCTCGCAGGTCGAGAAGCTGAGTCCACCAGCATACAAAATCATTATGCATACCAACCCATCATTTTAAATTTTATGAGTCTAGCCAAGTGAAAGTCTTGTCACGATGCTCTATATCCGCGAGCACGGCTATTCGAATAGATTGATTCATTCACACTGCAGTGGATGTACACTTTACCCGCACTCCGCGACTACCCATTGAATGAGCCTATATCCCTTTATATGGGACGGTCACGGCAAAGCCTTTCGATAACCTCACTTTGACAGTACCCGCTCCATGAACTTATGCCCTCATGCACTCTAGCCATCATTTTCTAGCAGTGAGAGGAGTTCTGACGCACCCGGGGTAAGGGAAGACTTTCTCAACCTTTAAGTTCAATTAATATCGATTTAATTTCAACATCCACAACATGGGCCGCAGCCTCATCTTCATAACACAAACCACATCATAAAGAACCATCTATGCAAGGATACTGCCTCCGCTCGGCTATCTAATCAGCTAGGTCTATACCCATTCAAGAAGTACGGTTGTACTGGCTCGTTTCCCGGCTATCTCATGGCTCGGTCCTTAATTGACCAGGGTCGGCACTTGCCTTTTCTGGAATCCACCCAAATCATCCAGCCGCCCCAGTCTAAAACATTTGTTTAGTACTTTCAATTTTCATCAACTCATTTCATTATTCTCATGGCCTTGTGGCGCTCATGTCTCCACAGGCCGCATCTCAACTACCTTCCCTAAGGTAGTTGCCCAAGCACAAAGCTTTTTATAAAGACATGAGTATGCATGAATCTAAGTTTAGCAGGGCTAAGCAGTTTACCGAAGTTACTCTCCGGTTGTTTGTATCACTTCAAGAGTTACAAGGAGTAATTCTAAAGGTAATCAATAGCAAGGTATGGCATAACAAGTATAGGTAACTCTGTATAGCATGCATGTTTAGAGTTTAAAATAACATCATTTCACAATTGGGATCAATATGTTCAAAGAGTGTGATGACTTGCCTTGCTTGCAATCCTGTTGGCTTGAGTCTTCGACATTCTCGACGGTTCCCTCGGACTCTATCATACGTGCGAGAAATCCAATTTGAATTCGATTAGAATTCAAATAAAATCCAATAAAAGCCAAATGAATCGTGAAAGCGGCTCCTAATACTAGGCTATGACTCTACGCGAACCTAGGCTCGAGTTTCGGCGAAATCGGAGTTAGAGCGAAAGGGTTATAAGGATTTGAAGTTTTGCAATGAATCCGATTTTGTTAAGAAGGATGCGATATTTATTTTAATATGCTTAAAGTTTGAGAAGTATTAGAGTTGATGATTCAATTAGTAAAAAGGAAGTGGTTATCTTTAAATTTTATCAAAAATTATTCGCTGGGTCGAGAAGCCTAGGGTTTATAATAATCAAAATTAATTGGTGACGCGGTCTACCGAAAATGGGTTGGGAAGGATTTAACATAGCACATATATGTCGAAAAAGAGTTGATCGGAAATTATGAAGATAGTTTATAATCTTTTGAAAAGATTCTTGTTTTATGAGTATAACCTAAATGAATGAATGGGCCCCTCCAAAATATATAATCGTTTTGGAAATTTATCGGATCAAAAGTTCCAAGTTTAAATATAAACTCCATAATTATTTGTAAGCCAATTTAAAAGTAAATAATAAACTCTTTTGAAAGATGCAAAATCTTTGTGAATAAAGTTTTAGAAGAGTTTAAAAGAATTTAAATATATTCCTAGAATTTTTACCAAGCTTATTCTTATTGTTAATCTCTCAAAAAAAATTTTTTTGTTAATCTCTCAAAAAAAATTTAAAAAAATTTGCTTTGGTCAAGAATCGAACCGGCACCCTCACTTTCACTAGGCTCAGCCCTCTCCGCTGGGCTATCACGCGCTTCTCGTTTCATTATCTCCTTTCTATCTTTTTCTTCTCTTCTTCACTCCCTTCTCTATTCTCTACTCTCTGGCGCTCTCTCTCTGTCTGACGTGTGGGCCGCGCTGCTCCTTCCTTGCTCCTCTCTGACATGTGGGCCGGCGGCAGAGGAAAAAGAGAAAAAAAATGAAAATCGGCAAAATTTCGTGCGGCTGGGGGTTCGAACCCGCGACCTCTTTCTTAGCCCCAGCTCACTCTCTCCACTGGGTTATCACTCCTTTCTCGTTTTTCTTTCCCCCTTCTTTTCTTTTATCTTCGCTGGCAAAAGGAAAGAAGAAGAGAAAAAGAAAACAAAATGGCGCGGGGAGGATTCGAACCCGCGACCTGGTGACTCACGCGGCTCGGCTCAACTGCTGCACTGCGGAGCCGATGTCGTTCACTCTCGCTCCTACCTTATTTTTATTTCTCCTTGCACGGTTCTTCTTCTTCCTCCCGACGCCGGCAAATCTCCCGAGCGAATGACGGCGAGGGTGGCCGGGCTAGGGGTGCTAAGCTACTTTTAACCATCTAGGAGCTATGCTTGTTGCGTTCCAAGGGTTAGCCGAGGCTATGGGGTGACGAGATGGGCGGGCGACGACAGTCGTTTCATGGCGGCGATGTCACCATCGCCGCACGCTCCAGTGACGGGACGGCCACGGAGAGGGTCGCTGAGCACCAGTGAGGTCTAGGGAAGCTAATGGTGGCATTTTCTCAGCCGGGGAGGTAGTGTAGAGTGCTGGCGACGTGCGCGCGACGGCGGCCGAGGCAGGGCGCATATGGCGGGGCTTGCCGGCGGTGGGCTCCGGTAGCGGGTCGGCTCGGGCAAGCGAGGGAAAAGGTAGAGCTGAGTGTGGGGAGCATGATCGTACCTTCGGATTGCGCGGAACTCGGCCGGTGGCGGCGAATTTCAGAGAAATGGCCCCGACGGCTCGGTGGCGAGCTCCACGGCCGAACTTCGGTTCTTCGCAAAATTAGAGCAATGTGGTTGGGGATTTTTGGGGGAAACAGGGAGAAAAGCACGAGGGAATTGTGGTGAAGATTTGCGGTGTTTGGAGCTCGGCTTGGAGAGGCTTCTTATAGCCGATGGAGGGGAAAGGACGACGCGACGGCGACCATGGCGCGGCGTCAGCGGTATGGTGCGTGCGCGTGGAGGTCGTGCGCGATGTGCGGGCGTACGCGCGGGCGTACGGCGTGGACTGTGTGAGGCTAGGGCGTGACGCGGGCGAGGTACGACGACATGACGGGCGACGTGGCGGGCGCTGTGTGTGGGACGCGGTGACGCGGGCGTCGTGGCGAGCGGCGACTTCGGCGTCGTGCGACATACGGCTTCTCCTGTGCGTGGGCGAGGCTGACGCCGGCTGGAACGTGCATGCACGAGCGCCTGGCATGGCGAGTGACGCGCGGCGCGCGGTGGCGAGGCGGTCCGGGGTCTGGGGTACGGCGTCGAACAGGTGGCGCGCAATGAATAGTGACTTTTCCGATTTGCCCGAATTAAATTTCCTATTTTCCCAATTTTATTTCGTTTCACCCCCAAAATTCAAAATAAAATATAACACATCTAAAAATAAGTTGTAAAATATATGTCCAACCTTTTCACCCACTTTTATTATTTTACAAATATATTTTACATATCTAATTTAATTCTTTTCCTTAATTCCAGAAAATATGATTTTGATTCAAATTTAACTTCTAGATTTCATATATATACCCTAAAATATTTTATTACTCATTTTGCTCACTAATTAATACTACTCAATCACCTAAATAATGTTTTGCTCCCAATTATATATTTTTATAAATCCATAATCCCTTTTTCCTATTGAAAATTCCCAATTCTAAACTCCGAAAATTTTCTCCCAGCGGAAATTCAAATCTTTTGGTTTTTCACAAACACTGAGATGAATCGCTCGCGTATAAATTTATGCCACCAAGCTGGCAAATAAGAAGCGAAAACTCGCTCAAGAAGCAACAGTCAAAAGGTTTTTGTAAGTCCTGATTTTTAATTCCTGGTTTTAAATTCTTCGATTTTTAGGGTGTTACATTTGGCTATCTTCTTCGCGGGGATTTCACCCTCTGCCGAAGTCAATGCAGCAAATCGGATTTCTTGCTGGCCACGTGATCTCTCGCGAGATTGGGCCATGTCGCAGCTCTCCTTGTCGCAGGTGAAGGCTTGCTTCACGTCGCTGCGAAGAGTGATGACGCCGTTGGGACCCGACATCTTCATGCAGAGGTAGGTATAATGGGGTATCGCCATGAACTTGGCGAGTGCAGGCCTTCCGATGATGGCGTGGTAGGCCGTTTCGAAGTCGGCCACTTCGAAAGTGACGTTCTCCGTCCAGAAGTTCTCTCGAACTCCGAAGGTGACCGGGAGGGTGATGTGCCCGAGTGGTGTAGATGATAGCCCCGGGATAACTCCATGGAAGGGCGCTGAGCTTACCTTCAGTTCGGCCCTCGGGATCTGCATCTCGTCCATGGTCTTGGCGAACAAAATGTTGAGGACGCTGCCCCCATCGATGAGGACGCGCTTAAGCCTGATGTTGCGGACCACCGGGTCCAAGACGAGTGGATAGCGCCCCGAGTGAACCACTCGGTCGGGATGATCCGAGCGGTCAAAAGTGATGGCCACCTCCGACCATCGTAGGTACTGTGGGACCTCGGGTTGCACCGCGTTGACCTCTCGGTCGGTTAGCTTCTGTTTCCTCTTAGATTCATAGGCTAGCGGCCCCCCGAAGATGTGATTGAGCTCGCCCACGGGGTCTTGAAAGGGCTCGGCATTCTCGGCCGTGTTGTTCTTCTTGGCGTCCGATGGGCCGACTTCATCGGTCGGCTTCTTGTTGAGTTGCGCTGCATACTGCTCGGCAAACTATTTATAAATAAAGCAGTTTTTAGCCGCGTGCTTGTGATTGGGATGATGCGTGCACTGAGCATTCATTATGGTGTCGTAGGCCGCGACTCGGGGACGGCGTTGGGAGTTGGAAGTTGCGGCAACCAGATCTTCGGATCGGCGCTTGCGGTCCTTTTGGCCCTGATTGTTGTTGCTGTTATCCTTCTTAGGATTCCGGCTTCCTCCCGCTTGTCATCCTCCCGTCGGGCCGGTCTTGCGCGCCTGCTTTGAAGGCATCATTGGATTTGGCATAAGAATTTGCCGTCTCAAACATCTGCTTCACTGTCTTCGGTGGCTTGCGCCCGAACTTCCCGATTAACAGCTCATCACGGACTCCCTTCTGGAAGGCGGTGATGATGATGTCGTCGGTAATGTTGGGGATCTTGTTGCGCTTTTCGAGAAGCGCCGGATGTAGTCTTTCAGAGGCTCGTCTGGCTTCTGGAGCTGATGCCGCTGGAGGCGAGGGCTTTCTGGATGACGTTGTATAAGTCGAAGTGGGTCCCGGGCCTCTGGAAGGTGCCCTGGAAGTTGGCGATGAAATGGTCCCTCAGCTCACTCCACGAGCCGATTGAGCCTCTCGGCAGGCTCGTGAGCCAGTTCCTGGCTGAGTTGGCGAGGGCCATGGGCAAGTAATTGGCCATAGCCTTGTTGTCGCCGCCTGCTGCGCGGATGGCGAGAGTGTACACGGTAAGCCACGACTCGGGGTCGGTTTTGCCGTCATACTTCTCTATTCCGGTTGGCTTGAATCCGTTCGGCCGTGCACTCGCGAAGCTCCCGAGTGAAAGCCGGCACTCCATCGTCATTGCTATCGGGTGATCCCCTCCGATCTTCCCGAGTGCGTTGATCTCGCTCTTGGTAGCGGCGATCGAGGACTTCCCGCAGATCGCTCGGCGGGGTCCTCGGTTGGCTGGTTCGGTAGCTGGAGCTGCTGTTGCGGCGGACGCGGTGGTGGACGGGTGGACGTCCGTGTCGCTTCTCGCGGGAGTCGGGCGTTTGCTCCTGATGCTTCTGTGTGGACTCGTGGCGTGGGCCTCTTGGCCTAGTTGTCGACCGGTCTGACTCGGGCCTCTTGTAGTCTCCTGACCTTAGCGGCGGGAGCCGGCTTTTGTCGGGTGTTTCAGCCACAGACTCAGTCGGCCTTCGTGCTGAGGTGGAGGGATGACCGTTGGCTGTGGCTGCAACTATGGTCTTGATCTTGTCTAGTATTGGAGTCACGTCGGGGGGCGCCGTCTCCATGACGGTGTCCAAGAGTGTGAGGGCAGCAACAGCGTTCTGCTGTGGCGTCTGAAAGATATTGGTGTTGCGGACTCGCGTTTGAAGAATAGCTTCCTGAGCGGACTGTCCGGCTGCCCATAGGTCCTGCTTTCTTCTGTCGGCTTCTTCTTTGTGTTTCTTCTCCTCTTCTGCCAGCTTGCGCTCTTGCTCAATCCTGGCTCGCTCTTCTTCCGCAATCCTGCGGGCCATGGCTGAGTCGGACTCGACCACCTCAGCCATGAGGACATCAAAGCACTTCGGCTCGTAGTCCTTGTTGCAGTCGGAGTCGTCGGCTTCGTCCGAGGGGATGCCATAAAGGTCGTCAAAGCCTGAGGAGCTGAGATACTCGTTGAGCTCTAAGGATGAGCATGAGCCGAAGGGCTGGAGGATGACGGCGATCTCCCTCGATCCTGGGTTACTTGGATCTGGATCGTTCCAGTTCGAGTTAGAGCTTGAGGATGTGGACTCCCCCGAGTGGGTCGACCTCGACTCGGGGGAGAGGAGCTTGCCGTAGTTCTCAGCGGCGTTTGGTAGTCCAAACGGCGCCGAGAGGTCTTCTTCCGAGTAGATCGTCTCTGTTGGGGAGACGAGAAGATTGCTGCAGATCTTAGCGGTGTTCGGTAATCCGAACGGTGCCGAGTGAGTTCTTCCCTCGGAGTGGATGGATTGCATTATGGACTCCAAGATGTCGTCGTAGATCTTGGCACTGTTCGGGAGCCCGAACGGCGCCGAGTGGGTTTCTCCTTCCGACTGGTTCGAATCCGAGTTGAAGGAGGAGAACTTGTCGAAGTCGTTGACGGCGAAGTCGCCGAATCCTGAAGAAGATCCCATCACGCTTGCCGACGAAATTGTCGAAGAAGTCTTGACGCGCGGGCTCCTACCTGGCGCGCCAACTGTCGAAACTTGGTTTCGGCAATAGAATTTTGGGGGTGCAGTCAAGATCGCCAAGCACAATGGGTTAGATGGAAAACAAGGTTTAGACAGGTTCAGGCCCTCTCGTGAGGTAATACCCTACTCCTGTTTCGGGGATTCGATCCGCCGAGTGTTTATTGATCTCTTGAATCTAAAGTTAAAAGCTAATAAAGCATATGATATCCCTCAAGGGACGCCTCTCACCCTCCTTATATAGTCTTGGGAGGCGGGCTTACAGATCGGACACCATATCTTACTCTAAGTCGGTTTCCTCAATCTTACCAAACCATGACTATAGGCCGTTGCCTTATCTCAATCGGCAACATAACACCCAAGTCATATTTGGTTTACAGATATGACAAGTGCAATCTATCCCTATATCCAGTCTGATAAACTTGGCATGTAGATACCCGATTGTCATAATCTCCACAAGAGGCTTGGCAGGGATATTTTGATTTATATGAAAATACAATACATCAAAAACAATTTAAAATATGTATCAAGCGTATAGTCTGATTTAAATCAGGACTACGTTCAAAAGAAGAGGACACTATTCAAGGATTATGGAAGGATCTCACAAACCGATTAAGATAAAAAAAATATTAGACCTTATAAAAAGAAACAAATTTTCATATCGATTGAGGTCGAGTGAATAACATGAAACCAATTTTGAGAGGGTTCTAATCACACGGTTACAAATAGATAAATAGTAATGAGATTTTTTTAAACATATTATTTATAATGGTATGAGTTCAATTATTTTTTTATATAATATACTATGTCATTGTTAGTGAGGATCTTTGCTATCATGCAGCGCCCGAGTGAAAAAGAAGATTTAAATTATGATATACTAATCTATGTTATTTTTTAAAAAAAATCTTAACTATTTACATGGATAAAAAGACTTCCCTTTTAGTCTTTTTGTTAGGTCATGTTTAAAATGTGTAAAGAATAATTGGCAAAAGCGACTGTTGTTTTAACTAACGTGAATCAAGATTTTAGAAGAAGCTATACCGGTGAAGCCCGGAGATGAAAGTAGCGAGTGATCGAGTGACGAGGGGTCGAGTATATTTGTAGAGCGAACGAAGATAATGACTATATGTGGAAGAAGCTATAGATGGACACCCGATCCGCGTATGAAAAGTCGGACGGCCGCCCATCACATGCATTTTAGTGACTACTGCTACCACGTGTGTACGTGCCACAGCGTATACTCTTTCTCTCTCCTCTCTTTGATTGCTTTGGCAGCTACTTCTCTATCAAACTTTAAATATTTTTCCTTTTAAATTATTTATCTGATTTATAATTCAATTATCATTACATTCGTTACAAATAAACCTTTACCATACGTAAGTATATTTTGATTAAAAACATATATGTATCAAAAAAATTATTATTTTGTTATTTGTAAAAAATGTTTTGTCACTTCATCATATATGTTTCCAATTCACTCCATAATATGTTTAAGAGAAATGTAACTTTTAAAAAATATTAATTGCAACACCAACAATCATTGGCCCAAACATTTCGTCCTAATAAGAGAAACACAGAAAAACTCGTATGGAAATATATATATATATATGTAAATACTTGATTTTTTAAAGATTTTTTATCACACATAAGTTGTAATTGTTGAACATCCAAAATATTTACTGCAACATCGAAAAAAACATCGTATACAACATTTGTAAATGATATAGTAACATATTAGGAAATATTTAAATAATACTCTATGTAACATTAAAAGAGATCCATTGAAAAAAATATAATCATGTAAGATTTTATTATAATAATTTAATTACATTGTATTAATACAATGGTATAATCTAATCATTATGATCAGATGAATAGAGAAAAAATATTTCAAAGGTTGTTATATGGTTGCATAATGCATGCACGTCTGGTTTAAATGCATGCCAGATTTGATACAGATAGAACCTACCCCTATCCGTCCGATTTTTCTCCAAGCTGCAGAGCGTCCGGGGAGAAGTTTTCTCCTGCTTATGTGATCTATGGCACATGAAGATGAAGATCGTCCTTTTCAGTGTTCTAAGAAGGTTGATGGGTGCTTCTGTTGGCACTTTTGGAACAATAAATTCAGAAAAATTTATCCTTAATTCCCTTTTTAATTTGTTTTTTCATATGGTGAGTTTGGCAGATTTTTCTCTAATTTTATATTGCTTTCAGATTTTGGTCTAATCGTGAAACTTAAGTGTAGGTTTTTTAGAAAAAAAAACTCGTAGTGAGGTCTAGTTTCTACCTGTAAAGTTTAGTGTAATTCAACCGGTAAGTTTTTAATTAATCTAGGTTTTAGTCCAATTCTGTCAATTTTCGTTCAGATTTATGTTTGCTTAGATCTTGTCAATTTCATCCATTGATTTTCACGTTTCATAAAACTGAACCTAGGCAATGTCTACAACTTATGTTTCAAGTTTCAGATCAAGCATATTTCAGTTGATCTAATGATCTCATAATATTTCTGTTGCGTGTGTTGCTTTCCTTGTTGTAAAAAAGAAACCGACGGTGGTTCACCCTCCCCCCTATTGAAGCTATCCTGAAAACAAAGTTTACACCCTTAAATGTGTAGACTTCCAATCCAATCCGGCGCCGCTTAACATTATATTCACACGCAATGCATATTCGCACGATAATGACCATTGTCGAAAGGTTCAGAATTCAGAGCAGATCAAAGCAGAGCTGCAGCGCGCGGTAAACAGAATCCGTGGCGGGAAAACGCAGGAGGTCACAGGAGAAACGGCTTCCGGTAGATGTCGAACACCTCCGACGAGCAGAGCTGCGGCTCCTGCATGCACGCGTCCATGGCGAAAACCCAAGCACACGCACGAACGTCATGATGGCGTCAATGCAATTCCATGGTGATCGATCGATGTCAGGTCAGGTCAGGTCTCACTCACCTGCACGCTGCTCGACGGGATCATTTTGCGGACGAACGAGCCGAGGCGGCCTGGGAGGAGGCGCCGGACGCCGCTCCCCTGCTGCCCCTCGCGGATCGTCGCCCTCATCGCGGCGAGCAGCCGGCCGTACGTCGTCCCGGGCTCCGACTCCACCGCCCTGATGAAGCTGTACGTCATGGCGCCGATCGACGCCGCCTGCTCCGACGAGAATCCCTGGAACACGTTTTCTCTTTTACAACATCAAGAATGTTTTCAAGAAGATGAAGCAGAGCAGAGATGGTGCGTACGCTGCTGTCTGCGGATTTCTGGTCGTCGCTGCAGCCGCTGATGGAGATGGCGAGGCCGCCGCTGGTCCCCTTGGTCAGCTCCGGCCGGCGGCTGTGGTTCTCCCACTGCCAGTATCCGGTCCTGGAGAGGCGGCAGAGGAAGGGGAGGTCGAGGATGGTGCCGCTGTGGCAGGTGTCCACGATGGCGTGGAGCTTCACGCCGGCCACGAGGGGCCGGACGATGGTCTCGTTGATCTCGTCGTCGAGGATCTTGCCGCTCTGCTCGAAGTCGACCGGGCAGAGCGCCTCGTTGTAGCCGTCCACCTCGTCGCCGTTCACGTCCAGCTTCTGCACGCCGTGGCCGGAGAAGTGGAACACCAGCGAGTCGCCGGCGTCGCACCCCTCCACCAGCCAACGCATCGCGGCCAGCAGGTTCGCCCTCGTCGGCGACCTCGACGGGTCGCCGTCGCCCAGCTCCTCTGAGAGATTAAGAGAACGCGTCGCATCGATCATGGAAGCGAATCGTCAAAGCTCGATCACTTCTTGGAGAAATCTTTTGGTTACCTGTGAGCACGAGGATGGATTCCCGGGAAGCCGAAGCTTTCGCCGAGGAGGCGCCTCATGCAGTCGACGTCGTTGACGGTCCCCTCAAGTTCATAGCTGGTGCCCTTGTAGCTGACGCCGACGAGGAGCGCGCGCTTCCTGCCGGGGGCGACCGGGTAGCCAGCCGGCACGTCGCGCCTTACGACGGACGCCGCCGCGGGCTCGAGCATGCCGCTGCCGCCGCCTTCGCCCAGGCTGCGGTCGACGCGCGTCATGCGGTGGCAGAGCGCGCACCGGACGGTGGTGGCGGCAGCGCCCGACCTCGCCTTCGCCATCGCCCCCGGCGGCGGGGGCGGCACCGCGAGGCCCGCGCCGCAGTGCACGCACCGCGACGTCGTGGCCGTCGACGGCCGCGCGCTCGCCGTGCCGGCCGGCCTCGTGTTGCCCATGCCGACGAGACAGCCGCAGCCCATGCCGACGAGATAGCTGCGGCAGATGTTCTCGCCTTGCACTTGCAGTGCGTACAACAATCAACAAGTGGGTGTCCATTGTGCCTCGAGAAAAGCAAACCCGCGAATCCCCCTGAGCTTGTAGCCAAAGCAACGTTTCCTTTATCCAAAAATCCACTGATTGTTGGGTTCGGAGAACCGCTGATTAATGATGGACGGACCATTAGGCATTGCAACTTGATTTCGATGCAAATTCCAAACTTCAATATCTGAACTCACTATATTCGGAGTATAAATAAGGGTCCATGTAAAATATAGTTCAAAACATGTGACTTCGAAATATAATTTTGTTTGATTCAATTATAATTCAAGATATAACATAGTTTATATTTTTTTATATTATAAGTCGTTTTTGTTTAAATAGTTTTATGTATTGATCCATGTATATGTTTTATTTATGTGTTCAAATTTATATGGATGCTAATGAATCTGAATGAAAGACAAACAATATAGACACGCCAAAACGTCTATACATTATATATGTTTACATTATATATGTTTGATACTATAAGTTTCAATGTTTTGTTCAAAACTGGAAATAAAAATAATTATTCTTTAATTTATGACATGATCTAATTTGATAGTCACGGTATAAATTAACTTAGAAAGAACAAACTATTTTTTATTCCAAAATATAGCAAGTTTTACCTATCACTGTGAATGAATAGTTCAGATTCATATTTAAAAATTGTTATATTTTAGAACAGTACAGCATATCCACTAGGAGGACCCACCGTGCATCGCTGCTGTTCTTGTTCACTAGGTGATGCCTGCTCATTGTTATGGGGCTGATTTTCCTTACACATAAATTACTTGATGGGAAAAGTATTTGAATTAGATTTAATTTCTGCAATTCAACAAATATAATCACAATAGCGAAGGCCGAGTGGGGTAATACTAATAAATACTCCTTCGTATATGAAATAAACATCATTTAGGACTGCGACACTATCTCTAAAACATTAACTTCTTCTTATTAAAAAATATGTATTATATAATGATATATGTATATTATTATCAAAGTATTTTTCAAGAAAAATTTTCATATTTCCAAACTTAATAACTTAAAAGTTATTCATAATTTATATTTTCAATATTTGACCAAAATCTTATCCTAAACGATGTTTATTTCGTATATGGAGGGAGTACTGTTTTGTATAATCTGTGGCGCATCGATCAGTCTTCACAAGCCTTGAATCCATACATTTCAGTCTACTTGGAAGCTCATCATTTCTGTCCAACATCAGCTTGCTCATGTGTGTGAAATGTCCTACTTAGGTGAGCCTACTACGATGCTCTCTACTGAAAGTAAAAATCAATCTGAACCTTTGATTTGATCGAAAGGTTGAAAACTATTTGTCGCATATCAATAACAGGGATAGGAGAGAATTATGTGCCACGAAGGCTAAGACGCTCCAATGCTTGGCCGGATGATCCTTGTCCTAGCCGACCCCAGGGGAATGGGATTCATCTTGCCCAGTCCCCAGGGAAGGCCCCGAAGGAAGGGAACGAGCTTCGACTCGCCCGGCCCCAAGGGAACAGGCTCCGCCTCGTCTGGTCCCGAGGGAACAAGCTCTGCCTCGACCGGCCCCGAGGGAGGGCTCCGCCTCACCCGGCCCCGAGGGAATGGGCTACGTCTCTCTCGGCCTTGAGGAAACGAGCTACACCTCGACTTTGCCTCACCTGACCCCGAGGGAACAGGCTGGCTTCGCCTCGCCTAGCCACGAGGGAACCGGCTCCTCCTCGCCTGACCCCGAGGGATGGGCTGGCTTCGCCTCGCCCGGCCCCGAGGGAACTGGCTCCGCCTCGCCTGACCTTGAGTTTCACTTTGCCCCAAAATGCGAGGCCCTCGATATGACCCGCACTGTCTCCTAACTACTATGGATGTGGGAGAGGAGTACCCGCGATCCAATCTCTGACAGCGAAACAGGAGTAGGAATGACCGGAGGTGACCCACGGCCACAATCGACTGTACCAAAGGGTCGCGATGTCTCATCAGACGGACAGGCGACCACTATGCCGCCTAATCCACGTACGATGCCCTACGCGGGCGTCTGTCCTCACGTCGCCTGCCTGGGCGGAATGGGGCACCACGACCGGAGCCACGCCCGCACGTGGCTACAGCAGTAGAACAAGAGCACAGAATGGAGCCGTCCATGTTACCATCTACAGGGCTCGCAGTGCCCATGTCAAGGGGAAAAGGGACGGCGCGATGTGAGGTGTCTTTTTCCCTTTCTCTCTCTCTCTCTCTCATGTAACTCCCTCCTCCCCTTGGGCTATAAAAGGGGACGAGGGGGAGAACATAGGGTAGGATCAGAGACTTGGGTGTCCCTCTCTCTCTCCTGTTTGTACCCCCTACTACAAGCCAAATGCAAGTAACACGAACAGCTTACCACTGGACATAGGGACATTATACCCAAACCAGTATAACCTTCGTGTCCTCTTTGCATACCATCCGGGTCAAACACACAAATAACTAAAAATTCACTAGTCGGTGGTTAAAAACATCGACAGTTCGCACGTCAGGTATGGGCATTTTGCGCGTATAGTCGTCACCAAGCAGGCTATGGATGGCTAACCACGATGGAGCCTGGACCCCAGGTACGCACATGCGCTTCGGGAGCCTAGACTTACTCATCACCGCGGAGAACGGGCTGGGACAAACTTGTGCACCTGTCTGACCCCTTCGTGCACCAGCCTCGATGACATTACCGAGGCCCTCCGGGAGTTGCACTTGCATGCCCCAGGCTGCGCCACCGGGAGCGACCAACTCCCGATTTCGACCATGAGAGGCTGGAGCATCAACTCAGCGTCTTCTTGGGACCTCGGCTGTCCCAGGAAGACTTGCATTGCCTCTCTTTCGCATTTGTGAACATCATGGCATAGCTCACTGGGGAAGCACCGCTTTCCCCGAAGGGCCTATCCGGGGACACCCCGACAGCGTTCCTATTTGGTCTACGCATGCCGCGTGGACCATCGATCACCTCGTAGCGCATGTCTGGGAATTGGCCATTCAGGATAAAATAGGAACAGTCCAGGATCTGCCCAAACCATCAAACATGGACCCACTTGAGATAACCAGGCTTCTAGGAACTCTATCAGGACTTAGAAGAAGGGTGCGGACAAGGACTCTAGATTTGTTAGCATCTCTGTACCACTCAAGCATCTGGCCAAAAGAGGAAATAGCCACTTTGATGTAGACATCGTTCTGAAAGTCTAGGGGAAAAGCCAAGAAAATAATCCAATAGATTCTTATGTAAGTACAGGATCTTGCATTGACGCCTTCGTCGTGCTTAACCACCCTAATGATGTGATTCTGGTCAGGGTGAAAGTGGGAGTTGCGCACTAATCTATCTCTTTGCACCACGATTCGTAGTTTAATCAAACCAGGACCAAGCGGAGATAGATGGGCATCCTCAATGTGAACCTGTTAGTTTTCCTCTAGGAAGTTGCAGACGTCGTTGAGAGCCGGACGAAGCTGGTTGTCCTCCTGCGGCATCAACTCAATCGTGATAATGGCATACTCTTCATGCTCCCGCAAGGGTTCTCCCTCAAGCGCAACCCAGCCACGCACAGGGCGGTTCCAGCCATGATCGACTTGCAGGTCTCCAATAAGGAAAGGTCTGGGGTTTACGGGGAAGTTAGCCATAGAGGAGCTTTCTGAGATCAGGGTGACGTCAGATGACGGAGGATGGGAGGGGTTTTTTGGGGCTTGTTTATGGGGATTGCAGTGAGAGAATGATGAGATTGGGATTGTTGTGGAAGATGGGTGTCAACAGGTGGGTCGGTAGTCCTCCGAGTGGGCTACCCAAGGAGATGAAAGAGTGGTCGGGAACATATATCAAAAGGGCGCGATGGTCGACTTAAGAAAGAAAATGAGCAAGAGAGATTTTAGACAGGTTCAGCCCTCCCGGAGGATAACAAGCTATGTCCTGTGTTCTTTGTTGGGGTGGTGTATGAAAACGAGTGCAATTGATGAGAGTTCTTGGGGTTCTAGAGATTAGACCTAGCTCCCCCAGAATCCATCCCCCTCCCCCACGGTCCGGCCCTCCCTTTTATAGGTCAAGAGGGGCAGTTACAAGTGAACTTAGGGGCCAAGAAAGCTAAAACTAAAGGCTAAAAAGCAAGTACAAACAACATCTGAAAAGTACATAGAGATCCTCCCGGGTCCTGCACTCCATGGGTATCTCGCGCTCCACCTTGCCTTGGGATCCGCCCTCCGCAGTACCTTCGCGCAGATCTGTTGGATGACGTCGTATTCTATCGATTGTCCCCCTTCTTATCTTTTCCGTGATCCTTACGATGCAAGCCTCCCGACTCGAGGATATCGAAGGTTGGGCTGATCAGCGTAGTCGGGGTAGGAATCTGAGTCGGGACACCCGGGAGGTCAGGGCTCCTGACCCCAGGAAGAGGTCGGGTATTTGATCTCCTCCCGAGGACAACCAGTCCAACTTCGTTTGTTCTTAACTCTGCTTCGTGGGCTACCCTGGGGTGATACCCCCCATAATGGGGGTGTATAGTAGGGAGTTGCTCTTCTTTGTTGCGAAGATGATGGGCGCGAGAATCGAGGAAACCTCTTGGTTTCCTTGCTTCAGCCTTTGGAGTCTAGACTAGACTAGGCTTGACACGAGTCACACGACTAGCGGAGTGGGTGCGATCGGTTGCCGAAGGAGATTTCGGTTTCCAAGCAAAACGAGAAGTGGGACAGGAACATGTCGTGCAACACTTCAAAGTGTGACCAAAAGTTGAGCACTGTCGATATCGAGTTCTCCTCGGGCAATTAAAATTGAAATGACCTAGAATGAGACAGGTGAAACAAGGCCCAAAAACGGGGAATTTGAAAGTGGGAGATTGGGCTGCCAAAGATTTTGGCTAAACCGGGTTGGCGCCTCGCTCGGCACCTCGAGCCTCTCTACGGCTCTACATAGCAGGTGACCATTTCAAGCAAGAGGGAAGAAACTTCTCTTGTTTCCTGGATAAGAGGCCAGAATTTCCAAAGACAAGATTGCGAGGAAGTACCCAAGATCTTCTCCAAGAAGAACAGAGAAAGTGCCAAATGAAATGAACTCTCTTCTGGCAGGTTTTTTGAGGGAAGAAAGAACTAGATTCTTGGCAAAGGAGACCTTAGCATTTTCTAGAGTTTTCTTTTTGGAACTCTTGGAGATGACTTTTATTCATTCCTTTTCCTGCTCAATCTCCCAAAGTTGTTTCTCCCGCTCCCAGTGAGAAGTGCCATTATTCCACAGATTAAAACAGCAGTCAAAGAGAGCAGTGGTGACATGCCAAAGTTTGTAAATATAAACCAACTTAGTTAGAGAACATCGATAAGCGAAAATGATTGTTGCTCAAGAAAGTCACATGAAAATCTTTTACCACCCAGGCAAGATTGAAGAGCCAAAAAGACTGAATCTTCCGAGAGGCAAAAAAGGAAGCGACGGAAAGTGACGAGCAAGAAGAATGAACCATCAAGGGAAGGGAGATGATGGTGTATCGACGATCTGAAAAGACGACAAATCTCATCTTGAAATTCTAGACCCCGATCAAAATCAAGCCTGTTTGCGAGATCTGGGTGAGATCCCATAGCCGGCAAAGAGGAGCCGAGCAGTCACCACAGGTTAACATCTTCAACTGTGGTGGAGGGGATGGAAGCAACACGGTGGCAAGGCAAGGCGGGGTGGGCGGAGGTGCGGTGGAATGACATACTGTGCTTTCTTAGATACTATGCGAGCTCTATCTCTTCGGCCAGTGGGGGCTGATTTTTGTTACACAAATAGTTGATGAGAAAACCATTTGAATTGGATTTAATCTGTTGCAATTGAGTGACGCTTGGATCATATGTTGGTGAAAGCTTTGGTTCAGTCTTGACAAGAGTTGATTGGGCCAATACATTTGAGTCTAGTTGGAAAGCTCATCATCTCTCTCCAACATCAGCTTGCCCGTGTGTGCGAAATTCCGTTGATAAATGTGACCGAAGCTTAAAAAACTTAGAAATTAAGCACAGATTTGGACTACACAAATACACCCTCAATTACCCATTTCAGTCCAATCCGTAGCTGCGCTAAGGCAGCTTTGATTTTTTTATTATTTTAAATTTAAATTTAAATTTAATCAAATTTATAAAATATGTTAGTAATATCTACAACATCAAATTTGTTTCATTAAAACTAATATTTAATATATTTTAATAATATTTTTGTTTTGGGTTAAAATATTGTTGTTAATCAAGCATTGAAAATATTTAACTAGAAAAGAAAAGTTAGAAGTCAAAGTGACTTTAAATATTCATAAGACCACATGCATGGTCGCAGCAACCGAGCAAAGATATATCCTTTGCTAATACACGACATTTAGACATGATATGTCGGTCTATCTTAAGAACTCGCAAAATAATATTATAATACCTTAATTTTTTCTATACACGATAATGTTTAAATTTTATTTTAGCAAAATCTATGTGTAAGATAACCGGCAATCCGCTGTTTGTACCGCAGCAAGGTACAGAACAGAGCTGGAGCAGAGGCTTCATAATGAATGGAGTTCATGGCCAGGAAAACGTGGTCACAGGAGAAACGTCTCGTTGTAGACGTCAAACTCCGACGACGAGCAGAGCTGCGGCTCCTGCATGGGTGCGTTTATACAGGTGAGTGATGACGATGCGCTGGTGTGCAATCTCTCCATCGGAGGAGGACGGAGAGGCCTATCAGGAGGTCAAGTTTGTGGTGGTCTCACCTGCACGCTGAAGAAGAAGCAGTGGAGCAAGCTGGCGGCGAGCGAGCAGAGGCGGCCGCCGGGGAGGAGGCACCGGCCGGTGCTGCTCTTCACCTCGTCGCGTACCGTCGCCCGCATCGAGGTCAGCAGCTCCCCGTACGTCTTCCTCGGCTCCGACCTCACTGCCCTGACGAAGCTCGTCGTCATGACGCCGCCGCCGCCGCCGCTCGAAGCGTCCTGCGATCGATGCATGCAAGCAAATATACTCCGTTAATTATAGCCTCGCAAGCTCGCTCAAACTGATGAACAGAAAGAAAAGTTCTCCGAGTTTAATCGGTTGTGCAAATCGATCACGAGATCGACCGACGTACGGTGGTGTTTGGCTCTGCAGATATCTGGTGGTCGCTGCAGCCGCTGATGGAGATGGCGATGCCGCCTTTGGTGTCCGTCTCCGCCGCCGACGCCTTCTCGCGGCGGTACTGGTCGTCCCATTTCCAACTCCTGCTTCTTGAACACGGACCACCACTTCTGAGAATGAGAATGTAAGGTACGTGTGCATTAGCTTGATTTTTGCCTGGTCTTCAATTTTTAAACATTGAGCATTGATCTTTTTCTTTCTCGTAACATATCATCAACAACTATATAAAAGAAAATTCATATATGAACGTAATTCATCCTTTTTTAAATTATGACGACGCTAACTTTTAGACATACGATTGATTGACCATTCGTCTTATTCAACATCTTTGTAAACATAAATATAAGGCATGGTTGGATTTTTTTAAACGAAACATATAAGATATCATGTGTTCTATTGATATAGCAGAAAAAAATACAAGACTACAGCCCTAGAAGGCCATATACAGGAAAAAAAAGAAGATAAAAGGAAGAAACTCACTCGGTTGGATTGAGACATCAACGTGGACAAAAGCTTAAAAACGAGCCTCCACAAACAGCCCTAACAAAACCAAACTCACCCCACACGGCTGACAAATCAAAGCCTATATGGCTGCATCCACCAAACCTACACACAACCAAACGTCGAAACCTTACAACAGAGCTCAAAGTCAACTGGACATTAGGAGAAAGCAGACTGCACTACACCGAAAGGGTCCCCGCCACGCAGTACTGCCATCGCTGTGCCGCTACAACGCTAAACCCCACTTGACGAGGTGAAAACCATCAGATCTGAATCTCTCATAGGACTCAACGTGGGGGCCTCGCCACATCCGTCGTTGGACACCATCTCGCCGCTTGCGGGGGCCCCGCCACGCCCGCTGCTACACTCTTTTTCGCAGGGACCATGCCACGTCCACTACTGCACTCCTCTTCGCGAGGGGCTACGCCACGCCTGCTACTGCACTCGTCATCATGGATCTGTTTCTTTTGTAGCCGTCATAGCGAGAGAGAAGTTATCCTGCTCCCCAGATCTCCATCGAACATCTGAGCCACCACAGGGCCTCTCCGTACCACCTTGGGCCGCAAGCGTCGTGTGCCCCTCCTTCCTGGTAGGCTGGAGCTGACTGGCGGCTCAAATTTTTTTATGGTTGAAATTTTTAATGATAAATCAAATCACAGCTAAATATATAAATTTTTTAAATAAAATGAATGGCCAAACATATAAAAAGTCTATAGTATTATATAGTATTAAAAATTGAGGAAGTATAAAGTTTTTTTCTTAAACATTTCGGAGAATATCTAGGTGGAGGATTAAAAAATAAACTATAAGCGAGAAACCAGAGGCTAAAAAACCTAACCTTTTCAAACTTTTATCAGTTGGATTCTCACTGGTTGTTTCTCAAAATCTTAACCTCTCTGAACAGGACCATAACATAACTCATAAACAATACCTGGTTAAATGACAGAGGTATCGGAGGTCAAGGATGGTGCCACTATGGCAGGTGTCAACGATGGCGTGGAGCTTCACGCCATGGATGAGCGGCCGGACGATGGTCGCCTTGATCTCGTCGTCAAAGATCTTGCCATTCTCCTTGTAGTCCATAGGGCAGAGCGCCTCGTCGAACCAGTCCACCTCATCACCGGTCACGTCCCGTCCCTGCTCACCATGGCCGGAGAAGTAGAACACTAGCGAGTCACCGTCTTTGCACCCTTCCACCAGCCACCGCATCGCCAGCAGCATGTTCTGCCTCGTCGGTGCCCTGAACGGTTCGCCATCGTCCGACGTTGTTGACTTTTTATCTAACATTTGATCAGTCATTAATAATTCTAAAAGTATGAATTAAGATTATAAAAATATCATAATAAAATAAATTTTATTTATATATTTTTTAATAAAAGATAATAAATATGATGTAGGAAAACAAACGACGTAATATATTTTAAAACGAAGAGACTGTATCCATATTCTATATTCTTTGTGTCGTTACCGGTGAGCACGAGGATGGATTCTCTGGGGAAGCGGAACTCTTCGAGGAGGCAACTCATGTGGATGATGTCGTTGACCGTGCCCTTCAGCTCGCCGCCGCCGCCGTCGCCCTTGTAGCTGACGCCGACGAGGAGCGCGCGCTTGTTGCCGCTGACGGCGGGATAGTCGGTCGGCATCGGCACGCCGGGCCCGACGACGAGCGTCGTCTTGCCGGGGTAGCGCGTGCAGGGAACGGTAGCAAACGAGCTCGGCCATCTAGGACGCGTGGTGAGGCGCTCGCCGCAGTGGCCGCACCACGACCACGACGTCGGCTCCATGCTCGCCATGCCGTTGAGAACTTGAGATGAGCTGCTATATATGCCTTCGCCGTCAACACCCTTTTATATGTCTCTCTCCAGTCATATATACGGAAAGAGTCTATTCATTTACCGAGGAAGGTGTCTTTTTATTTTCCAATATTGTTTAAAATATATAATATATCACTTCATAAATATATAATACAAATTTAACTTATACATATAAAAACAAAAATAATAAATTAGACTCTGAATCAAACATGTTAGTCGTAGTTAAATTTATTTAACGTTTTTAACTATATGTTTGTAAAATAACATCTGACCTATCTTATTAAAAATTCTATGATTATCTAAATGACATACATTCGCAAAATGAGAGAAAAAAAAGTATATCTCTCATGTACAACAATTGATGTACTGCCTTGACGATGACAAAACATATAGGATGCGAATCCTCCAAGCTGCTAGCTAGCTAGGCAGAGCATTTCTCCTTTATTCCAAGAATACGGTGGTTGATGAACATGGACCATTAAGGCATAAGCTGCTGCAGGTGCAGGCTGCTGTCGAAGTTTGGTTAGCAGAGAATCATGTTCTCTGAGCTTATTTGGTTCAAGATTAAGAAGCGTATATAGAAAAATAAAACTGAACTTCCCTCCACGCTTGGAAAACCAGCAGGGATTTCACTATCTGAATTACAAAGGGAAAAGCTAGCTATGGAAATGAGACAAATGCGCCTAATTAATCCACATGGGTGGAGAGAATAATCCACCTATATGCCCCCAAAGTTTGTTGCCACCACTAAAATGGCATTGAGTTTAGAGTAGCCCAGCTCTTTTCGTAATTCCTATCACTTATCTATAGATGGGCAAACGGCCTGACCGACACACAGTGCTTGGTCTACCTAAATACAAATAGACAAAACACAAGTCTAGAATTTACTTCAAAATTCGACATAGTCTTCCCTAAAATGAAGCATTTTGGACAAACAAAAACATATGGACTACATCAACAACAAAAAAACATCACAACCCATAATAGAAACATATCCCAATCATCCACAAGACCATCTCAACCACAATTAAACAATAACAATCTTTATGAATTAATTTTCGCTACTAGATGTGAAATATATGTGATGTGAAGATAACTATGCACATCCTCATGCATGCCTCGTTCATCGGGTATCTAAAAACCAAAGAAACACAAGGGTAAGTATAAAATACTTAGAAAGCACAATCAAAACTGGAAAGACGTACAAAACCAGGAATCATGAATAATGAATTGTGATCGCTTCTGAAATAGTAGTTTCTGACTGAAACGGACACAATTTGAAACATCCTTAGCATTTACCGGTAAAGCCGAGCAAGTGGGGCCAACACTTATTCACAGGAACATGAATATAAGAACCGAATTGCATATCCGGATCCACCGAAACATGGACTGAATTTAAAGAGATAACATGAAACTTGATTCATGAAATAGAGGCAAAGTAATGAAAATGAATTGCAAAGACACTAGATCAAAGAGCAATCGCTAAGAAAAATAGTCATTAAGCCAATCATAAGTTCATCATGCACTTGCATTAAACCTGACGCGGTCACGGCCTCGGCACCGGAACTTCCCAAACCTGTAGAATATAACTAAACTCAGGTGCTAATTCAGATCGAGAGCAATTCTATCCTATGGTAACAAATTTAACGCATCATTTTTTTATATCTTTTAAAATAAAAAGGTTATGACAACAAATAAGTATATTCTCAGAATCTAAAGAGAAAGATCTACAACTTTTGTGTTGAAGCTATAATTTAATTCTGTCATTAAGGTACTCTAATTCGCACTTCAAAACAGCCTTCTGCATCTGCCTAGAAATTCAAACAGTAAAAAGTAATACGACGATATCTTGAGTTATAGCTATCCAACAATTATCAAATTTTACCATATGACATGTAAGAAAGATATCTACAACTTTCTAGTTAGGCACTTTTGCAGCAAAAATGGTTTTGGTCATCTAATCGTCGAAATATAGAAGCTCTAAAAATCTGCCTTCACCCGCGCGACCAATCTAAAAACTTACGCCCAAAACCCTCCTCTAATCCCTATTAACCTTGA
The DNA here is from genome assembly GCA_019925245.2 of Oryza australiensis. Lineage (NCBI taxonomy): Eukaryota > Viridiplantae > Streptophyta > Magnoliopsida > Poales > Poaceae > Oryza > Oryza australiensis. Next base: position 9,340,577 of record JAIFGZ020000436.1, read on the forward strand.
CTTAGGGCATAAAAAACACCCCTAATCACGTGCTAAATAGGGGATAAGCCTTACCTAGGGTTTTTCCTGGAAAGTCCTGCAAGAAAGAACGACGGGGAAAACACCAATTCAGCACACCGTCCTATTTCTCTCCTCCTCCTCAATCCGTTTTTCTAGTTTTCCTCTTGATCCAAGATGCCGTGGTGAAGATATACGGAGAGCAAGGTTTGATGGAGACAAAAGTGTGTACAGGAGATGAGGAGAAGGGAGGGGCACCGTGGGAGGAGAGGGAGGAGCGGTCCCTCCTCCTCCAGGGTTTTGGATGGACGGTGGAGGATATGGGCTGCATTTCTTGGGTCTTGCCCACTTTCAAATGTAATATTTATTTAATTAAATATTGCAATTTTATTATAAATCATTCTGAAACCAAAACTAAAACAATAACTTTTAAGATATTACACCTACGGCTTGGGCACGGCCCAATGCGTGGGCTACCTTCCTAGTTGTTAGCATAATCTAACAAAAAGTTACGAAGTTTGATTTTTTTAACAAGGATGCCCTATAATTTGGGATGGTGGGAGTAATATATGAGTGATTTTTAGTAAATCGACATAATAATCAGCCTAATCTACTTCTAGATAGAAAGGTAGAAGAAAGACATAAAATGGTTTCGTTGATTAGTTATGGGGGTTTATTTGGTCAACAGGATTTGTGATATTACTTGAGTTAGAGTACTGAAAGAACTAATCAACTTCTACTTATATATGTAAGTTGAGTTTCTACTTCTTCTGATTTTTCATAGATGACTTTTTGATTTTTGACATATATTTAACTTTCTCTAGAGCTTCAAGTACATGATTGTTTGTGCTCCTGCTGCCCATGTGAGTTTTGCACCCGTATGGCTGTCACACCCTGATCTGGCACCATCGTACAACAACATCTGATAGGAGCGTGTTGTAGAAAAAAGGGTGTGAACCACTTCCTACGAGACCATGATATCGATATCAGTCCCAAGACATAGCGCTGGTACCCACGGTGACAACTATAAATCATTGCAATCCTTAATTTAAATAGAGGACTTATTTACCTTGAATTAAGTTGCAACTCTCGGGAGAAGCCTAAGAATGCAACCGATGACCCGGAAGTAGTACCAGCAGAAGCAGAGGTAGCGAAAACCAACGAACTAACTCCCAAAACCATAGGCAACAAGTGGGAACCAGGACAAAACCCTAATCTTCACTTCGCTTTGACTTTCCCTTCAGAGCAAGCAGAACTATATAAAGAGCAAGGGTGAGCACTTACGTACTCAGCAAGCCAGGGGAACTTAGGTGGTTAATGCAAGCTGCAAGGGGAGGCTGGGTGTTTTGCAAACAGTTTTGTTTTCAAGTTTTGAACAACCTAAGTGTGTGTTTTTATACAACTATAGTGAGACAAGTCTCAACTTGGTCAGGGGATGAGAGGTGAACAAATTTTATTTTTCAAGGTTTGCACAACTCCTAGAGTTGGACTCAAAGCTAGCTTCCCAAACCAAACCAAGTTTTTGAACTCCTAGAGTTCCACTGTCCCAGACAGCCAATTACTTTCAGAGACTCCCTATCCCGCTGTCTCCCTAACTGTCACTTGCTTTCCCAAACAACATGTTTCCCAAACCACAACACTTTTTCACAAAGCAGGGGTAAAACAAAAACTACGCTATGTAATCACCTCACATCCATACCGTGGGTATGGTTGTTCGAATAGTTTATTAACCTCTGCAGAGAGGGTACAGTTTACCCACACGACGCTACTAACTTGGGTCACCCAGTCCATGCGATCAACCACGACTAGTGACTTTGAGGCTTTTACGACAAGGCATTTCTAAAGGCGACTCAAGGTCACCTTATGCCAATGGGAGGGGTCCCATAGACCAACAACAGGTTAGGTCCTATACCATGTTGTGCCAGGAAGCCCATGGGTCCTCCCCAACACCATCGCGGCGAATCCACTTGTCCCTCGGCATCAAGGCTTCCCTGGCCTAGCTAGTTACTCAATCAGGGGTGTCCCAATTCACCCATGTGGTCGCTCTCGTTATATGCTCAGATGTAATTCCAAAGGAATCGGTCCTTAAAAGCGACCGCACAAGAATCCCACCCAGGAATGGCCTTGTGTTGCGAGTTTTATTTTTAAAACTCATTTTCTTGTACAAGGCATTGATCCAGGCATCGGGTTTTTCAAAGCTTTTGTACACCAAGTTTTAACCAAGATGTTCTTAGATTTTAAGGTTAATGGTGATCGTTGATACTCGCACAAAGTACATGAATACCGAGGTGCAACCAAGTGGTTACAGGGGAACATGATATAGATATTATCAAGATAGGGGTCAAATGCAACAAGTTTGGTAGGCCCACTAATCTGCCTTTGCAAACGGGGCAAACAGTTCTGGTGCATTCCTATCAACCCATAAATATTTTGCAAGCAATACAATTAAGTTCAAGGCTCAATATGTTTAAAGGTGGCTTGCTTGCTCAAGTTCTTGAGCTTCACGAATCTTCGAGAAATCCGCGCTTGGAGAAAAATCCGGTAACCGCAACTTAGGCGCAAACAATAAAAAACCTAAACAAAATACAAAGAAAAGATCCTATTTAGACTAATTAATAGTGCCATGAAATATATCACAATTTTACAGAATTACTGGAAGTGGAACGAAGTCAATCGGAATTACGGATCAAAAGATATGAATTTTGGAAGTTTATTTGATTTTTTGGATTAAAGGAAAATATTTATTGGATTTCTAGAAAAGAATATTTCCAAGAATATTCTTTGTGTCACTGACAGGTGAGGCTCGCAAAATAGTCATGGGTGCACTGTGGATTGAGTCCACGGGCCGCTTGGTTCGGTGAAGATGGAGGTAAAATGAACTTCAGTCCATGGGCCTTAAGGGTGAATTGCGAACTAGGGGATGGGATGGGTAATGGACTTTAGTCCAATGGGCCAAGGGGGTGAGGCATGGCCCAACAGGCTGGCACGCGAGAGAGAGAGGCCGGGAGCAGGGAGATGGGCCGGCGCAGCAAGGCGGCCCACATGAACGACACGCGTGCAAGCGAGGCCAAGGTGGAGCGGGCCATCGCGGGAGGCCACTAGGCCAAGCCTACGAGCGGTGAGGTGGACTGAGGGCTGACTGTATGGGGGTGGACTTGGTCAAGCCCACGTGGGCAGCCATGTCGGATGGGAAGGGAGAGGAGGCCAACGCTGCATCGAACGACCAGCGGCGAGCAACGCAATCCGACGAATGGCAGCGAACTGGAGGGATTGGCGGGCATTGGTGGAAAGAGGAGTAGAAGGGAAAGCCATTCAACGGTGCGGATTCGATCGCCAGGGACGGAGGATGCACGGCGACCACAGGCAATCTTGTCGGACGTCTGATGTGGCCACACAAGAGAAGGGCAAGGGGGCGTGAGCTCGGGCTTTGGTGAACCAGTGCGCTATTGTGTTGCACATGCGATAGGCTCCTGACCAAATGGTAGCTGAGAGGCTCGTGCGGCGGCGAAAAGGGGCGAGCGGTGAGAAGGAAGAAGAAGGCGACGAGCGGCCATGGCGGTGTTCCAAGGTGCTTCAAGGGGACTCAAGGTAGGTGGCGGCGCGAGAAATTGAGAGGGGAGGGAATGACGGAGGCGCGCGGCTACACGCAGTGACGACGATGGAGTGAGCGGCATAGCGCCAGAGCCAGAGAGAAGGAAGGCGGCCAAGGGAAGGATTTAGGTAGGTTGAAGGGGTCTCTGGGAGGGCGACGGTTGTTAGATTGATTATATCTCATGTTATCTCTTGCCATCCTTATCATGATCTCTCCCGATATCGTTTCTATAAATCGGTTGTAGAGATATGGAACGTATGTTCCTATATGTACTCCACCATATTGATAATCCAATCTATTGTGTTAAGTCATATCACACTTTCATGGTATCAGATTAGGTTTTTTCTTCCACCTCTCAAACCCTAACCGGCCGGCGCTCCTGTCACCGCCATGGCTTCTCCCTCCTCCCCCTCTGCCGACTTCGTCCTCGACGCCACCATCAAGATCATCGCCGACGTTGTCCGCTCCTCTTTTCAGCTGGACCCAGGCATGCAGGTCGAAGACGCCCTTGCCGCTGCTGTCGTCAGCGATGCTGCCAATCGTGCTTCACCACCTTCTCCAAGCACCCCTCGTCACTGCCGACGACGTGGTTTCCTCCGTGGTGTCTTCACTGGCCCCTGCGACGTCTGTGCCTCAGACGACGTTTGCCCTCGCACCCACATCGTTGCCACCTCCAGTGCCTTCACCAACGCTTGCAGCCCATTTTTCACCCGAGATCTTGGCGCTCCTCACCCGTCTCAGCGTCCAACCCGTGTCGGTTGCTTCGCTCCAGGACACCACCTCGTCGTCGGCTCCTTTGACACTTGACGCCGATGCCATCGCCACCCTTCACAGTTAGGCTATCGCCGTTCTCAACATCAAGGATCTTGTGCCTGTCACCCACGACCTCGACACCGACAACTACTCTTGCTGGCGTGGTCTTTTTCTAGTGGCGCTCGGCAAGTATGCATTGGCCGTCCATGTCTTCTCCGACGTTCCTTGTCCCGATCATGCTGATTGGGCTCAGATGGATTGTGTCGTCCTCAGCTGGCTGTAAAGTGCCATCTCCCCCACTCTTGTGCATGAGGTTTGTCCCCCACCGTGATTGCTCGTTCGGTTTGGCATGATCTCTAGCTATAGTTCCTCGGCAACGACGAATGGTGCATCATCAACCTCATCGCCGAATTGCATCACCTTTAACAGGGCGATCTCTCCATTGGTGACTACTGTCGTCGGCTCAACGTCATCGCCGACAACCTCGCCAACGTCGGTGAACCCATCAAGGACCTCTCCCTTGTTCTCATGCTCATCAGAGGTTTGAACGATAAGTTTGATAACCTTCATTTCTCCTGTCACTGCAATAGTCGTTTCCCACCTTTGCCGAGGCACGCGCACAGCTCCTCCTTGACGACTTGGCGAAGGGTCACCGATCGACTGGCACGGCTACGACTGTCCTCGCCGCCAACTCCAACTCGTGCCTGGCTACCCCAACTCCTCCTCCATCGACAACTCCCGCAACAACAACCGTCGTCGCGGTCGTGGCAATGATGGTGATGGCGGCGACAATGGTGGTGGTGTCGAAAACAACGGTAGCGGTGGCCAAGGCGCCCACGGCGGCGCCCAGTGTAACACCGGTGCCTAGGCTGCTCCACGGGCCAACCAAGCCTGGCCCACAACCTTCAATCCATGGACCATGAGCCCGGGCAGGTTGGCCCAGGTATTCTTGGCGTTCCGCCTGGTTTCGCTGGGGTCACCTTCACTACTCCGCCTGACCTCATTGCAACGACCGAGCTGCAATTCTACGCCCAGCAGCCGGCCTTTGCTGCTCTTCCCGAGTCGACAACGTATGATGCTCCGCCGGCTACTCCATTGACGCTGGCTACTGTGCATGCACATTCCCCATTCTAGTGGACTGGGTCGTCCCAGTGGGACCCACAAGTCCTCGCCAGCGCCTACAACATGGCAACGTTGACTACTCCGCCTTCCACTGACTGGTACATGGACTCAGGTGCTTCCTCTCATATGACGTCTGACACAGGTATCCTCTCCACCTCCCATATTATTGTAGGCAATGGCTCTCTTCTTCCTAGTACTTCCGTTGGTCATGCTTACTTAATCTATCCCAATTATTCCTTTGTTCTTATAATGTTCTAATCCTCTTGACATTATTAAGAGTCTTATTTCCGCACACTGTTTTTCTCATGATAATTGGTGTTATGTTGAACTTGACTCCTTTGGCCTCTCTGTGAAGGATTACCCAACCAAGATTGAGATCGTCAGGTGCAATAGTTCCGGTGACCTATATCCTCTTCCGATAGATGCGTACTCCTCGGCGGCCTCCCGACATGCCTTTGTTGCCACATCCTCCAACACCGACCTCTGGCATCGCCGCCTTGCCCACCTTGGTCACAAGGCCCTCACCCGCTTAGTGCAGGCCTCAATCATTCCCCCACCAAAAGTCACCACATCCTTATGTCATGCTTGTCAGTTGGGTCGTCATGTTCATCTTCCCTTTCCCGCTAGCTCTAGTCGGGCCAAGGCAAATTTTGATTTAGTGCATTGTGATTTGTGGACATCACCTATTCCTAGTGTGTCTGGATTTAAATATTATCTCATCATTTTTTATGATTGCTCGCTTTATGTGTGGACCTTTCCACTCTGCTTTAAATCCGATACATTCTCTACACTATCTCACTTTTTTGCCTTTGAGAAGACGCGGTTTGCCACTACCATTCGTAGCATACAGTGTGATAACGGTTGGGAGTTTGGTAACTCCTCTGCTCGCTCCTTCTTTCTCACCAATGGGATCACCTTGTAGATGTCTTGCCCCCACACCTCCCCTCAGAACGGTAAGGCTGAGCGCATACTTCGTTCCCTCAACAACATCACACGCTCCCTGCTTTTCCAAGCCAGCCTTCTTGCTTCCTATTGGGTTGAGGCCCTTCACACCGTCACTCACCTCATCAACCGTCATCCCACCAAAACTCTACAACACCACACTTCCTTTTTCGCCCTCTATGGTGCACATCCATCATGAGTTACCCCAACCTAAGCGCCACCGCACCACACAAGCTAGCCCCTCGCTCCACCCCTTGTGTGTTTCTAGGATATCCCCTCCACCATAAAGGGTACATGTGTCTTGACCTTGCCACAAACTGTCATCACCTCATGTCACGTGGTGTTCAATGAGACATCTTTTTCGTTTGCTGAGATGACTAATGAAACAGTTGCTACTGACTTGGAGTTTCCTGAGGATTTTTCAGCTCCACCGCTGGCACCAATTGGACGTCGCCCCCACCCCGACCACCCTGGCCCGGCAGCTCGCATGCTTCCCCTCAGTCCTCTAGAGCTCTCCTACACGGTGTTCTTGGGCCGGGCAGCTGCCACTCCTCCGCCACGCCGCTCGAGTCGACCTCTCCCAGCTCGGCTCCCTTGGCCCGTCCTCGCCATGGGTCGTGCCCTCCCATGGGTTGGCCTCTCCCGGCTTGGCTCCCTTGTGTCGTCCTCGCCATGGGTCATGCCCTCCCACGGGATGGCCTCTCCCGGCTTGGCGCCGGGGTCGGCCTCTCCCGGATCGACATGTGGGCCGGCGTCCCCAGGCTTGGCTCGTGGGCCGCCCTCTGCAACAACGAGTAGGGCCTAGCCCACACCGATGGCCACCTCCCCAGCTCAGTCAGCCAACACACCGACTGGGGCGGCACCCGCAACATCGCTGTGGCCTCCACCAACCGGTGCTCCCACACGTGCCCATAGTGCAATATCCCCAATATCCATCTTCCGACCTAGCTCGGCCTCTCACCGATCATCAATGAGCACTCCATGACGCCACGTGGGAAGACTAGCCTTCATCAACCATCTACTCGCTACAACCTTGGTGTGGCCACCCTCTCTCTGGTGCCTCGCACGTATCGTGCCATCCTCGCCGACCCCAACAGGAGGTCCGCCATGGAGGAGGGGTTCACTGCTCAACAGGCCAACCACACCTGCGACTTGGTTCCCCGTCCACGTGGTGCCAACATTGTGACCGACAAGTGGATCTTTGACCACAAGTTCCAGTCCGACAGCAGCCTAGACCGATACAAGGCCCGCTGGGTGTTACGTGGTTTCACTCAGCGTCCTAGCATCGACTTTGATGAGACCTTCAGCCCCATCATCAAGCTAGCCACAATCTGCACTGTGCTCAGCCTGGCGGTTTCGCGGGATTGGCTTGTTCATCAGTTGGATGTCAAGAATGCTTTTCTGCATGGCACACTTCAGGAGACAGTATATTGCTTGCAGCCCACTGGATTTGTTGACCACACCAAGGCGGACATGGTGTGTTGTCTCAACATGTCCCTCTATGGCCTCATGCAAGCCCCTCGCACTTGGTACAGTCGGTTTGCTAGTTTCCTTCTCACTCTTGGCTTTGTTGAGGCTAAATCAGATACTTCTCTATTCATCTATCATCGTGGCATAGACTTGGTCTACTTGCTTCTCTATGTGGATGACATTGTTCTGACAGCCTCCTCCGATGCACTTTTTCGGTGGACCATTCAGGCTTTGCAGTTGGAGTTTTCCATGAAGGATCTTGGTGCACTACATCACTTCTTGTGCATCTCTGTCACCCGACAGTCTTCTGGCATCCATCTCAGTTAGCGGTAGTATTGTCTTGAGGTCTTGGAGCATCTAGGCATGACCGATTGCAAGCCATGTTCCACTCCAGTTGACACCAATGCCAAGTTGTCTGCTCTTGCTGGTGATCCTGTTGTTGATCCTATCGACTACTGGATCCTTGCTAGTTCCTTGCAGTACTAACGTTTACCAGGCCCGATATCACACATGTGAGGAATACGTGGAGGCTATGATAGCATAAAACAAAATTTTTCTACCACGCAATCCAGGAAAGCTTGCAAGTAAGGGTCTATAGATCGTTACCAGTTGACGTGCAGTGCAGCGGAAATTGTCAAACTATTGCTAGCCGACCTCGGAAAAGCTTTGCCAACCTCGGAAACGCCTTTGCCAACCTCGGAAACCTTCCAGCAAACCTCGCCGATGTCCAGGTCCGAATCGCCCGACCCCACCTACCTCGGTTCATCTCGCCCGACCGCGCCAAACTCCACACGCGTCACTCGACTGTCCGATGGCACTAGGATTCGCCGATGCCGACGACTTCATGCCGATTTGCTGATGCCAACGACATTGTGCCAATTCGCCTGACCCTTCGATCTCCCGACCGCCCGACCCAACCACCGAATTGAATTTGGCTAGTTGGATCTCGATGAGATTCAATGCCGCCGAATAACACCGCAACGTATGATGTCTCTACCGATATCCACACATCCAGGGATGAAATCGCCGAACACGTTGTGTGCTAGCACTCGGCGCACGGCTAGGGTTTCGCTCAGAAGTCGATGACTTGGGTTTTCATGGAGAATCTTGACCTGGCGGCTTGGAGTTGCGCTGGTGTTCTGTTGTGTCTATCAATCGACCTCCACCCCACACGCCTCTCTATATAGGGTTGGCCAACTGGGCCTTGTGGCCCATCAGGACTCTATATTCAATCAGATCTCTATCCGAACTTAGCCGTATCTGAGTCAAACTCAAATACACGTTCCATCCCGTTAAGTGTGTGACCTTGTAGGTTTAGGTATACTTGGTTCCGACCCGAGTACAACTCGACCGACCCGTCAACAGTGGCCCCTAGCAGAACGTATTGACACAAAAGTATACAAGAAGATTATATCGGCTGAACCTGTAATATGTGCATAAATTCCTTTACCTCATGATGTCAATTAAGCTATAGGCAAGACTCGTGTCATCCTATCAATAGCTTAATTATTCACTCGATCTCGTATTGGATTATTTATCTGCTGATTGACTCCTCAATTAACTCGGCATGGCCATGCACTTCCACAATCCATTACATCGAGGGGCCCAGAGATATCTCTCTCAAAGGAGGAGCAAATTTCATCTTGATCATTCACATCCCACTGCATGTTTCAAAGCAAACCTGAATACTACTTTTATAACTACCCAGTTACAGAATAGTGTTTGGTAGTCCCTAAGTAAGCCATTATATATGTTGGAATCCATGATGATCTGAGGTCTAAGGATTTTGCACCAACACTACCCGAGACCAACTAATGACACATTAATTCCCTGTAGTGTCTCAAGGTGGGTCTATCCAACAATGTGTTCTCTAATACATGTTTACGTTTATTTATTTGGTATCTCCATACCATGATCTATGAGACATGATCATCAATCAATAAACATGCTGATCTTAGAATCATATTTGTTTCATAGATATGATATATGATCAGGGATCATTCAGAAATAGATTCATACATAAAGAGTCTCATAAATAAGCCACATACTTATTTATCAATATAAGTTGTCTATTTCATAAAACTGAATAACACTATATTCGTTAATACATAAACATTGACCATGATATCCAACATCTTCATGTTGCCTCTAGGGCATATCACTAACAACATGTTGTGCAGCAGGTCTGCCTTCATATGCACGATCCCCGTGAGCCACATTTTAGTGCCCTCAAGCGCATCCTACGCTATGTCCGTAGCACTGTTGATTTTGGACTTCGTATTCGGCGCTCTTTTTACGATTGACCTCATTGCGTACTCTGACGCCGATTGGCCAGGTTGTCCCAACATGAGGATTATCCACATCGGGTTTTCCTGTGTTTCTTGGTGACAACTTGGTTTCTTGGTCCTCCAACTGTCAACATACCGTGTCCCGTTCTAGCGCCGAAGCAAAGTACAAGGTTGTGGCAAATGTTGTAGCCGAAACTTGTTGGCTTCGTCAACTTCTTCATGAGATTCACACTCCTCCGAGCCGTTTTACATTGGTATATTGTGACAATGTCAGTGTTGTTTATCTCGCTACTAACCCGGTGCAGCACCACCGCACCAAACACTTTGTCCGTGATCGCGTCGCTGCAGGAGCAGTCCGCATGCTTCACGTACCTACCATGTCTTAGTTTGCTGACATCTTCACCAAAGGGCTACCTAGTTTGATCTTCTCAGAGTTTTGGTCCAGTCTGAACGTCCGTTCCTCTGACGTTCTTACTGCGGGGGAGGTGGTTGTTAGTTTGATTATATCTCATGTTATCTGTTGCCATCCTTATCGTTATCTCTCCCGATATCATTGATATATCGGTTGTAGAGATACGAAAGGTATGTGCCTATATGTATTCCACCATATTGATAATCCAATCTATTGTGTTGAGTCCTATCACACTTTCAATGATGAGTGGGTTCGATGAGAGAGAGTCAGCGGCAGCGAAGAAACGGGACCAATGACGAGGGGGAAGGAAAAGGGGACGAAGTCCGGGAGCTATCTAGGAGTCGCTAGAGGATGTATACGAGAGGAGTTGGGCGAGGAGCTCACCAATCGAGCGAGACAACATTGGCGGGGAGCTCACCGAAGGAGGATAACATGGCGGCGGCGGTTTGATGGTGGGAAGGGTAGGCCGGCGAAGAAGGATGGTCGGTGAAAGAACGCGGCCGAGGAAGGAGATGGATGCGCGCGGGGATGGAACGACATCGGTGGCGGCGAGGTAAGGTCAATGCCAAACGGTCTTAGCCACGGCATGATGGCTTCGAGGTTGACCGTGTGGTGGAAATTGCATCAAGGGCGTGGGCTCGATCAAAGGGTCATGGTCCTCTACCTCGCGGAAGAAACCAAGGACCGGAGGCAGGGTGCACGACCTGGGATGGAAAAAGGTGGAAGAAGGAGGAGGAAAGGGGGCCTTGCCTCCTATTTTGGGCGGAAGGCATTGGACGCTAGCGGCATGCCTCGGCAGGGCCACTGGTGATGACGGCGAGCGACGACAAAGGAGGAGGTTGAAAAGACGATGAGGACAAGGCGGCCTTGCGCAGCGACGTATGCTCATCCTCCCGGTCGACCATGTACGGGAGTGGGCGAAAGCCGAGGTGCAGGACGACCAAAAATTGAATCGGTGGCCAGCGGTTTGGGCACGGATAGTGAGCGATTTGGGTGCGGTGGGGGAGAGCGGGAGCATTGCCTCTCCTCGGCACGTGCAGCGCACGTGACCAAGGAGATGGGCCGTCTGGGAAAAAAGAGAGAGGGGTTGGACTACGGCAAGGAGTGGAGGCGGCCCATGCGACAGGAGGGAAAAGGAGAGAGAGAGGATGGGTTAGCCGAGGAAGATGGGTCGAGCGAAGGAAACGACCCAAGGAGGAGGAGGGAAGCAAACTACACTTTCGTAGTGAAATTGAAGGATTTGGAGTTGGAATTGAATTGGATTTTGCATCTTGGAGCTGAAAGGAATATTCAGGAAACGTTTCAAAGGTACTCAGAGATAGACGAATAGAAAGATAGATAGATAGATACATAGATCAACAGAGAGAGAAAGAGAAAAAGAGAGGGTGGAACTTGAGAGTCGGAATTCAAATTTGACAATTGATTTGAAGGAACAAAGGGGGAGTTTAGGTTCAGAGGTGAATTGTTGAAGAAAATTTGAATTCGAATATTCGACCAAATGTGCGGATAGGGTTCTAGGAGAGAAATTCGAATACAAAGGTTTAAATTTTGAGACTATTTTTGAGTAGAGATTTTGGGAAGTCGGATTAGATATGTGAATTTTCCACTTTGGGATTTGGAATCGTAGGACCTTCACAGGGAGAAATTGGAGATGATTTGAGTGCTGACTCAAACCTTCGAAATGGTTATTGAACTGAAGCCAAACGAGAAAAAAATGGTTGATAGGGACTTAGGGGGTATTTGGTATGGCTCCAACTCCAAGCTCCAGCTCCAGCTGAAGCTGGAGTTTAGAGCTGGTGGAAGGTAGCTCTACTTGCTAGTTTATTTTACTGGAGTGATTCATCCAGATATATTTGAAGCTGAAACGTTTGACAGGGCTTCAGCTCCACTCCACCAGGATTCAGATCTGGAGCCCTGCCAAACATCCTCTTAGGCGAGAGATTTGATTATAAAGGTGCGAGATCCAAGGTTGCTTTTGGAGCCAAAATTTTTGAGGAGTTATTTTTGACACCAAGAAAAGAAGGCAAAGGAGGGATTTAAATTAAGATGTACGACACAACTTAGACTCAAGCACAAAAATTTTGCAATTAAGATTTTATTAAATTTTGCTTTTAACGTCATGTTAAAAGTCGAGACGTTACAATGTTACTGGTGGACCCAAGAATTTTTAATAGATTAGGCCTAGTCCAACTCATAGTCCATAAGTACGTATGACCTATCCTAATAGTATAAATAAATGATCTAATTTAACTAAGATAATGGATACTATAGATAAATGAGCCTGAACAGGGGTCAAAGACGCCGGGCCTTGGGCCCTCCCTGCAATGGCCTACGTCCCGTATATTTTTGATCGTTACTCATTAGCTCGGACGCGTCATTACCGTGTGATTAGATCGGAAATAGCGGTTATAGATTAGCATTCTGTGTATAGATTGGAATTAGTATTCGGAGATATTCTACAGAAAAACACTTTCACTCTTCTATAGAAGGAAAAAAACTACACGGTAATATTTTGAATGAATCACTACTGGAGAAATGATTTTTTTGGACGAGGCCCCAAATAGATTCCAGACGAGCCATAAGAGGTAGCGCCTGGAAAAACCGGTCCTGGGGGACCGGCAATTGGCCCGTACGGGATAATCGCATTATCCCGTGTGGTTCACTTAAGAGACCGCACGGGATATTATCCTATCGGTCGCTTAAGTGGACCGCACGGGATAATTCGATTATCCCGTGCGGCCCACTTAAACGACCGCACAGGATAATAGCGTATTATCCCGTGCGGTCCACTTAAGTACCTGCACGGGATAATCATTTTTCCCATGCGGGCCGCTTAAGTGGACCGCATGCGATGATGCCAGCTGTTGCTATATTTTTTTTATTTATTTTATTTTCATGAATTTTTTTGCCAAGTCTCACATTTGAACTCCAAGTGATTAAAAAAGTAGAATAAAATTAGTGAAAAATTATATTCATGTTGTTTTGTTTAGACATGCTTGAGTCATTATCCTGTAAATGAGAATAAATTTTGAATTTTTCTTCATGAAATATAATTAGGAACCTATTGACCAAATAATTTTAAAATTGTATAAATAGCAAACGAAGTCAGAAAATCATGAAAATTGTCTAGATGTCATGATATTATACGTAGAGGCTGTGGTAAAAAATTGATCCGGCTTCCAATATTTTATGAGATACGTTATCGCGTGCGGTCGGCTTAAGGGCCCTCGCACTAGGAAAAATTTTGAAAAAAATTTCTTCTCCACCCTCCAAACTTTCTCTACTATGTAAATACAACATTTAACATCTAATTATAAAATTTGGTAATTTTTTGATTGGTTTTGCCATATTTCTTTGATTTATTTTATTTTCATGAATTTTTTTGTCAAGTCTCACATTTGAACTCCAAGTGATTAAAAAATAGAATAAAATTAGTGGAAAAATTATATTCATGTTGTTTAGACATGCTTGAGTCATTATCCTGTAAATAAGAATAAATTTTGAATTTTTCCTCATGAAATATGATTAGGAACCTATTGATCAAATGATTTTAAAATTGTATAAATAGCAAACGAAGTCGGAAAATCATGGAAATTGTCTGGATGTCATGATATTATATGTAGAGGCTGTGGTAAAAAATTGAGAAGGTTTTGACTATTTTATCACATACGACGCTCACAAAACCGAAGATTCTCGAGAGAAGATTAGAAGTGTTGAGAAGTATTGTTTAGATCTGAAGAGAAAGTGACGGCTGAATTGTCTTTTGATTTCAAAAATTTTTCATAGGCAATAATTAGCATATATTGATGTATGGAAAAATTTGGTAATTTTTGAATCGGTTTGATAATTTTTTCATTAATATCCAATTTGATGAAAAAAAGAGAGGGGTCGATTATCGCGTGCAGGCTACGCGCCGCACGGAAAATATGTTCCCGTGCGGGCCACTTAAACAGCCCGCACGGGAAGATCGTTTTTCCATGCGGGCCACTTAAACAGCCCGCACGGGAAGATCGTTTTTTCATGCGGTCCTCTTAAACCACCCGCACGAGAAGATCATTTTCCCGTGCGGTCCCTTAAACCGACCGCACGGAAAGCTATATATACTCGCGCGCGGGCTCCCAAATTTTTCTAAGTCCCCAAGCGAAAATCCAAACAACCACCGCGCCGTCAGGCTGCCAAAATCTAGCGCCGCCGCCGGATCCCCGTCCTGTTCGCCATCCTGCGCCGCCAGATCCAGCGCCAACGTCGTCGCCGCTCAACCCTAACCCTCGCCTCACCGTCCCATCCTCTCTCTCTCCGTCGGCCGACAACAAAACTGCCGCGTCGCCATCCGTGCCCCTTCACCGACCTCACCGGCCGTCGTCTGCCCCTTCACCGCCCCCTCTCTCTCTCTCTCCGTCGCCGCTCGTCGGCCTCAAGACCGCCCACCACCGTCGGCCCGCCCGCACGACCACTTTCACCGAGACCGCCGCCTCTCCACCACTCCACCGCCTCCCGCCCGCCCCACCACCGGCGCCCTTCACCGCCGCCTCAAGATCTTCACCTTTCACCGGCTCATCGTCGCGCCGCCTTCAAGATCGCGCCGTCCATCCCGCGCGACCTTCGCCGGCCACCTGCTAGTACTCCACCCCGTGAATGTGGATGTTTGCTATGTTCTTGTGAGAAGATGATTATGCTAAGTTGATTTTATGGATGTGGATGAATGGATTATGGATGTGATTTACTGTGATGGATGGATTATGGATATGATTGTACTGTGATGAACGGATTAGATAAATTTTGGATGAATGTTAGATAATTTTTTGATGAGTTTTTGATATAACTGTAAAATGAACTTTTATTTATTTGATGGAACTCTAGTTAATATTGATGGAATTGTAAAATGGACTGTTAATTTTTGATGGATTTGTCGATGAATTTTTTTGTGTGAAACGATGTGTAGGACTTTAATTTTTTGGTGGAAATGTAAAATGGACTGCTATTTTTTATGAATTTTTTCATGTGAAATAGTTTTTGTGAAATTTTTATGTGAATTAGTTGATGTGAACGAACGGACGCACAGACGAGCGAACGAACAAGTGTTCGTCCATTTGTTCGTTCGTTGATGAACGGACGAACAAACGTGGACGAACGGACGGACGGACGAACGACCGAACGAATGACCGAACAACCGAACGAATGATCGAAACGACCAACGAACAAACGAACGAACGATTCGTGCATCCGTCCGTTCGTTGGGTCGGTCGGTCGGTCGTTCATTCGTTCGTCGTTTGTTCGATCGTTCGTTCGGTCGTTTGTTTTAGGATGAATTTTAGATTTTAGGTTAGAATTTAAATTTTCAAACACATATACCCACCGTCTCCTCGATATTTCGATCTCCCTCTCTCCTCTCCCTCTCCTCGGTCTCTCATCTCTCATCTCTTTCCCTCCCCCAATCTCACCTCTTCTCACGGACAAAATAGACAAACACATATATTTTCATCTTTATATTTTTTATGCATGTCCTTAATATTAGATAATATTACAAGTTGTGTGTTCACAAATTTCACAAGTTGTATTAATTAACAACCGTAGATCAAATGTCGAACGAGAAAGCTCCCTCCGAGGCACGCAACGTCGAATCAATGGAGAAGTCTTCGAGCGAAGGCACATGGCATGAACCAAGTGATCCATTCATCCGAAATTATGCAAGCACCAGCACCACCGTTGAAGAAGACCCAGACTACATCCCTATCGAGCAAGCGTAAGTCCAGCCATATTGTTATGATCCCTATCGTAGGATCTCGTTTAACGTTATCGTTGTACGTACGGATGGAAGCAAGGCGCCGCTCAAAAGAAAGGCCGCCAAGTCGTCGTCCGGTCGTCGAAGTCGAGACGGACACAACAACGCTCGCTCCGTAGAAACCGACACGTCTCGCGACCGCCGGAGGACGTCAAAAAGAAGACGTGGTCGAGAAGTAAGAACCAACCCCCAAGGAGACATATTATATCACCTCTCCGAACCATGATGGGAAGCCATTGGAGCCCAAGGTCACAATGACAAGGTTCAGCAGCGCTTGCGGGGTACTAGCCAGAACCCACAGCCCTTTAAATGTAGATTCCTGGGAGCAGGTGGATGACAACTTGAAGAACTTCATATGGAACGAGCTGCAGAAGTGGCTTGTATATCCGCCTGGTTCAGAGGCTCTGGGAAAAGAGTTTGCATTAAAAACGATGTGGGGGAGGTGGAGGCAGTGGAAATCGGACTTGAACACTAACTACGTGCAAAAGAACAAGTCCTCATTCGAATACTACGGCGGGATTACGCCCGCCGAATGGGATAGGTTCGTGGCGAAGAAAAGATAGCAAAACAAGTTGAAGAACAATTCTACTCTCTTGTTGCACAGAATCGCCAAGTCTTCCCTAACTTCTTTCAGCAATCCGAAGAACCCACAGTACACATGCCCAGAGCGTCGGGTCGGTTGACACCGCACCCTATCCCGTGGATACCATAATCGGCCCAACGCCTTGCAGCCTCCTCGTGCCGATAGGAAGGGCCGGGAAGAGAAAGGAGGTGGGTACATGACTTGCTATACCAGGGCGACAATTTCACAACACTCCTGTTGGTGATATGAGCCCGGGGGTATGTCAGAGGTATGATATCTGAGAAAAGGAAGGCGGCCTTGCCCATCAAGGCGCGCCAAAGATATGTCCCGAATGGCCCCGGTGAGTCCCGCCACGGCGGCCACGTGGCCTCCCAAGAGGGCCGGCCGGAGGCGCCCAGGCCGCCGTGCTCCCAAGCGGCAAGGTCCGAGATCACCCGGACCCCCGGACGGCAGCGTCCGGGGCTACCCGGACCCCCCATCCCTCACCCCGCACCTCTTTGGGAGAGGGGCAAGTCCAACTGCCAACCACCTCATTTAATGCCTAAAAAGAGAGAGGCTGAGCGCATGCCCCGTCGCATTTAATGCGATGTGAGGCGCGCCTGTCAGCCGCTCTCATCATCATCCCTTTTTGCCTGTCACGAGGCAAAGGGGGCCTAAAGTCTTTGACTGTGACTGCGGTATGGCAGCATACCCACTCCGCGCACGCCTTCCTCACGCCCCGTCTAGTCGCGTTTAATGCATTGGGCGACCGCGTGGGAGAGAGAGTACGAGCGCAGGAGGCGTTGTGTCAGCACCTACCCACGAGATGGGCCGCTGACCAGTGGACCCCATCGGAGTAGGTAGGCCGGCCATCATCGCGTCAGCAGCATGGCTGCCACGATGCCCGCCTTTCTTCCGCCTACTCCGATGACGCGACAACAGGAACAAAGATGGGGTGGCTTCTCCAACAAGACAAGGCAAGAGCCTCTCCGTCACGAGGAGCAAAGTAGAAGAGATCAGGACTACTGCGATGTCCCCTTGCACTATAAAAGGAGGCCCAAGTCCACCATAAAGGAGGTTCCGGGGGGTTCGGTCTGTTCCCTGTGCCAGGTTCCAAGTTCCAGGTTTCGTGTTCCGTGTTCCGTCTGTCTTAGCTCTGAGGCTGGGTTCTGACTCTGTTCTGCTAGCCCTTAGCAACGCTTGATCCATCAGTTGTTGGGAGAGAGGAATACCATCACTGGTCCTTTTAATTCATCGACCATATTACACAAGAACAGGAGTAGGGTATTACACCTCGTAGGTGGCCCGAACCTGTATAACCCCTTGCGTCGTCGCAGTCTTGTTTTTTCCCGGTTAATCGGCATCATCTCATCTTCACCGCGAGTTTAAGCCAAGGTTCACCGCTCCCCGTGCCGAACCAAAAAGGGGGTCCCTCAGATTCCTGCGTGTCGATCTCCGACATCGACAGCTGGCGCGCCAAGTAGGGGGAGCGCATTGCATTTTGGTTTAAACTCTCGTATTCCTTCCATTTTCTCGTGGGAAACCCTCTCTCCCCGTCTTCGCCATGGTTCATGGCCACGTCCCGCGGTCCGTGTCAGGCTCGCTCGCTACTCGCTCGTGCGACCTGGCCAACAAGGCGGCGGAGAAGGTTGACACGGGCGGACATAGCCCCAACTTTCGCCACCTCCGCTCAAGGGGGGAAGGATCTTCGTCTTCCTCACCGCCTCCGATGGCAACGGCGGCAGCGGGCCACACCACCTTCTCTCGCCCCACGAAACCGCAGGCCTGCGGACGGAGGGCCGGGCACCCGCAGATCGCCAACACCCCCGCAGATCTGGCCACGCCCTAGCGGGCGTACCGGTGAGCCTCGCCGGGAAGACGTCCACCGTCGCTTGGAGTTTGGCACGCCAGAAGGCGCCCTTCAAGCGGCAGAAGCTCTTCTGCGCCACCCCCCGGTCACCCCGGGCGAGGGATCCAACGCCAAGCGTTGGTTCGACGACATGGCGAAGCTGGTAGGCATGGCCCAGCGTCAGCTGGCCGCTGACCTCGCTTCCTCCAGCCACCAACCGCGCGGTTCACATACCGCGGTGAGCTCGTCCTCTCGACGACGGGCTCGAAGGGCGGCGGCTGCCGCGAGGGCGGAAGGGAGCCTCTCGGTAGCAGCCCAACCAGAGGCACCCCGGGATCTGCTATATGCAGAACGGGACGCCCGCCTTCGCATCGAGCAGCGCCGTGACGAGCGTCGCATGGGGCGAGCTCAAGATTGTGCCTCCTCGTCAGGAGGCGCAACCACTCGGCGAGCGGCCGCAGCGGACCTCCCGCAGGAGGAGCCCCTCAGGGGACGGCGAGCGGGCATGATGGCCCAGCCACGAGCAGGAGGCCCCACGATGCCCAATGGGGCCCCACAGCCATCGTCGCCCCCTCCGACCGGCAATGGCTGCCAGGCCTTCGTTGCCAGCCTCAGTAATGTGCGCTGGCCTAACAAGTTTAGGCCGGCCCTTACGGAGAAATACGACGGTTTGGTGAATCCCACCGAGTTCCTCCAGATCTACACCACAGCCATCGAGGCTGCTGGAGGTGACGAGCACGTCATGGCTAACTTTTTCCCCATGGCGCTCAAGGGCCAGGCCCGCTCCTGGCTAATGAACCTGCCGGCTCAATCGGTCGCCTCATGGCATGACTTGTGCCGGCAGTTTATCTCCAACTTCCAGGGCACGTACCCGCGCCCAGGAGTGGAGGCAGACCTCCACATGGTCTGACGAGGGGAGGACGAGTCCCTGCGCAAATACATCACGCGTTTTTGCCAGGTATGCAAAACCATACCCTCCATCGTTGACCATGCAGTGATCTTCGCCTTTCGGAGTGGTGTATGCCACGACGTTATGTTGGAGAAGATCGAGTCCAAGGCCCCCCAGACCACCACGGAGCTCTTTGAGCTCGCTGACCGGGTGGCCCGCAAGGAGGTGGCTCGGGTTTGGAATCCTAGGAATCCTACCCCAGCCTCCACCGGCGTGGCCCCCTCCGCGTCTCGGGAAGAGCGACGCGAGCGGCGGCAGAAGCACAGGCCATCGCGCGGTGGCCGAGGAGGGCCACGTCCTCGCCGCCGACGGTGCCGAGAAGCCCTCGCGGAAGGGAAAGCCCGCAGAAACCGCGGCGCTCCCGGACCCTCGCCCCGTGGCCGGGTCGGGGGCAAATGGTGCATGGTGCACCAAACCTCCCACCATGACCTCTCCGAATGCCGTTCGGTCAAGAACTTGGCCGAACGGGTACAAAAGTACGAGCAGGAGCGGAGGGAGAATGAGAAGGAAACCAGCCGAAAGGGCAAGGCCCCGGCAGAGCGCTCGGATAACCAACGAGAGGAGGCCAAAGGTGCGGCCCCCGTCGGAGATGACGATGACGACCTGGGCTACCAAGATCCCCAGCACGTCGTCGCCACCATCGATGGCGGGGCAGGCGCTCAAGTGTCTCGCCGGAGCCTCAAGACCATGAGGCGCGATCTCCTCGCGGCTGTGCCGTCCCACGAGGCGGCCCGAAGGTCGCGCTGGGCGGAGGTGCCCATCACCTTCGACCAGACCGATCACCTGGGGAGCATCACACGTAGCGGCCACTTGGCCCTCGTGACCTCCCCACCGTCTGCAATGTCAAGATCGCCCGAGTCCTAATTGACGGAGGTGCGGCCCTCAATATCCTTTCCCCGAAGGCCTTTGATGCAATCAAGGCCCCGGGAATGCAATCAAGGTGTGGCCCCTCGAGCAGATCGCTCTGCCGGTCACCTTTGGGGGCCCCGCTAATTTCCGCACCGAGCGGATCGACTTCGATGTGGCGGACCTCAATCTGCCCTACAACGCCGTGCTCGGAAGGCCGGCGTTGGTGAACTTCATGGCGGCTACCCATTATGCTTACCACCAGCTTAAGATGCCGGGCCCCGGAGGCCCCATCACCGTCCATGCCGACGTTAAAACCGCACTAGATTGTGCGGAAGCGCGCGTGGATGACATCGCGGCGGCCGATCGCGTTGAACCCGAGGGCCCTCAAGGGGAGGCCTCGGGTTCCTGGGCCCCGAAATAGCACATCACCTCAGTCGATGAGGTGATAGTCAAGTCTATCCAGTTGGGTGACGACCCGTCCAAGACCGCCAACATTGGCAGCAACTTGGACCCCAAATAGGAAGACGCGCTCGTCTCCTTCCTGCGGGCGAATGCCGACGTGTTTGCTTGGAAGCCGTCGGATATGCCCGAGTCCCCCAGGAGGTGATTGAGCATCGACTTGTAGTGCGGCCGGATGCACGACCGGTCCGTAGAAGGTGAGGCGGCAGGCCTCGGAGCGGCAGGCGTTCATCCGCGAAGAGGTGACATGGCTCCAGGAGGCCAGCTTCATCCGGGAGGTGCTGCATCCGGAGTGGTTGGCGAACCCGGTGGTCGTCCCGAAGGCCAACCACAAGCTGCGCATGTGCATCGACTACACCGACCTCAACAAGGCATGTCCTAAAGATCCCTATCCTCTACCTCGAATAGACCGATAGTCGACTCCACTGCGGGGTGCGACCTTTCATGCTTCCTAGATGCATACTCGGTTATCATCGGTTCGCATGGCTATAGAGGATGAGGAGAAAACTTCATTTATTACCCCTGTGGGTACCTTTTGCTACGTGTCCATGCCCTTTGGTTTGATGCCATGTCCACTTTTCAACGTGGTGTCCGCATCACGTTGAAAGACCAAATAGGGCGCAATGT
Organism: Oryza australiensis; assembly: GCA_019925245.2. Taxonomy (NCBI): domain Eukaryota; kingdom Viridiplantae; phylum Streptophyta; class Magnoliopsida; order Poales; family Poaceae; genus Oryza; species Oryza australiensis. Next base: position 9,362,230 of record JAIFGZ020000436.1, read on the forward strand.
TGAGGAGTACATTGATGATCTCGTAGTCAAGCCCCGGGACCAAAGAACCTTGCTCCCGGACTTGGCCGAGACATTTAATAACCTTCGGTCCTCCCGCATGAAGCTGAACCCAGAAAAATGCGTGTTCGGGGTACCGGCAGGCAAACTGTTAGGGTTTTTGGTCTCTGCTCGAGGCATTGAGGCCAACCCTGCAAAAATAAAAGCGATAGAGGAAATGTGCCCCCCTAGGAAACTCAAGGATGTGAAGAGAATCACTGGTTGTGTAGCTGCCCTGAGTCGTTTTATATCAAGGCTAGGAGAGCGGGCGCTCCCTCTATTCAAGCTGCTAAAGCGAACTGGCCCCTTCACTTGGACGGACGAAGCAGAGAAAACCTTGGGCGAGCTCAAGCGCTATCTCTCCTCACCGCCCGTGTTGGTAGCCCCCCGGGAAGGAGAACCCCTCCTTTTATATTTGGCGGCGACCCCCCAAGTGATTAGTGCAGCTTTGGTTGTGGAGCGCGACGACGAGCTAGACTCTCAGTCGCCCCCAAACCCATCAAACCCGGAGGCGGGAAACCTCGGAACGGTGTCGGCTGAGGAAGCGCCCAAACCCGGAGGTGGCCCTTGGCCCCCCGAGCTTCAGGGAGCCGCCCGGCCCCCTAGTCCAGGGGCTCCCGAGACCCCTTCCACCCAGAGCGGCCGTGAGGGCCCCGGGGAAGGTGATGGCCCGACAGCCTCGGACACCGAGGTAACCCGCCCCGGTGCACCCGAACCTATCGCCCCTAACAAAGTAGCCAAGGCCCGCACCAAGGTGTAGCGGCCGGTCAACTTTGTCAGCGAGGCGCTATGGGACGCAGAGACACGTTACCCGCAGGCCCAGAAAATGCTCTACGCCGTGCTCGTGGCCTCCAGAAAGCTGCACCATTATTTCCAGGCGCATCGGGTAACGGTAGTCACGTCCTATCCTCTCGGGCAAATCCTGCATAACCGAGAGGGCACGGGACGGGTAGTCAAGTGGGCCATCGAGTTGTCGGAATTTGATCTGCATTTCGAAGCCCGTCACGTGATCAAGAGCCAAGCCTTGGCCGATTTTGTGGCAGAATGGACGCCAACGGCCGATAGCGATCCACCCCCGGGTGAACCCAAGAGTGCGGAGGCTTGTGGCCAAGGAACCACGCGCACTGGATGATGAACTTTGACGGTTCACTCACCTTGCACGGGGCCGGGGCAGGCGTGGTGTTAACCCCCCCAACGGGCGACGTGCTTAGGTACATCGTTCGGCTTGACTTCCGGGCAACCAACAACATGGCCGAATATGAAGGGCTTCTAGCAGGGTTGCGAGCGGTAGCAGGTGTGGGCATTCGCCGTCTGCTAGTCCTCGGGGACTCCCAACTGGTTGTAAACCAGGTTTCCAAGGAGTACCAATGCACTGCCCCCAAATGGAAGCTTATGTCAAGGAAGTACGGCGTATGGAGCGCCATTTTGATGGCCTCGAGCTACGCCATATTCCTAGAAGAGATAACACCTTGGCGACGAGCTGTCTAGGATCGCGTCCGCGCGAGCCCCAGCCCTGCCAGGCGCGTTTGAAGAAAGTCTCACAGAGCCGTCGGCGCACCCCGAACCACCCCAAAGGCAGGAATCGGCTGGTCCCGACGCCCCAGACCAGGCAGGCCAGCCATAGCCTGGCCCTGCCGGGACCGACATCACGCGCCAGGTGGCTTGGATTTCAGAAATCCAGGTGTCCCTACAAGACGCGTCATTGCCCGAGCAACGCGAGGAAAGCGAACGCATTGCCCGGACCTCCAAGAGGTACGAGTTCGTAGAAGGGACACTCTACCGACGTGATGCCAACGGAGTGCTCATGAAATGCAACGCTCGGGAACAGGGTCTCGAGCTCCTAGCCGAGATCCATGAAGGTGAATGCGGGGCACACTCAACCTCCCGAACCTTGGTGGGAAAGGCATTCCACCAAGTATTTTATTGGCCCACCGCGCTGGAGGACGCAACAGACCTCGTGCGACGGTGCCGAGCGTGCCAATTCCACGCCAAGCAGACGCACCTGCCGACTCAGGCCCTTCGGACCATCCCGCTCTCGTGGCCGTTCGTGGTCTGGGGGCTGGACATCCTGGGTCCGTTCAAGCAGGCACGGGGGGCGGCTGCAAGTTTCTATATGTCGCCATCGACAAATTCACCAAGTGGCCCGAGGCCTATCCAGTCAGCGTCATCGACAAGCATTCGGTTGTGCGGTTCATGAGAGGCATCACGGCAAGGTTCGAGGTCCCCAACAGGCTCATCACCGACAATGGCACCCAGTTCACGAGTGAGCTGTTTGGCGAATATCGCGACGATATGGGCATCAAGCTCTGTTTCGCCTCGCCCGCCCACCCCCAAAGCAACGGTCAGGCCGAGCGTGCAAACGCAGAAATATTGAAAGGCCTCAAGACAAAGACCTACAATGTGCTCAAAAAGCATGGGGACTCGTGGACTGACGAGCTGTCTATGGTCCTTTGGGCCAATCGGACAACCCCGAGCCGCGCCACCGGGGAAACACCTTTCTTATTGGTGTATGGAGCCGAGGCGGTCGTGCCTTCCGAGCTCACCCTGGGATCGCCCCGAGCCACGTTATACACCGAAGCAGATCAAGAGCTGCTGCATCGTGACGACTTGGATTACCTGGAGGAAAGACGGTGTCGGGAAGCGCTTCGCGCAGCCCGCTACCAGCAGAGCTTCCGCCACTACCATCAAAACAAAGTCAGCCCCCGAGCGCTACAAGTCAATGATCTTGTCCTACGCCGCCTGCAAACGCGTGCGGGACTGACCAAATTATCCCCGATGTGGGAGGGGCCATATATGGTTATTAGCACCCCGCGTCCGGGAGTAGTTCGCCTAGCCACAGAGGACGGCACTCCGTTGCCGAAGCCGTGAAACATTTCCCACCTGCGCAGGTTTTAACCATAAGCCGCATGGTGCGCTGAAACATACATGGAAGTTCATCCACTGCTTCCGGTGGCATGAACGATAAGTTTGCTGTTACATTCCATATGATTTTCTTGCAAAATACCTGTTTGTAGTGTGTTTTCCTCCATGTGCTGGAGCATGTACTGCTGGTGCGGCTTTCCAATGGTTCCCTGGCCTTGCCCGCCTTAGCCTGAGAGCCCTAAGGGCGTCGAGGGTACAACGATGCTGCATACTACCACGCCGGGGGCAGTCAACGCCCGGGGTTCGGGTGTGTACTAACACGCCTGTCTCGGCCCCCGTTGCCACGCCCTCGCTGGCCTTTTTATGCCTTCGCTCCTACCCGAGATCCCGAGAAAGGCACCAGCCAACGGCCAGTGCATGCTGCCCGAACCCGAACCAGCCCCCAGCTACATGGGACAAATCATGGCGGAGGACCACGCTACCGCATTCTTGCAATGGCTAAGCTAACTGAGAGTTGAACTACCGTTGCAGGAAAGCAAACAGGCAGGGGCTCAGGCCAACTAACCGCCACTACGTGCGTGCTAAGTTGGTCGGGGGCTCCCAACATATATACATACACATATGGGCTATTGCAATACAAGTTCAACGAGATAAAGGCAAGTTCACGATATTATAAACAATATTGCAAATATCTTGTTCACAAATACAGTAAAAACAAAAAGGGAATGGGGGAGTCCTAGGCGGCCGGCGGGTCGCTGGGGGCGTTCTCCGGGTGGCCTTCGTCCGGCGAATCTTCACGAAAGGCAAGCTGGAAGGCCGCCAGAGTGCCGTCAAAACCCATAAAAATGGAGTTGACGGCGTCTTGGACGCGAAGGCGGGCGGCCTCCTCGGTGCCCTCGGGGAAGTCCTCGGTAGGGATGTAGGGGTCGAAGCCGGGGTCGCGGGTCTGATAGCTCGCCAGGATGAGCGTAGCGACTTGGCGGGACAAGTCGTATGACGACTCCTTCGCCACCTCGTCGACCTCCTCCGGCACCCTCTTGATCCCCTCAGCCAGCTCATCTATGTGAGTGGCCAACCCCCCTAAGGTGGGGACACCGGTGAGGGGACGGATGACCCCCACCTCGTGGGCTGCGTCCCAAAGGCGCTCGACGGATGAGGCCACGACCCGGAGCCCCAGGCTCAAGGTGTGCTCCAGCTCCGTGATCCGGCGGCGCGCCTCCTCCAGTTCTTGCCTCCGCACCTGCACCTGCGCGTCGATGACCACCTGCTCCCGGGCGACCAGGTCTTGCTCCCACCGCTCCAACTCATCTTGCCGGCGGCCTGAGGCAGCAGCGAGCAGCTGCTCGTCCTCCCAGACGGCCTTCAGGCACCGGGAGGCCTCCTCCTGGGCCTCCAGTACCGCCGCCTCCCACCCTTCAACGGCGGCCTCGCGCTCCGTGATGGCCTTCTCCTGGGCCACCACGTTAGCCTCCCGCGCGGCGAAGTCTTCCTCGGCCCTGACGACGGCGGTCTCCCGGTCCTCAACCGCCCGCCACGCCGCCACTAGAGCCCTCTCCCACTCCGCCAAGCCGGCCTCGCGGGCCTGAAGCTCGACGTCGGTGCTGGCGGCGGCGGCCTCGGCATCGCGCAGAGTACGCTCGCGCTCGTCGAGCCCCTGGGCGCGCTCCTTGAGGTCGCGGATGAACCTCCCGGTGGTGGTGTGGACCCTCTCCTCCGCGGCGGCGGTGACCTGCTCGCGGAAGTCGGTGGCGTGCCGCTCAACGACGGTGTCCTCGAACACTGGCCGAGCTCCTCCCGGCGCCGCTCGATCTCCGCGGCTCCGCTGCGGACGAGGCTCTCCACCTCGCCGTGGCCGCCGCCTCCCGATGGCCCTCTTCGCTTCGGCCTCCGCCGCGCCACCGCAACCTCCCCGGAGGCTAAGGCTCGCACCTGGGCCCGGAGCCCTCCGGGGAGATCGCGTTGGCCTCCTCCAGGCTCCCTGGACATAACCTTCCTCGCCCGCTCTTGCGACCGGACGAGGGGCTCAGTGTCCAGGGCAGCCACGAACCCGCGTCCCCAGATTCGGAGTCGGAGCTCGACCCGGGATCAGCCACCTGCGCGGGACGGGCAGCCGAAGACGCCCCATGGCTAGAGCCGCCCGCTCCTTGCGTTGGGGGCATGCGGCAGGCCGGCGCCGGCAGAGCTAACGGTGGCGGCGGGTGACGGCACGGGCCCGGCGCGACGCGGCGATGGCTGTTGTGGCGGCAGCGATGGTTGCCGTGGTGGAGCCCCCGGGCTGTTCTCCCTCCGCCGCCTCTACGTCGGTGCCGCCTCGGCTCGCTCCTCGTGGGCGACCGGCGCCCCGATCTCGAGGTGGGCCCCCTCCTCGGATCACACCGGATCCGGGCCCGAACCCATAAGGGGCGACCCGGACCCGGAGGGCTCAAGCGCCCCGAGCCTCTCCTGCGCCTCCTCCCCAGAGCCCGAGGCAGAACCGCCCTTGGGTATAACCCTGGTGCGAAAATGCCGGTGCTCGCGGGTGGAAGCAAAAAATGAACATAGCAAAGGATCAAAAAACAAGACAAAAACGCAAGGCCCAATGAGCATGTACGTGTCGACAAGGCGTACCTGCGGGCGGGGTTGAAGTCCCGTGAAACCCGCGAGATGGCCCGCTTCTTCTTCGCGGGGTCGCTGGAGGCTCGCCGGCCGCCGCCGTCCCGCCGACGCCGGAGCCCCACGGACAGCCTCCGCCGACGGCGCTCGCCATGGGCGTGCACCGGGCCTCCTCCGCCGCCGTCGTCGCCGCCGTCGCGTGGCCGCCCCGGCCCGGGACGGGCCCGCCGCTCGCGAGCCTCCGATATGCGGGGAGGAGCAGCACACTCCGCGCCGCCACCACGTGGCGGAGATGGGGGAGGAGTGGGGTCTTCCTCTGACCTCTTCCTCTTCCCCTTAGGGTCTGGGGCCCCCGGATCGCTTCGGCCTGGACCCCGGCGGTTCAGCCGCCCGATCGGCACTGGTCGTCGGCGTCGTCATAGTCGCGCCCCCACCCTGGGGTAGCGTTGAGCTGCGACGACGAACCCACGCCGTCGCCCACCACTGCGGCAGCGTGCGTGATCTCCGAGCGCGCCGAGTCCCGGCACAACGGCACCAACCCGGGCGGGAGCTGCGTCAGGTCCATCGCCGTGACGCCGAGGGTGCGGCGGACCAGGATCGCGAGGTCCCTCTCATCCCAGTTGAAGGCGGTGCCTATGTGGGTCCGCATGGCGTCGTTGGGGCCCGTGTACATGTAGGCGGGGTGTAGCCTTTCCTGCAATGGTGCAATGCGCCTCATCTGGAAGTCGCGAAAGACCACGTGGCTGGACAGGCCCCCCTCCGGAGGTAGCTGATTCGCTCCAGCACCCCGTCCAGCTCCCTCCCGGCTCGCGGACGCGCCCCCCAGCTCCTCTGGTTCACCGGGATCCCCGTCGGCAGGGATAGGCGGGGGTGGTCGCCTAGGCTGGTGTAGAACCAGAACGCCCTCCAGTTCTCTCACCTGGAGCAAGGGTGGATGTCGATGAAGGAGGTGTCGACCGTCCTGTCGTTCCGCGGCTGGATCGCCACGTACCCGACCGCGCCGGAGAAGCCCGCCCGGCACACCCGAAAGAACTGCTGGAAGAGGTGCAGCGAGGGCATCACCCCCACAAACATCTCGCAGGTGTGGGCGAACACGGCGAGGTAGAAGACGGCGTTGGGGGTGAGGTGGTGCAGCCGGAGGTCGTAGAACTCCAGCACGTCGAGAAAGAAGCGGGAGAAGGGCGGCACCAGCCCGACCATGGCGAAGGAGGCGAAGAACACCATCCTCGTGGGGGGCCGCTCCTCCGGGACATCGCCGCCGCTGCGCGTGCCGCGCGACAGGTACTTGTTGAAGAGGCTGCGAGCCTCCGCGGTGCGGACCAAAGATTTGGGGAGCACACTCCCCGACTCTAGAGGCGAATCGCGGGCCATCTCAAAGGTGGACGCTGAAGTGCGAAGGAAAAGCCGGTGGCGAGAGGAAGGAGGTGAAGAAGCAAAGGGCGCTGGGAAGATGAGAGGCGAAAAGCTGTGAGAGGCGATGGCTGTGGAAAGCGTAGAAACCGATCCCCCTCCACGCGGATCCGTTTTATAGGCGATCACGGCCCCCTCAAATTCCACAGCATTAATTTCGCCCCACTACCACACTGCGCGCCTCCTTGCCTTCGCGCCCCTTCATTTTCCTTTCGCATCCCCTTTGGTTCCCGCGTCACTTGGATTTCGCGCCGCCTGGGGTTTCGCACCCACCAAGCACACTACGCAGGACGGAGAGGGCTAGGCGGTTTGAATGGGCCCCCGCACGCACGGCCCGAATAAACTCGCCCCCCGTACAGAGAAAGCTTAGCCTAGCGCGGCATCGATTGTCGCGTACCGGCCTCCTGCCATAGCCAGGCACATCCAGTACCCGGGCCCACACACTCAAGGAAATGGCGTTAACCGCGCCCGAGCCCGACTCGGCCCCAGTCAACACCGGGGGCTACTGTCGGTGATATGGGCCCGGGGGTATGTCAGAGGTATGATATCTGAGAAAAGGAAGGCGGCCTTGCCCATCAAGGCGCGCCAAAGATATGTCCTGAATGGCCCCACTGAGTCCCGGCCACGGGCGGCCACGTGGCCGCCCCAAGAGGGGCCTGGCCCGAAGGCTGCCCGGAGGCCGCCGTGCTCCCAAGCGACAGGATTCGAGATCACCCGGACCCCCGGACGGTAGGGTCCGGGGCTACCCGGTCCCCCATCCCTCACCCCGCACCTCTCTGGGAGAGGGGCAAGTCCAACTGCCAACCACCTCATTTAATGCCTAAAAAGAGAGAGGCTGAGCGCCTTCCCCGCCTCATTTAATGCGATGTGAGACGCGCCTGTCAGCCGCTCTCATCATCACCCCTTTTTGCCTATCACGAGGCAAAGGGGGCCTAAAGTCTTTGACTGCGACTGCGGTATGGCAGCATACCCACTCCGCGCATGCCTCCCTCACACCCCGTCTAGTCGCGTTTAATGCATTGGGCGGCCGCGTGAGAGAGAGAGAGTACGAGCGCAGGAGGCGTTATGTCAGCACCTACCCACAAGATGGGCCGCTGACCAGTGGACCCCATCGGAGTAGGTAGGCCGGCCATCATCGCATCAACAGCATGGCTGCCACGACGCCCGCCTTTCTTCCGCCTACTCCGATGACGCGGCAATAGGAACAAAGATGGGGTGGCTTCTCCAAAAAGACAAGGCAAGAGCCTCTCCGTCACGAGGAGCGAAGTAGAAGAGATCAGGACTACTGCGGTGTCCCCTTGCACTATAAAAGGAGGCCCAAGTCCACCATAAAGGAGGTTCCGGGGGGTTCGGTCTGTTCCCTATGCCAGGTTCCAAGTTCCAGGTTTCGTGTTCCGTGTTCCGTCTGTCTTAGCTCTGAGGCTGGGTTCTGACTCTGTTCTGCTAGCCCTTAGCAACGCTTGATCCATCAGTCGTTGGAGAGAGGAATACCATCACTGGTCCTTGTAATTCATCGACCATATTACACAAGAACAGGAGTAGGGTATTACACCTCGTAGGTAGCCCGAACCTGTATAAACCCTTGCGTCCTCGCAGTCTTGTTTCTTCCCGGTTAATCGGCATCATCTCATCTTCACCGCGAGTTTAAGCCAAGGTTCACCGCTCCCCGTGCCAAACCAAAAAGGGGGTCCCTCGGATTCCCGCGTGTCGATCTCCGACATCGACAACTCCAATCCCTAAGGAATATGCAAGGGTGCAGGTGGCCAAGGTGCATGCAGAGCATAAAAGCTTAGAGCTAGACATTCCAGCACCTGAAGGGATAGATTGCTTGGGGATACGGTGAATCAATTCATTCTATGGCATCGACGAGATATCTTACTGGTCGGTACATCGTAGCATCCCCAGTACAGTCGGTTCCTCAGATTGCTGCTGCGCCTGCACCGCCTTCTCCACCAGGGCCTTCTTCTCCACCTCGGCCTGCTTCCCCACCTCGCTCCCCACCTCGGCCTGCTTCACCACCTCGCTCCCCACCTCGGCATGCTTCCCCACCTCGCTCCCTTCCTAAGGATAAAGGTCCTGATTCGTCAATGCCGTCAGCCCCTGAAGTCCTTGCACAACATATTCACCAATCTCCTCCGACACCGCAGTCGGCATTGGCGATACCCCAAAGGCCACTTCTACAAACAACAAGCCTTCCAAGTCCGAGCAAGCTCTCTCGTCAGATTATCCCAAAGATGATTCGATCAAGCTATGAAAAGGAATTAATGGCCAAAGACGAGAGAGACTTAGGATTCTTGGCTTTTAGGGGGAGGGGGCCGACTGACAAGCGGAAGGATCAACCGACCAAGTTGTCGGACTCACAACAATCAGTGAAGAACATAGCGGAGGACCTGCAAAATTGGACTTCAGACGAAGTGCCAACAAAGTATGAGTACGGCAAGCCGTTCCTGCCGTGGCACGTCATGGAAGACATGCCCTGGGAAATCAGGCTAATGCACGACTGGTACCTAAAGGCATCCAAATTGGGGCTCAACATGCTTACCGTGAAGGTCCCGGATGATGCGTTCACCAGTGGCCCAAATGGATGCTGGTCATCGATTTCAACGACCTTCACGCATTATTCAGGATGGAAAAAATGGATATAAATCTCGTTGCAACGTTTTGTCTGTAAGTATCTGCTTAACTTAATGTCATTAAAGAATTGATTTACAAACTAACTTGTGAATAATTAATTACTCGCTGCATTACTTAGGATGCAATACGCAGACGCGAAAAAGACCAACTATCCAGCTGCATTCGTTAACCCAACAAGGATATGCTGGACGGAACACGAGTTACATATTCGTGAAGACTCCGCTGAGTTCAAAGGCAAAACGAAGAAACAAAAGGACGCGATCATCAAACAATTGCACAGGGACAAGATGATCGCAGTAGCATTCTACTTGGGCTATGCTATGTTCGAGCATAGAGAAAAAGATGTCCTAATGGTCCCTTATGCGTTGCAGTAAGTAATATTCATCCGTAAAACCGATATTTTACTAATATCCCCTACAATTAACATATCTCTTCGATCTTTCGCAGCGATCACTACATACTATTTCTGATATATCCGCGGGACCACTTGACCATAGTGCTTGATCCGGCACACTACAGCCAGGAAAAATTTAAAGAGTTCCTCGTAATTTTAAATTTGTAAGTACTATCATGCAACGTTTAATAAGTTTTGTCTGTTTTTACTATCGAATAATTAAACGGTTGATCAGTAAACATGCAATTATTTTGTCTACAGAGCACACCATAATTATGTAAGGCAAGGTGGACCGGTCAAGGATCCACAAAAGAGGAAGCTTCTTGTGAAGACAAATTGGCGGTAACTATATGCTCGATATATGCCGACATTTTATACTGTGTTTTACTTCAAATTACGACGCATGCACATAATAAATTTTATTCAACACGGTGTTATAAGCAACCACCGGGCACTAACCTTTGCGGCTACTACGTGTGTGAGATGCTCAGAATCTATGGGAGATACACTACTAAGTTCGAAGAAGTAAGTTCATCAGAGAAATATATCTCTACATGTTATCGATCTTGTATAATTTTTCTAGTCGTATGTATATGTGTACTATTTTTTCTTAAACAGCTCACGGAAGTTCCAGTTGTAGCGAACCGGTTCGACGATAGAACCATGCTTAACTTGGTTGCAGATCTTTGCCGCTTCATCCGTCGCGATGTCTACAACCATTTGGGCGATTTCTACGATCCAGGAGAGCGATCGCGACGGACGATAAATTCAAATGACTTAGGGAGTGGGAAAAAGAGCACCGCCATTAAATTTGTAAATTATTTGTTGCTATAGCTATACTTATGTTATAATTTGTGAGACGAATTGAAACTAGCTAGCTAGCTTGATATGTATATAAACATACGCATGATCGATCCGTGTTATATACATATCTTTTATGATGAAATAATATTAAATGTCTTTTTTTCTTGTTCGCGAAATATATATATATATATATCGATCCATTTAACATTACTGAGAGGGACAATAGGGGGCTAACAGAACGTATAAATAAAATAATGGGCACGACCATCTTCCCGTGCGGTCGGCTAAGTGGCCCGCACGGAATATTCTATTATCCCGTGCGGGCCTCTTAAGATGACCGCACGGGATAATCGATCTTCCCGTGGGGCAACTTAAGCCGACCGCACAGGATAGTCGATCTTCCCATGCGGTTGGGCCGACCGCACGCGAAAATGATCTTTTCCCATACCATTTCGCGCATGCGGGCAGGCCTTCCGCACGGGAAGATGCCTTTCGGCCCGCATGGAAAAACCGTTTCTCCAGTAGTGAATAAAAAATTTCCACACCCAGAAACTTCATACAGAATTAAAAAAAATCTACTCATAAACTTTATACTCAAGTATAAAAATTGTTTAAATATTAACTTAGAACATTCATCCAAACACTAGGAAACTTTACACACAATAGCAAATTTTCTACTCAACTTTATACATAAACAATAACCTCTCCACTCGGAACCTTTATGCATAAATAATAGATACGTATAAACTTGCGATGTTGAAACTTTGTGTAGCTGAATTTGATCCAAATTCAAAAACAAGTTAAAAAAGAAAACAAATTTATACACTTTCTATTAGGCCTAAATTGGCCTAATTAAAGAGTAAACCTAACACACAAGACCTTAGCTCTATTACTTTTTTCGCAAAGACATGTCTATTTCATGAGTCACCTCGAGATGAGCCCAATTCATTACGGTCGCCGTTCATTGGCGCTTTAACGATTTATTATAAACTAAAGTATAATAAACATGTCTTGGACTGGTATGCAAATAGAATATCTAATAACGGAAGATTAGATATTTATATCAGAAAACATAAGTAAATGAGTTTGTAGAGAATTAGGTAGACTTTGCCAAGATATCATCGCTGAGAAAAACGGCTTTAGTCCCGGTTTATAACCCCTTTAGTCTCGGTATCAAACAGGACGGCTTTAGTCTCGTTTTTATAACCCCTTTAGTCTCGGTATCAAACGGGACTACGAAAACATGACAAAAATCGCTTTCTTAAATCCCGGTTAAAATACCCGGGACTAAAAATGCATCTTTAGGTCTGGTTGGTAACATCAACCGGGATTAAAGATAGCGAAGCCACGTGGCTAGCTCCACCATCTTTAGTCCCGATTGGTGTTACCAACCGGGACTAAAGATTTTTTTTTCTTTTTTTTACTTTGCTTTTGCTGCTAGCTTGTTGTTTGTTAATTATATATTATGCATACATTTTTGACACACATATATTTATACATATATATATGCAATATGCATATATGTGTATAAATATATATTTTATACACATATAAATGCACTTAATTTATATACATATATCACCAAAATATGTACACACATAAATATACACATATATTACATTCCTAATTAATTTTTACTGTTATATATGTTATAAAACTTTATCTATGTTGTGGATCCAGGGTTTAGGCCACTCATCCCAGTAGAACTCTCTCCCAGGCTCAATAATCTGCTCGTTGATAAATCTCATCAGTTCTTTTTGAGCAACCTGTATGAAACTCACGTGGGGGAGTTTGTCCCTTATGCAAATAATCTATCATTCAAATAAACGAGAAATAATTATATGAAATAAATACAAAATCAAGACGTAATGTATGAATGATTGTTATACGTACATCCAGATCGTGAAGACATGTGTCATGGTTAACTAGGCAGTGAATATAGTCTCAGACGTAGTAGCCGCACAAGTTTGTACCCTTTGCCTATTTTGCACACTAAAGGAGAAACGACGACAGATTGATATATATTTTTATTTTAGAACAAATTAATGATTCAATATAACTTTGAAGCATTTTACTCACTGGAAAATTCATCCTCACAGCAAGCTTTTCTTCCCAAGCCCCGCGAACATTCTCATGAAGCCATGCCCATGCCCTAGTGTAGTTGAAAGCTAGCGAGTAATTATCCAGAAACCACATATATGCAATAGCAACTAAGATGGCATTACCTGTTTAACATTTTAAAAATCCTTGCATATGTAGACTCTGGTTTATCCATTTAGTCAAACACGGGGATCTGTGAGCTGCCAACGTCAATTACGAAAAGGGCCTAGTGGAATCTGCAAATTACGTGAGATGATATATGAAACTGTATATATGCACAGGATTGAAATTGGTACGGAAGGTAGTAAAAACTCACACTGTGTTGTATGGTAGAAGTATCCATGTCTTGTAATGATGGTCGGGTATTGATCTATCATCGCGGTTTTAATTTTTCGGGGGTCCATGAATCCAAAGTTGGTCCTTCCCCGCTTGTTGCAATCGTGGATTGTCAATCTACAAACGGATAAAAGAATTTTAGTCAGCTACATATAAGGAGCTAAGGAACAAAATAAATATAATTGAACGATACTTACAAAACCCGTGTGGCCATAAGAGAGACGTCGAGGGCATCCAGCTGGTATATGTCGAAGATGTCTTCGAATCGGAGCCACACGATGTCATCTCCATCAAATAAATAGTCGTTTGAGTACCTTTGCCACGGACATCTCTGTACCTTTTGCTTGATTCTTGCATGTACCACTTATGGAAGGGGTACATCTGTGTAGGTAAAGTTTTAACCTGTTCGGACTTTACTAGATGTCGCCTGAGTACGAACTTGTACTTCAGCTCAACCTTCTCGATAGGTGCACATCTAGATACTTGGTCCATGGTTATTCCCGCAAATTCCATAAATTTTCTTAAATCGGCTCTAATAGGTCAAGACGTGCTCAACTCAAGGGGTTTCTGTGGTTGCATCCCGAGCTGTGGTACATCTTTGCCCTTTGTTGTCGCCTTCCCAGCCGCCTTCTTGATCGTCCTTTCATAGTCGGACTACAGCGATGGTTTAGTCCATGACGTACAATACATCTTCTTGAAGAAGGCCTTGATCTCCAGGGCAATTTTAGGAGGATTATCAGGAGACTTCTTCTTGAAATGTGCCCTCACCTCAGCTTGGACGGCCTCGTGCAACTCCTCGGGAGTATTGTCATATGACATTTTCTTTGGGGCTGGCGGGAGCAGGTCAAGTTTTGGCATCTTGCTTCTTGGTCCACTGGTTGACATTGACCACGTGGCTCGAGCTCTGCACTTAGGAGGCGACCAAGGAGGCGGAGGAGGCTGAGAGGCAGTCCGTTTAGGAGTCGGTGCTCGTTGTGGCGACGGAGGAGGCGGAGAAGGCTGGGGAGTGGGAGACAACCGTTTAGGAGTCGGTGCTCTTGGAGGCGATGCATGAGGCGGAGGAGGCGAAGGAGGCGGAGCAGACGGTCCACGTGGTGGAGACGGAGGAACAGAAGGCGCCTCTTCTCGCCTGGGAAAGACGATGAAGGGCTTGCTCCATAGAATTATCCCGTGGGTTGTTTCTCCAAGTGTCGTCTCCCCGTCTCCTCCGGGAATATCCAGCTCGAGATCTTCATAGTCGCGTTCCACCTGTACAATTTCGACTTTAGAGTACCTAGGTGGAACGAGCATGCAGTGGTAGGTCCCGTCTCGTTCGACTGGTATCGTCATGCCCGACGTCACCTATTCGAGAAGAGAAGTTATTAATTAGTAATCAGCCTTGATTGTCAAGTTCGCGAAGGGAATATATAACATAAAACTATAAGCATACCTTGATCGACAGGTTCTTCAGTGAACTATGTAGCTCACAAGGTGCCCGCTGCGTTATCGCGTCAATGGGGCATGGCGGGCAAGCTCGAGCTTGTACGGGCAGTTCAGCGCTATTTCCTGTAGAAGCGCAGCTGCTACGCTGCTACTGTAGTTGCGCTGCTGTTGCTGGATCTGGTTGGGTCACATTGTGGCTCCGCTGCTGGGCCATCTTTTCAGCCAACTTTTTGTCCACTATCTCATCGATCTGCGAGATACGGAGCTCCATTTCTGCGAAGCTCGCATCCGTATCTCGCTTCTTCCTCATGCGGCTCCTATAGGTGTCGACGTCCTCTTGAAACCCGTATTTCCAGGGAACGACGCCTTTTCCTCGCGTTCGTCCCGGATGCTCTTGGTTTTGGAGTGCGAGCGTTAGCTCGTCCTTCTCTCTATCGGGCTTGAACAAGCCCGAGGCAGAGGCCTCCATTGCGTCTTCCAATTTCCTAGCGACTTCTTGGATTGCAGCGGGCGAAGATTACTCGTCCATTAGCAGGATTGAGCGATCCGTCGTGAGCAGAGAACCAGTGTTTTGATTGTTCGGGCCAGTTGACTGTGCCCGGAGTGATATCTCGTGCTAGGAGGTCGGCTTCCATCTGCTCCTATTTCTGCACTGTCTTTTGATA
Source organism: Oryza australiensis (assembly GCA_019925245.2). NCBI lineage: Eukaryota > Viridiplantae > Streptophyta > Magnoliopsida > Poales > Poaceae > Oryza > Oryza australiensis. The sequence goes on from JAIFGZ020000436.1 coordinate 9,377,485, forward strand.
GCCGTCTGACCCTAGGTTGTGATGGTATTGCTTCTTGGCTGCGTTGGCCCTGTTTTTCTCAATAAGCGCTCGCGCTTGCTCTCCTGTCTTGTGATCCACAAAAGCCTCCTAGTGATCTCTCAGCTTAGGGAATCTGTCAAAGTCGAGGGTCTGGCCCTTCAGGATGTATTTCTTGTGTAATTCCTTCTTATAGTTCCTGAAGAGCTCGGTCATCTTCTTTAGCGTCCATTCCCTGACCCTTGCCTGTTCTGACTCTGGGATGGTGAAGGTCTGCAGCATTGTTGACCACATCATCTCCTTTCCTGTGTCCGGGAGATAGCTCTGCTCATCCCCTCCTGTCCTGGTTCGCCTCTAGTTCACAACGCTAATGGACACGTGATCCCTCACTACCCATCCGCTATGTGACACAAACTTCCTTGTGGCGTCGGCTGGGGCACATGGTCGACCGTCCTGTGCCACTTCCTTTATTACATGTCGACCCTCAATCCTCTTACTGACACTGCGCTGCTCGTGTGCCCTCTTCTCTCCAATGGCTGGTGTGCCCTCATTTCCCTCCTCGTTCGTAACCTCGTTCCCCTCCTCGTTGAGGTATTGATTGGGATCCTCATTCTCCTCCTCAATGAAATACTGCTCAGACCCCCGTGCGATCTCGTCAAGGATGAACTATTCGTCCTCGCGGTCAGCCATTTGACTGTTGTGCTTCAACGACTTGATCAAGTAATACTGACAACGAAAAAATGATTCAGTTAATATATGTATGATTCCCAATGCATAGGAGTCATCACTAACAGTAGAATTTCAGGGCATCCTTAACACTAAATATATAACTGAGGAAAATATAGATAAAATCCAGCAAATATAGTCAATATAGGAAAAAAATTGTAAAGTTTTTTCCTTCTTATGTTTGGGTTTTTTCTCTAAGTTTTCTATATTGACTATATTTTAACTTTTAAAATAGACTTATATCTTGTATTTTATATTTTACATGTCATTACCGTTTAGTCTTTAGCTGAGAGAGAAAGAGAGGAGGATGACGTGAGGGAGGTGGAGAGGAGAGGAAGTGGAGAGGAGAGGAAAGAAAGAGAGAAGGATGGCGAGGTTGATTCTCTATTTTCCGTATAAACTATCAAAATTATGTCCACTCACATTCATATTCAAAATCCATTTAGTCTTTTGCCGAGAGAGAAAGAGAGCAGGATGACGTGAGGGAGGTGGAGAGGAGAGGAGAGAAAGAGAGGAGGATGGCGAGGTTGATTCTCTTTTTTTCCTTGTAACGAGCGAACGAATGATCGACCGAACGAACAACCGAACGAACGGACGACCGAATGGTCGACCGAACGAACGCCGAACGACCGAACGAACAAAATTTAGACCAAACGAACGGCAGCGGCGCAAGAAGACAACGGCGGCGCGGCGGCGGTTTAGGGTTCTCGGCGACGAAGACGAAGAGACGATGGAAAAAAGGCTAAGTGTTTGGATCGACTGCGCACTCTGCTATATATAGATATCGGGATCTTTGGTCCCGATTGGAGCCAACAACCGAGACTAAAGATATCTTTAGTCCCGGTTGAAGCCACCAACCGGGACCAAAGATATACTCATCCCGGTTGGTGGCTTAAACCGGGACTAAAGATCCAACCTTTAGTTTCGGTTGTTGGCTCCAACCGGGACTAAAGATCCGCGTACCCCTGGTAGGTGAGAATCTTTAGTCCCGGTTGGTGGCATCAACCGAAACTAAATATGTTTTTCTGCTATTTCCAAATATCTTTAGTCCCGGTTTAATCCACCAACCAGGAGTAAATATGTTTTCCGCTATTTTCTAATATTTTTTTGTCCCGGTTGGTGTTAAAAATCGAGAATAAACATTTAAACAGGCCCTATTGAAAAGTATTTCAAGTTCCAATAATCATATAGAATTAACATATTCCCCATTGAAATGTATTTTAAATTTTAATAATCATATATAATTAACATATTCCCTTTTCAAAAGTATTTTAAATTCTAATAATGATATAGAATTAATATATTCCCTATTGAAAAATATTTTAAATTCTAATAATGATATAGAATTAATATATGCCCTATTAAAAATATTTTAAATTCTAATAATCATATATAATTAACATATGCCCTACTTGAAAAATATTTTTAAATTCTAATAATCATATATAATTAACATATGCCCTATTGAAAAGTATTTTAAATTCTAATTAATAATCATATATCATTAACATATGTCATATTGAAAAGTTTTAATTCTACTAATCATATATAATTAACATATGCCCTATTGAAAAGTATTTTAAATTATAATAGTCATATATAATTAACATATGCCCTATTAAAAATATTTTAAATTCTAATAATAATATATAATCCTCCAGTAGTTGAAAAGGCTATATTTTGAACTTAGATTATCCATGTTATTATGCAAAAGATTAGATGCAAAGGTGAAGATTGTGCCATATTTCACTAACCCCGAAGTTTAACACCGATCGATAGGCTTACGTGTGACCCAAAGGCGGCGAGCAAACACATGGAGCGAGATGGTGAAGCATCGGACGTGCCCGGTGATGGAGACGGTGCCGATGTAACGACGCGAACGGAGCGATCGACGTTCGCGGTGACGGAGATCGTCAGATGCAAAGGTGAAGATAGTACCATAGTTCACTAACCCTGAAAGTTTAACACTGAGATAGGCTTACGAGACCCACGTTTTCATAGGGACGGACGGTCGATCCGCCTAAACAGGCACATGATCACGTTTTCAGAGGAACAGGTGCCTCGGTTGGCTGAAACATGCACGAGACCCCCATTTTCACGGGGACGTGCGGTCGGTCGGCGAAACACGCACGAGCCCCACGTTTTCATGGGATGGACGGTCGCCGACCGAAACATGCACGAGACCCACGTTTTCACGGGACGGGCGGTCGGTCGGACGAAACATGCACGAGACCCACGTTTTCATAGGGACGGGCGGTCGGTCGGCCTAATCACGCACGAAACCTGTTTTCACAGGGACGGGCGCCTCGGTCGGCCGAAACACGTACGAGACCCACGTTTTCTCAGGGACGGGCGGTCGGTCGGCTGAAATACGTACGAGACCCACGTTTTCATAGGAACGGGCGCCTCGGTCGGCCGAAACACGCACGAGACCCCCGCTTTCATGGGATGGGCGGTCGGTCGGCCGAAACACGCACGAGACCCACGTTTTCACGGGACGGACGATTGGTCGGCCGAAACACGTACGAGACCCATGTTTACTAACCCCGAAGTTAGTGCCATAGTTCACTAACCTTGAAGTTTAACACTGAGATAGGCTTACGTGTGACCCAAAAGCTAGCGAGCAAACACATGGAGCAGATGGTGAAGCATCAGACCTTGTTGAGATTGTTGATGTATAGCTCTGACAGCAGCATCTAAATTCAATAATTTACAATAAATTATTATGCAATTCAATAATTTACAATATATATAATAAATTCAATCTAGTTTACATCGTCCATACAAAAATTTAGCTAAGTGATGGTTGTCCTCACGTACTTTCTCCGGATTATTGTTCCTTCAGTATGATCATTGCATGAGTAAGGGTGTTCTCATTTGATAGGAGGATGTTCGGGTCAACCGTCACCACGAACAGAGGTTGCCCGTCAAACTGCTCGTAATCTTCGTCAGTCCTATCCTCGACTCCCACGTTTTTCCTTTTGCCTGTGAGAACCACGTGGTGCCTTGGCTCGTCACACCCTTTCCCCTTCTTTGCTTTGCTAGCCATGTCCTTCACATAGAAAACTTGTTGTACATCATTGGCAAGGACGAAGGGTTCGTCTGAGTATCTAACCTTGCTAAGGTTGATCGTTGACATCCCACTTGCATCAATAGTTACGCCTCCACCACTCAGCCTAACCCACTGGCACCAAAACAAAGGGACCTTCAGAGGTCCATAGTCAAGTTCCATATGTCCTCGATGCTATCGTAATACGTGCTAGTCATATCATCGTATCCCATGGCATCGATGCGGACAGTGCTATTCTGATTCATGCTCTTTAAGTCTTGGGCCCGTGTGTAAAATGTGTATCCATTAATTTTATATGCCTGGAATGTGGTGATCGAGCAAGATGGTCCCCTCGCCAAGAAGGCTAGTTGTTGAACAATGTTCCCGTTGCCCATGAGATGTCATTGTAGCCAAGCAGGGAAAGCATCAATGTGATGACGTGTAATCTAGGCATCTGTCTTACCGATGTTTTTCGAGCAAACAATCACCAAGTGCTCCTCGATGTAAGGAGCCACCAAGGAAGATTGTTGAGAAACAGTCCAATGTGCTTTACTAAACAATTCATTGTCTACGGTCATTATTGCCTTCCTTCCAAGAGTCCCCTTCCCCCGTAGTCTCCCTTCATGGCTTGATTCGGGCACCCCGATGGGACGAAGGTCTTCAATAAAGTCGACGCAGAACTCAATGACCTCCTCTGTTTCATATCCCTTGGCGATGCTGGCTTTCGGACGAGAACGGTTACAGACGTACTTCTTTAGAACGCCCATATACCTCTCGAAAGGGAACATGTTGTGTAGGAATACATGACCAAGGATATGGATCTCTTTGACAAGGTGGCATAGGAGATGCGTCATGATATTGAAGAAAAAAGGCAAAAAGATCATCTCAAAGCTGACAAGATATTGCACCACATCATTTTAAAAGGTTTCTAGTCTGTCTGGATCAATGATCTTTTGCAAAATTGCGTTCAGGAAAGCACATAGCTTTGTTATTGTGCCCGAACATTATCGGGAAGGATACCCTGAATTATAACGGGAAGGAGCTATGTCATCAGCACGTGGCAGTCATGAGACTTTAGGTTTGTGAACTTCTTATCCTTCGTGCTTATTATTCCCTTTATATTCGAGAAGTATCCAGATGATACCTGGATGCTCTTCAGGCATTCAAACATGATTTCCTTCTCTGCCTTGCTCAGAGTGTAGCTGGCTGGACTTAAGTAGTGGGTTCCTTTTTCCTTTGGTTGCGGGTGAAGGTCGTCGCACGGGTGAAGGTCGTCGCATTGTGTCATATGCTTCAGATCATTACGTGCCTCAAGTGTATCTTTCGATTTTTCATATACACCTAGGAAGCCTAGCAGGTTTATACAAAGGTTCTTAGTGAGGTGCATCACATCGATTGCGTGGCGGACATCCAAGACTTTGCAATAGGGTAACTCCCAAAAATGAACTTCTTCTTCCACATTACCGCGTGACCACCTTCACTTGCTATAGGTTGGCTGCCATGTCCCTTTCCAAATACTACTTTGAGGTCTTTCACCATGGCAAAAAGGTATTTCTGTTGCGATGCTTTGGCTTAGTACGATGGTTCGTCTTTTGTTCAAAATGTTTGTCTTTTCTCCGGACAAGGTGGCTTGCAACAAGAAAGCAACGATGGCCCATGTACACTACCTTCTTACAGTGTTTCAGGTACGTACATTCGGTCTCATCCATACAGTGGGTGCAAGCGTTGTACCCTTTATTTTACTGTCCGGATAGGTTGTCAAGTGCAGGCCAATCGTTGATGGTAACAAACAACAACGCTCATAGGTTAAACTGCTCATGTTTATCCTCATCCTACACGGGGACCCCTTCTTTCTTCCACAGCAGTTTCAGATCTTCGATCAGTGGTCTCAGGTACACATCGATGTCGTTGCCAGGTTGCTTTGGGCCTTGAATAATAATCGACATCTGAATATACTTCTGCTTCATGCATAGCCAAGGTGGGAGGTTGTGGATATACATCGTTACATGCCAAGTGATGTGGCCGCTGCTCATCTCTCCAAAAGGATTCATGTTGTTCGTACTTAAGCCGAACCTTATGTTTCTTGCATCCTCGCCGAAGTCTTTAAATGTTCTGTCGATGTTTCACCACTGTGACCCATCGGCGGGATGTCTCAGTATGTCGTCTTGTTGGCGTTCTTCTACGTGTCAGCGCATCATCCTTGCATGTTCTCTATTCCTGAACAGACGCTTCAGTCATGGTATTATAGGAAAATACCACATCACCTTAGTAGGAACTCTTTTCTTCAAAGGTCGTCCATCAACTTCGCCTGGATCATCTCGTTTGATCTTGTATCGAATTGCTTTACAAACCAGACATGCTTCTAGGTTCTCATACTCCTCACCACGATAGAGGATACAATCGTTGGGACATACGTGTATCTTCTGTACCTCCAGTCCTAGAGGGCGGACTAATTTTTTAACATTGACGTTGATTCTGGTAATTCATTTTCCTATGGAAGAATGTTCTTCATGAGTTTTAGTAACTCGCCAAATGCCTTGTCACTGACGTCATTTTTGGTCTTCCATTGCAAGAATTTCAGTGTGGTACCCAACTTTTTGTGTCCCTGCTCACAACCTGGGTACAAGGATGTTTTGTGGTCCGCCAACATACGCTCTAATTTATGCACCTCCTTTTCACCTTCGAAGTCCTCCTATACATCGCGCAACATCTGACCAAGGTCATCGGCACCATCGTTTTCTTCAGCATCCCCGTCCGCCTCGCCTGTTGTATTCTCTTCAAACCCACCGTATTGACCATAGTCCGGAATATTATCGTCGTCTTCTTCATCTTCTTCCATTGCAACCCCTACCTCTCCGTGCGATATCCAGCAATTGTAGTGAGGAATGAATCCTGACTGAAACAAGTAGGCATAAATAATTCTTGATGTAGAATACTTCTTCTCATTTTTGCACTTTTTGCATGGACAACGTATAAATCTATATGCTTGTTGGCATCGGCCACACTCAAAAAATAATGCACGCCTTAAATAAACTCTGTCAACCATTGGTCCGCGGTGTACATCCATTGCCGATACATCTACATGAAATGCACAAAATCATAAGAAAAATTAACGAAAGTCAAACAATTTAAATAATATTGTAATAATTAAATAAATATAATCAGACAATAATTATATAATAATCCAACATACGTAATGTGTTGTACTTAAAAGAATTTAGAATTATTTTTAAAAGTTCTTTTAAAGTTGTAAAGATATTTTTAATGTACGTAGTGTACTTATTTTTAAGGAAAAAGTCCATATTTGACCATCCAACTATTGCCGAAGTTTAATTTTGGCCATCCAATTGCAAAACCGAGTATTGGACACCCTGAACTACTCAATCCGTTTTCGTTCGGACAGCCTAGGCGGTTTTGCTCGTTTCGTTGCCACGTGGCACCTAGGGCTGAGTCGGCACGGGTTGACTCAGCGATTACCGTTACCCCCTTTCACGCTCTGTTCTCTCTCCCTCTCACGCTCTGTTCTCTCTCTCGTTCTTCCTCTCCAAAGCAGCGACGCTAGGGTTAGGGCTTGTAAGCCATCGACGGCCATGGCGATCTCGGCGACATCGAGCAGCGGGAGGACACGGACGAGGGCTCGTGGTGTTGTTCCAAGCTCGGCCTCCATCCCCTATTGGGAAGGGCCCCTGGAGTACTGGCAGCGGTGGCATGCAAGTGCGGGAGCAAGGTTGTTCGGCTTGTGTCATGGAGCGATGAAAATCCAGGACGGCAGTTCATGAAGTGCGTCAATGGAAGGGTGAGTTTAGGTTTTTGATTGATTTTGTTTTGAACCCGGCATTTGTTTGATTTGATCCATGCCATATTTTCATGTAAATTTGTACCCCCTTTCATTTAGGCCGGCACTGGAGGATGTGATTTTTGGATGTGATTTTTGGATGTGGGTTGATCCATTGCCGGCGCCATTCGTGCAGGAGTTGCTCGTGGACTTGCGCGATGCGGTTAGGGAGCTGAGGAGGGAGAACCAGATGCTTAGTCGGGTGGGTGATGCTGCAGCTCAGGTGGATTGGAATGGTGATCGGCCAATTGAAGAAGAGTTGAGAGGAAGACTAGCAAGATTGGAGAAACAAATTAATTTGCAGAAGTGGATGCTTGCATTAGCTGTTGTAATTCTGACAATATGGTGGATAAAAATGTAGTGTTTTGGGTGATGTAATTGGGTTTGTGAAATGTTGAAACTATGTATTGTGCTTTGAAGGAATGGAATCAGTGAAGAATGTGGGATATTTTCTTGTAATTTTTTCACTGTTACCTGTGCTTTGTGCCTTGTGCAATGGAAATGGAAATTAATGGAACTTGTGCTTTGTTCAGTAGTTGTGCAATGGAACTTGTGCTTTCAAGGCAAATTTGCAACACTCAATAGTTCAAATTTCCATTCCATTCCATTCCAGAACCAGCACCAGCACAGTTCAAGGCAAATTTGCAATGTCCATTCCAGAACCAGCACAGATCAAGGCACATGACAATAGCAAGTTGAATTTTGAACTGCTGAGAGAACATATTGTTTCTCTAGGGCACATTACGAGAACAAAAAGTGACACAAAACACGAACATTTAGTTACCGACGAACACAAAGCACATTACAAGCGACACACATTTAGTTTGTCCGGGCACATTACGTAACACGGATCTAAAAATGACACAGATCACAGAGCTAGTTGTCTCCAGGGCCCTTCAGAAGAAGCATGTTCTTACTGATGCTTGGACTTGCTGGTTTCCTCCTAGCCGGTAGCTTTTGTCTCTTGGGTTCCTGGGCACTAACCTTGGCAAATGCTTTACCAGAAGAAATGTTGATTGTTACACTTGATCCTGCCTGGGACATTGGCACATTTGCATTTAAGTTCACTTGGGCTTGTCCTTGAACATGTACATTTGCAGTGGCAATGGCCTTGATCAAGTTATCCTGAAAAGATGAGAAAGCAAATGTGAAGTTTAGTGAAGTAAAGTAGGACTGAAGCACTGAATCCTTATATTGGCAATTGAAGATGCACTATGCTGAGACAAGTCAGTAGATATTCTGCTCCTCATGGATGCCCCGATGCTTTCTCTTGATTCTGCTTGTGCACTTGCATTTCCAGTGCCTGGTCCTGATCCTGCTTGTGCACTTGCATTTCCAGTGGCTGGTCCTGATCCTGATTGAGCCCCTTCTGCAGAAGTACCCCGTCCATTTCTCTTGGCACAAGTGGACCTGTTGTGGTCTATTGCTTTACAAATTCTGCATCTGATCACAGTACCAACTTTTGAAATTCTTGTAGCTTTTGGGCCTTCAGTTGGTTCCCTTCTCCTTTCTTTCTTAGGTCTACCAGGCATTTTCACATAACCAGGAGCTCTAAGGCTAGGTTTATCACTCTCTTGCCAGCAACTAGCTCCATCCAATGGTATCAAACAGAAAGAATAGGTCTTCTTGAATTCAGAGACATGATAGCATTGTGAAATATAGTTTTCTAGGTCCCTGCTGCTAAAGTAGATGCTAGAAATTGTATGAGCATATGGCAATCCACTAAGCTGCCAACACCTACAGGAACACTCCATTCTAGCAATATCAACTGTGAATATGTTGTTCAAATGTGTCACTTCAAACTTGTCATCCCCATTTGCAATTGCATGGCAAAAACCTGACAAAGTTATAATTGCATTCAATTTTTTTAAAATATTTGGACAGATGACACCAGTCCATCTCTCAGCCTTAGCTATGTTTTCCTGTATCCTCACCATGACCTTCCTTCTGATTGCCTCTAGCATTGTTATGATTGGAAAAAACCTAGCCTCAATTATCCGCTTATTGAATGATTAACACATGTTGTTATCTACACTGTCACAGCAAGATCCTAACCTGAACCAAGCCCTACTCCAGTGGCATGGATCAGTATTCATCAGTGCTTGTGCATCTTCAGCTGTTACCTGTGCTAATTTGGCCTTGTTGAGGTTGAAGAGACTTGGTGAAGATGCCTTAGCACAGTTCCAAAATATCTTCTGCCACTCTTTGTTCTTGTACCTCTTCCTCTAGTTGGCATATATGTGCCTTGCACAATTCTGTGCTCAGCAAAGGGAGCCCACTTCTCAACAATAGCAAGTATTCCCTGAAACCATGAACAATGTCACATAATGCATTTTTAAAGGAATGAAGGAACATTATACTGAAAACCTCACCTTTTGCTGATCTGAGATGAAAACCCAGTCAGACCCATCTCCAACTCCTATGTCTCTGCATAACAAATCACAGAACCAGTCTCATGATTCCTTTGTCTCCCTCTCAACTACTGCCATGCAATTGGGTACATCTGATTATTGGCATCCTTCCTAAAGCACATAGCAGCTCCCCATTAGTTGCTCCTTTGAAGAAACATCCATCCAAACCAACCACCTTCCTGCAACCAGCCATAAACCCCTTCTTCAGTGCATCTAGGCATATGTATATTCTTTGGAACACTGGTGACTCCACATTTGGTTGCTTCACAACTATGACTGTGCTCCCAAGATTACTTCTCAAGATCTCAAGCTGGTACCTGTACAACATTTGATACTGCCCTTTGGTTGCATCCAGGGCCTTCTGCATCACAATGGACTTAGCTCTTTTCAGCTTGGAGATGCTCACATCAACAACCATCTCCTCCTTGGTTGTTGACCTCATAGCTTGTAGATTCCATGTTGGATTGGCCAATATGAACTTCTCATACTTTTCAACAACCCTGCTTGCAGTTACCATTTTGTTATCTCTTCTTGGAGGGCATGTATGAACATTATTGAATGAAGCAATTTGCCAACTATTTGTCCTTGAGTTAGTTGACAATAAAACCTCCAAGGGCAGGTGGCCCACTCACATACAGCTATCATCCTCTTGGCCTCATTTTTCATAAACTTTATGAACTTTCTCTCAGCCAAGCCATATTTTACAACTGCTTTCTTGAACTGATCCTTGCCAGAGAATTTCATTCCCAACTCAAATTTTGGTATTGGGTCCTTTCTACTAAATCTACTATATTGACTGGTCCTAACTGTCACATCCCCACCATCACTCAAATCATCACTAGTAGCTTCATCTTCACTGCTGTCAGCATAGGGTGTACAATAATCATCATTCTCATTGTCATTAGGTCTTCTCATTGTACACTTCTTGAAAATCCTAAAGTTTCTGTTAATCTCTTCAGCTTCCTCATCCTCTTCAGATGAACTTCCATCTCCTGGTAAAAATTTATTGTCACTAGAGTCATCCTCTTGACCTGCAACTACCACTGCCTTGCCCTTATCCTTCACACTCTTCTTCTCAATATTTTCAATGGTCTCATTGCTTCCTCTCACTACAATGGACTGTGCGGTACCAACTACTTCCATCTGAGCATCAGAATCCTCTTCTGATTCCTCATTACAGTCAACTTCCATCTCATCCTCATAGTCACTGCCACTAGATTGAATAACTACTGGATTTTCAACATATATATCCACTGCTCCACCATCAACTACATAATTGGACATTGTCAAACAAGATGATTTACTAACACCCTCAAACCATCTACTAAATCTGCTCCAGGACACAACCAGTGCATCAATGCTCCAGGCTCGACAATGCAATGATCAGCTAGATGCCCCTTTATCTCTGGCAGAGAGACTTTGTCTCGCTCAATGTACGACAAATCCTCAGTCCACCAACATATTCTAGCCTGTTACGACCTCTAACAAATTCCCCATTGAAATGAAACCTAATAGTCAACATATCTAGTGGATCCATGGCTACAAAATTAAGAAGGCCAACAAATCAAAACCTTGCCTCAACACATGATCTACAGACCAGAAACACCTATTGAGCTAGGGTTCTTAATGAGCTAGGGTTCATACCTTATTAAGAACCCTTGCGGCGCAATCTCAAGCGTCGCAGCCACCTTCTTTCGCCCTTGCGCGTCACTCCGCGATTTCCTCCGTGCCACCGTTGATTTCCTCGAGGACGCCTTCGATTTCAGCAAACCCGTCGCAGATCTGAACACCGCCGCCAGCCGCCTACTTCGGTCGCCGCCGCTTTGGAGAGGGAGAATGGGTGGGAGAACAGAGCGTGAGAGGAGAGAGAACAGTGTGAAAGGGGGTAACAGTGGCGTTGAGTCGGCCGTCTTGACTCAGCCCTAGGTGTCACGTGGCAACGGAAACAGGCAAAATCGCCCAGGTTGTCCGAACGAAAACGGTTTGACTAGTTCAGGGTATCCAATACCCGGTTTTGCAATTGGATGACCAAAATTAAACTTTGATAATAGTTGGATGATCAAATATGGACTTTTTTCTATTTTTAACTTTTTTAACGATCTTTAAATTACCTTGATTTTCTAATTTACTATCAAATTTTCTATATTTTCCTTTGTCATCTGTTTTATAACATTTTTTGTCCAAAAGTTTCTCTCTCATCATTTTTCATAAACATTTTTAGAGATAAAAATATACATAAAATATACCTACAAATGTAATGTGCTAAGCATACTTTTCTTTTTTTTATTTTTCCAAACAATTTTCTCAAACAAATGTAATGTGCATAGTAAAATAATTTTCCCAAACAATTTTTTTCTCTCTTCATTTTCCATTAAATAAAAATACTATGAAATAAACCATAAAAAACAATATGCTAAGCATAGATCATAAAAAGATTAAGTTGCTAACCTTATAGATATCAAAGATTTGTGTATTATCACCAAAATAAATTCACAAAAAATTTTGACAGCACCTCCCTTCTTGAACAAAAGTTTGAAGACACTAGCTCAGGCTAAAGGAGGAAGATGAAATATAAAAAGCACCTTCACTTTAGTCCCGGTTGGTAACACCAACCAGAACAAAAGATAGTATCTTTAGTTTCGGTTGGTGTTATCAACTGGGACTAAAGATCACTGACGTCCTGACAGCCTCTGATAGGAATCTAATTGGGATTAAAGATCTTAGAGAGCCGTTGCCTTTTTTAACGAGGACTAAAAACTTTTTCTAGTCTCGGTTCCTATTACAACAGAGACTATTATGAATTTTGACAAGTGGAGTAAAGATTATCTCTTCAGTAGTGTATGTGCTTTGAGCGGACAAATATGTATAGCTAGTAGCCTAGTATTTACGAGTAGGGAGGAAGTAATTAAGCTCTTCTTCTAATGTAGGAGGAGCATAGTGAAGAGTGAAATACCAGAGCATATGTTACAAGAGTATCATGTCAAACCATAAAGAGGCAAGCGTTAGACAGGACAATTTTGATCAGAACCATGTCATATAGATATTATGTATAAAAATTTATGTTTTTAAAATAAATTTTTGTCCAGTTATTTTTTCCTCTTCTTTTATTCAACACAAAGGTGTGCATCAAGAAGACGGTCATCGGCTGCAACTAATAGGATGGCTGCTTGACGAGGGCAAAAGTGTAATAGCATTGGAACCCAAGGCAAAACCTATTACATACAGTCGCCCCTGGCATTACCGGGAGGATGCCTAGCCGGGGTCCAAAAGAACTCTGAACAGCCTAGCAACTGTGACAACTGGCACACGCTATGCCGACATGAAAACAACGTCATACCAGACAGAAATACATATATCCTCTTGTATTTTTATTTTTATTCTTGTGTCTAAACAAATTTCTTGCATGAGAAATATTTTTTCATTTTTTATTAATTCTCTTGTTGTCTTAATTTTTTTTACATGACAGTATGTTGAATGCTATAAAAATTATTTGAGACGAAGGGTTGAGACTGTCCTTAAGCAAGTACACTACAACTCGTTAATTTTGGGAGATTAATTTGGTCACAAGAGGAACGGCTTCCTGTAGATGTCAAACGGTTCCGAGGCGCACAGCTGTGGCTCCTGCGCGCAGCTGAAGGTGATGACTCTTCGGAAGAAGGTGCCGAGGGGCCCCGGGATGCCGACTTCGTCGCCGCCGCCGCGGATGGTGGACCGCATCGCGCTCAGCAGCCGGCCGTACGTCGTCCCGGGCTCCGACTCCACCGCCTTGATGAAGCTGTACGTCATGGCGCCCGTCGACGTGCCGCCGGAGAACGCCTGCATCGCATCATCGTCGTCGTCGGGATCACTAGCTAATTAACGATATGATGGTGGAGATTTAGTTACAGTATATCACCCTCACCCACCGTGGTGTCGGAGGAGGTCTGGCTGTCACCGCAGCCGCTGATGGAGATGGCGAGGCCGCCGCTGGTCCCCTTGGTCAGCTCCGGCCGGCGGCTGTGGTTCTCCCACTGCCAGTATCCGGTCCTGGAGAGGCGGCAGAGGAAAGGGAGGTCGAGGATGGTGCCGCTGTGGCAGGTGTCCACGATGGCGTGGAGCTTCACGCCGGCCACGAGGGGGCGGACGATGGTCTCGTTGATCTCGTCGTCGAGGATGACCCCCGCCTGCTCGAAGTCCACGGGGCAGAGTGCCTCGTCGTAGCCGTCCACCTCGTCGCCGTTGTTGTCCAGCTTCTGCACGCCGTGGCCGGAGAAGTGGAGCACCAGGGAGTCACCGGCGCTGCACCCTTCCACCAGCCACCGCATCGCGGCCAGCAGGTTCGCCCTCGTCGGCACCCTGTACGGGTCGCTGTCCTCCTCTGCCATATCCCATCAAACACTTCGTTAATTAGCTCTAGCTCGCCGCCAAATCGATCGATCGATCGATCGATCTATCACGGTGGCAGGGATGAGGTCGCTGGATTACGCGTGAGAACGAGGATGTTGTCGGCGGGGAAGGTGAAGCGCTCGCGGAGGAGGTAGGACATGCAGTTGACGTCGTTGACGGTGCCCTTGAGCTCGTACCTGGTGGCGGCGTAGCTGATGCCGACGAGGAGGGCGCGCTTCTTGCCGCGGACGCGCGGGTAGCTCGCCGCCGCCCGCATGTACCCGGACGACGTCAACGACGGCGGCGGCGGCGGCGGCGGCGCGAACGCGCTGATGAGGCCCTTGATGAAGCCCAGGGCCCCGCCGCCGTGGTGGTGGTGGCGGCGCTCGACGCGCGTCACGGTTTGGCAGAGCGCGCACCGCACCGACCGCGCCCCCGGCGGCACGGCCAGGTACGCGCCGCAGCCGCTGCACCACGCCGTCCCCCGCCGCGGCCTCGCGCTCGCCATGGCTGCAGCTTGCTGCCTCCTGTTGTGCCTTCTTGGCTACGTACACGTGTAGACCAAGTGTCTCGCCGGGTGTACTAGACCTTGTACCTAGCTAACCTAGCCACCCAGCTTAGCTTAGCTAGCTTGACAGTGATCAGCAGCAAGGAATGTTCTTATTTGGCGTGTGGAGAAAGCGAAGGTGAGGAACAAGATTGGTGTCCTTTCGGTTCGGCCATGGATGCTTTTATGAGGATGGATGGAGGAGGATGGCATTTTTGCTGCTTTATCATGTACTTCATCTCTTTTATATTAAAAGTCATTCTGACTTTTTAATTAAATTTTTAAAATTTCACCAAATATATAACAACATTTAATATCAAATTTTATGTTAAATTTAACATTAAGTATATTTTAATATTATGTTTGTTTTGCGTCAAAAATATTGATATGTTTCTTTATAGTTAAGTTTGATTTTAAAAAAATCAAAACAAAAAATAAAAAATAAAGGTATCTCTTCTCTGCTTTATTAGAAAATGCTTTATTTTTTTTTGTTATATATTCCAGGTGAGGGCAAAATAGAATCGGATTCATATATTCCATGTGAGGGCGGTTGAAGAATAATAAGAACTTCGAAAGGGCTTTAAATGGTTCAAAATTAAACTGAAGAGGAGATTCATTCGCGCATGTCAATTGTGAAAGTGCCAACGGGATGAAAAACGTGAAATTTGAAGGCGCCAAATGTGAATGTGATTGTGAAAGTGCCAACAGTGAGGAGAAAAAAATGAAATATGGAAAAATAAAAGTAAATGTGATTGTGAGAGTGGTAACTTGGGAAAAAATGAGATAAATGGGAAAATCAAGAGAAGGAAAATAAAAATTGGGGTGAGAGAGGCTCGAACTCTCGACCTCAGGATCACTCACTTTAGCTATGAGACCTACGCGCTAGCCAACTGCGCCACCACCCCTTGGTGTTTGAATCATTACTATTTATTTCCTAATAAGATAATTCCCAGATGGTTTGATGCGCCGAAGTATCGCGTCGACTATTGGGCTTGTCTTTTGAATAAAGCATATTTGGACGCGAGATGAACTCTGTTTTCTTTTGTTTTTCACAGAAGGGTCTCCCCCTTTTTCCAATAAAAAACACCGCATTTATACCATGCATCATGCAGGCATAAATAAGGTAACATGAATGTGTATTGTACTAATACTAAATATTAAAAGAGAGGAACTTGACTAACTCATTAATTTCCTATTAAATAGGGACACAAGTAGTGCAATAATAAGTTAATAACTACGGGCCAATATGGGTAGGAAAATTTCATGAAAATTTTAGAGGAATTGAACTATTTTCTATGAAAATCATGTAAAATTCAAACCCTAAGTGACTTCGAGGACTTCATATAAATTTAGCATATGGAGTGTAAACAGATGACCATGTCGGTCCATTTAACACAATATTCCATGAAACCGCTATCACCAAGGGTGGATCCAAGACGAGGGCTGCGTCCCGGACAAAGCTGCTCATTCATAACCAAAATAGCTAGACCTCCTTTTCTCTAATTAAGGTTATAGTTTTAGGCTAAATACCAGATACGTTAAACGGGCTACGTGCGCTTGCCTTGGGCTACAGTAAAAAATCACTGAGTGGCAATATTCTTACGTGCTTTAGTCTGTGTGTGCATTCCATTGTCGCAAATTAAGAGGAAACCGTGACACACATGTACATGCATCATGACATTTTGTTGGAATCTTGCTTTCGAGGTTCAAGTGTTCAACTGGATCCATGGAGAGCAATGTTATAATCCTTTTGAAAAATTTCACCGCTCCTCTTTAGTTAATTAATTTACTTCATCCATGGAGGATCTAGTAACAGAAACAATACTAAGAGCATTTCCAACAGCCTACTTAACTGGCTCCTTATCAGTATTTTTAAGAGTTATAGTATAAAATCGTAGTCCAATAGATCACCTAAATAGACACTTAAAATAAGTTGTCACTTAAATTTTAGCTTGGGCTTGCCAGATCTACGGGTCCGCACCGGCTCCCCTTCTGGTCAAAAATTTGTTTCCCGCGGGCGTGGTGAAGGTTGGCGACGACAGCTTTTCCCTCCCGGTTCCGCGCGAGCGCTTGGCGGCGACGGCAGCCCTGGTCCCCACCCGCACGCTTGGCGGCGACGGCGGCGGCCAACCCCGCGCAACTCCTCTCGAGCAGCTTCGATTGATCCCTTCGTCGTCGGCGCAGATCCACACAATTCGATCCCATCTCCTCCTCTTCATCCTCTCGTCATGATCGCTGATTCCTCCCTCTGCCCCCTGCCTTCCAGGTAATTAAATTCCCATCTCTCTCTTCCCGAATTCACCTGCTTGCGGAAATTCGCTTCGATGTCCACCCGAATTGCATCCTGATTTGCTTGTTGATGACTTGTTTAGGGGTTAGTGCTCGGGGATTATCCACTGTACACGAGCAACCATGGAAGAGATGTTCCAGCGGCCACCACGACTACCTTCTTGTGTGCGCAAGACTCCCATCCATCTCTGAACCTCCTCAGCCAAAACCTGCCTGCTATGGACAGAAAACCACGCTTTAATTTCGTTCAAGAAAACAGATTTTAGTTTGTATCAATTAAGCTCAAGTTCGATCTAAAATATCAATTAAGCTCAAGTCGATCTGAAGTTGCCATTGGTTTTCCGTTTGGTAGTCTGTAGATTAGTTTTAGACTTCTAGTCCTTGGTTCAGAAGATGATTAGTTGCTTGGAGAGCAGAGTATGAACATACTTGCTATAATATATAGGTTATTTTTATACATGTATTAGATCAATAATTGTTGTGCTGCTTTCACAAGGTTACTTGTACTGAACACTTCATCTGAAACTTACAGAGTTACACCATCATCAACCTTAGTACTAACTGTGTTGATTGCTCCAAATCAAGCCCAAGGACTAATTCAATTTATCCGGAGAAAAAGAGAGAGAGAAGAGAGCTTGATTAGGGTATGTACTTCAGCCTTTTAATTGTGTACTTGTATATTTATATTCGGAACTACATTGAACTATCTTTGATATTCAGTTCCTGCTCGGTTGTAGAAGATGCGCCGATTTCCGAACGCGGCCGCATCCGGCCTGCCGACTCCTCGTCGAATGGACACAAACAGCGAGGGAACTCGAGTTTGGCTCGATGGAGAGCAGACACAAGCGCCGGTGATGTCATCGTTTTGTCCTCCAGCATCGGCCTAGGGTAATGGAAATCCTTTTCAATCATTGTTGTGCCACGGTTGGCTTGGAAGGGTTGCGGCAAGAGGCAATCGAATTCCTCCACCAACGCCAGACACTGAGCTGTCGCAGTAGTCTGAGAATGCATCTGAATGTGGTCAGCATGATGGAATTGACAGCAATGGTGATGGCTTGTTCGAAGGTATTAATCTGATTTGTTTTTTTTGTTACAACCAATTAAGTCATGGTTCAATGTATGGTATTAATTGTTGAATATATGGTGTTCAATTATGTCATGGTTCAATGTATGGTGTGAATGCCTAGAAAATATTCAATTTGATCAAATGTAGATTAGCTGTCAATGGTTGCTCAGTTTGGGTGATTATGGTAACATTTGTATCGATAAAGAACACTGAAAGTTAAAGCAGAATCTGTCTGTTTTAGGGAAAAATCGAGTAGAAAATATTGCATAATTGGAGGTCCAAAATAAAGTTTTTAGTCTTGTGATCACTGACCATTTATGTCAAAAAACTAAAAAGGGATACTAATATTTAATTCTTTTCACAGTGGTGTTCTCTCTGAGAAACTGCATTTGGGCTTGCTAAAAATATGGCATTTTCTTTGCTTTACCATGAGCATTAATAAAACTGAAATTATCTCTGTTGAGAGTTCTCATGTTCTCAGGTTGAGAGTTCTACTGTTGTTGGGTTTCTTGTGTGGTGGGTCCAATTTTGATTTTTTGGCTTGTTTTAACCTGTAGAATTATGACTACTGGCTTGTTTTGTCCTCACATGCTCTTTGCAGCAGCGGCTCCCTGTCTTCCTATTATATTAGTTTTAGATTTTAGAATAATTGCTTATGTTTATTTCTTCATAATTTCTTCAGAAAATAGAATCAATAGCATGAGCTTCACAAACTTGGTGGAAGACACTACCAATGACCCTGAATTTCTGAATTCTCTGGGATCTGACCGTAATCCATCTTAGGAGATACCTTTGTAGTCTAGGGATGTTGTTCCAACAGCACAAGCACGTCCAACTAGAAAAAGGTCCAAAAATTTCAGGGAAGAAGAAGATGTCATGATCGTTTCTACATGGTTAAATGTTACCTTGGACCCAATTCGAGGTACAAACCAGTCGAAAAGTACATATTGGAGTAGAATACATGACTACTTTCACACCCACAAGACCTTTGACTCAGACTGCAATGAAAACTTTCTAGCGCATTGATGGTCGGATATACAAAAGGCGGTTAATAAATTTGCTGGTTGTGTCAGTCAGATAGAGGCTAGGAGGCAAAGCGGTGTCACGATTCAAGACCAGATATCATTTTGCACCATAATTGTTTTAAATGTCAGTTTGAAAAATTATACATGATAATTTCCTATTTCTTTTCGACAGCTTGTGCAAGCTCAAAGTCTTTACAAAGCTCAAGATGCAGATAATAAGTCCTTTGCATTTATGCATTGTTAGACCATTTTACGCAATCAACCAAAGTGGAATGATAGGGACAAACAAATCCCGCAAAAGCATCTAATAAGAAACAGAAAGTTACATCTGAATCGTCACCATCCATGCTTGCTCCTATTAATCTAGAAGACACTGATGCATCTCCTCCTCAAGAGAACAAAGGTACAGGTACAACTATTGCAAATAATCCACATGACATGTCATCTGTTATTTCATGTGGAATGATTAAAAGATGGCCTTCTTAATTCTGTTTTGCTTCAATAATATACCCAACAATGCAGCAGGTAGACCTATTGGAAATAAGGCAGCCAGACGCCTCGTGACTCAGAAATCTCGAGATGAACGGTACATGACGGCTATTGATAGTGTGTGGGACAAGAAGAAAGTGGCAGAAGATGAGAGAGAAGCTAAGAAAGAGGCTAGGTTCACCCAAATGTATGGCCTTGAACCAGAGCGAATAAGGACCGATGTGGCATTGAGGGAGAAGGAGCTGCATTTGAGAGAGAAAGAGAGAGAGTCAAGGGATAAGAAAATCGCAGTGAGGGCTGAGGAGGCTCGCAAAAACACAATGCTAAAGGAAGAAAGAATAATGAATTTAGATACAAGTGGAATGCCAAAGCAACTTCAAGAATACTATAAGCGTCTCAAAAAAGTTATCATGAGTCGCCTATGTGGTACACGATGAGAGTTGCTACTTACATTAAAAATAATAAATTTATGATTTTTAATTTTCAGGTGGTTGAAATGTTGATGCCAACATGGCTGGTGGTGGCAATGTTGAAAGCTCTTAAAAAACATAGGGGTTAAACTTATGTACAGTGTGAAAGAAATAGCATATTTTCTGTTTTCAGTTATGTTTAGAAGTGGCATTCGGCCAACTTACATGTTGGGACATGATATTATACAAACAAAACTTCTTAATTTGGCCGTGATGTTTCGATTCCTCCAATTTAATTTCCTTAATCTGTTGCCTTCTTGTCCTGTTACGAGTTGATATGGTGTTTGTTCTTAGTTCAGAACTTTAGAAAGTTCAGTACTTACGGCAAGTAGCATAATGTTTTGTCCAATATTATCATCGTCATTCTTTCCAGGCGTACCATGCTTGCTCTCCTGTTAAATTGGGATTAATGATATTTATGCATGCTTTGTGCTAATTATCTGCTGCGTTAGTGTAGCAGCGACCGCAAGGTGGCTGGTTGCATGTATTTAATTAGGAGATAAGCTGCTATGGATAAGAGATAGATATGTTTTGAAGTTTGCAGCCACGCGGCAAGAAAGCAGATTAACTAATCTTAACTAATCTCAGCTATGCCTAACATTAGTTGAGGAATCTGTTGGATAAGAAGAGAAATCAACAACTTAAATAATTTTTTCAACTCCCTAATTGCTGATTTAAAAAGGTTAAAAATAAATGAGTTGTTGGAGATGCTTAGTTTAAGACATGCAGGGGTGGAGCTTTATTGAGATCAAACTTGGTCATGCCCTCCAATACAAAATGACATAATAGCTTCTACTTAAAATAAACCTTACAAGCAATATATATATATATACGTGCACATACACGTCGGGCAGAGAGAAGAACTGAAACTTTTTAGACCCCAAATATATCCTGTTAATTTACAAATCGAGAAATTTATAGAAATTTTGGGGAAAATAACACATATCCGACTATACTTTATGGTCCCCTTCTCTTATTATAGCAATGCTACAGGAACAAGGCCCACACATATTACATACCGGCACGTACTCCTTTTATTATATAACTAGCAAAATGCTCATACGTTGCAACGGGAGAACGATGCAGGAAGGGAAACAGACGGAGGGCGAAGGTCCAGGCGACGGCGCGGGAGCTCCGATCGACGACGGGAGGGAGGGGCGCAGCGCGACGCGGAACGCAGCGCGGATGGGGACGGAAGAGAGGAATGCGGAGGTCTTTTTATCAAATCTCTCTTTCTTTTCAGTATTGGGACTGCGGATTAATTTTATAAACACTCAATGGGTTTTCTGCGAAATAACTCATTTTTCTTCTTTAACTCGGTTTTTTTAAATAGTCAGGCGGACTACAGGTTAATTTTGAAAAAACTCAAGGGGTTTTCTACAAAATAGCCAGGCAAAACAAAATTTGGGTGAAAACACTACTTGCTTTATAGATAGTTATAGATATACGACGTCATACATACGTTATATCATTCGTTTTATAAAAAGATTATGTAAATATAAGTACATAATTATCATGTATTTTATTTGATAAAAATATTTAAAAATAATTTATATTTATTATGTATTTTTAGTAAGATTAATTGTAAAATGTACGTGAAAAATCAAAAGGGTATTATATATTAAAAGTGGAGTGATTTTAAAAATCAACAGGCACGGTTTGACTGGTTGCTGACGGCTAAACTACGATATATCATATAGTAAACTATATTAGTAATATTAGTAATATAGTAATGAATAGGGATGTCATGTTTGATTTGTAAATCATATAATGAATAGGGGTAATTTATTCTCTGTCATGTGTAAACTGGCTCTATTATATATATAGAGGATGTATCGGTGGTTGTATATGATTTTTATGAAATAAATATGTTTACTATTTTTTTCTTGCAGATGATGATTTTCAAAGTATCGTGTGACCTGATGGCTTTTTAAGTATATGTGCAATCAACCCGATATAATATAGACATCAACTACATGCATAGAGATGATGAATGATGCCAGCTTATTGTTTTACTATGTATATCATGAAAATTCTATTGTTATCAATTATATGTGCTACCTATTATCTTTATTTCTGAATTTCTATTATTAATATATTATTAATATATGTGCTTGCCATCACTTTGCTTTTATTTATTTTTACAAAGCTAAAAAAACAAGGAAAAAGACTGCTATTAAGAGATACAAGTAATTTTACAAACTATATTACTTATGGACTTTATGTGTATCAGAGATTATTTTGTGTCCATATAAGTGCTACAAATATTTTTAATATAACAGATCCAGCTCTATTTATGAAGCATGTATTAAGTCATTAACTTTTTAAGAGAGATTGGGTCTAAATTAAAATTTATTACTTTTTTTGAAAAAGTACCTATAGAATCGGACCATCCTTAAACATCGGATCCTTTCAACCGTATCAAGGACAATAATTAATTATTACGACATCGATGATAATTTTGAGATCGAGCTCTGGCCATGGCATGTCAGCCTGTTCTCGATCTAGTTAAGGACCACTGTAATTACTTGATTTTTGTTAGGCACGTGGCTATGGCATGCTTGTTTGCTTAACTCGCAGCCAGTTTTGAATTATGCAAGTTTGTTTCATCATGTGGTTGTTTTATTAAAATTATTTTTCGTTATATCAACCACGTGTCTACGTCTTACAAATCTTACTTCAAAATACCATCCAAGAAGATATGATTGTAGGCTTTTCTCGGTGTTTAACGATGTATTCACGCCAATTTCCGTCAGTTCATCAGTTTTGTTTAAGACATACCATTGGTTAGATTATTACCACATATTATCTATTTTAAGACATAAACTTAATATATAATACAGTTTAGAACAAGTGTCCCAAACGATGCATTAGAAAATAGTTTTTTAGAAAGAGTATACTTCTCGAAGCGTGAAGCAAATTAAAAAGAGAAGTCTTCTTTTAAGTCTGTCCCTGATTAATTTGCGAAGCCCACCGTGCCTGGAATATTAAATAGTTTGATCGTCTACCATCTACAAATAACTAGCATGCCGTTCCTTCGAACATACTCATTCAATCCATCCAAAAGAGTACTTTTCTACCGTTCAAAACTTATCGTGAAAATGAATTTTTTTTACTCTCTTAATTAACCACCCTCGATCCACACATTAAAAAGTAAGGTCTTGTCCCTTTTAACACCCCCTTGCATATCCACCTAGTTCTACTTTCATATTAATGATAGGTGCTTAATTACTACTTTTATACTACTAGTAAAAAATAATTAGTGGTGACCATCACTGACACATGAGCTATGATATAGTAAAACATATGTTAATGCTCTATTTGCCCTTTAGATTTCTTAGGATGTAGGTTGTAATCTCTAGGAGAAGAGGACATTGGAATTTGGATGAGTCTATATGTAATTTGTAGGGTAGAGCTCTTAAATTTTTAAGCATGTCATTTTTTCTCTAAGATGAAATTTCTTGTTTCTACCAATCAAAAATAATTCTATTCAATAAGGACTTAACTTTACTATTTTCAATATCCTTCACAAAGTATAGGTATTTGGCTTATTTTTTAAAAAAGAAAAATTGCAGTTCAACTCTTTTTTAATAGAGGGCAACATCTTTTAATACTATACTATTCAGTGAAATCGTCTAAATTGATCAATCTACATGGTACATTTAGATATATGTACAAAAAATTAGAAAAATAACATGGTAGAGGCGTATTGTTATTATACTATATACAAACAAATAAAATTCCAAGACATATCTCCACTTACCTTGAAAAATACGAAATTCACAAGCAGTGGAGAGAGTAAATAGTGTTGAACAGAACAGATTAAACTTCGATGGTTTTACTTTACTACTATGGAGGAATTTGATAATTTAACATTTTCTCAAATTGCTTTAATTGATATTTGTGAGGATGATATGTAAAATTATCTGTGCGAATGAAAGTGAGTTAGCACTATTGGAGAAGTGACATTTGATCAATCTGCCAAAATTCACAATAGTATCTGTTTCAATAAGAACCGAAACTAAAAAAATATTTTTAGTCTCGGTTAAAAAGGGCAACAGCTCTTTAAAAAACCAACCGAGACATTTTTAGTCCCGATTTATTTCTTTTTAGAATTTGTCAAGTTGTTGAATATCTTTAGTCCCAGTTGGTAACATCAGGGACTAAAAATCTTAACTTTAGTATCGGTTGGTAATACTAACTAGGACTAAAGATCTAAATGATAGACATCTTTAGTCCCTTTTTGTTATCTCGGTTTGCAACCCGGGACTTAAATGGGTTGCAAAGCAAACTAGAAAGGGTTTTCGCAGCAGTGTCAAACAATAGAAATCTATTTTGAGAAGTGTTAAATTATTAAAATGTTTGCTATTAGATAGTACCAAATATGTTTCGCGTCGCTTAGGGGGTGTTTGGATCCCTGGGACTAATATTAGTCCATGTCACCTCGGATGTTTGGACGAATAAACATGAACTAATTATAAAAATAATTACAGAATCGGTAGCTAATTTACGAGACGAATCTATTAAATCTAATTAATCCATGATTAGAAAATGTTTACTGTAACAACACATCGTCAAATCGTAGCGTAATTAGGTTTATTGGATTCGTCTCGTCAATTAGCCACTGATTATAAATGGGTTTTGTAAAAATATATATTTAATACTATAAAATAGCATATAAACAAACTAGTATTAGTCACGGAAATCCAAACAACTCCTTAATATTTTAAGAAGTACCAACTGTATTTTTTTATTAATTATTAACTGTATCAAACGAAAGTGATGTCCTTGTCATATATATATGTCGTACCGAATAGACCACCTTTTGAATTTTGATACGCCAGAAACGTCTTTTCAATTCTCTACTAGTATTGTTGGAACTTGGAAATGGAGGGCCGGAGTAGCTGTTATTTCTCACGTGTGAATCAGTGAATGATACATTTAAATTTACCGCGCACCAGTATAGGTCATGGTATACGCAAGCCATGTGGTCAACACTTGTGCACCAAGAACTTATTTGATATACATTTATATATATAATCTATAATCTATAACTTATAATTATCTATAAAACGTTTTTATTCAAAAATTTTTGTCCACCTGACCATTTTTAGAAAACCTTGAATGTTTATAAAATTAATCCGAAGTCCCAATGCTGAAAAAATGGAGGGCTTAGAAAAAAAAGACCTCTTGCGCCCTCCCTTCCTACACCCCTCCCTCTCGTCCCCATCCGCGCTGCGCCTGCGCCCCTCCTTCCCGTCCCCATCCATGCCACGCTATGACTTCACCCGTTACAATGTACGAACACAGATTGGGTATGTATATACTCGTGTGTGAATGTCTTTATGGTGAAAGACAAAAGAAAAACCAATGTGTTTATTAATTAAATCGGTGTTCTAGTGATCTCCATTATCATGCATGAACCATCTGTTAACAAAGTTTGGAGTTAAACAAATTCCACTTCTTCTTTAAATTAACAAATGTCCTGTTGCTATATGTCATGTTCTAATCAATAAACCTTAGGATTTGAACACGTCCCTGTGAGTGAGTTGGTTAGACACTAGTAAACCACTTGCCTTAGTTATTAGCATAATTTCATCGCAATCAATATGTTATTAGCTAGATGGCACCCCGCATATTACTATGGGAATTTGTAGGGAAAGTATTAGATACAAATGATGAACTTAAATTTGTTGGAAAATGGCGGTATCAATCATTATTTATTGTGAATAAATCGGAATTGGTAATTATGTGGTTGTGATCATCTGCCAATATAGAACAAAAGGTGTGGATCATCTTCGTTCTATAGGCAGGTTCAATATATCTGTTTTTCACATTTCAACAGGGGTTATAATAGTTCCTTATATCTAGTATAGTTAATCTTGTTTGAAAAAAAACTTGCTTTGCTCTTTCACCTCTCCTTCTATCACAATTAAACAAAAGAAGATAGTGTGATAGATAATTATAAAAGGAAATTATTGCTACACTCGAAACTAATTAACAAAACAACATGAACCCCTAATTAATAAGTTGCGCTCAAACACAATATAGTATATGTCTAGTTTATTTATGAAAGCAACTTTAACAAGACTATAAGCTTATATAAAAGGAAAAATAGAAAAAGATAGTTGGCTCTTAAGAAAAAGTTAGCTCTTCATATCTACAAAATAAACACATTAAATGTATAAGTGAGAGAACGATCGATTGGGTAAAAAACCAACTATTATTAGCAAGTTTCACTACTATAAAAATATACATAGATGTCAACCTAATAGGTGTCAGTTCAACAAAAACCAACACCTATTAGACACTTTCTGCCCCTACAATGGATTATAAGTGCCGGTTCGGACGAAAAAAGAAATAGGTGTCGGTTCTTGTTATGAACCGGCACCTATTTGACTCTTTCTGTGTCGGCTATAGACTAAAAACTGGCATCTATAATATAGGTATTAATTTTTTAAAAAACCGACACCTAATACAACATAGGTATCGGGTTTTTTAAAAAACTGAAACCTTTAATATATTATAGGTGCCGGTTTTTAAAAATCGGCACCTAAACAGATCCACGAACCAGTCCATCGCATACGGGAGCCCTTATCCAATCACCCTCCTCTCTCGGTCGTCGCCCCTCCCCTCTCCCTCCCCTTCTCCCCCGCCTCCCTCTCCCTCCTTCTCCTCTCCTCTCCATGGCGACGTGGAGGTGGGGGCGCCGGAGGCCGGTGTGAGAGGGGGGCCGTCGGCGTGAGGTGGGTGCCACCGCCCGCCCGCCGTTGCCCTCGGCCGCCACCGCCCGTCGTCGCCCTCGGCCGTCACCCTCCAGCCGCCACCGCCGACGACATCCTCCACCGCCGACGACCTCAAGCCCCGCTCGTCGGTGCCATGAACATCCTCCTCCCGGATCCAAGTCATGTCCTCCTTGCTCCACCCGCTACCCTCGTCGCCCATCGCCCTTACCCGGGGCTCCGAGGCGGCCACCGTCGGTGACGCCCCAAGATCTGCACCGCCAGCCCCTCGACCCTTCTCCACCATCGCTGCTGTCCAAGGTACGTTATTGGTTCTCTGATTTTTCAGCTCATCTAGGGTTCTAGGCTACTTCATTGAAAAGTTGTTGTTTAAAATTGCCCGTGAGAGGCTGTGGTGTCTGTGATTTGGGGTTACTTACGTTTCTTCATTAGTTATGATTGAAGGTTAGGGATAGTTCATTGGGGATAGTTACCCAATCTGAGAGTAAATTTTTTTCATCAGAACTATCCCCAAGATCTGAGAGTAATTTTTTTTTGCATCAGAAGGTTAGGGAGTGAGTTGGCGATAGTAAGTTATGGTTGTGAGAAATGATGCAGCAATTTACATGATTCTACCTTCCCTCCTTCTTCCTCCAATGACCAAAAATTTTAAATTATCTGTCAGCGTATGAATTATAAAATAAGTTACTTTGAATTTTAGATGATAAAATAAGTTACTCTGAATTTTAGATGATAAGTTACTCGGATCCTGTGGGTTGTGGCCATGCATACCATGTTGCCAGTACAAGATACTAAGGCGTATCTGTAGGCAAAAACTAAAAAATAATTGGATGAACTACACTTGTTATAATCAAGATGGAAGTTTCCTATTCCTTTTTAGAATGCATCAGTCCATGTCATCTAAAGAAGCTGATGGTGTTCAGTCCTGAAAAAAGGTTTTGTCCATAAGATTCTAGGTATTGCAAAATAGGGCATGAATCATTTAGGAATACTACTGTTATCGTCGAAGTTGCAGGTATAAGACATACCCTTGGGTGTTTGTCCTGAGGTTACACCACCTTGTTAAAATTCTTGACGATGTTAGCATTACTAAAACACTATTCTTCAAAATAATGTAGTGTTTGACCAATTTTTTAATCAAATTAATAATTCACAATTTCATAAACATTTTATATCATCTACCAATATATTGTATCATCTGCTGACTGGGTGGTTTTATGAAACCTTAGAACCACAATAACCGAGGTGTGACACAAGTTACAATACCCTTAATTTTTTTCAACATCAACTCTACTTTCTAAAAGTAGGTTTTCTGAAATTTACTCTCATTTAAAAGTAGTCTCTCAGCTCACAACCTATATTTTTCTGATGATAAGATCCTTTAGTATTGAACAAATTAATAAGATGCGTTAGTATCGAACAAATTGGAAGTGAAACAGTTGTATGGTTAAGGTTTCTACCTTTTCCTTTGGTTGTATGGGATTATAGATGATTTATTTGGCCCAGTAGGTTAACTGCAGTTATATACTGATTGACAATTTTGTATTATGCTAGATCGCAGATGTACTTTGTGAAGCTGGTGCACCATGTGGGATAAGTTCAATGTGCCTTTATGGTGGAGCTTACACAATCTTTTTTAGTCTTAAATCTAGAGTGGTAAGATGAGACTTACATAATCTTTTTTTACTCTACATCAGTTATATATTATGATCTATGACAAATAGATGTTAATTCCTATTAGATATTCATTATATTGTGATGACATTTCAATTTGCCATATATGGTTATCCTAGTAAGTTAGCTATGCATTTCATTGTTTGTTGTATATGGTTTTGAATTACAACATACAAACAAGCACTCATGAAGCTTAACTTTTGCATTTGAAACTGAGGAATATAAATCAATGGACTATAATTCTTGGTATGAAATATCTATTTGTATTCTCTATTTGCTCTGCAGTGGAAGTGTAATACTAGTGCAATACGAATTTAATGCTAAATATTTTTTTGTGTTTTTAAAAGAATAGGTGTCGGTTTTCAATAAGAACCAACACCTATTCGGCCTGATAGGTGTCAGCAAAATGTAAGAACCGACACCTATTAGACTGAATAGGTGTCAATTCCTATTAAAAATCGGCACCTATTAGGTTGAATAGGTGTCGGTTCTACGAGAACCGACACATATTTGTCTAAATAGATGCGGTTCAGAATCGACACCAATAACTTTGATGCCGACCAATATGTATCGGGTTCGAAACCGATATCTATTAGAGTTCTGAATCGACACCTATTACCTATCTATAGTAGTGTTTAAATGTAGAGTCAACTATTAGCTATATAAGTTTATATTAAAACTAATATCTATAATAAATGAGCTAATTTGTATACTATGTTAGCTTAAAATAAACATATATTGAATGCATAAGCTGCGTACCAGTTGGTCAAAAAGATTAAAAAAGAACGACCAGCAGCAGCCGTGTACGTACGCGGACCGGATCGAAGCTTCCTTGAATTTGTGGTCGTCAACTACATTTGTTTGTGACGTGCTCAAGCGCAAGCCAGCGACACTTTGACATGGACTGTTTCCGCCGGCCTCTCACCTGTCAAAATTATTCGGAATTTTCCCCTTTTTTTCCAAAAGATCATATAAATATAAGTAACATTTTTTAAATCGAAGGCAAAACGTGTTCAACGAATTTCTGCTGCGATGTGTGTATGTGCTTAATTGGAACCAATAAATATCTGCACGAGCTAGCTAGCTAGCCAGATAGTATTTCGGAACGAGATAGAGCGATACTGCAGAACTCAATATGGACCCACCTACTGTGGGGCCATATGGCAGTGACTCCTGTTACCTATAGGTTTAACAATAGAGAGGAGTTGTGTCGAGATGTTTATTTATCCATGTGTCATGTATGTAATTACGTGGGGTAATATATACAATGGCCTTTAAAGATAGTAATTAATATATATCATTCATATTTTCTAATCATATCGTTCTTGGAGAAACGATCTTTGATTGATGGGTCGTTGTAAAGATCATCTTTAGTCCCGGTTTAAAAAGACACCAGCTCTCTAGGATATTTAGTTCGGGTTGTTGTTACAAATCGAGACTAAAGATCTTATCTTTAGTCCGGTTGATGTTATGAACCGAAACTAAAGATCATTTAAATCTTTAGTCCCGGTTTTTTAATCAACCGGGACTAAAAATAGATCTTTAGTCCCGGCTTTTTACACCAACCGGAAAAAAAACTCTATCTTATCATCTCGTCATGCACGCCGCTCTCTCTCCCAAAAAAATCTGTGCACTTAGATCTTCCTCTCCCCTCGTATTAATTCCTCTCTTCTTCCTCCCCCTCAGATCTGAGTCTTCACATCTTCCTCTTCTCTCAATCTCCTCACATCTTCCTCTCCCCTCAGATCTCCTCTCTTCTTCCTCTCCCTCAGATCTCCATATCCCCTCACATCTCGCGACGTCAGGGCTCACGAGTGGCGGCGAGTGGGCGGTCGACGGCGGTCGCGGGCTGGTGGCCGCGGGCGAGCGGGCGGGGAGGGAGGAGGGGGCGACTGCGGCCACGGGCGAGCGGAGGCCGACAGCGACGGACGGCGAGCCGGGAGCAGCGGGCGGCGGCGGAGGACATGCGCGACGAGGACGAGATGCGGCATCCCGGTGATGTTTTTTATTTTTAGATGTTTTTTTAATCTGTGGATGATTGGATGAGTTTGTTGTTGGATTTGATGTGTGATGTTAATTTTGATATTGTACCAAACGGGACTAAAGATATATTAGTCCGGTTGATGGCACCAACTGAGACTAAAGATCCAATTTTTAGTCCCGATTGGTGGCATCAACCGAGACTAAAGATAATTTCTCGCTGTTTTTAATTCATCTTTAGTCCCGGTTGTAGTCATCAAACGGGATTAAATATAATTTTCTGCTATTTTCAAATTTTTTTCCTGTCTAGGGTTAACAATCAAAAATAAACAATTTATTAAATAAATATAGGTTTAAAACAATAAAAAGTAATGCATTAAAATTTAATCAAATAGAGGTAATCCTAGACATTGCACCTCTCAATGTGCTCCCTCTAAATATTGTTCCTTTTTGTCCCTCTATTTTTTTATCTCGCTGTTGACCAAGACAGAAAAATTTGATTTTTGTTTTATTTTTAAATATTTTTCTTGACTTAGAAGCACATGATAGGTAACGACAAAAAATTTGAGCCTAAACAAGTGAAAGACGTGACAGTGGAAAATTAAGAAGACATGCTTAGAACAATCTTCTGAGCCGTTTTTGGGAAAAATAAAATCACCAAACGCGGCAAAGCGATGAACAAAAGCATACGAAATTTTTTTAATCGATTTTCATATATGAAACGTCTCAATCGGAGTCAGTATGTAAAAGTTATGGTCGTTTTAAAAATCGATTCCGAGTTAGAGGACGAAACGGGAACAATATGCGCAAAAACTTGTTACATCTCACAAACTAGACGCGATGGCTAAAGTTTGATAGAAACGAAGGGGAAACACATGAACTGGACTCTAACACGATCTATCCGAACTGGACTCTAACACGATCTATCCAGTAACAAGACCTCGACCAGGACACAAACTCAACACGACGGACTCTAAAACTGAAATATGCGAAGGCTATGACACGAAAGGTATCCGAAGAAGTGATGTTCTTATCAATATTATAAATCCGTCTGATTTGTATATTATCACCAAAACAATATATTGAGAATCATAACAATATGGTAATTTGTAATTGCAATGTAATGATCAAAACTTCCTTCTATCTTCAATCATCTACCCCCACACAACACCACCTCCTTTTCAATTACAGATCCTCTCAAATTAATTTCAGACCATTTAAATCATGCAACAAACTCATGCAATAAATTAATTTTATTTCTTTATAACAAAACATATTTTTAACTAGCGCAGTTAAAAAACATCTTCCTTTACTTTAGTTTCGATTGGTATTATCAACCGAGACTAAAGATCATTGAGATCTTTATTCCTGGTTTGTAATATCAACCGGGATAAAAGATATGACAAAAAAACTAAACGGGACTAAACATCTAAAAAACCGTTGTCTTCTTTAACCGAAAAAAATATATTGTTTTTTATTGAAACCGAAACTATTATAGATTTTGGTCGGTGGACCAAAGATCATCTTTTTAGTAGTGCCCCCAACTCTTGTATTTACTAATGCTAGCTAAGCTTGTGTGTGGTTCTTGTGTTGTCAAGTGAAATCACAGCCATAGCTATCTAATTAGTTATTTTTAGACAATGGGCCGATATGCCCTCTCCAGTCATAGAATGGTATGAGATATTAAAATTCAATTTTAAAAAATAAATAGAAAAAGGCTTATTTCTCTAAACTCAAAGTAACAGTCAAAATAACTGTAAGTGTATGGGTGGCTGTCCATATATAACGGCACTTAATGATACTGCAGATGGACTAGGATAACTAAGAGTGGATAAGGAGGATCAAAAACCTCGATCCCATAATCAATGGATGGGTAAATGACCATAAAATTTTAGGTGCTCTCAACCAACAAAAAAAACACATGCAAAAATCTAGAGAGGAAAAAAACAGTAGCGTATAGTACAAAATTAAAATTTTCTCGATTACCCTTTTATTCCAAATTAGTTCCATTTTCAGCTAGACTCATCCTTTTATTCTCCATATGCAGATAAAAACTAGAAGATTTAAAGTTTTGTAGAGCATGAAAACATACACCATTCATAAAAAAATCTTTAAAGACAAATCTAGATAAGCATTTGTTCCAATTCATTCTCAGAAATTAGGTTTTCTAGAATGAAAAAAAATTAATATGTGTGCTTCGTGTGCTATGACCACGGGTAATATGTTACTGAGCAGTGACGGTAGCTGTACGGCACATGGAATGATAAGGGCCTGATTGTAATTTTAGTTTTTATTTATAATCGATGACTAATTCACGAGACGAATCCAATAAATATACGTCGTGATTTAACAATGTGAGGTTAAGTAAATATTTACTAATAATAAATTAATTAGATTTAATAGATTCGTCTCATAAATTTATCACTAATTCTATAATTATTTTATAATTAATTTATATTTAGTTTTTCAGTTCAAACATCCAATATATACCGGACAGTCCTTCGTCTAATCACCCCCTAAATCCAACGGGTGAGATCAACGGGTGACACGACACCTGTTTCTTCCGCTGGCGCGGCGGGACCGTACCTATCGGACGACCTAGCTACCCGTAGGACCCACTGGCCCCGCCATTCAGTGAGGTGGCCGTGCCTCCTGGTGGTTATAGCAGTTTCCTCCCTGTGGTGTGGGCCCTACTGGCTCTCGGCTCGGCTCGGCCTGCACGAGCCAGCCAGTTTCTTCCCAACAGAAATGCAGCGGCTGGCTTTGGCTCCGCGCTCTGCACAGCAAGGGGGTTCACTAGTAGTAGTGTGGTTACGAGCCAATCTCACAAGAAAGAGAGAGTAGTGATTAATTATGAGGCCATTAGTGCTAGGGTCCCCTAATATAAAGCCAAAGTCCTCTTAATTATGATCACCAACTACCATAGGAAGGTTAGTCAACAAAGCAGAGAATACAAACCGAACTCGCAATCGCACTCTACCTAATCTTGAGCTAGCTTGTAAGGCTCTACTTGATACAAAATATATTATGAATTGGTTACTTAGCTTAGTAAAAACCATTATGTCATAAAAGTAGTTGTGTGAAAATTGGCAACATATATATCGGAAGATTAGATCATACATGCTCCGTTTATATTGAAAATTGATTGTCCTCTTGTACCATGCGATGACATGCATGATTATTTAAAATTATTAATATGTGAGTTAGGATGATAAACCTTAATTTCAAGAGAAACGGTGTATATGATCATATTTTACCATATACACACACTCTTAACTAATATAATGAAGGTGTGGTTAACAATCTACATCTTGAGGGACTAGAATTATTGTATCCAAGATGTTTCTTGGTTAGTCAATCAAAGGAGTAAAGGTCTTTGTTAATTTGTGTATATGCATGGTGTATTCTTCCCAAATAATTATAAGCGTCAAGGGAGTTTTAAAAAAATAGTAATAGTTGGCAAAGATTAGTTACAATTTGGTTATTAGTTGGAAAAATTACTAAAGTAAATATGATTTTATTGCTATAATTCTATATTCAATTGTAAATTTTATAAATTACCTCTTTAAACTTATTAATATCAAGAAACAATCAAAATCTAAATGGATAGGTACATATGAACATCTTCTGTAAGAAAAAGTGTAACCCACGATTTTCTTTTATCCGTATCAACTAGAGCTTCTAAATGAAATAATATTAGTACATAAATAAATTATCTTAAATCCACCTTAGTGTCAAACAAATAATAATATAAGTTAGCAATATTATTATAGACACCTAGAAAGCAACAATAGTTTAATCATTAATTCAGATATGAACACAGCCGACGCCCTCCTATCCTATTTATGCCAATTTTAATGAGAGTTTTATCTCTCGTTTTAAAACATTCAGATTTTGAAAACAATAAAAAAAGTTTCATCTCTATAAAACTATCTCTACTCCCATAAAACATTTATCACATCTTTTTATTAATTTATGTCTAACATATTTAATGCTCATGAATATATATATATATATATATCATTGAAATTGGCTTTAACGCATGAAACAATAAACCAACACGTGTCGTTTGTTGCCACGTTAACATCGCCACAAGATCCATTTTGCAATCACCCAAAGCCCTACCAGGCTACCACTTCCTCCCGCAGTTAGCAGCACTAACCTCCTCTCTAATCACCATCACCAACAACTCCAAACTCCATGTCTCCATCCCGGCTCGTTCCTAGCCAATGGGGTCAGCCGGCTCTACCTCAGCTCGACGAGCCGAGCCGTGCAGCGCGAGCCACCTACCCGGGACGACCCGGTCCCACCGGTCATCCTCCTCCCCACCTAACCTCACGGGGGCCGCCTCCATGTGGCGAAACGCGAGAGCAACTAGCAAGGGTGGGATGAAATCCCCGAACTACCCCTTGTCCTCCTACTCCTCCCCCCTCTCGGCATTCCGTCGCCTCGTCCCAACAACCGCGCGCGCTCCGCTCACCAACCCCCCCGTCTCCGGCTGCCTGACCGGCTCCGGCCACCTATAAATAGTCCCCCACCACCACCACTTCCCCTTCCTCCTCAGGAGACACCCGCGTCCCGCCGCCACGCACCGCCTCCTCCATTACCGAGAAAAGAAAACCACTACAGTTGGATTCAACTACTACCCGCACCGCCCGCCCCCGCGTTCCTCCCGTCCTCCTCCGCAATGTCGCTCGCCACCAACTCCTCCGCCGCGGCCACCGTGATGAACGGTGGGGTGGTGTCGCAGCAGCCACGCCGCGCGCCCCCGGCGTTCGTCCCGGTGAAGCGGTGCACGACCGTCCGCGCCGTCCACGCCGCGGAGCCGTCGAAGAACACACCCGTCGGCATCCCGTCGGCGGCGAAGACGTCCTCCCCGACGGTGGCGGCGCCGGAGAAGTCCCCGCGGCTCCGGCGGCCACGAAGCAGGCCACGGCGCCGGCGAAGTGGGCGGTGGACAGCTGGAGGACGAAGAAGGCGCTACAGCTGCCGGAGTACCCCAACCCGGCGGAGCTGGAGACGGTGCTCAAGACGATCGAGGCGTTCCCGCCGATCGTGTTCGCCGGGGAGGCGCGGCACCTGGAGGAGCGCCTCGCCGACGCCGCCATGGGCCGCGCCTTCCTCCTCCAGGGTGGCGACT
This sequence comes from Oryza australiensis, assembly GCA_019925245.2. Taxonomy (NCBI): domain Eukaryota; kingdom Viridiplantae; phylum Streptophyta; class Magnoliopsida; order Poales; family Poaceae; genus Oryza; species Oryza australiensis. The sequence continues at coordinate 9,413,291 of JAIFGZ020000436.1, forward strand.
GCGCCGAGAGCTTCAAGGAGTTCAACGGCAACAACATCCGCGACACCTTCCGCGTCCTCCTCCAGATGTCCGCCGTTCTCACCTTCGGCGGCCAAATGCCCGTCATCAAGGTACCCACTCCAAATTCAATTGCAAAATCAAATCACTTCAAATTCAATTGCAAAAATCAAATCCAAACCTGAAGAACAAACTACGCAATTCCTCCAACTTGTACTGTTCCTCATTTTTTTTTTTATGATTCGTGTGTATCATTAGGTTGGGAGAATGGCCGGCCAATTCGCGAAGCCAAGGTCGGAGGCATTCGAGGTGAGGGACGGAGTGAAGCTGCCGAGCTACAGAGGCGACAACATCAATGGGGATGCCTTCAACGAGAAGAGCCGCATCCCTGACCCGCAGAGGATGATCCGGGCCTATTCGCAGTCAGCCGCGACGCTCAACCTCCTCCGTGCTTTCGCCACCGGAGGATACGCCGCCATGCAGCGTGTGACGCAGTGGAACCTCGATTTCACCAAGCACAGCGAGCAGGGCGACAGGTGAGAAGATCTTCCATGCACTTCTCATTGGACTTTTTTACATAGCTTTTGGTGATTCTAATAGACGTTTGCAACTTTTGCTGCGATAAATTGGCATCGCGTCGTTGTCGAATTAAAAGGGTTGTCGTTCAATTGCTTCCACATACCTCCCTGTCAAGATAACGTGACAACTTGCTTTGCAAACAATTGATGCTAAATTAACATACTACGTTCTTACAATATAGGTTAGGACTGAAAATTATGATTTACCTTCTTTTTTCTTTGTAGGGAATCCATGAGAGTTGGTAACCGTAACCTGTTATCCAAATTTCTAAATATTTAGGTGCTCTATATAAAGAAAGAGAACGCATATTACCAGTCCTTTGTGTATTGACATTTGGTATTGATCAATAAATTTGTTTGTTTGTTTCTGTAAAACAAACTTACGTAATTGCAATATTTCGTTGGGCTAAGCATTATAGTTTAAAAGGAGAAACAAGCACTGGATTACATCATTCTGCTACTCTTCAACTGCTGTTTCTTTAGGAGAGGCTTTGAAAGCATTGGATCATTCATCGTATCCGTCCTAAGTCATCTGAAATTATATTCTACTTTCTACTGTTTCTGTTTGGATATATGAAATAGTCCTCCTTAGACTTCCATCTTGCATAGTGCACATTGTCAACATCTGTTCTCATTGAGTAATTTCCACCTCGTCATATATCAATTACCATCAGGAATAACAAATCAGTTGCTGTTCGATAACAGTAATTAACATGCTTAAGAGATTTGGTACTGTCTGGTAAATGGTCATGCTATCCAATGATCTGACTATTGTTGTATGCTGGTGCAGGTACCGTGAATTGGCACACAGGGTTGATGAAGCCCTTGGCTTTATGTCTGCTGCTGGGCTAACAGTGGACCACCCATTGATGACAAGTACTGATTTCTGGACCTCACATGAGTGCCTTCTCCTACCCTATGAACAAGCTCTGACCCGTCAGGACTCCACAACTGGTCTTTTCTACGATTGTTCTGCCCACATGCTATGGGTGGGAGAACGCACTCGCCAGCTCGATGGTGCTCATGTTGAGTTCCTCAGGGGTGTTGCCAACCCTCTTGGCATCAAGGTTGCCTTTAAACCCAACTTCATATTTACAAAATAAAATCCATCCAACCCTTGCTGACATAAAAAAACGCTCACAAAATATGTATTGCAGGTGAGTGACAAAATGAATCCAACTGAATTGGTGAAGCTGATTGAGATTTTGAACCCATCAAACAAGCCTGGGAGAATTACCATCATTACAAGGATGGGGGCAGAGAACATGAGGGTGAAGTTACCTCATCTTATCCGTGCTGTCCGCCATGCTGGACAAATTGTCACATGGATTACTGATCCAATGCATGGGAACACCATCAAAGCTCCTTGTGGTCTGAAGACACGCCCCTTTGACTCTATTCTGGTAAGTTCTGTTTTTCAATACTGTGTCTGTTCTATTGCATGATGCTATGGTACTGCCAGTAAAAGCAATCCTATCAACCTCACAATAGAAAATTTTCATATTCCCATAAGTCCTAAAATTACTTGTATATTTATATCAGAATATGTAAAGGATTTGAAAGCAGATTTAGATTTTCTTGACATTCTTAGCTGGTATGCAACCCTATGAACATGAGAGAGAGAGAGAGAGAGAGTGAGAGGAAAAGAGGAACACATTTTGGGCGTATACTCACTGTATGTGCGTGAAAAAAGGAAAATTTCTGGGGAACATTGTATGAGCTAAGTAGCTGATGCATTGTCAAATGGCAACGTTGATGATGATGTAGCGTGTTATATTCCACTACTAGTTTCAGATGTTCCATTCCAGGTCAGAATCCATAGGGGGGAACTTATATTGAAAATTATTCATTTAACTAGACGATCATTAGTTGTCTATAATAAAAAAAGGGTTGGTGGGTGGTCAGTGTTATCTCAAATTTGTATTCTCTGGGGAGAATCTAGACCCAAAAAGACATACTAATGGTGCATAATGTTGTGTTAGGTATAGATGCTGGCACCTATCAACTATCATATGTTGTTTCATTGCGAAGGTGGCTAGTGGACTGGTACTGCCGTACGATAGAGAAAAGATCTTTTGGTCTTTATCATAGGTGGTCACAAGTGTTACATGTCAGTTAAATGGTTTTAGTGAAGTGGGTCCAATGGTTATCTACCATTACCCTAATGGTGATGGTGAGTGGTGAATCTGTCATCATCTAACACCACTGTCATGTGGGTCCCATGAACAGTAAGGTGGATGGACTTAGGTGGGTTTTTGTCCCTTCCTAACCTCAAGCCATCAAATAGAGAAAATTTCTTTTGAAGTGAGATATGACAAATAATTTGACCTGAATATTTTTCATGAGAATAATTTTATTTTAATTTTTGAGGCTTTAAAGTGTAAGGTAAGGTTCTCTTATTTAATTCCTGTTGCAACGCACGGTCATTCAGCTAGTGATAGAAATTGGTCTACTAAAATCATTTCTTGATGTGGGAACTGATTGGGAAGTATTGGTAGTTGGAACATCTTGTCATTCAAGAATATTTGTGCACGTGAGGCATCTACTGAGTTTTTTCCTGCAACTAATGGGGAGTGGATTCTAAACTCTTGAGGGGACATCCTTTTGTTGTTTTTATGTCATCCAAATGGTTATGAAAAAATTTGAAGAAAAATCAACAAGATAGATTAATATGTGATAAATCACTCTACAAACATGTAAATTAAAATTCAACTTCTACAAGTTGTAAAAAAAACAAATTAAATTACGGCTAGTTAACGTACATTCGTAGTCAAATTTGTTTTTTATTGCAACTTGTAAAAGTTTAAATTTAACCTTGCATATTTGTGGAGTGATTTATCACATATTAATCTATCTTGTTGATTTTTTTTCAAATTTTTTTATAACCATTTGGATGACATGCAAACAACGAGAGAATGTCCCTCGAGAGTTTAGAATAGTTTCCCCAACCAATGCGATGGTGATCATGGCTAGTGAATAGAGAAATATTATCTGTTGGTAGTAAGTTCAAGGGCAGAGGATGGTGACATCACAGTACTTCTGGACTTTTAAATCAACTGAAAGGCAATAAAAATGATGGGTGTCTTATAGTATACATTTTGCAGATAGAAATTTGCTTGACGCATTCAACGAAACTAATAACGATTAGGTGTAACAGTGTACAGACCAAAGCACTCCTTGTCACCTTGCTGTTGATTATGGGATGTTGGGTACTATTGGAAGTTGCTGACAACACAAACCTGAAAGAGCAGATGTTCTGCATGTTGGAATGACCAAGGAGAAATGAGATTTGGTCGCAAACTATAATCCAAGACTCTTGAATGTTTACTTAAATATAACTTTAGTCGTCGAACTGCAAGACTGGCAAGAGCTATCCAGTGATGGATTGATCTGCTCGATTATTCTTAATTGATTGTTTGACATGTATATTTTAAAAATGTTTTTTTTCATTCAGACCTATGCGATTATCAGAATGACTAATCATGAACATGTAAATCTATGGCAGGCTGAGGTACGAGCATTCTTCGATGTGCATGAGCAAGAAGGAAGCCACCCAGGAGGCGTCCACCTCGAGATGACTGGGCAGAACGTAACTGAGTGCATCGGTGGATCCCAGACCGTGACCTTCGATGACCTGGGCGACCGCTACCACACCCACTGCGACCCGAGGCTGAACGCGTCCCAGTCGCTGGAGCTCTCCTTCATCATCGCCGAGAGGCTGAGGAGGAAGAGGATCCGGTCGTCGAAGCTGAACAACATGTTGCCGTTGCCACCCTTCGGTGTCTGAGTCTGAACGGGTAAACCAGGGAAGACGGACGGGGTAGATAGTTGCAGCAAGCAGTCGACAATGCCTAATTCCATTTGTTGGTGGGATGCTCTTGGTGAAATCCTATATTTTGCGAGCTTTTCTTCTGTTATTTTTTTATATATATATATATATATATATATATATATATATATATATATATATATATATATGTTCTGTAATATCATGCCAGGCTGAAAGGCTTTGACATTTCGTTTTTTCTGTATTTTCTATCATGGATAAGAGAATAAATGCAAGATAGAAGAAGGCTTTGTGAATAATTACTTCCAAGCGATTAATCCCGTGTCCTCATTTGGTGTGTTCCCTTGGTTAGTTTCAAAATGTGCTATTCAGTTTTGGAGCTTTGAATATGCACACAGGAGCCAAGCAAACGGCCTCTTGCACGGATTGTTCTTCCAGACTAGCAGTGCTGCAACAGGGAGCATGAACTTTCTGTATATATGAAATGCACCTTAGGAAATTAACCCCAGTAGAGTTAGTTTAATCAGGCAATCTTTGGTGTTAGCGGGCCGAAATGGTTTTTAACTAACATTTTATCTGTTTTATATGAGCATTCACAGTTTTGGAGGCTTCAATTGCATAATCTTTTCTTCAAGGAGCTGGTTGTCCAGTCCAGGGTAGTAAGAGCAATGTTAGTTAGCAATACATGTGTATTTCTCTTTCCACGGTTTTTTTTTAAAAAAAAGAACAGGTAAAGGAGCACATGGAAACCCTGTATCCATCAGTTTTGTTCAGTTGCTCTCACCATATGTATCAAGGCAAAATTCAACTTAAATGTATTAACAGCACCAAAAGCTCTGTACACTAATCATCAGAAACCGCCCTGGATTCTCCAGCAGACAGACATTGCTAAGCCGAACGATACAGGCGGGCCGGAGCCGGACGCCCACGCCACGATACGCGCGCCAAAGCAAAGCCCATTTACTTTCTCCAGCTCACTCCATCGGCATACTTCTTCACCGATTCCACCCGACCAACATCACGGAGGCATAGGTCTGTTTAAAAGCTGATGACGAAGATAAATATTAAGTTGATGCTCAGAAAACAAAAAAAATCATGAGTATATAACTAATTAAGCTTTAATTATTATAAATTTGACGAATAGCTATATTTTTAAAAAGTTTTCATAGAAACATCCATGACGTTCTTACTGTTTCGGTCATTTTCCAGTTTCTTGTTTTATGGGATATGGTGCTTCACATCCAACTCTCTCTGGGAGTTAGGGATCGTCTTATCTAGTGTTGATTGGGTGACCAGTGCTACTCGGCGCGGTCGGCCTATCATACGCTCTTTTTTGGCCAACACTCTTTTGCTTGTGTTGATTTCCTCTAGTGCATGAAGGGTCCTGTGAAACGCAAGTTCTTCCTTTGTTTTGCACTTCGCCGGCAGTGTTGGACAGCCGACCTCCTTCAGAAGCAGGGTATAGTTGGCCACTCGGCTAGCCCCTTTTACGTCCAGGACACCGAGACGGCCAACCACATTCTGCTGGACTACATATTCGCTCGTCAGGTCTGGTTCCATGTTTTTTCGCCTTCTGGTTGGACTGCTCTCTCCCCCTTGTGGCAATTGCCTCCAGGATTGGTGACCGTCATCTAGGGCTTGCCTTCCCGAGCATCTCCACTCCAGTTTCAACTCTTTGGTTCTTCTCGAATAGAACTTCAAAGTGTTTGACTCTGTGTTTTCTTCAGTCTCAGCGGTTCTAGAGTCCATTCTTTCGGAGGGCCGTCTTTGGTCCATGGCTTGCGTTGTTGCTTTTGAAGTTGGCTAGCGAGTGTAGTGTTGTGTAACTTTCTGTAGCTTTCTATGTTGTTTCCTCTCCTGCCTCCCTCTCTTTTTTTTCACTGGGCTTTGCCCATTGTGTACTATGTAATGTAATTGTTCACCAATTTTTTTCTAATATATTGACGCACAATCCTTTTACGCGTTCGTGAAAAAAATAAGAAACATATCGTTTAATAGTTTGAAAAATATGCTAACGAAAATCACCATGATGATAGTATTATTTGACCACGTCAATGATGACGAAAAGGTTATTTTTAAAAAAGTTGTGAGAAATTCTATTATTAAAATTACTAGTAATATGCTCGTGCTAACGCTACGATGTCATGATATTTGCTTAATAAATTATTAAAACTTTATTTCATATAATTGGAAATAACTTTTGTGGAATCTGTCCATTTGAGTTTTAATTCAATTCATATTATCAAATATATTGAAGGCAAAGTATGATAATATGATATTGTCTAAAATAATAATTCAAGACCATCGATAATCTGAATTTACATCAATTAACAATCTCAATCTTATACTAAGCATAGATACGAGTGAAAGCCATCATGAAAAGGGCTAAAAGTAAAATAAAAATGCATGTTCTGATTTCGTAAAAATACGTTTTTTATGTTTTTTTAGTATCTAGCTATCCGTCACTTAAAAGCGTCGAGAATACATAATGGATAGAAGAACAATGTTAATTTAATTTCTAGACAAAAACCAAGAACATCAAAAATGAACTTACAGAAATAAAACATCGTAAAAATAATGTGAATGTGAAGAATGTAGCTGATAACATCAATTATTAACCCTTTTTTCAAAATATCAAACACGATATAACTGGTTATAACTGATAGCCAATTTACTTGATGCCAGCCACACATCAAGACGAGCAGTTGATGACGTCCATTTATGCTATGAATTATGTGAGAAATTCATTCAAATAATTAGGCTAATCAGTTGGTGACGTATACAAAGTGGCAACTCACTGAATGAATGCTTGTGTCTCTTTTGGTAAATGCTAGCAATTGTTTTTTATTCTGATGCTAGAAAATAGTGATTCGATGACTTAATATAATCAATGGAGGAAGAAAAAAGAGAGATGAGAGCAAAAGAGAAAGGGAAAAAGACGAGAATCACAGGTGCCACGAAGGACTGAGTTGAACGGTGTGTGCGCGCGTAGGCGGGGGAAGCAGCGAGTTTCACCCTCGTATGGGACCCATCTAACCAACGTTAATTTTAAGCAAAATGGAGTGTGAAGATTGCAGATTGGAATGATATGATGAGATTGATATATTTTATATTAGTATAAATTTATTAAAAATGTTTAAATAGTAAAAGAAAATCGCTGCTCTGTCCAGTACTTTCGCCGCGGGAGAGCTTCCAGCGACTGCCTGCCTGCCTGAGTCAGATGCAAGAGGATGAAAAGAAAAGGTCATCGAGAGATTCCACACGACACTGGGCTGTGTTCAGTGCGTGGGTTTTCAACTTCATTTTTCTTCACTTTTACACGTACATTTCTCTAACTACTTAAATAAATTATAAAAACTTATTTTAAAAATTCAAGTTAATTTATTTTTAATTTTTGTTAATTTAATATTTAATTAATTATGTGCTGCATATAAAAGAAGTTTTCGAAGGAACAGGGCCTGACAAGGACCCAAGACTCCAACCGGACCGGCTGAGAAAGGGCAGCAGCATGTGGACGGCCGAGTTCGAGAGCATCTCAACTCAACGTTGGGTAGGAATAGGATTCGTCACACGCGTACGAATAAAAAGAGAATACAACTTATCAGATCACCTGCCACGATAAAAAGAGAAGAAGAAGAAAAAAAAAGGAAAGAAAGAAGAACCACCCGCATCAGACAGCTGATAAACAGCTCTGCATCAAAGGGAAAGTATATTATACGGTGAAAACCGTCTCGAAATTCTGAGGATTTCCTAAAGAGAAGTTCTGAGAACGACCCCGGGAGTTATTTCTGAATGTAAACCAACAAAAACCATACACGCAGAGATAGATGAGTTGCAGTGACATAACTACATAATTGTCAGTAACTATAACACATTACTTAAGACTTCACAACTACTACCTCGTTTTAGGGTTTAATCCAAAAAAAGCTGGATTACTAAATAATCTAATTTTAAAAAAATGAATTTAAGACTTCTGGATCTGCTTGCAAAGCGCTATATATCTGGTTACGGGTATACGTGGCCAGATGATTCGTGTCTAGCTGTGTCGGTCCAAGCACGCGTGCACTATAGCACGGCTTGACACGTCAGCTCGTGGGTCGTGCTGGCATGGTCCGTTCGGCCGTGTCATGCACTCGACCGGGCTACAGCCTGTGGACCGGCACGGTACAACATGAACCCTATAGCGGGCTGGCACGACATGACACGGCCCATGGGCCGGCACGACATGGCACGGCAGGGGTTTCTTGAATGAAGGTAGGCGGCGGCCGTACGTATCCACCCGCCTCCACCAACCGGCCATCGCCCACCGGCCCACGAGCACCATCTCCTCTCTGCTCCGTGTGTGGCCTTTGCCCACCTAGCCATCTCCCCCTCCTCTGCTTCCTTCAACACACGCCCCGCCGGACCGACGACGAGCTCGTCGCCGAGCGTGGGTCGCCCCGCGCCGCGGCGCGTCCCTTCCTTCACCGATCTCTCCGAGATCGACGGATCCAAAGTCATGTTGCCGCTACGCGTCCTCCCGCCACCGCTTCCGCGTCTTGCGCTCGCCCGCCGCCGCCGCGGGGCCGCCTATTGTCGAAGCTCCACTGCTTCGGTGCGGAGTCGGGTGGGCCAACAAGGGCATCGGCAATGGCAGCGGTGGGGGGCGACGGGGAGAGGGGGTGGAGGGAGAGCGCGGGGCGACCGGGGACGGCGGCCGACGGGGAGGATTCACAGGGGAGTGGTGGTGGTGGCGGCGACGACGCGGAGGATGGGTGCATGGTCGGCGTTGCGGCAGTGGCTCGCCTCGGTGTCGGTGTCGTGGCGCGTGCGGTTTGGCTGGCCGGCATCGGGAAGAAAGGAGAGAAGAAGGTTTGCGAGCCTCGGTCCTCTCTTTTCTACCGCCTTGTTGACCCCAACCTCAAGCAATGGGCCTTGTCGGGCCCATGCCGACACGACACGGCACAACCTCCCCTTGGCCGTGCTTGGGCTAAGGGACGACCCGTGGGCCAACACGACATGACCTACTACAGAAGCCATGCCTAATGGGCCATGTCGTAGTGGGCTGTGCCGCGGGCGTGCTCGGGCCGTGCCGTGCCGAGCGGCCCATTTGGTAGCAGATACGTAACTGTTGCGACGAAAAATAATTTGTAGGTGACAAAGATAAACACATAAACATGCAAACTACTTTGGACAGGCATTAAAATCAATAATTCAAATTTTGATTATAGCTGATAAATTGAACAGCAAACGGAACTGATTATTACCACAGGTTTTATTAAAGTTTAGCAATCACAAGATATGAATGTTGCTTAAATTTTACTAGGGTGCGTAATTGTAGTTTTTTTACCAGAATTTTTGTACTGGTCGATTACAATTTTTCTTTTCCTTTTGGTTTTGGTGTGTATAGACGACTATGCCTCAAAAAAGTTAAATCCAAAACCAAAATGTAAAACTTAATTTAAGTTGATCTTAACATATTTTTAACATTAATTTTTAAGCTGCTAACAACAGTATATAAAAAATATTTTCTATTCATTAATAAATCAGCATTTAGAGGATCAGTGTGACCAATATAAAAAGTGTATGTGACCGAAAGTGTTTGATAGGCTTCAACTTCAAGCTTTAGCTTTAACTGAGCTAAAATCGAAGCTGATGCAAGACAGTTTCACTAGTTTATTTTATTAAAGTATTTCATCTAAATTTATTTGAAGCAACCAAACTTTATTAAAATTTAGGATGTACTGCCAAACCCTCCATATTTACCAAGCAAACAGTCCACGGTTTCAAAATCTCGGCACTATAAAATTCCCCAACCGCGAACCAGAAGCACCACCGGCTCAGGCCTCAGGCCGCCGCGTGGTCTGCTCCGTCCGCGTCTCCGACGCCCTCCCGACGCGCAAATTCCCACCGATCTGATGCCCTGATCCACCTCGCCAGCTCAACCCCTCGCCTGCACGCCAGCGAGCCGCCACCCACGTTGCCCGCCTCGGTCGCCGGACTCCGGCGATGGAAGACGCCGCCGCGGCGGCGGGGAACGGTCGGCGGGAGGCGGCGCTGGGCGGCCTCGCGGTGCTCCCCGACGAGGTGCTCTGCGCCGTCGTCGACCTCCTCTCGCCCACCGACATCGGCCGCCTCGCCTGCGTCAGCAGGTTCGCCGTGTAACCTAACCTCTTCTTCTGCTGCCCTTCCCCTCTTCTTTTATTTACTACTAGTTTGTTTATATGCTGGGTTTCTCCTCCTTTGTGCTCTTGTCCTTTTTGCAATCAGCCTCCTTTGTTAGTTAGCTGGAAATGCTGAGGTTGTGATGCTTCGGTTGTGATGAGTCATGATCGCTCTGGTGGACTAGTAATCTGTATCTGATTGTAGGTTTTGTTTGATCGTGGTCGGTTATATAGTGCAAAATGAGCCAAATTGCACAAATTTTAGTTTATTCTATTTAATCATTTGAACCAATTGAAGAGCTGAAGCCATGGTAATTTATTACAACATTATAATATGTTTTACAATATGATGGTATATATGGTATGCGTGTTAGGGGTAAAAAATCAGAGAGGAAACATTTACGGTTCAGTGAAACTCTTGTGGATTTTTTTCTAAGGCATGGGCCATCCATGGAAAAAATGAATTTGCACTTCCAATAATAGTTCAAACATGAGACTCATGGAAAAAAATGAATTTACATTGGAGTCTAAATTAGATGTCAGCAATTTAGTTTTTCTGTCCACATGCTTGTTTTGGTTTTCTTCAAGGCAGCATGTCCTGCCAAATGAATGCAGTACATGCTTTTCGTAATTGACAGATGTAATGAAGTTGATTGGTTAATAGGGGTAAGAAAATAAATGTTACACTGTTAACTTCTTCCCTGACCTTGCTATGATTCTTTGCTTTCTTATAACATCTGCACCTAGTGGCACTGCCTTATTATGTAGTAGGATGTGACTGTAGCATTACCTTTAAATTTCTTGACAGTGTCATGTGCATACTTTGCAATGAGGAGCCTCTCTGGATGAGCAAGTGTCTTTCAGTTGGGGGTCTTCTTGCGTATAGAGGTTCTTGGAAGAAAACAGCATTGTCTAGGTATGTGGCAATTCTTTCTATCTTGTGATGTTACTTTTAGTGGAGAGATATGTAGTTATGTGTATTACATTCTATTATGTTATGCTCAGTATCTTGGAAACCATTCACATATACGTATGATGGTCACTAAAATGATTACATACTGATTGCTTCACCTTCCAGACTTAATCTTTGTTCAGAAAATGATGAGATTTACCAGAAGCCTCACCATTTTGATGGTAAGATATGTTTCCTTATGTTAGCATTCATTCTGCTTCTATAATCTGCTGCTTATATACTTGATTTCCTTCAGGGTTCAATTCCTTGCACTTATACAGGAGATGGTACAGATGTTTTACTAATTTGAGTAGCTTTTCCTTTGATAACGGACACGTTGAAAGGAAAGCTGACCTTTCTCTGGACCAATTTCGCTCTCAGTATGATGGAAAATGTCCAGTAAGAACTGAGTTAACCTTTTGTTTACTTCATATTGAACAACGTGGAATTTGTACATTCTTCTCTTTATTGCGTTTGTCTCCCTGAAAGCACTTTATTTATGTTGCACTGCTAGGTTTTGCTTACTAAACTGGCTGAAACCTGGCCAGCAAGGACTAAATGGACAGCGCAGCAACTGACACATGATTATGGTGAAATTCCCTTTAGGATATCTCAGAGAAGCCCTCAAAAGATAAAAATGAAACTAAAAGATTATGTTTCTTACATGGAACTCCAGCATGATGAAGATCCGCTTTACATATTTGATGATAAGGTGATCATAACTTTAGCTTTGTTTGTGTTGTGGATTCAAAAAGAGAATCTGAGTTGACAAATCATTACAGTTTGGAGAATCAACACCTGCACTATTGGAAGATTACAGTGTTCCTCATCTATTCCAAGAAGATTTCTTTGAAATCATGGATTATGACCAACGACCAGCTTTCAGATGGCTTATTATTGGACCAGAGAGATCGGGTGCCTCTTGGCATGTTGATCCAGGTTTGACCAGCGCCTGGAATACTCTTCTTTGTGGCCGAAAAAGGTTGGGATCATTTTTTTTATATATAATTGGTGTTACCCATCGGTGCACCTGAGTCGCTCACATGTTTATTTAACACTTTTACTATGTTAGCTTTTACAAAATTATGGTGGCAATATTTTACCTTAATATACTCGATATTGATTTTAATCATCAGTCCTGCAACTTCTATTTTGGATGGAAGAATGTAATGTATATGTTGGAAGCTCATCTGTGGATCATGAGGCATTCAGATGTGCACCAAATCTGATAGTATTTAAGGGTTCAAGTCCTAGACTGGTGCCCAACTGCCCACTAATTTTAGGGGCACGTTCAGTGCGAAGTGTCTGCTCGTACCTTTGGAGAGTCACTGTGTGCGTGTTGTGGACATGAGTGTGTGTGTGTGCTTGTAGTGTGTGTTGAGTGTGCGCACCCCCACCATGCTCTCTTTCTTTAAAAAAATATTATAAAATTAAAATGACCACTCCACTAACAGTGTCCATCTATTTCATAGGTGGGCACTGTACCCTCCTGGAAGAGTTCCAGGTGGTGTCATGGTACATGTCAGTGATGAAGATGGTGATGTTGACATTGAAACTCCAACATCTTTGCAGGTGTTGTCCTCACTACTGCCTTTGCTTTCATTCAGACATCTCTTGTTTCTCCAAATCGGTCAAATTAATTTGCTTGTCTTGCAGTGGTGGCTAGATATCTATCCAAATCTTGCTGAGCACGAGAAGCCACTGGAATGCACACAATTACCAGGAGAGACCATATTTGTTCCTAGTGGATGGTGGCATTGTGTTTTGAACCTTGACATGACAATTGCTGTGACACAAAACTATGTCAATCGATCAAATTTTGAGCATGTATGTCTGGACATGGCACCAGGTTACTGTCACAAAGGAGTTTGCCGTGCTGGCTTACTTGCTGTTCCAGACAAATTTATTAGTGATATTGAAAATCATCCTAGGATAATGAGTAGATGGAACCACTCTGACATGACCCGTAAGGAAAAAAGACTGAAAAGTTCAGAGCCTGTAAGAACTTCAAATAATGCAAATCGGTGCTCTACACTTGAGCTCTCAGATGTTCATGGAAGCTTGGGGGACCAAGTTTTCTCATACGATATAGATTTCTTATCCCAATTCCTTGAGAAAGAAAAGGATCACTATTCTTCTGTCTGGAGCCCTACTAATTCAATTGGGCAGAGAGAAGCAAGAGAATGGCTACGTAGGTTATGGGTTCTTAAACCTGAACTGAGAGAACTAATATGGAAGGTGAGCTTTGTCCTGACAACTATATGAAGTTTTATAGTCCTTGATTTTCTGTGTGTGCAAATGACGTGTGATTGTTCCTGCAGGGTGCATGTCTAGCAATTAATGTAGACAAGTGGTATTCATGCTTAGAGGAAATAAGTGCATGCCATAGTTTACCACCACCTTCTGAAGATGAAAAGCTTCCTGTTGGCACAGGTAGCAACCCAGTAAGTGCACACTCTTATGAGAATGATTAAGTTTAAACTGTCAATAAGCTACTCTGGCTTGTTAGCACGGCATACCTTAAAGTAACCAAAGCACTGAGAATATTTATAGTATCATATTAGTTATATATACTTAAACTCCACTAACTGCATTTCCTACAGATATCACAACAGCAACGAATTCAGAGTTTCATATAGCATTTTATTTATATTTTTGGGGGGAACCAAAGCAAACAAATGCCCTGCTTATATTGAAAGCATAAAGCAAGAAACAGAGTTCATTGGCCAAGCATACAACCACAGTAACAGACAACATAAACTGCCACTTTAAATGCATTCAGTGCTTCTGTTTACTGAAGCTAACTTAAAGCAGATTTGTAGGTGGTACATAGTTGCTCTAAAGGTACAATGGCATGTTATAGCTCATATGTTTGCTGGTCAGTTTGGTTATATATTTAACCTATACTGAAACTTTTCAGGTCTTCATTGTTTCTGACAATGTGATCAAAATTTATGCTGAAGGAGGGTTGGGTTATTCTATACATGGTTTGGGCACAGAGGTATTGCATTTGGTCCTACAACTTAGAAACTTGGAACGTTGGATTTCACACTTCTGATCATTATATTTTTCTACCTACAGCTTGAGTTCTATGATCTTCTGCGAAAACTTGGCTCGCCATTGATCAACCATGTCCCTGAGATCATTGCAAGTGGCTTTCTTGTGTATCAGGACGGTGTCTACAGGACAGTCCCATGGGATGGAAAAGGAATACCAGATGTTCTAGCTAAATACTACCCTTTTGAGGTTTCTTCTGCAAATGGCTCTTTTCCTCTTGGGTTATGGAGCAAGCAACTGTTTGGATTGAGTAATTCAACTGATGCTCCAGACAGACCAATTTGGCCTTACATGGTTACCAGAAAATGTAAAGGGGATATTTTTGCTCGCATGTAAGTTCTTTTTTTTTTAACTTGAGGGAACCGTAGTTCTCCTAATTAATGTTAGAAATATGAACTTAACTATTTTTCAATTTTTTCAGACGTGATAAATTGACCAAGACTGATGTTTTCAATCTTGCATCATCCTTGGGAGTTCAAATGCGAAATATTCATCAATTACCCCTTCCGCATATAGAACACGTATCCAAATCTGGGAACGAAGATATCAAAGCAAAGGAAAATTCAATTTCTGATGCCACCAATGTTCCGCCTGAATGGAAACAAGTAGTTTCTACTCTAGACAGAAGAAAGAAAAATATAAAGAAGCACCTAAGTAACTGGTAGGTGGAAATCTTTTGAAGCTGGTTTGTCAGTATACATTTTTAGTCACTAAAAAATATTTTTTTTGTTTGTTTTTTATTTATCCAGAAAGTAATATTTTTAAATCATTGAGGGAAATGATTTTCCCCCTCCAAAATAAATTGCATACGAAGAACATTTTCAAACTATATAAAGGTTCAGTACAAGTTATATTTAGATTGTGCCCTTGGAGTTCCGGAAACATTGGTCCAGAATACAGTGGTAGTGGTGGATTTAGACTCCTAATCTCTTTTCTCCTTATTTAACATAAGCAAAATCTAAGATGCAATGACTATGCATTTATTTGGAGTTGACTTGTTATATCCTGACAAGCAATCACTATATGCAGTTGATAATGGTACCGTAACATTCTTTACATATCTGTGTAGGGGTGGTTCCATTCCACAGATTCTAATTGAGAAGGCTGAAGAATATCTTCCTGACGATATCCGCTTTCTTATCAAGTTTGTTAAGGTAACTTTTGTGGGTTTGTTGTTATATGTATCCACTATCCACTATCTAACTTTGAGTGTAATGTTCTCTGATCGAATAATCAGGACGATGATGGTGATTCAGTCTATGTGGTACCTTCTTGGGTACATTCAGATATAATGGATGATAACATTCTCATTGAGGGAACCACAGAACCAGGAACTTCCACTGATTGCGTTGCTGTTGAAGATCTAAACAAAATGGATGCAATTCATATCATTGATTTCAGTGATTTGTCCATTGGTGAGCCTGCCAGCTAAATTTGTTCACAAAGAGACAAAGCTTGACTACTCAGTTGTTTATATGCCTATTTTAAAAATAATGTGAGAGTACATCACTAGTTGGTTTAATTCAATATAGGATAACCATGAAAGATTGTATGAATTGTTGAATTGAGTTTCCTATCTCCGCTATTCACTGATTTCCTCGTGGAACAACAAGATCTACAATTGTGCAATCTTAGTGATATCTGGATGTGGAGGGTTTATTTGTGATCTTTTGGTTTTGGGGATTTTGTTCTAAATTCATCAACACTCTGCCCACAAATCCAAATAAGCCCATAATTTTTTTAGCAAATTCTAATTGAAGTTTGTGTTGAACAATATTGATTTTTGTTCGATTTAACAGGGGATCCTCTATGTGACTTAATACCGCTGCACTTGGATGTGTTCCGTGGTGATATTGATCTTCTCAGGCAGTTTTTACGGAGCTATCAGCTTCCTTTTCTGAGAGGAGAATCAAGTGTTGATATCTACAAGTCAATACAGAATTCGAAATTCAGCAGGGCATCTTATCGTGCGATGTATGTACCTTTCTTTCTCTCAGAAATAAGAGATTCTCATCATTCTTGGTTTATTCTTCTCCATTGCATCTTGAATTGGCAGTGTAGGTTATTGTTGGTGGTTGGAAATTGTAACTGCTAGCAAAATCCATCTTACTAGAGCCTCAGTGTTGATTTGGTGCTTATCAAATTGCATGATATACCTAGTAGGAGTATTAGTTAATTAATAAGAGAAAAATAGAGCATATAGAATCTGTTTAGTGTCGTCTTAAAAAACTCAGTCTGAATGTATGACGACTAACTATGATATTCTATGATGTCATAGCTCCAGTCAAGTAGTTAACTCGCCATTATGTAAAAAAAGGAAGTAGTTAACTCGCATTTGCTAAAACTCATCCCTCATTCCCTCGCTTCTTCATGTGCAATATTATAGCTGAAGTCAAGCATATAGATTTTGGCTGAACTCACCCACGTCTCTGCAAGTTGTGTATACCATTGCAGCACCCCGATTTATAGCTGGTTTGATGATGAAAAAGACGCAAACACTTGCAACCATTGGATTTGTCACCTGACGGATGATACATTGAACTGTTGATCTCCTCTTTTTTGCAGGTGCTACTGCATACTTCACGAGGACAACGTCCTGGGAGCTATATTTAGCCTGTGGAAAGAGCTGGGTACCGCGACGTCATGGGAAGACGTGGAACACTTGGTTTGGGGGGAGCTGAATCAATACCAGCAGCAGTCTTAGGCGAAATGAACTGACACGATCGACTTTTCAATACTATTGGATAAAGGCATCAATCAAAGTATACCATCGAAACAACCAGTGTATTATGTTACATTAACACATGCTTGATATTATGCAATTAAATAACAACGTATTATCGAAAGGAAATGACGGCGTGAATGGTGTTGTAGATTTTCAGATACAACACGTCGGAACAAACATTTATCATGACACGTATTATGTTTACATTCATACATGTTATATGCAACAACGGTGCATCGAAATAAGAGACTTCTCAAGTGCTCTGGTGTTACAGATTTATCGTGAGTTCGTGACACGATGTTTTGTTTAGATGCAAAATATTGGAACATACATTAGTTGTGACACAGTATTGTGCTACATTAACACAACGAAAGAACGAGTTTGAAGCGCTCTGGTGTTACAGATTTTGTTTGGATGCAACATACTGGAATAAACAACATTTGCAATTTTGCATAATCTGCCTCTACCGGATGCAACCTTATACAAGTACCATTATAAATGATTAACTCCAGGATGATTTGACACAGTCCGAACGGGGTCATAACAATGTAGCAAAATTTTTAACTTAGGTACGGTAAAACAATAGGACTGAATTAAAAGCATGTTACCACATAGGCTGAAATCTTAACCAAAATTCATCAAAATTAGAGTTTAATCAGATAGGAACAGAGTTATATAAGTGAAATGCATTCCATGTCTACGAACTGATAAATAAAAACAGTTAAGGAGAGATATATCACGAGACTTAAATGACATAAAAACCAAGAAAATAGTAGGCACAAGTTATATCATCAGAATACATAGCAACTGCAAGTGCTCAAAAATTGTGACGAAGCATCATCTTGTCCACAGAAAATTGCACCAATTACGGAAGAACTGGCAGTACCATGTCTATCCATCACAACAACAAACAGTTCCTCATCTATAATGTTTAAGGTCTTGTAGGGGTCTTATGCAGTGGTGGCGGCAGCCTTGGTGGCAGCAGAAAGCTTGGACCTCCTCTTTGCCAAGCTCTCACTCCTGCGTTCCCTCTGCTCCTTGAGCCTCTGGGCAAGCAGCTTCTGGTATTCGGCAGCCTCGGACTTCTTCTTGGCAATTCTTTGCTTCTTCTGGGCGATTCTCGCCCTCTTCCTCTGGAGAGTCAGGGGAGTGACAAGCCTCTGGATCTTAGGAGCCTTGCTAACCTTCTTGCCTGCAGGAAAAAAATAAATGGTTAATTGACCGCATATGCATAGGCCATGTCAAAAAACTACAAATTATATCCAAGCTTAATATCTTGATTAATGGAGTATGTTTTTTTGTATTGATTACAAAAGCAGCCGTTTACAGCACCAGATGTGTACAATGTACAGTCCACAACAACATAATAGCAAAGCAACACAAGGTTAATACCGAATGTAAGGAATACTCACCATTCTTGGTAGTGAAGGTTCTGCGGTAAGTGTTGACATACTTGCGGACATCATCATCCTTGGCAAGGTTAAACAGCTTCCTGATCTTAGATGCCCTCTTGGGTCCCCTCATCCTGGGCTTCTCAGTGTCAGTCAAGCCAGGAAGGTCATTATCACCCTTCTTTACAATCACCAAGTTGATGACAGAGAGATCTTGGCTGACAATGCAACCACGGACAGACTTCCTTCTGCGCTCACCATCACGCCTGCCGTATCCACGGAAGCAGGGGGTACCTGTCAGTATAAGAATGGAACGTTCACATTAGAACACCTGCCACCAAAGCAAAATGAATTAACACCATTCAAATGTAAGCATGTTAGACACCTACCCCTGTGGAGGAGAAGGCGGACACGTCCAGAAGTAAGCACACCCTGCTTCATGGGGAAACCTTGCTTGTCACAGCCTCCCATGATCTTGAATACGTAGCCCTTGAATTCCTGCACAAACAGAAAAAAAATTATCAAGCCAACTCATTTAATAGCAAGAGAGTTGAGGAATCATGAAGCAAATTGCCAAAAGAAATTACTTCGCCAAGAGCATCACCGCTGACTTCCTGGGAGATCCTCTTATCATAAAAGGCCCGGCTGCAGAATTGATAGGAAAGTTCTTAAACAAATATATAACACACCAAACGGACAAAGAAAACTAGAATCGTTCTTCTTCCACCTAACAATAATAGAACCCACACCCACTGTTACAGGCTTACAGGATAAATACTGAAGCAAGAGAGCACAATTTTTCAGTATTACTTCACCATAGATGTTTTAAACTACCTAAACTCACAGCTAAACCAAAACTACATTCTGGTCTTGGCAGGCAAATTGATGCATCCTATGTTACTTAAGATCCACCAAAACTAACATAACACTGATAAAAAAAATGCCTTTCCATCCAAGCTTGACTGAGTATATATAGTGTTTCTACTTTACAGGATTGAACACTTGAAACCAGAGCACGAGGCTCAAACGCAACGACCGATTCCATATCCCCATTCAACAGAGCTCTCCGAAATACCTTGCAAACAAATTTTCCCTTAAAGATTTCCGAAATCCCGTTTAGTACCTACCAATTCTTCAATCTTCCAGTGAGTGGCTATAAAAATCTACTGCGCGCACAAACGCATAGACCTAAACAGCATCACGCGATCATAGAGCAGTGCATATTCGGACTAATAGTAACAAATTACACCAGGAAGAACCCAGCGGGCGCTAGATTAACAGGATGAAAGAGATAACCACACATTTCAGAACAGATCGGCATCGAGAGAGAGAGAGAGAGAGAGAGGGAGGGGGGCACTCACAGCTTCTGGTCGTCATCAATCTCGAGCTTCTTCTGGCACCCGGTGGTCGGGTTGGCGATGTTGAACTGCGCAAACAACATCAGCGCGACACAATCAGATCAAACCGCAGTACAAGAAACAATCAGCCGGATCGGATCGGGACGACCGCGTCGCGGGCGGGGAGGACGAGAAATGGGGTACCTTCATGGCGGCGTCGCGGCGCGAGCTCGATGCGGCGGCGGCGGCGGCGGCGCTGCTAGGGCTAGGGTTCACTCGGGGAGAGAGTGGGTGAGAAGGGGAGAAGCGGGCTTATATAGTGGACGCATTGGGGGCTAGGGGTTTGTGAGGGAACGCGAGAGTTGATCTCAGCCGTTGGAGGATTTGATGCACCGTCGGATTGGATTTCCGGGTCTTGGGCTTGGGTCCGGCCGCTTGCGGTCGCCCCGTGATTTTCTAGTGAAATTTTAAAGAAAAAAAGTAATTTTTTAGAAAACCATACTTTTACACAAAGCAAATTAAAACATAACTAAAAATGGTTTTGTGAAGTAAATATTTGGTTTTGCATCACATAGGCAAAAAACTTTGGTCTATAAGATTTAGAGGAAACTATGCCTTGGTTAAAAAAAACTTGGTATGTGTGTATTTGATTATATGAAGATGGATTCTAATCACTCACTAGAGGTCTATCCATTTATTATATGTCAACTAAATGATTATAAAAAATTAAAAAAATTAATAAGATAAATTAATATGAAATATATACCACTCTGCAAACATATGTAACATGTAAGTTTAAATTCGTCTTCTATAGAAAAAATAACCAATTTAATTATAAATCCATTTATTATATGTCAACTAAATAATTATAAAAAAATTAAAAGAATTGATAAGATAGATTAATATGAAATATATATCAATCTGCAAACATGTAACGTGTAAGTTTAAATTCATCTTTTATAGAAAAAATAACAAATTTTAATTATGAATGTATGTATATTATATTTGTTATTTTTTATAATTATAGAAGTTGAATTTAAACTTGCACATGTTGATATAGTGACATATTACATATCAAATTTTTTGTTAATTTTTTTGAAAAAATTTTATGCAATAATGGGTAGATGGTCACCTAAGTGATTAAAATTGTTATCTCGATATGAAATTGGACGTGTCAATATGACTTGATTGATCAGCGTATTTTATAGCACATAACTTAAAATTTTAACCATGGATGCCATATCCTACCGATGCTTAAATCTTGATGCTCGTAATTTTTAACCACGGGTACTTTTATTTCCCTATGATCTAATCTTTGGAGATAATACATGCCACTTTAAAGCATTCAGTGGGAAAACACATACCCGTGCTACTCTACGTCAGGCTAGGAATCCAACTAAATCTATAATCTATAACTCTATAACTATTTATAAAACAAATAGTATTTTCATCCAAATTTTATTTTGTCTGGCTATTTTGCAGAAAACCCCATGAGTTTTTTCGAAATTAACCCATAGTCCGCCTGTCTATTTAAAAAACCAATTAAAGAAGAAAAATATATTATTTTACAGAAAACCTCTTGAGTGTTTATAAAATTAACCCGCAGTCCAATGCTGAAAAGAAAAGGAGACCTCCTACGTCTCTCTCTTCTGTCCCCATTCGCGCCGCGCCTGCGCCCCTCCCTCCCGCGCCTCTCGGAGCTCCCGCAGCGTCGCCTGGACCTTCGTCCTCCGTCTGCTTCCTTTCCTGCGGCGTCGTCCCGTTACGACGCACGGGTATTTTGCTAGTATATCTATATCTATAACTATCTATAAAGCAAGTAGTGTTTCCACCCAAATTTTGTTTTGCTCGGCTATTTTGCAGAAAACCCCTTGAGTTTTTCCGAAATTAACGTGAAGTCCGCCCGATTATTTTAAAAACCCGTTAAACAAAAAAAGGGTTATTTTGCGTAAAACCTCTTGAGTGTTTATAAAATTAATCCGCAGTCCCAATGCTGAAAAAAAGGAGGGTTTGGATAAAAAAAAACCCAGTTAAAAAAGAAAAAGTGGTTATTTTGCAGAAAACCCCTTGAGTGTTTATAAAATTAATCCGCAGCCCCAATGCTAAAAAGGGAGGGTTTGGATAAAAAAGACCTCCCGCATCCATCTCTTTCGTCCCCATCCGCGCGCGCCCCGCGCCACGCCGCGCCTCTTCCTCCCGTCGCCGCCGGAGCCCCGCGCCGCCGCCCGGACCTTCGCCATCCGCCCGTTTCCTCGCTCGTGTCATCGTCCCGTTGCAACGCACTGACATTTTGCTTGTATATCTATAAAGCAAGTAGTGTTTTCACCCAAAATTTGTTTTGTCTGTCTATTTTGCGTAAAACCCCTTGAGTTTTTTCGAAATTAACTTAATCCGTCGGCTATTTTAAAAAACCAAGTTAAAGAAGAAAAAGGGGTTATTTTGCAGAAAACCCCTTGAGTGTTTATAAAATTAATTCGTAGTCACAATCTTGAAAAGAAAGGGAGGGCTTGGATGAAAAAGACCTCTTGCATCCCTCTCTTCCGTCACCATCCGCGCCGCGCTCGCGCCCTCCCTCCCGTCGCCGCCGGAGCTCCGCGCCACCGCCCGGACCTTCGCCTCCGTCTGTTTCCCTCCTGCGTCGTCGTCCCGTTGCAACGCACGGGCATTTTGCTAGTATTTATAAAGCAAGTAGTGTTTTCACCCAAATTTTGTTTTGCCTGGCTATTTTGCATAAAACCCCTTGAGTTTTCCGAAATTAACCTGCAGTCCGCCTGGCTATTTAAAAAACCCAGTTAAAGAAGAAAAAGGGGCTATTTTGCAGAAAACTCCTTAAGTGTTTATAAAATTATCCCACAGTCCCAATGCTGAAAAGAAAAGAAGGCTTGGATGAAAAAAAAACCTCCTGTGTCCCTCTCTTCCGTCCTCATCCGCGCCGCGCCTGCGCCCCTCCCTCCCATCGCCGCTCGAAGCTTCCGCGCCGCCGCCTGGACCTTTGCCCTCCGCCTGATCTCGTCCCTGCGTCGTCGTCCCGTTGCAACGCACGGACATTTTGCTAGTTATCTACAAAGCAAGTAGTGTTTTCACCCAAATTTTAATTTGTCGGCTATTTTGCGAGAAAACTCCTTGAGTTTTTTCGAAATTAACCCATAGTCCGCCCGACTATTTAAAAAACCCGATTAAAAAAAAAAAGAGGTTATTTTGCAGAAAACTTTTCGAGTGTTAATAAAATTAACCCGCAGTCCTAATATTGAAAAGAAAGGGAGGGCTTGGATGAAAAAAAAAGATATTCTGTGTCTCTTCCGTCCCCCTCCGCGCCGCGCTCCGCGCAGCGTCTGCGCCCGTCCCTCCCGTCGCTACTCGGAGCTTCGCGCGCCGCCCTGGACCTTCGCCCTTTGCATGTTTCCTCTCTGCGTCGTCGTCCCATTGCAATGCACGAGTATTTTGCTAGTGTAAATATAAATCAGTATAGTTGTATATTGGCTTTGTATGTGAAAAAACAGTGACCGATCTATGCATAATATCAAACGAGATTTTCTGACATAACTCGGTGATTTTGGGTGAGTCCATCTCTCGTGAGGCTCTCAGTGACCCAAACCACTTCCGCATAATATATGGGTCGGCTGACCCCATAACTTTTTGAAAAACACTCATACCAACATTAATTATTTTTCATGTATAAATCTATAAAAGTTAGAGAGATGACCCAACTTAAATACAAATGAGTAAGAATTGATCAGTTTTTCAGAAACACACAGTAATGGACAACAATCTGAGGTCCGAACCCTTGATGAACAATGCACGCCGGAAACTGGGAAGAGAAGAGACCTAGTTGGTGTCAGAGTATGATCGATCGATTCGCCGCCTCCTCATGATTAATTTGCTCGCAACGGAGCTCGATCTCTCTTAGATTAGCCGCATGCACGTTGTACGTGCCCTAGCCCCTATAGCTAGCAGGGGGCGGCGCAGCGCGTGGCATGGATCGCAAGAAGAGGAGGAAGACGGCGGAGCCGGCGCCGGCGCCGGCGGTCGACGGCGGCGTGAGATTCGATGGAATGTCGAGCAAGCAGCTGGTGAGGTTGTGGGAAGACGTCATCGATCGTGACGTCGTGGCGGCGCGGAAGGTTTTCTTTCGGGCGCTCTTGCGGGACGCGGCGGCGGAGTACAAGCAGGAGGCGGCGGCGGCTCGCCGCGCCGCCGGGGATGAGGGGGAGGAGGAAGGCCAAGATCGAGGCTACCAGCACGGGCGGTTCTTATTCAGGTCGTGTTCCACGCCCTGGGAAGCCTCGCCACCGCCGCCGCCGCCGCCGCCGCCGCCGGAGCCCACGGTGGTGCTGTGCCTACGCGCGGCGCCGACGCCGCCGCGGGCGCCGCACCTAGCTGTAGGCGAGCTGCAGAGGGAGGCGCTCTCGAGGGACGCCACGGCCGAGCACAAGCAGGAGGTGGTGGCCCGCCACGCCGCCGCAGCAGGGGTGGGCGGCGGCGGCGAAGATGGAGGGCACCCACCGCATAATGCTCCCACTGCGGTGCTGTGCCTGCCCGCGCGCCACCGCCGCCGCGCCGCCGCCGGGTTGGAGTTGGAGGACGATGACGAAGATCATGGCCACCCGCCGCACGAGCGGTTGGTCCTGGAGCCGTGTTCCACGCCTCGGGACGAAGCCTCACCGCCGCCACCGGAGCACACGCCTATCGCTCGCATGGTGGTGCTGTGCCTGCGCGCGCCGGCGCCGGTGCAAACATCCGGCCGGCGTGGTGTATCAGATCATGCTCGATAGCACGCAAGAACGATGGCACCGGAGAAAAGAGTAGATGTGTGATTTGTTCTCTGTTTCTGTTTTTCCCCCAAAAAAATTTTTAATTTTTTTTGCACATGTTCATGCATGTTGTAGAGCTAGTTTGAGCCAAACTAACCCAAAAGTTTTTTGCAACTAACCCACCAAAAAAACTATCCCCTCAAAAGGGTGATATTTGGGTTAGTTTGGAGAAAGAAAGAGAGAGGGAGGGAGCAGCCAATTGGAAAGAGAGAGGAAGGGAGCCAACCAATAAATGATTATTTATTATCAAACTAGTCCTTGCATCCAAACACCTCTTTGGCTAGAGCTAATTTGGGCTAGTTTAGAGTTAGAAACTAACTCTAACATCTAGCCGAGCTAGAGTGATCCAAACAGGACCAATGTACATGTGACAAATGTGTTGTTCAAGAAATAGATGATTAGAATCAGTACACTTTATAGAACTTGCTACTGTTACTGCTTACTTCGTCCCATAAAAACTTCATTTTTGCTTTATTCATTTATGTCACAAACACTTTTTTCTTTGAGTCAATTAATATATTGAAGTTTTAAAAAGTGAAAGTTAAATGTATTAAAGTTTTAAAAATAAAGTCTTTTTACGTATTAAATATATGTGAGATGGATAAAAAATGATTTATCTTTTTTTACAGAGGTGGTAGTACATAACTACATATAAAAGCTATATATAAAAGCACTAGGGTTGAAAACAAACGGGAACGGACGAAAAAACCCCATTTCTACTTCTGTTTCTATATTTTTTTGGCGGAAATGGAATCCGGTTCGGGAAATGCGGGTTCGGAAACGGAATCGAGATATACGGGTACACGGAAACGAACAAATACGATCGGAAAATCAACGGAAACGGTCGGAAGTCGGAAACTTAAGCCGGAATACTGCACATCTTTATACTTACTGTTCAGTGAACAAACATATCTCAGTCAAAGCAGTCCAGTGAACAAATATATATCTCAGTTTCACTAGAGCTGGTGGCATTGAGCCGCAATGACCACGATTTGACATAGTGGTAGTGGAGCAGCGCAAAGCGGAAGAGGAAGATTTACAACATTGTGATGCCGCTATTTATCTTTTCGGAAACTCTGGATTTCTATGCTAAATCCGTTGCAAAAATATGGACTTCGCTATCCGATTGTATAGCACGCATGCTATCCGATTCATCTAGTCCAAAATTTGTACTCATCATCAAAATTTCAACCACACAATTGAAATAAGGTGAAACAACTTAATGAACATCACAAGGGTTTTGTTACTTACCGTGGGCGAGTTGTCGTGGGCGCGTGGAGCGGCGGGGGTGGTCGTCGGCGGCGCGCGGCCGGGGCGAAGTCGGCCTTAGCGGTGGGCCCCTGCGCGCCGCGGCGGCCGCCTGGCTGCGCCGCAAGGAGTTCCTCGTCCCCACCGAGGCGGGCCCGGAGAGCTCCCGCTTGTGCCGAGCCGGAGGGCATCGAGCGGTGGCCGTGGCCGGCGGTGGTCGGTGTCGGCCGGAGGCGTGGCGGCCGGGCCGGGCGTCGGCGTTGCCTAGCCGGAGGCGTCGAGCGGGGCGGCCGTGGCCGGGCGCGCGATCGATGTTGGGGTGGAGGCGTGTCCGGCCGGACCGAGACGTCAATCTTGGCGGGTGTCGGGTGGCGGCCGGCCGGCGGGCGGGCGGTGGCGGTTGGGCGGGTGGGTGGCCGAGGTCGGTAGCCGCCGCCGGTAAGAGCGGCTAGGCAAGGCATGGAGCGGCCGCCTCTTTTGTTGCTAGCGTGGGAATGAGAGAGAGAAGAGCTAGGGTTTTCTTTAGATGGGCTTGTGATTGGGCCTACTGGAAGGAATCCGGAAAAAAAGGTACAAATACGGAAATATTCGACAAAAACGGAATTCGAAAATACAGATGGAAAAATTCTGTTTCTACTTTCGTCCGCATTCCGAACAGCTTCAACCCGAATTCCGACCCGTTTTCGCTTTTTTCCGAAAATCCGAAAACGACCGGTTCAAATATAGAAAAACGATCGGTTCGACACGGGAAAAATTTCGTCCGTTTTCAACCCTAAAAAGCACATTCCGTGTATGTAAACAGTGTAAACGTGTACTCGAATATACTACTTTAATATTAATAATAGATACATTTTTGAACACAAAACCATTCATCTTAATAAAAATACACAATTATTTATTTTGTTATGAGTTATTTTATCACTAAAATATTTTAAGTATGATTTATATCAAATCACTATGTATTTTGTAAAACATGATTTATATCTTATATTTTATGCATTTATAAACAACATTTAAGATGAATCACGATGCATTTATAAATAACATTTAAGATGAATCACGTGTGTCCAAAAGTATAACGCGTCATCACGAAAGAAGCATATGCGATATATTACACGATAACCATGAATCCTAAAGTATTTGTATCATCGTTACATATAAGTGCATTCCGCATTTCCGTATATGTAAATATGCACTTAACATACATAATATGCCTATACTCTGCTAAAGATGCACTCAATATACCTAATATGCCCATACTCTGCTATGCAAGGATGATAAAACAGTCTGCTCCAAGCTGGTTGTCAATTGCGAGAGATGATAGAAGAATTGAGAACACAACTAAATACAGAACTAGGAGCACAAATCACACTGCCAAGAATATACTCTAGCATGCAATTAAATTCATCTTATTTTTGCACAGCGATGGCAATCTCTTGGTCACAGAGCGTACATGTGATCCAGAAACCAAACGAAGCATGAATGACACAGCAGGTGATCCACATTGGCACATTCCACGCACACATCAGCCACCAAGAAAGCTCGCTGCGCTGCTACTTCAGTCTTCAACCAGCATGATGGATCGATCAATCGATCGATTTGGCATCTATCACAAGGCACACACGAAGTCCCCGCTGTTCTCGGTGTCAATGTCGTCGATATCGTCGATGTCGTCGAGATCCATGCTCCCCAGGCAGGCGACCTGCCCAGCGCCAGCGAGCTTCATGGCGTCACCCAGTTTCCGGGCCTCCTGGATGATCGCCATGACCTCCTCCAGGCTCTGTGACGGCGTGTTCATGTCCGCCAGCTGCATGCTCCTCTGGTACTCGTCGGTCATCTCAATGGGCAGGTTTTTCAGGAACCATGGGTGGTTCTTGATCTCTGGGATAGTTATCCTCTGTACAAAGAGAATACATGCAATATATGAATGTTGACAGTTGACACAATGTTGGAAAGTCAATGCAGGTTGATCACTAAGCTACTAGGTGAAATGGTGAATTATTTCATGATGAGGAGTCACCTGCTCAGGATTTCCAACGAAAATCCGGGACAGGAGATGTCTGCATTCCGCTGAAACTCGGACATAGTCTGGAATTGAATACTGCACACTGAGTATCCTCTGCAAAAGACGCCAATAGGCTGCATGATCAGTCTAGCTAGAATCGAGACAGGTTTGATTAAATAACGTAACTGAATTAACAGGAGGGTGTGCTATGGGCAATGGCTGGATTTACTCACGGTTATCGTCTTGCGGAAGTTCCTTGGGTCATCAGGGTCGTCAAAAGGATATGCACCAACAAGCATCACATAGAGTGTTACCCCGCATGACCAAACATCAGCAACCTAAGATTGCAAGTAATTATGTTTCAACAGTCCAGTCGTGGAAATTAAGACTATTTTGTAATCTCGTTTCCAAGGATCATAAAGAGACTCATTCCAAATCATGTGAACAAAATTACCTTTCCGTCGTATTCCTTTCTTGAGAGGACCTCCGGAGCAATGTAAGCCGGTGTACCAACAGTTGATTTTGGTTGAGAGTGCAGAACAGAAGACTGAAAATTTAGAAAAGAAAGGTCCAAAGTGAGGGACGCATACTAATTTGAGGCAATAAAAAACGTGATCATCAGAGGATAGTATCTGCACAATGATACCTTGGAGTAACCGAAATCACAAATCTTAAGCCTAGGTGCGACACTGCCATCCAAGAGAGTATTTTCGAGTTTCAAATCTCTATGGCATACTTGCTGCAGGCAGAAAAAGATAAGGAATAATGTGAGCAATGGTGTACAAAAGAGTTGATATCTTTAAGTCAACTAGACATCATGTACCATTGAATGACAATAGCTCACTCCAGAAATCAGTTGTTGGAAGAAGAACCTTGCCTGTTGAGGATAATAAATAAATTGTCGATGTAATGGCATAAATCTGCATAAGAGTCCCAAAGATTGTGGTGAATGTTCTCTACCTCATCCTCGCTGAATCTCCCCGCGTTGCAAATCCTTTCAAATAGCTCACCGCCCGCAGCATATTCCATAACTATTGCCAAATGTGTGGGAGTTAGCACGACCTGAAAACTAAGGACTACTTTAATTTTCAATCTGGATACAAGTTTGAATGTTAAACCTCGACAAACAGTCAAATACATGTGTTTAACGATAAACGCAAAGAAAGAGCTGTGGAAAGTGTTAGAAATATTCACAAAGATAGATTTATTCTAAAAGCCCTGTGCAACAGATCTTGGAAGGAAAAAATGCCAAAAGAACCTAAAATAGCCCTGAAAATTTTAGCACCTAATTAAGACTTCCCAGGTCTGTTTTGGGCCTTGGGCCAACTTGTTGTTTTCAACTCTCTTCTCTATTGGAGTGCCATGCAAAACTTCTGCGTGCTCCCCACCATAAAAACAGAACAAAACATTGATCTACAGCTTAATTCTTCTTTATCAAGAATAGACATAGTCACACAGATACCAAACAGGTCCTCCATATAGGTGAAATTCTGAAGCTCTGCAGGTAATTGACAAACAACATTTAACTTTAATACCCTCAATTTTTTAACCCCATCGAAATAGAGACCAACACAATCAAGGAGATCCTTGATCTTTTTGGCGAAGCAACAGGGCTGAAGACCAACTTCGCAAAAAACGCAATCACACCAATACACTGCAATGAGGAGATGGTATCAGCGGTGCAGAGCGCTCTGCTTTGTCGAGTTCAGTACTTCCCACTGATCTACCTGGGTCTGCCGCTATCGACCAGGAAGCCAACAAAGACGGAGCTGCAGCAGCTAATGGACAAGTTCGCAAAGAAGGTCGCCGGGTGGAAGCCAAAACTGCTCTCAATCGATGGAAGGTTATGCTTAGTGAATTCGGTGCTCTTGGCGCTGGCGGTTCATTTCATCTCCGTTTTGAAGCTATCTAAATGGGCAATCAAAGAAATTGGCCGCAAATGTAGAGGTTTCCTTTGGAAAGGCCAAGAACAAATCAACGGGGGTCACTGCCTGGTGGCTTGGAGGAATGTTTGTGCGCCGGTGGAGAAAGGTGGTCTGGGAATAAAAAACTTGAGTATTTTTGTCAGGCGCTCAGACTGAAGTGGCCAGCGTTAAATCTCAAACAGCAGGACAGACCGTGGGCAATGGCAAATTTCCCAATGGAGAAAGATGTTCTTCAGATCTTTGCCTCCTTGGTGCAGTTCGATTTGGGGAACAGGGCTCACACACCCTTCTGGACAGCAGACTGGTCAGGGAAAGGAAATTCGAGTGGAGATGGCCCTGTTTAGCCACTTATGTCCGCCGCTCCAAGTTGACAGTGACGCAAGCGGTAGTGAATCACAGATGGGTGCATGATATTGTGGGAGCTCTATCTAATGAAGCAATTGGGGAGTTCTTCCAGCTGCGGGACGAAGTGTGCAAGATCAACCTGTGCTCATGCCCTGACGAAATTAGGTGGAAGCTCGAGGCGGACGGGAAGTACTCGGCGGCTTCTGCTTATACTCTGTTTTTCTTGGAGAACTACTCTGTCCATATGGAGAACTACTCGGGCAATCCAAGGCTCCTTCGCAGGTGAAGTTCTTTATGTGGCTAGCGCTAAAAGGTCGATGCTTAACAGCTGACAATTTGGCAAAGAGAAACTGGCCGCATGAAGGGCGATGTCAGCTTTGCCGCCGGGAAACAAAGGATTGCCATCATCTGTTTGTGGGACTGCCGCTTTACTGCGGAGGTGTGGCGACTAATGAAAGGATGGATCAATGTTCAATTCCAAACCCCGTGTGAAGCAAATACGAAGCTCTCGGAATGGTGGTTACAGGCTAGAGTGGGTTTTCGGATTTGCTACAGGGTTCCGTTCGACAACATTTTTATGTTGGTTTGCTGGTGTGTTTGGAAGGAGAGAAATGCGAGAATCTTTGAGAAACAGGACAAACCACCTGAGGGGCTGGTGGGGGACATCAAAGAGGAGGCCGCGATCTGGAGAGAGGCCAGGATTTTCCCCGATTGTGGCGAGTAGTCAGCCTTGAGCGAGTGCAGGGTTCAGCTCTGTTCCTGCTGGGCTCTGTCTTCTTCTTTTCCTTTTCGCCTTTTTCTTGCGATTTCTTAATCTGCACGTTGGCGCGGTCTAAGGTCGGCATCGTAATGCCGTTGTAATCGAACCTTTTTTTCCCAAATTCTTAATGAAATTGGTTGGTCGTCTTTTGGCCAACCCGCAAAAAAACAAAAACAGAACACAGACAGTAGTAGTAAGACAGAGTTAACCAGACAAACATGACTCAACAATTGAGGCCAGACGCTAGTACAGTTAGTTCCCTGAAAATAATAGGTTAGCAACTTTTTCTTTTCATGAGCACTTCTATTTTTCTTTCGTAAATAACTTTTTTATAATAACTCCTACCTTTTGTTCTTCTAGAAATAACTACTACTTTTATTTGTGCACACTGTATAAACCTGCCCTGATTATTTTTCCTTCAAAAAGGAATCTATGCAATTAGCCTACTAGTCTACCCGTGGAGAAATAAAGTACCAAGGTTCATGCAGATCATACACACTAAATCAGCATATTTGGAGTTAAAGAGAACTCACAACAGAAAAAGAACACAACAGGGGTGAAACTAGTGACATTCAAGGGATAAAAGCACCATCAAAAGAGTCCCCCTAAATGTGCAACTAAACTTTCACGTTATATATTCCATTTGTCCTCCTATAAACATAGAGGCGTGGCAGAATACAGATAACTATCGCTTTCTATCAGTTAAAATAAACTTCCCGAAAAGAACAGAAACAAGCATAACACTCAATTCAACTAGAAATTATATATTTATATTACACATATTACTTGCCTAGAGGCCAAGAGATTACCTCCTTGAATCGGATTATGTTTGGATGCTTCAGTGATCGGTGGTTCATAATCTCCCTCTGAACATGTTCATCAATCTACATAAACAACAACAACAACAAAAAGTGTTGTTAACTAATGAACCAAAGAAAGTAAAATTACCTGATTTTTTTTAAAAAAGAAACTAATGAACCAAAGACACTCGAGGTTCGGCACCTAAGGCCCTTAGGTTACCATTTTGTTTTACCTAGAGAGATTATTATTACAAACAGAAGCAGCTCGAAGAGAACCAAAATACAATGAGAAGATCATCAGCCCGAAATAATGGACGGCACCTCTTAAACGGGGGGGAAGAAGGAACCAGAAACGGACAGCATATCACACAGTAACAGTAGAGCATTTAATGAACTAATAAATGACGACGGACATGTATGAAAACGCTAGAGACATCCACCGAATGCTGAAGTGAACTTAGAAAAGGCCATCCAAAGCAGCTATAAATTTGACTATAAAAGACAGCAAGCTCCAAAGGTTTTTTTTAAAAAAATAATAAAATCGATGGAAATTTACGGCACAATAGCTAGCCAATGCTTCACGCAATAACTTCCACTATTTCTAGAACAGTTTGGCTCTGCTAGTTTTTTTTTGGACCAAATTGGCTTTGCTAGCTTCCTTGAGGCAAATGTCACCGATAAGAGTTCGTCACGTGTATAAGAGTCCGAGACCATATATAGTCAAAGTGATTGACCAATAATAACTTGTTGAGTTGTACTTATAACCTTTTGACCTAACAAAAGGTAGCAGCATTTTGGGATAGGGATATATTCCTTCCCACGAACTAGAAGCAAAATACTTAAAACTAAAAGTAATCTAGAAAGAAATGCGCAAGCGTCAATCAATCAACTGCACCAAAAGATGTAAAATCCTACAAAAAACTAAAGCTAATCGATTCTCCCGGGAGCTGAAAATTCGGCTAATTTTGTTGGGAAAAAATCATCAAAAGCAGGACTCCAATGTGAAGAAAAAAACATTTCAAGCAGACAAACCCCCGAACGGAGTAAACATCTCTCACGACCAGCACAGATCGCACAGTCGATGTCATGTGCATATGCCACAAAAAAAAGAAGAAAAAAAAAGAAAAAGGGCTGCTTACCTTGAGTCCCCTCTCGATGAACTTGACGGCGAAGAGCTCCTTGGTGGCGACGTCCCGGACCAGCTTGGCCACCCCGAAGTTCCCCGACCCGATGTCCCTCATCACCTCGTACCGCTCCATCCTCAACGACCTAGCTCCTCCTCCTCCGCCGCCGCCGCCACCGCCGCCGTTTCTTGGCCGCTCGTCGCACAGGCGGTCAGCTCTCTCCTGCAAAGAAGAGACGTCGCCTCGATGGGACGGGAGGCGGCGTGATGGGGATGGGGTAAACCCGAGGCTATTGGTGGAGAGAGGAGGTGGAGGCCTGGAGGGGGTGGTGATCGGGATCGAGCCAGGTGAGGTTGGGAGGAGGGAGACGTTTGCTGGGTCTTTGTAGGCGGCAGTGCAGTGCAGTCCCAAGTCCCGACCATGTGTCGCCGCGGGTGCCGTTCGAGGGGTCGCCGTCGACCTCATCGTCGACTAGTATTAAAAAAATTAAATTATGCTGGAGCACCGTGGGAACGGGGAAACGCGCGCCGCAATGGGATGACACGTCGTCCGTACATATGGTATCACCGCTGAAAAATTAGATTATTACATGATGTCTAAAATATACCAAGGACTAATCTGTAAAGGTGCAACGGTGGCGACAGTGCCTTTGAATTAATCAGCATATATTTTTAAGTTATCCTCCAATTTTTTTACGAACGTATAAAATAATTGCACGTCAGATATATTAGAAGGCCGAAAAAGTTTCAAAATAAGACGTCATCTGCCAGACCGACCGATGGCAAACGAGAAGGGGAAAGCACAAAAGCTAAACACAAGTAACTAAAAACTAAAAGCTACTCCGAGAAAGGACGGGAAGGGGCAGCGCCACCCTAAGCTCCAAGAGAACTTCAAAAGACACAACCACCACTAAGGACCACATCAGACCCTCTGCTTGGAAAGCAGCAACAACAACCGAGACTGAGGAAAGGAAAGACTCAAAAACCCTCGAGTTGCGCTCCTTCCACAATAACCAAGTGACCAAGAGAACCAGGGAGTCAAAACATGCACGGAGATGATTCGGCAACCTAATCCTGCAAGACGGCCACCAGTCCTGAAGCTAGTTGCCAAGCGTCAGGGAAAGGCCAGCCCAACCTGAAGGAGAAAGCACCCGGAACCAGACTTGACGAGCAAAGACACAATCTAGAAGAATGTGATTCGCCGACTCAAGCTCCTGCACGTGAAAGGGACAGGCCGAGTGACTATCAATGCCACACTTCAACAGGAGATCAGCCGTCCAGCAACACTGCTGAAAAGCAAATTAGAGGAGGAACTTGCATTTCGACGACCCCTTAGCTCGCCAGAGGAGAGAAGCCCTAGCGAGGGAAAGCTGGCCGATAAAGAGAGCCTGGTAAGCCAAGCGCGTCGAGTAGCGGCCGTCACCGGACAAACGCCACACAAGATGATCCTCCGAGCCAGGCGAGAGCTGAACATTGCTCGCAGCATCCCAAAGAAGCAGAAACTGGGTAATGACAGGGACCGTAGGGGCACCGCGAATGTCCGTAACCTGCATTCTGCGCCAACCCGAAGCAACCGAGCGCATACCCGGACACGCCGGGACACGGCGGAAAGAAGGTCGGGAGCAAAGGAGGCGGCGTAACGACCATCAATCCAACGGTCGACCAAAAGAGCAAGGACTCCCCATCCCCTGGCATGAAGAAGGAGGACGTTGCAAAAAGGTTAGCAATGGCCTGCTCAACCGGGGCCTTCAACCCCCTCCAGCAGGGGTGCCCCGAGCGTTGAAGCTAAAGCCAGCGGACACGCAGAGCATAGCCAGCCAGCCTGAGATCAGAAATACCCAAGCAACCCAACTCCTTAGGACGACCGACCTTGGACCAAGCTACCTGACATTAGCCCCCATGGACCGAGTCTGTACCCGCCCACAGGAAAGCCCGACGCTTCTTGTCAATGTCTTTGATCACCCAGGCCGATAGACCGATTACCAAGAAAACGTGAACCGGAATAGAAGAGAGAACCGACTAGACCAGAACAGGTCGACCGATAGAGTAAGGAGACGACCTTGCCAAGGCGAAAGGTGGCAGGAGACTTTGTCCACAAGCGGCTGCAGCGCCGCCTTTGGCAACTTGCAAACCGAAAGCGGAATGCCAAGGTAGGTACAGGGTAAGTCAGAGACCGCGCAGGGAAAGCAGGACTGCACTAGCTCAAGATCCTCATCCTTACACCGTTATCGAGGTGATCGAGCACTTGGCAAAGTTGGTGCGTAGGCTAGAGGCCGAGCCAAAGACCGAGAGGATGCCCTGGATGAGTTCCAGATCCTGACGGACAGGCGAGAGAAAGAGAACCAGATCATCAGCATAAAAGGAAGGTGTGATGCCGCAAAGCGCAATCGTTAAGCGAAAGGAACGCGTCGGAGTCCAAGGTTTTGCGTAGCATCGTGTTAAGCACCTCCATAACCAGAATGAAGAGCACAGGGGACAGAGGATCCCCCTGTCTCAGACCTCGCCTATGGGGAAAGCGGGGGCCAGGCATCCCATTGATCAGAACCCGGGAAGAAGAAGCTGCCAAAATTAAGGAGATCCAGTCGCGCCAGCGCTAGTTGAACCCTAGATAAGCGAACACTTCCAACAGGAAAGGCCAGCTGACCGTGTCAAAATCCTTCGCAATATCTACTTTGAGAAGGATTTAGGGTGCTCGCTTAGCGTGAAGAGCCCGAGCCGCGAGCTGGACAAAGGGAAAGTTATTATAAAGGGATCTGCCTTTGATGAAGGCACTTTGATTGGCCGCCATAAGACCATCGAGGTGAGGAGAGAGACGAGAGGCAGAAAACAGCTTGTCGAAGCTGTGGATGAGGCTGATTGGCTGGAAATCCCTGACATCGATGGCCTCGTCTCTTTAGGGAGGAGAGAGATTAGGCCATCGTTGAGGGTAGAAAAACCCCAACCATTTGACTGAAAGAGGAAATCGAGGGCCGCCAGGATCACCTCCTTGATCACTGGCCAGCAGAATTTATAGAACCATCCCGTAAACCCATCCGGACCCGAGGCTTTGTCAGAAGGCAATGACCTGATTACCGCCCACACCTCCTCCTCCGAGAATGGGGCATCCAACCCCTCAAGGCGCGACGAGGCAAGGACAAGGGAGTGAAAATCAAGAGCAAGGTCCCGCTGCACACCCATCCCCAGGACAGCATGGAAGTGAGAGAAGGCGACCTCTTGGAGCTCATCGTGGGAGACCACGAGCTGGTCCCCATCCCGGAGACGCGTGATGAAGTTCTTCTTTCTTTGGCCTCTAGCGTGCAAGTGGAATAGCTTTGTATTGGCATCACCCTCCTTGAGCCAAGTTAAGCACGAATGCTGGCACGCAACGGTACGCTCGAGTGAAGCAAGCCCTAGGCACTTAAGCTTCAGGTCCCGTCTAAACTAGGTCTCCAGGGGGAAAGAGAGCGACTCTCCTGTGTGACATCGAACCACAGGACCAGCTCCTTCACCATTTGTAGTTGGAGGCGAATACTATCAACATGGCGGTCGCTCCAGCTCTGCAAGCGCTTAATTGTGTTCGCAAAACACCAGGCAAGCAAAGAGAGAGGGGGAAGGCCAGCCGGTGGCTGCCAGGCGTCTTGCACGACATGGAGGAACCCCTCGAATTTGGGCCAGATGGCCTCAAACCGAAAGCGATGTGCCCTTGGGGAATCGACACAGGAATGTAGAAGAAGAGCATAGTGGTCTG
The DNA here is from genome assembly GCA_019925245.2 of Oryza australiensis. Taxonomy (NCBI): domain Eukaryota; kingdom Viridiplantae; phylum Streptophyta; class Magnoliopsida; order Poales; family Poaceae; genus Oryza; species Oryza australiensis. Next base: position 9,450,002 of record JAIFGZ020000436.1, read on the forward strand.
ACGTAGCAGAAGAGGTTGCTTGGAGGAGGCAGGAGGGGAAGAGGTATTCCCAGTTAGATGAGAAGAAAACACGGTCAAGCTTGACGAAGACGGCCCACCCGGGGAGGAGGACCATAGCGTCGGCCCAGCCTGGGAGGGGGAAGGAGCACGGCCCAGCCGGTCCAACCGCGACGCTGACCCCCGCGCCTGCACAACAACCAGGTGTTTGACACTGGTCGCCTCCCCGTTCAAACATGCGGTAGCGTCGTCCGCCGAGCCCGGGACTGCAACCGCCGAGTCGGGGACCTCACCACCCGACGAGGGAATCCACCTGGGATCAAACGCTAAAGAAGAGACAACTCCGAGCGCTAGAAAGTGATAGTAAAAAGAGGAAAGAGGCAAAGAAGAAAATAGGGAAGGTTCGAACGTGAACAGGAAAAACCACGCGCGGCGCGTTCCGCGCCGCGTCTCGTGCCGGTGGCCACTCCGGCCCCAGCAGCCACCGCTGTCCACGTCGACTGCCGTTCTAGCATCTGCGGCCACCAGCTCGGGTTCTCCGTCTCCCTTCCACTTCCCTCGTCTTTCTTCCTCATATCTTCTCTCCGATCGCATCTTAGTCCGCCGCGGCGTCCTCTCCATCGCTGTTCCATGCTGTGTCGCTTTCTCCCTCCCCCTCTCCTCGCCCCGCCTATCTCGATGTTGCGCGCTGGCCGTCGTCTCCGCCTCTTCCCTCCCCTGTTCTGCCACGCGCGCAGCCGCAAGTCGGCTCAAGCTTGGCGCTGCGCCCTGTGCCGACGGGGGAGGCCTCCCTGGGCAAGAAGGGTCGCGGTGCGATGCTCCGCTCATGCTCCTCTTCGGCTCCATGGCGGGCTCCCCGTCCCCCTTCGGCCTCCGTCTTCGAGGGGGTTCTTGGGGCAGGCCAGGTTGAGGTCGGGGCTGCGTGGGCGGTGGTTGCCGTGGATGCGGTCGGGCCTCCGATGGTTGATCCCGATGGTTGGTAGTCGGGGTGTCGCCACCGCCCCGGGTCGGCTGATGTCAACCCTTGAGGCGCTTGCGCCATAAATCATTTGTTTTTCTTTTTTTCTAACTAGTAAATCACAGAAACTTGTAAAATTCATAGAAAATTCATCCGAACTCCGTTTGAGTCCGTTCAAGTTGCAGTGGACTCATAAAAATGTCTAGAACACATTAAAAATAGTTGAATGGCATGTTTCAGTAGTTTAATAGCCTGTTCTTGCTGTGCTTTGATTGTCGATTAGATTTTGGTTCCACGGACACTCCAGTTTATTTCGAAGTAGTCGTGAAGGTTCAGTAGGAGCAAGACCAAGGCAAGTAATGTACCTTTTGATCATGTTGTACCTAATTTACAAATTATTCTTGCTTTATCTATTAAATTGCATTGTTTATAATGTCATTGAGATGGGACCTATAGTACTCAGCCTAGGTCGTTTACCCTGTATCACTATTTAACTGGAAACTAATATGACTAGATACATGGCTAGGGCATGCTTAGTTCGCTTAGTACAACTAGATCACTAATGGGAGAATTATGTTACTAGCTTTTATTTACATGAAATGACGGTCTCAGACTGGAGTTACCTTGGGTAAAGGATAACGGTTAAATAAAAATTAACCAAATGGTGGGCTGTGGGTGCACGGTTTTGACAGACGCACCCATGGTAGTTAAGGACTGGTTCGCGGAAAACCCTGGAAGAATAATTAGTGCGTACCACAAGCGAGTATGGGCAACAGCTAGGCTTGTAGTGTAGCTTTTCCCGGCCGACGCATCCAGGCAAGGGTGGGCGTGATGGAGTTTGGATGGACTAGGAAAGGTCTATGCGGCTTTTGGATTCACCTAGGCACGAGAGGGGGCTGCCTACCTTGGATATAAACGTAGGATAAAACTTGAGGTGTGGCGCCGCTTGGTCAGGGAGGGTTATGTGAATGGTCCTGTCACAGACCCCTTTTCGATATGTCATGGTGGCATGATGACACACGGGCACGTGTTGTGGGGCTGTGTCTTGTGGGTACAGACATACACCTCTAATTAGAGTTAGAAACTATTCGAATAGTCGCGCCCGCGGTTATGGCCTCTCAACTAGATTCACCGTGATTAGTCCCACTGATAATAATTTGGTTTAATGGAACTGGTTAGAATAGTTGGATGGATTTGGCCTGACTCAACGTGGTGTAACGTTGAGCAGAGATGATTAATTTTGATTAATTAAACTTAATCACCATTTTACTACTTTCAACTTGAGTTTGTGAAATGCCTGCTTTGTGCAAAAGTTAAACATTAGCCTTTCCTTGAAACAATCTTGCATCACACCTTCCTTTGGTATGACTTACTGAGTACCGTGGGTTGTACTCAGTCTTGCTTCCTTTCCCCCACCTCAGAGCTGGAGGATGAAGCTGCAGATGAGTTCATCAACGAGTAGGCTTGTCGTTGCAATCAAGGGATGCCTGTGGAGTGGAGTCGCCGCGCTGCAAGCGTCGAAGCTTAGTCTAATAAATTTATTTTCCTTTTTCGCTGCATTGTAAGACTTTTATATGTTTTTAGGACGTGGATCTGTATATACGATTTGTCATTTGTGTATCCCTGGCTGTTCCTGGACAGGGAATTTAATACACAATCAGCATCAGAAATTTCGGTAGAAATTTCTGGGCGTGACAATATATACTATGTGTCTATACTGTGCCTGGGTGCATTCGATGTACATAATGCACCCAGGCCAACTAACTCAACCAATCAGACGTGTCACTCTACATATGAACTCACCGACTAATTCGTCGCGACCGACACTAAAGCATCGGATCCCATTAGAACTCTAAAGTTAAGCGTGCTTAGACGAGAGTAGTACTATCATGGGTGACCTCCTGGGAAGTCCTCGTATTATGTTGCACAAGTATATTGCATTTGGAGAGTTGCAACTGGTGTTTAGATTAGGTTACAATTGTGTTTAGATTACGTTGCAACCAACATACCAATTGTGTTGGAGAGTTGCTTAGGTTGCAACCAACATACCAAGTGTGTTGGGGAGTTGTGTCACACCCCGAATTTTGCCCCTCTAAATCATTTAAATAATTCACCCAAAAACAATTGGATTTTTTTGGAATTAACTCGAAGCCAACAATTAATTTTAAAATGTAATTAATAAGTGGAAATGACATGGTAGGATTTTTTTCTAAATTCTACATGTTAAAATACATTAATTGAATTTTTAATGGAATTTTCGAGCACTAGAAATATTTTTAACCAATTAATTGAATAATTCATAATTAAATTAAGTCCCTAAAATCTTTTTTCTTTTTTCCCTCGCGTCGTATGGTTTCCCGCCCGCTGGCCCACCTCCTTTTTGGCCCAGTCACCGCCTTGCGCACGCTTTCCATCCCTTCGACCGTGGGCCGAGGCCCACGAGCCGGCCGCCACCCGCACAAGTCCGCAGCCTCCCCCTTCTCCTGGGAGGCCGACAGCGGGGCTCGCCCGTCGCCGCCGTCCCCGAGCCCGACCCGGCCGTCGCCGCCGCGCCATGCGCGTCACCCACACCCGAGTCGCGCTGCTTTGCCTCGCGCCGCATCGGTCATACGTCGCCCGTGCCGAACCCGAGCCGCTTCTCCCACGCTCGCGCCACTGAGTCCGATCCCGCGTTGGCCCCGAAAACCCTAACCATATCGTCGCCGGACTCTCTCCCTCTCTCTATCCATATCCAAAAACAACGACGAGGAATTCGGCCGTATCCCATGCGCAATCCGGTCTCCAAACCCCACCTATAAAATCCCTGCGAGCTCCGCTGTTCCTCCCTATTTGCACCGCTCAAAATTGTGCCCTAATTCACCTAGCGCCGCCGCTCGTCGCTATCGGCCGCCGCCTTCGTCTCCGGTAACCACGCCTCTCTCTTTTTTTCTTTCCACGCGTGCCCAAGCCGGCCCCCGCACGATCCTGAACCCGCGTCGCCTCCCGCGCCACCATCTCGAGCTGATGCGCCGTCGAGCGTCGTCTGCCGCGCGTAGCGCCGCCGTCCGCCGCCGTTTCCTCATATCGCCGATGCGTCGGCCGACCGCCGCACGGCCATGTTCAGCCGAACCGTTCTCGGCCGCCGCCGCCCGTGCAAATCCTAACCCTAGCCGCCTCCCCAACCGTTCGATCTACCGAGCGGTAGATCAGGGCCGTCTGATCCCGCCAGCGCACCAGCCGTCCGATTGTCGCCGCTGTGCCACGGATGGCCGCCACGTGTCACTGTCGCCGCCACCCACAAACCCTAACCCTAACCCATGTGGGCCATCCGATCTCACCGCCCATGGTCGCTCGGATCGCGCCACGTGTCCCGTCGCCGCCCGTGTCCGTGGACTTGGTCCACGGTGAATCAAGCCGACACCGCTTGCGTCAGCAATGCTGACGTCAACCCTAGGCGGCGCGTCGTGCCGACGCGCCCGGCCTCGCCCGTTTGCGTCGGCATGACGTCGCCCTACCCGACCCTCGCGCTAGTGCTTGCGTCGCAAGGGACTTAATTGCGCAATAAATTAATTTAGGCTTTTCGTTTAGTTTAAAAATCGCAATTAAAATTCTAAAATTCATATCTTTTTAATCCAAGCTTCGTTTTAGTCCCTTCAAATTTTATTAAATCCAAAATGTCAAGAAACCATTAAAAATAGTTTCTTGTCTGTTTCAATATAGTTTTAGCATGTTTTTGTTGAGTGCTTTGTTTGTCGTGTAAATTTCGATAATTCCGACGATCCCGTTTACTTCGAAATAGTCGCCGAGGTTCCCCAATCCTCAGAGCAAGGCAAGTCATACTTTACATTGATCATATTGTACCTAGTTATTTAAATATCTCATTTCTCTCAAATACTACATATGTTTTGAATGTCATTTCATGGGATTATTATACCTGTTGTACTCAGCCATAGGAATTGTTTACCTTCTACCATTGTTAACTTGGGTTCAACATGACTAGATATTGATTTATGACATGCTTAGCCTGGCTTAGATCAATTAGCTCACATAAGAGAATCACACTAATCAAATATTTCAGTGGAGACTAATACTCAGATGATGTCAAGTATGTGGTACTGTTCTAACAATATTGAAATATGATAATGGTGGGTTGTGAGCACATGGTTGGATGTTTTGCTAGGGTGCTCATGACAATTAAGGACCGGTTCTTGGAAAACCCTAAAAGAATTACCGTGCATACCACAAGCCATCATGGGTAATGGCTGGATCTATAGTGTAGCTGTCTCTAGCCGACATACCCTAGTGAGGGTGGGCGTGATGGAGTTGGGTCGGCCCTGGTTTTAAGGGTTGATCGGCTTCCGGATTTACCGCGGTACATGAGGGGCTGCACATTACCCTGATGGGAGTGGGGGCGAAACCTTGGTGTGGTATGATTGGTTAGAGGGGGATATGTGAAGGGTTCTGTCACAGTTCCTTTCCGAGGTATCATGGTGGTACACCAGCACACGGTAACGTGTCGTGGGACTATGTCTTGTGGGTACAATTGTACACCTCTGATCAGAGTAAAACTATTTGAATAGCCGTGCCCGTGGTTATGGGTGATCAACCAGATTCATCGTGATTAATCTCATTTAAGTAATGATATGGCTAATGGAACTTGATTATTATAGATGGATGGTTGGGCCTGTCGAAATGTGGGTTTAACGTTGGACGGTGTTTATTTAATATTGCTTTTATTTAATATTGCTTAATTATTATTACTATTTTACTGCTTTCAAGTATTATTATTTCTGAAAGGAAAAAGTCCATATTTGACCATCCAACTTGCCGAAGATTAATTTTGGCCACCGAACTACAAAACCGGGTATAGAGCACCCTCAACTTGACGAAACCGTGCACGTTCGGATAGCTTAAGTGGTTTTGAGCTTATCCCTTGCCACGTGGCGTCGAGGGTTGAGTCAGCACGGGCTGACTCAGAATTTGCCGTTAAAACACATCCCGTTGGGGTGGTGCGCGAGCACGGCGTGGTACCTCCCGTCAGACCTTCGCCACTCGAGGCGCGCGGCGAGGAAATCGAGCAGCCTCCGCTGCAGCGCGCGGTCCTCGCTGGCCTACGCGAGCGGCACAACCTTGGAGTGGCGGTTGAAGCCGAGCAACGCGAAGAAGGGCACGGAGACGACGTTGGCCGCGGCGGCGCCGGACACCCCGACGACGCCCACGGCGTGGGCGACAGGTGGGCGGATCTGAGGAGGAGAGGGGAGAGGGAGCTGGACGGGGGGCACGGCCGCTGCTTGCTTGTCCTCCCTTCCCGATGAAGCTGCGAGGGGGTCGGATGCGGGGTGGGTGGGGTGGAGGAGGGAGACAAAGGGAGGAAAGCGGTTGGTCGCGGAGCCTATACAGCGGGAGCGGGAGCGTTGCGGGTGACTATGGCGGCGGCTGGAGTGGCGCAGCCGGCAGCCGAGGGGTCCGGAGGGAGCGAGAGCCATGACATGGCGGAGGAGGCGAAGGTCCGGAGGGTGTCGTCGCGGTCAGACTCGGTGCGACGGGCGGATCACGACTGGTCGAGCGAGGGTCGGGGTCGACGGCAGCCCCCGCCGACTGCCGGGGCGTCGGGGTCGTGGATGGTAGGGGGTCCTTGGAGGCGGTGAGGAAGAGCGGAGAGGCGGAGGATTTGGGGTTAGGCAGCGCCCACGGGTTCGGGGTGCGGAGGTTGGAGACGTCGCGGAAGGGGGAGGCTGTCGGCTCCCGGCGGTTCATGGCGGCCGGGGGAAGGGAAGAGTGTTTCTAGAAGGTTCGGGAGCGGGCGGGAGGGAACAGATGGGGTTCGGGAAGGTTCGAGGAGAGGAGGTGCGGGGAGGGACCACGTCGTGCTCGCGCACCACCCCAACGGGATGCGTTTTAACGGCAAATGTTGAGTCAGCCTGTCCTGACTCAACCCTTGGCGCCACGTGGCAAGGAATAAGTTCAAAACTGTTTAGGCTATCCGAACGTGCACGGTTTCGTCAAGTTGAGGGTGTCCTATACCCGGTTTTGTAGTTCGGTGGTCAAAATTAAACTTCGGCAAGAGTTGGATGGTCAAATATGAACTTTTTCCTTTTTGAAATGTTGTTTATGCAAATGAGACTATATGCTTCCTTGTGAATTACCCTGCATCATACCTTCTCTTCCGATATGACTTGTTGAGTACGGTGGAAATACTCAGTCTTGCTTAATTTTTCCCCACCAGAGCCAGAGGTTGCAGAAGAGAAAAGTTTCGACGAGATTTAGGCTTGCGTCCAACGTCAAGATTGCCTGTGGTGTGTTGGAGTTTCGTCGCAAAAGTTAGAGTTTCAGTTTAGTCACTATTATTCAAGCAAGTTTAACTTTAAAGTTTTAATGGGATCCGCTGCCTTAATGGAATCTAGTGCTTCTTGTCTGGTTCAAGCGCGTCCGTGATGATATGGTTTGAGCGTTCGAAGGATATGTTGCACGTGTGGCTCCTGTGATTTTATCCCTGCTGTGATATATATATATATATATATATATATATAAAATTAAGACCACACTAGTTTTAAGTCATATTCAAAGAGTAAGACATATTCTTCTTATGCCAAACAAATTAATGCCAATGCCAACTTGCCAAGGACGACCCGTACATATCTATCGCACTAAAAATAGGAGTAATAAGGGAGATCTCGCAGCCACACAAAACAAGAAATCCAGTGTCAACCTCCTCGCTGTACAATGCAAGGGAAAAATATTGTAGAGGTACACAGGTAAAGGTACGTGTTCATCCAAGAAAAGAAAGAACAAAAAAAAAATCAGCTACGAACTGCTGGCCTGTCCTGCATGCGCGACACAGGTGCGTGCACTGTTCTGCAGTTGCTCCATGTAGAGATGGCAAAGTGGCCGACCTGACGGGTTTTTAAGTCACATAAATTATAATTTTTATATCCATGGATTTATTAGTGGACAAAATTTTTACTCGTTGGATAAATGGATATGAATTCGTTCTTTAGTCACTCATATCCGCTAACTTATGAGTAAAAACATCCGTATCCCTAACATAATGTTTACTTCTTTTTGAACGTTTTTGTATGTTTTAATTTTCATATGGTTCGTTTACATGTAATATATATCTAATTCTTGTATGATTTATTTACTTGTTTTTAATGTTAATAGTAAAGCCACAGTTACCTAATATGATGTTAATGGTTGTCGTCGTAATCGTTTAATTATTATGCAAATTACAAGTATTTTAACTTAGTGTAGTGGGTATGGGTATCCGACGGGTACCTACTATTCGTACGGGTGTAGGTATGAAAAGAATATTGTACCCATGAGCTGACGTGGGTATTAAAATTTTTAGTTATTACATATGGAAGTATGGGGGTAGGAGATCCCGATGGTATATAGTCGTTGCCATTTCTAGCTCGGAGCATACATGCATGCGGTTACCTGTATGAGATGCACTGTTGATAGGCGGGCTGATCGGCCCATCTCGATGGTGTCACGCACGTCGCATGTGTAGCGGGTGCATGTCTGTTGTTCGTTATTATATGATGAGGGTTTAGCGTGGAATGTGCACGTCAAATAGTGCCAGTATTGCTGAAGCAAAAAGTTAAAATCAAACTGTTGTTCTGTAGATGGGAACGAGATCCTTTAAACCTTATAGACAGACCCACTTGTCAAAGACATAAAGTCACAGGACGTAAAGTCAGAGGATCCACGTCAGTTCCCATAGGCTGTATAGATTGGAACACTGTGCATATATGGACATCTCATCGAACCAAAGGCATATACCTCATGATGAAAATTAAATTTGAAAATATATTGAAGCATACATTCATGCGGTTGCCTGTGTGAGATGCAACGTTGGTGGGTGGGCCGATCGGCCCGTCTCGATGGTGTCGTGCACGCCGCATGTGTAGCATGTGCGTGTCCGTGTTCGTTGTTATTATTTGAGGGTTTATTTTGGAACGAGTATCGCGGAAGCAAAAGATAAAATCAAACTGCCTTGTAGTAGGGAACAAGGTCCCTTCAGACATAGACGGACTCACTTATTATGGATATTAAGTCACGTGACTTAAAGTCTAGAGGATCCACGTCCAGATAGGCTATAAGTTCAAATAGGCTGTATAGATTGGGACAATGTTCATATATGTAATCTCACCGAACTTAAGGCATATATGTCATGAGGGAAATTAAATTTGAAAATATACTGACTTAAAAATATTTGGGATAAAATTTTTGATATAAATATATCATCATCATTGTGTAGAAATAAAAAAACGACATGATATTACTAAATCGTTGCATAAAAATAGAAAGGTCTCACATGGCAGTGCTTGTGAGATCCTGATGCTAGACGCAGTCTCGCATGGCAAGGGCGCGAGACCACACAGTCTGGCAGGTTAGTATGCTATACTGTTAGCAGTGGCATGATAAAAAAAAGTGGTTAATCAGTATGATTAGTGACTAATTAATTCCTAATGATGCTAATTAAAAAAGTAATGATAATTAATTAACTGCTAATGATGCTAATTAATCTATTAATCGGACAAGTTCATGCGAAGTCGTCGTCTTACACACCCGCCACGCGAGGTCGAGCGGTCTCGTGCACTGGCTGCACGAAGTCACACAGTAATACGGGAATTCACATTTTCATTTTGCGACAACAATATATTTATACAAATTTTCTCTAAATGTATATGTTTACGTAAAATTAGTAAAAAAAATTATATTTTCAAGATCCAATCATGATCGGTTTGAGGATGCCTTATATGGGCTATTTGGCGGAGCTATGCCAGAGATGCAACTAGCGCATGCGTTCCTGCTCTTGTCATGGGCGTACGCACGGATTCAACGACTTTTTTCATAATGTTTGTATGTTTGTAGAGATTATGACAATCGGATACTCACATGGCAAGCTTATCTGACTGGTAATAAGGATAGGTTACGTCTTTCAATTATGTAAACCGGCTATGACTTGAGTATTACGTTGCCGATTAGATAAGGCAACGGCTCATAGTCACGGTTTGGTAAGATTGAGGAAACCGACTTAGAGTATGATAGGGTTTTCGACTTGTAAGCCCGCCCCCAATATTATATAAGGGGGGTAAGGTGCGTCCCTTGAGGGATATCAGATTTTATATGCAACACAAGAGCGACAGATCTTGAGATCAATAAATACTCGGCGGATCGAATCCTCAAAACAGGAGTAGGGTATTACCTCACGAGAGGGCCTGAACCTGTCTAAACCTTGTTTCCACCTAACCCATCGTGGTTGGCGATCTTGACTGCACCCCCAAATTTCTATTGCCAAAACCAAGTTTCGACAGTTGGCGCGTCAGGTAGGGGACCGCGCGTCAAGTTTTCTTCTTCAATCTCACTGGCGAGCGCGATGAGATCTTCTTCAGGCATCGACGACTTCGCCACCGAAGGATTCAACAAGCTCTCCTTCCCTGACTCGGATTCGGACCAGTCGGGAGGGGGAACCCGCTCGGCGCCGTTCGGGCTACCGAACAACGCCGAGATCTACGACAAGGTTATGACTTCCGAGTTGGGTTCCCCCCACTTGGAAAGAGGAGTCTACTCGGCGCCATTCGGGTTGCTAAACAACGCCGAGATCTTCGACGTAGTTCTGACTTCCAAGATGGAGTCCATCCACCCGGAAGGAGGAATCCACTCGGCGCCGTTCGGACTACCGAACGCTGCTGAGACCTACAGCCATCTTCTGACCTCCTCGTCGGAATCGACCCACTTGGGAGGAGAATTTCTCTCGGCACCGTTTGGATTACCGAACGTCGTTGAGGTCTACTGCAAAATCCTCTACCCCGAGTCGAGATCGACCCACTCGGAGGAACCCCCATCATCAAGCTACGACTCGGACTGGAATGATCCAGATTCGAGCAACCCGGGCTTAAGGGAAGTCGCAGTCATTCTTCAACCGTTCTGGTCATGCTCATCCACGGAACTCGATGAGTACCTCAGCTCTCCAGGCTTCGACAATCTCTACGGCATCCCCTCGGACGAGGCCAACGACTCCGACTGTGACAAGGACTACAAGCCAAAGTGCTTCGATGTTCTCATGGCTGAGGTGGCCGAGACCGACTCAGCCATGGCCCGCAGGGTCGCAAAGGAAGAACAAGCCAGGCTTGAGCAGGAGCGCAAGCTGGCAGAAGATGAGAAGAGGCGTAAGGAGGAAGCCGATAGGAGAAAGCGGGACCTGAGGGCGACTGGACGATCCGCTTGGGGGGCCATACTTCAGACACGAGTCGACAACACCAACATCTTTCAGACACCCCAGCAGAAATGCCGTTGCCGCCCTTACCCTCCTCGACACCGTAATCGAGACGGCGCCCGCCAACGTGACACCAATACTGAACAAGATCAAGACCATCGTCGCGGCTACAGCCAATTGCTCTCCCTCCACCTCAGCACGAAGGCCGACTGAGTCCGTGGCAGAAACGCCCGACAGAAGCCGACTTCCGCCGCTGCGGTCGAAGGATTACAGGAGGCCCGAACAAGATCGGACGGTCACTAGGTCAAGAAACCCCCGCCATGAGGCCACGCGGAAGCATCAAGAGCAATCGGCCGACTCCCGCGAGAAGCGGCATGGACGACCACCCGTCCACGACCGGGTCCGCCGCAGCAACAACTCCGACTACCGAAGCAGTCTGCCAAGGACCCCGCCGAGTGATCTGCGGGAAGTCCTTGACGGGCGCTATCAAGAACTAGATCAGCGTTCCCGCAAAGATCGGAGGGGATCGCCCGACAGCAACGACGATGGGGTACCTGCGTTCACTCAGGAGCTGCGCCGAGTGCATTGGCCGAATGGTTTTAAGCCGACAGGAATCGAGAAGTACGATGGAAAGACCGACCCCGAGTCGTGGCTAACCGTGTACACCCTCACCATCCGTGCAGCAGGAGGAGACAACAAGGCCATGGTCAATTACTTACCTGTTGCCCTCGCCAACTCAGCTAGGAACTGGCTCACGAGCTTGCCAAGAGGATCGATCGACTCGTGGAGTGAGTTATGGGATCACTTCATCACCAACTTCCAGGGCACCTTTGAAAGGTCTAGGACCCACTTCGACCTCTACAATGTCATCCAGAAGCCAGACGAGCCACTGAAGGACTACATCCGACGCTTCTCGGAAAAACGCAACAAGATCCCCAACATCACCGACGACATCATCATCGCTGCCTTCCAGAAGGGAGTCCGTGATGAACTGTTGATCAGAAAATTTGGGCGTAAGCCACCGAAGACGGTGAAGCAAATGTTCGAGACAGCGAACTCCTATGACAAATCCAGCGACGCGATTAAGGCGGCGCGGCAAGACTGGCCTGACAGAAGGGACGACAAGCAGTCGGGAGGAAGCCGGCATCCTAAGAAGGATAATGGCAACAACAATCAGGGCCAGAAGGATCGCAAGCGCCGACCTGAGGATCTGGTTGCCGCGACATCCAACTCCCAACGCCGCCCCCGAGTCACGGCCTCCGACGTAATCATGAACGCTCAGTGCACGCATCATCCAAACCACAAGCATGCGGCCAAGGACTGCTTTATTTATAAGCAATTCGCCGAACAATATGCGGCACAGCTCAACAAGAAACCGACTGACGAAGCCGGCCCATCAGGGACCAAGAAGAACAACCCGACTGGAAATATGGAGCCCTTTCAAGATCCCGTAGGCGAGTTGAATCACATCTTCGGGGGGCCGCAAGCTTATGAGTCCAAGAGTAAGCAGAAGCTAACCAACCGCGAGGTCAACGCGGCACAACCTGAGGTCCCACAACATCTACGGTGGTCGGAGGTGGCCATCACGTTCGACCGCTCGGATCATCCTGACCGAGTGGTTCACCCGGGGCGGCATCCCCTAGTACTAGACCCGGTTGTCCGCAACATTAAGCTGAAGCGCGTCCTCATTGATGGGGGCAGCGCCCTCAATATTTTGTTCGCTAAGACCCTGGACGAGATGCAAATCCCGAGAGCCGAATTGAAGACAAGCTCAGCCCCCTTCCACGGAGTTATCCCGGGGCTGTCGTCCATGCCACTCGGGCACATTGCCCTTTCAGTCACCTTCGGAGTTCGCGAGAACTTCCGGACGGAGAATATCACTTTCGAGGTGGCCGACTTCGAGGCGGCCTACCACGCGATCATCGGAAGGCCTGCACTCGCCAAGTTCATGGCGATACCGCATTATACCTACCTCTGCATGAAGATGTCCGGCCCCAACGGCGTCATCACCCTGCGCAGCGACATCAAACAAGCCTTCACTTGCGACAAGGAAAGCTGCGACATGGCCCAATCTCGTGAGAGATCGCGTGGCCAAGAAGAAATCCGATTGGCTACATCAACTTCGGGAGAGGATGAAATCCTCCTGAAGAAGATAGCCAAGGCGGGACAAGGCGACGCCAAAACGAAGAAAATCTCCTTTGATCCATCGGATCCTTCCAAAACCGCTGTAATCGGCGCTGAGCTACATCCTAAATAGGAAAGCGCGCTCGTCACCTTCCTCCAAAATAATAAAGATTTTTTTGCTTGGAAACCATCTGATATGCCTGGAATTCCTAGGGAGGTGATCGAGCACTCTTTACACGTCAAAGATGACGCGAAACCTATCAAACAACGATTACGCTGTTTTGCTCAGGATCGAAAAGATGCCATTAAGGAAGAACTGACAAAACTCCTAGCCGTCGGCTTGATTAAAGAAGTTCTCCATCCCGACTGGTTGGCTAACCCGGTCCTGGTCCGGAAGAAGATAGGACAATGGCGCATGTGCGTCGACTACACCGATCTCAACAAAGCCTGCCCTAAAGATCCATTCGGATTACCTCGCATCGACCAAGTCGTGGACTCAACAGCCGGCTGCCAGCTCCTAAGCTTTCTGGATTGTTACTCGGGCTACCACCAAATCAGCTTGAAGGAATCCGACTACCTGAAAACATCATTCATCACGCCGTTTGGATTTTACTGCTACATCACGATGCCCTTCGGTCTGAAGAACGCCGGAGCCACATACCAACGCATGATTCAAAGATGCTTTCAAACGCAGATCGGCAAGAACGTGGAAGCTTACGTCGACGATGTCGTCATCAAGGCCAAGCAGAAGGAAGACCTGATTGCCGACTTAGAAGAAACCTTCGCAAACATTCGGGCCTTCAGAATGAAGCTGAACCCAGAGAAGTGCACGTTCGGCGTACCATCAAGCAAACTGCTCGGCTTCATGGTGTCCCATCGCGGCATTGAAGCTAACCCAGAAAAAATCAACGCTATCCTGAATATGAAGCCCGAGTAAGCAGAAAGATGTTCAGAAGATCACTGGCTGCATGGCGGCGCTAAGCCGATTCATCTCTCGACTCGGCGAACGAGGCATGCCTTTCTTCAGGCTACTGAAGAAAACTGATGACTTCCAGTGGACTACGGAAGCCCACAAAGCCTTTGAAGATTTTAAAGAATTCCTCACGACGCCGCCCGTCCTAGCCTCACCTCAGCCTCAGGAGCCCCTGCTACTGTACGTCTCAGCGACTTACCAAGTGGTCAGCACGGTTCTTGTGGTCGAGCGCGAAGAAGAAAGACGAGTCCAGAAGATTCAAAGGCCAATCTACTTCGTTAGCGAAGTGCTGGCAGGAGCCAAAATTCGCTACCCTCAGGTACAAAAATTGCTATATGGTGTTCTGATAACCGCGAGGAAATTGGCGCACTACTTTCAGGGACACTCGGTCACCGTCGTCACCTCCTTTCCACTCGGTAATTTCATCCACAACCGGGAGGCGACTGGGCGCATCGCGAAGTGGGCCCTGGAACTGATGCCGCTGGACTTAACTTTCAAGGCGAGGACGTCTGTAAAGTCACAAGCCCTGGCAGATTTCCTGGCCGAGTGGATCGAACAACAAGAAGATGTACCTCGAGAAGACCTACAATACTGGACCATGCACTTTGACGGATCCAAGAGGATCACTGGCTTGGGAGCAGGAGTCGTGCTGATCTCCCCGACTGGGGAAAAGCTAAGATATGTTCTTCACCTCCACTTCTCCGCCTCACACAACGTCGCCGAGTACGAAGCCCTGCTGCATGGACTGCGACTTGCTGTTTCACTCGGGATACGACGGTTGGTCGTGAAAGGAGATTCTCAGCTGGTTGTCAACCAAGTGATGAAAGACTGGTCCTGTTTAAACGACATCATCGAGGCCTATCGGCAAGAAGTTCGCAAACTTGAGGACAGGTTTAAGGATGGAGCTATCCCATGTCCCGAGACATAACAACGAGGCGGTGACGAGTTGGCGCGTTCGGGTCCAAGCGAGAAGCCGCTCCAATGACGTTTTCGTAGAGCATCTCTATGAGCCGATCGTTGCAGCAAAACCAACTCCCAACGAGCAAGCTACGGACAAAGTCGCCATGATCGACGCCAACTGAAGGACACCGAGCATCAAATTTTTAACTCAGCAAGAGCTGCCGAAAGACTGGGATGAGGCAAAACGCGTCCGACGTCATTGCCAAGCTTATGTCATGGCGGGTTCTGATTTATACAAGAAGAGCCCTTTGGAGTCTTAATGAGATGCATCACGCCTGAGGAAGGACGGCAACAACTCCAAGATATCCACTCGGGTATATGCAGAAGTCACGCGACAGTACGCACCTTGGTGGAAAAAGCTTATAGACAAGGCTTTTTCTGGCTTACGGCGGTTTTCGACGCTGACAAAGTCGTCCGAACAAGTGAAGGTTGCCAGTTCTTCGCTCGGTAGAGCCATGTCCCAGCCGAAGAGCTACAAACTATTCCATTATCCTGGCCGTTTGCGGTATGGGGCTTGGACATGGTCGATCCTTTCAAGAAGGCCCCAGGAGGATTCACGCATTTGTTCGTCGCAATCGACAAGTTCTCCAAGTGCATCGAAGCTAAGCCGGTGCTACGATCACCGCTGACAAGACACGAGACTTCATCCTCAACATCGTACATCAGTTTGGCGTCCCAAACAAAATTATAACCGATAACGCGACCAAATTCACTGGAGGCATCTTTAAGGAATTCTGTGAAGACTTCGACATCAAAATCTGCTATGCATCGGTCGCACATCCCAAAAGCAATGGACAAGTTGAGCATGCCAACGGCATGGTTCTTCAAGGCATCAAGGCCCGAGTGTTTGACCGACTAAACCCTTATGCCGGCAAATGGGTCCAAGAGCTCCCATCGGTTCTATGGTCTCTACGGACTACGCCCAGTCGGGCTACCGGCCAAACTCCTTTCTTTTTGGTCTATGGCGCAGAAGCCATGTTGCCGAACAAATGGAGTACGAATTTCTCCGAGTCCGCAGCTTTAACGACGAACGCTACGATCAAGACCGAGTGGATGTCAAGATGGCAACGGGTACATACCCGCTGGGTACAGCTAACCCATACCCGTGCCCGCGAAAATAAAACATGCCCGTTAGAAAACCCATACCCGCTGACGGGTACATATTTACACCCATACCCGTGCCCGTGCGGGTAACGGGTACCCGTGGGTTGCCCGTGCCCGACAAAATTGCAGGCTAAAACAGGAACAGGCAACAACAGTAACACATACACAATTGATTATAACAAGGCAACAACAATTAGCAACACAATATTTCATAGTAAACTACCACTCATAGCAGATCAAGAGCATGCAAAAGGCACCACTCAGCACAACAGGGGCGCAAGGCTGGGACATTACAAGTTCATACAAGTTCCCAAACCAAAAGGCAGCACTCAACAGGGCTGCATGAGACATTACAAGTTCATACAAGTTCACAATTAACAAATGTCAACCAAAAGGAGGCACATGAAGTCAATTGATCCTTGTTCTTCAGACTTGTTCACAAAAGGTCGCCATTAGTCATCGATCAACACTTGGCTTCTTGAACCTTGGACAACAATCTCAAATAGCAAGCTCCTACAAAGGCATAAGTAACACACATTAAGGTACTCGGTTAACGGTTATCTAATCTCACAAGACAAACCAAAAGAAAAAATACAGTAAATAATGTATATATTGTTATCACCTGAAGGCCCTCTTGGATATCTTGGAGACAGGACCAAAAGGTAGCAGGTTGTTTGTTCTTCTCATCAACTACAGGAAGTTGTTGGTTAGTTTGCAAGCAACAATACCTTAAAGTAAATTACAGCAAGTTAAATATCTTGAAAACACATGTTGAATATACCTTTGTATTTGTTTCTAAGCCAATCCTGGGAACACATCTTAGTAGTGAGCCTACTGCGATGCTCACTGAGTACTCTACCACTGGTACTAAAAGCAGATTCAGAAGCAACTGTGGTAACAGGGATAGCATATATATCCCTAGCAATCCTCCTTAGAGTCGGAAATCTAGTTCCAGCCACCTTCCACCAGTCTAAGACGTTGAAGTTCTTTGTATGCATATTCACCATTTCTTCATCTAAGTAGCGATCAAGCTCAGACTTGAAGCCTATACTTGCCGGCCTTCTACTTGCAACGCGTGCACTAATGTCAAATAAAAAATCATCATTGCTGCCCAATGAAGGTGTTGCTCGATTCGCTACCCTCAACATCCTCAAGCACATGATACTCACACATCAAATCAGCCGGTAAGTTCTTAACGCCATAACCCTCTCCTCACAAGCACTACCTGTCTCACCAAGTAGGTCCTCATAACAGATCAGCAGCACAGCAGTCTTTAAACGGGGATCAAGAATGGTTGCAATACCCATTAGGCCTTGGATGTCGACCAATACTTGTCAAACTTGGTTACCATGTTAGCCGACATGGCTTCTACCAATGGATTGCCACAAGATGACCACCGCCTAATTTGCTTTTCGATCTTTGCAATTCTAGTGAAGTAGATATTGGCAGTCACATAATCAGTTCCGAAAAATAAGACAGTGATATCATAGAACAACCTAAGCCTCTCAACCACATCCTCAGCAAATTTCCACTCTTCATCACTAGGCAAACAAGTGTATTGTCTGTCTACACGACTTGCTCTAGTGAAAACAGCCTTATAGGGCAGAGCAGTAAGTAACATGTTAAAAGTAGAGTTCCACCTAGTCCTACAATCAAGATGTATCTTGGTTGTACTATCAACTTTAACAAACTTGGCTATTTCCTTAAATTTTTCTATCCTTTTGGGAGTGGCTATCCAATAAGCTACGCTATCACGGATGTTCTCAATTGCATCTTTTAGCACTTCTAAACTATCTTTCACAATCAAATTCAGAATGTGTGCAGAGCAACGCATGTGTAATAATTTACCATCATTTTATGAGCTTATGTTTACCAAGATTCCTCACAAGGAGAGGGATTACCACATCATTTGTGCTGCAATTGTCCAGAGTCACTGCAGATATTTTCTCATCAAGATTCCATGCCACCATTGATTCATACAGTTCTTCACCAATTACTTCAGCGGTGTGAGGAGCGGGAACATAGATGAACCTACATTTGAACAACACCAATACATGATAAATACTAAGGCAAATGAGCAAAAGAAATAGATTCGTGAAGTACAATGACAAGTGGGATTACCTCATAATGATATTTCTAAGGGTCCACGACTCATCAATGAAGTGAGCAGTGATAGCCATGTAACCTCTCTTATGATTGTCAGAGGTCCATAAGTCAGTAGTTATAGCCACTCTGGATTCAATTCCAGCCATGTAATCAATAGCTTTTTTCCTCTCCACCTCATACCGAGCCATAATATCAGATCTGAAATAAAATTACAGCCAACATGAGCAACCAACATGATCTAAAATAAATTTATAGTTGCAACAATAGAGCCATAATAAAGTTAAGCAATATACCTTATTGTGTTCGAGTTCCCATTTTGAATAGGGGCTGAAGTGCACCTACAAATCTCCGGAAGCCAACATGATCAACCATGCTTAAGGGGTACTCATGCAAGTACAATCATTGCACTAAGTTCTCTTCTAGCTACATCCTGATCAAATATGTAGTTCTCCACTGAAACTATGCCCGCATCAGTTTTACCAAATCTCAATGATGCTTGTGCCATCGTCTTCCCATTGATCTTAAGCTTCCTTTGCACACATCCTTTCAAATGAACATGGAGGTGCTTAGTACCATTTGTACTTGTAGCAGAAAGTTGTTTGAAGCAATACATGCATTTTGCACGGACTGTCCCATTACTGATCTTCACTAACTTGAACTCCCTCCAAACAGCCGATGTACGCTTCCTCTTAGAACCAGCATCCACATCATCTTCCTCTTCATCATCATCTTCAATCTCAATTGGCTTCGACTCATTCTCTGATTCAGGCTGAGGCGATGCAGACAGTGGCAGCGACTCTGATGGTTCTTGTGAAGCTTGAGACAATGGAGATAGAGTGCCACTGGCACTAGACATGTTTTTGAAACTGTATGAAACATAAATTCACATGATTAGAAAGGGTCTGCATTACCTAGAAAGGGATGATTTTTATTCTACAACTAACTAAAAACAGGGGTCTGCATAACCTAAAAAGATATGATTTTTATTCTACAACTACCTAAAATTGTATGAAACTATAAAGGAGTGAAATTTATTCTACACAAACCTAACAATAAACAAATTCTATGAACCAGGATGCAATAAAGAGCTCCTAGCTAAAATACAAAACACTAAAACTAATCACCCAAATCTCTGAATGCAGTAAACAAAATTGCAAAGCGTAAATACGACTCCTTACCCCAGCAAACGCGCGGTATTGCGACCAGCAGCGATGGTTGAAGTTAGAGAAACAGGAGGTTTCCTCGTCGATGCACCAGCAGCGATGGTCGTTGCCGTCGCCGGTTTGACAGGGCGTGGTTTTGCTGCCGTCGCAGGCTTGACGATGCGCCGATTTGTCGCCGTCAGCTGCGGATCGGAGGGGTCGACGATGACAGGGGAATCAGTAGGCAGTGGGAGGGGAAGGGGCGCAGCAGCACCCGGCGGAGCTGTAGTCGATCCTGGCTTGTTGCCGTCCTTGTTCGCGACGGGGATCTCGACCGCCGGATCCACGGTCGCCGGAGCATTGGCGGCGGTGTCCCTTCGGGACGACGGGAGGAGGGTCAGTAGAGTAGGTGCTAGAGCCGTGTGAGGTGCTGCAAGTCTGCAAAAGGCTAAAGAGTAAGAGGAAGAAGATTCACCGGCCGTCGTCGTTAGCATCGCCGGTGGTCACAGCCATGGCCGACAGCTCTACACTCTACAGCTGCGGGGAGGGAGCAGGACGGGTGGGGAGAGTGGAGAGTCTGGAGACGGGGTCGGGGAGAGGCGCGCTCGGGCGCGCGGCGGCGATTTGTGCGGCGCATGGCACCGATATGTGGAGGGCACAGGCGCAGCGGCCTTGCAGCGGCCGAGCCGCCTGGTGGATGGGGAAAAGGGGAAACAAATGAGGCTCTAGGGTTCCAATAGTATTTATATATGTCGTTTTTGGGCTGGGCTAAATGTATTTCTTGGGCCACATTACACAAGATACAACCTTGAAACCGGGTAAAATAAACCCATGGGTTTGCGGGTATGGGTACTCTAGGAACATGCCCGTACCGGTAAACCCGATGGGTTTGAGTTTGTTCCCATTAACAAACCCATGGGCATGAATATTGACCCATGCCCATGCCCTAGTGGGGTAAAAACCCATCGGGTTTCGGGTCGCGGGTACCCATTGCCATCTCTAAGTGGATGACCTCACCCGACTGGAAGAGGCCCGTGAGGCAGCCCTGATCCAGTCGGCAATATATCTTCAAGGACTCAGACGATACCGCAGTCGCAATGTTCGAGCACGAGCTTTTATTGTCGGCGATTTGGTTCTATGCAAGATTCAAACCACCAAGGACCGTCACAAATTATCTCCACTATGGGAAGGACCATACATAATCGCTGAGGTGACTCAGCCAGGAGCATATCGACTAAAGCGAGAAGACGGATCCATGGTAGAGAACTCCTGGAACATTGAACATCTTCAACGATACTATGCTTAAATTGCCTTAAGTTTCATGTTATTCTTGACTGCCAACCTCAAGCAAGATGACTTCTTGAGTTAGCAGTCGGGGGCTACACATATGTCAATAAAGCATGGTTTTCTTCGACAACTTGTTTATATTTGGTTTATCATTCTTTAGTGTTCTGATTCGAATTCAATAGATAAGGACTGAGAATTTTTTGATGACCTAATCAAGCTTAGGCTTGGTGACAGTCGGACGAAAATTACTTAAGAAATTTTCTATGAAGACTTGGGTCAAGGCATTAACATAAATAAGCTAGACATCAACAAGTTCACATCAAGGGTTACAAGCAACATTCACAAAGCAATCAAGATCGAAAATTGTTTACTACATCAGCGGCTACTTTCTTGGCCGACTCCTGCGCTTCACTAATCAATTTCAAGGCCTGCTCGTCTGAAGTGCCATCGGCGAAGCCCTCCCCGACTGAATCAACATCTATCCGGGGATAGAGTGACTTGGTCTGCACAAGGGCGAAGCTCGCTCCCATGATGGCTTCCTCTGAGATGTTGGCCAGGTACTGATCTGGGGCCCGCCTAAGCTTGTCGAAGACCTCGATGGCGTCCAACGAACTGGTCCCGAGCCCATGATGGAACAGCGACAAGAGAATCGGTGTCACCGCATTAGCAACATCGTCCCTTATGCTTTCGGCCCTTCGGACCCTTTCAGTGAAGACATCATACTGGGCTCGGGTTTTGACCTTATAAGCTGTCAAAGGCATATGATTACACAGATACCCGAAGATGAAGCAAAATGAAGAATGTTATCTTGAAAGAGCTTACCTTCGAACTCAGACTCTAGCTCGGCTTTGCTTGCGTTGGCTTCTTCTAACTGGGTCTGAAGCACGTGAACTTTCGACGAGTTCTCTGCAACAAGAAAAGTTGTCAACGCCAAGATCAAAACAAACTACAAGTAAAGACATAAAAAGACTAAGGAGATCGAGCTCACTCCCGACTGAACCCCGGAGGTCGAGGTTCATCTCCCGAGTGCGGCTATCTCTCTCCTTAGAGCCGCCTCTCTCGATGCGCTTCTTCTCGAGTGGCCTTTAGCTCCCGCCGGATGTTCTCTAGGGAGTTCAAGTGTGGAACCAGTTTCTCAAGTGCATCGGATTTGGCCATTGACCGACAATACACCCTCTGCATGCGAGTTCTTAAGTTGGTTGACTGAAAGGCAATCACAAAGCTGCAATAGAAGAGGAGCGAAACTTACGTTTAGCAGCCGAGTAGCTTCGTTCAGGTTGTCTACAAGCATATCTCTTTCTTCATTCTCCTTTTGCTTGTTCAGGATGATGCCCTGCTTCAGGCCCTCGGAGTCGCGCCACTCAATCTTGATTGGAGGGACCTAGGTCTTAGAAGACTGCAACCTGGGGATCTCCTCCACTTTGGCTGATCTTCAGAAGGAGAGAATAAAGACACAAGAAAAATGGACTGGAAGATTAAAAGATGGAAGATCGCTTCGAGGCTTACCAGCTTCGGTGGCCGAATCCTTGACTGGTATTTCCCGGTTGCTTTTTCCTTCTTGGTTCTTACCCGACTGATTCTCAGTCGGGGTCCTTCGAGTGGCAGCCGGGGTCTCTTCTGCGGCCGATTGGTTTCTAGTCGGGGCTTCCCGGCTGGCGGTCGGGGGCTCTTCCCTTGGGACATCCTCACTGGGAGGAGTGGGCTTCTCACTCGGAGCGCTCTCACTCGGGAGAGGGCTCCAGGGTTTTGGTTCTGCAGGCTTGGTCGCCTCAGCTGCTACAGATGGTGTTGGTCCCTCACTCGGCCTAGTAGGGTCTATATTTTGAGGCCTCCTGCAGAGAAGAAGACAGAAGCAATCGGGACAAAGGCCGAAAGGTTTGCAGCAAGAACACAATTTCAGTCATGAGACATACCTGGTTGATCGGCGAATCTTGGGCGCAGTTTTTGGTGACGGCCTTGGAGGGGTCACTTCGGCTTGAGGGGCTGGCGCATCGTCATCCGAGTCATCAATGACCAGCCTCCTCTTACTCGCTCGCTTGCTGATGTCCTCGCCGGTCGTGGCTCTTTTGCCGATTGGGTCGCTCTGGATCTTCACACCGCCGGCTGGGTTTTTGGCAGGCCGAGCCGGCACGTCGTCATGGTGTATTTTATACGGCTTCGAGATAATGAAGGCGTTTTCTTGCAAGAGAGATTCTTTGAACACTAAGAAGTACGACATCAAGATTGAAAGACAATAAAGAAGCTGAGTCAACTTACCGGAGGAGGAGGGTGATATAAGCTATATGGGAGGACCGGCGGCATAAGACTATGCTCATTGCAATCCCAGTCGAGAATATCTTATACATACGGGTCTTCAAGGTCTCGAAGCCGAGGGAGTCGCGGTCTTCCCGATTGGGGTCCCTCTCGCCCTCGTACTCGAAGGCAGGCTTGGACCTCTCCTTGATCGGCGCTAATCGGTTCCTGATGAAATGCCGAGTGATTTGTTCACCCCGAAGGCCCTTCTTCTTCATTTCCGAGATATTTGCCAGAAGCTTGTTGGCTTCATCCCAATCTTGGGCTACTGGCACGGTGCTTCAGTTGGATCTGGGCACTGGAGAAAGGCCAACAAAGTTGGGCAGACTGGGTTCGAGGTTTGCAATGTAGAACCAGTTTGCATGCCAACCCTTGTTAGAAGATTTCAAGGGAAGAGAGA
Organism: Oryza australiensis; assembly: GCA_019925245.2. NCBI lineage: Eukaryota > Viridiplantae > Streptophyta > Magnoliopsida > Poales > Poaceae > Oryza > Oryza australiensis. The sequence continues at coordinate 9,473,546 of JAIFGZ020000436.1, forward strand.
AATAGTCTCGGCGGAGGGATCCGCGGAGCTGGAAGCCGGCCCCACCAACAACATAGGGCTCATCCTTGTTCGGATGTGGCTTGAGATAGAACATGCGCCGGAAGAGTTGGAAGTGAGGAAGGATGCTGAGGAAAGCCTCGCAAACATGGATGAAAAGAGCTATATGGAGCATGGAATTGGGATTCAAGTGGTAAAGTTGAAGGCAATAGTACTCAAGAAGACCTCTAAAGAACTCGAGAGGTGGGGAGGCCGAAGCCACGGAAAAGAAGGAAGTAAAGACGACGATCTCACCGGTGTTCGGAGTGGGAACTCCTCACCGGCGCCGGACGCCACCGACGATCTCCTTGGGAGGGAGAACTCCGTTCTTCACCATCTCCTTGAGAGTCGACTCCTTGACATCCGAGGTCGCCCATTGCTCGAAAGGGATCTCTTTCTCTCCCGCCATGGATGTGGTTTTGGGGGAAGTGGATCTAGCTCAGGGGATGGAGATTTGAGATGGGGATCTTTGGAGCTGGATGTGGAGGCTAGCTTGTGGAGAAGCGCGAGCTCCTGGATCGACGGATTTGGGTGAGCGCGCGAGCCTAGGGTTTTCCGCAAGCAAGCTGGTGAACAGTGTTGTGAAAGGGGAATTTTTCTGGGAAGACGAAGTGACGGGGATGACCTCGAGGCTTTGTAGAAGATTTGAGGGTTTCGCTGAGTCATCTAGCAATTGGGCTGAGCCCATGAGAGACTTGCGGGTGTGGCCTGACACGTGTCCTTAGGGACTTAAGTGGATGGACTTAAGCAGATTTGCCTTGGCAATATGCACGTATCTAATTGCCCAGTACCTTTAAAAATCCTTTCATACCGCGGTTTGCGCAGCTTCATAAGAGGTTGGCACGATGCAATTTGAAAGATGACAAACATTTAAGCTTTTCATGGATGTCTTGATGACAGGAACTGTTTGGTTTTTAAGCATTTGATTAAATGATTATATCAATGCTACTTTTCCACTCTGGTGAAGATCTTTTTAGATTGAGACCAATATTATGGCATGAGCTATTTAATATTTTGGTCATATTATCAGATGACTGAAAAACTTGTTTACCCATGAGGGATGATTAAAATATTTGTTCCGAGATGACTCGGGAAGATCCACTCGGATAAACGTGAGCTTACCGAGTCCTTTTCACCTACGAGGGGTGATTGAGTTATTTGTTCTGAGACGACTCGGGCAAATTCACTTGGATAAGCGTGAGCTTGCCGAGTGATGAGATTTTTTATATTTGTTTTAGCTTAAGCTAAACATTTATCTGAGAATGATTTTTTATAGTTCTTGACTATATGCCTAGTCTGTTTTGACTAACCACATAGTCGGGGGCTACACCTAATTAGGTGCATCAAGAGATGTACCAAGATATTTGTTTTCCAGCCCTTCACAGTCTTTGGAGCCACTCGGGAGATTCAGGCAGGGATGACGGAACCACTTGGCAACAGAAGCACTCAACCAAAGAGTTATTTGGCTGTGAGTTATCTCGTCGACTGCGAAGGACTCGGGGGCTACTGTGAAGATTATGGCAATCGGATACCCACATGACAAGCTTATCCGACTGGTAATAGGGATATGTTACGCCTTCCAATAATAAACCAGCTATGACTTGAGTATTACGTTGCCGATTAGATAAGGCAACGACTCATAGTCACGGTTTGGTAAGATTGAGGAAACCGACTTAGAGTATGATAGGGTTTTCAACTTGTAAGCCCGCCCCCAAGACTATATAAGGGGGGTAAGGGGCGTCCCTTGAGGGATATCAGATTTTATATGCAACACAAGAGCAATAGATCTTGAGATCAATAAACACTCGGCGGATCGAATTCCCGAAACAGGAGTAGTGTATTACCTTACGAGAGGGCCTGAACCTGTCTAAACCTTGTTTCCACATAACCCATCGTGCTTGGCGATCTTGACTGCACCCCCAAATTTCTATTGCCGAAACCAAGTCTCGACAATGTTGTAATGGGTCTGGCCCATATATAAGCAGCGATAAGTTGTAACGATAAGTTTTGTAATGAGTCATACCTGTATAATTAAGGACAAGCTTTGATAAAATATTGAATCCAATGGTTATGCATACAAAGCGTATGGACACTGCATACAAGGGAGGAGAGGTGTGAAGGAGGGCGATTGTGTTTTCACAGTAGTAGAGATAACGATGAATTTAGCACAAAAGTAACCCTAAACACAAATTTCATAATTTCATTATAAAATAATAAATAAAACAGTCAAGTTGAAAGTTTTATAAAATAATTTTTTAAATTTTGGGAGAGTTATTTTTTAATGTTGAGTTGAAAGTTTTTAAAACTTGAAATGGAAGTTTCAAAATTTAAGTTTAAAGTTTCGAAATTTGTTTTTTTATTGTAAGCTTAAAGTCTAAACTCTTCAGTAGAATGTTTAGTTATTTTTTGCAAACTTAACTTGACACTTTACATTTAGAAAAAAAATCATGAATCACCGCTTTCCATGTACCGTCTAACGAGCTCCCACGACATCGGCGCTGCGCATACCACGTCCTTTCTCAGCCGCGCATGTCGCGTTTTCTCCGAGTGGGCTTTGTGGCCTGCAACTGTTCATTCCCAGGGCAGCCGTGCTAATTAGGATTTCTGAGCATCGAAAATTACTGGTATAACACTCGTATAACACGGTACAAGTCTACAAGGATAAATAAAAAGAGCTATTTGCAAAGGCTAGTAGGAGAGGACATTCAAAATCTGAACAATTAACCATTTCTAGAGAGGATCATCCTAACCTAACTGCCTCCGAAAATAGATTTACAGAAATGGTCTTTTTAAGTTAATCGAGGCGGTTATCTTCTGCTAAGGGAAAGTTGCATTTTCATAGGCGTTTGGTCATAGATAGTTGGCTAAACGGTTACGCAAATGCTGATTAGCCAGCTATAAAAGTATTTTTCATAGTAGTACATAGTGCAATCCGTTATTTCTTTTTCTCCCTTTTTCATGATGGAGTAACGCTAACATGAACCTAAGATACATCTCTTTTTAAAGCGTTATAAATGACTAAATACGGTGCATCTAGAAAGTTCGTTAAATTAAATAAAAAATGTTATGTGATTGGTTGAGAAGAGAAAATATGTAAAGAATTTGAATCGTAGAGACTTGTAATTGGTTGAAAAAAATATTAAAAAATAATTATATATTAAGAACAAATTAAATACTTAAAAAACGATATATTTCAGGAGGGAGGAAAAAATTAAATTCTCACGCTCAAACATTGAGGGGTGTGGTGAGGAAGTCGTTAGATAATTCGTGTGTCCTGATTACGTTTTTCTAGGTAGTCAGTGAAATTAAATTTTGCTGCAGTTTTTCATACATGTCGTTGTACAGTTCAGTTCTACTAGCAAGAAACGTATAAAATTTATATGTGTACGTACGAAAGCTACGCTTAACACAAGCACGTACGGAGAATGGAATATTCCAAGGACGGCGACACGCGCTGCGATGCACAGCGCAGTAGCCATTTCGGCCCAAATAGAATTTGCAGGCCCATTTGCTCCCCCCCTTGAGTTTTGCAGCCCGGCCTACCAACGGATCAATCCCGTCTCGGTCTCCACCTACTCCTACACTTTTATCGCCTTCGCCTGCTCGCCCTCCTCCCACTCTCTCGCCGCCGCCACTTCTAGAAGCTTCCACCGCCAGCGCCCATGGCCGCCGAAGCCAAGGCCCCGTCGCTCGCCGAGGTAGGCGGAATCCCCCTGCATCTTCCTCTCTCCCTCCTCTCGTGTAAACCTGGCGCGCGCGCGATGTGCTTTCTTTTCCTTTCTGTTTGGTGATTCGGCAGATCTAGGCGCCGCTGTCGCCTCCCAGATCTGCGCGTCCCCTCGTCTCCTCCTCGCGAGATAGGGTGGTCGATAGGCTCGGTGGTAGGTGCCGTTTGTTCGTCTTGGCACTGGGTGGCATGCCTTGAGGTAGTAGGAGGGTTTCTGGATGGGTTACCCTGGTTTGGAATTTTGGGGTTTGGGTCGGCCCTGATTGTAATCATCTCGTGCTGAGTGGTGATTGGGGCTGGAAATTTGCATCTGAGGTGCTGTATCTGCAGGATTGGAGGGGGTTGGCCCCTGCGCGTGTGGAGGTTTGAGTAATGTGGTAGGTTTCAGGATGAAAACCTGGAAGTGTGATGGGAATAGAAGGATTTGTTGTAGTAAAGAAGTGGCGGTTCCTGTTTCCTTTCTTTCTTTCTTTTTAATCCTAGAAGAGTAGTAAGGGGTTTGTGATAGGAATTATACAATACCTGAAAAGTATACTCTCCCTGTTTCTAATTATTTGACACTGTTGACTGCATTGTCACAATATTAACCACTATTTTTTATCAACAAAATTTTAAATTCTTAAATGGATATGATGTTTTTAAAACACGTTGAATCGTAGATGTAGCCATATTATTTTCATTTTACATAACTGAACCATAGACAAGTGATCAATTATCTAGAGTTTGAATAGCGCGGTCAACGGTGTCAAGTATTTAGGAACAGAGGGAGTAGAACTTTCTAAAGATTAGATATTGTAGGCGAGGTTTCTAGGTATATGATCCAAATATGTCTCCTTGTGGGGCTAGGATTTTGCTGCATGGGAAATGACTATTGGTCTAATCTATAAAAATAAGACCAACATTGGATATTTTCTGTGTTGTAAGAACCTAGTCTTGCATGGAAATATGTAAATATCTAGAAGATTCTTCAAAAACATCTATTTTCCAGAATGGGTTTCTAACTTCTTCTTAGAGCAACTCCAAGAGACTACTAATCTTACCCCCAATACCTTGTTTAGAGGAAAAAACAGAAAAAATGGTTTCCAACAGTTCCCTCAAAATTCCCCTAAAAGATTAGCAACGCCAAAAAAGCATCCCCCACCGCGCATATATTAGCGACGCCAAACCTTCCCCAATCCTCTCCCGACCACCTTCCCGCGGTGTATTCCCGCGATTTTTCTTTTTTCCCCGCCCCGGACACCTCCGCACCGCTCGTCTATTTTGATTTATTGGAGAGTAATTTTTAGTGTTTTGCTATGGGATGACATATTTTTGGGGAAATTTTTTTTAGCATAGCCCCCAATACCTCGTTTTGGGGAAGAAATTTTTAGCCGTCTCTTGGAGTTGCTCTTACTAACAGTAATCTACCATAGTTCCTAATAATACCAAAATGTTCCAAAAAGTATGCTTCAACAAGATCTTTTTTGATACAGTCTACGGAGTTTGATTTCCATGCTGTCTTTCTAGTTGAAATTGCAAAAGAAAAGGAGAAAAATCTGCCGATGTTGCATGAAGAACTAGCCCATTGCCATTGGCTTAGAAAAGAGAGAAGGGGAGGGGGGATATTGTTTGTTTCAACAAATTCTGGCTCATTGGTTTGAGTGCGAATTGCAATGTTTTAATGATAGAAATTTCAATATGGAGGAAGGATAGATGTTTACGATGGGTCCATATTATAAAAAAATGTGTGGTAGTGGTTAGCAACATTTTAGAAGGACAGTTAGGCGTTTATCACAGGTCCTAACATAAAAGATGGGATTTAATTCTTGTTAAGAGTATAAGTGTAATAGTGTGTTTTGGGGGCATTTTGGTCTTTTCCTGACTCTTGTACAAGAGATGGGAAAGTACCAAAATATCCCTAAAAACACTATTACACTTATACTCTTAACAACTCTAAGGCAATAAGGTTTTCAAAACAAGAAAACCTCCCAATAGCCATATGTTGTAGGCATATATGCTTGGTGTTCAAATAAAGTGATCACTTTTCCATTTCATTATCTGGTTACTATGTAATATATTGGTCTAACAGTTTAGAAGGACAGTCAGATATTTATCACCGGCCATGTTATAAAAGATGTGACCTAATTCTTGTTAAGAGTACAAGTGTAATAGTGTGTTTTAGGGTATTATGGTCTTTTCCCATCTCTTGTACAAAATATTTTTTGTACAAGAGATGGGAAAAGATCAAAATGCTCCTACAACACACTATTATACTTGTACTCTGAACAATTCTAAGGCAATAAGGTTTTCAAAATAGGAAAAACCTCCGAATAGACATAACTGGAAATTTTCTTGAATAAGTTTATATGCTTGTTGGTGTTCAAATAAAGTGCTCAGTTTTCTGTTTCATCATCTGATTACTATGTAATATATTGGTCCCCATGCTATTGATCTTTGGTAATCTAGAAACAATGAATTTTTGGACTTGACTTTCATTTGCAGGAATACTCACTTCCTCCACAGGAAGATCCAGTTGAAAAGACAGTTGAGGATAAGCCCCAGGAAGCTGAAAGTATCCCTGTAACAAGTGATGAAACCCCTCAAGCTGATGAGACTGCAACGGCTGTGGAAGTGAACTCTGAAACTTCTGAAGTGCAAGAAACTGCTGACAAGTCAGAAGCTGAAGAAACCAACCCTGCAGCAGAGGAGACAACTGAGACTGCTGAGGATGAGGCTGAGGAGAAACCAGAGATTAAGGTTTCCTACTGCAAAAGAAAATGATCGAATATTTGTTATAATGATTAGTACTAAACATGTTTTAATATACAGATTGAAACAGCGCCAGCAGATTTCCGTTTCCCAACAACAAATCAAACAAGGCACTGTTTCACACGCTATGTTGAGTATCACAGGTACAACCATGCTCTTTCAGAGAATTGAGTTCATTAGTTGGTATACTGTTATGAAGGAAAGCCATTGGCTTTAGTTCTGTTGATCTCAAAAATTGTGTTTATGTAATCAGGTGTGTAGCTGTGAAAGGAGAGGATGCTCCTGAGTGTGATAAGTTTGCAAAATACTATCGATCTCTTTGCCCAGGTGAATGGGTATGTATTTCCTCAGCACTTCTAATCTCTTCTTCGGTTTTTCCTTCCTTCTGTCCCCGTAAGGTAAATAGGTACTCATGTGTGTGAGGAGATTCTTTGAGCCTCATTACATTTTTTGTCTGCTCCAGTTTCATCATAACAGTGTAGAGATACTGTTGCCATAACTACTTTAAATATTTGAGTTGGTGAAGTTCCAAGCCAAACCCTGCCACTTGTTCTTTCATAAAAAAGAAGTGGCAACATGTTGGCCCTTCATCCCTCCATCAGCGTGATTCCCCATTTAACCAACTTTCATTGTAAAAATCTCATGTATTGTCAGAAAAATTATTCGATATGTTCCATTATAAAGACAACCAACTTCTGAATTCCCATTGCAATGCATGTGCACACTGCTAGTTTTTAAATGGTTGTTTAGATTGGATATATATGCTTGAATAACCTTTTTTAAATATTCTTTAAATTGTGTGGTCTCCAAGTTAATCTGCTTCTGTAGTGGTTTAGCTATTAACCCACAATTCATTTAAGGATCAGTGAACTTTGGTCCCTCATAATAGGTTTGATAAGTTTGTTAGTTGGATATGCTAATTATCTCCTGAGATTTGTTATGGCTACCTGTTTGCGGCTGTTTTTGTCATGACCAGTTTTGCCCTACACGGCTACATGACAGTGACGGCAAATGGCAAAAGCAATTAATGACCCAGTACATCTATATTCAAGAAAGATCTCAGCTACACACTTTGTTGCTTCTAATAATTGAGATAATGCCATAGCCTTCTTTTAACTTTGAAGTGATTGCATTTATTGTGTTATGTTTAGCACAACTGCATACGTGTGAATAACCTATAGATGTATGGTTTCTTGGTGAACGGTTAGTTTCACCCTAATTGCCCCACTAGTTCTGCACACATACTAAGTTTGCTTAACTTGGTATATGCATGGCTAAAATATAAGCAAATCGATACAAGTTTTTAGCTTGCACACATGCAAGCATAGTTGGATCCACAGTTACTTGGCTGATATCATTAAATCAGACCATAGCACTGTCAATGATAACTTTTAGGTCCTCGAATGTTTTTCTACAACAATTTGGTCCTGTACACCTTAATACAATTAATGTGTTTGATTTGCAGGTTGAGCGTTGGAATGAGCAACGGGAAAATGGCACCTTCCCTGGACCTCTGTAAGCATGTGCAAAAGGGGAGAACATACGTTGTTGTCCGGGCTCTCTTCGTTGGTAACTGGCGTCATGTTATCCGAATCGGAGGGATCGTCCTTTTTTTTTGGAGATTTACAAATAAGAGATTTCTTTTTTGACTAGAAGAATGTCTTCTGTTGACTCTACCTAAACGATCATCCTCTGCACTGCTGAGAAACTCACATTACAGCTATGATCTTCCTCCCATCACTGATCTTCCATGACTCTTTTCTCAGGATAATGTGGTTGCTCGCTTGGGAAAATGTGTTGACATAAATCTTAAGTTATTTACTTTCACTGTTTCTATATTGTCGTCTACGCAACGGAGTTAGCGGTGGACGACAATTAGACTCCAGTGACTTTGCACTCTACATGAGTGACCATTGTTCAGCCAACTTGGCAATTAGGTGAATACTAGGCTGGTTATGCTCAATGCCTTGGTAGTGTTGGTAGTGCGTGTGGTTGCACCTACCAGTTGCTAAGTAGCAGGTTGATCAGGTCATCTGAAATTTTGATGACCTACTTTGAGTGTCAAAGCACCTTGGTTAGCTCTTCAGCTTATAATTAGCTATAGGCAAAATGGTGGGGGTATATCAGCAGGACTACTCTGGATGTTTGTACGTTCGTTAAAACGCTATGCTCAAGTCCAACCAAGCCAAAGGACTTAATTTTCCTTGCCGACTTCAGACAGATCAGGTAAGAGGTAAGATGGATGATCAGATACACGGGATAGTCTTCAATCTCCCATGAAAATATAGTCTTTACTATTTAAAAAATATTAAATATTAAAAATATTAGTAGCGATAGGATCCAAATCTGACATATCACCTTTATCAATAGACCATATGCTATTACATCATCATGTGACGAGTCCTCTTTCATTTTACTACTATCCATCCCTAAATTTTTAAATCATGTACTTATTTATCTATATCTATATTATTTAAAATGTTATCGAAAGTGATTGTGTACCATAGACATCTCTGCTCTTCTAATGAGTTCTCTCTCATTTTATTATTGATTCTTTTTAAATTTAGCAATCACCTATTTATTCAGTAAAAAAATTATAAAAATATTATTTGACTAAATATGTGCTTAATTGATTTAATAATCAAACTTAAATTGTTATTCCTTACAATGCACGAGCTGGCTAGTGGTTTTGAAAATTTCTATACGTTAAGAGGTTTTACAAATTAATTGGTACTCAGCTACATATAAATGCTAGCGTTAAGAATTAAGACCCTGGCATTAGAGGGTTTCCGACTAGGGGGAACGATGCATGGTTTATAACATCTCGAACGTTGGTTTTGCTCCAGGTTGATGAAAAGAAAATTGCAACTCCTTCGAAGAGAAGATTGGTGTGTTTGGTTCTTTGCCATTGTTTACCTTGCCAAATTTTTGTTGGCAACGCTTGCGAATTGACAATTTTTGTAAATGCACCTGTTTGAATTGGTTTCGAATTTTTTTCTTATAGGCTATGTTAAACTTAGCCAAACCAAATAATTTGTCAATGACAAAAATTTGGGTGCAAATCAAATGGGTGACAGATTTTGGCAATACCAAAAATTTGGCATGCTTGAGTTTGGTCAAGAACCAAACGAGCCTTTAGTATTTTTTTAGACAATGATAAAACCTAAATATTTCTTTCTTAAGGACTATGACAAAACCTAAGCCTTCCAAGCAAGCTTAGAGCTCTGTTGGGCGGGTAGGGACCATGCTTCGCCTATCAAGCTGTATCTTTTTTATTTCCTTCAATTACTTGGGGTTTTCTCAGCCTACGTTGGTCGTTTGATCACTCTCCCTTTGCATGTAAACCCTTTTTTGTAGCTGCGGTGTGTCACCGTTATTCTCTTTGGTTGTTCTAATGTTTCGATGAGTAAAGCTTTTGCATGTTCGAAAAAATATAATAAAAATGTTATTCTTTGAAAGAGAATATAAAAATATGAGTTTTCTTAGAGCAAAAGTTTCCTTTGAGGTTTTTTTCCTATGCTAAATATGATAAGTTTTATAATATGAACACAAGTTTAAAAATTTTGGGTTTGAGTTTTATACATATGTAATTTGAGTTTTTTTCTAATGTAGACGATCAATTTGAGTATCTATAATAATCTATTAATATAATAAACTCGTGATGGATTCATCCCATTTCATGAAACAACAAACTCACTGAAAACAGTTGAGGTTCGACCCGTATCCTAACCATTCTTATCTTGAAGTTCACGGCTTGAGGTCGGTTGGTTGGGGGATTGGGTGGGTTAGGGCTTGGGGCGGTTACGCCGCTTGGTGCGCTGGGGAGGGGTTGTGTTGAGATTTGGGGGTTTTCTCGGATGATGTTTGTTGTTGCGGCGATTCGTCGGTGAATAGCCCCGAGCGATTTGCTGGGTTTGAGTTTCATCTGATACTGTAGGGTTGTGTAATCCTGTAGATTGGAGCAAGTAACGACAGTGCTGATGGGATTTGTGAATTTTGTTAGTTGGTTTAGATAGCTTTATTTACCTGCAACGTTTTGGGAGTTAGGGCTTCTTGGTGATACAATGGATACGCCTCATAAACTTTTATATTTAGGTTTTCCCTTGGGATTTTGTAAGCAAGTGGCTGCTGTAGGTGGTTGGTATGAATTATTAATCAGGTGAATTTAGACTTGTTATTTTATTGTTGCTGTACCATTTCTGGACATGACCCTGTCGTTTACTGATTGATGATATCGCAATGTTATGATTGAAAGCATAGTAGCAATACTGATGCTATGTGTAGTGGTAGTTTATTTTCGATTTTTTTTCACTAGTGTTGCATTGCAACTTGCATTAAATATAGATACCATTGTCTATAGCTCCTCAATTCCGTTTTCAGTGCTGGTTTGTGCATGTACAGAAATCGAGATGTGACTGATATAATATATTTTACTTTGGCTTAATGGCACTCATATTTTTATTCTATTTTCGGGGAATGTGTATAGTTATTTCAATGCTGTAGTAAAATACTGTGTTGTGGCGGCGGCAGAGGGCGTGGCGGTGGCGTCGGGATGAGGTGTGAAGGAGGCGGCGGCTGGGCGAAAGGAATGACGGGAGGAAGTTTCGACATCGACGAGTAGCGGCGGAGGGAAAAATAAACCAAGGCTACTGAGCGTGTGTCACACCCTAAGGTGTTTTCATAATTTCATAATAAAATAATAAATAAAACAGTCAAGTTGAAAGTTCTATAAAATAAATTTTTTAAATTTTGGGAGAGTTATTTTTTAATGTTGAGTTGAAAGTTTTTAAAACTTGAAATGAAAGTTTCAAAATTTAAGTTTAAAGTTTCGAAATTTGTTTTTTTATTGTAAGCTTAAAGTCTAAACTCTTCAGTAGAATGTTTAGTTATTTTTTGCAAACTTAACTTGACACTTTACATTTAGAAAAAAAAATCATGAATCACCGCTTTCCATGTACCGTGTGGTTCGTGTCCTTTTTGGGATCAACGAGCTCCCACGACATCGGCGCTGCGCATACCACGTCCTTTCTCAGCCGCGCATGTCGCGTTTTCTCCGAGTGGGCTTTGTGGCCTGCAACTGTTCATTCCCAGGGCAGCCGTGCTAATTAGGATTTCTGAGCATCGAAAATTACTGGTATACCACTCGTATAACACGGTACAAGTCTACAAGGATAAATAAAAAAAGCTATTTGCAAAGGCTAGTAGGAGAGGACATTCAAAATCTGAACAATTAACCATTTCTAGAGAGGATCATCCTAACCTAACTGCCTCCGAAAATAGATTTACAGAAATGGTCTTTTTAAGTTAATCGAGGCGGTTATCTTCTGCTAAGGGAAGTTGCATTTTCTTAGGCGTTTGGTCATAGATAGTTGGCTAAACGGTTACGCAAATGCTGATTAGCCAGCTATAAAAATATTTTTCATAGCAGTACATAGTGCAATCCATTATTTTTTTTTCTCCCTTTTTCATGATGGAGTAACGCTGACATGAACCTACGATACATCTCTTTTAAAAGCGTTATAAATAATTAAATTCGTGCATCTAGAAAGTTAATTAAATTAAATGGAAAAATGTTACGTGATTGGTTGAGAAGAGAAAATATGTAAAGAATTTGAATCGTAGAGACTTGTAATTGGTTAAAAAAATATTGACAAAAAATAATTATATATTAAGAACAAATTAAATACTAAAAAATATATATTTCAGGAGGGAAGAAAAAAAATTAAATTCTCACGCTCAAAACATTGAGGGGTGTGGCAGTGGCGGAGGTAGGGGTACCGACATACCCCGGTCCCACCGTAAGTGTATATATATGTATGTATGTATGTATGTATGTATGGCATATATCTTTTCGGTTTGTCGTTTCGGAACTCGAAAGTCAAAACTCGGGGATAGTGAAAGACGAGAACCGTTGCCGAATGCTTGAACCAAGCTACCGAACTCCGTGCGCGCCCACCGCCGCACCTCGCGCCACCCGTGCGCCGCTGCCGCTCACGCCCGCACGCTGCTGCACCCTAAGCCGACCACTCGTGCGCCAGGCTATCGAATAAATTAAGACATTCTTGTTCATTCGAAAGTGTCGAATAAATTAGTGAAAAATATCATTATAAGTTTCTGGTATTCTTTTGTACATATATTTTTAATTATCATTATGATGTTTAAACTATTTAAATGGATCGTTTTTATTTAATCGTATCGTGTTATTTAGTACATATATATATAATCACGTTGTTAATTTTATAATTATTACTAAAATATTGTGTTAATTTTTTTTTGACGGCATACCCCTAAAATTCTAGATTCGTCAGTGGGTGTGGTGAGGAAGTCGTTAGATAATTCGTGTGTCCTGATTACGTTTTTCTAGGTAGTCAGTGAAATTAAATTTTGCTGCAGTTTTTCATACATGTCGTTGTACAGTTCAGTTCTACTAGCAAGAAACGTATAAAATTTATAGGTGTACGTACGAAAGCTACGCTTAACACAAGCACGTACGGAGAATGGAATATTCCGAGGGCGGCGACACGCGCTGCGAAGCACAGCGCAGTAGCCATTTCGGCCCAAATAGAATTTGCAGGCCCATTTGCTCCCCCACCTTGAGTTTTGCAGCCCGGCCTACCAACGGATCAATCCCGTCTCGGTCTCCACCTACTCCTACACTTTTATCGCCTTCGCCTGCTCGCCCTCCTCCCACTCTCTCGCCGCCGCCACTTCTAGAAGCTTCCACCGCCAGCGCCCATGGCCGCCGAAGCCAAGGCCCCGTCGCTCGCCGAGGTAGGCGGAATCCCCCTGCATCTTCCTCTCTCCCTCCTCTCGTGTAAACCTGGCGCGCGCGCGCGATGTGCTTTCTTTTCCTTTCTGTTTGGTGATTCGGCAGATCTAGGCGCCGCTGTCGCCTCCCAGATCTGCGCGTCCCCTCGTCTCCTCCTCGCGAGATAGGGTGGTCGATAGGCTCGGTGGTAGGTGCCGTTTGTTCGTCTTGGCACTGGGTGGCATGCCTTGAGGTAGTAGGAGGGTTTCTGGATGGGTTACCCTGGTTTGGAATTTTGGGGTTTGGGTCGGCCCTGATTGTAATCATCTCGTGCTGAGTGGTGATTGGGGCTGGAAATTTGCATCTGAGGTGCTGTATCTGCAGGATTGGAGGGGGTTGGCCCCTGCGCGTGTGGAGGTTTGAGTAATGTGGTAGGTTTCAGGATGAAAACCTGGAAGTGTGATGGGAATAGAAGGATTTGTTGTAGTAAAGAAGTGGCGGTTCCTGTTTCCTTTCTTTCTTTTTAATCCTAGAAGAGTAGTAAGGGGTTTGTGATAGGAATTATACAATACCTGAAAAGTATACTCTCCCTGTTTCTAATTATTTGACACTGTTGACTGCATTGTCACAATATTAACCATTATTTTTTATCAACAAAATTTTAAATTCTTAAATGGATATGATGTTTTTAAAACACGTTGAATCGTAGATGTAGCCATATTATTTTCATTTTACATAACTGAACCATAGACAAGTGATCAAGTATCTAGAGTTTGAATAGCGCGGTCAACGGTGTCAAGTATTTAGGAACAGAGGGAGTAGAACTTTCTAAAGATTAGATATTGTAGGCGAGGTTTCTAGGTATATGATCCAAATATGTCTCCTTGTGGGGCTAGGATTTTGCTGCATGGGAAATGACTATTGGTCTAATCTATAAAAATAAGACCAACATTGGATATTTTCTGTGTTGTAAGAACCTAGTCTTGCATGGAAATATGTAAATATCTAGAAGATTCTTCAAAAACATCTATTTTCCAGAATGGGTTTCTAACTTCTTCTTAGAGCAACTCCAAGAGACTACTAATCTTACCCCCAATACCTTGTTTAGAGGAAAAAACAGAAAAAATGGTTTCCAACAGTTCCCTCAAAACTCCCCTAAAAGATTAGCAACGCCAAAAAAGCATCCCCCACTGCGCATATATTAGCGACGCCAAACCTTCCCCAATCCTCTCCCGACCACCTTCCCGTGGTGTATTCCCGCGATTTTTCTTTTTTCTCCGCCCCGGACACCTCCGCATCGCTCGCCAGTCATCGCCCCGCGCTACGCTTCGCCCGGGCTAGGCCTAATTTTGATGACGTGGCCTATTTTGAATTATTGGAGAGTAATTTTTTGCGTTCTGCTATGGGATGACATGTTTTTTGGGGAAATTTTTTTTAGCATAGCCCCCAATACCTCATTTTGGGGAAGAAATTTTTAACCGTCTCTTGGAGTTGCTCTTACTAACAGTAATCTACCATAGTTCCTAATAATACCAAAATGTTCCAAAAAGTATGCTTCAACAAGATCTTTTTTGATACAGTCTACGGAGTTTGATTTTCGTGCTGTCTTTCTAGTTGAAATTGCAAAAGAAAAAGAGAAAAATCTGCCGATGCATGAAGAACTAGCCCATTGTCATTGGCTTAGAAAAGAGAAAAGGGGAGGGGGGATATTGTTTGTTTCAACAAATTCTGGCTCATTGGTTTGAGTGCAAATTGCATTGTTTTAATGATAGGAATTTCAATATGGAGGAAGGATAGATGTTTACGATGGGTCCATATTATAAAAAAATGTGTGGTAGTGGTTAGCAACATTTTAGAAGGACAGTTAGGCGTTTATCATAGGTCCTATCATAAAAGATGGGATTTAATTCTTGTTAAGAGTATAAGTGTAATAGTGTGTTTTGGGGGCATTTTGGTTTTGGGGGCCATGCACCACGCCAGGATTTGGTGGTGGCAGCAGCAGTGACGGCCAGACACCACCAGCGGCGACAGAGAAAGAGAAAACCGATCTGAGAGAGGGGATGGCCGCTACATTAGGTCAAAGGGAGGGGTAGGGAAGGAATTTTGCACTCCTAGCTGGGTCAACTCCGGTAAGAGTTCACGGCAAACCATCAAAAATTGACGGAAGTGCTAGACACAGTAAGGGAGGAAAGTTTGGATGCTATTAAAGTAAACCGGTAACTTTTAGTGCTATAGAACCAAAAACGTGAACTTTCGGTGCTCTAGAACCAATTTTTCCTAGAATAAACATTCAACGATTTTGGAATCACACATACCAAGTGTGTTGACCCTTCTAACTTTTGAACTCAACAAGCGAGTCTAAAAAAGCTTTAAAGTTTAAGCCTTGTATTTCACGTAGGTGTCCCATGTTTGCCATTCAGCCTCATGTTTTCACTCACATGTCAGCACTCAACTATAATAAAGGCTTAAACCTTAGTAAGAAATAAAGGCTTGGTTGTTTGTGAAAACCTTAGTAAGCTCAACCTGCCAATGCAAAGGAGTTGTAGATTTCTAATTGTTGTATATCATAGACACAAAGTTTAGGTTTGGTCCATGTTGCCCATATGTCTCATGTATATATGTACCATATTGCTTAGTGCTATGGAATGAGATGCATTGTTGTGATATTTTTTTCTCCATTTTCTCCACCCCTTAGCTCACCTGCCAATCAATGCACAAGCATCTCACTAGCTTCTACTTTTTACACCTTTACTTGGAATCTGATGTACTTAGCATCGATTGAAAGGTCACAAGAGAGATACCATGTCAGGGTTATCTTAAAAGACTGATGCTTAATACATGTAGCAGTGCTGCCAGTATTAATTGTCCATGCTCTAAACGTAAAGATGTGAATATCCAATGGAGTACACGGCTTTATTCCACCTGATTCAAGGCTTTGTTCAAGCTTGGAAGAGTAAATGAGCTGAGTAAAACAACATTGTGTAGCTTACTTTAGCCTGAATTTCTTTTGCTGACCAGATTGGTCATGCAAAGACCACAAATTGGGCCTGTCAAAATAGTAAATAATGATAATTATTTCTTGTCATAGACTCATATTGCCGTACAGCATTAATCTCTCATTTTATTAGGTAGCTTTATTCTTTAGACCAATTACTAAGTGATAACTTCCATTTTCTTTCTTCAGGTTCTTATATACAGCTAATTGGCTATAGTACAGAGCACATTGTCTTTTTGTCATGGCCACTGAAGAGGATGTGAAGCAGCGACAAATTATTGAAAGCCGTGCAAGAAATATTAGCCACAATGTCCGATGCACCGAGTGCGGCAGCCAGTCCATTGAAGATTCACAAGCTGACATTGCAATTCTGCTTAGAAAGGTGCATGTTCCTTCTGTACTATGTAATTCTATATGCCTTTGGTTCCTGACCTTGTTTCGTTTGAAAAACTTTTGGTAGTGAAATATTATTGCAATTCATCCTTATAACAATGGAACTTGATTGTCTATCATTAAGAATTTCTCTATGCCTTTTTGCAGCTAATTCGTGATGAAATTAAATCTGGAAAGAGTGATAAGGAGATATACAAAAAACTGGAAGATGAATATGGAGAAACCGTTCTATATGCCCCTAAATTTGATCTTCAAACTGCTGCCATATGGTTATCACCGGTAAGCCTTAATTAGAATTTCAGTATTCTGCATGTGCTGTATAGTACGTTGCAATTTCAATATGAGCTTGTGTTTAATTTATTCTCCCATAACTTACTTTCTTTAAATAAAAAGTGGCTTTAGTTGAAAGCAATAACATATAGACTTGTTTGGCATATGATCCGCTTTCTTATGAATTGCTTGTGAGTCATGATGGATCTTAAGCATTATCATCATTGCAAACTCTTTTAGCAAGATGTTTTGCCTTGAGTAGAAACTTGATTGTTGAAGCTTCCCTTTTAAATTGTTTACATATTTGGTGATACTCAGCTATGGAAACACAGTATTTTAATTTACAAATAAAATAATCTATCATTTCTTATTCCGATGATATCCTGTTTTAGCTCAAGTTAATCTCTCTACATCGATAGCAAGATTTACTAAAAGTATCGTATTCTTTTTCTTGGTAATAAAAAAATATCCTTTTATTTTCGAGAACTTGATAGAATGAATCAAATGACTCCAGTAACTAATGAATCAAATGACTCCAGTAACTATTCTCCTCATTCTGCTATCTGTTGAATTTGATCTTGATATGTTCTCTAACAACACAAACAAAGCTTTTCCTTCAACAACTGGGATTTTAGAGGAAGCTGTTCAACACCTGATCTAGTAAAATTCTGAGCAGGTGATCGTGGGTGGCGTAGCAGCTGGCATCTGGGCTTACCAAAAGCACAGGCAGAGGACTAACGTTCACATCATGGCTCTGAATCTTGTCCGAGGGGTTCCGCTGACACCAAGGGAGAAGGAGACCATGCTTGACATACTTACACCACCACCTCCTGCCAAGAAGTGGTGGTGGCCAGGCCAATGATTTTTCATGTGCTTAAACACGAAGAACTCTCCTATCCTATTTTACTGGTGGCTTCACAAACTTGATCAGGAATTCAGGATTGCTAATTTTAGATCACATTCTTTCTGAACGTCACACTTATCAACCTAGGATCGTGTATTTTGTATTGTTGTATAGGCAGCTTGTGTCAGGAAGGTAAACTACAGTGTGCTACTCAGAACTCTCTACTGCATTCAGCATTGTTTATGACTGAACTCTGTTTTATCTTTCAGCAGAAGCTCATGTCTGCTGTTAAGCTGAGAAGAAAACCCCATTATGTCAGAACAAACCCAACTTGTCTGAAAATAATATCTTACAAGTTAGAACACTGTGTCATTATATCATCACCTTTACCTAGATTATTTCTGGATTACAATGCATGTGCCTTTTGTGTTTTTGTTGAACATCTGAACAAATGTTTTTCTATACAATTCAGTAAGCTACACGCCTACACTACCACTGGCTTTGGCTGCTTCCACTGACGAGCTGGATACCCCAGCCGACGTCCTCGCAGCGCCGCAGCGTACGGCAACGCGTTGCCTATGTCCTCGCCGTGCAGTCGTAGTGCGAGGGCGAGTGGAAGCATGGCTCCGGCGTCGCCACCTGCGCGACGGCGGATCCGGCACCGCCGTTGTCGGCTCCTTCTCCCACCATGGCCGCCTCAGCATGATCCACGGCCGCACCCCGGCGAGTCACGCCCCTACGTGACGTACCCGAAGGTGGAGAAGCCGGTGGTGAGCAGCGCGTCGCAGTCGCAGATGCTGAGCAGGTACATCTCGCTCAGCGCCCTCATGTCGTGCGCCGTGTCCCCCATCCGCTGCAACCCCTCGTGTGGCTTGTGCACGCCGTCGCCGCCGACTCCGGGCCGCCTCCCCAGCCGGCGCCGACTCCGGCCGCCTCCCCGCGCCCTCCCCAGGCCGGCGTCGACTCTCCGCCTCCTCCAGCCGCTGCTGACTCCGGGCCGTCTCCCTGAAAAAGGTATATCAAAATTTTTTCTGACTTCAGAGTATCAAAATTGTACTGCAATATGAGATGCTTTGTTACCGACAAGGCAATACAGAACCAAGAAATGTTCCTAAGAATAATTTAACACATTAAAGTCAGTTCTAAGGAATATGGATAACAGTGTGACATGTCTATGGTATTATATGGTCGAGGCATTCTTGTTTTTAAAATCACAATGTATATAACTCATCATCGATAATCTATGCATACCAATTCGGTCGCAGAGGTAACAATGTTAAGTATGGAAAATTCTCACAAGATTGACCCTTCAAATTAAAGAGATGCAATTAATATGCAGATACAATACTATGTCATCATAGAACATGTTTTTTTCTTTTTGAAAAATGATCGTTTTACTCTAGAATAATTATAGCGATGTCATGCATCACCCAAATGATGAACTCTATCAGGCCCCACGGTATCTTTTGGGGAACTTCTCTCCGCTGTCAGTCTGCATTTCTTTTTCACATTTTTTTCAAGGAACGTTTTTTTCTTTTCCACATTTCCCCTACTGAAGAGATGTACGTAGCTAGCTTAGAACTGTCAAATCAATTCAGAATATAAGCTTTAAAATGAAGTTAATTTATGTTGCCACTACTCTAATGACATGTTGTTATCTCTGAAAAAGACGAGTTAAAGCAAAGGTACAAATGGTGCACTGTTATGGATCAGCTAGCTCTCCTAATAGGTTGGAGTGTTGGACCGAAAAATTGACATCGTTTGACATTTTTGCTAACTAATTATTAGTGTCAGAATTTAATAGCTTCACATTGCACTTAAGACTCTACTGGTACTAATAGGGAAATTTGAGAAAATATCACATATTTGAGAAATTTAAGAACAGGTTTGGAGTGCACTAGTGCACGAGTCTAATTTGTTATCATAATTTCGTCGGCACTAAAATTTGTAGTTATAACTTACGTATTTTTTACATATACATGCCTATTGAAATAATAATTGTTAGCTGATATAGATGTCTGAACTTGATGGGAGCCTTAACAATACACAGATTGTATGTGTGTTTGCTGAACAAGTTGGGAAAGAGAACCGGCCAAACACATACCTAAATCCTAATGGTTATACTGAGGTGGATAAAGGGTTCAAAGATAGGACGGTGTAGATCGAGATGTCGACTAGTAGGGAGTGAATAGTCGATTTAAAACTAAATGACACTAAATCAAAACTAAATTTAGGCTTGATGAGAAACAAAGCAACTAAGTTATGTTTTGCAAACCTAGAGTGATAATGGCTCAAGTATGTCTCTACAAAGGTAAATTACACAAAAGTAAATGAGACAAGAGACAAGGAATTTTTCACCCGAGGTTCGGAAACTCGCCAGTTTCCTAATCCCCATTGAGCGAACCCAACTCCACCGCTCAACCACGAAGCCACCGCACATCCCCTTCGTCAAGGGGTGGGCAAGGTGGGAGCTGGTCCATGGAGAGGACTACCCCAAGCCTCGATCACTAGGTTCTTCCTTCACTCCAAAGGTGGTGAACTCCAAACCACTCACAAAACCGGCACCGGGCCTCCTCCACAATCTTCTCAGAGAGGTCACCGGGCAACTCCTCCATAAGCCGTCTAGGAGGCGGCAACCTCCAAGAGTAACAAGTAATCCCGCGCCTCGGAGATGATCAAGTGTCACACTAGCTCTACAATGGAAGCAATGCACTTGGCTCTTGTCTAAATCAACCCTCAACCACAACAAATGGATAAACACTAGCTCAAGTGAGTGTGGGAGAGATGCAAGGGGTGTATGCAAATGAAGTGAGTGCCAAGAGTAGTCCCTTTCAGCCAATAGGGGGTTATTTATACCCCACACCAAGAAAACTAGCTGTTGGGGACGAAATCCACCAACTCTGTTGCCTGCCGGTTAGATCGGCGAAGAGTGGGGGTCGACCGGCCTAAGATGTAATCGTTACAAAACTAGCCGTTAAAGGTGCATTTAATGCTTTGACAACAGGGAGGATAGTCGACCGGTGACCAATTGGCCGGTCGGACCGCCCACGGCTCTGGTCGGACCGCCATCGGCTCGGCCTAACCGATTATGGCTCGGTGGCTCTAGATCGCCGGCCGAGAGGATCAAGGAGGTCGGTCGGACCGAGAGGTGTATGGCCGGTCGGACCGCGAAGACCCGCGATCGGACCGCCCCAAGGCCCCGGCCGGACCGGATACACATCCACGGTCAGACCGGCCTTGGACAGAAGGTGACAAGAAATTGAAGTAAACCAAGTCTAAATGCAAATGACTTAATGTGACATTTTGATCATCTCTTTGCTTAGGTCATTACCCCTCTTGATAATACGACAAATCTATAAATAAGTTCTATGAAATTTGATCGCCCAAACTACTCGATCAATTAAAATAAACCGTTAGTTTTACCGTCTTCAATCCTTTTGTTTTGTGCCATCGGAAATAATCCTCGGTGATCATCCATGCACTCTTATTGTGTGAACCCAGCTCAAATATATGAAACTCAAAAGTATCATTAGTCCATGATTAGCGCTTGTCATTAATTATCAAAACAAACAACGGGACCTAGATGTTTCAATCTCCCCTTTTTGATAATTGATAACAAACACCACAAATATATAATAGGCATGAATCACGAATAAGGATAGTATAAGCTCTCCCTACACATATGCATAATAATCACAAGTATCAACAAGTCATAGAGATCTTCCATCATAAAAGCATATGACACAATAAACATCCATCATGAGATATCCATAAAGATCATCATCCAATCCACAAAATAAGTTCACTAGGCTATTACAAGATCACGAAAGGCCTAAAACTCATAAGAGATTAACCGATAAAGAACACACAAGATAGATATAATATTAGCCCATTACATATATAGCCCTCCACCTTAGCCTAGTACATAAGAGGACTAACCTCACTAACTCTAATCTCATCCCACCTAAGATAAAAAAAGTTCTTTCTTCTCCTCTAAGACAGTTTTCTCCCCCTTTTGACCAAAAAGCTTCACTTGAGAAGGAGGAGGACGTGGAATGGGATAGTGAGAAGAACCGGAGCGCTCACGGCGACGAGAGTAGACAAAGACTTGAGAGGTCTCCAAAGCAGTCATGCACGTGTCCAACGTGTCCACTTGATTGGCATGCAGACTACCCACATCAATCCTTAGCCCCCTAACATCCTCATACATGACTTCTTGCCTAGTGCTTAACTTCCTGTGGGACCCAGACCACGCCCTAGCGGGCGTACCGGCGAGCCCCGCCGAGGCGACATCCATCGCCGCCTGGAGTTTGGCACTCCTGAGGGTGCCCTGCAGGCGGCAGAAGCTCTCTTGCGTCACCCCCCAGCCACCCCTGGCGAGGGGTCTAACGCCAAGAGGTGGCTCGACGACGTGGCGAAGCTCGTAGGCACGGCCCAGCGCCAGCTAGCCGTCGACCTCACTTCTTCCAGCCACCAACCGCGCGGTTCGCACACCGCGGTAAGCTCTTTCTCCCGGCGACGGGCCCGAAGGGCAGCGGCAGCCGAGAGGGCGGAGGAGAGCCTCTCAGCGGCAGCCCAACCGGAACCGCCCCGGGACCTGCTGTACGCAGGGCGCGATGCCCGCCTCCGCATCGAGCAGCGTCGGGACGAGCGTCGCTTAGGGCGGGCGCCGGACTGCGCCTCCTCGTCGGGAGGCGCCACCTCATGACGAGCGGCCGCAGCGGTCCTCCCGCGAGTGGAGCCCCTCGGCGGTCGGCAAGCGGCCATAATGGCCCAGCCGCAAGCGGGAAGCTCCGCGGCGCCCAATGAGGCCCCGCAGCCGATGTCGCCCTACAGCCGGCAACGGCTGCCAGGCCTTTATCGCTGACCTCCGTAACGTGCGTTGGCCTAACAAGTTTAGGCCGACCCTTACGGAGAAATACGATGGCTCGGTTAACCCCACCGAGTTCCTCCAGATCTACACCACAGCCATTGAGGCTGCTGGGGGTGATGAGCGCGTCATGGCCAACTTCTTCCCCATGGCGCTTAAGGGCCAGGCCCGCTCTGAAGGGTTACGCGGAAGCTACGCTAGCCGAAAACAAAAATTTCTACCGCGCAAACCAGGAACACTTGCAAGTAAGGGCCGATAGATCGTTACCGATTAGAGTAGAGTGCAGCGGAATAGCCAATCGGGCAATCCGATCCGGAACAGTGTAGCCTATTCCGGAGACAGCCGATTCGCCAATCGCCGATTCGAGTCGTCCGGCCGCGTTCTCACGCCTCGCTCCGATGCGCCCGACCGCGCCGATCAAGAGCGCGCAACGTAGCGGCGCCTCTACCGGTATCCACACGTCCGGGGACGAACGCCGTACACCCGTGTGCTAGCACGCGATGCAAGGCTAGGGTTTGGCTCGAAAGTGGGGAGGGTTTCCGTGGAGATTGATCTCGGCGACTTCTGTTGCACGCGATGCAATTGACGTCTCACAGCTCTCCACCCCTCCCTCCTTTATATAGAGTTGGCCGACTGGGACTAGTGGCCGATTAGGACTCTATTTTGAATCGGATCTCATCCGTATCTCATAGAGTTGGCCGCCCCACACGTCGTAAGCCCATAGGACTCTATCCGATCGGATCCCTATCCGATCGAGCCGTATCCGAGTCCAACTCGAATATCTATTCTATCCCCTTAAGCGTGCGACCCAGTAGGTTCAGGTATACTCGGTTTCGGCTATAGTCTAACTTAGCCGATCGTCGGCTCGAGTCCAACTCGCCAGCTTCAATAGCGGCGCCTAGCAGCACATATTGACACCATAGTATACAAGAATATAATATCGGCTCGAACCTGTAATGTGTACACAAATCCCTTTGCCTCACGATACCGTTAAGCTATAGGCAAGATGTGTGCCATCCCTTCAATAGCTTAACCATTCACTCGAACCGTATTGGATTATCCGTCCGTTGATTGACTCCTCAATCAACTTGCATGGCCATGCATTTCCATAATCCATTACCTCGAGGGCCAGAGATATCTCTCCAAAGGAGGGGCAAATTCCATCTTGATCACTCACATCCCACTCCATGTTTCATAGCAAACCCGAAAACTACCTTTATAACTATCCGATTACGGAATAGCGTTTGGTAGTCCCAAAGTATGCTACTACACATGTTGGAATCCATGGTGATCTCGAGGTCTAAGGACTTTGTACCAACACTACCGAGACCAACTAATGGCACATTAATTCTGTAGTGTCTCATGGTGGGTCTATCCAACAATGTGTTCTCTAACACATATGTCCATGTTTATTGATTTGGTATCTCCATACCCATGATCTATGAGACATGATCATCAATCAATAAACATGCCGATCTTAGAATCATATTTGTTCCAACAATATGACATATGATCGGGATCGTTTAGAAATAGATTCATACATATCGAGTCTCATAAATAAGTCACGTACTTATTGATCAATACAAGATGTCTATTTCATGGAACCGAATAACACTTTATTCATTTATACATAAACATTGACGTGATATCCAACATCTCCATGTTGCCTCTAGGGCATATCACTAACAATCTCCCACTTGCACTAGAGTCAATCATGTAAGTATCTAATACCCATTGCTCTTGTGTGCGCCTCATGCTTGGTGAGGAGAGGTTTTGTCGGCGGATCGGCTATGTTGAGATCCGTGTGCACTTTGCATATCTTGACATCACCTCGTCCACAATCTCGCGGATGAGATGATATCGCCGAAGTATGTGTTTGGACTTCGATGTGACCTCGGCTCCTTGGCTTGCGCAATGGCTCCACTATTGTCACAATAGAGAGACATTGGACCGTCGTACTAGTCATCACACCAAGCTCGAAACGAATTTCTTGATCCAAACGGCCTCCTTTGCGGCTTCCGAAGCGCAATGTACTCGGCCTCCGTTGTAGAATCAGCAACGTATCCGCTTGGAACTCTTCCAGTGCTGCGCCTCCGTTCGGGCGAGAACACGAACCCATTGCGATCTATAATCATCCTTGTCCGTTTGGAAGCTAGCATCGGTGTAACCACTTACAACGAGCTCTTCTTCACCTCCATAGACTAGGAACATATCCTTAGTTCTTCTCAAGTACTTAAGGATATTCTTTACGGCGATCCAGTGACCTTCACTGGATCGGCGGTATCTGCTCGTAGCACTCAAAGCGTACGAGACATGCAGGCGTGTACAAAGCATGGCATACATGATGGATCCAATTGCCGAAGCATATGGAACCATACCCATCTTATTCCGCTCATCATGTGTCCGAGGACACCGATTCTTGCTAAGATTGATGCCATGTGACATAGGCAAGAAACCTTTCTTGGAATCATGCATGTTGAACCTTTTCAACACCTTGTCAATGTATGTACTTTGGCTTAATCCAATTAGCCTCTTGGATCTATCTCTATAGATCCGAATGCCCAATATATATCTTGCCTGCCCCTAAGTCTTTCATGGAAAAACTATTTTTCAATGAAGACTTGACGGATTCAAGCATAGGGATATCATTTCCAATCGTAATATGTCATCCACATATAAGATTAGAAATACAATTGCGCTCCCACTGACCTTTTTGTAAACACAGGCCTCTTCTTCATTTTTGATGAAACCAAACCCTTTGATTACTTCATCAAAACGAATATTCCAACTCCGAGATGCTTGCTTCAATCCATAAATGGATTTACGTAGCTTGCATATCTTTCCAGCGATTCGGATCGACAAAACCCCGAGGTTGTATCATGTATACATCCTCGCTTAGGTTTCCATTCGGAAAGCCGTTTTGACATCCATCGCCATATCTCATAATCGAAATATGCAGCAATCGCTAGCATAATCCGAATAGATTTAAGCATTGCGACGGGCGAGAAGGTTTCATCATAATCAACTCCTTGAATCTGTTTAAAACCTTTCGCCACCAATCGCGCCTTATAGATGTGAACATTTCCATCCATATCGGCCTTTTCTTAAAAACCCATTTACACTCAATGGTTTTGACACCATCAGTGGATCAACCAAGTTCCAAACTTGATTGTCGTACATGGATTCTATTTCGGATTCCATGGCTCCAAGCCACTTGTTGGAATCGGGTCCCACCATCGCTTCCTCATAGGTCTTAGGTTCATCGTTGTCCAACAACAATATATCACGTTGTTCCTTTGTACTGTCGGGTGCACGACGTGATCTTTCGACCTCCGTGGGGCTGGTGTATCTACAACGGTGGCGCAACACTTTGCACCTCCTGTTGTGGTTGGTTTGGTCGTTGAAACATTTTTCGGTGTTTCTTGAACTTCTTCAAGATGCACCCTGCTCCCACTAACCCTTCTTGAAAGAAACTCTTTCTCTAAGAAGACACCGTGTCGGGCGACAAACACTTTGCCTTGTTCCCGATTATAAAAGTAATATCCCTTAGTTTCCTTAGGATATCCCACAAAGAAGCACTTGTCGATTTGGGTGTGAGCTTGTCGGTAAACGTTTTACATAAGCTTCGCATCCCCATATTTTGAGAAAAGACAAACTAGGGGTTGCCCTGTCCATATCTCATATGGTGTCTTTTCAATGACTTAGATGGAACTCTATTTAGTGTGAGCGCAATGTTTCAAGAGCATATCCCGAAAGATAACGGAAGATCACTTTGGCTCATCATCGACCGCACCATGTCCAACAAGGTGCGATTTCTCCGTTCGGACACTCCGTTCCATTGTGGAGTTCTGGCGGAGTTAAGCGTGGAACAATTCCACAATCTTTCGAGATGATTACCAAACTCTTGGCTCAAGTATTCCCCTCCACGATCGATCGTAGAAACTTGATTGTTTTCCCTAAATGATTCTCGTACTTCATTCGGAATTCTTTGAACTTTTCAAAGGATTCGGACTTATGCCTCATCAAGTAGATATAACCATATCTACTAAAGTCATCGTAAAGGTAATGAAGCGATAACCACCTCGGCCGTTGAGCTCATTGGTCCACATACATCGGTATGTACGAGTGCCAACAAGTCACTTGCTCTTTCACTTGTGTCCGTGAAAGGTGCCTTTGTCATCTTACCAAGTAAACAAGACTCACATGTCTCAAATGATTCAAAATCAAAAGAGTGAAGCAATCCATCCTTATGGAGCTTCTCCATGCGTTTCTTATTTATATGGCCTAAGCGACAATGCCGGATAAACGTGGGGTTTATATCATTAGAGAGTTGTCTTTACGTATTAATGTTATAGATGGGAGACGCTTCAAGATTCAAAACGTATAATCCATTCACCAATGGATCATGAAAATAGAACATATCTCGAGATATATTGAACAACCATTGTTCATTGATCTAAAATCATATCCTTCCGCTTGCAAACATGAAGCGGAAATAACGTTTTGACATAGTGTTGGAACACAATAACAATTATTCAATTCCAAAACTAATCCGAAGGTAGATGAAGTGGTACTGTGCCGACGACAAGAACGTAGCAACGCTTGCTCCATTACCGACGCGCAGTTCACCTCGCCCCTTCTCAATCCTCTACTTCTTCTCATTCCACGCAACGATTTGCAAATATGAGCTACGATCCGGTATCAAATACCCAAGAGTCGTAGGTGAAGTAGCAAGATTAATGTCTATAACATTAATACCGAAGCGAAGTCGTACTTTGCTTCTTCTTGAGATCCTCCATGTACTTCTTGCAGTTCCTTTTCCAGTGGCTGTCTCCTTGCAGTAGAAGCAAACGGCATCGATGCCGCCGACCCCTTCTTGCCCTTCTTTGCATTAGAGGCACTCGCGATCTCATCGGGAGTTAACTTTCTCATGGTGCAAAGTTTCTTGACAGTGGTTTGCGCTTAGCCTTATCGCATCATCATCACATGATGACCGTTTTTCTGGATACTCTCCTCATTGTCTTTAGCATCCCATGCAATTCAGCCAAGGTCCTATCCATATTGTTCATGTGATAATTTAATATGAATGGCTCGAAGCTCGGAGGGAGCGGCGGAGAATCACATCGTAGCCAACTCTTGGCTAAGGGGAAAACCAGTTTTCCGGACTCTCAATGTAGCCAATCATCTTTATCACATGCGGATCGACGGGATTCCCTCAACAAGCTCGCACGCAAACAAGGACTTTGAGGTGTTGAACCTCTCGGCCCGAGCTTGGTTCTCAAACATGCCACGCAGATCCCGAATAATAGTGTGAGCATCTTGCTCTCATATTGCTTCGAAGCTCGGGGGACATTGTAGCAAGCATGAGACGCTTATATCTAGGGCATCATTAGTGTGCTTCTCATAAGCCCTCCGTGCGGAGTGGCATTAGTTGGCAAATCCTCGGGATAGGGTACTTCAAGAACGTACTCCTTACGCTCTTGCTTGAGAACAATTCTCAAGTTGCGATACCAATCCATAAAGTTTGTTCCATTTAATTTTTCCTTTTCGAGAATAGATCGCAAATTAAAGGTACTGGGTGTAGTATTAGCCGCCATTTATTCTACAAAGAAAAAGCAAAGTTTAGCACAATGTTTATGCTATGTCTATTGTTAAACAATTTAACATTAGACTCCCATTACGTATTTCCACCTTCCCTCTAGGTTACGTATTGGGTCAAGATCCACATGTTAATTAATTTTCTAGTGAGCTTTGGCATCACTTGCTAGAAAATTAGTAACATCGATAAGCAACACCTTGCTAATCACATCTCTATGTGACTCTTGTTGTTGGTGTGGCATCTCCATGCCCCGGCGCCAACCTATGCCCCAAGGCCCAAAGCTGTTTTGATAGCCTTGTTAAGTAAACCAAATGCTCCTGCATGTATATGTCGACATATACCCCTCGTGTTATGATAGAGAATGGCACTCTGCTTTCTGCGGACCCACCATTGACGAGCATAACGGTGGACGGTGCAACATTTGG
Organism: Oryza australiensis; assembly: GCA_019925245.2. Lineage (NCBI taxonomy): Eukaryota > Viridiplantae > Streptophyta > Magnoliopsida > Poales > Poaceae > Oryza > Oryza australiensis. The sequence continues at coordinate 9,502,201 of JAIFGZ020000436.1, forward strand.
AAGGGCATCATTACTACTTAATTTTGAGAGGGATGCTATCCTATCAAACAAACATATCACATATGAAATCAAGAAGAATAGCATATAATGAAATAGTATGGCCCCCTTCACATGGTGATCTCCATCTCCATGTCGGCGCTGAGGATCTCCATCTTCGGCACCATATTCCAAGTGTCGAATGCTTGATATCTTCAAACTAAGCTACTACTATAGAAGCTCTAATTGAAGATTACATCGACTCGCAGTCGTGAAAGAATATTACAAGCATTGCACGTATGAAAGAATATTACGGGGATTGCACATATGAAAGAATATTACATGCATCACATGCATCTCATACATCTCATACATACAATAGGGCCATACCATCTCAAAGCATTCTCTGCAAAAACAAGTTAGGCGTAGAAACGTTTTCTACCTATCGCGAGCTACGGCATCGAGAGACCTATAAGGGGGTACGCACACCACACGAAATTCATAGATCCAATCTATGAAATCGCTTATGGAAACCATATCGGCATAATCATATTATGCCGTCCCGATACACTATCAAGGGAGATGGTTTGCGTAGGCGCGAGGCAGCAACAAAGTCGGACTACGAGATAGCTTCGTATAATCACATTATACCGTTCCGATACACTATCAAGGAACGCTATCTCGAACCCAACTCAAACCGAGTTATTTGGAAATTGCTTCGACGTAATCACATTACACCGTTCCGATACACTATCAAGGAACGCAATTACCATTAACTCTCCTCAACGAGATCCCGTTAAACCGATTGATCTAATCAACCCGTGCGCAAAACTTGTTCCGGATCAATCTAAAACCCGAACTAAGCAAGATTAGCTCGATACCCTTTGAAGGGTTACGCGGAAGCTACGCTAGCCGAAAACAAAAATTTCTACCGCGCAAACCGGGAACACTTGCAAGTAAGGGCCGATAGATCGTTACCGATTAGAGTAGAGTGCGGCGGAATAGCCAATCGGGGCAATCCGATCCGGAACAGTGTAGCCTATTCCGGAGCAGTGCCGATTCGCCAATCGGCCGATTCGAGTCGTCCGCCGCGTTCTCACGCCTCGCTCCGATGCGCCCGACCGCGCCGATCAAGAGCGCGCAACGTAGCGGCGCCTGCTACGGTATCCACACGTCCAGGGGACGAACGCCGTACACCCGTGTGCTAGCACGCGATGCAAGGCTAGGGTTTGGCTCGAAAGTGGGGAGGGTTTCCGTGGAGATTGATCTCGGCGACTTCGTTGCACGCGATGCAATTGACGTCTCACGCTCTCCACCCCTCCCTCCTTTATATAGAGTTGGCCGATGGGACTAGTGGCCGATTAGGACTCTATTTTGAATCGGATCTCATCCGTATCTCATAGAGTTGGCCGCCCACACGTCGTAAGCCCATAGGACTCTATCCGATCGGATCCCTATCCGATCGAGCCGTATCCGAGTCCAACTCGAATATCTATTCTATCCCCTTAAGCGTGCGACCACGTAGGTTCAGGTATACTCGGTTTCGGCTATAGTCTAACTTAGCCGATCGTCGGCTCGAGTCCAACTCGGCCGACTGTCAATAGCGGCGCCTAGCAGCACATATTGACACCATAGTATACAAGAATATAATATCGGCTCGAACCTGTAATGTGTACACAAATCCCTTTGCCTCACGATACCGGTTAAGCTATAGGCAAGATGTGTGCCATCCCTTCAATAGCTTAACCATTCACTCGAACCGTATTGGATTATCGTCTGTTGATTGACTCCTCAATCAACTTAGCATGGCCATGCATTTCCATAATCCATTACCTCGAGGGCCCAGAGATATCTCTCCAAAGGAGGGGCAAATTCCATCTTGATCACTCACATCCCACTCCATGTTTCATAGCAAACCCGAAAACTACCTTTATAACTATCCCGATTACGGAATAGCGTTTGGTAGTCCCAAAGTAGGCTACTACACATGTTGGAATCCATGGTGATCTCGGGTCTAAGGACTTTGTACCAACACTACCGAGACCAACTAATGGCACATTAATTCTGTAGTGTCTCATGGTGGGTCTATCCAACAATGTGTTCTCTAACACATATGTCCATGTTTATTGATTTGGTATCTCCATACCCATGATCTATGAGACATGATCATCAATCAATAAACATGCCGATCTTAGAATCATATTTGTTCCAACAATATGACATATGATCGAGGATCGTTTAGAAATAGATTCATACATATCGAGTCTCATAAATAAGTCACGTACTTATTGATCAATACAAGATGTCTATTTCATGGAACCGAATAACACTTTATTCATTTATACATAAACATTGACGTGATATCCAACATCTCCATGTTGCCTCTAGGGCATATCACTAACACGCTCCTGGCTGATGAACCTGCCAGCCTGGTCGGTCACTTCGTGGGACGGCTCGTGCCGGCAGTTCACCTCCAATTTCCAGGCATGTACCGCGCCCGGAGTGGAGGAGACCTTCACATGGTCCGACGAGGGGAGGACGAGTCCCCTGCGCAAATACATTCAGCGTTTTTGCAGTACGCAACACCATACCCTCCATCGCGACCATGCGGTGATCTTCGTCTTCGGAGTGGCGTATGCCACGACGTCATGTTGGAGAAGATCGAATCCAAGGTCCCCGGACCACCACGGAGCTCTTCGAGCTCGCGGACAGTGGCCCGCAAGTAGGAGGCCCGGGTTTGGAATCCTAGGAATCCTACCCGGCCTCCACCGCGCCGCCCCTCCGCATCCCGTGAAGAGCGGCGCGAACGACGACGGAAGCGCCGGCCATCGCGCGGCGGCGAGGAGGGCCACGTCCTCGCCACCGACGGAGCCGAGAAGCCCTCGCGGAAGGGCAAGCCTGCGGGTAACCGCAGGTGGTCCCCGAACCCTCGCCCCCAGGGCCGGGCCGAAGGCAAATGGTGCATGGTGTACCAAACCTCCCACCACGACTTCTCTGAGTGCCGTTCGGTCAAAAATCTGGCCGAACGAGTGCAGAAGTATGAGCAAGAGCGGAGGGAGAACGAGAAGGAGATCCGCCGCAAGGGCAAGGCACCGGCGGAGCGTCCGGACAACCGGCGAGAGGAGGCCAAGGGTGCAGCCCCCGCCGAGGACGACGATGACAACTTAGGCTACCAGGATCCCCAGCACGTCGTCGCCACCATCGACGGCGGTGCGGGCGCCCAAGTGTCCCGGCGGAGCTTCAAGTCCATGAGACACGAGCTCCTCGCAGCCGTGCCGTCTCACGAGGCGGCCCGGAGATCGCGCTGGACAGAGGTGCCCATCACCTTTGACCAGACCGATCACCTAGGGAGTGTCGCGCGTAGCGGCCATTTGGCCCTCGTGACCTCCCCCACCATCTGCAACGTCAAGGTCGCCCGAGTCTTAATTGACGGAGGTACGGCCCTCAACGTGCTATCCCTGAAGGCTTTTGAGGCAATCAAGGCCCCGGAAATGGTACTCGGGCCTTCTCACCCCATCATTGGGGTGACGCCCGGAAAGGTGTGGCCCCTCGGGCAGATCGATCTGCCGGTCACCTTTGAGGACCCGCTAACTTCCGCACCGAGCGGATAGACTTCGATGTGGCGGATCTTAATCTGCCCTACAACGCCGTGCTCGGGAGGCCAGCGTTGGTGAAGTTTATGGCGGCTACACACTACGCCTACCGCCAGCTCAAGATGCCGGGCCCCAGAGGCCCCATCACCGTCCACGCTGACGTCAAAACCGCGCTAGACTGCGCGGAAGCGTGCGTGGACGACATTGCGGCGGCCGACCGCGTTGAACCCGAGGGTCCCCAAGGGGAGTCATCGGGTTCCCGGGCCCCGAAGCAACGCATCACCTCTGCCGATGAGGTGGTGATTAAGTCTATCCGTTTGGGCGACGACCCGTCCAAGACCGTCAACATTGGTGGCGGCTTGGACCCCAAATAGGAAGACACGCTCGTCTCCTTCCCGCGGGCGAATGCCGACGTGTTTGCTTGGAAGCCGTTGGATATGCCCGGAGTCCCCAGGAGGTGATCGAGCATCGACTTGCGCACGGCCGGATGCACGCCCGGTCCGGCAAAAGGTGAGGCGACAGGCCCCGGAGCGGCAGGCGTTCATCCGTGAAGAGGTGACACGGCTCCAGGAGGCCGGCTTCATCCGGGAGGTGCTGCATCCGGAGTGGTTGGCGAACCCGGTGGTCATCCCGAAGGCCAACCACAAGCTGCGCATGTGCATCGACTACAACGACCTCAACAAGGCATGTCCCAAAGACCCCTATCCTCTACCCCGAATAGACCAGATAGTCGACTCCACTGCGGGGTGCGACCTTTTATGCTTCGTAGATGCGTATTCTGGCTATCATCAATTTCGCATGGCCGTAGAGGATGAGGAGAAAACTTCATTTATCACTCTTGTGGGTACTTTTTGCTACATGTCTATGTCCTTTGGTTTAAAAAATGCCATGTCCACCTTTCAACGTGGTGTCCGCATCACGTTAAAGGACCAAATAGGGCGCAATGTTGAGGTATATGTCGATGATCTCGTAGTCAAATCTCGGGATCAAAGAACTTTGCTCTCGGATTTGGCCGAGACATTCAATAACCTCCGGTCCTCCCGCATGAAACTAAACCTAGAGAAGTGCGTGTTTAGGGTACCGGCAGGCAAGCTGTTAGGGTTCTTGGTCTCTGCCCGAGGCATCGAGGCCAACCCCACTAAAATAAAGGCAATAGAGGAGATGCGCCCCCCTAGAAAACTCAAGGACGTGCAGAGGCTCACGGGCTGTGTAGCTGCCCTGAGTCGCTTCATATCCAGGTTAGGAGAGCGGGCGCTTCCTTTATTCAAGTTGTTAAAACGAACTGACCCCTTCACTTGGACGGACGAAGCGGAGAAAGCCCTGGGCGAGCTCAAGCGCTACCTCTCCTCGCCTCCCGTACTGGTGGCTCCTCGGGAAGGGGAGCCCCTCCTCTTATATTTGGCGGCGACCCCTCAAGTGATCAATGCGGCCTTGGTTATGGAGCGCGACGACGAGCTAGGCCCTCAGTCGCCCCCAGCCCTGTCAAAACCAGAGGCAGGAGACCTCGGAACGGAGCTGGCCGAGGAAGCGCCCGAACCCGGAGGTGGCCCTTGGCCCCCCGAGCTTCAGGGAGCCGCCCGACCCCCTAGTCCGTGGGCACCCGAAGCCCCCTCCACCTAGAGTGGCCCTGAGGGCCCCGGTGGAGGCGACGGCTTGGAAACCTCGGACACCGAGATGACCCGCCCCGAAGCACCCGTGGTAGGAAGCCTCGGAACGGAGTTGGCCGAGGAAGCACCCGAACCCGGAGGTGGCCCTTGGCCCCCCGAGCTTCAGGGAGCCGCCCGGCCCCCTAGTCCGGGGGCTCCCAAAGCCCCCTCCACCCGGAGCGGCCCTGAGGTCCCCGGTGGGGGCGACGGCTCGGAAGCCCCGAACACCGAGATGACCCGCCCCGGTGTACCCGAACCCGCCGCCCCTAATAGAGTGGTCAAGGCCCGCACCAAGGTGCAGCGGCCGGTCTACTTTGTCAGCGAGGCGCTACGGGACGCGAAGACACGTTACCCGCAGGCCCAGAAAATGCTATACGCTCTACTTATGGCCTCCAGGAAGTTGCGTCATTATTTCCAGCGCACCGGGTAACGGTGGTCACGTCCTACCCTCTCGGACAAATCCCGCATAACCGAGAGGGCACGGGACGGGTAGTCAAATGGGCCATCGAGTTGTCGGAATTCGATCTGCACTTCGAAGCCCGGCACGCAATCAAGAGCCAAGCCTTGGCTGATTTCGTGGCGGAGTGGACGCCAACGGCCAGAAGCGATCCACTCCGGGGGAACCCGAGAGTGCGGAGGATCGTGACCAAGGAACCGCGCACTGGGTGATGAACTTTGACGGTTAGCTCACCTTGCATGGAGCCGGAGCAGGCGTGGTGCTAACTTCCCCAACGGGCGACGTGCTTCGGTACATCGTCCGAGTTGGACTCTATTGGCCCACCACGCTGGAGGATGCAACAGACCTCGTGCGGCGGTGCCGAGCATGTCAATTCCACGCCAAGCAGACGCACCTGCCGGCCCAGGCCCTTCAGACCATCCCGCTCTCATGGCCATTTGCGGTCTGGGGGCTGAACATCCTGGGCCTGTTCAAGCAGGCGCGGGGCGGATGCAAGTTCCGTATGTCGCCATCGACAAATTCACCAAGTGGCCGAGGCCTATCCGTCGCGTCATCGACAAACATTCGGTGTGCGGTTCATGAGAGACATCACGGCAAGGTTCGGGGTCCCCAACAGGCTCATCACCGACAACGGCACCCAGTTCACGAGTGAGCTGTTTGGCGAGTATTGCGATGACATGGGCATCAAGCTTTGTTTCGCCTCGCCCGCCCATCCCCAAAGCAACGGTCAGGCCGAGCGTGCAAACGCAAAAATACTAAAGGGCCTCAAGACCAAGACCTACAATGTGCTCAAAAAGCATGGGGACTCGTGGACTGATGAGCTGCCTGCGGTCCTTTGGGCCAATCGGACAACCTCGAGCCGCGCCACCGGGGAAACACCTTTCTTCTTGGTGTATGGAGCCGAGGCGGTCTTGCCCTCCGAGCTCACCCTGGGATCGCCCCGGGCCACATTATACACCGAAGCGGATCAAGAACAAATGCGTCGTGACGATCTGGATTACTTGGAGGAAAGAAGGCGCCGGGCAGCGCTCCGCGCGGCCCGCTACCAACAAAGCCTCCGTCGCTACCATCAAAGCAAAGTCAGCCCTCGAGCGCTACAAGTCAATGATCTGGTCCTGCGCCGTGTGCAAACGCACGCAGGGCTAAGCAAGTTATCCCCGATGTGGGAGGGGCCATACAAGGTTATCGGCACCTCGCGTCCTGGGGTAGTTCGCCTAGCCACAGAGGACGGCACTCCGTTGCCGAACCCATGGAATATTTCCACCTGCGCAGGTTCTACCCATAAGCCGCATAGTGCGCTGAGACATGCATAGAAGTTCATCCACTGCCCTCGGTGGCATGAGCAATACATTTGTTATTACATTCCATATGTTTCCCTTGCAAAATACCTGCTGCGGTGTGTTTTCCCCCATGTGCTCGAGCATGTGCTGTGGATGCGACTTTCCAATAGTTCCATGGCCTTGCCCCCCTCAGCCTGAGAGCCCTAAGGGTGTCGAGGGTACAGCGATGTTGCATACTACCACGCCTGGGGGCAGTCAACGCCTGGGGGTTCGGGTGTGAACTAACACGCCTGTCCCGGCCCCCCGTTGCCGCTGCCCTCGCTGGCCTTTTTATGCCTTCGCTCCTACCCGGAACCCCAACGAAGGCACCAGCCAACGGCCAGTGCATGCTGCCCGAACCCGGAACAGCCCCCCAGCTGCATGGGACAAATCACGGGGGAGAACAACACTATCGCATTATTGCAACAACTAAGTCTTAAACTATCGATTGCAGGGAAGCTAACATACAGGGGCTCGGGCCAACCAACCGCCACTACGTGCGCGCTAAGTTGGCCGGGGGCTCCCAACATACACATACATGAATCATCAAAAGCAGCCACGATGAGCTGTTACAACGCAAGTTCGCCGTAGTAAAGGCAAGTCCGCTAACTTTATAAACAATGCACAAATATCTTTTTACATAAATACAGATACAAGCCGAAGCAAGAGGGCCCTAAGTGGCCGGTGGGTCGCTGGAAGCATCCGCCGAGGGGTCTTCATCCGGCGAGTCCTCGCGGAGGGCGAGCTGGAAGGCCGCCGGGGTGCCATCGAAGCCCATCATGATGGACTCGACAGCGTCCTGGACGCGGCGGCGAGCGGCCTCCTCGGTGCCTTCGGGAAAGTCCTCAGTGGGGATGTAGGGTCGAAGTCGGGGTCGCGGGCTTGGTAGCTCCCCAGGATGAGTGACGCGATCTGGCGGGATAAGTCATATGATGACTCCTTCGCCACCTCGTCGACCTCCTCCGGCACCCTCTGTATCCCCGCGGCCAGATCGTCAATGTGTGTGGCCAATCCCCCCAAGGTAGGGACGCTGGGGGGTACGGTTCACCCCACCCCGCGAGCCGCCTCCCGAATGCGCCCGACGGACGAGGCCAGGCCCTGGATCCCCAGGCGCAAGACGCGCTCCAGCTCCGCGATCCGACGGCGCGCCTCCTCCAGTTCCGCCGCCTCGCCCGCTGCGCTGCGCGTCCATGACCACCGCTCCCGGTGGCCGGCTCTGCTCCCATCGCTTCACTCGTCCCGCCGGCGGCCCGAGGCGGCGGCGAGCAGCTGCTCGCGATCCCACACGCCCTTCAGGCATCAGGAGGCCTCCTCCTGGGCTTCCAACACCGCCGCCTCTCGCCCCCCCCACGGCGACCTCGCGCTCGGCGACGGCCTTCTCCTGGGCCAGCACGTTGGCCTCCCGCGCAGCGGAGTCTTCCTCGGCCCTAGCGACGGTGGCCTCCGGCTCTCAACTGCCCGCCACGCCGCCTCAAGGGCCCTCTCCCGCTTCGCCAGGCCGGCCTCACGGGCCTGGAGGTCAACGTCGGTGCCAGCAGCGGTGGCCTAAGCGTCGTACAAGGTGCGCTCGCGCTCGTCGAGGCCCTGGGCGCGCTCCCTGAGGTCGCGGAGGAACTGCCCGGCGGTGGTGCGCACCCTCTCCTCAGCAGCGGCGGCGACCTGCTCGCGGAGGTCGGCGGTGTGCCATTCAGCGACAGTGTCTTCAAACACTTGACTGAGCTCCTCCTGGCGCCGCTCGATCTCCGCCAGCTCCCGCTTGCGGATGAGACCCTCCGCCCTCGCCGTGGCCGCAAGCTCCCGGCAACCCTTCTCGACCTCGGCCTCCCGCCGTGCCACCTCGATCTCCCTGGCGGCCAAGGCCTGCACCTGGGCCCGAAGCCCCTCCAGGGAGATGGCGTTGGCCGCCTCCAGCGCCCTAGAGACGACCTCCCTCGCCCGCTCCTGCGACCGGACGAGAGGCTCCGTGTCCAAGGCGGCCACGAACCCGGACCGGGCGCCCCCAGACTCGGAGTCGGAGCTCGGCCCGGGATCAGCCGTTTGCGCCGGCCGAGCCGCCGAAGACCCCCCATGGCCGGCGCTGCCCGCCTCTTGCCTTGGGAGCTCGCGGCAGGCCTGCGCCGGCAGGATTAATGGTAGCCGACGGGGCGATGGCGCCGCTGAGTGCGGTGCGGGCGAGAGCTGCTGTGGCGGCGATGATGGTTGCCGCAGAGGGGACCCTTGAGGTTGCTCTCCGCCGCCCTCCGCTGCCCCCTCTGTGCCGGCGCCGCCCACGGCTTGCCCTTCATGGGCGGCCGGCGCTCCAGCCGTTGGGTGGGCCCCCTTCCCGGATCTCACCGCATTCGGGACCGAGCCCGAAGGGGGCGACCCGGACCTTGGGAGCTCGGGCGCCCCGGACCTCTCCTGTGCACCCTCCCCCGAGCCCGAGGCAGAACCGCCCTTGGGGACAACCCTTGGGCGAAAATGCCTGTGCTCGCGGCTGGAAACAAAACATGAACACAACAAGGAATCAAAAAACAGAGACAAAAATATAAGACCCCAATGGGCATCTGCGTATCAACAAGGCGTACCTGCGGGCGGGGTTGAAGTCCCAGGAGATCCCCGAGATAGCCCGCTTCTTCTTCGCAGGGCGGCCCGGAGGACTCGCCGGGCTCTCGCTCGCCGCATGCCCTGATGCTGGAGTCTCGTGGACGGACCCCGCCGCCGGCGTACTCGCCGGAGATGCGCCCGGCCTCCTCGCCGCCGGTGTACTCGCCGGGACGCGCCCGGCCTCCCGCCGTCGTTGTCGCCGCCGTTGTGGCGGCGACCCTCGGCGTGATGGCCCCCGGGGATGGGCCCGACGCCCGCGAGCCCCCTGGTCTACGGGGGGGTGCGACGCGCTCCGCTCCGCCGCCTCGTGGTGGAGATAGGGGAGGAGAGGGGTCCTCCTCTGGCCTCTTCCTCTTCCCTTTTGGGTCCGGGGCCCCCGGGTCGCTTCGGCCCGGACCCCGGCGGTTCAACCGCCCAATCGGGATGTGGTCGTCGGCGTCGTCGGCGTCGTCTCCGCCTCCGCCCCTCGGAGCAGCCCCCGGTAAGCCTTCGGTGCGCCGACGACGAGCCCACGCCGCCGCCCACCACCTCGCAGTGTGTGATCTCCGGCGCACAGAGTCCTCGCATAGCGGCACCAGCCCGGGCGGGAGCTGCGCCAAGTCCATCTCCGTGATGCCGAGGCTGCGACGAACTAGGGTCCGGAGGTCCCTCTCATCCCAGTCGAAGGCGGTGCCCATGTGGGTCCGCATGGCATCGTTGGGGCCCAGGTACATGTAGACGGGGCGCGGCCTCTCCTGCAGCGGCGCTATGCGCCTCATCAGGAAATCGCGGAAGACCGCGTGGCTGGACAGGCCCCCCCGCCGAAGGTAGCTGATCCGGTCCAGCACCCCGTCCAGCTCTCTCCCAGCTCGCGGACGCGCCCCCCAATTCCTCTGGTTCACCGGGATCCCCGTCGACAGGGAGAGGTGGGAGTGGTCGCCCAAGCTGGTGTAGAACCAGAATGCCCTCTAGTTCTCCCACCTGGAGCGGGGGTGGATGTCGATGAAGGGAGTGCCGACCGCCCTGTCGTTTCATGGCTGGATCGCCACGTACCCCACCGCGCCGGAGGAGCCCGCCTGGCATACCCGGAAGAACTGCTGGAAGAGGTGAAGAGAAGGCCTCACCCCCACGAACATCTCGCAGGTGTGGGCGAACATGGCGAGGTAGAAGACGGCGTTGGGGGTGAGGTGGTGCAGCCGGAGGTCGTAGAACTCCAGGACGTCGAGGAAGAAGCGGGAGAAGGGCGGCACCAGCCCGACCATGGCGAAGGAGGCGAAGAACACCATCCTGTGGGGAGGCCGCTCCTCCGGGACATCACCGCCGCTGCGCGTGCCGCTCGGCAAGAACTTGTTGAAGAGGCTGCGAGCCTCTGCAGTGCGAACTAAAGACTTGGGGAGCACACTCCCCGGCTCCAGAGGCGCGTCACGACCCATTGCGGGGGTGGATGCAGAAGTACGAAAAAGGAAGCTGAAGGCGAAAGAAAGGAAACAGAAGGGGCAGGAGACGCTAGGTAGACGAAGGGCGAATGGCAATGAGAGGTGATGGCAGTGGAAAGCGTAGAAACCGATCCCCCGCCGTGCGGATCTAGTTTTATAAGCTACCACCGCCCCCTCGGATTCCACGGCATTAAATTCGCCCCACTACCACACGAAGCGCCCCCTCGTCTCCGCGCCCTTTCGATTTTCGCATCCCCTTGGATTCCCGCGCCATTCGGATTTCGTGCCGCCTGGGGTTCCGCGCCCACCAGGTGCACTACGCGGGACGGAGAGTGCTAGGCGGTTTGAATGGGCCCCCGTGCGCGTGGCCCAAACAAACTCGCCCCCCGTCCTAAGGAAAAGCTTGGCCTGGTGCGACATCAGTTGTCGCGTACCGGCCACCTGCCATAGCAAAAGCGCCCAAATGCCCGGGCCCACACACTCAAAAGATGGCGTCAACCGCGCCCGAACCCGATTCAGTTCCAGTCAACGTCGGGGGCTACTGTCGGTGATATGTGCCCGGGGGTATGTCGGGGGCGTGACATTTAAGAAAAAGGAAGGCGCCCTTGTCCATCAAGGAGCGTCAAAATTATGCCCTGAAAGGCTAGGCGAGTCTCGGCCACGGGCGGCCACGTGGCTGCCCCAGAAGGGGCTGGCCCGGAGGCTGCTCGGAGGCCACCATACTCCCAAACGGCGGGGTCCGGGACCTCCCGGACCCCTGGTCGGTAGGGTCCGGGATCACCCGGACCCCCATCCTCCGTCCCGCACCTCTCTGAGAGAGAGGCGAATCCAACTACCAACCAACCCATTTAATGCTTAAAAGGAGGGGAGCTGAACGCCTGCCCCGCCGCATTCAATGCGATGTGAGGCGCGACTGTCAGTTGCTCCCATCATCACCCCTTTTTGCCTATCATAATGCAAAGGGGGCTAAAAGTCTTTGACTAAGACCGTGGTATGGCCGCGCACCCACTCCGCGCACGCCCTCCTCGCGCCCTGTTCAGTCGCATTTAATGTATTGGGCGGCGGCGTGGGAGAGAGAGTGCAAGCGCAGGAGGCACAGCGCCAGTGCCTACTCGCGAGATGGGTCTCCGACCAGTGGGTCCCGTTGGACAGGGTAGGCAAACCATCATCACGTCAGCGGCATGGCTACCACGACGGTTACTCCTTTTTCGCTTTCCATGACGCATCAAACAGGAAGGAGTAGGAATGGAATGGCTTCTCCCACAAGACAAGGCAAAAACCACTCCCTCGCGTGGAGTGAAGTAGAGAAAGGGTAGGGCTACTGTGGTGTTCCCTTATACTATAAAAGGAGACCCAAGTCCATCATAAAAGAGGTTCCGTTCTGAAAGATAAGTTCCGCTCCAGGTTCTGCCTCTCCAGCTAGCCCGCAGAAATCTCCCATCCACCACTGAGTCTAAGGGAGAGGAACATTCTCATTGTTCTTGGCAATTTGCCTCATATACTACATACAAACAGGAGTAGGGTATTACACCACGCTGGTGGCCCGAACCTGTATAAAACCCCGCCTCATCTGCATTACTTCATTTTCTCCGCGAGTTTGAACCAGGATACAGCGCTCTCCGTGCCGAACCAAAAAAGGGGTCCCCAGGATCCTTGCGTGTCGATCTACGACATCGACAATATGGGTTTTTGGGCCAAATTGATTTCCAAATAACTTTTGAAAGATTTAGGTTTTGAAATTGATTTGAATACCAAAAACATTTAAAGATGTTTTCTCTACCAACTTTGTTTGGACACTTTTCTCAAAATCCTTCTCAAACTCATTTTGGAAATAAATCTCATTTTAGACAAAACTAAGAATCTACTTTCTTCAAAGAAGGGCCAAAATGGCATTTTCAATCAAACTTCATTTTTCTTACAATGAAAGACTTGAAAAACATATAGGGAACCTTTTTAACCCTTTTCAAAGAGAAAGTTTTGAAATTACTTTGATTTTCCAAAAATTTTGACTTATGTTAACTTGGGCATTTTGGAAAAACTCTACTAGCACTTAAATTTGATTGGTTTACAACTAAGGAGTTGTAGAGCACATGAGGAAGTACACTACTCCCCCTTAATGTGACAAGCTTCATTTTTAACAAGAATAGCCAAAGAGCAATAAATCCAATAATAAGAACAAAGTGCAAGCAAATAGGCAATATGCACAAATAGCAACCATGGTGCATGATCTCAAGCAACATTTGAGAAATCTATGACATTTAACTCATTCCTCAATTTGTAAAAGCTGGTTTCATCAAGAGGCTTGGTAAAGATGTCAGCTAGTTAATCTTCGGTTCTTATGTGGCTAATGACTATGTCACCCTTGGCAACATGATCTCTTAGGAAGTGATGGCGAATGTCAATATGCTTGGTTCTAGAATGTGGACCAGATTGTTGGCTATCTTTATGGCACTATCATTGTCACATAGAAGTGAGGTTTGGTGAAAGATATACTATAGTCCAACAAGGTTTGTTTCATCCAAACCAATTGGGCACAACAACTACCCGTCGAAACATATTCCCGCTTCGGCGGTAGAGAGGGTTACGGAGTTTTGTTCTTAGATGACCATGACACAAGGGATCTACCGAGCATTTGGCAACTACCGGATGTGCTCTTTCTATCCGCTTTGCAACCGGCATAATCCGAATCAGAATAGCCAACTAGCTTAAATTTAGCACCTTTTGGGTACCATAAGCCAATAGTTGAGGAATGCTTTAAATATTTTAGAATCCTTTTCACGGCCATTAAGTGACACTCTTTAGGAGTGGCTTGAAACTGTGCATACATGCAAACACTAAACATGATATCCGGCCTAGATGCAGTAAGGTAAAGCAAGCTACCTATCATGGATCGATAAAATTTTAAATCTATCGGTTTACCTCCCTCATCAAGGTCGAGATGTCTGTTGGTTGCCATAGGTGTCTTGATGGGTTTTGCATCCTCCAAGCCAAACCACTTGAGTAGATCCTTGATGTACTTGGTTTGGCTCACAAACGTCTCATCTTAAGTTGCTTGATTTTGAAGTCCAAGGAAGAAACTCAACTCTCCAATCATGAACATCTCAAATTCCATAGACATCATATCACCAAACTCCTTGCAAAACACTTTATTAGTAGAACCGAATATGATATCATCAACATAAATTTGGCAAACAAAGAAATCATCACCAATGATTTTTGTGAAAAGAGTGGTGTCAAATTTTCCAATTTTGAAATCCTTTGACAAAAGAAAATCACTCAATCTTCCATACCAAGCTCTAGGAGCTTGTTTTAAACCATAAAGAGCTTTTGAGAGTTTATAAACATGGTTAGGATTTTTAGAATCTTCAAAACCGGGAGGTTGTTCAACATAGACAAGTTCGGCAATTTTACCATTAAAAAATATTTTTCATATTCATTTGAAATAGTTTTATATCAAAACATGATGCAAATGCAAGAAGGATGCGAATGGCCTCAAGTCTTAGCACGGGAGCAAAAGTTTCACCAAAATCCAAACCTTTAACTTGTGTGAAACCTTTTCTCACCACCAACCCGTTCTCATCTTGTTTGTTCCTAAAGACCCATTTTGTTCCTATAACATTGTGGTCTCTAGGTCTTTCAACCAAAGTCCACACTTTATTTCTTGCAAAGTTGTTGAGCTCTTCTTGCATAGCATTAATCCAATCCGGATCATCAAGAGCTTCATCTACATGTTTAGGCTCAAGACAAGAAACAAACGAGTAATGTTCACAAATCAAAGCGACACGAGATCGAGTTTGGACATCCTTACTAATGTCACCAAAAACTTGATCAATTGGGTGATCCTTGGAAAGAACGGTGTGTATCCTTGATGGCATAGGCGGATCTTGTGCCTTGTCTGTAGGATCGAAACAGAGTAAACAAACCTACCAGAGGGGGGTGAATGGTAGGGAAAACCAAAACCCAAAAACTTTTAGCGGAAATAAAAGTTACCCTCAAATCAATGGAGATCACGACATAGTATCGTAGCTGCCGGTCAAACCGCCCTCACGCCGCCGGTCAGACCGCTGTACTTTCCCCGGTCAGACCATTGCCTTGCCTCCGGTTGGACCGTCGTCGCAACCCGCCGGTCAGACCGCCGCCTAGCCTGCGGTTAGACCGTCGGGATCCAGAAACACCGGTAGACGAACTCTCAAAGAAGTAGATGAAAACTTTCGACTTTATTGCATCAACTAGTGTTTACAAAGTGCAACAACATAACTCCTCACCAAAATCTCAAACTAGACTTGAAACCCTAACTTTCTCTCTACTTGTGTCTCTCTAAAACCGATACCAGGAGGCCACACCCTCCCTCTCTATTATAGCACAAAAACCTCATACTCAAAATAGGTGTAGAACTCCTATTCCCAATAGGACTCCTATTCCCAATAGGACTCAATCACTCTCTTCCACTCCTATTCCCAATAGGACTCAAGAACTCTTATTTCCATACGCATACGATTCCTCTCGTATACCATATGGATTCTCCATCTTCCACGTGCATTGTTCTCTAGCCTGAGCATCCCGCGTGATATCCTTGATCGTTTGGACCTCAACTTCTCCCAAGCCTAGTCCCGATCCATCATCGGCTATACTCCCATGGCCTCAAGCAACACCTGCACATGAACAACAAAGAAACTCCATATCCGAGCACAAGTTTGTCCAAACTTGACTCACATTAGCATAACAACAGTAACCATATGCATAGGAACCATCTAGAAGTCAAATCCACAAAGAAACAATCCGAAACCGAAAAGATAAATCGAATCCGAAACCGAGTCGAAGTCGGCCGGTCAGACCGTGTGCATACCTCTGGTCTGACCGGTCAAGCCTGGGCGGTCTGACCGGTCGCACCGCCGGTCTGTCCGTCAGGTCAGAAACGTGCACAACTTCACAAATCCAAACATCATCACCATAAACCAAAATCACCACCAATGTTTCGTCACACAAAATACAAATCAAACACATTTGATTCTACATTGTCCTCCTCCACTTCAACTTGAGCTTGACTTGGCGTAGCGGAAGTAGATGGCTCATCTTGAGTGAAAATGGATGGCTTGTCTTTCGCTTCAATAGGCTTGATGTCTCCAATAGACATGTTCTTCATAACTCTAATCAAGCCTTCATCACTTACATCATCCAAATTATCGTGCCCCTCTTGGGAGCCATTAGTTTCATCAAATTGAACATCGGCGGTTTCTTCCACAATACCTTTGCTTTTGTTGTATGCCTTGCTATTTGAGGCATACCCTAGAAGAAACCCTTCATCACACCGACTTTCAAATTTGGTTAGTCTAATACCCTTTCGGTAAATATTGCACTTGCAACCAAAAACTCAAAAATAGACAACATTTGGCTTCCTCCCAACAATTAGCTCATAGGAAGTCTTTTTCAAGAGACGATGCAAATAAAGCCTATTGGTTGCATGGCAAGCAGTGTTTATGGCTTTCACCCAAAAGGAATCAGAAACACCATATTCATCAAATATAGTCCTTGCCATCTCAATTAATGTACGATTTTTTCTCTCCACTACACCATTTTGTTATGGTGAGTAGGTAGCGAAAAGTTCATACTTAATACCAAGATCATCACAAAAATTCTCGATATTGGTATTTTTGAACTCGGAACCATTGTCACTTCTAATTTTCACAAGAGTGCAACTAAATTTATTTTGGGCCCTTTTTGCAAACTTTTTGAAAAGCTCGGCAACAATAGACTTATCATGCAAAAAGAACACCCAAGTATAGCAATCACAAGACAATGACTATTATCACCAATGCTCTTATAGGTTGTTGGGCAAAAAAAAATCCATATGCAAGAGCTACAATGGTCTAGATGTGGACATGATACTCTTAGAAGGATGAGAGCATGCAACTTGCTTGCCGGCATGACAAGCACTACAAAGTTTATTCTTCTCAAACTTCACATCTTTCAAGCCCATAACTAGATCACGTTTTGAAAGTTTGCTCAATTGATTCATACCAACATGGGCTAGCCTCCTATGCCAAAGCCAACCCAATGAAGTTTTTGCAACTAAACAAGTTTTCAGATTTTCTACACTAGAGTTGAAATCAACCAAATAAAGATTTTCATATCTAAAACCTTTGAAAACACAAGACTTGTCATTAAGGCTAGAAACGATAACCTCTTACGGGAAGAAAGCACATGACAAGCCAAAATCATAAATTTGTGCAACCGAAAGCAAATTAAAATTTAGAGATTAAACAAGAGAAACATTTTGGATTGATAGATCATTTGAGATAGCAACTTTACCTAATCCAATTACTTTCCTTTGCTATTATCTCCAAATATCACTTTCTCTTGTTCTTTCCCTACTACTTCAAATGTAGTGAACATTGCCCTATCACCGGTCATGTGTTGAGTGCTCCCACTATCTAGCACCCAATGGCTCCCACCGGTGTGGTAGTTCACCTACAAAAGAAGATCAAGTTCTTTTAGGTACCCAAACTCGTTTGGGTCCTTGGAGGTTAGAGATCAAAGCTTTGGGCACCCAAATGATATTCTTTTTATCATCAAGTATAAGGGAACTCACATATCTAGCAATAATACTACCATCATAAGCTTTCCTAAGCATATAATGAGAATCAAACATGCATGTCTTAGAATGCTTATTACCGGGGCAATCATTTATCAAATGCCCAACCTCGCGACATTTGGAGCAATACTTACCATTGCTCTTGACAAAATGAGTGGCACAGTGTGAAGGTTTCTTACCCTTCTTTGGAATGAATCCAAGTCCCTCCTTGTTAAGGATGCACCGTTGCTCACTCAAAATTTTATCAAGATTGCTCTTACCCTTGAAGCATCTTTCCAAACTTTTGTTGAGCTTGACCACTTTCTCCTTAAGCTCATTGTTCTAAACAACAAGTGAAGCATCACAAATAGATACACAAGAGCTAGAGCTAGAGCAAGGCATATCTATAAGATCATCACAAAAAGTAGAGATGCTAGATGATGCAACATTAGTAGTATGACAAGTAGCATGATCATCAAGCAAGTCACAAGATATGCCAACATCAATGTGATCTCCATGTTGGGTAGTGAAAAGGAGGGTGTCATGAGCTTACTTAAGCTTCTCATGAGAAATGGTGAGTCTCTCATGTGAAGTCTTTAGCTCCTCATACAAGACCTTCAAAGAAGCATGATCCTTCTTTAGGGCTTTGAACTTGGCAATCTCCTTTTCACTATACGCATGGAGCTTCTCAAACATACTCATAAGCTCATTATAGGAAACATCATCATAATCATCATCACTTTCACTATCACTAACAGATGTTACCTTAGAAGAGCCTTTTGCCATGAGGCAAAGTGGAGCGAAGAGTGATGAAGCCTCCTTGATAGCAACTACAGCCATCTTCTTCTTCTTGGAGCTTGCATCATCATCACCTTCTTCTTCGGATCCGGAAGATGTGAAGCTATCTTCATTAGAGTTCCATTGCCCAATTAAAGCCTCAATCTTCTTTCCCTCTTTCTTGAACTTCTTCATGAGCTTGTAACCTCCACTCTTATTTTTGGATGACTTGTCTTCATCATCATCCTTTGAAGGACACTTGGAAGCAAAGTGTCCTTTCTCATCACACTTAAAGCACCTTAAGTTGAAGAGAGTCTTGTTAGGTCTCCTATTCCTTCTTCTATTTGAGTTAAAGCCCCTTCCTTTCTCTCTTCTTCCTTCCAAGACATTATTAAATCTTCTAGCAAGAAGAGCAATTACTTCATCCAAGTCATCGTTGGCTTCATAAACCTTGCTCTTTCCTTTGTCTTTCACTTCGGCTTGGAGAGTAATACACTTCTTGGATGGAGATGCTTCCTCCATCTCCCTCTTCTTCAACTTATACATGTCATTGGTGTTGATCTTCACCAAAAGGATTGCGGGTGTCATCTTTGACATGTCGGAGTTAATAAGCATGGTGACAAGAGTCTCATACTTCTCCGGTAGAGCCCTAAGCATTTTTTGGGCAACCTCAAGATCGGTGTAGGTTGCCCCAAGCCCCTTGAGATCATTGACAATGACATTGAGCCTCCCATACATGTCATTCAAACTCTCATGAAGCAATATGGAGAATGTCTCATACTTGATCTTAAGAAAATGAAGCTTGGCATCCTTGTATTCACTTGTGCCCTCATGGATCTCCGCCAACTTGTTCCAAATCTCATATGCGGTCTCAAGATTGCTCACTCTATCAAACTCCTATTGGCTCAAAGAGTTGAACAAAGCATTCATAACTTGAGCATTGAGTTGGAGGTTACGGTGATCAACCTTTGTCAAGGGCGAGCCGGTGATAGCAAAACCTACATTCACAACACTCTAAATATGGAAGGTCTTAGCTTTAAGGTGAGTAGACATTTTAGTTTTTCAAGTGGAGTAATTTGTACCATTGAACATGGGAGCCTTCCATACATGGTTCACCTCGTTTGACATCTTCTCTCTAGGCGGTGAAGCCCAATCAAGAGAGACCAAGCTCTGATACCACTTGTAGGATCGAGATGTCGACTATAGGGGGGTGAAAAGGCGATTTAAAACTAAATGGCACTAAATAAAAAATAACCTAAGTTGCTAGGCTTGGTGAGGAACAAGTCTAACTAAGCAACTAAGTTATGTTTTGCAAACCTAAGGTGATAATTTCTCAAGTATGTCTCTACAAATGTAAATTGTACAAAAGTAAATTCAATAAGTAAATGAGACAAGAGACAAGGAATTTTTCACCTAAGGTTCGAAAACTCGCCGGTTTCCTAATCTCCGTTGAGACGAGCCCAACTCCACCACTCAACCACGAAGCCACCGCACGCCCCTTCATCAAGGGGTGGGCAAGGTGGGAGCCGGCCCACGGAGAGGACTACCCAAGCCTCGATCACTAGGGGTAGTTCTTCCTTCGCTCCGAAGGTGGTGAACTCCACACCACTCACACAACCGGCACCAGGCCTCCTCCACAATCTTCTCGGAGAGGTCACCGGGCAACTCCTCCACAAGCCGTCTAGGAGGCGGCAACCTCCAAGAGTAACAAGTAATCACGCGGCTCGGAGATGATCAAGTGCCACACTAGCTCTACAATGGAAGCAATGCACTTGACTCTTGGCTAAATCAACCCTCAAACACAACAAATGGATAAACACTAGCTCAAGTGAGTGTGGGAGAGATGCAAGGGTTGTATGCAAATTAAGTGAGTGCCAAGAATAGTCCTTTCAGCCAATGGGGGGGTTATTTATACCCCACACCAAGAAAACTAGCCGTTAGGGACGAAATCCACCAACTCTGCTGCCTGCCGGTTAGATCGGCGAAGGGTGGCCGGTCAGACTGGCCTAAGATGTAACGGTTAGAAAACTAGCGTTACGGTGCATTTAATGCTCGACAACGGGGAGGACGGTGGGCCGGTGGCCAATTGGCCGGTCGGGACCGTCCACGGCTCGGTCGACCGATTGCGCTGCAGCGGCTCTGGATCGCCAAGCCGAGGGGATCAAGGAGGCCGGTCAAACTGAAGGTGTATGGCTGGTCAGACCGCCACAAAGGGTCGGTCAGACCGCGAAAAGACCTACGGTCAGACCGCCCCAAGGCCCTGGTCAGACCGGATACACATCCATGGTCAGACCGGCCTTGGACAGAAGGTGACAAGAAATTGAAGTAAACCAAGTCTAAATGCAAATGACCTAATATGGCATTTTGATCATCTCTTTGCTTAGGTCATTAGCCCTCTTGATAGTATGGAAAAGCTATAAATAAGTTCTATGAAATTTGATCATGCAAACTCCTCGATCAATTAAAATAAATTGTTAGTTTTACCGTCTTCAATCCTTTTGCTTTGTGCCGTCGGAAATAATCATCGATGATCATCCATGCACTCTATTGTGTGAACCTAGCTCAAATATATGAAACTCAAAAGTATCATTAATCCATGATTAGCGCTTGTCATTAATTACCAAAACAAACAACGGGGCCTAGATGCTTCAGACGGGTCTAGTCGTGACTAAGCAACAACTCAAGAACAAGTGAGACAAGTTGAAGGAAGATTTTAAGGCATGGAGGAAGCTTATGTTAAAGCAAACAGGAACCGAGGTGGCACCCTATAAAGAGAACTATTGACATGGATGATGAATGGTGGAAGAAGGCTAGAGCAGTAAGTGTGTTACCTATTGTAATATGTTATCACTTTAGAAATACTTGTACTTGAACTAATTTGGATTTGTACTTTGCATACTATAGGAAATTCCAGGATGTGAAAAATTTAGAAAGCTAGTCCTTCAAAATGAAGAAGAATTATCTAGGTGTTTTAGAGACATCACCAATGTTGGTTCTGATCATTGCTCTCCTCATTGTGTCCATAGTCGTACTCCTCCCATCGTTGTCGATACATCGGATGAGGCATCCAATTTTGAGAGACATGAAATGAGGATTTTGTTCCTGAAACTCAAGAGGAAGTGAATCTATCCCCTGCAAGTGGCAAGAGATTGGCAAGGCCTAAAAAAGAAAAGGCAAAAAGCCTAAGACAGGGACTGCACTCCCCATTCAAGAAGTAGTCACAAGTATAGCTAGTTCAGCCAATAAATATGCTTCCAAGAGAGATGGCAAATATTCTATCGAAGTAGTTATGGAGCATGCCATTGCTTGTGGTGCCGGTTATGAGACGAATGAACATTACATTGCTTCTGAACTATTTGTGAAGAAGGAGCAAAGTGACATGTTTATGACCTTGCCTACAAATGAGATAAGGTTCAATTGGCTTAGGAGGAAATATAATGACAAGTATGTAAAGTAGAAATGAATTGGAGTATTGATAGAACTCATATGTGTGTTATTTTTAATGTACTTGTTGCTTTTGTAATATTTAATGAACTCATATGTGTGTTATATTATAATCTGTTGGATCTATTGTGTATTACTTTATGTTTTTATGTTTTTTTGCAATTCCGAATGCATGTTTTCTCATTGTGCACTTTAACTTGTTTGTACATATGTCTTCAAGTGAGAATGATGATTATGGTGATAATGATCAAAATTTTTTAAATTTGATTGTAACCGGGGCTAAACTTGCACAAGCTTATGTTGACTTGTATATGGACAAGGCACCTCCAAGAACATCACTTCTCACTGGAATGGGGTGGTTGAACGAGACTATAAATACTCCTGAAGAATGCCACACAATGCTTCGGATGAACAAACATATATTCTGTGATCTACATGATGTGTTGGTAGAGGGGTATGGTTTGAAGGCGTCCAAACATATGGATAGTAGGGAAATGCTTGCAATTTTTTTATTCATATGCGTTGGTTGTGAGTAAAATAGAAGAGGCCAAAATAGGTTCAAGCATTCAGGTGAAACCATTAGTCGAAAATTTCATGAAGTTCTAGAATGTGTGGTGGTAATGGCTGAACATTCCATGAGACCAACCAATCCTAATTTTCTCAATGTGCACAAGAGGATCCGGGAAGATAAGAGAGCATATACACACTTTAAGGATTGCATTGGTGCTCTTGATGAAACTCATATTCGTGTCTCTCTTTTATCTAAAGAACAAGAGAGGTATATTGGTAAGACATGAATTGCAACTCAAAATGTCCTTGCCATTTGTGATTTTGATATGTGTTTCACTTATGTGTCTCAGGTAACCTGGGTTCTTTACGTGACACAAGTGTATTGTATCATGCAATGGAAGTGGATGCAGAAACCTTCCCGCATCCTCCTCAAGGTTTTTTTTCTACTATCATGCATCCGCTCGGCTTATCTCATTCGCACGTATCAAATTCTTATATTATTCTATATTTTTGTAGGAAAATACTATGTGGTAGATGCGGGCTATCCTAATCGCCTAGGTTACCTACCCTCCATATAAGGGTGAAAGGTACCGATTCTGGGAGTGACATCGAGGTATGAAACCTAATACTCCAAAAGAAAAGTTCAATCGGGTGCACTCATCTATTTACAATGTTATTGAGCGCTCATTTGGAGTACTAGAGATGAAATGACAAATCATGTATAAGATGCCTTGCTATTCCATGCTTACACAAAAGAAGATTGTCGCTGCCACGATGGTTCTCCATAATTTCATACGTGAGCATGCAAGTGAGGATGTGGACTTTGCTAATTGCGATCGAGATCCTACCTACGTGCCTACAATCCCAGAAAGGTACAACAAGTATGCCGTGTCTCAACATGCCTCCAATGGATCAACTTCGAAATCAAGCTTTGTGATAATGGATATATTCTGAGATAATTTAGCTACATCTATCGCCTCAGCATGGCACTCCATGGATTGAATATGAACTTTTAATATATCTAAATCATAGACATTCATAATTTATTGCTGTACATAGTGGATTTGTTCTATGTTAGTACTTTAAATTATTATTACAATCATTTTATTTTATATGTATGGGTAAAATATATTACGTCACGTGTTTTCTTACAATAATGGTGTATCCAAGCCAACCAAGGGCAATTATGGTAATCTAGCCTGAAATCTTTTTTTGGAGCTAACAACACTCACGTAGTCAAACACTTTATGTTGATAGCTCTAACTCTACATAAATCCTGCTTCACTTAAAATTTTGGAGTGAAGCAGCTTAAGCTGAAGTTAAAACCATGTCAAACAGACCTTAATATAAGGATCTTCTGACCTCCTTGTTATGTGAATGGTATTTATAACTTGTCTGTTGGCCACCCAATTTAGATAACGGTTTGCACATATTTGTCTTTTGCACGTAGAATTTTGGAGCCTGTATCCAACAGGAATATGATCTGGATAATTGGATTGTAGATTGATTCCTCTCTGTTTCTCAAAAGAAAAAGAAGGAAGATTGATTCCTCTCCTTCGAAACAAGTATTACACGTTGGAGTAAAATGTTGTCCACTTGTTACACATGCTGGAGTAAAAGGAGGTCGCGCTCGTGTTGTTTTTGTGAGCGTTGCTACTTCTTTTGTTTTTTAATATGATCATTTGTTTTATTTAAAAATTTAACAAACACTGCAACAATAGTAAGTAATATTTATATTATTTTTTATAAGATAAATGATTATTATGTCTAGAAGTTAGAAGTTAATAGCGTTAGCGTTATGTATTTAAAAATGAAGATATTATTTTGTTCACAGCCCTAGGCCCTAGCACCACATGAATTCAAGGAAAAATTATGATTTGTGGGCTGTGTGCCAACTGATACCATCCCACTTCAGGAGCTTTGCTGACGCGCGTGATGGTGTCCACCAATCGAATTTGCTAACACGCTGTTAAACTAGCTAACAAAACCTTACTACTAGCATTCCACCGTCTTTTCCATCTTAAATAGTAAAACAAAATACTAGTACGTGTTTAGTGGCTACTGACGTATTAACCTACAATAGCCAGGATAGATGTCCAATTGTTATCGGTCAAGCTCATAGTAATTGAAAAATCTATTTTTTATGCTCAATCCAGTCTATCCAACTAGCTAAACTAATAGCTAATAAAAGGGCCAATTAGGCAACGTTACTGGAGACACCCGATTTTTCCTCAAAAATCAAACGATGTTTTACTATTAATAAAAACTATTTTATCATTAAATAATAAATGTTTCAATCTATTAAATGTTGAACATAGTTGAATCACGATTGAAACAATTCGCTCTTACAAATAAAACAGTGAGCTTTAACCGTTAAAATATCAACGGATATGCAAGAACCAATAAAACAAGATCAGACTACCATTGCAACATTTCGATCTGTCGAAACTTGGTTTCGGCAATATATTTTCTGGGGTCGCAGATCAAGATCGCCAAGCACAATGGGTTAGAAGAAGAAGATTTAGACAGGTTCAGGCCCTCTCGTGAGGTAATACCCTACTCCTGTTTTGGTGGATTCGATCCGTCGAGTGTTTTTATTGATCTCGTGATCTAAGGCTCAAAGCTCAAAGCTGATCTAGAATCTGATCTAGCATAGGATATCCCTTAAGGGACCCCTTATATAGTCTTGGGAGGAAGGCTTACGGATCGGAAACTCTATCTTACTCTAAGTTGGTTTCCTCAATCTTACCAAACCGTGACTATAGGCCGATTGCCTTATCTCTATCGGCAATCGTAACACCCAAGTCATGTTTGGTTTACGAGATATAGCGGGCGCAACCTATCCCTACCTCCGGTCGGATAAGCTTGCCATGTAGATACCCGATTGCCATAATCTCCATAGTAGCCCCGGAGTCCTTTTCAGTCGACGAGACAGCTCAGCTTCAGACCAAAACAGCACTCAGCCAAAAAATCTCTTTGACCGAGTGCTTTTGGCGCCGAGTGATTCCATCATCTCTGCCTGAATCTCCCCGAGTGGCTCCAAAGACTGTGAAGGGCTGGAAAATATCTCAAAAATTCTTTAAAAATAAATATCTAGGTGCATCTCTTGATGCACCTAATTAGGTGTAGCCCACGACTATGTGGTTAGTCAAAAACAGACTAAGCATATAGTCAAGAACTATAAAAAATCATTCTTATGTAAATGCTTAGCTCATGCTAAAGCAACTTTATTACTCAGCAAGCTCGTGCTTTACCCGAGTGAGTTTGCCCGAGTTATCTCGAACAATTAACTCAATCAACCTTCGTAGGCGAAAAGCACTCGTAGCTCATGCTTATCCGAGTGGATCCGCCCGAGTAATCCGGAACAAATATTTCATCCCTCATGGGAAAACAAGTTCTTTCAATCATATGAAAAATATGACCAAATTATTAAATAGCTTATGCCATAATACTGGTCTCAATCTATAAAGATCTTCACCAAGGTGGAAAAATAGCATCGATCTAATTAATTAGCCAAATGCTAAAAAACCAAACAACCCTTGTCATCAAGGCAGCTATAGAAACTTAGCCGTTGATCACCTTCCAAGTTGCATCGTGCTAGCTTCTCATGAAGTCAAGCAAGCTGCGGTATGGAAGGATTTTCAAAGGTATAGGGCACTCGGACACGCGCATATTGCCAGGCAAATCTGCTTAAGCTCATCCGCTTAAGTCCTTAAGGACACGTATCGGCCACACCTTAGCCGGGCCGTAGATTTTCTTATGGGCTCGGCCCACTCACCGAAAACCTAGCGCAACCCTTAAATCTTTCTATAAAGGCGTGAGGTCGTCCCCGCCTCTTCATCTTCCAAAAATTCCCCTTTTCACAACACTGTTCATCAGTTCATTGCGGAGAACCCTAGACTCGCGCGCTCCCAAATCCATCCATCGAGGAACTCGCTTTCTGCAACAACCAGCTTCCGCAGCCAAGTCTCCCACGTTCCCTTGTCAGAAAGCCCGACCTTTTCCGACCAGATCCACTTCCCATCAACACCACTCTCATGGCGGAGGAAAAGAGGATTCCGTTCGACCAATGGGCTGCTTCGGATGTGAGGGAATCCACCCTCAAGGAGATGGTGAAGCACGGCGTGCTTCCGCCAAAGGAAATCATGGGATGGCGCCCGGCGGCAGGGGAGGAGTTCCCGACCCCGAACACCGGTGAGCTCGTCGTTTTCACTTCGAGTATGAAGGCGGGACAGACCCCAATCGGGAAGATCCAGATCCACTCAAGTACGAGATCCTGAAGATCCGGATGTACAAGATCTTCTCGACTGGAATCGCAGTTGAGCGGGCCCTCATTCTGCCGGTCCTCCCCTTTAGCATCCACCGACCTCCTCCTCTGGTAAGCCGACTGATTACCTCGTGACATCTTTCAATCTTGATATCTTGTCTCTTAGCGTTGCGCATTCTTTCTTCTGCAGGAAAACGCCTCTATTACCTCCAAGCCATACAAAGTGTCCCACGATGACGCGCCGCGTCGCCCCGCCAAGAAGCCGGCTGGCGGGATCAAGATCCAAGGCGACCCAATCGGGAAGCGAGCGGCGCCGAGTGAAGACTCGAACAAGCGTGCAAGCAAAAGGAGGCTGATTATCGAGGACTCGGATGACGACGTCCCGGCTCCTCCCACCGAGACCCCACCTTTAAGACGATCGCCGCGGACGGCGCCGAAGATCCGCCGGTCATCCAGGTATGCTCTGAAACCGAAGTCTGAACTCTTTCGTTGAAAACTTTCCTTTGTCTTTACCTCTGCTGTGTTTACTTTTGCAGGAGGCCCCAGGACATAGATCCTGCCCGGGGGAGTGAAGGACCGACCCCAGCCGCTGCTCCCGAGGTGCCAAGGCCAGCGAGCCAAAGCCGGAGCCCACAACCAAGTGCGAGCGCTCCGGGAAACAACCTTCGCCTCCGAAGAAGGATGCTCAGGAAGGAGCCCCGGCCGCCAGGGATATCCCGACCGGAAACCGTCGGCGGCCGAGAACCCGAGGCCGCGGCTCAAGCGCCCGACCGGGGGCCACTCGGCGCGGAGCCGGAAGAAGGAGCCGGCCCGGCTGCTCCGCCTAAGCAAGCGGCCGCCGAAACCGTGAGATTTGTTTGAAGTATTCTTTCGCTCTTTCAGTCTGAATCTTTCATGTCCTCATTTGTCCTCCTCGTTTGTCAGCCACGGTAGAAGAGATCCCCAGGTTGCAGTCCTCTGGAACCTGGATTCCCCCAATTAGGATCGAGTGGCGAGACTCGAAGGGCGAGAGGCAGGGCATCGTTCTGGACCGTCAAGCCGAAAAAGATGAAAGGGATGCCCTTGTCGAGAGCCTGAACGAGGCAACTCGGCTGCTCAACGTAAGCCTTCGTCTTTCTCTTAAATTGTACTATCATTGTCTTTTAGTTGGTTACTCTTCTGCTTTCGCGCACAGAAGGAATATTGCCGCTCCATGGCAAAATCTGAGGTGCTGGAGAAGCTGGTTCCCCACCTGAACTCCTTAGAGGACGTTCAGCGACAGCTGAAGGCCACTCGGGAGGAGGCCGCGTCAAGGAGGCGGCCTTAAGGAGGGAGATCGCAGCTTCGGGAGGCGAACCTCGACCTCGAGGATCAATCGGAAGTAAGCCCGTTTCTCCAAATTTCTTCATGGTTCCCATGTTAATTTTGGTTGTTGATGATCTTCTTTTATAGAAAATTCTTCGGAGGTCCATTCGCTTCAAGTCCAGTGGAGCGGTCGGCCTCGACAAAGCCGAGATAGAGGCCGAGTTTGAAGGTAATCTTCATTGGAGTAAAACTTCTGTGTTGTTTCATTTCGAGTGCCTTGAATGATCCGGAGCTTTTGGCGGCTTACAAGGTGAAGACCCGGCTCAATACGACGTCTTGCTTGGGCGGGTCGACGAAGCGACGAGATTCGGGAAGAGGTCGCCAACGCCGCTACGCCGATCTTGCTTGTCCTTATTCGATCAAGGAGTTGGGGCCAGTTCGTTGGAGCCGGTGGAAATATTCGACAAGCCGCGGCGGCTCCCGACCGGTATCGGCCAACATCACCCAAGCGGCCAACATGGGGCTGGTGCAGCTCTTGAGACCAAGTCCCTCTACCCCGAGTGGATATCAACTCGGTTGGGGAAGGCTTTGCGATGGAACGACCGACGAGCAGGCCTTGGACATGCCGAGTGAGGCGCAGGAGGCGGCGAAGAAAATATCCCTTGATGTAGTAAACAATTTCAAGATTTGACTTGTCTTTCTGACTTTGTCTTGTATATGTAGCACTGTGATGTAGAACTTGTGATATATTTAGTTTACTTATGTTAATGCCTTGATCCGAGTTTTTGTGTGAAATTTCTTAAGTAGTTTTCGTCTGACTGTCACCAAGCCTAGGCTCGATTAGGTCATCGGAGAACTCTCAGTCCTTAGACACTGAACTCGAATCGAAGACCATTAAACAATGATAAACCAAATCATGCACAGAAGTTGATGAGGAAAACTTAAACTTTATTGACATATGTACAGCCCCCGACTGCTAACTCAAGAAGTCATCTTGCTTGAGGTTGGCAGTCAAGAAAAACATGAAGCCTTAGCCGAATTAGGCATAAAATCGTCGAAGAGGCTCGATGTTCCAGGAGTTCTCCACCATAGACCCGTCTTCGCGCTTTAGCCGGTATGCACCGGGCCGAGTCACTTCAGCGATTATGTATGGTCCTTCCCATAAGGGAGATAACTTGTGTCGATCTTTGGTGGTCTGGATCTTGCGCAGGACCAGGTCGCCAACAATGAAAGCTCGTGTTCGCACGTTGCGACTGTGGTATCTTCTGAGCCCTTGAAGGTATTTGGCCGACTGGATGAGGGCTGCCTCACGGGCCTCTTCCAATCGGGTGAGGTCATCCACTCGGTCGGGTCGTAGTGTTCATCGTTGAAGCTGCGGACCGGAGGGATTCATATTCCATCTCGTTTGGCAACATGGCTTCTGCGCCATAGACCAAAAAGAAAGGAGTTTGGCCGGTAGCCCGACTGGGTGTGGTCCGCAGCGACCATAAAACCGAGGAAAGTTCTTGGACCCACTTGCCGGCGTAAGGGTTTAGGCGGTCGAAAACGCGGGCCTTGATACCTTGGAGGACCATGCCGTTGGCTCGCTCGACTTGTCCATTGCTTTTGGGATGGGCTACCGATGCGTAGCGATCTTGATTCCGAAGTCTTCGCAGAATTCCTTGAAGATGCCTCCCGTGAATTGAGTCCCGTTGTCGGTTATGATTCGTTTGGGATGCCGAAGCGGTGCACGATGTTGAGGAAGAAATCCCGTGCCTTGTCGGCGGTGATGGTGGCGACCGGCTTGGCCTCAATCCACTTGGAGAACTTGTCGATTGCGACGAAGAGGTGTGTGAATCCTCCTGAAGCTTTTTTGAAAGGGCCAACCATGTCCAACCCCATACCGCGAATAGCCGGAAAGTAGGATTGTTTGAAGCTCCGGGCGGGACATGGCTTTGTCGAGCGAAAACGCGCGCCTTCGCAGGTTCGTACGACTTTATCCGCGTCGGAGACCGCGGTAAGCCGAAGAAACCTTGCTCGTAAGCTTTGCCAACTAGAGTGCATGCCGACGCGTGGCTTCCGCATGTGCCCGAGTGGATATCTTGGAGTAGCCGCTTCCCTTCTTCGGGTGTGATGCACCTCATTAGAATTCGGAGGGGCTTCTCTTGTATAGATCGGAGTCAACCATGACGTATGCTTCGCAATGACGTCGGACGCGTTCGCTTCATCCCGGTCATCCGGCGGCTCTTGCTGGGTTAAGAATTTGATGAGCGGCGTCCTCCGGTCGGTATCGATCATGGCGACTTCGTTCGTGGTTTGCTCGGTGAGAGTTGTCTTTGCCGTGATGGTTGGTTCGTAGAGATGTTCGACAAAGACGTCTGTTGGGGTAGCTTCGCGCTTAGATCTGAACGTGCCGCTCATCGGCGGCTTCGTTGTTATGTCTCAGACATGAGAGAGTTCGAGCCCATCAAACTTGTCCTCAAGCTTGCGGACCTCTTGTCGGTAGGCCTCCATAGTGTCGTTTAGGCAAGACCCGTCTTTCATCACTTGATTGACGACCACTGGAGTCGCTTCACAATAAGCCGTTGTATCTCGAGTGAGGCTGCGAGGCGCATCCATGTAGAAGAGCTTCGTACTCGGCAACGTTGTGTGAGGCGGAGAAGTGGAGGTGAAGGACATATCTTAGCCTTTCCCGGTGGGAAATCAGCACAACTCCAGCTCCCAAGCCGGTGATCCTCTTGGATCCGTCGAAGTGCATGGTCCAGTGTTGGAGGTCTTCCCGAGGTACGTTCTCTTTGCCGTTCAGTCCACTCGGCCGAAGTCCGCCAAGGCTTGTGACTTTATGGACGTCCTTGCCTTAAAAGTCAAGTCCACGGCATCGGCTCTAGGGCCCACTTGGCGATGCGTCCGGTTGCCTCGCGGTTGTGGATGACATCGCCGAGTGGGAAAGAGGTGACGACGGTGACCGAGTGACCCCGAAAATAGTGTGCCGTTTCCTCGTGGTTATTAGAACACCATAGAGCAGCTTTTGTACCGAGGGTAGCGAATTTTGGCTCCCGCCAATACTTCGCTAACAAAGTAGATTGGCCTTTGAGTCTTCCGAGTCCGTCCTTCTTCTTCGCGTTCGACCACAAGGACCGTGCCGACCACTTGGTGAGTGGTGAAACGTCAGCCAGCAGAGGTTCTGGGGCCGAGGCGAGGCCGGGACGGGTGGCGCGGTAAGGAACTCTTTGAAATCTTCAAAGGCTTTGTTGGCTTCCGGATCCACCGAAAGTCGTCCGTCTTCTTTAGCGCCGAAGAATGGCATGCCTCGTTCGCCGAGTCGGGATATGAAACGGCTTAGTGCCGCCATGCAGCCGTGAGCTTACGGACGTCCTTTTGGTTACTCGGGGCTTCATGCTTAAGATGGCGTTGATCTTCTCGGATTTGCTTCAATGCCGCGATGTGACACCATGAAGCCGAGCGCTTGCTCGATGGAACGCCGAAAGTGCATTTCTCGGGTTTAGCTTCATTCGAAGGCCCGGATGTTCGCAAAGGTTTCTTCTAGGTCGACGATCGGTCTTCTTTCGCTTGGTCTTGATGACAACGTCGTCGACATAAGCTTCGACGTTCTTGCCGATCCGCGTCTGAAACATCTCTCGGATCATGCGTTGGTATGTGGCTCCGGCGTTTTCGGGCCGAAAGGCATGGTAATGTAGCAAGAGGCCCCAAACGGCGTGATGAACGATGTCTTCGGGCGGGATTCTTTTAAGCCGATCGGTGATAGCCCGAGTAACATCCAGAAACTCGGGAGTTGGCAATGCCGTTGAGTCGACGACTTGGTCGATGCGAGGCAGCCCGAACGGATCTTCGGGCGGGCTTTGTTGAGGTCGTATAATCAACGCACATGCGCCATTGCCCCGTCTTCTTGCGGACCGGGCGGGTTGGCTAACCGGTCGGGATGAAGGACTTCTTTAATGAAGCCGGCGGCCAAGAGCTTCGCGAGTTCTTCCTTGATAGCGTCCTTTCGATCCTGCGCGAATCTGCGTAATCGTTGTTTTATCGGTTTGGCATCATCTTTGACGTTCAAAGAGTGCTCGATCACCTCCCTAGGAATTCCGGCATATCGGATGGTTTCCAAGCAAAAACATCTTTATTATTTTGGAGGAAGGTGACGAGCGCGCTTTCCTATTTGGGATCTAGGTCGGCGCCGATTACAG
Organism: Oryza australiensis; assembly: GCA_019925245.2. Classification (NCBI taxonomy): domain Eukaryota; kingdom Viridiplantae; phylum Streptophyta; class Magnoliopsida; order Poales; family Poaceae; genus Oryza; species Oryza australiensis. The sequence continues at coordinate 9,534,224 of JAIFGZ020000436.1, forward strand.
AGTTTCGAGGGATCCGACGGATCAAGGGAGATCTTCTTGGTCTTGGCGTCGCCGGATCCTGATTTGGCTATCTTCTTCGCGGGGACTTTGCCCTTTGCCGAAGTTGATGCGGCCAATCGGACTTCTTGTTGGCCACGTAATATCTCGCGAGATTGGGCCATGTCGCAGCCTCTCCTTATCGCAGTGAAGGCTTGCTTCACGTCGCGCGAAGAGTGATGACGCCGTTGGGGCCCGGCATCTTCATGCGAGAGATAAGTGTAGTGAGGATCGCCATGAACTTGGCAAGCGCAGCCTTCCGATGATGGCGTGATATTGTTTCGAAGTCGGCCACCTCAAAAGTGACGTTCTCCGTTCGGAAGTTCTCTCGGGCCCCGAAGGTGACTGGGAGGGAGATATGCCCGAGTGGTGTAGAAGATAGCCTCGGATCACTCCGTGGAAGGGGCTGAGCTTGCCTTTAGTTCGGCCCTCGGGATCTGCATTTCATCCATGGTCTTGGCAAACAGATGTTGAGGGCGCGCCCCCATCGATGAGTACGCGCTTAAGCTCGATGTTGCGGACCACGGGGTCCGGGACGAGTGGATAGCGCCCGGGTGAACCACTCGGTCGGGATGATCCGAGCGGTCAAAGGTGATGGCCACTTCCGACCATCGCAGATATTGAGGGACTTCGGGTTGAGCCGCGTTGACCTCCCGGTCGGTTAGCTTCGTTTCCTCTTGGACTCATAGGCTAGCGGACCTCCGAAGATGTGGTTGAGCTCCCCACTGGGTCTTGGAAAGGTTCGGCATTTTCAACCGCGTTGTTCTTTTTGGCACCAGACGGGCCAGCCTCGTCGATCGGCTTCTTGTTGAGCTGCCGCGCCGCGTTTGCGAACCGCTTGTAGATAAAATAGTCCTTCGCCGCGTGCTTATGATTTGGATGGTGGGTGCACTGGGCGTTCATGATGGCGTCGTAGGCGGCGACTCGGGGACGGCGTTGAGTGTTGGAGGTTGCGGCTACTAGGTCCTCGGATCGGCGCTTGCGCTCTTTCGGCCCCGGTTGCGCGTTGTTGCCGCCATCCTTCTTAGGATTACGGCTTCCTCCCGCTTGCCTGTCCTCCCTTCTATCGGGCCGGTCTTGACGGGCGGCCTTAATGGCGTCATTGGATTTGGCGTATGAGTTCGCCGTCTCGAACATTTGCTTCACCGTCTTTGGTGGTTTGCGCCCGAACTTCCCGATGAGCATCACGGACTCCTTCTCGAAGGCGGCGATGATGATGTCATCGGTGATGTTCGGGATCTTGTTGCGCTTCTCGGAGAAACGACGAATGTAATCCTTCGAGGCTCGTCCGGCTTTTGGATGACGTTGTATAGGTCGAAGTGTGTGCTTGGGCCTCTCGAAGGTACCTTGGAAGTTGGCGATGAAGTGGTCCCTCGGCTCGCTCCACGAGCCGATTGAGCCTCTTGGCAGCTCGTGAGCCAATTCGGCCGAGTTTGCGAGGGCCACGGGCGAGTAATTGGCCATAGCTTTGTTGTCGCCACTGCGGCTCGGATGGCAAGGGTGTATACGGTTAGCCAAGATTCGGGGTCGGTCTTGCCATCGTACCTTTCAATCCCGTAGGCTTAAAGCCACTCGGCCGTGCACTCGACGAAGTTCCCGAGCGAAGGCCGGTACTCCGTCGTCGCCGCTATCGGGTGATCCCCTCCGATCTTCCCGAGTGCGTCGGCCGCGCTCTGGTAGCGACGATCGAGGACTTCCCACGAGATCACTCGGCGGGGTCTTCGGTTGGTGGTTGGATAGGCCGGAACCGCTTGCGGCGGGCTCGGTGATGGACGGGTGGACGTCCGTGTCGTTTGTCGCGGGAGTCGGCCGTCATTCGGTACTTCGGCGTGGACTCGCGAGGTGGGCCTCTTGGCCTGGTCGTCGACCGATCCGGCTCGGGCCTCTTATAGTCTCCGACCTTAGAGGTGGAAGCCGGCTCTTGTCCGGCGTTTCGGCCACGATTCGTCGGTCTTCGTGCCGAAGTAGTGGGATGGTCGTTAGCCGTGGCAGCGACGATGGTCTTGATCTTGTCGAGTATAGGAGTCACATTGGCAGGGGCCGTCTCCATGACGGTGTCCAAGAGCGTGAGTGCGGCAACAGCGTTCTGCTGTGGCATCTGGAAGATATTGGTGTTGCGAACCCGTGTTTGGAGTATGGCCTCCTGGCGCGATCGTCCGCCGCACGTAAATCCCGCTTCCTTTTGTCGGCCTCGTCCTTGCGTTGCTTCTCCTCCTCGGTGTCTTGCGCTCGAGCTCCACCCTGGCTCGCTCTTCTTGGCAAGCCTTCGGCCATGGGAGTCGGACTCGTCCGCTCGGCCATGAGGACATCAAAGCACTTCGGCTCATAGTCCATGCGGCGGTCGGAGTTGTCGGCTTCGTCGGAAGGGATGCCGTAGAGGTTGTCGAAGCCGGCGGAGCGAGGTATCCATTGAGCTCCGAAGACGAGCAGGAGCCGAATGATGGAAGGATGACAGCGACCTCTCTTGATCCTGGGTAACCCGGATCTGGATCGTTCCAGTCTGAGTCAGAGCTTGGGGATGTGGGCTCCTCCGAGTGGGTCGCCGCCGACTCGGGGGAGAGGAGTTTGCTGTAGATCTCGGCGGCGTTTGGTCCCCCAAACGGCACCGGGGTCTTCATCTGAGTAGATCGCTTCCGTCGGGGAGGCGAGAAGATTGGCGCAGATTTCGGCGGTATTCGATAATCCGAATGGTGCCGAGTGAAGTCCGTCGTCGGAAAAAGTGGATTGCATCTTGATCTTGAAGATGTCGTCGAAGATCTCTGCGCTATTGGGGAGCCCGAACGGCGCCGAGTGGGTTTTTCCTTCTGACTGGTTTGAATCCGAGTCGAAGGAGGAGTCGTCGAAGAAGTTGGCGGCGAAGTCGCTGAATCTTAAAGGAGATCCCATCACGCTTGTCGGCGAGATTGTTGAAGAAGTCTCGACGCGCGCAGCCCTACCCGGCGCGCCAACCTGTCGAAACTTGGTTTGCAATATATTTTCTCGGGTCGCACCAAGATCGCCAAGCACAATGGGTTAGAAGAAGAAGAAGATTTAGACAGTTCAGGCCTCCTGTGAGGTAATACCCTACTCCTGTTTTGGTAGATTCGATCCGCCGAGTGTTTTTATTGATCTTGTGATCTAAGGCTCAAAGCTCAAAGCTGATCTAGAATCTGATCTAGCATAGGATATCCCTCAAGGGACCCCCTTATATAGTCTTGGGAGGAAGGCTTACAGATCGGAAACCCTATCTTACTCTAAGTTGGTTTCCTCAATCTTACCAAACCGTGACTATAGGCCGATTGCCTTATCTCTATCGGCAATCGTAACACCCAAGTCATGTTTGGTTTACATATATAGCAGGCGCAACCTATCTTTACCTCCAGTCGGATAAGCTTGCCATGTAGATACCCGATTACCATAATCTCCACACGATCCAATCCCAAGGACCATCAAAGATACATCGGCTGAAACATCACAGCAGCTATAGTCCGATCGTGTCAACGATAGCTGGTCCGATCGTGTCAACGAATGGCGAGCAACGCCGCTTAGTCCGACAAGGCCTTTCGTGAGAGAGAAAGGAGAGAGAAGCAAAGAACGAGTGGATAAGGAAAGAGAGCAGAATGAATGGATAAGGTTAAACTAGAAGGCTCTTCGTTGATGAAGTAAAGTGAAGGTGGAACTGCTGCCAACGTCAGATCATTTGTGCTGCATCGGGCGATCGATCCAAAGCTTTCTCGTTATTGGACCGACCATGTACATCTTCCAAGCGCATCCAGCAGACCACAGCCACTTAATGATTGACATGTACACACCCCAGCAATCATAGAAAATAGAGCAGCACGTTGTTAGCACTGCAAAAGTACTGAAATGGTGGTCATTCAGAAAATAATAACAGTTGGCTGAAAACATACAAAAAATCTATGTTTGAGATTACACACAGTGCGAGTGAGAGAACAAACACAAATGGCCACGGCACAGACGCCCTTCGCAATAGTTAAGATACAAAGCTATGGTCAAAAACCAATCTACCTTGTTAAATTGGTGTTACAAGTTTCTTGCCTCTACCTGACTAATCGACTTAAAGAGTTGTACACACCACTACACAGCTGCTAACCGCACGCTCAGATCAAAACGGAGAAATGTTTGTTGCAGCAACAAGTACAATATTAACAGCCACAGTTGTTGAAGCTTCATGAGATATCTTCAGTTGTTTCTGCAAGATTTTGCATCCATGGGGTCTCCCTGCCCTCTTGGTGAATGTACAGATGAAGCATGCATCACTCTTTGGTTTTTAGCAGCGGCCTGGTGGTTATCATTCTGCAATGGCAACAAAGACCTCGTGATTTAGCCATGCGATGACAGCACAAAATCAGAGCAGGGAGTTTAAAGGAATATAAACTAACATGTCACTACATGCGACTTTAGTGACGCCGCATCATCAACAGCTCCAGTGACATGCTCCGATGGCTGATGGAAAAGCAACAGAGCTATAGACCGATCAATTGGATTAGTCTGTGTCTCAATGCTCCCAGGATCAACAAACCTACAAAAAAGGAACATCAAAGTGGAAAGGCAACATATCGACAAAGCGGCCTTCTTGCCTCCGTTAAAAGTTTTAAGTAATGTAAACAACAAATAATCTTCTATCTGAATAATAGAAGAATGGTAACATCTGATAAGGACGAACTCGATCACCTAGAAGCTCACCTAAATGGTGATAGATTGCGTTTCAGTAGAATTGCTAAAATAGCTTTTTTTTAACACATCATAGAAAACAATTAATCCTCAAAATGAATCAATTAAGAAAAATAGTATGATCTGTTTCAGTAAAATAAGATTCAACACTTCAGAATTAGATAAGGCTGCTTGTTGTCAAACATGCATAAGTGGCAATATTTGGATATCACAGATAAGTTTGCAGGTCAAATGATATGAGAAATGTATTCACTGGAAAATGCCAGCAATAGAATGCACAAATATTTTTAAAAATTAGAGGTACAAAGAGCATATTTTCTGAGAAATCAACATACTTTCCCGAAGTTTCTGCATTTTGTATGTCCTTTATGTTGTGCCTATCTCCATTGTTGTTCATTGTATTTGGGAAGACTTGCCTATTCTGCGCGCTTCTTGCCAGGCGGTATAACCCATCTCGAATGCACATTTTTGTTTTCACATCCAACTGAAATAGCGAAGAAAAAGAACTCAATAATGCAAAAATATGCGTCTTATATCCAAGGGGCAGGTACAAATACAAACTTCAGTTATAACTCTGTGGCGCTATTACAGACCATGAATTTGATCAATCCCAAGGCTATGATTTTTGTAAGGGAGCTAGAATGTCAAGACGTAAGGAGGTAGGAGTGGGAACATCTCGGACAAAAGGTTGCTAGAATGAAGTACGAGCTGGAGACAAGATATATCAATTATCTACTTCATGCACAACTATAAAATGGACCACAAAGCAGAAAATGAACTGCTGTACCTGACTAACTGCATCCTGAAGCTGCCGAAAGCTGTTCTCTTCAACCGAGTTATCAGACGAAATAGACGATACAAAGGATCCATCAACTACCATTGAGGTGCCCATTGTAACATCAGAATGGCCGAAACATCTTTTTCCCAAGGCCCTCTTTCCAATTTCATGATTCTCACAAGGATATGAAGCCCTTCTTGTCAATGTCTGATGACCAGGATGTCCAGTCACATTATCACTAATAAGTTGTCCTGATGCCGAACTGGCCACTTTCTTCTGCACTGCACTCAATAGAGTTATAAACGTTGAATAAGATAATTATACCACAAGGAAGGAAAACATACTAGAAAGCATTCCATGACAATTTTGCACGTATAGTACCCTTCAAGTTTCTCTCTGCAAAGGAAGCCCCAGATGGAATGAACTGGCAACTTCTTTCTTGATAGGACTCAGAAGTTATGTTACTTGGTGAAGTTGAATCCAAGTGGTTCTTTTGGTTCAACAAATTCGAAGAGCTTAGTTGAGAACCTGAAGCTATAGAAAATTTCTGATCTTCAGGCTGTTCCATGGCATTTTCTGATGAATATCGGTTTCCAATCTGCAAAAAGATCATCACAATAAACTAGCAGAGATCAAAATTTATGATTTACTGGGAAAACATCCATTCTAATGGACACCATTCTACCAAGAGAAAGTCAAGCAATAGTAATGATGTTACAGGCCTACTCTCATACCTAAAGCACTTGCACCACAGAAACAATCCCATAATAAATGCACTATGAATATTGAAGACAACTAATGCAGTTAGGTAGTCACTGCACTGTAGGATCATGCTCAAGCATATTTAAGTGGCTTCTGTGCAGAAGTGAAATAGGACACAAATTACAAAGAGTAACATAAGAAAGAGGCTGATGCTAAACTCGAATCACTTTTTGGTTCCAATCTTCCAAGAAGAATGGTTGCAGATAGAGGAAGTTAAAACTTAATATGAAAAACATTATCTTAGTTAGTACCATTCAAAACGCACCAATGACAAAATACAGATTTTAATGTGGTTATTTTTTAATTCAACTAACTGAAAAGGTCAAATTACCATATCTAGGTTTTCCTGTCCACTGCATATCTGGTCGCTGGACAACAATTCCATTGCATCCCCTTGGTAAGCCTATGGTAAAAAAGAAGAAACAAGAATGAAAAGAAAGCATAATGCTTTGTGCCAGTTAATTCAACCTAGCAATCATTCTACTTGCCTGTTCACCATAAACATCTTCGTTTTTTTGCTCGTTGAACAGATAAGTGTCATCAAATTGCTTGTCACATACAGCAGTTGAAGGATCAGCTGTTGGCAAGGATTTATCTTCCGTACAATTGAATGTGGAGAGGTCATCCAGGATACCGTAATCAGAGTAGGAGGATTCAAACCCTGGCTGCAGAGCAACATCAGAAGAGTACATGGCATCTGAAGAAGGAATCCATGACAGTTCATCCGTGTTCTGCAGTTGCTGCTGACCGTACGTGGAATCACACCTCCTTCCAGGAAAACAATGTACATTAGAAGGGATTAGCATTGTGTTTTTACTACCAGTTAAAGTTTATCTGTCTTAAGACCTTAGCAGCTAGCAAGGGAAACACTCTGAATACCTGAATAAGTTGTCGACATCCTCAAAATTATCAATAGCAGGCCAATCAATGTAGGTTAGATCATTATCTCCATAGCCATGGCCAGTTTCTGGAGCACTCTGATTATTGAGAACAGGTGAACCATCATTGCTCAGAGCAAACTGACAACTGTTCCAATTGTCTGTTGGATATCTTGTTTCAGAGATAGTATTCAAGGGAAAATCATTTGATTCAGCTTTGCAGCTTCCTATGTGATCATGGTTGACATCCTGGGATACTATCCCATTGGCTGAATGGATTTGCTCTGAATTACATTTCTGCGAATCTGAATCACTCACTCCAGAGATGTCAACATGGGGGGTTTTTTCACTGGCAACCCCATGCTTCGACTTCTTGCTGGATATACTCACAGTCCCGACTCCATTTTCATGTTCGTTATTATTGCTCCGAGCAAATCCATCCTTGAGCTTACCTTCAAACTGTAGAAGCACTACATGTAATGTATTTGAAAGGGGAAAAACGAACTAAAGTCTACATGTCATGGGCCTAATACATGAAAAATCAGTGCAATGATAAGAGAAATAAGAGCATCCAAGGTTCAATGCAATGAAAATGATTGACTGGGTTTAATTCCAGGCAGAATTCAATATAGACTAGGTTTGAACCATGACAGAATTCAATACCTGGTTGATTGCCTAGTAGGATTGCCCTATCCTTGCCTATGAATTTAACTCATTATTTCCGAAGGAGAGAAGGGTATACACTAATCAAATACCAATTTTATTATATTACTTGTCAACTTTGCTTCAACCAAATCGAACTATCCCCTGATTGACACTTGGTGCCTTTGATGAGGGGCTACCTATCCCACTAACAGCACTCATCTATCCATGACAAAAAGAATTTCAGCTCTACTTGGGTGGCTAGCACACTTGGATGCAAATGAAAACTAACACTTAACAAAGAGAATTGTTACACAAGATCCACATGTCCTCTTTTCTTTGGATCACCAGCTTGGCAACAAAAGAAAAGCTAATTGACACCTACCAGTAAACAATTTAAGTTAACCAAGAACAGGGAAAAGACTTCAAGTAAAACCATTAGCTACTGTTGAATCCAAAATTTGCTTCAACTCAGAATATATGGTATATTCGTTGTACAACAGATGTCAGCATATATACACGTATTCTATTTCTACCAGGATTAGTAAAACCAATTTTGGCAGACTAAAAGGGGAATAAAGAAACTCAGCAGACTAATTTCTCGACATGTACCACTTGGAAGTCCATATTCCTCAGAAGAGAACCGAGTACAATTCCCTAGAGTTATTCTCTTTTCATTTTTCTTTTACTTCATGCCAGAAATATCCACTGTAATTTACCTTACTGTTTTCAATTTCTTCCTGAGCTAGATCAAGCATATAGGAACTATCACCATGCCATATGCCCCATATACAATCAATAAGACAAGAAAATGATTAAAAAAACATGAGATTACCTCGCCCACCCTCCAATCTGGCATCACTACAAATTCTATCCGGGACCGAAACTGTACCAATTCACCGGATTTGATATCATATTCAACTCAGTATCCCCAGTTCTTAATCAATCCTGCAAATCGGAGAGTGAAAATAAGTGACTACATTAATCTGAAACTAAAAGGTCTGTGAATTAAACAAAAAAATCCTATTCCCAATCAGATTAATATGAATGTTTTTTTAAAAAAAAACTAGTTAATCCATGTGGACGTTGGACTAGGTCAAATTGAGAGGAAAAAAAGTAAAAGGAAAAGGCGAATTTCTCATCGTATGCCATGAACAAGTGAATAAACAATTAATTGTACTGAACTAGGGTAACTTTGGCGACATGAATCAGAACATGCTAGTACTGCTAGTACTGAACCTGAGAGAGGCTAAAAGAAGAAAGGGGAACTCAGAACGGATTACTCACCTTTCCAAATCCAAACGCTCTGGATCAAAACCTGCAAGGGAGGAAGCAAAAGAGAATCAAATTCCAAATCCCAATTAGAAGCAATTTCTGATGGACCTCCAGAACGAAACAAAACCAAAAAAAACCCAAACACATGTTAAAGATCCAACTGTTCTTCCGCGAAAAATCCACAAAAAATCTAAGAACAGGAAAACGAAGCAGGCACAGAAGTACAGAACAACCGACCTCCAAAAGAAGATCAGAACATCAAATCCGAAAGGAAAAAAATCCAAATTCCCCCAAAGGAAGTAATCATCTCCGCATCCGAGCCGAACACCACGAAACCACGCGAAAACCATACCGAACAGAAGGAAGAAGAGCACCCCACCCGCACACACGCACAAAGAGGAAGCGAAATTTCTCACCCACATAAAAAAGAACCCCCGAAACGGACCGAGCGCTTTCTCCCTCGGCAGGGAAGGAAGAAGACGAAGAGGAAGCGAACTCACCCGAAGCGGCGCCCGCCTCTGCTCTGCTCTTCCTCAGGTCTCCTGCGCTGTCTCTAGAGGCTTCCAGGGATTTCTCCTGGGAATTTCTCCGTCGGCTATTTTTTTCCTGATTTTGTTTTCTTTTTTGAAGTAGAGAGATGGGGGGGCGTGGCGTGGCGGCTGCAGTAGATAGATGGGTCGATGGGATGAGGGCGTGGAGTGCAAGAAGCAGCAGCACAAGCAATAGCAAGGAGTTAAGTAATGATAGGAAAAGGGAACAGTAGAAGTAGTAGTATTTGGTTGGGGTGCGGGTGCAGCTAGCGGCTGGGAGGGGGCGAGGCGGGCCCGGGGGCGGTGGGGAAGTAGTGGACGCGAGCGGCCGGCGCGATCCGATCAGTTGCTCGCCCCCGATTGGTTTGGGCCCGCCTGCGGGAGTGCGCGGGGTGAAAGGGGGAGGGGAAGGTGGGGCCCACATGGCAGCCGGATGGCCCCGTGGTGGCGTGGGTTGGGGTGGGGCCAGGCGACGGGAGGGGAGCGCCAGGCACGTGATGCCGTGCCCCGCTTGGGCCACCCAACACGACTTTTCCTCGTCTTTCTCCGGCGCCGCTGCGGCGTGCTGGTTTGGAGGCGGTCGGCGGCACTGCTTTCTCTTGGCGACTTGGCGCCTTTCCCGTCCCGCCGCACCTGCGGGCCGGAGACAAACCGTAGTATCTCCTCCGATTTTTCCCAAATTTTCATTCCAATTATTATCATATTATATATATATATGTTTTTTTATGATAAAGGAGGCATAGATCAAAAGGCATGCTCATTGTCGTGGCAAGCATGACCAAGTAGCCGAGTGTGGCCGTGCTTGATTGGTTGAGCAATAGCTCGTAAGTTCGTAGGAAATTAAATAAATCTTTTTAAAAATTAATAATAGTTAATATTTAAATAATTGTAAGCTAATGATTTAATGATTTTTTTTACGTACGATAGATCATCTTAAATGTAACAGTTCAAAATAATGAAGATTCGTTATTTATGATGGGTCAGGATATTAGCTATTTTATGGGCTATATGATTGAACAAGCTGCGAGTAGGATAGGATAAAACACGTGATCTATCAAGTTTTTTTTAAACCAAACCACGTGCTCTAATTTTCTTTCTTTTTTTGGGAGAGGTGCACTGCTCGCATGATGAGGAGGGGGAGGAGTGCTGAGGGATGAGTACGAAATATCTCCAATTCTACCACAACACCGGCGGCTATGAAGGTCACATCTAAAATTTCGATACTTGGGTGCACAATGTGATATTTTGATCAAATTTAAGGGCATTGATTCAACACTGCTCAGCAGCTGCAAGGTAGAGGTAAAGAGTACATGCCCAAAGTGTTCATCGTCACATGAGCTCTATTTTTGAAACTTCTATGAAGCAAGAGGATAACTATGATATGGACGACGATTAAGTTCCATGTCGTGGAGGCAGGGATCAACTTCAACCTTAATTTTGTAGATTAATTTTTCTCTTCAAAATTATATATCCAATCTAATCTATCCAACCTACTTAAAAAATACTTTTTCGATCGTTGGCACGCACTTTCGTTCGTCGCCCGTGTACACTTGCTCAATCTTCGCCTGTAACATGCGCATAGAGAAACCGATGTCGTGTTTCCCTCTCCGATTCGATTACTAGGCCACCATAGCGCAGTTGTTGCTGTGGCTAACCAAGATGTGCATTCCCTCTAACAAGTCTTGCATATCCTCTCTTTCTAATAAAATGGAATACCCATATTCAGAAACACGTGATGCTCCCTTATTTTCATCTGTTTATCTACCGAAGTCATGACTTCCATGCCAAACGTTGTCGCATCCCTCGATCTAGATCCGCCGTTCTCACGCCCGATTTTGTTCAGATTAAAATAATTTAATAATACATTTCTAGAAATTATATTAAAGTGAAAATAAATTATCAAGTGAAATTAATAAGGAAATTTAAAATTTCCTTTAAAAAACATGGTTGGAAATATTATTGTAATATTCCTTGTGCCCTAAAGTACTCTCGAAATTTTTCATAAAATTTTGAAGCTCTAGAAATAATTTTAATAATACAAAGTTTATTTAATCAATTAAATAAATTGAAAAACAAATTAAAAACCCTTCATCGTCCTCGGGCCGTTTTCGGCCCATTCCTCCAAAAGTCTACTTTGCCTTCCTCCACTCTCCTATCTCCTAGGCCCGGCTCGGCCTGCTCGGCCCCTCTTTTCGCAAAGTCCACTTCACCCCTCCGGCTCCTCTCTCCTCTCTTTGATAGGTGTGGCCCCACTGTCATCCCCTTCCTCTCGACCGAAGAAATCGGCCGCCGCCCGCGCCCACATCACCGCCTTCCCCGTGCGCCACCCTGCTTGCGCCCAACCGTGGAGGCCAAGTCGTCGCCCATGCTTGCACCTTTTCCCTAACTCTCTCCACAAGAATCGGCGACGGCTTGACTCTCCTCCACGCACATCAGCGTCCTCCTCCGTTGTCGTCGCCTTCCGCCTTTCCCGGCCACGACCTTCGAAGGCCCGTAGATGTCGCCTAGAGGGGGTGAATAGGTGATCCCGAAAACTCTCGAAAATGCAGCAGTTAAAACACACAGGCACCGAAACTTCCGGTACTTGAACCTCGAAACTTTCGGTCAGTGCAAGCTGTCCAGAACTTGAACTTCCAGAGTTCCTGTTTGGAACTTCCGGTGTTATGTGACTTAAAGGCATTTGAAGTCAAATTTAAACTCTTTCTACACATGTTTATAGCCAGCAACTGGAAGATACAGACAGGCAATATAGGTAAGCAGCAGAAAGTAAAGAGATAGCACACGAGACACAAGGATTTTTACCCCGAAGTTTGGATTCAAAGAATCCTACTCTCTGTTGAGGAACTCCGTGGAGTTTGGTCTCAATTAATCTCTTGCCTCTCCAAGCAAATCCCTAGTAAGAAGTCTACGGTCTTCAATTCCAACGTTCCTAGGTTCTTGCCTAGAGATCAAATGGCCATCAAGATCCAAATTTGATCCTCTAGCATGAACCACAAACATGAATTGCTCTACCAAGACAACCTCCTAACGATCAGCTTGGTTTCACACTATTCATACCTCGTTTCCTTATGGAGGAGAGGTGATCCTTCACAAACTTTTCCGGACCAATCCACAATTCTCCGGAAGCTCGCGGGAGACACGTAATCGTCTAGGAGATTGCTCTCCAAGAGTAATAGGCACCACTCCATAGCCCTGCAAGAATCACCAAGTGCTCAAGTCATCTAGCTCTCTCACTCTCACAATCCCTCCAATCACTCAAATCTCTCACAAATTTAGTTATGTGGCGCAAGAATTTGAGTTGGAATGGGCTAGAACACCATGGGAGAGGCTAGGGGACTGAAAAACAAAAGTTGGATGGCCAAAAGTGAGCTGGGGACAAGGTAGGATATATATAGGTACATGCTTTCGTCACTTAGCCGTTACTCACAAACTCAGCTGAAATACTGTCCGGAAGTTTCGGTCTGAAATTACTAGAAGTTTCGGCCAACACTTGGTACACAGGTTTTGGCTGCAAGGTGATGAAGACCGGATGTTCCGGCTTGGAATCCCGGAACTTCCGATCGGGTTGCTCTACCATGAAAGGAGTGATTATCCAAAAATCAGTCCAAAAAATCTCACTCAAGGATATTCTGATTAAGAGCACTTAGATCATCTCATGGCATGAGTTTCACCCATCTTAATAGTACGGTTTTTCTTAAGACTCAAGATTCAAGAAAAATAGAACTATAAACCGTTGTCGAATCTTTTCTCTCTTTTTGCAATTGATGTTGAGGGTTCACCTTTCTCAAAACCTGCACAACTAAGCATCTAGGGACTAATTCTCCTGCACACATCTCAATTAAATGCATTAGTCTCTTAACCAAATTGTTATTAACCACCAAAACACACTTAGTGGGCTAGATGCACTTTCACTTTCCCGAGGCTACAAAGCTCCTCCCCATCCTCCTCTCGCCAATTCCCCCAAATTCCCGAGCTTTCCCGTGCACCGGAACCACCTCCTCACCATGAAACCCCACCGTTGTCGTCACCGGCCATATTCGGTCAAGCGCCACCGTCGCTAAACGCTGCCCCTCGGCCATAGCTCCTCTCCCTCAAATCGCTATACGGTCGTCTCCTCCCCATGCACCCATGCCGCCGCCACCTGTTTCGACCACCAGCCGCTCACCGCTGGTGATGGGAGCGTTGTCGGGCCGCTCCGCCTCCTCCCACAGCCTTACCACACCTCGCCGATCCCCGACCGCCACTCCACTCCTTGAATCCAGCCCCGAAGCATCACCCCACCCTAAACCCAGGTCGCTGCCGCCATTGTCGCCTCTGGCCGCCTCTTGCCACAACGAGAGACTGCGTCGTGCCGTGCCGCCACCACTGCCAGCTTCCCCACTCCCCACCGCACCTCGGCCACTCCCTTCTCGTCGTGAATCATCGTTGGAGAGGCGATTTCGCCATCAACCTGAGGCCGCCTCTGCATTTGCCGCCCCGGCCGACGATTGCCGCCGAGCGCGACCAGCCCAAGGCACGCCGTTGCTGCCTCCCACTTCGTCGCGCCGAGGAACCCCATGGTCGCGCTTTCCCTAGATCTTCTCTGCCTCGGAAGCCCGTCCTCGTCGCCAACCCGAGCCGCCACCACTCTCCACCACCTTCCAGTCGACGCCCGCCACCGTTCCAAGCCGCCTCGGACCACGGGGCCTTACTCACGGACTTCGTGACAGTGAGAGGAGGTCCGATGTCCGCTTACCTGCCACCAGAGCCCCGTCATCGCCGTCGTCCCGCGTCGGTCGTCGATGCCAAACTCCGCCTCTGCCCATCGCCAGTGTGCCCTCGGTGAGGACTCCCCTTTCTCTCCGCCCTCCTATGCCACCCTCCCATGTGTGCTGTCACGCCGGTGGCCACCGCCGGCGACCATCAGGTTGAGCGCCGCCACCTACCGGTCGGTCGACCGATGGGGCCGCCCCATTCCCATGACCGTCCGATCTATCATCGGGTAGATCGGGGCCATCCATGTGGCCACCCACATGGGCGCCGTGCGGTGCCTCGTCGGCGCCACGTGGTGCATCCACCCGTGTCGCGCGTGAGTCGGTCCCACGGTGAACCCGCCTCTTTGGCTCGCCGACGCATGGGACCCACGTGTCAGCGCTGGTTCCCATCGCTGACGCAATAAATCCCATTTTCCTTCAAAAAAATAAATAATAATTGCGCAATAAATTGGTTTAATTTCTCGAAATTTATTTAAATGACCCAAAACTTCTAAAATTCATATCTAATTCATACGAACTCCAAATTGTGCCATTCAACTTGCAAAATTCATCTAAAATTTAGCGCTACATGTTTATTTACTTTTTATTTACCGTTTATTTGGTTTTTATTAGGGTTTTTTCTTGTTTTGTGTGTCGCGTGTAGATTCCGTCGTTTCTAGTTTGCGCTCGCGAGGAAAGAGTTCGAAGATTGTCGAAGAAGCAAGGCAAGTCACACATTCCCTCTTGAAGCATATTGAGCCTACTTTATAAAATGTTTTACCATTTGCAAATAAATATCATGTTTTGCTAATTACATGGGAATTTGAACCATCTATTTGCTTTCTTGTGCCATATTTAATTGACACCATCCTTTGTCAACCCTGTGAATAATTTGATTGGCTTGCATCGCTTATGTGACCTTGCTATAATTATATATGTTTAGCCATGTTTAATTATCACTAGCTCACTTAATAGGATAATCACATTAATTATTTTAGTATCTGACAAGCTACGAGCTCGAGACACCTGGCCATGTTTACTGGTCATAATTAACCAACTACAATGTGACTTAATGATGGACTGTGGGTGTCATGGTTTTACTCGTCGCACCCATGGAAATTAAGTACCGGTTCACGGGAAACCCTAGAAGACTTACCGTGCTTACCACAAACAAGAATGAACAACTACTGGTTTTGTAGTGTAGCTTTTCCTGTCCGACATACCTAGGTAGGGTGAGCATGATGGAGTTTGGATGGTCCGGGCATGACCTATGCGGCTTTCGGCTTCACCTAGACACAAGGAAAGCTGTCTACCCTAGATTTAGGAGTAGGGGCGAAACCTGTAGTGTGGTATCACTTGGTCCGGGAGGGTTATGCAAAGGGTCTTGTGACGATTTTCCCGTTGCAGTGCCATGGTGGTACTTTAGGACATGACAACATGTGTGGAATCGTGTCTTGTGGGTACATTTGTACACCTCTAATCAGAGTAAAACTATTCAAATAGTCGTGCCCACGGTTATGGGCGATCGACTAGCTTCACCGTGATTAGTCCCACACTATTAATTAAGTTGTCTTAATAAACTGGTTTAGTTCAGTTGGGATGGTTTGACCTGTTCAATGTGGTGTAGTGTTGTTCAGTAGAGAATTAACCTTGACTTAATCAATCAACATTTTTGCTGTTTTAAACTATAAATGTTTACCATCACCTTTATGCAAATAGCCACAAGCCTCTCTTCGTCTCCCCTTGCGCATCTGCATCATTGGTGTGGCTTGCTGAGTATAGTGGTTGTACTCAACGTTGCTATCTTTTCCCCTTTCCAGAGTTAGAAGACCAAGGCTTATACTCCAATTGAGTTTTGCTTGTGGAATGGAGCTGAAGTCCCGCTAGAATCTTTTTTTCTACTATCGCTTTCTTTTCGGTGTGATGACTAAGTGTCTCTGCTATAAGTATTTATGCTTTATTTATGTTTGGATTTGTATATTGATTTGTCATTTTACGTATCCTGGCTGATTTCTGGACAGGGACTTATACGCAAAATAGTCTAGAAATTTGGCAAAAATTCTGGGCATGGCAGCCGTTCCCATCAACACGTGCGCTCCCTCTGAAAATAGTGACACCAAAGAACTTGCAACTCTTGGGAACACATTTTCCCAAGGTGTTCTCGTTGATCTCTCACCACAACACGATTGACATCCATCCCCTCTATCTCTTCTTTGGATCAGGAAGAGATGGTGTACCGGTGACCTTCGGGCATGGCGTGGCTTAGGGTATTCCATCTCTATTGGCGGAGGTGGAGAATGGAAATAATCGCCAAGTTGAGTGTGTTTTGACAAAGGGAATCAATTGTGCAATTGGAAAGAGAGAAAATGGTTCCTTGGTGATGGTAGGGGAACTTGGGGACTCCTAATCAGCGTGTTTGCGCCAGGAGTCCCGGCGACACGCACTCCCCATGCGAAACCTATTCTAATAATGCGCTTAGCTCTAATGACAGTATTAAACGTGCTTTTACAATAAAATAATAAATAAACAACCGAGCTGAAAAATTTAAAGTAGCAGCTGAAAATTTAAATTTTTGGAGGTCTAAATTTTAAATATGAGTTGAAAGTATTCATAGTTTTAGTTGAAAGTTTTTAGATTTGTTTTAAAAGTTTTAGATTAGATTTGAAAGTTTTATAAATTTGAGTTAAAAGTTTTTAAAATTTTGAGCTGGAAGTGTTGAATTTTGGGTTGAAACATTTCAAATCTTGTCTTGAAAGTTTTCAAATCTGAGTTGAAAGTTTTGAAATCGTGACTTGAAGGTTTTTAAATCTGAGTTGAAAGTTTTCAAATCTCGACTTGAAAGTTGTCAAATCTGATTAGAAAGTTTTCAATGAGAGAAGGGAAAGGAGATTGGATTATAACTTTTTGAATACGTTTATTTTAGTCCCTCGAACTATTTCAATACAACACTTAATTCCTTAAACTATTTTTTTCTCATTTTACACCTTGAATAATTAAAAACAGTTCACTTCACTCCCCTAACGCTGTTTTCTTACATAGTTCCCTCTATATAAGTCATATTTTACATGAAAATTTGATAGAATATAGATGCATCCATAATTTATATCTCAACATTCTTTTTTATTATTTTTCTCACTGTTTACATAGATTGAAAGTACTTTAAACTGATTAAACATCAAAATTTTAAAGTTCAAGCAAACAATCATGAAAAAATTTTAAAATATTTTTGAACACGGGCAATGATGACATTTATGGCTCTAACAAATTTCAACTTAAATAAAATATAACTTGTATAAGGAGTGACAAGAAATAGAAATGTAATAAGGAGTAAAGTGAACTATTTTTAATAATTTAATGGTAAAATGAGAAAAAAATAATTAGGGGTTAAGTGATCTTGAATTAGTTTGGGGAGTAAAATGAACTTTTTTTCTAACTTTTTAATCTTTAATTATAACTTTTCAATTTTTATAGTAAGAATAGCAACAACCATCTAGAGAAAAAAGACAGGGAAGAGTATTTTTTACAGTGTATGATTATCAAAAACTAATTACGAATAGTTACCGCTAATTGCATTATTCTATTTGGATTTCAGTCAATGAGATCTCGACAAGCGGAGCTTGTGCACGTGCGCCACGACAATCTTGGCAACACATACGACTTCGTTAATTCGCGCATCTGCGTCTATTAGCAAAACCTAGGAAACTTCTCGAAGGAAGACGATGGTGTGTTGCTCATGAGATAATGAGTTTGTGGAGATTGTGGCAATTGGGTATATACATGGCAAGCTTATCCGACTGGAGGTAGGGATAGATTGCGCCTGCTATATCTGTAAGCCGAACTTGACTTGGGTGTTACGATTGCTGATAGAAATAAGGCAATCGGCCTGTAGTCACGGTTTGGTAAGATTGAGGAAACCGACTTAGAATAAGATAGGGTTTCCGATCTGTAAGCCTTCCTCCCAAGACTATATAAGGGGGGTAAGGGGCGTCCCTTGAGGGATATTCCGATAGGATATCTTGGACTAGATCAGATTCTAGATCAACTTTTAGCCTTCAGCTTTAGATCACGAGATCAATAAAGACACTCGGCGGATCGAATCCACCGAAACAGAGTAGGGTATTACCTCACGAGAGGGCCGAACCTGTCTAAATCTTCTTCTTCTTCTAACCCATTGTGCTTGGCGATCTTGACTGCGACCCCGAAATCATATTGCCGAAACCAAGTTTTCGGTTGGCGCGCCGGAGTAGGGGCCGCGCGTCGAGACTTCTTCAACAATCTCGCCGACAAGCGTGATGGGATCCCCTCAAGACTCGGCGACTTCGCCGCCAACTTCGCCGACGACTCCTCCTTCGACTCGGATTCAAACCGGCCGGAGGGAAAGACCTACTCGGCGCCATTCGGGCTCCCCAACGCGCCGAGATCTTCGACAACATCTTGAAGACCAAGATGCGATCTACCTCCTCTGACGACGGACTTCACTTAGCACCATTCGGATTACCGAATACCGCCGAGATCTGCGCCAATCTTCTCGCCTCCCCGACGGAAGCGATCTATTCGGACAAAGACCTCTCAGTGCCGTTTGGGTTACCAAACGTCGCCGAGATCTACACAAACTCCTCTCCCGAGTCGGGACAACCCACTCGGAGGAGCCCGCCTCCCCAAGCTCGACTCGGCGGAACGATCCGCATCCGGTTACCCAGATCAAGGGAGGTCGCCGTCATCCTCCCATCATTCGGCTCCTACTCATCTTCGTAGCTCAATGGATACCTCAGCTCCGCCGGCTCGACAACCTCTACGGCATCCCTTCGACGAAGCCGATAACTCCGACCGCCGCATGGATCGTGAGCCGAAGTGCTTGACGTCCTCATGGCCGAGCCAGATGAGTCCGACTCAGCCATGGCCAGAAGGCTTGCCGAAGAAGAGCGAGCCAGAGTGGAGCTCGAGCGCAAGACAGCTGAGGAAGAAAAACAACGCAAAGACGAGGCTGACAAAAGGAAGCAGATCTACGTGCCGGACGATCCGCCAGAGGCCATCCTCCAAACACGGGTTCGCAACACCAACATCTTCCGACGCCACGCAGTAACGCCGTCGCCGCACTCATGCTCTTGGACACCGTCATGGAGACGGCTCCGCCAACGTGACTCCTATACTTGACAAGATTAAGACCATTGTCGCGCCACGGCTAACGGCCATCCCACCACTTCAGCACGAAGGCCGATCGAATCCGTGGCCGAAACGCGACAAAAGCCGGCTTCCACCTCTAAAGTCGGAGACTACGGAGGTCCGAGCCGCTCGGCCGACAAACGTGCCAAGAGGCCCACCTCGCGAGTCCACGCTAAGTACCAAGAGCAGACGGCCGACTCCCGCGACAAACGACACGGACGTCCACCCGTCCACCACCGAGTCCGCCGCAATGCCTCAGCCTACCCAACCAAGCCAACCGAAGACCCCGCCGAGTGATCTCGCGGAAGTCCTCGATCGCCGCTACAGAGCGCGACCGACGCACTCGGGAAGATCGAAGGGGATCACCCGATAGCGGCGACGATGGAGTACCGGCCTTCACTGGGAGCTCCGCCGAGTGAATTGGCCGAGTGGCTTTAAGCCTACAGGATTGAAAGGTACGATGGCAAGACCGACCCCGAATCTTGGTTAACCGTATATACCCTTGCCATCCGAGCTGCAGTGGCGACAATAAAGCCATGGCCAATTACTCGCCCGTGGCCCTCGCAAACTCAGCCGTAATTGGCTCACGAGCCGCCAAGAGGCTCAATCGGCTCGTGGAGCGAGCCGAGGGACCACTTCATCGCCAACTTCCAAGGCACCTTCGAGAGGCCCGGCACACACTTCGACCTTTACAACGTCATCCGAAGCCGGACGAGCCCCCGAAGGATTATATTCGTCGTTTCTCCGAGAAGCGCAACAAGATCCCGAACATCACCGATGACATCATCATCGCCGCCTTCCAGAAGGGAGTCCGTGATGAGCTGCTTATCGGCAAGTTCGGGCGCAAACCACCGAAGACGGAGAAACAAATGTTCGAGACGGCGAACTCATACGCCAAATCCAACGACGCCATTAAGGCCGCCCGTCAAGACCGACCCGAGAGGGAGGACAAGCAAGAGGAAGCCGAAATCCTAAGAAGGATGACAAGAACAACGGCAACCAAGGCCGAAAGATCGCAAGTGCCGATCTGAAGACCTAGTGGCGGCAACCTCCAACACTCAACGCCGTCCCCGAGTCGCCGCCTACGACGCCATCATGAACGCCCAGTGCACTCATCATCCGAATCATAAGCACGCGGCGAAGGATCGCTTTATCTACAAGCGCCGCAAGACGCGGCGCAGCTCAACAAGAAGCCGATCGACGAGGCTGGCCCGCCGGCGCCAAAAAGAACAACGCGGTTGAAAATGCCGAACCTTTCCAAGACCCAGGGGGAGCTCAACCATATCTTCTGAGGGCCACTAGCCTATGAGTCCAAGAGGAAACAAAAGCTAACTGACCGGAGGTCAATGCGGCCCAACCCGAAGTCCCTCAGTATCTACGATGGTCGGAAGTGGCCATCACCTTTGACCGCTTGGATCATCCTGACCGAGTGATTCATCCGGGGCGCTATCCACTCGTCCCGGACCCCGTGGTCCGCAACATCGAGCTTAAGCGCGTCCTCATCGATGGGGCAGCGCCTCAACATCCTATTTGCCAAGACCATGGATGAGATGCGATACCGAGGGCCGAACCGAAAGCAAGCTCAGCCCCCTTCCACGGAGTCATCCTGTGGCTGTCTTCAACACCACTCGGCATATCTCCCTCCGGCCACCTTCGGAGCCCGAGAGAACTTCCGAACGGAGAACGTCACCTTCGAAGTGGCCGACTTCGAAACAAAGATATCACGCCATCATCGGAAGGCCCGCGCTGCCAAGTTCATGGCAATCCCTCACTACACCTACCTTTGCATGAAGATGCCGGGTCCCAATGGCGTCATCACTCTTGCGCCGACGAGAAGCAAGCCTTCACCGCGACAAGGAGAGCCGCGACATGGCCCAATCTCGCGAGAGATTACGTGGCCAACAAGAAGTCCGATTGGCTGCATCAACTTCGGCAGAGGGCGAAGTCCCCGCGAAGAAGATAGCCAAATCAGATCCGGCGACGCCAAGACCAAGAAGATCTCCCTTGATTCGTCGGATCCTCGAAACGCTATAATCGGCGCCGACCTAGATCCCAAATAGGAAAGCGCGCTCGTCACCTTCCTTCAAAATAATAAAGATGTTTTTGCTTGGAAACCATCCGATATGCCCGGAATTCCTAGGGAGGTGATCGAGCATTCTTTGAACGTCAAAGATGACGCCAAACCGATAAAACAACGATTACGCAGTTCGCACGGATCGAAAAGACGCGATCAAAGAAGAATCGGCAAAGCTCTTGGCCGGCGGCTTCATCAAAGAAGTCCTTCATCCCGACCGGTTGGCCAACCCCCGGTCCGCAAGAAGACGGGCAATGGCGCATGTGCGTTGACTACACCGACCTCAACAAAGCTCGCCCCAAAGATCCGTTCGGCCGTCTCGCATCGACCAAGTCGTCGACTCAACACCGGCTGCGAACTCCCGAGCTTCTTGGATGTTACTCGGCTACCACCGATCGCCTTGAAAGAATCCGACCGCTTGAAGACATCGTTCATCACGCCGTTCGGGGCCTACCGCTACATCACCATGCCTTTCGGCCAGAAGAACGCCGGAGCTACATACCAACGCATGATCCAAAGATGTTTCCAGACGCAGATCGGCAAGAACGTTGAAGCTTATGTCGACGATGTTGTCATCAAGACCAAGCAAAAAGAAGACCTGATCGCCGACTTGGAAGAAACCTTTGCAAACATCCGGGCCTTCAGAATGAAGTTAAACCCAGAGAAGTGCACCTTCGGCGTCCCATCGCAAGCCGCTCGGCTTCATGGTGTCACACCGCGGCATTGAAGCAAATCCAGAGAAGATCAACGCTATCTTAAACATGAAGCCCCGAGTAACCGTAAAGACGTCCGTAAGCTCACCGCTGCATGGCGGCGCTAAGCCGTTTTATATCCCGACTCGGCGAACGAGGCATGCCTTTCTTCAGATCGCTAAAGAAGACAGACGACTTCCAGTGGACCGCGGAAGCCAACAAGGCCTTCGAAGATTTCAAAGAGTTCCTCACAACACCGCCCGTCCCCGCCTCGCCTCGCCCCCAGAACCCTCCGTCGCGACGTTTCAGCCACTCACCAAGTGGTCGACGGTCCTCGTGGTCGAACGCGAGGAAGAAGGACGAGCTCGAAGATTCAAAGGCCAATCTACTTTGTTAGCGAAGTGTTGGCGGAGCCAAAATTCGCTACCCTCGGTACAAAAATTGCTCTATGGTGTTCTAATAACCGTGAGGAAATTGGCACACTATTTTCGTGGTCACTCGGCCACCGTCGTCACCTCTTTCCCACTCGGCGACGTCATCCACAACCGCGAGGCAACCGGGCGCACGCCAAGTGGGCCCTAGAACCGATGCCGCGGACTTGACTTTTAAGCCAAGGACGTCCATTAAGTCACAAGCCTTAGCGGACTTCCCGGCCGAGTGGATCGAAAGAAGAAAACGTGCCTCGGGAAGACCTCCAACACCGGACCATGCACTTCGACGGATCCAAGAGGATCACCGGCTTGGGAGCAGGAGTCGTGCCGATCTCCCGACCGGGGAAAGGCTAAGATATGTCCTTCACCTCCACTTCTCCGCCTCACACAACGTCGCCGAGTACGAAGCTCTTCTACATGGACTGCGGCTCGCAGCTTCACTCGGGATACGATGGCTTATTGTGAAAGGCGACTCTCGCCGTGTCGTCAATCAAGTGATGAAGGACTCGGTCCCGCTTAAACGACTCAATGGAGGCCTATCGGCAAGAGGTCCGCAAGCTTGAAGGCAAGTTTGATGGGCTCGAACTCTCACATGTCCTGAGACATAACAATGAAGCCGCCGATGAGCTGGCACAGTTCGGATCTAAGCGCGAAGCTGCCCCAACGACGTCTTTGTCGAACATCTCTACGAACCAACCATCACGGCAAAGACAACGCTCAACGAGCAAACCACGAACGAAGTCGCCATGATCGACACCGACCGGAGGACGCCGCTCATCAAATTCTTAACCCAAGCAAGAGCCGCCGGATGACCGGGATGAAGCAGAACGCGTCCGGCGTCGTTGCCAAGCGTACGTCATGGTCGACTCCGATCTATACAAAAGAAGCCCCTCCGAATTCTAATGAGGTGCATCACACCCGAAGAAGGGAAACAACTACTCCAAGACATCCACTCGGCATATGCGGAAGCCACGCGGCAAAGACACACTCTAGTCGGCAAAGCTTACAGCAAGGTTTCTTCGGCTTACCGCGGTCTCCGACGCGGATAAAGTCGTACGAACCCGCGAAGGCCGCGCTCTTCGCCCGACAAAGCCATGTCCCGCCTAGGAGCTTCAAACAATCCCACTTTCCCGGCCGTTCGCGTATGGGGTCGGACATGGTTGGCCCTTTCAAGAAAGCTCCGGAGGTTTCACACACCTTTCGTCGCAATCGACAAGTTCTCCAAGTGGATTGAAGCCAAGCCGGCCGCCACAATCACCGCCGACAAAGCACGAGACTTTTTCCTCAACATCGTGCACCGCTTCGGTGTCCCAAACAGTAATCATAACCGATAATGGGACTCAATTCACGGGAGGCATCTTCAAGGAATTCTGCGAAGACTTCGGGATCAAGATCTCGCTATGCATCGCAGCTCACCCTAAAAGCAACGGACAAGTCGAGCGAGCCAACAGCATGGTCCTTCAAGGCATCAAGGCTCGCATTTTCGACCGCATAAGCCCTTACGCCGGCAAGTGGGTCCAAGAACTTCCCTCGGTTCTATGGTCGCTACGAACCACACCTAGTCGGGCTACCGGCCAAACTCCTTTCTTTTTGGTCTATGGCGCAGAGGCCATGTTGCCAAACGAGATGGAGTACGAGTCCCTCCGGTCCGCAGCTTCAACGATGAACGTTACGACCCGACCGAGTGGATGACCTCACCCGATTGGAAGAGGCCCGTGAGGCAGCCCTCATCCGCCGGCCAAATACCTCCAAGGGCTCGAAGATACCACAGCCGCAACGTGCGAGCACGAGCTTTCATTATTGGCGACCGGTCCTACGCAAGATCCGCACCACCAAAGACCGACACAAGTTATCTCCCCTATGGGAAGGACCATACATAATCGCCGAAGTGACTCGGCCAGTGCATACCGGCTAAAGCGTGAAGACGGGTCTATGGTGAAGAACTCCGGAACATCGAGCATCTTCGACGATTTTATGCCTAATTTGGCTAAGGCCTCATGTTTTCCTTGATCGCCAACCTCAAGCAAGATGACTTCTTGAGCTAGCAATGGGGCTACACATGTCAATAAAGCTCAAGTTTTCCTCGTCAACTTTTGTGCATAATTTGGTCTATCATTGTTTAATGTCCTTTGACTCGAGCTCAGTGTCTAAGGACTGAGAGTTTTCCGATGACCTAATCGAGCCTAGGCTTGATGACAAATGACGAAAGCTACTTAAGAAATTTCACGCAAAAGCTCGAATCAAGGCATTGACATAAATAAACTAAAAGAGTCACAAAGTTCCACATCACAAGTGTTACGGTTACGCGACATTTACAAAGCAAAGTCAGAATACAAATCAAATCTTGAAGTTGTTTACTACATCAAGAGATATCTTCTTCGCCGCCTCCTGTGCCTCACTTAGCATGTCCAAGGCCTACTCGTCCGTCGTTCCGTCAGCAAAGCCTTCCCCGACTGAATGGATATCCACTCGGGGGTAAAGGGACTTGGCCTGAGCAAGAGCCAGACCAGCCCCCATGCTGGCCGCTTCGGTGATGTTGGCCAGGTATCGGTCGGGAGCCAGCCGCAGCTTGTCGAATATCTCGATCGGCTCCAGCGAGCTGGCCCCAACTCCTTGATCGAACAAGGACAGCAAGATCGGCGTGGCGGCGTTGGCGACCTCTTCCCGTATCTCGTCGCTAGATTTGATCCGCCCAAGCAAGACGTCGTATTGGGCTCGGGTCTTCATCTTATAAGGCCAAAAGTCTCGATCATTCAAAGCACTCGGAAATAAAGCAAGACAGAAATTCGACTTCAAAGAAGATTACCTTCAAACTCGGCCTCCATCTCGGCCTTGTCAAGGCGACCGCTTCCAGCTGGACTTGAAGCGAGTGGACCTCCGAAGAATTTTCTACGACGAAAGAAGATCGTCAACAGCCAAGATCAACAAGAGAATCATGATAAAGCTGGGAGAGGCAGGCTTACTCTCGATTGATCCGCGAAGGTCGAGGTTCGCTTCTCGAAGCTCGCGATCTCCCTCCTTAAAGCCACTTCCCTTGACGCGGCCTCCTCCCGAGTGACCTTCACTGCCGCCGAACGTCCTCTAAGGAGTTCAAAGGGGAACCAACTTTTCCAAAGACTCGCATTTTGCCATAGAGCGGCAATATTCCTTCTGCACGCAATGGCAGAAGAGTGACCAATTGAAAGACAATGACGACATAATTAAAGAGAAAGACAAAGGCTTACGTTGAGCAGCGTGGTCGCCTCGCTCGTGCTCTCGACAAGGGCATCCCTTTCATCTTTTCGGCTTGCCTGCCTAGGATGATGCCCCGCCTCTCGCTTCCGAGTCCCGCCACTCGATTCGATTGGGGAACCTGTGTTTCGAGGACCGCAACCGGGGATCTCTTCTACCGTGGCTGGCAAACAAGGAGGGCAAATGAGGAATTGAAAGATTTAGACTAAAAGAGCGAAAGAGTGCTTCGAAGCAAATCTCACCGATTTCGGCGGCCGCTTGCTTAGGCGGAGCGGCCCGGCCGGCCTCTTTCTCCCGGCTCCGCGCCGAGTGGCCTCCGGCGGGGCACTTGAGTCGCGGCCTCGTTTCCTGCGCCGACGGTTTCCGCGGGATGTTCCGACGGCGGCCGGGGCTCCTTCCTGGGCATCCTTCTTTGGAGGCGAAGGTTGTTTGCCCGGAGCGCCGCACTCGGTTGCGGGCTCGGGGCTTTGGCTCGCGGCCTTGGCACCTCGGGAGCGGCGGGCCGGAGTCGGTCCTTCATCCCTCCGACGATCTATGTCCCGGGGCCTCTGCGAAAGTGAATACAAGCAAGGGTAAAGATAAAGAAAAGTTTCCAATAAAGAGTTCAGACTTCGGTTTTAGAGCATACCCGGATGACCGGCGGATCTTCGGCGCCGTCCGCGGCGATCGCCTCGAGGTGGGGTATCGACCGAGGAGCCGGACGTCGTCATCCGAATCCTCGATGATCGCTCCTTTTGCTTGCACGTTTGTTCGAGTCTTCACTCGGCGCCGCTCGCTTCCCGACCGGGTCGCTCGGATCTTGATCCCGCCAGTCGGTTTCTTGGCGGGGCGATGCGGCGCGTCGTCATGAGCCACCTTGTATGGCTTGGAGGAGATAGAGGCATTTTCCTGCAGAAGAAGGAAAGTACAATGTTAAGAGACAAGATATCAAGATTGACAGACACTACGAAGCAATCAGTCGGCTTACCGGAGGAGGAGGTCGATGGATGCTGAAGGGAAGGACTGGCAAAATGAGGGCCCGCTCAACTGAGATCCCAGACGAAAAGAGCTTGTACATCCGGATCTTCAGGATCTCGTACTTGAGTGGATCTGGCTCCTCCCGATTGGGGTCCGTCCCGCCTTCGTACTCGAAGGCCGGCTTTGACCGTTCCTTGATCGGCGCCAGTCGGCACCTGATGAAGTGCCGAGATTGTTCCCCGTGAAGGCCCCTTTGCTTCATCGCCAGGATCTTCGCGAGCAGATCGTTGGCTTCGTCCCAATCTTGGGCTACGGGATGGTGCTCCAAGATGGCTTGGGACAGGAGGAAGACCGACGAAGGCGGGCGGCCGGGTTCGAGGTTGCTAATGTAGAACCAGCCCGCGTGCCATCCTTTGTTGGAAGACTTCAAAGGGAGAGAAAAGTAATCTTTGCGGAGAGATCCGCGAAGCTGGAAACCTGCCCCGCCAACAACGCAAGGTTGGTCCTTGTTCGGATGAGGTTTGAGATAGAACATGCGACGGAAGAGATGGAAGTGGGGGAGGATGCCAAGGAAGGCTTCACATACATGAATGAAAAGAGCTATGTGAAGCATTGAGTTGGGGTTCGATGGTAGAGATGAAGCCCGTAATAATCCGAAGCCCGGAAGAACTCGGAGGTGGGAAGGCTGAACCCGCAATAGAAAAGGAAGTGAAAACAACGAGCTCACCGGTGTTTGGGGTCGGGAAGTCCTCCCCGCCGCGACGCCATCCCACAAGTTCCTTCGCGGAAGCACGCCGTGCTTCACCATCTCCTTGAGGGTGGATTCCCTCACATCCGAGGCGGCCCATTGATCGAACGGAATCCTCTTTTCCTCACCATGAGAGCGGGGTTGATGGGAAGTGGATCCGCGGAAAAAGTTGGATCTTTGGCGATGGAACGTGGGAGATTTGGCCGTGGAGGCTGGTTGTTGCGAGAGCGAGCTCCTAGATGGATGGATTTGGGAGCGCGCGAGTCTAGGGTTCTCCGCGGTGAACCGTTGAACAAGCGCGAAAAGGGAATCTTTTGGAAGACGAAGAGGCGGGGACGACCTCGCGTCTTTATAGAAAGATTTGAGGGTTGCGCCGTTTTCGTAATGGGCCGAGCCCATAAGAAAATCTACGGCCCGTATAAGGTGTGGTCGACGCGTGTCCTTAGGGACTTAAGCGGATGAGCTTAAGCGATTTGCTCGGCAATATGCGCGTGTCCGAGTGCCCCGTACCTTTAAAAATCCTTTCATACCGCGGTTTGCCCGACTTCATGAGAAGCCGGCACGATGCAACTTGGAAGGTGACCGACGCCTAAGTTTTTATAGCCGCCTTGATGACAAGGGTGTTTGGTTTTTGGCATTTGGTCGTAACCTTACCAATGTTGTTTGTTTTTTCCACCTTGGTGAAGATCTTTTTAGATTGAGACCAGTATTATGGCATAAGCTATTTAATAATTTGGTCATATTTTTTCATATGATTGAAAAGACTTGTTTTTCCATGAGGGATGATTGAAATATTTGTTCCGGGATTACTCGGGCAAATCCACTCGGATGAGCGTGAGCTTACCGAGTGCTTTTTTATCCACGAGGGTAGATTGAATTATTTGTTCTGAGATGACTCGGGCAAATTCATTTGGATAAGTATGAACTTGCCGAGTAATGAGATTTCTATGATTGCTTTAGCATGAGCTACGCATCTACATGAAGAATGATTTTTTATAGTTCTTGACTATATGCTTAGTCTGTTTTTTGACTAACCATATAGTCGGGGCTACATACTCTAATTAGGTGCATCAGAGATGCACCTAGATATTTATTTTTGAGAAATTTTTATATATTTTTCCAGTCTTCACGCCTTTGAGCCACTCGGAAGATTCAGCAGAGATGATGGAATCACTCGGCGCCAAAAGCACTGGCCAAAGAGGTTTTTGGCCGAGTGCCGTTTTGGTCTCAAGCCGAGTTGTCTCGTCGACCGAAAAGGACTCGGGGCTACGTGGAGATTGTGGCAATTGGGTATATACATGGCAAGCTTATCCGACTGGAGGTAGGGATAGATTGCGCCTGCTATATCTGTAAGCCGAACTTGACTTGGGTGTTACGATTGCTGATAGAAATAAGACAATCGGTCTATAGTCACGGTTTGGTAAGATTGAGGAAACCGACTTTGAATAAGATAGGGTTTCCGATCTGTAAGCCTTCCTTCCAAGACTATATAAGGGGGGTAAGGGGCGTCCCTTGAGGGATATTCCGATAGGATATCTTGGACTAGATCAGATTCTAGATCAACTTTTAGCCTTCAGCTTTAGATCACGAGATCAATAAAGACACTCGGCGGATCGAATCCACCGAAACAGGAGTAGGGTATTACCTCACGAGAGGGCCTGAACCTGTCTAAATCTTCTTCTTCTTCTAACCCATTGTGCTTGGCGATCTTGACTGCGACCCCAGAAATCATATTGCCGAAACCAAGTTTCGACAGAGTTGGGCTTATAGAAAATGCATGGAGGTAACCTGATAGGTAAACGAGAGAAACTGATGCGTAAGGTGAAAATGAGATGGACGAGGCCCCTGGGGAGGAGGGCGTCACCGCGTCAGCTAGGCTTGAGTGAGGACATAGGTTGGATTAAAACATATACATTAAAATTTAAATAATCCCTAAAAATTTTGGAAAATTTTATAATAGTCTCTTTGTCGACTTTCATTCTATATTTTCTCTAGGAAAAATATAAAAATAATCCCTAAAAATTTCAGAAAATTTTATAATAGCATAATTGCTTATAATAGTCAACATACGGGCATAATTGCTGTTCGTACTAAAAGCTCACTCGCTTGCCGTAACTCGTATGTGCATTACTATATACACCAGGAATTGAACGGTAGAGATGCTTCCCTTTATGTTCATAACTGCATTTTAGGCAACATATCAACCAATTTATTATTTGTCAACATTACAGATCCGGCGTACACAATGAAAGGAGAGACACCAAGCAACGGCGTCAGTGAGAGAAATGAGAGCGTACACCATGTAGGCTGTTCCATTGAGCATGTCACAACAAAGTGACTGACCATACCAATTACCAAACTACATGACCACACCAATGTTATGCTAGGAAAGCATAGCCTGTCTTTACCCACATCAGCAGGAAACAAACGTTATAAATTTTATGCCTAACCGTCGAGACAGGAAAGCAAACTGGCAGCTCAATCTGCTGATAGAACGGACTCCTACGGTTCATCCTAAAGAGGAAAACACGGCCAGGGACGGTGTCCACCAGAATGCTAAACCAGCGCAATGCTGCTCTCGCCACCGGGAGGCTTGCGGTTCCCGCTATGATACTCTCGGGTTGGCGCCTGTCCTTCTGCGAATATGTTGCTACCAGTCATTTCTTTCAGTTTCGCGGTGCTCAGATGCTTCTCTGCAGACGCTGGGGCCTCGTCTCCTTTGAATATGTTGTTGCCTGTGAGATCGGTGAATTTCTTGCCAGTAATCTTCTTTGCAGTTTTCGTCACGCTGTCAGTGTTGGCCTCTCCAAACGAGAAGCTGCTCACCTGTTTAAGGAGAACAGTATTTGTTAGATCGCATTTCAGGACACAGAAATCCAATGAAGGAACAGACAGGTAGCAGTACATTTGCATTTCTCACAGGTGTGTGTGAGGCACCGGTGCCATTTGCTGTGTTCCTTGCCCCATTAGGCCTTACATCTTGAGGGTCAAATAGGCCATGGCCACTGAGTTCCTTTGATTTTGCATTTGAAACCTGCTTCTTCATCTTACTGTCTGCTTCACTTTGCAGAGTACCGCTAAGCTCACGCTGCTTTGCTACCTCAGCCACCGAAGTTGGCTTTTTGGGAGGAACACTTCCATCCTCAGCAAATGAAATGTGGCTCACAGTAACTGGCTGCAGATATGGAAAAAACTGCTTTAATCTCATGGCATATCATTCATTATGGTTACCCTGGATTCATCTGATGTAATGCAGTAAAGCTAAGTCATGTTAGACATTACTCTTGCCCCTCCTTGGTTCCCCTTTATTGGAAACAAAAAGTAAAGTTTGCCCATAACCACAGATTCACTAAGTACATTCTATAGACAAGAAATTGTGAAGCGAGAAATGATGGCAGCAACAACAACCCGTAACGAAAAGGAAGGCTAGTAGTAATGTTAATTGTTGAACAAATTAACCCTACGGTAGGACATTTGGAACTTTTACGCATAATCAGACCAATACATGTTGGCATGCTGATATTTGACATTTGAAGTGGGCAGATCAAAATAGAAAAGGAAAAGCTATGCAACTTTCAGATCAAACAATTAGCTACAGCTTGGATTACAAGGTTTTGTTCAACCCATCATTCTGAACTTCTAATTTGCCCCATAGAAAAGCGAAATACTAAGCATCGACAACGCCGCGGGCTTTTCTCATAACATCCACGCCAACAAGTAGTAACAACATTGCAAAATAGTGCACTCAGCGTAACGAATCATGTAACTTGAAATCATAATCTCTACTACTATATAGCATTAAAAAAAATACTGAATCCAACAAAGAACAAGCCCAATCTGATGAATTTGCTCAATTTGCATCTCCCTAGAGCAGCACCTGGTAATTGCGCGGGGCGGCACGGCCGGGCGTCGCGGCGCTGCTGGGCTCCTCTGCCTCCCCGTCGGGCCCGGCCGCGAAGATGCCGCTGCCGGTCATCTCCTTCCACTTGGGCGCGGAGCATGGCTTCCTGAAACACACATATACACACACAATCAATCAATCAATCCCAAGCCGAGAAGTAAGCGAACAGGTCGGGATCACGCTTGATCTGGATCAAGACGACGACCAACACCACCTCGGATCCCCTCCTCACCTCTTGTTGAGGCTCTCGGCCTCCTCCTCCGTGACCTGGCCCCCGAACACCACCTTCCTCAGCGCCTCCGACGGCTGCAAATCAAAATCAGCCGAGATGCGTGATCTCAACCAAAAAAAAAAAAACGTCACCGTGTGGGGTGGCGTGGGGTTTACCTGGTGGGGGCGGCGTGCGGGGGACGGCGTGGAGGCGGCGGGGCCGTCGAGCTGCTGCTGCTGCTGCTGCGGCCAGGCGAGGAGGTCGGCCGTCGAGGTGTGGGACTTCCTCACCGGCGCCGCCCGCTCCATCTCCCCTCCTCTCTTCGCCTCGCGCTTTCTCTCTCTAGACTCTTATCTAGCTAGGCGTTGTTAGCTAGCGCTGTTTGTTGCTGCTGCTGCTGCTGCTCTCTCTCTCTCTCTCTAGAAAAGGGAGGTGTGTGCGTGTGACTCGTGAGGTGAAGCGGGGAGGAGTAGTAGGCGTAGTAGTAGTAGTAGGATCGATGGCTAGAGGGAGGAGGAGGGTGAGGTGTCTCACTCTCGATTGGGCCTTCTCTCTCCCTAGTCTAGTCTAGTATAGTCTAGTCTAGTCCATACGCGTGGCTACGGTAATTACTGCTCGCTGACAGGTGGGGGCCAGGTGTTCGTTTTCCTTTTTTCCAGTGAGCGTGCGGGGTTTGGGGGGTACTGTGCCACATCACGCACGGACGTCAGTACGTCACTCCACGTACACAGGCGGCCAACCAAATCAGTGAAAGCACATCGTAGTTGGTTCGTCGTACCGTATTTTCTGAAGTACTTTTTTTAAGAGTAATTTTGTGGAGTGGTACCGTATTTCCACGTTTCTATGCTACTTCGGTGATGGTGCTGAGTCCGTTCTCGCTACCATCAACTGATACGTGGGACAATTAGGTCGATGCTCTCTCTCCTCGTATGGATGTTTTTTTTTACTTTTTTGTCATTTTTAAATATTTATTTTACAAATAATCTATTTATTTTTAAATATTTATTTTTATGATATGTATTTATTTACAACACCGCATTATTGACGTCGTGATCTAAATATAATGGTACCAATGATCCTTGGTGTCATTTCTCTGTCTTTGACATGAAAACCAAGTACACAGAGGATTGACGATCTATTTGTAAACAAATTTTTAAAAGCATATGATAAAACAAAATTAAATCGGTAGTTACTATTTAAAATGGGATCAAAAGCACGATTCTTCATTAAACTCATTTTATCTTTTGAAGGGTAGAACAAATAATTTATTTTAATATTCCGACGAATAATCTGGAAATAACATGGCTTACCTTCGAGGATGCCATGTTTGATGTTTTCCTCTCCGGGCTTTTAGATCGAAAAAGTTGATGT
This sequence comes from Oryza australiensis, assembly GCA_019925245.2. Taxonomy (NCBI): domain Eukaryota; kingdom Viridiplantae; phylum Streptophyta; class Magnoliopsida; order Poales; family Poaceae; genus Oryza; species Oryza australiensis. The sequence continues at coordinate 9,567,311 of JAIFGZ020000436.1, forward strand.
AGCGATGGGGTCATATTTTTAGCATCTATCGTGGTTCTTCATAAGCCATTTCTACTATACCGATGAGTTTTCGTGGCAACCCAAGGACAAGAGGTGTAAAGTAAATCTATCTCTCTTATAAATATTCAATGGAACTAATATACATGTGAGCAAATAAACCTTTAAATAAAAACCTCAAGATATCATACAGAATTAGATCATGATATGAAGTAAAAGAGGATGAGAGAAAAAAGAAAAAGTTATCCCTTATAAAGTGGCAACCTATATACTTCATGAAAAAGAAATAGCTAGTAGCGGATTAGGTGCAAAGCAGCAAATGAATAAAATATGGTATATTTGGGCTAGCGTATATAATAACTTTCAATTGATGAATAGACGATGTTGATAAACTCTTATACGATGTTGATAAACTCTTATACTATGAGACTCGTTTCATCGTGTGCTTTTCAGCTTATCAACCGAAAAAAAAATCACATCTTTTTTGAGAGTTGATTTTTCAAGTCTTTTCATTGTAGTTTGCTTTTCACATTGTTTTTTAAGTTACTAAAAACACACGAATATAAAATTTAACTTAACAAAAACGCTAATAAACGTTACGGCTTATTCAATTCTCGTGAATCGGTAGTTGGTGACGTGAGTTTGGGCAGGCATGTAGTTGGTTTGATTAACGCTAAATTTGGTAGCACCCGATATCAACAGATGCATGAACTATAAATCGATAATGGATTCAGATGTTGTCCTGGAACATCACATGTTGTACTGTAGTTTTTGACTCGGAAGATGGAGGAGGATCCCACTCACTCGCGTACGACGCGAGACTGCGAGAGCAGTGTAGTGGCGCGACGGGCGGTGGGGATTTGCCGCGGAAACGCGAGCGCGACTCATCGCCGTCCGTCCGATCCGACCCATCGATCGATCGGGCTCGGGGGCAGTTGGGTTCCGGACCAGCCGGCCCGCGGCCGCGAGTGCGATGTATTGGTCCAGCCGCGTACGGACATTTGGGTCATGGGCCAAATGGTCCACTGATCGGGCCCATCTCTGTAGCGATCGACCGGGCCCGATGCAGCGGGGCGCACCAGCGTGCAGGCCCAGGAATAAACTGGTTCGAATCAGAAAGTGATCGGAGAACTACCTCGAACATTTATTTATATATAGTAGTATATGGCAAACCAGATGTGTTTACTTCTCGGAAAAGAAGCTGAAAATGGTAGTAGAAGCTGGAAATATTGGAAACGGAACTGTTGGAGAAGAAATGTACTGGCATAATCTCAAACCAATAGTTTCAAGTAGAAAAAAAACACAAATTGTAACATTGTATTGGTCATTTTTGTTTGAAGGCAAGAGTTGACGCTACAAAAAATTGGTGGGAGTGGGATTAGGATAGAATTGATGAAGACATGTTTGGTTTAGTGCCAATTACAAAACATTAAAGATGGCGGGCTGTGCGGCCGCTAGGCGATGCCACGTCGGATAGGAACAGGGTGCGCGTTGAAAATTTTTATGAAATAGTCCTTCACTTTATGTGTAATTCAATCTAGGTCCATCACGAACAGACCCTTTGAGTTGATATTTTACGTAGAGGCCCTTTGCAAAGCTGTATATTCCATGCGAAAGAGAGAAAAATCGCGAATTAGGACTGTGCTGTAAAAAATGGAAGCCTAGGGGCTTTTCCACAAAATGACGCCCAATAACCCACTCACCCCCCAAACCCTCCGTCTCCCCTCGCGCGACCACCTCCGTCTCGCGCCGTCGCCATCGTTGTCCCCGTGGCCTCGCGCCACCGCCTTGGCCTCCGTCTCCATCTTCTTCGGTGGCCGCCTCAAGAAGCTTCATGACCGCGTCCACCGATACAACGGGCATGCTGCTTGTCATCCTCCCGGCTCCCATCGCTAGCCCGCATCCGTCGGAGATAGAAGACAGGGCCCATGGACACGACGATGAGGCTCAAAAAGTAGGCAGTCATATTCGACGTTAGGAGATCTAGAAGCCACGTCTTTGTCTTTCGCTTCGACGGTAACCCTGGATCTAGGATTTGCGAGCTTCCTCCTTTGTTCCTCTCCTCTGCCATGACGCTTTTGCTGCTGCGCCGCTACAGCCGTGCCCTGCCATCAGGGAAATCAAGGTTGTGCCCCATGGGAGAGGTAAAAACATCCCTTCTCACGTCATCACTTCCTCTAGCGCCATCCTCTTTCCTCTTCTCCTCCGAATCAATATGGCAGATTCATTCCTTGGAATCGACCTGGTTGTTTGCCTAGTTATGGCTTGATGGCTTCTAATGGTGTGTGGGGTGGCCCTAGATGTGGGCCTCCTAGGGCCCTTGAGGTCAAGGAGGCCTCGCTTCTCAGTTCCCGCTTGTGGCTCATCTCGTCCCAGCTAGTGGTGGGATCTCCTCTTCTGCCATGCCGGTGACTGGATCCACCTTGCCAACGACAACATCCATGTCGCCGCCCTAGGCCTTCCAAGCCGACACCGTGCACTACCAACCTCCAAATCGATAAATCTTTGTTGCTAGGGTTTCTGTCACGCCTAGAAATTCCCGACCGAAATTGCCAAGCCAAATGTGCATTGCATCCCTGTTCAGTACCATCCAGGGTACACAAACGATAATTTGATATACAGATCCATGTCTTATTAAACATCATAAAAGTCTTACATATGCAGTGGAAAAATAAAGACGAGCTAGTCTAACATCTTGGCGTTTGCAGCGTGGCGACTCCACTCCACGAGCATCCTCGACGGTAGAGACGAAGCCTACTACTCCACATATCCATCATTCGAACAATACTCCAGCTCTGAGGTGGAGGAGATGAAGCAAGACTGAGTACTACCTACTATACTCAGCAAATAATATCAAAAGGAGGTATGATGCAAGTAATTCCAAAGGAGGCTATGGGTTCATTTGCGTAAAGTAGGCATTTAAAGACAGTAGTTAAAAGTAGTAAAACTGTTGAATTTAATTAAGCATAATTAACTATCACTGTCCAACGTTATACCATATTGCAACAGGCCCAACCTATCCACCTGATTTATGCCAGTTCATTAAGTCAAATTGTTAAAGACGAAACTAATCACGGCGAATCTGGTCAATCGCCCATAACCGTGAGCACGAGTATTCGAATAGTTTTACTCTGATCAAAGGTGTACAACTGTACCCATGAGACACAGCCCCATGGCATGTTTCTGTGTGCCAACATGCCACCATGACATCCCGAAAAGGAACTGTGATAGGACCCTTCACATAATCCTCCCTAACCAAGCGCACCACACTTCAGGTTTTGCCCTTACTAGGCAGCACCCTCTTATGTTATGCCTAAGTGAATCCAGAAGCCACATAGGCCGTCGCAAGGCCCATCCAAATTCCATCACGCTCACCCTTGTCTGGGTACGTCAGATAGAGAAAAGCTACACTATAAGTCCAGTCGTTGTCCATGTTGGCTTGTGGTACGCACGATAATTCTTCTAGGATTTCTCACGAACCGGTCCTTAATTGCCATGGGTGATTCTAGCAAAACCATGCATCCATAGCCCACCATTAGTCACATTTTAGTTGCAATCATACCATGGTGGTACATGTCCATAACTATCCTCATTACTCTCATTATAGGGTAGTGGTGACATTTTCCATAGTGAGCTAGTTGATCTAAGCATGACTAAGTATTTCCTAGTCCAACATCTAGTCATATTAATTCCCAAGTTATCAATGACATAGGGTAATCAAACTAGGTTGAGTACTATAGGTACCGTCCCACATGACATTATAAAATAATGCAATTTAACAGAAAGCGAGATATTTTACAAATAGGCACAATATGCTCAATGAGAATTGTATGAATTGCCTTGCTCTTGTGCTGTGGGCATATCTGCAACGACTTCGAAGTAAACTGGAGCGTCAGAATTGCTGGAATCTACGCGACAAACAATGCACATGAGCAAACAGGCTACAAGTCTACTGAAACATGCATCAAAACCCTTTTAAATGGATTCTAGGCACTTCTATGAATTTTCTACAATTTGAATAGGCCCAAACGGAGCTCGAATAAATTTTCTATGAATTTTAGAAGTTTCATTGGATTTTACTATAAATAGAAAAAGATTTAATCAATTTATTTCGCAATAAGCCTCAAGGTTGACGTCGGCGAGGGAAGATCGGCGCGGCAGCAGCTGGTCTTACCCGGAAGTGTTAACGACCAAATTTGCTAAGAAAATCCCTGTGTTTGAAGCAAAGATTGAGGCAGAATTAGAGGAATGCACGATCTGCGGAAATAGAGATTGTATCGGCTAAGTCCGAATCGGCTATGAAGCCAGTCGGCTGAGTCCGAGTCGGAGCAGGATAGCCGACAACCGATTCCGATTGAAGACCGAAGGAAAGGCCGGTCCTGGAAGGAAAGCTTAAGAGATAATTATTGGATTTGGTTTCCAAAGTGTGTTAAAAGTCTTGTCATCTACGGATAAGGTCTTGCAACGACAATTGTATCTTTTAAGTTAGGATATTTTTATAGTTTTCTTTTGTGATAATATCGGTTTGTTTAGAGATTTGATCTGTAATAGGAATCGTGTTCGTTACGTACTTATTGTATATTCGGGTATAAATATGACCCGAGACCTTGTAAAACATATCAACACACATCAATACAAACCTCGGCGCATCGTCAACCTTTTGTTTTACTTTTCTCGACGAGTTCTTGCTTTGTTCTTGGGCTGCATCGACTTCAATCTCTAGGAAAGGTAATTTCTTGTTACAAGCGGTTTGTAGTATCGGGGCCAATGCTTTCATCATTATGATACTCTGATTCTGATATTGTAAATTGCTTAATTTATCATATGCGGCATATAATCTAGATCAATGTCTAGATCTATCTCGCGATCGACCAATATCTCTTTGAAGATAGCAGCCGACAGAGCTAGATCCAGAGATTGATTTAGATTATATGGCGTATCTACCATCTCGAAGAGTTCTCATTAGTCTATATAGACTCTATAATTCTTTTGGTACTTAATGCTGCATCTAATCGACCTATTAAGTCACCTTTAGAATTATGCAGATCTATTTGGTTCAATGTTTACTATTAGAGATAGTGCCGGGGTTTCAGCCGGTCTTACCTGTTCTAATCATTTTTATGTATTATTATTGCTAGATGAATTAGAACCGACTTTTATATTAAGATCCTAATCTATTTAAATGGGTTAAGCTCTGCATCAATCCGTTAGGTTATACTAACAGCTGATTGATCTTAGTTTAACACATTTAGTTTAGATTAATATCTTTTTATAAAACATATCGGAGTACTAGCCGATTTACATTAGATCTGTGACATCGGCTAGGTTATGAATATATATATATATATAATTATGTTCCTAACGTACTTTTGGATATAAGTAATTTATAATATCTCGGTATGCTACCGATCTATCCTAGTCACTTAATCTAAAAGTGCTTTGGGATAGCAATTGTATATTTATTAATATCCATAGCCGATCGAGTAAGATCTAACCCTAACCAAACACCTATCTTTTGTTTCTTGTTGGTTGCAGGATCAAACCAACTAGCACGCCCGCTCTATCACTAGAGGCGACCAAATTTGGACATGCACTGGAGTTAAGCAGATCTCTCAGGCCAGTGCGTGTAAAAAATCACACCAAGAGGCAATGATGCCCGAGGGTGTGGCGCACGGTGGACTGAGTCCACGGGCTGAGGGAAAAGGCGCACCACATGGCACACACGTGGCGTCGACACGGCAGCCACGTGGATGGGGTGGCACCAACGTGGCGCCTAGGTGGCACCGACACGGGACGGCGTCGGAGCGACACGCGAATGACCTGGATTTACCCCAGGGTGAATCCTACGGTGCGAGCGAGAGGATGGCGGCTTCGTCGGCCCGTAGGGTGCGGCAGTGGTCCGGCAGCGACGCGTGGGTCCATATGGTCACGGACGGCATGCGGCGATGGTGCGGGAGAGGCGGCGCGTTCAGGCGGAGTGGCAGCGCACTCGGGAGGAGTGGTGGCCGAGAAGGTGAAGGAGGGAAAAGGGGAGTGCTTCCGCGCGGAGGGAGAGGATGACGGAATCAGTGAATGTGGCGGCGATCCGGTGAACGGAGAAGCAAACAGGGTCCTGCGATACCTAGGGAAGGTGAGAGAGAGGGATTGAGGGGAAGAGAGGGCGCATGGCTACGAGAATCGCCGGCCGGAGGAGATAAAGGGGGCGGAGCTCACTAGCGCACGAGGGGAGCTACGTTCCGACGATGAAGTACGACGTCCCAGCGGCGGCCAAGGTTCCTCGCGATCTCATGAACTCGACGGCGGCAATGCCGCAACACAGTGATGAACTGAGCGGTGGCTAGAGGCGACCAGAGCGGCAGAGAGCGGCAACGCCTAGGGTTCAACGGCGCGAGAGCAAACGAAGGTGCGAGGGCTGTTGGCGTCTTGGGGAAATGAAGAAGCGGAGCTCGAAGGCGCGATCTATAGCCATGGGAGGCTCGAACATGGTCCGAAGGGGACAAAAATGGTGGTGGCGTGAGGAAAGAGAGGAGAGGAACGGTCGGCGGATTCGAATTTTGAATCCCCGCCATTTCGTCCCACGTTGCGCACGGGAGGAATAGGGAGAGGGAGTGTGGTCTCCGAGGTGACGCGAAGTAGACGCGAGGGACATGGGGAGAGCGACGGCGTGGCTGACAACTCGCTCTCTCCGGCCGGAGGTAGGGGACGACTTCGACAGGTGTGACCCACATGTTGGTGTCCCGGGAGAGAGGGGAGGCGGTGCGGACTTCGCCAGATGGCTGGGCCGCGGCCACATGTCGACGCAGCGGGAGGAAGGAGGGGTGCGGGCATAGGCCGGAACATGAACATGACGAAAGAGGCCCACGGCGGGAGAGGAAAAAAAGAAAAGAAAAAAAAAAAAAGGTTTTAGGGATTTAATTTAATTCCTATAATCATATTTCAATTATTAAAATTATTTTCTTTGCTTTTAAAATTCCACAAAAATTCCTGTTAATGTATTCGACATGGGGAATTTATGAAGAATCCCACCAATCCAATTTCACTTATTAAATGAATTTGTTAATTGGGGTTCCACTCTAGGTTATTTCTCGATAATTTCTTCGCGTAATTTTTTAAATAATTTCAAGACTAGAAAGGGAAATTTTGGGGTGTGATAGTATCCTCCTGCCTTCAGCTCTGTTATATCACTTTGTTATTATTTTGTTGTGGGTTGTTACTTGCTGTTGGTACCGATATTAGTACTTCTACTTGCAACGACATTGGTGCTAGATTGAATCGAACTATGGATTTCAAGGCAAGGTTACTAATTACTTATGTAGGTTACAAGAAGGCAACCAATCATGTGCTCATCCTTTGATTAAAAAAACATCATACTTGAGTGTCTGATCTTCAGACAAAATTTTCATGTTACCAGTCAACTAATGACATCAAATGTTGCTCTTCTGATGTAAATATTCATTCTTCTTCTATCACTGTTATGCTATATATCTCCTCCTAATCTTAAATGATGCAATTGATTTTGTATGTTGGTTTTCTTGTTACAAAGCCAGAGACATCCATCACCTCAAAGAGATCAATTCAAGGATTACACAGGTGCTTTTGTTTCTATACCTAGAAAGTATCACCCTCGATTTACTATACTATCCATGCTTATTGAACTTCTGATCACAACAAGAATATATGCCCATCCCAAAGAATCAAATGCTTATATTACATTTGATGCTTTGTCTCCTACAAATCATTTTCCTCAATTTATCTATATTATCACAATTGTAGTGAATTTCTGATCATATCAAGAGTATACGTGTATTGTTGACTATCTGTTTTAGCTTATGACGATTCAACTATAGATCTGCATGGTATACAATATACACCAAAAGGATGCAAGGATCAGTTCTCATATGCCTGTGCAGATTACCACCCCAATATCTGCTACATATATGTAATACACAAACCACTTATATTAGAAAAAGAAAAGGAAATTGTAGTTTGTTTGCTCTATGTTTTTAGGGTAAGCTATTGAAATCCATGTTGCTGATTGTAGGTGTTCCAATTGCAAACCTAAGACATAGCTAGAAACACATGGTGGCCGAGCTCATCAACTCATGATGGTAAGAAATAGAATGCCTAGGAAATATTAGGAAATATTAGATAGTCATGTGCTATATTCCTTTTTTTAAAAATGATTAAATATAAGTTCCTCTTTTACATATGGTTTCCATAATAAGCATATGATGTGCTTTAGTTTAAATTAGTGACGCTTCTGTATAATGTTCATTGTTTCTGAAATTCTAACCATTAATGTTTACTGAACTTATTACCTATGTATTATTAGCTCACTGTTAACCATAACTCTTGTATTTTGAGTGTTGCTTTTTTCCATGCTTTTCACTGAATAATATATAGTGCTCGAATTGTTTAGTTTCTCGTTGTTTCTCAAAAGTCTTGAATTTGAAAACAATAAGATAAAATAGTGGGTGAAGCATTGCTTTGTAGTATGTACATTTGCCATTTTGCAACACATTTGCAAAATCACTCAATATTCTAAATTGCAGATGAAATTTTATAGGCGATTTGATGGATAGTAAAAATTTGATTGAGGCATCCCTTTAGTTCACCCAGACTCTCCCTTTCACAGGAACCAAGACTGTGGTACCAACAGCATGGAGCCTGATGGTCACCGATTTTTGGAGTATGAATTGCAGTATTGATTGAGTAAATGATAAGGAAGTGAGTATTGCAAGTATAGAGTTTCCGTCTTGTTCTATTCCTGATTTTTCTACAAGAAATATAAGGTGCAAAGGTATGGTGTGTTTTCTTTTCGTTCAACTCATGCTTCTTGTTTGTTTACATCTGTAAGGCATTTCAATCTTTCTTTTCCTTGGTACTAGGATATATATCTTCCCTAACACCGAAGACAATTGCATAGGCACCTACTGAGTTATAAATCCTAATCAAAGTGTAGGACAAATGACACAGGAATCTGGCTTGAAGTATTTCTAATCAGATTAATTATCAGAAGATGTCAAGGTGCATTAGCTCTGTAGTTACATTCTTCAGCTGATACCATGTCGTGCATTTAAGTATGTTAGTTTACTGAGATACTAAAATTGCTATCATTTTTTTTTCATTTTGGAACTATTCTTCAGAAATGTGTATATGTAAAGTTTGAGTTTTGGTGAAAGGGGTGTTCGGAGTTATGAAATTTATATTTTTCAACAATTGTGTTTCAGGTTATAGTTTTGATTCAAGGCTACATGAAAGATTTTTTTAGAGTTGTCTTCAAAATAATGCAAGGATGTTTTTAAACTTACTATTTCAGTATAGCCGATTGATGATATATATAATTTTAGTGGCTCTCTGATCTATAACATGTTTGGTTCTTTGGTGAAGTTTATAACTTTTGAATCAACAATGTAATTTGAATTGATGTTGTTCTTACTTAGGAGATTTCAGAAGGTGAAGAAATGCTGAGTGTATACATAGGAAGCCGAGTGCCTTGATCTTTTTTTCTAAGAATGGACCTATTCATTAATAAATATGACTTTTTATTATGACATTGCTTTTCATGGTGCTAACCCACGCTCATAGTATATAGAGATTAAAGCAATTTATAAGAGTAATAATTTTCTATTAATTCTACCTCATAGAGTAAAAATGAAATGATTTATACAAGTTGTGTATGGAAATATTGTGTTCAAACTACGAGAGATTGAAGAAGGATCAGCAGGGTTACTCTATGTTTTTATCAAGTGCTCATTGTCCTGTAGTTGTGATGGGATAACCGTCGTATTGTCATTTTCACTAGACAAATGGAATTACCAATGACACACATCATTGTAATATTGGATAATAATTTTTGATACATGATGTAATTCTAAATATATATTGTTTTTAAGAAGAACATGCAACCGGTGTTGTTTCATTTGTTAACCAAGTTGTACCCTTAAGTTCTGTTATGCACTTTTTTATATAATCAATGATATAGTGCAACACAAGCACTTTTTTTATATAACCAATGATATAGTGCAACACAAGTAATCACATAATTGTATACATGAGGAGCGCCATTGGTGCATCCCGTCATCTAGTTTTAATCAACAAGAGACAATAAGTAGGTAATACCAATAGTTTGTTAAAATCAAAACTTTCGATTAAATATTTGGTTTGCTATTGGTAGGTAGAAAACCAAAACAGACTAGAACCACACTATCGATGGATGATACCCGTCTACGATATTTGTAGAGTATGAGATCGTTGGTACCAGGATATACACGAGATTGAGGTAAAAAAGACAAGAGACAGGGATTTTTATACAGGTTCGAGCCCCTCAACTGACAGGTAATAGCCATACTCCTATTGGCTGAAGCTGATGTTGCCTTTATATATAAGTATCACATGAGTACAATATTTGGGATGATCTAATCTAGTTTCTGTCGGCTTGACAGCATAGAGCTCTCGTACGTAATCTATGGTTAGTGTAGTATTCTTCCTCGAATATGAATTCGATGAGATTGAAGGTAGCTCTAGATCCCTCATGTCGGCCTTTGTGGCTCCATATGAGGTTTGTCTAGGCTTGCCTTATGTATTTATGAGGACATCAACGCGATTGATACATCCATGCCTACACAACAACATCAGATTTCTGGTTCAATTACTCGCGCTCGTGCACGCCAAATAAATTATCAGGCGAGTTCATTTTTATCTTCTTTTCCATCTTATTTATACCATGGCAACATTTGCACTTTTGTTTTGGTTAGGAACGATGGACAGGATCCAAAGAGAAACGAATTCGCCCGGGCTGATTAGACTATAAGATAGACCCAATTTGTGATAGACGCCTCGACTTCATACGGACTCCGTTTGGGACATGCAAGTACTTCATGGAAAGCTTATCAAGTCTACTTTCAAACATATCTAGCCTCACATCCATATCTATTCCGAGTCAGCCACAATCTTCGATTTAGTACATATACTTTTTCTGCTCACGGTGCTGCGACACTTTAGTTTTGGCCCATTGGGTCGTGTATTATGTTGAGTCCATTACGAACGCTTCCTAGGGTTGGAGCATGACCCCAGCACTACTGTGGTCATCCTTCCACATATTTATACCCTTTGGCCGCTGCCAAGAACAATTGTGTTTTGTTTAGATCAAAGTTTAGTATCGCTACTTTGCCGTGTAATCCTGTGATCTGTTAGATCGCTGGTTTGCTTATTTTCGAAACCCTAATTTACTGATATAATCCTACTTCTTTTTTTGTAATTTGAGTTGCTTGTTTATCTTGTTCTTTCTAGTTCTCGATTGCTTGCAGGAACAAACATCCTCGTGGTTGAGCTGACCATGCATCCGTCGGGATTCATGATTGCCTCTGAAGTTGGTGTAACAATTGCTAAGGTGCAATGTCCCTAGACGGTTGTAGTTGGATCAACAACGTCACTCAATCTAATCGAAGTATCATCTCATCGAAAGATTGGGCACCCTAGTGCACATCATGTGTGTTGGCTTGTCTTGGATTGTCTAGATCTATATTGGCCTCTATTGGCATGTCCTCTCTCCTCGTGGGGGATATTGTATTTATACCCTCAAGTGCCTCTTGTCCAAGTAGAACTAGGGAGCCAAAGTATGAAATACGATCCGAGTAGTTCTTGTCGTGTTTAAGTAGGATTTTGTTTTTCTTTCTTTATCCGGAGCACCTTCCGTATATGAAACATGATTCCGTATAAAACTTTGTATATGGTGGGCCCTGTGCCTAACACAGAAGTATTAGGTATGTTTTATCTATAACATTGACACACACCATTTAACTAAGCATATATTATCACACATTAATATGACGATATAATAATTTCTTTCTCATGTCATGTAAGTACAACTAGTTTAACGCATGTGTGTATATTCGTAGGCGTCGAAACAAAAAGTACATGACCTGTGTGAAGCAAACAATATTTGTTTTTCTCATTCCCTTTGAAATTCCTTGTTTTTTAGTTTTTATTTTTGATAATGACAAGACAGAGATGTGCACCTATCCAAGAACAATAATTAATAATGATGACAATAATAAATATGATAAGATGTAGAGAAGGCAAAGAAGATGCAAGATTTGCTGGTGGCAAAGGAGACAAACATAGTTGCAATGGTGCATTTGAGGAGCTAAAACTTTATTTATAGTTGTCGAAGAACACAAATACGATGTCATAGACATAATATCCGGTGGGACGGTCTACCAATAGATACAACATGCTTTGCTACTATGGTTAATGGTTATATGAACTCTATAGTACTTTGTTACCAATGCCAGCGATGTTTTTACGTTCTTAGTACTGTGTGTAAGCCTCTAACAACCATGCTCTATTTGCATGTTTTTGTTATCATTATTTGTGCTGTTTTGTCTATGGTTACATGCTTGTTGGATTAGAGAGAATATGTGTGAGAAGATAATGAGATCTTTTTTATTATTAGACTGTTTTGATAGTAAATCTCACATTTCTATATTCTAAAAGTATATAATTGTTTAGCACGAATATCTCAAAACAAAACATATATGTGAATATATAGGTGAATATTGATATAGGTGCCGGATGCAAGCGGTTGCACCAACTTAACCTCCTTATGCTTATAACAAAAGAGACCATTCACTGCACATAGCCCCAAACTTGTTTATAGGACAATAATAATCAATGTTTATTTTCTTTATTTTCTCTGTAAAAATAAATCGAATCCTAATTCTAGCATATATTTTATCTACCCAAGTTTACTTTATTTGTCATATTTTCTAGATGAGAATGGTTCAAGCCGGTGGACCTAACAAATCTAAGGTCATGTTTTTTCTAACACTTCAAATGACAACTTCCTTGTTTATATTAGCATATTTTTTAAACTATTAATTTTTAACTTCTTTTAAAATCAAATATATCTATTTTAAATTTATGACAATTAATACTCAAATAATCCTACGCTAATTACTTATCTCATTTTACGAGCGTCGAAAAGCTAAGCTAAATTGCGATTCGAACTAGACCTAAGAGCATCTCCAAGAGTGTTTCTAAATGAATCTTTAATTCCGTTTTAGAGAATTTTCTTTAAAAAACTAGCTCCAACAGAGACTCCATATGGATCTCAAAAATTATAGATTCTCTAAAATCAAGATCTCATGCTCAAAACTGAGAATAGAGTCTTGGTTCTCTAAAATAGCTCCTGTCACCGTGAGAATTATTTTACCGCGAGGCCTACATGAAAAAAACATATTTGCGTCATCTGCCGCCTGCGCCGCCTGCCGCCATCCTACATCTCGCCAAAAAAGCTTACCGCTGCATCTTGGCGCATACCACCGCAAGCGGTAGTCGCTACTCGGTTTAGTCACCCGTGTATGTAAAAAATCGGTCTGCGCTACTACTCGGTATACCGAAATCTCCAAGCCTATTCATTTTTCAATGTTATGGATGTAGAACACTGATGCAAATACGAGTTTTGTGATTAGAAAAGAGAAAAAAGAGAATCAATTTTGAGAAGCTATCATATCAATTTTTGATTTTATTCTCTAAACTTTTTAGAAATTCTCTAAATGAACTTTTTTGAGAATTGTTTTTTGAGAATTTGTTGGGGATGCTCTAACAAACACCTCTATCCCTTGGATCTCTAGACTTTATCCCTTTGCTGGTTTCTGCAAGTCGATCGAACACGTAGAAAGAAAAATCACTACGTCAAGAAATTGCTGAAAGAAATGAAGCATTATGCTCCGTGTAGAGGGGATCGGTCAGACAAAAAAGAAGATGAAGAAATCAGAGAGTATTTAATCTTGTAAGTATCTGCGAAAAAGCAAAACGACTAGGAAATTTCAGCCTACTCAACTTTAATTCAGGCCCATGAAGCAAATTACAGGTCTGAAGAACTTCCAGCCTATGAAGAAAAAATGGACAGGAAGAATTCAGCCTAGCTTAAGTTTCAGGCCCATCAAGAAAACCTCGTATACAATCCACAAAGTGATCTTTGGTGTCTTCTATAAAGTGAATAAGTGATATATTTCCCGTGCTATATATAAAACTAAAGCCGTGATTTTTCGAAGCTCTAGAACTAATTTCACCAAAGGAAAGAAACAAAATTCAGCCAAATCATTGCAAGATCTAATGTAGCTAGATTGTGGATTTGGACTTTAATTTGCTGTTGTTTACTGTCAAGTGCATAGTCCAACAGAAGCAAGTCATGGCCACATATATAGCTAGGTACTAGGTTGGTGTAGTAACTTTACCCTTTGGAAGCATTAATGGCGCCTTTGTTTCGAGCTTCTACTTACGGTTTGTCGTCTTTGGTGATTGAGGGGGTGTTTGAATGGTAAACTTTATTTCGTGTCATATTGAATATTTGTACATCAATTTAAAAGACTAAACACAAATTAATTATAAAAATAATTGCAAAATCAAATTCGAATCTATTAAATCTAATAAATTCATAATTAGCACATATTTTCTGTAGTATCGTATCGTTAAATCATGATATAATTAAGTTTATTAGATTCATTTCACGAATAAACCATCAATTATAATAAATTTTATAAATAATTTATATTTAATATTTTAAAATAATATCAAAACATTTGATATGATATTTTGATATGATATTTTAGAGTTGTGACAAGCTATCGGCGATGGCTCATCAAGCAAAACCATGGTAAACTCGAACAGTGAGCTAGGCTGCATAAATGACAAAGGACATAGCTAGGCTTATCATCTGTGCAGTGCCAGACAGATATCGCACTCAAAGCGAAAGAAAAAGCCTTTTTTTCCCCAGCTAGTCACTGTTAATTATAGTCGGCATATATATCAAATCGTATACGAGATCCGACAAACAAACGACAAAAGCATCCCAATGTGTAGGAAATAAATATCGTTTCCTATAAATGAATATATCCATGAACGTAGTTTGTTGGAATAAGTATATATCCGGTTTGGAACATAGATTAATTAACTATTCTATCGAATTATCCAAATATTTTGTACAGCGCATGACGTGGTCATAATCTCGTATTGATCGATCCAACGAGTTTATATTGCTGCAACATAGGCTCTGGCCATACAAATTGGCACAGTACCCGTTGCTGCCAGAATTTGTATGAGACAAAATATATAAACAGTTTGAATAAATATCTGCAGGCAAGAATGAAAAAAAATCCCGTACATGTCAAATATATTGGCTCAGTTTTTATGACATGGTCTCATGAGTGCGCGCTTTTTATATATAGGGTAGTTATAGCTAGTAGGTTATAATAATAACTACATAAAAATGTATTGTTTCGATTAAAACAATGTCTCCTTTTAATTAATCTATTGGGAACACAATTTAAGTTTGATTCATAAAATAAAAAAAAGATCCCATGATCTCAAATTGATCCTTATTTTGGTTGACTAGACCGATGACATAGGAAAACCATATACAAGAGAGAAGGTAAATATATATAGCCTACGAAAGCGAAGAATGGCGAGGTAACCAATTATAAGTGAAGGGTCGAGTTGAAGCTGTCAGCACCAGGTAGAAGGGGGCTGGGAAGAATAGCAAAGGGTGGAAGCGGCTGATAGTTGAGGCAATTAAAAGGTATTTTAATAAAGGCTATGGCATTCAAATTTTCTTATTACACCTAAAAATTGTGATTCTTTATTATAGGACCAAAATCTCCCACGATTCTCCTCCATGACACTTTCGTGACTTCTCTGTTCTCCATCCACTTTAAATGTCATTGACTCATCTCTCTCTCTCACCCACAGTTCCCATCTTACCCTCCCTACCCATGTGGTGCACTCGTTTCAGCCGTCGTTTGCTCCCGACCCATTTGATGAACTCGTATCGTCCATCCTTTGCTCCCGACCCATGTCGTAGACTCGTCTCGGCAGTCCTCACCGTTGTTGTCACTAGCCGGTGGCCTCTCCCCACTTGTTCCCTCTGACAACCTCTCTAGTCGTCTCTATTCTTAGCCTATCCGTGCCTGCTTGCCCTATCCCTCCCTGTATTTCACTTGTCCCATGTGGCAACCACCAGCTGTATTAGCCAACGCCATCTTGTCCATCACCAACGGTGTTGAGTAGCTTACTGGCCTTACCCCGTCCTTCTTCCACTTTGTTGGTCCTTGCCATCATCTTATGTATTGACCTCGGCTTTATAGTTTTAAGGCTGAAAGTTTAAGGGAGAGAGGAATAAGTTAATGATAGTCAAAGTAAACTGAAAAGAGACAAGGGTGATGGACGGATGGAGTGCTACGGAGGGTAATTGAGGGAGATTTTGGGTGGTACAAAACTCTTATAGAACCAATTTCATCTTTTACAACATGGTGTCAAAAGCATAACTTTTCACTTTGTGATATTTCCTATTTAATATGTTTCATGGACAGCCCCACCAAGTCTTTTGAAACTAGGAATATCTGACCGACCATATCTTTTTGGTCTGCCCTTATCGCTTATAAAAAAACACCAGGCCAATAGCTAAGAGTTTGGGTCTTAGAGATTAGGGTAGCCATGTGCATGTGTCACTGAACATATGTGCCCCGAGTGACTAGCAAGCGAATATTGAACATAAACCCGGACCTACCTGTCAACCACTTATTTTGCACCAAGCTTAACCTTGTTCAACGACACGTGAAGTCGAACACACTCACACACTTTTCGTGAACTTTTTTTTGCTGGTTCTGTCGGCATAGGGGTTTTTCTTTCTTTTTTTTTAGAACTTGTTGGCATAGGTTACATGCATATTACACCCTTTCTAGTACCTTACAATTTAAAATTAGATAGGATACTAATTACCAAGTAGAAATAGCTAGCTTGTGCATACATATATATATACACACATACATACATACATTATATATATATATATATGTATGTATGTATGTATGTATGTATGTATGTATGTATAGCCGGTTGTATTGATGAATATGGTAGTCAGCTGGCAACAGGGTATGAGTACTTCCTGAATGTTGATTAGGTCTATCAACAGGTAAATCAGACATGAATCACGCGCGGTGCCTATTCGCCCACGAGCATGGAATATACACACACATAATAGCATATTTAAAACCTTGGACACACACAATTGCCATCGATGGATCCATGACCGGCAGTACGTGTGACTGGATGGGGACACAAAATGCACAATATATATATATATATACAATCATGCGACGCCAAATGGGCGAATGATGCCCCAAATATTGCCAAGCTAAGGGGCGCATGGGGGCACCACCACCACCACCACCATCATCATCACCATATATATATATATATAGCTTCTTTCTCTCTACGGTCTAGCTAGTGGGGATTCAGTTCAGGACACACCTCTCAGCTAGGTCATCATCACACAAACACACACACATACACACGCACAGGCCGGCCTCTAGCTAGCTAGCTACCAGTAGCTGCATGCGTATGCATATGCATGGCCCCCACTCTTTGCTCCTTGCAATCGATTACGATTTGTTCCTCCACTACCACTACCACGGCTTGCTCTTGTTGCAGATGAGAGAGAGAGAGAGAGAGAGAGATGCATGGTTAATTAATTAATTAATTAATTGAGGGGTTTGCATGAGGAAGGAAAAGGCTTGTGCCTTTCTGAAGGGTTTTTAGGTGCGCTGCTTTCGGATGGATCTTCTTGTCCTCCTGCTGCATCTTGCATGCCATCGATCGGGCAACCTGGCCAATCTGCTTCATTACCGGAGTGCAAACCCATGGGCCGTCCCTACTCAATTACTGTACTTGCGCTCTCTCTCTATCTCTCTCTAATAACTAGCTTCACATTCATTAGCCATGCATTAGGGTTTGTGTTTATAGCTAGTAAAATGGTGTACTTAATTATATATGATTGATGGATATATAAGCACATGTATATTTAATTTATTATATAAATAAACAAACCATGACATTACGTACGTAAACCAGCAGAACCACCTCATGTGATCTAGACATGTATACGAGACAACTATACATGAACAGATCGAATATTCGGAGCATGGTGAAGACGTACCAACGGTTCTAGTTCTGTTGCGGAAAGAGGATCAGTTTGTTGGGGAACAACACACACAACACGAACAACGCACGAAACAGAGTGTAGACATTGACGCACAGCACCCGAATATAGAGGAAGACGAGCTGTGAAAGACCAACGAGCAGTCACACATAGCGCTTCCAAAAACCTTATTAGCAACTTCTCCCAACGTAGGACATCGAAGGCGAAGGTTCCGGAGTCCTTCTCTCCTGATCACTAGTGCATGTCGACGGACAGGATGGAGTAGACTACGACCGACAGTGTAGTACAGAGGAGGAGGCAAACTTAGATTATTTTCGTGTGTGTTGCATGGAGGCAGCAACTCGGTTTATGTAGAGAAAACATGATGCATGAGCACGACGCATGCACAATCTCCACAACATGTAATCAAACCGAATAAGTCACGTGTAGCCTATCTGGACTCCACGCCACTCCACACACCGAATAAATTGTTGTGTTTCCAGAAACTAGGTTTTCAAAAACAAACGCCGATTTTTGCAGCAAAATAAAACTGCAAAAGAAAGTCATGCGCATCGCCCAACGAGGCGAGCATGTACGTGTTTCTCTAATTCTCTTTACCACGCATGCCTCAAGTGGCTAAGAGAGTACTCTCTTTTAAGGAGGTATCCATCTCCTACAGTAGACAATATGGTAGTAAAGGTTCACATGCAACCACTTCTTATGAGGTGGGCCTTTGTGACATTTTTCCTAAAAAAATATTCTTCATATGGGCTAAACCCATCCAACAAATTCCAACAATGATCACATGACTCCATATGGGCTAAACCCATCCAACAAATTCCAACAATGATCACATGATTCTAACTTGCAGTTGTATGAGTAAAATGTTAGTACATAATTAATTAATTAGATAGTACGTATGATCACTTTATCCACGAGGTGATATAGTACTGAAGTTAACTTCGATGTTAGGGATGTGTTCGGAACTACCTCTTTCCATCTTCTACTTTATTGTTTTTCATAAGCATATTTTTCGAACTGCTAAATGAAACATTTTTTTAAAAATATTTTCATAGAAAAAAGTCACTTTAAAGAATCATATTAATTCATTTTAAAAATTTTAGATAATACTTAATAATCATAAATAAGCCACCCTGATTTCTGTCAGAGAGATATCACTCTAGAACACGGCCTAGGTTGGGTTGTTTACTATTGGAGTAAATTTTATAAAACTACAACTGCTTTATCAAAACTATCACTTTTGTTGCAAATTTAGTATGACATTTCACAAAACTACAACAAGGACATATGATTTTATATATAAAAAACAGTACTCACAAAACTACATACAACAATAACAGTAATCAAAATTGTATAGAAATTTTGATAAAAGAGTTGTAGTTTTATGAAATTTTAAGCATCACTTGGAGTGATGACGAATATACATATCTGTGCATGATGTTTCAACATATTACTTTATGTGTTGCATTATATATATATATATATATATATATATTTATATATCAGGTTCAGTGTGAATGGGGGCTCAGCCATGGAACATATCGGTCCTTCTGCGGTAGGTAAAGTGCAGCTACGGTAGGAGTCCTGCACGCAGTACTTTAGTTTGGATATTTCATTTTCCCTCTGCAAAGAGAGTAGATCGGGTAGGGAAGACTATGCATACATATATATATGTGTATCTATATATCTATCTGTCTATCTATCTCATCAGACAACAATGGATGGCCAACAATGTTGGATGGTGCAATCATGCATATATATCTTCAGGTATACCTTTCCAGACCCACAGTTTCATGGCAACATAATATGCATATGTATATATATATATATATATATATGCATATAATAATAATAATAATATATGCATGATAGCTCATGAAAAGTAACCGACCAGCTGATCGTACTGGAACTATGGAAAGAAAAAGTATAAACCATTTATTTCGAGTCAATATTATATTTGATGATAGATATACTAATTAACAGCGGGTTGTTTTGGCATGCAGCAGATGTGTACCTGTACAACATCGCCATCTTCTCTGTTATATATTCAAGTTAACTTTAATTTGGCATGGACGGGTGGCTATATATATAACATATATGTATATATATATATATTCTTTTAATTACTTTGATTAATTAAGTTCCTAGCTAGATTCTTGCATTGTACCATTTTTCTCAATTAAAGTCAATATTGGATAAGAGTGCACTGCTACACATACTTAAAAACTCTTACAAAATCCTTATTAACAAAGGTAATTAATTATGTATTGGTCACTTATTGTTTTTCAGATTGATCGTACTGTTTTATCAGCCATATATACACCGATATATATATATATATATATATATATATATATATATATATTTGAAGCATTTTTCACACAAATCTTTTAATTTATAGTACTATATATCTGACTTACGTTATGTGAATATGCGATAAACAAAGAGAAAGATAAGGCTAGTGTGGTACTGTATGAGTACATCAACTCTTAAATAATTTTGCGTATGCACACGTGATGGCACAAGTACATTGTAGCTAGTAAACATTTCAATAGGCAAACAGTATGTTAGTATTGAAGTTCTTACAAGTACATATGATTAAATGATGATAAATATGGCTGTGTTAATTTATACTATATGATCACAATAATTTATAGATTAAATGTGCTCTAGTACCAGTGGTAATTTCAAAGAGAATTTTCAAGTGTCGTCATCCACTGATTTCCTTTTGAATTAAATTTCTTAATTTTATCTGAACAGCTCTCAATTCAAGAGATTGAAACAATTATTAGTTTCATCAATGTTAAGACACGGTTCAAGACACAGTACGTGCGAATATAAAGAAGCTAGATCATCAGATAAGAACAGTGGATAGATAATTAATTAAAGCTAGGAGCACAACAACCTAGCTAGCTAGCAAGATCTCAAGAGAGATTGGTGAAAGTTGATTTATGAGGTATTGAAGTGAGAAAACAGCCCCAGTATGCACAACTAATAATATTAATTAAATTGATGAAAAAATTACCCTACGGCATTATCTTTATTGGATTTTAATTCATTCTTTTGGGAACTAGAATTAATATATGTTTCGTTTCTAATTAAGTTATGTGTTCCAAACAAAGCCAAACCAGAGACCTGTGTCCAAACTCTACAATATATTAGTCCTAATAGACGATACACAATTAATAGTCAGCACTTATAATTAAGCACCAATATTGTTATTGTTATTAAGGAAATTAAACGGGTGCATTCGAGAATTACTAAGTTTGCACTTATTAGTTGTAATACAGATATGTACTAATACGCAGATCACAGACACACTGAATCTGCAGAAACTAGTGCGCGCATATTCATCAAACAATTCTTTAGACGATTTTATGGCCCAAATCCTAATGCGCTTAATTGGTTATTTGATAAAAAAACCATATGCATATTCATGTTTTACGTACATATATATTATTTTTTGCAAAGACATGCATGTTGAACTTACATATTATTGTGATCAAGCCTCCATATACATGCATGTATCAAAATTAACAATGGTTCACATTTCAATAAAAAAACACCAACCAGCACACAATCTGAAGTCTCAATAGAAGCATGGACTCGTATTGGTCCATAATTAAGCAGTATCATTGACCAGAGAGGAGAATATTAATAAGAAATCAAACTTTATGAACTTCTCACTCGCACAACAGTTTACACTTTTTTGAGTTGCAACTTGCAAAAATACATATATAAGCCAACTCCAAGATCCAAACAGACAAGACGCACCAAGAAATCTAGCTAGCCAGAAATAACCATACCTTTCACAGAATGTACGGCATGCATACATCCATCCAAAAACCGATTGAAATGGAAGGAGAAACTAAAGGAGTTGGATGGTTTCATCTCTCATCTCGATAAGGACGTACACTCGCTAGCGATAGAAACCGAACATTTTACAAGTCTGCATTTTTTCTACGAACAATGGGGCAATGCATGCATATATACATATATATTCCCTAGCATAATTATGTTTAATTCAATCAATTTGCACCAAACATTCAACACGGGAAAAAAATAATACCAAAAACGAAAACAAAAAAAAGTTGGACCGAGCGAGTTGAAAAAAAAATCCAAAATTAAATTTATGTACATGCATCATATCATGTCAAAACCAAAATAACAAGAAATTAATCAACTCCTCACAACAAATGCCAGCAGTTGCAGTGGCCAAGCAGTAGAAGCTATCCATTAGCTTAGCTAGCTATCCATGCTTCTCTTTGCTCCCCATCGAGAGATCTCTCCACACGCAAACACACAGTATTAGAGAGAGAGAGATACGTACACGCGGCGGCGCGTGCTAGTGCCGGTCGTACTTGTCGTCGTCGCCGGCGCCCAAGGAGGAGAAGAAGCCGCCATGGCCAGCGGTGGCGCCGCCGTGCACCTTGTCGCCTTCCGCCGCCGCGGCGGCGGCTGCGGCTGCGGCAGCCTCGTAGTCGTCGAACGGGTTGAACAGCCCGCCCATCATGCCGTGGTGGTGGTGATTGTGGTGGTTGTACTGATCGGCGCTGACCGGTCCGGCACCGCCGGACGATGCGGCGGTGGCGACTGCGGTTGGCGGCGCTGCCGCCATCACGTTGCTCTTGGCGAACAGCGCGAGCGCGTCCACCAGGGAGCTCGTGCTGGTGGTCGCGGCGGCGGCGTTGCCGAGCAGGGCGGTGGTGCAAGCCTGGTGGTGTAGCGGCGGCGTGGGGTTGTGCGTGTACTTGAGCGGGGAGGGGCGAAGCAAGAAGGGAGGGAGGACGGCGGAGGGGCCGCCGGCGACGCCGACGCCGACTCCGCCAAGGAGGCGAGGGCGGACGGCGGGTGGCGGAGCGGCAGCGAAGGGCGGGGCCGGGAAGCCGGTGAACTCCTGCACCATGGCGCGGAAGTTGGAGGTGTCGGTGGTGAGAACGGTGGTGGGCGGCCGGCGGGACGCTCTGGGCCGCTTCTTGGGCGGCTTCGACGGCACCGGAGGGGGAGGGTGTGGCGGCGGCGCCTGCGAGGGGGACATGGCGGCGGTGGCGGAGGAGGAGGAGGTGTGGAGGATGCCATGGAAGGGGGAGTCGAGGTAGGAGGAGGAGGACGGCAGGAAGAGGCTGTGGTGGTGGTGGTGGTGGTGGGAGTTGAATTCTTGGTCGGCGCCGGCATCGAGGCCGGCGGTGGTGGGCAGGGACGGCGAGGAGGGGAGGCTGTCGCTGGTGGACGCCATGTGGATCGGTGGAGATCAACTGGTCAGCTAGCCGGAGAGGAAGAAGAAGATCAAAGCCAAGTGCAATGGAAAGAGAGAGATAGGGTTTGGTGTGGAAGAAACTAAAGCTGATCTAGGGTTGAGAGGTTGATATGGGGATCTTGATGTTGGTGTGGTGGATTGGTGATATGAGAGAGTTTGATGAACAAGCCACAAACACAGAGAGGTGAGGTTGATGAGGGATGGAAATGTGGTCAGGGGGGAAGAGAAGCTAGGCTATCAAGCTGCCAACTTCTCCTTTTCCTTTTGCATCTACTTTTCTTTGCCTTTCAGAGTTGTTGTGGTGAATCTGGCTAGCTAGGGAGATAGATTAAATAAGGGTGGTAATAATTAAACATTATATTCATTAATCTCCTCTATCAAGGGAAGAAAGTACTTTTTAAATAGAGTAAAAATTCTAAAGTTTTACAAAAAAACCCCACTACCATAACGTGCATTTACTTAAAATTTAAAATATAGAGTGTATATAGAATTTTTTAATTGTTTTTTCTTATTTAGGTTGTTGGTTTAACTCTTCAATACTTCAAATAAATAATACTGTTTCTAATACTGTTTCAGGTACTTGCACAGGTTATATGCCACAGGTTATAATGTATTTTCCATATCTTTCACCAGAAAACATAGGGTTTTATAAAATTTATTCTTTTTAAAATTCAGCGTCAAGAATGGGTGTGGTTTAAGTGGATATATAGACTGTCGATACACAATCATTGCAATCAAACTGTTTAATTTCACAACAACACGTAAATATAGAGTCAGCATATCAGTTTTTACAAATGAAGTCGTGAGACTAATCTGACTTACGATTTAGACAAACATCTTGTGCAACTGCTTATATGATATGTGCTCAATATATGGCCCGTCTATATTAACATTCATCCACGCTATGTTCAGTTGACGTGCCATGACAATATAGTTAGCTAGTCTCCTATATATGCCGAAAAAGGACATGCATGATGGTCTGGTTTATGAGCTATATATATATATATATATATATATATATATATATATATATATATATATATATATATATATATATATATATGATCATGTATGCTTGTTTTTGTTGACTTGTGTTAGTATTGCCTACATATATAACTGATAAATAAAACGTGTATTATGTGTTTAGGCATGTGAAACAACAAAATGGCATACATGGCAACCGATCATAACACAAAATGAAAGGTGATAGTGGAAGCACAATTGTGACGGATGGTAGTACCTATAGCTAAATTAGTTTGCACAAGCATCGATCTATCTCCCCCACAGTACTGCTTTGATGCAGAGCATCACAAGTTCTCCTCTAGCTAGCTTATTGGGTCTAGCCGCCTCTCTATATTGATCGATATTATTGGGTGAAAAAAATATTGGATCAATATTTCAGCCCACACTAATATTGTTTCTTGTTTAAAAAAATAGAGAGTTGATGGGAGTAATTGACATGTGAACCTCTAGATGCACATGTCATTTTTTTAAAAAAATATTGGGTGTTGCTAGTAGAGGTGATGGTAGAAAGACTATCATCCCTGTTTTTTTTATAAGGAGTATAGATACACCGATTGATCTTCGGTACAATTTTAACTTTTTCAAAGAAAAATTCAGTTCTCCTCTACAATATACTCCTTCATTTAAAATATATGGGTTGTAGATTTTGAAGATAATATTTAACGATTTGTCTTATTTAAAACATTAGTGCAAATATAAAAATATATATAGGTATTTTTATAGTACATTTAACAATTAAACCAGTCATAACAAAATAAATGATTTTTTTCTTTTTAATAAAATAAATAATCAAACTTCATGTACATAATTAAAAAAAGAGGGAGTAGTATTTTGAAATTTTTTCCTGAGTTTTGTTCGTTAATTAGGAATTGTGTGCCATTGGCCCATTTAAATTAGATCTCGAAGGAATTAATATGGAACTGAACTAATTCCAATTTCACATTCAAGTTTGTATACCTACGGTCCAAACAAATTAGTCAACAAATATGAGCGTATATGTACGCGCAATACGTCCAGCAACAGCTGCTACCAAGTACGAAGAATACGGTCCATAATTAATCACACTCCGTACGTACATCCAATACACCGGTGATATGTGTCATGGTTCGTACAGAATAGTAGTATGTTTTGTGAGCTGGCATGATACTACTACTAATGCATATGTATAAGTCTGAATAAAATGTGGTGTGCGTACTACACGATATACAAAGAGGGACTTTATTATTTAGCCAGCCATGCATGCATGAATGGTGCAAAGATATAATTTATTGTTCTATTCTTTTAAAAATATTTTTTTTGTTTCTGATGGAATAAAGGCATTTGATGTGCACGTATGATATATCTATTATATTTATAATGTACTGTGCCGATAACTTTAATTCAACAAGGACTAGCTATAGCTACCTAGCTAGTTAGGTTAATTAATTTCTTCCCAAAAACAAACTAAAGGATAGCTAAAATTTTTCATATAATTGAGCTAGTTTGCAAAACATTGATAAGTTAGAAACGAATTAACTAGCTCTAAAATCTTGTTGATCGAATTAAGTTTGACATCACATATTAAACTCACTTATATCATTATAAGATAGAAGTACTCGATGATTATATATATGGGCTACTCTCAGTCATGACTGATAGATCCTCCTGTCAGTCGTGATAGTTTTGATAAATTCAAAATTCAAATGAGCGATTCAAACCATTCGTCTCCATGTTCATATTGAAACAAGGTTGAAAACCAAATTTTATATTTTTTTTTAATTTTTGTACTATTTTTAAGAGGGGTATGAAATTATAGGTTTTGGATGGTTCTAAACATTTAGATTAACTAATTTCATACCACTCTTAAAAATAGTAAAAAAAACTAAAAAAAGTGAAATTTGGTTTCAACCTTGTTCCAATATGTACATGAAGACGAACGGGTTGGATTGCTTTTATCAAAACTATCGCGAGTGACGGGAGGATCTCTATCAAGTATCCACATATATATATATATATATATATATATATATATATATATATATATATATATATATATATATATATATATATATATAAATCTCTGGTAGCAATATAAAACTTTCGTTAGCTTGATCAAATATATATAGTGTAAAAACATGGTAAGGTAAAGTCAAAATAAACCGGCGTATCTGAATAAGTCAATCGGAACCTGTTCTCAATGTGTCATTAACAACGACATTCCCTTTAGATAGATAATATATTAAACGTAAATTAATTAAACAAGGCATCACTGATTTTAACAAACCATACATATATATGCCCCCTCCTCTCCCTCTGCAATTTTCATGGATGATGTCAAATTGCCTAATATTATTCTGGTAGAAAAATAATTGATCTTGGACCTGAAGATTTCTCTTTATTCAATCTTGTGTGTATACATTTGCATAATATTATTAGGACATGTGAATGCTGATAAAAATTACTTTGGATTTAAATTAAGTAAACATCAACAACAATTTTAGGTAAATCCCTTTAGAATTAAAGGCATGGCTGCTTTCGCAACACAACATTTAGAGGAAAACATATAAAAAAACATATACACTTCCGAACCGCTAAACGATGAATTTTCTAAAAAATATTAGAAAAGTTGTTTTAAAAACCATATTAATCTGTCTTTTAAGTTTAAAATAACTAATACTTAATTAATCCTTGCTAATGACTCACCTCATTTTACGTATCTTCTCAATCGATCTTCTCCTTTCCCCTCCTCTCAAATATACACGCCTATATTTGTACACATTATTTGCAAAATCTACTTAGTTTTTGGTGCTTGGTTGAGGATGTTTAGCTCCTCCCTTTACTTTTTCTTATACTGAAGTTGGAGAAAAACAAAACAAAAATTAAGTATGTGTTAACGACCAAATTTGGTAAGTAAATTATCAGGTTTGGAGTTAAGGCCGAAGCCGATTTGGAGGGAATTAGGTTGTTTTAGAAATGGAGCGCACGCCAAATGAAGACCGAATCGGCTAAGGAGTTCGTCGGGTGGTAATCGAATCGGCTAAGGTAACGTCGGCTGATACCGAATCGGACAAGAATAGCCGATGCATCGGATTTCGATAAGGATAGCTGGTTTGGCCGATCCCGGGAAAAAGACGTTGGAATTATCTTCGGATTCGGTTTGAAGTGCTTCATAGAGATTGCCGTACATGGATAAAGTCCTAAAAAGGCAATTGTATCTATTAATTAGGATATTTTATATAGTTTCTTATAGATAATGTCGCTGATAGTTTGTTTTAGGCATATATGTAATTCAAATTGTAATAGAGATAGGAGTCATGTCCGTCAAGGACTTATCTTGTATCTGGGTATAAATACGACCCAGGACCATGTAAATTAAAAACAATCAAATTCAATACAATCTCGGCGCATCGCCACCCTTTTCTTTTAACAGTTTCAACAAGTTCTTGCTTCTAGTTGGGCTGCATCAAGTTCGATCTCCGACGAAAAGGTAAAATCTTATCATGGCGGTTTGCGCTCTTGGGATTAGTATCGTCGAGTTATCATATATGCCATATAACCTAGATCGATAGTGCGATCTAACCCTAATCGACTAGTCTGTTGTTAGATAGCAGCCGATAGGGTTAGATCTCATCGTCGATTTAAATTATATGATATATCTACCATCTCGAAAGGTTTTCATAGACTTATTTAGATCTTATGCTACTTTTATACTTAATGTTGCATCGGTTAGGTCTGACCTGTTAAGTCATTTCTAGAATCATAAAGGATCTATTTTGTCTTATGATTACTATTAGAGGTAGCATCGGAGTTTCTGTCGATCTTATATGTTTTAGCTGTTTTGTTTATTTTATGTTTCCTTGACATGGTAAAGCTGTCCTTTATGTCAAGATCTCACTATAATTAAATATGTTAAGCTTGTTATCAATCTGTTAGGTTATCCTAACACTTGATCGGTTCCTGTTTAATGCATTTAATCTATAATGATATCTTAATATAAAACGGTATCGGAGTACTAGCCGATACACATTAGACTATGACATCGACTATGCTATAAATATATATAATTTGCATATTAAAGTACTTTTGGATTTAAGTGGTTCATACTGTCTCGGTACGGTACCGATCTATCCCAATCACTTAGTTTAAATGTATTTTGTTATTCAGATTATATATTATGAATATCTATAGCCAATCAATTTATTCCCTGACCGATTCAATGCATACCGCATCGGCTTAACACCAGACGATACGTCATCGGCCATCAGCCGATCGGCTATGGTTTACAGATTAACACTTGTTTTTTTGTTTCTTGTTGATTGCAGGATCAAATCAATTGGCACGCCTAAGAACCTAAGAAGCAATACTTTGGAGCTGCACTAGAGTAAAACAAATCTCTAAAGCAAGTGAGTGGTTTTCTAAGTCAACGTACTTTGGGTATGATTTGGGATCAACAGTACGGCCACTCTTATGGAAATTTTATTTTCAATATGTGAGGGCAACATAATATATATCCTTTTGTTGTCTTCCTCGCTCTCTAAAACATTAATTACTCCCTCCAATAAAAATTTTAACGTTTAGAAATAAGATGCACTCCTGCTTTTGAAGTACCTATCATCAATAATTTCTAAAATGCTTGATTTAAAAACAAAAGATACATATATGATTGCCTCGTAAAATATTATCATAATATTACAAAATTATTAGATTTTATAAACTTTTCTAATATAAAATTAAATATCATAGTATTAAAAGTTCAATTGATAGATTGGGAGTTTTTATATCTTGTTCTAATGCCAAATTATATTTTTCTCTTTTTTTATCTACTAATATTGCTTGGTATATGTAATTAGGTGCGAGTCTAGGATTTTGAGGGATAAAAAAATATTTTTTAAGCCAAAAGCCTAGTATTTGACATGCGTATATATCCTATCACTACTGGAGAAATCGTCATTGGTTGAAGTGGGAAAACCACAGTAGTCCCGGTTTGAGTTGCACCCGGGACTAGAGATGATCTCTAGTCCCGGTTTAAAAAGTCTATGGATTTCTAGGAACGTTAGTCCCGGTTCGTGTCACGAACCGGGACTAAAGATCATCTCTAGTCCCGATTCAAATATTGTCAGCGGCTGTCAGAGCGCCAACCATTTTTAGTCCTGGTTGGTAACACCAACCGGGACTAAAAATGGTATCTTTTGTCTTGGTTGGTGTTACCAACCGGGACTAAAAATATTTCAGTCTGTGCGCCCTCTCGGTCCTCCCGCGCGTGTTCTCGGTCCTCGCGCACTTTATTAAAGCATCACATATCTATCCGAGTTCCGACTTCACTTTTTCTCTCGCTCTCCCCTCTCCTCCCGCACGATCTATTCCTCTCTCCCTCTCCTCCTCCTCTAGCGCCTCTCTTGCTGCGGAGGCGGCGGGCGGACCAGGGGGCGGCGGCGGCGGCGGCGACGGCGGCCCTGCTCGGCGGCGGCAGCGGCCCGCGTGGCGGGCGTCGCGGCCGCGCGCGCGGCCCTGCGTGGCGGCGCGCGGCCCCCGCGTCGGCGGCCGCGGGACGCGCGGCGGCGGCCCGCAGGTCGCGCGGCGGCGTCCCGCGCGGCGGGCGGCGCGCGGCCTGCGAGGCGGGCGGGCGGCAACGCGCAGTGACGGCGCGGCCCCCGTGGTATTTGATCTCGTGGTATGTTTTGTGATATGTTTGGTGATGTTTGATTTTATCGTTTGTGATATATATATATATATATGTATATATATATATATATGGAGGTAGCAGATACTACGAAAGGACAAGTTAAAAAAAATAAAAAAATCTTTAGTCTTGGTTGGAGCCACCAACCGAAACTAAAGATGGCGAAAAGCCGCCACGTGGCTTCGCCATCTTTAGTCCCGGTTGGTGGCTCTAACCGGACTAAAGATGCATCTCTAGTCCCGGTTTGACAACCGGGACTACTGAGGGTTACGAACTGGGACTAGTGTGGCTTTCTCCAGTAGTGTATATAGTACCGACAATATAATTTATAGTATTTGTATTATGTGTTGAATATGGTCTCTTGGCTTGAATATGGCCTTTTTTTTAAAAAAATACGACCTCCTTTTATTTTTCATACATATATGCATCGCAGTATGTATAAACCTATTTTGTTTTATGAAAAATATTAAGTATTCATCTGAATACAGTTGCATTTTATGAGGCCCACCCCTAACTGTAATGGCTATACAATGTGAGAATATGCTCTAAATAACTAATCTAGGACTGGATTTGGTATATAGAGCTACAAATGCATGTCTCTATTCAGATTATATGTCAAATCTAATTTTAGATAGGTTCAAATTTATAGATCTAGGATATATTAAATCCGATTCTACATGGCTATATATTGAGATGAAATATATTAAGATCACTACTGGAGAAACGGTTTTTCCATGCGGGCCGAAAGGCATCTTTCCGTGCGGAAGGCCTGCCCGCATTCGCGAAATGGTCGGAAAAGATCATTTTCGCGTGCGGCGGCCCAACCGCACGGAAGATCGATTATCCCGTGCGGTCGGCTTAAGCGGCCCGCACGGAAAGATCGATTATCCCGTGCGGGCCGCTTAGACGACCGCACGGGAAGATCGATCTTCCGTGTGGCGGCTAAGCGGCCGCACGAGAAGATAGAATATTTCGTGCGGGCCGCTTAGCCGACCGTACGGGAAGATGGTCGTGCCCATTATTTTATGTATACATTCTGTTAGCTAGCTATTGTCTTGTCTCTCTTCTCCTCTCCTCTTTCTCTTCTCTCCTCTCCTCTCTATCCTCTCCCTCTCCTCTCCTCTCTCTCAGTAATGTTAAATGGGTCAATATATATATTTTTCGCGCACGAGAAAAAAAGACATTTAATATTATTTCATCATAAAAGATATGTATATAACACAGATCGATCATGCGTAATGTTTATATACATATCAAGTTAGTTCTATTGAACATCCCAAATGGTTGCAGACATCGCGACGGATGAAGCGGCAAAGATCTGCAACCAAGTTAAGCATGGTTCTATCATCGAACCGGTTCGCTACAACTGAAACTTCCGTGATCTGTTTATGAAAAAATAGTACACATATACATACGATTAGGAAAATTATACAAGATCGATAACATGTAGAAAGATATATTTCTCTGATGAACTTACTTCTTCGAACTTAGTAGTGTATCTCCTGTAGATTCTGAGCATCTCACACACGTAGTAGCCGCAAAGGTTAGTGCCTGGTGGTTGCTTATAACACTTTGTTGAATAAAATTTATTATGTGCATGCGTCAGTAATTTGAAGTTAAACACAGTATAAAATATCGGCATATATCGAGCATATAATTACCGGCCAATTTGTCTTCACAAGAAGCTTCCTCTTTTGTGGATCCTTCACCGGTCCACCTTGCCTTACATAATTATGGTGTGCTTTGTAGACAAAATAATTGCATGTTTCACTGATCAATTGTTTAATTATTCGATAGTAAAAACATACAAAACTTATTAAATGGTGCATGCTAGTACTTACAAATTTAAAATGACGAGGAACTCTTTAATTTTTTCCTGGCTGTAGTGTGCCGGATCAAGCACTACGGTCAAGTGGTCCCGTGGATATACTAGAAATAGTATGTAGTGATCGCTGCGAAAGATCGAAGAGATATGTTAATTGTAGGTGATATTAGTAAAATATCGGTTTTACGGATGAATATTACTTACTGCAACGCATAAGGGACCATTAGGACATTTTTGTCTCTGTGCTCGAACATAGCATGGCCCAAGTAGAAGGCTACCGCGATCATCTTGTCCCTGTGCAATTGTTTGATGATCACGTCCTTTTGTTTCTTTGTTTTGCCTTTGAGCTCAGCGGAGTCTTCACGAATATGTAACTCATGTTTCGTCCAGCATATCCTTGTTGGGTTAACGAACGCAGCTGGATAGTTGGTCTTTTTCGCGTCTGCGTATTGCATCCTAAGTAATGCAGCGAGTAATTAATTATTCACAAATTAGTTTGTAAATCAATTCATTAATGACATTAAGTTAGGCTGATACTTACAGGCAAAACATAGCAACGAGATTTATATCCATTTTTTCCATCCTGAATAATGCGTGAAGGTCGTTGAAATCAATGACCAGCATCCCATTTGGGCCACTGGTGAACGCATCATCCGGGACCTTCACGGTAAGCATGCTGAGCCCCAATCTGGATGCCTTTAGGTCAGTCATGCATTAGCCTGATTTCCCAGGGCATGTCTTCCATGACGTGCCACGGCAGGAACGGCTTGCCGTACTCGTACTTTGTTGGCACTTCGTCTGAAGTCCAATTTTGCAGGTCCTCCGCTTTATTCTTCACTGATTGTTGTGAGTCCGACAACTTGGACGGTTGATCCTGCGGCTTGTCAGTCGGCCCCTCCCCCTAAAAGCCAAGAACCCTAAGTCTCTCTCGTCTTTGGCCATTAATTCCTTGTCATAGCTTGATCGAACCATCTTTGGGATAATCTGACGGGAGAGCTTGCTCGGACTTGGAAGGCTTGTTGTTTGTAGAAGGGGCCTTTGGGGTACCGCCAATGCGATTGCGGTGTCGGAGGAGATTGGTGAATATGTTGTGCAATGACTTCAGGGGCTGACGACATTGGCGAATCAGGACCTTTATCCTTAGGAGGGGAGCGAGGTGGGGAAGCAGGCCGAGGTGGGGAGAGAGGTGGGGAGCGAGGTGGGGAAGCAGGCCGAGGTGGGAGCGAGGTGGGAAGCAGGCCGAGGTGGGGAGCGAGGTGGGGAAGAAGGCCCTGGTGGAGAAGACGGTGCAGGCACAACAGCAATATGAGGAACCGACTGTACTGGGGATGCTGACGATGTACCGACCAGTAAGATATCTCGTCGATGCCATAGAATAAATTGATTCACCGCATTGCCAAGCAATTCTATCCCTTCAGGTGCTGGAATGTCTAGCTCTAAGCTTTTATGCTCTGCATGCACCTTGGCCACCTGCACCCTTGCATATTCCTCAGGGATTGGAGTGTTGTGAAATTGTCACCCTGGTATAGCAAGTCCTGTACCCACCTCCTTTCTCTTCCCGGCCCTTCCTATCGGCACGAGGAGGTTGCGCGGCGTCGGGCCAGTTATGGTATCCACGGGATAGGGTGCGGTGTCAACTGACCCGACGCTACTGGGCATGTGTACTGTGAGTTCTTCGGATTGCTGAAAGAAGTTAGGGAAGACTTGGCGATTCTGTGCAACAAGAGAGTAGAAATGCTCTTCAACTTGTTTTTCTATCTTTTCTTCAAGTTTATATTTGTACCTGTCCCTTTTCTTGTAACTTGCAGCTTCCCCAGGAAACCCTTCTTTCCAACTTGTCTTTGACGATACACCCCTTACTCGTCCAGAATGTTCGGGGTTGCCCAATGCAGCTGTCAACTGATCGTGTTCCTTTTTAGCAATAAATTCCCCAGTCTTCTCCTTTTCGCAATGTCTTTTAGACTTGTGGTCACACACTCTATATCCGGATCCTCGAACAGGATCTCTCTCTTGTCGGTGACCTGTCCCATGTTGCGTGCCCACACCAAGTTTTTGCTTCTTTCTTTTAGTGCATCCACAAGCAGGGCTTTCCTTGGGCAGCAAACTGTTCTTCGGTTGCTTGCCACTTCTCTATGTGGCCATCGTAGCCGCTAGAGCCCAACCGGTGCGGGTACTTGTTTCTTTTCGCGAGGTCAGACATCTTCTTCCTCCGTGCTAAGGCTTCAGGGCTTGTCATCTTCGCCACGAACCTATCCCATTCGACGGTCGTAATCCCAACGTAGTCTTCGAATGGGGACTTGTTCTTTTGCACATAGTTAGTGTTCAAGTCCGATTTCCACTGCCTCCACCTTCCTCCAATCGTTTTTAATGCAAACTCTTTTCCCAGAGCCTCTGAACCAGGTGGATATACAAGCCACTTCTGCAGCTCGTTCCATATGAAGTTCTTCAAGTTGTCATCCACCTGCTCTAGGAATCTACATTTAAAGGGTCGTGGGTTCTGGCCAGTACCCCACAAGCGCTGCTGAACTTTGTCATTGCTACCTTGGGCTCTAATGGCTTCCCATCCTGGTTCAGAGAGGTGATATAATTTGTCTCCTTGGGGGGTTGGTTCTTACTTCTCTGACCACATCTTCTTTTTTGACGTCCTCCAGCGCTCGCGGACGTGTCAGTTTCTACCGGACCGGACGTTGCTGTGTCCGTCTCGACTTCAGCAGACCGGACGACAGACTTGGTGGCTTTCTTTTTGAGCGGCGCCTTGCTTCCATCTGCACATACAACAGATAACGTTAAACGAGATCCTACGATAGGGATCATAACAATACTGGACGTCTTGCTTGCTCGATAGGGATGTAATCGGGGTCTTCTTCAAGCTGGTGGTGCTTGGTGCTTGCATAACCGATGAACGGATCGCTTGGTTCATGCCATGTGCCTTCGCTCGAAGACTTCTCCATTGATTCGACGTTGCGTGCCTCGGAGGGAGCTTTCTCGTTCGACATTTGATCTACGGTTGTTCATAACGCACAACTTGTGAAATTTGTGAACGCACAACTTGTTATATTATCTAATATTAAGGACATGCATAACAAATATAGAGAAAAAACTAAAGAGAAGAAGAATGAAAAAATGTATTTATTTCCTTCTTCTTCTCTTTATTAGAGATGAGAGATGAAAATATATATGTTTGCCTATTTTATCCGTGACAAGAGGTGAGATTGGGGGAGGGAAAGAGATGAGAGATGAGAGACCGAGGAGAGGGAGAGGAGAGAGGGAGATTAGAATATACCGAGCAGATGGTGGGTATATGTGTTTGAAAATTTAAAATCTAACCTAAAATCTAAAATTCATCATAAAACAAACGACAACAACGATCGCCGAGCGATGACCGACGACGACGACCGCCGAACGACCGAGCGAGCGATCGACGACCGACGGCCGAACAAACGAACGGACGGTTGAACAAATCGTTCGTTCGTCCGTTCGTTTGTTCGGCCGTTTGTTCGGTCGTTCGTTCGGTCGTTCGTTCGTTCGTTCGTCCGTTCGTCCACGTCAGTTCGTTCGTTCGTCCGCCCGTTCGTCCACGTCTGTTCGTCCGTTCGTCCACGAACGAACGAACACTCGTTCGTTCGCTCGTCCGTGCGTCCGTTCGTTCACATCAACTAATTCACATAAAAAATTTCACAGCAACTATTTCACATGAAAAAAATTCATCAAGAAAATTCATCAAAAAAATAGCAGTCCATTTTACATTTCCATCAAAAAATTGAAGTCCTACACATCATTTCACATAAAAAAATTTATCGACAAATCCATCAAAAAAATAAACAGTCCATTTTACATTTCCATCAAAATTAACTAGAGTTCCATCAAATAATAAAAGTTCATTTTACAGTTATATCAAAAACTCATCAAAAATTTATCTAACATTCATCCAAAATTTATCTAAAATTCTGTGGACCCCCGTTTTTGAGGCGGGAATCTTTCGTGTTCATAGTACCATTTCCCTGGATCGAGTAGTTGGTACCCACGAATACAGTACTGGATAATCAAGTGCACATGCACGAATAGACTCACATTACCATTATTACATCAATAAGCCCGAAGGCAATGTTCAACCCACAGGACCTTATGGTCCGAATACAACATAAAAACAGAATTTAGATAAGGCGGCGGAAAGAGGCCGGCTTGTCAATTGCCACGAGCAACGATCGGAGCTAAGGTCTAGTATGCGACGTCGGTTCGCCTCCCGGTAATACGCGTAT
The DNA here is from genome assembly GCA_019925245.2 of Oryza australiensis. NCBI lineage: Eukaryota > Viridiplantae > Streptophyta > Magnoliopsida > Poales > Poaceae > Oryza > Oryza australiensis. The sequence continues at coordinate 9,603,332 of JAIFGZ020000436.1, forward strand.
GGGTCTTCGGCTCTTCATTTCCATCACTGGAGGTTTGTGCGTATAGCAAGGGTGAGTACCAACCGTACTCGGCAAGCCAACACGAGTTGATGCATAAGATAGGGTTATTCCAAGAACATGGCTAGGGTTATTTTTGCGTAAAGCCGTTTTCACAATTCTTTTCACAAACCTATCGACTAGCCAAATCAAGTTTTAATTTTCACAGTTCATTAATCCGGCGACGGTTCTGTCTACCATCCATCGTGATTCCAAGGATGGCTTCCCGCCTCCGGTTCGTCATGATTTTGGGAATCTACCACTTCTCGCTTATCGAGAAGTTGACCCACCACGAATGAAATCATCATGCATACCCATCCCAGCAGTTTCAAGTTTAAAATCTAGCCAAGCGAAAGTCTTGTCACGATGCTCAATATCCGCGAGCACGGCTATTCGAATAGATTGATTCACTCACACTGCAGTGGATGCACACTTTACCCGTACTCCGCGACAGCCCAACAAATGAGCCTACGCCTCAACACATGAGACGGTCACGGCAAAACCTTTCGATAACCTTGCTTTGGCAGTACCCGCTCCATGAACTTAAGCCCTCATGCACTCTAGCCGTCCTTTTCTAGCAGTGAGAGGAGTTCTGGCGCACCCGGGGCAAGGGAAACTTTCCAAATCTTTAAGTTTAATTAACATCAGTTTAATTCCACCATTCATAACCAAGGCCGCAGCCTCATTCTCATCCCATAACCACATCATAGAGAACCATCTATGCAAGGATACGCCTCCGCGCGGCTATCTAGTCGGCTAGGTCTATACCCATTCGAGAAGTACGGTTGTATCGGCTCGTTTCCGGCTATCTCATGGCTCGGTCCTTAATTGACAGGGTCGGCGCTTGCCTTTTCCGGAATCCACCCAAGTCATCCAGCCGCTCCAGTCTAAAACATTTGTATAGTACTTTCAATTTTCATCAAACTTAGTTCATCATTCTCATGGCCATGTGGCGCTCATGTCTCCACATGCCGTATCTCAACTACCTTCCCTAAGGTAGTTGCCCAAGCACAAATCTTTTCCATAAAGTCATGAGTATGCATAAATCTAAGTATAGCATGGCTAAGCGTTTACAAGTTATTCTTCGGTTGTTTGTATCACATCGCGAGTTACAAGGAGTAATTCTAAAGGTAATCAATAGCAAGGTATGGCATAGCAAGTATAGGTAACTCTGTAAAGCATGCATGTTTAGAGTTTAAAATAACATCATTTCGCAATTGGGATCGATATGTTCAAAGGGTGTGAAGACTTGCCTTGCTCGCACGCTGGTTGAGTGGGGTCTTCCGCGTAGTCGTGTTCACCTCTTCGGACGCTATCCGTACGTGCGAAAGAAGGGTTGAATCCAATTAGAATTCAACAACATCAACGAAAAGAAAAAGATCCCAAAATGATCGCGGAAAGCGGTTTCCAAAACAACCTCTAACCTCGGAAATCTTAAAGGTTGAATCAACGAAAAATGATTTTAGTTAGACCGAGTGAACCATCTTATGGTTAATATGTATTTTGCACTTAAGTTTGAAGATATCCTAGAATAATTAGGTTTCTAATTTTATATTTCCAATAATTAATCTTTAATGTTGCAATTATATTTATTAGGGTTTTTGGAATTCTAACGACGGATAACATCATCCATGCTTAACCAATATTTAAAAAGGTTTCATGTGAACTTTGATAACAATCTAAAGGTTGGACAATATTTGAATTCACAAAAGAAAAATTGATCTATAAATCATTTTCACAAAGTATTTTATTTTAGAAGGGGAACAATATTGTACTTATTCCTAAATAATAATAATAGTTCGAGACCTTATTTTATTCTAAATATTCCCAAAATAATCTATACATTTTCCCTTATTCTTTTACTATTTTTCTTTTCTTTCCTTTTTTTCTTTTTCCCATTCCCTCTGTTTCTTTCCTTTCCCTCTCTCGCTCTACCACCACCGGCGCCGGTGGTGAGGGAGAGGGCGCCGACGGTGAGGAGGGCCGGAGCTCGGGAAGGAGGGGCTGTTCGCCATCTTGGGACCACGGGGTCCCGTTTCTCCACTCGGTCGGGACCGGGGAGCGGCGAAGATGGCTGGCGACGGCGAGGTGGTCCGGGCGGCGGTGGCGCTCGTCGGCAGCGGACTCCGGCGATGCCTTGGCCAAGGCAATGGATCTACGAGCATCAGTGAGCCCTAGGGATGCTAGAGAGAGGGTTGGTTCGGCCGGGGAGGCGCTGAGGTGTGCTGGCGACGGCGGGGTGGCGGCGGCCGAGACAGGGGAATTCGGGAGGGGGGGCTCGTCGCCGGCGATTTCCGGCGGCCTTTTGGCTCGGGAAACTTAGGGGAAACAACACTTAGAGCACGGGGATAACGGTAGTACCTTCAATTCGGGATGAAACCAGCCGAGTGTGACGAATTTCGGAGTTTTGCGCCGGGCGGCCGAGTTAGGGTTCTTCCGGCCGAGCTCCGATTCTCCCCAAAATTCAAGCAATGCAACGGCTAACTTTTGGGGAAAAACGGGGAGAAAGCACGAGGGAGTTGTGGCGAGGATTTTCGGTGTTGGGGGCTCGGCTCGGGGTGGCCTCTTATAGGCGGTTGACGGAGGGAAAGAAGAGCGATGCGACGGCAACAATGGCGCGGCGTCAGCAGCATGGCGCGGTCGCGGGGAGGTTGTGCGCGACGTGCGGCAACTGCAGCTGACGCGCGCGCGTACGGTGAGCGCGGCGAGGGCGGTGCGCGCGGACTGTGCAGGCGCGACGCTAACGCGGGCGGCATGGCGCACGGGTACGACGTCGACTTCGGGAGCAAAGCCACGGCGCGGACCACGGCGATCTCGTGTGTGACCGGAGCCGATGACGTCGGGAACGTGCACGCGCGAGGTCTCGGTACGGCGGACGACGCGTGGCGGCTGCGAACGGGATGATGGAACCGGTCGAACACCCGCCGATCAATGAATAGTGCGATTTTCCATTTTCCCGAATTACAATCCTATTTTTCCCATTTCCATTTCCTTTCTTCCTAAAAATCCCAAATAAATTTTGGTATTCTCAGAACAATCTCTAAAATTATATTTTCCACTTCTCCCTACTTTTCAAAATATATTTTCATATTTATTTTGTTTCTTCTTTTGAATACAAGAAAATAGGGTTTTGATTAGAGATGAATTTCTATCTTCATTTTTCCTTTTTCAAAAATATTTTTATCATCAAATCCCAATTATTCATTATCTTTCCCCTATCAATTAGGGTTTAAACCAAAATATATCCTTTTTGTAATTCACCAAATTATATATGTATATGCTCTTTTCAAGGTACACACATTTATATTTTGAAATCATTTTCACCATTGTGATTTCAAAGCTTAGGGTTTTGTCCCATTTTTCCTCAAAGTAATTCTAGAAGAAAAATCTTATTTTCTTGAACGGCAATCCAGATCGAAAAACACGATAAGAAGCAATGATTCCCAAAAAGTTTTTGTGAGTTCCGATTTTTACGTTCCGAATTCCATTCCTTCGATTTTCGGGATGTTACAAACCTACCCCCTAACAATAAATCTCGTCCCCGAGATTTCTTACCGTTGCTTGAATAGGTGTGGGTATTCTCGTCCTCGGGAACTCTTCGCTCTCCCGGTAGCTTCTTCTTCGTGTGATTGCTCCATTGTACTTTGTACATGCGCCATGACTTGGTTCGTGTCTTCTTTTCTGCCTCGTCTAGTATCTTGATTGGATGCTCCGGGTAGGTAAGATCACTGTGGACATGGATGGTTTCTAACGGGGCTTGCTCTTCCGGTACCGCAAACATTTCTTCACTGCGATACGTGGAATACGGGTGGACATCGGAGAGGTTCTCGGGCACTCCGTGGTAGGCCACTTCACCTCTCCTAGCGTTTATTAAAAATGGGCCTACGTATCTTGGTGCGAGTTTCCCTTTGACCTTGAACCTCTGAGTTCCTCGTAGTGGTGAGACCTTTAAATACACATAGTCACCTTCTTTAAATTCTAATTCTCTTCGTCGGGTATCCGCGTAGCTCTTTTGTCGTGATTGAGCAGCTTGTAGTCTGTCCCGGATCAGGCGAACCTTTTCCTCGGCCTCCTTGATTATGTCAGGCCCGAATACGGTTCGTTCACCAGTTTCTGACCACATTAATGGGGTTCGGCATCGGCGACCAAATAGAGCTTCGTTTGGTGACATCTTCGAGACTTGCTTGGTAGCTATTGTTGTAGGAGAACTCGGCGTACGGCAAACATTTCTCCCAATCCTTGGTGAAATCCAATGCACAGCTCTCAGCATATCTTCTAGTACTTGATTCGTCCTTTCAGTCTGCCCGTCGGTCTGTGGGTGATAAGCGGTACTGAAAGCGAGGTGACTTCCGAGTGCCTCGTGGACTTTGCTCCAAAAATGAGATGTGAATTGGGTACCACGATCCGATATAATCCTCTTTGGTACACCGTGGAGACATACAATCCTACTCATATATAGTTCCGCTAGCTTGGCACCGTTGTAGTTAGTTTTCACGGGAATAAATCTGCGTCTTGGTGAGCCGATCTACTATTACCCAAATGGAATCGTAACCGGTCGTAGTTTTGGGTAGTCCCACTATGAAATCCATGCCTATCTCGTCCCATTTCCATTCGGGAATCTTGAGTGGCTGCAGCAAGCCGCTGGTCGTTGATGCTCGGCTTTCACCCTTTGGCACACATCGCACACGGCTACGTATTCGGCTACATCTCTCTTCATATTGGGCCACCAGTATTCTCCCTTCAAATCCTGGTACATTTTCGTGCTTGGGATGTAACGAATATGCCGATTCGTGGGCTTCTTTTAAGATCAATCCTCGCAAACCGCCTCGTTCAGGTACGCAGATTCTTTTCTTGTACCACAGGATTCCCCTGTCGTCTACTGAAAACTCCTTAGCGCGTCCGCCGCCATGCGTTCCTTGATTTCCTGGGTTTCCTCATTCCTTTTTGGGCTTCTTCTATTTGAGTCCTCGAAGGGGTTGGATTTCCAGTGAGTCTACTTCTCCGTGAGGAATCAGGTGCAGATTAAGTCGAGCCATTTCTTCTTGGAGCTCATTGGCCATACCTCTCAATTCCATGTGGTTGCATTGGGCTTTGTGGCTCAGCGCATCGGCCACTACATTTGCCTTGCCGGGATGGTAATGGATTCCTAGATCGTAATCCTTGATCAACTCCAACCATCGCCTCTGTCGTAGGTTGAGATCAGGCTGAGTAAAGAAATATTTCAAGCTCTTGTGATCGGTATACACATCACAGTGGTTCCCGATCAGATAGTGTCTCCAGATCTTCAATGCGTGAACAACCGCGGCTAATTCCAGGTCGTGTGTGGGATAATTCTCCTCATGGGGTCGTAACTGTCGCGAGGCATACGCTACGACCTTCCCATCCTGCATTAACACGCCTCCTAGTCCTTGCCGGGATGCATCACAGTACATCACGAAATCCTTCCGGTTGTCAGGTAAGGTTAAGATTGGGGCAGTGGTTAACTTTTCTTTTAGTTGGTCGAAAGCCTTTTGACACTTCTCGTTCCATTCAAACTTCTTTTCCTTCTTCAGAAGTTGAGTCATAGGTCGGGCTACGTGGAAAACCCTTCGATAAACCGTCGATAATAACCGGCCAAGCCCAAGAAACTCCGAACTTCCGTCACGACTTGGGTGCCTTCCATCTCGTGACGGCTTCGACCTTGGCGGGGTCTACCGCTACTCCTCCGCTGAAACCACGTGGCCAAGAAAAGCGACTTCCTTGAGCCAGAACTCGCATTTGCTAAATTTTGCATACAGCTGGTGCTCTCGTAGTTTTTCCAGTACTAGCCGTAGATGTTCCGCGTGTTCCTCATCGTTCTTGGAGTAGATAAGTATATGGTCGATGAATACCACCACGAATTTGTCCAGGTACTCCATGAATACCTTGTTCATCGGTTCATAAAATATGCCGGGCATTGGTCAATCCAAAGGACATTACCGTAAACTCGTATAAGCCGTAACGTGTAGAGAACGCCGTCTTAGGGATATCTCCGCTCTAATCTTCAAGCGATGATATCCCGACCGTAGATCAATCTTTGAGAACACTGCGCACCCTTAAGTTGATCGAATAGGTCATCGATCCGAGGTAGCGGGTACTTGTTCTTGATAGTTACTTCATTCGCGATCGGTAGTCCACACACATTCTCATACTCCCATCCTTCTTTTGACGAAGAGTACCGGGCTCCCGGGAGAAGAGTGGGCGTACAAATCCCTTCTCTTGTAGTTCTCTTATTTGCTTCTTGAGTTCCTCTAACTCGTTGGCCGGCATTCGATAAGGCCTCTTGGATATGGGGGCGCATGCATTAGATCGATGATAAACTCTATGTCGCGATCCGGGGCATTCCGGGCAATTCCTGGAAACACATCCGGGTATTCTTGTACTACGGCATTCCGCCTAGAGGTAGCATGGTGAACACTCCCGCAGCTTGCTCACATAGCTTTGGGTTTTGATCCATAATTATGCTCATCGGTGATCCCCATGGGGTGGATACCGTGACTTCCCTTCGATGCAGTCTATAATTCCATTATTCTTGGTCAACCAATCCATTCCGAGTATGACATCTATGGTTTGGGGTGATAGCACCATAAGGTTTGAGAGAAACACCACGTCTCTAATCCGTATGGGCACATTAATGCAGGCATGGGGTACGGTTATGTTTCCCCCAGGTGAGTGTACCAGCATAGGTCTCCTAAGTGCTACTTGGTGTAGGTGGTGTTGTTTGCTTACTCGGGAAGATATGAATGAATGTGAGGCTCCAGAATCGAATAAAACTTTAACTGGTGCAGAGTTGATAGAGAACATACCCATCAATACGCTCTGGTCCTCCTGAGCTTCTTCAGCCCTCACATGATTCACCTGGCCACGTCGAAACCCGGTGGCAACCTCGTTGGGTAGCGGGGTCCTGAACAGACCTCGTCCTGCCGCAGGGGTGGGGTTCCTCGGACGGGCGTTGCATTGGCGCCGGTGCGCACGGGCGTTGCGTGGTTTTGGGCAGCTATTGGAGTAGTGCCCGAATTCTCCGCAATTGAAGCGCTCACATTCTTTCTTCCTGGAGCGGCTAGGGTTGGTGTGGGTGTACGAGCGAGGTGTAGCCGACTGTTGACATGGTCGAAAGCGGGAGAACGTCCGGTTGCCGGAACGTTTGGCTTCCATCCAGACGGGGTGGCTCCCTTGGGGCGTTGTGGCGTTCCCTGAAATGGGCGAGCCATAGCGAGCCTCCTCTTGCGGTTATTGTCAACCACCTTTTGGTCATGCTCAAGTCGGACGACCTTGTTGATGAGGCTTTGGAAGCCGGTGTGATCCCGCCCGATCATTGGTCCCCTCGGTTCATCATTTAGTCCCTCAATGAATTTGTCTATCTTCTCTTCTTCGTCGGTCAGGTCACTGGTGGCGTAACGGGCAAGCTGGGTGAACTTGTTCAGATATTCTTGTACTGAGGTGTTCCCTTGACGCAGTCTGCGGAACTCGTTTTTCTTCATCCTCATAACTGCAGCTGGCACGAAATTCTCACGGAACGCAGCCGTGAATTCCTCCCATGTTGGTTCGCCGGCGTCTTCAGCTCGCGTTTCCTTGTAGGTGTCCCACCAGTCACTTGCGGGGCCCTCCAGCTGGTTAGTAGCGAAGACAACTCTATCAGCTTCTCGGACTCTGACGAGAGTTAGCTTTTTCTCTATCACTCTCAGCCAGTCTTCAGCATCCATAGGTTCTTCGGCCGTGGAAAAGGTTGGTGGCTTAGCTCTCATGAACTCCCCCAGACTCGATCCTCCTCGACTCCCCTGGTTATTAGCAATTGCTTGGAGTAGCTGGGTCTGCAAAGCCATAACCTCCGCCAGAGTGGAGGGGTTGGGTTCTGGCGGGTTCTCGTTGGTTGCTGCGGCTCTGCGGCGATGTGCCATCTGAAGAAGATAGATGAATTAAGAGATCGGACCAGTTTAGGTTATGGTTCCTAGGGGGATTTTTCTTCAAGTTCTTTTAAATGATCTTTAATCAACAAGCAGGGTGAAATAATACTAAGCTCACGAATTAAGACACCGCAAAGCGATGCTCAGGTTCATCATATTACATAAGAGGGGTACATGGACTGTACACACACAGTCCTTCATGCCATGATAGCAACAACAACTATATCGTCCAACTACATCAACCAATTAAGGGGAAATAGAGAGTGGTTCGTGCTGCCGAGCTGGGAAGGTCCTCCCGCCTAGTCGTCCAACCATCCGCAAGAGCCAGGCGCCGGAAGTGGGTGGTCCGCTGCTGAAGCAAACCGGAGTCCCCATGGCTCGGAGGTGGTGGCCTCGGAGTCACGCCGAATCTTCCGACTTGGTGGCCACGTACTCTTGCGAGCGGTCTGGCGGGTGAGGGGGCCTCCAGTGTGAGTCAGGCGACGAGTGGGAGCTTCCTCCTCCATTGGGTCGGTGTCGCTGGACTCCCATTTGACCTCCATAGGTTCTGCCTCGGACTCCGTGTCGGTGTGGATCTGGATGGGGTTCTCCTCTCCCGATCCAGGCTCGGATGGTACTGCTACGGAGCTCGAGGTGGGTCCCCCGGACGTGGCGCGGTGGGGTCTACCGTGCGGTGCGGGCTCGTGCTCAACATAAAGCTTGCTCCATCATGGCTTGAAAAGTATCCAAGCATGCTGGAGTCATAAGGTAATAGTGGTCGGGCACGGGCGGGAGGTGATGGTACGAGGCTCGGTGGAAGTACTGCGGCGTAGACGGGACGAGTGCGCATTGCTCCTCCAGTGGTCGATTTGCTTGCTCTTCTGAGCTGCTCTTCCAGCTCTACCGAGCTTCCCCACGGGCCATGTAGCGGTCCGAGAGTTGCTCATATTGGGCACCATTGGCTGCGGTGAGTGCGGCATGTTTATCTGGTCTCCACGGCCTTGGTGGTGTCGACCGGATCATTGAGGCGTGATCGCTGGTCGTTGATCTCGAGCGGGGCCTCCTCGTATGCGTCGTCTGCCGTCTCCGCCCAACGTGATAGACGCGTGACCATCGGGTTGTAGCAGCGGGGGTGGCCTCCACAGTGCGGATCGGGTTGCCCTCTTCGCGATAAGGATGATGCACGAACTCCGTCACCGTGAGTTCGGCACGATGTATCGCATTAAGGCGAAGGAAGGCTTCGCGAGCCGCATCTGAATAGCCTTCGCTAGGTCCGGTGGTAGCGAGTGTGGAAGCGAGAAAGATGTCTCACTTCCCATGCGGGCTTCTATGGATACGGTGCCTCCCGGCTGGATACACTTCGAGCCATGCCTTTTGGTGTGATAGGTGGGTGGTTCCGGTACCTCAAACACCATAGTAGGGACTGAAGTTGTACCACAAACCCCTCGTCTCGCGGGATAGTGACCTCCCAGGCTCCGTCGTGGTTTGACATCTGCTTTTTGTAGGCAACTTAGGGTTAGAGGGAGAGAGCTATCATAATCATTTGGTAAAAGGAAATACAGATGTAGAAAAGGTATATTTGCATTTTCGGAAATAACAGTTTAAAACGATCCTATTGTAGGGATATTTCCCTTTAGCCAACTAGTTAGGGGTAGGGCGCCATTTGGTCTTAGCCTACGGTCGCATGGCTCGATACCGCTCTGTGGACCCCGTTTTGAGGCGAGAATCTTTCGTGTTCATAGTACCATTTCCCTGGATCGAGTAGTTGGTACCCACGAATACAGTACTGGATAATCAAGTGCACATGCACGAATAGACTCACATTACCATTATTACATCAATAAGCCCGAAGGCAATGTTCAACCCACAGGACCTTATGGTCCGAATACAACATAAAAACAGAATTTAGATAAGGCGCGGAAAGAGGCGGCTTGTCAATTGCCACGAGCAACGGCCGGAGCTAAGGTCTAGTATGCACCGTCGGTTCCTTCGCCCTCCGGTAATACGCGTATGGGTCTTCGGCTCTTCATTTCCATCATTGGAGGTTTGTGCGTATAGCAAGGGTGAGTACCAACCGTACTCAGCAAGCCAACACAGAGTTGATGCATATGATAGGGTTATTCCAAGAACATGGCTAGGGTTATTTTTGCGTAAAGCCAGTTTTCACAATTCTTTTCACAAACCTATCGACTAGCCAAATCAAGTTTTAATTTTCACAGTTCATTAATCCGGCGACGGTTCGTCTACCATCCATCGTGATTCCAAGGATGGCTTCCCGCCTCCGGTTCGTCATGATTTTGGGAATCTACCACTTCTCGCTTATCGAGAAGTTGACCCACCACGAATGAAATCATCATGCATACCCATCCCATAGTTTCAAGTTTAAAATCTAGCCAAGCGAAAGTCTTGTCACGATGCTCAATATCCGCGAGCACGGCTATTCGAATAGATTGATTCACTCACACTGCAGTGGATGCACACTTTACCCGTACTCCGCGACAGCCCAACAAATGAGCCTACGCCTCAACACATGAGACGGTCATGGCAAAACCTTTCGATAACCTTGCTTTGGCAGTACCCGCTCCATGAACTTAAGCCCTCATGCACTCTAGCCGTCCTTTTCTAGCAGTGAGAGGAGTTCTGGCGCACCCGGGGCAAGGGAAACTTTCCAAATCTTTAAGTTTAATTAACATCAGTTTAATTCCACCATTCATAACCAAGGCCGCAGCCTCATTCTCATCCCATAACCACATCATAGAGAACCATCTATGCAAGGATACTGCCTCCGCGCGGCTATCTAGTCAGCTAGGTCTATACCCATTCGAGAAGTACGGTTGTACTAGCTCGTTTCCCGGCTATCTCATGGCTCGGTCCTTAATTGACCAGGGTCGGCGCTTGCCTTTTCCGGAATCCACCCAAGTCATCCAGCCGCCCCAGTCTAAAACATTTGTATAGTACTTTCAATTTTCATCAAACTTAGTTCATCATTCTCATGGCCATGTGGCGCTCATGTCTCCACATGCCGTATCTCAACTACCTTCCCTAAGGTAGTTGCCCAAGCACAAATCTTTTTCCATAAAGTCATGAGTATGCATAAATCTAAGTATAGCATGGCTAAGCAGTTTACCGAAGTTATTCTTCGATTGTTTGTATCACATCGCGAGTTACAAGGAGTAATTCTAAAGGTAATCAATAGCAAGGTATGGCATAGCAAGTATAGGTAACTCTGTAAAGCATGCATGTTTAGAGTTTAAAATAACATCATTTCACAATTGGGATCGATATGTTCAAAGGGTGTGAAGACTTGCCTTGCTCGCACGCTGGTTGAGTGGGGTCTTCCGCGTAGTCAGTGTTCACCTCTTCGGACGCTATCCGTACGTGCGAAAAGAAGGGTTGAATCCAATTAGAATTCAACAACATCAACGAAAAGAAAAAGATCCCAAAATGATCGCGGAAAGCGGTTTCCAAAAACAACCTCTAACCTCGGAAATCTTAAAGGTTGAATCAACGAAAAATGATTTCAGTTAGACCGAGTGAACCATCTTATGGTTAATATGTATTTTGCACTTAAGTTTGAAGATATCCTAGAATAATTAGGTTTCTAATTTTATATTTCCAATAATTAATCTTTAATGTTGCGAGTTATATTTATTAGGGTTTTGGAATTCTAACGACAGGATAACATCATCCATGCTTAACCAATATTTAAAAAGGTTTCATGTGAACTTTGATAACAATCTAAAGGTTGGACAATATTTGAATTCACAAAAAGAAAAATTGATCTATAAATCATTTTCACAAAGTATTTTATTTTAGAAGGGGAACAATATTGTACTTATTCCTAAATAATAATAATAGTTCGAGACCTTATTTTATCCTAAATATTCCCAAAATAATCTATACATTTTCCCTTATTCTTTTACTATTTTTCTTTTCTTTCCTTTTTTTTCTTTTTCCCATTCCCTCTGTTTCTTTCCTTTCCCTCTCTGCGTCTACCACCACCGGCGGCCGACGGTGAGGGAGAGGCGCCGACGGTGAGGAGGGCCGGAGCTCGGGAAGGAGGGGCTTTTGCCATCTTGGGACCACGGGGTCCCGTTTCTCCACTCGGTCGGGACCGGGAGCGGCGAAGATGGTGGCGACGGCGAGGTGGTCCGGGCGGCGGTGGCGCTCGTCGGCGGCGGACTCCGGCGATGCCTTGGCCAAGGCAATGGATCTACGAGCATCGGTGAGCCCTAGGGATGCTAGAGAGAGGGTTGGTTCGGCCGGGAGGCGCCGAGGGTGTCTTGGCGACGGCGGGGTGGCGGCGGCCGAGACAGGGAATTCGGGGGGCTCATTGCCGGCGATTTCGGCGGCCTTTTGGCTCGGGAAACTTAGGGAAACAACACTTAGAGCACGGGGATAACGTAGTACCTTCAATTCGGGATGAAACCAGCCGAGTGTGACGAATTTCGGAGTTTTGCGCCGGGCGGCCGAGTTAGGGTTCTTCCGGCCGAGCTCCGATTCTCCCAAAATTCAAGCAATGCAACGGCTAACTTTTGGGGAAAAACGGGAGAAAGCACGAGGGAGTTGTGGCGAGGATTTTCGGTGTTGGGGGCTCGGCTCGGGGTGGCCTCTTATAGGCGGTTGACGGAGAGAAAGAAGAGCGATGCGACGGCAACAATGGCGCGGCGTCAGCAGCATGGCGCGGTCGCGGGAGGTTGTGCGCGACGTGCGGCAAGCGCAGCTGACGCGCGCGACGTGAGCGCGGCGGTGCGCGCGGGATCGGGCGCAGCACGCTAACGCGGCGGCATGGCGCACGGTACGGCGTCGACTTCGGGAGCAAAGCCACGGCGCGATCGTATCGGCGATCTCTCGTGTGTGACCGGGCCGATGACGTCGGGAACGTGCACGCGCGAGGTCTCGGTACGGCGGACGACGCGTGGCGGCTGCGAACGGGATGATGGAACCGGTCGAACACCCGCCGATCAATGAATAGTGCGATTTTCCATTTTCCCGAATTACAATCCTATTTTTCCCATTTCCATTTCCTTTCTTCCTAAAAATCCCAAATAAATTTTGGTATTCTCAGAACAATCTCTAAAATTATATTTTCCACTTCTCCCTACTTTTCAAAATATATTTTCATATTTATTTTGTTTCTTCTTTTGAATACAAGAAAATAGGGTTTTGATTAGAGATGAATTTCTATCTTCATTTTTTCCTTTTTCAAAAATATTTTTATCATCAAATCCCAATTATTCATTATCTTTCCCCTATCAATTAGGGTTTAAACCAAAATATATCCTTTTTGTAATTCACCAAATTATATATGTATATGCTCTTTTCAAGGTACACACATTTATATTTTGAAATCATTTTCACCGGCTGTGATTTCAAAGCTTAGGGTTTTGTCCCATTTTTCCTCAAAGTAATTCTAGAAGAAAAATCTTATTTTGCTGAACTGGCAATCCAGATCGAAAAACACGATAAGAAGCAATGATTCCCAAAAAGTTTTTGTGAGTTCCGATTTTTACGTTCCGAATTCCATTCCTTCGATTTTCAGGATGTTACAAATTCATACATAATCTATTCATCCACATTCATTTTCTATAAATCCATTCATCAACACATCATATTTTTCTATACTCTATTACTATCCCAAAAACATCCATTACAGTACAATCACATCCATAATCCATTCATCCACATCCATATAATCTACTTAGCATAATCATCTTCTCGCAAGAAGATAGCATAAACATCCACATTCCCGGGAGGGAGTACTAACCGGTGGCCGGCGAAGGACGCGCGGGGATGGGCCGACGGCGGTGAAGGGGCGGCGGTCTTGAAGGCGGCGGCGACGGTGAGCCGGTGAAGGGTGGAGATCTTGAGGGCGGCGGTGAAGGGCCGCCGATTGAGGCCGATGGTTGGGCGGGCGGGAGGCGGTGGAGTGCCCGAGGAGGCGGTCTCGGTGAAGGTGGCCGTGCGGGCGGGCGGCGATGGTGGGGCCGGCGGTCTTGAGGCCGACGACGGCGATGGAGAGAGAGAGGCGGTGAAGGGGCGGACGATGGCTAGTGAGGTCGGTGAAGGGGCACGGACGGCGGCGCGGCAGTCTTGAGGCCGACAACACCGACGGAGAGAGGATGGGGCGGTGAGGCGAGGGTTAGGGCTGAGCGGCGGCGACGGCGGCGGCGAGGGTTAGGATGAGCGGCGGCGGCGCGGTTCGGCGGCGCAGATGGCGAATGTGGCGGGGATTCGGTGGCGGCGCTAGATTTTGGCAGCCTGACAGCACGGTGGTTATTTGGATTTCTCCTGGGGACTTAGAAAAATTTGGGAGCCCCGCGCGAGTATAGATAGGCCACCATCTTTCCGAACGGACGACTTAATAGCCCGCATGGGAAAACGATCTTCCCGTTCGGGCGGTTTAAGCGGCCCGCATGGAAAATGATTTTCCCATGCGGGCGGTTTAAGCCTGCATGGGAAAATCATTTTCCGTGCGGGCCGTTAAACGCCCGAACGGGAAAACATCTTCCCGTGCGGGCTGTTTAAGCGGCTCGCACGCGATAATCGACCCCTCTCTCTTTTTCATCAAATTGGATATTAATGAAAAATTATCAAACTGATTCAAAAATTACCAAATTTTTCCATACATCAATATATGCTAATTATTGCCTATGGAAAAATTTTTGAAATCAAAAGACAATTCGGCCGTCACTTTCTCTCCAAATCTAGACAATCCTTTTTCAACACTTCTAATCTTCTCTAGAGAATCTTCAGTTTTGTGAGCGTTGTATGTGATAAAATGTTCGAAACCTTCTCAATTTTTTACCACAGCCTCTACATATAATATCATGACATTCACATAATTTTCATAATTTTTTGACTTTGTTTGCTATTTATACAATTTTAAAATTATTTGGTCAATAGGTTCCTAATCATGTTTCATGAAGAAAAATTCAAAATTTATTCTCATTTACAGGATAAGACTCGGCTTGAACATCATGAATATAATTTTTTCACTAATTTTATTCTATTTTTTAATCACTTGTAGTTTAAATGTGAGACTTGGCAAAAAAATTTATGAAAATAAAATAAATCAAAGAAATATAGCAAAACCAATCAAAAAATTACCAAATTTTATAATTAGGAGTTACATATTGTATTTACATAGTAGAGAAATTTTGGAGAGTGGAGAAGAAATTTTTTTCAAAATTTTGCCGAGTGCGAGGGCCCTTAAGCCGACCGCACGCGATAACGTATCTGATAAAATATTCGAAACCCTCTCAATTTTTTACCACAGCCTCTACGTATACTATCGTGACATCCGGACAATTTTCATGATTTTCCGATTTCGTTTGCTATTTATAAAATTTTAAAATCATTTGGTCAATAGGTTCCTAATCGTGTTTCATGAAGAAAAATTCAAAATTTATTCTCATTTACTGGATAATGACTCAAGTATGTTGTTTAGTATGTCTAAACAACATGAATATAATTTTTTCACTAATTTTATTCTATTTTTTAATCACTTGTAGTTCAAATGTGAGACTTGGCAAAAAAAATTCATGAAAATAAAATAAATCAAACAAATATAGCAACAGTTGGCATCATCGCATGCGGTCCACTTAATGGCCCGCACGGGATAAACGAGAAAATGCATTATCCCGTGTGGGTCCTTAAGTGGACCGCACGGGATAATGCGCTATTATCCCATGCGGTTGGTTAAGTGGTCCGCATTATCCCTACGGTCCACTTAAGCGATCGTATAGGATAATATCTCGTGCGGTCGCTTAAATGGACCGTACGGGATAATTTGGATAACCTTTTTATTCTACCTAATGTCATATCGGGTGTACTATAGTATGCTCAGTCCGTCGATCCGTGTGCTAGCTGGCCAAAATATATATGGCCATGCATGCAAGCTAGTCGTAGGTGCAACCAACACGCTGTTGTATGGGAGTACGTGCTTGGTTCAACGACCAACCTACGCCTTTCAATATATCTCTCTAAACAACATCCCAATTCCTGATGTCCCAGGGGAAGAGATGAGGTGGTGAGACTACACACTCTCATCAAGCTCACCCACCATATGCATATAGTAGTATGTCTTTTCATTTGTTTTGTCAAGGAAATAGCTAACGGTAGCTAGTTTATGGATCACGCACGGCAGTATTTCTTTTAAAAAAACAAAGATCACACATGGAGCTCGATCAGCTGGAGACACGTTTATATGAAATATATAAGAGTTTAAAAAATACATGGATTGAAATAAAATACACATGGAACTACGGAACTGGAAGATCAAATAATACGGGATTTTAAAGAATAGCATGCAAAACAATGTTTTTGCTAAGAGCTGAAGCCTTCGGTCAGTGTCGGACCACTGTTGGAGAAACCATCAGTAGTCCTGGTTTGTGTAACCAGTCTCGACTTACAAATCAGGATGACGAAAGCGAGACTAAATATCTTTATGTTTAGTCCCGAGTGAAATAATTGAGACTAAAAAAGATCTTTAGTTTTGATTGGTGTTAAACCGGGATATATAGGCGCCACATTGTCGAAACTTGGTTTCGGCAATAGAATTTTGGGGGTGAAGTCAAGATCGCCAAGCACGATGGGTTAGACGGAAAACGAGATTTAGACAGGTTCAGGCCCTCTCGTGAGGTAATACCTTACTCCTATTTCGGGGATTTGATCCGCCGAGTATCTTTATTGATCTCGTGATCTTGTGTATCTAAAGCTCTTGCTTATGAAATCTGATATTGCATATCCCTCAAGGGATGCCCCTTACCCCCCTTATATAGTCTTGGGAGGCGGGCTTACAGATCGGAAACTCTATCTTACTCTAAGTCGTTTTACTCAATCTTACCAAACCGTGACTATGGGCCGTTGCCTTATCTCAATCGGCAACGTAACACCCAAGTCATATTTGGTTTACAGATATAATAGGCGCAATCTATCCCTACCTCCAGTCAGATAAACTTGCCATGTAGATACCCGATTGCCATAATTTCCACAGTAGCCCCCGAGTCCTTTTCAGTCGACGAGACAACTCAGCTTCAAACCAAGACAGCACACAGCCAAAAACCTCTTTGGTCGAGTGTTTCTGGCGCCAAGTGATTCCATCATCTCTGCCTGAATCTCCCGAGTGGCTCCAAAGACTGTGAAGGGCTAGAAAATATCTAAAAAATTCTCAAAATTAAATATCTAAGCACATCCCTCGATGCACATAATTAGATGTAACCCCCGACTGTATGATTAGCCAAAAAACAGACCAAACATACAAGCAAGAACTATAAAGAATCATACTTATGTAAATGCTTAACTCATGTTAAAGCACATAAAAAAATCTTATCACTCGGCAAGCTCACGCTCGTCCGAGCGAATTTGTCCGAGTCATCTCAGAACAAATAACTCAATCAACCCTCATAGGTGAAAAAGCACTCGGTAAGCTCATACTTATCCGAGTGGATCTGCCCGAATCATCTCGGAACAAATATTTTAATCATCCCTCATGGGTAAACAAGTTTTTTCAGTCATCTAAAAAATATGACCAAGTTGTTAAATAGCTCTTGCCATAACACTGGTCTTAATCTATAAAGATCTTCACCAAGGTGAAAAAAACAGCATTGATATAATCATCCAACCAAATGCTAAAGAACCAAACAGCCCTTGTCATCAAGGCAGCTATAAAAAGTTTAACTGTTGGTCACCTTTCAAATTGCATCGTGCTAGCTTCTCATGAAGTCAAGCAAACCGCGGTATGAAAGGATTTCCAAAGGTATAGGGCATTCGGACACGTGCATATTGCCAAGGTAAATCTGCTTAAGCTCATCCGCTTAAGTCCCTAAGGACACACTACAGGCCACACCTTAGCTGGGCCGCAGGTCTCTCATGGGCTCGGCCCACTCACGAGAAAACCTAGCGCAACCCTAAAATCTTTCTACAAAGCCTCGAGGTCATCCCCGCCACTTCGTCTTCCCAAAAATTTCCTCTTTTCGCAGCACTGTTCACCAGCTCCCTGCGGAAAACCCTAGACTCGCGTGCAGCCGAATCCATCAACCCAGGAGCTTGCTTTTTGCCATAAACTAGCCTCCGCATCCAGCTCCCAAGATCCCTTGCTCAAATCCCCATCCTTTTTAGCCAGATCTACTTCCCACCCAAACCGCATTCATGGCGGATGAAAAGAAGATCCCCTTCAACCAATGGGCCACATCGGATGTGAGGGAATCCACCCTCAAGGAGATGGTGAAGCACGGCGTGCTTCCCCCCAAGGAGATCGTGGGTTGGCGCCCGGCGACGGGTGAAGATTTCCCTACCCCGAACACCGGTGAGCTTGTTGTGTTCACCTCTTTCTTTTACTGCGGGTTCAGCCTCCCCACTTCCGAGTTCTTTAGGGGGCTTCTGGTTTATTATGGTCTTCGACTCTATCATATGAACCCCAACTCCATGCTTCACATCGCTATCTTTATTCATGTATGTGAGGCTTTCCTTGGCATCCTCCCCCACTTCCAACTTTTTCGTCGCATGTTCTATCTTAAGCCGCATCCCAATAAGGACCAGCCCTGCGTCGTTGGCGGGGCAGGCTTCCAACTCCGCGGATCCCTCCGCAAGGAGTACTTCTCTCTCCCTTTGAAGTCTTCCAACAAGGGATGGCACGCAGGCTGGTTCTACATCAGTAATCTCGAACCCAGCCTGTCAGCCTTTGTCGGCCTTCCCCCTATGCCCAAACATACTTGGAGCACTGTACCAGTGGCTCATGATTGGGATAAAGCCAACAAACTGCTAGCGAAGATCTTGGAGATGAAGCAAAAAGGTCTTCGCGGCGAACATATCACTCGGCACTTCAGCAGGAGCCGACTGGCGCCAATCAAAGAGCGATCGAAGCCAGCCTTCGAGTACGAAGGCGGGAAGGACCCCAATCGGAGGACCAAGATCCCCTCAGTTTCGAGATCCTAAAGATCTGGATGTACAAGATCTTCTCGACTGGGATTGCAGTCGAGCGCGCCCTCGTGCTACCGGTTCTTCCCTTCAGCCTCTACCGGCCTCCTCCTCCGGTAAGCCGACTGGCCTCTTTACACTGTCTTGCAATCTTGATGTCATACCTCTTAGTATTGTGAGAATTTCTCTTGCAGGAAAATGTTTCCATTATTTCAAAACCGTATAAAGTTCCTCATGATGATGTGCCACTTCGCCCTCCCAAGAAGCCGACTAGCGGAGTGAAAATCCAAAGTGAGCCAGTCGGGAAACGGGCGGCCCCGAGTGAGGACACCAACAAATGGGCGAGCAAAAGGAGGCTCGTCATCGACGATTCAGACGATGATGTCCCGGCTCCTCTAGTCGAGATGCCCCCTCCAAAGCCGTCGCCGAAGGTGGCGCCGAAGATCCGCCGATCGTCTAGGTATGCTTCGTGACTGAAGTCTGAACTTCATTGTTGAAAATTTATTTGTCTTCATTCCATCTGAGCGCATCGTTGGTTTGGCAGGAGGCCCCAGGATATAGATCTCGCCGGGAGGAGTGAAGAGCCAACTCCAGCTTCTGCATCCGAGGCATCCAAGCCTGCGGAGCCAAGACCCCGGAGCCCTCTCCCGAGCGAGAGCGCTCCGGGCAGAAAGCCCTCGCCTCCAAAGAAGGACATCCCCGAGGAAGGAGCCCCGATCGCCCGCCGGACGCCCCGGGCCGGGAACCGGCCGCCGCGAAGAAGCCCTGTGCCGCGGCCAGAGAGCCCCCGATCAAGACCGCCTGGGAAAAGCCAAGGAAAAGACCACTGGGCTGCTCCAGTCAAGAGTTCAGCCCCCAAAGCCGGTAAGTCTTGAGTTGAAATCTTGTCTTTAATCTCTAGTTTCAAATCTTTCGTGTCTTCATCTGTTCTTCCTAATCTGCCAACCACAGTAGAGGAAATCCCCAGGTTACAGTCTTTTGAAACCTAGGTTCCTCCGATTAGAATCGAGTGACGAGACTCGGAAGGCCAAAGGCAGGGCATCATCCTAGACAAGCAAGCGGAAAGCGAGGAAAGGGATGCCCTCGTCAACAGCCTGAACGAGGCGACTCGACTGCTCAATGTAAGCCTTGATCTTTTTTCTATTGTTGTATCATCAATTCTTTTTAATCGGTTAACTTCGGACCTTTGTATGCAGAAGGAATACTGTCGTTCCATGGCCAAGTCCGAGGCACTCGAGAAATTGGTCCCACATCTAAACTCCCTGGATGACATCCAGCAGAAGCTGAAGACCACTCGAGAAGAGGCCGCGTCAAGGAAGGCAGCGCTGAGGAGGGAGATAGCTGAACTCCGGGAAGAGAACCTTGACCTCCGCGGTTCAGTCGGGAGTAAGTCCAATCCTCTCAACCTCTATATGGCTTCTGTGTCAACTTCGATTGCTAATAGACGTCTGTGTTTGTAGAAAATTCGTCGGAGGTCCACTCGCTCCAGGTCCAGCTGGAGGCAGTCAGCCTCGGCAAGACCGAGTTGGAGGCCGAGTTCGAAGGTAAGCTTCTTTGAAGTAACATCCTTTGTGCTGCTTCGTCTTTGGGTGCTTTGCGTGATCATATTCTTTTGGCAGCTTACAAAGTCAAGACCCGAGCTCAATACGACGTCTTACTTGAGAGGGTCAAACGAGCCGGACAGGTCCGGGAAGATGTCGCCAACGCGGCAACGCCAATCCTGCTATCCTTGTTTCATCAGGGAGTCGGGGCTAGCTCGCTGGAGCCAGTGGAAATCTTCGACAAGCTGCAGAGAGCCCCCGACCAATACTTGGCGAACATCACCGAGGCTGCCACCATGGGGGCTGGCCTGGCTCTTGCGCAGACCAAATCACTTTACCCCCGACTGGACGTCAACTCAGTCGGGGAAGGCTTCGCCGACGGCACCTCGGATGAGCAAGCCCTGGACCTGATTAGTGAGGCGCAGGACTCGGCTAAGCGGATCGCCGTTGATGTAGTGAACAATTTCCGGCCTTAGTTGTTTTGTGAACATTGTCTTGTAAATATTGTCTGATTATGACGCTCTGATGTAGACTTGTGAATATTCAGTTTATTTATGTTAATGCCCTGATCCGAGTTTTTATGTGAAATTTCTTAAGTAATTTTCGTCCGACTGTCACCGAGCCTAAGCTCGATTAGGTCATCAGAAAACTCTCAGTCCTTAAACACTGAACTCGAATCAAGGAACATTAAACAATGATAAACCGAATCATGCACAAAGGTTGATGGGGAAAACTATGCTTTATTGACATATGTACAGCCCCCGACTGCTAACTCAAGAAGTCATCTTGCTTGAGGGTTGCAGTCAAGAAAAACATGAAACTTAAGTCAATTTAGGCATAGAATCGTCGAAGATGCTCAATGTTCCAGGAGTTCTCCATCATAGATCCGTCTTCACGCTTTAATCGATATGTGCCTGGCCGAGTCACCTCAGCAATTATATATGGTCCTTCCCATAAGGGGGATAACTTGTGACGGTCCTTGGTGGTTTGAACCTTTCGTAGAACCAAATCACCAACGATAAAAGCTCGTGCTCGAACGTTGCGACTGTGGTATCGTCTGAGTCCTTGAAGATATTTCGCCGACTGGATGAGGGCTGCCTCTCAGGCCTCTTCCAGTCGGGTGAGGTCGTCCACTCGGTCGGGGTCGTAGCGTTCATCGTTGAAGCTGCGGACTCGGAGGGATTCATACTCCATCTCATTTGGCAACATGGCTTCTACGCCGTAGACCAGAAAGAAAGGAGTTTGGCCGGTAGCCCGACTGGGTGTGGTCCGCAGAGACCATAGAACCGAGGGAAGCTCTTGAACCCACTTGCCTGCGTAAGGGCTTAGACGATCGAACACGCGGGCCTTGATGCCTTGAAGGACCATGCCGTTGGCTCGCTCGACTTGTCCGTTGCTTTTGGGATGCGCAACTGACGCATAACAGATCTTGATTCCGAAGTCTTCGCAGAATTCCTTGAAGATGCCTCCTGTGAATTGGGTCTCGTTGTCGGTTATGATCCTGTTTGGGACGCCGAAGCGGTGCACGATGTTGAGGAAGAAATCCCGTGCCTTGTCAGCAGTAATTGTGGCAACCGGCTTGGCTTCAATCCACTTGGAGAACTTGTCGATTGCGACGAATAAGTGTGTGAATCCTCCTGGAGCCTTCTTGAAAGGGCCGACCATGTCTAAGCCCCATACCGCAAATGGCCAGGATAGTGGGATTGTTTGTAGCTCTTGGGCTGGGACATGGCTTTGTCGGGCGAGAAATTGACAGCCTTCACAGGTTCGTACGACTTTGTCCGCGTCGAAGACCGCGGTAAGCTAGAAAAAACCCTGTCTGTAGGCTTTGCCTACCAAAGTGCGTGCTGCCGCGTGGTTTTCGCATATGCCCGAGTGGATGTCTTGGAGCAGCTGTCTCCCTTCCTCGGGTGTGATGCATCTCATTAGGATTCCGGAGGGGCTTCTCTTGTATAAGTCAGAGTCAACCATGACATATGCTTGGCAGCAACGTCGGACGCGTTCTGCCTCATCCCGGTCTTCCGGCAGCTCTTGCTGAGTTAAGAATTTGATGAGTGGTGTCCTCCAATCGGCGTCAATCATGGTGACTTCGTTTGCTGCCTGTTCGTCAGGGGTTGGCTTTGCCGCAACAGTTGGTTCATAGAGGTGCTCGACAAAAACGTCTGTTGGGGCGGCTTCGCGTTTAGACCCGAATTATGCCAACTCATCAGTTGCTTCATTGTTGTGCCTTAAGACATGTGATAGTTCGAGTCCGTCAAACTTGTCTTCGAGTTTGCGGACCTCTTGTTGGTAGGCCTCCATGGTGTCGTTTAGACAGGAGCAGTCTTTCATTACTTGGTTTACGACCAGCTGGGAGTCCCCCTTCACGATGAGCCGACGTATCCCGAGTGAAACTGCGAGCCGCAGTCCATGTAGCAGGGCTTCGTACTCGGCGACGTTGTGTGAAGCGGAGAAGTGGAGGTGGAGGACGTATCTTAGTCTTTCCCCAGTTGGGGAGATCAGCACAACTCCTGCTCCCAAGCCGGTGATCCTCTTGGATCCGTCGAAGTGCATGGTCCAGTGTTGGAGGTTCTCCCGAGGTACGTCTTCTTGTTGCTCGGTCCACTCGGCCAAGAAGTCCGCCAGGGCCTGTGACTTGACAGACGTCCTCGCCTTAAAAGTCAAGTCCAGTGGCATCAGCTCCAGAGCCCACTTAGCAATGCGCCCAGTTGCCTCCCGGTTGTGGATGACGTCGCCGAGTGGAAAGGAGGTGACGACGGTGACCGAGTGACCCTGAAAATAGTGCGCCAATTTCCTCGCGGTTATCAGGACACCATAAAGCAATTTTTGTACCTAAGGGTAGCGAATTTTGGCTCCTGCCAATACTTCGCTAACAAAGTAGATCGGCCTCTGAATCTTCTGGGCCCGTCCTTCTTCTTCGCGCTCGACCACGAGGACCATACTAACCACTTGGTGAGTGGCTGAAACGTACAGCAGCAGGGGCTCCTAGGGCTGAGGCGAGGCCAGGACGGGCGGCGCTGTAAGGAATTCCTTAAAATCTTCAAAGGCCTTGTGGGCTTCCGTGGTCCATTGGAAGTCGTCTGTCTTCTTTAGCAATCTGAAGAAGGGCATGCCTCGTTCGCCGAGTCGAGAGATAAATCGGCTTAGTGCCGTCATGCAGCCAGTGAGCTTCTGGACATCCTTCTGGTTACTCGAGGGCTTCATGCTCAAGATAGCGTTGATCTTCTCTGGATTGGCTTCAATGCCGCGATGTGACACCATGAAGCTGAGCAGTTTGCCTGATGGGACGCCGAAAGTGCACTTCTCCGAGTTCAACTTGATTCTGAACGCCCGGATGTTCGCGAAGGTTTCTTCTAGGTCAGCGATCAGGTCTTCTTTCTGCTTGGTCTTGATGACGACATCGTCGACATAAGCTTCCACGTTCTTGCCGATCTGCGTCTGGAAACACCTTTGGATCATGCGTTGGTATGTGGCACCGGCGTTCTTCATGCCGAAAGGCATGGTGATGTAGCAGTAGGCCCCAAACGGCGTGATAAACGATGTCTTCAGGCAGTCATTCTTTCAAACTGATCTGGTGATAGCCCGAGTAACAGTCCTAAAAGCTCAGGAGTTGGCAGCCGGCTGTTGAATCTACGACTTGGTCGATGCAAGGCAGCCCGAATGGATCTTTGGGGCAGGCTTTGTTGAGGTCGGTATAGTCAACGCACATGTGCCATTGCCCCGTCTTCTTGCGGACCAGAACTGGGTTGGCTAACCAGTCGGGATGTAGGACTTCTTTGATAAAGCCGGCAGCCAAGAGCTTTGTGAGCTCTTCCTTGATGGCATCTTTTTGATCCTGTGCGAATCTGCGTAATCGTTGTTTTATTAGTTTGGCGTCATCTTTGACGTGCAAAGAGTGCTCGATCACCTCCCTA
Organism: Oryza australiensis; assembly: GCA_019925245.2. NCBI lineage: Eukaryota > Viridiplantae > Streptophyta > Magnoliopsida > Poales > Poaceae > Oryza > Oryza australiensis. The sequence goes on from JAIFGZ020000436.1 coordinate 9,627,644, forward strand.
GGAATTTCAGGCATATCAGATGGTTTCCAAGCAAAAACATCTTTATTATTTTGGAGGAAGGTGACGAGCGCGCTTTCCTATTTGGGATCTAGTTCAGCGCCGATTACAGCAGTTTTTGAGGGATCCGATGGATCAAGGGAGATCTTCTTGGTCTTGGCGTTGCCGGATCCTGATTTGGCTATCTTCTTCGTGGGGATTTCACCCTCTGAAGTCGATGCGGCCAATCGGATTTCTTGCTGGCCACGAAATCTCTCGCGAGATTGGGCCATGTCGCAGCTCTCCTTGTCGCAGGTTAAAGTGGCTCATTTTATTCCAGTGCTTACCACCTATACGGGCAGAAGGATAGCGGAATTGTACCTTGCAAGGATTGTGTGTCTTCATGGGGTACCCAAGAAGATAGTGTCTGATCGTGGTAGTCAGTTCACCTCCAAGTTTTGGCAGAAGCTACAAGAGGAACTTGGCACCTGGTTGAATTTTAGCACAGCTTATCACCCACAAACCGATGGTCAGACGGAACGTGTAAACCAGGTTTTGGAAGATATGCTATGAGCTTGTGCTCTGGATTTCGGAGGAGCTTGGAATAAGAGCCTGCCCTATGCAGAATTCTCTGATAAAAATAGTTATCAAGCCAGTTTACAAATGGCACCTTTCGAAGCACTTTATGGACGAAAGTGTCGTACCCCACTTTTCTAGGATCAGACCGGTGAACGTCAGTTGTTTGGGACTGAGAAGGCTTGCTTCACGTCGCTGCGAAGAGTGATGACGCCGTTGGGACCCAGCATCTTCATGTAGAGGTAGGTGTAGTGGGGTATCGCCATGAATTTGGCGAGTGCAGGCCTTCCGATAATGGCGTGGTAGGCCGTTTCGAAGTCGGCCACCTCGAAAGTGACGTTCTCCGTTCGGAAGTTCTCTTGAACTCCGAAGGTGACCGGGAGGGAGATGTGCCCGAGTGGTGTAGATGATAGCCCCGGGATGACTCCATGGAAGGGGGCTGAGCTTGCCTTCAATTTGGCCCTCGGGATCTGCATCTCGTCCATGGTTTTGACGAACAAAATGTTGAGGGCGCTGCCCCATCGATGAGGACGCGCTTAAGCCTGATGTTGCGGACCACCGGGTCCAAGACGAGTGGATATCGCCCCGGGTGAACCACCCGGTCAGGGTGGTCCGAGCGGTCAAAAGTGATGGCCACCTCCGACCATCGCAGGTACTGAGGGACTTCGGGTTGCACCGCGTTGACCTCTCGGTCGGTTAGCTTCTGTTTCCTCTTGGATTCATAGGCTAATGGCCCCCCGAAGATGTGATTGAGCTCTCCCACGGGGTCTTGAAGGGGCTCGGCATTTTCAGCCGTGTTGTTCTTCTTAGCGCCCGATGGGCCGGCTTCATCAGTCGGCTTCTTGTTGAGTTGCGCCGCATACTGCTCGGCGAACTGCTTATAGATAAAGTAGTCCTTAGCCGCGTGCTTATGATTGGGATGATGAGTGCATTGAGCGTTCATGATGGCGTCGTAGGCCGCAACTCGGGGGCGACGTTGGGTGTTGGAGGTTGCGGCGACTAGGTCTTCGGATCGACGCTTGCGGTCCTTCTGGCCTTGGTTGTTGTTGCCGTTATCCTTCTTAGGATTCCGGCTTCCTCCCGCCTGCTTGTCATCTCTCGTGTCGGGCCGGTCTTGGCGCGCTGCTTTAATGGCATCATTGGATTTGGCATAAGAGTTTGCCGTTTCAAACATCTGCTTCACCGTCTTCGGTGGCTTGCGCCCGAACTTCCCGATTAATAGCTCATCACGGACTCTCTTCTGGAAGGCGGCGATGATGATGTCATTGGTGATGTTGGGGATCTTGTTGCGCTTTTCGGAGAAGTGCCGGATGTAATCTTTCAGAGGCTCGTCCGACTTCTGGATGACGTTGTATAAGTCGAAGTGGGTGCCGGGCCTCTCGAAGGTGCCCTGAAAGTTGGCGATGAAGTAGTCCCTCAGCTCACTCCACAAGCCGATTGAGCCTCTTGGCAAGCTCGTGAGCCGGTTCTTGGCTGAGTCGGCGAGGGCCACGGGCAGGTAATTGGCCATAGCCTTGTTGTCGCCGCCTGCTGCGCGGATGGCGAGAGTGTACACGGTAAGCCACGACTCGGGGTCGGTCTTGCCGTCATACTTCTCTATTCCTGTTGGCTTGAATCCATTTGGTCAGTGCACTCGGCGAAGCTCCCGAGTGAAAGCTGGCACTCCGTCGTCGTTGCTATCGGGTGATCCCCTCCGATCTTCTCGAGTGCGTTGGTCTCGCTCCTGGTAGCGGCGATCGAGGACTTTCCGCAGATCACTCGGCGGGGTCCTCAGTTGGCTGGTTGGGTAGCTGGAGCTGTTGTTGCGGCGGACACGGTGGTGGACGGGTGGACGTCCATGTCGTTTGTCGCGGGAGTCTGCCGTTTGCTCCTAATGCTTCTACGTGGACTCGTGGCGTGGGCCCTTGGCCTAGTCGTCGACCGGTCCGGCTCGGGCCTCTTGTAGTCTCCGACGTTAGTGACGGGAGCCGGCTTTTGTCGGGTGTTTCGGCCACAGACTCAGTCGGCCTTCGTGCCGAGGTGGAGGGATGGCCGTTGGCTGTGGCTGCGACGATGGTCTTGATTTTGTCTAATATTGGAGTCACGTCGGGGGTGCCGTCTCGATGACGGTGTCCAAGAGTGTGAGGGCAGCAACAGCGTTCTGCTGTGGCGTCTGGAAGATATTGGTGTTGCGGACCCGCGTTTGAAGAATAGCCTCCTGAGCGGACCGTCCGGCTGCCCGTAGATCTTGTTTTCTCTTGTAGGCTTCTTCTTTGCGTTTCTTCTCCTCTTCCGCCAGCTTGCGCTCTTGCTCGATCCTGGCTCGCTCTTCCTCTGCAAGCCTACGGGCCATGGCTGAGTCAGACTCGGCCACCTCAGCCATGAGGACATCGAAGCACTTTGGCTCGTAGTCCTTGTTGTAGTCGGAGTCGTCGGCTTTGTCCGAGGGGATGCCATAGAGGTCGTCAAAGCCGGCGGAGCTGAGATATTCGTTGAGCTCCAAAGACGAGCATGAGCCGAATGGCTGGAGGATGACGGCGACCTCCTCGATCTCCGGGTCGCCGGTCCGGATCGCTCCGGTCCGAGTCGAGCTTGAGGATGCGGACTCCTCCGAGTGGGTCGACCTCGACTCGGGGGAGAGGAGCTTGCCGTTGATCTCAGCGGCGTTTGGTAATCCAAACGGCGCCGAGAGGTCTTCTTCCGAGTAGATCGTCTCTATTGGGGAGACGAGGAGATCGGTGCAGATTTTGGCGGCGTTCGGTAATCCGAACGGTGCCGAGTAAATTCCTTCGTCGGAGAGGGTGGACCGCATCTTGGACTCCAAGATGTCGTCGAAGATCTTGGCGCTGTTCGGGAGGCCGAACGGCGCCGAGTGGGTCTCTCCTTCCGACTGGTTCGAGTCCGAGTCGAAGGAGAAGAACTTGCCGAAGTTGTTGGCGGCGAAGTCGCCGAATCCTGAAGAAGATCCCATCATGCTTGTCGGCGAGATTGTCGAAGAAGTCTTGACGCGCGGGCCCCTACCTGGCGCGCCAACTGTCGAAACTTGGTTTCGGCAATAGAATTTTGGGGGTGCAGTGAAGACCGCCAAACACGATGGGTTAGACGAAAAACGAGATTTAGACAGGTTCAGGCCCTCTCGTGAGGTAATACCTTACTCCTATTTCGGGGATTCGATCCGCCGAGTGTCTTTATTGATCTCGTGATCTTGTGTATCTAAAGCTCTTGCTTATGAAATCTGATATCGCATATCCCTCAAGGGATGCCCCTTACCCCCTTATATAGTCTTGGGAGGCGGGCTTACAGATCGAAAACTCTATCTTACTCTAAGTCGGTTTCCTCAATCTTACCAAACCGTGACTATGGGCCGTTGCCTTATCTCAATCGGCAACGTAACACCCAAGTCATATTTGGTTTACAGATATAGTAGGCGCAATCTATCCCTACCTCCAGTCGGATAAACTTGCCATGTAGATACCCGATTTCCATAATCTCCACACACATGATCCCTGACATCCCTAAATGCTTTTTTAATTTTTTTCATTGTTTTTTCCGCTGAAATTCATATCCCCATACTGAAATCGGTCAAATTAACATCCCCAAATCGAATTCACTTCATAGATCCCAAATCACAAATCAAATGAACATACATAACAAATTCACATATATCACATATCAAATTTGAGTAATGAACACCATAAAATTCTTTAGAAAAATCACAAATTTCGCCTGCGAGAGAGAAAGAGCTAAGAGAGGGAGAGGGCTTGGATCCGACCGTCGACGCCGAGCCACGCCCGCATCCGCCCGATCCGGCCACCTTCGCCCGCGGCGACCGAGCCGCGCCCCGCTCCGCGATCGGGCCGCGCCGGCCGCTACGCGAGCCGCGCCGCCCGCGATCCGGCCGTCACCGGCCGCCGCGCGCCCGCCCCGCCCGCACCCACTATCGCCCGCCACCACCGAGCACCGTCCCCCCGCCACCCGCCCGCACCGCCCGCCCGCCACCCGCCGACATCCGCCCGCCGCCCGCCATCGCCCGCATCGCCCGCCCCCACGCCCGCTCCGCCGCCGCCTACATCTCCATTCACTACTGAAAGAGGAAGAGGAAGAGAGAGACGGCTGAGAGAGGGAGAGGGAGAGCTCCGAGGAGATAAGGCTGAGGGAGGAGACGGCACGACAGACGAGGAGATAAGATTTCTTCAATGGTCCCGATTGATATAAAAAATCGGGACAAATGTTAATTTTTAGTCTCGGTTGGTAACATCAACCGGGACTAAAAATAACAAGGGTTTGACACAGTGTCCAGAATTTTTTGAACCGGGACTAAAAATAACATTTTGTCCCAGATGGTAACACCAACCAGGATTAAAGATTATAACGTCCCCTTGCACTTTTTAATCAGGACTAAAAATATTTTTTAGTCTCGGTTCCTATTGAAACCAAGACTATTATGGATTTTGGCAGATGGATTAAAGATCATTTCTATATTAGGCAACATACATGCTTTGCTGTACTACAGGCCTAATAAATATGAGTGACACCTATAGATGATCCCCATATCGTCGATACCGTCTCTCTGCTACGCCATGTCCTAAAATTATCTGCTACACCATGTCAAAATTCTTGGTAAGGACGATGTGTGTGTTGTCAAAAGGCTCATATCACTTATACTGTACTCTTATGATGGAAAAAGAATTCCCCAAAACAGAGGACAATAATTAGTTTCACGATAAAAGTTGCCTCTAGGAAGTTTTCCATGATAGATACAATTTGATGTAATAATTGGCTATGGCTCCTTTGAATCGAAGGCCAGAATGAATTTCGTTATCTAAGAAAAGATACAATCACTATGTCAATCTTTCCATCTATGACGGTCCATCTGTGACGAGTGTCTCGTCACGGATGGACTCACCTATGACGTTCCAACTAAAGGCCATAATAGATGAGACCATGGGCCAAGGCCCATCAAAGGTAAGTTCCTGTGACGGGCTATCATTTGCACCTGACAGAGGCGATCTTTTGTCGGGCGCAAATGGTGGCCCATCACAGTCACAACTTACCTCTAACGAGTGCAACAATATAGCTCGTCACTGATAAGTTGAAAATAATCTTTTACGGGTTTTTTCTTCACCCCATCAGAGGACACTTGTCACACCCCGATTTTCGACTAGGATTAAAAATCGTTTAATAATACATTTTCTAGAAATTATTAAAAAGAAAATAAATTGATCAAGTGAATTTAATGAGGAAATTAAATTTTCCTTTAAAAATCATGGTGGAAATATTTTTATAATATTCTCCATGCCCTAAAATACTCTCGAAATTGTCCGTGAAATTTTGAAGCTCGAGAAGTAAATTTAATAATACAAAAATTAAGTAATTATTTAAATAAATTATTTATCAGTAAATAAATTGTTTATATTTTTATTAAATACTTTGGATGCCCATCTATTTTTGGATTTTTCTTGTAATTATTTGAGCACTGGAAGTATTTATAAAAATACAAATATCATTTATCCGATTAAATAAAAGGAAAAACAAATTCAAATCTCTTTCCCGCCCTTGGCCGCCGTCGCCCACTCCCTCCAAAAGTCTGATGTTCCTCCTCGGTCTGGTCCAATTCGCTGGCCCGCTCCTTGCGCAAAGTCTACTTTGCGTCCCTCGCTTAGTCTCTCTCTCCCCTCACCGTCGCGTGGGTCCCGCTTGTCAGCCGTTTCCCCCTCCTCCCGAGCCACCGACGGTGGGCCCCACCTATCGTGGTCGTCCCCGTCCTCCGACCATGCCTCTCGTGCCCACGCCGCCATGGCCGCCCACGTCGCCGCCTCCCGCGCACCTCGTCCACTCCGCGTACCCGTCCGCATCCGCGCCACCACCCCACATCGCCCGCAAGCGCTAAAAGGCCGAAACGGTCGAGCCTGAAAGCTCTGACCGTCGCCCTTCTCATGCCGCCCCACTCCGTCGCTTTTCTGGCCGTCCTCAGCCTCCACACCGCCTCCCGAGCACCTATAAACAATCCCCACGCACCGGCCATCATTTCCCTTGCTCAATTGCACAAACCCGAGCCCCCGTCATCCCGCACCGCGAGACACCGGTCCGCCACCGATTCCACCGTTCCGACCGCCAAATTAGCCGCCCTCGCCGTTCACCGCACAAATTCTTTGCCATCGTCATGTTCGTCGCACTGAGGACAGCCTCAGCCGCCACTTCACCCCCTCAAACCGCCACCGGGTCGCCCTCTCCCCGTGCACCCCAGGCGTCGCCGCCCTTAGCCGCCTCCGATCGTCAACCACCGTCGCCCTAGCGGTCACCGCTTCAATCCTGACCCACCACCGTGTTCACCATCGCTTGTTGAGTCCTGGTCTCCCTCCCATTCTATCCAATTGCCACTGGAACACCACCTCCACCGCGATCCCGAACTCCACCGCCGTCCGTCGCCTTCGGTCGCCCGATTCACCGCCTCGCGCCCGCTAATCCACTGCGCCTCCACCACCGGCTTTGCCGTTACCCAAAGAGCATCGGTCAATGTTATTCCCTAATTTCCCGCCCGCAATCGTGCCGGTCACCCTTTCTTCTCCAAGTCTGATTGCTTGGTGAGCACCCCCGTTCTGTCTCGCCTCTCTTTTCCTCTCTCAGCCACCGTCAGTCGCACCCGCCTCTCCACGTGCGTGTCCATGTGCATATCCGGTGCCGTTGCCTGCGCCGCTCATGCCACTCCCGGCCGGGCCCTCTACACGAGCCTACCACCGAGGCCGCACCGCGCGCCGCCGGTTTGCCGCGTGCCACTTCCGCCCCTCCGCTTCATCACACCGTGCGCGCGCATCTCCTCCGCCGTTGCTTGCCGCCTCCGACCTTTTGGCCCTTGCGCCGCCGTGCGCCGGCGTGTGCCGGCGAGTGCACTGTTGCCGTTCTTTCCCACGCCATGCCCTCAACCGTCGGATCGATCCGAGATCGATCCGAGCCGTCCATCTCCCGTGGCCGCCCGATCCCCTTCGGGGAGATCTGGGTCATCCACGTGGTGGACCGTGGACCAGTCCGTGTGGACCGAGTTCACCGTGGATCCGTGAGCCGTGCACCGCCGCCGCTGACGTCAGCCCGGTTTGCTGACGTAAACCCCGGTTTGTTGACGTCAGCCACGCCCGTGCCTACTAACATCAGCCCTCGGCTGCTGACGTTAGCATCGACCTTTTTCTTTGTAAAAATAAATAAAAATTGTGCAATAAATTATTTTAATTTCCAGAATTCAATTAAATGGTCCAAAACTTCTAGAATTCATATCTAAACCATACGAACTCCAAATTGGGTCATTCAAATTGCAAAATTCATCTAAAACTAAGCTCTACATGTTTGTTTACTTTCTATGTATTGTTTATTTAATTTTTATTAGGTTTTTCCTCATTTTGCGTGCCAGTGTGTGGACTTCGTCGTTTCAAAAGTTTGTGCTCGCGAAGAAAAGAAGATCAGCTGAAGAAGCAAGGCAAGTCACATTCCTCCTTGACGCATATTGATTCCAATTTATAAAGTATTTATTGTTTGTAAATAAAATTGTGTGTTTTGCTAATTACATGAGAATTGGGACTACCTATCTGATCGCTTGTGCCTTGATTTATTGATATCCATTCATTGTCATAGCTTGTATCACTTACGTGATCTTGCTAGAATTATTTACGCTTAGCCATGATTAATTACACTAGCTCACCTAATGGGAGAACTATACTACTAGTTTATAGTCACATGAAATGATGGTCATGGACCAGTATTACCTTGGAATAAAGATTGAATTAAAATGTGACTAAATGGTGAGCTGTGGGTGCATGGTTTTGCTTGTCGCACCCATGACGATTAAGGACCGGTTCATGGGAAACCCTGAAAGACTTACAGTACTTACCACAAGCCAGCATGGGCAACGGCTGGACTTGTAGTATAGCTTTTTTCTGGCCGATGCATCCAGGCAAGGGTGGGCGTGACGGAGTTTGGATGGACCGAAAAAGGTCTATGCGGCTTCCGGATTCACCTAGGCACGAGAGGGGGCTGCCTACCTTGGATATAAAGGTAGGGGTGAAACCTGAGGTGTGGTGTCGCTTGGTCAAGGGAGTTATGTGATGGGTCTTGTCATGATTTTCCCTTGCAGTACCATGGTGGCGCTTTGGGGCATGAAAACATATGTGGAATCGTGTCTTGTGGGTACAGTTGTACACCTCTGGCCAGAGTAGAACTATTCGAATAGTCGTGCCCGTGGTTATGGACGATCAACCAGATTCACCATGATTAGTCCCACCTTAATAATTTGACTTAATGGAACTAGACTAGTTTAGATGGATTGGTTGGGCCTGTTCAACGTGGAGATAGTGTTGTTCAGTGGAAGATTAATCTTGACTTAATTAATCAACATTTTTCCTGTTTTAAATTAAAAAGGTTTTACAACCACATTTATGCAAAATAGCCCAAGTCACTCTTGTCTCCCCTTGCACGTTTGCATTTCTCCATGTGGCTTGTTGAGTATGGTGGTTGTACTAAGCCTTACTATTTTCCTCTTTTCCCATAAGTATAGTTCTTCTGAGTAGAATACGAAGTTAGAAGATCAAGGCTTAGACCCCAGTTGAGTTTGCCTGTGGAGTGGAGCTGAAGCCCCGCTAGGATCACCTTTTTTCGCTACTGCTGCTTTCTTTCGGGTGCGAGGACTAAGTGCCTCTTCTGTAAGTATTTACGCTTTATTTTGCGTTTGGATCTGTTTATTGATTTGTCATTCTATGTACCTTGGCTGATTCCTAGACAGGGATTTAATACACAAAATAGTCTAGAAATTTGGCTAAATTTCTGGGCGTGACAACACTGGCCGTAAGATATTTTTAGTCTAAGAGATTCCCTCTCTCCTCTCTCTCATTCTCAATTTCTCTCCCACTCTCAAACTCTTCCCTCTCTTGGACTCCCCCCTTTCTCTCCCCCTTTCTCAGACTCTCTCACTCTCCGCTTGCTGGCGGGTGCACGCAAGTGGAGGCGGAGGTGGCATTGGTGAGTGAGGGGGCAGAGGCGGAGGCGGAGGTGGTGCCAACGGGTGAGCGAGAGTTGGGGCGGAGGCGGCGGCGCAGATCAAATCTTGTCCAGCAAGTAGTTTGGGCGGAGGCGGCTGCGCTAGGGAGGCGAAAGGGGAGATGGGGAGGTAGGTGAAGGTAACAGCTCGGGGACGGAGGCGACGGCGCTAAGGAGACGGAGGGGGAGAAGGGGAGGTAGGCAGAGGCGGAGGCATGATGGTAGAAGTAGTGCAGGTCTTAGCTCATCGAGACGGCAGCTCGGGGACGAAGGCGATGGTGCTAAGGAGGTAGAGGGGGAGATGGGGAGGCAGGCAGAGGCGGTGGCGTGATAGTGGAAGTAGGGTAGGTCTGAGCTCATCGAGGTAGCAGCTCGAGGATGGAGATGACGACACTTGGGAGGCTACGGCGGGATCTCCAAGGTAGTTGTCACCTGTGAGCTTGTCGGCTCTCTCCTCCTCCGTTAGCCTTCAACACCTTGATGCTCCCCAGCATGGGCACAGAGGTCGGGGCCTCCGCCTCCATCCACGTGCACCGACCACCGTCTCTTCGTCTCCTCCTTGTCCAAGCTCCAGTTGCCGCCTTAGGCCTCAGGGACAAGCACGATGAACATGATGGCAGGTGGTGGCGCTTAGATCCATTGCCTACAAGTCTTATTTCACCCAAGTACTTTGTATTATGCTCAGAAAAATGTAAGTTCATGTTGTTTACATTGTTGCTACTACAATTGATGATTTTGATTCCTATGGTGATTGTGGTGATTGAGTTTCCTGTGGTTTTGTTTTGAAATTGGGACGAATGCGATGGAGACGAGAAGATTTGTGATGATTTTTCTAATTTGTGAATGCCAGATGCAATCTGTGATTGTCCAAATGAATGTGATGGTAACCTAGGAGGACGGTGTTTTTTTCCATTTTCACACCAGCGACGGGTCCCAACTATGACTAGTGACAGGTTAAAATATATACCTGTCAGAGGTAACTCTCACATGCGACGGGTTTGGTTGGGACTCGTCAGAGGTAACTCTCATCTATGATGGATTTTAGTTGGGGGCCATCAAAGGTGATTCTTACCTTTGATGGGCCTTCATCCGTTATAGGTGATTTAAAGTCATCATTGACCAATCATCACTAACCAGGGCTAAACCCGACAGATAGGGCTGGGCAATTGGTTAAAATTGAAGGTTCGGTTCAGTTTTTTTCCTACGCAAAATTTGGTTTGTCAGGAATGAACAATCAATCGGTTCTCATAAATACTGGAAACCGCATAATTCGGTTTTTGGTTTTCACCGAAAAACCGATGGCAACACACGATAAAGAAGTAGCAGAGGCCGGAGGAAGGGGAGGCGGCGCGGCGACGTGGCGCGTTGAGGAGGCGGCGCGGCGGTACGATGCGTCGAGGAGGCGGCGAAGGGAGGAGAGGCGAGGGGGCCCCTGGGCCGGCCGGGGCAGTGCGGAGGAGGTGGCCGGGGCTGGCGAGGAGGGAGGGGCCGGGACGGCGAGGAGGGAGGGGACGCTGCGTTGGTGTTGGCTCGGCCGGGCGACGAGGATATGTGGTTGGGTTCGGTTTTTTCAGAGGTTTGGTTTTCGGACATCAAAACCCAAAGCCAAACCGAATTATTCGGTTTATGCAACACCACGAACCAAAACTGAAAAAAAACCAAAAAACCGCATACTTCGATTCGACTCGATGCGGTTCGAATTTTTTTTGGTTTTTGTTTAAATAATGCCCAGCCCTATGGGTGATATTAGCTGCTACCGAAATATGCCCATGCTGCAAACTGTTATAGGACAAATTTCTTTCTTTTTTTTCTTTCCAAGGACAAATTTCTTAATTATATCAGCAGGTAGTATATATATGGAGAGGCATGCATCAAAAGACGATCAATTATAATTAAGCAGCCGTCTATATCTACATAGGTAGCGGAGCTTTTGTCTTGTATCTTAATTCGAGGAAGATTTGGGATTTTACTTGCTGGTAGATCGATCTGCAGAAGATGGTAGTATGGTACTACTGCACTGTGGATTGCAAAAGATGCAACAACAACAATAATTAATCCAATGCGCCAAAGTAGGGGTTGCAATAATCGACGTGTGTACTCGCTCGCAGTGGATACTAACATTTGGTCCTGCGAGGAATGATTGCTAGCTTTACGCAGCGCAAGCATCCTGCAGGCATATGGCTCTCGATTTCTTTTACAACTTCTCTGAAAACCTATTTTTGTAAATCGACCCTCAGTAAAACTTACCTTACGTTTTTTCTGGCCTAAAATATAGGACACAAACACCATTAACTCAAATAAAAAATATTATTGAATCACCTCAATAAATACAATGAATGCACCTAATAAAATTAGATATTTTAAGGATGAAAAATTAAAAAAACAAATTTAATGAGGGAAAATGCTAGTTAATTATATGTACATATACACGTAAGATATATAAGAAATAGTTAAGTAGTATATTTTAGGGATAAACCCTCAAATAACTAAGATCGGCGCCATAGTCGTTGATGTTGAGCAATGGAGACGTGGCAGCTAGCCCAGGGTGCCAACGCCGACCTGTTATAGTCTGCTTTGTTGTATAAACTACCATGAACTGATTTATCACTGCGGGTCTATAAGTTATTCTGAGAGCCAGTTTTATAAAACAAGCTTTCAAAACAGGTTAAATCCTAAAATATAATAAAAAAACGAGGGCTAGCTGATGATGCTCTTGAGCGATTTTATCTATTGGTTAACTGGCTGTTGCCGGTAAGCCTCATATTGATGCATGTGCATGCATGGCTTTCGATCCATATATGGCACTCCCAGGTAGAGATCATTAACGGCCGGTCGCCTCCAGTCTCGACCGTCCGTATCCATGCATCCGACGGCCTGTGCTAAGTGCTAATATCGATGCTGTGTGCTAGCTATTTAGTACAGATGGGTTTTCTTCCACGGATTATTTTTTACCGTTACACGGTAAGACACAACATAAGCACGCACCAGGAACACCACGCTCACACCCATAAATACACTCTTTTTACACACGTTGAAAGAGACAAAAACCAATAGCACCTTTCTGACCTCACTAAAATTCGGTTAGAAGTCCACATGCATGTACCTAATATTTATGGGCACTAAAATTTAAACCCTGATTGGTGGAGCCCATGACTCTATCATCACATGAGAGGTGCTTCTCCTTCTTTCATGGATTTTATTGGAGATAGATCGATGTGTTGTATACCTGTATATATTAACAACCGCACAACCCCTTTTACCATTATATACTTCCTCCGTTTTAAAATAAATCAACTTCCTCCGTTATATATATATATAATTCATATACAAAAAATATTTAGCAGCTGTCCTTAGACTGAGTGAGTATTATTGAGAGTAGAGATGGCAACAGGTGTATACCCATCGGGTTCTCTTACCTCGTACCCATACCCACTAAAATTAAACGTGTCCGCTCCAACACCCGCACCTGCTCGTGGGTGAGGAATTCCCTCGTACTCACTGGCGGGCCTATAGGGTGGTCCGGGTGGGCCGCGGCCCACCCAAAAGCAGGCCCACCTGGACCCCCCCACCGCAATTTTACTCGGAAGTCAGAACAAGCGACACCCCGACTTCTGCGCCAGCACCGCGGCCGCGAATCCGTGAATCCGCGATCCCTGCTTGCGGTGACTGCGTCGCCGAGGCTGCCGAGTGCTATCGCCGACGCCCGACGATCCCGCCGCAGCACTTGCAGTACACGCAGACGACGCCGTCCAAGGTGCTGCGGCAGCACCTGCAGAACCTGCCGACGCTGCCGTGCGTGGAGGAGGAGCCCTACCCGTCGTCGAGTGGGTACAAGGATGAGCCGCCGTGGGCGGCGCGTGGCTGCACCGCGCCACGGCCGCCGCGAATACCTCGACTACGCCGACGACTTCGGCGGCACCGGCTGGGCCGTCTCCGAGTTCAGCTGGGATATCAAGTACGCCGGCCTCCATCCTTGCTTCCAAGGTACATAATACAATGATACATATATACTAATTACATTTGTATTGTACATAAATATGTAGTGATGGAGTCAGAAAAATTTTAAAACCGCTGAACAAATCTAACTAAATTGAATGCTTAAAAAATTCTATTTTAAATCTCTGTATTAATATTGAAATTCTGTTACGTAAATATGGTCGTGCATATCCTAGATGCAAGCCAGGAATGTTTTAGTTTTTTACTAAAAGAAAGGTTGGGAATGTTTTAAATTTTAATTTATGTTGGTGCTCTCTGAAAAATTAATAGATATGGCTGACGCACGCATCGGTGACTGCATGCATAATCAACCTGCATATTTTGGTCAGCCGCGCGATCGGATACACTGTAGTATACCACTATCTACACTCTGATGACTGCATCTGATTAACTTAGTTAATTCCGGCATCTGTCAGTGCTGCTGCCGTCCATAATGTGTTGTTGCCACTAGACTAGTGCATATGGATTTGATCTCCAATCTATTATATGTATATGGGTTAAATTGTGGTTGATTGATTAAAAATAATATCTATTCTACAATTTTCTCCGTTTACTTGTAAAGCTAATTTTGAGTTCTTACGAGATGGAATACAGGGATTGTGTCAGATTTATTGAAAGATGAAGAGGGATGAAGATATTGCTTCTATGTTTCAAAAACACATAGCAAAGAAGCTTGCTTCTACATCTTCGTCATCTCCGCCTTCTCCGATTGAAGATCAGATTCCACACCAAGAGGGAATTTCATTGAACTTTTGAAATGGCTGACATCAAATAGTTAAGAAGTGGATAAATTTGTTTTGAAGAATGCTCCAGGTAATTGTACCTTGACTTGCCCAAAGATACAAAAGCAAATCATTCAATGTTGTGCTATGAAAACTAGAAAAAAAAATTATTGATGAACTTGGTGATGAGCATGATGAAATTCTACCTGATGAGTCTTGTGATGTATCTCATAAAGAACAACTAGCTCTTTGTTCGCGTTATATTGACAAATTGGGAAGGCCATGTGAGCGGTTTCTTGGAGTCGTGCATGTTGATAGTACCACTTCATTAGCACTTAAGGAAGCCATTGAAGCTTTACTTGTTAGTCATCATCTCACTATAACTCAAATTCGTGGTCAAGGTTATGATGGAGCTAGCAATATGAAAGGACAGATCAAAGGGTTGAAAACATTGATAATGAAAGAGTCTCCTTCTGCTTATTATGTCCATTGTTTTGCACATCAACTCCAATTAGTATTGGTTGTTGTTGCCAAGGGAAAAAATGATTGTGTGTGGTTTTTTGATCAAGTGTCTCTCTTGTTGAATAGTATTGGGGTTTCTTCAAAGCGACATGACATGCTTCGAATACAAGACTTCAAAATGTTATAAAAGCAATTGAATGTGGTGACCTAGAAACCGGAAGTGGATTAAATCAAGAGATGGGGTTACCAAGACCCGGTGACACTCGATGGGGCTCTCATTACAAAACTATTCTGAACATGATTTGTATGTACCCAACAATTCGTGATGTACTCATAAGTCTTGGAAAAGATTCTTCACAAAAGTCTGATTGGCCAAAGATACATACTATGGTTGGAGTGTTTGAGTCATTTGATTTTATTTTCAGTGCACACTTGATGCATGTCATTCTTGGATACACAAATGATCTATCACAGTGTTTGCAAAGAAGAGACCAAGATATTCTAAATGCTATATCACTTGTTAGGGTGGCAAAGAGTAGAATGCAAAAATTGAGATCTGATGGGTGGACTGCATTCCTTGAAAAGGTCACTACATTTTGTAGTAAACATAATATTGAAGTTATTGCAATGAAAAGCAACTATGTGCCATATGGTAGATCAAAAAGGTTTGCACCAAACCAAATAAATGATGACCACTTCAGAAGAGAAGTATATATTGGGATCATTGATCAAATTAGTCAAGAGCTTGACAATCGCTTTGATGAGGTTAATATGGAGTTGCTTTCCTGTATGACAGCTTTGAGTCCTGCTAACTCATTTGCATCTTTTGATGCATCTAAGGTATGTATACTTCCTGATATATTATATGGTAGCCTTAATTTCTTTGACTCAACTATTTCTTTTGTTACACATTAGGTACGTCGACTTGCTGATTTCTATCCAAATGACATTAAAGGTTCTAAATTATCAAGACTTGAAATACAACTTGATAATTATATTGATGACATGAGAAGAGAAGATATCTTCAAAGGTCTAAACAGTCTTGTTGAGCTTTCAGTTATGCTTGTTGAAACCAAGAGGGATAAAGTTTATGATTTGGTGTATCTACTTCTCAAATTGGTATTGATTCTACCGGTGGCAACAGCAAGTGTTGAGAGAGCATTTTCTGCTATGAATTTCATCAAGAATAAGCTGAGAAATAAAATGAGAGATAATATTTTGGATGATTGTCTAGTCACATTTATCGAGAGCGATATTTTCTTCAAAGTGGATGAAGAGGATATAATAGAGACTTTTATGGCCATGAGAAAGCGCATAACTAATAAGAAGCCATAGTCTACAGCCAAGATTGGGTTAGTTTATTTGTATCAAATTTAGTTTTAAATACTCACTATTGGTGCATTTTAGTGAATTTTATACATATATATTGGCCATTACATAGATGACATGTTATTTTTTTCGACTCGAACCACCCCCGCTGACTCTCAGCTCGCCATCGTCGTTCTCGACCCACCCAAATCTAAAATCCTAGGTCCGCCAATGCTCGTACTCGCGCCCATGCAGGTGATGGGTACCCATATCCATTGCAGCCATCAAATGGGAAAAGGAGATGACTAGATAGGGATTAGGGTTCGGAGGATTGGAGGGGACGAGAGTATGAGACGACGATACGGTGTGACCTTGGCGGTCGGCCTGCTCGACCCTAACCCTAGCTAGCTAGTTGCCTCGGCCAGCGGCACGGTGCTGCTGGTGCGCGGAGCCCAACCCCGTGCTTACGACGCGGTGTGCGAGTGAGTGCAAGCGCACGCTCGCTTCCCCTAGAGGTGGGCCCGTGACGTTATTGACGTAAAATTCATCATGACACATGAAGGCCTAAGAGATCTTCTTAGCTCCAGTGCAGGTCTTATCAATCAGGTTTAGGGTGTGCCAGTTAGTTTGATCCTGCAACTAACAAGATAGAAATAGATTGATGATCAAGAAACCGATCGGCTAATAAGCCGATTTAGTGTAGTGAAGCCAGTCGATGTTGATAGGGTTTTGATCAATCGACTATAGATCCAATGTTGATTCAAATAATCAGGTGAGAATTATGTTATTATCGACTAGATAGAAAACTATGCATAATCATCAATAAACCGTTCTTTATCCTTGATAGATCGAACTGAACCAAGACATTATAAGATTGAAGTTAATAAAGATGGATTTAAATAAAAATTATACAAGTTTGAGTATGAACTGATACAACTCAAAGATTGCAATGAGGTAATTCAATGTGAACCAATCAGCTAAAACTAATATAGCATGAGAAATATAAGTCCGATGGTTAAAGCATACATCAGCTAGAGATCTGATGTAAGTAAATTAAAATGTATATCGGCTAGACAACCGATACATATGATAGCTGAAGCCCAAAATAATGATAACATTGGCTAGCATTCCAATAAACGGTGCATAAAAACCTATCGACTTACTAGAATTAAACTTATTAGTAGCAATCTAATAGATCAGACCTAACTGAGACAGTATAAGATTGAAGATAATAAGAAAGACCTACTTAGCCGATAGATCTATACAAACGTGATGGATATAACAAATCTATCTAGAACAGCAGTACGATTAGAAAAATATCAACTTAGCCAGATGTTGATGAGAAAATTTCCCATGCACTGGCCTGAGAGATCTGCTTAACTCTAGTGCAGGTCCAAATTATTAATTCAAGGTTCGTAGGCGTCTCAGTTGATTTGATCCTGCAATCAACAAGAAACAACGGAAAGTATTAGCTTGCAAACAATAGCCGATCGGCTGGTGGCCGATGACGTATCGTCTAGTGTTAAGCCGATGCGGTGTACACTGAATCAGCTGGGATAATTAAACCTAATCGATCGGCTGAAAATATTCATAATACATAATCCAGATATGAAAACATATTTACACTAAGTGATTGGGATAGATCGGTAGTGTACCGAGACAGTATAAACCACTTAAATCTAAAAGTGTTCCAATATGCAGATTATGTATATATATATATATATCAATCATAGCCGATATCATAGATTTAATGTGTATCGGCTAGTAATCCGATACTGCTTTATACTAATATATCACTACTAGCTAAATATATTAAACAGGGATCGATCATATACTAAGATGACTTAACAGATCAATTACAAGCTTAATATATTTAATTATAAAGAGATCTTAATATAAAGGGCAGATTTAACATATCAAGTAAATATAAAACATACAAGACAGTTAAAACAGATAAGATCGACTGAAACTCTGATACTATCTCTAATAATGATCATAAAACAAAATAGATCTGTTATGATTCTAGAGGCGACTTAATAGATCGAACCTAACTGATGCAGCATTAAGTGCCAAAAGAAGCATAGGACCTATACGAGTCTATGAACACCTTTTAAGATGATAGATATACTATATAATCTAGATTAATATTGAAATCTACACTTACCGGCTATCATCTAGCGATTGATGCTAGCCGATTAGGGTTTAGACCATAATATCGATCTAAATTATATAGCATATATGATAACTGTGCAGATTACGAATACATGATTAGAGTATCATGATGATGGAAGCACTAATCCCGACAATGCAAACCGCTATGACAAGAATTACCTTTTCGCTGAGATCAAACAATGCAGCCCAACTAGAAGCAAGAACTCGCCGAAAACTATTGAAGGAAAAAGGTGGCGATGCACTGAGATTGTATTGATCGTGTGTTTTTCATATTACAGGGTCTTGGGTTGTATTTATACCCAATTACAAAACACAGTCCTTGTAGGACACGACTCTTATCCTAACACTATTTAAAATATGACAATTATCTGGGACAAGGTCCCCTGCCGTGATTCTCAAGGAAACTATACAAAATACCCTAAATTATAGATACAATTGCCTTTTCAGGACTTTATCCGTAGATGGCAATATCTCTGAAGCACTTGGAAACTGAATCTAATGATGATCTTCACGCCTTCCCACCAAAATCGGTCACATCTGTTATCCTAACCGGAATCGGCTATACTTGATGTCCTATCCGACTCGGTCTCAGCCGATTGATCCCTTAGCTGATTCGGACATCAATCGATGCGCACTCTGCCTCCGAGAACCGCACATTCCTTCAATTTCTCTCCAATTGTTGCTTCAAACCCGGGGATTTGCTTGCCAAATTTGGTGTTAACACATGCCCCTAAGTCCGCGATATTGATAATGTTGTGGATTTTGTGTGATCCTATCCTCGAAGAAAACCTAGGTCATATCCGTTTCGGCCGTTAGCGTGCCTCTTTAAATAACGCCCCAAGCACATTGAAAGACTCACGCCGTTACTTGCACATCCATAGCGTTAGCCAAAAAATCTTTCCAGCGATCTCCTTGGAGCTCTCAACCTGCAGCGATCTCCCCTTCTGACGATGAACTAAATCTGCACCAATGGCATCTTCATCTGCTCCCTCCGATGCCCCATCGGCCGAGTTCGCCGAGGTAAGTCCTATCGGCTGAATCCTTTTTCTTTTCTGCTCATAGCTATAGATCTATGTTCTTGGCTTCTGAAACTTGTTTTACTTCCCCCTTCTCATTGTAGCATCTCGCTCACCAAATCATTGTCCCCAGTTTGCTTGACAACGAGAGGTACTTTCTAGGGCCTATCTGCAACATAGATCCCACAGAAATCATAAATGTCGAAACAAATAGGATGCCTTACATGATTTTAAACCCTAGTCTGGTACCCTGGAATGGAATCTTCAAATCCTGGCCCTCAACAGACAAATCCTGGCCAGCCTGGTATAAGAGGATGGCAGCCAACAAACAAGCTTACTTGGAAGAAGTAGGCATAGCTCAGTGCTTGGCTCTCACAATAGCCGACCAGCCCAAGGATGAATCCCTCATGTCGGATGCAACTTATTTCTGGAATAATACATTCAATGCCTTCCTTTTCCAGCAAGGACCCATGACCCCCACCTTGATTGATGTATTCATGATAGCTGACCTAGATATAACGTCATCGGCTAATCCTAACCGATTCGACGGCAAGTGCCAATACTCCTTCAAGACCAAGTCCATTGGGGGTTGGAATGGCTATATCAAACTGAACATGGGCACTGGATTTGTCAGCCCTAGAGAACATGCTGCCTTTCTCATGATGTGGCTAGAAAAGTTCATATTTTGTAGATCTAGCTGCGGCCCTACAACCAACTGGTAGCTTATAGCCGAAGCTCTAGTGTCAAAGACTACCCTTGGGCAAATTTCTGCTAGGCTATCTGTACCAAACCCTCAACCAGGCATCAACAAAAATTGCAGCCAATTCAGTCATAGGAACTGGGGGTCCCTGGTGGTTTCTGCAGTTATGGCTTGTCTTGCTTACCCAAAAGATCACTGGCAGACCAAATCTGGTTGATGCCGAATTCCCAAGAGTAAAGACAATTGAGGATGATGAAGGATTAGAAGTGACTACACATAGGTGTATGTCCTTTGGAGAGGCTACTGCTGTCCACCTTGGCTTCAAGCTATCCAGCTAGGGGTGGGCACTTTCAAACCAAAAACTGAAAAAAACCAAATCACACCGAACCGAACCAAAGTTTGCGGTTTTTTGGTTTTTGGTTTCGGGTTTGGTTCACGGTGTTGCAGAAACCACATAGTTCGGTACGGGTTTGGTTTTATATGTCTGAAAACCAAACTACCAAAAACAACCGAACTCTTCAAAAAAAACCACTCTTCTCTCTTCTTCTCTTTGAAAAAACCGAACCAACCTCTTGCGCAGGCGCAGCGCCGAGCACCGGGCGCCGGGGGTGGGGGGAGTGGCGGCCCCGGGCCTGGAGCAGATGGGGACGACGACAGGGGCGGGCGCGGAGAGGGCTGGCGACGTCCGCGTGGTGTGGTGCAATGGCGCTTGGGCGCGGAGGGTGCGGCACGATGGCGCTCAGGTGCAGAGGGGGCCAGCGCGGCGGCGACGGGCACGGAGGAGGCTGGCGGCGTGCGCGTGGCGCGGCGACGCTTGGGTGCGAAGGGGGCAACGCGGTGGCGCTCGTACGCAGAGGGTGCCGACGCGGCGACGACGGGCGCAGAGGGGGCCGACGGCAGCAGCAGCTCTGCTTGCTTCGTTTTTTCGGTAAAAACCGAAAATCGAACCAAAAAACCGAACCCAAAGTGTGTGGTTTTCATTATTTACACGAATCGAACGGTTTTTACTTCGCACCAAACCGAACTATGCATAGAAGAAAACCAAACCGACGTCTCGGTTTAAACCGATTGCCCACCCCTATGTCCAGCGAACTCCTAGCCGATTTGGTTCACTTTGTTCTATGATGGATTTGCAAAGAACAATCAGACTTGGTTCTTCTATTCAGGCTACCCAGAGTTCAAACTCACCACAGATTTCAACTTCGATGAGCTCAACTCAGAAGAATTTCCAAGGCCAAGGGAACTTTTGACCACAGCCATCACTCCTTGCATCTTGCCAATCGGCATTCATCAAGGAAGAAACATTTCCAAATCCTATGAATTCTACTATCCAGCATCGGCTGCCAGATAGATTGGGCTAGGACAACTGCCGATTGGGCTATACTTCTCAGACAAAATCGAGACAAGGGGCGAGATTACTTCAAGAATAATGATGGATCAGTTGATGGAACATAGAGGGGCCCCCTCTTGGCAGCATAGGCACTTTGGAATTGGCCTTGAGAGGAGCTCAGCTTTTGACAGATGGAGGGTTGAGTTGAAAAAACATATCTTCCATCAACCGTATTCTATGTACCTCACCACGCTTCTTCTAGAAGCAATCCCTGATGTAAGTACCTCTTCACTCTGTCAATTTTAAAAAAATCATCGGCTGACTCTTGTCCAATATTTAACCAATGTCTTCTTTCTGTGTAGACAACCGATTCTTCTCCCCCTCATGAGAGCAACTCAGGGGTTGAGATCCAATATGCCACAGGGCGAATTCCAAGTGGAGGACTTGCTCCATCTATCATCGGCTTCAACGCGCCGAAGGTGACAACACTTCTGCACGGGCAAACCCGTGAGGTGCTATCAAGGAAGAAGAGACCGGAACCATCGACTATTGGTCCGTCGGCTGCACCACAGAAGAAAATAAAGAAACAAAAGACTACACCAGCCAACGACTTGCCTTCACTTGACCCCGAGCGTGGAAGAATCCCTCAATCAAGAAGTCATGGACAAAGATATGAACAATTTGTTGAGGAAGCAGCGGCCGAATCAAGTGATTCGAGCAAATACGCACCAACGCCATTGACCAACGACCAGCCTCAAAGAACACCTTCACCTCCAAGACGTCCTCCTCGCCCTCAACCGGTAAGCATCTTTCATCTTTCTAAAGCTTGATCACTTTAAATTATTCTCGTTTTACCTTTAACCAAACTCTCTTGTTTGCAGCAGAAAAGATTAGCTCATCGGCCACCACGCCCAGCTTCACCAGTAACCTCAAAACTTTAACTCTTTTTCTCCCTTATTAACTTGTCAATTTTAACTAATACTTGCCTTCTTATGCAGCTTCCTCAGTCTTCATCGGCTGCCCCCCATGCATCAAGCGAGCACACTCTGTTGGCTAGGGGCAACCATCATGTTGAAGAAGAAGAACCGGTCGTAGCTCCCACTGTCAAGGTAAGAAACTTTCTCTAGAACAAAAATTGGCTACTCAAATTCCATTATATTTCAAAAAACTTGATTTGTATCTCTCAGGCTTTAGCCGATATGTTCTCTTTTGACATAAGGGAGTATATCGGCGAAGAGGAAGAGATCACTAGCCAGGCCCAGGCTCCATTAGCAGATGAACTTAAAGAAAAGCTTCTTGATATTGTCCGTCGGCTGGACAGCTCAATAGATCACTTGATCATCGACTGTGGGTCGATCAAGGCTAGATTTGAAGAAGTCAGCTCCCCCATGACGTGGTTGATATCATCTCCCAAGTGACCCACCTTGATCTGCATCGGCACAAACTGGAAAGGGCACGACAAAGGATAGCCGCTAGGCAGGAGAAGGTTGGCCTTGAAGTTATGATTGAGACCAATCGGCAGGGCGTTATTGCCAAAAAAGCCAAGTTAGATGAACTAATTGCTGGGCCATCGGCCATCCAATCCAACATCGATCGGTTGAAGCAACGTCAGGCTGAACTCACTGCCGAGTTGGAGAAATGCAATGTTGAGCTGGCTTTCGAAGAGCAGAAACTAGCTGACCTCCCAAAGGCCACTGAAGAACAGAAGGCAAAGCTAACATCTTCAATACAATACTTGGGAGATTTTAGGAAATCATTGAAGTCGGCTCCAGACACTGATGCAGCCGACGTCGAGAAAATAGAGAAAATTGAGCAAATTAAGCAAAGGGCAATATCGGCCATCAATGACCTAACCGGCAACTAAGCCGATTTCTGTAATAGGGCTAGCTCTTCTATGACTTCACAACACTTGTGATATATTCTTTTGTATCGGCAAACTCCAGCCGACATGTTCTATAATACAACCTCTGCCGATTCTGAAATCTCTCTTGTCTTGAAAAATTCCAAAGTCTGCAAAAAAAATTGAAGTGTATTTGATTCGGACTTTGTATATGTTCCTAATTTTTCAATGTGAGCCGAGCATTGACAAAATTATATCTGGAGGACAACACACGAAATTGGCCACAATGTATACGTTGAATCATAACCAATCATTATAAGAATGAAATGACTAAGGGCGATATAACTTATATCGGCCATCACACATCGACAGAGCACAACCGATTATGATAATAATAAAATGACTAGGGGCGATATGAGTCATATCGGCCAGCTAAAGGCGATGTAAACACATCGGCTACCCTGTATCAGTTCAAAACAACTGAATCATGACGATCCATATACTAGGATAATATTTCTTCAAATATTTTCCATTCAGAGCCCTTCCAAACACCTCTCCATCCAATCCTTCTAGCATGTAGGCTCCTTTGGAAACACATTTGTGGATCTTAAAGGGCCCTTCCCAGTTAGGTGATCACTTGCCGAATTTATTATCTCTGGTACCAATCGACAATATTAACTTTCAAACTATCTAGCCTTCTGAAAATGACTTAGGCACAATTTTCTTGTTATAATGACGAGCAACCCTTTCTTTGTCCCTCGTCACCTTTTGCAAAGCAGTCATCCTGGATAAAACCAAGTCTTCCGATTCATCCACCATTAGGTTGTGATAATCATCTGTTGTCAACTCGTCTTGCAATAGAATCCTCCTTGAGCCGATGACACTTTTCCATGGCAGTACAGCTTCATGCCCATATATCAATTTGTAAGGAGGTACTTGGATTGATCCATGACAAGCCATCTGATAAGACCACAATGATTCGGCCAATCGGTTGTGTCACTGCTTTGGATATTCAGAGATCTTCCTCTTTATCAGTTTGATCAAACTTTTATTGGATGCTTTTGCCTGTCCATTAGCTTGTGCATAATATGGCGAAGAATTTAACTTAATCCTCATGCTTTTTGCAAACCACTCATATGAGACAAAGGTAGATCCCTGATCGGTTGTAATTGTCTGAGGGACACCAAATCGATAAATGATGTGTTCTTTGACAAACTCGATTACGTCTCCAGAATCAAATTTTTTCAGGGAATTGCTTCCACCCACTTTGTGAAATAATTGGTTGCCACCAATATAAACTTGTGTCCTTTGCTCGAGGATGGATTAATCTGGTCGATCATATCAATTCCCCATCCTTTGAATGGCCAAGGCTTGATAATAGGGTTCATAGCCGACGCTGGTGCTCGTCGGATCGCTCTAAATTTCTGACAATCTTGATAACCCTTGTAATATTTGAAACAATCTTCCAGCATTGTCGGCCAAAAATATCCTGGTCTCCGAAGTAACCACTTCATCTTGTGAGCCAATTGATGAGTACCACAGATGCCTTCGTGCACTTCTCCCATTACAACTTTTGCTTGATCTGCACTCAAACATTTGAGTAGCACCCCATCAATCATCCAATAGTAGAGATCGTCGTCGAGCAAAACATATCTCAAAGCCTTGTAACGCAACTTCCTCGAAGCCGATTGGGAAGGATTCTGCAAATAATTAGAAACATCATACATCCAATCGTCAGCTGTGATTGTTGCAACTTCAACTTCAATATCTTTAGCCATCGGCTTGTAGCCTGATGCCCCTTGAGCTAAGTTGTTTGCCTCAGCATTCTGCTCTCAAGGGATATGTTTGAAGGTCACTAGCCGAAAATCATCCATCAATTCTCGACACTTTTGATTGTAGGTCATCAATGTGTCATTCTTGCATTCATATTCTCCTGCTAATTGCTTGATGACCAACAAGAAGTCGCCCATAATCTCCACGGCATCGGCATCGGCTTGATGACCCTTTAGGACTGCTTCGTATTCGGCTTGATTGTTTGTAGCGTAAGGCGCAATAGTATAAGCAAATTCAAAACATGCCCCCCTCGGTGATATGATAACCAAGCTGATGCCACAGCCGTGAGTGCAAACTGATCCGTCAAAAAACAATGTTTAAGGCACCATGTCCATCGAGCCGATTGAATCATCCAGGTGTTCAACAATGAAATCGGCTACAACTTGTCCCTTGACTGCCTTGGGTGCCTGATACCTTAGGTCAAATTCTATAGCAAAAATCCACTTCCCAACTCGTCCTTTCAAAACTAGAACCGATAGCATGTATTTGATTATGTCGGCTTTGCAAATAATGGTGCACTCGTTGGATAATAAATAATGTCTCAACTTTGTACAAGAAAAATATAAGCACAAGCATTCCAATGAACGGTGCATAAAAACCTATCAACTTACTAGAATTAAACTTATTAGTAGCAATCTAATAGATCAGACCTAACCGAGATAGTATAAGATTGAAGATAATAAGAAAGACCTACTTAGCCGATAGATCTATACAAACGTGATGGATATAACAAATCTATCTAGAACAGCAGTACGATTAGAAAAATATCAACTTAGCCATATGTTGATGAGAAAATTTCCCACGCACTGGCCTGAGAGATCTGCTTAACTCTAGTGCAGGTCCAAATTATTAATTTAAGGTTCGTAAGCGTGCCAGTTGATTTGATCCTACAATCAACAAGAAACAACGGAAAGTATTAGCTTGCAAACGATAGCCAATCGGCTGGTGGCCGATGACGTATCGTCTAGTGTTAAGCCGATGCGGTGTACACTAAATCGGCTGAGATAATTAAACCTAATCGATCGGCTGAAAATATTCATAATACATATTCCAGATATGAAAACACGTTTACACTAAGTGATTGGGATAGATCAGTAGTGTACCGAGGCAGTATAAACCACTTAAATCTAAAAGTGTTCCAATATGCAAATTATACATATATATCAATCATTGTCGATATCATAGATTTAATGTGTATTGGCTAGTACTCCGATACCGCTTTATACTAAGATATCACTACTAGATAAATATATTAAACCTGGATCGATCATATACTAAGATGACTTAACATATCAATTACAAGCTTAATATATTTAATTATAAAGAGATCTAAATATAAAGGGCAGGTTTAACATATCAAGTAAATATAAAACATACAAAACAATTAAAAAAGATAAGATCGACTGAAACTCCGATACTATCTCTAATAATGATCATAAAACAAAATAGATCTGTTATGATTCTAAAGGCGACTTAATAGATCGAACCTAACCGATGCAGCATTAAGTACCAAAAGAAGCATAGGACCTATACAAGTCTATGAACACCTTTCAAGATGGTAGATATACTATATAATCTAGATTAACATTGAAATCTAAACTTACGGGCTATCATCTAGCGATTGATGCTAGCCGAATAGGGTTTAGAGCATAATATCGATCTAAATTATATAGCATATATGATAATTGTGCAGATTACGAATACAGGATTAGAGTATCATGATGATGGAAGCACTAATCCCGACAACGCAAACCGCTATTACAAGAATTACCTTTTCGCTGAGATCAAACGGTGCAGCCCAACTAGAAGCAAGAACTCGCCAAAAACTATTGAAGGAAAAAGGTGGCGATGCGCCGAGATTGTATTGATCGTGTGTTTTTTTATATTATAGGGTCTTGGGTTGTATTTATACCCAATTACAAAACACAGTCCTTGTAGGACATGACTCTTATCCTAACACTATTTAAAATATGACAAGTATCTGAGACAAGGTCCCTTGCCGTGATTCTCAAGGAAACGATACAAAATACCCTAAATTAAAGACACAATTGCCTTTTCAGGATTTTATCCGTAGATGGCAATATCTCTGAAGCACTTGGAAACCGAATCTAATGATGATCTTCACGCCTTCCCACCAGAATCGGTCACATCTGTTATCCCAATTAGAATCGGTTATACCGGATGTCCTATCCGACTCGGTCTCAGCCGATTGATCCCTTAGCCGATTCGGACATCAACCGATGCGCACTCTGCCTCCGAGAACCGCACATTCGTTCAATTCCGCTCCAATTGCTGCTTCAAACCCAAGGATTTGCTTGCAAAATTTGGTCGTTAACACCATAATACCACACCTAACCGAAAAAATCCTAACTAAGTCGATACAACTCTAAACAACAATGCAATTAAATATAAAATCAATATATCAGATAGACAACGCTTGTGTCATAGATAGAATATTGGCCTTAACCGAGAAAGTTCTAGCCATGCCGATACAAGCAAGGTTGACGGAACTTACTTCTCGCTGGAGATCGAACTTAACCGTTGCAGCCCCACTCGAAACTAAGAACTCGTCAGGATAAAAGGGTGACGATACACCAAAAGTTGTATATTGATCGAGATATAGATTAGAAATACCCCGGGTGTGCATATTTATACCCTTGGGTTGATACAAGTCCTGATCAGACACAACACATGTTTCCTAAAGACAAAAGTAAAGATACAAGTCTTAATCGGACACTAGACAAAACTTCCTAAACATAAAAGAGAAGTTACTAAATCATGCCTAATTAATAGATAGAATTAAACCGCCATGTCATTGTCTTCACGATTCCTTCTTGAACTTAGTTTCTTCGAGATAAACTTTCATCAGTTGATCGACTTATTTCCTTAACCAAATCCACTAAACAACCGTACCAAATTTTGGTGTTAACAGATGCTCAGCCCCTCGTGCAGCCATGAGGCCTTGCAACTTTGTGCCTTCGCTACACTACGTGCGACGATTCAATAATTATTTAAATGCTCTCTGAAATGCTCTGAAATGCTCTCTGAAATATTCTCCATGCCCTAAAATGCTCTCTGAAATTTTTCGTGAAATTTTGGAGCTCTCGAAATAATTTAAATAATACAAAGAACAATTCAATAATTATTTAAATAAATTAATTAATCTTTAAATGAGCTGGAGATATTTTTATTAAATACTTTGGGTGTTCATCTATTTTTAGGAATTTTCTTGGAACTATTTGAGCACGAAAGTATTTATAGAAAATCAAAGATCATTTATGGATTAATTTAAATAGAAAACCAATTAAAAATCCTCTCTATTGATCTGGGCCGGAAACGGCCCAAAAAGTCCGCCTTTGCCCCTTTTGGCCCAGCCGCGACGCCGTCGTCTCTCTCTCTCCCTCGGCTTAGCCCTTCGCGGCCCGTCTCCCCCCGCGCCGCGCAAAGTCCGCATTGCCTCCCTCCCTCTCAGCCAGGAGCCGACGTGTGGGCCCCACCCGTCGGCCTCGTCTCTCTCCCGAATCGCCGACTGGGTGGGCCCCTACTGTCGGGGTCGCGCCTCCGCGCCGGCGGCCGGCCGTCGCCGCCATGCGCACCGCCGCGCCCGCCCTTCCGCGCCGCCCGAGCCACGTCGGGCCCATGCCAAGCCCGCACGCTCCTCCCGCGTCCCATGCCGTCGTTCCGTGCCCGCAGCGGTCGGTATCGGATCCAAACCGCCACCACCGCTTTTCTCTTCCAATCCCCGATTCCGATTGCGCCGGCGAAGACCCCGTGCCCGATCCCCGTGTTCATATCACATGCCCGATCCGACCTCCAAAACCCCTATAAAACTCCCCGCACCGTCCGCTGCATTTCCCCTTTGTCGCCCGATCGTGTTTTGCCCTATTTCGCCTAGCGCCGCCGCTCGCCACCGTCGGCGCCGACGTCCCCTCCGTCTCCGGTGAGCCGCTCTACTCCCTCCCTTTTTCCATCCCGCGCGCAAGCCAAACCCAGTCGCCCGTTGTCGCCGTGTGGTCCCGAGCCGCCGCACCATCCCACGCCGTTTCCGGGCGTCGCCGCCGCCGCCGCCGCCGCTTCTCTGTGTCGCGGCGAGCCGGCCGGCACTGGCGTGGCCATGGCCGGCCAAGCCGAAGCTCCGCTACCGCCGCCGCCGCAAACCCTAACCCTAGTCGCGCTGCCCGCCTTCCGATCTACCGCATGGTAGATCGGGGCCGCCCGTTCCCGCCCGCACGTCGTCGCCATCCGATTGCACCGCCGTGCCATGGATGGTCGCCATGTGTCGCCGCCACAGCCGCCATAAACCCTAACCCTAGCGCCGCTCGGCCGTCTGATCGGGCGCTGCCCCGACCGCTCGGATGCTGCTGTAGGATCGAATACCCAATGAAAAGCCAACCAGAGGGGGGGTGAATGGTTGAGTATCCAAAAAAATCTTAGCGGAAATAAGATTTACCCTCTGTTTTCTGAAGTCGGTCTGACCGCAAGTGTCTCATCGGTCTGACCGTGCAGTACCGCCGGTCTGACCGCTCAACGTGCTTCGGTCTGACCGCCCGTAGCCGATCGCCTTAGCCGATTCTGACCAAGTAGCCGATGCCTGATGAAGTCGACATCATTCGGTTTGACCGCCGATGTTCTAGCGGTCTGACTAGAAAGAAGCCGCGGTCTGACCTCAGTAGAGTTTGCAGTCTAACCGGCGTGTAGATCCGGTTTAACCGATAATTAGGTCGCCGCACCGAGGAAGAAGATAACACACGAAATTCTCCAAGAAGATAACACAAAGTGCAAACAAAACACTCCTCACAAAATCTCAAGCTAAAAACTTGAAATCCTAACTCGAAACTCTCTAAAACTCGAATCTAAAGCGATACTAAGAGGCCACGCCTCCCCTCACTATTTATACACAAAACCCGCAGCCAAGAGCCACGAATCCTACTCATATAGAAAGTCCTAAACACCTAGGAAACCTTCCTATATAAGTACAAACTTGATATACACCAACCGTAACAATCTCGGTCTTCCCAAAACCGAAATTCCGCTTTCCATACGCACACAATATCTCCATTGTATGCCATATGGAAACTTCACCAATTATGTGCACTAATCTCTACCCTTCAGCATCCCGCATGATCTTCATCTTGGACGTCACCTTATCTCCAAGTTGACTCCAACTCGATCACCGGCAATACTTTCCCGAGGCGTAAAGAGTACCTGCACACAATTAAACAAAGAATACCATATCCGAGCACAAGCTATCCCAGCTTGACTCATTGTTAGCATAAATGAACATACACGTGCTTAGGAACACGAAACTCCCATGTATATGCAAGGAAACAAACCGAAACCAAAACCGAATCAAAACGGCAACCGGTCAGCGCTCGACCGGTCCTGACCGCGAAGCCTGCCGGTCCGACCGCACGAACACCTCCGGTCGACCGACGCATAAGCTCCGGCCGATCGGTCGTGTGCCGACCGAACACCTGCATTCATTGTCCGAAAACCAAAACCACTTTGTCAACAAATCTCCAAATAACAAAACACACAAAGCAATAATCCCATATACCAATTTTTCATCATCAAATGAAGAATCAAACACACTTTGATTTTACAATCTCTCCCTTGATGAACACATTGGCAACAAAATAAAAAGAGTTGTTTTGGTGTTTGGAGAATTAAAAACAAAAATGATAAAAAGCATTTGAGTGCTCAAAAATCAAAGAAAATTTCTCTCCCTTTTGAAAAGAAAGAAAATCCCTTGATCAAAAAAAACTTGCACTTTGTTTGTTGTCATAAAAATCTTGTCGATTCTCTCATAAAAAAATCTCCCCCATAAAAAAATCTGCCGATTCTCCCCCATGTGATATTTAATAAAAACAACATTTGTTCTCCCCCTTTTGACAATGTTTTCATCAAGCATAAGAATTATGGTTATGAATGTCCAAGAGCATAGCACATACATAGAGCAAGTCATGTCATGTGTTGCAATAATACGAAGATAAACTTATCAATTATATAGCAAATATGCACTAGAGTATAATCATGAATCAAATATTTCAAAATTAAGATCAATAACACAATAAAAGTCATGAATTCAAACGATTTATAATGCAACATATTTACAAGCACATAGATTGAAAAATAAACCCAAATATATATACCTATTGCAATTTTTATTCTTTCTCAAATTTACTTTTTTGCACATATAATTTAAGAGAAAATTTTCTCATATTGATTTGAGCCAATTTTGTTGCTCATATTTTTTGCTCTCAATTATTCCGGGTACGTCCTTGTCGTCAAGACTGTTTCCAAGGCTTCGGCACCCATTATTTTTGCTCACTTCGAATACGTCCTTATCGTCAAGACTGTTTCCAAGGATTCGGTATTCATTTTTTCTCTCATAGAACATTTTATTCTCTTTACACAATGAGCAATTTTAAAGTAATTTGAGGAATAATAATTCAACATAATATATATAAGCATTTATAATCCAACACAAACACTAGTATCAACATTGCATATTTCTTTAATTTAAGTATGATTTTAAAGTGTCATGCATTATCTCACTTAAATATAAAATCTAGATCACATAAAAATACTAGAATACATATAAGTTATGCTAGTGACAAATAAACCTTCATAATATTGCTAGCATGCACATGAACAACAATATGTATGGATAAAGCTCTCTTTGTCAATTTATGTTAATCATGTAGCTTGATAAAACAAAGAGCACAAAAACTACCCCTCAAAACATGCCAAAAGGATGAATGATTCCCAATTCCCCTCGAAGAAAAGCAAAGCGAGAAGAATCCAATGGTTTTGTGAAAATATCAGCAAGTTGCAATTTTGAGTCCAAAAATTTCAATTCAACATCCTTCTTCTCAACATGATCTCGCAAGAAGTGAAAGTGAATATCAATGTGCTTAGTGCGTGAGTGTTGAACAGGATTCTAAGCAATGTTTATGGCACTTGTATTATCACAATAAAGAGGCACTTTTTCAAAATCAAGACCATAATCTTTCAAGGTAGAAATAAGTAGCAACACATTCAGAATCAGCATTGGATTGAGCTACACTAGATTGTTTCCTAGAAGACCATGCAATCAATGAAGTTCCAAGAAAATGACATGTTCCACTAGTACTTTTTCTATCAATTCTACAACCCGCAAAATCAGCATCGGAATATCCACTTAAGCAAATAGAAGATGAAGTAGAATACCAAATTCCAAACTTAAGTGTATGACTCAAATACCTCATAATGCGCTTGACCGCTTGACGATGTGAAGCACGAGGAGAACCTTGAAAGCATGCACACAAACACACAGCAAACTATATGTCTAGTCTAGAAGCAGTTAGATACAACAAAGATCCAATCATGTTTCTATACTCTTTTTGATCCACGGCCTCACCATCTTCATCGGGATCAAGAACAGCAGTCGAACCAATGGGTGTAGAGATTGGCTTGCAACTCTCCATCTTGAACCTGCGCAAAAGATCTTTGGTGTACTTTGTTTGATGGACAAACGTACCTTGAGGTGTTTGCTTAATTTGCAATCCCAAAACGTATGACAGTTCACCCATCATGCTCATTTCAAATTTCCTCGGCATAGTCTCGGCAAATTCTTAGATCTCGTCGTCCGCTCATGTAAATTACCTATTATTTGTACCGACGGATGTCGTCGCTGAATGTGCAAAGGTGCAGTGATCTTAGAAGTTGATTCATGTTCTGGTTCAGCACTGGTCGTAGTCCCCGACGAATCCTATTGATTGGAATTGACGAACCCGAAGCCGCATTTTCCGCCGGCCGACCTGGCGGGCCCTCGGCGGGTCTCGGCCAAGGCAACCTCCTCCGTCGACCGACGGCACTCGGCGCTCCGAGGCCGGGTAAGGTCGACTTCGTCGTCTTCGTCATCGCTTTAGTCTTCAAAGATGCGACCATCCTTCCCCTGAGCCTGTGGCAATGTACCTGAAAATTCTGGTCTAGGACCGGGACTAGTCTCATCAAAAGTGACTTCACAAGTCTCGACAATTTTGTTAGTCTCCAAAATACCAAAAACACGCAAATGTGAAACTTTGGGCTGACGACCAAAACGAAGCTCATAAGGAGTTTTGCCAAGTTTAGATCGCAAGAAAATATGATTAGAAACATAGCAAGCAATGTTAATAGCTTCGGCCCAAAATTTTCTAGGAGTGTGATATTCATCTAGCATTGTCCTAGCCATCTCAACCAAAAACGATTTTTTCTTTCAACAACGCCATTTTGTTGAGGAACACGAGGAGAAGAAAATTGATGTTCAAAACCTTTTTCATTGCAAAATTGTTCAAAAGAAGCATTTTTAAATTCGCCACCATTATCGCTTCTAATGGTTTTCAAAGAATTGGGAAATTCATAATTTAAACGAAGAACCAAACTCCGAAAGTGTCCAAAGGCCTCATCCTTGGTTGCCATGAAGAAAACCCAAGAATATCAAGAAAAGTCGTCAACAATAACCAACATATACCATTTTCCTCCGACAGATTGCACTCTAGCTGGACCAACAGTGTCCATGTGTAAAAGCTGTCCCGGTGCATCCGTCATCACAGAAAGAATTGGTGTGTGTGAAGAAGCAACCATTTTACCATGACGACATGGTGCACAAACCAAATCAGAATCCCTTTTGAGTTTAGACAAACCACGAACAAGATCCAAACCACTTAAACGAGTCAAATGTTCAAAACCAACATGCCCAAGTCTGCGATGCCAAAACATCAAATCTTTGTTGAATTTCGCAACTAAGCATGTTACAACAGGAGAAACAGGGTTTTCAAAATCAGCTTTAAAAACTCTCCCATAACGAGAAATGTTCAAAACAGAATCACCACAAGAATCAAATATTTTATTTCCAGTTTTCTTGAAATGAACTTCAAAGTTTTCATCAGCAATTTGTGAAACTGAAAGTAAATTGTACTTTAAATCCTCGACCAAAGCTACCTCTTTTAATTCAAATTTGTCACTTACCTTGACGGATCCAGTAGCAAGAGCGGCGCTTGTTGAAGCATCCCCAAAAATTATCGATTCCATCTTGGATGCCATCTTGAGGGAGGAGAACCAATTTTTATCTCCGGTCATGTGTCGCGAACAACCGGAGTCCACGATCCACACGTTCTCCTTCCTCGCCATGAATGCCTATACAACAAAAGATGTCGAAGCCTTAGTACTGGGTTAGTTAAAAGAAATTTAGGAATGCAGTACTGAGACACACGACCAACAGATCCAATAGGCACATATCCACGAGAAAAAACAGTTTTGGAATTTTCACAAAAATTCCTTCTGGGGTCTTGGACTGCATTGCTGGGTGCCGGTCGGCCAGGCGCCATCGCCGGTGGCCGACAGGCGGCCGACGGTCGGACGGGTGCCACGGTCGGTCCGACCGGTAAACCAACCGATCGGCCGGCCTTCCCGAGGGAAAACCAGATTTTTGTCACTTTGATTTTGCAAAATTATTCTCTCTTTCCTTTTTCGTTTTCGTGCTAATCTGAAATAAAAACCAACAAGATAACCATCTTTACCAATAAAAGAGCAAGAAAACTTTTCTTTAGTGACAGATGGTTTTGAAAAATTAGGTTTAGTTTCTTTTAGATAAACAGAAAGGGATGGCAAATTTCTAGCAGACTTAAAAACTGTTTTCATGGTATTAGGTTTTGTCAAGATTTCACCGTTTTGTAATTCCTAAAACATTTAGAGGATTTTTGGTGAAATAGTCATGAGCATCAAAACCTATTCCTTTATTGTCGCTGCACACTTCAGATTTGTCCAAAATCATGTTAAGTTGTTTCTTACCGACAGAAAATTTTTGCAAGGAACTTTTCAAGTAAGAAACTTCTTTTTAAGATTAACACAATTTTCACAACCAATCATGACATCTTTTCCTTTGCGACATCTAGAGCAAGAAGCTACCTCATCTTGTTTAACTAGTTCTTCCATATGCTTAACACGAGCTAAAGCATCTTTTAATTTCAATTCATTAGCATCACAAGTTAGACAAGATTTAGCAGCCAAAACTTGAGAATTATTGACATCTCTAATCTTTGAAATTTCTAGCATTAAAACCTCACAATTTTTGCAATTATCATCATTGGGAATAAGAGATTTCAATCTAGCAATTTCAGCATTTAAAGATTCAATCACAAATTCTTGTTTTTTAAACATTTTCTCATATTTTTTATTCTTAGTACTTAAAACAAGAATTGCCTCCTCAAGCGAGCTTACCTCATTTTCTTCTTCTGAAGAATCTTCATCTCCACGCGTCATGAGACAAACGCCGGAGATGTTCTTGCCCTTCTCCTCCTCACTGTCAGAATCTATGTCGCTGAGTGGCTCAAAAGCGGCATAGACTTCACTCAGCACTTTCTTGATCATCTCCTTGGAATGCCTACCCTTGGGCTTGTCATCTTTTGTCTTTTCGGCGCTCTTGTCATCCTTCTTGCTCTTCCCGAGCTTGGGGCAGTTGGAGCGGATGTGATCCAAGGCGCCACACTCAAAGCAACGCGTTGGTCCTCCTTTTTTTTCTGAACCTAACTCTGTTCATAGCTCTGGAAAGTTTGTTAGTAACAAGAGCCAAATCCTCCTCCTCGAATTGCTCGAGTTGTTCATCGGACATGGCGTTAATTAAAGCAAGAGCATTTGGGGATGATGAAGAAGCAACATCTGAAGAAGTCAAAGGAGAAATCAAAGCATTTGACTTAGAATCCGTTTTTTGAGAAAGAATATTCATCTCATGAGTTTTGAGTTTTGTATAAAGCAAATCCAAAGTCAAATTTGCCATGTTAACAGATTCTTGAATAGAAGTTACTTTCATCTCCCAAACAGACATGTCAAGACCATTTAAAAAGTGGCGAGAAATCTCAGACTGTGGATAATTAGTGTCATAAGAAGCATCAACGGATCTAAGATTGCTCAAAATTTTATTAAACCTACCAAGATAGTCATCCAAAGCTTGGCAGGTTTCATCTCAAATTTTATATATTCCTTTTTAAAAAGGTCTCGACGAAGTTCTTTTATATTTGTTGTTCCTTGATGAAAGTTTTTCAAAGCGTTCCAAATCTCGTTTGCGGTTTGAAGATGTGAAACACGGTAAAAATCAGAATGCAAAATTCCATTCAACAAAATATTTTGAGCTTTGCAATTATTATTAAATTTAATTTTCAAAGCATCAGTATTAATTGCATCAGGTATGGTGTAGGGAAGAGCAACCTTTTGCCACACATCATAGTCTTGAGCCATGATGTAGGATTGCATCTTACTACACCAATACGCGAAATCGGTGCCATCGAAAACATGCAGTTTTGTTGAAAATTATCCGACATGATGAGAAAACTTTAGATCGTAAAAAACCAAAGCAGAAAAACCAGGCTCTGATACCACTTGTAGGATCGTATACCTAATGAAAAGCCAACCAGAGGGGGGTGAATGGTTGAGTACCCCAAAAAAATCTTAGCGGAAATAAGATTTACCCTCTGTTTTCTGAAGTCGGTCTGACCGCAAGTGTCTCACCGGTCTGACCGTGTAGTACCGCCGGTTTGACCGGTCTTCGAGGTAAACTTTCATCAGTTGATCGACTTATTTCCTTAACCAAATCCACTAAAGAATCATACCAAATTTTGGTGTTAACAGATGCTCAGCCCCTCGTGCAGCCATGAGGCCTTGCAACTTTGTGCCTTCGCTACACTACGTGCGACGATGCATTGGTGTGTGGTGTGGTTTGGTGCGGCGACAAGCCACCCCACAACGGAGAGTGGATATAAAGGAAGGAGTGACGAGGGAGTGGAAGTTCTTGGAGGCTTGTCAGCCCAATTTTCGTTCGGGATTAAAAATCATTTAATAAATCATCT
This sequence comes from Oryza australiensis, assembly GCA_019925245.2. Taxonomy (NCBI): domain Eukaryota; kingdom Viridiplantae; phylum Streptophyta; class Magnoliopsida; order Poales; family Poaceae; genus Oryza; species Oryza australiensis. The sequence continues at coordinate 9,664,439 of JAIFGZ020000436.1, forward strand.
CCTAGAAATTAAATAAAAAGAAAAGCAAATTAAATCAAGTGAAACTACTAGAAAATTAAATTTTCCTTTAAAAATAATGCCTAGAAATATTTTTGAAATATTCTCCATGCCCTAAAATGCTCTCTGAAATTTTTCGTGAAATTTTGGAGCTCCAAAAATAATTTAAATAATACAAAGAACCCACTTTAATAATTATTTAAATTAATTAGTTAATCTTTAAATGAGCTGGAGATATTTTTATTAAATACTTTGGGTGTTCATCTATTTTTAGGAATTTTCTTGGAACTATTTGAGCACTGAAAGTATTTATAGAAAATCAAAGATCATTTATGGATTAATTTAAATAGAAAACCAATTAAAAATCCTCCCTATTGATCTGGGCCGCAAACGGCCCAAAAAGTCTGCCTTTGCCCCTTTTGGCCCAGCCTGACTGACGTCGCCGTCTCTCTCTCTCTCCCTCGGCTCGGCCCTTCGGCCCGTCTCCCTCGTGTGCTGCGAATAGTCCGCATTGCCTCCCTTCCTCTCCGAGCCGCTGACGTGTGGGCCCCACCCATCAGCCTCTGTCCTCTCTCTCCGAACCACCGACAGGTGGGCCCTACCTGTCGGGGTTGCCCCTCCCACGCCCGGCGGCCCGAGCCGCCGCTGCCATGCGCATCGCCTCGCCCCGCCTCTTCCACGCCGTCCCGAGCCACGTCGGGCCCATGCCGAGCCCGCACGCTCCTCCTCGCGTCCTGTGCCGCCGTTCCCATGCCTCGCAATGGTCGGTATTGGATCCAAACCGCCGCCGCCGCTTTTCCCTTCCTATCCCCGATTCTGATTGCGCCGGCGAAGACCCCGTGCCCGATCCCCATGTTCATATCCCGTGCCCAATCCGACCTCCAAAACCCCCAATAAAACTCCCCGCACCGTCCGTCGCGTTTCCCCTTTGTCGCCCGATCGCGTTTTGCCCTATTTCGCCTAGCGTCGCCGCTCGCCGATGTCCCTTCCGTCTCCGGTGAGCCGCTCTACTCCCTCCTTTTTTCCTTCCCGCACGCAAGCCGAACCCGGGCCGCCCGTCGTCGCCGCGTGGTCCCGAGCCGCTGCACTATCCCACGCCGTTTCCCGGACGTTGCGCCGCCGTCCGCTGCCGCTTCCCGTGTCGCCGGCGAGCCGGCCAGCCGCCGCGTGGCCATGGCCGGCCAAGCCGAAGCTCCACCGCCGACGCAAACCCTTACCCTAGCCGTGCTGCCCGTCTTCCGATCTACCGCATGGTAGATCGGGGCCGCCCGTTCCCGCCCGCACGTCGTTGCCATCCGATTGCACCGCCGTGCCATGGATGGCCGCCATGTGTCGCCGCCGCCGTCGCAAACCCTAACCCTAGCGCCGCTCGGCCGTCCGATCGGGCGCTGCCCCGATCGCTCGGATGCTGCTGTAGGATCGAATACCCAATGAAAGCCAACCAGAGGGGGTGAATGGTTGAGTACCCAAAAAAATCTTAGCGGAAATAAGATTTACCCTCTATTTTCTGAAGTCGGTCTAACCGCAAGTGTCTCACCGGTCTGACCGTGCAGTACCGTCGGTCTGACCGCTCAACGCACTCCGGTCTGACCGCCGTAGCCGATCGCCTTAGCCGATTCTGACGAAGTAGCCGATACCTAATGAAGCCGACGTCGTCCGGTCTGACCGCCGATGTTCTAGCGTTCTGACTGGAAAGAAGCCGCGGTCTGACCTCAGTAGAGTTTGCGGTCTAACCGGTGTGTAGATCCGGTTTAACCGACAGTTCGGCCGCCGCACCAAGGAAGAAGATAACACACGAGATTCTCCAAGAAGATTGATCTTTATTGAATCTCTCTGTGTTTACAAAGTGCAAACAAAATACTCCTCACAAAATCTCAAGCTAAAAAATTGAAACCCTAACTCGAAACTCTCTAAAACTCGAATCTAAAGCGATACTAAGAGGCCACGCCTCCCCTCACTATTTATACACAAAACCCGCAGCCAAGATCCACGAATCCTACTCATATAGAAAGTCCTAAACACCTAGGAAACCTTCCTATATAAGTACAAACTTGATATAAACCAACCGTAACAATCTCGGTCTTCCCAAAACCAAAATTTCGCTTTCCATACGCACACAATATCTCCATCGCATGCCATATGGAAACTTCACCAATTATGTGCACTAATCTCTACCCTTCAGCATCCCGCATGATCTTCATCTTGGACGTCACCTTATCTCCAAGTTGACTCCAACTCGATCACCGGCGATACTTTTCCGAGGCGTAAAGAGTACCTGCACACAATTAAATAAAGAATACCATATCTGAGCACAAGCTATCCCAACTTGACTCATTGTTAGCACAAATGAACATACACGTGCATAGGAACACAAAACTCCCATGTATATGCAAGGAAACAAACCGAAACCAAAACCGAATCAAAATCGGCAACTGGCCCGGTCGGATGGCTCGGTGACTCTCGACTCAGCGGTTACTGCCTGGTCCCGACCGCACGAACACCTCCGGGTCCGACCGGCACAAGTCTCTGGCCGACCGGTCAGGCGTGCGGAACACTGGGTATATTCATTGTTCAAAAACCAAAACCACTTTGTCAATAAATCTCCAAATAACAAAACACACAAAGCAATAATCCCAGATACTAATTGTTCATCATCAAATGAAGAATCAAACACACTTTGATTTTACAGCTGTCGCGTGGTGCGCCGGTGGACCAGGTCCACCGTGAACCCCGTCTTGTGCCGCCGCCACGGTGACGTCGACCCTCGGCTGCGGCGTCGGCCCTTAGGTCCGATGACGTCAACCCTTGCTTGCGTCGGCCGCGTCAACATTCGGCTTGCGACGTCATCCGTGCCCGTCCTTGCTCACGTCAGCCCTCGTTATGCTGACGTCACCCCGAGCCTTTTTCTTTGTAAAAATAATTAAATATTACGTAATAAATTTTTTTATTTTCTAAAATTCATTTAAATGGTTCAAAACTTCTAAAATTCATATCTAATTCATACAAACTCCAAATTGAGCCATTCAAATTGCAAATTTTATCTAAAATTAAGCTCTACATGTTTGTTTACTTTTCATGTACTGTTTATTTGGTTTTTATTAGGGTTTTTCCTCATTTTGCATGTTAGTGTGTAGATTGCGCCGTTTCCAGAGTTCGCGCTCGCGAGGAAAAGAGTCCAGAAGTCCGTTTGAAGACGCAAGGCAAGTCACACTTCTCTTGAAGTATATTGATCCTACTTTTATAAATGTTTTATGTTTGCAAACAAAATTGCATTGCTTTGCTAATTACATGGAATGATGGAATACCTATCTGCTTATTTGTGCCTTATTTACTTGTTATCCGTCCTTTGTTAACCTTGGGTGATAATTTTGCTAGCTTTAGTCACTGATGTTGATTTTAGCTAGAATTATATGCTTAGTCATGCTTAATTACCACTAGCTCACTAAATGGGATAATTACACTATTCATTTAGTCTCTCATGAGCTGCAAGCTCGAAACACCTGGCCATGTCTCATTGGTCATAATTATCTCAACTAAAATATAACATAATGGTGGGCTGTGGGTGCATGGTTTTGGATGGTCATACCTATGACAATTAAGGACTGGTTCTTGGGAAACCCTGAAAGACATACCATGCAAACCACAAGCAAGAATGGGCAACTACTTGACTCGTAGTATAGCTTTCTTCTGGCCAACGTACCCTAGTGAGGGTGGGCGTGATGGAGTTGGGTCAGCCCTAGTTTTACGGGTTGATCGGCTTTCGGATTCACCGTGGCACGCGGGGGGCTGCCCATTACCCTTAGGGGAGTGGGGGCGAAACCTTGGTGTGGTGTCGCTTGGTTAGGGAGAGTTATGCGAAAGGTCTTGTCACGATTTCTCCCTTTGTAGTATCATGGTGGTACTTCGGGGCATAGTAATATGTGTGAAATCGTGTCTTGTGGGTAAAGTTGTGCACCTCTGATCAGAGTAAAACTATTCGAATAGTTGTGCCCGCGGTTATGGGCGATCGACCAGATTCACTATGATTAGTCTCACACCATTTAATAATTTGATTTAATGGAACTGGTTTAGTTCAGGTGGAATGGTTGGGCCTGTTCAACGTGGGGATAACATTGCTTAGTGGAAGATTAATATTGCCTTAATTAATCAACTGTTTTACTGTTTTTAAACAATTGAATGTTTGTAAACCACATTTATGCAAAATAGCCGCAAGCCACTCTTGTCTCCCCTTGCATGTATGCATTTCTCGGTGTGACTTGTTGATTACAGTGGTTGTACTCAGCCTTACCATTTTTCCCCCTTTCAGAAAGTTAGTGCTTCTGAGTTAAAGATAAAATTAGAAGACCAAGGCTCAGACCCCAGTTGAGTTTGCCTATGGAGTGGAGCTGAAACTTCGCTAGGATCGTCTTTTCCGCAGTAGTTTTTGGGTGTGAGGACTAAGAGCCTCTTCAGTAAGTATTTTGTTTTACGCTTTTTTACGTTTGGATCTATGTATTAATTTGTCGTTTTGTATACCCTGGTTGATTCCTGGACAGAGATTTAATATGCAAAATAGTCTGGAAATCTGGGATGAATTTTCGGGCGTGACAACCTAGGGCTAGAGTTGTTGTGTGAGTTGTTGAGCCTTGGGCTACACATCTATTTTGGGATGAGGCCTATGAATATTTTTCACCCACGGGTTAATGGGTTTGGGTGGGCAGGAATGCTCCGCGACCCAGCCCACCCGATGGGTGAGTTTTTTGCGTAATAACAGACACGTGGGTACAACATTTGGCTCCTAATAGAGTAAAAACTTATCGGGTCTTGGGTTATGAGGCCCATTACCATCTCTAATTGAGAGGTACCAAAAGAACGTGCAACATCAAGATTGATGAATCCTACTACCCATCCTAGATATACTTCCTCCATCCCATAATAAGTTCATTTTTAGATCATTTCATTTGTCTCAAAATATATGAAAATAGGAATAATTGTATTGGGAGTAGATAAAATGATGAATAGTTGCATTGAAATTTGATAAAGTAGGGGTATTCTAGTCTTTTTGGTTTTGTATTGGTACGTGTGAGATGGGTAAAAAATAAACTTATTTTGGGATATTTTGGGGCGGAAATACTAAGGATTTTTAGGGTTAGACACAGTTATTAAGAAAATAGGTAGAATTAAGTGGAGAAATGTTGTGATTGGATGAGAAAGAAAAGTAGGTGAAAAAATTGAATGGTGGAGGGTTGTGATTGACTTAGAAGAAAATAACGGTGGAAAAGTTATTATATTTTAGGATAAATTCTAAAAGTTAAAAGTTAAGTATTATATTTTTGGACGAAGAGAATACATAGAGCTACAATGATGGTGGAGAGAAAATCTACCATAAGAGTTTTGGATACCCTGTTCTCTGGGTAGTAGGGGCTTCTTCGGAACAAAGGATATTAGAGTTTCGAAGGACTCCAATCTAGAAAAACTTTTATATAAATATGTCCTTTGAGGGCTATTTTGGATTGAATGATTTTTATGGGAGGGGAATTGGATTTTTTTTCTCAGAATTGTAGGTTGCCAATTTCTTAGGATTGCATTCTTATACCTCAATTCCATAGCTATGGAATTTAGCATATGAGCTCAAATCTCATTTTATTTTTCCTTTAAGAAGGCTAACGAAAGATCTCAGAGGGACTTCTACCTCTACAAGAGCGTCCTAGAGCGTCCAATGCAACCTCTCTCTTTGTCTCTCCTCTCCTTTTGAAATCCTTCTAAAATCCTCTGTTGTTTTCCTGTGAGCTATCCAAATAGATCATCGATTAAATTCTTTTGTTTGCAATTCCCATGGGATTTGTTGTGACATTTTAATCCTATGTTTTTTCTATTTCTATATTTAAAAAATCCTATGTTATAAAGAAGCATTGAAACAGAGGATTAAACCACCAAAAATCCTTTGAATGTCCTATGGATTGTCTCATTTCGTAACCACCAAAAATCCTTTGAATGTCCTATGGATTGTCTCATTTCGTAAGAATTTTGGACGTTTTCTAACATGAGGTCCAACCTCATGGAAATCATATTTTGTGTGTACCTCTCTCAAAATTCCTTTGCTATTTTCCTTTAAAGCAACCAAACAACACGTTCCAAGATTCATGTATTTGACAAATCCCGAGGATTCATTAGACTATGACATTCCAATTAATGCTACTTTTTCATGCTCGCTTTGTTTTAGAATCCTAAATTTCAAAGGATCCCTATATATCATAACCACTAAAAAGGATCTTTCAAGCCGACATGAGTCTTTCTCTATAGCAGGAAAAATCTTCTATATAGGAATTTGTTCCAAACGCATGGAGGCTTTGAAAAGAGGCAGACTTGGGAAGGACTTTTTTCTTTCCTTCAGAAAAGAGGGCGTTGCAAATGGGATCTGTGAAATTCTCACTCCCTAACTCTTTTACACGGGCTGTAGAAAAAGAAATTAAGGCAGGTTCAGCAAAATGGTTTCTGATGAACAACAAAATCTAAACTCTATGTGCAGTACTGTACTCTACAGCTGGTGCTGAAATTGATGTGATATTAATTAACCACACACGACTTAAAATTCTTTTTTTTTTGCGAGGACACACGAATTGAAATTAAGTTATTCAGTCTCTGCTATCTATCTGTTCCAAATTAAAGAGGCAAGCTCATATGCATCTTCCTGTCGCCGTGCATGGTGGACCAATGCAATGTACATATATCCATCCATATATCCATTGATTAAGACAACAGCTTGGAAATTTTCAGCGGCCTGAAGCCCATGACAATATCTAGCCATAGCTTGTACTGTTGCTTTGTTGGTGTTGGAATAGATGGAACATGCTAGGAGTCTGTACATCCTAACAAGAGCTAGCTCATTACGCAAAAGGAAAAAAAATCATGAGAAACCACTGAAGAATCCCCTAATAGATTTAGAGTAAATTTTATTTTGGACATCTTTTTAACCATCTTTTAACACATGTTTTTACTTTAACCGGATAAATTTATTTTTTGTCATTTGAACCATCCTCAACTATTTTATTCACCTGCATCAACTTATCATAGTCTAAATATAGATACGAGAGCTTATTAATAAGTAAAAACCGGCGTACTCGAAATCGTTCGTATGCTTAAGAAGAAAGTCCAAGGGATTCAAAATAGAACAAAGATAAGATTTCATGATCCAAAATGAAAACTAAAAGATAATCCAAAGTGAAACCTCGTTAATAAAAAATGACTAAAAGGTAAAAATTTAATTATTTATAGAAAGGAGAGCCATGCATATCTCCGAGATTTTTGTATTAATGAAATTTCCCATCATATTAAAACATGTCCTCGAAAATATTGCAGCTACAGTGGGAAGATATGATATTATGACCAGCGTAGATAGGAGTAATGGTTTTGCAATACTGATAATTAAGGAGGGAGAGTCTATCGAAACAAGCAATGTTCGTGTAAATAAATTATGAAGATAATTTTTTTACACCCGATATGTCCAGAGAGGTAGGAGTAATTTTTTTCATCAAGAGAGGAGAAAGTAGGAGAAAGGGAAACCGCGATAACTTTTTTTACGCCAAAAAGATGAGAGTAATTTCTTACATCAAGAGGGGAGGGGAAGGGGAACGGGGCGGGTGAGCACTTATGAGTCTCGCTACTTAATAAGTTGTGTATATCACGTTGTTTAGCACTATTTTTTATAATAATATTTTTGTAAAATTACTTTAATGAGTAATTTATGTATTGAAGACTATGTTGATATAAAAGAGTGTTTGATAGGGTTTCAGATCTTAGATTCTGGTGGAGTGGAGCTATAGCCCTACCAAACGCTCCAGCTTCAAGCAAATCTGGATGAAGCACTTCAGAAAAATGATGAATCTATCTTTCACCAGCTCCTAACTCCTACCTCAGCTGAATATAGAGCTTGAAGTTGAAGCCTTACTAAACACCCTTTAAAAAATACGGAGAGTAGGGCACAGGGTTTCTCAAATCGTTTTTATGGAGGTTACCACAAAAATTACACGGTTATCGTGGTGTATATCGTGGTTTAAAAAACTAAAACCGTTATCACACGTGATAACCGTTATCGCACATGATAAGTATGATAACCATATGATTATGACACTGTTTGGGAAACCTGGTAGGCATATGTGACCAATTGAGACAAAGACATGGTTACAGCATGTATTAGACTGCACTGCAGGAATCGCATGCCTAATGACAGAGGGATGCTGCTACCACCTTCCTTTGACTAATATGATATAATTAACCGTATAATCTGAGGTAAGCTGTGCGCCTGCGTATATAGCTGACTAAATTGTTCCTTCATTTCTTCGTGTGATATCATAGATAGCTCTCCACGTGTTTCAACGACGTAGAATCATATCGCAGCATCTTCAACCTCTGACCGGCAACCGTAGGATTTCAATAGGTCAGCAAAATGTTCGACCAAAAATCTGTTTTCTTGTCAATTTTGTAGCTTTGCCACGCAAAACTAATAATGAAACGTATATGTGCTCACGCAAAGCCATCTTCAGCCGTTACAAAGTAAACTTCCAAAAGAAATATTCAAATAGTGTCTATCTCGTATTACCCCTGAAACTCTGAAGGAATTGGTTTTGCGTTTAACGGAATGATGCAGAGACGAACTGATTGCGATTAATGGTCTGTCTATGGGAGACTAGTTTGTTGCATTGTCCAGGACATTTTTTTCCTGATCAAAATGGTACATGTAAGAACTTGCGTGGTGCTTGCTTGCTTCCATAAATTTTTCAGGCAGTCTTAAGCGTGTCAGGCTGCAAAGAAGTTGGTCATTACATGTACAAGCGAATAGTCAGTTTGACAGGAGACAGCATCAGTTTAAATTGCACGTGCAAGTCTTCTGCTCGGGCTAAGACTAACCTTCCTTTGACGATTCGTAGTCCTCTCCTTTGCACTTATACTTCTACTTATGTTTATTCATAGGTTTATTAGCAACTAACAATAATTTAAGATATAATTTTTATATACCTGTACTTAGTTATTGTCAAATAAACGATGGTTAAGAAAACTGTAAAATTAACTAGAGAACTAACTTTTGGTTTATAAGTATAATAATAAGTGAAACGTGGAGCTGGTAGAGAGGATTCAAACATTTGCAAATGTTGTTCTGCATGGTAGAGACTAGAGAGTAGCAGTGGCAGTTGAATAATTTGTTTGTTCCATTGGCTCCGGATGGTTCGATTAGACCCCTGTTTTGTTTTGTTCTCTTGTGCGAGCAGGATGGCCTCAGTTTCAGACTTAAGCTGCATGCTCGATGCCGTTGTTTCATTTGCCTTGTCTGTGTTTTTTTCTTTTCTATTTGATTGCAACTAAAACTAGTAGCTCCCATTTTCTTTTCTATTTGATTGCAACTAAAACTAGTAGCTTTAGGGTTTTTTTTAATCAGAGGAAACGCAGCTATCAACGATTTATTCTTGTTTTTACTATCCATGCTAGCGACGCAAGAGAACCAAAATATGTTTCTCATCTGGAACACTTGGCAGTGTTGACACTTCACTATGACTCTGAGAACGAACAGTCTTCACGAATTTATCCCCTCTTAAAAAAATGACTCTGACAATCTTTTTTCCGGATATTTTTTCCTGTCAAAAATTGAACATGGCATATGTTCCATCATTGGCTCAGAAAAATAAGATCAAAGCATTCAAAGTAGACATCACAAAGAGGCTCCAGGTCGATAAACCAAGTTATCCAACTTAATTCAGAGCATTATGATGTTCCTGTTATACGAGGGTTTAAAGCATTTTTTTAGATAATGATGAGAAGTTAAAGCTAAATAGAAAGTGGGTTAGGGGGTGTTGCAATCAACTCTTAAGCTAACGTGATACTGTGAAGCAGAAGGATAGAAAAGAATGTACTTCCTCCGTAAAAAAAATAACGTGTTTTAATCGAATATAAATCATAAATCATCAATAATTTTTTTAAGCTGTTATGTTTAAAAATATAAAAACCATATAAATAGATTCATCTTTGAAAAATACTTTTATAATAATATACACATCTCATTATATAATATATATTTTTTAATAAAAAAATCAAGTTATGTTTTGGAAACCATGTTGCTGTCTTAAACATCATTTTTTTCTATACGGAAGGAGTACGATGAATCAGATTTTAGTCAGTTCCTACATACTTTAAAGAGGTGGTATCACATGAGTTAGATTGGGAAATGGCAGTCCAGAATTGCGGCAACGATGGCACAGCAGACAGCGACTTACCACCAGTGTAACAGCTGCAACAACTAACGGGCTTCCAAGTTCTGACAATCCAGGGAGCAAACTGCACTTGATGGCATGTGCTTCATTTGGCAAGTAAAACAGGCTACAAAAGCAAGGAGATACCAAATAGTTTGTAGCACTAGCCGAGGAGACTAGGATGGGCACAAGAGGATACAGAAGACACCGTGGCAAATCAAATACATTCCTAAAACACATTTTCATTCATGAGAATCTGAATAAACATTTGTCTCGTGTCACTGGTGCCAATCAGTTCATGAATGAACGAGGATATAACTTTGGGAGGCAGCTGCTCAGGTGTCCACAGGTTTGAAACAGGAGATTGTTGAGACAAATTATTCCACCTCTTCCAAGAAATCCTTGATCTCTGCGGGGCTCAGAACCCTGTATTTTGCAGGAAAATATTAACAGTCAGCATACCATCTGAGTGCACCGATGCAACATGTTCTATCATCTCAAACAGTTTTGACAGAATAGACAGCTGTACCAGAGATTAGTTAACTTATTATGAGGGTAAATGTGCAGGCAGACAAAAACATCTATGATGCAAAACCGATGGCTATTTTCTGGAAATCCACGATTTAGAAAAGCTGAAAGATTTAGATCTTTGGCAGAGATAACAGAACATGAAATCTGATCAATGGTAGCAACAAGTTGATTAAGTCTATATATAACATACTTGAATTCACAGTCAGATCGGATTATCCCAATTTCAATGTTGTTGGCAGAGATTTGTCCTTCATATCTGCAAGTTCGTAATCCTGTCAAGTTGTTTTGAAAAAAAAAAGAAAAAAGTGGTAAACAGAAGCAACACACAATAATAGTGAGGTACCCTTCTTTCAGAGTTAAAATAGCAGTATGAATGGCATCGTCAAGCTCCATGTCTTCTGTGTATCTGCAATGAAACAATAAATGAATGTGAAATGAATGCATTCATGCATTTTTGGAAAAAAAATGAACCTGTATAAACTTGTCAGCTGAATTAAGAAAAGGATATATGTGGCATAGAATTAAGCACCATATTTATGATCAAATGGAAGAAAAATGATACCAGATGTAACAGTGTCTAGTATCAGCGGTAAGTTTCGATCTTTTTACCTCTTCTCAAGAAATGTCTTTGCATTTGACACATTTTTCCCCATAGCTGATGCTTTCCAGGAGAAGTATGACCCTGACGGATCAACCTAATAAAACACTGATAGTATCAACTGTCTGCAATATTAATATCTACAAAGTCCTAAATACAATGATCTGAAGCGAGAAAAAAATGAAAGGTCGTTCGCATTTGATAGTTTGTAACATGAAACCTTCTCTGTTATATATAATTATTTGTCAATACCTGGTACAATTGTGGACCATTGTCATCATACCCAGCAATCAACAAAGATACACCAAATGGTCTTACACCACTGCAAAAAGCCATAATGAAATATATTATATATTACCATAAATCTACAAGTAATAAAATAGATATTCTGGCTTTTGTACTTCACCGATCATGAATTTGATTTGATCACATGGACCACTGGGGTATTATATTCTTACTAGTTTGTGAAAGAATATGCATTACATTACAATACAATGATAAGAAACAAGCATTGTGTTAACATTCTAGAACATACTGTTTGTGTATAAAAAAATGACAACTTAATTCTTATGATAGATAAGGCAGAGAATGTTCATGGTTTATCAATCTGCATGTATAAATTTAACATACCCAGATTGTGTAAACTCCTGCATGACAGCAGCAGTTTCTCGGACTAGTTGTGTAACAGGTATAGTTTCCTGCATTTGTTGATAGACAACACAGTTAGAAAGCAGAAACACCGATTCAGAATCACTTTATTTTACTGACACTCCTAAATCATTTTTGAAAGACTCTTCCTACGTCTACAACATGTTTTTTAGGATAACACTGCAAACTTGCAAAGTAGGCCGTCAAATACCTTGTACAGCCGATAATACTGTTGTGCTTGCTTTCGACTTTTCCTCACTAAAACACGGAAGTCTGGCCCCATGCCACTAGAAGCAAAAAAAAAAAAAAAAAAGGTAAGCACATGAACATATGCAACAAAGTAGTCAGAGTTGACCATCCTAGTCATTAATCTAACCAAAGGTCAGCAACAAGTTGGCATATGTAAGAAGCATTTTAAGAGAACAATAAGTCCGAATTCTAATGTTCAAATCACTAGAATAAGAACCATGTAATTCCTGTTTTTTGTACTTATTTGATGAAAATGAAGCATTCACAGGTTGTAAATTCGAAAATATTAACAGTCAACTAAATTACCAAATCAAATCTGCAAAACTATTAACATTCAGAAAATTAGTTAATATTTGCTGAGGCAGAAGGAATCTAGATGTAAGCATGTTTTTTCCTAGTATACATAGTATGTACATGATAATTTTCTCAAAGGACATGAAATGTCTCATGTGCTCATGCCTTTCTAGTTGTTTCTACACCATCTTGTTAGTGCAAAGGGGTGGTGGATACAAATAAGATCAAGCAATTAAGAAAATAACATTTTTAGAGGGATTAAGATAATAGACAATATTATGTAGCGTAATAAAAGTGCACGATATTGAATAAGGTTGTACATAAGCAAGACAGCAATATGTGGACGATGAAAGACAGGTAAAATAAGTACCTGTAGACGACACCGATATTTGGAGTCAACGCCTGAATCTTTTGCACCTATACGTATGAATATAAGTATTTATTAGTGCCTCGATAATATGAACAAATAAGCTTAAATTGTGAGTGATGTCACACTTACAGATGTTTCATCCACTAAAATAGAAGGCAACTTCTTCTCGGTGGCAATAACTACTCCATTAGCAGCTGTTACAATACCAAATGTATCGCAAAATTATTAAGCATGAGAAAAGGCATTGGAGGAACCAAGCAATTTTATGGACCTATGTGTAACTTGTGTAATGGAGGAATCTAATAAATATGCACCTGCAACACATATTGCAAATTATTCAGACAACTAAATGTATTAGAAGTTAGTGTCTAGGAAATATTTGTCAAACCATAGTTTTATTCAACTCAGACAATAGTACACCTTCAGTTGTTAAATTGCTGCCGAGCAGAACCAAGTATAGTGGCTGTTTTCCAGACCAAGTACAGTTAGATTATTTTGAAAAACAGAACACCACTGGAAACCATGCAATTTGCACATACAAACAGGCACTTGTGTGTAGATGTGCGCATGTGGCTACAGTGCTACTTATAAACACTGAACAACTCATTGATAGGAATTCAATTTATCATTTTCCAGATTTCATTCACGCCCATGGAGATATATTTGCAAGGTGCTAATCATCCTAGACTGCTCAAGATCAACCCACAGCATTCATATTCACACATGTTGTCTTTGAAAAACTTTGTAAAATTATCAAGCTCAGGTAGCATCACAGCCAGAAACAAACAACAAATCAGTCATGCATGGTTCCAGAAATGTGTTTGTCCGGTTTTATGTGGATTTGTTTAACCGGGCATCCAAGCAAGTAAAGGACACAATCTTCAGAACAAGTATCAACTTCTTTAGTACTTTAGACATCCATAATATAGATAGAATATCTGCTTTTGCAATCTAAAAATTCTGAGAATCTCCATTTACTTCACAGAAATAAGAAGGACCCAAGTTCGCCAAACTTTTCAAGTTCAATAGTTTCAAATTTTCCACAGGTGCGTTCATGGTGTGATCATATCTTGGTTATATCTAGTATATGCAATCTACAATGACTACTGAGGTAGAGTTATGGAGGGCAGATTAGGGAAGGGGAATAGCAAAATCATATCTCCAATGTACATACAACACTTTATCTCGACCAAGGTGAGGAAGCCAAGAGAAAAGGGTAGGTATGATCAATTGGCCCATAATAATAATATGAAATGGTGATATTGGGTGAATGAGATTGTAGAAATTTGTGCAAACGTATGAACGGTCAGGGGTCGCTGCATTGCATCTCGTACTATTTACAACTTTATACATGGTACAGATACTGGATAGGCCTAGAGTTTCTCCAAAATCCCTAAACATCAAGAACTCCGAAAGCACTGAGAATTTTTCAGTCAGGCTCAAAGAGGCATACAGCCTCAGCCAATAAACCCAACCACATGAAGAGCATGTAAAATTCGTTCAGCCAACTTGCCATCACATTACGTAGAGCGTCCTTCCTACATTGCCCAATACGGCATAGGCACCAAAAAAAAAAAGAAATCACCAGTTCACCACAGCTAGCTGCCAATAGCAGAGTCGACAAGCATCCAGGGGCTCCAGAACTCCAGCCTAACCCTACCCATCCTCTACGACGAACCAGCGCGCACGCTCCCACTAGGGATGAAAACGGACGGAAAAACCTCATTTCTACTTCCGTTTCTATATTATTTAGTGGAAACGGGATTCGGTTCGGAAAATACGGGTTCGAAAACGGAATCGGAATATACGGGTGCACGGAAACGGTCGGAACCCAGAACTTAAGTCGGAATTTACATATCTTCTAACCACGTCTTGTTCGTTCTTTTGATAATTAATAAGATATTAAGATAATTCTACCAACCAGTCAAAACTATAAGATAATTGATATGAACGGTCTATGATGACATACAATTATTCACTTCAAATCAAAAGGATCTCGATGGATGAATGATATGGTAGGTTTTGTTTAGATAGGCCTAGACGACTGGGCCTTCGAGACACAAATATTCATGAGCCTAAAATTCGGGTTAAATCCAGATACAATCCGGAAATATTCGGATTAAATACGGAATTCCGCGAAAACGGACGGAAAAATATCATTTCTACTTCCGTTCCGTTTTCGTATTTTAGAAAAAGGATGGGTCGGGGCGGGAAAAATTCCGTCCGTTTTCAACCCTAGCTCCCACAATCCACACGAGGCCAAGCCCTAAACCCTAAATCCCACGAGCGCAATACCACCAACGGAAAAAAGAAAAAAAAACTCCTCCGCATCCTCCCTAATTCCGGAGATTAGTGCAGTGGACGAGCATGGAGTCGCGCGCACCTTTGATCCCGAGGGAGGTCTGGCCGGACCCGACCGCCGTCAGCGCGTGCTCGATCTGCACCAGCTTCCCCGACGGGCTGCAGCAGCGGAAGCCACGAGCGCGTCAGACCAATATGCTCCCGATCTTCGCCGGAAGAGAGAGAGAGAGAGAGAGAGAGAGAGAAAGAGAAAGAGGGAGGAGCACACCTGAAGGTGGTGAGGGAGAAGGAGGACTGGCTGTCCCCCATCGCCGGCGGCTCGCTCGTCGGCCTCTGCTACTACGACTGCTTCCGCCGCAAGAGAGAATCAGAGAATTTCTCCCGTTCGTTCGACTTTCGATGGTCGCCGCAGACTGACTCGCGTGTCGTTCTCGTTCGTTAGTGAGAGAATACAAGAGATTTCGAGGTAGAGGAGAAATAGGGAGGAGGGGAAGTCGGACTGCCATGTGGGCCATGGATACGCGACTCACGTGGGCCGCCCGATCATGGTACCGATTCTTTCCGGGGAGGATCGCACGCCGTCCGATGGGACTCGTACTCCCCGTCATTTTGCAAGTCATCTCTTCCTTTCCAAATCGCAGTCGATGAGTTCTACTAACAAGGAAAATCGCAGTCGCTGTAACTATCTTCTCCAATCAATAAAGCTTGTCGAATGGCTTAACCTCAAAAAAAATAAAAAAAAATCGCAGTCGCTGTCGAATTTCGTAGGCAGTGGATGCTTGTCACGAATTCAAAATGCTACTTCCGTTTTAGGTGACAACGTTTTGTTTCGAAAGGGCACTGACACACTATTGTATACTTGAGAAGGAATCCTCTAGTTAATTAGAGATGATACTGTTCCCTCCATCTTATAATACAACAATTTAAAATCAGACGTGTTATAATATAATACAATGAATCTGAACACGAGGAGAAACTACAAAAGGTGATAGAAATTTCATACTCCTAAAAAAGGATGATGAAGGAATGATGAATTATTTACGATTACATGTACTAGAGTGGACAATTTCACTCCAAGAGGATCTCTTGGTCAACTCTAGATGTAGTGGGGAAAGAACACAACGATCAACGCCACGACCTCGAATCAAAGTTTTAAGGTAAAGCCGTCGCGATTCTACAAAACATAAGACAAACTGTGCAGTACAGAATTAAGAGCTGCATGCTTGTAGGAGTAGAAGGCAAGCCGATCTCGACACAAAGGCTTGGTTCGGAGCTCACAACATTTTTGGAACCTGATTTAGTTCAAACTTGGAACAGCCATTCTTACAGCTACCCCAGTTTATGCAGTGTTATGAGACAGCAGTTACAGTAGTCTACCTCATGCTGCAATGTCAAAAAAAAAAAAACTAACGCTCTTCGTAACCATATTACAAAAATAAATCGAGTACACAAAAATATCACAACATCAATGTTTCATCTGTCCTCTCGCGTAGCTATGTTAAACAGTTAAGGGAAGCAACCCCAAGAAGAAACTCGTCTCTTTTGTACATGCTAATGCCCCCTGAATAGCCGTCATGTGTTTCGGCCAAATGTGTGAAACCATATAACAATACGTGTGGATACCACACCATTGGCTGGAAATAAAAGGAGCATGCCTCTTGCACAGTTTGGCCAAGAAGCTCCAAAAATATCTTTAACCTTCACATATCATGCTCCATTCCACACACACCATCCCAGGAGCCATGTTATGAACCCCTCCATGTGATGTTGCCTGGTTCAATATTTGGTATTCCAAATCAAGAATGGTGGTGGATCAAGCTAGCGTACATGAAGCCTTTGCTAGCCTCTAGCCCAATCAGATAACAGCCATGTTAGCTCACTCTTCCATATTGTTCTTTGCCTCATCATTTTCTTCCTCCATCTTTTCCTTTGCCTCGGTATTTCCTTCCTCCATCTTGTTCTTTGGATCATCATCTCTGTCGACTGTCTTCTCCTCCATAGCCATGTCGCTTGCCTCAGGATTTTTACCATCCATCTTGTTTTCTTCCTGCATCAGCTCATCCTTTGTTTCAATAGTGTCTTCCTCCATCTTATTTATCATCACTGCATCACTTGCCTCACCATTTTCTTCAGCCATGCCCTCGTTTGCCTTATGCATACCATTGCCATCATTGCCATTTTCAGTTGCATCAGCATTGTTTTCTGGTACTGCTGAAGGTGGTACATTTGCATGAGGTGCATAATATTGCATGTATTGCATCTGTGGCAAATGAAGTGGTTGGGGTTGTCAGATTCAAAGACATCAAACATAATTAACATAATTAAGTTTTGCAATAGACTTGGTACTGGAACAATGCTGTATGTACCTGACGAAGATGTTCTAATCTGAAATTTACTAAATGACCAATATCTTCAATACCAGCAACATAATGAATATTTCCAGTTTCCTCTAAAGGTCGATCTGTAAATGGTGTGCACTCTTCAAGATTCAAGCCAAGCTTATCAGGCCTCTGGAGGAGAAGCTGGAATGTTGGCTGCAATTCGTAGCACTGTTCAAAAAGTGAACGACGGCAGAACACATACAAGCCCAGACGAGCACGGGACATTGCCACAATAAGTCTTCTGACATCACGAAGATGCCCCACAAAACGGGTACGGACAAGAGATAATAAAATGAAATCATTTTGTTGACCCTGGAACTTGTCCACTGTGGTAACCTATATGATGCATAGAAAAGGGTAAATGTCAGCACAAAGCAGAAAGAATGATAAAATACTAGCTTAAAAAACATAGCTCAAGCAACAATTATTCAAATACCTTGCTAGGTGGTTCAATATTCCATGGCTTGCATCTTCTGTTAATAACATCACGAATAAGAAGCTTCTGACCATTGTAAGTGGTCAATATCGAAATCTTATTGGCAGGGTATCCGATCAGGCGCATGTAGATATAGACACTAACTATAAACTCAGCCTCCCCTTCATTCTGGTAGAACCAAGGAGACGGGGCAGACTCACCTCTGCCACGGAAATCAGGAACATCAACCAACTGATAGTCGTAAGAGAAGCCAGAATTAGCTTTGTGGAAGATAGCCTCCTCACGGACGTAAGGTAGATCTCCAAGTTCTCTGTATCTCCAGTTATATAGTTCGGCGATGCTAGGTCTGGCACGGCCCTGAGCATTGAGCTCAATGTAAGGGACACCAAGACGAACAAATCTTGTAAAGAGACTTTGGTCCATGTGGCTGTACTTCTGGAAAGCCATGTTCTTCACGACAGGGGGTAACTGATGGTGATCACCAATTAAAATGCAACGTTTCAGACGAGCATAGCCATCTTCCTGCCGTTGCAGCAGCATCGGTATGAAAGTCTCTATCTCTAATATCTGTGCACTTTCTTCCATCAGCAAATTATCGTATTTGAACCCTAACTGAAGAAAGTCTCTCCTCTTCAATGCTGCATGAGTACAAGTCATGGCAACAATCTTGGCTTGTTTGGTCATTAGATAATTTGCTCTCTCAGCTGTTGACTTAAGTAGCTCAAAAGCCCTACATTCTTCCAGCTCTTGAAATATTGTCGAAAGATGTTTGAAACAACCTTTGGCTGCATGCATATCTTTCTCAAAGGACTCACCAGTGAAGGTAGGTTGTGGAGTATCTGAGAAGAACTCTGAGAAAGGGAACCGGTCTTTAACAAATGAGGGATTGTCTTGATTTTGCGCACAGGCAGCTAAAAATTGTTCCCACCGAGCATAAACATGTAATAACCAAAAGTATGCAGCCGTTTCACATGTGTAGCTCACATCTTCAGGAAGATGAAGGGAACTTGCCAATTTTGCAACTTCACCTAGAAGCTCTAATCGCCGAACCAGCATAGCATTGACACGACCTTGACGGCTAAAATCAAGATCAGTTGCCAACTCTTGTTCACCCTGACCAAGACGAAGAAGGTACCTAGCAGGCACATCTCTCTGGAAGAAACAAGTAAAATCAGCAAGTTTAAAAAGAACAAGTAGCAAGCCAACTATGTAGAGAGCATCTAGGTGATCAGGATATTTCAATATGAGATGTGCATGGCATTGCATGAAAATATGTAACTCCATTGGGACATATGTAGCACAACATTGCATGAAAATATGGCATAAAGAATCATTTCTGCTGAAAGTCCTCAAAACCCAATAGATACCCATTTTCATTCAACTTAAAGAACACTAGAAATGACAAGCAGTAAAATTGGCATCTTGTGACTGAAAGGAACAGCAGCAAAAATGTTCAGGTGGTTTTCTTGAATAAGTGACATTAGGATAGCTGGCATAGCATGGGATCAACTATGCAATATTTCTCTCATAAAGAATAGATTAATAAGGGGTAAGACAGGAGTATAATTGGTGCAGTCAGAGTACCTGCATTATCTTCTCAAACAAATCATTCAAAGCTTGATTGGAATGAGTTATAATTAGAGTTCTTTGGGAAGGACAGTTGTGATAAAGAACATTCAATATCTGCACAGCTGTATCTGTTTTTCCCGTACCAGGAGGACCAACAACCATTGTCAACCCAGGTTGAACACCAGATATTATAGCACCAATCTACAAGTAAAAAAGATGGTTACCAGCGGAGCTAAAGTTAAAGGACAAGTCATATCGTTGTGTATCTCAAGCAAATAATAAAGCAAGTAAAATAATAAAGCAAGTACAAAAATCAGAGTCTAGAAATCTATTCATCTGTGTAATATTCAAACAAAAACATATTTTCTCTATGTTACAATAATAGGCTCACAGGAAATACTTTAAAAGTTTCTGGCAGGTTTTGTTGAAAAGATATGCACCAATCGAGTGATGGTTAGCTGGCAGCCTGAAAAGTACCTGAGTAGGTGTAAACCTCACTGAGTTCTGTTTAGGTTTATCTTGAGGATACGGCCCTGGATCAGCAGGAATATAAGTCTCAACCATTATTTTTTCTTTCTGGGACCCATCATCATCAACCATATTGTTCTTAGCTGACAGAACAGACTTTATATTGCCAGGTATAGCATGAGTACTTTCCCTCATTTTCTTGGACAACTTAATCTTAAAAGGAGGACTCGGATTCAGGTTTTCTGTTCCATCTGAATTGATAAATGTGACCTACAAATAAGCTAAAAGTGTTAGAATCTTTAGGGTTAAAGATAAAAAAAAAAGGTACTTCCACTTTGAAAAAAAGCAATACAATCAAGTTTTAAAAGATATTTACCTGGTAATCTGGAAAGCTTTGTAGAACATGGTCAGCATCGAGAAAAGTGTCCTTAAAATCTATATTTTCCAGAAGATCAGGCATATTTATCCACTGTGCGGCAGAAGGGTTCCCATAACCCAAGAATATGTTATGCAACCATTCAGGAACTACACATGTTTCATTCATTAGATCACGTATAGATTCCAATATTGCTTTGAAATTATTCTCCTTGGGTTTCCTTCTCATTAGAATGTTAAATGTCCCATACACATTCTCTGCACCCTTCTCTGCTATCTCAGTAACATCAATATGATACTGTGCTGTATCCAAAGCAATTTTAACAGTACGAATCTCACCCTTGGGAGGTTTCCATTCCTCTCTCTTTATCCTCCCTGTAAAATCATTCATAAGAGATCCTTCCTCATCACGAATTTCAATAACCTCACATCCACGTACATATTGTAATCCAAGCCTTTCTGGCACGGTTGATTTTACAGCCTCCTCAGGGCTAAGGGGTTCAAAAGATGGACTGATCGACAACAAAAACAAAACATCATGTTCCTTCAAAGCATCCCATTCAGATTTGATCTGTGGCTTGTAGCTTGAGATGCTGAAAGTGACATCAGCAGTTACAGCAGATGGCTTAACTTCTCCAATGTTTGGCTGCTTCACTTCAGTAATCTTAAATTCCTTGATTGGAACAGCCATCCTGGACCAACCACGAAAGGCAGTGTCTCCCTCATTGTTAATATAGGCATGCAGATGAGGAACAGCTTCCTGAATGTCTTCACGAATTTCATATGTTGATTCAAGGCGAAAAAGATTGAAATTCCTCAATAAATAATCATGAAGTGTTAAAAACTGGAGATTGAGTTTCGGGAGAGCAAGGCAGCCCTCTCCAGAATAATTAATGCTAGGAACAAGGCTTTCATCCCACATGATCTGTTCATTTGGATAAAGAGGAAGTGCATTTACGGCATCTTTCTGTGACTGACGCTTCTCAAAAAAGGCAACCAGGACCTCAATAAGAAAATCACGTCTTCCACTGCATGGGTCCTCCTCTGAAATTAACTTGAGCTGTATATATAAGAAGTTAAGCACATGAAATGCATTTATTTCAGTTTCACATGCAAAATATCTTAAGAGTGAACTCAGTGATGAAAGACTCATCTGACAAAATTTAATAATTAACTTGTGAGGAACATCTATATGATAATTTCCTTTTATCCTAACAACAGTCCTGCAGGTATGAAAGAATTTTATTTCCTGCTCTTAGCTTTCAAGTTGAGCAGCATTCTTACAAAAAATTGAATGATTTATGAGAGAAGAAGGTATATTCAGCTTGGTGTATGTCGAGGGAATACTACTTACAAATAACAATAGCAGCTGATAAAAAAACTGAAAACAAATAGCAAAGGGAGTTTATGTAATCATGTGAATTGCTCACCTTATTACAAACCAGATCTTGCAGTTCTACATTTGACAAGACAAGCAGCTTCTTTGCTAAGTTCGCACGCTTATGGATTGAACCAATATTACACAAGGAAAAATCTCTCAACTGCAACGATTAGTAAAAGAACAATGAATTAATATTTTATTATATTGGAAATAATAAAGAACGGCACAACAGAATATAAGGTGCACACCTTAGGCACTTGTTTGAAGGCTAGCAGCTGAAAGGCTTGGAAACGGGAATAATGAGCTTGCAAGACATCATCATCACTGAGCTGTGTTCCAGAATGATCATTAATCTCAAAGCCTTCATAAAACTGCAGCAAATCAACCAACTGTGCAAAAAGACGCCCCTTTTCATGGGTATACAGTGCACTTAAGTGACACTTAGCAACAACAGCTACATCAGCAACAAGGGGCCTTAAAAACCTGCACATAACAATCAGCATAAGTGGAGAGCAAACATAATATGCATTTTATGATGAGAAGCTAGCTTTTGGTAATAACATAATATCTGCGCTAAAGCAAAAGATTTAAATTTTAACCTAACAAAGATAGATCCATCACTAGTAAATGAATTGATATTGCATAAAGAAATGCTGGTAAAATATTCAATGCAGAAGTATTCACGCTTAATCAAATCAACGAATAGACGTCTGGTTGTCACAAGATGTGGTTAAGAAAGTCCATAAAATAGCAAGATTAAAATATGAAAAAAGAACTCGACCAGTGGGTTAACACTGCCAGATTTTTTGTGTGTGTGAAACCCAGGTTGGGGACTTTACCACTGAGCTATAAGCGTGTTTATGGGTAGAGTTGAATGAAATACACAGGTGGTCAAAGTGCTCAGGGAGAAGAACTAGGCAATACGTGTTTTTTTTATAAAAACCATTTGATGCACAGTTGCACACGGACTTCGAACTATGCACATCATGAGTGACTGATAATTATTCTGAAAGTAAATTGTATGCTATCCTTAAACCTGAATGGAGTTCTCACTTAGGTCAATGAACTTGAGAAATGACCCAACTTTAGGCTTATATGTTGTATCCCCGAATGGAGCTTCAATTTGCCCCAATCAGACTAAGTGAAAGAATTGCAAAATATATTCATAATGAAATATGAGTATATTCATTAATTTCCACTAGAAATCCTAGATGGCTGTCACGACAAGCATCTGGATGTCAAGTTCTCATTCTTAGATCTAAGAGGAGAAACGATAAAGTTGAATCACCTAGAGAACTGTACTCATATTAATGAAATATGCTGCAACAAGTAGTAGGCAATTAAGAAAATTGTATTCATACCGTCTAGTAGGAAGTTGGCTCAACATATCAATCAAAAACTCCATAAATCTCTCACAGTACAAGACACAAGAATCGTCAACCTGCCCACTGAATGATACATTCAACACAGATTCATCCCCACCATCTTGACTGGACAATATTACCTTCGAATCAAGAATCTATAGAGAAATTTGCAGGAGTTAAGCAGGATTCACACAGCATAGTTATGAGAAGAGTTTCAAAGGCACACCTCAAGGAATTCTTCAATTAAGTTCCTAAGGAATTTATTCTCGAGCATTTCTGAAGCATCACAGGTTTGACCTGCCCTTTTTGCTTCTTTCGCTTCTTTTCTTTTGATTTTGGTCCACTTCTTAATCAATTCAGGGTTAAGGCAAAGCTCCATCTGTAGATATTGAAAACTCTATAAGCACCAAAGAGAAACGCAGGATAAACTAGAGTGAGAAGAAAAGAACAGTACAGTTACCTGAAGCCGTCCAAAAGAAAGAGTATGCCACAACTTTAGGCTTACTAACTGAAGTATGGTTTCTCGAACTAGTTCATCCTCCAAACTCTGCAGCAAAGATGACTTGTAAGAGCACTGAAAGGATTAAATTTTTACCACATATGGAGTGACAATCAACGTAGACCTTTGCATACTAGTTTTTAAAAATTAATATGGTCAATTACACCTAATCCAGAAGAACAAAAAAGGAAACTGGTGAGAAAATAGATCAGTTTGATCATAACTTGTATGGACATCCAGGTGAAACATCATAGCATCCAGATTAGAAGGCTCAATTTCACAAAGGAAGTATTCTCTGACGGTTGATGGTTCAACGAAAATGATAAGGCAAAAAACACATCTGGGAAGAAAAAGTGAGCATCAGCATGTGATTCAAATATCCTATTGCAAGCATAAAGTTAGTACCTGAAATGCATTTATCATGAACAACAGGTAGTTTGTTTTCTCGGCCATATTAAGTTCCCTATCCTGCAATAAGAAATAAGAATGAGACATATTATGAAAAACATGACAAGACAACTGAGTGATATTTTCTGCAAGTCATAATGAGTTTGCCCCAAAGGCAACAACTGCAAGAACAAAGAAGTTCCAGAATGGATCTCCAAAACTGAATGGCTCGAAAATGTAAACTAACAAAGTAAGCAAAACACAATGGCCAAAACCCATTAAGCCTGATTTCCCTCAACTCAAAACTCCATAAGTCTGCACAAAAAATATCTCAGTCACCTAGAGTATTCCATTATTTTCAATAAACCATACAGGGGCATCTGAGAAAGAATTGCTCCATGCAACTACTTAACTGGTGGTCCAAATGACAATATAAGGGATCATCATCAGCCCAACAGAATCAATTTCAACATGAAAAACTTCTCATGCTTATGCACATAATAAACACAAACACCACCATTAACTACGATGAGTAGGCAACTACATGTCATTACCTCTTACATTTTGCTTAGTTGAGAAAAATATAGTGAAAATATATTTCCAGTTCCAGTAGTTGCAGAAAACTAGTCGCAAGCATAGTGAGCTCTGAATGATGCAGACTGCTAGCAAGCATTGAGCTCATACTAAACAAATAGTGCCTGACTAATACTCCCTCCATTCCTATTTGATCATCATATTACATGGGTGCACCAAGACCAAGCAAACTAATAACTCTCTCGTGCTACATTTACTTCGGCAACAAACTCAATGCATGCATCATCCCCACTATTTCCTAGCCAATGGCAAATCAAAAAATTGCATGTTGGTTGTAAAAATTTGTGTGCATGGATTCATGTGTCAATGTCCATTTATTCCAATGCACAAATAACGAATAGACTTCGTGAATGAACACAAATATGATGATCATTTGGAAATATCCTAAAAAATATTTTACGATGATCAATTAGGAATGGAGGGAGTACTGAACAACCCCCACCGAAAAGATAATGATAATTCAAAGTAGATGTGCATTGCACAATTAACCAACACTAAATTCCATAGCGTCCCCAATTAGGCTTCTCCAGCCTACAGAGAGCCATCTATAAGGCTTTAGAATTGCAAATTAAGCATCGGAAAAGCAAATAGTTAATTATGGTGACATCAAAACAAACCTCTTCCTTTAGCTTGAGAACCCGCCATAAAAATCCCTTGAACGCATCCTTCCGATCATGGAAGCAGGTCCACGCCGCCACATTCTCCCGGAACTGCAAACAAAAACCCAAACCACGTCAGAAACCCTAGAAATCGGCCGAGGCAAGGGAACAACCAGCAATTGCTCCAATTCGAGCAGGGTTGGAAGGGGGCGGCGCAGCACCTTCTCGTTGACCATGAGGATCATGGACATGACGTGCTCGAAGGAGGCGGCGTCCGGGTCGAAGTTGGGCCAGAGGTAGTTCTCCAGGTACTGGCTGACCTCGAGGATCATGACGCGGTGGAGCGGGACGGTCTTGCGGCCTCGGTCCTCGACCCGGAGCTCGGTCGCGTAGATCTCCCTGACGAGGCCGGCGTCGAAGGCGGCGCCGGCGGCGGGCGCGCCCCAGTGCTCGGCGGCGACGCGAGTGAGGCGGTCGCGCTGGATGTCGAGGAGCGTGATGGTGGAGGCCCCCGCGGCGGCGGAGGAGGCGGGGGCCTTGTCGGGCGCCGCGGCGGCCGGGACGTCGGCCGGGAGCGGGTACTCCGCGGCGCGCGGGTGCCGGAACTCGAAGACGCCGGTGCCGTACACCTTCGGCATGGCTGACGCCGCCCCCGGGGGGTTTCAGGGTTTTGGTGGGTGCTAGGTAGTAGGGGAGTGGGAGTGGTGGTGGAGGAAACCGCGGCGGCGGCGGCGGCGGCGGCGGTGGCGAGACGGGGTGGAGATGGGAGTCGTGGGGAGATTTGAAAGAGGGGGTTTAGCCGGAACCCTCCATTTTTTTTTCTGGCTGTACGGAGGACGGAGGGAGAGGAGCAGAGTGGAGGCCTTCTGCTTCGTTTTAGCTTTCGGAAGCAAGCGCAAAAGCCTTGGCCCGTTGGATCTGTGCTCGTGTCTTTCGCGTCGGATAGGCGGTTTCTGCCACTTCACTTCTTCCCCGCACATCTGGCGACGCAGGATGGAAGGCTTAAAACAAAAGAGAGAGAGATTATTTCTAAACGTACATTGTTCATATTTTTTTAAGTTAAATTGGATCATGTTTTACAAATTTGCTATACTAAAAATTATTCGTGAAACCTCTTCTGCACCACTAAACTATTCTAAAATTCAAATTGTAGTATTACCACAAAATTATCTTTTCTTTTCACGTTATCTACTTTCTCTTTCTTCTCTCTTGTTTCTTCTCCAGCTCCGGCCACTCCTTCACCGTCATTGGTGAGCTTGCGCTAGACAGCTTGCTACTCATGTCATGCTACTGAGCTCGACAACTTTTATTTCACCTAGTTCATGAACCACAGAACAAAAGCTTTTATCTTCATGCTCACCGTTGGCACCATAGGTATCTCGTGTCGGATTATCTCTAATCTAGCAAGGCCACTGAGAAGATCATATTGTTTAGCTACGACGTCGTGATATAAAGCGATCGTCGCCCGATCGACAAGAACGACGACGGGGCAAGAACGGGACAAGATCGACGTCAACCTGGTGGACTGTTGTGGCGTTTGCACGATAAGGACCGGCTCATCGACATACGCCCGGCCGATGAGTTCGATCAAGATGAGATGTTCGGCTGCTGCTGGTCGAGCTGAGCTGCATGAACCCGAACTACGACAAGCAGCTGGTGATGCATCATGTGGTACAAATCCTGAACTACGAGATGATCCAATGGTCATGCCACAAACAAAGCCACTGCCTATGTTTAGCTCCATCACCTACACCAAGGTTGCAAGCGATTTGTCTCGATCTCATATTCAGATGGAATGGGGTTAGAGAAGATCAGAAAACTTGACGGTAATAGTACAGTTCGAATTTTATAAAATTTCAATGACGTTCCACAATTAATAATGACATTTTTAATACTATATATTTATAATGCATAATGGCATGTTTTCTCTATCTGCTATTTAAAGTATATTCTTCATTTTTGCTCCTCCCTATTCACGTGAAACACATGAACTTCGTTAACGGAAAACCAGTGGGATCTGGTGGCTACCCGCCATTCCGTTTAGTTAAGCGCCCATATAACACTGAGATATCTATTGATCTCTTATGCATTTTTTTGCCGATTTTTCATTGCTCACGCAATGACACTAACAATATAATAGCAATTTCGACCAGACCAATGTTCCCATCTGTTCTTGCTGAAAACAATAAATGGGATTCACTAAAAACAGCTTGTATGGAATACACGAAGACTAATCTATTTGATCAAACCATCCATGTATCCAACAATCCAAGGAACTAATCAAATCATGTTGAAAAAAACATAAACTAGATCGAAAGCCAATTCTTAAAGACGAGAGCTCTATTTCAGAAAGCTCCATGTACTTGTAACTCCATCTAAGAATTTTCAGATTTTCTACAGGTTCTTAATTTTTATAGCTTTTTAAATAGTCCAGATACTCAAAAGGATTTTGAGGATCAATAGAATCCCGAAGCTAAAAAAAACTAGATTCTTCGTATTCTCACCGACGGACTGTACTTCTTAAAATCTCCGATTTCCTATAATAGAGCCAATGTTTCATGTGTAAATATCTAAGTTGTCTTGGTTTCCATACGTCGATCACCCATATACTTGCCATCATGGCTTAAGGAGAGCAGTGTTACAACTTGACGACGATCAAGATGCCTCAACACTCTGCTAATTGAACCATGCTTTGATGTGGCTACAAGATCTTCACGTGCCGGTATTGGCGTCATAACCGTGAGCGAGAAAAGACCAATTCTCTGACGGAATTTTATACAAATGGGGAAAAATAGTAAATTGTGCTCATAATACATGAACTTATGTGATGGGTGCAAATAATAAATTTTGCTTATTCTGGTCCAATAACTACTTGGCTAGTCCTGCAAACCCAGGTCAAAACGATCCGCAAAAGCAAAATTATTTAATGTGCACATAGTGATGTGATGTGTAACACTCTAAAAATCGGAGATTTAAAAATCGAAATCTAAAATTTGGAACTTAAAAAAACTTTTGAATTTGTTGCATCTTGTCGTGCTATCTGGCTCTTATTTGCAAGTTTTACTGCGTGTTATAAATAAAAAATATTTAAAAGATGAAAATATCACAAAGGTTTCAGGAACCTAAAAGGAAAAGAAAGTGCAAAATAAATAATGGAAATAAAATAAAAATGATAAATATACAATTGGAAAGGCTAAGGTTGATAAGAATTTATTTTGGATCAAAACTATATTTTGGAAAATAAAAAATAAAATGGAATAAAAGAAAGAATGGAAATAGAAGGAATATATATAAATATGTACATAATAATATATAATAAAGTTGGGCAAAAGATTAAAAAATTAGAGTTAAACTAAATTTATAAATTGGCCAAATTATGTTTTATATTAGGAGAAATATAAAAGGAATGAATAGAAATAAAAATTTAAAAAGAAAAAGAAAAAGGAAAAGAAAATCGGGAAAAATCGGAAATCACATTGTTCATTGCCCGCCAGGTGTTCGACGCCGGTCTTGTTGTACCGCGCGCATGACGCGCACGTCGCGGCGACACCACGCGTCGCACGCGCGCGTTCCCGACCCGCCCCGGCGTACCGCGCTTGCCGTACCGCGCCGTCGCATCGCTTGCCCTGTGTTGCGCCGCGCCGTGCGTCGGCCACGCCCGCGCTCACGCTGCGTTGCGCCACGTGCCGCCACCCGCGCACGCGCCTCCTCGGCCCCCTTTCCCCTCCATCGCCAAGCCATGCCGGCGTCCCATCGCGCCTCCCGCGTCAACGCCGTTGTCGCATCGCGCGCGTCCCCACGTCAACCCGCCGGCGTCAGCCACCCCGGCGCCTGCGCAACGGAACCCCACCGCGCCATACCTCGCCGTACGCGCATGCGCTAGGCTGTCCCAACGTCAGTCACTCCGGCGGTGCTGTAGCTTGTCACGCCGTGCGTTGGCCACGCGCGCGCCACGCCGCGCTGACGCCGCGCCAGTGCGTGCCATGCCGCCGTCGCATTCCTCACCACCGGCCGCCTATAAAACGAGCACCCCGGACCAAGTTTCCCATATAGCATTCCTTCCTCATCTTCCCCTCAATCTTTCCCCCAAGTTTCCCCCAAATTTCCCCCACCGCATTGCTCAGATTTTGAGGAAATCCAAAGGAAGCCGGAGAACTTGACGTCGAGCCGCCCGGAGGAATCCTTCGAAATTCGCCGCACTCGGTTGAATTCCCATCGAATTGAAGGTACATTCACCTTCTACACGTCTAGAGCTCCCATTCCCCTAGCTTTCCCGAGCCGAACACCCACCGGAGTCCGCCGCGACAAGCGTCGCCGCCGCCGCAACCATGCCACCGGCGCACGCTTTGTGCTAGGCCGCTCCGAGGCTTTTCCGACCAAACCGACGCCCCCATTAGCTCCCCTAGGAGCCGTAGATGATTGGCGACTCATTGCCTTGGCCGTAGCATCACCGGAGTACGCCGCCAACGAGCGCCGCCGCCGCCATGGCCGCCTCGCCGTCGCCATCCCTCCCCGTCGCCTCCCCGGCCCAGGCGAGCCCCAAAGTACGTTCCCCGTAGTTCGTAGATGGTGAAAAACCCCTTAGATCCCGAGCTCCGGTCCTCCCTCGCCGCCGGTGCTCTCCTCCCCACCTACCGCCGGCGCTAGCCAAGAGAGAACAGAGAGAGCAGAAAGAAAAAAGAAAAAGAGAAAAGGAAAAACAGGAAAATAAATAAAAAGAAATAAAAAGGGAATTATTTTGGAAAATGTGAAGTAATAAAATTGGTTTTCTTGAAATAAATTATTTAGGGGATTAAAAATAAGGATAAGCCTAGTAAAAATCATAAAAAAATTATATTTACTCTTTTGAATCCCTAAACTTTATTTACAAGGAATTTTACATCTTTTCAAGAGATTATTATTTATTCTTTTCCAAAATTTCTTTTACAAATAATTATGAACTTTATATTTGAACTTCTTAACTTATCCCATCTCCAAAATTCCTATCTTTCGTTAAACTCATTTATTCACCTAACATTGTATTTACAAATAAGAACCTTTATAAGAATTTCAAAACTATCTTTATAATTCTTAATCAACCCTTCCCTATATATATATATACATATATGTTTTATATTTAATCCTTCCCAACCCAATTATCGGTAGATCGCGCCACCAAGTTCACAGAAGTATTAAGAATTCAACCAGGAAATCGACGTAACCACTCTCGTTACCCTTTTGTCAAATAGACATTTTGGATCATCGGATATAATACCGATAAACTTACATTAACTGGGGATAAGGCCACCCCATATAAATTAAATCGAAGAAAACACAAGAGTTCAAATCAATGCAACTCGCTCGTTTCGACTCGGACTTTAGCAAAATCCGATCATTAATCCGTTTACGACCATAGAATCACCGTACGAATCGCTTTTGCGATTTATTTGGTTTTAATGGTTTTTATTTGAATTCTGATCGAATTCAATTGAATCTTTCGCACGTATGTATAGAATCCGAGGGAGTCATTGAATACATTGAAGACACAAATCAAGAAGGTCGCGAGCAAGGCAAGTCATCACTCCCTTTGAACATGTTAATCCTAATTACAAAATGATATTGATTTGAACTTCAAATATGCATGCTATACACGAAACACCTATGTTTGATATGTCATGCCTTGATATTGCTTACCCTTAGATATAATCTTTGTAACCCTCAATGTGATATAACCGAAGGAAACCTTCGGTAAAATGCTTAGCCATGCTTATACTAGAATCTTGCATACTTATATTTTTACAAAAGCTATATGCTTGGACAACTACCTTAGGGAAGGTAGTTGAGATACGACATATGGAGACATGAGTGCCACATTGTCTTGAACATGATGAAAATAGTTTTGATGGAAAAATGAAAGTACAAAACCAATGTTTTTAGACTGGGGCAGATGAATGGATTTGGGTGGATTCCGGCAAAGGCAAGTGCCGTCCCTGGTCGATTAAGGACAGGGCCATAAGACTTATAACCTGGAACGAGCCAGTACAACCGTACTTCTCGAATGGGTATAGACCTAGCGGAGTAGATAGCCGAGCGGAGGCAGTATCCCTGCATAGTGGTTCTTGTGTGGAGATGTGGTTCTGGTTGTTGAAATAAGGCTGCGGCCTACGTGTTGAGTAATGAATAAGAATTTGGTGAGTTTCCCCTTACCCCGGTAGCGCCAAAACTCCTCCCACTGCTAGGAAAGGACAGCTAGAGTGCAAGAGGGATTAAGTTCATGGAGCGGGTACTGCCAAAGTGAGGTTATCGAAAAGCTTTGCCGTGACCGTCCCATATAAAAGGGATGTAGGCTCATTTAATGGGCAGTTGCGGAGTACGGGTAAAGTGTACATCCACTGCAGTGTGAGTAAATCAATCTATTCGAATAGTCGTGCTCGTGGATAATGAGCGGCGTGACAAGTTTCTCTTGTGGCTAGACTCATAAATTTTAAAATAACGGGTTGGTATGCATAATGATTTATATGCTGGTGAACCAACTTCTCTATCTGAGAGAAGGAGGAGATACCCCAAAAAACCATGACGACTCGGAGGCGGGAAACCATTCTTGGGATCACGACGAATGGCAGACAAAACCATCGCCGATTTAATATACTATGAAATTAAAACTTGACTGACTAGACGTTAGGTTTGTGAAATGATTTACGAAAATTGGCTTTATGCAAAAGAACCACAACCATCCCTTTGAATGACCCTATCATATGCATCATTTCGTGTTGACTTGCTGAGTACGTTGGGTACTCATCCTTGCTATACGCACAAACCTACAGATGTAGGCGTAGAAGACCTGGAGGACCCATATGCATACTACCAGGATGAATGAAGACAATGGAGCTCAATAGGTCTTAGTCCTCAGTCGTTACCTCTAGACGATCGACATGCCACTGCCTTTCGTATGCTATCTTATCTAATCTTTGATTTTGGTTGTATCCGGACCAGTAGGTCCTGCATGTAAGCACTTTGCACCTGATAATTCAGTACTGTATTCGTGGGTACCAAACTACTCGATCCAAGGAAATGATACTATGAACACGAATGATTTTCGTGCTAAAAACGGGGGTCGACATGATGTCATGGCATCTTACACGTATGATCATGTTTTGGAGAATTTATTCAGAATCCAAAGAACATGAGAAATTAGCCGTGCAAAAATCCAACAGTTTATTCATGTAGAAATTTTGATCCTCATGATTCATCTGATGTGGAGGACCAAAACAATTTCTATCCTGCCTTATTAAGTAACTCATGAAAATTTTATTTTATTCATGTTCAAAGACTCCATTTTCATCGGAATTTTGTTTTTAAAAGTCATGGTTGGGCATCTTTAGTTGTTATTTGCTTTTCTTTGCGAGTCTCAAGTCTTAAAAAATATCGCGTGAATAATAATTACACATTTTATCAGTCTAAAATTTATTACACATTATTAGCATGCACCACACTAGATCAATTTTGTTTGCATGGGTCGTTTTAGCTTGAATTCACATGAATTAGCTATTGTACCGAAACAAACAATTTGCAGGTTATTATACATATTTACACTAATCTATGAGTTAATGTATTTATAACAGCTGTTAAAGGGGTTGAATAGGCAATCTGCCCTCTAGTACGAAGGATTTTAAAAACCAAAGGAATTCAAAACAATGTCCCTATTATGATGTTTGGGAATTTGGAAGGAGGAATTGAAGAATGCTATGGAAATCTTGGGGATTTTTCTCATTTTAAGCTCATTTTTTCATGTGATTTTTTAAGAACGCTGTTATCGGTCGATCAATTGCCGACAATACATCAAACGTTATATTAGTGATAAAAATAATTTATAACTAAAATTTCTATATATGTGTTTTTAAAATTTTTATATATATGTTTTTAATGATTTAAGAAAAATGTCGAAGAAACTACGATGAGAATCCCTAAAAACACAAGAAAATTAAAATTCAATATTTAAACTCTGGCACGACATTATTTGTAGGGTGGCTGGAAGTTTCCCGGCGGTGGGTGCAGCGGCGAACTCACCCCCATGTCCCCATCGCTCCTCTCCTCCCGGCGACGGCATCGCCCTCTGCTCATCCCAACCAGGGCGCCCCACGGCGCCTCCCCGTGCCGTCTCCCACCTTCCCCTTCCTCCCCGTCCGACGCTCCACCGCGCCTGGCGCCATCGAGCCGCGAAGCTTACGCCGTCGGCTGCCCTACCTCCGCACCTCCCACCTCCAGGTTGACACCCCGCGGCCGTGGTGCGCCGGAATGCAGGACGGCTGCGGAGGGCGCCAATGCCGGCAGGCCACCAAGAGGTCTCTTGGGCCGGCGCTGGGACCAAATGGGGTGCGGCCGGCTGTCTTGGCGAGGAAGAGCTGAGGCCGATGGGAACGGAGAGATTGATCGAGCCTCTAAGCAGAAGGTTAGCATCCCTACATATTGGAAATCAGTGAATCGGGCAATGGATCGATTTATTCTGCACATTTGAATTTAGGTTTTTAAAAGCATTTTACGGTAGGAAAATCGGTGAGCTGGGGAATGGATTGATTTACTGTACATATGTGAATTTAGGTTGCAAAACAAAACATTTTATTAATAGGGAGAAGAAGTTGTGGATTTCTTTTGCGGAGATCTTTGACAATCTCTAGCTAACAGTTTTGATGGGAATCCTCCTGACAGGTGAAGGTATGCATCCATTTTTTAAAGCTGCTGTAGATGCGATGCATACATAATCATTTTTCCACGACGATGACCTTGCTTTAAAATAGTCCTAAAATCTCATCACCCTGCTTACAACAAAGACTGCTGCTGTTTGGTTGGGTGATTTTTTGTCACCCGACTGCTGTGGAGCAACCAGACCAATTTGCTCTTGTTAATCAGGCCTCATTCAGGAGATGGTCAAGTACATAAATTCTCAGGATTTAGTACTAGTACCTGAATTTATTTTAGCAATATGAATGCTCGATTTTGAGCAGAACTACTTAATCCATGAAGCTGCTGAAAGTGTACTACATATATATTAGGGCCTTCCAAATGGAATACCATGACTCCATTGGATTGTGGAGTAATGACGACAGCAAGGTGTTTGGCTTGCTAGATCATTCTGGGGGAAGCTTTCCTTCAAGGAATGACGAGAGCAGCGCTAGCGCCCTGCGAGGCTGGTAGTAAGGGACCATGTGCCCAGCTCCTCTGACTGTTGCAAAGACCAGGCCTCTGTACCCGACCACATAGCCAGCAACCTGCCAATTCAGTAGCAGATCAAGAAACTATCCTCTTTTCTAGCTGCAAGAAACAATGCATTTCTGATTTATTTTTTTTTGCATGCATATACTTCCTTTACACAACTACCTTGAAACTATTCTATTTAGGTTGCATAGAAGCAAATTAAAGCATGCTCTCAACACAGATGTGGATTCTGATGTGAAAATTTGGTCATCTGATCAGGAGTGTGTTCCGTACCTCATTGTCGATGCGCCATGGACGCCAGGATGTTTCTACAGGTAGCCCAAGAATATCTAGTGCATATTGTGTTGACGTGACTGAACAAACTGCATCCATATCACCACTGGCATGCAAAGGTAGAGTTCAAATTAAGGGGTAATAACTAATACGTGTTTAAATCAATACCTTAGGAACATAGATATATACCTGTACAGCCATATCCTTGTGCCACTTGAAATTAGTGTCTTGATTGATGGCAGCATGGTCTCTGGTGAGTCTTTCCAATTATCAAATATAAGCTGACTGCTTGAGGGGAATATTTAAATTGATTAGAAGCTTCAAATGTTGCCATTTCCTTGATATGCATCTAGTAAGAGGTAACTTGAGTTGATAATAGATCTTCTCTTTATGGTTTCAGAATTCAGATTGATGGTTGCTGGACAAGAAGACCTATGCATAGGCCACATAATCATATTCCATATGCCTTCTCTTGATGTTGACTTACTGATACCTCTAACCTCTTGTATATATTATAAAGGGGACATATATAGGGAAAACCCTTTACAATCATGGGTTTTCACTTATTTGATGGTTTTCACTGGATATTTCCCCTATTATAAAATCTATCTTGCTATAAGTTGTTCTGTGGTCTGTGGTTCACATTTCCTGAACCTTTGGTTGTTGGCTCCTCACGGTTCTAGATACCATTTTGGCACCTAAGCAAATGCGAGTGAGAGAAAATTGTGTGCAAGTTATTGGTCCCAGGATCAATTATACAAAAAAAAACAGATTATAGTTGATACCTAAATTATAGCTTACATGCAGATAATAATTAAGGAAGGCAAAAGGGATTGTTGATATGCATAGAAGAAAACTGCACTTAAATTGGAGGCAAAAATTGGTAACTTGTTCGAATATTCAAATCCATATACCTGCAATCCATCCATGGGTAGTTCAGCCCTGTGGTGTTTGCATGGAGTGCTCTCTGGACCTCAGGATTATTTAGATAAGAAGATACATAGTGGTTTGCGCAAGGATCACCAAATGCCACCTTACATGGTAAGCTACAAAATCAGTATGCCAAGTAGGGCATATAACAATATAATTAACAACTTATGTCAATTGACTTGTTTGGTTATGGGTACCGAGTCACTGGAACCAGAAGGATTGGAGGCATCATGACATTGTGGTGCATAGATGTTGTAGTCATCAACATTTCCCTTTTCCTTGATAGCTAAGTTCATGGCATTCTGGCAGTCGTTTGTGTATGTCTCATTGAAACCACAGTTAGCCTGGATGGCTCTGTAGACTCTGTCAGAAATCATAGCATGCCTCCAATAGTAGTCAAATGATGCTCTTAGGGTCACGTTGTCATGCAAATCTGCGTTGCCTATCTGATCAAGTTTCACATCACTGTCTTTGATTAGAATATTACCAAAACACAGAAGCTCCAAAACAGTTACTATTGAACACTTACTGCAACACCTTTGAGCTTGATGTTAGTCGAATTGATGGCTCTGTTGTTAGAAACAATCAGATTAGCTAGCTCTGGTATATAGTGACCTGCATAGCTCTCACCAGTTATAAAGAAATCACGGTCCTGATACTCAGGAAACTTCTTCATCCAATTGATGAGGAATGTGTATGCATCATCTGTAGTCTTTTTGTCACCAATGTTGTAATAATCTGATGTAGTGTTGGAGTATGAGTACCCAACGCCAGCTGGGACGTCAACGAACAGCATATTGGCCACTGCACTTTTGAATGAGCAGTGTTACATCCACTGGTTATATGTGTCGATTAACTATATTATGGGCAGAGTTTGATCGAGTGAGCTACCTGTGTTCCATGCATGCTGTTTCTTGTACAATGTCTTGTTGTCACTACGGACAGAGAAAGGTCCAAGTTCTAGCATGGCTCCAGCTCCAAAGGATGAACAACCAGGGCCTGCAAATCCAATTGGTATGCTACTCTGAGCAAACTAGGTCTCTTTCTCTTAAAGAAGAGAAACTTGGACTTAAAACTTAGGTGTGGAGCTTCTTGCTACATCATTTCAAATGTTGTAAAGCGCGCGCACACACGCGCGCGCGGCACACACACACACACACACACACACACACACACATATATATATATATATAATTGTGAACTTGACCTGTTCATGTTCCTTTGAGTCAGATTTTTCTTTTGGAAAACAAGTCCAGTAGCTTCACCTCGTTTCACTGGTGAAGCCAACAAAAAAGAAAAACAACACACTGACACCTGAGTACCTCAAAACCACCAAGCAAGCAAGGATTATTTAGATAATGGCCAAGCAGCCAATGATGAAATAGTATGTTTAAAATAGAGATAATATCTTCAATCTTTAAGTGTACACCTTCTTTTTGTTTGTGCAATTTACATAGTTTTACTGGTTTGCATGCAGTACAGTGCACTTTACTGGTTCTCATGCAGTACAATGCACTTTATGTTTTATGGATAAGATTTAACATACCTCCATTCAGCCATAGGACCAGTGGTTTCTTCAAAGGATCATGAGGAGCCTCAACAAAATAGTAGAACAGAGCCCTTCCAGCCTTTGCATCCACTGTGACATATCCTGCATATTGGTTGAACTTGGCTTCCTCCATCTGCCCAGGCATTGCTCTTACTCTATCCTTCTCTCGCAGATCATCTTGTTTTTCTGAACCATATTTACTTGATATTTTCAGCCGATCAAACTCAAGAGGGTGGTTGGCCTTGTTTCTTGCAGTTGTGTTTGCCACACTGAGGCAGAACAAGGACCAAAGTATCAGTAGGCCTCTTTTCATCTTGATAGGAAGCGTGTGCATGGGTGCTTGGTGTCTTGTGCTAGCTTGCCATTGGTCAATCTTTATTTATAGGGGACACATTCTGTCTGCAGTATAGTGGAGGGAGTCCTCCAAGGAAACCATAATACATTTGATTCTTTGACTTTTTCTCCTCCATGTTGGACTTAAAAGTTGCCAATATTCTTTCTTTCTCGTGGCATCTACATTTATAATGTCAATGATGTTTTCATTGGTCGATTAAAATTGTTAGTTCCTTTTTGTGATTGTGATATAACAAAACCAGCATGGTTCCCATAAAAGTCATCTCTGGCTCAATTTGGTCTTAATCTGGGAATTAGAAGGAAAGAAAAATTTATGCAAATCAGACTGGAGGTCTTCCATTTATCACAATGTTGATTAATTGCAGTGTCAATATCCTGGTGGCATTTGACCTTATCATTTCTTAGGTATTGTACACCCACATAAGCATCCTGTACACTCAATTGTATTCTGCCTAAATTCCCAGGGACCTTTATCTTTGATGTGCTTTTCTGCTGTGACCTATACTTCTTTACCCCAAGGGGTTGCATTTGTGCATTGCATCAGTTGCTTTTCTTGATCTTTTCAGTAAGAGTACTGTTTGTTTGTAAGCGGCAACACAATTTAAAGAGAAGGCTGATTGGTTCTTCAACTATTCCAGAAAGCTGGAAGTACATAACTATCTTTAATGTCTCATGTACTTCATCCAGTTCTGGGCTTCTGGCTAGTGCAACTCATAATATCACATAGACATTATATTCTACTTAGTTTCCTTGTTGCTCAATTTTCTATGATCTTTTTCTTTTCTGGCTCTACCTTTGTTGACCAGAAAAAAGCATGGAATTTTGTCCAACATTCACTTCTACTCTAAATGATATATACAAGGAAATTGTAACACTATTGAATTATATCACTAGATTTTCATCATTGACTTCCACTCTGAAGTCAAGAAAACCACTTGATACCCACTACTAAAAATGTGATAGGGTCGATGGCATCTGCTGACTCCGAGTACCTGTGCGTTAGGACCTAATGAATTCCATTTCATGTTTCTTCCTTCTCATGCATCTTCGTTTGAACTATTGCTTAGATTTGTGCTGGGCTGCTGCCAGTTAGATCTGCCTACCGGTTATGTGCATATTCCATTTTGTTCTTGAGATGTGGCTTCCAAGCTAGCTGTTCTTTCAATCTTAAGCTTTTCTGTGGAAAAGTAGATGCTAAACTTAACCTGTGAGCATAGAACAATACTTTCACCTAGAGTTATTGGTACCATTCACTGGTACAATAGCCTTGAGCTGGACCCTGTGCCCTGAGAAAAAGGAAACTTGGAGAAAATATTACTAGTATAGAAGGAAAAAAGACACTCCTGGTTATTCTCTTTGTAGAAAATGTTTTGTCTTTCGGTTGTATCTCATTCGAATCATTCATAAGGTTCCTAGGTTGACTTTGAAATTTGAACAGGTCATTGGGTTAAGCTGAACTTCTATAGGGGGTATCGTGCTGCTGTGCAACCATCGTGTTAATGTATTTCATCTCTTGTTTGTTTTTTGTCTTCTTTCAGTTGGTGATTATGCACTGACTGGATGCCCATTTTTTTAGTT
Organism: Oryza australiensis; assembly: GCA_019925245.2. NCBI lineage: Eukaryota > Viridiplantae > Streptophyta > Magnoliopsida > Poales > Poaceae > Oryza > Oryza australiensis. Next base: position 9,703,576 of record JAIFGZ020000436.1, read on the forward strand.
AGAGTTGAAATAAGGGTTGTTGGGACAGGGGGTATCCACTTTTGAAGAGAATCCAACTTTTTAGTAGTGCACATATGCTGAATACCTTCCAAGACAACTCATACTGGCAAAAGAGAAGAAAGCAAGAGGAAGGAAGTTGTGCATACCACAAGGATTACAAAGGCAGCAAGGTATATTTCTTTATGCTGGTACTCTGGTTCCTTGCAAATTCATATGTTTAGCATTAACATAAAGAGAAACTATCATGATCATGCTTTAGTTAGTTCATAAAACTATCATAATACATGACTTGTGGAAAAGAGGGTTGCTAATGCTAAATTCCGCATTTCAGCTATCACCCTTGTTTGTTTGTTTGACTTCTATAGTGTGCAAATTGGTAAGAAACTTTCCCAAAGGCTTCTTATACTGTTGGATTGTTTGATGGATGGCATGGGCAAAGAGTTGAGATGCTGTGTGGAGAAACTTTGAGAATCATCTTGTGGTCCATTTATAAATACAACGATTGCGAGGCTTTCATGGTTCTCACACTTTAAGTGTAGGAATCTGTTCAAATTCACATCCAGCATGGTGGTTATGGATGAAATGACCACAATAAAGACGCTTACTATCTACTCTTGATTCAACACACTTCCACTGTAGCGTTTGAGTGGATCCTGCTACCTCCTCTAGAACCATATAGACTAGTATTATTATTTAGTGTTTTAGTTAGTTTTTTTTACTGAGAAGAAAGTTAAGTTTCCTCCTTTTCTAAAAGGAAGCTTAATATTGATCTAACTGAACTACTAACATGTATTGACATTACACATGCAACTGCCAAAATGTACACCTTATTCTATATTGTGAAATACAAAATATCTCCAAAGAGCTGCAAATTGTTACAAAAAATTGCAATATATGGAAATAAGTACGCTTCAAAACAAATGCTATATATGTGGATTTTAGTAATAAACCATGGGTGCTCGTCTAAAATGGTTTAACTACCACCATAACTCAATACGCTTGTACTATGACTGCTTGCATTTCCACTGATAAAAGCAATCTCTTGTGGGAACAACTGGTTACTATGTTTCAGTTATTTTTCCCAGACAGACGGTTCTATCTTTCACTGTAAAAAACAAAACAAACAAAAAAAGGGAAACAGAGCTTGCAAAGTTCTGGTCATTGAGGGGGTAATATCCCTTGCAGGAATGAGGAGAACAAGGTGAGTGCTCTTTGAGGCTGGTAGGTAGGAACCATATGTCCAGCTTCTCTGACTGTTGCGAATACGAGACCTTTGTATCCAACAACATAGCCACCAACCTGCAATCTCCCCAAGAAACAAAACCAGTTTCAGAACCCTACATGCAAATTAATGTTTAGACTTCATCTTTTAGTGCCTCTGTTCCTAATTCAAAACTTTATACCTCGTTATCATCAGAGTACCATGGTCGCCAAGATGAGTTTATCGGTAGTTCTAGAATGTCTAATGAGTACAGTGTCGAAGTTACTGGGCACACCGCATCAATATCACCACTGAAAAAGGTACAAATGAATTCTTAGCAGGGTGATAAATTCAAACCAGACTGAGTTCAAATAAAGTTTCAGGAAAATGTTTGACGATTCACCTGTACAGCCATGTGCTTACTCCACTTGAAATCAATCCTTGGATAGATGGTAACATAGACATTGGTGCATCTTTCCAATTTTCAGGAGTGATGATGTTACTGGTCACAAAGCATATGAAACTTGATTAAACACATTAGAACCCTAAAGTTTAGTATGAAATACTCAAAAAGGCTTTTGGTTATATTCTTGCACCTGCAATCTGACCATGGCTGTTTTAATCCTGTGGTGTTAGCATGAAGTGTTCTCTGAACATCGGGGCGATTCAGATATGATTCAGTGTAATATCTGCTACATGGATCAACATTGATTGCCTGTAAAACCATCTGATGAGATGGGAGAAGCAGCTCGGGAAAGATGATAAAATCTGTGACAAATTTTAATTACCGAGCCGTGCAGCTGTCGGGGATCGGAAGCGTTCCAGCATAAGGGTGCATAGATGTTGTATGGATCAATGACTCCCTTTTCAGTCTCAGCTGCTGCTAAAGCATTTCGGCATTGCACCATGTATGTTCCATTGAAGCTGCAATTTTGCTGAACTGCGAGGTGAGTTTCTCTGGAGATCAAAGCATGTGTCCAGTAGTAATCAATGGTTGCTCTCGTGTTTGTTCTGTCATCCAAGTATGCATTACCAATCTATTCCCAACAAGACGAAGGTAGAATTCAGTAATTATATATACCTTGGCCTGATATTATTTGAAGGATTGCTAACTGGCGTTGTCTGAAACTTACTGCAACTCCTTTCAGATTGATGATGGTGGCATTTGTGATATTGTTGTTCGACATTATAGAATTTGCAAGTTGTGGTATGTAGTGGCCACCGTAACTTTCACCTGTTATGAAGAAGTCACGACCCTTGTACTCTGGGAACCTCTCAAGCCAGTTGGTGAGGAAAGTGTATGCATCCGCTGCCGTGCTCGTGTCACCAGTGTTGTCGTAGTCTGATGTTGTGTTAGAGTATGAGAAGCCAACACCAGCTGGGCTCTCAAGGAAGAGCATGTTTGCCACTGCCATCCAAGAACAACCATCAGTGCAATTGTGCAAAGGTATTATGAATTTTTGTGGTGAGTATAATTTGTGGGAGTTTGCTTACCATTGTTCCATGCATATCTGTTTATGGACAGTGTCCTGTTATCGCTGTTGACAAAGAATGGTCCAATTTCAAGCATAGCTCCATCTCCCAGAGAAGAACATCCAGGCCCTGAAATCGCAAGGTAACAGTTTGTCATACAATACAATTTAGGTAACACTTTGTCATACAATACAATTTACATGTTAATCCTATTCAGAAACATGTATCTTCTGCATTATATACTAAGAGTTGATTAGAATAGTTTGAGAAATAGTCAACAAGCTTAAACTGTTAAGTTCACCGAATTTCGAACTTTGAAAGCATGATTGGATGGACGCAAAGCATGCTTTTGATGGATGGCTAGGAAACAACACCTTTCAGGCATACTGCAACACCATACAAAATTCAGAGAGCAGAAAGCAATGGATAACACAAGCAGATCATAGAAAGCCACTCATCCATCTGACAGAATCACAGAAAAGGTTCACTAAATGCATATCAATCAGTCATGTAGAGGGTACCTCCATTCAGCCACAAGACCAAAGGCTTAGTGGAAGGATCGTCAACAGCCTCAGCGAAGTAGTAAAAGAGGGCCTTCCCAGATGTGGCATTGACGGTGACATATCCTGCATACTGATCAAAGCCAGCTCTGCCTGGCTGCCCAGGCAGCTCACTGACCTTGTCTGCCGCCTTGAGTCCATCTTGAGAACTCATGTACAGCTGATGATCGACACGCTGACTCGCATGCTCCGTCGTGTCTTGGTCATACCGCATCTCCATTCTGGACCTGGAGAACTCCAGGACTCGAGCAGCCTGATCAGCGAGGGCGCCATGTACAAGCAACAGGAAGAACAGTCGGAGCGCAAACACTTCTGTGCTCATGTTGAAGGCTAGAGAGGAGGAACACCTAGTGTGACAAGAACTTCTCATGGGTAGTGTTGTTGGATTGGGATAGGTATGATCCAGTGCTTCTAGAGAGTTGGAAGGATCACTATATGAATGCATGGAGATGTGTGTTTGGTTAGGGAAGATTTTGTTGGGGTTTAGTTCAGGGTTTGGTTGGGGTTTTAGTTTAGTTCTTAACAGAATTCTAGCCGAATTCTGTTGGACAGTAGGATATTATTTTAAGACTATTGTGATGAAAATAAAAATAAAGGAAGCATGCCAAAGGAACATGAGTGTGTACAGTAACCTGGCAGTGATAAACTGTTATTGGATTTGCACAGCAAGAAATGTGCAATGCCTTAAATGTTCAGATGCTGCTCTTTTATCTAGGAACAAATTGGGATCCTGCTCTCAAAAGGCCCATACCATGCTCTAATTAGTAGGCTGAGTCCGTGGTGTAACTAAAGTTGCATATATTTTTTTGGAAAATAAAACGAGAGTTCTTCTTCAATTGTGCTTAAACCAGAGAACAGTTTTCTAATTGTTAAGATACAAACCAATAGAAGTTTAATGTATTCAAATTTTAGGGGAAAAAAACCCATTCCACACCTGAAAATTCTGAACTGCTGCTGTGTTGGTGCTTAATGTGAAACGGTTGAGTCAACGCAGAGATGGCTCCGCATGAAATCCATGCCCTGAATTTCTGGATGCTATTTTGTTTTTCTTTAACAAAACTGGAAGCTCTTTTGTATACTCTAATCAACTTTGCAGTATTGTTCTTTCTCCTACCTTGTCTCATGATCTTTGTTTCTTTCAGGATTTTGAGAAAGCAATCTGAAATTTGGTGCACGGTCAATTTTCTGTTGAAGGACCAGTGCCAGTTGGAACAAAAGGCTGAAACTTTAAATGTATCAAAATCAGTTGACCCACGCCAAAATTGCATTGGAATCTTTGAATTGGTGAAGGATCTCAAATTAATCAAGCAACATCAGGTATCTTGTTCTCTTCTCCTTTTCTTAACACTGTTCTGGCTCCACAGATCTTGAAGACGACTTCTATCAAGTAAATGACATAGGAAGGGAGGTGCATATGCTTAGTAAACTAAATTGTTTTTTTGCAACATTCTTGTCTGATGCGTTCAGTAAGGCCAAAATGTTCTCCATGTCCGGCTGCAGTGCAAATGCCATGATTATCCTTCAGACCTTCACTCAATCTAAATTATCTGTTGAGACTTTCTTATGACAGTACAAACTTTGTGATCAGCACTAGGAACTCATCCGGTGAAATGGGCTAAATGTTGAAAATGTGAAACTTTTGTTGCAGTAAGGTCTGGGGGCAATAATTAAGTAGATACAGCATGATCCATATTTCCATGAGCGTATTGAAAGCAAACCTATGGTGGTTGATACCATTAACAAAACCATTTTGCTGCCGGCATTAAACAGCGTTTAGAGAGAATTAAACTTGGCGTCTCTCCGCTTAGGAAATAAAATAAAATAAATGTAGGCGTGCCAGGGTACTTAAGTACATAAAATAAAATAGACAAAGGAAAATGTATTTTATTATAATTCTTAAAGAATTACAAAAATACAAGTTCTTTGGTGAATTGCGCTCCATGGTCCATCGGCAAGGTGGATCTGACTTGACGATTGTGTTTTGCCCGTATAAATCATGCTTATTTACGTTATTTACGGTATACATAGCACCTGATATTCAATCTAAATTTGTCCATTATATATTTGACAATACGAGAACATTTATACAATTTTCCGAGTACGTACTCGATATTCTATGTTATATATATATATATATTGCCTTCTAGAAAATATTTTTCATAAATAATCAAGCACTCTAGTAGGTAGCGGTCTAGTACGTCTCATAGTCGAAAACATTCTTGAACAAATGCGAAGTTATCGAACCAAACCTACTAACAAAAACCAGCGGCCTATCTCATATCTAGTAACGGTCACACCCGTTTTATTTGTGAAAAGGTTGCTACGTACAATTTCCTCGTGAACGTTGTCGGCTTGATTTACTCGCCACGATTGCGAACAGACGTTCGATATGCATATAAGTTAGGTATGTGAAGTCATACTGGCCACATGAGATGCACATGTAATAACCGACTCAAGCGCCTCTAAAGGTGGTCGAGGTTCGACTATACACTAGTCCTTGACCAGTGGGGTAGCGATCCAACGTGGTAGCGATCTCACCACCTCTACATATCTTCTATGAGTGGTCGAGTATGACTACACACCTGGTCCTTGACCAGCGTGGTAGCGATCTTTCCACCACCTCTACGAATCTTCTATGAGTCGAGGTATGACTACACAGCTGGTCCTCGACCAACGGTTGTAACGATCATCTCACCACCTCTACGATTGGCCGAGGTACAACTACACACTTGGTCCTCGACCAATGGTTGTAGAGATCCTCTCACTACCTCTATGAGTGGTTGAGGTACGACTACACCTGATCCTTCATCAGCGGCTGTAGCGATTCTCTCACCACCTCTATGAGTGGTTGAGGTACGACTACACCTGTTCCTTTCCCAGCGGTTGTAGCGATCCTCTCATCACCTCTACGAGTGGTTGAGGTATGACTACACCTGGTCCTCCGCCAGCGGTTATAGCAATCCTCCCACTACCTGTACGAGTGGTACGACTACACCTAGTCTTCGGCCAACGGTTGTAGCAATCCTCTCACCTCCTCTACGAGTGGTCGAGGTATGACTGCACCTGGTCCTTGACCAGCAGTTGTAGCGATCCCCCACCACCTCTATGAGTGGTCGAGGCACGACTACACCTAGTCCTCGATCAGCAGTTGTAGCGATTCTCTCACCATCTCTACGAGTGGTCGAGGTATGATTACACCTGGTCTTTGACCAGTGGTTGTAGTGATCCTCTCAACACATCTACGAGTGGTCGAGGTATGTCTACACATCTGGTCCTCGACCAGCATTGTAGCGATCTCACTATCCCATGTATTAATCTAAGTGTTTATACATATGAAATCTGCAATTTTTATCCGTTGATCCTCTTTTCTCGTATTGCTACTAGTCGAAGTCATTTCTTATCGTCCTCTTATGTTAAGTCTGACTAATCGCCGGGTCTCATAGACCTTGGCACGGTAGTCAGGAATTTATTTCAACTAGATGTACGCCAACTTAGTGACTTCAATTTTTTTTATATATGAGAAGAGGTTCTATGATAGAGCAGAGTAAAAAAGTTGTCTGATGGTCACATTTTGTGCCAACTACAAGAAACTCAAATGACAATGCTATAGCATGGTCGCATATCTTGTATGGATTTGAGAACCTACATAAGAAGAAAGAGAAATCGTCGGCGAAATTTTTGTGGATTAGTTTATGACAATTTGAGTTTTTAACTTCAATCCAAATTCAACCCATGGTCGTGTTCTTGGTCAAAGATGGGTATAGAACTTAGTCGCATACTCTAAACCTACTCGGCCGTCCGAGAATGGTTAGGTGAGTACAACAACTATAGTTCTAAGGTCTTTGGTCGGTAACATTGTTTGGCTCATTTGCATTGAAGTCGGGGGCTACTGTTAGTGTCAAGGACTAGATATACCTCCTATACTTGGTTTGTGATATACGACAATACCATATATCTAAAGATATACAAGAATATATATTTTGATTAAGAAAATATGACAAATATAGAATAAAATTATTTTCTCGGGATAGAAGGTGTCAGAGTCCTATTCGAAGAAGACAAGGTCTTCTTAGCCCGTATCCTGTTATAGTTCTCCAAGTTTTACGTGGAGGAAAAGGTAATCAACGCTATAAATACAACTATAAATACAAGACCCTAGGAGGAGGAAGACAAACAACACAAAATACAAGCCTAGACAAATTTAATACATAGCTACAAAGCCGACATGAGGGATCTAGAGCTACCTCCAATCTCGTCAAGTTCATATTCGAGGAAAACGATTACACTAGCCGTTGACTACGTGTGGAAGCTCCATGCCACCAAGCCAATAGGGACTAGATTAGATCATCTCAAATATTGTACTCGTGTGATACTGATATATAAAGACAACACTGGCTTTGGCCAATAGGAGTAAGGCTATTACTTGCCAATTAAGGAGCCTGGACCTGTATAAAAATCCCGGTCTCCTGTCTCTTTTACCTCAGTTGTGTATATCCTGGTTCAAACAATCATCATACTCTACAAATACTGTTATCGGGTATAGCTCGTCGATAATATGCACATATAACGACATGCCATGTGCATGTCTATCCATGTGCGTTCCTATATATAGAAGGCGCAACACAACATGGTCATCATGTTCAGTATTGTGATGGTGTTGACACCTGCAATGGCGCTGAGCTCGAGCATGTCGGTGGCGTCCATGAAAAGATTATCAGCAATGATGTTAGTGGCCGTCCTGAGCTCAGGAGTACGCCGACGGCAGCCACAAAGAAGTCATCAACATGTGTATGGATGCTGCTAGGAGTGATGGAGACACTGATGGAGATGTTGAGCTCGTGCTAACTGGTGGTTGGGGTGAGGAATCATGTGAATATGACACCGGTGGCAGCGCCGAGTTGGAAGTCGTCGCCGACAGTAGTTGGGCACTGGGCGACGGTATATACATAAGGATTTCGCCATCGAGCGGTCAAGGTTGGCGAGAGTGACACCGTAGTCGTTGGCGTGAGGACGGCTCTGGCAGTGATGACCGACTCGAGGTCATCATCAGCAAAAGCCCAAAGATGCCAGTAGCGGCGCGAGGGGGGGACGAGGCTAGCGAATGCATGTTGATGTCAATGGTTGTACGAGCGAGGCCGGCAGCGGCACTAAGCCTTAACGCGTCCTTGATGGCAGCTTCGTGAAGGCGGTGTCGGCAGACGTATAAATGACCTTGGTGGCAGCACTTAGTTCAACCGTTTCACCATGAGCAACCGCAAAGACGGATGGCATCGGTGATTGATGATGAACGTGAAACTGGCTCCGACGGAGGTGATGACTGTTGGTTTTGATACGATCACTGATAAATTCGTAAGCACACGGATACCGCTGTAGCACTTCACTTTAGAGTATTTCAAGGGTATCGAATCACAGGAAACGTGTGTGTAGGATCTAAGAATAAAATTCAACCAAGGACAACAACGAATGGTAGGCTAGGCTAGAGAGGATTCCTATGGATTAATTAACTAGACTTGAGTTGAGGTAAAACTCTATTGATTGCTTCAGGCATCGGATCTCCTCTGATTTGCTAAGCTGAGTCCAGCTTGTAACACTATGATGTATCTGAACGTGAAGACATATGAAAGACGGATAGGGCTGTCACCACATGTCGCCTACCTCACTTTTCATGGAGCACACAACAAAACAAAGATAATTGCTAACCTAGACACCACGTCTAAGTTATTGATTACTACTCTAGCCTCGCGCGGGAACTTTCTTCTTTATCCAGAGTCCTAGTACTAGAGCATTTAATAAATACTAAACGATGAACCCGCAACGATGAGAATTTATCTTACTTAAACAATTAAATTAAATACCAAAAGAAAATCTTGAACACTTACTTTATTAAAGAAGCATTCGCCGAGGTAAAAAAAGGAGAGAGCGCCGACAACTCCGACACTCGCTTCCTCTCACTTTCTACCTATTTCAATACTCTACTAGAGATGCCTAAGTATGAAAGTGAGTTGTACTCCATGTTGTTGTGCCATTTGAGAGTGAAGTGAGCTTCTTCTTTTATAGGGCAAAACGACAGTTGGTATGACGATTATGGAGGTTGGTTCACCCACAACCACCATCACCATCCAATGAAGAGTTGTCACGTGAAAGTTGGTGGGGATTAAAGCTAAGGGTGATTCGGTCGAACTAGTTCACCGATTTCAGCCACCGACCTTCTTATGTGAGGATGACACATGAGCACTTACAGCGGTGCATCATGGATTAGCCTAAATTAAATCGGTTTTGACTATGAACACTATAATCTTAGTGCTCGCATATGATTGACCGAAGGTATATTTCGTCGCAGACAGATGTATTATCATTTAAAAGCTCCTACATAAAAATATTTACCAACACACTTGTGAAAATAGTTAGTAATTAAGTTTGATAGTTTGTATTTTTTTTATCAAATTTGACCGAAGCCACCTGTTTTGCAGTAGTCGTGGTCCTGAGGTTGCCACTAGCCGTGCAATTGGACACCACCGTGGTCCTGTGAGCTAGTGAGATGGCCTGCCAATTTTATAGGGAAGATGACTTGGTTCCCCACCCAGTACATGCATGGCTTGACATATCCATCTCTGTATGGCCAGCCAATCACTTGATTCTACGTGAGATTTTACCTCTCTTTTCATATGCTGTCATTTTTCTATTTAGTAGCTCAATATATTTTCCTTTTGAGCCTAACTGCCACGATGCCCCCTTTCCAATCCGGTGTGATATGGAACGATTGCTTCCTTGTATTTGTATATACGCGTACGTAGCACTGCACATGACGAGACAGAGCTACCTTGCCTTTTAATTTCCTGGGTTTCTGTGCAAGCAATCCACTGCCGGCAAATCACGTGATTAGCATCCCCTAATGACGATGCTACAGTGATATGCTTCCATTTGTATTTATCGATATTGTACTGGTTTATTGGGGCTGAATTTTTCATCCAACGTCTGCTCAGACGATTTTATTCTCATTTATTATCATGTCAGGAATCGTGGATATTAGGTTTTAAAACTTTTACCTAAACCAACTTAAATATGCAAAAGCATGAAGCTAAACTGTTTTGTATAATTTAAAGTATAAATCAACTAGTCTTTAAGTAAGTAAAAAAAAGTTAGCCTACGTTAAGTTTTTCAAGCCGTATCAAATTCCGATCCACCCAAAAGAAAAATATTATTCTAGGTTTTTTCTTCTTTTCTCTTCTCACTCTAAATATTTTTTCTCCTAAACTGTTTATCTGATTTACAATTCAATCATACTATTGTATTCGTTGTAACTAAATCTTTACACAAGATATCACATGATTATGTTTTGATAAAATAAAAACATATGTTTTAAACCGTTAAAACTCAATGTTCAACATGTGTCTTTATTATGTTTCACAAAATTAATACAACTACATGTCCCTGCTCTTTCTTCACTCCATGCATGCATTCATGCATTTAACTATCTTTAAAATGATTTTTATCCTAAACTATCTATCACACTATTGTATTTATTGTAATTAAATTTTTATAATAAGATATTATATGATTATATTCTAATGAAAGAAAAATATGTATTTTAATTCGTTAACAGTTGATGTTTCATACAAGATAATGACATGCGTGTTTCTACTATGTTTCATAAAACTTTTAAATGTTTCAATGTTTCAATGACTAATCTTTTATTTCATCATGTATAACTTAATATTTTATCAATAATATTTTATCAATAGTGAACTGAAATATTTGACCGTCCAATTTTTAAAAAGGACATTGGGCATCCGATTTGGAGTTTGCTCTGACAGTAGCACAAATATTTTTTTAGTATGTAAATTTGCTCAAAGTAATTGGCACAAAATAAAAAATAAAGAAGACAAAAGACAAACTATTTATTCACTTGATGTTTGAAAGCTTGCCGGCTTCCTATTACACTGTTGAGATGAGCCCAATTTTACTGTTCAAACAATCAAGCCTTTGAACCCCTTTGTCAAGGAATGGGAAAGACGGGAACTGATCCTGAAGTGGTCTCTCAAGCCTCTATTTCTATGGTTGTTCTTTCTTCACTTCGAAAATGGCGAACACCAAGCTACTCACAATCACTGGGCCTCCTCCACAATCTCCTTTGGAGAGGTCATCGGTCAAACTCCTTCAAGCTATCTAGGAGGTGGCAACCAGGGACGGAGCCAGGATTTGAGGAAGGGGGCAATGAACAAAACAAAATAGAACTGATAGCCATATCATATGATTTTCGTCATTCCATAAGTCTTAACAAAAAAATGCATTTCTATCGACTTAAATTTAGCTCTATAACTAGCAGCAAGATCATAGGCTTTAATAATTTTGTCGATATTAATTGATGCAGTCATTTTTTTTCTCAATATAAATTACCAAACAATCTCAAAAAAATTCATTTCCCATTGTACATCTAAGATGTGTCTTCACAAGTTTTATAGCTAAAAAAGTTTTTTTCGGTGGTTACAGTTGATACTGAAAGAGTTAATACTAATCTTAACAATCTATCCACCATAAGATAATATGAATATTTATCGTTTTAAACAGTCCACTTGTTAGATCAGCAAGTGTCGATAATTTCTTTAGTTCGGGATGGTTGCATACATCAATTTAAAAATGTGACAGTTGACTCTCCAATTGAGCTCTTTTTTGACTGGAGAAATTTGCAGGATAATATTTTTTCACCAAAGTGCATATATTTGTTATGTTAAATGTGTCTAGCCTAGGATACAAAGAAGCACAAAGTGACAAAAAGTGGACTCCAAATTACTAAGCCTATTTATTTATTAAGTCATTTATTTACTAAACCTATTTAGACTGTAAATAAGTGGGCTTCAGGTATTTATTGGACTATAATTAGGAGAGACTTATCTCTATAAATAAATTAAATAAATTAATAAGTACTAATTTAAATATAATTAATAAAGGATTATATATAATTAATAAAGAATTATGTAGAGGTTGGGGGTTCCAGGCCCCCTCCAGCCCCCCTCCCTCCGTCCCTGGTGGCAACCTCTAAGAGTAACAAGTCTAGAATGTTTGTCGAGGATGATCAAATGCAACGCTAGCCGGCCTTAACATTGAAGTGATGCACTTGGATTGGCTTAACTCACTCTCCAACACTTCATTAGATAAACTAAGTGCATAAGGGTGTGAGAACTCTTGCAAGGATTCAAAATAATACAATGGAGTGTCAAAACTACCATTGTTGCTGAGGAGTGGGTTATATATACCACTAATCACCAAAACTAGCCTTTGGGGAGAAATACCAAATCAAGGTGCCAGCCGGTCAGGCCGCCATGGGCTGGCCGGTTAGACCGACCTCTAGTGTGACGGCTAGAAAACTAGCCGTTGCAGTGCATTTAATGCACCCTGGTCATACCGTCATGAGGGTCACGGTCAAACCAAACAACACGCTATGGTCAGACCGCCATGAGGGTTGTGGTCAGACCTTTTGCCATTTTTCAGCATAGATAACCGTTAGTAAAATGTCAATTTCTATTCACTCAGGCGTCGGATTTTGACGTTCTTAGACTTTATGGGAAGCTTATTCAAAGGGCTATCCAACCCATGAACAATCCATCCAAGAAACACAACTTTTCTCAAGGATAAATGGCTCACATTCAAAAGGATACTCTATTGGACGTAATCACATGAGGCTCTATTGGACGTAATCACACGAGGCTACCCACTCATATAGGACATGCCCACTTCCCTCTTTGTTTGGGATTTGAGAAAACTCACCACGCTTGGCTAGACAAGCCCACCAAATGCACCACATACATATGAACTAATATGGCACAATATCATCCACATGCTCACTTCATAAACCCCTCTTGATAGTACGACACCTATCTAGTAAATCTGGTCTTACACCAAACACCAAGACCGGAAAAAGACTAAGAAAACATTCTTAGTACTATTATACCTTTGCCTTGCATTATCCAACTTGGGGTTAATGCTTGAGCCAAGATCAACACTTGTAACCATCTGATTGAACCATGTTTATGTCGAGGTTTTGACCATCCTTTGTCAAGACATTCTTCTCATCACAAGCTTAACTTCTTTCTTGTCAACATGGCAATGTCCTTGACTTGATGACCATCAACCCATGGTGTCATCCATTAGCCTCATCAAAGGAAAACATTAGTTCCAACAAATTGGTTGTCATCCTTCAATTGATGACTAACCGACTGCAGAAGAAAGATATGAGTATGTTTGTTGAGTATTCATTAACATCACAAGTGTCATATACTTACATATGAGCTCAAGTACAAATATCCTATATAAATAATATGTGAACAACATAGTTATATAGGATTTTCTCCCCCCTAAATATATGCATACAAAATATATCTATGAAAGACAAGTGTATGCATAAATAAGGTTGAAACAATGGGAATTCATCATATACATATACAGAAGGTAGGGTTGTCAATGAGCCGAGCTCGAGTGAGCTTGTCTACCCAGGCTCGAGCTCGACACAAGCTCGAGCCGAACCTGTTGCACCTTCGAGCTTTTAGGCAAGCTTGGTTCGAGCTCAATTGAGCTTGAACTCAGCTACTGAGATCAGCCATAAGTAGTATAATATATATTTTCATGATAATCCATAGATAAATATAATTATTTTCTAGTTAATCACACTAATAAAAGAGTAGAAAAGGACTAAGATAAATATATTATGCTCACACATGCTAATTTGTTATGTAAATGAATCCTAGTATATATTTATCTATTAGTTTATCAAATCAATAAGGTAAACAAACAATATAAACTATACACAGTCAAGCTCAATAAAGCTCAAGCTTGAGTCGGTAAAGCTCGTGAGCTTTTGCTCAGGCTTGGGTTTGGCTCGTTTAGAGCTCGAGCTAAGCTCGAATCGGGCCTAGAACAAGCCAAACTCGAGCTGCTCGGTCTCGATCTTTTTTATGGCCCTAATAGAAGGCATGTAACAATAATATGGATAAACATAAATACTCGTCTTCATGTTATCAATATTCTTAATATAAAAGAGGCTAAATAAAATAAGTATCAAGTAAACATTACTCTTACACTTATATATTGATAACGTGAAAATCCTATATAAACCAGATAAAAAGTGATACATATCACTTGATCACCATGCATTTCATCTTTATCATGATTAAGGTCCATAAAAAAATACATATATATATACCTCATTAAACATTAGTTTTATATAATTAAAATTATTATTAATCATCAAAACCAAAATAACGGCACCTCACGTACACCGTCTTCTCTCAATTAGCAAAGACGAGGAAAATATACTCCCATGCTTGCTGTGAGCTAGCCGTACGGGCCGAAATACTAATCTTTTTTCAGGGTGCATTCCTATGTGAAATTTTGATGGATACAAAAAAATCGTCCTATCTAATGGTACAAAATCTCATCGAACAATCAGATTTAGGATTTGTTTTTCCTCCTCTTTTTCAACTTCTACTCTTTTATTTTTCACGCACACATTTCCCAAATTAAATTGCTAAATGATAAGTTTTTTTGCAAATTTTTAAATCATATTAGTCCATTTTAAAGTTATTTTAGCTAAAAATTAAATTAATTATGCGCTGTTTTGTATGATATGGAAATGATTCCCAACCTCCCAAAAGCCTTAGGCCTGTCTTGCTCAAAATCAAAACGGGGCAGAAATGTCAGGTTTTGTCCTGGGCCTGTCTTTGGGCCGGCCTGTTAGCACTTAGAATAAGCCTTTGTGCCGTAAACGGGCCGGCTATTTCTAGTTCTTGTGCTTCCCTTGCATAATTAAGAATGGTCTCATGGGCTTTGCAAGTTCTCGCTACTTTTTCTTAGACCATGAACAAATTGGAAGTTGGTACATCCATGCATATATCATGCTGGTATATTGGTATATGAGAATGGTCAAATAAATCATTTCTATTAATTAATATTGAAATCTTTCATTAGCATTATGATGTTTGATGTTAATTTCCTCTGGTACTCTTTTTATCTTTTCTTACCGAAAGCTTCAACCCAACTAACATGTGTATCAGGAAATTAAAGTTCATCTAGAAAAAGAGGAAATTAAAGATCATCTAGAAAAAGGAAGAAATTCAAGGAAAAGGAATGAAAAGGGTTGCAAGTTATTGGTTTGATCCAGTATAATCAGTTTCATCCTTACCTTTGCACTTTGCATAAAGCTGGCCAAAGGAAAGCTCAAAGCATTTGAACCACTCATCAGTACTTTCTACCTAGCTAGTTCAGATCGATTAATGATAACACAGGTAAAGAACATGTGTAACTATTGGCTATCAAAACATGTGTCATTATTTAAACATGTTGCAAGATTCCTCGCGCAACGTAAGAAAAAAGAGCAACTTGTTTGCAAGATCTTTGGAGCTTAACTTGCTGGTGAATTAGTTGAGCCTTCAAGTGTTAGTTGCTTAGTGAAGCAAATTAAATACGTACCTTTTTGTTTGAAAGGACTAACGATGCATATGTACGAGTTGTTGACGTGACAATGTTAGGATATCAACGGAAGCTTGTGCTGTTTACAAAAATGTCTAGTGGAATTGAATTGCATTGCGGTTGGGGTGAATTCTCATGTCATATATAGTCTGATGATTTAATTATATAATACGAGTGTAAAAATTACTTAGCTAAAGCCAGGATATTTTGTATAAAATATCTATACAAATTAATGGTTAGACTTAAATTCTACGTAGAAAGACACCTTTGGAACTTAATGATCAATATATGGCACATTGATACAGACACTTCTTTTTCTTAAAGGTATCAGATGCACATGCAAGATGCAACACCATTTTAGCCATGTACTGTAGTATCTGACTGTAAGAACTGTTTGAGCATAGAGCTCCATGCATGCAGAATCTGTTCTGAACAACCACCACCATAAATTAACACGGTCATATTGGCAGCCTAAAGCATGCATGAACTTTCTTCTTCTTCTGATTTTGCAGTTAATTCTTGCAGCCGACAAGTGTACTTAACCTCAAGGCAACAAGTTGCATGCAACCCTCAGGCAAAAAAAAAGCTCTTCTCTTCACATGTTACTATCAGCTACCGGAAATGTGTCACACAGCAAGCAAAATACCTCAAGCTTCAAGTACCTTTAATTATATATGTGCACTGATCGATGCTTGGCTGCTATCAATCCAAATCACGCAACAGGAAAGATTAAGGAAGCTCACAAGAACACCACGAAAAGGCATCACTTCTCTCTCTCTCTCTCACCACCAGAATTCAGTCTTCTTTTTGTTTTTTTCCTTCTCCTTTCTGGCCAGCCGGCCGTTCCTTTCACCCTTCTTCCTTTGGCCTGCTTTAATTAATTTTTCCGCCGTGACCACTACGCCGGCCGGCGATCGCCGGGCCACTCCACGCCGACGAAGGACCACCGCTGCTAAGGAGACTTTCAGTCATGTGCAGTGACTTAGTGATCGATCGAGTGCTTTGCAGGACATTGATTAATTGGCCTGAAGCTAGCCACTGCAAATGCTTAAAAACTCCGGCCTCCGAAATGACCAGCATGTGATGACCATCTCTCTTCTTGTAGCTGTAGCCCTGATGAGTGACACAGATCGTCTGATCGATGCATCTAGCTACTAGCTAAATACTACAAGATATATTATGTGTGATTCTTCAGTGATTAAACAAGAGGGAAAAGTGAGATTCAGTGAACCCTTGCAAGATCACGCACTAATCATTGTTTTTGCTGTGCTAAACCTGTTTACTGATTTGATCCTGATTGCCCATGACCCGGCCTAGCTACCTGCAGCAAAAGTAGCATCGCTTTCTCGCTCGATCCGCAGGTTAATTCGAGGTTCAGTTCAGTGGTTGGCCTGCATGCAACCCACGCATGCATTTGCATTATATTGTGCCTCCAATTATTTCATCAACCCATGCAAGTGCCACATAGTTTATATATGTATATATGGATTCAAATCAATTATACTTATATATGGATTCGATCGAGTGATCGGTGAGATCGACTAATTAAAGCATGCATGGGGCTTTGCATATTTGCAATGTAGAGCGTGCGTGTAAAGAGGCATGAAATTAGAGGTCCCCTACACAAGCAAGCACACACGTAGCATAATGCATGATATGATGCAGGAGCTATGCATGGCTCGCTAGGCCCCAAAGAGAAGAGACCACTCGTCATGTTCATTTTTTTTCCTTTCCATCTACATTAAATACCTCAGATGAAGATTTGTTTTTATCCCTTAAGACCATTTTTCATATCGTCCAAATAATCTCCCGAAATAAAATTGGCATTATCGTTCTAAAAACATGAAATTAAATCAAGTCACTACAAGAATTCAAATTTTTCTTGGTGGCCAGAAATCATTGGTGCCCCCCGCGATAGCAGAAATGATATGACCAGGACTTTCTCTTATGGTTGAACAGTGGTTATTGTGTTCCTTCCGAATTATCCAGGCGACCAGTATATTCATTCGAGTGTTGAACCAAGCGTCGAGAGCCAGCCTATCAGAAGAGAAATGTGTTGGTATTTTCAGTGCATTTAAAACATCACCAACAACAGCTATATCCTAAATTTAGATGATTTTGATAAAAAATCATGCTCCAACAGACCATCCAACCCGTCATCAAAATAGATGATCACCCAAATTGTATCTTTGGTCACCCAAATAAAGAGAAATCCCCCATAACCCAAATGGTTGGAGTATGACATTTAGGTGATCTGCTGTAGACATAATACAAATGAATGTTGTTAACATTTGGATGATCTCATATCCATCTTATTTGGGAGATAAAATTTGGATGGACTGTGATAAAATTTGGGTGGACTGTTGGTGATGCTCTTAGGAGCTATAGCTCGCTAGGCCTCAAGGAGAAGATCATCGATTTGTAATGTTTAATTTCTTCTGCTTTTTTTCCTTCCATCCAGAAGTAGCTCAGATAGAGATTGATTATATTCTCTATAGGTAAAATTTGTTATAGGACATCCAAAGTTGCATGTGTAAACTATATCCAATGGCCTCTAGATGAACCTTGGTTGGCGGAACATTATATTATTGCCGGGGTCTCGACTCGCTGATCTTGCTTGTTTCATGATAGCTATGAAAGAAACGCAACTCTAAGGTCTTTGACTACGTGTTGTCCTCGGTTTCTGTCGTCATCGATATCATCCGGCTGGAAGGGCTCCAGTGGTTGCTTGCTAGTGCAGTTCTTCTAGGAGTTTCGGAGAGTAGGATTTCATCTAGGAGCCTATTTTTCTTCTCTTTACGCTGGGGCTTGGTTCTTAGCTAATCAATCCTAGTTCAGTTTTTTTCCTTTTCACCTTGGTTAGATGATGGTTGTCGATCTGTCACATTGTGTAAAAAAGTTTTATCTATTTTTTTAATAAAATGACGTGTAATATTTTTATGTGTTGGCGAAAATTTCCAAAGGGACAAAATTACTTTGACAGATCAGATTCAAGATTCCATTGCTACATGCATGAAGAGAGAGCGAGAGAGTGGACCAGTGTGAGTCAGTGTTCCAAAGGGATCGAACACAGGCACGTTGCCGGCATACTCTAGCTGCTGCCTGCCTTGATGCCATTGCCACACACATACTGTGGTCTCTCTGTACGTACGGCGCCATAGCTACCAGCTAGCTAGCTAGCTGCCTTTACGCAAGCTGCGCCCACACATGTATTGACATGGACGTTGCATTGTGCTCCTGCCACGTAATCCATCCGTTCTAAAATAAACAAATTTAAAATAAAATTAAATATTTTTATATAATAAATCTAAATAATTATAAAATCACATGTTATTTTAAATTGGTTTTCCCTGGGACGAAAGAATTACGTGTTAAAGCGATGGATCTTTTCGTGTGGTACTCTCTCCAGCATCGCGATGACCATCACGAAGTATCTAAGCTAAGCTAGCTAGGCCATGGATCTGATGCATGGTCCAGCAGCTAATTAAGCTACCTTAATTATTAGCTTTCTACTAGCTCTGATGAACGTAATTAACGTAGTACTGTCGATGCCTGCCTGCTGCTGCCTCGATGAGCGTCAATTATTGCCGTGGTTTTTTCGCACCGGCGAAGCAAACGCCAAGCCGGCGAGAGTTCGTCGTAGCGATCAGATCCCTTCCTTCCCTTTGCGTGCATTGGAGTACTAGTAGTAGCTATAGCTGCTAGCTTCTTAATTATTTCTTGCTTTGCTTGCAGGCTTACGCATTCGTCCGTGACGTCATGCATGCCTGTGCGTACGTACGTCCGGCCGGAGATGAGCTAGCTAGCGTCGTCAACGACATACGAATTCGATTGCGAGGAGAGGAGATGGGGGGAGAGAGACGATCGACGTACGTGGTGTGGCAAATGGCCTCTCGTTCAGCCCGACACACTCTTTGTGTTCTTGATGGCGATTCTGATTTTGCACTAATGTCGCCGTACTGCGACTGCCCCTCAATTAATTAATCCTGTCAAAAGTTCACCTCAATCACTTTCCTTTCTCTCCCTCTGGTTATATAATTCCATCTTATCGTTTTCATAATTCTATTTATCAATAACTTTAAAAAACATTTTGTGTAAAAATAAAACATCATATATAAATTTATCTTACAAAATACTAAAATAAAATAAAATATATTTATTTATTATATATATTATAACAGAAAAGTAGAGTTAAAAGACATATTTAGAAGATTGTGATATTATTTCAAACGTTAATACATTGCTCTTTTAATACAATCTGTACCTGTTATCTCACTAAATCAGCACTAATTAATATAGCACCCGCGTGTTCGTAATTATCGGCACCTCCATCGATTAATTGAATACGACCAACTTAATTTCCAGGGTCAAAACTGAAAAGCAGAAAGCGAACCCCAAACAAAAAGAGAGATTGCTGCGGTTTGCCCGCAAGCTATCCATTTTTTTTTCAATTTGAGCGTGTTTCGCTGAGTTTCTGGAGTGACGCGACGTCGCATTCTCCCAGTTCGATTTTGATATGCGTTTTTCTATAAATTTTCTCTCAAAAAATCAAATATAAATATAATATAATTATAACATAATTTTATTTTAACTTTTGTGTAATCGTAATGTAACTTATATATATTTTTTATAATATTTTAAATCGTTTACATTAAGATTCATACGAGTTAGGAAGAAACATAGTGCTTGCACGGGTGAGGAGATTCTGTGTTATCGTGAAATTTTTTAAAAGTTACATACTCCCTTCATTTCATAATAAGGCCCTTTTTAACTTTTTTCGTTTGTCCCAAAATAAATTTATTTTTAGAGTAATCATTACATCGGAGTTTATAAAAATAAAAAATAATTGTATCGAGACTTGATAAAGTAAGAAATATTTTTTGGGTATTTAATAAAGTAGGGATGTTCTTATTTTTTTATATTGATATGTGTGAGATAATTAAAAAATAAACTTATTTTAGAATGGAAGAAGTATATATTATAATGTAGTTATATACATGCAAGTTATAATATAATTACACTATGATTATGCTATAGCACCTATATTCTTAGTGTAAAACTTGATATTTTCTGGTACTAGATATCTTGATATCTTGAGGTGCCTTAAAATTTTTAGCGTAAAATTTAGTTAGGTATTTTATCTTTTGTATCATCCGATAAACACTACAAAAAATTTTCTTATACATGACGATTTAATCATGATCTTCCAACAAATCATCACAGAATGTAGTCATCTACGACGGTTCAAATCCAAGGTGATAGATATATGACATTTGATTAAATTATCGTCATAACTGTACGTCACCGATCATTTTGACACCTCCATAGTAATGTATGACGGACTCATGGGGAGGTCACAGATCCAACATCCAACGTGTCATGTTGATGTGGGCGGCAGGGGGCACCGGCAGGGGGCTGGTGCTGGGCTGGTGGGACCTACCTGTCTGTGATGAATGTAAATAGCGAAGGTGGGTCTTACATGTCGGTGAGGAAGATAAATCTAAAAAAATCAATTTTTGTTGCCAGTGAGAATCGAATCGTCATGTATAAGGGAACTCATTTGTTTTTATACTTTGTGCCATGTCGGCGCCACCACACTTGGCGTCGAGTTTTTTTGCCACATCAGCACCAAGGCTGTCGTGGCCATCTCGACGGCTGTCGTGGCCATCTCGACGCCAGATCTTGCGCCGAGCTTGCTACTCACCTACCTGAAACTTCATCAGGTTAAGTGTATTCATGTATTTGCACAAAATAGTTTGATATATAGTTGTCCTAGTAGCTTTGTTGGTTAGTGCGTGGTGCTAATGGCCTGAAGGTTGTAGGTTTTGTAAATTTTTTACATCAATTTTTGACGACCAAAAAATCAATATGTGATGATCCATTTCGGTCCAACAAATGTATGATAAATTTTTTATATTAATTTTTGAAAAAAAAAACCAATATGTGACGATTCATTTCGGTCCAACAAATATATGAAGTAAGATAAAACGTCATCATAAATTAACTATGACGCATTTTCTTTGGTCTATGACAAAAATAAACCCTCATACATTGTATATGAGGAAATCCCTTGTAGTGAAATTTTAAAAAAAAATTATCGACGAATACACAAGTCCCCTCCCAGTTAGGCCAAGCGCATCCATGCAATGTGCAATGCGTGTTGCGATTCAGACGAGCGCCGGCCGGCCACCGCCACGCGCTCCTCTCCTCCGCCCGACACCGATCGCGACGGAGCATGGGTGCTAGCTTTTGTGGTGCCTCGTATGTGTGTGTGTATATATATACATATATATATATATATATGTATATATATATATATGTATGTATATGTATATGTATATGTATATGTATATGTATGTATGTATGTATGTATGTATGCACATGCACATTGATGAGTTAATTTAGCTCTCGCTCGCGTCGCCGTCGCCGCCGATCGATCGCCAGGTCCGTCTCCGGCCATGACGACGCTATTCCCGGCCGAGCGAGCTACTGCTGTCGCCGTCGTCGACACGTACGGCACAAGTTAGCTAGCTAGCTAGCTAGCTAGCTGGTCGGTCGGTGTCGCCCCCGGCGAAGCTGGATCGCGGCCGGCGTGCTCTCTCGATCGCATGGTAAAATTAAGGGCGAGATGGCGACGGCGGCATGGCCTCCGTATGCTCCATCGTTGAATTTTCTTGCTCTCCTGTACTGTACAAGATCAATAACATATAAATTTCACCTGTTCCGGAGACTTTAGTTTCGGTTCATAACCGTGTTGTCTTCTTGAACAAGGACTATAAAACCGACATTAAAAAATAATCGGTACTAAAGATGACGACGTCACGTGGCTGCTTCCACCATCTTTAGTCCCGGTTGGTGTTATCAACCGAGACTAAAAATATCTTTTTAATTTTTATCCTGTTGCTTGTTTATATGTGTTTTTTGTTGTTTTTTTTTGCCAAAATCAAATTAACATCCTTAAATCTCCTCCACATTACAAATTCACATCACAAATCGAGTAATAAACGCAACAAAATTCAAGTACAGAACATCACATATATCACATATCAAATTTAAAATATCACAAAAATCTCAAAAAAATACACAGCGCCGGAGAGGATGAGGGGGACGTCGCTGCTATCGTCGCTCCTGGAGAGGACGAGGAAGAGGAGAAGGAAATGGAGGAGGCACTGCCGCCACCTCCGAGCCACTGCCATCTCCGAGGTGCCGCATCGCAACCACCTCCGAGCCATCGTCATCTTTGAGCCGCCGCACCACAGCAACCTCCGAGCCGCTGGGCCACCGCCATCTTCGAGCTGCTACCACCTCCCTCCCACCGCCGTCTTCGGAGTGAGAGAGAGCTGAGAGAGGGAGAGAGAGAGCTTAGGTGAGGGAGAGAGAGCTGAGAGAGAGAGGAGAAAACAACTAAGCATTGGATCAGTGGAGAAAATGATGCGCGTCAGGATATATAGTCCTGAATCTTTAGTCCCTATTGATGCCACCAACCGAAACTAAAGATATATTAGTCCCGGTTAGTGGCATCAATCGGGACTAAAGATTCAATTTTTAGTCCCGGTTGATGCCACAAATTGAGACTAAACATAATTTCTCGCTATTTCTAATTTATCTTTAGTCCCGGTTGTAGCCACCAACCGGGACTTAACATAATTTTTCGCTATTTTTTAAATTTATTTGGCCCCGACTAGGGATAAAAATTAAATTGTCCATTAAATAGGGTCAAATTAATTTCATTAAATATAGGTTTAAAACTTCAAATTTAATCAAATATAGGTAATCCTAGATATTACACCTCTCTATGCCTCTAGATATTGTTACTCTTTTGCCACTCTCTGTTTTCCCTTTTCATCTGCTGTTGACCAAGAAAGGAAAAATTTGACTTTCTTTTTATTTTTAAATATTTTTTATTGACTTAGGAGCACACGAGAGGTAAGCACAGAAAATTTGAGCCTAAACAAGTGAAAGATGTGGCTGGTGGATAATTCAGAAGACACACTTAGAATCGGAAAAAATCTTCCAGACTTGAAAAGGCAATCTTCTGAGCCATTTTTGGGAAAATAAAATTGCCGAACGTGGCAAAGTGATAGACAAATGCATCCAAAATTTTTTTCTGATCAATTTTCATATGTGGAACATCTCGATCGAAGTCCGTATGCGAAATTTATGACCGTTTTAAAAATCGACTCCGAATTAGAGGACGAAAGGGGAACAATACGTACAAAACTTGTTACACGCGCACAAAACCGAATTAGGGACGAATCAGGATTTGAATGTTCTTATCAATATTGTAGATCTCTCTGATTTGTATATTATCACAAAAACAATTTTAAAAAAATATATATTGAGGATTATTAGTTAATAACAATATAACGATTTGTAATCACAATGTAATGATTAAATTAAAGCTTCCTTCTATCTTCAATCACCCACCCTCACACAACATCACCCCTTTAAAATTACAGATCCTCTCAATTTAATTTTAGGCCATTTGAATCATGTAGCAAAATTTATATATTTTTATTATGTTCAGTTAAAAAAATAAGCACCTTCACTTTAGTCTCGGTTAGTGTTATCAACCGGGAGTAAAGATTATTTAGATCTTTAATTCTGGTTTGTAACATCAATCGAGACTCTCGGTTGATGTTATAAACCGAGATTAAAGATGACCGTGCGACCGACAAATTCGACAAGAATCTAACCGGACTAAAGATGATCTTTAGTCTTGATTATAATTATAACCGAGATTATTATGAATTTTGACAGATTAAAGTTTGTTAAGTAGTATACGTGTCAGTGACATTTATATGTACCATCCAATAAAACAATAAAAGATCTCTATTAGATGGCTTGGCTGGGTGATGACGATCATGTGCACTCACCCATCAGTTCGCACGTAATACTCCAATGCAATTAAGTGGGTATCGATTGGAAGCCATAGAATAGGCGGTGTGTCCTTTTTTTTCATCTAATCATCATTAAAGCTATGTTCTTTCTCATACATTTCTCAACTCACCACTCTTTTATTTTTTCACATACACGTTTCTCAAACTAATAATTAGTTCCCAACCACTAATAAGTCGTTTCGTTTTATGTTCCCAACCACTAATTAGTTCCTAATTAATTTTAAACACTAATAAGTCGTTTCGTTTTATGTTTGCGAGAATTAGTTCCCAACCACGAGTCTCGAACACAGCCAGATCGGTTTCTTTGGAGCATGGGGATTCATTCATTTTCAGAATACAGAGAAACGAACCAAATGACTGTGTTTCTAAAGCAAATCTATTTTTTATAATTAATTTTAGAGAAAATATCATGAGGGATCATATTTTCTAGCGTAAAACTTGATGAAATTTTATCATCCTTGGTATATTGTATCATATTTACTAGGTAACAATTTTGTTACATACAAAGTATACTTTGTCTAGAACCATAAAATTTCTCCATTTCTTTTATTAAACAAACAAAAGCAAGTTTTAAACCTGATCATTTAATTTGAGAGTTCACATACCAAAATCCAAGCCATTTCAAAGTCATCGTAGTTAATCTCCATTCATAAATATTACATACGATCAATGGGAAATTACCATATTTAAAAAGGTATATTTACTAATGTAAAATTTGATGTCTTCGCTAGGTATCTCTGGGTATAAAAAAATTTTAGCACCTAGTATAAAACTTTGATAGCTATAGGTACTTTCTTAAGTGCCGTAAGATTTTTTTACAAACAAAGCTATTTATGTGAGTCAATCGGCTTGCCCTTTCTGTGCGCAAGAGCTCGAGTCGGCCAACCATATTCTTTTGGATTGTGTATTCGCCAGACAGATCTGGTTCCACGTGCTATCTCCTGCTGGCTGGGCGTCCCTCTCTCCCCAGAGCGGCAGTTGGCTCCAAGAGTGGTGACCGTCTTCTAGGTCCTGTTTATCTAAGTACCTTCAGTCAGGTTTTGACTCGCTGGTTCTCCTCGTCTCCTGGATACTGTGGCGAGAGCGCAATTCGAGGGTCTTCGATTCGGTTCTTTCTTCGATTTCAGACCTCCTTGGCTCCATCCAATCTAAGGGTCTTTTGTGGTCCCTAGCGGACAATCTTTTTGAGCGTTCACGAAAAAAATGATGTTCTAATAAAAAAACGAGATTTCGAGGGAAAGACGTCCTTCCAAACATTTTTCAGAAGAAATTATGAGTGTGTGGAGAATTGAACACGAGATCTTAGAGTTAAAACTACACATCTTTTGTCACTGCACTATCAAATGCATCTCAAATGATGTTCTACTAAAATAATATTGACAATGGATATTACTCCTGAATGCGATGATTCTGATACAAGTAAATTGTGCACCCTTTTTCTATGATTAAAGTTTCGGATGAATGCATACAACTCAAAACGATACCATTAATTGCCGGATGTTTCAATTCGAATCCTCACTAACACAATTAATATTAAAAGTTTGCAGAATGAAACTCAGTCGTTGCATTCACCCTCATGATACAACATGACAAGTGCATGTTGTTTATCGTACAGTGGTGACTACATCTTTCTTGCCCTAAAAAAGGGAGAAACATTGCACATAGATGGGACTTTCTGCCGATGCATTAATCAATTTTCCAAGCAATAACTAACGGAATATATCTTGAGACAGTGTACTAACAGCGATTAGCGAGGCAAATCTACAGTGACAGACAACCCATGGACTCCATAGCACTGTATAGTATATTCACCTGAAAATCGTGCCATTCTCTGAACCTCTCGTTTTCGGTTAATTTTCCTGCTGCCGCTTTCGACCGACAAATCAACACCCAGAGTCGTCGCGACAATTACTCGGAAAAGGCAAGCTGTGAAAGCTTGCAATTAACACTTGTCGTCGTCGAAATGATGGTCAAGAGAGGGTGCAATATAAACTGAATTTAGATGAAAAACGGTACAGAACAAACTGAAATTAGGTGAAAATGGATTTGTATTAATTCGGAGTCCCGGCCCGTTTCAGTGACAGACACAAACTGGTAAAATTGACGACTAATTACAAGGCCTGGATCAGCTGGAAGAAGGTTAAGGATAATAAAGAACCTTCGGAGCTGTCACACTGTGGCCTATGAGATCGATCGATCAATCAAGATGGGAGCAGCAGAGCAAGAACAAAAACACATAGAAGGAAAAAAAAAGAAATGAAGAGACCGGCTAAAATTAATACAGGGATTAGTAACCGCTAATTGACTAATCAAGATCCTTAATTATTTTTTCTTTCCCGCGGAGGAGGAGCCAATTAGTGTGAGGTGGAGATGACGTCATGCGGCGACGCAGGTGACGAGCTTGCGCAAGAAGTCCTTGACCTCGCCGGGGTCGCGGAGGGAGAAGGAGGCGCAGGTGTCCTTGGGGAACCTGGACACGAGGATGGCGGCGCCCTGTCCCCTGGCTCGGAGCACCCGGAACGCGTCCTCGTCCGTGCGGTCGTCGCCGATGTAGATGGGGAACGCGTCATCGCCGTCGTCATCTTCATCTCCATCGCCGGCGTCGTTTGAGAAGCCGAGGGCGGAGAGGAGGAAGCGGAGGGCCTCGCCCTTGTCCCACTTGATGGTGGGCCTGACCTCGAGCACCTTCCTCCCCTGCGTGAGGCGGAGGCGCGGGTAGTCCCGGAGCACCGCCCTGACCTGGTCGGCGACGGCGCCCCACCGGCGCTCGTCGACGCGGCGGAAGTGGACGGAGAGGCAGAACTTGTTGTTCTCCACCTTGGCCCCCGGGATCACCCCCTCCACCTTCTCCACCAGCGCCGCGTACGCCTCCCCGATCATCGGCAGGAACTCCCTCGCCGGCTGGCACAGCACCGACTCCGACTCCTCCCCCTGCACACACACACCCCATCGCCATTCCCGGTCAAGCTCAAACTCAGGGTTGACCAGACAGTGACACGTGTGAGGGATGCGTTGACTCTTCTGTGCCACGTCGGATTTTGGTTCGGTTACCTCGGTGGTGGTGGGGCCGTAGTGGGTGGAGGCGGCCGTGGGCCCTTGGATGTCCATCCCGTGGCTACCCGCGTAGTACAGCTCCTCCAGTCCCACGAAGCTGAACACCTGCAACCCAACACGTCATCATCAGCACCAACAATTAAATCCATTTTATTTTGTATTTTTTGTTCTTGGGAGGAAAAAAAATGATTTGAGGCTCCTGCCAAGTGGAGGAGCTTCTAGGTCACTTGTCCTCGTGAGACCTGTTTACTTTGCATGCCATGTATATATATATACTTATTTTCTTTTTTTTCTTGCTGATGGTTATGTGTGGCCTTGATCATGAGAGTACTTCCAACAAGTTGCAGAAATAGCAGAGCAAACGATCGAGTTCTAGAGAGATGAGTATGTGTTGTTTTACCTTGTCTCTGCAGCGGCCGCTGACGATCGCCGTCGGGAAGCGCGCCGCCACGCCGCGCACCGCGTCCCTCATCTGCATGCGTGCCATGGCGGCCGGTCAGTCAGCATGAGTGGATTGACGAGGTCGCCGGAGGAGGAGCGGAAGCAGAGGCAGAGCAGAGAGTGCTCTGCTTTGCTTCTTCTTCCTCTTCCTCGGGTGATTCAAGAAAGGAAGAGAAAGGAGGGAGCTGGTACTGACCTCGTCCGTCATGACGGCGCGGTCGGGGTCCTCGACGATCGGCGACAACGTGCCGTCGTAGTCGAGGAAGACGACGATCCGCTTCCCTTTCGCCGCCGCCGCCAACGCCTCGAACCTCCCCAATGCCGACGGGTGCTTCTCCTGCCAACACAACACAAAACACACACGTGTCTCAGGCTAAGTTCCAGCGCCAACGCGTGCGCTGCCATGGCGACATGCCGACATGTACAGGGGGCGGCGGGATTCGCGGTGCGTACCATCCACTCGTCGTGCTCTGTGTCGGCTGCGGCGGCGGCGACCGCGGGCGCCATGAGCCTGTGCCGCGGCGAGGACGCCTTCATGGAGTCGAGCCACGACCCGACAACCGCGGCGCCGAGATCGATCTGCTGCGCCGCCAGCTTCTTGCACGAGTCGCCGCCCGCCGTCCTCGGCGGCGGGAACGAGAAATGCCGTCCGACAGCCGCCGCCGCCGCCGCCACCACGGCGTCCTCCGGGACAACCACCGCGCCGTGCTTCGTCATGGCCCAAACCAAACTCGAATCCAACGCGCAAGAAGAGACGGAGACGCAGAGAGCAGCAGCAGGAGGAGGAGGAGGAGCAGGTGGTTGTGGAAGGGAGGAGAGAATGACAATGGCGATGGCAATGGTGGTTCTTGCTTGGGGTGGGGAGACTGGGGAGGTGGATGGAGGGGTATTTATAAGTGTTAGGGTGGAAGAGGTGACCTTTCTGGCAAGCTCTTGCTACCTTTTTTTTTCTCATTATATTTTCTCTCTTTTTCCCAAATAAAAACCACTTTGAGTTGGGACTCTTTCTTGTTTGAAATGGAAGAACTACCAACACTTGTAGCAAGGTTTTATTTACTGGAGTGGTGTGAGCTTGGGGAAATGTTTGGAGTTTCCTTTTTGAGATTTGGATATGGATCAACTCTTTTTTGTTCAGACACATAATATGGTTTTTGCCTTTTGGTTTGTACAAGCTGTAGAGTAGATATGCTACTAAAAGCCATTTGTATTTTTTTCCCCGCTTACTATTTGTTACATTTTGTTTAGAGCACCTTAATATCATTAAATTTGCGAGGTCCTCCTTGTTTTACCGCTTAATACTATTAACCGTTTTCTACCAAGTCTTCGTACACCGAGCAAGAAAGAAAAATTAAATTTCTTAATCAATTAGTAATTGCTAATGATATACAGATTACGGAAAAGTTGTTCGAAAGGGACTACAAAAATGGTGTCTAAGATATCGATCAAAATCACCTAGCAATAGCATGTCGACATGCTGTACCTTGGGTATCGAGAACCAGTGGAGACCTAGACCAGTTGCTCCAGTCAACGTTCTACAACTCAATCAATTAAGTAATTAACCACAAATAACAGAAAAAAACCACGAATTAAAAAAGATAGAAGAGGAAAGCAAAGAGGTCAAATACACATACCATCAACTGCCATAACTAAACAAACAGGAAAGAGACGAAACGAGGGTGGCTCAACTGCTCAGATTTTTACGGTAAAATCAGTCCAGATTTAAATTCTATACTGAACACAAATATTTATATTTACGTTTAAATATTTTTCAGTGATAAATGATATATTTATTAATAATGAGATGTTCAAAGTAATTTCGTGAGTTTTAAAATATGTTATCTTTTTAGTTTTAGTTTTTCGATGTTACTTATAAGAGTATATTATAAGAGTATAGAGTGTTCATATATCCATATCTATGCTTTTTTAATATGAGTATAACTCAACATGTTATGTTTTTTATGGTAGATTTTATGATAGAACTAGCTCATCCAGATACACTATTTATTTTTTATCGATAGGTGACGCATATATCAATAGCGAGATACTTAATGACTTCATTATATAATTTTTTAAAAGTATTTATATATGTATTCATACAAATAGGGTAGGGTATGTATTTATATGTTTATTGAGACGAGTGTGTATGATTCGTGATCCTCTGTACCGTGTTTTAAAGAACTAAATATTTTTTTAAAAAAAACAAGCATTCGAGATGGCGGGCCTCGCTCATTTCACTGGGCCCCACGGTCGTGGACCGGACCGTACACGTCGGACACGCGCCCACGGCTACAGCCAACCTAGCCGTCGCCCTCCGTGCCGCCACGCTTGCACCGCGTCGGTGCCACCTCGGACCAGCCGGATACTCTGCCCATGGCCTTGTGGGTCCCACTACCCCCCATGAACACGTGTCGACACAGGAGGGCATCCTTGGAGCCGGGGCCCACAGTGTAAGTCTTGCTGTTCATCTCCTCTCGGTTCACTGTCGCGTAGATTTTTGCGGTTTGGTTTTTGCGTCGAGAGATTTCAGGAGGAGAAAGAATCTTTTATGTGGATGGTAGTAGTAATAGTGTGAGCCAAAATTGGTAAATATGAGTTTTTGTATTTTCTACTGATTCAAAAATAATTATCTGATGGCCAGGAGTTGTCAAAGTTCTCCCGTCGAATAAAATTCAATTCTATTTTTAAAATCTAGCTCATCACAAAATTACATGTGAAAATCTGTTAGCTTATTTAATGAATTAAAAAAA
This sequence comes from Oryza australiensis, assembly GCA_019925245.2. NCBI lineage: Eukaryota > Viridiplantae > Streptophyta > Magnoliopsida > Poales > Poaceae > Oryza > Oryza australiensis. The sequence continues at coordinate 9,734,414 of JAIFGZ020000436.1, forward strand.
CACACTCCGCTTTTAGACCAGAGGGAAAAATGCAACCTAGCTGATTATGAAATAGAAAACAGAAAGTATCTTACGCTCGAGTTTAGTACGAAAAAAGCGAGTTTGATGTAATCAAATTTGGACTTCTATTTTGGAGGAAAACGTGTTCTGTAACGCTGGAGCTACTCTGTTTCAGTCACCATTGTTTATTCTTATTTGGAAAGCTTTTGCTGCTGCCATTTCAAAACCAGTTTTTTTAGTTTCCTTCCTTCCCAAGGTTAGTTTGAGGTTGGTCCAATCATAATTTTAAGCGAAAAGGACATGAATTAAACCTTTTCTGGTCTTTGCATAAATGGTTTTTGCAGAGACAACCCCAGCCACAGCCTAACTACCGCACCTTGGAAAACTCTGAATCTATGGGCTGCTTGCTTTACACTTTCATCTACATGCGTCGCACCACTCTCAAACATTAATATATATTTTCAAGTACTGGAATTTTAGTAGCATCTCCTCTTGGAATTTTAGCTAGTAGTAGTATATATATTTGATTTGATCACTGCAGCAAATAAAACAGACATTGTGCAATCGTTAATTGGGGATGCAAATGGGACGACGGGTAAGTGAGTTTTCTCTGCTTTATCACAATTATTGTTTTTTTTAAAAAATTATACGAGCAAGTAAAAAAACAAACTATCAAACGAGTTGTTGTGTAGTAAGAGGGTGTTTGGATTCAGAGACTAAATTTTAGTTCGTGTTATATCGAATATTTAGACATTAATTTAAAAGACTAAACGTGAATTAATTATAAAAATAATTACAAAATCGAAAGATAATTCACGAGATGAATCGTTAAGCCTAATTAATCCACGGTTAGCAAATATTTATTATAGCATCACATCGTCAAATCATGATGTAATTAAGCTCATTAGTTTCGTCTCGTCCGATTACGAATGAGTTTTATAAATACTCTATATATAATATTTAAAAATAATATCTAAGTATGTGACAGGCACTGAAATTTTAGTCCAACAATAAGGCCCTAAGATTGTCCACTTATGTCCCTGGTATGCACGTTTGAGCCTATGCTGATGTGGAAGACCGGGTTCGTTCAGTTCTGAGCTTCATTGGACAGTGTACTAGAATTTAAGGTCCATGAAGGACGTAGAAGTTTCAGAAGAATCACTCGTTGTGGGCACAAAAATGGCGAAATATTCAAGCAATTGGTTGCAAGCAAATTTGGAAGATTCTCATCTCCTCTCTTCTTTCTCTGCCGCGTCAAAGTCTCCGTTTCTAGGGCAATCTCAGCTGTAAATTTTTAACTGTATACCGCTGCACTTTTTCTGGCCAGAAAAGAACTGTACACTGCATTGGAAAAATTGGCAGACATGTGAAAGGTATATAGGTATACATGGTGTCAATGGTTTGGACCTGTGTTTTTTCTGTGTATATATATATATATATATATATGTTCAGTTGCATGTGAGTTATAATTTACTGTATGATTCTCTGGCTGTTTGCTTTTCTCTGCAACTTGGGGATGGGGAGTTTTGAGTCCAAGTCCACTGTCTGCATGACTTTGACCCCAGGAAAGTTGCTATTTAGCTGCTTATTCTGCAGGTCTGACTGAAAATCACAGGGTCACAGGTCACAACAAATATATATACGGGCTTAGAAGCTTCCTAGCTCCTTCCTGATTCTGCTGAGTCTATGAGATTCTATCTCATGCCAATTATTTGTGCTTGTTTGGCCCAATTTGCTTGATATTATTCCAAAAATCACGGAGTTAAAAAAACCATCTATCGTAATTAATTATGTCAGGGGTATGTGTGTCTAGATGGCTAGAGTCTGTTTGGCATTTTTCACGGTATTTTATAATGCGAGTATTTTTACGGTGGTATCTGATTTTTCTTTAAAAGCAGTAATTAAAAGTGGACATTGTAGATTGTTTTCAGTTCCTGCATTGCAAGTTCTCACGTATATTGACAGTGTGCATCCGCTTTAGGATGCAGAGGCCGGGCGCTGTCCATTATCTTAAAAAAAAACTTCTCACATAAGAGTACCAAACATCACTAGTGTGTGCCCAAGAAATTTGGCTTTTTTTCTTAGGTTGTGATGTCAATTACCTAAGGAATTGTATATTGATGTGCCGCAAGTTGGAAAATATTTTTATTTGTTTTTTATTTGTAATGTGCTTCACCAGTATTACTTTCATAATTATGCACCCATCTATGAAATTATCTTTCTGGTCATAAAAATCTAATATTTAAGATAAGATTTAGTCAAACTTTTAAAATTTGTCTACCAACTTTATAATAAAATAATTTTACAAAATTTAATAACTTTATGATATTATAATAGTACTTTTCAAGATGAATCTACTCACATATTTTATTTTTTAAAACCAATAATTTGAGAAATTATCGATTGGCAAACATGTAAAAGTTTGACCAAGTGTTATACTAAACGTTAAATATATTTATGATTGGATGGAGTATCAGTTTTATTTATGCTAATTTTTCTGTATTGTACCAGAGCACAATTGAAAAGATAAAGACATTTTATATTTTTAGATGATGAAAATAAATTATATATTATTTATGTACAACAAACTATTAGCTAAACAAATATCCTTCGTCTCAAAATAAATTTATTTTTCATTCATACTACACATACCAACAACCAAAATACCCTCACTTTCTCAAATCCCAAAGCAATTATTTCTCTCTTTATTTATTTCTAATATATTTAATATTTATTTTTATAAATTCTGATGTAATAATTACAAAATAAATTTATTTTAGGATAAACAGTTGGAGCTAAAAAAATGAATGTAGTCGATTAGGCTATTTTCAACCCAATAAGCATCTAGAACGAAACAATTAATGTGCTTACACAAGCATCTCGAAGGAAACAATATTGTACTAGTTCCTACGCAGTGCACAAGAAACCTCCAATTAATGTCAAGACATTCTCCATACATATATGGCTGGTTTATCTCCAAGGAACACCCTATATGGCTGGTTTATCTCCAAGGAATACCCCTTAATTCATATAAGGCCAGTTTTAATGGGGTTTTAAGAAAGGTTTTATGTATATTTAATAGGGTGTCATGTCAGCTTTTTTTTATGAAACTGGGAAAAGAGAAGAGAAGAAGATCGTTTCATCCCCACGAAACGAACGGGCGTGGTTTCCTAGCCGTGTGATACTGCGACGACACCAGCACTGAGGTCTCCCGTCCGTTTCATAGCGTGAGGGAGAGGGGAAAACACCGCGGACTTCGCCGACCGGAGCGCTAGAGGAGCTCCGCCGGCGGGACGCGGACCCGCGGCGGCCACGACGGCGTGGACGGCGCGGCGCGCGGGCGGCGCGGATGGCGCGCAGCGGCGCGGGAGGGCGGTCATGGGCAAGCGCGGGCGGACGGCTGCGAGCGCGCGGACGGTCGCAGTGGCGCGGGCGGACGGCTGCGGGCGACGCGGGTGTGCTGGTGTTGTCACCGACGGCCGTGGTTGGGTGGGTGGACGGTCGCACTGGTGTGGGTAGGCGCGGGCGCGGCGCTGGATGAGAATCTGGCCATGTCTCATCGCGAGAGAAACGAGAGAGAAAAGAGAGATTGGGAGACCCACAAAAATAATAAAATATTCTATGAAACTGTAGCATGAAACTATACATTGAGAGAGACTTATTTCATCACATTTTAAAAATTGGGAAATGAAAGCGTGCATTGATCTTGGCCTAGGAAGTTCTACTATACCTTAGTTTTTTTTCCCATTCATGACTAAAAAAAATTCCATTTGCAGCGAATGGTGTCACTGGATTCCATTTCAGTTCACACGCACGCAGTAAATAAAATAAAAAAGAGGGATAAAAAAGGGATCGGAAAAAACAATTTCACGACAAAGAAAGAAACACACAAATCTTTGGTAGCTAGTACTACATGTGAAGCGGACCGTCCTACTCTCTTTGCCGTCAAGATTCCAAACAGCATACGCAACGATGCCGATCTTCTGCCGAGCAAGCACGAAAAGGTCAAAAGACAAAAAAATAATAATTAAGTACGCGATGAATTCTGCAGAGGGGATTAATTAGCGACACGTACTTTGTTACTGCATGCGGTCAAAGTCAAAGTCGATCTCTAACATGCCGCCATTTACTAGGTGACAACGTCTTGGCTCATATTTTCTCTGCTGCTGCGTGTGTCTAGAACTCTAGATCTCTCTACGTAGTACGTAAACTGGCACACAGATTGAACAATTCCAGCAGCTGCTTAATTAACTATAATAAATCAAAACTGCACGTTTGTTTATTAGCAATTACTTGCTAAGTAGTAGTAATGAAGTCGTAAGCGTGATTAGCTCTGTCTCCAAAAGTTTGGTCATCTCATGATCTTGATATTTATATATCAGTAGTAAAGATCGATCTAGATAGGTATATGCACGATCACGGGAGAGAACGAAGTGAACGCCGACCAAACGCGGTGGTCGTTTTTTGTCCGCCCAGATTCGCACGCGTCATGCGTGAAACTACCAATCTTAATTATATTCATATTCATATTCTTATATGCTTCATTTATTAATACAATGTCGACGTCGCACTGTCTTAGCTAGCAGTGAATGCATATATATACAACGTACTAGTGTGAAATCACTAAGCTATAACAGCTTAGTACGTAGGCTGGTTAACCGCATTGTTAATTGTTCGTGGTTACGATTGTAAGATGATACCTACAAGTTAAGCCAACTGATTTAATTAACTAATTTGTTGTTTAGTATATAGCTAGATCAGCTCACTTACTGAACTGTGGTAGGTGCCGAGACATATAGCTACTTGGACAAGTTAACCAAAACGACAGCGGCCGGAAATTGATCGTCATGCATGTCTGTCAATATTAATTAGTTACTGCATGTCCAAGTCATGCAAAACGTTCAGTTTCTGATTACGGACGGTATTTCTACTGAGTAGTGGTCTTTTGTTTTTTATTCGAAAGATCGATCGAGCAGCGGCTTGATCTGGCTGCAACTTTTAACGAGTCACTGAATTAGTGGATTGACTTAACTGCTAGGATAATTTTCCCATTCAAGATATGCTTTTTTTTTGTTTTGCTCCTTTTGGAAGTAACATTGTACACGCCACCTGAAACTTGTCATGCATGTATGTAGGGTTTGTCTGCGATACGTGTACGGTGGCAACAAATATCCGGCCCTCTCACCGCTGGAGAAAGGGTCACTTATCCCGGTTGGTAACCCTCAGAAGTCCCGGTTGTCAAATCGGGACTACGAATTCGGAAGAGATGGACGACCTTTAGTCCCGGTTAAATAACCGGGACTAGCGATACATCTTTATTCCCGGTTAGTATTACCAACCGGGACTAAAGATATATAGACCCCACATGATCTCTGCCACCTTTTTTTTGCTTTTTACTGCTTTTTACATTGTTTTTTCGCTGAAATTCATAGCCCCATACTCAAATCGGTCAAAATAACATCCCAAATCGAATTCACATCACACCAATTCTCATCCCAACATCAAATTTATATCACAAATCACAGAAACAATCATCACAAATTCACATATATACAGACCAAACTCAAGTAATGAAAATCACAAAACTCAAAAAAATTCACAAATTTCGCTGAGAGAGGGAGAGGACTCGGCCGCCGCTGCCGGCCGCCGCACGGCTTTGCGGATCCCCGCCGCACGGCCGCGAGATCCGCCGCGCAGCCGCCCGCCGCCACCGTCGCGTGGCCACACGGCTCTGCCCGCCGCCGCCCCGTGCGTGCGGCGCGCCCGCCGCCGCCCGACGCGGCCCGGTGCCCGATGCCGCACGGCCCGCCGCATCGCCGTGCCGCCCGCCCGCCGCCGCGCAGCCGCACCACTCCGCCGCTCGTCGCCCGCCGCCGGCCGCCGCGCAGGCTGCGCCGCACGCCCGCACGGGGCCACCGGCGCCTTGGCCCGCCCGGCCGTACGCCCACCCGCCGCTCGGGTGGGGAGAGAGATAGATCTAGAGGAGAGAAGGGAGGGAGAGGGGAGAGCTGAGGGGAGAAGGAGAGGGAGAGAAAAAATAGTCGAGGAGAGGGAGAGGGATGGAGTACTACTTGATCGTGAAGAGTACTACTTGGCGCACGGGAGACAAGGAGATAAAGGCCAAGCACTGTGCGCGATGTGATTTAGTCCCGGTTGGTAACACCAACCGGGACAAAAATAGCATCTTTAGTCCCGGTTTATGTTACCAACCAGGACTAAAGATGCCCGACGCTCTCATAAGCTCTGACAACATTTGAACCGGGACTAGAGGTGATCTTTAGTTCCGGTTCCTGACACGAACTGGGACTAATGTTCCTAGAAATCCGTAGACTTTTTAAACCGGGACTAGAGATCATCTCTAGTCCCGGGTGTAACTCAAATCGAGACTACCGTGGTTTTTGCCACTTTAACCAAAGATGGTTTCTTCAGTAGTGTATGTTTCTTAAAAAACTATTATTTTAGCCTAAAATTTAATTTGTCTCGTAAAAAAGTGTTGTAAGTTAGAGTTTGGGTTTATTGAATCTAGTTAAAACTACTTTTTCATTATCTTATCGTTTTAATCATTTAACCAGTACATTGAAGCCTTCTGACTTAAGTCAGTTGACTATAGAGTCATGGATTCATAGCAAAAGGGTTTACATGACAGTGATTTAAAGCTAGGGCAAAGCTATAGCATCTAAACTAAGGTGATGAACTATCACTAAAAACCTACAAAATTTCAATCCAACACTGTGCATTATAGCGTTTTAAAGAGAGAAATTTTGGCTTTAGGGGTTTCTGTGCACCACCTAAGTTGAGTGTGGTTCTCTGCCAATGACTTAGATGACTTAGAGTTATGTCACTTAAGTCGGAGCATCTGAATCCTCAGTTAGTAGTGTCCCCTCGTCCATGTTTTCTCCCCCTACATGTTTTTATTCATATTAATAAAGGATATATAGTTTTTAAGCTCATATTTAATCTATATATCTTTGACTAGCTAAAATATCAGTCTTTTAGGAATGAAACGGAGGGAGTAGGTGGCATGAAGATAAATCCATATGTCAAAATGGACCTAATTGTTTTATTATATTTAATTTTACTACTAGCCAAGTGTATATGTGTTTTAATGTATAAAGACACGTAACCTTGTATGAAACTCACCTATATTGATCTAATGGCAGAGATAAATTGGGTAAGCCTAATAGATGGTTTGACGACCCACCACATGGTATAATACATCTTTTTTTTTGTCGTATTTGTGAGAGAATCGTTTCAAACCTAGCCGGTCGAAGATCTTAAAAAACCTAATCAGTCGGGTCACTAAACCTATCGGACAGTATGTTTAATAATTAAAATTTGATAAAAAAATATATACCTTAAAAATGGAAAAAAATACTATGCAATCATATCAAATCCATTACCATGTCTACAAAAAAATTCCACCAGAGCAATGTTGGATTTCTAATCCAATGGTGATATGAGAGCGTTTGTTGAATATCTATACTCAACGTGATGCTGACGGGGAGGCACTGACAGATTGAACAAACCGAACAACGGTCAGTAACAGTCCTATTGAAAAGTACTTTAAAACGGTCAACTAACCCTATTGACGGCGAGGATCGATCACATTCCCGTCCAACGGCGCCACGGCGACGTCCATCAAGGGCTCACACGGTACCAGCCTTTGCAAATTCTATCGCATAATGCTTTAACCCAATCGGACTCACGCGGGCCTAGTTGGCGGCATCTTCGGTTGACGTGCAACGACAGAAATCGGACTTATATACGAATGATAAATCAAAATTTTAACAAAAATATTTTTAATTTTTTTTATAATAGCAAAGAGTTACGGAGAACAAGTTTATATAGTCTAATAGAGGGCACAATGATGTTTGCTCCCACCCACCTGCTCGGATTTAACCCATCGGATTGAGAAAAATGGTTCAATGGACAAGTACGTGAAGCTTATAGACCTTCGAGTAAAATATAGATTTAAACTATCATGAAAACAACCAACTAGATAAATCAGTTATTTGTTAGAGGGTTAACATTTATTTAGCTAGCAAGGAGAAACTAGGAAGAACAGTTTGCAAAAAGTGCCTAGAATTCCAAAACAAATTAATTTAAAAAGAGTTGATAAGGCAAAAAAACCATTTATATTTGGGATCGAACAGAGCATTGGAAAAAAAAATATATACTTCATGTCAGTATTATGGATAAGACATATCTAATACTTTTTGTGGTAGAAATCATAGAGACCGACAAGAGGGATCTAGTGCTATCTCCAATCTCATCGAACTCATATTTGAGGAAGCTAACTATGCTAGCCGTCGACTACATGTGAGAACTCCATGTCGTTAAGCCGGTAGAGACTTGATTAGGTCATCTCAAATATTGCACTCGTGAGATATCGATATATAAAGGCAACACCGGTTCTGCTGATAGAAATATGGCTATTACCCGTAAGTTAAGGGGTCCGAACCTATATAAAAATATATGTCTTCTGTCTCTTTTACCTCAATCTTGCGTATACCTTGTCACCAACGATCTTCATACTCTACGGGTACATAGGTAGATCCAACCCATCGACACTTCGTCAAATAAAAGAACTCGATATTTGATTTTTTTAAACTATTGAAATTGGCCTTATACATAAATTTTAAAAATGATTAGTTTGAGAACATAAAAATAGTATGTATGTGGATTTGTTTTGAAAGTACTTAGCTTTCATAATCTCATAAATTTATTTAATTTTATAAACTTATTCTAATAAAAGTTTATAATAAAAATTGAACACCTCGAATGCAGAAAAAGTCAAATGTCATTTTTTTTCACAGAGATCAGTATAAAGTCATGATAAAGTTCGAGCCAAATATATTTCCATTCCATCCGCTCCAGTACTTATTTTTCATAGGGATTAACAAAATATGTGAAATTAAATATGGCATGGTTGTAATCGATCGAGATAAGAAAGTAGAAAGTATGTTGAGAAATTAAGTATGACATGACTGTGATGGCTTGAAATGAGGGAGTAGTGAAGAAGTATCTATATTTTGGTATAAAATGTAAATGCTATAAACAGATATATTTTGAAATAGATGTGTCGACGGATAGGTTGACAGTCTTTTAAGGGGGTGCCCAAGGAGGTGAGTGAGAATGGTCGGGAAGACACTTCCTCTTAGGATCTGATGATCGACTCGAGTCACTAAGACGAGCAAGAAAACAATATACACGAGATTTATACTGGTCCAGCCCTCTTGAAAGATAATAAATCTACGCCCAATGTTCTTTGTTGGGGTGGATGATGAACAGAGATTACAAGTGTGTGTTCTTGAGGCTTAGAGCAAGCTGGCCAAAAACGATCTATGAACTGAGTGATTTCAGTCCGTGTGTCCTTTCCTCCTCGGCTCGTCATGTCCTCCCTTTTATAGTCCAAGAGGGATAGTTCCATGGGACTTGGGGGCCAAAAAATTAAGGCTAAAGATTAAAAAGGTAAGTACAAACAACATCTGAAAAGGTACATGGGATGCTCTCCAGGTCTTACGCGCCGTGAGTGTCTTGTGTCTTATCTTGTCTTGGGATCCCTCCTCCACAGGTACCACATGTATTGTGCTGTCGGGTGACGTCATTCCTTGCCGGTTGTCCCCTCCTTGCCTCTTTTGGCTATCCTTGCAAACCAAGTCTTATCCCGAGGAGACCGAAGATTGGGTCGAGGAGTCGAGGTCGAGAAAGGAATGCCAAGGTCGGACCCGGAGGGAGGTCGGGACGGCCGACCCCGAGGGAAGGTCGGGCTCCCGACCATATCCCAAGGACTCGTAGTTCGACTTTAGCTTGACTTTAACTTTGGTTTAAGTGCTACCTAGGTAACACCTCTAAGAGGGAGTAAAAGAATCAGGACATAAATTCTCTCCGGCATTTCCCATCTTGATGTGATTCTATAACTAATTAGTAACTAGGAAAAACAATGTGAGATTGATTTAATCACGCGCTTGTATAAGCGACTAATGTTGATTTCCCTATTAATTAAGAATGGACCCTATTGGATGTGTAGTGAACCTTGCTACTAGCTAACTAGCTAGTTGCTCCTTGTTCATCGATCCTGGCTAGCTTGCTAGTAGCTTCTGATTCTCCGTTAACCGAAAAGTCGTCGTGCGTATTTAATTTGCTGCAAATTGACCCCTTGTTTTTGCAAGGAACCCCTAAATGAATTAATTGTGATGTCGATCGTTTCAATATAGTTGACATTAGCACCTGGTCTATAGGGAAGCTAGCATCGACGCTTATGTTGCAAATAGGAATTATATTTGTGGCTACCACACACACCAAGTCACCAACCACTTGCAAGTCAAGGATACGTACACCTGTGTCCACAATGAAATGCAACATGTAACACACACACACACACTCTCTCTCTCTCTCTCTATAATTAATATATATATATAAGTATGTACATATGTTTGCATCTTGATTATTTTGCTGGGCAGTACAGGGGGGCAAGCTGCATTGTCATAGTACTAGCAGAGACCAGAGAGAGCGGCCAAGAAGCCATGGACGTTTGCTTGGCTACTTTGGTGGCCGCTTTAGCTCGCTATCGATCAGTTAATAGGTGTCGTTGATTAATTGGTGAGGTTGGAGATATGCTTTTATTTTTTCTGATGACAAATGCATGCATCTTGCTTCCATTATATATATGTTCTCCTGTTTTAAATTATCTTATCTGTCGCTCTAGTTTTAAACCAAGTCAAACATTTATATCTTTAACCATTAATTTTTTAAAAAATTATCTAGTTAAACAAACATGTAAATTATATATTATAAAAGTATTTTCATGGTAAATAAAAATATAAATTTCATGATATTAAACTATAAGAGTTTCTAAGAATTTAATGGTCAAAGATATAACTGTTTGATTTAGGACAAGGACAAGATACAACCACCAATAATCTAAAACAAAAGGAGTAATACTCTAGTATTAATTTTAATAATAGGAATATATTAATTAAGAGTAAGATAAAATTACAAAACCACCCCCCTAATGTCACCCTGAGTTTGGTATCCCCTATAAGACGATCTGTTGCAAATATCCTCTTTTAATTCATTTTCATTTTGGTTTGAGATACCTCTCAATTATCGCTACTCGTCCATTTTCATGGCCGTAAACTCCACAGGATGACATGACTATGGAGAAGTGGCCGCCACTCATGTCGGCCATGCATGATAACATGATTATGGAATCCCCGCTCATGACGTCTAGCATGTCGTTGGACGGTGGTGGTCACGAGTCTTTTCTCTTGGACATCGGGGTTACAGAAAGATGAGTTGTTAGGCTTGTCTTATTGGGTTGAGTAGTGGCTTGTTCCTTTGGCAGATTCATGATGAGGAAGATGAACTTAGAATGACACTATGTCGTTGAGAAAGAAAATATGTATATCCATCAAGAAATGTGTAAGTCATATAACACATATGGAAAGAGGCAAGAAAAAACCAAGCGAACAACAATAATTGCTAATCGGGAGGAATACCAAACCAAGGTAAATTAGAAGGGGATATTTGCAACAAATCATTTTATAGGGAGAATCCCAAACTCAAGGTGACCTTTGGGGTGGCTTTTGCAATTTCCCTTAAGAGTAAATGCAACTTAAAATGCATCGCTAGAGATCATGGCACTTGCTTGTTCTTGCATGTGCATTGGAAGCTAGGTACACGACGTCCCAATGATAACAGGTGCGCTTGGCTTGATTTTTTATATTTTATAACTTTTTGAAAACTTATTTTACAAACTAATCTTTGAAAAAACGACGGTGGCCCATATATACCGTCTTGTGTGAACTTTTAAACCATGAACTGTGAGTCTCTTCCAAGCACTCCGAGTATTCATATACTGAGTATGCATATGCTCCTTTGTTACTTTGACCCGAAAGATTACCTAGTGTTGGCGAGTCATTCATGGTATAAAAAAGCAGAGTATGTAATTTAAAGTTCTTCCGCTTATAAACATCCCAAGTATGCATCCCCACATTCCACAATGATAAAAAATCATCCATTAGAGGATGTGTATACACATCAATATCATTTCCATGTTGATTCGACCCAGATATCAACATTACTAGCATGATGCATTTTTCTTCATGCATAACAAGGGGGAAGTTAAAGTTAGAGAGAATTCGGCGGTGTTATGCTTCTTGCTCATATCACTAAACAGTTCATGCCATCCGTGCTCAGCCCAAATCTAATACTTCTTGGATCCTTTGCAAATTCAGAAAAATATCCGATCGATATTTCTTCATTGTAAAACATCTACGGTGTATTTTAGCATACCATCATCAATGCGGTCCTCCATGTGCCACTTGATGAGCTTAGCTTCTCTTGGATTAGCAAATATCCGCTTCAAACGAGCTTTTATAGGCATATAATATGCAACCTTTGCTGGACCACCTTTCTTTGACTTCTTGTCTTCTATGCTACTATGATTTCTCTTGTATCAAGAAGCTTAGTATGAATGACATGCTTTTAAGCTGGCATTTTTCTTGTAGTACAATATACAGATGTTTGGGCATGCGTGAATTCTTTGTACCTCCAACCCCAGTGGACATAATGCTTTCTTTGCTTCATAAGTTGTCTTTGCTAGCCTGTTCCCCTCTGGAAGTGTTGACGGTCCTTAAATATTGAATCTAACCGTCAAGTCCTGCATAAAAACAAGTGAAATGAAACACCGGACATAGTGGTAGGGTTTATTGCTAACCATTTTTACAAATATTGGTGAAATATTTGTATGCAAGTAATTATGTATGAAAACGCACCCACCATGCGAAGAAACACACCTCTAGCCAATCAGACGCAAGCACACAGATTCATGGGCCCAACTGTAAGAGGAAACCGACGTAATTCACTGACCATACACACCAAGGCTCACATGATAGTGACTCAAGCAATAAATGAGGGAGAAAGGCAGCAGGGGTGGGTTGGCCGAACATCTGGTTCGATCGAATCACTAACTTGGCCGATCACCCCCAACTTCCACATGTAGCCTCCTAATGCCTCCTCAATGTCGGTTACACATGATTCCTGGAGAATAACCATCATTTGGCACCTATAAAAGAAGGGAGATTTTCACTTCACAAGACACACTCAAGAAGCAATCTATCTCTCTCATTTGTATTACTATCTAGATTAGTGGAGTTTAGGCTAAGAATAACTTTACTCTTCTCTCTTTCTTCTCTCTTACAAAGAGAGAAGAGTACTAGAGCCATACTCGCATTTGTGTGTCATATTACCTTAATGCTATCATTTATCCCTGCTTAGACTATGGTTTATTAATCATATTATGATCATGACCATATTGGCCCATTCAATAAACCGTCGCTTTTCATGTGGAAAAACAAATAACGATATTCTGAATACAATAGTATTCGTACGCTTGGGGATTTATCTATAAATGTAACAAATACCAACAAGCATTTCTGGCGCCATTGTCGGGGAATACATTGGTTTTGACTTGCCGATAAACTTCACTGAGAATCCAAAAAAAACCTGCGAGAAGAGTCCAACCTCGTGTCTTTCCACCTCAAGTCAGGCTCATGGCACCCGAACCAGTTAACTTTGCACCATCAAGCTCCAAGATAATGGCCGAGAAGACTCTTCGTGAGTGCTTGGCCCCCTCTGCTACCAACATACCCACTGGGTCTGCTGTCAACACAGGGGATGCCAACTTCGAGATCAAGACGGGTCTCATCACAATGGTGTAGGTTAGCCCATTTAGTGGGAAAACCAATGAGGACGCTAATACTCATCTCCAACAATTCCTGGAGGTCTGCAACACTATCGTCATCAGAGGAGTCACTCAAGGTGCTATTTGACTCCGACTGTTTCCATTCTCTCTACTCAGGAGAGCGAAACAATGGTTTTTATACCAAGCGAAGTGTCGTGGACACTTGGGAAAATTGCTCTGTAGCACTCCTCGTGAATTTTTTCCCAATGGGTAAAACCAACGCCCTTTAAGGGAGAATCTCGAGCTTTCTGCAGGCGGCCAATGAATCAATCCTAGAAGCATAAGAAAGGCTCTAGGAATAGAACCTGGCTTACCCTCACCATGAGATGAACGATTCGCTCATCATTCAAAATTTCTACAATGAGCTGACTCCTACAACCGTGACAATATTGAGGCTGCTGCTGGAGGAGCTTTCTTCTCATTAACTATTGTCAGGATAGTAGAATTATAGAGAATATGATCTCCAACCCAATGTGGAGAGACGGACAACTCCAACCTCGTCAGCGGGGGCATGCATACTGTTAAGGAAACGAACATGCTCACCGCTAAACTGGACCTCTTCATGAAGCGCCTAGACGAATGCACTCACGAGAAGATGGAAATGCATGAAACTATCCAAGCACTTGAAGTCCAATTGACATGCGAAACATGAGGCAACAATGGACACTCGGGAACGATTGCCCCAACACACGGACCAAACAAAGAGAACATCAAAGACGTTAAAGTGACACTCCTGAAGAAGGACAGTCTCATTGGTTTTATGGAGAAGGTATTGAAGAGGGAATTTCATCTCCAATACCGCAATGTTAAGACACCCAAGAGGCAGGGGGTACGACCGAAGCCACAGCCCCCGAAGTCCGCAGAATCATCCACACTAGCAAAACCAAGGAAAACCAAGAAGGTGTGGCGAGTGAAAGAACCGCAGTCATCCGTGTCATCATCTCCGGAGCTGGATGCCGTGACAACAAACTAAACATGACGGAGAAAAGCCTCGCTCGTCGGACTTGAAATGGTGATTACTTTGCCGATATGTAAATTGGTAGTTATCTCATATTTAAATTTTCAAACTGCATATTTGTTTTTTTAGCTTGCATTTGCATATTTTTTCTAAACATATTTGGTTTTTAAAGTTCCCTTTGATAAAAACAAAGTTGGGACTTGGTCATAAAGAGTTGAACAAAATTTCTTGAAATGAAGACCAAATTTATTGCAATTTTGGAGTTATTGAGGTGGTCCCCTGTTTTTATTTTTGGAAAACAAAAATGGGACCAAGTAGGGACTTAAAGGACTTGAAATGACATCTTCCCTACCCCAATTCAGTGGCTTTTACTTTGGGCAAGTTGTCGTCGTTTTAGTCCTGAAAAATAAGCATCATATGGACCATTGGGGGGGGGTCGGCCGAACCAAGGATGGCTCCTCCCCTATAAAAGCCACCCTATGGCTCTTGCTCTCATTGCCTCAAACCAAGTTACAGCTGAATGCCCTTGGATTTCCCTCTCTCTCAAAGTTTCTCTTGTGTTCTTGTCTCAAGTTTGGAACAAAAACATTTTCATTTCTTCCTCTTTTGCATATTGAGTTCATTTTACGTGTTGTGGTACAAGATCATATTGTGGTGGTACTACTATCCAGGAAGAATATTTTTTGTGGTGCGGTTCCACCTACAAGAATGATTTTGTGGAGTGTTATCACCCACAAGGACAAGTTTGTGGTGGCAATCAAGCTCCACAAGGACGACTATCTCTCGGACGACTAATTTGCTTTACTAACATCACCCGTCCGTGAGTGTTCTTGCTCGTGTGTGCAAGCATGAAGAAGAGTGCTAAACGATTTCCTAGCGCAATGAAAAGCTGACAAGTTTGAGCTCAAAATGTTATCCACATGGCTCAAGCTCGTGTCCATCCACCGAGTACGTACCGAGCCTAAGTGAAAAGCAAGCAGATTCCCAAGGTGTTGAACTAATGGAGGAGGGCCAGAGTGAGACAATATCCTCCCCGATACCAACCTCAACTTGGAAGGTGATCAAGAAAGGCAAGCCTACGACATCCTCAAGGACTGATGTTTGGTCATACACGAGCATAGGATCTAGACCTTCTCACTAAAATAGGTATGGACGTTGACTTTGCTAATGTTTGGCAAGCCTTGAGATGGGAAAACTTTGTGCCCGTGGATGAACAAGGTTCACATTTCCTTATTCTACAATTTTTATGCACCCTGCAAGAAGTGGGGGATGGTATTACATTTTGATTTTTCGGGACGGAATATCATCTCACATGGAAGAATATCAGTATCCATCTGGGATTCCATAAACGCCGTCCACTAAACTTGGAGGCAGCAACTCTAGGTTTCAACAGGAATGAGTTCTGGCAGCACATTTCAAGTGTAACTATTTGTGGGAAACCACAAACTAATGACGTCCATAATATCACCTTGCGCTTAATGCACAAGTGGCTTGCCTTTACTCTCTTCCCTATGGAAAATGTCAGGCCAATTCGCAATGATGAGTTGAGAATCCTGTATATCATGGTTAAAAAACTAAAAATCTCTCCTGCGAAAGTAATGACAAAATAATGGTTAGAACATTTTAAGATGGTAGGACCAATTGAGTGCACATGCTTAATCAATTGTATAGCTTTGAAGGTTTGAGCGATAGGAGATGATCCAATCACGGACATCCCTATCCTCGCTCTATTATTGACGAGGATTATCTTTTGCAAGGGCATACTCTGAAACATGGTTCAAATGCCTCTCTTATATTTTTCCCTGGTTATACAAATGGAATTCTGCTACATAACCCGGAATTTTATTGTATAAGTGTCGGATGCTAACCATATCTCTTCTGTCAAGAGAGATAGCTCGCAAGAGTTATGTTTCTGGTAGGATGACTTGGAGCAGATCGAGGAATGCAGCCATAGAGCAGCAATAATAGCCGTCGCAATATCCATTTTTGCAGTAGGCGGATTGGAGCCAAACTGGGTATGCACCTGGTAGGGACCAACCACAAACAACTCATGAAGTAGGAGGCCTGGCTTGGCAAAGCGCGAGCAATCACCACTAGGAGCAAGCCACCAACATACGCTGGGACTACCACTCCAGCATGGACCACTCCTCCAGCTCAAGTGGGATGCCCCCACTGTTCGGTGCACACCGGCTTCTCTTGGTTAGATGTCATTGTGACGCTAATCGAGGGTTTGCGGACATCACCTAACAAATAGGAGAGCTCAACATACGAACTAGTGAGTTATGAAATACACTTAACAAACATGTCCAGAAGACCCACACATGGCAGCAGCACACCGACGACCATTTGGCAAACATCAATGTCACTCTACAACAAGGTCAAGCCGACTTGATGGCCTACTTTCGTTCGCAAGGGTTTAATCTCTATCGGACCATAAGCAAAAAACTAGCTTGGGAGAGGGCCCCACATAATGTAACTTGTATCTTTACTTTGTTACATTTTTAAAAATGATGAAAATGATATAAACACAAAAATATTTGCTTTTCCATGCACAGTAATAATGTTTTAGTTCTCCCATGGTTGAAATGATGAATAGTTGCTCTGTTTTATTACCCTCTTGCGCCTAGTTTACAACTTACTCTTGTCCAAAGTTTTGAGTTTGTTGGCAACAATTTTTTTTACCTTTAACTTGAAACTCGTGGGTTGCAAGTGCATGATCCAAATCTAAATTGTTGTGGGATATGAGATGGGGAAATAGAGTTGTTATGATATTATTCCAAAGTAAAACTTGACATCTGGAGTTTGTTTTTTATTTTAAAAATAATGAAAATTGATAAGTTCCTCTAGGATGATAAGTTTCTACCAGAGCCATATGATGAATACATTGCAAAACTTTTAATAATATGTAACTTATTATTACATTGAGCTTTGTCAAATTGGTGTGACCCTTGTGAGATGCTTTTCTTGTTTTCATGATCAAGATCATGTTCATCCACAATATATGCTCAACTTCTACTCTTGAGGTTAGCAAAAACATGCCATCCATACACCAAATAATTGCTCCATATGTTGATCAACAAGTCTCTACAAGTACTTTGCAAAAGAGCCGGTTATGAAAAAAGAGAAAAAAAGAGTGAAAAATATTTTCGAGCATGATGAACGAAGAAGAAGAAGGATAGCCATGTCTCTAAATAAATACAAGAGAGAGTATACGACAAAGAATACCACCAAATATCCACACGTGTGCACATCTTGATCAGATTGTATGACTTGTTTTCTCCTTGGATCCTGTTTTTGACTTTACAATATACGTGATGCAAGTAATGCTCATTTATTTCCCTACCTTGAGCCCCACATAAACCTTTTAGATGTAGGATAAAAGAGGCAACACGATGCCTTGGTGAGGAATTATACACCTTGGGCAATCTGAGAGCATCACTTAAAGAACTATGATTCATTTTGCAAAAATCTTGAAAACCTTCATAAAGAAAGTTGAACAAGGAGTATGTGAATAGTATTCTACGAACTGTTATGTCTCTCAACTGCCCAAGATAAGGAGAAGCCAAAAGCCTCATAAGGAGTAAGGTAAGAGGGGTGAATATATTGTTGCTAACTTATTCAATTCAGGGTAGAATATTGTGGAGTAGACATGGTACTCCTGAGAAATAAAATATTGTAGCAACTCTTGATCAACCGAACCAAGGTTTTTTTATCTTTACTCAGGACGAGCAAAGGCTTAGCTTGGGGGAGTTGTTGATGGTCCTTAAATGTTAAATCTGACCATCAATTCATGCATAAAACAAGTGAAATGAAACACCGAACATTGTGGTATGGTTTATTACTAACCATTTCCACAAGTATTGGTAAAATATTTATATGCAGGTAATTATGTATGAAAACACAACCATCATGCGAAGAAACACACCTCCAACCAATCAGACGCGAGCATACGGATTTATGGCCCCTCTTGTAAGAGGAAAACCGACGTAATTCACAGACCATACATACTAGGGCCCACAGGATAGTGACTCAGGCGAAAAGGAGGGAGAAATGTACAAGGGTTGGTCGACCGAACCACTAACGTGGCTGATCGCCCCCAACTTCCATGTATTGTCTCCTAATGCCTCCTTAATGTCGGTTACGCTTGATTCCCAAAGAATAACCATCATTTGGCACCTATAAAAGGATAAAGAAGTCTCACTTCACAACACACACTCAAGAAGTAATCTCTCTCATTTGTATTACTCTCTAGATTAGGTAGAGTTTAGGCTAAGAGTAGCTTTATGTCAGTGTTATAGATAAGACATACCTAATACTTTGGTGTTAGGCTCGACGGGACCCACCATATATCAAGTCTTAGAAAGAATCATGCCTCATATACGCAAGGTGTTCCGGATAAAAAAAGAGAAGCATGGTCCTATTTGGGCATTATAGTGACTACTTGGATCGTATTCATACTTGGCTTCCTAGTTCTACTTGGACAAGAGGTCACCCGAGGGTATAAATACAAGACCCCCAAAGAGGAGAGGGGACATGCCAACACAGGCATATCTATACATGTATGCAATATTTTCATATAATTTATTGTACCTATTTTCAAATAAATAATTTATTATGTTTATCTAGAGCATATTTTTATACAATATCTATTGTGCGAGCCTATATTGGACCGTCTACGGTCTAATACTGGAGGCTTGCTTTGTTTTTTCTATATAAATCATGTTTGTTTATGGTAAGTATAGTACCAAATATTTGCTCTAAATCTGCTAATTATATCCTGACAACAATAGAAGATTTTTTACAGTTTTTTGAGTATGTAGTTGGTATTATATATATATATATATATTGTCTTCTAGAAAAATATTTTTTAGGAAATAACCTAGTGTCACCTCGATCACCGAGAACCCTAGTAGAAAGAGGTTGAGTATGCCCCACTGTAGAGAATGTTCTCGAACAAATGTGGAGTTGTCGGACCAAACCTACCAACAGAAACTAGCGACTTGTCTCGTATCTTGTACCGGTCATGCCTGGTCTATTTGTGAAAAGGTTGCTACGTATAGTTTTCTCACGAACGTTGTCGGCTTGATCACCCAACGTGATTGCAAACAGACATCCAATATGCTTGTAAGTTGGTCAAAAAAAGTATGTGAAGTCATGCTGGACATATGAGTTGCACATCTAATAAGTGACTCAAGCCTCTACAAGTGGTCGAGGTACGGCTACACATCTGGCCTCGATCAGCGTGGTAGCGATCCTTCCACCACTCTACAATTGGTTGAGGTACGACTACACACCTGGTCCTCGACCAACATGGTAGCGATCCTCCCACCGCCTCTACGAGTGGTCGAGGTACAACTGCACACCTGGTCCTCACTCGACCAGTGTGTGTAGCGATTCTACCATCCCCAGCATTAATATATGTAAGTTTTTATACATATCAAGTATGCAATATTTTTCTGTTGATCCCCTTTTCTCATATCATTGCTAGTTGAAGTCGTTTCTTAACATCCTATTATGTTAAGCCTGACAAATCATGGGGTCTCCGAACCTTGGCCGAGATGCCTGAGACTATTGGATTGGTCAGGTGCTGAGGGTCGAACAACCATGTCAGAATTGATCATGTCAGAGTACCCAATGTAACATATTAACTAGTTGTGTAATTGAGAATTGGTTTTCCCGACTTCATGGCCAGGGGCTAGGAATTCGCTTCTTCATCTTAGTTTGTTATGAGATTCAAGTTGCGTTTGAGGAAAACTTTTCACAAATCTAGCTGGGGGCTAGGAAGGGTACATGACTATGTTTAGCTAAGGGCAGCTCTGGCGATTGTACTAGTTTATTGTCACACATAGATATAATTTATTTTTAATATTTTTAATTCGTATCATATTACTCCTAAGCATTCGCTTGGGTGCTTTCTGTCTAATAGTTTGTTCTGAGAATTGATTTCAGAAAAATCAAATATCAGAGCAATTGGTCTTCTTGAGTAAAAGAGACTAGTTTAAGGCTTTATAGTAGTCAGCATCTTGTCTTGACTAAATAGCTCAAACCGATAATTCTTGTACTCAACTAAAATACATATACTAGTCCCAAGGCACATGGTAGTCGGGATTTATTTCCGACTAGATGGACACTGGTTTAGTGAGTTCAAGTCTCAGTACATATAAGAGGAGGTCCCATGACAGAGCAGAGTCGAAGAGTTGTCTTATGGTCACACTTTGTGCTGACTATAAGAAACTCAGAACGACAATGTTATAGCATGATCATATATCTTGTGTGGATCCAAGAACCTACATAAGATGACTGAAGATGGTGCTCTACATCACAGAGTACAGCAAGAGAAAGAGATTAAACAAAGTGATGGTTTCCCCGCCAACATGATATTTTCTGACCTCAATCCAAATTCAAATTATGGTCACGTTCTCTATCAATGCCAAGAAAGAGGACTTGTAGATAATTACATGCCTAGTCGGTCATCTGAGAATGACTACGTGATTTCGACAAGGCTGGGCCTTCGAGCTATATGGTCGAGAACGCTAGTTGGTCATTTGCATTAAGGTCGGGGACTACTATAGGTGTTATAGTGTTAACACCAAAATTTGGTACAGTTCTTTAGTGGATTCGGCTAAGGAAAGAAGTTGATCAACCGATGGAAGTTTATTCAGAAGAGACTGAGTTCAAGAAGGAATCGTGAAGACCATGACATGGCAATTAATTCTATCTATTAATTAGGCAGGATTTAGTAACTTTTCTTTTATCTTTAGAAAGTTTTATCTAGTGACAAGACTTGTATTTTTCCTTTTATCTTTAGGAAACCTATATCATGTCTAATTAGGACTTGTATCAACCCAAGGGTATAAATATGTATACGGGTCTTTGTAAGACATCTTCACTGATCAATACAATTACTTTTGGCGCATCGCCACATTGTTACTCTCGGGGAGTTCTTAGTTTTGAGTTGGGCTGCATCAGTTTCAAACTCCGTGAGAAAGTAAGTTGTGTCAACTTTGCTTGTATCGGCGTGGTTAGAACTTTCTTGGTTAGGTCCGATATTCTATTCAAATTGATGCAAGCGTTGCCTATCAGATATATCAATTCTATCTTTAACTGTATTGTTGTTTGGAGTCATATCAGCTTAGTTAGGAATTTCTTGATTAGGTCTGATATTTTGGCTAAGTTGATGTTTCTTAATCGTACTACTGTTCTAGATAGATTTGTTATATCCATCAGTTTGTGTAGATCTGTTGGCTAAATATGTTTTTCTTATTATCTTCAATCTTATACTTTCTCGGTTAGGTCCGATCTATTAGATTGTTGCTAATACTATTTAATTCTAGTAAGCAGATAGGTTTTTATACAACGTTCATCGGAGTTCTAGCCGATGAATTATCATTACTATGGGTTTCAGCTATCAGAGGTATTGGTTAGTTAGCTGATATACATTTTAGTTTACCTATATCGAGAGATCCGATGTATACTTTAACCATCGAACTTATATATATCATGCTATATTAGTTTTGGTCGATTGGTCATACTATATTATCTTGTCACAATCTTTGAGTTACATCAGCTCATACTCAAACTTGTATATTCACTAGTTAAATATCTTTTTATCAATTTTAATCTTATGCTATCTCAGTTCAGTCCGATCTATAAAGATTGTCTTTGATAAAGAATGATTTATTGATGACTATACATAGTTTAGTTTCAACCGATGATAACATAAATCTTATTGCTTATCTGATTATTTAAATCAACATTGAACCTATAGCCGATTGATCAAAATCCTATCGACATCGGCGGCCACGACCAGGGTTTACGTTTTCACGAAAGCCGGCGCGGCTGCGGCTTCGCTCGCGTGCGGCAAGTAACGAAACGGAAAAGCGCGGCATTGTTTGAAATTTTTCGAGAGATTTGAAAAATTTTGGAGAATTTTATTTAAAAAATACATAAAATAGATCTCGATTTTACAAGAATTATGGTATTTTTACATGAAAATACACATATCTTTGGCCCTTAAAAATCGTTTTCTGCAATGGGAAAAAGAAAAGGAAAAATTTCACTGTGTGCTGTGCACTGTTCATTCGGCCCACTCAAGCCCAAATCGATCCCCATCCATCTAAACCCTAGTTCCCAGGGTTTCTACGCCGCGCAGCACACTTTCTCCTCACTCCTCAGCCGTAGAGCGGCGGCGGCGCCAGATCTGGGTGGTCCGCCGCCGGAGAGGCTCTTTTCGTGCGGCGAGCGACGGATTTCGCGGCGGCACAGGCGAAAGCCGCGGTATAAGGTACGTACTGTCCTTTCGTTGGATGCGCACGGCTTTCGTCGGCATTCGACGGATTTCGTCGGCTTCATACGAATTTCGTATCTTTGTGGAACCATTTCGCGCGGTGTAGGCGGCACGGATTTCGCAGTCGGCAGGGTCGGCTGTCGAAGGGAAATGGCGAAATCCGTTGTTGAGCATGCATACCGCACGAAAGTGACAAAATTCCACCGTGTATATTATCGTTTATATGATGTTGTGTATTATGCATGTGTGAAATTAAGCAATCCTACGGATTTTACGAACGACAATATGTTAGCTCATAGATTATATTATATATGTTACCTCTAATTTGTAGGCAATATATTACACATGTTAGCGCTAATGTAAGTTTGGATAGCTGATTGTATTTAATTTAGTTCTGAACTTGTAATGAATCACTGATGATATGTTATGCGACAAATGTTATGCTTACATATGTTTGATAGTAAATTGTTAAGATGTTTTACATGTTAATTTGTCAATTGTAGGTTCAAAATGGCAGACCAAGACATCGTGTGGGAACATGGAACAAGGCAAGGTGGTGGTTTCCATTGCAAATATTGTGGTGCTAAGAGGAATGGGGGTGGAGCTACAAGATTTAAGTTCCATTTGGCTCACCGTGGCGAAGGAGTGAAATATTGCACCGCCGTTCCACCCGATGTTAGGGATTTCTTTAGGCGGCACCTGGATAGAAAGGAGCAGGCTGCTGATCAATGAAAACTTGAAAAAGCAAGAAAGGAGGATGCAGCTGCGAGAAGATATACTCATTTAGCTGGAGATGCGACGAGGAAGAGCGAGATGGAGGCGGCGTTGCGGCATCGCGCCACGAGGCGGAATTCGAAGGGGTGTAGAAGAAAGAGGTGGTGTGTACGAACATGGAGGTGGAAGTGGAAGTGCAAGTGGGCGATCCGCAACTTCCCGATCAAAAAAACAGTCTTCTAGGGGTGGAAGTGACCCCATCACGATTTTATGAGGCGATCGGCTTCGAGTAGAAAAGTGCCTTCGCAGCGTGTGGGAGATTATAACATCGCTTCGGCGAGATCAACAGTGCAGCCTAGGATTGACACAAGTTGGTGGTCAAAGAAGGGAAAGTTAGCTAAGGACGCAATTGGAACGGCGTGGGCGAAGTTTTATTACACTGCCGGCATTGCTCCACGGCAAGCGGATAATCCGTACTTTGTCAGTGCCGTAAAGGAAACACAGAAATGGGGTGAGTAAATGTGTCCTACCATTCATTTTTACATTCATTTACTTATTGCACGTGCGATGAAGTAATAAATCATCTATGCAATGCAGGAGAAGGGATCACATCCCCAACTGGACGTGATATCGATGGCAAGTACCTTGATGCAACTGTGGCAGACGTGCAAAAGCAATTTGAAAAGTTCAAGGAGGATTGGCCTACATATGGTGTGACCCTAATGTGCGACTCGTGGATTGGACCTACTGGAATGACAGTGATAAATTTTTTGATCTATTGTAATGGCACGATGTTTTTTCATAAGTCCGTGGATGCTACGTCATTCAGCCAGGACGCCGTCAACTTACAAACCGTAAGTACCCCATTACATGTACTAATGCTATGTCACAACAATTGACGAGTGCTTACTTTACTATATTTATTGATGTAGGAGATAAGGAAAGTAGTTCGCGACGTTGGGTCGGAGCATATTGTTCAAATTATTACAGACAATGGAGCAAACTACAAGAAGGCCTGCAAATTGGTAAAACAAGAATATCCTCATATTGTTTGGCAACCTTGTGTGGCACACACATTAAATCTTGCATTAAAAGATATTGGAATAATTCCTGAGCATAAGGCGGTACTTGAAAGTGCAAGGAAGATTTGTCGTTGGTTGTATAGCCACACTAAACTACATGCTATGATGAAAGAGGCCATTGGTGGAGAGCTTGTACGGTGGAACATCACCCGATTCGAAACGAATTACATGTTCCTCGACAGCTTTCGAAAGAAAAAAAACCAGTTCATGCAGTGGGTTGCCTCAGCAAGTTTTTTGAATAGTAAATTCGTGTCGACTGCGGAAGGCCGATATGCCCATGGGTGCCTCTCTAGCATGCAGTGGTGGGAAGGTTTGGAGTATGTGGTTGGAGTTGTGCAACCACTATATTCATTGCTTCGATTCGCTGATCAAGATGAAATACCCAACATGAGTGAGTTTTTAATGCGATTTGAAATTTTGAAAGGTGAATGGGAAAGCTTATTTGGAAACGACAAGGCGAAGTACACTTTGTATAGCTCTATTGTCAAGCGACGTCTGCAAGACGTCGTTGAGGACACCCTTATGTGGGCAGGTACGTGATTACAAACATTTTTATTTTTTTGGTTTGAATACAAACTCATATACACTTCCATGTCGATTGCAATATTGCAGCTTCCGCCTTGAGTCCAAGGACACATTATGGATTCGTGACGACGGATCAATGCTTTATTGGCCTACGCAAGGCCTTCGAGTGGATGACTGATACGAATACAGCGGCGTCGGCCTTGTATGAGGTGGAATATTATCGTCAAAAATTGGGTGAATTTACTAAACCCTGGCAGAGACGATGGCTTTAGACGGAAGGACATCACCTTGTAAGTACAACGCATTATTACAAACTTTATATGTGTAATGTGTCTTTACTTTGGGTTAACGTGTAACTAACGACACTTTCATTGAGTTGCAGCACAATGGTGGCTAATGTTCGGATCGGATACGCCACTTACGGCAGCTTGCGCTACGGATTGTTTCCCACTGCTGCTCATCTAGTGGATGCGAACGTAACTGGAGTACGTTCGCACTCATCCATACCAAGGTCCGTAATAGGCTAACTCACAAAAAGTTAAACAAGCTTGTGTACGTGAACTACAACCTCCAGTGAGGATTAAGCGAGTGGAGGATACTTAAGACCCGACGACGACGACCCGCGAAACTTGTGGATCTTTCTTTCTATGAGACTAACAACAACATCAAGGCTGGATGGACGGTGGTAGATCAAATGCGACCACGTGCTTGACGAGGACTCAGACGGAGGTGAGACCCCACTTCCATCTCGGCTTGTGACGGACCAAATAGACAAGGATGAATTGAAGAAGGCCACAGGGGATTCTTCCATTCGCAAATGGGCGGATAGGAATGTGGGGGCCACACACCTTCGAAAAAGAAAGACAATGAAGGGTCCTTCAACGAGAAAAGGAAAAAAATCTAAAACAGTCCTCAGCGACGACTCAACAAAAAGCAGCTCATCGTCAAAGGATGATTCAGACGATGATGAAGGAGATGATGGGGATGATGGAGGCAACGCGGTGGGCAAGGCGACACTACCGCACCTAGAACAGAACAATCATCTCCACGGGCGCTGAAACTCCTATGGCTCAGATCCACTTCACGGTACTACACAAAATTCAGAATTGTTAATAAATTTATAAGAACACATCATTTCTTTCTAATCGTTCGTGTGTACCACTCAACAGGTGAGACTTACTTCACCCACGCAACTCAGGACACTGATCGTGGCCCTTATGAACCTCCGACAGCTCCACGGCACAGTACAATGAGTCATGGGGGGCAATATCCGACATACGATATATGGCCAGATTATCCGTCGCAATCGGGCTACACAGACTACAGCTCATCTAGTGTCGACAGTGCTTATCCTACTTACAGCTACCCTAGACCGAGTGCGGCTGACAGTCCTCCTGTCACTTGGGTGTACGAGTGGCAAGAGCCACAGTGGTACGCTCAACTCTACAGCCAGTGGCAAACCACCGCTGCTTGGACTGGACAGACTTGGAATGAGTACAAGGCGGAGTTGCTTCGAACTAATGGCCTCATGGTAATGTCCACCGAAGAATATTCGTCGGCATGCAGACAATGGAATCAATAAAATGCACATCTACAGAACCTCAGGTATACTCTCTTTTGTTTCTAAACTATATGTTAATTGCATTGTGACTATGTGATATCTTCGTATACTATGTTTGTAAATAATGAGGTTATCGCTTTATGAAATGTTGTCTGGGGAATGTATAGTCGTTGTACATCTGTCATATAACCAAATATTAGCAAAGGTCATGCCAAATTTTTTAAAAAAATTCATACTTAGCCAATTTTATTCCGTACTTCTAATTTGTGCCAAAAATGATATTGCTGCTGACATATCTCTATTTATGTGCCGGACTCGGGCGAAATATGCGCGCGCTTAGCCGCTCACTTCTTTGGTCATGAAGACTACAATACCTGATGGCGAAATATGTGGATGCTTACTATCATTTTTATTTCCATGTTATGGGACCTAGTTGCAACTTTGTAACATATGCTAAGACAAATATTTCGTACTCGTTTCGTAATCTAATTATTTCGTGAAGTTGGCCCATCCAAGTTCATTATATCTTCCATTTTCACAAAATGTTTTTATCATTCAAAATATATCATTATTTTTCTATTTTTTTACTACACTTTAAACATCACATTAGTTATTCCCCGTAATTCATACAACCATAATCATATCAATATTGTACAGATATACTATAAATTTTTTTACACACATATATTAGTGCATATATCAAATTTATGTATTCAATAATTTTAGTATTTATTCCTAATTTGTTGGACAATATTTACACATTTTTCTCGACGATTTACCAATTTTTCGCACCTTTATACACGGTTTTCGCGCGAAATTCATGAAATCCGTGGCACAGACGAAATTCTCCAAATTCAAATTTTCGCACTGTTCACTTGCCGCCGGCTTTGCGGCTTCCCAGCAGCCGGCGAAGTCGTGGTGCCGCAAGGGCGGCACGGCGGGGCTTGGCGAAATCGTGAACCGTGGCCACGACACACCACATCGGCATATGGACCGATCGGCTCCTTGATCTTATACAATCTGTCTATCTATCTTGTTTGTTGCAGGATCAAACTAATTGGCACGTCCTGAACCCAATTGATAGGACCAGATCTCCCAGGCCTTCGTGTGTCACGACGTATTTTGTTTCAACATATAGATAAGACATACCTAATACTTTTGTATAAGGCTCAGGTGTTAGTGATATGCCCTAGAGGCAACATGGAGATGTTGGATATCACGTCAATGTTTATGTATAAATGAATAAAGTGTTATTCAGTTCCATGAAATAGACATCTTGTATTGATCAATAAGTACGTGACTTATTTATGAGACTCGATATGTATGAATCTATTTCTAAACGATCCCGATCATATGTCATATTGTTGGAACAAATATGATTCTAAGATCGGCATGTTTATTGATTGATGATCATGTCTCATAGATCATGGGTATGGAGATACCAAATCAATAAACATGGACATATGTGTTAGAGAATACATTGTTGGATAGACCCACCATGAGACACTACAGGAATTAATGTGCCATTAGTTGGTCTCGGGTAGTGATTGGTACAAAGTCCTTAGACTGAGATCACCATGGATTCCAACATGTGTAGTAGCCTACTTTGGGACTACCAAACGCTATTCCGTGCTGGGTAGTTATAAAGGTAGTTTTCGGGTTTGCTATTGAAACATGGAGTGGGATGTGAGTGATCAAGATGGAATTTGCCCCTCCTTTGGAGAGATATCTCTGGGCCCGTCGAGGTAATGGATTATGAAAATGCATGGCCATGCTAAGTTGATTGAGGAGTCAATCAACAGACAGATAATCCAATACGGTTCGAGTGAATGGTTAAGCTATTGAAGGGATGGCACACATCTTGCCTATAGCTTAACTAGTATCGTGAGGCAAAGGGATTTGTGTACACATTACAGGTTCAGAGCCGATATTATTCTTGTATACTATGGTGTCAATATGTGCTGCTAGGCGCCGCTGTTGACAGGTCGGCTGAGTTAGACTCGAGCCGACGATCGGCTAAGTTAGACTATAGCCGAAACCGAGTATACCTGAACCTACAGGGTCGCACGCTTAAGGGGATAAGAACAGGCATTCGAGTTGGACTTGGATACGGCTCGATCGGATAGGGATCCGATCGGATAGAGTCCTATGGGCTTACGACGTGTGGGCGGCCAACTCTATGAGATACGGATGAGATCCGATTCAAAATAGAGTCCTAATCGGCCACTAGTCCCGTCGGCCAACTCTATATAAAGGAGGGAGGGGTGGAGAGCTGCGGACGTCAATTGCATCGCGTGCAACAGAAGTCGCCGAGATCAATCTCCACGGAAACCCTCCCCACTTTCGAGCCAAACCCTAGCCTTGCATCGCGTGCTAGCACACGGGTGTACGGCGTTACGTCCCCCGGACGTGTGGATACCGGTAGGGGCGCTACGTTGCGCGGCGTTGATCGGCCGGATCGGCTGCAATCGGAGCGATCGGCTGTGGTGGAATCGGCTGCGGTCGGGCGCATCGGAGCGAGGCGTGAGAACGCGGCCGGACGACTCGAATCGGCTGATTGGCGAATCGGCTGTCTCCGGGAATCGGCTACACTGTTCCGGATCGGATTGCCCTGATTGGCTATTCCGCTGCACTCTACTCCAATCGGTAACGATCTATCGGCCCTTACTTACAAGTGTTCCAGGTTTGCGCGGTAAAAGTTTTTGTTTTCGGCTAGCGTAGCCTCCGCGTAACCCTTCATCAGGGAGGCCCACTATATACCAAGTCTTATACGGAATCATGTCTCATATACAGAAGGTGTTTCGAATAAGGAAAGAGAAACATAGTCCTACTTAGACATAACAAGGACTACTCAGATCGTATTCATACTTGGCTCCATAGTTCTACTTGGACAGGGTCACTCGCTAGTATAAATACAAGACCCCCAGGAGGAGAGGGGACACACCAACACAGGAGGTAAAGACAAGCCAATACAAGACAACTTCAATCTCCCTGAGTTTATATTTGAGGAAGTAGAGACTAGATTAGGTCATCCCAAATATTGTACTCATATGATATTAATATATAAAGACAACATTGGCTTTTGCCAACAGGAGTAGGGCTATTACCTGTTGGTTAAGGGGCCCAAACCTGTATAAAAATTCCCGTCTTCGATCTTTTTTATCTCAATCTCGCTTATACCCTGGTATCAACGATCCCCTCTATAAATACCGTAGATGGGCATAGTCTGTCAACACTTTACTATTAGGTTTCCATGTCCTATTGGAGATTTGGGTTTGGTTCTAGTAATCTTCTCTCTTTGTAAGAATGTGAGCTTAGTAATGAAATTATCTTTTTTATTTATCAATGTTCATGGTTCATATATTTCTTTGTCAATTATATGTTCCTTGAGTATGTTATACTTATTTCATATGCTATATATGTTTAGGCTAGTCAATCTATGCCATGACATCGGTCCAATGATCTGTTACGCTAGTTCTTGCTTGTCCATCCATAGGATGGTCGTCCCAGGGAAACTAGATGTATTATTTAATAGTGCAAGCATGGTGCCTGGGTTGATTAAATGCCATTGGATGCGGGTGTACCCCATGGGTTCTAGAGGTAGGTAGCAGGTGATGACAACTCTGTCCGTCCTTTGTAATCCTCTACGTTCGGGTATGACGTAAGAGGTCGTAAATTGCCGTAACCACGTTGGTA
Organism: Oryza australiensis; assembly: GCA_019925245.2. Lineage (NCBI taxonomy): Eukaryota > Viridiplantae > Streptophyta > Magnoliopsida > Poales > Poaceae > Oryza > Oryza australiensis. Next base: position 9,764,984 of record JAIFGZ020000436.1, read on the forward strand.
GACCAGTAGGGAGTGGTCTCTCAGTAATGCCTGGGTGCATAGAACTAAGTCGTAAGCTTGTATATGTATATGTATGTATGTGTGTAAACTATGCATCGTAAGTATAGAAATATATAAGAAATCATAGCTTTCTTTTGTCCTTCTCCACAATCTAGTTTATATCCTTTATAGAGATGATTCTTCTGTGTGTCACACTACCTTAATGCTATCACTTATCCCTGCTTATGATCATAAGCATATTGGCCCATTCTTTAAGCCGTTGCTTTCTCTGCGAAAAAACAAATAATGGTACCTTGAATACTCATGAGTGAAATGCTATAACAGTATTCGTGCGCTTGTGAATTTATCTATGATCGTAACAAATACCAATAGGAAGAATGTCACTTAGCAAGTCAAGTAGCTCAGTAAAACTTTTATCTGCCCATCCATTGCTTGCCTTAAGCTTCATAAGTTCCAACACAGGTGATAATCTTGTGTACTTTGGTTTACAACCATTGTACAGAGAAGTCTCTGATATGTAACCAACTGAATAAACTTCTCATAATCTTTTCTCTTGTAACTAGAATCCTCTACATCATGTAACATTTCTTCGAGACAATTATCAACATCAGAACTTTCAACTCCTATAGGAGAAGAGGAAACAAATATGTTGCCATGCTCATGATCCTGGTGGTCATCCACCTCATCAGATGCATTGCTAGCTTCACCACCATCACCATCAATAATTGTTGTCTCACCGTGTTGTGTCCAACAAGTATAGTTCTTCTTAAAACATCTTATCAATTAAGCATGTATTCTATCTTTTTCCTCAAACAACCTCTCATTCTTACAGTAAACACATGGACAAGGCATATACTCATTTTCGCTAATCGCTCTTTCCATCTCCGTGACATGCAAAAATTTAGATACTCTATTCATATAATCTTAGTTTGCACGACTCCCGTACATCCAACTACGGTCCATTTGTCAAATTATAAAAAAACAATTGCATATTAAAATAATGTACAATAATTAAGGCCTTATGAATTATTTTACGATGAAAATAAACAAAATCACCATAGAGCAAAAATTCGTCTCCCCTTCCACTCTCCTAGTAACAAAAATTTGGTAGGAGTGAGATGTTCATTCAGACAAGTTGGCCTTTTATACATACTATCGGAAAGCTATCTATAAAGAATGAGGATATCATCTACAACAGCTCAGAAAAGATAGCCGTTAGACATAAGGGTTCACATCTGTAACGGCTCCAAACCTACAGCCGTTACAGATGTTAGGGCTCACGTTAGTAACAGCTATAAGTTTGGAGCCATTATAGATGAGGAGTCATCTGTAATGGCTGAAGATTGGGATGCCCATCTGTAATGGCTGTCTATGCCACCTGTTACAGATGAGGAGTCCACAACGGTTCTGCTTAGCCCGTCACTGATGACCCATCATATATGTGAGGATTTGTGCTAGTGCGATCATGGTGCATACGCCCTGTTGAGCGAGCCATCTATCAGAAATGTTGATCTGTGCATATATATCTATGTGATTTTCTTTGTTAATTTGCCTCGAGGGTTAATTAAATTTGGAATGATTAGAATTATGGTGCGTTTTTCGTTTATTTTTAGTGATTTTTTCTCTCTAGGATCACTCTCTTATATAAATATGTTTTTATCTCTCCTATCTTGTCATTTAAGTAGATAATAGATTATTTTTATTCCAATTCTCTTATATATTGTGTATTAAAAATAAAATGTAAATATTGAAATTTACAATGTAATTATAATGTAAGTATGTAATTATAATGTAAGTTTTGAACTTTACAGTGCAATTACAATGGAAGTATAGGTAATTTATGTTTTAAAAGCGATTTAACTATTTTTTGATAAAAATATATGACATTATAAATATAGCTACTAGACCATCCATGTAAATGCAATATTCGGTGGTTTCTTGGCCACAAAATTAACCCTTGATTTTCTCATTGTTATATCCGTGACGGATGATTGAGATCTGTTTCACTCCCTTCTACCTATTCCTGTTCTCCTTGATATTCCTTCTTGATCTAGTACCATTTTTCGTAATCCCGTCACCGCTCTAAGTTATTTTTGTCACCCATCGAACTATACATCCAACCTCATTGGGCAGCCAATTTCCTGCTACACCGTCACCTCTTCATCCTATATAATCTCCAATATTCAACCCTCAGTCTTCTTCCTATTCGATGTCTCCATGCTGTCCTGTCTCTAGCGGCTCCTACCACCACGACCCACCATGAACCTCTTCTTGGCGCCCCCTACCACCCCTCTGTCTCTAGCGGCTCCTACCACCACGACCCACCACGAACCTCTTCTTGACGCCCCCTACCACCCCTGCTGCCCACCTCCATCTCCCCTCGACACTATTTTGAAGATGCCATTGTTGCCTTAACATCACTACCACCAATAGCTAGTCGTCTATGCTCGCACCTTTCTTAAATCAACTGGCCAGAACCTCTCCCTCCCCCTCTTTCTTCCAAGAAAAAACCTAAATACTTTGATGCTCGTCGAAGTTGCTGGAGGTTGGTGTTGCACCATTCTTATAACAAACTAACAACAATGTTAGAAAAAAATTACACAATTTTGTCCTTACCTTTCAGTACTTAAGAAATATTTTTGTCAGATGTATGACCTATCTTTTCATAGGGGTTCAAATTTGGACCGGATGTATACAAATGGTTGAGTCTTCCTCAGGTAATGGACTGCTTATGAAACAAACCACATGTGAAAATTTACGTTATAAATACCCTTTTATCTTAAGAACAGTTGAGACAAATCTTGACATCTCATTATAGTGGTGGCTCAAAATTTGTCCACTCTTTTTTAACAGTGGATCTAGGTGGTCCGATTGTATGACCAGAGAGTTCAGCCACAATGGAATCATCCTCTGCCACATAGAAGAAACAGATGAGGTGACACTGTTTCTGTATTAGCTGTTCTATCTTGAAAGAGCGGTCTAAATTTTTTTCTATAACAATATCTACAGTGGTACGACACCATGTAAGTCATGTGTGATTAGTGGATTATTGTCGTTAATAATATATATACATTATTATTATATATAATTTAAATATTTTGAAAAATAAACTTAAGGTTTAAACAATACAGTAGAATTAATTTTGAGAAAAAGACGTCTCTTTTTAGCCGACTAGTCGCCTAGTGTGTCTATGTATTTCAAAACGTGAAGCAAATAATTTATTTAAATAATTCGGTAAATAAACCGAAAAAAAGACGGCCGTAAGGCTAGTATCCACTAGAGAGCAACATAATATAACTTCTTTCTACAGTATTCGTGCCGTTTTCTCTCACAATGTTTACAAACTTTTCTGTTGCCTTTGCTTGCTCAATGCGGAGACGATGCAGCATGTAGTGTCCATCGTCCAAAGGTCAAAAGCGAGCCAGCCCAAGTGTTAGGTCTGCCAGACAGTCCATCACCTTTTCTATCCATCGCAAATCACAACACGCGGCCAGCCACCTTGCACCATCCGAAAAGCAGACACCACTAGCACCAGATCCAATGTCGCGTGTGTACCGAACTAACGATCCATCCATCCACACTGTCGAGCTAGTATTGCTCTTTTAAAAAAAATTTTAAAAAAAAGTAGGATAAAAAAACTTTCGACCTCGGCATCAACTACGCGACCAACTCCCAATACAACATATCTGATATATCACTAGATTTGAATGTCATGGTAAGAGAGAAAAAGAGTACACTAACGCGTGTTGCGGCCCGGATGGTTGCTGCATGGATTGGTAGCTGATGATGCAGCATGTGATGTTGCTAAGTTGATAGGAGAAAAAAAAAGGAGGATAGAAAAGATGATATATAGAAAAGGTGAGCAGCTATGCAGGTTGTAATGGGAAGGTGACTAGTATTTATGATTGGGTGATATGGAAAGGCAGGGTGATTTGTTGGCAAAAGTTCATGGTCCTTTTCATCTGTCCCTCTTTTTTTTGTTTTTGGCTTCTCCAAGCCAGCTTTTGTGTGTCTAGGCTTGCTTCTATATTTGTACACGTTTGTTAAGAAGCAGCTAGCACAAATGATGTAGTGTGGTCATTGCTTATTGCTAATGATAGTGGTAATTGGTAAATGTCCCTCTCATATTGAGGTGGTAAGGTTGTGAGACCATGTGTTTATACAATGATTATCTGAAATTAATGGCAAAACATATAACACATCTATTGTCATAATTCGAGCATAATATATATTGATGCAGGTGGCCAATGTGAAATGTGCCATTTCTGTTTCACGATAATTCCGAAGTATATATGTGTACACTGCAGGTGGCCTATGATACACTATGGTTGTGATCGGGAGGAGAGGTTGGCGACCTCTTTCTTGGGCATGGAAAATGAGGTTGTTTAATAAGAACATGGTTAATTAAATATTTAAAAAACTTAAAAATATATTAATATAATGTTTTCAACAACTCTATTATAGAAAAATTTTTGTAAAATGTTTATTTTCTAAACTAAGAATTGGAGAAAAACATTGATAGTGAAATTATAAAAAGTTTGACAAATTCCTGTAGTGAATATCTAATATTTATGATGGGATGAAAGTATTATGTCTAGATTAAAACGTTACATGAATTTGACCTCTACTTGATCAACACTAAAATGAACCAAAGCAATAACCTATGGCAAATTAATTAGTAAGCACAAAATATGAAGTAAAATATCACAGAATTATAGGCTCAAATGGCTTCCAGTGGTACCGTGTCAAAGAAATCGGGTTTCTTTGTCTTCACCTCGAACCTCGAGCATAATTGGCATGCTTATGTTGCTAGGCAAATGTAGCACTGATCACTGCTGGTTCATGGCGAGGATTGGTAGGGATTCCATTGGTTCAAGATGGCTTGGACCATCGAATCCCTTGCAGCCTCGTGCCATTAATTGAATCAATATGGCACGATTATATTTAATGCTGCCACAAAATGCTTTTACTCTGTTATAGACAAAAAGAAGCATTTGTACAAAAATATTGTAAAGGGTATGAGCATTTTAAAAATATCTTTTTTATATAACGATAATGCACCAGAAGGTGCTTTGCCGTATATTGTTTTGAAAATGTGTCAGCAATCTTCTTTTTTCACAAAAAAAAGTGTCAACAACGTTATAGAGACTGAAAATGATTCGTCTTCTATATATTCGAAAAACATATATACATTTTTTTCTCAAATGTATGTATACTACTTAAAATATTAAAACGTTAAAGTGATGTCTATTCCTACGTCACTCCTACCACTGATATATGGGTTTATAATTTATACTATTACATCACCAATTCTCTCCCGCTTTATTATTGGCTTTTCCAAATTTGAAAAATCACTTATTTGTTCCATAAAGTATTTGTACTAAATAAATACTTATTGATTTGATAACGTAGAAACTTAATTTGTTTTTTGTTGCAACACATGAGTTCTAGGCTAATTATTCTTATATTAGCTAGTAACTTTTAAGTATTGGTTAGTCAAATTAAAACTAAAGCTAAGAAGCGGCTGTTACATAAACAAGTGTGGCTGGCCCTCTCGTCGCTCTCGCGCGGGCGGCTCGGGGTGAAACCGTAGCCGCCCGCGCCGCCACCCTCCTCACCCTTTCCACCACCTCGCCGTCGTCGGAGCTCGCTGTTTGGAAAGCCAAGCGGCCAGCCGGGAAGGCGGTGACGGGGATAAGAGCCCCGGAGTTGCTAAGTCCTCGGCGCGGGTGGACGTGGCGGCGGGCGCACTTCGGAAGCTAGCCGGCGGTCAGAGCGGCGCTGGCGTGGCGGATCCGGCCCTGCCAACGATGGATCTAGCCTCCTCAGGGGCGGATCTGGCCCCTCCGTGGCCAGATCGGGCGTCAGGCAGTGGTGGCGGCGGTGGATGGCACGGAGGGCTGCGGGACGGGCTCTGGCACTCGCTATGAGGACGCGGCTAGGACGGCGGTCGGGACTCGTCCGGCGGGGGCATGGCTGTGGTGCAAGGACGATGCCGTGCGAGGAGGCACGGTTGGAGGCGGCGGAGACTGATCACCGGTGAACGAAGCGAGGTCGCGGGCGGGCGTGCTCACGCTCCGCCTCGTGCATCTGCTGCTCTCGCCGGCACAACTCTCCGGGCCATGGCAGGGTGGTCGGAGATGGCGGCGTGGTTGCGCACGGTGCGGCACCAGATCCACGAGCGACCAGAGCTGGTGTACGAGGAGGTAGAGATGAGCTGGCTGGTGCGCGAGGAGCTGGACGCCATGGCCATGGGTTTCGCCATCCAGTCACCCGCACCGGCGTCGTCGCCACCATCGGCACCGGCCGGCCACCGGTGGTCGCTCTCCGGGCCGACATGGACTGGCTGCTTGGCCCGGTGTGCTCGCTGGAGGAGATGAGGAGGGCCGTGGCGCTGTGGCCGAGGCCGTCGCCGACCGTCGCGCCTAGCTCGGCTTGAAGTTGAGGAATCCGTCTGCCCCGCGCTCCTCGTTATGCGCGCTCCTTCTCTCCGTACTGGGCTCTCCAATTCAGAAACCGACGCCCGACCGTGGAGGTTGGTGGCAGCAGGGATGACCCCTTCCGTGGAGGCGTGTAGTGCCTTGGCAGTGGGTAGTGGAAGTCGGTGCAACGCGAGGAAGTGCGGCCGGCGGAGGCGGAGTTTGGTGTGACATGGCGAGGCGTGGCCGGTGGCGGCACGCAGGAGGCGCCGACACAGTGGTGCCTACGCGTCGGCAGAGGTTGAGTTGGTGGTCGAGCACTGGGGCGGCAGTGGCGGATAGGTAGGCGACGGACGGCGAGTGAAAACCCAACCCGGCCTTAGCCGGGCCGGCAACGGTGTTGCTCGAGCGTCACTTCCCCTCCCGAGGGTGTTGTCGTGCCGTCTCTTCCCCTCTAGCGGGCGACGGGGTGAAAGGCCATCCTGGCTCTCTTTGAGACCTCGACGGACGGCGACGGCGGTGCTCCGTCGTTTCTCTCCTTAGAGACATCGTCTAGGCAGCCCCTTGCCAAAACCTCCCAAACTCTGATTCAGGCTCGCTCTAGATTTTCATCCTCTTGTGTCGGCGCTCTAGTTTCGGCAAGTTGTCCACATCGGAGGACCTAGGGGAGAATGGTTCCATTATTTTTTCTCACCCTCTCTCCCTCAACCTCAAAGATGTGGATAGAGCGGGGCTTCGTGTCGGTTGTAAGAGTGGATCTTGGGTGATCTTGCCTGCAGTCCCTTTGTTGGCCTAGCGACGGTCGGTCATGCTCAGCGACGGTCGACCCGGTGCTAGCCTACTTATGGGTCTATGTGTTGGAGCTGTCGGTGCGTGGGTGGTTGTTTTTATTTTTTCGTCTTTCTGATTACGACTTGCCGGGTTGTATTCCTGTATTTTTTCTGCTCTATTAAAATAAACTTCGCACCGTCTTGTACGAGTCGTTCCCTAAAAAGAAGCTGTTGTTGAAAATATTACACAAAGTGCAATGAGGTGGACATTTGCTAGCTACATCGCAGGCTGTGCAACTCTTGATATACAGGTCATGGCAGCATAATGGCTGCGTGTACTCTCGTGAGGATGGAAGTTATACTTCTATTACTTACTTTAAGAAAAGAAAAGAGAGTCTATACAGGTTAATATGGGGTTTAAAAAAATCATATTCCTGTAGGCCAGCTAGCGTGCCGATTCATAAAAAAGAGAGCTTCTGATTTCGAGGATTATATTTTTCCCTTTCTACTTAAGTTTATAAATAGGGTTATAGGGCTAGTTTATAGCCTTACAAGGTGGTTCAAAGAATTTATAATCATAAGGCCTTTTTGAAATAATAAACATGTATATTAATTTGCATATATGCATATATAAGGAAGTGGTCAGCATTTGAAAGTGCAGTAGTGCATCTCTAACACAAACAAAAGGGTCACCTAACTACCTGAGATGGTACTAATTAAGTATGTAAGATCAGATTGTGTTAAATTTAGTTAGAGAAGCAGCCAAAGAAATATCAACAAGCCGCCACTACACTGAACCTTGCTTAATATAACACAACTCTTATTTTTCAAAAAGGTTTGAGCTTATATATGGGATATCTTTGTTTTAGTTCTCTTTGAACTAAAGTTGCGATGCTATCACTATCAATATACTAATGCTATCACTATCAATATACTTTACTTCAAAGATACGGGCTCCTAGAAATTCTAACCACTACTTAAGCTTGTTTAATGTTCTGTACACCTCGGTGTGCAAGCCCTCTTGGCCACTTCCGAACCAATACAAAAGCAAAGTTTTCTCCTGAAACCAAATTACTCCATATTATTCTCTCTGTCTCTCTAGTTGCTTAATTAGCGCATTCTTATTAATTGCCACAAGTTTTGTATCAGATTCTTCGGCTGGCTCTACCAATATCAAATTAATTAATGAAGATATAGCCATATATACTGGTGTTTGTATGCTATGAAAAATTAAATGTTACTTTCTTTGTCCCATAATAAATTTACTATCCAAATAAGTTTATTTTCAGAGTAATTATTAAAATCGAAGTTTGTAAAAGTAAAAAATAATTATTTTGAGAATAGATAATTTTCAGAGTGATAGAAGAGTTGTATTGAGATTTGATAAAGTAAGGGTATATTGTAGTCTTTTTTAATATTGGTATATGTGGAATGGATAAAAGATATATTTATTTTGGGAGTATTTTTCTGTGATCAAATATAAGATAAGCATATTACTATACACTGGTTTATGGTAATATGGTATCATCCCTGTTTTAGTTAATTCTGTACCTACAAAATTTATGGCATGATAGCGCATCCTTGTCAGCAAATATCCGGAACAAGCACAACATGTGCATGCACTTGCAAATAAAATTAATTATATTCTATATGCTAGGCATCTTGTTAAAACTAGCCACATATACCATCTTCTATATAACCTTTTTGTAGCATCCTGATGAGAACTATTATATGTAGACACCTAGTTAACAAAATTAGTTTTGATTCTTCACGTCATGCCTTACATAAATGATATACTTTTAGACATATATGTTATGGTCATATCTTATGATTACTAGTCCGTTTGCTTGATTATGCCCAAGTGATGGATGATGGATAAACCGCAATATTCAATTCTCGAAGATCATGTGTATGTTGAAAAAAATCGTGCTTTAGATCGATTTGGGAATTAATTCACATTTAAAAACTGCATATTATATTTTAGTTTCTAAGTTGAATTGGATATATTGTGTCAATTGAACATTTTTAATTTCAATTTCATAGCTCATTCAACAGGAAAATATGTTTTGATCTTTAAAATTAATTGATTGTATATATTAACCAAATTCAGGGTAAAAATATTTATAAATTACCACAATAAGAATATAAATATATACATGGGCTTTATTCCTTCTCATAGGCATCATAAAACCATCATTAGGATTCTTAAAACAATTTGGCAACTTGTTATAGATATATTTATAACTTTATTTCCACATTATATTCATCCATGACCACAGTCATTGTTTTCACTGGCCAATAGAAAAATACTACTTTGACACCTCAAGGACTCCTAGCCATTGCTACAACTAACAAATGTGTCTGCTACAAAATGATAGCTTGAAATATATATAATTGGAATTATATATTACACTTGTGAGAAAGATGAGTGAATTGCACATTGGGTCACATTTTTTTATCACCATTGCAGCTTGGACTAGGAGCAGTCGCTCTTTTTACTTTGGATTAGGAATTTCTTGCAAAGTGTTTCACTTTGGACTCATTCTTCTTAAGTGCTAACGCTACGGTGTCATGATATTTACTTAATAAACTATTAAAACTTTATTTCATATAATTGAAAATAAAGCGGGTCTCACCCGCGCATGGAGATTATAGATTGTTAATTGCTAATTGTAGGATGGTGTGATGAAAATAGTATATTTTATATCACTATAGATGAGCTCATCTCCAGTGTGCAGGCCCCTTCCCTTGCTTTCACAATAATGCTGCAAAGGTCTTAGTTGATGCCATCGACTTGCTCCTCTTCCTGATCAAGTTCTGGTCATTTAGTGCTTTTCAGCCGGTATAGAGTGTAACAACAAGGTCGTGTACCTCCTACAACATGAGATCCTGAGGAAGAATCGGTCTAAACAGAAAGAACTAGTCCAAATTGGAACAGGTTGTAAGTATATATATCTAGTCCAAAGTGAAAAAGAGTTGCTTACCAAGGGTCCATGATGCAACATTGGTAAAAACAAATATGCCCCAACGTGCAATTTACTTGAAAAATATATATATGTAATATTAGTGCCATAAAACAAAGATAAGTGAGGTGCTATGCATAAGCCCCGCCGCTCCTTAAAACCCCAAGGTAATGCGAATATTGATAGCTGAGGTGTTATACATCGTATTAGAGCATAAACTACCTTTTCTTTTTATATATGTGTATATGAGCCCATAGTGGTACCCTTGCGTACTGAGTTGTGGACAACCCTTTGGGGGTTGGATTTAACCTCGTCTCATAGGTAGAGTACTAGATGGCCCATGGTGTGAAAGTGGTTTTTTACAACCGCTACAAATATATGTCATGCTATCGAGGGTGGGTGTTCCTCTTAGACAGGGCTGGTCAGAATTTCGGGAGCCTAGGGCGAGAAAAAATAAAGACCATACAATATTAATATATACATATATATAAGCAAAACTTATATATATATAAGATATCACTAAACAAGCACCCACAAGTTCACTCTCTAACATAGGCATAAAGAGACGAAGACTAATGACACAATCCTAACCTTAATAAATTCCTATTGAAAGCCCTCTCGGCTATCGCGTGTGTAATATTTATGGGCTCTAGGATTCGAGTCATAGCTGAGTATTTATTTTAAATAGGAAAAACGTTTAACTTTAACACATCATTAAACATAAACTATTGTTAGATGGTAATTAATTAGAAAGCCAAAAATAATTAAAAAGAGTTCACGAAAGTTAAATTTCTCAAGTGTATAATATCTGATATGGTTCCTAAAAATTGAAAAGCACACCTTACGTAGAAAATTAGTGTAAGACCACAGGAGGAAAGAATCAACCAAAAAGATTGTGGTATAGATATACTAAGACAATAATTACCACGAAAACCTTGTAACTGAGATCTTTAGAACAAATGGAAATCATCGAAGTTCTATCTAGTCCTAGTCTTTTGTGTTCAGGGGATTTAAGTATATACCATAGAAGATAACATGATAACATGAAGACAACAGATAAGATTAACTAATGACTCGGTTCACAAGAGTTTAATTAATCTAGGCAAATTAACCTGTACGTACATGGCATGATCAGTATGTACATGTAGCTATACATGGCAGGGCCCCCTGAAGCCGGGGGGCCAAGGCGGTTAAAGAATTAGTCCAACAAAATTGAGATAAGCGAAGACTTGTATATAAATAAATTTACATTTTCCAATCATGACACTACCAGGTTAATACTTTCATACAAACGAAGGGTGAAATTATAAGTGGGTTGTTGTGTGTTCAAATGCCTACTCCATCAACACAAAAAAGACCATCTGAACCTGGCCATATGAGATCAATCTCATATACATGCAACTTAGACTCTGTTTGGTTTAGAAACTAAAAACATTTTGGCCTTTATTTTAGTCCCTAAACTCTCAAATAGGAAAGACTAAAAGGGACTAAAATATCCATCCATTAGTCTCTATTGGAGAAGTTAATTGAGACTAAAGTGTTATTTTTTCAATAGATACCCTTTTGCAACACTCTCTCTCCCGTGAATAGAAGTAATATGGTCGTTGTACAGCGTAATTAACGAGCTTTAGTTCTTTTTAGTCCTTGCGACCAAACAAGAAAGGACTAAAATTTTTAGTCTAGGAACTAATTTTAGTCCTCTGACTAAAATACCAAACATGGTCTTAGTTTTTTCGCCTAAATTAAATGCCTCGATCTAGATATATGCTTCTTTTCCTTCAATAGCATCTTAAAAGTTAAAACCATCATTATGATGCTTGGAACCATTTGGCATTATGTTATAACAATGTATTCATGAATTGATTTTGTCATTGCTTCACCTTAATAATTGTATTAAATGAATGATAAGTTAAGATTCCTTTCTAAACACAAGAAATTCCTTAAGAACTCCTAGTGTCGTCTATATTTTTTCTTAAAAAAAGACAAATCCTAGCATTTGTAAATACTGTAATACTACTTGCAAATTTCAATGTAATGAAAGCAACCACAAAAATATTTTGACTATGCTAACAATTTGGATTGCCAAAACAAAAAAGACAAGATATATACTACGTATTTCTTCCATGCATAAATATTTTATTTTTTCAATACATTGTAATAATATAAATAAATAACGGTGAAAGTAATATTATGGTTGTGTTCATTGCATGAAGCTGAAAACTAATTCCTCGCGCACGTAAAACACGTAAAACAAAGTGACCCATTATCGCATGATTAATTAAATATTATATTTTTTTTGAAAAATGGATTAATATAATTTTTTAAAAATATATTGTTTACTAATTTGAAAAGCATAAAAAAAAGATAAGTTGGGAACTTCAACAAACAAAAGAACTCAGCCTATGTAGAGTACTCACCCCCAAGATATCATACATTTGTACAAGAGGGAATATATATACACAACTTATATGCTATATGCGAAACCAGAAGGTTGCATGCATTGAGCATTACATTCTTTAACATGAAATTTTCTTTATTTTTAAAAAATAAAAAGGTTTTTCTGACTTATTGGTGGTGGTGGTACCAATTTTGCATATTAAATTTTTCTCAGACATATTTGAAAGACCATCTTTAATGGGTTTTGATTAATTGACGATAAACGATTAAGAAATTAATATATTTATTGAGTGTATAAGCTGAGGATTAGTTTGATGAAAAGGTAATGAAGAAGATCATTTTAGGTTGTTTCATTCATTTCTCGTCTTATGAGCCCAACTAACTAATTAGACAACTGTACATGTACGAGCACATGCACGAGAAATTAATGAGAAAAAACAATGCATGTACAAAAGATTAATTCAATAACAAACTCCACTCGTCTCTAGGTCATTGTGAGAAACTGGAAATCGTTTATAGTTCCATGGTTGATTGTAGTTTATCACCAGTAATTACGCATTACAGTTATTTAACCATAAAAAATTATTATACTAAAACTTTAACGTTTAGACAATATAAAATTTGCGCGTATTGATCCTCTTTGAAGTTTTAGATATACTAGTAGCCTACGTGCTATTATTACTTAAATCACAAGTATTAAGATTTTAAAACTATGTTAATTAAACATGGTTGTTACCTTTGAATTGAAATTATATATAGTTGCTTATATCAAAATGTTAGTTACAACTTATAAACTATGAATAAATTAATAAAATTTAAATTAAGAGTCCAACGTAGATACAATGTCATATTTATTAATTACAACTTTTAAAAATTTTAAATTAGAGTTCACGCTGTTTATAACTGCATGATTTACTTAACACGGACTCTTACCACGATCTATATATGGTCACGATAATGTGATTCATCAAATGAATGACTCGATCTTTCTTTGTTAACATGAGAGCCCCTCAGAGTAACCAATTAGTAGGTATACGGAAGTGGCCTGAGCAAGACTTGAATTATTCCCTATTAATTCCTTTAACGTGGGAATTGCATACTATGATATATATATATATATATATATATAATTATCTATAAAGCAAATAGTATTTCTATCCAAAATTTTCGTCCGCCTGACTATTTTGCAGAAAACCCCAAAAGTGTTTATAAAATTAACTCGCAGTCCCAATGCTGAAAAGAAAGGGAGGGCTTGAATGAAAAAAAAAGACCTCCTGCGTCCTCCCTTCCATCGCTGCTCGGAGTTTCCGCGCCATGCCCCGCGCCGCGCCTGCACCCCTCCCTCCCGTCCCCATTCACGCCACGCCCCGACTTTACCCATTGCAATGCACGGATACAATTGTTATAGTGTGTGTATGTGTGTGTGTCTATATATATATATATATATATATATATATATATATATATATATATATATATATATATATATATATATATATGCACACATGGACCCCATAGATATGCCCTCTGGCTAGCTAGAAGAATATATGGAGCTGGGAAAAGGTATTGTGCATGTGGTGAAGGATGATTAAACATTTAGACTGCATATATGTCTAAAAAGATCGGTGAAAGGAAATGCCCTGACCTAGATTCTTTCAAATAATTATTAATATAATGATTGAATTGGCACCGGATATGTAATCTCTGTGTTCTAAAAGTTGTTTTGAACTTTTGGATTTCTCCAATAGTAGATTTAGATTGGAAGAGTAATATGGTCATGTTTACTTCATGTAAAAATCTGTAAAGATTTAACATTTTGCTCACTTTTTGGGATTTTGGAAGTAAAATCATGGGTGTAAACTTGAGGTGTAAACCCTTTTGTATTTGGGAGGCTTGAGACCCAAAAAAGAATAAAATTTTCTTGGGAGAAGTGCTTGCCCACCTCTACCCCTGTGCGCATAGTACTCCCCCCTCCCTCAGCTCGCCGCCTAGCCCCGGCGTCCCTGCCGCCCGTCGCCCGGCCTTGTGCCACGGCCGCCCGCCATCCGGCCTCGACGTCCCCGTCGCCCGCCGCCCCCACCACTCGGCCCCGTCCACGGTCAGGACGCAGCCGAGGGCCCTGCCCGCCGCCGCCCGCCGGCTCCCTCCTTCGCGCTGCCGCCGCGCTCCCACGGGTGGGGGTGAGGCCGCGCGTGCCAGAGGATGAGGACGTCGTCGTCGCGCGAGCCGACGCGGCACGCCTCCCGTTCCGCCGGCCTTTTTCTCTCCTCTCCAGGAGATCTTCAATCTCTTCGGTAAGCAAGCCTTTTGACGGTTCCGGATAAATTTGGCTTTGTTCCTACTCTCACCGCGCCCATCTTCCGTGAGCTGTGCCCCACGACGGCGACCCGATCGATCCCCTTGCGGAGTTGCGACGCGAATATGGTGTCAAGTTTGATGTTACGCAGGGTTGGTTCGTTGCGGTGGTGTTCGTTGCTGCGCTGGTGTAAATCGGGCTAGATTGGAGGAACGCCTAGTGAAATCTGTCAATAATCATGTTGTTTTCCTATCGAATTTTGGTGCACGATCGCTGCTGTTGGGAACCTGACCTCGTCCTGCTTCGGTAGGGGGTAAATCTGTCTTTTTTATAGCAACCCAAAAACTTTACATAGGAAAGTAAACACCTTCTTTTGTGTAAAGTTTAGTAAAGTTTATACTCAAAATCAGAAACCAAAATCAGGGAGTAAACAGGGACTATATATGAACGTTAATGTTAGATTTTGATTTTGATACTGTTGACCTACCAATTCGTATCAACGGTAATGAGATGGTACACCCTCTCCAACTCCAACGATATCTACTGCACATAAAACGAGGTAGAAGTGTGCTGGAGATGTTTATTATAATTCATCGGATTATTTGAGAAAATTAATTTAATGAATCGCCAAGTATATTTGTGTGGAAGAAAAACTCGATCAAACTAAAAGTGCCAACTAATCAAGTGAAAACGTATCGATGACTATACTGTTGACAAGAAGTACTTTGCCGTCACACCTTATTTTTTTTAGAAAACGGATAATAAATATATAATCAGCACATTTTGTCAGTATTAATATATATAATCACGTACGGCATCTGAACAACTGTCTTTCTTATAAGCTATAAACCGAAAGTGCACGACATGAGAGATGGTACTGATACACATTCATAATTTTTCCCACCTTTATTTCTCCCAGAACACAAGAATTTTCTCGATCTCAAAAAAGAAAATTTCTCTCGCACGGTCCGAAAAAAAAGCTCTAGTAACCGTAATCATCATAGTCATGTACATTGAAGAAGCTACCTATGAATGGAAAGTCTCGAAAGAATATTCGGATATTCTTATTTCATATATGTCATCTAAATATTATAATTTTTTTAAAAAAATTAACAAAATAGATTAACTTGAAACATATCACTTTAAACTTTAAATTTAAAAATAACCAATATAATTGTGAACGTATATTAATCAGTTTGATTGGTTCATTCCGTTGCAATTGCAACTGTAAAGTCGAATTTGGTATTACATGCTTATAAAGTAATATATATTTTATATTAATTTATGTCGTTGATTTTTTAAAAATATTTTGATAACTATTTAGGTGGTATATAAGAAACAAGAGGATGTTCGTGACTCAAGGGATGAGAATCCATCTCCACCTACGAACTACCAATGCCTTCAGGAAGTACAGGAGGATGCAGTGCAGTCAACATGGTCCCAAGTTTAGTTAATAAACATAGAAGCGTTGGCACTAACGTGATCCTGACCTAAACCTTTTGAACATGGATCATACTGGAAATTACCACATTAGAAATAGTCTCTGCCTGTCCTGATGACTAGTTTATGCATACCTGTATAGCTAGCGTACATACTCTGTCACCGAAATGCTGCACAATGTAGTATAGCTTCGTCTTTTATATATATATATATATATATATATATATATATATATATATATATTGCTGTAAGGCCATACTGAATCTTTCGCCAGCATATGCAGTCGTCTGTCAGAAATGAGAAAATTAAGTATGTTATGTTAAAATGGTTATGGTGTTCCAAAGCAAACTGTACATGAGAATACGGCATATTCTTTGGCACCAGAACCTTGGAAAGATGGTGTCAAGATTCGCAGAGAAGCATATACAATACAATGAGAGGTTTCTCTTCAGAAGTTTTTAGCTCGTGCAAAAACCTGAACAGGACCGGATCTCTGACTGCGTTAGGCCGCATCTTACAGCTCCTTGGTCCCAAAATATCCAAAATATAGTAAGTATTGGATTTGATATATCTGATACGAATTTGGATAGTGGGTATGTTCAAATTTATTTAAATTCATAATACTATGATGTATCAAATTCGATATTAGCTAAGTTACTTTATTTGGGATCGATCGAATAGTATTAAACAGTAAGCCAAAAGATTATACCATTAACTTAGGTTGAAATCAAGCTGTCAAATGTACAGTTGTCAATTAGGCCTTGATTCCTGCATGCAGGCACGTCAAACAAGTGGAGCAAGCAGGCTGCAGGGAAAGAACGGAGGAGAAGAAGTGAAGAACCATTCAAAAGATTATTTGTGCCCGCATGCATGCTAGGCCGGCCGGCAGGCAAGCAGGCAGGCAGTGAACTTTTATTCGAGAAACATTCCGGTAGCAGGTAGCAGCATGCATGGATGCAAGCGTGCACTCTGTAAAGTCCCAGTTGCTTAGCCCTTAGGCTAATTGGGATCTCTCCGATCGCGCCGCACATGCGGTCATGCAGATGCAGACACACTGAAAGAAAAAAGAAACGAAAGGAAAGAGATCTCAGCCGCCACACGCTTGATTGAAGAAAATTGCACGCTCGCATCGCATGGAGATTAATACCCTAATTGCCTCTTTTCTTTGCTTGCTTTGACCAGCAACTCGATCGATCGGTGACTCCCTTCTTCTCGTCAGTAGTTTAGATGTGTTGTTGCGCCGTGGAGACAGAGCAGAAAGCCGTGTGACATCCATGACCAAACCTGTACTGCTTCTACTACTCTACTTCGACTAGCAGCAGCAATGCAAGTAGTCTCTTATCATTGCAAGCAACATATATACCTGCACAAATGCGATCTGAATTCGGGTGTTGCTTTTCCCGGCACCTTTCTTCAGACAGTAGCTAGCGAAGCTATAAGCTACTGCTCGCCCATGCATTTTCCACATGCTGTATGCGCTGTAAAGCAAAGCCTCTCTTGTTAGGTTAGATCAAGCTAAAGATCGTATATGCTTTCCCTGCAGAGAGAAAGAGTTAGCAGCAGCACACAAGAAACAAACAGAGAAATAGGAGAGAGAAGAAATAAAAGCTTGGAATTAATTAAGATTGGACTGATCGAACACAGTTGCAAGCTAGAGAGAGTATATATTCTGGCAATCTGATCGAGATTGAAGTCGCCTTTCTATGCAGATATGAATCCAATGCATGCATGGATGGAGGCGGTCGTAGCTGCATCTTCTTACTCCTAATTGCCTCTTGTATAATGCAAACGTAGTACGGCCTTGACCAGACTGAAATGCAATTGATACATATATTGCTTTTCTGTCGTCGATCGGCAGAGATGCTTTGACTATCGCATGCTCTTGTCTTGTCTGCTGGCATTGCACGCATGCATGCATGTTGCTGCCTTTTCCAAGTTCCAACTGCTCATCTGCATGAAAATGATCTAGCAAGCCCTGATCTTGTTCCAAGTCATAGCAATGTGTTTCCCGTGATTTCCCTCTCAATTCTTGGCAGTAATGGCAAGAAGAGATTGAGTAACAGACAGAAGGAAAAGTAAATATATTTCATTCCTTTGGAAATATGTGAACACATCACAAGTTCCAGACCTGCAGTAAAATGTCACGACAAAAGAAAATTTTACGTAGGCAATCATATGGCATCTGCACCTGGCAGCCCATAAGAATTTAGGCCCACGAACACAAAGCAAAAGCCCTTGTGGGCTAGTAGTAATAGAGTCCCAAGGGAACTGAAATGGATCAGCTCCAGAGCTTGGAAGTACAGTAGAACGGTGTACTATGCTGTTTCTCAGTTTCTGCATAGCCGACTGCGAGAGGGCGTTCTAATCGGATGGTTGGATAGATTGTAGGTAGATTATAAACAGACATTAGTCATTCATACGGATGAATTAAGGGCATTTTTAACCCTTTCAAATTTTGACGATACCAAAATATTAGCATGGCAACAAACTAGCGGTCCCATTTTTTACTTATTCATATGTTTATCCGTATCGTTTATTTTAAAAAATTATTTGTGATTTATATATGTATTTCTTAACCCCTCAAAAGCAAAAGCCATAAAATAAACTACGAAGAAAAAAAATCAAATTCAAAATTAAATTTTAAAATTCAAATTTTAGCTTTTCAGCATAAGCATAAATGAAATATACTATTACCAATCCAACCTTATCAAATTTTGGTCCTAACTTCCTCGATAAGCCTACAGGCTTTCTTCCGAAGATCCATCACCTTCCAGCTCGGCTACGGGAAGCAAATCCTGATATTCTGAGAGGATAAGTGGCTGGATCACGTTGTAATCAATTCATTAATTTGGGGCCAAACCTGCTACCCTTCATTGTAGAATCAATATGCGTTTGATTTATATCTCGTGTGATCAAACATTGGTGATTTGATATTTTATGTGCATGATATTTTATGTGCAGTCAGACCGACCAGGCACGACCAGTCAGACCAAAGGTATGCGCACGGTCTGACCGAAGGTATGCACACGGTCTGACCGAAGGTATGCGCACGGTCAGACCGGCCGACTTCGACTCATGGTCGGACCGACTCACGGTCTGACCAGCTGTGTCCTGTTCACTTTCGGTTTTAGTTTATCTTTTTGGTTACGGATTGTTTCTTCGTGGATTTGACTTCTAGATGGTTCTTATGCATATGGTTATTGTTGTTATGCTAATGTGAGTCAATTTTGGACGAACTTGTGCTCGAAATATGGTTTGTTTGTCGTGTATGTGTAGGTATCGCTTGAGGCTTCGGGATAGTGTTGCCGGTGATGGATTGGAGTCGATTTGGGAGAAGTGGACGTCCAGAGATCAAGAGATCACGTGGGATACTTCAATGCTAGAGGATAATGCACGTGAAAGATGGAGAATTCTATGGTATACGAGAGGAAACGTGTGCGTATGGAAAGAGGAGTCGAATTTGGAAGGGAGTCTGGATTCGGGAAGATGGATTGAGATAAGGAAGGAGATGAGTTGGAAGCTGACAAGAGAGGGTTTCCTATGTGGATTAGGAGTCCTAATTCGTGAGAAATTTGTGGACCTACTTTGTGTATAAATAGAGAGGGAGGGTGTGCTTCCTAGATATTGATCGATTTGATTTGCAAGAGAAAAAGTTGAGAGAATAGCTAGGGTTTCGAGTTAGACCGAGATTTTGGTGAGGAGTGTTGTTGTACTTTATAAAAACTCTTAGATGCAATAAAGTCAAAATAGTTTGATCTACTTCTTCGAGAGTTTATCTACTGGTGTTTTCAGGGTCCCGACGGTCTGATCGGCGGGTTGTGGTGGCGGTCCAACCGGAGGTGTTTGAGCGGTCGGCCGGCGCAGTACAGCGGTTAGACCGGCGGCGAAAGGGCGGTTTGACCGGCGGCGACAATACTACGTCGTGATCTCCATTGATTCGAGGGTAACTTTTATTTCCGCTAAAATTTTTTTGGTTTTTTTGTTTTTTCCTACCATTCACCCTCCCTCTGATAGGTTTGTTTGGTTTTGTTCGTTCCTCCATTCATCTGCAAATCAGCCTTGTGAAAGCACACGGTGGCAGATGTCTCGCAAGGTAGACATCCGAGACGCTTTGGGTATCTAGGCTATACTGGAATATCTGCGCCTATGTCGTGGGATAGATTGGTCATGCACGGTCAACTTATAGCCTGAGCAGCAATATTAGGGATACATGTGAAACCGACTCACCAACCCTACCTGTCGATGTCGTGGGTCGACACGCAGGGATCCTGGGGACCCCTTTTTGGTTCGGCACGGGGAGCGATGTATCCTGGCTCAAACTCGTGTAAAAGATGAAATAAGACAGATGAGGCGGGAATTTATATAGGTTCGGGCCACCAGCGCGGTGTAACACCCTACTCCTGTGTGTATGTAATATATGGGGGAGGTAGCCAAGAACAACGAGAGTGTTCCTCTCCCTTAGACTTTGTGATGGATGGGGGATTTCTACAGGCTAGTTGGAGGGACTCAACCTGGGGCGAAATATGAAGGAACTCCGCTCTATCTTTTCGAACAGAACAGAACAGAACCCTTTTTATGAAGGACTTGGGTCTCCTTTTATAGAACAAGGGAACACCACAGTAGTCCTAGCTTTTCTCTATTTTACTCCTCGTGAGAGAGTGGTTTTTGCTTTGTCTTATCGGAGAAGTCATTCCATTCCTACTCCTCCCTGTTCGCCGCGTCATAGACGGTGGAAAAAGTGCGGTCATCGTGATGGCCATGTTGCTGACGTGATGATGGTTAGCCTACCCCCTCCGATGGGTCCCACCGGTCGGCGGCCCGTTCCATAGGGAGGTGTAGGCGCCGTGCTTCCTGCGCTCGCACTCTCTCTCCCACGCAACCGCCCAGTGCATTAAATGCGACTGGACAGGGCGTGAGGGGGGCGTGCGCGGAGTGGGTGCGAGGCCATACCGCGGTCTTAGTCAAGGACTTTTAGCCCCTCTTTTGCCTCGTAATAGGCAAAAAGGGATGATGATGGGGGCAGCTGATAGCCGCGCCTCACATCGCATTGAATGCGGCGGGGCAGGCGCTCAGCTTTCCCCTGTTTGAGCATTGAATGAGTTGGTTGGCAGTTGGGTTCGCCCCTCTCTCTGAGAGGTGCGGGATGGAGGGTGAGGGTCCGGGCGATCCCGGACCCCTCCGACCAGGGGTCCGGGAGATCCTGGACCCCGCCGTCTGGAAGCATGATGGCCTCTGGGCAGCCTCCGGGCCAGCCCCTTCAGGGGCGGCCACATGGCCGCCCGTGGCCGAGACTTGCCTAGCCTTTCAGGGCATAACTTTGGCGCTCCTTGATTGGCAGGGGTGCCTTCCTTTTTCTTAAATGCCACGTCGACGACATACCCTCGGGCCCATATCACCGACAGTAGCCCCCGGCGTTGACCGGGGCCGAGCCGGGCTCGGGTGCGGTTGACGCCATTTCCTTGAGCGTGTGGGCCCGGGTATTTGCTGTGGCAGGTGGCCGATACGCGTCGACTGATGTCGCACCTGGCCAAGCCTTTACTTAGGACGGGGGGCGAGTTCGTCTGGGCTGCGCGCACGGGGGCCCATTCAAACCGCCTAGCACTCTCCGCGGCGGAGGCCCAGGGCACATCCCCGGCGAGCGCACCGACGGCGAGGTCTGTCCGCGGGACTCCTGCGTCAGGGGACGCGGCGGGCGAGAGCCCGGCGAGTCCTTCGGGCCGCCCCACGAAGAAGAAGCGGGCTATTTCGGGGATCTCCTGGGAGTTCAACTCCGCCCGCAGGTACGCCTTGCTGATGTGTGAATGCCTATCAGGATCTTGCTCCTTTGTCTCTGTTTTCTGATTTTTTGTTGCGATTTTGTTTTATTCTTAGCCGCGAGCATGGGCATTTTCGCCCGAGGGTTATCCCCAAGGGCGGTTCTGCCTCGCGCTCGGGGGAGGGCGCACAGGAGAGGTCCGGGGCGCCCGAGCCCCCAAGGTCCGGGTCGCCCCCTTCGGGCTCGGTCCCGGATCCGGCGGGATCCGGGGAGGGGGCCCACCCAGTGGCTGGAGCGCCGGCCGCCCATGAAGGGCAGGCCGTGGGCGGCGCCGACGCAGAGGGGGCAGCGGAGGGCGGCGGAGAGCAACCTCGGGGTCCCCTCCGCGGCAACCATCGTCGCCGCCAGCAGCCTCGCCCGCGCCACATTCGGCGGCGCCATCTCCCCGCAGCGCCATTGATCCCGCCGACGCATGCCGCCACGAGCCCCCAAGGCAAAGAAGGGCAGCGCCGCCGCGGGATCTCCGGTGGCTCGGCCGGTGCAAGCGGCCGATCCGGCCAGCTCCGACTCCGAGTCTGGGGGCGCCCGGTCCGGGTTCGCGGCCGCTTTGGATACGGAGCCCCTCGTCCGGTCGCGGGAGCGAGCGAGGAGGTCGTCGCCGGGCGGCTGGAGGGGCCAACGCCGTTTCCTGGAGGGCTTCGGGCCCAAGTACGGCCTTGGCCGCCGGGAGATCGAGGTGGCGCGGCGGGAGGCCGAGGTCGAGGAGGGCCGTCAGGAGCTGGCGGCCACGGCGAGGGCGGAGGGCCTCATCCGCAGGCGGGAGCTGGCGGAGATCGAGCGGCGCCAGGAGGAGCTCAGTCAGGTGTTTGAAGACACCGTTACTGAGCGGCACGTCGCCGACCTCCGTGTGCAGGTTGCCGCCGCCGTCGAGGAGAGGGTGCGCACCAGTGCCGGGCAGTTCCTCCGCGACCTCAGGGAACGCGCCCGGGGCCTCGACGAGCGCGATCACACCTTGTGCGACGCTGAGGCCGCCGCTGCCGGCGCCGACGCTGACCTCCAGGCCCGCGAGGCCGGCCTGGCGGAGCGGGAGAGGGCCCTTGAGGCGGCGTGGCGGGCGGTTGAGAGTCGGGAGGCCGCCGTTGCCAAGGCCGAAGAGGACTCCGCCGCGCGGGAGGCCAATGTGCTGGCCCAGGAGAAGGCCGTCGTCGAGCGCGAGGTCGCCGTGGAGGGTCGAGAGGCAGCGGTGGTGGAAGCCCAGGAGGAGGCCTCCCGGTGCCTGAGGGGCGTGTGGGACCGCGAGCAGCTGCTCGTCGTCGCCTCGGGCCGCCAAGCAGACGAGCCGGAGCGCCGGGAGCAGGAGCTGGCCACCCGGGAGCAGTGGTTATGGACGCGCAGCGCAGCTGCGGGGCTGTGGGGCCGGAGGAGGCGCGTCGCCGAGTCCCGGATCTGGAGCGCATCCTGCGCCTAGGAATCCAGGGCCTGGCCTCGTCCGTCGGGCGCCTTCGGGAAGCAGCTCGCGGGGTGGGGGTGAACCGTACCCCCCAGCATTCCTACCTTGGGGGGGTTGGCCACATACATCGACGATCTGGCCGCGGGGATACAGAGGGTGCCGGATGAGGTCGGCGAAGTAGCGAAGGAGTCATCATATGACTTATCCCACAAGGTCGCGTCCCTCATCCTGGCGAGCTACCAAGCCCGCGACCCCAACTTCGATCCCTACATCCCCACCGAGGACTTCCCTGAAGGCACCGAGGAGGCCGCCCGCCGTCGCGTCCAAGACGCCGTCGACTCCATCATGATGGGCTTCGACGGCACCCCGGCGGCCTTCTAGCTCGCCCTCCGCAAGGACTCATCGGACGCCGACTCCCCAGTGGAAGCTCCCAGCGATCCGCCGGCCACCTAGGGCTCTCTTGCCTCGGCTTGTATCTGTACTTATGTAAAAAGATATTTATGCATTGTTTACAAAGTTATTGAACTTGCCTTTACTTGTGCTGCAACAGCTCATCGTGGCTGCTTTTGTTGCTTTGTGTATGTTGGGAGCCCCCGGCCAACTTAGCGCGCACGTAGTGGCAGTTGGTTGGCCCAAGCCCCTGTATGTTAGCTTCCCTGCAATTGGTAGCTTAAGACTTTAGTTATTGCGATAATGTGATAGTGTTGTTCTCCCCCGTGATTTGTCCCATGCCGTTGGGGGGTTGTTCCGAGTTCGGGCAGCATGCACTGGCCATTGGCTGGTGGCTTTGTCGGGGTTCCGGGTAGGAGCGAAGGCATAAAAAGGCCAGCGAGGGCAGTGGCAACGGGGGCCGAGACAGCGTGTGTCATTCGCACCCGAACCCCTGGCGTTGACTCGCCCCGGGCGTGGTAGTATGCAAGATCGCGCTACCTCGACACCCTTAGGGCTCTCAGCTAAGGCGGGCAAGGCCGAGGAACTTATTGGAAAGCCGCATCCAGAGCACATGCTCGAGCACATGGGGGAAAACACACTGCAACAGGTATTTTGCAAGGGAAACATATGAAATATAATAACAAACGTATTGCTCATGCCACCGGGGGCAGTGGAGGAACTTGTATGCATGTCTCCGCACACCATGCGGCTTATGGGTAGAACCTGCGCAGGTGGGAAATATTCCACGGTTCGGCAACGGAGTGCCGTCCTCTCGTGGCTAGGCGGACTACTCCGGACGCGGGTGCCGATAACTTTGTATGGCCCCTCCCACATCGGGGACAGCTTGCTTAGGCTGCGCGTGTTTGGACACGGCGCAGACCTGGTCATTGACTTGCAGCCGCACGAGGGCTGACTTTGCTTTGATAGTAGCGGCGAAGGCTCTGTTGGTAGCGGGCCGCGCGAAGCGCTGCCCGGCGCCGCCTCTCCTCCAGGTAATCCAGGTCGTCTCGACACCTCTGCTCTTGATCCGCTTCGGTGTATAATGTGGCTCGGGGCGATCCCAGGGTGAGCTCGGAAGGCAAGACCACCTCGGCTCCATACACCAAAAAGAAAGGTGTTTCCCCGGTGGCGCGGCTCGGGGTTGTTCGATTGACCCAAAGGACCGCGGGCAGCTCGTCAGTCCACGAGTCCCCATGTTTTTTGAGTACGTTGTAGGTCTTGGTCTTGAGGCCTTTTAATATTTCTGCGTTTGCATGCTCGGCCTGACCGTTGCTTTGGGGGTGGGCGGGCGAGGCGAAACAGAGCTTGATGCCCATGTCATCGCAATACTCGCCGAATAGCTCACTCGTGAACTGGGTGCCGTTGTCGGTGATGAGCCTGTTTGGGACCCCGAACCTTGCCGTGATGCCTCTCGTGAACCGCACAGCTGAAAGTTTGTCGATGACGCTGACTGGATAGGCCTCCGGCCACTTGGTGAACTTGTCGATGGTGACATACAGGAACTTGCACCCGCCCCGCGCCTGCTTGAATGGGCCCAGGATGTCCAGCCCCCAGACCGCAAATGGCCATGAGAGCGGGATGGTTTGAAGTGCCTGGGCGCGGGTGCGTCGCTGGCGTGGAATTGACATGCTCGGCACCGCCGCACGAGGTCTGTTGCATCCTCCGGCGCGGTGGGCAAATAGAATCCGGGCGGAATGCTTTTCCCACCAAGGTTCGGGAGGCTGAATGTGCGTCGCATTCACCTTCATGGATCTCGGCAAGGAGCTCGAGACCCTGTTCCCGAGCAATGCATTTCATGAGCACTCCGTTGGCACCGCGTTGGTAGAGTGTCCCATCTACCAACGCGTACCTCTTGGAGGTCCGGGCGATGCGTTCGCCTTCCTCACGTTGCTCGGGCAATGACGCGCCTTCTAGGTACGCCCGGATTTCCCAAATCCAAGCCACCTGGCGTGTGATGTCGGTCTCAGTGGGGCCAGGCTGTGGCTGGCCCGCCGAGTCCGGGGCGTCGGGACCGGCCGATTCCTGCCTCCGGGGCGGTTCGGGGCGCGCCGACGGCTCTGTGAGACTTTCCTCAAAGGCACCTGGCGGGGCTAGGGCTCGCGCGGACGCGATTCTTGATAGCTCGTCCGCCAGGGAGTTGTCTCTTTTGGGAATGTGGCGTAGCTCGAGGCCATCGAAATGGCGCTCCATACGCCGCACTTCCTTGACATAGGCTTCCATTTGGGGGTCGGTGCATTGGTATTCCTTGGAGACCTGGTTTACCACCAGTTGGGAATCCCCAAGGACCAGCAGACGGCGGATACCCACGCCTGCTGCTGCCCGTAACCCCGCCAGAGCCCCTCATATTCGGCCATGTTATTGGTTGCTCGGAAATTGATCCGGACGATGTACCGAAGCACGTCGCCCGTTGGGGAAGTTAGCACCACGCCTACTTTTGCTCCGTGCAAGGTGAGTGAACCGTCAAAGTTCATCACCCAGTGCGCGGTTCCTTGGCCGCGATCCTCCGCGCTCTCGGGTTCCCCCGGGGGTGGATCGCTTCCGGCTGTTGGTGTCCATTCCGCCACGAAATCAGCCAAAGCTTGGCTCTTGATTGCGTGCCGGGCTTCGAAGTGTAGGTCGAATTCCGACAACTCGATGGCCCATTTGACTACCCGTCCCGCCCTCTCGGTTATGCAGGATTTGCCCGAGAGGGTAGGACGTGACCACCGTTACCCGATGCGCTTGGAAATAATGACGCAACTTCCTGGAGGCCATAAGTAGAGCGTATAGCATTTTCTGGGCCTGTGGGTAACGTGTCTTCGCGTTCTGTAGCGCCTCGCTGACGAAGTAGACCGGCCGCTGCACCTTGGTGCGGGCCTTGGCTACCTTGCTAGGGGCGGCTGGTTCGGGTACACCAGGGCGGGTTACCTCGGTGTCCAGGGCCTCCGAGCCATCGCCTCCTCCGGGGCCCTCAGGGCCACTCTGGGTGGAGGGGGCTTCGGGTGCCCCCGGACTAGGGGGCCGGGCGGCTCCTTGAGGCTCGGGGGGCCAAGGGCCACCTCCAGTTTCGGGCGCCTCCTCGGCCAACTCCGTTCCGAGGTTTCTTGCCACAGGTGCTTCGGGGCGGGTCATCTCGGTGTCTGGGTCTCCCGAGCCATCACCTCCACCGGGGCCGTCAAGGCCACTCTGGGTGGAGGGGGCTTCGGGTGCTCCCGGACTAGGGGGCCGGGAGGCTCCCTGAGGCTCGGGGGGCCAAGGGCCACCTTCGGGTTCGGGCGTTTCCTCGGCCAGCTCCATTCCGAGGTCTCCTGCCTCTGGTTTTGACAGGGCTGGGGGCGATTGAGAGACTAGCTCATCGTCGCGCTCCATAACCAAGGCCGCACTAATCACTTGGGGGGTCGCCGCCAAATATAAAAGGAGGGGCTCCCCTTCCCGAGGCGCCACCAGTACAGGTGGCGAGGAGAGGTAGCGCTTGAGCTCACCCAAGGCTTTCTCCGCCTCGTCCGTCCAAGTGAAGGGGCCAGCTCGTTTTAGCCATTTAAATAAGGGAAGCGCCCGCTCTCCTAACTTGGATATGAAGCGACTCAGGGCGGCTACACAGCCCGTGAGCCTCTGTACGTCCTTGAGCTTTCTAGGGGGGCGCATCTCCTCTATTGCTCTTATTTTAGTGGGGTTGGCCTCGATGCCCTGGGCAGAGACCAAGAACCCTAATAGTTTGCCTGCCGGTACCCCAAACAAGCATTTTTCCGGGTTTAGTTTCATGCGGGAGGACCGGAGGTTATTGAATGTCTCGGCCAAATCTGGGAGCAAAGTTCTTCGGTCCCGAGATTTGACTACGAGATCATCGACATATGCCTCAACATTGCACCCTATTTGGTCCTTTAACATGATGCGGATACCACGTTGAAAGGTGGACATGGCGTTTTTTAAACCAAAGGGCATAGACATGTAGCAAAAAGTACCCACAGGAGTGATAAATGAAGTTTTCTCCTCATCCTTTACAGCCATGCGAAATTGATGATAGCCAGAGTATGCATCTAGGAAGCATAAAAGGTCACACCCCGCAGTGGAGTCGACTATCTGGTCTATTCGGGGTAGAGGACAGGGGTCTTTGGGACATGCCTTGTTGAGGTCGGTGTAGTCGATGCACATGCGCAGCTTGTGGTTGGCCTTCGGGACGACCACCGGGTTTGCCAACCACTCCGGGTGCAGCACCTCCCGGATGAAGCCGGCCTCCTGGAGCCGTGCCACCTCTTCGCGGATGAACGCCTGCCGCTCCGGGGCCTGTCGCCTCACCTTTTGTCGGACCGGGCGTGCGTCCGGTCGTACTGCGAGTCGGTGCTCGATCACCTCCCTGGGGACCCCGGGCATGTCCGACGGCTTCCAAGCAAACACGTCGGTATTCGCCCGCAGGAAGGAGACGAGCGCGTCTTCCTATTTGGGGTCCAAACCGCCACCAATGTTGGCGGTCTTGGACGGGTCGTCGCCCAAACGGATAGACTTAATCACCACCTCATCGGCAGAGGTGATGTGTTGCTTCGGGGCCCGGGAACCCGACGACTCCCCTTGGGGGTCCTCGGGTTCGACGCGGTCGGCCGCCGCAATGTCGTCCACGCGCGCCTCCCCGCAGTCTAGCACGGTTTTGGCGTCAACGTGGACGGTGATGGGGCCTCCGGGGCCCGACATCTTGAGCTGGCGGTAGGCGTAATGCGTAGCCGCCATGAACTTCACCAACGCCGGCCTCCCCAGCACGGCGTTGTAGGGCAGATTAAGATCCGCCACATTGAAGTCGATCCGCTCGGTGCGGAAATTAGTGGGGGCCCCGAAGGTGACCGGCAGGGCGATCTGCCCGAGGGGCCACACCTTTCCGGGCGTCACCCCAATAATGGGGTGAGAAGGCCCGAGCACCATTCCCGGGGCCTTGATTACCTCAAAGGCCTTCGGGGATAGCACGTTGAGGGCCACACCTCCGTCAATTAAGACTCGGGCGACCTTGACGTTGCAGATGGTGGGGGAGGTCACGAGGGCCAAATGGCCGCTACGCGCGACACTTCCTGGGTGGTCGGTCTGGTTGAAGGTGATGGGCACCTCCGCCCAGCGCGACCTCCGGGCCGCCTCGTGAGACGGCACGGCTGCGAGGAGCTCGCGTCTCATGGACTTGAAGCTCTGGCGGGACATTTGGGCGGCCGTGCCGCCGTCAATGGTGGCGACGACATGCTGGGGATCTTGGTAGCCCAGGTCGTCATCGTCGTTCCCGGCGGGGGCCGTATCCTTGGCCTCCTCTCGCCGGTTATTCGGGCGCTCCGCCGGCGCCTTGCCCTTGCGGCGGATCTCCTTCTCGTTCTCCCTCCGCTCCTGCTCATACTTCTGCACTCGCTCGGCCAGATTTTTGACCGAACGGCACTCAGAGAGGTCGTGGTGGGAGGTTTGGTGCACCATGCACCATTTGTCTCCGGACCGGCCCTGGGGGTGAGGGTCCGGGGACCGCCTGCGGTTACACGCGGGCTTGCCCTTCCGCGAGGGCTTCTCGGCTCCGTCGGTGGCGAGGACGTGGCCCTCCTCGCCGCCACGCGATGGCCGGTGTTTCCGCCGCCGCTCGCGTCGCTCTTCATGGGACGCGGAGGGGGCAGCGCCGGTGGGGGCCGGGGTAGGATTCCTAGGATTCCAAACCCAAGCCTCCTCCTTGCGGGCCACCCGGTCTGCGAGCTCGAAGAGCTCCGTGGTGGTTCGGGGAGCCTTGGATTCGATCTTCTCCAACATGACGTCGTGGCAGACGCCACTCCGGAAGGCGAAGATCACTGCATGATCGGCGATGGAAGGTATGGTGTTGCGTACCTGGCAAAAACGCTGGATGTATTTGCGCAGGGACTCGTCCTCCCCTCGTCGGACCATGTGGAGGTCCGCCTCCACTCCCGGGCGTGGGTACGTGCCCTGGAAGTTGGAGGTGAACTGGCGGCACAGGTCGTCCCAGGAGGTGACTGATCGGGCCGGCAAGTTCATTAGCCAGGAACGGGCCTGGCCCTTGAGCGCCATGGGAAAGAAGTTGGCCATGACGCACTCGTCTCCTTCAGCGGCCTCAATGGCCGTGGTGTAGATCTGGAGGAACTCGGTGGGGTTAACCGAGCCATCGTACTTCTCCGTAAGGGCCGGCCTAAACTTGTTAGGCCAGCGCACGTTACGGAGGTCGGCAACAAAGGCCTGGCAGCCATTGCCAGCCAGGGGGGGCGACAGTGGCTGCGGGGCCTCGTTGGGCATCGCGGAGCTCCCCGCTGGCGGCTGGGCCATCACGGCCGCTCGCCGTCCGCCGTGGGGCTCCATCTGCGGCTGGGCCGCTGTGGCCGCTCGCCGTGAGGTGGCGCCTCCTGACGAGGAGGCGCAGTCTGGCACCCGCCCTAAGCGGCGCTCGTCTCGGCGCTGCTCGATGCGGAGGCGGGCGTCGCGCCCTGCGTACAACAGATCTCGGGGCGCCCTGCGATGGACGTCGCCTCGGCGGGGCTCGCCGGTACGCCCGCTAGGGCATGGTCTGTGCCCCTCAGGAGCGTTGTCGGTCCTGTAGGATGCACGGGCCCCTCCGCCTCCAACCGCTGCTTCAGCGGGGGGCAGAGGGGATGGCGCGGGCGCAGCTACCACCGTTACCACCAACGGTGGTGGGGGAGACAAAGGCCCCTCCCCCCTTGAGCGGAGGTGGCGGAAGTTGGGGTTGTGCCTGCCCGCGTCGACCTCTTCTGCCGCCTCGTTGACCAGGCCACGCTCGTGCGTGGCGAGTGAGCCTGACGCGGAACGCAGGGCACGGCCGTGGACCATGGCTGAGACGGGGAGGAAGGATTCCCGCCAAAAAACAGACGAAAAACGGAGGTTTAGACTAGAATACAGCGCGCTCCCTACCTGCGGCGCGCACCGGCCGATGTCGCGGGTCGACACGCAGGATCCCTGGGACCCCTTTTGGTTCGGCATGGGGAGCAATGTATCCTGGCTCAAACTCATGTAAAAGATGAAATAAGACAGATGAGGCGAGAATTTATACAGGTTCGGGACACCAGCGCGGTGTAACATCCTACTCCTGTGTGTATGTAATATATGGGGAGGTAGCCAAGAACAACGAGAGTGTTCCTCTCCCTTAGACTTTGTGATGGATGGGGGAATTCTACAGGCTAGCTGGAGGGACTCAACTGAAGGGTTACGCGGAAGCTACGCTAGCCGAAAACAAAAAAATCTACCGCGCAAACCAGGAACACTTGCAAGTAAGGGCCGATAGATCGTTACCGATTGGAGTAGAGTGCAGCGGAATAGCCAATCAGGGCAATCCGATCCGGAACAGTGTAGCCGATTCCCGGAGACAGCCGATTCGCCAATCAGCCGATTCGAGTCGTCCGGCCGCGTTCTCACGCCTCGCTCCGATACGCCCGACTGCAGCCGATCAAGAGCGCGCAACGTAGCAGCGCCTCTACCGGTATCCACACGTCCGGGGACAGAACGCCGTACACCCGTGTGCTAGCACGCGATGCAAGGCTAGGGTTTGGCTCGAAAGTGGGGAGGGTTTCCGTGGAGATTGATCTCGGCGACTTCTGTTGCACGCGATGCAATTCACGTGTCACAGCTCTCCACCCCTCCCTCCTTTATATAGAGTTGGCCGACTGGGACTAGTGGCTGATTAGGACTCTATTTTGAATCGGATCTCATCCGTATCTCATAGAGTTGGCCGCCCACTTGTCGTAAGCCCATAGGACTCTATCCGATCGGATCCCTATCCGATCGAGCCGTATCCGAGTCCAACTCGAATGCCTGTTCTTATCCCCTTAAGCGTGCGACCCTGTAGGTTCAGGTATACTCGGTTTCGGTTATAGTCTAACTTAGCCGATCGTCGGCTCGAGTCTAACTCAGCCGACACTGTCAACGCGGCGCCTAGCAGCACATATTGACACCATAGTATACAAGAATAATATCGGCTCGAACTGTAATGTGTACACAAATCCCTTTGCCTCACGATACCGGTTAAGCTATAGGCAAGATGTGTGCCATCCCTTCAATAGCTTAACCATTCACTCGAACCGTATTGGACTATCTGTCTGTTGATTGACTCCTCAATCAACTTAGCATGGCCATGCATTTCCATAATCCATTACCTCGAGGGGCCCAGAGATATCTCTCCAAAGGAGGGGCAAATTCCATCTTGATCACTCACATCCCACTCCACGTTTCATAGCAAACCCGAAAACTACCTTTATAACTACCCGATTACGGAATAGCGTTTGGTAGTCCCAAAGTAGGCTACTACACATGTTGGAATCCATGGTGATCTCAGGTCTAAGGACTTTGTACCAACACTACCCGAGACCAACTAATGGCACATTAATTCATGTAGTGTCTCATGGTGGGTCTATCCAACAATGTGTTCTCCAACACATATGTCCATGTTTATTGATTTGGTATCTCCATACCCATGATCTATGAGACATGATCATCAATCAATAAACATGCCGATCTTAGAATCATATTTGTTCCAACAATATGACATATGATCAGGGATCGTTTAGAAATAGATTCATACATATCGAGTCTCATAAATAAGTCACGTACTTATTGATCAATACAAGATGTCTATTTCATGGAACTGAATAACACTTTATTCATAAATACATAAACATTGACGTGATATCCAACATCTCCATGTTGCCTCTAGGGCATATCACTAACATCAACCTGGGGCGAAATATGAAGGAACTCCGCTCTATCTTTTTGAACAGAACAGAACAGAACCCTTTTTATGAAAGACTTGGGTCTCCTTTTATAGAACAAGGGAACACCACAGTAGTCCTAGCTTTTCTCTATTTCACTCCTCGTGAGAGAGTGGTTTTTGCTTTGTCTTATCGGAGAAGTCATTCCATTCCTACTCCTCCCTGTTCGCCGCGTCATAGACGGTGAAAAAAGTACGGTCATCGTGATGGCCATGCTGCTGACGTGATGATGGTTAGCCTACCCCCTCCGATGGGTCCCATCGGTCGGCGGCCCGTTCCATAGGGAGGTGTAGGCGCCGTGCTTCCTGCGCTCGCACTCTCTCTCCCACGCAGCCGCCCAGTGCATTAAATGCGACTGGACAGGGCGTGAGGGGGGCGTGCGCGGAGTGGGTGCGAGGCCATACCGCGGTCTTAGTCAAGGACTTTTAGCCCCCTTTTGCCTCGTAATAGGCAAAAGGGGTGATGATGGGGGCATGCCGGACCGCGCCTCACATCGCATTGAATGTGGCGGGGCAGGCGCTCAGCTTTCCCCTGTTTGAGCATTGAATGAGTTGGTTGGCAGTTGGGTTCGCCCCTCTCTCTGAGAGGTACGGGATGGAGGGTGAGGGTCCGGGCGATCCCGAACCCCTCCGACCAGAGGTCCGGGAGATCCCGGACCCCGCCGTCTGGAAGCATGATGGCCTCCGGGCAGCCTCCGGGCCAGCCCCTTCAGGGGCGGCCACGTGGCCGCCCGTGGCCGAGACTTGTCTAGCCTTTCAGGGCATAACTTTGGTGCTCCTTGATGGGCAGGGGTGCCTTCCTTTTTCTTAAATGCCACGCCGACGACATACCCCCGGGCCCATATCACCGACACTACCTATAGTGCTTCTTGTGTGACCAAGGAGCTGAATCCATCAACCATCTCCTCGATCACACAATGTCCAGACTCCAAGAGGCAAGCAAAGTTTGAATACCATCCATCCTTACATTACCTCAGCAAAGTTAATTTTGTTAATGTCAATTTGACAATTACTAAAGTCTGGTAATGTTTTCCAAGTGAACAAGCCCTAAATATTATATAAAAGGTGCACTATGGGAGATCCCCTGTTTGTCGAGTGTCTGGGATACTCGGCGAAGACTTCGCCGAGTGTTGCACTCGGCATAGCTCACACGGTGAACTTTGGGTCAGCAAAGAGCTCTTTGCCGAGAGTTTTCCATCGGGCACTCGGTGAAATCTTCGCCGAGTGTCCCTTCGACACTCGGCAAAAAAGGTACACGTTAGGTTGGATGGACGGTGACGGAAAATTTCGCCGAGAGCCTAAAAAAACTCTCGGCGAACATTTTACGTTTGCCGAGTGCCAACAAAAAAACACTCGGCGAACATTTTACTTTTGCCGAGTACCAACAAAAAAACCCTCGGCGAAAATATAAACTTCGCTGAGTGTTTTGTCAAAAACACTCGGCGAAGAGGGGAATTTCGACGAGTGCTTTTGTCAATGCACTCGGCGAAGTTTGGGCACTCGGCAAAGAAGGTTCCGAGAACCCCCAGTTTGCCCTCTTTGCTGAGTGTTTTGGCCATTGCACTTGGCAAAGTCCCTCTGTCCGAGTGTTACACTCGGCAAAGTGATAATTTTAACCCTATTTTATTTGTTTAGTGGCATATTTCACAAATTTTCAAAATATACATCATATTCACAACCCCAATAATTCCACAACCCCATAAGCATCATTCCACATCCCCAATCACAACCCCAATCAGCACAACCACATCGACAACCACAATCACAACAACCTTAGCCACAATTCACAATCCACAAGACAT
This sequence comes from Oryza australiensis, assembly GCA_019925245.2. Classification (NCBI taxonomy): domain Eukaryota; kingdom Viridiplantae; phylum Streptophyta; class Magnoliopsida; order Poales; family Poaceae; genus Oryza; species Oryza australiensis. The sequence goes on from JAIFGZ020000436.1 coordinate 9,799,421, forward strand.
AAATATAATCCACAGTCGTAGTCACAGTCACAATCCACAAAACATAAATATAGTAGTTCACAGTAGGTGTAACACCCTGAAATCGGAGACATAAAAATCAAGATTTATAATTTGGAGCTTACAAAAAAAATTTGAATTATTGCATCTTGTCATAATTATTGCCTCTTATTTGCGAGTTTTATTGCGTGTTATAAATAAAGGAACATTTATTTGAAAGACGGAAAAATCAAAAAGGTTTTGGAAACCCTAAAAGAAAAGAAAATTCCAAAATAAATATTAGAAATAAAATATATAAACATATAATTGGGAAAGTTAAGGTTTAATAAAAATTTACTTTTGGACCAAGAATTTATTTTTGGAATGATAAAAAAAATAAAAAAAAAAAAAGAAAAGAAAATCGGGAAAAAGAGAAAATGCTTGTTCATTAGCCGCCAAGTGTTCGACGCCGGTCATACCATACCACGCGCACATTGCCGCGACGCCGCGCGTTGCGCGCGCGTCCCCGTCCCGCGCCGCGTCAACGTCGCCGTACGCTCGCCGCGTCGCCGCTGCGCCAGAGCCGCGCCGTGCCGACGCCACCCACGCCGCACCCCCACGCCGTCGTACCACGCCCCACACCGCCGTACGCCCGCGCCACGTCGCCATACCGCCGTGCCATGCCGCGTCGTACCGCCGTACCGCCCGCCACGCCCGCACAGCCGGCCACGCTCTGCACAGCCCGCGCCAGCATCACGGATTCGCCTGCACAGCGTCGCCAGGACGGTCGCGCGTCAGCCACACCGCCGCGACGTGCACACGCGCGCGCTCAGCAGCCGACCGCCGCGTGGCCGCCCGACATTCGCCGGTGCCGGCCGCTCTCCCACCGTTCCCGTGCGCTCTCGCCGAGTATAAAAGGGTGGGCAAGCTCCCTTTCTTCCCCACACCTCGCCGCCACCATTCTATCCCTTCGCCTCATCGCCATCACCGGAAACCGCCGAAGCCACGCCGGGTTTTGCCGAACCGCGTCGCCACCGTGTTCGCCATCGCCCGACGATCACCGGAGCCCGCCGCCGCCGCCCGGTCGTAAGTGTCCCATGTTTCCATTTTCGCCCAAGGTCCGAGCTGTCACCGTCGCCGCCGGCCGGTACAGCCGCGCCGTCGACGTCGGCCCAGCCGAGCGCCCAGCCGATCGGGGGGGGGGTAGACGAGGGGGGGGTAGAGGAGAGAGAAAGACACAGTGCTTGGCTAGGAGAGAAAAAAAAGGGAGAAAGTAAAGAAAGGAGAAAAATTAGAAAAAAATAGGGAAAAAATCTAGAAAAATTGGGGAATATTTTTAGAGAATTTTGGGGAATATTTGTGCAAAAATATATAGTTTTCTCAGGTATTTTTCCTCAGAGTAAAATGATTTTCTATATACGATTTTGGAAACTTCCGTTTACGTGAAACTTTCTTGAAGATTTAATATTACTTTTCTTTTCTTTAAACTATACTTAACCATTGGACTCGGCAAAGATATATCAACGAACCTCTTGAACAACATTTGCAAGACTTCCGCTTCGTCGTTTTATCGATCCTTTTACAAAAACCCTAAAAAGTCGAAACTCGTCGCTACGGCCGATTTTGCTATAAAAATCCTCCGTAACCAGTAGGATCGTAGGGGAAATATTTTGGAGAGTTCTTTATGATTTTTCATGCTTTTCGTTCGTTCTTATCGGATTTTAACTGGAATCCATTTTCTTTTTCCTTTTCGCTCGTATGATTAGCGACCAGGAGGCGAACACGACCCCGCGGAGACCCGCACTCAAGAAGCGTGCGAACAAGGCAAGTCTTCATACCCTTTGAACATATCGATCCCAATTGCGAAATGATGTTATTTTAAACTCTAAACTGCATGCGTTACGGAGTTACCTATACTTGTTATGCCATACCTTGCTGTTGATTACCTTTAGAATTACTCCTTGTAACTCGCGATGTGATACAAACAACCGAAGAATAACTTCGGTAAACTGCTTAGCCATGCTACACCTAGATTTATGCATACTCATGACTTTATGAAAAAGCTTTGTGCTTGGGCAACTACCTTAGGGAAGGTAGTTGAGATTCGGCATGTGGAGACATGAGCGCCACATGGCCATGAGAATGATGAACTAAGTTTTGATGAAAATTGAAAGTACTATACAAATGTTTTAGACTGGGGCGGCCGGATGATTTGGGTGGATTCCGGAAAAGGCAAGTGCCGACCCTGGTCAATTAAGGACCGAGCCATGAGATAGCCGGAAACGAGCCGATAACCGTACTTCTCGAATGGGTATAGACCTAGTTGACTAGATAGCCGAGCGGAGCGGTATCCTTGCATAGATGGTTCTCTATGATGTGGTTATGGGATGAGAATGAGGCTGCGGCCTTTGTTAAGAATGGTGGGATTAAACTGATGTTAATTAAACTTAAAGATTTGGAAAGTCTTCCCTTACCCCGGGTGCGCCAGAACTCCTCTCACTGCTAGAAAAGGACGGCTAGAGTGCATGAGGGCTTAAGTTCATGGAGCGGCAGTGCGCCAAAGCGAGGTTATCGAAAGGCTTTGCCGTGACCGTCTCATGTGTTGAGGCGTAGGCTCATTTGTTGGGTCGCGAGTACGGGTAAAGTGTACATCCACTGCGGTGTGAATGAATCAATCTATTCGAATAGCCGTGCTCGCGGATATTGAGCATCGTGACAAGACTTTCGCTTGGCTAGACTTTGAACTTAAAAATCTTGGGATGGGTTTGCATGATGATTTTATTCCTGGTGGATCAACTTCTCGAGAATGCGAGAAGGGTGGACTCCGAAAATCATGACGAACGGAGGCGGGAAGCCATCCTTGGAATCACGATGGATGGTGGTAGACGAACCGTCGCCGGATTAATGAACTATGAAATTAAAACTTGATTGGCTAGTCGATAGGCTTGTGAAAAGAATTGTGAAAACGGCTTTACGCAAAAATAACCCTAGCCATGTTCTTTGCATAACCTTATCATATGCATCAATTCTGTGTTGGCTTGCCGAGTACGGTTGGTACTCACCCTTGCTATACGCACAAACCTCCGGTGATGGAGTTGAAGAGCGGAAGATCCATACGCATATCACCGGGAGGACGAAGGAAGCGACGGCGCATATTAGACCTTAGCTCCGGTCGTTGCTCGTGGCAATTGATAAGCCCTGCCTCTTTCCGCCGCCTTATCTAAATTCTTTCTATGTTGTATTCGGACCATAAGGTCCTATGGGATGAACAATGCCTTCGGGCCTATTAATGTAATAATGGTAATGTAAGACTATTCGTGCATGTGCACTTGCTATCCAGTACTGTATTCGTGGGTACCAACTACTCGATCCAGGGAAATGATACTATGAACACGAAAGATTCCCGCCTCAAAATCGGGGGTCCACAGAGCTGGTATCAGAGCCGACCCTCACGGTTTCATGGGGCTCGTGGCGGGTCAATTGCGCGGGCATGGTGCGCATGGCGCGTGGGCCCTGAGAGGACACGGCATGGTACATGCGTCGGCACTGGACGCACGGACATGGCCAAGAGGGGAGGTTCCTGGCCTGGGGTTGACCGACGAGGACGTCGAGTCTTCTAAGGGGGTGTGGATGTAACATCCTGGCCCAGGGCTTAATAGGATTAATAGAATACTCATACCAACAAGTTGCAACTTCTTTTCCGGAAGCTCATCTCCAAAGAACTTTAAGGTTAAGCGTGCTTGTCCTGGGGCAATTTGGGGATGGGTGACCGACCGGAAAGTTCTTCTTGGGTGTGCATGAGTGAGGACAAAGTGCGCAGAAAAGACTAGTGTTGGTCTGTGAGGGCAGTCTAAGATCCTAGAGAGCTTTCAGATATAGGCGGGCCCAGCCCGAGAAGGGTGGGACGAGAGCTGGTATCAGAGCCATGCGACCGTAGGCTAAGACCAAATGGCGCCCTACCCCTAACTATATGGCTAAAGGGAAATATCCCTACAATAGGATCAGTTTTAAACTAATATTTCCGAAAATGCAAATATACCTTTTCTACATCTGTATTTCTTTTTACCAAATGATTATGATAGCTCTCTCCGCTAACCCCAAGTTGTCTATAAAAGCGAGATGTCAAACCACGACGGAACACGGGAAGTCACTATCCGCGAGACGAGGGGTTTGTAGTACAACTTCAGTCCCTACTATGGTGTTTGAGGTACCGGAACCACCCACCTATCACACCAAAAGGCATGGCTCCGAAGTGTATCCAGCTGGGAGGCGGCCGTATCCATAGAAGCCCGCATGGGAAGTGAGACATCTTACGCTTCCACACTCGCTACCACGGGACCTAGCGAAGCGGCTATTCGGGATGCGGCTCGCGAGGCCTTCCTTCGCCTTAATGCGGAACACCGTGCCGAACTCACAATGATAGAGTTCGTGCATCATCCTTATCGCGAGGAGGGCAACCGTGCCGCACCGTGGAGGCTACCCCTGCTGCTACAACCCGATGGTCACGCGTCTATCACGTTGGGCGGAGACGGCGGGCGGCGCTACGAGGAGGCCACGCTCGAGATCAACGATCGCGATCACGCCTCAATGATCGGTCACAGCCACCAAGGCCGTGGAGACCAGATAAACATGCTTGCGACTCACTGCAGCCAATGGTGCCCAGTATGAGCAACTCTCGGACCGCTATATGGCCCGTGGGAAGCTCGGTAGAGCTGGAAGAACAGCTCGGGAAGAGCAAGCAGCAGATCAACCAGTGGAGGAGCGGCTGCGCACTCGTCCTGTCTACGCTGCAGTACTTCCACCGAGCACGTACCATCACCTCCACCCCCGTGCCCGACCACTTTGTTACCTTATGACTCCAGCATGCTTAGATACTTTTAAAGCTATGATGGAGCAAGCTTTATGTTGAGCACGAGCCGCACCGTATCCGGTAGACCCCACCGCCACATCCATGGGACCCACCCCGAGCTCCGTACCGTACCATCCGAGCCGGGATCGGGAGAGGGTAACCCCATCCGATCTACACCGATACGGAGTCGAGGCGAGCCCATGGAGATCAAATGGGAGTCTAGCGACACCGACTCAATGAAGGAGAAAGTTCCCCTCGTCGCGACTCACACGGGAGGCCCCCTCACCCGCCGATCGCTCGCAAGAGTACGCGGCCACCGAGTCGGAAGATTCGGCGTGACTCGAGGCCACCACCTCCGAGCCATGGGGACTTCGGTTTGCTTCAGCGGACCACCCACTTCCGGCGCCGGCTCTTGCGGATGGTTGGATGACTAGGCGGGAAGGACCTTCCCGGCTCGCGCACGAACCACTCCCTATTTCCCTCAATTAGTTGATGTAGTTGGACGATATAATTATTGTTGCTATCTGGCATGAAGGATGTGTGTTTACGGTCCGTGTACCCCCTTATGTAATATGATGAACTCGAGCATCGCTTTGCGGTGTCTTAATTCGTAAGCTTATTATTATTTCACCTGTCGTTGATTGAAGATCATTCAAAAGAACTTGAAGAAAAATCCCCACGGGAACTATAACCTAAACTAGTCCGATCTCTTAATTCATCTACCTTCTTCGGATGGCACATCGCCGCATGGAGCCGCGGCAACCAACGAGAACCCGCCGAACCCAACCCCTCCACCCCGGCGGAGGTCATGGCTTTGAGACCCGGCTACTCCAAGCGATTGCTAATAATCAAGGAGGTCGAGGAGGATCGAGTGCAGGAGAATTCATGAGAGCTAAGCCACCCACTTTTTCCACGGCCGAAGAACCTATGGACGCCGAAGATTGGCTAAGAGTGATAGAGAAGAAGCTAACCCTCGTCGAGTCCGAGAAGCGATAGAGTTGTCTTCGCTACTAACCAACCTGGAGGGCCCGCAAGTGGCGGTGGGACACCTACAAGGAAACACGAGCTGAAGACGCCGGCGAACCAACATGGGAGGAATTCACGGCTGCGTTAGTGAGAATTTCGTGCAGTGCCGATTATGAGGATGAAGAAAAACGAGTTCCGCGGCTGCGTCAAGGGAACACCTCGGTACAAGAATATCGAACAAGTTCACCCGGCTTGCCCGTTACGCCACCGGTGATCGGCCGACGAAGAAGAAAAGATAGACAAATTCATTGAGGGACTAAATGACGAACCGAGGGGACCAATGATCGGGCGGGATCACACCGGTTTCCAAAGCCTCATCAACAAGGTCGTCAGACTTGAGCATGACCAAAAGGTGGTAGACAATAACCGCAAGAGGAGGCTCGCTATGGCTCGCCCATTTCGGGAACGCCACAACGCCCCAAGGGAGCCACCCGTCCGGATGGAAGCCAAACGTTCGGCAACCGGACGTTCTCCCGCTTTCGACCATGTCAACGAGTCGGCTACACCTCGGCTTCGTACACCCACACCAACCCTAGCCGCTCCGGAAGAAAGAATGTGAGCTGCTTCAATTGCGGAGAATTCGGGCACTACTCCAATAGCTGCCCAAAACCACGCAACGCCCGTGCGCACCGGCGCCAATGCAACGCCCGTCCAGGAACCCCCACCCCTGCGGCGGGACGAGGTCATTCGGGACCCCGCTACCCAACGAGGCCGCCACCGGGTTTCGACGTGGCCGGGTGAATCATGTGCGGGTGAAGAAGCTCGGGAGGACCGAACGTATTGACGGGTATGTTCTCTATCAACTCGCACCGTTAAAGTTTTATTCGATTCGGAGCCTCACATTCATTCATATCTTCCCGAGTAAGCAAACAACACCACTGCACCAAGTAGCACTTAGAAGACCTATCTTTGGTACACTCACCGGGAGACATAACCGTACCCCATGCCTGCATTAATGTGCCCATACGGATTAGAGACGTGATGTTTCTCTCAAACCTTATGGTGCTATCACCCCAAACCATAGATGTCATACTCGGAATGGATTGGTTGACCAAAAATAATGGAATTATAGGCTGCATCGAAGGGAAGTCACGGTATCCACCCCATGGGGATCACCGATGAGCATAACTATGGATCAAAACCCAAAGCTATGTGAGCAAGCTGCGGGAGTGTTCACCATGCTACCCCTAGGCGGAATGCCGTGTAGTACAAGAATACCCGGATGTGTTTCCCGAGGAATTACCCGGAATGCCCCGGATCGCGACGTAGAGTTTATCATCGATCTAATGCAGTACTGCCCCCATATCCAAGAGACCTTATCGAATGCCGGCCAACGAGTTAGAGGAACTCAAGAAGCAAATAAGGGAACTACAAGAGAAGGGATTTGTGCGCCCAGCTCTTCTCCCGGGAGCCCCGGTACTCTTCGTCAAAAGAAGGATGGGAGTATGAGGATGTGTGTGGACTACCGGTCGCGAATGAAGTAACTATCAAGAACAAGTACCCGCTACCTCGGATCGATGACCTATTCGATCAACTTAAAGGTGCGCAGTGTTCTCCAAGATTGATCTACGGTCGGGATATCATCGTTGAAGATTAGAGCCGGAGATATTCCTAAGACGGCGTTCTCTACACGTTACGGCTTATACGAGTTCCAGTGATGTCCTTTGGATTGACCAATGCCCGGCATACTTTATGAACGATGAACAAGGTATTCATGGAATACCTGGACAAATTCGTAGTGGTATTCATCGACGATATACTTATCTACTCCAAGAGCGATGAGGAACACGCGGAACATCTACGGCTCATACTGGAAAAGCTACGAGAGCACCAGCTGTATGCAAAGTTCAGCAAATGCGAGTTCTGGCTCAAGGAAGTCGCTTTTCTTGGCCACGTGGTTTCAGCCGGAGGAGTAGCAGTAGACCCCGCCAAGGTCGAAGCCGTTACGGGATGGAAGGCACCCAAGTCAGTGACGGAAGTTCGGAGTTTCTTGGGCTTGGCCGGTTATTACCGACGGTTTATCGAAGGGTTTTCCACTGTAGCCCGACCTATGACTCAACTTCTGAAGAAGGAAAAGAAGTTTGAATGGAACGAGAAGTGTCAAAATGCTTTCGACCAACTGAAAGAAAAGTTAACCATTTGCCCCAATCTTAACCTTACCTGGACAACGGAAGGATTTCGTGATGTCTTGTGATGCATCCCGGCAAGGATTAGGAGGAGTATTAATGCAGGATGGGAAGGTCGTAGCGTATGCCTCGCGACGATTCGACCCCACGAAGAGAATTATCCCACACACGACCTAGAATTAGCCGCGGTTGTACACGCATTGAAGATCCGGAGACACTATCGATCGGGAACCACCGTGATGTGTATACCAATCACAAGAGCCTAAAATATTTCTTTACTCGGCTGATCTCAACCTACGACGAGGCGATGGTTGGAGTTGATCAAGGATTACGATCTAGGAATCCATTATCATCCCGGCAAGGCAAATGTAGTGGCCGATGCGCGAGCCGCAAAGCCCAGTGCAACCACATGGGATTGAAAGGTATGGCTAATGAGCTCCAAGAAGAAATGGCTCGACTTAATGCACCGATTCCTCACGGAGGAGTACACTCACTGGAAATCCAACCCCTTCGAGGACTCAAATAGAAGAAGCCCAAAAAGGGAATGAGGAAACCCGGAAATCAAGGAACGCATGGCTTGGACGCGCTAAGGAATTTTCGTAGACGACGGGGAATCTGTGGTACAAGAAAAGAATCTGCGTGCCGAACGAGGCGGTTTGAGAGGATTGATCTTAAAAGAAGCCCACGAGTCGGCATATTCGTTACATCCCGGAAGCACGAAAATGTACCAGGATTTGAAAGGAGAATACCGGTGGCCTAATATGAAGAGAGATGTAGCCGAATACGTAGCCGTGTGCGATGTGTGCCAAAGGGTGAAAGCCGAGCATCAACGGCCGGTGGCTTGCTGCAGCCACTCAAGATTCCCGAATGAAAATGGGACGAGATAGGCATGGATTTCATAGTAGGACTACCCAAAACTACGGTGGTTACGATTCCATTTGGGTAATAGTAGATCGGCTCACCAAGGCGCCAGATTTATTCCCGTGAAAACTAACTACAACGGTGCCAAGCTAGCGGAACTATATATGAGTAGGATTGTATGTCTCCACGGTGTACCAAAGAGGATTATATCGGATCGTGGTACCCAATTCACATCTCATTTTGGAGCAAAGTCCACGAGGCACTCGGAAGTCATCTCGCTTTCGACCGCTTATCACCCACTGACCGATGGGCGGGGAAAGGACGAACCAATCTTGGAGGATATGCCGAGAGCTCGTGCATTGGATTTCACCAAGGATTGGGAGAAATGCTTGCCGTACGCCGAGTTCTCTTACAACAATAGCTATCAAGCCGGTCCCGAGGATGTCGCCAAACGAAGCTTTATTTGGTCGCCGATGTCGAACCCCATTGATGTGGTCGAAACCGGTGAACGGACCGTATTCGGGCCCGACATAATCAAGGAGGCTGAGGAAAAGGTTCGCGATCCGGGACCGACTACAAAGCTGCTCAATCACGACAAAAGAGCTACGCGGATACCCGACGAAGAGAATTGGAATTTAAAGAAGGTGAGTACGTGTACCTAAAGGTCTCACCACTACGGGGAACACAGAGATTCAAAGTCAAAGGGAAACTCGCACCACGATACGTGGGCCCATTCGTGATAAGCGCTAGGAGGGGAGAAGTGGCTTACCAATTGGAACTGCCCGAGAATCTCTCCGATGTCCACCCAGTATTCCACGTGTCGCAGCTGAAGAAATGTTTGCGGGTACCGGAAGAGCAAGCCCCGTTAGAAATCATCCATGTCCACAGTGATCTTACCTACCCGGAGCATCCAATCAAGATACTAGACGAAGTAGAAAAGAAGACACGAACCAAGTCGTGGCGCATGTACAAAGTACAATGGAGCAATCACACAGAAGAAGAAGCTACCTGGGAGAGCGAAGAATTCCTGAGGACAGAATATCCACACCTATTCAGCAACCGGTAAGAAAATCTCGGGGACGAGATTTATTGTTAGGGGGGTAGGTTTGTAACACCCTGAAATCGGAGACATAAAAATCAAGATTTATAATTTGGAGCTTACAAAAAAAATTTGAATTATTGCATCTTGTCATAATTATTGCCTCTTATTTGCGAGTTTTATTGCGTGTTATAAATAAAGGAACATTTATTTGAAAGATGGAAAAATCAAAAAGGTTTTGGAAACCCTAAAAGAAAAGAAAATTCCAAAATAAATATTAGAAATAAAATATATAAACATATAATTGGGAAAGTTAAGGTTTAATAAAAATTTACTTTTGGACCAAGAATTTATTTTTGGAATGATAAAAAAAATAAAAGCAAAAAAAAGAAAAGAAAATCGGGAAAAAAGAGAAAATGCACTTGTTCATTAGCCGCCAAGTGTTCGGCGCGGTCATACCATACCACGCGCACATTGCCGCGACGCCGCGCGTTGCGCGCGCGTCCCGTCCCGCGCCCGCGTCAACGTCGCCACGCTCGCCGTCGCGTCGCCGCGCCGTAGCGCGCCGTGCCGACGCCCCACGCCGCACCCCCACCCTGTCGTACCACGCCCCCACACCGCCGCTACGCCGCGCCCACGTCGCCATACCGCCGTGCCATGCCGCGTCGTCCGTCGCCGTACCGCCCGCCACGCCCGCACGGCCGGCCACGCTCCGCACACGGCCGCGCCGGCATCACGGATTCGCACGCACGGCGTCGCCAGGGACGGTCGCGCGTCAGCCACACCGCCGCGACGTGCACACGCACGCGCGCGCCGGCAGCCGACCGCCGCGTGGCCGCCAGGCATTCGCCGGTGCTGGCCGCTCTCCCACCGTTCCCGTGCGCTCTCGCCGAGTATAAAAGGGTGGGCAAGCTCCCTTTCTTCCCCACACCTCGCCGCCACCATTCTATCCCTTCGCCTCCTCGCCATCACCGGAAACCGCCGAAGCCACGCCGGGTTTTGCCGAGCAGCGTCGCCACCGTGTTCGCCATCGCCGAGCGATCACGGAGCCCGCCGCCGCTCGCCGCCGGTCGATAAGTGTCCCATGTTTCCATTTTCGCCCAAGGTCCGAGCTGTCACCGTCGCGCCGGCCAGGCCACCGTTGTCGCCGTCGGCCAGCCAGCGCCCGGCCGATCGGGGGGTAGACGAGGGGGTAGAGGAGAGAGAAAGACACGGTGCGGCTAGGAGAGAAAAAAAAGGGAGAAAGTAAAGAAAGGAGAAAAATTAGAAAAAAATAGGGAAAAAATCTAGAAAAATTGGGGAATATTTTTAGAGAATTTTGGGGAATATTTGTGCAAAAATATATAGTTTTCTCGGTATTTTTCCTCGAGTAAAATGATTTTCTATATACGATTTTTGGAAACTTCCGTTTACGTGAAACTTTCTTGAAGATTTAATATTACTTTTCTTTTCTTTAAACTATACTTAACCATTGGACTCGGCAAAGATATATCAACGAACCTCTTGAACAACATTCGCAAGACTTCCGCTTCGTCGTTTTATCGATCCTTTTTACAAAAACCCTAAAAAGTCGAAACTCGTCGCTACACGGCCGATTTTGCTATAAAAATCCTCCGTAACCCGAGTAGGATCGTAGGGGAAATATTTTGGAGAGTTCTTTATGATTTTCATGCTTTTCGTTCGTTCTTATCGGATTTTAACTGGAATCCATTTTTCTTTTTCTTTTCGCTCGTATGATTAGCGACCAGGAGGCGAACACGACCCCGGGAGACCCCACTCAAGAAGCGTGCGAACAAGGCAAGTCTTCACACCCTTTGAACATATCGATCCCAATTGCGAAATGATGTTATTTTAAACTCTAAACCTGCATGCGTTACGGAGTTACCTATACTTGTTATGCCATACCTTGCTGTTGATTACCTTTAGAATTACTCCTTGTAACTCGCGATGTGATACAAACAACCGAAGAATAACTTGAAGCGCTAGCCATGCTACACCTAGATTTATGCATACTCATGACTTTATGAAAAAGCTTTGTGCTTGGGCAACTACCTTAGGGAAGGTAGTTGAGATTCGGCATGTGGAGACATGAGCGCCACATGGCCATGAGAATGATGAACTAAGTTTGATGAAAATTGAAAGTACTATACAAATGTTTTAGACTGGGGCGGCTGGATGATTTGGGTGGATTCCGGAAAAGGCAAGTGCCGACCCTGGTCAATTAAGGACCGAGCCATGAGATAGCCGGGAAACGAGCCAGTACAACCGTACTTCTCGAATGGGTATAGACCTAGTTGACTAGATAGCCGAGCGGAGGCAGTATCCTTGCATAGATGGTTCTCTATGATGTGGTTATGGGATGAGAATGAGGCTGCGGCCTTTGTTAAGAATGGTGGGATTAAACTGATGTTAATTAAACTTAAAGATTTGGAAAGTCTTCCCTTACCCCGGGTGCGCCAGAACTCCTCTCACTGCTAGAAAAGGACGGCTAGAGTGCATGAGGGCTTAAGTTCATGGAGCGGGTACTGCCAAAGCGAGGTTATCGAAAGGCTTTGCCGTGACCGTCTCATGTGTTGAGGCGTAGGCTCATTTGTTGGGCTGTCGCGGAGTACGGGTAAAGTGTACATCCACTGCAGTGTGAATGAATCAATCTATTCGAATAGCCGTGCTCGCGGATATTGAGCATCGTGACAAGACTTTCGCTTGGCTAGACTTTGAACTTAAAAATCTTGGGATGGGTTTGCATGATGATTTTATTCGCTGGTGGATCAACTTCTCGAGAATGCGAGAAGGGGTGGACTCCAGAAAATCATGACGAACCGGAGGCGGGAAGCCATCCTTGGAATCACGATGGATGGTAGACAGAACCGTCGCCGGATTAATGAACTATGAAATTAAAACTTGATTGGCTAGTCGATAGGCTTGTGAAAAGAATTGTGGCGGCTTTACGCAAAAATAACCCTAGCCATGTTCTTTGCATAACCTTATCATATGCATCAATTACGTGTTGGCTTGCCGAGTACGGTTGGTACTCACCCTTGCTATACGCACAAACCTCCGGTGATGGAGTTGAAGAGCCGAAGATCCATACGCATATCACCGGGAGGACGAAGGGGCGACGGCGCATATTAGACCTTAGCTCCGGTCGTTGCTGTGGCAATTGACAAGCCGCGCCTCTTTCCATTGCCTTATCTAAATTCGTTTCTATGTTGTATTCGGACCATAAGGTCCTATGGGATGAACAATGCCTTCGGGCCTATTAATGTAATAATGGTAATGTAAGACTATTCGTGCATGTGCACTTGCTATCCAAGATCTTGTATTCGTGGGTACCAACTACTCGATCCGGGAAATGATACTATGAACACGAAAGATTCCCGCCTCAAAATCGGGGTCCACGAGTGGTATCGAGCCGACCCTCACGGTTTCATGGGGCTCGTGGCGGGTCAGTTGCGCGGGCATGGTGCGCATGGCGCGTGGGCCCTGAGAGGACACGGCATGGTACATGCGTCGGCCGGACGCACGGACATGGCCAAGAGGGGAGGTTCTGGCAGGGTTGACCGACGAGGACGTCGAGTCTTCTAAGGGGTGTGGATGTAACATCCGGCCCGGGGCTTAATAGGATTAATAGAATACTCATACCAACAAGTTGCAACTTCTTTTCCTGGAAGCTCATCTCCAAAGAACTTTAAGGTTAAGCGTGCTTGTCCGGGCAATTTGGGGATGGGTGACCAACAGGAAGTTCTTCTTGGTGTGTGCATGAGTGAGGACAAAGTGCGCAGAAAAGACTAGTGTTGGTCTGTGAGGGCAGTCTAAGATCCTAGAGAGCTTTCGGATATAGGCGGGCCCGGCCAGAAGGGTGGGACGAGGCGGTATCGAGCCATGCGACCGTAGGCTAAGACCAAATGGCGCCCTACCCCTAACTAGATGGCTAAAGGAAATATCCCTACAATAGGATCGGTTTAAACTAATATTTCCGAAAATGCAAATATACCTTTTCTACATCGTATTTCTTTTTACCAAATGATTATGATAGCTCTCTCCCGCTAACCCCAAGTTGCCTATAAAAGCGAGATGTCAAACCACGACGGAACCGGGAAGTCACTATCCCGCGAGACGAGGGGTTTGTAGTACAACTTCGAGTCCCTACTATGGTGTTTGAGGTACCGGAACCACCCACCTATCACACCAAAAGGCATGGCTCGAAGTGTATCCAGCTGGGAGGCGGCCGTATCCATAGAAGCCCGCATGGGAAGTGAGACATCTTCTTGCTTCCACACTCGCTACCACGGGACCTAGCGAAGCGGCTATTCGGGATGCGGCTCGCGAGGCCTTCCTTCGCCTTAATGCGGAACACCGTGCCGAACTCACAATGACGAGTTCGTGCATCATCCTTATCGCGAGAGGGCAACCCGTGCACCTTGTGGAGGCTACCCCCTTTGCTACAACCCGATGGTCACGCGTCTATCACGTTGGGCGGAGACGGCGGAGGACGATTACGAGGAGGCCCCCGCTCGAGATCAACGATCGCGATCACGCCTCAATGATCGGTCAACGCCACCAAGGCGTGGAGACCGAGATAAACATGCTTGCAGACTCAGTGCGAGCCAATGGTGCCCGTATGAGCAACTCTCGGACCGCTATATGGCCCGTGGGGAAGCTTTGGTAGAGCTGGAAGAACAGCTCGGGAAGAGCAAGCAGCGAGATCAAACCAGTGGAGGAGCGGCTGCGCACTCGTCTGTCTACGCAGTACTTCCACCGAGCTGTACCACCACCTCCCCCCCTGTGCCCGACCTGTTACCTTATGACTCCAGCATGCTTAGATACTTTTCAAGCTATGATGGAGCAAGCTTTATGTTGAGCACGAGCACGCACCGTATCCGGTAGACCCCACTCTGCCACATCCATGGGACCCACCCCGAGCTCCGTACCGGTACCATCCAGAGCGGGATCGGAGAGGGTAACCCCATCCGGATCTACACCGATACGGAGTCGAGGCGAGCCTATGGAGATCAAATGGGAGTCTAGCGACACCGACTCAATGAAGGAGGAAGTTCCCCTCGTCGCGACTCACACGGGAGGCCCCCTCACCCGGCCGCTCGCAAGAGTACGCGGCCACCGAGTCGGAAGATTCGGCGTGACTCGAGGCCACCACCTCCGAGCCATGGGGACTTCGGTTTGCTTCACGGCGGACCACCCACTTCCGGCGCTGGCTCTTGCGGATGGTTGGATGACTAGGCGGGAAGGACCTTCCCGGCTCGGCGGCACGAACCACTCCCTATTTCCCCTCAATTAGTTGATGTAGTTGGACGATATAATTATTGTTGCTATCCTGGCATGAAGGACGTGTGTGTACAGTCCGTGTACCCCTTATGTAATATGATGTACCTGAGCATCGCTTTGCGGTGTCTTAATTCGTAAGCTTATTATTATTTCACCCGTCGTTGATTGAAGATCATTCAAAAGAACTTGAAGAAAAATCCCCACAGGAACTATAACCTAAACTAGTCCGATCTCTTAATTCATCTACCTTCTTCGGATGGCACATCGCCGCAGAGCGCAGCAACCAACGAGAACCCGCGAACCCAACCCCTCCACCTGGCGGAGGTCATGGCTTTGCAGACCCAGCTACTCCAAGCGATTGCTAATAATCAAGGAGGTCGAGGAG
Source organism: Oryza australiensis (assembly GCA_019925245.2). Classification (NCBI taxonomy): domain Eukaryota; kingdom Viridiplantae; phylum Streptophyta; class Magnoliopsida; order Poales; family Poaceae; genus Oryza; species Oryza australiensis. The sequence continues at coordinate 9,814,966 of JAIFGZ020000436.1, forward strand.
GATCGAGTCTGGGAGAATTCATGAGAGCTAAGCCACCCACTTTTTCCACGGCCGAAGAACCTATGGATGCTGAAGATTGGCTAAGAGTGATAGAGAAGAAGCTAACCCTCGTCAGAGTCCGAGAAGCTGATAGAGTTGTCTTCGCTACTAACCAGCTGGAGGGCCCCGCAAGTGACTGGTGGGACACCTACAAGGAAACACGAGCTGAAGACGCCGGCGAACCAACATGGGAGGAATTCACGGCTGCGTTCCGTGAGAATTTCGTGCCAGCTGCAGTTATGAGGATGAAGAAAAACGAGTTCCGCGACTGCGTCAAGGGAACACCTCGGTACAAGAATATCGAACAAGTTCACCCAGCTTGCCCGTTACGCCACCGGTGATCGCCGACGAAGAAGAAAAGATAGACAAATTCATTGAGGGACTAAATGACGAACTGAGGGGACCAATGATCGGGCAGGATCACACCAGTTTCCAAAGCCTCATCAACAAGGTCGTCCGACTTGAGCATGACCAAAAGGTGGTAGACAATAACCGCAAGAGGAGGCTCGCTATGGCTCGCCCATTTCGGGAACGCCACAACGCCCCAAGGAGCCACCCCGTCCGGATGGAAGCCAAACGTTAGAACCGGACGTTCTCCCGCTTTCGACCATGTCAACAGTCGGCTACACCTCGGCTTCGTACACCCACACCAACCCTAGCCGCTCCAGGAAGAAAGAATGTGAGTGCTTCAATTGCGAGAATTCGGGCACTACTCCAATAGCTGCCCAAAACCACGCAACGCCCCGTGCGCACCGGCGCCAATGCAACGCCCGTCGAGGAACCCCACCCTGCGGCGGGACGAGGTGCATTCGGGACCCCGCTACCCAACGAGGCTGCCACCGGGTTTCGACGTGGCCGGAGTGAATCATGTGCGGGCGAAGAAGCTCGGGAGGACCGAACGTATTGACGGGTATGTTCTCTATCAACTCGCACCGTTAAAGTTTTATTCGATTACGGAGCCTCACATTCATTCATATCTTCCCGAGTAAGCAAACAACACCACCTGCACCAAGTAGCACTTAGAAGACCTATCTTGGTACACTCACCAGGGGAGACATAACCGTACCCCATGCCTGCATTAATGTGCCCATACGGATTAGAGACGTGATGTTTCTCTCAAACCTTATGGTGCTATCACCCCAAACCATAGATGTCATACTCGGAATGGATTGGTTGACCAAAAATAATGGAATTATAGGCTGCGAGTCGAAGGGAAGTCACGGTATCCACCCCATGGGGATCACCGATGAGCATAACTATGGATCAAAACCCAAAGCTATGTGAGCAAGCTGCGGGAGTGTTCACCATGCTACCCTAGGCGGAATGCCGTAGTACAAGAATACCGGATGTGTTTCCCGAGGAATTACCGGAATGCCCCGGATCGCGACGTAGAGTTTATCATCGATCTAATGCCCGGTACGCCCCCATATCCAAGAGACCTTATCGAATGCCGGCCAACGAGTTAGAGGAACTCAAGAAGCAAATAAGGGAACTACAAGAGAAGGGATTTGTACGCCCGGCTCTTCTCCCTGGGAGCCCCGGTACTCTTCGTCAAAAGAAGGATGGGAGTATGAGGATGTGTGTGGACTACCGGTCGGCGAATGAAGTAACTATCAAGAACAAGTACCCGCTACCTCGGATCGATGACCTATTCGATCAACTTAAGGTGCGCAGTGTTCTCCAAGATTGATCTACGGTCGGGATATCATCGTTGAAGATTAGAGCCGGAGATATTCCTAAGACGGCGTTCTCTACACGTTACGGCTTATACGAGTTCCCAGTGATGTCCTTTGGATTGACCAATGCCCCGGCATACTTTATGAACTCGATGAACAAGGTATTCATGGAATACCTGGACAAATTCGTAGTGGTATTCATCGACGATATACTTATCTACTCCAAGAGCGATGAGGAACACGCGGAACATCTACGGCTCATCTTGGAAAAGCTACGAGAGCACCGGTGTATGCAAAGTTCAGCAAATGCGAGTTACGGCTCAAGAAAGTCGCTTTTCTTGGCCACGTGGTTTCAGCGGAGGAGTAGCGTGAGACCCCGCCAAGGTCGAAGCCGTTACGGGATGGAAGGCACCCAAGTCGGTGACGGAAGTTCGGAGTTTCTTGGGCTTGGCCGGTTATTACCGACGGTTTATCGAAGGGTTTTCCACTGTAGCCCGACCTATGACTCAACTTCGAAGAAGGAAAAGAAGTTTGAATGGAACGAGAAGTGTCAAAATGCTTTCGACCAACTGAAAGAAAAGTTAACCACTGCCCCAATCTTAACCTTACCGGACAACCGGAAGGATTTCGTGATGTCTTGTGATGCATCCCGGCAAGGATTAGGAGGAGTATTAATGTAGGATGGGAAGGTCGTAGCGTATGCCTCGCGACGATTACGACCCCACGAAGAGAATTATCCCACACACGACTGGAATTAGCCGCGGTTGTACACGCATTGAAGATCCGGAGACACTATCTCGATCGGGAACCACCGTGATGTGTATACCAATCACAAGAGCCTAAAATATTTCTTTACTCAGCTGATCTCAACCTACGACGAGGCGATGGTTGGAGTTGATCAAGGATTACGATCTAGGAATCCATTATCATCCGGCAAGGCAAATGTAGTGGCCGATGCGCTGAGCCGCAAAGCCCGTGCAACCACATGGGATTGAAAGGTATGGCTAATGAGCTCCAAGAAGAAATGGCTCGACTTAATGCACCTGATTCCTCACGGAGGAGTACACTCACTTGGAAATCCAACCCCTTCGAGGACTCAAATAGAAGAAGCCCAAAAGGGAATGAGGAAACCCAGGAAATCAAGGAACGCATGGCCGTGGACGCGCTAAGGAATTTTCGGTAGACGACGGGGAATTCTGTGGTACAAGAAAAGAATCTGCGTGCACGAACGAGGCGGTTTGAGAGGATTGATCTTAAAAGAAGCCCACGAGTCGGCATATTCGTTACATCCGGAAGCACGAAAATGTACCAGGATTTGAAAGGAGAATACGGTGGCCTAATATGAAGAGAGATGTAGCCGAATACGTAGCCGTGTGCGATGTGTGCCAAAGGGTGAAAGCGAGCATCAACGGCCGGCGGCTTGCTGCAGCCACTCAAGATTCCCGAATGGAAATGGGACGAGATAGGCATGGATTTCATAGTAGGACTACCCAAAACTACGGTGGTTACGATTCCATTTGGGTAATAGTAGATCGGCTCACCAAGACTCGCGATTTATTCTGTGAAAACTAACTACAACGGTGCCAAGCTAGCGGAACTATATATGAGTAGGATTGTATGTCTCCACGGTGTACCAAAGAGGATTATATCGGATCGTGGTACCCAATTCACATCTCATTTTTGGAGCAAAGTCCACGAGGCACTCGGAAGTCATCTCGCTTTCGTACGCTTATCACCCAGGACCGATGGGCGGACCGAAAGGACGAACCAAATCTTGGAGGATATCGAGAGCACGTGCATTGGATTTCACCAAGGATTGGGAGAAATGCTTGCCGTACGCCGAGTTCTCTTACAACAATAGCTATCAAGCCAGTCTGAGGATGTCGCCAAACGAAGCTTTATTTGGTCGCCGATGTCGAACCCCATTGATGTGGTCACAAACCGGTGAACGGACCGTATTCGGGCCCGACATAATCAAGGAGGCTGAGGAAAAGGTTCGCCTGATCCGGGACCGACTACAAGCTGCTCAATCACGACAAAAGAGCTACGCGGATACCCGACGAAGAGAATTGGAATTTAAAGAAGGTGAGTACGTGTACCTAAAGGTCTCACCACTACGGGGAACACAGAGATTCAAAGTCAAAGGGAAACTCGCACCACGATACGTGGGCCCATTCGTGATAAGCGCTAGGAGGGAGAAGTGGCTTACCAATTGGAACCGCCCGAGAATCTCTCCGATGTCCACCCGGTATTCCACGTGTCGCAGTGAAGAAATGTTTGCGGGTACGGAAGAGCAAGCCCGTTAGAAATCATCCATGTCCACGGTGATCTTACCTACCGGAGCATCCAATCAAGATACTAGACGAAGTAGAAAAGAAGACACGAACCAAGTCGTGGCGCATGTACAAAGTACAATGGAGCAATCACACAGAAGAAGAAGCTACCTGGGAGAGCGAAGAATTCTGAGGACAGAATATCCACACCTATTCAGAATGGTAAGAAAATCTCGGGGACGAGATTTATTGTTAGGAGGGTAGGTTTGTAACACCCTGAAATCGGAGACATAAAAATCAAGATTTATAATTTGGAGCTTACAAAAAAATTTGAATTATTGCATCTTGTCATAATTATTGCCTCTTATTTGCGAGTTTTATTGCGTGTTATAAATAAAGGAACATTTATTTGAAAGACGGAAAAATCAAAAAGGTTTTGGAAACCCTAAAAGAAAAGAAAATTCCAAAATAAATATTAGAAATAAAATATATAAACATATAATTGGGAAAGTTAAGGTTTAATAAAAATTTACTTTTGGACCAAGAATTTATTTTTGGAATGATAAAAAAAATAAAAGAAAAAAAAGAAAAGAAAATCGGGAAAAAAGAAAATGCCTGTTCATTAGCCGCCAAGTGTTCGACGCCGGTCATACCATACCACGCGCACATTGCCGCGACGCGCGCGTTGCGCGCGCGTCCCGTCCGCGCCCACGTCAACGTCGTTGTACGCTCGCCGTCGCGTCGCCGCTGCTAGCCAGCCGCGCCGTGCCGGCGCCGCCACGCCGCACCCCCACGCCTGTCGTACCACGCCCCCACACCGCCGTACGCCCGCGCCCACGTCGCCATACCGCCGTGCCATGCCGCGTCGTACGTCGCCGTACGCCGCCACGCCGCACAGGCCGGCCACGCTGCACGGCCGCGCCGGCATCACGGATTCGCACACTGGTCGCCGGGGCGGTCGCGCGTCGCCCACACCGCCGCGACGTGCACACGCGCGCGCTCAGCCGGCCGACCGCCGCGTGGCCGCCCGACATTCGCCGGTGCCGGCGCTCTCCCACCGTTCCCGTGCGCTCTCGCCGAGTATAAAAGGGTAGGCAAGCTCCCCTTTCTTCCCCACACCTCGCCGCCACCATTCTATCCCTTCGCCTCATCGCCATCACCGGAAACCGCCGAAGCCACGCCGGGTTTTGCCGTCCGCGTCGCCACCGTGTTCGCCATCGCCGACGATCACCGGAGCCCGCCGCCGCTCGCCGCCGGTCTAAGTGTCCCATGTTTCCATTTTCGCCCAAGGTCCGGATGTCACCGTCGCCGCCGGCGCCGGCTCGCGCTGCCGTCGACGTCGGCCCACCGAGCGCCCGCCGATCGGGGGTAGACGAGGGGGTAGAGAGAGAGAAAGACACGATCGGCTAGGAGAGAAAAAAAGGAGAAAGTAAAGAAAGGAGAAAAATTAGAAAAAATAGGGAAAAATTCTAGAAAAATTGGGGAATATTTTTAGAGAATTTTGGGGAATATTTGTGCAAAAATATATAGTTTTCTCAGGTATTTTTCCTCGAGTAAAATGATTTTCTATATACGATTTTTGGAAACTTCCGTTTACGTGAAACTTTCTTGAAGATTTAATATTACTTTTCTTTTCTTTAAACTATACTTAACCATTGGACTCGGCAAAGATATATCAACGAACCTCTTGAACAACATTCGCAAGACTTCCGCTTCGTCGTTTTATCGATCCTTTTACAAAAACCCTAAAAGTCGAAACTCGTCGCTACGGCCGATTTTGCTATAAAAATCCTCCGTAACCCGAGTAGGATCGTAGGGAAATATTTTGGAGAGTTCTTTATGATTTTTCATGCTTTTTCGTTCGTTCTTATCGGATTTTAACTGGAATCCATTTTTCTTTTTCCTTTTCGCTCGTATGATTAGCGACCGAGGAGGCGAACACGACCCCGGAGACCCCACTCAAGAAGCGTGCGAACAAGGCAAGTCTTCACACCCTTTGAACATATCGATCCCAATTGCGAAATGATGTTATTTTAAACTCTAAACCTGCATGCGTTACGGAGTTACCTATACTTGTTATGCCATACCTTGCTTGTTGATTACCTTTAGAATTACTCCTTGTAACTCGCGATGTGATACAAACAACCGAAGAATAACTTGGTAAACGCTTAGCCATGCTACACCTAGATTTATGCATACTCATGACTTTATGAAAAAGCTTTGTGCTTGGGCAACTACCTTAGGGAAGGTAGTTGAGATTCGGCATGTGGAGACATGAGCGCCACATGGCCATGAGAATGATGAACTAAGTTTTGATGAAAATTGAAAGTACTATACAAATGTTTTAGACTGGGCGGCCGGATGATTTGGGTGGATTCCGGAAAAGGCAAGTGCCGACCCGGTCAGTTAAGGACCGAGCCATGAGATAGCCGGGAAACGAGCCAGTACAACCGTACTTCTCGAATGGGTATAGACCTAGTTGACTAGATAGCCGAGCGGAGGCAGTATCCTTGCATAGATGGTTCTCTATGATGTGGTTATGGGATGAGAATGAGGCTGCGGCCTTTGTTAAGAATGGTGGGATTAAAGCGATGTTAATTAAACTTAAAGATTTGGAAAGTCTTCCCTTACCCCGGGTGCGGAACTCCTCTCACCGCTAGAAAAGGACGGCTAGAGTGCATGAGGGCTTAAGTTCATGGAGCGGGTACTGCCAAAGCGAGGTTATCGAAAGGCTTTGCCGTGACCGTCTCATGTGTTGAGGCGTAGGCTCATTTGTTGGGCTGTCGCGGAGTACGGGTAAAGTGTACATCCACTGCAGTGTGAATGAATCAATCTATTCGAATAGCCGTGCTCACGGATATTGAGCATCGTGACAAGACTTTCGGTTGGCTAGACTTTGAACTTAAAAATGCTGGGATGGGTTTGCATGATGATTTTATTATTGGTGGATCAACTTCTCGAGAATGCGAGAAGGGGTGGACTCCCGAAAATCATGACGAACCCGAGGCGGGAAGCCATCCTTGGAATCACGATGGATGGTAGACAGAACCGTCGCCGGATTAATGAACTATGAAATTAAAACTTGATTGGCTAGTCGATAGGCTTGTGAAAAGAATTGTGAAAACTGGCTTTACGCAAAAATAACCCTAGCCATGTTCTTTGCATAACCTTATCATATGCATCAATTCTGTGTTGGCTTGCTGAGTACGGTTGGTACTCACCCTTGCTATACGCACAAACCTCCAGCTGATGGAGTTGAAGAGCCAGAAGATCCATACGCATATCACCAGGAGGACGAAGGAACTGACGGCGCATATTAGACCTTAGCTCCGGTCGTTGCCTGTGGCAATTGACAAGCCGCTGCCTCTTTCCGCTGCCTTATCTAAATTCTGTTTCTATGTTGTATTCGGACCATAAGGTCCTATGGGATGAACAATGCCTTCGGGCCTATTAATGTAATAATGGTAATGTAAGACTATTCGTGCATGTGCACTTGACTATCCAGTACTATATTCGTGGGTACCAACTACTCGATCCAGGGAAATGGTACTATGAACACGAAAGATTCCCGCCTCAAAATCGGGGGTCCACAGTAGGTAGTCCACAATTCGCAATCGAAATTCAAAGAAAACATAGTAGTTCACAGTAGGTAGTTCACAATTACAATTGTTCAAAGAAAATTACCGAGGTGGAAACGGCGGCCAAACTCCGTGGTTATTACTGGGGTTATTTGATGCCGCCGACTGAGGCTGCACAAAAGGAAAAGAGAATAGTATAGGTTGTCAAGATAGTAACATTCGCAAATAAGAAAATTAAATGCGAGGTTGTCAAGTGACTCACCGGAGTGCTTACAACAGGATGTGGAGGAGTGAATACCACATGCTGTGGTGGTGGTACGACAGGAATACCCATGTTCTGACTGATTATTTGCACGTAGCTGTATATCTCAGTCATCCTCATCTCAAGCTCCCGCCGTTTCCTTCTCTCCTCTTCCAACTTGTCCTACAACATTCCATTCCAATGTTACAAAGTGAAGCAAACAATCAATAAATATTAATGAATTGAGAAAAAAAAGAAATTTCTAACCCATTGTTTTCTTCTCTCCTCTTCCAACTCGTCCTACAATATTCCATCTCAATGTTACAAAGCGAAGCAAACAATCAGTAAATAACAACGAATTGAGCACAAAACCGAAAATTTCTCACCCGGAGTTGCTGCACTTCGGTCTGTGAAGCAGTCGGCCGTGTGCGTATGGTCGGGCTTTCGCTCGTGCTCCTTGCTCGAGAGCGGGAGAGTGGGTGTCTGGTCGTGTCGAGGAGGTTGTCGCCAATCCAGCCGCCCATGCTTCTTGCCTCCTCCCACCCTCATGACGACTTCTCCATCAATATCCTGGGTAGTAGGATCGAAATCCTCCCCATGGAGCTCCCTTGCCATCGTGGTGTACTGACTGAGGCGGCTGTGCACGGTCACATTGGTGTACGCCGAGGGCCCGTCCTCTGGGTTGTAGTCAACATCAGACGTCGCCTTGCCCTTGTGGGCCAAAGCCCATGCCTTGAACTAGGAGATAGGTTGTCCATCATGCGACGCCGACTGCGAATAAAACAATAGTATGATTAAGAACTATTGAGCCTTAGTCGTTGAAATGAAAAATAGAATTCACGTACCCATCTAGCTACATACTGGTTGAGGCTAAGGCTGCCTTGGTGGTGTGGTGCACCTGGCATCATCAAACGCCCCTCCCGGCAAGCGGAGTGCGTCTCCTGCCACTCGGCAGCACCACCTCTCCACCATGCGCTCCCAGCAATCGAGAAGCTGGCCACACCACCAAACAGGCACCTACACGTCATCAAGTATAAGAGATATACCTAGATCAAATCAAATGTACTTAATCGTTCAAAAATCCGATGTTATATTTACAAGCATGTATTGTTCCTTTGTCGAGTCATGGTTCTTGCTTCGGTTTTGGTGACCTTCGGTTGTTGTATGCGGCGTTGTATGCAATGATGGCTGGATGCGCGCCTCGTAATGCATGTCAGTCACGAGTTTGCGACAGGATTTGTCAGCCATCGCAGCCGCTCTGGCCTCCTATCCTGTCTGGCATCTAAAAAAATCCTGCATAAACACATGATGTTTTGAGCCATTGTTTCAATAATGTGCAATGAATGTGATGTATTGAGGGACGTGGTTTGACAGAAGACTTACCCACAACTCGGCCTTCACCCGCTCCGCCCTGTTGTTGAATATCCTTCCATCTCGATCGGAAAATCGGGGACGGCGACGTAGTGGTCAAACGTGTAGGAGGCTCCGACCTTCCGCATACTGAACAAGGCCGGAAAGTGTATTCTGCACAAAAGACCCAGGATGCCGTTGACATGACGTTTGTGATCACCTCCTCTGATCACAGTCCAACACCTGCCAAGTGAAAATGCAATGAATTATTAGTTTTAATTGTGATTTTTAACAAATCAAATGAAAAAGTATTGACAACATCCAAGGTTACTTACCGAGTCCCTTCAGGCTGAATCAGCGGGCGTCTCTCGAAAGGTATCGGTCGCCATGGGAGGGTGGAGGGACCTCGCAACCAAACAGTCGACAAACCCCCAGTGGAGCCAGACCCTCCAGCGGAAGCAGAACCCCCAGCCGAGGCAGACCACCCAGCCTCCTGCTCCTCACTAGAGGCAGTAGAACCCCCAGCCTCCTGCTCCGCCTGCTCCTCCTCCATCCGCTCCTCTTGCTCCTCGTCACTAGAGGACGCTATAGGGGAGGGTATCCTCCCTTGACCCCTGCCAGCACAAACCTTACGTCGACCCCTGCCGCGACTCCTACCAGACCCCTCAGCTGCATCGGACCCTCGAATGGCATCGGCGGCTCTTCTGAACACCGACGCGCACTTCCTCAAACCACCCACCATCTTTGTTCAATCACCTGCACTTAGAAAGAGTAAACCAATTAGCACAGATATACAAAAAAACGAAGAGAGAGATGCAAAATAAATAGAACATAGATGCAAAATAAATAGAACATAGTTAAAGCAGTGCATACATGTATTACAAATAGTCATCATGGTCGAGATTAGCTGGATCATAATTGTCATCATCACTATCAGCCATGTCGATATAATCATTAGGTTCCTTCTTGGAAGGAGGAATGTTGTCGTCCCTCTCATTTCCTAAATGTAACCGCTGAAGTAATTCTAAGTCCTTCACATTATGAACCTCATCTCCAGCGTCCTCGTCAACAACCATTTCATTGCCTACATCCATCCCCATCGCTCCATGTAAACACTCATATTCTTCCCCGGATGTCCAGGAATTATCAACGACAAGAATATATTCGATTGTTGAAAGATGACGCCGTGGGGGAGTTTGAGGGCGATAACGAACATGAGCCAACATGTGTATGGGGCAGCTGCCGTTCTATAAGGATTGAACCCATCCGTTGCCAACGCAACCCGTACATTACGAGCCTCTAAAGCTTTCCCAGGATGAATCACAACAAACCTTCTCCAAGCTTCACCATCGGATGGATGTACAAGCTTCTCAGGATTGTATCGATGTCCAAGCTTATGCCATGTCATCTGTTTCACGGATTCCTCGGTCATGTAAAGTCGTTGGATCCTCGGTATGAACGGAAGGTACCGTAAGATCTTCATGGGGATAGCAAGCTGCCTCTTATGCCCATCACCAGAGTCTACCTCTACGAACCTAGAGGATCCACACTTTGCACAGTACTTTGCTTCCGCATGCTCTTTCCTAAATAGGATACATCCGTTCGGACAAGCATGTATCTGCTCATATGGCATCTTAAGTGCACGAAGGAGTTTTTGTGCCTCATACATGCTCTTTGGCAGAAGGTGACCATTCGGAAGCAGGCTACCAACAACTGTCAGCATAACATCAAAGGTCTCTCTACTCCAGCTAAACTGTGACTTTACGGCCATTAGCCGTGCAATGGCATCCAGTTGAGAAACCTTTGTATGCCCATGATGGGGTTGCTGTGCCGCACACAACATGTCGTAATACGCCTTTGTGGTAGGCTTCGGCTCCTCCTCCCTACATCCTTCATCGAAGTGTGCTTCATCATAGTCATCTAACATGTCTCCTACCCTGGTATCAGAATCAAACTCCTCGATGCGTTGTCGGACGACCTCGTCTCTCCCACGGTAGGCTTCACCATGGAACGTCCACCGGGTATAATTAGCTGTAAAACCATTCTTGCAAAGGTGTTTGCCCATGATCTCTTTTGTTTGTCGCTTCATGTTACCACATTTGCTACAGGGACACCATGTCGTACGCTCTCCTTTAACCTTGGCAAATGCAAGTTCCAAGAAAGCATCGGTCTTCTTGATCCATTCATCGGTCAACGAACCGTGACTTGAGCGGCCCGTATACATCCACTCACGGTCATCCATCCTCTATCATATCGAACAATCATATAAATATTATTTCCATTTACCGAGTGCCTATACTGTCTAATAGGTAAAGATAGGTCCTAATCCCACCCGAGGATGTCTAGATGAGTTTACTTCCCATGCTCTAGTACTCCGCTCCGAGACAGAATTTCGGCAGCACCTCCCCGCTGTTCTCCAAATACACGTCCCGACAGGGAGATTGTGTATCCGGAGAACAACTGGGAGATACTACCGAAATTCTGAGTCGGACCAGAATACTAGATCATCGAAACTAAACTCATCTACACACCCTCGGGTTGTCCAAAAAACATGGACAATTCGAAACAGATACGGTTAAAGATATGCAAGAAGACGCATATTTTCATCCGTATCTCTTTCGAACGGGAGACGCCTAAGGTTACGTTATACACAAACAAACAACGGTGAAGACAGTAGCACCTGCAAAAATATGGAAGCACGGCTCGATGGCCGGCACACAAGCGACGGCATGGGTGCACGATGCGACTCCATTCATCATCTTAAAAAAAGCTTCGAACATACGTGCATACAATAAACTTCAAAATATATACATGCATATAGCATATATTGTCTATGCAAATCAAAGGAGTATAGATATGTATCATTGTCTTTACCATACCATTGTATTTAATAAATACCTAAATATCACTCGTTTTAATAAACACCCATGATATTATATCGATGTGTCAATAATAACTTAAATATTGCCATAGTTTAAACTAAATGTTTATACACTAACAAATATAATTTCGTTTGAACTAAATGTTGCAATAATAAAGAAAAAACAAAGACAAGACGTGTTTCGGAGGAGGAGGAGGGCGGCGTCGACCGGGTGGGGAAGGAGGGAGGCATCGGGGGGAGGAGGTCGTCGGCCGGGCAAGGGAGACGGCCGGCCGGGGTGCGGCGGCGGGGAGCGGGCCGGCGGAGTGGCGCCGGCTGGCGGCCGGTGCGCCAGGCGGGCGGCGGCGCCGGGGGTGCTGGGGGAGGGAGTCGGCGGGATGGCCGGGCGCCGGGGAGCGTCGGTGGGGAGGAGTCGACCGGGGTGGCGTCGTCGGTGGGAAGGCGGCTGGCCGTGCCTTGCCGGGGCGGCGACACGGAGGCGGGCGGCCGCCGGGGCATCGGGGCGTCGGGTAGTGCGGTGAGCCGACGACGCGCGGTGGTTTGGGGAAAAATTGTCTAAGTGCGAAAAGCTTGGGCAGGGAGGTGCAGCCGTATATAACAACATTCGCCGAGTGCCAGTATGCCGAGTGTCCCGATCTCGGCACTCGACAAACTTTCGCTTTGTGAGTGCAAGATCAGGGGCACTCGGCAAAAACAGACTTTGCCGAGTGCCTTGCACTGGCACTCGGCAAAGTATTCCTCTGGGTTTTTTTAAAAAAATTTCTCGTGTGTATTTCCTTTGCCGAGTGCTACTCTCGCAAAAAAACATTACATTTTACGCTTCTACTTATTTAAAAATTATCAAACTGATTCAAAAAATTACTAAATTTTTCCATAAACTAATATAAGCTAATTATTGCCTATGGAATAATTTTTGAAATTAAACGACAATTCGCCCGTCACTTTCTCTCTAAATCTAACTTATCCTTCTCAACACTTATAATCTTCTTCGGATAATCCTCGGTTTTGTGAACGTCGTACCTGATAAAATATTCGAAACCTTCTCAATTTTTTACAGAGCCTCGACGTATAATATCATGACATTCGGACAATTTTCATAATTTTTCGACTTCGTTTGCTATTTTTATATTTTTAAAATCATTCGGTGAATAGGTTCCTACTCATGTTCCGTGAAGAAAATTTTTGAATTTAATCTCATTTTAAGGATAATGACTCAAACGGGTTTAAATAACATCAAATATATTTTTTTATTTATTTTATTCCATTTTTTATCACTTGCAGTTCAAATTTAAGACTTGACAAAAAATTTATAAAAATAAAATAAATGCAAAACAAATTAAAAAATACCAAATTTTATAATTATGATTGACATGTTGTATTAGAGAAAGTTTGGAGGGTGGGGGAGAAAAATTTTAAAATTTTTGTCGAGTGCCAGTGGAAAGCACTCGGCAAAATTGCCTTTTGCCGAGTGCTTTGAGTAGACACTCGACAAAGTTTCAATTTTACCAAGTGTCCATCCCTTGCACTCGGCAAAGACTTAAGAAAACGTCGTTTCGATCGTTGGGTGATGACCGTTACATTTTTGCCGAGTGTCCAAAAGTAGCAAAAGGTTAAGTTTGCCGAGTGCATGAGGAGGGCTCTCGACAAAATATAATATATGCCGAGTGTTTTTTTCGCCGAGCGTAAACACTCGGCAAACAACGTATTTTACCGAGTGTTTTTGTTTGCTGAGTACGCTCTTGACAAACATATATTTCGCCGAGTGTCCAAAGGAAAGCTCTCAGCAAACCGTAAAACACTCGGCAAACAAGGACGGCTTTCCCGTAGTGGTGATGATAGACACAAATATTTTTGGAGAAATCATCAATTTTTAGAAGCGTGTATGGCACGAATAATCTAGTCGATCTCCACTATCATGCAATGCATTTCACACTTTTACTATAGAAAGTATCAAAACTGATATTTACGTACATTACCAAATGAACTTTGTACAAAAACATGTAGTAGCACACAAGCCAAATATACACATTTCCAACAAATTCCTATATATGTAGGCACTGCAGCTGTACGCCTGTACATACAATACAATAAAATGTAAAACAAGCAACGTGGCAGAAAAAGAAATAACACCTGACGTCTCAAGCGCGCGAAAGCGCTGGGTTGCATTGCACCTTGACTCCTTGAGCAAAGCTTGGCTTGCACACGCTCTTGCGTCGCGAGCAAGACGGGTATGCACAGCCGAGGCGGGCACATGATGGGTCGTCGGCGCCGGCGATGATCAGACGTAGCAGTCCAGGTAGCCGTGGCGGCGCCGCCTGTGGAACTCGAGCAGGCTGCCGTACGTGCGGTCGGCGATGCTCACGAACAGCGCCTCCCTGCCGTCGTCCCCGGGGCTGAACGCGACGCCGGCGATCTCCCCAAACAGGTCGATCTCCTGCACGGCGGCGTACCCGGCTGAGGCGTCGTACACGTGGACGAAGTCCGCCGGCTCCGACACGGCCAGGAACCGGCCGTCCGGCGAGTACCTGAGCCCCCTGACGGCGCCGATCCGGCCCTCCAGCACCGCCACCGACCGCGACAGGTTGCGCATGTCCCACAGCCGGCATGTCCTGTCCTGGTTCCCCGTCGCGACCACCCGCCCGTCGGGGTGCCACGCCGACGAGAACGCGTAGTCCAGGTGCCCCTTCAGCCTCGCGATTTCCTTTACAAAAATCACACGAAAACATGCACAACATTTTTCAGTCATCTTTTGCTCAGATTACTTCGTAGCTAGTAAAGAATTAATTTATGAATTTGGAAGCGAACATATAGCAAAATTCTGCATGCATTCATGCACCTTGCCAGATTGTGAATCGGCGATCAGGCAGTCAGAGCTGTCACCAAGAACCGCGAGCAGCTTGCCGTCAGGGCTCACCGATGTATTCTGCAATTGTAAAATATATTTACAGCTCATGGATCACCAACTGAACAATACACAAATTCTCCAGCAATTTTTTCAGAGTACAGAATATATACTTACATTGACAGACCATGGAAAGGCAAAGTGGCTAATGAGGCTGAATCTCTCGGTGTCGAAAGTTCTGACAACGCAGTCGTTGTTCGCAGCCGTAACTCGAGTAGCGCCACTAAATTTCAAAAATATCATTTAAAGTTCAGTTACCAATTGTTCATTGCAACTCGTTCTGAAACCCAGATTCATGATGGTTTTTGCTTACTTTGGTGCCTGGTAGATGTCCACGGTATTCGTGATGGAATTGCTGTTCCCGGTCAGATTCGCACAGAACACCACTCCAGGTTGATCAACATACTGACATAAGGTGAAGCAGTGAGCTAAGTTATAAGTTAAGATATACTCCTACAAGAGGACACCCACAAGTCTGCAGATTGTGCACTGCTCATACCTTGCAGATGAGTTCACCCTGGAAACCACCGGCCACCATGAGGTTGCCTTTCACCGTCATGGTACTGATCTGTACCCGCGACAACGGCATAGCTCCCTGGACATTCTGAATAGCAGGTGGTGGCGCAAGTTAGAGAACGGCGCACTGTCTAAAATGTTACCGACTTGTCGCAAAGCCGAGGCACAAACCTGAGAGGGAGCGAGTTGGCCCGCGACATTGAGCACTTCCTTTCCTCTCCGGAGCAGGGAAGACCAGTGCATGACAGAGTAGTTCTGCATCAGATAGACATCATGCTTGGAAGTAGCCCATAGCAGGTTCCTCAGCTGCAGAGATGTCCACAAGAAGATGGTCATTTACATTTTCAGAGGAATTGATAGGATAGAATGCAATTGGTATTACAAGATGTGATCGTGCACGTCAATGACAAATCTTTTACAATGAAAAATTTCAGCAGGAGCTACCTAAAATGGTTCAGAAATAAGATTTTTCTTTTTCAATTCCTCTAATGTACAAATACCAAGTGCCTCCTCACAGAACCTCTAGAGCAGTGCCAGGACGCAGACAAGACTAGAAGAATCAGTTTCTGGCAAGTATATTACAATTTGCGGACATCTTTTATGTTCAGCAAGGAGCTATCGAGCTATTAATGGGTAAAGGATAAAATGGACTGTTCACTATTAATTTTTAATTAAGAATTCAGTATCAATTAGTTTTAATTGGCAAGCCCAAGGTCAATTTCTACCATCAATTTCTGGGAAAACATTGCTACCCAGAACAGTTAGCAACACAACAAAATCAAATCAAGAACATGCAGTTAAACAACATACACGGCACAAGATGAGCAATCTTCATACACTATTAATGCAGAAAGTACAACAAAAAATGATGATGCATAATGTATTTCTGAACTCTCATCTCCAACCAGCAAACAATACTCAAGGTAATTTATTTAACAGTTTTGCCTATCATAAAACATCCTATCATACCATATTCCACATGTGTATAATTGCGCTGACTGCTGAGAATGGCCATCCACCTGGGAAGTAAGATATTGCATCTGCCCTAATATCATGGGTTAATTTGCTCGTATCAAAAACTATAACCTCAGTTTAGCATATTCTGACTCAACTCATCATACGACCTGCAGTAAATATTATGTCTATATAAACAAAAAGGCAGAAAGGTACAGACAGTATACTTTATTAAACAGGATATAACGATGCAGGCTGTGCACATGCAAATGATATGCATAACAGTATGAAATTTGAAGACTATTAAGTTAATCATAGCAAGCCTAAGAATAATCTTGATAAATATTACGTTCATAATAATGATAGGTATTGATGTTGATACCACATGGATGAATTTTGTTAAGCTTGTGGAGCTTTTTTTAAAAAAAAGAGAGGGAAACCTACTCCCACTTCTATGACCAGAAATAATTGTAATTAGAAATTAGACTGTTGGTATCTAGTTAATTATGTATTTTTCAAAAATTAATGAACAAAATATAGGATAGCATTCATAAGGTGCTATGTAAAAACAAAATCATAAAGTTAGCATTGTTAATTGAAAATTTTCTATAAAGCGGTCACCCAAATGCAAATGCCAGCTTTCTTATGCATGCAAGTATCTGAACGACATGTCAGAGGAAATCAGTACCTGAAAATGGACAATTGTTGACTTGACAAGTCTTGTATTCAACTGAAAATCATAGAATGTGTCTTTGCTCTCCACTTGTTTACATTCCTAGAGAAACAAATGAATAGGTCATATATCAGGTAATCAAAAACAAATAAATGCAAGAGGAAGCAAATTGTTTTAAGAAGAAAAGCACAAGAATCTCACTTTTGCTAGTCCATCGCGCGGCATAGTAAGGTTCTCATAGTTCTTATATTGCCTTAGTCTCATCTCGCGATACTGATCCCTGCTATAATTCAACCTTTCCCACGGTATCCCTTGCATGTCTTTCCCTTGTTTATAGTCTAAGGCTGAAGTATCATCCATCTGCTTGTTCTGAAATAAAAAGGAACACCTGTTAGCTGCGGTTTATGCAGTTTTGGTAAAACAAAATTGGAGATCTTTTGGGGAAGATGGAACTCTGCTTTTCTGGCATGACCATTTCTTTGCAAAAACTGGCAATTTTCTTGGTATAGCTGACATGGGTATATATGTAATTTTCTGATCAAAGACTGTAAAGTTCTCTCTTTTTTATTCTTTTGACCAGGCAAACCATGTTTGATTGAGCAGTATAATGTAATATGTAATACATTGAATTATGAATGAAATACCTTAACATTTTATAATTTTGTATTAATTTAATCCGAGAATACTCTTTGGCGCTTTCATTTTGTTTCTCTTCCCCTAAATTCCATGACATCACACTGGCAGTAATGAAGTGAATCTCCCATCTTTTTTCATCGAATGAACCATATTTATCTTATACTGTAGTAGAAAGGGGTATAATTTTCCAACAAAGAAATATCACACATATCAATGATTTAAATCGTTATACCGGTGGTACAAACCATTGCAAAAGTATGTTGATCTGGACGGAGCAGCTACCCGGGTTCTCTCCCAACAAAGTCAACTGATAATTTATCTCATTTCAGTTCATTATCTAGCCAGGTGATTTGTAGTAGAAAAAAACCCAACATCCCAAAAGTGGTTCCCTATGCTACTTTTGTGACAAAGGATAAAAAATTATCAATTACTACGTTCTTTTCAGCTACTTCACTAGATTATTGTCGTGGATAATTTGATCCACGCCTATAAAAAAACTCTCAAAAAACATCTTCCTAGACCACTTGTTCCAAGATATCTGTTAAGTTTGTTTCTAAAAATATTTAATATATCCTTGTAATTAAGTAGATAATCTGTGACGATAATCCGGTGAATAATCTATTTCAAACGTTGTGAATATCTGAGGACCATAGTGTCAGACATGTTTTTTGATTGCATCTTTACCGGAAACGTCCATGAATAACCAGAAAATGCACAAACTAAGGCAAACGCTATGTAAACAAGAAGAGTGATTTTATTTTTTTGTCATGCCTAATCCAGAACGATTGTAATTTGTCCCATGTTGAGTAATGAAATTCCTTTCCCCCCGCAAAAAAAAAAGACAAGAATTTTCTCCTCAAAAACCTTGTGACCATGGTTCGTCAGACATATATATGGACAAACTAAGTTGATGTAACGGCGCACCAACTAAAAGAGATTTTTTTTCTGTAGATAACGAATCAGTTTATCTTTTAGGATTGTTCGTGATCAACATAAATATTGGGTCGTACAAATATATAGAAATAACTAATTTTAAGTCCGAATTAACGGGAGGGAGGGAAACCTTACCCTCTGGGAGGCTGCAGTGCCGGCGGAGGTGTGGAAGCCATGGCCGGAATCGTGGTCGAACTCGAAGTAGTAGTCGTCGTCGTCGCCGGAGACGAACTCCAGGTCGTCGTGCAAGTCATGCGCCATAGATGATAGCACCACCCCTC
Source organism: Oryza australiensis (assembly GCA_019925245.2). NCBI lineage: Eukaryota > Viridiplantae > Streptophyta > Magnoliopsida > Poales > Poaceae > Oryza > Oryza australiensis. The sequence goes on from JAIFGZ020000436.1 coordinate 9,833,899, forward strand.
TTAGCCCGGATTGAATCAATAGACGAATTAAACCCAGGAGTTGATCAATCTGCCAAAAGAAGAGGAAGCATCCCGAAAGATTCAGCAATTGAACGTGCGTGTATGTATATACAGTATCTGCTGGAATGTAAACTGGCAGCAAAAGGGAAGGGAAGGCGAGACGAGGTGAAATCAAAAAGGGGAATCAAGAACAAAGCTGAACAAACGAGGAGGAGGAGAGCGTTAAAAAAAGAAAAACGACAGCTCACCCGAAACGAAATGCTCCTTCCTCCGAACAACCAACCCAACTTTTTGGTGGTGAACTTTGGATCTCTTCTTCGATCCCTTTTGTTCCTCCTCTTTTGCTGGTTGGGTTCAAAATCAATCGACTTGAATGCAAAGCACATCACTAGCTACGTATTAGTAGTAGTAGTACTAGTGAGCAGTACAAGTAGGAGGAGCCCCTGCCGTTTCGTCCCCGTCGGGCCGCCGTTCGTTTGGCGTGCGAGGTGGGCCCCCAGCTGGTGGGGGGCCACACGTCGGGGGTGTCTAGCCCAGGGCCCCAGTCCCAGCCGTGTGCCGGCCGCTGCATGGGTGCACGCATGCGAGCAGATTCGTCGCGCTCGGCGGGGCGCCACGATGCCGATGTACGGACCGGAAGGCATGGGATGGCACACCATGTCTTCGATCTCATGCTGCCCGTGCCCGACATGTGTCATCTCGTGCGCACCTGACGTGGAATTCTCTCGCCGCATGTAGTATATTACTCTATTCATTCCTACTAGTCATCGGGTAATTTTTCGAGCATATTCTCAAATAATCATCATTCATTTATTAATACTAAATTTATTTGTTATTTTATATTAAAATAAATAAACAATTGATGCATGCATTCTGCATACATACAAGTAATTACAACATATGATATTTTGATTTGTTATTGGTTAAAAAATAATGGTATGATGCATGTATCAAGTTAGTTGTTGTTGAAGTAAACATAGTTGAAAAAATTATTAGTTTTTTAATCATGTAGTATGATGATCAATTAGAAACATAGAAACAGACAGAATACTACTCTCTTCGTTTTATATACAGGTCGTTTTGATTTTGATTTTAAAGTTTAACTTAAATGTATAAAAAATATAGTTATATTTTTAACACAAAACAAACATATTATTAAAACATATTAAATTTTAGTTCTAATAAAACTAATTTGGTCTTATGAATATTGCTAAACATATAAATTTAATTAAACTTAAATAAGTTAACTAAAAGTTAAAATGATTATAATATGTAACGGAGGGAGTACAATGGTTCAAATTCTCGTGCTAGAAGTAATAGGAATCACGAATGCAATATATACGACTAGGGGTGGACGAAAAACTCGCTCACCTCATGACTAGCTCGGCTCGGCTGGGCTTGACTCGTTGTATTTTTTAACGAGTTGAACCAGCATTTTAGCTCGTTAGTTATAATGAGCCAGCTCGAGCTAGCTCATGAGCTGCTCACGAGCCAAACGAGCCCAATGCAGCAACTGAGCAGCCTAATCCTAGCAGCCCATGTGCGAAGCCCAATAAGAAAAAAAAGCAAACAAAAGACCCACCCTATCTACCATAGATGGAGTTCGATCTCCCATCCGGTTGCTCGCCCGTTCGATCGTTCCCCAGTCTCGATCTACTTTTGCTCCTCTCTCTCCTCCCGTTGTCTCTCTCGCCATTAGCAGCGACACGCCATCCCAACTCTCAAGCCCCCAGCTTGCCGCTAGTTGTTGGCCCCCACGACGTGTTGCCGACGTTTGCCTCCCACCGTCCATCTTCTTCCTATTCGGGTGTGGTGCGGAGGACGACGAGGTCTATTGCTGTGGAGTCTGTCGCTTTGATGTGGTTCGGCCGGTGTCACCTTGTCCCCAGCCGCATGGTCCTCCTGTCGATTCGTCGACCGAATTACCGAAGAAGCAAGCGAGTGAACGAGACCTACCAAGCCAACATCTGTCCATTCTTTCTTCCAAAATGATTATATTTGATTTATGTCTTGCATGTTTTGTCGACACTCAATTGCCTTTTCAGATTTGGAGTGTTCCTTGGATTTTTGTTGTAATATTGGTTTAATCTTGCATTCAGGTCACTCGGTTGCATTTAGTTTGTAGTAACTGATCGTAGAATGCTTGTGATGTATTAATCATACCAAACATTTGAAGATTTGTTGATTTTATTCCAATCTCAATTTGTTGAACATTGAGGTTGAGAGCCGACATATCACATCCGCTCTCTCTTTTCTCGGCTCGCGAGCTAACCTAAAAAACACACATGACAATGGCTCGCCTTTGGATATATATGACCATCAATTTTAGTTCCAGCTTGCATCACAGCAGGACAAGACACTGTGAGAGGCTCGTTCGTTTGGCGCAGCAGACAAGGCACCACACCAGGTGTCTTTGCATGCGTTTCACTCATGGTACGTCCTCCCGCAGCCACACACTGAGGTCATTCACACTCTACCTATGTGGTAGCATTCAGCCCCAACATATCACTAGGAAATTTTTCTCCACATATGCAAGTGCCGAGGCGGGTAAAGGTGGATGGCGGTGGAGGTCGGCAAGAAGGGAGAGGGTGGTTGTACACATGATGGTGGCATGCGGAGTGTGTGAAGTGTCACCGACTCGATTTGCGCCATTGTTGGTGATGGGGAATTGGGGCTAGGAGAATAGGAGAAGGTAAAAGACATGACTAACAAGTAGGCCTAAGGTTATTGGTGTAGTACTTTTTGAAATTAATAGTTTTGATTTGTATATTTTTATGATGAATAATTGGCATGTTAGATAATTGGTTTTGATATTTGAAGGATATTTGATGAAGTGGTGGTTTTCCTCTCGTGTGGGACCAGCTGACCGGCGTGGTATGTCGGTCGACCGCTCGCCCGACGGTCCGATCACCGGACTCTAATCGAAGTTTGTTTCGGGTAGTTTCTTTAAATACTCATGATTATCTTGTGTTTATAACTTCTAGATGATTTCTATACGTATGTAATACCATTATGTGCTAATCTTGAGTCAAGTTGGAAAAGTACTTGTGCTCGGATATGGCTTCTTGTTTGTTTCATGTGTAGGTGTGTCTTGATGCTTCGAAAGAGCGTTGCCGGTGATGGATCAAGAGTCAACTTGGGAGATATTGATGTCCGAACGATCAGAAGATCATACGGGATGCTTAGGCTAAAGAACTGTATGTGGCTGGTGAAGATTCCATGCGTTATACAATGAAAAATTTTGTACATATGAAAAGCGGAGTTGAATTTGGAAGGAGTCCAAATTTGAAAAGATTGAAGTTTGAATTGTAATAAGATAAGTTGGATACTTATACGTGATGGTTTCCTGTTAGAGTAGGACTACTTGTACAAGTTGGATCCGTGACTTTTGGGCTGCTAACTTCGTGTATAAATAGAAGAGGGGGTTGACGCATCTCGGTATCAGTTTTTGTGAGAGTTGAGTTGAAAGAAAAAATAGGGTTTTGAATTTAATTGAATTTTGATAGAGGAGTGTTGTTATTGCACTTTATAACCATGAATAGAAGTAATAAAGTTGATATACTTTCAAGAGTTTTTCGATTTGTCTTTTGCTTGGATTCGACGGTCGGCCCGGCGACAACCGTCGGCCGACCGATGGGTGGTTGGACCAGCGGCGGTGACAGGCGACGGCGACACGACGGCGGTCGACTAGCCGATCTACACCGGCCGGACCAGCTTCAAGGGCGCAATGACCGGTGCATGATATGCGGTTAGACCGGTCTCCATCAGGTTTGAAAGTAAAATTTAGTCTGCTAAAGTTTTTGGTTTTTGGTATTCCTACCATTCAAACCTCCCCCTTCTCTCGTAGGCTTAGTTCTTGAGATTCGATCCTATAAGTGGATCAAAGTTTATTTACTGTTTTTTATCTTTGTCGATCTTGGTTTAGCCATGGTCGACAAATTTACAACTAAGCCACATGTTTTTTATGGACTTGATTTTTCCTTCGGTGAAAAAAGATGCAAGCTTACATCATGTCTCACAGCTTATTGATATTTGGCTTAAAGTTTCTAATTCATATGAAATTTCTCCTCATATCAATATTGTTGTTCCAAAAACTGATTTTGGAAACAATTATAAAGCTCGTAATATTTTGCTTAATGGGATTCTCATTTGGATTTTGATCGTGTATTGCATCTTGAAACTGCGCATGAGATTTGAAAGGTTTTATCTGATTTTCACCAAGAAACTTTCAGCATTAAGGAACTATGCAAAGATGTTTTTGAAAAGGATTACATGAAATTTGAAAATGAAATCTGGAGAGGCTTTAGATGACTACTTTGCACACTTTAACAAAGTTTTGAGCAATCTTAGATCCGTTGATGAATCTTATGATGTTAACTATACTCAATCTGAAATTGCTTGGCATCTTTTGAACGGTCTTGATATGTCAATTTGGGATATGAAAGTTACATCAATTCAAGAGTCTGTTGACATGTCTGCTTTGACTGTAGATCCTCTTTATACTAAACTTAAAACTCGTAAGATGAATATTATTTCACTTAAAGTTGATTCTAAATCCACTACTTTGGTCTCTTCTTTGTCATCTATTGGTGATGCTTCTTCCTCTTCATCGGCTCTTAGTCCTTTTACTCCCTTTAATGCCATGCCCGATGACCAACTTGAGCAACTCGCTAAGGAGGACTTGGCTTTGCTTATTAACAAGTTGTCTTAAGCTGTGAACAATGTCAGGTTCAGAAAAAGAGGAGGATGAGTTCGTGCTTCAAGTGTGGAGAGCTAGATCACATTTGATCTCATTGCCCAAAGCTTGGAAGAGCAAAGAAGAAGGAAAATGATGACAAGGGAAGAAGACAAAGGAGACCTATGCTAAGTCAAGTTTGTGCAGCCTTTGATCAAGCAAGCAATGTTGACTTTGAGAGTGATAATGAGGACGACAAGGCCAAGACCATTGCGGGAGTTTGCTTCATACCTCGCAGTGGATCTGATTCAGACTATGAACACAATGAGGTAAGTCCTACTTCTTCTCAAAATATCTTGAAGATGTTTGTGTGTCTCTTGGTTTGAAAACTTTGAGAAAAATTTAAAACCAAGATTTATTAATTGAATCTCTTCATACTGAAAATGCTACATTAAGATCTATTATTCCTGATGATGTTGATTGCAAAATTGTGAGGTTTTATTTTTAAAAAGAGATGTTAATGCTACACATCGTTTGAGATTGGGTTCCGAGATTGCTAAAACCAAAAGACTTGAATCATCTCTTGCTCTTGGAGTTGCTTTGCATGCACGCACTATTGATGAGTTGTTTTTGACTAAAAAAACTTTGAAGAAATATCAAATTGCTTTTTATTCTAGTTCGATGTTTAATCTTATTTGTGCAAAAAGGTTAAAACAACATCATAGTGTTTCAGTTTCTGAAAATTGCTCAACATGTGCACTTAACAAGATGAAACTAAAAGATGCTCTAGGTTGTATTGAGTATATGGAGAATATTGTGAAAATTGATGAAGTGCTTTCATGTGCTAAATGTCACAAACAAAAAGTTGTTAAGATTGATTGTGAAAAATGTGCTAATTTGACAAAAGAACTTTCTTATTTGAAAAGTTCTTTAGAAAAATTTTCTGATGGCAAAAAGAAACTTAACATGATTTTGGATTAATTTAAATTGACTAGTTACAATAGGGGTATAGGTTTTAATGTTCATGATTATTTTACTAAACACTAACATATTGTTTTGGGTATAATTGATCATGGTGAGATTTTGACAAACCGTGATAAAACAGTTTTTAAATCTGCTAGAATTTTACCCTCTCTTTCTTCTACTATTAAAGAAACAAAGCGAGTGATTTCTAAACCATATACTTCTTCTCGTGGGAAATATATTTGTTGTTTTTTTGGAAAAGATGTACATTTAGTTGGTTTTTGTTTCAGACTTACGTGTAACCAGGAAAAGGAGAGAGAAATTGCTTTTGCAAAATTAAAATGACAAAAATCAGGTTTTTCCTCGCGGAGCATGGTGAGACCGGCAGCAAAACTACAATCAAACCAACCCCCGGTCAGACTGAAGGCACAGCTCTAGTCAAACTGATCCCCGATTAGACCAGCTATACACCCTCGGTCAGACGGGCCTCAGCGAGATTTTTCTAAAAATAATCTAATTGTTTTCTCGTGTGGTTATATGCTTATTGGATTTACGGGTGGAGTGTCTCAGTACGAGATTTCTAAATTTCTTTTGTCTAACCTCAGTATTGAGGCATCAACATCTTCACGTTTATAGGCTTTGGCGGCGAGAAAAGAGAACATGTGGATCGTGGATTCCAGTTGTTTGTGGCATATGACCAATGATAGAAGTTGGTTCTCCTCCCATCAATAGGAATCAAGGAGAGAGTCGATTATCTTCGGTGATGCTTCTACCGGGGTCGTTGTAGGTACATGATCTGTCAAGGTAATTGACAAGTTCAATTTGGATAATGTATCTTTATTAAAGATTTGAAGTATAATTTGCTTTCAATTTCTCACATCATTGATGAGGATTTTTGTGGGGTCTCCTCCATAAGAGGTCAAGTCCCACAATACCACATAACCTCTCAGGAGTCTGGTTATGCGTGAGATAGTATAAATACAAGAACTTCGTATATTATTACAAACCAGTAATGTTCAAGTACAAACTATACAATAAAAAAGCCACGACACTTTCACAGGGATAGCCCAAGTGTAGAGTCGACCTAGGAATCGTACTCGTTCTCCCAGTCCAACAGGGTACTAGGAGTTTCTTTTTCGGCTTCGGGGTTTCCGGAAGATGTTAAATGCAAGGCGAGTACCAATGGTACTCAACAAGCCAAACTGAATTCAACTACATATGGATAAATATGCATGATATCTTAAAAAGAAATATGGATTATAAATCAATCCTTAGGATGATGGTATATCCTATCCTTATTTTAGAATATTTTATATAAATATCCAAGAATATGAATCATAAACTTAACTTTAGCCTAATTATATATCCTACGCTTACTTAAAAGCATTTATATATGAATATCCAAATTTTAAGATGGCATTTTATAAATTGCTTATGCCATTATACTGGATTCACCCATAGACATAACTCCATTAACCGGGAGTATGGCGTATTCGAATGCAATCAACTAACCTTAGGTTGCAAGGCTAAGGGTAACATAGTATTTATAGGCTAATGGTAACATAGTATTTATATACTTCTAACTTTTCTTGATGCGTGAATGAGACCGGTGGACTATCTTAATAGGGACACCAATCCTAACCAGTGAATGGCCATCAATCCCATATTTAATAGTTGTTCATCACACACTTACCCTGGCTTGGTGAGACCTATGGACTATCTTAACAGACGGTACCAATCTGGTTAGTATTGACTTTTTATCTATTGTTTACATAGTTGTTCACCAATTAGACTTCTACGAGCCATATAAGGCAAGCCCCCGGGAGATTACACTACCGGAGAAAGCCACAACTGTCCCGGTTCATAACCCCGAGTCCCGGTTGTCAAACCGGGACTACGAATCCGAGACTAGAGATGGGCGACCTCTAGTCGTTAAATAACCGGACTAGATATGCATCTTTAGTCCGGTTGAAGCCACCAACCGGGACTAAAGATGAGAAGCCACGTGGCGGCTGCGCCATCGTTAGTCCCGGTTGGTGGCTTCAACCGGGACTAAAGATGGCGCATCCGGCCACGTGGCTCGCCATCTTTAGTCCCGGTTGTTGCTCCAACCGGGACTAAAGAATTTTTATATTTTTTAATTTTATTCTTTCTCCAACAAGTGCTACATACTACATATTACACACATATACATATTTTACACACATATATTTATAAATATATATTATATAATATATATTTATAAATATATATTATATAATATATATTTATAAATATATAAGTTACACACATATAAATGAACTTAAGAAAGGAAATATATACATATAATATATTACCAAAACATATACACATATGTACAATATCCACATATATTTCGTATGTTATAAAACATTGTCTATTTTGTGGATCCGGTGGTTAAGTTACTTAAATTAAAATAGAACTCCCGTGGGATCAATGATCCGCTCGTTTATAAATCCCATCAATTCTTCTGAGTGGCTTGTATGAAAGTCTCATGGGGAGGTTGTCTCTTACTTGCATAAGCTGTCATTAATTCGATCAAACGAGAAATAAATATATGAAGTTAATAAGAAATCGATACGTAATGTATGAATAGCTGTTATACGTACATCTATATCGTCGATAGTTGTGACATCGGTCACAAAGCGGTGAATGTAGTCACGACGTAGTATCCGCATAAGTTGGTGCCTTGTGACTGTTTTGCACACTAAAGAAGAAACGACGACGATTTAATATACATTTCATATTTTAGAACAAAGTAATAATTCAAAACAACTTTGGAGCATGTTACTTTGGAAAGTTCATCCTCACGGAGAGCTTATCTTTCCAATTTCCGCGAACATTAGTCCGAAGCCGTTCCCATGCCCTACGTGCGTTAAAAGTTAGCTAGTAAGTATCGAGAGAACCGTATATATGCAATAGCTAGCAAGTAAGATGACATTACCTATTTAGCAGTTCAAATATCTTTGCGTATGTGGACTCGGTTTATCCATTGAGTCAAAGACATGGATCCGCGAGTTATCCATGTCAATTACTAACGAACCAAGTGGAATCGCAAATTGGTTTAGATGACACATATGAAAAATTTATGTATGCACACGGGATTGAAATTGGTACGGAAGGAAGAAAATACTTACGCAGTATTGTAGGGAGAAGGATAAATGACCGATAGTGGTTTATCACCAACGACTTGTAAATGTTGTCCAGTGTTAGATCGGAAAATGATCAACCAATACGCCGTTTATTTTGCGTGGATCCATGAATCCATGTTTGCTAGATCGTGCATGTTGCGTTTGCATCGCCATTCTACAACGGTTAAAAAGAATTTTAGTCACTAAATACAAGAAGGTAAAAAACGAAATAACGAACGAAACTTACGAGCCCGCGTGGCTAGAAGTGAGACGTCGAGGGCATCAAGCGGTACGGTCGAAGATGTCTTCAAATCGGATATAGAAGTCGTCACCTCCATCGACGAAATAGTACCGTGAATATTTGTCCGTTACCATCTCTCCACCCTTGTTGGATTCTTGCATGTACCACTTGTGGAAGCGGTACATCCGTGTTAGTATCTTTTTCACTTGATCCGGCTTTACAAGAGGCTTTCCAAGTTTGAACTTGTATTTCGCGGGCCTTCGCCGGGAGCACGGCCGTGTAATTGATCCATTGAAATTCCAACAGATTGCATAAATTGTCTTAAGTCGATCTCGACATTTGGAACACCGAAGGGTACATCTTTGCCCGTTCTCTTCCCTTGACAACAGCCTTCCGAATAGTCCCGTCGTAGTCGGACAATGCGGTTGAGGTTGCGGTTTAGGGTGTGGCGTTAGGTACATCTTCCCGAAGAAGTCCTTAGTCTCCCGAGAGATTTCGGGAGGCTTCTCAGAAACTTCTTTCGAAGTGGGCTTTGACTTCGGCTTGGACGGCCTCGTGCGCTCCTCCGGAGTCATGTCGTACGCCGTTTTCTTTCGGGTGGTGGGAGCGGGTCAAGTTTAGGCCTCGGCTTCTTGGCCCACCGCTGGTTGACCTTGACCACATGGCTCGAGATGTTGTGCGTTTAGGAGTCGGTGCTCGTTGTGGCGACGGAGGAGTCCGAGAAGGCGGTGGAGTTGGAGACGACCCTTTAGGAGTCGGTGCTCGTGGAGGCGACGCAGAGGTGGAGGAGGCGGAGGCGGTGAAGGAGGTGGAGGAGACGGCCCACGTGGAGGCGGAGGAGACGGCCCACGTCCGGGGAATATTATGAAGATCTTCCTCCGGAGAAATATTCCATGAGCCGTTTCTCCTAGCGTCGCCTCCCCTTCTCCTCCGGGGATATCCAGCTCGAGATCTTCATAGCCGCGTTCCACCTGTTCAATTTCAACTTTCGAGTACGCAGTGGAACGGGTCGGGAGTGGTAGGTGCCGTCTCGTTCTACTGGAATGGCCATGCCGGACGCGACTGTTCGAGAAGATTGTTTATTAGTTAGTAATGAACATTGATTGACAAGTTATTCAAGGAAATATACGTACAACATAAAAGTATGAACATACCTTTATTGTTATGTTCTTTAGCGGAATGTACAGCTCACATGGTGTTCGTTGTGTGATGACATCAACGGGCATGGCGGACCGGTTCAACTTGTGGGGCTAAATCGCCTTCATTTCCGGTTGAAGCGTAGCGCGCGCGCGCCGTAGTTGAGCGGCTGTTGCTGGATCCGGCTGTTGGCTAACCCAATGGCTCCGCTCCTCTGCCAACCTTATGGTCAGCCTTTCGTCCACAACCGATCAATCCGCGAGCCTCATTTTCATCTCGCGAACCTCGCATCGTTAGCTCGCTTTGACCTCATTCGGCTCTTGTATGTGTTGACGTCAGCTTGGAACCCGTATTTCCAGGGGACGACGCCTTTTCCTCGCGTTCGCCCCGGGTGCTCTGGGTTTTGGAGGGCGAGCGTTAGCTCGTCCTTCTCTCTCGTCGGGCCCAACGCGCCCGGAAGTGGCTGCAGCGCTTCCTCTAACCTCCGTCCGACTTCTTGAATTTCATCACCAAAGATAACACACCGCCATCGATGGGATTAAGTGAGCCGCCGTGAGCATAAAACCGTGCTTTGCTCGTTCCGGCCAGGTGGCTATGCCTAGAACGATACCTCGCGCTTCAAGGTCGGCTTCCATTTTCTCCCATTTCTCCATTGCTTTCTTATAGTCGCCCGACCCAAGCTTGTGATAGTATTTCTTTTTAGCTGCATTGGCCTTGTTCTTTTCTATGATAGCTTGTGCTTCTTCCCGTCTTATGTTCAACAAAAGCATCCCAATGATCTCTCGAGATTTGGGAACTTGTCAAAGTCGGGGTCTAGCCCTTCAGATATATTTCTTGTGTAACTCTTTCTTGTAGTTCCTAAAGAGCTCTACCATTTTCTTTAACGTTCATTCCTTGACCCTTGCTTGTTGTGAGTCCGGGATGGTGAACGTTTGCGCATTGTAGTCCACGCATTTCTTTCTCGAGTCCGGGAGATAGCTCGCTCATCTCCTCCCGTCCTTGATCGCCTCCGGTTGGCAACGCTTACGGGCACGTGATCCCTCACCACCCATCCGTTGTGCGCCACAAACTTCCTTGCGGCGTCCTCGGGGCAATAGGGCGACCGTCGATTCTACCTCCGTTATGACATGTCGACCCTCTATGCGCTTGTTGAGACCGCGTTGCCCGCGTGCCCTCTTCTCGTCCGGCGGAGGCGGAGGCGGAGCCCTCATTCTCCTCATTGTTCCCCGCACGTCCCCCTCCTCATTGAGGTATTGATTTGTATCTTCATTTCCCTCCTCGTTGTAAACCTCTGTTCCTCGTGCGATCTCATCATGGAGAAGCTATTCCTCGTTATGATCCGCCATTTGATTGTTGTGGATTGAGGACTTAATCAAAGAATTCTCGAAAAAAATTATTCGGTTATATCATTCACGTCCGTAAGTATGTTCATCTAGAGGAGAGGAGAGAAAGAGAGGAGAATGATGTGAGGGAGATAAGGAGGATGGGAGATGAAGTGGAGAGGAAATGAAAAATTGAGGAAAGGAGACGTCCGTTCGTCCACGTTCGTTCGTCCGTTCGCGAACGTCCGTCGTCACGAACGAACGAACATTCGTTCGTTCGTTCGTTCGTCCGTCCGTTCGTTTGTTCACGACCATTTGTTGATTTTAGCGTTCTCGTTCGTTCAAAAATACAAAATTCACAATTCCCATAAACATTCAAATTTCATATTTAAATACATATTCAAAATTCAAAATTCTCAACAGTCTAATAACAGTCCATTTACATAAAAAGATCATATATTCAAAATACCCATACATGCAAAATTCATATATTCAAAATACACATATATTGAAAATACACATATACTCAAAATTCATATATTAACATTCACGAGTGCGGCGGCGACGGCGAGGATGCGTGGGTGGCGGCGGCGGCGGCGTGAGTGGAGGCGGCGCGCGGCCGTTTAGGGTTTAGGGGCCGCCTTCTCGGGGGCCATGGGGAGGGCGCAAGGGGAGTGGGTGGCGTGGGGAGGGCGGCGGCGACCGCGACCGCGACGATGGCCGCGATGGCGATGGCGTTGACGGCGGCCAAACCCTAGCGCATAATGTCGGGAAATCTTAGGGGCGGCGGCACTAACCTGCGACGGCGACGAAGACGGCGGAGCGGAGGTCCTCCGGCGACGAAGACGGCGGAGACGGCGTGCGCGGCGTCGACGGGCTCGGCGACGGCGACGAAGACGATGCGTTTCGAAGTGCGAAAACGGCTAAGTGTTGGATCCCAGTGAGGCCCTTGCTATATATAGTCACGACGTCATTTGTCCCGGTTGAATCCAACAACCGTGCATGAAGATTCTTTACTCCCGGTTGGTGGCTCCAACCGAGACAACGAATATGAACATTAGTCCGGTTGAAGCCACCAACCGGGAGTAAAGATGTCCGCCCGGTTGGTGGCTTCAACCGGAAGTAAAGATCATATCTTTTGTCCCGGTTAAATCCACCAACCGGGACAAAAGATTGCGGGGCAGCCACGTGGTGCAGGTAGGTGGACATCAATAGTCCCGGTTGGTGGCTCAAACCGGGACTAAAGATGTTTTCCCGCCCAATGAAATTCACCTCTAGTCCCGGTTTTTGTAACAAACCGGGACTAATTATTATAATGCCCTATTCTATTGTATTTTATATTCATATATAATTATAATGTTCATATGTTAATATATTTTATATTCATATATAATTAACATATGTTTATATATAATTAACATGGTGTTTCAATAAAAGATCGGTGTTTATATATAATGCCCTATTCTATGGATAGTACGTACCAAGGTTCTTGATGTAATTATAGATCTTCAATAAGGTTAAGTGGAAGATAGGGATAATATTCAATGATTCAATCTAATTTACATCGTCCATACATAAATTTAGCTATGTAACATTTGTCCTCACGTACTTTCTCCGCACAATTATTCCTTCGTTATGATCGTTGCGTGAGTAAGGGGTGTCATCATTTGATAGGAGGATACTCGGGTCAACCGCCACCGTGAACGGAGGTTGCCCGTTAAACCGATCGTAATCTTCGTCGTTCTATCCTCGACTCCCACGATTTTCCTTTTGCCCGGGAGAACCACGTGGCGCTTTGGCTCATCGGACCCTTTCCCCTTCTTTGATTTGCTAGCCATGTCCTTGACATAGAAAAATTGTCGTACATCATTGGCAAGGACGAAAGGTTCGTCGAGTATCCAACCTTGCTCAGTCGACCGTTGTCATCCCACTTGCATCAATGGTTACGCTCCACCACCGAGCCTAACCCACTGGCACCGAAATAGAGGGATCTTTAGAGGTCCATAGTCCAGCTCCCATATGTCATTGATGCTGCCGTAATATGTGCTAGCCGTACCGTCGTATCCCACGGCATCGATGAGGACAACGCTGTTCGATTCGTGCTCTTTAAGTCTTGGGCCCGTGTGTAAAATGTGTACCCATTAATTTTATATGCCGGAATGTGGTGATCGAGCAAGATGGACCCCTCGCCAAGAAGGCTAGTTGTTGGTCAATGCTCGTGTTGCCCATGAGACGATGTCGCAGCCAAGTAAGGAATGCATCGATGTGATGGCGTGTAATCCGGCATCCGTCTTACCGATGTTTTCCGAGCGAACAATCGCCAAGTGCTCCTCGATGTAAGGAGCCACCAATGAAGATTGTTGTAGCACGGTCCAATGTGCTTTCATGTACAAGTCATTGTCTATGTTCATTATTGCCTTCCTTCCAAGAGTTTCCTTCCCCGTAGTCTACCTTCATGGCTTGATTCAGGCACCCCAATGGGACGGAGGTCTTCAATAAAGTCGACGCAAAACTCAATCACCTCCTCTGTTCCATATCCATTGGCGATGCTGGCCTCCGGACGCGAACGGTTACGAACGTACTTGTTTAGAACGCTCATATACCTCTCGAAGGGGAACATGTTGTGTAGGAATACCGGACCGAGGATACGGATCTCTTTGACAAGGTGGCATAGGAGATGTGTCATGATATTGAAGAAGGAAGACGGAAAGATCACCTCAAAGCCGACAAAACATTGGACCACATCATTTTGAAAGTCTTCTAGTCCATGTCCGGATCGATGATCTTCTCGTGAAATTGCGTTCAGAAAGCACATAGCTTTGTTATTGTTGCCCGGACATTATCGGGAAGGATACCTCGAATTATAACGGGAGCCGTTGTGTCATCGCACGTGGCGTCATGGGACTTTAGATTTGTGAACTTCTTATCCTTCGTGCTTATTATTCCCTTTATATTCGAGGAGTATCCAGACGGTACCTTGATGCTCTCCGGGCATTCAAACGTTATTTCCTTCTCTCGCTCCGCTCAGTGTATGTGGACTTAGGTATTGGGCTCCTTTATCCTTTGGTTGCGGGTGAAGGCCGTCGCGTTGTGCCATATGTTTTCATTGTTACGTGCCTCAAGTGTATCTTTTGATTTTCCGTATACACCTAGGAAGCCAAGCAAGTTTACGAAAAGGTTCTTGGTGAGGTGCATCACGTCGATTGCGTGGCGGACGTCCAAGACTTCCCAGAGGGCAACTCCCAAAAATTGACTTCTTCTTCCACATCGCCGCGTGACCACCTTCACTTGCTATAGATTGGTTGTCGGGTCCCTTTCCAAATACTACTTTGAGGTCTTTCACCATGGCAAACACGGCCTTTCCATTGCGATGCTTTGGTTTAGAACGATGGTCCGCCTTTTGATCAAAATGTTTCCCTTTTCTCCGGACGGGGTGGCTTGCAGCAAGAAAGCGACGATGGCCCATGTACACTACCTTCTTACAATGTTTCAGTACGTACACTCGGTCTCATCCATACGTGGGTGCAAGCGTTGTACCCCTTGTTTGACTGTCCTGGATAGGTTGCCAAGTGCAGCCAATCATTGATGGTAACAAAAGCAACCCTCGTAGTTTAAACTGCTCGTTTATCTTCATCCCACACGGAACACCTTCTTTATTCCATAGCAGTTTTAGATCTTCGATCGGCGATGTCGTACACATCGATGTCGTTACAGTTGCTTCGGGCCTTGAATAATAACCGGCATCCGAATGTACTTTCACTTCATACATAGCCAAGGCGGGAGGTTGTAGATACACATCGTCACGGCCAAGTGCTATGCCCTGCTCATCTCTCAAAAAGGATTCATGTCGTCCGTGCTTAAGCCGAACCTTAGGTTTCGTGCATCCTCGCCGAAGTCTTCAAATGTTTCGTCGATGTTTTGCCATCGTGACCCATCGACGGGATGTCTCAAGCATGCCGTCTTGTAGGCGTTCTCCCACGTGCCAACGCATCATTCTTGCATTCTCCTTGTTCCCGAACAGACTTCACCGTGGTATTATAGGAAAATACCACATCACCTTAGCAGAATCCTTTTCTTCGAGGGCCGTCCGTCAACTTCGCTGGATCATCTCGTCGATCTTGTATCGAAGTGCTTTACAAACCAGACATGCTTCTAGGTTCTCGTACTCCTCACCGCGGTAGAGGATACAATCGTTAGGACATGCGTGTATCTTCTGTACCTCCAGTCCTAGAGGGCAGACTAACTTCTTAGCCTCGTACGTTGATTCCGGCAATTCGTTTCCCTCTGGAAGAATGTTCTTCACGAGTTTTAGTAACTCGCCAAATGCCTTGTCACTGACACCATTTTTGGCCTTCCATTGTAAGAATTCCAAGCATGGTACCTAACTTTTGTGCCCCGTTCACGCTGGGTACAAGGACCTTTGTGGTCCGCCAACATACGCTCCAATTTCTGCACTTCCTTTACGCCTTCGCAGTCCCCGTGTACGTCGCGCAACATCGACCAAGGTCATCGGCACCGTCGTTTTCTTTAGCATCCCCGCCCGCCTCGCCCACTGTATTCTCTTCAAACCCACCGTATTGACCACACCCGGAATGTTGTCGTCGTCTTCTTCATCTTCTTCCATTGCAACCCCACCTCTCCGTGCGATGTCCAAGAATTGTAGTGAGGCATGAATCCCGATGAAACAAGTGGGCATGAATAATTCTTGATGTAGAATACTCCTTCTCGTTTTTGCACTTTTTACATGAACAACGTATGAAACCCTTATGCTTGTTGGCATCGGCCACACTCAAAAATAATGGACGCCTTGAATAAACTCTCTCGATCGTCGATCCGCGTTGTACATTCATTGCCGATCCATCTACATGGAATGCACAAAAATCGTAAGAAAATTCCACGAAATTCAAATCATTTAAATATAACATCAATACTTATATGTATATAATCGACAATTATTATATACTAATCCAATATACGTAATGTGTTGTTCTAAAAAATAGAATTATTTTTAAAAGGTCTTTTAAAGTGATAAGCATAAAATTAATTAATTATTTTGCATCTATTTTAAAAGGTCCTTTGTCATCTATTTTATAACTTTTTGTCCAAAAGATTCTCTCTCATCGTTTTCCATAAATATTTTTGAGATAAAATTGTACGGACTAAATTCCTATAATCATTACGTGCTAAGCTTACTTTTCTTCCTCTTTATTTTCCCCAACTTTTTCTCAACACAATATAATGTGCTTAGCAAAATAATTAGTCCAAACAAATTTTCTCTCTCCTCATGTTTACAAAAAAATCTAGAGATGATTAATGTATAGAAAACAACCGTAAAATACAAAGTGCTAAGCATAGATCATAAGAGGAAGAAGTTGCTAACCTTGTAGATAGCAAAGAATTGTGTATTATCACCAAAACAAAATCACAAAAATTTTGGCAAGCACCTCCCTCTAGCTAGAGAAAAATTTTGAAGACAAGTGTAGCAGCTCGGGTGGAGGAGGAAGAAGGAGTATAAAAGCAAGCCATCTTTAGTCCCGGTTGGTATTACCAACCACCACTAAAGATCAAAATTATCTTTTAGTGCCGGTTGGTAACCTCAACCGGACAAAAATAGCATCTTTAGTCCCGGTTGGTAACACCAACCGAGACTAAATATGGTGTCAAAAGTTGTCGAACCTCGTCGAGCGCCAGACATCTTTAGTCCGGTTGGTAGCACCAACCGAGACTAGAGGTAGAATCTCTAGTCCCGGTTGGTGTTACCAACCGGACTAAAGATTCCGCGCTCCGACATGCTCGACAACATTTGAAGCGGGACTAGAGGTGATCTTTAGTCCCGGTTCGTGACACGAACCGGACGAATGTTCCTAGAGAGCCGTTGAATTTTTAAACCGGGACTAGAGATGATCTCTAGTCCCGGTGCAACTCAAACCGGACTACGTGATTTTTGCCACTTCAATCAATGATGGTTTCTCCAAGAGTGTCGATAGAAATATATAAATGTTAAGCCGGTATAACCGATCCAATGGATGGGCGAAACTATGCCCTTATTCTGCCAAGAGAGTTTTTATAATTTTCTGGCATACAACCAAGACTGTATCACATGAAACAATAAGTCAGTTTCTCTTTTATTACATGAAATGATAATACATCTTCCTATGACCATGCATAAAATATTAATACATGCGATAATACTCATTTTATTATGCTCATGATTCTATACTTAATCCAAACTGTTAGAGTGTTGTCTAAGGAGAAGGAGAATATATCTAATCACATGAAATAATAAGCTCTCCTTTTCTATACATGAAATGATAAGATGTCTCTAATGCATGAAATAATAACTTGTATGGATTAAATAATTCCTTATATTCACATGAAATAATAGTTTATGACTATCTAACTTAACTAACCCATCCCACCGAATATTTCTAACTAAATATATTGTTTATAACATGGTTATTATTTTTAAATGCTATAAATGATTAAGGATAGTTTGACTCTCCTTCAGGACCAACGGTCTTCAAATCCTTTTTCTCTTGATCAGCAGCGAGGGCGTTTACTATAATATTTTGGTTGAGCTTGGTTTCCTTCGCGAACTCGACGTCACGATCTATCGATAAATAATAAAATAAATCAAACGGATAACTCCAAAGAAACACCAAATAAATATGGAAATTCAAAAAGATTTTAAAAGGTGTTTTTTGAAGTTTTGAAGGAAAGTTATTTGTTAGATCGTAAAACTTAAGATTTAGGCTTGAATAGTATAAATAAAGTATAAAGAGTTTTAAGATATTTTAAAAGGGGACATATATAGATTTGAAAAATAAAATAAATTAAAATGAAAAGAATTGAAAATATATTAAAAAGGAAAATAAATAGATTTGAGAAAAATAAGAGGAATTTAAAATTATAAGATAAAATTTTGGAAGGAAAAACAAAGGGTTGAATTGGTCAACTATAAATAAACTAATTTTTCCTAAAATTTATTTTTTTGGGCTTATGTTACAATAAAATAATTTATAAAGGGTTAGAAGTAAAAAATTTCCTTGGATTTATTTTTAACTTCCTAATTCTTCTTTCTCTCTTTTTCTCTCTCTCATTTCATTTTCTGTTTCTCTCTCTTTTCTTTTCTTTTCTTTCTTCTTTTTCTTTCTTTCTTTCTTCCTCTCTATTCCTTTCTCTCGCCTCTCTATTCTTCCTCTTCTTGCGGCGGTGGGGGAAAGGGCGTCGCGGCAAGGGATGGTTAAATCTAGGGAAAAAGGATTTTTCTCCATCTACGAACCACGGGGAATTCATTTTGGGATTTAGTTAGGTCGGAGAGGCGGCGGAGTGGCTTGGCGACGGTGACCTAACCGCGGCGGTGACGGTGCTCGTCGCCGGGGTGTTCTGGTGATAATTCAGCCAAAACAAGAGGTTTGGGAGCAACTATGAGGGATGGGAAAGCTAGCTAAAGAATTCATTTGGCCGAAAAGGTTTTGTATTTCCCTGGCGACGTGTGCGCGGCGACCGGAGCAGAGGAAGAAGGGGGCGGCTCGCCGGCAATGGATTTCCAGTGCTATTTTGGTTCGGGTAGGCTAGGGGAATGAAAGCTTTAGGTGTGTAGATCACGAATATACCTTCAATTTGAGGAAAGACCAATCGGAGGTGACGAATTTCGAAGATTAGCTCGATGCGGTTGGCTAGGGTTCTTCGGCTCCTTCGGATTTCTTTGAAATTCAAGTGATTCAAGAGGTATGAATTGGGGGAAGTTTGGGGAAAAGATAGAATAAAGGATGATGAAAAACTTTTGTATGGAGAATTTAGCTTGGGGTGATCTACTTATAGTTGTTTGAGGTCGGTTTGGGTGGCCGCGATGGCGGTTCGGTGAGGCGGCGGCCGTAGGTCGGTTTCGTGATGACATGTTTGCTCCAATCATGCTTCGCCGCTTGTACCAGAAGATGAGGATGCTCCAAAGTCGCTTACGCACTCCAGTGGGTAAGGTCGACACCCACGACGCGGCGGTTCAAACCACGACGGCCACTGTCGGGTTGAAGCAGAGAAGGAGGAAGAAGAAGGAAAGAAGGAAAAGGGAAAAAGAAAAGAAGGAAAAGAAAAAGGAAAAGGAAAAAATTAAGGAAAATTTAGAAATGATTTGATCTAGGGTTTAGAATCAATTAAACTCAATTTTTGGGAATTGTTTCTCAAACTAAAAGTCAAATTAGGGTTTTTCAAAAACAGATAATAAGGATTTAATTGATTTTTGATTTTTAAATTACAATTTAGAAATAATTTAATTTAGGGTTTAAAATTAATTTAAATTCAATATTTGGGAATTTCCTTGAATTAAAGATTAAATTGGGATTTTTCAAAAATAAGGGCAAGAATTAATAAATTGCGATTTTTAAATTAAAAGAAGGAGAATAAATAATGGATACAAATAAATATTTGGAGATTTTAAATATTTTAAAATTGAGCACATAGCAAATTTATTTGCAAAAATTTTCTACGTTAATTTAAGTATTTTTGAAAGTGTGAATTTTTGGGATGTTACAATTTTGAAGTTAACTCTAAGAAAACTGGGAGAAAAATTTTTGATTCTTTTCGGGATTCTGTTTTGGAAAATTTCGACATGGAAGAGATTTTAAACCCAATTTAGGAAATCATGTTTCCGATGAGATCACATGTTTAGTTGCTAAATTTTCAAAAGACTTGATGTTTTGGCATCGTCGACTTAAACATTTTGGTTTTGATCATCTTACTAGGATTAGTGGTTTGGATCTTGTTCATGGTTTGCCTAAACTAAAGAAAGATCTTGATTTGGTTTGTTCACTGTGTTATAATGCTAAGATGGTTGCTTCTTCACATGCTCCTATTATTTCGTGATGATGGATGTACGAGGACAACTTCTTCATATTGACACCGTTGGTCCACTAGAGTGCGATCTATTGGAGGAAAGTGGTATGGTGTTGGTTATTATTGACAATTTTTCTAGATATTCTTGGGTTTTCTTTATGGCAACTAAGGATGAGGCTTTTGAACACTTTTGAAGTTTGTATCTTCGTTTACCTCTTGAACTTCCTGGTTCTTTGAAAATTATTTGAAGTGATAATGGTGGTGAGTTCAAAATGCTTCATTTGAACAATTTTGCAATGAAAAAGATTTTGAACATCAATTTTTCTCCTCATGTTCTTCAACAAAATGGTTTTGTTGAAAAAAATGTTGGTTGGTTGAGATGGTTAGGACAATGTTTGATGAGTATCACACACATAGAAAATTTTGGGTTAAAGCTAAAAATATTGCTTGTTATATTTCAAATTATGTTTTCTTTAGATCTTATGAGCTTCATTTTGAACATCAACCCAAAGTTTCAC
Source organism: Oryza australiensis (assembly GCA_019925245.2). Lineage (NCBI taxonomy): Eukaryota > Viridiplantae > Streptophyta > Magnoliopsida > Poales > Poaceae > Oryza > Oryza australiensis. The sequence continues at coordinate 9,854,736 of JAIFGZ020000436.1, forward strand.
ATTTTTGTGTTTTTGGTTGTAAGTGTTTTGTCTCAAAATTTGGAAATTTGGATAAATTTGAAGCACGTTTAACCGATGAAATTTTTCTTGGTTATTCTGCACATTCTTTGTGGCTATCGTGTACTTATTTTGGAGATTAACAAAATTGTTGAGACTTGTGAAGACACTTTTGATGAGGATAGACTAGTTACTAGACCATAAATTATAGGTACTTTGCCATAGGTTCAGAGAGAGAATGGTTGTATATTTGTGAAGGAAAGTGATAACGAGGATGTGGACAAGGCGGCTGGTCAGACCGGATCCCAACCCAGTCAAACCGCGCGTGCACCGTCGATCAGACCGACACAAGAGGACTGGTCAGACTAGCCTGGTGGTCTGACTCAGCTCGTATGTATACTTGTTGTGTTTTCATTCCTCAAATGTTCTTCATTGAACTTAACGCAAGTGCAAAAATTGATCGTCTATACTTTATGAGAGAAAAATGAATACCGGATCCTTGGAAACAGTCTTGGCGACACAGACGTATTCGTAGTAAGAAAAATAATAGGTGTCGAATCCTTGAAAATAGTCTGGACGATAAGGACGTACCCGACAAAATTGAGAGATTTATGATCAATGTTCAATATTCAAAGTGAGCACAAAAAACTCGGTTGAAAGTTCTCTTGGTTATTGTTTTTTTAGTAATTTGAGAAATAGTGATAATGCAGCATGTTTATGTGTAGGGTTTCTCTTTCAATCTATGTACTTGTGAATATGTTGCATTATAAATTGTTTGAATACATGAATATTTATTGTTGATTTGAGCTTATTTGTAATATCTTTGGTTCATGTTTATACTCTAGTTCTTGCTTGTTAACTAGTTCATGAATTTATCTCTCTGGTTTTACAACACATTCCTTGAAGTACTCAAGTATATTTCAAAGCTCCATGATATAAATAAAGTAAAATTGCAAAACTTAATAAAATCGTTGTCAAAAGAGGGAGAAGAGATACAAAATATGCATATTTTTCTTGCAAGGGAAATTTCTTTCTTTTTCAAAGAGGGAAAAGTTTTCTTTTGAATTTTTAAGCACTTCATTGCTTTTTACCACACTTCTTTCATATTTTTCCAAACACCAAACAACTACTTTTGATGGGTTTGCCAATGTGTTCATCAAGAGGAAAACTGTGAAATCAATAGTTTTGATTTTTATATTTTGTAATGAACAATTGGCTCGTGAAATAATTAGTTTTGATATTTAACAAACGTGAAATCAATAATTTTGATTTATATATTTTGTATTGAACAATTGGCTCGTGAAAAAATTGGTTTTGATATTTGAAGGATATTTGACGAAGTGGTGGTTTTCCTATGTGTAGGAGTATGGGACCGTCAAACTTCCTAGGGTGTGTCGTCGGAGGTGTAGTGCATGCGATCAGATGGGCCAGCCCGATAGTCTAACCAGCTGGACTCTGATCGGAGTCGGTTTTGGGTTATTTCTTTGGATACTCTCATGTTTATAACTTCTAGATGATTTCTATACATATGTAATACTGTTGTATGCTAATGTTGAGTTAAGTTGGAAAAGAACTTATACTTGGATATGGTTTCTTGTTTGTTTCATGTGTAGGTGTGTGTTGATGCCCCAGGAGAGCATTGTCGGTGATGGATCGGGAGTCAACTTGGCAGAAGTTGATGTCCGGATGATCAGGAGATTATGTGGGATGCTTAGGCTAAAGAACAATGCACGTGGTTGGTGAAGATTCCAAGCGGCATACGATGAGAGATTGTGTGCATATGAAAAGCGGAGTCGATAAGGTGGATACTTGTATTGGAAGGTTTCCTAGTAGATTAGAACTACTTGTACAAGTTAGATTCGTGGCTTTTGTGCTGCCAACATCGGGTATAAATAGAAAAGGGGCTGAGACCTCTCGGTATCGATTTTTGTGAGAGTTGACAAAAATTAGAGCTTCGAGTTTAATCAAATTTTGAGAGATGATTGCTATCGTTGCACTCTGTAACCATGAATAGGAGTAATAAAATTGATGTACTTTCAAGAGTCCTTGATTTATGTTTTGCTCGGATTCGTGGTCAGGTCGACGGCTAACCGATGGTTAGATCAGTGGCACCTAGGCGGTTCGACCGGTGGTGATGATAAGCGACGCCAGAATCCAGGCGGTTGGACTGGCAGCGGTGATAAGCGACGTATGCCACGACGGGCGGTCAAACTAGCCGAACTTGTTAACACCAAAATTTGGTACGATTCTCTAGTAGATTTGGTTAAGGAAAAAGTCGGTCGGTAGATGAATGTTTATTCAGACCAAGCTAAATTTGAAGAGGAATCGTAAAGACCATGATATGACAATTTAATTCTATCTATAAATTAGGCAGGATTTAATAATTTTCCTTTTATCTTTAGGGAGTTTATCTAGTGTTCGATCAGAACATGTATTTTTTCTTTTATCTTTAGGAAACATGTGTCATGTCTGATCAGGACTTGTATCAATACGAGGGTATAAATATGTATACCCTAGGTCTTTGTAAGATATCTCCATGTATCAATACAATTACTTTTGGCGCATTGCTACCTTTTATTCCGGCGAGTTCTTAGTTTCGAGTTAGGCTGCATTCTTTCGATCTCTGGCGAAGAAGTAAGTTATGTCAACTTTGCTTGCATCGGCGTGGCTAGACCTTTCTCGATTAGGTCCGATATTTTATTCAAGTTGACACAAGCATTGTCTATCAGATATATCGATTCTATCTTTAACTATATTGTTGTTTAGAGTCGTATCGGCTTAGTTAGGACTTTCTCGGTTAGGTTTGTTATTCTGGCTAATTTGATATTTCTCTAATTGTACTACTATTCTAGATATATTTGTTATATTCATCACGTTTATGTTGATCTATCGGCTAAATAGGTTTTTATTATCTTTAATCTTATATTGTCTCGGTTAGGTTCGATCCATTAGATTGTTGCTAATAAGTTTAATTCTAACGAGGTGATAGGTTTTTATGGAACATCCATTGAAGTTCTAACCAATGCATTATCATTATTGTGGGTTTTATCTATCAGATGTATTGGTTAGTTAGCCAATATACATTTCAATTTACTTGTATTGGACCTTCAACCAATGTATACTTTAACAATCGAACTTATATCTATCGTGATATATCAGCTTTGGCTGATTGGTTTATATTATATTATCTCGTTGCAATATCTAAGTTAGATCGGCTCATACTCAAACTTATATAATCATTGGTTAAATCTTTTTTTCTCAACTTTAATCTTATATCATCTCGGTTCGGTCCGATCTATTAAGATTGTCTTTGATAAAAAAACGATTTATTGATGATTATACATATTTTGGTCCTAGTCGATAATAGTATGAATATCATTGTTTATCGACTATTTGAGTCTAAATCGAACATATAGTCAATTGATCAAAACCCTATCGACATCGTGTGCCTCGCTATATCCCATTGGCTTATTGGTCGATCGCTCTTTGATCTTATACGATCTATCGGTTTATAGTTGTAGGGTCAAACTAAGCGACACGCTTTGAACCCGATTGATAGTACTTACACCGGAGCTAATTAAGTCTTCGGCATTTGTGTGGAACGACGAATTTCTCGTCACCGAACTATATCTGTTAGAGATGTCAAGGGCGTGGTTAGGCCGACGTATGATCTATAGTCGACCGGTTATTTGAAGATAACTTTTAGTTTCGTTAAATGTTTTTTGTTTTTATATTCCTACTGTTTACTTCTCTAGTAGGTTTAGTTCCTATGATACGATTCTACCTAATTTTGTTAGAGATTCGAGAGGTTGTTTTGCATATTCATCTTATACAAACATAGATTAGCTTAGTATATGGACTGAATCGAAAGATAGAAGGGGATGACATACAAAGTACTTTGGGACCCAATTAAAATACTTGTATTGTGAGAATGATATTCTAGGTGTGTTTTTTAGCTCATGTGAGGCACACTTTTTTTCACGAGGTTTCTTCTAGGAGAGGCTTGCATGGCTGATGGGTCGTGGCCCGATGAAAGACCGAGAAGAAGACGCTGTAGATTGGAGTCGATGGAAGCATGGGCCAGTAGATTGGTACGTCGGTCCCACTTGATTGCTATGCTAGCCCCGGCCTCCGGTCTATACGCTTGCCGACAAGAGACGACAGCTGCCTGCCCCTCCACACGTGGCACCTCTCACCCTCCCGCCCAGGCCAACCCACACGTGGCACGTGACACGTGCACCACATCGCTGGCCCCACCACAAAAACTGACGCCGTCAGTCAAAATTAACGGACGGTTTCTGTCCCGTGGGCCGTGGCCACGCTGGCTGGCGAAGTGGCGAGTTCAACGACACCGATTAATCTCCACCCTCCTCCACGGCAGAATTGGATACGCGGCGCGTACGTCGCGATCGATCCATCCATCGTTCCGGACGAATGCGAAATTGCGACCGACCGACCAACCCACTGACCGGCCGGCTCACTACGTTCTCAAGCCTAGCTACCTACACTAATTTAATTTTTGGTCGGTTGGACCAGACCATGTTCTTCGTCTCGATCAACTTATTTGGATGACTTTGACAGGGACACGATAAGTTTTGTACCTGTTGTTTTTATCGACAATGGAATGGATAAACTCCGGTATACGTACACTAGGTCATTAGGCGCAGATCGACTTACGTACTATGCGTACTACGTGCTTGCATGCTGAATACTGACAAGTAAATTATAATTTGTGCCGTGTGTTCCTTTCTACCTGGCTCAAATTAATACTCCTCCCTAATTATCCTGATCTCGCCTTCAGTCTTGTGTTATCCGAAACAGTTCATGCGTAACTAACCAGCCAGATCACCGGTTGTCGTGTCACTTTTATTCTTTTCGAGGAGAAAATTTAACCTGCTGCTGTTTCAAAATGCCGATCAACTAATTATTTCCCGGTTACTCGTGTCATGTGCCGCCCCATGTGTAATTAACTACGATAGGGAGAAAAATATGGATTGCCCTCGACATCAACTGATGTTACAGATCAACGATGACACTGACCAGAGAGATGCGTGCATCAGAATTTTTTTAATTTCTTTTTCTGTTTATTCAAACCGCTGCAGCAATTGCCTGATATACTGATAGAGAAAGCGAAAGCTTCGAGTTGTTATGGTGATATTTAGCGTATTGCTACTAGATATCATACAGATGAAATCTGAACACGTTGTAATTAGAGAATATACTCGAGTTTCACATACACGTGTGTTCAGGCAGGTGCAGCTTTGCCTGCAAATATCTTTCCGTTCTATAATTCTATTGCTGTCTCCGAGAAGGGACAAGGAAGGAAGTGATACCAGGCCGGCTATGGTAGAAGCAGCCCAATACACAGATCTGGTAAGGCTAATTGGAATAAGTCCACTCATCATCTCTTAACTTTATATTAAATTTAACTGACCTCTCTTATTTTCAATACCAAAAATTTTTATCTGTAAACTATATAAAACCATATTCTGTGAATGCTGATGTTTTCTTTTGTATGAGACAAAGATTTTTTTATGGGTTGCTATGTGTGTTTACGGTGGTGATCTATTTCACCGCAGAGTACTGATACATATTTTTTTCCTTGTGAATCGCTCGCTTTTCAAGTATATTTATATATATATATCGAAAATTCGGCTGCTTTAATTGATATAAACCCTTATTATTTTCAGTCTAAACGAGTATATATGATCAATTTTTGCATGCTTTAGTGTCTGTTCACGGCTAATCCGTGTACGGTACTACTACTATTCCGTAAAGCCCGAAATTGTGACATTTCCCGTATGGATTTTTGTAGGCCGTAAATTGAATCGAAATGGCAGCCTATCCAAATGGATGGGCTGAGAAATTGGGCCTATCAAATTAGTCTTAGAATAAGTCTATTTATCTTTCCTCAACTTTACATCAAGTTTGAACATTCCTTTTTCTCAATACCAAAATCTTCATATCTAAACTTAAAACCGTGCAACTTAAGTTTGATTGACATTCCTTTTTCTCAATACCAGAAATCTTCACCCCTAAACTATATAAAACCGTGCAACTTAAGTTTGACTGACCTCCCTTATTCCCAATACCAGAAATCTTCACCCCTAAACTATATAAAACCAACAGCATAATCGCCAATGAGCCACCATCCATGCCTGATGAAGACGACGAATTGGACGATGGCTTGTTGTACTCCTCCTTCTTGGTCGTGGCTAGTGATGGCCTCACAGTGGCCATGCCATGGGGGAACGCCGTGGCTCGGCACTAAAAAGACCTTCTTCTCCTCTGCCTCCTCTCCTTCTCTTGTCAATGATGTTGTTCCTGACATCGTTGACCATTTACGGGGTGCATGCTGTCGCCACCGCATCCTCTCTACTGGCCCACCTCCTTGTAGATTTGAGGCCGCCACCTTCACCCAACGCCATCGAGCCGTCGACCTTGCCTTCGTGGATAGGGAAAAAAGAAAAGAGAAAGAAGTAGGCGTTGACATATGGCCTCATATATTTTTTCTTGCTTATATGTGGTCCCTATATGTTTTTTATTTATTTTTTTTCTTACTAGGATGTCATATCAGCGAAACTAGCTGTTGATACTTCCATGGGACCCAAGTCACACGGTTTTGTATAGTTTATGGATGAAGATTTCTAGTATTAGGAAAAAGGGATGTCAAACAAACTTGATGTAAAGTTGAGGAAAGATAAATAGACTTATTTTAAGACTAATTTGATAGGTGCAATTTCCCAGCCTATCCATTTGGATAGGCCACCATTTCGGTTTAATTTACGGTATATGAAAATCCACACGGGGAATGCCACAAATTTGGGCTTTACATACTACTAGTAGTACCGTACACGGATTACCGTGAAAATTGATCATATATCCTTGATTAGACTGAAAATAAGGATTTATATCAATTAAAGCGGCTGAATTTTCGATATATATACTTTAGGAAAGCAGTTCACAAGACACAAGAAAAAAATTGGTATCAGTAACTCTACGGTGAAATCACTGTTGGGAAAACCATTTTTAGTCCTAGTTTACAACCTTCTTTAGTCTCGGGTTGCAAATCGGGACCACGAAAGCGGGATCGCTATCTTTTGTTAAAAAAGATATTTAGTCCTGGTTGGTAATATCAACCGAGACTAAAGATATAGGCGTCAGCAAAAGGTCCTTTTTGTTTTTTGCTGTCACTGCCCCCGGTTATCCCAAATACACATCACAAATTAACATTCCCAAATACCATCTAAAGATCAAATTGACATCACAAATTCACATATCGAAAGAATAAACAGATCTGGCGGATGAACATATCAAATTAACATATCACAAATTCACATATCAAATTCATGATCGCATGAACATCATAGAATTCTAAAAAAAGAATGACCAGATCTTGCGGAGGGGACGCCGGATCCAGCTGCCGCCGAGCCGGCCGCTCCCAGTGCTCCTCCTTTGCCAACCGCGTGCCGCTCAGCACCACCTCCAACATGGATGCCAATCTCACCGCCTCCTGCAGCAGCGGTGTACGTCGCCAAGTGAAGGAGGTGGGGGATAGAGGAAGGAGGCGGGGTGTAGGGGAGAGGGGGAGATGGAGCGCGGGGAACCAAGGAGATAAGCGATATTTTTGGCGTGGAGATCGAGGCGTGCGATTTTTTGCTCTTCGGTCCCGGTTGTTATAAATAACCGGGTCAAGTGTACCAACCAGAATAAAGATAATGGAAGTACACTGTTTAAAGATTTTTTTGAACCAAGAGTAAATTTGATCTTTTGTGCTGGTTAGTAACACGAACCGGGACTAAAAATCATAAAAATCATAAAGTCTCATTGCACTTTTAAACTAAAATTAATTATTTTTAATCTCGGTTCTTATTGACTCCAAGACTATTTTAGATTTTGACAGATAGATTAAATACCACTTCTCCAGTAGTGAATAGATCACCACCATAACACATATAGCAACCCATGAAAATATCTTTGTCTCATACAAAGGAAACATTAGCGCCCATTGAGTGAGCATAACCTTATAATTTGCACATTATCTCGTACCCTTATATACTTGTATATGCCATCGGTGAATTGGCACAGATGTACCCGTCTTGGTGGTGGGTGGGTTCGGCTCGATCAACCGATGTGTCACCCATGTGTCATTGCATTAGCTCGACTCCTCTACTGCCATCCCTAGCCTCCTCCAACGTCACCCATATCCTCCTCGAGTTAGCAGGTTATTCTCGTCGGATTGACGGTAGAGGGTGTGCGGTGGTGCTGATGAAGGAGCTAAAACCAAAGTACAATTAGATCTCTTTCTCCGTTTCAACATGAATACAAATAAATACAAAATAGTCACCTAAAGCCGAGAGAATATATTCTAATGTGGTGCCTCTCATTTCATAGTGATATTTTAGCGAATTCAAATTGTGACTTTGTTATAGTAGAACCAACTTATCTGGTTTCATTATGATTAATTATTTTTTAGTGATAGAGAATGTACGTTGACAGCAAAACGCATTCATATAAAAGTAAGGGCCCGTTTGGTGTGAGAATCGGTTCCGTTTCTCCTGTTTCTTCGAGAATCTACAAACGGTTAAAAACGAGAAACGTTTGAGAATCGCAGAAACGTTTCTCGTTTTGAACTAGAAATGAGAAACCCCTTTAGGTAGTTTCACCAGTTTCGGAAGAAACGTTTCTCCGAGAATCACCGTGAATCACTAGTAAACGTTTCAAGTTTCTCCTGTTTCTTCGAGAATCCGAACCGTACCAACATCGTGTTTTTTTTTAAAAAAAAAACTCGGGGGCACAGAGATCGTCTACTGGCCTGCTGGGCCCCCTGTCGGCGTCTGTTACAAAGATAAGAATCCCGAACTCGTCCCCACCGCTTGAAAACCCTAGGCAACTCCATCCCATTCCCACCCCTCGGCCGCCGCCTCTCTCCCCATTCTCCGCATCGCCGCCGCCGCCGCTTCCGTCGCCGTCGGGAAGTATACTTGGGCGCTGGTTGCGGCGATACGCGGGAGAGGAGAGGTGGGGGTGAGAGTGAGGCCGGGGTCGGCACCACCAGCCAGCCCCGTCCCTAGATCCAGCGGGGCCGCTTCTCCGGCGATCTCCGGCCATGGCGTTCCGCCGGCTCTTCGCCTCCCTCCTCTGGACTGCCGCGGTGCCGCGTCCCCCGCCTACGCCCGGATACCTCTTCAACCGCGCCGCCGCCTACTCCTCGTCCGCCCCCTACAACGGCCAGGTACACTGTTGTATGCGTCATGGATAGCATATCTCGAAGCTAATGATAAATTGATGATATCCCCAAGCGCACTGGATATTTTCACCTTGGTTCGCAGTAATTCCAAATATTCTTTTCTTTCCTTTTCTCTTTCAACAATATATTTCAATAATAAGAATGGTTAGTGTGAGCCACCCAGCTGAATCATCCGTAGATACCAAGTACTCTTTACAGATTTTGCTCAATTCAGATTCTCTGCCTAGTTCTTTTCCATTCACCATGTGGAATATCGATATTACACCTCGTTATATTATCAATTTATCATAGATGCTGAGATCAAATTGCATCGATCACTGAACCTCACAGTTTTGACAAGATTAATTTTGTCTGTCCGTCCAGGGTTTCCCACCTCCTCAGTCTGAAACTGCTTCACGTCTGGGTTTGTTCTCCAGGCCCGGCGATACACGCCAACCTTCATACGGAGACCGTCTACAACAGCTGCGTCAAGACTTCCATGCTAAGACACAGGCTGATATTCACAGCCCACGTTTTGGTGACACAATGTGAGTAGGCAAATGGTATTTCCATGTGCGCATATGATTTCTGTATTCCATGATCTGCTGATTGCTCGTTCCGCCTCATTCCAAATTAAGGTCCAGGATAGCTGGTGGCGAGAAATCTTCCTACTTTGGGACCCCATCACATATCTTTGGCGAACAAAATCAATCTTTGGTGAAAGAAAAGAGAGATTTTGTCCATGTCTTGCTGAAGAGAAATAAGACCTTTGTGACCGTGACAGACGTTAGGGGGAACAAAAAGACCGGGGCATCCGCTGGTTGTTTGGAGGACAGGAAAGGGCGGTCTCGTCTTTCCAAATATGCTGCTGAAGCAACTGCAGAACATGTCGGGCGAGCCGCCAGGAAGATGGGTTTAAAATCTGTGGTCATGAAAGTGAAAGGAACAACATTTTTCAATAAGAAGAAGAAAGTGATCCTAAGCTTTAGAGAAGGTTTTCGGGGTGAAAGAGTAAGGGAGCAATCTCCTGTGGTGTTGATCCACGATGTGACCCAACTTCCACATAACGGATGCCGACTCCCCAAACAACGCCGGGTTTAGGTTTCAGTGAGCTGGAATTGAAGCTGAGTTGAGAGGAGTCGAATCATTCAAGGGGATCTGGAAGCTATTTCATTCAAGATGATCTGGAAGCTCTTTTTAAGCCTCGTGATGTTGGTCTACTTGACCTAAGGCAGATATGTATTATTTCTCTTGGCTCTGCTACTTGAATTGGTTTCTGCATGACTTATGTTACTCAGTTAAGTTATCGGCAATTTCGCCACTCCTTTTGATCAAATTGCAGATAGGGAACTGAAATCCCAACCATTGTATGGTATGTTATGACTTATGAGGAACACATGATTGATTCTCCTAAAAATAAATAGCAAAGCCCTCGCCCCCTTTTCTTGCAACAGTTTGCACTTGTCCATTTTTTAGCTTGAGGCACTAGAATTGCTGCCCAGCACGCTAGCCTTTTTATGTTTTAGCAGACATGGCACCCCATGGTGTTTAGGTGAGCTGCTTCATGTTTTTTAATGTTGTGCATTCTACAAGAGGTAGTACATATGGATATTTGCTATTGATGTCAATAGACTTATTTCCTTACCGAGTTGTCAATCGTGTTTGTAGCATTGTCTGGAGAACTGTTGTCATCCTTGTCAACAGATTGGTGCTTTCCTGACTTCATGACTTTTAGTTTATAGCTAGTAGCTTCAATTACTCTGATAACATGCTAGCTGTAGTTTAAGCCTTGATACTCGGTCGTAGAAGGATGTGTTACTACTAGTAGCTCATTTCTCCTTTGCATCTGATACATGGCAACGGATCCTATGGAAACCAAGTTTGTGTGCAAACTATGAAAACTCCCATCACAACCCCTGGATCCCCATCCGAGGGCCAGATAGAGAGGTGGAAATTTTAGCACTTAAACCCTCCCACCTAATCACAATTTTCCTAAAACCCCCTCCAAACCAAGCCTGGAACGGAGGGATCCAAACCAACCCTAGCGTCGCCGTTCCAGGAGTCGCGGGGGCAGGCGATCCGTCGTCGCCACGGCCTGGGATCGTTGTCGTCGCCTGGGCCGCCGACGCCTGGGATCGTCGCCGTCGCCTGGGATTGTTGTCGTCGCCTGGGCCGCGGCCGCCTGGACATGGCGACCGCCGGCAAGCCTGCCGTCTCTTTGCCCCCTGCCACCGGTAAGTCCTTGTCCTTTAGACGTCGTGGTTACCTGCGTTGCCATGAGCAGAACTTGCTAGGCCACTTCATTACTGAAGAGCTGAAGTTTGCTGAATTCTTTATACACCACAGTGCCACTAAACTCGATGCTGCCAGAGATCACCGTGGCAACGGGTGATTCATTGATGCGTCCAGGCACAACCATGGAGATCGACGCCGCCACCACCATGGAGATCACTGTTGATTGTCTGATTTTTGTTGGACTTAATATGCCCGATTTTTAGTTGGTTCAGTCTGAATTCTGAAAGCAAGGAGTTAGCCTTTTTTTTCCCTGCACAGAACCAAGGCGACAATGTTGGTTTGGATCCCTCCGTTCCAGGCGTGGTTTGGGGGGGGGAGGGGTTTAGTAAAATTGTGATTAGCAAAGCTAATGGTGGGAGGGTTTAAGTGCTAAAATTTTCCACCTCTCTATCTGGCCCTCGGATGGGGATCCAGGGGTTGTGATGGGAGTTTTCATAGTTTGCACACAAACTTGGTTTCCATATGATCCGTTGCCCTGATACATCTATTTCTATTTTTCATCAGTTCCTATGGTTTGAGAATACTTAATTAGTAACTCACGCCTTGTCGACTGTAATTCCACGGACAGAACAGTTAATTTTTGGCATTCTTGCAATTATCTTCGTCAGACTGGGAAACATGGTTGGTGAATAGCGGCCATTACGCCCTGCCTGAAACCACACGCAGCACTGCAGAGGCGCCATGTCGCCATGAGAGACTCATCCAGGCGAAGCCTGCAATGTGAAGGTCTTTTAGCATTTTTAATTTTTTTAAAGATTTAAAAAATAATTTTTCGTTTCAAAAAATTGCAGAACTAGTCGACACCTGCCCTTTGGGAGGGCGAGATTTAAAAAAAAACCCTTTCAGAGGGCGTTTTCGCTGACGTGGCAGACGGTCGTTGGGTGCCATCTGCCGTGCGGTGGCCTTTTTCACTTTGTCTCCTTGCCGTCTTTGGGAGGCCGTCTGTAAAAGAGCGGTCATCCTGGCTTTTTTTTTTCAGGCGACCCTCTTGTCGCTCTTTCAGAGGGCGTTTTTTTGCCCTTTCGACCCTCTAGAAGGACGTTTTTATCATGCAGACATTCCAGTCAAAGGAATGTTCTAGTTCTAGAGGGGGCCCTTTTTCGCTATATTCGCGATATTAAACAAAATGGAAGAAATCTTCATGATTTCTAAAGTTCCGAAAACGAGTAAAGATGGGTACATAAAATGAAGACATCGTGGATTACCCAAATTTTGACAACGATAGGATATTTTACTTTCTTTCACAATATTTCTGAACAAACCCTAACCCTAACCCTCTGGAAGGGCCTATTCCTATTCGTACCCTTCCTGTTCTCCCTTTTCTCTTCAGCTCTCTCCTCTTCAACTCTAGTGTTTTCTTTCTCCTTCGCCTTTCCTCACGAATCGACATATTGGACCGTGGAAAATTGAGTTTGAGCAGTGGATCTGTTAGTGCAAGGTATTCTCTCGTTTCTCCTAGTTTCGTGCTCATAATCTGAACTTATCAAAGCATGAGTTAGACAGTAGGATGCTCCGTAGTTGACACGGTGAATACAAGCATAACTCAGCATATATTAATGATACAAAAAATGATATATGTTTCATAAGTATTATTACACGTAATTAAACTGCAGAATGTATGTCATGCATACACGATACAAACTAATCGGATCCGACGAGTCGAGTCTCAGCTTTCCTACGGACCCCTTCTACGGCGGTAAAGGTATGTTCCATTTTCCAGTCCTTCTCGGTGTTGTACTCTGTTTGTGTTTCGCATTCAGTTATCTTTATGTCGTTATATTAGGGAATGACATTGTCGATCCACATAGTGAATCCACACCTCCTTTGAATGCCCTGATAAAGAAATGTATGTAGTTAGTAAGAGTGGCAAAACTATGTAGACGTTAGCGGAATTGAAAAAACCTAAAACGTACAACGAAGTCGTCGTCTAAGTTAGGGCAAATGAAATATCTTCTGTCATATGTTCGTGGTTCAAAGGAGGTAGCCATCTCGCAACGATCCCTACAACCGCACCTGGGATGCTCTGACCATTTAGGAAAACCTATTGGGTTGTTCCTCTAATCTAAACTTGCGATTTCGGTCCGACGTTCGTACTCTATGCCTGAATAAATTGTTTGGTCGACTCAGGTTGCGTTACCGTCTGATCGATGGAAGCAGGTCTACCGTATCGATTCACTCTTCGAATTGACACTGACGTACATCCTCCTGGTTGTACATTTGTGACATAAGGGGTTACAAAATGAAACAAGTGATTAGCTTGAACAGGAAAAATTGATACGATAAATCGTCGTCCACAATCTCATGACATACGAAGCATCTTTGTCCTCGGGTTGCATGTTTAATGGACCTTATCAGCTGGTAACGGAGACCATAATGGCATTTTGGACGTTTCCGCCATGTGGATAGTGCTAGCTGATCCATAGGCCAATCCAAAGCTTCAGCACCAACTCGACGTTGGTACTCAGCCCTCCGTCAAAGATAGTCTGACATTGTTTCACTTAGTGGGTAGGACCGTGTTCCAGCGGTTCGTGGGTTCTCCATATCTATCCACTCAATGAAGTTACAGACCCGACAATTTGCCTACATGAAGTGTTAACATGATGTACGATCAAGTTAGCGTTTTCTGTGTGAATATTTTGTAGCAGAAATCATTGCAGATAAGCCATATCCGATCAATGTTGGCGCATTGAAAAAATCGCCTTCCTCGGGTTTCTGTGGTGAGGGACGACGTAAGTAGGCAGGGATCCCCACAATGGCATAGCGGACGGTCACATCATAGTGGAATCGAACCGCTCAAAGGATGGAGTCGTCACTCGAGATGTTCAACGAATGGACGATATGAAGAGCTCATTGTACGTGGAAGTGTAAAAAACAGAATGAAGATATGAAGAGCTTGTATTCGGATCGAAGTAATATATAGTGGAGGGAGGTGAGTAGGGAATACTTCACGCGTCGAAAGTTGGGTGGGGAATCCTTCACGCGCCGAAAGTTGATAGCGACGTATCGTGTAGGTCTGTCACGGGGCAAAAGCTGAAGCGACGAATCGTACACGTCTCTCGCACGCCGAAAGTTTTTTTTGTCATTTCTAAGAGTATCGTGCAGCGAACGACATGAAAGGATCTTGTGACATGTGAGTGCAACGAACGGACATAGTTATATACAAACAACCAATACAAAATAAATAATTATCATTATTACACACATGTAGCACGCAGAACCTACTGGCGAGGCCTCTTACCCCTTGCCCTCCTAGCCTCGTGCTCTAACGTGTCCCCGAGAGTACGTCGCCTGTCGGGGCATGGCACGACCAGCCACGGACATCCGGCGCAGGCGTCTCCTGTGGCTGCTCCTGGCTCTGTGGTAGAGCTGCTCCACCAAGCTGAGAGGCGCCGATAACGTCCTGATTTGGGTCCTTCAGGTCGTCGAAGTCGTCGTCGTACCTGACCCCCTCGCGTCGCTCGCACCGGACCCGCCCACCTGCGACGATGATGCCCCCAAGCAGAAAATCCCCGTCGAGTAGAATCCTCGTGTATGTAAGCAATGTTAAGCATCAATCATTAAAACTATTAAGTTTGTAGTACTCATCGGACGACGCTTGCTCACCTCGCGGCTGAGTGAAGGGACGATAAATGGAGGATCCGCTCGCTCCAGCAAAGCTCGTAGTGCTGGGCCGAGTCACGAAAGGCCGAGGGATCGATGATCCACTCGCGCCAGCCGTATCTCCAGTCGAAAGCGTCGGACCTACGAGACATTCAGTTTGTTATATCATGTTGAAGTGTTGCCGCAATGAAAATGAACGGAACTAACCTGTGGAGGCACCAACAACGTGTGCTGACGATCCTGGTATCGGACCGCATGGACGTGGAACTGCAGCAGCCAGCGGAGGTACCACGTCCATGGCTGAACGGCACGAGAAGATGCGCAAGATCGAACGCGCTGTCGTCTTTATCCGTTGGAATGCCATCTTCTGTTCCACTTCGTTCAGGTGAATGCCTGCGTCCAACCTCAGCATAACCGAGTCAATTTCGGCATTCAATGCCCGTGCAGCGTCAGCCTACGAAAATCCAAAAAAAATAGGTTCATCGCTCAAGTATATAGGAAAATCATGTTACGAAGGTATTAAGCCTGAGAAAGAATGACGTACTCCCATGAAGTAGTCCTGGTCTCGGTGCGCGGGGTAGGTGTCCGTGATCGTTGCCTGGTGCAGCTGCGGAGCGGCCGGTGTGAAGGTCACCCACGCACACGTCCGCGGTAGGTACCACCAAAGATAAGCAGTGTAGTTCTCCTTCGTGTGGGGAAAGAGCTCAGCAATCACCTCCTCTGTGGCTATCAGCCACTCCGCCACGTATTGATTCATCCGTTGTTCCTATAGGGTGGTTGCCTGCTGTCCCCGTCGAGTCAACCTACATACACAATAATGGTTAACTATCGTTCTGAATCATCCGACACAATAGTAAAGTTGAAAGAGAAGTACTCACTGGTGGTCCTGGTGGGGAACGAGAATCGGTACGTCTACCGAAAATCCCTGCCGCAGTCCGAACTGCCTCATAACTCGGTATGGGCAGTGAGGCTCGACGCATATGTCGAACATCATCGGGATCACCGTCATCTAGTACGGCGAGTCGCGCGTGCACAACGAAGAGAGGCCTAGAGGCGCTCTAGCGGCGACCGCCTCCTGCGTGTACGGCTCCCAGACTACGTCTGAAGGTTGGAGACGGTCGAACTCAAATACGAAGTCCGGGTAGCTCCATCTCACCTGGACGTGGGCGTAACGGTGCTGAGAAAATGAAATAATCAAGTGGTTAGAGGTTTCATTGAACACAATCTAGAAATTTGAAACGAAAACAATTTTTACTTACGTTGCGGCGATACCAGTACGTGTCCATCGTTGGCCCGTCGGCTGGGTTCTCGACTGCGGGTGCTGAATCGTAAGTAGCGGTGTTGACGATCGATCGACCGATCACGAACTGCTCCGCAGCCCAAAGCTGTATAAGCAGAGGGCAGCCCGTGAAGATCGCTCCAGGATTCGTCTTCGAACAAGCGTCGCACAGCGCACGATAAGTGGTTGCGAGTACTGCTAAACCTCAGCTCCACTAAGGCACGAAGCCTATCTCCGCATCCGCTATCGACCATGCATAGTGGATTAGCCCCCTGTCTACTGCGTTGCCAGACGAGTTGGTGAACATCACCCACCCAAATGTCTAGAGCAGGTAGGCCTCCAACGAGCGTCTCAACGAGTACTCGTCGACGACGAGGTGGAGCTTGTCGGACTACAACAGAAGAAAACCATGTTAACACTCATAATTTTAATGAAAAATAACAAAGTGTTCAAGGAAACTTACTGCGAACTGCAGGAGCCAAACCTTCGTAGGCCCGGTGGTGGCGTACGCGTTCATCGCTTGAACAGCCGGGAGCTCTGGTAGCCTCATGATGTGAGCGAATCTCTCAGTGATATCCTCCCTCCATCCACCAATAGCATCCGTAGGGCCAACAACATCTTCGGCCAGTGGTAGCCCTAGCAGGTACGAGACGTCCTGCAGCGTCGGTGTCATCTCCTCACAAGGAAGATGGAAGGTGTGCGTCTCCGGACGCCACCGATCCACCAAAGCAGCTATCAGGGACCGGTCCGCATCCCACCGCCTCGCCTGGTCGTGCTCGTCCGCACGGGCCTCAACAAGCCTGCTTATCGCGATCAGGCCTGACTCACGCAACCTGCATACCATCAAGTATACCATTAGTATCAAATATGAGAAGTGAACCCAAAAAATTGTCGTAAATCAAATGAGTTTATTCGTACCATGGGGCGTGTCGCGGATCGACACGCAATAACTCACGCGACGGCCGTGGACGAAAGGTGGTAACCTGTGCACCCTACACTGCCGACAAGTACAACCTGTGCTCCCTGTCCACCACCCTGCTGAAGAGAGCTGGTGTATCGTCCGCCATACCTGCATACATACTATTATTAGTAAGCAATTGATAAGAAAAAACAAAACAACATGAATACATTACATAAATTGTCCATTATATATCAACATTACGAAACACAATATACAAATATCTCAACAACATTAAAATAGTTCATGTCTCGCAATGAAAAATATTATACGCATGACAGATGCCAACAACATTACAAATATTACAACTATTGAATCACCACTAGAGTAAAAGGAGCAAAGAAAATAATCAAGCCATTGCATCGCCAGCCGACGACGTAGTCGCTGTACAAGAACGTCTAGGACGTGGTCGCCTCGTTGTTGTTCCTTCTCCCGTTGGACGGCTGCCATCGGTGGCCTGTCCGGATAGACCCGCACCTGCGACGGTTGGAGTTTCTGAATTCTTCGGGCATTTCTTGTATGTATGTCTACGCTCATCGAATTTGCTGCACCGTAGGGTCCTCCCCCTGGCCTCTGACTCGTCCATGTCGTTTCTGATGCGTCTCGACTGACGTCGTCCCTTTTTCAGCCTTAACTTCGACGGATCTGGAATGTAGAACACTTGTGGCCTCAGTGTTTTGTACGATCCAGATATCCCAAAACCATATATCTTCTCCTTCTACGTATAAAAAATTGCTTCTTTTCTGTAGTACGGTGATACATAGATATCGGAAACTATGCCGCAATCCCCAGCTGCTGCAAGTACGTGTGAGCAAGGCAGATGTCTAAGCTTTGGCTTCATGGAGCTGCAAGTACAACCGTCCTACGCATGAAGCACACATTCTTGCACAGCTTGAACGCGGTTGATGCCGTGCCTTCTCCTGTCAACACACATGATCTCGTACCTATGAACTTGCGTACCTTGAGGAATTACTCTGTGCTTCATAGCCTTTAAAATTTTGTCTTGCATATATTTAGTCACCACATTTCCAAATACAATGTTGTTATCGGCCATTAAAGGGAATTTTTTTTTAAATCTGTCCCTAAAGTATGCCTGAGTGTCATGAAGGATAAATTCCATAATACCGACCAATGGGAGCCCCCGAACTCCTCGTATCATCCAGTTTTACACCTCGGCCAGGTTGGTTGTCATTATACCATATCGAGTCCCATCAGTGTCATACAACAGAGATCACTTTTCTTTTGGTTCATTCTCTATCCAGTGGAAGAAATTATGTATTGATGGTGCGGACCTTCTTCTCATTGTTGGCGGGTCCTTATGCAATGGACCAAGAGGTATTACAGACTCGCCATCCTGTGGCCGACGAGATTGTTCCTCGGTTTGCTTTGTTGTCAGCTCATCCAATCTTCTCCACAACTCATTGAATTTTTTCTCTTGATTATGACCACATAGCCTCTTGAAAAGATCCATCAGGTGCTTGTTTTTGAATTGCTTGTAGAAATTGGCTCCCATATGACGCATGCACCACATACTCCGAACATCATGCCACCTAGCTGGAAGTCCCCTCTTCGGCCAACCATTCTGAAGATAGCAATTGCCTTCAGCATGCCCGCATGACGATCATGAATGAGACAAACATTGGGCCTTATACGAACGATTTGGTATCGAACTCTCTCAAAAACCAATACCAGCTTTCGGTGTTCTCACTCTCGACAAATGCAAACGCCACAGGTAACACCTGGTTGTTCCCATCTGCTCCAATCGCTGTCAGTATCTGACCTTTGTATTTGCCTGTCAGAAAGGTTTCATCTATGCAGAACACAGGGCGACAATGCACAAATACGTTGATGCAAGCACCAAGCAAGAAAAAGACTCTTTACATCACACTCTTGCTCGGTTCAGTAGATGACGGAAAAGTCTGAATGTCGTAGTAGGTATTGGAGTTTCTCTGAGCAATGGTGGCTAAAAGACGAGGTAAATTGTCATAGGATGCTTCAAATGTGACATACCTCATCTCTAATATCTTTTGTTCGCCCTCCAGGCCTTGGAATAGCTGATAGTGTACTTGAATTTGTTTTCAATGTGCGTAATAATGGAGCCCGGTTCAAAGTCCGTGTTACTAACAACATCGTTGTACATCTCACCTGCAACAAACGCTGAGGTGATGTTGCGGTGGTATTTATCTACCCCCAACAACAGACATATGTGCTCACCAACAATGCTCACTTTTCAATAGTCAATCTATTTTCCATTATATGCATGAACGTGTCACGGACATTCATCCTTCATGCACTTCACATCATACACATAGTTCGTAGACTTCACCACCCTAAACTCTCTATGCAAAAAGACCGCCCAATGCTTCACCGCCTCTTTCATGTCTTCTTTATGAGCATACCAAGCACCCTGGATTAACTCGTTATCCTTGTATTCAAATGAAACTTGCTGCCCTTTCGAGATAACAAGCTGAGAGAAATCAACTTTTGTCCAATCCACGGGCATGACATCTTCTTCCTTGTCTGATGATTCATCGCCCTCCGCCTGCTCATTTTCAGAATCCTCTCTCCATTTTATCAACAATTGCTTCGATTTTCTTCCCCTCGTCCGCCACGTCAATCGCCTTCTCCAAGCTTGCTTCATTGCTCGGACCATGCTCTGTTTGCATTGTATTACTGCTATCGATTTCGTGCAATGCCAAAAAAATAACAAGGGGCCAAGACTTTTCAAATGCCATGTCCGCATAACGTCTCCTGACTCAGTGCTATCTATAGGCATAAGTTCCCAATAATATCCTTCTGTTGCACGACTTACTACAACAGATAGAGACATTGTGTTAACTCTTGTATCCACTTTAAATCCACGTAGCAACCAACTATAGACTGACTCAAATGTTTTATCGGCTGGCCTATCGATGCCCTTCGATTTTATCCTAAATTCTGACAAATCGACACCTTCTGGACCATATCTAACGTTGCCTTCACCGTAAACTATCTAAAATATGACCTTACTTGCCATTGTGCCTGACAAACATATCGAAACTGAGTTTATTTTATACTACGAATATGTTGCCTAGATGGTTCTGTGCCTAAGTTAAATTCTTTAATAATATGTTCTCTGTTCTATATCTTAAAATATCCTGAATCGGTTTGTTCATTTGATCTACCGTCAATCATACCTCTTTTCTACATATGTTCATCCAAATCCGATAAATTTCCTAAAATAAATTAAATCGTACTTTATACATAAACATATTTAGATTATCAACAAAATTATACGCACGATTATCCAAATCAGTTTGTCCTTGGTCACATTGGCTAAAATAAATCATGCCCTCATTTTAACATCTACATCATAGTGTTTAACATCTATTCACATAATATACACAGATCCGAACATATTCTACCTAAGTTGATCTAAATTAAATCATCTATTCAAAATTCCCTAAATTAAATCATGTTCTATTTTATAAATCTACAACTAAATATTAAATAACTATTCAAATATTTAAAAAAATGCATTTTTTCTAATATTGCATTTACAAACTACCTAACAAAAAAATATATGACGGAATATTACATTTACCTAGGATGGAGTACACAATCCGACATGCCTTTGCCGTTCTCCTTTCTCTTCCTCACCCCTCTCTCTCTCTTCTTTTTTCTGGATTTGTGAGAGTGCAGATGAGGCCAAACTCGCTGGAGTCGGCTTATATGTGTTGCGGCCAAAAAACGCCCTTTCGGAGGGCGAGAAGGGCAAAACGCCCTCGAAAGGGCGGCAAGGGGGCCGTCTGCAAAAAGCCGGGCGACCGCCCTTTTGCAGGCGGCCCCCTGTTGCTACAGTTTAAAACCGCCTTTGCCGAGGGCGGCAAGGGGGCAAAGTGAAAAAGGCCATCACATTTTTTGAAAACGCCCTCTGAGAGGGCGTTTTTTAAATCTCGTCCTCCCAAAGGACGGAGTCGACTAGTTTTACAATTTTTAAAATGAAAAATTATTTTTGTAAATCTTTAAAAAAATTAAAAATGCTAAAATTTTTGAGCGGCTAAAGCCCAATTTTGTGGGCCTAATCTGTCTGCTCATCCCCTTGAGTGCCAGACTTTTGGGCTTACTAAACAGGCTCAGCCCATTAATAACGTATACTTACGTGTCCTAGACTCCCTAGTCGAGAACGGATCGAGCAAGGTAGCACAAGTAGTAGTAGTTGAAAATCTCAATGAAATATATGCTTACGTGATCAAAACAAGTTTCAGATTCTATACTCTGCATTGAAGTTTGTCAATCGCTGCCATGGACAAGCGCGCCAACCATGACGAGCTCCTCTGTGACGACCTCCTGGAGTTCATCCTCCTGCACCTTGACTCGTCCGTCTCCCTCGGTGGTGCCGCGTCATCGCCGACGCCGGCTTCCTCCGCCGCATCCGCTCCCTCCACCGTCCGACCGTCGCTGGCCACTACTCTAGCGGCAGCCACCAATCGGTCGAAGCGTATCTTGAGCATGATAAACGGCCGGTACCCTTCTTCGTCCCGTCGCCGGCGGCATCGGTCGGCGCCATTGGGGGAGTCATCACGTACCTGTGCCTTGGACTTTCTCGGCACCTACAGCGCAATCCTTGACAGCTGCGGCACCCTCCTCCTGTTTCTGCTGCGCCGGTATAACTTCGTAGGCCTCACCGTCTGCACACTCGCCGGCGCCGGATAATCGACGACCCGCCGGTGCCGTGGAAGAACAAAGATAATACTCCAATCATTTGGGGTGCCTATCTCCTTGCCGGCGGCGGCGATGCCGACGCTGACGCCAACGCCAACGCCGCTAGCATGTCAAGCTTTAGGATAGTGTGCACGTTCTACAGCTTCCATCACGGCACACCCACGCCGGCGTGCTATTGGACGACGGCGGCGGCAATTATGGCTGGCGGCTGACGACTCTCGCCGAGAGATTGGACCAGAACAACTTCATTGGCCGGTGGCTCGCTCTACTGGGCAACCCAAGACGGCATGGTGCACGCCCTCGACGGGATCACCATGGTGGCCTCAAGCTTCATGTTCCCGGACATGGAGACGTGGAACTCTTTCCCCTGCGCTTCTAGATATGGCTTAACAGTCACCACGGCAATGCCACGGAGCTCCGGGTCGTCGATTGCGGCAGCGGGGTGACGCGTATCGTTTGCTTCGCCGGGCGCGACCTCGTGGTGTTCGCGAGCACTACTAAAAAACCATTTTTTTTCATATAGCTAAATCTATTTTACAGGCGGTTAAGTTACGTCCGTCTGTCCTAAAGTGTTTACGAAACTCACTATTTTTTTCATGCGGATCATATATCCACATTCAAAAATTGCTATTTTTTTTCATGCGGGTGCGTTTTCCGCATGCAAAAAATAAAAATCACAAAAAATCTCGAAACCCTAGCTACTCCCATTCGGCGGCTCCTCGTCGTCGTCGCTACCGTTGCTGAGGCCACCCTTCCCGCGCAGCTTGTCGTCAAGGTTGCCGAGGCCACCCTCCTCATGCCATTGCCAAGGCCGCCCTTCTTGGGCCGGTGGTGGTGGATCCGCTCGTCGTGGGCCCGCTGCCACTGCCCGTCGCCGAGCCCTCTACCGCTCACTGCCCGCTAACTCCCCACCATCGTCGAGCTGGCCATCACCTGCTGCCTCCTGAGGGAGAGAGAGGAGTGAGGAGGTGAGAGATGAGAGTTGATAAGGATGATGACTTAAAAAATTGAAGTGCTGAGAGGGAAAAAGAGGAGGTAAGTCAGATTTATAGGCGAATCTTTAAGAGGTCCGTCTGTGAAAATACATTTTCTCATGTGCTTGTTTAAGACGCTTGTATAAGAAAATAGACTTATTTTATCATACGGCTTTTTAAGAGGTATGTGGAAATAGTTTGTTTGCATGTGGTCTTTTAAGGAGCCGTATGCGAAAAGAGAGGTCGATTTTTGCAGACGTGATCAATTAGGTTCACCTGTAATCTATAGGGTAGGTTCGCCTGCAATCTACAGGGGCTTGTACAGAAAAATTGTTTCTGTATAGTAGTAAAAGTGACACATGGTGGGCGACGACGCCCACTCGCGAGAGAAGAGGGTCCGGCTACGGAGGGGCACGCTCTCGTATGACTCTGTCGTTATCGTCGCCGTGGGAGCAAGATTAGCCATAATTGTCAGAGGGTGTTTCACATCGACCATGGTCGGAATCTTATTTTCTAGCTCGACCAACGTATTTGGTTCGGCAACATCACTATCGGCGACCCTATTATCCTTTTTTACCTACTTGCCCCACACGTTGGACACTTGTCCAAGTCAGCGTACTCCTTGCGATAAAGTACATAGTGATTAATATTTTTTCAACACCAAGAGATAATGGACATATTAATTTTTTGGCTTGATAGGTGTTAGCTGGCAACAAGTTAGGCTTATAAAGCATAACTCTCAGGAGACCCATCAAGTCGTTGAAACTAGTATTATACCATCCGTGCCTGGCCTTCAATCTAAGAAGTTCTAGCACCGACCGCAACACTATATAATCTATGTCACATCCCTTTGATTGATCGTACAAAAGATCTTTCGCTGATTTCTACAACGCCTCCCAATTGTTTAAATCTCTTGCTTTCTTTTGGCAAGGCCATCAAAAGACCTAGCTGCACAATAGGCGAGATCGACCTGCGGTTCGCGTGCTGCAATATATCCTCAAGATCAAGATCAATATCAACCTTTGCATCGTCAAAACCAGAGCCGCCAAAATCACCCGTCGTTTCACGGGACATGTCCTCAATTATAAATTCTCAGCCTCATCGAACCAAATATCAGGAATCTCTTTAGGAGCGGCGACTTCCCCGTGATAAGTCCAAACTCTATATTCCTTCACAAATCCACGCTGAATTATGTGTCCCAGAATTACATTCGGATCTTTTCACATCTTTTGATTCTTGCAATCCATGCAAGGACAAAAAATATCCTTCCTATTCTTCCTCGAAGCTCGTGCATTAGCCTTATTAATAAATATTGATGCTTCTCTCATGAACACTGGATGAGTTCTTCGCGTCTCATACATCCATGTCCGATCCATCTAAAAAATTCACAGCAAAAAATAATATTATATTGCAGGTGTTTTCTACATAAACAAATTAAACTTAAATCCTACTTTATAAACCAAACCCTCATTCACAGGGAAAAATAATACTAATACACTATTAATTAAAAAAAGGTCATTCAAAAAACAATATATTTGACCTATAAATTACAAAAATAGCTCAAATGACCTATTCAAAAAGTTTAAATATCTTCGCATTCAACCAATGAAATTTTACAAAAGAAAGTAAATGAAAGGAAGATCAAGCATGTTAACTTTTATATTGATTTCAATCGAAGATTTCAAGTCTAAATCCTCACCCCAAAGAAATTGCCTTTTTTTGGAGAGTGAAACACCGAGTTAAAAAAGTTCAAATATCTTCGTAATCAACCAATAAAAATTTTAAAAAATAGAAGCAAATGGAAGAGAAGATCAAGCATGTTACCTTTTGTATTGATTGCAATTGAAGAATTCGAGTTGAAAACCTTCCCTCCTATAATTGCCTTTTTTTGAGAGAGAAACACCAGGTTAAATATGACATTGTCGGTTTAGGTAGATATTTTATGTCACATCATTGCGTGCGGCCCGCTTAACGGCCCGCACGGGAAAATACATTATTTTGTGCGGGCCCTTAAGTGGGCCGCACGGAATAATGCACAATTATCCCGTGCGGGCGATTAAGTGGACCGCACGGGATAATGCCTTTTCCCGTGCGGTCCTACAACCGGCCCCCTGGTGACTGGTTTTTCCAGGCGCGGTCACTTATGGCCCGCCTGAAAACTATTGGAGGCATCGTCCATAAAAACCAAATCTGCAGTAGTGCCATTATATATTTTTAGAAATGAACTAAAATTCAGCCCACTTTATTTAGATCCAACTCTTAAATTTTGCTGGCCAAAAATTTAGGTCCTTTACTACCCTGTGGGGGCTGAGGAGGGGAAGGGTGGCGATGGCTTTTTCATGAACCCGTCTACTTGTTACTTTCACCACACTATTCACTGTGGTTTAATTCCTCGTATATAGGTAGAGAAGTACATTTTAGAAAACCTTATATTCTATGGTCAAAGTTACATAAAATCACAAATCACATTGTGTTATGGTTCTAAAGTTTCACAAAGTATCACCTATATTGAAATCTTGATTAACTTCAACATATTTGAAACTATGTTTTCAAAGTAGGAAAGAGGTAAACTATCAATATTAGTCAAGAACTTCATAATTAAAATTTTCATATACACTCTAAGTTTTAGAATTATAAGTAAATCCGTTCTAAATATGTACAAGAGTGGGTTTTATGAAATATTTAGACCGTAAAACATGTGTTATATACCACACGTCATAATACCTATGGTTTTCTATGATTTTGACTATAAAATATTAAAATATGGTGTTTTCTGAAATTTACACTAAATAGAGTGTGCTTATTGTACAAATTTTATAATATCTTTTGACAGTGTGTTAAAAGAAGTGTACTTTTTCTGGTGTGAGAGTTTGGTATGTGCGGGCTGTGTTATTCTATACCATTAAAGAAATAGTAAAGTGTATTAGCTATCTCTAAACTTGTCACGTTATGACATCCAGATCTCTATACTTTAGAAATACATATCCATATCTCTATACTTTGAAAATGCATATCCAGGTTTAAAACTTGTTTAAGTATGTCATCTCTTTCTAAGGGTCTATTCAGATTGATGCCAAAAATAAACTTTACCAAAAAATGACAATGTTAAAATTTGACAAATTGACAATATTGTCAAGTTTTGATAAGATAGACTCAATAAAATGTTGTCAAAATTCTATAGACGTTATCGATATTTGATAACAAACTAAATATAGCCATATAATTATCAATTTTATCAAATAATGATATAGTTTAAAATGATTTTAATTTGAACAGGCCCTAATACTACCATGTTCTCTTTAGTGATCTTACGTGGCTACCACCTCCCCGATCTCTCTTCCTTTCTTCCACAGGTGGTGACGAGGTGTTGGATCACTGAGAGCCTCGAGAAGGCCACTGTGTTATGTCGCTGCCCATGAAACAACTTGTTCGTTTCAATGACTGGCCTATATATTTGTAAATGTCAGAATTTTAAGTTCATTTTGTTTTGATCGTAATTGATATAGTACCATCAGGTATACGAATTGAAATCTAGCCGTTCAATTAGTAAGGACATGATCAGGAATGAAGTAAGTGGAGTAGAAGATAATGGCGACAACGGCGGCCACTCAAATCGCCCATAGAAGATAATGAAGAAGATGATGAGGGATCACCGTATTCTGGTGTGTGATCACGAAGTCGGCGATCACAACTTTAGCGGCGTCTTGGGGACGGAGATTGGGAGTCTTCTTCTTCATCACGGCCATGATGTGGAATTTTTTCATTATCACCTCGAGAAATTGGGTATTCTGGTGACCATGAGCTTGGTTATGATCACGGTCATCGTCACAACGATATGCTGATGATCTCAGGCTTGTCGACATCCGTTGTCGTGCTGATCTTGTTGTTGTCGCCTTTAAGCGTCTAGCTGCTCAAGGAGGTCGTGAGCATCTCGTCGGGGAGACACTTGTTGCGATCGCCGTGGTGGCGAGGCGTTAGCAACATCAACGTTCTTGCCAACCTCATCAACCTGAGGAGGGAGAGGCCATTCGTAGGTGGTGGACCTGTTGCCACAATAAAGCAGAATTAAGGTTTGTGATTGTAGACTCCATTCTCTTTAACCACACATCTGCTTTCGGGTGGGTTACTGGATCGAAAGGAGGCTGTCGACGTAGATTATTGACGACAGTGAAATGTTTGTTAGGAGTGTCGACATTTCTGCTTGGGAAGGGGTTGTGCCTCGAGATCGGACGAACTCGCCCTCCTCCGTGGAGCCCCGTGGTGTACAGTTATTTGCATCCTTGTCTTCAGTCTCGACACCGACCATGTTCACGTCACGCGGAGAGCTTGAGGTGGAGGATTCCATGCTGTCCAGGCAGTGGAGAATAGATGGTTCATTGGGGTCAATCCTGATGTAACCCACCATGCAGTCTGAAGGGTTGTCAAACACAGACGTTGTCCGAGATTGATCTCTACGAGAGTAGATCGGGCAACATGGAATTCGGGTGATTGGTTTTGCAAGCTTCAGAAATATCTCACAGCTAGTTAGGGGGTGGTTCTTTGTTTTATGGATTGGGCACCACGCCTTTTTGGGGAAACGCGCTGAATCCCCTGCTCCTCGCAAGCATCGAGTTTGACCTTTACTTGAATTATAACATGGCATCCAGCCAACGGATGGCTAGAAGTCTTGTGGATTGGACACCATGTGCTATCTTTGTCGACAGACTTTCTTGTCAACGTACGCTTGTCGGCTAGAGCCAAAGGTCGAGCTGCTTTAGGCTTTCTATTGACAGACTGAGATCCCGACGCCTCATTCTTGGTACGAACCGAAGAGGCAGTTGTTTGAGTAGTTGTATTCGCTCGTACCATCATCATGGCCTTGTCCTCAGCACGTGCTAAGGGGGGTGAGATCGGATTGGCGGCAAAGATGGGAAGGATGATAGAGCCGACTTGGACCATGGCGAAGGCTGACTGAGTTGGATTTCCCAGGCTAGGTTGGTCGTAAAAGATCTCGTCAGAAAATCCTGCTCTTGATGTCATCTCGTCGAAACCTTTTTTAGCACTAAGCCCCCACGTGGCGCGCAACTGTCGATGGGCTATACGCTGACCATGGTATTTGCATAGTGTGGGGATCGTTCGAACCAGGGTATACACGAGATTAGATCAAGCAAGGGGGGTAAAGATTTATACTGGGTTGGGCCCTAAAAAGAGTCCAGCTTATATGTATTATGGATGAAAATATTGCTCAGAGTACAATGAAGAATGTAACAACTAGATGAATTTGTCAACTAGAGGTTGTCGGAGAAAACCTGACGAGATCTATTTGGCGAATACTGTGCTGACTTTCTTCGAATTGCTTCTGGGCGTGGCTATGACTTTGGCTTGTAATTTGATACCCTCCCTGAACAAAGGGTCTTATATATATATATATATATATCATAGATTACTTTTTTTCTCCAAATAAACTCGAAGAGACAAAACATGATACGGGCATAAAACCCTTATTTTCTTCGACTAGAACTCTAACATATTTTATTTGGAGAAAATAATTTTTTATCTGTTAGCTGTATTTTCTTAATTAAATTTTTTTATTGGATATATGATATTGTCGTATTAAATTAATTTGTGTATAGGAGGTATGAAACTGACACGGCTAACTGCAAATTATAATGTTATAAACCAACTGTAGGAGAAGGCCACCTCATCGAATAACCAAAGCCATTCGATTTACATCTGCCCGTCGATCACAGTGATCAGATTTATTTTCATCCAATCTGGATCAGCCATGTTTTTGCTTATGGGGTCCAATACTATTTTCTCCAGCCCACCCATCGCTACAGATTTGCTTCCGTCGGCCACACACCCTATCTCCAGTTCTCCACGTGCTATCATATCAGCACAACGACCAGTCTTGGGGTGAGTTGCGGTGGATCCCCTTCTCCTGTGGAGGGCTGAAGGCTAGGGCTCATCAGCTTCTCTTCCTAACCGATCCCCTTCCGCGAGTGCGCCACATAATACCTCCCTTTCTCTGCACCTGTTCAGCTTCCAGCATCTCTGTTGAACGTTGCCGTTTAATTTAGGAGTAATCCCTTGCCATGATCTTCTTGAATTCCTATTGATTCTTCACGCATCGCGGTGATATATGCCCATACATATTTGCTCATAAGTTCACACAGTGGGAAAACAAGTTGCAGCCGGAGGAGGCCATGGCAGAGCGCCAGGCTAGGTTGCATCATTGTGTCAATCGATTGCATGATTTCATCGACGGGATCAATCTGTTGATGTAATTCATCCATTGCAGTTTGATACTCCAATGCTGTGCTGCTTTCTCTTGCTTGCTTTCTAACGTCACTGACTTGCTATGATATTTTTCATCCAATCGTCCAGGTTACTCCTTCCTCTCTCTATTGGCATTCCAGATAACTAATATTTGCACCAACTATTTAAATTGTTCCTCGAATTGATTTGTAAGCCTTGCCAGATTTCCATACATATCTCCAGTATGGTTCATTGGATAGAATTTATCCTTTCGTGTTTCTTGCCATATCTGCCATTCTGTTCTATACAAGGCTCAACTGACAGATATAACTTATTCAAGAAATTAACTAGAATGCAGATGAGCGATCTGTGTTAAGTAGTTTCAGCAAGTGATGCAAAGATCAAATTTAGCTGCTCATGTAGTACAACTGCTCACTTCTATCGCTTCGGCCACTTGTTATTTTTTTCTGTCCATCTATCTATTTATTGAATCTTTTGGAGTATATATTAAAAATCCATTCAACCTTTTAATAAACACTTCTAAATCATTATAAATGTTTCTAGGCCGTCATGAAAAAGAAGTCTTAGAAATTTTGAGAAAAAAATCATCTAGACTTCAATTTTCATGAAAATTAGTGGACCTAACGTTTTAAGCCGTTATATTAGATTTATTTTCTCTTCTTTTCTTATTAACTTTTGGTCAGGCGTTTGGGCCACCACCTAATCCATATTATATTCCATAGTTCATATGTACTTTCTCTCTGAAGAAGTTGTGCACGTTTAAGTTGTATCTCTCGAAAAAAAAGCACATCCGGACATGATGTTGTATGGCGAGGGTTACGAGAGTCTTCCTCCAACCTCTCCAACTATAATAACTATTATTTTCTCCAACAGCATGATTTGAATTGACCTCTCTTGGTTCGTAACTCTTTTTAGCGTTTCAAACCGAGACAACACGGAAAGCCTATCTTTAATCTCAATTAAAATAATTAAGACTAAAGGTGTTATCAACCGAAACTATTTTTTCTTAATTTTACTCCATCTAGCTTACTACTGTTTGTTTATATATTATGCATACATAATTTATACACGTATATATTTATACATATATACGCAATATGCATATATATATGTATAAATATATATTTTACACACATATAAATACACTTAATTAAGTAAATATATACATGTATTATCAAAATATTGTACACATAAATATACACATATATTTTATTCCTAATTAATTTTTACTGTTAACCTATATTACAAAAATTTTCTACGATGTGGATCCACGACCACTCCAATCTCAGTAGAATATTCTCAATAGATTAATAATTTGCTCGTTGATAAATTCCATCAGTGATTCTCGAGAAGCCTGTATGAAACCATCATGGTGAGGGAGTTTATCCCTTATGCAAATAATCTGTTATTTGAAAAAAATAAGAAATAAATATATGAAATCAATAAAAAATCAAGACGTAATATATGAATGACTGTTATACCTACATCCAGATCCTAGAGATATGTGACTTGGTGAGTTAGGCGTTGAATGTAGTCACAGACATAATATCAGCACAAGTTTGTCCCCTGCTTCTGTTTTGCACACTAAAAGAGAAACGATGACATATTTAACATAAATTTTTATTTTAGAACAAGTTAATAATTTAATATAATTTTAAAGCATGTACTCACTGGAAATTTTATTTTCACTTCAAGATTTTGATTTCAAAGCTCGTGGACCTTCTCACGGAGCTGTGTCCATGCCCTACGTGTAATTACAAGCTAGTAATTATTCGAGAATCGCATAGTACCAATAGCAACTAAGATGACATTACCTGTCTAACACTTCAAAAATCTTTACGAAGGTAGACTCTGGTTTATTCATTGAATCATAGACATGGATCCGCGAGTGGCTAATGTCGATTAGGAAAGGACCCGTTGAAATCTGTAAATTGTGTGAGATAATATATATAAAACTGTATATTTACGAGATAGAAATTGGTATAGAATGTAGTAAAAACTCGCACTATATTGTACGACAATAGCATCAACATATGAAGGATACTGTCCTCTGTTTTCGCGGAATATTATTCTAGCATCCTCTGTTTTCGCGGAATATTATTCTAGCATCACAGTGTTCATTTTGCGGGGAAGGGGGGGGTCCATGAATCCTATTTTTATCCATCTCCGCTCATTGCACTCGTGGATGGTCATTCTACAACGAATAAAAGAATTTTAGTTAGCTACAAGGAACGAAATAAATTTAACTGATCGATACTTACAAAACCCACGTGGTTATAATAGACACGACGAGGGCGTCCAGCTGGTAGAGGTTGAAGATGTCCTCGAAGCTAATATACATTAGATCATCTTCTGCTTCAAAGAAGTGTCTTTTCTGATCTGCACCGTGATTATCTCTGTACCTTTGCGTGAAGCTTCCATGTACCACCGGTGGAAGTGATACATCTGTGTGGGAAGAATCTTGAGCTCATCAGGCTTGACAAGAAGTCGTTCGAATGTATACTTATATTTTAGCTCAGCCTTCTCGATAGTTGCGCGTCCGGATATTTGGTCCATTATTATTCTCGCATCTTTCATAAATTTTCTTAAATCAGCTCTTTGTGATTGCACCACCAGCTCAATGGATTTTTTAGGTTGCATCCCGAGCTACGGGACATCTTTGGCCTTTGCTGTCACCTTCCTATGCGTCTTCTTGAAATGTGCCCTCACCTTAGCTTGGACGACCTCATGCAACTCCTCGGGAGTCTTGTCGTATGACGTTTTTTGGGGCTGGCGGGAGCCGGTCAAGTTTTGACATCTTGCTTCTTAGTGAACTGGTTGACATTGACCGCATGGCTCGAGCTTTGTGCTTAGGAGGCGACGGAGGTGGCTGAGTGGCAGACTGTTTAGGAGTCGGTGCTCGTGGAGGCGACAAAGGAGACGGAGGAGGCTGGGGAGTGGGAGACTGTTTAGGAGTCGATGCTCGTGGAGGCGACAGAGGAGGCGGAGGAGGCGGTCCACGCAGAGGAGACGGTTCACGTGGCGGAGAC
Organism: Oryza australiensis; assembly: GCA_019925245.2. Taxonomy (NCBI): domain Eukaryota; kingdom Viridiplantae; phylum Streptophyta; class Magnoliopsida; order Poales; family Poaceae; genus Oryza; species Oryza australiensis. The sequence goes on from JAIFGZ020000436.1 coordinate 9,887,059, forward strand.
GGAGGAACGGAAGCCACTTCTCGCCCGGGAAAGATGATGAAGGGCTTGCTCCATAGGATCTCATGGGCTGTGTCTCCTAGTGTCATCTCCCCGTCTCCTTCGGGGATATCCAGCTCGAGTCTTCATAGTCTCGTTTCACCTGTTCAATTCTGACTTTAGAACCTAGGTGGAACGGGTACGTAGTGATAGGTCCCATCTGGTTCAACTGGTATCGTCATGCCTGACGCCACCTTCACGAGAAGAGATTTTATTAATTAGTAATCAATCTTGATTGACAAGTTCTTGTCCAGAATATATATCATTAAACTACGAGCATACCTTAACTGATAGGTTCTTGAGTGGAACGTGCAGCTCACAAGGTATCCGCTACGTAATCTTGTCCACAGGGCATGACGGTACTGCTGGAGCTTCTAGGGCCTATTTAGCTACATGGTCTGTAGAAGCGCAGCTACTGCGCTGATGCTGTAGTTGTGGTGGATCTGGTTGGTTTACATGCTGGCTCCGCAGCTCAGCCATCTGTTCGACCACCTTTCTTGCCACTATGTCATCGATCTGTGAGAGTTTGAGCTCCATATCAGCTAGCTTCGCCATCCGTATCTCGCTTCCTCCTCATGCAGCTCCTGTAGCTTTGGATGTCCTCATGGAATCCGTATTTCCAGGGAATGATGCCTTTTTCTCGTGTTCGTCCCGGATGCTCGAGGTTTTGCAGTGCGAGCGTAAGCTCGTCCTTCTCTCTATCGGGCTAGAATGAGCCCGAGGCAGAGGCCTATACTACGTCTTCTAATCTTCTGGTAGCTTCTTGGATTGCATCGCCAAAGATTACGAAGCCATCGACAGGATTGAGCGATCCGCCGTGACCATAGAACCAGTACTTTGATCGTTTCGGCCAGTTAGCTATGGCCGGAATGATATCTCTGACTAGGAGGTCGGCTTCCATTTGCTCTCATCTCGGCACTACCTTCTGATAGCCGCCTGACCCTAGCTTGTGATGGTACTGTTTTTTTAGCTGCGTTGGCCTTGTTTTTCTCAATGAGTGCTTGCGCTTGTTCTCCTGTCTTGTATTACACAAAGGCCTCCGAGTGATCTCGTAGCTTTGAGAATTTGTCAAAGTCTGGGTTCTGGCCCTTAAAGATGTACTTCTTGTGTAGTTTCTTCTTGGAGTTCCTAAAAAGCTCGGCCATCTTTTTCAGCGTCCATTCCTTGACCCTTGCTTGTTCTGTCTCCGGGATGATGAACGTCTCTAGCATTGTCGACCACAACATCTCCTTCTTTGTGTTCGGGAGATAGCTTTGTTGATCCTCTCCTGTCTTTGTTCGCCGCTAGTTCACTACGCTGATGGGCATGTGATCCCTCACTACCCATCCGCGGTGTGCCACAAACTTCCTTGCGGCTTCGGCTGGGGCATATGGTTGACCGTCATGTGCCACTTCGGTTGTGACATGTCGACCCTCAATTCTCTTGCTGGCACCACGTTGTCCGCGTGCCCTCTTCTCTCCAATGGTTGTGGTGCCTTCGTCTACCTCCTCGTTAAGGTATTGGTTGGGATCCTCGTTCCCCTCCTCAATGAAGTACTGACTGCTCCCCTGCGTGATCTCGTCGAGGAGAAACTATTCGTCCTTGCGATCAGCCATTTGATTGTTGTGCTTGGACGACTTGATCAAGAAATTCTGACAAAGAAAAAATTATTCAGTTAATACATGTATGATGTTCTTAAGTCTGATATTTAGGTAATGTATATATATATGTACTCCGTCGTAAAAGTCGTTCTCACAGCCCATCCAATACAAGTTGTTTTCACTAAGTATAAAAATAGAGAAAGAGAATAAGACAAAGAGAGAGAAAAACAAAGAGAAGAAGGAAAAATTGTAATGTTTTTCCTTCTTCTTTTCTTTGGGTTTTTCTCTATATTTTTCTATCCTGACTATATTTTAACTTGTAAAAAAAATTTATACTTTAAATTTTATCTCTCTCGACGAGATAGGTTGGATTGGCAGCTCATTGGAGTCCCTTGTATGTGTGATAGTGTGGTATCTACGACAAAGCTTTGACGGTTCGACGGATGTGAGGCTCTACGGCAAAGATGGCGGGGTGGTGGCGATCTCGTTCACATTACGGGGATAATGGATATCGTGTTATATGGCATCGATGGCGGAGTGACGTTACCGTTTAATTTCATATTTTAAATACCATTACTGTTTAGTTTTTTGCCGAGAGAGAGAAAGAGGGGAGTGAGGAAGATAAGGTGGAGAGGAGAGGAAGTGGATGAGATGAGAGGTACAAGGATGAGTAATTTAAGTCACATTTTAATGCTTCTATTAAATCAAATTCACATTCAAAATTAATTAACATCCAAAATATGTTCAACATTCACAGTTATTATTCAAAGTCCATATATATATATCCAATATTCAATATTCAAACATACATAAAGGTATCACAGTTCATATATATATATATATTCAAAATTATATATATATATGCAAAATTCATAGTCACTAATCAAATTCACAGTAATATTCACAGTCCATTCATAGTCCATATTAAACAAACAAAGGGCGGCAAGGGCGTGCGGCGGTGGCGGCGGCGGTGTGCGATGGCGCCAACGGCGACATTCACAGTCCATACACATTAATCAAACAGCGCGCGGCGGCTTGCGGTGGCGGCGGCGTGCAGTGGTGATGGGGCGACGGCGATGACGACGACAGCGACAACGACGACGGTGATGGTGACAGTGTGCGGGAGTTAGGGTTCAGCGAATGGTTACCTCGGAATTGGTGCCGGCAAGGTTACCTCGGAATGCGGCGACGACGGCGACTCGACGGCGAGAGACGGCGGCGGCAGCGGTTTAGGGTTCAGCGTGACGAAGACGATAAAAATGGCTAAGTGTTTGGATCCATCGCGCCCTCTGTTATATATAGATACCGGGCTCTTTGGTCCTGGTTGGTACCAACAACCGAGACTAATGATATCTTTAGTCCCGGTTGAAGCCACTAACTAGGACTAAAGATATCCTTGTCTCGACTGGTGGCTTTAACCAGGACTAAAGATATCATCTTTAGTCTCGGTTGTTGGCTTCAACCGGGACTAAAGATCCCCGTACCCGTGGTAGGTGAGAATCTTTAGTCCCGGTTGAAGCTAACAACCCAGACTAAAGATGTTTTTTTTCACTATTTTTAAATATTTTTTGTCACGGTTGGTGTTAAAAACCGAGAGTAAACATTTAAACAGGGCCCTATTGTAAAGTATTTTAAATTTTAATAATCATATATAATTAACATATGCCATATTAAAAAGTATTTTAAGTATTTTAAATTCTAATAATCATATATAATTAACATATCCCTATTGAAAAGTATTTTAAATTCTAATAATCATAAACATATGTCCTATTGTATTTTAAATTCTAATTATTATTGAATTCAATAAATCCTGTAATTTATAATAATTTACAATAAATTTAATAAATTTAAATGGTTATAATAAATAGAATAAATTTAATAAATTTAAAATAATTTACATTGTCCATACTTCAAATGGTTAAGTTATGGTTTTTCTCAAGTATTTTTTCCGCATTATTGTTACTTCGCTATGATCGTTGCACGAGTAAGGGGTGTTCTCATTTGATAGGAGGATGCTCGGGTCAACCGCCACCGCGAACGGATGTTGTCCGTCAAACTGATCGTAATCTTTGTCAGTCCTATCCTCGACTCCCACTATTTTCCTTCACATAGAAAGCTTGCCTTACATCATTGGCAAGGACGAAGGGTTCGTCTGAGTATCCAACTTGCTAAGGTTGACCGTTGTCATCTAGCTTGCATCAATCGTTATGCCTCCATCACTCAACCTAACCCACTGGCACTGGCACTGAAACAGAGGGACCTTCAGAGGTCGATAGTCAAGTTCCCAAATGTTCTCGATGCTACCGTAATACGTGCTAGTCGTATCATCGTATCCCATGGCATCAATGTGGATGTTCCGATTCGTGCTCTTTCTGTCTTGGGTCCGTGTGTAAAATGTATACCTATTGATTTCATATGCCTGAAATGTGGTGATCGAGCAAGATTGTCCCCACGCCAAGAAGGATAGTTGTTGGTCAATGTTCCCGTTGCCCGTGAGATATTGTCGCAGCCAAGCAAGGAAAGCATCAATGTGATGGCGTGTAATCCAAGCATCCATTTTAACGATGTTTTCGGAGCGAACAATTGCCAAGTGCTCCTCGATGTAAGGAGCCACCAAAGAAGATTGTTGCAAAACAGTCCAATGTGCTTTTCTGAACAAGTCATTGTCTACAGTCATTATTGCCTTCCTTACAAGAGTCCCCTTCCCCTGTAGTCTCCCTTCATGGCTTCATTCGGGCACCCCGATGGGATGAAGGTCTTCAATAAAGTCGACGCAAAATTCAATGACGTCCTCTGTTCCATATCCCTTGGCGACATTGGCCTCCGAACGAGAACGGTTACGGATGTACTTCTTTAGAACGCTCATATACCTCTCGAAAGGAAACATGTTGTGTAGGAATACAGGACCGAGGATACGGATCTCTTTGACAAGGTGGCATAGGAGATGCGTCATGATATTGAAGAAGGAAGGCGGAAAGATCATCTCAAAACTGACAAGACATTACACCACATCATTTTGAAAGACTTCTAGTCTGTCTGGATCGATGATCTTCTACGAAATTGTGTTCAGAAAAGTACATAGCTTTGTTATTATTGCCCGAACATTATCAAGAAGGATACCCCGAATTATAACGGGAAACAGTTGTGTCATCAGCACGTGACAGTCATGAGACTTTAGGTTTGTGAACTTTTTATCCTTCGTGCTTATTATTCCCTTTATATTCGAGGAGTATCTAGACGACACCTTGATGCTCTCCAAGCATTCAAACATGCTTTTCTTCTCTACCTTGCTCAGAGTGTAGCTGGTTAGACTCAAGTGGTGGCTTCCTTTCTCCTTTGGTTTCGGGTGAAGGCCATCACGTGTGTCATATGCTTTAGATTATTTCGTGTGTCAAGTGTATCTTTTGATTTTTCATAAACACCTAGGAAGCCCAACAGGTTGATGCAAAGGTTCTTAGTGAGATGTATCACGTCGATTGCATAACAGACGTTCAAGACTTTCCAATAGGGTAACTCCCAAAAAATGGACTTCTTCTTCCACATCACCGCGTGACCATCTTCACTTGCTATAGGTTGGTTGCTCGGTCCCTTTCCAAATACTACTTTGAGATCTTTCACCATGGCAAACACAATCTTTCCGTTGCGATGCTTTGGCTTAGTACGATGGTCTGCCTTTTGTTCAAAATGTTTACCTTTTCTTTGGACAGGGTGGCTTGCAACAAGAAAGCGACGATGGCCCATGTACACTACCTTCTCATAGTGTTTCACGTACGTACTTTCGGTTTCATCTATACAGTGGGTGCAAGCGTTGTACCCCTTGTTTGACTGTCAGGATAGGTTGCCAAGTGCTGGCCAATCATTGATGGTAACGAACAACAACGCTTGTAGGTTAAACTCCTCCTTTTTATCCTCATCCCACACGGGGACACATTCTTTCTTTCACAACAGTTTCAGATTTTCGATCGGCGGTCTCAAATACGCATCGATGTCGTTACCAGGTTGCTTTGGGCCTTGAATAATAATCGGCATCTGAATTTACTTCCGCTTCATGCATAGCCAAAGCGGGAGGTTGTAGATTCACATCGTTACAAGCCAAGTGCTATGGCCGTTGCTCATCTATCCATAAGGATTCATGCCATCCGTACTTAAGCCGAACCTTATGTTTCTTGTATCCTCGTCGAAGTCTTTAAAATATTTTGTCGATGTTTCACCACTATGACCCATCAGCGGGATGTCTCACATATCGTCTTGTTGGCGTTCTTCTGCGTGCCAGCGCATCATCCTTGCATGCTCTTTGTTCCTGAACAGACGCTTGAGCCGTGGTATTATAGAAAAATACCACATCACCTTAGCAGGAACTCTTTTCTTCGAAGGCCGTCCGTCAACTTCGTCTGGATCATCTCGTCTGATCTTGTATCGAAGTGCTTTACAAATCGTACATGCTTCTAGGTTCTCGTACTCCTCACCGCGATAGAGGATACAATCGTTAGGACATGTGTACATCTTTTGTACCTCAAGTCCTAGAGGGTAGACTAACTTCTTAGCTTTGTACGTTGATTCCGGCAATTCATTTCTCTGTGAAAGAATATTTTTCACAAGTTTTAGTAACTCGCCAAATGCCTTGTCATTGACACCATTTTTGGCTTTCTATTGCAAGAATTTCAGCATGGTACCCAACTTTTTGTGCCCCTGTTCACAACCTGAATACAAGGACGTTTTGTGGTTTATCAACATACGTTCCAATTTCTGCACCACCTTTTCACCTTCATAGTCCTCATGTACGTCGCACAACATCTGACCAAGGTCATCGGCACCATTGTTTTCTTCAGCATCCCCGTCCGCCTCGCCTGCTGTATTCTCTTCAAACCCACTGTATTGGCCACAGTCCGAAATATTATCGTCGTCTTCATCTTCTTCCATTGCAATCCCTACCTCTCTGTGCGATGTCCAACAATTGTAGTGAGGCCTGAATCTCGACTGAAACAAGTGGACATGAATAATTCTTGATGTAGAATACTATTTCTCGTTTTTGCATTTTTTGCATGGACAACATATAAAACCCTTATGCTTGTTGGCATTGGCCACACTCAAAAAATAATGCACGCCTTGAATAAACTCTATCGACTGTCGGTCCACAGTGTACATCCATTACCGATCCATCTACATGAAATGCACAAAAATCGTAGGAAAAATTCACAAACGTCAAATAATTTAAATAATATTATAAAAATTATATAAATATATAATCAGACAATAATTATATAATAATCCAACATACATAATGTGTTGTACTTAAAAATTTAGAATTATTTTTAAAAGTTCTTTTAAAGTTCTAAACATATTTTTAATATACGTAATGTACTTATTTCTAACTATTTTAATGATTTTTAAATTACCTTAGTTTTCTAATCTACTATCAAAATTTTTATATTTTTCTTTTGTCATCCATTTTATAATATTTTTGTCCACAAGTTTCTCTCTCATCATTTTTCATAAAAAATTTATAGATAAAAGTGTATGTAAAATATACATATAAATGTAATGTGCTAAGCATACTTAGAGGATGGAGTTGTGAATTTTAAGAAGTAAAATATTTTTTCTAAATGATTTTTCTCTCTCTTTATTTTTCATTAACCTATCTAGAGATAAAAATGTATAGAAATAAACTATAAAAAGTAATATGCTAAGCATATATCATAAGAGAACAAAGTTGATAACCTTGTAGATTCCTTAGATTTGTGCATTTTCACCAAAACAATTTCACAAAAAATTTTGGCAACACCTCTTTTCTAGAGCAAACCTTTGAAGATATTGGCTCGAGCTGGAGGAGGAAGAAGAAGTATATAAAACACCTTCACTTTAGTCCCGATTGGTGTTACCAGCCAACACTTAAAAAAAGATCATTTAGATCTTTAGTCCCGTTAGTAACACCAGTCGAGACTAAAGTTAGGATCTTTAGTTTCGGTTGGTGTTACCAACCAGGACTAAAGATCTCTGATGCCCTGACAGGTTGACAGGACTCTAATCGGGACTAAAGATGATCTATAGTCTTGATTGGTGACACCAATCGGGACTAAAGATCATAAAAAGCCGATGCCTTAACCGAGACTGAAAACTTTTTCTAGTCTCAGTTCCAATAGGAACTGAGACTATTATGGATTTTGGTTAGTGAATCAAAGATCATTTCTCCAAAGTTAAAGGTCATATGATATATAATGACTCTACTTTAATTTAAAAGGGCCTAACTCAATAATTATAAATTTCAAAATCATTTAATCATGAAATGTCTATAATTAAGAAACCAAATTGACAACTTTATATTCATTAATTGCGAATTTGAGAACAATTAAACCACGAAAACTATAATTGAGATTTTGAATCAAGTAAACCTCAATATTTATTAATTAAGATTTAGGAATTATTATATAATGAAAGGATATAATTCAGACTACAAAACCGACCAAGTACAAATCAATATTTATTAATTATGATTTAGGCATTATTGTATCATGAAAGGACATTATTTAGACTACAAAACCGAGTACAACTCGAACACTTATTATTTACAAATTTTTAAATTAAATTATAGAACATACTAAATTGAGACTACAATATGAGTCCAAAGTGGTAGCATTCATTAATTTTGAATTTTAAAAATAATTTAATGCAATAGAAAGTAACATAAGAAAAATTAGGGTTGATTATATAAATTCATTATTAATTTAGATTTTTAGAAGTATAAATAAAATAAAATTGTTCGGCTAAGCCTTTAGCAAAGTTACATAATAAATATTTAAAATTTTAATATTTATAATATCATTAATTATAACCGCTCGTGTGAAAGGATCCTTGAGGCACACACGTACCTCCTCATTTTATGTTTTGAACTTTTTTAAAAATTTCAAAAACAAACCGTTGCAAAACTTATTTTTAGAATCTGAATCTTTTGACCACGCCAGTCCGTCGAGCGTGAAAAACAATACTACAATGTCACATATAACGGGTGTATCGGTTTTGTCCTGCTATACCAGCAAGGATAATATGACCAAATAACGTTGTCACATCGGTTAGACCGATGTGACATTGTTTTTTCACGTCGTACGGTTGGCGCGAGCTTGGCGTGAGCAAAAAGTTTAGATTTTGAAAATAAGTTTTGAGAGGGTTTATTTTTAAAAATAAAAATTTAAAAGTTCAAAAATAAGAAAATCTACCTTCTCTCGGTTACTTTTTCTCCCTTTTTTTCTTTATGGAAATATTTGCAACAACAAATTTTAAATAATCATATCTTCTAAATTATATATTATTTGTAACAATATATTTTAAACAATCATAATTTTTAAATTTTAAATTATACGTTTAATTTTTTTATCTATTTGCACCGTTGTGTTATTTATGATTAAAATCACAATTAGAATTTAAGACACATGTTATCTACTTGTTCATTTGTAAAATGTATATTCTTTTAAGTTTTTTTGGATACCCTTTGCATGTCATTCAAATATATATGAAAAATTACAAAAATAAAGTTACTGTATTATTTGAACCTATATCAATTCACTAGCATGCATAAATAAAATAAATCTACAATGTCCGAAAATTAAGACAGTTTACACACGTACAATTTTAGCTTGTAAAAAGATATTTCTAAAAGAAACTTGTAGAGGGATATATTAGCTGTATTTGGACCGTTTGCATGTTATGAATAAAATGTGACAACAAGATTGTGTCATCAAGTATTACTTTACAAACATTCATAGCTAAACTAGGCATATAATGTCAAGAAAGTAAAGCTTGCATCATTGTATTCTTTATGATTAAACTAGCAGTTTGACCCAGTTGACTTCCTTTAAATTTAAAAAAATAAATACTATTTTGGATCATATTCTAACTCATCAAGTCATCTAAAGCCATCTCCACTGGTGTTCTGACTCTCAAAAAATCACTTGAGACATTGCATCAAAAGATAAGTTTTTTTAAAAAAAATAAACCAAACCAACACCTTAAAAATGTACTTAGTGAAGCGTAAAGTGGCAACCAATAGCCCGCATGTGGTCCGGCAATGAGAAACTTGACAAACATGTAAAGCTCGATGATGATTTATGGCTTAGTGAAGCGCTACATGGATGTACATTGTGGTTAAAGGGTGCTCACCAGCAACGTGTCGAACAATGAGAGAATAAAGAACATGAAGCTTTTGCTTTGTGCCTTTGAACTAATTTCGAGGCTTAAGATTAACTTCTCTAAAAGTTATGTTATGATACTGCTAGAGATAATCAATTTGCTTACACTCAAATTTTTGGATGTGGTGTTGGTTCATTCCCTTTTAGATACTTGGGTATTCCAATGAATCATAGAAGATTATTAAATAAGGATTGGAAACATGTGGAGGAAAGATTTCAGAAGAGACTAAACTGTTGGAAGAGTAAAATGTTGTCAACTGGGGGAAGGTTGGTCTTAGTTAACTCTATGTTAACCAATCTTCCAATGTACATGTTGTCCTTTTTTGAATTTCCTAAACATAAGAAAAATACGTACTTTTGAGATGGAAGGTTGTTTGCACTCCTAAGGATTTAGAAGGCTTAGGGGTGCTTGATTTAGCTGCTCAAAATAGGTGTCTCTGGTTAGATTACTCAATAGTGATGGGATGTGGCAACGGTTAATTAAGAATAAGTATCTACGGGATAAATCTCTGACCCAGGTTCAATATATGCCAGGGGATTCTCATTTCTGGGCTGGTCTCATGAAGATTAAGGAGGAATTTTTATCGATGGGTAAGTTCGACATTGCTAATGGGTCTCAGGTTCGTTTTTGGGAGGATGTGTGGATTGCGACTCGTCCTCTTAAGAATATTTTTCCAGCCTTATACTCTATTGTGAGGAAGAAAATTGCTTTAGTGAGTACGGTTTTGTCTACAGTGCCTTTAAATGTAGCGTTCAGAAGATCTTTGGTGGAGGATAATCTGCAAGCATGGTTTAAGATAGTGACTATGGTTGCTTATGTTCAGTTGTCAGAACAAAGGGATCATTTTAGATGAGGGCTACATCAAAATGGACTATTCTCAACTAAATCTATGTACAACAGAAAAGTGTCGACATAATCTTTGCCCTACAACTCAATGATATGGAAACTTAAGCCGCCTCTGAAATTAAAGGTCTTCTTGTGGTATTTGTAAAGGGGGGTCATTTTAACAAAAGATAATCTAGCAAGACGTCATTGGCAAGGAGATAGAAGATGTTGTTTTTTTCTGAGAATGAAACAATTCAACATTTATTCTTTGATTGTCATGTTGCTAGTTTTATTTGACGGATTATTCATGTGACTTTTAATATAAGACTCCCTTCTAGTGTGCACGACCTCTTTACGAATTGGTTAATAGGGATTAGTAAGAAAGTGAGACCTTGCATTCTTGTAGGGGCGAGTGCAATTTGTTGGGCAATTTGGTTATCTAGAAATGATGTTGTGTTTAATAGAACATCAATACCGTCTTATTTGTAGATTCTATTCAAAGGGACTTACTGACCAAGTTTTGGTCAGCTCTACAGAAGGAGGAAGTCTGCCATCTATTGAAGGCGGGATGTGTTTCTATTGAGGGTGTTGCTAAAAGTGTTTGCCAAGCATGGCTGGCGATTTATCAATAGAATTATTTTCTATTAAGGATTTTTACTCTGTTTCTTAGTTATGGATCAGAACTTTATCTTTGAGATTCCTTGATTTGAGTTTTCTCAGGTTGTAATAATAAACAGCTTTATGCACTCGTCGATGCAGCGGCTGAAATATTAATATATTTCTTTTTAAAAAAACATGTCGAACATGAGAAAGAGATATAGAACTAAATTAGCTTTAATATTAGAAGCTGTAAGAGGATGGAGGAATGACATATATAGTACCAGGGTACTATAGGGGTTTGTTTTACGGTGGTTGGCAACGGAATCCATCAGAGAGACGTTGTATTTGGCAGTGACGGCAGCATGGTTTATGTTGTGTGTGTGAGAGGGAAAGTGATTTATTGAATTTTGATTATGAGAGATGAGTCCTCCACCGAGGAGGATGTGAGGTGATTTGGATTATATACCAAACAACAAAACTATGCAAACCCAAATATTTCTATTGAATACGCATGATATATATTTGATTCTATGTTTGGTTAATTAAGGAATACAATTCATACTAAACCAGTATATTATATTATAGTTCATAAGATAGAAATATACTCTCCATTACTAGAATTCACGACGCAACAAAACAAAACTAATTCAATCGACGGAAATAAACTATAGTTTATGGCTCTCCAGCGCTCTGCACATAGTAATTATATTATACAGTTACATTATTATTACAGACTAAATTCATCTTCAAATAAAATAAGTAAGATGATGAAAAGAAATAAATTTAAATCCAAGATATGCTAGCTAGCTAGCCACACGTTATGTGGATCACTTATTTACTTATATATATTATATGTATATTGAAGTCCATAAAGGGTCTTTAAATTAGATGAAGAAAATAACAAATATTGGGGAATTCATAGAGAAAAAAGGTAATTTTGATCAATTTTGATTTTATGTCTTACTTGCCAGCATTGAAAAGATAGTGCGAACTAATATGAAAGGTTTTAAAGAATTGTGATGAAAAATGACACAACCACTCAATATTTGTGAGAGTCAAGGATAATACAAACAATCTACACTTAGGTTCATGATGCATAGCAATACCATATACCTAATACTATACTAGAAGGTACCCTTTGATTAAGAGAATACTACGGGTATAGAAGAAAATTGTTTTCTTAAAATAGAAGGTGTTCCTATTCAGAAAAGACAAGGTCTCCTTAAGCCCGTATCCTATCATGGTTCTCTGAGTTTTACTTGAAGAAGAATGTGGTCTACACTATAAATACAAGTTTCCCCGAGAATGGAGGACATCGAATTACAAGCCATAGCCACTAGCAACATCGAGAAGCAAACCGGACAAGCCAGAGCCATATTTGCCGATTAGATCTCGTCAGGCCGTTTTCGGGAGATCCTAATTGGCGAGTTAGTTTGGTCATCTTACTCACCTTTTGTAGTCAGTGTGGTATTTCCCCATATATTCATATAAATTGGATTAGGAAAATTACTCTATACAGAGGGCCTAAAATAGTATAAATCCATGTCTCGTGTTTTCTTATTACAGTCTCACATATACCCTTGTTCCGATAGCCCCATCTTCGGCTTCCTCCGAGAACGCCGCTAGAACATGACAAGCAAACAATCTTCCTATACCTTCCAAGAACAATGCGCCGACATCACAATCGGCTGACAGGCTTCCTAGGGCAGCCAACCTCTTGGCTTTTGCCGAGAACCAAGTGCTGACAAGGAGATCCATCGACAAGTACTCTAGTTGGTGTCCAATCCACAAGACTTCTGCACATCCCCTAAAGGATTGTCGGGTTATACGGCACGTGAAGACTGAACTCGACGCCTATGAGGAACGAGATATCCAACGCACGTCCCCGTATAAAATGTGGTGTCCTATTCATATGTCTAGGAACCACCCTCTTACAACATGCAAGATCTTTCTCAAGATTACCAATCCCCAGGTCTCCTCATCTAGCGGAGGCCCCATGTCTTCATGTTGTTCGATCCACTCTCATCGAAAACAATCTGACGATGCATCTGTGGACGACAACACCTTGGATGTGCTTGATCGGATGGTTGGGTACATTAGCTTGGACCCCCCCTCGGGCCATATGTTCTTCACAGCTTGGATGACCTTGAATCATTAAGTTCGAACTCGCTTCGTGACGTGAACATGATTGACGGAGCAGTCCATGATTTGGGTGGCGACGGCCATACTCAGGACAGTGTTGAAAATGACGAAATCTGCTCTCAAAATAAGACTCCTGCCCTAGTCGATCCAGTCCGAACACCTACCAAACACCTTACCATTGTCAACAATCTACTCCAACAGGTTCCCTTTGACCCAGTGACTCATCCTGATGCGGACGCTTGGTTGGAACATATGAAGTCCACCATCGTCAACCTTAATTCCGCCTTTAGGTCTGCTGCGGCCCAAAGAGACCCCCTCAGAACGACGAAGTTCCCGAGGACACGGACGCCCCCAACGGTCCAAATGCCGACAACAGAGAACTTTGCTCCCCCAAGAATGTTCTACCACAACGACAAGCTCGACGGACGCCTCCCCGCCATGATGCTCACAACCTTCGAGATCAACTGAACGACTGAAGGCAAGAGCGACAAAAACTAACACGATGTCAACCACCAACCACCTCGAGCTCGACATAGCAGGGACCGATGTCGAGATGACAACTCCGATCGATATCGAGATCATCAAGATAGACAAAGTCGTCAGGATGAGGACGATCGTGGTCGACGAGATCATCTTGATAGCCGAGGACGACGAGATTCGTGATCCCTAGCTCCAAGATGGAACCAAAGCCGTGATCGCCGATCCAGAGGTTGCACTCCCGATTATGGCGATCCCTCGTCTCCATCGTCAGGCTACGAGGCCGGCAACAACCTCTTCTACCCGGAGACGGATGGCGGGCCTTCAAACCTTCCCTTTGAGAAGTTAGATGGCCTCCCAAATTTTGTCCCATGGTGATGGAGAAGTACGATGGTAGCACCGATCCCGAAGAGTTCCTACATGTCTACTCCATCGTCCTCTACGCGACCGGCACAGACAACAACGCACTAGCGAATTATTTGTCGGCTGCCTTGAAAGGTTCTGCTAGGTCATCGTTGGTACACCTCCCTCCCTTTTCAATCTCTTCCTGGCCGGATCTCTAGAAGCTCTTCATCGCCAACTTCCAACACACCTACAAGAGACAGCGGTCGAGGACGACCTGCACGCCCTCTGACAAAAAACTGATGAGCCTCTAAGGGCTTTTATCAAGCAATTCAACGAATGCCGGAACACAATCCCTGACATCATCGATGCTTTTGTAATATTGGCATTCAAGTCAGGCGTCCGAGATTGTTACACCATACAAGAGCTAGCAACAAGACTTATCACTTCCGCTATGAAGTTGTTCGAGATCATCGATACGAAACAATCCAGAGGAACGGCGGGAAGGGAAAAGTGGTAGAGGAGATGCAACCATCCCAAAAAGACACTCCAGAATCAAGTCAAAAATCTACCAAGGTCGCAACAAGAGCGGGAAGCGAAAGGCGCAAACAGAGGTCCTTGTCGTCGTACAAAGAACCACGGGTCCGTGTCAACCCACCCCTCAAGACAACGAGCCAGTCCAACAATGGTGCCCAGTACACAAGACAAGCACACACACGTTCGAAGAGTGCCTTGTTTTTCAACGAGCTATGGCCAATAAAATGGCCCACGACAAGGGAAAACGAGCTAGCATGGTAGAGAAGGGAAACGACAACCTTCCATCCGATGACGAACCAAACTTACCCGACTTCGACCAACACATGGCGCATATCTTCAGCGGATCCACTTCCTATTCTTCTAAACGGGAATACAAGAAGGTAGAAAGAGAAGTACGCTCCACATCCTGGGGAACAATGTCCAAGATGAAGTGGTCTGATCCGAAGATTGAGTTCTCCGACGCTGACCAACCATCTCTGACAACTACCCCTGGACGATATCCAATAGTAGTCGAGCCTACTATTTGGAACATCAAAGTCGTTTGAGATCTCATCAATAATGGAAGCTCGATTAACCTCCTCTTCACCAACATGCTCAACGCCATGGGGATTCCTCGAAGCGAGCTCACCCCTTCAGAGCAGCCCTTCCGTAGCATTACCCAGAGTAATTGTCTAGGCCATTGGGGAAAATCACATTGCCCGTGATCTTTGGCAAAGCTGACAACTTTCGAACCAAGCAAATCACTTTTGATGTGGCTGAGTTCGGCACAGCCTACAACGTCATCCTCAAAAGAACAACACTTGCCAAGTTCATGGCAACCTCACATTATGCTCATCAGCTGATCAAGATTGCAGGACCAAAGAGGATAATCATAGTTCCAGGGAACGCCAAGATGGTCGATCAGTGTGACAAGAGGAGCTTCGACCTGGTCGAGCAAACTCCCACCACTCTTACCGCAACCGAGCCTCCCCGAAAACTAAGCAAACCCAACTCAGTGCCAAAACCAGATGGAGCAATCAAGCTTAGCCCGTTGTCAAGCAGCATCCCATGCAATCCCAACTCAAACCCTAATCCTCTCCATTTTTTCCTTGCAATAACTTCTTGAATACCTTGTAATTGAAATTCAAATTCTTTCCCCCCCTTAAATCCCCTCAAACTTTCCGAAAGTCCAAAGACAAACTTAACCCAAACATATCAAACTATCACCTTGTTTCCTTTCCTTACCTCCCCCTCCATATTTTGAGTTAATATATCCCCATTGTATTCATAATTCACATCAAAATCCCTCCAAATCTCTCTCTACCACAATCATGGAAATTCCCATATCAATTCCTCTTCTTGGGTCACCATTCTTCCTTTCTCTTTGGCCGGCCAAACACCTCTCCTTGGCCCAGCTCAGTCTACCGCCAGCTCGTGTAGCACGCGGGCCGCACGTGCCGCAGAGGCACAATGTCTCGCGTCCGGCCTCGTCACTGCTATGTCGTGCCCCTGCTCTTCCTCGCCCTCGTGCCCACGCCAAAATTGCCCACCGCCACATTCGGGTTTCTCTCCTACTCGTCGTTCCCACCCACGCGCGTGCGGGTGCCAACTAGCCGGGACGTTGGCGTCACCCCCTCCGTCCACGATGACTATCTTGTCGTGTATGCTGTTAAACCAAGCTCGTTGCTTTTGCCGACATCGTCGACATCATCTGTGGCCCCACTGCTCCACGCCGCTAGCCGCCAAAGCCTGGACGCCGAGCCACGTGCCTCGCTAGCCGTGTCTCACCCAAAGAGGAATGGGCAAACATCCCTTTCCACCACTCTCCCTCGCTTTTCCCCTTTTGGGCTCGGCTGCCCGTCCTTCACCTCTCATCTTCTTGCGCGTGTAGGCAAGGAGACGTAATGTTGTCGCAGCAGTCCATCGCCCCACCTTGATCATGCCAGCCCACACTCACGGTTCAATTCACGCCGCTCATCCACCGCCTTAACCGCCCAAAGTATCCGCACCGTCACCCATTTTCACGCCATCCATGAAAATGCCGATGCCACTCACGATCACCAGCCGAGTGCTAGCTCGTGTGCGCCCTCCTCGCCTATAAAAGCTCAAACCCGAGCCCCTAATCTTTCCCCTTTGCCTTGAGCTCCTTGGAATAGAGCACTGCCGCCTTCTTCCTCGTCGGCCACCGTAGCCCGACCAACTAGATTTTCTTCCTATTGACGCCAAATCCGTACCGCTGCTGGTGTGCCAAAAGATTTGTTGACGCCAAATCACACGCTGGTCTGGGAGATCTGCTTAGCTCCAGTGCAGGTCCTAAAATTGATGAAGCGCGGGCGTGTCAGTCAGTTTGATCCTGCCACTGACAAGGTATGCAAAACAGAAGAACATAGAGTATATCGGCTGATAGGCCGATAACCAAAACAACCGATCAGCCAATAGGCCGATGGCATGATTCCAGTCGATATCAATACCAACCGATGTAGTTAGAGTTTTAATCCATCAGTTGTGTGCTGAGCAAACATCTATATAAAGGCGATTCGACTGACGAAAACACGATGATATAATAGCATAAACCAATCACATGATAACATAGATATTGATCTGAATATTAAGCACACATCGGTTGGAGAATAATGAATACTCTGTTGTCATCGGCTAAAAACCAACTCATATGCAATCCCTCACAAGCCGATGCAACGTCCATGGGATCGGTTGTAGATATCAATAGCATATAATCTAGGTCTCAAAATATGTTTAGACCAAGTGACTGGGATAGATCGGTAGCGTACCAAGATAGTATAAATTACTTATGTCTAAATGTACCTTAAGGCAAAGATTATACATATTGATAGCATAGCCGATGTCATGTCCAGATAACTCACGAGCTGAAATCCCGATGAAACCCTTATTGGTAGCCAACAGGCAGGCTAGAGATTACGGTTCTAATCATGACTTAGTAGGTCAAACTGAACTGATGCAACACTAAGTATGAAAAGAAACACAATATCTAGATAATCAAGCCCTTGACTGATTTTCAAGGTGATGGATGCCTAAGCTAATCTAATTTAATATAATGATAACCGGTATCGGCAGAAACCCTAAAGCGAGAGACAGCCGATAGAGCCAAATCGAGATACTAGGACTAGATTCAACATAGACATATGATAAATAATCAGGCAAAGATATTAACCGAATCGAAGCAATCCAAGAGCTCGAATGTACTGATGCAGCCTTGGACGACGCCAACGTAGCCAACATGATTGCCTGAGCCGGAGGGACCTTGGACTTACCCCTTCGTTGGAGATCGAAGCCGATGCAGCCCCGCGTCAGGTGCCAAGTTCCGCCGAATGATAAACGAAGTAGAAAAGATAAAAAAGTGATGATGTGTCGAATTATATTGATCGAGAGATTGATATTACATGAACCTCGGGCTTACATATTTATACCCGTAGGCTAACAGAGATCCTAACAGATTACAAATCCAAACTTTTCTAAAGATAAAAGGAAACAAACCGAGTCCTTATCGGATACTAACACACTTTCGTAAAGATAAAATAGAAAGCTAACAAACTATTCCTAATTAATAGATATAAGCCGCATCCTTTCTGAACTCGGTCTCTTTTGGATAAGATCTTTCCAAACTGAATCCAACAAGAATTCAACTGCTAGATATATTGATAATAGAAAACCCTCATTGGCTAACGCAAAAACTCTCAGTCGATTCTAGCTTTGAGCCGATATGAACACTCAGCCGATGAGGATTCCAGGGCTTACCAGATTCTGGCGTTAACACTTCCTCCTCGAGCCAAGTCCGTCGCTCTGCTCACCATCCTCAGCCAGGCCCCAAGTCCCTCTACCTTCGCATCAAAACCATCCATGGACAAGGCCACGCCTTCGTCTTCCCCTTTGACCCCGCTCGCTCACAGCTCCGCTTTCTTCGTCGACCGAACACGCGCCTTCTTCCCCGAAGCCAGCCGCCGTCCCACGACAACCTTGGTGCCCCGTTTGCCATTGGCAAGAGCACCGCGGTGATCTCGTTCCTCGCCAATCTCGGTGCCTTCCCTGTCGAACCAATCTGCCGTCGTGATCACCATGCACCACCGGCCTCGAATCAACCCCCCTCAAGTCCGATCGTGGCCGGAACGCTCAAGTTCCCTCATCGTCGCCTTCCTCCCTTGGCCATTGCTGGTCAAGCTCTCCGCGCCACCGCCAGGTTGCTCTATCCGCGTCGCCTCACCAGCACGTTCCTCGTGCACGTTGTCCCTAGAATTCTGCCTCCATGAAGCCCGACCGCGTTCCCTTGTCGGCATCCTTCTTCCGCCACCAAGCTCGCACCACCGCTCGTCGTTCCCGCACGACAGTGAGCTCCTCGCTCGATTCCTCTCGTCTACATCCTCTAGCAACTCCTAGATGGCACCTGGACATGGTAGTTTGTGCGTTCGTTCCCCGAGCAGTGACCTCGTAGTTGCTCAACTTGCGCCGCTGCCACGCATAGTCGCGTGCCACCGTCACCCCTCCTTCTGCTGATTCCTCTCATGGACACCCTCTCGGAGACCCCTTCAACCTCCCTAAACCCTTACTCGAGCCGTCGGCCTTCCCTATTGCTCCCACGCCATGCCGCCCGTTCCGTCGCCACCACGCACAACCACGCACCGTCGTCGGCTCTTCTCTCCTCACTCCCCGGCGTCAACATCCTCCTTAGGACCCTTCTCGAACCTCCCTGAGGCACCATCCTGGGTGCTCGCCTTTTCTCCCCTCATACCCGTGGTGCTATTCCAATCGTTGTTGCACGCGACCGTGCGCCGCCATTGGCTACTCGCTCGTCGATTCCTCTTGCCACCGCCTTCTTTGAATCCCCTTTGACCTACCCAAACCGTTTTATACGTCGCCGGCCACTCTTCACGCCTCGTCATCGTGCCATGCTCGTCGCCGCCGCTCTGCTCTGTCGTGCGGCTGTTTCCGGTGACCTTTGGGTCCCAAGCCAGACGCGCGCGTGTCGCAATTGCGTACCAGTTAGGCCGGTGTTCACCTTTTGCTCTACCTCGCCGTCGTTCGTTGGAACACTCCGTGCGTCACCCATCATCCGGTCTCTGGCTGGTTCCCTCCCCCTCTCGCCTTGCTAGCGTGGTTGCCCACGTGGATGCTAGCTCGGCTTGACCGGGTCAAGCCGGCCTACTCCCTTTCGGCCTCGCTCACCTGCGAGCACCATTTGGTCAGGCCGTCTCCTGTCAGCCCGCATCGCTCTAGGCCGCATACTCCCACGCCTCACCTCCCGAGGTTGTGACATCGCCCTGGCCAACTGGGCCGAGCAGTGCTCCCTGAGACCAATGAACCAAAAGTCCATTCTACCTTCCTCCGTACCAAACCAGCGGCCCGTGGACTCAGTCCACGGTGTACCCATGTCTCCAGCCCACTGACGTGTGGACCCCGCCTGTCAGTGACCCTAGGGGAATATTCTTGAGAATATTATTTTCCATAATTTCAACAAATTCTTTTCCTTTGATCTAGAAAATCTATTAAGCTTTCAAAATTCATATCTCTTAATCCATAACTCCGATTGACTCCATTTCACTCCCGTAATTCAGTAAAATTTTGATCTATTTAATGGCACTATTAATTAGTCTAAACATGATCTTTTTATTGGTCTTTTGTGTAGGTTTTTGTTTGTTTGCGTGTACCTGTGGTTCCTGGATTCTCGTCCAAGTGTGGATTTCTCAAATATTCGTGAAGCTTAAGACCTTGAGCAAGGCAAACATATTGAGCCTATAGTTGAACTTAATTATGTTGCTTGCAAAATATTTATGCATTGATAGGAATACACTAGAACTATTTGCCTCGTCTGCAAGGTAGATCAGTGGGCCTATGTAGTTCTGCTTCATTGATCCTTCCATTGTTAATTGTTATATCATGTTCCCTTGTAACCACCTTTGTTGCGCCTCGGTATTTGTGTACTCTGTGCGAATATCGATGGTCGTCCTCAAACTTAAAATTTGAGAACATCTTGGGTAAAACTTGGTTTACAAAAGCTTTGGAAAACCCAACGCTTGGGTCGGTGCCTTGTGAAACAAAATTGAGCTTTTTAAAAAATGAAACTCACGACACAAGGCCATACCTAGGCGGGATGCTTGTTCGGTCGCTTTTAAGGACTGATTCCTTTGGAATTACATCCGAGCATATAACAAGTGCGACCACATGGATAAAGTGGGACACCCTTGGCTTAGTAACTAGCTAGGCTAGAGAAATCTTGATGCCAAAGGCAAGTGGATTCGTCGGGATGGTGTCGGGGAGGACCCTTGGGCTTCATGGCACAGCTTGGTTTGGGACCTAACTTCTTGTTAGCCCGTGGGACCCTTTCCATTGGCATAAGGTGACCCTGAGTCAATTTTAGAAATGTCTTATCGCAAAAGCCTCAAGGTCACCAGACGTGGTTGTTCTGCATGGGTTAGGTGATCTGGTTAGTAGTGTCGTGGGGGTAAAATGTACCCCATCTACACAGGTTAATAACCTATTTGAACAGACGTGCACATGGTCATGGATGGATATGAGGTTCCTCCCCCATCACCTAGGATGCCAGCCTCAACCATCACCCACTCGGCCTTAGATCCGGATGGAATAGGGTTGAAAGATTTTACAAAATTAAAGTGTCACGCAACAAGTTTTACAAATAGTGTTTATAGTAAGAAAAAATTATAATAACATGGATTCAATTAACCCTATCACATTATAGCTAATACGTCCGTTTTAACCGCTCTTAATAATATAATGCATATGTAACGATACACATGTAAAAAATAACCCGCGGCCACATACAGATTAGAAGGGTATATAAATGCCCACTTTGGAGAGCTAAATTAATCACGGCAGGGTGCATGCAGTAAACTCAATTGTCACAACAAAAAGTCACCGAGTCATCACGATCGATCATAACGACAAACTGTAACAAGCAATAAGGCTACGAAACGACGACTCCTCGATCAGAAATGAACGAAGGCGAGCAGCGGAGCTGCCATGGCGGCGACGACGAGCATGGCGGTGGTCGATGCTACTGGAGACCTCGCTGCGGCGGCGGCGCCCTTCGCCGGCGCCGCGGCCGCACCTCCGCTGCTGGACGGTGTCCCTGGGGCCATGGACGGTGACGGTGCCGGTGCTGCAAGTTCACAAAGAGAAACACATCATTGTCTACGCATGCTCATTGCCAGCAAAATAGGGGAGATGCAGAAACCACATATCGATCAGTTTGTTGTCAGTTTGGTACAATCCAAAATCTGTTACTACTAGTACTAATCTAGTACGTCCACTGAACAGAAATGTCTAGACTGGATCGCTAGAGCTAGCCTGATCACACAGAGTGCCAGATGGGAGAGCATTGCATGTCTTGTAGTATAGTGGCTGTCATTCTCAGCAATGCCACGAAACATGCCACTGTCTGGGCTCAGATCTACTACTAGTCGAGCATTCACATTATGTTTTAGCTGTCTAGCTAGATTGAAACAGCTTGGACGCTCCCGTGACTTAAGCCAGCTAATTAACTCCGTGATTGCACTATCTCGATCAGTATGTACAAGTTGGTGGTGCAGCTCAATTAAAGTATCATCAACACCTCATTCAAAAGATGTTCTATTAAATATATGGTTCAACAAACCATCTAAACCATCGTCTAAAATAAATGATCATCCAAATAAAACTTTTAGTCACTCAAATAGAGAGGACTCTTATATAAATTTTAAAATTTATATTTGGATGAAAGATTTGGGTGATCTACTGTAGATAGAAGAGATATAAATGTCCTATTTAGATTGGTGAGATTTTGGTGATGCTCTTAAAGTACTACTTGTTCCTAGTAGCCCGATTTGCGCAATAATGAAAAATATCATGTCCTTTTCAAGAGAGGACGGTAGAATGCGACCAATGTTCGAGATCAGTTTATAGCCTAACAGTGTCCACAGATAAGAGTGCATGCAACATAATACGTGGTTTGGATGGTAAAAGTTTCTGTATGTATTTCGCTACAAGATAATGCGTGATTAGAAATAATGATAGAAGTTTCTTTCACCCACATGCTGTTGTCTTTACCTTTCGGCTATCTATTCTGGGTTCACATGCAATTGATCGCAAAGCAACAAGGTAACGAAAAGGGTAGAGGATATAAAACTAATAATACCCCTCAGTTTGTGGACAACGAACAGAATGGCGGCCCCCATTTATGCCATTCTTGTGAACCAAAGGGACCAAAGCCCATGTGAAAACAACAATGTTTGTTTCACTAGTTTGTTAAAAAGCTCAGGTTTTATTGTATAAAGACGAGCTCATTTTCATCAGCAGTACTGTCGGAGAATTAAGTTTGTTTGAATTTTACACCCAATTTAACAAATTCTGTTTGTGAATACTCTTCGATCGAGCAGACGTAACAAAGTTGAATAGACGCGTTCGAGTTTCTTTTTGTACGAGATGGAAACATACCTAACATATACTCAAAAACTGAATCTGCATACTAATAAATCCCAGAAAAAGATCTAGCTAGGCAGCCGTAGTGATTTGGTGATGATGAAAACAAAAAATTGAAAAAAATCAATGCAAGGAAGTATAATTTGGATCTAAAGGTGTAAAGTTTCTACTTAAAAGATAGGCAATTTTAAGGGGAATATAAGAAGGGGCGGTGAGGTGACTGACCGAGGCACTTGCTGAAGGCGGAGGCGTCGGCACCGCAGGCGGCGGGGAGGTGGAAGGCGCGGGTGACGTTGATCGGGATGGGCAGCGTCTTGGAGGAGAAGGCGGCGCAGAGGCAGCCGACGGCGGCGCTGTCCTTGAGCGCGCCCTTCACCTCCCCGCAGCACACCTTGGACGGCCGGCTAGGCGCCGACTTGCCCGGGGTCACGTAGTCCAGGCAGTCCGCCAGCTTCAGGGCCTCCGCCGTGCAGTCCACCGGCGCCGGCGCCGGGGCCGGGGAGCTCGCCGTGGCGCCGTCCACCCCCGCGAGGGCGGCGAGGGCCAGGGCCAGGACCAGGAGGCATGCCACAGCGGTGGCTCTGGCGGTGACAGCCATGGCTAGCTCTACGGTGACTCGTTGAGCAACTTGCTTGCTCGGAAGTGGGAAGTCGGAGGAGGAGGAGGTGCAAGGAAGGGAAGCGAATAGATGGATCATGGAAGATATAGCTCTTGCTGGGGAGATAGATTTTTTCCCTTCTGCGCCTCCGCTTCCTCTCCTTTTGTTGATGTCATTTAAAATGTCATCAATTTTTTTTAAAATAACAGTAAGATAGATCAATAAGCTTAAATTGAAATTTTACAATTAGGAAAAAAGGTAAATTTAAGTGCAAATCGTGTGTTCAATTCTAAATTAAATTTGTTGTTTTCATTTCTACTTGTACAATTGTATCAATTTGAATGCATGTGGAGTGATGTATTTTATCTTATTATATTTTCTAAACTATTTTATGACTTTTTTTGACGATACGTTAAAATGAGAGGTCATCTACTTGAAGAAATGATTTTTTGACGGCGGGCGTTAGATTCCGCAGACCATAAATGGCGCGCGAAAACCGGTCCCACGAACCGATTCTTGGACCGTACGGAAAGATTCATTATTCCGTACGGTATACTTAAGAGATCGCAGGAGATAATATCTCGTGTGATCCACTTAAACGACCGCACGGGATAATGCGCATTATCCGTAGTGGCCACTTAAGCGACCGTATGGGATAATGCGTATTATAACGTGCGGTCACTTAAGGTCACACGAGATAATGTGTTTTCCGTGTGGTCCTTAAGTGGGCGCACACAATTATGGGTCATAAATATCTTCCTCAACCCGACTGTGGTCATTTTAAATTTGGTGTTTCTCTCTCAAAAAAGTCAATTATAGGGGCGAAGGTTTTCAACTCGAATTCTTCTATTGCAATCAATATAAAAGGTAACATGTTTGATTTTCTCTTTCATTTGCTTCTGTTTTTATAAAATTTTATTGGTTGAATGTGAAGATATTTAAACTTTTTTAACTCGGTGTTTCTTTCTCCAAAAAATAGGCAATTTATTAAGGAGGAAGGTTTTTCGACTCAAATTCTTCGATTGCAATCAATATAAAAGGTATCATGCTTGATCTTCTCTTTCATTTGCTTTCGTTTTTGTAAAATCTTATTGGTTGAATGCGAAGATATTTAAACTTGTTTGAATAGGTAATGTTAAGCTATTTTTGTAATTTGTAGGTCAAATATATTGTTTGAATGATAAAAAAATTTTGGTAATTACTAGTGCACGATGGTCCAATGTATTGTAGGTTTAGTTATAAAGTAGGATTTAATTTTTTGTTTATGTAAAAACACATGCAATATAATATTATTTTTTTGTGAACTTTTTAGATGGATTGGACATGGATATATGAGATGTGGAGAACTCATCCGATGTTCATGAGAGAAACATCAAAATTTATTGATAAGGCTAAGGCACACGCTTCGAGGGAGAATATGAAGGATATTTTTTTGTCTTTGCTTTGATTTCGAGAATTAGAAGATGTGAAAAGATTCAAATATAATTTTGGGACACATAATTCAGCGTGGATTTATGGAGAAATACACAGTTTGGACATATCACGGGGAAGTCGTCACTCCTGAAGAGATTCCTGAAATTTATTTCGATGAGGCAGAGAATTTTATAATTGAGGGCATGTCCCATGAATTGATGGATGATTTTGGCGGCTCTGATTTTGACGATGCATAGGTTGAATTTGATCTTGATCTTGAGGATATGTTGCGGCACACTAAACCAGAGGTGCTAACAGAGAAAGCAAGAGATTTAAACAATTGGGAGGCCTTGCAGAAATCAGCGAAAGATCTTTTGTACGATCAATCAAAGGGATGTGACATGGATTATACAGTGTTGCGGTCGGTGTTAGAACTTCTTAGATTGAAGGCCAGGCACGGATGGTCTGATACTAGTTTCAACAAATTGATGGGTCTCTTGAGAGCTATGTTTTTTAAGTCTAACTTGTTGCCAGCTAACACCTATCAAGCCAAAAAACTAATATGTTCATTATCTCTTAGTGTTAAGAAGATCCATACATGTATTAATCACTATGTAATTTATCGCAAGGAATACGCTGACTTGGTAATGTGTCCAACTTATGGGGCAAGTATGTACAAAACGGGTAACAGTGCTGCCGATAGTGATGTTGCTAAACCAATGCATTGGTCGAGTCAGGGAAAAAGATTCCGGCTATGGTGATGTGGTATTTGCCAATGAAAAATCGCATGAAGCGATTGTTCTCGAACCCCATCGACGTCGAGTTGATGAGATGGCATCAAGAGGGTCGAAAGATAGATGGTATGATTCAACATCCCACCGATACTCGACAATGGAGAGACTTTGATTCAAAGCACCCAGAATTTGCTAAGGATCCGAGAAATGTCAGGTTTGCGTTGAGCACGGATGGAATGAATCCGTTTGGTGACCTAAGCAGCTTGCACAACACTTGGCCTGTTTTGCTCTCCATGTACAACCTTCCTACATGGTTATGTTAGAAGCGAAAGTACATTTTGTTGACTATTCTTATACAAAAGCCAAAAACATCCTAGCATCGATCTAGATGTATTTCTTGAACCTTTGATGGAGGATATGCAAGAAATGTGGGAAGAGGTATATGATTGTTTGATACTGTTAACGTCAGAATCTGATAAGCCCCGGAATCCCAATCGGCTGGATTAATATCGGTTCAAAGCTAGTATCAGCTTAGAGTTCTGCATCAGCCGATTGGGGGTTTTTCTGTTATTTCAGCAATCAGATTCTGATTAGATTTGATTTGGAAAGATCTTATCCAGAAAACACCAAGTTCAAGAAGGATATGGCTTGTATCTATTAATTAGAATAAGTTTGTTAACTTTCTATTTTTTCTTTTGAAAAGTGTGTTAGTATCCGGTAAGGATTCAGTTTTTTTCTTTTATCTTTAAGAAAGTTTGAATTATAATCTGTTAGGATCTCTGTTAGCCTGTGGGTATAAATATGTAGCCTGGGATCCATGTAAATGAATCCTCACGATCAATACAATTCAGCGCATCGCCACTTTTTACATTTTTCACTTTGTTCATCATCCGGTGAGACTTGGCACCCTATGCGGGGCTGCATCGGATTCGATCTCCGACGAAGGGTTAAGTCCAAGGTCCCGCCGGCCCAGGTATATCGTATCTATCTTTAGTTTCATTACCGTTCATAGATATATCAGCTTAGTCAGGACTTTCTCGGTTAGATCCGATATTCTGATCAAGTCGATGTTTCTGTAAACGTAATGTTGCTTTAGGTAGATTTGTTATATCCATCACATTAGCCAGATCTATCGGCTCATTGAGTATTAGATTATCATATACAATCTCGTGCTGAATCGGTTAGGTCCGACCTACTAGATTGTTATGGATAATCGAAGTCTTGTTTGGCCGATAGGTTCATGCTAATGTTTCATCGGAGGGTTAGCCAGTCCTATCATATGTCTCTGTTAATCTAGTCATAGTATCTCAATTTAGCTCTATCGTCTGTCTCTCGCTTTAGGGTCTCTGTCGATATCAGCTAAACTGTTTACTAGATTAGATTAGTTTAGACATCTACCACCCTGAAAATTAGTCAAGGGCTTGATTGTCTAGATATTGTGTTTCTTTTCATGCTTAGTGCTGCATCAATTCAGTTTGACATACTAAGTCGTGATTAGAATCGTAGTCTCTAGCCTGCCTGGTGGCTACCAATAAGGGTTTCGTCGAGGTTTCAACCGACGAGTTATCTGGACATCGGCATCGGTTGGAATCAAACAATCGGCTGTCAATAGATCGGTTGTTTTGATTATTGGCCTAGGCCGATATGATTTATGCGTTGTTGTTTTGCATATCTTGTCAATGACAGGATCAAACTGACTGGCACATCCGCGCTTCAATAGTTTTAGGACCCGCACCGGAGCTAAGCGGATCTCCCGAGCCGGCGTGTGGTTCGACGTCAACATATCTTGTGGCGGTACGAATTTGGCATCAACAGATACATACCGCCGAGAGTATTGTACTCTGCGTGCTATCATACTTGTTACTATAAATGATCTACCAGCAATTTTTTCCCTCTTAGGACAGATTAAAGGAAAGACCGGATGTCTTATATGTTTGGACCACACATCGTACATATACCTGACCTCATCAAAAATGTTAGTCTACATGTGTCATCATCGTTTCTTACCACAAAAGCATAGGTAGCGTGCGATGGCTATATTTTTTGACAAAACGTTGAGGAAGGTACTGCCCCCGAAGCAAAGGATGGTTCCACGGTGTTCAAGCTGACAAAGAGCATAAAGGTCATGTTCGGTAAGGGAAAGACTGTTTTAGGCAAGAGAAAAAAAGAAGTGGTAGAAAACACGTTGCCCTTCAAGAAACATTTAATTTTTTCAAGTACCTCACGTACTGGAAAGACCTGGAGATTTGTCATGCCATCGATGTCATACACCTCGAGAAAAAGTGTTCGACAGCATCATCGGGACTTTACTTGACATCCCTAGTAAGACAAAGGATGGATTGAAGTCACGTAATGACCTGGTCAATTTGGCATAAGGAAATATCTCCACCCGAAAGAGCTAACGAATGGTAAGATTGAGATTCCACCGGCATGCTACTCAATGACACTAGAAAAGAAAAAAAGCTTTCTATAAATGTCTTCGTGGTTTTAAAGTGTCGACTAGATTCTCATCAAATATCTGAAAATTAGTACCAATAAAAGATTTGTCGATTTTTGGATACAACGCTCACTGTCATAAGATTTGTCGATTTCGAATACAACGCTCATGACTGACAAGAAGCAAGATAAAACTCCAAAGTTGTCGGCTTTACAAAAACGATGAAAAATCAAATGGAGGACATGCAAAACTGGACTTTCGACGAAGTGCCAACAAAGCACGTGTACGGGAAGCCGTTCTTACCGTGGCACGTCATGGAAGACCTACCCTATGAAATGAGGGTGAAGGGTGATGCATGATTGGTACCTCAAGGCGACTAAAAAGGGCCTCGACTTGATTACTGTGAAGGTCCCAAATCACGCTTTTCATCAGTGGACCAAATGAGATGCTAGTCATCGATTTCAACGACTTTCACGTATTTTTCAAGATGAACAAAATGGATATAAATCTCGTTGACGTGTTTTGCCTATAAGTCACTCGCATTTGATGACATAAATGAATTCATTTACAAACTAACTTATAATAAATTATCCGCTGCATCTTCTGATTTTCTACTATCTTTTTATTTCCCTTGTATGATTCCACTCTAATGAGTTATAAGTTATGATTAAGTTGCCTTTTTTACAGTCGTCACGGCCATATCTGACATGGATACTGGGGACAGGGCCATGGAGTATAACTTGTGCGATACGAGGTAGTAGATCATACCGATGGTAATAAGCGATTTGGCAGTTCTAGACTTCTAGTACCGTCCATCTCAAAATGGAGGATTTTTGAATTTTACGTCACTACTACTACCGAAATAACTTTTTTATACGGTCATATGTAAAAATCGATCTTTATTTTCATACATAATATTTTAAAAGATCCATATGCAAAAATTTATTTTTATATACGGATCTCTTAAAAAGCAGCATACAAAAATAAACATATTTTCGCATATGAACCTCTTAGATGGCCACATATGAAAAATTGATTTTCATTTGCGGGCCTCCATACGAGCTTCTTGAGTGACCACATGAGAAAATCTATTTTCACAAGCGAGCATGGTCCATATGCGAAAATACCTTCCTTTTCCTCACAGATTTTTTATCTCTTCCTCTCCCTTTTCCCTCTCAACACTTCAAATTTTTTCAAGTCATCCTTATTTTCTCTCCTTGTCTCTCTCACCTCTCTCCTCATATAATTTTCACCTCCTCTTTCTCTTCCTCTCCTCCGAGCGAGAGCGAGCGACGCTGTCACCGTCGATGAGGAGGCGGCCGGGAGCGGCTCCATCCCTGTCCCCGCCCGGCGTCGCCGCCAAATACAATGAGGAGACGGCCGAGAGCGGTGTCGCCGACGACGAGGAGGCGACCGGATTTGTCGGCGGCGGTCCCACGACGACCGGATCCGTGCCGCCGCCGCCATCGGGGAGCTAGGGTTTTGAATTCTTATTTTTGAGATTTTTATTTTTTGGCTTTTCATTTTTGCATGCAAACGATATAAGCACCCGCATAAAAAATCAGATTTTTATGTGCGGGTGCGTCACCTGTATGAAAAAATCACTATTTTCGTAGATCTTTCTAGATAGACGGGTGGCCCAACCATATAAAAATAGGTTTTTGTCGCATGAAAAAATATTTTTTTAGTGTATGAATAGTAGAGAACTACCCCACTTCGAATTAAATGAGAAGGGTTGTGATTGACAGTGATAAAAAAGTATGGGAAATTTGTAAAAACCCTTGAAGTTTGACATTCCACCCTAGAAGTAATTTGGTGTAAATATCCTATCACCTACTCATTTTTTTGAAAAACCATCCAATGCACATGTGTTTAACCAAATCAACGTGTTTTTATAAATTACGAGTCATCAATTTTATATTTACCAAAATTAAATCTTAACACTTTTAAATGTTGATAATAACTTTATCGTACTGAGTTTCAATATATAAAAAAATTCAATGAAACATGAATGAATCTAATGCAAGCACTTGGATAAGATTGACCTGGCTAGTAGCATGCGGTAACTCGACAACAACAATAATAATGGGCTGATCCGGTTAAGCACGTGCATGTTGGAGTGGTTTTTACAATAAAATTGTGTAGGAATCAACATTTACCATAAAATGATTTATGAGATGAAAACTTCAAGTGACTTATGGGATGGTTTTTTATTTTCCCAAAAAGTATTTGAAGGAATTAAATAAGAGATTTTGTGAACAGTTAGATGAGGAAGTTGGAGGAGGCTGTTATATTTTAAAATAAATTTTAAAAGCTAGAAGATATCTATTTTGATAAAAAAAAGTTCATCTTTTTTATTCCGAAAGATGCTCCTACAAGAAGTCAACATATCACCTGATAATACCAAGAGTAAAAGGGTACTCTCTTCCTTGAAAAATACTCCATAAGCACTACTTTATTTCGTTAAGGTAAGAATTTGATCAAAATTACTCTATTAAATATAACTAGGGTTGTCCACATAATTGCGCCGTTGCTATCATATTTAAAAATAGAATAGTCGATTCACTGCCTAGGTCTGTCACTAATAAGTATAATACTGATTTCTTTAACTATGACATTTTTTTTGTTTGGACTTATAGTTAGACTGTGTTTTTCCCCTTACTTTTCTAACTTCAATTCTTTCGTTTTTCACACACACGTTTTACAAACTACTAACTTCAACTCTTTCGTTTTTCACATACACGCTTTACAAACTACTAAATATTTTTAAAAATTTTGATAAAAATATTGCTTTGAGACATTATATTAATCTATTTTTAAATTTTTTTACTAATACTTAATTAATTATATCCTTAATTAATCATATCCTGATAGATAACACCATTTCCCGAGAGAGGTTCCCGACCTCTTCTCCTGAACACAGTCCTAATTGGTATTTCCGAGAGACTCTATCCTACTCTATTAAAATTAAATGATTTTTATCCGAAAAATAATCCTCCATGATACTTTGATCCTCGTTAAATTGGTGAGCCGCTATTGCACACTCTACATCTTGCTCGCCCAACTATATACTTTTTTTTCCTTAACTTCGGACCATATCAAAAATTAACAGCCACTAGTACAATAACAGGCTATAAATCTGTTATAAACATATGAAAAGGAGAGAGACAAAGCTATAAATCTGTTATAAACATATGAAAAGGAGAGAGACAAAGGAGATTGATAGGTGTTGACTCTTAAAGCAACTTTAATAGTAGAACTACTAGCTATTACTTTAATTTATATTAGAGCTAACATGTTTAATAATTTGATTTTAAATTTTCTCCCATATCTATCTTTCTCTTACTTCCTATGTGTTCTATGTATTTACATATGTATTTACATGTAGAGTTTTACATAAGAACAAACACTCCTTTTTTTCTAATCCTTCTCCTCCATATATATATATATATATATATATATATATATATATATATATATTTATAGTCGATTTATAACCTGCTATTAAATATATATATATATATGTTCTTATGTAAAAGCTAACTATTTACTACATATTTTACTACATATTTTTAAGATAGATACAATAAATGTATACGTGAGAGAAAAAGATAGGAAAACAAAATTAGAACCTATTTGGATCTATTTGCATTGATGTCTACCAAAATTTTCCGTTTTTAAGGAGGAGGTACAAAATATCTACATATGACATTTCTACTATAAAGTCCCGTGCATAATTTTTATGCCAGGCTAACACGTTGCTAAATTCATTTTGATTTTATACGCACAATTTATATGTAAAAAAGTCTTTAGGTAAACATATACTACCTTTTAATTATAATTTTTTATGGATATATATTTTTGTTGGACCATCATATTATTTTATTGGGCTAAAAACATGGGGACCCTAATCAGCGTGACACACGTTCCGATCGATTGCGTGTCCATACGCTAATTAGTGTTTTTGACGTCGTGAATGCAATTGAGAGATGAAGAGATGGAATGGCAAAATGAAATCAATCCTTCATTCATGGATCAGTAAGTGTGTATATATATATATATAACTATCTATAAACAAATAGTATATTTGTTTCCACCCAAATTTTGTTCTGCCTGATTGTTTTTTAGAAAATCCCTTGAGTTTTTTTAAAATTAACCCGCAGTTCGCCTGGCTATTTTAAAAAAGACCCAGTTAAAGAAGAAAAGAGTTATTTTGCAAAAACTCCTTAGTGTTTATAAAATTAACCCGCAGTCCCAATGCTGAAAAGAAAGGGAGAGCATGGATGAAAAAAAGACCTTCTTGCGTTCCTCTTTTCCGTCCCATCCGCGTCGCGTCCCGCGTCACGCCTGCGCCCCTCCCTCCCGTCGTCACTCAGAGCTCTCGCGCCGCCGCCTGGACCTTCGCCCTCCACCTGCATCCGTCCCTGCGTCGTCGTCCCGTTGCAACGCACGGTCATTTTGCTAGTGTATATATATATATTGAGGGTAGCAACTGTCACTGATTGGGAGTGAGGTGTTTGGATGTTAACTTCCTAATTAGTGGGAGTTAAGGGATGAGATAAAATCTTGTTGTAACACTTCCCCTTTGATCGAATCCTCCTTGAGATTGATGAATAATATTAATCCTCGAATAATATCATGTATGATAAAATTGAGGGAAATATTTGATGGATATGCTATGAAAACTCCTTTAAAATCCAATGGGAAAAATAAAGAGAAAATGATACAACATATAATGCTTATTGTCTCATTGTAAACTCATATGAGAAAACCTTAAAAAAACTCATAGATAGTTTAGAGGACAATATATGTCATTGATATCTCCTTAAAAACCCGATGAAAAAGGGAGATATAACATATGTTTATGTTAATATTGCCTCATTAAAAACTTTGCAAGAGAAACCTTGAAAATAAAACTAATACAAAGACAAGAGTGTAATATGATGGTTAGATAGGGCAACATCTAGGAAATTTCTCCCCCTGAACCTTGCAAATCTCTTAGTCTTCGCATATCAATCCTTTGAACATATTTCTGAAACAAGGAAGGTGGTAAGGACTTTATTAATAAATCAACAAGATTATCACAAGATTTGGTTCACAAGATTTGGTTTACAAGATATCTATTTCATCCATTTGTTTTAACTCATGGGGATAAAACAATTTTGAGAGAGATATGTTTAGTTATGTTACTTTTGATGTAGCTTGTCCGCATCTCGTGTAATACAAGCGAGTTATCTTTATAGATAACTGTTGGTGAATCAATTCCACTAGTACCACATGATTGTTGTATGTGGTTGATCACTCTGCGAAGCCAAACACATTCACGTGATGCCTCATATAGTGCAATTATTTCAGAGTGATCGGTGGAGATAGACACAAGGGTCTGTTTCGATGAATGGTTGTCCCTCCATGTAAAAACACAAAGCCTGTCTGGGATCGGCCATTATGAGGATCAGATAAATAGCCGGCATCAGTGTATCCAATCATATTAGAGTCTGGGTTCCTTTGGAAAAATAATCCGAGATCTCTCGCGCCATTCACATATCTGAGGATATGTTTTACTCATGTCCAATGACGTTTGGTTAGAGCAACGCTATGTCTAGCTAGCAAGTTCACTGCAAATACAATATCAGGCCTGATGCAATTTGCAAGATACATGAGCGCTCCAATAGCACTGAGATACGGGTACTGAGGCCCCAGAATTTCTTCTCCTTCATCCTTTGGTCTGAATTGATCAGCCTTGAGCTCTAAAGATCGAACAACCATCGAAGTTTTGGAGGGATATGATTTATCCATATTGAATTTCTCCAATACTTTCTGGATATAGGCAGATTGATGCACTAAAATTCTAGTGGGAAAGCGCTCAAGTTGTAAACCTAAGAAAAATTTGGTTTGACCCAAATCTTTCATTTCAAACTTCGTCTTTAGATGATTGCGTGCTTCATCAATATCTCATGGGTTGCTAATGATATTTAAATCATCAACATACACAGATATTATGCAAAATTCCGTTTGAGACCTTTTGATGAAAACACAT
Source organism: Oryza australiensis (assembly GCA_019925245.2). Classification (NCBI taxonomy): domain Eukaryota; kingdom Viridiplantae; phylum Streptophyta; class Magnoliopsida; order Poales; family Poaceae; genus Oryza; species Oryza australiensis. The sequence continues at coordinate 9,921,425 of JAIFGZ020000436.1, forward strand.
GGACAATCATCATTGTTAGTGTATCCCTTCTCCATAAGGAACTCACAAAATCGGTTATACCACATTCTTCCCGACTGCTTTAAGCTATAAAGTGACTTTTGAAGCTTTATAAAATACATGTTGCGGTTTGCGTTTTGTTCTGGGATAGAGATTTCATCGAGAACCTTCATATAAATGTCTAAATCAAGTGACCCATAAAGGTATGCAGTCTCTACGTCCATCAACTGCATAGATAGACGATTTTGAACAGTTAGAGATATTAAAGGTATCGGAATATTATTCCACTCATAACTGGATAATATGTTTCATTGAAATCAATGTCGGGCCTCTGCGTGAACCCTTGTGCTACAAGCCTCTTTCATTCCGTTTTCAGACGAAAACCCATTTGAATCCCACACGAAAGATTCTACGAGGTGTAGGTATTGCATGAGTGAATACCTTTCTTTTGAAGAGTGAGGCTAATTCCGCTCGAATTGCATCTTTCCATTGATTTCAGTCAGAGTACTTTTTGCACTCTACCATGGTCTTTGGATCTAGATCATTTTGGATGATTTTTGCAATTGAATCAGCGAAATGTATGTCGACAACTGTAGACTTTCGATCATATGATTCTCCAGATTCAATGTAGTTAATGAAAATTTCACGCATCCTTTGTGGTGCATCATTATTTTCCAATATGACCGCATCGGGGCGTTCCGAAGTCCCAACATCAGTAATTGAGTGCACTGTTGATGTGGGATGTGAAGGTTGAACCTGCACAGGGTGTTCCTCAACTTGTGGTTGAGTTGCATTTGCTGTGTGGGGAGATATGTTTTTCCCTTTCCTTTGCTTACTAGAAGTTGCTTCCATGGAAATAGTCGTACTTCTCCCCCTCTTACTTAAGAGTTGAGTAGTTTTATTTGGTATCTCTACTCTTTCCGGCACATTTCTCGCGGGATTGTAGGATTTTGTAACACCCTTATAATTAGCAAATGCATCTAACATATTATTTGCAATATGTTGCAAATTTATGATCTTTTGAACTTGAAGTTTAGTTTTAGATGTACGTAGATCTAAATTAGAGATGTTTGTGGCATTCCGATTAATTTTCTGGCATTGTTTGTGGTTTTAAGTTTCTCCCCTAATGTCGGGAAATGATCTTCATTGAAGATACAATCAGCGTACCGAGCATTAAATACATCCCTTGTAAGGGGTTCCAAGTATTTAATGATCAACAGAGATTGATATTCCACGTAGATCCTCATTTTTCTGTGTGGGCCCATAGATGTACACTACGGTGGTGAGATCGGTACATATACAATGCAACCGAACTTTCATAGATGAAAAATATTTGGTGTATTTCCACATGCAAGTTGCAACGGGGAGGTTTCATGGTATGCAGTTGGACGCAATTGAATCAAGTCAGCAGCGTGTAAGACTGCGTGACCCCAACAAGTTGTTGGTAGATTGCAATTCTGTAGTAATGGTCTTGCAATAAGTCTCACTCTCTTGATGAGAAATTCTGCCAACCCATTTTGAGTATGGACATAGGGGACCGAGTGCTAAACTTGAATCCCTAAGGCCATGCAATAATCATTGAAGGCACGTGAAGAAAATTCAGTAGCATTATCCATTCGGATAGATTGGATTTGATGTTTATGATATTGTGCTTTAGGTTTGGTAACTTGTGCAACAATTTTAGCAAATGCATGGTTCCTTATGGAGAGGAGACTCATATGAGACCATCTTGTAGATACATCTATCATAACCATGAAATACCTGAACGACCAGATAATAGTTGAATGGGACCACATATATCACCTTGAATGCGTTCAAGGAACTTTAGAGGTTTGGCATGAATTTTGAAGTAAGAGGGTCTCAAAATTAGTTTCTCTGTGGCACATGTGGCGCACACAAAATCTAAGGATTAGAAAAATCTTGAATTACTTAATGTATGACCAAAAGAATTATTGATAATTTTTCTCATCATCTCTATGCCAGGATGACCAAGGCGATCATGCCAAGTTTGGAATGCATTAACATTCTGAAAAATTATTTTGTAAGCAACATGTGGTACGGGTTTTATGATGTACAGTACAATCCAGACGGGAGTGAGGGAATTTTTTTTAGTGTCTCTCTGCCATATCCGTGATCTTTTGTAATGAGAATAAATTCCTCATTATTGTTCGCATTAGTTTCATATGAAACCCATTCTTACGGATATCTCTATAACTTAATAAGTACGAGTTGAATCAGGATATAATAATGCATCCTCAATTGTTAACGTTGTACCCATAGGGAGCATAATAGTGGTCCGAGGCGCCAACTATTATAGCATCGTGTCCAACGATTGTTAAAACATTTTCTTTATTCTTTGTGAGAGTTTGAAAATATTTTATCTCCTTCAATATAGAGTTAATGGCACCGCTGTCCACTAGACACATTTCCTTATCCATTGGATCGTCGCGCATACAATCTATGCAAAACAGAAAATTGAACATGTAATTATCAACCAATATATGTAAAATACTTACAATACATATTGGTATTTAATTATGCTTAATACAAATATAGTACCCAAATAATATCATCAAATATTCATAATATCTAGTCTATTACAACAATCATAATTAAACATCATCCACAGGTTAATAATGTATCCCAAATTTGATATATTAAAATCTCCAAACATGTCACCAGAGGCAAACTCTATGAGCATATTGTCCTCAATAGAGGGGTTCCTATCAGGAGGTGGTTGTGCCTCGATGTTGCTTATTTTTGCTGGAGCGGTGTAAGAACACCCAGGAACATCTTGCTGAGGAATATCAAGAGGAAAATCTTGGTTTACTGTTGATATCCGGTTGAGAGTTGAAGTGTATTTCAAATTTTTCATCTTGATTAGAACATCCTTGGTTAGAGCGTCCTTGTCCCACAGAATTTAAATACAATTCCACTAAGTGCTTAGAGGTATGACATTTCTAAGTCGGGTGGTTGTAGCAACCACATTTGACACAAATGTTTGACTTTTTATGCTTCTTGTTATCCGACTGTGAAATATTCTTTTTCTTTTGAGCAGCATGAGACTTACGTTGCCTCTGTCATTTGTGCTATAAACACGGTATGAACAGCAAAAGATAATCATCCTGCCAGAGACAACAAATGAGTGAAATCATCTTCACCTCTAAGATTTTAAATCTGTTGAAGAGTTCAACCATGTTGTTCATAAACTCAGCGTTAAACTAAAGTTTTGCGAAAAAATCATCCGATGCGGATAAAATTGAAAAGACATTGTCTACCATGCTTTCCGCTTAGATAATCATTCAACAACAATATCATAAAAGAGATTTCACTGTTTATTCTAGGTTGTTCAAAACATTACTTTGGACAGAAAGACATAGTAAATTTTTCCTTTGAAACTTTGACCTATGACCCATAAAAACTAAACCTTTATCAAAAATACATACTAACATTCAGAATAGATAATTAAAAATATTATTCATCTTACTAATCCTAAAAACTTTAAAAGTAAAAACAAACGACGAAGACAACGTAAATCTATGAAAACATATAGGCATTCCACTCCCGCACCGCACGTGGGCTTGCTCTCCGCCAATTCGACCGACCCTGCAGGCTGCAACCTCTAATTCGCTTTTGTGGGAAAATTTAATTAAAACCCAAAGTAGACCGTGAAAATTTCGCAGCTTCTCGTGATGGGGGCAGAAGAGGGGAACAATCCGCCGCCGCCGCAGCAGCAGGCGGCACCGGTCGCGAGGCCGCAGCCTATCACCCCGGCGCAGTTCCTCTCCTGGAAGCAGCGAAAGGTCCCTCTCTTGCCCTTCCCCTAGCTAGGGAATTTTTCGCCATCGATTTAGGGCTACGATTTGCTTTTTTTTTTCCTGACAATTTCTGCCCGTTGTTAAGCTAGTCGAGTAGCTCATTATCTTTTTCGGGGGCTTTCCCCTGTAAAATAAGCTATTGAATTAGTTGTGATTTGTAGGCTTATCTCCAGATGCGGCCTAATATGTGGTGGTAGTAGCTATGTGACTTTTAGTTGTTCTTGTGGCTCGGCTATTGGTGGTGTCCTAAACCTCATTTTAATCTTTTCTGCTGTATGCATAACAAATCTTAGAACTGGACTCATGTGTTGGAAATTTGTGGTTTCACTGCCACCACCTGATGATTTACACCTCTTTATCTTATGGAAATCACACTTCTGAGTGATTAATTACAAATGTTTTGGTGCTGTGTGCACGAGTCATCATCAACGGTGCTTTTCTAGCTGCAATTGCTCTTTTATTTTTCCATCTTTTTTCCACTAGGTGATTGGTATTTCTTTGCGGAAACAAATGAGGGAACCTTTGTCTAGTGGGCTGTGAAAAAATCCTCTTCTTTTATTATAATTCTGTTACAAGATTATTTTTGCCTTCTACCATTCTTTTTCCTTTTGATTTTTTGTTCTAATTCTTAGATAACACTTCTGTTCAAATATGTGCTTGTTTCTATTAATTTATGATTGTAATGTATGGTTACTCTAAAGCAGGTCAATTCTTCTTTATATTTATATATGTCAGTCATTCAGTATAGGAAGATCTGCATTGTCTGTATGTTTTCTTTGCTGGTAATGGTCCACTGTTTCAGCCTTTAACTGTTCAGAGAGTTTTAATCTCATAAGGTGTTACACAGATACTGAGGTAATTGCAAATACAGTGACACATGTAATGTACTTGTTAGATCTCTTGTTGTCTTCTATGTTCAGAGGCATGCCTCCATTTATTGTGGATGTCAACATTCTCAACGGAGCTGTACTTTTTTCTTCTTGTGTCCTCTTTGAGCATGAAATTCATAGTAATGTCATTCCTCTATCTGAAAAGTTAGATCGTTGTCTATGCTAATCTGATGAGGAAGATGCTAAATACAGTTCTTACTAGATCGCAACTTGAGTTTGACAGTCTCATCATTGTCCATTTGTATCTAATTAGTGTAACTGCTTCAAAAGAATGTTGTTTTTGGACTGTGGTAGACAATAGCTTCTTATTACATGCATGTGTGTTTTTCACTTTTTACCACGTTCCGTACACACTTAAACAATTGCACTGCTGTACATATGGAAATGACTTGTCTATCTTTCATGACTATTATGAAATGAACTTCCAAGTTCTCTTTTCTTTGAATTATACTAAACATGTTGCAATCTAATCAAGTAAACTTTTTTTGCGAGAAGAGTAAACTTGTTTATGTGAAAAAAGAAAAAAAAACACATTTAAGCACATTTTATCTTTTGGTTTGATTCAGGATGGGAGAACACTTGTCTGTTGTTAAAAATGCTGCTACCTCCATCCCATATTGAAGCTACTGCTTCTATAATATGGGATGGAGGTAATATCTTTTTAGGTTGATTTCTGCTTTCTCCACTCTTCTTCCCAATGTCATGCTACCTCCGAACCAAAAAGAGTTCACTTTTCTACATAAATACATCTAGATACTCACTTGTCTAGATTCGTGTAGAGAAAAATGAAGTTGGAACAGAGGTAGTAGTACTCTGTGGCCCTTATCTTCATGGTTAGTCTGGAGACCAATCAGCCTCTTCATATTGAGAATCCAAAACTAAATATTTGCATTGATTTTATCTATGAAGAATTCACGGGTGGTGGTCCTAATTTGCCAGTCAAATCATTTTGGACCGTTGTAGAATATGTATAAATTCTTGAATTTGTTTAATTAGTGGGCCTGAGCCTGTGACCACATGGAGTGTTCCGCGTGCATGTCTTAACTTATTGTTAGCTAATCTGGTGATTCTTTTAAAAAAAACATTCAAGCAAGTTCCCTAACTTTGCCTAAAAAGAAATTAATCCGAATAGCAACTTTGTTTCTTCATACTTCAGGATGCAGAGGAAGCTGCAAGGAAAGCTGAAGCAGCACAGAAGCGAGAGGCTGATATAGCTTCAGGAGCAGTGCAAATGAATGGGCGAGAGTTGTTCAAGCATGAACCCTGGGTCTTTGACAATAATATCTACTAAGACGAATGAACTCCGAGAAATTCCCAACCATGTGCTATATCTTTAATTGTGAAGTTCAACAGAGTAGTCTGCATGCAGAAGGTAGTATAATATTGTTAGCTTAAGTGTATTCATATTGTTGAGCATTCGCTTAAGCTAAGCATAAGATTCGTTGCCTGTGCTTTCGACTTGTGAATTGACATGATTCATATTTTTATGACCTCTTTGAAGGCATTCGGATTCCATAGAAAGCTGCCTGTGTTACCGACCTGTGAAGTACATCTTCCGAAACGTCTCTCTCCGCACGTCCGACCGGAGGGAAATAATTGGATTTTAGAGCATCTCCAATAACTTTTTTAAACCATTCTCTAATAAATTATGTTTTGGATGTTTTTGTTAAAAAAATTTACTTCAACAGATACTCTAAATGATCACCTAAACATTACTCTAAATGATCACCTAAACATAGTATTTCTGTCAGCCAAAAGAAGGTTAATTTTTTCCTCCTCTATCGTGCGAGCGCCAAAACTCCCACGTGGCTTTCGTTCATGGGGAAAAATTGCCTTGCCACTACCTTCGCATCCACTATGTTGCGTCGAGCTGCGCCACTGCGCCTTCTCTCCGCGCAGTCTGCTCCCCGCTGCCGGCCGCAACCCTCCCCGCGTAGTCTGCTCCCCGCCGTCGACCGCATCCTCGGCCGTCTGCTCCCCGTCGGCGGCCGCATCTCGGACCGCATCCCTCCCTGTCACCGACCGCATCCCCAGCCTCTGCCCTCCCCACGCAGTCTGCTCCCCGCCACCAGCCGCATCGTCGCCCGTCTGCTCCTCGCCGGCGGCCGCATCTCGGATTGCATCCTCCCCGCCGTCTGCTCCCGTCGCGGACCGCATCTCCGACAGCATCCCTCCCTGAGCAGTTTGCTTCCCACTGCCGGCCACATCCCTGGGCGTCTGCTCCTCGCCGCCGGCCGCATCTCGAACCGCATCTCTGTCGTGCGCCATCACTATGGAGAAAGGGACGCCGATGGGACGAGTCCATCCCCGGGCTCCCTCCATCACGTCCTGCCGACGGGAGGCCAGGTACGCCCGGCTGCTGTCCATGAACGCCGGCAAGAAGTGGTCTTCGGCATGAAGTATTTCATTTAAAGTTCCACTATTTTTCGGTTTAAGACAAAGCCTAACTCTATCTCTTCCAACATGAACAGATTTTGAGATGTTAGCATTCCTCTGCTACCAGTTCTTGTGACAAGAGATAGGGGCTTACTAGCCAATAAAGGACTTTGCTTGCATAAGATTTGAAACTGAATGCCCACTTATTCCTAGGATCAATGCTTGTGTGATATTTTTTTGCTTGTGACAAGAGTTAGGATCTTAATCCCTTGTTAACTAACGATCAATCTATCCAGTTATTCAAGGTGACAATTATCTATTGGATCTGCTTGCTTGATGGAAGCTTTCGTTTCCTTTTTAATTAATGAATGTGCATTTTGAGTCCATTATTATTGTAGAGATTAGAACACTATCTATATCTTTTATTTTTAACAGGGAGAACCGTACTGAAACTATTTTCCAATAAATAAAAAGTTCAAATAGTAGGCCTTAAAACTCTACCAACAGCCGAAACTTTATAGATTACAAAATCAAATTTGTAGATGCCACACTTAAATTTCAATGTAAGCTATCTATCCAAGTTTTCAGAGCATCAACCAATCTCTGACAAAATTTTGGTTTGGGCCAAACCAAGTCCAGCAAAGTTATTTCCCATGTGTGCCTCATTAGTGGAACCTTGTCATGTATGTTCCTTTGTGTCTAGATGTTCTACTGAGCTTTCATATGGGACCTGCACGTGCCATTCCAGGCAATAGCATATACACCACATCAATTAAGAAAATAGATCAGCTGACTTTGTTTTCCTCTATTATAACACATTAAAAAGATGAGTCATTTATTCATGAGAGTGACACTATTTATTTAGCAAAGTCCAAGAAGGGGAAAATGGCTAGAAATTCTTGGATGAATTATTTAGGAAATTAATTGAGGGGGCTAATTAAGACAAATATTTGGAATTGGACGGAGTATCTCAGTAGGTTTTGCTCAACTGAAATGAAAAAAATAATTGCATCCAGTTCTCATACATTCAGATTACCTATAGCATAGTGTACACATTGCGACTTTTAGTTTCTTTTTCTTTTAGCATAGCTCTTGTACTGGTTTTTCTATGACATGTTCTTAAGATAGCTTTATGTTCATAAATAGGCATCATCTAGCTAGCAATATGAATTCTGAGACCTATATATTTCCCTTTTGCATATGCAAGTAACCGGGGATGATAATTGTTATGTATATTTTTGGTAGAATTTTTATCTAGAGAATAGTTATATTTGTGATTTTTAATCTCGAAAAGTGAATATCAGCTTCCTCTATCCATTTGTTAGAGTCAATGATTGTAGTTAATCGTTTTGCATCCATGTGAAAGGCAGGAAAAGAACATGTGAAATTGGTTCACAATAGACTCATGGCAAATGAGATCGCATGGACTTTGGATACCGTCTTCGAGGGATTTTTAGGATCGTTCAGGCTATATTTAGTCTATTTTGGCTTTTAATGTCTCCTTTTCTCGGGAAGTGGTTAAGGACTTCAGAAGATAGAGGAGATGGACTTATGGACTCATGAAATTATGAAGTCATGTAGTACAAAATAAAAACACCTAATCTTGGAATCAGGCATAAAAACCAATGACTTTTTTCAGCAATTAACTACATACTTTCTATTTTATTCATCTACATGTAAAGTTTTATTGTACCATTTTCAAGACTGGTAACATACTCGTGTTAACACTACGTAATATAATCGGTCACTTTTTAATCCAAGCATACATGCAAGCCAAAAAAGAAGCAAATCTCAAATAACCTGCATGCATGCAAGCCAGAAAAGGGAGCAAATATGGGATAACTTCTCACAATTAAATCCATGCATGCATGCACACAATAAAAGTAGAAAATAATATGAAATAAAGAAGTGAACTTTGATTTTCGTTCGTTGGATTATAAGTGAGTAAGGGAAAGAGATTTACCTTTCATCGGTTCTATCATGGATTTTTAAAAGATAATAGTTTTATATCGAAATCCTTCTTGATTTAATTGGAAGGAAATCTATTATCAAATTTCTGAACTTGACATACTAATTAATCGCTTTTTCGATGTGCGTTTACTACTATGGAAGTATTTGACTGAAAGTTAATTAGTCAAGCAACCCAGTTATGTGAGAAATGTCTGAATGTAAGTACATTGTACATAACCAATACTAATAATTACCCAAAAATCAGCAAGAAGTAAAAGATAAGCATACATATATATATAATAACATGCTTCAAATAAAATTAATGTTACATTGGTTTTGTCTGCCAGATATGTACATTACTAGAAATACTTTGCACACTGGTAGATGTAAATACAATATAAATAAAGTGGTGCAGCAATTACATCATGTATTCATTTCTAGCAATTAAGGAACTAGGAAAAATATGCGTTGTTCTTCTTAATATGAAGAAATAAATATGTGTTGACTCTTAACATGGGTAATGGGAGAATATCTAAGAGGACCTGGACATGGTGTCATTGAGAAGAATAAACATTGACCTAACCTATTGGATGACCTAGGACTGGGGATGTACACCTCCCACCTATTGATAATTTTTACACTTACAGGCTGATTTGTTTTCTCCTCTTTTGTTGTTTTGTCACAGTTTTAAGCTCGCCAGACAACAATGGAAAGGCATGTTAATTGCATGAAGATCAGCCTAGCAGCAGAGTTGGACAACAATCAAATCTATGGTCTGCAATCAGAAAGCATATATTACTCTGGTTTTTATGCATTGTGAAAATGTGAATTCATTTGTTCATGAGGTTGACACATTCTTTCCAGGGTAGATAGGAAGCAAGAGCAATTAGTCAGTAGATTGTGTTAATTAGCTTGAAGGTATTGAACTTTCATAACAATTAGAGGTTTGAATCCTTTGTGACTGCTCTGCTATCAAATGTTAAGACTAGATGCTACTTCTCCATGAAAAGCAAGCAGAAGCCTGGCATTCCAGTTTATAGATAGAACCTTAATATTATAACTGAAAATAAATTTAGAACGCATATGATTTGAGTACTGTATAGAATATGCCATATGTTCCTGAATTCTGCATTTTTTTCATGGTCAGCAGATGGGAGAACTGTATAGCATATGCCATATGTTCCTGATTGTTTTTTCATGGTCAGCAGATGGGAGGATATACAACTGTGATCGACCAAGCATCAAGTTGTTGTGAGTTGATAAAAACAACTCAGAAATCTATCTTAAGCAGTTATGACTTACTAAGTCTGCAAATTCAGATTTTCTATACAGTTACTAAACTTAATATTTGGCTGTAAAATATTCTATGATTGTATTATGTATGGTTTACACAAAGTTTTAGCAATCATGAGAAACTAATTATTCATCAAATTCAATTCTATCAAGATCTGAAAATCAAAGTATATTAAGAGAAACCAAAAGCAAGAGTCTACCACACATTTTACTATTTTCTCTGCATACGCTGAACCTTTTCTTCGATTATTATTCCACCAGCTTGTGAGCTTACACTGCTGAAATGGTTGCAATGATGTACATGCTACCTTAACTGCCTGTTGGTTTGCTTACCCCTTTGCAATTTGAGGTGCACTAATTTTATAGCAGGGTAGAACATATTAATCCACGATCATTTGCTCCACTGAACGTTCATATCGGTCAGCACAACAGATGGACCTACACTTAGGCAACGAAAAACGTGATTAACATAAGTATTAATATATAAAAAATTAATAAATAAATTTATTAGATTTTTTTAAACAACTTTTATATAAAAAATTTTCGCACGAAACGTACTGAAAAGCGTGCTAACAAACAAATGACGAAAAAAAAAGAAGAATAGTGTTTTGAAAATCACTTTTACTAAACCATTACAATATTACAGAAGTGAACTAAACAATCAGCATTTATACCACATTGGCATTTGTACAGGAAGCGCGCAAGATCGAGCTAGTGGTGACTCGAACGAGGCCCGCGGCCTGATTAGTTGGGCTGACCATTTCATGCCAAACAAAATGGACCGACCTGTTTCCCGTACCAAATGGGCCTCGGGATTCCTGTATATTCTCTCCAGGGTGTGTGTTTGGCAACAATTGAGGAGGGGCATGTGAATTAGCTGTGGGAGTTAATGAAGGGAATTAATATGGAAAATTGGTTTTTAATCTTAATCCCTTATTTAGTTGCTAAAGAAAAATAAATGAGTGTTTAGGAGGGAATCCATGTCTTAGGTTTTGTGCGTGGGTTTTGAGATGAAAAAGTATATCATGATCAACCGTGGGGATATATTTATCTTTCATTTAGAACATAATTCGCACTCAATTACAACCTCTCTTCAAGGGATGGGATCAGTGAGAGTTGGATGGATTTATTCTCAATCACAATCTCTCCGAAATTCTCATGTCCTCCAACCAAACTAAGATTAAAATGCTCAAATATTCTAAACTTCCCTTGCCCCCTCCTTCTCAACAACCACACAAGTTTTCATTACTTTTGTTCATTTCTACTGAACCCTACTTCCTCTTCAGAAAATTCCTAATATAATAAAATCTATTCCCAAAAATCCTTTTTTATTCTCCATTGAGGATTTAAAGATTACAATAATTCCTTAAAATAAAAAAAATATAGGCCCCTAGCAAAAGAAGTCGGACTCCCTCCCTGCACCCCATCACTCATCAGATCACGCCATCTGGCACCACCGCTCCTGCTCGCGTCTTCTCTCTCAAGGGATGGAAATTGGGAGCAAGAACTATTCCCGACTTGTGGAGACCAAGAATGAAGAAAGGAATGCCGATTTTTGGGAGGAAGAGAAAGGTACCATTAGAGGCTTCTATTTCCTAACAAAACTAAACTTTTAGAACAGGCAAGGGGAACTAGTCTATAATATCATACATATGATAACCACAAACTACTAAAAGATCTTAAAAAAACTATATTATTTACCTTTAGTAAATTTCACAAAGACTATACATTTAAAATGTTTTATCATAAAACTACAAATTTAACGTCAAATATTATCATAGAGTTCAAATCCTTCACACTACCATTATGTTAAAAATGGTAAAGTTATAAGCATTGTGGTTTTGTGATTAAATTGGTATTAAACATATAATTTTGTTAAATTTGCTATTTAATATGTTGTTTTGTGAAACATTATCTTAAATATATATATATAGTTTTATGAAAGATATGCTGTTAAATTTATAGTTTTGGACATAAAATTTTGTAATAGTTTGGTTAAAATAGGTATAGTTTTATAAAATTTACTATAGAATCAACTGCCAACACCGGCAAACTCATTCGATCACTGCATTCAGACAGCTAAAATTAAAGCTAGTACAAATTTAAACCTCTGGATTTAAAATTGAAAGCTTGGATCTAGCTACTCTGATACTCTGATCTGTTCTGCATTTTCATCACATGACGGAGCAGGCGTTGGGGTCCTCGTCGTTGAACAGGTTGGTGAGCCGCTCCTCCGTCCTGCCGCCGACGACGTGGCCGCCGGACACGTAGGCGGCAGAGGAGGCCTCCACGTTCCTGACGTGGCCGGGTGGGGCCCTCCTGTCATAGGCGGCGGCGACGTACGGCTGGCTCGCCGCGCTGTACGGCACGTAGGGCCACAGCTCGGACTTCTTCCCCGTCGACTGCGCCTTCTTCAGCACTTTGCTTGCCTCCACGTAGCCGCTCACCGTCACCTTCTGCTGCTTCCTGTTAATCTTCACAGACTCAACGCCTGAAAAATCATACCAAAACAAACAGAAATTAAACATTCAAATCCAAATTCAGGCCAGGAGAAAACAAAAGATCTTGAGCCAGAATATATTGAAGCTGAAACATGTTTGCATTATACATCTGAAAAAACCAAGATAGGAGAAGAACCTTTCATGGAGGAGAGGGCGTTCTTGACCTTGAGCTCACACCCATCACAGTCCATCCTGACCTTCAGCTCCACAGTCTGCAGCTGCCTCCTCTTGCTGTTCTTGTGGCCATGGTGATGATCACGACCACCAGTGAACAGGCCGGCCAAGTACTCCAAGGTGCCTCCCATTGACACCAAGTTTCTGAAGAACCGAAGAGATCGATCTGAGCCGCTAGCTGAACTGCAAACACGAATGGAAACCAAATGTGAGGTAGATTAACCAGTATATATGCATGACAACACGAGATAGGCACCATATGCTGTTCCTTTTGGCAGTGACAGCAAAAGGCAGATATCTGAGAAGTGTCACCGATCAGATGCAGCCTTTTTTCCCCTCTTTTTCTCCCCTCAAATAGGCAACGACAAAGTGATGATGGATTGAAAGCAAAAAAGGAGATGAGAAAATCAGTGCCTTTGATGGAAGGAAGCTCAGCTCAGATCACTATTAGATACCTATCACCTGTGTGGAGTTCACAGTTCAGAGATCTCACTATCTGTGCTCTCTCTACATGGCCACATATCTCCTCCTTTTTATAGGCACCTGCAAAAGCATGAGGCCTGCCTGAACCCTGAAGGCTGAATGCCACAGCTGTCCAGTCCACACAATGCTTAGCACTGGTGGTAAGCAAGAGCCTATGAAGGAAGGCACAACTGTGGCATGCAGGGGCAACTCAACAAGAAAGATCCCCTCAAGGAAATCAAAACACAAGAAAGGCACTGAACCAAAAAGGAGGAAATGGCCAACTCTTTGTTAACTGTTAAATCTTGAGAAAGACTACTCTTTGTGAAAGATGCGGTCTCTAAATGTTAAGGTTTGTGTTGCAACTAACAGTGTTGTATTAGATTACCTCGTGCAACCATATAACGTACGTTTCCGTTCGGGAAAAAAAAAACAACTTCTACCTATAAATATAGACACACGTATATCTAGATTTGTACTTCGAAGTTGATTTTTTTTGACCCGGGAAAGTAACGGTGATTGATCACAGAGACACTGGAAGGAAGGGGTCAAGTGTTAGCAGTAGCACTGCATGTGGTCTTTGGTTTTCCTTGTCTTGTCCCACTGTCCACTGATGGACATGATGCCCCATTTCTCTCGGATGACAACAGAGCTCTGGCATTATCTTCTTCTGAGTTCATTTACCTGACGATAAAAAGTTAAAAAACGAGCCTCACTACACTACATTGCTTTCTACCGATAATATAAGCCATTGATCTTATTTGATTCATTTTTTATTACCACCAAATAAAAATATGAAGAGACATTGTTGTAAAAAAATAGATGTAAAGAGATATAATCGTTATTTATCAGTGTCTAACCCTAACAGTTTTTCTCTCCGTCGTTCGACGCTGCCACCCAAGCAGGAACACATCGAGGGATGAAAACGGTTCTAAAAGAGACGGAAACCACCTTTATCGTTTTCGTTTCCATATTTTTTCTGAATTGGAATCGGAATCGAAAACCCCAGATACGAAAACAGAATCGAATATTATCGAATACGAAAACGGAGTGAATACGAATCGGAGCGAATATGGTAAAGGATATATTTATCGAATATAAAAACCCTTAAACCGAACTTCTCAAATCAACGAAGAGATGTAGCTAGGGATGAAAACAGATAAACGGACGGAAAACCCCATTTCTACTGTTTCTATATTATTTAGCGAAAACAGATTCGGTTCGGAAAATACGGGTTCGGAGACGGAATCGGGATATACGGGTGCACGAAAACGGTCGGAACCCGGAACTTAAGTCGGAATTTACATATATTCTAACCACGCCTTGTTCGTTCTTTTGATAATTAACGAGATAATTAAGATAATTCTACCAACCAGTCGAAATTATAAGATAATTAATATGAACGGTCTGTGATGACATACAATCATTCACTTCAAGTCAAAAGGATCTCGACTTTGTTTAGATGGGCCTCGACGTCTCGGTCTTCGAGGCACAAATATTGATGGGCCTGAAATTCGGGTTAAATCCGGATACAATCCAGAAATATTCGGATTAAATACAAAATTCCGCAAAAACGGACGGAAAAATATCATTTCTACTTCCGTTCCGTTTCCGTATTTTTCCGAAAATACGAAAACGGTCGGGTCAAATGTAGAAAAACGGACAGGTCGGGACAGGAAAAATTTCGTCCGTTTTCAACCCTAGATGTAGCTCAACATTTTTTTCTAAAAGAATAAATCGATATTTCTAATTTTTCTAATCAATAATAATATATACAACTACACTTTACTTTCTTGTAAAAAAGAACTATATTCATCTATAAATGTAATTATAAGTAGTATGGCATGGCCTAATAAAAATAAAAATAGTCATTAGACAAAATAATCTTTAAGTATCGGACTAAAAATATCTCTATTTAATTAAGCACCTCGATATATAGTAGAAATCTAAACATTTAGAGTAGAAAAGGCTAAAATTAATCAGCTGTATATGAGAAATACTTCGTTTCTGGTTTTGAGAACAAAAATCTAAATTCATTTATGGAAAGTTTCTGAATTCGTTTTCGAAAGTTTCCGACGATTCCGATTTGCGACATATAGTAGCCTTGTCATATTCGTTCGTTTCGAGAAAAGAATTCCGAATTCATTTTCGTTTCCAAAAGTTTCCAAAAAATTCTGACAAGCACTTTTTGTTTCCAAAACGCGTACGGAATCCGAAAACTTTTCGAACCGTTTTCATCTTTAAACACATCGCACCCCCTAACTCGCATCTGCCGCTGACACCGAACCTCCTCCGCCTAGCATCTCCTCCCTTCCGCAATAAGAATAGCCACAAAAGGTAGGTCGACACTCTTGAATTGAAAGCAAAGTCAAATGGATTAGGTGGTTCTCATATAGTGGTTAGTCCTTCATCGAACTCTTCATCAGAGTCCATTTCCACAAGCACAGGCCCTTCAAGCTTTTTCATTACTTTTTCCAACATGACAAACATTTTTTGGACTTGTGAACAAACTTCTCAACATCTCTAATGTACAGGACAATTTTTTTAGATAATGGAATAACCGGCCTCTACATCCTGAGATGGATGCACACAGCCAACCAAACTTACAAGAGTTCTTAGACTCATCCCCTTGCACAAGGAGAGACACAACCAAAGTTTGCGCACGAGCACTTAGACTCTAACCAACAACAAGACCACACAACATCTTGCACAACACAACAAAAAGCTTAAAAGGCAACACACATCCAAAGAAGAGTCTTAAACTTCCAATCTTCTTCTTTGGTTCCACCCATACTTCACAAAGAAATCTAACATTGTCAATTCCATCTTCCTGCACACGTCTTTCACATGTTGACCATCTTCCTCTTTAAGAAGCAAGGACCATTCCTGCGCTCAGAATGTCCCCCTGAAAATTACCTGCAAAAACAAGCTAGCTTTGAAGCCATTAAAGACCACATCATTTCTACATAATCAAACCGCCCAACATAAAGCCGCAACACCAACAAGTATTTGAGCTCTAAGCCTAGGATGAACACCATAAAGTCAATTACCCAAAAGATTAGCGACATTAGAGCATCTTCAAGAGTGTGGCTATCCCACTCTCCAAGCCAAAATTTATCAATTTTAAACTAAAAATGGACTCTAACAGTCTTGCTATCCAGATGGCTAAGCCATTCCACTAGCCAAATCGGCTCCCTCACTGACCAAACTTGGCCAGTCAAGTTGGCTTTCCATCTATGGGGCCCACGCCCACAGAAAGGGGAGGAGGAGGAGACAAGTGCGCAGTGAACAAGCCCCTCCCCGGACCGTCGGCCGTGATAGAGCGGACCGATGGACACCATCTGCGGCGGCGGTGGCCGCGGCGGCTGCGAGCAGCCTCCTAGGCGCCGCCTTGGCCGATAGAGGAGCGGGTATGACTACATGTCTCGACCATGTCGCTGGGATGTAGGGGAACGAGCTCGTCGAGTTCCTGGTGCTAGACGGGACCTTCGTGATGAAGCTCTTCCGCGGCGCCGCCCCTCGCCCGACCGCTCGCTCGCCGCCGCGCGCCCTCGCGCCAACCGCCCGCCGCGCTACCCCTCGCTCGCCGCCGCCCTCATCGTCGCCGTGCGTAAGAGCAAAGGAGGGAGGAGAATGACACCGACATGTGGGTCCTGCTGTTATATAGAGAGTGAAGATGAAGATGTTGTTGGAACGAAAGACAAATTTCACTCTCTAAAATTTTGTCAAACTAGCCAAATGGCTATTTGGCGAGTCAAAAATAGAAACTCTATTGGAGTTGCTCTTAGTAGGCAGTGGATCCCAAAAGCTATAAAAATAGCATTCAAAACAAATCTGGCCAAAGGACAATCAAAGAAAAGATGTTATATCATTTCATTCGAATTACAGAAGCAACACTTAGTGCTACCCCCAATCCTCTCTTAGCCAAATTATCCTTTGTTAGAATGACCCCTTTACTTAGGTACATAAAAATTGATTTTTAATGGCAATCTTAACTTCCATATCTCCTCTTTTCTTGATACAACATCACGATATATGATGGCCTTGTACATCAAATTAACAGAGAACACACCTTTTTTATTACCTCCCAAATGAAAGAGTCATTTTCTTCTGTCAATCTAACCAACAAAACTTTTGGCACTACCTCCAACCAATCCTTTAGGTTAATCCCCACTATAGCTCTTCTAAAAGACACATTAAGCGGCCTTTTTCCCACAGCTACTGTCACAAAAACATTTTTATTTCTCACTAAGTTATACAACTTAGGGTAGTCATTAGCCAAAGAGATGTTCCCACACCAACGATCTTCCCAAAATCTCACTTGGGACCTATTGTGAACCTTTAAGGATCCATAGGAAACAAAAGGGTTCTTAGATGCCATGAGTCCTGACCAAAAGTGAGAGTCCCTGATCGTTTTCTACCTGAGTGAAAGTTGTTTTCGTCAAGTATTTCCTTCTTAATAAATTATGCCAAATCCCATCCTCATTCAAAAGCCTGTATAGCCATTTACTAAGTAGACATTTGTTTTGCATTTCCAAATCTTGTATTCCTAGGCCTCCACATTCCTTAGGTTTACATAAAATGTTCTACCTAGTCAACCTATATCTTTTCCTGTGTTTGTCACATTGCAAGAAGAAATGAGATCTATAATAGTCCAATATCTTGAGAAAACCTTTAGGAACCTCAAAGAAAGACAACATGAACATAGCTATCCCACTTAAAACGGAATTGATTAAAACCATCCTCCCCCCGATTGAAAGATGTTTCACTTTCCACCTACTTAGCTTTTTTTGAATTCTTTCCTCCGATATCAACCAATCTTTATTGGATAACTTCCTATGGTGCATTGGGATCCCTAAAAATCTAAAAGGGTATAAACCGGTTCCACAACCAAACAACAAACAATACTCCTTCTCAGCCTCTTTTGCCTTGCCATAACAGAACAATTCACTTTTACGAAAGTTAATATTCAAGCCCGACAACCTTTCAAAGGCATTTAATACCAATTTTAGGTTTCTGGCTTCCTCTAGATTATGTTCCATGAAAAGGATTGTATCATCCGCATATTGCAATACTGAGAGCCCATTATCAACCAAATGTGGAACTATTCCATAGAAGCTTCCATTTTCGTTTGACCTTTGAATTAGGATGGCTAGCATATCAGCAACTAGATTAAACAGGATTGGTGACAACAGATCCCCTTGTCTCAAACCTTTTTTTGTCTGAAAGAAATTCCCCGATTTCATCATTGACCTTAACAGCTACACTTCCTCCCCTCACAATCATATCTATCCAACTGCACCACTGAGACGAAAAACCTTTCATTCTTAGGGCTTGTTGCAAAAATTTCCAATCTACTTTATCGAATGCATTTTCGAAATCAAGTTTTAGAACAACTCCACTCTTCTTCTTTCTATACATTTCATCTAATGTTTCATGTAAGACTACTACTCCCTCCATAATGTTCCTTCCTGGTAAAAACGCAGATTGCGAAGGCCTCACGACCTTTTGAGCTACTAAAGCTACTTTGTTGGCCATGACCTTTGTAAAGACTTTAACGCTAACATTTAGTAAGAAGATAGGTCTATATTGTTGAATATTTCGCGCTTCATTTTGTTTTGGCAAAAGGGAGATTATGCTGAAATTTAGACTATGTAACGGTAGTTCTCCTTTATGGAAGTCTCTAAAGATGACCATTAGATCTTCTTTTATGACCTCCTAGAACACTTGGTAGAATTATGTTGGAAAACCATCGGCCTCAAAGTCTTGTTGTGATCCATTTGGCGATTGCCTGTTTCACTTCCTCCTCTGAAAAATCCTTAGTTAAAACTTCATTTTCCAATTGTGTGACTTGAGGAATATCCTCAATCTAGGACTCTCCAAGGGAAAAAATATTTTTCTCGGATGGTCCAAAAAGCTTTTTGTAATATTTTGTGATGTACTGCTTTAACTGCGCATCGCCCTTAATTACTCCTTCCTCCTGTTCCTATTGAAAAATTATTGTTTTCCTATGTTTTCCATGAGCAATCATGTGGTAATATTTTTTTATTTCTATCCCCTTCCATGATTCCTTTAGGTTTTTCTCTTTGATACCACTTTTTCCTCTTCTCTTAGCAAAGTTGCTAGCCTTTTTTTCAAGTAAATCTTAAGGTCTAACTCTTGTCTTGAGAGGGCCTGAACTTTTGTTTTCTTATCAATTTCTTCCGCCCTTGCTAAAAGACTAGCTTTTTTCTTTTTCGTATTTGCCACTCACATCGTTTGCCCAACCTCTTAAAAATTGATGTACTCTACGGATCTTATTTTGCCACCTTTCAATACCGGTTGCACCTTTGTCTTGTTTTTTCCATACATCTGCTATTAAGGGCCCGTTTGGCTGCGAGAATCAGTTTCGTTTCTCCTGTTTCTTCGAGAATCTATACCAAACGGTTAAAAAACGAGAAATATTTCTTGGAGAATCAGCAGAAACGTTTCTCGTTTTTGAACTAGAAATGAGAAACACACTTTAGGTAGTTTCGTCGGTTTATAAAAGAAACGTTTCTTCGAGAATCACCTATGAATTAGTAGAAACGTTTCTGTCTGTTTCTCCTGTTTCTTCGAGAATCTAGAACCGTACCAAACGGTCCCTAAATCGTAGAAACCTTCTCTCAACAACCATCCAAGCTCAAACTTGAATAAAGGTTGCTTATTCCGGGATTTAGTACCGGCATCTAATAGCAGTAGTGTATGGTCGAACAGTTCTCTGTTCAAAGCCCTTGCTGTAGCTAACGGATATTTCTGCTCCCACTCCGTACATATCAAAATCCGTTCCAACTTCTCAAAAGTCGGTATAGGCAAGGCATTTGCCCAAGTAAACTTGCGCCCAGAAAGTTTAATTTCTCTCAAGTTTAAGCTACCTATGACAACGTTAAACAAGAAGGGCCACTTGGCACTATACTTATTGTTATTCTTCTCATTAGGGTTTCTAATTATATTAAAATCCCATCCGATTAGAATAGGTATCGAAACCTTTCTACATGCATTCACCAACTCAACAAGAAAAGCTTCTTTAAATTCCTCTTGAGCAGCCTCATAGACTGCCACTAGGATCCACTGCAAGCCATCCGATTTGTTCTTAACATGAAACTTAACATAGAAATCTCCCTCATTAATACTCGAAATGTCTAGAGCCTCCAAATTAACCCCTAAAAGAATGCCACCCGACTTCCCTTTCGGTCTAGTCCAATGCCACATAAAGTCACCACCTCCACACAAGCTTTTTAAACACGAGTCCAAAAAATCAATGTTGCCCATTTCCAAAAGAGCGATAAAGTCTAGCTTCTGCTCTTTGAATGTCTTAGACATAAATCTAAATTTAGCCAAGTCACCTAGACCTATGCTATTTCAAAAAAATTCCTTTCATGTTGACCGTTTATTAAACTTAGCAATCTTAACTTTCTGTCTCTTGTTCCCTTTCTCCCTCTTATACACTGAGAATTTCTTTTTCGAATCACGACTTAGGTGGTAATTCTCCTCCTTAGGTACTGAATGCAGAATACCGCTCGCACCAAAATCTTCTCATCAAAATTCCAGCTTGTAGCACGTCTGAGAGAACACTGCAGTGTTAAGATATTTACGACATGACTCATGAGAAACGGAAATAGGTTCATGGTTCAGATCAAGAGTGCTGCAAGAAATTTATGAAGGCAACAAATGCTAAATTTCAGAAGCAACGAGGTTGAAAGAAATACACAATTCGGTTATACTCTAGTCTGTATTATTACATTGCTTCAGAGAATCAGAATTTCAGACCAAATTGTTTTGTGCTTTGTTGGCAGTAAGTGTACTTTACAGAAACTAAATCATTCTCTCAGTTCAGCAGCAATAGTAGTTTTATGAAATTATGTTTGAATACTGCTGCCATTCATCCATATAAATAACAGCATATACAGATCGATTCACTAGATAACATCATACATTTTTCTATTTCACATAACTGACAGCAACATGCAGGGGCGGAGGCAGCCCCGACATACCCTGGGTCCATGTTTAAGAGGTATTATATATATAATTAAAAATATACGTCAACATATTTTTCTCTAGCGTGAATCTCGTTCCGTCCGTCGCGTCGCGTGAAGACTCGGGACTCCAACCGCAAGTTCGCAACCGCTGTTGCCTACAGCAGTACGGCTCGTCACCTCGGAATTCGGAAGTCGAAACTCAGGAAAAGTGAAAGACGAGAACCACCGCCGAATGGCCGAACCGATGCTGCTGAACCCATGTGTCGGCCGTTGGCCGTGCCCGTGCGCCGTGCCGCCGTCGAATAAATTAAGACATTCATGTCCATTCGAAAGTGTCCAATAAATTAGTTATATATATATATATATATAATTATCAATATGGTGTTTAAACTATTTACATTATATTTAGTAGATCGTTTCTAATCTAAAAATTAAAGATTTTATCGTGCTACTTAGTACATATATACTTAATCACGTTATTAATTTTATAATTATTACCAAAATGTTTGCGTTGAATTTTTTTATGGCATACCCTAAGCTAACATGGTTGCATTCAAGATTTCAACTGTGTAGTGTGCACAAGCGTGAGATTCACATGAAAATACGTGAGATTCACATCAATGACAAGGATTAGATAGACAGTGACGAACGGGCCACCGGAGTGTATCGCCTCCGGCGGGATGACTCGCAATCCACAAGCGCCGCCGGCCAGAGGAGTTGCGATTCAAAAGTTACCGAGATCCTTTTTTTTTCTGTTTTTCGATGAAATATGGGCAATAGACCGATGCCAACCATAGGCCCACAGCCACAACGATGCAAAAGCGAGCGATGTCAGCGGAAAAAACAAAAATAACAAAATCACATCTAATTACTGTATTAACAAATTACTAATTTATTTTTAATAACAAACGGTCTATCCTATCGGTAGTATCACTCTAAAAACTACTACAGGAAAATCCATTATTTTCATGAGTTTGAACTCTTTCAGAAATTTAATCGTTTTCCATAAAATTCTCGTGAAATATCATGCTTGCATTCCAAACGGGATCATAATAGCACCCAAGTAAGTTTTGCATGATATATACATTTTACTCTGCCAGACATTGTGTGTGTATACAGTCTTTGCACTGATCAGATATGCACAGAAATGCAGCGGGGAAATAAACTGTTTCTCCATCAGTGCAGAAAAAAGGAGTGAAGCTCTGATGGTGATACATAATGACTAATACACTGTTGCCAAATTGTCTGCTAAACACGTCACCTTTTCCTTTGGTTCATTATGCAGAAGTGCATTTCACTTTCAAATGATTACTAGCTTATTGCTCGAACTTTGTACCCTCACGGTCTCTTGTCTTTAATTTGTTCATAGCGACAAGCCGACAAGAATTAGTGGGGCATTTGCCATGATGCACTTGTAACTTGTTGAATTCATCCTGCTGGCTCATTGCCTGTCGACTGAATTTTTGTCATGTGATTTTTGATTGATTTCTTTTTTGTTCTAGGTTTCTTCAGACTGTAGGTGATGACCACAGAACATCGCCCTACATATACACCACTGCGTTTTCTTCTGATATTTTGATGCTGCTTCTACAGTTTGTGCAGTTTCTTTCTGATATATTGGTGCAGAGGCCTAACTGTACATACGTCAACTGCATATATATCAGGTCACAGAAACTCTAACAAGAATCCTACATCGAGTGCCAATGCAGTGCCTGAATGCAATAACTGAACCTTGCTGCTTGCACATGCAAGTACAGTTGTGCTGCCATAGTTGAAGAGTTAAAAAGACCTTGTTTCTGCTCATGAGAAAGCATTTTGGTCAACATATGTGTAACGGCAACGCAAGCGCTCATGTCCACAGCCACTGCACATGAACAGAAGCCCAAAAACCATAGGAATGGTCAAGTCACATATGAGGATGGCACAATTATTTGCCCTGCCATAAATTTGCCGTGAGCAATGAAAAGTTCAGACGATGGATATCTCTGTTTGTTTTTTAATAGATGACGCCGTTAATTTTTGAAATAATCATTTATCTTATTTAAAAATTTAATGTAGATTATAATTCAAAAATTTTTTAATGGTAAAATAAGTCATAACAAAATAAATGATATTTATTTAAATTTAAACATCATGTTAAATATCAATTATGTTATCTGTTAAAATTCAAAAAGAGTAGTAGAAGTGAAGAAGTGTGCAAGTGGGCTGACCTGACATGGCTTTGCCTGGCCAAATACATGCAACGCAGGAGCATAGACACCAGGTGGTGGGTTGAGAGGGTTTGTCAAGTCGATCAGTCAAAGACTGAAGAAAAGGAGATATCTGAAGAATGAACATGATGAAGAAGCAAAAGAACACTTCCGAAGATCATTAAAAAAAGGTTATTGATTTGGTAGCTGGAACTGCTTGATTGCTACAAAGTGCCATAAACATCCTTTGCTTTTAATCCTGGTTTGCCTGAAGATCACA
Source organism: Oryza australiensis (assembly GCA_019925245.2). Lineage (NCBI taxonomy): Eukaryota > Viridiplantae > Streptophyta > Magnoliopsida > Poales > Poaceae > Oryza > Oryza australiensis. The sequence continues at coordinate 9,945,352 of JAIFGZ020000436.1, forward strand.
GTCTTAGTGCCAGTTTGTTAGCATGCAAACCTGATTTTATTTGGGCCTGCTTTCGTATTGCTTACCTTATTATGTCAGGACAGGAAGGTTATTATGGAAAGGTGTTTTGTGCAAGACAAGACCACCGTACACCAATCAACAATGCACTTTGCATCTTTGATGTCGTGTCTCCTGTTAAGGATGTTTGGTTCAGTTGTTCTGATGATTTTTTAGCTTGAGAAGCCCGAAGCTAAATCAAACAGTTGACTTTTCCATCTTTGTTTTAAAAATTAAAAGTCAAAATTAAAATAAAAAAATCCACAAACAAAGAAACTCATTTTGGACAAATTTTTTGATTTTTAAGGGAAAAATTAAAAAACGGTTCAGTTCTAAATAAATCAATGACTTTTAGTTTTTAGTTTCTGAAGTTTCAGATTTTCAAAAAGTTAAAAATCAAAAATCAACTTCTGACTTTAAAAAAAAGCTGAACCAAGGACATCGTTGCATATTTGCATTACAAGTTTCGAATCAGGCCAAGAATAGCTGCATCAGGGAAAATGATAGCTAACGGACAAGGAATAGTGCATCATATGGCACATAACCAATCATTGTCAGCAGCAGCAACGGAGAACACAAAACATAAGATATATATACTCCAAATGATAATTTAGAGAACTTTTACGGTACAATGTACTACTACAGTATATACTGCAAGTATACATAAATTATATTCTGATAACTTTTGGTAACAAAGGGTTCTTACAGAAAGAGGACCGCATAAATTATATTCTGATAACTTTGAATTGATCGATGAAACTTTCTTGGTCCATGTAAGCACAGTTGCAGATCATAGATAATATAGAACCTAATGGATTCATGAACTTGGTCCTGGTCACTTTTGTTAATTGGAAGTTCTTTGCCTGCAATAGTGAGAATTAAAAACTCAGACAATTAAATCAACTGTGACGGGGGAAAAATTACACAAAGTATTTGAGGATTCTCTCCTTCCTTCTTGACCGGGAGCTTTTTCATTGAACTTTTCAATGAAATCAACTTCCTAATTTCGATGGAGGTGGCTGAAGGACATCAAAACAGAGCACCGTCCTCAAAAGAAAGAATCTTCAGAAGAATAGAGCTGCTTGTTCTTGTATAAATCAATACCATTAATTATACTAGAATTGCTGAAAATTAACAAATCATTAGATATATATAGCTACACCCTATTATGAGGAGCTAACAGTGTATAGAAAAAGAACAGTACTATTAAGTTGCATGGAAACACTGTAGGTATAATTTCGCTGTCTCGTTTTATATAAGGATTAGATATATAGTACATTCTGGTTTTGTAAGTTCAGTCAATGCAAAGCATGCTTGTTGAGTTTATTAGTTACTTCTTCATTTTATATTATAATATAAGTTGCTTTGATTTTTTATATTAGTCAAGCTTGTTAATTAACCGTGTTGAAAATATTATTATATTTTTATATAAATTTGGTCAAGTTTTTAAAAAATTAAAAAATGGTTAAAATGATTTATAATACAAAACAGATAAACTATTTTTTCTCCAGTTGACTGTAATTGTACAGCTAGCAATTCCTGTTATCTTGTAGAATTTGATTGCAGCTATGATCGAATCAATCATAATTCATAAGATAGATTACTGCATGAACAATCCAACTTACTTATGTGAATTATCGGAATTCAACAATGCTTCCCCCACACTGGATCAACGGTCTGCTCCCACCTTCGTCGTCTTCAAGCTCGTCTACGTCCCTACTGTCATCTCCCTCGCCTCCTTCCGCGCATCCCTCTCCTCTTTGTCTATCATCAACAATCCTTGTATGTACAGGTTTGGCTTCGACTAGTGTATTAAGTCGTGCGTTTCTGCGACTATAATCTCCCTCTCTATTAAACGTGTTTATATCTGATCATAGTAATCAATTTTAATTTGCAATAACAAAATCATTACACAAACCTTTCGACGGTTGCATAGCTGATAGTCACATTAGAGCACCACAGATATATATATGCTGGTCACTGGTATATCTGTTTGAACCCAAGAAATATTTATTAAAGGATAAAGTTTCGATGTAAAACAGTCATTATCACTACCGGAGAAAGCCACATTAGCCCGATTCGTAACACTTCAGTAGTCCGGTTGTCAAACCGACTATGAATCCGAAACTAAGAGATAGATGATAGTTCCGGTTGAAGCCACTAACGGACTAAAGATGGCGACGCCACGTGGTGGCTCCGCCATCTTTAGTCCCGTTGATGGCTTCAAGGACTAAAGATTTTTTTATTTTTTAATTTCTTCGTTGTTAGCTTGCCTCGTTTACACACACATATATATCTATTTATACATATATAGATTTGCATATATATGTCTAAATACATAACACACATAACATACATATATATACAAACAACATCGAAATCGAATACGATAAAATGCAACAACAAAATTTAAACATGTATACAACAAATTGTCCACAAATTTGTTTACACATATATATACAACAAAATCCATTATATACATAAAATACAACAACATCAATTTTTCGCTCGTTCGGCCGCGCTGCGCGCTCGCTCCCACTCGCCGGCTCCCACTCGCCGCCGTCGGCTCCCGCTCCCGCCGCCGTCGGCTCTTGCTCCCGCTCGCGCCGGTGAGAAGATGGCGCCCGCGCCACCACCTCCTCCCCGCCGCCGCATTTCCTCCTCCCTGCTTGCCGAGGGAGAGGAGAGAGAGAGGGAGAGGGAGAGGGAGAGAGAGAGAGGGAGAGGAAGAGAGATTTGAAAAATATGCTAAGTGTTGGATCGGTGGAGAAGACGATGCAAGCCAGGGTTTAAATTAGACGTGACGGCCAGGGTTTAAATGTTCTTATTAATATTGTACATCCCTCCGATTCATATATTATCACCAAAATAATTTTACAAAAGATTTTGTATATTGAGAATCATTAGTTAATAACAATATAATAAAATAACAAAATTATAGCTTCCTTCTATCTTCAATCACCCACCTCCACACAACACCACACTCTTTGAAATTACAGATCCTCTTAAATTAATTTTTGGCCATTTGAATCATGTAGCAAAATTTATATATTTTTATTAGTTTCAGTTAAAAATAAGCACATTCACTTTTATCCCGGTTGGTGTTACCAACCGGACTAAAGATGGTGTCGAGGTGCGAATATGTCGAGCGCTGTGCATCTTTAGTCCCGGTTGGTAACATCTCTAGTCTCGGTTGGTAACACCAACCGGACTAAAGGTGCCCGCGCTCGACAGCGGCTCGACAACATTTGAACCGGACTAGAGGTGATCTTTAGTCTCGGTTCGTGACACGAACCGGAATAATGTTCCTAGAAATCCATAGACTTTTAAACCGGGACTAAAGATCATCTCTAGTCCCGGTGCAACTCAAACCGGACTAATATGGTTTTTGCCACTTCAATCAATGATGGTTTTTCCAGTAGTGTATTAAATGTCCAAATTGTGAAATTGTATGCACAACCTTATATCTTTCTGTTTCTATTATTTCCTTGGCTCTTGGACCTTTGTAAATATAAGTCAATAAATATTTTATTTTCTGTAAAAACATTACGTAGATAGAATATGAGAGTCTATTTGCAAAATAATTTTTTTCTCGAGATGTATTATAAAATTATATCCACGCTAAATGTTACTTTGGTCCATCTGTATTTATCAAAGTGGCATAATGAACCAGGAGTAAATCCATGATTTCAATTGAGACAACTTATTTTTACGATCTTTTGCAGGTCAGGCCAGGTTTATGGTTTAGGCCAACCAGGATATACTGATGATTGATGAACTTACTGGCATCTGGCACAATGGAAAATATCCTGCTTCACTGAAACTAGTCTTCCCTGTTTGCTCGATCAGTTCAATCTAGCAAGCAAGTGATCAACAGACATTCTCATGCCGTCTATGCGTAAATTTTCTTCTCGTGCAACTGAAGAAATTTACACACTGAGGAAAGACCGGATCTTCAATGATGCTAAATGGAATATTTAGTCATTCCATCTGAGTTTCTTCCTTGGATTTCAGCTTGCCAGTTTGGTTTGCATGGTAAGAAGGTTTGTCTGTGCGTACATGATGGAACAGCCGCATATACAGTCCAAGTTCTTGTTGTAGGCGGAGCGGTGGCGTCGTCAAGGGATTTCCCTGCGCCATGACTGCTCGTGTGGATTGGGCCAAAGCCAGCATGATCACCCAAACTACAAACCTAGTCTAACATGCAAAACGATAGGCAAAACTCGTGGTGTTAGGTGAAAAGATGTAGTTAACCCTACTTCATTATGTCACTTTGATCATTATAGGTGGTGCAAAGTGAAATTTAAATAGGACTACTACTTGCTCTATCCAACGGCTCAGCTTTTTTCTAGCCATTTTGTCTCCATGTGGATCCAAAAGCCATTATTTGATTGATTACATGGCTAATCCTAGTTGAGTTTTGGGATTCACCTTTTACTAGTAGAGATAGCATCTCAGGATACTCTCAATGCTAGAAATCATCATAGTAATCATCATAGTTTTCATAGATTTAAAACTTTCCTGCTAGAAACCATTTTTTCCAATGCAAGTTTGTGCAAGTAGTTTCTACGAAGAAAAAATTTTAATGAGCATTTACATGCTCGAACAAAACAAAAAGATCAATCTCGACGTGGAACTCCTGGTGGCAGGAGGTCGGGCGACGGCGGTAGGGGAGCCGGGGGCTGGCGCGACGGCGGGGGGCCGGAGGCCGCCGACGAGGAGGAGGCGGAGATGGAGGATACGGCGGTGCGGCGCCGGAGGCCGCTAGCGACGAGGAGGCGGAGATAGAGGATACGGCGACGGGGACAGAGATGACGGTGGAGAAGACGACGTCGTATATGTACTGGGTACGGGAGGCCACGGGGCAACACCGCACCACTGCCGACGCCCCACAAGATCGACGCCGCCGACCTTGCATGATACGTGCACAAGATCTAAAAGAAAGAGGATAGAAATGAGGAGAGGCTTCCCAATGTTGTTTTGCCGGTTTCTTCACGCCTTTGAAACTGCGCGAGGACGCCGAGTCGCGAGGAAGAAACAATTTCTTTGTTTTGTAATCTCTTTTCTTATCTATAACTATCTATAAAGCAAGTAATGTTTCTACCCAAATTTTGTTTTGTCGGCTATTTTGTAGAAAACCCCTTGCGTTTTTCGAAATCAACCCACAATCCACCCGGCTATTTTTCGATAGAACTTATCTTAACTACTTAAAAATCTATAACTTTTCGATCATCAAATCGGTTTTTCGTCCAAATCTATAAAATTTCCGATCCGTATAACCTCTCGCTCCATTTTTGCCTCACTTTCCTCACCTCCAGAAGGCGAGCCCGACTTACGCGCCTCTTGTGTTGCCGTGCATTGCCCCGAGCGGCGGCCGAGCACACGTTGCACGCGTGAGCTAGCGTGCCGCCCGTCGATATACATGCAACTTTTTCTATTCATCAATATACTTTTCTAACTAATAATATCTGAGTCATAAATATTTTAAACTTTTACTAAATTTTTAATTAGTTTAAAGTATCGAGTAAGTCAATATATATTTTCATTATATGTTTGATTTAATTTGGTAAAATTAAATTAACTTACACTAAATATCTATCTCGATATTATTTCTTAATCAAGGTCCAATGATACATAAAGTTGAAGATACCTTTACTTTCAAAGTTATATATATATGTATATATATAACTATCTATAAAGCAAGAATGTTCTATCCAAAATTTCCGTCCGTCTCTGTTATTTTGCGTAAAACCCTTAAGTGTTTATAAAATTAACCTCGTAATCCCCAATGCTGAAAAGAAAGAGAGGGTTTGGATAAAAAAGACCTTCTACGTGTTTCTCTTTTGTCTCCATCCGCGTCGTCACTGCCGTCACGGGTAACTTCCGAAGCAAAAATCAGGCTGTCGATACCTTTAATTCTGAAATCTTCAATTCGTTGGGCCCAACCCAAGACCGGAAGCGGGGATGAGATGGGCCAGGAATACCAGAAATGCAAAAGGCAAAAAGCCCAAGGCCCAAGCAAGGCTTTTCCTTGGAAACCCGCTGAATCTGGGGGTAGATAGGTGCAAACTATGGCCTTTTCCCCCCTAATTTTTTGGCCTAAAAACGTAGATTTATTTGAAAATCAAACGTGCAAATGAAAGTGTTCTTCATTTCATTCTCTCGAATCATAAATACAATACTACACATCTGATTATCTGAAGAAAAAATACGTGTTCCACACACAGAACGCGCACTTCCCAAATTTCGCCATCTGTTCCGCGGGTACCCCACCTGTCAGCCATCCGGACCCCAAGCCGCTAGAAAGATCCAAACCCCCTCTTCCCCCTCGGCCTCTCGCTGTCCCCGTACCACACATCCATCCTTTCCTCCTCCTCTCTCTCTCCTCGCCCTCGCCTTGCACCTCCCTCCGCGCCGCGCGGCCCAAACCCTAGAACTCCACGCCCGCCCGCGCGGGGAGGCGCGAGCTCCAATCCCACCTGGTGTCCCTCCCCCCTATCCCTTCATTCTCCTGCACCACTCTTCTCCAATCTATCCTCTTTCGGCTGTGCCATCCTCCTGCTCCGCTTCCTTTTTCCGCGAGATTTTCTGCTTGGGGAGAAATTTTTTTTGGCTGTTTGTTTCAGGAACGCGTGGCCTCGGAGGATTCGCGGCGGCTGGTAAGAGGATTTGGCTCCCCCCCTGTGTGGATGCGGTTGTGGTGGGATTTTTAAGGGTTTCGTGTTTTGATCTGACGCTTCCGTGTTCCATGGGCTAGGGTTTTGGCGCTTCCGTCAAGGGTCGTGGCCCTCCATCTCCGACGTCTGATCTCTCTGCGCCGGGGTTGTCTGGTGAGCCCTCCCCCTGTGCCCAGCGATTTAGGGTAAGGATCCAGGAGTGGTCAGTGTAATTCTATTGCCAAATCTATGTATGAAGTATTATATTGGTATTGATGAATCTAGCTATTTTTGTTATTTCATATATCAGTTGGTGAATTAGAATAGTTCATTTGGTTTTTCAGATAGAACGCTACTTAAAACTCCATAGAGTAGAAACAACAGTACAAAGAGCCATCGTTTGATATTATTTTATGCTCTATATGCGATAAATGTTTTCATGTGAGCAAGCAAACCATTGACATTTACTCATAGTGACTGGTTTTTTACTGATTTTTCATGTTGGCAGCTACAATGTCATCATACCCTGTTCTAAACAACAGACCTATCGATCAATGGAGAGTTACTGATCTGAAGGATGAACTTCGTAAGAGGAGGCTCCCTGTTAAAGGCTTGAAAGATGAACTTGTGAGGCGACTCTTCGAGTCAATTCAGAGTGAAAAAGAAGATGAAGAAGACAATGAAACTGTCGAAGTGAATCCAGCAGCTGACCAGGCACCTGAAATACAGAATGTTTCTGAGGAAACTACAGTTTCTATTACAGAAGTTCACAAGGAAACTTTGGTTCAAGTAACTCAGGAAACTGTGCCTCCTATCACTGAAGAAAGCCAGTCATTCACAGTTTCAGCTGTCGAAGAGCACCCCAAGGTTATTGCGGTGGCAAATTATGAAGCTCCCTTAAGCGAGGCCCCATCAGACAAAGAAGAAGAACCACAATCAATTGCAGAAGATGTTTCCACAGTGCAAAAGGAACATCTTCATGCTGAAAGTAACGCTGAACCTTTTGTTGAGAAGGCACAAGATGATGGCACCAATGAAGCAACTGGTGCCCTTGATATGACCAGTGCCGATGTAGAGTCAGACATGACCTCTTCTGATACCAAAATAGATGCTACTGAAGCCAGCAAAGTTCAACAACATGACACTGTAGCAACAGCTGTGGATGCCATCCCAACAGATGCTGATCCTATGGATACTGATGTTGCAACTGAGAAGATGGTTCTTAATGATTTGGGTGACACTACTTCAGTGTATGATGAAGGGCGCAAAGATTCTGAGCTCATGAATGAGGACGACAAGCCCATCGCACCAAAACCAAATGATCAGGTACCTGAGGTTAGCCCAGATTTAGGGTCTCCAATTAAGTGTGAGTCAATTTCTAGTGATGATATATCAACTAACAAAAAGAATAATATAAAGGATAATTTGAATGCTAATAATTTTGATTTAGAACTAGAGGTTAAGCCAGAGATGGTAAAACCATCTTCTGGCATTACTTGCATAGGTGGAGATTTGCAGCCATTGGATGATGACAAAGATCTGGGTAAAAACCACTCATCTTTGGAATACATAGATTCCACAGCTAATGTGGATGAAGGCGGCTCTCCAGAGAAACTAAATTTAGACAGGAGTTCAGGTGATGAGTCAATGGAGGAGGATGTCATGGAGATTAAGCAAGTCGAGTCCAACATTAAATCTGAAGGAACAACTGAGCTTAGCTCAGCTCATGTGAAAGAGGTGTCCCTCCCTGATACTGTTGTGGACGATTCCTCTGTTGATACGAAAGAAGTTATAGCTGATGAAAAGACAGCAGCTTCAACCGAAAAGAGGAAACTCGAAGGTTTATCTCCTGACATTCCCTTTATGTTTCTCATTATTCCTTCAACTTGAAATTGTATATTTTCAGCATTGCCATTCATGGATTACAATCTCTTGAATCAGACTGTCCTTGCCATTATGATTGTGTGCAAAGTTGCACAAATTTGTATTATGTTTTCTTTGGTCATTAGTACCTTCTTGTCATGGAAATAAATTGTACTGTTTGAAGATTTAAGCATCAATAGCCTGTAAGTAAATTTGTTTCTCGTCAATAGCAAATAAGTGTTACTCGCACTGGTTGGGAATACATGACTCAAAAGTACTCCTGACCAGAGGGAGTACCATGTAATGCATATGCAGAATGTTTTGGTGTTCACAAAGAAATCACATGCTTTCCTGTGTAGTTCTGTTGTGCTAATCATATTAGTGCCATCTACATTAAACTTAGTTTACTAGTATAAGTTATTGTTTATTTTTATAATGCTCAGCCTGATTTGATCCAGCTAGGTACCATGTTACTACATAGCGGTGGTAGGGCCACAATAGCGGTAGTGTGCTGTTCCCGCTACCGCACTGGCGTTGTGTAGCGGTTGCTATTTGGTATATGTTATAAAATGCACATTTTTTATTTTGGACTTGGCGCTATGACTAATAAGTTGTCTAAACGATGATTAGAGCTTAAATTAAGCACTACTCTACAATTTATAATTTCAACAAGTAAATCAATATCTTGAGTGTTTTTTTATTTTACTATTGGAATATAGTGTCTGCTATATCGATCGCTACGCTATAAATCTATATCTTGAGTGTTTTTTTATTTTACTATTGGAATATAGCGTCCGCTATATCGATCGCTACACTATAAATCTATACCTTGAGTGTTTTTTTTATTTTACTATTGGAATATAGCGTCTGCTATATCGATCGCTGCGCTATGCTGATGGAAATCTGCTACCACTCTGCTATCTGCTATTTATAGTGTTCTTTTTATAATTTTTATGAGAGGCCATGTGCTATTGTTGTTAACTGAGTTAACTAAGACTCTTAAATCTTATATGATTTGATGAAGTTGCGTGGCTATGTTGTGTGATTGCTTTCTTTTTTTGTCGATTGTAGCTTTATGCATGTGAAGGAATTATCCTGATTGTCAGTGAAGTAATAGGACTAAGATCATTTGGTCATTTTCGAAGTTGAACTAACGGACGATTTTTGTTTTGGTGTGTGCTGAGCAGCTGAAGAAACTGTTGCTGCCACTGAGCCAATCAAACGCCAGCGTCGATGGACTGCAGATGGTGCCAAAGTTCCAGAGAGACAACCATTAACTCATAGTGGTTCTGACGCTCCTAAGGAAATTTTTCAGCCTGCTTTAAAACGATCTTTTGGTAGGTCTGATTCAACAGCCAGTGGAGATTCCCCAAAGGAGCGGATTGGTGAGTCCTCTATTTGCTGATCCTGTTGTTCACAAGTCTATGTATTTCATCATTCATAATCCTGTAAATCAAACTGTTTTTCCTTTGTTTTGGCTTGCAGTGCCACCGTCTCAGAAACCTGCAACGACTTCCTTGAGAATTGATCGATTTGTAAGGCCATTTACCCTGAAGGCTGTGCAAGAACTTCTTGGTAAAACTGGATCTGTTTGTAGTTTCTGGATGGATCATATCAAGACCCACTGCTATGTTACGGTATGTTTTTCCTTGCTATCGAAGACTTACAATTGTTCTTATCTTATTTGTTATTACATCATCTTGAATTGCAAAAACATAGTCTCCATTTGATTACATGAATTTCCATACAACAAACCTCTTAAGCCTTTATTGTTAAGTGGGATTACCAAAATGTGTTTCCCTATGGGTATAATGGATCATTTCGACATGGAATTCTTAACAAAGTGCTACCCGGTAATAGACCATCATGAGATAGTAACCAGAGAACTTAAAATCGTTTCTATAAATGTACTCCCTCTAGTCTAGTCAAACATATTGGATGGGAGAACTAAGTTTAGCATCAACTATAATTTACTGGAGGGAGTACCTGAATAAGTTCATTCTAGTATAGCATTTAAAGTTATTATGTGGACTGGTTGTGCACTAAAAATACGTTCACAGTGGCAACAATGGATTTGAGCTTGAGCTTGTGTTGTTGTTCCACTGACCTTGCCTACATGGCCCCCATCTTGCAGTTTTCATCAGTGGAGGAAGCTGTGGCTACTCGGGATGCTGTCTACGATTTGCAGTGGCCACCAAACAATGGCAATCGTTTGGTTGCTGAATTTGTTGATCCCCAGGAAGTGAAGCTCAAGCTTGAACCTCCTCCCCCAGTGGCAGCTCCTATTAGCCCTGCTACTACACCAAAGGAGCCACCCTTCCAACAGGCTCAGGCTAATCAAAACATGCCTCGTCAAGCTGCTGCACCAAGGGAGCACTTGCCACCTCCACCGCCCCTTACTAAGCCTCCTACATCTGACCCAGGATCAGCAAGGGAGAAGCATCCACCCACCCCAAAGAAACAGCCAGAACCTCCTGTTGTGACCCTTGATGATCTCTTCAGGAAGACACAATCTTCTCCTAGGATTTATTACCTGCCTTTATCAGAAGAGGAAGTGGCAGCCAAGCTTGCTTCACAAGGCAAAGGCAAGAGGGAATGAGGAGCTGTAGCCTCTTCTTTTTTGCCCCCAGTATGGGGGCGTCTGGAGGTATGTACTGGTTACATGTGTACGTTGCAGGTTGTACTGTTGAGAGCCTGAGATCTTTCTTCCTATTTTCCAGGAATATGGTTTACTGTGGCTCAGCAGCTGGCTGTTGCAGTTCATTCGAAATAACAGGAGGCAGCGACTGCTGTTAGGTATTTTGCTGCAAGAGAGAGTAGTTGTAGGCTAGTGTAGAAGCAGCAAATGTATTTTCTACAGAATGAATAATTTTGTTCTATCACCGTCTAGTTTGTTGCGTCTAACTTAAGTTACTTGGAACGTCTGACGTCTGAGATTATGGTTTGTTTAAACAATCGGGTATGGTTGCGACTTGAGACTCCTGTTATAATTTAATTGCTAGGATGGTTATTGTCACATTGGCCATTTTGCTTAGTAAATTCTCATCTGGATGCGATGTGCTTCTACGGGTATCTTTTGTTGCTTGTACTGACTGATTATTGGTTTGTGTTCTAACCATTTGCTTTCTGTGTTCCTGCTACGACTTTTGATGCCTATCTACCATTTTAATTAGCTGCTTATATCATCAGTTGAAATAATGTTCCCTGAATGTCGATGAGCGATTTGGTGCTAATCCCCACTTGATCTCTGTTTTTATTATATTGTTGTAATACATCAATAGTATTGTCTTAGACAAACATTCTAAACAAACATGGTTTAATTAGAACACTTTAACGTAGTAATATGAGACTACGAGAACACCGTGCACAGTGACATCCCTAGTCTAGTCTTGGTCCGTCTTCCAACCTCCTGCATTCCAGTATTGAGCCTGCATTTGATCGGACTGCTGCTTTGATGGGCTGATTTCTAAGAACAATTTCTCTCTTTTTATTTCTTTCCTGCTTAATCACGTACGATTGTACGAACCTGCTGTCTCCTTCCCGTCCTGAGCGAAGACTCTTCCTCATACTTCCTCAAAATTTTCTACGTGAGCGCAGATCAATCGATTCCGGCTACCGTCATGGAAGAAGGCTACAAGCGCTACCCTTCACCTCCGTCCCCGCCGCCGGCGGGTGACGCCGCTCCGGTCATCATAGTTACCGAGACGGCTCGAGGCAGCAGCGGTGCCAGCAGGGTTGGCGCAAACGGCGTCCCGGGCAATGTGGACCCCGCGGCCTCCACGCAGGCGCGTGCAAACACCATCGCCGGTGCAACGGCGGCGCCGCCGCCGAAGAAGAAAGGTTCCTGTTCTGCACCGGCTCCGGCGGCTGCACCGGAGGTGAGGAGCTCAAACTCAGAGCCATGGCCGCTGCTGGGGAAATGTACGGTCGGAAAGATCGGCCGAGGCTGCCCGTGTTCGAGGCCATCTGCCCCTCAGGTGAAAACTAGAGAATGATTTTTTTTTAGAAACACTAGAGAATGAGTTTAATTAAGCCCTTAGGTTGAATGATTTAGCACATCGTTTTCTTCTTGTTCTTATTTTTTTGGCTAATATACTAGTAGTGCAGAGGAATATAAAAGTTCATCGATTGCTACTTTTTATACTTTTCCCATGTGCAGCTTCTTATATATCGGCGTAAACATGAAGAAATTAGAACGAAAAACAAAGGATGTACCATATCAAGAAAAAAAGAATAAAGGATATAAAAAAGACGTATCGGTGAGAATATAAGGAATTAGAACTAAAAAAAAGGAAATCCGGATATCGGATCGGGATATTGAACCCGACGTGAATCGAACACGCAACCTTCTGATCTGGAGTCAGACGCGCTACCATTGCGCCACGGATCCGGTTATGCTACGGTTTGCAAGTACACTTATCTCTTTCTAGAAACTGTAATCAGATGGATACAAAATAAATTCAGAAAGAATGGTAATGGTTAATTTAAACAACAGTAGTGTTAGCCTAGTCATTCTTCCAGGATAAGTGTTGTCAGTCGAACTTTGTTTTGTGTGGTTTCAAAAAAGAGGAAAAGATATTACCTTCGGAGCCTTCCTCTCCCTGCTTAACTCTTTGCTCTCCTATTAAATTTTGGCAATACCATAATTTATTAAAGTTCAGTGATGCCAAAAAATATAAGGCAAAAGTATAGGTGTTGTTTGGTTTGGTAATTTATGAATTCTTTCGTGTGAAACTATGTGAAGAAGATTAAGAAAATGCCAAATTTTGGTATGGTGTTTTAGCAACACCAAAATTTAGTAAAGTTTCGTGATGCCAAAAATAATAAGGTAAAAGTATATGGATGTTGTTTATTTGGTCCCTTATCAATTCTTTCGTGTGAAGCTATGTGAACAATATTAAAAATAAGCCAAATTTTGGTATGGTGTAGCAAGGTATTTGAGACATGTTTAAATTACTATCTTACCAAATTTGACAATAGTATTGATAGTCAAAAATAAACTGAGCAAACCCTAATTTTTTCCCCAAAGACTTGCCACTACACTCAGGAGCAGGGCAGCTAGAGCTGCAACTAGAGATGGCAACGGGTATATACCCGATGGGTAGTACCCACCCATACCCGTACCCGCCAGGTAAATTTTACCCGTCGGGTTACCCGTACCCATATGCGGATAAGAAAGTGATTCCATACCCGTACCTGTGTGGGTAATTTTACCCGACGGGTTACCCGTACCCGTTAGCGCACCGGACAGAGTAAATCCATAGCAAGGTTCACAATTCACAATTCAAGGCATCAAAGTTCACAGTTCACATAGTTCAAAGTTCACAGTTCAACCACCAATCCAGACAACTAAAAGTTCACAGTTCACCTAGTTCTCAAAAGGGAAGTAATAGACAAGGTATGAAAAGGAACACAGTTCACAGTTCACAGGTTTGAAAATTCACAAATGCAATTAACAGACAAGGCATCAAAAGGAAACACATGCACTTCTTCCAATTCTTGTATCATTTGACTTGTTCCTATGACCAAAAGGGTGCCATACTGCCATGAGGCCATCTTGTCCTCATATTGTAAGTTCCTACATTAGGATAAACATGTTACAAGTAAGAACTTCACAAATTAGTAAAACATATTTCAGGAATGGAAAATCACCTGAAGCTCTTGTATGTCCTGAAGACATGACCAAAAGGTTGCAAGCTGTTTATTTTTTTCCTCAACTACAAAACATAAGTGACCAAATGAGTTGGTTTGCAAGAATAACAATAAATATTTTTGGAAATAAATAACATGATATGCAACCAGATCTGATATAAAGTACCTCATGAGAATATTTCTAAGACTCCAAGATTCATCAATAAAATGTGCCGTGATGGCCATGTAACCTCTCTTTTGGTTGTCAGATGTCCACAAATCAGTAGTGATGACCACTCTTGACTGAATTCCAGCCATATATGCAATGGCTTTTTTCTTCTCCAACTCATATTGTCCCATAATATCAGATCTAAAAAAACAAGAAATATTAGAAATTTGATATGAACTCAGAGAAATAGCAGATAGAGGATGTGGGCTCATAGATCTTATACCTTATTGTGTTTCTTGTCCCAATTTTGAACAATGGTTGAAGTGCACCGACGAATCTTCGAAAGCCAACATGGTCAACCATACTCAAAGGGTACTCATGAAGAACTATCATGCAGCAAGTTCTTTCCTAGCTATGTCTTGATCAAAGGTATAGTTCTCCACTGAGACTTTGCCTGCATCTGTCATATTAAATCTCAAACCAGATTGTACCATTGTGTGCGTATTCAACTTGATCCTCTTTAGAGTACAAGACTTCAAATGGGCTCGAAGGTGGTTCGTCCCATTTCTTGACACCCCAGAAAGTTTCTTTGAACAATAGTTACACTTTGCATATTGAGTGGACCCAACCTTCACTTTTGTGAATTCATTCCAAACTGCCGAAGTGAGCTTCCTCTTAGAACCAGCTATGACGTCCTCTTCATCATCATCATCATCTAGCTCAATTGGCTGTGAATCATTGGTCGATTCAAGCTGAGGTGATCCAGAGATTGGAATTGAATCTGATCGCACTTGTGATGCTTGTGATCCACATTGCGGGTTGCTGCTCCCATCACTAGCAGTAGCTGTAGACATATTATTCAGCGTGTAGATTGTAGAAGCACATTGAGCAATTAGTTACATCAAATAGATGGGGATATGTATTAACAAAACTGGAGGTTTCTATTCTGTTCCGGAAGATAGAAAATGAGTGAATGAAAAAAAGTGTGTGTTGGCCTCCTCTAATTAAACAAACCATACATGCATAGCAGGTGTAGTCATTCAATACAAAATTGGAATACATCTGGACTTCTCTAATCTCAAACTAATTACTGGATGGCTGCTATGGATGGCTGCATCTCTCTTCCTACCTACTTCTATAACTCTACTTTGTTTGTTATATTTATTGATTTAAACCAGTTCTAAAAACAACACAAGGAAATCTGAAATTGGAGTATGGACACAAATTTCAGTAAGTATAGCAAGGGAAAATTAATATAGTATAACACACTCTTGATTTCTTGAAACCTGAATACATACAACAGCTTCACACAAGTGGAGATATATCATGCTTACATAAAAGAAATACATACAACAAATTCACACAAATGTATCAGAAAAGAAATAAATACAGGCATACATAAAACATATGCTCTATTTTGCTTACCCAAGTGAACGTTTCAGGTGTTGGTTTCACACTTTTTGAGCAGCTTCTGTCGTACTTGTCGGAGAAAGGGGAGGTCGACCAGCTGGCTTCTTGCCGGCTGCCTTTCTTGCTCGCTGCCTTCTTGACCATCCCACCAACAGAAAAGCCCTTCGGCTTAGTAGGCTCGGCTGCTGCAACTCGCACAGGAGGTGGCAGCAGGAGGAGCGGCGCAGGCGTTGGCGCAGCCGGTGCTCCGTTCTTCCTCGTCTCCTTCGGATCCAAAGCTCGCAGAACGGCGTGGCATCAGAACAGGGCAAACGGCTAGATGAAGAAGAGCTGGTTAGGGTTAGGGATGAGGAAGAGCATCACCGGCTATCATCTTCTATTCCCGAGTTCTCTTCCATGGCTATCGGTGGTGAAGACGTGCGAGCTCGGCGTCGGACGGCGTAGCGGCGATCGGCGTGGCGGCGGATGTCGTGGGGCGGGCGGCGTGGCGGCGGATGGCGTGGTCGCGGTCGTGGGGACCGCGTGGCCACGGATGGCGTTGCTCTGACGGCGTCGTGGCGTGGTGGATGCGTTGTGGCTGTGGGCGTGGCGCCGGCGGACGAGGACGCCGTCGGAATGGGCGGCGCCGCGGCCGGATGGGTCGTGCGCCGCCGGATGGGGCGGCGCCGTGGTCGGGATGGGCGGCGCGACTAGGACCGAGATGGGGCGCCGCGGCCGGATGGGCCGTGCGCCGCCGCCCATGGGGGCGGCGCGCGGCCGGGACCGAGATGGGCGTCGCCGCCGGATCGGGATGGCGCCGCGGCGGCGCGCTGGATGGGTCGCCGCGACCGAGATGGATGATGCGCGCAGCGCTCACGCGATGGTTGGAGATGGAAACTGGGATTCCGGGGTCTCGGCGGCGGCTACCGTGTGTGGCACCGTGGCGGCTAGAGAGGAAATGGAATGGAGGAAACTAGGGTTTCTAAGATAGGGTTTATGGGCCATATGAGCCAATGAGGCTAAATGGGCTGAGGGAGGGCATCTAGACTTTTCGTATGGGTATTTTTTACCCGCAGGTAGACGGGTATGGGTAGTACACACCCATACCCGCACCCGACATACCCGATGGGTATGTGTTTTCATCCAAAAACGTACCCGCGGATAGAAAATTTCTCTCATACCCGTTTCTTTATCGGGTAAAACCCATCGGGTACTCGGGTTTCGGGTACCCATTGCCATCTCTAGCTGCAACCTACTCCTGAACTTAAACATCTATTAAACTTGTACTTCAAATCTTTAAAAATAGAAGGCAAAGATAAAATTTACGTAAATTATACTAATTGAGTAGTTAGGCTTGGGCTTAGGAAAATTATGGTTCCGCTACACTGTTTTCAATGCAAGACATTCCATCTCTAGCTGTCCAGCGAAGAATCTGAATAATGGCAACTCTAATCAAAATTTGAACAACTGTCTTGAGAGGAACGTAGTACAGAGTAATGTTGTCTAGATAAGAATATAGTGTTTCATTGGCTGCCAAATATTTCATCTAGAAAAAGTGATTGCCTAAATACGTGTGCATTGGTCGAAAGTCCCAACTAAATACAAACGGAAGAAGTACTTGTATTGTTGAAAATATAAGCATATATTAATTTATTTTATTTTATAAATAAATCATGACATTAAAGATATAAACTAGCATAATTACATCATACGATCTATCCATTTAACTAGGCAGTAAAACATAAACAGATCAAATATACAAAATATGATGAATGCGTATCAAGAGTTATTCTGGATGTTCAGCTGCACAGTAAAAAAACTCGCGGTATCAGACGTTGACGACGGCACGTTGCACCTGAGCGAATAGGAAGATGAGCTGTGATGGATGAACAACAAGTAGTCGCACGAAACGCTTCCCAAAAACCTTATCGTCGTCTTCTCCCAGTGCAGGACGTCGAAGACGAAGGTTTCGGAGACCTGCTGTCCCGATCGTCGGTGCATACCGGCGAGAGGGACGGAGTAGACTATGAGCGATGAGCGATGACATAGTACAAAGGAGGGGACAAACTCTAGATTGATTTCGCGTGTGTTGCGAGAAGATGGCGGCTTAGTTTATATAGAGATACCAAGGTGCGTGATCAAGATAGGTCGCACGTAACTTATTTGGACTCTACTTCGCTTCATGCATCGGATAATTTGATGTATTTTCAAAAACTAAGTTTCAAAAAATAAAACCAAATTTTGTAGCAAAACAAAACTACAAAAAGGAAGCCATATCTACACAAGGGTGAGAAACCAATTTTGGTGGACCATTCACGCGCATGACATGTACACGTGCCGCCTAACCTGACAAGACGAGCGAGCGCGCGTAGGGCTGGATAGCGAGCCGGCTCGGCTCGGCTCGCTCTGGCTCATTAGCATAACGAGCTGGCCTGTCTCGACTCGTTATACTAACGAGTCAGAGGCTGGCTCGGCTTGGCTTGTTAGCCAGCTCGGGCTAGCTCGTTTAGCTCATGAGCTAGATAAAGAGAGAGAGTAGATGTGACATGACAGCAACCAACCTCAATGTTCAACAAATTGAGATTGGAAAGAAAATCAACAAATCTTCAAATGTTTGGTATGATTAATATATCACAAGCATTCTACTGATCAATTACGATAAATAAATGCAACCGAGTGGCTTGAATGCAAGATTAAACCAATATTTCAACAAAAATCCAAGGAACAGTCCAAATCTAAAAAGGCAATTGAGTGTCGACAAAATATGTGAGACATAAATCAAATATAATCATTTTGGAAGAAAGAATGGACAGATGTCTCGTTCACCCGCTTGCTTCTTCGGTGATTTGACCGATGAATCAACAGGAGGACCACGCGGCTGGGGACAAGGCGGCGCCGGTCGGACCACATCAAAGCGGCGGACTCCGTGGCAACATACCTCGTCGTCCTCCGCACCACTTGGACACACGAATGAGAAGAAGATGGACGGTGGGAGGCACACGTTTGGCGTCACGTGGTGGGGCCCAACAATCGACGGCAAGCTGGGGGCTTGGGAGTGGGATGGCGTGTCGCTTCTAATGGTGAGAGAGACAACGGAAGGATAGAGAGGAGCAATAGTAGATCAAGACTAGGGAACGACCGAACGGGCGAGCAACCGGACGGGAGATCGAACTCCATCTAGGGTAGATAGGATGAGTCTTTTGCTTGCTTTTTTTCTTATTGGGCTTCGCACATGGGTTGCTCAGTTGCTGCATTAGGCTCGTTTGGCTCGCAAGCTAGCTCGAGCTGACTCGTTATAACAAACGAGCTAAAATACCGGCTCAGCTCGTTACAAAAATACAACGAGTCGAGCCGAGCTAGTCACGAGCTGAGCGAGCTAACAAGCTACGAGCTTTACATCCACCCCTAAGCGCATGCGTGTTCCTCTTGTTCTCTTCACGACACATGCCTCAAGTGGCTAGAAGAGCATCTTCCCTTATAAGGAGGTCCTCCTCTCCTAGAATAGGCAATGTGGTATTAAACATCCCATGCATGTTATCCCATGAGATGAGCTTTTGTGTTTTTTCAAAGAATTAATCTCCATATAGGTCTTAGCCCATATATCAATTCCAACAACCCCCACCAAATCTCAAAATCATACAGAGATTTGACTTTTCCAATGTACTATTTATATACCAGTGGTTCGATGAAGACCAATTAAGGTTGAACATCAACCTAGAACTCTAAGCTACACTTACTCACAACTTGAACAATGAACTATGTCTTGAACAATGAACAATGAACTAAGCAAGTTTTACTTAGAGTCTTATCTGATACTAGGCAATCGGTAAACTACCCCTCGAGTGGAACATATAAGTCATACTCTTTGGTCTCTTAGTAAGCTTCCTAGGAGATTCATCCAAAATCTCTATAGACTGCGACCAACAGTCAAGCTCACATAGGTGCGTTCTTTCAATAATGCTCTGTAGGATAGCATGTTCGATAATTAAAGCCAACAGAACGCATTAAGGCATAGCCAACCTGTCTTGCAGCTCATAGAGTACTTGCATCTTTACTTATAGAGGGTTTTAGAAAGGTACTCTCCTCTGGTTAACTAATGGCTTGTTCTTCCTAGGTCCTAATTCACAGGATGTTTGATCACATAGGTTGGGTTACATCCATAGTATAACTCACATGGGTCTTATATCCATCTCTTTCAATGCATTGTCTATCATATTCCGTGATAGTCCCTTCGTGAAGGGATCTGCCAGGTTTCTAGTTGTTTGGATGTACTCCAATGTTATAATCCTAGAGTTTCTTAATTTCCTGACAAACTTCAATTGTCTTTTCACATGTCTAGACGATTTCATGTTATCCTTAAAACTGTTCACCTTGATAATTATCATTTGATTGCCACAGTTCATAAGAACAGTTGGAACCAATTTTTCAACCACAAGCATATCCATCAGTAGATCACGCAGCCATTCTGCCTCAACAGTAGCAGTGTCTAGTACTGTAAGTTCTGCTTTCATGGTTGACCTCGTCAAGATGGTTTGTTTGCAAGACCTCCATGAAACAGCACCACCACCTAATGTGAAGACATATCTACTGGTGACTTTGATCTCATCAACATCAGAGATCAGATTAGAATCACCATATCCCTCTAGTACTGCAGGATACCCGGTATAATGAAGCCCTAAGTCCATAGTACCTTTTAGATAGCGCATCACTCACTCAAGTGCATGCTAATGAATATCTTCCGAATTAGAGGTAAACCGTTTCAATTTGCTCACAACAAAGGAGATGTCAGTCCTAATTGCGCTGGCTAGGTACATAAGTGAGACAATGATTTAGGAGTACTCCAATTGATTCCTAGCAATTCTCTTGTTCTAGGAAAGCATCAAGCTAGGATCATAAGGTGTTGGAGAAGGCTTGCTATTGAGGTAGCCAAAGCGACTCAAGATCTTCTCCACATAATGGGACTGCAAGAGTGTAATCTCATTCTCATCTCTAATTAGCTTAATGTTCAAGATAACATCAGCTACTCCCAAATCCTTCATATTAAAATTTTGAGACAAGAATGATTTAACTTCATTAATCACCTCATTATCCCAAATATGAGTATGTCATCAACATACAAACACATAATAACTCCCTCACCCCACCATGGCGATAGCATACATATTTACCTGCCTCATTGACTGTGAAGCATGCAGATGTTAATGTTCTATAAAATTTCTGATGCCATTGCTTAGAAGCTTGTTTCAAACCATACAAAGATTTCAACAATTTTCACACCTTGCCTTCTTGACCTTCCACTACAAACCCATCAGGCTAATCCATATAGATCTCCTCATCCAACTCACCACTGAGAAAATCTGTCTTAACGTTCATTTGATGAATGAGAATGCCATGTAAGTCTGCTAGGGAAAGTAGCACTCGGATTATGGTCAATCTAGCAACAGGTGAGTAAGTGTCAAAGAAGTCTTCACCTTCTTTCTGAGTATAACCCTTTGCAACAAGCCGAGCTTTGTACATTTTAATAGTACCATCAGGCCTAAGCTTTTTCTTGAACACCCACTTGCACCCCACAGGTTTACACCCATAGGGTCGTTCTGTCACCTCCCAAGTTCCGTTAGTGAGAATGTAATCCATTTCACTATGTATAGCCTCCTTCTAGTAGTTTGCATTGAGAGATGCATATGCTTCAGAAATTGAATTAGGAGTGTCATCTGCGAGGTATACAATGAGATCATCACCAAAAGACTTAGCTGTCCTTTTCTCTTGCTCCTCCTATGAGCTTCACTGCCATTCTGCTCGATGACAAGTTCATGTGTATGTTCAGTTTGTTCAGATGGCGTGATTGAGCTGGGAATTATTTTAGAAGGTCGATTAGAAGTACTATGTGTATCCTTCATTGGAAAAAGCTCTCAAAGAAGGTATCATCACATGACTTCATAATTATACCAACATGCATCTCAGTTAGCTCAGATTTAGGTATCAAAATTCTATAGACAATGCTATGGTGAGCATATCCCAGAAAGACGCAGTCCACATTCGTAGGTCCAAGCTTGTGCTTCTTTGTTA
Organism: Oryza australiensis; assembly: GCA_019925245.2. Taxonomy (NCBI): domain Eukaryota; kingdom Viridiplantae; phylum Streptophyta; class Magnoliopsida; order Poales; family Poaceae; genus Oryza; species Oryza australiensis. The sequence goes on from JAIFGZ020000436.1 coordinate 9,967,162, forward strand.
TTGGTACGTTAACTTTTGCCAATCACCCTCATGTGCGTAAGTAAGAAAGTGGTGGTTTCCTCCCAATCTATACATCGTATGGTGTTTTGTCCTTATTTCTATTAGGAACTCTATTTAACACATAAATCGAGGTCAATAACGCCTTCCCCACCATGCCTTATGTAGTCCCGTGGTATCTAACATGGCATTCACCAAGTCAGTCAGTGTGTGGTTCTTCCTTTCAGCAATACCATTAGACTCGAAAGAATAGGGAGGCATCTTCTCATGCATGATGTTATGTTCCTCACAGAATAAGTCAAATTCGTTTGAGGAAAACTCTCTACCACGATCAGGCCTAAGTCTTTTTATCTTTCTGTCAAGTTGGTTTTCAACTTCTATCGACAGGATGGTCGGCAGTCCTCCAAGGGGGCTACCCAAGGAGGTGAAAGAGAGTGCTCGAGGCGTCTCACCGATGGATCCGATGGTTGACTCAGGTGTCAAACGAGCCAAGAGACAAGAGAGTTTATATTGATTCAGCCCTTTCGGAGGATAATATGCCTATGTCCAGTGTTCTTTGTTGGGGTGATGTATGAACAAGGATTCAATGGAGGGAGTTCCTGGGTGTTTAGAGATTGGATCTAGTTCCCAAAAACTAGGGTTTAGAGAAGAGTTCTCAGAAGGCGATTCCCCTGCCTGTTCACCCTGCCCTTCCTTTTATAACTCAAGGGGGCATTTATAAGAGGACTTGGGGGCCAAGAAAGCTAACACTAAAGACTAAAAAGCAAGCACAAACAATATTAAAAAGTACATAGAGATCCCCCGGGTCCTGCGTGCCGTGGGCATCTCATGCTTTATCCTGCCTTGGGATCCCTCCTCCGTGGGTACTATTTGCACAGTCTTGTCGGGTGACATCATCTTCTGCCGGGTTTCCCCTCCTTACCTCCTTTGCGAACCTTTGCAAGGCAAGCCTTCCTTCTCGAGGAGATCTGAGGTCGGGCCATCGAGCTGCGGTCGAGAAGGAACACCAAGGTCAGACCTGGGGGGTGGTCGGGGCAGCCGACCCCAGGAGGGGTCGGGCTTCTGACCTCGGACCGGGGACCCTCGGTCCGACTTCAGCTGACCTTAACTCCGCTCTGTGAGGTACCCTGGGGTGAGACCCCCACAACTTCTGCCTTATAAATTTTAAAATAGTCTATAGCTTCATCTTTCATTTTCAACAAATATACATAGCAAAATCTAGTAGCAATCATCAATCAATGTCATGAAATATCATTTTACACCCTTCGTCAACACCCCATTCATTTCACAAAGATCTGAATGTAGGAGTTCTAGAGGTGCCAAGTTTATCTCCTCGGTAGCCTTGTGAGGCTTGCGAGGTTGCTTTGATTGCACACAGCTATGGCACTTAGAGCCTTTGACAATAAAAAACTTAGGAATTAAACACATATGAAAAAGCTGAGACATCAAACCAAAATTAATATTACATAAACGTGAGTATGAAATATTAGCCTCATCATTTACACTGCCACAAATATGTTTCACAGACTTATTACAGAAATCAGAAAGGGAAAAATGGAACAAGTCTCTGCACTCATAGCCTTTACCAATAAAATATCCATGTTTAGACAGACTACTTTATTAAACTTAAACACCAACTTAAATTCATTTCTACATAGACAGGAGCCACTAATTAAATTCTTGTCGATAGTAGGGACATGTTGCACGTTCTTTAGTTGCATGATCTTTCTCGAAGTAAACTTCAGATGTACTGTGCCAAATCCATGAACAGAAGCATGTGACCCATTTTCCATTAGGACGGAGGAATCTCGTGCGACCTGATAAGAAGAAAATAACAAAATGTTAGCACTAACATGTACATTGGCCCCTACACTACTAGGATTTGACCCTTATAGCACCACTAGTTTTCGCAACACCACACATTTGGTTGCAATATTTGTTTCTATGGCAACCAACATCATATTTGGTAGCAATATATGGGACTTATGGCGACCAAAATGTTGTGTTGCATTAGTCATAAGCTTCATTGCAAGAAGTGGGAACTAATGCCACAGTTGAACAGGTGGTTGCGAGTGCAGGTGCCTATTGCCACAGCTAGTGTTGAGTTGTGATAATATTATTGTTGCGTTGTGATAGCTATGTGTTGTTGCCACCAGTGTAAAGGTGGTTGCAAGTAGTTGTGCATATGGCAATGAAGTAAGTTCGTTGTGTTAATTTTGACCCGTGTTGCGATAGATCAGATCTATATTGCATCCAAGAAATGATTAGTTGCAAGTAGTTGTGAATATAGCCACGATAAAATTTTGTTGCCTTAGTTATGACTTTTGGTTGCAAAAGGTCTTATTATATTGCAACCAAAAGTCATCCGTTGCATCCATTGAGGTTCTATTGCCACCAACTTTATATATGGATATATTAGAGTATGTGCCGTTGCAAGAAGAGTGGTATTGCCATTAAAATTTGTCCATGGTTATTACTTATATTGCACGTGAGCCAAAAGCGAAGGATTTAGACCATATTACCATGCTAAAGTTAAAATCTAGTAAATAGAAAAACAGGAAAAAATTACAACACACACAAGCTGGTGGCCCGGTTGTCAACCGGAAGATTAAATTAGTAAACAAATCAACACGTCGATACTCTACTACTCTCTAGGGCTGATTTAACTTCTAGGCATTCGAAGTGACACTTATACTACATAAATCAACAAAGCTAATCTTCTACGAAACCTATGTCATAGTAATCAACAAGATGACATGAACACAAATAGAGTAGCATTTCTCTATTTTTTTAATTAGAGTCTATAAGGTAATAAAACATATGCGGATGACCTATATGCCTAATATAAACAACAAAACAAGCCATGACTGTCTGGTCTTATTGTTCTAGTGGCTACTGCTTTGGAACGAAAGGTTCGATTGCAGGAGCCTAAACATAGTTCTAGTAGCTGCTACTTTTGAAAGAAATGTGAATGCAAATGCAGGACTAATAGTGGTGGCATGTTAGCTGAAATGAAAATCACAATGACAATTAGGAAAAGGTAACATAGCATGAGATAAATACGAAGAATAACATGGCAAACTAGACTTAGCTTATTACTCCAAGTATTAAAATAGAAACCAAGCATTAAATCAAATAAAGAATTGTATAGCTCCCGAACCAAGTCTTCACTAAAAAATCACAATAATACATATAGAATAGAATCATATTTATGTAAAAACTCATCATCCTGTCCATGGCCTAAAGAGTTGACAGTGCAACATGTCCATCGTTAATGTAGGTGTCATCATTATCATCGTCTTCATCAACTAAGTCTTCATCATTTGGTTCGATATAGGTATAGCTTTTCAATGATGCTAGCATCTCCAATACTCCTTGGAGGTCATTCCTTGTCCAATTTGTCAACTCTTCATGTTGGCTAGATATGGTCATAGTCTCCACACCGACATCGAGTGAGTCAATATCAATCTGTCCTTGCTGTTCAGCCTCTTCAAATTCGGCATGGAGAACAAAGTCCTAGGCTTCATTCTAACAACACTGCTCCAGTTGGATTTATTTGCGCATTTGACAAAAAAAACCGCTCAACTTGAGTCGCTAGAACATAAGGTTCATTTACATAACGACGACGAGTTGTATCTATATCTATAATCCCATATTGATCCTTGTTGTAACCTCTACTTTTATTCTTAGTAGCGCAGAACGTCGTACCAATCACACTCAAACAATATGACTTCTTTTCACTAGGAAAATCTAGTGTGATTATTTTTTAAGGACACCGTACCAATCCATATTGCTCGTACTATCATCACCCTTCACTAAAACTCCAAATTTTGTGTACCGAAGTGACCTCTATAGAAGCTATTCGAAAAGAAAATCATTGATGAAGCATCCGCTAAAAACACGAGCCATGTAATGAGGACCCGAGAAGGGCATATAGCTCCTCACTAATCTTCTTTTCGCATAAACTTCCTTCATCTCGCACCCAATTCAAATAAATAAATAAATAAGACAATTGCTATAATTTTTTTACATGTATATGGCAACATTACTCACCTTACGTTCAAACCACCCAACAAAATGCTCCCTATGTCGCTTATCGACGTTGTGTGCGCTAGTTCTTCTCATTAGCTCCTTATGATCACTATATATAATAATCCAATAGATTACATTAGTGTAACAGTAGTTATGAGTACTATTCTACTCTTACTCATCTACTATTAAAAAAATACAAGAATGCAAAAAAAGTGGTAGTACGTAATAGCTTACTTAATCCATCGGATTGCCTCATCACAGTTTGATAATATATAGTGACGCATCCGTAGCATGTCAGATCTAGAAATATGCTCAATTTTGCAGCCTTTCTTACTGTAGTCGATGCTCCCAAAAATGCTAAGCCCGGCCGGTGGTTCATTCACTGCGCTCCTCTCATGACGTGTTGGGCGATCCAGCTTCGTGTCAATGTCTTCTAGGAAGCGAGAGCAGAATGTCATGCACTCCTCTGAGATATATCCCTCTGCTATCGAACCTTCTGGATGTGCCTTGTTCCTAACATGTCCTTTCAGCGTACGTAGATACCTCTCGATCGGATACATCCACCGATAACACACTGGTCCTCCAATTTTAGTCTCCTCAGCTAAATGAACCGGCAAGTGCATCATAATATCAAAAAATGCTGGTGGGAATATCATCTCAAGCCGACATAAAGTCTCTCGCAATTGAAGAGCTTAGTTTTTCAATTTCACTTTGCACCACTCCTTTGAACATAGAGCATTGAAAACCCGCTAAGCTCAATCAATGGCCTAGCAACATCTTCGAGCAATATGTGGCGTGCAACTAAGGGTAGCGTTTCGCAAAATAACATGATAGTCATGTGATTTTAGTCCGAAACCTTACATCCATTGACATCCACGCATCTCTTTATATTAGACGCATAACCATCGTGCATCCTCACTCCTTCTAAGAATGTACATAGCATTTTCTTCTCGTCCTTGCCTAAGGAGTACAGTGATGGTGGCAAAGTATACCGACCATTCTCTAGCACCGGATGCCGATCCCGCCTTATCCCAAGATGCCGCATGTCAAGCCGTGCCTTGTCACTATCCTTACACTTACCATCAATGCCAAGCAATGTCCCTATTATGCTCTCACAAATATTTTTCTCAATGTGCATAACATCCAAATTATGCCTTATAAGCAAATGTTTCCAAGAAGGCAACTCAAAAATATGCTCTTCTTCCTCCGGTTGTGCCACCTACTCTCTTCTTCACGCTGTTTCCTCTTCTTTGTGGCTGTTCCAAATTTTGGTTGCTCAAAACTTTCATAATGTTGTATAACCCGTGCACCGCCGTGGCACAGTGCCTCCCTCATCTCGCCTTGTTGTTGAAGCGCTTTTTGTTCCTACGCCACCTATGGTTCCGAGGTAGAAACCGACGATGACCCAAGTAGCGTGCTTCGACCCAAACTTCAACCATAAGTATTCGTATCTTTGTGGCAGTATGGGCATGCAAACTTGCCTTTAGTACTCCAACCGGATAGCATGGCATAGGTAGGCAAATCATTTATGGTCCACAGAGAAGCGCACGAAGAGGAAAGTTCTTCTTCGCTTCGCATCCCATGTTTCAACACCTTTCCACAATTCCTTCAACTCATCGATCGGGGCTGCAAATAGACATCAATATTCATTCCCGGAGATTTTGGACCTGGTATCAACATAGACATCATCCAATACGGTTGTTTCAAGCACAACCAAGGAGGCAAGTTGTAAGGGATTAGAATGATGGCCATGTAGTGTATGCAACATTCAACATCCCGAATGGATTGAAGCCATCACCGCAAGACCGAGCCTTACATTGCGAGGGTCCAAAGTGCAAAATCCTTATACTTGCCATCCACATGCTTCCATGCAAACGAGTCCGCAGGGTGACGCATTTTCCCATCACACACCAGTTCTTCCTTATGCCAACACATCGTGAAGATGTCGATGCTCTCATATACAATCTTTGCAAACGAGGAATAAGTGGAAAATAACAAAGGATCTTACGTGGAAACCGTTTATGTCCACCATTAGTGACAACAGGATCATCCTTTTCGCACCCCCGTTTCTTTCCATCTTGACTCACCACATGTTGGACAATTATCCATTTTAGCATAATCATCCCCACGGAATAACACACAATCATTCACACACGCATGAATCTTCGGTAGTCAAGGCCAAGATCTCGAACAACCTTACGCACTTTGTCCAAGGAAGTTGGGAGACAATGGCCTTCAGGGAGCACAAGCAAGAACAAGCGAAGTATGCGTTCCAAGCAACCGTTGCTAAGACCATCCATGCACTTAATCGATATAGCATGACAATGAAAGAAACCTTTGTAACCTCCTTGCAACCTGGATACGTTCCTTCTTTGCCTCTTCTAGTAACCGATAAAGTTTCTTTGCACTCTCATTTGGGTCTTCCTCATCATTTCCTATTACTTCTCCATGTATAACACCGCCGATTAGTGAAGAAACCAGTTCATGGGAGCCATCCACATGACCTCTCGGACCTTCATCATCTTTGTCCTTCTCAACTAATAAAGGCCGACCATTACCTTCTCCTCGGATGAAACTCTCATCAAACCCTCTCATTGCTAAATGAGTTCGAACCTCTTTTGAGTTCGATAAGACATGCAACGGCATCGAGTACATGGACATGGAGCTGTTTCTTCTTGAGATGTGCCTCCAAATACACTCGAACATAGTTCTTGAATCCCGTTTGCCATTCGAAGTAAACTGACATGCGCATCCACCTCCTATCTTCATCCGACATTCTTCACACTATTAAAGATCAAGAACAGCACAATCTGCCCAAAGTACTACTCCCTGCAATGACCACAAAGCCATAGAATAAATAGATGTTCTCAAGCATTCAACAAACTGCATGTTTAAGAAATCAAAAGGAAATGCTCGACGGTGAATTGAAAAATGAAAGTAGTTCTCTTTAGTGAAAATGAAAGTAGTTCTCTTTAGTGTGCTACCGTGGTAGTTAAAGAATCTATTGGAGGCACTATGAAAGTAAAAAAATCACTACACCACAACTCCGAATCTGCAACCGATGATCACGGCAAAAGCGCTCGGTGTCCGAGTATCGTCGGTACAAAGATATGCCGACCGATAGTTGTAGTCGGTGAAACCTCGCCGGTAAAAGTCTTTACCGACCGACGACACTTTTATCGACCGATGGTCCAACGCTATGTGAACTTTTACCGACTGTTCAAGATTTATCGACCGATTACCGCACAATACTTTTACCGATCGACAAAACTTTTGTCGACTAACTATTAGACATATATTAATAGGTGTTAGCGATCGATAGTTCGACGGACTAGTTAAATAAACAAAAACAAAAGCTCTTTTATATGCAATTTATTTCAGAATTTAATAGTTCAAGAACAAGCCGCATAATAATTTATACAACCATTGTTTCATTCATAAACAATTGTAAACATTCAATTTTGCCATTTAACCAATCAGGATCAGCAGTACACATGGATGAACATATTTTTATTTTGTTATACATCAGCCATTGATCAATACATCCAAAAAAATCCACCATTCATCAATACACCCAAAAAGCCACATAGCTAGATTCACTTACGTCCGGGCCCAAAAAAAAAAAGCTAGCTACTTGCTTCATTTCACCAAAAGCATATTACTTTCGATGCACCACAGCCCAAAATAGAAGAAATTGAGCAACATATACACCGTAGTCCCCGAAAATAATTACCATGTAACATATATTAGGTCTCATCAGTTTGGCCACTAAAAACAAGAGTGCTGAAGTAAGTTGATTCAAAGATGGTACATTATCATGTCAAAACTAAACCGATGCCCGAAACTAGCATGCTTTTGTGCCTTTGTGGTCAATAGTACTAATTTGGCACCGTTTGTTCCAATCAATACATAAGTCTGTTATGGAGATGCAGAATTTGATTCGTTATATGTAGGAGATGCACACTTTGATTCGTTATGTGTGTGTCTATGCCCCCGGCCCGCTTAGAGGGTATTACATAATTGCATAGAACTATTGGGTAGCCGCATGCTAATTTTACAGTTTGTTGCACATGAGGTGTTTTAGATTCCTAGCATGCTAACAAGCAATGCGTTAGAGCAATAACAAGTTACAAGTTGATGAGTAGCCTACATGCCAAGTGATTCGGAAAAAGTACATTGTGCAAAATGCTCCTTAGTGGTGCAAGCAAGGCCGGAAGCCTACTTATGTGGATTTAGATATTAGCCAAGGAGCAATAACCATACGGATGTATTTATGAATCTAGGACAGCAGGAATTATTATAAATATATATGTTAATTGAGAATATGACATGATGCATCACCCGATCTTTGATCGACCGGTTAATTAATTGGCTTAGAGCCCTTGGGTGGCAAGCTGATGTACATCAGCTATACTTGTTCAAAACATGCAAATTAACAAATGAAAGAAGGGAGAAATTAAAAGGGTGTCATTTACTTAATAACCCATACAAAGGATACTATCATATGCTTTCTTGGAAAATGAATACATCAAGGAAACACCTACGCTTATAGAGCTATTATGCAGATGCACATAAGTCGGTTACAATATTTTTTCTTGTAAGTCACTTGACGTGTTTTGCTTATAGAGCTTTTCCTGTTAATACATAAATCGTGGTGCTCCATAACTAGTTTTTGGACTCACACTTCCACCGGTTGCTACTATAGAAGACTAGGATAGCTGATGTAATTTGTTATAAATCATGTTCCTCTCTTGATGGAAATTGTCTTTTTGATACCGGTATTTTTCTTTGTAATTCAATCATGTTGTGCAGCCAAGAGCTGAAAAATAATAGTCTATTGAGAGCATAACCTACGAACTCTATTGCACATATATACCGATGGATTGGTTAAGAAAGCATACGAAGATTGGATGCATGTTGTAGAATATGATGGCAAGGCACTCATGAGCTTCAAGCGTAAAAGAAATCTGTCACAACAAGAAAGCGACGGCTGCAGCGGCAACAAACAACCCCGCTTCTTATGGTTCATCCAATACACACAAACAATTGTCTCCCAAAAAAGCCGGGCAAGCTTCTACAAGCACTACAAGTGATGGTAATATGATGTTCAGCTCTAAATCCTGGTACTTTTTATGTGTTTTTTGCGATGATATATATTGAGCAAAAGAGAAATGCCATCCGTTAGCCACCTTGGTCAATGAGCACGCTCCGAAATGAGCCTTATATCGATTGGATCAATTAATTGCATTTAGATATCCAGTCACTAGCAAATGTAGCTAGGAGGCATGATTAAGCATATGATCTATACACGCATGCAATGCAAGTAAATTAATGGAATAGAATCACATGCCAAAAAGCAGATGCACATGCGGATGCGTCGACTCATCGATCTTGATTAAATCAGCATTGCTCGACACATATATATCATCTCCATTTAAAGACGATTGTCAATTCTGAATGTCTTGATTACAAATCCTCATGTAAATTTAAATAAATGCTTATCTCATGATTTAAATCAAAATTTTTTTACAAATGGCCTAAATAAATAATGGTTTGCGGGTACCATCTATGAATCAATTGCTCGTATACATGAACAAGGTATTCAGAAGATTGGGAGGTTATTAGTTTGGTAATACTAGAAGATTCAAAGTAAAGCATACCAGTTCGGGACGGGATGGAGGCGGGCGGACGGAGTCGGGGCCGAGCGTGGCTGACGGTGGGGCAGAGGGATTCGCACGGTCTCCTGGTGTGCCAGAGGTGGGGGAGACGCCGACCGACAGGGGCGGCGCACTACGAGACGTCGGGGCCGTCTCCTGTGGCGGACGGGAGCTGGACGGCGACGCGGCGGATGGCGGGGGTGGACAGCGGAGGGGAGAGCAGACGGGATTCGGGAGACGCCGACGGGAGGGAGGCGGGCGGCGGACTGTGGTGACTCGACGGCCGTCTCCCGCCGGCGGAGGCGGATGCGGCGGCGCGGGATTCGGCGGTTCCAGATGGGATGGCGGCGGCGCGAGATGGGAGGCGGACGGGTGCGGTGGTGGAGGTGGGGATGGCGCGCCGTACGGGATGGGGCGAGCGGGTGAGGCGGTGGAGGCGGGGATGGCACACGGCGCGCCGGATGGGAGGCGGCCGGTGCGGCGGTTGAGGCGGGATGGCGCGCCGATGGGAGGGGGGGCGGGTGCGGAAGGGGATGCGGGGCTGGCGCGACGGACGGGAGAAGGCAGGGAGCGCGCAACGCGCCGATTGGTAGCAGGCGCCCAGATCCAATAATCACGGCGTATAAGTCCCACCATGCCTGCCATATGAGTAATCAGTTTCCTTCGTGGGTGGTCATATCCTTTTCGTAGAGACTACATGACGGCGGCCGCCTCCGACGACGCCGGACGCAAGCGCATCGCGATGCCGCCTCCTTCGTTCGCCCCTTCCTCTTCCGCGCTAGATCATCAGTCGTCGTCTGCTTCACAAGAGAGGCGCCGTCCTCCTAATGAAGCCATCCGCGAAGAACAAGATGACAGAGATGACAGGCATGACGACGATGGCTCCGAAAGAACACTACATTTTCTCCACACTAGGTATATCTTAATATTCCTGATTACTGTAGATTCTAAGCATATTTCTGATTACTGTAGATTCTAAGCAAAACGAGAAGAGAAAAGCATATAGCATAAAAAGTGCACGCATGAAATTCGAAGTTTTTATTAAGACTAACATGTTAGTTGATTACTGTAGATTCTAAGCAAAACCGAGAAGAGAAAAGCATATAGCATAAACTAAGTGCACGCATGAAATTCGGAGTTTTTATTACGACTAACATGTTAGAAAAATAGAATATTCAAATGTTGCAAGCAACAGTATAAGCTTATGCCCACCCCATATCCCGATAAAAACAGCCGGAAGTATTTTGAGCTTTAGACTTTATTTTCTTCTCTAAAATATCATTAGAATGTTCTGTTTTCATAGAGCAGTATATATCTTTTTTTGACTAAAGCAAAATATATCATTAGAATGTATAAAGAACAGTGTAATCCCGAGTACCATACTGAATGCAGTCCATTAATTAAATAGATAGATTGTGTTAAAATACCTTCATACGTATCAATAATAGTAAAGTAAAAAACTAATGCATCCATACTTGCCCCATACTTTGCATCCATATTGAATTGCCTTGAAGGAAAAATACTCGAACTCTCGAAAATAACTATGGCTGGTACTAAAATACTGTTCCTATCAACACTTATGCATAGGCTTGTAAAATTACTGATAAATGAAGAGAATTTGCAACCTAAAAGAACAGAACCGAAGATAATGGTTGAGCTTGCTGCTGCAAATGACAAAGTTTACTCCTAATATATATTCTCAGTGATTATGCTATGCACACACTTTGATGATTCCTGCTCTCTATATGCACACAGTGAACCAATGACGGGTGACATGTGGACAATTCATTTCCAATGCAAGGGGAGACCTGAGGAAGACGAATTCACCTCCGCTGATATGGATAGAGCTCATATCTCATTTTTTAACCTGATGAATATCAAAGAACAGCTTGGGTATGGAGCGAGGGACTTCTTATACTACAAGAAGCGTTGTGGTGGGGATGTAGCTAGACTTGAGCCCATCGAATATTTACGGCATGCAGAAGCAATATTACATGACAATGCTGTAGATAGGCAAATCAGGTTGGTATTGTCAAGGGAGCCAGAACTGGAGGAAAATGTTAGCATAACACCAATTAAGCGACATGGGGGGAAGCGAAAACATGATCAAACAAATGAACACCTTGATGCCTACAAGGTGTGGCTAGAAAATTTGCGAGCTGAAAATCCAGACATAGGTAAGATGGTTCTTTGCATCATTCATTCAAATTGTTATAACACAATGTTGCTTTGACAAGTGCATTCGGTTAATCATGACTTGCAGACTACATGGATGACTTCAGGGAAGAAACAATTGAAACATACAAGGAATGGCTAAGGCATACCGGACGTCGTCGACATATGTGTAATTAAATTGCTTTCATCATGTCATCAAATATACTACTAACTCTTGTGCATTTAATAAAATAATTGACACATGCTGATCTATTTCTTTTCGTGTCATTATTGGAAGAAAATGCGGACGAAGATGATTTAGCCGAGAGGAGGGAAATCGGGAAAGGAGCATGGCAAACAAAGATAGGCCAGCTCATGCAAGAAAACCAAAACAACAAGGGAATGGTATGTGCTGGTCTTTCCATTTTGCATTGTACGTTCAAAACTCTTTTGCTAATCTTGTATGTTATATTTATTTCATATGTTAATAAGGTGGACCCAAAACTCGTGGACGTGGATGCCTCAAAGGCTTCAAAGCAACTATCAAGAGAATTAAGAGCGGCTCTCGAAATTAAAGATAGAATTTGACTCGAGACGGGAGGCCCCTATGGTGAGAATAGCCGCACATTCGTCGATGAGATTGTAGTGTTTACTAGGAAAAAGGCTCCACTTATAGGAGTGAAATCTTGGAAGGACGTGAAGGACGATGCGAAAATAGCAATAGTAGATGAGATCTGGTGAGTCAATTGTTTTGTTTAGCCAAATGTTTTGAATTCGGTACCTCCACTTTACTGTTCCATTTGTTTTTCCATTCAAACGAAAGTATGGGACTTGGACGACATTGATGATGCTAGTGAAAAGATATTGGCAATTGCCGGAGCGAGGTACACAGATAGAGAGCTTCATTTAGTTCAACATACAAGGCATACTCCACTGATGCTCAACGAATGAAGCATAAGCCTGAAGATTTAGACAACGTAGAGTGGTACTACTTGATCCAATATTTTGGAAGTGAGAGATTCCAGGTTCGTTGGTGTCTAGCTTCTTTTGCAATTCCACCGCTAAGTACAAACGTAATTAACGAGCTCTATTTGTACACCTTTTGTAGAATATTAGCACCAAGAACTCGAAAACCGACATAAACGAAGACTAAGCATTTCACGGGATCGAAACCATTTTCCCAAGTCAGTTTTGAACAGTGATGACAATATTAACTAAGCTGATTACTTACTTAAATATATGGCCGTTACCTAATGCTACATTTTATTGTTGTCATCTCAGAGAAACCAGACTGATGGTCAACAACTTACTGATTTGCAACTTTGGATGAAGACTCACACCAAGGATGGGCAATGGTCAAATGACGACTCTAGGGATGTATACGTGAGTGCTTGTATATTATTGCAGCTTTAAAATTACAGCATGATTCAAACTTGTTGGAACTGTTTGAAATTACATGATCCTAATTTATTTCTCATGTTCCGCTTAGGAAAATGCCTGCATCCAAGTTACAGCAGCAAAAAGAAGGAAGGGTAGGCCTTTCCTTACAGCTGAGGAGGAAAACACAGTTTTCCAACTCAGCTACTCTAAAACTCTTGGAACAAAATCGTACAGATGTCATGGGCGTGGATACATGGCCAAATATCCAACACGAAGAGCTCTACTAAAACAAAGAGAAGAAGATGCAACCCGTAATGAAGTCTTAGCCCGACAAGACAGAATGCAGCACGAACAAGAGGTTGAAGCGTTAAAAGAAAAGCTTGCAGATGAAGTTTCAGCAAGGGAAAAAGATAAGGAAGAAAGTATGAAACAAATTGAAGAAATTAGGAAAGAATTCCAGTCAACACTACAACAACAAATACAATTGGCATTGCAAGGGTATTAACTTTGGAACATGATTCTTCTTTTTTGGCTCCTCTACTTTAGCTAATGTTCCTTGTCTTTTGGGCCTGCACAGCTATGACAGAACCATCAACACCACGCAGTTCTTAATGGCCCAAGTGTCGACAACAACTTCATCACACCACCACACGTAGAGGATACAACTATAGAGGTAATAAAAATGCAGCAAAATTACTTACAAAAGGTGCAACATGTTTACATATAAAATGCAACTTGTTTACATGAAAGTGTTCATTTTGGCAGAATAATGGACCAAGCAAGCATGTTGACCATAGAAAAGGTAGTTGGTGAAGGTACTACCATGGCAACAAAGATTGCTGCAATCAGCCTCTTTTCCGGAAAAACAATGGTGCTAATGTAATTTCTACCCAACAATTATTGAGGACTCGTAATCAAATGAAGCAACATAAGGTATGAATACCAATGTGGTTTCTCTTTGAAATGGTGGTTATTATGCTATGTATGATGTGTTAGTAAAGTTCATCAAATTGGTGGGGATCTTATCATCCAAACGGTATATGATATTTTTGGAGGGTGTTCCTTAATTTACTTTATATCGTTGCCATGCAGCTATGATCATTAAATTTGCACATACTTATTTTTCCATGCACTTAATCACTAGGGTTCTTATATTAAATTAATAATAAATTCTATTGGGCTTCATAAAAATAATAAATTCTATTGTGTTCATGAATTGCGAAAAGCGCGGATACCCAAAATATTTAGAGAAAGGTTTATGCCTATATGATAGTGATGGATAGCTAGAAGAATGAAGTGTGATGGGCCATGGAGCATGGAGCAATCAATAAGTGAAATCATATTGAGTTCTATTTTATTATGTAATACTCAAAACATAGTTGCAAACTTGTATACGAAGATGATGTTTTTATTCTATTGTGGTCATGTTTATTCTAGTAGTACTCTAGTCATTGTGTTATTACTTTGGTTGAGACATATATTTAAAGTTAATAAAGGTTTGAGTTCTTATATGTGATGATGAAATCTATAATCGTAGCATAACTATTTTGTTTCAAGAATTAAATTTCTAGCTATGAAACAAAAAATATGTCTGGTTAAAATACCCTCATTGCAACAAACTACCACGCAACCCCTATTTGTAGTTGCAATATACATTTTTGCCACAAACTTTATGCATTGCTAAAGGACCTGTTTACCACCAACAATGACTCATTGCATTTCCCATCTATTACCACCAACAATGATTTATTGTATTTTTTATCTATTACCACCAACAATACTTCATTGCATTTTCTATCTATTACCACCAACAATGAATCCATTGCACCTCCTATATATTACCACTAACAAATCACCATGGCAATTTCTACTCTAGCCACTAAATTTGTTACATTGCAAAATCTCTATAATGCAATGGAGCACGATGCATGGCAATATGGCCATATTCCCACATAACTACAGAGTTGAAATAACATTATTTTGCCACAAGTTCATCCATGACAACACTGTCATATTTCAGCCACGTGTTTCATCGCAAAAGAAACTAACACAACCAGTTTGTTGGTTGCAATAGTTATTTTTGTGCATTGCAAAACTACTTTATTGCAACTCCACATTCAAGAGGATGCAAGAACCTATTGCACCGTTCCAAATGCAACCACCTCTCAACGATCTTACATAGATGCAATTGATCCGTATTGCAACCAAAATAGCCATATTGCAACCATATATAGGCGTTACGACAGAGCTATATCAACCCATCAGTTAGTACACTGATTAACTAAAAAACAGTAGGTAAATTACCATACTCGCTTCCATCTATAGTGTTGCCAATTGTCACATTGGCTGACTTAGAAGTCTGCCCTGTAGGTGCCTTCATCCCCTTGTGTTGTGGACACATCTTGGCCAGATGACTAGGCAAGCCACAAACAAAGCAAGTTCTCTCATCCTGGTTTGGATTCTTCTTCTTTTTCTTTTTCTTGAAGTTGGTGGTCTGCTGGCTTTGAATTTCCCTTTGTTCTTGTTTTGGGCCTTGTGCACCACATTGGCACTAGACTGCCCACCATCGCCCTTAGACGTGGTGTCTTTTTCCCGAGCTTTCTCCTCAACATCAAGAGATGCTATCAAACCCTCAACGAAGTATTCCTGTCTCTTGTGTTTGAGTATAGTACCGAAACTTCTGCATGAAGAAGATAGTTTCACACTAATGCATCCAACCACAAATTTGTTGGGTAAGACACACTTAAGGAGTTCGGGTTCCTTAGCGATGGTCTATATCTCATGAGCCTACTCAACTACAGAACGGTTGTCAACCATCCTGTAGTCATGAAACTGCTCCATGACATACAGATCATTGCTAGCATCAGTTGCACCAAATTTGGTATTTAGTGTCCCACAACTCCTTAGCGTTGGTCATGTGCATATACACCTCGACTAGATGATCACCAAGAATGCTAGGAATGCATACCACAAAGAGAGTAGTGGCCTACTCGAATTCTTTCTGCTTATCAGCACCAAGAACTCCTTCAGGTTTGCCATTACTAACCCAAAAGCATTTCATTGCTGTCAGCCACAAAGTGACCCTAATCTGCCATGAAATTCACACCTGTGAATTTATCCGGCCTCAGTGCATCAGTAAAACTAACCATTGTAAAATCACAATGTCTACGATAAGGTTTTTTGGATTCTTGAAAATATAAGCACATATTAATTTAATTTATTCCATAAATAAATCATGACATTAAAAATGTAAACTAGCATAATTGCATCATACGATCTACACATTTAAATTAGACAGCAAAACATAAATAGACTGAATATGTGAAACATGATGAATGCGTACCGAGGGTTCTGGACGTTCAGCTGCACACCAGGAAGCACTCATGGTACCGGGTGTTGACTATGGCACACGGCACCCGAGCGAAGAGGAAGACGAGCTGTGGTGGATGAACAATAAGCAAACACATGAAGCGCTTCCCAAAAACCTTATAGCTGCCTTCTTCCAGTGCAGGACATCAAAGGCGAAAGTTTCAGAGACCTGCTCTCCCGATCGTCGGTGCACGCCGGCGAGTAGCCTACTAGCAAGAGTGTAGTACAAAGGAGGAGGCAACCCCTATATTGATTTCATGTGTGTCGCGAGGAGGTGGCGGCTCGGTTTATATAGAGATATCAGGATGAGTGATCATGATAAGTCACGCGTAACTTATTCAGACTCTACGCCTCTCCAGGCATCAGATAATTCGGTGTATTTCCAAAAACTAAGTTTTCAAAAAACAAAACCAAATTTTGCAGCAAAACAAAACTACAAAAGGAAGCCGCATCTGCGCAAGTGTGAGAAACCAATTTTGGCATACTATTCACGCGCATGTCGCATACGCGCGCTGCCTGGCTGGCCAGGCAAGGTGAGACGGGGCGAGGCGAGCGTGCACGTGTGTCCCTCTTATTCTCTTCACCACACGTGTCTCAAGTGGCTAGAAAAACATCATGCTTTATAAGAGTTTCCCTATCCTAGAATAGACAAGGTGGTACTAAATATCCCATGCATGTCATCCCATGAGGTGGGCTTTTCTGATTTTTCAAAGAATTAATCTCCATATGGACCTTAGCCCATATATCAATTACAACAATCCCCCACCAAATCTCCATATTCCATATAGATTTGTCTTTTCCAATGTATCGTTTATATACCAGTGGTTCGATGGAGACCAATTAAGGTTGAACATCCACATAGAACTCCAAGCTACACTTACTCATAACTTGTACAATGGACTATCCTTGAATTGCAAGTTTTGTACAAGCAAGTTCCCTTAGAGTCTTATCTGGTACTAAGCCATCAGTAAACTATCCCTCGGGTCCTTGGTCTCTTAGTAAGCTTCCTAGAAGATTCATCCAAAATCTTCGTAGATTGCGATCAACAGGTCAAAGGGATTTATAATCCTAACATGATGAGGATGAGCCAAAAACTTAACTTTTTTCTTGTGGCTCGAGAAAAACAATGATATGGAGTGAACGAAATGAAAGGGTCCTATTGAACCATAAAGTCTCAGGTTCTATTTGAGAAAGCTTTTAGCTGTTGTAGCTTCTATTAGAAGCTATAGCTTCTCAAGATTCTTATCCAGATCCAGATTTTAAGAATCCGTAGCTATCAAATTTTAAAAATAAAATAGAAATCAAAAGCTGGGTTTTCCAGCTTATCAGCTTATTATTCTCAGAAGCTAGTAACCAGCTTCTTTTTAAATCTAAAACTCCCCTAGACAGGGCCTCAGTCTCCACCGGCAAGCTGGTAGGCAAAATCATCGATGAGATCAACCTTGATCTAGAGCATGTGTGGTGCGAACAACATTGCGTGAATATTGCATTAATATTTTAATTTTTGTTTGGCGCGCAAAGATGGGGCGTAGTGCTGTGGTCTTTATCTATGTTTTTACTATCTCGTGAAAATTTTATAAACAACTTTTTTTTCCTGCTAGTATAACACCAGCTTACTCTGGCATCTTTTATTTTTTAAAAAAAAAGCTCAACTTTTTTCACAAAATAGCCAAACTGTTGTTAAAAACGTGGCTGCAGATTTGACATTTCAGGCGCACAAGAAACAGCAAATCCGTTTTCTGAAACATGCGATTCATATGCAGTACTGTTGCCCGCGAAATATGTATAGTGTTATTTGACATGACACATTTGGCAGATAATGACGTGAATTGGCCCGAAATTGCAACTCCTAACTGTAAAATGTACTAGTTTTGTGAAACAAGAAATTTAAGTTAGAAACTGTATATATGACCAATCGCCTCTTGGCTCTGAAACGCACTCACACATGCACATGCATTTGAACTCGATGGAGCTCACTCCTTTGCTCGCCGTCGTGCTCCTCCTGCCGCCGGTGCTCGCGGTGGCGTACGTGGCATGGACGGCCACCTACCGCCGACGCGGCGCCCGGTGCTACCTCCTGGACTATGTGTGCTACAAACCGGCGGATGACCTCACGTTGACGGCGGAGCTCGCCGGCGCGATTGTCCAGCGCAACAAGCGGCTCGGAATGGAAGAGTTCCGCTTCCTCCTCCGCCTCATCTCCCGCGCGGGCCTCGGCGACCGGACCTACGCGCCGCGGAACCTCCTCGACGGCCGTGAGGAGCTCTCGCCGCGCAGCGGACGCGGTCGACGAGATGGACGCCTGCTTCGACGGCGCCGTGCCGGAGCTCCTCGCCAGGACGGGGCTCCGCGCCAGCGACGTCGATGTGCTCGTCGTCAACGTCACCGGCTTCTTCCCGGAGCCCTGCCTCGCGTCCAGGGTTGTGCGGCGGTACGGTATGCGCGAGGACGTCGCGGCTTACAACCTCTCCGGGATGGGGTGCAGCTCCACGCTGGTCACGGTGGACGTCGCGCAGAACGCCATGCGCGCGCGGTCGCCGCGCGCGGTGGTGGCGCTGGTGGTCTCGACAGAGTCGCTGGCGCAGCAATGGTACGCCGGCAAGGAGAGGACCATGATGCTGGCGCAGTGCCTGTTCCGGTGCGGCGGAGCGGCCTTGCTGCTCAGCAGCGACCCGGCCCACCGCGCCCGCGCCAAGATGGAGCTCCGCCGCCTGGTGCGCGCCACCACCGCGGCCAGCGACGACGCCTACTCCTGCATCCTGCAGCGCGAGGACGACGACGGCCTCCTCGGGACCTGCATCAGCAAGGCCCTCCCGAAGGCCGCACTCCGCGCGTTCGACGCCAACCTGCAGCGCCTCCTGCCGCGCGTGCTCCCGGCCATGGAGATCGCCCGGCTCGCCGCCGACTTGGCGTGGCAGAATCTGCTGCAGCGCCGGCGAGGGCGAGCCAAGCTGAAGATCAACCTCAAGGCAGGGGTGAACCACCTCTGCCTCCACGCCGGCGGGGTGGCGGTGATCGACGCGGTGAAGAAGAGGTTCGGGCTGGAGGAGCACGACGTGGAGCCGTCAAGGATGACGCTGCACCGGTGGGGGAACACGTCGGCGAGCAGCGTGTGGTACGTGTTGTCGTACATGGAGGCGAAGGGGAGGCTGAGGCGAGGGGACAAGGTGCTCATGGTGACGTTCGGGTCGGGGTTCAAGTGCAACAGTTGCGTGTGGGAGGTGACCGGCGACATGGCCGACAAGGGCGCGTGGGCCGACTGCATCGACGCCTACCCGCCGGAGAACACGGCCAACCCGTTCTTGGAGAAGTTGGCTTGGTTCAATGACGACGACGCATGACGGCGAGCGAAGAGAGGCGATCAGTTGGAAATATAAGAGGAGAAAGCAGTAGATCAGCGATGCATGTGTGTACGTGTTAATCATCGTTCGTCATGATGAACGTGACTTCGCGTGAGTGCTAATTTTCTTTCTCCAGCCAAACACAACATCGTACGTGTACAAACTTGTTAGCTTACCTAATTTTTACTGCGAGATATACTTATGAAATACCTCATAGTACATTATACTTATAATACTTATGAAATATCTTATAAAATATCTTATAGTAAAAATTTTACTAGTAGATACCATAGGTATCTCAAAGTTAAAAAATTACTGATAAACATAATATAAGTATTTGATGATAATGTCTCTCACAGTAAAGATTTTACTACTCATACTTGTTTTAGCTATAACACACTCAGGGTCTGATATAGTATGTGTGTCTATAAATATATACGACAGGGCTAAGCCCTGCGTTGTACACAAGCCACGCGCGCACAACAGATCCGTCGGACGCCCAAACAATATCTTTGGGCGCGCTTGAACCAACAAAAACCACCGGATTTCACTAAGGCGGTGGATCTCATTAAAACTCTAAAGTAAGCTTGCTTGAGCAAGAGTAGTACTAGGATAAGTGACCTCATGGGAGATCGAGTTACAACTTCATTTACACACAAAGATAGGTGACCTCATGGAAAATTGAGTTGCAACTTCAATTACACACAAAGATGGGTCGGGCCCGTTTGGTAGGGCTCCTGATTCTCTGATTCTATATTCTGATTCTCCTGAATCAGATTCTGGAGACAATCAGAATCGGTATAATAAAGTAATAATTAAAACAGTATTTTAGGTGATTTTCTGGTGATTCTTGGGAGAAACTGGTTTCAGGTGATTCTAAAGAGAAACTGTTTTTAGGTGATTCTAACTCTCTATGTAAAACTGTTGAATCACTTGAAGTGATTCTTCTCAGAATCAATTGCAAAATAACCCGTTTGGCAGAGATTCTACTGATTCCGTTGAGAATCACGAAGGAGAATCCCTACCGAATGTGGCCTTCATTTACACACATAGATGTGTGACCTCATGGGAAATCGAGTTGCAACTTCATTTACACACAAAGATGGGTGACCTCATGGAAAATTCATCTGCTGGTTGTAACCTAATCTAAACACCAGTTACAACTTACTTGTAACTCACTTAGTATGCTGGTTGCAACCTAATCTAAACATCAGTTGACCGTCTAGTTGTAACTTCATGTAAACATCAGTTGCAACTCCAGCCACAGCCAGTTGCAACTAGCGTGCAGCTCTGGTGGTTGACCAGTTGCAACACACTTAGTATGCTGGTTGGTTGATCAGTGCAACACACTTAGTATGATGATTGCAACCTAATCTAAACACCAGTTGTAACTCAGTTGCAACACACTTGGTATGCTATAGTATGTTGGTTGCAACCTAATCTAAACACCAGTTGTAACTCCAGCCACAACTAGTTGCAACTGACATGTAGCTCTGGTGGTTGACCAGTTGCAACACACTTAGTATGCTGGTTGGTTGACCAATTGCAATATACTTGGTATGCTGGTTGCAACCTAATCTAAACATCAGTTGCAACACACTTGGTATACTGGTTGCAACCTAATCTAAACATCAGTTGCAACTCCGTCAGATGCAGCATAATACGAGGATTTCCTAGCACGCTTAACTTCAGAGTTCTAATGGGATCCGGTGCTTTAGTGTCTGTCAGGACGAATCAACCGATGGGTTCGCATGTGGAGTGATGTGTCTGATTGGTTGAGTCGGTTGGCCTGGGTGCATTCTATACATAAAATATACCTAGGCGTAGTATAGACACATAATATATATATATAACTCACCTCTCACATAGTAAATGTTTCATTACGTGCATGTTATTTATTCTCTAGTAAAAATTAAATTGTTAGGTTTAATAATATGAGAATTCGTGATTATTACACTCTCAGTAAAAAATTATTAACGTTGGGTGTGTTTTAATCACATCCAACCCCTCTCACGGTGAAATTTATGAACTTTCGTCCTATAAATATGGCATCTACCCCAACAATTTCTCCTCACCCCAAACATCTCATCTTGTGCTCTCAAGTGCTCTCAACTGTTTAATTTTTTGATTTTGACAAAATTTACTTAAATTTTGTCAAAAATTAAAATTAGTTTCGTAGTTAAATAGTTTGATCACAAAGGTGTGAAGAGCTCACGGTTGGAAAGATGTAAGTGATATTCATATTTATGTATTATTTATATTTTATTTGTGAATCGAATGAATATTCTAAAATTTGTTTATTTTGATTTAAAATTTTAGAATGGATCCGAACTATCCATATGAGTCGCCGTCGTTCACTTTGGGTGATTTTGACCCGAATTACATGTCGGGGTATGACAATGCCTTTGGATCGGCTTCAACTCCACCAGTTGTGGAGGAGGTACGGGTTCAGGCGGCGGCGACGCCTTCAGAAGGATATTCCGAAACCGTGAGTGGTAGTGTTTCGACACACGTCGGCTCGAAGAGATCGGGAACTTCCGGTGTGTGGCAGCACTTCGATGAGGTGAAGGTGACAAGCCCCAAGGAAAGGAAGGTAATACAAGCTAGATGTAGAATATGTAGAAATACTTTATCTGTTATACCTTCTGCTGGTATAGGACACCTAAAGTGCCATGCGGAGGCATGTGCGAGGAAGCAAGGAATACAACTCTGGCAGCAATAACTGATGCTAAATCCCGACGGTACAGTACATAGTTGGGAGTATGATCCCATGGTTGCTCGGGAATCTCTTGTTCGGTTAATTGCCAGACAAAATATACATTCAGCAATCGTATAATCCTAAGTTTAAAGCTGTTAGTAGGCAAACAACAACATGAGATTTGAAAAATGTTTATTAGAAGGATTGTACTGCACTTAAGAAACTATTTAGTACATGCACTTTGTCTGTTAGTGTTACCTCAGACATATAAAATAGTAGAGCTAGGGAGGATTATCGTAGCATACTTGTTCATTTTGTTGATGATATTTGGCGGTTGCAAAAAGATCTCTAGGTCTTAGTGTAATAGATGTTTCACACACAGGTGAAAACATAGCTAAAAGAATTAGAGATGTAATTAATGAATTTAATCTTGTCAATAAAATATTTGCTGTCATCCTAGATAATGCATCTGCTAATTCTAGGGCAATGGAAATATTACAACCTTTATTTTCTGTTTATGCTCAGTCTTTTCTACTGCATCAGCGTTGTGCTTATCATATAATAAATTTGATTGTTAAGACTAGGATGAAGAGAGTAGGTGATCACATCAACGCTGTTCGTCAAGCAACCGCGTGGTTAACTGCTTCTAACCCGCGGATTGCTACATGGAAGATGTTTTGCAATGTGCCCGGTAAGAAAGCACGTAAGTTTTTCACCGATGTAGAGCATCGATGGAATACAACTTATTTAATGTTAAGAGTTATTTTACCTTATAGTGATTTACTAACTGATTTTGTTCAGTCGCGTAATGGCCTAAGAAACAGTGACGGTGGGCCAATACTAAGCGAGCACGTTTGGGCAATTGTCCAAAGATTTTATCAATTTCTTGAAACCTTTTATGATTATACTCTTACTTTATCCCAAGTTTATTATCCAAGCTGCTAATTTAATTTTGCATAATATTCTTGAAATTGCTACTTTGTTAAAAAATATGAAAATGATGAACTTCTAATGCAACTGTCTTTTACATGAAACAAAAATATTTAAAATATTAAAAAAATATACCTATGTTGTATGCTTTTGTTTTCATATTAGATCCTATGTGTAAATTAAGGGGATTCAGCATTATTTTATCACTTATTGGACATACTATAGGTGTAGATTATAGTCCCTTTTATAGTGAGGTTAGCGGTAAATTATATGAAATTTTTGGAAAGTATGAACTAAAGTTTCAGGGAGTTCGCCAGCAGAGACCCCCTCCTGCCCTCACAACAGGTAAGAAAAAGATACAGTGGTTTAGAATTTGGAGTGGCTCATCTTGAAGCCAAGGTGGTGGCGGTTTGTCGGCGGCGGTGGAGACGCATCTTCGCATGGTGTTGTCGAATAGTTGTCCAGTTATTTAGACAGCGACGCTATCAGGCATGAAGTACAAGACTTCAACGTCCTCGGGTGGTGGAATAATCACAAGATGACATATCCCGTGCTTTCAAAACTAGCACGGGATGTGTTGACAGTGTCCGTGTCAACGGTGTCCTCCGAATCAGTCTTCAGTCTGTGTGGTCGAATTATCGAAGACAGGAGGACGAATCTTAGCAGTTACCACGTCGAAATGCTACTAAATGTTAAAGACTAAGAGCTAGCTAGACAACTTGGTCAATACACTGCTGACAACCAAGAATTGGCTGCCCAGTTCGAAAACCTCTACTTAGATCCAGACCGACCCCAATAGAACTTTGTTATAAGTAGTTATGACCTTTGAGTTGTACTCTTTTCTTTGTCATGGTTTTCTTAATTTTTCCTATGAGTTTTTAGATGACAAAGTTTTTAACGAGGTATCATGTATCATTATATCATATAATGATATAAACATCAATAAATGTCATTACTATTTTTAACATATTCTTTTGCAATACTTTAGTGAGTGAAATTTTTTTTCAATAATTTCAACATGATGGTATGGTTTTTTCAAGATGACGAATAGAACATTTTTTTATATTTTCAACATGAGGAATATATCATTATTTCATTTTTAACTTTTATTTTTAATTTTTAATTTTTTAACAAAGAATAGTGTTGTAGGTTTTTTTATTTCACAGTGTTGTCAGGTCGGCCGTGCCTTATAGACCCGTAGGTTCGATATGACCCATGGGCCTTGTGCGTGCCGTGTTGGTACGAGCACGGTCCAGCCAACCATGGGTCGTGTTTGGGCTAGGGGCGCGGCACGAGGGCCAGCACGGCACGACTCATAACAATGACCATGTCTAACATGTCATATCTTAATGGGTCGTACCTCATCCGTACCCATATCAAGTGTGCCGTGCGACCCATTTGGACACCTATACCCTCACCCACCCACCCCAGGACGCATCTACCTAGTAGATTTCTTTACTCTCCTATCCAACCACACTTCATTCCCTATTCCCCATGATTTATCCTATATTTTTGGATCTGAGAGACGATGGTTTCAATGAGTGATGGCGGTTTCTTGAGCGGGATCGACGACAGGGCGAGGCAGCGGCATTGGGGAGGACGGCCGCGCTTCCCCAACCTATGGAGGCGGAGGGCGGTTTCCTCCGACGTGGCGAGCAGGGGCAGCCACATCGTTGATAGAGGAACTGTTGCCCGGATCCGGCGAGGTGGTGCGCCCATGATAGACGACGGCTGCCATGGAGAGGCAGGTGCTGCTTGTGACCTCCACCTCCACTGCCCCCCCAAATCCGGCGTAGCTCCCCCAACGGTCGAGGCGGCGGATCCGTGGTGGGGACGGCTGTCAGGACCGTGGGCTCGGGGAGGCTAGCACCCACCTCAGCACGCTGATGCGATGAACTCATTGATGACGGCATGCCTCGGCTCCAGGATCTCCGGGCGACGATCATGCTCCGGCAACAACGAGGATGGATCTGGCCCTCCCGTGCACCGTTGCAGTGACGACGGGCTTCTCCATTGGTTGGTTGCTGGCCCTCTGTCTGTACCTTCACTACCTCCTCTTTTTTGTTCTCTGTTGCCCGGTGCAGCCATGCATGTGGTGCTAGCTAGGGCCTGGCTGCGGGGAGTACACACTGGCCGGCTGCTTACCGATGTACCGCATGTGGCCTTGCGGCCCTCTACCTAGGAGCAACATAACAGATCTATTCATTTTCTCTGAAATTGCTCGCTGCTCACTACATATGTTCTTATCGAATAGAGTAATTTTTCTCTGAATATATTGACACCACAAACTAGTGGCTGTCGGCGTCAGCAGCTGCAATGTCGGCTCTTGCGGTGGAGGCACAGCTCGAATGGTCTACGGAGTATCAAATCCAACCAGCTTGCATTTCTTTCTTTGCTCTCTGATTGTTGGGTTCTCATATTGGTTCATGTTCATCTTTTTTGTTTTCAATGTAGATCATTGCACCATTTGCATTTTCAGTCCACACCTAGTTTTTCTATGAGCTTTTTTTCTGCTGGAGATGTAGTTCATGTTCTGAATATTTTAGTTGAACAGAGCATTTGGAGTGGATTCTTCTAAATAGAGCAGTACAGACACATCAGTTCTGAATGCAGAGTTGACTCTGTCGCCGGCTTATCCACCAGCATCCTGCGAGGAATAATTTTTCTGCCTTCTGTTTTTTGATGCATTAAGCACCTCATTTTCATGCCCACATCTGAATTTACATGTGTTCAGTCGTGAATTTATTTTGTGCAATATGTCCAGAATACTGCTCCATCTAAATTTTCATTTGTTGAATCATGAATCGAGTTTCCAGTGTTCCAAAAACTGCCAATAGCATCATAATCAGGGTGGGTGGCCTTATTGATTTTTGTTCCTTTCTCATTTGGCTGAACTGCACAATAATATCATATTGTAGGCTGGGACTATGGCGAGCCCAAGAACCACAATGATTTCAGGCGTTGTGATTATGAACCTTTGAAGGAAATGGAATCTGACTGTCATGCTTGTCTGAATAAAAAAGTCGGTTTCAAGGTATACATGGGTTCATTTAGGTTATGTTTTTTGCACTACAATTCTATATAAGACATAGGTACAATAAGATGAAGTTCTGAAATTTGATTTTCATGGACAACCTGCTGAAATCAAAAAATGGCTCATTTTTTCCATTTGATCTGGCATTGGTTTTTATTCCTTTACATCCACTGAGATTCTGAATTTTTCAGTTTTTTGTAATTTATAAGTTAGCAAGTTTTTATTTTTTTTATGGCATCTTGTATTGGTTTAGTATTTCTTGTATATCCACTGAGATTCTGGTTTTTTCCAGGCTTCTCTACATCCAGCTGGTCATGGGTGATGGATATTTGTTGGGGGGAAGGACCAGTGAATCTATAGCGCTGCATTGGCTCAGCGTCGATTTGTAATGTTGGTGTCAGTCCTGCTCACTGTATTTGTGTAGGCATCGATCCACACTGTCAACCCTGATATGCATCGCCATATTAGTCCTGGCAGCGATGATGTTATTGTGTTTTTTAGTTAGTTTTTTGCATTCTACCGATGCAACGCATTTGTGTGTGTAACTGTTTAATACTGAAACCCGGTTTGAAAAATTCCTGGATCGAAAAAAAATTACTAAATTTAGAAGGCCAGAGATATGGAGTAATTTACTGATGGAAGTAAAAATTGTGTCTAGCTACGGAGTAATTTAGTTACTGATGGAATGCCGGAGCAAATATTGTGTCTAGCTGAAGGGTAATTTGTTTACTGATAGAAGTTGCCAGAATAAATATTGGTTTAATTTATTTACTCTGAGTACACATTCTATCTAGTAGATGAGTAATTTATTTACTAGGAGTAAACATTCCTTTTAGAAAAAAATGCAAAAATAAATAATTATAGGCACAAAGAATAGTCAATAGTGTAAATACCCTAAACGCTGACCGGTCAAATGTCTCTTACAGGTGAACATTACTTAAATATTTTACTAACACTAAATTGTTGTGCAAAGCAGACTCATAGTCAAAAGTACCCACTAATCATATTACTAATGTCCTGTTTTTATCCCGTTTTTAGCCCTTATCTAATTTGAGAGCTAAAAATTATCCCTTCAATTAGTCCTATAAAATTAACTCATTGATTCTATAAAATTAACTCATTAATTAATTTAGATATATGGGCTAATTTGCATGAAGGAATCCTACTTGAAAATCCGACATACACATACACACACATAAGCCTCAATTTCAAACATTTGCATTAACATATCTACCTCCAAATTTACCAAGTCCCAAAATTCAACATACACATGTATATTTCCAAAAAAGGGTAAATGTGATTGCGCTTTACCTTCAATACCGGATGAGAGTAGGATTTTGAAAGTTTGATCAACTTTCCCGTCCTTTAGTCATCATGCATGTAATAGAGAATACATAATAGAATAGATAATTATAGTAATTATCCAAATACATTACACATAAAGTAACCTTACATCACTGGCATAAGAATTTACTTCCATAATTCATGCATAAACACTAATTAAATATAATTTTTTGGTTCAAATCTAGCAAGTTGGTTTTTATCTTCTTCAGAACATTCTTCTTTGAAGTGGGAGTCACAAACGTTTGTACTTTAGGTGGGTGTTTGTTGAGGTTGTAAGCGCTAGTTAGGTCTACTACACGAGTATGGATGAACCCGCAAAGCTCATCGATGAGATCTTTGATGACGTGTGGTAACAGTTCACTTGTGTCAAGATCCAATTTCTGTGACATAAGGATGGAAGGTGAAGAAATTTATTTAACAATATAATAGAATTAGGTATCTTTAACATGTCATACCTCAACATTAGAGTACAGGTTCTCTTGCTGTATAAAATGTAGCATGTAACACATGATGTAGAAGCCGCAGATATTGGTGCCAACTTTTTGTCTAAGGATCCACTCATGTGCGAAGACCCGAAATGTTGACGCATCCACTGCGTATCTTCCGTATAATCTTCGAAACCTTTGGTATCTCGCATATGCCCTATTGAACCGATGGGATTCAAGATAGGCTGCTGGGTAAGAGCATCAATCATGTCGTTAGGTAGTTGGCTTTGGACTTCCTCGATTCGGTTCCTGATCGGACCACTATTTTCAACTAGAGCATCAAGTGATGTGTTTACCCGATCAACGATGTCGAGCAATTGAGCTTTAAGGGCTTCAGGAGGAGGAGAGCTAGCTTTACGATAATTTCTTCCTCGTCTTCATCCAAGAATTGGCGTACATCAAAAGAGAACATAACGGCTACGTCCTGCATCTTGGCAAAGTTAAGTCAAAAGCGAGTATTAAGGATTCTGAAGTGAAAGTTGCTAAGTTGAGGTTTACCAGGATTATTTGTGTAGTAATGTAGGGTTGATATTCATCGGCATGATGGCTTCCAGCACCAGATCGTTTAGGATCATCAACTGTGCACTCACTTGATGCTAATCGACGGGGTGAAGCTGATTGCTAAGGAGTGGCCGATCAATTGACAGGACAGAATAAGACAAGTGTTAGAAAAGGTAAATGAGTTAGCAAAAAGAAAGGTAGAACGAGTTTACTGATACAGGGGGCGATGTGTGTTCTGGATCGGCTCGGATATCACTCACCAAGTCTTCGACAGTCTTGAGTTCTGCTTCAAGCACGTCACCGGCAGTAGGTTTGATTTCTTGTATTTGATTGGCAGTAGCCTGGATCGCTTCTACCATTTCTTCTGAGGCAATGACTTCGTCCATGGCTGCTGCCGACTCAGGGTCTATTTCTGAGAGATCGTCTTCTCCTGCCTTGGGACTGGTGCTTTTCTTATGTTTCTTGCACCCAGGATGTGTGAAGTTTTCTTTCTCTTGATGATCGGCTTTCTGATTTGGCCCGTGAGCAAAGATGATGGTGGGGGTGTGTTGGCACCAAGGTTTGATTTAGCCAATGCAAGGGCATAGTCAATCGGGAGGCCACTGAGGCTGATAGTTGGAGGATCGGTGTCGACAGCCTGAATGAAAGGTAATAAGGGATTGTGAGAAGTAATAAGTAAGAATGATAAGATTAATATATATACCTCAGTATTGGCTGCAAGATTAGGGTCAAGCAGTGTTACGAATTTGGATATGTCGAGATTAAATAAATGCTGCTTCCATTTGCCCCACCATCGAGACCATGGCCGACAGCCTGATGCATGGTTATCAAAATCCTAGATAGTGCGAAGGGTTGGCCTTTCCAACATCATCAGCTGATCAAATTCAAGGGCACTCGACACCAAGCCTCTTATTTGGATCTTGTCGACGAAGTAGAGGCTGATAGGGACTTGGCCAAATCCTAGCTAACGAGCAGCGATCAATGGATGATAAAATTCATATGATACCTGAGAGCTAAGTCCGGTTGATATGCCCGTTGGGAGGATGCAAGGAGATATAACCGATATAAATACTTCTCTTATGTCTTCATCGGAATTAACCATATTTGGATCAAAGTTGGAGGGAAGCTCGTAAGTGGTGGTGTCTTCATAAATGTATCACATTCTGGCTTGGCTGGGAAAACCATGGTAAAAATGATTGAACCAAAGTTTGACTCCATCAACCGACAATCGACTCCCGGGATTGGTCGATGCTACTTCACCGAGAGACATGCATCGACGATAGATAGGATCAGCTTCTTCTGCGTAGTCAGATGGGAACTTGGATGCTTCAAGAGGGGGATTGTTGGCCACTTTGATAGTGTAAAGTTTAAGCCGTAGCTAGATGAACCACCATGGGCCTTGAATATGACCAACGGGTTGGCCAGCCGGTTGCTACTTGGGAAAGTAGATGGTAAGTAGCGCCCAAGCGATATTTGCCCAGAGGGAATTTCTTTCCATCGGCTAGGGCTTTGGCTACATGTTGTAGATTTGCTGTCGGCCTCAAGGTTGATCCACAAAAGATGATTTTTTTGAGCCACATGTTGAGAAAAGCCATGTGTTCTTGGTGGGAAACTGAACCTGTTTTTGCATGCTTGGTGATGTAGCCTGACCAACCTCCTGCAGCTATGGTGTCTAGCTTATGGGAGCATTTTACCCTCATGTTGATAAATTTAATCGATGAAGATATGTCCAAGCCGGTCAACATGATTACATCCATTAAGGTTGGTGCCATCGGCCCGTGGTTAAAAAGAAATGCATTCAGCACATAGGATCAGAAATACCTAGCCGATGCGATAGGGTTCATCTTTTTCCATCTCGGCTAAGGATAGCTCGATGCATTGAGATATGTTGATATTGGACCATAACTAAAAGTTGGATGATGACATGCATTGAAAAAGGTATTAGTCAATTTTGGATTTTTCGAAAGCTACATCGAAATTTTCAAAATGTTGTGGGCTTGGTGAATTCTGGTCTTTTTCTGAACCATGTTGCATTGGCTGATTTCGGTACTGGTGTTTTCGGAATTTTCCAGACTGACTTCAGAAATTTTCGAAGTTGTGAGTTGGAGCTTTTCGGTATTGGTGTTTTTCGAAAATTTCCGAAGATGCTTGAAAATATCCGAACAGAGGTTTTTAAGTTGGAACTTACTTCGAAAAATTTCGAAAAAGGAATCTTTACCCACCAACGGGCGATATGTGGATGTGGCTATAACTACCCCCTCCCCCTTGAAGCCAAGGTTGTTGGTGCTATTGAATACCTTTGCCCTTGTCTTTCTTTGCATTGAGTTCCACTTTGAGCCTTGCTCTCTCATTCCCCCTCTCCACCGATCTTGAAGCTCAGACTTTGTGTGCGTGAGTGTGTTGGATTTGAGTTTGTGTGAGTGATTGGTGTTGACTTCGTGAAGATTTGTTGAGAACTGCTTCATCCCTAAGACATTCTTGCTTCATCTTTTGCTCTTGGAGGTTGAGAACTCCTAGACAGCTAGGTGTCACTCTTGAGCCATCGATCTCCTTGTGATTGGCCAGGAGAAGGTCGCAAAGGTCGGATCTCGCCTCCAAAAGAAAAGAGATATCATTAGTAGAAGGAGTAATACTTTGTGCAACCTCTTGAGGAAATGGTTAGCGAAGATGCGGCTCTTTTGAGCTTCTCAACGGAGACTAGAATCCCCTCAAGGATTCAAATTTCGGGAACAACTCATCTTGTAAGAACCTCGGTGATATCCCCCTCTCTCTCTCTTCCTTCCTGTAGTGTTGCTTGGTTGTGCTGCTTTCTTTTTGGCTACTGTTTGTGCGTGCTTATCTATTGTGTCTAGCTTAGATCCAGTTTGCTTTGTACTTGTCGCTGCCATATCATTTTCAAAAATATCCGAACTCACTTTCGGATATATCCATAAATTATAGCTTTCAGATTTAATTAAAAGTTTTAACTTAACCTATTCATTACCTCCCTATAGATCTAAGTGATTCTTTCAATCAGAAATCGTGCCGCCACGACGCATGTCATGTCTCTCGCAGGAACACAGACGAGATGCAACGGCAGCATCAACACCAGCAATCATGAATGAGTCCTAATTAAACTGGATTAACTCTCAACCATAAAATTATTTAAAGCCCTTTCTAATTTTCTATAAATTTTCTAATACCTAACCTACTTCATTCTTTCAGAAAGTTTGCTAGAATTCCTGTAAGTTAACTATAGATATATATATAGCCCGCTTCGGTTCTCCGTCGTGATCTTCGCTCTTCCAATTTAGTATATAAAAATCTAAGATAGCAACTATTATAGCTTATATAATCACCTTATTATCTGCTCTAAGATGACTACTAGTTTTCCTGAGTGATACAATTGTAGCAATTTGTCGAAACTCGGTTTTGGCAATAGAAAATTGGGGGTGCAGTCAAGATCGCCAAGCACAATGGCTTAGGTGGAAAACGAGGATTTAGACAGGTTCAGGCCCTCTCGTGAGGTAATACCCTACTCCTGTTTTGGGGATCCGATCCGCCGAGTGTATTTTGATCTCAAGATCTGTAGCTCAGAAAACTCATATGTCTCAAGGGACGCCCCTTACCCCCCTTATATAGTCTTGGGAGGCGGGCTTACAGATCGAAAACCCTATCTTACATTAAGCCGGTTTCCTCAATCTTACCAAACCATGACTATGAGCCGTTGCCTTATCTAATCGGCAACGTAATACCTAAGTCATAGTTGGTTTACATATTTGGTAGGTGCAACCTATCCCTATCTTCAGTCGGATAAGCTTGCCATATGGACATCCGATTGCCATAATCTCCACAGTAGCCCCCGAGTCCTTTGCAGTCGACGAGATAACTCAGCCTCAAACCAAGACAGTACACGACCAAACAACTCTTTGGCCGAG